>OX387656.1:11816578-21816578 GCA_947568875.1 Fissipunctia ypsillon
CCTTTGTTGTCTTCTGTCATGTTCGTAATTATTTTCAAATATATATATATATATATTTTTTTTTTTATTTGAGATAGGTTTGCTCTTGACTCTAGTCTAGGTCAGAGATGACAGACAAAGTCGACGATGGAGCGAGCTTACCCAGAAGAAGCCTGTTCACTCTCACTTTGAATAGATCGGGGTTGTATGCATTCGGAAACACAGACGCAGGCAGAGAGTTCCACTCATTTGCTGTGCGCATCACAAAAGACATTTGGAAACGCTTAGTGCGAATTGGTGGGATAGCAACTAGGTAAGGATGGTAACCTGCAGTGCGTCTAGATGTCCGCTGATAGAAGGGGGCCGGCGGAATGAGGTCGTGGAGTTCTTGAGCACACTCCCCGAAGTATAATCTGTAGAAGATCGTCAAGCAGGCAACCTTGCGGCGATGAGCCAAGCTGTGAAGTTTATAGAAAGATAACATAATTATTTTTCATTGGTATGGCCTTGTCCTCACAGTTTTTTTAATGATTCTACTTTTTACCAAGTTCTGAGCTCCATAATGGCTTCGTGGTATCTCGTCAGATGCCAGTATACGAAGGCGTTCTTTGTGTAAAATCTCGTCGTATACCGGCGCCATATAAAATAGCTAAAGCCTTCAATAAAGCTAGAATATCTTGTGTTCATAATGATGTTGTTTAGCAAGTGATATTATTTTCATAAATCTTCCTTGAATAACATATACATTTATATTTTACTTTAAAGCCTCATGTTCAGGCTTATTTAAATTATAATTATGTATCTGACATACGATTATTTCACATAATCATCTCTTTCGAAAATAAAGTTAGGAGTTCAGAACGAGCTTAATATTTTTCTTGTGATTAAAATTGTTTCAAAGCTAAACTCGAAATGAAGCGATAGAAACAAAACGTTAATCATTCTCACTCGTAACATATGTTACAATTGGATAGCTTTTACTTCTTATTAATTGGTCGCCATTAAAATGCCAACTTTTATCGAACGTTCCACGTTTTCCGGAATTGTGAAATACATTTCGATACACTCGTAGATGATTATGTTGGTGAGAGAATTATGTAGACAAGCATATTATATGTGTATTAGTAGACAAGCATATTATGTGTATATGTGTATTAGTAGACAAGCATATTATAGGTTGAATGATTATATCATAGATAAAAATGCTTGGCTAAATGCTGGTCCTGCTCCACAGCCACTTGGGCTTGGTTAAATTTTTTTTTTGTTTGGAAGAAATGCGCCCCCTTTTTTTCTGACATTATGTTATTACTATAGACTTATTGATTATATATAGACTATAGATTTAGTGTTTACTAATCTTTTAATACAATCATTGCAAACTATAGTTTTGTATAAATTAGAAGCATCTTTTCAATTTTGTAAATGTGAGTACCATGGAGCGGTTTTATGTTATGATGTAGGTATGTTGACTTGAATGGCAGTTGAGAGTATGTCATGCTCACTTAAATGTCTCGCTGATGGTGGCGCGTGTGTTGGATCATTCGGTTCCCTTCAAAATGGTTGAGCTGGATGGTGCTGATCCACGCGTCATGTTCGTGAACGGGCGCCGTCAGTGGAGCCTGGTCATCTCTTAGCTGCCAGGGCTTATTTTTAATCTTATATTTTAAATTGTTTTAATTATCTATTTTTTACATTGTTCTCACATATAGAAGCAACAAGAACAATGTACCCAGGATTTTGTAATAATTTTGATTTAAAAGAGTGTCCATGGAGTTTCTTGCCCATTCTTCTCCATAGAGATCTACGTTTTGGAATGGGCGACTAGCTTCAATTTTCTGACTAACTGACCGACTCTTTGACAATTCAAAAGTGCCTGTAATTGGTTTAATTGAAATAAATGCTTTGAGTTTGAGTTTGAGTATGTAGAAATGTACCAATGAGTAGTTGTGAATAATAATATCTACAGGGTGGCCGGAACATTAACGTCCAAAAGAAAATTTAGGTCCCTCGTATCGTGGGGTATCCAAATCACCCCCATGTATGTTCCACGACTTTTCATAGCTTTCGAATTATTATTTTTTTCTGAATTTTTGAGAATTTTCGACCTGACCAACTTAAAAATATTCTAAAAAAAGTAGAAGACTGTCGTTTTTTTTTTAAACTAAATCTTCATGAGTAGTGTCTATTATGCATAAAATAATCAGCTTCGTAACGGTGATGAGAGTTAAGAAAAAGTTGGTCTAAAGTGAAAAATTTACGTTCGTAATAATATATCAACGACTGAATACAATGGACACTTCGCAAGCTTCTGTCCCTTGAGTTGTAATCGGAGTGTGATATGTTATTAATGAACACGACTGTCTGTCCCTGTGTCACCTTTTTTGAAAGTCACAATGTTGTGATTTATAATACTTAGCCGATAACGCTCGTCATGGTTTCATTTACAGCATTACCCTGCGATAAAAATCTGTGCGGTGATTTGAGTGCAATTTCTTTTATATACCTCCTTAGCTTAATTTTCGCTACAACAACTCGCTTTACAAGCTTTTATCTAACAATGTTTTTATGATACAACAGCCATTTAAACAGCAGCAATTCTCATATTTTAAGAACGTTCGCTTTCTAATTGCAGTCTCATATCTGTCAAAAATACTTTTATTTTACTAATATTTTTGACAAGCTTTTGATGTATATTGTCCCTGAGACAAGTCCTAGATTTTAATATTTTTAATACAGGGATTGGCCTTCACTTCTTAGTTACGTCTATTTTTGATTAAGATACAGAGTACCCAATTTTCAGTGTGACAAAATGTTTTTTCGTTCGTATTAACAAAATTATTTTATCATTCGTCATTTTTATTGCAGTAAGCCAGAGAAACTATCGCGACATATCGTCTTTTAGCAGAGCATGACATTCAAAGAGACGGAGCAACACTTCGCGCTCGACGCCACAGCATGGTAAGATATCATTATTGCAAAAATTTACAAAAAATTTCAACAAAAATCTATAACCGTTGAATCTCCTAATCAAAGCGATCATTGCGAGAACATGCGACCGTCACGTTAATTTTGTTTTGCAAACCCGAAGGCCGAGTCCTAACCGAAAGCAATCGTCGCGCAATTGCGCTGCTGCCATTGTTGCTGAATGCACGATCGTTGTGCTCTTTTATATGAATATTATGTACTCGCGCAATCAATCCAGTCGCGTTTATAAATGTCAAAATTCATACAAAAGGTCGAGTCGATCGCGTACTCACACGACAGTACCTATCGGGAAGGACGCGAGCGAATACGTGAATTTTTACTCAACTTGGGATGCTTGTAAATAATGAATATTGTACTATGCAATGTCGTTTTATTTATTTTTTATGTTAAGAATAATCACACCATACGTTCTAAACCTTAAAACATATAGGTCATCGCTTGTTTTTTTTTTTAAAGATAGCCATTGTTGCAGCAGCGGTGAGGTTTGGTGAAAACCGTGGAAACTTATGTGTTTTTACTTTATGTGTTGAGGATTTTCAATTAAAAACGATGAGTTACTTTAACGAGCAAACTATGTATATTCGCCATGTTGATCATACATTATTCAAGGAGAGGGGAGTGGGTACAATATTTTAAATAAAACCAATCACGGTCAAGAGATAGGTATGACGTAGCGTATGGTATAGTTTCTTGCCTCGAGATGTCGCTATCAGTCCTTGATGTGCGTTATGGAGTAGGAGTTCATAACATGCCCCCGGCCTTGGAAGCAGTGGCTTTCAATGGTTTTCAGTCACTGCATCAGTGTCGATCACGTCCTGTAGTAACGGACAAATCTTGGTAAATGCGCGCCTCACCACGCCCGATGACGTCTGTATATCAGCCACCCGGGATATACCATCCTTTCCTGGGATAGTGCAAAGGACACGTCCCAAATGCCACTTCAAAGGTGGGAGGTTATTTTCTTTAATAACAACTAAGGAGTTTGGTTTGAGCTCGTCCTTATTCGCCGTCCATTTCGTCCGCACCTGCAGCTCGGAGATGTATTCCTTCGCCCACCGGTTCCAGAAGTGCTGGCGAAGTTGTTCTACCCTCTGGTATCGCTGGAGACGATTGACAGGAACATCCCGTAGGTCATCGCCGGCTGGCGCAGTCACCGGTCGGCCAATAAGGAAGTGACCGGGAGTGAGCGGGGAAAAGTCATGAGGATCGGGAGAAAGAGGAGACAGAGGTCGGGAATTTAGTACGGCTTCTATTTGAGCCAATACTGTGCTGTACTCTTCGAACGTGAGATGCGCGTTACCTATCACACGACGAAGATGATATTTAGTCGACTTTACTCCTGCCTCCCACAGACCACCAAAATGCGGAGAATAAGGGGGAATAAAATGGAATTTAATATTTTGACTAGATGCGAATTCTAGAATATCATTGCTACAATTAGTTAAAAATTGTGAAAAATCATTCATTACACCTACGAAATTACGACCATTATCAGAGTAGATATCTGCAGGCTTACCACGGCGTGAAATAAATCTTTTTAAAGTGAACAAATACGCTTCACTGGAGAGGTCACTGACTAACTCCAGGTGTATAGCACGTGTCACAAAACAAACAAATAGACATATGTAGCCTTTGATAAGCCTAGCACCCCTACCTTTGCGGTTCAGAATGAGCACTGGCCCAGCGTAGTCCACCCCACACCGAACGAATGGAAGACTAGGTGTAACTCGCTCCTTAGGTAAGTTACCCATCATAGGGCTAAGCGTCTTACCTCTAATACGAGTACAGGTAACACAACTATGAACTACCTGGCGAGCTAAATTTCTACCTCCAACAGGCCACCATGATTCGCGTAAATGAAAAAGTAATGCCTGCGGAGCAGCATGGAGAAGTTGAATGTGCTCATGACGAAATAATAAAGTGGTAAAATAATGTTTACTATGAATTACAATTGGATGTTTTTTACCATAAATAAATTCATCAGAATTAACTAAACGACCACCCACGCGCATTAATTTGTGATCATCTAAAAACAAATTTAATTTAGACAAACAACCTTTATTTTTAACAGTCTCTTTATTAGATAATGCCTTATATTCAATTGGATAAGATTCCATTTGACAAAATCGAGCTAATGCTTTATCTGCATGGTCTAACTCGTCTACACTTAGGCCGCCTGTACGCTTATTATTTTTACATCGACTGTTATTAATAAAACGTAACATAAAAGCAGCCGCACGCCTCATACGCTTAAATTGAGAAAACCGATGGAAGGGAAACAAAGATGATTCACAACAATCCTGAGCTACAACGGCAGTGACACATGACTTGACCTCAGGCAACTCGCGATGTTTAAACGAGTCCGAACTTTTGTGATCGTCTATTGAGAAATTAGGGTCACGAAGAAATTCAGGACCCTCCCACCACAAGGTAGATAAAGAAAGTTCTTCCAATCGAGTACCGCGTGACGCTAGATCAGCGGGATTATCTCCACCGTTTACGTGACGCCACGGGACGTCTAGTGTGATGTCATGAATTTCCGCGATCCTATTTTGAACGAATGCCTTAAGTTGGTTTGGCCTCATGTGCAGCCAGCCTAAGACAATCGTGGAATCAGTCCAAAATACTATACTATTAAATCTACAACGTAATGAGTTACGCACCTTGTCATACAGACGAGCACCCAATAAAGCCCCACAAAGCTCGAGACGTGGGATACTAATAGGTTTTAAAGGCGCGACCTTTGTTTTTGAAAACAATAATCTAACTGATACTGTAAAATCTTTGTTAACTGTGCGAACATAAATACACGCGCCGTACGCCGTCTGAGATGCGTCGCTAAAAATGTGTAACTCAATATACATAGGCTGTGTACCTATAGCGTGGCGAGGTATACGAACAGTGTTTAGCGCTTGCAATGAAATAAGAAACCGGTTCCAAACGCGCGCCGTGTCATCAGGAACATTATCATCCCAACCTATTTTTAATAGCCATAATTGTTGTAAAAGAACTTTGACAACAATTATGACAGGACTTAACAAGCCGAGAGGGTCAAAAATTTGCGATACGTTTGATAAGATATACCTCTTTGTAATACGCTTGGTATGTTCTATAGTAACGTAAGAATTAAAATAAAAGTTGTCGCTTGCGTTGTGCCAGCCTATTCCTAAAGTTTTAGAACTAACATTTTCATCCAAACTTAACGGTTTAAATTGACTAGACGACTGACGGTCATCATCGTGTTTAAAATTAAATACCCACTTCCTAAGTGGAAAACAGCCTGATTGCAGCGTCTTCTGAGTTTTGTCGCATAGATCTAATAATTTTACTTTATCATCTGAGCCCGTAATGTAATCGTCGACATAAAAATCCTCTTTTATAGCACGAGCGACATCAGGATCAGGAGATTCAGAGGCTAATTGTTTCAGGCACCTAACACTTAGAAAAGGCGCGGAGGTGGTTCCATATGTCACGGTGTTTAATTTAAATATACCTAACGGCTTTGAGGGATGGTCACGCCACAGAATCATTTGCAAGTTGCGCTGACCCTCATCTACCAGGCACTGCCGGTACATCTTCTCCACGTCAGCGCACACGACGTACTTGTGTTGCCGAAAGCGGAGAAGAATGGCAATGAGATCACCCTGTATAGGAGGGCCCACTAGTTGCAAATCATTCAGTGACTTACCAGAGCTCGATGGTGCACTTGTGTCAAACACCACGCGCAACTTGGTGGTGGTGCTGAGCTCGCGGAACACGCCATGATGCGGCATGAAATAACACGGGGATTCATAGGAATCTACCTGTGTCATATGGCCTAAACTAAGATACTCCTGCAAAAAATTGGAATAAAGGATTTTATATTCTGGCGACCGTTGCAGACGTCTTTCTAGCGCAAGAAATCGACGTTCTGCTTGTATATAAGAATCCCCCAAGGTATCAGGTGACTGATGGAGTGGAATGTGCACGCAGAATCTCCCCTCGCTATTGCGAGTAGTAGTGCGAACAAAGTGATCTTCGCATGCACGTTCTTCCTCAGTCTGAGCGTCTCTGACCTTAGATGGTTCCTCAATCTCCCAGAACAATCGAAGTTGCGTATCTAAAGAATGAATAATATTGCAATGAATTGGCGCATTTTTAGTATAATTAACTATAGGTCCGGAAATAATCCAGCCTAGTTTGGTGTTCTGTAGAAACGGACCACTAGACAAACGAATCTTACCGTCTTCTAACAGATCCCAAAACTTATCTGCGCCAATCAAAATGTCAATATTTTTGTAGTCTAGAAACTCCGGATCGGCTAACCGTATGTTGTCTGGAATACAGACTTGCGCGCTTAATTTACATACGGCAGGCATCGAAGCTGTGATCCTAGATAGCACATAACAATTAATGCGCGTAGTAAATGAATTATTGACGCAGGATTTAATAACGATATTACAAGCTTGCGAACAATGTACTACCGAATCACCCACGCCTCGGACTTCGTTTGTGGACTGTATTAATGGTGCATTTAAGAGTTGACATAATGATTTAGAAACGAAACAGCGCTGGCTTCCATTATCAAGGAGCGCCCGCGCTTTATGATATCTACCGTGTACATCTGCTACTTCAACGATAGCTGTTGACAACAACACGGACTGCACACCTATAGACTTAATCGATTGCGGTTGCATGTGTGCCTTGTTTACTTGAATAGGGACTGCGGAGTCCGAGGCGGCTGGTGCGGCCGCGGGGAGGTGCGCAGGCGCTTCCTTTGCATTAGCACGCGACGTCTCAGTGTTCGTTGTGGAATGCAAAGCAACAGAACTATTAGCGTTATCATCGTGCAGTAATGAGTTATGTTTTTGATTGCAGTACCTACAAGGCCCAAACCTACAATGATTTACTGAGTGTCTCGAATGTAAACAATTCTCACATAAGTTGTGCTCGCGTACAAGTTTAAGCTTTGTGTCTAAGTCGCACTCGATAAACTCTTTACATTTATACAGTGGATGATTCGCGTTACATCTTGCGCATATTGACTTACCGCGTTGTTTATTTGATTTACTCGGCCCGCTGGAAACATTACAGTGTGACATATTATGACATTTTGAGTGTTGTTTTTTGTTGTCGGTGCTTGAAGCTTCTTTGCCATGTGAACGCTGCAATGCCTCCAGCATGTCTGCTTTGTTGCGCAAAAAGTTAATCAAAACATCCACCGATAAACGTTTAGAATTGTTCTCGTTTGGGTTTGGGAATAATGTGCACTTATGAGACCCCCATTCTCTTTCCGTAATTTTATCTAACTTCGACACCATGATATTAATAATCAAACTATCCCAGTAGTCTGTAGGCTCACCTAGAACCTTAAGTGCGCGTAAATTTTTCAAAATAGTGTCTATTAATGTTCTAATCGAAGAAGGCGACTCGTTAGTTAATGCAGTTATATTTAACAAAGCTTTGATATGGTGATCAATTAAAAGTCCGCAATTATTATATCGGTTGAGCAACAAGTCCCATGCTACCTGATAATTATCAGAAGAAAATTCTATGGAATGTATAACCAGTTCTGCGCTGTTTACTAGGGACGATTTGAGATAGTGAAACTTTTGGATGTTGGAAATATCTTTAGAATTATGAACTAATGAGGTAAATGTGTCTCTGAATTCCAGCCAGTGCTCATAGGAACCATCAAATGTAGGCATGGAGATAGTGGGTAACTTGACGGAATGTATTCGATTGTGATTATGACTATGGCATGATCTGGAGCAGTCAGCAACCTCATCAGTATTCAACATAAATTCAGCAAGTGACATTAAATTGTAGTAACTATCTTCAAAATATTCTCTTTGATTTAATTGTTCGCCTAATTCACTTTCAGAAACTTTTTCTTCTATTTTAGTTTGAATGTCGTTAAATTCAGAAAATAAAGTAGTACATCCTTGAATCCTCAACTTTAAATCAATGCGTTTTTGATTAGGAAAGTCATGATCACAATCCTTTAAAGACTCTAAATAATTATTAAATTTGGTAAGCCTGCCCTTAATTATACCACGCTTCCTAACTAAATCGCGAACTAACTCACTACTTTCTACACTTAGCAAATTAGGAGATTTGTCACGGGATTTACCAGAGTCAATAGGCATTTTGGTGGTCAGTGAAAAGAGGAGTACTCACGGTTTTATAATCGTCAGCTCAATTACACACGGCACTGATGCTAGCAACGTCACCAGGCTAGTGAATGGCTGGAAATCTGATATTCCGAGAATACAATACGGCTGTTTCACTGAAATAAAAGCACAGACACACTATAGCACCAAAAAGAACTCAGGAGATGATGGAAAGGAATAAGGATTGGCCCCACCGATTGCGTATTGTTTTCGATGAAACCGTTTTCGTTTTTTCTTCTCAATCCGCCACGTGCAAGGGGTCATCCAAAGGTCGCTCGGCGATCTCGTAGGTATCAATGTCCCAATGTTCGGTTCGAAGGTCCAAAATGTTGCAGCAGCGGTGAGGTTTGGTGAAAACCGTGGAAACTTATGTGTTTTTACTTTATGTGTTGAGGATTTTCAATTAAAAACGATGAGTTACTTTAACGAGCAAACTATGTATATTCGCCATGTTGATCATACATTATTCAAGGAGAGGGGAGTGGGTACAATATTTTAAATAAAACCAATCACGGTCAAGAGATAGGTATGACGTAGCGTATGGTATAGTTTCTTGCCTCGAGATGTCGCTATCAGTCCTTGATGTGCGTTATGGAGTAGGAGTTCATAACAGCCATAATTTTTTTAGGATTTGTTGTCAATTTATCGTTAATTCTTAACTTTATTTGTCGACTCCTTAGTTATATTGAATTTATTATTATTTATAATTTGCCATGCCGTTCTACTTTTATTGGTCGATAAATTTATTTTGTAATTGTTTTGTGCGCGCCTTTTAGTTTATTAGTTAATCATGGTTTCCGTCTGAACTTCCAGAATAATTCTCTTTTATTTTTACTACACACTTCAATCCCGCGCGATATCCTTTTAGCTTGGTATTTACTAGCACAGTGATTTGAGTTAGCCGAAACACAAGTCGTAAAGTATACGTAATTAAAATATTTCAATAAAACGATGATACGCTGATGATGTATCATCGGTTTTATATATTTCATCAAAAGAAAGGCTTTAAGTTTTTAAAATTTTTGGATGTTTTCTAAACTGTAATCCCGTTTCATTTTACGCCAATATTTTAATTTAAATATTTTCTTAACTGGTAGCTTAATTAATTGGGCAGTATGGTCAGATAAGCCAAATTCCAACACATCCGTCTTATACTTTTTATTAAAGTTATGGGCAAAGTTATCTTAGACAACTATTACTGGATAATCTTGTGGGCTGTTTAAGTGCTAATGTAAGATTATATTTTTACAGTAAACACTCGAAATCTAAGGTAGCATTGTTACACTTCATGGCATATATGTTGAAGTCACCAGCAATAACAGTATTATGATTTTTTAGTCTAGAAATACATTTTAATATCTTGGTCAAGCCTACCAAAAAACAAATTGAGGTTATTTGGTAGCGGTACTCGGGATACACAAGCTATAATTATAATGTTGGAGTCAAGTAATTCAATTGCACAACATTTTATTACATTCGTTATAGACAATTGACTAATTTGAGAAATTCCTTTAAACTTAGGCACCTTATTAACTAGAATACAGGCACCACGTCTTTTACTGGAAGTACGACTATAACATGTTGCGAGTTCATAATTATTTATTTTCAGGTGCTGTTCATAACCCGCTAACATAAGGTGTTCCATAACACATATCACATCCACGTCTTTTAGCTCTTTCTTCTTGTCTTTCTCTCATCTTTGTCTTTTAGCTTTTCTATAGGTATTTACTAATTGTGGGTGAGATTTGTTCAACAGTCCCGCAATATTTTGATGCAGAACATTAAGATATTTAAAACCGAAAAAATAATGAATTTTCTTCTTCTGCAGCATTTCCAATATCCTCTTTAGTCATGTAACTTATAGTAATGTCATTAATTAAATGTTACAAATTTTCAATAATATTGCGAAAACCAACAGATACGGCCCTCAAAAAGTCAAACATTCTACGGTCATAATTTAAATTACAATTACATATCTAAGAAATATGCATGTTCATGAGATAATATATCCAAGTACAATCAATTATTAAAGGTCTCAATTCTCCAGTTTAAATTATGATTTCTAATTTATGTTTGGCAATGGGTGGTAATTAGATACCTGAAATAAATTTATTTATTTATATATCTAATGAGTACTTGCAAGACATCCAAGTAGGTAAAGGGAAAAAAATCATCACTAAAATAACGTTCCATTGATTACTAGGTATATTTAAATAGGTACATATATTTCCTAGAATTGAGTTCTGTTAATCAACCCCGAAACAAAAATATTAGCGTAGAGTTTAATAACAGCTGAAATACTTTGCTCCCGTCAGATCAGAAACTGCAAGATATTTTTTATTTCTGTGGTGTCGCAATTTATCTTCTATTTCAACTTTGCATGCACCCATTATGTAAGAGAGTTTTGTGCCTTTATACATAGAAAAGCAATTTACCTCACATTTCATTATGTCCTCACAGAAATATAAATTCTTTTCATCCGACATTAACACGTAGGATTAGAAAACTTTCCATATGAAAACACAATAAAATGTCTTTTATATTCCTCGAACGTATGGCACGGGAATGTTTAGTGACATTGGTGGCGGCTTTTCTAATAATTGACGTCGTTCAAATACGTTGTTAATGTCCGCAGTTGTCACACGAGTCCACGAACCAATAAGTTGAAGAGACAAGCGTGAAGCGGTATTTTCTTTTTTATTTCAAAAAAATAGTTTTCCTGGACGCCAGCTCGAAGTGATTTGTCGTTTATGCTTTCAGCTATTATGACTGAAATGAGTTTTGTTCAAGGGCATAATCTTCTACGTTTTCCAAGTCTGCTCCGTTGATCAGTGGCTCTGCTGAGCGTTATTCTGGGTTTAATTCGTTATTAGGTTTTTCCATGCGAAATTTCTCAATAATACGTGTCAAGATTTGTACCTCGATAATGGCAAAGGGGGCTGGCTTAATGTCTGTGTACAGACATGCCAATACCTTCAGGAAAAACACCTAAGAAGTTATTAAGATGGAATATCAGTCTATTCGTGTCCTAGCGCAGAGCAAATACTTCAATGCTTATTTCGTCTCACAAACGAACGATAAGTTATTGATCGCGATGATTTCCGCCACCGTGAATTATTTCTAGTCTACTGCGTAATTAGATGAACATGTTTTTATTTAGAATAGATTTAATTATTTTAAATAATAATATTCGAAATGCTTAAAAAGTTAGGCTAAAATAAAATATAGCTGCACATTTTTTGCATATATACAATGTGTTTCTGGATGTACGACATTAAATGAAAACGAGCACAGTACTAATCCATTGAAACATTTTAAAACACGAATATTAGTAGTTAATGGAAAATTAAAAAATTGCAGTTTTCAAACAAAATAAATAGCAGAATCAACGGCATAAAAAATAAACACGCTTTATCTACGCAAAGTCACTGACCAAAACGGTGCGGTGCGGGGTGTGGGGCGCGGCGGCGGCAATGTTTACCGATTATTACGGACTCAGATCTACATCATGTTGAAAAATAATTTCCTGTGGCTAAAGTATTCATTGGATTTGATTGATTTTTTGTATACGGGCAAAGAACATGATTCTCTTTACGTGGTTTAAAGGAATGTCAATCCTCCTGTTACACGTGGTATAAAAGTAAACTAAAACAGTAGATAATGGTCCGTTTACTAAATATTTCTATGTTAAGGTGGGCATTCGCGATAGCGCCATTTGGCGTGGCTCCAAACGACTAAAGTCAAATGGAGCGATTGGACATCCACACTTTTACATCACGCCAACGGATTACATTCACAATCAAATTTTGGATGTACATCACGTCATTTGGCGCGTGGACTGACCGTGAAGGCCTACCATAAAGGCGTGATCTACTTCCAAAATTTGATCGTGAATGTTAAAATCCATTTGACTTTACAGTTCGTTCGCGTTAAGAATGCAGCGAGTCATCAGTGCAACTGCAAGATAAAGGTGTATTCACAGTGGTGTTAAATTCAAACAAATTATATTTTAAAAGATTAAGTTTAATGAATTTATAAAAATACACTTAAAAGTTTAAAATCAAAATTAAATCATTCATATCATATTTTAATCACTATCACTTAATTATTTATTAATAATGTTCTATTATCCTGTTTATTAAAGTCAAATCCCAGCTCATGCATTATTTTATGAAGTGTGGTACGTGTAAACGTTGGAACATCTTCATCAGCTTCACAAATTGTCATAATTTTATTTAAGTCGGGTAGTCGTTATTTAAATATATTGAGTGTACTTCTCTCCTTATAGCACATTTGTCTAATTCATTGAATTTATCAATCATAGACTTCCGGGCCCTTTTTTCACTGGCGATTTCAATGTATTATTTTCCTTTTTTTCACTAAGAATACTATAAACTGTTCTCTCGGACACACCGCATGCAGCTGCTGTTTTTCTGTACTATGCTGTCCACAGTCACATTTAAATCACACTGTTTAAAATACTTAAAAACATTGTAAATTACTTTTCTTTCCCCACTATGAATTATCGAACCACTTTTATTTTTACGAATTGGACATGATGTATTCATTTTTTTAAATTTAAATCAGTTAACACAAATGACAAGACACAACCGTTGCGTTCGAAGCAATGCCTTCAACTGTCATTGTGAACTTGACTTTGTAATTTGAAAAGATTTGATTGGTTAGGGAGCGGGGCTAGGCCGACGGACAATGATGACTCACTGCATTCTTAACGCGAATCTACTATAGTCGTTTGGAGCCACTCCAAATGGCGCTATCATGAATGCCCACCCTTAGGGAAATTACTTGAAATCTACTTTTTACTTTTTATTGTGTTCTTAGTTTTCTTAAAAAGTGTCAAGGGTCCATCTAATACCTACAAGTTTTGATATCTACTTGTTTTCAACAAGTCTTGTAAAAGACTTCTCAAAAACATGTCGTGTATCATACATAAATTGACGTTGTTTCAGAAATTATGTCTTGTTAATTATTGTGTTCACATTTTTGACAAGTTTTAAGGTGCATGTCCACCGAAGTTTCTTTTTGTGTAGCAACATTTGCAAGTGTTGGTGGGCAAAAACGGGTAACAAAAATTTATTTCTTAAACCTAATAACAGTTATAGAAAGTTAATGTTATAATGTTACAAAATGTGGCTCTACAAAAAGTAACTGCAGTGTGGATGCATATTTAGTCTTAGCAATTTTGTTGGCGTATTAATTTGTGGAAGCTTGTAGTTGGCAACTGTAAGCGTTAATTGAACATTGTTTACCTAGATATTAGACTGTAAGCTTTCTGAAGAATAAATAAATAAATAGTAAATTATAAATGCAAACAGTACACATAACATGTAGAATATACGTATGGTAGATACTTGGTGTAAACGTGGGGTAAGATGACATGGTTTTAAGTAGGGTCAAGGTGTTCAGGTCAGCTGTACCTAGACCTACATCTGTCAGTGAGTGTATTTCAATCACTAGTGAATAGGAAACTAGTGTTACATGTCATACTCGTGAAAGTACCTGCAGTCCATCAAAGTATTATGTAAGGAAATAATGGACATAAGTTGTTGACTTGTAAAAGCAAGGTCAGATTAACGTATGCCTGAAGTTTTCGCGCAGTGTTTCTGTAATGAAACTGAGAATACTATGTTCAGTTATGTAGGCAAACCATTCATTTGTATACTTAGAGGTCAGGCACCCAAGGATAAACGTTTTTTCCAAGCTTGTGAAGTGACAATTTAACTGATTGTTACCTATAAGGCTACGTTCGAAATGCGCTAACGTTCTGAACCCTGAGCCCCTTACAATATTTTGCGCCTATCTGAACGTAGCCTAAAATTGATAGATGTCGCCAGATGACGTAACATAATCTTCTAATAGCGAATTTTGTGATAGTACGGGTAGGTAGGTACTTATATCATAAAAGGATATATGAAATATATTACGAGCTTAAGTGTAGGTATCTATGGCATGAGCATTAGCATACTTACTATCCCTGATTTATGATCAGAGCCGTTTGAACCATTTCATAGGAATAATGGCTGACATTTTTTTTTTTTTAATAATAAATTCTTTATTGAACAAAAACACAGTATGACAATAACATTTAGTGCGATAATACCTACATTAGTAAAATACTGTGTCGTAGGAATTAACGCCCACCTCAGGAAAAGGACTATCGTCCTATCGCGTTCTAGAATTTATACTAAACACAGGAGATAGATTACAAAAAGAATAATACGTTAAAAAATAAAGTGAATATATGTAGGTACGAGCAAATGCATTATGTGCGTATGGGTGTTTGCGTAGGTGTGTGAGTATGTGTGCGTATGTGTGCGTACATTAAAATAATATACTAACCAGCCCTAATAAAAGATGCATACCTACCTGAAATAAGAGCTCAGCACAAATACCGATGGTTTTTTTAATTATAATGGTTATTTCTGTGGGTTAAAGTTGATGATTAATGTCTCAGCCGAAATAAAATGTCCGAGCTGAAACCCCGCACCCTTTACAGTTTTGCACAAGCCCATGATTAATTCATCGCCACATTTCATTGACCTCTGTGGAAATCTGTTGAATCCGAGAGCCATCATTACAGCGTGATTAACAACTTGAATAATTTAAGCGTGAATTTTTTAAGTAAAGGTTTTGTTTTTAATTTAGCCATTGTTTTGTAGTGACACGAAATAGATACTCTTGTTTCGGACGGTAGAGGTACGTTCAATACCCGCTATCGACCTGGGACAATCTCCCACGTTTTTGACGTGCGTTCCCTTCTACCTGAGTCGAGTGACTCTGCTGGCGATACACGTCACCACGCACCCCTGAATGGAGAGAGATGGGTAGCGCAGAAGTGGTGAAATAAGTAACTTTTCTTCTTGATTTACATTGTAGATTTATTACTTATCACTTTTCGCTAGTAAGCTGCGAACTGAACTGACTTAAATAATTCTAAACTCGTTTCTTTTTATAGAATTTGTAGGGATTTTACCCAGCGCGAACTTACATGTTGTATAAATCAGAACTGAAGCCGCGAAGAACCCTGGTGTATTTTCAACACGTGTGGCTGGGCGTGTGAACTGCAGCCGGAAAAAACCCTCATGCTGTTTTAATTCTAAACAAATCTACGATTCATGTCGTCGCCAACAACTCTAAAGGTACTGTAAAGAGGCTATAAGAAGAATTGCTTATTATAGCAAAATAACATAAAAGCCAAGTTTTACACGATACGCTTTTACCGACACCAATCTTTGATTACCAACTGTCAGATAATTTGATATATGTAAGAGAATTATTTCATTTATATAAATATGTACTCATTAAATTATAAAATACTAACGAAAATAAACCATAGTTAAGTCCAGTAATTTTATCACTACCAGGTTTGCAATACCACAATGTACAATTCGCATTGACTTATATATTATTCAGCGTATTTTCATCGAAAATATTTATTTTTCTTAGAAAATATTTTTTCTTTTCGTGGACACGACTGCGACTTGACATGCAGGCGTACCACACTAGATTGAGCGACTTTTGCCCAGGCCCCCTAGGACAAATGTATCGGATTACGATTTTGTTCGCTATGTCCCGTCTATTGTTAAATAAATCATTTTAGTGCCTTTGGGCGACACATTCACAATAAGCCTGTCATTCAGAGATAATGTTTCAATGTTTAGAGCATTTTTTAATACACTGATGTTATACTGTGAAACTCGATTGTTTTTCATACATTTTGTTCTACTACCGCAATGTTTTACAGCCCACTTCGTTGGTAGCACACCTACGCAGTGCTGCAAAGTTAATCGCATATCACAACCGCATCAGGCCGCAGCGCAGCGCATTCCAATACAATAAAGTGCGTTACGGCCCGCCTGTAGTGTGCGATGGGTTATATACAAAATTTACTTAGAGTAATGTCGAGAGTAATATCGGTACTGCATTGTTTGATCGTTTGATTACTTACTTTGTGTCTCAAATGCCTAACACTTAGCCTACAGTCCCCTGCTGCCCGTTGTCACTGACACTTGGCCATATCTAAATGAAAAATAAATTAAAAAAAAAAGCGCGCGGTTGGGTTTCAACGCGCGCTTTTATTTTGGAATTCATTTAGGTGTCGCCAGCACCTTAATTGCGTAACACACTATCAATCACAAACTGAATGATTTCGAAGCATTTGCTAATTCATTGCTTTATATGTTCGAAAAATTTGTCTGCTCAACAACGTAAATAACGCAATGAATGTTGTTGAAGTGTCAAAATGAAACTGATTCCTAATGTAAGCGTGTTAAGCAAATGCCCCGCTGGTTTAGTAAAAAACAGGGATTAGTGTCTGTACTCACATGCTTACTTAAGTAAAAAGATTTTATTAACTTAGGCCTACAGGTTACAGGGTAGGTAAGATACATATTCCTCTGCATTATTGTTAACGTTAACATTGAAAAAAAAAAAGTCTGATTTCAAATTCAGGCCTTTGGGTTCACTTTCTAATTATTGACGAAATTTGAATAAGAAAAGAATAAAATCCTCACAAAGCTGTGGCTCAAACAGGTACATATTTTATAAACAACTGTTTTTCCATAATGTTCGGTGTATATGTATTAGATACCCCAATAAAAGCCAGACATTTTGCATTATGAGCTAGGGCAGATCCTGAACTTTGTATAGATGCTTGGTAAAGCTAATTTGCAAGTCCATTTGCTACCTAACCGGCTACGAGTAATGTCTATTTACGATTTTAATATAGTAGATACTTGTTGCGTGAAATAGTGGTATTAATTTGAGGGAACTATATTTATATATTCATATTATATTAAATTACAGATTTATATAGGTATTGCCTCGTTGGTCTAGTGGCCACAAGCACTACTGCTCAGCATGAGGTCCTGGGTCCGATTTTCATGTCGCGCAAAGTGTTATTGGGTTTTTCCATCTGGAATAAGCTAGCCCCTTATTACATGGGACTTAAACATAACTGATGAAATATCGGTGTAGTATAGGTACACCTCTGCCTAACCCTTCGGGGTAACAAGGCGTGACGATATGTTATGTGAACAATATTTAAACGTTCACTAGGTATATTCAATTTTGTAACGAGTGTCTCATCATCATCATCCACAGCCCGTTTTCACCCACTGCTGAGCCTATGCTCAGCAGTGGGTGAAAACGGGCTCTTGGTCTCGGTCTAGTCTCTCTTTCCATGTGCCAATCCATGCTCCTGTGCCAACCTCATCCAGGTTCTAGCCGCGATGGAAACAATGTCGTCTGCCCATCTCGCCACCGGACGACCGACACTTCGTCTTCCAGTCCTTGGACGCCACTCGACCACTGCCTTAATCCACCTGTCATCACTGCGCCTTGCCAGATGTCCTGCCCAACTCCATTTGAGTTCCATAACTCGTATTCCAATATCGAAAACTTTCGTTAGTCTTCGGATCTCGACATTTGGAACTCGATCTATCATTCTTATGCCGAGCATGGGACGCTCCATGGCTCTCTGTGCAACTCTTACCTTGTATACAGCCTCTTGCGTGAGCGTCCACGTTTCAGCACCGTACGTCATGGTGGGCAGAACACACTGGTTATAGAGACGGGACTTCAGACATTGTGGAATTTTGGCTGATTTCAGTATGTCATCCGATTTGCTAAATGCGGCCCACCCAAGCTGTATACTTCTGGAAATCTCGGTTTGCTGAATATGGCCAAGATAGACATACTAGTCAACCATCTCTAACGTTTCATTTCCTACTTTAACAGAAGGATTTGAATTACCAAAGATGTTTGCCATAATCTTTGAAAGCACAAGGTCATTTGCAAATCTTAAGTGGGACAGGTAGGCAATGGTGCCTACAACATCAATGGTGATGTTAACACCGTAATAGTCCCAGTCTAAACATTTCACGATATCTTCTAGGACTGCTGTGAATAGTTTCGGTGAAATGGTGTCGCCCTGTCTCACTCCCTGCTTGATCATTACGGGGTCATCATAGGGTATGTATGCGTACCTGCAGAGTGGCCAAGTTGTATAGTTCGCGCAGCACATCCACGTAACGGGAATTGATGTGGCAGCGATGGAGAGCGTGGAACATGGCCCAATGCTCGACACTATCGAAGGCCTTCTCGTGATCGACGAAAGCCATGCACAGGGACCGGTTATACTCTTGTCACTTCTCCATCAGTTGCTTTACCGTGTGGCTCTGGTTGATAGTCGAATATCCGCTGCGGAAGCCATTCTGCTCGATGAGCTGGGCTTCATCAAGCTCACGGGTAAGCCGACTAGTAAGGATTTTATCGAATAGCTTGTATATCTGAAATAGGAGGCTAATGGGACGGTAGTTGGTTAGTTTTGAAATATCACCTTTTTTGTGAATGATGGTGAAAAGCGTTCTTCCATTGTTCTGGAGTACGGACATCATGCATAACCCTATTAAAAAGTTCTACGAGGATCTTTTGATCTGGTCCGCCACTTGCTCGTACTAGTTCAACGGTGATTCCATCTTCCCCAGGAGATTTATCTGTCTTCATGTTGTGTAGGGCTTTTATAACCTCACATGGTAAAAAAAGTGGTAAGATAGTACCTAGTAACTCCGTTAATTCCTTATTGTGTTGGTACTAAAATAACTTATCTCGATATTCGTAATTTGATGTAACAGTTCAATAAGTTCAAAGCTGGAGGTTACAATTGGTGAATTGGTTATCATTAAAATAATTGAAAGGCAGCAAAATTTATCGACTTCTCTGCCAATGAAGAAAATAAAGACTAAAATATTACTTTGTAATAAAAAGTGGTGTAAACTAGGTAGTTTACATCACTTTTTTCAAGATGGCAAAAGTTGAGGGTTTTTTTTATAATAATTTATTGGACATCAATTTCTAAAGTCTAATTATTTTTTCTAATTTCATCTTCACAAAATGTGCCTTTTATTAGTTTTATTTACTTACCTATATAATTCGTGTTTTCTGACTCAGGTACAGCCTTCAAGAAAAGGTAGAAAGTACCTAAGTAAACTGAAGTCTTATCTCGTTGACCTAAACTGGAAGAAGATAAAAAAAACACCTTTGTCTGCCATAAAGGTGTTTTTTTATCTTGCTCAAGAGTTATGAATACAAAGAATTCAAGTTTTCATTTCAGAATTACAAAGAAAATGCTATTTATTCAAAATACATAACGAATCTTAATGACTTTATAATTACTAATTTCACAGTAGACGTAGATTGAAATGAATTTATCTTATCATAAACTAGAGGAGAACGTCCTGATAGCCTTGAAAGCTCTTACTGAACCCATTATTTATCAGTCTTTACAAATATTCGTTCAAAGACAAAGATGGAGCCTGTGAAATTGATAGAGTATATTCGGGCATGGCAGCTTAAGCGAGACATTTTAGTGAGTATGTTATGCTCACTAAAATGTCTCGCTGATGGTGACGCGTGTGTTGTTCATTCGGTTCCCTACAAAATGGTTAAGCTGGATGGTGTTGATCCACGCGTCGTGTTCGTGAACGGGCGGAGACTGATCATTTCTTAACTGCCCGGGCTTATTTTTAATCTTATATTTTGTATTGTTTCTAATTTTATTTTTACATTTTGTTCGCATATATAAAAAATTACCTAGGACTTTGTAATACTTAATCTTGATTTAAAAGTGTCCTTGGAGTTTCTTGCCCGATCTCTTCTCCATAGAGATCTACGGTTTGGAATGGGGCCACTAGCTTCCACTTTCTGACTAGATGACCGACTCTTTGACAGTTCAAAATTGCCTGTAATTTGCTTAATTGAAATTTATTTATTTATTTATTTGGTACACCAACAGCAATACATACAATGAATTAATAATAAAACAAGACAAAGTAAAAGTGCTGGTATGTATGCCTATTACAGGTATACGCAGCATTCACAATAAAGACAACGACGTAATTGTATAAGAATATATAAATACTTTGAGGAGTTCATGGCGACATAATAGCTATAATGTTTAATATCCCAAGCGATTCAATTCCCAAACAAAGGGCTTGTGAATTAAACCGAAGGAGATTTACGAATTCGGAGATCTATTATTACGATGATAATCGATTTTCTTTTTGTTAACAGATCACTCGAATGCTACAGAACTGATGACGAACGGCAACGCAGTTCGAATGAATCCGAGGGGAGAACCCGATGAGAGACACTTTCATATGTGCGACGATCAGTTATAAAATCAGTGTAAATCATGGACTAGTTTTCTACAAAAAAAAAAACTCAATTGATTGTAAATTACAATGATCTCGTAGATACTTTTGTACGAGAATTTTGTTAAGGCGCTAGATTTTATATTAAACTTTGATGATAAGATACACACTACATTTATCCATTTTTAATTCGATACCTATTGAATCTCTTAATTAGCGCTGTAATCGATACATCGAAAATTAATCATGTTTTCTGGGAACTTATTTGGGTACCTATTGTACGAAGAATCCATTGTTTGCTTGTTCTTTTTTGTTTGTAGATTTACGAGGGGCTCGTGGCAAAGTAATAACTGCCACACGGGTCGACCATCACGGTTAAGCAAAGTTTACCGAGGTCGGTCCACGGATAGGTGACCATTCATTACATACCGAGGTCCAAGACCCCTCCGTGCCTCGGAAACCACGCTAAGCCGTTGGTCTGGGCTGTCATTCGCAGATCTTCGACAGCAATTACCTACGGGTAGTCAGAAGCCCGAAAGTCTGACAACCAGTCATACCAAGGGGTATTGTGTAACCCAGTAATTAGCTGGGTTGTAGGGGTTAGACAGGCAGTCGCTTCACATAAAATGCAGGTAGTAGCCTGCTTCTGGTTAGACTGGAAGCCGACGACCCCAACATGGTTAGGAAAAGGCTAGACAGATGATAATGTTCTTTATTTTGAAAATTTCTTCAGCCTGACTAACCCTAGTATTATATAATGTTGTGTACCATTTTGTTGCGTGGAGATGCAAACTTTTCAAGGTATTTTTCCTATTATTTCCTACTAATCTTAATTACTGATCTGTATAAATAACATTGTCAAATTAAGTTTTTCCTCTTCCTGTAATTACAGCTACAAAAGTAATATGGCACCTTTATGTCGAGGTGTTTCTAAATTGGTCTTATAAGCCTGATTTATATAATTTCCTTGTAATTTATTTGTATTAAATGCAACAAATCTCTTATGTTTGAATAAACTTTGAAACAGTCAGGGTCATTCATAAAACCTCATTTCTGATAAGGTCATTTGATAATAGAATAACTTGAAAGTACCTAATTGTTAATATAGAATACGATAGAGTTTGTCTAGAAAACTGTTACCAAAGCTAATGTAAGTCATTATAGCAGATGTTCCGATATATGTATTTTTCTTTTTTGAACCTGTATTGTCTTACTGTGAGTAGAGGTCAACATGTTCCTAATTAAGAATTATATTAGGTGGCACTGAATGTACAGTCGGGGAAATATCGGGGTCTATCAAATTGACACGTTACGTCCATTTTTTTTATTTTATTTTACCGCCATTTCATACACGTCAAGAACGACAGTAGTGATTCAAATAAACGGATAATTTAAGTTGGTAGTCAATTTGATGAACCATGATTTTCCCTGACTTTCGCAGCTTTTGTTGTTTTGTAACCATGTTTTTTTTTGTCGTAGTGAAAACTTTAGTCAGCGATCTGTTTCACGTGTGATCGGGATGGAGGTCTCAGTGATTATAATCTTATATTAATTGCTTTTACTTTTGACAACAATTCCCAGTGAATTGAAACTTTATTATGATTTAAACTATCTAATTGTCACATAGACAAATATACCTTCTCGTTAATTACGTACAATACAACAGACATTAAACCAATGGGTGGGAAAACAATTATGAGGTTGACTATACCTAGCTTTGAGTAGAGATTTTTCTTTGATTACCTACATTAACTTTTATGTTGTACCGTCAGCAACAACGTACCATAATATATTTTCATACCCATGATACATAGGCAGACAATACTGTAAAATATTTTTATCTACTCTCATTTTTATAAAATTCGAATTATAAACTTCAAAACGAGTTTATTACTTATACGAAATTTAAAAATAGAATCATATTATAACACTTTTTCTCTGACAAAATAATGTTATAAAATATTTTTTTTTACCATTACGATACAGGGCAAATCAAGAAGTTTATATCACCAAGGAGTTTCCATCAATTATTTTTTTCTAATGGAACGCATATGCGAGGCGCACCATTTCTATAGCATTACAAAATATTTTCGATTCCAATTTTTACTTGTCTGTCGCAGCGCCGCTTTAGCGTATGCGCGGTGATGTGCTGGGTTGTAGCGCAATTCATACGTTTTGTTGTACTGAATTTCATGGGAATTTTTTTATTCTTTCTTAATAATATCTGATATTAGTGAATGTGAAGCAAATTTGACTCCGCCCAATATTTTAGACGCGTCGACGGAAATGACCAGCAAAATCAAGAAAATTATACATATGGTAAATGCTATAGCGACTTTATGGCATAGCAAATACAAAAAAGGCTAAGATCATTTATTTAATAGGTTAAATCCCAATATATGAGAGTAGATAAAATAGTGTATGAAACTGCACATTAGGTATTAAAACACTCGTGTGTGTGTTATAAACCTCGCCCAAGGCTCGGTTTTTAAACACACGCTCGTATTTTTAGTACCCGTCATTATGCAACAGTTTCATAAACTACTATTGTAAATCTAACCATTTTGTTATTTATGGAATAGTTATTCTTTATCAATATAACACTATACTAATAAGAACCTTCATTTCTTTTATTTTTAATAAAAATGTTGTTTACAATCGTCGTTTTATTTTTCCATCCTACCTCACATGACTGGATTTTAGAAAGGCTGATATCGAATCTAAAATTCTAATCGATATCACTATTAGAACGATTTCCATCAAGTTCGTGTTTCAGTAGATTTTCCAATCTAGAAAATAAATTGACACACTCATAGGAAATTTATATTTGTGCCAACCTTCTCGCAATTACTAGATACCGACGTATTTAAGTATTTACTAGTCAATAATCTGAGTAATCGATCGGTTTTTCCATTAGGAATTTCTCAGTAGCAGCCCGGAGTCTGGATTTGTGCCCGTTGATGGCAATAGGCTCGCCCCTATTACATGGGACTTAAACATAACTGGCGAAATAGGGGTTTAGGTACTATAGGTACACCTTTGACTAATCTTTCTGGGATTACAGGCGTGATGTTATGTTGTATGTTATTTGTAATCGATTATAAGAAGTCTAACAATAACGATTTACATAAAAACTACAAATAAAGTAAAATGTCAAAATATTATGTTAAAGACAATTATACCGCATTGGGTTACTAGTTGTGAAATTAAGTAACAGTGGAACTTGATAATAATTTATTGGTAAATTAATTTAGACTGATTTACCAATAAGTTATTATTAATTATTATTTATTATTTCTATAGATAAATATTTATAAGCAAACATTATTATTACCTACTAATCGTATCTACCTACTGATGACATTTATAGTCGATTGAAAGAAGTCGGTAACAATCATGATTCATACAACAGCAGAAAAACAACTGAATTACGCAATAAAGAAATTAAAGAAAATTCGGACAAGGTCGGTAGGAATTTCCCTGTTTTCATTAGGGCACCGTTTGAAGCAACTACAAGGAACAATTTGTGACAACCGTACCACATTAAAACTACAGTACTGTTATGTACCGTCTTGATCAAGCCAGAAGTCTGGGATTAAATTCTTACTAGGCCATCAAGGTTAAATCAATTTGGTTTTTGCACGTAATCTAGGATGATATGAGGTTGATAATGAATTACTACTGGAATTCTTAGTAGCAGTAGACATTGTCCAATTAGTTCTAAATACAGCGAGAAATAGTTACTAACCAGAGCTTCAAAGTGTTTGTACATATTGTAGGCAGCCTATTCCGTCTGTCAGGTCGAGTCGGTTGATGAGCTACACAATAATAGTTAATGTCGTGGTAAAAGATTTGGCAGTTAGCAGGTTGGAACGGGGCCTCTTGACGATCATTCATATATCATATATATATATATGCGCAGTTCACATGTGGCGTTGTAGAGGCTGCCACAGTCACTAGTAAGGCGCCTAGTTACCATGATTTTTTTATGAGTTTGGAATGAGCTTGCATGTAACACAAAAGGGTCACGACCTTACAAAACATACCTACAAGAAATCTTTGAACAGGTAAATATAATTAACAATAAGTTGTTTCATATGAGTGTCAAAATATAACGTAACCTAGTTTTTGGATGTAGGATCTGGTTTCCATTGGAATCGAGCCAGGTCTCTCTACGTAAACTATTTACCTATTCCGAAAGCTGTTTTACCATTCACATAAGGATTTCAAGATGTAGAATGTAGGTAACTTAAAATACAAATATATAGGTTCCAAACAAATTATACATGGTGAGAAAAATTCAATGGGCTCTGGAAATATGTCAATTGGCAAAATATTAAAAAATAAATATATAAATATTTTTTACTTTGTATTGTCTGGAATGTGCTTTATCTTGCTTATATAACAATAACGCACTTTTGGTAAATTCAGCAATGACTCATTTATTTACCACAAAAAATATTTGATAGGAACAATATTTCAAGGTGCCAGGTTCTCCCAGGTATTTTTCACGAAACAATGTCCTGTGGATTGCTGTGCACCCTTTCAGCCAGGGACCGAAAACTTTTATTAATTACGGTACCTACAGGTATCGTAGAATTTTGGTTATTTCTACGACTAACGTTACCACTATCTGGGTAACCAAGAAAAAACATGGTACCTCTATTTAGGTTACCGGTTACCTAAAAATCGCCTTGCTTAGGTACGAGAAAAAACGGAATATCGCCAGCCAGCCAGGGCTATGATTGTGCGGCGTCCGCCGGGGCGCGTGTCGCCTCGACTCTGACACACAGCGAAGCGCACCCTTTGACTATTGCCGATGGGCACGTGTAAGATAGAGGTATTTTTATTTCGGTTACCGGTATCATTACCATTTGTATTAAATTTAAGAATTAAGGTAACCTTTAAAATACCTGTAAATAAAATAAAGGTTGTAACCAAAAAATACCTGTATTGATCATACCGGTTTCGGTCTCTGCTTTCAAGTAGGTATGCTTAATATTGTGAAAAGAACGTCAAGTATTGACTTGACGTTCTTTTCACAATATTAAGCATACATAATAAAAAAAAAATAATAAAGCTCGCGATTTCCTCAGGCACTATTGAGTGCCTGAGGAAATCGCGAGCTTTTTCTGGCCAATCTAACGCACCTTATACAAGGTGCTTTTACAGCTTAGTAAAACATGCCTATAAAAGTAAAATATTAACCTATAATTTCCCAGAAGGCCTATTCTGTAGACTCTGAAAATGGTTTAGAGTTATTAAGTATTGTGTCAGAGAAATTATTCTCTAGAGAGGCATTTTAAAATATGTCGCTAACTACTCTGAGAAAAGTTCTTACGCCTGGAAAAAGTGATTTTGAGGAAATTAATTGTATGGAAGATGAAAAGGAAATCTAGGCATTGTAGAAACTTAATAAAAGGCAGGTGTTGCGGCGTGGAAAAATAAAATACCGATGAGATTTCAGTAAAAAAATTTTGCCGGTTCTAGATTGATAAGAAATGACGGTAGATAAAACATTCTGAGCCATTTTCTTTTGTGACGTGACTGATGAGACGAGAAACAAGCCGATCTATTCTGTAAACACCGGCCAAGTGCGAGTCGGACCACGCATAATGACGGGTTCCGTAGTCGGGATGAATTTATCCCAAGAACAAACTTCATATTTTAGTAGAAAAACATGTTCACCCATACATTCCAACTGCAAAAGTAAGTTAGTCGACTATTACTTGTTAACTTGGTCTTCCTAGCAGTGATAGTTTTCCTTTTAACTTCGTTATAAACAATCCACTGCCATGAATTTTTCACATATCCTAAATGGTTGCAATTAGCTGGCACTTAACTTCCCGCTGAATGGAGAGAAGAGAAAAAAAACATCCCCATTTTAGGTGAGGGGTACCCTAAAAAAAATAAAAGATTTTATTTTATCACTTTGTCGGCGTGATTAATATGCATACTCACTTCGATCAATAATAGTAAGATAGTATAGTATAGTAGATAAAGGATCAGGAACAAAAATAAGTCGCTGAAGTGGCCACGTTTACACACACATTTAAAACATTTATATTTCGTACTACGAATTATAGAAAAAAGTTTAATAACATTAACAACCTCAGTTTATTATAAACCTTATCACTCAAACATAAAGTTTAATCACGATTACAAAATATTTTTTTCTTCTTTCATCGGGGAAAGGTTAAAAGCAATAAAAAATGTCGCTCGAAACTAAATTTTTATAATAAGTAAAAACATATTTATTCTAAAATGAAACTTAACGTCTAAGCAATAAGGTTAAAAACATTTTGTTGACCATTTCGAGCTAACTCTATTTTGGAATCAAACGTAGTTCTTGGTATTAAATTTCAATGCTCAGAACACAGTAAGTATTGAAAGACGTAGAGTTGCAAAATATACATATTTTTTTAGGTGAAGGTTCGTTTGTATGGTGGCAAATATTTTTGACCGATTTCAAAAAGTAGTAGGACTAAACTAGTACAATATTTAGTTATTTTATTACAACATTGCTGCTAATTGTGTGCGGGTTGGTTAATTGTAATCAACCCGTATAAAGAAATGAGTATGTCTACTTTTGTACGCAATTAAGAAGTTATAAAAAAATGTTTGTATTAAATCAATTTGATTTAAATGTGAAATGGGTCGCTAGGAAATCTACAAACAAAATCATGTGCCCAGCCTTTTTCCCAACTATATTGGGGTCGGCTTCCAGTCAAACCGGATGCAGCTCAATACCAGTATTTTACATGGAGCTACTGCCTATCTGACCTCCAGAACCCAGTTACTGGGTAATACGATACCCCTTGTTAAGACTGGTTGTCAGACTTTCCGGCTTCTGACGGCCCGTAACGACTGTCAAAGATAAACGAATGACAGCCGCGATCAGCCGCTTAACGTGCTTTCCGAGGCACAGAGGGTCTTGATATGTAAAGATGGTTACCCATCCACGGAGCAACCGCGGCAAGCGTAGCTTAACCTGATCGATCGACCCGTGCAGCTGTTATTTCTTAGCCACAAGTCACGAGCCGTAGAAATATACAAACAAAAATAACATAATAACAATACTACTCCATGCATTCCCTTTTCCAGAACAGTCGATGTTTGTAACAATAGTTGGCGCGTTGTCGCAAACATTGGTCAACCAAACATAATATTTGTGATTTGATTTATATTTACTATTTAATTCGATTTTTATATTATTCAGAAAAACACTGAATAATATAAACTTACCGAAAAAAAGATATTCCTTACAAAATCTTGGTGTTATGGTGGTTACTTACACAGTTTTTCAACGCGCACTGCGGCATTTTGATGTCTTCACGTTGGCTATGATTGGACCATACTAATTTGAAATAAGACCACAAAAGTATTTGTGCTCTTATTTTTCGGGCCGTTTTTGAAGCGCTTATCGGGAATCTAGTGCATTGATTGAATTAATCGAAGCATACCCACGCAAAATCACAGCTTTCTAGGACTAAGAGTCTGTGAGCTTTGCCGCGGACAGACAGACGAACGGACATGGTAAAATTATAAGGGTTCCTTGTTGACTCATCATCTGCCTAGCCTTTTCCCAACGATGTTGGGGTCGGCTTCCAGTCTAACCAGATGCAGCTGCCAAAGCAGATGGAACCAACGGCATAACGTGCTTTTCGAGGTACGGAAACGGTCGGCACGGTCTTGCTATGTAAAGATGGTCACCCATTCACGGACCAACCGCGGCAAGCGTAGCTTAACCTGATCGATCGACCCGTGAGGCTGTTATTACTTAGCCACAAGCCCCACAATGACTACGGAACCCTAAAAAGCTCACCGTTAAAACTTAGGTGAAGTGAGATTTCATTCCACCTAATGCTAGGGATTGACACTATTAACAGCAAGCTCACTTCAAGCTGACATCTACAGCCAGGGTTGCGGGATGTTCGAAAAAGTTACCGTCACAGGCAACAGAAGGGACACGGGTGGGTTTTAGTCAGTAAAAGTCTGACACGCCCTCCCGCTCCGCTAAGAGCGGGAAAGTCATTTGATGATTTCACATCCACAAAAAAAGCTGACTTCTAAGTTTTCACAGTGATATTTTTAACCGACTTCAATAAAAGAAGGCGATTATAATAATAATAATTCAATTATTTATTCAAATAACAATTTGACTCATAGTATTAATAACAATTTTAATTATACTTATGTTAGCAACCTAAATTAAATATAAATAATGTAATGCTGAATCACGCTTTAAGTCCAGCAGAAATTTTGCAGCACCGGTTAACGATCGCGCAATCCAATCGGCCGGAGATCATTTTTAGGATGTTGTTGGTGCTGCCCCGCACCCTGCGTACCAGGGATGCGTATCTCTTACGCATTACTGTATAAAAGCAATCTACGCGGGCTTCTGTAAACATCCCTGAAGCACTACAAAATCGCGGCAACCCCATCAACACCCTAAACGCGTTGTTGTATTGGACTCGAAGGGCGCTGTACGCCTTTAGAGTAAAATGATCCCGCAGGCTATACGCGTAGAATGAAGTACAATATGCACGGAATAATACAACTTTGACTTCACTCGTACAGCAGGCAAACCTGCGACCTATCATGTTAGCACGTACAGACAGCGCCCTTCGCTCCCGTTCCATGTCATTATCATCAATTCGACGCGTGTATGTATGTAATATTATTGGACCTGCAATATATTGACATCTGATAATGTATTAGGACTTCCAATCAAATATACAAAATTTTATAGGTGTGTGAGTGTATGCTCGTATGTATGTTTGTCCACGTATTTCTCCGAAACTATTAATCAGATTATGGTTGTGTTTTTTTTATTGGCTTACATTTACTTCAACTCAGGGAACAGTTCAAGTTCAATCAAAATCGGTTTTTCAAGATACGGACTAATACGTATAAGTGTGACGGCCTGACTTATTGATACGAGCTACGGGTGTGGTGTCAAAGGGAAAACATCTCAAAACCTTGGTCAAATTCTAGTGCAATATTTGCAACATCATCCTTCTTTTTTGAAGTCTGTTAAAAACTATTAACCACTTATTAGAAACAAATATTCCAGTTTTTACTTAAACCTAAAGAAATAAAAAAGTAATTAAAAAAATTAAATCGATTTCAAAAAGAAATTAACTCAAAATTATGAAATAACTTTAACTTGGACGTCGGTGGCAAAAAACTAAAATACAGATCCCGAAATAGAATGTAAGTGAAAGGAATCTAAAATCTTATCTATTTCTAACTACAGAAGCATTAGAGTTTTACCTAGTGAAAAGAATTGTTCGATGATTTGCATGATGAGTTTTTAGTATAGGTACATTTTTGCTGCTAAACTCCCAAGGCGGTTTTGCGCTATAAGGCAAGATGAAGGAGTCTTGAAGGCGGATATTTATTTGTTATAACGTTTTAAACACCATTCAGACTATTATTTTTTATAGTTTTTTTTAAATCAACAGCTCTTCTATTCGGTACCGTATATTATGATATAGAGGCTCTCACACAAAACTGCACATTCGCAGTTTTGTGTGAGAGCCCAAACAGTCATTGATCGAGTTTTGATTGAACACTTTACTGTTCATCCTTTAATTATTCCTTTCAAACTACTTGGTATGCATCTACCACTATTTACACCTTCCATAACTAGTTATTATTAATTTCTCAGTAGCAGCCCCGAGTCTGGATTTGTGCCCGGTTGATGGCAATAGGCTCGCCCCCTATTACATAGGAATCAAACATAACTGGCGAAATCTGGGTGTACTATAGCTGCAACTCTGCCCAACGCTTCGCGGAATACAGCCGTGATGTTATGTTATACTTATTTATCATAGTTTATTCATCCTGGTCATCTCTTAGCTGCCACGGCTTATTTTAATTTTTGAATCGTTTTTGGTTTTTACTTTTTTGTTGCGGACGCTTTTAACGTGCACGTCTTTCTACATTGTTCTCACATACATAATTTCAACATGAGTGATGTAACCAATATTTTGTAACAATATTTTGATTTAAAAGAGTGTCCGTGGAGTTTCTTGCCCGTTCTTCTCCATAGAGATCTACGCTTTGGAATGGGCAACTAGCTTCAACTTTCTGACTAACTGACCGACTCTTTGACAATTCAAAAGTGTCTGTAATTGGTTTATTTGAAATAAATGCTTTGAGTTTGAGTTTGATTTATTTATTTATGTTAGTTATTATCCTTATACATACCCGAATACTTTCAGTTTATGAATAATTCCTTAAATTTAATCAGACATTCATTACGAATAAATTAATACTACAGCCTGGAATGCGAATTAATAAACGCATGTCGCGAAACCGTAAGTTTTTCCCCTACCAAAAAGTGCTCAACGCGCCTAAAGAAGATTTCACTTCAAAAAACTATTATAGCCAGTATAATTCGGGATGATGTAAGGATTCTATCGATACCATATACATCCAGAACTGTACCGGCATTTAAAAGATATGGTGGAATAAAGAAACTCACATACCTACATGAACTCTAAAACTCCATTTTTGGGCAGTCGTGTAAAAATAATGGAATCTATGGATCTCTTTTCAAAATGACTACCAAAATTTTACGTCAGGTTTTTTTCATTTTGCTTATCAGCTTTTTATAGTCCAGGCACTCACTCTAGTGAGCACTGAAACGCTACAGAAAATATATTATAAATCCATTCTCAATGTCTGCTTATTCATGATTTTTAAGTTAACTTTCAATAAAAAACCAGACGCATTTTTTTCGTAGCAATGAAATGTTTTCGTGTATTTTTTGATAACTTTAAGGATCATTACACATTAGTCGGTCTAAAGCCAATTTATTTAAATACTACCTTTAGCCCACAGCTTCGCCCGCGTGGATGTCGAAAAATATTTCACGGGAACGTACTACCGGGATTAAAAGTACCCACCCTATGTTCCGTAATACTCTATTGGTTTACGCGGCGTATGCCAGAAAGCTCCCAGTCAGCATGATTTTTCCGACATCTTCAACAATCATCATATTATCATATTTCAGCTAATTTATACAAAAACTTAATGAATTATACACCTTAACCTTCGTTATGAATCACTCCGTCCATTGTTGAAACCTGGATGAAAATCCGTTTCGGTAGTTTTTGAGTTTATCGCGTTCAGACAGACAGACGCGGCGGGAGGACTTTGTTTAGTTAAAATTATAATTTATGTCCGACACGCTCTAATAACATGTAAGAAATAACTTTGGACCAAGTGGACCGATTTCAATAAAAACTTATTTATAAAAAAAAAACAACCGAAATCCAAAAAAAAAAAACTAGAAAGTAAAAAATTATTTTAATTTCGGGAATCGGTGTCTTTGGTTTAGAATTTTCGTTTTATGCCACCGTCTACCGAAATTAAAGTTATTTTTCATTTTGTAGTGTTTTTTTTTTTTTATAAATAAATTTTTATTTTCCACTTTATAGTTGTGGTACCTACCCACCCAAATTCGTATACCACTACTTGCTAAGTAAATAACAGTGACAGGAAGTTATCATAACATCATCAACATTCACTAAATGGAAAAAAACACGACCGAATTTGAGATAAGCCTTGAATATTCTTACCACCATATTTTACAGCTCAAAAATCAAAATTCGCTTTCAAAGTGGCACACTCGCGCACTCTCTGTTGTACATCGAGACGTCGAGCGGTGTGCGAGAGAGAGCGCGCGAAGTGTAGTTCGTGTTATCGCGATAATGTAGCCGTAGCATTAAAGGCTTAAAATCAGCTTTAAAAGAAAAGTTTATCTGTACCTCCCAAGGCATACAAAAAAAAAAAACATCTTCACCGCTTACGATTTTTTGCACAATATTATGAGATTTAAAAAAAGTATCTGGTTTTTATGATTCTAAATCTAACTTAAAAATACTTAATATTAATTATTTTAATATTATCAACATCAATTTGAAATACCTACTCTAGCGCCGCCTTTGACCACGCAAGTGTATGTGTACGATGTCAGCCAAGTTACTTTATGACTTCAAATTGTAATTACTTTTGACCGAGTTGCCCGATTTTAACGAAACAAGAACGAAATGTTACCTCAAGGGAAAAATAGGTAGGTTCACGAAAATTTCAATATGTAAATTTTAAAATCATCCCCTACTTTACCACTTCTCCCGCCACACACATGTCTTCGAATTTTTGGTTCTAGGACATGCCGGTTTCCTCACAATGTTTTCCTTCACCGTTTTGAGAGCAGTGGTGATGAAATTATTTACACAAAGTAACGCGCTTGCCTGTGTTCGAACCCACAACCAACTAACTTGTAAGTCGGGGCCGTTACCACTGGGCCACAACTGCTCTCGACGGACCTCACAAACACCTGGACAATCACTAAACAGAAATAATTATTTCTACCACACACTGCGGTGCAGTGTGTGGTCAATACCGGCGTCATGCATACTTGTGCAAGCCTAAATTTGCGCAAGTAAATCGTAACGTGTGTCCATCTATCTATTATTTTTATTTGTAATTTCATTAAAACGCCACAGGAAAATACAGGCTAAAAATAAATAATTATTTTATTTATAAGCAGAATGCCAAGTTCACGTCTTGGAGCCATTTTATTATTATTTTATGTAAACGGATTGCGGAGTCAACCATTAGCAAAATACGCCTCAGATAAAAAAGTGTCTCTTTAGACGGTGCAGCTGGTTATTATAATTATAATGCTTTGGCGACGCCAACAGTGGCATCTTCATGGAAATTACGCCGCTGCCTGATATCGATCTCGGTAGAAACTTAAACAGACCAAAAATATGCTTTCAGGACACCGCTCGATTACGAGTATTTCATAGGTAGGTAGGGGTAGGGGGGTAGGGGGTAACCGTGTAATGTAATGTATCGTGTAATGTAACGTCAAACATGAATAGTGTGGATGCCATACAAACCAGCACTGTGTTTACGCTAGAAACTAACAGCCGATGAATTAGCGCGAGCGCCAGCTCAAGGCGTGTACAGACGCGTGTGATGTGTTATGTAATTTATCTTGTAGTGTAACGCAAATTCTGTGTGTAGACGAGACTACGAACATTACATGTAAAGGTGGGCTTAGACAAAACGAACATAGAAACAGAACAAGCGTTAGAGCATTCTTTTGTTGATATTCTTAACATTTTTGTAGGGAGATAGCAAAGAAGGAATGTTCTGTCTCTGTTTACTCAAAAAAATAATGGTAGAGTGGGGATAGAACGTGCTCGTTTGGTCTAAATCGACCGTAACGCTCGCGCTGATCCATCGGCTGGTTTTTAGCGCGAACACAAATGCTCTCGCAGTCGAACACATACAGGATTCACGTTGAGTTAGTATGCCGTCCATGCACACTATTCGCATTACATTACATTATATCAGGTTGGCACAAAAGTAATAAAAAAAATATATATCTTTATTTCGGATAAGCAACATCCATATGTAATGAGACACTTGGTTTACGTTTTATATTTTTTATTATTATTACAATACAAAAAGCTTATTCAATGATGTAATCACCATTAGCTTCTAAGACTTCTTGCCAACGATTCGGCAAAGTCTAGATGCCTTTCACCCAGAACTCTGATGGCTGTGCTTCGAAAAAGTTGTTCATCTCCGCCTCTACATCCGAGAAATCATTAAATTGTTTACCCCGCAAATGTTGTTTCAGGGCTCTAAACAAATAATACTCTGATGGGGCGAGGTTTGAAGAATAAGGTGGGTGGGGTATCGTCTCCCAGCCCAAGTTCTCCAACTGTTGGCGAACGGCAGATGCGACGGGAGGTCGAGCGTTATCTTGTAGTAAAACTACATTGACTCGTCGTCGTCGTTTTTTCTTGATAGCAGCAGATAGTTTGGTGAGCTGGGTTGAATATTTGTCAGCGTTTATAGTTTCATTGTGTAATTGTTCATAAAACAGCATGCCTTGCGCGTCCCAGAAACAGCAAAGCAAAACTTTTAAGCGGTTCTTTTGACTCAGCTTCGGTTGAGTTAGTGGCGTGTCTTGTCGAAACAGCCAAAAAGCACGACGTGTTCTCCTAATGAACCCATGATTCATCTCCAGTAACCAGATCACATAAAAACTCTTTACGTCGGGGTCGCAGCAAAAGTGATTGACAGATAGCGACACGGACTACATGACTGGCGTCTGTAAGGATGTGCGGTACCCACCGAGTCAAAACTTTTCGACACCCAAGCTCATGCAGATGATATTCCACGGCGTGGTGACTGCAGTTAAGTGCTTCCGCTAATTCATGAGCGGTAGCACCCGGATTCGACTGCAGTTCGCGGCATAAATCGTCATCATTCACTGCGGGTGGTCGTGCTGAGCGTGGCTGACTTTCAAGGCTCCTGTTTCCTGATTTAAATCGGTCAAACCATCGGGACACCGTCGCATGGCTTGTACTTCCAGCGCCCAATGCAGTGTTGATATTGTCAGCCGCAGCCCGCGCACTGTAGTCTAACAAGTACTCATATAAGTATAGTGTTCGAACTTGTCGCTCGTCAATTTTTCTTCAAACTGACTAAACCGATCGCGAGGGCGGCTTTATATACCCCCACATCACAAGTACCTAGAATGTTCTACAACATTCTAGAATATTATCGAAAACAATTTACTTGAAAAAGAAAATGTATACAGTTTTGTAGTTTCTCATTACTTTTGTGCATACATTACACGCGTCTGTACCTACACCACGCCTTTAGATGATTCATTTTGGTGAAAGATTGTGTCACAGCTGCGCTTTCAAAATTTCCATAATTATTTTGATAATAACAAATAAATAATAAAAATAAGTTTATTTCATACATCTCATTTGGCTTACACTGCATATTGATATACCGATGAATAAAAGAACTTTACAATTTGGTTTCTGTAATACATACGAGTACTTTAACGCGCGCTATAATTGTATTTTTAGCAAGCTCGATGCATAATGCTTTCAATAAATCCCTTTCATCTTAATTTTACTAACTACGCCCCAAAAAAATATTAAAGTACTAAATGTTTATCCTTGGTTTGGCCTTTTTCTCACTGAAATAATGAATGTGTTGTTATTGAATAAATCTAATCTTTAGTTATAAATTTAATTATAGATATAAAGGGTGTCTCAGTAAGAGTGCACTTTTTCATTTTAAAATAAAAACAAGTATTTTATGACAGAGTTGTGATATTTGTATTGTATTGTAAAGAAGACATGTTCCGATTAAGTATGGAATAAAATATCCGGCAAATGACCCCCACGGCTCCGATGACAGGCCATTACTCTTTTCATGAAATTTTTCATGACTTTTGTACAGAGATGTGGCTGTAACTCACCGATGACGCGTTGGATTTCCAATTTGAGCTCAGGAATTGTTTCGGGTTTATTCGCATAAACCCGAGATTTCACAAAACCCCAAAGAAAAAAATCGCACGGCGTTAAATCGCACGATCTTGGTGGCCAGTTGACATCAGAATTTCGTGAGATAATGTGTTCTGGAAATCGTTGCTCCAATAAGTCGATTGTTTCATGCGCGGTGTGGCAGGTTGCGCCGTTCTGCTGAAACCACATGTTGTCCAGATTCATGCCGTCCAGTTGAGGCCACAAGAAGTCCGTTATCATATTCTCGTTCCCGTCCGTTATCACTTTCCCCATTTTTGAAATGAGTTTTCACAATTATAACGCGTTGTTCTTTCGAAAAGCGCTCCATTTTTAATAATCGGAATAAACAGAGGTGACAGCTGTCAAATTTTAGAGTTGCCACTTGCATGAAAAAAAAATATTCCAATTTTAAAAAGTGCACTCTTACTGAGACACCGTTTACAAACACTTTCAACTTTCGAATGCTGTTTTTCAAATCAAGTCGCAGATATCCAAATATTACTTTGATCTACAAAATCACGGAATTCTTTTCCGTATTTTCCTCCTTGTAATCTAGCCCTCTGTTGTCTCATTAATTTGTACCGAGCGGTGCTCGTCTTATTTCATCCCTAAAATAATTACGTTTCAGACATTTGACACGCTGAATGGATTTCCTCCGCTTAAATTTTTTGCTTACATTTCTCTGTCTCCATAATGTTTATTGTTTTAAAATGCTACAGCTTTAATTTTGATTTTGTGAAATTAAGGCAGCAGCATTTTATAACGTCTGCGTAACGGTGTGTACAGGAGCTAGACCACCACCTCTGAAAGCAGTATTATTGTAATCTGACTTGAGTGTGGGAAAGAGATGGAGCTAGACGTCCTGTATAGCTTCATCTCTTTCTCACACTGAAGTAACATTAAAATAATACTGCTTTATGAGGTGGTGGTTGGACCCCTGAGCCGGTAAAGAGAATAATAATGACGAAACACTTCCCATTTGCTGCTTTTTGCTCGAGTTTAGACTTACATATGAGTTTAAGACTGGGTATGTCTGTTATGCCCCGCATATGACCATTCTGCCCCGGACCCGGGGCAAAACAGGCAGTTTCTTTTTTTTTGTAAAGTTCGATTATCTCAGAATTCTTGTACACAACTTAATTATTTTATGTTAATTTTAAAGAAAATTTATGAGACTAATAAACGGCTTTTGATTTTTTTCATTATCTTGTTTTTTTTTTAGGTTTTATTGATGATTTCCCTTAAGGGGCCCGCAATGCCCCGGCTTCCCCTACATAAGTACATATTTGTATGCTGCGGCAGTATCTTAACTTTTTATAAGGTAGGTACTTTACAGATGGACCCAAGAGGATGATTACCAAAACTTATTTAAATATTTCAACCACTCCAGAGTTTATTACAAAATCGTGGTACATTAAATTTTCAACATTATATTTTATGCAAATAAAGGAATGCTGTTCAATCGAGCACCAAAGTTATCTGATCTTGTTCAAGACAATGACAATTTCGTGGATTTATGACATTCCTTATTTTTCTCATTTGACCCAGTTTAGCAGGAATTATTTTGTTTTTCTTTATGATATCTTATGATGAGAAGGATCAAAAGTCCATCCTTTTTTTTACCCGACCACGGCGAAGCCAAAAGGAAGGGTAATGATTTTGGCAGTCTATGTATGTATGTTTATATGTTTAAACTACTGAACCGATTTTAATGAATGAGGTGTTAATAGATTCGTAATAACAGTCCGGGTAACATAGGCTATATAAATTTTATCAAAACTTTATACAGGGTGGCGATTAGGTTATCACATTAATTGAAACCACGCAGTACATGATTCTGGACCCCGCTGCGTTGAAATTTTTCGTCGGTTATTAAAAAAAAATTTTGCTGCTCCATTTCAAATTTGCTACATTTTGACCTCGTAGGTAGGCAAAAATGTATGGAGCAGCAAATTTTGTTTTTTAATAACAGACGAAAAATTTTAACGTAGCGGAGTCCAGAATCATGTACTGAATACGTGGTTTTAATTAATGTGATAACCTAATCGCCACCCTGTATGACGGAATTTAACATAACATAACATCACGCCTTGTTTCCCCGAAGGGTTAGGCAGAGGTGTAACCTATAGTGCACCCACATTTCGCCAGTTATGTTAAGTCCCATGTAATAGGGGGCGAGCCTATTGCCATCTACCGGGCACAAATCCAGACTCCGGGCTGCTACTGAGAAATCCTAGATAGAAAAACCCAATAACACTTTGCCCGACCTGGGAATCGAACCCAGGACACCTCATGCTCAGCAGTAGCGCTTGCGGCCACTAGACCAACGAGGCAGTCGGAATTTAAACCTAAGATTCCAACCTCAAAAGAATTAAACTGAGATAATCATCACGTGTTTGGTATCAAAAGAAAGGTCTTGGCGAGCACATTACAAATCTGTATATATGTATATCATATTTTTTAGGTCGAAATACTCGTATATGTTTAAAATGCGGTCGTACTGTTCGCGCGGTCCAGTCCTTTCAGTTATTTACTCGTTAGAATGCGACGATGTAGATATTGCACGGCTAGTGTATATGCCCGTTTGGGAAACGGAAAAGTTTTAAATAAAAAATAAAGTTAAAAAAACTACAACCCGACTACATAAAAAAGGGGTCTAAAAAGGACGAAACAAGATAATAATTCAAATAGAAATCCAGAAATGCATAGGTACAAAAGTGGTCAAGGTCGAGCCGTGGCTGCACTTACTTTATACCTACCTACTATGATTATGTGGGTGCCAGGAACATCTCCATTAAACAGACATGGTACGTATAGTATACAGTGGGTGCGACCACGGCTCTACCTTCTCCATTTTTGTACCTATGCATTTCTGGATTTCTATTTGAATTATTTTCTTGTTTCGTCCTTTTTAGACCTTTTTTTTCTTTTTTTTTTACGTAATCGGGTTATAGTTTTTTTTTAAACTTTTTTAAACGTACTTAGTTTGCGTAAAAGGTCATTAACCCCAGCCCTCACCGATGTCATTTGACCTACTATAAGTACTAAACTATCTTACAATAACAAGAGGCAAACCGTGACCTAATTTGCCAAATAAAAACTAGGCATAATGTTATTTATTAAACAAAACCGAAATGAAATGTAATGATGAATTTGTCACATTCTATATTTTATTTATATGTGAGTTTACTTTGATTACTCTGGCTAGCTAATTGGTTGCTTGTTGTTTTTCTCGGTGTTTAATTTACTAACTTCTATATTACTTTATTTAATACAGGCTTTTGCTCGTGGCTCCAACCGCAACGAGGTTGGAAATAATCCCACGGGAACGTACTACCGGGATAAAAAGCATTATATGTCCTAATGCAGGTCATGGTCTATCCGTGCGCCAAATTTTTTATCCAAATGCGTTCAGCCGTTTTTGCGTGATTGAGTAACAGACATACAAACATACAAACTTTCACATTTTTATCATGTATTAAGTTGGATTTTAAATTTTGCTACCTTTTATTTTATTGTCATAACATTTATATCATAAGTAAATATCTCTCGTTATGCGAAGAAACTTCTCAGTGATAGCCGAATAATGATTAGGTACCATGGGAGAAACGAACATCTATACGCCGTAACGACTAAGCCGTAAGGACTATTCTTACTTGCAGCGCTCGGCCGCTTTAGTAACGCTTGGTCACGGATGTGGTCATCGTGTGCACGGGATGTTGTTTTCAAATTGATCAGATGAAAGTTTCCTCGTAAGTTCATGATGACGGATGCTGTTAAGTACTAACCCTGTGAGATTATCTCAGTCACTATTAACGACACCCCAAAGAAAACTGGGTAGTTTGAATTGATAGGTAAAACTAAATGACGGCATTGTTCTGTTTAATGTTAATATTTTATTCTTTAAAATAACGTTGAATGAAAAAATAATATTATTTTTAAGAAATAAAACATTTTGTGGTATGTACAACCATTTGACAAATAAGACCACTATACTTATTTAAGATCTGGCCACACTGTAGCGAATCCCGCGCGGGACGCGGGACGCGACGAGTACACGACTGAGCGCATCGATTTTTATAATGATTGGGAAAGCACGCGACTATTCGCACCAGTTTGAGCACCCCTATACAAGTTAGTTGACACAATTAGCGGCAGTGAATTTCGTCTCGCATCCCGTTTGGGATTCACTTTACTTTGGCGAGAGCTTTATTCTGCCATCAAGTATTTCGAAGTCCCAGACATGCGCTTCATAGAAATTGCTGGCATGAGGCACATCGCACTCCTCAAGTTATCTCGGCAATGTAAGAATGTCCTACCTGGGTGGAACTGACCTATGCCGTCATTAGTACTGGTTTATGTTGTGATAGTCCTAGTAAGAACTCAACACACACATTCGACAATATGCGTCATCGAAGTGTCCGCACGGACAGGATTAATTGTACGGTCAGCGGCAAAAGTCGATTACCTACCACTGCTACTTTTCTCAGATCATTTTTATGGAAACAAAATTATTATATACCAACCTTATAATTCAGCATTTAATTTCATACCTAACAAAGGAAGCGCTAAGGTATAACTCTCGATTCCTTTGGATTGAAATCTTGTCAATATTGAAACTGGTGGTCCCGTTAATTTGCTTTTAATGTTAATAAAGTTGTTTAGTAACTGCGTCGTTAATGATAACAGTAACAATATATATTATTCTAAAGGGTTTAATTTGAAAGGCAAATGCAAATTATTGTTCAGTTTATTCTGAAGCATGTTCCAGAAAATAGGTAATTGCTTATAGTTATCAACATCTGTCGGCGAAGAGTCCCGTCGAAGTAACGTCTTGTCGGTGTTCAGTCTGTCGGCGTAGTGTCTGTCGGCGTTTAGTCGTACACTCCATAACAAAAAGCCCCGTCGCAGTGTTTGGGCTAACGCTAAACGCATTTAGTCATTTTTGATGCAAATGGGCTCTAGTAACACCGGTTATTTTGAAATTGTTTACGGATCTGCTATGATCAACGACATCAAAGGTGATCACAGACACCCATTGTATGTCTATAATATTGCTTAATTTTAAATTAGTTTTATGAAGCCTTTGTTAAACCAGAACATAATCAATAATATTCAATTTGATTCACAATTGGGTCTAGGTCTCCTTGTGACTAGTCAAATAAATGTAATTTATTACTCACAAAGGTCTATTTAGCGAAACAGCCTATTATTTAAGGCATCCTAGGATTCGTGATATGGATTAAGTTGGCATTTAGTTAATCTATTTAGTCACATGAATTATTTCTCTCACTGACCTTTCGGCTGCCCAATAAACAATTAAATTGTGCCTATCAGAGGCCAAGTATCTATAAGTTATGTTGTTACCAACTTAAAGTGAACTGATGTACTATTCTTACATTTCAGCCTGGAATTCCTTCTTAGTTCAGACCTACTTTCGTTTTTGAATATTTTCCACGATTTTCTGCATCCCTCAGCAAGTGCTTTTCCGCAAATCTGTGACGGTGTATTCAGTCCAACGTGCTTTCTCACGTCCCGGATTTCTTTGACCTGACCTTGGTCAGCATTCTAAACTTCAACTAAGCTCGATTTTCAACGTCTCTCGTCCAGGCGTTTTTCCAAAAATCTGACGACGTAGTCAGCCCATGAGTCCAACGAGCTTCCGGACGTCGCGTTTTTTTTTCTTTTCATTTCTTTAGCCACACAATTTAGCCACGGGGTCTAAACTTCAACCAAGCTCTGTCCGATTTATGACCTCCCGTGTGGCACTGGCAGTTAATAAACTTATTATTACGTTAATAATAGGATAATGAAAGCTATGAATAACGAATTTCTAAGGACTTAATATTATACTGCAGGGTCGCCTCAGGCCTTTCAAGTTCATGTTGCGGTTATTAAAATAGTTCCTGGTGGCCAGTAGTTATGTCGGCCATTAAACTTACGCTTCCTGTTTCGGGATTTTGAACTTCGAAACCACAAAATTTTGACGGTCGGAATGTTTGAACGAGTAGATCTTTCTGGAAAGATTGTACGAAAGATGAGATATGTTACGGCAAAGAAAAATGAAAAAAAAAACTGAGATTGTTTTTAAACAAAATCCAGCGTAGGTTATTCCTATTTGGCAAAGCGAGGAGCTAATAAAACAGTAATTAAAAAAAAAAAACTTCAAAACGAAATTACCTAACTCAAAATTATGAAATAACTTTAATTTCAGAAGTCGTTGTCTTGGGATCTGTATTTCAATTTTTTGCCACCGACTTCCGAAATTAAAGTTACTTAATTAAAGGGTGATTGAATTGAATGAATTCCAGGTGTTGACTTTTAAGTGGTTATCACAACCATTAAAAAAATCCACCCCAGGAAGTGTAAGGCATATTTATGGTAAATATTTAACTGTCCCAATTTTGGTGTCAATGAACTTTACAAACATTTTTATGAATAATAAAGCCTTTGTTGTGAAAGATAATTAGTTCACTAAGTTTTAAGAGACGCAATCAACTAAATCATTGTCTGAAGATAATGACGCTATAAGCTCAGCCATTTAAATACAAAGCCTGGGTAACAAATAAAGTAAGCAACAAATACTGAGTTTATTTCACCCGCAATTTTTTTTATTCTAGGTCATCAAACGAAATAAGAGAACATGAACATTTCGTAACTAGGCGGCTTTAAAACTGCGATGAAAACTTTTGAGAAACATAGGCATTTTCTTAGACCAAGAATAAATAAAAAGGAACAAATGAACAACATTAAAGAAAAAAAAAGCGGAAAATGGGGGAAACAAACGTAGAATGTTAAATACTTAAATAAACGTTGCATGAATAATTTTCTGGTTAGGTACTGACTATATTTTCAAGTAAATCGAGTCAGCTCGATTTCTTAGAAAATGTTTAGTAAGAAAGTGTTGAACGGGTAATTCTCAATTTAGGACGAACTTTTTAGGGCTTGAAGACTTTATTTAATGGTCCAGTTTCTAATGAAAGCTTCAGCGAAACTTTGATTAATATTTAACACTTTGCGGGACGCAAACGAGACACAATAGAATTTGTATTGTTATTAGGTACTGTTACAGCCGTCCTTCGACACTTCAACAGGCGTTAAGCACACGCAATGACCGTTAATTCCCTCTCAAAAAGGGATGTTGGTTCAGTATCATTTTATTCTGTAATAACAATATCTGACATCGTAATAATATTGTCGTAATAATATCTAGCACATAAATTGAATAGGTACGTAAGTAAAAAAAAAACACCCCACACTTGCACACACACTCAAACCCAAAAGCACCTAACCTCTTGTCGTCAACCAGTCTTTAAACAGTGTAATAATTTTATTTAGTTAATTTTCTATTACGTTGTACTAAAGTGTTTTTATTATTAATATTTTTCTTTTGTTCTTTTTCTTCAAATTAATTAAGTACTTTACCTTAATTAATTAATAAAATAACAAAATGATATCCCAACTTAACTAAAACTATTCACAAACTAAAATATGGCGTCGAAAAATTCCTCCGCATCGCTGTCGACTGGTAATGTACCCAAGAGACTGGCGGCATTGCCACGTTGTATGGCAATGCTTAACCTCTGGCCAAGGTAAAAGCCGGCCCTTGGGTCACGGGAAGTGTCAACTAGCCATTTGAAGATTTCGTTAAACAAACTATGAGCGCTCGGACCCCACGGCCCGAGGGTTTCAACCCCAAACGGCTCGAAAATATAATTACCGATAAGGTTATTATACTTTCGCCGCTTGAGGTTTTCCGCAGCCGCTGCAGCAGCGCCAGCACAGCACGCCGAGCGGGGAAGATGGGATGGCGCAAGAGTGTCGACACAAGTTGCGTCCCACACTAAAGGCCTACCCACCTTCCATGGAAATAAAGACATGCTGTCCGGTCTCTTGCCATCGTCGCGTGCCAAGCCATTGGGTTCTAATACAGCTGGGGCGCCGACGGTGACAAGAGCCCGTCGGATGATGTCATTAATGTTCGCGTGCCGCGCTATGCGACTCGCACTTCGGCTGCAAGACAGGCCGTGGTGTCCTAGGCTGTTGACAACTTCGCCACAGTGACAGCGATGAGGAGAACAACAAGGGGCTCCTAGTCGCAGGGAAGCAGCGAGGCGAAAAGTAGTGTCGTCAATCAGAGTGCCTATGCTCGACGACGGTAATGCATGAAGCCACAGACTCGACTCCCACTTACCCACAGCCAGCAGGCGTGCAAGCTCCGCAGTAATAGCAGACGTGTTTAGTAAATTCTTCACCTTAATAAATGAAAATGTTTGCCTTACTTGGGAAGAGACTGGATCCTCATGACACAGGAAATCCTAGTGTAGTGGCTCCTTTGAATAAAGTTTTATTATTTATTCTGAACTTACTGTAATCATCAATCCATTGGCCAGGCTTGTAAGGACTTATGACAATAATGATGAATTGAAATACCGATTACAAGAAGATTTACGAGTACCTACCAATGTACAGCCTACCTAAGTAATCCATCACTTGTCTCAATTTACCGATACACGTATCTTTCAAGTGTATAAATGTGTATCCTTAAGAGTTTATTAAATAGAAGATTACATTTGTACCAAAAAAAGAAAAAGTAGTATACAGAACTGTTCAACCATATTACAGCAATTTCCTTGAGTTTTATATTAAAGAACTTTGTAAGATGTGTATTAAAGAAGAACATTGAACTTTTGTATGAGATTTCAGGTCGCTAAGTAGTTTCAGTAGTTGCTAAGTAGTCGATTTTGTTGTTGTTTGTCAGTTTATTTTCTTTGTCTATAGTTTCTATTATGTCCTAAAAGGCAATTTAAGTATCCACTAGGCATATTTTAAGTTCCAAACATAAAAACCTTCTCACAATTTCAAGGCTGTGTACAATTTTTCACTTCAACACTTATTTCTGGTAGTAAAAGCAAAAGAAAACAGAACTAGGGCAAACCTTTGTGGGTTACAAACTTTAAAGAGAAGTTAATATCTCAGATTCCAAGTAAGAGGTAAACTTAGCCGCTTTACAGCATCCATAATAATCTACTGAAGACTAAAATAGTTTCTGCAAGGAAGCTTTTTAAAAATATCGAGTGTCACAACATTAATATACTGAAAAACGATGAAGGTCTGTAAGAGATCCTTCTTCAACTATATGTTCAGATGTATCTTTTCCTTTTAACTGTTACCCCGCGTTTATATACAAGTTGTGATACTCGTTTTTAACTAGACTTGTCATAAACGTGTTGTGTGAAATGTATCAAAACATGTGTTAATAAAACATTCATATATAATCCAAGGTCTTGAAAGTGGACTGCCACCGGAATGATCATTTTGGCCTGGACGTCAGATCTGCGCCTATCTCTGTGTGTGTAATGTTGTAATACAGACAGTAACGCACACACAGTATAGCTACAAAAGCGCGTTGTTGGTTAGTCAGATACATGTGTGGTCAACACTAAATAACTAAATACCTACAACTACCTACTTATATGCTTGTTTTTTTTTAAATAAATTATCGACCACAGCGCCTATTTAAAAAGCAATGCTAAAATTCGAAGTGAAAATTATAAGCAGCGATGGCAGGTTCACACGAGTGGGTGGCTGTTATTGTATGTGCGTAAAGGGTAGAAGGTTCGAACCTCAGTGCGCGCTTCGACTCTTTTTGTTTTTTAGTTTTTGTGTCAGAGTTCAATTATTTATTAACTTTCGTTAATACAATGACACCAGGAGTATAATAGGCAATTTAATAAAAAAAAACACTATTTTTCATAGGAATATTTATTGATGTTATTAAAAACCTTTAAAACATAAACATATTCCAAACTTTTAAATAAATAAAATACCTAATTTGTTCGTAAATCATTTTTGGTTGCTACTAAAATGGGATGTTTTTAGTTTATTGAGGTTATATCTTAATTTATTCATTTCCTCAAAGAAAAGAAGATTGAAACTAATCCTCAATCTTACAATCTTACGATCACTAACTTATTACTATTATGGCCGGTGTATCCCCTCGACCAGCGATCTCTCGCGTCCAGCCCTGGTCCAGGCCATAGTACGGAGCGAGAGTACATGCGAAGCAGTAATGCTTACGAAAGAGGAGGCGGAACGCGTGAGGGAGAGGCAAGATTTGCGCCCTCACGCCCCTAGTCACCGCACGAGACGCCCTGGGCGTCGGGAATTGGCAGCCGATTCCTGGCCACCGTAGGCGCGGGCTTGCGGACGGTGAGCAATGGGTAGCTCGCCGTCCGGTAAGGACCAGGCCCGAGTCGATGGTGCGTCCACGCGCGCCTCACAGAGATGTCAGCAGTATTGAAAGGGTCCGCTAGGACCGATGCCAGCCGGGGTTGCGGGATGTTCGAAAGAGTTACCGTGGCCCCGGCACAGGCAACAGAAGGAACACGGGCGGGTTTTAGTCAGTAAAAGTCTAACACGCCCTCCCGCTCCGCCTAGAGCGGGAGAAGTCATTTGATGATTTCCCATCCCAAAAAAAAAACCCCTGAATTTCCCTGATAACATTTAATATTATATTTTTTTATTAATATTTAGTATGATTTCCGTTATTATCAATACAGTAAAGAAGACGTCGACGCATAGAGGCCACAATAGTACTGCAAATATTTGTGCCACATAAACTATCCTACAACTCATATGCTGTGGATAACGGTGTGAGTTTCACATGTATATAATATCTTTATTTATATTATTTGCGCAGATATAATGTGTTACTGTTTGTTTGTCCCAAATAAATAAATAAACTCCATGCAATGGGACTTCAGCTGTTTGAGCCATCTTTCGTCTCGCGTTTCCCATCTTTGCACCATTAAACCCCATACATTTTCTACTGGGTTTAAATCAGGGGATCGTGCTGGCCACAGAATAACTTTAACATCCGAATGTTCACTAAACCACTCACGAACAATACTGGCACGATGTATCGGACAATTATCTTGAACCAAATAAAATTTATCAATTTCATCCACTGGATAAATTTGCGAACAGTAGGTAGCATTATATCGCTCAAAACCTCGAGGTAATTGGAGCTGTTGGCCCGCGTCGGTATAAATGCCTATTCACCTGGCCCTTGAGCACTAATCCACCTCCACATATTCACACTAATTCTTCCTGACTCCGTATTTTTTATAATATTACTGACAGATCAATGTGTATTGTCTTTGCGCTACAAATTAAGTCTTCTTTTTTGACACGATTTGAAAGTCTTCTCGTCAGTAAATACAGTAGTTCTCCAATCAAAGTCTAAATATTCTCGAGCAAAACGCAACCGTTCCTCCTTTGCGTTAAAAACGGTTTTTTCGGTGGTGTTCGATGATGGAGGCCTTCGGCATGGAGTGCACGGCGAACAGTGCGCAATGAAATGACGTATCAAATTCTTCAGCAAATCGTCTTGTAGGTTTGAAACCATTCGTTTCATATTCACCAACCATAAAGCGTCGCTGAGACTGGATAATAGGTGGCGGCCTACCACTTCTTACACGGCTCTTAAGACTCTCCTCTTCCTCAAATGTCCTCACCCACCGTCTCACTGCATCTCTCCAAAAAAAAAAAAAAAATCATTATTACACATTTTGAAGCGTCACAACAGAAAAATTAAAATCAAAAACAACAAAATCCGGTTTCATTAGATATTTCAGATATACTCGTATTACACCCATTGTTATGCAAGGTTACAATGTTCGCCCTGGCTTCAATATTTATATTTGCTTGCATTTTCTATAAAAATCTTCAAACTTAACACCTCTTTTATCAATAACACAAACGCTCGTATTATTGCCGGCACGAGTCGTGAGCACAAATTCCATCTTAACTTTAACTGCCCTCATCAGCGTGCTCTTGTATTCTGTTTTCTATCTGTATATTAAATATGCTTGATCATGTATTGATTACATTGCTCCCACACGTCTGCTACCTGCCGTGATATAGGAAATAAGATTTTTCAGGTTTAAGACTGAAATCTGTGCAACTATAACTAAGTCCACCAACCAACGACGTCATACCATTCTAACTAAAGTCAGAATATTGATTTTGTTTCAAATCTATCCTCAACTTTTCTGTGACTAGTTTAAAATATTCGCTGTCTTTTTCTCATTATAAAAAGACTGAAAGAAAGAAAATAATTTTATTTGAGCCCAGGTTCAGGCACAACTGACTGCGTACCGCGATAGGCCTATGATGGTGACCATATACCGCGCTTTTTCTGTTTGGTTCGTGATGAAAGAGTGCAATATACGGGTGTGTATATGTGTGTGAAATGCCTAAATAGAAGAAGATCTCAAGTGCAACGAGTAACGATACGATAGTTTTGTAATGCCCGCGTTGGAGTTCTGACCGCTACTGTACAATATGTATTGTAATCCATGTGGATTAACGTTGTTTCAGACATATTTTGTTAATTATTTTGTTTAAATTTTTGACATTTTTGACCAGTGTTCTACAAGTTTTAGATACAACTAGTTTTTACAATTTCTATTAAGTGTAAACGGTTTACGAAAACAGTAAACACATCATGCATAATACAAGTTTTATACCTTGGTGTAAATGCGGGTTTATATAGCCTCGCTAAGTTCACTGTCAGTTCCCTAATATTTCACCGTTCTCCAGGGAAGCAGAATAAGGTTCCTTAGAGGTTATATTTCTTTAGATGAACATATCAACCTCGTATTTCGAAGTTTATTTATTTTTAGTTTCGGTCATTGACACTGAGGTTGTCTGCTAAGCTGCTGAAAAGAAAAAAAAAATCGATTAGTGTTGATAAATCTATGCTTTATGGTTATATTATCTTTTTTACTCTGTGGCTATATATACCTGCTGTACTTTTTTGCAAAACTTGGTGTGTATCTTCATAATTTTGAAGACACCATTCGCATTCCCATATGTACGTGAAAAAACTGTTGACAGTGACATTTATTTCGCCAAAATTACCACAACACAATAGTTTTCACCACTGTTCCAAATATTAATAATGTTATGTAAACAGTGACAAAATGGAAAGTACTACAATAGTTGACTAAAACCCACCCGTGTTCCTTCTGGCACAGGCAACAGAAGGAACACAGGTGGGTTTTAGTCAGTAAAGGTCTGACACTCCCTCCCGCTACGCCCAGAACGGGAGAAGTCATTTGATGATTTCCCATCCAAAAAAAAAAAGTTAACAACCTCGAACAACGGGGAGCATACTGTTACCGAAATTGTTCTAAACAAACAACAATCACCATAGCCCCGTCAGTTCAATTTACAGACAATGTACTCGAAAAGACAGAAAGCAAAAATTAACTGTAGCGATATAGCATTGTTTCAAGCTGTTTGATGAGTTTTTATTTACAACCTACCTATTTGTTTCGGGACATTATTAGTAAAAATCTAGAATGTTTCGCAATTAACTCGATTTTTTTGTACATTGTTTGTTTATAAAGAACCAAACAGTCAATTTATTTATTGAATACTTTAAGCTCACAAATGTACAGAGGTGGATTTAAGGCCATAGGCATTTTCAGAGGCAGCGGCGAGAAGCGGTGGCCGAGCGGGCGGTGGCGGCGAAACAATTTTTTACCGTCGCGTCATCGCCATCGCCCTGCTCAGAAACCGCTCCTCGCCGCTGCTTTCGTGCCCGCAGACTTACAGTCAGCCAATCTTTAAGTAATTTATTTTATATTTATCTCACAAAATAGTACGACGTACCTACATTACCTGTGTACTCCCTTTTTTCAATTCAAAGGATCAAAGAGAAAATTTATTCCGCAATAATAAAGTCCTAAGCAACTATAAAATGCGTACCTACTAGACTTTATCTGTGACAACGTAGCCCTCTTAGCAATTGTTTCTAAAAAAAAGTTAGCGTTCTCTTTTTATACATTTTTCATGTTTGTTAGTGGCCAATGTGGCCTTCCTTTGAGTTGGAAACGTATACACAAGGAGATCTTATTGTGCTTGAAATAAAGGCTGGAATTAAATAAAAATGCAGGTGACGACGTCCACACAACTGCGACGAATATTCTTTTGTTTTGTATAGTGACCACAACTTACAAGAATGTACTAAACAACAGTCTGCCGCAATAATTTAGAATTTAGGTACTATGTTTTTGCTAGGTCAGATTTTGTGACTGTTGTGGTATTTCGCTCCACAGAATCCACATCCTTTAGTTTATTTATATATTTTGCAGTAAAAGGGCTGGTTGTGTTCAATAATTCCTGTTACCTGTATCTATATTTTCAGATATCAAATCACAGGATACTCATTAAAACTAATACTTACTTTACAAAACATTTTTTCTAAACTGCATTTTACATTAGTAATTCTCTATTTTTGTAAAACACATAAAATATTTTCATTCATTAACATTTTCATCATAACTTCTCATCTGTTATGATCCTTTTTCTATGTTCTAAATTGTCAAGGAACCTTTTGTAAGGCTAGTTAATAACGTCAGGTCTTCACCGTATGCCGCTTTATTGACTCTGGCCGACTAACAATTATGATTAAGCTTATAATAGTTTTGAATTAGGATACTTCTGACTCTTATAAATACGGGTCGTCAGACCCAAATAAACAGTGTACTTTCAGTCTTCAAAAGACTTTCATTACATCCCGGTGAGCACCGGCGACCAGCTCAAAGTTCTCCATAGGTTAATCCAGCTGTTCGGCGCATGGACGCCGATGCCCGGATTCCCAGGGCCCAGTTACACGGCGTAAAGACGCCGAAGCCCTGGGAATTCTGTAAGAACCCTCATCGCCGATGCCCAGATGCTGGATGACGTGAGACGCTGCCCTCCCATCACTGGAGGGACTCTGCCGTCATTCGTCCGGCACGGCGTTTAGATGTCGCAGCCCTAATTCCTGCTAAGCGGCACCACATTCCTGACAAGACACAGCGTTCCTGACTCCGCGAGGACCCGTTTCCTATCTTCCTGATAATCACGACAAAACCCCGCTGATCTCTCAACCCTTTTATATGTTTTTATTATCTTTTTTTTATGTGACGTAACACTGTCTGTAATTGACCTTTTATGAAAGAATGTAGCCGTTACTCTTTATTTTTGTGGAGTAAATAACTAGAGCAGTTTAGAAAAATATGTACCTACATACCTAAAACAAACTGGTTAGTGACGCAACTTTATATTCTACTTTCTCAGTTAGGGGTCCCCGAAACGATCAATTGCGATTGATCAGTTGCCATCAATTTATATTGTAGAAATATTGAAAATCGCTTCAATTGGACTTGTAGACGGTCAATTTGCGCATTAATAAGTATCAATCACGTAAAAATTGACAATTGCAATTGATCATTTCGGGGACCCTTTAGATGCATCGAATTACTTACCCGTAAGTCCCTATTTTAGATTCTGCGGGTGCCTGATGGCAAAGTAGGTACTAATTGATGGAAAAGCTTTCACATGTATCAGTACAATTCACCCCGTTTATCGGTTAAACCTGGCGCCGCGCGCCGGTAATCTGCTAGTCAATACGTGTGACGAAAAGGGGCTCACGCAATTCGATGAAGATGATTGTAGGTACTAGGAATCCCATCCAAAGAGCATTTTCTCAGCCAACAATTTAAGAACAACCTCTTCCATTTAAATATAAAATTATCTTTATCTACCTCAGTTTTATCTCTTACCTACCTACCTTTCTTTTAAAATTTTAAATTATGCATTCTTACAATTTTCGAGTTGTTGGTTTTACGTTTCTATAAACTCTTTTTGAAGGCGGTTAAAAGAGTGTCAGTTACCTTTGTTTATTTCTCATGCAGGGTTCTTTTGAGTAAGCTTGTAATTTATGAAAGTTTTATATAAGAAATGTTTTGAGAGTATGTTTACTGATGAATGAAATATCCACACTACCATATTTAAAGGTCCCTTAGGTACTACCTTATTCTATACGTATAATAAAATCGTAGCGAAGTCAATACTGTACATTGTATATTTATGAAAAAAAAAGTAATTGCTACAAGGTTTGGCAAAGATTTTTATGCCGAAAATATTGTTCTTACAATTTTTGTCTGTTTGTCTGAAAGTATGTTCCAGCATCACGCAGATACTACTGAACAGATTTTGTACAAATTTTGCATATATATTCCTTATAAGTCTAGTCAGTCTGTAGACTATAAATTATAACGATATTTCTTATGGGGGTTGAGCAATATTGCATTATGCTCTTATTCTACTATAGTTTCACGCAAATTGTAAAAAAGATGAGCCAAAAGGTTAGATTATTGCCGATAGTTACAGATTTAACATTTTAAATGATTATTATTTGTGTAGAATTTTGAGATGGGGCAATAAGGGCAGATATCTTAACCGTTGTCGCTACAAGAAGACGGTCTTAGTCAAAGAACTCACGGAGCGATTTTCACCCGTGCCCGCCGCGGTGACGGAACAGAGGTTTTATTTCTAAACTCGATACCGGTTGTTTGTGCAGTTATGCAGCCGTCGCGGTTGCGATCATAGGCCGATTCACAGAGTTTGAAAAAAAAAAAATAACGTTATGTCATCAAGATAAGAAGGAAATTTTCTCACAAAAGCTGTTTTTGATGCCAATCGATCCTGTCTCTTATAAAAACTAGCAAACCAACTGAGGTGCGATACTGGGGAGAGTACTAGAAAAATCAAAAATCACAAAAAAAAACTTTCCCATACGTTTCGAAGGAAATGAGACTGAGAATAAGAACACAATATACTAGTGTATGACAACAGTCGAATTATTATTCCAGTACTTCAATGGGCTGAATAGAGAACGAATATAGCAGATAGTTACAGATTTAACCTTTTAAATGACTATCATCCCTCTATACCTTTATGGAGTCTCTGTTAGTATACACAACTTAAAAAGTTAATGTAACAAAATTAGGAAGTTGAGCCCTAAGATCCGAACTAGCGAAGACTGTTAAAGTTCGAAATATTCCTGAAACATGAATCAAGCGTGTTTAAATAAGAGGAATTACGCCCGTATTTTATAATAAAGGCTCAAAGGGATCACGAGACGTCTTTGAGAATTTGTTTTAAAGTACCTTACTGATAGGTAGGTACTTACCTATCTACTGAATTCTGAAGTAAAAATATAATGTAGATGGTTAAGGAATCCTTACGAATGAAACTTTTTTTGAATATGTTACTCACATGATATAAATCCACAAAAATTTAAAGTTTGGAAGTCGCTTTTGCGACTTCCAAACTTTAGATAAATTCGTGAAGCATTGAATAAATATTAATAGCTTTTGCAAATTATAAACATTAACTAAGTAATTTTCTAAAGTGTCTAGACGTCCTATTGTGTGGTTTGAAATGATTGTGTTACTAATATTAATAGTCTAAATACTAAAATAATGGTATCATTTTTAGCAGTTCATATTTGGCTTTCACAGAACTTTAATGCATTTACGTTTTAAGGCAAACAGGCGCGACATGCGACGAGACACAAAGGCACGAGCGATGCCTTTGTGTTGCGCGTGATCCGTGTCGCATTTCGCGCCTGTTTGCAGGAGCCTTTCAAGACCCCGGGTGTCATCACTGTGTGGATCACCCGGAGGACACGGTGGAGCATACGGTGGAGGCCTGCTCAGCTTGGGTGAAACACCGCCGTGTCCTCGTGGAAGCGATCGGCGGCGGCGGTCTCTCGCGTCCGGCCCTGGTCCAGGCCATGGTACGGAGCGAGAGTAAATGGGAAGCCATCACCTCCTTCTGTGAGGCAGTAATGCTCGCGAAGGAGGAGGCGGAACGCGTGAGGGAGAGGTAAGCTTTGCGCCATCACGCCCCTAGTCGCCGCAAGAGACGCCCTGGGCGTCGGGAATTGGCAGCCGATTCCCGGCCACCGTAGGCGCGGGCTTGCGGACGGCGAGCAATGGGTAGCCCGCCCGAATGCGCGTTGTGTTCCACGCGCGCCTCAAAGAGATGTCAGCACTATTGAGGGGGTCCGCTAGGGCCGATGCCAGGTAGGGTTGCGGGATGTTCGAAAGAGTGTTACCGTGGCCCCGGCAACAGACAACTGAAGGAACACGGGTTGGTTTTAGTTAGTAATAGTCTGACACGCCCGCCCACTCCGCCCAGAGCGGGAGTAGTCATGTGATGATTTACCATCCAAAAAAAAAGAGAGCCTTTCCAGACACTCTTGAAGAGTCATTAAAAAAATATCTAGTGGCTCACGCTACATAAATATTTTGTGATTAATTAAATTTTCCCATCGATCATGAAATTATTTGAAAACATTTCTCTATCTTTCAAAAATCAGGCCTCTCGTGGGAAAATTACAATATAAATAAAACTAATCTACAGAAATTGATCACCAAGTAGCTTCTACCCTTTATGTAACTAAAGGAGCAAGGAATTCCAGACTACAGCAATCAAAGCAATAAGAAAAATAATGCATAATAATTATGTGTGTCAGTCTCTTCGAAACCTCAACGTAAGTACATTTTAGAGTTCACTCAATATCAGTGACGCGGCGGAAATCCCAACACGTCACATCGACACGACGTTACAGCTCACCTGTACAGTCTCGTGCAAAAAGAAGTAAGTACATTGTAAAATTCAGCAGCGGCAGCGGCGGCTGACTCGTGCCGATCACGAATTAAAATTTCGACATCTGATGCCTATTGCAGTAGGTATTTGCAGTAGGTATGTGCTCAAAGATACTGTGATACCGGGTTTATGGTTAAGAATTAACAGCCGCACGAGTCGTGCCGCGGTTGGCCCGTGGATGGCTATCTTTACATACCAAGAGCCCTCCGTGCCTCGGAAAGCACGTTAAGCCGTTGGTCCCGGCTGTCATGTATGTATGTATCTTTGCCATTCGTCAGAAGCCCGAAAGTCTGACAACCAGTCTTACCAAGGGGTATCGTATTACGCAGTAACTGGGTTGTGGAGGTCAGATAGGCCGTCGCTCCATGTAAAATACTGGTATTCAGCTGCATCCGGTTTGACTGGAAGCCAACCTCAATATAGTTGGGAAAAGGCTAGGCAGATGATGATGTGCTCAAAGATGCTATTCGCTCAATAGATATTGCGTCATCGGTCGTTGATAGATAGTCGTTCAATGTGTTATAAAAGCCGAAATAATCAATTAGGTATCATAAATTACTACACAGATGCGATCGATTTTAATCAAGGCATTTGCATCGATGCGACATTGATCGTATGGGTGTAATATCACCCCAAATTAGTACCTACATCTTTTTGCGCGTGACTGTACGAAGTGATGTAATGGAACTCCATTACATCGTTCCCAGAATTCCTTAATCGTACATTCCGACATGTCAGTTTTAGAGACCCAATTTTACGATAGACATGTTTCTGAACGAAGTAATGGTAACATTCGTATTTATGTGCCTTATTTGCGTGGTACTCGTTGAGGAAAAACGAAATTTCAGTAAGGTATCGTGAGGTTAATATGAACCTATTTGTGATGATGTGTGAAGTTATCATGGTGACTGTAGATATACCATAGGTACTTGTTTTGTACACACTTAGTAACCACAATAAATTGAGTTCTAATTAGTTTGGTTGTAGATTGTTGGTAAATTAAATTGAAAACTTAGCAGCTTACTTTAAATGCCTTGTAAAAATTGATTAAGTAATTTGTGCTGTTTTCAACTAATTTCTATTACTTAGAGCTTCGATTCCAACTTCCACCGTTCATTTAAACTAACTAACTATTCGATTTTTTACGGTAAACTTTATAAAACTCTCCGTACGTAGAAACACCCTGTCATACTTACATTGTACCTAAAGTTGAATGATATTGGAAACTGTAATAAAAATTTAATCTATATTATCTATACATCTATACAAATAAATTGAAGTGTCTGTTTGTAATGTCAAAATAACATATTTTTACTAAATGCATAAAAAAGTAAATACGGTACTTATTAGTTTTTTTGATAAAAAATAATATTTGTAAGTACCTAATTTTCTTAAAATATTATTGCATGCCCGACTTTGGTAGACTGTTGAAACTAAAAATGTAATGTTTACTAATAATAACTTCATGTACATAGTTAAGCAATAAATATATCTTATCTTATCTCTTTCAAAAAAGCAATATATAAAATAATTCTCTTACAAAAAAGCAATTTTTAAAATGTTTGTCTGTTTGTCTGTCTATCTGTTTGTTCCGGCTAATCTCCGAAACGGCTAGACCGATTTTGACGGGTCTTTCACTGGCAGATAGCTGATGTTACGGCGGGTAATTAAAGCTACTTTAAGTTTAAAAAAATCATTAGGGTTCCGCGCAAAAAAAATAAAACCCATGAAAACTATGAACAAAAAATCCGATTTGAAAAATTCTTAATGAATTTGGTAGCCCAATCCTCGAGAACTAGGATAGTTATAGGCTATTTAACATCACGCTACAACCCTTAGGAGCCGAGCCAAAAGTAAATAGAAAGAACACTAAGCGAAAACGAAGTAATAGCGCGGGCAGGCGATCCAACGCGACGGGTCGGGGGACGAGGGAGTTTTAAGTACATTGTGTATCTTACGACATCCACGTGAACGAAGTAGCGGGTCACAGTTAGTCAAATAATAAATCTATCTCTATAATAATATATCTATCTCGATAACATACAAAAGCTATTTTCAAGTTAAAGTAATACAACTCAGCATCTAAGTAATACCTGTTTTTGTTTACGGTAGAATGAACTACAAGACAACTGCTGTATATGAAACAAATATGACATTATAACCGAAATAAACAAAGTTTATATTTACATTAGCGACGAGCTCAGGCTTATGACAGGTTGTGTTTGTGTGGACGTGACTTGATTTTGAATTTAAGAAGGTTATGTACACTCAAGGAACGAAAAAGTTTAGCTATTTTACCTTTACGAAGAGTCGTCTTCATTCATTTGTAAATAGAAATAGAATGCAGATAGAAAAGATAATGAATTTTAAAGCCCCTGTTGCAGGGCAGAATGAAAGGTAAATTGTAAGGATTGAACACAGACGCGACGAGACTTTTTTTTTTTTTTTTGTGGATGGGAAATCATCAAATGACTTCTCCCGCTCTGGGCGGAGCGGGAGGGCGTGTCAGACTTTTACTGACTAAAACCCACCCGTGTTCCTTCTGTTGCCTGTGCCGGGGCCACGGTAACTTTTTCGAACATCCCGCAACCCTAGCTGGCATCGGCCCTAGCGGACCCCGTCAATAGTGCTGACATCTCTTTGAGGCGCGCGTGGAACACGACGCGCTGTCGACTCGGGCTTGGTCCTTACCGGACGGCGAGCTACCCATTGCTTGCCGTCCGCAAGCCCGCGCTTACGGTGGCCGGGAATCAGCTGCCAATTCCCGACGCCCAGGGCGTCTCCTGCGGCGACTAGGGGCGTGAGGGTGCAAAGCTTGCCTCTCCCTCACGCGTCCCGCCTCCTCCTTCACGAGCATTACTGCTTCGCAGAAGGAGGTAATGGCTTCCCATGCACTCTCGCTCCGTACCATGGCCTGGACCAGGGCCGGACGCGAGAGATCGCCGCCACCGATCGCTTCCGCGAGGACACGGCGGTGCTCCGCCCAAGCCGGGCAGACCTCCACCGTATGCTCCACCGTGTCCTCCGGGCGATCCACACAGTGGTGACACCCGGGCGTTTCCTCCCGCCTTATCCGGAACAGGTACCTCCCGAAGCACCCGTGTCCGGTGAGGACCTGCGTCAGGCGGAAGGTGAGGACGCCGTGGCGCCTCTCCAGCCACTCCTCAAAGAGGGGACTTATCGCCGCAATTGTGGCGTGCCCAAGACGCGACGAGACTTGGAGCCTCGATAGCTATGAGATTTAAAAAAAAAATACACGTACTTTTTTTAAGAAGTCACTCTAAAGTACTTTTTTGTAACTCCCATGGACGGATGGATGGATGGATTTACTTTTTAGTAAATTTCGTCATTTGAAAAGGGAAATAGTTTTTGGATTTCGGTTAAAACATGAAAACCTTTTGTCAAGTCGTACGTATTCCTATATAATCCTACAACGGGTTTGAGGCCAAATCAGTATTTCTGCCATACTTCTGAGTGGAATCAATACAAAAGAACGTTATTATGGAGAGAAGACGTCATTTGACCCGAAAACAAATTATCAGAGCCGAATGTTGGAAGCTGGTTCTCGGCAACGTGCTGTGACAATCGCTATGGACACTACGCAGAGTGTTATAAGTCGACTTTGGACACGTTACCGCATCACTGGCAGCGTGGTAGAGCGACATGAAGGACGATCTCGCATCACCACACGCAGACAAGATTGATATATACTAATTACTGCTCGACGGAATCGTACAATGACCGCGATGATGTTAGTTACGAGGCTTCATAGCTCTTCAGGGATGTTAATAAGCTATTAAACCATAAGAAATGGCTTGCCTAGAGTTAATCTCCGTTCCCGAAGACCGCTACGTGTACCACCTATTGAGCCCGGCAATCGCAGACCCCGTTTACAATAAGCCCGTGAACACAGAAAGAGGGCAGAAGAAGAAACTCAAACTCAATGCATTTATTTCAATTAAACCAAATAACAGGCACTTTTGAATTGTTAATGAGTCGGTCAGTTAGTCAGAAAGTTGAAGCTAGTTACCCATTCCAAAACGTAGCTCTATGGAGAAGAACGTTCAAGAAACATCAAGAGTGGCGTTTTGTGAGTTTTTCTGACGAATCTTGCTTTGGTATGCGGCCAAATACTAGAAATCTACGGTATTGGAGGCATATTCTTGGCATCCACCTGGATGCCAAGAACGTTTAAAATTATGCCAGGAAATTCATGCATGCAATGGTGGAATAATCATAATATGGGCAGGTGTTTGGATTGGCGGAAGAACCGAACTGATTTGGATCAGAGGCAATCTCAATGCAGAGATTTACACGATTGTATCAGATGTTGTCATTCCTTTGCGGACCCAATTTAGTGCTTCACTTCTGCTTATGCAAGATAATGCACGTCACACTGCTAGAGTCGTTGCAAACACACTTTCCGCAGCTAATATAACGTCCTACCATGGCCGGCTCAATCTCCAGACTTGAATCCCATTGAGCACGTATGGAATATGCTTCAAAGAAGAGTTATGCCACGTATGGATGCCGTACACACACCAGAAAATCTTTTTCGCCTGTTACAACGGATGTGGGCGGCCATTCCGCAATGTGATTTGTATGAACTCATATTTAGTATGCCGATTGTATTAAATATACGCGTTAGCGGTGGAAATACATACAAATAATTGTTTATTTTATGCAATACCGCAATACCTTTAAAAACTTTTATTTTTATCTTTTTATCACATTTTAATGTCAGGATTAGCTAAGGTGAAAAATCTTAATAATTCAAAAGCAGAGAGTACTTCATCTATCTACACGTAAAAAAAAACCTTTTATTTAACTTCAATATGGCAATAAAATATATTTATTAAATACCTTTGATCCCTAGAAACTTTTGATGTGTGTGATATGCGGGCTTCTCTTGTGAATAATGATGGCAGATTTCATTATTCGATGATTTTTATACGAGAACGACAAACTTGCTCTTTCTAGTGTTATGAAACTCCACTTTATTACTGTTTTATTATAGTCGCGACCCCAAGAAAGAAGTTGGAACTCTTTGAATAGCAAATAAAACATGCTGGAAAAATACTTTAGGAGCGTAATACACTGCGTCAAACTGTGTTTGGGAGTCGTATATGACTAGGGACGAAGCGGAAAAAAGCGAATTTCGCTTTATTGTAGTAGGTTTAATGTTCCAGAAGCGCCTCCTCTAGGCGAACAAAACGCGCGTTTGTGACATTTGCACTATCAGCTTTCTATGCGCGGAAAATTCTGCCGCGTTTTTCCGCTCAGGGCACGTTCACGGCCTCGAGCGGTGCGACTTGTGATTGTGACGCGGCTAATGTCAAGCAACACTCTCGCGCGTCACCTGTTTCCGTCTGTCGCTCGCAAGTCAGGTCGCGGTGACTCGTGGCATGCTCTAGACAACTTCTTTCATTGGTTTTCCTCCCAGTGGCTGTCGCAAGACGCGTGTCGCTTGAGCGTATAGCTCGTCTCCACGGGGTAAGGTGACTAACGAATATAGTAATGAGGATAGAAAAATTATTTGCCAAGCGTCGTAAATAAGGCAATAATTTCCTTTTTTACCTGAACTTGGCTGACAGACTGTACTAAAATAAAGTTTTCAATAATTATTTAGGTAGATAACTTTGAGTGACGTAACTGGGTCGGACCTGTAACTGGGTTGGACCTTTATTCCCGCGTCCTATTCAAAAGCGATCGTCGTACGTCACTTTTTGTTCGGAATACCGAAAAGCGCCCTCTGTCAGCGCGATCACGCGTTCAGGTTCACCGAGCAAAAAGTGAAATAAGCACGCGAGATTGTGTATTCGCGCTACGATTGCTTTTAAATAGGTCGCGGCCTAAGACGTTCACGAGAACAACGTCATAGATTGCTATAATCTAAATAGGTACGCCGTTATTATTCAATCATCCCTACGACCTGAAGGAAGGAACCATGAAGATCTTCTCAAATTATTTTAACGATATAACACACATTTCCTAATACCTACGAAGTTCGTATCCCGAGATACTCGTGTGTTTGGCTACTGTTTACTTAAACAACTTTGTTTGAACAACCTTGTCTGGACCATATGAGAACTTATAACTGAATAATAATATTATATAATTAATGATTTGTTCTAAACCACGGTTGGTTTATACTTCTCAGTTCTGATCGTCCTCTTAATGATTATTTTAATCAGGCTTACCTTTTCCTAATCAGGTGGCGTTGAACTATCCATCTAACCAAATACGAATGTGTACCATTATTTTACATGCATCGCCCACTCTCTGGAAGTTGGGTCGTTCGTTAGTGGCACGCCACTTATAGGTGGAAAAGAAGTAATCTTTGGTGATATTCTGGTAGGTAATGTAGTTTAAGTGTATGAGGGCGAAACAACACTACTAGAGCTTAAACTCAATTATTTCTCAATGTTTTATATTGGTTTTCCTTAAGAGACGTATATCACATAACACCGCTATTTTCTATCTGACTTTTCATTAAACAAAAGGCATATATCATTCAAACTGCAAAGTAATTCTACACCTGTATGAACGATCGAATGTATCCTTAAGTAATTGCTTAACTGCCTATACAACATAAGGTCGCCTTCGGGATTAAACCTTTACCGTACCTACCTACTAGATTAACAACGTTCTAAAAATATTGATGTCAAACAGAAAGCTCCTTTTGTTCGATTAAGTAAACATCGGATTTCCTGTGAATTCAAGTAGGTAAATATAACCCTCTACCTATATTTGAAAAAGAGGTTGAATTAACAATAATAATCATTTATTTTACAGAAAATACGTTCTAAATAGTAATTACATCATCTTAAACACTAGTAGTGTTAATACATACATTTACCGATTAATAAGAATTTCAAAGTCATCATTATTTCACGGCACGGTTAAAAGGCAATTCTTGTGTCCTGGTCCAGTGCCTGAGTATGAGACCTTCGGGCTATCGACCACGTGACCAATAGGCTGCTGGTGCTGCCCCTCACCCGCCGCATCAGGGTGGCGACACGCTTTCGCATGATTGCGTAAAAGTCGTCTATACGTGCTCGGTGAACATCCCTGATGCGCTACAGTGTTGTGGTAACCCCAACAGCGCCCTGCACGCGTTGTTGTACCAGTAGACGCGTAAGGCGCTGCCTGTAAGCTCTTTGCGTATAGTCGACCATAAACTGCAGTTGTAAAAAGATAGGCAGTATGCCCTAAACAGAGTAGTTTTTACACCCCTCGAACACTTTTGAGCACTTTGCAAACCTACGGATCAACATAGTGCTCCTGACTGACAGCGTTTTACGCTCCATGTCAACATTATTATTATAAAAGAATGTTCCTACGATTATTTCGTGAACTGGATCATCTATACATGTCTTAAACTAGCTGTACCCCGCGACTTCGTTCGTGTGGAAGTCGTAAGATACACAATATAATAACAGCCACGTTTTAATAAATAAAACTCCCTCGTCCTCCGACCTACCGCGTTGCATCGCCCGCCCGCGCTATTACTTCGTTTTCGCCTAGCGTTCTGTCTTCTGACTTTTTTCTTTTTTCTCGGCTGCTAAGTGTCGTAACGTGATGTTAAATAACCTATAACCATCCTTGAGAATTGGGCTGCCAAATGCAAAAAGAATTTTTCAAATCCGACTGGTAGTTCCAGAGACTAGCGTTTTATTTAGCAATTCCTAATACATATTTTTTCTAAAATAAAAGTAGCCTAAGTTACTCCTTGTAACATCAGCTATCTGCCAGTGAAAGTGACGTCAATGTCGGTCCAGATATTTCTGAGATTAGCCGAAGCAAACAGTCAGATAGACGGACAAAAATTTGAAGCATTGTTTTTTTGTTATAATTACGGTATACACTTTCATAAGTATTTATTAAAAAGCTGTTATTTTCACATTACCAACAGACACTTCAATTTTATTTATTTGTATAGATGTCGTGGCCAGATCATAGTATTGATAATTTCATGAAGTGCTCAGTCATTTCATGAAATAGCCAGCTAAAATTAGCCATATCGTTTAAACGTCAACGTTTAATCAGTCAGTCGACGTTTGGCCATATCATTCGTAGTGGTCCGATCGTAGAAATGGCCATATCGTGACGAAAGCAACCTATTTATCGATATTCCCAGCTGACCACTGGGCATGTCGCAAACTAGGTGCATTTCACGCCGCTTGTGGTACCCCAACCAAATGGGTTAGGTTAGGTTAGAACTGTGACCAATCGCGTGCGAGCGGTATTTCGGCAGCGGCCGGCGAGCGGTACATCCAAGTTGGTCGCAGTTAATAATATAATAATAAAGCCTTTATTTACTGATAACTAAAACTAATTACTATATAAAATAATTTCAGCAAAACATTACTATTACACTTCGGTGTCTTCGTTAATCAGCGCGTCCTATGACGCATAGGCCTCCCACAGGCTCCTCCATTTGTTACGGTCTCGTGTGTCTCTAGTCCACAGGGCACCAGCTGTCTCAACTATGTCATCGTCCCAGCGTTTACGCTGTCTTCGTCTACTCCTTTTTGAACCATCTCTGATTTGCCATTCCGTTACAGCTTTAGACCACTTGTTGCTCTTATCGCGGAGCATATGACCAGTCCATCTCCATTTTAGTCTTTTTGTGTGGAAGGTAGCATCATTTAATTTGGTGATTTTCCTCAGATCTTTAGTTCTCTTTTTGTCTTTTCTCTTGAAGTTCAATATGCTGCGACCTATGCCTCTATGGCAAGACGTAATTTTCTGCAGGGTTTTTTGAGTCAATGTCCATATTTGACAGCCATAAATTAGGCATGGCAAAATGCATTATTAAAATGTTTTCTTTTGGAGGGTATAGGAAATTGGGCATTTTTCCATGTGCTGGCAATACGTCTTTCAATTTCTTGTTCCATTTGTCTGGTGAACGAAATCAGTTGTTCAAGGTAGATATACGAGTTTACATACTCTATACTTTCTCCGTGTATACTGATGGTCTCTTCAATGCTGTTTGTCATTTGTTTTGTTTTCTCCTTATCCACTTGAATGCTTCCTTCTGCAAGCTCTTGCAACATTTTTTGTAGAGTGAAATGGTTATCAGAAATTAAGACTAAGTCATCTGCAAACCGTAGATGGTTAAGTAATCTTCCATTAATATTGATGCCGTATTTTTGCAAGTCCATGCTTCTTAATACCTCTTCCAAGACTGCCAAGAAGATCCTCGGGGATAGAGGGTCGCCTTGTCTTACTCCTCTAAGAATCGGAAATTCTTCTCCTAAAGTTTCAAGTTTTATCTGAGCTGTGGAATTTGGTATATATTTTTAATAATTCGGATATATTTCTGTTCTACCGCTTGGTGTTTTAAGGCTATCCAAATGCTATTGTGGTCTAATGAGTCACAGGCTTTACTATAGTCTACAAATGCTAGATATATAGATTTGTTATATTCTTGTGCTTTTTCTATTAGTTGTTTAATTGTATGCATGTGGTCTGTCGTCGAAAATCCTGCTCTGAAGCCTGACTGTTCCACGGGTTGCTGTTCGTTGAGTTGTATTGTTACCCTGTTTAGAATGATTTTCGAAAACACTTTGTACCAATTTGACATTAAACTTATAGGTCTGTAGTTTCCGATTTCATTTTTGTTACTTTTTTTGTATAAGTACAGTTTTGGTCCATTGGGCAGGAATATTTTCGGTGGTTAAAATTTGATTGAAAAGGTACCGTATTTCTTGTAGGTTTACAGTTAAGATTGTTTTAAGTGCTTCGTTAGTTACGTAATCAGGGCCTGGCACTTTGCCATCTTTTTGTGTATGAATTGCAAATTCTATTTCAGATTTTAAAATTGATGGGATGTCTTCGTTATTGTTGGCTAGATTAATTTCTTCTTCTTTGTGTTGGCTAGACTATGGGTTTTTATAGTAATCGGTAGCTGCTGACATGATGGATTTTCTAGCGGTTTCAATTCTTTTAAATTTCTTCTTTGTGCAAGAGATTCAGTCTTTTTTACTGCCTAATTCTTTTAGGGCTTTATTGATGCCTCCTGTTTTTGCTATGTTTTCGTTTATGCATAGTATTCTTTTCATATTTATTTCCTTTTTAAGGTTGTGACTTATTTCTTTGCTAATTTCAGTTATTTCTGCTCTTACACCTTTGTCTTTTTTCCGTTTAAACAAGTATTTTCTTAGTTGAAAGAACACTTCTAATATTTTGCTAATATTCGTTCTCTCTGTTTACTTCTGTTTTCTTGTTGAGAAGGCTTTATCGAGGAATGAATCGTTTCGCTTGTGATTTGACTAGACTCTTGAAATGGCTTGTTAAAGTTTATTTGAAGGTTTCTTGATGTTCCTTTAAATTGTGTTCTGGTTTTAGGAAGATCTTTAAACGTGCAGTGTTGCTTTCACCATTCTATTGTTAGTATTAAAGTTTAAGCAGTTGATTGCGCTCACGTCATGGAATGGTTTCGGGTAGTTTGTTGCTATGTAGTCTATTTCATTTTTTCAACGGAAAAATAGGAAAACAGAAACCTAATGAGGATAGAGTCATTGGCAAGTTTGGTATAGGTAACAGAAATAACAATGGGCAGAGAATGATAGACCTAGCACTAGAAAATAACCTTCGTTATATGACCAGTTCTTTAAAAAGAATCCAAAATACAAATGGACTTGGTCGCAGTTACTTGGGAATTATTCGAGAAGGAATAGATGCACAACAAAAACAAATCGACATTAACGCCTCTACCGGTGGATAATCTATTTTACGACATTATCACTAATGTTTGGCCACATCACGAAGTAGTCGAGCGTTTAACTGTTCATATCGTCAAACGTTGAGTATTCAATGATTTGGCCAGACCTCATCATGATGTGACCAACGGTCGATGTTCTATTTTATGAAATACAACCATTACATGAAATGGCCGAACACTTCATGAAATGATCAATTCTAAGATCTGGACACGACATAGATATAGATTAAATTCGCTTTTTCCTGTCTGTCGTCGTGACCGCGTTGTTCTTCTAAACTCCGCAACGGATTTTGATGCGGTTTTAACCATCGTTTAGACAATTTATTCCAAAAGGTTTACGTGTTACCTTAGCCTTACTTTAATAATCTTGATGACTAGTTGAATAATAAATAAGAGAAGACCTCTAAGCCGTAAGTCCACTTCCATGAAATGTATAGGTACCCAATAAATGAATGACCCTTTAGGAAAAAGACAAACCCAAATTATTTCCCAATAGTTTTATTTATTTATTTATTTAACAGTTTATGTACACACATATAAACAGATAAGAAGAAAGGAACAGAAAAATACGTACAAATGTGATCCTGTGGTGAAGGTGTAGTTGTAAAAATTCTGCAACGAGTTCTCTTTCAAACACTGTATCATTTGTCAATCCAATTGGAGGTTTGTCAACCTAATAAGCATGAAGTTGTGGATATCCCTGAAAATTCGTAAATGTACCGTAAACTTCAACCAAAGAATGAGTTACAACATTTATATCGGTAATATCTATACCATAGCAAAATTCTAGGAAGCTATCAATCACGTGTGTTATGGACATCATTGAAGGTTGAATCCGGTTGTACTGATACTCTAGATCCCTCGTGAATTCGTGACAAATAGAAAAAAATATTGGATGATTTTGCTAACTAATTTGAGCTTTAAATCAAGAGAGAGATGAGTTCGGTGTCTTAATACTAAGACCTCTATAAAAATCGATCGAGTATTACTATGCCTACGACCTGCCTATGCCTGGAGTTTGGATTTGTGCCCGGTTGATGGCAATAGGCTCGCCCCCTATTACATGGGACTTAAACATAACTGGCGAAATGTGGGTGTACTATAGGTACACCTCTGCCTAACCCTTCGGGGAAACAAGGCGTGATGTTATGTTTTTATGTGAGTATTACCTATCGATTACCGATTTGTTAATGATAAAAATAATTAAGAATAAAAATAGATAATTAAAAAAATTAAAAAACACGACTGCCCAGCCAAAAAACGAACTAAAAAGTAAAAAAACCAGTTGTATTAGTTACTCTTTACAAACAAAGCGAAAGGTCACTTATTTACTCAAGACTAAACAGGTAAATATAATTGTCATTGCAATCGGAGGACCTCTTAGATTAAACCTCCCGACAGCAATGACAATGGAGCCATACTGCCGCCATATTGATTATTTTCAAAAAAAAAAATATAGCCAGTGTCACTCGGGAGGATGTACGAATTCTAACGATACCCCATACATCCAAATCTGTTCAGGTATTTAAAAGTTATGGTGGAATAAAGAAACTCACATAGGTACATACATAGGTACATGAACCCTGAAAACATTACACTCCTTTTTTGGGGCAGTCGTGTAAATAACAGGTGTGGAATTCATACTGACTTTACCAAAGTACTTGTGACTATGAGCTCTTAATACTTTGCAATAATTGTCCTCCGAAATCTTGGAAGGTGCAGATTGTATTAAATAAAATTAAAGGTTACCTAAACAATGAAAGTTGATTTGCAAATCATTACACAGTTTTCCTATAAATCTCTAGATCTGTACACTTCCAACGCATCAATTAAGTAGGTCCCGAATTTAGCTGCTTTCGAACACTTCACCTTTGATCAGAATTCCGACATCTTAGCCGTAGTGTTGTTGCATCTCGTTAATCAATTCAGCCTTATTTACACGGTGCTTGGTGTTGTGCACGGTGATTTAATTGCCTGTAGCATACCATAAGTTGAAGCAACAATAAAAGTTGCACCGTCTATAGGTATACCTAACCGCTCACTATATCCGCACCGCCCCAACACAGCAAATACCTTGTCATTCAAGTTTGGACTTTAAATCAAATGAAATAAAGTCTATTTTACGACGACTATACAGAATAGTGGACAGCTCGCAGGCAATGCGCTGCCCGCGTGCCGTTGCACGTCGCGCCGACCGGCGACCGCGCGCTTTAAGTGAGCAGCCCGCTCCCCGGCTAAGAAACGCCTGCAAGCGGTATGCATGCCGATGCCAACGCCTCGCCGTCCTTGCGGTGACACCTCGCCGCCCGCGCGCTGTCCTCGCGCGGTTATTCTCTTCTTCTCGAGTGCAACTGTGCAATAGCTATGATTGCCAGTTCGAGTAAACTGAGACATGCTCAAACGAAATCACTCACCAATGTTCGCAACCTGGTCTGTAAGCTAAATATTAGCTGTTGGCGCGTGGACGATGAGCTACCAACTAGTAAGCGGCGCGTGTACAACAAGCTGTCACCTCACCGGCGGCGCGCCAGCAGCGAGCGCAGGGTTCGTCTTGCTGACGGCGCGTTGGCGACATGCGGGTGGATTTTTTCGAGGCGGTGCCGACGCCCGGGCCGTTACTGCACTGGAGCGGTGCGGTTAATGAGTGATGATCTTAAAAGTCATTTGTTGCTTCAATGTATTGTTTGCCACAGGTAAGAAACTTGGATCGTGTAAATGGAGCTTAATATACTGTTTAAAGAGCTACTAAGTGTTCATAAGGTAATTAAAAACTTTAACGATAATATACATATATGCTCAGATGGTTATATAATTCGTGAATCACACAATTTAATGGCATACATTTTACGACGCGTTTGCACTTTATAGCCAACTGTAATATTGTCGTTATGTGTTTCTTGTGTTGTTTCTAGATTACTTCAAAATGAAACTCCTTTTGTGTTTTGCCTGTAAGTAACAAAATGTAATGCAAAAATTATAATTATTGGAAGTAGCTTTATTGTAAGTATATTTATACATAATAATTTAATGTTGTTTATTCTCAGTGGGTTCGTTAGTCTTCTTAGCTACAAATGGTAAGAAGATAAAAATACAAATAGAATCAGAGGATTTGGTGAACATGTTTGAAGGCGTGATGTATTCGGAGGTCTTACAACAGTTTGCACGTCAACTTGTTAAAAGAAGTTCAAAGAAAACAAGTCTTAACAACCCATATCATCCGGAGGATGAACTATTGAACAGTTTTAATAATGACGTTGACAAAGAAATTAAATACGTAAGTTCGAGTCCTAAATTAGATGTCTCAATTGATTCCTTAGAAAAAGAAAACGATCAATTCCTAAACGGAAATGACGTTGCAAGTGATGATATCTTAACCGACGCCGAAGACATGAAATCAATAAACGAAGTAGTAAAAAAACACAAATTTAATATAATCACTTCAAATTCAACAAGAAATTCTACAGATGAACAAATTAAAATGAAAAAAAATATCGACAATACTGTTATCAGTAACACTATGTCATCCAAAAAGGATAATAGGTTATTTGACGATGATAGAGCTTATTTTAAGCCGGTACAAAGAAGGTTTGTTTTAAAAGGCTCCAATGACACGCCTACACTAATATTTTAAACACAATTCGGATACCTACAAAAAGTGTAATATGTATAGGAAATTGCTTATAATTAAATGTATAAAATACTACAAAAAGCTATTTTTTTTACTGATACTAGGTATTTACCATAAATAGGTAACCAGTACTGTCTTGTCTTGGTTCATTCAGGTTGAATTCCTAGGTCGAACTCAGTGTTACTGGGTTTTTCCAATAGGAATTTCCCAGTAAACGCCCGGAGTCTCGATGCAATATGCATGGGGCAATATTACCTCACCTATCCTTTTGGTAAATACAGGCGTTATGAAATGTCGTGATCTATAATTGGATTTTGATCAATACTTTCCTTATTATGTAGAAAATACAAAATAGATACACGTGTGTACAAAATAGATATTTTTTGTTTGTAATACCGCTAATGTTTGTTTAACCCTTGGATATTGTTTATCACAAAAATGGTGCTATAACACGTCCTTATTGGAGCTATAAAAATTTAGTAATAACATAAATTGTTCAATAAGGTGTAAACGACTCCGTGGGTCTGCGAGAAGATATTTTAGTGTAATACACTCACACAATGTATGGCAATCACTTTGATGTTATCGTGGAGAAAATGTACGTTATTTGAATTTCCAATGTGTTTCCTATATGAATATTATATATTTTCTACTTTAAAAATTTGAATGTCTTATGCGATGTAAGCAATACGCGTAGAAAAGGCAGAGTTCTTTCTATGAACAGTGGAAATCTTTTTACAATTTTTCATTTTGTCTTTCGTTACTTCAGTATCTTTCACTTCTACGGTTGTCGTACTACGCGTGATGAAGAGTGACGTCATTGGTTTAGTTAGATTAGGCATCTACATAAATCAGTTTGTCTGCTGTTATAAACGTGATTTCTGGTCTTATATTTTCAAATGATTTCTTTTATCATTGCTCTATTATTCTATCCTACTAACATTATAAACGCGAAAGTTTTTGAGGATGGATGGATGAATGGATGCTACTGAACGGATTTGGATGTATACCTAGGGGATCAAGACTTATGCGGGTGAAACCGCGGGGCGCTGCTAGTGTGTAAGATTATCTGCAATATAAGTAAACATTTATTCTAGTAGTAGCATTGCAAATATGTATTTTCTTGATATGCCTTAGCAAAATAAAGAAACACACAACTTAGTCCAAAATATCTTTAAATAAATACATTGAACCATAACACCGGACAAATAAAGCCAAAGATAGCTGCTGAAGATCCTTTATATAATTTAACTTGCATTAGGTATCCCTTTCTCTTTTGAAATAAAAGCTTCTTGGTGCACATGAAATAAAAATACTTAGTAAAGTTACCCAACCTACATAATTTATAAACCTTTGAAGTCACCAACCCTTTGATAATGTAGGCATTTAATAAGATGTTGTGATGTGACTATTCAATGAAATAAAAAATTGTTTCAGCTTTTAAATTACTTTCCATATTTTTCACGATCAATGCCCTATAAAGCGATTCCCAATGAAAGCATAAAAAATTACATTAAAATTATAATTTATATTCGTTGAATAAATGATGATATGTAAACAAATGAATGAAAATGTAAACTTAAAATTTGCTGCTTATATTTGATCTTTCAACATTGAATGATAGATTAAGGCGCAAATATTTAAGTCTACCCCGTATTTTCGTTAAAAGTCGTAAAACTTCGAAAAGTACCTTAATAAACATTGCGACAAACCCCACAAACTGGCACCGAGGTACCCTTAAAATTGTTTTACTCACGTGTGTTTAAATAATTCCATATAAAATAATGTTTTCACGTGTTTATATATAATAGTGTTCATGAAAATGTGGGTGAAATACACCAAGGCCTGAATAAACTCGCAAAAATGTTAATTTGGGCGTTGATTACGTATCATATTGAGGTTTTATTCCCCTAAGTAGGTATTGCCTGTACATAATACTGGTCACCTACGTACAGTACCACGATAGGATTAAACCCCACATAAAAAGCAATGATTAAACTACTTATATCCTTTCACCTACGGGTTGTCAAACGTTAAAATTGGCAAGTCTGTGGACAGCCTTGACCTTGACCTGCCCCTTTTCGGACAACTTGCGTTTAAACCCCGATTTCTCGCTATTTTACTATGAAACCCGTATAAAACTATAACTGTTTCGTAATCTGTACAATATGTCTTATTTGGTCTATGACTTTCATGTAATTTGGTTTACGATAAAGCGAACATTTTTCAAACTAAATATAGGTATGTTTTGTTATTTTCACCCATTTTTTTCATACCTTAGATATCAAAATTCTGCATACTTTTACACTATAAAACGATTTTTCTACGAAGTCTGCCGTGGTACGGTACTCCACGGTGCAGGGAATATGTTATACAGACAATATTTTAAGGCATTAAAGAGATTTTCTAAACAGAAGAACTCAATATCGCGTTGACTTGAATCAAGCTCAAGACCTAACCTAATGTTCTAAAAGGAAAGGTTCAATGACCTATGAGGTGAACAAATAAACTAAAGTATAGTTTCTCTACTAACTATAAAATCCACTATGTTTTGCACATAGAACTTGAAGTATCTATGTAGAAATCTATCTAAAACTAAGTAAATACTTTTGCTAATTAATTTACTGTACTATAAGCAACACAGTTTGTTTCTTTTATACGCCCGTATCGTTCTCACTTTAGGAGCCAATGAACTTTGCTGACTAAATTGAAAACATTTTGCCCTACGTGAATTTACAGGCGTGACGAAACGTGAAACGTGACGGAAATTCGAGTGCAATCGAAAAAATTTGACGATACATTTTCAGTACGGATGCCGATTGGCGAATTTAGCGGTATTTGTTTATTGTGTTAGGGTACGTACGCCATGTTTTGATTTTGATTGAAATTTAAAATTGGGCATGTAAGTGGTACATGTAGCATGCAAGTATAACTGGTAGATCTACAAGACCATTACGCCCGATTTCTGGAACGAAAATCAACAAAAAATGTTCAAACAAACTGTCAAGAGCCCGTAAACTGTTTCGATTAGTTAACTACATCAACAGCGAATTGGATCAATGGACTTGCGTTTAATTTTGACACTTCGATAATTTTCTTTCCATAATGATAGATAGTGAGGTAGTTTCACCATCATTTTAAAACTTCCTCTGTGTTAATGGCACACCAATGATAGTATAAAATTCTTGTATGTGCCATTAACTCAGAGTAGATGCTTAGCATCAGCTAATTGTAGGTACTTGAGCTAAGAAGACAGCCCATCAACCCATATTTCCGGGAATAAATCTACCGGGGATATAATACATGTACGGTCTACTAAAGAACGTATTAGCCCTTTCAAACAAACAGTTAGTACAGTCGAACAACCTATTTGGTATACAGTGTGGTATTCCGCTTCACAGAATCCACATCCTTTAGTTTATTTATACGAGTATATTTTGCAGTAAAAAAGCTGGTTGAGTTCAAGAATTCCTGTCACCTGTACCTATATTTTCAAATATCAAATCACAGGACAGCCATTAAAACTAATACTTACTTTACAAAACATACTTTCTAAAACTATTTTACATGAGTAATTCTCCCTTTTTGTAAAACACATAAAATATATCATTCATTGTAATTTTCATCATAATTGGTCATCTGTCATGTTTCTTTTTCTATGTTCTAAATGGGGAAGGTCGGGCAAAGCTAATTGTAGATGGCGTAATCATAGCTAGGACCCTACGGCCTGCAATAAATTGGACATTTCGTTCATTCATTCCATTTCTTGTTCATTCATGACTTTGGTTTTATTTCACTATTTTTATAATTTCGGTGATTTCAATATTTTTATCAAATATTTGACATAGAAAGTTTCTGAATTAAAAACCTTAAATATTTCTTCTTAATCACTTTCTTCAAAATGTTCCTACCCTCTGTTTATTTTTTTCAAAATCTCTACTGATAGCTTCTAGCCACTATCTTCTAATTTTAGGGTCTCTCGGGAAAGGATGGACTCCAATTTCGAAGTATTTAGGACAACGCGTCATTTTCGCAAAAATAAATTAAAACCATCTCACGCCTTGTATTATTAGCTTGTGTTGGGAACTAGCTACGACAGCGCCATTTTGACAGTTGCCTTCCCCATTGTCAATGATTCTTTTGTAAGGGTATTCAATAAGGTCAGGTCTTCACTGTAAGCCACTTTATTGATCCTGGCCGACTATCAATTATGAATAAGTTATCTGTCAGTTTTCTTTTTAATGTTCTAAAATGCTAACAAACCAAACAAACAAACATGTCTTAAACACTAGCTTTATAAAAATAAAGCTAGTGTTTAAGATCAGGTCTTCACTGTAGCCACCTTTTTGTTTCTGACCGATTACCAATTATGATTAACTTATTTTGAAATAAGATACTGCTGACTCTTATAAATACGGGGCGTCAGGCCAAATAAAGCAGTCTACTTTCAGTCTTCAAAAGGATTTTATTACATTCCGGTGAGCACCGGCGACCAGCTCAAAGCCCTCCGGCTAAATCGTAACGTTACAACAGGCAAGTTACAATTATTTTTAAACAATTTTGTGAGTGTGCTGCGTACTCTTAAGTATGATTTAAAGACAAGTTATCACGCAAGCAATAAAAACGAATATTGTTAGTGTAGTGAAAGATGAATATTTTTCGTGAGGAAAGTTGAATGAGGAAGGCTATAAAAGTAGGGGAAGCCCGAAGAAACGATGGATGGACTATGTGAAAAATGGTATGGCTAGAAAGAGGGTGACTACTGGGTGACGTATAGTAGTATCTATGGAAGAAGAAGACATGTTGCGCTGACTCTAAATAAATTGAGATAAGGGCAGGAGAATGATGTTAGTGGATGAGTGTGATGAATATTTTTACCAGTATAACACATAGCTGGTTCGACTGTACACTTTCTCACCTTTAATGTTCCCGCCAATCATTGAGTAACATAAATATAACTAAGAACATTTCCCTGTCACGTAACGTTTTTCCGATATTGCGAAAATGCAAACAAAAGCTAGGCTTTGCTATTTAATGTAACTTTCCAGTAAAACTTTTTTTCATGTCTTTGGTTTTGTATTTTTAGTTTTTGCCACCGACTTCTGAAATTAAAGTTATTTTTCACTTTGTAGTATTTTTTTTTGGAAGTCTATTGTTTTTTGCAAACAAGTTTTTATTATTCACTTTTTAGTTATTCTACCTACCGCACACAAATTCGTATACCGCTACTTGTTGCGTAAACAACATTCAATACGAAGGACAAGAAGTTTTATACCTAGATTGTCGTATGAAGCAGGACCAGCATGTTTCTAAGCATTCTTATCTTGGATATAATCCTCTAATTTGTAATATCGACACCAGCAATGTATACTACGCTAACTCAAAAAAGCGTACTTTTTACGATTTTTTTATGACATATATAAAAACACATTTTAAGCAACTTGGCATAAAAAAACGTTTTTACCTAAACTTCGAGTTAGCGTAGTATAAATTGCTGGTGTCGATATGCTTGTTTACAAAGTGTACTTTTGAACGCATGACTTTTGAATTTTATTTCACTTAATTGCAATATATCACAAAGTATTTTGTAGTGACATTTAACATTTACCCCATATAATATCTGTATGTTACGTACTTTAGGTAATCCGGAAAATGCTTGATTTATTTTATCTTTATTTCTAGTATTAAAATTATGTCTATAACTTATTTCATTAAACAGATGTAGATTTCTTCTAACATACTCGTACAAAATATTTTCATAAATGAATTGGCAGGCTATCGTGCGATACTAATATTAATGTTTTTAATTAGTTCCCTGAGAGATTTGCGGCGACGTAGATTATAAATGGCTCTCTTTTGCAAAATAAAGATAGATTAAATGTCAGCAGCCTGACCCCACTAATTAAAAATAATATTATAACATGGATAAACAGAAAACTATAGTATGTACTAGTTCATACTTTAGTTTATTGATTCTTTAGCATAGTTCTATGCTAAGACATAATAAAAGGTGATAGATAGAAATACACAAAATTTAGTAAAAGAAAGAAAGTAAAGGTCTATCATTCGAGGGACTCCAGGGTATCTCCAAACCAATAATAACCTAATACTTAGTACTAACATTTCTGTAACAGTAACTTACGTACGTAGTTGTTTTTTTTTTTAATATAAAACTATCATTTGTTTTTCTCAATATCAGTAATTTTATAAAAACAGAACATACCCACAAGCCTACAATCATTGTAACATATTGTTGACGCATGCTTAGGGATGATTTATAGTAGACCGTGCCGGGCGTGAGCCGTGCCAAAACTTCACGAACATTTTATATGAAGCAGTCTGGCTTTACCGTGCAGCGTCCGTGTCCCGTCCGAGTCTTGGTCCCTACAAATTGAGGAGACACGGACGCGGCGCGGTCTAGTATAAATCATCCCTTACGCGCGCGTCTCACGACTGGCGACTCGCACGACTGACGAACTGAGTTGTTTTCAAAAGGGTTCGAACCTTTTCGTTGCGCTTGAGTCGTTTAAAAATAGGAGTATTTTTAAAACGACAGTCTTTTTTTTCTGTAAGTAGGTTTATACAAACACTTTTACACGTCAAACATTTTTTTTAAACTAGATGAGGCCGGCGTTTCCTATCTGACTACTCTGAGAAGAAAGGCCGAAACAAACTCAGAGGTCACAGTCTCTTTTAAAGTCCAAACATAATCTTGGTCAGATCATGTGAAGACCATGTAGGTTGGTGTCTGAAATGGTGGTTGGTGTCTTAAGATTAAACCTCGAGTTGTGAGTCGAAGACTCTTAAAAGGATTAGGGTTCAGGGTTTAAGGACTCGATTGAGTTGCAAACCGTCATAACCAAGTCGAGTTATTTTTAAAGACTTAAAAGCCTCGAGTCCTTTCATCACTGATAGGCACTGACGAGCAACCGTATCTCTGCCGAGAAATCGATCAAGAGTTTTGGTCGCAATGCTGTTTTCAAAATGGTGTCATGGATGAACCTTCTATTTCTGAATAGAATAAGATCATTATTACTAAAAATGCAAGTTTTTTTAAACAGAAATTACTCGACGATCAAACAATACAATCACCTAGACATGTGAAATTATGTGTCTAAATGAAGTGCTTCAATCAACAGTCTTGAAATAAACTCTGCATTGTCCATTTTGATTGCTTATGTTATGATATGGCGCAATTACAGTTGGTCGTTTACCCAAATTTGTATGTCTTAGGTACGTCAGGTACAATCAACTGTCTTAAGTGGACTGCCACCGGAATGATCATTTTGGCCTGCACATCAGATCTGCGCCTATCTCTGTGTGTGTGATGTTTTAATGCAGACAGTAACGCGCACACTGTATAACTACGAAAGCGCGTTGTTGATTGGTCAGATGCATGTATGGTCAACACTAAATAAAGATACCTACAACTACCTACTTATAAACTTGTTTTTTTCTTAATAAATTATCAACCACAACGCCTATTTAAAAGCAATGCTAAAATTCGAATTGAAAATTATAAATGTGCGTGAAGTGGAGAAGGTTCGAACCTCAGTGCGCGTTTTCGACTCTTTTTGTTTTTCGCTTTCATGTCAGAGTTCAATTATTTATTGAGTTTCGTTAATAAAATGACAATAGGTTAGGTATAGACGGTAAAAATAAAGTATAATAGGCCAAAAGTATAATAAGTTTAATTAAAAAAAAAACACTCTTTCATAGAAACATTTATTGATGATATTAACCACCTTTAAAACATAAACATATTCCGAACTTTGAAATAAATAAAATACCTAATTTGTTCGTAAATCATTTTTGGTTGCTACTAAAATGGGATGTTAATGTCGCCATTTTAAAGCAGCACGCTGTATAGAAGATGTGCTTCGGGGAGTTTGTTGCACCACTTTTTCTTCCGAGGTAAAACTAAGAAGTGGAGAAGGACGGGCGCTTAAATGGAACGTATCGGCGGGCGTTATGTAATTTTGACGTCCAAAAAGTGCTGATTCTGAGCCTAATTTGAAATAATGATTTTTTATTTTAATCTACCTGTGAATATCTTCTACTCGATTTTCATTCATAAATAACATGGTTGTAAATACGATAATGTAAGTACCTAATATAAAATTAAGATTAATTTGACTTTGAAATTGTGTTTATTACCTCAAGTACTCATAAGCGTCAAAACAAACAATACATTTGAAAACTACTGCCGTAGAAAATGTAACATTTAGTTTATGTATTTGCAATCAAATTAGACTTTAATAAAGGTAGGTACTGTTAACTGGTCTCTTAAGTTTTGAGCCTTAATGATAAATCGCCCGGTGATTTGTTCTGCTGGAAGCTCTTCCGGAAGGTTGCATCCTGCCGGAAGGCTGCCGCGAATCCTGCTGGAAGTACGCACTTTGTATGAAAATTATGTCTGGTCCTTCCAGCAGTACGGTGACCTTGAAATTGAACTTGTGCTTGTCAGAAGTTTTCAACATTTGGTCCGTGCGTATTCAAATAAAACTAATTTGTTTATGTACTGTCATAATATAATAATAATAGATGTATTCGTACTTAATGACGAATACACACACAAATTAATATAATATATTGCCTATAACTAATCGAGGAACCGTTATTATTTACTTCTTTCATCTCCCCACAACGAAAATCATCGCACATACATTGACGAATTATTATTATACGAGCACATTTATCTAATATTATTTATAGGAAAAAACCTATTTAAAAGAACTATAAATCTATCACTTTAGTTTATTAAGCACTTAAATATTGTGCCTGTATAGTCAACAATTAATAAAAATAGGAATGAGTGACGTGGTAGGTACTCACAAAAAGAAATGAAAATCAGGAAAATGAAAGAAAACTTGATTACGCTAAAATACCGCAATGTTGACGACTCCGTGTGTTTTGTGTCGTCGAAATAAGTAGCGCGAGCGCGAAATAAGTCTTACGTCGACATAAGTAGCGCGAGCGCGAACGCGCTGCCTCCGTGTGTGCTCATGCGCCATCGCCTGCTGATTGAAGGTCAGTTGTGTTTTGCAACCGTTTTTTGTACAGTATAAAAGAGACCAAACTCTTCCTATAGGAAGCACGTTACATTGACCACGTAAAACTAGGAATGCCTTAATATAAAACAATCTTACAATATGTCATCTTTAAAACTATTCTATTTGCTACTTGGCGTTCGAATGTACCTATCCGTAGGCAAATACTTAGCGGCCTGTCTCATGTGAGGTTGCCACCGGCATTAAACCTCTACAGTACACAGTATTAGTGCATGTCTATATTTAGCTTAAATGGATGTTAGAGAATATAAAAAACAGCAACCCACATTGTTAGAACACTTAAAAACCATGTAAAGGTCACATCTAAAGGACAATGCGCTCTTCTTTTAAAAGTTGCTTCAATTTACACAAAGATCCTTCGTTGAAAGGAAACATCTCACGGTCGATTTGTCCAGTACCGTTGATATACAGGCTGACTTTGAAAACATGCGACAAAATTTAAGGGGGAGTTCTACCCATCAATATGAACAAAATTTACTATGGAACGAACTTAAAATTTGCAAAAAAAATTCGACCTTCTTATACCAAATGGTCCGATGGGGTATGTACAGTAGCGATCATAAGTCCATAAGCAATCTCACAAAGCAATAAATTGACGCTTCGGTTTTACAGAGGTTTGAGGTTTGGTCTCACACAAACACGCACGAAACAAACACGCACACAAACTCACTTTGTCTGGAACTGATAGCTGTTCATAATTTCAATCAACTTACGGCTGAACCCAATAACCTATCTAGCACCAGTTTTGGCCTATTGGAGATAGAAAAACCTATCTATCTACGGTTCCAACGTCCCAATAATCTATAAGTGATTATAGAATCTTACCGGCCTGACATAAGTACAGACAAAATTAAACTGTCTACCATCAGTAGCGATCTGTCTTTTACTGAAAATAGGTTATCGGGTTCGGCCGTTATACATCCTGCAATTAAAGGTGCAATTATAGCGAGCCGAGGGTTCGAATCTCACATGAATAATTACTATTTATAAATTTTGTTATTTTTTAATAATGCCTAGTACTAGTTCGATAATAAAATTGATTTGATTATTTTTTAATAAATACTAGTAGTAGTTTGGTAATCATTAGCTTTTTGTCTCGTTCGTTTTGTTCACATAAATAATAAAGTTAGTAGGTTATACATGCTGTAGCGACCTCAAATATTATAACATCGTATTTGTTGGTACGCGCCTTGGGCGGCCCACGCTGATGCAGCATTCGCGGTAGAGTTGCGGGATGTTGACTAACACCCGGCGACAGTAGAGATAAAAACCTAGTATTAAGAACATTGTATTCGATTTAGGTTAAGCTAGGCAGTCCACATTAAAACGTCTTCGTGACCAGACTCATTTGTTTCTTTTTAAAAACCTTCAGCCGTGCCTCAGGTAGTTAACTAGGTAGACACAGAAAACCAAGTGAATAATTTCGATTTCTGTGAGGTAAACAGATGCAGTTCGTTACGACTATTCACCTAATAGAACTTTGTCGATTCGTGGTTATTATTAGTTAGTGAAGAGTGTTTAAATCTATTAGCAGTGCTATGGTTATTATTTTCAAAATGCAGTCAAATATAAATATTGAAGCAAGGGCAAATATTATTGCGCTGCGTAAAAGTGGATGTAAAATAACACAAATATCTAATGAAACCGGACTAACTGTGAGTGTTATCATTTAAATATTTCTTAATTTACTGAACATAAATCTAAATCAAAGACATTGTTAATCCTTTCACTCAGAATATGCCTTAATAAACAAAGTTTTAATTTCATTATGAGGTTTTTAAAGATTATTTATTATGATTAGTGAATGATGAGTAATTATGTGTATTTTTTTTTCTTAATCCATACTTCCATACTAATACTAATATACTAATACTATACTAATAATAATACTAATACCCCCACCGCCGTATCTCTACGTTGACGTCGTGGTGGGGCTTGCGCGCTCCTGAACTCTAAGTCTGTGCCGGTAGAGTTTACTTTGCCGATACGGATCTAGGGTGAGGAGCCAGACCAAGAGAGATACATGAACCCGCAGGGCAGCATGTGGCGAGCTGTTGGGCAGTAGCGACCCCACGGACCCTATCTCTCGGGAGAAGTCTTGTTCCTCACCTCTGGCTTGCCTTTATTGGCCGTCTGGAGTGAACACTGACGAGGAACAGAGTTCCCACCTCATTCTTGCCTTTATTGGCCGGCTTGAGTGGAGATTCGCTAGAGCAAACGTGCTCGGAGGAAGGAAGTATTCTAGTAAGTGCTGGTAGGGATTTGACCATCTTCCGGGCTCTGGGATTGTCCTGATAGTCGTGGAATACCTCTCCACTCCTCATAAGCACCTCAGGACATGTTGCCCCCTTGTCACTACGACACTATATGCTAGCGACTGTTTTCGGGGGCCCATTATTGAGTGTGCAAGTCACCCCCTGCCATTTTATCCATGTATTACCTAACATTGATCAGGCATGGGACATAGCTTTTCCATAGTTCTCAATCCACTATAGCCACCCAAACCCATAGCCCAGTATGTTCCAGTATGCTCGTTTCCATGTCCTACAATAGTCCTGCACCAACCGAGGGTTGTCCTTGGGTGCATTTACATAATGCATATAGGGATAATCGTCGGTTGGTGCCTCCTCATCATTTGAAATTGTCTAAGGGGCCTCTGCGAGTTGGCTTCGGCCCCTCGTACGCCTTCCAAAAGTCCGGGACCCCAGGGGCCCGAGATATGAAAAAATTACTAATACTTATTGGCTGGCTTGAGTAGAGATTCGCAAGAGCAAACGTGCTCGGGCGAAGGAAGTAGTCCAATAAGATGCTGGTAGGCATCTTGACCGTACTTCCGGGATTGTCCTGATAGCCGTGGAATACCTCTCCACTCCTCTTAAGCACCTCAGGACATGTTGCCCCCTTGTCGCTACGACACTATGTGCTAGCGACCGTTTCTGGGAGCCCATTATTGAGTGTGCAAGTCACCCCCTGCCATTTTATCTGTGTATTGTATTTATCAAACATTGGTCAGGCAGGGGCCATAGTCCTTCCATAGTTTTAGATAACCAGTCCACTTTATCCATCCAAACCCATAGCTCAATATTTTTTTTGTCTCCATATCCTGAAATAGTCCTGCACCAACCGCGGGTTGTCCTTCAGTGCACTTGCATAGTGCGAACTGGGATAATCGTCGGTTGTTGCCTCATTTTCATTGAAAGCGTCTAACGGGCCTCTGCGAGTTGGCTTCGGCCCCTCACACGCCTTCCAAAGGTCCGGGACCCCAGGGTCCCGAGAAATGTCAAAGACATCAAAATACTAATACTAATATACTAATATTACTGTTACTAATTACTAATAATTACTAATACTAATATACTTACTAATAATAATTATAAATTCGGAAGTAACTATATGTCTGTTTGTTACCTTTTCAGGCCTAAACCACTAAAATGATTTCGATAAAATTTGGCGAGGAGATTGATGGCATCCTGGGGAAGGACATAGGCTACTTTTGTCTCAAAAATAATCCTACAGGGGGTGATATAGGGGATGAAAGTTTGTATGGAAAACCCAGCATTTCTTAAGTTAGGGATATGAAAATTCTAATTTATGCTTTTGGTAGGAAATAAAGAATTATATGGTTCAGCATTTTTTTAAAAATCGTCCCTTAAGGCGGTAAAATAGGGGTTATCACAAAATAACCTAGCCGTGTTCGGGCTTATCGGAATTGTCACGAAAAGCCGACGGCGGCTATAAATGATATTAATGGTAATATATGCTTCTAATTGCGCTACTTGAGTCGTATGTTATGTGTGGCCTTGACTGTCAGAAGACAGATTTCGTCAGCGATCTGTCGTCATGTGGATGATTTAATAATTTATTGGCGACGGCGTCCAAACCTGATAAAACTACGACTTCCAAACTTCTGACATGACTTAGCGTGACATATATTTGCACTTTTGAAAAGTTTTTATTTGTTTTTATCCTCTTGTGGTGGTTGCTTATAAATTTGGTCTAATTCTGATGAGTGGTTTTTGAGTTCGGTTCAATAATACGTAATTTTATCCATTTAGTTTATGTTGATGATGTTATATAACTTCCTGTCACTGTTATTTACTTAGCAAATAGTGGTGTTACACGAATTTGGGTGGGGTAGGTACCACAACTAAAAATTGAAAAATAAAAACTTATTTATAAAAATTTTAAAAAAAAACGACTTCCAAGAAAAACACTACAAAGTGAAAAATTAATTTCGGAAGTCGGTGGCAAAAAACGAAAATACTAAACCAACTTCCGAAATTAATGTTATTTTTCACCAGTGTTTTTTTGGAAGTCGGTTGTTTTTTTTTATAAATAAGTTTTTATTAAAATCGGTCCAGTCGGTCAAAAGTTATTTCTTATTTGTTATTAGAGCGTGATAATTTTAACTAAACAAAGTCCTCCCGCCGCGTCTGTCTGTCTGAGCGCGATAAACTCAAAAACTACCGAACAGATTTTCATCCGGTTTTCACGAAGGGACGGAATGATTCATGAGGAAGATTTAGGTGTATAATTCATTACAGTTTTGTACAAATTAACAGAATATTGATGATAATTATGATGATTATTGAAGATATCAGAAAAAATCATGCCAACTGGGAGCTTCCTGGCGTGTGCCGCGTAAACCAGTAGAGTATTACGGAACATAGTGTACTTTTAATCCCAGTAGTACGTTTCCGTGGGATATTTTCCGATATCCACGCGGGCGAAGCCGCAAGAAAAAGCTAGTTATTAATAGTAAAGTAACCAGTTTTAGTATTTTGTTTATGGTTGTCTAACAGTATTCCATTATTTATTCTAGAGAAATAATGTGTCTTTGGGTTAAGAGATATGAGGAAACGGGTAGCCTTGCTAGTCGAGCGCGAAGTGAAAGGCCGGCGCTTATTAAAGAGGAGCAACCAACGACATCATCATTATTAATCGTTCGCCGTGCACTCCACGCTGAAGGCTTCCATCACCGAAGACCAAAAATTGATTACATTATCTTCGTAATATTATTATACTCATTCTGTATATTGTGCCATATCCTTTTTGAGGTTTAGTTTCAATCTTCTTTTCGTAATGAAAATGAACACTTAAGCTATAACCTCAATGGATCGCCCGGAGGACACGGTGGAGCATACGGTGGAGGTCTGCCCGGCTTGGGCGGAGCACCGCCGTGTCCTCGCGGAAGCGATCGGCGGCGGCGATCTCTCGCGTCCGGCCCTGGTCCAGGCCATGGTACGGAGCGAGAGTGCATGGGAAGCCATTACCTCCTTCTGCGAAGCAGTAATGCTCGTGAAGGAGGAGGCGGGACGCGTGAGGGAGAGGCAAGCTTTGCACCCTCACGCCCCTAGTCGCCGCAGGAGACGCCCTGGGCGTCGGGAATTGGCAGCTGATTCCCGGCCACCGTAGGCGCGGGCTTGCGGACGGCGAGCAATGGGTAGCTCGCCGTCCGGTAATGACCAAGCCCGAGTCGACGGCGCGTCGTGTTCCACGCGCGCCTCAAAGAGATGTCAGCACTATTGACGGGGTCCGCTAGGGCCGATGCCAGCTAGGGTTGCGGGATGTTCGAAAGAGTTACCGTGGCCCCGGCACAGGCAACAGAAGGAACACGGGTGGGTTTTAGTCAGTAAAAGTCTGACACGCCCTCCCGCTCCGCCCAGAGCGGGAGAAGTCATTTGATGATTTCCCATCCACAAAAAAAAAAAAAAAAAAGCTATAACCTCAATAAGGACTAATAAATACGATTTGTTAACTGTGAGGTTTGAAATAGGCACTTACTGACAGTGGAATAAAAGTAGTAGGTATTACTGCGTAATTCAATTGTATTGTGACGAGTCCGCACTTTTAATATTTTTAATATTTAGCCACACCCAGTGGTAATTAAAGCACAATAGTATTATATTATTAATATACAATACTTTAAGCCTGATTGTCGTAGTTCACTGATTGATTGCATATTTTACTTCAATAAACAGTTTTTTTTTTTAAATAAACTGTTTTAACTGGAAGTTTTGTAATCAGATAAAACATTTTTGTTCTTAACCCCTTATTTAATTTCAATAACAATATAATAACATCGCCGTATCTCTACGTTGACGTCGTGGTGGGGCTTGCGCGCTTCGAACTCTAGGTCTGTGCCGGTAGAGGTTACTTTGCCGGAACAGGTCTAGGGTGAGGAGCCAGACCAAGAGAGATACAGAAACCCGCAGGGCAGCATGTGGCGAGCTGCTGGGCAGTAGCGACCCCACGTACCCTATCTCCCGGGAGAAGTCGTGTTCCTCATCTCTGGCTTGCCTTTATTGGCCGGCTGGAGTGAACACTGACGAGAACTGACCTCCCACCTCATTCTTGCCTTTATTGGCTGGCTTGAGTAGAGATTCGCAAGAGCAAACGTGCTCGGAGGAAGGAAGTAGTCCAGTAAGATGCTGGTAGGGATCTTGACCGTACTTCCGGGATTGTCCTGATAGCCGTGGAATACCTCTCCACTCCTCTTAAGTACCTCAAGACATGTTGCCCCCTTGTCGCTACGACACTATGTGCTAGCGACCGTTTCCGGGGGCCCATTGTTGAGTGTGCAAGTCACCCCCTGCCATTTTATCCGTGTATTGTATTTATCAAACATTGGTCAGGTAGGGGCCATAGTCCTTTCATAGTTTTAGATAACCAGTCCACTTCAGCCATCCACACCCATAGCTCAATATTTTTTTTTTGTCTCCATATCCTGCAATAGTCCTACACCAACCGGGGGTTGTCCTTGGGTGCACTTGCAAAGTACGCACAGGGATAATCGTCGGTTGATGCCTCATTTCCATTAAAAGCGTCTAACGGGCCTCTGCGAGTTGGCTTCGGCCCCTCATATGCCTTCCAAAGGTCCGGGACCCTAGGGTCCCGAGAAATATAAAAAAAAAAAAAATAAATAAAAAAAAAAAAATAATAATAATAATAATAATAACAACCGGGGGTTATCTTTGGATGCACTTGCATAGTGCATACAGGGATAATCGCCGGTTGGTGCCTCCTCATCATTTAAAATTGTCTAAGGGGCCTTTGCGAGTTGGCTTCGGCCCCTCGTATGCCTTCCAAAGGTCCGGGACCCCAGGGTCCCGAGATATGTCAATCAAAATAATAATTGCATCATTATTCTCGTTTATCGAATAATATCATAAAATAACAGAAGAAGATTATTTTTGAAAAGGAAAATAAAAGACTCATTTCGAGATTGGAACCCAGGCCTATGTGTTTCAGAATCCAATACGGTACGCTACCCTATCGGAACTTGTTATAAGGTCTATAATTTTAGCAATCGTATGAACTGACCAAGGTCATACGTAATTACGTACTCTGCATGTGAGAAAAAGCTGTTTTTATTTCGGTCTACGCCATGCCAGTGTGTGAATTCGGAGGTGTGCGTTCTGTATTGATACATCACTAAAACACACAGATGTAGGTTGGCCATGTATTGCGTGTTCACAGCAAAACAATTTTTAGTGTGCTACTGCACTTATGACCGCTTACTTTATACGGGAAGGTCGAATTTTGTTTTACGAATTCAAAGTTAGTCCCATAGTAAAAGTTGTTCATATTGATGGGTAGAACACCCCCTTAAATTTTGTCGCATATTTTCCAAGTCAGCCTGTATTATGCTATTGATGTGTAAATGTGTGTCAGCTAGCGAATTCTTTTCAGTCAATACAGCGCCGCCCGTCAAAATAGCTTTTCGGTGCAACTCTTTCACTAGCGCACGGCGTTTTAGATTGGTAAGTACTATTTATTTATTTAAGAGCGTGCAGTCAGAGAGTAGTCAATATTTGGCTGTTTGACATAACATATCATCACGCCTGTAATACCCGGAGGGTTAGGCAGATGTTTAATCTGTACCTAGTAGATATAATAGGGAACGTGCCTATTGCCATCAACCGGGCACTAATCCAGACTCCGGGCTGCTACTGAGAAATTCCTGATGGAAAAACCCAATAAGACTGCCAGACCTGGGAATCGAGCCCAAACCTCATGTTCAGTAGTAACACTTGCGACAACAAAACAAACGAAGCAGACTTTTATTACTGTCACTACAGAGCGATATTTCATAATTAAAATTTCTCTTATTGATTTCTTTTTTCTTTTATTGAGAAATTAATGAAAACAGCGAAATATTTCACAGCTATTTATAACGTGTGTACTTTCATAATGCACCCTCTTAATCCACGTACAGTTTTATGGAACACAACATGCAAAGCAACGTGCATTGCAAAGCGTGTTGCATACTTTGTTCACGAAAACAGTAAGTAAATAAAAACCGTTGCCCATGTTAAAATGTATACAGAAATGTTGCTCTAAACGTTTACTGCAACATAAAATTTGTTCGCAGCTTCATACAAACAAAATTCATTACATCAAACCAAGTCGAACTGAGATAAACTCGATCATATTCAATGACACGGAAAGTTTGAAGCGTGCACTGCATTGACGCCAAAGTTGTACAAAAGGCAGTCGAATGAATGCGCCTTACAGACAGTCTTCGTTTCGTTTTATAGCATCTGTTTTCTATGTACCGAGTAAAGGTCAACGCACACGAATAAGCACAGCACGGGATCTGCATCACCTCACCTCATCGGCTCGTCGTCAACCAGGCGTCAACCCGACGTAAGCAAGCACGTATCCGGATCGGCTCAGCACCTCCGAGGCGTCGCCTGGGTTGCGGCGAGCTGACCAGCTTATAGCAAGCCATCGCCCTGCTTACGGCTAGGTGAAGGTGGCGACGACCAGCCAGCCCTACGTAAGAGAGCAACGCGGCGATGGCTCGCCGTAAGCTGGACGTCGGCCCACCGTAAGCTCAGTGAATGCTGTTTACTAGCTAATCCCAAACCGAGGCGACGCTGTTACGATGCTTATATAATTATGAAACTCCATACGCAACGCATACTGCGTTGCGTATAGAGTTTCATACGAATCCTGAACAGCTCGAGTTGAGGATACAGATCCCGTTCAGTGTTTAGGAATACGTGCGCGTTGACTTGTCTGCGGGCACGAAACCAGCGGCGGTCGAGCGATGGCGACTGCGGAGCGGCGTGGGGTGTGGCGATCCGGCAGCGGGCTTGGGGTGGGCACGAAATATGCGATCGATCCAGTAGGAAGTAGCAGCCGTCGAGCGGCGAAATCAAATAAGTTTGTTCCCGTCGCTTGCGCGTCACCACCGCGCCGCCACCGCCCGTGCATCGCTCGATGTCGATCGCGCCGCTCTCGCCCGTTTCGTGCGCGTCTCTTCAGAATGCTATACTTTTGATTACGACGCCGCCGCGCCGCCCCACAATCGTCATCGCTCGCCCCTCCGCTAGTTTTGTGCCCGCAGAATTATGGACGAGCTCCGATTCGCGCAAGAGTTTCTAGTCGACGAAATAATGTATAGTAATTTACACTCCGTGTTGCAATTAAGTTAACGAAAATTTTAAGGTGCTGAGATTTCTATGAACGGTTTAAGTAACGTAGTTTAGGTACTGTAGTTTCTGGTTGTAAATTTTAATTAGCAGCGCTTGAGAAAAGCCAACTTACTGCACATACCTATTTAATTATCTCAAAACTTGAGGATTTGTCTTCGTTTATCTGTGAAAGTTTCGACGCTACAAACTTTCGTCACTAGAACAGTTATTCTGTGAACTCATAAGTTGGGATTAAGGAATCCAATTACTTGGTGAATTACGTAATAAGATAGATCTCATAATTAACTTTAAGATTAATGATAAAAGTTGTACCTAAGATTAAAAAGTTTTGAATTGTAGTTTTCCGAAGAGAAGTTTGGAAACTTTCGTTTCAACTTAATATATGAATACTCCGGATTTATAAACTGTCATTAGTTTTAAAAAAAATCGTGACCACCAAACCATTTTTAAGTAAGGAATAAAGTAACCATTTAATTCTGTTTCTCACCTGACTAGTTAGTCAGGTGTGTCAGTTGACAACTGAATCTTGTAATCAAGTTTTCAGCCGCTTGGAATTGAGTTCATATTTTACACACGTATAATTTCAAAATTAGTAAAGAGTAGTTTCGAGGCAAAAGGAGTATATAAGGATCGTAGCAGGTGGCGTTCTGTAGTTTCTGCCTACCCCCATGGGAAGAAAGTGCGATTTTATATATGTATGAGTAGTTTCAACTACAAAAGGCGGTACAAAAGGGTATAGGCACAAAAGGGACAAGGTACCTAAAATGCTATGTATATGAGGGAAATTGTCCGAGAAAAACTTGAGGCCATCGTTGCCTCCACGTGTAGAAATAACTTGATTCCTATTCACTAAGACTAGAGCCTGATAATGGAGGTCCAAGTCGGGCAAACGCACTCCGAATAAATTAATCCATCCGACTGAATAACTTTCTGTTGTGAAATAACTTACTTTGTAGTAATAAAAGTTGATAATTTAAACAAATAAAATAGACTGAAACTTGAACGCTTTAACCCTGTTTTTATCATGCTACAACCTACTCTTAAGAAATTATTTTATGCTAGTGTAGGTTTAAAATTATTATTGCTGGATTTTCAACGTAGTTAAAATGTTTTACTTAGTAAAAAGTTTATCCTATCCTAACTAATTATCATAAATGCGAAAGTGAGTTTGTTTGTTACCCTTTTACGCTAAAATGGCTGAACGGATTTGGATGAAATTTGCCACATGAGTAGACCATGACCTAGGTTAGGAGATAGGATTCTCGGTAGTACGTTCCCCTGGTATAATTTCCGACGTCCACGCGGGCGAAGCCGTCGCCAAAATCTAGTTATGTTATAAACCTTACTACTTGAAGATACTTAAAACTTACTTAAATTTTAATTTCGTTAAGGCCCGCGTTTCGTTAGCTTTTAAGCTACAAAGACTTTTTATGATTAAATTATTCTAAAACGAAAACTGCTTTAAAATAAAAATAAAATCGTGCCTCTGCCTAACCCTTCGGGGAAACAAGGCGTGATGTTATGTGTTGTGTTTAAAACCGTGAGGACACGAAAGAAGTACGAAACGATATCAAAGAGATCGAGAGGCTAGATATACAATTGTGGGTGTACCAAGGGTCTTTATTCACTAAACCAGCAGGGTTATTCTGAAACACATTTCTATCCGGAACGTCATGCGGTCTCGATGCGAAAGCAAGCGTAATACGGTACACGAACAAGAGAACAACAAGAAACTAAACAATGGAGGCGAGGAAACTAAAACTGAGTCCGAAAGAAGCAGTTTACTTATCTATATTAATTGTATATTAGTGTAACACACTAGTAAGAATAAAATATCTCGCTTAATCGCCATTACCATCCGAAGGTAAACTCGGGCTAAATGACAATGCCAGATCCTGCCCCACCCTTACATTAATTTCCAAGAAATGTAAATTTATCAAAATTATCGCATGAAAATATGACCCTTGGTTACTTAACTATTATTCTTTTAATGATGCAGCTAAAAAGTTAATGATAAAAGGAATTTAAAAACCCAAGGCCCATTTCCTGTTTATATCGATCGCGACTATCTGCGTTACTTAGTACGTATACACGTGGAACCAAACGAGTTATTTCATAAAAAAATAACATCTATTAATGTATTATGAATGGATTTGGTTAAAATATACATGTTCATGAAAATAATGTTTATTTTAATAATATTATATATTATTATGAATGTATATTCTCATCATTATTTCGCATTTGAGCCCTAGTAGGTGATTAGGTGTAATGAAACGTCATTGACGTGCTAATATTAGCTATGTCAAAAAGTCATTCATTGACATTCGCTCTGTTCGGTTTGCATTGTTGTTTGTTTTTTAAGCTCCCTAATCTCTCTGCGATCATATTACTGTTATATTTTCACGACGATTTTCGCTTTTGTACACGGACTCGATCTCGCCTACTCGCCGACTTTGTGCTATTTACTACGGATTCTGACCATTGCTTTCGACTTGGTTAACGATGTTGAGGTGCTTAAATTGGCACTTGTGCGACGACAGGATGCAAAGACATGTTGTGTCTTCATTACAATCTGCACTGCAAACACTTCTCGTAAAATGGAAATCGTTGCAACAGGTATGTAGGTACTACGTACTACTATGTAGGTACTACAATTATGTCCTAAGTCAAAACTATTACTAAGGTTGATGTCGGTGATATATCATTCCTTCCTTTCATAGCCAAACATCCTAGGATAGCGTTGTAACAATATACAGCACTTATTTAATTATTTCTACAATTATAACTGCAATTAACCTAAACTTAAGGTACCTAACCTAAATGTAATAATTGTTCTTAGATTTAAACAGAAACCGCAAAATCTAAAGACATTTAATCGTGTTTTAGTTATCACTAATAAAGCAGCAATAGAATGCTACATTTGACATACTTGTAAACCAACATTTATTTGATGGGTCAAAGCTCTATAGAGTCTCTGGCATTGTCCTTTGCATCGTATTCAGAACACAACCGTGTTACGCTATTAGTCTGCTATTCACATTTCAAAGTCAGAACGCCTAGATAACGTTAATTTCCAAAGTAATTAAAACTTGAAAGAACCTTTGAACTAACTTTTGTTCCTCTCGCATCACAATCACAAAACAGCTCCAAATGTGTGCCCTGATAAAAGGAATTAGTCTTTTTTCATAAATAAACCATAAATAACTATTTTTATTGTATTCCCTTGGATTGTGTATTATTACTGCTTTTAGTTTTTATGTTATTTATTCCTGTACTTGTTCAGGTAAAATTTCTAGTTTCTGACTTGCCCTTTCTATCTGAAATAATTCAGTTATGAGCTTTACCCTAGCTAGTATCCAATAACGGTTGTATTTGTTTTATACCCATCATTATCATCTCTATGTTTCTACCTGTCTAAATATTTATTAAATGTAAAAACTACGGGCTGTGTGCATTTGATTAACAATACCTATCTAATAACAAAATACATATTAATTATAAAATTATCAAATATAATTATATATACGTCATAAAGTAGCTTTATATAATAGTGCAGAGGTAAAATACTTTAGATTATCTACTTAATAAAAAACCTTTTGTTTTTCTGTACCGGTACCTACCTAAGTATACATAATTCTCTCGAGGAAAATCCACAAGATGCAAATAGCGACTATTCTACTTGCATTATAAGAGTTGCCACGTGGAAATAATGAGTATAATTTATTAGACTTTCGGTTCGCATACAAATGTGAATAAAAATTGAAAAGGATTTCTTTTATGAACGGGCGCAGCGTTTCGTAAAACATTTGATTTTATTTCTTTGAAAAGCTTTTCCGAACGTCATGTTATTAAAAATCAACTTGAGTAGGTACTGAACTCTTTTTTTAGTTTGTAAAAAAATTATACTTTGAATAAAGTGCGATTTACACGGTCGGGCCGCATCGGAGCGCGTTGCAATGCGTCGTACTCGTAGCGGATGTGCGCACACACGGCGCGGCGCGGTGGCGGGGCAGCCGACTGCATCCGCCCGACTGCTAACATCGGCAGGAACCTGGTGCATACGCATCCGCCGGCACACTATCATGGCTAGAGCGACCAGTAGCGACTTGAATGATTCAACTAGCCGGCCTGCGATGACACTCGAACGCAAGCGTCAGTAGCCGAACGGAGCCGACCAAACTCAATGGCAGCCGAACGCAGCCGTTCGCGTAGGTACGCAAGGAGCCGACCAGCTACCGCGGCATGCGCGCGGGTTCAACCGGGTTCCAAACTGTGTAATGCAAACATGACATTTAACTACTTCACAAACGCTTCAATTTCCTTGTTACACATTGTAAAACGCGCTCCGATGCGGCCTGACGCGCGCTGGCTGGTGTATAATTATCGTACATATGTGTACGTCAGTAAAAACCAGTTAAAATATGTAATTAACTGTTTCAAATTCAGTAACTATAGCAGGCTCAAAACAATTCGACTTTTCTATAATAAATATTTGAATATAAATAAATGGGACTGGGTGGGTCACACATACAGAATGCATTCAGACAGATGGGCCAGAATCGTCACACAGTGGTGCCTGAAGACGGGCGCCGTCACCGAGGCAGGCTTAAGAAACGCTGGCGTGACGATTTGGACTCGTTCCTAACCGATTGGACGGAGAAGGCACAGCACAAAGAAAATTGGAAAAATATGGTGGAGACCTTTGTCCAGCAGTGGGTCAATATTTATTTAAGGGGAAAAATTGTGTAAATTTTACTTATGAACATGACTGCGAATTTTATGAAAGCTTAGTGACGTCCCAAAATACTTTCTGCTGATTAACGAGTATTCGATCCAATAATTGTATTTTACTCTAGTACGCAGTAGACGCATGTTACAAAACGGTTGTAGCTGCTTTCACACAAAGGAGACAGAGGATAATGATGGGTCCTGGCTGAATACGCAATTCAAGGGCGGGTGTTTTGGGGGACTGTCTTGTAATTTTGCTGATTCTCGGCGTAGTTTGAATAAAAGATTTGATTTCGTTTGAATTTATTTTTGAATATTGTCTGCCTATCCTTTGCCTGTTTTCACTAACGTCATGTTAAGAAACGACTAGTTACGTACTGCATGACGTATGCAGGTTCGATTCACCATTTCAACATTCGTTTCTCAGTAGGCAACTTGTAAGATTTAAAATATACATTTTTGACATTTGTCTGTGGTGTTTTAAGTCTCGCGGTGTCTGTCAATGCGTCTATTGTATGAAATCTATTGCTAGGCGGCAACAGTAGGTGAACTGTATTTAGCGCTAATTATTTACATATTAAGGCGCTCACTCACCGGAAGCATTCGCCTGTAACGTAAAAGTTCTGAGGGGTGATTCCCGTAATTTTAAGAACGTTCACAGTCTGATCTCAGTTTCAATGTGTCAAAAATATATACAATTTTGGCAAGTTTTTGACATGTGTTTAAAGAAATTTAATCTCATAAAAGACTATAGTCACCTACATGAGAAATATAATACAATAGTTCTTATTACTAAGATATTCGTCATTCATTTATTTTGTATAAGCAGAGTACTTCTATAACGCATCCAGTAGTACTTGGCTGCTGTTGGAGTATTATCGATATTTTTGGCACGGCAAAAGAGTTAAGTAACCAGTCAAGCACACAACAAAACTATATTGCTACTGTACGTACTGCTACCAATGACAGCCACGCACACATCGCACTCGTAGAGTGAGTGCGCTAACGTTTTCTAAATGATAGTATAGTATAGTTGCTCTCGTGGCGCAATAGGTAAGCATTCGACCTACAGTGACAAAAGATTTGAGTTCGAGCCACGAGTTTACTAAAATTTTTATTGTTTTTGAGATTTGGATGGCAGTTTGTTTATGCCTTTACTGTAGAAGTCTGCCGGAAGCCAACGAAAGTCAGCGAAAGCGTTTTGTACTGCCTCTCGGGTGTTGAATTTTTTCCACTTAAGAAATTGTATAAATTTTGAAAAAAGTAGAAATCTGTTGGGGCAAGGTCCGGTGAGTACGGTGGGTGACGGAGAGCTTCCAGCTGTAACTCTTGTAGCTTTGCAATGGTCTGTCGTGAAGTGAGTGAGCTCACGCGTTGTTGTGGAGAAGCAATGGGAGCGATTGACCAGTATTGGTTGTTGAATTGCGAGCTTCTCCATCATTGTTTGCAATTATTGGCAATAGACATCTGCCGTCACTGTTGTGCCATTCGGTAAGAAGCTGTGATGTACAATGTCCACCAGATAGGCACCATCATCTTCCTATGAGTAATCTTTTTTTTTAGCACACTGATTAGGTGCTGTACCCGGGTCCACCCATTGAGACGAACGCTTACGGTTATCGTACAGGATCCACTTTTCATCGGAAGTAACAATTTGATTTAGAATTCCCTCGTTTCTATGCCGATTCAGTACTGCTATGCATGCTTCGACGCGTAAGTCTCGCTGTTGGTCGCTTAGTTCGTGTGGCACCCACTTATCTAGCTTTTTAATCTTTCCAATTTGACGCAAGTGCTTCAATGTTGTTTTGACACTAGCTCCAAGGCCCGCAGCAAGCTCAGCCGTAGATTGAGTTGGATCCGCTTCCACTATCGCCTTCAATTCGTCGTTGTCTACAATAGTTACCGGCCGACCGCGAGGCTCGTTCTTCAAGTCAACATTTCCAGATTTAAAACCATTGAACCATTAATGGACCGTATTTATGCAAGCAATGTTAGGCCCGTACACGTCGTTAATGTTTTGTGTTGTTTACGTAGCGGTATTTCCACGTAGGAACTCATATTCGAAAATTGTACGAATTTTCAGTTTATCCATGGCAACAAAAACTACCACAATTTCACAAAAACAAAAACCATTTAAAAACAAACGACCAAATTTTAAATTAAATTAACACGGCTTTCGAATAAAATTTATTTGAATTTCGAATTGCGTGCCAATCCACAAATAATTAAATCTGTAAATGCTGGTTATATAATCTCCAATTACATAGGTAAACACCTGTTGTCACCGTGACCTTAGTTCTAATATTTTATTTTTTTTTTGTAGATAAAAACCGTTCGAATGTGGATGCATCGTCACGCTGAGACAGGCAAAATAAACCGTTGCCTGCCGGGACCGACACCAGTGGCTTACACAAATGCTTCGCTTCGGCACCATGAGATTGTTGCCACCCAAGACCCATTTGCTAAGACCAGCATAACAGCAGCAGCACACAACGTCACTATGCAAACTGTATGGAACTGAATAAACGAAATACATATACTATTACATCTTCAAAACTTTCACAGCATAATTAGCCATAATAAAATAAGTCGGCGGTACTCCAGTACCGCCGACTTATTTTATTATGGCTTAAATTTAATCTGATCCCGTAACAATAGCATCACACACACTCCAGTGTGTGTGATGCTATTGTTACGGGATCAGATTAAATTTTTAACCTATGTGACATGTTTCTTCACTCCGCCCATTGTTTATTAAATAATTGTATAAAAGATGTAATGGTAGGTATAACCTTCTGCAACTGAGGTGGGTTTTTCATCAACATTCGACTGAGGTGTAGTCTGTCAGGCGTCACTGTATACAGCATGATTTGTTCACAACTTTTATAAATAATAGAGCTCTGGTTTTATTTTACGATTAATGGGTTTATGTATAATGAAATAAAAATGAATTAGTGTTCTCAAAAAAAAAAGGTACTGAGCGAGACAGAGCTACATCGCGCGAGGTTACAAACTGGCAACGCTTTTTGTGATTGGTGGTGTCCGATAGACTACCACCTCAGTCGCAGAAGGATAAACAATATATTCTAAATATATTGCTGCATTTATAATAAAACATGTTAACTTGTGAAGTTCTTTTATGTTTTAAATAAAGATATTTATTAACATTAAGAAGACGTTAGGGCACTCACTCTGCAAATGCGATGTGGGCGTGGCTGTCGTTGTGAGCAGTACGTACAGTAGCGATATAGTTTTGTAATGTGCGTGACTGGTTACTTTTTTGGCGTGTGTACATGTCGAGCAAGTTGTACTTTGAATACATTATAGGAGCTTACATTTTTAATGGTCGACGGTAGCTTATTGTAAATATCTGCGCCTGCATAGGTAAACATTGTTTTGCCGAGCTTCGTTCTTGTCTTGGGAAAACTAAAAAACTCGCTCAGCGTGAACTTGGCTGTGTTTGTTGTGTCAACCGTACAAAGGATAAGTTAGTATGGAGAGATTTATTTAATGTATTTTTCGGATCCTTGTGGAACCCCACATTGGATTGGTAATTGTTGACTTTGAACGTTTCCTAATTTGACTACTTGGTATCTGTTTGTTAGATATGATCGGATTATCTCCAGTGCCGGGCCTTTGATGTTGATGCTTTTTAGTTTTTTGATTAGTAGTTTGTGACTGACTGTGTCAAATGCTTATTTTAAATCAATATATACGCCGAGCATAATATGTTTTTTATCTATATTTGATTTTATGTTGATGACTATGGTAGCTGCAAGGGTGTTGCTTCTAGGTCGGAAACCGTACTGACGTTCAAAAAAGAAGCTATTATTATATATAGCTACCATTGAGGTATTTTTCTATACGTTTATGTAGAACTTTTTCCAGGACCATGGAAAGTACACGGAGTACTGAGATTGGTCTGTAGTTTCATTGGGGTCAGTTTTAGAAATTGGAGTTACTTTTGCAATGTTTAGGGTATTGGGGAACTCGCCATTCAGTAATAATTTGTTGAAGCATGTGGTTAGGTTATTGAAAATAAAGGTGTTTAATACTCTTGATGGTTTTGGTGTTGATACCATGTAAGCCTGCATTGGAGTTTGAGTCAAAGTCATTGATTATTTCGATTATTTCGGCGTTAGTACATGGTTCAAGAGTGGATAATTCGGTGGTAAATAAGGAATGGAAAAGGGCTTGAGTAAGGTTATCATGACAACGCTTGGGATTATCAGTGGCTAGAGTGGAGCCTATGCTTTTTGATACATTGAGTGAATTGATTATAGAAGTAGCTGTCCTTTTTGTCTCGAATTAGTCGTGTTACGTTGTCCTTAATTGATTTGCATTATTTTTGTATTATTTCATTTTCCGGTTGTAGTTTTAGTTCTGTCCATACGTAGTTTCTTCGATTAATGCCATGAATTATGTCTTTGTTTATCCAATCGTTTTGGGGTAGGTTTAGTATCTTTGTTTTGGTTACATTGCAGTCGTTAATATGTTTATTTAGGGTATTCTCTGATTCTATATATTCCGTACTGGTTTGTTGATTGTTGCTGAAATGCGACTAGATTTTGAGCGATTTTAATTCTGGAAATTGGGTTTCAGATTTGAGCATTACATCAGTGTGTGAGGAGAACCGAGCATTACAGTGCACAACCTGTAAATATATAATTTGTAACATTACATTCATCGGGACCATTCTCCTGTAATGTAACAGTAGTGAGCAGGAGCACCCATGATATATTGGGTTGGAAACTAAATACTGACTCACTTTCGAATGAAACAAATATTAATATTTGTATTCTTTATTAAAAACTATTATTAGACGATATAATCGCCATGTAAATCTATAATTTATTTCCGTCTATCTGGCAAAGATTGAATGCTTTGCTCCCAGAAATCAACGGGCTGCTGTTTAAAAAAGTTATCCAGTGTATTCTCCACTGCGCTAAAATCATTAAAGCGCTGTCCACGCAGAAAGTTTTAAAGAGAGTTTTAAAGAGAGGTGATAATCGGAGGGCGCTAAAGTCTGGAGAATACGGTGGATGCGGAACTGTAGTCCAGCCTAACTCCTGCAATTGCTGACGTGTGGTGGAAGCAACGTGAGGTCGCGCATTATCTTGTAGCAAGTGGATGTTGAGTTTTCTTCGCCTTTTTTTTCACAGCAGCCGTGAACTTACGACGCTGATTAACATAGACGTTGGCATTGACAGTTTGTCCTTCGGGGAGTAATTCATAATAAATCATACCGCCTGCATCCCACCAACAACAAAGCAAAACCTCCCGTTTATGAGTTTGTTCTTTGACTTGGATTAGCGGTTCTTCTCCTCGTGGTAACCAGTAGGCTTTACGCTTGTCATTTTTATACAGTATCCAGCTCTCATCTCCTGTTACTAAATCACTTAGAAACTCCTTTTGTTTGGGCTGGAGGAGCAACGATTGACAAATCGATATTCGGGGAGCTCGGTTTGCCATACTCAACTGACGCGGAATCCATTTTGCCAGCACTCGCCGATATCCCAGTGCATGCAGTCGCTTTTCGATAGCCGTGTAACTGCAACCAAGTGCCTGCGCTAACTCGCGAGTAGTAGCATCCGGGTTTTGATTTTAGTACGGTACGTTCCAATATATTTTAATTGGACGGATTTGGCATCACGCCGCCGCGCCGCCATGTGAAATTAAAGCCATGTAAAAAATAATACTACAACTTGCAGAGGCTCGTTGGACGTTAATGAAATGAGGCACCAACCGACGATTATCCCTGTGTGCACTATGCAAGTGCACCCAAGGATAACCCCCGGTTGGTGTAGGACATTGCAGGTTATGGAAACAAAGATGTTATTGAATTATGGATTTGGGTGGCTGAAGTGAACTGGTTACCTATCTAGGACTGTGTTAAGACTATAGCCCCTGTCAGCTCAATATTTTATATAAGATACACAGATAAAATGGCAGGGGGTGACTTGCACACTCAATAGTGGGCCCCCGAAAACGATCGCTAGCACATAGTGCCGTAGCGACACGGGGGCAACATGTCTTGTGGTGCTTATGAGGAGTGCAGAAATACTTCCCACTCCTCATCCACGGCTATCAGGACGATCCCGGAAGTACGGTCAAGATCCCTATCAGCATCTTACTGGAATACTTCCTTCCTCCGAGCACTTTTGCTCTTGCGGATCTCCACTCAAGCCGGCAAATAAAGGCAAGAAAGAGGTGGGAGCTCTGTTCCTCATCAGTGTTCACTCCAACCGGCCAATAAAGGCAAGCCAGAGGTGAAGAACAAGACTTCTCTCGGGAGATAGGGTCGCTACTGCCCGGCAGCTCGCCACATGCTGCCCTGCGGGATTCTGTATCTCTCTTAGTCTGGCTCCTCACCCTAGACTTGTTCCGGCAAAGTAAACTCTACCGGCAAAGAACTAGAGTTCGGAGCGCACAAGCCCCACCACAACGTCAACGTAGACATACGGCGGTGGAGTTATTATTATTATTTACAGCATTCTGAAAGAAATAGCGGACCGGTTAGAGACGGTCCCTCATAGACACTGGATCGCACTCCATGTGTCAAATAGATTTCGTTTGTTTTTATTTTTATTTTTGTGGTTTACTAACACAGTTCTTAAGTACTTTATAACACAAATATGGATGTTCTTAGTCTGAAATAAAATTATTATATATTTGAGTTGAAAGAAATAAGTTGAAAAAAATTTGTTTCATCATAACTTTATAGTGTCGATGGAAAGACCTTCGTTATAGGACGTAATCAAGCCTTTTTTGTATTTGGTGGTTTTCCTTCTATTTGCGTTTTGTACACAGCTCGTGTTTTTCCAATTTTTCATGACAGTAGATAAATTGTTCCAACATATGAAGTTTCACGGGTGGGTGGTGGGTGTACTATAGGTACACCTCTGCCTAACCCTTCGGGGAAACAAGGCGTGATGTTATGTTATGTTTTAGGAAGTTTCCAATTTTGGTTTTACGTACAAAACGATATTATAAATTGTCATTATCAAAAGCATAATATTTTCACTTAAAGCTAGGATAGAACAAAGGATTATTCACGTAAAAACTATTTGATCGTCAGTCTTGAAATTCCACTATGTTTAATAGAAAACAATTTGATCCCAATCACGATTGATTTGCCTACAGTGCCAAAACAGACCAAATGTGGTTGCCTCTGTATGCGGGATAGTGACAGAAACAAACGAAAATTAATTTTCACATTTGCACAGACGTTTATTTTTGACGATCATATTAACATAACATACCATAGATCATAGAACTGAAATGTTGACAACATTTCAGTTCAAATCCTTAAGTATTTTATTTCTCTTTATCCTTAAGTATTTCCAACGTGACAGGTTATAAATAAATAAATTAATTCTTTATTTACAAAAATGTGACAGTGCTATTACAGACATGAGATTAATAACATACAGGAGAAATCTAAAACAAGGTCCCCTGGCTCCCAAACTAGGTTTATACCGGTGACTGGGGAGTCAGTGTTCCTCCATTAAAAGAAAAACAAGTCATTAGGTATGTCGTTGGTAATTATAAATGTAGCGACAAAGTAAAACAAAAGGCACATTTTTGAATAGATTATGCAAAAAACATAAAATTATTACAATACAGAAATGTGTGTGATGTGTGATGGTGTGTTGTGAGGGGGTGTGTATGTGGGAGTGTGTTTGTGGAGTGTGAAGTATATGTAAAATGTTGAGGTGTTTGTGTTGGACTATTTAGTAGGAGAGGATAGAAGAATGAAGTAAATCAGCAGGTCATAATCAGCCTAAAATGTTCCCACTGCTGGGACACAGGCCTCCTGTCTTCGAGAGGGAGTGGGCCATAATCCACCACGTGGGCCCAGTGAGGCTTGGTAGATGTCACATGTCTTCGAATTTTTGGTTCTAGGACATGCCGGTTTCCTCACGATATTTTCCTTCACCGTTTTGAGAGTAGTGGTGATGAAATAATTTACACATAGTAAAGCGTCTGTCAGGGTTCGAACCGAAAACCTACAACTCGTAAGTCACGGCCGTTACCACTGGGCCACCACTGCTTCGTAATCGTGCATCGTAAAATGCTTCAGTAAAGTTACAGAGCTTCATAATGTTCGTGCCTGGGTTGGGAGCTGATTGAATCTTTCTCCACAACAAATTGCAAAAGATAGATTAGCTGAAGTATATTGAATCTGGATTGCAGCTCTGTTAGTGGTCTTTAAAAAGCTAAAAAACTAATTAATAACTAATTAAAAAACTAATAAAATAATTAATAATCTTTCACAAAAGATGTAGGACGTTTTTCATGACTCAAAGGAGGAAGGGTTTAAGCTACTTATTTTGGTTTGGCGCAAGTTAGTTCTAGAAGGGAGATTAACTATACAATTTCATAGAGAAAAGTTTAAAAAGGAGTTTTTCTGATGATCTTTTCAGCTGCATTTTTTGGAATGTTTTGAAACTTTAACTAAAATTGTTTTCACGATCGTAAGTTAAATGCTCTAAGTCAAAGTTACTGTTATTACCCACTTAATTTTTTTTTCTAATTTTATTAAGTGTTTTCTTAAAACTAAGTAGTCTTTCTAATATATTTCAGTAATACTTTCCACTCAGAAAAAAATATATTTCTCATAAATTCCAATTGTTTGCATCGCTGACATCAAAAAGAAATCGTCAAATATTTGTACCTAGTCGTAATTTCATTAAGTTGAAACATTTTTCCTTTAGCTTTCGCGCTGTTTTAAATGTAGGAATATATATAATACGGGCGATTTGTGTTACAAATTACATTAATCTAACAGAGCATCGAAAAAGGTGGAATTAAAGGCGACTGGCACAAAGGGACAAATATCTTGGAAGTTAATCAAATGGAACTGATAGTGTGATGGTCATTCTTGAAAATATACCAGAGGGCCTAGACAAATGGCATTCGCTCCGGAGCGATTCTATTTCTACAATCGCTATCGCTTCATTGATAACATTCGTTGGTAATATGATCACGTGACGTTTCGATAGCTTATTTTAACCCCATACATTTTTGACTTTTGAGCGATTGTAGAAATAAAATCGCTCCGAAGCGATTGCCGTTTGTCTAAGCCCTCAGGGTGGATGGAAAATCATCTAATAAGCTAACTTAATCTGGTATGCACTTATAATTTTAAAGTACTTAAACGTAAAACTTTAATATTTTCTTAAAAGCTTGAAGCTTATCTTTTAGTGTAAGAAATATGAGAATTATATGTTCACGCCTCAAGCTTTTAAAAAAATGAGAATTCTATGTTTACGTAAATTTTATTTAATACTTTTTAGTTCAATAAAAGCTTGTTTTTAAAAAGTTTTTACTTATATTTTATTTTGTAGTTTTTAGCATACAAACCTGGGTGCAGCAGCCAGATCATTCATGGTGGACTTTAGAACGGACTTTCTTAATTAACGCGTATATAAAATTTGGTGTCTGTACCGTTGACCCATGAGGAGTTCTTTCGTGTGGAGCCAATCTTGGGTGTAGAATCAGGTCAGGCTTATCATAAAAATGCATTGTTTTTGGAATTAAACTAGCATGTATTTCAGCCCGATAGCTTCAGTGGGAGTTGTTGAAATATTGATTGCAATTAATAAAAATAATAATTATATGGAATATGAAGCGACAATGGTACAATGGATAAAGCGCGGACTGGTGCGAAAGATTGTTGGTTTGATGTTCAGCAGTTACACACACACGGACTACACTTTGCCATGAACCCCACACCTAGCACAAGTACCTACCTACACTTAAGCATCCCAACTAGCTAACTGTCTATGAATGGTTTTATGAACAGATGATACCACCAAAACAAACATTCCCATCCGGAAACATTATTTCCGCTTTCAAACCTAACCTTATTTGCTAAACGCCATAAAGCTACCACGAACTTCCGCCATAAGTTCAATTGCCCACAGAGGCAATAGCCGGGCTATAATAAAGCGTTATTATATGAGCAGGTTCACATGAATTGATAAACTTTCTCGAGTTCGCGAGTTAGTTTCGGCTTTACTTAGGTTTCAGTTTCTGGTACATAATAATAATAATTGAATTTGTGCTACGATAACAAGTTTTGATGTATAATTACTTACTGAATAATGCTAAGCAGTAATGAGATTTTAAGATGGAACACAACGTTCTGTGCCCAGGTCGGCAACAGACGATAGACGGGATAGCCAAGTGCAAAATATGTATAGTCTGTTCAAAAAGTATCTGGTAAGAGTGTAAACAAATCCTGTTCAGGTTAATTAGCTAAGGGACAGGAGGGATCTTGCACTCACCTCATATACAAGTGTAACATAAATAACGCACAACCTCTTAAGGGGTCATTGTATTCATCACTATGAACAACTTTTACTATGGGACCAAACGTGAAATCGTGACGAAAATATGAGATGTTCCCTACATTTTGGCGAGTCATGCGAACATAAATATAAGGAACAGCTGATTTTTTTCGCAATTTCAGGTTTGGTCCCCTCGCGAGTCACGACCGTTCGAGGACGCAGCCTGAAGTTCGAAAGTCTAATAACTAGTCTAATTTTAGAAATAATTATATCGATATTACCCAGTAACAGTGGTGTGCATTTCATAAAGACAGAAAGACACTGCCTAGCCTACCTAACTTAGATAAATATTTAGAATCTTGTCCTGATATCTAATATTATTTACTACGAGCGTATTATCAATAAACAAAAAAAATCATAAATTAGCTCCATCTGTCATGCGTGCCTGCTTGCTCCTTCGTATTATTTGACGCAACTTCGCATTGCGCTGCACTAGCGCTGCTGAGAGCCTCGGGAAAGACACAAACTATTCGGGTCTTAATGTTTATATGTGTGCTCTCGTGGTCATGCGGAATTAATGTGTGTGTTCCTATAAATATGTGGCAAACAATCTCACAAATAACGCACACAACCTCACAGGGTAGGCAATGACTTTATTACAACACGACTATTTTAAATAGTAGCTTTGTTTCATTTAATTATCGCTACTTAAAGCGCCATTACTTTTTTGTCGTATTATTTTTTATTCTGAGTCGCCATTGTTTGTTTGATAAATGATTTGTTTTGGTTGTGAGCTATGAAAGCAGGTAGATATTTATGATTTTAACCTTGATAATACTTAGTGTGAAAAAAGGATAATATTCATTGTGAAAATAAAAATTATGAGTTTTCAAAACTATCTTTCGACGAAACAAAAGAAGTGATCGTGTTGTGTTATTAACAGCCACACGGGTCGATCGACCAGGTTAATCTACGCTTGCCGTGTTTGGCCCGTGGATAGGTGGCCATGTTTACATACCATGCCGTGCCTCGGAAAGCACGTTAAGCCCATAATTGATCCCGGCTGTCATTCGTGGTTTTTTGACAGTCGTTATGGGTCGTCAGAAGCCCGAGTCTGACAACTAGTCTTACTAAGGGGTATCGTATTATGATGTACAATACTGACATTCAGCTGCATCCGGTTAGACTGGAAGCCTAGGATCGGCTAAGTTAGGATCGGCGGAAAATTTTAAAAGCTATTATCATCATCATAATAGCTTATAAAATTTTCTGCCTACCCTGTCTTAAAACTCTGTGCACGCCACTGCCCAGTAATTGGGTTGTGGATGTCAGATGGCGGTCGCTTCATGTAGGTGTATAAAATATGAATAAATTCAACCGTAGCTAATCAGACTGGAATTCGAATCCAACCTAGTATAGCTGGGCGGCTTGCAACTACTAAAGGAGCCAACCATATTATCTATAATATATCTTACAATTTTTCCGTTATAAATCGCGAAATAAATAACTTCTTCCTTACTGTCTGAATCCCGGTCTTCTATTTTCAAAATTCCCACGTTCTCAACCATAACCTCTTTGCCTTCATACTCGGTTTCCTTCACATTCTTATTTTGAATTTTCTTCATACTCAGCTGCGAACTTCTTTGAATAGTCATAGGGTGTGAAAATCTAAGCCTGATTATTGAATTTGTGTGTGCAGGTCATGCATGAACTCTGACGAAACCAAGATATTCCGGTAAAGGCTCAATTAAAGCAAAGTGATAAAAAATTATTTTAAAACAATCGCGTAAATAAAGGACTAAAGTTTAGAAAAGCTTTCCAAAAACTCAATGGAATTTAATTCATCAAATGACTAAGGAATTCCAACCTTTTTGTTTGTGCTTTTGACTATTATACTGAACAAACTAAGTTTTCACCAAGGACGTTTCATTGAGTAACTTTTGTTTTGAATAAAAAATTTACATTTTTAAGGACAATATTCCACTAAGCTTTGATAAAAGAGACGATAGTATTTTTAAAAATGGCACCGGTATCGGGTACTTTGTTGCATCATGATGAAAGAGTTTTTACATTCTATGAATTAACAGCAAAGAGACTTTCTTGGTAAAAATCACAACCGGCTATCTAACTAGTATTTCCAAGTTTGTTGTAATAAAAATTCCATTCGTTGGCAGTATGTTGCTAGCGCATTTTGCGAACCGAACTTCCCACGTGTCCGGATTCTAGGAAAAATTCCCATACGTCTTCGCCGGAATTCTCATATTTTATTATTTTCAGCTCTACAGTATTCTGTTCCATCCTACAACCCCCTCTTATCTTAAAGGACGTTTCAAGTACCTTCATGACACACATAATAGATATCTGAGGTCATCGAAAAACTTGAGACTAGAGATTCAGCATGCATTCCACCAGTTTTTATGACAAGACTTTTATAGTTCAAGCAGGGCGATGCTTTGGCCGTGTCGATAAGGCGTGCTCAACCTTTGTCCACTTTTAAACATAACATCACGCTTTGTTTCCCTGAAAGGTTAGGCAAAGGTTAGAGGGTACCTATAGTATACCCACATTTCGCCAGTTATGTTTAAGTCCCATGTAATAGGGGGCGAGACTATTGCCATCAACCGGGCACAAATCCAGACTCCAGGCTGCTAGTGAGAAATTCCAAATAGAAAAACCAAATAACACTTTGCCCGACCTGGGAACTGAACCCAGGACCTCATGCTCAGCAGTAGCGCTTGCGACCACTAGACCAACGTGGCAGTCCACTTTTAAAATTCTGGTAAAAAACACTTCCTCTCTCCTTAAACATAAACATAAAGTTCCTTGCTCCTGTTTCATGTTTATTATTACATATAACATTATATATATATATATATATATATATATATACACACATACCATACATATATATATATATATATATATATATATATATATATATATATGTATGGTATGTGTGTATTTATTGTACCTATACGAAACTGGTACACCACTGACTACCTACAGTATTGTCTCTCCTTCTCCCTTTAATCCATCCAAAGGTTGTCTGTAAAAGATCGCTTTTAGCGATAAGATCGCCCATTGTGTCACCCTATGTGTAAAATTCCTAATAATAATAATCGAAAAATTCCTCTACGCTTGAATGATCACAAAAAAAAACACAATATAAAGTTCACGTCTGTAGTCAGTTTCCTTCTTCATTAGGAAGAAAAAGATCAATCACCCTTCCCAAATGATCGAAGAATTTTCAAACTAAGTTATTTCCTCAAACTATTTAATTGAATACAACACTGTTGAGGAGCTCGTGGCTAAGTAATAACAGCCGCATGGGTCGATCCATCAGGTTAAGCTACGCTTGCCGGGGTTGGTCCGTGGATGGGTGACCATCTTTACATACCGAGACTCCTCCGTGCCTCGGAAAGCACGTTAAGCCGTTGGTCCCGGCTGTCATTCGTGGATCTTTGACAGTCGTTACGGGTCGTCAGAAGCCCGAAAGTCTGACAACCAGTCTTACCAAGGGGTATCGTGTTACCCAGTAACTGGGTTGTGGAGGTCAGATAGGCAGTCGCTCCATGTAAAATACTGGTATTCAGCTGCATCCGGTTAGACTGGAAGTCGACCCCAATATAGTTGGGAAAAGGCTAGGCAGATGATGACAACACGAAACACTACAAGCCAGACAGGCCACAAGCCACAAACGTGACGTGTATGCGACGTGTCTGAGATATGTCGTGTCTTCAGTGTATTAGACTATTGTTAGGTCATTCACAACATACAATGGTCTTAATTCTGGACATTGTAGAGCAAAACCCTCTGCCTAACCCTTCGGGGAAGCAAGGCGTAATGTTATGTAGAGCAAAACTGAGAATTCAGGAACTTGGGCAGTAACTAAAGGCGGTCTCTGACGATTATTTTTTTTATTTATTTATTATGTAACTAGCGATCCGCCCCGGCTTCGCACGGGTGCAATGCTGATACTAAATGCCGGGTGTAAAGGACAGCCCTCCGCAAATTAACAGGGTGCATTCAGCTCCTATTTTGAATCATATTCCATCGGAAATATTGTCATGAAAATTATCATGTTTCTAATCGTATTTTCAGTTACTATTCCTTTATTTCAGTGTAAAATTTTATATTCTCTGTATGCAGTACTCCATTTATGTAAATAAAACAACTAAAATAAAAAAAATCAGCAATGGATGTTGAAATACTCGGCGGTCGAAAGCTCGCTGCGCTACCGTTCGCTACGCGCGTTTGGCCACGGTAACGATACATTGGGTGTGAGGTAATAAAACAAATCAGGTTTATTGGATTCCCATAACGTTCCTAAAATAATTTCATGTTAGTATGATATACTGAATTCACCCCATCCATCAGTCTGCGGAGGGCTGTCCCTTACACCCTGTATACTACAGATAATCAAAAATTCTCAACAACAAAAGATACCTGTTCTATTCAGTTCTTTTTTTAACTTAAATACCTTACCTTAGACTACGATTTTCGATACTTAAAAATACTTGCCCTAATACTAAATTGCCTTAACTCGAAATTCAAACCAAAATATTAATAGAAGAAATACAATTGATAAATTATGGTTTTAATCTAATCCTATCTAACCTAATGTACTTACTATAATAGCGGTTTAAAAATTAACCTTAATACCGACTAAAGTACGAACATACAATTTCGTAAAAATTGTCGCACTGAAAAGCACGTTTTGTCTTAAAAAAGAATTCACTTTAGGATTTAATTACGTTGTCGCGCTGAAAAGCACGTTTTGTCTTAAAAAAGAATTCACTTTAGGATTTAATTACGTTGTCGCGCTGAAAAGCACGTTTTTATTAAGTAATAATTGATATTTTCCTCGCTAGAGAGCTCCGATAAACGCGTGCGATCGCTGCTAATCATAAAGTGCTACAGGGCGAAGCGCGTTGTTTTTGTTTTTGGGGAATGGCATCTCGCAGTTCAACCTATAGGACGTTGTCGACTGCTTAACCGGGCTTTCCTGTGGATGCCTCAATAAATTAAAGCCTCCAGCCAGGCTTAAAACTAAAACTAAGCGACTACTCGCTAAGGGCACCCCCTGTGGGGTACGGACCTCGGCTTAGGGCGTCGCTGGGAGAGGACAGCAAAGGAACATGCTGGATCGGATTAAGGGCGAAGCGCGACCTTCGACGCGGTATTTATAGGCACGCGCCGCCGGCCCCCCGCCTGCCTTTTAAATCTGTAATATCTTCGAAAATATTCATTTAAATTACATGCTGTAAATGGTCATATTGATCTATATTACATGTGCAATGTATTTAAGGTACTTTATTGGGTAAGGATTTATGCTGTATTGCTTAAAATCGCTTCGTAGATAAGCCATTATTTCTCGTAAAAAGTAAAGGATAAAAAATGGTTATTGTTGGTTATCCCTAAGAGATAGACATATACCATCACGGACTTTTATGTAGACCTTTTTAAGTTGTATAATACTGTAGTACATTATTTTGATCTATCTCGTAGGGTTCAGCCAGCGTTTGCAATGTAAGCGCAAAAAAATGTGTTTATTTACGACATCACATTAGAAACCTCTAAAGTTGTCAGTGTTTCTCTACTATATTATGCATACATATAAACCTTCCTCTTGAATCACTCTATTTAATAAAAAAAACGCATCAAAATCCGTTGCGTAGTTTTAAAGATCTAAGCATACATAGGGACAGACAGACAGCGGGAAGCGACTTTGTTTTATATGTACTATGTAGTGATTTCCCCTCGGAACGACCCATGCTCTAGTGTACGCATGCTGTCAGCTAAATGAGCCATTCAGCTATTTCTCCAGCTTGTGACTTAAGAGGCAGTGACTCGAACCACAAGTGTGATAAACTGGTAAGTTCATAGAAAATTGATGAATTTCGACCACTGCTTATAGATACCAGAGAGTTGACAACGTCGCAAATGCTATAAAATAATACACAGTTTTGATTTACACATAACATCACACCTGTATTCCCCGAATGTATTTCGCCTGTATTTCCCACATTTGGCCAGTTATGGACCGTGTTATGCAGAAGGCAGCCATGTCGGGAAAAGTACAAACGGAGTTATAAGCATTTTTCTGTTAATGGTTGCACATCGGTTGTACATTAATTTTCTGATTGTTTTTTATTTGAGACATATTGGTATAAATATTGCAATTTATTGTATCCTATCCAGAATTTCGAAACGTGGGTTTAAATATTAATAATTGCGATTTTAAACGTGGCTGTTATATACAAAATAGCATATTTTGTAGAAATTGCAATAAAGCATAAACCAGCCATATAAGTTGGCTGTGTTTTAAAATGTAAACTCTAACTATTTAAAAATAAAAAACAGACAAGACAGTACTAAGTGTAGCAGCTATTGACTAAAATGTTTAATCTGACTGTTGTATAATGTATTCATACTGTTTTTAACTTTAAGTAGGTACACTTCTTTTAGGTCTTAAGGCTCAGGCTCCTCCAAGGCTCAAAAAAATTAGTTTAATTTGAGTAAAAACTTGGCATTAGAATGTTAGAAGTACAAAAACTAAAACTAAAAAACTATAAATAAAAAAAACTATATTTAAACGTCACAAACTATTTAACGCAAAATAACGCATTCATTCATCATCCAAAATAAAATCTAATTCAGTATTAAATCCATCAACGTCATCTTCAATAATGTCAGGTGTACATGTCAAATTGTCATAAAAGTGTCGAGCATCTTCTGGTATTAGATGTTTTATTGATATTATATCACGTAGCTTGGGCTCTGCTATAGGTTTTCCATTTGGCCATAATTTAGTTAAATGTCTCTTAAAAACACCTTCTCTTTCTGGATTGTCAGAGCCGTGACGCCTGGATATTTTACGAGTAATATCCAAACAGTCGTAATCTTCTTGGTCAAAGTCAGACTTCATATAAATATGATATTGGTCTCGCTTTGTTATTTTTAATTCTCTTGTTTTGAGCCAATTTACTTTGTCATTATTTACTGTTTTTTTGCGATTGACTATAAGCTTTTCTAGAGTCTCAGTCGAATAGAAATCATCAACTTCCATTTGGCAGGTTATCAAAGGTTTTTTCTTTTTGCATATAGACATAATTTGAATGTAGTCGTCAGGCGTATAAATTCTTTGGTTATACTTCAAAGCTCTCTCAATATCACCGAAGTCCTTATCATTGGGTAAGTAGCTATGACCTGACATCAAATACTTAAATGTAATAGATTCTAGGTTTGGTTTCATCTCCAGCACTGCTTTCATCATGAGAGTAATTTTTATGTTCCGGTTTTGACCGCCGCAAGAATCAGACCAAAAAATTAAATTTTTAATAGTGTCAGAGACATTCTTGTCGATGTGTTTTAAAAGTGAAGATCCCACTTCCTGTGCGCCACGTCCAGCCTGTCCTTCAACCCATGTATAACAGTAGCTTTGGTTGTTTTTAGCACTGTGTACACCCAAATTATAGAGCCAGATTTGCCTTTTATAAAAAATTATATTTGTCTGAATCCGGGGTAGAGGTAGTGTCTTTTGCATATCAAATGTAAGACATTCGATGTCTTCTTGATTTTTAGCTAAATTCATATCTATTTTTAATTGACATCTTGCTCTTTCGGCCTGATGAAGATGAATGTTGTGTGTTTCTTTTATGGAGTTAACATCCCCACCGCTTCTACCTGCATTTATTAGTTCTATACGAAATTTATCGCAGACATTGCACGTGTCTTTGCTTAATATTTTGGGTTTGATGTTAAAGTTGTCGTAAAAGAATCGTTTAAAAAAACTGTAACTTACGGCATTTGTGGTCATTTTTGCTTTATATTCATCATAAACTACAGACAAAGTCACTCCAGGCTTAAAAAACTTTGCCGATGTTTGTGACCTGCTATAATGTGAGGTATATAGTGGGAGTGAATTAATAAACTCTTTTATTTCTTCTTTACGCACATCAGGTACCCTATTTTCTCCTCCCTTTTTTGAACCTCTTTGGTCTAGCAACGGTTTGCGCGAATTTATTTTGTCTATGGCTATTGAGATTCGAGTCGAGCATATATTCAGAGTTTTGCAGAACATATCTCGGCAAACATCATAAGTTTCTATTTTATATTTTCGCAAAAACTGTTTTTTTTTTGTGGGTTTTTCGTTTCTCACCTCCTTGACAAAAACGCCCAAAAAAGTTGTCTGCGAATTATATGAACCAAGACTCCAAAACTTCTCATGAAAAAGTTTGCGTGTTTGCAAAGGAACAACCGTTTTGCACAGATTTTTGCATTTACAGGTAAAATCTATGAAGTCTCTTGGTTTTTTTCACCTTAATCTGTGGTCAAAATATTCTTTATTACTGTTCCGTGCCTTTTTTCGTTCTGATCTATTTTGAGGACATTTTCTTTTTCTACCACGAGGTGGTCTCCCCGAATTAGAAGACTGCTCTTCATTCCCTTCCATTGAATTATCGGGTTCACTGGCTTGCTCCACCATTACCTCAGAGGTAAATGGAATAGAATCCCGTTGGTCTTCACTGAAATATGTAGCGTCAGAATCTTTGTCTGATGGAACGTAATCTGAACCGTCTGTTGCAGAAAAATCACCATCGGTAGAAATATTTTCATCTTCGGAACTATCTGCATTGTTATTATGTGGTGCGTTTTGATTCTGTTTCGATTTTATACTGGCACGACAAGGTTGTTCGGAAATTTCTGTTAATATCACATCTTCAGGCTCACTGTCAACTGGCAACATACGACCTTGAACGACTTTTGAAGGGCTTGAAGAGGTAATTCCTAAATCTTGCGGTGTAATTAAATATTGATCAGAATCACAATAAGAACTTCTGCTTGACTCTGAGTATGTTCCATAGATATTTTGAATAATTTTTAGTCCATTGTACTCGTTTCTGTCACTCGTTCCAGTTGATATTTGCGGTTCCTGACTGAAAATATAAAATTAAAAAGTTACGTTAAGGTGGTAACGTATTAGCTGCAATTACCTCACCAATTATTTTTTTTTTTTTTGAATATATCAAGTCGTTTCATAAATCGCATATTATAATAGCTCTCATAAATAAAATGGACTAAACTTACTTGGAACATGATGCTACGGTAACTTCATTAGCACGTACGTAGTCTGTGTTTTCTAATTTTTCAGTATGTATCTAAAACAAAAATAGGGCCTGGGTACTCAAACGTCGTCAGCGGTAGTAGTAGTAACGGTTATTTTTAAAACTAGTGTCTACACAGAAATCCAGGTTCTGCCAATCATATTAGGTTGGTAGAACTAATACTTGGTACATGGCAGAAAGCAAGTTGGCCACTATATAAATTTCTGATAATAATGAATGAGTTGTATGTGGGTGATAGATAGTAACAAGTACCTACCAAAATGGGGACTTACTTGTGTTGGTAAGGGCGATGTCGATGCGAGTTCACTAATAAGGTCCAAATCGTTATTATAATAATATTCATTTTCACCGAATTTTTGCTCAGGGCTTGGATCACATGATACGAAAGTTGGATCAGGATTTCTATTCAGTTTACACATTTTTTGAAAATGTTCACTGGCCAGATCTTCCGATGGTTCGTCATTGTTCAGTTTCTTAATCATATTCACCATAAGTCTACCACGGCCATCCATGTTTCCGTAATATAAAACACTTTTTCATTGAAATCGAATGTACCTAATGACTTATGTAGGTGTTCATAATCACTAATTTCACTACAATTGAAACAAATCAATTAAATAAACATAAGTTTGCTAATCCGTTTACACCATAATCACTTATTTCCCGAAAATAATGCTTCCGATTGTCAAAAAAGATGCGTAATCCACGGCACGTGCTCACAAAATGAAAACAATCCCCTCCCGCGCATCTCCCCGCGTCACCCGCGTCGCTCGCGATTCCCGCGCTGCGTTGCAGATTGCAATAAACAATAAACAAATCTATAGTTTTAAGCCGCGTAAGTATACAAAATCACATTACACAGTAAGTAAACAAGTAGAGGTTCGTGGGAAAAGATATAGGTAAGTACTTTTTATCTGTGTATCTAGGTACGTACTCAGTTAAGTTATTTATACCTATGCAAGTGCAAACGCGAGACAAGAAATAATTTTAAATTTTAGTTAAGTGTTATAAAATCCTTAATTAGGTAACAAAACAAAAAGTTGTACCTATTTATTATTATTGGCAAAAACGGCCAGGATGGTGTTGAAAAAAGCCAACTACGATTAACAACAAATAAATAATTTACAGTAAACAGTCATCATAAGGTGGCTGCCTTTTACGTAACTCGAACACCGATACCTCCTAACATTTTTAAATTTGTAAAAAACAGCCATATAGTTAGGCTGACTTCTGCAAAATAGGTATTGTAGTTTTTGTCAAAATTGGCTGCATTTGACATGAAGATGACTGTTTTTTACAATTCACATTTGTATACATGGCTGCATTTGACGGCTAATATCTCCGTGATAAATAGAGATATCGACATGGCTGTCTTTGCAAAAAATCGGGCATGTCGAAATTAGTATGGCTGTGTTTATAACTCATTTTTGAAAAAAGTGCCACATGGCTGCTTTCTGCATAACACGGTCCGTTTAAGGTATGTTATGTTTGCAGTTTTGGTTCATTTGTCAATATTAGGTACCTACTGAATGAAATGATTAAATATCGCTCTGCAGTGCACTAAAATATTGATTATGGATTGCTATAATTAATCCCTTATCACTGAATTTGTTATAGGTGTAAAAAAATAATTGAGGTGGGTAGAAGTCGTGCTGCTAACGCTAGTTTTTTCGTGAATTCGATGATGTCCAAGGAGGTTTACTTTCAGCCAGGGTTGCGGGATGTTCGAAAGAGTTACCGTGGCCCCGGCACAGGCAACAGAAGGAACACGGGTGGGTTTTAGTCAGTAAAAATCTGACACGCTCTCCCGCTCCGCCCAGAGCAGGAGAAGTCATTTGATGAGTTCCCATCCACAAAAATAAAGGAGGTTTAGTTTAATACCACTTTTATGGCATGTCAAAATTTGATTTTAAACTAAACCTGAAAATAGTAAGTCATAAAATTACACTAAATACATTTATTGGATAAAACCATTTGTTGCCGACATTGACGGTTCGCTAACCTGATTCCACCAGCACCCTAATTGCGTAAGACACTATCAATCAGAATCTGAATCATTATGAAGCAAATTGATAATACATTGCTTCTAAAATTCGAATTTGTCTGCTCAACAACGTAAATAGCGCAATGAATGTTGTTGAACTGTCAAAATGAAACCGATTCCTACTGTATGTTACGCAATTGCCCCGCTGAAGCCCTAATAAAAACGTTCAAAATCTAGTCGCAATCTCATCTCAGCGACAATCAATGTCAAAAACTTGTCAAAAATGTAGGGAAATTATCGGTATTTTTTACATATTGAGACTGAGATCAGAAGCCCAATCCCATAACTAAAAACATTCAAAATCAAGTCGCAATCTCATCTCACCGACAATCAAATGTCAAAAACTTTTCAAAAATGTAGGGAATTTATAGGTATCTAAGTGAATTACGAAAATTGCCCCTCAGAATGTGAACGTCCTTAAAATTACGGGAATTGCCTCTCTGGTGTCATTCTTCTGAGCTTCTTTCTTTCTTAAACGATAAAGGCGTTGTTTTTCCGCCCCTGAAAGTGTTTTGATCGATCGTAAACGGAATTAATCCTTTTAATTTTGACTAGCTTTGACTTTCTTACTTTTGGTCTCGGCATTTCGACGTGACAAATAAGTTATATAACTCTATTAAACGATTTTTTTTGCGATTAAATACAGATTATACTATAAATTGCAATAATAACTATTGCAATTGAGATATTTTATAATTTAAAACAAAAGGCACACAAATTAATCAAAACAGCGAAATATTTGACAGCTGTTTGCGACGTTGGCAACTTTCCTCTTTAAGTAGCAGTCGCGGGCGCCAATCGCCTAGTGTGCAGCAGCACTTACTCTCTGCAAATGTCGTAAGTTCTATCTTAAGTGGCCACTAAGCGACATGCACACAGTAGGTCACTGTTGCCCTTTATTGCCACGTCAGTGGCAAGCGCAATGGCTCTTAGCCCAACTGAATGTTCTAAGCAACTGCATATAAGGACCACTTAGGGCTGGATTCTGTGTAGGAAGTAATAGTTTCTATAAATATATAAACTTAGAACCTATAGAAAATTTAATTAAAATACATAGGTAAGTAACGTCATCTGCAGTATCTTGCTCATTTATTCTGGCATTTCTAGGACTATTGAAAGACGTGCTTTTGTAAAAATATGTCATAATTTCTAGTTGTTTACAATAAGAACTTTATTAGTCTCTCGACCTATTTTCAATTTAAGTTCGCTTTTTGATGTGTCAGTCAGACGATACGCTCTATTGTAGCAGATATTTTTATGTCTATCTGTATTTATTTGTCTTCAAATTAAATCCAGTCTTCGATCCTCTGATGTTTTTTTATTTATATTCATATGACAAATTACTAACCCAAAAACGGATTTAAGATATCACATTATCTGTGATATTTTGTTTACTTTCGTTGTAAATAAATAAGATCAAAAATTATAAACAAATACTTTATTATTACTTTTACTTACAAACACACAACTTTCTTACTTGACATTCATTTCAAATAAAGTATGTATAAAGTTTATATAAACAGTCAGTCAAAACAAATACATTTTTAACTTTTAAAAGAGCACATAAAATATATACAAACATTTATGAAATGGCCATGATCACACATTTACAACTTAGCATCATAATCTGTACAAATAAATAAAAAAGATGTATATTCACAATTATTAAATTGTAAACAGAGTTGAACATCAGATTCACAAATAAAGAAAAGTTTTCGGGCAAATAGTTGAAACATAATGAGTAGGGTAGGTATGATTGGTTTAGTCAAGTTAATTGAAAACTTAGGTAAGTAACATTAATCTGGTAACTTATATAACTTTGATATGACACCTAGCAAAACTGTTTTGATTTTGTAATGGAAAATAAAGTCCTCCTAATTTCCGGGAAATTTATATTTTCCAAGTTGTAAAGTTTTATTTTACAAAATTGACGTGTTGATAGTGGGCGATAACTTTTTGTTTGACATAAATTTTACTTAAGTTAATTTATATTCTATTAGAAATGGCCTCTTGCATCCTGCCATAATGTTAGATCCACGAACGGTAGTTGATCGCACGGGACCACCTTGTTGCTGTAAAAAAATTACAAAAAATTAGTACATACATCTTTTTGAAATTAGTCTTTTGTGTACTAATAAGAAAGTCTACGCAAAACCTAATTTTAGTTTTTGTAATAAGACGATTAGAGTTTATTAATAGGTATTTGCTAATTTAACCTCAGACCTATATTGCTCTTTCGTGGGAAGGAAGGAAATGTGTTTATATGCATACATAATCAGCCTATAATGTTCCCACTGTTGGGACACAGGCCTCCTCTCTCGAGAGGGAGTAGGCTGTAATCTACCACGCGGGCCCAGTGCGGGTTGGTGGTAGTTAGGCTCTAGGACATGCCGGTTTCTTCACGATGTTATCCTTCACCGTTTTAAGAGCAGTTGATGATGAAATTATTTACCCAAAATGAAAGCGTATGCTCGACGTACAACTCGTAAGTCGAGGCCGTTACCACTGGGCCACCACTGCTCTGTACTATATCTTGCCGTGTAGTAACTTCCCACAATCAAGTTCAATAAATTGATCGTTTAGCAACTAAGAAGGTTTGACGAAGACAGTATTGAGATAATTATGCCATAAAATCACCATCAAACCAAAACTGGCTAGCGAACACTGAATACATTATAACAATAACTCTTCATCGCAAATATAATTCAATGGGAACACACTCCGTATCTCAGCTCCCCGGTATATTAGCCTTATATGATGGTGCTGTAAGTAATGACAGTACTTACCCGTGCGATATCTGCTCGAAGGCTCTAGGTTGCATGACTCGAATGCCGTCACCGTTATCGCAGAGTAGACGAGCCATAGATGAGCCTTTTCGTATCGTATCGAGCTGACCTGTTTATAAAAGTAAAGTATTATTTATTTATATAATACACACAATACACTCACTTATCATAGGTACGGAATTGCAAGCCAACATAGAAGTTTTGATTTACATAAGTTATTTACTTAAGTTATGTAAATCAAAACGACGGTAAAGTGTAACAAATTTAAATATATTTTCTTAACTGATCTAAGAAAGGATACCTATTTCAATTCGTCACCCGTCGTAAGGCTGAAAAAATCATGAGAACAAGCGGCGGGAAACAGTCTGCGGGCACAAAACCAGTGGCGGCCGAGCGATAGGAACTGGGGAGCGGCGCAGGGCGGGGCGATCTGGCAGCGGGCTTTGGGGTGGGCACGAAACTGGCCGTTGATCAAGTAGGAAGTAGCGGCCATCGAGCGGCGAAATCAAACAAGTTTTTTCCGTCGTTTGCGCGTCGCCACCGCGTGCATCGCTCGATCGCCCCGCGCCGCTCTCACCCGTTTCGTGCGCGTCTCTTCAGAATGCTATACTTTTGTTTACGTCGCGCCGCCGCCGCGCCGCGCCGCCCCGCAATCGCCATCGCTCGGCCGCCGCTAATTTCGTGCCCGCAGACTTAGTATTCATACATAATAATGGATATGTATTATTATTCGAATTTTGTTTTGATTTTCGTTTTGTATTATATTATTTTACTTTTACTAGATTTTATCAGATACTCGCTTTGCTTATATTTATATAATAATAATATATTTTTGGAATATGAACAATGGGAACACAGAACACATGATTTTCTTATTGTTTCGTTTTCTCATTGTAAGTACAGCAAATATGATTTCAAAAGTAATCATCCGTCAAGGAAAATAGTTGTTATTTGTCCATCTGCCACAATTTGTAGAGTAAAAATTGGCTTAGCTATCCTTATTTGTGTGAGGTGGCATTTGTTTACTGCTGCACTAAACATACAGATTAGCAAGATGTGTTAAGTAAAATAAGGTTCTATGTGTACCTACAAGGAAAGTGTTTTGATAACCTCGAGCCACGTACTCTGGTCAATAATTGCTTTTTCCTTATTTCATTGCGTGCTTTGCTTAAGGCGAAGATAACCGACTTGTCATGATTTTGAACTAAAGATCACGTCTAAACGAGTAGTTATGAAAAAAAAATGTTAAATAAGAGCATTTTCTTAATAACTTAATATGTGAATATTTTAGATTATGTTTATAGTGTAAATAATTTGTAAATGTATGTCTAACGCGGATAAAAAACTGAGAATAACACCAAAACTATCAAGCGTATTTTTATGAAACCTTCGCCATATTAAAGATAATTTAATTATTTATTTTTTAGTATACGCGTTTTAATATAATAATGTCTTTTGTTTTATGTATAATAAATTAATAATGCGTCTAATTTGGGGCAGCGCTTCTTGATGGGCGAGTCCTATTACTGGGTGGACGTACGACGCGTTGCGTGAGCTCAGCACAGAACACGCAAGCTATGCATTCAAGGCCGTCGGCATATATCTGCGTTTTAAAAATGTGATGGTAGAATGCTATTAATTCACAGAAATGGCATTATTCGTGAAAGACATGAACTAATAAAGGCTTAACATGGTTTTACAGCAGAGATTTAAGATACTAGTACATTTAAATGTATTTGGTTTACAGCATTATTTTTTTTATATATATTGAAAGAATGATTAACAATCACGCAGTTTACATAACCCAATAAAATTATATCAGAATTTTCGTTATGTTAACGTAAATTTATTCGACAGCATAAAATAATGGAAAATATATTTACTTAGTGTTCTGTTTTATTAATACTCACAATAAATAAATATGACAGTATTGTTTGCTAGGAATTCAGGCAAACAACAAACTAGACTGATTGACTCAAATCCATCAACTATAGGATAGCTTATTTCGTCTATATTGTCAATAGGAATATATGGATTATAAATCCTACGCAACTTTTTTGGGTAGAATATTTTTTCATCTTCCTTTTTTTTACCAGACAGATTGGCTTTTGGACGTAAGTAGATAAATACTTCAGATGAACACTACGATCCCTGCAAGGATACATGTGGTGTTCAAATACATACTGCTTGAAATATCACAGGTTTTCCGGTTTATATTATAGTATGAAGCTATGTTTTGAAAGAAAGAAAGAAAGAAACATATTTATTTGGGACATGCACAGGAAATGCAATAATAAAAAGAACATTAAAACTAACAATATCATGAACACAATTATAAAAAAAAAACAAAGAACTCCTGTGCGAGGTCAAAAAGGCTCCTATCTCAGCATGATGCTGATGTTTTAATATGAAGGCCAAAAAAAATTTTTTCCGTGAGGGAATCGGACCCGTGTTCCTTGAAAGCTCTCAGAGACTATGCCAACTATTTTACCAGGGAGTCAAGTTTTCTATTTAAAAAAAAATCATACAAACGAATTGAGACCCTCTTCTTTTTTGCACTCGGTGAAAAAATAAATTCTACCTTCTATCATTTTTCTTTGAATTTTAGCAGACCGGTGTTTTGTAAGCTTGAACATGAACATGTGAAAATGATACTTACTAGGCGTAAAGGCAGTGTCAGGATCAGCTCCATTTTCATAGAAGTATCTGTCTCCCACTCGGGTCCTGTAGAACTGCTCAGTCAGGATGCACAAGTACGTAGGCCCGGTCTGCGCCCCCGGCACATTGCGTTCCAGAGAGCCTGCTACCACCAGCTCAACATCTTGAGGAGTCTCGTATAGGTTTTGGAGGACATTCACGTTCTGGTGGAGAAAGAACATGTTTTAGAACTGAAAATATCCATGATCAATTACACGCTTTTATTGTTTCAATATTTCCGAAGAATTCTTACATAAGAAAGAGACACTTATGCTACAGCGCGCGAAGTGTAGTTCGCGTTATCGCGACAAGGTAGCCGTAGCATTATAGGTTAGTATATAAGTAATAAGTACAGTCAAGTATTTTATACTTTCGTCAGTTTTCGAATTCTTTCCTTTATCAAGTTAAGACAGCTACAGTACGACAGAACTTAGATGAAGCATGAATTTGAAAATTTGCATTCATTCATTTCAGTTTTACGAATGTATTTGGTAAATGACTTTACATGTTATTGCGTTTGCGTAAAGGTCATTTTCGCCTAAAGCGACCGCAATAAATACAACCCACTTCCAAAAAAACACTACAAAGTGAAAAATAACTTTAATTTCGGAAGTCGGTGCAAAAAACGAAAATACAAAACCAAAGACACCGACTGTCGAAATTAAAGTTACCTATTTTTCACTTTGTAGTGTTTTTTTGGAAGTCGGTTTTTTTGTAAAAAAAAAGTTTTTTGTACAACTTTAGAAAAATATTTCCATTTGCATAATTTCGTTGAAAAACAATAACATTTATGTGACAATATATGGCATATTTAACTGTCCCACTACAGTAGCCTCTATTCTTAACAATAGATAGCAAACTTAATATTTAAGTCCTAACACATAGTTCGTCTAAGTTATTTCAGCCGCAACTGTTTCTACGTCTACACAGCGTGTAATAATGGATTGTTGTTAAAGCTTACCATTACTCACTCCTAATAAGTAAGGTACCAAGTCGATTTACATAGATATATAGATAGCTAAATAACGGATTGTTGTTACAAAGCTTATCATTACTCACTCCTAATAAGTAAGGTTCCAAGTCGATTTACACAGATATATAGATAGCTAAATAACGGATTGTTGTTACAAAGCTTATCATTACTCACTCCTAATAAGTAAGGTACCAAGTCGATTTACACAGATATATAGATAGCTAAATAACGGATTGTTGTTACAAAGCTTATCATTACTCACTCCTAATAAGTAAGGTACCAAGTCGATTTACACAGATATATAGATAGCTAAATAACGGATTGTTGTTACAAAGCTTATCATTACTCACTCCTAATAAGTAAGGTACCAAGTCGATTTACACAGATATATAGATAGCTAAATAACGGATTGTTGTTACAAAGCTTATCATTACTCACTCCTAATAAGTAAGGTACCAAGTCGATTTACACAGATGTATAGATAGCTAAATAACGGATTGTTGTTACAAGGCTTATCATTACTCATTCCTAATAAGTAAGGTACCAAGTCGATTTACACAGATATATAGATAGCTAAATAACGGATTGTTGTTACAAAGCTTATCATTACTCACTCCTAATAAGTAAGGTACCAAGTCGATTTACACAGATGTATAGATAGCTAAATAACGGATTGTTGTTACAAAGCTTATCATTACTCACTCCTAATAAGTAAGGTACCAAGTCGATTTACACAGATGTATAGATAGCTAAATAACGGATTGTTGTTACAAAGCTTATCATTACTCACTCCTAATAAGTAAGGTACCAAGTCGATTTACACAGATATATAGATAGCTAAATAACGGATTGTTGTTACAAAGCTTATCATTACTCATTCCTAATAAGTAAGGTACCAAGTCGATTTACACAGATATATAGATAGCTAAATAACGGATTGTTGTTACAAAGCTTATCATTACTCACTCCTAATAAGTAAGGTACCAAGTCGATTTACACAGATGTATAGATAGCTAAATAACGGATTGTTGTTACAAGGCTTATCATTACTCATTCCTAATAAGTAAGGTACCAAGTCGATTTACACAGATGTATAGATAGCTAAATAACGGATTGTTGTTACAAAGCTTATCATTACTCACTCCTAATAAGTAAGGTACCAAGTCGATTTACACAGATGTATAGATAGCTAAATAACGGATTGTTGTTACAAAGCTTATCATTACTCATTCCTAATAAGTAAGGTACCAAGTCGATTTACACAGATGTATAGATAGCTAAATAACGGATTGTTGTTACAAAGCTTATCATTACTCACTCCTAATAAGTAAGGTACCAAGTCGATTTACACAGATGTATAGATAGATAAATAACGGATTGTTGTTACAAAGCTTACTCCTAAGCCGACGTTCGCAAGGACGTAAAAATATCGCGGCGATTGTTTTTCCCGCATAGGATTCTCAACGCTCTGCTTAGCGCCGAGAGTTGAAAATCCAACAATAATATGTTTTTTCGAAGCGTTGGAATGCACTCTGTTGGATTCGCAATGCTCGGCTCAACACCGAGAGTTGAAAATCCAGAGCGCGATAAAATCCCACCGCGATATTTTTACGTCCGTGCGAGCATCGACTAACAAGTAAGCTACCAAGTCGTTTTGCATAGATAGATAGATAAACCATCTATTCAAAATGGTTGAGCTAAATGATGCTGATCCATGCGTCATGTTCGTGAAGGGGCGCCGTCAGTTGGGACTGGTCATCTTTTAGCTGTCACGGCTCATTTTAATTATTTTATTTATGAATATTTTTTTTTTGTTTCTTTTTGCTACTCTGGACGCTTTTAACATTGCACGTATTTAATTATAAATTCAATATAAAAATGTAACTAACATTTTTTTTAACAATATAATTTCAAAGAGTGTCCATAGAGTTTTTGTCCGTTCTTCTCCATAGATACCTAATACTTTGGAATGGGCAACTAGCTACATATTTCTGACTGACCGACTCCTTGACAATTCAAAAGTTCCCGTAAATGGTATAATTGAAATAAATGCTTTAAGTTTGAGTTTGATTCAGTACACACAAAAGAAATAGCACAACACACAAAAGCACAATTAAATGATTACAAATTATATGAATATAAAGGAAAAAAAAACAAGGTGCCAGTATCTGATACAAAAAAAAGAATAACATATTTTCTTATCTATACAATCTATACAAATATTTAAATAAAATTGAAGTGTCTGTTTGTAATGTCAAAATAACAGTTTATTACTAAATGCATGTGACAGTTTATACGGTTCTTGTAACAAAAAAGCAATTTTTAAAATTTTTGTCTATCTGTCTGTCTGTTTGTTTGTTCCGGCTAATCTCCGAAACGGCTGGACCTATTTTGACGGGACTTTCACTGGTAGATAGCTGATGTTACAAGGAAGAACTTAGGCTACTTTTATTTTAGGAAAAAAAAAATTAAATCTCGTGTAATCTATTTTGCGCTAATTTCTGGAACAACCAGACGGATCTGAAAAATTCTTTTTGCATTTGGTAGCCCAATTCTCTAGGATGGATATAGGCTATTTAACATCACGCTTTGACACTTAGGAGCCGAGCAAAAAGAAAGAAATCAGAAAGAACGCTAAGCGAAAACGAAGTAAGTAGACTCGTACGTAATAGCGCGGGCGGGCGATGCAAATTGAATTGTTGTCAAAACTGGTGCGAAATGTCTAATTTAAAAAAAGATAATTGGAAATCTCTGTTACACTATTTTTCTAAAATATTCTTAACTAACTTTTTAGACCTATGTATCCTGCTTATGCGTAAAAAGTTTAATTAAAAACGGTTCATTGATTTCGAATAACAAGGACTTAAACGTTTGTATGGAATGCCGTACATCGTAAATGCTCTTCAGGCAGTTTAATACCTACTGCATAATATGTATATGTTTGTTAACCGTATGAACTACATTTTGACGAGTTATGCAAACATAAATGTAGGGAGCAGCTGATTTTTTTTCTCGCGATTTCAGGTTTGATCCCATAGTAAAAGCGGTTCATAATGATGAGTACAATGACCCGTTAAGAGGTTATGCGTTATTTATGTTACATTTTGTTTATACGGACAATTTAAGTTTGTATTCAATTTAACAATTAATTTCCCTGCCTTATTTACATTTCTAGAAAAGTAACAAAATCAAGCTAACAAAGCGTAACATTATAATAATTCTAGCAGTTTGTCCTACAGAAAAATTCTTCCGTATTCTGAAAATGTTTAAAGGTGAGGTAACTTAGAGTCATTTTACTATGCAAATGATATCACAACAAATAGGCTATCGCAAGAGTGCAGCTCGAGGTGCTTGTTTTCTTGTTTAGTTTATAAGAATAGTTTTTTTTGTAATAAGTATAAAGAAGAGCGAAATGGCCTCAATGTAAATTAACTGTACCTACTTGATGAACTGACTTATTAATAATCTTTGTTTATTTTTGTATTGTGCTTTATTTCACAGTATCAAAAGTAATTAAATCCAGATTAAGGTTCAGAAATGAATCTTCATCTTGTGAACAAGAGAGTGTCTGAAACCGAAAACTCTCTAACAAAATATATTTTTTTCTTAACTTCATCATATTTTTAAAATGTAGTTTAATTTAGAGCCAAGTTTGACTCAAAATCCACTTACTGTTCTTCGTGCCATCATTTTCATTTAAGAAAATAAACATACAATTTTTCAGAAATTTTTATAAACTGGAAGTTTGATGCTACAATTTTTCATCAGTATTATTTTTATTTATTTCTTTCGTAAAAACCTTCAGGATATTATTATAATCTTATCCTTTCATGAAACGTCAAGGTGAAAAGTCAAAGCGTAAATGTAACTTTTATAATATAAATAAATTAACCCCAATGTTTAAACTTTAAACCACTAAAGATTTTATCAGCTTCTCTGATGGAAGTGTAACCATATTGCCTTGGCAACCATTTTATATTTAAATGTTCCCGCCAAACCCATCATCTCTGACCTTAATTATATTCCAGCCACAGTAAACAGGATTTATAATAGAAGATAGCACTTGCCTTCACGAGATGTTTTGACAACACCGAGCAAACGAAAGATTATAAGGCAGATAGAAATTCTAAGAATAGCCGGGCTATTGTTTGTCTTTGGGTCACAAATTCACTTACAAAAGTTTCGAGAATTCTGAAGCCTATTACATTCAAGATTTTGACATCGTATAATTTTAATGTTATCATAATGTTCAAAATTAGTTTCAGTTAGGGCTCACACACAAAACTGCGAATTAAAACTTTTTCGCAAAACTGTGCCTTTTGCCAAACATAACACACATGCAAGCTCGCAGATTTTTGCAATGCGATGCGTATTCGCAGTTTTGTGTGGGAGCTCTTAGCGCCTCGGTACTTTGTGACGACGTGTGTTATATAAAGGCGCTCCCTTACCGGCAGCATTCGCCTGCAATGTAACAATCGAAGATTATATTTTGAGCTTTACGCTAATATACTGCCTTACTGACTGACGAGCATTCGCCTGTAGCCACCGAGCCATAACACAACCATTTCAAGTGGTACGCATTGATGTTACAAATTGTATAAGGATTGTTCCCACTCACTACTGTAATGTTACAAATTGTATCGTTACAGGTTGCGCACTGTAATGCTCGGTTCTCCTCACTCACTGATGTAATGCTCGAACCAACCACCACCAACCACCACTTCTTAAAGCAGTACTATTTTAATGTTACTTCAGTGTGAGAAAGAGATGGAGCTATACAGGACGTCTAGCTCCATCTCTTTCCCACACTGAAGTAAGATTACAATAATACTGCTTTAAGAGGTGGTGGTCTAGCTCATGAACTGTTACATTACAGGCGAACGCTCCCGGTGAGGGAGCGCCTTAAGAGGGCTGTCGCATTTTGTCACCTCTCTCGCTCACACGAGTCAAAGATGTAATCAATTGGCGAACTAATAAATGATAATAATTTAATAGGTAATTATTAAAAAGAAATTTCTATTGTATTATCTAATAAACCCAGCTCAATAAGTATTATGATCTGTTTTGAGATGACTTAAATGAATTCCAGAATTAAAATATGTTTTTCAACTGAAATAAATAAATAAAATGTTGTTTCGTTATTTATATTTTTATTGTGTCGTCATAAATAATAAAAAATAGATATATGTATTTATTTTAGATTTTGACATCACGTAGGTACTAGGTAGGTACTTACTTATTAGGCTGTATGCGACGTTATATCTGAGGAATTATTATAGCAAGATGTCTACCTTCATAATATTGTTATTCAGAATTTATTGCTGTTTCTTACTTCTTTTTACTGAACATGTAGAATACAGTTTCATAAAAGTTTTGGTACCGCCTGGCGTCACGTACCTAGTAGGTACAGTCATGAGCACTAATATAGATAGAGATAATAATGCACAAGAACATACGACGTCACTTATTTTAAAAGTTACCCATTTAATTTATCTGAATAGCAACACTGCGCAAAAATCATAGAATATTTCGGATTTGTCAATGTCAAAGCTGTCAATGTCAACGTTGTATCAATCAGGGGGCCAACAACCACCTTTTAAAGCAGTATTATTTTAATGTTACTTCAGTGTGAGAAAGGGATGGAGCTATACGAGACGTCTAGCTCCATCTCTTTCCCACACTCAAGTAAGATCAAAATAATACTGCTTTAAGAGGTGGTGGTCTAGCTCCTGTAGTGCGTTCGTTTATTTTTGAGCTCTCTTGCTCTCGAGACAGCACCTGCACCGATCGTGCGCACTGATTGATAAAAAAACAAAATGGCGGACACCAACATCGAGCACGTGGACCACAGAACACTAATACTCCTAGCGGAGGACGTGGACGGTAATCCGTTTGAATCTGCATCATGTAGGTATATGCTTAGCAACTATACAGCTACCCACTAACAGTGATTTTCTTCTATTGTAGGTATCGATTGTGAGTTTATGTTGTTACGAACATACAGTATATTTTTGAAACCATAGGTACTATATTAAAGTAATAGGTCATGTTCGTCAACGGGCGCCGTCAGTTGAGACTGGTCATCTCTTAACTGCCAGGGTTTATTTTCAATCTTATATTTTGTTTTTTTTTTTTTGTTACATTGTTCTCAAATATAGAAGGAGCAACAAGAATAATGTAGGTATCCAGGATTTTGTAACAATCTTGATTTACAAGAGTGTGGAGTTTCTTGCCCATTCTTCTCCATAGAGATCTACGTTTTGGAATGGGCAACTAGCTTCAACTTTCTGACTAACTGAACGACTCTTTGACAATTCAAAAGTGCCTGTACCTAATTGGTTTAATTGAAATAAATGCTTTGAGTTTGAGTTTGAGTGTTGCGTGGTGGTAGGTAGTATGGTGTTAAACTGCGATAAGGGCAAGAGAATGATGATGGCTATGAAAATATTATGGGTTCAAAATGGTCTTATTTCAAAGTTGCAATCGTTATTCCACAAGAAAATCATTTTTAAAAAAGTGTATAGTTACCTAGTTGTGCTTGTGACTGTACATGTCACATTTCATATGTGTACAACTTCGCAGTCGTAATAAATTTAATTAATTATATCGCAACCGAGTCCCACGCGTTTCACTTGGAATGCATAAATTATGTTACATATGACTGTAGATACCAACTTGTTACTTTGTTAGCCTGTAAATAGAGCATTTATACACTTGCGGACAAAGAATACGGGTCAGTACGAAAAGCTAAAATTACCCTTAAAATAGTAGAGCTAGCGGCATGAATGAAACTGTATTTTGTAGATAATTTACCTGTTAATAAAACAACACCAAATTTTGGAAACATTATTAGTTTATGTCAAAATTACGTAAACAAAATATCAATAATTTTTACGTTGAAAAAATAATGGTTGGTACCTCACATACAACACAAAAACGAACTTTAAAACAAAATTAATTCTTTGTGTTGCCTCCACGGGCTCCTCTCACAGCTTTCAGGTGATTGGAGATTGGTGATTGGATTTGGTGGGTTTTGGTGATTGGAGGTGATTGGGCATGCTGTTTATTTAGTATCTTGTGCAATGTTGCACGATATTGGTCCATTCTTCCACTAACGCATGTTTCAAGTCTCGAAGTGCAGCTGGGGCGAGGTTTCGATTTCTTACACACCTCCCAAGCTCGTCCCAAGCTTGTTCAATTGGATTCAGGTCCGGGTTTCTCGCGAGCCAGTCCATGCGATTGATGACAATATCCTGAAAATACTTATTTACAAATTGAGCTGTATGTGGCCTAGCGTTGTCATGCATTAATATTGAATTTTCCCCCCTATTAATTAATTTTTTTTTTATATATATATATATATATATCGTTTATTTAGAAAACAGGGCACATTTACATTAAAATATTTTACAAACAATTTTTACAGAACACAGTTGCTGATTTGCCTGAACTAGGTTGAAACCTGTGTTTCAGGCTAGATAGTGCTTATGTACACATCAATAATAAAATAACAATTTATCAATTACCTATAATAAAAACTTAAAATTAGAGGACACATCACATTTTATTTACATACAAAAAGAAGGTCTTCTGTCTCTACGTACGAGATGCTTAATAAATATTGCACAATTGTCTTTTTACAGCTATAATAATTTAACTTATAGATACTTAGTTTCTTATTTAGTCTATTGTATAGAAATGGACCTAAAAATGTAAAAAATCTATTTATAAAAACATATTTTGAAAAGGAATTAGACTCGCAGGAAATATCATTCCGTCTCTTATTAGTATTTTCCGTGTTGTAAGTAAGCATGGTGTGTTGTTTTAATACCAGTTGCATAATGAAAAGCTGGCGAACTGTCAGTACGTTGCAGGATTTGTATAGGAGATTTGTGGGATAGAGAAAGGGATGGAAATTGGCTACTTTTAATATGGCTCTCTGAGCTCTTTCAAGAGGGAGTAAGTGAGTTTTGGGTGCTCCACCCCATGAAGTGATACAGTACTGGATTACGGATTGCCCTAGGGCCAAATAAACTTGTGTGATTACTTTTGGATCCGCAATAGTTCGCAGTTTTTTAAAGACATAGATTAATTTGCGCACTCTTTTAATCAGACTCTCAATGTGTGGTCTAAAAGAGAGAGTCTCGTCTATTATTACTCCGAGATATTTAATGTTGCTTGTTTGAAGGATAAAAGGACAGTCACATGTACTGATTGTGTGGAGTGCACATTTATGAGCAAAAAGATGAGGATGAGTAATATTAATTTGAGGCTTGCGCATGGAGAATTGAATATATTTTGTCTTGTCAGCATTTAACGTTAGTAAATTACTTTGAAGCCAGTTAGTCACAGTATTGAAACCTAATTGAGCGTATTCGTACAATTCTTTACTGGTTTTAGCGGTAAATATTAAGGCCGTGTCGTCAGCATATGAAACAATTTTGCCATGTAGTATGTTCAAATTGCACAAATCATTAATATAAACGAGGAAAAGGGTTGGGGCCAAAATGCTGCCCTGGGGAACACCAAAACCAGTATTTTTTTGCACATCGCTCGTGATATTGTCTATTTTAACACATTGATGTCTGTCGCCTAGGTAGTCAGCAAAGAGTTTCAGCGGGGTTCCCCTTATTCCCATAGTCTCTAATTTGTTTAGGAGCGCAGAAACAGACACTGTGTCAAAAGCTTTCGCTAGATCAAGGAAGACCCCCAGCGTCTGGTTTCCTTTGCCAAGTTCCTCTGAGACATAATCAGTCAGGTGGTGCACCGCATCGGCTGTGGATAATTTGGCTCTAAAACCAAATTGCCTATATGATAGTAAATTATTTTTTTCTAAATAATTAACTAGGCTGCTGTTTACAATTTTCTCAAGAATTTTAGAGATTGATGAGAGTAACGATATAGGCCTATAATTATTAACTAAGTGTCTGTTACCGGATTTAAATATAGGGATTATAACTGCTTTTTTTAGGCATTTAGGAAAAATGCCTTCACATAAACAGATGCGAAAAATATGGGTTAAGGGAGGTACCAAAATGTGCTTGAATTGTTTAAGGATCTTACTGCTAATATTATCCCATCCGACAGCACAGTCATCTTTTAGTCCACTAATTATTCGTGTTATTTCGTCTTCGTCAGTGTCCAGCAAACCGAAAGATTGTAGTGTGTGCCTATTATTCAATGTTTGGGAAGGTGGTTGATCACTGTAATGCTGAGGAATCTGTTCGGCAAGAGTTTTCCCAACATTCACAAAAAAGTTATTGACCTGGTTGGCTGATGAAAGAGGTGAACTATTAGTTAACAATAAACTCGAATTTGATTCACGCTGTTTTGACATATATGTGACGTTTTTTATATGTTTCCAAAGTTGCTTGCTATTGTTTCCTGCTCTATTTAATTCATTTTTATCGTAATTCCTTTTCAAATTCTTTAAGAGATTGTTACAAAAATTCCTGTATCTTTTATAAGTAGTTTTAATGATACTATTACCAGGGTCTCTCCTAGATGATTGATGAAGTTTGTCTCTGTGTCTTATACACCGAATAAGGCCAGGAGTGATCCAAGGTTTAATATTATTAAGTTTCTTGTTTGTTGTTATAACAGTAGTGTTACGTAATATTGTTAATTGTACATGTTTTATTAAGTACGATAAAGCAAAATTTGCGTCAGCAGTATTGTAAACTGGGCTCAAGTCAAGTTTGCATAAATCATATTCGAGTTTGTTAGTATTTAATTGTGTTTTGGTCTTGGGACGATTCAGCTTAGGCAGCATTAAGTTTAAGGTTAGTAGAACAGCGTGATGGTCAGTAATGGTTGAGTTAGTAACTAACGTAACATACGATAAACTGGATTTAATGATCATATGATCGAGGCAGGAACCGCTATCATGTGTGGGCAAGGTGTGCGCAGGTAGAAAACCATGAAATGAACAGATATTAAGATACTCTTGGGTCCCTGCATCGCAGTTATCAGAGTTTATGTTTATATTTATGTCACCTGTTAGTATGACATTCTTGAATGAGCTTAGGTCTAGAAATATCTGGTTTAAGGCAGCGTTAAAAGAATCCAAGTTTCTAGCGGAAGGGGATCTATACATAGCGACTATTGCTGTAGTTGTACCAATTTTGATGATCAAACAATTACTCATACAGTCTTTAAGAGTAGGTTCTTCCACTGAAACCATTAATGATTCCTTAGAATATACCACCACACCAGCATTTTGGTTGTTATTTAGCTTGGTATACGATAAGTTGTACCCTGGCATTACTGGGAGGTTATCCTGGCGATCAGACAACCAGCATTCGGTTAGAACCATCACATCACAATCAAAATTAAGTCTGCTAAGAAAAATGTTGAAGCTATCGATATTCTTAAAAATACTGCGAATGTTCTGTGTTAGTATGGTTAGTGACTTTTTATAATCGGAAAGATATTGGATGCAGTCCTCAACCTGGCATGCCTTTGCATCAGGCACAAAAGTGTAATCTATATCAGTAATTAAATTATTGTCCATACTAGTAAAAGAAGAATATAAACAGTAAGTTAAGTCTAAAATATAAACAAATATGTGGCGCTCTTAGGCGCCTTCATAGTCAACCGAGTTGAGATACCTGTTTTCGGCAGCTTTTTTAGCAGGACACTCCAGGTCTCCCGTCTTGTGGTTGGCTGGTTTTTTGAAGCGCAAACATGTTGCACATCTGGGCGCAACGGCTTTTTTGGGGCAATCCTGAATGGTGTGCCCTTCTTCACCGCAATGTCCACATGTAGGGGAAGCTATCTTGCACGTCTTAGCTGCATGACCGTATTGCTGGCACTTGTAACATCTCGTTACCAGTGTGAAATCTCGAACCGGGCAGGAAGTCCAATTTACAAATAATCTGTCCTGTGTAATGAGAGCCTTACGAATAGTTGCTGGAACTTCTATGATATAGTTACAGTTCTCTGCATCCTTTCTGCCGGATTTGTGGCTTAGCTTGATTGAGGTCAAAAATGTTTCTCTAGAGATAGTGGGCAGTTTGTCGGCCAAGTTTTGATCATAAATACATTTAAAAACCACATTTTCAGCCATAGATGCAGGGACCCCTATAACTATTATGCGTGGTTTGCGCTTTCTAGGTTCATCGACGGTGAGAGCTGACGAAGCTGATTGGACAGTTTGCTTGAGCTTTTCCAGGTCTTCCTTAGTCTCCGTGCTGATTATTAGACCTCCTTTTCCTATTTTGCGTACACTTCTGACTTTCAGTTTCAAGTCACCAGGGCAAATAATTTGTTGGACTATGTTCTTGGTTTCGTCACAGGTCTTAGAGTTGTCGCTAGGAAAAATCGCCACGGAGCTAAAGGTATTTGGACGAACAAAGCTGTTGGAGCCCTTCTTCACCATGTCTGCAAACGATGTTGTACTTGTTTCTGGCCTTGCACAGGACTCCTTAATGGTCCGGTTCATCTCCATTACGTAGTCCTTAAGGTTGCGGTCTTCCTTCAATGTGTTCAGGGAGTTGTGAGTCTTATAGGCATAATGCTTAAGGGACTGATATTGAACAGCCATTTGCGATACTCCATGTCCAACTTTACGGCAAAGCGTGCTTATTTTTAGCTTCTGCTCAGAATTTAACTTCCCATCGGAAGCAATTGCACATACCTCATTCAAATACTGCTCAATAGAGGTCAGCCAGTTCTGGATCTCGGGAGTAGAAATTGTCTCCATTTCCTCGTTTCCTACGGTTTGGTCACGTCTAGCTGGTTTGGGCTGCGTTGGTGTCGGTGTTGGGGGAGGGCTGCGACGCGTCAACCCACTCCTGTTAAAGGGGCTGCCTTCCATATTTCTGATTATGATACTTATACGAGTATGATCAAATCAGTCCATTTTTGACTAAACAGCACTTATGAATTGTATTAATCAAACACGCTTCAAAGCAATTACACTAAAAAAAAGTAGGTCAGTATTTATGCAACTGTTAGTTTATTATATTTAATGAATATACATTGATGAGCACGTCTGTTTGCGTTGAGTGCAAACGATCAATCAAAATCAAATATGGGCCGACATGCGCATTAAGAATTTCTTCCACATATCTTGCACTAGCTAGCGTACCATTTTCTGTCAGCACTAACTCCGTGCGACTCTCTGAAGAGATTCCAGCCCAAACCATAACAGATCCATCGCCGAACGGCACTTTTTCCTCAAAACAAGCTGGAATAAAACGTTCATCTGGCTGTCGGTAGACTCTTCGCCGCCCATCATGTGCATACAGCATAAATCTGGATTCCTCAGAAAACATTACTCTTGCTCATTCTTCGTCTCCCCATTGTGCATGTTCGCGGGCGTAACGTAATCTTGCTACCCGATGTTCCCTTTCAAGTTTTGGACCATTTGCGGGTCTATGTGATGTAACGTTCTATTGCTTCTCCAGCAATTAGTCGAGTGAACTAATTATTTCACACTTAGTAAATCTCTAGCACACCACTATAAACTTGGTACAACACTAATTGTCTAATAATGACTGATGACTCGTCCATTTCTATACTGCCTCGCTAACAGAAGTTAATTTCTGACCCTCAGGATTCTCTGTACCCTAATCTATGATGAGTTCTTCATTAATTTTGATTTTTATTAGACCCTCTGCGCTGGATAAGTTATTATCATCACCTATGTAGCATTTGTATTACTTGCTTACGTGTCACATATTACATACCTCAAAATGCATCTGTCATTGGGCCACGCATCTTTACATACACTCTATCTGCCTGTAAGCTGCTGCAATGTGTTAAGCTTCCTGCCTACCCTGCTTCCCCACACCGTTTCCTTGGTTGCTGAATGGGGAATGGAGCTGAGCGCATAGCACACGCCGTATGCTATACGGCTAGCTGCTTACGCACCGCCTCTAACATGCGCATCCTAACACGGCTTCCGGGGTTTCAGCGGTGCAATTCTGTAAAAATCTCACCGTGAAAATTTAGGTGAGGTGAGCGTAAAGTGAGCTGTCAATTCGCCATAATAGGTATATGCTAGAGATTGACACTATCGGCAGCTCACTTCACCTAAGTTTTCACAATGAGATATTTACAGAATAGCACTGCAGGTCCAGGCTGAGGGCTGGACCCTGCAACCTCATACTACCTACGAGCTACCCCAGACTGCACGCTGCACGAGCTGGCGTGCGCTACAGGTGACCTACAGCCTGCAGCTAAAGCAGCGCCCGCTGAGCCGTCCATCAGAAGCCTATTACTGAGCCTAATCTGACAGGCCCCTACGTCTGCCACCTCCGGCCAAGGACGGTACCATCCTAACCTATCCTAGTGTGCGAGTACTCATAACAGTACAGTGACTACCCACGACCTAGCCGTGTTACTTCTGGGTATTTAATTATAGGTATCTTGTTGGTTTCATTCATCTCCCAGTCTCCCTACACTACCTTATTTGTTAACGGCCTGCGCGGACTACCTACGCAGCCCTAGCCGTTACAGTGGGTTCAAATTAGCTAATTAATAGCTAATAATTTCAAGGAGCCACCGCCTTACAATCCGCTTGCTTACGTCGTCTCTACGCGTCTCCCGAAGTTAATTTGTTACTTCAACTGCCGTGAGGTGCCGATTTCGGAGCATGGTCGTAACAATAAATCGATCCACTCGAGCCGTAGTACATCCAGGTCGGCCGGTTCTTGGTTCCTGGTCTTCTTATGTTCTGCCCAGTTTCTCCGAAACGTTAGACGTCTTGCTGCTATATTGTTCTTACTGTACTTCGCTGACTTCTGCCTTCTTCTAACATCGTGACGATAAGTGTACATTCTTCTGGTGTTAGCGACATGATAGTAATTCAATAATGATAGTGAAAGATGACAATGACCACCTTTTATCATTTTGATTTGACCGATTTTTAACAAAACTGAGAATACACGCAAAAGTAAAACCACCGCGAATCGAATTTATTTCCATATTTGAGGTTTTTAAAATTTTAACTTTTTTTAATTACGTAGTAGATCATTTAAGGTTTTATTTCATACGATATTAAAATTCTCTGTAATATAAAGTTAGTTTCATGCATGTACCACTATTAATTTGCAAGTTACAGGGATTTTCGTCGTCGACCCGTATTATTTGACCGCGAGTGTATTGAGTATATACTCGTAGAGTGTACCGTTTCTAAAGAATATATGCCTCGTTGGTCTAATGGTCGCAAGCGCTACTGCTGAGTATGAGCTCCTAGGTTCGATTCCCGGATCGGACAAAGTGTTATTGGGTTTTCCCACTGGAATATCTCAGTAGCAGCCCGGAGTGTCGATTTGTGGCCGGTTGATGGCAATAGTCTCGCCCCTTATTACATGGCACTTAAACATAACTGGCGAAATGTGGGTGTACTATAGGTTTCACCTCTGTCTAACCTTTCAGGAAATAAAGGCGTCATGTTATTTAAAAATAAATGCCAAGAATGTCACTCACCGTAAGTTTCCACTTAAAATGATGCCATACTTAACGGACTCACTCACTCTTAATTTATTGTTGAATCAAACGAGGACAGGTACAAAGTCAGTGGCATATTGTAGGTATTCTTAAAAAGACTTAGACGAAATATCCCTGTTCAGTCTGTCCCAGCTACCTTTTCGAGGTCGTCGGTCCGTCTAAACAGGGAGCGTCCCACGTTTGTTTGTCGGTTCGCGGTTTCCACTCAAGGATTCGTCTGCTCCATCGGTCCTTGTCAGACGCAGGCTTTAGTCCATTATCACTTCAGTTTGCTAACTCTGCAGGCTATGAGAGTGACCATACTTATCGACGCGAAATCGGCTTGTGCCTTGAGCCGATCACGTATCGCCACACTTGTCATATACAGTTCGACGCGGTGTTTGGTTTCTCGCAATTATTGTATGGACATAAAGCCCTTACTGTACGGCTCAAGCCGATCCCACGTCGATAAGTGTGGTCACTCCCTATGTCGGGAACTGCAGTTCTTTCCGAAGTATTCCATTCTATAAACGTATTTATAATCGTATACTAATATGAAAGTTTGAATGTTTGGATATTTGTTACTCAATCCCGCAAAAACGTCTGAACCGATCGTTATGAAATTTGATATATAGGTAGCCTGGGACCTGGAGAAGGACATAAGCAACTTTTCATCCTGGATTACACACGAAGTCGCGGGCAACAGCTAGTAATAAGATAAACATACCTCTTTAGAGATAAAGTCCAGCATATCATGGAAAGTCTTGGGCACAGAAAGACCACAGGCAGCTCGTGTGGCTGTATAAGACCCCAGACCGTGATCACGACCTCTTTGGATGTCCGTAGCTCGCAGGTCACCTCCGAAAGTATTGTTGCGCCTGTAGAAGCGCACAGGTCAAGTTAATTAGGTCACTAAATCACTTGTTATTAAAAAGCTTTTAACAGTGTATTGGTTATAAATAGCTGTACTAAAATCTACAAACAAACAGACGAAGAATGTGGGAAGGCCTTTTTAATTTTTTGCCTTTTGTTTTCCAGCATTTTGTGAACGTTGTTGGAGCAAACCAATCGTGACCTAACGTTTTAGAATAAATTATTCTGTACCACCAAATAACTGAGAAGTTAAAGATTCTTCATTAAAAAACTTAGCAATGTGAAATTAGGTTTAAGTTAAAGTTAAGGTTATAATTACTTCTGTGAGATAATCCAAACGACCTTTTGAATTCAAGTTCAATCCGCTCAAAACAAACAATATTAGATAATATAATTTGAAATGTATTTTAGTTATGTTATTAAACTTGTGGTAGGTATAAACAATTAACTAGGGTAAACAGATTTAGGATTAATAATGGAAGGATAATAAAGAGTTTTCAGGTCTCAAATCTTGCTTTCATTGTTTTCGTGGCAAAATGGTTTGGTTATCTTCGAGATAATAAAATTGAGGACGAAATAATGAACCCTTTGATTAATCCTTAAATTAAGCGTCGTTGAAGTGCCTAAAAGGAGCACACCCTTTGTGACTTCTTTTTCTTCTTCTTTCTTTTCTGTTTCCTTATTTTATTTTTATTTAAAGAATTAATTTTATGCTTTTTGCTGAGGGTCCATAATTGTACCTCAGCTTAAAGCCATTGTAACACCTTTTAAACATTATGGAATATAAATAAAAATATGGACATGAACTTTATAAATAGCTTTTAATGAAATTGATATACATGCAAAATTCATTAATATTCGGCGTATAATGCAAACACGAATCAAAAGGCTATTGGTGAAATATTTTGATTGATCATTCATTAATTAATATCAACAGTAACGGCCTACGTAAACCACAATAAGCGATTCTCTCATAAATACGCTCCCTTATTTTCAACGGGTAACTTCGTATAATTTCCTTCTCTTAGGAAATAACAGTAGAATCAAATCAACATACAATTACGTCGAATACGAGACTACTTCCTGGAATTCTGACAACAAAGACATGACAATAGGAACTTTGAAATCAGATAAACGTATGTATGTAATTCTGTCACATGTGAACACAACTGAAAATTATCTAGGCACTGAACTGCCTTTGATGTGACGTCATAATACCTTGATTGCCAAACCAAGTATTATTAGAATAATCTAATCATTATTCACAGACCTTGACAGTTCATCCGTGATAGTAACGCCTTACTTCTAGTTTATAGACATTACATCAGTTTGAAGGCGTAATATTATCTCAGATTGGTTTTAATATTAATGAGGCAATAAATCTCCCTCGTATCTTCCATACAGTAAAACTTCAGCACAATTTTGGCGACTGTTTTCGTCGTAAATCATTGTCATTTTGACCATCGTTATTAACCCTTCTTTTCTGATTGCAGAAGCTTATTTTGAATATTTATTCTGAAAGTTAGAAGCAATTTTGTCTATTCTACATCCGATGGGACGTACTTTCAATATTGAATGTCGGAGTTTTTCCTTGCATTAGTTTGAAGCTCAAAGTTTTTATTAGTTTTCAAAGTAGGAATTGCTTACTTGAAAAGGAATTGGGTTATTTCCGAGTCCCAGAACTGGTCGCTGAAGTCTTGTTCCTGCGTTGCGAGACCTCTTGCCAAGTGATCAAAGGCGTTGTCAAGTTCTAGAAGTAGAGGTCTGTTGAACCAGTCACTCATACGCACGGTGCCGACTACACGACGGGTCTCCGAGATTAGTCTGTGAAAAATCAAAGAAGAATAGTTTTTATTTTCTTACAGATAAAATACCTTCAAAATTTGGTTTTATTTCTAGAGAAGGCCCTTTAATATGGTCGTAGAGACAGAAAAACTATAGCATATAGGTACATATAAATATTGGTAATGATATGTTAAGTTTGGCTTGCATAATAAACCCAGATGGGACCGGAATTGCAATTTCCTATCTCATTAATATTAATAGTCAATAAATGTATGACATGATTGCACTAGAGCCAATTTAGTAAAACATTATGGATTGATATAGAGCACAGTGTTGATCCTAATGACCACTGTTATAAGGACCATAATATTGTAGTGTCGAATTTAGTGAGAAGGTGAAAAAAAGTTGGGAGATGTCGTGGGATACCCAATTGGAATGAAGTTCCTTTCGCTGTGTAATACATACATATGTGTTAATACAGAGCCACCTAGTATAATTTTTAGCCCAGCTGACAAGGGCATGTCATGATAAGTCACAAACTCGTGTTTTATTTATCCTGGTAATGTCAGAGCTCGTCCAGCGCTGACATTTCGCTAAAAACTATACTAGTTGGCTCTGTATTAAAAAAAAAACAAAAACTTTTGACACTTGAAACTGAAGGCATAACGCTTTTTCGTTACGTCACAATTTCTGCCAGTTTACTCCAGTCCTACCACAAGCCGAGTTCTCTTCGTTCCAAAAATTACATGACAAGCATCCAGTTTAGATACGGGACAAGTAAAGATTAAGAGCATCAAACAACGGAATCTAATGATCAAAACGAAGTTCTTTACAATGGTGATTGTGGACTTTACAATGGTGGTGATACTGTGTGAAGAAAAAAAATCAGTCTCATGTGTGTGTGTCTGTGTGTGTATGTGGCCAAAATCGAATCTAACGCCGCCATCTTGTTCAAATCGATTTCTGCGACCATTTCTCAAATGTTTTCCACCAACTAACTCCCCCTTGTCAATAATTCAGGTGACAAAATATCCTTATACCCAATGATAATAAAGTAAAAAGTGGTAAATAGGCTATTACGCGCTCCGCATGTGACACATCAAAACTTGGCTAATTAGCCCAGTTTCCTTCGTTTCGTCTTTTTTCTTTCGTTCCCGATAATTACGACATCCTACTTCTACGTGTCATTTAATAATGTGATATTGTGCCGTTTTTGGAGAACGAATGTTGGGTAGGTAACTTATCTACCTCTTTCTACTTATAATACAATTGCTTGTAGCATACTATAAACTTCTGTAGCTTGGGAATTTTATTTGGGCTTTTGGAAGATTAAATGAAATGAGGCCTTTAGGATTCGTGGTTAAGAATGTACAAAAGTAAGGAGACAATAAATATTATAATTTTGGCTGCAATACGTACTTCAAGTAACCCCTGATCAAGGAGTGGAAGTGTCTGAAGGCGGCTGTGGCGTGCTCATCAAGCACAGAAGGGTCCACTCCAGGATTGTAGTCGTTCACGTAGCCATGAGCCCCCGGGTAGATCAGCTTGTTCTTCACCATGTTCTCAAAGCCTGCATGTGAAATAAATAAGTTTAAATACGGGTTTGCTCACAATCTAAGCTACGTATTGGATCAATACCAGATGCGAAGGCAGCCATAAAGGAAAATTCTAGAAAAATATTATCAAAGTGGTACCTAAGAACCCAAAAAAGTTAATAAATATTAAGAAATTCTTCTTCACACTTATCTACTTCGCAAAAAAGGCGGCCAAGGTTAAGAAGGTCGATTTTCCTTATATTTATCTTTTTAGGCACAAAAGCGCTTTGTGTAATGAACAGAAGATCGTGCAATTTCCGGGAAATAATTTTACCAGTAGAAGACGTCAATATAATGGAGTGACTGATGAATGATGAGCCCTTCGGCTGACGATGGCGTGATGATTAACGCAATAGAAAAGAAGAATAGAATACTTTTATTTTCAGACAGAGTCCATAGGGTTAGTTACAGTTTTACTTAAGGCGAAAGCGCCAGGGTAGCCCGCGAAATTCAAATTTTCTTACGTTTTTTGATAGTTTCGTGTCTGTATTAAATTGTACGTTGATCAAAATATGATTCACGATCATTAAACTCATCAATACAACGCTCTAAGAGCAGGTAATCCTATTGAATGACTATTTCATGAAATCTTGACATTTCAGGATTATACTAACTAAGGAGTTGTATTACTGATTCTAATGATTATAATTCTGCAAATACTTATTTGTTACAGTCGCTAATCATACTTTAATCAACATAACCCATACACGGAGCTGCAAATTGCAAAAATCGTAAGAAAATTTGAATTTCGTGGGCTTCCCTTTTAACATCTAGTGTTAGTAGGTACAGACACAGATTAACATCAATAAAATTAAAATTCAGCGTGGAGCTGCATCCACCTCCGCAAGATCGGGGATTCCCACCGATCTGTGAACACGTTGAGAATGCTGTTGGCGCTGCCGCGAACACGCGACATCAGGAGTGCTTATGTTTTTCTAGTGATGGTGGCAAAACCATCTATGTTATTATCCGCAAACATCCCTGCACTGCTAACGCTATGGCAGCAGCAGCAGTACTCTGAGTTCATTATTATATTGGACGTAATATGTCCCATACGCTTATTTATTGTATGATGAAATATAACAGCTTTATCGAACCGAAGCAGCAGCTAGCAGCTTTTTAAAACAGATAAGTACTATTCTGCTCAGTAGGTTCACTGAACTCCATGCGTTGCGAGACTGATGAGCCTACTGTTCAGGGGTAGACGGTGTGTCTAGTTTTTTCTTTTTACTTTTTAATTACTAAAGGCTCCTACAAGTAGGCGCGACACAAAGGCACCGCTCGTCGCGCGACACGCGGGTCTTTGTGTCACGTCGCGTGTCGTGCCTGTTTGCAGGAGTCTTAACTTTGGTTATAAAAAAAATTCTTCTTACTAAGAACCTTGCCTTGCCTATGAACTTTTTTGTCTGAAATAAATGATTTTTTTTATGATTTTATTAAAAGTTTCTTGGTCGTCGATTATATTACAAAAACAACATTTCGAGCTCATGTGCAGTCAGGGAAGTACCAATAGCAGATACAACAAGAGCTTTTCTAGAATGACAATGAATGACAGTAAGTTATGATAATATGATATAGATACAGATCCCAAGATACAGACTTCCGAAATTAAAGTTATTTCATAATTTTGAATTAATTTATTTATGAAGTCGAGCCGAGCAGCTCGTGGCTAAGTAATAACAGCCGCACGGGTCGATCCATCAGGTTAAGCTACGCTTGCCGGGGTTGTCCGTGGATGGGTGACCATCTTTACATACCGAGACTCCTCCGTCCCTCGGAAAGCACGTTAAGCCGTTGGTCCCGGCTGTCATTCGTAGATCTTTGACAGTCGTTACGGGTCGTCAGAAGACCGAAAGTCTGACAACCAGTCTTACCAAGGGGTATCGTATTACCCAGTTACTGGGTTGTGGAGGTCAGATAGGCAGTCGCTCCATGTAAAATACTGGTATTCAGCTGCATCCGGTTAGACTGGAAGCCGACCCAACATAGTTGGGAAAAGGCTAGGCAGATTGATTTTATTTTTGAAGTCGATTACTGGCTCTCTTGTTTGCCTATCGGCGCCAAACCTCCAAACAGCGCTGGCACTCAAGTGTGCCACCCGTACCCGCGCTTTTTAAATCTCCATTTTTAATTATAATTCAAGGCTAATATCCTGTGCAGGCATTTTTAGTCTGTGGTCCGGTAGATATTCACGTCAACTAAATGCTTCAAAACTTATAAGATTTGGTTTGGAACGTAGAAAAAAAATAATTAAAGTGACGTTTTGACAATGACATTTGGCGCGACTGATATCCCCGTGTGTTTTTTTATTGAAAATAAAGTGTTTTCGTGTCTAATCGACGGTAAGTGGATAAATATTCATTTATAAGTAGTTATTACATCGTTTTAGATAACATTTGCACGAAATAACATCATGTATACCATTTTGTTTGAGCAAATAATGTTACGTAAACAAACGACATTTTTGGCCATACTCTGTTGTAATCATATTTTGTTTATAAATACATCTCTCGTAATACGAGTATAGTTTAAATTTTATAGTATGGTATGTTTATTCAAGAACCCAAAACAGTTTACAATAAGTGCCAAGAGCCAATTGAAACATCAGTGGACCATTTTTTGTGAGCAAGGTCATAAATATGTCGCGCCGCGGGAATTCCGCCCGACACTTGACAGATAAAGACATCTCAAGTTTATATCCCTCAGCGGTTAATATGTTTAAATTACTTTTTTAAAGGTTGTTTAAGCGACACGGTTACGCGCTTAACGCAGCTATTTTAACTAAAATAATATTTCAAAATTCTTACCTAAAAGAATAGGAAGATATTCATAATAGTTGATGTGCTGTATTTCAGCGATGTGGATGCGTCTCGCTTCTTGGTAGATAGTCTCATCATTCCAATGAGGGTTGAATTGAGCGAGATTGTCGGCGATGCGGTTGTGTTCACGCATCAGGATTACTTGGAGGACCGTCAATTGAGGGTTTTGGTTCACACGGATGTCACCTGTTGGAAGAAAGAATATTTTAAATTCAATAAGAAAATCATTACCATTTTTTTTGTAGCAAGATGGTTGTGGTTGGCATTTAATATTGCGTGTGTAACTCAAATATCGCGAACTCGGAAGTATACAACTTTCAATGATTATTGTATTACAAACGAAAATTACCAGATATTTTTCCATAAATATACTATTCAGGCTTAGTAATTTTATTTGGTAAATATCATCTCCGAAATCTTCACATTTTAGATACAAAAATGCGATTACTTTTCATGGTGTTTTTCATAAAATTTTCGCATAGGTCCTTTATTAGGAATTCCACTAACAAAGTCATAAATATTCGTTTCGTAGAAAAAAGTCAAGACGACTGCCGTAGTGTCCTCAGTGATCAAATTGGTATTCGTTACTTGGGTCCTTTTTAAATCCGTTTAAGCACTTCAGGAATAAATTACTGAAGGTATTTCGGTGGTCATTATCTTATAAACGGTGCATAGCGAATTTGCCGCATTTTTTACTAACTAGCAGGTGGCGTTCTGTAGTTTCTGCCTACCCCATGGGAAGAAGGCGTGAGTTTATGTATGTATGTATGTATTTTACTAACTAATAGATATCAAACAACTGCAAAAATTGGCGCCAAATCTGAATGGTGGCTAAAAAAAAGTTGTATAGGTACATTCGAACAAGCCACGCTGTATACACAACATAAAATTAGTACTAAACATAATATTTTTTCTTGGTTTATCTTGAAAATCCAGCTAACAATAAACAAATTTATTGTATCTAACCTTCAATGTTTATCCAGCAATTTCACAATTTTGCCGCAAGACCTACAGGTCATTCGTTCTCTGCGTGGCGACACGTGCAAAACAATTTGAAAACAACACAAACATCACTCGTATATTACCAACTGACCTGAAAGTGGTTTATATGTACGATACGTCCTTCCTACTGCAAACTTCCTGTGTACTATATTTATGGGAGGCCAACTTTAATTGGAACAACCTCTATAGCGCTACTCGACAGTAATTACCCTCAAGGGGTGCAAAGATCAAGAGGATCTTCCCATCAGTATTCAAAGGGGCTTATGGTTGTGTAAGCATTCGCTAAGGCTTATCTGTTTCCTAAGGTGCCATTGTGAACTCTCTCAGCTAGATATAATAGCCAATATTTTACGCCTAACTTTGGCTTAGCTTTCCAAAAAAATTTCGAGGCTGGTTATTCACAGTGTCAACAATAAAAGATTTAGGTGCCCGTTTAGTATTATGGCAATATTTGGCAATCTTCATGTGTGGTATTGTAATGTAAGCCAGATTGGCGGAAATTATGGTAATACTTAAATCATTTTGAGTTTTGTTCAATGGTAATCTACGCAAAAGGGTCAACAAAGACGGCGTACTACAAAAACGCATTGAAGCTTGGCTATGTTCTAGAGAAATAACACCAATACGCTTAGCATGAGCACCATATAAACGGATTTTGTCGACGGAAGAGTAGACAAAATGACACATCGCCATGCTTAGACGGTAGAATTTTTTCTACAATCTGTCATTTTGTCTATTCTTCCGTCGACGAAACCCGTTTCTATGGTGGTCATGCCACGCGTGTAATATTAGATCCCGCATCCAATGTACGAGTATTTCATTTGGTTACGTCATCCACTGAAATTGAGAAGTAAGAAAGAAAAGTTTCTACTTCTAACTCACCAGTCAAGTAGCAAGGTTCAGTCGGCGACTGCGCAGACTCGCAGGTAATAGTGACGTTGGGGTCTTGTGGGGGCCACTCCCGACCTCCCCTAACGTTGGTCAGCAGACGTCCTCCTTGACCAGCTCGAATGGGGTTGGCCTGGCCAAGGCTGCTGCCGTAGACCAGCGATAAGTCCATGTAGGCTGTGACTGTTGTTATCTGGTTACAAAAAGAAATATTTTAATGCAGAGCATATACATTTTCCCTGAAAATGGGACATCCGGATCAGTGGTGTTAGCAGGCTACTGTGAGCCCCAGTGGTACTTGGGATTTCTGTGATAACGCATTATCGGTTCGGTATGAACGAAGAGTTAGAAAGAATATTAAATTTATGGAAAAACAGTAAACTGCCGATCTGTAATCCGTACAACAATTTCTATGAGTTTTCATAGATATTGTTCTACGGATATATATCGCAGAATCGCGTCGCACTGTAGTCGCGTCGTGCCTGTCTGCGAGAGTCTTAAGGCTCGCTCACAGACGACAATACGTTTGGTGGCAATACGTTTAGCTGACAATAAATACGCTTGGTGTGAACGCGGTGTTATTCTGTAAAATTATGTTCGAAGCTCACTAAAGTGTGCACAGATTCAAAATGAATCGCATTGATTTGTTTTCGAATGGTTATTATCACAGCTTCACACGAAAAATTATTTACAGAACAGCACTCTAGATTCTGAGCAGAATAAATCTTGTTTTGTTGTTAAGTCAGCTTACAAGTTTAAGCCTAATTGCCTTATTTGTGCTCAAATACCAAAAAAAAAAGGTCGTTAAGTAGCACGTATTTCGAAGTTTCGGAATCCAATTCCCAGGTCAAGTAATGTTCAACCTCTTACTTATTGTTAAAGTTTTCAAGCGTAGAGTGGAGGACTATTCGGAATTGACGGAGCAGGATTTTTTGATTCGCTCTCCTTATATTAAAATCTTACTGTTTTCTGTCGCAAAAAAATATTGTTTGCATGATAAAACTACAAATTAACGATTTTCGGACACTTTCGTTTACTTGTGCTGTGAGACCTTGTTTCTTGCCAAATTTCATGATTCTAAGTAAACGGGAAGTACTCTATAGGTTTTCATTTATTTGTGAGTATCGAAATATGTGGCATAATTGGACGTATTTTTTTATTGCGTTGACTTAGAAGCTTGATTTTTTTAGAGCTCCAAGGAACCGTAGACCTACGTATTTGATATTAATTTCAACTTGATACCTCCTCCACGCGTTCTTGAGAAAAGGATCTTGATGGACATACGGACGGACAACGAAATCATCCTATAATGGGTTCCGTTTTTTACTTTTGAGGTACAGAACCCTAAAAATGAGACAGTATGCATCTCTGGGGACCTCTTCAAATAATAAAACTGAGATGCTTGCATTCAATGGCCAATTTCAGATGAGATTTCGTTAGGTCACAAGAATGGTGGTTGGAACTGGAACTACCGGGTGCGGCGAGTGAACTGTCCGTATGTGAAAATGAAATACTTCTGTTAATTTTTATTATTTATTTATACACTTTTGCCATGTGAAAATAGAAAGTTCAAAGTTTTATTATGACTTATTCTGAAGGAATAAAACAGCCTTTAGCCTTTACTACAAGCTGAAGTTTCTTTCTGAAAGAAGCAAAGGCTGCTCGAACGACGTCGTCACTCAAACAAATCCATTCTCGCGTAAGAGTAACTTTGGGCGCTTCCAGAAAAGTGTGTTTTTTAGCACAGGCCCTGGCCTGTAAAACACCCCAAATACAAAAGTCCAGCGGATTCAAGTCGGGCGATGACGACGGCCACATAATTATCTCGGTCGATCAGCACTGGAACGTTTGCTTTCAACCAATTTTGCGTTCCAATTGCTCTGTGCGATGGTGCCGAGTCTAGCTGGAAAGTCCAACGCTCAGAAACGAATGTGTTGCGTGCCCACGGTGTCAGCCCTTATTTTTGTTTTTTGGATGGGAAATCATCAAATGACTTCTCCCGCTCTGTGCGGAGCAGGAGGGCGTGTCAGACTTTTACTGACTAAAACCCACCCGTGTTCCTTCAGTTGCCTGTGCCGGGGCCACGGTAACTCTTTCGAACATCCTGCAACCCTAGCTGGCATCGGCCCTAGCGGACCCCGTCAATAGCGCTGACATCTCTTTGAGGCGCGCGTGGAACACAACGCGCCGTCGACCCGGGCCTGGTCCTTATCGGACGGCGAGTTACCCATTGCTCGCCGTCCGCAAGCCCGCGCCTACGGTGGCCGGGAATCGACTGCCAATTCCCGACGCCCAGGGCGTCTCCTACGGCGACTAGGGGCGTGAGGGCGCAAAGCTTGCCTCGCCCTCACGCGTTCCACCTCCTCCTTCGCGAGCATTACTGCCTCACAGAAGGAGGTGACGGCTTCCCATTTACTCTCGCTCCGTACTATGGCCTGGACCAGGGCCGGACGCGAGAGATCGCCGCCGCCGATCGCTTCCACGAGGACACGGCGGTGTTCCGCCCAAGACGGGCAGACCTCCACCGTATGTTCCTCCGTGTCCTCCGGGCGATCCACGCAGTGGTGACACCCGGGCGTTTCCTCCCGCCTTATCCGGAACAGGTACCTCCCGAAGCACCCGTGTCCGATGAGGACCTGCGTCAGGCGGAAGGTGAGGACGCCGTGGTGCCTCTCCAGCCACTCCTCAAAGAGGGGACTTATCGCCGCAATTGTGGCGTGCCCAATTCCCCTATCTTTAACATTACTTTTTCCTGGAAACTGTAGCCTCCAGGGTTTACCTACTAAATCAGTTTCCTGTTTATCTTTCGCGGGATAAATATCATGCGGTTAAGATTTTGTGAATTTTTTTTTGTCTCTAACAATACAAAAAATTGCTTTTATTTAAAAACTACAGCCCATGTTATAAATGAAACGGGGTTTAAATATATTAAATGGTCTGTGAAATACATGACGTAAAATTGTAATTGACAGCGACGTTATTAGATTTTCTTAAAAAATAAAGTAAAAGCCATTTTCAAAGAATTTTATACTCAGACTATAAAACCTTGACTCTTAAATAAATATTAATAATGCGAAAGTATCTCTGTCTGTATGTATGTCTGTCTGTCATCTTTTCACGCCTTAACGGCTAAACGGATTTCAATTTAAGGTACACAAGTAGCCCATGACCTAGTGGCCTGTAGTAGGTTCCTGTGACATAATTTCCGATCTCCACGCAAGCGAAAACGCGGGCAGTAGCTAGTTTATAAATATTTTCCTTTTTTACGGCCACAAATTAGTTATATTAAATGCTGATCCTAAAAAAGTTGGGAAAAGCCTAGCTCAGAAAGATGAGACTGTACGTTTTGCACATGATAAGAGTTTATTGTAATTTACTCCTTAAGAATCGATTTTCAAAACCCCGGGATATGGAATATGTTTAAGGAGTGAAATTAATATAAGCGTTAACTCAAAAGCGTTACGTTTTTCTGCGCAACATACCTTGCGCACATTTCACGGAGTAAACTCCAGTCGTGCGTCGGAGCTGACATACACACATTTTTTCTAAGCCCCATCAAACAAGAATACAAAGCGTATTTTTATTTTTGGTATGTTATAATAAGTACCTAAATATTTACCATCAGACCTTTAGCTAAAAAGGGTCAGACCATTTTTATCCTGGGGCATTGTGAGTGGCTAGTAACAAATACTTGTTATATCAACAAAAAAACTTTTTTGCAATAAAATACAATACAACCGACTTAAAAAAAAACACTACAAAGTGAAAAATAACTTTAATTTCGGAAGTCGGTGTCTTTGGAACTGTATTTTAGGTTTTTGCCTCAGACTATATAATATAATAGAATATAATATATATATATATATATATATATTTATATATTTTAATATTAATATTTACAACAATACATATCACGAGATTGTATTATCGATGTCAATTGTTTTCTTAATGTTTGTTCAATATTCATGAAGGGAAGCAATGCTTTTTTCACATTACGACTTGGTAGTACCACATTACATTGGTAGTTTCACATTACCATTCTTACGTTCATACGCAAATCAACGACAATAATAACGACCCACCTGCGCACCTGGCTCTAAGTGTTCTTCTTTTAAAAGCGTAATAATTCCTTACCGGTTCAGCAGGAGCATTAGGAGCCGTGCATCCTCTATCCCTGGTCGTACCAGTCCTCACAAAGTTCATACACTGGGTTCCTTGTGGGGAGTGGATAGGGTCATTGGGTGGGATCAGCAGAGGCGCGCACACTGGGTTCGAAGTCACGTCAGGGGCCAGTCGGCCATTGTCGTCGCAGCACGTCACCAACTCCTTATCTGTACAAATGGATTTATAAATTGAAGTATATGATACTAGGGATGAGAACAGCTATAGCCTGATTCGGTTGAAACGATTTTCAAGCTTTTTCTAGAACAATGAACTTTTATTAATCCTTCGTAGCCGGAACGTAGATCTACGCGCGTCACAATGGCTTTTTAATTGTTCAGTCTACGAAAGGTAAAGGCACGTGGTGTTACTTTACAACGTAATGAGGTGTTGCGTTACCAATTTAAACACAAATAAAAAACTTAACTAGTAAAAAAATATAATATAAAACAAGTAATCCATTATAAATCGTTAGAAATATCGTTAGAAAAAAGATTCTAACGATAAATCAAATATTTATGTAGCCTCTCGTCTGAAATAATCCCTTTTTTATTTTTTTATCTTCGCATTTTTTGAAAATAAAGTGAGCTTTAAAAACATTCTGTAGCACATTTTTGGTAACGGAACTTCTGAACAAACTACAGCATGGAACAAGGAAATTATCTGAAATATTTTTGTGAAACCATTTTCCTTTCTGGAAATTGCTGATCCACCATTTTCTCTACAACGGATAAGGTTTTATTGAGTCCTCGTTGTCTACATATTTGAGCAGTAAAAGGCTCGTTTTAAATGATAAAGAAAATTCTCTTATTTATAATCGAAGAAATGTATAAACATTTTCATCGATATTCGAACAGCTTTGTTATTATGTTTGACTGTCGAGAGGTAGTCATAACAATAGTACCTACATACATAGGTATTTCTTTCCCGTAGCAATTTCTTCACTCCTCGATTTCAAAATATATTTTTTATTGATAACTTTGAGAATATAAATAAAACAACAACTATCGAGTAAGTACCTATATGTTTACAAATCTTGGCAGAGCATAAATGCTTTACTTAAGGCGAAAACGCCAGGGTAGCCCACGAAATTCAAATTTTCTTACGTTTTTTGCAATTTGCAGCTCAGTATTAGGTTGTATGTTGATTAAATTAAGATTCGGGACATTAAAAAATATGTATTTACAGACTTATAAATCATTAAAGTCACCAATACAACTCTCTAAGACCAAGTAATCCTATTGATTGACTATTTCATGAAATATTAACATTTGAGGATTATACTAACTTAAGGAGTTATAGGTAGTACTGATTTTAATTCTGTAAATACATATTTGTTACGGTTGCGAATCATACTTTAATCAACATACACCCAAACGCTGAGCTGCAAGTTGCAAAAATCGTAAGAGAATTTGAATTTCGCGGGCTACCTTAGCGCTTCCCCCTTAATGATTTTGGTCCTATTTAATCCATTTTATCCAAAACTATAAGTGCAAATCTACACAAACAATCTATACACACAGCCTCCGGCTTTTATATAAGCCAATTATGGGCTATGATATTCTCAAATTATGCGACAGTGATTAAAAACATAAATTATTATTATGTACCATCGTGGACATTTGCGGTGAACTACTTTTCGATCTTATCCCCTTAGTAATAAGGTCGAATAGTAGTTCACCGCTAATATCAGCGATGATACCTATATAAAATTGTGACACACAAAGGTAATGTTATAGACTGATGAAATTGAAACAAAATGATGATACTTTTAGTAACACATTTACACACACATTAAACTTACTCTCAGCGTCAGTAGAAAAGGCTATAGGAAAACAATAAATAAATAATTAGTGAAGAAGGTTAAATATCGAAGAGGTTTACTTACAGAGGTCTACTCAAGTTATTTTAGTTCTCCAAATTATAATAGAAAACTCCTAAACCCAAACTTTAAACGTTTTTTTTATTCTGAAAGACTGTTCATGTCATCATCATCTGCCTAGCCTTTTCTCAACTATGTTGGGGTCAGCTTCCAGTCTAACCGGATGCAGCTGAAAACCAGTATTTTACATGGAACGACTGCCTATATGACCTCCACAAACCAGTTACTGGGTAATACGATACCCCTTGGTAAAACTGGTTGTCAGACTTTCGGGCTTCTGAAGACCCGTAACGACTGTCAAAGATCCACGAATGACAGCCTGGACCAACGATTTAGCGTGCTTCCCGAGGCACGGAGGGGACTTGGTATGTAAAGATGGTTACCCATCCACGGACCAACCGCGGAGAGCGTAGCTTAAGCTGATCGATCGACCCGAGCGGCTGTTATTACTTAGCCATAATGATGTCTTCGATCAAAAAATCTGCAGTCAATTCTCAGGTTAGCTACTTATTTGTGATTGGATGACCAAAATAACATCATCCAATCATATAAGTTAACATTATAATCTGCAGAAGATTCAACTAGAAAAATCTCTTAAAGAAACACAGAAGAGAGCCATTGTAGTTTCTTCTCAATACAAACATGATAAAAAATTCTACAAAAAGACCCACGACTTTTCTTATTTATTTGATACAGTTTATTATCCGTCCAGTAACACTTAACTAAAATTACAGAATATCACAGCAAGAAACATTGTTTAAACGAAATCCGATAATCCTAGCGTAAATCTACTACCCGTTTTGTGGCTCCCCTAATGTACAGTCAACAAAAGTGATAAGTATGCGGGCAGATTGACAACTAGTTTCTGAGGCTGTTTTTACTATCATGCATATTTCGTTACACACCTGAATAATCCCACGGGGGCGCTTATCCCTAGATTCAATAAGGTTTCAACAGGATTCAACATTAAAGAAAAAAATGTCACGCAACATGACACAAAAACGGGGTAATCCAGCGGGCGTGAGCAAGCAAATCAAAGCAAAGAAAAATAATTTAAAAAAGAATCATTAAAAATTAGCACCTTGAAAATATTCGCACTAGTAACGTCTGGGTATGTTATAATATTGCCTGAATAATGAATATGTGTTAATTCCTTGCTTGCATACCAATCTCTTTCGTCAAGTGTACAAAAAGTTAACAAAGTAACAAACAAAAGATTTTCTTTCTACGAAATAAAACTTCTAATAAATTAATGTAAGAACTTACGGGACTGAACTACGCCGGCTGTGAGTGACATATCGTGGGTTACAATTTGTCCCCACTGTTGTGTGTTGAGGTTCCAAATAGGGTCGACTAGTTGTCGGTCGGGGAACAGCCGAAGACTGATGTCTCGGGGGTTCGGAAGTGGACGGCCGGAGGTTGATAAAGGCATGGCGCTTACACCTGGAAAAGAAAGCTTTATGAATTGTCATGACAACTAATATTAGGTACTGTAGTTTCAGCATTTTTATTAAGATTTACTTGATGTTTTCCTATTCTATATTAAACATCTTATGAATTTTAGTTGCAAAAAAAAATGGAGAACGTAGTACTAGTTACGGCTTAAACGTCCCAATTTACTCGCACACTGTAAGGGTACCTACAAAGGCGGACTCAATGCCTTAGGCATTCTCTAGCAGGCGACCAAGGGTGGTGAAGAGATAATATGGCAGGTGCTCTGTTGGAGAGGAGATAATAATATTAAGAAGATAACAATATTGGCGAAAATACATGTGCTTATAAAATTAGCTTTAAAATTAAAAATAATAATAATAAATATGTACATATACAAGGTGTAACATAAATAACGCACAACCTCTTAAGGGGTCATTGTACTCATCATTATGAACAACTTTTACTATGGGACCAAAAAAAAATCACCTGTTCCGTACATTTTGACGAGATAACTCGTCATAACGCGAACATAAATGTCCCATAGTAAAAGTTGTTCATAATGATGAGTACAATAACCCCTGAAGAGGTTGTGCGTTAATTATGTTACACCTTGTATATATTTAATTAGCTTTTTTAATTTAAAAAAAATTAAGTTTCTTACAAAAGTCTTTAAAGCATCACAAATGTATCGGTATCTGCAAACATAATCTATCTCACGCCACTTGCTACCATAAATCCCTACGTCCCTTCACCCTGTTCACGTCCTGCGCCATTAGGGCTAAATTAACATATCCCCATACATATACTTTTGCGCAATACATTAACCGCTAAGCGTCACCACAATGATTCATCAAAACGTCGCCAACTAAAGGAAAATAGTGACACTACGACTAACAGTAAATGATAAATAGAAAGAAGTTAAGTTCTCTTATTGAAAATGGAACCAGCGGAAATGAATGTTTGTGGAGGGATGAGACTTGCGATACTGAGATAAATACGGGATAAAATGGTTGATAGAATTGTAGTCAGTATCTTAGTTTATTCCTGAATTAATAATCAATAGAAAAAATGCACACATTACGTTTTTCCCTTAAGGGGGAAGCGCTTCGGTAGCCCGCGAAATTCAAATTTCCTTATGATTTTTGCGATTTGCAGCTCATTGTCTGGGTGTATGTTAATTAAAGTATGATTCGCGACCGTAACAAATATGTATTAACAAAATTACAATCATTAGAATCAGTAATACAATTCCTTAAGTTAGTATGATCCTGAAATGTTAAGATTTCATGAAAAAGTCATTCAATAGAATTACTTGGTCTTAGAGTATTGACGAATTTAATTATTGTAATTCTGTAATACCAATACTGCTGAGCGTGCCCGCCTGCTGGCTGTGGGTGAATGGGAGTCGGGCCTCTGGCTTCAAGCACTACCGTCACCCAACATAGGCACTTTGCTAGGTGACTCCACCTTCCGGCTCGCTACTTGTCTGCATCTGGGCGCTCCTTGTGGGGCTCCACACCGCTGCCAGTGCGGTGAAGCCGTCGACTGCCTCGGACATCATGGCCTGTCTTGTAGCAAGAGCGCAGGCCGGATAGCACGGCACGCTAGCATTAATGACATTATCCGTCGTGCTCTTGTCACCGCCGGGGTGCCAGCTGTTTTAGAACCCAACGGCTTGGCACGCGACGATGGCAAGAGACCAGACGGAATGACCATAATGCCTTGGAAGTTAGGCAGGCCTTTGGTGTGGGATGCAACATGTGTCGACACCCTTGCGCCATCCCATCTTCTTAGTACGGCGGGCTGTGCTGGGGCGGCTGCTGCAGGTGCGGAAAACCTCAAACGGCGAAAATATTCCGAACTTTTTGGGAGTTATATGTTCGAGCCGTTTGGGGTTGAAACACTAGGGCCATGGGGTCCGAGTGCCCACTTGGTTTTCCGAGACATCGCCAAGCGGTTAGTCGACTCTTCACGTGACCAAAGGGCTGGCCTATTCTTTGGCCAAAGAATTAGCATCGCCATACAACGTGGCAATGCTGCCAGCCTTTTGGGCACATTTCCTGTTGACAGCGATGCGGACGAATTTTTTGATGCCCTATGATTATATTTTTTTTTTTTACATTTGTACATATTATAATTATTATTTTAAGTCTGTTAGCTTATTTATTATGTAAATATTATGTTCCGAAATAAAAAGGTATAATTCTGTAAATACATATATGTTACGATCGCGAATCATATTTTAATCAACATACAGCCTTTTTTTTTTTTTTTTTGTGGATGGGAAATCATCAAATGACTTCTCCCGCTCTGGGCGGAGCGGGAGGGCGTGTCAGACTAAACCCACCCGTGTTCCTTCTGTTGCCTGTGCCGGGGCCACGGTAACTCTTTCGAACATCCCGCAACCCTAGCTGGCATCGGCCCTAGCGGACCCCGTCAATAGTGCTGACATCTCTTTGAGGCGCGCGTGGAACACGACGCGCCGTCGACTCGGGCCTGGTCCTTACCAGACGGCGAGCTACCCATTGCTCGCCGTCCGCAAGCCCGCGCCTACGGTGGCCGGGAATCGGCTGCCAATTCCCGACGCCCAGGGCGTCTCCTGTGGCGACTAGGGGCGTGAGGGTGCAAAGCTTGCCTCTCCCTCACGCGTCCCGCCTCCTCCTTCACGAGCATTACTGCTTCGCAGAAGGAGGTAATGGCTTCCCATGCACTCTCGCTCCGTACCATGGCCTGGACCAGGGCCGGACGCGAGAGATCGCCGCCGCCGATCGCTTCCGCGAGGACACGGCGGTGCTCCGCCCAAGCCGGGCAGACCTCCACCGTATGCTCCACCGTGTCCTCCGGGCGATCCACACAGTGGTGACACCCGGGCGTTTCCTCCCGCCTTATCCGGAACAACATACAGCCTAATACTGACCTGCAAATTGCAAAAAAAAAAAAAAAAAACGTAGGAAAATTTGAATTTCGCGGGCTACTCTAGCGCTTTCGCCTTAAATTGACACACACTTTTGGATTATATGTGTTACGCTTACTACTACGAAGGTACGCTACGCGCGTAATACGCGTGGCTACGGGTTGCAAACCGTCCTTACCGCGCCGTAAGTGCGATCCAACTCTAAGTGGTGCTATTCTGTAAAGATCCCACCGTGAAAATTTAGGTGAAGTGAGCGTGATGTGAACTGTCATCCCACCTTACTCTACTAGGGATTGAGCTCACTTCAAACTCACTTCACCTAAGTGCTCACGGTGTGATGTTTACAGAATAGATCGGCTGAAGTATTTTGGTTCACGAGGGTCGCGCTTATGGCCGGCGTCGGCGCCGGGAGTCGGTCGATAATACGAAGCATCTCTGCTACGCGCGTATTAACTACGCCTCGTGTAATTTTCAATGCGTGTGCTTACTACAAAAATCAATGGTGAAAGTATATGTAAATATTTTATATCTATTTTGTTACGACGCAAAGGTATAATTATGTGAATGTCAGAGTTAAAAGATAAGTGTGTTGCGATTGATGGAAAATTCCTGTGTTCCTGCATCTTGATTTTTGCTTTGATAAACAGTCTCAATGAACTCGGTTTTAATCCCTGATTGATATTACATTTCTCGTTATTAAATACGTTTTATCTGCACAATTTTATCTTTGGTTTACTACACGATATAACTTATAGTTTACTGAACTAAAACATCTAAGTACATTAAATTATAACCAACATTTATAACTACATTAATTATAATTAAGTAGTATCTCTATGTATTATACTGTGTGTACATAAATAATAAAAACAATGTTATACTAATAGCCTAAGCCTCGAAGCTAGTAATCGAGGCTTAAACATTGGCAAAAGGCTGGGACAAAGCAATAAAACGATTCAGACAATATAAAGCCCAAGAACTTGTGAGCACACTTAGAAATCCAATAAAAGATGCCACTTGTCTTCCAAAGATCGTGAACAATTCAAGACTCAATCCCCCATAAAAGAGCTCCTGCACTGAATTATTAGATTAAATGGGCAAATATCAATTGCAACTACGTCAGTGACGAGTGAAATGGCATGCAAATGCCTGAAACGTGGGCATTTTAGATATTTGCATAAAACGAGCAACGAAGCGGAGACCGTTCTCGTGCATTCGTAAATCATTTGTAACATTGAGCCGACGTTGAATATACAATAGCATAGCAAGCCTATTATTTTCTTATCACGAAATGTTTTGTGATTATTTTTGTGTCTGGGTACATTCAACGGCAGACACAAATCTCTAGCTGTCTCAGCAGAATTTTACAGTTTCTTTTTTTAACTACAACATGTCCCGGAATTAACGCACAACCTCTTAAAGGGTTATTGTACTCATCATTACGAACAACTTTTACTATGGGACCAAACCTGAAATCACGAAACAAAATCAGCTATTCCATAAATTTTGACGAGTTATGCGAACATAAATGTAGGGAACAGTTTTTTTTGGCGATTTAAGGTTTGGTTCTATAGTAAAAGTTGTTCATAATGATGACTACAATGACACCTTAAGAGGATGTGTTTTATTGTTACAGGTCTGTAAGTACACATTGTATAGAGAAATCTGCTGAATTATATTAATTATCTGGGCTTTAAGAGACACATCGAGCTTTAGTAATCAACGGTAATTTAACACGCCACAACTCTTGGCGGAAACGACGCTCCTTTGTGGAGAGTCGTTTCTTGCACCGATCTTTTTCTGCCGGATACTACAGTAGAAAGGTCAGAAATAACAGACCCGTTGCGTTATTGTAGCGCGTGTACTTACCATCAGCATAATTATAGGGTGCCAATCGTCCGTAAGGCGTCTGGGGCGTGCCCCACGCTGGTCTCTGGAGGTTGTTGCAGGAGCCATCAATGGCTCTGTACCGGGACTTGGCGCAGAATGGGGGAGAAAGACCACAGGTCTGGGTAGCCGGGTCCACAGTAGATCCTAATGGAGGTGGTGGGTTGCTGAAACTATACCAATAAAAAGGATTTTAATAATTGTTTTTGATAGTTGGAGAAGTAACATTATAAGTAGATTAGTAGATAGATTTCGCAGGTTTTTTTTTTAATAACAATCAGCACATCTAAAACGCTTTCAAGAGCTGTCACTGTCAATATTGCACAGCAATGTTGACACTGACAGCTTTTGAACGCGGTTTAAATGTGCTGATCGTTTCAGTTTAATTGGTGAAATTCACCTTTAGTTGTCAGACCAGCGCCCTAATTGCGTAACATACTACCAATCACAATCTGAATGATTTTGAAGCAAATTGCTAATCCTTCATATGTTGCTCAGCTAGATAAATAACGCAATGAATGTTGTTGAACTGTCTAAATGAAACAGATTCCTACTGTAAGTGTGTTACGCAATTGCCTCGCTATATTATAATTAGGTACAGTAAAGATACCATAATTTTTTGTAGGTTAGAAATACATGCATTTTTTTGTATTCGCGATTGTCAAGAGTTAACAGGCAATATTCACATAGCTAAAATAAATAGTCACAACTCTTTCATACAGAAAAACTTTTTTACAAAAGCAGTACCATTTATGCAACTTAATAACAATCTGTACACACCTCCTACCTACAAGTTTATCATGCTTTTAATTTTAAGTTAAATAATTATATTTCCAACTTCGCTTTTCATGTTTTGTTTCATGTTTATTATTGTATATATACTCAAGATGTAACATAAATAACGCACAACCTCTTAAGGGATCATTGTACTCATCATTATGAACAACTTTTACTATGGGACCAAACCTGAAATCGCGAAAAAAAATGAGCTGCTCCCTATATTTATGTTTGCATAACTCGTCAAAATGAAAGGGAGAACCCTTTAAATCCATCCAAAGATGATTGATTTTTATTTTATTTTTAACTTTATTTTGTTGTATATGTTGTATATTAATTTATGTTGTGTGCCTTTTAGTCTGTGCTAAATAAATGCATTATCTTTCTTTTCTTTCTTTCAAAGGTTGTCTGTAAAAGATCGCTTTTAGCGATAAGATACGACCGCCCATTGTGTCACCCTATGTAAAATTTCTACATTTATATCTGTATTTTTTATGATGTACCTAATTAATAGTATTCTATCTATCTATTAAATGGGACTTAAACATAACTGGCGACATGTGGGTGTACTATAGGTACACCTCTGCCCCTTCGGGGAATACAGACGTGACGTTATGTGGGTATGTGTGTATCTATCTATCTAAATGTATGTATCTAGTTATACCCAGCGCGAGTGGTAAAGCAAATATTAAAGGTCTGGCACACATATAAACACTGCATTGCATCAATTCCAGCCGTTTAGTATACTCTAAAAATGACTCCATACTACAACGCACAAGATTCGTAACGGAATCACCTCAGAACGGGATTAACTGGTAAATGGAGCTTAGGTCAGGGCGTCGTCGTCGCCATCTTCACCCAGCTGCAAGTGCAGCTTTGAAGTGCTGAGCCGGTCCGATTATACGCTTAGGTACGTCTGGTTGACGACGAACCGATGAGGTGAGTCCGAATCTGGTGCAGTCCTTCCTTATATGTGTGCAATGACCTTCACACGGAGTCAAGTTTGTTTGCAACTCTAAAATCGTTCAAATGAAATTCCCTGGGGAATGTTGGCGCTTGTAAACTACGTGTGGCAACACGTGTTGGTGACATCAATTGATTTAGAGCGAGAGTAATAGGTATCTACTTTGTAGTGACCAGGTTTGGAGGTAGTTTTATTTATATTCAAAATATAGTACAAAATGTTTGAGACGTGTTTTAATAGTGTATGTATGTACCTACAAGCAACCTTTCAGGGGCGAAGCCATCATACAACCCGATTCCTATCGGCTTCCCTTCGGAACAACCACTCTTCTTAATGTCTACTATTGCCAAATAATATGGTACACCCGTGTGTGTAACCGTGTATCACATCACATTACATAATTATATTTAATACCAGTTTAAGACACCATTAGATTAAAAACCTACAATTTTTTGTCAGAGTTTATGAGAACTGAACAATTTTTTCTTCGGCTTCCCTCTAATGATGATTGTATCTGCGCCACTGCAACCTCTATCATAGCGTTGCCACATTTAGATCTCAAACTCAAAACATGTATTTCAATTTAACCAATTACAGGCATTTTTGAATTGTCAAGGGGCCGGTCAGTCAGAAATATGTGGTTAGTTGCCTATTCCAAAGCGTAGTAGGATCCTATGGAAAAAAATACCGGCCAAGTGCATGTTGAATCACGCACAAAGAAGGGTTCCGTAGTTGGGATGAATTTATCCCAAGAACAAACTTAACATTGTTGTTGAAAAACATGTTCCCCCATACTTTCCAACTGCAAATGGTCAATATTGAGTGATTCACCATGTTATTTTAAGACCATAGACTTCTCATAGGTTTTCCTGTAATCTATAAATATAGAACTATTCTCTGTATTTATTGTTCAAAATTATAGGCTCAGCAGATCCGGAGATAAGGGGAATGGTTAATTTTCATAAATTTTCTTTAATAACTTTCAAACCATTTTTTTTTAAATTATAAAAATATATATTTGAAATACTCTTATCAAGTCTTTTCATTTACGGTACGGTTTGCAAAACTTTATTTTTATGTTCTAATTTTTCCCCCAAAAGTGAGGTACATATGCAAAATTCATTTATTTACGTTACACGTTCATGTTTGGGTCACATAAATTCAAATGTGTACCAAATTTAAAATTAATCGGTCCAGTAGATTCAGAACAAATTCCCAATTCAGGGCTCAGGGATTCAGGACGATGACAGACGGACAAACAGATAGACAGACGAGTGAGTTCCGATTTTTCATTCAGACGTACGGGACCCTAAAAATGGGCAAGAAACTCCACAGAAACTCTTTTAAGTCAAAATATTGCTTAGGACCTTCGGAATATCTGTTAATATTTACGTTATTGTGGACACAAAGGGGCTGTTTGTGATTATGTACCCAGATATTGTATATCGGGTCTTTCCTGTGTCATATAGACCTACAATAATCTACAGATGGCCATTAGAAGCTGCTATTATTACATTAATGAAGAGCAGCTCAATGATTAGGCAGATAAAGTGATACCAAACAACATTTTCCAACCATATTAAAACCCGTCACATCGTACCTAGACATGTTTAGAGTTTCGCCCTAGCTCCATTATTTAGCCTTTTAATATAGGTTTGTACGTGGTGGTAAATGTGCTTCTACGACACTAAAAAATGTCTTAACTCTTTCATTTTCCGAGAACGAATTCTAAATAACACACGTGAGTAGATACCGTATATAAGTGATATTTCACATTACTTTATTTGAGCCTAAGTTCTATATAAAAAACTTTTTTGCAAAAAAAAAAACAACCGACTTCCAAAAAAAAACACTACAAATTGAAAAATAACTTTAATTTCGGAAGTCGGTGTCTTTGGAATTGTAAGGTTTATGCCACCGACTTCCGAAATTAAAGTTATTTTTCAATTTGTAGTGTTTTTTTCTTGGAAGTCGGTTGTTTTATTTTTGCAAAAATTTTCTTATTTTTCACTTTTTAGTGGGTCGGTTTGTAATTTATTTAAGTTACAATAGAATGACAACTGCTCATCACCTTTTTCAAAATATTGCTTTTCCCGATGCAGGGACGTTAATTGTTGAGGAGTTCTCCTGGTACTTCATCATCAGCTCCACTTCACCATATGCATTGTGACGAACATATTGCTTAGCAATCATTTTAAAGTAATCGAATCGCAACCCGTGAAATACTTATTATTGAGCTGTTCCGGTGGCCACTTACCATCTGTGGTCTTCGTCATCAGTTTCACTTCACCAAATGATGCTTTCCGAGAGCAAATGCACAAATTACTATAAAAAATACCCAAATCGCTACAGGTGGGCCTATAATATTTGAAGTGTTCCCTGGATTTCTCCAGGACTCCATCATCAGATCATGACCTTATGACAATAGGACCACTTGGAAAGTATACCCTTTAAAACAAAAAACGAATTTTCCAAATCGGTCTAGCCGTCTTCGAGTAATCGGGAAACACACATAAAAAAAAAGATTCCGATGAACTGAGAACCTCCTCCTTTTTTGAAGTCGGTTAAAAGTCATTTATAGCCAGAGTGCATCTCATGACAATTCCAATAGGCCCAAACACGGCTAGGATACATTGTTTTAATACGGAGTTCCGGTGCCTACCTTCCGACTTCATCATCAGATCAGTTCAATGGTACCATTTTCATCAGAACCATTTATTTAAATTTGCTTCGTTATATTCGCTTAACTGTCTTAATCGAGATATCTTATCGCCACCCATGAAATACTTATCATTGAGCAGTTCCCGTGGCCATCTGTGGTCTTCTTCGTCAGTTCCACTTCACCAAACGGTGCTTTCCGAGAGCAAATGCACAAATTATTATAAAAAATACCCAAATCGCTACAATAATATGCCAATAATTTTCAAGAGCTCCCTCGATTTCTCCAGGATCCCACCATCGTTGAAAGGGTATAATAATACCCTGTGAAGTATTTCCCTTTCAAATAAAAAAGAATTTTCCAAATCGGTCCAGCCGTCTTTGAGTAATCGGGGAACACAAAAAAAAATAAAAAAAATATTCCGATGAACTGAGAACTTCCTCCTTTTTTTGAAGTCAGTTAAAAAGATATTCACACCCTCGGTAAAAGTATAATATTGTTATGTTATAATTAAATATAATATTTATGATATGAAAATAGTGTGGAGGAAAAAGGGCTGTTAAAACAGGTAGATGTATGAACACAATTTTTTCTCACAGGCAATTCACAGTGAGCGGATTTTTTAGCTTTAGCAATATTAATAAACCTTATTTATTTTGCGTGAGGTTTATACGTGGCAAAATAAAATTAATGTAGGCTTGAGGTCTATAATAGGTATTTATGTTATGAAAATAGTGTGGAGGAAAAAAGGGCTGTTAAAACAGGTTGATGTATGAACACAATTTTTTCTCACAGGCAAATTCACAGTGAGCGGATTTTTTAGCTTTAGCAATATTAATAAACCGTATTTATTTTGCGTGAGGTTTATACGTGGCAAAATAAAATTAATGTAGGCTTGAGGTCTATAATAATATTAAGGTATATTTTTTCACCCTTTTCAATTCTGTCTTGCACAAAATTAGGTTAGATTAATCATACTATACTAATATTATACAGGGTGTAAGGGACAGCCCTCCACGGACTTATGAGAAGCCACTAAACCTGATTTGTTTTATTACCTCACACGCAATGTATCGTTACCGTGGCAAAACGCGCGTAGCGAACGGCAGCGCAGCGAGCCTTCGGCCGCCGAGTATTTTATCATACATTGCTGATTTTGTTTATTTTATCTGTTTTATTTACATAAATGGAGTGCTGCGTACAGAGAGTGTAATTTTACATTGAAATAAAGGAATAGTAACTGAAAAACGATAAAAAAATTAAAATTTTCCTAAAAATATTTTCGGTGGATTATGATTCAAAATAAGGAGCTGAATGCACTCTGTTAGTTTGCGGAGGGCTGTCCCTTACACCCTGTATATACATAAATGCGAAGTGTGCTTGTTGGTTTGTCCTTCTTTCACACAGCAACTTGATTTTTTGCATATAGATAGTTTACAGGCCGAAATATTTACCTATTAACTCAAAGTTATTAGCAAGGTTCTCTGTGTTTTAATATAATAGTCTAGTTAATAATTAGTTTGGTTAACAAGTATTAAGCTAACTAAACCTAATAATAAGTTAATTAATCGTTATTCAGTTAATGGTGTTAGTCAAACACATAAACAACTAATAACCTTATCGTGGGTCCAAGGTGGGCGGGGTCAACCGTCGGGCTGTAGACAGAATCAGTGCATTTTACAACAGATACAAGCGACATAGACAAATTAACAGCCAGTGCATAATGTGTGCACAGAGAATTGTAGGTACACATTTCAGACATGATTTTGTCCGTAACATTCCAGTGAAAATTATTCACAGTATTGTGCAGACGATAAATAGGGTACTGGAATACGAAGTATGAAATACCTACGTACAGGCGCAGGATGAACGTACCATGGGAAAAACGAACATATATACACTGTAAGGACTATGCTTGCTTGCAGCGCTCGGCCGCTATAGTAACGCTTGCTAACAGATGTGGTCATCATGTACACGGGATTTTGTTTTCAAATTGGTCAGATGTAACTTTCCTCGATAGTACGCACATAAGTCAATTTACACTCTTGACTTATTATTTTTCGACCACACACTGCTATTGATGAAAATGAGAGTTTAACAAATTGTTAATGAAAACTGAATAATCTTTTTGTTCCGCGATAGGTGTAGGTATAATTTCATATCATGCAGGTTAAGTATTAAGTTACCTACATTAAAATATCACAAAGTAACAATGCAAGAATCCCGCATTATTTTGTGAAATGAAAATCATAAACTCATACTTCGTATTCTCGTACATTTAGAACAGTGAAATTCAATTACACTGTACAAGAAAATAATTTACACATTTCACGTTTCTCGTTAATTTGTATTCCAAAAGCAACATTCAAATAGTTTATTTAGGTAATACTAACACGGTGAAATACTAGCAAGTGCTTGTAAGTTAGTTACAATTTGGAAACGACAGTTGTACCTTTACACCCTAAGTAATTACATTACGCAAACTGTAAAAAATCAATTATAGTTTTCAATTATGCAGATCTTTGAAAATGTTGCATTTTTTCTCACCCAAATCCATTGACAGGTAATCTGTCAGGTTGTGGTCCAAAAGCTGCAACTTTTACGAAGGAGGCTCCAGGGCCAGAGAGATGCAGACTTGGGTTCTCCAGGAAGAGTTGCGTTGGGTTCGGTCGGAAGTTGAGGTGAATGCCCTCTATGGCACAACACAATGCCAGCGCCAGGTATATTGTCGCCGTAGCCATTGTATCTGCAAAGAAAGAGAATTGCGTAAGTTTAATAACTCCTTGAAGTACATAGTGAATTGATACTTTGATTATTTGCCGGAACCTTAAGAAATGATGGGAAATTCGCCAGGTACAGTCCGGGAAGTTAATTGTTAAGCAAATTGACACCCTACGTCAATTTGCCGTGTTATAGCCATTTCATACAACTGTCAGTGAATGACAGTTGTGATTTGAATATACTTTAATGTTGCATCCGAAGAGATTTAAGATACATTGTAGTCCGTGACATATGTTCTGCATTGCCACGCTGTTAAGATTTAAAAAAAAAAGTTACATCTGACGTCTAGTCTATAGATACTATCTGTCAGCTGTCACTTCATTCGTGTTTCGTGCGCGGCATTGCTACGTTAATTTTGGTTGAAGTTCACTTAAGGTAAGTTCAATTAACCAAAAAATATATGAATAATTTAAGTTGGTAGTCAATTTACAATTATTTTTTCCGACTTTACCTACGTCACTACAGACTGTTAAGATGGCTGTTACCCTGAAGGCCCGGCTATGCTATACTCAAATTTGCTCAAAGTCAAACCGACAAAACGACATTTTGTGGTTTACATATAATTTGCGGTTCACTAAAAACAGAAGCCAAGATTTTCTGCTGATTCTTTAAACTATTTATTTATTTATATTATACTTTATTGTACAACACAAAAATACATAACAGAAAATAAATCAAACACTACAAACCATTTGTGCCCGGTTGATGGCAATAGGTTCGCCCCCTATTACATGGGTCATAAACATAACTGGCGAAATGTGGTTGTACTATATAGGTACACCTCTGCCTAACCCATCGGGGAAACAAGGCGTGATGTTATGTGTTATGTTACTACAAACCATACAATTTTCTGCTAATTCTTTAAAACTATTTATTGATATTATACTTTATTGTACAACACAAAAATACATAACATACGCTTTCCGCGATCTCTTCCAGGCAACCTAGGAATGGAAGGTGATTTGCCTGGACATGAACTGGGGCTGTCGTTGGTGCAAGTAATTTATAATAAGTATTGCAATTGTAAATATTTATAATATGATAAAAACCTGCAAAGTGCGAGTCGGACTCGCACACGAAAGGGTCCGTATCACCGTACAATATCTATTTAACACTACATTAAAAAAATACTAAATGAAGAATATTTTTCATCTTACAATCGCAAAGATAACTTTGTATTTCATAATGGTACTGTGAATTACAAAGTTATTTTTTGCAGTTGCAGAAAATCCGAAAAAAAAGAAGTGGGAATAAAATTATGCAACAACCCAATACTTGGGCAGAATTATAGTGTCTAAAATGCAAATGAGCTTCGTGTACTGAGTGTGATTCGTTTCAAACCTACATTCGGAGCGAACGTAAAAAAAAAGTCCGGTCATCGAGTCGCATCGCCTTTGTTAGTCGGAAGTGACGTGGGAGACGGTATCGATGATATGTGTCGATATATTTTAAGTTTATAGATCGGGTTCAGCCAATGGTAGAAATAAGTGGGTTATGATGTTAAGGGTTAGTTACCAGTTATAACTTTTTGTGAGTTCTGTAATGAATTGTTTTAATGTAGGAAAATTTAATTGACTGTGTAACGTTATAAGATTTGCCACCCGGCTGACGTTATCCTGTCCAAATTTCAATAATTTATACAGTAAAGGATGTTCAGTTTTTCCCGAATTTGAAGATTTTACGGGAAATTTTTCCAATATTTCTTTCCATAAAAATCTTATTCGGACTATTACGAACATTTTAAAACCAAAAAATAACTAAATCGATCCAGTCGTTCTCAAGTAGTAAAAGTTTATTCATTTAAATCCACTCTTAGCCAGAAAACAACACCAGGTTTCATTGGCTCTCATAAAAGTAAATGATCATTAACATCCAAACCCATTAACATAATACTAAACTCCTTTGATTTTGAATGTTTGTTTTCTTACATTATGGGTTATGCTAATGCTATTTTAGTCCCAAATCGAATCGGACTAAATGAGGCGAACACAAAGAGGTATTTCGATGCTGAGGGTCCTCACGAACATCGAGGATCTAAAGATCATTATTATTAGACGTGATGCTGATTTCCTAACGATAGGAATTGAATTGTAGTAATTTATTAACTGGGTACCAGTAATATGTTGGAGTTTCAAAATGTTATTGTAAGAACTTGAAACGAAGCAATATAAAAATACTAGCTTCCGCCCTCGACTTTGTCCGCGTGAAATTTCTTGTTCCTCTAACCCACCCACCCTCTTATTACTTCGTTTTCGCTTAGCCTTCTTTCTGGCTTCTTTTTCTTTTTGCTCGGCTCCTAAGATGCCTATCGTAATGTTAAGTAGCCTATAGCCTTCCTCAAGAATTTGGCTATCAAATGCAAAAAGATTTCTTCAAATCCGACTGGTAGTTGCAGAGATTTCTGCGTTCAAAAACAAACAAACTCTTCAGCTTTATTATTAGAAATACCAAAAAAAAAAAAAAAATATTTGATTACCAAAAAAAAGTTATAGTGAGCCGACCTTAAAAGATAGACATATGCTATTGCGGACTTTTTTTTAGAACTTTTTAAGAGGAACAATTCCCTCATGCATGATTGTTGCGTAACTTTAATCGTTTACGCAGCGGACGCAACGGAAGCTCTCAAAAGAAATAAATTTTCCCTGTTTTTGCAACATTTTTCATTGATGCTCCGCTCCGTAGCGTGATGTTATATAAGATATAGCCTTCCGCAGTGTAGATATATATATCTATATACAAGGTGTAACATAAATAACGCACAACCTCTTAAGGGATCATTGTACTCATCATTATGAACAACTTTTACTATGGGACCAAACCTGAAATCGCGAAAAAAAATCTGCTGTTCCCTACATTTTGACGAGTTATGCGAACATAAAGCACTTTTCTCGGATATGGTTTACTAATCGTAAGTAAAAACTACATTGTTTATGTTCTGACGAGGAGCTAAGACCTGAAACAGTGACGTACTCAGATAAAAGGCTAAATATTTTTAAAGTACATAATCAGCCTTTAGTGTTCCCACTGCTGAGACACAGCCCTCTTTTCTTCGAGAGGGAGAGGGCTATAATCCACCACGCGGGCCCAGTGCAGGTTGGTAGATGTGACATGTCTTCGTATGTTTGGTTCTAGGACATGCCGGTTTCCTCACGATGTTTTCCTTCACCGTTTTGAGAGCAGTGGTGATGAAATTATTTACACAAAGTAAAGCGCCTGGTTAGGTTCGAACCCACGACCTACATACAACTCGTAAGTCGGAGCCATTACCACTGGGCCACCACTGCTCTCCCATTCCCATTTTCTCTTGATATTTCCCGTTTGATTGGATTTTTCTTTGACTGTTTGATCTTGTTAATATCCTTACAATAATGTCTCATATCGCAATTCGCAAATAGTTGGAAGCTTGTGACATGAGACATGTTGCTACAATATGTTTGTCAGGCACGCGTGCTTTACTAAGCTCCTTAGCTTTGTCGGGGCTTTTTATGGTCGGCTAGGAGGGTCGTAGTGTTTTATGCTGTCAGTACCTATTTAGAATAACTGTAAGGTATTTAGACGGAAGCTGCAAAGCGGGACTGGAACATGGTTACTCCTACTCAGGGGCAAAACCGAAGAGACAACTATTAACAATGATAATTATGTGATTATAACCGCTTGCAACAATCTGGTGAACAGTCTAGGAAAAGATAAAATTAAAATTTATATATATGTCGTTAACTGCGTTCTGATTTGCAGTTACTTATTTTCCGCCCACGTAATGTAAGGAAAATGAGGAATAACAGCAATTTTATATTGCGATAATTTTACAAATAGGTATTATGAACTGAAATAAAATTGTTTATTCTGTAAATCGATGGGTCCTACGTAAGTATATGCCAATGCAACATTTTGAGTATTTTCACTTTTTTTGTATTAAATGCTTCCTTTTACTGTAGTTGATAACGTGCACTAAAAAAAACATACTTATAGGTGAAAATACAATTTTTTGCTACAGTAAAAGGGCCTATATGGCACAACTTTAACGTATAAAGGCCAAACGGTTATTCGAGACTTGTACGCGGGGAGATCCCGCGTCTTTGTTTACTGCAACGGCTAATCGGTCAGTTGAGCACTTCTACGTCACACGGAACGATGTCGCGCTGTAATAATAACCAATTATTTTAGTGAATAATATTGTGTTATATCCTATTTAATAAGATATCGGAATTACTTTTACACGTCATATTATTTTTTTTTTAAGCTAGATGGAGTCGACATTTCCTATCTAACTACCCCTGAGAAGAAATGGCGAAACTAACTCAGGGCTCAAAGTCTCTTTTAAAGTCCAGACATAATCTTGGTCAAATCATGTGAGGACTATGTAGATCCGTGTCTGAAATGGTCTTTTGAGGAAAGAACCACACAAATTTGAGTGGACCTGTCTAGTCAGTGCAAACATTTGTCAGTAATCGTGTAGCTCAACTCAGGACTTAAGGAGCTCAACGACTCGACGAACAATACCACAGAAAGGACATTTGGGTAGGCCGCATAAATTACTCATAATGCCAGACCACCATTAAAACTAACAGAGAAAGAAAAAAAAGAAAGAACATGCACATACACATATGAACAGCTATTTAAGAGCTTTCATCGCACGCGGGCTGGTAACGTCGCATTTCTAGAGGTTTTCGTGATTATTTTATTAAATTTAAAGGACAATTACCTCTGACAAATAATTATATCATTGGTATATATGCTATTTTTGACAGTTATTTTGGTATTTACTCTTAGAAAATTACATAATGTCAATTATTTTCTATTTTCTAAGAGTTAATACTACAGATGTTCTTACCATAATGAATATCAAGAAGTTTGACTTAAACATTTTACAAAACGCCTGTATTCCCGAAGGGTTAGACAGAGGTGCACCTGTTATAGCACATCCAAATTTCGCCAGTTATGTTTAAGTCTCATGTAATAGGGGGCCAGCCTATTGCCATCAACCGGGCGTTTTAAATCCTTCAAATATTTTTCTCTTCACATCAGAAGAGGCCTTTACCTTGCAGTGAGCGATTTATAAAGCCCCAAATTGGCAGACATAAAAACAAACAGCCGTTCAAAAAAAAACACAATTTTTTTACCGCCATAAGTTTCATCCATTCCAGGTTATCGATTAATTATCGGACACTCTGTATAAAAAGTAAGAGATGGTGACCAGAAACCACAAAATTGAATTTAATCCTTATTCCTATGAAATTATGCTCACCAATGAAAGTCAATCCCAACGCTTACCACCAGTTTAATTATAGTTACGAGAAGTACCTGATGCCATTATTTTACGACCAGTATGAAAATTTTGACATAATTTGGTCGTCAATGTTTTTATTATTATTTATTCAATTTGACAACATTGGTCCACTGGTTAGTAAAAAACTTATCAACTAAGGGTTCGTACTTATAAATACTATTTTTTTTTTTATTCATTCCTGCCGCACGAGCAACCGGACAGAGTGCCTCAGTATTGGTGCGTCATGTTGTTCGGCTAATGTCCTCAAAATACTGTTGCTGCTAGCTCTAATTCTAGTTTTGTAAAGCATTAAATTATTTAAGTATGTCAAGTTATTTTTGAAACAGAAGATCCAAAATGGTTTGTTTTTCATTTACCTCTGATGAGAATGTAACGTTTGGCGTTGATTAGTTATAACCAGTCATAAAAGTCAAAGGCGGGTTCACAAAACATATTACCTGAATGTTAATTACATTTTCGTTTAGCCTCAATTATTATGAACAAACGAAATGACTGGTACTTATCACGCGAGGTTATAAAGTACAATTCATAGGAATGTATGTAGGTACAAATGTAACTGCCCCATTGGCTAATTAATGGTTGGCTACGACTATCGAGCATGAAGTCTTAGTTACTTAATTCTTTATCGGAAAATTTTCGGTAACCTTTGGATTTACGCTTCGGAGCAGACCCCCTGGTTTTTATTCGGTTAGTTTTCTTAAAAGCTAAGCAACACTGGATTTAGTCATGGAAAGTCTAGTTTGCTCATCACAAGGGACATAATGGCAACTAGAGAAATTAAAATTTCAGCATCATACTTCGATCGTCACAGTCGCACGAGGAGCTCAAGGCTAAATAATAGCCGCACGGGTCGATCAAATATTAAGCTACGTTTGCCGCGTTCGGTTCGCGGATGGGTGACTATCCATTACATATCGGGACCCCTCCGTGCCTCACGTTAAGCCGTTGATCCCGGCTGTAATTTGTAGATCTTTGACAGTCGTTACGGTTAGTCAGAAGCCCGAAAGTCTTTCGTGTTACCCAGTAACCTAGTTGTAAAGGTCAGATAGACAGTCGCTTCATGTAAAATACTGCATTCGGTTAGACTGGAAGCTGACCCCAACATAGTTGGGAAAAGGCTAGGCAGATGATGATGACTTCGATTGCCACGTGCATTAATATGTCAACTAATAACATACAAAAAATATCTCAGCCTACCCCTTTTAATGTTAACATAGCGTGACGGAAATAAGTAGGTACTTAACACGCAACCCATGTAATAAAATATTTCACGGTACATTCGCGCCTAATCAATTACGTTGATAGTTGATACTCCATGATTACGTGCATTCTAACAATATGTTTAGCATGTACGGCTGACACGATAATTAGTTATAACATCATATTTGATTGATGATTGAATGTCGAAATTAAAGTGGATTATATCTGGCATCAGTTGTTTGTGTTTTGATTTTGATATAATTTAAAGTGCCTAGTACTTGCAGGTACTTACACAATTATTCTTAAGTACCTAAGCTTTTTTTGGTTTGCGTTACGAAATAGTTGTCGACATGGAGATTGAAATAATATTACAGGCACAGAACAGATAAAAGATATAATAAAAATCAGCGTGTATTGTCCCATAAATTGCAGGGCAAAGGCTTTCCCTTTCCTTCAAATAAATAGCGGAATAAATATTACCTACCTACATTCAAAAATTTGAACTGACCCTTCTACGTGACCTTAAGGTCTAAAGAAATTAAACATTTTCTTCAAGCAATTGACACTGAGAAAATGAAGCAAGGAAGGTTTTAATAGTTCTATAATCTTCCTTTATAAAACTGTAATAATTATCACGAAAATATTAGATACTAGCTTCTGAACGCGACTTCGTTCGCGTGGAAGTCGCGTAGACGACACTACAATATGTACATATTAATATTTATAATAAAGCGTCTATATCGCACGGGATGCCGTTGACATAAGCATGCACAGTTCGGCTCTTCTCGGTAATGCTCGGTTCTCGTCGGGCGGCCGCCCTCGGCTCTCGACCCACCGCATCGCATCGCATCACCAGCCCGCTCTAAAAAAAAAGAAACTCGAAAAAAAAAAGTAATCTTTTTTTTTCTTTTTGCTCAGCCTAAGGAACGTAGCGTGATATTAAATTAAATAGCATATATAAACCTAATTCAAGAATAGGGCTATTATATGCAATAATATTTTTTCAAATTCGACTGGAAGTTCCAGAGATTAGCGCGCTCAAACAAACTTTTCAGCTTTATTATGTTAAGTTATAGATAATGGCGCTTACCATCCACTTGATTATGCCCTATAATATAATCTCTTCTTCTGTCTCATGAAAATTTAAAGAGGAGGTCTACATTTAGGTTTGTAAATAAATTATTCAAAATGATGTAAAGTTAATGTATTAAGTACCTACTTACAAAATCAAAGTCAAAAGTCATTAATTCAAAATAGGCTGAGAATCAGAATTTTTTAACGTCAAAATTACATAAGACAGTCCCACAAAATGCCTACCCTTCACCACTTTCTAGTTCTGCTGCTAGCTGGGAAGAAGAAGTGGCGCAACAATCTCCCCAGCAGCACAGCTGTCTGTTTAGTTAGGAAAACATGAATTGTATACAATAATATGCCGTTTATCGTGTTAGTTGTGTCCTTAGACAAATCCGTAAGCCAATTAATTACTTGTTTTAAATTGTATATAATGACCTTAATACATGAATGCAGTACAATTATTTTTTTTTTTTTATATATTTCTCGGGACCCCAGGGTCCCGGACCTTTAGAAGGCATATGAGGGGCCGAAGCCAACTCGCAGAGGCCCGTTAGACGCTTTCAATGGAAATGAGGCACTAACCGACGATTATCCCTGTGCGTACTATGCAAGTGCACCCAAGGACAACCCCGGATGGTGTAGGACTATTGCAGAATATGGAGACAAAAAAAAATTGGGCTATGGGTTTGGATGGCTAAAGTGGACTGGTTATCTAAAACTATGGAAGGACTATGGCCCCTGCCTGACCAATGTGTGATAAATACAATACACGGATAAAATGGCAGGGGGTGACTTGCACACTCAACAATGGGCCCCCGGAAACGGTCGCTAGCACATAGTGTCGTAGCGACAAGGGGGCAACATGTCTTGAGGTGCTTAAGAGGAGTGGAGAGGTATTCCACGGCTATCAGGACAATCCCGGAAGTACGGTCAAGATCCCTACCAGCATCTTACTGGACTACTTCCTTCCTCCGAGCACGTTTGCTCTTGCGAATCTCTACTCAAGCCAGCCAATAAAGGCAAGAATGAGGTGGGAGGTCAGTTCTCGTCAGTGTTCACTCCAGCCGGCCAATAAAGGCAAGCCAGAGATGAGGAACATGACTTCTCCCGGGAGATAGGCAGTACACTACAATTATTATTATTACAAATTGTAATAGTCCATACTAATAATATTATAAATTCGAAAGTAACTCTGTCTGTACGTTACCTTTTCACGCCTAAACCACTTGTACAGATTTCGATAAAATTTGGTAATGAGCTAAATGGCATCTTGGACATAAGCTACTTTTTGTCTCCAAAATAATCCTACAGGGGGTGATATAGGGAATTTAAACTTTGTATGGGAAACCCACCATTTCTTAAGTTAGGGATATGAAAATTCAAAGATAAGATAAGATAATAATATTCTGCTGATTATAAATTTCTGCTTTTGGTAAAAAAATAAAGAATTACGTGTTTTAGCGTTTTTGCAAAATCATCCCCGAAGGGGGGATAAAATAGAGGAAGATTTTTTTTAAATTTCACATGTAATACAAAATTTTTTTTGTACTTATTTTCAAAAGATTTAAGGGATTGGAAATATAGTCATATTCCATATAGTGAAGTAACATTTAGTTAAGATTAAAATCGGCCTACTCGGTCAAAATACGTTTACCTCGGGCAAACTCTGCAGTTTCGTAAGAACAGCTTTGAGAGAGAGGCTAACAGATGAATTCAGCTGGGCTGGGCAGCGTTTGGGAAGCTTCGTCGAGTCTTATCGTCACGTATTCCGCAGAGCCTAAAGACTAAAGTCTTCAATCAGTGCGTCCTGCCTGTTATGACTTACGGAGCCGAAACGTGGATACTCACGGTATGGCTGATCTATAAATTCAAGGTCGCTCAGCGAGCTATGGAACGAGCTATGTTTGGAATCTTTCTGAGGGATAGAATCCGGAACGAGGTGATCGGGCAGAGAACCAAAGTTGTCGACATAGCTCACAGAATTAGCAAGCTGAAGTGGCAATGGGCCGGCCATATTAGCCGTAGAACCGATGATTATTGGGGTAGACGTGTTCTTGAGTGAAGACCGCGAATCAGCAAACGTAAGGTAGGACGCCCTCAGGCTAGGTGGAGCGACGATCTTCGCAGGGTGGCTGGTAGCAGCTGGATGAGAGTTGCCGAGAATAGATCTGAATAGCGTGCAATTGGAGAGGCCTATGTACAGCAGTGGATTGCTGTAGGCTGATGATGATGACTCGGTCAAAATTTATTACTATTTAAAGTCATAACCTTTCTAACATGTAACGTTGGAAGGTATTACGTGGTCAATGACAGCACTGGAGTAGATATTACAAATTAATTGTGATAATTATTAAAATGAATAATTATTATTTTAAATAATACATTTAGGGCTGATTTTTAATCGTCAGATAACTTTTATCTGGGGAATAAGTTTGACGTTTTGACAGTTTTTGTATAGAAAATGTGTCAAACCGCCATATTTATTCCTCAGGTAAAAGTTATCTGACGATTGAAAAATCAGCCCTTAGAATCATAAACGCCTATGTATTTATTAAAGTTTACTCCTTAAGAATCGATTTTCATATAAGGCCCTGGAAATTTTATGAGGAGTGAAATTAAGCGTTAACTCAAAAGCGCTACGTTTTTCTGCGCAACGTACCTTGTGCACCTTTCACTGAGTAAACTCCAGTCGTGCGTCGGAGCCGACACACACACACACACACTTTTTTTTAAACCGGACAAGTGTGAGTAGGACTCGCGCCCTGAGGGTTCCGTCTCAAGGCTGTGTTCGCTCGGCTGTCCGAATTTCCAATTACGGATTGAAGGACAAATTTAGCTTTTTTTTTTAATTAATTAATTAAAAAATAAGCTTAAATAGAGTGGAAAGACCGACTTGAACGAAGTACAGACTATATGTTACTTCAAGACACGGTGTATGAATTTCCGATACCAAATTAAAGAACAAACTTAACTTTGCAGTTGGTAGGTATACAAGGTGTAACATAAATAATGCACAACCTCTTAAGGGGTCATTTTACTCATCACAATGAACCACTTTTACTATGGGATCAAACGTGAAATCGTGAAAAAAAAATTCAGATGTTCCCTACATATTGACGAGACATGCGAACATAAATGTAGGGAACAGCAGATTTTTTTTTTGGCGATTTCAGATTTGGTCCCGTAGTAAAATTTGTTCATAATGATGAGTACAATGGCATCTTAAGAGGTTGTGCGTTATTTATGTTACACCATGTACCATAAATTACCAATTTTCGGATTTTTCTCTCTACTTGTACTGTAAGACTTGCTTCTCGATTAAAATTCATGCTGCAAACCAAGCTTGCCAACCCATTCAAGCCTGTAATATGGTACTTCCCCCTGACCTCAGCGGGAAGTACCATATTACAGGCTTTACCTAGTTTATTTGCGAGTGTCAAATGTACGGCTTAAATAGCCGTATTTTTTTATAACGAAAATACAGCTTAAATAGCCGTATTTTTCTTATAACGAAAAGCAATTTTAAAAATGTATGTCTGTCTGTCTGTTTGTTCCGGCTAATCTCCGAAATTGCTGAACCGATATTGACAGGACTTTTACTAGCAGATAGCTGATAATATGGGGAGTAACTTAGGCTACTTTTATTTTATAAAAATAATTAGAGTTCCGCGCAAAAAAATTAAAACCCATGAAATTGTGAACAAAAAGTCGGATTTGAAAGTCTTTTTGCATTTGGTAGCCCAATTTTCGAGGACAGTTATAGACTATTTAACATCACGATACGACCCTTAGGAGCCGAGTAAAAAGAAAAAAGTCAGAAAGAACACTAAGCGAAAACGTAGTTGGTAACAGCGCGGGCGGGCGATGCAACGCGACGGGTCGGGGGACGGCGGAGTTTTATTAAAATGTGGCTGTTATTTTAGTATATTGTGTATCTTACGACTTCCACGTGAACGAAGTCCCGGGGCACAGCTAGTATCAAATATAAACACTCGTTATGGTAGGCCGTAAAGTAAAGACCGTAGTCTTAAGTTAGAACTAAAGACGCACGTCCAATTTTAAAAGAATTCGAATTTTAAAATCGATGTTCGTTGCTTTTTTTTTCTTAGACTTTAAGAGCAACCGACTTTCAGCCAGTCAGTTATTTTTATACCTACACGAATGAAACATCGTGTTCTCATTGTAAAGTATGCCTTTAATTATAACTGACTGAACCGAATATAATTGATGGTTAGCAACTAATTATGCGATGATTTAAAGCGTGTTAATGTATTATAATGAATGGCTACTTCAATGTTAAACATTCAATGTTCAAATAACGGTCAGTTGGAGAAGTAATGATGCATAAATAGGTATGAAATATCGTATAAATAACCTCCTCCTTTTTTTGAAGTCGGTCAAAAAGTAGGAAATTTTATTGTTTGCAACGACGATTTACCTATTACTAATGTGTGCTATTATTTTACAATATTATATTATTCGTGGCTAAGTAATAACAGCCGCACGGGTCGATCCATCAGGTTAAGTTAAGCTCGCCGGGGTTGGTTCGTGGATGGGTGACCATCTTTACATACCGAGACTCCTCCGTACCTCAGAAGGTCCGTTAAACCGTTAGTCCCGGCTGTCATTCGTAGATCTTTGACAGTCGTTACTGGTTGTCAGAAGCCCGAAAATCTGACAACCAGTCTTACCAAAGGATATCTTATTACTCAGATACTGGGTTGTGGAGGTCAAATAGGCAGTCGCTTCGTGTGCAATACTGGTATTCAGCTGCATCCGGTTAGACTGGAAGCCAACCCCAACGTAGTTGGGAAAAGGCTAGGCAGATTGATTGATATTATGGTATTGTAATTGGTATTTTATGCAGTGATAATAAGTTAATATCAGTTTTAACAACAAAAGATTATCATAATAATAATGTTAACAGGCATTAATTTAAGCACAGATTACGGAGACGCCTGGGGCGGCCGCTGTCGGCGCGCGACGGTGCTTCGTCTCTGTGTGCTCTGCGAAATAATGCATCAATATTTGACCGTCCCAGCCACACTAATAACCACGTCAGTATTATTTACCATCATACCTGTAAACTTTGACTATTCCAACGGAAAATTGGCATATTTTATATTCCAACCCATTAATGTTTAAAACATCCTAGTCGGACTTACAGTATCAACACCAAACCTAATGCATGTTATCTCCAATACTTCTTGAAGAAATAAATCATTGATAATAGTGACAATAAAGATCTCATTTGTAGCCAAAAATAAATGAAAGCATTTTCAAAAGAAAAAGAAACAAGATTCTTATATATTTCTTCTATTTATTCTTATATATACATATTTCAGGATTACAACGACGAAGGTAATTCGCGCGTAACGCACCAAGAAATGGCTTGGAAGACGGTTGGGATCAGCAAAAATAGCACTCTACACCGACGGGATCAATATTCCTGTAAGATAAAAGTTGGTTTAAAATACTCTTAACTTTTTAATTTACGCTCGACTAGTCGCCAAGATCTTTTTTAGTTCGGAAAGTTCAAGTTTCTTGGCTTGCGAACTTAAAAGCTATCTCGGTTCCATTTGGGAATACTTTTTCTTAAGTTTTAGTCTTTCCAATATACATTTACAAGTATTTTCAAAATGAATCTGATGTAGATTATCTAACATGAGTATCTACTTACGTCACTTTTATAGAACCACCAATATTTGTCTGCCTGCTTTTTTGCAATAAACGTACAGGAGCTCGACCATCACCTCTTAACGCAATATTATTGTAATCTTACTTGAGTATGGAAAAGAGATGGAGCTAAACGTCCTGTATAGCTTCATCTCTTTCTCACACTGAAGTAACATTAAAATAATACTGCTTTAAGAGGTGGTGGTTAGCCCCCTGGAAGGTTTCTCGTAAGAAATCTTGTTTTCAGACGCTCGGTAAACCTAATCCACTCAATTTTTCAAGGCGTTCCGGCAAATAACACAGCCCTCCTTAAGCTCCTTACGTCTTGCCATAAACATGATGTAAACACATAAGCAACGTGCTTAATAGCCACAAGCGGGAACCTAGAGGCCGGAGGCACTTGCTTACATAATGTCTGCTTTTCAACCCACAACTAGATCATATAAGGATTCGGGATACTCGATAAATTCAGAACACTAGGTGTAATATAGCGACAAGGTACTTTTACAGCACTAGATTTATAGACCCTAGACTATAAATCTAGGAACTGTAGCAGTAGATGGTAGATTTTAGCCATTCACAAAAGCCCTGACTAACGCGTGTACCCTACTAAGCAAAGGTGTTACTGTAGAGGTTTTAACTAATCGTGCCTTAAGCATGCAACCTTCGCGGGCTTAAACAATTATAACTTTATGAAGACAAGCTTTGATTTAAAAAGAGAATTGCAAAAAACAATGGTAGGTTGACGAGTCGGCCTGCGGGCTCTGATATGGTGTGATCACGGGTGTGATATAATATGTATTAGCTTCTTTTATGAATAAAGATCAGTTAAAAGTCCCTAAGTGTATCATTTAAACACATAACAATCCGCCCGGAACCATAATGTCCGTGCGGGTTGTTACATTACCTACAAAATCAAAATCAAAAGCCATGTATTCAAACTAGTCTGAGAATCAGCAATTTTCAAATGTCAAAAATTACATAAGACAGTCCCCCAAAACGCCCGCCCTTCATCACTTCCTAGTGCTTTAGCTGGGAAGAAGAAGTGGCGCAACAAACTCCCCAGCAGCACAGCTATTTGTTTAGTTAGAAAAACTTGAATATAAGGGTGAATTTCCCAAACGACTTTTTTTTTGTCTTCATTGAAATTAGTATTTGAAAAAAGGAATATTGTTCTGTACTATTTTTTTTTGTATTCATTAGGTATTTATTGGGTTGTGGCATAAAATATTATTTGTCTAAGTCTATTTACAAAGGTAGAAATAAATACATAAACCTCTATTTTTGTCACATCGGTGCTGTCCCTCTACTTTTTTTACAAGCAAAAACGCTTATATCGTTATAAAAATAAGTAACTTAAGAATATAACTTATTCTATTTCATAGAATATTAGTTTTATTATTAATATGTAGCATATTTTATTACGTAATTCATAATATTTATTACTGAGAGGCATAAATGTACTTGTCTCGCAAAATTTTGTCATATCGCTGCACAAAAGTAATTTAAACCTAACTTTGCATCGATGAGTCCGACAGTGTCCCCACCCCAATTTTATTTCCCTCGTTAGTGTGTGCTAGTGCGCAGTCAGGACGGACGTGTGTCAAATCGCTGCATATTCCCGCCAATTACGTAAGTACGACATTTCAGTTACTTCCAAGCAATTATTTTATATTATCGGTGGTTGCATTTTTCTAGTGTAATGTGAAGTTTTATTACGATTGTTTGGTTCTAACAGACATAGTAAGTAAATTAGCATCATTATAGGTACTTGAATTTAGCCTAAATATTATACATTTTTCATAATTTTCAAAAAAGTCGATAATTTCTCACGTCGCTGTTCTCATATCGCTGTAATCGGTGGTCTTTTTTACCACCGATGTGATAATTTACACCGATGTGATAAGAAAAATCAATCGGTGTCTTAAATATCATATCGGTGTTTTGATTCATGATCGACGCATAGTTTTGTCACATCGGTGGATTGTTTTATCACATCGGTAGATCATATTATCACCTCGGTGTAATTTTATCATATTGGTAGACATAGTGTCATTTCATTAAAGTAAACAAAAAAACAATGGAGCATACCTACAACCATACATTATATACATACATATACACATATTATATTTTTTAACTTTCATAAATATTAACTTGTGTGCAGCTCGTGCCGCACACAATTCGTTCGAGTAATTTTGTTTAAGATTAATTTTGTTTAAGAATGCTGAAATCAAAACTAAACGAGGAGGAGAAAAAAGAGAGAAAGAGGTTGATGGAAAGAATAAGAAAAGCTAAAATCAAAAGTGATCCTGTGTTAAGAGAGCAGCATTTAAGAAAAGACAGAGAACGCTTAGCTAAAAGAAAGGCAGCTGGACTTATCCTAACCCGAAGCCAAATGACTGCACATGCACGTCGCAATGCACAAAAGAAAAACCGAATCAGTGCCCGTGCATATTATCAGCGGAAAAAAAATAAGGCAAATGGTGCCCGCAACAACCCAACAAGTGTTTCAGAGACCAATGACGCAGAATCGCTACCGAAAAATCAAGATAATGAGCCCGGTATTTCTCAAGAACTAATAGGACCTCATAGCCCACGGCTATTGCGACAGAATGTTCGATGTAATAGTCCTAATTTGCGTATTGATGCCATAGTAGCGAGTAGTTCCCACTATTTACGTACAAGCAGTCCCCTAGATTTATCAATAGCATCTCCTTTACGAACGCCAAGTATTAGTTCTATAATTTCAGAAGAATCAACATTACGCCCAAATAGTCCTAACTTAGACACATCCTTTAATACTGTTAAATTCAAACAAGACATTAAAATGAAATTTCGTAAATATCAAAACGTTAAAACTCAGCAAATACACGATTTAAGAAAACAATTGGCAAAGGCTAATAAAGAGAAACTAATGTACAAAAAGAGATACATGAGACTACATCAAGAATTTAAGAAATTAAAACAGAGTAATTTAGAAGTGAGACGAATCCCAACGAAGCCAAAAAATATAGACCTGCAAAAACGTATCCGTAAGATTGTTGTTCAGTTTTTTGAGGATGATGAAAATTCAAATCTTTGCCCAGGTAAAAAGGATACTGTCACACAAAATGGAGTAAAAAAACAGAAAAGGCTGATGAAAGACACAATTAAAAATTTACACAAAAAGTATTTGACTTCGGGCTACCCTCCAATCAGTTACGTCACTTTTACAAGAATGAGGCCGTTTTGGGTCACGCAGCCAAAATTAAACTTGAGAAATACATGCCTATGTGAGAAACATGAGAACATGGATCTTGTTATATCATCTTTAAAAAGAAATCGTATCATAAAAGAAAACACCACGACTGAAATTCTAAGTAGTATTTGCTGTGATATTTTTAAGGTAGAATGCCTGCAAAGAACATGTCCTGTCTGTAAGAATCGTCATTTAAATTATCAAGAATTTGATAACTCCAAAGATGTTATTTATTGGAATTGGAAGAAGATAAAAAAGAATTACAAAAAAAATGGAGTCGATAAAATAGCCGTTAATGTAGAAAAAGTAAAAATAACCGTTAAACCATTACAACTAATCAAAATATTTGAAAACAATCTGAAACCGTTCTTAACACATTGTAGTAATATACGAAATCAAAGTCAAGCTTTTAAGCACTACAAACAAAACATGACTGAAAAGGATTGTGTCGTTCACATTGACTTTAGTGAGAACTATAGCTCCAAGTACGGGTCCGAAATACAATCTATGCACTTTGGTGGCAGTCGTCAACAATTCACATTACACACTGCTGTAATTTACTATAAAAATAAGGAAGAGAATATAACAACTCAATGTTTCTGCACTATTAGTTCTTCACTGCGCCATGATGCTGCCGCCGTTTGGGCTCACCTTGTTCCAATATTAGAAGAAATTAAACAGGAAGCTCCAATTGTTCAGAATCTTATTATTATTTCTGATTCTCCATCAGGCCAGTATCGGAATAAGAAAATTTTTTATATTATGTCCCAACTCAGTATTTACTGCTCTTCTCTGACTAACATAATATGGAACTATAGTGAATGTGGTCATGGAAAAGGTGCGCCAGATGGAGTAGGTGGGCTACTGAAGCGAACGGCGGATCGATTTGTTGCACACGATGGTGATATGAATAATATAGACTCTTTTGTAAACTATTTAAAATCTGCTGTCCAAGGCGTGAAAATTAGTACTGTAGAAGAATATGAAGTTGAAGAAAAGGACTGGCTTCTCCCTACAAATTTGAACACATTTCGTGGAACATTGCAAGTCAAACAAGTCATTTGGACTAAAGAAGCTAAAAATCGTATAGTTTTACGTCGACTTTCTTGTATAGAAGATGAATGTATGAAATATGTTGTTAAATGTCCACATGGCAAACATCTAGACTTCCACAATTTGTCAACCGAACACGAAATTAAGTCTAAACCTCAACTTTCTACTTCGAGTAATAAAAAATCCAGAACTAAATCCAAAATAGATATCACTAAAATGCGACCAGTAAAGTTAACTGACAAATTAATTTTGTTCCCACAGCCATCACATTCAAAGTATTTTACACCATCAAATACATTAAAAATCTCGGAAAATGCGGCACCCAGATCATCCTCTTCGACAAAAATGTCTGAAAATTTGCTATTGAACTATGTAGATCTTGATCAAAGTACTCCTGCCTGTTCATTTTTAGAGAAAATTGACACGAACATTTTAGTTGGTTTAGAGGAATCAACTCAATTCGTAAATAAAGAGGATACGGTAAAAGCATCTAATAGATTTTCAAGTCCTACCGTGGAAGACAGTGACACCGATGAGGAAATATTTAGAATAAAATCTAAAATTAACTTTAAAAAAGAAAAAAATGAGCCACGTAAACCAACTCCTGACATCAAACAGAGATTTAATTATATATTTGGTTGCAGTGACACTGATGATGACTTATTTTGATCTGGGCTGATTTGTTTTTAAAATTTTTATTTTTATTGTTTTTAGTTTTAATTGAAAAAAAAAGGTTTAATTGTTGTAACAGATAATAATTATAAAAGTACGTAATTAAGTGCTGTGATTAACTATAGGTATACTACATAGTCTTCTATGACTTAAAAGTCTAATTATGGTGCAATTTAATAAAAGTGGAGTACGAAGACGGTTCAAGTTCTGTAGTGATTTATGTTGAACTTAAAGGCTGATTAACATAATAACCAAATTATACTGACAGATTTAATTTAAGTTTTTTTTTAAGGGTAAAGATTATTTGCTAGATGTAAGATATAAGCGATCTCTATGTAATCTATGATACTTACGCACTGAGAACAAAGATTTTAAAAATATTAAATTAAGTGATAATTAAAGCTGTGATTATTGTAGTGTTGTTATGATTAAGGTTAAACTTAAAAGGCTGATTAATTAGGTATATAAAGTTTTCTTATATAAAGTTTCTATTCTTAGTATTGTTGAACCTAGAACGCCACAATGTTTTAAGTGTACACATGGCAAAACAATTAGCTTGATCGCCACATTAATAAATGTGTATTGTACAATAACGTACAAGAAATTTTTGTTTTTTATACTTCTTTTAAATAAACACAATGATAATAAAAAAAAACATTATTTTTTATTCTAAGAAAATAATACCCTTAGTTCAGGTATTCAGTTCTTAGTCACTCCTTCAAAAATGTATAAGCCTACTATTTCTTTTTTGATGTTCAAAGGTGGATAGATTATCATATCGCTGTATATGTATATCACATCGGTGAATAAATTTATCATATCGGTGTACAGAAAAGATAATCGGTGCCGGATTGTCACATCGGTGGAAACCAGAATTCAAACTGAATTTTCTCCATAGTCTTAAAAGATACGTTGATGGTTACCAATAAGGGAGTATTTAGTATCCTAAATATTACATTAAACATGAAAAAAATAAAAAATATATATAAATGAAAAAGTTCACCGATATGATAAGAAAAATGGCATTTGTTGAAATTCACCCATAAACAAAAGTAAACACGACATCACTTTCCCCGTACCTTTTCATTCATTGATTGCTGATGATAAAGTCATTGCCTGTGTAGCTGAGAGCTAATGTGGCTATGAATAAAAACTGTGATTATGTCTCGCATTGCTTCCAATTGCAAGCTTCACTATTTTATTTACCTACCCTTTCAAAAAATATATTTAAATTAAAAAAAATTAATGTTCAGTTTTTGATGCGAAACGTGCTTCTTTAACCAAATCCATCATCTTGAATGACAAGTATTACACCTACAAATAAATTTGGACTGTCTATCGGAAAGTAAACATCTGTGACATCTTTTTTTTTTGTCGAAAAGTAATTAATAGATATCAAATATCTTTTGTGATGCGCACAGCAAAGCATACAAACCCGATCTCTTCAAAGTGAGAGTGAACAGGCTTCTTCTGGGTAAGCTCGCTCCATCGTCGACTTTGTCTCTGTCATCTCTGACCTAGACTAGAGTCAAGAGCAAACCTATCGTAAATTTAAAAAAAAATATCAATAATGTGACATATTTTTCTTTTCTCAATCTATTTGTATTAAGTACAAGAATCTTTTCTAGACATGTTAGTGTTATTCGTTGGCGCGAACAATGATTTCCACTACAATGTTTTGTTTTGTCGCAACAGTGTTTTAGATTAGAAATCGACCAGTTTCATTTTTCTACTAACGTTGGCAGAATCATTGAATAATATGGAAGCGTAACCAAAAATAGTATATATACGAGGAGGGATCAAAAAGTAGTGAGAACGACATACTCCTTGGTTAGAAAAAAAATAAATACTGGCAGGCATAGCTCAGATACATATTTGTAATATTAATAAAGAAAAAAATATTCGATTCTATTTTGTTTTTTTCTGAATGTAGTTATTTGTTTGCTTCGTGACGGAACGTGTTCTTGAAAATGGAGAAAAACGAAGTGCGAGCCGTTATTAAATACCTCTGTTTAAAAAAGTTAACGACGCAAGAGATTCATTGCGATTTGGAGGCAACATTAGGGGAGTCTGCTCCGCCGTATTCCAGTGTCGCAAGGTGGGCTTCTCAATTTCGAGTAGGGAGAACGAGCACGGAAGACGAACATCGTTGCGGCCGTCTATCTACGTCAGTCACCCAAGAAAATGTTGCGAAAGTCGAGAAAATTGTATTGAGCGATCGTAGAATTACCATCCGATACTTAATTCAAGAAACGGGCATTTCATATGGAAGTATTCAATCCATATTGAAACAATCTTTGAATATGAGAAAAGTCTCCGCAAGATGGGTGCCGAGAATGTTAACCGACAGTCAGAAACAAAATCGACTTGAAATTTCGAAGATATGGTTGGACAAGTTTCAAGAAGATTCTGAAAACTTTTTGTCTCGTTTCGTAACGATGGACGAAACATGGGTCCCATCATTTTGATCCCGAGACAAAACAGCAATCTTCGCAATGGAAACGGCCATCATCACTGACCCCGAAGAAGTTTCGTGCCGTGGCATCGGCTGGCTAGGTTATGGACTCATATTGTTGATTGATTACCTGGAGCGTGGAACCACTATTACAGGCCAATATTATGCAGCTTTAACTCCCAAGTTGAGGAATGCCATCAAAGAGAAAAGGAGAGGGAAACTTCGAAGGGGCGTGCTGTTTCATCACGACAACGCACCCGCGCACAGGTCGGCAGTTGCGATGGCTGCCATTCAGCAAGCTGGCTTCGAATTGGTTGACCACCCCCCTTATTCACTAGATCTGGCGCCTAGCGATTTTTATCTGTTCCCCAAATTGAAAGAATACTTAAGGGGAAACAGGGGGTCTACTCCCAACGAAGATACGGGCCCGTCCGAAAGTAGTTAATCCGTCATAACAAGTGTAAAATTAAAATTTTCGGACGGGCAATAGCACATCGGGCGTAGGGACAACTGTAAAATCGTGTTGTCATTCATTCTTAGTTCGGAATCGAATTATCTTATGTCCGTAAGTGATACGGAGTAGGAAACGCCCGTAACTTCGGCCGAAACTACGGACTTCGTGCTTAGGGAGTAGCCCCCCAGGTACGAAGACAATAACGAGGTGATGGATGCCGTGGAGAGCTTTTTGCAGGACCAAGACAAAACTTTTTTTTTGAAAGGGATTGAAGCCTTGGAAAAGCGCTGGACTCGGTGTACAGAGAGACTCGGAGACTATGTAGAAAAATAAATTATTATGTTATCAATAGTCATTATATTCTATCTCATTCTCACTACTTTTTGATCCCTCCTCGTATATATATTTTTTATAAAATACATCACGGTTATGGGCCGCGCCGCATCGCAACGAATTCGAATCGCACTTTAGTACATTTTGTATGAACCATCGCATACTACACGCGGGCCGCAACGCGCGCTTAGCTTATAGGTACCTACAGTTTTGCCAAATATACAAAATGGTTCTGCATACCCTAGTTCTAGTCCAATGATTAACATAAAATCGATGCGCAGCATCGGAAGTTTCTTTCACTACATTTTCCACGGTCGGCTCAGCGCCGGAAGTTGAAAATCCAACGGCGCGCTTTTATTGAGGCATTAATTTAGATGTTGTCTAGAAAATGGGCATAATATATATAGAATACTCTTTGTTATGTACACCATGAATATTACAAATATAAAAGTACGTAGAAACTTTACAACGGGGGACACAATGGGCGGTCTTATCCAATGGTCCTATCGCTAAGAGCGATCTTTTATAGACAACCTTTGGATGGGACTGTGCCGTTCAACCTTCTTCGCACCGTTCCTATTTACTTCTCCATCCTACATTGATTTAGCTCAGTAGTAATACTAAAGCTAGTTACTTCGATAATGATCACCCGACGTATGCACGAACGTAGAAGCTTAGCGCCGAGAGTTGAAAATCCAACAGTGTGTTTTTTTGACGCGCTGGAATGCACTCTGTTGGATTCTCAATGCTCGGCATAACACCGAGAGTCGAAAATTCAGTGCGCGAAAAAAAATCGGCACGATATTTCTACGCCCGTGCAAACATCGTTCATTGGAAGAATCTTTACGTCCGTGCGAACGTTGGCTTAGAGTTTAAATTAATTTGTTTCTTAAAACTTCAATGCGTAAAGTACGTATACTTAACTTGTTCTGTAACGCGGCACTTATTTTTACGATCATTTCGTTATTGCTAAGAGTGGGTTTTTATCGACGACCCAAAAAACTTTGTGAGGAGTGTTCCAAACCTGTATTAGGCATACTTATCTGAAAGTAAATGTTAAATCTAGACCTCATAAATTCTCTTCTTTTATTATGTTCTAAAGAGGCGTAGAAACTGGTCGGATGGAAGTCAAACTGGTGCAATTATATGGATTTACGAAAACTAAATTTTAATAAAACGTGACTAATATATAAATGATTAATACCTTAAGGGTGAAGCGCTAAGGTAGCCCGCGAAATTCAAATGTTCTTACGATTTTTGCAATTTGCAACTCAGTGTCTGGGTGTATGTTGATTAAAGTATGATTCGCGACTATAACAAATATGTATTTTCAGAATTATAATCATTAGAATTAGTAAACAATTCCTTAAGTTAGTCTAATTCTGAAATGATAAGATTTCATGAAATAGTCATTCAATAGAATTACTTGGTCTTAGAGAGTTGTATTGATGATTTTAATTATTATAATTCCATAAATACATATTTGTCACGGTCGCGAATCATATTTTAATCAACATACAACCTAATACTGACCTGCAAATTACAAAAAACGTAAGAAACTTTGAATTTCGCGGGCTACCCTGACGCTTTCACCTTAACGTATTAATTCACCCAGTCAAACCTCTGTCCCAGCGCCACTTTTCTCCTCAAAACATTTACATACGTCCTCTAACGTGCTACCATAAAATTGAAATTACTTCGTCGCCCTTCGAAATATTACGCCCTCAATATGAAGTTTATACGGGAATCTCGTAAGCAATAAGTACGGACCAAAATAGCTAGAAGCTTACATGAAATTTCGCTACTAACCTAGGCGCCAGGTGTGATAAATTGTCAAAACAATTTAACTTTGGCGACGGACTTTTTATATATGTACAATAGGGGTCTGGTTTGACACCACGTTACCTATAACACGTATATATCTAAGTTATGTAATGAGTCAGGGAAATTAATTGATGATCAAATTGACTACCAACTTAAATTTTCCTTATATTCTAATCACAACTGTCATTCTTTGACAATTGTATGAGACGCCTATAACACGGCTAATGGGCGTAGTGTGTCAATTTAAATTTTATAAATAACTAGCGACCCGCCCCGGCTGCGCACGGGTAGCCCGATCGCCACCAAACTGCACAGGGTCACCCGCTGGGCTAATTTGAACTATTTGAAGATTTCCTGAAAACTTCATCAAAATTGCTACAGCCGTTTTGAAGTCCATATGGAACATAGATACACACATAGATTTTTATAGTTAAAGATAGATTAATTTCCGTGACTATATATCCATCTAACCAATGAGATGACCTTTATTCCTTTAATATTTAGGCATAATTTATGTTCATGCCATTATTTTATAAGCCATGATAAAAAACAACCATTCCTGATATTGTTAAAATGAAACTGAATACAAACTAGTTGAAGAATGCACTCAACAAAACAACAAAACGCTGTCTACAATCGTTGTTGTGTAGTTTCTCGGATCAACAATGAATAATGCATTTTATGTAAGTGCTCTATTTTCACCCAGTGCTTTTATTCATCGTAAAGATGTTTCACTGAGCTCAGAAAACCAAAGAAAAAACTACTCTCGCAACTTGCTTGAAAAGCATCCAAAACTTCTGGACAAGGGATAACGTCCCAACAAAGAAAGCAGTATTTAATTTTATTTTTATTATTTGGCTTTGAAGGGTTTGCTTTACCCCAGTTTAGCTACTAAAATTGATGGCCCATACAAGAGTTTTAATTAGGTTTAGCTAATAACAGTAAAACATTAATTTGTTCGCCATTAAGCTCTAGCCACAGTGAAGCGAATCCCGCGCGGGATGTGGAATTGCTTTAAGAGTCCATAATACCTAAAATAGCTTAGCATGATCCTCTGTTATATCCAAAATACTGCAGCATTAATTTTTAAATACATATATGATAAAGTTGAGGATTGATGTTAAGTAGGTACTATATTTGACGAACACGCGATTCCATAAAATTTTCTCGACAGAAAAAAATTACTAAGTTTCTTCCAAACCGAACAGTAATCAGCTAGTATTTAAAAAATTCTTCAAATTAGATCATGAGACGTTGCATAACTGAACTAAATATAAAGCAGATATTATATATATTTTTTACTATTATTTTCACCGTAAAAGGAAATTACCTAAACTATCGGCGCTCCCTGCTGCCCAGCACCCCACTCAGCCTCGCTCTCACTCAGTCCGCGAGCAGTGTGTGCGAGCGAGATAGAGAGTGAATTTGAGTTGAGGTATTATGGACTCCATACAAGTAAGTTAGTACAATCGGCGAGTGCTAATTTCATCCCGTATCCCGCGCGGGATTCACCTCGGTATAATCGAGCAAATTTTATCGACTCTATCTCCTTCCATGTCCTTCTACCCTACTGTGGGCAAATTCCCTTTAACTTGAATTCCTTTTTTACTGTTAACTGTCTTGTTTTATCGACTGTAGTTTCTAACAACCGATAATTAAAATACCGACCCCCATAAGACTTATAGCGTCAGTTATTAACGGCACCAAAGACATTTGCTCATAAATGCCGTAGATAACTTGCCACTCGTAAGTAATTTCAATCCATTTAGCCAACGCGTTCGCACGGACGTTAAAATCGCGGCGGGATTTTATCGCGCACTGGATTTTCAACTCTCGGTGTTGAGCCGAGTATTGAGAATCCAACAGAGTACATTCCAGCGCGTCAAAACACGCCCTTATATATATAATAGATAAATACATAAACAAACTCAAATAATCATAATAAATAAATTCTATGTAGTTCATCTTAGCATAAAAATAACAAGTTAAAAATATAAATTTACGAACACAATAATAACAACCACCTAATTACTTTATACGCAGTGATACAATCACCGTACCATGGGCCTTAATAAACGTGTATTGTGTCCCTTAGCTCATGCACACTTACCCGCAGTGGCGATGCGCATACGATGACGTCGTGCACTTAGGTCCGTGTGAACATATTTTCTACAACTACCCTTTTACTAAAATTGTTACGAAATTCTAGTGTAATTTGTCATAGTAACAACCCACTACGCCAATTTGACTTAATGTATTATTAACTTATAATATTGTATTTTCTCTGTAAGTGATTGTGTAAATCTTTTGAGAAAATAAATGTATAAAACTGTAAACCGTAAAAAAACACACTGGTGGATTTTCAACTCTCGACGCTAAGCAGAGCGTTGAAAATCCAATGCGCGAAAAAAAATCGCCGCGATATTTCTAGACGTAGAAATATTAGTTCACGATGCAACTGTTAGAGGAATATTCGATAGTTGTCAGTTGTCACGCACAAACATTATGATTTATGTCTTTGATATTTTCCGTTTAGAAATACTTATTGAAGAATATTATGGTGGGCTATACCTACTTCTAAATATTAAATACATACCTACTTGGATTATATATGCAAATTAATCTTCTAATTTTCTTTGGTTAGTAATCAGAATGATTCGCGTCTAAACTGTATAGACAATGAAAACCAATGATTTGAAATGAGCCACTTGTTACCTACTTCGCCATGAATGATTACTATTGTCGATGGCAACTCAACAACCTTCATTTTTATTCAGCTTTCATTATTGTTACGGCCATATCGTATGATCGTCACGCACATACATGAAGGGCCCTGTCTATAATATTTTCCTTTTAGTGCGCCTCATTGTTCACGCTTGCCTTTTTTATCATCGCTTCCCGTTAACGCCACCCATTGTACTCAATGTACACTCGACCCTCATCACTTTCAATTTTTCATAATATCCGTAGAGCTTTGTCACTTCAATAAACACGCTCGTAAATGTCATATGTCGCTGTTGCCATTTATTCGATATCAGTCAATAATAATAACAAGACGTATTTTCTGTTGGATGACATTCATTTTCGATAGAAATGAAGCTTACAATTTCAAAGAAGCAATCTCGAGTATTGATTCAGGTTACTGATTAAACATGGAGGTTGGAGACAAAGAGAAACTTATAGTATTTAAGGGGGAAGCGCTAAGGTAGCCCGCGAAATTCAAATTTTCTTACGATTTTTGCAATTTGCAGCTCAGTGTCTGGGTGTATATTGATTAAAGTATGATACGCGACCGTAACAAAAATGTATTTTCAGAATTATAATATTAGAATCAGTAATACAATTCCTTAAGTTAGTAAAATCCTGAAATGTTAAGATTTCATGAAATAGTCATTCAATAGAATTACTTGGTCTTAGAGAGTTATACTGATGACTTTAATGAATATAATTCTGTAAATACATATTTGTTACGGTCGCGAATCATATTTTAATCAATATACAACCTAATACTGACCTGTTGATTGCAAAAAACGTATGAAAATTTGAATTTTGCGGGCTACCCTGGCGCTTTCATCTTAACGTGTGGTCGGTGGACCATACTACCGTGGTTTGTAAGCAATATAATGCCGTCTCTACACGATCAAAATTGCTTGAAAAGCACGTGAATTTTTCGTGCTTGTCAAGTAATTTTAACCGTCTAGAACAGGGGTTCCCAAATTTATTTTGTCTACTGCCCACTTTGAGAATAAATTATTTTTAGCGCCCTCATTTTTTCACCTACTTAAAAACCACTAACTAGATGAAATTACAAATCGCCCCCTAAGCCTCTACGCAACGCCCCCATTTTTTTTCTGGGTCTCTTACTGCCCCCCTTTAGGCCTGCAGCGCCCACAAGGGGGCGTTATCGCCCACTTTGGGAAAGGCCGGTCTAGAACGAAGCTTGATGTGCTTGACAAGTCAACTACGTGCTTGATGAAAAATTATATATCTGCAATGCTTGGTCGTTTAGATGCATGCTTGTCAAGCAACACATTCAGTATACTACGGAAGCTAAAATGAAACTGAGTGCGGAATGTGCGGATGTTTGATAAGCATGCTTGACGTTGCATCAAGCCTCGTCAAGCGTGCTTTTCAAGCACGTAAATGCTTTTCAAGCAATTTTGACCGTCTAGGAACCGCATTATATAATGTTGTTTGCAGTTGAGAAGTATTTCCACGTACCGATACCAATACACGTGCATTTAAATGGCGAGCCTGTTGGCAAATATGCAACTAAAGATAATTAAAATTCTGTGTAATTTTCACTTTAAGAGCTGCTCGTCTTTATTTTCCAGCCTAGCATAATCCGTCATCTACCCCGGTCACCGGGGAGAGTGGAACCGGCGAGAGATGTCGTGCGGTGTCCCGCAGGGATCGGTTCTGGGACCGCATCTGTGGGACATCGGGTACGACTGGGTGCTGCGCGCCGACCTCCCTGGTGGTGTCAGCGTAGTTTGCTACGCTGACGACACGCTGGTCCTGGCGCAGGGGAGGTCGCACCAGGCGGCGGCCGAATTAGCGGCACGCGGGGTTGCGACAATCGTAGAGAGGATCCGGCAATTGGGACTCGAGGTGGCCTTGCACAAGTCCGAGGCCATGTGTTTTCATGGTCCTCGGAACGCGCCACCATCGGGTTCCCAAGTAACGGTAGGAGGGGTTCTCATCGGTGTCGAGTCGACGATGAAGTACCTGGGACTCGTCCTCGACAGCCGGTGGAATTTCGTGGAGCATTTCCGACGTTTGGCTCCCAGACTGGAGCGGGCCGGGGCTGCCTTGGGGCGGCTCCTGCCCAATCTGGGGGGTCCAAACGCCTCCTGCCGGAGACTCTACGCGGGGGTCGTGCGGTCCATGGCCCTTTACGGAGCTCCGGTGTGGGCGCGTTCCGTGAGGCGGCGACCGGTCCGTCGGTTGAACGCGTCCCAGAGGGTCATGGCCATCCGGTTAGCCCGGGGATACTGCACGGTCTCCGGGGAGGCGGCGAACCTCCTTGCCGAATTACCGCCATGGGATCTGGAGGCAAAAGTCCTCGCGCACATGTGGGAGTGGCGCGAGGAGGCAGGACGCCGGGGCGTAACTCCGTTGCCGCGAGAAATCGCGGCACGGCGTACAGAGCTCCGGCAAGATCTCATGGCGGCATGGAGAGTGCGATTGTCGCAACCCAGCGCTGGGCACGCCACAATTGTGGCGATAAGTCCCCTCTTTGAGGAGTGGCTGGAGAGGCGCCACGGCGTCCTCACCTTCCGCCTGACGCAGGTCCTCACCGGACACGGGTGCTTTGGGAGGTACCTGTTCCGGATAAGGCGGGAGGAAACGCCCGGGTGTCACCACTGTGTGGATCGCCCGGAGGACACGGTGGAGCATACGGTGGAGGTCTGCCCGACTTGGGCGGAGCACCGCCGTGTCCTCGCGGAAGCGATCGGCGGCGGCGATCTCTCGCGTCCGGCCCTGGTCCAGGCCATGGTACGGAGCGAGAGTGCATGGGAAGCCATTACCTCCTTCTGCGAAGCAGTAATGCTCGTGAAGGAGGAGGCGGGACGCGTGAGGGAGAGGCAAGCTTTGCGCCCTCACGCCCCTAGTCGCCGCAGGAGACGCCCTGGGCGTCGGGAATTGGCGAGCAATGGGTAGCTCGCCGTCCGGTAAGGACCAAGCCCGAGTCGACGGCGCGTCGTGTTCCACGCGCGCCTCAAAGAGATGTCAGCACTATTGACGGGGTCCGCTAGGGCCGATGCCAGCTAGGGTTGCGGGATGTTCGAAAGAGTTACCGTGGCCCCGGCACAGGCAACAGAAGGAACACGGGTGGGTTTTAGTCAGTAAAAGTCTGACACGCCCTCCCGCTCCGCCTAGAGCGGGAGAAGCCATTTGATGATTTCCCATCCACAAAAAAAAAAAAGCCTAGCATAATAGCTCTAGCTATAAACACTCTTCAAAAGACGCGTCATCTTAATTTTGGATGTGTCAGTTAACGGCCGAACCCAATAATCTATCTCCAGTTTTGGCATACTGGAGATAGAAAAACCTACCTATTGTCCCAATAATCTACAAGAGATTATGGAATCCTACCGGCCTGACATGAGGACAGATAGAATTATACTGTATACCATCAATAGCGATCTGTCTTTTACTGAAAATAGGTTATTGGGTTCGGCTGTGTAATGTTATTAGGTTCGGGTGAGTAATTCTCTACTCATGTGCTGCCTGCTCACAGCTTGTTGCATATACATTTCAAATGTTTGTATGGAAATTTTAGTGAAGGGACGTGCAGTTTTAAATTAAAAGATCTCTACCTACAAAATAACTCTTCAATAGGTAATTAGGTACTAAAAAGCACGATCTAATATTCTTATTAGCCTAATTCATGCCTGGAGCTAGACCACCACCTCTTAAAGCAGTATTATTGTAATCTCACTTCAGTATGGGAAAGAGATGAAGCTAGACATCCTATATAGCTCCATCTCTTTCTCACACTGAAGTAATATTAAAATAATACTGCTTTAAGAGGTGGTAGTTGGCCCCCTGATTTGCTGACAGAAGGATATGAACAAACTTTTAAATCGTCCTCGATATAGTTACTGAGGTATAATTCCTCCACGACAAATTGGACACACGAACTGTTAAAACGCCTCGAATATTATTTAACGATGAATAGTTTTCTAAGCCATACTTTTTTTTGTGCCTGGATGCGCTTGAATCAGCATTCATCATCAGCTAAGCTTTGTCTTAAACATGGGTATATTTATTAGTCTGAACAGAAGATGTTCTGTATTTTTTTGCGCTTGTTTGTTTATTGTAAAGATACTTTTTTTCATTTAGATCAAATTTATTTGTTAAGGGGGAAGCGCTAAGGTAGCCCGCGAAATTCAAACATTCTTACGATTTTTGCAATTTGCAGCTGGGTGTCTGGGTGAATTAAAGTATGATTCGCGACCGTGACAAAAATGTGTTTACAGAATTATAATCATTAGAATCAGTAACAACTCCTTAAGTTAGTAAAATCCTCAAATGACAATATTTCCCGATATAGTCATTCAATAGGAATACTTGTATTGATGACTTCAATGATTATAATAGTGTAAATACATATTTTTTACGGTCGCAAATCATATTTTAATCAACATACTGCGTAATAGTGACCTGCAAATTGCAAAAAACATAAGAAAATTTTAATTTCGCGGGCTACCCTGGCGCTTTCACCTTAACCACCTGCCATAACAATAAATAATATGATATATTCGAAACCATCTAGGAAAACTTCCGCAAAATTCTCAACATTTGTCGTTTAAACCGCAGCGTTTCGAACTCTGTCGTCTGCGTCGACAAGAGTCAGTAGGGCATGAAACTATGTGGGGCAGCCTTGAAGTTGTGTCACAGCACAATTATTGCACAAACAAACAGATATAATTATAGTTCGGTATACTGTTATAAAATACACTATTGTGACCATATTGTGACACGGAGCACATAGAATTTAGTAATAGAATGACAATGTGAAGTCACTCGAAACAGATCTACTTATTGTTAAAACAATGAAAATGTTGCCTTTTTATCAATGAGTGGTATAATATCAACAATTTTGTCTGGGAATAAGTAGGTCTTACAGTCACACAATGTGGAGGTAAGGGCAGATTATGGACTTTTGGACCAGTTGATTTCAAAACGTCACTTTGGTTAACTTTTTGAATGTTATGTAACTAGGTAGGGCAAAACTTGGGTAATCGGTGATAGTTTTGTTTTTTACTTGTAAAATTCGATTCATTGATCAGACTATTTTTTAAATTTACTGTGATATAGTAGACAAAATAAGTTTTGCTAACTTATATCTAAAAATGTGGCAAATACTATAATGATTGAAAAATGTACATTTATCAAGTCAGTAGTAACTTGGTAATAAAACACAATTATCTATCACCGAATAGCTGCATATCACGAATTAGCCAAGTTTTGCCCTACCATCGCGGACATTTGCGGTGAACCACTTTTCGACCTTATTATTAAGGGAATAAGGTTGAAAAGTGTAATATTAACATGGAAGGTAAACATAGAATGAAAAACCTTGATAATAAAATTTTTGACCACCTGTAATTATTTTCACAATAAAACCATTTGACAAGTTAAAGGAACAGATACAATTTAAATAACATTAACCATAAGAACGACTGAACTTGAATCGCAAGTTAACAATTCCGTAATCGAAAGAAATAAAAATTGTTAATTCTGAAGTTTATGTAGGTATACTATATCATTGTTATTTCCGAACCGGCAGAGTGCGGAAATCGTAAAATAAAGTAGGAAAGCCGTCTCGTAAAGTACGTACGTATGGTAGGTATGTAGTACAACGTGTTAATAGTGTTGGTTAAGATTCCGAACATTTAGTACCGTCTCTTAATTACAGATCGCCGTCCGATTGCCGGAAAGGTGTTGTGTAACATTCCCTGATATTCTCATTGGATGACCTCGTTAAGATAACTGGAGCCTGTTTTGTAAGCGAATGCCGACTTCGGCGTTGTTCATACATAATACAAGTGAGATCATAATACAACTAGGGATTCGGAAAAAATATTGATACTGAAACTTTTACGATACCCAGTTATCGATATTGTTAGCTTAGCCTGAGAGCTCAGACAAAGTAACATTCTATCAGGGATAACAGAAGGTGTTGCAGTTAAAAGTATTGGATTCTCGAACGAATCCAGTAGGCCGATATTTAAAAAGCTTGACTTGTTGTAACGTCTCTTTATATATACGAAAAAATAAAAAATACTGTACTGTTAAGTATTGCCAACATTACCAGAAGTTCATATACAACTAACTAAAGGTCCTTGTATTGGCCACTACAGGAAATTCTTCAATACTTAAAAGATGAGGGCACAAGTCTGGAGACATAAAACACTTATACAACAATAAAAAGTGTTTTTAAAAAGTACAACACATGTATACCAAGCTCAGCGCCAATGAAAAGACTTTTTTCGGTTGTATGATTATTTGACCACACAGGAGGAAGATGAGTGACAGTATTTTTGAACAGCTTGTTATACTTATTTAAATCATTAATAAATAAAGAAAATTGAATTCAACAAAAAGTGTTTATTTAAATAAAGTATTTTGAAAATATCTATTTTGCATTTAGTAGATATTTAAAATACAAAAAGTAAAACTATTTTGTAATTTGTATTTGAAATAGAAAATCAAATAAGTATTTGCATTTTGTATTTAAATACTTTTCGTAAACCATTTTGCACATCTCTGACAACAAGGTGGTCTGTTTACTCTAAAACAACTTTTTTAAATGCTAATAAAAATCAAGTTTAAAGAATATTTTATTGAATTCGACTGAGCTTTTTCACAATAATCCTGATTAAGTTGACTTTTAAAAGTTTAAGTTATCATTAATTGCAGAGTTAATGAAGGAGGTTATCCTTCATTAAGTTAACCAACGCTGTACATACTAGACATATGTAATATATCTCTATTAAAGTTCATCAACCTGGCATATGATTTCATATGCGTAGCATGCATGAATGTAACTTAGATACTAAGAAAGACATTAGTAAACATTTATTCGTAATGGTAGATTAGTTATCACACCTAGCACTTACATATGAATCAAGAATTTAATAAGATATGATTGATTCATTATAATTAATCAAGGGTTACGTGTTTTACATTGTAAACATTAACTTATCATTAGATACTTCATAATCAAATTAATTTGGCTCAGCAATCAGAATCATAAACAGTTGAGTCACAGTTCTCAAAAGCTAATTTCATTATTTAAAATTCTAAATAATAATAAATGTAGATATAAATGTACAATCTCATTCTCATCTGCTGATGGTCAGCAACTAACGAATCGTTTTATTAATCAATCGTAAGTTACTTTTTTCTTTCATAAACTTGGTTCGATTTTCTCTCATTAATTGACAGGTCCATTGATTTATGAGAGAACGGGTCGTTTCCCGTAGTTTGAACGCCGCTTTACGTCCATTCAACTTGTCAACGAACGTTCCAACTTCCCACGGACCTAAACCTGCAATCCACACTTCGATTTTCACACAAAATAATTGTTCGCAATGTAATTAAGACAATGCCCTTATACAAACAAAGACCTATGTATGTGTGTTGCATCATAAGGCTGGTATGCAAGTTCACGCACACTAATAAAAAAACTTCGCACGAAAACAAATGAATATGTAGTCGACATAAGAGGAAATTACGTTTGTGTTCGAAATAAAAATGGCCTATAACAAAGGCATTATATTTCAAGGGAAAAGTAATGTCTCACATTTCCTTATTTCATATATGGAGTAGCCATTAATGGACAACCGATACCCGAAGTGTGCGGTATCACTTGTTTGGACAATGACCTTTTGAATAAGGTATTTTGACATTTCGGTATCAGGTACACCTGAGAAATTTAGTACCTCCAGGTGCAACTATCCTAACAGTCAAATACCTTTTGCATGCCTTTCTTTATGCAACGGTTACATAAGCATAAATTGGAACTACCTTAGAACTAATTGTAGGGAGGAATCAATAGATGGAGGTAGGCGTTGAACTTCAGTCAGGCGGGTATCACCAGCTAGGGTTGCGGGATGTTCGAAAGAGTTACCGTGGCCCCGGCACAGGCAACAGAAGGAACACGGGTGGGTTTTAGTCAGTAAAAGTCTGACACGCCCTCCCGCTCCGCCCAGAGCGGGAGAAGTCATTTGATGATTTCCCATCCACAAAAAAAAAAAAAAAAAGGCGGGTATCACACCTCCGCCGCGAAACCGCATAATGTTCCGCTACTCGACTCACGATTCGAGTATCGGAACATCATGCGAGTCAGTTAAATTGAACTAATGCGGTTTCGATGCTATGGTTTCGGCGCGGAAGTGTGATACCCGCCTTAATTTTCTATAACATAATGAGCGAAAGAAAATATTTATTTCCGAAAAATATCAGCTGCTGAGAAGCGATATGGTTGCAAGATAAAGCCTATTCTACTTTGATAAATAGTTTCTAAGGCCCATAAACACTATCTAAAAATAAAGAAAAGCTGTTCTATCACTTACTTTACCCGCGTTTTGGTAGAAACAAACATTACTTCACCCGAGAGAATTCATAAAAAAATACAGTTAAAAGATTGAGATACTGAAGCGCCTAAAAAAATATACTCGCAACTATTAAGTATCATACAAAAGTAATGAAATGAGATTTGAAGGTTTTTTTTTAAATTATAACTTTTATTCTCAGTTTTCAAAGAATTTGTAAGATACATAATTATGTACCTTCTGAATTAACTTTTACAAATTAAATGAGTCGAATGACGACATTCCGGAACGATAGATTACAGTTAATATATGAAATTGATTTTTTTATACTTTGTGGTTGGGAAAATTTGCTGATGGTTTTCCAGATTTAGTTAAGTGGTAATCTCTACCTATAGACATCTAAAACATTAGAGGCATCGCAGATATTAAAAACACAACAGCACGCACAGCTGAAATGTCTCTTGTGTCTGTATTTACAGCACCTGCATCTACCGCTAAAGCCGAATTTACATTACTTAAGGATGTATACATAGTTGTGCAAACATTCATTGATAGTTTCACGCAACTAAACTAGTTTCGAAGAATTCGGATTCGGATTAAGACGAACACAGCAACACTGCTTAATACTTATTGCTTGGTATAGTAAGTATAATTTCCTTTACTACCTTTTATATCAGTCGGGGAAAAGACACCAAATTGTTATAAATAAAACAAGTCCGAAGTTTATTTTCACTTTTGGCCTATTTCTTAAGAAATGGGAGACGAATATTTTTTTACGTCTCAAGTCTAAATGTTTCACATGAAAACTTACCAAGTGAAATTTATTGTTTTATCAATGATCATTGTTCGTAACTACGCGTAGGAAGATATTTCTATCCATGTTAATACAAACACTCTTCTAGGAATGATGTCTTCAGCTAGACATCTTAAGAAAACAAAGGCCCGCCTGAGTGTGTGATTCTCATACCTCCACATATCCTTAGTAATTAAATTGGCTAGAACATTTATTGACAAAAAGCTTTGGTAAAGTTGATAGGAAATAGGTAAGGTATTTATTACAATCCCTTAAAGGGAAAAGGTATAACAGGAAAAAAGTCAAATACGCAATTGTAAACGGTTTTATTCAGTTTCAATCCTGTCTAAGCCCACGTTCGCTTAAAAATATCGCGACGGGATTTTATCGCGCACAGGATTTTCAACTCTCGGTGTTGAGTCGAGCTTTGAAAATCCAACAGAGTGCAACCTAGCGGGTCAAAACAACACACTGTTGGATTTTCAACTCTAGGTGCTAAGCAGAGCGTTGAAAATCCAGTGTGCGAAAAAAAGTCGCCGCGGAAAAAATCGCCCGTGCGAACCTGAGTTAACTGACTGTAGTTTCAGGTGATCAATTTTACTCCGATTGAGTTTGGAGTTAGATCAGTTCGTGCAGTTCTGATAATATAATGGTTGATACAATAGACGACGTAAAATGTTCCGTTCGCTTTACAGTGGTTTTTAGTTTATTTATCTTAGCAGGTGTTTAGTACAATAGTTAAATAGGTACTTCAGGTGCGTAATACTCGCAACCGGCGTGTGTGTATGTGGCCACAGACGTATGAACGTTATAAACGAAACAAAAGTAGCACGTAAGGATCGTACCAGGTGGCGTTCTGTAGTTTCTGCCTACCCCCATGAGAAGGCGTGAGTTTGGCGTATGTATCTTAGCAAATCACTGCTGAAAGTAAATATAGATTTTTTTTTTTAATTTTGCCGTAACAGCCTTTTCGGTAGGTACTGTTTACCGGTACTGTTTGTCTTTCCCACATCTTTTGTTGATCTGGCTGTGATGCTTCTATGATAAGAAGTACTGTTTAAGTATTTACCCTCTATCATAAGGTTCCAAAATAACTCGCTAGTAGATTTAAATAAATTAAATTAAATACCATAAACAACTTCCACTGCAATTCACTTTTAAACCGTACCTTTTCAATTTTCAATATTTGAGTTTATTTTCGACATCGTTGACACTTTAATACATTTCCAATTAAAATTAAAATATCATCGGAAAGGTTCGCAAATATGCTTGCTATTAATTTGTTTGTGAAAGTGAACACGGTTATAGATTTGTACATTTATGTTATTTAAACTTTTATTGAAAACTACGTCGGTGCTGACAAGTCGGGTATTAGTAAAGAACCGCGAAAACTGACCAACAATATTCCAGGTAGGCGTATTTATCTTAACTCGAACGAGAAAATAGGTGTATATAATTCGATGCCTAAAAAGGAACTCGTGGCTAAGTAATAACAGCCGCACGGGTCGATCCATCAGGTTACGCTACGCTTATCGGGGTTGGTCCGTGGATGGGTGACCATATTTACATACTGAGACTCCTCTGTGCCTCGGAAAGAATGTTAAGCCGTTGGTCACCGTTGGTCCCGGCTGTCATTCGTGGATCTTTGACAGTCGTTACAGGCCGGCAGAAGCCCGAAAGTCTGACAACCAGTCTTACTAAGGGGTATCGTATTACCCAGTTACTAGTTTGTGGAGGTCAGACAGGCAGGCGCTCCATGTAAAATACTGGTATTCAGCTGCACCCGGTTAGACTGGAAGCCGACCCCAACATAGTTGGGAAAAGGCAGGCAGATTGATTGAATTTGATGCCTAACAGCCAAAAAGGGATAAGCGATATTATTTGCGAAATTGACATAATTATATGGTTAGAATCGGTTTTTTGGCTGTTAGGCATTAAATTATTATGTTATTCGAATATTTTGAAACTATATCTATCCTACATGGAACTCTCGAGCTTCTTGAGATGACTCGTTTCGATTATTTTACAAAATTGTAATGTATTACTTTTTCGTGTACTTTACATATCGTAAAGGCTCTCGCAGACAAGTGCGACGCGACTCTAGTAAAACAAGTCCATGAAGTTTTCATAGAAATTGTTCTACTAGAGTCACGTCACGCCTGTATGCTGGAGCCTTAAAACGTATTCGTTAGATACTTTACTGATGTGAAAAGAACAAAAAGCTAAGTACCTCCTACCTAGTAACAAATTACGATGAACTCTTTTGTAAACTTTTACAATCAAATCAAATCTAAGTAACTTGTTATTTTTCTTGCAATTATTATTGCAAACAATTGCAGTCGTAACGCACTGGTATGCTATCTCAAGATTGTGTTCTATAGATACTCGTAAACAACTTAATTGAGTGGTGTGCGTTTATTGTTATTGGTGCAATTTATTACGTTTGCTAAATAGTCACTTTGCCTGTTATGAAACTTTATGTTGTGTCGGTGGCGCCAACCATTGGTTTGTAATAGACAGAAAAAAATTGACCGAGCACACGAAGGGTTTCTGTACCACCGTACAATATTTAACACTACGTGCTTGTTCACGTAGAACACGCGGGTGCGGGGGCGCGGCGGACGCGGTGGTCTTGGTGAGCTCGTGTTCACATTGGCCGCCAGGCGTTTGCGCGAGTGTGACGTGCTGTCAGAAGTTATAAACATGGACGAAGATCTGTATGTCTTAAAAATATGACAAAATTTTATTTACTCACCCTCCATATTGGGAAACAATTCAGCAATTTCCTTCCATAACTTATTAACAACATCTCTGTTCTTATGATTACGGTAATTGCTTTGCCAAATTGGAGTTCTAGCCTGAACAGCACTGATAAACTCTTCTGTATCGAACGACAAAACGAAAATTTGCTATCGGTTGCAGCGATAAGTTCAAACTAGTTGAACTTACCTAACGCCGCGAGTGAATGGCGCGCTCCACCGCTAGTTCGACGTGAGCACACAAACAACATCACACGTTTGATATAGCCGCGAGCGATCCGCACGCGCCAGTCGTTAGCTTGCCCGCTACTTCCACTGCACCTGCGTTTTGTACGTGAACACATGCATAGTATACAATGTCTTTGATATTTTGTGACCGCGCCCGCCACCGCGCCCGCGAGTTAATGTGAACAAGCACTACGTTTTTTACTTTAGTAAAAAAATGCGTTTCTTGTGCGTGAGGACCTCCTTTAATTTTAAACTTTATTTTATTTTTTATTATTTATTTTGTTGTTATAGCGGCAATAGAAATACACAATCTGTGAATTTCAACTGTCTACCTATTACGGCTCAAGATACAGCCCGCTGACAGACAGACGGATGGACGGACGGACTTCGGATACAAAACCTTAAAAATTACGAATTACTTCCGTATTAGGGACTAACTGTAGTTTAAAAACCAATTTTAGACAATGATTTTTGCATTTAATTCCAAGAAGAGACATTGTTTTAAAATATTCCGTCACATTAAACGTATTAAAAACGTGGCAATGCTGCCAATCTTTCCTCTTAAAAAACCCTTTCCTAATCGTATTGTAGTGTCGTCGGCCCTTTCCCAACTACATACATATGTTGTGGTGGAATTGCGTAGTTAATAATGATATACGAGTTAAATAAAACTTTAAAATAATTAAGTTCTACACTGAATTAATAAACACTCCGGCGTGAAATAGGATTTAAAACAAAACCGTTGCTTCTAATTCGTATGAGAGAGTAATTCTGTTAGATTTTGTAGTGGCACCAGAAGGGATATCATTTTATTTTTCAGGGTAACTTGCAATGCAATTACGTGTTCACAATTTTTTATCAGAGGCAAATGAGCCATGGCATAGCTGCGTTATAGAATATATTAATTTAGTACTAAGTCTGTTGATACGTAAAATCCGTATCCGTTATTAACAACTCTGTGAGTGAATGTGTCATTGAAAACAAAGGGTAGGTACACCAATCGTAGGACCAATTTATAGATAGCTGACTAACCTAACTAGACCTTTTAATATTTCAAATCGACGTAATCTACAAATCACAATCATTTATTGTTTTATTTTTTTGATTATTATTGTAAATTATATATATTTATATAGATATAAATGTTTATATATGTTTAAATGGTACACTACAGATTACCTGCAGTACTGTCTCTCCTTTCTCCCTTAATCCATTCAAAGGTTGCCCTTGCAAAATTTCTACTTTTATATCTGTACCTAATATTTATAGTCTACACAATAAAGAGTGGGTATTCTATCTGTCTATCATAGCTAGCCTTTTTAACGATAGTTTAAGTCATAAGTAAAAACATTTTTCAAAACGTACTATCCAGCTATAAGCAGGACATGCCTTGAATAAATTTAATATTAGATACAAGAGTTATTCAAGAGTTATTAATCTAACCTAACTTTCATAATATTCTTCATAACCCCTTAAAAAGCCTTTAGAACTAGGAACAATCGAAACGTCATCCACAAGGAAATGTGAGACAGACAATCATATGAGTATCGTCGTGTAAAAGTACTTTAGCATGGAAGGCGAAAGCGCCAGGGTAGCCCGCAATAATATTCGTTTTTGCAAAGTACTATCGATGAAACTTACATCTGACCAATTTGAAAACAAAATCCCGTGCACACGATGACCACATCTATTCTGTTAGCAAGCGCAAGCGTTACTATAACGGTCGAGCGCTGCAAGCAAGAATAGTCCTTACGGTGAATAGATGTTCGTTTCTCCCATGGTACATAGGCAAACGTTCCCGGTCGACCACTTTTCAAACTTATTACCAAAGGACTAAGGGCGAAAAGTGGACGACCGGAAACGTTCGTGGGTGTACAGGTCATTATCAGGTTGTATGTTGATCAATATAAATAATTCGTGACCGTACCAAATATGTATTTACAGAATTAAAATCACCAAATGTCCTTTCTTTGGTATTGTTCGTCGAATCGTTGAGCTCCTTAACTTTTATGTTGAGCTGTACGATTACTGACAGATGCTTGCACTGACTGGACAGGTCCACTCAATCTGTGTGGTTCTTTTCTCAAAAGACCATTTCAGACACCAACCTACATGGTCTTCACATGATCTGACCAAGATTATGTCTGGACTTTAAAAGAGACTGTGACCTCTGAGTTTGTTTCGGCCTTTCTTCTCAGAGTAGTCAGATAGGAAACGCCGGCCTCATCTAGTTTAAAAAAAAAATGTTTGACATGTAAAAGTGTTTGTATAAACCTACTTACAGAAATAAAATCATTTATCATTTATTTATCATCAATACAATACTATAAGTTCAAATTACCCTATTGAATGACTTTTTCATGAAATCATGACAAATGAGCCTTAGAGCGATTCAAATGATTATAATTCTATACATATATGTTACGAATCAAGATAAAAACCTGACATTGACCTGCAAATTGCATTAAAACGTAAGAAATTTTTAATATCACGGTCTACCCTAGCGCATCTCCCTTAATGCTCAAGCAGATTATCTTTTATTTGAAAGGTTCGTAGAAATGAGATACTCTGACTGTAAAGGTTGAGGCTGACTACGAATTCTCGCTCGTCTTACACATTGTTTACATATCACATTGTTTTCCACAAGTTCTGTAGTTACGTCCTTACACATCTCCGTTCCTTCCTTTGCTGCTCAGCTTCCATACCTCGGATATTGCTACGCTACCTCGCCTGCCAATGATACCCTCTGAGCCAAGACCTTAGCAGCATTATGATAAACCTTTGTTGGCCCTTTGTCATTTATGAATACTACGTAGATACTTGCATGACAAAGGATAAATAATGGAGAAAACGCTGACGTCCAATCTATGTAACCTAAAACATCGTATCCTCCATGAATTGGGCTTAGAAGCACACATTCTGCCATTTGGCAGTTTAGGATCAAATGAAACTAGAAGGCGACGTAACATAATACGGGAAAATGCCTGTGTGTTCGAAGCTAAAATAGAAATATTAAAATAGGTTATTCATCGAGAAAAAGCTTAGGTAATCTGTATCCTCTTTGATTTCCACTGGGGCTCATTTAAGGTCTTAGTCATTTAGGTTTTACTTTATAATAAACACATTTTTAATGAAACTAAAGTTTGTACTTGTTAAAGTCATGTTTTTAAAGCCTATTAGTAATTTAGCTGTACGTAAATTCTAAAATAAGTCCGTAACCCAATTATTTGTTAGAAAACAGTCTCATAACATAACACATAGCATCACGCCTTGTTTCTCTGAAGGAATGGGTAGAGGTGTACCTTTAGTACACCCACATTTCGCCAGTTATGTTTAAGTACCATGTAATAGGGGGCGAGACTATCGCCATCAACCGGGCACAAATCCAGACTCCGGGCTGCTAGTAAGAAATTCCAGATAGAAAAACCAAATAACACTTTGCCCGACCTGGGAATCGAACCCAGGACCTCATGCTCAGCAGTAGCATTTGCGAACACTAGACCAACGAGGCAGTCTCGTTGAACTTAATTATATGTAAATCATTAGTTACCTATAGTTACAAGTCAATATGTCACCGCGATATTTCCCACAGTTTATGAAAGGTCAAAATGATTGACTAACCTGGTGTGAACTACTTCGAAAATACTAGGGCTTTTAATGTTATTTATTACATATAGGACATAATTATAGTGACCTTATTGACGATGTTCTTCAGAAAGTTCAGGTGCGTAGTACTCGCAACCGCGAATCAAATCAAATCATTTATTTCTTTGCAAACATGGGTATAGTAGGGTAGGGCGGGGCTAGAAGTCCGGCGGGTAAGAAGTCCCAACATACATATCACAGTATCTATCAGCGCTAGAAACAGACGGTCTACGTGACCTGAAGCGGGGTGAGGGGCGACGACGAAGCCGTGAGCCGCCAGTCGACGCGGAGCGCACACGCGAGTAACACGGCTATCGGAATTTTTTCGCGCCCAAGAGTAAAAAAAGTGTTGGTTCTCGTTTTTTTCATAGATCTACATTGACTTTAAAGAAAAGATTAAGGTAAGTTCATATTGCAGTCTTATTATACCCGTAAATAATGCATGGTAATAAAATGTTCTTGTTGTTAACCGTTTTTATTTTATAACCTTGCAAATCACTGAACGTAGGTATGGGGCAAGAAGTACACCGATGGGACTTCTTGCCCGCGAGAGGACTTTTTACCCCATATGTTCTATTGAAGTGATATGTTTAATAAAATTAGTGTAATTTTTTCTTTTATAGGATGCGTAATTATAAAAGAAGGACAGATAGAGGGACTACACCGCTACATATTATGAAATTGGCTGCAGACGAGGTCAATAAGGGTGAGAAGAAACTATGTCAAGCAGCGAAAGATTACGATATCTGCAGGAATTCTCTTAAAAGGTTTATTGCACGATTGAAGAAAGACCCAGGTAACATATGTTTTGGATACCTTCCTATACGGCAAGTTTTTACCAAGGATCAAGAGAAGAGCGTATGCGATTATTTGCTTATGCTTGCGCAAATGTTTCATGGACTGGGACCTAAAGAGGTGCGCCGCTTAGCATACGATTGCGCTATTAAGTTCTCAATTGCTGTACCTGATTCCTGGCAAGAGAAAAAAATGGCTGGTAAAGACTGGATGACTGCTTTTTTAAAAAGGAACTCTTCTTTGTCTATCCGAAAACCCGAAGCTACGAGTCTCAGTAGAGCCACTTCATTCAACCGTACCAACGTTCAAAACTATTTCGATAAATTAGCTGAAGTTATGGACAGGTATAAATTTCCAGCCTCTTCTATCTGGAATGTAGATGAAACTGGGGTTTCAACTGTATTAAAACCTTCTAAAATAGTTGCAGCAAAAGGCAAACGTAACGTTGGCTCTGTTACATCTGGAGAAAGAGGCACTAATGTCACTCTTGTAGTAGCAGTCTCGGCTACAGGCTCTCACATCCCTCCAATGTTTATCTTTCCGAGAAAAAATTATCATGATCACTTCGTTCGTGATGGTCCACCAGACTGTATTGGAAAAGCAAATCCAAGTGGGTGGATCACAGATGAAGAGTTGTTTTGCTTCATTCAACATTTTATCCGCCATGTAAGACCTTCAAAAGACACTCCGATTCTTATTCTACTGGATAATCATTCTTCACATTTGTGTGTCAAGACCCTCGATTTGGCAAAAGAAAACGGTGTAGTTATGCTATCTTTTCCTCCCCACTGCTCACACAAGTTACAGCCCCTCGATGTGTCTGTATTTGGTCCGTTCAAGACTTATTTGTCTGGAGCTCAACACTCATGGATGAGAAATAATGCAGGAAAAACCATGTCAATATATGACATCCCGTCACTGGTCCGCACTGCTTTACCCATGGCTCTTTCACCTGTTAATATTATCAAGGGGTTTAAGGCATCAGGTGTTTCTCCATTTAATCGCGAAATATTCACAGATGCAGACTACGCTCCAAGTAATGTTACAGATCGTCCCATTGATGTTAATAACACTGAAAATATACCTCCACTTCTAAATAAATCTGAGGAAACTCAGCCAGCACAATCGAGTATAGAGCAAACTCAGCCAGCACAATCGATACAACAACCAAGAGCAATATCTCCTCAACCTTCAACATCTAAAGCAACATTTTCCCCTATAGCCGTTCTACCTGTGCCCAAAGCCGGACCCCGTAAAACCTCAAACACCAGAAAACGTCGCAAAGCAACTATTTTAACTGACTCTCCTGAAAAAAATGAGTTAGAGAAAGAACAAGAGAAGAGTAAAATGAGAAAAACCAAAGAAAATAAGAAGAAAATGACAGTAAAGAAGAAAATTTTAAAAGAGAATAGCCCGTCACCTTCCTCTGAAGATGAAGAGTATTTTTGCATTATATGCTGCGAATCTTATTCAGAAAGCAAGTCAGGAGAGCAGTGGATTCAATGTTCAATTTGCAAAGGTTGGGCACATGAACGATGTGTGTGTTTTAATTCAAATTTGAATTTTATTTGTCTTAATTGCGATAGCGATGAAGATTAGGGAGTTTCTAAATACTTAGCTGATTATAAATTAAGATTTGAAATTAATGCCATTACATTATAAGACTGATTTTGTGTATGTTTATAAGCAAAGCTCAAAATAATTCACGTTTCGTTTTGTTTAATTGTTTTCAAGTTGGAATGTCATGTTGATTATACTAAAATATTAAGATTTGTTGATTATATTGATATTTTAATAAACAGAAATATTATTAGATATTGATTTTAAAATAATGCATTTTAATTTAACCTAATAATTGACCATAAATACCTAATTAGCTTGCCTTTAGGATTTATGGACTTCTTACCCCAAACCTGGGACTTTTTACCCCGTGAGCGGGGTAAAAAGTACAGAATTCCATTTTACATTTGTTGCTAAAGTTTTCGGAAATCAAATAAATATTCACACTTCCGACTATTTGAGCGTTAAGCTGAATTGTGTAAGTTTTCATACAACATTTTTTGTTGACAGTAAGTACTCGATTTTAATTTTATGGGCCTTAGAGTGAAAAATGGGACTATTAGCCCCGCCCTACCCTACATAGGTGTTTTTTATAATAAGGTTCTCGATATTTTACCGTCACGTGGGCATGCAAAGGTTTACAGTTCCAAATAAAAAATGAAAAATAAGTGTCAGATCATTGGAAATTATACTGAAATACAAAAAAAAAAATGTCAGCGTGGTTACAGCAATAAAAAAATAATAAGATAACACAATGAGAGGACCACAATAATTATGTCAAACAGAGTAACAGAATGTCAATCAGTCCGTGAATCATCAATCAAAATCGTCAATCGTGTAATAAGTTTTCATAATTAAAAATTCGGTTCAATTCCTGTTCAATTTTAATGTAGTCATATTTTTTACAATATTAGGTACTTTATTATATATCAGTGCGGCAATACCAAAAAAACTTTTTTTCATTAGTGCGGTTTTACATTTTACTTGACATAATTGATTGATGTATTGAGTCCGTATTGGATTTTTCCTAACCTCTGATAGTTTTTTAAACAGATGTGGGTTACATTTCACAAACAAAGCCGTTTCCATTATATATAAACAAGCCAAAGTTAAAAAAAAATAACGATTTAAAATAGAGAACACAGCTATCAGTTGACTTAAGACAGCAAGGATCTTAGCAGGTGGTGTTCTGTAGTTTCGGCCGACCCCCACGGGAAGAAGGCCCCATGAGAAGTTTTGTATGTATGTTTGTTAATAAATATTATTATACAGCCATTTAAAAATTCAGAGGACTTGTTAATTATGTAATATAATTAATATGTCCTACGTTGGCACGCTTCGCCCGTTATCTAGATATACCATAGCAAGTTAATTACAGTACGTATCAATGATTCACACGAAATAATAATTCAAACAATCTTTTATTTTAATGATGATGTAGTTTGATGGCTGTAACGTTGCAATAGTTTTAATCTCAAGTATTTAAGCGATTGAGATCAAGGCTGGTCGAAGGCAATCATAGTTTTTGTTTGAAAGTAAATCTTTAATAGTAAAAAGTGAATCGCTAAAAAAAGGTAGAATTGACGATGACTTCGATTTATTTTATTTTTTAATTTATAACTAATGCGACGTCTTAACATCAGTTTATGCACAATAAATGAATTAATGATTGAATTCAAGACATTTAGAACTAAATTTACTTTTTATCTAAACTATAAATGAAGGTTAACCTAAGTAATTGAAACAATAAACTCTTCTCTAGACAATTAATTCTCATTCTCTGAAATCTTAAGAAGGTTTCTTAAGTACAAGGCTTTAGAGACAAAAAGTGGGTGTAATGTTCAATGAGTCGCCTTAATTAATTGCTACAAAAACCAACCATATGAAAGGAGATATTGAAACCTCTCGCTCTTTAGTTCCATTTATCATGTCACTTATCGTACTGAGAATCTTACAAGTACAGCCAGGGAAATTAATTGTTTATCAAATTGACACACGGTGACGTCCATTTGCCGTATTATAGCTAATTCATACAACTGTTAAAGAATGACGGTTGTGATTTAACCTCTTAAGGGGCCATTTTACTTATCATTGTGAACAACTTTTACAATGGGACCAAACCTGAAATCGCGAAAGTATAATCGGGTATTCCCTACATTTTGACGAGTTATGCGAAAATAAATGTAGAGAGCAGCTGATTTTTTTTCGCGATTTTTGGTTTGGTCCCATAGTAAAAGGAACCTCGTGATAAATCGACATCCGCCAAATATCTAGAGTTCAAACATCTGGAGTTCAAAGAAACGATATCATCATAATTTGGTGTAAAGGGTGAGGAAAGTGTAGATTTCAAATTCAACACCCATTTGGTTCGTTCCTTTAACTTTTATTCAAATTTATTTTGAACTAAAGTTGAAGATTGAAAAATATGACTAAGTATGATGTAGTGACTCAATAAATCAGTCTAGTCTAAATTGAAAGTTAGGTTGAGTCTAAACTTTTAAAGAAAGAAAATACATTTATTTAGTCCAGAAAGCACATATAGGTAACATAATATTCTGCTAAATTAAACAAAAAACCGGCCAAGTGCATGTCGGACCACGCACAATGGAGCGTTCCGTAGTTGGGATGAATTTATCCCAAGGACAAACTTAACATTGTAGTTGAAAAACATGTTCTCTCATACATTCCAACTGCTAGTGTAAGTTGGCCGACTATTACAGGACAGCTCAAAAGTCAACCTAGTGCAAAGTGAAGTGCTATTAACATAGTCTTAAGCCTTATTAATTAACACAAGTTTCTAATAAAAAAAATATGTATCTTTTCTTTAAATAAATGGAATTATTATTATTATTACCCCTTAACTTGTAAAACCTACTTAGCTGTGATAGTTTTCCTTGTTACTTCGTTATTTATATAGGTACTTCTGTCGTGATTTTTTTCACATATCTAAACCAAAATCAAAAGTCATTTATTCAAACTAGGCTGAGAATCAGCACTTTTCTAACGTCAAAATAACATAAGACTGTCCCCCAAAACGCCCGCCCTTCACCACTTCCTAGTGTTTTAGCTGGGAAGAAGAAGTGGCGCAACAAACTCCCCAGCAGCACAGCTGTTTGTTTAGTTACAAAAACTTGTTTCTATACAATAGTATGCAAAATTATCTACATTACGTAACACAAAAACATTAAATAAAATTATTTTCCAGGTGTCAGCTAGCACAAGCCAATATACCAATAAAAAAAACATCGAAACTATACTCAAGCAGAAATAAAAATTAAAAACTAAAGACGTAAAAGAACTTTATACCTAAATAAAATCCTGCAGGCGTAAAGGGCGTGCCCGCTTACACATAGATATATATAGATGTAACTCGAAGTCACAAATGATAAACTAGGACCATCGTAAAATAAATAAGCAGTCAATAACTAATAACAATAAAAACCATGGTCAGCAAGACGATCAGTCACCACGAGCAGCACCCGTTCACGAGCATAACGTAAAGATCAGCCATTACCCTCCTCGCCATATTTGAGGGCAGGAGGCAACCCGACCCCCGATGCTACCGCAAGCAGTGACATCTAAGGAATCATGACGAACTTGCTGCCGGTTGCTCAGGCAAGAATAATATGATCAATTGTCGAGGTCGCTAGCTAACCACATATTGCAATACAACTCATTAAAAAAAATATTGTAATAAGTTGATCAAGTCAATAATAAATGAAAATAAATTAACTTGTACAGTCAATTAAAGTAAACAATTATATGAACTCATACGTATAACCTGTCAGTAAGTAAGCTAATTCTAGAGAAAGAACATAAACATTGTCTTGAGTTAATCACAGCGACCAACTATTCTTATCGTTTAAGTATTCGTTGATAGAATAGTATGCCGTTGAACAAAGCTTGGATTTTACTTTAAGAGCAAATCTATCAAGGAAGACGGTAGTTTGTTATAAAAGGTTATACCAATAGTCATTGTACCAAGCCCAACAAATGAGTTATGAACCTTATGAAGCCGGTGAAATGGAGCGCGTAATTTGTCATTATTTCTGGTGTTAATATTTTGAATATCACTGTTTTTAGTGTATAAATGTCTGTGTAAATTTTGCCTAATATATGATGTTGGTGATTATAAGTTGTGATGCCACCGTGAGAATAACAATATCTTTAAAAAAAACTCTCAGAGAAACTGTGGCACCTAGTTGGTAAATTGCTCGAATAGCTCATTTTTGAAGAACAAATATATTTTGAATGTCAGCGGCTTTGCCCCATAGCAGAATACTAAGACATAACGCTGTGAAAATAACTAAAATAGAACCGAGCTGTATCAACGTCAGTATATTGTCTTACTTTCCTGATGACGTAGGCGGCCGAACTGAGCCTTCCCGCAAATCATATATGATATACATAATATGTGGTATCCAAAATAACCATTTAGCTGGCAGGGGAGGGACACGACTCTAACAAAAATGAGCACTTTAAGCTTAATATTTCGCTAACGGATCCCTGAATCGAAAAATGGTTATCACACACCCGCAATATTTTTGAACGGTCTATTCAACGATACCCCATACCATGGGGTAAACGAGAAAAAAGTCATCCCACTTTACACGTAGAGCACCTTGCACGTTTTTTGTGGCATTCCATTTTTAGGGTTACGTAACTCAAAACGAAAAAACGGAACCCTTATAGAATCACTTCGTTGTCCGTCTGTCTGTCTGTCCAAATTACAGCTTTCTAGTGCTAAGAGTCTCTGAGCTAAGCCGCGGACAGACAGACGGACATGGTGAAACTATAAGGGTTCCTTGTTGACTACGGAACCCTAAAAAGTAATTTTAAAAAATTAAATCGACTTCAAAAAAAATTTACTCAAAATTATGAAATAACTTTCATTTCGGAAGTCGGTGTCTTGGGGTCTGTATTTTACATTCGAAATTAAAGTAATTTTATAATTTTGAGTTAATTTCTTTTTGAAGTCGATTTAATTTTTTTTTAATTACTTCTTTATTTCGTAATTTTTAGTTTTAAGTAAAAACTGGATTATTTGTTTGTAATAAGTAGTTAATAGTTTTGTTGTAAATCAATCAATCAATCAACTCAGCCTATCGCAGTCCACTGCTGGATATAGGCAAAATAAAAATAAATTTTGTTGTAACTATTGCACTAGAATTTGACTAAGGTTTCGAGATGTTTTCCCTTTGACACCACACCCGTAGCTCGGTATCGATAAGCCAGGCTGTCACACTTCCCGGGAGTCACCATTGTGTGGATTGCTCGGAGGATACGGTGGAGCATACGGTGGAGGTCTGCCCGGCTTGGGCGGAGCACCACCGTGTCCTCGTGGAAGCGATCGGCGGCGGTGATCTCTCGCGTCCAGCCCTGGTCCAGGCATTGGTACGGAGCGAGAGTACACGGGATGCCAACACCTCCTTCTGCGAAGCAGTAATGCTCGCGAAGGAGGAGGCGGAACGGGTGAGGGAGAGGCAAGCTTTGCGCCCTCACGCCCCTATTCCCCGCAGGAGATGCCCTGGGCGTCGGAAATTAATAGGCGATTCCCGGCCACCGTAGGCGCAAGCTTGCGGCGCGTTGTGTTCCACGCGCGCCTCAAAGAGATGTCAGCACTAATTGACGGGGTCCGCTAGGGCCGTTGCCAGCTAGGGTCGCGGGTTGTTCGAAAGAGTTACCGTGGCCACGGCACAGGCAACTGATCTTGAAAACGACTGAATCGATTTTGATGAAACTTGCACTGTTCCCTAATTTGAAGTCAATGTAAGCCAGTAAAAAAATGGTCACAATCCGATCGATAGTTTCGGAGAAATGCATGGACAAACATACATACTCCTATAAAATTTTATATATTTGATTGGAAGCCCTAATAGATTATCACATGTCAATATATTGCGGTTCCAATAAAATTACATACATATGTGTCGAAATGAGAACCTCCTTATTTTTTGAAGTGGGTTAAAACGTGTATTCCGCTGATAAAGCAGGAACGTATGCCCCACGGCTGCGCCAAATAGGCTTTGTTCAGCAAAAATACCAGACAACACTAGTTGTCTAGGCACTAGCCTGAACGCTGGTTTTCAACTGGACCTGAAGTTGTCCTCAGTGGTGTCGGATGTAAAACGTGTATTTGCCTACAAATAAAATAATAATAATTTTGTACGTAATAGGGATGGTGCCTGGGTAAAAAAAAAAGAAATTCTATTTAGTCCATCAGTCAGATAATAAAAAAAACATTAGACACGTATTTTTTGGTTTATCATATTAATAAAAAATAACTTAGAAAAAACGCATTAAAGTAGGTGCTCGCTACGTCACAACTCGGTATAAAATCTAGCAAGGCGTGACGTCATGCCACATTTTAACTCAATGTATTGCCGTATGATTAATGACAAATGATAAATGATTTTTATTGCTAAAGATTTAAGAAGGTTACTTAGCAATATTTTTTTATATTCTATAGGCTATAAGTACCACCTGTACAACTATTACTGTGTACGCAAACAATATTTGTACGCCTTGCAAGGCAGCGCATAGTGATACAATACTTTTATTTTATAACATCATGTACCACAACATTATACCTATGTGTCACAAATAAATAAATTTGAATTTGAATTTTATTTCTGTAAGTACCTAGGTTTATACAAATACTTTTACACGTCAAACATTTTTTTTTTAAACTAGATGAGGCCGGCGTTTCCTATCTGACTACTCTGAGAAGAAAGGCCGAAACAAACTCAGAGGTCACAGTCTCTTTTAAAGTCCAGGCATAATCTTGGTCAGATCATGTGAAGACCATGTAGGTTGGTGTCTGAAATGGTCTTTTGAGGAAAGAACCACACAGATTGAGTGGACCTGTCCAGTCAGTGCAAGCATCTGTCAGTACAGCTCAATATATAATCTTTAAATTACGTAAAAAAAATACAAAATACGTGTCCAATATTTTTTTAATAATTTACCTGACAGACAAAATACAAAATTTTAGTCATCATCCCTATTTATTTTACGAGTATTTATTAAAACTTTATGCACAAGTAAAAAGAATACGGAGAGGCATTTTCTACCAATCAACCCTATTACTGTGATATTAAATAAAAGTGCAAAACAAAACGATAAAAGTTATGGCTGATAGGCTCCATCTGCCACATCCCACCTACCCTAGCTGCCACATCATTGATCCTTAATTCATGACGAGTTGATCCACACTGCGTTTGCCCATTACTGACGGAAATCATAATGCTTCGATGGTTATCGGTATGTTTGCAAGCACGACTGGAATTATTGATTAAGTAGTCGGAGAAATAACATCGTCACCCTAATTGCGTAATACAGTATCAATCGGAATCTGAATCATTTTGAAGCAAATTGCTAACCCATTGCTTCATAAGTTCGAAAAATTTGTCTACTCAACACGTGAAAACGCAATGAATGTTGTTGAACTGTCAAAATGTAACTGTATCCGATTGATAATGTGTTACGCAATTGCCCCCGGTGATAGCGTACTTATTTATGAAAATAAAATATTATCTATCGTTAACTTGATTATACTTTTGCTTCCTACTATATCGGCATGCTAATTTCGGCTTACATTCTCTTCCATTCACTTTCTAACTGATCTATTGAGTAGAGTATCAACATCAACATCAAAAGCACTACCAACAAAGCATTTTGAAATTATTGACTGATTGCTTTGAAATGTCACTAATTAACTCCTGAATATCTTGGCTCTCTTGATTAATTAATTTCATGTCTTCTTAATATTGAAATAATATTATTAATTTCATCTTAACTATAAATATATATTATTTATACATAACATCACGCTTTGTTTCCCCGAAGGATTGGGCAGAGGTGTCCCTATAGTACATCCATTTTTCGCCAGTTATGTTTAAGTCCCATGTAATATGTGTGTGTGTGTATATATATTATATATAATATACGAAAGTGAGTTTGTTTGTTTGCTACGCTTTCACGTCTTTTAACTACTAAACCAATCATCATGATTTTTTGCATACACGTTGTCAGAGGTACAGAAAAGGACAAAGAGCACTTTTCATCCAGAAAAAGTACTGGTTCCGAGGGATTTGTTTGACAAAATCTACATTAACGCGAGCGAAGCCGCAGGCAAAAGCTAGTCATTAATAAACGTTGTTGAATTTTCACAGCCTTATCACAAAGTAACCTTTTAAATTGTAGAGTTATTTAGGTATATTTTTTTACTGATTATTATAGGTATTCTTTCATAAATGGATATGTGTGTGCACACATATGTAACTGGCGAAATGTGGGTGTACTATGCACCTCTGCCTAACCTTTCGGGGATTGCAGGCGTGATGTTATGTTATGTCTTTCATAAAATTATGATTTCTTTATTTATTATGTATGTATTAGTTATATTACAACCACTACATCTATTTTGGTCCTACTAAATAATCTAACAGCTTTTATCGCCGCCTGTACTTTTTGATTGGTTCTAATATTATGCAAGATCTTTATAATCATGCTCATTGTACACTGGGTCTGATTGAATGCAATGCAGTGTAACTAGCCCTACACGCAAACAGAGCAATTATACGTGTTGCATAACTATGCACAATAATGTATTCGAGTTATCTATTGATAGCGTATGTGGTGAAATGTTGTGTAACTATCTAAATATGCATCAGTTTTCAACATAATAATCCATTATTAGCATGATGCTTAAAAATGTTAACAAGTCTGTTTTTGGAACGAAGTTCTTTGTTGTAGGAGTTGGCTGGTAGAGATCGTCACGTAACGAAAAAGCGTTCATACATAAGCGTTTGTACACGTTATGTCTCCTCCATGCAACTTTCTTCTTTAATTTGATAAAAATGAAAATCCAAGATGGCGACTGCGAAAGTTTTCTAATCTTTTTCATCATGGGTGTCATTTTCATGGTTTTCGAGAGTGTTTAGTGACGTTAAAATGATGACGGCGACAAGATCCAAGATGGTGGCAGTGAAAATTTTAATATTTTTCATCATTGGTATCGTTTCCGTAGTTTTAGAGGGTGCCAAAGTCAATAGTGAGGTCAAAATGTGTATCCAAGATGGCGGCATCGGAAATTTTGTGTTTGTTTTATATTATACGTAAGAGGAACTTCGTTCCTGACGGGTGTCCCGCAACTGCACAAGTTTTTTTTTAAATTGTTTTTTGTACATTTGATATGAGTAGGTAATTGAGTACCTACTTACTTTTTGAGTTGACTGCCTCGTTGGTTCGTCTAGTGGTCGCAAGCGTTAGTGCTTAGCATGAGGTCCTGGGTTTGATTCTCAGGTTTAGCAAAGTGTTATTGTGTTTTTCTATCTGGAATTTCTCAGTAGCAGCCCGGAGTCTGGATTTCTGCCCGGTTGATGGCAATAGGCTCGCCCATATTACATGGGACTTATACATAAATGACGAAATGTTATGTGGCTCCAATTTATAGTCCCAGTTTTCAAAATTATTACTTTCACAAATAGCTTTGTACCGAATATTATTTATCGAGTTAAAAAGCCATTCATTTAAATAATAATTAGAACCGATTTAATAAAGCTTGCAACCAGTTAAATAACCTATGTTGAAAACAGCATGACTGTTCATTCTCATCACTATTATTATTATTATTATCTATTTATTTCGGACAGAAATCCATAAGTGTTAGTTACAATTTTTCTTAAATCTATGTTAGTAGGAACATAATATGAAAAAATACATTTTTTAACAACTAAAATTAACAATTAAAATTTTCCCGTAACTATTCCCACCCAGTGTGCCTGTATGGGACAGTCATGGCGGGATGCAATCATTTGCAAAATGCTGTTGGTGCTACCGCGCAGTCTTTGAAATAATGACGCAACTTTCTTACGCACTATAGCGTGGAAACCGTCAACACGCGCGTTTGCAAACATTTGTGACGCACTACAGTGGCGCGGCAAACCCAACAGCATCCTGAAAGCATTATTATACTGAATACGCAGGACGTTGATGGCTCGCTGCGTATACCGAACCCACAGGCTGCTCGAGTAAAAAGATTGGCAATATGCCCTAAAAAGTGTTACCTTAACTTCCTTAGTACATCGAGCGAACCTTCGGGCCAGCATATTGCTCCTCACCGCCAACGCCCTGCGTTCTCTTTCTATATCTGGGTCATCTTTTAAGTCCTCTGTGACCAGATGACCAAGATATTTAAATTTCTGCACAATATTCAGAACCGTTCCATCGATCATGATCGGAGGCACTGTACTAGGTCTCTGATTTCCTGCCCTAAAAATCAGTATCTCACTTTTTTGTGTGTTGTACGTGAGACCATGTTCGGATGCATAGCGTTCACAAATTCTAACCAATGTCCTCAAGGCGTTGACCGAGGGGGCCAGCAGAACCATATCATCAGCATAGCTTATGTTGTTGACACATGTTCCGTCAATGTAGCATCCAACATGCGTACTGCTGAGCTCCTCGATCAACTGGTTCACATATAGGCTGAAGAGGCTTGTAGATGTGAGGCCGCCCTGCCTTACACCACATTCCAACCTATATTCGTCAGATAGTGTATCCACCCATCTCACCTGGTTAGTCTGGTTTTTGTACCAGAATTTAAGGATGCTGTTATACTCCGTTGGCACACCCGTTTCCTCTAGCTTTCGCCACAGTATGTCATAGGCAACTGTGTCAAAAGCTTTTGACAAATCGAGGAAACAGGCATATATCGGTGTCTTTCTCTCCGTGTAATACCTGACAGTATGCTTAAGGCATAAAATAGCACTCTCAGTGGATAGTCCCGCCCTGAAACCGAATTGTGCGTCATGTAAATGTAAGTACCCACTGAGACTCTGATTAAGCAAACTGTCAAGTATTTTAGCTGTTGTTGTTGCAAGTGAGATGGGTCGATAATTGGCCCTATCCGATACATCCCCTGTCCTGTTCTTAAGAATGGGCACAACCAAGGTTTTCATTAGCGATTGCGGTAGGTATGAGTGACCGATACACAGCGTAAAAAACATAGCAAGTACACGCGGCAGATGCACACCTGCATGCCTGAAATGCTCGATGCTGAGACCGTCATACCCTGGAGACTTACCCCTCTTCATCCTTTGAATTGCTGCGGCAACTTCTTTTGCCGAAAAACGAGTTTGCCTCCCGGGTACGCTATAATTAACTCATTTTAATGACACATGAGCTTAATTGAATTAAAATATACACAAATTACAAACCAATGCATTTTATTATTTTGCAGAATGTATCGGCCCAAACATTCGTTCAGAGAGTATTTTCCTCAAACTTGTACTTTTAGTGTTTGTGTTTGTGTGCTTTCTTTGCGTCATGATTATGTATTTTCTTTCTTTCTTTTCAGAGAATTCATTAAAAACTAGTTTATGCCCGCGGCTTCGCCCGTGTTCATATCGGAAATATCCTACAAGAACGTACTACTAAAAGTACCTTATGTGTTAATCCAGGTGTATGGTGGTAATCCAACTATCTGTGTGCCAAATTTCATCAAAATCCGTTCAGCCGTTTTTGCGCCAGTCCGAAAAATACATCCAGACAAACAGACAAACGGACAAAAATTCTAATCACTATAATTATTATCGGCACCAGACTAGTTCTCACATCTCGTAGCAAATATACTTTTTTTCAAAAATATTCAATGTTCAGTTTTGACTTTGTCAATACATATTTTATTATACATAGCTGAGACAAACAAAAATTATTTCTCATAAGTTTGTTCACTGAGAATTTGAAAGTTGGCCTCCTCGAATAATCCAAAAAATTAATTATTCCAAGTACGGTTATTTAATCTGTTACGAAGATTGAAGTATCTGATTATAAACTTCTGAATAATATTGAAAATGATCCCATTGATCGCATTACCCAGTAATTGGGTTGTGGAAGTCTGACAGGCAGTCGCTCAATGTAAAATCTACATCCGGTTATACTGGAAGCCGACCACAACATAGTTGGGAAAGGCGACGCAGATGATGATTAAAAGTGATCCCATTGGCGAGTAATGGTGTTGTATAATTAAAACTTTAATACACCCGATTTCTGATAAGCAAATCCCTACAGAAAGTCCAGCCGTGGAGATAATGTGTTTTTGACATCTGCCAGTTTCATCATACTAAAGAATATGTGTTTTGCGAATTTGATCCTTACTACAACTAGAAATTTTCCAATTGACAGGTGTCAAGAACGCATTTTCTGGTCGGCTGGACTGTACCTAAATGATTATATCATAAATCTCCATGTCAAGTGATTTAATTGACAACATGCCAGCTTTTTGTCTTGAAATTTATTGTATTTCAGAAACTAGTAAAGGTTTTTCATTTCTTACCAGGATTCATAGAATTTGAAGAGTGTTTGATACATATAAAATATAGCTCACATCTTGAACATACTCAACTTGTTCGAGGAAGGTTGGACTAAAACAGTAATGCTACAAACATATCACATTACCCTCAGTTACAGCCCTCCTCTTTTCTGTCATACAGAGTAAGCGTAAAAAATCCATTTAGAGGACATTTTTCTTTTTTCAGTTTTATGACAAAGAGTTCTCCGCACTCTCCGTACAAAATTAAATGTTTTTATTATCGTTTAAAATGTTTGTTTTCCCCTTTCATTTTCATGGCTTATGTAAAGAAATTATTGCTTTGGTAAATGGAAAAAATAAACAGAAATCGCAGTTCAAAGGAATCAGTTCTTACACATTGGAGAGCAAAGGCAAGGTAAATAAATAAACCAAAGTTTTTTATTTTGAGAATTATTTTATAAGACGAAACTAATTTCAGATGACTTTAAATGGGCCACCCTGTAGATATTTCTAACATCTACTTACTTATTGCTATCCTACGTTGATTGGACATCACTGATATCGGTAAAGGACAACATTATGAGGAAACCTGGAGCTAGACCACCACCTCTTAAAGCAGTATTATTGTAATCTTAGTTCAGTGTAGGAAAGAGATGAAGCTAGACGTCCTGTATAGCTCCATCTCTTTCACACACTGAAATAACATTAAAATAATACTGCTTTAAGAGGTGGTGGTTGGCCCCCTGGACTTATCTATCTACAATCTTCTATCTATCTATCCACCTTCTATCTACAAATAAATTAAATGTAAGTATCTGTTTGTAATGTCAGAACAACAGCTTTTTACTAAATGCATATAAGTACAAACGGTACTTAAAAAAAAAATATTTTTTAAATTTTTGTCTGTTTGTTCCGGCGGGATTTTGACGTGACTTTTACTGGCATATAGCTGATGTTATAAGGAGTAACTAAGGCTATTTTTATTTTAGAAAAAGCATTATGGTTCTGCGCAAAAAAAAATTAAAACCCATGAAATTGTGAACAAAAACCGAATAAAATAGGGAAGTATTGACATCCACGCGGGCGAAGCCGCAGGCAACAGCTAGTAGATAATATAAGTCTATCATCGCCAACCCATCTTGAGCAAGCGTGGTAATCAATGCTCGTGCCTTCTCTGTACGATAAAAACCTTTTGCCATGCAGTGGTATATTATTACTATCAACTTTTTACATTAAGAGGGTTGTCACATTTTACATCGCTCTCGCTCACACGGGACCAAATTTTTAATAATGTTAAATGAAAAGATGCATTTTTGAAAAATGTATTCAATGGGCGGTCTACAAAATAATATTAATTTAATAGGTAATTTTTAAAAACACATTTTTATTGCGGCATTTATTTACATCATCTCAAAAACAGATCATAATACTTAATTACATATGTTTATTAGATAACACAATAGAAATGTGTTTTTTGATAACTACCTATTAAATTAATATTATTTTGTAGACCGCCCATTGATTACATTTTTCATAAAAGCATTTTTTCATTTAACATTCTTAAAAATTTGGTTCTGTGTGAGCGAGAGAGGTGCAAAATGTGACAACGCTCTTAATGAGTACATCTACTTACCTGAATAATTCTTGTCAATGTCACATAGGACATAAAACGACTAGTCAAGTCATTGCAACTACATAATAATTACCCCTTGTTATAGTAGCATTTACCATACCTTTTAGATATTTATCTACTCCATTTCAACGAAAACTAACCAAGGTAAATGTCATATCATGCCATAACCATAAAAAATAAACATTGGGTCACCTTGGCAGTTCAATAGCGCCATATCTGGCCTCTCTTTTTATATTTAAAAAATAAAATAAAATACGCCCAAGTTCGAGTAGAACTCGTAAGCGAAGGGTTCCGTACCACCGTACAATAATTAACATTACATATTTTTTATTATTTCTTGTTAACGCGGTCATAGTAGTACACACTCTGTGAAAATTTCAAGTGTCTACCTATTACGCTTCAAAAGATACAGCCCTGTGACAGACGGACGGACGGCCTTAGTAAGTAATAGGGTCCCGTTCTCACCCTTTGGCTATAAAAATAAAAGATAAAAATATCTTCTCACAAAGGAGAATACGGGGAAGCAATGGACAATAAAAAAGATTTCTTTTATTAAGGATAATACGGTGGGACTAAAGAAACATTTCGAAAGCATATCCTTCGAAGGAATGATATCAGAAACTGCAAGTAAATCTTATTTCTCAGTAGAATATGGAGGTACTGAGTTCTTTTGAACGTAAATCTTGAAAGCATGCACGAGTTCGTGTTCCTTGTATATCTCTTGTCTCAGATACGAATGCGAGCTATGAACTCAAAGATTTTATAACTAATAATCAAGTATGAAGTTTGAAGGTGAAAACTTTTCAAAGTAATCCTGCCACAAGCCAGCATGCTCTATTTTACCTAAACCTGCGAATGTTACGTATATTCCTATACATTATACAGGTTGAGTGCTTTAACAGCAATAGGTAACCATAGAGCATAGCTTCCATAATCTATTACAAAAAACTTGTCGTATGTAGTTGTGAGTTTACTTATAGTAAAACAACACCTGTAAACTATTTCTACGTAGCCAATAGGTAACATAACCATCACGCTAGTAATCTCGACAGGGTTAAGCAGAGGTGTACTTAGTTACATTTCGCCAGTTGGCCTGTAACAGAGGGCGAGTCTATTGCCACCAACCGGGCATAAATCGGACTGCTACTGAGATCTTCCTGATAGAAAAACTAATAATATAATGGCCAATAGGTCATCGTCCGCCTAGCCTTTTTCCAACTATATGTTGGGGTCGTCTTGTCTAACCGGATGCAGCTGAATACCAGTATTATAACAACCCAGTTACTGGGTAATACGATACCCCTTGGTTAGACTGGTTGTCAGACTTTCGGGCTTCTGACGACCCGTAACGACTGTCAAAGATCTACGAATGACAGATAATAGGCAATAGGCATTTGAAGTAAGGAACTGATTGTTTTATAATCACAATTCCCCTGCAATTGATGGCCGCCTCACGAAGCGGCTTCTCCGGCTAAATAAACAGCAACTGCGTATAATTACAGCAGCCATAACTGGCCACGGGTCATTTAATAAACACCTCTTTGTCATAGGAGTCACAGACAGTCCGCTGTGCAGGGCCTGCATGGAGGACAACGAGACAGCAGCTCATGTGCTACTAAACTGCCCAGTGCTCGTCACTTACAGGGCAAAGTACTTCGGTAACCCAGGTACCCTACGTGAGATTGTCAGTAACACCAAGGCGTTGCTGGCCTTCCTTGAGGAGCTGGGGTGGATCGAATAATCGATTTTCCCACCCATCACGCAAAATACGCGCATTGACGTGGAGTTGCGGACACCAGCCCGTATTACCTGTTACCTATTATTCATAATCACAAACACATACATAATAATAATGTAAGTTTGTCGCCTATAAAGCAGGACGTGCCGGATTAATGTCTTGACAAGCAAAGGTCGTATAACCCTTTTTACACAGGTATCCAAACTTTGTTACGACATAATCTACCTAAAAACAACCTAACAACTCTCTTGGTTTTAATTAACGAATAAATACCGGTTAATTAACTTGTAACTTAGTACTTAAAAACAGTATTTATTACATCAAATGGTTCTTTTTTTGACGCACATACCTACCTACAATAGTTGGTTCTTGAAAAAAAGGTATGTACAAAAAGTTCGTGTCAGTTTTGCGTGGGTGTTATTGTATTTAGTTTTTGGACAATGGCAACAATGAGATGCCTGGAATATTGTTTACTAATGGATAACGGACTAAGAGGAAATTACATGATATTAAATTTAAAACAAAGACCGTGTTTATGTTCTGCTCGAAAGATTTTTGATTTTCAGTTCTTACAATGAAGCATAAAGAGAAAGGTAATTATTCTGTGTGTACATTTAATTTTTTTACGCCTAAAAACAAAAAACAATTTGATTATAGGTAGATTTGATCATAGTTATAATTTTTATCCTTTTACAAAACGTAATTAGTAGTTGCCTTATTGAAAATATTCACACAAAATCAAAGTAAAACACAATGTGCTGATAAGTGATTGATTACAAGTGGATTGAGTACGGCCGTGCCTGCTTTGCTCGATACTTGGCAGGAGCACCGCCGTGCCCCCAGATAGAGTTCCATTACAACCTCCATTCAACCAATGAAAAAACAAAAATCAGTCCCGTGATCGCACAATAGCACATACTTTAAAAACTAATTTCCACGCCAAAATGCCTAGGTACAAAGCAGTAGGTATTGTTTACAAACATTTTGAACGCCAACCTTCACGTCAGACGGGAAGGCGTTCAATTCGACGCGGCTTTTGTGTTCACCGTTCAAAAAAGTCTTGAACAAACTATTGAAAGAACCAATTACACGGTACCTATTTTAGTCATTTTTTACCGTTTTTACGTGATTGTCTAATTAATAGGTACCAAAATAATAATAGTTGTTACGTTTTTTGTTTGTAGCTATAATTAAGAGGTCTACTCATTACGAAAAATCTAGGTTAATCTAATAAGAAAATTACAAAATTAATTAAAAAATAGTGTGGAATCTTACGCAAGGATCGCCATTTGACGGAAATTGGCTAGTGCGATGTCGTGGCGGTATGTGATTTATCACACGAGGTGCCTTTAATAACCGTGGTTGTACACATGGCTACATATCAAGTTATACATTTCCAGTACAAGTTGATCTCGCATTTTATGGAATTTCCGTACATTGAGCGGTCAGCTTATACTGGAAATGTATAGCTTGATATGTACGCGTGTGTACAACACAATGTATTGGGAGGTACTACTTATTAGAACACCAAGATACTAGCTTTTGAGTACTACCTCCTGACAATTTTTCACGAGCTATTGTAGTAACAAATTCGCGCTTATTTTATCGAGGCTATGAAAACAGCGAGAAGAATCTTACACCTTTCATTCCTTTCAATTTTAAAGCTTTGACAATCGATGTGCAGTACCTAGGTAGAGTCACGATAAATACTTACCTTACATTTACAAAAGATTGAAAAGCGATTATTAAAAATATACGCGTCGACTTGGGAACCTCCTCCTTTTTTTCGTCGATTTAAAAGTATTCACAGAAATGCTCTGGTGTTACGAACACATGTAGTATTTTCGAAACCATACATCATCATCTGCCTAGCCTTTTCCCAACTATATTGGGGTCGGCTTCCAGTCTAACCGGAAGCAGCTGAATACCAGTATTTTACATGGAGCGACTGCCTATCTGACCTCCACAACCCAGTTACAGGGTAATACGATACCCCTTGGTAAGACTGGTTGTCAGACTTTCGGGCTTCTGACGACCCGTAACGACTGTCAAAGATCCACGAATGACAGCCGGGACCAACGGCTTAACGTGCTTTCCGAGGCACGGAGGAGTCTCGGTATGTAAAGATGGTCACCCATCCACGGACCAACCCCGGCAAGCGTAGCTTAACCTGATGGATCGACCCATGCGGCTGTTATTACTTAGCCACGAGCTCCTCGAAACCATACATACTATTATGAAATAGGTCTTTCCTCAAAGTTGCTTTCGTTCGTCCATAAGAAAATCGCTCTTGAATTTTGCGTAAGTTGACTGTACAGTGTTCATAATTTTTATCATCGTATCATACATATCGAGTCGATCAGCATCAAGCTTTATCTACATCAAAATAGTTTAAAACATTGTTAAAAGTTAGATTCACCTAGAATACTACGCAGTATATTTTTCATAAGCCAGTGTAACTGGCCCGGTTAATATTTTTAAAGCCGTCATCAAAAATATGCCTTCATTAAACGGATAATCTGGTAGCTTGTTAAAAGGGATCCAAATTTAATGATCACAATATAAAATTGGAGAAAAAGTTGTTAGTCACGATTTTAATGACATGAAAAACGTCAAAAATTCCTTCGTTTGTAATTTCAAAGGAAATTTTATAGAGTGCCCCAGACATGAGTGAGTGACTTTTCTGTAATTATTATAAAGAACACTGCTGGGTTATGAATAGGTACCATTCCGGGCAAGATATTTCGATATTCCGGTCCTAGTAACTAAATCACATGTTCGTCCTTAACAGTCAAACGCAGATTACCTATGTAGCATTATGCAAAACTCTAAAAAATCAAATCATTATCAATGTCATAATAAGAACAAATTAGCATTACGCAGACCTGCGCACGCGACTCTAGTTACGATATTACACGATCACTACTGATCGACGCTGTAATGAGATAATTTATGTAACATAACTGTAATCATTGGAATGAGGCGAGTTCCGTTATTGTAATGCAGTGTAATGAAGGTGATTATAATAAAATAAATTGTAATAAATTAAAGTTGTAATAAAACCCACGCTTTACCAATTAAGGTAATGTACAATCTCTTTGCAACAGCAAAGAGATAGTAAATATTTGTCTTAATTGCAGCTATTAATAAGGATCTGTATGGATTCTGTCAGTCCGATTTTTAAAAAAATATTTTTAATTTTTATAAGAGGTGTAAATTAGATGGCAAAATTTGTGTGATCGAGTCTGTGGCGTAAAAAAAAGTCTGCGGTGGTCACTTTGGGTGTCAGACAGTAGTCTATCGTGCCCTTCATTATACTTACTTAATTCATGTTGTCCATTAATTTTGAAGGATAAACTGGCGCGCCGCGGTTTGTGTGACTGCTAAAAGTGAAATGTACCTAATGGGTACTGGAAAGCGTGCAATATGAACAGATTTTTAAAGACAGATTCACCCCCAAAAGTACCTATCCGCTACACATTCCTTTCAGCTGAACCTTGTGTATAATCCACACAACTAAATAAAATTGAAGTGTCTGTTTGTAATGTCAAAATAACAGCTTTTTACTAAATAAATATAAAAGTATATACGGTACTTATTACAAAAAAAAACATTTTAAAAATTTTTGTCTGTCTGTTTATTCCGGCTAATCTCCGAAACGGCTTGACTGATTTTAACGGGACTTTCACTGGCAAATAGCTGATGTTACAGGGAGTAACTAAGGCTACTTTAATTTTATAAAAGAATTAGCGTTCTGCGCAAAAAATTAAAACGCTAATCTCTGGAACTATCAGTCGAATTTGAAAAATTCTTTTTGCATTTGGTAGCCCAATTCTCGAGGATATAGTTATTTAACATCATACTACGACCCTTAGGAGCCGAGCAAAAAGAAAAAGTCGGAAAAAACGCTAAGTAATACGCGGGTTGGGGGGGACGAGGGAGTTTTATTAAAATGTGGCTGTTATTATATTGTGTATCTTATTATGACTTCCACGCGAACGAAGTCGCGGGGCACAACTAGTTTATGCATAAATCCAGAAGGTATCAAATTATAATATCTACTGTAAACATAAAATAAAAGGCCATTATTATCTTTAAATTTTAAACTAAGCCGACGTTCGCACGAACGCGAAAATAACTTTTTAATCAAGAAAAGGGAAAACAATGTCAACCTTCCCGTCTTTGCCTTCATTTACCTTGTTGAAAGCAATAGTTACAGGGTTTCACTTTCGGAATTGAATTTGATATATTACTTCTTCCATAATTACCACATTATTAGATCATTATAACGTGCAATTAGGCTACATTGTGCCTTCACCTAGATAATTAAGGTACCGTATTCAATCAATCAAAATTCATGAACAATATACGTTGTGAAATGCACTAATTACTAATACAATGTTATTAAACCAGCCGACTTAATCCTACTAATTCCTACAAATATTACAAATGCGAAAGTTTGTGACGATGGATGGATGGATGTTTTTTACTCTTTCACGCAAAAACTACTGAACGGATTTGGACGAACCTGGATTAACACATAGGATACTTTTTATCCCGATATCCCCACGGGATTGAGACTTATGCGGGTAAAACCGCGGGATGCTGCTAGTCCCAACTAATCATACTACTTCCTACTACTATTACAAACGCGATGGATGGATGGATGTTTGTTACTCTTTCACGCCAAAACTACAAAATGGATTTGGATGAAATTTGGCACACAAATAGTTTATAACCTGGATTAACATATACAATAGTTTTATCCCGGTATCCTGACGGGATCGAGACTTATGCGGGTGAAACCGCTGCTAGTGCTAAAATCTCTGCTAGTATTATTAATACGAAAGTGAGTTTGTTTGTTTGTTACGCTTTCACGCTAAAACGGCAAAACGGATTTGAAAATTTGAAAAACCATGACCTCGGTTAGGACATAGAATTCCTTTAATCTCGATATTCCCAGGGGATCAAGACTTATGCGTGTGAAACTGCTGGGCGCATATAGTAAAAAACTAAGAACAAATAACTGTCTAGATATACATGTCAAAAGCAATAATTAAACCAAATCAACAAAACACATCGTAAAAATACTCCACTTAAAACGCTCCATGCAACAATAACCCTGCAACTCAAATATTTTCATACCCCGATTACAAAGTAGAGCTACTTTCTCTTTATCTGCACTTCGCAGCTGTTGCGGGGGGAAGCAAGCGCCCAAATTGAGGCCACGCCCTCCCTTTCGACCTTGACCCACTTGCATCCCGCTTGTCAGTCACTGCCTTAAAAACTCCTCGAGAGGAGTTTTTAAGCCCGTGATCAGAATCACGGCCGCTGATATTTTGTATCCTTTCGAAAAATCTGTGCAATTTTGATCGTGTTTTAATTAGTTTTTATTGAAAACATTTTGAAGTACATTAATGAGCCAAAAGTTGTGAAATAGTCTTTAGTTTTTTACTGTTCTGAAGGATACCGTCTCGTTTCTCGCTGCAATATTTCATAATGAAATAAATAAAGATGCGGTACTCGACAGTGTTTACAGCTAAGTAGAGAGGCGTTTCAATGTTAGCTATCAAACTAACCTGTTTTCCAATGTTCGTTTTCACCTGAAAAATAAAAAAAAAACTGTTAAACTTTTTTGTACCTTATAAGTTTATAACAGATGAGAGAGATCTTATTATCCCAATGGAATAATTTGGTAGGAATACTTTTTCAGAGGTTTTCAGACTAAAGTCTTGAGAATATTTCCATTTAATCTGTAACTTTCAAAGTTATTCAAATTCTTTTTAAAGCTCGCCATATCAAAAGATAAAGGTCAAAGCATTTTGTTTCTTCAGGGATTTTGAATTTTGGTCGTTTGATGTTAAAGGTAGTCAGAAAAAGAAAATTTAATCTGCTTGAAACGTGTTGAAAACAATAGCAAATAAAAATAAGCGTGAAAACTTTACGGCTCCCGTGTTTTAACAAGGGAGCCGCAAAGTTTTCACGCTTATATAAAAAAAATTAAAAATGGAGTTTGAAAAATGGAGATTTTAAAATGGGGATTAATAAAGGTTAAAATGGCTACATTTCAACCTTTATTAATCTCCATTAGTTATGGAAATCTTGAAAGAAATCTTCCTGAAAAGGTCAAGGATCATAAATTTTATGACTGCACGAACATAAAGATGAATACAATTTTCAAAGAGCGAGCATCGATGTTAGTTATGAATACCGATCCGATTCGGTGCTGTATTTCATCGATAAAATCTCGATTAAATAATGTTCATTGAAAGAAGGAATTGAAGTACATATAGGTACACATAACATGAAATACGGGTTTTCGTTTTACAAAACATTAGAAAGAAAAAAGAAAAATTGGTTTATTTGTCACATAAACACGTGAATTTAAGAAAATAAGACTAATCAGAAAAATAAAATAAGATAGATTACCTTATAGTCACGAGCTCAAAACAGAAATAGTCGGCAGCTGCACGTCATGGCTGTGACAAGAAGGCTTCCACTCAGCATGATGCTGTGCTATGACGGACCTACAGCACAGCGCTGATTTTCAGTGGTCACCCGAAAAACGAAACAAAATTAAACTGACAAGAATTTGCTGAGAATAACCTTACTATTTTGTGGTTTTAGGAATAACTAGAATATACACGAAATATTTGTTGAATTCTAGGTCACACGTAGAATAGAAAAACCTCTTCCACTAGTATCATCTGTTACAGAGACACATATTTTTTATGATTTCGGATTTCAGGTAAATGAGTCACATCCCGTCACTATCTCAGACAGACCTTACGATCGTAATAAAAAAGTAGGTGGGTAGATATTTTTCAGGCGAATGATTCTGAACTATGATGGTACGTGACTTGATTCAGATTTCTGTAATCACAGGTACGTCACGGTGCCCTGAGCCCAAATATTGAGGATTCGAACATAAAGGATTTACCTAGCAACAGAAACATGATGACGAAGAATTTAAACGAGGACCACATCCATCCGTTATGCCTCTATCTAGGCTAACTGTATACACTATTCTAAAAATGAAACTCGGGATAAATGACGGTAGAGTCATCCGTTCCGAGTTTCATTCTCAGTCTGTTAACAGATGGATCTAATAAACGTTTTAATTGATCGGCATCATCATCTGCATAACCTTTTCCCAACGATGTTAGGGTCGGCTTCCAGTCTAACCGGATGCAGCTGAATACCAGTATTTTACATGGAGCTACTGCCTATCTGACCTCCGTAACTCATTAACTAGGTAATACGATAACTAGGTAAGACTAGTTATCAGACTTTCGGGCTTCTGACGACCCGTAGCGACTGTCAAAAATCCACGAATGACAGCCGGGACCAACGGCTTAGCATGCTTTCCGAGGCACGGGGGGTCTTGGTATGTAAAGATGGTTACCCATTCACGGACCGACCGCGGCGAGCGTAGTTTGTGCGGCTGTTATTACTTAGCCACGAGCCCGTCATTGATACATTCTTAAATTTTATATTATGTAGGTAGGTATACCTACAGCATAATGGTGTATTTATAATTGTTGCCATTATAAAATAATATATGTAAGGTCATAAAAGTAGGTTGGTTGTCTCTTCACCACCCAAAGGCTGCTTGACAATAATGCCGTAGATTTTAATTCCGCCTCTGTACCTATATTAAATAAATAAAACTATGGAATACGTGCCAATATATTACTATTTGTTTAAAAACTCGCGAAATTCTAACAAAATGTTGGAACCTAACATATTTAAAGCAGCAAAGCGGAAATAATATATTATGGTAGACTGCTTTCGAATTTCTATTAGGGAAGCTACTTGAAATTCAAGAGGTAAAGCTGAAATAACAACAATTCTTCGACGTGCAACTTAAATGAATACGATGATTAATTAAAACTATAATATACATACATACTAAAATGTTTTAAGAGTTTTCATACGGTGAATTTTAAAAGACAGTAAAATGTAATAAAGCTACTGCTGTACCTTACTTAACCTAAAAATTTAATAAATATTCTGTATTTAACAAAATTGTAAATGTTGGCTAAAATTTTTCCATTCTATTATCAGAGAGATAATGGCGCTGTACGTAGAGATACAGGTTGCCGTTTTACGTAGTTTTTTTTTTATTATTTAATATAGGTTTGCTCTTGGCTCTAGTCTAGGTGAGAGATGACAGAGACAAAGTCGACGATGAAGCGAGCTTACCCAGAAGAAGCCTGTACGCTCTCACTTTGAAGAGATCAGTTCGGCTGCAGATGCTCCCATGTTTTATGATTATTTTCATTATAGCCTGCCATTTTTTTTTACGTAATTATATGATTATTGTCGGTGTGAATAAATTATATGTATTAAAAATTATTATTATAATCTAATAAAATCTCAGGTTGTAAGGCAAGCATTATTAATATTTACACTTTCTGTAATGTTCAGCGACAAAGATGCAGGATTCTTAGTACTTTTCTCTGGGAAAGTATTAAAAGGAGTTATAAGTAGTTACTTATTGGAAAAGTCTATTCGTGAAGCACGTTCCACCTTTCGATTGAGGAAGGTGCTCTTTCGAAAGTCATTTATGTATTTTACGAGGGCACGTTTAAATGAGCTTGGAGCACGTGGGGCTCAGTATGATTTCCTCGTTTAGGCACATTTTGTTACGTCTATTGATGATTTTATAAGTAGATTCGAATTTTCTATCATTATGAGTAACAGAGACACTAAAATTTAATATTTTATTTAAGTTTTAGGGGAATTAAATAAACTTAATAATAAAGGAACGGGTAGAGAAAAAATAAAAAATGAATGAATTCTGGTAATAAAACACTTCCTCTCTCCTTAAAACTTATCATTACATAAAGTTCCCTGTCCCTGTTTCATGTTTATTATTGTATATATATAATATATACGTATGGTATGTATGTAGATATTTATTGTGTATATAACTGGTGCACCGCTGACTACCTACAGTATTGTCTCTCCTTCTCCCTTTAATCCATCCAAAGGTTGTCTGTAAATGATCGCTTTTAGCGATAAGGCCGCCTATTGTGTCACCCTATGTATAAAATGTCTACATTTATATCTGTAATTTTTATGGTGTACAATAAAAATCGTATTCTATTCTATTCTAGAGTCTGTTTGCGTTATCAATTATCATAAACCATTTAGCCAAACTTTTTCATAAAAGTAATACGGGATTCTAAAGGTGAGCTTTCACGATAGCGCCATTTGGCGTGGCTCCAAACGACTAAAATCAAATGGAGCGATTGGGCATCTAGAGTTTTACATCACACCAACGGATTTTAACATTCATGATCAAAGGATGCACATCACGCCGTTCGGCGCGATGGACTGACCGTGAATGCCCACCTTTATTACTCCGTATTATATTCCATGTGAACAAACATCAAACGACAGTAATTTATAAGTAAGTATAGCTTTGTCATCGAAATATTTTCCGATTTTAAAATGATAAAGTAGATTTATTAAATAACTTGACATTATAAACGTTTACTTGTTAATTTCATGTGTTCACACAATTCCACTAATTGGATGCTTGTGAATAAACAAAAATAGTAATTACAGCTGGATCTGGGACTCTTATGGTGCCTAACCTGGCTCTACGTTCGTAACTAAAACGTTATCTAGACGAATTCATAACACAGTCGCTCAAGCAGGCTTGCTGTAATGAGTGTTGCTACCTTAAAAGACGAAACAATTAAATTTGCCTCGCAATTCGCTTTATTACATAACATCACGTCTGTATTCCCCGAAAGGTTAGGCAGAGGTGTACCTATAATTACACCCACATTTTGCCAGTTATGTCTAACCTTCGTGTAAAAGGGGGCCAGCCTATTGCCATCAACCGGGCACAAATCCAGACTCCGGGCTGCTACCGAGAAATTCCAGATGGAAAAGCCCAATAACACTTTGCCCGACGCGGGAATGAACCCAGGACCTCATCTCAGCAGTAGCGCTTGCGACCACTAGACCAACGAGGCAGTTCGCTTTATGAAAGTAACGATATTCAACTATTTTTTACTCTAACCCCTAAACAGCTCTTCAAGGAGGTCGTTACAAACGACCAGTTCGTAAGGCGCGGTGCCTTGCCAGCTAAGTTTTTTTAGCAAAACGAACTAAGTGTTACAAGTCACTGCACTGTACTTAGATACGTCAAGTTTTTGCACTATTGTTATGTAGAATACGAGGCCGACAATGAGGCAATGTGATTCAATGGATAATAGAGCATTTTTAGTTTTGTACCTTGTTTTTCCTAGTGTTAGGCAAGTTGGTAGCTGTGCTGTGCTGTTCTGTTGTTAAATGATAAATGATTTTATTTCTGTAAGTAGGTTTATACAAACACTTTTACATGTCAAACATTTTTGTTTTGTTGTGACTAAATTTAAGACTTAAAAAAATTTTACATTTTTATTACCATTTTATTACCACTTGCAGTTACCTAAGTACACATACCATCACGCCTTGTTTCCCCGACGGGTTGGGCAGAGGTGTACTGTACCTATGGTACACCCACATTTCGCCAGTTATGTTTAAGTCCCATGTAATAGGGAGCGAGCCTATTGCCATCAACCGGGCACAAATTCAAACTCCGGGCTGCTACTGAGAAATTTTAGATAGAAAAACCCTATATCAGCATCATACTGAGTTTCAAGCCTTCTTGTCACAGTCATGACGTGCAGCTGCCGACTATTTCTGTTTTGAGCTCGTGATTATAATGTGGATCCATTTTGTTTTATTTTTCTGATTATTCTTATCGTTTTGTATGCACGTGTTTCTGTGACAAATAAACCTATTTTTCTTTCTTTCTTTCTGTATCACTTTGCCCGACCTGGAAATCGTACCCAGGAAACCAGTTACCTAAGTATTTTGTTAGATAATTACGTAGTTGCTTTAGCAGCTTTTATATTTAATGTACACTTATCTACGTGACAGGAATTTTCATTCGAGATTCTTCGTTACGTTACTCTTTATTTTTTCCCGAAAGTATTACAATTGAATATTTATCTTAAGATATCACAGCTCTCTGCCAGATTTGAAGGTCTTTATCTAAAAACACACTATGCAACCACGTACTATGTCACGCAATTCATAACAATACCTAGTTGTAAGAAATAATTACCTGAGTAAGAAGGAAAATATTACAATCACAAGGACTTTACTATTCATTGAAAAAGTAATTACCTAACGTAAATGTCACCATTAATATTTTCCTTGTGATTTATTTGAAATAACACTTAATTCCGATTCATTGCTTGTGCCCTAAAAGTTTTTAAAACTAATAGGAGGAGATGAAAGGGGAAATTAAAAGGCAGCGATGAAAGCGCTTTAGAAAAACTTGTGTGTTGGATGTTTTGCTGAGCACTGCATTTAAAAAAGAAAAAAACTGTTCTGAATGAGAATGTGTAGGTAGTAAAATCCTTTAGTAAAGAGAAACAATCAGTTTTTCTTTAATAAATCGTTTAACAAAAATAGTGCAAAATTATTGTAAGTAAGGACGGCTCATCGTCAAAGTCAAAGTCAAAACGTTTATTGCGTATTATCGTCAAAAGTAACGTGTTACAAATTTAAATAACAGTCGTTTACGAACCGCTACTATTTATACTATTATTATACAGGGTAACTTGTTATTTCACGTATTCCTTCCAGAACGTGATAGTGTAACCCATTTGCAACAATTAAGCACCCATAAAGCCTGTGCGAAAATTCAAGGGATTCAAGAAAATCCAATTTTTATGTATTTTTCAAAATTTCCCAGAATTCGTCATTAAATATCACTTTTCTCTATACTCTCAAATTGAATGGCCATCATGGTATTCCATTGGGTACCTAATAATGTAAAAAAAAACATTCCGATGTAACCAAATGTTCTAAAACAACAAACAGTAAAAATCTAAAGGAAGTTTATAACCCATTTTCAAAAATCATTAACGTACATGAAATTTAACACAAGTTATCTCAAAATTTTACTACCGCATTAAGTGTACAAATTACGAAGAAGACATCATCATTTAATCAGATATCTAATGTTACAAACGTTAAAAAAATATTTAGTGTTAATGAAACAGTCGATAATGCTGGCAAAGGTCGAAATTGCAAATGGTTGAAATATTTCATGTCCTGGAAAGAATTCGTCAAAAATTACAAATCATCCTGTATATTCTGTGCCGCTACTTAAATATTATATGTACTAGTTCTGTGGCGTTTTCGATACTCATTGGTGAATTGAGTTTTGCAACTGGTTAATACTTTAGAGTATTGTTGTAGATGACGAGCCTAGTGGAGTTAGACGACGAAAGTGAACCACTTTTGCTATATGACCAAACCAACTCTGAAATATAAAAAAGAATATCGACACTTAACTTGTAATAAATATAGTTTTATAAGTAAATCCAACGCCTTTTCAAGTTTCGTTTAGTACATGTACAAAGAACATTGAAATATTCTATTAGAGTAGGTACAAAACTGTGCAATAAATAAATCTTGTGAAGAGAATCCTGAAACGTCTATCTACGCTGCGACTGCCTGGCCGCTGTGATTTATGTATAAATGCTGCAGATTTTGCTCTTACACTCCTGAAATATTTCAGCATTACTGGCTAAGTATAATATTTAATTTTTGAAGTGAAAACTTCTTTAGGCGCGTTGTGCGCTTTTTGGTAGGGGAAAATTTTACGGGTGCGCGACATGCTCCATCGACTTCAACTACTCAACGCTAGAGGGCGCTGTAACCAAATTACTGTGTTTAGCATGCTAATGTCGTTGAAATAAATATCGGCCTGTGTACGTGTTAATGTTTTAAGATTTCACTTCTGTCGGCAGTCCCCAGTGATAGCTTAATTTTTTTTTTCATGAAAGAAAACTAGTTTCATTCAAGAATTGTAAATTTGCTTAATTTATTGCAATAATGAAGCATACATACATATATTATACCTAACACTTGACCCGACGTGGGTATTAAACCCAAGGGCCACTGGCCCCCACACGGAAAACAAAACAAAGCTGAAAGTATAGAAAGAAAGAAAGAGAAATATTTTATTTGGGACACGCACAGGAAATACAACAATAAAAAGAACATTAAAACAACAATATCATAAACACAAATAAAATAAAAGGAAAGAAAAAAAAAACAAAACAAAGAAGACCTGTGCGAGGCCAAAAAGGCTCCTATCTCAGCATGATGCTGCGATATTTGAAAATACAAAAACAAATACCGCAGCGCTGATATTCTGACAGGGCCCACTGTGATGCCACGGACACACCTACGGACATAAAATAAATAAATAAAATAAGCAATAAAATATATTCTAAAAAACAAAATTCTTTGCAAAACCGTATTTGATGACGAACTAAATAAAAAATAAAAAAATTATTACATTACGATCGACCCACACCCGACGCTTTAACGTCGCTTGTCCATGTTACAGACTATTATCTGTGGTCAGTGACAAACGAAGGGACGCGAGCGCAGGCGATACACTTGTATTGTACAATTTAGCGGAGCCTCATAATGTCAAGAAGAAAGAGAAATAATGATAAAAAAAAACAAAGGATGTACACTGCAATAAACATCATCAGAATAATTAAGTGATACTTCTGATTCAAGTGAATAAGAAGATAAGGTGGCTCAAATATATAAATAAAATGTATTGATAGTGTGTATGATTGAATGTGTTGTGATGCGGGTGGAGGCAAAATGATGTAATCACCGGGCTAAACAAAGTAATAGAAGCAGATCCATGTACTACAACATAGTACTCCGCTAAGGTCACCAATACCAACTGCGACCCTTAAAAAAAGTATCGAACCTTTATATAACGTATGTCATATTATTACAGCATTATTAATTAATAATAACACATAAACAAGCGTGGGAACGTATCGTGCGATCTCTCCAACTTCCTGTTCCGATGTTACTGTTTGTCTAGCAGAAAATTAAAACTCCAAACCACGCTGGCTGACTATAATTCATACCTCGCCTCGGTACGCCGCGTTCCGTCCGGTATTGGATAACGACGTTAAATAATATGATACATAATAAATATTTACTGTATGATAATTGATCTAGTTAGATCATTAATTATGTCTATAAAGTGAATTCCAAAAGAAAAATGTGAATTTCTCATACCCAGAGGTATTCGAAAGTACCCCATGTATGAGCCGCGATTTTTTGTAGTTTTCGAGTTGCCTATTTTTTTATTTTTAGTAATTTTTAGAGTTTTCTACCGGTGGAGCTTCAAAAATTCATATTTTTTTTGTAGTAGGTATTTTAATTTTTTTTTGTGACATAATCGTCATGAATGTTACTTTCATACGTAAAATAATAAACTTCCTAACATTCCTGCAAATTACTCAAAAAAGTATTGATATCAGGGATTTAAGTATTTAGTGGGATACACTCAAATTAAAAATAACTCGAAAACTGCAAAAAATCGCGGAATAGGAAAACTGATTGGGTATGAGGAATTCAGATTTTTCTTTTAGACGTCACTAATTGGACCATCCTGTAGACAGTTGTTTAAATAAATTGGATGCCAATCATGTATTCAATGCTTTAATCTCGTCATCATTCTCCTGCCCCTATCCCAATTTATTTGGGATCGGCGTAGTATCTGTCTTCTTCTTCCCTAAGTACTTCTCTATTACTCGGCATCTCAGCAGTCACTCCCTTTGGGACAGTCTCCACCAAACGGAAAAATCCTCGCGGATGCTCAAGCACTTTTTAAACACTGACTAAGTAACTGTATCAATATTAACTTTTTTAGTGTACAATTAGACGCAGCCATCACGCTTGATAAACGCTTGATGTCTGCGTCGAATTTTATACTTAAAGTCAATATTGATACGGTTACTTATCCTATGTAATTTAAAAAGTGCTGATGCAGTGTGATTTTTCCGTTTTGTGGAGACTGACCCTTTCTAGCCATGTCTACTTTCTCATACACTCCATCCATCGTTTCTTTTGTTAATTGAATGCCTCAATAATTATTTTGATTATTATAACTATTCTGAAAATTTTAACTAATCCAAAAAACAAAACATTTTCTGAAAATGAAACTTTGTAGAGACAATCAATCGGGCTTGCTCAAAATGTAAATTAATTTTCAACACAAAATCTGCTTCTCGCAAAATTAGAACACACACAAACATTGTATCCATCACGGAATGTTGTCCGTGTTGTTTTAACAATAACCAAGCTAGAGTGCTAACCGTTGCCCGCGGTTTCACTTGCGTCTAAAGGAATTTACTACACCTAGATGAAAGTATCCCATATTCTACCAAATTCGTTCAGCTGTGTCTGTTAGTGTGTTTGAGTAACAAACTTCCTAATTTACGAACATTCAAAATTTCACATTATAATACTAGGAGGATGAAATCATTCTGTCAGCCAAAATGAAAATGAATATTCCATTTTATGTAACAACAAAATATTTATATTATTTTGTATAAAATTAATATAAAAAAAATTATAATAAGTTTTTAGATGTAAGTTATTGCATTGCTAATCTACCTAGGCTCCCTTTGCAACAATGGCCATACTAATAATATCTTAAACAGAGTTGCAAATTTAAAAGAAGAAAACGAGCAACGTTTATTCTTGAATTTTTTTCGATATCTCGATATCGAACTGGAGATCTTTCAAACGAAATACATTCAAAGGGCATTCCCAAAGGCAAGGCCATTCTCAAGGAAATTATATTGAATGGTATAATTTAAGAACATTTCAATTAACAAAATTATTATGGGTCTGTCTACTTTATTTTAGTGTCAATTCGCGTTATCACGGTACCATTAAAAAGTTGAGGGTTGGTACTTGAGTATTAGAAGCGCCTAAATGAAATTAAATAAACGCCGGGAGGAGACGCCCTAGAGGGACATATAGTGACCTTATTGGTGATGTTCTTCAGAAAGCTCGCTCGCCACCAGCGTGTGTATGACCCGATGTATGAACGTAAACGTTCTCCATAGAGATCTACGTTTTGGAATGGGCGACTAGCTTCAATTTTCTGACTAACTGACTGACTCTTTAACAATTCAAAAGTGCCTGTAATTGGTTTAATTGAAATAAATGCTTTGAGTTTGAGTTTGAACGAAGCAAAAAGAGTATGTAAGGATCGTAGCAAGTGGCGTTCTGTAGTTTCTGCCTAGCTTCATGGGAAGAAGGCGTGAGTTTATTAAAAAGTGATTACGAGCGAAGTTTTGCCATAACGATCGAGTAATTCTATCAATACAACGTTTTACATAGGCTGATGTATTTTATTGACAAAACCCGTTGTCACTTTTGATGGTTGTGTAAAAGTTTGTGAGGAAAATTTTTTTTTATCAATTTCTTTACATTGCTTTCCCATATCTGTATGGAGTTTTTAAAACCGCAAAGTTTTAGGAAGTCCGAATATAATGTTTCATCAAAATCCGATAAGCTAATTGATTTGCAAATGCGCCTATAAAACTTATTTTTCGTTCTATATAAGTTCGACCCAGATTTCAACCTAAATTTTGAATCTAGTTTGGTGAAATAGAGTAAGCCAAGAGTAGTCAAAGTTCAGCCGGAATGTCTGCTTATTCACTTGAGAATTCCAGGGATAAGTATAGCATTCTGGAAACTCAAAAAGTCGCGCTTCTATGAAAAACTCATCTTCACTAACACAGTTACGAGTATGCTGAATAACTTTGCAATTTACACAAATTCTTAAAACTAATCAGGAAAACTTCACAGACATGATGAATAACGATATTTAAATATAACATAACATAACATAATATCACGCCTTGTTTCCTCGAAGGGTTAGGCAGAAGAGTATATTTAATGAAAACAAAAACAAATAAGATGATGATTATATTACAATAGGCTAATTGACAATATGAAAAATACCTTATGAATTTGTATTGTAGAATGGTCGTGAGGAAAAATATATGAAAAAGGAACTTAATTTGGTAAATGATTTAGACACACGACAGGAATGGTCTTGAAAGGAACAATACTGATTGGACAGTGTGTCCCTCTCGCACAATGTGGCAGTGTTAATTTTTAATCTACGAAATTAGTAGTATTGTCTTATTTTGTGTAGGCACATTAAAAATTTGAAAATGGAAATCATCTACCCACGACTGTCAAAGCAAACATTAACACAAATAGTTATTTGTCTGATAGGTATATTATTTTTTAAGTAAGTATTTAAAAACGTTGTTAATTATGACTACGGAATAAAGTTTGTGAAATAAAAAATTTGTTCTGTTAATGTACTTATTTTGAGTTAAATAAACCACAAGGAACAGTACTAATTGGTTTCTTAAAAACTATCAACTAGCTTAGTAGATATCGATTTTAGACCAGACGTAAGAACGTGGACGAATCAGAAGGAGTAAGTTTAGTAGAAATTTACAACCATATACCAAGACAAATAAGAGAACTACCGTTTAATTTTTACAAAAAAAAAATCTGAAAACATGGCTTCTCCAAAACAATTTCTATAAGGTAAAATAATTTTTAGATTATAAGGGTATTACTTAGTAGATTTATTTAGTTTTTCTATTAAAAATATTGTTGTGCTTTTTTATTTCGTTTTATTGTTTATTAGATTGTAAATGTATCTTTTTGTCTATGTCTAAGTGTTTTGTATTTTATGAGAATATATGATGTAATATATAAATTAGGTTTTATGCCTTTACGTAGTACCAATTGTAAATATTCGTATGCCGCTTTTAGCGGCGGATGTGTCCTGAACTTATTTATATTAATAACCAACTTTGTACCTACCATATCCGACGAAAACATGTGTCTTTGTAGTAATCAATGATCGTAGCAGGTGGCGTTCTGCAGCCAAGGGAAAAGGAGGGAGTTTATGTGTAGGTATGTATTTATCTACTTCTGTCTGTGAAGTTTCCCAACCAATTAAGAAAAAACGTTATGCATACGTACACCCCATAGGTACTCTGGGGTCATATTTTAACCCGTCAAACGTTCGCCTACTAGAAGCCGTTTGCATGTGAGCGCTCAACGGTTTTCACTGTTATATTTATTGTCGTTTTGAGAGTATTTTTCTTATGAATCTGTAGGGTTTATACGACATTTGAGAGGTTAAAACACAAAATCATGGAAGCTTTCAGGATTCATGAAAGGGACACACGTTATGAAAATATTGTAACAAAAGGGATTTAACAAGAACCGCGGCGGAAACAAAGCAATTTTTGGAGCGTAGAGATTTAAAAAGTCTTGTTTAAAGCGTAAAGCAAAAATGCTTCCAGGTTCGTGTGTGAATTTATTAGCTTTATATGTTTTTTTCATTTGTATTCTTTATTGTATCATCGTATTAAGCCGGTAATTATGGAATTATGTTTCATTCAAACCAAATAAGGTAGGTAATAAAATCAATCTGCCCACCCTTTTCCCAACTAAGTTAGGGTCGGCTTCCAATCTAACTGGATGCAGCTGTTTACCAGTATTTTACATGGAGCGACTGCCTATCTTTTTTTTTTTTTTTTGTGGATGGGAAATCATCAAATGACTTCTCCCGCTCTGGGCGGAGCGGGAGGGCGTGTCAGACTTTTACTGACTAAAACCTACCCGTGTTCCTTCTGTTGCCTGTGCCGGGGCCACGGTAACTCTTTCGAACATCCCGCAACCCTAGCTGGCATCGGCCCTAGCGGACCCCGTCAATAGTGCTGACATCTCGCCGTCGACTTGGGCTTGCTCCTTACCGGTCGGCGAGCTACCCATTGCTCGCCGTCCGCAAGCCCGCGCCTACGGTGGCCGGGAATCGGCTACCAATTCCCGACGCCCAGGGCGTCTCCTGCGGCGACTAGGGGCGTGAGGGCGCAAAGCTTGCCTCTCCCTCACGCGTCCCGCCTCCTCCTTCACGAGCATTACTGCTTCGCAGAATGAGGTAATGGCTTCCCATGTACTCTCGCTCCGTATCATGGCCTGGACCAGGGCCGGACGCGAGAGATCGCCGCCGCCGATGAGCGACTGCCTATCTGACCTCCATAACTGAGTAAATGGGTAATACGATACCCCAGGTAAAGATAGATAAGGTAGGTAAAAGAGTTCCTTTATTTGATTTACTGATAAAGGTCTGGTTAAGGAGAATCCCGCGCGGGACGCGTCGGTAATTTTAATGTTTAGGAAGTTACGCCAATATTCGCGCCTCCTTCATACAAGTTAGTTGCCAAATTCGGCGCGACTGAATGTCGTCCCGCATCCCGCGTGGGATTCGCATAATTTTGACCAGAGCTTAGAGCTGTCACCACAGGCTGTTACGATACTGACCAGTAAAGGTTTTGAGAAGTTGACGATAAATGTATACTGTTGCCTGTGCTTTGTACTTGATTTTTTCGTAAATAAATACTTGGGTAATGAAAAGTGGAGACTTTTTCTAGACCCTGAATAGCGCAGCAAGTTTAAAATACAGTCAGAGAAATGAATTGTTGAGCAAATTAACACCCTGCGTCAATTTGCCGTGTTTATTTATTTAAGGATTAAATACCAACGAGATACTTTACAAGCAAGGCCCAAAAAAAAACAGCCATAGCCATTCAACCAAATGTCAAAGAAAAATGGTAATATTTTTTTTATTTGAGATAAGTTTGCTCTTGACTCTAGTGTAGGTCAGAGATGACAGAGACAAATTCAAAGATGGAGCGAGCTTACCCAGAAGAAGCCTGTTCACTGTCACTTTGAAGAGATCGGGGTTGTATACGTTCGGAAACACAGACGCAGGCAGAGAGTTCCACTCCTTTGCTGTGCGCATCACAAAAGACATTTGGAAACGCTTAGTGCGAATTGGTAGAATAGCGACTAGGTAGGGATGGTAGCCTGCAGTGCGTCTAGATGTCCGATGGTAGAAGGGGGCAGACGGAATGAGGTCATGGAGTTCTCGAGCACACTCACCGAAGTACAATCTGTAGAAGACCGACAAGCAGGCAACCTTGCGGCGATGAGCCAATCTGTGAAGCTTGGCATCCACCAGTCTTACGTCGCCAATGAGCCTCTTAGCTCTGACTTCCACCGTGTCGATCGCAGCAAGTTGGTATTTAGCTGAGCCATCCCAAAGGTGGCTGCAATACCCCATGCAGGATCGGACTTGCGCTTTGTAAAGAGTTAAAAGCTGTCCAGGCGTAAAGTATCGCTTTACCCTAGTTAGGATGCCCAGTTTCTTGTCCGCAGTTTGGGCTTTGTATTCGATGGTGGCACTGAAGTTGAGATATGATGTCAACTCCATGCCTAGGAGCTCGAGCCGATCAGTTACAGGAACAGATGTACCCCGAAAAGTAGGAGTTAGATCGAAACGACTCCTTTTAGCGGTAAAAAGACACGCCTGTGTTTTGGTGACGTTAAAAGAGACCAGATTATCATCACCCCACTGGGAGACAAGGCTTAAGGTCAAATCTATCAGCTCTACCATGACCTCTCTCAAGGAACGAACTTCGGCCCCACTGGTTATTGCGCTGGACAAGTATCTCTCTGAAACTGTACTGTCATCCGCGTGCCCAACAATACCAGGTTGAAGTAGGTCATTGATGTGCAGCAGGAAAAGAGTTGCAGAGAGAACAGACCCCTGAGGAACTCCGGCATCAATAGCCATAAGGTCGGAAGAGCAGCCGTCAACGACTACTCTCATCGACCGTTCACTAAGGAAGTCTGATATCCAGCTACAAAAATCATCTGGGATACCATAAGCAGGAAGCTTGCTGAGCAGACCAGCGTGCCAGACCCTGCCAAAGGGCTTCGAGATATCAAGCGATACAGCAAGTGCTTCGCCGTGTTTCTCGATGGCCTCGCCCCAGCAGTGCGTGACATACACAAGAAGATCGCCAGTTGACCGTCCCCAGCGAAAGCCATATTGACGGTCTCTGAGGAGATCATTGTTTACAAGGTAGATCAGCAATTTACTGTTCAGGACCCTTTCCATAACTTTGCACAGAATGTAGGTAATGGCGATCGGACGGTAATGGGCAGGGTCTGCACGGTCGCCCTTTTTGGGCACTGGTTGCACATTTGCAAACTTCCAGGATTTTGGTACCGTCCTTTTTTAAGAGAGAGGCGGAACAAACGTGTCAACACAGGAAACAGTTCAGGCGCACACTACCTCAACACTCTCGCTGGAATGCCGTCAGGCCCGCTGGCCTTGTTCACGTCTAGACTGCACAATACTCTTCGGACCTCTTTAATGTGAACTGCGATCTCCGGCATCGAGGAGTCACAATGAATTTGAATATTTATACGGAGAATGATTTAAAGTTGTTAGTCAATTTGCATAACAATAAATTCATCTGACTGTATTATTTATCATAATTATTATTGAATATTTTAAAGCACCCATTTGTTTTCAAGAGAAAGTTAAAAAGTTTCTTAACTTTTAGGTGCAGCCAAATTGAAAACTAAAGTCCTTACAGACTGCAGACTTAAAACTTCTTAATTACTTTTAACAGATGTTCAGACCGCTATACTTTCACTGGATCTTGTTTAGTAGGTACAAGTGGCTAATTAAGCGAATGCCAAGTGGAAAATCATATTCACGAAAATGTTTTGATGCTAGATCTGCCAGTGTTTCCAATTTAAAGTTTTTGTTTCTTAACTTGCAGGTCATTGACTTAGTTATTTTTTATTAAAACGGCTCAATCAGAAACAAATCTTTTTGTATACAGGGTCAAATTAAATTAGCCATCGAAATTCCGATGATGATCTCTAAACACGATAACACGAAATATATTTTAAAAATATCTAATAAATCTATTATTGTTCGAGTTTAGAAAATCAGTTTTTTGCGCATACATGGAACCATCATATATCAATATCTAAACCCGATAAAACAAAAAACTGATTATCGAACCTGCAGTCGTTGTCCCCAAATTAGCTAGTGAAACTCCGCCGACGTGATGTGTATCACTTCGGCGGAGTTTCACTAGTAATTTGACCCTGTATAATATTATGCAAGTATAAACAGAACGTGATTCTTACTGCTAGTTGCCAATCTTTCGTTAAAAAAGGCAAACTTTTTGGTTATAAATTCATGTAAACTTGTTTAAAATAAGAACACTCAGTTGACATTGACACGCATTATTTCACTGTGAAAGTTGCTGCCGTTTATAAATTCTCTTTTTCCATAATTAATAAATCGGCAGTGTTTATTATTGTCAATCATTTTATGTTTACTGATAAAGGATAAATTATTCTGATTCCGAATAATTTGCTAACAACATTTAGCTAAAATGTTCTCATCATGTGTGTCATCAATGTTCAAATGTTCTTCATTATCTAGTTTCTCAAGGGCTAAAGTGAAGTGTTCATCAGAGGTGAAATTCCCATAATTTTAAAAGAAAGAAAGAAAAATTGTTTTATTTAAGAACGTTCGTATTCTAATTTGTCTCAATCTGTCAAAAAAACATCTAACTTTACTACATTTTTGACAAGTGTTTGACATTGATTGTCGCTGAGATGAGATTGCAACTAGACTATGAACGTTTTTAATTACGGAAATTGGCTCTGTGATTAAAACTTGCAAACTTGGACTTTAAGTAAATGAAGTTAACAAAATATTTGGAATCAAATAATTTACCCTTTATTAGTAAACACAAAATGTTTGGTAACTATAATAATAAGCACTGTCAAGTATAAAGTCAGTATAAAGAAGAGCAAAAAATTCTGCATCTAGTCCATTTAGTTCTTTGTAGAAAATTGTCTGAACGAACGAGTCGCCGGAAAAGGTGCGTGGCGGTACAGGCGAGCACAGCACTGTCACCGCACCTTCTCTGGGATCACTCCACGGTACTCTCACAAAAATACAGCACATATCGCGTAACTAGGTCGTGAATGTCTTTATAAGTTTTCTTAGATAGAAAAAATATTTTTGCAGTTAACACTCCAATGGATCAATAAGACAAATCAAATTGACCAAGATTACATTGAGAGGAACTAAAAAAGGAGGGAAATATTTTGCCTATTAAACTTACCAATAAAAACTAATTAAAAGTACTTCTAAACAAAGTAAAACCTTTATAAAATACGTGTAGTTTTAATTAATTTTGTGTCTGTTTACTTTGGTATAATGACACTAAAATCGAACGTTTGGTTGCTATTAATTACAATCATGTTAGCTGAAACTCCATATAGCAGACATTTTGTTTGTCAACAGACATAATTAACATGCTGATTGAATGATCGATAGCTTTGCTATTTGTGACAGATAACAGGCTTATCTTGTACGGAATTGATTTAATTACGGCTAACTAGTGTTTTAATCTGATTGAGAATTTCCCGATTTCTAAGACAGATTTTTCACAACACTAAATACACACTTTATATAAATGAAATGACACAAAACACAGCGTGTAAAATAAAATATAATATGCCCTTTAATCAGACAATCGAGCAATTCAAAATATTTTTTACTAGCTGTGCCCCGCGACTTCGTTCGCATGGATGTTGATAGATACACAATATACGAAAATAACAGCCACATTTTAATAAAACTCCCTCGTCCCCCGACCTGTCGCCAACAGTCGCGTTGAATCGCCCGACCGCGTTATTACTTCGTTTTCGCTTAGTGTTCGTTCCGACTTTTTCTTTTTTTCTTTTTGCTCGACTCCTTTTTTTTTTTTGGATGGGGAGAGGGCGTGTCAGACTTTTACCGACTAAAACCCACCCATGTTCCTTCAGCTGCCTGTTTGCTCGACTCCTGAGGGTCGTAGCGTGATGTTGAATAGCCCATAACTATCCTCGAGAATTGGGCTATCAAATGTAAACAGAATTTTTCAAATTCGACATTTTGTTCATAATTTCATGGGTTTTAATTATCTTGCGCAGAACTCTAATTATTTTCTAAAATAAAAGTAGCCTTAGTTACTCGCCGTAACATCAGCTACCTGCCAGTGAAAGTCCCGTTAAAATCGGTCCAGCCGTTTCGGAGATTAGCCGGAACAAACAGACAGGCAGATAGACAGACAAAAATGTTAAAAATTGCTTTTTGTTATAAGTACCGTTTATATTTTCTTATGTGTTTAGTAAAAAGTTGTTATTTTGGCATTACAAACAGACATTTCAATTTTAATCAAACTTTCTCTCAATCAATCAATCTATACATCTACGAGTATACCTACATATATGTATTGATTGTACAAGAGAAAGTTTGATTAAAATTGAATAATTTTAGTCACTTGGACCAAACTGCCGATAATAGCTAAATTCATGTAGTTTATACGATTTAACATGCATGTTATATTTTTGTTGTCAGTACACTTTTTAGAGGCAACCTTGAATTTTATTTTCAAAGTTGTAGAATTGCATTATTTTCCCGTACCAGCTGCAGTAAAAACTATCACATTACCGATGTCAAACAAGACACAGGTTCTTATTAAAAATAATTGAATCGTACACTTTGTTGTTTTCCAATAGACAATGAAGTTTTATTGTATCAGTTTGACCTCTAGAGTGACCTCTCTTCGTAAACACATGTCTTATTGAACACGATGTTTATCTGTATGTGACTGTACATGCAGTTCTTTCATCTTTGTTTTTCACCAAAGAAAAAGTTGGACTAAACGTAATTCTTGCGAATTCCTCAGATGTTCCTGTAGCTTCTTAGGAAAATACACATAGGATAAATTGGAGGACACATACACTTAATCATAGGCAAAAACTGCAGAGGCAAAAAATTGTCTAAAAATTAAATCAAATACCTATCGTTGATTTTTTTAATGGGTGTAGATCAATTTCATTGATATTCATTTCATTAAAAGTTACTCTCGCCCTTTTCATTCATGATGCTTGTGTTGTCAGGCCGCTAACCCAGCAAGTACTCGGACAGAAATAGTAACAAAAATAGTTAGTCTAAAAAGGGTATGTACCGTTTTCTACCTTTCACTAAAGAGGACATAATGGATGGATAAACATTGAAGTTTATACTAACAATGACTCTACAAACTATTTTTATTGATCTTGAAACTAGATAATAGTAAAAATATTTTCAGTTCCCATATTCAATCACGTTCAAATTTAATAAGTGCATCTAAGTTAATCTATACTATGCTAATATTATAAAGCTGAAGAGTTTGTTTGTTTGTTTGGTTGAACGCACTAATCTCAGGAACTCCTGGTCCGAATTAAAAAATTATTTTAGTGTTGGACAGCCCATTTATCGAGGAAGGCTATATACTATATAACATCACGCTACGACCAATAGGAGCGGAGCATCAATGAAAAATGTTACAAAAACGGGGAAAATTTATTCCTTTTGAGAGCTTCCATTGCGTACGCTGTGTAAACGGTTAAAGTTACGCAATAACATATGTCTATCTTTTCAGGTTGGCTCACTGTGACTTTTTTAATGGTAATCAAATATGTTATAAAATAATGCATTATTTGCGAAGGTGTTTTCATAAACATGGTTTATATCCTTATCCAAATAAATAGTTTCATGATCAAGGTTGATTAAGTACATGTAAATTCCTTTTTAAGTTATTCGAATTGGAGTTTTCGTTTAGAAATTACGACGGGTAAAAATATGCTTAAAGTAAGAAAAATGCGCTTAGTCTACGTAATAGTTACCTACACATTTGAAGGCGCTAATCTCCGTCACTACCAGTCGGATTTACAAAATTCTTTTTGCATTTTATAGCCCAATTCTAGAGAAAGTCTATAGGGTATATTGTAACATTACGCTAGACCCATATAAGCCGAGCAAAAAGAAAATAGTAAGAAAGAGCGCTAAGCGAAAACGAAATAACAGCGCGGGCAGGCGATGCGATGCGACGGGGTGGGTCGGGGGAACAAGAAATTCCACGCGGACGAAGTCGCGAGCGGAAGCTAGTTACATAATATACATTTAGATGAATTTATTGATTTGGAAGAACATTCGATTATTGTCGCCTCAGAAATCTTATCGACCATACGTACCTACCCAATTGTATCCAATAATATTGTAAGACGAAGTAGACTAGTCTCCACGACACAGGGAATCCTAGTATGGAGGTTAGTGCCAGTTGAAATCTGTAATGCTCTCTTGAACAATAAAGTTTTTTTATTACCTAAGTACCATAATACGCTCCAAGACAGGCATCGGCGATGTTGGCCATAAGTCTGTGAGGCTGAAATGGGACTGGGCGGGTCACGCTTACAGGATACACTAGGATAAATAGGCCAGGGTCGTCACACAGTGGGTGCCTGAAGATGGGCGTCGTTACCAAGGAAGGCATAAAAACGCTGAAGCACTGAAATGTCGTGACGATTTGGACTGGTTCCTGACCGATTAGCCCGAGAAGACAAAACACAAAGCAAATTGGAAAACCATGGAAGAGACTTTTATCCAGCAGTGGGATAAAATAGATTAGTAAAAGAAAAAAATTCGCAAAGCAATTCACGTCTACTTCTTAAACTTAGCTTTGCAATTACACACATTTCTAAGCCAAAGAAAAATATATTTTATGATCCATCAATTGTGATCCATTTTGATTCGTATTTCAATGAAAACATGTGTTCACGATTGTTCATGTCCAATAAATTGTGGAAACAAGATATTGCTTTCATGAGGATATTAATCTTGATAGGATAGCTACTTTATATATTAAAGTCGTTACTATGATATTTATTGGATTCACGCTCGGTCGCATAAAGTGCAACAAGGGTTAAATTACTAACTTTTGAGACGGATAAGAAATCTGTAATCTTCTCTGGCCACAGAACAGATACAACCTTTTTTAACTGTTCTGTGCCTCTGTCTATCTAGAAATAACATTTTAGTTATTTTTTCGGTCTACAAATTAAACATGTTTTTTTTAACTTTAAAAACTAGGCATAAGTTTCACGACAAATCTGGGTTTCTGTCTACTTTTGAACCTATAGACAGACATTTTTTCAGGAATCTTCTTAATCAATGTTTACGGTCGGTACCTGTATGACTATTGATACCCCTTCCCCCACACAGTTAATCGCCTTAAGACTGACATACAGATCTCAATGCAATTATCACGCACAAGTAATGAACTTGTTCTCAGATTCTAGAGCTCCGTAGACATTACAAGAAACCGTCGCGACTAAATCGCTTTAATTTGCCCAATGCAATACGTTGAACGATACACAAGACTTTACTGTAACTTTACTATACATCTTTACTTTTCAGCGGTCGATGGGACCGTTACAATTAATTGTACTCGGTTCAATCACGACGATTTGTTGCAAGGTAGGTATGTAGCAGGCTTTAGGGATTCCAATCACGTGCTTGTCATTTCATTAAGCCAGATCGTAAATTAAGTTTTAACGAACTAAACAGTCTGTATATGTTTCAAGATTACTGTTTTTATATTTTATTACCTATTTACTCAGGTGTCTCAGACTCAGGTGGGAAACATCTTAGTCTACCTGATAAACGGAACTTTATAAAATGTACAATTACTAGAATATTTTTAATGTGCTTTTAAGTACCTATCATGAACATTTATCTCAGATTATAAGGAACTTTTTCAGTTGATTTGACACCTATAACATCGTAGAAAAAGCTTGAGGAACAGACTATCAATGGGACACAGAGATACTCGATAACCCATGGGACAACGGAACAGGCGGGGGACAGTTAAAACGTAGTGAGATTCCTAATAATCGATTGAAAGAAGGATCAACCATGTTGTGTTTCACATGGCATACAGGGTGGCGATTAGGTTATCACATTAATTGAAACCACGTATTCAGTACATGATTCTGGACTCCGCTACGTTAAAATGTTTCGTCTGTTATTAAAAAACAAAATTTGCTGCTCCATACATTTTTGCCTACCTACGAGGTCAAAATGTATGGAGCAGCAAATTTTTTAGCATCTGCCAAGCGTGATGTGATCATTATTCTATCTGGATTTACTGATCGTCTGTTGTTATTATTATCCAGAGAAACGGGCAAAAGGATGAAATGCGTGAATCAGTCGCCTTTAAAAAAAACTGGGGAAAGCCAGTAGTATTCTATTCACGGCTGTAATCTCGAAATTGGTAGCTTTTAATTAATTCAGTTTAGCAAGGGTGAATACACTTCAATTTGCTGGTGCAAAAAGTGTTAACCATCCAATTTGTTTCGTGTTTTTATGTAGGCGTTGAATGAAATTAAAACAACCTTGCGTTAGAATAAACAACGAAATAAATTTAAGGAAATTAGACCGGTGAAAGAAAAATCTGGAAAACACAAATTGTAAATTATTGTAGAAACAACAAAGACCTGGAAATTACAAAGGTTGTAATTAATTAGCTTCACGAAGTTGCTAATTACAGTTTCAGGCCATAATTTGTTGTATATCCGAGTAAACCTATTTATTTATTACCAGGAACAGTTTTATTTTGTCTGTGTTCCCAAAATCTTCCATCTTGTGAAAGCAAAACGCAATGTGATGACGTCAAATCGATTTCGATTTATTTCTGTAACTCTCCTGGGCATAAATTAGAGATCTCTCCTCGATAGCGTTTATTTTAGGAATGGGCAGAGCCGTACGATTACTTCAACCGAAAATATCTCTCTTTATTTAAACATATAACTTCACGCCTGTATTCCCGAAAGGTTAGGCAGAGGTTTATCTATAGTACAGAAACATTTCACTAGTAATGTTTTTAAGTCCCATGTATAGGGGGCGAGCCTATTGTCATCAACTGGGTTCAAATCCAGACTCCAGCCTGCTAGCGAGACATTCCTGATGAAAAAACCCAATAACACTTTGCCCGACCCGGGAGTCGAACTCAGGATCTCATGCTCAGCGGTAGCGCTTGCGACCACTAGACCAACGAGGCAGTCAATATTCTATATTATTATCTACATTATATTATGTAGATAATAATATAGAGGAGCTCGTGGCTAAGTAATAACAGCCGCACGGGTCGATCCATCAGGTTAAGCTACGCTTGCCGGGGTTGGTTCGTGGATGACCATCTTTACATACAGAGACTCCTCCGTGCCTCGGAAAGCACGTTAAGCCGTTGGTCTCGGCTGTCATTCGTGGATCTTTGACAGTCGTTACGGGTCGTCAGAAGCCCAAAAGTCTGACAACCAGTTTTACCAAGGGGTATCGTATTACTCAGTTACTGCAGTCGCTCCATGTAAAATACTGGTATTCAGCTGCGTCCGGTTAGACTGGCAGCCGACCCCAACATAGTTAGGAAAGGGCTAGGCAGATGATGATGTAGATAATAATATATTTATAAAGTCATTCTACCTCTCTAATGATTTTTGGTTTCAAATGCTGACATAACTCTACGAAACACGACGAGTAGTAACAAAATAAATACAGTAATGTGACAAATTAATAATGTATATTTTACAAAATATTATGCGTAGGTATTCGGACACCACGTCACATTAAAATGTGTGACTATGAATATCATATTCCGGATGATTAACTCCGTCCGATGACATTTTTGTCTGTGGCCTGGACACGTGGAAGCTAAAAATAAACTAAAGTTTTTATGTTTTATCGATTGATAAAAAAATGACAAAATGGCCAATTTAGTGATTTCTAAAGCTAGTGCTTTCTAAAATCGGGAAAACCCAAGGTATTGGTATAATTTATTCAGAAATATAATATCGTTTTCCTTACTGGTTATTTCTAAGTAAAACAGCAACGTATTTTATTCCATAAGTACAAACTAACACATCTTCCAAAAATGCATTTGTATTTTATAACACATTTTCTTTAAGAAAAATATGAGTTCCAACGCTGCAAAAGCTTTCTTTTTTGGGCTACCATTTTGTTTTGTTTTTTTTTAACTGCTGTTATTGTTTTTCAGAATGAAACCTTTAATTTGATACCTTATAATATGTTTGTTTTTTAATGTTTTTCAAGATGGCGGTCAAAAAAACGCATTTTGTAAGCTCAGATTTTTTTAGACCTAGTATGTCAATAAGATACCATCAAGGAACTAAAAAATTCAAACTCCATCTTTGTGGGAATTAGTTCCACCCCAAAACCTATACCTATGTAAGTGCTTACTTTACTACAACTGAAATTTGTTTATTAACTCAACTGCAACACATTATTAACTCACAATTTATAACATCATACCTATATATTTATTTAAAATGTCTGTCAGACATTTACGGTAATTATGTAGGTTTACTTAACAATGTGATTCAGCAAGACAATGACTCTGACTGAGGGTCAAAAACTTTATCGATGCCTAATATTTGCGTTTAATTTATCCACAGACATGTGTTCCGCCGTTTTGTGTGTAAGCAAGTGCGCCAGTCAAAGAAATTAATGTAAGGATTTAAATATGTTTCATCGAAATAATCAGGAGTGTTAGTAGATACCAGGGGCGTAGCCTTCATACAACGCGATTCGTATCGGTTTCTCTATGGAACAACCACTCTTCTTAATGTCTACTGTTGCCAAATAATATGGTACACCTGTGTGTGTAACTGTGTATCACATCACGTTACATAATTATATTTAATACTAATTTAATACATCATAAGATTATAAACCTACAGACTTTTGTCTGAGTTTATGAGAACTGAACAATTTTTTCTTCGGCTTCCCTGTAATGATAATTGTAGCTGCGCCACTGGTAGATACGTAGTAACATCCGATGGTGTAATCTTGTATTCTGTTTTAATGGATAGGCATGACTTTCCTACAGATATTTTCAAAAGAATGAAAAGAATGCATGGGGCATTATTAAATAAACAGGAAGTGTCCCTTCTGTGGGCAGGAAACCTAAAAAGGCTATTATATAAGTTATAAGCTAAATCTTCGCTCAGATTTAATAAAAGGACCCCGGAATTTCGCTAATTAAAGAGCCCGTATTTTTGTGTCCTCCGCTTGTGGTATGACGGTCCTGATAATTAAGAAGTTTGCTCTCAAAGTACTTATGCATGAACCGCAACTGGCAGGACAGAAAGGGGAGGGGGGGGTCAAAGTATAATCAAGTAATCAAGTTATACATTATTCCCTCACTAATATTATAAACGTGATTTTAGAGTAGTATAGTTTAGATGTGGTTTTGATGTAAGTTTGTAACTCAATCAATACTTCGTAACGGAGGAATGAATTTCGATGAAATCTGCTTGGGGGGAGAGGGGGGGGGGGGTAAATGGATTATGTAGCGAAACAGAGGGACAGACAGGGCCGCGAGCACAGCTAATAATAACCTACGTAATAATTAACCATCGTGTTCTTCTTGGTGTTATACTTCTGCCGGTGTGCCTCAGGGTGGCGTTTTATCTCCTTTACTCTTCGCAATTTTTATAACCACTATTTCCAAAAAAACTTCTTTATGCAGATGACTTAGGCGTCCAAGTATTTGCCCGCATCGCTGTCATCCGGAAACGTGTCCAGAAGACTGGCAGCACATTGCCATAGTATAAAGAGAGGAAGTACGTTATCTTCATACAAACACACCGCGCGCGGCTTGTATGTGTGCGCCAAAGTATCTATGCGTCGCCGCACGCACACTTAAACAAATCTCGGCCCGTTTCGCAGCGCGCCAGTCGGGGCTAACATCGCACGAGGTACGCGCGTCACGGCATTTCGGCACCGCTAAATGAATGAAAAATGTGTGATACTAGAAGGAGAACGTATTGCTATGTTTGGGTTTGGCTTTTTTTTATAAATAATACTGCTATGAATCTTGAATAAATTTCTGTGTTTGTTAGGAAAACCATTGTTGAACTTTATTGACTAATGATCACTGAATTAGTTATACAGAGATATGTGTTATCTTTGGCAAGGGCCGGGCTTTAAACTAATGAATTGGTGACAGTACTATCAGTAACCTACCGTTTACTCGTGCTCATCACCGCCCCGCGCCACCCGTCTGCTGGCCCGTCGCTCTTTCTTTCATCGTGAAAGGTTTCATCATCGTTTAGGTACCCAGACAATACAAGTAAAAAATACAACTTCCCGACCCTTGCCAATTTATTGGCACTGAATTAAAATTTAACTAAAAGTGACAACCCTGAGACAGTAGGCAATTATATCGCGGATTGTGCCGGAGATAGCCTACTTCCTCTCTTTATACTATGACATTGCCACGTTGAATACTAATTATCTTTGGCCAACGACATAGGTACAGCCTATAGACGCCTAATAACAGGCGACCGATGTCTGTCAACACATCAGACTTATAGATCTGATATAGGTCGCCACTCAACAATTTCAATTCAGTTTCGACCAATTCTGTGAGCCGTAAACACTTCCGCGTTATTCAATAAATATTGGTGAAAATTAATATTATAATGGCCCTTTGCACAATACATTGGTGTGGAAACAGCAGTCAGACTTCGAGTTTCCGGAAAGATTTCATCGGTAAGTTAATAGTTACATAATCATAATTAGATTAATTTTCTGATAATATTCATCGGAGTTCATCGTATACTGGTCATTCTTGTCGGTGAACCAGAGGTGCCAGGACTCTCGTTGATGTCTTTCATGTTTGCGTCCCTATCTTCTGAAAGTAATTTTTTCGCCATCTCTTTTCCTATATTATTTGGTAAATATAACTAATGATGGGCTGTATGGTCGTTGTCTTTGGCCAAAGAACGAGCTAGCCCTTACCTAAATTACCTTAAAAAGGAGACGCGCATCCGGGCCACATGAACCGAACGTTTCGACCCCAAACGGCGCAAAACTGTAGTTACTAAGGTTATAAGGTTGCACCGCTTGAGAGTCTCAGCGGCCGCAGCAGCGGCGCCAGCACAGCACGCCGTGCTTGGAATATGAAATGGCGCAAGGGTGTCGACACAGGTTGCGCCACACCAGAGGCCTACCCACCTTCCAAGGCAACAACGTCATGCCATCTGGTCTCTTTCCATCGTCACGTACCAAGCCGTTTGGTTCTAATACCGCTGGAACGCCAGCGGTGACAAGGGTTCGATGAATAATATCATCATCAATTTATAAGTTAAGTCCAAGACACTCTCTCAGAGAGAAATCTAAGGAGATTAATATAATGACTGTGCCTTCTCAGTATATTTTTGAAAATCTTTTATATGCCCATAAAAATATAAAATTGTTTAAAAAATACAGTGATATCCATAATATGAACACTAGGAACAAACACAAGTTTGTTGTACCTACAACAAGGCTCAAGAAAATAGGTGGCTCGTTCAGATGTCAATGTATACGTTTTTATAATAAACTTCCAAGCCCCGTTCAAGATCTGAGCCTTAATAAATTCAAATCATTTATTAAACGTAAGTTGTGCCAGAAAGCCTTTTATACCGTTAAAGATTACATTGATGACAAAAAGGCGTGGGATTGAGCTGCTCCAACTAATTTTAATTTTTTTTTATATACATACTGATTTTTTTTTGTTCTTTTCTTTTTGCTATTTTTTTTTTCTTATATACACATTGTCATTGATGAATTTTATATATACATTGACATGAATATTTACTTTGTAAAATGTAATATTATTTTAATTACTGTGAATGTGAAGACTATGTGGGTCCTTGTTTTTTTCTGTTTGAGTAAATTATGCGGCCTACCCAAATGTCCTTTCTTTGGTATTGTTCGTCGAATCGTTGAGCTCCTTAACTTTTATGTTGAGCTGTACGATTACTGACAGATGCTTGCACTGACTGGACAGGTCCACTCAATCGGTGTGGTTCTTTCCTCAAAAGACCATTTCAGACACCAACCTACATGGTCTTCACATGATCTGACCAAGATTATGTCTGGACTTTAAAAGAGACTGTGACCTCTGAGTTTGTTTCGGCCTTTCTTCTCAGAGTAGTCAGATAGGAAACGCCGGCCTCATCTAGTTTAAAAAAAAAATGTTTAACATGTAAAAGTGTTTGTATAAACCTACTTACAGAAATAAAATCATTTATCATTTATCATTGATGCTGGCGTGCCGTGCTATACGAACTGCGCTCCTACAGCAGGACAGGCCATGGTGTCCGAGACTTTTGACAGCTTCACCGCAATAACACTGATGTGGAGCAACACAAGGTGCGCCCAAGCGGAAAGATGTAGCGAGCCGAAACGATGAGTCATCCATCATAGTGCCTATGATGGAGAACCGGAGCGCCTGAAGCCACAAGTCTGACTCCCATTCTCCCACAGCCAGCAGACAGGCACCCTCAACAGTATTAGGTGACGTGTTTACCAGGGTATGCCATATAATACTGCAGAGCGGCACGTCCCACCGTCTCTGACAGGACGGGTTATCGGGCAAATCCGTATTGGGACAAGCTATTTTCCAAGCGTTCAACGCATCGGTCAATCACGGTATCTCAAAACCGACCAGCGAAGAAGATATATAAATGTTCCTGGTTACTTTATCGGTACTGTGGACGGAGGAGAGGAAGGCTAGTAAACTTATACCTATTTGAAATTTTGCGGACACCAAAACCACCCAGGTGAATGGGAAGTGTGGCTTGCTGCCACGCTCGGTCATCCAGGGCCACATTTAGGATTGAAGTTAATGCGTTTCTTATAACTTGGCCTACTTTTTCTAAAAGTTGTGGATGCTTCTATAGATGGGAGGAACGAAGGTTATATGTAAATTCTGGTCCAAAGCAACAATATTGAATGAGTGTGAAAGCCGAATGAATATTAATTTTGAAAATTCTTTTCGAGACATCGTTGAAATTTTATATTTTCTCTTCAATGAACGTTGGAAAGGATCCGTCAAGAATTGGGGAGCCCAGGAGGTGAAGAGGGTTTCTTTCCGTAATTTTGATATTGGGCGCTATGGTAGTCTGTCTGTCAGTGGTTTGGGGAAAATAAACTTCACATTTTTATAGGTTAGGTCTAGGCCAATGGAACAGATTTTTTCTTTAAAAAAATTAAATCTTTTAAGCCTGTGTCTACATCACCGTCTAGCGTTCAGTCATCCAAATAACATACGTTGAATTTAGAACATAGTTGTCGAACAATTGGATTTATTGCCAAAAAATATAATTTTATTGTCAAATACTTATGTACAAAGCTGTGATATAACACCTTTTTCTTATTGACGTAATAATATACATACCTTCAATGTGCAGGTGTTTAAACTAAATTAATTAATAACTAAGTTGATACTTAAGTGTGATCATAAAATACATGCGATCGTAAAATATTATGTGTTAACGTTGTATGAAACCATTATAAATGTTACAATACGGCCTTAAGCACCGTCATTACTTATATAGAACCTATAATTTAGACGTAATCAAAATATCTTTTTCAGTAGTGCCAATGCTTGTATAGGATTGATTGATGACTATAGTATCACTGTTCAAACAACATAATTTTAGGGTCACTATATTAATTGTCCTTCATTTTTCAATATAAGGTATGTTACTTGGCAACTCAAAATCAAACAGCAAATATTATATTTCAAAAACGAAGAACTTTTTGCACGCCTCACAACGCTTCAGAGGAGAATGCCCTACACTCGATATGCCGTCTTGTCAAAATTTTCCAACATAAAATCGTTTCTATACTCTCAATTATATTAATTATTGGAATTCATATTAGCAGATAAGGTTTTAAAACTAGAGACTTGAAATTATAAGATTAATATATTTTAGATAGATATACCTAGGTATATACAACGTGTTTCTGGATGTACGACATTAAATGAAAACGAGCACAGTACTAATCCATTGAATCATTTTAAAACACTAAGATTAGTAGGTGATGGAAATTTGAAAAAATTGCAGTTTTCAAACAAAATAAATAGTAGAATCAACTGCATAAAAAGTAAACACGCTTTATCTACGCAAGCCACTGACCAACGGTGCGGTGCGGGGTGTGGGGCGCGGCGGCGGCAATGTTTACCTATTATTACGGACTCAGATCTACATCATGTTGCAAAATAAGAAAATGAAAAATAATTTCCTGTGGCTAAAGTATTCATTGGATTTGATTGATTTTTTGTATGCGGGCAAAGAACATGATTCTCTTTACGTGGTTTAATGGAATGTCAATCCTCCTGTTACACGTGGTATAACAAAATATTTAATTAAAAAAATATTTGTAGTGCTTTCCGTTGGGAAGTGTGTCTGTTTGTCGTCACGATTCACACCGTCACGCACAATGGATTAATATAAATCTTCTTCTATAAGTTTTCTTTCATCCTTTAGATGAGCCCTATTGATTTTCGTTATGAAACTCATAACCGTTCAAAAGATATTAAATAACAAAAATCGATGAATTTTTTTCGTAAAATTTACAACATATTTCCGTCTGTGTGGCGTGCACTTTTGGATTTTCCAAGGTTTTTTTTTCTCCGACTTGGCAGTCCCGGAAATAGATAGATAGCAATTCTTCCGAAAAAGCCATTTAGATGAGGAACAAGAAATAATAAAGTATGTGATGCTAGCTTTCGTTAAATCTGCCGTCGATTTATTTCCATTGAAAATAATTATACAGCTAATAAGTCACATTGCGCAAGAAATCCGTTGTGTAAGAGTATTTATGAGCATTACAAAGTTAAATACAATTTCCTTTAAAACATCAAACTAGAGATAGTGAACGGAAATCGTAAAATATCCTAGTGCGTAATACAATTTGTATGCACATATTGCAAAACTCGACTTTCCACGATCTATTGCACAACTTAACTGCTAAGCACGTGGGTGATAGAAAATGTAACAAGAACCTAACTCAAAGCATTTATTTCAAATAAACCAATTACAGACACTTTAGAATTGTCAAAGAGTCAGTCAGTTAATCAGAAAGTTGAAGCTAGTTACCCATTCCAAAGCGTAGATCTCTATGGAGAAGAACGGGCAAGAAACTCCACGGACACTCTTCTAAATCAAAATATTGGTACAAAATATTGGTTATATCATTCATGTTGAAATAAAGTATGTGAGAATAATGTAGAAAGACGTGCACGTTAAAAGCGTCCGCAAATAAAAGATACTAAGTAAGGTGCTAGGTATTTTTCTGTTCCTTTCTTCTTGTCTGTTTATATGTGTGTACATAAACTTAAATAAATAATAAATAATAAATAAATAAATAAATAAAAATCAAAAACGATTCAAAAATGAAAATAAGCCGTGGCAGCTAAGAGATGACCAGTCCCAACTGACGGCGCCCGTTCACTAACATGACGCATGGATCAGCCATTCAGCTCAACCATTAATACCTATTAACCAATTGAAGTTAGTTAGACAGACAAATTGTATAGGCCATGCAAGGTTGTTCTCAAATCTTCTTTCGGCACCTACTTTTATAATAATACTAGCTTCTACCCGCGACGTCGTCAGCGTGAAATTTCTTGTTCCCCGTCCCACCCCATCGCATCGTATCGCCCGCCCGCGCTATGACTTCGTTTTCGCTTAGCATTCTTTCTGACTTTTATTTTTTGCTCGGCTCCTAAGGGTCTAGCGTGATGTTAAATAGCCCACCTCAAATACCTTCCTCAAGAATTGGACCATCAAATGCAAAAAAACAAAAATCAAATCTGAGTGATAGTTCCAGAGATTAGCGCGTTCAAACGAACAAACAAAAAATCTAACTCTTCAGCTTATTATTAGTACAGATAGAGTTTTGTTAGTAGAGACCTACTATAAAAAAATAAGTAAGTTAATACTCTGAGTGCTTACTAATTTAAATACTTAGTTTTTCACTGGGATTGGGTCCGAGCTTGTCGCCCAAAAGGACACGAAAAGGTTTTATTTCGCACAGCCGCCATGCCTCAAAGACAACGAAAGTTGCTATTGCAGTTATTAAGAATCGTGTTCAATTACATAATTAAACTTAATTTTATAAACAGGTAAAAGTTAGTTGATATATAGGGGGTAATCTTCAGAACTGCTGATTTGATTCCGAAAATGCATTCACTATTGGGAAGCTACAGTATTGCCGAGTGTCGTGGGATATATTTTATTTTATGTTAAAACGAGAAATTTCACGCGGACGAAGTCATGGGTAGAGGCTAGTTGAATATAAATCAGCAAGGAATTTCAATGCTTACTTTATTATACTACGTATGATAAAACAACCTATCGTCATAATTGAGTATTTGATTAATGGACTTAAAACAAGTATCATAATTATTATTGACGTCTATTAATAGGCCTTAAAGTCGATTGTAGAACATCCAAGGACATTTAATTTGGAGTATGATCGAAAGCAAAGCACGTGACTGAGCTTGTGGTGCCAAGGTAAAGTACGGTCAAAGAAAGGTACTCATGTACTCATGTGACTAAAGCCCTCACATACCGGCTGCTAACTTGCTGCAGGCTAGTTTATATGACGCACAAGGCCGGTTGCTAGTGTTTTGTTTTAAATTCCTTTGTTTATGCAACCCTGGTACTGTCACGAGCACAAATATAAGGTGTTTCAAAATTAACCCAACAAACTTTAAGAGGTGCTTTAGACCATCGAACTGAATAACTTTTACTATGGGACCAACTTTGAAATCGCGAAAAAAACAGCTGTCCCATATAGTTAAGAACAGTATAAGTACCTATTAAACTTTAGTATAGAACAGCCGACTTTTTTTTTCACGATTTCAAAGTTACAGCTCGATGGTCTAAAGCATTATTTAAAATTTCCCGGGATAATTTTGAAACACCTTATATATGACATGTCACGACTAAAAATGGACCTAGAAATAAACTTAAGATTAGCCAGCAGAAATTAAGCTTATTTTCGAGGAGAAGCTAATGTTAATTCATATTTATTTCATCTTTAGCCGGTAAATCTTAAGTGTAGCCGTAATGCATTGGCTAAAAATGAAGTAGCCAAAGAAAATGGCTGAAAGGTACGTTAGGTTAGGTTAGAACTGTGACCACACAATGCACGAGCCGAGCGAGCGAAGCGAGCGACGCTGCGGCAGCGGCCGGCGAGTGCTAAAAAAAATCAGCGGTTCCCTACATTTATGTTCGCATAACTCGTCAAAATGTAGGGAACAGCTGATTTATTTTCGCGATTTCAAGTTTGGTCCCATAAAAAAAGTTGTTCATAATGATGAGTACAATGACCCGTTAAGAGGTTGTGCGTTATTTATGTTACACCTTGTATAAACTTAAGTTTAGCCGGCTAATCTTAAGTTTATTTCTACACCCATCCTTAGCCGTAACATATACACTTGAGAATTACTCGTGGAATAACGATTGTAACTTTGAGATAAGACCTTTTTCATAATAATTTATTTCTAAAATACAATGTTCGTAACAATATAAAATTACAATGATTAAAATAGAAGAAAATCAATTTTAAAAGTTACTAAAGTGTGCTTGTGACTGTACCTACATGATTAATAAAGTTGGATAGATAATTAAGTAAGCGCGCACGAAACAATACGTAAAAGAAGTCATTATTTATTAAGTTATGTAATTATTCATTGGGTATGTTAATGTGTTATGTATTTAAATAGATAAAATAATTATTATGCAGTTGAATTATAGATTACTGCCCGTTTGATGGTTAAAATCGTTACCTAGCTTAGATTGGTCAAATAAAATTATTAAAGGCCAATAAGCAGACTGAAACAACTTCCAGATATCGTGCGTTACATAGACACGAAAGATTATTTAAAAAAAAAACTAATAATCATAAATGCGGTTTATTAAAGTTAAAATACTTATCTTTTGAACTACCTAATTACCCATGAAGCATTTTTTAATAAATAAGTTGAACTAAAACAGCTCAACGGTTGAAAACGCGTGCTTTACAAAGCAGTGATTATGAATGGAGTGGAGAGCGTAATTAACTCTTTTGATGGAGCTTTCAATGTAAATAGTGTTGAACATTAATTAACTATACATGGAGCTTTCAGTGCCAATGAAAACTTTTAGATCCGTTTTCGTAACGCTACACAATCAAGATTCTCGATTTTGAACCTTTTATAGACTTAGATTTTTTGTTATTCTGTACTACAGTCGAGATTAATACTTCTATAATAGGTAGGTATGGGCCTCACATATGTATGTACTATATAGCGTGTATCAGAAACGTGTGGTCTTAATTAAGGCTGTGGTACAGACCAACAAACTGAACAATTTTCTCAATCGCGAAAAAATTATCACGGACCAAATGGACGGTTGATATTTTTTTCGCGATTACCATGTTGGTCCCACGCTGTATGTTACATACCTAGTCGTTATAACAAACACAGGGCAGCAACTATTTACGACCGCTCTAAGGAAAACGGAATGGTTTCATCCCAAACTAACATGCGAACTCGTTAGACTAACCGGTTAACGAGTTTACACAGAATACAGCTTTATTTTTGTTACCTACAGTTGAACTTTTTATGTACCTATGTATAAATTGTAGTGTCTGTTTGTAAAGTCAAAATAACAACTTTTTACTAAATGCGTATGAAAGTATATACGGTACTTATAACAAAAAAGCAATTTTTACCACTTTTGTCAGTCTGTTTGTTCCAGCTAATCTCTGAAACACCTACACCGATTTTGACGAGACTTTCACTGGCAGATAGCTGATGTTACAGGGAGTAACATAGGCTACTTCTATATAAGAAAAATAATTAGGGTTCCACGCAAAAAAATTGAAACCCATGAAATTGTGAACAAAAAGTCTGATTTGAAAAATCCTTTTTACATTTCGTAGCCCAATTCTCGAGGATAGTTATGGGCTATTTAACATTACGCTACAACCTTTAGAAGCCGAGCAAAAAGAAAAAAGTCCGAAAGAACACAAAGCGAAAACGAAGTAATAGCGCGGGCGGACGGGCGGTGCATGCAACGCGGCGGGTCGGGGGACGAAGGACTTTTATTAAAATGTAGCTGTTACTTTAGTATATAAATGCCAATAAGCACGCGACTTCCACGATCTTACGACTTCCACGCGAACGAAGTCGCGGAGCACAGCTAGTTGTAAATAAAGAAGAAAAGAAAGAAAAATTGTTTATTATGCCTAAACAAAAGGCACATTGCAAAAAAAAAATGCAATAAATTCAATGTAGCCAAAAAGCTCGTTAAAGCGCCTAAAAACAGGCGCGATACCAAGGAACATATATACTCTCGATACGCGACGCGACACAAAGGCACCGCGTGTCGCGCGGCGAGCGGTGCCTTTGTGTCGTGCCTGATTCGCGTCGCTAGTTGCATCTGTTTAAAGGAGCCTTAAATCTATTTTATACTTAGGTACAAAACCATTTCGTGACTGACCAACATAGAAAGAAACATGAAATTCGCGTAATTCAAGTAATGTCCTTTAGAAAAGTCTTAATTAGTTTAGTGCTCTTATTTATTCATTCACTAGCTCTTGCCGGCGGCTTCGCCCGCGTGGATGTCAATACTTCGCTATTTGAATCGGATTTGGTTCACAATTTCTTGTGTTTTAATTCTTTTGCGTGGAACTCTAATTCTTTTTCCAAAATTAAAGTACCCTAAGTTACATCATCATCTGGCAGTGAAAGTTCCGTCAAAATCGGCCCAGCCGTTTCGGAGATTAGCCGAAACAAACAAACAGACAACCAGACAGACAGACAAAAATTTTAAAAATTGCATTTTCGTCATAGGTATCGTATAAACTTTCATATGCATTTAGTAAAAAGCTGTTATTTTGGCATTACAAACAGACACTTTAATTTTATTTATTTGTATAGACAAGGCAACTGCAACTGACTGCCTATTTTGAAAAATTTCCCCGTGAAAACTTAGGTGAAGTGAGCTTGAAGTGAACTGTCAATCGCTAGAGTATCAGATAGGATGGCTTCGTTCATACTCATTCCTACTTCAAACTCGCCCGCTTTTTTATATGCCTATCATCTGCAAGGGTACAGGTTGTCGAAAACGTGCTACGATGTAGAAAATAAATACATAACACGTATTAATTTTACTATGCAGTCCTGATCTTTTTCTATATATTTTTTAACAAAATGACCCACTTAGATTCCATACATATACCTACTGTGATTTTTTAGCAGATATCTTTAATTATTGTACAAACTGTGATTTTTTTTTTGAGAATAGTTTAAATTTTAATATTTAATTAAAGTTTAAATTATTGTACTTACGAACTGTGACTTTAACGAGGTTAGATAAATGAACGGTTTTTTTTTAAACGAGCGTTTATTACCTATGTTGTTTATTAATGTTTATTCTATTTTATAGATCATATTGAAAAAAACACTAATAGTACTTACCTACTTATTGTTAATTTCATACCGCGTATGAATAAAAAAATTTAAAAAAATCATACCAGCACGTTTCTTACCTCAGTACTTCTGCGCCTTCTGGCTATATATCAGGGGCGAAGCGTTCATACAACCCGATTCCTATCGGCTTCCCTTCGGAACAACCACTTTTCTTAATGTCTACTATTGCCAAATAATATAGTACACCTATGTGTGTAACTGTGTATCACATCACATTACATAATTATATTTAATACCAGTTTAATACATCATAAGATTAAAAACCTACAGTTTTTTGTCTGAGTTTATGAGAACTGAACAATGTTTACTTCGGCTTCCCTCTAATGATAATTATAGCTGCGCCACTGCTATACATGTAGGTAGATATCGATATAGAGACCGGGCGAGTTCGAACTAGAGAAGAGTACGAACGAAGTCGATAGGATGACAGGATACTTCAAGCTCACTTCATCTAAGTTTTCACAGTGAGATTTTCGGTTAAGTACAAACCACAGTATATCACTAGGTTCACATTATATGTTTCGTTCCGATTATAACCCAAAGCGTAATGGCACAATAAAGGTCTTTCTAAAGAACACATTCTGTGACCTTTAGAGGATGCACTAAATACGAATTTTCAAAACTCCAACCCTGACCGTGTTTTAACGGTAGGTTATTCATATTTGTACGGAAACGAAGTGGTGGGAATCAACAATCGATTTACTACTATTAAAGTTTAAGAGTTTAATCTCTGGAACTCCCAGTTGGTTTTGAAAAATTCTTTTTGCATGTGATAGGCCAATTCTTCAGGAAGGCTATAAGCTATTTAACATCACGTTACGACCCTTAGGATCCGAGCAAAAAAAAAGTCAGAAAAAACGTTAAGCGAAAACGAAGTATTAGTGCGGGCGGGCGATGCGATGCGACGCGGTTGGTCCGTTGATATATTTTATGTTAAAACAAGAAATTTCATGTGAACGAAGTCGCGGGCGGAAGCTAGTTTATTAATATTCTGACGGAAACCGCAGTCTACAAGTAGATACCTTAACTTGCGCTTACTCGACTTAATCGAATTGTTGCATAACTGACCGCATTTCAGCCCAAAGCAGGTTCACATAGGTCTGAGACTCTGAGCCTATTTCAATGGTAATAAAAGCAATCAATAGCGTCGTAATATCAACATTAAACTCGTTTCAGGTTTAAACTTGTTCGCTTATTTCGCATTATTGCTCGGAGGTTTTTTTTTATTCAATAATTTGGACACAGAGCCGGATGGACATCACGTGAGTTTTGTTCGTACGAGTATGATACATAATGAACTGATCTTTCCAACCATTTATTTTACTTTAGCGTCCATCAAGTATTGAATTTTTTTCGTCAATGTTTGCCTGTCAGTAAATAAGGAACTTCATAGGCGTACTTATGTCAAAAGTAAAATAAATCGTTGGAGAGAGTTTAAACTCGACTATAATATAGGTAAGCGATTTCTCATAGTTATCGTCTGAAATATTTCAATATTGTACAAATGTTCACAGATATATTATTATGTTATAATTAAATGCCTTATTGCTTAGAACATAACATCATGCCTGTATTACATCCATACTGATATTATAAATTCGAAAGTAACTCTGTATGTCTGTCTGTTACCTTTTCACGTCTAAACTACTGAACGGATTTCGATAAAATTTAGCAAGGAGACAGATGGCATCCTGGGGAAGGTCACAGGCTACTTTTTGTCTCAAAAATAATCCTACAGGGGGTGATATATAGGATGAAAATTTGTATGGGAAACCAGCATTTCTTAAGTTAAGGATATGAAAATTCAAATGCTTGGTAGGAAATAATGAATTATAATGGTTCAGCGTTTTTGAAAAATCATCCCTTAAGGAGATAAAATTGGGGTTGATTTTAAAAATTACAAATAATATTAAAAGTTTTGTGTACCTCTTTTTAAGAGATTTAAGGGTTTGGAAATGTAGTAATAGTAAGTATCTTGACTACTTGAGGTAATAATTTAGTCTTTATTTTTAACCGACTTCAAAAAAGGAGGAGGTTCTCAATTCGGTTAGTATGTTTTTTTATTTTATTTTTTTTAATGTTTGTTACATCAGTACTCCGTCATATAGAAACCAATTTGGATTTATTTTTTTTATTTGAAAAGACATACTTCCAGTATGGTCCCATTTTTATCTAAATCTAGTTCTGATGATGAGGAATCGAGGGACCTTCTCAAATATTAGAGGCATATACATAGCAATTTTGGTATTTTTATCAACAAGTCAAGCATTTGCATTCAGAAATTACCATTTGGTGAAGTGAAACTGATGAGCAGTGGTGACCCAGTGGTAACGGCCGCGACTTACGAGTTGTAAGTCGTAGGTTCGAACCTAGACAGGCGCTTTACTTTGTGTAAAATATTTCATCACTACTGCTCTCAAAACGGTGAAGGTAAACATCGTGAGGAAACCGGCATGTCCTAGAACCGAAAATTCGAAGACATGTGACATCTACCAACCCGCACTGGGCCCGCGTGGTGGATTATGGCCCACTCCCTCTCACTGAGAGGAGGCCTGTGTCCCAGCAGTGGGAACATTATAGGCTGATTATGTTATGTAACTGATGAAGAAGACCACATATGGCCACGGGAACTCCTCAAGGATAAGTATTTCACGGGTGGCGATAAGATATCTCGATTAAGATAGTTAAGCGACTTTGACGAAGTAAATTTAAATAAATGGTTCTGATGAAAATAGTACCATCAAACTGATCTGATGATGAAGCCGGAAGGTAGGCACCGGAACTCCATAATAAAAAACAATGTATCCTAGCCGTGTTTGGGTTTATGGAATTGTCATCAGATGCACTCTGGCTTTAAATGATTTTAATGGTAATATGCTTCAAATTGAGCTACTTGAGCCGTATGTTATGTGTGGCTTTGATTGTCAGAAGACAGATTTCGTGAACGATCTGTCGTCGTGTGGTTGATTTAATAATTTGTTGGCGACGGCGTCCAAACCTGATAAAACTACGCCTTCCAAACTTCTGACACGACTTAGCGCGACATATATTTGCTATTTTTCGCTAAGTTTTTATTTGAAAGGGTATAGGTACTCCTGAGGTGGTTTCATATAAATATAGTCAAATTCTGATTCTGATTTTTAAGTTAGTTTCAATAATACATATTTTTTCCATTAATTAGTGTATGTTGATGATGTTATAATAGCTTCCTCTTACTGTTATTACTTAGCCAGTACTGGTATACGAACTTAGGTGGGGTAGGTGCCACGACTAAAAAGTGGAAAATGAAAACTTATTTATAAAAAAAAACAACCGATTTCCAAAAAAAAAAAAAACTACAAAGTGAAAAATAACATTAATTTCGGAAGTCAGTGGCAAAAACGAAAATATTAAACCAAAGACGCCCGACTTCCGAAATTAAAGTTATTTTTCACTTTGTAGTGTTTTTTTTTTTGGAAATCGGTTGTTTTTTTTTATAAATAAGTTTTTATTAAAATCGGTCCACTCGGTCAAAAGTTATTACTTATTTGTTATTAGAGCGTGATTGGCATAATTTTACTACACAAAGTTCTCCTGCCGCGTCTGTCTGTCTGAACGCGATAAACTCAAAAACTACCAAATAGATTTTCATCTGGTTTTCACCAATGAACGAAATCATTCATGAGGAAGGTAGGTGTATAATTTATTGAGGTTTAGTATAAATTGGCTGAAATATGATGATTGTTGAAGATGTCGGAAAAAATCATGCCGGCTGGGAGCTTTCTGGCGTCCGTCGCGTAAACCAATAGAGTATTACGGATCATAGGGTACTTTTAATCCCGGTAGTACGTTCCCGTGGGATATTTTCCGACATCCACGCGGGCGAAGCCGTGGGTAAAAGCTGGTATAACATAACATCACGCCTGTTATCCCCGAAGGGTTAGGCAGAGTATACCTGTAGTACACTACACCCACATTTCGCCAGTTATGTTTAAGTCCCATGTAATACTGGGCGAGCCTATTGTCATCAACCGGGCACAAATCTAGACTACGGGCTCCTACCGAGTCATTCCTGATGGAAAACCTCAATTACACTTTGCCCGACCTGGGAATCATACCCAGGGCCTCATGCTCAGCAGTAGCGCCAGCGACTACTAGACCAACGAGGCAGTCTGATTATTCTGCATATTAATTCCCTAATTTTCGCACCATGCTCTCTCTCTGCTTAGAACCCAAGACCTCGAATCTTTGCAGACATAAAAAAGAAAATCCATTTATGTATCAGAGGGGCAATTCCCGTAATTTTAAGAACGTTCACAGTCTGATCTCAGTCGCAATATGTCAAAAATACCTTAAATATATTATAATTTCACTACATTTTTGAAATTTGATTGTCGCTGAGATGAGATTGCGACTAGATTTTGAACGTTTTCGTAAGAAAAGCAATCTAGTTTATAAGGTTTCATTGATGTTACAGCACAATGTAACTTATTAGAGTCACGTATTTAATTTCCACAGTAATAAAAATAGTAATAAACAGTACTACCAAGAACACGTTATTATTATCATATCAATGAAATTACTAGAAAACTTGATAGTTTTCTCGTAATCTATACATATAATAAAACAGTAACGAAAGAAAAACTGTACATTGAGAATTTTCGAGAAAAAATAAGTGGCTTTTGTTAGAAAAACGTAACTGATGACAAAAAGTGACTTTTTTACGGCTTCACGCCAAAACTGCTGGATAGATTGAATTGAAATTCAGCAAAAATGTTCTCTGTAAACCAAGGAAGGCTTTAGGCCACATATTATCACGCCGTATGTTATGGGAGGTAAGCAATATTGATTTTAAAAGGTTTTTGTTCGTAATTGAATGCACAAAATGACATGTTATTTAGTTAATAAAAATGTAACTCTGGGAACATAATAATCACGCTATTTTTATAAAGGAGCGGGGCAGTAATATTATAAATTGCAAGGGAACCGCTATTCAACAATATGTCAACGGGGAATTTAGCGGTAAGGTCAGGCGACCGTTTACCGCACTAAATGGTGCGAGTTCAAATCCCATAATATTGTTTTAAAAAAATCGTAAAATTCTTTGTTTTTAGTGTTTGCATTTTTATGTGCATTAGGAACGATACTGTTATGAAATCTGAGAACTTTACATGTCCTATCTAATTGTATGAAGAGTTTCACACCAATATTACTAAACAGGTGGTACAACAAGCTACACTATCATGAAGTCAAGTCAAAGTTTTGGTTCTAAGTTTTAACTTCCCAAGCACATTTATTGTAAGTAGGTAATTGCTTTAAGTATGTAATTCTTAGTTTTGTTCCTTGCTGCTGTTACCATATTTTTTTTTATGCAAAAATAATGTAGTTGTCTGTTAAATTAACGACAATTTAGTTTTATTCATAATTTAATTTGGGTAATACTACACAATATATGTTGTTGTGTATATGTAGTTTCCGTTTTCTAACTAGATGGCGTTGGCGTCGAGTTAGATCGCGCTATAGTTTCGTTCCCAAAAAGTGATGTTATAGGTGCCAATGTGCCGCTCTCATCCTATTTAATCCGATCCAGCATGTCCCATTGCTGTCCTCTCCCAGCGACGCCCTAAGCCGAGGTCCGTACCCCACAGGGGGTGCCCTTAGCATGCAGTCGCTTAGTTTTTAGTTTTAGTTTTAAGCCTGGCTGGAGGCCTTAATTTATTGAGGCATCCACAGGAAAGCCCGGTTAAGCAGTCAACAACCTCCTAAGGTTGAACTGCGAGATGCCATTCCCCAATAACAAAACGCTCTCATCCTATAGAAACGGGGGTTACCTTTGTTGTCTGTGTTGGTTGATGTGTTTAATTTTCCTGCGAATAATTATTATTTTTCTACTTACTAGCAATTCTTACGTACTTATTCGATTACTTTTCATTGATTTGAATATCGTTAGTATCGGATTAAGAAGGAATTTTAGCTATGCCTTTTAGAAAAAGATCAAATCTGTCTCGAAACTCAAGGGTTTTTTTGCGACATCTGTTTGCCGTCATGTTGGTGTTCTGCGGTATTGCAAATCCGCTTCTGTTGTGGGAGAAACATCGACATCTTCTGTCCGAAGACTTCCTAAGAGCTCTGAGGTGCACTACTGAAGATAATACTGAGGCAACTGATGAGCGCGTTCTAAACAGTTTCCTTAGTTCACTTCAAGACATGGTCATTTCGATCGGCGGCAGTTATCTGGTGGATTATAGGCTACCGACTCCACAACATCTGGATGTACAAGAGCGTGAAAACAGAGAGTACAACTCTGAAATAAATTATGATCCAAGAGCTATGAGTACCGTCGTCAATGACCATGTCTCTAAGTTTACCTCAGAGCAAAAGCAAATTTTCGACACCATCCTTGAAAGCGTTGGGCTCGGCCAAGGTAAAATGTTTTTCTTGGATGCTTCTGGTGGAACAGGGAAAACATTTGTCACCGCTGGCATTCTCGCAGAGGTCAGGAGGCAAGGCAAGATTGCCATTTCAGTAGCATCGTCAGGATTCGCCGCAACACTGCTTCCTGGTGGCAAAACAGCAAACGCAATGTTTAAGATTCCCATAGATTTAGAGAGTAATAAAACACCTGCTTGTGGAGTGTCACGCAACAGTGAAAAGGGCGCGTGCTTAAAGATTGCTCTTTAATCGTGTGGGATGAATGCACTATGGCGAACAGAAAAGCAGTAGAGGCGGTAAACAGGAGTTTGCAGGACATCCGCAGGAACCAGCAAATGATGGGTGGCGTTACAGTTCTGTTTAGCGGCGATTTCCGACAAACGCTGCCTGTAGTGACGCGAGGAACTAGGGCTGATGAGGTGAATGCTTCGTTGAAATGCTCTTTCTTATGGCCACATATTCATAGGTTGCGCCTAACGATTAATATGAGAGCACAGCTTGGCGGGAATGTACACGCCCAAGAATTTTCTGATGTTCTCTTAAAATTGGGTGAGGGAACGCTACCAGTAGACAGTGACCAGGTGGTTCTACCTGAGATACTTGGGAGAGTGGTGTCCACCTTAGAAGATTTGATTCGCCTGGTATACGAGGACATCAATAGGATACGGTACCGCACTAAGATAATTCTTGGGTGTGTGAACGAGCCATTTTAACACCCAGAAACGACCAAGCTTCAGCGATCAATGAATGCATTCTCGCGGAAATTGAGGGAAATGAAGTGATCTACACTTCAGTAATCACTGTTGTCGACCAAGATGACGCCACACATTACCCCGTAGAATTTCTCAATTCCCTCAGTTCAAGTGGACTACCAGCGCACACCATTAAGCTAAAGGTCGGTGTCCCCATTATGCTTCTTCGGAATCTCACTCCGCCGAAACTGTACAATGGGACCCGGCTCAAAGTCGTCTCGCTGCAGAGAAATATCATTGAGGCGGAAATTCTAACGGGTGCTGGTGTCGGCGAGACAGTGTTTATACCACGTATACCACTGATTCCCCACAATTACCCCTTTCAATTCAAGCGCGTGCAGTTTCTTGTGAGCGTGTGCTTCGCCATGACAGTAAATAAGTCGCAGGGGCAGACACTGAAGGCTGCGGGTATCGACCTCAGGTCGAGCTGCTTCTCACACGGACAACTGTACGTCGCTTGCTCCCGCGTCACCAGTCCTGACTCGCTGTACATATTGAACGAGACCGAGGGAAAAACAACGAACGTTGTTTACACAGAAGTGTTACAGTAAATTATAACAATTCTTTTATTCGACGTCTCCTAAATTTCCTTATTAACCTGACGTCTCTTACCAGTAAACTAACTACATAACTTTCAAATTTTGAGTTTACTAAGCCAAATAGTGTTTGAGGGATCTAAGCTATAGTATAGTATGGAACGCATTTTTTGAGTGTTTCTGTAAATCAACAAACTATTATTAAAATTAAAATAGAATAAAAAAATACCTATGCGATACGTGGGCCAAGCCACGGGTACAGCTATAGTTTATAAAGAATTTTTTTTAAAGTTATTTGCAATATTATTGTTAATTCAGTGTACCCTTTTTTTTTTGTGGATGGGAAATCATCAAATGACTTCTCCCGCTCTGGGCGGAGCGGGAGGGCGTGTCAGACTTTTACTGACTAAAACCCACCCGTGTTCCTTCTGTTGCCTGTGCCGGGGCCACGGTAACTCTTTCGAACATCCCGCAACCCTAGCTGGCATCGGCCCTAGCGGACCCCGTCAATAGTACTGACATCTCTTTGAGGCGCGCGTGGAACACGACGCGCCGTCGACTCGGGCTTGGTCCTTACCGGACGGCGAGCTACCCATTGCTCGCCGTCCGCAAGCCCGCGCCTACGGTGGCCGGGAATCAGCTGCCAATTCCCGACGCCCAGGGCGTCTCCTGCGGCGACTAAGAGGGTGCAAAGCTTGCCTCTCCCTCACGCGTCCCGCCTCCTCCTTCACGAGCATTACTGCTTCGCAGAAGGAGGTAATGGCTTCCCATGCACTCTCGCTCCGTACCATGGCCTGGACCAGGGCCGGACGCGAGAGATCGCCGCCGCCGATCGCTTCCGCGAGGACACGGCGGTGCTCCGCCCAAGCCGGGCAGACCTCCACCGTATGCTCCACCGTGTCCTCCGGGCGATCCACATAGTGGTGACACCCGGGCATTTCCTCCCGCCTTATCCGGAACAGGTACCTCCCGAAGCACCCGTGTCCGGTGAGGACCTGCGTCAGGCGGAAGGTGAGGACGCCGTGGCGCCTCTCCAGCCACTCCTCAAAGAAGGGACTTATCGCCGCAATTGTGGCGTGCCCAGCGCTGGGTTGCGACAATCGCACTCTCCATGCCGCCATGAGATCCTGCCGGAGCTCTGTCCGCCGTGCCGCGATTTCTCGCGGCAACGGAGTTACGCCCCTGCGTCCTGCCTCCTCGCGCCACTCCCAGATGTGCGCGAGGACTTTTGCCTCCAGATCCCATGGCGGTAATCCGGCAAGGAGGTTCGCCGCCTCCCCGGAGACCGTGCGGTATCCCCGGGCTAACCGGATGGCCATGACCCTCTGGGACGCGTTCAACCGACGGACCGGTCGCCGCCTCACGGAAATTCAGTGTACCCTTGGGATCCGCTGCGGAATTACGGCAGAAAAGTTTTTTGTTGTATAGGTATTAGGTCTGGGCAACATATAGGCTATAATTTATTTTGGAAAATGGAACACCTGATGCAGAACCGTAACAGACCAGCTAAAGTATAAGAGATATAAAAATGGTACCATAGCAAAAAATGTTCCACGTGAAGAGCATTTTCTGCCGTGAGAATAAAGAAGATCTGGAACACCTGTTGTGGAACTCCAAAGCCCAGCGACACTATAACATATATAGGAATGACGTCTTAGCAAAAGTTGTTTAGTCTGAGGGGCATTTTCTGTTGACTTACAAAAATGAAAGATCTGGAACGTCTCGAATCGTCTCGCGCATCACGTTGTTTTCCCGTCCCTGGGCTCTTAGAATTCGACATCAGACGTTTCAGATCTTCGATTTTGACGACCCCGTTGTCGCTGACATAAGCAACAGGATCCGCGTACGAAGTCGCGGGCAGAAGCTAGTGATTCATTAAAAAAAACCAGCTAAGTGCGTTTCGGATCACGCACAATGAAGTGTTCTGTAGGTGGGATGAATTTATCCCAAGAACAAACATAACATTGTAGTTGAAAAACATGTTCTCTCATACATTCCAGCCGCAAATGTAAGTTGGTTGCCTATTACTCGTAAACTTGTAAAGCCTACTTAGCTGTTATAGTTTTACTTTTAACTTCGTTGTATATACTAATACCGTGATTTTTTTTACATATCCAAAACTAACCGTTTAGCGGGAGGGGGCCCGGAACGGGGGAACACTTGACTTAAAAAAAACACTTCAAATTGAAAAATAAGTTTAAATTCGGAAATCGGTGTCTTTGGATCTGTATTTTAAGTTTTTGCCACCGACTTCCGAAATTAAAGTTATTTTTCACATTTTTGAAAAAAGTTCATATTTTTCACTTTTTAGTGGGTCGGTTTGTATTTTATCCAAGTTACAATAGCCTAATGACAACTGCTCATCACCTTTTACAAAATATTGCTTTTCCCGATGCAGGGACGTTATTTTTGAGTTCTACTGGTACTTCACTATCAGCTCCACTTCACCATATGCATTGTGACGAGCTTATATTGCTTAACAATCATTTTAAGGTAATCGAATCTCAACCCATGAAATACTTATTATTGAGTTGTTCCGGTGGCCATCTGTGGTCTTCATCATCAGTTCAACGTCACTAAATGGACCTTTGCGCGAGCAAATGCACAAGTTACTATAAAAAATACCCAAATCGCTATAGGTGTGCCTATAATATTTCAAAAGTTCCCTCGAGTGATCCAGGATCCCATCATCAAATCCTGACCTAATGACAATGGGACTACCTGTGAAGTATACCCTTTCAAACAAAAAAAGAATTTTCCAAATCGTTCCAGCCGTCTTCGAGTAATCGGGGAACACACATAAAAAAATTAAAAAAACATTCCGACGAATTGAGAACTTAATATTTCAGAAACGGATCCCTTAATCGAAAAATTGTTTTCACAAACCCGCAATATTTTTGAAACACCTATCCAACAACACCCCACAACATGGGGTGGACGAGAAAAAAAAACATCCCCACTTTACGTGTACTGGAGGTAGCTCCTACCCTAAAAAATTTTTTTTCATGATTTTATTTTACTACTTTATCGGCGTGATTAATATTATATCCATGCCAAATGATTGCTTTTTAGTACGTACTAAGAGTCTCTGACCTAAGCTACGGACGGATGGACATGGCGAAACTATTACGGTTCCTTGTTGACTACGGAACCCTAATAAGCTATAATCAGAAATGTGTGTATGATTTAAACATACCATGCTGTAGGTATGTTATGTTTTAGAATGTATAAATCAAAAATAACAAATGAACACAAGAGTTGGAAAATTATTGAATTTTTTTATTTGAATACTCAAATGGAAATGTACTGCTGATACAGACTTATCCAAAAACCTTTGAATAATTAAGTATTCATCTGAAAGTTTCGTACGATAATTTTAATTCTCCAATTGATATTCTGAATTTCATTTGTTTCGGCTGAATGCGTTTTTTTGTTCTAAACTAAAAAATAATAATGAGGAAAATACGAGTATCTCTTGAATCAGTAACAAGACTGTTTCGTCAATCCGACGGAAACAGAAATTATTATACTTAATTATTTTTTTGTTTATGTCAACGACAAAAACCTTGGCCCGCTCCAAGAATTGTTCATTTCTGAAAGCGAATTGCAAAATGGAGTGTCACAGTTATTTTAATTGTTATTAAATATCATACCTACTCGTGATTCGAGCATATTAAATGAAATGTTGGTTCCAGTTCGTACAAAGCTTAAGCATTATTTATTACTTAGTAGGTACATGTTTTTTACTTGCTGCTTCACGAATAGAATTGATTTATTATTGTAAAACAATGGTGAATTGAATTAGCCCAAAATATACCTAGAAGACAGAGTTATGTGTGTGTAACTGTTGTTTCATCTCCATTCTCAGACAATGAGAAAATATGTTATGTTAGTCCGACGTCTGTACCTACATGGATGAATAAAATAGGTATGTAGGTATCAGGAGCGTAGCCTTCATACAACCCGATTCCTATCGGCTTCCCTTCGGAACAACCACTCTTCTTAATGTCTACATACATAATTATATTTAATTACCAGTTTAATATGTACATCACAAGATTAGAAACCTACAGTTTGTTGTCTGAGTTTATGAGAACTGACCAGTTTTTTCTTCAGCTTTCATCTATGTAGCTGCGCCACTGGCACCTACCATGAAAGTTCCATAACAAACCATAAAATGTAAACAATCGATTCCTTTAACGGTTATAATATTATTTTAACTACCAACTGATGGGCGAGTTAACGCTTGGAGCTATAGAAAACCATAACAGTTGGGTTTATTATCCATAAACAGTTTAAGTTAGTGAACAGAGCCTACAGGCTACATAACATAGGATCAACTTACTTAATAATATTTTATGACATGTCAAACTTCAAACCTCCTACTCAATTCTTACATCAATCCGTGTCTCGCTTTATATTATTTGCAATGCAACCTGCAAAATCTATTTGAACATTTGGCTTACTAGAGTAGGTAATGGGAAAACTCATAGAATCTTACTTTTAATTATACCCCCGTCATCATCATTACCACGCTATGTTAACGGGATGATAGCAATTTATCGTGACTCTTATGTGCTGTTTCCATATTTTCAAGTCCAGCACATAGCTAGACGGAATGAACCGTTTGAGAACTAAAGACAAAATGCGATCCATCCAAGATTGTGTTTCAAAATTAAAACAATCAGGGGCATGCTCTTTGCCTTTCAATTAATCTTCATATATTATGATATCCCATACAAAAAGATAGATACTTACCAAAATAAAATTGCTACAAAAAGTGCTCAAGCGGTTGTGAAACTAAACAAATAGAACCGAACGGCTCAAATGATTGATTGAAGCACTATCTATTGCGTACAGTCAGCCATTATTAGTATGGACGGCAGCACATCAAGCTACTACAATCTGTCAAATTTCTTTAATAGATTTTCAACTTTATTCCTATAGCATTAGGTTCAAGATTGATTGAGAAAATTTGACAGTTTCGGATAGCTTGACCTGCTGGCGTCTGTACATACACCTTGACTTTGAACCTTCCATACGTGTGTTAATGACATTGTTGAAATTCACTACCTTGGTACTTAGATTTACATTGTAATTTGACAAGTTATGCGAATATAAATGTAGGGAACAGTCAGCTGATTCGGTTTTCCCGATTTCGGGTTTGGTCCCATAATAAAAGTTGTTTATAATGATGAGTACAATGACCCATTCAGAGGTTGTGCGTTATTTAAATTACATCTTGTATACGATCAAATATACCGTTAAGAAAGAGATAGATATAATTAATGAAAGGTGTGTCTCACACGAGACGGATACAATTTGTCGCTGCAATTTGATTCACAAAGATGCGACGATCAACTACGATATTGTATCGCTAACACAGGTCTAGACTATTGCATAACGCTTTAAAGCGTATCTAATGTACCAAAAAAGCGTAACTCTCACAATACAGGCGACACGCGTCGGATACAATTAAAGGTTGATAGTGCATTACGGATACATCATTGTACTCTATTGTACAATGTAAAGTCAGGGAAATAATTTATTGTTATGTAAATTGACTACCAACATAAATACTCCGTGTACTCAAATACCAACTGTCATTCTTTGACAGTTGTATGAAATGGCTACAACATCGCAAATTGACTTACGGTGTAAAAGTGTAAATTCCCTGACTTACATGTCACGAATTTGGTGGCGTCAATTCAAACACTTTTTCGGATGAAGGACCAATATTTCAATGACATATTACATAAGTCTTTGGAGTTTAATTGTAGTGTAATAGTGATTTAGGGACATTGGCAAATACAAGAAAAGCTTATTCGAGTATTGTTAATGTCAACAAGACAGCAATATCAAAGTTAATGTGTACACAATGTACATATGTATAATAAGAGTCACTTACCAAAATAAGGTTTTATTAAATCATTCATGGATTGATCGACAATGTTGTATTTATAATTACGCTTATTCGTACTAGGTATCCTGGGAATTTCTCTGACACGCCATATTTTAATTGGTGCTGTGTATGACAACGGAATACCTGTGAAAATTTCCTCTTTGCTCGGCACAATGAATCTGTGCCTGCTGTCGAAAACGTTAAATCATTTTGAAAAAAATACAAAGGTTTAAAGCTATGTTTAAAATGTAAATAAAGGCTGTAAATTGATTTTTTGTGCCTTATATCTTTAAAGTCAATATTTTATAACCGTCCCTTTCAAATTATGCAGGATGTATCAGAGGTGTGGTCAAATTTAAGCGTGTGGTACAGAGCATCAAACTGAACAACTATCTCCATGGGACCAACATCGTAATCGCGAAAAAAATTTTAACTGTCTCATACAAAACTTCAATACCTACTCGACCCAAATATATGGGAAGGCTGATATTTTTTTCGCCATTACGATGTTGATCCAATGGAGAAAGTGGATCAGTTTGATGATCGTACCACACCCTTAAAAATTTGACCATACCTTATACGCTGTATAATAAAACGTAATATATATCTACTTTTTCAAGTTTTATAAGTGGAGAATCGAGTTCAATTTCTACGTTTCTCAGAAACGGTAAAAACATATCGTTGCCCTCAAAGGAATTTTTTTTAAAAGGCAAGATAACGGTAATCTTGCCTTTTTTAATCAAGTGTTCTGTGTTCAACGGTCGCTGTCACCACAAAAATTATTGCTATAAAGCCCGAGATACACGCGGTAATTTCCTTTTAACTTGCAAAAAACCGGACAAGCTATGCACGGTTTGATAATATCGCGTGCGCCTAATTCCGTACGTAATTTGTGCATCAATCTGAGAACCGGTAAATGAGAGAGTGAATTCGTTTTTTATATGTTTACTACCGGTAATTTAATTACTTTCAATACGGAAATTAAATTAAATTGGTACAGCTTACAAAAAAAAAGCAAATTGAGAGTGACAGGTACAGACAAGAAAAGTCAATATATAAATCGTTGTTTTAAAATAAATTATAATTATAGCAGGATCCAATTATTGTACCAATACCTAATACTTATTACCTTTATAGCAAATAAGTTTATTTTCAGTACAATAAAGTTTAATAAAAATAAATAGGTACTTTATTTCGTTTACCTACACTAAACATGACTCAAAAAGTTCACTAGCCACTTTGTAAACTTCACAGTCACTACAAGACTGGAAAAACCAGAGTAATAACACAAAATAAAATAACAAAGAGATCTACATCAAAAAGATACGATCAAAGTTGTCACATGCTTCTCATTTCTCTCTCGCATACGACTCGACAAAGTAAGTGAAGAGGTTTCTTGCAAATTTTCACATAATTTGCATAAAGAGTTTTACTGCCTGTCTGTCTTATTTAATTAATGAGTTCTCCAACTCGATCGGATGCGAAACCGTGGGAAATATCTAAGGTGCGTGTTGCATGATATTTTATTCAGCAACACTTGGTAGCAACGACTACCCGTTGCTCTAGTGGTTGCAAGCGTGACTGCAGAGAATGGCGTCCTGGGTTCTATTCCAAGGTCCGGTAGAATTATTGGGTTTATTCAATGCATTTTTTCTCATTTCAGTGGCAGCCCAGATCCTGAATTTATGCCCAGTTGATGGCAAGAGGCTTCTCGCCCCTTATTAGGATATAGGAGTTAAACACAATAGACGAAACGTCGGCTGAATCTCTGCGCCTCCTTCGGTGAATACAACAGCGTCATATTAGGTACTTATGTAAGTACAACATCGTAACAAGTAAAAAAAAAAAACAAAAAAAAATCTGCAGCGTAGCCTTTTCCCAATAAACTATGTTGGGGTCGGCTGCCAGTCTAACCGGATGCAGCTGAATACCAGTATTTTACATGGAGTGACTTCTTATCTGACCTCCATAACTCAGTAACTAGGTAATATGATACACCTCGGTAATACTGGTTGTCAGACTTTCGGACTTCTGATGACCCGTAACGACTGTCAAAGATCTACGAATTTCCGAGGCACAGAGGATGAGTTTCGGTATGTAAATATGGTCACCCATCTACGGACCAACCCCTGTTCAACCCGATGGATTGACCCGTGCGGCTGTTATTTCTTAGCCACGAGCTCCACTTCCTCAAGTTATCCACTTCTATTGATATGAAAATGAACCGTAACAGAAACAAAATTCTTGAGGATATGAGTTTGCATACTACTTATAACGATAAACACCCCGTTTTCGCAAAATCAAATCTTCCGGGAAACCAGTAACTTACTTGCTACCAAAGAATCCCTATGAACTTCAACCACATCCATCATCCAGCGGGGCAATTGCGTAATACACTTAGAGTGGGAATAATTTTCATTTTGACAGTTCAACAACATTCATTACGTTATTCGCGTTGTTGAGTAGACAAATTTTTCGGACATATGAAGCAATGGATTAGCAATATGCTTCAAAATCATTCAGACTGTGATTGATAATGTGTTACGCAATTAGGTCTTGAAGCGTGAAAAGAATCAAAGTTGAGAAAGTGAACAAGGAAACGTTATTTTATTTATCTACATCAGAAACGTAGAAAATATTTTTTTTTATGAAATGTTAAAGCAATAAGTTTAATACACAAAGAAAATATTATGTAAAGGAAATGTTATTAATTTCAAATTCAGTATATTTTATTTCAAAATGTTTTTTTTTCACCTTCAGGGTCACAGAAACGTCAGAAGCTAAGTACACGGTTCCAATTGGTCGTTTCCTATGGAGAAGAACCGGCAAGAACACTCCACTCCATTATTATCTAATACATATCCCCTTATAAATGGTAGGTACTATTTAATATAAAATCTAATAGAAAAGCGGGAACACTAATAAAACAGCATATAATTTCACACATTATTACGTTACTTATAGATTTATAGCTCTTATGGGTTGTGATTATGCAAAAAGTTAGGTAATATCATAATCTAAGTTACTTTAATGATCATCATTGCCTAATCTTAAAACACTTTCATTAAACCATCATGTTTTCAAGTTGTTCTTTTTAACTTTATGTAACTTAAACAATCACTACTTCCAGACTACTTATGATACACTACTTATACCTACTATTTCTGATTAGATGTCTAAATTGCATTCGAAATTTTATAATCTATATAAATAAAAAGAAATAATATAAAAAAGTTTATGCAAGCTCTGTCGTTATTCATCATCATCATGCCTGTATGCCCCGAAAGGTTATGCAGAGGTGTACCTATAGTACACCCACATTTCGCACGTTATGTTTTTCTAAGTGTCATGTAATAGAGGACGAGCCTGATGCCATCGATCGGGCACACATCCAGACTCCGGGCTGCTACTAAGGAATTCCTGATGGAAAATCTCAATAACACTTAGCCCTATCTGGGAATCGAACCCAGGAACCGATGCTCAGTAGTAGCGCTTGCGAGCACTAGACCAACATTACTTACAAAATATACATAATTATGTCTAAATTGCATGTTTGGGCATTCTAAAATATTATAATATTAAATGTTTATGTAGGTATATAAGCTATGTAATTAATCACTATTGCATTAATAAAAAGGAACATAGAACTAAGGTATATTTATTATCACTGAAATAAGTACTTACACAGTGAGTTATAACAGTGTACAGTGGTTAAATCTATACAAATACATAAAATTGAAGTGTCTGTTTGTAATGTCAAAATAACAACTGTTTACTAAATGGATAAGAAAGTATCCTACGGCACTTAATTGTAACAAAAAAGATATTTTTAAAAATGTTGTCTGTCTGTCTGTTTATTCCGGCTAATCTCCGAAACGGCTGGACCGATTTTGACGGGCCTTTCACTGGCAGATAGCCGATGTTACTTAGGCAACTTTTATTTTTTTTTTAAGAATTAGGGTTCCGCGCAAAAAAAAATAAAACCCATGAAATTGTGAACAAAAAGTCGGATTTGAAAAAATCTGTTTGCATTTGGTAGTCCAATTCTCGAGGATAGTTATAGGCTATTTAACATCACGCTATGATCCTTAGGAGCCGTGCAAAAAGAAAAAAGTCAGAAAGAACACTAAGCGAAAACGAAGTAGGTAAGAGCGCGGGCGGGCGATGCAATGCGACGGGTCGGGGGACGAGGGAGTTTTATTAAAATGTGGCTGTTATTTTAGTATGTATATTGTGTATCTTACGACTTCCACGCGAAAGCAGTCGCGGGGCACATCTAGTATACAATATAGGTACTTATTTATTGAATTGAATGCAAATCAGTAAACAATGGAAGACATATAATTTACTGTTCCTGAATGCAGGTTTTATGTAAATTATGTTTATCCTATTCTGACGAGTTTTAGATTTATGCTATTTCGAAATAGTGTAATTTACATTTTGTAATACCTACTCCGGCCTGGCGCTCTGCACTCGTGTCTGCCTTTAGTAACGGTTCGATACTTATATACAAGATATAACATAAATTACACACAACCTCTTCACGGGTCATTGTACTCGTCATTATGAACAACTTTTACTATGGGACCAAACCTGAAATCGCGAAAAAAAAATCTGCTGTTTCCTACATTTTGACGAGTTATGCGAACATAAAAATGTAGGGAGCAGGAGCTAGACCACCACCTCTTAACGCAGTATTATTGTAATCTTACTTCAGTGTGGAAAGGAGACGGAGCTAGACGTCCTGTATAGCTCCATCTCTTTCTCACATTGAAGTAACATTAAGATAAGACTGCTTTAAGAGGTGGTGGTTGACCCCCAGCTGATTTTTTTATTCGGTATTTCAGGTTTGGTCCCTTAGTGAAAGTTGTTCACAATGATGAGTACAATGACTCCTTAAGAGGTTGTGCGTTAATTATGTTACACCTTGTATATGGTAAAAAAAACCTGACAACTACAATAATTGGTTTGCCTAATTAGATTTTGTGCACAAATATTTGTTTCAGATACGCAGGCACCACGTAGGACAAGCAATCCTTTTCCAATTAGACCCACACCATACTAAAACACTTTGTACAATATTTAATATAAATTCAAGCTGTTTTTATACCATTTTTTTTCTGTAAAAGACATTTTCAAGTCGGTTTCACCTTCAACACGGTTAATTAAACTAAGATTAAAATAAAATGCTATAAATGTACAAAAAAATTACACCTTCATTTTGTACGCAACCTCGAATATTACCTATTAACTGAAAATCCTCAGATAACCTAAACATAACTAATCGATTTTGTATATCTAAATCGAGAATGAAAATTGAATCCATGTAAATCGTACTTGTCCTACCGATATAATCGTACTTGCACCAAGTGAGCTTGAACTGAGCTGTCAGTAGTGCCCATCCCTAGGGATTGGGAAACAGAATGACAGCTCACTTCAAACTCATTTCACCTAAGCCGATGTAGCACGGACGTAAAAATATCGCGTCGGGATTTCATCGTGAACTCCTCCTCCTTTTATCGTGGTTCCATGAGGAACCACGATTGAATTTCTCAAACCCCTCGGGTGCATACCCGAGGGGTTTGAGAAATTCAAAGTTTTCTTCTGGACGTCTAACTCAAACTCAAAGCATTTATTTCAAAGAAACCAATTACAGGCACTTTTGAATTATCAAAGAGTCGGTCACTTAGTCAGAAAGTTGAAGCTAGTTGCCCATTCCAAAGCGTAGATCTCTTTGGAGAAGAACAGGCAAGAAACTCCACGGACACACTTTTAAATCAAAATATTGTTACAAAATATTGGTTATATTATATCATTCATGTTCAAATTATGTATGTGAGAACAATGTAGAAAGACGTGCACGTTAAAAGCGTCCGCAACAAAAAGGTAAAAACCTAAAACGATTCAAAAATTAAAATAAGCCGTGGCAGCTAAGAGATGACCAGTCCCTACTGACGGCGCCCGTTCACGAACATGACGCATGGATCAGCACCATTCAGCTCAACAATTTTGAAGGGAACTGAATGATCCAACACACGCCACCACCATCAGCGAGACATTTGAGTGAGCATGACATACACTCAGTCGCCAGGGCAAATTCAAGTCAACGAAAGACGTACCCAGTTAATGGTAGCTTTATAGTAGGTAGGTACATAGTGCTCACACATGTGCTATGCAATTATACAATACTATGAGACCGTTCGTGACGACCGTACGTCACTATTTGGATCATTCTGTATAAAATATACACACCGATTTTCTTTTGCGCCCCTGACGGAGCATGATCCGTCCACGTCCCGGGCACGGCCCTGATATGTGTGGCCTTTGTGGCCTTTGTGGCCTTTACGGCCCTGATATGGGTGATCTTTAGTCTACATGTTGAGATTTTTACAGAATAGATACCGTCTTTCACAAAAGTCAGTAGTTTTAAACCGTAACTAACCACGTCGAGGAAAAACGTGCGACAGAGAAAAAGAATAAGTCATTGTAACCGGCGAATAATAGAGGTATCTTAATAATGACATTGTCTTTATCGGTAAAGTGTACAAACTGAATAATTTACAAATACCAATTTAATTGTTTCACTGATTTCCTTCGCGTGCTTTTATTGTTTCGTACGCAATACGCAACTACGTTACATTGCCCATGCGCATGCAGTTTGGACCAGTCTTGACATTATCTTATTATATTTCGTAACACGCTAATTATGGTGATACAATAATTACTGATTGGCGCTGGTTTTCATTAAAGCAAGTGGACCAATTATGAAATAACAAGTTAAACACGATATCTTTTATGCATCTACTAATTAAAAATGTAATCTCCATGTATCGATCTAATAATTAAATTATACATGTCATTCAGAAATTCAAAATATTTTATTTCGTATAAACCTACATGGGCACTTATGAAACGTCAGAAGCTAGGTGCACGATTCCAATTGGTCGTTTCCTATGGAGAAGAGCCGGCAAGAAACTCCACGGTTACTCTTTTAAAAATAACTGGCTTTTACAATGTTTTCAAACTACGGTGTTATATTAAGTATGGGAGGACAGTGTAGGCCTATCAACAAGTATCAGGTACTTAACAAAAAAGAAAATGGCCTACAAATCTACAGTCTACAACGTTCTCAGACTCACGAAATATAAAAGAATCTATATAAAAGACGAAACTATATAATTTAAAATAATGGAAAGATTATACATGGACGTATGCAAAAAAAAAAATATTAAAAAAAATTAAAGTAATTTGGAAGCAGATTTTAGACATTTACATAAATAGTTATGCTGTTAATGAGGTACCAGGGAAGCCACATGTGCAGAAGGAATTAGCGCCAAACCTGTCTTCAACGTAGTCTTTAATCTTTTATTATGCTTTTTTAATAAGGACACGTTTGACGTGAGTTTTGAACTTTCCATCGCAAAGTTCCTTAACCGACTTTGGCAACTTGTTTTAAATGCGGATACATTTCACATGTACCCTTCAAACTGTAAAACGGCAACGCAGTTAGAGAGCGCGAAAGATAAGTCTGAGCGCGACTAGAGATGTGCTTAATGTTGCCTGTAACCTGTATCTTACATTATTAGATTTTTATCAAGATTTGTAGTTCGTGGAAACGTGGTTTTAGATGACAGAAATGTAAGACCTGAAATTATTAAACCATATTGACCTGACATAAATGACAAGACCGGTGAGTTCCGATTTCACACTTATCTTGCGCGCACTCTAATTTACGATAGTAATAAAATAATTTATCATCAACTGAAATAATTTATCAATCAAAGCAAGATATAATTGCTATCTCAAACATAGTGTAATTAATATCTATACTTCTTACGAGGTGTTTAGTTATTTTTCTCACACTCAGATAAAGATCTCAGACAACACTGCTGCACTGTTAAAGAATTAATTACAGCGGGCAATATTTATGTGTAAGCAATAACTTCGTATTTCTCACGTATTGTTAAGTTAAATAGACTAGTAAAAATGTAATTAAAGTTATCTTTTGATTATTTTTTTAATTTCCTAAATAAATTATACTTAATACCTACATAAGGTTGCTGTTGGTACCTAGATACTTATTTAGTACCTAAGGCATGGTTGAATTGCTAATGTACTTACTAACCCTTTTATTAAGTAAATTAAAACAAAGATACTTTCAATAGTTTAAAAATATAAACGTCAAAAATTTTCCAAATTGGAAAAAAAAATTATCAATATTATTTCATAAAACTCACCTGTTCACACAAATCAACGTATCTCCAAAACACTCCACTTCACACTTACGTACAATTTAATTGTAACAGTTTTCCGAACGTGAAACTCTTTCGCGCGTGCTCACGCGCAGGCAGTCGTCGGTGCTGCCAATGCGCCAACCTCAAACAACTAAACCGCGGGAAGGGCGCACTTGCAAATATATACAGCCAACAAGCGGGGATACAGTATTAAAGTCATAGTGAAATCTGAAAAGTACCTACTGTTAGTTTAAAAATAACTGCTCACTTTAGCAAGCAAATTAATTAGTCTAAGAAAGTAACAATGATTGATTTTTATATTTTTATAAAATAAAATTTGCATTTAATAATTATCATTATTCATTTTTGGCCACTGCCTTGGTAACATGAGGTTGGTAATTCAAACAATCAATATTATGAAAAATAAAAAGATTTTATAAATGTCTTATGTTCTGCACTGTGTGGTAGGCCTTAGTAAAGACGTAACGACTATTAAATTGCACCCTACCCTTATCGCTCAAAACTATTCCGTTGTGTCTTGTGTATTACCTACCTTCTTCTGATTTGTTTATTTTGTTTGTGTTTGTTATGCTAAAACGATGTATGTTAAGTCAAAGTAATTGTAATGTTAGTTACATTGTTCTAAACCTATTTAAGTTTTCTGTAATTCTTTTGATAAAATAAATATCTTTAACCGTAAGAAAGTATCAATGATTGATTTCTGTAAAATAAAATGTGCATTTAATAATTATCAATATTCATTTTTGGCCACTGCCTTGGTAACATGAGGTTGGTAATTCAAACAATCATGAAATATAAGCAAAGACTTACAGTTACACTAGATACAAAAAAAAATATATAAATTAGAATTACATAAAGTAAGTATTGAAAAGCTTCAAAATAAAATTAAAACGTATACACGATCCAATCAAAATAATATGTAGGTATAACATAACACGACAACTTGTAGAATGATTTAGACCGGGTGATGTAATAAAAAACTTTTTTACAAAAAACAAAAACAACCTACCTATTACTTGATTAAATTTCTTTGCCCAAATTAGATCTTACCCAATTGAAAAGTGATAAAACTAACAAGATATAAAACGTTTCGGTAATGTAACCATCAATGTTTAATTAAAATCTCATTTTAAGGAAGAACTTGTTTAGAAGAATCCGCACCTCAAATTGTGAATAACCGGAATACCCGAACTCATAGCTCCGTTATTTCTAAAGATAATGATGACAACACGAACATTGTAACGGACGCCGAGCATTAGCCATACGTAGATATAAGTTAAGACCCATTTGTATTAGGATAGACATAAAATAGGCATAGTTTTAACTTATTTATATTAGGTAGGCACATATTTTAATTATATAGCGGTAGTACATAAGTTTAGGATAAGAAATTGTTAAGATAAAAGTAGAAATAATTCATTTTTGCGAAAAGGTCCCCGTTACGGTAAAGTTTCGTCATAGTTAAGGTTCGGGACGCCTTTTCGTGCTGCGCTCTGATTGGTCGAAACTTTTGAGCTATTTCTGAGAATTTGTCCGAGGCATTGTTCAACTTCTCAGAATATTGAATAATTATTTCCGAGAATCAAAAAATATAGGAGATTTTAAAGTATAAAAGTAGGAACATTTGGCTGGTAGGACATCCTCCAGGAAAGCAATAGGGCTTCTAGTACAGTATACAAACACAAAAAACCGACATTCCGACCCCGCCGCCGAGGTCCAGCGCGAAAACCCCGAGTTAATAATTCCCCCCGACCCTTGCTCGAAGAAGCGCCAGCCCGCGCCGAAGCTGAGCCTGTAGCTTTAAATTCCCCAGATAATAATAATTATCCAAGTTTTGATCCAGCCTGTCCCAACTTGCTGTCCCCCCAGTGACGCCCTAAGCCGAGGTTCGTACCCCACAGGGGGTGCCCTTAGCGCGCAGTCACTTAGTTTTGTAAGTAACACGCCCCTGGCTGGAGGCTTTGAGTTAGCTTAAGGCAGCCACAGGATTGACCGGTTAAGTAGTCACGGCCACTCTTGGCCAACTACGAGATGCCATAGTTAGGAAAAAAAAAAAAAAAACTGGTAGGACAGGTATTGACCGGTTAAGTAGTCACGGCCACTCTTGGCCAACTACGAGATGCCATTGTTAGGAAAAAAAAAAAACTGGTAGGACACAGTCGGCCTCCAGCTCTACTAGAAGAACCACAAGGAAGAATAAAGGGAAGAAAATCAAGAAGTCTTTCATTCCTCCACCCCTCAAGCCAAGAAGAAAACCAAATACAGTCCACAATAAACATAATCTCGAGAAAGAGGCTATATAAATAAAGCGACATTATTTTCTGAGTATTTATTATGTAATGAAAGTAATGAGTAATTATCATGTTCTTCTTTTCTACAGATTGGTGACATTCGTGAGGAGAAAAGCTTTATTTTCCTCAAACAAAACTGTAGGTGACGAATAAATATTCTGTCTAGATGTTGCGGCACGAAAATAGAATATTTACTGCTTTAAAACTATTCATATCCTGCATTCAGCCAACCTGGAATAATATTTTTAAATGTTTGGAAACTTATACTGCTAACCACATCAGATTATTAGTCAATTAACAAAGATTTCTGAACTTTGCCGTTTTATTTTATGTCTTGGTTATAATAAAATATATCATCACATTAACTTACTACATGGTAAATGACAACTATGACTAAAAAATACCTATGACTATCAAAATCCTTGATTTTACGGTTAGTTATCGTTATGTGGTATTAACAATTTAGTCCGACATAAAATAAGTATTTTATTAGGAGTCTCAAAATCTGTGACTAACACTAGGTCGGCAAACGTATCGTATCGTATCGTATCGTATCGTAACGTATTGTTATTACTTTTGTTTTATTTTATACCTATTCTATTAATTGAGTCCACTTAATTATTTATATTTATAAGTTTCACATCATATATACATACGTAAGTTATGTAAGTTTCCATCTTTGAATATGGACTTTATTTTAATTAGGTATATTGCTTAACCCTAGAAAGATGTCTGCATAACATTGACGCATGTGTTAGATACTTTATTGATTTTGATAATTATTATAATACTAACTTCCGCCCGCGACTTCGTACACGTAAAATTTCTTGTTCCCCTGACCCACCCCGTCGCATCGCATCGTCTGCCCGCGCTGTTACTTCGTTTTCGCTTAGCGCTCGTTCTTCCTTTTTTTTTGTTTTTGCTCGGCTTCTAAGGGTCCTAGCGTAATGTTACTAACTTATAGCCTTCCTCAAGAATTGGACTTTATAATGCAAAAAGAATTATTCAAATCCGACTGGTAGTGACAGATTAGCGCGTTCAAATAGTCAATAAAAAAATAAAATGTGTAGGTAACTAATAGACTAAGCGCATTTTTCTTACTTTAAGCATTTTTATACCCGTCGTAATTTCTAAACGAAAGGTCCGAGTTGAATAATTTAAAAAGGAATTTACATGTACTTAATCAACCTTGATGATGAAACTATTTATTTGGATAAGGATTAATACTATGTTTATGAAAACACCTTCGCAAGTAATGCATTATTTTATAACAAATTTGATTACCAATAAAAATGTTATAGTGAGCCAACCTTAAAAGATAGACATATGCTATTGCAGATTTTTTTGTAGAACTTTTTAATAGGAACAATCCTGCCATACATGATTTTTGCGTAACTTTAACCGTTTACGCAGCGGACGCAATGGAAGCTCGCAAAAGAAATAAATTTTCCCCGTTTTTGCAACATTTTTCATTGATGCTCCGCTCCTATTGCTCCTAGTGGATAGCGTGATGTTATATAATCTATAGCCTTCCTCGATAAATGAGCTATCCGACACTAAAAGAATTTTTCAACCACCAATTCGAACCAGTAGTTCCTGAGATTAGCGCGTTCAACCAAACAAACAAACAAGCAAACTCTTCAGCTTTATAATATTAGTATAGATTAGAATATTGTTTGTTGGATAATGGCATCTGTCACATTTACGAAGTTTGGAAAGTTGGCATCGTGCAGTATGGAAAAAAAGAGAGCATAATACAGACTTGTACCAAAGCGGTTTCAGAAGGATTCAAAATAAAATTACGGATTACAACATTATAATCAATTTTAGGTATTTTTTTTCAATTCATCATCATCATCATCCACAGCCCGTTTTCACCCACTGCTGAGCATAGGCCTCTCTATTCATGTGCCAATCCTCACTCTCCTGTGCCAACCTCATCCAGGTTCTACCCGCGATGGTAACAATGTCGTCTGCCCATTTCGCATCTCTTTTTCAATTACATCTTCTTCTTCTTAGCGTGTCGATGGCGATCTAAATAGACTCTGCCCAGAATTCGGCTAGGGATGCATAAAGGAGCCTCCCCGAGCGACGTATCTACAGACCCACTATACGTCCGGCGCACCCTGGGCAATCAACGAGTCTCCACGCTGACTGGCTAATCCTTTCACCACGATGGCTGTCCAAAGTCCACTTACAAAACCGGCTCTGTGCGCAGTCTCGATTATAACATCGAAGGGTTCTCACAAGACAAATCTGAAATTCTTTCTGATGTCTACCACAAAACTCACTGTGGCATTCTTTGCGTTAAACAGACTCACCAAGATGAAACTCAAAGCCGGCCACACATCCCTGGACTTACGCATATCGCCGAGATCTCTCTTTCAATTATATGTATTTAAATGACTGATTAATTTTTGAAATACTTGACTTGATGTAATAAATAACAAAACTAATGCAACATTCGTAGATTTTTATAAGTTTATGGTTTTAGATCGTGTTTATCTCGTGACTTTTTTTTCATTTAGTTAACAAAAAAAATATTAATACTCATTTTAATTTTCTGTCTAAAATAACAAAATGTGTAAATTTTACGCATCTTTAACGTACATCGTTCCGAACGCATACAACCCCGAACTCTTCAAATTGAGAGTGAACAGGCTTCTTCTGGGTAAGCTCGCACCATCGTCGACTTTGTCTCTGTCAGCTCTGACCTAGACTAGAGTCAAGAGCAAACCCATCGCAAATAAAAAATAAAATTTAAAAAATCGGAATTTATGATTATCTTTCTAGGGTTAATGAAATAAAGGCCGTACCTTTATAGATACGAGTATATTGGTAATTTACATTATTAAATTACCCATGTAGGTAGCTACGTTATTATTGCGTAGGTAATATTCCAAAGACTCCTTATAAAGACCTTGTGAACATTGAAGACACATATTTCAAGCTATACTTTACTGAGAACCAGATATTATTAGCCGTTACCTTCTTACGTAATACGAAAGATCTATTCAGAATCTCAAACCGAAATAACCAAAGATTTTACGAGACCATTATCTACAAGTGAAAGTGAAACTTCGGTATGGTTTTGAAGTTATTTACTTCGGGAACTGCAAAAACTACACATTACAGAGTTTTAAATTATGTTTCTCGTAAAACTGCTCTATATGTAAGGTATCCATTATCATTAACAAAGTTTTGTGACCATAAATTCTTATGAAATCACGGTATGTGTATATTTCTTCCATATTTACTTGAAGCTTTTTTACTGAAGCTCGTTTGGAAGAAAAGCGAGGAACCATTAATTAATCAATCTTCATAAGTTCATAGTTACACCAAAAATATACTTAAGGACGGAAATTACCACAGCTCTACTGAAAGCAATGTTTTTAAACTAAATGTTTCACTAGATTTACGGCCATTTTTTAGCAGAAAATGTTCCTGAAACGATCCCCGCAACTTAGCGTTTTATTATTCCACATGGCCGGAACTGCGGATGAGCAGTTTTATTTTATAAACTAGCTGTGCCCCGCGACTTCGATCACGTGAAAATCATAAAATTTTAATAAAAACTTCCTCGTCCCCGACCTGCCGCCGCTGCGTTGCATCGCCCGCCCGCGCTATTACTTCGTTTTCGCTTAGCGTTCCCACTAGCTTCTTTTCTTTTGCTCGGCTCCTAAGGGACGTAGCATGATGTTAAAGAGCCTATAACTATCCTCAAAAATTGGGCTAACAAATGCTAAAAGAATTTTTCAAATCAGACTTTTTGTTCACAATTCCATGGGATTTTTTTGCGCGGAACCCGAATTATTTTTCTAAAATAAAAGTAGTCTTAAGTTATTCCTTGTAAAATCAGCTATCTGCCAGTGAAAGTCCCGTCAAAATCGTTCTAGCCGTTTCGGAGATTAGCCGGAACAAACAGACAGACAAAAATTCTCAGATTTTTACTGACTAAAACCCACACCCGTGTTCCTTCAGTTGCCTGTGCCGGGGCCACGGTAACTCTTTCGAACATCCCGCGACCCTGGCAGGCATCGGCCCTAGCGGACCCCACTAGTTTGTGCTGACATCTCTTTGAGGCACGCGTGGAACACAACGCAACGTTGACCCGGGCCTGGTCCTTACCTGACGAAAACACAAAACCAGACACCGACTTTCGAAATTAAAGTTATTCTTCATTTTGTAAAGCTTTTTTTTTTGTTTGGAAATCGGTTGTTGATTTTTTTTTTTTTTTGTAAAAATGTTTATTTTTTTTGAAAATGTAAAATGCTGCTCTGAGAAATTAATTGTACAAACTTTAGAGATGACGCGCATGAGATAGCTTGCGAGAGACTAGTCAGGGAATGAACTGTAAAAGTCTGACTCCATCTTTAAGAATTCCTGGTTTTTTTTTTTTCAGAAGTTTCAGATGAGCAGGATAAACAATTCCTGGAGCTAACATGCTTTACTTCCCTTAGGTAATTGCCTGTTCAGTGCTTACTGCGTTAGTAAGTATTAAGACAGAGATAAGAAGCAGCTTGTTACAATTTACAAATAGGTGTTTGTGTGAGTAAAAGTCTCTAATAAACTTTAATCCGTGACTGCGATCAGAATGCTCGGATAAAAGCTAGTGCTTTTATCCGAGCATTCTGATCGCAGTCACGGATTAAAGTTACTTAAGAAGGTGATGATAGTTCATCACCTTCTTAAGTACCTACACTACGTACTAAATTCCAAGACATATTTTACGACTATCTTTTAAAGGTCAGTCTAGCCACATTGTTTTATTTCGGCCAACTATGGGTTATCGTTGTTATCAATGAAAACGTTATATGCCTATGACTCTGTGAGTTTGAATAGCTTTCCCACAGAATACGGTGGTTAAGGTAACCAGAACAACCCAGATGCAAATGCAAGTACATATTATGTATGATCTTTGTAGTTTCAACCAAAGAAATTCTACATTTGCTGACATGGTAGCTTTAGTTCCACAACTTGCACGATCAACTAAAATTATTGCAGTTAAAAAATCTAAAAAGTATAGGGAAACCTGAAAAATATTTGAGGTTGTAATTTTTCAGTAGGTTCCTTATCTTCAATTAATTTTTAAAAAATCCAGTCGACTTCAATCAACTCAGCCTATCGCAGTCCACTGCTGGGGGCCAACCACCACCTCTTAAAGCAGTATTATTTTAATGTTACTTCAGTGTGAGAAAGAGATGGAGCTATACAGGACGTCTAGCTCCATCTCTTTCCCACTCTGAAGTAAGATTATAATAATAATGCTTTAAGAGGTGGTGGTCTAGCTCCTGGACATAGGCCTCTCCCAGTCTGCGCAACAACACACTGTCCTGCACCTACCGCATCCAGTCTGTCCCAGCCACCTTCTTAAGGTCGTCGGTCCATCTAGCTGGGGGGCGTCCCACACTTCGCTTGCCGATACGTGGTCTCCACTCCAGGACTCGTCTGCTCCACCGGCCATCGGTCCTTCGACAAACATGGCCAGCCCACTGCCACTGTAGTTTGCTTACTCTGCAGGCTATGTCGGTTACTGCGGTTCTGGTCAACATATTTTTAGTTAGTCAGTGCGTGCTCTGATAAAAGTATTATTTTCGTTTACTTCGCGGACTTACTCAAAGATATAAACTCTTGAAGGCGAAGAGTTTCTATAAACATAAAAACCGGCCAAGTGCGATTCGGACTCGCACACGAAGTTCCGTACAACCGTACAAAATTTAAAACCACATATGTAAAAAGAATACTAAACGAAGAACATTTTGCTTCAAGATTACTTTGTATTTCATAATGATATTGTAAATTACAAAGTTATTTTTTGCAGTCGAAGAAAATCGCCCATATTTATACAAAATACCTTATGAATCGGCGTTTTTAGTATTTGTTCATTAAATAAGTACAGTATGATTTGGTACATGATATACAGAAGTCTCCAATATCTAACTTGTTTAGCTATTGCGATAGAGCTCGTACAAAAATAGTCAAAAACTGACAAGTTTTGCGGCCCTCTATTTCTTCATTTTTGAAGATAAATAATATATTTGTACTCTACTCGATGAGTTCTAGACAACGACACCCCACTTGCCAGGGTAAGAAAAAAAATTCAAAATCAGTACTTTATTGTATGGGGATCCCCTTTATTCTTGAATTTTATTTTATTATTGTCGATAAGGCGGTAATAGAAATACACAATCTGTGAAAATTTCAACTGTCTACCTACCTATTACGGTTCATGCGATACAGTCCGCTGACAGACAGACGGACGAACGGATGGACGGCCGGGCAACGGACCGGCTTAGTAATAGGGTTCCGTTTGGCACTCTTCGCGTACGGAACCCTAAAAAACCATTCCCATTGCTTGCAAGCCTAATAAAGTAAAGCCCAATGTCTAATAAAGTATATAAAAACAGGAAGTTACGAGAAAAGTCCTAACATTAAAGGAAGCAAGACGTTAAGTTAGGTAACCCTTTTTATGTTTATGTACAAGCATTATTACTACGCGAAGTTATGGTGATTTTCTTGTCAATATGCAGTCTCCATAAATAATGTATAGTGAATACCAGGAGCGTAGCCTTCATACAACCCGATTCTTATCGGCTTCCCTTCAGAACAACCACTCTTCTTAATGTCTACTATTGCCAAATAATATAGTACACTTGTGTGTGTAACTGTGTATCACATGATCACATCACATTACATAATTATATTTAATACTAGTTTAATACATCATAATATTAAAAACGTACAGTTTTTTGTCTGAGTTTATGAGAACTGATCCATTTTTTCTTCGGCTTCCCTCTAAAGATAATTGTAGCTGCACTACTGATGAATACAATAAGAAACAATCAGCTGATATAGTTTCAAATTAGGCTCAAATAACGAACCTGCGTTGACCCATCCCTTAGGACGTTAACATATTATTGCTCAGAGATCTAAATAATGAAAGAATAGTCACCTTTTTCAAGTTCATATCGAAATTCTACTAACATATAAAATTGTTCCTTTAAAAACGACAATTTCGGCCAGCATCCCTTTAGGTCCTGGTCCTTAGTGGTCAGATCCAATGTGTCCTGGGGTGGGTACACATCAGCCAATATAGTGCCTTTGTCATGATTACCAGACCACACCTGACCATAAGCTTCCTAATACCTACCGACTCCATATCGAGCCTTTTCAGGGAAAACATCGTAAGCGCCAAAAATCACAAAACTATTCTTCTTCGTAACTTCTTAATTAGACAGTTTTACATCTTGTCGCGATTACTCTTAAATTTTATTTTAAATTTACACGACTTTATTGTTGTAATAAATTATCATCGTAAATGAAAAACATCGTTAATTAGGAAAGAAAAAACCCTTTCCTGTAAAAAGTGTAAATTGTCGCTTACGATGCTCTTCCTGTTTAGGCTCGATATTTAACGGTCGCCAGAATGAATAGACCACAGAGCCGACTGCGCGCGGCGGCTCTGTCAACTAAAGGAAATTAGTTTCTCTGCGTTTATCTTCATTTCAACTAAACATAGGATGGTATTACTTCATGGAAATTATTTTAGAGCTCCACATACGTTATCTACTAACTACTTGATAGCATTGTGCTTTCATTCCCGATTATTTGTAAAAGACAGTCCACACAAATATGATAATCGTGAAATGACATTTCTGTGTCTATGTGATGAGGTTTCTCGACGAAACTTTTGAAATAATTTTACTAAAAGGCAGAACGGTAGCTCGGTACATGCTGAAGGATAAAGTTTATTTTTCATCTCGGAAAATAGGAAAATTTACTTGCAGTGCTGTCAAGAGTCAATAAACCTATGAATCATTTATGTTTGTGAGAAACACGTGAGAAATAACGACAAATTCTCGGTAGTAATCACCTTCATATATCCACAGAATAAATAATAGTACAAGTATACAGGATGTATCAGATAGGTATGGTCAAATTTAAGGGTGTGGTACAGACCATCAAACTGAACAACTTTTTCCATGGGACCAACATCGTAATCAAGAAAAAGTTATGAGCTGTATGTGAATTATCCCGTACAAAGCTTCAATACCTACTCGTCCCAAATGAGACGGCTGATAATTTTTTCTCGATTACGATGTTCGTCCCATGAAGAAAGTTGTTCAGTTTGATGGTCTGTACCACAAACCTTAAATTTGACCACACCTTTCTGATACACCCTGTATAACGGCTTTCAGGAATTTTCTCGTATTTTATGTCTGCCTCGAATAAAATGTGTGGGAGTATGATAAAAACGAAATTTAACATAATAAGTGCACCGAGAAAGGAGTTCATGTTTCGTCAATATTGTTACTAACTCTATAGAACAATAGTGTACTGAACTCTTACACCCACACTTTTCAAGTGATGCTTATAATCATGAAACCAAGACATACAAGCGGTGGTTGGAAATAGCCGCATAAATGTAAATGTTTGTATTTTTAATGTGCAAGAGAAAAAGACGCGAGTTTATGTTTGTGTGATGTATGCCATTTTAGTTTTTTTTTTTTTGTATCAACTTTTTTTTTTAAATTGTCTTTCTATGGATCATGTGGTCTGCAATAATGTTTTTCTTTTATCTCGGGACCCTGGGGTCCCGGACATTTGGAAGAGTCGAAGCCAACTCACAGAGGCCCCTTAGACAATTTTATTTATTTTTATTATAAACTGTTATAGTTATTAAACGTTTTATGCATTTAATTTACCTTTTAGATTCATTCCGTCGAACAACGTTAAGCGTAGATCGATTGGATCTTCTAGTAAAAACTTTCGATCGACGTCGGCTCTCAGCTGATCTTGTTTTGTAACCCTCTGGTTTAGTTTCGTCAAATACATATTAGGACAGAGTCAAAAACCTTTAGTAATCTAATGATAAACAACATGTCCCGGAATTAACATACAACCTCTTAAGGAGTCATTGTACTCATCATCATGAACAACTTTTACTATGGAACCAAACCTGAAATCGCGAAAAAAAAATCAGGTGTTCCCTACATTTTGACGAGTTACGCAAACATAAATGTAGGTAACACTTGAAAATTTTTTTCTCGTTTTCAGGTTCGGTCCCATTGTAAAAGTTGTTCATAATGATGAGTAAAATGACCCATTTTAAGAGGTTGTGCATTAATTCTGGGACATGTTGCATACTTCAACAGCAGGTATTATTAACGAATTTGGTATTTAGAGTAAGAGGATGTAATTAAGTGCATTTGCTCACTTTGTCTTTGAACTGTGCGAGGAGGTAAATGATTTGATCTGTGTTGCCAACGACAGGAAATAGCGTTTTTATTGTAGTACACTTTATGCGACAGTAATTATATAGAACGTCTAAATATTCATATATTTTGCTAGCATTGGGATGACTTGTTTTTTCATCCTATATTTTAACACTTTCAGTGACACTAAATAGGCGCTAGGCGCTAGACGTTACAACAATAAAACTTCTATTACGTCTCGTTCAGTGTTCTTGTATGCGTTAAGGCTCCTGCAAACAAGCGCAACACGCGACGCGTATCGCGCGCGACTCAAAGGCACCGCTCGTCGCGCGACAAGCTGAGCCTTTGTGTCGCGCCTATTTGCAGAAGCCTTTAAGTTAATATTATACCTACTTTATTGGGTGTTTCCGTTTTCTGGCAGCGTAATCAGATTTCGAATCAGAAGCTTTATTGTTTGATGGAAATTTCGACAGCCAATTTTTTTAGCAGGTTCGCTGATGCTATGAAATAAAGTTCTATTAAAATGTGTAACAGAAAACTCTAATACTAATTCTAGTAACTACCTAATTCTAGTAACTCTAGGTCACGCGAAGTGTCGATCAGTCGGCGAGAAATCCTCCTTACCTAATGAAGACGAAGAGCATTGTCTAAGCACATACAAAATCTCCAAGGTATTAATTAAAGTGAGCAAAGACACTGAAGGCCACAAAGTATGTAGTTACCTAAAAATTAAACAATAACCATAAATCTTCAATCTCACAAACAAACAATTTTTCACTAAGCATTCCAAATCCAAAACTTCCAATAGAGTGTTAACGAAGATACCATAAACTCTTTAGTGAAGTTAACATTGCTGTAAGCAATTTTACCTTCTTTGCACGGTCGGAAACGTTTCTTGGAATGTTAGGAAGGAAAACTAAAATATCCGTCAAATGTATAATATATAATAAAACCAGCTTATTCCTCCTACTGCAGGGCAAAGGCCTCTTTTTATACAGAGAAGGCACGAGCATTGATCATCACGCTTGCTCAAGACGTGTTGGCGATTTCAGACTTATCTTCTATACAAATAAATGAAATTGAAGTGTCTGTTTGTAATGTCAAAATAACAGCTGTGTACTAACATATGAAAGTATATACGGTCTTTATAACAACAAAAACATTTTTTTATATAAATAAATAAAATATATAACTCCAAGTTTCCTCATGATGTTTTCCTTCACCGATGTCAGTAATATCCAAGATAAACCCAGAAAGTAGGTACGTTATGATTGAAAAAGTCACATCGGTTAAAAGTTAATGTATCAAGTCAAGTTATCAACAACTCTTGTGAAGAAATTGTAAGAAAATGTGTTGCGAAGGTGCTCGTGGAAGATGAACGACTTTCGTGAACTGTGGCGACGATGGAACATACGACCTGTTTTAACGTTTTGTGAAGGTGTAAGCTAAGGAGAACCAGAGATATAGTAGATGCCTAATGATATTTATTTATTTAATCTTTTCACAATTAAAAAAGTACAAAGGCGGACTTAATGCCTTAGGCATTCTCTACCAGTCAACCAAGGGTGGTGAAGAGATTAGATGGCAGGTGCTCTGTTAGGAATGGGACAATTTGTACATAAATAAATTATAAACTTATAATACACATACATACATATTTACTATAATATATACCTATATTATATATATATATACATTATATACAAATTCAAGAGTGAGAGGTTTAGAGATGACTCTACGCTATTTATTTTGAAAATAACTCCGCAATCCCGAATAATATAAAAAATATGAAATAGAAAATATGAATATGAATATTTCTTAGCTTAGTCCATAAATATACATCATGTCATGCTCACAACAAAGTGTGATCAATTAATTGAAATAGTCTATGGCTTAGGAAGTTACTACCAGGTAAGTGTTAAGCAAATTGAGCAATTGATTGATTGATTGTTGTTGATTTTTTGTTTTTTGATTGATTGATTTTTTTAATACTGGTATTCAGCTGCGTCCGGTTAGATTGGAAGCCGACCCCAACATAGTTGGGAAAAGGCTAGGCAGATGATGATGATTGATTGATTTTTATGAGATTTTTTTTTTGTGTTTGCTTCGTGCTATAGCCATTTCATGCAATTTTCAAAGAATGACAGTTGCGATTTGAATACGGACAATTTAAGTTGGTAGTCAATTTACATACGTATTAATTTCCTTGACTTTACCGAATACGACATAACATATTTCGCTTGTATGAAGTCAATACAAGTACATATTATGACGTTCTAATGCCATCCAGATTCCAGTGCGCGAGAGAGACCTGGCTATACATGACCGATAAAACCATCCTTTTTGCGGACTGGAATCGTGATGGCATTAATACTTCATAATACGGCCTCAGACTCTTTGCACTTCACTATCATGGCAATTGTATAAAATATTTAAATTCATACATGTACTAATTGAAAAAAAAAAAAACATTGCCAGTCGATACTACTAATACAGTCACTGAACCGCACACAGATCTATAGTTTGGAAACGTACCTATTCGTGACAATTTAAAGAAAATGTATGAAAAAAACTTCGGCAAAACGGAAAACAGATTCTGTGGAAGTAACAAACTTTATGTAATACAGAGAAACTCGATTACTAGGTGCTGATTTGGAAATTGGGTTTTTTCGTTTCTACATTTCTTGTAGATACGTCTTGAATAAAGAAATGAAATTTTCATCTTTAGTAGACTGGATTGTGAATTTGTGAAGCTTCATACAATTTGGTTATGTTTATCTAAATCTATACAATTAAATAAAATTGAAGTGTCTGTTTGTAATGTCAAAATAATAACCTTTTACTAAATGCATAGGAAAGTATAAACGATTCTTATAACAAAAAAGCAATTTTTAACATTTTTGTCAGTCTCTCTGTCTGTCTGTTTGTTCCGGCTAGTCTCCGAAACGGCTGAACCGATTTTGACGGGACTTTCACTGGCAGATAGCTGATATATAATGTGCTCCCTTGTGTTTGATTTATCGTAATTTATCTGTACGGACACTCAACAAACCAGACACCTACATAACACACGTAGCAGTCTGCTCGGCCCCCAAAAGATCCCTTGCAGATTGCTACAGTACCGTCTATACTTTCTTATGCATTTAGTATAAAGCTGTTATTTTGACCAGACACTTCAATTAGATTTATTTTTATTTATATAGAGTATAGATTAACATCCTTACTGATAAACGTATTATATCAGGTGAATAGTTACACAACGATTTCTCTCTTTCAGTCGTCAGTAATTTGACTTTTGAAAGAAATTTCACCCGGACGAAGTCGTAGGCAGAAGCTAGTGATTAATGAAATTGATTTTTACAAAAGTTAACCCAAGCCAAAGTGGCAGTGACCATTTCAAAGGATAAATATGTTCTTTTGCACCCTGCACCTGGTACCCTGGAGGAGCTCGTGGCTAAGTAATAACAGCCACACGGGTCGATCCATCAGGTTAAGCTACGCTTGCCGGGGTTGTCCGTGGATGGGTGACCATCTTTACATACCGAGACTCCTCCGTGCCTCGGAAAACACGTTAAGCCGTTGGTCCCAGATGTCATTCGTAGATCTTTGACAGTCGTTACGGGTCGTCAAAAGCCCGAAAGTCTGACAACCAGTCTTACCAAGGGATATCGTATTACCCAGTTACTGGGTTGTGGAGGTCAGATAGGCAGTCGCTCCATGTAAAATACTGGTATTCAGCTGCATCCGGTTAGACTGGAAGCCGACCCTAACATAGTTAGGAAAAGGCTAGGCAGATTGATTGCACCCTGGTACCCAATGAATAGGTGATTATGGGCGACATAAAATACATAAGTAGGGGTAGCACCATCTTTTCACGTTCAAATAACAAATGAACTGCGATCTCCAATTCATCTCTGCTGCTGCGTTGATTACAGTAATTTCCATCAAGACCATTCAATTTGGCAGTCATTGAGGCCATGCTGAGAAATAGACATTCACTGGCTTATATTATGACATGATTGCAACAAAAATATATCGTGGCCTGATCTTAGAATTGATCATTCCATGAAGTGTTCGGTAATTTCATGAAATTTTTGTGTTTCATGAAATGGCCAGCTAAAATTGACCATATCGTTTAAACGGCAACGTTTAATGATATGTCAGTCGACATTTCGCCATATCATTAATGTAGGGTATCTGTCGTGGTTCGATCATAGAAAGTTGCATTGCACGCCGCTAGTGGCACCCCGACCAAATGGGTTAGGTTAGAACTGTGACCAACTGCGCGCGAGCCGAGCGAGCGAAGCGAGCGGTGCCGCGTGAGCGACCGGCGAGCGCTACATCCAAGTTGGTTGCAGTTACTTGGCTATTTAGTATTTTTAAGACCCTAAAATAGGAATTATTCGCGTAGGAATAGATGCACAACGAATCAAAGCGACATCAACGCCTCTACCGGTGGATAATCTAACTATTTTACGATATGATCACTAATGTTTGGCCACATCATAAAGTAATCATGCGTTTAACTGTTCATATCAAACAAACGTTGAGTATTCAATGATCTGGCCAGACCACATCATGATGTGACCAGCGGTCGATGTTGTATTCTATGAAATACAACCATTTCATGAAATGGTCGAACACTTCATGAAATGATCAATTCTAAGACCTAGCTACGACGTACAGCAATCAAGACTAACGTTAAGAAACCAAGTTGACTTTACCATCGTTCTATATATAATACCATAAAGGTCAGTTGGAAAACTCAGTTGCTGGTAAAAGCAGTACACAATTTTGCTTTGAACTCTTTGCTAGCTTAAAGTAATTGCTACCAGAGCTTGGTGAAAACAGGCTAAAAAGCTCCGTATCTCTGTCAGCTACAGCTAGGTTAGGTTTAATCGTTTTAAATCAACTTAACACAGGGTAGCCCGTTAATAGTCGTCCAAAACGATTTTGTAGAAGCCGCTCTCCAAGAGCTTTCCGAAATACCCTCAATTAGATATGTTAAACATAACTGGCGAAATATGAGTGTACCAGTGGCGAAGCCTGCATACAACCCGATTCCTATCGGCTTCCATTCGGAACCACCACTCTTCTTAATGTCTACTATTGCCAAATAATATAGTACACCTGTGTGTGTAACTGTGTATCACATCGCATTATATATATTTAATACCAGTTTAATACAGTCATCATAAGATTAAAAACATCACAAAAATGCTTGTAATTTTTTGTCTGAGTTCATGAGAAATTAACAATTTTTTCTTTGGCTTCCCTCTAATGATAATTGTAGCTGCTCCACTGGAGTGTACCTACAATAGGACACTTCTGTCTAACTCTTCGGGGAAAACAGGCGTTACGTTATGTTTTGTTATACTATGTACGAAAAGAGCGTGTCCGGCAAAATTAAATTAAATAAAAAAATGGATTTTGGCGTTTGAAAATGAAAAACCATCCGAATAAATAACAATAAACTGGGGGCCAACCACCACCTGTTAAAGCAGTATTATTTTAATGTTACTTCAGTGTAAGAAAGAGATCGAGCTATACAGGACGTCTAGCTCCATCTCTTTCCCACACTGAAGTAAGATTACAATAATACTGTTTTAAGAGGTGATAGTCTAGCTCCTGAGAAATAACATGGCGGTTAAATGACGTCCATATCATATGTTACGTTTATGCTCGGCCCGTGTATTTTATTTAGGCTTCATCGGGCGACTGTGAGACTAGCCTACCAGACCACGATGATTTCATGGCCATGATTTTTTGTGTTTTAAAGTGTCTTGGTAAGGAACGGTTTTTGACGAGGCCTCTATATTTGAGATCGGCTTACAGTGAGCGTCTCCTGATAGTATCTTGAGATATACTAAGACTCTTTTTCATCAATAGTTCCAGGCCTTAACAAATAGAAAACTGCGGTTCCCTTTTAAAGTTGTAAGTTGCTTTGTTTTTCGGCGGAACAGCTACTCAATTTATCGCGGTCTGGTTGATTATCGACGTTTTTAGTTTGTAGGTCTGGAAGTATGTATTTTCTTCAGTCCCTTTATAAGGCAGTGTGGCAAAGACTTCCCAGTAGTCTTAATAACTTTTTTAGACCGTTTTAGGGAACGAATTTAATCGAATAAAATGTTTCTTTTAACCTGTCAAATGTTCGCCTACTAGAAGCCGTTTGCATGTGAGCTCTCAACGGTTTTCACGATTATATTAAATTTATTGTCGTTTCGAGAGTATTTTGCTTATGAGCCTATGGGTTTCATACGATATTTGAGAGGTGCTTAGTTTTCTCTAAAATTAATCGCTGATCATACTCGTACATGGGGGTATTAAAGGCTTAAAAAAATCTTCTTGGACAACTATATTATCACCCTATTTATAAAACTACATTTTATTGACTAGAAAAATCTTATATTAGCAGAATTTATGACTTTTATAATATTTAATAGGAGTAATCAAGCCACTTAATGGGAAGGGAGTGAATGATAGCGTGACTTTTGACAGGGGAAAATGGAAAGAGAGAATGTGTTGTGCCGACCCCAAGTAACATGGGGCAAGGGCAGGAAGATGATGATAAATCAAGCCACTTAATGGTCAGTATATATAGAACACCTCTGGGATATTGTTTGATATCAAAAGCATTATAGTAATATCATAGCTATTAATTTTGACGGTCTACAAATATAAATTTTATTAGTCTTTAATAGGTATCTAATCAAATTACTTTGCTTTTAATAGGTATAAGTCAACAGTCAGCCAGTGAACCAGCATACCTAAACAGCGCTATTATATTTTTACTAGACAGTACCTAAAAAGTCACCTTAACACTGAAGTTTGTAGCAGGGACCGAAACTGGTATGATCAATATGGGTATTTTTAAAGGTTAACTCAATTCTTAAGTCACATCGTGAGGAAACCGGCATGCCTGAGAGATATTTCTCGAAGGCATGTCAGACCAAGTCAGAGGCCCATTGACAGCATAAAAACTCTGACACCAGAAACCCAATTGCGTAAAACACGTACAGTAGGAATCGGTTTCATTTTGGCAGTTTAACAACATTCATTGCGTTATTTACGTTGTTGAGCAGACAAATTCGAACATTATTAAGCAATGGATTAGCAATTTGCTACAAAATCATTCAGATTGTGATTGATAGTGTGTTACGCTATTAGGGTGCGAGTTTGTCATTAACCGCACGAAAAAGAAAGAATCCTTAAATTGAATACAACCAGTATTAATACAGGTAACCGAAATAAAAATTAAGTACCTCTATGTTACACATGCCCGTCGGCATTAGTCAAAGGGCGCGCATTGTTGTGTGTGTCAAATCGACCGAACGCCGACCAATCTCGGCCCTGGTTGGCTGGCGATATTCTGTTTATTTCTCGTAATCAAGGTCATTTTAGGTAATCAGTACTAAAACGATAACCTAAATAGAGGTAACATGTTTCTTCTTCTTGGTTACCCAGATAGCGATAACCTTAGTCGTAGAGGTAACCAAAATTCTGCAATACCTTTACACATTTAAAAAAAACCGAATTGATAACCTCCTCCTTTTTTAAAGTCGGTTAAAAATGGATGGTATTTCCTCATGCAACAAACATTTAGAATATTGAAACGCTTTTCTTTTAAACATTCATGTGAACAGGTTTTGGACAAACGGATACATTAAGAAAGAAATTCAGTGCTTTGAATATAGACCACCGTCATGATTATCGCCGTCTGCTCTACAATGTCTTAATTTAGTTAACGACAGCTCCATCACTGCTCGACAATTCGAATTTCTGCCAACATGGCGTAATATCTGAGGCAATGCGGTCTCAAAGCGTATATCCTCTTCACAGCTAACAATAACTCGTAAGCAGAGAGTAGACACGTTATATTAACATTAAGTACCTCCTAGCGTTTATACTCGTAATTGTGTCTATGAGTAATGATCTGCTCGTAATGGTTCTAATGCTAAACGAGATTAGGACCGCAAATAATATGTGACCGTCTGTCTGGTTTATGCAGTTTGCATTGTAGGAAGATAAATAATTGTATGTTTATTTATTTAAACTTTTCACACTCAAAAAAGTACAAAGGTGGACTTAATGCCATAGGCATTCTCTACCAGTCAACCAAGGGTAGTGAAGAGATTAGATGGCAGGTGCTCTGTTTGAGAAGAACAATGATAAAAAAAAACTGTTAAAAATATATCATAATGAATTAGGTATAAATAGAACAAGTACACAAGTACATAGGATATAAACTTATGTAATGTAAATGGAAGAGGTGGTAGATCTTTATTGTTAGTTATTAACTACAACTTATGTAGAATGTAAGATTCTCTAGTAGTTAAAATCAAAGAAATTGAGCCACCAGTTATCTTGGGGTTCTAACTTATCCGAATCATGAAAATTTTCTCTTTGGATAAATAAAGAGGGTCTCATGATGCTCTGAATTAGACGCACTTCAAATCTTGTGCTGAATTATGCTGTATTAAGATCAGTAATGTTATTTAGTACGAACCAAATTATGATTTCAAGAATTATGGAGATGTTTTTACTTGTTACTCTCGTTGTTATTTTTCTAGGTATCTATTTGAAAAAGTGCAGTGCATAAGGAAAAGAAGTAATTGCACAACTTTCAACTTCCCTAAACATTTACGTCATCTCCATGCGGTGAACCTTGCAGCTCGGACGAGGCAGTGACGAAAGGTAAACAGATGTTGGAAAATTCAAGAGGCAAGGTCCAACGAAGGTACCTGTTGACGTGTGCATTCATGCCTAGCCTAGGGACTAAGCCTCTTTCAAAGAGTTAAGTCATTGCATACAATACTTACCTTCACTCATCAAAAGAGGTTTTTTCCAGAGGAAGACTTGCCAACTTGAAATGACTCTTCTATAGTATGGTTATAACACTAGAAACTACAGTATTACTGTGACGAGTGCATTCATTCAAAAATCAAAATCAAAATATTGTATTTCACATAAACCTACGCGGGCACTTATGAAACGTCAGAAGCTAGGTGCACGGTTCCAATTGGTTGTTTCCTATGGAGAAGAACCGGTAAAAAAGTCCACGGTTAGTCTTTTAAAAATAATTGGCTTTTACAATGTTTTCAATTTATATTGTTATTAAGTAAACGACAGTGTAGGCCTGTCAACAAGTACTAGGTACTCATCACACATTGTGGATTTCCTAATGTGGTAGGTAATACTGTGACTAAGAAATTAAGGGAAAACTCAGCTGCATCTACGTAGTTAACTAATACCTACTGCACTTGCATACCATGTTAAATGTTAATAAGTTATACCGCATCAGTTTATGTCTGACCCTAAATCTAATGAAAAGCAAGGCAGATGATAATACCAAGGTTCCGAATTCCACCCTTCTCAATTAAAATATCTACCTTCTTTGGTTGCTTATTAAAATATGATATCGTTATTCGTTAACTACACACATCAAATGTGTCTAGGGATCAAGTACATTTTTAACTATAAAAAAAATTATACAATTAATATTTACCAAATCTATTCTTCCAGACTGGCTTCTTACTGTAATTCCTATGTTTTGTAAAAAATTAAGAAAAATTACACTAACATCCATTTTAAATGTGGCCTTGGACGACCGAGCGTGGCTGCAAGCCACACTACCAGTGGCGCAGATACAATCATCATTAGAGGGAAGCCGAAAATTGTTCACTTCTCATAAACTCAGACAAAAAACTGAAGGTTTTTAATCTTATGATGTATTAACTGGTATTAAATATAATTATGTAATGTGTGATACACAGTTACACACACAGGTGTACCATATTATTTGACAATAGTAGACATTAAGGAGAGTGGTTGTTCCGAAGGGAAGCCGATAGGAATCGGGTTGTATGAAGGCTTCGCCCCTGCACACTACCCATCCGTTTTGGTGGCCTCGGCGTCTGCAAAATTACCAGTATTGCAGTATTAGCTTACTGCTCCTGTCCTCTGTCCACAGCACGGAAAAGTTGACCGAGAAAATTTTAGCCCCCTCTTTGGTTGACTCAGAAGTGCCGTGCTTGACTGACGCAGTGAACGCCTGGAAAGTGGCTTGCCCGGATACAGATCGGCCCTTGAACCCATCTTCCCAGAGGCAGTAGGATGAACCGCTCTGCAGGTTGGTACGGAATAATCTTATTAATACGACCACCAATACTGCTGAGCGTGCCCGCCTGCTGGCTGTGGGTGAATGGGAGCCGGGTCTCTGGCTTCAGGCGCTACCGTCACCCAACATAGGCTATGCTGGGTGACACCACCTTCCGGCTCGCTACCTGTCTACGTCTGGGCGCTCCTTGCGTGGCTCCGCATCGCTGCCAATGCGGTGACGGTGTCGACTGCCTCGGACACCATGGCCTATCCTGCAGTAAGAGCGCAGCCCGGATAGCACGGCACGCCAGCATCAATGACATCATCCGTCGTGCTCTTGTCACCGCCGGGGTGCCAGCTATTTTAGAACCCAATGGCTTGGCACGCGACGATAGGAAGAGACCAAACGGAATGACCATAATGCCTTGGAAGGTAGGCAGGCCTTTGATGTGGGATGCAACGTGTGTCGACACCCTTGCGCCATTCCATCTCCCTAGCACAGCGGGCTGTGCTGGGGCGGCTGCTGCGGGTGCGGAAAACCTCAAACGGCGCAAATACTCCAATCTGATTGGGACTTATGTATATGATATATTCGAGCCGTTTGGGGTTGAAACACCATTGGCCATGGGGTCCGAGTGCCCATTTAGTTTTTCGAGACGTCGCCAGGCGGTTGGTCGACTCTACACGTGACGTACCACTGCTAAATGAACCAACAGTGTTTCAAATTAGACATGATTGATTGATTGACCATAGAAAACATGATGCCTCAATTAAATCAGTTCAATGAAACAATCATAAATCGATAGAAACGGAAGTCATGCCATAACATTATAGACACATAACCCCCGAGTCTATTGTGATTGTTAGGTATAAATTATTTGTTTCACCTCGTTCCGACTTGCCATAAAAGTCACCTTGAACAATTCGTGTATTGGACCGGGGCCGGGGGCGACCTTACTTGTTGCGTAAGTCAACCAATTTATTGCCACAAGTGCGTAGGTTAACGTACCAAAAATTCGAGATTTAATTTCGTAACTTCTTAAGTCGTGATTAAGCGTGAGAAAGTCCCGAAGTTTAATCATTCATAGGATCTTGGCGCCTTTGGCGATAGCAGCGTCTGCTTTAAAAGTAAGTGAAAAGGCTGACAACAGCTAAAGCGCGGTCACTGTCGGACTACATGGAAAAGAAAGAGAGGCGCGATGACACAATGCTGGTAATGTATTGCAAAATATGAAGCAATGATCTATTTACAAAAAATCTATTGATTGGACTAAAAAATTAAAACACTTATTACGTTAATATTTTGCTTGTAGAATAATCTGACAAAAAATCTGAATGATTGCATGTATATTAGTATGGTTTTTAATAGTTCAAATACATTTTAGAGGTACATTCGTGATTTTCTTCTATCGTATCAAATTAGTTGTATTATGTTTTAAACATACTATCTAACTAGGATATATCCTGAAGAATATCATATATGTTTCTGATTTTGTTTACTGCCGTGGATCATATACTTTTAGGCATTATAAAACTTGCGTTTAGCTCCTGTGGTGCTATTCTGTAAAGATCCCACCGTGAGAATTTAGGTGAAGTGAGCGTGATGTGAACTGTCATCCCACCTACTCTACTAGGGATTGACAGCTCACTTAAAACTCTCGTCACGTAAGTGTTCACGGTGTGATGTTTACAGAATAGATCGGCTGTAGTCCCCTGTAAAACCGATTGTTCAGTGTATAGGCGACTTAGTTTTTCGATTAAAGACCGGCACTATGCTCATTTTACCTTTACCTTCTTTGAGACCGAGCCAAATACTTTAATAAAGTGTTGGTACTTATTTAAATTCCAATATTATGAAAGTCTAAGCTGAACTTTTTTCGTTTAAAAGTAAAATATATTGTAAGGAAAAATAGAGCTCGGGCATTTTAATGAGAACGAGGAACGCTTATCTACGCGTGAAATCTTGAAATACCTAGGCGACGAAACACCTAAAAGGAATTGGATTCAATATTAAAGATCACTGTACTGAATTAGTCCTTTACTCTTTGCATTACGAAAATCATTCCAATTCCATCCTTATACGCGTATAGAGATTTATACAGGGTTATTGGTACAATGTCGACAATCCATTTTAAGGAGATGTAGGAATGTCATTTGCAACCAAATGACACCTTATGACCCCCATGCAAATGTCAACCATTTTCGAGTAATTTGACATTTTATGTTTTTATTTCACTCATTTTAAAATAGTCAATGTAGGTCCAATAAATACATTTCAAGCCAGTTACGAATATTGAAGCAGTCCATAAGGACCTATAGGACCTATAGGTAAGTAACAATATGGGAATGATTTATACAGGGTCTAATTTTATTAGCTAGTGAAAATCGATATCTAAACACGACAAAATAAAAATAAGCAAGATTTGACGATTTTTTTTTCTATTCAACGACCCCTGGTAGTGTTGTTACTGGATTACTTGCAGTCTGAGTAGAGAAATATTTTTTTTCGTTTTATCGTGTTTAGATATCAATACAGATCACGTCTGTGAAGTTTCCAAAAAAAAAAGATTTTAAGTGATATTTCAACTACACTGTGGTTGATGACCACCAAAAATCATCAAATTTATATTTTTGTTGCTTTATCATGTTTAGATATCGATACCCGTCACATCTGCGAAGTTTCGTTAGTTAATTTAATTTGACCCTGTATAAGCATATTATAATTACACTTTACACTTGACTATGAATCTGTGATAACATAATATAACATCACGCCTGTGTGATCTAGTACACCCACATTTCGCCAGTTATGTGTTGTGTGTTGCGAGTCTATGTAACTTTAAGCAGACGCCTTTCAATCTTTTATCGCAAGTTTCTTTCTGTGTTAGGTATTATCTATCAAATTAGTAGGCGTTTTGCAGAATTCATTATAGAAATGTTGTGACTGATGCTTGCGTCAATCGTCAAGAAATGTTTATAAAGCTAAAATGCCCAAATAACTAGAGGAGAAAACCGGCAGACCAGATTTAAGTACCTCAGAACCAGAAGCAGCTACTGTAAACTGTACCTAATGACCACAGAATCTTTAGTGTGGAACACAACACAATGCCCGTATTCACAACTCTCGACGCGGAACCGAGCGTTGAAAATCCAACAGTATGTTTTCATTAGGTTGTGGCGGCATATCTACATCGCCACATGCGAACGCGTCACACTGACGTCACACAAAATCCTGCATCGCGCAATCAGAGTTTACCGCGCGACTATCGTATATACAACATCCCGACATCAACCGTCGGGCAGTAGCCCACCAGACACAACACCCACATTCGGTCGGAGGATCCTCCCTTTTCTATGGAGGATGAGTGAACTTTACACCCAGTTCCTCATGCCTCTATAAGGTAATACATTTAGATGTCGCGTAGTGTTACTGAAAACGGGCAAAATACAATCATAGAGGCACCTTCTTCTTCTTCGCTGTATCGTTGATTCCACATAATATCTATTAGTACGAGATCCGGCTGCATGAACGTATAAACATACAAAGTAATACCTGTTTACGACCTCTGTTTGTGACCTCTGAGTTTGTTTCGGCCTTTCTTCTCAGAGTAGTCACATAGGAAACGCCGGCCTCATCTAGTTTAAAAAAAATGTTTGACCTGTAAAAGTGTTTGTATAAAAACCTACTTACAGAAATAAAATCATTTATCATTTACACCTGGCTGCGAAGACGTTGCGGCCAAGTGCGCAATTGGCGCCCATAACTTTTCAAGTTCTTAACAAATATTGCTGTGAAGTGGATTAATTTTTTTCCGAAAAATCAATTAATATTATTTTAATTAAAAATACTAGCGGCCACATTTTGATAGGCACCCCGGCAAAAATATATGTAAAAATTAGATTTTGATTAAAAACTCGATGAACGTAGTAATCTTGCAGCCGGATCTTTGACTACATATATAGCAGGGGCGCAGCCTTCATACAAGCCGATTCTTATCGGCTTCCCTTCGGAACAACTATTCTTCTTAATGTTTACCATTGCCAAATAATATGGCACACCTGTGTGTGTAACTGTGTATCACATCACATTATATAAATATATTTAATACCAGTTTAATACATCATAAGATTACCTACACCTACAGTTTTTTGTCCGAGTTTATGAGAACTAAACAATTTTTTCTTCGGTTTCCCTCTAATGAGAATTGTAGCTGCGCCACTGATATATAGGTATAAGTTTCGAGCTGCTAAACCTACATACTTCAGTAGGATTTGTCTCGAGTGTACGACAAGCTCTACGATGTTCCAGGAGACCAGGAAAGCTCCCCAAGTGTTGAACTTTCAGCTTTCAGACAGATCCGACGATGTCATTATCGATATTTATAGTTATTGTCTGCTTTATCACTTCCAAAGATCCAGTTAACTTATTCGGCAGATGACTTTACGCAAATAAAATTTTGTTCCATTTTTTCCACTTGTAAAAATCTTGTAGATCGTACTAATGGATTATTTATATTTGCATTAGTTATGTAGCGAGTTTAGTTCAAGTAGCAAGTTTCACGTTTTTACCCGATTGCTGAGAAGCCCAAAAAGGAGGGATATGTGTTTGTATGTACATAAGTATGTAAGTATGTATGTATTATGTATGTATTGTATCCGTCTCTATGTTCCCTCGTAACTACTAAACGGCTGAACTAATTTTGATGATGATATGTCGTTAGATTCGTCTTTATTTCGCAAGTGTCACTGCTATGTTAAAATTATAAAAAATCTATTACTAATACTATTGACAAAATTTTACAATGGCTACAGACTAATAAATTAAAAATTAACTTAGAGAAATCGAATTATATTCAATTTAATAAGTCGAAACATACCAAATACAATTTTAAACTTAATATTGTCAGACTAAAAGAAGTAACGCAAACCAAATTTCTAGGTGTGCTCATAGACCAAGACTTAAATTGGAAAGGACATTTAGATGATTTATGCAATAGGATTAATAAATTTACTTACGCCCTCAGACAAGTAAAGAAGGTAACAAACGTTAAAACGGCAATTACTACATACCATGCATATATCGAATCTATTTTAAGTTACGGGCTTATCGTATGGGGGAACAGTACAGATAAAGACAGAGTATTCATTGCACAAAAAAGGTGCATCAGGGCCATTTGCGGACTTCGTTCTGATGAATCTTGTAAGCCATTTTTTAAAAAGCTTGGTCTGTTACCACTTCCTGCACTTTACATATACGCAATCTGTAACTTTGTCTACAGTAATAGGGGATTGTTCAGAAAAGCTAATGAAGTGATCTCTCGTCCAACAAGGGATCCACACAGACTTGTAACGAAGGATAATCCTAAATCAGCCAAGTATGCTAAAAGCTGCCTTGTGATGTGTGTACGCATTTTCAACAAAATTCCGAAAGAACTCAAATGTATAAATAATTGTAACTCATTTAAAAATAAGCTGTATAAGTGGCTCATTGGACATAATTTCTATGACATTAAAGATTTCTTTGACATTTTATAATAATATATCCATCTAATAATTTGAATGATTTAATTAATATTTACTGTTGTTTTGACATGATAATTATTTTGCATGCAATTGATATTCTGTATAGCTAAACATGTGGACATTGTATAAGACTGTAACACCATTATACCATGTTTAAAGCAAATAAAGACTTATCTTATCTTATCTTATCAAAATAGGGGTTTTTGGCGCCAAAATGTATGTAAAAAAAAATCTTCAAAACCTATCGAGTGGGGTATGAAAATGAAGGGTTTTAAAAGGTGATTATAAAAATATACAAATTTGGAATTAAAAATGATAAAAATAACAATCCCGAACGTTTGGAGTGAGTGAGTACCTAAGAGTTATCATCCATTATAAGTGGGTATTGTATTATGTCTTTACCTATGAAATTGGAGATTTATATAAAACTTTTAAAATATATAAATTTTGGTATTTTTTTTATTTCAGCTAATCAAAGTACTGGTCCAAATTACCTATACAATTTTGCCATTTTGATGGCAGTTTGTTTATCCCTTTACTGTAGAAGTCTGCCGGACCGGAGGCGATGAAGTCAGCGAAAGCGTTTTATACTGCCTCTCGGGTGTTGAATTTTTTCCCACTTAAAAAATTCTCTAAATTTTGAAAAAGTAGAAATCTGTTGGCGCAAGGTCCGGTGAGTACGGTGGATGACGGAGAGCTTCCAGCTGTAACTCTTGTAGCTTTGCGATGGTCTGTCGTGAAGTGTGAGCTCGCGCGTTGTCGTGGAGAAGCAATGGGGAAGAGCGATTAACCAGTATTGGTTGTTGAATTGCGAGCTTCTCCATCATTGTTCGCAATTCTTGGCTATAGACATCTGCCGTCACTGTTGTGCCGCTCGGTAAGAAGCTGTGATGTACAAGTCCGGCACTGATCCACCAGACAGTCACCATCATCTTCCTATGAGTAATCATTTTTTTAGCGCACTGATTAGGTGCTGTACCCGGGTCCACCCACTGAGACGAAAGCTTACGGTTGTCGTACAGGATCCACTTTTCATCGCAGGTAACAATTCAATTTGTAGGTAATTCCCTCGTTTCCATGCCGATTCAGTAGTGCTATGCATGCTTCGACGCGTAAGTCTCGCTGTTGGTCGCTTAATTCGTGTGGCACCCACTTATCTAGCTTTTTAATCTTTCCGATTTGACACAAGTGCTTCATTGTTGTTTCGACACTAACTCCAAGGCCCGCAGCAAGCTTAGCCGTAAATGGAGTTGGATCCGCTTCCACTATCGCCTTCAATTTGTCGTTGTCGACAATAGTTACCGGCCGACCGCGAGGCTCGTTCTTCAACTCAAAATTTTCAGATTTAAAACGATTGAAACAATAATGGACCGTTTTTATGCAAGCAGTGTTAGCCCGTACACGTCGTTAATGTTTCGTGTTGTTTGCACAGCGGTACTTCCACGTAGGAATTTGTATTCGATAACTATATGAATTTTCAGTTTATCCATGGCGCCAAAATCTACCACAATTTCACAAAAACAAAAACTATCTAAAAACAAATGACTCAATTTGAAATGAAATGAACACGGCTTTCGAATAAAATTTATTTTAATTTCGAATTGCACGCCAATCCACAGATAATTAAATCTGAAAATGCTGGTTATAGAATCTCCCAATTACCTATTATTTACTACGTCCGTTACCTCAACAACATCGCAATCGCGAAAACATAATCAGCTGACCCACAAAAAACTTCAATACCTACTCGACCCAAATGTATGGGTCAGAACGTTGTTCAGTTTAATGGTCTGTACCATACCTTTAAATATGACCACACATTTCTGATATATGCTGTAGACGTCAAGGGACTTAAATCGCTACTTAACTATTGTTAATGTAAATCAGCCTTAAGAAATAAGCCTTTAGGCTAGGTTCACACGGCATTGTACTGTACGTTTTTTTGCGGGATAAGGCCGGTTACAGTGCTCGACCAACCGTCGGTGCGTACGTCAGTCGCGCTTGTCATTTATATGAAAATTTATAAATCGTTGGTCGTCTTACACAACCTTGAATTACGTAAATTCACGTAGGTAACCACTGAGTAAATAACAAAATGAAAAACAACCTTTTCCTGACCGCTGACAGATCTTGTTTCCAGACAAAATATTACCTGTCCACAGTTCCACACCTAAGATGTAAAATTGTGATAGGAAATGTGCAGTTTAAAGTGAAGTAGTTGTTTGTGAAACTTGATTTATTGCTTGATAAAGCACATCCTGCTCACCCAATTATGGTAGGTATACCATATATTTTTTTATTTAAATTAAACATTATTGTTGTAGGTACTTAATTTATTTAATTTGTCTCCATCAACATGAAGGTCATTTATTCCTTAATTGAAACAATAAATATAAACACGTAGGTATAATATTTACAATTAAATACTTGGTGTGCGTATCGGCAAGCGTAGTGTGGGACGCTCCCCAGCTAGATGGACCAACGGCCTTTAGGGTGCGTTTCCACTGAAGCGGAGACGAGCGGAGCTGAGCGGAGACGTGCGGGAATCGACCAATCACTATAGTTGAAATCCTCATCGAGTCTCTCGTCTCGTCTGCGATTGGACGATTCCGGCACGTCTCCACACAGCTCCGCTCGTCTCTGCTTCAGTGGAAACGCACCCTAAAAAGGTGGCTGGGACAGACTGGATGCGGAAGGTGGAGGACAATTTGTTGTGGCGCAGCCTGGGAGAGGCCTATGTCCAGCAATGGACTGCGATATGCTGAGTTGATTGATTGACTTGGTGTGAAGTGCTTGAGTGCCTATTTACTGAGTAGTCGGGCCATAAATCATTGTTATTAGTCCGTCTCGCTTGCACTTATGGAGCTTATAGTGTTCCATAATCATGTGCGTAATAGTAGGGTAACTAGGGAGCGTTGCTACCGACATTAATGGTATCGTCCACGCGCGACAAGGATATAATCCCTTCCTAAAACTTATAAAGCGTGTAGCTTCTCCATATTTTCATTGATATTACAGATTTTTTCGATTATCTCATTTTACTATGCCTGCTTTGAAATTATATTATTTTTTCGAACAGTTCTAATATGTAGGGTGTTCTGAAAGTCTTGAGATACTTAATAATAACTTTGATTATATAATGTCTAAATGGAGCATCTCCCTACAATCAAAACAAAGAAAACGAGCCAAAATTTTCAAGCATGTGTGCGTGCAGGCGGTGTTTTCTACTGTGCGTCTATGGCTCTGTGTGCATGAATAATGATACCAGCTACTATTTACAATTCTCCCATAAATCACATATTAAAAAAATAGGATAATTAAATAAGTTTTAGGTGTATGTATGTAGTATTATTCTGTTTTAGTGGTGTATTTTTATTATGTAGTCACTTTCTTAAATAAATAAAAAAACATTATTTTATTTTATTAGTGTTGTGTGTGAATGTTGTATTAAATCAGCTAATTAAATTTGTATTACAATATTTAACTTTTTAGGCAGTTTATGATTTCATACTATTAATCAGTACCAGTTATTAATAATTACTAAAATGTGTGTAAAAGAAAATGATCGTGGTTTTTTTCGGTATTCGGGGAATTATTGAACAAGTAGTTCTCCATGAGCAGAAGACTGTAAACGCTGCTTTGTCAATGTATTCAGGAATTCAAGAAGCTTCGTTCAAAGTCACAACTCTGCACCTGGTATCTGCATCGGCATCGTGCTGACGTTACATGCCAATTTTTGCGAGATGCCGGCTTGAAACTTCTTGACAGTTCTTGAAGATCCGCCTTACAGTCCAGACTTGGCGCCATGTGACTTTGGACCGTTTCCTTTCGTGAAAAGTAAACTGAAAGGGCAAAGATTTCGGGACGTAGAAGCTTTACTTTCGGCCTGGGACAATATATGTGCGGAAAATCCTGAACAGAAATGGAAAGACATTTTTAGTGATTGGTTTATAAGGATGTAGAAGTGAATTAATTGTGGTGACAATTATTTTGAAAAACTGTGAAAAATAAAGTTAAATCTCAAGACTCAGAACATCCTACGTATTAGTCATTATCCCTATTGTGAGAGCATGTACGAAGCGAGCTTAACTCAAAACTGAGTTTTCTCCCAGCAAACCTTTGAGCTATAAAGAGATAGATAAAAATAGAGAGGGGAAACTAGTATAAGTTTTTCTTAATGTAGGTAACTAAAATGTGGTTTCGTTTTGAGTAGTTACAGAATTTAATCATTTTTGTTTTCTATGATTAACAAAACTCCCTACGGAACCCGCTACCCTGACGCTCATAAATCTTTCACGTGTCACGTGTAACCGCTGAAACTATGTTACAAAAGGAAGCATTGACGAAAATTCATCAAATTAATGAAAGTTATACATACATAGTAAATTTATTTATTGACGTATAAAAGAACTTAGGGATAAGAAAAAGTCATTCCGATTTATTAATTTATAAATTCATTCATTTTGTTCGCAAATGGCAATTAAATTAACAATAAATTCTTTAACATAATAAAATATTAAATACAAAAAGACAAGTACAGTTTTGGCAGTTTTATAAAATAATGTAAATAGGTATTTTTTTTTGTGAGAATAACATTTTTATCCAGCTGATTCTAATCGGTATACATACATATATTTATAATAAAAGCAAAACACTTTGTGCTAGATCAGTGTGCAATGAATTATTTCGAAAAATATTTGTTAAATCCAAAAAGATCGATCGATTCGATCTTTTATGGTGTCTATTAAGCAAAAAAAAATCATTTGTCTAAAGCAACGGGATTATAGTAAGTAATGTTTTCGAGAAATAATCAAGACACAATAGTACTAAAATTAAAAATATATTAACTACAAATTCATTGACATGTTTTTGCAATATAATCGACAGTTGAACAGTTGCTAAACCTTAAAAGTGTTAAAATCGTCGTCAGTGAAGCTAGCATTCACAATCTATGTAATAATTTAGGTAACGTCGATATAAGTTTAACAAAAAATAATGAAAATTTTAAATCGCTAGCCGCGAGTGCATTCCAATCTTTGGCATTAATTTTCTCCAACGCTCCTAAATTTCGTTGTCAGTATGAAAAAAATACCTATTTAGAAGAATACATGCCCGTAAACTTAAACTATCAACATAAGTCATTCATAAGAGAAAAGAAAGAACTCGAAAACAAGACGAGATAACAACAGGAATCCGGAAATAAAGCGCCGAGATTCAGAAAAAACTGGAACCAATATATTTGAGTTTCTACATCTAGATAGTTCTCACTTGGATGCACCATAAGTTATTCACACGATTACGATCTAAATAATGACCATGTAGCTCATGATATCATAAATCCAGTGAAAACTGATTAGCCTCGTTATGTCAGCATAAGCCAGAATCCTTATTTGGATCGCATCGTGCGTCACGTGAAAGAAATCTCATGTCACCCTCAAGTATATTTCCTCATCAGTAAACATGACAATTCAAAAGATGTTTTTAACACTGTAAAGTCTACAGATAAAACTGTGTTGCTTTTATATAACCACAACCCACTGAAAAGTAACAACCCTTCCCCAGGGTAGGCTGATGAATCTGATGATACATTATTGTTCTTCATCATTCCTCCCAATTTACCCTGCGTTGCAGTCTAAGGGCGAATTCGACCAAACTTTTATCCAGCGACTAAATTTTTAATTTTTGACAGATTTTCCATACAAAAACTGTCAGACGTCCATTTTATTCGGCGGATAAAAGATACCTGCCTTTGGTTACATCAGCCCTTAGTACGTTAAACATATCCTCAATCAAATTCCTCACAATATATCGAGTCATTTAGATGTTTTTTTTTTTTTTTTTTTTGTTATTAGAAACAATCCTCGGATCTTTTAACATATGGATCTCAAGAATCATAAACTCACGTCCCGAACTCGAGACCGTTTTCTCTATGCAGTGGATTTGACGTCCACATATCACAGCCACTGTACGATACGGTAGGTACAATCACACGACGGGCAGATACAAGCAAACCTGTCCTCATCATAAATGATAGAAATCTCAAATTCTCGAAGACACTCGAATGGCCTACACACTAAAGTCGTACGACTTAAAGTTCACTTTCGCTTAAGAGGGCACGCATTTTGTCACCTCTCTCGCTCACTCGGGACCAAATTTTTAAGAATGTTTAATAAAAATGTGCTTTTTTGAAAAATGTAATCAATTAGCGAACTAATAAATAATGTTCATTTATTAAGTAATTATTAAAAACACATTTTTATTGTGGCACTTATTCAACTCATTTCAAAAACAGATCGTAGGTTATTGAGCTGAGTTTATTAGATAACACAATATGAATGTGTTTTTAATAATTATTTCATAAATTAATATTATTTATTAGTTCGCCAATCGATTACATTTTTCAAAAAAAGCACCTTTTCATTTAACATTCTTAAAAATTTGGTCCAGTGAGAGTGAGAGAGCTGACAAAATTCAGCAGCCCTCTTAAGCATCGAGGAACGTGGTTTTAACTACGACTAACTAAATAAACACACTGTTACAATCAAACAAAATACTGAACCTCTCGACTACAATTATTATTTACGTAACGTATACTCTACAATGCAAGCTGGAACAGTCTTAATACATGCTCTATTACTTAACTATGTAGGAGTTCAGTTTCATACTTAGAACTTCATGATATTGCAACTACAAGTTCCAAACATCCAAGTTTGGAACTTACTTAGTACTCGATGGTTCAAAATAACGTAATAACTAACACTAAAAACTAATTATATGGGCCTAACTTGCACTGCAGATTAACAGAAGATACTTAATATGTTAAGGGCGAGAATCTACTTGGTGGAGTTTCCCGAGCTGCCGACTTTATTTTTGAGCCAATTGTTGGTGCGGGTCAGAATGTCAGGCTGTTGTGCTGAAGCCTGCCACGCTTCCAGATTCACCTTCTTGATTTCATCGCACGGTATGATAGGATTGCTGCAAAGACAAAACATAATAAGTCAAGTATGTATTGTATATTGAATGCCATAATAAAGGCAAATGTCACAATAAGAAGGAAAACCACTTTCAATAAAGTAATGATGAAAATATTTACAAATAAACAAGTGGAGCAGGAAGCATCATAACGAAGGCCTTTATTGTCTGTAATGATTCCGCGTCCATCTGTATCCTACTTTCAGCAATTGGATCATTAAGACCAAAGTTTCGATGTTGTCATCCACCGCAAATGCCACAATCATAACCTTCAGTGACAGCAGTAAACAATGGTCAAGCATAATTATTTTTGACCGCAATAACCTCATAATGCAATCACCAATCTCTTTTTCTCCAGGTTGCGCTATGTTGTCCCAAGACTGTACCTTGTGGCATTCCTTTGCCTATTTATACTCATATTAATACAACAAAAATGACTCTCCGAAGACAGAGCAAATCTTCTTTTTACTAACAAGATTTGATTGCAATACGTAACGGAACATTTTAAAGCAGTGTGCACAGTGATTTTTCGAAAAGACACGCATTGTCAAATGCCTACGTGGTGACCGTTTAATATAAAGAGCATCTCATTCAGTCCGATACTAAGATTTTATGATAAATACATTCGTAACTATAATTTACCTTTCAGAAGCTGGTTGGAACACATCCTTTTGTATTCTATCAAAGGGTGTGTTGTCACATATCAGTCTCGCGAGGGATGAGCGTCTTATTTCAGCGAGCTGCCTCTTGGTGAAGCTGCCGGCTTCGTCCTGGTGGCTGTAGAAGTATCTGTCTCCTGCCTTTGTGCGCCATAATTGTTCCTCTGTGGGTAGGGACAGAAAATCATTAATTTTAATTGATATACATACGTAGATGTTTCTTTAAAATATTTGACTAAAAATTCTGCGGGTCTGGTAAGATTAAGAGAAAAAAATAAGATTGATAAACCACTCGTATTACAGAAACAATAAAAAAGCCATTGTGTCTCGCGTAGATCTGCGTTCGCATACGAAGGGTTACATGATTTCACCGTTGTGATGAAACTGTGGTTGTCAATCTGAATAGTTAAAAAAAAAAGTGTTTTCTTTCTATTGAAAATTTTCTCAACAAGACTGAATTGGTACTGTTTTTTATTTAGAAAATATACCTAGCTAGCACTTCCCATGCGACTTTGTCCACGTGAATTTCGTACTTTAATACCCCGTTAGGGGTAGATTTTCAAAAAACCCTGATACACGTTATTCTTTAATACTGAGTTTCGAGTTAATCGGACTGCACGTTAAATTCTTCCATACAAACTTTGACACCCCAATCCCTCTTGAGAAAAACAAAACATTACAAACTTCATAATTTACTTAGATAAGTATACGTGCCAAGTTTCAAGTTTATTAACTCCAGAAATAAGATTTTTCATACAAACAAAATCTGTCCTTTTCAAAGGTCGAATTTCCAAAAATCCTTCCTTAGTGGATGCTTACAACATAAAAAGCATCAACTGCCAAAATGTCAAGTTTGTAGCCGCAGCGGCTTAGGCTCTGCGTTGATGAATCAGTTAGGACAATTGAATCCAAAGCCAATGCCTGTGGCTAGGTCATCGTATGCTATGCATATGTGCTTCTTGATACTCACTTATAAGGTAAGTAGCCGTGGGTCCAAGCAGTGATCCGGGAAGAGGTGTCTCCGCCATCAGACCGATCACCAGGTCTATGTCCCCAGGCTTCTCGTACACTTTCGATAATTTGTCAACCGTCTGTGAATAATAATGAGAATTGTTTGTAAAATTCTTAATAACGTAATGAAAATGTTTAGACTGGATGTTATTGAAACTGAATAGGCTAACAGAAATCTAGGGCCATATTTAAAACATTACTTTCACGATAAGGGGCGCAGCCTTCATACAACCCGATTCCTATTCGGAACAACCACTCTGCTAACGGCCGAACCTAAAAAGTAACCTATTTTCAGTAAAAAAACAGATCGCTATTGATGGTAGACAGTATAATTCTATCTTTCCTTATGTCAGGCCGGTAAGATTCCGTAGTCTCTTATATCTATATTATCTCTCTTATTATTCTTATTATCTATCTTATTGGGGCGTTAAAACCATAGATAAGTAGGTTTTTCTATCTCCAGTATGCCAAAACTGGTGATAGATAGGTTATTGTTATTATTAGTTAACCTTTTAACCGCCCGACTTCATAATATCAGTTGTCGTGCCCACAGCGCCGGGCACAGTGAATTATTACGGTATTTGGTCGTAAATATACGACCCTGGCGAAATGGACACGAAAATACTTGTCGGATCAATCCGACGTTGGCGGTTAAAGGGTTAATATGGTACGCCACCTGTGAGTGTAACTGTGTATCACATTATAGCTATTTAATACCAGTTTATTAGGTACATCACAAGACTAAAAACATTACAAAAATGCCTACATTTTAATGTCTAAACAAAGAATTCCGATAACATCAGCGTCAAAATAAGCCGGCCCTCGTGTGTCAGAATGCGGTACTAAATTTGTAGTTACGGACTACGGATATACGGGACTTCGTGTCCCGTAGCGCCGCAGGGAAGCCGAACAACAGCGAGTTATGACGGAGACATAAATAGAAAAGTAAGTAGAAGAGAACGAGATAGAATGAATGAATAATTGTTCTTTTATGCGTTTGTGTTTTTTATTTGCGTCATGTTTACCACAAATAAATGTATTTTCTTTATTTTCATTTTCTTTAGTACCTAGTGTTCAATTTCGTAGATTTTTGTGTTGATTTATTGACAGATAAATTCACGTTCTTTTGCATTTTATTCGTTATAACATAATTTTAGAATATTTTTGTAATAGGATGTTTTTCATAAATAAAACTATAACTATCGGTAATATTATCGTTTCATTTCTGTAAAAAAATTGATAATTCTGTTTGTGTAGTGAGCTACACAAACAGAATTATCAATGTTATGTTACTTCACCATAGATGGCGTTAAATTAAGAGAAGTAAATGAATGAATTTTTGAGTTAACTCATTTTGATGTTGTCTAGAGTTTATGAGACCTGCCGATCTATTCTGTAAACATCACACCGTGAGCACTTAGGTGAAGTGAGTTTGAAGTGAGCTCAATCCCTAGTAGAGTAAGGTGGGATGACAGTTCACATCACAGAATAGCACCACTGAACATTTTTTTCTAGTTTCTCACTTACGGTAATTGTGTAATTGTATCTGTGCTACTGCAAGATATGATTATAATTCTTTCTCCGAGTTCTTTTTGTGAGTTCTCCGAGTGCCTAATTTGTGCGCCCTTGTGACTTTTTACTTGTCGTTATCATAATTTATGTATTTAATTTCGAATAGTCTCATTGAATTTGAGCAAAAATAAACTACTTCTTCGGGAATTTCGAAAACCAATTATTGTGTAAGCAAGAAATACAATTTCGAAATAGACATACCTCTTCCGGGATAACATCAGCAAGTTGTTGGAAGCTGGTAGCAGCGGGCAATCCATATAGAGTACGGTACTGGGGGTATCCAGACAGACCATGATCACGACCACGCTGAATGTCTACTGCCAACACGTCAAGACCGCCGAGCCATTGATGACGGAGCTGTTGAATAACATTAGATTTTAGTACATGGACGACAGAACTTAAAATTAAACACTAAGGATAAAATTGATACTGGTAGACCTACGTCTCATTCAAATTATAATGTCGGGTCAAGTCAATAAATTACTTACTACGCAACTTAATAAATAAAAACCAAGATCTGTTACAAATTAAGAGCGGAAACTAAGTTTCTAATTATTAATCATTCAAGTTGTCGATATCGTTCTGCATTAATAATGATTTAATTGCCATGTAAATATTTTAATTTGCGTAGAGGAACTTAACTGAAATAATTAGAAATTATTATAGCTAATGAAGTTAAAATGCGGAGAGCGATACTAAGCATAAATAATAAATACATTAAAGTGAAATAATAATAATAATATGTACAAGTATATAAAAAAGGGGAAGATCTCATTGGGCATCGAAAAATTCGTCCGCATCTCTGTCAATGGAAAAAGTGCCCAAAAGGCTGGCAGCATTGCCACGTTGTATGGCAATGCTGATTTTAAGACTGTTAGTTTTTAAATTATATAAATAGTAAATAGTTAGCTATGAGTTATAATAATATATAATATAAGTGAAATTATTATTAGTTCTAATGACTTTACTTGCATGTTTACATACATACCTAATTAGTGCTGATAGTTAACGCTAATGGCACGTTATTGGTGATAAGGTTAATAAATAATAGCCATGTTTACTTCTAAATAAACTGGTTTTAAGGAAGTCATCTAAACGCGCAGTTCTCTGCGGTCATTGTAAATACTACATAGTATTGCTAGGTCATTCAGTACACAGACAAAATCAATTTGTAGTTGTAGTTGTATTAACTTAAGTTAATACAACAGAATCGATTAGTGTTAACGAGTTACCACAGAAAAAAATTAAACAAAATATTTTGTCGTGGTTAGAAGTCATAAAGGACACCGGACAAAACTGCTTACAGATTAGTTTTAACAATACTTATAGACAAATAAATAAAATAGAAAAGAGGAGAGCATCGTATTCTTAATTTTGTCGTACCCGTCTAATACAAGGGGATGCTTTCATTCCACTAAGTAGAAGATAATCCTTCTCGCCCAACTTTTTAAACGAATGCCATGGATCTTTGTACCAATTGTTAGAAGCAGCCATAGGTAAAATTGGCTGAATAGTGATTCAATCAGTTTGGCTATGGATCTTTATAAATGCGATATTGTGGTGTATTAATATAATTTGATTCGTTTCTGGATATAGAATCCCAGCTTGATTATAATGCTGTTTAACCCTATTAATATCAATGTTATTTAAATAAGTATGCTCATCAGCTATGGCTAACGTAGACAGATATATTTACATTATGTGACATATCACATAATGTAAATATATCTGTCTACGTTTATGCAGTGCTATACAATATTTACTTAAGTCAAACACGTTCAATGTGACATTCTACCATTGTTCAAGGCAAACAAACGTTGGACGGAAATTCATAACATAATATAACTCTTCGCTTTGTTATTTTTCTCAGCTACTCTTGTCTTGACTCATACTCGGGAAGTCATTTGAAATGAATTTCCAAACATTATATTGGATTTTTATTGTTTTTACAATCGATATGTTGTGTGTACATAATTCTTTTAACATTCGATGCTTTATACCCTGGCATATATTTGTACACCCGCAAACGTTTCCGGTCGCCCACTTTTCGCTTTTATTCCCTTAGTGATAAGGTTGAAAATTGGTCCACCGGGAACGTTCGCCTACGTAGATACACACATCAAAAGTGTCTAGGGATCAAGTACGTTTTAGAGTATCACCGCAATTGAGGATAATTATTTTAACTTTTTTGGATCGTTATTGATTCTTTTTAGTGAATTTCACTATTTGAATAAAGAATTTTCTTTAAATTTTGTTTGAAAATAGAAAATTAACTGTCAATCAGGATTCCTATAAAAGTGTGTAGATAATAGCGTTTTTACAACACCATTATCAATTTCTGCATCGGAACTGAAAAAATTGAAGAAGAAATGATGAGAGCCATCGGAATGTTGTAAGCTGGTTCCAGGCAACGTACTATAGCTGTCACTCTTGGCGTTACACAGAGCCATGAGCCGCCTCGGGACACGCTATCGTATCATGGGCAGCGTGGCCGAGCGACATGGTGGACGATCTCGCATCACCACCGCAGAAAGGACCGGTATATCCAAAATACTACTCGACGGAATATTACCATGACCGCCATGGTGTTGGCTACGAGGATCCACAGCCCAGCAGGCTTGCTGATAAGCGAAGTGAAGTGGGTCTGCATTCCCGAAGGCCACTGAGAGTTCCACCTATAACACCCCGCAATCGTAGGGCCCATTTACAATGGGCTTGCGAACACAGAAATTGGGAGGAGGAAGACTGGCGTTGTTTTTGCTTTTCCGATGAATCTCGTTTCGGTATGAGGCCGGATACAAGACGTCTTCGAGTTTGGAGGACCTCTGGACGTCAAGAACGTTTGAAATTTTGTCAGGAAGTTCTTTCATATGGAGGGGAAACAATAATGGTTTGGGCCGATATTTAGATCGGTGGAAGAACCGATCTCATTTGGATCAGGGGCAACCTCAATGCTCAGATTTAAGCGGAAAGGATTGTTTCATACGTGATCATCCCTTTGCGAAGCCGATTGGGTGATTCGTTTCGACTAATGCACGACAATGTACGTCCACACACGGCTAGATTCGTAACACGCACAGTTGCCGAAGCTCGCAGCAACGTCCTGCCATGACGTGCTCAATTGCCAGACCTCAACCTAATTGAGCACGCATGGGATATTCTCCAAAGAAGAACTTTGCCGAGTATGTCGTGCATACCCCACAACAACTTTTTGACTTGTTAGAAAGAACGTGGTCGGCCATTCCTCAAAGTCATTTTGATTAACTGATTTTAAGCATGCTAAATCGCTGTGATTGTGTGATTCGTGGGAAACACAGATTAATTTGTTTTTATGTTTACAATAAAAAAAAATTAAATCTCCATTTTTGCCTTTTAATTGACGACATTAACTTAGGTTAATTTCCCACAATTTGCAAAAATTGCTATTTTTCTTAATTTTTACAAAGTATAGGAATAAGATGTTAACTTAAACATAGGAATTAAAATAAGAAGCCAGTCTGGAAGAATAGATTTGGTAAATATTAATTGGATAATGTTTTATAGTTAAAAATGTACTTGATCCCTAGACACTTTTGATGTGTGTATATGCCTACATACCTACGTAACATAATTAAGTACTATGTCAATATATTCTGGTATGTTTTCAAGGTGATGTGCTAGCAACAGTTAGGAAAAGTAAATATTTTTGATCACTCAGAACGTTGGGTACGAATTTGTTAGCATAAAGGTGTCACTTGTATATACTCCACTAATCAATGTTACCATATTAATCGTACATTTTGGATCCATTACCAGGAAAACCCCGTCAATACGATCTACCTACTTTAGCATTGACATTTTGATATTCATAATTATGTTATTTGACATTGACTCAAGACTCATAATTGCTTCAACCTACCGATAAGCGTCTACTGATGTCACTGCTACGTACTTATTACCTTGGAGATTTAAGTAAACATTGGTGCCGATTCTCTTGTCACAAATGCCTCTAAACTAGACTAAAAATCACCAAAATTCAGTTTATTCCTGTCAAACGACGGTTTCTCATTCTGAAATTGACTAAAATTACACAATTTAACTATATTTTAGTTTGACAGCACTAAGATGCCACTGAGTTAATATTTTATTGAAAATGGTAATTTTGCTGTTCTGAATTTGACGTTTTCACCTAAAATTTAGATTTTCTAACTAAATCTAACTATTTTTAATCGCGATTAAAAAGGTGTGGAAAAAAATTAGTTGGCATGAACTAAAATTCACACTAACACCTCGACTTCAGGTGCAAGAACAGTACTGTATCTTTTTATTTCTTTTATTTTGCTTATATCTCGAAAACGGTGTGTCCTGTCGCAAAAACAATGAAAATTTTGATCGCCTTTATAAAAGCCCCCTTTACAAAAGCAGCCTTTATAAAAGCCCCTAAAACTCAACATGTAGATAATAATTTTCCATAGTTTCCTTACAATAAGTGAAAAATTCCATATAAAACACGTCGAGGCTGCCTCCCCGCCCCTTGCGCGCCTCCGGCTCAAAAAAAAATCACGGGGTTGGGCAAACAAGTACTTACCACGTGCAGTCACCATTGTCAAATTCGATTTAGTTGTGTCAAAATAATTTTTCAATTTATTGATATTTTTTTGCAGAATAGCTTTAAGATTCTCATAGCCAAATGTAAGGAATTTTAGCGATAGTTTAGTTAGTTTAGTTCGGTATACAAGAGAATCGGCACCATTATCTACATTTCAATGAGCCCTTTCTTCTCCTCTGCTATAAACGAAATCTCAAAGAAACTTACATCATCATCATAGTTTAAGTCCGACCCCTGGCACTTCTGGCTGATCATTCCTCTCAAGATCTTTTCCAATCCTCCCTTCTGCGAGACCAGTTCGGGCTTGAAGTAGTTGTTCAGGAGACGGTGTGTTGCCGTTTTGTTGTTCTCATCAACCAGCTCGATGTCTTGATCCAAGAGACTATTCACGAAATGGAAACCAGCAGTAGCGAAGGCGTTGGTGATGGCAGGGTTAATGTCTGGGTTGTACCCATTATCGTAGCTCTCATACAGCTCATCGAATGCCTTTCCTGTGAAAAGAACAATTTACATTAATTAGCAACGGTTGCTGAAACACCAGGGGGCCAACCACCACCTCTTAAAGCAGTATTATTTTAGTGTTACTTAAAGTGCTAAGTATACTTTTAGTGTGAGAAAGAGATGGAGCTATACAGGACGTCTAGCTCCATCTCTTTCCCACACTCAATTAAGATTAAAATAATACTGCTTTACGAGGTGGTGGTCTAGGCTTGGAGTGTTGTAAACGTTGAATTTAAATGATTTTGTTTAACATCTGTTTTTTTTATTTTCATTATTTAACCACTATTGTGCCCATAGAAAATCAGCAAATCAATGCCATTTTTAGGGTTCCGTAAATCTGTACCCGAAGGGTGCCAAACGGAACCCTATTACTAAGCCTCCGCTGTCCGTCCGTCTGTCTGTCAGCGGGCTGTATCTCATGAACCGTAATAGGTAGACAGTTGAAATTTTCACAGATTATGTATTTCTATTGCCACTATAACAACACATAATAAAAATAAAAGGAGGTTCCCATACAATAAACTTTGTATTTTGAAAAAAAAAATTTCTTACCCTGGCATTTGGGGGCGTCATTAACTAGAACTCATTGAGTAGAGTACAAATATATACTGGATGATTTTTTTTACCGTCTCGAAATTTTTACAGGGTGTTCTAACCATAAATATGAACAACTTTCACTATGGGACCAACTCTGAAATCAAGAAAAAAAAATCAGCTGATTCATACAAAAGTTCAATACCTACTCGACCAAAATGTATGAATCAGCTGATTTTTTTTCGTGATTTCAGAGTTGGTCCCATAATGAAAGTTGTTCATATTCATGGTTAGAACACCCTGTAAAAATTTCGAGACGGTAAAAAATATCTTCCAGTATATACATTTCTTCTTCAAAAATGAAGAAATGGGGGCCGCAAAAGTTGTCAGCTTTAGACCATTTTTGTAAGAGCTCTATCGCAACAACTAAACAAGTTAGGAATTTGAAACTTCTGTATGTCATGTACCATATCAACTGACATTTTTCGAGAAATTCACTTTTTTATCGTTTTGAATTTAAAGGCGCTATTCGCATGTTTCAAAATAAAATTTCTCAATTCCTCGAAAAATGTCAGTTTTTTTATATGTAGTGTTAAACCTTTCGTGTACGCAACCCTTCGTGTGCGGGTCCGACACGCACTTGGCTGTTTTTTTATATTTTAACAATAACTGTCCAAAAAACATTTAGTGTTTGGAAAAATGTATGGCTACAATGCGTTTTGTTGATTACTAGCGTAATCAAATGTTTTCAAACAAAATAGTTTGGACAGCTTCTTGCTTGTCGTCAATGGTTAGGAAAAAATTACCTTATATTATTCTATGATGCTTATGCCTTGATCCTTACCTAACAATGCAGGTAGCCAGGTTTTGTAGGTAATATGCTGGATTTCAGCGATGACAATCCTCCTAGCTTCATGGTATAGTCTGTCGGAGTTCCAGTCAGGGTTGAGGGTAGCCAGAGAGCGAGCGATGCGGTTGTGTTCCCTCACCCAGATGGTGTACATACTGGTCAACCAGGGGTGAGTATTGACACGGGTATCACCTGGTGAGAAAAAAAAAGAAACATCCAATCAATAATGTACCATGGGGGAAACGAACATCTATACACCGTAAACACTATTCTTGCTCGCAGCGCGCCGCCGCTACAGTAACGCTTGCTAACAGATGTGGTCATGATGTGCACGGGATTTTGTTTTCATATTGGTCAGATGTAAGTTTCCTCGATAGTACCTAATTTGGACATTTTGATGGAGGATTTGATAATGGATTTGAAATACTTTCTTTGAGAAATAGGGCAAAGGATAGATAGAAAAGTCAGACAGGATTTATTGAAATATTTTTAATAAATTAATTAAAAATAATTGAAATAAATTAATTTAAATAGATTTTGTGAAATATTTCAACATATCGCGAGTCATTTGTTTTCATTATAATCAGTAACTAATCCGTATGTAACTCATTAGTTGACCCAGTTTGGGTCTTACGGCGTATTTGTAGATGAATCATACCGTAACATAACGTAACACCACGCCTTGTTTCCCCAAAGGGTTAGGCAGAGGTGTACCTATATAGAATAAGTAGAATCATACCAATATCTGTGTTAAGAATTCATGAATGTTCTAAAAAGAGGTGAAGAGGTTAAAACGGTTTTTGCAATACCGCATTTGATTAGTAATTAAAAAACAAGCTCAAGTCATCGCCTTAGCTTCGTCAAAAGAAAACGAATGGCAATACTAAAATTAAGAATCTATTTAAATCAGGCAGAGAGGTCAAGGAAACTGAAATCGAAAGTAGGTATGGTACTGTAGAGGTTTTATCTGAGCGTGCCATTAGCATGCAACCTTCGCAAGTTAAAACATTTATCTAAACCCTTTTTCCCAAAGTGGTCCAGGTGGACCCCCAGGGGTCAACGCAGCCAACGCAAATTTCATAGTTAGATCTAATCTTCACATTTTTTGTCGAGTTTTGGGAATATGGTAAAAATGTAGCTACAGAGGGTCCACCGGAACCAGCTAAATTTTGAAAGTGGATATGAGAAAAAAGTCTGGGAAGCTCTGACTAACCTAATCTATACTAATATTATAAAGCTGAAGAGTTTGTTTGGTTGAACGCGCTAATCTCAGGAACTTCTGGTTCGAATTGAAAAATTCTTCTAGTGTTGGATAGCTCATTTATCGAGGAAGGCTATAGGCTATATAATATCACGCTACGACCAATAGGAGTGGAGCATCAATGAAAAATGTTGCAAAAAAAAAATGGGGAAAATTTATTCCTTTTGAGAGCTTCCATTGCGTGCGCTGCTGCGTAAACGGTTAAAGTTACGCAAAAATTATGCATGACGGAATTGTTCCTCATAAAAAGTTCTAAAAAAAAGTTCGCAATAGCATATAAGCGCGATAGCATATGCTATCTTTAAAGGTTGGCTCACTATAACATTTTTAATGGTAATCAAATTTGCTATAAAATAATGTATTATTTGCGAAGGTGTCATAAACATGGTATTAATCCTTATCCAAATAAATAGTTTCATAATCAAGGTTGATTAATTACATGTAAATTCCTTTTTAAAATATTCGAATCGGACCTTTCGTTTAGAAATTACGACGGGTATAAAAATGCTTAAAGTAAGAAAAATGCGCTTAGTGTATTAGTTACCTACACATTTTATTTTTTCGCGAAGTCGCGGGCGGAACCTAGTCTACTAATATTATAAAGTTTTGTGAGTTTGTATGTAGGGGTAATCTTTGGAACTACGGATCTGATTACGAAAATTCTTTCACTAATGGGAAGCTATAGTATTGCCGAGTGTCATAAGAAATTTTATACATATGTTGGCTTCCAGCTGGATGGGGTCGCGGGCAAAAGCTTGTTCAAAATAAAGAATCAGAACATTCCAGTCTAAGATGTGATGGAATTTACCCAGAAACATTTTTTTTTACATTATTTTATCTTTTTTTTTTGTGGATGGGAAATCATCAAACGACTTCTCCCGCTCTGGGCGGAGCGGGAGGGCGTGTCAGACTTTTACTGACTAAAACCCACCCGTGTTCCTTCTGTTGGCTGTGCCGGGGCCACGGTAACTCTTTCGAACATCCCGCAACCCTAGCTGGCATCGGCCCTAGCGGACCCCGTCAATAGTGCTGACATCTCTTTGAGGCGCGCGTGGAACACGACGCGCCGTCGACTCGGGCTTGGTCCTTACCGGGCGGCGAGCTACCCATTGCTCGCCGTCCGCAAGCCCGCGCCTACGGTGGCCGGGAATCGGCTGCCAATTCCCGACGCCCAGGGCGTCTCCTGCAGCGACTAGGGGCGTGAGGGTGCAAAGCTTGCCTCTCCCTCACGCGTCCCGCCTCCTCCTTCACGAGCATTACTGCTTCGCAGAAGGAGGTAATGGCATCCCATGCACTCTCGCTCCGTACCATGGCCTGGACCAGGGCCGGACGCGAGAGATCGCCGCCGCCGATCGCTTCTGCGAGGACACGGCGGTGCTCCGCCCAAGCCGGGCAGACCTCCACCGTATGCTCCACCGTGTCCTCCGGGCGATCCACACAGTAGTGACACCCGGGCATTTCCTCCCGCCTTATCCGGAACAGGTACCTCCCGAAGCACCCGTGTCCGGTGAGGACCTGCGTCAGGCGGAAGGTGAGGACGCCGTGGCGCCTCTCCAGCCACTCCTCAAAGAGGGGACTTATCGCCGCAATTGTGGCGTGCCCAGCGCTGGGTTGCGACAATCGCACTCTCCATGCCGCCATGAGATCCTGCCGGAGCTCTGTCCGCCGTGCCGCGATTTCTCGCGGCAACGGAGTTATGCCCCGGCGCCGGCGTCCTGCCTCCTCGCGCCACTCCCACATTTGCGCGAGGACTTTTGCCTCCAGATCCCATGGCGGTAATCCGGCAAGGAGGTTCGTCGCCTCCCTGGAGACCGTGCGGTATCCCCGGGCTAACCGGATGGCCATGACCCTCTGGGACATTATTTTATCTAATGACACAATCATCAAAGAGCGTTTACGACGGACGGCATTTCACACAAAATTTCAAGTCTTTATTTTTCGAAATGAATGAACCGATTTTAATAAAACTTCCTACGCATAAGGAAACAGTTAATTAAGAACATTTTCGAAAAATAGCGTTACAGCTGAATTCGACCGACTTTAAATTTTCCATAGAAACAGAGATTTCCAATTATCTATTTTTAAATAAGACATTTCGAAAATGTTCTTAACTAACTTTTTAGGCCTATGTATCCTGCTTATGTATGCGTATTAAGTTTCAGTAAAATCGGTTCATACCTACATTTCGGAAAACAAGGACTTGAAAGTTTGTATGAAATGCCGTCCATTGTAAACGCTCTTAATAACATAATCTCTTTATCTACCTCGTTATCAGTGTCATCGTATTGCCACATGGCATTTATCAACTTTGTAAATAATGGTTTAATACCTAAAGTTCTCGGATTTGCATTATTTACATTATCTTTAATAGGTGGTAACTGTCCCGTTGGTCTAGTGGTCACAAGCGCTACTGCTGAGCATGAGGTCCTAGGTTCGATTCCCGGGTCGGTCAAAGTGTTATTGGGTTTTCCATCTGGAATTTCTCAGTAGCAGCCCGGAGTCTGGATTTGTGGCCGGTTGATGGCAATAGGCTCGCCCCCTATTACATGGGACTTAACATAACTGGCGAAATATGGGTGTACTTAGTTACACCTCTGCTTAACCTTTCGGGGAATAAGGCGTGATGTTATGTTAGGTGGTAACTTTGTTGATTTATCAATTTGCGACCAGAATTTGAAGGTGTTTAAAATACCCAAAATAACGATACAGTATGTATTTCTCATGAGATCATTTCACACCTTTGTGGCGAGGATTCAGTAAATAGTAGGTACTTTTAAGTTCTTCTTTTCAATACCTGACTGGCCATATTAATGAGCTACTTATTTACTTACTTACGTTGATCCTCAATTCCTCATGTGTCATCATATTAACCTATTGGTGTTTTCCAAAATATTTTTCTTACTTTTTCAGCACACGAATGTGTTTCCCGTAGATTTTTACACCTCTTATACACATGTAACAGGACGACGAACCATACGAGACTCACAACAACAGCACTGCGCCAAATAAAATATATTGTCAACAACTTCTACAATTAATTTACAATTATTTATTTTTAATGGAACTTACCCGCATTAAAGCAAGTAGCAGAGCTGTTAACCACAAGGCATTTCTCAGTAGGATTGGCAACCAAAGGCAGGAGTTTCTCATCCTCAATGGTAGAAGTCTTCAGCAGACCTCCCGTTGTTTCGCGTAAGGCTGCAGCTTCCTTGCTGTTTGTTCCGTAGATGTTAGACCCATCCAGGAAATGAGTCGCTCCGTTCATCTGAGAGGAAAAAAACATAAGCATTTAGGTACTTACAGTCTCATTGTGAAAGATATCTTGCCAACAACTGCAGTGTAAATTTACGTCATTAGTTTTAATTAGGTATAATTTTATTGCTTCAGTCTATGATTGATATGAAACCTTGTGGTTTATTGATACAAGTAGGTATAAGCAGAGTCCACTGGTTATAAGGATGGGGTGTTTGGATTATACATACTTAACTAGCACTTCCCGCGCGACTTCGTCCGCGTGAATTTCGTACTTTAATACCCCGTTAGGGGTAGATTTTCAAAAAACCCTGATACACGTTATTCTTTATGTTTGGTCTTAAATATAAACACTGAGTTTCGAGTTAAGGGGAAGCGCCCGGTAGCCCGCAAAATACAAACTTTCTTACTTATGTTTTTTGCAATTTGCAAGTCAGTATTAAGTTGTATGTTGATTAAAGTAGGTATCATTCGCAACCGTAACAAATATGCATTTACAGAATTATAATCATCAAAATCAGAAACACAACTCCATAAGTTTGTATAATCCTAATTGTCAAGATTTCATGAAATAGTCATTCAATAGAATTACCTGGTCTTAAAGAGTTGTATTGATGACTTTAGTTGTTATAATTCTGTAAATACATATTTTTATGGTCGCGAATCATATATTGATTAACATACAACCTAATACTGACTTGCAAATTGCAAAAAAACGTAAGAAAATTCGAATTTCCCGAGCTACCTGGCGCTTTCGCAATCAGACCGCGCGATAAAATTCATCCATAGAAACTTTAACATCCCCGAATACTCCTTCAGCGGGTAGTTTAGAAAAACAAAAAATGACAAACTTCATAATTTACTTCAGATAAGTATTTGTGCTACGTTTCAAGTTTATTAATAAATGAATGAAATGCACCGACCCCGGCGTGGTTTAACCAGACTCGATTACTCGAATGAACGCAAAGATTCACACTAGCCCCTGTAGCCTCCCTAAACCCCCTTAAAGGTCGAATTTCCAAAAATCCTTCCTTAATGGATGCTTACAACAAAAAAGACATCAATGCCAAAATTTCAACTTTGTAGCCCCAGCGGTATAGGTACTTACCTACATACCCAGCGGCTGTGCATTGATGAATCAGTTGGGACAAGTAATTATAAATTGTATAGATTAGTCTCAAATCAGATTTAACACTATGAGCATTTGAAACTATAAAAATGCTACAAATCGGAATACCTACCTATAAGTACAATACAACAAACGGATAATATTTATGAAGTGTTCCCGTTTGAGCACCTATTTTTTGAGCACCAATGCATTGAGCACCGAAGGTATTCCCATTTAAACACAAATCTATTTAATACCTTCGGTGCTCAATGCATTGGTGCCCAAAAAATAGGTGCTCAAACGGGTATTCCCGTTTTCATATTTATATCTATAATGTGCTTAAGTTTAAAGTATGTACCTACACCAAAAAAATATTAACACAAGCGATGGTTAATGAGTGAATGAGTTAATGAGTTGGTGTAACTTGTCTTTGTACTAAACAGGTAAAAATAAGTTGAAACAAAATGATGCGCTTATTTATCAACATTTGAACAAACATCGACCCTTCACTTCTTTGCTTTTTCCTTATAGCTATTTAGGTTTTTATCTTTTAACTAAAAGGATTTATCTTACTAGGTAATTAATAATTAATTAAGCAAGACATCCATGTACTATGAGAATTTAGATACGAATGTTGAAAATATTCCCCTTCTAAATATTTTTTTGTTTAATAAATATGCAATAGCAGCCTGGAGTCTGGATTTGTGCCTGGTTGATATATAGAGCCATCAATCCAGACTCCAGACTCCAGGCTAATAGGGCTATTACATGGGACTTGAACATAACTGGCGAAATGTGGGTGTACTAAAGGTACACCTCTGCCTAACCCTCGGGGATTACAGGCGTGATGTTTTATGAAATAGGCAAAACCTTGGTCACTGCAGCAGCAGAAAACGTATGCAAGTAAGCACTGCCGAAGGAAACAGCGTTTACTGTTACCCGCTAGATGGCGCTGATACCCGTGACTTTATATTAGCGTTCATTCATAAAACTGATACGATTTGAAAACATCCGAATACTTATTTCTTTTCATCTACTTAGATAAGTACTTACGTGATAAATTTTTGTATGCGGTTTAGGTGTGAAAGTGTTATAATTGCGAGAATACTATGTACATACTACATAGAGAGGTAAATACATGCATATGTAGGAACTAAGATGAGTTTATATTATACGTAAATATTATGTACCGAGGTACATACCTACTTGATAAAATGGTAACTATTATAATTTCAATTGGTTCTTTACGTAGATACTTATTTGAACTATTGATTTCGGTTGTACACTACCCACTCTACAAAGGAAATAAATTTTTGGTAAAACATCGTCGTAAAAAAGTAGGTAGGTATAGGTATCCTTACCTAAAGTTTACCTAATTATTTACATACTTTGCCATTAGGTAGGTACCTACATCGTAAACCAAAACATTTTTACTAAGTAAACTAAACTTGAAAGTACATAACTTCCGCTACAACTACATAAATTACTCTGTTAATGAGTACCTAGATGACAGATTTTAATTTATTATTTCATTCCATAATCATTATTAGTTTCAGTTTTTTATTCACTATTATTGTTATTTTTTCTTTTAGTTGAATAGCTATTAGTAATCTCTATATTAAGTATTATTAAATTATTGCAGATTGTTTTAAATATTAACATATGAATGACTACTATATCAATTACTATTAAATTATTGACATTTATTTTTTAAATTAATGATTATTATTATTGCTAATATATTAATTAAATACTAATTTATTGACTATGTACTATTATAATGTTGGAAAAGTCTTTAATTATTGTATGCCCAAAGGCGGGTCATAGATGTACTTCACGTTATAAACTATAACACCTTATTTTTACCTATGTACCACAATAAATAATTTGAATTTGAATTTGAATTTTCCGCACAAACTCGACACATTCTAATCAACACATTCTTAATCAAGTTTGTCAATCATGATAACATCCATAGATCCATTGTATTGTAGGTATATTACGTAAGTCTTACAAAAACATGTTTTTGTCCGGGTTACATTATCGTTAGTCCTTATCAATTGCATGTTTGTGAACTACTCCGGATAACTATACAAATAAATAAAATTGAAGTGTCTGACTGTAATGTCAAAATAACAACTTATTATTAAATGCATATGAAAGTAGGTATATACGGTACATAAAAGAAAAAGCAATTTTTTGAACTTACGTCTGTCTGTCTGTTTGTTCCGTCTAATCTCTGAAACGGCTGGACCGATTTTGACGGGACTTTTAGTGGTAGGTGGTATGCGGAATAACTTAGCCTACTTTTATTTTAGAAAAATAATTAGGGTTAAGTACGCGCAAAAAAAATAAAACCTTGTATGAACAAAAAGTCGTTTGAAAAATTCTTATAGGTTATTTAACATCACGTTACGACCCTTAGGAGCCGAACCAAAAGAAAAGTCAGAAAGAACACTAAGCGAAAACGAAGTACTTAATAGCGCGGGCGGGCGCTGCAACGCGACGGGTCGGGGATGAGGGAGTTTTATTAAAATGTGGCTGTTATTTTAGCATATTGTGTATCTTACGACTTTTACGCGAACGAAGTCGCGAGGCACAGCTAGTCTCTAATATTACTCAAGTAACTTGAGCACTCCTGCAGATAAATTCATCATCTGCCTAGCCTTTTCCCAACTATGTTGGGGTCGGCTTCCAGTCTAACGGGACGCAGCTGAATACCAGTATTTTACATGGAGCGACTGCCTATCTGACCTCCACAACCCAGTTACTGGGTAATACGATACCCCTTGGTAAGACTGGTTGTCAGACTTTCGGGCTTCTGACGACCCGTAACGACTGTCAAAGATCCACGAATGACAGCCGGGACCAACGGCTTAACGTGCTTTCCGAGGCACGGAGGAGACTCGGTATGTAAAGATGGTCACCCATCCACGAATCAACCCCGGCAAGCGTAGCTTAACCTGATGGATCGACCCGTGTGGCTGTTATTACTTAGCCACGAGCTCCTCTCATGCAGATAAATTGTGTAACGTAATAATTGAATTCGGAATGTCATGTCGTTTCGATTCGGAGGCGAGCGCAAACTACCTATTTATACCTATTCAAATCCTTGTTTCCAGTTGATGTTATTTCTATTAAGACTAATAACAACTTTAAAGAAATGTTATATTTAACACTCAATTAATTTAAAACTCATTATTTAATCTACTTAATAGTTGAATGACTAAAACTATTCAAAAAGTCGTAAAAATGTTTGAAGTTGTAGGTAACATAAACTGATTATTTACTGAACTTTCAAAATTTCACATAATTATGTAGGTAGGTAAGATACCTAATATGTTTACATCTTTGAAAGTTAAATCGCGAACGCAATTTATCTGGATCACGAGAAGCAGTCAAAACTAAACATCAAAACAATGTATAAACGAAGAAACAGAAAGGTGGATGCAAGCTAAATTGGCTTCACTTTCTGAATTGAACTGTGTTACACAATTTAGTCTGCCGGTCCCTTATACAGGCTGGTCCAAATAGGGACGTCCAAACGAAAAATCTTAATTCCTCATACCGCGGAACATACCTGGGGTATTCAAACATACCCCGTGTATGTTCCGCGTTTTTTTTATAGTTTTCGAGTTATTTAAAATTTGAGTCTGTCCCACTATAACATATACTCGTACCTATCTGCTATCGATACTTTTTTGATTAACTTGCAAGAATGTTAGGAAGTTTATTATTTTACGTATGAAAGTAACATTCAAGACGATTACTTCACAAAAAAAAAAATTGAAAAATACCCACTGCAAAAAAAAAAGAATTTTTGAAGCTCCACCGGCAGAAAACTAAAAAATTACAAAAATAACTCGAAAACTACAAAAAATCGCGGAAAATATATGGGATGTTTTCGAATACCTCTGGGTATGAGAAATTCAGATTTTTCTTTTGGGCGTCACTATTTGGACCACTCTGTATAAGAGTATACGTTGTCAGTAGAAGCACCTAGACTAGACTAGTCCCATAGTAAGTAGGTAGGTAACTACCTACCTATCTATCTATGGCTCATGTTCCCTAATAGTCCGTATTTGCTATCAATTGAACCCAGTCAATGCAAGTACAAATCGATAAGGCGAATCTATTAAATGCATAGCAAATATTTGGACTCTTGGACCCATACATAAGCATGATCAATCTTTAATGTCCATTTAAAGTATTCGATATTCATCTTTCCATTGGAACTAAAGCTGAAACATGCATATATACGGTCTACCGCATTAAAAATGATAATGTTGTTGATTCTAAATAGTTTGATTTACTTATTGTTTTCTTTGCTTAGTAATCTGTACATATTATGTATCTATTGTAAAACAAATAGGCAATGTTTGCATTTTATACAATTTTTGTTTAGGTCGGTATACCTACTTTCAAATTATTGTTTCGCAACAAAAAACGCAGGTTATGTATTGCTGATGACACAATTATGTATTAATTCAACGAGAACTCAAAAAATCCCCATTAAAATGGAGTGTTAATAAAGAAATATTCCAAGTCATTAAGAGCGGGACTAAAGCACAATTGCCTATCTTCAATTAGATTTTTCATGAAATTGCTAAGACTCAGGTCTAAAATAAAAATAATATGAGTAACTAGACGATATTTCCAAACTTTTTGTGTAATAGAAATACAAAATATTAAAATTTTCTTGATAAAAAAACATCACAAAGTTACCTCTAATTTTCACGTATTTTCTATTTGTACCTAATATGCTAATAACTAACAGGAAAGAATTTGATGATTATTTGTATTAATACAAGGCGAAATTTACAACATAGCCAACTAGCCAATTCTACGTTCATTTGAAAGTTCGTGTTGGAGATTTTAGATCTTTTTGCGATTAATTCAAGATCCAAATTCGTTTACTCCTACTTTTGTTGACATACTCTGTGTAAGGTAACCCTTGACGAACCATTTCGAGCGACTTTTGACCATCCCCCTAAGTCAAGTTGTAACTTGTTTAGCATAAAGGTAGGAGGTTATTGGTATATTAATTATCATTATTGGAGAATGAAATGAATTTGTGGGAATTCTGCTGCAGGATACACAACGCACACAGTAGGCAGCATCACTTCTTCCAAAGGCGACACATAATTATTCGCAGTAGCCCTACTTTCTAACGACGTCAGTTCTCTGACGTCGTCGTGGCTCATCCACCCCCATAAGTCGACTGTTAGGCGACAAGATTCATTTTGAGGCACGTTATGAGCTTCATCATACCGAGAGCGATTATAATGCCATAAAGTTAATCTTCTGATTTGTCTCGATTTAAAAGTTTTTTCGTCACTAAATAGGTACCTAGCATAAAAATGCTCCTCGGTCTTTCATAAGTATTTCTAACAATTAAACATGCTAAAACATTGAAAAGCATTTTATTTTATTTCATAAAGTGTACTACAAATACCTACTGACATCTTTATCGAAAAAGGCAGCCCTGGCAATTCATAATAACCACGCGGCGGCGGACCGCAGCTACAAAGCAAAACTCACTTTACGCTTGTAGGGTTAGGTATATTTTCGTTCGCAGCGTCTAGCGACTCGAAAGTGTAGGCTATTATAGCAGTAGGTATTGAAAGTTTTGTATGGAGTGATTTATCTGGTAATCTGTGCCGTGCCGTCGCGTTGAATCGCCCGCCCGCGCTATTACTTCGGTTTCGCTTAGGGTGATTTCCACAGAAGCGGAGACGAGCGGAGCTGAGCGGAGATGTGCGGGAATCGACCAATCACAATAGTTGAAATCCTCATCGAGTCTCTCGTCTCGTCTGCGATTGGACGATTCCGGCACGTCTCCACACAGCTCCGCTCGTCTCTGCTTCAGTGGAAAGGCACCCTTAGTGTTCTTTCTGACTTTTTTCTTTTGCTCGGCTCCTAAAGGTCGTAGCCTGATGTTAAATAACCTATAACTATCCTCGAAAATTAGGCTACCAAAAGCAAAAATAATTTTGAAATCAGACTTTTTGTTCATAATTTCATTAGTTTATTTTTTTTTTTTGCGCGGAACCCTAATTATTTTTCTAAAATAAAAGTAGCCTAAGTTAACCGCCGTAGCTGCCAGTGAGAGTCCCGTCAAAATCGGTCTAGCCGTTTCGGAGATTAGCCGGAACAAACAGACAGACAGACAAAAATAATTAATTTGACATTACAAACAGACACTTCAATTTTATTTATTTGTATAGAGGATAATCATTTGAATCGGTAATACGTATACAACTCCATAAGTTAATATAATCCTCAATGTCAAGATTTCATGAAAAAGTCATTCAATAGGATTATTTGGTTTTAGGGTGTAGTATTGATGACTTTAATGATTACAGTTCTGTAAATACATATTTGTTACGGTCCGAATCATATTTTAATCAACATGCAACCTAATACTGATCTGCAAATTGCAAAAAACGTAAGAAAAATAGAATTTCGCGGGCTACTCTGGTGCTTTCGCCTTAAGAGCGCGTAGTAAGGCAGTAAAAAAATCAAGTTTCACTTGCGCCTTCTTGCGTACCCCTCTCATCAAACACGACGAAAACAAAACACAATCCCTTCCCGCTAGCAGAAACTTTTCGCCTGGCGTATATCTATGTAGGTACAATATTTTAATCTGAATCTTCTGTAGTAAGTATACGCAAAATAATCAGATGAAGCGGCTCTATTCAATATACAGTCGCGGTCTAAAAATGTTTATCAGTTTTCAAATTAGATTCTATAACACACTGTGTGCAGTAAAGTCTAAAATGCTATATCTAATTATCTAGGTGCTTATTACTTTATAATAGTTGTGACGCATCTATTCTAAGAGCGCGTTCAGACGACACGCGCCCGCTAAGCGCACGCCACGCGCGTCAGCACCCTCGCCTAACTCGCTTTGAAATTTGTTGTATATAATTTGAGTCTTATGACACATCAATAGATCTCAAATTGCATTTATCGAAGTCCAACCGCACGCATCACGCGCCCGCCTCGCGTCCGCCTCGCGCCCGCCTCATGCCAACCCCGCGCTCACCCCGCACACGCGCTGCACCCACCCCGCATACGCCTTGCGCCCGCGCTTCGACTAGTGTCGTATTGACTGTAACAATAGTAGTATACGCGGGTGCGAGGCGTGCGCGATGCGTGCGCTGATTTTGTGCGTGGCGAGCGCGGGTGTAAGGCGGGCACAACGCGTGTGCGAGTCCTGTGCGTAGTCGACGCGGGTTATCTGAACACGCGCTAACGAGGAGTCGTTTAAAAATAGTATAGTAATGATTTTTGATGATGAAACTCATTTCTTATTAATTTAAAAGTTGATACATTGACAAATACACATTTGTTACGGTCGCGAAGAATCATATTTTAATCAACTTCCACCCAGATACTGAGCTGCAAATTGCAATAATCGTAAGAAAACTTGAATTTCGCGGGCTACCTTAGCGCTTCCCCCTTAACGATTCAGAGAAGTGGTCAAAGGCACACGTGATATGAAAAGTAATGAAAACCATCCGAAATTACGAAGTCTCTATTGACAAACAAAATACAAAGACACCGAATTATACAAACTAAAGAACAGATAAAACACGACATCGAAGCATGATCTATGACGCGTCGTTATGTACATACATACCTATAGCTCAGACAACGTCTTTGAACACGATCGTATATATATACGTATGGATCACAGAAATTGTTTTACCTTTCTTGATATGGAATGACGCGCGTCTCGAGTTCAAGGAACCGAGATATGTTATTTATTCACTAAAATATTATTATAACAAATCAAGATGATGTTTTAGTAAGTTAAAAGACTTTAACAATACTTTTGAAAACAAGCCTACTAAAAATGAGTCACGAGATCTTTAGCATAGATAATAGGGACACTGATAATGTATTAGAGTTCTCCAATACACAAGATGTTGCTTTGTCTTTCAACCAGAAACTAAAACAACATATTGCAATAAACTGCTGATCTTGCCGTTACCAAGAAAAGCTCTTGCACGTAGGCTCAAAAGGCAACAGTTTGTCATCTCTAAGGCCCGTATCTCAATACAATACTCAAACATTACTTCAAACTAGATTCGAGCCATTTGATTGGTTGAAACTAGTTTTAAGTAATGCTTGAGTACCTATTGTATTGAGTGACGTTCTGTAATAGGGGCCTAAAACTCGTAAGACTCATAACCACACTGGCTGTATAAAGATACTAGCTTTTGCCCGCGGCTTCGCCCGCGTGGATGTCGCAAAATATCCCACGGGAACGTATTACCGGGATTAAAAGTACCCTATATTCCGTATTACTGTATTGGTTTAAGCGGCGCACGCCAGAAAGCTCCCAGTCAGCATGATTTTTTCCGATATACAAAACTTTAATGAATTATACACCTAAATCCTCCTCATGAATCATTCCGTCCATTGGTAAAAGCCGGATGAAAATCCGTTCGGTAGTTTTTGAGTTTATCGCGTTCAGACAGATAGACGCGGCGGGAGGACTTTGTTTAGTTAAAATTATGCAGGTCACGCTCTAATAACAAAAAAGAAATAATTATTGACCGAGTGAACCGATTTTAATAAAAACTTATTTATAAAAAAAAAAATACTGACTTCCAAAAAAAAACCCCACAAAGGGAAAAATAAATTTAATTTCGGAAGTCGGTGTCTATGGTTTAGTATTTTCGTTTTTTGCCACCGACCTCCGAAATTAAAGTTATTTTTCACTTTGTAGTGTTTTGCTTGGATGTCGGTTGTTTTATTTTTCTGTAAATAAGTTTTTATTTTCCACTTTTTAGTTGTGGTTCCTATCCCACCCAAATTCGTATACCACTACTTGCTAAGTAAATAACAGTGACAGGAAATTACTATAACATCATCAACATACACTAAATGGAAAAAAATACGTATTATTGAAGCTCATCAGAATTTGACCAAACTTATATGCGACCACCTCACCTATCAAATATGTCACGCTAAGTTTGGAAAGCATAGTTTTATCAGGTTTGGACGCCGTCGCCAACAAATGATTAAATCAACCACACGACGACAGATCGTTGGCAAAATCTGTCTTCTGACAATCAAGGCCACACATAACATACGACTCAAGTAGCGCAATTTAAAGCATGTTACCATTAAAATCATTTACAGCCAGAGTGCATCTCATGACCATTCCAATAAGCCCAAACACGGCTATGATACATTGTTGTATTACAGAGTTCCGGTGCCTACCTTCTAGCTTCAACATCAGATCAGTTCGATGGAACCATTTTCATCAGAACCATTTATTTAAATTTGCTTCGTCATAGTCGCTTAACTATCTTAATCGAGATATCTTATCGCCATCCATGAAATGCTTATCATTGAGGAGTTCCCGTGGCCGTTTGAGATCTTTTTCATCAGTTCCACTTTACCAAATAATACCTTCTGAATGCAAATGCTTGACTTGTTGATGAAAATACCAAAATCGCTATGTATAGGTATGCCTATAATATTTGAGGAGTTCCGTCAATTCCTCATGGATCCTATCATCAGAACTGAATTTTGATAAAAATGGGATCAATCTGGATAGGACATACCCTTTCAAATAAAAAAAAATATTTTCCAAATCCGTTTTTAAATGACAGAGTAGGTACTGAGGTAACAAATATTTTTAAAAAAATGAACATACTACATTACCATATATATTATACCATAATGAATATACAACCGAATTGAAAACCTCCTCCCCTTTTTTGAAGTCGGTTAAAAATAAAGACTAAAATGTTACATCAAGAAGTCAAGATACTACGACTACGTACATTTCCAGTCCCTTAAATCTCTCGCTCTTAAAAGAGGTATCTACGTAAAATTTTTAATATTATTTGTGATTCTTAAAATCAATCCCTATTTTACCCCTTTAGGGGATGATTTTTCAAAAACGCTGAACCATATAATTCTTGATTTCCTACCAAAAGTATAAATTTGAATTTTCATATCCCTAACTTAAGAAATGCTGGATTTCCCATACAAACTTTCATCCCCTATATCACCCCCTGTAGGATTATTTTTGTAACGAAAAGTAGCCTATGTCCTTCCCCAGGATGCCATCTATCTCCTTGCCAAATTTTATCGAAATCCGTTCAGTGGTTTAGGCGTGAAAAGGTAACAGACAGACAGACAGACAGATTTACTTTCAAATTAATAATAAAGTATAACTATATAAGTATGGACTGTTATTGTTTGTTTTTAAGAGAGAAGAGAAAGAAAATAAATGAGGGTAGTCTTACCTGTTCAGCTGCACCAAAAGTACAGTCCCCTCTATAAGTAGTCATGGAGCGGGTGTACTCCATGCACCAGACGCGCTTCTCCTTGTAGAAGGGGTCTTCGTTGGGCACGGTGATAGGCATACAGCTTGGGTGGACGTGCCTCGGAATGAGGCGGAAACCTTCATTGTCGCAGCACCGGATAACCTGGTTCGTGTAGACTGGTGACAAAATAAATGTGGTAAGAAAGGCTTTGACCGCTAAGAAATGAAGTAGGTAGGTAGGTGTGTACATATATAGACATTAATGGTACTGTAGTTGTTAACAAATTAATCCATAAAACGTGGACAGTAGGTATTGAGCTGTGTGTTAAATTTAATTAAACTACTTAACTATTACCTATAAACGTAACATTACTATTTAACTATTATAAATGTAACATGTTGTTACGAATATCAATCAGACAGTGACTCATGGATTCTTTTCAATTAGATACAGCACAATTTTAAAGAGATTTTTATTTCAAATTTAAAAAAAAAATCAATTATTTTAATAGACTTACTAGTTTTCTGAAGTGGAGTGTGAACCAGATCATGATAGATGAATTGACTCCAGATGGCCAAAGTCATGGTCTTTTCGTTGTTAGGCACGTCCAGGTTGTTGGTAAGTTTAGTACTGACATACCGAGCGTAAGGCAGATCATGGTGATCTATAGAACGAGGAGGCTGCAAGGAATAAACAGAATTATAGGTACATCTAATCCAACACAAGCATATTTGCTTCACTGATTGCGAAACTGTGACTCAATAAATATTGATAAGTTATCTCAACAAATCCATACTAAAGTAATAGTAATCCAGTTGTTGACTAGTAGATAAGCCTAAGGTCATTTAAACAGATCTAAATAGTTTGATGAACAACATTCGAGAAAAACACAGATTCAAGATTTAATAAGACCAACCTGTCTAATGCCATCAAGGTATCTGGGGTGCCGGAGTCGTTTATAGCCAGTCAGCGCCTGTCCCCAAGAAGAACGCACTTTGTTGTTGCAGGAAGCATCAAAAGAACGATATTTTGACGAGATCTTATTCGTATGACACACGGAGTGTTCAAAAGCAGCACATTCCGCACCGAACTCAGTGTCGCGCAAATGTACTCTGCTGACGAAACTCGCACACTCAGCCTCTGGCACACCGTACCTGAATGTGGACAAACAAAACAGCTATTAATTCCAAACCTATAGAGATGAGGAGTTTATGTAAAAAAGTGAATTTAGTCAGTCACGTACCTAAGGCAGGTCGTGTGGGCTAGAAACAGAGATGCCTGCGTTACGATCATCGAAGACTTCGCATATTGATTGGCTTTGTCAGAGACGGCACCGTTAATCGCAAACCCCTGCCCAGGAGAGCCAGTTCTAGGAGAGATACCAGCATTCTTCAAGTTCCGTTCCAGTCTTTGCAACGTTGACACTGCAAACTTGCTAATCTTTATTGTTTTGTTCGTGTGCAATGTAGTGATAAGTGGTAACCTCCTCAACATTTCAGCACTCGGGAACGGAAATTCATACATTGGCGGTGGATGACTGAAATCTGCAAAGGTAAAAAACGGTTTAGAACCGAATCCATAAAAAACATTCGTTATTTGACGAAGATAAAGTATGAACTTACCCGTTGATAATATTAGATTTAGCGGGTATGGAGCAATCTGGCTCCCGAAGGTGACTCCCGCCCAGAGCATCACTCCAAGCAACACCATCTTCATCATTTCTTCCAATATGATACTGCAACAAATGATCCAACAATGATTCACCGCTTCACCATACGAATAATAAAAACACTATTTAAATGCTAAGAGACCAACCGATGACAAATTTTAACAATTATCATACTTTGTTCTTTTATCCGAGACGTTTGGAAACCAACTGATCAACTAATGGGTGGTTAAACAGTTTTATGAAGACCTATTTTACGAGAAGGGGCATGGCTGTGATAACCTTTGAATGTCTCCGCTGATAGTGTAGAGACATATACAAGGTGTAACATAATTAACGCACAACCTCTTAAGGGCTTATTGTACTCATCATTATGAACAACTTTTACTATGGAACCAAACCTGAAATCGCAAAAAAAAAAATCAGCTACTCCCTGCATTTATGTTTGCATAACTCGTCAAAACGTAGGGACCAGCTAATTTTTTTTTCGCGATTTCAGGTTTGGTCCCATAGTAAAAGTTGTTCATAATGATGAGTACAATGACCCCTTAAGAGGTTGTGCGTTATTTATGTTACACCTTGTATATGTTTCGTCACAATCACAATTGTTTTCCATTTTTAGCTGTCGCACGATAAGTAGCCGAGCCCCTGAACTATAAGATAAAACGAGCAGTTCCAGCTAAAGAAAGATTTAATTATAATCGTGTATGTAATACGTAATTATAATTAATTATTACAAGCATGTCTAGTTCAGAGAATCCGTGTTGAAGAACATAAACAAGTGACGAATCAATGTTTGGTCTTGAATAATGATCGTAAACTAATCTGAATATTGTTTTTCTTTTATTGGATAAAGTACGCACAAACATACCTACAACGCTGAAGTTGGACCTCAATAACAGATTTCATTCGCGCTATCCGTTTCAAGTTTTAGGATTGTTTTTCGTAAAGTAAATAAAGTTAAAACTTAATTTCACACCAGCTGTTCATTTAATAAGACTGGAAATCTGACGTGCGTGACACTAAACTAAGTTTGAAAAAGGTAGGTAGTTGTTAAAATGGTAACATTGTTATGGTTGTCATTAAGAGCGTTGTCACATTTTGCACCTCTCTCGCTCACACAGAACCAAATTTTTAAGAATGTTAAATGAAAAAATGCTTTTATGAAAAATGTAATCAATGGGCGGTCTACAAAATAATATTAATTTAATAGGTAGTTATCAAAAAACACATTTATATTGTGTTATCTAATAAACATATGTAATTAAGTATTATGATCTGTTTTTGAGATGATGTAAATAAATGCCGCAATAAAAATGTGTTTTTAATAATTACCTATTAAATTAATATTATTTTGTAGACCGCCCATTGAATACATTTTTCAAAAATGCATCTTTTCATTTAACATTATTAAAAATTTGGTCCCGTGTGAGCGAGAGCGATGTAAAATGTGACAACCCTCTTAAGCGCTTCTATGTTTATTGAAAATTTATTTATATAACTGTAAGTTTTATGTAATTTTGTTGATTTAGATTTAGCTTTGATGTTTTACATGACTGGCAGCTCAAATTAATTACTTATTTCAAAAGTGATTTAAATTGCCTTGCATTGCCTGTAATGCCTTACGTTTGACGTCAGGCCATTCTTTCACCGGAAGAAAAGTGATGAAGAATCGGTCCAGCCGTCTTAGAATAATCGGGGAACATACTTGAAAAAAAAGATTCCGACGAACTGAGTGAGAACCTCCTCCTTTTTCGAAGTCGGTTAAAAATAATTTATAGCCAGAGTACATCTCATGACAATTCCAATAAGCCCAAACACGGGTAGGATACATTGTTTTATTACGGAGTTCCGGTGCCTACCTTCCGGTTTCATCATCAGATCAGTTCGATGGTACCATTTTCATCAGCACTATTTATTTAAATTGGCTTCGCCATTGTCGCTTAATTATCTTAATCGAGATATCTTATCGCCACCCGTGAAATACTTATCATTGAGGAGTTCCCGTGGCCATCTGTGGTCTTCTCCAACAGTTCCACTTCACCAAATTATACTTTCTGAATGCAAATGCTTGGCGTGTTGTTGAAAATATCAAAATCACTATGTGTTTGCCTATAATATTTGAGGAGTTCACTCAATTCCTCATGGATGCTGTCATCAGAACTGGACTTTGATAAAAATGGGACCAATCTGGAAGTATTTCCTTTGAAATAAAAAAATAATATTCCAAATCGGTTTATAAATGACGGAGTACTGAGGTAACAAACATTTAAAAAAAACATACAAGCGAATTGATAACCTCCTCCTTTTTTGAAGTCTGTTAATGACTTCTCCCGCTCTGGGCGGAGCGGGAGGGCGTGTCAGACTTTTACTGACTAAAACCCACCTGTGTTCCTTCAGTTGCCTGTGCCGGGGCAACTAGTGCCTGACGCTTGTTTTAAACTGGACCTTATGCCTCGTTCTTGCTTTCATCGCTATTCACTATGCATCACATCGTGAATAAGTTTCTGGCTGACTGTTTCTTATGCGCTAACTCAGTTTTGTTATTTTATCGTCTAGATTACAATTTTACGGTCTCACTTTCGGTAAAATGTCGTTAACGGCCATACAGGGTGCACTGCAAAAGGTGAGTCAATTTGAAGCGTTAGCGAATTGCGAAAGCGGTGATCCAACTTTTTGGTGCACCCTGTAGGTACACTATACTTCATTTGAAATAAGATTAGAAAAAATAAACCTTTTTTACAGTCCGTTCAACCGATTTTGACTTCTATTGCGTAGGTATAAGGATGGCATTAAAAGCAAAAACGTGGTTAGAATACCAATTGTTTACTGCAGCTGCCATTTGTCATGCCACCAAGCCACCAACGCAATAGAAGTCAAAATCAGTTGAACGGACTGTAAGAAAGTTTTATTTAAATTTCTAATCTTATTTCAAATGGATTATAGGTACCTAGTCTCGTAAGTAAAAGTCCTGTAAAATACAGAGCTTGAATCTTATCAATACTGAATGAAGTCGTCGTCTTAACCAAACAAGGTGAGGAAATCGACCATTTTTTTTATTTATTAATTCAGTTTTTATAAATAGGTTACTTGCCGTTTACCGTTAAGGCGAAAGCGCAAGGGTAGCTCCCGAAATTCAATTTGTTTTACGTTTTTTGCTATTTGCAAGTCAGTATCAGGTTGTATGTTGATCCGAATATGATTCAAGACCATAACAAATCTGTATAAAATATAGAATTATAATCATTAAAATCATCAAAGCAACTCTCTAATATCATATTACACTATTGAATGACTATTTCATGAAATCTTGACATTTGAGGATTATACTAACTTACGGAGTGGTTGATGATTACTTAAGGAGTCGTATTACTGATTCTATTGATTATAATTCTGTAAATACATATTTGTTGCGGTCGCGAATCATACTTTATTTAATCAACATAGGTACACCCAGACACTGAGCTGCAAACTGCAAAAATTGTAAGAAAATTTGAATTTCGAGGGCTACTTTAGCGCTTCCCCCTTAAATTCATGCTTAATGCTAAGTAAGGTACATTACCTAAGTAGGTACTTCGTGACTAAACCTATGGTCCCTTTGAGCTCATTAGATTAGCGAGCTCATTATAACTAATTGTTTATACTTCAATGCTAAGTAACTGATTAAATAAATAATTAATTATTTACATAATCAATTGGTAATACCAAATTAAAAACAATAGTCTACACAAATATTGATAAAATCTGCTACTTTCTTAGAAATATGACTAGCTGTGCCCCGCGACTTCGTTCGCGTGGAAGTTGTAGGATACACAATAAACTAAAAAATATATACGCGACGAATTGAGAACCTCCTCCTTTTTTTGAAGTCGGTTAAAAATAACAGCCACATTTTAATATAACTCCCTCGTCTCCCGACCCGCCTCGTTGCATCGCCCGCCCGCGTTTTTATTTCGTTTTCGCTTAGCGTTCTTTCTGACTTTTTTTTGCTCGTCTCCTAGGGATCGTAGCGTGATGTTTAAATAGCCAATAACCATCCTCGAGAATTGGGCTAAGTAACATAAGTTACGCCTTGTATTTATAACATCAGCTATCTGTCAGTGAAAGTCCCGTCAAAATCGGTCCAGCCGACAGACAGACGAAAATTTTTTAAATTGTTTTTTAGTTGTAAGTACCGTATATACTTTCATTATTATGCATTTAGTAAGAAGCTGTTATTTTGACATTACAAATACATTTGAATTTTATTTATTTGTATAGATGTATACATAAGTAGGTACCTAATAAGTAGGTACTCAATACTTATGTTAGACTACCAAGTTAGATTAGAAGTGGTATGTATAAAGTTTCATATAATACTTTTTCGGTCCCAGCTTTGTCTCCACCAAAACTATAAAGAAAAGTGAGCGAGTGCTTTTTACATTTTATTTTTCAAACCGAATTATGATTAGGTACCAACCTAATCAGCTCATTGATGATAAGTAAGTCTTGTCTTAACTTTATTTAGCGCTTATTAAGTGTCTACTTAGCCAACATTTAAGTTAGGTAATATATTTAATAAAATACATTTTCATTACAAAAATCTAGAGGCCGAATACCTACAGACAGTGTAACGCCGGATACAACAATCATAAATGCAAACTAATTAATTAGTTCATTTAAAATTAATTACTTCTTAGTAATAATAATCTATTTGAATAGACATAATAATTATGAAACCAGTGCTCTTTAACACCCGGCGCTTTTTTAGACTAGCAATTTTTTTTCGTGTAGGTAGAATAGACCCTTTTTAGTGAATTCTGGAAATCCCCGTGCGTAAACCATAGGTGCCGACAAAAAATCGCCAAAGTGGGTTATTGGTTGATTCACTCGAATTTACTCGCCCGAATCGGGCGAATCGTCATTTTTAAATAGTATTATTTTTTCGGTGGCGATTTGCACGAATGTAATTTATTTGTGGGCGAATCGACAATTCCAGAAATACGTATTACACTATAAGGCGTAGTCGAGTCGACGGAGCCCCGCGGCGGAGCTTCGCTATAATATACAGGCTGACTTTGAAAACATGCGACAAAATTTAAGAGGTTGTTCTACCTATCAATATGAACAACTTTTACTAAGGGACCAACTTTGAATTCGCAAAAAAAAAATTCGACCTTCCCGTATAAAAGTAGATACATTGGACCATTTGGTATAAGAAGGTCAATTTTTTTTTTTGAGAATTCTAAGTTGGTCCCATATTAAAAGTTGTTCATATTGATGGGTAGAACTCCCCCTTAAATTTTGTCGCATGTTTTCAAAGTCACCCTGTAGTCTTGTGGAGCACAACATAACATGCTTATTTTCTGCATTTTCATAAAGAAATAAGCAAACTATGAGGGCGCCACTGCGCACTTGATATCCTCATATATTGATAATTATGATCATAATAAATAGGTATTTTGTTATCTTAATACAGGAGCTAGAGACCACCTCCTCTTAGCGCAGTATTATTGTATTCTTACTTTTTTATTGTAACATTAAAATAAGACTGCTTTAAGAGGTGATGGTTAGCCTCCAGGTAGCTTAGCTGCTGCGTATAACCGGCGAGGTAAAATCTATCAAACAGCACTTACCTACCGCAACCAACGAAACCGAAACTGTGTTTAAAAAAATAATATAGGTTCACGGTTTTATATTCTATCATTAATCATTTATTGTCAATAAAAATAGGTAGGTACCTTTTGTTTAGGTAGTCATTCAATAGCACTTGAACAAGTCTAACAGATGCTGTCTATAATATACCAACTGGTATTGGAAACACGTTTATCAAAAGTAATTACAAGTTGTACGTTCAGTCAAGATCATTGATCCTTTCTGAACCCAAGAATGACCCATTTTGACCGCTATCCGGTTAATGTAAACAAACATTAGGATAAAACGCGCTGCACTGTTTAACTCCAACAGTTTGTTAAAGTCGGTCAAGAATGCACATCGGTGGCATTGATGTAGGTAAACTGGCGTTATAAATAAATATCTGCTAGGGCCACGGCTTTAACTGGTTCGTGCCTTGGTCTGTTTTTGCTCCCTTTTTACATCGAAAGTATTGGTTAGCGAAAGGCAGTCTATTAATAGTTGCATTATACGTAGATCCAGGAGTTTAGTGAACCTACTTATAAGAAAGTAGATAGGTACTTATTTTTATTAATTAACTATATAAGTAGAACCAAGATAGGAGTACAGGATCCAGACTTACGTAGAATGTTCACTACATCCATCGCATTCCGGCCTCCTTCTAGAACATTTCTGTGGCGAAATATGCTTGGCATCCACATTCAACATGGACTTTCCTTCAATGATCCGTTTAAACAACATAATAGTAACAGTAGGATTTGTTGTTTACGACAATTGTCGCGTCTTAGGCGAATGTTTGATTTGTTTAACACGATTGCAGATAACACTTTCTCAAAGGACCGATTTTCCATTAGATTGGCAGAGAAGCCAATTTCACCGCTACTGCCAAGCTCGCACTGGGACTTGTATTCTTGTAAACTTGGAGCAAACCAACGGGCGTCCGATCGAAACAACAATGTTAACCCCTCCCCCACTCTCCTCTCCCCCGCCGTGTGATGTCAGAAAAGAAACCTTCGCCGCAGCCTAAAGAATTGCTTTTAACAAACCAATGGTCTTGATGTAAATATGAATCATTTGGATGGTTTGTAAGTATGTACAGGAGGAAAGGAAAACCTATTCAGTTTGCTCGTTTACATAAAATTACTTTTTTGTCAGTAACTTAATCGTTATTATTAACCAAATACAATTCGTCTTAACTAAAGGCTCTCGCAGACAGGCGCGACACGACGGTGCGACGCGATTCTGGTAGAAACTTTCCGTAAAGTTTTCATAGAAATTGCTCTACTAGAGTCGCGTCGCCACGTCGCGCCTTTCTGCGGGAGCCTTAACTGGTTCAGTTAGGCTGTGGCATTGCTGCCTTTATTAGTGTGCGAATGAGAGAATCGTGTAAATTTTTTTAGGACACTATTAGTAGATTGTTTGCAAAGGGAGCAAACAACTATTTTAAAGGCGAGAGTGTTTCTTTGAATCCAGAGCGGAGCGAAGGATTCAAAGCACGTCACTCGAGCTTAAAATAGTGTTGCTCCCTAGGTTAACACTACTTTTTATCACCCTATATGAGAAAATAAGTAAGATTATGAATAAGAATAGTACGTTTATTAATTTACATACAATTAAAACTAAGTAAAATCCGAATTTGAGTACTTCAAAAATTACGAACGAAGGCGAAATACATTACGCGCGTTTTTTTTTTTAAACAAACTTTTTTTTTTATTTGGCTCGCGCGCGGTTTACTTTATCTAACAGCCTGTTACTTGTTCGTACAATGTTCGTGATTGATCTCTTTGGTGATTGTAATTTTTACCAATATCCATTTTCCAAATTCAAATTACTTTTAATCCATAAGGATTAAAGAGCTATTTTAGTCCCTGTTTACGAAGAACTAGCTCTTTTTGAATAGAAATGATAATATAAAAAAAAATATTATTTCTTCAGTATTAAATGGTTTTGAAAGTTATTAAATACTCGCTAACATTAACTACGAATCAGACCACAGTTAAAATATTTTTGTCGAATAATTTATTTAAATAACAAATGTAACACGCAAGTTAGACGTGATCATGTTTACAACGTTACTAAATCCCAACAGAGACGTAGCTATGATATAAGGTCAAATTTTAGTAAGCACAAACATTTTAAGGGGTTTATCTAACTACAGGCTGTTCGGCGCATGGTTGAACAAACGAAAACAGCGAAGTGGTGCGGTCATGTGCTATGTAGGTACTCACGCCAAAAACTCGGACTTTTCTCCACTTTTTTTTTTAAATCAATTTTATTAAAAAAATAAAAAATTACCAAAATTCATCGCTTAAACCCATAGATATCCACAAAATGCCAAAAAAACTGTTCCAAAGCTGCTTGGTTCTGTTGTTAAATGTTGTTATGTTCTGATAAAGGTTTAAGGGATGAATTTCGGTATTTTTTTAATAAAACTGGTTTAAAAAAGAACGTGGAGAAAAGTCCGAATTTTTTGGCGTGAGTACATAGCACATGACGGCGCACCACCACACCCGCACCACTTCGCTGTTTTCGTTTGTTCAACCATGCGCCGAACAGCCTATAAAAAAATAAATAAAATTTAAGTGTCTGTTTGTATTGTCAAAATAACATTTTTTTTACTAAATACATATGAAAGTATATACGGTACTTATAACAAAAAAGCAATTTTTTAAATGTTTGTCCGTCTGTCTGTTTGTTCCGGCTAATCTCCGAAACGGCTGAACCGATTTTGACGGGATTTTCACTGACAGATAGCTAATGTTACGGGGAGTAACTAAAGCTACTTTTATTTTAGAAATATAATTAGGGTTCCGTGCAAAAAAATTAAAACATCAAATTGTGAACAAAAAGTCGGATTAGATTTTTTTTTGCGTTTGGTAGCCCATTTCTCGAGGATAGTTATAAGCTATTTGACATCACGCTACGTCTCTTAGGAGCCGAGCAAAAAGAAAAAAGTCAGAAAGAAAACGAAGTAACAGCTTGGGCGGGCGATGCAACGCATTACGCAACGGGTCGGGGGACGAGGGAGTTTTATTTAAATGTGGCTGTTATTTTAGCATATTGTGTATCTTACGACTTTCACGCGAACGAAGTCGCGGGACACAGCTAATCTACTCATAAAACTGAACAAGTTTTCCCAATAATCATGGGTCGTAATTCGATTTTTTTTGGACTGTCTGTATAAATATGTCTGTATAATAAAATATTTAACGCTTTACAATAAACGTTACCCAAAAATCGTTGTTTATTTTTACGCGAATATTAGAACATTCTGTGGTGTATCTACACTAATATTATAAAGCTGAAGAGTTTTTTTGTTTGTTTGTTTGGTTGAACGCACTAATCTCAGGAACTACTGGTTCATCTCCATAGCGCGCTAAGCGACCTTGAATTTGTGGACCAGCCCAACTGTCAGTGTCCACGTTTCGGAACCATATGTCATAAAATGTTGGCCTAGGCTTCATATGGCGCTTTGTTGCAAACGGAGCAAACTATCAAGTTATGGAAGGAATACGCTAAATTACAAGTCAACCTGTATATTATAGCTCCGTCTGAGGTTCTATATATTTTCCATAGGTAGTATTGAGAAATGAACAGGATTTACTAAGGAAAATATATAATAATATGTCTTGCTATAATATCTACGTCTGTGATGGCTCATGGGCTTAAACATGCTCAATGAATCATACAAAATTAAATGGTGTTTTAATGTTGTAATATAATTTGTTAGAAAAACCACAGACGCGTTCGGTTGTGAGTGCGTTTTATTTAAGGTGACGCACAGTAATAAAGTCTCACGAGCACGTGGAGTGCGCATGTTCACAGCGTGGTCGGACCTCCCCCCCCCCCCCCCCCCCCCGCCTCAAACTTCTCCAGCAGTGTTGTGTCTGAAGTGTTGCCAACTCAGTGGATTTTCCACTAGATCTGGTGGTTTAGACTTTCCTTTTAGTGAAAAAATATTGGATTTAGTGGCTACTAGTGGATTTTTCTAGTGGCTTTGACTGCTTCAGTTAGTAGTAGGGTACGACATTCATCCACTAGTATGAATTACAAAAATACTTTAGTTAGGAAAGAACGATTGAAACATGTGTACATTTTTTTTGTTATACATATAGGCAACAAAACAAAACTAAGGTGGTGGTTTTCGGGGATTCTTCGAAAATAGTTTGTCAATTTCTTGAATAATTTTGATTAGGTATGGATTTTATTTGTATGGTTCCTGTGTCAAGTTTGATTTGATTCAAAAGGTTTATGTATATTCTCTAGTTAGTTTATGTTTATTCCATAAGCATGCACAAATACAACGGACGGACAGTAGAACGAGTCCGTATCGGTAAAGGTTACTAGTTTATATTAATTCCGCTAATTTTGTGAAACTAATATGCTAAAACCACAGTACTATACCCAAAAGTTCCGTGATTGATGGTTACGTGACTCAGAATTAAAGGAGTGGCGGAAAGCACTTCTGGTCCAGTAGCTAAGTGCAAAAATTATGTGGTTGAATTTTAAGGAATTATTACGGAGATTTAAAGAATCATGGATTATCCAAAAATCATTTGCAGAATTCAAAGGTACTTACATAACTAATTTAATACCAATTCGCTGTAACAAAAATGAAGATTCTGTATACCTAATAGGATAAGTAAGTACCTACATATTATACTTACAGAAAAAAAAAGTTACGCCAAGTACACGTTCGACATTTACCAGAATATATTAAATGTCTTTGAACGTGCACTTAGTACGAGGTTGGTTGAGTTGGATTAGTGGTTTTCTGGTGGTTTGAGAGACCACATTTGGTGGGTTCGTAAAAATAAAGTTGGCAACTCTGCTCTCTGTCCACATTCCCGTCGCCATCAGCTGATCACGCAGCTACAGCGTGCACAGAAGCCTGTTCGCGTGAATCGCATAATATTATGACTATGTTATGTATACAAACAAAAACCAAGGTAGGTGAGTACGTAGTAGGTAGGTACCTATACGTTACCGTACCCTGCACGGACGCGAATATGACTCGCTGTGTATGCAATATGCATGCAATTGTTTTTGTTATACATATATTAAGTACGAAAGGGTAAAGTTAATAATTTAACACCTACCTTTAAATAAAGACTGACAAATCCTACCGCCTGCGTGATGCGTCGTATGAAAGTGCTTAATTAGCAGTAAATGTAGGTATTTAACAATATAATATTGCACTAAACTGCGTGCAGTCGAAATCAGTCGAATCCATTTGGATTCGCAGTGCAACTGTATTTTGAAGTTTAGTAAAGTATGTATTTTAACGTTAAGCATCCTCAACAGGTCAAGCAATGAAGCAATCCATTTGGATTGCTTCATTGCTTGGGCTCCATCATCATAGAATCATAGTCAGAATAAGTGCCAGCCTGCAGAAGTCTCAAGAGAGAATATTGAATATTGCCAACTATAATTGATATATTGAATTGGGATAGTATAGAACTGCCTTCAGTTAGGACTTTGAACGGAAGAAGAACTATTCAGTTTGAGGGAGTGCAGCTTTATAATAAGTTACCGAAAGAAATAAGAGATTCTTCATCAGTGAACATTTTTAAGAATAGGTTAAAGTTGTATTTGGCTATCCAACAATAATTCATCATTACTCACTGTATACAGTACTCGACAGATCGAATGACAATTAGATATGTTTATTACTTAAGATACATATTTTTTTTAGTTTCTCATATTTAAGTGAACTATGTATGTTCTTTTGAGAAATAAATTTCTTTAAACCGAATTGCTATTTGCAGTAGCTCTGTCTATACAAACCATATTTCGAAATTCGCGCGTCGCAACTTCATAAAGTTCTTAAGGTAGGTAATGAAATTGTTAGATAGTAGGTACGTATACGTATATTTAAGTATTTAGCTACCTATAGTACGTGTCAAACTTTATGGCGGCTATGAAGGGCGCTACAGCCAGCTACAGCCCGATTCAAATTTTATGGGGGCTCATGCTGGGGCCATACCAACGGTCAACGTCAATAGCCTAAGTGGCCACACCAACGGGAAATGCCGTTGATTATGGCGATGATGGACGTGTGGCGGCACATCTACATCGCCACATTGGAACGCATCACACTGACGTCACACAAAATCCTGCATCGCGCAATCAGAGTTTACCGCGCGACTAGCATATATACAACATCCCGACATCAACCGTCGGGCAGTAGCCCACCAGACACAACACCCGTCTGGTCGGAGGATCCTCCCTTTTCTATGGAGGATGAGTGAACTTCACACCCTGTTCCTCATACCTCTATACTGGTGACCCCGAACATGAACGTCAGCGCAGCCTTCGTGCAACTACTACAGCGTGACGTCATCAGCATCACTTCCTCGAGCTTTCGAGCAGCGAGTCACACAGCCAGCCAGCACCCACGGCTTCAACGGGTATCCTGACCACCAGCATGCAGCGACCGCGCATACCTGGTCATCACCCTCAGCCTCATCAGCAACCTTGGCACAGCACACTGCACTCTCGGCCGGTCAAACAAGCAGAGCCCTTCAAACCTCTCCTGGTCGACGCCAGCAGTCAGCCTCAACCCGGCGCTGTACCACATCCGACGCACTAGAGCATAACGCAGCGCCACCCCGACTCACTGGGGGCATCTCCGCAGACAGTTCCGACTCACCGCGAACTATGCGTCACCCGGTTCCGACTCACTGGAACCTCAACTGGCCCTGGCAAGCATCGCAAGATACACGACTCAGCCCACTATCGACCTCCGGTCTCCGGAGGGGAGTGATGTGGCGGCACATCTACATCGCCACATTGGAACGCATCACACTGACGTCACACAAAATCCTGCATCGCGCAATCAGAGTTTACCGCGCGACTAGCATATATACAACATCCCGACATCAACCGTCGGGCAGTAGCCCACCAGACACAACACCCGTCTGGTCGGAAGATCCTCCCTTTTCTATGGAGGATGAGTGAACTTCACACCCTGTTCCTCATACCTCTATAGACGTAGGCCATATGTGTAGCCAACGTTATCGCGATCACAACTTATCGCGATAATTTGACAACAGTGTTCACATTGCCGATTAACGTTTGGCGATAACTCGGGTGGCGGTATTTTTTGGCAGATCAAAGAGATTTATCGCGAGAATTACTGCGTGGAAGCGGCCACATTTACCGCTTGTCAGTTTTGTCATTGTGCACCGTGAGCGTGACGGGATCGCGCGTGTTTGTCTAGCGGAGATCCGCTAGACAAACTCGAACTCGAACTCGAAGTTTCTCGAAGTTCTGGAAACAAAGCCATGTTTGTGGAATCAGAGACTCAAAAGCTATAAAAATCGTGCATCGCAACATGATGCTTGGGGACGTATAAAATATATTCATAATAAAAATTGACACTCATTAAATACAGTGCAGCAGCGTCAGCGTTCATCTTGAAATTCAACGTCAATTTGATTGCCCAATAATGAGCATATTGAGCATTGACGTTGACCCCGTTGACCGTTCAAGTGTGGCCACTCAATTTATTGCGATAATCAACGGAATTACCGCGATGTTTATGGCGCTGATAGGCATTGACGTTCACCGTTGGTGTGGTCCCAGCATTACTGCGCCGAGCCGCCGAAAAGTTTGACTCGGACTGTAGCGCACTTCACAGCCGCCATAAAGTTTGACGCGTACTATAGGTAGGTAGGAGCCGCCATAAAATTTAAATGAGGCTGTACATAGCTAACTAAAGCAAAAAATTACAAGGATTGAGTTTTCTAGCGTTTTCATTGTTGTTGTGTAAAAAGAGTTGTTTTTTCCGTGTCAGTCCCGGAGAAAGAATACACCACCCCATCTCATCTCGTGGGTGTCGTAGGAGGCGACTAAGGGAGCTCAAGACCTAGTGCATAATGTGCATATCACAAAGCACTTTGGGTCACCCGCGCGATGGCGGGTAAACCATCAACAATCGCGTTCCCAAGGAGGGTTGGTGTCAGGCTGGTGGCCGACTGTAAAACTGTGCCAAAACCTTAAGCGACATGATGAGTTAAAACGATATGATGAGGGCTAGGGCGTACCCCACAGGCGACGCGCAGGGGCAGCACCCAGCTCCTGTGGGAAGTGGACAAGGGTTGTTGCACCACCCCAAGCGGGGGCAACGTAAGAAGCGAGCCCGGGAAGTGAGAGGTATGCAAGTCGGAATGTTGGGACGATGACTGAAAGAGCCAGAGAATTAGTGGATGTATTCAAAAGAAGACGAATAAATGTGGCGTGTCTGCTAGAAACAAAATGGAAAGGAACGAAAGCAAGAGAAATTGGTGAAGGATATAAGTTTTTCTACTGTGGAAGTGACGGGAAAAGAAATGGCGTGGGAATAGTGTTAGATAATACTTCGAAAGAAGGCGTGATGGAGGTAAAAAGAATTAATGATAGATTGATAGTTGTAAAAGTTATGTTAGAAAATGTAATACTGAATGTAATTAGTGTGTATGCACCGCAGGTAGAATGTGATGAAAGGCTGAAAGAGAAGTTTTGGGAAGACTTTGAAAGACTTTAACAAATCTGATTTTGTGATAATTCTAACAGGCTCAAATGATGTAAACCCTTTGGATATTCAAACGTATTTATATTACACTCTATGTCAATTAGATTTCACCAATGTGTTAGTAGGACAGGTTTACAAACATAATTATCTAAATGAAAAAAAAGTTAATAATTTATTAAAATTTGTATGCCATAATTGTAAAAATTCATGTTTCGTACCATTACATAGCGATTTTAAAATGTTAACAAATTACGTAAACAAACTGCATGCCTGTAGATTAATTCACAGACAAATTCTGCATGTAAATTACAAAAATAACTATCATTATTATACTGAGAATTAATTAACTACTAAGCTAGGGCAACAATGTACAACGAGGGATGTAGGTGTACAAACTGATAGTTTGGAGGATGTGGGTGTACAGACGGATAATATTGATACAGCGGCTCAAGAGAGCGAGGATTTTTTTCGTGAATAATCATGAATCAACCTTAACACTTTTTTGGTTTTGGTTTTGGTTTTGGTTTTGATTTTTTGGTTAATACCAAGCGTGACGCAATTTCGTTTGCCATGTTAGAGTTACTGAATAATGATCTAAGCGTAGATGTACTGTGTCTTACCGAAACGTTCTTGCTAGAAGGGACTGAAAAAAACTTTCGGCTTAAAGGCTTCACGACAGCAGTATATTATTCGAGGAAGACATCCAAAAGAGGGGGTGTCACTATTCTTATTAAAAACGACATTGAATTTAAAATTGTACAGGAAACACAAAAATTAAGTGAAACATGTGTGTTCGAGTGCTGTGGTTTGGAACTATTTAAATATGGTATAATATTAATCTGCCTATATAGAACACCTTCCTCGAATGTAGCAATTTTTCTTAATAAACTAGACACACTTTTCGGAACGCTTTGTCGTAATACAAGGAAGAAAATTATTGTGTGTGGAGATACAAATATAGACATTTTAAAGCAATCTAAGGAAAGTAGAGATTATAATTATTTGTTAAATACGTACAACATAAAACATGTTATATTAACGCCAACTCGAGTAACAGAAAAGACGCAAACTTGTATTGATCACATCGCAACCACTATCGAGAAAGGTAATGCAGTAGTACATGATTTGGGTTTATCGGATCACTCAGCCCAGTCCTATACCTGGCCGATTTCAAAGAGGAAGCAACCAGTTCTGAAATGGTGGTATGAACTCAAACGAGATTTTAGTGATGAAAATAAGAAGAAGTTTTTAAAATCAATGTCCTGCTTGTCTTTTAACGATGTATTTGAGGAAACCTCAACGAACGATGCATTCGGTAAATTTTTCGACACGTTCTTACTATTTTATAAGCCATGTTTTCCTACTGTCCGCGTAAAAGATACTAATAAAGCACTAAGTAAATTAAATTGGCTTACTAAAGGAATAAAAGTAAGTTGTAAAAACAAAAGTAAATTCCACTATAAACTAAAACACAAAAATAATGTACCCCACAAAAACCAGTACAAAAACTATTGTAATATATTGAAAGCATGCATTTTGACGTCACGGAAATATAATTACACAAAATACATGAATAAAGCTGAAAATAAGTGTAAAGCAGCGTGGAATCTGATAAAAAGACATACTGACACAGATGTAAAGAACACATGTATCTCAAAGATTACAGTTAGCAACAACGATTATGTGAATCCGGACGATATTGCAAATAATTTTAATATTTTTTTTATTAACTCGGTTGCTAGGAATACCCCAGACAGTGCACATCATTCTAGCTTAAGTCATATGGAAACCATTGAATCAATCGGCAATTCTATATTTCTTTACCCATTGGAGAGTAACGATTTTAAAAAAATTGTAATGTCTTTAAATGATTCGAAAGCAAGTGGTTATGATGAAATTCGCACTGACATTATAAAGTTATCAGTAACTACGATTCTGGAACCTCTTTTATATGTTATTAACCTTTCACTAGAACAGGGAATATTTCCTGAGATGTTAAAAAGATCAGTAGTGAAACCATTGTATAAAAAGGGAGATAAAACACAAATGGACAATTACAGGCCCGTTGCATTAATACCTATATTTGCAAAAAATTTTGAGAAAGTATTTTGTAATAAATTATTAAACTTCATTGAAAAACACCGCATTTTAAAGGATGAACAAAATGGTTTTCGCTGGAATAGAAGTACATCTTTAGCAGCCTTCCAATTAATAAAATCAATTACGGAGTCTATTGATAATAAAATTCCTGTTTCAGTACTTTTTATGGATATGAGTAAGGCGTTCGATCATGTCAGTCATGAACGGTTATTAGAAAAAGTTTCCAGATACGGAGTAAGAGGAAAAGCATACGACTGGCTGAAGTCTTATCTAACTAATCGAGTACAGGCAGTAGAAGTATCAAGTTATAATGATCAATCCAAAAGACGAGAGGTATTTCAGTCTTCGCTTTTATTAAATAGTTACGGCGTGCCTCAAGGCAGTATTTTAGGTCCGCCCCTATTCTTGCTCTACATTAATGATTTGGTAAATATCGTGAGTCATAAATGTGTCCTATTCGCGGACGATATCACTATTATATTAAAAGGCGCCGATAAAAGTACCTATGAGCAGGAAATAAACACGGCTCTCCAAACGTCCATAGAATGGCTAGAAGCTAACAATTTAAAGGTCAACATTAGCAAAACAAAATTTATGCAGTTTCATACTTACCGAGCAAAACCGTTGAACCTAAATATAATATACAAAGGGGACGCCCTGACGGAAACTGATACAGTTAAATTTCTTGGAATGTCCTTAGATAAATTTTGTTCTTGGAAAAGCCATGTCAATGATGTTTGTGGTAAAATGAATAGATTTGTCTACCCTCTGAGACGTATTAGCTGCGAGATATCTATAAACGCTGCAATTACCGCATAAATCACGGCTACATATCCTCCATTTTGCGATATGGTATCATTCTTTGGGGGCGCTGTGTGGAAATTGATCATGCATTTGTAATGCAAAAAAAATGTTTAAGGGCTATATTTGGGTTGAAATAAATAGATTCTTGTCGCCCGTCCTTTAGAAAATATAAGATTCTTAGTTTACCGTGTATTTATATCTTGGAATGTTGTATTTTCGTTTTCAAGCATAGGAGTCTTTTTCAGAAAGCGACAAGCTACTATGCCCCTCGTTCTCATAATGCCAACAAGTTATATAAACCCAAGACAAATCTCACAGTCACATCGAACAACAGTTTTATCATGTGCATTAAATTGTACAATAAAATTCCAAATACAATTACGTCACTCCCATTTTTTAAATTTAAGCGTATTTTGACAAAAATATTGATTGATAAATGCTTTTATAGTGTACTTGAGTTCCTAGATTATAAGGTGTAAGTCCTGCATTGTAATATCAGGTACTATTATAAATAATTAATTGTTACCAAATAAGACTCGATCTAATACAATATTTACTAACTGCATGCCTGATTCAAACTTATAATAATTCTTAATAATTTCTTTAATTTATTTTATTTCTTAATTAATAATTATGTTAGATAATGCTTTGATATTAAATAATTATGTAAAATTTACACGCCGACATTAATAGCAGAATAAGAGATTCATATACCTTATCTTTAAGATCTCTCTGTACCTACCTTATTTACGCAAATAAATGATTTTGATTTGATTTGATTTGACAGAGTTTTGATGAACATCCCGGTGCATGAGGATTTGATAGTTGGAGGTGATTTTAATGGACACGTGGGAAGAATGAAAGGGGTTTATGGAAGAGTGCATGGAGGGTGGGGATTTTGTAACTTAAATAACGAGGGAGAGACATTGCTGCAATCCGCTTCCGCATTTATCTGGCAGTAGCCAACATCTGGTTTCAGAAGAACGATGGATACCTAATTACATACAAAAGTGGCAATCACAAGACGCAAATTGATTATTTTCTAGTATGATGCAACAACTTAAAGTACAGACGCCAGCAGGTCAAGCTACCTTGAACCTTGAACCTAATGCCTTAGCGATAAAGTTGAAAATCTATTAAAGAAATTTGACAGATTATAGTAGCTTGATGTGCTGCCGTCCATACATCAAAGGCTGTAAAGTACTACCGGGAGAAGATTTAGTCTCACAGCATATGCTCATAATTATGGAAATGATCTTAAAAATAAAGCTCAATCAAAACAAAGAGCGACCTCCCCCTAAAATAAAATGGCATATGCTGGAGAAGAATGATTGTGGGAAGAAATTTAAAGAGCGAGTGGTGGATAAAATGACAGATAGATATGGGGGATATAAATGATTGAAGTGTAAATGAATGTTGGAGTGAAATAGGAGTGTAGCGAAAGATATTTTGGGAGAGACTAAAGGAAAGGGTACGATAGATAGGGATACATGGTGGTGGTCGGCAGAAATACAGAATGTGTTGCAGGTTATGAAGACAAAGTTCAAGGAATGGCAGAGTGTTGATGATGAGAATGTTATTTTGAAAACTGAAAAAAGTGTGAGTATGATGCTCTAAAGAAAAAAGACAAAAAAACTGTGGCCATTGCGAGAGCAAAAGCCCAGGACAAGCTTTGTGACACACTGATAGTCCAGCAGGCCAAAAAAATCAATACCGGCTTGCTAGAGCTAAAGAGAAAAAGACGAGGGATGTTTTTCAGATAAAATATAAGGAATGAAATTGAAATAGTGCTTTCGGATGATCAGAAAATTAAGGATAGGTGGAAGGGATTTTGAAAGACTGATGAATGAGGAGAATGACTAGAGTGGTGTGCTTGAGAATAAACCAATAAATGAGGGGTTAGTGAGAATGATTAGTATGGATGAAGTGAGAATAGCTGGGCCGTGAAGAAGACGAATGAAAAATGATTGCATGCAGCGGAGATGAGAATGTTGAGATGGATGTGTGGAGTGACGAAAATGGATAAAGTAAAAAATGAGTATAAATATGTTTAAGGGGAAGTTTGAAAGTGGCGCCAGTGACAGAAAAGTTGAAAGAAAATCGTTTGGCTTGGTATGGGTATGTGATTTAGGAGGGAGGAAACGCATGTGACTAAAAGCGTGATGAATATAAATAAATATTGATGGATGGAGTGGGAGAGGAAGGCCAAAGAAAAGATGGATGGATTGTGTGATAGATGGATATGAAAGAGAAGGGAGTGAATGATAGCGGTTGACAGGGGAAAATGGAAAGAGAAAACGTGTTGCGCCGACCCCAAGTAACATGGGGCAAGGGCAGGAAGATGATGATGATGATGAACAAGAATTGTTTTTTACATTGAATGTTGCTAGACTCTAAAAACTAAACAGGATCTCTCAATAGATGACGCTGTTAGTTTTATTTCTACTTGGTTTTCAAGAATATTATTCAAATGAATGTATACAGTTTTGTTGCTTTTTATAACAACGCTTATTAATGGACTAATATCATGCATATTAGGTATAAGTTGTTATGTAAAATATTAATGTATTGAAAAATAAACACAAATTTTCATAACGTTAAATAATTTTGTAATTACTTGACAACTTCTAAATGTCAATGTCAACGATGCAATTTACGCTTTGCTGTCAAATTCTGTAACTTGTACTATATAAATCCCAAATTCCCGACGCTTCTAAACCAATAAAAACAATAAATAATCTTCTTTCTGTGTTAAACAAAGCTATCTAGTAAGTGGGACAGTATGGCATCTCATTTGAGCACTAAAGATCGACTACTGGCATTGATTGACGACATCGAGTTAATTTCAAAGTGAGTAAAGTTGTTTCGCCAAAAGAATACGTAAAAAGAAAGTGTTTTATTGTTGGTAAATCTCATATTACAGAGAAATGATAGAAGTGTCGATAGCTCCGAAACCTCAAAAACTTTCTGCAGCAGATCATGCACAGCTAACAGATTTGCTGCTCTCAAAAGATTCAGAATTGAAGAAAACGCTGGAGTTAGCTGATGAACAAGCCAAGATTCAACAGAAAATGAACGATTTAAAGGCTGAAGTAGAAAATAAGGTGAATTATATTTTGTATACATTCTAATTTCTAACTCATGCCAATAATGTGTTCAAACAAACACTAACATATTGTATTGCTTATGTAGGATCAAGACATCTTCCACTTACAAAGACAACTCAAAGATGCGGAGCAAATCCTTGCAACTTCATTATATCAAGCAAGACAGAAGCTTGCTTCAATAGTAAAGTCTAGAAAACGGCCAGTATCATCAGAAGATTTGATCAAGTTTGCACACAGGCAAGTGTTTCACAATCGCTGATTAATTAAAGGCACAAAAAATTTCATAGTACAATTTGAAATTTTCCTTAAGTATTCCTGTTAATAGTAGTTTTACAATCATCTGTAAACTCTTGTTTCTTCTTGTCTATAAAAATGTTAATTTGTGTTGCATAAAAAAATAATTTTGTACTTACTGTTCCTTGTTGTAACAAAAATAATAATTTCACAGAATCAGTGCCTCAAATGCAGTGAGTGCACCTCTTTCGTGGCAGCCTGGAGACCCACGCAGACCATATCCCACAGATCTTGAAATGAGGTTGGGAATGCTTGGCCGGCTCTGCGACCTGCCACTGAATGGCCACACACCATCTACACTAAATGAACTACACAGAATGACCACAGGCGGAGGTGAATCATATTATTCATACATTTCCTAAGAAATTTATTCTAGCTCATTTGTACTATTAAAAGTTTCTATAAAGCAATTATGGTTATTTCCATGCTTGAATAAGCTTTATAGCTCATTTTGTTGTAAGGTGTTTTACATTTCCTCATGTAGTCATAAATTATAATCAAATTACTACTTGAATCATGTAGGATGTAACAGTGCTAAATATTAATTTATAAATGGTCCATCAGTCCATAATATAAAATACCCATAACATCACCCCCTATTCTCCAAAGGGTTGCAAGGGGAGTTTGGGGAGGGGTTCATAATATACAGACTGAAATCTGTTTAGTAACAGAAATTCTGATTTACTATGCTCCAAGAGGAAATATACCCAATAATGGAATATGAAAGTTAATGGAATAATAGATTGGCGACATAAAAAGTAAAGCATGTTAACACATTAACTGCCAGACAACTAACTCTGGTGATCAGAGTGGCAGTGAACCTGTTAATGTTTGGATTTCATCTTGTTTTTATTTGCTCACAGTGCCAGCATCAGCATCAAACCAGTTCACGTGGCATCCATCAGGCGAGCTCCACATGTCAGTTGGAGGCGGCAACTCCGTCGCCATTGACGGCCGCGGCAAGGACGCGCCCAACCAAGAAGACGTAGAAGTTATGTCCACCGACTCGAGTTCAAGTTCCAGCAGTGATTCTCAATGAATAAGGAAGAAAAAGTGTTTAAAACACAATCAAACATTATGATAATTATGTTATGGTTTAAGTTGAATAGACAGCTATGTGGAAAGAACTGTAAAATATCAGATTTAAAGACTGTTTTATATAATCTGTAATGTAATTTATGTACGATTAATTGAAGACATAATTTGCTGATTAAAATAGTATTCAAACTCATTATCTCCAAGAAACTGTTTTTTATTTGTTGACTATTGCTGATAATATTATTTCACTGTAGCCACACGAGTTTCTCGTTAATGCATCTTGCAAGCAGTTCCAGTTTAATATCCGGGATTAGAAATATTTAATGAACTATTGTACTCCACATATAAAACAAAAAGCACAAACAAATGTATAACAACTGTACTTGTGTACATTATCTGTTCTATTAGTATTTATTATGTATTAGTTAAGGGCCAGGCCCTGCAAACCATATTATTATGCACTGTGCAGCATCGGCGTGTTATACTACTAGAGTGCTCATTCTCGTCCAAAGATTCTTGTAGCCGGCAATCAACGAAATTGGACTCAACATAACATAGTACCTACTCTTTACTGATGACCTCTTTTTTGGTGGTGATAGCTTTATTGATACCGATACCCTCTAAATAATCCTAACTAATATTTTAAATGCGAAAGTGAGTTTGTTTGTTACGCTTTCATATCTTAACTACTCAATCGATCATTATGAAATTTTGCATACACGTTGTCAGTGGTACAGAAATGGATATAGGGTACCTTTCTAAAAGTAGGTACTGTTCCCGAGGGATAGGAAAACGCGAGCGAAGCCGCGGGCAATAGCTAGTTAGATAATACCAAAATATTGCTATGCAACAGGCAGTTACCATGGAGACAAAACTTTGTGTACAATTATTATACGACGTATATAAATAGTTACTACTCTTTGGTATCATTGTTCGACATTGACAATTCTAGTCACATAATTAATCTAATTGTAATAAAGAATAGTTTTAGAAATGACTGAGAGAGCTCCCGTCTCCGCAGAAGAAACCTTAGTTCGCTATGACAATCCAGTATTAGTTACTAAGCGGGTGGAAAAAGTCGTAAGCTATCTAATCTTGTTTCAAACAAGCTGATTTGTAAAACAATCAAGTTGGTGCATGCTAATTATTTACTTCTTATTGCAGGTACCAGCTCTCGCTGGATCTTCCATACAGCCATGTGTGCCAACAGAAGCCAAAAAGGAAACAGAAGAAATTCTAAATGCCATTTTGCCACCAAAGGAATGGGAAGAAGACGGTCAAATATGGACTCAGAAGGTGCTGTAGTGTCTTTTTACGACTTTGCCCGATTTAGCCGTTAAGTAGCAATGATTTGGGATTCCCATTAGCCCGAAGTTTAACTATTATCGTATCGTGGCTCTTAGGTCTGGCAGTAGTACCTTCTAAGGTGTCAACTTAGTGTGGTTTAAAAGTCGGCCGTTTTCAAATAGGCAAAAAGTTTAATGCACCATCAGGACGGTAGTTCTTTCATTATAAACGTACTATAACCACAAAGAAATATAGAAGTTGCAATTAAAAATAATGTAAGTAATCAACTACTTTTTTAGCTTGTAACAACCGTACCTAAACACGCGACAAAGTACTTGATAGAACCTAGAAAAAGTTATTCGAAGACACTTTGTTACGTTTGTTTGTAATTTATGATTAGATGCGTTTGTTTAGATTTCATCGACTCCAGCAACTCGGTTGGATGTGATAAACCTACAAGAAATGCTGGACACGCGCCTGCAACAGAGACAAGCCAGAGAAACAGGCATTTGTCCCGTGCGCCGACAGCTCTACACGCAGTGTTTCGACGAGCTTATACGACAGGTTCACAATTTTAAGATTGATCCTAAAAAGCGTCGATTAGGTAACACCTTACATATTACTAAAATAGTACCTACCAGCTATCGCACAACTTACTTCACAAACATTGCATGCACTCCACAGGATGGAGAGGTACCCTTAGCGCTCTGCTCTGATGGTAGGTATAGGTACTCTGGAGTATAAATACAGCTCAATTGAAACTATGGTGGCTCCGAACATGAGGCGAGTCGCTGCGCAGTAACAAATTCACGTGTCAGCGGGGATGAGGGGTGCGGTACTGCGCAGCGAGTAGCGCACTTCACAGCTGCTATAGTTTGACGCGTATACGTAGGTACGTGCACCGTTCGATGCATCGCTGCACCTATTTTGTCTGCTTGATTTAACATATTACAAGCTAGTAGCGATAGTTCTTATAAGATTGAACTTCCACGTCTTTATTTATTTATATATATATATACTTTATATCATCTTCCTGCCCTTATCCCGTATTATTTGGGGTCGGCGCAACACGTTTTTTTCTTCCATTCTGTACTGTCACTCGTCAAACTATCACTGACTCCCTTTTCTTTCATATCACTTCTCACACAATCCATCCATCTTTTCTTTGGCTTCCCTCTCCCTCTCCATCCATCCACATGTAAACTCATAACTCTTTTAGCAACATGCGTTTCATCCCTCCTCTTCACATGACCATACCAAGACAAACGATTCCCTTTCAATTTTTCAGTCACTGGCGCCACTTTCAAACTTCCCCTAATATATTCATTTCTCACTTTATCCATTCTCGTCACACCACACATCCATCTTAACATTCTCATCTCCGCTACGTGCAATCTTTTTTCATCCGTCTTTTTCACAGCCCAACATTCTGATCCATACAGTATGACAGGCCTTATCACGGACTTGTAGATTTTACCCTTCAACTTGAGAGGCATCCGTGGGTCACAAGTTGTTCCCGTGACCTGTCGCCATTTCATCCATCCTGCGTTGATCCGATGTGTTACATCCCGGTCTACCTCACCATCCCCTTGAACGAGCGACCCGAGGTACCGAAAGTCGGGACAGATTGGTATGGGCGTTCCGGCGAGATCTAAAGGCACTGGATTGGAGAGACCGCCGAAATCGCAGAACAAGTATTCCGTTTTGGTTCTACTCAATTTCAGGCCAACACTCTCCAGTCTGTGCCACCACACCTCCAATCTGTTGTGGACCTCTAGGCCACTTTCAGAAACCAGCACAATGTCATCGGCAAACAGCATACACCAGGGAGCCTCTTCCTGAATGTCCGACGTCAGAGCGTCCATTATCATCAGGAAGAGGTAAGGGCTGAGAGCCGACCCTTGATGTAAGCCGACCGCCACATTGAAGCTGCCAGTGGTGCCCACTGTAGACCGGACTTGGGTACTGCATCGACTGTACATCGCTCGGATCAACTGCACATACTTCCCAGGTATACCTTTCTTCTTAAGGGCCCACCACAGAACCTCACGAAGTGCCCGGTCGTATGCTTTTTCGAGGTCAACGAATACCATGTGCAAGTTTTTATGCGCACCTCTATATTTTTCGCACAGCTGACGTATAGCGAAAATGGCATCCGTTGTACCCCGACCCGGCATAAAACCGAATTGGTTCTGTGAAATTTCACTCTCTTCTCTCAGTCGCCTTTCAATAACTTTCTCCCAGGCTTTCATCGTATGTGACATTAGCTTTATCCCTCTATAATTGTTGCACTCCAGCACATCATCTTTGTTTTTAAAAATGGGCACCAAAGAGCTATTGCACCACTCATCAGGTATGGCTTCTTCCTGCAACAACTTATTGAAGAACAAAGCTAACCACGTCCATCTATCCACTCGCAATAGCTTCCACACTTCAACTGGTATTCCATCTGGACCAATGGCTTTACCATTCTTCATTCCATTTACGGCTATTCTAACTTCATCCATACTAACCATTCTCACTAACCCCACATTCACTGGTTTATTCTCTAAAACCCCACTCCAATTATTTTCCTCATTCATCAATCTTTCAAAATATTCCTTCCACCTCTTTTTGATTTTTTCATCATCCGATAGAACCATTCCATTTTCATCTCTTATACATCTTACCTGGCAAACATCCCTCGCCTTTCTCTCTCTTATTCTGGTAAGCCGGTATAGCTCTTTATGGCCTGCAGGACTATCCAGTGCGTCATATAGTTTGTCCTGGGCTTTTGATTTTGCTATTGCCACGGCTTTCTTGGCTTTCTTCTTCAAAGCGTCATACTCACTCTTTTTTTCAGCTCTTAAACTAGCGTTTCCTGCCTCTACATGCTGCCATTCTTTGAATTTTCTCTTCTTTTCTTTCAATACATTCTGAACTTCTGTCGACCACCACCATGTATCCCTATCTATTATGCCCTTTCCTCTCGTCTCTCCCAAAATATCTTTCGCTGCTTGCCTGATACACTCAGCTATTTCATTCCAGCTTTCATTTATACTTCGATCATTCATGTCTCCCATCTCTATCATTCTGTCCACCACTCGCTCCCTGATCATCTTCGCACAATCATTCCTCTCTAACATATTCCATTTTATTTTAGGGGGAGGACGTTCTTTGTTTTTGTTAGACAGTATTTTAATTACTGATGTCATAACTAGGAGTCTATGTTGTGAGACTAGGTCTTCTCCTGGCAGTACTTTGCAGTCTTTGACGTGCTTTAAGTGGTTGCGCCGAACTAAAAAGTAATCAATTTGGGTCTTATGATTACCACTTTTGTATGTGATCATGTGTTCGTCTCTTTTCTGAAACCACGTATTGGCTACTGCCAGGTCAAATGCAGTAGCGGATTGCAGCAACGTCTCTCCTTCACTGTTTGGACTACCGAAACCCCACCCCCCATGTACTCTTTCATAAACACCTTTCATTCTTATATATATATATACTTTATTGTACACCAGATTACACATTACATAAAGATACATCTTAAACTATAAAATATACAATTGGCGGCCTTATCGCATACTGCGATCTCTTCCAGGGCAACCTTGGAATGGACAGTGATTTTATGGACATTAAATGGGGTTGTTCTTGGTGCAAATAAAAAGTATATAAGTACAGTATACTATAATAGATACACAGATACATACATATGCTATATAGTAGATAAATATGCCATATAATATATACATAGACTAGCTTTTGCCCGCGGCTTCGCCCACGTGTATGTCGGAAAATATCACATTAGTACCTACCCTACGTGTTAATCCAGGTTTTAAAACATCTGTAGGTATGCCAAATTTCCTCTAAATTCAATCAACCGTTTTTGCGCCAATCCGGAACATACATCCCGACAAACAACAAACGGACAAAAATTCTAAAACCTATAGTGTGCGCAACAGACTCGTTCAATCACTTCTTTTTAAATATATGCAATGCACAGTTCTGACTTCGTTACTATTTTTAACCGACTTCAAAAAAGGAGGAGGTTATCAATTCGGTTGTATGGTTTTTTTTAATGGTTGTTACCGTTACTCCGTCATTTATAAACCGATTTAAAAGAATATTTTTTATTTGAAAGGATTGTACTTCCAGATTGGTCCCATTTTTATCCAAATCCAGTTCTGATGATAGGATCCATGAGGAATGGAGGGAACTCCTCAAATATTATTGGCAAACACATAGTGATTTTGGTATTTTCGTCAACATATCAAGCATTTGCATTCAGAAAGTATGATTTGGTGAAGTGGAACTGACGAAGAAGACCACAGATGGCTACAGGAACTCATCAATGATAAGTATTTCACGGGTGGCGATAAGATATCTCGATTAAGATAGTTAAACGACTATGACGAAGCAAATTTAAATAAATGCTTCTGATGAAAATGGTACCATTGAACTCGGAACAGTAATAAAACAATGTATCCTAGTCGTGTTGGGGCTTATTGGAAATTTCATGAGATGCACTCTGGCTATAAATTATTTTTAACCGACTTCAAAACAGGAGGAGTTTCTCAGTTCTTCGGAATCTTTTTTTTTTATGGTTCCCCGATTATTCGAAGACGGCTGGACCGATTTGCAAAATCTTTTTTTGTTTGAAAGGGTATACTTTCCAGGTGGTCCCATTATCATCAGGTCAGGATCTGATAATGGGATCCTGTAGAAATCGAGTGAACTCTTCAATATAGGCACACCTATAGCGATTTTGGTATTTTTTATAGTAACTTGTGGATTTCCTCTCGAAAAGCAACATTTGGTGAAGTGGAACTGATGACGAAGACCACAGATGGTAAGATGGCCACTGGAACAACTCAATAATAAGTATTTCACGGGTTGCGATTCCATTACTTTAAAATTATTGCTAAGCAATAGAAGCTCGTCACAATGCATATGGTGAAGTGGAGCTGATGGTGAAGTACCAAGAGAACTCCTCAACAATTAACGTCCCTGCATCGGGAAAAGCAATATTTTTTAAAAGGTGATGAGCAGTTGTCATTAGGCTATTGTAACTCAGATAAATTACAAACAGACCCACTAAAAAGTGAAAAATAAAAACAACCGACTTCCAAAACAAACACTACAAAGTGAAAAATAACTTTAATTTCGGAAGTCAGTGGCAAAAACCTAAAATACAGATCCAAAGTGACCGACTTCCGAAAAAGTAATATTACCGAGTTTCGAGTTAATATGACAGCGCGTTAAAATGTTTCCTTACTGTTCCTTACTGTTCTTACGGTCCTAGTGTTCCTTACTTGGTTTAAAAAAGTTAGAGTGACAATTTTTATTATTTTCTGAGGCAAATATTGCCATGTTTCAAGTATATGAACCAAAGGAATAAGATTTTTCATATAATCTGTCTCCCCTCTTTTCACTCCCACAGGGATGGAATTTCGAAAAATCGTTTCGGATTTTTCCATAACTGAAATCAAAGGTTTCTTATACCAATTTTTGAGTTAATCAAGCTACACAGTAAAATCCTCCTCTTAAAAATCTAATTACCCCTTCTCACCCCGTCAGGGGTAGTTTAAAAAACCAATTGCAAGAAACTTTATTGCTTATTTAGGCAAATATTCGTGCCAAGTTTCAAATTTATTAACCAAATGAATAAGATTTTTCATCTAAACTATATCCCCGGTTTTCACCCCCACAGGGGTGGACTTTTAAAAAATCGTTTAGGATATTTTCAAAACATGACTCAAAGATTATTCATACCAATTTTCGAGCTAATCAAGCTACGCAGTAAAATTCTCCCCTGTAAAATTGACAACCCCTTTTCACCCCGTCCGGGGTAGATTTTCGAAAAACCTTGATACAGGTTATTCTTTATTTTTGGACTGAAGTATAAATACTGGGTTTCGAGTTAATCGGACTGCGTGTTAAAATTCTTCCATACAAATTTTGATACCCCCCAATCCCCCTCGTGGGGGTAGTTTAGAAAAACCAAAAATTACAAAGTTCATAATTTATTAAGATAAGTATTTGGGCCAAGTTTCAAGTTTATTAACTCAAGGAATAAGATTTTTCATACAAACGAAATACCCCCTTTTTACCCCTTTATAGGTCGAATTTCCAAAAACCCCTTCTTAGTGCTCCCCTACATTATAAAAGGAAGCCGTGTGCAAAATTTCACGTTCCTAGTCCCAGTAGTTTCGGCTGTGCGTTGATATGTCAGTCAGTCAGTCAGTCAGTTTCTCCTTTTATATATATAGATACATACATACTAAATATATAAGAGACGAAAACAAAAGAAGACTGTCAGCCAGCAACGAGAACAAAATCACAACGACAAGTAATGTTCCTTCACGAGTCGTTTAAACACAGGCAGCGATTGCGCGCGCTTTATTGGAACTGGTAATGCATTCCACAAACGAGCGGCCTGGACAAAAGGATTTGTCAAGAAAAGTTGTGGAATGCATAGGCATTTTAAGCTTCAAGTTATCTGATGACCTTAAGGATTTCGTGTGGGAGTCGCAAAGGATCTGGAAGCGTTTCTTGAGATAGAGAGGGGGGTGAAAGGGGAAAAGAGCACATTATACAAAAGGGAAAGAATATGAGCATTCCGGCGGAGGCGAATTGGTAACCACTTGAGCTTCACGCGAAATTCGGAAACATGGTCATATTTGCGCAAACCGTATATGAACCTTATACAAAAATTTTGAAGCCGCTCAAGTTTATCGAGTTGGTCTTGAGTAAGGTCTAAATAGCTGGCATCAGCATAATCAAGGATGGGTAGAAGAAGCGATTGTGCAAGCGCAATCTTGGTGGCAGTCGGCAGAAAATTACGCAGTCTCTTCAAAGATGCAGCGGAAGCAAAAAGCTTGCGGCTAACCTCCTGTAGCTGGGCAGTCCAAGAGAAGTTCTTGTCAATGAATATCCCCAAGTTTTTTACTTTCTCGCTGAAGGGAATAACTGAGTTGTCAAAAGAAACTTTGGGAAGAGTCGTCCAGTCGATTCTTGAGACCGTTCTAGAACTGCCCACCACCACAACCTGCGTCTTTATGGGGTTGACCCTAAGTCCATACCTCTTGCTCCAGTCGCATATACGGGCCAGATCTCGATTAATTGTTAAGATAGCCTCTGACAGATTTCCAAGAGGAGCTCGAGAGTAAATTTGTAAATCATCTGCATAAAGATGGTAGGAAGAAATTAGTTCGTTGGAGATTGAGTTAATAAAAACTGCGAAAAGTAAAGGGGATAGCACGCCACCCTGTGGTACACCGGCAGAAGTATTACTCCAGGAAGACAAGGTCTCTCCGATGCAAATACGTTGCCGCCGACCGAACAGGTAACTTCGAAACCAGTCGATTACCGATGGAGATATATTAAGAGAGCATAGAATGCCAAGCAAAACATCGAAATCAACAGTATTAAAAGCATTACTAAAATCTAGCAAAGCTAAGACCGTTAAGTTACCGTTTTCCATGGCTGTCCTTATATCGTCCGTAATATTCAGAAGCGCTGTGGTGGTACTATGACCAGGACGGAAGCCAGACTGGAAGGGGTTGAGGAGATTATTTTTGGAGAGATAAGTGCTTATTTGATTGTGGATTAACCGCTCAAGGACTTTGGATAGGAATGGTAAGACGGATATTGGGCGGTATTCAGAAAAGGATGCTGGATTGCATTTTTTAGATAGTGGAATTTTGGTCTTTCAACTTTCTGAGGTTAGCTTGGTCAATCCAGATAATCTTGGCAGTTGGCTTCTTTATTAAATTCATAAAATATTGTATAAATAATGTATTGAATAGTTAAACTTTTGCAGGTGACAATAAACTGTGGTGAAAGAGGCCTTCTATTACTGAGGGTTCGCGATGAAGCGAAAATTACGATGGAAGCTTACCAAACGCTCTACTGTAGTTCCATCGCTTTCGGTATGAGGAAAGCTTTACAGGTGTGTTTTTATTATTTTGGACTGACCCGTTGGTCTCGTAATCGTAAACGCGGCTGCTGGACGTCCTGGGTTCGATTCTCAGGTCTGTTCCTGGATTCGAGTCTGGATTGGCGCTCGTGGTGGCAATAGGCTTGCCCTTAGCCCTTTACATGGGACTAGACATAAATGATGAAGTATGGGTGTACTGTACAACAGCTCTGCCTATCTCACCGGGAAATGCAGGCGTAACGTTATATAGAGGAACGCAAATAATCGAGTAATTGTAATCCAGTCAGAGCAAGGAAAAGCAGACTTGATGGATCAAGTAGCAAAGCTGGAAGCTGAACGTTCTGCCTTGGAGAAACAATGTATGGAGTTGAAACAAAAGACTGAGCAACTGGAGCGACGCGCGGCTGAGCTGAGAGCAGCTGAGGAGAAACGTCACCAAGAAGAGTTACTCGCTTTGAAGAAGACGAACGCTCAACTCAAGGTGAGGACAGCTTATTCCCTTGTATACCTATTTTTGAATTCAGAATCTCAGATAATTTACATTCATTGTCTCTTACTCAATTATCAACTTCGTGTTCTGTAGTCTTAGTTGATATTTGTGTGACCATTTTTTTGTAATAAAAAGGTCCTTAAAAGAGTAAGTTTCGGTTGCAATCGAATTTGAACTTAGAAATTTATTTATTTACTAAACTGACCCGACAGACGCCCGGTCCAAATTTCAATAATTCATACAAAATTCCCATAGACAAAGCACTTTCAGTTTTCCCGAATTTTCCAATTTCCCTGGCAACTTAAAAACATATATATTTCTGTAAGAACCTGATTCAGATTATTACGAACATTTTAAAACAAAAAATTGCCAGATTGGTCCAGCCGTTCTCAAGTGATGCCCTTACCAACGATCAGCATTTCATTTTTATTATACAAGATGTAACATAAATAACGCACAACCTCTTAAGGAGTCATTGTACTCATCATTATGAACAGTTTTTGCTATGAGACCAAACCTGAAATCGCGAAAAAAATCAGCTGTTCCCTACATTTTGACGAGTTATGCGAACATAAATGTAGGGAGCAGCCGATTTTGTTTCCGCGATTTCAGGTTTGGTCCTATAGTCAAAGTGGTTCATAATGATGAGTACAATGACCCTTTAAGAGGTTGTGCGTTATTTATGTTACACCTTGTATAGAAGATATTACCATTACACAAATTATATTACCCGGACGTTAATAAGACACATCGGGCTTCAGAAAGTGTTTCACAGAGGTATCAGTAATAGAGGCAACGAGTGCGTTGTCGTTTTGGAAAAGAGGCTTTGTAGTGACAAAGCCTCTTTTCCAAAACTAAACGTTCAATATTTACGGCCGCGTAGAGCTCGTCCAAGCTGAAATGACGCGCCCCACTGCTTAAATTAGTATACGTACACTTACTACGGTAACTGCGGTAGTGGGGCGCGTCATTTCAGCTTGACGAGCTCTACCACAGAGTATAATAATAAAGCTCTAACGGTACTTCTATTGCAAACTTCTTGTGAGCGTTTACAATTACCTAATTGCTATTATTTGCTTTCAGGCGCAACTGGAAGGCATTATTGCACCAAAGAAGTGAAAGCGTTTTTACTCGTTATTATTAATTATTTTTAAGATGTTTTTGTTGTTCTTACTAGATTATAGACATTTAAATTGTGTTTCTCAGATATATTATTATTATATTATAAAGATAAAATAAACTAGCTTAAATCTAATTGTTTTTAATAAAACCACATAATAATTTTATTAAAATATATATTAAAACATTTAATTGGGACAAACATACAATGTTTTCAATAGTTTACAATGCACATATCACTAGAAAGGTATAAAGGACACACATTCTTCCATTCAACTCTTCAATTTATTTACCGTAATACATATTTTATCAAACTCAATTCTTACATTTCATACAGTCGGAAATGTACACTTTGTTGTTACGTCTGGACATATACAGCAAATCTTAATAATAAACACTACGGTCATACTGATGCAAATGCGAAATTCATCACCTTCTGTAGGATTACAATATTTATAACTTAATGTAAAATTATTTTTCGAATCAAAATTACAAGAAATAAAATATTATGAAGTTTGAATAATAAAATCCTATAATTATAATAAAATTGATTCCAAGAAATCAAGGCACCACATATAAAATTAAATTAATATTACATTAAATTAAAATATTAAATACATCATCAAACACAAAATACTGAATGAAACAACAATGCGCAAATAAAATAAGTAATTGTATAATGCAAGTATAGGTTGATATAATTGTTATATCGTCAAATGTGATGCCACTTGCGTCCCATTCCATTGCGTGTTGTCGATGGTATGTACACCTTTAATATCATCTTACAGTCGGCCTACAATCACATTCTGGTTGTTCAACCAGTCACATTCCTCAGCAGGTACAGCATCAACATTCAGTCAAAATAAAGACTTGCACGGAATGAAAATTATTTAAAATACGTAAAGTATTCAAAGAATAATAACTATTAATATTTTCAAAAATATATAGTAACACCTATCATTAATCTAAAATCTCCGTCGCAAAACTAAAATAAAAAAATAAAAATTGTGATCAAAATTAAAATGCCACAAAACGCATCTCGCTAGTGGATTTCTTCAAGCGCCTTTAAGTAACATAACAAGTCGGTGGAATCTAAATTTATTATCACAGTTACAATACAAAATTAAGATGGAAACTCGTTTCACGAACGTTCGTTTCGTTGAAGAAATCTACAATCGAGTTCATTCTCGACGGTAGTCGAGTCGTGTCAACTGTGTTTATAGCCGATGTGTTGTCATGGGGTTGATTGTTCAGGTAGGGTAAGGGAGCGGAGATTGAGGCGTGTTGGGAAAGAGATCAGAAGTGAGTGTGTCTACTGAGGTTGTTCTGTGTAGGCGGTGACGCGATGCGTGGGCCCAACGGGGATGGCCGTGACGCGGCCGGCGCCGCCGTCCAGCAAAGGGTTCACGACCTGCACGATATCAGGCTGCAGCGAGTCCCCCCCCTCTGTCTCTGCCTCTCCCAAGCTAATGCCGGCCTCTTCAAGGTCGGTAGGCGCGGTTTCGCTACTCGGGCTAGTTGTTAATTCCAGAGAAATTATTTTTTCCTGCGTCGTTTCCACCTGTGTAGATAAATAGAATTAAAACCAAGTTCTAGACTTTTGTATAATTATTCGCCAAACAATGAGAAATGTTATGACTTTCAAATACATTCGAAATAATAATGCTATGAAACCTAATGGTTTTATAAAGTTATCAAGATCTTAAAATACATGAAGTTCTTTTAGTATTTTGTTCCAGAACGGAAAAATATGAAAGTATTTTTTAAATTCGATAACAAAGTTAATGTCATCGAACTATGTGCTCAAAATTGTGATTACATTACTAACACATCATCAAACACAAAAGCATACTACAACAAATAAGTCACAATTTTGGGCACCTTGTTGCTAAACGTGAGATGTTGGTTACCTATGGGAAATGACATGCACTAAATACTGTTAATAATCTAATATACAGGCGTTAGTGGGTTAGTTTTGCTTCTGCTGCTAAAGCAATGAAATAAGCTTTAGTATAGGTATATATAGGGTGACTGGTAATTAGTGACCGATACTTAAACGTACTCACAACAAACAAACGACTTTTACTATGGGAGCAAACCTGAAATCGCGAAAAAAAAATCAGCTGTTCCCTACATTTTATGTTCGCATAACTCGTCAAAATTTAGGGAACAGCTGTTTGTTTTTTTGGCGATTTCAGGTTTGGTCCCATAGTAAAAGTTGTTTGTTATCATGAGTACAATCACGTGTTTAAGTATCGGTCACTAACTACCAGTCACCCTATATATTTCTGTAGAGTAATAAACGCAACAAACCATTGTTTTCGTTGAAGCTTGCCGTGTCTAGAATCCAGGTATCGTCTGACAAATTACACAATAAATTAAGTTAGCATGCCATGCCAAAATATCATGCAACACTCGTGAAAACATTAAATAGATAAGAAGAAATAAAAGAAAATAAAGGGGGAAACCTTGGGAATCGGGATACTGTCAAATGGGGCAAATGAATTGTATATAACATGGGATTTATAACAATATAGATATTCCATAACTTAAGTCTTGTTATTGCCACGTCGATTTTAGTTCTATATTAACGTGAGTGTATTTAGGTACTACGTGGTGATCTACATCTCATATCTTTCACAGAAAAGTTGCATAATCAGTTATTTTATCATCTTCATTATTTTCTTAAATTCCACAAGCTGGAAATTATTGGCAATCATCGTTTGTAAACATACCAGATTTCTTTCATTATTTTTGATATTATGAATGAATTTACTGTACATATTTAAAGAAGTGATTAAAAAACAAACCTATTTTATTGACTTTCAGATTTCGTTAGTCAGGCGCCTTATGGTTTAATGAAAATATCAGAATCTTAGTAAGCATTTCGTGACTGCGTGGAATTTAGTTCAATAACTATAAATAGATGTCATAACTGATTAGTAACTTTTCCTAAAACATATCTACTGCTGTGGTGTTTCAAGTTTGTGTTGTGCTAAATAGTGTATTTCGTTATGTGCACTTAAAAGGCCCCGTTAACATTTTAGTGTTTGTACACGTCAACTACGTGTCTTTGTCAGTCGATATGTTTCATAGTCTTGATACAAATATCGTTTACAAGTTCGTCCGTTTCGTCAGTCTCGAGTAAGGTCTTATATCGTCTGTCATAATAGTTGCACGTTGAAAGCTAAGCGTAGTTTTAAAGATATACAAAAGATAATAAAAACCACACGATACGGCATTGCTTGTGTACAGCGTCTTACGTAGCACAATGTACAAGTCGCGGCGTTATACGCGTACCTCTTTCTCAATGACTTTCTCAATGTACTCGACGGTTCGCACTTTAGTCTCGCCGGTTGCGGGGCACACGAACTCCTCGGTGCGGAGAGTAATGCGCTCGTCTAACAATTTTTCTTTCTCCTTGACGGCCAATATTTGGCCCGGTTTTGTACGTAACGCGATACGTGGCAGGGGCCATTTCTATAATTTGTAAAGCCAATTTTGACATTCGCAGCCCAATGTGGACGTACAATAATATGCCAGCCAAGCGACATTGATCCCCACCCATGATAAGATATATTAACCACATTGTGTTAGTTAAAGTTAAATCATAAGTACTGTTACAGGTACTTGCAACAAGACATCGAAGGTATTTATTCAAACATTCAAATTGAATACAGACAGAACTAGGACAGACTTTATCATTGCTTACTGGACAAAGACAATATTCTATCAGTGTTAATCACAATGTTAACAGTTATAGACAAACAAATTAATACATGGAATATTATTGGATTATGACAAAACATTCTAAATCTGAAATTGAAAAAAGATGACGTTGAGTTTGAATGAGAAGTAACGATGATAACGTGATGTGATATTAGATGCGACATTGGATAATGAAAAAATAGGTTTTAAAAAAAAAACATCATTTTTCTTCCATTTACAGAATCGGTTGCTTTAGTATGTATTTTAATTTGGACAACATTCAACTGATCCATCAAGACAAGAAGTAGCTATTATTTGGAGTAATTACCTCGTTCGAAGAGTTCTCTCTATGTGGATCTTCTAAGATGTCACTCGCTGGCCCCACCATACTTTTTATCACTTTCTGTGATTCAAGGGCCTCCTAAATATAACAAACACACGTTAAATCACATATTGGGATAATACGACAACTGAATGACACATCAATAATCATCCTCCTCCCCTCATCGCAATTTATTTGAGGTAGACGTCTCCGACGGAATGTGCGCATATCTGCCGTCTCAGTAGTAGGGTCACTCTGCTAATCATTGGTGGGTTACGAAAGCCCTCTCGTAACCCACCAATGCCTAGAAGCTATTATTACCATTCTTCTTCCTCTTTAGTATAGTCATCCTCATTCATACAACATATCAATGTCACATCATTATTCTACACACATAAGCATAAAGATCTTTTTTGTGCTTCAAAATTATGTTAACCTTTAATTGGGTCATCCATTTTCTTTGAGAAGATACAATTGTTTAGATTTGCGAATTTTATCATTAGTTATCATGAGGATCTACAGCTCTGTTTAAAACTGTGCTTCCTAAAATTTGGCACATCGGAAATAGCTGTCAAATATTTATCTGTTTTCATTAATTTGTTAAAATTACTGTATGTAAATATCGTTCTATAGTGCATTTCAGGGAAGTGAATTGCAATAATAACACTGAATTAGGCCTTGTAACCGCTTTAGGTGTAAAAAGGGCATTCCAATAAAAAATCTAAATGTTCAGTCAGTTACAATATTAATCATATATTACATTTCATAATTAATATTTTAGTGAAATATAAAGCGATATTTCATATTTCCATTCAGGAATATTTACGAATTAATCAAAACACGTGCAAATACCTGTCAGATACTTACCATTTGACACCTATTTGCGACATTGTTAACGTTCAGAATGCACTGCCTTAAGGCCACTGACCTGTTCGAGCGAGCGCAGTCTAGCGGCTCGCCAGGCAGCGCGACGCGCGGCTCTCGTAGCCGCGTCCTCTACCTCACCGTCGCGTCCTGCGCGTCTACGTTGTGACTTTGCTGACGGACTCACGCCTCCAGACACACTATGCAAAAACGAAACAAAAATTATGAAAAAATAATCATAACGTTTTCCACTCCGTTTCTTTTCACCTGCTTTGCTGCCCAGTTAGCCTGCGCCCGTCTATAGTTCGCATTGGCTTATAGCGTGGCTTTGTTTAATCCTGTTTGTCAAGATTTCATGAAATATTCATTCAATAGAATTACCTGGTCTTAAAAGAGTTGTATTGATGACTTTAATTATTATAATTCTGTAAATACATACTTTTTACAGTCGCGAATCATATTTTGATCAACATACAACCTAATACTGACTTGCAAATTGCAAAAAACGTAAGAAAATTTGAATTTCCCGGGCTACCTGGCGCTTTCGCCTTAACTTTAAATACCAGTCAAAAATGTTTGCTCAATGTTACTTAGTTTGATGTACAGAATGCGGAGATAACGGCTATGTGATGAACCTTTTTACACCGTGTATTTTATCACAGGCATCAATATACAAGGTGTAACATAATTAACGCACAACCTCTTAAGGGGTACTCATCATTATGAATAACTTCTACTATGGGACCAAACCTGAAATCGAGAAAAAAAATCTGCTGATCCCTACATTTTGACGAGTTATGCAAACATAAATGTGGGGAGCAGCAGATTTTTTTTTTGCGATTTCAGGTTTGGTCCCATTGTAAAAGTTGTTCATAATGATGAGTACAATGACCCCTTAAGAGGTTGTGCGTTAATTATGTTACACCTTGTATATACTCGCTTTTTAATTCTTAAAGAAACGAGATACTGTTATAATGAAACTATTGTGTCACGATCGGCCTTGAATCATAAGAAAACTGCCGTACATACCTATGGCCATTCTCATAAGGTTCGTCGTCGGAATGTGAGCTATATCCACTCTGCCGGTCCTCGCCTGGGGACCACGAGCCGAGCTCTGATCGCGACAGAGATGCCATCTTCCTTTCCTCTTCTTGCTTCAATTTCTCCACCTCATCCGCTGATAGGAATGTGAAAACTTTTTCTGAAAACATTAGTAAATTATTAATGATACTCAATTTTCTATTCTCGCTCCACCTCCCTGACTGGTGATCACAGATCCTATACATGTAATTCTATAATCTAGTGCTAAAATAGGACTTGAAGTAATAGTTGCCTGTAAAATGGAGTGCAAAGTTTTGCTTAAATAATTAGGAAACTCATGAGAAATCAGTTTTAATACTAGTTGCATAGTGCGTATAGTGAGCGATATTATTATTTAATTCTATAATGATATGAATAATCCTATAAAGATATTATTATTTAAGGTCTTTCTCATATCTCGGAACCCTGGGGTCCCGGACCTTTGGAAGGAGTATGAGGGGTCAAAGCCAACTTGCAGAGACCCCTTAAACAATTTAAAGTGTTGAGGCACCAACCGACGATTATCCCTGATTGGTCTATACAAGTGCACCCAAGGACAACCCCCGGTTGGTGCAAGTCTATTGCAGAACATGGACACAAAACATATTAAGTTATTGGTATTGGGCATGGGTTGGTGGTTGGGAACAAGATTATATTATAAACACATAACATAATATAAAACCTATATTAAAGTTATTATGAAGTAATTGGTGTAGGTAAAAACCCCAAATCTGTTTTAAATTATCTATATTTACCTGGCTTGGGCGATGGTTTGTGACTTTCTTCCATTGCATTTTCGAAGAACTTCTTCTTATCGCTGACAGACGCTTTCACAAAATTACCAGAATGAGGTGGGGAAGCCTGAGGACATTCGGTTTGATTAGCTAAACTTACAAACATATAGACACGCACATTAAATAAAAAATGAGTTAAAAAGCTTATGATATTTACAAGCACTGAAATCCCCTTCTCCAGCCTTCACACCCATGCAGTCAATGTTTTAATAATAAACAATAATAAAATAAGGTTATTGCGGTTAGTAAATCAAACATGCAAAATATAGTAATTGCAAGTTAAAAACAAAAATTTAATGGAGGTAAGTAACAAAATGGGATATGGAGGGATGACAGACTGTGTGGTTTTTAGTCAAGAATCCAGGTTGGGTTGTCGACGAACACAATCAAAAGAAGCTGAGTGTGTGTGTGTGCGAGGATAAGATTCCGTACATTGATGTTTACCTCGCCGATGGCGAAGGATTTGATTTTGCTGCTCCATGCGGGTTTCAAGGCAGATGCGGGCGTAGGGCTCCCTTCCCTCAAGGGATCCGAACTGTTCGACATTCTATCGGTTTCGGCCACTGTCGTCACCTCACCGAAACGAACTCTTCTCTCTGATTGAACACTTTTAGGCGCATCATCGTTATTAGTGGGGACAGATGAAGTGATGTTTGCATTTATATCTTGTCCTAAAGTACTAACTAGGGCGGTATGTGATTTGTGATTCAAGAAACCGATTTGATTGGAAGAACATACGGGAACTGTGCATGTGTATGGATTGTATGTTCCAGCTACAGTCGTTAGAGATGGATAAGGGTTGATTGGAGGGTACGTGTTAGAGTGAACCATACCCGGTGTACTATTATCTGTCCTCAAATCACGTAATGAACGGTGCACAGGTACATACATTGTTCGTTGATCGACATAAGTTTGATCTGGATGTAAACTACATGGAGAGTTAGGGACGTGTGACACAGTAGGTAGAGTTTTATATTGTGCGTGTAGTAATGCAGGGGCATCGGGGTCTCCAATAGGACTTACAGAAAGTTCTTTATAATATTCATCATTGGCTACAGGAAGTTCTGGTGTACGGAAGACATGACTTGAAGGCACTGCTGATACTATAACCGAGCGAAACGGTGCTTCAGACCCGACCGGCCCCGAAACCAAATGTGGAAAGGCGTCGTAATTTACAAGGGGAGGGACTTCGGTTTCAGGAGAATTCGTGGAATTTGAGGACTGCATGGATGTTTCGGCCACCGCAGGCTCAGGCAGCAAAATCCGTTCAGGAATTACGGTGATAGGTGGTAGACTTGCCTCAATATCTTCATCTTCAATTAATTCACTATCACTAACGTAAGTGTTGAACAAAGGCGGAGGCGGGATGATGAGGTCAGCGTGAAGTACCCGACTCGCTTTAGGGACCGGTCTCGAGACTCCCAATTCGGTAGTCGTTTGGTTTCGGATTAGTAAGGAGCTGAACCCCTCGCATGCATCGTTAGTGTCAATGATCGTAGGCCCTGTTCGTTCGTCATCATGCTCGTCATGCAATGAGTATCGAAATATATTCGTATCGTTCGTCGACAAGGGGTAATGTTCGGGTTCATCCATCGGTTCTTGTGTGAAACTAACTCGCTTCGTGTGTGGTTTGCGAGGCACTTGAGGTTTATGTTTGGCGGGAGACGCAGGGGTCGCAGGAGACGCAGGGGTCGCAGGAGTCGCAGGGGGCGCAGGGGGCGCGGGTGGCGGCCTGGTGGGGCGCTGCAGGCGCGGCAGGTCGCCGGGCGCGCCTGCGGGCGTGGGCGGGGGGGGCGGTGCGGAAGGGGGCGGCGTCCTTGCCTTCTGCTGCGCGAACACCGCGAGCGGCGAGGGGGGCGCCGCTTGCGAACTAGACGACTAACCAAACCAACAAAATATACTGCACCACTCGGTACTTACGCAACTCATTACTTTGGCTAAATACGGCTAAAAGACCAAAACAAAATGCTAGATACTCGAGGGTAATCACGAATTGAACCAAATATATATATTTTTTATTTCATACATCGAACAATAGCGAAGCTACTTGCACGAAAACATGAATATGAAAATCATGAATAATTAACCAATATCATTATTTTGCATAAAACCTTAAAAGCTTATTTCAGCGACGAACAAAAATCTTCCAAAATAAATGTCATTGAAAACATGCTAACATAAAACAAAAGAAAACGTCATCTGAAACATCATGTATTTTAATGCAACACTAAACATAACGTCAATTAGAACAATTTTGTACATCAAAAAGTAAATAAAGTAAATGCACAATAGTTTTATCAAATGTAAAATAATTGGCAGTTGAGAATAGTAATTTGGCCAAAACCTTAACAATAAGTCTTACATAATTTAAATCAATTGAGAATATTTTAACAAATATGTGGTAAGAACGGACTTTAGTTGAGTAGATACCAGATATTTGTTAAAATAAAAGAAAAAATAAATTAATTAACACTGTCAAAAAGTTTGAAGCGAAGTATATAAACATTTCAAAATTTCATTTCGACGTTACTTTGTCGGGTCCATATTGTTTTATGTATATTTAATTGTTCTAGTTAGACATACAGGGATATAAAATTGGTCTTTTGGATTGAAGATTACATAGAATACAAAGTGTTACAAATATATATCAGTATTTAGGTGTAAGTTATAGAATGTAGTTGTAGGATAAATATGTTACTACAAAGGTATTATGATATAAATTGGTCGTATCGGATTGATTAATAATGTAAAAAAATGATTGGTAACATCAATGGAATAAATGCGTAATTTTGCCAAATTCGAAATCTTTTTTACGAAGACGTTTTGATTTAATAATATATTAGGATGTGATATGATATTAAGTATACAAAGGCGATAGGTGGGTTATGTCACAGACTATTAAAACATCAGAGGTTGTATAGAGTTGTCCATATTTTATGGATGGATACTAACACTCAATTTGAAAAAAAAAATGCTAAATCCAGTAGTTCAAACAAAAATATTGTTTGACACGTATATCAAGTTATCTTAACTACATATATACCCTTCTCCTTACATACTAAATACAATGATAAATTTGCTATTATATACATTAACCACTTTATTTTAAATGATTTTTCTTAATGAAAATTTTCATGTTTTACATGTGGTTGATTACATAATGTTAAACAGCATGAAGCTAGAACGACATATAGAAAAAGTATGATTGGATATATCTATACTCAAAACACCACTGTAAACGCACGGACATAAAAGATCATCAATGAAACTAAATAGCATTTCACTGGTACATATAGCTATTCTGAATTAAAAACATTTATTTAATTTATTTTATTATATAACACTCATTATATTGGTTAACCAAAATGATATTGCGTAAATAATATATTTCATTTAGATTTCCCGTTCAATAACACAGTCCACAGATAGTTTAACACATTATAGAAAAATAAGTTTACTGGACATCCCATGTGTATCCATTAAGTTTATTGAACATTACTTATTTACAAAGTGTTTGGACAGAAGTTAACATTGCCGTACTATGTGTTTTCTTCCTTTTCCTCAATGGATGCATTCTGCAATGGACGTAATACGCTTTGTCATTAATTTAATTATAAACTGCACCAGTTAGGGTCGTCCTCTAGGCAGAACCCATTTACAAGCTAACACATGACGACACTGAGCTAAGCTACAGTAAATTAAAATAAGAACTGAACAACATCGTCTTGCTGAAAGGTTTATACTAATAGTACTAGGGTACACTTAGAAGTTCTATTACATTTCCATAAATTATTACGTAGACGTCCCAACAGAGAGAACTTAAAGAAATTGAGGATACATGCAAAACAGTCCTTTAAAGTCAATATCAATGCTGTATTAGTTAATACATTTACAGACAGTAGATGGAAAGTTCACCGTCAAGAGATAGGTTTACTGAAGTTTTCTGTAAAGTGCCACCCTTCCATTTCATAACAACCAACTACTTATTACAGACTCATGTAGATATACTAAACAACATTTATTTTGGAAGACAAGGAGTTAACATACGAATAGTATACTTAAAGTACTCAATACAGATATTTACGAATATTTTCATGCAAGCAATATTTATACTACAAAATATACATAGTGCATGCTATCAATATCAGAGTCAGGAAGATGCTAACCGTGCAAAAAGTTATACAGCAGAGTTGTTTCGGCCTTCATATACGATAAAGTTATTCATAATAGTATAATACAAAGCTAAATCTTATTTATCATGCTGTAATATAAACTTTCCAATTATCAAAACTATAAAGCTTAAAATTTTCAAGAAATAAATAGTTAATATCAAACTGGAAAATACAATGTAGACTACATGCATACAAATTAAAATTATTTACAGTTGGACACAGAAGAAGATAAGAAATTATCAAACATGATAATATTATGGATTTGTTTATTTAAATAATATAACCTTTATTGACCGCCTATCTTATTCTGTGACCGTCTGTGGGGATTCATATATTCAGGGGATCGTTAAGAACAATGCGACTATGTAGTAGAAGAATAATGTAAGGTCATTATCGACCTATTAGGCGCATTTTTCCTTAACTAGAAAAAGTTATTTATTTTTCTAGCATTTTTAGATAGAGGAAATCTTTAAAAATGTTCTAGCTTTTTTAAAGAGCTGTATAGCTTCTATTCGAGAGTTTTATATCAGTATATACAGTTATGCACTAACCTGAGGTTGGAGTGTGTGTTTGGACATTACGACGGTGGTCGTCTTGTGTTGCAGCTCGGGCGATATCGGTGGCGCGGGCTCGAGAGCCATGCTCTCTACGGCGTGAACGATATCTAGCACCTGAAACGTTGTTACGAAACATATTACAGTCTCCTAGTTTTGTCTTTTTTAAGTCGTCATTCTCTTGCCCTTATCAGAATTTATTTGGGGCCGGCGCAACACATTGTCTTTTTATTCCATACTAGCTTCTGCTCGCCACTTCGTCAGAGTGAAGTTTCTTGTTTTAACATAAAATATATTCCATGACACTCGGCAATACTGTAGTTTCCCATTAGTGAAAGAATTTTCGGAATAGGATCAGTAGTTCCGAAGATTACCCCCTACATACAAACTCTTACCTCTTTATAGTATTAGTATAGAAGTATAGACTACTATTACACGTCATCTCGGTAAACACCCTCATTCGGGCTATATCATTTTGTGACTTTTTTAAATTACCCAGTACGAAATAAAACAAAGGATAGAACCATGAAGTTGCGCGTATATTTCTGAAAGTTAGTTTTCATGGAGAATATTGAACCGTAAACGAGATAGCTGCTAATATTCTCAACTGATGCCACAACAGTCTTATTTGCCTTTATAAAAATCTAGCTTCTCGCAACTTCTTTCGCGTGGAAGTCGTAAGATACACAATGTACTAAAATAACAGCCACATTTTTATAAAACTCCCTCAGCCCCCGACCCACCGCGTCGCATCGCAACATTCGCAACGCCAGCCCGCGCTTTACCTACTTCGTTTTCGCTTAGCGTTCTTTCTGTTTTCGTTTTCGCTTAGCGTCTTTCTGACTTTTTTTCTCAGCTCCTAAGGGTCGTAGCGGAATGTTAGATATCCTGTAACCTTCCTCAAGAATTGGGCTATCAAATTCAAAAGTAATTTTTCAAATCCGTCTGGTAGTTCCAGATACTAACGCGTTCAAACAAAAAAACAAACTCTTGAGCTTTATTATAGCAGTATAAATAATGACAATTAATGCTAAAATAAACAAAATCACAGGATGATGAAGTACCATCTTTCATGTTAGAGTGAAAGTACAGAAAGGTTACTAACCTTTTCGGGTGTGGACTTTTCCCTCATTTCTGCGACTTGTTTCTCATGTTCAAACTCAACAAGGTCCTGTTGGAATTGTTGCTCCTGTGGTAACGAAATTCATTGCTTAGTTTCATTTATCTTTAAATACATAATTTAGTCATGTTAGTCCTTATTACTCCACTGCTGTTCATCAATTAATTACTCTTTTGGCACAGGCACAAGTTGCCTTCGAATTAAGTAAGAGAAAAGAACAGATAATAGATTTTATGAAGGTCTCGTTCTGCCTGTCCTTGTCCCACGTTACTGGATGTTTATTAACTAAAGTAACAGTTTAATTTTGAGAAAATTAACAGCGTCTTAAAATTCAAAGCTTAGTGTGAATGCTCAAGCTTAATAAATCAATTAAAAAAAAAGAAAAACCATGCCACAATTTTGAATGCAACAAAAGGAATATTAGGAAGCGCTAATTATACTGACCTGTTGCTGTTGGTGCAACGTACTATCATCTCTGTCCAGGCTTGACGTTGAGTGAGACAGAGAGCCGCCCGTTTCCGCCGTACCGCTTTCGCTACCGGTCTGTGCAAACATTCGTTTCGTCTATCTCTTTCTAACAAGCGCTCGCCAAAATGGACTCGCACAAATTTTGGTTATGAAAGACAAAACACACTCGGGAGCGTGCCAAATAAAATGAGTGTCAACAATAATCGAATCAAAATGTGTATTTATAAAAGCGTGAATATTGGAAGCATTGTAAAAGCATTCATATTTATAATGATAACAGAAAATGAATCCTTATTAGTTTTTACTAAATTGTGTAGGTATAAAGAACAATGAAATAAAAAAATATACAACACACTCGACAGAAATGTTTGCAACGCTTGGGTCACGCTCTGCTTTACAGTCACCCATTGATGTTTGCACTCGGGCCGATTTGGTGACTATGGGGAGTCTACAAATATTTCCGCCGAGCTAAATGTGTAAATGATCATCTTACAGTGATCTTCTCTGGTCTGGTGTATCCGTAGCACACGACGAGGTGTAAAGGTGCATTGGTAGCTGAACGTAGTGCGTTCACGGCTTCGTTGTGCGTCGCGCCGAGTAGCGACACACCGTTCACTTCTAATAGACGCATGCCAACCTGTCACGAGTAACGCATACGCATTTTTAGTTTGGACTCCTAACATAAAATTTAATATGGACTTTGTTTGAGTTCTTTGAAACCTGCTCGAAATCGGTTTTCTATGATTATATGTCTGTAAGAGTATGGTGGTTCTACGAAATATTATTTTTATGTAATGTTACTGTACCCACCTTCAGTCTACCGTCTCTCCTGGCGGCTCCGCCACTATTTATCTTCGATATGAAGACTCCCTCGTCATTAGGGTCGTTAGGGTTGCCACGCTGACCGTTCAAACCGCCCTTTATGTGCATTCCTAGCTTCTCACCTTCTTGTTTGATTATGGTTAGGTCCTGGAGAGTAAACAAAGTTGAAACCGCGGAAAAACAAACAATAAAAAATCTATAGGCATTGATTTAAAATATTAAAGGCCAAAATTGAGTACCTGATATAGATTTGCTATTTAAATCGGGTAACTTGAATAACTACATTCACAAACACTTGTAACATGCAAAGCCACAACACAATACCTCATGCACTCAAAGTAACAGAAGCTTTCATACTAAATATTTACAAAAACATTCTAGATAATAAAAAACCTAGCACATGACAGACAAAATTGTAAAGGGTGTAAGTTTCAGTGTAATTGGCATGACAGTAGAAAGAGCTATAAGCAAAAAGGTTTCATATTTAAGATGAAAAGTCGCGTTCTAAGTAGGAAAAGCTGTATTACGAAATAACCATTCCGAATACGACGATAGCTGGGCACACGGACTGACTGAATGAGGGGTTGGAGACTGACATATATATTTGGTAAAGTAACACACATAAGTTCGAGATCGCCGAGCGACGTTCACACTTACAGTTGCGTCAACAATCTCAACTTGTATGAGACCCTGAACGTGTGGCGGTGGCCGTGTTGCGAACGTGTGGAACAAAACAATTGTTTGCGTTTTATAACGACAAAATAAAACTCGTATCAATGTGCTGTTCAAGGACTCAAGAGATTTCGTCACTGAACAAGAAACACGCTAGTAGATAAGCGACAGAATTCTTAGCAAAGATATACTCCTACTAGATGCTTTTGTCAGTATAAATGTTGAACAATCATGTGCATCAATGCATAAGCGTTATGCATACTTTTTATTATTGTATACCGCCAAATGTCTACTGTAAGCGACAATACTCAAGTCATTCTACTTGTGAATTCACATTATGCTTTCAGCTTCTCACCAGTATATCCACAAAATCGGTTACTTGCATAACATGCAAAACATTGCGCGCTTACGTATGTGTTTGTGTATACACACAGATTACGAATATTTATAACAAGACATACCCAATCGTGGGGACTGTATTTTGTCAAATTAAGAGTATTTGTCACAGTTAAATGTTTCTTCAATTTATTGTATTTCATTTCAGATATTGTGTGACACAGGATTGTACAAAAACTATTGACAAACGCTTGATTGAAAACATTATAATTATTACAAAGTCCTTTATACAGAATGTTGTGAATTATATTATTCCCTTATTTCAAATAATTTAATAATTCAAATGAAATAATAGTAAATCTTTTTATTGTTAATCGATAATTTTACACAGAAAATAATTTTAAATTGCTTACAACAGCAAAACTTATGTTTGTATTTCGTAATCATTAAACTTTTCAAAATTACAATAAATTAATTTAAAAAAGAAAACATTCAATCCCGTGTCACGGTGTTTTGTGTATAGTGTGATGACGTCACAAACCTGGAATCCATTCGGCAGCGGGTCGTGTCGCACGGTGAGCGTAAGTGTTGCACCCGGTTGCAATAGCAGTTGCACGGCGTCGCGATGCGTTGCGCCCGGCAGTTCTACGCCATTCACTTTCAGTAGACGGTCGCCCATGCGCAACTTGCCTGAACGAGCCGCCACTCCACCAGGCACCACCTATTTATGGTCATCAAAAATATTGATGATAAACATAAGTACATAACATCACGCCCCGAAGGGCTAAACAGACCAAGGTGTACCTATAGTACACCCACATTTCGCTAGTTATGTTTTAGTCCCATGTAATAAGGCGGGTTTTACACGAGGACAGATTCTCGACCGCCGAGGCGATAGTCTTGAATCGATATTCTCGCCTCTCGTCGACTGACAATCTCTCATCGTGAAAACGAAGCTTTAGAGCCATAATGTGGACATGGCCGCAGTTGGCCTCCCAACAAATAGTTTTAGCACAATTTCTAACCGAAGGTCTATTCAAATCCTTGTTTCCAATTAATGTTATTTCCACATAAACAAATATCATCTATATGCTAGTATGAATTAAGTTGATTTTAGACTGACTAGTACAATTGGTGTCATACAAAAAAATTGAAGTTGTAGCGCTAACTGAACTTCATATGTAGGTTGTAAAGTTGTTATTCCAAAAACTCATATTTGGAAGGAAAGTTTGTTTCAACAACACTTACATGCGATATAAATATTCCGGGTTCCTTTCCACCGAAGGGCACGCAAGAGTGATCGGTTCCACCGATAATACTGAACCCAAGAGATCCTCCTTCTTTGACTAAGGTAACTTCCTGTAACAAAAAAGAGACCACTTTTAATATTTCCATTTAGTTGCAATTAATGTTCTGCTTCACTTGGTTACTGGCCTACGTAGACCACTTGTTGATTTAACATTCCAAACCTTGCGATGACATAATAGTTATCTTTCTATTGCAAAATAACTTCGCCGGATAGTAGCTCTCTATCCGAGAAATTATGTTTGTTGATTACTAATCATTATAGGAATGTTATATTATTGCTCTGCTTTCGGATGGTTTTAAGAGTCATGCAAATTTGCTTACGCACCCGGATTGCGAGACTGCCACCCCTCTGCGACCCACGTGTATCCTAAAATTAGTCATTTCAGTAGACCAAATCCGAACGTTACTAATATTCCCAGGACCGGTATACAACTTATCCATGTAAATAGGTGTAAAGTGAGCAATGTGAGCAGACTTACGTCTTAAGCCTTAATTATGTATGACTCTAAAACCAACCTTAGTCACCTTTTAATGGTATAAGATTAAGCTGATATCCATAAAAACCTCTACCCATGTCCTTTCTGAACCCCAACTTATAACATGAGAAGACTGCGCTCATACTGCGTGCTAACTACGAAGATTGAAAGGTGGTATGCAATGATATCATGCAGTGTTTGCCCAATTTTGAATGCACAATGTAGCATAATGATTTTGGTGTTTACTTTCCGCGGTAAAAAGGAAATACGCGTGGTATAGTAATCAATTTCCCAATCAAAGACACAGCGCTCTATGTTTCTTTTGCCAGAACAATTATCAGTTACTTAGGTCAACATCAGCCATCCGTCCCATATCTACAAGGATTGAACATAGAATCGTAGAGAGCCAGTACGGGAATCATTGATTTTATTTCGAGATTCACTTACCTTTTCATTTCTGCATGTCATAAAAAACATGAACTGCGTTTTAGATCGAAACTATCGATGGACGAATTTCATGTATCGATTTATCATGGTTAATTTTTTATTTTATTTAGATGATGATAAACTTAATAATGAGAAAGATAATAAAACCTATCAAATTAATATTTATTATCGTTTCCATTTCCTACAACAACTCTTTCGGCATGTCATGGTGTGATTGTGGGTGGATATACCACAATTAGGAAAATCGTCTATGGTTACAATATTTGTAAATATATGAGCACTATCACATCTATACACATATTTTATTACTTATCCTGACTAATACATCAACGCAGAGCCTAAACCGCTGGGGCTACAAACCTGAAATTATGTCGGTTGATGTCTTTTATGTCGTAAGCCTAAGGAAGGATTTTTAAAAATTCGACCTTTAAGGGGGTGAAAAGGGAGGATTTTGTTTGTATGAAAAATCTTGTTTCTTGATAACTCAAGAAACAAGATTTTTCATACAAACAAAATATGTATTACCAAAATGTGTATTAACATACACTTGAAACTTGGCACGAATCTGAAGTAAATTATGAAGTTGGTAATTTATTGTTCTTTTAAACTACCACCCAAAGGGAGATTGCGGGGTATCAAAGTTTGTATGGAACAATTTTAACGCGCAGTCCGATTACCTCGAAACTCAGTATTTATACTTAACACCAAAAATAATGAATAACGCGTATCAGGGTTTTTTGAAAATCTACCCCTAAATGGGTACTAAAGTACGAAATCCACGCGGACGAAGCCGCGCGGGAAGTGTAGTAATTAATATATCTGCCATTGCTTCATTTTTTATTCTTTGTATCTGTTGTCGAAGGTATAGTAATTTTATTCGAGGTACATCTTTTTCACATTATAGTGAATGTATACAAAATATTGTAACATTTCAAAAGAGTAACTATGGAGTTTCTTGCTCATTCTTCTCCATACGAAACTAGCTTTTGGAATGGGTAACTAGAAACAACTCTATTTTCTTACTTGACGTTTTAAAGTGCCTTTTATGTGTCTAATTTAAATAAATGATTTGCCTTTGATTTTGGATATAATACATTTATAACAAAATCAGTTATAATTCTGAGTCGTCTCTGATATTCGGGTAAAATAGAGAGATAGAGCGTAAGAGACATACAATCAAGTTTATAATTCCCCCTCGCTTCTTTCTCGCTTATTTTTTTTCTGTGTTCCTCACACGTCTACAATTTTGTTTAAATTGCACGAACTTAATCGAGTCTAGTTTATATAAGGTCTATCTATTCATACACGAAATCTCTTAATCAGCTGTTCTCTACATTTTGACGAGTTATGCGAATATAAATGTAGGGTACAGCTGATTTTTTTCGCAATTTCAGGTTTGGTCGCATAGTAAAAGTTGTTCATAATTATGAGTACAATGACCCCTTTCATGTATGAATAAATATACCTTAAATACATATAGGGTATATCAGAAAGGTGTGGTCAAATTTAAGGGTGTGGTCCCATGGAGAAAGTTGTTTAGTTTGATGCTCTGTACCACACGCTTAAATTTGACCACACCTTTCTGATATATCCTGTATAAGTTGCTTTAAACACCGATACTCCAGGTTACCAGTGTTTTGGACGAGCAAAAACTTGCTAAAAATACCACACGCGTATTCCCCTTTAGAAGTGTAATAATATCGGAAATTAGGCGAGATGGATAATAATTTTAGAAAAATCGGCTCATTAATGTGCCGAAATATTCACACGAAAAAATTCATTTAAAAGACCTAATAGTCGGGTTGATTTTAGTTTTCTTGCAGAAGATTTAAATTAAGCAATCTGTAAGAACTGAGTAACGCTACTAACATTACTTAATGTTCCATTCAAAGAAAATCCTGATTTAATCCATTTCATATGCTAGAACATGTGCATATTACCTTTCACCTGTTTCAAAAAATACTTCATACTTAAAACGAAAAGTGATGGTGCTTCCACCACTTCTAGAGAGCATCGACTTCGCAAAACCTTCGATATTTAAAAGAAACTGCCATTGCGAAGCCTCATTAATGAAGAGTTGAACTTGTAAGTTGTTGTCGTCGGTCAGCGTTCTTACTTCGATGATGAGTGGTTCCACGAGTTGATTGTCAGTGATGCGGGTGACGGTTGTCTCGGTGAAGGTTGACTTGGTGATGGTCTCGGTGACCCGGCCGAGCGCGGCGGGCGGCGGCGGCAACACGACGGCAGGCGCGCGCTCCACCGTGACGCGCACGCCGCGCTCGGGCGGCTCGTGCGCTGGCCGCGCGCGCGCACCACCCAGGAAGTGCGCCGGGATCATCGCTTGGAAGTCTTCGTTGGTAATCGGCCGCGACGGCTGCGCGTTTAACACGTTCACATCGAATCAGTCTAAATTTATTAGTGCAGGGAAAAGGAGTTGAATCGGCCATGGTAGCGTATCATTATTACCCCGAAATATTGCCAGAAGTCTAAACATGTTTTGAAAAGAATGTATACGTAAGCAAAGTAATACAAGCCTCGTGTTCAAGTAAAAAAATACTAAATCAATTGCAGCTTTATGTTTTACTCAAGCAAGCTTGAACATTTAGTGCGACCCAATTATGGCCCGTACGCCCGATACGACCGAGGAACCTCACGGACTTTAGATTACCTATATATCCTTGATTGAAACAGTGTGACTATTTTCTTACGCACAAACTTAACTTCTGCTATTGCCACAGCCTACCAATATCTTACTTCTTCTAATCGGTTAACGCGTACGTTTTTACTGAGCAATCCTGTTTAGAGAAGTGAAGACGCTTTTTTCTATGCGATTAACGATAAGTCACACAGTATGGCAGTTCAAGACACAACGTTCGAGGCTCCATTTAATTAAGTAATTAATAATTAGAATAGTACGATAAAAATCGCTTCAAAAATCCAAGATGGCGGCTTGTATTCTTCGATTTGTTAGAGTTGAAAAACTCAATTTTAATCAAATAAATCATAATTAATGTGCCTTGAACACATAATCCCGAAATATAATCAATTTCGTAATTTTTCAACTGGAGCTAAAGGTATAAACATCTGCTGAAGGAGTAAAGCCACAAAGACGGTCACTTTCATTGACATGAACAAGGCCATATCAAGCCGTGTCAAACTTTTTTTTTGTCTTTTCTATGCAGCATGTTCTAACGTGTAGTCTTAGGCCTCCTTGTACCACAAACCACTAAATGCGTTTAGCTTTAAACATCGTTCTGTCTCTGCTATCTTCAAACGATTGACAGAAACCTTCGATCAATAATAGCACTAGACTCCCGATAAGCGCTTCAAAAACGGCTCGAAAAATAAGAGCACAAATACTTTTTTGGTCTTATTTCAAATTAGTATAGTCCAATCATAGCCTACGCGAAGACGTCAAAATGCCGCAGTGCGCGTTGAAAAACTGTGTAAGTAACCACCGTAACACCAAGATTTTGGAGGGAATATCTTTTTTCGGTAAGTTTATATTATTCAGTGCTTTTCTGAATAATATAAAAACCAAATTAAATAATAAATATAAATCAAATCGCAAATATTACGATTGGTTGACCAATGTTTGCGACAACGAGCCAACTATTGTAACAAACATCGACTGTTCTGGAAAAGGGAATGCATGGAATAGTATTGTTATTTTATATGTTATTTTAGTTTGTAGATTTCTACGGCTCGTGACTTGTGACTAAGAAATAACAGCCGCACGGGTCGATCGATCAGGTTAAGCTACGCTGCCGCGGTTGGTCAGTGGATGGGTGACCATCTTTACGTATCAAGACCCCCTCCGTGCATCCGGTTTGACTGAAAGCCGACCCCAATATAGTTGAGAAAAGGCTAGGTAGATGATTTTGTTTGTAGGTTTTCTAGCGACCCATTTCGCATTTAAATCTAATTGATTTAATACAAATATTTTTTTATTACTTCTAAAGTGCGTACAAAAGTAGACGCACACATTTTTTATACGGGTTGATTACAATGAGCCAACCCCGCACACAATTAATAGCAATGTTGTAATAAAATAACTAAAAATTGTACTAGTTTAGTCCTACTACTTTTTTAAATCGGTCAAAAATATTTGCCATCATACAAACGAACCTTCGCCTAAAAAAATATATTCTGCAACTCTGTCTTTCAATACTCTGAGCATTTAAATGTAATACCAAGAACTACGTCTAATTCCAAAATAGAGTAAGCACGAAATTGTCAACAAAATGTTTTTAACCTTATTGCTTAGATGTTAAGTTTCATTTTAGAATTTATTTTTTTTACTTATTATATATATATTTTTTACTTAAAATGACTTTTATTTTCGAGCGACATTTTTTATTGCTTTCCGATGACAGAAGGACCTAACAAAAATATTTTGCAGTCGTGATTAAACTTTATGTTTGAGTGATAAGGTTTACAATAAACTGAAGTGGTTAATGTTATTAAACGTTTTTCTATATTTCGTAGTACGAAATATAAATGTTTTAAATGTGTGTGTAAACGTGGCCACCTGAGCGACTTATTTTTGTTCCTGATCCTTTACCTAGTGCTATTTTGATCGAAGACAGAAACAGAACGATGTTTACAGAACGATCCAAGGGCATTCATGTTTGAATAGAAGTTTAGTGTTTTCATGTTTTGTTATTTACTTTCATCTCTCCCTTGCTTAGTTTGGTGTTGCTGTTGCATAACAGAATTAGGACCATTGTTTAACTTAACTAACTAGAAGAATTTTACGAGGAAATCAAAAACCAAGGAAAACTGTCTACTTGAACATCCTCTGGTTTTTTATTTTAAAATGTTTGCGTATCTAATATTGATATGTTAGCATCACTTTATGTTAATACTTTCTGTGACCTATAAATAACGCACAACCTCGTAATGATGACAAACTCTTCATTGTAATCATCATTATGAACAACTTTTATTATGGGACCAAACCTGAAATCGCGAATAAAAATTTGCTGTTCCCTACATTTTGACGAGTTATGCGAACATAAATGTAGGGAGCAGCAGATTTTTTTTTCGCGATTTCAGGTTTGGTCCCATAGTAAAAATTGTTCATAATGATGAGTACAATGACCCCTTAAGAGGTTGTGCGTTATTAATTTATGTTACACCTTGTCTATGTTCTTCTGTTCCTCATATTTTTCGAGATCAGTTAAATATAATTTGTGCTTATAAGAAGAGGCTTGTAGTTCTTTGACAAACATAACTATTCGATGCATAAATAAATTGAAATAAAAGATTTTACGGTTTCATTAATTTATATGCCCCATAGCTTTCCAGCTTTTAAAAATCTGAAAATTAAAAATAGTGCTTTTATAGATGTTTACCAGCAATCTACATCCATAACTCGTTGATTACTTTATTCAACTAAAATTGTGACTAGAAATATTTTGCATTCAGTTGGTTCCATTTTTAGCAATACATACATCTGTCTGTAGCTGTGGAATCCTACATACATAATAAACATACGCTTTACATACATAAACGTATAATAATTTATTATATTTTATATGATAACAATACATTGTTAATAATCGTGTAATATGGCAAAGTTATATACAATGTAGCGTCGACAATGTTTATTGGCGATAGTGCAATTATATAAGGTCAAGCTGAAGCCTTTAAATTATGCTCAAACTAGTGAATACAATAAAATGTGCATAATACTAAAATACATAATGATACTAATACACCGTACAACTTTAGAATAAATGTAATGATACGTTAGCATGTTTTTTTTTGTTTACCTACAATTATTCGAACCAGGTTTTAATACATATGATTTTTACTTTTACCCATGAGGTTTTATTAACAGTATCTAAAGTCTAAAATGTTGAATGTATGATAGTGAAGCAGATAAATGCAAATAAAGTACAGAGATCGCATTCAACCGAAAATTAATAGTTGTGACCGATATCAAATCCGAACATCACGAAATATGAGCTCTATATTTCAGAATGCATCGGACGTAATACCATTCGCAGCTATTGGAGGTTAAATGTCATCGCCGACTTTCAACTAATCTACATAGTGAAGTGAAACAGATAAGGCGCCGCACACAATTGTGGTAAAGCTATGACGTAAAAGCTCGGATGTGAACGTGTTAAACCAATACCATCACCTGCGAATCGGGGTAAGTTCATATATTATGAGTAAGTGAATCTTACCTGAATATCATCGAAGACATCGTCGCTAGATCCGTGTACGTTATTGGCGCCGGGAGTTAGGGGTGTGCTCGTACTGTTAGTTGTTGGTTTGGCCTGGAGTGAACGAGGATTAATTTTGTATTTATTTACGTCACTAATGTGCACATAAAGCATATTATTAACTAGAATTCTCAAAGCATCTTATTGGTATTTTTTAATTTTAACACATCATTATTAGTTCAATTAAACAACAGCATTTTCAAATCTAAATGTTACTTTTTAACTAATGTGCAAAAATTAAAGTCAATTAGACTAATCAACGTCTATATTAATGCTACGTTCCCAAAATGAAATCTAAACCAAGAAATCCATAGAAAGCGATCACTAAGCCTCACCTGTCCATTCGGTTGACTCAGTTTTCGCGGTGCGGGTTGCGGTGCGACGGTGGGAGCGAAAGTTGCTTGTTTGTGTACCGGCGCGGGCGGCTGCGGTGACGGTGCGGGCGCGTGCGTTGGTGCGGGCGTGTATATCGGTGCGGGCGTGTGTGTGAGAGCGGGCTGTTCTACCGGTGCGCTATGAGTGTGAGCGTGATTCCCGATAGGTGTACTAATGTGATTCGTGGTGGGTATCTGTGTCGGAGTAACGTTCACATTCTGCAGGCTGGTCCTGTGTTCTCTCACTTCGTCTGATGTCGACTTCCGCTGCATCAACTCGCCTAAACAAGAAAAAAAAAAATTAATGGGCGAGAATAAAGCCAAGCGGTTCCTATGGTACGGTCGGACCCATTACATCGTAGAAAACATTAATTAATTTTTATTGAATGACATAATTTTCATTATGCATAATAAAATGCAAAAGCAATTGATTTGGCAAGCATTCAAAATACCCTACATATTAGCAAGTAATTAAGCAGTATATTTACCCTGTTCCGTAGTGATAGTCCGCTGTAGAACTAGCCTTACAAATCTCTCGTGTCCGGTGAGCAGGGAAACGGCCGCTTCGTGAGGAGCGCTTTCCATATCTACGCCGTTTATCTAAGGAAATAAATCTATATTAAGTCTTTGGGTTAGCTGGTTTTATTACTTAAATGTTCACAACATTAATATAATTAATGTCAACAAATTCCTTTCAGTTGTTAAACAGCCTGTATTACCCGAACGGTTAAACAGAGGTGTACGTATAGTACACCCACATTTCTCCAGTTATGTTTAAGTCCCATGTAAAAGGGGGCGAGCTTATTGCTATCAACCGGGCGCAAATCCTGACTCCGGGCTGCTACTGACAAATTCCAGATGGAAAAACCCAATAACACTTTGCCCGACCTGGGAATCGAACCCCCTTATGCTTAGCAGTAGAGCTTGCGACCACTAGACCAATGTGGCAGTCTGTTGTAAAATAGCTTCTACATTATTTTGACTTAGGCAAAAGAATAAATATAAATTCTGAATTATGTTTCAATATGATTGCTTTCTTATTATACAAGTTTTCGCTTGCAGAGTAACCAAGACATATTTGCTTATCTTAAAAGTAAAAGCTTATTTTCTTCATTCAAACTGAATTAAAATGATTTTGAATGTACAGACACTAGCACATCAAGCTACTACAATCTGTCAAATTTCTTTAATAGATTTTCGACTTTATTGCTAAAGCATTAGGTTCAAGGTTGATTGGGAAAATTTGACAGTTTCGGGTAGCTTGATGTGCTGGCGTCCATACTACTTTACTGTTTCATGCTATGATGTTATGATTAAATTATTACTCAATGTAAGTTGATTTTGTGCAATCATCTTACAAAAAATTTGCTCGCTTTTGTACTTTGTCTCGTACTTGTGTGTATAACGTCGCAATTTGCATCGTTTAAGGGTAGATTTAGACCAAACGAATACAGCAAGAACAAGAGCATGCTTTCTTGATATTCTTGACATTTTAGCATGGATGGACCAAATAATACTCTGTACCTGTTTACATGAAAAACAATTTGGTAGGGTGTGGGATAAAATGTGCATCTGCTCGTTTGGTGTAAACCGACCTTAATATTTATCTTAGTTGTCATATTATGACAGAACGTGTGCACAACTTACAGACACCACTTTATCGCCGACCAGCATCTTGCCATCTTTAGCGGCAGCACCTTGAGGCGAGATACGGGAGATGTAGATGGCGTCACTGTCGTCTCGGTAAGGCGGGGAACCCTTCCCGCCGGCTATGCTAAACCCGAGCCCTGCGCCGTCGCGGATTAGAGTTGTATGGACTAGCACCTTTTGTTGATATACTAGAAATAATGGAGTTTGGTTAGTACTGTATGTAGTTCTTGTTGTGTAAAAATATGGTCTTAGCCCGCTTGTACACGTTAGTTTTTTTTACCGAAAAATGGACCGTTTGTTTTTCCTCGATCTTGCTGTGGTGTTCAGGTTACAATGAAAGTATTACCCGCACTTGACCGGTATCCAACTCAGGCAAAGTGAAAAACACGGTCCGGCCGTCCGGTGGAAGAAACAGACGTCTACAAGCGCCCGTAAACCGCGACTTTATTTGGGAGTTATATATTTATTTGTGAACAATTTATTACCTTAAGTATACTCCCGGATTAACGCACAGCCTCTTAAGGGGCCATTGTATTCATAATTATGAACAACTTTCACTATGGGACCAAACCTGTAAATCGCGAAAAAAAATCAGCTGGTACCTACATTTTGACGAGTTATGCGAACATAAATGTAGGGAACAGCTGATTTTTTTTTCGCAATTTCGGGTTTGGTTCCATAGTAAAAGTTTTTCATAATGATGAGTACAATGACCCCTTAAGAGGTTATGCGTTAATTCCGGGACATGTTGGATATAAGGCCGCCAGTAACAGTCACAATAACCCCCGTACTAGTAAATACTGTATTACAGTGGGGTACAGTTACACCGAGACTCCTCCGTGCCTCGGAAAGCATGATAAGCCGTTGGTCCCGGCTGTCATTCGTAGATCTTTGACAGTCGTTACGGGTCGTCAGAAGCCCGAAAGTCTGACAACCAGTCTTACCAAGGGGTATCGTATTACCCAGTAACTGGATTGTGGAGATCAGATAGGCAGTCGCTGCATGTAAAATACTGTATTCAGCTGCACCCGGTTAGACTAGAAGCCGACCCCAACGTAATTGGCAAATGGCTAGGCAGATTGAGTGGGGTTTCAGTTATAACACTATCACTACGATTGGGTATAAATGGCACCAATTTAAAACGTTCATTATGTTTCGGCTGACGGTGTATTTAATTGATTCAATTTTTTTGTATGCCACAGGCAAGATACTTGCATCGTGTAAATGGGGCTTTAAAGTGACTGTTACTTTAAAGTTCAAAGTGTCTACCAGTACCGCTATTAATGATCTTAATTTACATAATTTCATCTCTTGGTTAAATAAGCTAGCCTGCCCTTTTCCCACGAGCATCGAGTTCGGCTTCCAGTCCAACCAGATGCGTACACTATCTGTATTTTAGACGGTGAACTGACGCGTGACCTCCGCAACCCGACTGAGGAAATACCTGTATCTAAAGGTTAGACCGGTAATCAGGTTTTATTGAGCTTTTCGATTGCCTGTGACGACTTTCATAGAATAATTTACGATGTTTGAGATTGAATTAACGTGCTAGGTGCTGAAAGGTCTTTAAACAACTATTATTCACAAACCGGCTTTAGTTTGTTTATTGTCGCGGAAGCTATTTAGCGGCACGACCGGCGGGTTGCGGAAGGCGGATGACTAGTCACTTTGGCTCACTTTCGTCACTCGACATAAGGGAAGTGTTTACTAATAACTTGTTTGTATCATTTCCAAATGTTGTCAAACTTACCGGGCGGTATGTATGGCTCAGTAACCGGAGGCGGCGGCGACGCTTGTAGTCGCTGGTAGGTGTCCGTCGTGACCTGCCCCGTGGGGGACGGACTATAGTTCGTCACTGTAGTCATCACCGTCGGCACCGTTTGGTTCATCGCTTGCTCCTTATATTCCGGCTCAAACTCTTGCGCATACTGGTTACTGATGATAAGCGGTTTAGTTGGAATACCGCGACCCGTCGGAACCTGTTCGAAGAATGACTCGCGTGTTTATCGATACAGTTGTTGCAATAAAACATTACGAACTGCGTTGCTTATGTGATGTGATTTACATAATACATACATTGCGACGTGAATATTGAATGAGATGTTTACCTGTCCGTTTTCTAGGGTTGATACTGTGTCGGTAGTGCTTGATATGGAATGGTGGCTCGCTCCGCTCGGCGCTCTGCTGTGCGTTCTGAATAAAAATAAAAATTATTAATTATGCTAGATGTGAGTGAAAACACCGGGTTGGGACGCCCTAAAAAGACATAATATAGAGGTTATATAGTGACCTTCTTGGTGATGTTTCCAGAAAGGTCAGGTGCGTAGTGCTCGCAACCAGCGTGCGTGTATGACCAGATGTATGAACGTAAATGAAGCAAAAGGTTCTGTAGTTTCTGCCTACTCCCATGGGAAGAAGGTATGAGTTTATGTATGTATGCTAGCGATACAATCATAATTTATAGTTCAAAAGGCAGCCAATTACAGATTCCAAATACAGATCTATTTCTATTTGACCTAAGAATCAATCAATGATGCTAAATTATTAAATAGTTAGTAGGTACTTATAAGTGCAAATGTTGCACAAAAACACTTAAGTAACTGCATTCAAACTTCCATGATCTGCTCTAAATAATTTAGGTTCTCGCAATCTGTATTGCAACAGTGGTGATGAAACATTAAGATAAGGAACAAACGGTGCTTACCTGGTCGAATTGGGTGAATCTCTGGTCACGACAAGTGTGAGCGTGGGTCCGCTTGCTTTAAGTACTTCGACTGCATAATAATGATCCACTTCTACGACAGACGTACCGTTCACCGAGAGCACCTTGTCACCAACCTGAAACAATATAAACGTTTTTATTGCAACTTACAAACTATTGTACTTATATCACAAAGATAGCAACAAAAGTCGATTAACACTTCAGTTTTTTAAATCTTAACTATTGAGCAAAAATTTAATTTAAAAAATCTATAAGTACGATATAAGATTTTAAGAGTACATAATTTACTCTTAGCTATTATATGAAATGCAGACAAGCAATGTATAGAACTATCTCACCAAATAAATAAAATTGGAGTGTCTGTTCGTAATGTCAAAATAACAGCTTTTTACTAAATGCATATGAAAGTACATACGGTAGGTACTTGAAACAAAAAAAAAAAAATTGTCTGTCTGTCTGTTTGTTCCGGCTGATCTTCGAAACGGCTGGACCGATTTTGACGTGACTTTCACTGGCAGATAGCTGATGTTATAAGGAGTAACTTAGGCTACTTTTATTTTAGAAAAAGTATTAGGGTTCCGCGCAAAAAAAAACTCATGAAATTGTGAACAAATAGCGCGGGCGGGCGATTCAACGCGGCGGGTCGGTAAAATGTGGCTGTTATTAGTATATTGTGTACCTTACATCTTTCACGCAAACGAAGTCGCGGGGCACAGATAGTTTTATATAAAGATGATGACATGTAAAAGTAATAGTGTTAATCGACTTATTGCTGACTGCACCTCATTAAATGAACTTACATGCATTTTCAAAAATAGGAAGGCGACTACATGATTAATATCAGTACTCAAATAAAACAAAAGAGAAGAAAGTAATTCAACCGACACAATAACAATTTAACAACGACATTAATACTTCCAGGCAGTGATTCATACATGATTAGAAACGGAAATCAACACTATCTAACACTTGTAAATTTATACGCCATTTGAATAGCTTTGCGATATTATAGTAGCAGTACCTAGAGCTCTTGATTAAGCCGACGTTCGCACGGACGTTAAAATATCGCGGCGATTTTTTCTTCGCGCACTGGATTTTCAACGCTCTGTTTAGCGCCAAGAGTTGAAAATCCAACAGTGTGTTTTGTCGACGCGCTGGAACGCACTCTGTTGGATTTTCAATGCTCGGATCGAACACCGAGATCTTTTAGTTTGTGCTAAATAAATGTATTTTCTGTCAGGTCCGCCGATCACTTTTTTCCTACTAATTAACATTAAAAAAGTTATAGCGGACTTACCCTAAGTCCAGCCATATAAGCAGGTCCATTTGATGTGACTCGAGATATGAAGATGCCGTCATCATCGCCGACATAAGGCGTGGAGCCTCGTCCCCCGGCTATGCTGAGCCCCAGGCCACCTGCGGTGCGCGCTATACGGACCTCGATACATCGCTGATCACTGACCACGCGGGCTTCACTCTCCGCTCGTTCTGATACGGACTCACCTGTGATAAAATAAAAGCATGGTTAAGCTTATACTACACATATTATATTACCCCTAGAGTAAGCGCGCCTAACGTTTATTTCACTGTTATACCACTGTATCCTACAGCTAATCTGTGAACAGAAAATATTGTAATATTGTCTAGAAGTTGTGTGTATTTCTTTTTTTATATTTCTTATATTCTCTTTTTCTTATATTTTATATTGTAGCTGTTTATTGTTCTTCCTGTATTCTTCCTCGCGGATTACTGTAATCCCTGAAGGGTTTGGTGTACCTGTAGTACACCCACATTTCGCCAGTTATGTTTAAGTCCCATGTGGGGCCCATGCGGGGTGTGTGTGGTGTGTGGGGGCGAGTCTCTTGCCATCAACCGGGTACGAATCTAAACCCCGGATTGCTACTGAGAAATTCCAGATGGAAAAACCAAAGAACAATTTGCCTGAACTGGGAATTGAACCCAGGACCTTATGCTTAGCAGTAACGCTTGCGACCACTAGACCTACGTGGCAGGCAAGATAATACTGTTACCATAAATGAACATGTCCGTGCCCTATAAACCCATCCTGGTATTTCGTTATAAGCGCACAGATGCTACTGATATCACACGCTCTAACCGCACCCTATTCCCTTGGGCATACCAAGGTTATAAAGATAATGCTTCCAGTCGATAATGTTTACAAATATCATTGCTAAATACATTTATTACCGGAATTGTATTCATTATGTCATCCATCAACATTCTTATCACTGTAAAACCCTTTATATATCTGCAATTTTAAGTCATTGCTGAATTTAGACCTGATAAGCGAATATACGTAGAACATTTAGCTCAATGACTAAATGACAATATTAATTAATCCATACTGATGAAAGTCAGATAGGCAGTCGCTTCATGTAAAATACTGCTATTCAGCTGCACCTGGTAAGACTGGAAGCCGACCCCAACATAGTTGGGAAAAGGCTAGGTAGAAAAGAACTAATCCATACTAACTGAATAGGAATACAATCTGTTATCTGAACCATTCGTTACGTAATGCGTATTGTTTCGGACTACTGAGTTCCGCCACTTGCGCAATGCTCATGTATCTATTGTCAGCAAGTGTAAGGTCAAGCATTAATATGAAAATGGATATTCGTGAGAATAATACGTTTTATGCATAGACCAATTAACCTACTTGTCAGGTTACATACGTAATTAAAGATGAGTACCAGACTTCCCTATAAGCAAGTAAACAAATTATCCTGAACAAGGTCTTCTTTGAGTTAATAGGTTAGTGGGCGTTTAAAAGTGCCGCCGGCACTGAACTAATTATTGACCCTCCTGTGAATAGGAACAATGCGCTATGTGCAATGTGGTGCATATGTTTGCAAGGTCGGCGCTCAAACGATCATGAGCTCAAAAATAAACCATCACGATATAGACATTATGACTGTGACGTATCACCTGCGCTTGCAGTCGTCACGATTGTGAACTATCAGTTGCTAAATGTTAAGCCCGCGACCGCCATCGCCAAGAGAAATGCTTTGTTCCAAAGACCAATGACAAACGATGCGCTGCGACAATTATTGATGATACGTTTCTACGCAACCGGATTTCTAATTCCACAGATCTTCAATGCAAACAGTACGGTATTGAATAACAAATGATCGCGCGTCATTCTGTAACGTTCGCACGACAATCAACATGTCGAGACGGATGAATGGGCCACAGTGAAATCATGATCCCGAATGGTCGGGCCCGCGTCCTGTCTTGTGCATTACAATAGCCAATCAGTTGCGATACTTTCACCCCCGGATAAGCTTAATAGAATAGCTACACAACTATTGTACCCCAGAACGAGTCGTGATAGTTTACAGAGGGATTCGTGACTCTCATTTTACAGTAGTCTTATTGGAAAATGCTCTTTTCTAGGAATGATGGTAATTTAGTTCCAATCTAAATATAACGGACAGGTGAAAGTCAATGTTGTGAAATAATCCAGTAAGTAATTTAACGAAAAAGCATGTAACTAATAAATAATTGCTGCAGGTACTTTATGAAAGCAATTTAAGTAAGAGCAGTGAAGCAATTTTCATGGAGTATGTAGCAAATGCAGTTTTTGTTGGCGACTGCGCTTAAACACGGTAAAAACTTAGAAGCAATGTAAGAAATTGCAGCTTTGATGACAGGAATTAATCCTGAGCTTGATAGCGGTCCGTTAATGTTAAATTAAGAGTGGCAATTTGATTTAATGGCTGTACTGGGCTATGTACACTTTATAGTAACGGGTGTAAACACGTAAATGCCGGGTGTTTGCTGCCTGCGCCACCGCTGAGGCTTCGGGAACATTACGCCGTAAATATACTAAACGTATGACTTCATACATTCATCATTTACAACGGTATAGCACCATTATGTTAAGTCTATGCATGAACTTTATCCATATTCGCTACTAACACTTTCATAATTTTATAGTAGTAGGTATTATGCATTTGTGCTGATAATTAAAATTTCCTATTTTATGTTTATCTCCATTTATCATTACCATAAATATGTATAAGGTGTGCATATACATATTTTGGATTTTAATGCAAAAAAATAGTTTTCGCAATAATACTCTCGAGAAGCAATAACATTTTATTTGAATTTGCCCACCACACAGTGCCCATAAATCAAAATCTACAGTGGATGCAAATGACATGACAACACAGAATAATCACAATAATCTCCTGAAATAAAATAAACCTTAGCAGTGTCTTTGTTCTGGGTAGTAAGACTAACTTTTTCTTTGGCAAATACTTACGCTAATGTAGAATATGAAAACGGGTGGTTATATGAAAAAGTAAGTACCTAAGTTTCGAACGTCTGATTCGGAGTTTCTGAAAAATACTGAACACATGAAAGTCGATTTCATGTATTTAAAATCAGAGAAAGGAATGGACGTAGTAGTAAGGGTGATCTGGTTTTGAAAGCTGTTTGGTGTTACAAACTGCAGACTATACGGTACTCTTTGCACGTCCGAGTACGCGCTGCAAGCACTAATCACAGTTATGAAAGATAATTCCAACGGAGGCTAGCAATTTACACGAAAAACACGTAATTATGGTGTAAAAGCTTTATGAAAGGCAGGAGAACAGAAATGTTTCATAGACGAATGATGGAATTATAAAGCAGTAAGTAGGAAGAAGGATTTTTTTAACCAAACACATTGCGTTGTTATTAAACAATCTATTTTAGAAGATGACAAAGTTAAAGGTCAATCTTAAAAGGGCAACCCATCTAAAAATAACCCAACGACAAGAGATACTCTGTCAATAATGACGAAAACAATTTAGCAGATACTTTTTAAGGTACCCATACCCATAACTACGCACTTACGAAACACAGGTAAGTAGGTATAATAAGAACATTGGCGAGTGTAACTGGCAGGGCCCACCCGAATACGTGAGGTAAGCGATGACCGCATAGCGTTACCATTACTGTGTCACCTCCTTCACACTATGGTATTTACAAAGCACGTAAAATATGTTACGTATGGCCCGTATAGCCTATTGAATAGAAGCGGTTGGCGATAAATGTTATTGAGTGTAAGTGCGCCTGCGTTGCAGCATAAAGGTAATATTATGTGCATTGTTTTGCGGTTTCTATCGGCAAGGATTATGTTCATTTATGTACGCAATAATTATAAAGTGAAGATGAACATTTTAAGCAGATTGTTTGTTCTTGAATATTTCAAATTCAAATTTATTTATTTGTGACACATAGGTATAATGTCGGGGTCATGTTGTTATAAAATAAAAATAAAATATTGTATCACTGTGCGCTGCCTTGCAAGGCGTACAAATATTGTTTAGCTACACAGTAATAGTTGTACAAGTAGTAGGTATAGCCTACAAAATTATAAAAAAAAATGTTATTTAGTTGCGACCAATGGCATTTTATAATGTTTTCTTCTCATACTGGTATTGTTATTACCGAATGCCGATGTGAATAGGTCATCTATTCACATCGGAATTCGGTAAATAACAATACCATTATGAGAAGAAAACACTAAAAATCAACAGTTTCAAAACATACATTTTAAAGAAACGTGCCGTAAAAATTGACTGCTAACATTGGGTTATAATAAAACATTGTTTTTTTTTTCATGTTACGTATGGAATTCGTGTAGAGTCAGTCGCTAGTCTTCCAATTATTTGCCGTGTCAGATTTTAATTAAAATCTGATAAACATTTAACAATATTTTAGATACGTTCTAATTCACGTTTGTTCAGATTAATGTTTGTGTGGCAAACAAACCGAATCGCGGATGCGTTATGTCGATACTCGATACAGGTCGGTTAGACGAACTGGATGAACATGAATTCAACACATATGGCGAGCCCTTATATGGCTGCACTCTTATACGTAGGGTCTGATGGTTTAGCATAAATTTTATAGTCGATACAAGTTCTAATCTTACAAGAATACAAGCAGTACCTACCTTAATTAACAATTTAAATTATATCACGACAATGAAAAATAATAAAAAGGCATCAAAGTATCTCTCACATAAAATATTTACCTATTATTGTTAGAATTTCCTACTTCATAAAAAATAATATAAAACTTAATTAACTGAGAGAGATTGTATGAAAAAGTTCCCATAGAATGTGAATGTTATTTTTCTATATAAAACAATAATGAACCTTGACTCGCTTGTCGCAGAATATTATAGAGTTGTAGAGCACGATATCCCATCCCCGGCAGTATTTTCATAACCATAACAAAGTTAACAGCCCATAGAATGTTGTAGCATACTGTTATTTTTGTTCAAAACATTACATTCAACAATACGAAATGTTAATTTGGGTGAATTGCATCAGAGATTTCGCAAACAAATTATATTGTGTGTCACAGACTCACAGGTCTCTAATCGAAATCGGAAAAGCAAAATTTCAACACAAAAAAAAAAAATTGAATACCACGTATTTTACACAAGGATAGGATACAAATAAGGAATCCATTAAAACGACATAGGAAGGTACTCTTATAGCGTTTCCTCCCGCTTAGTTATCTAATCAAAGAGAAAGTAAACTTACGCTTTTTTCTCCTGATCACACCCATTTCCTCGTCTAAAACTAGTCCCGGGCTACTTCCTGAGTATGGTCAGCTACGTCCGTAGGCGGAGGTTGATTTACCGGCTCTCGTTACGATACTATCTGGTTAGTATCGTACGTCAATCAAACCGAAGCAGCGGCCGGCTATTCGCCCTAATGCATTCCGACTAGGTCATTGTCCAATTTGATGATTAAATAAATGGTCCATAATTTTATAAGCTATTAATAAACTTAATGCTTATCAAATTTTAATGTTGTTTATAGATGCAATGAGTGTAACCGGCTTCGAATTTGGTACGGCAAATCAAAACAAACAAGTCGTGAACACAGAACTGGGTATAACAACGCGTGTAGTGCGCGCAGCCCGGGGCGCACGCGGTGACGGAATGCGCGCGCAACCACCACAAGATCTGGCGGAGGCTGTGGCGCCGGCGCCCGCGCCCGCGACCTCTCCGCATTAAAAATAGAAAGTCTCAACCTGGCGCATACCGATTCCTTTATTTTTACCCTAGCGTTACCTACCCATTATCTGTACCGATCGATCGCATCTACATCCGATCTCGTTACCGACACTTTCGATTCTTTATGAGTACGTATCGATGTGATCGATTGTATACCCAGTTATTATTGCTTTTATCACTACTGTATTGTTGATTCGAATGAATAATAAATTCCAACTTTAGAAATTGTACAGGCACCTAAAAGTATTTTTAAAAGAAGGTACTTGAATTGACTCTGTGGATAAAATAAAATAATACAGGGTGAAGTAAAGGGAAATCCTTCACTTTACCTGTATAATTCACGTATCTAGCGGGAAAGATATGTCTTTATTTAATTAGCATTGCAACCTTCGATCACTAATAGAGAACTTCTTTATTCAGAAGTTCTTTATTAGTGATCGAAGATTGCAGCCATGAAATATACAAACACACCCAGTTCTCCAAAAACTGTCTAAAACTGTAACTATAACTTTAATAACTTAAAAAAAAAACCGGCCAAACGCGTGTTGGTCCACGCACATTGAAGGCTTCCACAGTTGGGATGGATTTTTCCCAAAAACAAACTTAACATGGTAGTTGAAAAACATGTTCTCCCATACATCGATATACATCACGGTCAATTCTCCAACTGCAAATGTTAGTTTGTTATTGCAAAAATGTATATGTTAAAACTACAAATTATTGTTTTTCGGACTTTTTCCTTTACATGTGCTGTGAGGCCTTGCTTCTTACCAAATTTCATGATTCTAGGTCAACGGGAAGTAGTAATAGTGTAGTATGTTTTAATTTATTTGCGAGTATCAAAATATGTTGCATAAATGGCCGTATTTTTTTTTATTGCGTTGACTTTTTTTGCTTGATTTTTTAGAGCTCCAAGGGACCGTAGACTTACGTATTTGATAATTAATTTCAACTTGATACCTCAACGCGTTCCTGAGAAAAACGGTCTTGACAGACAGACAGACAGACGGACAACGAAGTGATCCTATAAGGATTCCGTTTTTTTCCTTTTGAGGTAGGTACGGAACCCTAAAAAAACAAGAAATATGCAAAATATTACATAAACCGGAAAATGAATGCTTTGTTTACTCAAACGTTATGGTAAAGAAATACCAAACACCGCAAGCAGCCAATCAATACGACATTGAATTGCAAAATCAAGGTGAAGAATGCAATCTACATAATGAGGAATTGAACATCCCTAGCAAAGCACTCAAAATAAACTGTAGACATAACTGCTGTTGAATGTCAATATTAATTTACTTAATTACATAAAATACGTTAAGATGACAGTTAATTACACTACGAAACGATATTAATAATATTACCCGCTATCGGAGAAAATTAGAAATCGCATAGCAGCCGGGATATGCCTTTCAGTTAACCGTAGATTATTGAACAGGACTTCAGCTTTCGAAAAGCAGTCCAACCGGTGATCTACATACAAGCAATGCACACCTTGCAGGGTGATTAATGTATGCAAGGATGCCAATTAGATACGGCACGCGTCACAAGTAATGGACGTTCAGACCTACTTAATATAGCACTAACAAACTTGTTCTCAAAAGGACACTTTTCTCACCGAACGTTTATGCGTCTACGTTTCGAGTAACGGTCATGGTGACATAGCTTTGTAAGAATTTGTTACTGTTTCTCCGTAGGTGGAGTTGACGATAAAACGTGTTAATCCGTGAAAAGATTGCAGCGACCTCTCCTTAAATCCATTCCATTCTGTTGTATCTTGGATTAAGTTAATAATATTTTATAGATTCTCATTCATTTGTCATATAACTAACTCAAGAAACTCTTCTTAGTTTTTATGGATTTTCACCCTGATTACAAACAAACCAAATGATATATTAGACTGATGAATAACAATTCTAATTCAAGCGAAAAGCAGTGTAGCAAAAGTAAATACAATTAATGATGGGATCATGTTCTCAGGGTATCATGTTATTGATGCGCTTCAATAACTCATTTCACAGGTTCACTTTCGAGATCTGCCCGCAGCACGGATGTTAACCGCAAGCGCACGGTTTCCTGTGCACAATGCAGATCTGTACGACTACAGCCAGCAGGTATCTTAGATCTGACACACTGCGGTCAGATGCGATATAAGAGAAACTACGATAGGTATATAAAAAAAACACTTTTTTACAAAAAAAAACCGACTTCCAACAAAAAAACACTACAAAGTGAAAAGTAACTTTAATTTCGGAAGTCGGTGTCTTTGAATCTGTATTTTAGTTTTTTGCCACCGGTTTCCGAAATTAAAGTAATTAAAAAAACCCGAACAGCTATAGGTGTGCCTATAATATTTGAAGAGTTCCCTCGATTTCTCCAGGATCATATCATCAAATCCTGACCTGATGACAATGGGACCACCTGAGAAGTATACGCTTTCAAACAAAAAAAGAATTTTCCAAATCGGTCCAGCCGTCTTAAAGTAATCGGGGAACATACATACTTAATAATAAAAAAATTAATAAAAAGATTCCGACGATCTGAGAACTTCCTCCTTTTTTTTGAAGTCGGTAAATAAGACATATTCACGTGCACATCCATTGAAACATACGTCCTTATAATACAAAATAAAAGATAAGATTGAGCCAGTACTCCGATAAAATTCCAACGTTAAGTGGCGATCGCAAACGCGCTCTTTCCATAGACGAGATTAATAGTCAGAGAAATCAGAAAAGGTTACGTCTCTCTGCTAAACGCCATTGTAACAGCAATAACAATTAATAAGTTCACGGGGCCAGAATACACAATAACAAGGACTTTCACGGCGTTGAATAAGACGCGGATGCACGAAGATTGATAATGCAAAAGAAAAACATGAGTGCACTACCTATAGTAATTACTGGTACAGAGAAAGGTGTTTTGTATCCAACATTATAATAACATGTACCAAATTACAATCTATGACATTTATTTATTAAGATTCGAAAGTAAAACACGGTAATTTACGTTCGTGTGACGTGACTGATAGATCCCTAGCTTGGTAACAGTTAATAATATATTTTGAATTTTCTTTATTGCTCAATCACATTCCTAGATTCATATCCAATTTATCTAAACATTCCAAAGTTAGTCACTGTTTACTTGGTTTATTTACATCCGGTGTTAATCAAAGTTCAAAACCCACATCAAACGTGTCCTTATTAAAAACGCATATTATAAGATTAAAGATTACGCTGAAGACAGGGAAGTTTGGCGTTAATTCCTTCAGCACATGTGGCTTCCCTGGTACCTCATTAACAGCATAACTACCAGTGGCGCAGTTACAATTATCATTAGAGGGAAGCCGAAAAAAAACTGTTTAGTTCTCATAAACTCAGACAAAAAACTATAAGTTTTAATCTTAAGATGTATTAAACTGGTATTAAATATAATTATGTAATGTGATGTGATACACAGTTACACACACAGGTGTACCATATTATTTGGAAATAGTAGACATTAAGAAGTGGTTGTTCCGAAAGGAAGCCGATAGGAATCGGGTTGTATGAACGCTTCGCCCCTAATAACTACATATTTAAGTATATGTCTATTAACAGCTCCCAAAATACTTAGTTTTTTTTTTCATACTTCCATGATATAATCTTTTCATTATTTTACATTTCTTGTCTTATAAATAGATTCTTTTATATTTTGTGAATGTGAGAACGTTGCAGGCTTAATTGACTGTAGATTTGTAGACCATTTTCTATTTTGTTAAGTACCTGGTACTTCTTGACAGGCCTACACTGTCCTCCCATACTTAATAACACTGTAATTTGAATACATTGTAAAAGCCAATTATTTCTAAAAGAGTAACCATGGAGTTTCTTGCCAGTTCTTCTCCATAGGAAACGACCAATTGAAATCTTGCACCTAGCTTCTAACGTTTCATAAGTGCCCATGTAGGTTTATGTGAAATAAAATATTTTGATTTGAATCTTTGTACCGGTTTTTCCTTTGTTTTTTTGATCCAAGGTTCATGATAAAAGACATCATAAAAGATTAAGCAATTGATTATATATGATTTTATTGTTTTTTTGTTCTATTTTGTAAGTAAAACTAACAGTATGGTGCGGTATAGTAAAATCGAAATGCGATGTTATTTCAGTGAAGCTGTGAGTTCACGAGTGTCAATCGTGCTCGTCTCCTTTTCTATCAGGCATCGGTGCACGAACTCGGCTCAGGCACGCGCACCCTGCTTGGTACCACACCGCCTTCTCCTCTATACTCACAACGAAAGCTCATCCGTTATTATTTGTTAGGGTCAAATAACCTCCAACTTTATACACTGCAGCCTGTATTGTACTTTCTATCCGATATCGCCAACCATTACACAATTCTAAGATATAGATTATGGTTTACGAACCATTTGTTATTAGATTTTATACCGTAACAGTCCATTACATAAACCCCGTATCTAACTACACTGCACGAAACCAACTCGAAGAGTCGAACGCAAACTTTCAAATAAGGCTATCCTACATAAACATGAAAACATAAAAGAAGCTTTGTGAGTCACACGATGTATAATGAGAAGATAATATGGCGACTAATCATATTCTTTATATCTTCTTTTTATATGGAATCAAAATTAGAAACGCGTCTTCTCAGCTGTATTTGGTATAACTTTAGTAAAACATAAAAGACAATAAATAGTCGTCGACCTTCTAACTGAACCAGTGCTCCTTTTGTGCTTGAACGCTAAAACGGTGACACGCGAATATCAAAACGTACCGATTATAACGGCACCGACTGTTATTCTATCGACGTGATCAAGATTAAAAGAAAATCGAAAAGCAATGATTAACATAATCTCTTCATAACTTTAACCTAGTGTGCAAAATTTACTAACTATTTAAAACAGTGGATCAGTTTAATTTATATTAATCTTATAGATAATTAATTTTTAATAAGCCCGGCTAATCAATGTTTTTAATTATATCAACTCGGACTTCTTACTTGCTTTGAACGTAAACTCCATGAGGGAACACATAATGCCACGAACCGCTGACTTTGTGACCGCCATCACAAAGATTTTCTTTTGAACAATAATTAAACACCACTGAATTTCAAAATATGGGTACTTATGGTTGAGGCATATGAAGTACTGAGAGCTAACACAACGGTCTGGCTGGCTCATTAGAGCGCACCAGTAAACGCGGGGAGAGTGCCCTGCTGCAGCTATTGTTGTCCGTCCCGAGGGAGGGTTGGCCCAGATGTCGTCCTATTTACGCTCACACGCATAATAAACCTTTTGTTTATATATAGAAGAAGTGACGGCAAAATATTGTTTGAAATTACAACAATAAAAATCCTAACAAAATCGAAATAGCCAGGTATATGCACTGTAAAGTTTAATCAATCGGTAGAAATCTGAAGCGAGTTATAAATAACCACACTGAATTGCTGAATTTAATTGTCGCGAACTAGTTAAGATAAACAGGTTCCCAGTGAGCTTAATGGGTAGTTAGAATATCGATACTAAGTATTCAAAACATTATGGTGGTTGAGCTGAAAGCAGAATATTTTATGGAAGTTATACCTTGATACAACGTGATATATTGCAGGTTAACGACTAGATTATTTTCTATTCAAAACGACTTTCTATCGTGGATTTCTCTGCCGGCTTCACTGTACAAAATACTTACCAATAAAACATTTCTTGAAATACATTTAAAAGTATAGGAATACAAGCACAACTTTATTTAAAAGAATAAAGTTTTATCATCAGATGTAATGCACTTCCCCAACATTCACAGGAACAGACCAAACTGTCTTACTCGGTTTGCAATGGGTAAAAACTGAAAAACGACGAGGATACCTCGCCTAGTTTTAGTCAGACAGACCACACTCAGGGACAACTAACAAGAGACTAATATTAGGGAAGATAGCAAGTCCCGTCAACCGACATCAAAACTATTGTTATGCATTTCAGGATGTGCGCTTTGTTGTACCGAGTTCTAACCAGCTACATATACAGGCGCTCTTCGGGATCCTATTCCTAACATATACAGATACATATAAGATAAAACTTTCGTGCAACCGCGTTTTGCTTTTTAGCCGTAACATCATAAAATGGACAAGCCTAGCTTGAATTATACTTGGTTACTTACCATTATATCCGTGTACAATTGGCTCCAGTTCGCTTATCCGTACTCGTCTTGGTCCGTACTTTGCAGGCAACGTGTAATGTGTATTGGGATAAATAGGAGTACCCCTTTGCGGATCCTGACGGCTTACTGATCGAGGTAAAGTGCCGTGCAATCGAGCTGAAGGGTCATTGTGGCTAGGATTGCCTCTTTGGTCATCAATGCGGTTTAGTCGTGGCATTGATCCATGTAATCTAGTAGACTCTTCGTTGTAAATGGGATTGTTTCGTCGTTGGTCATTACGGCTTATTGACCGTGGCAAAGATCCCTGTATTGACCCATCATTATAATTCAAATTGTCCCTTTGCTGATCTTGACGACTCACAGACCGAGGCAACGTTGAACGCAAGTGCTCCTCATTATATACAGGATTGTGTCTTTGTTGTTCATTACGGCTTATTGACCGCGGTAGCGATCCATGCATTGTCTGATTATTATAAATCGGATTGTCTCGTTGCTGATCTTGGCGACTCGCTGGCCGAGGCAATGTTGAACGAAAGGACTCCTCATCATACACAGGATTGCCCCTTTGTTGGTCTTGGCGACTGACTGATCGTGGCAACGTCCCTTGCAGGATCGAAGGATCGTTATAGACAGGCTGATACTGTTGTTGACCAACATAACGCAGCTGTTGTGGCTGTTGCTGATAGTAATATGGCTTCGACGAGTCTGTGTAATCAATATACGGGTTGTTTCTCTCCCTTATACCGTATCCATTATTTTCTGATTGTTGGTAATGATTTAATGCTTGCAAGCTTTGTGCTGGATATCCATATTGATTCGGTTGCCTGCGGTACTTGTCGAGTATATCAAAGGATCTGTTGTGAGGTGCGGAGAAACGATCGGTGGCGAATATCTCGCTCACGGGCAAAGTGCTGCTATTGTTACTTGCATTACTGCGGTTACTCCTGTTACTACTCCTGAGGTTGTTACGACTCAGTGAACCGTCACCACGAACACTTAAAGTCACTTCCAGTCTCTTTTTGTCTTTCATTATGTCCTCTTTTTACACTTTCGTGAGAACCCCTTTGCTATCACCATTTGTTACTTAATGTGTTCGAATTAGAAACGTTGTCGACTAAATAACGGATTAATTATATTTATAAGTTATACAACGAACGAAGTAACATATCACGCTGAAGAAAGTAAATTGCATCTACAACGGGGAACATCATGAACGATGAGTAATGATTATCGCCGATGTATAAGTAAACGACCACAAGCCCGAGAACAAGACCGCCGTTGTTGAAGTTAATTGAGGTTAAAATAGTTTGGACGAAACATCGACACGACTTTCGGACAAAGGTACTGTCAATTCCGTGGCAGGCAATTTGACGTATAGACAGAGGAACAATAAAAAACTCGTAAAGAGAAAATTCATAGATCCGTTTAACGATTAGTTAACTATTACTCTATCAATCACAGCGACCTTTGGTCCAGCTAGTAAGATGGTTGTTTTTCTTTTGTCACTAATTATTTACTACGGAGATACAAAACTCCATGATAATTATTACAATACTTAGGTTCATCAAAATTTTGCTCGTGCAATTTTAAACGAATTCGTGAACACGTTTACCCCAAAGAGATATAGTCAAAACCAAATCATTTAATAAATACAAAACCGTGATTGCAAATATAAATAATAGCTAAATTAGATATACGAACAACGATGTTGCTTGATAAACAACTTCTTGACATGCAATATCCGCGCAGACGGATTAGATCCGTTTTAATAATATTTCCAAGAAAACATTTTTATTTCATGATAAGGCACTAACGAACCGTAACCAATTAACAGCGATCACTTGTCTGGCAAACTATTTGAACTGATTCGATGCTGAAAAAACCGATATTGATATAATATTATCACAATTTAATAAACGACTTCTCTCTACTTGGGTGCGATGTTCAGCAACGACTGACAATGAGCTTCGAACAATTAATAATTTATTGTTATAGCTGATAAGATAACGCCGTCAGTTCAATAACTCGTATCAACAAACATGTACATTACTCCCTAGGGGCCTAGAGGCACATAGAACCTTCTATGCAACCTTAGTCAAGTTATTGTTTGCTAATGTAAAACGTATTTTTATCAACTTGGTATGCCGGCCACGTGAAGCATGTGAAGCACACTTACTAATACTTGAAGCAGGAAAATATTATGCCTTGAGTAAATGGAAAATACGTACACTAGGTCAAGGCTACAGGTGCTCTCTATGCATTGTTTTGGGTACATCCGAACAAATGGTTTTAATTTGAAGCCAGTTACAATACTGCTGGCATCGATTTTATAATGACTTCGTCTACGAGAAAATGAAGCACGATTGTGGAATATAATTAGTGCAAGTTATTTAAAAGGAGCCAGAAATTAGATTGAAAGTGAAAGTTTTACTTTAAGAAAATAGCGTTTAAAATAGAAAAAATTCCCTAAAATATATTTGGCGTGTCGCGTATTAGATGAGCGAGAGCGTGCGAGCGAGCGTTGAGCGTGTAATGCAAACGTTACAACACGCCACAGGTCAAAGTGTTAAGAAACAACTTGGTGTTTTGTTTGTAAATCAAACAGACCACTATTATCAACCGTGTGCCGACGCGGTGCGTGACCGTGCTTAATTCAACAACTTGTTACTTGTTTACTTAGGACTACCGAAATTAAGGAATCAGTTACTGTGAACACGTTAAAGTTAAGTTATTTCTTAACTACAACCCATTAGGTGGCGAAGCAACAAAGAAGCGGTTTGCTTACTGTGGTATGACACAGGGAAAGTGGGTATGTGTGCAACTGTGCACGTAAATGCAGGGTATATAACCCGCAATTTTGAAGTAAATGGAGCAAAGCGTATTACCGCGAAGATCCGTCGTACATTGAGATAATTTAGAAACAAAAACACAGAAACACGAGTAACTGCATGACGCGTTTATATGTAACGATGTAACAATAACTGAGCTTGACCTTCATACATTGCTTGAACACACTAGTTTCTAGAATATCATACATACGTGCTTAACAATAGATAATGTTATTTACTCATGATCGAATCAATAACTCTATCATATTAAGCCATTAAAGAACACTTATTATATTACGTTATCACTAAAACACTAATTCCAGCACTGAATACTGTGACAACTTAATAACACATATTAAAGAACTGGGATACGAAGGAGGATTGCGTCAACGCAAACCGTTTTATGAGTCGAATGTGATCAGCTTGTGATTCTGACTCATACAATGCCTAACGCAGGTATCACACGAATTCGGCACAGATCACGAATTTCTATATCGTTTACTTTGAAGTGTGTCACGCGACTAGAACACACTGTTATTAATTTTCACTGAAGAAGGAGGTAGATTTAGCGGCAAACTCGGCACAGGCAAGCGAAACACTGCGGGGCTTCGTTCAACGGAACGAAATGGCATGCCGAGTGTAGGAGATAAGCTGATAACGAAGCGATACGGATTTTATACAACGCTAACATTGCGTATTACAGGTATGTTGCTTCATTCATTGTACTTAAGGAAGAGCTCGTATGAACTAAGTTATGTCCCTAATTAGAGCGGCCCTAGTCACGGGGAGTTTCTCAGAGCCTGCAAATTCGCATGATCTCTAGTTAAAGAGCGATATGACAATTAACGAGCACACGTTTTCAAGTCGGGAAAGTTATTAGCCATAGTTAGAAGTTTCCCACATAAAAATAAAGGCGAGACGATGCGTTTGTGTGTGACGCGAGAGTGACAGACGGGCTCCGCTCGGTTCACGTTCGTGATCGCAAGACGACAGACTATGGTCACGAACGCGTGAAATAATGTCGCAACTATCGAATATCTCAGGGGAACATCGTGCACCACCTAAGTTGTACACTGTAATAACAACTAATGAACTGCTTAATTTGCTAGTAAATATAAAACGTATTTTAAATGCAACTCACCGTCGTGGACGTCTTCAACGGTCTCTTCGTCATCAGTCTTCGGTTCCTCGGTTTGCTCTCGTTTTTTAATTGCCTGAAAAGGAAAACGTGCTTTATACGCCAGAAAAAAATCGCCACAGACGATCACGGGAGAAGGCAAACAGGCAATAACAAAAGACATAAGCCACATTGATTACAGCTAGGAGGGAAGTAACTTAAATGTCGCATTACACTACATGCCAGTGAAATGGTATGATCGTGACACGACAATACACAAGCAAAGCAAGCCAAACAAAATGCAGTCGAATCTAAATTAAAATCTTTCGCTAAATGTCTTTCTATCTTGCATACGCATCTCACCCGGGCGAGCCATCCTCCTGCCGCTTTCAAGCACCTCATTTTAATATATACCGATAAGGAGCACTTTGGAAATTGCCCGGTGTTTGTTGGTGATTTATTTAACACTACACTTGTATTGAGAAAGCGGCACTTCACTTATCGATTAATCGCGGTACACGAAGCATTGTTAGTCGCGGCGCGGTGGAAGGCACTCATTTCTGCGAGCCTCGCAGAGGGTCTACCGAGAGCGTTGTGGTCGAGGGCCCGCGCGCATCAGCCCGTAACAGCCGCGGTATTCCAACAATTACCCACGGTTGGGTCGTGCTTACAGAAACGGAGCGATTCACCAAGAGATTTATTACTTAGTTACACACTCATTACGATGTTACCAAATTCTTCACTTAGATTCCAAACTAGATTTTGAACTGGTATTTAGAAATTATTTTTGAGCAGGATAAAATGTGAATGAAGTGTGAGTACTCGCCCCGATGATCGCTTTATGGTAATATGTTCACAGAGTACAGGTGCGATGCGAAAGAGATCTCACGACGCTATTGTTTCTGCTATTCTCTGGTGAACAAGAAATTTCGACGCGGACCGTGCGTCAGCTTTTACCCTTTCGCGTTATAGTCTGCAATTTAGATGCCATTGTGATGCGCAGCACGATTGCACGATAGCAGTGTATTTAATTGATGAACGATCAAGTACAAGATACCGTCTACAAAAAATATCATCACTCGCTAATAGAATCATGGTAAATGTAGACAAGCATAACAATCAACCAAGCATTTTTTATCCAAAATATTTTTGCTTAAATTATTTTAGTTATCAAGGCTTTCACTTACATTATTCTTTCAAATTATTATCATTGGACACGTTTGTCAGATAAAATAAAATTGATAAGGACAGGAAATAATCCCAATGAAAGATTCGTAGTTTACCTAAATGTAGGTATTGCTTTAAACAGGTTTATAAGTTTAATCATTTATGTGAGAGATTACTTATGGGAAGCTTATGGCTTATTAACAGCCGCACGGGTCGATCGTTCAGGTTAAGCTACGCTTGTCGCGGTTGGTTCGTGGATGGGTGACTGTCTTTACATACCAAGACCCCTCCGTGCCTCGGAAAGCACGTTAAACCGTTGGCTCCGGCTGTCATTCGTTGATCTTTGACAGTCGTTACGGGTCGTCAGAAGCCCGAAAGCCTGACAACCAGTCTTAGCAAGGGGTATCGTATTACCCAGTAACTGGGTTGTGGAGATCAGATAGGCAGTCGCTGCATGTAAAATACTGTATTCAGCTGCGTCCGGTTAGACTGGAAGTCGACCCCTACATGGTTGGGAAAAGGCTAGGCAGATGATGAGGAGAGATTACTTATTTATAGGAGTTTTAAGAAGTTAATTGCTCAACAAGGGTAGGTGTTGACTTTTATGAATAGGTTTTGCGTTTCAGTATTATGATCAAAATGAAAGAGGCGTAAACGGGATGCTGCGCTGAACGCTTTTCAGGTTAAAAATAACTTTATCGTAGATATCAACGAAACAATACTGCCTAATCTGGACCAGCTTTGAAAACATTGATAATATTAAAGAAAGTAATTTTGGAAATGAGACTGTATGGCCAAAACCGAAACTGTATGAAATACAGAAAAGGAATCATGAGATTTGATTTTTCTATTTCTGGTAAAGGTTCAGTTTTGGTAAACATAACGTTTCCTAAACATCATATCTCCATACCAAACATACGAAGGACATGTCAGGTAAACTAACAAAATGAAATACAATATTCACGAAAATGGTTTTATACTGCTACTGAACATAGTACATCATGCATTAATGAATGAATTTACACCGCTTTGCTAATCTAATTAGTAAGAAGGTCGGAGATGACCAAACATCGATAGAAATAATACGAAACGAAGCAAGGTTTTGATATTAACAGAAGTACCTACACATGAAGGACATAGTACCATAAACTACTAAAGTCTTGCCCGCACTGACAAGAGCATTCTTGAGAAAATCTTGTACCGTGAGATTTGTACTTGATTTGGCGACAAGTATCAGGAATGCATGGAACAATTTTTGTTTCAGACACCTGAAGGCCAATTCTCGTACTTAGAAAACGTTCAAATTCAAGTCGTAATCTCATCTCAGTGACAATCAATGTCAAAAACTTGTCAAAAATGCAGGGAAATTAGAGGATTTTTTTGACGTATTACTATTAGAATGCGAACTTTCATAAAAAATAGGGGAATTGCCCCCCTCCTTCCTGTACCTAACACAAGTTGTGCAAATGTATCGCAAGGTGTGTCGTCGTGCGGACTAGACCTTATAACGGTTCGTCGAGACAAGACATTACTAAATAATAAAAAAATACACAATACACACAAGATATTAAGTCAAAACATTTCAATTAAAAAATGAACCCCAATAACCACAAGTTAATGAAATATTAGTATAAAGATGCAAACAGAGAGGTTTAGTGATTTATAGATAGTTAAAGATTACACATAGAAATTACCACTATGATGCAAGGGTTGGACTTCAAAGTTTGTAATTGAAAATGGTGATCAAAAGTAGTTAGGAAGACATTTAATAAAATCTCAAATATGAGATTTAATTATTCTAAGATACTTTATAAGAACGATTAGAAGAATGAATAGTAAGAAGAATGATTTAATTATTATATTTAAGAACTATGGATCCAGTTACAATTTTTAAAGTCCAGTAAGGTCTTTCCGGGCCTGTCTGCATCAATCAACAACATGTCCATTAACATTAGAAGCTGCGTATGCACACACGCCTAAGTTCTTTTGATGTACCTAGACTATGGCACCTGCAATAGGTACGAGAGGGGATTGCAGATTCGCTGCCATCCCAAAGACAAAGTATAAAAATGAAATTTCCAACTCTCATGTGTGTGTGTGTGTGTGTGTATAATTACACCAGCATCCATGGCATATTACGGAACAATAGATATTACGGTGGTAGTACTTCTACTACTACTAAAACGCGCTCCTTTTACTACTCCTCGAAAAGGAGTAGGTACGCAGCTTCATGCTAAATGATGGGTTGTAGTTGAGTTGTTCAATAATGCTGACAGCTACAATTAAGACCCTCAGTATGAATGTACCTAGCACCATGCAAGCAAGACTACAATCAGAGTTAACAGGCTATAAGTAAGTACATATAAACACAATGCATTAGGAAGACGGTAGCAGCACCTGCGCAATAAGGTCTCGCGCACGCCGTGCGTCGATCTGATTGACGCGTTTGTTCTTGAGGTGGTGGGGGGTGTCGCGGCGGTGTAACCGGCCGGCTTGCACGGGTGCGCCGCGCTCCTCCACCGTCGCGCGCCACGCAACCCGCCGAGGACGCTATGCGTACCACCACCGGGAACACCCGTGATACCAATGAACAATCATATCCCGAACGGAGCTTATCAAGTGTACTAAGGTAGGACATTCACTATCGACATACGACCAGTAGTAAGTCATTGCAATGTAACCTTTATCTCGGTAAGTTAAGGTGTAAATTAGAATGATTACCGAGAGTTTTATGAAACTCACTCCAACCATTCTAATTTATACTTTATAACAATGAAATAAAAGTTACATTACTTGCTAATGGTTATACGTCATTAAAATTTGATCGTGAATGCTCTGCTTGAGTGATAGGTTCCTTGGGAAGTCATGATTTATGGTTAAGGTGTTGCCACTGCCAAATGATCACCATATCAACCGATATCGATGCATCTTGAATCAGTTAATGTGCACCTCTATATCTATATCTTATAACATCGATTTTCAAAAAAGAAAAACTAGAAAACGTTGGACAAATTACCTATAAGCAATAATAAATGACCCAAAAGAAATAAATGTCGATATCATAATATGAGTATGTAGATAGACATCGGTGATCGTTCGGATGAATCCTAATTCCCCAATCCCACTCCCTTCACCCCGATGTATAAAAAGCAGAAAATGATAAGTTCTTTGAGATTGAGACTTTCGCATTCGAGTCATGACTGTTAACTTAAATCCATTTTCCAGTGTAAATTTGTAGGAATATGAGAGAATATGCTTATGAAAGCCTTAAAACAAACCCAATACAATGAGCCTTATACAATGAGGGATATGGTCTACCTGCAAGTTGTTGGATGATCTTTTACATTATATAGAAATATTGTAAACAAGTTTTCATAAGCATATTTTCATAGTTTTACATTAGTCTCATAATATAAAAAAGGTTTTAAAATCAATAATATAGGTACCGGGTTCCAAAGAAATTAATTTGTTATTTTATTAAAAATAATGTTAATAGACAGTTTCCTTCCTATGTTAATTGCAATTCTAAGTCATTAGAAAGTCATGTACTTCCATAACAAGCAGAACTAAGAGGGTTAACTTCTACTCTTTGGGTAACATATTAATCCCAGGCGAATTTAGAATAGTCAAATTAGTCTCTGTCCCAAACACAGTTTAACCCAGGTTCAGTCACTTTTTACAAGCCTTAATATCATTGCATATAAGGGCCTAGTTCCCATGACAAAAATCTACCGCGTCTGCCTGGACGCGTTCACATGTAGCGCACGCTAACGCACGTTTACATGCCTATGTAAACGCACGTTAGCGTGCGCTGCATGTCAACACACCTACAGTTTTTAAAGCGTGCGTCACCGCGCGTATATTCTAAAAGTCGTGTAGCTGTAAAACAATCTCTAAGCGCTCTCAAATTGCGTTGTCATGGAAACCGAACCTCCAGTGACGTAGATTACTTCTATATGGATTAAAGCTTGCAGAAAATAACATTGTAAGGTGTCTACAATACTGCTCGATTTCTGTCAAAGATGCGTGCAATCGTCACAAAACGAGCAGTGTGTAGGCAGCAATAAATTATCACACTAATAAAGTTTTAAACAGACTTACCTCAAGTTCGTCAGAATCATCGTTCTCGTCGTTTTCACCTTCAGACGATTCTCGATCGGCTGCCGTCTGGGTGTCGCTTTCCTCTTCTTTCGTCAATTCGGGAAGAGGCTGTGGTGTGTGCACCGGCTGTAAATGAAACTTTATTGAGTATACATTTATCCAGGTATAGTTACTACCGATATCCCTTTTTTTCTTTGGATGGGGAATCATCAAATGGCTTCTCCCGCTCTGGGCGGAGCGGGAGGGCGTGTCAGACTTTTACTGACTAAAACCCACCCGTGTTCCTACTGTTGCCTGCGCCAGGGGCCACGGTAACTCTTTCGAACATCCCGCGGCCCTGGCTGACTACAGATATCCCTGAAACTGAGATTAGAATGCAAACTTGCTTTTAAATACGGGAATTGTCCGTACATTTTTGACAGGTTTTGGACATTGATTGTCGCAGAGATAAAGAGTGCGACTTAAGGGCCTATACTACCTCAAACGGCTTAGCATGAGCCTCCGTTATGTCGAAGATACTGCAGCATTAATTTTGAAATAAATATATGGTACAGTTGAGGATTAATGTTAAGTACTATGTTTGCCGAAAACACGATTCCATAAAATTTTCTCGATAGAAAAAAAATCCAAAGTTACCTCCAAACCGAATAATAAACCGCTAGTATTCAAAAAATATTTCAAATTAGATCATGAAACTTTGCATACTAACTGAACTAACTATAAAGCAGGTCTTATGTTTTTTTTTTTTTAATTACCATTATTTTCACCGTAAAAAGCAATTACCTAAACTCTCGATGCTCCCTGCCGCACAGCACCGCACTCAGTCCTGCTCTCACTCAGTCCGCGCGCAGTATCGTGCGAGCGAGATAAAGAGTGAATTTTAGCTGAGGTAGTATAGGCTCTTAAGTACGAGAATTGGCCTTCTGATTAAAAACTTACTCTGTAAATGTTTGGGTACGAGTACTAAAAGTAACAAAGTGAGTTTTAGTTGAATCACTGGAGTCATGCCTGGTTTATATGATGGCAGTGACTGGACCCAGTGACTCAGAATTTCGGACCCAGTCAGTAGGTTCATGTAGACGAGATCGGCAGTCAGTCGCGTGGCGGGAGAAGCTACAGGGCCCGAAAATAGACGGGTAGGTTAGTCAACTGGACTGACTTGAGGGCACGAAGTCAGCACTGGACTGGGTTGAAACTAGTGTCTATACGAGCCCAGTTGCAAGTCAGCGCTGGACTGACTGTACTGTCACATTACTGGGCTCGTATAAACCTGCCTTAAGGGTACTGGTACCAACCAGAAAAACGTGTTATGGATTTTGGATAAGTTTATATAGAAAACTTAAGTAGTAGCCACAAAAAAAACGTCTGGCTAGCTCAAGAGTGTGAAAATATCGGATTGAAGATAACCCTTGTAGATCATCATCATCTGCCTAGCCTTTTCCCAACTATGTTGGGGTCGGCTTCCAGTCTAACCGGATTGTCAAAAAAAAATTGAATATCACTAAAAACGTGCAAAAAGCACTGCCGTAGTTTGATGCTTAAATAATGAAAAAATGAAATGAAATACCAATACTAAGATATCGTTTAACGCGAGAAAAAAACATATAGCTGCCACTCTATCATATGGATCTTAGTCAACCAGCAAACAAAAGGTAGTCCCCGTAGTAAATTCCGTCTACTTGAGACTGCTTCATTTACAAGGGCAGGAAGATGATGCTGAATATCAATACAGTTAACTTGCTCTTATGTATACCCATCGCTAGTTAATAAACACGATTAACTCTCACTGGTCATAAATTTTAAATGTGAAAGTAAAATAAGAAAATGATGTTCTTATTGGATTAACTTCATGATTACCAAGTTGGCTATAAAAGTAAGATCATAAACTGAAATAGCTGGCCATCCCTCATTATTAATAGGAAGTAGCACGCTGCTTACTTTTGTTCCGCCTTTCAGAAACCTGCACCCTAATTGAGTAACACACTTTCAATTACAATCCGAACGATTTTGAAGCATATTGTTAATAGATTACATCATATGTTTGAAAAATTCGTCTGTTCAACGACGTAAATAAGCAATGAATGTTGTTGAACTGTCACAATGAAAGGCATTGTGCGTTACAGTTTAACAACGTTCAAAGGTTCCATCGTTTATCTTCAGAAAACCAAAATATAGCGAAAATGTGACTATCGACCAATAGAAATTGATTTATATTCATACGTAAATTATTATAGATTGACGCACTAATTCCGTCACTCCCTTATTCCAGTCACATTTAATTCGGCATTTAGTTCGGTTTTGCCTAAAATAAACGATGAAACCGTTGAATGTTGTCAAACTGTATACTGAGTTTGTTTGTTACGCTTTCGCGGTGAAACGGTAGAACGGATTTGGATGAAATTTGGCACATGGGTAGACCATGACCTGAGTTAGTACAATTACCCAGCGGGCGTTACTTTTAACTCCACGTTCCTGAAAGAGATAATCTGTAGTAAAATATTACATTATCTGTTGTTATCAATTAAGGTAGGATTCGACACGATTTAGAATTGAATAGGCTTTCAAAAAATTCAATGGCACCAAACTTAACAGACACAAGGAAAGATTTATGCGAGTTCTGTAATTTGTATGAAAACTTATCTTGCCAGTTTATGTGTCTGTGTTTACAACCTTCAAATGCTAGTGAAAAAACAAAATAAAGACGTAAGTAATCTACTTACTTCAATAGTTTCCACTGGCGCTTCAACGTGTTCGGGTGGCGACATGGTAATTCCATTGGTTCTCGGTGGCTCTTGTTGTTTCGCCGCCAGCAGGGCCGCAGCTTCGGGCGACCGACCAGCGAGAAGCTTCTGTGCTTTCGCCTTCAAATCCTTCGGGTGAGGTGTATTTTGTCGGACAAACGGAGTCTGTGAAAATTACAATATATTAGACAGAGTAACAGGCCAAGAAGAAGAGAGGATCACTTACTGCATCACAGCGTTTGAAATTGAGAAAATTAATTAATCATGCTCATGCTTAATATTTGAAAAATGAGTGTATTTAAATAAAAGCTTGTGCCAGTTCTTTTTCAGAAGTCAAAAGAAAAAGTTTATTTGTAAAAATAAAAAATAAAATATGCCGAAAAAGATTTTTGTACTAATAAAAATTAGGCAAAATAAATTATTTCTGTTAGTAGTAAATATAAATTGCAGAATTCTAAAAATATCTTTTGAAAAATGCAACATTCAAAATAACGCTGTGCATTTAATTTAGTGTGTTAAAGATAAAAAGTAAGTGTCTACGAAGCAAGCGAGTGAATAATCATATTATGTTAATTATACTAAAGATAAAGAATATTCAGTATAAATGGTACCTAATGAAATGCGACATATTTCGGTATTACAATAGTGGTGATCACACAAAAATCACAAGAAAAATTTCAATACAAAAATGACTTGAATCAATCCATGTCGTGTAGAAACTCAATGGCTTATCCCAGTAATAGTCAGATTCCTGACTAAAGTACCGAAATATGATAATTGTCACTTAACCTATTAACCGTATGATGTCGCAATGTGTGAGACGAACCGAAATGATTCACAGGATATGATATCACACGTAGTCTCTTCTTCGTGACACTACGACGTCTCTCGCTGGTATAGAGCTAATCTACGTTAAGTGCAGTTCAAACATTGTGCGCAATGAGGAATTAGTTGGAAGCATATTTTAAAACAAAATAGGTGGTATGGTTTTTAATATACTGTGATTAAGAATGAAGACTTTTGAGTGAGTGGCTGGGAATTCAGAACTTTGATACGTGTCATTCCGTGCCAGGCCAACAGGTGTGGTTAGTGTTACGTAACGATTGTTGATATGTGTGTAAGTTCCAATTCGCAGAAATAAATAGTAAATGCTTTTGTAAAAAAAAAAACAACACTAATTTGTCTATGCATTAGTCTACTTTCAAAGAAAACAAACTATCTAAATACTGATAGAGCAAGAGGCTTAGTGGCGGACAGCGCATTCTCAACTCGGTGGTAGTGCATTCACAATATGTTTAACTATTTTGAGTTTATTTTGCAGGTTCCACTGCGGGTTTCAACAAGACGGTAATTAATATCTGTGTATACAGTTACATACATTATAATAAAGAAAATTACTTCGAGACTAAAATATGAATGGGTTTTAAAAGTAAATTGACGAATGTCTTAAAAATCTCTTTATGCTCATTCATCGTTCAAGAGATAATGCAGGTAATGTAAGAAAGATTAGTTTCAAATCATAAACAATAGTAATTATATTCAAACAACGAGAACGTGTAGCAAATACCTAATTGAAACTTTTACTGTGTGATTAGTTGGTATTATTATTTGTGAATGCACCCCGCGAGACGCTTTGCCGCATACCTCCGTGAGGTTAGTTATAGAGGAGGATAGTCGTTGCAGGGAACTCCTCCGCTGTGTTGTGACTAGCTTGCGAACTACGTTAATAGGCCGCCTGAAGGCAAACATCGACTGTTGTGCGAAGAACGAGTCAGAAGGCATCACGTCATCACTCTCCTCCTGAATCGTCGGAACCTTAAAATTAAAATTTGTTTGTTCCAGGAACAGTTCACAACCAATGAGGTTCTACATACAATTAAATATTCCTTCATGTTACATACCTATGTATAAATAAATTATTAAATCTAATTTTTACACAATTCAATAAAAATATTCATTTGCGCGGTGTTTATTTACTTTTCCTGTCCATACTTATTAATAAACGTACACAATAATACAATAGTGTATGCAGCATAACGAGGCTTATGTCTATTAATGTATCTGATAAGTAGTTATTAAAATGCATATAGGATGACTGGTAATTAGTGACCGATACTTAAACACATGATTTTACACATGATAACAAACAACTTTTACCAATCCCGCACCAATCCCGAAATCGCGAAAAAAAAAATCAGCTGGTCCCTACATTTTGACGAGCTATGCGAACATAAATGTAAGGAAGAGCTGATTTTTTTTTCGCGATTTCAGAATTGGTGCCATAGTAAAAGTTGCTTGTTATCATGTATAAAATCATGTGTTTAAGTATCGGTCACTAATTACCAGTCACCCTATATTGTTGGTACTTAAAGTAATGCTATTTTTGTTACCTACCGAGAAACGTAAATTTTTATCAGGGTATAAAAAGCTAACTCATTATGTATAATCAATTGTAGCTTCCTTAACAAGAAAGCAGTTGCAGTTTTGCGTACGTAATGTTCTATGATATAAAGTCTAGTACGATAATTACGGTCTGACCATAATAAAAACTTTGGTATTCTTTTAACTCACAGATGTGATATCGTATCTGTTATAAAATGAATGTACAGTAACAAAATATATACAGTTTGAACACATAATAAAAAAAATATAAGAAAATCTATGAAATCGGCTTGTCATTTCATTGGAAAAGTCTTTTGGTTTTATAGCCAATTATACTATTCTCTCTCTAACAAACATAATTCTTATATGTCACGTCAAAATTTCTGACAGAGGTGTAACAAAATAAAACATGCAAATAAAAGATAAAAAATAATGAAAACTAAAAGTTTATTGCATAAATAAACATTAAAAAATTGTTAGTATTCAGCTTACTTCTAAATAATACCGAAGTTCTATAAAGCCAACTAAAATAATATGCAGATCGTTTATCACCAAACCTTTGTGACTGTGCTACATTTATACAAGTTGAGAATTGCAATTTTTTTGTATTAAACAAATAACAAGAACATGCTAAATATAAGCGTTAATAACATTTTTACAAGTATGTAATAGTATGTTGTTTACTGAGATTATTCTAAAGCTACAAGTATTGTACTCAGTGCTAGATAAGCTCTGTGCCTCGATAAATTTTCGCGTACATGTATTCTGAACCAAGATCCTACGTTCCTCCACCTCTCTCTAAGCGTGTCACCAGCATGGTGGAAGCAAGAAGATACATTATATTGAAAGTGTTTGTGAGCGTACCTAGTATTTAAGATATTTTTCCGTTTATTTTTATACCATCCCTTAGTATTGTTGAATAAGTTACTACAACAGCATAGGCTCACCTCTTTGATTTCGGGGATATCTTCGGTGAACTTGACTGAGTGCGTGCGTGAGTTCTCCTTTTGTTCCCAGTTCTCGTCGTCAGAGTCCCGGTCGCGAGACATGGTCGATTCTGTAGAACCAATTCAGTTAGTGGAATGTTGGGAAGCATGTTTCAGTACTTGGATTGTTGAAGTACGCACGACAAATGAAATAATTATACAGGCGAGTCGTTATCATGTAATCACTGCGCAGGTATCTATCATTATTATAGTGTGTGGTCCACGAGGCATAATCAGACGGACAATGACGGACTTCACCGTTTAATAAATAACGTAGAAATATGTTAAAAAAGCATATTATGTAGCTATTTAGACGCCCGCATACTTATCTCATCAGTCAACAGTACTCAATAATTCAATGATACATTAAAATTTATAAATTGTCGATATCACTAGCGATACCATGAATTTTCTTGGCAGCTTTACTATAAAATTGTATAGTCTAAACTGAAAAAGATTTTCCGTTTACTAAGACTAAACATAAATAAATGACCATAGACAATCACAAAACAGCAGCGTTACGTCACAAACCAAACAAACATTGAAAGCCAAAATGATATAACATTATCTAACATTGCGTAAAATTATATCAATGATGATTGATTAATGATTGTATGATAAGTGTTCATTGTAAATCCTCTAATCATACTAAATCCAGCCTGCACCCTAATTTTGTGTAACACATTCGTAATGACAATCCCTTTGACAATTCAACAAAATTCATTGCTTTATATGTTTGAAAAATTCGTCTGCTGGACGGTTAGAGTAACGCAATGAATATTATTGATCTTTAAAAGTGAAAGGGGTTGATATTCCGTGTGTGTTTGTAATTAGGGTGCAGGATGTTTAAATATTCATGTAGGTAAATAAAATCGCCCCCTATTACATGGGACTTAAAACTGGCGAAATGTACTATAGGTACATCTTTGCCCAACCTTTCGGGGAAACGAGGCGTGTTATATAAATAAAATAGTTAAAACAGTTAATAACTACTAAACAACACTACAGTTCTATTCAGTGCAGTGCTATAGCATGATGACCATGAATTGCGTTGTGTCGTAAAAAATAATAACAGTGCGAAGTTGTCATAATAATAGAGTATCTTCATTTCAACCTTGATAAAGTCGCGCTTCCATCTGATAGTAAAAACTGGTACGAGGTTTTTTATTTGTTCAGTACAAATAACATCACTTAACACCATTTAGTTTGAATAGAAAATTCATGTACAGTCTACTATTAGATTAGTACATTTTAACAACATAGCTATGTTATCTTTTATTGATATAATCACAATGGGACGTTACATCAGCAAAGGACCGATACTTTTGAATACTAAACTGTACATCTCATTGATAAAAATAGCAGTCATTATCAATTCAGGCACTCACATTTTACAATCGAATGGACGCGGAACAATCTCCATAGCATATACTTTTGCCCAAAAAGGTTTCAATTCGTAATTGTATTGATACTTTTGTGAACCTTACCTCTTCTATCTAGCTCTTGCGATTGTGAATTAAATCTGTGTTCCCTGAACCAGTGTCCGCTGCCGACCTCTGACGTGTGTTCCAGCTCTATTCGTGTGTGACAAGTGCATTTAGTATATTTACACAGCAAAAACAAAACATGAACAGCTCAGAGACAGTTCACAGTACATAAAAACCGCTAAGTTGATTTAACAGGAAATGCAACCATGAATCATTCAATTATGGCGAAGAATTAAGCAATAACTTCGCAATCCGATGTCCATTATGGCGAAGAATTAAGCAATAACTTCGCAATTCGATGTCCGATTAAATATTTTCATGTTGCGTAAAAGGATGTTCATTTAGTTTACAATGGTCCATTATATTTATGAAAACCGATTCATTGGTATCTGGTATGGTAAGTACCGGCCTTACGTTGAATATGTTCAAAACACATTTGAGACGCCCAAAATAATCGGTTATGCATATGATAACCATCGCCTTTTACTCTTGTGTACAAAGAACTCATGGGAAGGTTTCCGAAAGACCACTTATCTATTTTAATAGATAAGTGACTTTTGACTTTTATTTACAAAAGTCAAATGAAAGTCTCGTATAAATAGGATACAGGTGCAAGTCCACTGGTCTGCACCGGCCGCGACGCACGCACGGCACTCAACGGACTTTGGTGTGCTTTGTATAGCACTGCGTCCACCATCGGTACCGCCCGCACCGAGCGTTCGGTTCATTTCTTCATACAAACAAACCAAAATCATTTGCGTGTCGTGTGTGCGTTGCGGCCGGTGCGGACCAGTGGACGTTCACCTAAGGAGAAACTCGGTATATCAATGCTGAAACTAAACAGCAGTATTGTGAACTGTCCCCGATTTTGCATAATTAAATAAAAGCAAGAAAAGCTTTGGCAAAGACGACATAAATTATGTACCAAAATGCTCACATAAAAGCAAACGTACAATGGCAGTAATATTCTTTACTATGCTATATTGATAGGAATATTATTATTGCTTGACGATGAGATTTCCTTATCATTATCAACTCACTATAATATTATATAGAATCAAAAGGAAAAATAACAAAAGGAAATAAATCGAAATCAAATATGATTTTTAAAATCAAAACATATTCACAATGCAAAGTAACTTTTAACTATTAGCAGATTAAAATGTTCTAATTGATGTAATAAATCACAAGCTAATGAAATTGACAATAACCAGTGGTGATAGGCAAAGATGAAGTTTACATAATTATGAACCACCTAAACTTGAATTCAGAATCTTTTATAATTATCAAGTTTTGGAACCACAAACTCTATTTCATACATGACAAAAAATAACAAAAAAAGACAAAAGTTGAAACTTCACCAAAATTTATATATGACCTTTTTGTTACAAGTAGTCACTCGAAAATAAACTTAGAGAAGATAGTTGTTAAGTAAATAGATTGTTGATTAATTGACGATGGCATGTAATTCTCAGTTTCTGAATTCAAGTTTTAATACTTTTTTGGTTTTTCTACGAGCAGGACACCAAAAGCGACACCACCGATTTAAGGGTGCATACATACCTGGTTGTTGAGTATAACTAAGCTGAGGTAGTAAGAAGCAAGTAAGAACATTTTCCCCCGTGGCCTCATCCCGGTCCGTTTGGAAGGTCAACAAGGGTTGCGCCTGATTTTCCGATAACCATACCGCTTTAAGTTCCAAATTCACTAATGTATAAGGTAAGTACTGTAACCTGGAACATTATAAATATAAAAATATTATTTTCACATTTCAACATTCTCAACCACTTACACAATAAATCTATACTGATAATAAAACTAAAGAGTTTGTTTTTTTGTTTGTATGCTTGAACGCGCTAATCTCGGGAACTGCCAGTCGGTATAAGAATTTTTTTTTGCATGTGATAGCCCAATTCTTGAGGAAGGCTATAGGCTATTTAACATCACGCTACGACCCTCAGGAGCCGAGCAAAAAGAAAAAAAGTCAGAAAGAAGGCTAAGCGAAAACGAAGTAATAGCACGGGCGGGCGCTGCGATACGACGGGGTGGGACGCGATAACAAGAAATTTCACGCGGACAAACGTAAAATTAATCAAGATTTCTTTGAGATATGTAAGGTTACATTTTATGTAATACTGTAGTACCGATTACAATTTACATTTGCATCATGTTATCTGTCTGGCTACATTACATAATCATATTATTTAAGTACTTAAGATAAATACGCAATTTAATGTCATAATTATCAGCGACAAAACTCAACTCAGGATGCTTAAAACGTGTTTAGTTGTTGCTATTCAGCGAAATGCATCACAGTTATTCATAGCTTATCTAATACGGGGTGGCAGGGACATTGACGCGAAATCAGTTGCCATGGATTTAGTACATGACTTTGAATTTTACGTCGATTATTAAGAAAAAAAATCTGCTGTTTCTTAGAAAAGTGCAATACTTACGCGGTCAAAATGTACAGGTGGGACAGGTAATTTTTGTTTTATTAACCGACGAATAATTTCAACGCAGGGTGTCAATCAAATCAAATCAAATTATTTATTTTTGCTGAAAACACTGTTACAATGGTGTTATTAAATGTACATGTTTCAAGTGGTTCGACCGTAAGGCATGCAAAATGTATACAATCATGAATTATCACATCAAGTTCAAGATTGACGTTGAAATATATAATTAGATAAAACATATTTTAAGATATTAAATTAATAGAATGTCATTCTTAAAGTTAATACAGATTAATTATTTATTTAATAATAATAAGTAAATTATTTCAGTATCATTCTTAGATTTATTTAAATATATTAATAGATTAATTATTTAAAGATACATGCATAATTTATTGTTCTATTGCTTGATATCACTGTAAGGTCCTGAGTTTGGAAAAATGATCATTTGAGTAGTCATTTAAGTTATAGTAACATTTATTAACTAGAAGGCTCTTTAGATTTTTCTTAAATAAGGCAGTATTCATGGCCCTTATTTGTTTAGGTAGTTTATTGAAAATTACAGGAGCCAGAATTACAGGTGTCCAGAATCATGTACTGAATCCATTGTAACAGGTTGCGCGTTGATGTCCCTGTCACCAGTATAAACAATTATTTTATCTTCGTAACAAAACTTACCTATTGCCGCTCACATCCAATACATGCAACGATTTACAATTTCCCAGCTCGTTCGGTAATCTCGTAAGTTTGTTATCTCTTAGACACAACACACCAAGCAAAGTCATATTCCCGATCTCCAACGGTATTTCAGCCAAGGTATTCCTATCTACATTCAGTACAGTCAACTCATTGAGATTCCCTATCGATTTAGGCAGCTCCATTAAAAAATTCTCTGTTAATATAAGCTCTTGTAGATTTGTACACCTGGAAGAGAAATACGGAATCATTAGCGGTATAAATAGCTCAAGATAAACTAACAAATGAAATGTTAAACAGTGCGATATACTAACCTTCCTACATTTTCGTTTAATGTATGTAATCTATTTTGGTCCAACTTCAATATTGCTAACTTGGATAAATCTCCGGTACCATTTGGTACAGTTTCCAGCATGTTTTGGGAGAGATGTAAGTCGGTTAAGGAGCACAAGCCTCCAATCTCTTCAGGAATTTTTTCTAGTTTATTTTCACTCACATCTAGACATATTAGTGCCTTTAAATTGCCGATTTCTGGCGGCAGATACTGGAGTTTATTGTGATCCAACCATAACTCTTCCAGGGCGGGCAGCTCCCCGATGAAACCCGGCTGCAATTGAAAACGCGGTATGGTTATTTGAATTGGAAAATTGCATTACACTACAAAAAAATATCGTTAAATAACATACCAGTTCTTCAATGTCATTGTCACCTAGATCCAGCCTTTGTAATTTAGTAAGATTTTTCAGTGACTCTGGCAGCGACTTTAGTAAATTTTCTCTCAGCTCGAGCGACTGAAGTGAGATCAAACTGGAAAGACAAAAGATTTATCTTAAAACGATTATAGAGAGCAAATAAAAGGCAAGACATGTATTTAATAATATGTAACCTTCGCTACCCAACAATTGTGACATAATAATTTGATGAGACAATTCAGCGAGGTGGAAACACAATAGAACGACAATCGCGGTAACAACGTCTCAACGACTCCCACTGCATCATTGCAAGGTTAATTTAACACTATTATTTTCTTTTTTATCTCAGATAAAACACCTTAGAAGTCACTCAGACGTGATTTCCTGAGTATACTCGCTCCTTATAAGCCCAGGTGCATATAATAAGATTGAAGAATAACGATATTTCGCACTTATTTCAGTTCTATTTATTTATATTACTTCCTGAAACACATTCGGAAACAAACAAAAAGTCGCTCTGTTGAACATTGATTTGATTTAAGTTTATTACTGCAAAAGATGGCAACCAATTCAAAGAACGGATAAATGAATCGTGATAAACAAATACGGAAATGTTAAAACTAACAACTCATTTCACTTTATGTCGGAAACTAATATTGATTTTCATAACAAAATGAAATAACAGTAAGGAAGTAATTATTATTCCGCAATATCCATCCATATAGGATAGGAGAAGGAGGAGTTCTTACGTCACATGAAAATGAAATTTTCTCGCAAAAAGAGACCTCGCAATGACAATAAAAAGATAATGAAATGAAGACTAAGTCTGCGGGCACGAAACCAGCGGCGGTCGAGCGATGGCGACTGCGGAGTGGCGCGGGACGGGGCGATCCGGCATGGCAGCGGGCTTGGGGTGGGCACGAAACTGACGGTCGATCCAGTAGGAACTAGCGGCCGTCGAGCGGCGAAATCAAACAATTTTGTTCACGTCGCTTGCGCGGTGCATCGCTCGATCGCCCCGCGCCGCTCTCGTCCGTTTCGTGCGCGTCTCTTCAGAATGCTAAACTTTTGATTACGCAGCCGCGCCGCGCCGCCCCGCAATCGCCATCGCACGGCCGCCGCTAGTTTCGTGCCCGCAGACTTAATGTTTGTCGGAGTCAGAACTTGGGAATACGAATTTATGAGAAGTCCTATTTTCAGCTCATTGTTGAGCAACATATTGAACAGTAGCTATGCTAGCGGTTGCGTCCGTGATTAGTTTATATTTTCCTGCATGAGAAAATATTCCACGGTACAGTAGTTTTTTAGCAAAAGAACGAGATTAATTTTTAGAAGAAAACATTTCGAGGAACAGGAAGGAGAACTTACACTTTAAGATTGGAAAATGGAGGTTTTCTTACTTTCACATCGTCTGAAGTTGCTAGTAAAATGATAACGCATCAACATAACAGAGTTACAAAAATGGTAGGAGAAGTGTGTGGCATAATATCAGATTCTAGCCCCGCTGACGAGGCTGATTGCAAAAACAAGTTAGACATGCACGTACTTGATAGTTAGTCGAAGAAACGGAATTCATATCGGAGGCGGCAAGGAAAACCGCGACAGAGTAACTGAGTAGACACCTCCGAGTTAAGTAGATAAGTCTAGCCGGTTTTACAAAAGCATTTAACACATACATTTTTAAGTTCAAGCCTCTCCAATTGACGGACAATTATCCTGTAAGGAATGTGGAAGAAACGCTTTTGCGAAGTGGCATGTTATTAAAGTTTGAAACAGGTTTTAAATTACATTCGGTCCACCAATAAGGCGCGTGTTTATTTTCAAAATAAACTTTAGTTCTAGTGTACGAGTAAACAAACAGCGTTTAGAGTTTACAGAATGCTCTTTTTTTTGGATGAACGAAGAGTGATATGTTCCAATATTAGCTGCCAAAGATATCTCAAAAATAGTAGGTATTATTGTTTTTTGGGGCAGTTTGGCGGCACAATACATTTAGGTAGGTAAGTTTAACTAACTTTTAAATTGGAGGTTCTCAATTAGAATACTTTTTTTTTCTTATTAGTATCCGAAGATCCATATTTTTATTAAAATAAGTACCTAAATTTCTTGTGATTGAAATACATAAAGCGAAACAAAAACCCCAACTCTCTGGAAAAACCGTAGAATAATTGCCAGATTCGCCACTATATCCTTCTACATTAAAATGTACACGACCAACATAATAACATTTGGTATTCTGCTTGCTCCGTCGTGCATTTCCAGAAAACTGTTGCATCGCGCCGACACACCATTCCGGGAAATTAACAGTCACATAAAAATAAAGTTGTAGGTATTTGGATATTACGTACTAGAAGTCAGAAGTATTTCGAACGTTAATTAACTCCCTTTGCGAGTCTTGGCAAAGATTAAGCAACTGTCTGAAGTTATGGTGTTATGAAAAAGCACTCTATTGTTTACTGATAATACGTGAGCACACGTCATGTTTGTTTAGAGCCTTGAGGCCACATTCCGTAGTCGATGTCATAGTACTTAGCGTTGGTTTTGTACTTGTACTAAAGCGTGTTCTGACTCACTTTGAGTCTGCTTATGAACTCAAGTAATTAGAATATGGAGTAAACATCACCTATGTACGTGTTCCAGTAAACATGGTTCGATGTTCGTGACCCAAATCCAGGAATAGAACGTTATTAAAGTTGTATTCTTGTTAATTATGCTATGTTAAACCGCAACAATCACAAAAATGTTTTATGATGTCCGAAAATTAGGTTTATTATATTAATAAAAGCAAGACGTCTTGAAAACAGCTCTGGCTTGAAGGAGAAGTAATGTGTCAATTAAATCGTAAAGGAAAACATTAATCAGTGTGAAGTAAAGCAACAGGTTATAGCAACGACGCGTACATCGGAACGATACACGCCTTTTATAACGGATCTCTACAACTGATGATCGCACAGTTTATTGTTTGTTTTAATGACATGCATGACATATCCTCAGTTACACCAGCTACCAGTGTGACCACAAAATTAAATCCGAACTATAAATGTTGAATTTTATGGGTATTATGATTAGGTGCCATGCCATGTGCATTTATTTCATCATCATTTATCATACATTTTGGTCGAGTAGGTATTGAACTTTTGTATGAATCAGCTGATTTGTTTTTTCGTGATTTCAGAGTTGGTCCCATAGTGAAAGTTGTTCGTATTCATGGGTAGAAAACTCTGTAAAAATTTCGAGACGGTAAAAAAAATCATCCAGTATATTAACAATATCAGTATTCAAATGAGTCCAGAAAATATTCAATAAACCGAACGACAAAGTGATTTGAGCTCGAACCGCCTGAAAATTGGATCCTAGATAAAGTACCTACTTAATTTACTTAAGTATCGCAGAAAATTCATTTTGATGAACCTGCTTTAATTTAAAATACCAATTTATAAATAATTGTTCTCGGCTTACGTGCTAATGGATGTTATTGAATATCAATTAATCAGTCAATGCAGGTTACTTGTCAGTCTTGTAACCCGATGAGTTTTAATTGAAACATCATGTTAACCGTATACACATGTAGTGCTGCATACAACTGTCAAGAAACTGCATTAGTCATCGACATCACGCGTACGGTACAGTCACTGGACGATGACGATCATATAAATCTTGTAGCTAATAGGGTAGGTATCGACTTACATTAGGTGCTCGCAAACTAGTATAAAGTTGAAGTTCACGTTACAAATCATACTTTGATCGGAGATATCGTACAGAAATGTTATCAAGACTTCTACTTATTTCTTCCTATTTAGCATAGTATGAGTTCCGGAACCATTACTAATAGCTGTCTAGTTTTATGTTTACATCAGTGACAAACACTTCACATGATACATAAAAAGAAGAATCGGTAAAGCTTTTTCTCTTCGTAATCCCCGTACAATAGCCTAAGCGTTACACAATAGAGGGTACTTATAGAGAACATAATGAATGTACTTCTGACAAAAAGAACGTGGAACAAGTTTAACATTCGTATTATTTGTTCGTATACTTGTATAGACGTCAATAGGAGTTCATTCTAAGAGCCGACCATAGCTTTCCAGTTCAACTTTCGCTTTCGCCTTGTGCTCAAACAAAGCTTGGTCATACAATTTGTAAATGCAACTATAGACTCGTGACTTAATTTTTTTTTTTTACTTTCACGACAAGCTACAACAGAATTAATAAATTAGAAGAAAACATCTTTGATCTACTGGATCCAGATGCAAATATAATTAAGCCAGCCTTATTGACTTTTTATTGAATGCTATTTGCAACTCGGTGATGTAACATGTTAAAGAATTATTTAGTGGAATAAGAACAGTAACTCGAATTTGCTAAGAGTCACTGCTTGAATAATAAATAATGTATTTCGTCCATTTTTTTCAAAAGGAACAACATCACAGGTTGCTAAAATCTGCTGAATAATTTAAGCTGACTATTACTAGCCTCCTACCTTATGAATGTTTAAACAGTTGCTCTTTAAAAAGCCGCACACGCCCCAATTATCAACGTAGTTAATACTTGCAGCAGATTCTGGACGGCCTAGTTAATTCTTCTGTACGCATTGCTCTCCGGATGAACTTAAGACATAACCGAGATTATCTTCAATGAACACGTCACTCCGGAACCGATTGCTATCAATCGCCGTGCTCTCGAGGTTATAATTCGAAAACACGATTACCTCGGGCAAACTCTGCAGTTTGTTAAGAACAGCTTTGAGAGGGAGGCTAACAGAAGAATTCAGCTGGGCTGGGCAGCGTTTGGGAAGCTTCGTCGAGTCTTCTCGTCGCGCATTCCGCAGAGCCTAAAGACTAGTCTTCAATCAGCGCGTCCTGCCTGTTATGTATAAATTGCGGAGCCGAAACGTGGAGACTCATGGTACGGCTGGTCCATAAATTCAAGTTCGCTCAGCAAGCTATGGAACGAGCTATGCTTGGAATCTCTCTGAGGTATAGAATCCGGAACGAGGTGATCCGGCAAAGAACCAAAGTTGTCGATATAGCTCACAGATAAATCTAATCAATCTGAAGTGGCAATGGGCCGACCATATTAGCCGTAGAACCGATGACTGTTGGGTAGACTTGTTCTAGAGTGGAGACCGCGAATCGGCAAACGCAAGGTAGGAAGCCCCCAGGCTAGGTGGAGCGACGATCTTCGCAGGGTGGCTGGTAGCAGCTGGATGAGAGTTGCCGAAAATTGAGCTGAATGGCGTGCAATTGGAGTGGCCTATTGCCCCGCAGTGGTCTGCTGTAGGCTGATGATGATGAACAATAACGGATTGTTAGTTAGCTTAGTTACCCGTAATAAATTTTGATTGACAATCACTATAAGAAGGAATGGCTCAGAGATGGAATCTGAACACAAAAGGCTTCTGATCAATGTCGAACTGAAATCAATTTCCCGCAGGAAATTAGTACCAAGTCAAGCAGAAGCAAAGTAATCAAGTTATCTGTAAGCCATATTGAAAAATAATTCTTTCATTAACAGAAGCGGTTAATAACCCCTGTTTAGCACCCAAACATGTCTATTGAGCTTATTAATGAAATTGATTTGGTTCGTAGCTCTAGCATACTAACAGATCCTATGTTGATATGACTAAATACGCTTCAAGGCCCAAAACAATTCAAAATAGACAAGAAATATTAAGAAAGAATAGATATGTTAAGATTATAGTAAGACTAGGTACTGCAAGGTTTATTATAGGATTTGACAGACGAAATCATGTGAATTTGTTTAAACACCGATGATCATAAGCAAATTCAAGTTGCCTCCTTGCTTTGATAACTTTACAGATAACGATCGAAAAAAATTTATTTTATTCTTATCAAAGCCACACTCCCAATATTGTGACTTCATCACAATCACAAACTCTAGTGTTTTATCTATCGACTTAACAGACGTTAAAAATGACTTTCTATTAATATTTTACGATGTTCTAGTTATTATATTATGACATAGAGCAATCAGTCACATGAAAACACGTAATAAAAGTGTACAATCCGTTTTCATGTCGTGTCGTGACAAAGGACAATTTTTCATTGTTAGTTTATAAATCTTAGTCATGTCCCACAAAGCCTCATTGCTAACAACAGGATTTAGCCCGAGGTAATGAGCGTTCAAATCAAATATTGCTTTAATTTTGCGGAAAATTTTTTCATTACCATACTTGAACATTACTGACTCGGTCACTTATTAATATTGTGTTTCAGTTTTTTTTAGTTTAATATTTTTGTTGAATACCAAAAGACATGAGTAGAAAAACAAGCACTACGGTTATGTCTAAAGCTCTATGTTGACCAGTGAATAGTTTAGTGTCAAGATGCCAATTTAACATCCACAAAGAATGTTACTCGTCCAGTATTTTAATAATTATGTGTAATTGTGTATGTCTCACCTGCCAAAGTCGCTGGGCAGGCTGGTAAGGGACATATCATTGAGGCCAAGCACGGTGAGCGCCCGCAGCTGGCTGAACCCGGCTGGCAGCCGCGGGATCGGGTTGCTGCTGAAGTCCGCGATCTGCAGCGCCCGCAGCTTCTTGATATCCTCCGGGATATCGGGAATGTCTGTAAAATAAATACGTTGTGTAATTAACAGTTTACACGCCGATGTTTACTTAAGTGGCTGCGTATCGTTGAGATGTACCTACAGCTGTTTTCTGTTGCTACATGCTAAGTTGGCGCTATAAAAATTAAACCGGCTCTTCTTGTAAAACTTGAACATAAAAATTCGTGCTCTTTGTTTGTGTAAAGCAAACTAACAAAGGGCACACGATTCAGTTTGCCTTTGAAATAATTATAACTTTGTTGTAAATTAAAATAGCACATACAGATTGTTTTGTTTCATAAGATTTCAAGCAAGCACAAAACTTCAAGCGTGAGAAATGTAAATGCAACAATATTATAAAGTTTCGTAGCACTACATTAAAAAGTTATAAGACGAAGTATGTGGCATAAACGAAAATATACCTAGAGTACTTTCAAAACCTTTCAAGATAGCACTTCATGTAGGTTACTGCAACATTGAACAACCAAATACGGCACTGGCAACAGATCGCAGTTCGGCATATGGCACAGTTAACGCCACACAAGGACCTCTTGCATCGAACGCATTCAGTGAAGCTAAGGGCCGTTGAAGGTCGACATGAGAGTAATTGGCACATGGACATAAACATTGCGGTCATCAAAATAACTTGCGATTGTTCCACGTTTCCAGACGTTAAACAAAACATTGTAAACGATGTCGAGACAAGGTCGAACCAAGATTTGAATACAAATAACATTTTTATCGATGATCTTTATAAATTTTAAATTACTTGTTTTTAGCTGAAATGCTAGTTATTTCGATAGCATCATCAGGCAAGGCGATGACCGCAGACGTCAAAGTTGAGCAATAGTAGGTAATTGTTTGATTTCACTTTCAATTTAATCTTTCTCTACACGTAACATCAGAACATGATACGCTAACAGAGAGAGAATCTTTGAGAGCGTTGTTGCTTCTCAGTAATACCCTCCAGACCAGACCTTAATTCTTTAGACTCATCAAAGGTCAACGGAGCGGCAAATTATATGTACAGCCGTTCCTATTAAGTAGGTATTACATATAGTTGATGAGTAGAGTTATAACTTACAGCTTACAGTACCTACCTACTTCATCCACCTTCGCAATTTAAAATTTTCATCTCATTTGGATGTCCTTTATCCAGTGATAAAGCTTACAGAGCTCTTAAATTGTTCATACTTTACTTACGACTTAAGGCTCCTGCAAACAGGCGCGACACGCGACGCAAATCGCACGCGACACAAAGGATCCGCGTGTCGCGCGACGAGCGATGCTTTTGTGTCGCGTCGTGTGTCACGCCTGTTTGCAGGAGCCTTTAATTTTAATTATTTAATCGAAGACTAAGCTATATGACGATCAGAAAATTATGAAGATTATCATTTTCTGATTGTCACATAGCGTTGGTTTAGCCTAAGGTTCCAATGAAGCTAGTAAAGTTGTGATGACATAAAAATATAGGGCAGTCTGAACCCGATATTGACAAAAAATTGGTCGAACTGATTACATTCTATTGGCTTCAATTGAAACCAACATGTCGAAGACAAAAATAAAATTGTTAGATAAATTGTGCGTCACTCAAGTGTTAAACGGTAAGAGTAGAAATAATTATGACGAGGATGATATTGAATACCAGTATCATCTGTCTCATATTTTCATCAAACAATAATTTTATTAATTGTATAACTTTTCCAAGATGATATAAACTGAACACATTAAATCATTAAGGCTACCGCAGGCAGGCGCGACGCGACAGCGCCACGCGACTCTTGTAGAACAATGTCTATGAAAACTTCATGGAAATTGTTCAACCAGCATTGCGTCGCACCGTCGAGTCGCGCCTGTTTGCGGGAGCCTTAAAGCTTGATTCTTAGCTACTAAACTCAGTATATTAGCTACTAAACTACTGGGCTCTGTCTGTAATTAATTGTTTTATAAGATATAACAATTAGTCTCGTTTTCAAAGGGCATATTATTACTGTAAGTAACTCAGAATAATTAAACTGACTCGAATAACTGATTTCACAAGATTGTTACTTCAGTTTAATTTACCTACTTAAAATATCATCAAGTCTATCAGTATTCTGATATGGTTTAATTAAAAATTGCAGTGTTCAAATCAAGAAATTCTTGTGCCGTAATTACTGGATGGCTTCTTTCAGCTTCATTCAGTTATGAAAGTGGCTGGATAGAGAAAATACGTTTAATTTTACAATAGGGCGATGTTGTAATAGAAATGCTGGAATGTAACAGTTTTGCTATTATAACTCTTGATATGCATATCAGTTGTGAACGCTACTCGACCTACCTTAGTATCCGTTGGTCGATTAACTACGGGTTACGGGACTGTTACAATTTACCTGCTCTAGTAAACACGTTTTGTAAATGATTCGTTTAATATAATACAATTAATATTTGCCTCTATTAAGTAATATATTATGTTTCTAATTTTAAGAACTTTATGGCAGGAAAGAGTATTTTATTTAAGTATTAATTCAGCAATTACTGAAGGTGCTTCCTTACAGGACTCGCTACGTCCTAAAATACGAGTTCTAAATAGTTAAAGTTTTTAGAGTTGAAGCTTACCTATAGTTTTAATACTTTCAGTTTATACCTACCTTTCAGTTTGTGACGTCACGAAGCTTATGACTCGTCCCCCTCCTTGTCATACTTTGTTGTACCCCTCCCTCCCCCTTAACGTGTGACGCAATTTAAGGATTGCCCTAAAGAAAGGCATATTCAATATTGATTCACCATTTCAAAAAACTTTTTGATATCGATAACAACCAAGTTAAACAAAGTAATTAAAATTAAATTCAAGTTTGGATAGATTTTATCAAAATAAACACCATTAAGAAGGCAGTACCAAACTGGTTTTCTAATTTCACGATGTTAACGGTAGTGCGCCCCGGTTTCCGGTTGGCGGGCGGGCATTCCAACGGGCGTGTCGTCATCAATTATTTGTCAAGCCATGAGCTGTGCTTATTTTATGCATGAACCCAAACGATAACACAGGTCAGTAACTTTTAACCAGAAACTTAAATTTTAATACTGGTTATGTCAAGTCGTTTTACCCGTCAAAGCAATATATTCAAACAAAACCCCTACAATCCGTTTCACACACTGTACTTGGATATTATATTCTATATATTCTACGAATACACTTTAAAGTTACTGCATGGTTGTTTAACCATGACCACTACTGAAAAGAATAAAATACTGTTTAGTATTTTAGTCTTTTCAGTATAAAAACGTCCTCCTGCACGTTCTAAAAGAAAATCATCAATTTACGTAACAGGTGTTCAAAGCGATGATAAATCATTCACTGAATAATGTTTAAGTAAAACATATTTTTAAAAAGGAGACAGGAGAAATGCTCTTTTTGAGTGCGAGTGTGGCTATTTTAAGATAGGTATGTTATGAGGATTCTAAGGCCGAGATTTACAAACGTTACTTACCTCGTATTTTGGTTAAGGGTTTTCCTGTCACTCTACAAGTGCAAGATAGAGATGGGAACATCATCATCTCTCTAACCTTTTCCCAACTATGTTGTAGTCGGCTTCTAGTCTAATCGAATGCAGCTGAATACCAATATTTTACATGGAACGACTGCCTATCTGATCTCCAAAATCCAGTTACTGGGTACGATACCCCTTGGTAAAACTGGTCGTCAGACTTTCGGGCTTCTGACTACCGTAACGACTGTCAAAGATCTACAAATGACAATCGGGATCAACGGCTTAAAGTGCTTTCCGAGGCACGGAGGGGTCTCGATATGTACCTAATGGATGGTCACCTATCCACGGACCGACCTCGGCAAGCGTAGCTTAACCATCGATCGACCCGTACGGCTGTTATTATTTAGCCGCGAGGAACATATTAAGTTGAAGTACGAGCTATGTAACGTTTACAGATCTCGGCCTTAGTGTGCCTCTTTGTTTATCTGAAGGGTGGGTGCGGGAAGATGTTCACTTCAGGTCTACGGTAATGGCACTTCCGTTGTAATTTGAAAGCCGTTCTAAAGATGTTTATTTAAGTGGTAAGTACTACAAAACTCTTGAATATTTCCGTATGTCAGTGCTCCCAATAAGTTTGAAGTTCACTTCAATCAAATGCAACATGCTCAAAGACCGCTTTCATATCATTCCATTAAATTAGATCGAGAATCGTTTAAATTAGCTACTATTCTAAGAGTAGGTCAAATGGAAAGTATAACAAGCGAACAATTAACAAAGTGGTGACGTACTATAATTTGAGCAGACTCATTCTAAACAAGGATTGTCCAACTTCTCTTTTCATTACTTATTGTTATAAACTTCATTGGAGAATTTGGAGAAGATGAATGTAATTTATTAATAACAGAAAGGCTCATTAATCAAAGCTACATAACAAAAGGACGATGATTGACAGTACAAGTGGCATACGGCCCGGATCACGTATTATCCGTAGCAAGGCACAAACCAACGGTGAATCGAATGAGGGACCTAGAAACGGCAACTGGAAGGAAATTAATCTTCATTCTGCGGCGGAATCTCTATTACTACTTATGATTGGCTTAACATATACGAAGATTTACTAGCCTTGCATAGATGCATCTAAGACTAACAATGCATATTGCTCATTGTAGGAATTTATTAGATAAACGTAAAGCTTTTTTCACCGCCTCCGATACGCCAAATTCGATAAAGCCGTTTGAAAGGATAAACAAAAACCGGCCAAGTACGTGTCGGACCTCGCACAATGGAAGGGTTCCGTAGAAAGGATGGGTTCTCAAGAACAAACTTAACATTGTAGTTGATAAACATGTTCTCTCATACATTCCAACTGCAAATGTAATTTGGTCGACTATTACTCGTTAATAAAGTTTTCCTTTTAACTTCGTTGTTATATACTACTACCGTGAATTTTTTCACATATCCAAAACTAACCGTTTAGCTGGCAGCGGGGGGAGGGGGGACACTTGACTCTAACAAAAATTAGCATTTTAAAGCATATCAACTTTATTAGCTTTTTTATTTCAGAAACGGATCGCTTAATCGAAAAATTGTTTTCACAAACTCGCAATATTTTTAAAAGACCTTTCCAACAACACTCCACACCATGGGGTAAACGAGAAAAAAAAACATCCCCACTTTACGTGTATGTACAGGAAATACGCAAAAAAATTTTTTTTTTCATGATTTTTTTTACCACTGTCGGCGTGATTAATATGTATATCCATGCCAAATTATAGCTTTCTAATACTAAGAGTGTCTGAGCTAAGCTAAAGACGGATGGACGGACGGACGGTCGGACATAACATAAAATCACGCCTTGTTTCCCCGAAGGGTCAGGCAGAGGTGTAACTATACAACCACATTTCGCCAGTTATGTTTAAGTCCCATGTAATAGGGGGCGAAGCCTATTGCCGTCTACCGGGCACAAATCCAGACTCCAGGCTGCTACTGAGAAATTCCAGATAGAAAAACCCAATGACACTGCCCGACCTGGCAATCGAACCCAGGACCTCATGCTCAGCAGTAGCGCTTGCAACCACTAAACCAACGATGCAGTCAACAAGGAACCCTTATAGTTTCGCCACGGTCGGACATGGCTAAACTATAGATATAACTATGGGTTCCTTGTTGACTACAAAACCCTAAAAACATGACTCGACATATAAAGTAAGCAGGTGAATGAATCAGGCTCATTTCGAATTCTATTTGCACATTGTTTTCAAGATAACATGTGTGTGTCGTCGCGAAGCGTGTACACAGTTAACAAATCAGTTTTTTTAAGTGTCGTAGTTGTGTAAAACTAGTATTTGCAGATTATGGAACTAGTGCCTAGGACTATAGGACTATTGGTAACTATTGGATAACTGGACTCGTACCGTCATTATATTAATTACTTCTATTATAGTGGGCATTCACGATTGCGCCATTTGGCGTGGCTCCAAACGACTAAAATCAAATGGAGCGATTGGACATCCAGAGTTTTACATCACGCTAACGGATTTTAACATTCGCGATCAAATTTTGGATGTGCATCGCGCCAACTCTGGATGTCCAATCGCTCCATTTGACTTTAGTCCTTCAGAGCCACGTCAAATGGCGCTGTCGTGAATACCCACCTATAATCATAATCGATAATTGCAGACGTTTGAAAAAATATAATGGGAGTTTCAAATATTCAGATAGGTCTTCTTGAGCAAATGCACATTTGGCTGATAGCAAAATATCAACGTAATTACTCTCGTTAACCTTCCTGTTAAATACGGACAAGATCGAGTTTATTAATTGAACAAGCAACTAATTTATTTTTAAGAGATGATGTAACAAAGTGTTCGGCAGACAACCACAGATTTTCATTGGGTCTCGGACGCACCCATTTCTCATCTCGCATAGTTTGGTTAGCAGATGTTTGATTCGCGTGTTACAATAATGTCGGCTGACCTCGCAGTATCTACCTACCTTTATAGCGAGAAAAAATAAAACGAACACACGGTGTCATTTTTATAGGTCGCGAGACTCATTTATATTATATGTACATTTGTAAACAATGCAGGTTCGATAAATGAACAGTAAAAGTTATAGTCGCCGGTCGAGTGGCGGTCTCGCGTGGCTTACCACCACTGGAATCCCATTAGAACGTTATTGAGTTGTTCGTTGTACAAAGCAACGAACGAATAGTCTATACGGACTCAGCGTTCACTATAATTGATGTTGTCGATTCAACCAGTGGGACTCAGGGCACAATAGACACCCTGAGGGCAAAATCCTATTTGTTTTGCGCGCCTCGCATCAACGAGTCTGTGAACCATTGGAGTAAAACGTATGGCAGTTATTAATATGGCTCACAATGTTATGAGGAAAATGTAGATACAGTTGTGAGTAATTTTCAGTAATGGGTACACTTTGTTTTTCCACAAAGATACCTACGTAAGTACATATATACTTATATGACGAAAAATCCAAGAGATAATAATCATTTTGGCTTTATAATCGGTTAAGCAAGGCAAAACTGGTCGCGTTTTGAGCGGTTTGCATAAACAAATAAACAGACGATTGAATAATCGGTAATACCTACGTGAACAACCTAGTGCAAACATTCTGCAGTCAAATAACACAATATTGCATGTAAACTAGGTTTTGCAAGCAGTTTCTGGGAGAATCCTTTGAAACTGGGTAAACTAAAGATGTTAAGGGGGAAGCGCTATGGTAGCCCGCGAAATTCAAATTTCTTAGGATTTTTGCAATTTGCAGCTCAGTGTCTGTTGGTATCTGCTGATGAAAGTATGATCGCGACCGTAACAAATATGTATTTACAGAATTATAATAAAGTCATCAATACAACTCACTACGACCAAGTAATTCTATTGAATGACTATTTCATGAAATCTTAACATTTCAGGATTATACTAACTTAAATAATTTTATTAATCAGTAATTCTAATGATTATACTCGTAATTCTGTAAATACATATTTGTTACGGTCGCGAATCATATTATAATCACCATACAACCTAATACTGACCTGCAAATTGAAAAAAAAACGTAAGAACAATTGAATTTCACAAGCTACCCCCTGGCGCTTTCACCTTAAACACTCATATAATAAAAATAATAAAATATATGAATTTTATTTCCGGGCTGGCTGAATGATACTAATGACGGAAATGCACGCTCAAATACATAGCTTTGAAGACCAACGTTTGTGGTTGGTGCTGTTCATTTAATTTTACACAATTAATATCATAAACAAGATCTAATTAATAGTCTCTTTATTGACAAAGCTATGGTTAAAAGAACTAAATCAAAAGTATTAATTGAGGGAAATAAATATCTAAATAAAGCCTTACAAACAGTCACTGTTTTGACAGCGTTGATATGAAACACATCGCTGCTGCATATGGCTATCTTCAAACGCAACAAATACGAACGTGGGAATGAATATGTTACGTATATTGCATCATACATATTCATAATAGTATAGATTTAACATGCACACTTCAATTATTTTAAAGGTATCTTTATTTTAAACATCTTGTTCTAAGTACTTGCTCGCACGCAAGAATTAGTCACACCTGCGACAGTAAACGTGCCATTGCTCCCAACTTGGATATTTCCTGACGCTTTGATTTTATTACTGTACAGTTGAATATTTAATGTAACGACATATGTAAAGTTACAACTTTGAGAAGTTACAGATTAATTTATTGGTCGGAAACAATGTTCCACATTGCGAACGATTTGATCCGCACTCCGCAGTTCTCAGCGAATTTTATTTTGGCCTGAATTATGTTTAATCAAACAACGACATCATCGACCAAAATCTTATAAGAAATATCCTCTCTTTTGTGCGTCTGCGATGTGGATGTGTGTGGACTTGAACCGTACTAAAATTTTCTGTGGTATCTTTGAGAAAATATCTTTTACCAAGAATACAATGCTATTCATAAATTAAACTAACTCTTCTAGTAATTTAAATCTTTGATCCGAGACTGTGATTTGTGTTTCACAAAAACCACAACAAATCTTATAAAATTCTCAGCCCATAACATATTGTATTATTATTCGATTTATTGTAACCAAACCGGTCCAAAAGTGACCTCACTGCGGTGATCCAATACTTGTATAACGAAAACCCGCCTTGTGTGATAAGCAGCATACACGTTCGTTTTATAACTGAAGAATAAGGTTCAAATGGTGTTCATATAGACTAGTGAGAAGAATTTGTGATATGGGAGAGCGATGGGATTTGTAATAACGACTATATGGGGCAGACAAGCGAGAAGCGTGAGCGGTGCAAACGCGTGGGAGTATAGAGAACAATACGATGTTCGGTAGCACGCTCCGTTAGTTCAACAGCCCCATGAGCAGTCATTGAAACACTCGCTCCACCTCTGACCTCTCACCAAAAAACAAATAAAACGTCTAGACAGCTCGTGATTAAAAGTTTGCAAGTTGTTCGCAAGCGAATTTTACCGCTAACATAAACTGAGGATTAGAACGAAACTTTTTAGAAATCATTAGCCATATCAATAAAGATGAGATGATGAATTCCATTGTGTTGCGAATGGAAGATGAAGAAGATAACTTCGCAATTTGGATTAGTTTCACAATATATCATCATCATCATACTTTTGAAGTTTTGACCTCAAACCAATATTATTAGAATGAAGAGTATTAAGGAATTGGCAATTAAAATGGATTTCTCATTATTTCTAAGTACAGCATAATCGGATTAATGCGAGCAACGACAATGAACCCCTTGAGAATCCGAATTGTTCGTTTATTGTGAAGGGCAGTGCGAGTAATCCTTGAACTGATAAGAACAATATCCTCGTAAAGGCATTAAAACATACATCATTTAATTACGGCAGTTCTTTCAGTTACAGTTGGTACCACAGAAATATAAAAAAACTTCTTAAATCTATGGTTGATACGACGAGGAGCCCGTGGCTAAATAATAACAACCGCACGGGTCGATCGAAGGTTAAGCTACGCTTGCCGCGGTCGGTTCGTGGATCGGTGACCATCCATTACATAACGAGACCTCTCCGTGCCTCGGAAAGCACGTTAAGTCATTGGTCCCGGCTGTCATTCGTAGATGTTTGAGTCGTTACGGGTTGTCAGATGCCCAAAAGTCTGACAACCAGTCTTACCAAGGGGTATCGTGTTACCCAGTAACTTGGTTGTGGAGGTCAGACAGGCAGTCACTCCATGTAAAATACTAGTAATCAGGTGCATCCGGTTAGACTGGAAGCCGACCCCAACAGTTTTGGGAATACGTAGCAACCACGGATATCTATGGTAGCAACCATACGTGTTACGTGTACGTACACTTTACCAATTGAATAAGGCCATAATATTTCCTGGAAATAGACACGGAGCTGGCGATATATTAGTTAGATAAAAGAAGAAAGGAAGTAAGTACGTCCTTTAATAGACTTTAAAATTTTGGGACGTTTTTATTCCCTCCTTCATGTCACAGACATGTTATATTATTTTGATGTTATGTAATTTATGGCAGCCAGATTCAAGTGGTTCCAATCCACCACTTATCGTGTTTATCATTATTGATAATAATTATTCCATACAAGTAAACATATAAGTAGCTAACGTTATAATGATTTCGTCAAAAAACATTTACTTTGCGAGTGCACCACAGAGAATTCCAACACGGTAGTCAGGCAGGAGTTTCCAACAATTCTAGATTAAGCTTTAATCTCGTTCCACTAGACAGCTTACAAAGTTACTCCAGTAAAGCATCTACGTCACGTAGTTGGTAGGTCATGCTAAGATTGAATAAAGATAGCGCAAGCGGGGAACCGTGGCAACAAGGAAAGCATATTTTATGCAAACTAGACTAGTCTTGAAGAAATAACTCAAACAGATTTGCATCTTGCGTCAGTAAAGTCGAATAGCATAGGGATGACTGGGTAAAAAAAAAGAAATTCTATTTAGTCCGTCAGTCAGATATAAAAAAAAAATATTAGACACGTATTTTTTGCATTATCATATTAATAAAAAATGACTTAGATAAACGCATTAAAGTTGGGGAGTGGGTCCTCGCTACGTCACAACTAAGTATAAAATCTAGCAAGGCGTGACGACATCCCACATTTTAACTCGATGTATTGCCGTAACCTTTGGATTACGATAAAAAAGAAAAATTATGTGTGCAATATTTTTTAATAATCTACCTGACGGACCAAAAAAAATTTATTCATCATCCCTTTTAGTTTTTAGAATCTCTTCTGTTAGATGCTGTGACGAATACTTCTCATGGTCATCACAAGCGGCAAAGCACTCCTATTTTTCGGTTAAATTACAAGCTACGACCTATCTTTGCGTTTATAACGATGGGTGTCTCAGATACAATGTGATGGAAAAAATCATGTGAAAAAAAATCTATTACAGTTATTATGGAAATATAGTATATTACTTATATCATCAAATTAATTTGAAACACTTATTCAAGTAAGTCGCTTCAAGTTCTAAAATTCAAAGCACATCAAACATCTCGAGTCTCGACAGTACGTTTAAACGAAATTTCGCTGAATTACACAGAGAAAATGTAAAACATCAGGTTTATTATTAAACTCTAAATTAAGCACCTCGCTAAAGTAATTGCTGGTCTGAAGTAATGTTATTACTACAAAGGTAATTTAATTACAGCTGTCAGGATCGACTTAATTAAGTACCCAGATTCACGATGTCATCAACAGACGAGTCTCTGTGCAATAACAAACTACTAATTAAAGCCTATTACAGTTTGACAACGTTCAAAGGTCCATCGTTTATTTTCGGGAAAACTGAACTTTGCGGGCGGGCGATGCAACGCGGCGGTCCGGGGACGAAGGTGTTTTATTAAAAGTGGCTATTATTTTAGTATTTTGTGTAGGTATCTTACGACTTCCACGCGAACGAAGTCGCGGGGCACAGCTAGTCTATAATAATTTTGGTGGGAATATAAATCGATTTCTATTGGTCGATAGTCACATTTTATTCGCTATATTTCCGTTTTTCCGAAGATAAACAATGGAACTTTTGAACGTTGTCAAACTGTAACAACGTTTTGCGCCCAAACTACACACATCAAGACATGTCTAGGGATCAAGTGCATTTTTAACTATAAAAAATTATCCAATTATTATTTACCAAATCTAGTCTTCCAGACTGGCTTCTTACTTTAATTCCTATGTTTAAGTTAACAACTTATCCCTTTATTTTGTAAAAATTAAGAAAAATTTTAACTTTTGCAAATTGTGGGAAATTAACTTATGTTAATGTCATCCATTAAATGGCAAAAAGGCAAAATGAGGATTTTTTATTTTTTATTGTAAAGATAAAAAAAAATCATAATCTGTGTTTCCACCATTGACACGAATCACAGAATCACAGCGATTTGGCATGCTTAAAATCAGTTCATCAAAATCACTTTGAGGAATGGCCGCTCACGTTATTTCTAACAAGTCAAAAAGTTGTTGTGGGGTATGCACGACATCCATACTTGGCAGAGCTCTTCTTTGGAGCATATCCCATGCGAGCTCAATTGGGTTGAGGTCTGGCGATTGAGCAGGCCACGGCAGAACGTTGATGCGATTCATGGCAAGAGTGCGTGTTCGGACTGTAGCCGTGTGTGGACGTGCATAGTCGTGATTAGTCGAAACGAATCACCCAATCGGCTTCGCAAAGGGATAATCACGTATGAAACAATCCTCTCCGCATAAATCTGAGCATTGAGGTTGCCCCTATTCAAATGAGATCGGTTCTACCACCGATCCAAATACCGGCCCAAACCATTATTGTTTCCCCTCCATATGAATGAACTTCCTGACAAAATTTCAAACGTTCTTGACGTCCAGAGGTCCAAACTCGAGTACGTCTTGTATCCGGCCTCATACCGAAACGAGATTCATCGGAAAAGCAAACACAACGCCAGTCTTCTTCCTCCCAATTTCTGTGTTCGCGAGCCCATTGTAAACGGGCCCAACGATTGCGGGGTGCTATAGGTGGAACTCTCAGCGGCCTTCGGAAACGTAGCCCCACTTCAATTAAACGATTTCGGATGGTTTGGTGGCTTATCAGCAAGCCTGAAGAGCTGTGGAGCCTCGTAGAATAGAATAGAATCATTTATTTTTGCAAATAAGGGTAGATGATACATCAATAGGTGTTAGTACAGTACAAAGATCAGCCATATTTCGCCATTCGGCATGCAAATATTTACATCACATTATTATTATTGTTTAAATCATTTACATCAAATTATTATCATATATTATTCACGTCAAATTATTATCATATATTATTTACATCAAATTATTATCATTTATTATTCACATCAAATTATTATCTATCATTGGATCAATTATTATTAAATTATATACCATTAAATTAATCCTTATTAAATTAGAGTTCCTTATACATAATGAATACTAGAAAAGTTAACTAATCTTTTTCTCAGATAGGAACTCAGTCACACTGTAGTACGTTTTATCTATCAAAAGTAAAGCATTTAAATCTTTCCAATCTCTTGGAAATTTATTATAAATAATTGGGCCCATGCAATAAACACTTGCGCAGCAAAGCGGTTTGACACCTCAATTGACATAGTCTACTGTTGTCACGCCTATTTCTTGGAGCTACATCAGCCATACGTTCGAAACGACTTGGATTGTGCTTTACGAACATAGTAGCCAACATCATGGCGGTCATGGTACGATTCCGTCGAGCAGTATTTTGGATGAACCGGTCCTTGCAAGTGCTGATGCGAGATCGTCCTACATGTCGCTCGGCCACGCTGCCCGTGATACGATAGCGTTTCCCGAGGCGGCTCATGACGCTCTGCGTAGTGCCAAGAGCGACAGCCACAGTACATTGCCTGGAGCCAGCTTGCAACATTCCGACGGCTCTCATCATCTTTTCTCGTGTCAAACGATGTCGTCGCTCCAAATCGATGCAATTTTTAAAAACGCTATTACAGACTTTTATAGGAATCCTGATTGACAGTTGATTTTCTATTTTTAATCAAAATTTTAAGAAAATTCTTTATTCAAATAGTGTGAAATTCACTGAAAAGAATCAATAACGATCCAAAAAAGTTAAAATAATAATCTTCAAAAACGTACTTGATCCTTAGAAACTTTTGATGTGTGTATTTACCAAGCTGGAAAGTACACTGTTTAGTGTGACATGGTATCAGCATAAAGTTGCAATACATCGTGGCATTGTTTTAAAATTCAGAGCGGAGCAGTTAACTGTGAATAATACACAGAGGTTAGTATACAATATAACATAGCACTAACCGCTTGATGGCGAGTTTAACAGGAAATCTAGTTCATCTACACGGGTCGTTGGAAACGTACTCGAATCACCTACCGCGAACTTGCCATATATGTAGGTACACGTTGGTAAAATACTATAAATACACTCATACGTATCATGATGAACGTAATCTGAAGCAGTATGTAACCGTAAAAGCCTTAAAAACTGTAAACTAGAAAGTTCTTGATTTACATCAACATTCGACACACAAACAACTAAAATTGCAGATGTTGACTAAGCAACTGTTCAAAATATTGAAACTTCAGCAGTTTAAATATTTTGAACAACAAAGAAGTGCGCTTGGGACCCTCGTCAAATTAGTTAATGAAGTGAAACACAAAAGGCTAACATCATACTAGATAACCGGTACCGGGTCAACAGAGATATTGTTCTAGTGAATGTTCTGATGTTCACACATTGGAGTAATCTGTCAACTTTATTTTCGATTGCGTCCACAAGGATGAATGTTGAGTTGGCTTGACTTGACCCTAGTCTTTGGAATTATCATCAACATCCGCCATATCCCAATGTATTTGAGTTCGGTGCAGCAATCCTTTTGCTGCCTTCTTTACTAAATACTGCGCAATACTGACGCAAATTAGATGAGTATTTTTTTTTGCATTCTGGCTCCGAATATCTGTATCGTTAAACCTTGTATGCAATAAGCGAACAATTACCATTTCTGGTTTAATACTTATGTTTGCTAAAGCTCTGTTTACACTACACAAACAACAAGAAAAAGCTTTCTGCGTGCATAGAAACGGTAAAAAAGTAGCGGTTTTGGCTGGCGACAGTCACAATGTTTCAGTAGATCAGATATTTTTTCCTCTTGACTCGTGATTATGAGCGGTGTGAAAGGCTTGAAATTACGCCTCATTCAGATTATTTCTTTTACAAATAAACCGTATGATCGTCGTATTCATTGAATGCAAGTAACAATACAGGTGGATATAAAATCAACTGATACAACATTAGGGTTATCTTTGCCAAACAAAAGATGATATCAATGATAGAAAAAGATTAGCGACCTAAAAAAGAAACAATATCAAAAGTAACATAACGTGCATTGCCTGAACTAGTTCGGAAATGGCAAATTCTTGGTGTTCGTCTAATGTGGGAACGCATTTGTTTAATTAATAACAAAGGCACAATACTTGGTGACGTCAGGTTAGCGGTAAAAATAATATGTAGTTATGCGTTTAAATTGTAATGTTGAGCGGGCAAGGTCGATTGTAGATGGTAAATAATACAAAGGTCTTTTAAAAACATCACTCTCACTGTTTAACAATTTTTACGTTGTACTAGAATGAGCCAGATGTCCGGGACTATGGATAGAAGTCTGGTTTGCATCCTTATCATCGTCATCTGTAGCCTTTTTCATTCCACTACACCTTGCAGCGAGACTAAATAAGCCTCTTCCATAGAATCCTCTTCCCTTTAACGCCAGGTTTCTCTATTTTGAGTAATTTTTATCCATTTCTTCCCGAATAGTCTAGGTATGTATTACATATCTTGGTATGGGTGTGATGTGGTATCTTGGTATAGGTGATATCTTGGCCGTAGGTGTGTATTATATCTTCGGAATGGTCTTCCTACACTTGTTGAACCACTACTCGGGTTCCATTCCAACAGGAATCTACTACACCTGATGTCACCATCTAGTGAAGTGTGAGCTTAGTTTAAATACCGACATCGTCCACTTTGCTATTTTCCGATAAACCGTATTTTGAATCAATCATTCAGCGTAATGGCCCATTTCAGGACCCTCATCTGGAACAGTTTCTTTAATGAGCGTCCTTATTTTGTCAGCGATATCTATTGTAGGCAAGGCACATTGGTTAAAGAGGGTCTTCAGGCCTTGTAGCATTTTTCAATCCCTAAATAGGTACATCGTCAAGTTTGCCAAGCAGTTGGTTCTCAAACCAACATATATTAAGATTAACATTATATTAAGTACTAGCTTCTGTCCGCGACTTCGTCCGCGCCAAATTTCTTGTCCCCCCGACCCACCCCGTCACATCGCATCGCCCGCCCGCGCTATTATTTCGTTTTCGCTTAGCGTTCTTTCTGACTTTTTTTCTTTTTGCTCGGATCCTAAGGGTCATAGCGTGATATTAAATAGCCTATAACGTTCCTCAATAATTGGGCTATCAAATGTAAAAAGAATATTTCAAATTCGTCTGATGATTCCAGAGATTACCCCCTACATACAAACTTACAAACAAATTTTACCTCTTTATAATATTATAGTATAGAAGTATAGATTTACAACACAAACACTTATTAACCGCTCTAATAGACTACAAGGATACATAATAAGGAAACTTTGCAGTTTCAATAAAACAGGTAAGTAAACAAATAATAAAGGGGTCTCAATATTATTTACCAGGATCATTCGTACTACATAGCCTTTTCTATTTACGTAACTGATAAAATACGGAAGAGCATAAAAGTCGATACCGATTTACAATAGCATAATCAGCCTATATTGTTCCTACTGCTGGGACACAGGCCTCCTCTCGATGAGAGGGAGTGGGCCTTAGTCTACCACGCGGGCCTAGTGCGGGTTGGTAGATGTCACATGTCTTCGAATTTGTGGTTCTAGGACATGCCGGTTTCCTCACGATGTTTTCCTTCACCGTTTTGAGGGCAGTGGTGATGAAATAATTTACAAAGTAAAGCGCCTGTCTCGGTCCGAACCTAAGACCTACAAAACTCGTAATTCGCGGCCGTTACCACTGGGCCACCACTGCATATGTAACACTATCATCATCAGGTAAATTACTGGAAGACTAGGCATTTACTTACTAGGTTTCTTATTCAGCCACAATCAACAAAATTTGACGTCTCATATCTGAATTTATAGCTGAATACTGGTCTTTCCAAGTTAACACAAAGTTCACTTTTTCTAACAAATTTTCCCTAAACAGCACTTTACTCTTCATAAAGTTTCTGCCAGTTTAAAAAACATTTTTTGGTAGAATAAATGAAAGCGCGAAAGTGTTTAAAATCACATTTTAACGAAGTAAAATTGCACATTATTTATTACTTAGACCAGCCCCGTTCGAGAGACCTTGCCGCCACTGAAACGGTATCCATACCGTAAGTAGGTAAACATTTTATAATAGAACAGTTTTAACGCATCGCCTTAAGTTTAAACGAGCTTGGTGTCAATTTGATGCAAATGTGAAACAGAACTTAGTTACTTAGTGAGAAATTTAAAAATAGAGTTGAAGATGTACACGTTCTTGTTTTGCATTGCATACGCGATTTCTTTATAGGTCAACATAATTAGAGGCTATCTGTGTTGAGATAATTATTTTCATCTTACATCGATGAAATTGAATTGGGAATAATGGGGAAGACACTAAGACACGATGGATGGATTGAGCGAAAGATGATATGGCTGAAAAGGGGGTGACTACTAAGGTGACTGCTGATAGAGATGATGGAAGATGAAGACATGCTCCGCCGACCCCAAAATAAATTGGTATAAGTGCAGGAGAATGATGAAATGATGACGATTGATGATAATTAATAATTAGTATTGCTTTTTTGGTTATGGGGCAATCGTGACTGCTAAGCATGACGTTTGTGTAAATGAGATTTACAATTGGTATGGAATTTCTCAGTAGCAGCCCGGAGAATCCCGGAGCGTGGATTTCTGCCCGGTTTATGGCATTAAGCTCACAAAGTCACAGCTATTGGGACATAGGACTCACATATAACTGGCGAAATGTGGTGTACTATGGGTGAAGAATCCCGGAGCGTGGATTTCTGCCCGATTTATGGCACTAAGCTCACAAAGTCACAGCTATTGGTGTACTATGGGTAAAACTCTGTCTGCCTTTCGGGGGAATGCAGGTATGGTGTTATGTTATCAAGTGGAATGATTAGTCATGCAGATACAGTACCTACTAGGTCTTGTGGTAGTGACCAGTGAGATAGTAGCCTATTATGTAGGTACCTACGTCCGTCATTACTAAATGGTGTCGTTGCGTTGTTACTTGCAGTATTGTCGATACGCTATGCATTACCATTTACCATGCGAATAATTAGGAACGCGAGTGTGCTCGGTTACGTTAATACAGAATTCATAGTAGATTATGTACAGCTGGAAGTACAACTAGGTTGTTCAGTTGTTCCATTATGTTACTTCGCTGGCGCAAATTCATTAACATTGATCTAGCGCATTGATCTAGATCTGGTACTAGGTCTGCTAAGCAAAATAAAAGAACTATTCAGTCCAGGAATACCTTTTTTAATAAAATAAAGGTGATTTGAAAGTCGGTAAGGACATAAGCCACAATGTTGGAACATTTTTATTCGTGGTAATATTGCTAGAACGTTTGACATGAGACACGATTAATTTAACCTCAGCCGGAGACAGTCGCAGTAGTTTACAACTTATTCGTGCCAGCTTACGACCTCCGTTGCAAATAGGTTACGAATAAAGGTAGAAATTCCCACCTGATACAGTACTAGACAAGAACAAAATATTTTCCCATTGAATACACAATAGGGAAAGACGCTTAGTGGAGATTTGCAGCCGCGCGTGGCATTTATGCAAGGCGAGGTCACTGGAAACCTCATGTGAGCAAGTCGACGTAAATCGTTATAATTTGTTGTTTTGTTATCAACTTAGTGCTGTGATTTGACTATTATTTAGCTACAGTAGTTATTAGAAGGATTTTTAATTCTACATTATTTTTGGATAGCGAGTTTTGGGTAGCATTATTTATAAAGCAAATTCATTGGGTTTCTGAAAAGCTGATTAGCACAAAAGTTAGGTTAGAACAGTCTGTAAAAGTCATATCAAGTGATTTGATTAGTGATTTCAGTCAGCCAATCACAGTAGTTATAATGTCTGCTAAAGCAGCTAACTTTAGTGTTGTTCAGCATTTAATTTTCAGAAATCGGGTGAAGTAATTAAACCTAAAAAGAATGTGCAATTTGTACGACGACATTCAATAAAGCTATCAAGCTTAATTAACTCTGAATCATCGCGCATTAAATTAATGTTAGCGAAATTACTTGATTTATTGCCGCTATTACTTGAACGGTCATAACAATGATAATTGATAATGGCCTCAAATTAAGAAGGTATGGATTGATAGATTATTGTGTTAGGAAGCCTAAAGCCCTGGGTTTAGAAGCATCAATTTTTGCACAAGAGTTCCATAAATAACGTTACTGAGCACTAAAGAAGGAATTTTGCAAATTTATCCCCTAATGGGGTTAAATATGTTAAATTAAAGATGAAAGTTTGTATGGAAGTTCATAACCTTTTCCGATGGGAAATCCCATCAGGCACATGGATTTTTCTAAATAGCTTGTAAAATTACTTCAGGAAGTCCATCCGTTTCACACAGACTTGTTGCTAGTAGAATATTATAGTAAGATGAATTGTTTTTTTTTTTTATCAAATGGTATTTCATTCACGAGTATTTCGCACCTGCTTCGTACGTGAAGTTATGCGCTTGATGGAGGGGACGCAACGTGCATACTGATCACTTGAGGTACCTACATTACCTACAGCCATAAAAATGTTCAGTCTGTTTATTTTGGCTACAAATATTTGAGAAAGTTTTATACGAGCGTACCTATACGATGTACGGCATTTCATGCAAACTTTCAAGTCCTTCGAAATGAATGAACCGAGTTGAATGAAACTTCATACGCATAAGCAGGCTGCATAGGTCTAAAAAGTTAGGAACATTTTCGAAAAATAGTGTTACAGCTAAATTCGACCGATTTTAAATTTTCCATAGAAACAGAGATTTCTAATTATCTTTTTTTAATTAAGACATTTTGAAAATTTTCTTAACTAACTCTTAACTGATTTTACACCCCATTGGGTTTTGTTTTCATAATGTCAGAGAAGCGATCATTATGATTTTCAGGAATTACCAAAAGTATTGTGTAAACAAAGAACAAGGTTAATAAAAAAGTGTCTGTTAAATGTTTCGAACATTAAAACTTTCTCTCAGAGGTAAATTGAACAGTCTTATGATCAAGAACGTGACGTAATCTGGTGCAAAAGTATTAAAGTTCCTTTCTTTGAACGATAAAAGTGTAATCGACTGGAATATCTTAATTTTGTACAAAAATATTTTACAATTTTGTTTTTTTTTGTCGTTTACGGTCAGTACACTTGCAAAATATTTACTAAAATTATGTGCCAGCAGGGCTCGGAAACCGGTTAATTTTCCAAACCGGTTTAGGTTAGACCCCGAACCAGAAACTATTGCAGTATAGATGTCAGTTACCGTTATTTTAACCGGTTAGTGGGAGAAACCGTTTTTTTACAAATTCCGATTCTGTTAAGCGAAATTAACCGGTTAATTTGAGTTTCGACGGTGTAAGCCAGTTCTACCTACTACGCCAGCTCTCTTATGCACTAACAAAGCTTTCGCTCTACGCCAACGAAAGCACGGCATGTGTATGAAAGACGCGAACCAATTCTCTCAGCGGCGAACGACGAAAGAAAACACAAACAAATAAGCGCGTGAAAATGTGACAAACGGCGGCGACGGGCGTGCGTCTGAGTAAAACCGGTTTATTCAGGTCTTTGTATCGGTTAGCACGAGTTTTAAAATTCTATGCTCTGTAATAACCGGTAATCAAAATTATTTAGGTTTAGTCGATACCGTTTTCGTAAGTAACCGGTTAATCGATGAACGGAATTATAAAGGTTTCATGAACAATAATAACCGCTATTTCAAAACCGGTTCCAAGCCCTGTGTTCTAGTTATCTTGAGACATATTAGGAAGATTTGACTAAAAAATAAAAAGAATGATAAAGAATAGGAAAATTCAATTCGTATGTAAAATTCACGCAATGTATTGATGATTTTGTACAGAATTCGTTTTTTTTTTGCACTCTAAAGAGGAATTGATTAAGAAACACTGTCTCAAGTCAAAAAATAATATTTTAAAACAAGTTAATGTTTATATTGGAATTTAAGTAAGTGCTCATGAAAATACCTGAAATAATAATCTAAGTAGACTGTTGTAAATACTTAAAAAAATAATTTGATATAAAACTTACCATTTCGAGATACATCTAGCTCGACTAGATTTTCAAAATTCTGTATGTCTGCTGGAAGTTTGTGGATTTCATTATCACTGAGACCTAATCTTCTTAGTCTATGAAGTCTGAAGAAATTCTGTAACAAAAACATACAGTTCATAAGACCAAAGTGCCAAAAGTCGCAGAGATATTTATTTATTACTAGCTGTTGCCCGCAACTTTCTATTGTGCATTTTTTTTAAACTACTATCCAGGGTGAAAAGTTGCAAAAGTCCTCGCGCACATATGGGAATAGCGCGAGGAGGCAAAACGCCAAGGTGTTAACTCCGCTGCCGCAAGAAATCGCGGCACAACCGGACAGAGCTTCGGCGGGATCTCTTGACATCATGGAGAGTGCGATTGTCGCAACCCAGTGCTGTATGCTTACTCTCGACACTCGATCTCAATCGGAATTGGAAATTGGGATCGAGATCTTGTCATTTGGCACTCTTGTCAAATCTCGTCAAGAGTACCGTAAAAGTGCAATCGTTCGAGTTTAATCGATTTCATTTAGTTCCAAAAATATCCACCTAATACGATTCCAATCGTGAGCTAGTGTAGCATTCAAGAGTGCCAAATGACAAGATCTCGATCCCAATTTCCAATTCCGATTGAGATCGAGTGTCGAGAGTAAGCATACTGGGCACGCCACAATTGCAGCGATAAATCCCCTCTTTGAGGAGTGGCTGGAGAGGCGCTACGGCGTCCTCACCTTTCGAAAGAGTCACCGCGGCCCGGCACAGGCAACTGAAGGAACACTGGTGGGTTTTAGTCAGTAAAAGTCTGACACGCCCTCCCGCTCCGCCCAGAGCGGGAGAAGTCATTTGATGATTTCCCACCCCGAAAAAAAAGGGTGAATAGAATATGTCCTTCTCCAGGTCCTAGGCTTCCTATCTATCAATTTTCATAACGATTGGTTCAGTGGTTCAAGTGTGAAGAGGTCAGACGGACAGACAGATTTTGACATAATTTCTGGGGGCACGGTAGTCCCCCCGCCAAGACGAGCCAAGCGAAGCGCAAGGGCACTACCTACCTTTTCTCGAAGTGTTTCGTCATTTTTTTGAACCCTCATAGAGTTGGTTTCCGATGTACCAGATAGTTCATATTCTCAGGATATGATGTCAATAATAGACTAATTAAACATACAAAGTCTCAATTGAATAGCTCTAATACTTTAGATTTTATTGATATCTAAAATACACCGATTTTGTCACTGACACACTGATGATCATCAAAATGTTTGGCTACTTCCTGAAGTGCTAGAAAGCTGAAATTTGGTATGTAGGTAATCTAAGTTTAGTATACAACCAACAAAAATATTCATAAACTTATAACTTTCGCCCCCCATCCCCTAAAATGGGGGGGTGGAAGTTTGTATGAGACTTCAAAATGTTAGGGTACTTCCTGAAGTGCTAGAAATCCGAAATTTGGTATGTAAACAAAGTTCAGTATTTACGAGTACAAGTTTAGTATATATAAGTTCAGTATTTACAACCATCAAAGAAAAAAGTCAAAGACAGAGAATGGGCTATGAAAACCGGCACTGCTGATGTGCAAGAAATACACCCCAATAAAAGAAGAAAAAAATAAACACTAAAAAGACTGCCTAGCAACTTACAAAAAGAGCTGAAATCCCACCAAAAACATTTCATGTAAAATGTTGCCAAGACGACCAAATAAGGTTTGCCCTGTGAAAATGATATCAGATCTCATGTAGAGCCAAGCTTCTGAATCTACACGGCCTAACTCTACCGACCCTAACTTCACAAATTCTACATATCAGTAAAAATGTATGGCTTGGCTGTTTCGTTACTTACTTCAGAAACTAAATATTCGCACCACCTCCACAACGGTAGCGAGCTCTATGCTTTTTGCAGCCTCAAGCTACATCAGACTAACTTTATTACAACTTGACAGTCAGACTTGCAAACTAACATTCATATGAAAATAAAGAGAATATTAGTAGGGCAAAACTTGGGTAATCGGTGATAGTTTTGTTTTTTACTTGTAAAATTCGATTCATTGATCAGACTATTTTTTAAATTTACTGTGATATAGTAGACAAAATAAGTTTTGCTAACTTATATCTAAAAATGTGGCAAATACTATAATGATTGAAAAATGTACATTTATCAAGTCAGTAGTAACTTGGTAATAAAACACAATTATCTATCACCGAATAGCTGCATATCACGAATTAGCCAAGTTTTGCCCTAGTAAGTAAGGCGAGACTTCAACAGCAGAAATACACTTCTGGACACATCTATTGGCCCACCTTAGAGTTTAGGTTTCGATGGCCCCTACCGAAATATGATTGCTAGATTGAACAAAAACTGTTGATGCAGTTTTAAACCTCATACATTTTACCATCTTTTTCGATCGTATTGTTTTAAATTTGAATTCAGAATACCATATGACATGGAGCTACGCCTAACAAGTCGGATATGCGCCTTGTTAAAGGCAATTGATTTTTGAATAAAAAACATGTTTTATCAAATAAAGGTTTAATTTAATAACGCGTGTTGCCTCCATGGGCATCTACCACAGCTCTCATACGATTAGGCATAGAGTTTATCAACCTCTCTATGAAATTTTGAGGGATCATCTCCCATTCCTCTTCTATGGCAGTTTTCAACTCCTGCATCGTCTGGGCAACTGGCTGACGAGCCCTAACACGTCTTTTTAGCTCGTCCCACATGTGCTCAATGGGGTTCATGTCTGGGCTTCTGGCTGGCCAGTCCATAACTGTGATGTTCACATCCCGAAGATATTCCCTGACGATGCCGGCCGCATGGGCTGTTGCATTATCATGCATAAAAAGGAAATTTGGGCCCACATAGTCCGCGTATGGTATCACGTGAGGTTCTAAGCACTCACGAATGTACCTTTCAGCATTTAATGTTGGCAACCGTGGTCCTGTAACAACCTCAAGTTGAGTTTTGCCGCTCGCGGATATACCACCCCAGACAGTCCATGAGCCACCGCCATAAGCAACCCTCTCTTCAAAGCAGCATTGTGCGAAACGCTCTCCCTTACGTCGGTAGACCTTCTTCCTTCCATCATTGCCATGTAACACAATTTTAGACTCATCAGAAAAGAGTACACGGCTCCAATCTTGCTGTGTCCAATTTAAATGACTGCGTGCGAAATGAAGGCGCGCTGTTCGGTGGGCTCGCGTTAGTTTGGGCCCATTAGCTGGCTTGTGTGGTACCATATCGCGTTCTTTTAACCTTCTCCGAACAGTTCGAGCGCTCACAGATACTCCGTGGAAGTCGCGAAGTTGGTTTTGTATCTCAATGGAGGTAAGGTGACGATTTCTCAAGCTGGTCGTCACGATGAATCGATCCTGCCTTTCAGTTGTGACCCGAGATCGTGGCCTTCCTTGGCGACGAACAAAGCCGCCAGTCTCTAGGTACCTCCGATAAACATTTCGGACCGCAGATCGACTTAAATTAAGTTGAGCACTCACGTTTCTTTGGCTGTGTCCGGCCTGAATAAGTGCCACAGCTTGGGCGGCGACTTCAGGTGAAGTATCCATAGATTATTGATAGAACCTCACCTTAATGTTAAGAATAAGTAATGTTTGTTGCAAAACCAAAGATATCAATCACTTTTTCAAGAATTAAATCCAAGTAAACCAATAAAACCAAGTTTTCTTAGTATTCGATTGTTTGATATCAACAAACAGGCTCCAAATTGTCTTTTGTTTCTTTAAATTCTGTGTTCGAAATTCAAAAAAAGACTATTGAATGAAATTGTGAATGTGCCAGGTTCAAAACTGCATAAAAACTTTTTGCTCAACCTAATATAAAATTTTAGCTAGGACCAAACGAAACTGAAAATACAAGGTGGGCCAATAGATGTGTCCAGAAGTGTAGTATTGTGGTAATTAATCTGCATAGCCTTTTCCAAACCGTGTTAGGGTCGGCTTCCAGTCTAACTTATTGCTTCTTTTAAGTTCCAGTAATTTACATGAAGCAACTGCCTATCTACAACCCAGTTACTGGGTAACACAACTGACACACTGACTTATTACTTGTTAAAACTTTAGGAAAATCATCTACTTTTAGAATGTTTGTAAATATGTGAGCACCATGTATCTATCACATAATTAACTTATCTGTCATTGCTACATTTTTCATTGTTTTTACCTATTGTGGTATAGTAATTGTATTCTAGGTGCATCGTCTTCACATAAATGATATATTCAATGATACAAAATATAGTCCCCATAGAGCGAAAAGTCGAAACCCTGTTTTGTTTGAGTTAATGAGAGTTAAAGTTTTTGAAAATAGAAAACATCATAATTTTGGGTTACCATTACATACCTTTATGTTTTTAGCTTAAATAAAATAAAGTTTGACTCCGCTCTATGGGGACGATATTGTAAAACCTTTTCAAAGAGTAACAGTGGAGTTTCTCGCCCATTCTTCTCCATACGAAACTACCTTTTGGAATGGACAACTAGAATAATTTTATTTTCTTGATAATCTTTGACATTCAAAAGTGCCTTTTATGTGCCTATTTGAAATAAACAATTTGACTTTAACTTTGACACAATAGCCCTTGGTAAGACTGGTTGCCAGACTCTTGGGCTTCTGACTACGTATAATGACTGTCAACAATCTACGAATGACAGCCAGGACCAACAGCTTAACATGCTTTCTGAGGCATGAAGGGGTCTCAATATGTTATGAATATTCACCCATCAACGGGCCGATCTTGGTAAGCGTAGCTTAACCTGCAATCGACATGCAGCTGTTATTATTTAGCCACAAGCCCTTATTGTGATAGTATCACTGTTTAATAAAATTATAATTTACTGAAAAACTTTTGTTATTCTGAAAATTATTACAGATAAGATGATAACATGTTGAAAAATAGCATAAGAAGTACTATCATCATCTGACTAATCTTTTCCCAACTATGTTGGGAATGTCTTCCAGTCTAACTGGATGCAGCTGAATACCAATATTTTACATGGACACTGGCATACTGATTATAGAAATAATATTCTAAAAATATGAAACAATGCAACTCAAAAACTAAATAAACTTAGGTAAGTTTGGGAGACTGTTCTCGGTATTAAACAATAAAATTAAATTATCCAGTTTTGAAATATTTTTATTATTTCATCCTAGAGTCAACAATGTTTGCCTGTCTGCCTCATGTCTGTCTATCATTTAATAAAGCAATAATGCAAGGAATCTTCATTTTTTTATCTTGTGACTTCTGATTTCTGTTTTGAATCCCGCGCTTGCTGGCCTTAAATCTGAGTTATTAAGACTTGCCTATGACGCTTTTTGTATTAGATATTATTTGGGAGAGCACAAATTCTTAGTAAGGACTGTGTTTATTTAGTTAAACAGTTGCACTTAATTATTTCAGGCTCAAACTAAATGAACATAGTAATAAGAATTTGTAAATCCCATGAGACGCATTATGTAAAGTATGGATGAACCTCAATGAAATGTTTATGAATCTGTGAAACTCAAATATATGTACCTATGTATTCAGGGACAAAAATATATACTTAGATAAAAAGAAAATGATTGCATGAAATACTCATAGCAGTCCTTGATTATTTTCAAAGCGTGATAATTGGGTTGAAGAATTTATTGATACTCATTGCACACCAATAACAACATAGGACGCATTGATATTATTTACACTAAATCAGTGATAAGGTAAACGCCCACGAGTGAAACGAATCCTCTTAGTTAGGTTACAAATTCACTCACCTTCGGCAGATCTCTTATATGGTTTGCATCCAAAAAGAGTTCCTCTAAACTCCTGGAATATCGTAAAATGTCTTCGGGTATTGTTGGCAACGAGCAATGCCGCTTGTCTACACATTCCACTTGGCGATTACATTTGAACAAAGGTATACATCGAAACATGTTGGACACTACACTTCATTCACACTATAATTGAATGAATCACTACAACGACACATATTTGAGCACTTTCAAGAATGTAACACTATTTCAGCATTGTAAAATTGATAACGATATCAAAATATTCCAAAAAACACAACTTACACCTCACCCTACAAAATGAAGCCACAAACTGTCAGAGTTGCCATAACTCTTGTCTCATAATAATTCCATTTTTTTTTCATGGCAGCATCATAGAAAGCTGTTTGATACTAGCAAATGACATCCAAATAATTTTTGTACTAATCAAAATCTCAAATTAGTTTATTTACCATTTGCTAAATTAAAATGTTTAAACAAGTAGCAGACACTCTTCTGTCGGTAAAGCCATAAAAAATCAATCTTTGTTAAGGGCCCGTTCATACTTACCACAACCACACCACATCGCACAGTAGGTATGATAAATGCCTCAAAAAACGGACATCACTATTTTATTATATCGAAAGTATGAACTATTTTGAATGCGAGAGTACATAACTTGCTTTATATGTGAATAGTGTCACTGCAGCCAAAGAGTATAACTATTATAATGGATGAGGACTATTATGATGATGACTGCAGCTTCTTGCAGTTCCGTTATGGCAACTACAAAATGTTGACGGGGTTGCGTTGTCGCTAGCAGTTGTAATGTAATTACGTGGGTAGTGTTTAGTAATGTAAACAAGTACTAGAATTAAAACCTAAAAATGTTGCACACATAATGAGTTATAACAATTCTTTTGATTTCTTTGGATAACCAGAATAAAATATTTAAGAAATTATAGCTCCGGTGGGAGTTCTACTTGGATTCAAAGCAATGTTTACTGTCCGTTTTTTGAGGCCCTTATCTACCTACAGTGCGTGGTTACCACATGTGTCTAAAACCGCAGTACAGCTTGGCAAGAAAGTCCTGAAACGGAACTAAAATATTCAATCATTAGCAACACTCGCTCTGCCTCGTCGAGTAAGATACATATTCTGTTATTTTTTGTAATCGGTGACTGTTTCTCGTGTTTTTTTTTTGCGTTATTGTGGTGATATTGGTGACCCATTGTATTCATAATGAACAGATCTGTTATCCACAGCTCCACTCCACAAGAGTGATAATTTATAAAGTGTACGTGAGATGTATGGCGGAACTCGAGGCTGGACAAATTTTATCCGATCTCAACAATGTGTATAAAAGAACCGCTGAAATAACAGATTAAATGATATTTTATAAAAGTAAAAGATGTAATGTGTGTATTTCAAGCTGCAATATCTAGTTTAAACCTTTCATACAATTGTTGAAATGTACATTCACGAATTTGAGGTTATGTTTACAAAACACATCCGGAATGCAGCGCGTTCCAATAATTTTGATACTTGTTGTTAATATTGCATAAATCACTGAACAAAAATAACTATATCATTTTTTAGGTAAATCCATCAGTACTATAAGGCGATCTGGGATCTGGGTACTATAAGATGATCTGGGGTCTTGTAAAACATAAAAGAGTCTCATATAATGTGGGATAAGTTTACATCAAGGTATTTTGAAATACCTAATAATTTTATTTTTAATTCATTAAAATAAATAACTGCAAATGTTATCGTTCTAGGCAGTGGCTGAACAAGCGTATCAGAGCTTTTCTTTTTTTCATAAAACCTGCCAATATTCACATTAATTGTTAAGTGTCAAAACCGTTTTCGTCGTACTATATAGGGTTACAACCTGAACGATAGTGGCGCCACCATTATTTTCACTACTTTTTGGCCAAGCTGTACGGCCTTGCACTAATGCTAGATACACACGCAGTAACTTGAGTCGTCATCGCCAGTGACTCGCTCGTGACTTCAAAATCACGTCCACAGTGGATTTGACAGATTTCGAAATCCCCAGGGAGTCGCTGGCGACCACTGGCAACTAAAGTCACTGCGTGTTTAAACTAGCTTCTGGTAATCTGCTGCTAACAGATGACCGGAAATAAGTCAAAGACAACCAACAACCAGTGCTACCGGAAATAGTTAAATGTCAAAAGTGAAGGAAAACCAAAGAAGACTGACAGACATTTCAAAATTTCAGTCAAATTCTGAAATTCTTGCATTCTGGCTCTTCTATTTTACTAAAGATTTAATGAAATTTCTTGAAAACTGTAATCTAATAATAGCATTTTCTTTTCTTTCTACTAATAGTTTATCCACCTGCCAAGTGGACCACTGTTTATTTTCCTTGTAACCAGTATCTCGTTTCTCCAACTTGATTAATTTATTTTTTGAACAGTAAGGAAGAAAGAAGAAACTATCAAACACCATGGAGTTCAATTTGGGATTTATCGGTGGTGGTAATATGTCTACAGCAATTGTAAAAGGAATCCTAAAAAGTGGTAAGTCTGCATATTTTTAAATTAAAATAACTAGCAATTCAATACATTTCCAAAAGGTAACCCGGTCAGTGGGTCGTCTTAGGGGCGGATTCCTCTACAGTAAAAATCTATGATTATGTTTCAGGTGTCCATACAGCATCAAAGATTTGGGTAGCAGGTCCCCACATCGAAAATCTCATACATTGGAGCGTTATGGGCGCTAATGTTACTCCCGACAATGGAGTAGTATTTGATAATTGTGATATGATATTCTTGGGAGTGAAGGTCAATAAACTGCAGGATGCTATCCAAGGTATTAAATTGACTGCAAAGAGCACAGCAAAAGAAGTGTTGTTTGTCTCTATGTTAGCTGGGATTCAAATAGAAGAACTTCATAAGGTGTGTTATTAACTTTTAAGCTTCAACCAACCTGCTGTTCATAGTGGGTGTTGATAAAACTATTTTCAAAAAGTCCACATAATAACCGCATAGACTTTATATTTGACCTCCTATAACATATTTTGTAAACAACTTGTCTGAATTCAAAACCATACTGTATATGAGCTGCTCTGCTCATGCTGTGTAAAAAATATTTACACAGCACAGCAGCTGTGTATATAATATGTTTGGGTTCATAAGTCATATTAATAGTACTTTAATTGTTAAATTAATGCATTTACAGTTAAAAAGTACATTGTCATCATTCTCTTGCTCTTATCCCAATTTACTAGGGGTTAACGCAATATTTTTCTTCCATACTTTGTGTTTTAAAAATTTTGTTATTAGTTGTCATTGTTTTAAAATTTCTCATTTAATACGAAATTGACTTTTCAAACCCTTTATACCTGTCTGAGATTTTTAATTAGTCATTAAACATAAATTGCTATTTACTGTGATAATGGGCTGCACACAGGCAGTGTATGTAAGATAAAATGCAATACCTATGTAAACACCATTGTTTTATCACCTAGCTCAAAATATAAATGACTAAAATCGTTATTTTTGAGCCCATGAAGAAATATTAAAATTGATTGGTTTAGTTTTAACTGTACTTCTTACACTTTAAACGGAAATTATATTTGATATTATTTGAAAATATCCATAATCAAACTTGTAAGTTTGATTATAACTACATATTTAAGTCTATAAAAACATATTTAAATCAATTGATACCAAATAGTTTCCATTATTATGCAGTATTTTTTTAACAATTGGACCGATTTAAGCAAAAAATGTGTTTTGTGACAAATTCTCAAAGGCACGCTGCTGTGATTGGTTGATTGATTTATCAACAGCAGTTAACGCGCGCTTAGTAATTTATCACATTAATTTTGCTATTATTTTCGTTCGTGAAATTGGCCCTGTGTATGACGGCTACCGTAGAAAAAAAGCACGCATTTATTTGAAATCGTCATTTCGTGAATAGTAATGTTGAGAACGCTCAACGTTCTTGAATAATAACACGTTGTCAAAATGACGCTGACGTCCTTCTTTTTTTATGCATTTTACTTCACAAGGGTGTACTTACGTATTATTGATATATATTTTTTGATTAAATATTGATTATTATAAATGGATGATTCTACGTTAAGACTTCCGATTGATGTCCATGACGAAAAAACATACTTTTTCAAAGAATTTACGCCAGAAACATATATATATATATAATGCATTGTTTACTAATAGTTTTCAGTGAATTTTGTCAATAAAAATATATATAAAATGCATTGTTTACTAATAGTTTTCAGTGAATCTTATCAATAAAATTTTATCGGTGTTGTTAAAACGCTCATCAAACACGTAAAATGTCTCTTCCTTGGCCTGGCCTATCGCTATTTTCAGTAAACGAGTGACGAAAAACACAATTTAAAAAAATAAATTGTATGTTCCATACATTGAAGGAAGTCTTAATGTAGAATCACTTAAATACCGAAGTCATTGTATTATATTAATAAAACACACACTTGGGGTATTTTTTGAGAATTCCATAATCTTTTCAAAGTTGTTCCTGAAATGACTGGCTCTGTTCAAAAGTAATACAATAACAAAATCATTTCTATGCTCGCTCTATTAAAGTTTTGTTTATTTAAATACAGGTTACTTGACAATTATCAAGTAACTGTCATAGCTGTAACATTTTTTGTCATAAAACCAGTCTTGCAATTTTCTACTTTGAATTTTCAGCCACCTGAGGTTAAACATATGCGCACTATTTATGTGCTAATCACTGAACCTTACTTGATTTCCGTACGTCTTTTTCGGGTGACCACTGAAAATCAGCGCTGTGCTGTGGGTCCCTCATAACACAGCATCATGCTGAGTGGAAGCCTTCTTGTCACAGTCATGATGTGCAGCTGCCAACTATTTCTGTTTTGAGCTCGTGATTATAATGTGGATCTACTTATTTTGTTTTATTGTTCTGATTATTCTTGTTGTTGTTGTTCTATGCACGTATTTCTGTGACAAATAAACCTATTTTTCTTTCTTTCACTCTATGAAAAAAAAAAAATATGGCATATGGCAAACATTATTCTTGTCAAAATGTATTGAAAACTATGTCTCATATCGTAAATCTTATTTGTTGCTTATTCTGTTTTACAGACCATAAAATCGCATTTAAGCGGTGTTAATGCAAGCGTGATACGGATAATGCCCAACACTCCAATGACGGTGGGAGCAGGCATTTGTTTATATACTCCGGACTCCACAGTCTCACAAAATAAATGTTTAATATTGGAAAAACTTGTAAGCAATTCTGCGCTTTGTGAGAAAGTTCCTGAAGATCTAATGGATTCCTTGGGCACACTGACTGCCTGTGGACCAGCCTATGTAAGTTCTGGAATTAATAAACATTTATAAAGAAAAAACTTAAGTCTAGCTGGCATAGGTTTCTAGAGATTATAAATAGATAGATTTTAATAGCATAGATACGCACACAATATATTATTAAATAGCTATAATGTTGTATACTTCTTATCTAAAAGACTCCAATGTTTCTTAGAAAACTAGTTATGAGAACTAGATAAAAAATTACTGTTATTTCAAACACGAAAATGATTTATTCAAGTACCATACAGAGAGGAGGCCTGTGTCCCAGCAGTGGGAACGTTATTGGCTGATTATGCTATTTTACACTTTTGGAATGTCCACCACACAGATGAAAATGCCAAAATGTTGCCAAACATCGATCACTTTCCAGTGCTTAGCTAAGGCCAAACCACGCTACGAATTCACAGATATATACCGTTATATACATTTAAGTACCATTATTAATAAATTACAGATGTACGTGGTGATTGAAGCATTGGCTGATGGGGCTGTGAAGCAAGGTGTGCCAAGAGCAATGGCGATGCGTCACGCGGCACAAATGGTGGTCGGCAGTGGGCAAATGGTGTTGCAGTCAGGGAAACACCCTGGTCTGCTGAAGGATGAAGTTTGTTCACCTGGAGGCTCCACTATTTGTGGTATTACTGCACTTGAGAATGGGAAACTAAGGTGAGCTGCAAGGAATTTAATTTAATGATTTTTATAATTATTTTCTGTTCAGATTTTTCACCAATTTACTACCCTTTCGGGTTGAGTACATCTGAAAGATCTCCCAATTTGGACCCCCCTTGACTGGATTACTAGCTATTGATAGGAGAGGATTGACTACCTACCTATCTTTCTATCCTGTTTTCTCTATCCTATCTATCTCTCTCTATGCTAATATTTAATTTAAATAACTTTTGTTACAGGGCGACATTGATCAACGCAGTTGAAGCGTCAACCATTAGAAATAAGGAGCTTGGACAGAAATAAATACTTTGATCTGCAATTGTCGTAAATTCAGAAAATATTTAACCAAATTCATCAAAAGGAATCTCAATTCAATACTAGCTCAACATTTACACTAAGTATACCAATTTTGTTGATACTTAGTAGTGAATTTAGTTATATTATTTATGCTTTGTTACTAAAATGTGGAAACTGGATAACTCGACTTTCAAAGAAAATGCTTGAAAAATCGTGTGGAGTCACAATATTTTGTATGAGTTACATAGTATAATAATTCGAGATACCTATTGAATTTTCTTTTGAGTTACCTATCCGGTTTCCAATTGTTTGTTTTGGGATTAAGAATCAAAGATGGCTCAGTACCTATAATGTTATCATAAATAACCTGTTAATCTCCATACATTTAATGTATTCGTTTTTTTTTGTGTGCTTACTTCGAATGGACTTGAATAGTTTTTATTATTATTATAAGTATTACTTCAGCATTACCATAAGCAATAAGGCTTTATGTGCATTCTCTGTTTGTGATATATCATGTATAATCTGTATTAGATCTGAGCAAAATTATTTATCAATATAAGAGAAACCCCAATGAGTATTTCTAAGTATTATTTTATTTTTAATATTCAATAATTTTACGAGCTGGGATTCAGGATAAATTAAAATCCATCGAATAATACTCACTTTTATTCAATGGTATAGATAATGCAATTCACGAGCCCGCGTCATGTGACTAGGAATCACTTCCTACTATACTAGGTATTTATAATACAGTGTGAGTCTTTATAATGTGCACATATGGAAATGAGGGAATCTATGCTTAATTTTATCGACGGAAAAAATGTTAAAAAAAATCTAAATATTTATTTATGTTTTTTATGGATTTTTAAAAAAAATTGTTTGCTTTTGTGACCCCAGTGTATACAAAACTGTGTAACTTTTAAACTAAACGATTTATCACGATGAAACAAACTCCATAATGTTTGGAAGTAATTAGGTGTCGTCATAAAATAAAAATTATGGAAAAAAAATAGCCATAATCAAATATAAACATTTTTTTTTGGCAAAAATCTGATTTTTTTTCATTAATTTTTACAAAAATTGTAAAATTTCTCAATAACATGCCCCCATCACCTTCTTTTTTTATAACTTTAAGTTATTCTTCATTGTATTAGGAACCTAACGGTAAAAATTGCATGTTTTTAACTCAACCCCAACATTTTTTATCAAATGTCAAAGAAAGGCCCAACGCATAGCTACGCACATTGTTTAGCAGGTAGATAAACTTTTTTTTGTTAACTTTGTTGTGAATGCGCGCGGGTCGTTTCAAAGATGGCACTCCGAACGCGGAATCGTATTGTTCTCATAAGGGTGGTTTGTTTGGGATGATAATTAATGCAAAAGAGTTCAATTGAAACCCATTTATTATTAAATACAAAATTTAATGCATCAGGTTCTCAAAATGTCCACCTCGTTGTTGTAAACACAAAGCCGCGCGAATTAGAATTTGGTGTGTCGCTCTCCTTATCATTTCGGGATCATTGCGAATATCATTCGCACAGTTATTATGCGGTCACGCAAATCGGCCTCACTGTTGATGGGGGTACTGTAGACGCGTTGCTTCATGGTCCCCCATAGGAAATAATCAAGGGGCGTCAAATCGGGTGAACGCGCAGGCCACCCTACAGGTCCTTGCCGGCCGATCCATTTGTCATGATAATTTTCGTTTAAAAATCTTCTTACATTTGTAGCGTAATGGGCAGGACATCCGTCCATCTGAAGAAACATCCTTTGACGCACAGCCAGTGGGACATCTTCCAATAACTGAGGCATATCATCTCTCAATAGACTTAAAAATCTTTCACCAGTCAACGTTCTCGGCAATATGACTGGTCCAATCAACATGTTATCGATAAGACCAGCCCAAACATTTATCGAAAATCTTACTTGGAAAGTAGATGACCGTTTCAGTTTCGGGTTTTCACCTGCGCGGCACCATCTGTGTAAATTTCGACAGTTAGTAATACCGTCTCTAGTGAATGTCGCTTCGTCCATCCATAGTATTTTTCTTGGAAAGTTTGGGTTTGCTCTGGTTTTTCTTTGAATCCATGTGGACATCACACACCTTGGACGCCAGTCTACGTCTTCATGTAGATGTTGCACCCTTTGATAGTGATAAGGATGCAATCCTTCTTTCTTTAAAATACGCCACACTGATTTTTGGGATATTCCGTGACGAAGAGCCAGTCGTCTAGTACTTATGGATGGATCAGCAAACAAATCACTTAATACTGCTTGTTCAGTAGCCGCATCAATAATTACTTGAGGTGGCTCGCGACGATCTCTACTTGATCCAAGTCCAGTGATCGACAACCTTCTGTGAACTTCCTGGAAGTTTCGGGCAGATGGCACTGGTTGCCTGTTAGGATACGCAGCTATGTAAGCCGCGCGCGCAGCTCTGGCACTTCCTTGTCCCACTCCATAATAAAAATGTATGTCGGCGATGTGTGCCGGGGAAAATTCACTTAAACGCGGCATCATGTAGCAGCGAACGAAAGTTATGAAAGTCCAGCGAACGAAAGTACCGAAACACATGTAGCAGCGGCGAATAATTCGGAGCGACTGCCAGTCTGACATCTGTCATAATTCAAGTTCCTTTGGCTGGCCCTACCTCCCCGACCTGCGCACATTCAAAAGAAAGTTTATCTACCTGCTAAACAATAGCTATGCGTTGGGCCTTTCTTTGACAGTTGATAAAAAATGTTGGGGTTGAGTTAAAAACATGAAATTTTTACCGTTAGGTTCCTAATACAATGAAGAATAACTTAAAGTTATAAAAAAAGAAGGTGATGGGGGCATGTTATTGAGAAATTTTACAATTTTTGTAAAAATTAATGAAAAAAAATCAGATTTTTGCCAAACAAAAATGTTTATTTTTAAATGTGGCTATTTTTTTTCCATAATTTTTATTTTATGACGACACCTAATTACTTCCAAACATTATAGAGTTTGTTTCATCGTGATAAATCGTTTAGTTTAAAAGTTACACAGTTTTGTATACACTGGGGTCACAAAAGCAAACAATTTTTTTTAAAAATCCATAAAAAATATAAATAAATATTTAGATTTTTTTAAACATTTTTTCCGTCGATAAAATTAAGCATAGATTCCCTCATTTCGATATGTGCACATTATAAAGACTCACACTGTATACAGGGCGACCCAAAAATCAATGTCAAGGTGGAAACGGTTGATAAGCAAGTTGGTAACAGGTAACAGAAAATATTTAAAAAAATATTTTTCTGTTAACTGTCACCACCAACTATCACCAGTTTCCGGCTTAAAGTTGATTTTTGGGATTTGTTGGGACACTCGGTATAATATAATAATAATAAACTATTATCAATGTGAATGTTTGTATGTTTGTTACTCAATCACTCAAAACGGATTAAGATGAAATTTAGCACCTAGATGTTTATACAATATTTATAAAAAATAATATATTATAAATGTGAAAGTTTGTATGTTTGTTATGTTTGGATGTTTGTTACTCAATCACGCAAAAACTGCTTAATGGATTTGGATGAAATTTGGCACACATATAGTTTATAACCGGGATTAAGACAGGACACTTTATCCCGGCAGTACGTTCATGTGGGAAAATTTCCGTGAAATCCAACGTCTGTGCAAACAATTACCATCCTCGATGTTCATAATTCGAATCCCTTTACTTTGCACAGATCGCTGTTATATATTGCTTTCAGTTCGTTTCGCTCTCTCGTGCAACAATTTTTGACGTTATGTTGTGGTGCTTTTTAGGGTTAGAGCAGACAGCAGTAAAGTGCTCACGGATTTTTTCATCAAAACATTAAAAAATAATCTTATCTTAGCTGAAATAAAGTTCAAAATAGCATGCAAGAGATAATTCCCAGTAGCGTGTGTGCAGCATGCTCACTTAAATTTTCAGTCAGTAAAGAACAAGCTCGATCATTTTGCTGCTCTGTTTACCCTTATCCGGAAACATGAAGTTGTTCTCAGTATTAATATAATTTTTGTTCATGAAAGTCTACTAACATTGGCTACACATCGCTTAAATCACCATGATTGAGTTAGGTAAAACTGCAGCAGACCTATGCAGTAGCTAAATATTTCTCATCTATATCTATAGGTACACAAGCTTCTGCCCGCGACTTCATCCACGTGTTTCAGCTCCCGACCCACCGCGTCGCATCCCATCGCCCGCCCGCACTATTACCTCGTTTTCGCTTAGCGTTCTTTCTGATTTTTTTTCTTTTTGCTTGGCTCCTAAGGGTCGTAGCGTGGTGTTAAATATATATATAGGATCTCCGGTAGCGCATGGACGTTATGGCCGTTCTAAAAAAAAAATATATCCCAAGTACTAACTACCTAAGATTTTTTAGAAAAAAAAAAAATGCAATTTTCTTTACCTTATTTTACATTTTTCTTCACCACGACCACAAATGAATGCATTCCATCGGTTATTTGTTGTTATAATATTATTGTACATTGACTATGTCCACAGAGAGGCAGTAGATAATGTGACTAGAAAAATTTGACTAGAGAAATTGCTAAGTATTTTTTTCAAAAAAATCGCAATGTATGGTCTATCGGTTTAGGTAGTTAACTAAAGGTAAACAATCTTGGTATGTCTTTTTATATTAAAGTGGTCGTATATAATATACACAAAGATTATTTAAATTTAGTTTATTAGCTAACATCGATTTAGTAAATACCTAGTCGCAAAGATTTTTATATACAATTTATAGACAACTTTTAGATAAAAAGACATGCCAAGATTGTTTACATTTAGTTAACTACCTAAACCGACGGAGTATAGGTAGGTACTACTTGGGATAAATACTTTTTTGTTTAAGAACGGCCATAAGGTCTATTGCTTTTTCAAGGTTAGCCATTCATTACCGGACACCCTTTTTTTGGGTGGGAAATCATCAAATGACTTCTCCCGCTCTGGGCGGAGCGGGAGGGCGTGTCAGACTTTTGCTGACTGAAACCCACCCGTGTTCCCACAGTTACTTGTGCCAGGGGCCACGGTACCTCTTTAGAACATCCCGTGGCCCTGGCTGGCATCGGCCCTAGCGGACCCCGTCAGTTAGAGCTGACATCTCTTTGAGGCGCGCGTGGAACACAACGCGCCGTCGACCCGGGCCTGGTCCTTACCGGACGGCGAGCTACCTATTGCTCACCGTCCGCAAGCCCGCGCCTACGGTGGCCGGGAATCGGCTATCAATTCCCGACGCCCAGGGCGTCTCCTGCGACGACTAGGGGCGTGAGGGCGCAAAGATTGCCTCTCTCTCACGCGTTCCGCCTCCTCCTTCGCAAGCATTACGGCTTCGAAGAAGGAGGTGATGGCTTCCCATGTACTCTCGCTCCGTACCATGGTCTGGACCAGGGCTGGACGCGAGAGATCGCCACCGCCGATCGCTTCCGCGAGGACATGGCGGTGCTCCGCCCAAGCCGGGCAGACCACCGTATATACCACCGTGTCCTCCGGGCGATCCACACAATGGTGACACCCCGGCGCTTCCTCCCGCCTTATCCGGAACAGGTACCTCCCGCAGCACCCGTGTCCGGTGAGGACCTGCGTGCGTCAGGCGGAAGGTAAGGACGCCGTGTTGCCTCTCCAGCCACTCCTCAAAGGGGGGACTTATCGTCGCAATTGTGGCCCAATTACCGGACATCCTGTATAACCTTCCTCATGAATGGGGCTATTAAATGCAAAAATATTTTTTCTAAACCAACTGGTTGTTTCAGAGATTAGCGCGTTCAAACAAACAAACAAACTCTTTAGATATAAATATTATAAATTAATGTTGCTTTTCGTGTCTGTTTGTGTAATCGTTGTTCATAAACTACCCTCAAATTCTCTAAATGGTGGTGATAATTACATCAAAGTCCGTTATTAAATAAATTATTTTGATGTGGTTTTCACCATTATTTAGATAATTTATTCCGGAAGGTTTATGTGTATAATACATTAATATAAAACTTCACATAATAAAGAAATCTCGATGTTTTGTCTGACTGTGACTTTCCGAAGCTTGTATTAATTTAGGTATTAGCACAATGTAGATTGCAATACGATTGTAGTAGTAAACTATTTTACTTTTAATAAACGCTTTATCAAAAATGACTTATTTTATTTTAGCTTGAGTTTTTCTGTGTTCCTACTTCGTTGTCTTGTTCTGTTCTTTTTCCGGCGATAATTATATTTGAAGACTGCGTGTCTGTGTTTAAAAGTTAAGTACCTAGTAAATTTTTTATAAATTTAATAAATTAAATTACATAACTCATATAAAAATGTACTCTGTGGTACCAATCAGTGAAGTAACCACCCCGCATGGCCACTAATATGAATGGTATACGAAATGGAGGAAACTGAAATCACGATTAATTGATTTGTTCATTCATTTTCACAATAATTAGCGTAACAGGTAACTAAATATAATTGCCGGCACGAGTCGTGAGCACAAATTCCGTCTTAACTTTCAACTGCCCTCGTCACCGTGCTCTTGTACCTATTCTGTTTCCTATGTATATAAATATGCTTGTTTATACATTGATTTCATTGCTCCCGCCCGTGTCCAACCTGCCGTGATAGGAAATAGATTCGTTAGGTTTAAGAGTAGAGTTTGTGCTCACGACTCGTGCCGGCAACTATACTATGCTTCTACACTATGAACAAACCTGCGCTGGCGCCATATTGTGACGTCATGCATGCTTTTAAATAAACAATAATCATATGAACATAACATTAACAAGATAATAACGATAATAAATATTATTGAAAATGAATTTGTACAAAGTAGATTTTTACTAAACGTAATTTTCAAATGACAGACAAATGAAGGTCATTGCCCTTTCTATTCTTATCTCAGACGCATAGTAGAAGTAATTAAGTACCTACCGTTAAAATACAAAACACGAAACATGAAAGTTTAAACAATTTTATTTACCCATTTAAAAAACGATTGTAAAACTGTATCAGCAGGTAAACTGAAAAAATATAAGTTTTTATCTCTTCTCTTGCTGGATCTACATCCATCAACCGCACGTAATACACCAGAACCAGCCATATCATAAGAATTTGAAACTAAGTACGTCGAGTCGATCGAAATATGTACATAATATATGCGTACATACGTATGTACCTACGCGCCTGATGGCGGCTGTTGGCAACCTAGTGAGCAATGGGTCGCGGGCGAACCGGCGACCGGTAGGTAGTTAACGCGCGTAAGTACATGGAGTGAGTTATCTAGTAATCTGTGCTCTGGGTATTAGTGGAAACAGTATACTCATGTGCTTTATTTTAGTTGAACAGTACCATAGTAAAAAGAGAGGAAGTAGGTTATCTCCGGCACAATCCGTGATATAATTGCCTACTGTCTCAGGGTTGTCACTTTTAGTTAAATTTTAATTCAGTGCCAATAAATTGGCAAGGGTCGGGAAGTTGTATTTTTTACTTGTATTGTCTGGGTACCTAAACGATGATGAAACCTTTCACGATGAAAGAAAGAGCGACGGGCCAGCAGACGGGCGGCGCGGGGCGGTGATGAGCACGAGTAAACGGTAGGTGATTCGAACTTTGTTCTATTTATCTGATTCACAATTAGTCAATTACTTATTTTTTAAGTACGATTTTATAACTGTAAGTAGGTACTTAGTTACTATACCTACAATAGGTACTGAGAAATCGGCATGACTAAACATAAACAAAGCAATAGCGGCAAATCAATTGACAGATCGAAAGTACCTAGTACATTCTAGTGGGAATGTAGGCCTACCTACTTCCTCTGTCTGATAGAAAACTAATACAACAAAAAATAAATCAATAGGTAATTTGAACAGAGACAATTCTGGAATCGATGAATTATTAAGACACCCAAACACACAGCAATACGTTCTCCTGCGATTATCACACATTTTTCATTCATTTAGCGGTGCCGAAAAGCCGTGACGCGCGAACCTCGTGCGATGTTAGCCCCGACTGGCGCACTGCGAAACAGGCCGAGATTTGTTGCGGCGACGCATAGATACTTTGGCGCACACATACAAGCCGCGCGCGGTGCGTTTGTATGAAGATAACGTACTTCCTCTCTTTTTACTATGACAGTACAGCCCGCACCCTAATTGCGTAATACATTATCAATCGGAATCTAAATCACTTTGAAGCAAATTCAAATCCATTGCTTCATAAGTTCGAAAAATTTGTCTGCTCAACACGTAAATAACGCAATGAATGTTGCTGAACTGTCAAAATGAAACCGATTCCGATTGGGCACAGTAGTGCCCTCGCCAAGGCGAGCCAAGCGAAGCGCAAGGACACTACCTACCTTACCTCGAAGCGTATCGTCATTTTTTTGAACCCTCATAACTTGGGTTCGGAGATAAACAAAATTCTCGGGATATGATGTCAATAGTGGACTTATTAAACATATAAAGTTTAAATTGAATAGTTCCTTCTTGTACTTTAGATTTTATTTATATCTAAAAAAACCCCGATTTTACTTCCAACGAGCGCCGAGCTTCTAACTCTACGCGCCTTAGGGCGTGAAGAGCCAAGCACGCCTTAGGGCGTGTAGAGCTGGTTGTTAGCTTCACATGCCCTAAGGCGTATAGAGTTAGTAGAAGCTTGGCTCTACATGAGATCTGATAACTTTTTGACAGTGAGAGCCATATGGTCTCGTCTTGGCAACATTTTACATGACAATGATTTTGGTTGGATTCAAACTTTATGGCGGCTCGGAACATGAAGCGAGTCGCTGCGTAGTAACAAATTCACTTGTCAGCGGGGGTGAGGGGTGTGGTACGAATGGCGCACTTCACTGCCGTTTGAGTGTGAAAAACAGTATTTTAATACTGTTTAACAGTTTGGTTGGCAACCCTAACTGTAGATTGCAATAGGTACGATTGTAACAGTAAACTATTTTATTTTTTATATACAGGGTGTAAGGGACAGCCCTCCGCAAAATAACAGGCTGCATTCAGCTCCTTATTTTGAATCATATTCCACCGGAAATATTCTCAGGAAAAATTTCATTTTTTTATCGTATTTTCAGTTACTATTCCTTTATTTCAATGTAAAATTAGATTCTCTGTACGTAGCACTCCATTTATGTAAATAAAACAGCTACAACCAAAAAATCAGCAATGGTTGTTGAAATACTCGGCGGCCAAAGGCTCGCTGCGCTACCATTCGCTACCCGCGTTTTGCCACGGTAACGATACGATATTTATTACCTCACGCGCAATCGTGTGAGGTAATTTTTGTTATTTTTTTTTTATTTGAGATAGGTTTGCTCTTGACTCTAGTCTAGGTCAGAGATGACAGAGACAAAGTCGACGATGGAGCGAGCTTACCCAGAAGAAGCCTGTTAACTCTCACTTTGAAGAGATTGGGGTTGTATGCGTTCGGAAACACAGACGCAGGCAGAGAGTAATAAAACAAATCAGGTTTATTAGATTCCCATAACGTTCCTGAAATAATTTCATGTACCGGTCATCTTAGTATGATATACTGACTTCACCCCATCAGTCTGCGGAGGGCTGTCCCTTGCACCCTGTTTATTACTTAAATGCTTTATCAAAAATGATGTATTTTTAATTTGGTTTTTGCTATAGGTACCTAGGTATTCATATTTGAATCTAAACATAGTTTCTGTGTTTGGGAGTTTCCCACGCATTAAGTAAGGTTCTGAGAGAATTGATGAAGATTTTCTTATGTCACTGAATACACTTTAATATCCCGGCTCGGTTAATGGCAATAGGCTCGCCCCTAATTACACGGGACTTAAACATAAATGGCGAAATATGTGTGTGCTATAGGTACATCTCTGCAACCCTTCGGGGATTTCAGCCGTGATGTTATGTGTATCACAGCCTTAAAGCGTACCTATAGTTGTATGTAAAAACCATATTATTTCCGACTCTCACGGGTACAGATAGTAAAAAAAAAAATACAGACTGAAGTAAATAGTAAGAATTTTATTTAAAAAAATGGTGATACATAGAAAAGCATATGTTAGTAAGTACGCGTAAGTACCTACTTATTTTTTATAATAGTAGGTAGTAGATTAGATAGTGTTAAATATTACTTAATTAATTGTCACTGCTGAACCAATGAGTGTCAGTTGTATTTTATTAACATTACAAAGAGTTTTAGATTTCTTTTAATTATAAAATATAAACTTAGGATAAACCATTATATTTTTATTAAATTATAAATGCATATAGGTAAAGATTATTTAATTTTACAGGTTTACTCGTTGAATATATGTAGTCAAACAGAATTCGTGAAAAGTGCGCGTAAAACCACTTGTAGGTAAAACTGAAAATAATCTTTAACTTAAAATCTAAGAGAAAATGGAAGAATGAGTCATACAGAATTAACAGTGAATGTCTGGTAGCTTATGCCCCTTGCATTTGTTCACCCATCCGTACCATGCTTCGAAGCCATGGACACCGAATATTGTCTTAGTGCACTGGGATGCTTTTGAGATGTCATCCAGCAGGAGATCTGTAAGAAACAGATAAACGTTATCTATTATACATCTATACAAATAAATAAAATTGAAGTTTGAATTGAAGTTTGTCTGTTTGTAAAGTCGAAATAACAACTTTTTACTAAATGCATAATTATGAAAGTATACAAGGTGGAACAGGACAATTGACATTCCTTTAAACCACGTAAAGAGAATCATGTTTTTTACCCGTATACAAAAAAATCAATCAAATCCAATGAATACTTTAGCCACAGGAAATTATTTTTCATTTTATTATTTTTCAACACGATGTAGATCTGAGTCCGTAATTATAGGTAAACATTGCCGCCGCCGCGCCCCGCTCCCCGCACCGCACCGTTCGTCAGTGACTTTTCGTAGATAAAGCGTGTTTACTTTTTATGCAGTTGATTCTGCTATTTATTTTGTTTGAAAACTGCAATTTTTAAATTTTCCATTAAAATCTTCATGTTTTAAAATGTTTCGATGGACTAGTACTGTGCCCGTTTCAATTTAATGTCGTACGTCCAGATCCACATTGTATATGGTACTTATAACAAAAAAGCATTTTTTTTTAATGTTTGTCTGTCTGTTTGTTCCGGCTAATCTCCGAAACGACTTGACCGATTTTGACGGGACTTTCTCTGCCAGATAGCTGATGTTACGGGGAATAACTTGGGCTCCTTTTGTTTTAGGAAAACAATTAGGGTTCCGCGCAAAAAATTAAAACCCATGAAATTTAGAATAAAAAGTTGGATTTGAAAAATTCTTTTTGTTTTGAAATTGCAAGCGAGAATTGGGCTACCAAATGGTCGCCCAATTCTCGAGGTTAGTTATAGGCTATTTACCATCACACTACGATCCTTAGGAGCCGATCAAAAATAAAAAAGTCAGAAAAAACACTAAGCGAAAACGAAGTAATAGCGCGGGCGGGCAATGGGACGCGACGGGTCGGGGATGAGGGCGATTTGTGGAAAATGGGGCTATTATTTTAGTATATTTTGTATCTTACGACTTCCACGTGAACGAAGTCACGGGGTACAGCTAGTGATTAAATAAATGCATGAATTCATGTATGAGAGAAGCTGATGATCGAGTTACCAAGTGGCGTGCGATTGAGGGAGGAGCCCTATCATATTATATATCATGTAATTTATTTCATTCGAGCAACAGGACTCATTCAACTTAATTCTAATGTTAGTAAAAACAAAGAATGCTGCTAAGAAAAAAAGAAAAATAGTTGAGCTGATACTGGGTTAGTTTAACACCTGTCGTATAACTAACTGCCAAGCAGTCGACTGCTTTAGGCTAATGTATGGGGGAAGCGCTAAGGTAGCCCGCGAAATTCAAATTTTCTTACGTTTTTTTTGCAATTTGCAGGTCAGTAGTAGGTTGTACGTTGATTAAAATTTATGATTCGCGACCGTAACAAATATTATGTATTTACGGAATCATAATCATTAGAATCAGTAATACCTACCACTCCTTAAGTTAGTATACTCCTCAAATGTCAAGAATTCATGAAATAGTCTTTCAATAGGATTGCTTGGTCTTACAGAGTTGTATTAATGACTTTAATGATTATAATTCTGTGAACACATATTTGTTACCGTCGCGAATCATATTTAAAAAAATAAGAAAATTTGAATTTCGCGTGTTACCCTGGCGTCTTCGCCTTAAGGATGACAGATTGGGGTTCAAGTTCAGCACAAGAGTAGGCAGTGGCTTATAGTGAACCCACATTCGCCAGCTTTACGTACTTACCTACCTTACCATCTATAGTAAAATGGGCGAGCAGCGAGTGGCAAAACTACTAACGGGGTACAAATCCAGACTTCGCGACTAGTCGCACTTGCGACCACTTTAGACTGTCGAGGGAGTCACCTAGACTATTATAATCATATCTGCCTAGACAAAAAACTCATTTGGTATTGTTATAATAATAATTTACCTTTGCATCGTACGTTGCAGCCCTTGCCAGGTTTGTCGGTAGCGCTGCACCAGTAACGATCGTTTATTTGAAACAGTCCGTAGTCGTGGGATCCATCTGAGTTGGGGCCACCAACTATGTGGGTCCGTCTTGAACTCTCCGCATTCACCAAGCACACCCCTGGAATAAAAATAAAAAGCATAACATAATGGCTGTATTCTCATAAGGGTTCGACCGACCTACAGCATACTCCCACATTATATCAACATTTTTTTAAATCCCTGTAAATTTTTAATCCCGGTGGCGAATGAGCCTATCAATCTAGAACACGACCTGCTGCAGTGAAGTTCATAGTGGAAAAACTCAATAACTCCGACTAATCCAAGTGGACAGGAGATCGAACTCATGACTTCAATCTCAGCAGTCGCACATGCGACCACTAGACCAACGACGCATCAAAATGTAAACAAGAGGGAGGAAAATATTTAATTCTAGTTTGTTAGCCTTTCTGTTGTTTATAAAAATAACGGAGAAACCGGTTTCGTGAAACGTCATTGAGCCAAAAGGTTAAAAAACATAATAGGATTGAAAGACGTAACTTGTACAAAATCGTATGCATTGTTAGTGTGTTGTACCTAAATGTTGTGACAGACGTCTTCCGGGTGGTACTGATGTTGAAAGTACGGGAGGAAATAGGATGAAACTAGCCAGAGGCGGTGGATGCGAAAAAGAGGGCTAATGGCTATATAAGGTAACAGACTTAGCGGTTTTATATTTTAAACAATTGAATCGTATTGGTTGATTTTAGAACTAGCTGTGGATGGACAGTTAAGCAGTTGTTTTCTTGCGAATGACGGCATGTAAGCCATCAGTTCGAAACAGTACAAACATCCCCGATGTACTACAGAATCGAGGCAGCCTCAACATCATCCTGAAGATGTTGTTATACTGGACGCGCAGGACTTCCAGCGACATTTTGGTGTGTCTGACCCACAGATTTCCCGTATAAAAGTTTTGACAATACGCTTTAAACAATGTTATTTTTACTTGTTTAGAGCAGCGGGGAATCTGCGGGCCAGCATGTTACCCCTGATCGCTAAAGCCCTGCGCTCCCTCTCAATGTCCATATCGTCTTCAAGACTTTCGGTAATTAAATGCCCCAGGTATTTAAATTTCGTGACACGGTTTATGCACAAGCCATTTAGGGTAATATTATGTGAATACTCGGGGCATCCACCGGCATCTATTGGTATTTCCCGACAGGTTAGAAAGGTAAGCAGTAGCGCAGCTACAATTATCGTTAGAGGGAAGCCGAAGAAAAAAATGTTCAGTTCTCATAAACTCTAAATAGCATCAAAATGAATTAAGAATTAACTCAAAAATTAAAGTCATTACTTTACTTTTTAACGCCATGTATGGGCAAGTAACATAACCAAATAGACGCTATCACAACACAAACAGAATATTTTATCCATTTTTTACAGAAATAAACCATGAAATTACCGATTACAGTTTTATTTCTGAAACACATTATATTACAAAAATATTCTAATGTTATAACGAATAAAATGCAAAAGAGCAGGTGAAAACAAAATACACGTGAATTTATGTGTCGAGAAATCAACATTTTAACAAAGAACAATAATATAGAAAATGAGAAAAAAAGTAAGAAAATACATTTATTTGTGGTAAACATGACGCAAAGAAAATCACAAACACAAAAAAGAACAATAATTCGTTTTGTCTCGTTCTCGCCTACATACTTTTCTATTTATATCCCTGTCATAACTCGCTGTAGTTCGGTTTCCCCAGTTACCTACAAAGTCGTTCTGTGGGACACGAAATCAGGAGTGTTCGTACCTACGAATTTAGTACCTCATTTTTTTTATTTTTTTTTATTTTAGACAGGTTTGCTCTTGACTCTAGTCTAGGTCAGAGATGACAGAGACAAAGTCGACGATGGAGCGAGCTTACCCAGAAGAAGCCTGTTCACTCTCACTTTGAAGAGATCGGGGTTGTATGCGTTCGGAAACACAGACACAGGCAGAGAGTTCCACTCCATTGCTGTGCGCATCACAAAATACATTTGGAAACGCTTTGTGTGAATTGGTGGAATAGCAACTAGGTAGGGAACCTGCAGTGCGTCTAGATGTCCGATGGTAGAAGGGGGCCGGCGGAATGAGGTCGTGGAGCTCTTGAGCACACTCACCGAAGTACAATCTGTAGAAGACCGACAAGCAGGCAACCTTGCGGCGATGAGCCAAGCTGTGAAGCTTGACATCCACCAGTCTTACGTCGCCAATGAGCCTCTTAGCTCTGTGTTCCACCGAGTCAAGCGCGGCAAGTTGGTATTTAGCTGAGCCACAAAGGTGGCTGCAACACTCCATGCAGGATCAGACTTGCGCTTTGTAGAGAGTTAAAAGCTATCCAGGCGTAAAGTATCGATTCACCCTATTTAGGATGTCCAGTTTCTTGGCCGCAGTTTGGGCTTTGTACTCGACGGTGGCACCGAAGTTGAGACATGATGTCAACTCCATGCCTAGGAGCTCGAACCGATCAGTTACAGGAACAGATGTACCCAGAAAAGTAGGAGTTTGATCGAAACGACTTCTTTTAGCGGTAAAAAGATACGCCTGTGTTTTGGTGGCGTTAAAAGAGACCAGATTAGCATCACCCCACTTGGAGACAAGGCTTAAGGTCAAATCTATCCGCTCTACCATGGCCTTTCTCAAGGAACGAACTTTGGCCCTGCTGATTTTTGCGCTGGACAAGTACCCATCTCTCTGAAACTGTACTGTCATCTGCGTACCCAACAATACCAGGCTGGAGTAGGTAATTGATGTGTAGCAGGAAACGAGTTGCAGAGCAAACAGACCCCTGAGGAACTCCGGCATCAATAGCCATAAGGTCGGAAGAGCAGCCGTCAAGGAAGTCTGATATCCAGCTACAAAAATCAGCTGGGATGTCATAATCAGGAAGCTTGCTGAGTAGACCAGCGTGCCATACCCTGTCAAAGGTCTTCGAGATATCAAGCGATACAGCAAGTGCTTCGCCGTGTTTCTCGATGGCCTCGCCCCAGCAGTGCGTGACATACACAAGAAGATCGCCAGTAGACCGTCCCCGGCAAAAGCCATATTGACGGTCACTGAGGAGATCATTGTTTTCAAGGTAGGTCAGCAAGTTACTGTTCAGTACCCTTTCCATAACCTTGCACAGAATGGAGGTAATGGCAATCGGACGGTAATGGGCAGGGTCTGCACGGTCGCCCTTTTTGGGCACTGGTTGCACATTTGCATGCTTCCAGGATTTTGGTACCGTCCTTTTTTTAAGAGAGAGGCGGAACAAACACACGGAGACAGTTCAGGCGCACACTGCCTCAACACTCTTGCTGGAATGCCGTCAGGCCCGCTGGCCTTGTTCACGTCTAGACTGCACAATACTCTTCGTACCTCTTTAATGTGAAATGCGATCTCCGGCATCGAGGATTCATAATGCGGTATAGTAGGTGGTTAGTTCTGACACACCAGGGCCGGCTTATTTTGACGCTGATGTTATCGGTAATGTTTGTTTAGACAAAAAACTTTGTAATGTGTTTTGATGTATTAAACTGGTATTAAATATATGTAATGTGATGTAATACACAGTTTCTCACACAAGTCTACCATATTATTTGGCAATAGTAGACACTAAGAAGAGTGGTTGTTCCAAAGGCAAGCCGATAGGAATCGGGTTATATGAACACTGCGCCACTAGTGTACAGACCACCCAAATATTGCCAGTTGCAACGAACTTTTTGGAAAAAAAAAAACAATTGATCCTATCCTATCAATCCTATTAACCATTGATAAAATAAATAAAGTACTTACAATCTTTGAGTTGATGCTCTGGAAAACCATGCTTCCGAAGTTCACGGACCAATTCACATTCTGAGAGTGTTTTGCCAAAAGTTTTTGACACAAAACATAAAAGGAGCACAAACAGAATGGCGCGCGACATGTCGGCACGTTATCTCCTCAAGAATTAAGCAGAGTAACCAATTATAGTGTGTGTCAAGGGGAACAGTATTCCGAGCTTTTATAATACCGATGAGGAAAACGACTAATTGATTGGCAAAACCTGTTGAAAGCTATCAGAAAAAAAAACTGCGTGGGACGATGGAAGCAGCTCCAGCGAGTGCTTCAGTGTAATTAAGGATAACTTAAGTGTTCGCTTTTATACTGTCTTGTGTAAGTACCTAAGCCTTATCCATTATGACATACGGGGAAAACCACAGGGGATCGGAACTGTTTTTTCTAAACACAGGTTACGTCGTAACCTATCTAGAGGAACAGTACTGCACCCACTAACTAGATTAAAAAAAACGTTATACCTTGTAACCGCGTCCACAATGTAATCTAGTCCTAAGTTATCGAATAAATTAATTTAATTTAAAACTAAAATTCCTTAAGCATTAAATCCCATCACTAATAGTTTCGATAAGAGCAGTAAATACCAATAAAAACAAGTTCTGCGGTTTTGAGAGTCAATAACCAGAGTACATACATAACATCACGCCTGTATTCCCTGAAGGGTTAGGCAGAGGTGCACCTATTTATAGTACAATCCTTTCGCCAGTTATGTTTAAGTCCCATGTCACAGGGGCAAGTCTATTGCCATCAACTGGGCACAAATACAGACTCCGGGCTGCTACTGAGAAATTCCAGATGGAAAAACCCAATAGCACTTTGCCTGACCCGGTAATCGAACCCAGAACCTCATGCTCAGCAGTAGCACTTGCGACCACTAGATCAACGAGGCAACGGGTCAACCAGACCAATCAATCAATAATAGGTGTCTACTATAATAAACGAATAACGAGGTTTCCAATTTGATGCGCACGCATTGATCTAAAAGCTATGTTTCCTGTGTTTTCACAGTTATAAACATTAAAAAAAAGGTTTAGGTGTGAGCTACATGTCTTGCTATTGTATGGATTTCAGAGAACCTGCGGTGATGATCCTTAACTGGTGAATGTGTCTATTTTTTACGCAGTTGAATTTGATGTACCTATCCAGAGTCATGCCCAGGCACCGAGGTTGCGGACAATGCTATATGGTATGCCAACGCCAGCTCAAAGTACTCTCAGCATCTCGTAGCAATTTCTACGAGATGCGCGTTCTATCTGCTTGACGGCTGTGAAGATATAGAACAGGATAATGTTTTGGAGGATAATGTTTAACTCGTAGGGCATTTTGTCACAGAATTTCCCAAGTGCCAACCGTCAAGCAGATAGAATTCTCACTCAGTCCTATCTTCTTGACGGTTGTGAAGATATAGAACAGGATAATGTTTTGGAGGATAATGTTTAAGTCGTAGGGCATTTTAGTCACAGAATTTCCCAAGTGCCATCCTTCCGTCAGTTTTTCTTCAGTTTCTTTGAAGTCTAGGAGACTAAAGCAAGATCGTCTGATTATAGAAAGCGTTGTGATTGTGGAGAAAAAAGCTGGTAATTTGTGTAGATGTTGAAAAGCGCCGGGCCTAGCATCGTGCCTTGTGGGAGCCTGATTTCCTGACATCGGTACCTGCTTCTGCTGTTATGAGATTTACTTAAAAGCATAATCAGCCTATAATGTTCCTACTGCTGGGACACAGGCCTACTTTCGGTGAGAGGGAATGGGCCGTAATAATTGATCCACCACGCGGGCCCAGTGCGGGTTGGTAGATGATCACATGTCTTCGAATTTTTGGTTCTAGGACATGCCGGTTTCGTCACGATGTATTCCTTCACCGTTTTGACAGCAGTGGTGATGAAATAATTTACACACTTTACAAAGTAAAGTGCCTGCTTGGGTTCGAACCCGCGACCTACAAACTTGTAAATCGCGGCCGTTACCACTGGGTTACTAGAAAGCAGCGATTATTCAACGAAGTATATGCAGATAGTCATCATAATTATTATGCACCTTTTGTGAGTTGACTGACCTTTAAGTCGTTTGATGTTGACTGTATATATCATAAGATGCTACGAGTATCATAAGATGCTGATAGATCAACGAATACAATACCTGTGATATTTTACTTATTAATAGGTACCAGCTTGGAAATAAAATATTCCATTATTATTTTAAAAATAGATTTTATTTCATGTTATTCATTTCACATTTTATGGACTGTGGTTATTAAAATGATAAACACAAGCGTCTCGGTAGGGTCTACAAAAAAAAAACTTAACAGTATTTTGGTATTTTTAAGTTACATTTGAATTAGAAATGTAGGTACCTACTTAACTAATTTGAAAAAACCTTTTGTGGATTCATTTACGTAGACTTTAGGACTTACTTTTTTTAGTGCAAAAACCTAGGTAGAAACAGTTTTATTAGGGTTTCATATAAAAATACTTATTCTACTTAAAACTACATAACATAAATTGCACATACTTAGTAATAAATAATACAATAAGGAAATAAACTACAACGTAAATATCTAACAACGTAAATTAAGTAAATGTTTATTTAAGCTCTCCTACACGATAACGTCTGTCTTATTGGTGACAGCGATATCTAAACAATCACAAGAAACGGCCATAGATATTACCTATTCTACAACATCGTGAGTAACTGCTCAATAAGGAAAGTAGTTTATTTGTCTTCATGAAACACGTAGATTTTCCTTGTGGTCTGCGGCGGAGTGTACGGATGATAAGGGTGGACGCACACTGTCCTCCTTGTGAAAAGGAATAGGGAGACTCGCCGCGCCAGTCCCACACTGATGTCTATACTCTTATGTCGTGGTATGTCCATCATTGGTAGCTCGTCTTCGTCCTGCTTCTTTAAACAATTTAATTTTCGGAAGCTGTTGCGAAACCTGCCAAATGCTGGTCTCAGCGCTCTTTGAACGCTCGGCAGTCGACGCAGTAAAGTCTTCTTCGCTTTTTTATCATCTTTCGTTTCCCTGTCACTGAATCTATTCGTCCAGGGTTGGGTTTCATTAACTTTCACTGATTTCTTATAAATCCTAGTAGTTTCCGCCGGTGCGATCACAGTTAAGTCTTCATCAGACATCACTATATTGTTTTATTTTCCACATTTTGTATATACTTTGTTCGCTTATCGGACTAGAGTGAGCTCCTGTCTAAATTTTTGGCATTGATTGAGTGTGACGCAGTTTCATGATAAGATATTATCCAGATTACTGTGATTACAGCGACTTGGGTTTATAGTGATTATACGCTGTAAAGATCTCGTAGAAAACAAATGCATTATAGCACGTTTCTAATGGTGGTAATCAAACCATCTTATAACTGTTATTTTGACGACAGCTATAAGTAGACTATGGGGGATCTTAGATATTTTTAGTGGATAGTTACCGCCAATGTCTGCGAAATGATAGTTAAAAAACACAATGCAATATCTACAAAAAATGATTAAAACCGTAGCCTTGGCCCTTGTGTTCAGTAACCGTGAGGCTAACTAAACAACTCTTCCGCCACGAGAACTGCTCTAAACTTCACTGATACTATATCTTGACGAACATAATAAACTAAAACATAGCAATTCTGTCATGCTACGCATATGATAAAATGGTAGGAACACAGCTCTCCTCATCTTTAAATAACTAGCTGTGCCCCGCGAGTTCGTTCGCGTGGATGTCGCAAGATACACAATATACGAAAATAACAGCCACATTTTAATAAAACTCCCTCATCCCCCGAGACCTGTCGCCAACCGTCGCGCTGAATCGCCCGCCCGCGTTATTACTTCGTTTTCACTTAGTGTTCGTTCTGACTTTTTTCTTTTTGCTCGGCTCCTAAGGGATTGTAGCATGATATTAAATAGCCCATAACTGTCCTCGAGAATTGGGCTACCAAATGCAAAAAGAATTTTTCAAATCCGATTTTTGTTCATAATTTCATGGCTTTTAATTATTTTGCGCGAAACCCTAATTTTTTTTCTAAAATAATAGGAGAATAAGTTACCCACCGTAATATCAGTAATCTGCCAGTGAAAGTCCCGTCAAAATCGGTCCAGCCGTTTCGGAGATTAGCCGGAACAGACAGACAGACAGACAAAAATGATAAAAATTGCTTTTTTATTATAAATACCGTTTATACTTTCATATGCATTTAGTTATAAGTTGTTATTTTGACATTACAAACAGACACTTCAATTTTATTTATTTGTATATGTGTACATAGATGTATAGAATAGGTGAGAATTAGTGTTGCCCAAATGCAAGAACAAGACGAGACTTAGCCAGTCTTGGTCTTGGTCTTGCGCCAATACACCTGGTCTTGGTCTTGGTCTTGGTCTTGCGCTCCCAGTCTTGGTCTTGGTCTTGGTCTTGCAGCAAGAGTCTTGCAAGTCTTGCAATTACCTATTAGTCTATTACTATTTATTAAAGTTTACTTTAAATCTTAGAAAAACGTATTAGAATTGGAACATTGTGAGCTTGAATTAACATAGCCATAGTAAAGATCAAGCAGATTAATAAATAACTGAAGATTTGATAAGAAATTCGAAAAATCAACTGACCTATATGTCGTTTTCCATGGAAGTAACTGTTTCTTAATAAACATTTATGATTTATAAGCTTAAGAAGTTTTAAAATAAATAAATAAGTCCTGAACGTCACTATACCTCCAAAGTTACTATTCCTCGTGGACGAAGTCGCGGGCACAGCTAGTAAATACTTACTCTCATCATCTCTCTCAGAGATATTCGGGCTGGTAAGTAATACAAAACTCTTATCGCAGGCTTTTTATTTTATTAGTAGGTAAGTACCTACGCTTTTTATATTATTTTATTAGTTTTGTAGAATTTTTTTACACGTTTCAAGTATATTTAAAAGTGGCTACAATATTTATTAAACGGGTGATATTTGAACACTTTTTTGCTATTTTTTCTTGTAAAAACTTAAGAAATATAATGACTAAATGTACAATAATAGTACCTAAGTAATTAGTTTAAAACCATATAAGTAATCAATATTATAATATATACTTACTAGAATGAATTAATATGACATCTACTACCTATCCTTACCATTTTATCCTAATCATAATACTACTTGCGTGATCAGTATAATGTATTCATTTTCATTCTAAGCACTCTGAAACTTATTTATTCTTTGGAACACCTGTAGGTACTCTTAAAAAAATTCGAAATTATTTTGCATGAGTATACCTACGCCCTATGGCGGCAATCAAATAGTGTCACAAATGTTATGATTTCGGCGTGGCGGCAACGATTGTTTTAGATTTCAAAAGAAGCCGCCGGTGCGTGTATCATAACCATGTACTTCCGAAAAGCGGCAAATTTCTTTGAGAAGTAAGTACAAAACCTTTGATGCCGCATTATCAAAGTGCCGATGGTTAAAACATAACTATGCATGCACTCAGTTTGATTTTAATAGATATTTTTTTATTCGCTATGTTTATGGTATTAGTCGTAATGTGCATAGGTCCAGTTTTTCATATTCTTTGATACAGTTTTTTGCGTCTCATAGAATTCCTAAGCGTACCTACCTATACACCGAACTGTTACACCTAACTACTCAGTGAAATAGCGCTAAGTCCTAGCTGCAAGACGCAAGAGTCTTGCAGGCTATGTCTTGTTCTTGCTCAAGTCTTGCACGGTCAGTCTTGGTCTTGGTCTTGCTAAAAATACGCGGTCTTGTTCTTGGTCTTGGTCTTGCAAAAACGCAAGAACAAGACCAAGACTGCAAGACCAAGACTGAATTTGGGCAACACTAGTGAGAATCGCGATGATGTGTTAAAAACATCCATAAGTAGGTATACCTTCGCACTCTATATAAACGAGTATCACAAATCATACGATCAAATACAAACAGGGTGGCAATTAGCTACATAAGTAGGTATATTTTAGGTATAGTAACATCGTTTCATCATCATCTGCCTAGCCTTTTTCCCAACTATATTGGGGTCGGCTTCCAGACAAACCGGATGCACTTGAATACCAGTATTTTACATGGAGCGACTGCCTATCTGACCTCCACAACCCAGTTACTGGGTAATACGATACCCCTTGGTAAGACTGGTTGTCAGACTTTCGGGCTTCTGACGACTCGTAACAACTGTCAAATATCCACGAATGACAGCCGGGACCAACGGCTCAACGTGCTTTCCAAGGCACGGAGGGGTCTTGATATGTAAATATGGTCACCCATCCACGGACCAACCGCGGCAAGCGTAGCTTAACCCGATCGATCGACCCGTGCGGCTGTTATTATTTAGCCACAAGCCCCTCAAGTATTGTAACATCGTTTACGTCAGCTTATTTAACTTTTTTAAAATGCAACCTATTTCAAGGTTTCAGGGTAGGTAATACTCTTCCTGTCAGTAATATCCATCAAAACGTCAAGTTTTGCCTTAAAAAAAGGAGTTTGGATATGTACTCAAGTCATGTTGTAAGTTAGTCACAGTGTCTGTAGACTCTTACTGCAGGTAATGAGGTTCATTAAAATTCATGGCCGTCATCAGTAACAAGTAGTGAACAGTATGGTTTTATAGAATTCTATCATCAATTAATTAGACGATGGCTTGATAGATTCATCGTAGTGACTAGGTGTCCATATGTAGTTCATAAGAAGCAAACAAAACCAGTATAAGTATTTGTGACTTGTGAGAGCAATATTTATTAGGTAAATAGGTACTGTGTAAATAGAGCGAATACTCCTTTTCTGGATGCGCTCATTCCATCGTAGTGTAGACATCCTCCATTCGCCCACACTCACTCATAAAAAACCCTTGTGCATTGTTTCATACTGTGAGGGGGAAAATAAAATTGAGTGCTTAAATTATTTATTGTTTCGATACCCGCATGAATATACCTTTAGAGGCGACAGAAGTACATTATGGTATTAAATTAACGCAAATAAAAAAGATTTTGCATTTAAATTGTTTTTAATTAAGTAGGTATAAGGAAAGACCAGCCCAGCACGGATTTTTTAAAATCGGTTCACATTTTGTCGAGTTCCCTAATTTAGAGGCGTTTCACCTCATCCCAGTTAAGTAGATACTTTTATGATGATTATTTGGTACCGTTTTCCTTCACGTACCTAAATGTTTGGTTCGTTTTCACTACGTGCAACTTGACAAGGTTGAATCGACATTGCTCTCATTTTCACAACCACTGATAGCAAAGACGTAGTTTTGGGTCTTTCGTCTTTGTCATCCGTATCGTTTTCCACATAGGAGGGAAAGAGATAAGTGTTTAATTTATTTCGAAGCATTGTGCGCAAACGTTGGCGTCATCGTACTATTTCCCCGCCAGTGTGACGAACCACCTGCAACTTACGAACAACCGACTCATTCACTTTTGTTTCTTTAACGTTGTGTTGGTATCGTGGTTAGTTAGAAAGGGACTGTGTTGTTATTATAATTAAATACAAAATATCAGGTAAGATTTTTAATTAAGTTTTGTTTTAATTAATAAACATGGGTTGCACTGGTTACTAACGAAACAGTTAAATTGGTCGTCCACTTACCTACCTAGTACCTACGTTGATAGATCAGCTGCTTTTGCCATGTGATAATACCTAATATTCTTGTTGTTTATTTATCTACAGTTTTTGTGTATCAATTTAATTATATGCTAAATTATATCACTGCAGTATACATCGTTGCTTATTTCCATAGTAAGTATATTATACTAAAGATTTTAATCAAAATGTGATAACTTCCTTATACTTAATATATTTTTGTTGTTTCATAATTTAAATTTAATGTACCGCAACTGTGACGTATCAATGTATTTTAATCACATGCTTATTAGTTTATGCATACATTACACAAGAATCTACATAAACATATAACAATAGTGGGTACTTTCTATTCACTTGCAAAGTATTTCTAGGTACCTATATTATCATTGTATACGGCAAAAGACAGTCCGTTTAATATTAAGCCGCAGATATACAGGGTGTAAGGGACAGCCTTCCGCAAACTAACAGGGTGCATTCAGCTCCTTATTAGGAATCATATTCCACCGGAAATGTTTTCAGGAAAATTTTCATTTTTTTAATCGTTTTTTCAGTCACTATTCCTTTATTTCAATGTAAAATTACATTCTCTGTACGCAACACTCTATTTAGGTAAATAAAATAACTAAAATAAAAAAATCAGCAATGGATGTTGAAATACTCGGCGGCCGAAGGCTCGCTGCGCTGCCGTTCGCCACGCGATTGCTTGTGAGGTAATAAAACAAATCAGGTTTATTGGATTCCCATAACGTTCCTGAAATAATTGCATGTACCGGTCATCTTAGTATGATATACTGAATTCACCCCATCAGTCTGCGGAGGGCTGTCCCTTACACCCTGTATACTTATTATTTGTATAGATTACTTATACTTACTTGATAGTTGACAGCATAGTTATGATTAGGTAGGACTTTTAGAAATTTAGCCTACGTCAAGTTTCTATTCTGCCCCATAATCTTATATTGCTAAATATGGATGTGGATATGCCCTGCCAATTACAATGAACATAGCAGACTCATAGTGTTTACCCATATCATAATAGGCATGTTGATCATTGCCCAGAAGTAGACTACAATAAAAATGTTAAGGCTATATCTAGTATGTACTATGACGGTCCCTAGTAATTTTTTTCTAAATCCTTAACCCTTTTTCCATAGTAATTATATTATTTTTTATTATTTATAGTGCTTCGTGTCTTCCTAACATTAGTGGACAGTGGAACTTTTAATGTAGGTAGGTAGTTATAATACCTAACTATTAGACTAATGGGTATGAGTATTATTCTAATGAAAAGGCCAACACGTGAGCATTATCTACCTATTTATAGCTATATATTACACTGTCAGAATTTTGGGTAAATCCATTAGTTGTGTTCCTGCCTCAATTTTTATCATTAAATACTTAGCAAATATCGGAAACTAATGTATAGTTTTGATAGTTAAGATTATGTTGTATAATTTCGTTAGAAACATTATTTATTATCAGGTTGAGGCCGTGACAAGCTGATTATGTAGATTTCAGGTTTTCCTCAAACTGATCGATACGAGAATCACCCTAGATTAGCTATACCTACCGTTCTATTGATTCAGCATAGTTATTATATCTAAAGATCCCTTCTTACTATAGAATGTATGTAACAAATAGATGCACAAACAGACTTTTTTTGGTGAATTTTGCTCTAGTTTAATTTGTTTTCATTTGGTAGTATGGGAGAAAAAAGATTTTTCTGCTAAATTATTAACACTTCCAAATTACAAGTACCTTGTCTGGGTTTTATTTTGTTATATGGTCACAATAGAATTACATAATGGTCTTCATTAGAATTTAGAATATTGCTACCTATTTACATACCTACCAGGGGCGAAGCGTTCATACAACCCGATTCCTATCGGCTTCCCTTCGGAACAACCACTTTTCTTAATGTGTCTTCTTGTACATGCATACACAGTAACACACACAGGTGTACCATATTATTTGGCAATAGTAGAAATTAAGAAGAGTGGTGGTTCCGAAGGGAAGCCGATAGGAATCGGGTTGTATGAAGGCTTCGCCACTGAGGTACATGCATAAAAGCTAATTTTAATAAATATTGAAAGTTTAATTGATAATTAATTAGGAAGTGACCCTGAATCCATGACAAAGGTTTTTAATTTGGTCATTTTAGCGTCAAATAGCGTGATAAAAACATATTTGATCAGTGACTAAGTATCCGTTTGTGTACCCTGAAACGTTAACGTACATCGTTTTGTTTCCAAGACTCGGCAGTCATTTTCCTCCTATGTAGTGTGAGCAATGGCTGACTACCTTATCACTAGATAACACTAAATGATAAGAGGCTTAACAACGATAACACTCCGCCATTTTGTCACACAGATACTTATTCCACTTTGTTTAAATTCAGAATATATATTTTTTTAGTTCTTACTCTGTTATCTTGCACAAAGGTGTTAACAAGTAGGATAAGTAATTGATTGGTGTCGGTTTTAGTTGACAACGGTGCGTGAGGATGGGTTTATGTCTTCGACTGTGGGGACTGTGATGTCTGCTGCAACCCTTGTTGTTTGGCGCTGAGTGCGTGCTGCCTGGTGCCCTGCCTGTGTCCTAACGCGTGTGGGCAACAGCAGCCCCCACCGCAGCATGTGACCGTGATACAGCAGCCGCCAGTCGTCTACGACCAGCCACCTCCGCCGCCAGGGTACCCGTACCCGCCACCCCCAGGAGGATACCCGCCTCCCGGCGGTTATCCAGGATACCCTCCACCACAAGGATACCCCGGATACGGTCACCCTGATCCTAACCAAATGTACAGATGAAAGGCTTTTAGTTCAGGTGAGAGTAGTGGACGACCTTTTCTGGTTTTATATGCTTACTTTTACTTAATAAATACTTCTACACCCGGATTCTGGGACGAAAATTATCGACCTGTTAAAACTAAACGCAAGTCAAGTGATCCGATTGGCTGATGATGATTCAGTCAACCAATTGCAGAAGTTTACGGGCGCTTGACGATTTGTTAGCAAATTGTGTCGATTTTCTTTCTACAAACTGGACGTTAATTGTGCATGCCTATATTTAATTGTATATTTGTGAGTGATGAGGTGGAGGTTATAGGTACCTACCTATTCGCAGATAAGTTATTGATAATACCTGATAATAATATCTTTATACCTTGATGGCAGTTATTAGACAGAGTTACTTTTGGATTCTTAGCAGTTTCCTAATAAGTTTTAACTGGAGAGAACCTTACTGTGTAATTTGAACTGAACTGAGCAATAACAGCGAAATAAGTGAGTAACTTGACATGACATACGTCACGTGTTTGTAGTACAATGTTTTTAATCTGTGACGAATTGTGTCCTTACTTGAAATGAACTTGATCAGACCTTGACATGTCCATATATGTATATCAGTAAGGATAGACCTAATTTAAGGGGGTGTTCTACCCATCAGTGTGAACAACTTTTACTATGGGAACAACTTAGAATTCACAAAAAAAAATCGACCTTCGCGTATAAAGGTAAGGAAAGGTCGATTTTTTTTTGTTGTGAATTCACTGTACCCGTTTGAACCATTCTGTATAATATAAGAAGATCGAAATTTTTTGCGAAATCTAAGTTGGTCCCGTAGTAAAAGTTGTTCATATTCATGGATAGAACACCCCCTTACATTTTATCGCATGTTTTCCAAATCAGCCAAATCAGTATATGAATGCGAGAAGCACTCATCATCTGCCTAGCTTTTCCCAACTATATTGGAGTCGGCTTCTAGTCAGACCGGAAGCAGCTGAATACCAGTATTTTACATGGAGCGACTGCCTATCTGACCTCCACAACTCAGTTACTGGGTAATACGATACCCCTTGGTAAGACTGGTTGTCAGAATTTCGGGCTTTTGACGACCCGTAACGACTGTCAAAGATACACGAATGACAGCCGGGACCAACGGCTCAACGTGCTTTCCAAGGTACTACGGAGGGGTCTTGATATGTAAAGATGGTCACCCATCCACGAACCAACCGCGGCAAGCGTAGCTTAACCTGATCGATCGACCCGTGCGGCTGTTATTTCTTAGCCACAAGCCCCTCCCCCCCTCAATGCTAGAAGCACTGAATTTATATACCTAAATTGAATTAACCGTAGGTACTACAGACATTCGCTTTTATAAATGCTGCCAAGATTATACTGGACATAATTCTGGTACCTATTGAATTGAATTTACAGAGACACAATAAGTAGGTAACAAACAATTCTCACAATAATATTTTTTCTTAGAAAATAAGATTTTCATCCGATCAATTACTTCTTCAGGCCAAGTAATGGCAGAAACGAGACAAAATTATCGTCAGTCGTCAGTAACAGACCTTCGATTTTATTAGCGTCATATTGAGACTGCGTCACATAATTATACATATGTATAGGTACAGTCCTAATATAGTGATAGCTAAGTAACTATATTGGAACCAATTAGTAACGACCGCCATGACAGTACCAATCGAGACAATAATAATAATTACAATTATGACAATCAGCCATCATGAGTAGAATTTCCCAACCATAAAATACCTTATTTGTGCACAAAGGAAAAAGTACAATGTACTCTTAATTACAAAACTTCATGACTATTCAAACGTGACAGTTATGATCAAATATCGTCATTAGTGTACCTAAAACGACTATATGACTTTATGACTATTTATCTGTTAGTCACTCTGTATCTCAATAATAATATAATATGACTATTATTCGTTTATTTATTTTCTTTCTTATCTATTTACATTTTTAAATATTTCTAATAACAATATATACAAAAAAAAACATTTAAAAATATAAAAAAATAGAGGTCCGCCGGTATCGGGAGCAGAGTCCAAGCTACCGGTGGTTAGGGCTGCAGAGACAGGAACCTCCTCACAATACGAGCCGTATCGAGGAGTACTGCCTTCTGGATCAGGCTCTTGATCCAACCGCCTAACGACAGCCTCGAGAGATGTTGGTCGAGGCTTTCGGCCATCAGGCCATTGGCCGTTACAACAATCGGCACAATGACAGCCGAGGTCACATTCCACATGTCAACAACCTCGTGTGCTAAGTCGAGATATTTTATTTGTTTCTCTTTCTCAGCTTTCACGAGGTTCTCGTCATGTGGAATGGTAACATCGATAATCATTGCGCGGCGCGCTAATCGATCTATCACCACTATATCAGGCTTATTGGCGACAATAGTCCTGTCAGTGATGATAGACCGATCCCAGTACAACGTGACATGGTCATTTTCAAGAACTGGGTCGGGCACATACTTGTAATATGGTACCTCAGAGTCCACAAGTTCGTATTTCAAAGCAAGTTGCTGGTGAATAATCCTGGCCACTTGGTTATGCCTGTGCAAGTACTCTCCGTTAGCCAGACGAGAACAACCAGAGATGATATGTCTGATAGACTCACCCGGACGGTGGCATGCCCGACACACGTCAACCGTCCCGTCCTTCATAATATATCTCCGGTAGTTATTCGTCAAAATAACTTCGTCCATAATTGCACAAACAAAACCTTCAGTTTCCCCAAAGAGGTCACCGAAACGTAGCCAGGATACGGACGCTAAGAAATCTACACCGGGTTCATGAAGAGCCCGGTAGAAGCGCCCGTGAAGCTCCTTGTTTTGCCATACCGCCTTGCGGTCATCTGTAGTAAGTACTACAGGTTTGCGCCAGTTCTCTTTAGCCATGGAGAGCGGGGTGAGCCCATTGTCCACTGCGACCACATCACGGTGCATACCCACGTCGGCTTTTAAAAAATATTCCCTGAGGCTGCACACCTCGCGGTTGTGGAGGGTCTTCGCATTTAAAAAGCCTCGACCCCCGCACTTCCGCGGGATGTACAGTCTCATCACCGATGATCGTGGGTGATGCATCCGGTTTGCGGTCAGCAATGTACGGACCCTCCTATCCAGGGCGTCTAGTTCGGTCTGAGTCCATTTGAGTATGCCGAAAGAGTACATCAAAACTGGCATGACCCAGCCGTTGAAGGCGCGCACCTTGTTTCCGCCCGAAAGAAGACTATTTAATACCTTCTTCAGGCGACCAAAGAAGCGCTCCTTCAACGATTGCTTCATGTCAGCGACATTGATGCCTAACGCTTCCGACATACCCAAATACTTATAGCTTTCGGATGAGGAGAGGGATCTGAGGTGTATGGAATCCGAAAGTTGACTTCCCTCGGATTCCATAATCTCGCCTCGCTTTACATGCATGACTGCACATTTGTCCACACCAAATTCCATCCTGATGGCATTACTGAAAGTTTCAGTTACCTTCAGTAGCTCCATCAGTCGCAATTTGTTGGGGGCAAAGAGTTTCAAGTCATCCATATAGAGGAGGTGAGATATGACCTGACCACCTCTCCTCAACCGATAGCCTAGACCTGAATCCTCCAGCAGTGTGCTTAGAGGATTCAGGGCTAAGCAGAACCAAAGTGGACTCAAACTGTCGCCCTGAAATATTCCCCGTTTAATCCATACAGGTTCATCATTCCTCTGGATCTGACCACACCCTGGATAGCGAAGGACCGTCCTCCATTGCCCCATACACGACTCAAGGAAGGTGCGTAGAGTTGCGTCAATCTTGTACAACTCAAGCACCCTCATGAGCCATGTATGTGGCACCGAGTCGTAGGCCTTCTTATAATCTATCCAGCATGTCGACATATCCTTGCGGGATCGACGAACCTGTTGGCTAATGGCCATGTCGATGAGGAGTAGCTCCTTAGTACCGCGAGACCCGTTCCTGCATCCATATGACTATTATTATTAGTTACCTACTATGGGGTATCACAACTCAAAGGATTTGAAGAAGCCATTGTAGATATTCTTAAGCCTTTAAAAATGTACAACCATGATGGTTCGTCATGGTTCATGTATGTACATATATCAGAGGTTCCCAGACTTTTCTTCTCATATCCACTTTCAAAATTTAGCTGGTTCCGGTGGACCCTCGAATCTGCAGCTACATTTCTACCATATTCCCAAAATTCGACAAAAAATGTGAAGATTAGATCTAACTATGGAAATTTGCGTTGGCTGCGTTGACCCCTGGGGGTCCACATGGACCACTTTGGGAACTAAGGATGTATATCAGCTACTACTGCAAGTCTGCAATGCTCTTTCAGTGGTCAATGCAGGCTTGACAGACAATTTTATGATCGCAGTATTTTAAATAATACCTATGAATAGACACGGCCTTCAACGCCTAAGTCTCGGATGACTTATCTTGTACCGGAAAACACACGGTGCAAAAATCTTGCTATTTTGTCTCCTTTTCCTGACCCGTGAATGTACATACTTGTTCGCCTTGCCAACTTCTTGACATAGTAAAGTCAGGCAAATTAATTGTTTAGCTTGACTACGAGTACTAACTTAAATTATCCCTTTATGTATTCAAATCACAACTGTCAATCTTTGACAGTTGTATGAAATGGCTATAACACGGCGAGTTGACGTACAGTGTCAATTTGCTTAACAATTAATTTCCCTGACTGTTTTTCACCCACATGATGAAGGTACTGAAACTGTGGTCATCATCTGCTGTCGTATCTTTCTTTTATTTAATTGATTGATGTTGTGTTCCAGGATGTGCTGCAACTGGTCATGTCGCCCGTGTTGCTGCTGCTTCATCCCCTGTTGTTGCTGCGACTGTTGTAGAGACCCCCCACAACGCACCGTGGTTGTCAACCATGTTGTCGTTCAACAACCAACTGCAAGACCCGTTGTTGTGCAACATCCACCACCACCCTACCAGAAATACTAAATAGCACCATGATAGTACTTAAAAAAAAAAAAATTATAACTATGATTTGGGGATGATCAAAATCGGATTGATGCACCGTTATCAAAATGTATAGTCACAAAGTCTGTTTAAAAAGACAAGACAAGAAACTGTTTTTTTTATAATGTCAATCAAGTGATTCAATAACTACTTAGTATTTTTTTTTATTCTGAATTGTTTTTTTTTCGTCAGTGTAAATAATAATTGTTGTGAAATTAAGTTTGTTTGTCTTGTTTTGTATTCCTCAAGGTATGATAACGGTGTAACATTATGTTCTCAGCATAATGTTAAAACCCCATTGTTAAAATAATTTTATAATTCACAATTTTTTGTACCTACATACATAATACCTACCTTACCTTTACCTTTTTAAATATAGGTATATCAAAACTAATGTAAAAGAAAAGTTGCCTTCTTATCGGGAACAGGGTCTGCGCTTTAGAGATAGGAATCCTTTCCGAATCAGAACTTTTTGATACCTAATTAATTTGATTACAAATCATTGTTATGGTCAATATCGTATTTTACCACGGGAACATGGTCGAGGTAGCGGTGTTTAGGGGACCTGTGTCCAGCAGTGGACGTATTTCGGCTGAAATGATGATAATGACCACGGTAATGGTTTGACATGGTGAGACGGTTCCTTTCTCTGAAAGCACCAAATAAATCATTGTACGCAGCAGCAGTACTTCTACTAAATGTTAAACCATTATTTTTAATTATTATTTTAGCACATATTTGTTGGTTCTTTATTTATTTAATGCAGCTGTAGATACTATTATGAATAATAAAAGATAACACCTTTTCTCCGAAAACTTAATTGAATAAGGGTGAATACGAACAAACTTTTATACGTAGTGTAAGTCTAATCCAGCGAATAAATTTTTGACAGATTTCCAATGCAAAAACTGTCAGACGTCAATTTTATCCCGCGGATAAAAGATATCTGATTTTGGTTAAATCGGCCCTATGACAGATTTGGTTAGAGGCAAATAAAACATGAATATTGTTTTGAGAACAGCTTGTTAGAATTCCCTAACAAGCTGTTCTCAAAACAATATTCAACAATCAATATTTAACATTATCATATACTCTTTTATAAGTGAATACTTATAAAAGAGTACATCCTACAGTTTCCTTCTAGTGTAATTTTTCTTACTTCTTCCAACTTTTATTAAGATACAAGTGTACGTAAAACTAATTATAATAATATTATATGTATTTTAATTGAGTATGAGAGTACCTACGTGAATTCTTGCTTTTTCCTTATGTCTTAGTTCGAGATAGGAGATAACAGTAATTGTGATAATATTGGTATTTCAAATACCTGTACCTCGGTTGTAAATAAATAATAATAACATACCTTTAAGCCGTTTTCTTAATTATGAATTCAAAAAGCATTCGTTATTGTCTCAGTCTGAAATATAAGGACTTGTAATGTATACTTAATTATATAACAAGTAACTGCTTTACGTAGGACATTATGTAAACACGCATAAAAAACGAGGGATGGTTGCAAAAAATAAGCCGAATATTTATATAATTATAATGGTGTCATATTATAATAGAGATATAATTATGTTTTAGGCACATTTAAGGATAGCGTTCATGAAATATATTTTATACACAAGTAATATTAGTTTATTTTGATATGGAAATGTATACAATATATGAATTAAATGCGATACAGTGAGAGCTCAATCAGTGCACAATACCTAAGGAATTTGTTTTTATTAAGTTATTTATCATATTTTGTATTTATTATGAGATACAAGTTTCATAATGTAGATACCCATTGTTTTTTTTTTATTATAACGCATAAGTTATGATAACATAATAAATATAGGTACTATTGACAAGGAACGCCATAAATAAATAACAACAGTTTCAATTGAATCACCCATTGATGATAAAATATTACAACGCCAATTTACAAGTTTATTTAAATAAATTCATAATTAATAGGTAGTTACTATGATATTTATTTTGAAAGTATATAAAGTGTTACGGTACGTTAATCATAATATAAAAACTAATCTAATGTTGGGGAGTTTAGAACAAAATTGTGCACTTGAGCGAGGCTTTCCAAACGGACATTGTTGGTTCACTCTTTCTCTGAAGGCGTAGTTCCATTGCTGTACCTACACGACTACGCTGCGCATTGGTGTTTAGCTTCGCTTTGTCTGACAATGTAGATTATGTTCAATCACTGTGTGTGACCCACAGCCACGCTACGCACGGATGCGTGGATAGTAAACAAATTAACTCGGTAACGTGCTTATCTTACCTCTTCGGGCACATCCTACTGCAGTGGAATGGGGAAGGCAAGTGCCTAAATGGCGCTGTCGGACAACCCGGTCAAAATATCTGTGCACCTGGCGTCGATGACGACATATCGGCGCTCTGGTGCAGTATGTGTGGCGATGGGGTAAGCGTGGCGAGGTGAAGGGGGAAGCGCGAGGGGCATTGCATTCCAGCGAGGTGCACAGATATTTTGACCGTGTTATAGCTAGTTCCCAACTCAAGCTAATACAAGACGTGACGTGGTTTTATTTTATTTTTTGTGAAAATGACGTGTTGCGTTGTTGTGTTCCTAAATACTCCAAAACTGGAGTCCACCATTTCCCGAGGGACACTAAAATTAGAAGATGGTGGCTTTTTTAATAAAAAAAAACAGAGTTCGAGATAAAGTCAGAAACATTTTGAAGAAAGTGGTTACAAGGAAAAATTTAAGATTTTAAATTCGGATTCTTTCCATGTCATTCGAACATGAAATGGAATGAATGAACGAAATGTCCAATTTGTTGTAGGCCGTAGGGACCTGGCTATGATCTCGTCATCTACAATTAGCTTTGCCCGACTTTCCCCATAGAGCTGTCTCTGCTCTAAACAAAAATTCGACCAAAGTTGAATCCATTTCATTGCACGCATTCTTTTTATGAGGTTACTTACAAATTATCGTATTGCAAAAAATCGTTTTTTAAGTAAATCACTCTGTATACCTACATGATAATTTTTTAAATTGTTTTTTTAAGACTGTGTTTTTTTTACAAAAAAATACTCTTTTTAGAAATCAAAAAGATTAAAACATTTTTTCCGGCTAAAATCAACAAAGATACTTAATTGGTGATGCTATGCTATTTTTATTATTTTTTTTTATTTTTTATGTTATTTAAAAATTATCAGAGGTTAAGAAAAATCCAATACGGACTCAATACATCAATCAATTATGTCAAGTAAAATGTAAAACCGCACAAATGAAAAAAAGTTTTTTTGGTATTTCCCCACTGATATATAATAAAGTACCTAATATTGTAAAAAATATGACCACATTAAAATTTAAAAGGGCGCTAACTGATTTTTTAATTATGAAAACTTATTACACGATTGATGATTTTCTTAATGATGATTCACTGACTGATTGACATCCTGTTACTCTGTTTGACATAATTATTGTGATCCTCTCATTGTATTTTCTTATTATTTTTATTTCTGTAATCACGCTGACATGTTTTTAGTACATGTACATGTGTACATGTTTGCAAAGAAATAAATGATTTGATTTGATTTGATAAGTACAAAAACGTTTTCTGAAAAAAATTTAAAGTCTGCGGTAGGTATTGCCAAAATTTTGGGCAGCTGCATCATTCTGTCTGCTAAAATCATAAGAACCTATTCATCATCTGCCTAGCCTTTTCCCAACTATATTGCGGCCGGCTTCCAGTCTAACCGGATGCAGCTGAATACCAGTATTTTACATGGAGCGACTGCCTATCTGACCTTCACAACCCAGTTACTGGGTAATACGATATCCCTTGGTAAGACTGGTTGTCAGACTTTCGGGCTTCTGACGACCCGTAACGAATGTCAAAGATACACGAATGACAGCCGGGACCAACGGCTTAACGTGCTTTCCGAGGCACGGAAGGCACAATCATAAGAACCTATTGCGATCACAAAAATCTGCCAGTCAAGCGTGATTATTTTGTGAATATCTAACTACGTGTTCATTTTAACAGAAATTTAGAGGCCCCTGTTTACGAGAGAGCATTTACAAACTGCTGCTTTACATAAATTTTCTGCAATCCATCAGTCGTCATTTCAGTCAAGGGCATAATGCAATGCATTTGTGATGCCTGCGACGAAAGTATTCGGCAATCCATCGCTCATTATGGCCATGGCCTTGTCGATAAACTGCAAAATGCTATGCGCACTAAGATTTCCGTTTGGGAATAGGTCCACTGACAGTTTTTCTTCATTATAAACATTATCTATTCTTGTATGTGACAATACTTAATACTTACTTCGGTGAGTGTGCTCGAGAACTCCACGACCTCATTCCGCCTGCCCCCTTCTACCATCGGACATCTAGACGCACTGCAGGTTACCATCCCTACTTAGTTGCTATTCCACCAATTCGCACTAAGCATTTCCAAATGTCTTTTGTGATGCGCACAGCAAAGGAGTGGAACTCTCTGCCTGCGTCTGTGTTTCCGAACGCATACAACCTCGATCTCTTCAAAGTGAGAGTTAACAGGCTTCTTCTGAGTAATCTCGCTCCATCGTTGACTTTGTCTCTGTCATCTCTGACCTAGACTAGAGTCAAGAGCAAACCTATCTCAAATAAAAAAAAATAGTGACCTCTGATTAGACTCTTTAGTCACCTCTGGTTAAACTGGAAGCACAACCTTTTTTCTTTGCATAATGTCATATTATAAGTAAGTACCTTTTTCTTTAATGAGTGGCATCTCGCAGGTCAATATAGGAGGTTGCCGGCTGCTTAATCGGGAAATCCTGTGGATGCCTTATAAATAAGCCAGCCAAGGCAAAAAACTTATAAACTAAGCGATTACACGCTAAGGGTTCCCCCCTGTGGAGTACGGACCTCGGCTTAAGGCGTCGTGTCGGCAGCAAGAGACAGGCTGGATGCCATCTTGATTATTTAGGGCTGGCTCGAGCAAAGGTTATCCTATTCTTTCGTGTCCATAGTTTCTTTTAAATATTTTAGAGTAAAATGTCCGTCAGGGTCCAGATGAACAATCAATATGAACATCTGTTCAGGCATGAGACAAGCCAGCAAGTGTGTCATCAAGTGGTATTTGTCACCCGCAGTCATATTCTTGACCTAAACATAATGAAATGGATGATACTTTTGTGCGTCAGAAGTTCCCGGACATGTTAATAAGAACTAATGAATGCCTCCCACATTAGACTAAAATATTTGAGGCACTTGAGGGTGACTAATAATATCAGTACAGGTACATTCATAAAATGAGATATGTTAAATAATAATAAAAACAACTGACTCATTACGTACCTACCTATTTACATAACATTCGTATTATTATGGAATATCGATCGTATAGATTGGACAGCCTGCTATCACTATTAGATGCCTTACATTCATAATGTGCACATTCGAAATATACGCAACATGAAGTATAGTATCATCAGGTAATCAGACCGTAGTAATGTTTAGATAACTACGGACCTACGGATTTTTTTTTCTAAGGATACTTCAGATAATAATATACTCGTTAGGTAGATCATAACCAACAAACACCTCTGCTTAAACCTTCGAGGAATACAGGCGTGATGCTATGTTATGAGTCTATCTGAGGGTTCTGTGTCCATATACATTCGTACAGCCCTTTACGCATGATTGACTTACAAACATATCACATACATCCACGTTTTTATTATGTAGTACGGATTTACTTAGGTTTCCCTCAGTGAGGAGGCCTGAGTACCTGCAGTGGTTCATTAAAGTCACCATAAGGCTGCGTTTCCACCAGAAATGAACGAGGATAACACGTAACGTGTGTGAAACTAGCGAATAACATCGCTTCATTTTCATAGCTTGAGCTAAAGCTAGTGTTGTTATTGGTTAGTTTTACGCACATTCGCCGCTACGCATCCTCACACATTTCTGGTGGAAACGCACCCTAAGGCTATCAGTTATATAATACTTACTTTTTATGAAAGCATATCAGTTTCTTTTAACCGAGGACAACGATTCCTTACCTAGTGAATTTTTGCAAGGAGCACTAATGGTGTTAACTATAAATGCATTATATAATTCTTATAACTGAACTATGTGATACATTTGTCAGGCGGCCATTCTTATATAACCGTCACTTGACCGAATTTCCGAATTTTGACGAAAATTCTTCATTTCCATGCTTTTGGAATTTAAATAGGTTATAGGGTGTGCAAATGACGATGTAATCTTGCTATTTGTTACATACACACAAATTACATTTATGGTGATATATAAACACTGGGAAAACCGAACTGGGTGGGAATAAGAAAATTACAGAGTCAATTACGTCCACATGCGAAAAAAGAGAGCGCTACAATGCGCTGGAACTAAAATAAAAACGTAAACGCCAAACTAAATAAAAATAGGTACTTAATTTAAAAATAAATTAAGCTATCATAGAGGTATGAAGAACAGGGTGTAAAGTTTACTCATCCTCCATAGAAAAGGGAGGATCCTCCGACCAGACGAGTGTTGTGTCTGGTGGGCTACTGCCCGACAGTCGATGTCGGGATGTTGTATACTTACTTATATATGTATGCTAGTCGCGCGGTAAACTCTGATTGCGCGATGCAGGATTTTATGTGACGTCAGTGTGATGCGTTCCATTGTGGCGATGTAGATATGCCGCCACATCACTCCCCTCTGGAGACCGGAGGTCGATAGTGGGCAGAGTCGTGTACCTTGCGATGCTTGCCAGGGCCAGTTGAGGTTCCAGTGAGTCGGAATCGGGTGCCGCATAGTTCACGGTGAGTCGGAACTGTCTGCGGAGATGCCCCCAGTGAGTCGGGGTGGCGCTGCGTTATGCTCCAGTGCGTCGGATGTGGTACAGCGCCGGGTTGAGGCTGACTGCTGGCGTCGACCAGAAGAGGTTTGAAGAGCTTTGCTTGTTGACTGGCCGAGAGTGCAGTGTGCTGTGCCAAGGTTGCTGATGAGGCTGAGGGTGATAACCAGGTATGCGCGGTCGCTGCATGCTGGTGGTCAGGATACCCGTTGAAGCCGTGGGTGCTGGCTGGCTGTGTGACTCGCCGCTCGAAAGCTCGAGGAAGTGATGCTGATAACGTCACGATGTAGTAGTTGCACGAAGGCTGCGCTGACGTTCATGTTCGGGGTCACCAGTATAGACAAATATTATCAAAAACATTTTCAGTCAGAGTTTTCAATTACCTAATACGCACGTTTTGAATGCAATTTTGCAATGAAATTACTTAGAATTTTAGAATTACAGAAAAAAAACATAAAAAGTAGAGGTCTTTTCGGATTTAAATTCTATCGAGGAAAACCCAATTGCGTTTTTCTACAAGCAGAGTATCTATTAATCAAATATTTAATAAACATACCCAAAAGTTAAATCTATAATAGTGAAATAAATGGTCAAGAAAAAGCCCCCGATTTATTTTGGTATCGCCTTAAATTATGTAAGTTATATAATTAAAGTTTAAAAATATGTGTGACGAGCAAGTAGGTTGCTACATTCTCATACATATTATCATCTGAAGGTTTGAAATACCGCAGCTAGAACTGATAAATAGATATGAAATCACTTTTTTGAAAACTGATAGCAGTCTAATTACCTAAGGCAATTACGCATTGTCGTGCTTCAAAATAAATCCCGACATTTTCCCTAACAACTATGTTTCACTAAGTGTGTAAAATGCCTTAGGTGAGTCATAGAATTCGTATGAAAAGTAAATATTTCCTTTTCGGTACAGAATTATCGATAATTTATCTTATCAGAGGACACAGGCCTCGCTTTAGCTACATAATAAATCGCATTGTAAAGTAGAAAACATTTTTGTATTCGTTGTGGATCAACAGTTGGATAAACTCAAATAAAAGTAAGTTTAAATAAAATAATATTATATTCTAATTTTGATACTTGAATAGGTACTTATGTACCTACTTCGCTTATTTATTTATTTATAGTTTATTATAATAATTAAGGTCACATTTAATCTGAAAGGTTATTTCGGTGCGTGTTTAGTGGATACGCACCCATTTAGAACATTTATCCTAGAAACGGTAAGTACCACTTTACTTTTAATACTTACTTTACTTTTCTTCGGCAGATTAGAGCTAGGTACTTTCTTCATCATCTTATGTTGATAGCTAATATTAACTTAATAATATTAACACGTGACTATAGGTATAATTATTATTATTGCATCTAAGAATGTCTTCTGGACGTGCAGTGGCCGAGGGATACTAAAAGGCTTGATGAAAAGGGATTCAGCTCTGTCTCTCTCTGGCACTGGAATCATGATGGCATTAGAACGTCATAATACGGCACCTGGTGTTTAATTAACGGCCGAACCCAGTAACCTATCTATAACCAGCTTAAACGTCCCAATTAAGACATTATGAGACATTATGGAATCTTACCGGTCTTTTTTATGAGAAATCACCCGTGTTCCTTCAGTTGCCTGTGCCGGGGCCACAGTAACTCTTTCGAACATTCCACAACCCTAGCTGGCATCGGCCCTAGCGGACCCCGTCAATAGTGATCTTACCGGCCTGACATAAGGACAGATAGAATTATACTGTCTACCATCAATAGCGATCTGTCTTTTACTGAAAATAGGTTATTGGTTTCGGATGTTAGTCTTCTGATACAGATTAGGTTTTTTATCACCACCTACCAGCCATATGTGGTGATATAAAATAAAACTCATGATACCTACTTATCTGATTGGTGAAAAATAAACTTCCTATACAAAAGTATACAACCAACACTATGTATGGAAGTTGCTGGTCTTCTTCTCCCTTGTCGTATTGATGCATGGCACGACGTGAATTAAAATTGAAAACAATTTGGTTGGCTCAAAACTTCGCCACTTCCACGGCATCATCGGTGGCAGCACAGGGGGCCAACCACTACCTCTTAGAGCAGTATTATTTTAATGTTACTTCAGTGTGAGAAAGAGATGGAGCTATACAGAACGTCTAGCTCCATCTCTTTCCCACACTCAAGTAAGATTACAATAATATTGCTTTAAGAGCTGGTGGTCTAGCTCCAGAGGTGATGAGCGCAGTGGCGATGAAGAGTTGAGATCGCTGCATTTTTTGGGGCACAGAGAGCAAGTGGGACATAGTTTGCACCAGAACTCCACATCCTGCTGCCGTATAGTGATAGAATCTCTGCTCTTATCAGCGTTTAGCAGTGTACTGCTCTCATCTAACTAGTTTGTCAAGCGTATTGCAGTTGTCCTTAAGCAATTCACATTACGTGGGCCGATAGCTTGTTTGCTATCCAATAGAATACTTAATATACCGTAAGATCTGACATCCTAAAAGCAGTGGAAGTTTTCAGGTTTTTAATATTGATATGCATTCATATGAAAAATATTAGTACCTATGTGGCCCTCGTTACCTTAATTAACCATTTACAGTTCTGTACCTACATGTAATATATTTAGGTATATACTTTCAGTATCTTCGATATCGACAGATACTATGGCATACATATTGTCAGTTCTCCAATCAACAATGGATGGCATTCCATTTAATCTTATCATTGGAAACATATAATTGCATTGTCATAGATTTGGAACGAAGATATTTTTTTTTGCATTGTGTAGTCGGTGGGCCGAGATAAGCATCTATTCACCTTACCAAGTTCACCAAACTAGTATCTAAGCCTAGTACTTACTTTTTAGTTTCCTTGATCAGGTAAGTATGTAGGTCTGCGGTATTTGCCAGGTTTTTTATTGAACAATGACCGACTTATTTCAGCATCTTTATGCCACTTAACTGATCGGAAACTAGAAACCAAATCTACAATATAAAGTAAATTAAAAATCAAAAATCCCGACTGCGTACAAAATTTACTTTAAAAAACTTTTTTTACAAAAAAAAAAAACAACCGACCTCCAAAAAAAAAACACTACAAAGTGAAAAATAACTTTAATTTCGGAAGTCGGTGTCTTTGGATCTGTATTTTGCTGCTGCCGACTTCCGAAATTAAAGTTATTTTTCACTTTGTAGTGTTTTTTTGCAGGTCGGTTGTTTTTTTTTTTTGTAAAAAGTTTTTTATTTTTCACTTTTTAGTGGGTCGGTTTTTAATTTATCTAAATTACAATAGCCTAATGACAACTGCTCATCACCTTTTACAAAACATTGCTTTTCCCGATGCAGAGACGTTAATTGATAAGGAGTTCTCCGAGTACTTCACCATCAGCTCCACTTCACCATATAAATTGTGACGAGCTTATATTGCTTAGCAATAATTTTAAAGTTATCGAATCGCAACCCGTGAAATACTTATTATTGAGTTGTTCCGGTGGCCATCTTACCACCTGTGGGCTTCGTCATCAGTTCCACTTCATCAAATTGTGCTTTCTGAGTGCAAATGCACAAGTAACTATAAAAAATACCCAAATCACTATAGGTGTGCCTATAATATTTGCACAGTTCCCTCGATTTCTCCAGGATTCCATCATCAGATTCTGACCTGATGACTATGGGGCCACCTGGAGAGTATACCCTTTCAAGCAAAAAATAATTTTTCAAATCGGTCCAGCCGTCTTCGAGTAATCGGGGAACACACTTAAAAAAAAAGTTGCCGACGAACTGAGTGAGAACCTCCTCCTTTTTCGAAGACGGTTAAAAATAATTTATAGCCAGAGTGCATCTCATGACAATTCCAATAAGCCCAAACACGGCTAGGATACATTGATTTATTACGGAGTTCTGGTGCCTACTTTCCGGCTTCATCATCAGATCAGTTCGATGGTACCATTTTCATCAGAATCTTTTATTTTTTGCTTCTTCATAATCGCTTAACTATCTAAATCGAGATATCTTATCGCCACTCGTGAAATAATTATCATTGAGGAGTTCCCGTGACCATCTGCGGTCTTCTTCGTCGGTTCCACTTCACCAAATGATACTTTCTGAATGCAAATGCTTGACGTGTTGTTGAAAATATCAAAATCACTATGTGTTTGCCTATAATATTTGAGGAGTTCCCTCAATTCTTCATGGATCCTGTCATCAGAACTGGACTTTGATAAAAATGGAACCAATCTGGAAGTATGTCTTTTAAATAAAAAAATAATTTTCCAAATCGGTTTATAAATGACGGAGTACTGAGGTAACAAAAATTAAGAAAAAAACACAACCGAATTGATAACCTCCTCCTTTTTTTGAAGTCGGTTAAAAAAGATGGAAACAAGATGACCTATTTTGTCTCCAAACAATCTCATGCAGTCGGCGGTTGCCTCTGACTGCATGAGATTTTTTGGAGACAAAATATCATCATCATGGTCATCTTGTTTTGAGAGGAGCTCGTGGCTAAGTAATAACAGCCGCACGGGTCGATCCATCAGGTTAAGCTACGCTTTCCGGGATTGGTCCGTGGATGGGTGATCTTACATACCGAGAATACTCCGTGCCTCGGAAAGTACGTTAAGCCGTTGGTCCCGGCTGTCATTCGTGGATCTTTGACAGTCGTTACGGGCCGTCAGCAGCCCGAAAGTCTGACAACCAGTCTTACCAAGGGGTATCGTATTACCCAGTTACTGAGTTGTGGAGGCCAGATAGGCAGTCGCTCCATGTAAAATACTGGTATTCAGCTGCATCCGGTTAGACTGGAAGCCGAACCCAACATAGTTGGGAAAAGGCTAGGCAGATTGATATATTGGTCATCTTGTTTCCATCTTTTTTTTAAGTTAATTTTTTACGCAGCCCGACTGCGTTTTTTTTTAAATTTTTAAATTGACTGTTTTATTTTACACTTTTTAGTTACGATTATTTTTCTCTCACTGTAAGTATTAAGTAACGCTTTAGTTAAAGGTCGCTAAAATACCTTTAATGCAGCAATAATATATCTATTCTATAAACAAATAAATAAAATTGAAGTGTCTCTGAGAGTATTTATCAAACATTATGCTGAGCGATGGCCGTTTTGCGTAGATATTTCGCAATTTTCTTTTTGTGTTTTTTTTTTCCGACACGTTAATTGCAAATCGATCTACTATCTTTCATTTTATTTTCTTTCAAAAAACATATCAAGACATCACACCTGTATTTTCAGAAGGTCTGGGCAGAGGTATAGTCTAGTTCACCCTCATTTAGCCTGTTATACATATTTAAGAAAGAACTAGGAAACTAACATAGAATTTTATCAACTTTTCCAGATTACAATCATGGGTTTATGCTGTAGTTGCTGCGGTGATGACGGCGGTGGCGTGAACGTTGTGGACAACGCATTCAACAATGACGGAGGCGGTTGGGTCCCCCCTCCAGATGGCGGAAACATGGGCAACCACCCCATGGAGATGCAGAGATGACCCTCAAGAGCACACGTTGAGTGATAAGGCAATCAAGCAACGTTGCTGCTTACATTTTTTTATATTATTGAGCTAATACATATATTTGACACTAGGTACTTACAATTATGGTTTTATTTTATTCTTAGCTTCATGTTTGAATAAAACACTAGGACCTAAGAAGATTAGATCAAACGAACGAGCTATATCATCGCAATTGTCATTCTTCTTCTTAGCGTGTTGATGGCAAATATAACTTTTTCCTGTTTGGCCCAGAACTCGGTAGCGCTAACTAACACCATTCGCTGACGCAGACATAAGGTCCTAACGTGTACAGGTCATGCGGCGCAAGATGAAAGGTGGGCCATGGTCTGCGGGGAGACGTCGCATATACATTGATGATCGGACCCATCCGAGAAACCTCATGTGTGGAGATTGTCTTTAACCCAACATCTAATAAAACCAGGCATAACACCTTACAAAAGCATAGCGAAGAGATGATGACGACTTATTTACGCTTCCCACAGCACCACTTTTATAAATAAACAAAAAAACGCCAATCAAAGAAGAACAAACTATTATATCAATACCTGCATCTGTAACATCGATTGGCAATTTTCAAGAAGGCCTATGTCCAGGAGAAGACGTCTTGCGGCTGTTATGATGATGGTAAAAACAAGATGATATGACTCCTGAGAAGGTTTAAAATTTAAACCTTTTTAGGAGTACTAATAATCTCGTTTAAACTTTAAATAAATACCACACGTACCATCGTCAGCTAGAAAATGACAACCATCTAGTTTAAAAACATTATAACGTTTAAAAAAATAGCATTTCATCATCTTATATACGTATAGTACTAGCAGCGTCCCGCGGTTACACCCGCATAAGTCTCGATCCTGTAAGAATACCGGGATAAAAAGTATTCTATATGTTAATCTATATTATAAACTATCTGTGTGCCAAATTTCATTCAAATCCGTTCAGTAGTTTTTACGACACAACACACAAAACAAAACATCCAAAAACATCCATCCATGCATCCATCCTCACAAATTTTCGCGTGTATAATATTAAGTAGGATATAGACTGCCTCGTTGGTCTAGTAGTCGTAACAAGCGCTACTGCTGAGCATGAGGTCTTGGGTTCGATTCTCAGGTCGGGCAAAGTGTCATTGGGTTTTTCCATTAGGATTTTTTCAGTAGCCGCGCCGAATCTGGATTTGTGCCCGGTTGATGGCAATAGGCTCGCTCTCTATTATATGGGACCTAAAAATATAACTGGCGAAATGTGAGTGTATTATAGGTACATCTCTGCCTAACCCTTCGGGGTATACAGGCGTATTGTTTATTTTTATTTGAAACATACAATATGTGATTGATTTTAAAATTCATCATATTTGATTTCGATTGCAATGGCATTTGAGATCTGCTTTAGAATAGCGACTAGGTACTAACTTAACTCTCTCTCTCTCTCTGTCGCCCAGCCTAGCCTTATACCATTATTTGAGTCGGCTCTCCTCGTCATTCTTCGCCAGCCATGTCTGTACTCTCGGTCGACTTCTTGATATGTGACCAATAAAGTAAAGTTAATAACTAGGTACCGTTCATCAGTTTCGGCTTCAATTCTACCTACATGCATTGGTCCAGACATTTTGATGCTCACCAGTTGAGGACGATATTTTCATCTAAATGCGCGAAAGCAAAGATGTAACATGTTCCAAAACTATAACACACTGAAAGGATGTAAATCTATACAAATAAATAAAATTGAAATGTCTGTTTGTAATATCAAAACAACAACTTTTTACTAAATGCATAGGAAAGTATAAACGGTTCCTACAACAAAAAAGCAATTTTTAACATTTTTGTCTGTCTGTCTGTTTGTTCCGGCTAATCTCCGAAACGGCTGGACCCATTTTGACGGGACTTTCACTGGCAGATAGCTGATATTACGGCGGGTAACGAAGGCTCCTTTTATTTTAGAAATATAATTCCGCGCAAAAACATTAATGCCCATAAAATTATGAACAAAAAGTCGTAAGTATTTGAAAATTTTTGCATTTGATAGCCCAAATCTCGAGGATAGTTATAGGCTATTTAACATCACGCTACGACCCTTAGGAGCCGAGCAAAAAGTAAAAAGTCAGAAACAACACTAAGCTAAAACGAAGTAACAGCGCAGGCGGGCGATTCAACGCAACGACGGTTGGCGACGGGTCGCGGGACGAGGGAGTGTTAAAATGTGGCTGTTATTTTAGTATATTGTGTATCTTACGACATCGAAGTCGCGGGGCACAGCTAGTAAAAAATAAAAATAGAAACGCGACTGCAACTAAAAAGATCAAAACAAGATCACTTTTGCAGTCTGACGTAGTTGGTGGCAGTGATACTTTTTTGGTGGTATCACATCGGGGCCACCAATTTGGTGGTAGTATGTGTGTGTGTGTAAGTAACGAAAATTGGGAGTAGTCCATACTTTAATTAAATTTCAGATTTGATGCCACCAACTGCATCATTTCTTTCAGCGTTTTATTTAGGTCCAATAACGAAACTTTTAGTGGTAAGTAGATACAGTCCCTCTAGACCGAATTTCGGCTATGGTGCCCAGTCGACGCAGGAGATATTATAGTGCAAAATTTTTGCGTAGACACAGGTGCACTCTCTTCTCTCATTCTCTTAGTCCGATGGGACGGCAATCCGACACGACTGGAGAGAGACGTTTCTCTTCGCTTTCAATAAGACTGCCCGTTGGTTTCATGTGACGTTTCAAGCAAACTGTCGCTTGTCATTTTGAATACACGATTCGAAAAATAGACATGTGCCCAATTTTTCCTGCATATGGTTCACTCTTTTAACGTTCCAAGCATATCCCAGTTTGGTTCGTATGGTAGTGTAGATACGCAATACGAAAGTTGTAAAATAAAGCAAATCGCGATCGGAACGAAACCAACTAGTTTGAATCGTTTAACGAAAATGCGTTACGCAATTAGGTAGCAGGACCAACAGCTTAACTTGGTTTCCGAGGCACGGGGGTATCACATCGCTAACTACCATTATCATTACCCGTAACACTTCCATTTTTCTTTCCTCTATCACTACTCTACACTACTTTATTTTATTGATTTTACTATGAGTTAGTTTCCAATTTTTGGAGATACATATCGAATGAGCGGTAGGTTACTTACTACCTAAAACCAATTGTTCATATCAAATAAGAAAATGCGTTTGAGTAGAAGAGATCCATATAAGAGGCATGAAGTAAGATAGAAGATGGATAGATCTATATATAGATAGATCAAACTCAAACTCAAAGCATTTATTTCAAATAAACCAATTACAGGCGCTTTTGAATTGGCAAAGAGTCAGTCAGTTAGTCAGAAAGTTGAAGCTAGTTGCCCATTCCAAAGCGTAGATCTCTATGGAGAAGATCGGGCAAGAAACTCCACGGACCCTCTTTTAAATCAAAATATTGGTTACATCATTCATGTTCAAATTAAGTATGTGAGAACAATGTAGAAAGACGTGCACGTTAAAAGCGTCCGCAACAAAAAGGTAAAAACCAAAAACGATTCAAAAATTAAAATAAGCCGTGGCAGCTAAGAGATGACCAGTCCCTACTGACATAGAATACTCTTTATTATGTACACCATAAAAATAACAAGTACATTCATATTTTATGCTGATGATGAAAGAAGTAAGCCAGTCACCAATGTTAATGACAAAGCTGAATAGCCAGGGAACGCCGGACGTACCATAACATCACGCCTCTAATCTTCGGAGGGTGAGACAGAGGTGTACTGTAGTACACCCACATTTGGCCAGTTATGTTTACACTTGTCAGTGTGTCTTGATTGAAGTGACAAGTGTTGCTGCCACTTGACACTTGTCTTTCTGACATTGTCAGATAGTGATGCGGCTGGATATTATTTAACTCGTTACTCGTGTAAATAAATTATAGGCTCGAGTCCATTTTCTCTCGAGGTGCCACTCGATGTAGTAAGTCCCATGTTACTACATGTGGCCCTCCATTGAGGGCGAGCCTATTGCTGTCGATCGGGCACTAATCCAGACTCCGGGCCGTTACTGAGAAATTTCTAATGGCACTTTGCCCGACCTGGGAATCGAACCCTGGTCCCTAAGCTTAGCAGTCGCGCTTGCGATCACGAGACCAACGGGGTGGTTAGACCAAGGTAAGTAGGTACCTAAGTATATGCGAATGGAAATCATTTAAACAAAACAAACGTTATTGAAACAATATAAAAATATTATATTTTATAATCTCAAAACTTGGATGTAGATGAAAAATTTCCTGAATTTTCTTATTGACGAATTCAAATTAAAAGATTGGTTGAGAGATGGGATGATAATTGTATAATATCGGGTGTTATATTTAATAGTCTGCCGGTATTCAACCAACAATTCTGCACAATACTTCGTAAGATTTGTGTGCAATTTCAGACCCGCCGAATGAAATGTAGCAGCATCCGTGACTGGGGTGCACCTGAAATAGAAAATGCATGTACTTAATTTAATTTAATATTTAAAACCATAAGCCTACAGTAATCCAACTGAAGTTAACGGTAACTTCAGCGAGTTCAATTGAGAAGTAGTTTCGGTTCCACAGTTGATGCAGCAATGGAGGTGTGTTATTAAGGAAACTCAACTTTGTTAACCAATGATTCGGATCAACGATACAGAAAATTATTTATTTATTTATTAAACTGTATGCACAAGTAAAAAAGAATACCGTACAAAGGCGGACTTAATGCCTGAGGCATTACACCCACGGACGGACCCAGATAGCCGAAATATTCAAGGGCTCTGTTTTCAGTTTCTACATTCTTTGATTGAATTGTAATTAAAGAAAGTATTAGCGGAAATCCTCTTGAACTTAAACAAAAACAGAGGAAGGAAGTTTTCAAAATATGTCTATGGTTGCAAGTCCCACAAACACAAATGACTAAATTAAAGTCATTGTTAAAACCCGGGCGTCATGTTATTTTGCAAGTTATTTCCTCAAGTACAAAATAAAGATTTAGAAATTATGGGACAATTAATGGAACAAGTAAGGAATGTTATTTAGATATTAATGTTAAAACAACAAAAAATCAAATAACACAAATTAATACATTTACATTTTTGACATTATTACATTTTTTTTACGTTGTCTATATATCTCTTTATCCACTTTCCTGTCGCAGGTATGCTGGAAGAGATTTCTTTAGAAATAAGCATCACCTTTATACGTATTCTTCTGTTCCTTTCTTCTTGTCTGTTTATATGTGTGTACATAAACTGTTAAATAAATATTACTTGAAAATCATTCAGTCAGTGATTCAGTTACATATTTTATGTTCATTCTCATTATGGTTAGCTTTTTTTTTTTTTTTTTTGTGGATGGGAAATCATCAAATGACTTCTCCCGCTCTGGGCGGAGCGGGAGGGCGTGTCAGACTTTTACTGACTAAAACCCACCCGTGTTCCTTCTGTTGCCTGTGCCGGGGCCACGGTAACTCTTTCGAACATCTCGCAACCCTAGCTGGGTTATGGTTAGCTTGAGGTAGAATGATCAAGAATGAAAGAGAGAAATAGTTGCGACAAGTTGACCGTGATGACGCAAGCTAATAAAAACAAACAGTATTATAGGTGAAGATGCCAGGGGCCGGCCTACTTACAGTTGTGAACGTCAATCGACTGATGATAAATGACGATGAAGATAAAAGATGAGTCTATAAAAGAACTTACTTTGCCGGGTGTCAGAGATTGCATGTGCCGAACTCGTCCAATGTAAAGCGGTTCACCATTGTGGGTGTTGCCAGCTGGTATGGCCCCTACTGGGACCTGGCCGTTGCTGCTGTGCAGCCAACGTACTGCGTGAGGTGGGCAGCACAGCACCTGACGATAACAGTCACATTGTAATATAATAACATAGCGATATGCTTGTATTACCCGAAGGAATAAGAACAAGTAGCTGTATAGGGCAGATTTCGTCAGTGATTCTCATTTTATAGTATTCAACTAAATAAAGCTTCGTTTTATTTACTCTTGAAATTATGAAAACTCTCGAATCCTCAAAGACTTTTCTCTTATCTGTTTACGCATGTATGTATCTACTGTTGGAAGTCAAGGGCTATGTGTTTATTTATCAATATGTGAAGTATTTTTGCCGCCATTTCAATAACATTTATATATGCAGTGACGTACCTCAAAATTATGTACGGAGATTTCTTTTCCTCCATGCGGCACATAAGCGGAGCGATGTTTGATGGCCAGTTTCCCTGGAATGAACTCTCCGCTGTGGTGAGACCTGATGATGCAGAGGGGACTGCCATCCCAACCTTCCTTGCCAGCTACGTAAGCTTTGTGCGTCAGTGAAGTAACGTCCGATGTTGTAGCTGGTATCCATTTAATAGGATCTGTAACGAAAAATTAAGACTTGTTGATCATGTTATCACAAAATCGTGTTTAAGTTTCACTATACTATAAAACATACACACACACACACACAGCAGAACTTAAACACAAACAATCACACTTAACAATTTGATTTCTTAAAATCACTCTATTGTGCATTGAATTACACTCTATTGTGCATTGAATTACATTTACAGGAGAAAATACTCGGTGACTTGAATTTACTATGATACTGAATCATAGATAAGTCTTTACTAGAATTTCTAGAGCGCAGATTATTTTCGAGCACGGCCAACCCTTTGCCAACTGACGCCAATCCCTTTTCGGCTCCCTCTCTCAATAAGCTACTCCAATGATTACTTGGTGACATGGACTTCTGCAAATATAAGGAGTACCATGCTTCCTGAGTACATTTCAGTCTTTATGTGTTGCATAAATGAAGAGCATGGGGCTGAACGTTTTACCTTGTGGAACCCCTATTTTTGGTACATTATCTGTAACAAAACGCCTTTTGCAAATCCAAAAATAATCGTATTTTGATTTGTGTCACTTATAATTTAGGAAGATACTAAAATTTTGAAAGTTGGGACATAATAGTATATAGTTTTATAAGATTTTTAAATTTTTTTTTTATCTGTAACAATTTTATCTTCGTTTATTTTATTTTGATTGCATTGACATTTCATTTTATTTTAATTTTAATTCTGTGGCAGTATTGTGAAATTTTAAAATGCTACTTTATTGTATGTGTATGGATCTTGCCTGAATTAAATGAATTAATTAAAAATAATCATAATCATAAATCTTTATTTATCTCAACATCATATTACAGGCACTGGTTAATAAAATGCACAATCTTAAATAGAGAAAGGTGTCTGAGGTAATAATAATAATATCATAACCACACAATATCTAGTTTGGTACACTCAGCTTTAAAAATTAGGAATCTAACCAGTTGTTCAGAAATCTAAAAATGTTTTCTTTTAATTTAAATGTTAGGTAAATTAACTGCCAAATGACTTTGTTTTGTCACTTTTTGTTTTATCTTATCATCATATTTATTTATTTAGAATTGCACGCACTGCCGCGGACTTAATGCCATAGGCATTTTCTACCAGTCAAGCTTTGGGTGATGCAGAGACAAACAGTGGTAGGTGCAATGATGAAATTTTTTAAATTTAAATATAAGGATATACGTACCTATACCTATTAAAACTATAAATATAATAGATATACCTAATTATATATAAATGTAAGCAAAATACATGAATATGCTAAAACAGTGTATAGTACCTTCAACAATGGTGACAACTGGCGGCGGCTGCGGTGTCTGTTGGTAGATGTAGTTGGTGACGTAGGTAGGCTGTGTGGGTTCTGGTGGCGGCTGTGGCGGCGGAGGCTGGTACACCGGCATCATCACTGGGGTCGGCACGTACGTGTATGACCCGCCGGGTGGCGGAGGATGACCATGACCAGTGTAGTACGGCGGGGGTGGCCCGTGCGGAGGATCTAATTATAAATGAAGAAAAAAGTGACATAGATAATTTGGTTGCATACAAGAAGATATCGTTGGTGCAAAAGATTTTATAAAAAAAAGTTTAATGGAGATTCATAAGGAATTTCAAGACACGGGTTTACTATGTAATATTTGTTATTAAGATAGGAACATGAAAGTTTTTCATTGTTGTTTGCAGAAAACATTAATTAATCATGTAGTTCGAGTTGCTGAGTTCTAGAATCTACGTTTCGGAAAAGAAATGGTTCATTCTATATCGTAAATAACCATATCACCCATAGATGTCTATCAATAAGTACCTACCTGATTACCCGAAAGCAGCTTTTACTTTTCAACTAAATAAAGACAAGCTTTCAAAGCTAGGATTACTTACTGTGGGACATGGTGGTAGTTAATATGAAATTTAACAAAATAAACAATGTACAAAACTGTTTGTTTCACAGGTGTTCAAAACCTCACTGGACACTTCAGTTGTTTATCATTTATTTGTACCTATCATCTGATTCACGCCCTTATCATATCGGTTAGAACTTCAACGCATTTCATGATTAGATAAAATGTACTTCAATTTCGACACAATAATTGTACATTATGGTACAAGTGTGCTATGTTGGTCAGGCGAGCGCGTATCGCCTCGAGTGTAATGACCAACATAGCACACTTGTATCATAATGTGCTAACGACATTTTTCAATACACTTACGAGGCAAATAATAAATAAAGTTTCATAAACTAATAACTATAAAAAAAAATGAAATATGCTTTTATCGCGGAGTCTTCACAGGTTGAAGGAGAGGCAAAGGCACAAAGCCGTCGAACAGTCTAATACAGTGTGAGTCTTTATAATGTGCACATATCGAAATGAGGGAATCTATGCTTAATTTTATCGACGGAAAAAATGTTAAAAAAAATCTAAATATTTATTTATATTTTTTATGGATTTTTAAAAAAAAATGTTTGCTTTTGTGACCCCAGTGTATACAAAACTGTGTAACTTTTAAACTAAACGATTTATCACGATGAAACAAACTCTATAATGTTTGGAAGTAATTAGGTGTCGTCATAAAATAAAAATTATGGAAAAAAAATAGCCACATTTAAAAATAAACATTTTTGTTTGGCAAAAATCTGATTTTTTTTCATTAATTTTTACAAAAATTGTAAAATTTCTCAATAACATGCCCCCATCACCTTCTTTTTTTATAACTTTAAGTTATTTTTCATTGTATTAGGAACCTAACGGTAAAAATTGCATGTTTTTAACTCAACCCCAACATTTTTTATCAACTGTCAAAGAAAGGCCCAACGCATAGCTATTGTTTAGCAGGTAGATAAACTTTCTTTTGAATGTGCGCAGGTCGAGGAGGTAGGGCCAGCCAAAGGAACTTGAATTATGACAGATGTCAGACTGGCAGTCGCTCCGAATTATTCGCCGCTGCTACATGTGTTTCGGTACTTTCGTTCGCAGGACTTTCATAACTTTCGTTCGCTGCTACATGATGCCGCGTTTAAGTGAATTTTCCCCGGCACACATCGCCGACATACATTTTTATTATGGAGTGGGACAAGGAAGTGCCAGAGCTGCGCGCGCGGCTTACATAGCTGCGTATCCTAACAGGCAACCAGTGCCATCTGCCCGAAACTTCCAGGAAGTTCACAGAAGGTTGTCGATCACTGGACTTGGATCAAGTAGAGATCGTCGCGAGCCACCTCAAGTAATTATTGATGCGGCTACTGAACAAGCAGTATTAAGTGATTTGTTTGCTGATCCATCCATAAGTACTAGACGACTGGCTCTTCGTCACGGAATATCCCAAAAATCAGTGTGGCGTATTTTAAAGAAAGAAGGATTGCATCCTTATCACTATCAAAGGGTGCAACATCTACATGAAGACGTAGACTGGCGTCCAAGGTGTGTGATGTCCACATGGATTCAAAGAAAAACCAGAGCAAACCCAAACTTTCCAAGAAAAATACTATGGATGGACGAAGCGACATTCACTAGAGACGGTATTACTAACTGTCGAAATTTACACAGATGGTGCCGCGCAGGTGAAAACCCGAAACTGAAACGGTCATCTACTTTCCAAGTAAGATTTTCGATAAATGTTTGGGCTGGTCTTATCGATAACATGTTGATTGGACCAGTCATATTGCCGAGAACGTTGACTGGTGAAAGATTTTTAAGTCTATTGAGAGATGATATGCCTCAGTTATTGGAAGATGTCCCACTGGCTGTGCGTCAAAGGATGTTTCTTCAGATGGACGGATGTCCTGCCCATTACGCTACAAATGTAAGAAGATTTTAAACGAAAATTATCATGACAAATGGATCGGCCGGCAAGGACCTGTAGGGTGGCCTGCGCGTTCACCCGATTTGACGCCCCTTGATTATTTCCTATGGGGGACCATGAAGCAACGCGTCTACAGTACCCCCATCAACAGTGAGGCCGATTTGCGTGACCGCATAATAAACTGTGCGAATGATATTCGCAATGATCCCGAAATGATAAGGAGAGCGACACACCAAATTCTAATTCGCGCGGCTTTGTGTTTACAACAACGAGGTGGACATTTTGAGAACCTGATGCATTAAATTTTGTATTTAATAATAAATGGGTTTCAATTGAACTCTTTTGCATTAATTATCATCCCAAACAAACCACCCTTATGAGAACAATACGATTCCGCGTTCGGAGTGCCATCTTTGAAACGACCCGCGCGCATTCACAACAAAGTTAACAAAAAAAAGTTTATCTACCTGCTAAACAATGTGCGTAGCTATGCGTTGGGCCTTTCTTTGACATTTGATAAAAAATGTTGGGGTTGAGTTAAAAACATGCAATTTTTACCGTTAGGTTCCTAATACAATGAAGAATAACTTAAAGTTATAAAAAAAGAAGGTGATGGGGGCATGTTATTGAGAAATTTTACAATTTTTGTAAAAATTAATGAAAAAAAATCAGATTTTTGCCAAAAAAAAATGTTTATATTTGATTATGGCTATTTTTTTTCCATAATTTTTATTTTATGACGACACCTAATTACTTCCAAACATTATGGAGTTTGTTTCATCGTGATAAATCGTTTAGTTTAAAAGTTACACAGTTTTGTATACACTGGGGTCACAAAAGCAAACAATTTTTTTTAAAAATCCATAAAAAATATAAATAAATATTTAGATTTTTTTTAACATTTTTTCCGTCGATAAAATTAAGCATAGATTCCCTCATTTCGATATGTGCACATTATAAAGACACACTGTATGTATTAAATGCATAAAAACTGAATATTTTGTATGTTATTTGGATGTAGAACACGAAAGAATATTATTGTTTTGACAAAAATAAATAATTTGTTGAAATATTATGTTAATTTATCATATTTTATTTATGTACACAGTATGCATAAAAAGGCATGGAGCCTTTTTGATGAGATTAAAAAACCGCACATCTCCGACTAGTAAATAATTATCTGTAGCGCACACTACCGCACTAGTGCGGTAATATAAAATAAAAAGCACACGTGTTTAATACTCTGCATTATGAACCCAAAAGCGGTTCAGTCAGAGTCACTTTACTAGCTAGTGAAAGAGAAATGTGAAAAGAACTGTACTAATTTGGATTGTACTCTGACAAGATATCCATATTTATTCATCGATTTTGAAAAATATATTTTAAAGATTTTAACTTTCATCATTATTCGATTTCGATTGCATTTGAAATGTCCTTTATGCGACTTCTTCTCTGTTTCCGCCCAGCCTTATCCCATTATTTGAGGTCAGCTCTCCTCGTCATTATTCGCCAGACATGTTTGTACTGGGTCGACTTCTTGTTATGGTGACCAATAAAGTAAAATTAATAACTAGGTACCGTTCATCAGTTTCGGCTTCAGTTTTATCTAACTCAAATCTTCATGCTCAAATCTTAATATCTGACTTGGTCCAGAAATCTTGATGCTCACCAGGTGAGGGCGATATTTTTACAAGAATGCGCGTAAGCAAAAAGGTTGAAAATAAAAAGCAAGCAAGCAAGCAGTCTGGTGCAGTTGGTGGCAGTTACTTTAGTATTAGATTTGATGCCACCAACTGTATTAAACCGTTTGAAAGTGATCTTATTTTGAGCTTTTTAATTACAGTCAGTTTTTATTTTGTTCAATTTTTTTTTCAGGATTCTTGTTTAGGTCCAAAGTCAAAACTTTTCGTAAGTAGGTATGTACAAAATAAATCATATAAACAAAACAAACACATTGAAATAATATGAAAATTTAATATTAGATCAGTCAGTATCAGAATCTCAAAACTTGAATGTAGATGAAAAAGTTTGGTAAAAATTATAATTGACGCGTGCAAATAAAAATAATGATCGTGGCATGAGATGGAACATTTTATAATATCGGGTGTTATATACAATAAATTACTGGTATTCAACCAACAATTTTGCATAGCACTTCGTAAGATTTGTGGGTAATTTCAGACCCGCCGAATGAAATGTAGCAGCATCCGTGACTGGGGTGCACCTGAAATAGAAAATGCATGTAATTTAATTTAATTTTCAAAACTATAAACCTACAGTAATGCAACTGAAGTTATTGGTAACTTCACTGAGTTCAACGGAGATATAAGCTTTGGTTCCACAGTTGATGAAATAATGGAGGTTTGTTATTATAAAGGGTGTCTCAGTAAGAGTGCACTTTTTAAAATTGGAATATTTTTTTTTTTCATGCAAGTGGCAACTCTGAAATTTGACAGCTGTCACCTCTGTTTATTCCGATTATTAAAAATGGAGCGCTTTTCGAAAGAACAACGCGTTATAATTGTGAAAACTCATTACAACGGTGAACGGCATTTGTTACAGGAATATGATAACGGACTTCTTGTGGCCTCAACTAGACGGCATGAATCTGGGCAACATGTGGTTTCAGCAGGACGGCGCAACCTGCCACACCGCGCATGAAACAATCGACTTATTGCAGCAACGATTTCCAGAACACATTATCTCACGAAATTCTGATGTCAACTGGCCACCAAGATTGTGCGATTTAACGCCGTACGATTTTTTTCTTTGGGGTTTTGTGAAATCTCGGATTTATGCGAATAAACCCGAAACAATTCCTGAGCTCAAATCGAAAATCCAACGCGTCGTCGGTGAGATACAGCCACATCTCTGTGCAAAAGTCATGGAAAATTTCATGAAAAGAGTAATGGCCTGTTATCGGAGCCGTGGGGGTCATTTACCGGATATTTTATTCCATACTTAAGCGGAACATGTCTTCTTTACAATACAATAAAAATATCACAACTCTGTCATAAAATACTTGTTTTTATTTTAAAATGAAAAAGTGCACTCTTACTGAGACACCCTTTATTATGGGAAAAATACAACTTGTTCTGTTTGTTTTGTTGTTGTTGTGTTGTGTTCTTCTTTTGTTCTTGTTCTGTTTGTTTCTTTTCTTCTGTAGTTTCCGTCTACCCCCGGGGAAAGAAGGCGTGAGTTTATTTACTTATGTATGTATGAAATACAACTTTGTATATCAATGATTCACGCTCCATTGATGATGATCGATGATGAAGCAAATGAATGTGAAGGGTTAAGTGATTTTGAATCATGTGCGGTGCAAATGTCATTTTTATCTGCCCTGCGCTTGAATTGCCCAGCAAACGTTAATGGTACGGATCCAGATAGCCGAAATATTCAGAGGCTCAAGTTTTAGTTTTTACGTTAGTAATAGCGCAACTCCTCCTGAACTTAAATAAAAATAAAGAAACGAAGTTCCAACCGTGTAATGTCCTTTGTCGTCGAATTGTGCCAGTTTGTGGTTGCAAGTCCCACATATTAAATTAATCACAGTAGTCGTTATTAAAACCCGTGTGTCATGTTATTTTGCTTATAATTTCCTCAAGTGCAATAAAGATTTAGAAATTATGGGACAAATTATTTGACAAGTAATTTTATTCAGATATTATTAATCACTGAAGCGGGAAACAACAAAAAATTAAAAAAAATACTTTAAAATGAGACAGTTGGTGATTAAGTTACGTAATTTATGGTCGTCGTTTTGCATTTTCATTGTGGTAGCGTGGTAGTGTGTAGCTTTAGATAGTACGAACATCAGAATGTGAGATATAAAGGTCCCTGTTTGTAAAAGAAACAATTCGACATATATTTATGTACCCTAATGGGTAGATACCTAATTCTGATTGCTTGAAGTGGCGCCCGGGGAAGGCCTACTTTCAGTTGTGAACGTCAATCGACTGATGATAAATGACGATGAAGATAAAAGATGAGTCCATAAAAGAACTTACTTTGCCGGGTGTCAGAGATTGCATGTGCCTAACTCGTCCAATGTAAAGCGGTTCACCATTGTGAGTGTTGCCAGCTGGTATGGCTCCTACTGGGACCTGGCCGTTGCTGCTGTGCAGCCAACGTACTGCGTGAGGTGGGCAGCACAGCACCTGACGATAACAGTCACATTGTAATATAATAACATAGCGATATGCTTGTATTACCCGAAGGAATAATCATAGGAACAAGTAGCTGTATTATATAGGGCAGATTTCATCAGAGATTCTAATTATAAAATATTCAAATAAATAACAGATTCGTTTTATTTACTCTTGAAATTATGAAAACTCTCGAATCCTCAAAGACTTTTATCACTTTTATCTGTTTACGCATGTATACAGGGTGTAAGGGACAGCCCTCCACAAACTAACAGGGACATTCAGCTTCTTGTTTTGAATCATATTCCACCGGAAATATTCTCAGGCATTTTTAATTTTTTTATATTGTACTTACAGTTACTATTTATTTATTTCAATGTAAAATTACATTGTATGTACGCAGCACTCCATTTATGTAAGTAAAACAGCAAAAATAAAAAAAATCAGCAGTGGATGTTGAAATACTCGGCGTCCGAAGGCTCGCTGCGCTGCCGTTCGCTTCGCGCGTTTTGCTACGGTAATGATACATTGCGTGTGATGTAATTAAACAAATCAGGTTTATTGGATTCCCTTAAGGTTCCTGAAATAATTTCATATACCGGTCATCTTAGTATGATATACTGAATTCACCCCATCAGTCTACGGAGGGCTATCCCTTACACCCTGTATACTGATGCAAGTCAAGGGCTATGTGTTTATTTATCAATATGTGACGTATTTTTGCCGCCATTTCAATAACATTTATATATGCAGTGACGTACTTCAAAGTTATGTACGGGGATTTCTTTTCCTCCATGCGGCACATAAGCGGAGCGATGTTTGATGGCCAGTTTCCCCGGAATGAACTCTCCGCTGTGGTGAGACCTGATGATGCAGAGGGCACTGCCGTCCCAACCTTCCTTGCCAGCCACGTAAGCTTTGTGCATCAGTGAAATAACGTCCGATGTTGTAGCTGGTATCCATTCAATAGCATCTGCAACGAAAAATTAAGACTTGTTGATCATGTTAACACAGAATCGTGTTTATGTTTCATTATTCTAGAGAAGGCTTGTGTAGCAGTAGTTAAAAACAAACAATCATACTTAACATTTTGAATTCTTAAAACGAGTTTCTTGGGCATTCAATTACATACATAGGTAGGCATTTTCAGGAGAAAATACACTGCGACTTGAATTTACTATGACACTGAATCATAGATTAGTCCTTACTAGAATTCCTAGAGCGCAGATTATTTTCGAGCACGGCCAACCCTTTGCCAACTGACGCCAATCCCTTCTCGGCTCCCTCTCTCAATAAGCTACTCCAATGATTACTTGGTGGAGGTGGAGGTGCGTGTTGAACATGGACTTCTGCAAAGATAAGGCACATCATGCTTTTTGAGTACATCTGTCACATAAAATCAGAGCATGGGGCTCAACGTTGTACCTTGTGAAACCTCTATTTTTGGTAGATTTACAGTAACAAAATGCTCTTTGCAGATCAAAATTGATAGCATCTTGATTAGGGCCAGTTATAATGCAGCTATAAATACTTTATTAGTCTGAAAGTTGGTACCTACATATCATAACGGCTCAAGTATGGTACAATCAACTTTAAACATAACTAACCAACAGTTCCTACAGAAATCTAAAAAGTTTTCTTTGTTATTTAATAACAATCAACTGTCGACTGACATTGTTTTGTAGCTTTTTATTTCAGCTTATCATCATATTGGCATGTTATTCCCATTTCTCGGATTAGAAGGCTGACTGATTGTATTTCAGATAATAAACGTTTACGTGCCCAATGAGTAATAAACTCTTTAATGAAGAAATTCCACGGTTCACTTTATGCCTTTCAACTAGGATAATGCAACCATTTTGAAGTATATACTAATGTAAGCTAATGTTAATTGTATATCTGTTGGTGTTTTTATTAGACACGTAAATAAATAAATTATTGTGTAAATATAAAAGTGATTCATACATACCTACGTTTTATACTTTCAATCAAAGTGAATCAATTTACCTAATCAAACTACTGAGAAAAGTTTCTAGAATTGTGTATAGTACCTTCAACAATGGTGACAACTGGCGGCGGCTGCGGTGGCTGTTGGTAGATGTAGTTGGTGACATAGGTAGGCTGTGTGGGTTCTGGTGGCGGCTGTGGCGGCGGAGGCTGGTACACCGGCATCATCACTGGGGTCGGCACGTACGTGTATGACCCGCCGGGTGGCGGAGGATGACCATAACCAGTGTAGTACGGCGGGGGTGGCCCGTGCGGAGGATCTAAGTTCAGAAAAAAAGTGACATAAGGAACTGGTTGCATTAATGAAGAAATTATCTGGTTTACGGGTTACACTGACAAAAGTGCTTACTGATTTGATCCAGATGAAATTCATTACGAAAGTGTGTTACTGGACTTTGATGTAATATCTGCTACTAAATTGATATACCTACATCTAAATTCTTGACTGTTGTTTGCATCAAACATTCATTAATAATTAGCCTACTTGGAGAGACATGAAAAGAAGTTTCGATTTGCTCCGTTCTAGAGTTTACGTTTCAGGATAGAAATGTTATTCATTACACATAAAAAAATACATAACATCACGCCATGTTTCCCTAAAGGGTTAGGCAGAGGTGTACCTGTAGTAAGTACACCCACATTTCGCCAGTTATGTTTAAGTCCCATGTAATAGGGGGCGAGCCTATTGCCATCTACCGGGCACAAATCCAGACTCCGGGGGATGTTATTCATTATTTATCGCAAATAGTCGTCTCACCCGTAGGTATATTAATAAGTATACTGATGCAGTTTTTACTTTTTAACAAAATGTAGACTCAAACTTTGAAAGTAGGTATTAGCTTTTTAAAAAGTTTTTAAAAGATTACTTACTGTGCGACATGGTGGTAATTAATTTATATTTTACAAAATAAATAATGAACAGAACTGTTTGTTTCACAGGTGTTTAAACTTCACTGGACCCTTCGGTTGTTTAGCGTTTATTTGTACTTATCATCTGATTCACGGCCTTATCATAACGATTAGAACTTCAACGCATTTCATGATTAGATAAAATGTACTTCGACTTCGACACAATAACGAACTGATATATTTGTTTTATTGCAGATACCGGATCTTCATAAGAAAAGTATTCGAGGTTGTTTCATTGCATCAAATTGCGTGGTTCTATCTGAAGCATGACAGTGAAAATAATATCTATAAAAATAGTATCAATCAATTTGACAGCAGGGAAATGCCCCTTTTTGTAAAAAAAGAGGCTTGAAATTTGACAATTAAACACCATACCAAGTAAACTACTTAATATCAACAGGACCAACGAAAGATCCCTGTGGCACTCCACTAGGTTAAACACTCATTTTCTTGACAAACCCCACAAAAGTAAATTCAAGTATCTAATTAATTATTTCAATATTACTTTCTGAACATGCAATTCTTTTGAGTAAACAAGAGTCTATAATATCATTATATTTTTCAGAACATTTCTTTCTATATGCTTTTTGAATGCCAGTGTGAAAACGTTATTTCTGAGAAACTAAGGGAGACTTATCCAGATCCTGAAATGCCTCGTCTGTCTATATATGTATCATCATCATCATCAGCCTATAGCAGTCCACTGCTGGACCTGCGGAGCAATTGCGTAACACATTATCAATCGGAATCGGTTTCATTTTGACAATTCAACAACATTCATTGCGTTATTTACGTGTCGTGCAGACAAATTTTTCGAACTTATGAAGCAATGGATTAACAATTTGCTTCAAAATGATTCAGATTCCGAATGATTGTGTGTTACGCAATTAGGGTTCTGGCCTCTCCATCTGCACCAATTGCACGCCATTCAGTTCGATTCCCGGCAACTATCATCCAGTTGTTACCAGCCACCCTGTGAAGATCGTCGCTCCACCTAGCCTGATGGCGTCAGATTTTACATTTGCCGATTCGCGGTCTCCACTCAGGAACTCGTCTACCACAACGGTTATCGGTTTTACGGCTAATATGGCCGGCCCATTGCCACTTTAGCTTGCTTATAAGTACATAATAATAACAAAATTAGTGTATTTATGTACATACATCTACACTAATATTATAAAGCTGAAGAGTTTGTTTGGTTGAACGCGCTAATCTCAGGAACTACTGGTTCGAATTAAAAAATTATTTTAGTGTTGGATAGTAGTCCATTTATCGAGGAAGGCTATAGGCTATATAACATCACGCTACGACCAATAGGAGCGGAGAATTAATGAAAAATGTTGCAGAAACGGGGAAAATTTATTCCTTTTGAGAGCTTACGTTGCGTGGGCTGCAAAAACGGTTAAAATTACGCCAAAATCGTGTATGACGGATTTGCTCCTCTTAAAAAGTTCTAAAAAAGTCCGCGATAACATGTCTACCTTTTAAAGTTGGCTCACTATAACTTGTTTAATTGTAATCAAATTTGTAATAAAATAATGCATTATTTGCAAAGGTGTTTTCATAAACATGGTATTAATCCTTATCCAAATAAATAGTTTCATAGTTAAGGTTGATTAAGTACATGTAAATTCCTTTTTAAATTATTGGAATCAGACCTTTCGTTTAGAAATTACTACGGGTATAAAAATGCTTAAAGTAAGAAAAATGCGCTTAGTCTATTAGTTACCAACACATTTTATTTTTTATTGACTGTTTGAACGCGCTGATCTCTGTCACTAGCAGTTGGATTTGAAAAATTATTTTGCATTTTATAGCCCAATTTTTGAGGAAGGCTATATGGTATGTAACTTTACGCTAGGACCCTTAGAAGCCGAACAAAAAGATAAAAAGTAAGAAAGAGCGCTAAGCAAAAACGAAGTAACAGCGCGGGAAGGCGATGCGATGCGACGGGGTGGGTCGAGGGAACAAGAAATTTCACGCGGACGAAGTCGCGGGCGGAAGCTAGTAATTATAATAAAATAGTAACGAACTCAAAACTGTACATTGAATATTTTTGAAAAAGTAATTGTTACGAGGCGTGGGAACGGCATCAGCCAAAAATATAGTTTTTAGAATTTTGTCTCTTTGTCTGGATGTATATTCCGGATTGGCGCAAAAACTCAACATAAATATATAACATAAATATTCCTTACGGTCTGGTCACCGCATAGGCTATACAGGGTGGTCGGAGAAGTGACGTCTAAAGGTAAAATTTAGATGCCTTTTATGGCGGGTCATCCGAATCACCCTTACTCATGTTCCGTGATTATTATTACAGTGGTTTAGGAGATAATTTTTTTTACATGATTTTTTTCATAATTTTCACCTGACTTCGGTTTTGATTTTTTCCCCTTTCTATTGGTTAGTGGATGTTTTTTTTGTGATAATTTATCACCATAATGTCACCTTAAAAATTGTGGTTTACCTGGGCCTTATGGAACATGACTGAAATTGAGTAGAGAGTTCAAAATTACTGCTCAAGCCACAAAAGTTCGACTCATGATAAAAAAAATAAAAAAAAAGTGGAAACACGACGACCTATTTTGTTTCCAAACAATTTCATGCAGTCGGAGGCCATAGGTCTTTATTGTTAAAAAGAAGATGCCTCCGACTGCATGAGATTGTTTGTAGACGAAATAGGCCATCTTGTTTCCATCTTTTTTAAAGTTCACTTTTTACGCAGTCGTGATTTTAGATTTTTTAAATTAACTTTTTTTATTTTACACTTTTTATTTATAATTATTTTTCACTCACTGTTTTAAGTAATGCTTTAGGTGACGACCGTAAATACAATACCCACTTATAATCTGGCGATAACGGCCTCTTACTCACCCCCAAAGTACTGGATTGTTTTTTTTTATAATTTCTCTTTCCAAATTACATTTAAACATATAATTTGTATATAAAGGGTGTAAGGGACAGCCCTCCGCAAACTAACAGGGTGTATTCAGCTGCTTATTTTGAATCATATTCCACCAGAAATATTCTCAGGAAAATTTTCATTTTTTTTTTTTGATTTTTCAGTTACTATTCCTTTATTTCAATATAAAATTACATTCTCTGTACGTACCACACCATTCATGTAAATAAAACAGCTAATATAAAAAAATCAGCAATGGAAGTTGAAATACTCGGCGGCCAAAGGCTCGCTGCGCTGCCGTTCGCTACGTGCGTTTTACCACGGTAACGATACATTGCGTGTGAGGTAATAAAATAAATCAGGTTTATGGGATTCCCATAACGTTCCTGAAATAATTTCATGTACCGGTCATCTTAGTATGATATACTGAATTCACCCCATCAGTCTGCGGAGGGCTGTCCCTTACACCCTGTATATTTGTAATCACCTTTTAAAACCCTTCATTTTGATACCCCACTTGATAGGTTTGGGAGATTATTTTTGTTGTTATTTTGGCACCAAAAATCCGCCATTATGATTTTTTATAATTATAATATACGTAGTGACCATGTAGTGACACTCGCGAAATAAAGACGAATCATCAAAATCGGTTCAACCGTTTAGTAGTTACGAGGGAACATAGCGACAGACACATTTCGTTCATACAGGTAAAACACATAATCCTCCTTTTTTGGCTTCGCCACAGTCGGGTAACAAATGGTAGCAATGGATTCTAAGTGTTTATAAAAACTGCTATGGAGCTTCAATAATAAGGAGCTTTTAAAAACCCAGACCTCTATTGGGATTTATTTTCAGATTTATGAGATTTATGTTCAAAGTAAAAATGAGCAACATTTTTAGGAAATAGAAAAAAATATTGTATTCAATTTTTCTTTAAATTGTGATTAACTGAAATGTTTGCACTCTGTCTGAGATAAGTTAGATTTTTTAAGTATTTAATCGATTTATACAGAAAAGTTTTAAGAATTAAGAGTCGCTAGCCTGCAAGAGGAGCGAAGCGACCTTGAATATTTTACCAGCAACATATTAGTCAAATTTTATCGAATGATAATGCTCAAATTCAACAAGGGCATCAGCGCCGTGGTATAAAATAAATGGAAATTATGTCTCCTTTGCAATTATAGGCGTCGGAAAGGGCGGGACGCCCGACGCCCCCGCTACGTGAAGTAATATTGAAGAAGTAGAGCATATACTCTAAAGCATATGCTTTGGCGCCCGGGGTACGGACCCGGCTTGCTCCCCCCCCCCTCCCCTAGATCCGAGGCTGATAACTATGGACAGTAGAGGGTCAAAGGATACCCGCGTTTTATAGTAATTTCCAATTTCGCTTAAGTGAACATTCATGTAAAATTGTTGAGCTAGCTGAAAATGGTATTATAATTACATAATTGATTTCTTTTCAATAACTGTTCGAGTCTCATTCCATATTTTTGTGAACGGTTGTATACATTGTAGTGGTGTCTTGTGACTGCAAAATGTTCTACTGTTATTTCCGCCCGTTTAACTTAATTTGCAATATATTTGGGTTACCCAAACCTATGATAACGACTAAAGGAGAATCGCTAAAGATAAATTGGTGGCTAAAGCTCTGGTCCGTAGTAGTTGCTGCAGCTTTGATGAGCAGCTATTCATTTGCAATAGACAGAATAATTGATTTTGACGTAAAAACACAAATGGAATTAATACCTGATACTATAGATTTAGTTGTTAATATCTTCATTTTAATCATAAACCTTATTAATAGTGAAGCAATTAGCATGAGTATACACGAAATATTTGATGCCATTTTTAAAGATTTAAATATTCATGGCAATATCCTAAAGTTATTCGCTTACAAGATGTATTTGTGGTATTTTACACCGATGGTGATATTCACTATCCTAATTGTTATGGAAATTTTAAATAAATATCCACCATTTATTCTTGTGATAAGAATACCAACGTTTTTATCAATAATGCATTTAATCATGCATTTGTATTTATTACTAGCACTCATAAAAGTGATAAATCATCAATTGTCTAGAATATTAATTTATAATGACAACGCAAGAGTACCTCAAATGATTTTCAAAGAGAATATGGGAATGGGACGCAATCTTCAGTATCTTTTTAGCCCTAGTATAGAATTTATCGAAGTAGATGATCTTACACAATTTGATTTAAAATTTCTATGCAAACTTTATGACGATTTAAGCACTTGTGTTCATCTTTTGGAAAAATCCTACGGTTTACAGGTAAGGATTAAATATTTTTTTTTAGTTAATTGAATATCACTAAGCAACCGATATAGGTTGCTGCATTAATCCGACGTTCGCACGGACGTAAGAATATCGCGGCGGGATTTTATCGCACACTGGATTTTCAACTCTCCGTGTTGAGTCGAGCATAGAAAATCCAATAGAGTGCATCCCAGCGCGTCGAAAAAACACACTGTTGGATTTTCAACTCTCGGCGCTAAGCAGAGCGTTAAAAATCCAGTGCGCGAAAAAAAATCGCTGCGATATTTTTATGTCCGTGGGAATGTCGGCTTAGGGACAAAATAACTCATAAACACTTAAAATACAATTAAAAACAACATTTCTTGCAAAATAAAGGGTGTCTCAGTAAGAGTGCACTTTTTCATTTTAAAATAAAAACAAGTATTTTATGACAGAGTTGTGATACTTTTATTGTATTGTAAAGAAGACATGTTCCGATTAAGTATGGAATAAAATATCCGGCAAATGACCCCCACGGCTCCGATGACAGGCCATTACTCTTTTCATGAAATTTTCCATGACTTTTGCACAGAGATGTGGCTGTATCTCACCGATGACACGTTGGATTTCCGATTTGAGCTCAGGAATTGTTTCGGGTTTATTCGCATAAACCCGAGATTTCACAAAACCCCAAAGAAAAAAATCGCACGGCGTTAAATCGCACGATCTTGGTGGCCAGTTGACATCAGAATTTCGTGAGATAATGTGTTCTGGAAATCGTTGCTGCAATAAGTCGATTGTTTCATGCGCGGTGTGGCAGGTTGCGCCGTCCTGCTGAAACCACATGTTGTCCAGATTCATGCCCTCCAGTTGAGGCCACAAGAATTCCGTTATCATATTCCTGTAACAAATGCCGTTCACCGTTGTAATAAGTTTTCACAATTATAATGCGTTGTTCTTTCGAAAAGCGCTCCATTTTTAATAATCGGAATAAACAGAGGTGACAGCTGTCAAATTTCAGAGTTGCCACTTGCATGAAAAAAAAAAAATTCCAATTTTAAAAAGTGCACTCTTACTGAGCCACCCTTTATAAATAGATAGCAAGTTATGACATACATAGATAGATACACACTTATATAATGGAACAAAAGCAAATTATTAAAACATACAACAACCTGGAGCTAGGCCACTATCTTACTTGAGTGTGGGAAAGAGATGGAACTAGACGTCCCGTATAGCTCCATCTCTTTCTCACACTGAAGTAACCTTAAAATAATACTGATTTAAAAGGTGGTGGTTGGCCCTTTTGTTTTAAGCCCCATTTACATGGTGCAAGTTTCTGGAACGTTCAGGAGCAATAATGGCATACCATAAAGCACATTCAATGATTACCATTCAAGAATTGCATGCAAGTGTTTACACGCGTATCACGAGATTTCCATAAAATGGCATACAATAATTGAATCCAAGTTTTGCCATTCAATAATTGCATGCGACTTCTGTTCACACCAAGGCAAGATTATTGTATACAAGTTTTGCCTCGTCTAAACACAGAGTTACACTTGTACAATTGATTCATACCATTGTACATGCCAGTTTTGAGCGGCAACTAACTTGCTGGTATCGTGCAACAATTGTACGTGTTGTTTAGACGAATGAATAGCTTGCGTGTTCTGTGCGGAGCTCTCGAAAACGCGTCGTACGTCCACCCAGTAATAGGACTCGCCCATCAAGGAGCGCTGTCCTAAATTAGACGCATTATTAATTAATTATACATAAAACAACAAATATTTTAATAAAACACGTATACTAAAAGATAAATAATTAAATTGTCTTTAAAATAGTGAAGGTTTCATGAAAATACGCTTTATAGTTTTTGCGTTATTCTCAGTTTTTATCCGCGTTAGATGTAACTTTACAAATTAATTATACTATGTAATATAAACACAATCTAAAATATTTACATATTTAGTTATTAAGAAAATGCTCTAATTTAACATATATTTTTTCTAAATCATTAACACTACTCGTTTAGACGTGATCTTCAGTTTAAAATAATTAAAAGTCGGCAAATGTCGACAGGTCACAGGAACAACTTGCGACCCACGGATGCCCCTCAAATTAAAGGGAAAAATTTATAAGTCCGTGATAAGGCCTGTCGTACTGTATGGATCGGAATGCTGGGCCATGAAGAAGACGGGTGAAAAAAGATTGCATGCAGCGGAGATGAGAATGTTGAGATGGATGTGTGGAGTGACGAAATTGGATAAAGTAAAAAATTAGTATATAAGGGGAAGTTTGAAAGTGGCGCCAGTGACAGAAAAGTCGAAAGGAAATCGTTTGGCTTGGTATGGACATGTGAAGAGGAGGGAGGAAACGCATGTGACTAAAAGAGTGATGAATATAAATGTTGATGGATGGAGAGGGAGAGGAAGGCCAAAGAAAAGATGGATGGATTGTGTGAGGAATGATATGAAAGAGAAGGGAGTGAATGATAGCGTGACTTTTGACAGGGGAAAATGGAAAGAGAAAACGTGTTGCGCCGACCCCAAGTAACATGGGACAAGGGCAGGAAGATGATGAATCGTCGACGTAAAGACAAATCGATCATCGATGTTCGCTCGTTAGCGATATCTACATACAATGCCCTTCAAAAGTTAGTTGACATTTTTCCACTTCAGCTGTAATGTAACATAATGATTTAAAATTCTAGTATCAAATGTTTGAACTGTACTCTATAACGTTTTAGTGTGTGTTGTGTTGTTACACAACATCCTGCAATGATACTTATGGCAATGAGTTTTTTTTTTCGACTTTTTGTAATATCAAGAAGCGTTCATTGTTATACTCATCATCATATTTGATTACAGATTTTCTTATCGATCTGGTTGATGTTCACAAGTGGAGTGGTTGGAGTGACAGTGATTGTATCCAATCAGGTACTAATTAGTATAGGTTTTGATATCTCACTTATGAACTAGACTAGACATGTAACTATCTAGGTATTTACAAGATGTAACATAATTAACGCACAACCTCTTAAGGGGCCATTGTACTCATCATTATGAACCTTTTTTACTATGGGACCAAACCTGAAATCGCAAAAAAAATATCTGCTGCTCCCTACATTTATGTTCGCATAACTCGTCAAAATGTAGGGAACAGCAGATTTTTTTTCGCGATTTCTGGTTTGGTCCCATAGTAAAATTTGTTCATAATGATGAGTACAATGACCCCTTAAGAGGTTGTGCGTTAATTATGTTATACCTTGTAGGTATATATGTATGTCCGCCGCCGACGAGGAAGCGACTAAGTAGTTATCGACTTTTTCTCGCTCAAGAAACGCACAAAAGATTGTAGGTCCCGTGTCAGTATAAAAGAGATACTTATGTATATTAAGTTGATCGCTAACCGTTCACATAACCGGCGAGAACTCTGTCAAACAAACAACTCGTTTTTATTAGCTACTTAGCTCTACTCGCTTCTCGCTAATCGCCGGCGTTTGGACAGTTGTCTAAGTTCGAAGCCACACAGCTAAGTGCTTCACTTAGTTCGCCGCGAGCAATAGGTGACTCCAAGCTAACCACGCATGATTTTAGTATTGTAATGATAGCCACACTGTCGCTTGGTGCAACGTTGCTTGACTAACTACTCACCAAACTAGGCATCAAGTGAAGCTTTTAGCTGTGTGGCTTTGGCCTTAGGAAAACAACCTGCGTATTCTACACAAAAAGAGGAACTTGTAACATGCCTAGGTAATTGTTGTCTTTGAAAATGTAAGGATTAACAAAGAATAGTCACTAAGTAAGGTGTCATGGGCAGTGTCAAGCGATTTTGAACCATTTTCAGATTCAAATTTATTTATTTGTGACACATAGGTATAATGTTGTGGTACATGATGTTATAAAATAAAAGTATTGTATCACTATGCGCTGCCTTGCAAGGCGTACAAATATTGTTTGCGTACACAGTAATAGTTGTACAGGTGGTACTTATAGCCTATAAAATATAAAAAATATATTGCTAAGTAACCTTCTTAAATCTTTAGCAATAAAACAAACATAAACAAAACAATACAAATTAAGGTAACAATATTAATAGCTAACTAAAGTGAGTAGGTAACAAATATATCTGAGAATAAGGCATAACGGTTTTTATTTTTCTTCTAAATATTCATGTACGCTGTAATATGCTTTCTGTATTAGGAACTTATGAAGCGTTTTTTGAAAGTATTTAAGTCTTTTGAAGCTTCTATAGGTTTAGGTAATTTGTTATATATTTTTGGAGCCATTCCTAGAAAACTTTTTGAGATTTGGTTTGATGGGTTTTTAACTTAATTGCACCTCAATGTTTCGCATGCGCTCCACAATTTTAAAACAAACTAGCTATGTCCCGAGACTTCGTTCGCGTGGAAGTCGTAAGATGCACAATATACTAAAATAACAGCCACATTTTAATAAAACTCTCTCGTCTCCCGACCCGATACTTCGTTTTCGCTTAGTGTTCTTTCTGACTTTTTTTTTGCTCGGCTCCTAAGGATCGTAGCGTGATGTTAAATAGCCTATAACTATCATCGAGAATTGGGCTACCAAATGCAAATAGAATTTTTCAAATCCAAATTTATCAAGTTATCATATTTTTCCGACTTTTTGTTCATAATTTAATGGGTTTTATTTTTTTTTGCGCGGAACATTAATTATTTTTCTATAATAAAAGTATCCTAAGTTACCCGCCATAATATAAGCTATCTGCCAGTGAAAGTCCTGTCAAAATCGGTTCATAAGTTTCTGAGATTAGCCGGAACAAACAGACAGACAGACAGATAAAAATTTTAAAAATTACTTTTTTGTTACAAGTACCGATAATATTGTCTTATGCATTTAGTAAAAAGTTGTTATTTTGACATTACAAACAGACACTTCAATTTTAGTTATGTGTATAGATGAAAGAAAACAATTGAAGTCCTCAGAAGCTCCAATTGTTACATTGATTTGTCCTGCGCTTAAAATACCTTGCAAACACTTAGGTTAAGTCCCTGGTTTTCATTTCAGAAAATGGATTAATATGTGTCACTTTTAATCACATTGTCTTTATTTCAGGCGTCACTTAAATGGCTGGTGATTGTTAAGAGCATTTTGCCGTTCTTCTGGTGTTTCATGGGATGTTACATTAACGACCAAATGAGTAAAGAGGTTGACCAGACCATCACTCTTATCATCAAGTGCTTGATAGACTTCAGATGTGGTATGTATGTTATTGTCAATTTCCATAAGCATGAGCTCTCGTAAGAAGACATTTCATCTGAGTTTTAGTAAAACTTCGGCTTTGAAGATCCTTATTCTATGTCACTCATAAGTACATAATTATATACAGGGTTTAAGGGACAGCCCTCCGCAGACTGATGGAGTGAATTCAGTATATCATACTAAGATGACCGGTACATGAAATTATTTCAGGAACGTTATGGGAATCCAATAAACCTGATTTGTTTTATTACCTCACGCAATGTATCGTTATCGTGGTAAAACGCGCGTAGCGAACGGCAGCGCAGCAAGCCTTCGGGCGCCGAGTATTTCAACATCCATTGCTGATTTTTTTATATTAGCTGTTTTATTTACACAAATGGAGTGCTACGTATAAGTAGTGAATGTAATTTTACATTGAAATAAAGGAATAGTAACTGAAAAATCGATAAAAAAATGATTTTTTTTCTGAGAATATTTTATTTATTTATATATTTATTTAGGATCTCCAACAAAGGATATACACAAACACGTGGAATAAATAATCGAAGACAAAAGTATCGCGTACGTGTACTCCTTCAATTATAGGAGACCATCATTTTCATTATAACTAGCTAACAAATGAAAATCAAAATTCTACACAAAACAATTTTCGATGGAATATGGTCCAAAATAAGGAGCTGAATGCACCCTGTTAGTTTGCGTAGAGCTGTCCCTTACACCCTGTTTGTTGGCGCCATTTTGCATAGTCATTCGTCATCCATCATTATCATTTATTTTTTTATTTGAGATGGGTTTGCTCTTGACTCTAGTCTAGGTCAGAGATGACAGAGACGAAGTCGACGATGGAGCGAGCTTACCCAGAAGAAGCCTGTTCACTCTCACTTTGAAGAGATCGGGGTTGTATGCATTCGGAAATACAAACACAGGCAGAGAGTTCCACTCCTTTGCTATGCGATCATCATTATGTTCTTCCGGTATTAAGAGATTTTTTTTGGGGATCGACCTAATACTTATTACAAAGTCAATTAACAGTTTGGGTTTTAATTTAGGACTTCCAGACTTCTACTTAATTCACATTTTAATTTCAGTTCAGTCAAGGAAGCCCGTTTTGGAAACGTTTAAAGAACTAGTCAGCAATGATCGCCTGCAGTTTACCGCGTGCAGTTTGTTCGAGTTAAGTTACTCGATGTTACTTGGCACTATGCTTAATGTGGTTACTTATAGTATCATTTTAGTCCAGATGTTTTAGAACCTAAATTCATATTTGCACGTTAACACAGATTTATGTTACCTCGCTATACAGGGTTATTTTAAATTGGCTAGCTAAACTCCGCAGACGCGATGGGTATCGATATTCAAACACGAATACACGATAAAATAAAAAATAAAAAGATTTGATGTTTTTTTTTTTGGGATGTCAACGACCGCTGTTAGTGTTGTTACTTGAAGTATGAATTGAGAAAAACTGTTTTCGTATAATGTTTTATCGTCTTTAGATATCGATACTCATCACGTCTGTGATGTGTACACAAAAAACAGATTTATTTAACTGATATTTCAAGTGACTACAATAACTGCGGTCGATGATCCCACGAAAAAATACTTACCTAATCAAATTAATTATTTTTTTGTTTTATCACCCCGCGACGTCCAATAGCGGGTCCTCGGGTCCTGCTGGATGGGAGGCGATGGACGCCCCCGAGTCCGCCGTCCCTCCGGAAATCTATCTAAACATTAGATATCGATAGCCATCGCGTCTGCGGAGTTTAGCTAGACAATTTAAAATAACCCTGTATAACACAGCAGCAGCCCAGAGTTCGAGTAGGTCCACCCCTGGCGCTCGAACATAACTGGCGAAATATGGTTGTTGGTACTACACACACTTCTTACGTTGTATTACTTGTATATGTTACGGCTAAAACCCGAAGTGCGGCTACAACTAGTTTTAGCCGGCTACAACTAGGTGTGTTGTGTAGTCACAGTACTAACCTAACCTAACCTACCTTTCAGCCCACACCTAGTTGTAGCCGGCTAAAACTAATTGTAGCCGCACTTCGGGTTTTAGCCGTAACATATACATATAGATATGTTTCTTCGTGACGTATTGTGTGACGTCATTAAACTGTTTGAAACATTACCTCTTTGATTGCTTTGATTAAGTTATTTTGGTTTGAGTAATAGAAACCCTGGCCCTGGGAAGAAGGTTAGGTTGCCTAAGAGGGTAGGTATCTGCAGCAGGCGGATCAGGCGTCTCTTCCAGCCCCCGTAAACAGTTCCGGAGGGACGGTGGACTTGAGGGCGTCCGCCGCCCCCCATCCAGCAGGACCCGAGGACCCGCAATTGGACGTCGCGGGGGGAGTCTTACACCTCAGTCCCCCCGCGGGCTGGCACCAGCGGCGGATGGGGGGGGGGGGGGGGGGCTCGTGTAAGGTGCACATGTTCCCGTGATCCCCGGTCCAAGTGTGGGAAGGGAACACCGGGTTTTTAATCAGTAAGTGTCTAACAGACTCTTCCGCCCGCCGCAGGGCGGAGGACATCCATGAAGATTTTCCACCCAGGAACAAAAAAAAAAAAAATAGGGTTGTTGGGTTATGGGGTAGATATATAGCTAGGCGTATAAGTACTATAAATTACACAAATTCTGTTTTATTAAATAATTTCCATAATTTATTAGAGATTCTACAATTAAACTTAAAACAACACAAATTATTTAAAAATAAAAATAATTAATATTAATCTCTCATTCAATTAACCTTTTTTACTAGGTACCTACCTACACTCAAATTATTTATAAACATTTTCTTGTTTTACAAGTAGATCAGTAGCACTTGGCTGACATCTATTTCTGATCGATGCGTTGATTAACACTAAAAACATTTTCACATCTCGAACTTATCTCACTAAGGATTTCCCAAAATTTCACGTTGTTTTTCCAACAATTGACAGATGTCAGTATTATTTTCATAGCTGTTGTTTTGGCCTATAAGAGGTCAGCAATAATTATAGGTAAGTGGCGTATCTTCATGGTAAATAAAGTATAAAAAATGGTCTACTAGACTTATAGATAAAATTAAGTAGGTATCTACTATCGAGGAAACTTAGAACTGACTAAGGGCTGATTTTTCAATCGTCAGATAACTTTTACCTAAGGAATAAATATGGCGGTTTGACACATTTTCTTTACAAAAGCTGTCAAAACGTCAAACATATTCCCTAGATAAAAGCTATCTGACGATTGAAAAATTAGCCCTAAGAAAACAAAATCCCGTGCATACGATGACCACATCTGTTAGCAAGCGTTACTATAGAGACCGAGCGCTGCAAGCAAGAATAGTCCTTGTGGTTTATAGATGTTTGTTTTTCCCATGGTACAGTAATACAATGGTATACCTGTGCGTGTAACTGTGTATCACATCACATACAGATATTTAATACCAGTTTAATACATCATAAGACTAAAACATTACAAAAATGCCAAAATTTTTCTGCCTAAACGAAGATATCCGATAACATCAGCGTCAAAATAAGCCGGCCCTCGTGTGTCAGAATGCGGTACTAAATTCGTACGTACGAACAGACGTGATTTCGTGTCCCGTAACACCGCGTCGTAGGTAAGTGGGCAAGCCGAACTACAGCGAGTTATGACAGGGACTTACATAGAAAAGTATTATAATATGTAGGCGAGAACGAGATAGAATGATTGTTCTTTTTGTGTTTGTGTTTTTTCTTTCCGTCATATTTACCGCAAATTAATGTATTTGCTTTCTTTTAATTTTCTATAATAATGGTCTTTGTTAATGTCGATTTCTTGACACATAAATTCCCATGTATTTTGTTTTCACCTGCTCTTTTGAATTTTATTCGATAAAACATTAGAATATATTAGAATATTTTTGTAATATAATGTTTTTCAGAAATAAAATTATAATAAACAATACAATAACTGATTATAGTTTTATTTCTACTGGTTGGTACTATTGGTCATTTTATCGTTTATTTCTGTAAAAAATTGATAAAAATATTCTGTTTGTGTTGTGATAGCGTCTCTTTGGTTATGTTACTTGAACATAGATGGCGTTAAAAACTAAAGACTATAATTTATGAGTTAATTCATTTTGATGTTGTCTAAAGTTTATGAGAACTGAACAATTTTTTCTTCGGCTTCCCTCTAACGATAATTGTATCTGCGCCACTGATAGCTTAGGTACACAAACTATAATTCTGGATTCTATAGCCCTGTTTTGTTATGCTCTTGGACGATCCTTCGGATTATCAGGTGGTCCGTAAGGTCTCTCATATGGAGGAGGACGATATGGCTTCTGTTCCTTCTTTTCACCTGGGCCGGACATAACTGAAACATAATTAAAATAAGATTATTGATTTATCAGATATAATCGTATGTTAGATAAAAAAACACATGTAACCATGTTTTTATTAAATAAATTCTGACTTAACAGGTTACTCCCAACATGCAACGTATGTTAGATTTGACTTTTTCAGTTCAATGATGTACAGGAGAACCACTATATTCTACACAGTTTACTACAATATAGTCACATGATTTAATTTAAACTTGCTTCTGAAAATCTGTTGCCAAATATAAAATCAAAGGATTTCATTATTAGCATGCGAATGCTCATTTAGCATTTAGCAAATTAATGTAGTTCTTTGCGAAATTCTGTGAGGTGTGAATTCATTTTAATTCATCGTTTCGTACTTTACTATCATACGTCAGCCAGCAGCTCACTCTCCGTTTCCGTCGCACCCACGGGAAGTCGGAAATACTAAATCTATGTGTTTCACGTGACCCTGACTTCGTTATTTAAAATTATTAGCAGGTGATGCGAAGTATGAGTTAAGCAATTATTAATTATCTATCTTTGATTTGCTCGTATTTAGGGACGTATATTGAATGAATGCGTGTGATTGTTTTATTTATTAGCAATATTATTAGCAGAAATAACAAGTAGATGCAGGTGCAGGTAGCCCGCAGTGGTGCGAAGAATGAAATTAAGCAATCATTATCTTGTTATCTTTGAGTTGAGGGGCTTGTGGCTAAGAAATAACAACCGCACGGGTCGATCGTTCAGGTTAAGCTACGCTTGCCGCGGTTGGTCCGTGGATGGGTGACCATCTTTACATATCAAGACCCCTCCGTGTCTCGGAAAGCACGTTAAGCCGTTGGTCCCAGCTGTCATTCGTGTATCTTTGACAGTTGTTACGGGTCGTCAGAAACCCGAAAGTCTGACAACCAGTTTTCAAACTCAAACTCAAACTCAAAGCATTTATTTCAATTAAACCAATCACAGGCACTTTTGAATTGTCAAAGAGTCAGTCAGTTAGTCAGAAAATTGAAGCTAGTCGCCCATTCCAAAACGTAGATCTCTATGGAGAAGAATGGACAAGAAACTCCATGGACACTCGTTTAAATCAAAATTGTTACAAAATCTTGGGTAGGTACATTGTTATTGTTCTTGTTGCTTCTATATGTGAGAACAATGTAAAAAATAGATAATTAAAACAATTTAAAATATAAGATTAAAAATAAGCCCTGGCAGCTAAGAGATGACCAGTCTCCACTGACGGCGCCCGTTCACGAACATGACGCGTGGATCAGCACCATCCAGCTCAACCATTTTGTAGGGAACCGAAAGATCCAACACACGCGCCACCATCAGCGAGACATTTAAGTGAGCATGACATACTCTCAACTGCCATACTCTTTCAAGTCAACATACCTACATCATAACATAAAACCGCTCCATGGTACTCACATTTACAAAATTGAAAAGATGCTTCTAATTTATACAAAACTATAGTTTGCAATGATTGTATTAAAAGATTAGTAAACACTAAATCTATAGTCTATATATAGTCAATAAGTCTATAGTAATAATATAATGTCAGAAAAAAAAGGGACGCATTTCTTCCAAACAAAAAAAAAAAAAATTAACAAAGCCCAAGTGGCTGTGGAGCAGGACCAGCATTTAGCAGCTTTTGCAGAATAAAGATAGAATCAATATCTGCAGCCCGTCCCCATAACAAAATACCGTAAGACATGACGCTATGAAAGTAACTAAAATAGACCAGTCTCGCGGTATCGACGTCTGTTAATTGGCGGATTTTCCAAACAGCGTAAGCAGCCGAGCTTAGCCGCCCTGCTAGTGATGTTAAATGAGGACTCCACTGCAGCTTTGAGTCCAGCGTAATTCCCAGGAAAACAGTCTGTTCGACGAATTGTAGTATTTCCTTATTCAATACTACGTGACATTCACTACTTCTAACATTTGGTAACGTGAATCGTATGCATTTAGTTTTCTTCTCATTTAATACTAAATTATTTACAGTGAACCAATTATGGACCTTAAGCATAGCGTTATTTACGTCGTCGAGCTCTTGTGCATGTCTGTTAACTTTAAAAATTAGTGATGTGTCATCAGCAAATAACACCATTTGTGGTCGGTTTTTCAGTAAATGAGGTAAATCATTTAGATATACTAAAAAGAGGAACGGACCTAATATAGAGCCCTGCGGTACACCCATTTTGACTTTTAATCCCAATGAATTCACACCGTTTATTTGAACTTGCTGCAGTCTATTATTCAAATATGATTTTACTAAGCTAAGTGCAAGTTTACCCAGTCCGTAATGCTCAAGTTTCAAGAGCAGTGTTTCATGATTCACGCAATCAAATGCCTTGGATAGGTCGCAAAAGATGCCTATTGCATCATGTGCCTCTTCCCAAGCGTTAAAGATGTGTTTTAATAAGGTGACACTGGCGTCAGCTGTACAACGTCCTTTGGTGAAACCATACTGTTGATCGTGTAGGATGTTATTACGATTAAAATGATTGAGCATTTGATTTAACATTACTTTTTCAAACACCTTGCTGAAAACCGGCAAAACCGATACAGGTCTATAATTATTAGTGTCTTTGCTGTCCCCGGATTTGAAAAGTGGAATAACTTTACTGCACTTCATTAAATCTGGAAATACCCCTTGATTAACACACAAATTAAATATTAAAGTTAAATAGGGTGCAATTGTCTCAATAATGGATTGACATACTTTTGTAGACATGCCCCACAGATCTTCGGTAATTTTGATCTTAAGTTGCTTAAAAGCCTTTACAACGACCACAGGGTTTATATGTTTAAATTTGAAGCAAGTGAGGGCGAGGATTTTAAAGTTTCTGTAGTTTTAATTGGAATATTTGTAAAGAAAGTTGCAAATTCCTGGGCAACATTGATGTTACCGCTAATGAGACCGCCGGAAGTTTCCAGTGTGTAATCAGTATTATGTCTCTTGTTCCTGTTCGTTTCATTGTTAATAACTTTCCAAACTGTCTTTATTTTATTGTCAGCTGACTTAACCTTGGTGCTAATGTATGAAGCTTTAGCCGCTTTGCAAATTTTTTTAAAAGTTTTAGAATAAGTAGCAACATACTTATTAAAAGTTTCCGAGTTTATGTACGGCTTAAGGCCATACAGTTCAAATAATCTTTCCCTACTTTTCCTGATGCCTTTAGTTGCCCAGTCACTGAATAAAAACTTAGGGCAAATAGTTTTAGTTTTCTTTTTAAATGAATTATTAAACTCAGTTTGCACTAATGAAAAGAATTCTTTATACAAAATATTGCCATTGTTCATATTTAGGCCCTGAGCACTTAACTTGCTACTTAAAGTGCTATTAAATTTATTCAAATTACCCGATGTTATTGGTCTAGTTTGTATCTGCACTTTTTGTAATGGTGCGTTGGACTCAAAAGTAACTGTTTGACCGGTGTGATCAGAAGGGAGATAATTAACAATGGCTTTATCTAAATAGTCACAGCAACAAAAAAACATTGTCAATACATGTAGCAGTAGCCGTAGTTATTCGCGTTGGTTCCACAAACACATTTGACAGATTTTCCCAAGGGGTATCGTATTACCCAGTTACTGGGTTGTGGAGGTCAGATAGGCAGTCGCTCCATGTAAAATACTGGTATTTCGCTGCATCCGGTTTGACTGGAAGCCGACCCCAATATAGGTAGTTGGGAAAAGGCTAGGCAGATGATATCTTTGATTTGATCGTATTTAGTCTTGTATATTGAATGAATGCGTGCGCTTGTTTATTTTATAATTTGCGTGTCACGCGCGTCGCATAAAGGTCAAATTTCTCTTTAATTCGAAATAATAGCAAAATTCACATACTTAGTTATTATGAATTATCGTCATATTGGCAATTAGCATAGCAATAGCAATTAGCATGCCAAACCTCATGAATTCGTGTGCATCGCATTATTTACCATCACTAATATTTACTTGCTATTTTGGTTAACCAGTAAAAAAACATCACCTAACATGATAATGGACAGAAGATTTACTTATATTAGTGGGGGGCTGTATAGTGCGAAGAGGGATGGTCCTATGTAAGTCTGGTTTAGCGGGCTCTCTTTTTCGCGTTGGAACTATGATGAATTTAACACGGGGAGTGTTAAACACGGCCTCAGTAATTCAGAATTCAAGAGTTTAATTCAAGAGTTAAATATACACACAGATAACTTTTTAAACTTTACTTTTATAGCACGTTCAAATAAATTATTGAGGTTAAAAGCCTTACACATGTACAAATCTCGGCTTTCAAAATAGTGTTCACGAGCAAAGAAATCACGACACGAGACATAAAATAATCGTATTAAATCTTAGATTTTGATGCCAACCTGGTTATGATTTCCTTCTCGGCAGCAAACTCCGCGTTAAACAGTTATTTGGTTACTAAATCATAAGTGATGTTTGTAGTTTATAAATATAGCAATAAATAGATAACACCTGTCCGCATTTTATCTTGAAAGAGTTATCTGTGTGAAGAAAAAGCTTCATACACTTGGATTTCCCTGGTCTTCAAATGTCTTAGGTTGAATGATTACTTATCCTTGGGTTTCTTTTACGATATGTGTCTATTTTGTTGAGCTCATCAAGACATTAATGTCGCAGTAATAATGCCGAAACAGGTATATTAAAAGAAACCTAATTTTGTAAATTAGGAATTGCTATTGAATTATCTGTGAATTAAGGGGTAAATGGGGCACGGGCAGTCAGGAGCCCGAAAGTCTGACAATCAAGGGGTATCGTGTTACCCACTGGGTTTGGACGTCAGATAGACAGTCGCTCCGTGTAAAATATTGGTATGCAGCTGCATATGTTAGACTGGAAGCCGACCCCAACATAGCTGGGAAAAGGCTAGGCAGATGATGAGGAAATAAAATATTGATGCTATGGGTGAATTGTTCAATTAATTCGAGAGTTAAAGTCCACTATTTACTAACGTCGTTGGCACTTCAATCGACTCTGTTTTGCTGTTTTTATTGAAAATCTGGTTATCTAAATAGCGCTTGAGGAGGCCACATTGAGATCTTCCCTTATGCTGGTGTTCGGACACAATGAACTAGCCAGCAAGGTGGCATCGACTGATAAATTAACCTGTCTTCTCCGTGCAGCATGATACATTCCATTATGTTGAGTACATAATCACCAGCCACCGTCCACACACAGATTTTGTCAGCCGATTTGTCGCTAGCGATGTCAAAATCTGTGTAGACGTGAGTTTTTGAAATTGTCAGCGACAGATCGTCTAACTAAAGTCGCTGCGTGTGTACCTAGCATTAAACCCCATGAACTTTGATAATGGTTTAAAATATGTAAAAAGGTGTATATTTTTAACCGTATGTTATGTTATGACAATAGTTCTTAACTGAGTACCTGCAATCAAAGAATTTAAAGAATTCTCTAAAGGGATTAATTGTAATTTATTTGTAATTTCATTAACTTCATGATATACTAAAACCATAGGGAGAGAAAATATATTATCAATCATCATCATCTTCCTGCCCTTGTCCCATGTTACTTGGGGTCGGCGCAACACGTTTTCTTCTTCAATCTCCTCTGTCCACCGTCACGCTATCATTTACTCCCTTCTCTTTCATATCAGATACATACGTTCAGAGAATAAATAAATGAGTATACAATAATATAATAACTAATAATGTTGTGAAAATCAAATAGATAGGAAATAATTTAAATATTTAGTAAAGGAAAATCATTAAAGCGCTCTTCCTCTCTCCTACTTTTAAAATTTTGCTGTGCCTGATAGGACCCATAATTGTTTCTATAATTATTAATACTCACCACCTGTATGTGTACATTATGGATTACAATAAAGAATAATTGAATTGAAATGAATCATTCCTCAGACAATCCATCCATCTTTTATTTGGCCTTCCTCTTCCTCTCCATCCATCGTTGAGATCCTTACTTTCTGAGTTGAGCTGGACAAATTGCTGACAAATGCGTGCACTAACTGAATAGGTCCACTCAATCTATGTGGTTCTTTCCTCAAAAGACCATTTCAGACACCAAACTACATAGTATTTGATTGGAATCCAATGATGGAATCCAATGAATCCACATGATCGGACCAAGATTATGTCTGGACTTTAAAGAGACTGTGACCTCTGAGTTTTCTCAGAGTTGTTTGATTTTTCTGAAAAAAAAAACTAACCCATAGTAACTTTGTGCGTGGTGTTATTTTTTCTGATGGGACGTAAATACCATTAACATTGATGTTTATTTTAATGGCTGATTTACTAATGTCCAATTATGAAAAGTTTGGTGAAATTAGCTCTAAGCCTGAAATTACTCCTTTATTTATTTGTGAGTTTGCTTACCGGAATCTCAATGATATTATAAATCAATGTCACTTCACAAAATCTACCAATCGGATAAAAGAAGAAATCAGAAGAGGTATTGGGGGCGTCAACGTTTGTCTCATTACTGATAACCACCCTAGAAACTATAAGAAGCTGTGATCTATAATCGGGGAAAATACCAATACGTGTCTAAGGCGGATAAACCCAAGGAAGTTGCAAAGACGAGATAGTAGATTTCTTTATGATTGTAAAACTGTTATCTTAACCGAGTAATTTAACATTAGGGAATAATACTTTTTGGGGAATTCCTTTGGTGACGTTGAGAAAATATTTACTGAAAAAACCTGAAAACTTACAAGAAGTAGTAATTGGTAGGTATTGCAGATGACCAAAGGCGACAGTAACCAGTTTACCAACAGGTGCTGGTTTGGGACTCTATGACATGACAAGAATCGCTGCAAGCTACTACTTTTCGAATCAATGGTACTATAGTAAATTATTTTGGCTTTGTGTTGGCTACGCTTGGTCAGCTGCACGGCACTCCTACTGGACGTCTGATGCTTCTATCATCCTAATTTTAGCCAAAATGTGCTTACAGGTGCTACTTGGTTTGCGCATCTAACATTCTGTTGGGTAAACCTATGACAAAAATTAATGTGATTATCTGGGATCACCTAGGTGATCATATTAATTTTCATAGGTATTAGGTCAATCAATCAACTCGGCCTATCGCAATCCACTGCTGGACATAGGCCTCTCTCAGGCTGCGCCACAACACACTGTCCTCTGCTTTTCGCATCCAGTCTGTCCCAGCCACCTTCTTAAGGTCGTCGGTCCATTTAGCTAGGGGGCGTCCCACACTATGCTTGCCGATACGCGGCCACCACTCCAAGACTCGTCTACTCCACCAGCCATCAGTGCTTCGTCGAACATGGCCAGCCCACTGCCACTTCAGTTTGCTTATTCTGCAGACAATGTCGGTAACTCCGGTTCTTTTCCGGATAATTTAATTCTTGATTTTATCCTTCAAAGAAACTCTGAGCAAAGCACGCTCCATAGCGCGCTGAATTTGTGGACCAGCCCGACTGTCCTCAGTGTCAACGTTTCGGCACCGTATGTCATGATGGACAGGACGCACTGGTTAAAGGTCTCAGTCTTCAAATACTGCTGGATAGGCGACGAGAAGACTTGACGAAGTTTTCCAAACGCTACCCAACCCAACTGGAACCTTCTGTCGGCTTCTTTCTCAAAGTTGTGTCTACCGAGCTGGATGACTTGTCCTAGGTAGACATACTCCTTCACAACTTCGAGAAGCGACCCTTCGATGTGGATTGGGCTCAGCAAAACGTTCGAATTGTACATGACTGTTGTCTTGTCCAAATTCATGCCGAGACCAACAAACAGAGGCTCCATTTAAGCCGTGCAGCATCTAGTCTAACTGTTCCAGCATCTCTGCCATTATGACGATGTCATCGGCAAGGTGTGAGAAGTACTCGCCGTTCACGTTGATACCCTGTCCAGTCCAGTCCAGCGTCTTGAAGACGTCCTCCAAAGCATTTGTGAACAGTTTCGGGATATCACATCTCCCTGTCTCACCCCACTGAGCAGTTGGATGGGGCTGGTTTTCTAATCCTGGATCTGGACAGTCATTGTTGCAGCGTCATACAAACGTCTCAACACTTCTATGTAGCGCTAGTCAATTCAACATCGTTACTGAGACGTCAGAAAACTGCCCATATTTCGATGGAGTCGAAGGCTTTCTCGTAGTCCGCAAATGCCATACACAGCGGCTGGATGTACTCTTCGGTCTTCTGTACAATTTGCCGAACAGTATGGACGTGGTCTACGGTACTGAAGCTTTTTCGAAAACCAGCTTGTTCTGGCGGCTGGAACTCGTCAAGTCTCCTGACGAGACGGTTCGTGACGACCCTCCAGAACAGCTTGTATAGTGGCACTGTCGTGAGCCTATTGTCATCAATCGGGTACAAATTCAGACTCCGTGCTGTTACTGGGAAATTCCTTATGAAAAAACCCAACAACACTTTGCCTGATCTGGGAATCGAACCCAGGGCCTCATGCTCAGCAGCAGCGCTTGCGACCACTAGACCAACGAGGCGGTCATCACCATTACATTATGCAACCTTATTAGTTAAACCCACAGCTAAAATTGTCTTGTGTTTCCTGTATATTGTTGTGTGCAAAGTAAATACTTTGAACACCCATTTGTTGTGTTGTATTGAGTGTTTTCTCAATGACATGATCAGGACGCAAAAGTGAAAAGGAAGAGCTTGGTAGAAATAAGTTTTTTTAAGGAAGATCAATCTAACATCTTATCTATTTGAGGCCTTGTAGACTCTAGATTTGTAAACCATTTTCTATTTTGATAAGTACCTGAACCATAATTGCGTAACACACTATCAATCACAATCTGAATGATTTTGAAGCAAATTGCTAATCCATTGCTTCATATGTTCGAAAAATTGGTCTGCTCAACAACGTAAATAACGCAATGCATATTGTTGAACTGTCAAAATAAAACCAATTCCTACTGTAACAACGCAATTGCCCCGCGGGTGCTTGTTGATAGGCCTACACTGTCATCCCATACCTATGAACACTGTAATTTGGAAATATTGTAAAAGCCAATTATTTGTAAAGAGTAACCGTGGAGTTTCTTGCCAGCTCTTCTCCACAGGAAACGACCAATTGGAACCGTGCACCTAGCTTCTGACGTAGGTTTATGGGAAATAAAATATTTTGATTTGATTTTATTCTCTTACGTTATTTATGTTGTTTAGCGCTGGAATCATTCATTGCTGCAAGACCACTGTTTGCTGTAGAGAATACATAGGCACTACTTACACTATCCTGCAACGTACAGCATTACTAACTTTAACTGCCCAGAATACACGAATAAAAACATAACAGAATAGGTCCCTACTACAGACCTGTGTGAGGTTACTGAAAAAACAGTGTTTTAAGGCTTACTTGAGTTGAATGCTAATGGATTCGTACAAGTAAAGTTACATGTATGTACTCGTATTATATTGTTTAAAGTTTGTTAGGGACTCAATAAATAAGAGTCTCGAAATGGTACACGGTATATTTTGCACAGTAGGTATAAGTGCGAGCGAGTGCGTTTCTCGGACTGGCTTTTCTTATTTAGTAACAAGATAGCTTACAAAACTGCGACAGGCAACAAGCGACACAACTGAGTGAGTGTCTACATATTGAACTGTATGGAAACATAGTCATCTTTGACAATATTTCAACGTAACTACAAAACTGCCTAGTCGAGCTTAAAATATCACATCCGAAGTATTTCAATTTGTTTTTTTCTATTTAATTACCCTAATAAAATAACAACAAAAATATTGTAAATATTACCACCAGTTTCCTACAGCTATTGGGAACTTCACGTAACTCTAAGAAATAAATTGCGGAAAGCAATTGTGAAGGCGCTACAGAAATAATGCTAATACAGAAACACAAAATTCAAAGATTCTGTAAAGATTTAATTCTGATAGATAATCTATTTTTTATATTAATAAAATTCGTTGGTAAGCGCATCACTTGAAAACTACTGGTCAGATTTGGTTACCTACTTTTGGTTTTAAAATGTTCGTAATTGTCTGAATTAAGTTTTTACGGAAAGAAAAATTTTCAAAGTTTTCCGGAAAATGTTCAAATTCGGAAAAACTAAAAGTGCTTTTTGCAGTGGAATTTTTGTATGGATTATTGAAATTTGGACAAGACGTCTGTTGGGTCAGCTAGTGTACCAAAAATGAAATGCTAATCGTTGGTAAGCGCATCAGGCTAGACCGGCTTTGTTTTTAAATGTTCGTAATGGTCCCAATTAGATTTTTATCAGACATTCAAAATCAAAATATTTTATTTCAAAACCTACCCACCTAAGCTAGGTGCACGGTTCCAATTGGTCGTTTCCTATGGAGAAGAGCTGGCAAGAAACTCGACGGTTACTCTTTTAAAAATAATTGGCTTTTATAATATTGTCAAATTATAGTGTTATAGGTAGGACAGTGTACTGTGTAGGCCTGTCAACAAGTACCGTACTTATCAAAATGGAAAAGGGTTACAAATCTACTCGCCAAACTTCCTTGTCTTCAACGTAGTCTTTAATCTTATAATATGCTTTTTGATAAGGACACGTTTGATGTGGGTTTTGAACTTACCATCGCTAATGCCTTGATCACACGTACCGAGTAAATGGGCGAGACAGTGCTCTCGACAGAGAGCTCGGTATGTGTAAACATAAACACATCACTGAGTGTTCAACCGACCCTGTACTATATTTACTAGACAGAGTGCCCACCCCCGCACTGACTCGCTTGCCCATTTGGCAGGTATAAATATGCACTCGGTTCGTACCCGCCACTCGGCACACTCACGTTGCTCGCAGTATGCTATCGTTTACCGCGGTTTTTGTGAACTGACTAACTGACTCGGTGCCAAGTCAAAAAATACGTGTAAACACCTACACTGACTCGAGTAGATGGGCGAGACAGTGCTCTCGGCCGAGTGCTCGGTACATGTAAACACATCACCGAGTGCTCGGCCGAGTTAAAGGGCGAGACAGTCACTCAGACCCTGCTCTATTTACTAGACTGAGTGCCCATTCCCGCGCTTCCCCGCACTGACTCGCTTGCCCATCAACAGGTATAAACATGCAATCAGTGCGTACTCGCCACTCAGCACACTCACGTCGATCGCAGCACGCTACCGTTTTCCGCGATTTTTGTGGACTGACTTGGTACCAAGTAAAAAAAAAATAGGCAGTCATGGGGACTGCCGACAGAAGTAAGAAAATAAAACACAGGTACACAGGCCGCTGCGCGTCGCCAGTCCGGCGCAACACGTCACATTAGAGTTCTGAAGTGAGCATGCCGCATATCGCGAACCCGTAAGATTTTCCCCTACCAAAAAGCACTCAGTGCGCCTATAACAGTTTTCAGTTCAAAAATACGTGTAACCACCTACTGGTCCACACAACTCTCTCGGCCTAGTATCATTTTGCTGTCTCGCCCATCTACTCGGTGCGTGTGATCGAGGCACAAAAGCGGATACTGTTTATAAGAAATAACTTGCTTGTTTTAGTTAATCTGGGTATCATAAGTTCATGTTTACTACGTATATTTATATTATGGAAATCGCTTCTTATTTTGAAAGTCCCTAAGTTTTTGCAAACATACAAAATACTTTCTAAGATATAAAGAGAAGGCAGAGTTAGTATATCTTTGATTTTTTTTTCTAAGGAACTCACGAGGGTCCATTTTATATATTAGATCGCGCATATCAACCTGCAAGGGCCTCATATAGCCTCACCATGTGGGTGTAAGGGACAGCCCTCCGCCAACTAACAGTGTGTATTCAGCTTCTTATTTTGAATCATATTCCACTGGAAATATTCTCAGAAATTTTTTATTTTTTTAAACGTATTTTCAGTTACTTTTCCTTTATTTCAATGTAAAATTACATTCTCTGTACGCAGCACTCCATTTATGTAAATAAAACAGCCAAAATAAAAAAAATCAGCAATGGATGTTGAAATACTCGGCGGCCGATGGCTCGCTGCGCTGCAGTTCGCTACGTGCGTTTTGCCACGGTTAATGATACATTGCGTGTGAGGTAATAAAACAAATCAGGTTTATTGGATGTCTCTAACGTTCCTGAAAAAATTTCGTGTACCGGTCATCATAGTAGATGATATACTGAATTCATCCCATCAGTCTGTGGAGGACTGTCCCTTACACCCTGTATCTGGACATTAAAAGAGACTGTGACCTGCGTTTGTTTCGGCCTTTTTTCTCTGAGTAGTCAGTTAGGAAACACCGAACTCTAGTTTTAAAACATGATTTAATTTTGACGTGTAAAAGTGTTTTTGAACCAATTTACAGAAATAATAAAATTGGAAAAGTTCTCAGAAAATTTTCAAATTCGGGGAAAACTAAATGTGCTTTTTTCTTGGGAATTTTGGTACGAGTTATTGACATGACAACGTGTGTCGTGTCAGCAAGTTATTAAATAATTTCTAATTTATTAATCATATTGGCTTTGAATAAAAAGATTTTATTGCTTGATTTATTGATGATGATTATTCGTGAATCTAATTCAGTCTGCGGCAACTGTCGAATAAACTAAATTGACATATCAAAGAAGCCACAATGAATATACTTTAAAAAGATATAAGAGATGTATAAACGTTCAACTTTGTACAACCACCCCTTAATAAAGGTTGCGGCTGTACATGAATATATGGTAAATTAAAAGAACCTAAACTAAGACCTATAAGCCCTACAGTCCCTACGACCCTAAGCCCTATAAGCCCTACAGCCCTAACCTACCATATAATTTGTAATAGATAAATATATAAATAAGTACAGGATGTCTGCACCAAGAGACCTAAGGTAACAGACGGATAGTGGTTAGGAATTCCAGGTGAGGGTGAAGGGTGAACTCACTGCCAGTCCAGCAGACTCACAGGACTGATCAGAGATGGCGAAAGGTGTCTTGGCCACAGTGAGGGGTAATGAGACAAGAATAAATTCTAATCTGATTTATTTTACAAATATTACAGCTTATATACTACTTTTTCTTAATACACACAAATGTACAAATATCTTAGTATTCTATGCGTGTAATATGCAACTATGACAATATTTGAAGTAGGCCGCGCGTCCACCGGCGAAGTGCTGAATCAATGGTCAAAGGTAGCATTGAACAAACTTTATGAAAGTGAACTAATGAATAACTAACGTCAAGGGTTCCACAGGGGCGTATATCGGGTCCTTAACTTTATTCCCGTGCTATGAAGATCATGCTCGGGAATAAAGTGTTGGAACCAAATGTATTATAAAAATCTAGCGCACGATGTTATTTACCTTTACCTTATTTTGTTATTGACCTTATAATATATGTAGGTATTTTTCTGAAAAACCTACACCGGGTCGTAGTCTCTTACAATGGTGGAATATAATCCAAGCATTAGTTACAATTAACAATGTAAATTTTTACATACATATTATACAGGGTGTAAGGGACAGCCCTCCGCAAACTAACAGGGTGCATTCGGCTCCTTATTTTGAATCATATTCACTGGAAATATTCTCAGGAAAATTTTCATTTTTTAAATCGTTTTTTAAGTTACTATTCCTTTATTTCAATGTAAAATTATATTTTCTATACGCAGCACTCTATTTATGTAAATAAAACAGCTAAAATAAAAATTAATCAAGAATGGATGTTGAAATACTCGGCAGCCGAAGGTTCGCTGCGCTGCAGTGAACGAAAATCAACTTTATAACTTAAAATCGCAAAAAGAAAATCGGCTGCTCCATACATTTACCAGTGTTCGCATATCTCGTCAAATGTAGGGAACAGCTGATTTTTTTTCGCGATTTCAGGTTTGGTCCCATAGTAAAAGTTGTTTATAATGATGAGTACAATGACCCTTAAGAGGTTGTGCGTTAATTATGTTACATCTTGTATACAACGAAGTTAAAAGGAAAACTATCACAGCTAAGTAGGCTTTACAAGATTACGAGTAATAGTTGACCAACTTACATTTGCTGTTGAAATGTATGAAAGAACATGTTTTTCAACTACAATGTTATGTTTGTTCTTGGGTTAAATTCATCCCAACTACGGAACCCTTTATTGTGAGTAGTCTGACACGCACTTGGCCGGTTTTTGTATTCTTGAAGTAGGAAATTTAGTGTTTCAATAATTACATTGACATAAATTTTTTGGTGGTTTCTATTCTCAGGATCGGATTGATTTGGTCAGGTATGATACAAGGATTTAGACTAGTGACTAGGAGGTAAAGAATTGTGAACGTTAAGTTTTTTTTTTTAAATAATTTATTGATAAAAAAATACTTATAAGGAACCAAATATTGTTACGTGTAAACCAGCACAAAAATATGTAGGACAACAATTCACACAACAATTTACTTGATAATAATAAATTGCAACGATTTGAATCCCTAAACAATAATTATTATAAATAGGTTCACTTAACATGTTAAAACTTATTAAATAAATATTGTGAGATTACTTAACCTAAACTAGCAGTAAACGATAACCAAAACGAATTACTACGCGAGATTCCATCAAACATGCTTGAGCCTTCATCAAAAATGCTTGAGCCTCCCTTTAGTTTAGAAGTTACGGCCGAAACCATTCGGAGGCGTGGTTTTGCTCATCTTTCGGATCATATTAGCAGTCATGAAGCATGTATTAGGCTGAAAGGGTTGTGCCGCAGGGGGTGCGTAGCTTCCATTGGGAAGGTACTGGTTTCTGGGTGGCCCAAAGCAAGGGCTGGGAGAATACCTCTGGTAGCCGTTGTGCATGTTGGAAGAGAAGGCTGAGTTGCGCTGCATTCTGGAAATGAGAATAAAATGTTAGTATCATCAAAGCGTTGCAGTTTAAAAGTAGTCGGACCTCTGGCGTTTTGGAAGGCATTAAGAGGTAAAGAGAACACTAGAACGAGTGCTGGTATTCACCAATATCTTATTAAACTATTGCTGCTAAAAAATAAATAAAAGACTTTTAATTTAAAAGTGATATTATAAAAACACTTACTTGGATTATAGATTTGACGAAATATTTTTGAAATGAATATAAAACTTCACTTGGAGTCCCCAAGACGACTTGTTTGTCTATCACTAGAATGTGTTATTGTGTTAAGGTATACTTAACGTGTATTTATATGTACGCTATATGTTTTATCAGATTATTATCACTACGCATTTATAATCCGATTGAAGTATTCCATGGCCTCCTTTGTGATTGTTTGATGCCATCTGTAAAGTCGGTCAACTAAAGGCACCTCTGTGTGTTATTTTGGTTCCGTATTCCCTAGACCTGATTTAGTATTTGGTGTTTGGTATTTGGTTGATTTAGTAGATTTGGGTTAGTAATGTATTTTTTGCCAAAAAACCATCTTAAAATTTTCTATTTATGACAGAAAACAGGAGTGACTTATCTCCAGAAACATAAACACTATAGGAAAAACAAGTGTTTGACTAATGGGAGAGAATTCAAGTGCTTGGAGAAGAAATAAATGTATTGTTTAAGAAAGATAGAAAGTTTGTATTCCTGAATGAAAAACTGACAAGCCGCGTGTTTTCGGATTTTGACAATTTATGAAAAACACAAAAACTCAGACTCAAAGCATTTATTTCAATTAAACCAATTACAGGCACTTTTGAATTGTTAAAGAGCCAGTCAGTTAGTCAAAAAATTGAAGCTAGTCACCCATTCCAAAACGTAGATCTCTATGGAGAAAAATGGGCAAGAAACTCCATGGACACTCTTTTAAATCAAAATTATTACAAAATCCTGGCTACATTGTTCTTGTTGCTTCTATATGTGAGAACAATGTAAAAAATAAATAATTAAAAATATAAGATTAAAAATAAGCCCTGGCAGTTGTTCACGAACATGACGCGTGGATCAGCACCATCCAGCTCAACCATTTTGTAGGGAACCGAATGATCCAACACACGCGCCACCATCAGCGAGACATTTAAGTGAGCATGACATACTCTCAACTGCATACTCTTTCAAGTCACAATACATAAAAGGCTACTTACGAAACATGATGTCACTGTCTTCGATTTGTTTTTCCCTACACACGGATCAACAATTTTCGCAGAATTCTAATCAGGCTATTTTTAATTTGTATATCTGATAAAGGGATTTATATTCACCTAATTATCGAGTTAATTAATTATTTATTGCTAAAAATAAATAATTTTCTTAATTTTATTATTGAATTGATCATCATTATTCATCATCACATGCCTTAGTTATTGTTTCGCCATCTTTCTCTCGTTGGCGTAGCAATTGCTCAATTGTATTGTTATAATTTGTTGTGCTAGCCACCTTGTGCTATTCGTCTATGGCATACGTACCTATATGCTCCTTCACCGTTTTCAGAGTAGTAGTGTGAAATTATGTACACAAAGTAAAACGCCTGTCTGGGTTCGAACCCACGACCGTAAGTCATGTCCTAGAACCAAAAATTTCGAAGCCATGTTGCATCTACCCGCACTGGGCCAGCGTATTAGATTACAGCCCACTGACTCTCGAAGAGAGGAGGCCTGTGTCCCCTAGGAGTAACTTAAAATATGTAAACTAATTATATGCTGATTATGCTATACATACTTATGTACACCCGCGAACGTTCTCAGTCATCGCCCGTATTCCCTTAGTAATAAGGTTGAAAAGTCGTCGACCGGGAACGTTCGCCTACGTATGTTAGAAATACTTCTGGTCATGCGAAGCATCAATCTGTCTCCGAGAATTTCCCTGAAAAGTGTCGAAACGACTCAAAGTCATAATTAACAATAAGGTAACTGTTTTTGCGATGTTTGCGAAGAGTGATCAATATAAATGTTTTATGGATAGAGAGGGAGAGGAAGGCCAAAGAAAAGATGGACGAATGGTGTGAGGAACGATATGAAAGATAAGGGAGTGAATGATAGAGTGACGGTTGGCAGGGGAGAATGGAAGAAGAAAACGTGTTGCGCCGACCTCAAGTAACATTGGGTAAAGGCTGATGATAATGAACTGTTTTTGCACCGTTTGACGATTGACGATCTCTGCAGTCGCAGCAGCAGAGTTGGCACGGCCTGCCGTGCTTGAAAGAGGAGATGGCGCAAGAGTTTTAATACTCGTTAGGTAATTCCTACACAAGAGGCTGAAAGAAGTTTGATAAATATTGCATGTTAATAACGTCAATCTTTCTGGTCTCTTCTCTGCACATAGTCACGTAGCAAACCGTCTCATGTCAGCGGTGGCAACGGGGACAGACATGACAATAAATTAATAATGTAATATATTTCTGTTTTATTAGTATTGCTGTGTTTATTATGACGCGATCATAAAAATTTATGCTCAAAGGATAAAGTCTTCTGGTAATAAAATTAAAGAATAGTTCGTACTAACGCCACTTTTATGTCCAATTAGATAGCTGATAGGACACTTCTAGCAGACTCTTTTTTATCGATGTATTTCATTTAAAAATCTGATAAAGTATCTATATTTAGCTTTATATTGCGTCGGTGGAATTCTTTATTGTTTCTAAAAATAAAATCATATGATGTTCTCTACCTATTCATAATAAGATCACGCTCATTGCATACTACTGAATTTCGGATCGTAGTGATTACGCTCAGCCTATAATCTGAATGTATGGGGCGCGGTCTGTACAAAGATTAAACATAACCTTCTTTATCAGGACTAACGTTATTAGGCTTATCATGAGGCAATTTAGCAACAGTATTTTCATGGTAAAAGGCATTGTTCGATAGCATTTTGTTCGTCGAGTCGTTGAGCACCTTAAATTCTGAGATGAGCTACACGATTACTGACAATGCGTACTGGCCTAACAGGTTTCTTTCCTCAAAATATCATATCAGACACTAATCTGCATGGTCCTATGGTCCATGGTCCATATGGCCTGACCAAGATTATGTCTGGACTTTGAAAGAGACTGTGACCTCTGAGTTTCTTTCGGTCTTTCTTCTCAAAGTACTCAGTTAGGCAACACCGAAGGCATCTAGTTTTAAATAATTTAATTTTCACGTGTAAAATTGTTTTTTCGAACCAATTTACATAAGTAAATATTATTTCTATTTAATCTTGCGTCCTAGTAGCTAGAGTCTGTTCTACTTCCTCTTTTCGAGTCAATTGACTACCTCCTCTATGTTAAACTTGACTGATTCGAGTCTTTGATCAGCTATCTGTATTGCCGAACACTGATCGTATTTTTCCTTTCCGATTAGTTCATAAGCCTCAGGACAATTTTATTATATTGTATTTACTAGACTGTTGTCACGTAGGTAATTATTTCAAAGTATTGTTTACTAGTCCTCAGTGATTTCACTTTATCGGAAATGTTTTGTTATTTTCCTTGTCCCATATCTGGACTATTATTGGTGCTACCCCGAATTAATATGTGTATTAATCCATGTATTATTAATCTCTTAGCTATTGGCTGGCCTTCGTGATTTATTAGAACTTACGTTGATTAAAACACCTTTATACTCAACATAATAGTGTACGTGATAAGAGATAATATTGTGTAATTAAATCGGAAATTCGGAATCGACACGATATTTACATGCATTATAATCATACCGCATTACGTCAAAAACCATTTCCACTCTACCTATCCTGTCCACATGGATTGTATAAAGGCAATCCACATTATATGCTTCTAGAGTAAATCTTTTTTGGACCAGATCCTACTTGCTTAAACTCTGACAGTCGTTAAAGAAGCTCACAGGTTTGCCCTTACTGCCAGCAAGCTACTGCAATACAGATGCCCGAGAGGATGATCCGAACGACTAGATCTGACACCAAAAAGCCATAACCATTAAGATAATTTAAGAAAAGAAGTCATAGGCAAGACAAATCAATGAGCAAGTCGACTCGACAATTCGCTACCTTTCAATTTTCAGAGTATTTTGTCAAAAAGGGATTCCGTGGCTTTAAGTGGTTTTAATAAATAAATAACCAACCTAACCTAAGTATCTATAAATATCTAGTAATCTATAATAATCTAAGTATTTAGTAATCTATAATAAATGATTATTGATATCCGTAAATATGGCCAGAGTATCATAACTACGTTCAACGTTTGTATCAATAACGCGCAGGTAAGTTTTTCTTCGCACTAGAACGTTTCTTGTGAAATTATTTTTTATGATAGTAAAAGATCGAGTTGTTTTGTAAACAACTAAATAAAGAATTGAGTCCGATGGGTGCATGTTACTACTAATCAAATTGCTACCTATTATTGATAGCAAAGTTACCTATGTTACCTACATATGTCAGTCATATCCTGGTTTTGTACCTCTGAGGATATGCAGAACGCACACTTTGATAATTATTAAGATACGATTATACTAACGCCTACCAACTCAAGGTAGACAATTAATTCGGGACTGTTCTTTAACGTTTCACGAATTTCCGAGTTCCATTGAAATAAATACATAATAAGTAGTGTCATTCACACAGGTAGTGAGGTACAGACAGTTCACAGTTATTTTACCTCTGACAATTCTGATAGCAGCCACCCAAAAGAAACTTTATTGCAACGAAATTAAAGATTACTGTGATTTTGACAGACTTGTCAATGGTAGCAACCTTATTGCATCGACAATAAAGATCACTGTGATTTTGACAATGATGCAAAATCAGAGGGCAATTTTCGTAATTTTAAGAACATTCACAGTCTGAAGCCCAATTCCCGTAACTAATTAAAAACGTTCAAAATCTAGTCGCAATCTCATCTCAGCGACAATCAAATGTCAAAATGTAGGGAAATTATACCTACGTATTTTTGACATATTGCGATTGAGATAGTGTGAACGTTCTTAAAATTACGAGAATATTGTCCCTCTCATCTCAGTCTCAATATGTCAAAAGTTTTTGACATTGATTGTCGCTGAGATGAAACTGCGACTAGATTTTGAATAATTTTAATTACGGGAAATGGGTTTAAGATGTAAAATAAGAGGTACGACCCACTGACCTAAAAATCAACAGTTGTCTGATTTTCGAGCAAGCTCCTTGAGGTGCGGGTGGAAGGGGGCGGGCTCCGAGCACATCTGAACAGTTTTACTTATAAGCATCTTACTCTCTCTTAGTATCGATTTGATCCAGTCCGCGACAGGTGTGTGTCACGCGTCTTCAAAAAAAAATATGTCGCGTTGGGGAGAGGAAAAAACTGACACTGAAACTATCTTTGTAAGTTTAGGGAACCAATGTTTTGTTTGGTATTTTCTTGCAAAGCTTCAATTTTGGCCAAGAGCCAGTGCTTAAATAGCATGATTGTCCAGTTGGTTGCTTTGAGCACGCTTATTTAGGAATATGCTTAAAACTAGCATGCTTATTGCTAGCAAATATGAACAGCTGCAGAGCATGTTAGTTTTAAGCATGCTTTTTTATAAGCTGGTATGTCAGAAGCTTTAGAAGGTAGATATATAGTAGACCTACCTACATCTACCTACTAGAAAAGTGTAAAATTAAAAATGTCAATGTCCTATATTTTGACTATAAGACATACTGTGACCTGTTACTCACAAGAAAATACAAAGTAATCATATCATTAATTTTAAACACCTGAAAATAAAATTATCAATGCCCTCCATAAAGTAAGGTTTAAGTGGGAAGTCCCGAAGCGATTTAATCTGAAGTAGACATTAAAACTCAATTATCTGTTTATGCTAAAACATTTTAGATTGCTTCAAAATAAGCATAAATAAACTTTGGTATTGCAGTGGAAAACCAAGCCAGCCAGCCAAGTCACCAGTCAAGTCAAGTTGCCAGTCTTACTAAGGGGTATCGTGTTGCCCAGTAACTGGATTGTGAAGTGCAGAGCGACAGTCTCTCCATATAAAATACTGGTATTCAGCTGCATCCGGTTAGACTAGAAGCCGAGCACAGCATTGTTGGGAAAAAGCTAGCCTTTTCCCAAATCAGATGCAGAGGGAGATGATGATGAAATTGCACTAACAATAACCTCAAGACCCGTCGGACCTAAGTATGTCTCATAATGGAGGCTTGATACCATGATTGATGTTGACCCACACCAACAAACTGCTTTATAAGTCGTCTTGTCGTCTTCTCCTCTCATTTTCAATCTATCGTTTTTCTTGACTCTTTTCAAGACTTTTTCCTTTCTCTTTCTTCTTTCTTTCCAATAACATGCTGAAGGTGACCCATTTGTACATCTCTTGCAAGGTTTTCTTCTCATTATGAAGGTCTACTCTAACAATGATCTGAGCCCATTGGATACCATTTTTATTTGGTATTGGAGGCGTTTGATTTGCGATTGTCATTTGTGTTCTTATGAAAAACATTATATGAATGGATAACATCATAATATAACGCCTTGTTTCCCCGAAGGGTTAGGCAGAGGTGTACCTATATTTAGTACACCCGCACCCGTACAGTATGAATGAATATTGTGTGAAATACTAAGGAAAAGCAATAAATTTTGTTGTAGTCAAGCAAATTAATCATGCGTAATTACTCAATTCGTAAATACAAATGTGTTTATCTTCGGATTAAATATGGGACTTGTTTGAAGCCTGCATGGCAATACCTATTTAATTAATTTTACCTTATTGGTTGTTTACACTGCGATAAGGCACTTGTTAATTCGTTTATCAAAGGAGACAAATTTTCCATAATCGAAGCACAGTTAAGATAATATTTGTTTTAAAACTTAGTAAAGTACTAAACGAATGGATATTAATTTATCAAGCGAATTGAGTTGATGAGATGTGTCCCCTGTCTAAGCGCTGAAGTTCCTGTTTGCAACATTTGGGTTAATAGGGTCGGGCTTAGGATAATGGCAAACGCTTTCAAAGCGTTTCGTATTCTACATCGACTTTCAAGAGGATTGACAACTTACATAATTATAATGAAGATATCTCGATGTTTTGTCAAGTCGTAAAAATCGTGCGAAGCAGAGGCGGGTCGCTAGTCTATGTGAGACTGGGGTCTACGCCGTGTCAATGCGACGTTGACACCTAGAGCTAGACCACCACCTTTTAAAGCAGTATTATTTTAATCTTAATTGAGTGTGGGAAAGAGATGTAGCTAAACGTCCTGTATAGCCTCATCTCTTTCTCACACTGAAGTAACATTAAAATAATACTGCTTTAAGAGGTGGTGGTTGGCCCCCTGCGCTGTAGCATGCTTTTCGGTAACTTATTGTCAATCTAATACATTTTTGACTTCATCGTTGTCGGTGTTGGTGCCATTTTGTCTATGCGCTCAGGAGGTTAGGACTGATTTATCTGGTTTACTTAATAAGAACAAGTCACGAAAAAGTCGCAGTTTACTAGTAATGACTAAAAAAAAATCTGCTTGCATTTCAGCCATTGGTGAAAAATGTGCTGAACTTTGCAGAGAGAAAACTAGAGATATTTTATTATTTTTATCATCGAAACTACATTAGGTTGCTTATAACATATAAGTCACCAACCAACGTCATTTATGATACACTGACACAGAATAGCTAAAAATCTCCTAGGGCTCTTTTCTCTAACTGAATGGCTCTTTTCGTCCAAGTTCACTCGTCATGCTACAAATTCGTTCGCCTTGTCTTAATGTCACAGACACATAATTTCTTAAAAAGAATTTATAGGTTTACTAGCAGCGCCCCGTGGTTTCACCCGCATAAGTCTCGATCCCGTGGGAATATTGGGATAAAAATTATCCTATGTGTTAATCCAGGTTATAAACTATCGTGTGCCAAATTTCATCCAAATCTGTTCGGAGTTTTTGCGTGAAAGAGTAACAAACATCCATCTATCCTCACAAACTTCTGCGTTTATAATATTAGTAGGATTTGTCCTGTTATTTCTCTCTCTCTGGGTTGTAATCTGCTGCCCTTCACTAACTTAGACTTATTTGAGTTTATTTTGCTATTTAACCCGGCCACCGTTTAAGGAAGTATATCGTTGTTGTCAGACCAAAATCTGCTATGTGCAAAAATTATTCTTTTGAAATATTGAAACAATAGTTCTCCTGTAAAATTTTATATGGAGGTGTAATTTAAGAACTATATATGAAAAAGGTCGTAGATCGTCGTACAGTGCTCCTATGCACTTAGTAGGTTTTTTATACGGTAGATAGGGCAGTGAACTATAAGCAAAGGTCAAAAAGTAGAAATCTCAATAAAGTGCACATAGCAAATTTTGGTTTGACAACGACGATACATGAAGCCACTGTCTCCTTTACGGCCGCTTCGCATATGTGTGCAAGTTCATGCACATATATGCAGACGACGAATGACGTCAGCGTAGAATAATCCAGAAGTCTGCGCAACCGAGGCGCGCACACGACAGCTGCGCTCTCTTTAGTTTTTCACTTATTATTTTTTGACAAGAAAAATGTCACTTTATTATTTTACACGATTTACGTTATGTTTTTAATTAATTTAATATATTACCTCTAACCAATTGGGGAACTGTTATTATTTACTTCCGTTCATCGCCCCACAACGAGCATCATTGTCTTTACAATAGAAGTTTTATTATTATTATTGCTATAGCCGTATAGTGTCCTTTAACATTAATGCAATCAATCAATCTAAATATCTGCATGATAGCGTCGCTTTCTCTAGATGTCTTTGATAAGCCACTGAATCAGCAACAACAAAAAATGTAGGGCAGATTTTGCAAACTGGACATTAAAAGGTCGTATGCCCTATGCAAGTAGCTACCTGTCTAAGCCGACATTTCGAGTTATGACGTTTCGAATGTGTCCCAGAGGTTTTATCATTCTTCTTATCAACAACAATGTTGACCAGAGCGGCAATTCCCGTGTTTTTAAGAACGGTCGCATTCTATACTCAGTCACAACCTGTCAAAAATTGTATAGCGTTTACCTACATTTTTGACATTTCATTGTCGCTGAGATGAGATTGCGACTAGATTTTGAACGTTTTTAATTACGGGAATTGGCCTTCAGATCAAGAGCATGCCAACAGCAAAGTCAGCGAGTTTCCACGGGTGTTTTAGAGTTTTGGTGTATGTGCATGTTGTAACGTTACAATTTAGCCGTAGGAATAAATTGAAATTTACAAAAAGGGTTGAGGTTGAAGCAGTAGCGGGGTCTTGCGGTGAGCACCCGGAAGTCCGGAATCAGGGCCACACCATCTTCGTCCGGAGAAGTGCAGCGGGCGGTAGGTGGTGTCGGCGCTTCAACGCCCTACGCCAAGATGAAGGCAGGCGTTAGCAATATCCCTGCCCAAAGAAGGATAGATATAAAAAGGGGTAAGGTTAGCGGAGGTGCTATACTACAGCTCACGCTCAATAAGAGGACCACGGTGACAGTCTACGTCACGCTCCCAAGGTTGCCACAACGTTGGTGGTCCCTCCGTCTAAGAATGGACACAGTATAGGGCGGCGGTTTCCTACGTAACATGGGTTGTTGAACACAACAGCTTTTATAATAAGATATCATAAATAAACAAATTAAAATATGTGGTTTCTGGGTAGCGAAATACCACAGTATCTAGTAGTGTCTTCTACAAAGCAGCACCCCAATAATTGCGTAACACACTGTCAATTACAATCTGAATGATTTTGAAGAAAATTGCTATTCCATTGCTTCATATGCTCGTAAAATTTGTCTGCTCAACAATGTAAATAACGGAATGAATGTTGTTGAACTGTCAAAATGAAACCGATTCCTACTGTAAGTGTGTTACGCAATTGGGGCAGGACAGGATCTGAGGTTTTGTGTGAAGTATCTATCTAGAAGTTGGCTAGAACTCTATGAAGACGGTGTCTTACTATGGCTTCTTTACAAAATGAACTGGAATCACAAAAAAAAACCGACTTCCAAAAAAAAACAACTACAAAGTGAAAAATAATTTTAATTTCGGAAGTCGGTGTCTTTGGAACTGTATTTCAGCTTTTTGCCACTGACTTCCGAAATTAAAATTATTTTTCACTTTGTAGTGTTTTTTTTGGAAGTCGGTTGTTTTTTTTTTTTGTAAAAGTTTTTTATTGTTCACTTTTTTGTGGGTCGGTTTGTAATTTATCTAAGTTACAATAGCCTAATGACAACTGCTCATCACCTTTTACAAAATATTGCTTTCCCGATGCAGGGACGTTAATTGTTGAGGAGTTCTGGTACTTCACCATCAGCTCCACTTCACCATAAGCATTGTGACAAACTTATATTGCTTAGCAATCATTTTAGAGTAATCGAATCGCAACCAGTGAAATACTTATTACTGAGTTGTTTCAGTGGCCAACTTACCATCTGTGGTCTTCGTCATCAGTTCCACTTCACCAAATGATGCTTTCCGAGAGCAAATGCACAAATTACTATAAAAAATACCTAAATCGCTACAGGTGTGCTATAATATTTGAAGATTTCCCTCGATTTCTCCAGGATTCCATTGTCAGATCCTGAGCTGATGTCAATGGAATTACCTGGAAAGTATACCCTTTCAAACAAAATAGAATTTTCTAAATCGGTCCAGCCGTCTTCGAGTAATCAGAGAACACACATAAAAAAAAAAGATTCCGACGAACTGAGAACCTCCTCTTTTTTTAAAGTCGGTTAAAAATAATTTATAGACAGAGTGCATCTCATGACATAACATGACATCCAATAAGCCCAAACACGGCTAGGATACATTGTTTTATTACGGAGTTCCGGTGCCTACCTTCCGGCTTCATCAATAGATCAGTTCAATGGTACCATTGTCATCAGAACCATTTATTTAAATTTACTTCGTCATAGTCGCTTAACCATCTTAATCTAGATATCTTATCGCCACCCGTAAAATATTATTATTATTGAGGAGTTCCCGTGGCCATCTGTGGTCTTCTTCGTCAGTTCCACTTCACCAAATGATACTTTCTGAATGCAAATGCATGACTTGTTAATGAAAATACCAAAATCGCTATGTGTTTGCCTATAATATTTGAGGAGTTCCCTCGATTCCTCATGGATGGATCTGAATTGGATTTTGATAAAAATGGGACCAATCTGGAGGAATGTGCTTTCAAAAAAAAAAGAATTTTCCAAATCAGTTTATAAATGACGGAGTACTGAGGTAACAAACTATAAAAAAAACAACCGAATTGATAACCTCCTCCTTTTTTTGGAGTCGGTTAAAAGTGAGATGGCGCTGTCCATAATAAAATTCAGCAATATTTTGTTTTCTTAATTTGTGCCCCTTGGAAGGCTAGATGCCTAGATGGTGCCGTAATCCGTGTTTCCGTGTGTGTTTAATGTTTTGGTCTGGGTACTCCATGATTAAAATGAAGAAATCTTTACTCTAATCTTCTTTGATTTGGCAAATACAACAAATATAATTATTGTTATTTTTTCAAAGGAATAGTAGGTATTTTAATGGGCTCATTTAATTATCTTATCACCTGCTTACGACCAAGCGACATCTTGAGAAGTTTTATCAAACCACTTTATCATGTTTATGGATTAAATCTTTGAATCTACCCGGACAAAGTCGCGCGGGAAGTTCTAGACTTCGCGCGCGACTTTGTCCGCGTAGATTTCGTAGTACCCCGTTAGGGGTAGATTTTGAAAAACCCTGATACATGTTATTCTTTATTTTCGGTCTTAGGTATGTATAACTACTGAGTTTCGAGTAAATCAGACCACGCGTTAAAATTTTTCCATACAAACTTTGAGCCTTTAGGGGGTAGCTTGTCGCGGGATGTTCGAAAGAGTTACCGTGGCCCCGGTACAGGCAACAGAAGGAATACGGGTGGGTTTTAGTCAGTAAAAGTCTGACACCACGCCCTCCCGCTCCGCCCAGAGCGGGAGAAGTCATTTGATGATTTCCCATCCACAAAAAAAAAAGGTGGTAGCTTAGAAAAACAAAAAATAACAAATTTCATAATTTACTTCAATAAGTATTCGTGGCAAGTTGCAAGTTAAAGATATAAGATTTTTCATACAAACATAATCCTCCCTTTTCACCCCCTTATAGGTCGAATTTTCAGAATTCCTTCCTTAGTGGATGCTTACAACATAAAAGGCATCAACTGTCAAAATTTCAAGTTTGCAGCCCCAGCGGCTTAGGCTCTGTTTGGTTTGTGTATCAGTCGGGATAAGTAATTATTATGTATAGATTTTAATCAATATAGTATAAAATGTGATGCTTTTGAAGATTAAGGGCTGGAAGTTTCACCCTCTAGAAATTTCTAGAACAGTCCAGGACATCCGAGAGTATTCGAGAGCATTCCACAACAATCTGGAATGTTGTGTGGACTGTTCGGGAACATCCCACATCATTATGGAATATTCCAGAACACTCTCGAATGTTGTGGAATATTCTGGAACAACTCCCTGAGCGAACAAGGGTACCCCAGTTAGTATTATACATACATATACCAGACTGAGACATTTCCGATATTAGATAATATATACGTAATGGTTACTGTAATGATTGTTCTAAAATCAATAGGTTCCGAGAAGAGCAATTAAATGTACATTCAATATTATTGATATTGCCGTCTACGTCTGTCTTAATCTTTGGTACCTGCTATCTTAGCATTATCTTTGTTGTTACATCTGCAGGTGTTGTCAAAGATTGTACTGGTACATGATTACCAGTAATCTTGGCTATCGGTATTTGTACCTCTTCATTCTTAACAGTCATTTGCAGATCAATCATCTTGTTTTAAATACTCGGTATTAAATTCCTAAGTCCGCTTGCATCTGCCTTCACCAGCCTTGCCTTCAGCGCTAAATATATTTTAAACGTCATTCTGTGTCTAATATCGTCAACGATTGACAGAAACAGCGATGTTTTAAATACGTTTAGCACTATATTAAGATATTTAGGGATTTGTGATGTAAGCGGGGCCCCTAGTCCAGTATAACAGGCAAGCGTATCTACTTTGCAACAAATCCTTTAATCTCAAGAATGAAAATACTTAAGAAAACTTTGAAATCTTCTATGACCTTCACAACATCACAAGTTCTAGAATGTGTATAATTATGTTAATGCATTATCGATATGTGAAGATCATAAGACACTGGAGAATTTGCAAACATGTTTACAAAACTCCAAAGAAAATGTTTGATATGTGGTTGAATAACAGTTTATTTTTAGACTTATTTATATAATTTAACAATAACTTAAACTAGCATTATGGGATAATATACAGGCAGAGATTCAGACGGGCCAACATTAGTGGAAGGAGGGGTCAAATCGTTGTGGCGGCGTGGTGTTGCTGATCTTGCGGATGGTAGCAGCGGGCATAAAGCAGCCAGCGTTCGGCTGGAAGTTTTGCTGGGGGTGCTGTGGGCCCCCCATGGGCTGGCCGTACCCAGGAGCATAGACTGGACCTCCTGGGTTGTTGAACCTGGCGGGACCACCCGGTGCACCAGGGTGCATCGGCATACCGTTGTTCATGCCGGGGCCACCGGGGCCGGGGTAGCCTTGATTAAATCCTGGACCTGGGCGTTGCATTCTGGAAACAGAATACCAAAAATTAATGATCCTTGTTTTTGGTAACATCCTTTCGGTCACGTTTAGAAAATTATTCTTGGAACACTATATTGAAACACGTCAACATTATTATGGAATGCACTGATTAACAAAACTTCTTGTTCAATTTACGATACAGTTACCTATGTATTGAAAGTATATACTTACATGATATTAGTTCCAAAAATTAAAGAAAAATTCACTTGTTGTAATATCGACTGATTTTCACAATCTGTTTTCGAGATTGGGGAGTGGCATCTATTTATACGTTCTTTGTTATCAGATTATTCGTCAAAGTTATCTATCGCCTCAAATCACGACGGTTGCTCTTTTGTTTTTTTGTATATCATTTATCGGCCCATTTCTTGCATTTTGACAAAATAATACCTTGTTTTCAAAATTTGATTATCATCGCTATCGTTCAGGTAGTTTTTTAAAAGTTGGTTGCCTTTTGAACTGAAGGAGCCACTAGAAATGCAAAAGCTGGTTCAAGGGAACCTGCTGTCGCATTGCCTGTGGCTTTGTTCTTATCGTTTTTTTCCGATATTGTATCATTTATAATAAAAGCCCTTCCTAAGCCAGGGTTGCGGGATGTTCGAAAGAGTTACCGTGGCCCCGGCACAGGCAACAGAAGGAACACGGGTGGGTTTTAGTCAGTAAAAGTCTGACACGCCCTCCCGCTCCGCCCAGAGCGGGAGAAGTCATTTGATGATTTCCCATCCACAAAAAAAAAAAAAAAAAAAGCCTACGTTGTAAATGGCTGATGTGTGTGCAAGAATGCAAGCACTACAGGTTACCGTAATTATGTCTTGTATATGTTACGGCTAAAACCCGAAGTGCGGCTACAACTAGTTTTAGCCGGCTACAACTAGGTGTGTTGTGTAGTCACAGTACTAACCTAACCTACCTTTCAGCCCACACCTAGTTGTAGCCGGCTAAAACTAGTTGTAGCCGCACTTCGGGTTTTAGCCGTAACATATACACACATCAAAAGTGTCTAGGGATCAAGTACGTTTTAGAGTATCACCGCAATTGAGGATTATTATGATTGATTCTTTTTAGTGAATTTCACTATTTGAATAAAGAATTTTCCTTAAATTTTGTTTAAAATTAGAAAATTAACTGTCAATCAGGATTTCTATAAAATTGTGTAATAGCGTTTTGACAAAACTATTACAATTTCTGCATCGGAACTGAAAAAAATTGCATCGATTGCATGGAGCGACGACATCATTTGACACGAGAAGAGATGATGACAGCTGTCGGAATGTTGCAAGCTGGTTTCAGGCAACGTACTGTGGCTGTCGCTCTTAGCACTACACAGAGCGTCATACGCCGCCTCTGTACACGCTATCAACGGGCAGCGTGGCCGAGCGACATGGAGGACGATCTCGCATCACCACTCGCAGACAGGTCCGATTAATCCAAAATACTGCTTAACGGAATCGTACCATGACCACCATGAGGTTGGCTACGAGGCACCACAGCTCTTCAGGCTTGCTGAAAAGCGGCCAAACCGTCCGAAATCGTTTACGTGAAGTGGGTCTGCGTTCCCGAAAGAGTTCCACTTATCCCCGCAATCGTAGGGCTCGCGAACACAGAAATTGGGAGGAAGAATAATGGCGTTGTGTTTGCTGTTCCGATAAATCTCGTTTCGGTATGAGGCCGGATACAAGACGTACTCGAATTTGGAGGACCTCTGGACGTCAAAAACATTTGAAATGTTGTCAGGAAGTTCATTCATATGGACGGGGAACAACAATGGTTTGGGCCGGTATTTGGATCGGTGGAAGAACCGATCTCATTTCGATCAGGAGCAACCTCATTGCTCAGATTTATGCGGAGAGAATTGTTTCATACGTGTTCATCCCTCTGCTAAGCCGGTTGGGTGATTCGTTTCGGCTAATTCACGACAATGCACGTCCACATACGGCTAGTCTTAGCACGCACTCTTGCCGATGCTCGCATCAATGTTCTGTTTTTTGCTATTTAACTGACGACATTAACTTAGGTTAATTTCCCACAATTTGCAAAAATTGCAATTTTTCTTAAGGCGAAAGCGCCAGGGTAGCCCGCGAAATTTAAATTTTCTTACGTTTTTTTACAACTTGCAGGTCAGTATTAGGTTGTATGTTGATTAAAATATGATTCGCGACCGTAACAAATATATATTTAAAGAATTGCAAAAATCGTAAGAAAATTTGAAATTCGCGGGCTACCTTAGCGCTTCCCCTTTCATTGTTACAAAATATAGGGATAAGTTGTTAACTTAAACATAGGAATTAAAGTAAGAAGCCAGTCTGGAAGACTAGATTTGTTAGATTATAAATATTAATGGGATATGATTTATACTTAGTTAAAAATGTACTTGATCCCTAGCCACTTTTGATGTACATACTTATGCATTTCAAAAGTTGAAACCTGTGCCTACTAGTTTTTCAAATAATTAACAATGATCTCATGGATAAGTAGCCACCGATTCTATATTAATTTTTTACTCTTCCCATTCATCTTGTTCGTTTCTTGGAAAAGGTGATAATAGGTATTAGGATAGCGATAAAACATTTGAAAATCGCGCATGTAATTAACCACCCAAATTGATTACTATATGGAAAGTTTCGTGGCATAGTTTTATTGTAACCTAAGCAGGCCTTCAGGGATCTGACTCTATGCGATGATCATGAAATCAATAAAATTACTGTCTTTATTGAAATTGTTGAAACACAAACTAAATCAAAATCATGAGGACCAGAGTTGGTGTAGATTATGCAATCAATCGAACCACTAACTGAATTAAGATTATCATAGTGATAGAGCCGTCTATTATGATTTCATGTTGACGATAACAGTGATTCATTAGGTTATAGAATTAAGATAATAATAAAATGTGTAGAATAATGGTGTAATGGTGCAATGTCGTGTGGCAATACGTCAATGTTCAGTGATTAGATGCACTGATAACTCCTTGGTGAAATGGTCCAAGCTAGTCAAGTAGTAAGGAACAATAATTTTCTAATGTAAGTAGGTACACTATGAGTTGAATCCCATGCCGCATTCATTAATAAGCTGTTAAGAAGCGTTTTGTAGGTTTTGGCGATACTATGATAGTGCCCTTTTGTCTATGAGAGTGAAGGGGTTTCTAAATCTTTCAAAATAAATACTGTATCGATAGGGCTATGTTTTCTTTTGAGTCGGTTTTGAAGTATTTTTCAGTGTATGACGTCTATGACGTCTGCCCACTGTGGTCACATTTTGACATAACTCAGAATATTCAAATAATTTATTTTCTCTTCACAAACAATGACATGATTGTTATTATTTTAAAGAAGTTTAAAAACTACGTGACATGAGTTTGTGAGAGACTGGTGACTACACTAGGAATACCTGTGTAGCAGATCACCAGGGTTCCACCACATGATATGTAATAGTTATTTATGCTACAAGTGTGGAAAGTAGGTGATTTCCGGCGAGTGTATAAGTCGACACGAGTCGGAAATCATCTTACGCACGTGTATCATACAACGTTTTACTATGCATTGTGCAAGGAAATAAAAAATATACAGGGTGTAAGGGACAACCCTCCGCAAACTAACAGGGTGCATTCAGCTCCTTATTCTGAATCATATTCCACCGAAAATATTCTCAGGAAAATTTTCATTTTTTTAGCGTATTTTCAGTTACTATTCCTTTATCTGAATGTAAAATTACATTCTCTGTACGCAGCACTCCATTTATGTAAATTAAACAGCTAAAATAAAAAAATCAGCAATGGATGTTGAAATACTCAGCGGCTGAAGGCTCGCTGCGCTGCGGTTCTCTAAGCGTGTTTTGCCATGGTAACGATACATTGCATGTGAAGTAATAAAACAAATCAGATTTATTGGATACCCATAACGTTCCTGAAATAATTTCATCTACCGGTCATCTTAGTATGATATACGGAATTCACCCCATCAGTCTGCGGAGGGCTGTCCCTTACACCCTGTATACTTATTGAAAATTAATTTATTGATCAAAATCTGAATTCTAGATTTAGATTTTGATCAATAAATTAATTTTGTAATTAATAACGCGTTTAATGAAGTATTAGTTTTATTGTACATACCTTGTATATGAATGATAGTCAGGAGCTAGACCACCACCTCTTAAAGCAGTATTATTGTAATCTTACTTCAGTGTGGAAAAGAGACGGAGCTAGACGTCCTGTATAGCTCCATCTCTTTCTCACACTGAAGTAACATTAAAATAATACTGCTTTAAAAGGTGGTGGTTGGCCCCCTGTACCTACTTGAATAATTTGTAAAACTTTTCTCAAAGAATAAAAACTGCGTCGAGCTAACTACGGAATTAAAAATTAAAAAAAAAAAATTAAAAGTACGCACTAGTGTGAAAAAGTGGCACTTTCCGCACAATTTGGCTGCTTGGAAAGCGCTCTTTTCGAGCACATGCACTGTAAATATAATTAGGTGTTTAGTAAATGTGAAGGGACAGGGCATAACAAAGAAAATCAATTATAGACTTGCAGATTAAAACAACAGAACAAAAAGAGAAGTAAGTGAAAAAATTAGCGGGGCGGACTATTTTGGAGTTATAGATAAGATAAGTCTTTATTTGCTTTAAACATGGTATAATGGTGTTACAGTCTTATACAATGTCCACATGTTTAGCTATACAGAATATCAATTGCATGCAAAATAATTATCATGTCAAAACAACAGTAAATATTAATTAAATCATTCAAATTATTAGATGGATATATTATTATAAAATGTCAAAGAAATCTTTAATGTCATAGAAATTATGTCCAATGAGCCACTTATACAGCTTATTTTTAAATGAGTTACAATTATTTATACATTTGAGTTCTTTCGGAATTTTGTTGAAAATGCGTACACACATCACAAGGCAGCTTTTAGCATACTTGGCTGATTTAGGATTATCCTTCGTTACAAGTCTGTGTGGATCCCTTGTTGGACGAGAGATCACTTCATTAGCTTTTCTGAACAATCCCCTATTACTGTAGACAAAGTTACAGATTGCGTATATGTAAAGTGCAGGAAGTGGTAACAGACCAAGCTTTTTAAAAAATGGCTTACAAGATTCATCAGAACGAAGTCCGCAAATGGCCCTGATGCACCTTTTTTGTGCAATGAATACTCTGTCTTTATCTGTACTGTTCCCCCATACGATAAGCCCGTAACTTAAAATAGATTCGATATATGCATGGTATGTAGTAATTGCCGTTTTAACGTTTGTTACCTTCTTTACTTGTCTGAGGGCGTAAGTAAATTTATTAATCCTATTGCATAAATCATCTAAATGTCCTTTCCAATTTAAGTCTTGGTCTATGAGCACACCTAGAAATTTGGTTTGCGTTACTTCTTTTAGTCTGACAATATTAAGTTTAAAATTGTATTTGGTATGTTTCGACTTATTAAATTGAATATAATTCGATTTCTCTAAGTTAATTTTTAATTTATTAGTCTGTAGCCATTGTAAAATTTTGTCAATAGTATTATTAATGTCTATTTCATGATCAGAAGGTGATTTTTTGTCAGATGATACGATAATTGAAATATTAATTCCTCAGTTGTTTTATAATCTAAATCATGGAGCCATACAACTAGAGCACACTTACAAGCCTTTGTTGTTAGGTAATAGATCGTGGTATTACAATTTATTTTTATATGTGGCAACCTAAGAAAATATAAAATCTTTGAGAGAAGCTCGTTTTTAGATTTTAACAATATTGCAGACGAGTATTTACTGCGTTTTCCCGAGATAAAATCAAATATTAAGGAGGAGTGCTTCTTGACAACAGTATACAAATGGAAAAATTGTCTCACAGACAAGACTTTGAAGTATTTGTAAAGATCTACATTAGGATGCAAGTATGGCAGAAAACAGGCCACCTTCAGTACCACCCGTTGGGCTCTTTCCAATTTCAAAAGGGTCCATTTAGGAGCACACCCCATGATGCAGTATGTCAGAAGAGATAATAACCTCCGCGTCAGCTACGTAACGTAGATTTTTTAACAGAAAGATTATTTTGCGAATTCTCGATGTAAGGCTATCTATTTGTGGTTAGAAGCTTAAATTATTATCTATTTTAATTCATAGGCACTTAATCGAGGCAGTCTTTCAGGACGGGAGCAGGCGTCAGAATTTGAGTCAATGCATGAGATGTCTTTGTGGAAATGGGATAACAACTCATTGCGCTTGTTAGTGAAGGAGGAAGCTATATACTTGGTTTTGTCGACTTTAAGAATAAGGACATAATTTTTTAACCAAGTCAGGACCGTATCCGGTAACAAAAGCCTTTTTGTGCGACATGGTAGACACCATTCCATGAGTCTGCCGTGAAAAGTAGTGCCGTATTATCGGCAAAAGATAAGATTTTACCATGGGGTTTGGGGTAGCTGTAGGTTACAGAGATCATTAATGTAGGAAAGGAAGAGGGAGGCCCGATCACACTTCCCTGTGGTACACCAAAAGGGACAAGCAGATCATTACTAACATAGTTTCCTATTTTAACCCTCTGAAACCGATCAAATCAGTAGTCCCGGAAGAGTTTTAGTTGTAGACACCTGATTCCCATGTTTTCCAGCTTGTTTAGTTGGTTGGGTAAAGATACAGAGACCATTTAAAATAGTTTATCGTTTGTTTATCTATTTATTAAGCAAGGCACACCAACGACATATTAAGACTCCCGCAAACAGGCGCGATATGCGACGCGACACAAAGGCACCGTGTGTCACACGGCAAGCGGTGATTTTGTGTCGCGCGCGATTCGCGTCTCGTGTCGCACCTGTTTGCAGGAGCCTTTATCGATTTATTCACAATCCACATAATCTCTATATTATGTTGAAGCAGACAAGTCCTAGAGTAGAGACTGCGTGCTCTCTTCTCTGGTCCAGTGGAAAGGCAACCTAAAAGGCAGCTGGGATGGACTGGATGCGGAAGGCAACGGACCGTGTTGTGATGCAGCAAGGAAGGGGCATATGCCCAACAGTGGACGGCGATAGGCTGAGTTGATTGGTTATGAAGCTGATTTGTATATTTAGAGGTAGGTAGACAACTAACTAAGATCACCCGGGGCTATTGTAGCCAGGAGGCAACACATGAAACATATGAAACAATAACGAGTTATCTCAGCGCTACTGCTGAGTATGAGGTTCTGGGTTCGATTCCCAGGTCGGACAAATTGTTATTGGGTTTTTCCATCTGGAATTTCTCAGTAGCAGCCTGGAGTCTGGATTTGTGCCCGGTTGATGGCAATTGGTTCGCCCCCCAATTACGTGGGACTTAAACATATTTGGCGATATGTGAGTGCACTATAGGTGCACCTCTGCCTAACCCTTCGGGGATTACAGCCGTGATGTTATGTGCAACGAGTTATCTCAATCAGTTACGTTTGCCCCCTGGCTACAATAACCCCGGGAGACCCTATTGTATACTAGACTATTGAAAACCCTTTCTCAAGGCAGCATAGACAACGCTTTGTATGAAGGTAATTCGAGATTCTTGTTAACTGAAGTCTGGATCTTATTGAGACTCGTTCAATGACTATAAGAATATTAGGTAATCGTAAACAGACTGATATAAGTTTTCAATTGAAAGCAATGACAGTTCTTTAATTTCGGTGAGAGTTAAGATAACCGATAGTGTACAGTAGGATATCTTCAATCAAGTGTTGAGCAGTTTACTGCATATCATAACTCAATGTTTGATAGGAGTATCATTTTCTATATAAGGTTTTATTACAAAGGTTGATAAAAAACCAATATGCATTTTTCTAAAAAAATATATTTTCCTTAAATAAAAGTTACTTCTTCGTTTACAAAATATTACAATACTTTCTAATAACTTCTTGATATATAGTTATTTAACTGGAGATTGTAACGGCGTTTTATTTTCCGAGTTCTTTTCAGCATCACCGAGATCCATAGCATTAGTTTTTGAAGCTGTTGATTGTCCAAGTCTCCTTGTTATTAAGTAAGAAATTAGTTGGAAGAATGCTAAAGTAATTCCGGGTAGTAACCACACATCTGGCACATTTGCAACAGTCTTTGTGTAAAGTAAGGAGTACAGAGGCGAAGATATCGTCTGCATCGCTGATTCTAATGCACCCATCACACTGTAGATTTTACCTGAAATTGAAATAGGTTGTATGATTAATGAAGTGAGAGATGATATTGATGGTCCTACTGTTACGAACATTTTGGACGATTTCTAAACCTATAAACTTTTATTTTACGACTAGCTTCCGCCCGCGACTTCTTCCGCGTGAAATTTCTGGTTCCCCCGACCCACCCCGTCGCATCGCATCGGCTGCCCGCGCTGTTACTTCGTTTTCGCTTAGCGCTCGTTCTTACTTTTTTTCTTTTTGCTCGGCTTCTAAAGGTCCTAGCGTAATGTTACTAATAGACTAAGCGCAATTTTCTTACTTTAAGCATTTTTATACCCGTCGTAATTTCTAAACAAAGGGTCTAATTAAAAAGGAATTTACATGTACTTAATCAACCTTGATTATGAAACTATTTATTTGGATAAGGATTTTATGTATCCATGTTTATGTAAACACCTTCGCAAATAATGCATTATTTTATAACAAATTAGTTGACCATAAAAACAGTTATAGTGAGCCACCCTTAAAAGTTAGACATATGCTATTGCAGACTTTTTATTAGAACTTTTTAAGAGGAACAATTCCGTCATACATGATTTTTGTGTAACTTTAACCATTTACGCAGCGCATGCAACAGAAGCTCTCAAAAGGAATAAATTTTCCCCGTTTTTGCAACATTTTTCATTGATGCTCCGCTTCTTTTGGTCGTAGCGTGATTTTATATAGCCTAGATAGCCTTCCTCGATAATACGCTATCCAACACTAAAAGAATTTTTCAATTCGAACCACGAGTTCCTGAGATTAGCGCGTTCAACCAAACAAACAAACTTTTCAGCTTTATAATATTAGTATAGATTGATGATTGTTTAAACCTGCATTTGATGATAACTCTGTTTTTTTTTCAATTTAGCAATATTTTTTGCATACAAAATAATGATGTAGCATTCAACGTAGACGTAGCGCACCGGATCAACTCAGGATGGATGAAATGGCGACAGGTCACAGGAACAACTTGCGACCCACGGATGCCCCTCAAATTAAAGGGAAAAATTTATAAGTCCGTGATAAGGCCTGTCATACTGTATGGATCGGAATGCTGGGCCGTGAAGAAGACGGATGAAAAAAGATTGCATGCAGCGGAGGTGAGAATGTTGAGATAGATGTGTGGAGTGACGAAATTGGATAAAGTAAAAAATGAGTATATAAGGGGAAGTTTGAAAGTGGCGCCAGTGACAGAAAAGTTGAAACGAAATCGTTTGGCTTGGTATGGACATGTGAAGAGGAGGGAGGAAACGCATGTGACTAAAAGAGTGATGAATATAAATGTTGATGGATGGAGAGGGAGAGGAAGGCCAAAGAAAAGATGGATGGATTGTGTGAGGAATGATATGAAAGAGAAGGGAGTGAATGATAGCGTGACTTTTGACAGGGGAAAATGGAAAGAGAAAACGTGTTGCGCCGACCCTAAGTAACATGGGACAAGGGCAGGAAGATGATGATGATTCAAATCCATATCTACAGTGGCAGACATAATGAAAAGACAGAAAACCGGAACAAGCCGGCAAGAGACTCAAAGCAGAACAACAATTAAATGATAGTTTACCTTGTTCAGTTGGTAGAATCTGCTTATTCAGTATAGGTCTTTGTACCACCTGCGAGCCTTGTGAGATTATACCAACCAAGGGCACTGTAACAAATAACATATTTTTATAACATTACTAGCTTCTGCCCGCGACTTCGTCCGCGTGTTTTTTATGCCTATAAACCTTCGTGCAAGTTCTAGCATGCAGTTGACAAAGTTTTATCGCATTCGGATTTACGGTATGGCAGCGCATAGAGGACAAACATTCATTTTATTTATGCAGGACCATTTTTTTATCATTACCGAAATTTTCACAGGGAATATGAACAAATTTCACTATGGGACCAAATCTTAAATCACGAAAAAAAAAATCTGTTGTTTCGTACAAAAGTTCAATACCTACTCGACCAAAATGTATGAAACAACAGATTTTTTTTCGAGATTTCAGAGTTGGTTCCATAGTGAAAATTGTTCATACCTATTCATGGGTAGAACACCCTTTGGAAATTTGGGTAGTAATAAAAAATAGTAATAGTAAACGTGTAATGAAAAATGGTTGACGTCGCACGAGACGTTTTGCGATTTTTATGAAGATGTTCGAGAGCGGTTTGAAGTTAGGTGTAGTTCAGAAAAACCTCAAAGAGTGTTTAATTTCAAAGGGTACTTTAACTAACTCGATGTTCCCACGGACATAAAATATCGCGGCGGGATTTTATCGCGCACTAGATTTTCAACTCTCGGTGTTAAACCGAGCATTGAGAATCCAACAGAGTGCATTCCAGCGCGTCGAAAAAAACACACTGTTGGATTTTTAACTCTCGACGCTAAGCAAAGAGTTGAAAATACAGTGCCAGAAAAAAAAAGTCTGTGCGTACGTTGACTTAAAGTAGTCCATCAAAGTACAAAAACTTTGAATAAAGATAAATCTGATTACTCGAGTCTCTTCGCTGTCACTTCTGAACAAAGGCATCGCAACAGCTTTAGGCATCACTGATATTCCAGATCTAGACATTTACAAAGTTAGGTATCCAACTCGTGATATGAACTCATGTTTCTGTCCAATTTATCTTAACGTTATCATTAGATAAAACAATGATTGACGAATCAAGCCAGATATAATTCGTAATTTTGTGAATTGTCTCAGTACTATTTTACATTGATTAGGAGTATCGTGAAGAACACACACATAACATCATGCCTTTATTTCCCGAAGAGATAGGCAGAGATGTACCCTATAGTACACCCGAAGAACACGTCGATCGTGAAGAACACGTTTCATATTATTATGATAAGCCCAGTTACTAATGGTTGGATTACCAGCTAATTAGTACAAAATCAGTACGATTTAATGTAGACAACGATTTGATTAAGAATCTAGTAGGTACCTACCTAATCGATAATGAAAAACGTGTAGCGATGCGTGACCATTCATTTTTAGGGTTCCGTACTCAAAAGGAAAAAAACGGAACCCCTATAGGATCACTTCGTTGTCCGTCTATCTGTCTGTCTGTTTGTCTGTCTGTCTGTCAGTCTGTCAAGAGCTCTTATCAAGAACGCGTGGAGGTATCAATTTGAAATTAATATCAAATACGTAGGTCTACGGTGCGGTTCCGTGGAGCTCTAAAAAATCAACTTTTAAGTGAACACAATAAAAAAATACTTACAACTATTTATGCGACACATTTGATACTCGCAAATAAATCAAACCCTATAGGGTACTTCCCGTTGAACTAGAATCTCAGCACAAGTAAAGGAAAAAGTGCAAAAATTGTTAATTTGTAGTTTTATCACATATTTTTTGTGTGATTACAAACTTACATTTGCAGTTGGAAAATTGACCGTGACGTATATCGATGTATGGGAGAACATGTTTTTCAACTACAATGTTAAGTTTGTTTTTGGGATAAATTCATTCCCAACTACGGAACCCTTCATTGTGCGTGATCTGACACGCACTTGGCCGGTTTTTTTTAATACAACCGTATTATGGAATTATAAGCCTAATCAGTCTATAACTTTCCCACGGCTGGGACACTGACTTTCTTATTGTGAGAGGAAGTGGGCCGTACATCCACCATGCGGTCCCAGAACATGCAGAATCATGCTTCAGCATAAATCCAAATTCAAAAGTGTCGTTTCAATCTAATCTCTACTCAAATCTGGACTTTTAATAGAGATGATCAATGCTTGAATCATTCTAACGTGTGAGCCTTTACGTAGGAAGAATCTGTTGCCTGTTATTTTTTAAAATCCTTTAAAGTAGTCACCGTTTACAAAGTCAGTTCGTAAGTTCAATGAAAAGTGGGGATGGTGAAAAAGAATACCGCAGTATTCTTTGTCAGGCACCAAACTGCCTTCTTCAGAATTACTATCATCGTATAGCACGGCCTAAACATTTGCACTCATGTATTTATCACCTTCCTGTTTTGCCATTCCGTGTCGCCATGATAAAAGAAAAATATGATAAAATCACGGTTGAAAAACAATATAGAAAACAAACAATGATACTTAACTTTTTATCTATTTATCTGATAGTTTATGAGTCACGTAATAAATATTTATCTTTGTATTTGGACATGGAAAATATTAGAAAAATGAAATTCCAGTAATTTAGCTATTTCTAAGTTTTTTATAAGCGACAAAGTAATTGTTCTTGAGTACATGTTGAACCATTTGGTGCTAAACGCACCAAACCGCATCAAACCGTTTATATTGAAAACGAAGGATATATTGATGCTAAAGAGGCTGAAAAAAGTCAACTTCTATACTGGGACCCGTGTTCTATAGATTTAATAATTGTTTTATTATGGATACAGAAACTGCAAAATTGGCGCAGGAACCACGAATCTAGCTCGGTGCACTCTGGCCAGTCAGACTCTAGCTAATATCTTGCTGAGTGGCATATATTTTACCACGGCACGAGAAAAAATAAGAAGAGAAAGAGAGAGAAGACGGATAAAAGAAATATAAAAATACTTCGTGCTGATACTAGAGAACAAAACGTAGAAGTATCTATATCTTGATGGCAAGCTAACAAAAGCTAGCAATGAAAGGAAGTGATGGTTTTAGTTTTCGAACAATTGGTTATTCGTCCCGACTCCTGGTGTTGAATAATGGGATGAAACAGCAAAATGTATAATCGACTACGGCTCGGCTGTATAACTAACAAAAGTTACGAATATTTGGCCATCCTTAGAGACCTTTATTTGATAATAGGTATTGCTGTGTCAAAACACTCGGCTTGATATACTGCCCTCTGAAGCCAAAATAAAATGGAACACTAAGGGCGCCTTCAAATTAGCCGCTAGGTTCGAGCATCACAGTGTTGTATATTTAGTTTCACGATGGACTCTGACGACGAAACACTGCTGTTAGTGTTACTATTAAAACGAAAAAAGATTTTGGAAAAAGAAACCTATGAAAACGTTGCCGTTAGTGTTGCCCAAATGCAAGAACAAGACGAGACTTAGCCAGTCTTGGTCTTGGTCTTGCGCCAATACACCTGGTCTTGGTCTTGGTCTTGGTCTTGCGCTCCCAGTCTTGGTCTTGGTCTTGGTCTTGCAGCAAGAGTCTTGCAAGTCTTGCAATTACCTATTAGTCTATTACTATTTATTAAAGTTTACTTTAAATCTTAGAAAAACGTATTAGAATTGGAACATTGTGAGCTTGAATTAACATAGCCATAGTAAAGATCAAGCAGATTAATAAATAACTGAAGATTTGATAAGAAATTCGAAAAATCAACTGACCTATATGTCGTTTTCCATGGAAGTAACTGTTTCTTAATAAACATTTATGATTTATAAGCTTACATTTGCTAAAACATGTAAAAAAACAAATTAATTACAATAACTTGACTGTATTTTAAAGAACAATACTTATCTGTCTCTATCTCAGAGATATTCGGGCTGGTAAGTAATACAAAACTCTTATCGCAGGCTTTTTCTTTTATTAGTAGGTAAGTACCTACGCTTTTTATATTATTTTATTAGTTTTGTAGAATTTTTTTACACGTTTCAAGTATATTTAAAAGTGGCTACAATATTTATTAAACGGGTGATATTTGAACACTTTTTTGCTATTTTTTCTTGTAAAAACTTAAGAAATATAATGACTAAATGTACAATAATAGTACCTAAGTAATTAGTTTAAAACCATATAAGTAATCAATATTATAATATATACTTACTAGAATGAATTAATATGACATCTACTACCTATCCTTACCATTTTATCCTAATCATAATACTACTTGCGTGATCAGTATAATGTATTCATTTTCATTCTAAGCACTCTGAAACTTATTTATTCTTTGGAACACCTGTAGGTACTCTTAAAAAAATTCGAAATTATTTTGCATGAGTATACCTACGCCCTATGGCGGCAATCAAATAGTGTCACAAATGTTATGATTTCGGCGTGGCGGCAACGATTGTTTTAGATTTCAAAAGAAGCCGCCGGCGCGTGTATCATAACCATGTACTTCCGAAAAGCGGCAAATTTCTTTGAGAAGTAAGTACAAAACCTTTGATGCCGCATTATCAAAGTGCCGATGGTTAAAACATAACTATGCATGCACTCAGTTTGATTTTAATAGATATTTTTTTATTCGCTATGTTTATGGTATTAGTCGTAATGCGCATAGGTCCAGTTTTTCATATTCTTTGATACAGTTTTTTGCGTCTCATAGAATTCCTAAGCGTACCTACCTATACACCGAACTGTTACACCTAACTACTCAGTGAAATAGCGCTAAGTCCTAGCTGCAAGACGCAAGAGTCTTGCAGGCTATGTCTTGTTCTTGCTCAAGTCTTGCACGGTCAGTCTTGGTCTTGGTCTTGCTAAAAATACGCGGTCTTGTTCTTGGTCTTGGTCTTGCAAAAACGCAAGAACAAGACCAAGACTGCAAGACCAAGACTGAATTTGGGCAACACTAGTTGCCGTTATTTTGTATAAGTCAACGAACTGAATTTCATAAAGTAAAAGGTTACTGTGATCAAAAATTTCAAAATTTCCAATTACCCATATCGCGGGACGACTCTCAACCTCATCGATAAATTCTTCAACCTGATTTTCGATCATAGACTTAAACAAAAACTACGTGCGATAAAGTGACGATGCGTCACTACTGTCACTAGTCGATCAATGAAGTGATGCGCCGCCGCAGCGCGGGTGTAGCGCTGCAGTCGCGCGTTTTTTATTTATATGGATTGACAAAGCAGCGCTGCAGCCGCGCTGCCGCTGCGCGGCACTTTGCGGCTAATTTGAAGGCGTCCTTAGTTGCATAATATTCTACATAAATTCTAGATAATATAAGATATATTATTTGTCTAGATACCTTAATACTTACAAATAAACACGCACCAAGTCGTAGTAGAAGTAATAAGGCCCGAAGTGGCAAGGATATAGGAGCTGCAGCTGAGCATACCTACTGTTTCATCAGATAGCCGTAACCGACGCTTTAACACTGAGAGGATTAATAACGTGCCTGAAACAAGACGAAAGTAATGATGTTAGACATTACATATCAGATTATCTTCAGCAATATTTTACAATTGTTTATATTAGAATATACGTACCAACAAAACTGACAATGTTTTTGTATGCGAGGTAGGATCCGAACATCACGTCATTCCAGTGGAATTTGTACCTGTAGTACATGTAAGCGATTAGCACCTCCGCTGTAACAAAGTATCTATTATTTACCTAACTCTACGAAAATAAATAGATCAATCAGTTTGAGATGTTCGGGGACTATTTTGCGAGCAGTTCCTGATCCTTGTGAATCATATTTTATCAACGGGTGGGTTTGCCATCCAAAAACTGATCTTTTAGATCCCTGTAAGGACTTTTAGAAGTTCGGACTCATTTCACGATGCCAACAGTGTAATGGGTGTTCTCTATACAATAAGTAGTACCAAGCTTGAAGTTTATAAGTACTCTTGTTTTCAAAATTATAATATCCGTATTGCTTTATTATAATAGTTCCAATACTTCGTTTCACTGTGATCAACGCCACCTAGTAACATCACTGCGAACTAATGCCTGAAGCATAGCAGCGTCGACGCATAGTCAAGCGTAACACATGAAATCTGTTACACTGCTTTCGTATATGTATACTGAAATGCCCTCTAGCGACAATATTTGTAACTAAGTACACTCTGTACCAACATAGTAGGCACGCATATTTGCCTCATGGGAGTCAGCAGAAACAAGAGACGGCCATGTGCTTCGTACGAGCCCTATAGGTACTACACCTTAAGCGCAATTACTAGAGTTCATCTACATGTGACATTCGAAGGACATCATCAATAACTTCAGTGAATGGTCTTTCTTGGTCGTTACTTATCTCCTGACGTTACTCACATCAACTTTATGAATTCCTTCAGTTCTTTGTATTATTCTTAACATTCTTACATTACAGATGCTGCTATAGATCAATAATGTACCTACCTAGTGTGTTATGGGATGGGATGCCATTTTATTAATTAATAAATATTTTGTTTTAGTTATTCTGTTCTATAAATTATTCTGTTGAGCTCATTATACAGTTATAACAGACTCCATGTCGCCATCTTTGTAAAATTAAAACAGTATGTTGATGGCTATTATAGTGACCTAAATAGTAATAGTCAGCTATCTAAATAGCTGACTAAAACAGCTGACAGCTGGCTGGTAACAGCTGGCGTGGTAAATACTACGGACCATCATAGTCCCGCCCTTATCCCAATTTATTTAATGTTCACTCAGCATACCTATAGAGACCCTTGTGGCTAAGTAATAACAGCCACACGGCTCGATCGATCAGGTTAAGCTACGCTTGCCGCGGTTGGTCCGTGGAGGGGTGACCGTCTTTACATACCAAGACCCCTCCGTGCCTCGGAAAGCACGTTCAAGCGTTTGGTCCGGCTGTCATTCGTGGATCTTTGACAGTTGTTACGGGTCGTCAGAAGCCCGAAAGGCTGACAACCAGTGTTATCATGGGGTATCGTATTACCCAGTTACTAGGTTGTGGAGGTCAGATGTGGAGGTATTCAGCTGCATCCGGTTAGACTGGAAGCCGACCCCAGCATAGTTGGGAAAAGGCTAGGCAGATGATGATGTGTGCGTTGAATAAATGGTTTATCTATATAACTACATCAGTATTTTCTAAACTAGTGCCAACTGACTTCATATAAACATTCTTTCTTAGATCTATGACTGTCATAAACACACAGGCTACTTATTAAAGCTTCATACTAACCAGATAACAACATCCTATCGCCAAGGGTGACGACTAACATAAGGAATATGATCATTCTCTTGCGGCCTTCCCGCGGCTTTAGCAAACAATGCACTGCGTTGAAAGGCAGTTTCCAATTGTACACCGACACTTTGTTCTCTCTGTTCACACTGACGTCTTTGACTGCGAAGATCACGTATATCAGGGATGATATCTGGAAGATTATTATTAAATAGGTTAGTATTGACGCCTTATTCATTAAAGTTAGGATATAGTAAATTGGTGAAGGGAAGGATAAATGGAAGTGCAGCTATTGGGCTCGAGTATTTAGGTAGGGGAAGAAAAAATAAAGTAAGTAACAAAAGTAATTTAAAACCACACCCTTAGCTCGTATCAATAAGTCAGGCCGTCACACTTCCTCCCTCTCCGCCCAGAGCGGGAGTAGTCATTTGATGATTTCCCACCCAAAAAAAAAAAAATTGTCCATATCTTGAAAACTTCTGAACCGATTTTGATGAAACTTGCACTACTCCCTGAGTTGAAGTAAATGTAAGCTAATAAAAAAAATGGTCACACTCCGATTAATAGTTTCGGAGAAATGTGTGGCCATACATACATAGGTACATACACCTATAAATTTTAATAAGTGTTAAGGCCGAAGGAAAAAAATCTCAAAACCTTGGTCAAATTCTAGTGCAATATTTACAACAAAACTATTAACTACTTATTATAAACAAACTAAAAATTACGAAAAAAAAGTACCGTAATTTTAAATAAATAAATTGGCATCAAAAATGAAGGAAACTCAAAATTATGAAATACCTTTAATTTCAGAAGTCGGTGGCAAACAATTAAAATACAGGGTCCCAAGACACCCGACTTCCGAAATTAAAGTTATTTCATAATTTTGAGTCGATTTCTTTTTGTAGGCGATTTATTTTTTTAAATAACTTTTGTTTTGTTGTCGTTTATAAGCGTCCATCTGACACGCTTTAAAATAACACCCTCAAAAAAAGGGCCGCGTGCTTAGATATCTTCTCGTAAAATTGTTACACGATTGATCTTCGGACATCAATATACCTAAGTGAATTTTAGAAACCGCTTAGTAAGAAATAGGTAGGTTTATGCTGTGCTATTGTACATAAATGACATTCTTCAGGAGTCACTGAAGTAAGTAATGGCACTTTTTTGAAGTTTAGGGTAATAAGTTTTACATACAACGAAATGTTCGTTTTATGGTCGACTAACGATTGAAAACACTTCGCCAGATGTAAATGCAAGGAAAATGTTTTCGTTCACGATATCGATCCGGCAGTTTGGCTTGCGGTGTTAGTCGCGAATTCCTGCATACACAGCTAGGTTTCTTTTTGCACTTTTCAGTTTCCGCCTAACGCAAACATGGCCGTTTACGGTTTACCGAACGGTTGCCAAAAGGGTATACGATTGTATTGGAGCTTCTAGCTAGTATGCCATGTGACTTAGGGTGTTTGGTAAAATGCACCTTTCGTTCTATCGAATAAATCATTTAGGTTTGATTGGAAAATGTAAAAAAAATGTGTAATATTTGCCATGTCATTTTTATGGACACAAAGGAGTAATGAATTAATGATATATGGATTTATATACCTGTAGAAATAAAACAAGTGGGAACACACCGAAGAATCCGAGGTAACGGTACAGAAGGGGGCCGCCCACGGCGCCCACCACGTGGGCTACTTGTATGGCGGCCCGGTGGGTGCCCATGGTGCGAGTGACGTCACGGCCCGTCGCGAAGCATATCTGTAAGGATTTCAACACTCAGTTTTATAAGGATTCATGATTCACCATAGTAGGTAAGGTATTATAAGGGCCGTCGTCCACAAAGCTACTCAAAATTAACGTGTTACTAACAGCTCATTCACACGAGAACGATTAGTGTCTTTTGCCGTATCGTAATTTGACCGTAATTTTGCCGTACACGAATCTCGAATCGCGAAAAATGATGGATACGCCTTAAACGACGTACCTTCTTTTAAAAATCACGTTCGTCAAAAAACACTAATCGCTATTTTTTTGTGATGTATCCGTTCGCGCCCTGTTGGGTAGTTCGTCCAAGACTGAGCTCTGAATCACGAATCAAGTGTGAACATCTATTCTGATATTTTGACGAATTGTGAAAAAACTCGTTTCCATATGCAATGTGAACGTGTAACCATCATGATGTATCGTTTTTTTTTTGACGAATAGTCAATGACGGGTCCCGTGTGACTCAAATCGCCAATGAGTAGCCAGAATGTTGCAGCACTAGTATTTCAATGGTGATCCGTACACGATGCGATTAACGAACGCGTTATTAACTAGTTTGTGATTGCTTGCGTAAATGGACAGCCATTGAAATGCTAGTGCTGTTAAATTCTGGCCTCTGGCTACTCATTTGTTTATATTGGGTTACTTCTGAGTAGTGTCGTGGACGATGGGCGTTAGTCTAGTAAAGCCCTAGACGATAAAGGATACTTTATCATACTTTAACTTGGCAACGAACTATAGCTGTCACGTTGGAGACTCTTTGCGATTGTTTTCAGTAGGTATGGACAATTCTTCTTATACGACGAGGGTGCAGGCCAGCAGTTGATATAGATTTCCCCTCCCTAGGGAGTACCCTTTCTATAGTATAGGGTTACTTTTTTGTTCCATTTCTCTTCTCCCCTTACAGTGTGACCAGCCCATCTCCATTTTAGTGTTCTCAGTTTTAGTACTACGTCTTGTGTTTTGTTGCCTTTCTGATTACACAGTGATGGGTTCTTTCTATCTTTCTTTTTCCCATCATACCTACTCCTTTCCATGCTACGCTGACAAGTTTGAAGTTTTGTCTGTTGTGTTTTAGTCAAGGTCCATGTTTGGCATCTGTAAGTTATAGTATACGAAGGATGCTGGTGTTGAAAAGCTTTCCTTTAACAGAGATGTTTTTTTCTTGTTTTTCATTATTTCTTTTTAGGACCAGTATTTCTCCCACGCATGCCCTATTCGTGAAATTAAATGAAATGAGATCGTTTATTCTGTAAATAGGATATCGGAATCACTTTTGTATCTCATTTTTTTTAAGCTAGATGGAGTCGACATTTCCTATCTGACTACCCCTGAGAAGAAATAGCGAAACAAACTCAGGGGTCAAAGTCTCTTAAAGTCCAGACATAATCTTGGTCAAATCATGTGAGGACTATGTAGATCCGTGTCTGAAATGATCTTTTGAGGAAATAAGCACACAAATTTGAGTGGTCCTGTCCAGTCAGTGCAAGTATTCGTCAGTAATCGTCTAGCTCAACTCAGGACTTAAGGAGCTCAACGACTCGACGAACAATACCACAGAAAGGACATTTGGGTAGGCCGCATAAAGTACTCAAAATGTCAGACCATCATTAAAACTAACTGAGAAAGAAAAAAATAGATGACCCACATAATGCTCACATTCACAATAATTAAAGTAGTACAATACTTTTCAAAGTAAATATTCATGTCATTTTGTATATAATATTCAACAATGTCAATAAGGTATAAAAAATAAAAAAAATAATTATGCAAGATCATCTCATATTTTGCATAATTATTAAAATCTCAAGTTTTACGGTTTTATCACAAGGTTTAGCAGAGCTTAATCAGCCTTTTTGTCTTCTAAATAATCAGAAATTTTATATTGCGATTGATTGATTGATTACCCTTTTTTACAGTTTGGTTTTAATACAGCTTTTAAATCGTTTAATGGGTAAGTTTCAAATGTCAATTAGAAGTTTGTTGTAAAAGCGTATACATTGACCGACGAACGAGTTGCCGTGTTTCTATCTCTTTGCTGGATATGTTGCTTGTTGTGATTATTTGTCCTAAATATGTATATAATCTTCTACGTAATCTATTGTGATGTTATTTACTGTGTTTGTTTCCTTTGCTCTGTTGGTCATTGCTTTAGTTTTTGATGTGTTCATATTTAAGCCTACATTTTTGCTGTGTGTGTCTAAGTCATAGAGAGGTCTTTGGTCTAAGTCAATCATCATTTCTTGCAGTTCTTGAGACGACTCTGCAAATAAGACAGCAAATCTTAAGTTGGTTAGGTATTCACCCTCAATTTTTAAGCCATGGTCGGTCCACTCAAACTGTCTGAAAACTTCTTCCAGCACTGTTGTGAAGAGTTTTGGTGAGAGAGGGTCCCCTTGTCGTACCCCCTTTTCTATCTTAATGCTCTCTCCTTCTTTTTCTAATTTTACTGTTGCAGTGATGTCTGTGTACATGTTTTTTTTATTATTCGTATGTATTTTTCTTCAACTCCTTGCTTTTTCAAGGCGTTCCAGATTCTGTTGTGTTCTAAGGAGTCAAAGGCGTTGCAGTAGTGGTGGTGGTTTTTTATCGGTTGTATATTATATTTTGTGCCTTTTAGTCTGTGCTAAATAAATGTATTTTCTTTCTTTCTTTCTGTTAGTCCACAAAGCAACAATAAAGTGGTGGAACTAAAAACTAATATAGATAGTTAAATAGTGTTTTGTACTTCAGTTTTAAAGTTAGCATCAACCGAAATTTTCAATGCTGTTTTTTACTTAAAAGTTCCTACGTAGTTTTGTAGCATTCGCATCACGTAGAAACATGTTGTCATATATTTATGCTCTAATGTAGATGCTTTGAGGTGAAAACAAAGGGCACATCTGACCGATACCTAAAGAGTAAAGTATAATTTGACCCAGTTTCAGTGAAACATGCCAATGAAACATGTTACAGGCATTTTCATGTCCCATAAAGTAGACCACAGTTGCGATTTAAGTAAATGCCTATTCAATTAGCTACCTGCCGGACTAGGCTGTGGGAGCTAAATCGACTAAAAATTGCTTGCCTGAAAATTATGTGAACAACAATTTGACAGTATGACGACGTTTATTAACTTTACTAGCTGTGTCCCGCGACTTCGTTCGCGTGGAAGTCGTATGATAGACAATTACTAAAATAAGAGCCACATTTTTAATAAAACTCCCTCGTTCCCCGACCCGCCGTGCATCGCCCGACCGCGCTATTACTTCGTTCTCGCTTAGCGTTCTTTCTGACTTTTTCTTTTTGCTTGGCTCCTAAGAGTCTAGCGTGATGTTAAATAGGCTACCAAATGCAAAAAGAATTTTTCAAATATGAATGGTAGTTCCAGATTATTCTTGTTCTAAAAAATAGCCTAAGTTACTCCTTATGAGCGAGAGTGAAAACCCCGTCAAAATCGGTCCAGCAGTTTCGGAGATTAGCCGGAACAAATAGACAGACAGACAGACAAAAATTTAAAAAATAGTAATTTTGTTATAAGTATCGTATATACTTTCATATGCATTTATTAATGAGCTGTTATTTTGACATTACAAACAGACACTTCAATTTTATTATGGATGTATAGATTATGTTTTGTCCAGTATTAACAACATCTAGCCATAGTAATACGTATTTTATTTGATGTCACAAGTCAGAATCATGGCAATGTATTATCTTCCTCGTATACTTCTTGTTCATGCTGAACTATTCAAGTTGATTCATCTGTTATCGAGATCATCTGGCGCATGCTATAACAGCAGTTTAACTGCAGTGACGGCCCCCGTTTCATGGTGTAATATTTACAAATTGTTTAAATAATCGTAATCTCACTACAAACAGCTCTCGTATGATCTACAAATGTTTCACTGTCGGCTGATTGCTAGATACCTACTAGATAGCAATCACCCAATACAATACATGCGCGTAAACATGTGCGTTTAGATAAACACACATAATAACTACTCTTCCAAACTATGGGTTACAAAATTGCAGGTGAATAGAGGCAAAATCGATCGTCTTCGTCAAAGTGCTCCTTATTCCAAAATAGAACTATAGTTTCCACACGCAGATTGAATTTGGTACAAATGATACAAGTTTGCACACCTAAGTATCCTATCTATAGGCCGACCGCATAACTGAGACGTTGCCTGAGGTAGCCGTGCGGTGCGGAAGGGGTGATAGTTGTCACAAGTTGACGAATCACTGAACCTTGCATCACGTCACCACAACCCTCCCTCCCCGCGCTGCTACCTCAGGCAACGTCTCAATCGGTCGACCTATAGTCAAATCTTTCTCATAATAAACATAAATAACATCACGCCTTGTTTCCCCGAAGGTTTAGGCAGAAGTGTACCTATAGTATACACCCACATTTCTCATAATACTTATTTTGAATTCAATTATACTCCATATATTATTATATTATATTATACATTAGAAAAATAACGGTTACCCTTTCGTTATTCCGATATAACCGTATAATAAAGTCAGTTATTTCATGATAAATACAAAGCAATGTAATCTATTTATCATTTACATTAAAAAAATAAATGTAAAGTGCAGTAATTTCAACAATATTACAGAATAACTGTCGTTATTTTGCCGTTATTTTTCTAATACGTTATTTTTAAAATAATGGAGTACTTATACCCAATCTTGGACGTAGGTTAAATATTTTTCAAATGTACAATATATACGCTATAAAATAAAATGTAGTATGTACCGATGTTTGTTTACTTACATCGCCTATATGACTGAATGCGGCTGCTAGTAACAGTCCAAAGTTCCCGCCCAAAGACATGGGAAGCTGAACTACATACAGCACTTGCGTGGTTGAAGCTCCAGGGAAGACCAACATTAGCAAGACTCCCGTCGTCATGACGCTCATGCCGACCAGCGGCAGGATCAGCAGTGGTTTCCGTCGCCCACTGCAATCGCTCCATGGACCCACGAATAACAGGACCACGGTTGATATGAGAGATCCAATGAAACTCCGACTAACGTTCACTCCTGATACTACTATTTGACTCTCTGCCTGAAATTGGAAATATAATGATTCGTTTTTTATTATACTGTATACAGGCTGTATCAGAAAGGTGCGGTTAAAAAGGATGTGGTACAGACTATCAAACTATACGTTTTTTTCTCGATTACGGTGTTGGTTCCTTGGAGAAAGTTGTTCAGTTTGATGGTCACACGATAAATTACCATACCTCTCTGATACAACCTGTATAGTAAAGCTGCGTATGATTTTTTCTGGGATGAATGAATTTAATATCAGGCTAGCACAACAAGACTTCTGAAGAAGCGGAAACCTGAAAAGCGTCGTTTTTTATCATCCCCCATTTTGTTTTCTACCCAACTTTCAAAAGCTGAGCTATTCTGTATATTATCTCAACGTCAAGAACAAGAACGAATGATTTAAAACAATAGCTAGAAGGAAAGTAATTTCGAGATGGCCCAAAAAGACAAGAGAGTAATATTATACCGTCTCGTTGGGATTATCCGAAGTCATTAATTTAATTATACAAACACAGATAAAAGCTAAATAGTGCTGCTAACTTATATAAATAAGGACAGACGTTTGTATATGTCATTGTACTATCATCCATCTTTACGGTCTTATTCCTTTCAGACATGAATGGTATTGAAGTGTACCAAGTAACTATTAAAGGATGCAAGGAGGAAAGTATACATATAATGAAGTTATTTGAATATAATAATATGGTGAAGGAAAACAGCGAGAGCAAACGAGCAAACTATAGTAAATCTGAGGGAACTCGCATTGAGCCAGTAAGCGTGTCGATCCATGCTCTTTCTCCTACTCTGTATCAAAAGAGGCTTCTCTTCAGCAATGGGACAATAATACTGCCGCCATAAGGAAAAAAGACGTATCTAACATTTTTTTCGAAATTGAGTTACATACATATTCAAAATCTGTAAAAAAAATTGCATTCACCAGTATTTTTATATTTCGCATAAATAAAACGGAACCCTATAAATCTCACTGTTAAATAAGACGCATCTGCGATAAGAATCAAATATTACTAAACTGAAAAGACATTTCTGACGTACACTAAGTTGAAAAGACGTTAGTTATTAGTAGAAGCGTCTTTTTTATTTTCAAAATATTTAATTCATCATAAAATGAAAAGACACTTCTGCATGATCATGAGAAGAAAAGACTGTTCTGTGTAGATTCGCCTTTTTAGCTTAGTATTACGAAAAATAGGCGGACGCAAGTGGCAGTAGCGCCATTTCTACTTATGTAGTATTGCTAGTTGTGCGGGGTGAAGTGGGGCTCGCGGTTGGAATACTGCTCTTCAGTTGCGTCCAGGCCAAAGACTACAATATAATATATGGTCCAGGCAGTCAGAGTGATGATAACACGCGCGCGCGCGATTCTTCGAGCTATAACTACGGAAAAATCGTAAGTTAAACTTACTCCATTCATAATTTTACATCTTAATCTAGAAACAAACAACACAACAATTTTACATCTTAATCTAGATTAGAAAACAACGTCTTAATCTAGGAAAACGCTTTTTTCTCGAATTTGACTGTTGAGTATCAATTATCACAATGAAGAGGTTTGCAGTTTATACATTTATATTTATACCTTGTCTTATTATACTTTAATGAGTTTTGTAGGAAGTAAATTTTGTTTTTCAACATCTTTTTGTGTGCCTGGCTGATGTATATTTTTGCCACTCTGTTAGTTTAGATGGAAGATATTTTATTTGAAGCGTAACCCTGTGAGTAGTGGGATATGGAAATTGGTATTTAGATAATAGGTATTATTTAGTTTTTTCATTTCTTTCCTCTGCGCCGGTGATTTGTTCTAACAATTTTGTTTGTTTCAGTGTGACAAAATGCGACATAATCGATGCTCAAAAATAATGTCGTTGGTGCCATCAACCAGTTCTTCCCAGGAGTCAAACCTGGATACTAATCATTATGATCTACCTTTATGTACTACGAACGAAAATAACTCTTTGAATCATGCGGATCTTCATAACAGCTCAGAGAGCATCCTGGATTTTGATTGAGATGATCCAGTTTTTGATAAAAATTATTTACCCTCAAGTTTAGATCCGTCAAATTATTCAGAAGATCCAGATTCGTCTACAAATACCATCCCCCATTCACAGTCAATTAACGTTACTGTCCCTGAGTCACCTGAAATCTCAAGCGAAGAAGAAGACACGCCACAAAATCTCACAAAAAAGGGGACTATCAGAAAACGTAAGAAGTATGATGAATCACCGGCGCAGAGATAAGAAATTAGAAAACTGAAAGATTTTATGTGTATAAGTCGTAGTGTTAGTTTGATCTCACTCAAGTTTATGATGAATACTACTGATTTTAAGGGATTCCTTACAAAGCTGTGATTATTATTATTTTTAAGTATAGTTAGTAAGTACAAACTTAAAAAGTTATTATTTTGATTATAGAGGAGCTTAAAATTTTATGTTGAGAGAGGAGGTTTGCTATTTTTGATATTTCTTATACAAAATATAATTTTGATTTTTATACTTTGTGTTTTATTTAATACAAGATATTATCATATTAAAACGTACTACAGTTTAAATAAGGGTTAGGGTTGTAAAATAGGGAACTAAAAATTGTGCAGGTGCTTTTTTAAGTTAATTGAATATTAGTATTACTAAGTAGAAAAGCAGTAAATGGCTATTAACGTCTTTTTTATTTAGTTAACTAGAACCTGATAACACATAATTACTAAGCAGGAAAAACGTTTAAAAAATACTAAGTTGAAAGGACGTTTCTAACCAGAAGCGCCTTTTCATTGCAGTATCACGTATTTTCTTGCATTTTTATTAATAAAAAGAAAAGTAAAAAGTTATTAATTAAATACATAACATTGATTTTTATTAAAATTTACATATAAACCCTGAAAGATCAAACTCTAATACACACTTTTGCATCACAAAATTATAATTTGGTTTATTTCTTTTCGCACAGCACATTTTTTAGTTTTTTAAACACGTTTTATTTTTTTCCTCTGTTTCGAATTTCGTGTAGAAACGTCCTTTTTCCTTATGGCGGCAGAATAGGTTAGAATATGTCCCTAAAAAAGTGCAGTTGAACCTATGAAGACAGAATCTTTACTAATATAATAATAATAATAGTATTTATGCAGGTTGTCTGATTTTTCGTCAGAAAAATTCTTGTTGCACTTGGGGCTGTCTTGTTTCCGTCTAGGTATTATCAATATACATACATATATGAGCTCTATTGAATGTTAAACATAGGGTAAACTAGACAGGCCATAGGTCACGTATACATATTGCTGTTGAGATAATTAATCACTACGGGTAGGTTGGCAGATATTAAAGCTCTCTGTTATTTGTTTACAAAACAACAGTGTATTGGCATTATTGGAATCGTAAAGTAAACAATTATATATAAGAGGAAAAACTGACTGACTGACTGACTGACATATCAACGCACAGCCGAAACTACCGGGTCTAGGAACGTGAAATTTTGCACACGGCTTCCTATTATAATGTAGGGGAGCACTAAGAAGGGGTTTTTGGAAATTCGATCTTTAAGGTGGTGAAAAGGGGGACTTCGTTTGTATGCAAAATCTTACTCCTTGAGTTAATAGACTTGAAACTTGGCACGAATACTTATCTAAGTAAACTATAAAATTGACCATTTTTAGTTTTTCTAAACTACCCCTTAAAGGGAGATTGGGGGTGTCAAAGTTTATAATTATGAAAAAAAAATTATTAACTCGAAACTGAGTAGTTATTCTTAAAACTGAAAATAAAGAAAAACGTGTATCAAGGTTTTTCATAAATCGACCCCTAACGGGGTAAAACGCGGTAGTAAATTTTACAGCGGAGGATTTCACTGCGTCGCTGATTGACTCAAAAATTCGCAAAAATAACCTATAAGTCAAATAATGCAAACATCACGAAAGCTTTTTCAAAAATTAACCTCTTTGGGGGTGAAAAGGGGGGATACAGTTTGTATGAAAAATCTTATTCCTTGACATAATAAATTTGAAACTTGGCACGAATTCTTATCTAAGTAGTTTGTCATGTTTTGTTTTTCTAAACTACCCCTTTTTTTTTGGATGGGAAATCATCAAATGACTTTTCACGCTCTGGGCGGAGCGGGAGGGCGTGTCAGACTTTTACTGACTAAAATCCACCAGTGTTCCTTCAGTTGCCTGTGCCGGGGCCACGGTACCTCTTTCGAACATCCCGCAACCATAGCTGGCATCGGCCCTAGCGGACCCCGTCAATAGTGCTGGCATCTCTTTGAGACGCGCGTGGAACGCAATGTGCCGTCGACCCGGGCGTGGTCCTTACCGCACGGCGAGCTACCCATTGCTCGCCGTCCGCAAGCCCACGCCTGGCCGGTGGCCAGATAGTGGCCGGAAATCGGCTGCCAATTCCCAACGCCCAGGGTGTCTCCTGCGGGGACTAGGGGCGTGAGGGCGCAAAGATTGCCTCTACCTCACGCGTTCCACCTCCTCCTTCGTGAGCATTACTGCTTCGCAGAAGGAAGTGATGGCTTCCCATGTACACTCGCTCCGTACCAGGGCCTGGGCCAGGGCCGGACGCGAGAGATCGTCGCCGCCGATCGCCTCCGCGAGGACACGGCGGTGCTCCATCCCGCCCCCCACACTACCCCCTAAAGGGATTAACGGGTGTCACAGTTTATATGGAAGAATTTTAACGCACGGTCCGATTAACTCGATACTCGGTATTTATACTTAAGACCAAAAAAAAGGAATAACGTGTATCAGGGTTTTAAAAACCTACCCCTAACGGGGTGAAAAGGGGTAGTCAATTTTACAGGGGAGGATTTAACTGCGAGGCTTGATTAACTTGAAAATTGGTGTAAATAACCTATAAGTAAAATAATGGAAACGTCACAAGTCTTTTCAAAAATTAACCCTTTGGGGTTGAAATGGGGGATAAAGTTTGTATGACAAAAAAAAAAATCATTGATCTATAAACTTGAAACTTGGTCTGAATACTTTATCATCATTCTCCTGCCCTTATCTCAATTTATTTGGGGTCGGCGCAACATGTCTACTAAAGTATAAATAAAAAATAAAGATGTTAAGCATTGTTAGCATTTAAATGAGAAAGTACGAAACCCACGCGAACGAAATCGCGGGCGAAGTGCTGAATGACTGATACAATAACATGAGAAATTTTGCACAAGAAGGGGTTATTGGAAATTCGACCTTTAAAGGGAAAAGGAAAAGGGGGATTTCTAATGTATAAAAAATCTTATTTCTTAAGTAAACTTGAAACAGCACGAATACATTTTTAAATTAATAATAAAGTTTGTAATTATTTAGTTTTTCAAAACTGTCCGTCAAAAGGGATTTTGGGGGGTGCTAAATTTTATGTGGAAGAATTTTAACTTGCTGTCCAGTATCCTCGAATACTTTTGACAAATAATACGCACAAAAGTTTTTGGGTTTTTCGAAAATCTACCAGCAAAAGGGGATGATTAAGTTTTTGGGGGAGAATTTCACTGCGTGTCTGGATTAAATCAAAAGTAATCTAAACATTAAATGACAAAACACATGATTGAAGATTTTTCATTAATCGACCTCTTTCGGGGTGAAAAGAGAGGAACAGTTTATATGAAAATTTTTCTTTTCCTTTGATCAATAAATTAAATAATATCCTACTATAATATAATATACATATATATTACACCGACAAGACTATTTCGACGGGACTCTTCGCCGACAGGACACTTCGCCGACAGGCACCTCGAGGGCACCGCGAGGTTCGGTTTGGTAAGGTTCCTTTAAACCCTGCACACAGAAATAGGAGACCCGCTCAGCGGGGCTCCGTCGACCTGCTATCAGACATAAGGTATTAATGTGCCTAGATTATGTATGCTTATTATATTATGCCCTGTCGAAGAAGAGTCCAGTCGAAGTAAAGTCTTGTCGGTGTTCAGTCTGTCAGCGTAGTGTCTCTCGGCATTTAGTCGTACACTCCACCGTCGACATTCGAACTCAAGCTTCACATTCACACTATGACTGAAAGGTCAGCATTGCTTAAAATTAAAGTTTCATTTGATTGGTTGAAACTATTAGTTTAAGTAATGCTTGAGTTTTGAGTACGAATGCAAATACAGGCCTATGACAATATTAACCTATTTCCACACAGAACCTTGATAGGCACAACATGATTTCTAATTCCCAAGTACACAGATCGTTGGATAACATATCGATAGTTCCTGTATGTGTGTATTGACATTTGTAAAAAGTGAGATAGGCTTAGTTTATCAAAGGTCTGATAAAATTCACGGTCGTGGTGTCAATATAGTCTGCCCTGGTCTAAGTATCGAATTTATAATCAGATACTGAAAACATTGTACAAGTGTATTATTTTGGAAGCACAGTACCGTTGCGTTGCCTTGCGCATGTATTCTCGATAAATAAAGTTTGAAATAACGGGTAGGTGTCGAAAACAAATATTGATACCCATCTGTGACTCTTACGATGTCGCACAGATATAAACAGTCAAAGCAAAGTGAAAGTAAGAAATTAATATAAAACATAAAAATGTTGATTACCTCCATCTCTCCTTTTTCGCAAACATCTAAATCCACTCCTAGGTCAATTGTACAGGCTGTTTGCAAATAGAAGTTCTGAAGCGAGGTCTGACCTAGATTGATGGCTATCATGGCACCCACGAGGGCTGGCTCGAGTAGAATACGGTACTTTTGTGGTCGGTTCTCACATGATGGTGATTTATTTTCTTCCTTTTCTTCGGGCGGCCCTCTATTCAAAGAGAAATGATTCAAGTCATGTTCACTGAATATAAAGTAGGGCTTAGTAACGTGACCTCAGTGACACTTTCTAATAAAAGTACTTAGTTCTTATGTGAAATTAATTAGCCCTGCGTTTGATGGATGGCAGTGTGGTGGACAGGATTGTCTTTGACAGCTGTTAATTGATCACATACTGCAGCTACTATTTGTCGGGAATATAAAACAATGAAAGGTTTTATAAAATGTTACACCAAATAGGTAAGTTACATTCTTTTCATCATAGTATTATAACACTGAAAATAACAATGCGAGTGTCATTAATTCATTATAAAATGGACTACTTAATTAAAAAGAAAATCAGAACGAATCTTTTTACATAACGATAAAATGATTACACACATTACAATTAAAATAAAAGGAAAACCTTAATTTCTCCAATTCACTTTGGATATCAACCGTGCCTTCATTCATTGTCACTGAACTTTCTTTCAACACGATCTTAATAAAAATAAAAAATAAAAACACAGATATCACAAACACACTGAGAGGTTCACATCACAGTTTTAGCTCAGAGTTACCAACGCGTGTGCCCCTGTACTACTCCCACTAATATAAGCCGATAAGATAGCCGTCTGTTTGCAAATTCGAAACAAAGTGCCTAGTCAAATAGAAAGATAACTTTCTGGAATGAATACGATGCATTATTGTAAATACACAATGTCCGCTTAACTGGGTGAGAGTACCGACCGGCGCGGGTAACCGGTGTGGTTTCAGACCAAATTGGTTCGATTACAGCAATTGGCCGACGCACTCTCTGATACCAATAGGGTTACGATAACGTTAAAACTGATACACGCATTTTTTTCTGCAATTTATGCAAGCTACCGAAAATGTATTCTGAATTTAAAAAAAAATATTCCGGTTGTTTATATGTATAAAAGTGTGTTTTGAATTTGGAAATAACCCTAAGCAGATAAACAAATGAAAACAGTTTTCATTTATTTTCATATTGGGATAGGTACTTTGACAAAATAAAAGTAAATCTTTCATAAATCACACACAGTCACTTTATTACAGTTTATTTTCTTGTTTAATTGTTTCTCTGAACTTATCAGACGTATATCTATTTTATGATTTCTTCAGTGTCTGATTACCTTTCTTGTAAAATTAGTCCAAGGTCCGAACAGCCAAAATTATCGGTGACCACGTGCATGCCCTAATGAAGTCTTTGTATATCGCACGCTATACGATGATTCGCTAATATATATAAATAATCTTTCGTATCTTTCCATAAGTCATTAAATTCGTGATCTACGTGATAGAGCCCACATACGCAACTTCGTTAATTGAAAGTACAGACACAGTTTGTTAATTGCATATTTAGATGCAGATAACATTTTCTTGTTTATTTTTGTTTAAGATAACGCTCTAAGGTGTTTATGGAAAATGTGTCATGAGTTCATGGCGCAATCAAGCGTCTAGGATGCAATCCATATTCTGTTTAAGAGAGAACCATTAACATTTTCCAATGGCCTCAAATGGATACGAACCGTGTAAAACGATTTCATGCTTCGATTGTTCAAAAAAATAAATAGCTTTGGCAATTAATAATGCACGAGACAGCTCTCTTGTTTCACAGTCAATGAACGACATTGTCTATAGCTCATCAGTTTCGTACTGAGCTAATACTAATACACCTTTGCAATATTTTTCACGGCCAGTGTGCGGAGCCAGCTTTAAAATAAAACAGTTGAGAATCTCGCTCGGCGGTCGGCACGCGTTCCTACGACCATTACGCGATTATTACGTGTACAATCAATGTAGAATAGAGCGGAGGTCAATTCCGCTAGGTGCTCGAAAACGTAAGCAAACGCATAGATCAACCACCAAAGCAACTACGTTATGTGTCTTCCATTCAAGTGGTATGAATCCAACTCACAGATTACCGAGTGCTCCCGATTTGCAGTGTGTTAATCTTTTTTACCGCATAATAGAACTGTTATATGTATTTATGAGATAGCAAAATCAGTGTGTTTAAAGTCCTAAATGTGTTATTTTTATGTAGTTACCAGAATCTCTAACGTTAATTCTACCTTGCTTGGAATAGCATTTCAGTTGAATGAAGTGAACATGAAGACCTGCAAATTAAACGAAGGATGACGACTAAAACGATCTTACAGCTAATTATTTCGATAACCTACTTATTTTTACATCCAATAATAATAACCACATCCAATTATAATAACACATGAGAACTGGATCCTAATTAAGTTGGAACTGATGAACATTTACAATACTTTTAAAATCAAAGTGTTAAATAATAGGCTTGCATTTGTGAAAATACATAATAAGTAATATTATAACATATGTACATGGATCATTACAACAACTAGTAATGCATTTGATCGGAATGTACAAAGTCTGTAGAATTAACGAATTCTAGTTGATGTTAATTAAATGCTATCTGTTTCGGCTAAACAAGTTTGGAATCACCTACGTTTCAGGCGGAAGCGAATGTGTGAGGCAAATTCACTTTTAACTGGATGATTTTACGAAACATTTTACGTTGAAAGTAAAGTAATTTCAAAGTCTTACAAAACGTCCTTAATCAGTCAGTTGCTTGGAATTGTTCGTGGTTATACACGGTAGTTATTTTGTTAATAAAAGTTTTCAATTTTACTTAGAGGCAAAGATATTATGTGCATCGGAAGTGAGTTAGTGGCTAGAAACAATTGAATAATCGTGAAAACCACAATTGCAAGTCACCGTGCATTCACCTGTTATTATAATTTCTTCATAAAATGGCATGTTTCGCTTTGCGTGGATGAGTATGTTATTTTTAATACTTGTTGCATTTAAACAAAGACAAAATGAACTTGCTTTTCTGCACTGCTATTCCCTTAATGCCGCAAAACATTTAAGATGGTAAAAAGGAAACCTTTGCATCCATTCAGATGGATTCGCCTGGTTTACTTCGACTAATTTCTATGTAAAAAATAGGGCATAACATGTTCTGACAAGATAGGGGCGTGGATTAAATAATTGACCAAATAAAATTAAGTCTACAATCATTAATGCAATTTTATGCAAGGCAAACGTGCTATATGTACTGATTCCTAAACATGTTTTGTTAGATTTCTAACGTTAATTTATCATTTTAGGCAAAAGTATAGTACTTTTAATGTCTGCTCTAACATTATCTAATTGTTATATAATCGAACGCCCAATAAAATCGACTGGACATTAATTTGTTCTGAATATCCCATGTTCTCAGAATAACATTTGGAAAACAATACTTGATGATAAAGTAGGTCGATTCGAGTATGTACATTCAGACCGAGAAAATAAACAGCTTGATTACATATTAATATTAGACAAAGGGAATTAGGCCGCTACCTACCTAGCTTAGATACCTGCTTATATTGTTACCGTGTAAGTAACACCTGAAGCCCAATTCCCGTAACTAAAAACGGTCAAAATCTAGTCGCATTCTCATCTCAGCGACAATCAAATGTCAAAAATGTAGGGAAATTATAGGTATTTTGACATAATTATTGAGACTCAGATCAGACTGTGAATGTTCTTAAAATTCTACATTTTATATCTTCGGTTTCTATAACAGAGTATATTCTTTATGAGTTGTCACTAGTCGATGTTACCGATTGATGGATTAACAAGGATCTTACATGGAACATGATTCGGGCGGAATTACATATAAAGCGGGTGTCACACCGTCGTCAACCTGACTAGTGACACCAAAACGACATAAAAAACACATGACCTATAAAGCCGACACCGTTTCATTTTGAACTAACGAGTAAGCTACTCGACTACGAAGTAAATGTTGATGAGTAGGTAGATTCTGCGTAGTTTTACAGAATTTTCAGATGATTTATAAGTTGTATCATAAAAATGTTACGAATTAAATATTGGAATATCGATAACGATCAGATTGTTGATACAGAAAATAATAATGTAATAACTTTGTAAACAACTGAATCATTGCAATAAGTCAATATTTTGTCAAGATACAAAAAAAAAAATAATACTTAAGGAGTGTCAAATATAGGCAGAGTCCGTAATTTATTCTTTTGTATAGTATCAAATAAGTCTTCTACAAGGTTCAATCCTCCCGGGACAATTGTTTGGAATCCCAGTCCCGTAGTCGTTGATTGTACACTTAGCCTCAAAAAGAGTCAACGACAAGAATTCAGTTGATTGTCAGTGTATCAATTTAGTACACATACATACATAAAATCACGCCTTCATCCCATGGGGGTGAGCTGACCACTCTACAAACTTCAGAACGCCTCCTGCTACGATCCTTACATTCACCTTTTGCTTATGTACCCAAAGTGTAATAGTTTTGTGGCTATACACCATCTTCCTGCCTTTACTTAGCCCATGTTACTTGGGGTCGGAGCAACGCGTTTTCTCTTTTCATTCTCCCCTGTCAACTGCCACGCTACCTTTCACTCCCTTCTCTTTCATATCATTCCTCATCTTTTCTTTGGCCTTCCTCTCCCTCTCCATCCATCAACATTTATATTTAAGTATCACTCTTTTAATCACATGCGTTTCCTCGTTTTGTGGCTATACATTGATAGAATATTAAGGAACAAAGATTTAATATATCTTTTTGAGACTGATTGTACTTGATTGAATGACGATGAAATCCTTATGTGGAGGCTGGCTGACCTTGAAGGAACCTTCTATGCTCGGCGATTGAAACGCGCTTCCATTATATGTACCTAAGTTTACTTGAGACTCGAGCGTTGTTTGACGCCTACTCAAAAACGTTTAGTTCTCAGAGTTTTAGGTTTTGTTTTAGAGCGCTAAATCAGTCAGGAGCACTGGGGTGTAAATTCTATTATTTAGATGTTTGAACTAAACTTTGATTAATGTTTCTGCAATCCTGCTGTTATAAAAACGTTAGTATTCGCATCAAATATTAACATGTTATTTAAGATGTCATTTTAATTTTTTACCTCTACATCATTACCTCGTAATTATAATGCGCATTTTTCTCTAGGTTTTACTCATTCTTAATAATCATGCTCCGTAACATTTTCGCGTAAATTGCACCCGTATTTGTAGCTCACTCAATCGAAATGAAAAAGTTTACAGAAGAAAAAATCAAAATAGAAAAGATAAGCCAAACGAAAATGAAATTGGATATACTTATGTATCGTACTTATTTTTAGCCATTACACGCCTATTCCCGTTGCTAAAGTGCACTGCCATATTATAGCAGGCTTCTCAATGGTGTGACGTCACTTTATCGATCTCCCGACCTGCAAGTACTTCTGTCAATGCGCCATGATCGTACGTCATAGGATTGAACATACAGCATATGTAATAGAAAATCATATCAAATATATTTTTTTTTCGTCAAATAATGCAAGATAAATTCTTAAATGTAATAGTTCTCTGTAAAACCTCGTGTTATTTTGGAAAATCGGATTTTTCTTACTGGCAACACTCTTAATACGTAATACCGTATTTAGTGATTACCCCTAGGGGTACCATGGCGCATGCGTGGAAAATATGGCGAAGCGGCGACGACCTCTCTGCAGGGCGGTAGTTGCCGTTCTATGCAGGCACGAACTGAGCTATTCCGTGCAGAAATGTTTTTTTTATATCTAAAAATGTTGAGTATTCTGTAACGTGATGAACAAATAAATATCATAGTTTTGGTTTCAGTTGTTGTAACTTTCACGATAGCCTTATAATTCGCTTTGTGTTTTTTTTTAACTAACATTTTAAAAGGGGTCAGTGCCGTTTAGATTCTTCCCTGTACAATATTTGCATTCGGGTACCATCGTAGGAGTTCGTGCATTTCCGTCAGATTCGCCTTCCAACCCTCGCCGACATGGCTCTAACGCAATCTGAAAAATCTTTACAACATTTAATTCTGTTTTCCCGAAAATATTAAGTGAAAATGTGGTTATTACGTTGCATAAATGAAGTTGATGTAGTATATTGTTAAATAGTGAGTTTATATTGTTTTGTTTGGTGTCAGTGGTAGTTAATTGTTGTGCTAACACATTGTGCGATAAGGGGTGAACGCAGTTCGATACTAAGGTAAAGATTGTAGCGAATTTACACTCATCGTAAATTGTAGACTCGTCACAGAAAACTTTGTCTGTTCCTTTGAGTCATATATAAAATATTCCCATGTATTAGATACCTCTTTTTTAAAGTTTTTACCCCATTAACAAAAATAAATTGAATTATTTTCAAGTGCGTAACTTAAAATATTTTCTACTTACAGTTTCGAAGCCATGAAAGACGTTGACGACGACGATGACTGAAAGGGGAGACGTCAATAGGATGCTGGGTAAGTCTAGTTTGTTCACAATATAATTCTTAGATTAAAACAAGTGCACACAATCCTTGAACAATATTCTAATTGCGCTAATACGGATGTGATTTAAACAGAAGGTAAGTATGCCAACATTAATACCTGTACATACTTATATCAACGGTTTAATGTATCTTTTCCTACAGTTAGTAATACATACATATACTTCACTTTTTAATCATTTTTTTCGACCAGTGATGACTCATAGTGTTGGCTATACTTACCTACATAGTAACGAGTAGTGAAGGGTAATAACATGATTCTTTTCTACTTTCCTTTCTAAATATTATAGCAAATATTTATAGTCTAGTTTATAAACATTTTTGTACCGGATTCCTTTGCAAAAACTATTATAAGGTATAAGCTTTTCAAAGAGAATCCGTCCTGCAACAGTAGTTCCATACTCATAAGGAAAATATTCAGCCTTCACGGAAAAGTGTTGGAAAAACAACTGAATTCTGCCATATTTTTCAATAATTAATGGGACCGCTCTTGACCTCAATCTCCTTTGATGGAAAGCGATGGATGTGGTTCTAAATGGAACGAACCAAGGCGTCTGTCGAAAAGTCTTAATTTTTATTTTACATGCTTTCTTTTCAACGCGATGTTCAAATGTTTCACTTTCACGCAATACACATTGACAATTTATAAACAACGTCAAATACTTTCATAAGAATTACATGGATATTCAATTAACTAGTGTCAGGTGTTAAATAGCACTCATTATTATTTTAATCAGTATAAAATCTGCTTTAAATGACGCTGGCATATCCAGTGCGGATGTCACGACAACCATTTCCGCGTCGCCATTGAACGTGGTCGGAATTACGCGTTTTAGGTTAATTTTTGTTTTTCTAAAATAACTCTGTGTTCGAAGAATGAGCTGGTAGATTCATGCTTTTGTTTATTCAATAGCAGTTGAGATCGTTTTGTAATAATTTTGTCATGACTCATGCACGTAGAAGGCCTACCTACCTATAAGTACGTAACGTTATACTATGACATATTTGTATCTTGGGTGGGCAGATTTTTTTGGCACCACTTTTTTATTACATGGGACTTAAACATAACTGGCGAAATGTGGGTGTAGGTACTATAGGTACACCTCTGCCTAACTCTTCGGGGAAACAAGCCGTGATGTTATGTTATGTTTTCTTGGCCAGGAAATTGGGCATCCTAAATAAGGTGAAGCGATACTTTACGCCGTGACAGCTTTTAACCCTTTACAAAGCGCAAGTCCGATCCTACATGGAGTATTGCAGCCACCTTTGGGACGGCTCAGCTAAATACCAACTTGCCGCGCTTGACTCGGAGGCAGGGGCGCAGCCTTCATATAACCCGATTCCTATCGGCTTCCCTTCGGAACACCCACTCTTCTTAATGCCTACTATTGCCATATAATATGGTACACCTGTGTGTGTGTAACTGTGTATGTGTGCATCACATCACATTACATATATTTAATACCAGTTTAATACAGTCATCATAAAATTAAAAACATTACAAAAATGTCTACAATATTTTGTTTGAATTTAAGAGAACTGAACAGTTTTATCTTCGGCTTCCCTCTAATGATAGGTAATTGTGGATGCGCCACTGCTCGGTGGAACATATTATTTGAAAAATACCAGCAATCTCAACCATATTAATTATTCGAACATTATCTTTCTTCTTTTTTAAAATATTTTCCGTTCTTTATACCCACTGGAGTAAAATGGGTCCTCAATTTGAATGAAACTGAATCTACCCATTTATTTCGCGGTGGCTTAATGTAAAAGTGATGTAATTAGGCACTCCGGGAATTAGAACGAATTGATCTGCGGAAAAATAACCACGGTTTGAGATTTTAATCAAGTTATCCTCAATTAGAATTTGGTTGCTAACTCTGTCTTGTGGTTCAATATTTGTATTCGTCCCGGCAATTATTTGGTTCACAAATATTAATTTACTAGCGTTAGAGTTGCTTGAGTGGTTCCAGTCTTCAGGGTAATGTCGTAACGCCTAGTTGAACGTAGTTAATTGCTCTTCTCTGTAGAATAAATCTTTACAGCGAGCAGTGAAGTTTGAAGGCCTTAGCTTTGTAGCTTTTTATTTTTTTGTGTTTTTCACGACAATACGAAATCATTTGCAAAATAAACCGAGAATCCTTATGTTTGTTGCGAGAACTGTTACTTTTCAATTTATTTTTTTCGTTTACCCAAAGATAATTCATACATACCTATAAAGATAATTCATATCATTTATAAATAAACGATATTATTATATTATATTATTATTATACTGAATGTAATTTCTACCAACCCTCTTACTACAAAAGTATACATATATCTTATACAAGTACTTTTATCACGTCAAGTTTTCTAAACACCCTCATTATGAGACTACCTTATTGGTCGTGTCTCGGTTATCTATCATTCGCTATTGTTGTGTTAAGCTATTATTTAAACATTTAAATTTGATTTAAAGTGTCCAAGACAATGTAAATTAAGTCCAAATAACTTTTGCTATGTTTGTGGTCAAATTATTAGATATGTCAAAGAAAAAGACACCAATCACTGAAGCCGTAAAACTAGCCTACTTTCAATATTTCCAAATCTTTGTAACAAATCTTGATAAAAAATGGGTTCCTGCAGTAGTATGTGTATGTGTGTGTAATAATTGTAGGAGTATATTATTGAACTGGGCTGCAGGAAAATAAAACACTTGCAATTTGGTGTCCCAGTATTATGGAGAGAACCAACAAATCACGCTACTGACTGTTACTTGTGCCTTACCAAAACTTCAAATTTTATCAAAAAAAAAAAAAAAAAACAAGAAGCGTACTCGTGGACAAATACCTTGATATTTATTAAAATTAATGTTAAAAACAATCCTCTGATTGATCCAAAAAATTTGATTTTACCGCCGCTTCATATCAAACTGGGGTTTGGGATTTAAAAACCATTTTTCCTAGTATTTCTGATGCCAAAATCAAAGAAGGAATCTTTGTGGGGCCCCAAAAAAATTTATGGTCACCTATCCAGTGTCGAAAAAGATACATGGTATTCATTTAAAGCGGTAGTGGAAAATTTCTTGGGCAAAAATAAATCGGAGGATTTTAAAGAACTTGTTTCCAATTTATTGAGGAATTACCACTGAATGGAGGTGAACATATCGTTAAAAATTCATTTCTTACATTCACACCTGGATTTTTTTCGAGGAGCTCGTGGCTAAGTAATAACAGCCGCATGGGCCGATCCATCAGGTTAAGCTACGTTTGCCGGGGTTGGTCCGTGGATGGGTGACCATCTTTACATACCGAGACTCCTCCGTGCCTCGGAAAGCACGTTAAGCCGTTGGTCCCGGCTGTCATTCGTGGATCTTTGACAGTCGTTACGGGTCGTCAGAAGCCCGAAAGTCTGACAACCAGTCTTACCAAGGGGTATCGTATTACCCAGTAACTGGGTTGTGGAGGTCAGATAGGCAGTCGCTCCATGTAAAATACTGGTATTCAGCTGCATCCGGTTAGACTGGAAGCCGACCCCAATATAGTTGGGAAAAGGCTAGGCAGATGATGACACCTGGATTTTTTTCCTGGGAAGCGTAAGTGATGAACATGGTGGACGTTTCCATCAAGACTTGATAACTTATGACGAGAGGTACCCAGGTTTTTGTGATAAAAATATGTTAGCCGATTACTGCTGGTCTGTATTAAGAGAAACTGACGCTAATCAGCATAAAAGACATGTAATCTCTTCACCACCCTTGGTTGACTGGTAGAGAATGCCAAAGGCATTAAGTCCGCCTTTGTACTTTTTTGAGTGTGAAAAGTTTAAATAAATAAAAGAAGGAATAATCTATGTCATTTTTAATTTTTTTGTAAGTCACATATAAAAAAATTGTTGAAAATAAATATACTAAGGGCTGATTTTTCAATCGTCAGATAACTTTTATCTGGCGAATATGTTTGACGTTTTGACAGCTTTTGTATAGAAAATGTGTCAAACCGCCATATTTATTTTTCAGGTAAAAGTTATCTGATGATTGAAATATCAGTTAATAAAAAATAAAAAAAATGATGTTCTATTTTTTTTCCACTGCAGTATCTAACTTAGGGTTTATTATTCTACCGATTCACATCAGTTTCATCTATGGGTAGAAAACCTTGTAAAGATTATTATAACATAGGCCTACATACACGTGCAATATACAAACAAATGCTTTATAAAATACTGCGTCGAACTCCTAATTATTCATAGAAAAGTTTGTTTGTTCTATTTTTGACGATGTGCATCTGTTTCTGTGTTTTGCATACTCATGCATTTTTGGAGCTTGTTTCATGGAAAAGAAGATGTACCTATATTTTCGCGAAAGATTAATTTGTGATACATACACCAAGCAAGCAAAGGTTGAATTCCGTACCACATCGTACAATATTTGAACACTACATATTTAAAAAAAATAGCCACTAAACGAAGAATAATTTACACCTTAAATTTTTACAATCGCAAAGCTAACTTTGTATTTCATAATGATACTGTGAATTACAAAGTTACATTTTGCAGTTGCAGAAAATCGCCCATATTTAAACAAAATACTTTATGAATGCGTATTCAGTATTTAATTTTGTTGATTAATACATTTGAAACTTCTGCATAGCTGCTTTTAGTTACTGTAATTGGTTATAGCACCACCGTTGTAATTAAATAATTAAATAGCATGTATCATGTACAAGCTATAAAGAAGTTTCAAATTCATAACTTTAGTTGTTGCGATAGAGCTCGTACAAAAATGAACTAGAACTGACAACTTTTGCGGCCCCCTATTTCTTCATTTTATATGTGTACCTACTCTACTCGATGAGTTGAATGACACCCACAGGCCAGGGTAAGAAAAAAAAAATTGTATTTTTTTTAACTATTTGCGGCAATAGAAATACACAATCTGTGACAATTTCAACTGTCTACCTATTACGATTCATGAGATACAGCCCGCTGACAGACAGACGGACGGACGGATGAACAGCAGAGGCCTAGTAAATAGGGCTCCGTTTGGCACCCTTCGGGTACAGAACCCTAAAAAGTAAAGCTGGTGCTGCTAAAATCACAGAACAGACTTTATTAAAAAGCTAAAAGCTTTCCATAAAACTACAAAACTGTTTCAGCTACTAGTCGTTTAAAAATACTCTAGAGTAGTTAGAAAACTTTTTGCTAATAGGTTGTCTGGTCTGCCCGATGTTATCGTATTAATACTTCTTTTAAATATATGCTGAATTGCTGACGCCGTTGTATCAATGCTTATTGTAATTGAATACGCAAAGCACATCTGAGTAGAAAGCACGTAGCTATATGGCATACAGTGATTACCGCTACGCCACGATACCCTGGTGCATAGCAGCATTTCACAATAATCCTTCGATAGAACAAGTAGTAATACTGATCTATTGCAACAAACGTCCCAAATTCTTTAATTGGCACTTGAAAATATATATAAATCGGGGGTTTAGAATAAAAAACTATATGGAATTTATTTTCTCAAAACAATATAGTAGAGTGCACTAGGTGACAACGGATTAAAAATGATTCAACGTGTGTGGTGTGTATTTTTAGCCTTATATAGAAATCACGCCAAGGCCCCCGGCGTGTCGCAAGATGCAACCAAACAGTCATGTTTGTGTCTTGTCATTGTCGAACAGTGATAACCTCTCGATAAAGCATTTCACTCCCACACAAGAGATAAACCTGGAGAGCATTCAAGAACTATCAACATTAGTGCAGTGCTAAGGACGCAAGTATCAGAGGTTATGTGTTATTCAACAAAAGCCGTACAAAAAATCAAATCAAAACTTGTTTTAAAAAACAATAACAGCCAACGGCAGAGTAATAAACAACTTGTGCATGAATTGAAGATTAACAAAAGAAAGAAAAAAACAGTGCCTCAAAGATAACGTTTAGTAGAGGTAGGAGATAAAGGTAAACTAGTCTGAAGTTTTTAGTAAGTGTGCAAAATGATCGCCTTGGTGCTGTGCTTGGTTGGCAAAATAATTGAAGTGGTAAAAAGTGATTACGGTCATTGTGAATTAGAACAGTTTGAACCAAGGAAGAGAAAAACTCGGAAGCGTAGAAAAAGGTCCCGGAAATGGAGGAGACGAGGAGGTAAAGTTTTCTGTGCTGTAATTACATGTTTTTTTTACATCTAACTTCAAGTTTGCTCGTTAAACTTGTGTGGTTTCAGTCATTGATTTAATCGTATCCTGATCGAGTCGTGTTAATATGGTTTCTAAAGTATTCGTTTCAGGTGTTACAGCCGCGTTAATTGCTCTAGTGATTTTCTCATTAGCTTTGTTTATTCTAAACGCCCTTGTTACCTTGTACATAAGATCTATTTACGTTTCTAAGTAGCCAAGGTCATGAGTTCATAAATGATGTAACCACACGTGGGATGGCGAGTGAAACGAGTGTCAAGTTTCAAAACAAAAAGAAAATCCTATGCAACGACATCTGTGTGATCGTGGGGCAACTATTTGGTAGTGCATCGTTCGAGTGTGATACTAACAACAATAGTATCGATCGAAGGCAAGTTGTTGATGAAACGTTCAGTACCATAAAATCTGCTAGGTGGCGCTACTAGCTGTATAAAGTTGATCAGCAATTAGAACCCATTAGAGTGTTAAGTTCTATTGACTGTGTCAGAAAATCCTGTTTGTTGAACTTTTAATAAATGCGCAAGACTTATCTTGAAAGCGGAAGTTGACTGACATTATAATGAAAGATTTTATTATTCTTTTCACTATGTTCAAATCTCTTTTGCAATTCATAGTTATGTCCGGCTTTCATGACTTTGTCTGTAACAAAAAGGACATTATGACGAATACTTGACCGAATGAGCTAAGTGTAGGCGAAATATTTGCCGGTTCGTGGTGCCACTAAACTGTCAGGGTCGTTTTGAAAATTTACTTGTTGATGTCATTCGCTATCCTCAAGGAGAGCTGGAATTTCATTAAATTCTTCGTTATTGACAAGATCATACTTTATAGGTTTCTTAGATTCATTATCAGTGTTATTTCTTGTTACTAGTTCTAAATGATAATGACTTAACTTCCTATAGAAATGTTTTCTTGGTCAATTACTTAATCCGGTTCTCATAGCCACGCAGTTTTGTTTGGTCTCTTGTCTTCTAATTTACGATATGAAACAGTGGTATTAACCCTTTAACCGCCTACGACGGATTAATCCGACAAATATTTTCGTGTCCATTTCGCCAGGGTCGTATATTTACGACCAAATATCGTAATGATTCAAGTTGCCCGGCGCTGGGGGCACGACAACTGATATGAAGTCGGGCGGTTAAAGGTTAACGTCGGACACTGCTTTACTTACAATTAACTGTATAATGGATGGGTGTAGACGAAGCATGGGAATGAGGAACCAGCAATCCGCATTAGCGTCTCGATTTGTGAGGTCATTCACTTAGCTTTGTGTTATGACTGATTTGGCAAACATACCGTTACATTTTTAGCCATCCGGTGTTACTCTGTCTAGTACAAACATAAGCCTACACTATGTACCTTATTTTATGTCTTATTTGTAGAAATTCTCAAGGTATGCATGCAGATAGCGGTGTTTATTTTAGAATTTATGTTTTAAGAAACTCCTCAGTAATTTAAGATTACTTGAAGCGTTAACAAGTATACCTATAGTCCATTGGAAACTTTGTTCAAAAAGTGTAACGCATTCAGAATCTGAAAAGGTAGTTAATTAAATTGTTTTAGAACACGTAAATAGTAATTAATGATAACCATGATGATAACTACTAACAGTGCACCCTACTATTCATTATAATGTGGAAAACAGTAGGACATTACTAAACAAACAACCATATAATATGCCTATTGTATCACATTGCAGTTTATAATTAATTAGGCACTGAGTTAATTAACTACATTTTTATCATTTCAGTTAATGCTACATACATATTGTGTTTGATGTGCCACTGTTGGCTAAGTAACATCTGCTTAACATTTATTTATACAAGAGCACAATAACAATGTTTGACCATTATTTCGATTAGTTATGCACCCTACTACCTTTTGAGAGGCTGGTTGTGAATAGTGACGTATCTTTGGTATGAAGTTGGCGCGAACGCGTACGTCAGTTACGGGCTCTGCGCCTGCGCGTTTGACGCTTTACACGGCGGTGCTGTAGTCGTGATCCGATTAACAACGTCAGTTTTATTTTTATTGTACCATACAATACTTTGATTATTACATTATAACTTGTGCATCATATTCTTTGATCTGATTAATGCGAGCTTTATCACTGAATTCGATATGTTTCTTATCGAAATTCACTGTAGCGTAATCAGCTACAGTTTCACTCATTGCGAGTGTATAAAAATGAATATTTGTGATTTGATTACACATTCCTTAATGCCTGCAATAATTTTCCTGTTTGCATTTTGTTTTAATGAACGTTTCAAGTATTAAAACTCGTCAATCGCCGTATACTCCAATTAATCCTGATCTATTTGTATCCCGTCCCGTTCCCGACGCGTTCCTGTCAATTGTGACTGTGTTCACTACATTCGCCGTCTCGTTCCCGCGCCCCGCGCTCATTCACGCGATTCATCCAATATTCCGACCGGGAATTCGGGATAGCGCGCTCGCAGCTGTCAAATCAAGCGATACGCGGCACAAATATTGTAGTAACCAATAGTATAATTTGTAATCTTGTTTTCTTTCACTTGCAGTGTCTTTACTTGTGTTTGTCACGTGCAAAAACAATGTGAAAAGTGGTTGTTAAAAATAATTTTCTAAGTAACTTGTATCCTTTCTGACTTGTAATATAAAATCGATCGTAGACGCGAAATATGAGGTGTTTTAACCCTCGATGTGTCGAAGTGTATAGTGATGAAGGTGCCTGAATTACGATAGTGTACCTAACTCGAACACTACATAAAGGATACATTGAGAAAAGAAAATGCGGATCAAGACACACTCAGATTTTCGCCCGAATGGTAAATATTAGATACCTCAGAAGTATTAAATTAGTCCAATAAGATTAGCATACTAACAGAGAGAGACACCTATACCATGTATCTACTTGAGGTTAATCAATTAACCCTCACGGTTTGCTTAGTCGGCGAATGAATATGTTATTGTTTGTTTTTGAGTACTTTTACGCGTTATCAACGTATGACATACCCATCTCTTGAATCGATTATGATCAATATGTTATTAGGTAACTGAAAAACATTATAAATTAGGGTTGAATGAAATGAATGCAATTGTGCATCAATGCATGCGGGTAGATGTGAACCCGCGTCGCTGGTCGCTGATGTAGCCACATTAGGCACGGCTAATAATTGTGATGAAAATGTTCTAACACGCTATTGTATTGCTGAGAAAGTCAAATTTCACTAGCTTACGGTTTGTTCTTATGTAAAACTTTGTTACTTTCGTTAGAATTGTTCTACACCAGTGTCAAATATAGCGAATTGTCGCCTGTGAATTAGTAATTTGTTATATTGTCTGACTTTGCTATTTCCCATACTTAATTTTAACTTTTTCTTTTTGTTGCATAAATACGTTTTTGTACCCACTGCATGTTCACATACACTCTCGTATTTGTGTTGAAATCACCGGCATGCCTAAAAGAACTCAAAGAACACGTATGCACTTAAAGGTTCTTAACAAACATACAACGCAAACAAACGTTTTCATAACACACGTTTTACTCAGAAATAAGTATTTCTCAAAACACAGGCTGATTTGGATCGAAACAAAAATGTGTGACCAGTAGAAAGTTGCAAGTACTTGCAACCGCTTATCATTCCATGCAAGTAGCAAGCGATAGTCTATCACCACTATCGCCGTGGCCATCTCTCAACTAGCACGTTACTGCCGTACGTGGCAGACAACTTCATTGATGCTAAAGATCTCAGCAAGAATGCTAACACATAATATTTTCAAAGAAATTCACAAATATGGAATCGTAAGAATGAAGATAGAAGGAAATGCTGAAGACAATAAAGTGCATTGTGATTGTTGAAGGTTTTGAGGCATAGGTATACCGAGTTTGCTGGTAATGTATTAGGTACATGTAAGACCAAGTATTTTTCGCCTCGTGAAAATGCTTATGGTACCTACATCTACATGGACAGTTCCATAGCAGTGGCGCAGATACAATCATCATTAGAGGGAAGCCGAGGAAAAAATTGTTCAGTTCTCATAAATTCAGACAAAAAACTGTAGGTTTTTAATCTTTTGATGTATTAAACTGGTATTAAATATAATTATGTAATGGGATGTGATACACAGTTACACATGTTTACTATATTATTTGGCAATAGTAGACACTAAGAAGATTGGTTGTTCCGAAGGGAAGCCGATAGGAATCGGGTTGTATGAAGGCTTCGCCCCTGTTCCACGTCAAGTTCAATCTAGGGTGCAGTAGAAGAGAACCAAGTATGATTGTACTAAAATTTATGTAACACCAAGAAAGTTTTCTAACTGTTCTTAGACTTACGTTTGTCGCAATGCGTATAGTTTAATAACAGAACCAAGTTTGACGGTAATCCAATTTTGTAGGACCCACCTAGGAATATCACTAAAGTGCTCCCGTTTCAATTTTCGCTACTACATAAAAAGAAAATGTGTAGACTATAGGTAGTTTCATGCGTCACAGGCAAGGGTAAACTAAAACAGAACCAAATAAATGTGATGGTAATTAATACAACAAAATGTAACTGTACCATCAAGAAAAAAATAAAAGATTTTCAATCTTCGCTACATGAAAAGAAAATGCATTTGCTATTTATGTATGATAGTTTCACACGTCAAGGGTACAGAACACAGCGCCGGTTCGCTGTAAACGTGTTCAGATTAGCACAGTCACTCGCCGCATTACAGCTCAGAATTCAGGCTCAAAGCGTTCTAATGATTTAAATTACGATGACTTGTCCTGTCCTCTCGTTGGCGCAATTGTCGGACGAGGTCGGGCGCCGTTTCATCACGAACACAAATACTTACAATAAAACATCTTCCATATGGCGCATATTATATAGCAGCCCGTATGGGAGCCGAATGAAGTATTTACCATGTGAAACTGAATTGCATTGACTTTTGTATTCATAAATGTTAAGTTTATGTCCCTTCTCGTTTATCACTGGTCGCAATGAGCGAAGCCCAAATTGTGTTTATTTGGAAAGAGTGTTTGTTATTTCAACATATGAAAGTTATTGTCTTGTTGAAACGGTTTAAAGGGTTATGGCCATTAGGTGCATTGTTCTTGTCCCTGCCAAAATGCTGATTTTACGACAACCTACATACTTAATTACATTTATTATTGTTCTGTGGTTGGCCCGCACTAATCCCCCAGTCAATTACTGTAATTGCATTCGAGTCCATTTTCAACACAAAATGGGCGGCCTTAGTGATTGTCTTTTTATTTCCTTTAAGATAATTGGTCAGTGTCAGTCAACCTTTGGATTTCTTTTGGAATATTTATTTATTTTCTATTTATATTTTTTTTTTTTTGGAAACTCAATAATCTTTCGCTCGTACACAAGTCCAACTGTTGTTGCTCTCTCGATATGTTGCCTTGTCAAAATTTTCCAACATAAAATCATTTCTATACTCTCAATTATACATGAAATTTATATCTGCAGGATGTTTTAAAAACTAGAGACCTGATATTATAAGATTAATATATTTTTATATAGATATTATACCTTGATATAAAAAATTACGTGTAGTGCTTTCCGTTGGGAAGTGTCTGTTTGTCGTCACTATTCATGTTGTCACACACATTATGTAAATCTTCTTCTATAAGTTTTCTTTAATCCTTCGGATGAGCCCGATTGTTTTTCATTATCAAACTCATTACCGTTCAAAAGATATTAACAAAAACTGGGTAAGTGCGTGTCGGACCACGCACAATGAAGGGTTCCGTAGTTGGGATGAGTTTATCCCAAGAACAAACTAAACATTGTAGTTGAATAACATATTCTCTCATACGTTCCAACTGCAAACGTAAGTTGGTCGACTATTACTCGTAAACTTGAGAAGTCTACTTAGTTGTGATAGTTTTCCTTTTAACTTAACGAAGTTAAGTTATAACGAACGAACGAACTTAACGAAGTTAGGTATATACTACTACCCTGAATTTTTACACATACCCAAAACTAACCGTTTAGCTGGCAGGAGGGGGGACACTTGACCCTAACAAATAATAGCACTTTAAAGCTTAATATTTCAGAAACTGACCCCTTAATCGAAAAATAGTTTTTACAAACCCGCAATATTCTTGAAACACCTATCCAACAACACGCCACACCATAGGGTAGACGAGACAAATAAAAAACATCCCCACTTTACGTGTACAGGAGGTACCCTAAAAAAAATTTTTTACATGATTTTATTTTACCACTTAGTCGGCGTGATTACTATGTATAGCCATGCCAAATTATAGCTGTGTAGTACTAAGAATCTCTGTGCTAAGCTGCGGACGGACGGACGGACATGGCGAAACTATAAGGGCTCCTTGTTGACTACGGAACCCTAAAAATCGATAATTTTTTTTTTCCCGTAAAATTTATTCTCACCATGTTTTTGTGTGAGGCGTCCACTTTTTGCATTTTCCAAATTGTTTTTATTTTATAGAGACTGTTCCTGAACACATTGGTATTATCATCAAAGAACTCAGGGCGTTATTAATGCAGATTTCTGTTTAACTCATCAGGAAATAAAAACATGAATGATTCAAAAGTAATAGTATTTAGATACCTCTTATGTGTAGCTGTATTAACATGACAAGTAACCGAATTATGCCTCGACATTGTGTAGTACAACAATACCAAGAAACGATTCATAATGTATGGATACCCCAGAGGGCTGAGTGTAATAAAACCATCAGAAATGTGAGCATTACACGAACTATATTGACAGTAAAATTAAATATAACTACTTACTACGACGAAGGTTTTCTTAAAGTTTGTTCAACAACCTCCTATTGTTCTTTTAAATAGTCAGTTATCACGATTCAGTTCATTATGGAATTATGTTATGGTTAACATGTTCATAACAATAAGACTCTTTTGTAATCTTTAATTATACGGGTAATTCATGCTACTGTTAAACAGCATTTCAATCGCTCCAGATATAACGAGTAATATAATTAACAAGCACGCAAACAAACATTTCCTATTGTCTTGCAAAAATGTATTCTTTTCACAGTGACGTAACGTTTATGTAAAACGCCGATTAGTTTATAATCTAATCTAATCTAACTAGCCTGTATTGTCCCACTGCTGGGCAAAGGACTCCTTCTTCCTTTTCCACACAATTCTCTCTTTTGCTTGTATCAGCCAGTCCTTTCGGTAGGAGTCAAGCTCGTTCCGCTATCTTCGTCTCGGCCTGCCGCGATGTGGACGTGCGTTTAGTTTTAGTGGGACCTCATTCGTTTATAAAAAAGTATATATAAAATAAAACGCATATAATATTACTATAAGATCATGCGAAATAGGTACATAATATAAATAAAGCAGCAAAAGGTCGAGAAAAGCAAATATTTTGAACTTGTCCTACACGTGATATTAAGAAACTGATCTAAACAAACAAAAATTTTCATAAATTTTCCTAAAATATACATTGACCTTGTGCTTGTGACACGCGACCGTGAGATTTAGCAAAGAAAAGTACAGTTTTTCAAAGTACGGCAATGACAAGTATTTGATCAACGATAAGGCTTACATTCTTCATTAAGATGGGTGAGATAACAAACGTCAACCTACTCGAGGCTGTCTGCGAAGCTACCCTTGACACCCTCGAGGGGAAGAGGCTTCCTTATTCAATCGATGGACGATCCACCCTCGCCGTCGAACGCGACACAAATAAGTATTGACTCAGGTGACTCGACCCCATCGCAACATAGGAAACGTATTTCTTTCTATAGGACTCATAAGTATTTTAGTTTTTTTTTTTGAGATTTTGGTTCAAGCAACAAGATTTTTCTTTGAAGAAACATGATCAATTCGATGTGGAGCCAATATGTATATTTCACGTTCGAATCTATTGTCAGTCGGCACATTCAGTTTCATATTACAATAAATCCGTTTCTATTGGACTAAATCCATCATTCCTGTCCAGAACTAGACCGGCGTTTTATTGAATACAATGAATGTAGGTGATGTTTCCTTAGATAGCTTCGAGATATTTATAATGAAGCGCGTTTTCAGACAGTTCGCGTATCTTTGCTGTATATATATTATAGCGGGGGCGTATCGCAGCGGTTTAACAAAAGAGTCTGAACTCGTTTCACCCTTGCTAATGACGCGTGTATTCTCGATACTATTTATTATATGTGCGTAAGTTTTCGCATGAATCGAGCATACGATAATCATCTTAATGGCCACCAGCTCGTCAAGTTGCGTGAGATACGCGATTGGAGATGTGTGTACGTGTAGTACGTGTAGTACCTAACTTTAGCAGGGAAAGTGCTCGCTTTATCTGTCTTCACTCACATTATTGTTACGCCATCATCATAAGGTAGTATTTAATTTATTACGTGTTTTTAAGTGTTTGATGGTAGTTCGTTGTGTAAGTGATAGTAAAATTGAATTGTAATCTGGTGGAGAAGTACCAGGAAAATAATCGGGTATAAAAATAACGTAAATGCATTGGGTTAAACTTTTCCTGTTTGCTATTCTAAATAGCTTTAAAGATGGTTTGTAGTTTCTGTTTTCAACTGCCTGAGTTTATGCTAGAAGCGTTAATGCTCCCAGATGATACGCGCAAATGTAATTTAGCGCATACCAAATAACACATTATTTTAATTTCTGGTTTCCCGTACACGGCTAGTCCTCTACATCGCGGTTACGGGCTGGTGAATTTAACAATAATTATAGTTTCCTTATTATGTTTACAGCAGTTTTACGCACTTGACGTGAACATATTCTATTCTCAGTTACATTTCCAGACGTTAGCTAGACATGCCGTAGTTAAACAGAGCTGCGTTTGGCCAAAATTATCACCTTCGTCATTTTGTTGGAAGCACTGGTGTATTTCACTACAACCCTATAATTTTCCCATTCATTGTAACACAATAGTATTTGTCACCTTGCAAGTGATAATATCAATTTACACCAAGACTTCCTGACAAATCTATCACCCACATGTCGGAAAAAGATTGAAAACCCTTTTAAAGATGGTGGACTAGAACACTTCCTATAAAGAAATCATTAAACTTAAAGTAAGGGTATAAAGAAGTAACAAAGGACATCTTTATTTTGCAGAATTCGAAATAAATAACGTCAGTAAATTCCTTATTTAGTATGAGTACAATAATGACGCACAGATTTCGCAGAGTTTCGCTATATTTGAATCTCTATAGCTATGAACCTCACCGACTTTTAAAGGTGAAGTTCAGGCAAAAGTTCACGTGTATAAAGTACAACGTTTTATGGCTGAGTGGATATAATTGTTTGGTAGGACTATGCTAAATGATCCATACGAAGCAAGAGAGCTAACCTTTACGGAAAGCATAAAAAGCGTTATTGAAGAATGTGGATTTAAGTGGGACAATGTTTTTTAAACACTAGTACGTGGTTAGAGAAATGAAATAAATAAATAAATTCAGTCAATGCTTTTACTAGATTCAATTTTATGAACAAGCATTAGAAGCATTTTGGTCAAAAATTCCTCAAGCATTTAAACAAGAAACTAGTCGAGAAATAATTAAAGTGATTAAATTATCTCACGCATTCTTTATCGAATGAAATGTCAGGGATCAAGATAAGGCAAACATGAAATGTGTCCAGTACCAAAAATGGTTTCGTAAGAGATGCATTTACCTTACACAAGGTGCGTTCAGAACCAAGTGAAAAATGATGATTATCGCATCTGCCGTGTTTGCTTAATTTATTGAGTCATTTAAATTAAATACAAGAGATTATTCGGTTACAATGGAATCACGGAGCGAAACTACACTTTGTACATTATTTAGCAACGCCTTTGAATTTCTGCTTCCAATTTTCCTCATTGTTTTTAAATTACAAGTAAAACAAAAGCGTTCTTCTTGTGATCGGCAGTTGTTTATTTTCATTTTCCTCCATCCGATGTTCACTTATTAGGTCAAATATAAATTCTAAATTCAACAGGTTTAATAATTATTCAAGAATGCAAATCAAATTAAGATTACGAATGTACTCATTTCGTTTTGATCATCGTTTTAATCGGATTTCACTGTATGCATTAGGCATTCATGCATTGAAATACGGTTAACATGTAAATCAATTTACGGACATGCATTGTGTATGAAATAATGTTTCTGTCTGATCTAATTTAGCACATAAAAATACTAGACGGATACAAAGTTGGAATTATCAACACCAAGTTTAGTAAATGAACAATATTAACATTCCGCAAGCTAAAATATTTTATAAAATCATGTAGCAACGTAAATTAATTTTTGCTGTTCAAGTAAACGTAATAACAGAAACAAACGGCCAATGTGTACACACATTTAGCTGAAATTAACTGACTTCATTATGTGAAACGCTTCAAAGCATGCTCTTCAACGTATGGAACGAAGTATTAATTATGTAAATGTGAAGTTGTGAACGTGTATGACTTTTAGGAACAGTTTAGACTTGTATAATTATGTATAGATGATTTTATCGAATATTATTTTTATATTATACAATAGTAATAGATCCGGTTTAATATTAATACATTCTTTTATTTTTATAGACCTTTCGTTTCAAAAATCGTAATCTGCAACTTAAAATAATGCTGAAAATTAATCCACATGTGTACAAAGCTATAAGTATGTAGCTCCTACCTCTTACCCTTTTTATGAGGTTGATTCAGCTCAAGTCCCCCTTTACTTTAGCACCTCTTGTCACTTACATGTTCATACATTTAAGTGTCTAGCACACCCTCTAATGGCTCAAGTCACGAGACGTAGCGTTTTTAGTATGAAATTATATTGGGCGTAACTATGTTCTTAGTTATCATATTTAATCGAATTACTGAGAAAAATACTCTTGCAGAAATTATCTTCAGATAGACGATTAGTTACTCGTTGAGTAAGGAGAGTGTGCGTTTTATCGATGACTTTACGCTTACTGTCACGTCTTTTATGTTAGAAAAACCCCAAAACGTATTCCCAAGGAGGAATACGAAGTCGAAGTCGAAGGGTAACTTATTGGGGGCGAGCCTAATAGGTACTCTTTATCGGACGCATTCGGAATTGTAAACTGTTACGAAAATCCCCTCGAACAAAGTTCACTTTCCAAAATCGTGAACCAACGCACGCAAGATTCTAGAACTGATTGGCTCTGTCGAGGTCAATGAGATGATTTATAAGAAAAAGAAGTCGTAAAGATGATATTATAATTTTGCAAATATGGTCTCCTTCGTTATAAGAATAGAGGTACCCAACATAAAACCACTCGATGAATCACGCGGTGCGTGTTTTGCCGGAAAAACTCCGTTACGAGCTCGAAGGATTAACAGCCAGAGGGGCTTGCGGGCACGACGTATAATATTGTTGACTAGGACTTTATTGGATTGCTTTTCTCTCGTTTATTTATAGATACATACACAACTACATTATGACCTTTATTGTCACTTACAATCGATCTAGACTCAGAACTCATTTCATAAATCATTTCTAATTTCAAAGTTGTCCACCTTAGCTGTTTATTTGTGCTATAAGCAGGTTGCGTGTCGATAAGGTCTTGTTCTCTCCATTACAGCAACGGTTCAAGGCTATGCTTATTTAGCCATGCCTGGTATGATCGTTAGGTAAATGTTGGCATCAAGCATCCAAGGCCAGACATTTTGATTTATTAACGTGAGTCATGGTTATCTGGAAGAGAGACGCAGTAAGTTTTCCGAATGTTAGTTTTGCCGCCGATTTTCCAGGAATTCGTCGGGGTGAGGGTAGTTCAGAGTGGCGGCCCCTCTATCCCTCGCCGTCTGCAACGTAGATGCCTATCTATATGCAGATATGGTTAGTGAAGTAAAACTTTTCGGGGTACATATCTAACGAATTTTTATTGCTTACCATTGCAGGAAAGCCATAAAAAATAGGATTACGGTCTAGATTTCGAATGCAAAGTTTACCTCTGTCTGGTTGCTTCGTTTTCAAACGAAGATCATGAAAGTGATGCCCAAAAGCAATTCATCCTAAAATATTTGAACTTAAAATATCATTTTGAAATGAATGCTAACGATTTATTAAATTTTAACTCGGCTGTCGGGAATATTGGAGGCCCCTTCACTGATGAGATGGGCAGGCAGCCGTCACGTCAGAGCGGGGGCGAGAGGGGCCTGTGCGTGCCCGAGCCGCGAAATTAATTTCATTCCCTTCCCTACACCCATTAAAACGTCTAAGTAATGACGCTTAACTTGAATTACTACACTTTTTGATATGAAACTCCCGTCGTTTTTCGTTTTAGAATATTTTGTGCAACGATGCTTATGGCTTTCGCTAATCTTTTTGTTGCAATTCTAGGGACGGTGCAGATTTCTACTTAGAATTAAAAGCGTCTGAAGTCTGAATTCGATGACTTTTTTTAGTTTTCGCAGACTGAAGTTCAAAGCTAGATCGTTGAATGTCCTGTTCTAACATTTGTATAAAATGTCGAATAGGAGGAGGAAGATAGATAGATAGAATACTCTTTATTATGCACACCATCAATATTACAGATATGTATGTATGTAGGTATGTTTAGAAATCAATTTCATATTTGCCACACCACGAAATTATTCTCTGCTTACAAGGTTTCTGACATTATGTGTGCAACTGTGCATTGTTACTCTACCTGCTCAACTTGTTACAGGCCATAAACATGATACTGTGTGTACAAACACACAACACACAGAACTTGATGATGTTATTTTCCAATTTCCTTTCTTTACATTACATCAAGCTGCTATCAATGTTATCTTCACAGATTGAATCACAACAATGTGAAGCGTATGTTTGCACTAACACGAACGAGACGCGAGTCCGATATCACTTTCAATCGAAGTGTTGTCCACATGAATAAGAAATAAGAGTTTCCTTTCTGCAGACAATAAATCGCGGACGCCGGCTCGGCGCGGGCGCTATGTACGCTCGGCTGGCGCGACGCCAACTTTTCCTTGCAGTTTTACTGCTCGCCCGGCTCGATACACGGACATTTTGCAGTCGGCATTCTAGACGAAGATGGCAATAACCTATCAGTTTTATTGCTTCTACCACTAACTGAAATTTACTCGTCCTTTACACGAGTCGTTACTTCTTCCTCAGCTGATCCTTTGAAGTTGACATTTGAATAAAAAAACATTTCTATTAGCTATTCAAATGCCGTTTGATTGATGACTTCTTTGCGACGTCCGTGAGAGTACTTAGCATATAAAATTCATAGACAGACTTCCTCCTAACACTTGGAATTGAATGTTTATTCACCACGTGATATAAATGTTAGAATCTGCATATTGTTATTCCGAAGTAATGATAAACGCGCTTGGAGTTCACGACCTAGTTCGCTTCTACAAAAGCCTTTTAAAATGTGTTGTAATGTGGAGCAAGGCTTTAATTAATAAACGAACATACTCATATGTAAACATACACATATTGTGGGAAGAACTAAAGAACATTGAGTGTTGTTAATACTGATGAAGCTCGATGCCTTCGGGGAACGTACTTGACTATGCATGCATATGGAAAGTGATCGTTCTGATGACTGATAAGTCGGCTACTTCGTAAAAACCAAAGCATTGTGTTGTCAACGTTCTGCATCGTAATGCGCACTAGAGCGCAAACACAATGTAATGCAGGTAAATGACTTTATTATTAACTGTAGGTACCCACAATTACTATCTCATTTATAGTTAATTTAAGTAAAAAATAATTGTCAACAGGGCATTAAATGTTAATGCTCAAAATCAATCATCAAAATCAAAATATGTTGTTTCTTATAAACATACATGGGCACTTATGAAACGTCAGAAGCTAGGTGCACGGTTCCAATTGGTTCGTTCCCTATGGAGAAGAAACTCCACGGTTACTCTTTTAAAAATAACTGGCTTTTACAGTATTTTCAAATAACAGTGTTGATAGGTATAGGAGGACAGTGTAGGCCTTTTAAAACAAGTAGGTACCAGGTACTTAACAAAGTTGAAAATGTCAACAAATCTACAGTTCACTAGGCCTACAACGTTCTCACATAGACAAAATAGTAAAGAATCTAAATAAAAGACAAATAAAAAAGCTAAAGTATCATAAATATAAATAACGCTACCTTAAGGTCTGTAATATAATCTACTTAAGTTACAGTGAGTTAGTCTAAGTAATTCATTGTGCTTAGTAAGTTAACTGGATTATAATGCTACGGCCTTTAAAGTTAAAGGTTAATCGTTGCCTATTGAATTCCAGTAACTGTAAAAAATAGTTGGAGCAAAAATTCTATTCAGAGCCTGCAAAAAATATAAGCAAACATACAAAAATAATATTTAGGTATAGCGAGACTGTAGATGTAGTCGACTAATAATAGGTATCACGAAAGAATTCGATGCCGCTCGTTGTGGTTCAGTGTAATGATGGAAAACAGATCGTCTCGGTGTTGAGTGTCTGACAGCTCTTTATTAGGTGCAAACCTCTCGAGTGGGCTCAGAAACCGTAATACGAGAAGCAAAAAATATAGGTACGGCTACAAGTTGCCCAGAGGCCCACCGGGTTATGTTGTAAGTTGTAACTATCCGATATAATGATACTGCGAGAACTGTGCAATCTGTAGCAACTTCTGATTTGATGGGAACCACTTGGGGCACACTTTGTTTATTTGAAGATAATAATGCAATTAGTAAGGAGGTACAATAGTAAGTAACTATGTATTTAAAACATATGAGCCAGTGATCGGAATAGGTAGTGCTAATTTGCCTAAACTTCGAGGAAGGAAGTAACACAGAGTGGATAATACCTCCTCTAAAATCCCGGAATAATTTTAATGACGTTTATAACCCGGGATTTAAATACCACGAATTATTTATTGGACTTTATTTATAGATATATAGAATACTCTTTGCTTTGTACCTACACCATAAAAATTACAGATATTTTTTTTATTTTTTTATTATTTATTTATTTAGAGGCTTTTTCCTTACAAAGGTATGCCAGCCTCATCAGCCCTAATCTAATTAATTATTACACTTCTTAAACTATTACTAATTTGTACATTATTGCGTTAGGGAGGGAGATAGTGACGCAGCAACCATTTCATATATCAGTTTCGCTTCGCCCGCACTAGGTATTGATAAAATTCTAATGAAAGCCCCAACGTCATATTTATTAATGTTTAACTCCTGCATCACTAACTCTCTTTCTCTTCTGTTCTTTTCACATTCCATAAGTAAATGTTGGACATCATCGACCTTGTTACACACTTGGCAATTAGGGGAATCGACTTTTTTCATTAGATATCCAAATTTACTAGATGGAAAATGGCCAGAACGCAACCTATGTGCCATAACAACATACGACCTTTTCAACCGACTTTCAGCAAACCAAGGGATTCGAGGAGGCTTATCTTGTATAGTCTTATACCATATGCCTTTCTCTTTAGACCTTCTGTCGAAGTACTCCTTAAAGTTATCGTAGCAAATGGTTTTATAATGGCTAAGTATTTCTGTATAGGATGGAGCGATGTCAATTTCCAATCCTTCCAAAATTGCTTTCTTTGCAAACATGTCAGCCTTCTCGTTTCCACGAATACCGATATGAGATGGAATCCATTGCAACCTCAAATTAATGTCACCAAGTTCACAAAACAGTTTAAGAATTACATAAGCTATCGGTGTACCTCTGCAACCAGAGGCGCATCGAGCCAAATGCATTAGACCACTTCTGCTATCCGTACATATAACTATGTTTTGATTGACAGAAAGGTCCACATTGTTCCAACTTATTATGTTCTCTAGCGTCTTTGAGATTGCAACAAGTTCCATCGTCATTACAGATACGATTATTACAGATATAAATGTGTGTGTGTAACCCTAAAACATGTTATGATTTTTCAAATCAATAATTTGTAACTTGTAAAGTCCAATAAATAATTCGTGGTTTATAAATCCCGGGATTTAAACGTCATTAAAATTAATCCGGGATTTTAGAGGAGGTATTATCCACTCTATGTTACTTCCTTCCTCGAAGTTTAGGCAAATTAGCTCTACCTATTCCGATCACTGCATATGACACATTCGACATTCCAGCTAACATCTCTAATTGTGTCAACTGAACGTCTAGTAGTCACAAAGAGCAGACAATTTTTCTCGTGAAACTGGTACACACGGCTAAATATCAAGCTATAAATTTCCAGTATAAGCTGACCTATCATTGATCGGAAATCCTATACAATGCGAGATCAGCTTATACTGGAAATGAATAGCTTGATATGTAGCCGTGTGTACCTACAGATGTTTAAATGTAGTTACCGTAAGGAGAGTACTTCAGAGACTACATTTGTTAATATGGTGTCAGGGACGGTCAAACGGCAACGAATAAAGATTGATTCATACATCAACGGACATTAGCGGAACGAGAATAAAACATGCTAAGCTAATTTACAATAACCTGCAAGATGTGGAGAGGAAGAAACTTAATTCATAGATGATAATTATATTGATATGACTACAGACTAGTTAGGCATTGAAAAATCGATGAGGAGTAAATAATTTGTACCGACATTTTTGATGACAAGAAAGGAGATAGAATGAGAACAGTCCCTTTCCATTCACTCATAAATATAAATAATAAATAAATTCTTTATTGCCATAAACAGGGTATAGAAAATTTGAGACCCTGCTCAACAAGTAACATAGAATAGCAATAGTTCGCTTCTGTGAGTGGGCCGTACCGTAGTCCACCACGTGGGTCCAGTGCAGATTGGTGGACAATCAACAAGTATCTTATCTATATATGTACTTATATACGTCGTGGCCAGATCATAGAATTGATTATTTCATGAAGTGTTCGGTCATTTCATGAAATGGTTGTATGGCCAGCTAAAATTGGCCATATCGTTTAAACATCAACGTTTAATGATATGTCAGTCGACGTTCGGCCATGTCAATCGTGGTCCGATCGTAGAAATGGCCATATCGTGACGAAAGCAACGTATTTATCGATATTCCCAGCCACTGACCACTGGGCATATAGCAAAGTAGTTGCATTTCACGCCGCTAGTGGCAACCCGACCAAATGGGTTATATTAGGTTAGAACTGTGACCAACCGCGTGCGAGCCGAGCGAGCGAAGAGAGGCGGTGCCACGGCAGCGGCCAGCGAACACTACATCCAAGTTGGTCGCAGTTACTTAGGAATTATTCGAATAGGAATAGATGCACAACAAAAACAAAGTGACATGAACGCGGATAATCTAAGTATTTTACGATATGATCACTAATGTTTGGCCACATCATGAAGTAGTCGTGCGTTTAACTGTTCATATCGTCAAACGTTGAGTATTCAATGATCTGGCCAGACCACATCATGATGTGACCAGCGGTCGATGTTCTATTTCATGAAATACTTGAACCGTTTCATGAAACGGTCGATCACTTTATGAAATGAACTATTCTAAGAGCTGGCCACGACATATCATATCTATACCATATCTATACAAATAAATAAAATGTATGTGTCTGTTTGTAATGTCAAAATAATAACAGCTTTTTACTAAATGCATATTAAAGTATAGGGTATTATAACAAAAAAAAACAATTTTTTTTATATTTCTGTCTGGCTGTTTGCTTGTTCCGGCTAATCTCAACGGCTGGACTGATTTTGAAGGGACTTTCACTGGAAGACAGCTGATGTTATAACTATTAAATTATGCTACTTTCATTTTAGAAAAATAATTGGGTTCCGAGCAAAAAAATTAAAACCTATGAAATTGTGAATAAAATTCGATTGAAATATAGTTGGTTTCCGACATCCATGCGAACGAAGTCGCGGGCACAACCAGTATTTTATATTTACATATAATAAAATAGTAACGAAGTCAAATCCATACATTGAATAACAATTGCTACGAGGTGTGGAAAGAGTCGGATGCTGAAAATATAGTTTTTAGAATTTTTGCCCATTTGTGTGTCGAATTGGTGCAAAGTCGCCTTGAACGGATTTGGATGAAATTTGCCACACAGATAGTTTATAACCTGGATTAAACTGATAGCGTATCTACTTTTAATCCCGGTAATACGTTCCCGTGGGATATTTTCTGACATCCACGCGAGCAAAGACGCGGGCAAAAGCTGGTTGTAACTAGAAGTCGCTAGCAAAAATGTCGATCCTGCTACCAATGAGAAAACTGTCAATATAAATAATGGAGTTAAACAACATCAGAGGCCCAATTCCCGTAACTAAAAACGTTCAAAACCTAGTCGCAATCTCATCTCAGCGACAATCAAATGTCAAAAATGTAGGGAAATTATAGGTATTTTTGACACATTGAGACTGAGATCAGACTGTGAATGTTCTTAAAATTACGAGAATTGCCCCTCTGATATTTTATAATTCCGCTGCAACACATCCTTCCTAAGCTAGAGAACATTACATCGATAAGGCTTAAGAAGTGGGACCGCAGTCTCAGGTCTCGTCAATAATAAAATATCCATCGGTGCTATCAGTTCCGGCTTCGATGCGATTTCTCTGCCGCTGCACTGAGCCTAACTTATTTTCCTGTCTGTGGATTATAAGAGAACAATACTGGTTTCAGGGTTGATCCACATCACATTGGATGAGATACGATCGGTACGGATGTTGAAACTGTTGGCAGTTGCGGAAACGGACGGTAAATGGACTTCAGAGTAAATAAGAATTGCAATGTTGTTTTATGTTTTAAACGTTTTCATAGAATGCTGCTTTCGAAAAAATGCCAAACAGATATTGAATCGACGTATGAATTATTTCCAACAGGATTGCAATTAACGCCAGCACAGTTCTCGAAACCAGTTAACGAAATTCGCAGCTGCAGTTCTTTTTAATTATTGCATCACTATCAAAGCGTTCCATTTAAAAGAGCAATGAAATAAATCTGATTGCTACTTCCTAGAACTGGCACTTCGCTATGTTCTAGTACAAACTACAAAGAGTATCGTAATACACCTGGTCCTTGTACACAATGGTTGCGGATGCCAAGCTGTGGCAGGGTGGTCTGCCAACCGGTGACGACTCGGGGCGCCAATGAGCCATGCTTATTTTAGCACACAATAGCTGCCCAATGTTAGAACATTTGTGACAGGAGCATTGTTGTTGTTTAGGGGAAAACAATATCGAATCGGCTATAATACGGGAATAAGGGTGCGTTTCCACTGACGCGGAGCTAGGCGGACTGGAGAGGAGCGGACCGTGAATTGACGAATCACAGTGCTCAATATCTCCACTCCGCGTCAATGGAAACAGTTTAAGTGGAGTGGAGCGGAGTTGAGCGGACTTTCAAATAAAATATAATGTACACGCGGCCCCAAGCCGGACATAACGGAGTCGAGCGGAGTGGGTGTGAGCGGAGGGCAGTGAGGCAGAGGGTAGGGGGCAGTGCGGCGCGGCGGCGGAAGGCAGAAATGTCAGGACAGGACCCGCGCGCTGCATTTTAGTTTACGATATTGTCATAAGCTTCACGCGTCATCGACAAAATGGATGAGAAGTTAATTGAAATTTGACTGATCGGAACACGCCTCAATGCAGCCCTTGTCCTCTCAACTCCCCTCTACTCTGCTCCGCTCCACTCCGCTCCGCTTCAGTGGAAACACTTGCCACTTTTCACTGCTCTTTTCCGCTCCGCTTCACCCAGCTCTGCGTCAGTGGAAACGCACCCTTACGTGCGGTTATAATGATATATATTTATTTTATAGATTTCTTATCAGTATTGCTGTGAATTTATTAATCTAATTAGATGAAAATATTTTGTGACTCTGCTGATTGAAATTGTTGTTAACATTGTAACACATAGTTTTCTGTAAAGAGGTTACTGAAAACATTTAAGCGTTTACAGCGCATTTCAGTCCTAACAACATTGTACCGAATTCCCAAAATATTCCACATGTGAAATATGTCTGCCGGTCTATTTATAAATCCAATTTGCAGAAATTTGGCACTCCAGACCGACATGCGACAGTGGAATGCGTGCCCAAAACGGTGTTTTTTTTTATAGTGACATGTAGCTATAACGTATATTCCATTAAATTAATAGTGGAATACGTATAATGTTTGCCATATATGCCATATGGTCGTGTCATAAATACGTTGACATACCATTTATGACGGGACGTTATTCAGACGCTATATGCGGACAGCTGAATCATCTGAAATGAGATCAGTGTCTAATCGTATACTTATCATAAATTAAGACTTACTTTTAGGGCAATTTCCTTATATGTAAACAAGATTACAATCAAAGGGGAAGAGAAGTGTGTCACAGTTGTTGGCTTCTTTTTCCTCAAGTATGAGTAGGCAGTACCTATACGGGTGTAAGGGAAAACCCCCCGCAAACTAAAATGGTGCATTCAGCTCCTTATTTTGAATTATATTCCACCGGAAAACTTTTCAGGAAAATTTTCATTTTGTTTATCGTTTTTTCAGTTACTATTCCTTTTTTTCAATGTAAAATTACATTCTCTGTACGAATCACTCTATTTATGTATATAAAACAGCTAAAATAAAAAAATCAGCGATGGATGTTGAAATACTCGGCGGCCGAAAGCTCGCTGCGCTGCCGTTTGCCACGCTAACGATACATTGCGTGTGAGATTTTTAAACATATCAGGTTTTTTGGATTCCTATAACGTTCCTGAAATAATTTCATGTATCGGTCATCTTTGAATTCACCCCATCAGTCTGCGGAGGGCAGTCCTTACACCCTGTATATTTCGAAATATAACATTGCATTTATAATTAAAAAAGTCATCATCTGCCTAGCCTTTTCCCAACTATGTTGGGGTCGGCTTCCAGTTTAACCGGACGCGGCTGAATACCAGTATTTTACATGGAGAGACTGCCTATCTGACCTCCATAACCCAGTAACTGGGTAATACGATACCCCTTGGTAAGACTGGTTGTCAAACTTTCGGGCTTCTGACGACCCGTAACGACTGTTAAAGATCCACGTATGACAGCCGGGACCAACAGCTTAACGTGCTTTCCGAGGCACGAAGGAGTCTCGGTATGTAAAGATGGTCACCCATCCACGAACCAACCCCGGCAAGCGTAGCTTAACCTGACGAATCAACCCGTGCGGCTGTTATCACTTAGCCACGAGCTCCTCATTTATATATATACATATTTTTTTAAATTTATAATTAAAAAAGTAAGATATGAAAATTGGACTAGACATGCAATTGTAGCAATACGTTGCTGGTAAATCACAATCTGCTTGAATGACTAAAAAGTTAGTCTCAAAAAGTGGAACAAAGACTCCGAACACGTTCGTCCGACTTCGAGCATATAATATGTTCGAGCAAATCTCCCCTACTACTAAACTCTTATCGGAAACCACTAGTGTAGGAAAGTTTTTTGGTGCATTAATTCTACTTTATGAAGCCGCTAACATTCAGCTATTATTTAAAGTAGCATTTAGGTGGTGAGCTATTAATCTTACTTATGCAGTATACATATTACAGCAGGTACTCACAGTAGATTTAGATTACCACAGTAAGCGGGATCAAGTGGCTTCATACGATTAGTATTAACACCATTCTCAGCACTAATTGCTTTAGAGGAAAAACCACTTTTCCGTACCTGGTACGACGCATTACATAATACGCGGCTGCGATTTTATTATAATATGTAAAAAAAGGCGATTTGAATCTAACTTTGGAAGGAAACTACAAAGTAAATACATAATTTAACATACTTTATTTACTCATACAAATCTTTTCGCCATCAACCAAAAGAAATCAAAATGTGATTTATTTTATCGAATGGTAAAAATCTACATTTATAATTAGCGATGAAGAATTTATTAATATAATGTAATCTCTAATTCACATTACGGCAGCGGAAATACAAATTGCTTTCGAAACCTGCTGGATGAGTCAATCAGCGTCTTTGGCTGAATGCATACTTACTCGTCAGACTAGTAAAACATTTTCTATGCACACTCCTTTCTTTTGCCTTGTAGGATTAACACTTCACCCGTCTTGCACTGGAAATAACTACGTCGTAATCTAGCCTTGCATTAATAAATTGCTCTTATAAAATTAAATGTAAATGTCATCTTAACTTGCTGTCAGTATCTAAGAGGCGGTTTAACCTTATACACAGATGTGTTATTCAGACGCTCATGTGTTATCTTGGGATAGCTGTACACTATTGATACCAACTTCTTGATCATATTATCAGACCTTTTGATCGTCCTACCGTCATTCAACCAAGCAAAATCCAACTTGGAATTGCTATTGATATAAAAGATCTCAGCTTCTCAAACGTAATGTAATACGGTCATGATCGATCGCTTAAGAAAGCCCACAGTTAGACAGATTTACAAATATAATTCCAATATGGCGCTGCGTTTAAACAAGTCAATAATGCGTAACTAGTGGTTTTCCTTTTCTTAGAGCAAGAAAATGGCTGAATTTATTAATACTTTTTTACAGACTTTATTCTAACAATATATGTTTATAGAAAGTAAAATACCTTTCAAATGTGTATTAGTAGTTTCTTATCAACAGAATGACGATAATAACCTCTCGGTCGGTTGATTAAGTATAAAAAGTAGTGCTTAAACGTGGACTAGGTATTACAAGCTAGTATCAGCGTTCGAGATAAAACCTTATTGTTCATAGAAATTCCTGTGAGATGAGTAATTAGTGTTCTAGGCAGGAATTATGAATACTTAGATTGTATCGTAGTTTTAATGTTACACATTCTTAAAAAGGAAGCCGTTAGGTCTTGGGAATTAGACATCGTTTGTTTTAGAAAGGATCTACGAGTAGTTTGGATTCTTTGACATTGCTAATTAGCTTTGCCTGAAAAAGGTCTCTAAAATGTTCATCATCATCTGCCTAGCCTTTTCCCAACTATATTGGGGTCGGCTTCCAGTCTAACCGGATGCAGCTGAATACCAGTATTTTACATGGAGCGACTGCCTATCTGACCTCCACAACCCAGTTACTGGGTAATACGATACCCCTTGGTAAGACTGATTGTCAGACTTTCGGGCTTCTGACGACCCGTAACGACTGTCAAAGATCCACGAATGACAGCCGGGACCAACGGCTTAACGTGCTTTCCGAGGCACGGAGGAGTCTCGGTATGTAAAGATGGTCACCCATCCACGGACCAACCCCGGCAAGCGCAGCTTAACCTGATGGATCGACCCATGCGGCTGATATTACTTAGCCACGAGCTCCTCTAAAATGTTGTAGACAAAATATAAGAATTTTAAAAACGTATCTGTCTGTATTTTCACTTGCTATTGGCACCATCTGCCCCAATGATAACAAATGAGATGTCAAATCAGTCGGGATGAGTCAGTTGTTGAGTTAAAAATAAGACAACAACGACACAAATGTTGAAATATTAAGTAGCTTTCTTGAGCTCGCGTTTGTTCAGTTTTCTTTTGAACCTTTTATTCTTTACAAAAAATTTTGATAAAGAATGCGGTCGGAATTCCCATGGTAGTATGAGAAAATTCTAATATGTCTCGCTTGGCCGGTTCCGGTTTCCAAATAGTATCGTTTGGTGACCAACAGAATCTGTAGGCTACAGATTCTGATGGACACCACAGACTGAAGCTACGTGCATTTTATGAAACTGTGCCTAAAGCTAATTCGCTGATGCTGCTAAATTGAACGGATTCCTTATTAACATTCAGTGATAGCCACAAATTGTAGTTTTAACTAAAACATATTGATTAGATTCCGTGCAATCGAATTCTCCAAATTGAATAGCCATTTCTATAAATCGAAAAACAATGCCTGTCGCATTATTTTTTGATTTCGAACTGCATCTACAGCCAAAATCACTGCTGTCGTTACTACCATTTTATTTTTCTCCCACTAATTGCACTCTTTAGCGTTTCTATTAATGGTATGGTATCGTGTGTGAGTGCATGACATTTTGAACGTTTGCTGTAAAAAACCAAGCTTAATTATCGCTAATGGATGTGTTTCGACACTCTCCCGGTCCGGGTCTGTTTGGCGTCGCGTTGCAGGCCATGTAAGTCAGTGTAATCACTATTAATGACGTCACGTCACCACCACACCGTACTTTAATTGATGCCAAAACCGTTTTATTAACGCCATCTTTGGGTACATCGGAAATCGATAAGTGTGCGCCAAATTCGTATACGGAAGTGTTTCGAATCGCACACATTGTTTTCGTTTTGTTTTTAGTGATGTTCTTTTGTTTTAATGCTGAAAATGTCCACCTACAAAAACAAAAGAGTATTTATTAATCATTTCCATTTTCGAACATACATTCGCCCTGTAGTGAAGGAAAGCCATGGCCCATGATACGAGTTGATGAGAGATCGCATGAAGATGTTCAAAAATATACAACCCACTATACTCAATGACAAGACCCTCTTAAAATTGCTTTATCATCTGAACTGCATGTACCATATACCGTTAGGAGTAATATAAGTACCTCCGTTGTACTGTATGCATGTAAAGGATGTTCAGAAACAAATACAAGACAAATTGGCATCTGTTAAAGCCTTGTATGGTAAACTCCATTTATCATTATTGTCTGGCTGTACCCATTTTTCTGCGTTGACGCTTACAACTTATATTTCAAGATAAAGAGATAGGTACATGATGTACGTATTTTTAACAAGACAGAGAAAGGAAAATAATTGCATATATTATTCATCTTCACTTTCAGTATTGACTTCACTAATTTTATTTCTCTTAGTAACAGTAGACCGGATTATATAAATATGGCATCGTATGACGGGAAATTAGTTTTTTTGTCAGCTGGGCACTGTGTATTCAAAGATGACGGCTAATTGAGAGAGATTTGTGGAAGAAAAAGACGTCCTGCGTGGACCTCAAATAAATTGGACCCTAAATAAGGGCAGAAGGAAGATGATGATGATGTTTTAAACTACAGCAGATAAGCCACATAAAATGAAACCATGGAGGATGATCCATCATACATATCTCTACCAAACCTAGTTCTCAATCTTGCTTGGATACCTACTTGGATAGGTATTGGTTTTCTTGTTCGTCTCTTTCTACCTAAGCAAATGGAAAACAAAAGAAAGTTTTATAGAACGCGTATCGGATGTTTGCCGATCACATACCTACGTAACATCCACTTGATGATTCCCGCAGACAGGTGCGACGCGACGGAGCGACGCGATATTTCCGTGAAGTTTTCATAGAAATTGTTCCACTAGAGCCGCGTCGCGCCAGTCTGCGGGAGCCTTGACTCAATCGATCGCACTTGCATACATTAAAAGACATTACTGTCAATTCGTAAAATTATGATTTACCTAAGCTTTAGTAGAAAGTCAATTGTCAATTACAGCTTAAATAGGAGTCATTACTTAATATTATTTGAATGTAAAATTATATTCGATGTCGAACGGCCCTCCTAGCATATTATTCTTGCTGTCCGTACGATTAAACCGTTTTTCAAGGAAACCATTTTGATCTTTATAGCTAAAATTTGGCACAGCTATTTTTGGTTGTTAACACATCTGAAAAAGTTGATCTAGATAAAGAAAATTATAACTGACTCAAACATTTGAAGCAGAATGTTAATAACAGAACTAAATATTTGTTTTGTTAAGAGTGTACGAGTAGACAGCTCTAGGAAGGTGAATTTACAAAGCCTACGAGATGCGTTCCCCTCGTGCTTTAGACTGGTTTGATGAAGGAAATAAAGATGACATTGAGACCGTGCATTCTCGAGAGAATCATAAACATTATTATTATACGAATAGAATAAAGTCATAAAAAGCCGTACATAGCAATTTATCTAATACAAGTGAATGTCTGATACTAGGAAAATGAAATAAGGAAGCTTAAGATATTACACTTCCTACTAATTATCTCTAAGGCAGTAAACCATAATATGAGTTATGGTAGCCGACTAAGTATTAAAACGCATATTATTACTATCTAGATTTTAAACTTAATTACTTAGTCGGATCTGGCATAGATATACAATAAACGCATTAGATACGATTTCGATCGTGTGGTAACGAATGCATTGAAACAAATACCCGAGAATTGGGCCAATAATCTTAATTTTGCGCAGAAATAAAGATACGAATTGGTGGCTTCGTCTTAGCGTTCTCTAACAAAAAATCGAACAGATTGCTGTCAATATAATGTCAGAAACATAATACTTGATTAAAAATATCCTAAATTTCCATCTAGTCAAATGTAACCAACACCATTTATACATAAATGTGTCGGTAACAATGACGGTTCCCACAGTACAATGATACCTGTAAACTAACAATATATATTTGCTTGTGTGGAAATGATTATTACCGTGACCTAACAATTGAGCAGTTTGTGAGTTGTGAATAACATTCAGCTCTGTGAGGCAAAAACTGAGCGGCCATGAGGCGTTTGTTTCCGAGTGTTTTTGCACTGGCCGATCGCCGGGCGACCGACGACCGCGGTCATACCGCAGTCGACCGGGGGGCGGATCGATTTGGATGCACGCCTCGCACAGTTTCATGTTTAGTTATGAACTTACATATCCTCAGGGTACTTTATTTGTATTTGGGTTTAGGCGCGTACTGGATAAGCTTTCGGCTTTGTTCCAATGAATAAATTTTTGTTTGTTTGTGTAACATACTTTTTGTAATCGAGTTTTTTCTGATCTGTTGAATATGGTTCATGATTATGGATGTTCTTATTTGTAATGCAGCTGGTATTAAATCTCAAAGCGAGAATTGCTGCTTGGCTGCGTGCCCCATGCTTTATGAAGCAAATAGTATTAAATCAAGTGCCAAGGCTAAGACACTTTGTTATTAATAAATCTTATGACGACACGAAGACATCTCGTAGTAAAGTATTTTTGTTTTTAAAGCTCTAATTGACAGTACAGACATATAAAATATGAATACATAGATAATCCAAGCACCTGTCTTTCTTGGAAAGTCATTAAAAGGAGAGAGCTAGCCGCTGCGACACGTCAAAGAGCATTCTATAAGGGGAGACAGGTGATAACGTAAGTCTGGTTCTAGTCAGCGAGCTATCGACGCCGTGTGTCGATAAAAAGTTATCCATACGACTTTCTAGTAACATTGATGCAACACCAATCGCACGTCTCTAATTCATAATACACCAGTTAATTGTAACCACAATGGCAGCAGCTACGGCAATCTTGATTTCGAAATATTCTCGCCGTTTACTTTAAGAAATTCACAAAAAAAAAGTAACGAATCGCTTGGGCTTCAACGCTATCTAAACATGGGTTTCGAGTGCTTTGTAGGTCGCATAAAAACAAGTATTAACTATTTGCAAAAAACCATCGAGAAATTCATCCGGACACTGACGTAACTAACTGTTTGGACGCCAGCACATCCAAGCTATCCGAAACTGTCAAATTTTCCCAATCAACCTTGAACCTAATGCTTTAAAGCAATAAAGTCGAAAATCTATTAAAGAAATTTGACAGATTGTAGTAGCTTGATGTGCTGGCGTCTGTATGTACCTTGAACGATGTCCTCAATCATGCAGGGAAAGCGGTTTCTATTCATAAATCAACGTAAAGTAAATAAATAACTATTCGTTTTGTGTATCAAATAGATTTATATGAATTCAATATCCGGAAACATAAGTTGGCAATTAAAATGAGAGTATTTATAGTCTAGGTCATCTATTCTTATTCGAGCAGAACAACCTACATAGTATTTCAACAAGTGCGTGTGAGTCATATCGGGTCACAATATGTTAGAGGAAATAAACCAATCGAAACGCCGTCTTCGACGGACTTGAACCACTTATCAGTCATGTTTCCACTAGGGGTCGAAATGACATGAGGTCACATACAGAATAACTTTTTGTTTTTATTCGGCTTTCGCTGGAATACAATGGGCGACCAGTGACACCCACAGTGGAAAGTGCCTACTGTCACAGATGCCACTCTAGCCTATGTATGACAAGGCGAAAGTTAAACTTTTTGTTTGCAGTTTCCTTCAAAGGCCCCCGGGTCGATATTTACATAGGACGCGACATAGCTCGGGTCGTTCGTGATTTTTATCTGCTACTTTATGTAGCTCGAGATTACATTATAGTTTTGCGATCCCAGTACCGGCTGAATTTATATAAGTATGGAAACTTTATGTCGCAAATATTTTGAATCTAAATGTTGTCTTTCTCCTTTATTTGGACCTAGGGGGAAAACAGAACTAGGGTGTCTAACTCCGAAGTATCGGCCGAATGTTCGGACGTTTCCTAACACACTTTTTTCTATTTCTTTCGGGCGGTTCAGATCCGACCACGTCAAAATGAAGTTGGTTTAACGTCAAAATGAAGCTCGGTTGGATTCAAACCGACCGAACGAAATAGAATAAAGTGTAGTAGGAAACGTCCGAACATTCGGCCGATACTTCGAATTTACGATTCGGAGAAGACCCCCTAGTTCTGTTTCGACCTTGTATTGATATGCATGACATATTATTTGCAATACGAGGCTGCAATTCTACGTCTATATGATATTGTTGTCGAATTAATTACATTGCAAATGAGGTGTCCATTATTATTTCAAATTCTCAATCATATTCACACATGATATTCTTGCTCAATAGTACAAAAACAGGCTATTGTCAAAAGTGACTGGATGTGGGTTGAACAATGGCATTGCAGATCATTACAATTGACAAGTATTGTGCGGGGAAGTCGATATTCATAGTCGCACTTTGCAGACCATTGATACGCAATCGACGGATAGGGTAATGGATAATATAATGGCAGCAGATAATAGTAATGTCATTACTATGCAATATTTCTAATAGCAAGACCTGACATAAGAAGGAACTCAGGACTTAGGAGTTGTATCAGTAATAATAATCGATATGTCGAGACTGCTTCAAGTTCTGACAAGGATTAGTAAAGTAATTACCAGTTTTGCAATCAACAAACTTATATTTATAGATCTATGATTGTTTAACCAAGTTTGTCAGTATTTTGCAAACGTATCACGATTCACGAGTATTAATATTATAATGCTATTATTGAAAACAATTTGCGAATTACGTCACCCCGAGGAACTTTCGATTCGGTTAGCATTAGGTTCCATTAGCATCGCTGGAATGGCTTTGATAACCACATAATTTGTAGTGGTTGAAATTGAAAGAAACCGCTAATATTTGGAAGATCAGCGTCATTTTACCCAAGAATTCATAAACGCAGATAAGGTATTATGGTTTTGTATAATGCTCTAGGACTGTTGTTGATTTGTATTTTAAAGAATTCTGCTCTAACTGTTGACTTTAAACTGGTATATAAGATTTACGTCAGTGTAATGTCTATTGTTATCATCTTTCCCTTATCACTTGTTTGTACCTCTCACGATAATCAATCAACCGATAGAATCGAACTTATTTCTTGCTCAAGATTCAGAGCATGCAATAAGTATGCAAACTCAGTATCTATGACTGTATCAATGAATATAAAGCTGTGTGCAGTGTCTGTCCGGATGGCGAGGCGACGTCCTCGGCGCTCGCGCCGGCATACAATAGCCCCCTGTTCATCTGCAGCCCGCATCATGCATGCGCCACCACTTTAATCGCTGATGGCTCTTAAATTACTTACGTCAATACAGCCATAGATAAGATCGGTGTTTTATTGAAGAGCTGTCGTTTATGGGCAAAGCGTAGAACCAATTGATTCTTTATGATGCTTGACACGCAAAGTAAATAATATAACATCACGCCTGTATTCCCTGAACGGTTAGACAGAGGAGCACCTATAGTACACCCACATTTCGCCCGTTATGTTTAAGTCCCATGTATGATGTAATAGGGGGCGAACCTATCGCCATCAACCGGGGAATAATCCAGACTCCGGGCTACTTGCTACTGAGTAATTCTAGATGGAAAAGCCCAATAACAATGCCCGACTCGGTACTCGAACAAAAGACCTCATGCTCAGCAGTAGCGCTTGCGACCACTAGACCAACGAGGCAGTCAGGCGTCGCAAAGTATACAGGGTGTAAGGGACAGCCCTCCGCAAACTAACAGGGTGCATTCAGCTCCTTATTCTGAATCATATTCCACCGAAAATATTCTCGGGAAAATTTTTATTTTTTTTATCGTATTTTCAGTATTTGAATGTAAACTTACATTCTCTGAACGCAGCACTCCATTTATTTAAATAAAACAGCTAAAATAAAAAAAAAATCAGCAATGGATGATAAAATACTCGGCGGCCGAAGGCTCGCTGCGCTGCCGTTCGCTAAGCGCGTTTTGCCACGGTAACGATACATTGCGTGTGAGGATAAATCAGGTTTATTGGATTCCCATAACGTTCCTGAAACAATTTCATGTACCGGTTATCTTAGTATGACATACTGAATTCAGCCCATCAGTCTGCGGACGGCTGTCCCTTACACTCTGTATAGTGTTGTAAATTGCATGTGTTTGTTTCCGGTATGCTCGTCCTTCTAATATCTAACATTTGTTTGGTTATCAAAATACGATGAGTCACAAAAACCCAAAAAGAAAACTTAATTTTTCGCATTGAAATTGAAAGACTGTTTGTATTGAACGTCCTTTTGTAAGCAATCCCGTTTGAAAGTCCTTTTAAACTAGCTTATGTCAACATTTTCTTATCTTTGCCAAGTTATGATATGACCGTATTTTCATTAATAAATTTCAAAACTGGGACACGAGTAGGAACGTAAACTTATCATTTTGTTTACACTACCAATTCTTATCAACCAACAGTTTGATCACCTAATCGTCAGATAAAGTAAGTATCAACAAGTACATTATACTGGTATCAAATAAGGGACAAAGGCATTAAGTGTGATACTATAAAGCCTGATTATAGTAACAAGTACAAACAAACTTCCTTAGTCTTTAGTGTCGAGTTAAGTACACCTTTACATGGTTCACGCTCCGTTGCGGGTCACATTCAGTGAATCTGCTTGCGTCTTATTATTCCAGATGGAACTTCAGCCCTTATAGGTATGGGAATTAGTTTCAAAATTGCGTATTAAAGTGTTGTACGTATAATTGCGATACGAGCGAGGTGAGCAAGTAGGACATAAAGGAGAGTGTCCTTCAACGTTAGTAGTTTCCAGAGGAAGGATATGCTTCGTGACTTTTCATTTCAGTTGTCATCCAGACTGTCACCGGGGCCGTATGTTAATTACTTCATTTTCCTCGTTTTGTGCTAGTTTGTAACAATTTAGCAAATTAACATTTTTAGTCATTAGTTTTTTTTATTAGAAAAGTTTTGTAAAGTGAAATTATTTTTCATATTTTCGTAGCGAATCTTGTTTATTTCGCACGTGAGTATCTATTTCGCAGATTTTTTTTAAGAAGGATAATGAGCGCGTAATGTTATAAAAAGTAACATAATTATTAGAAAAAAATAGTAGGTAATAAACAATTGTTTTGAAACTACAGTTTTTTTCGCATGAATATAAACTAGTTTCAGACAGTTGGTTTTCCTAATTTAGATTACTTACTGATAAGGCTGGCGTAATTGCTGTTTGTTCGTAATTCAGTTTATATAGTCTAGGTAGCTTTGTTATTAAGTTTACCTAATATTTAAGTAGATTTAATTAAGCGACATAATAACGCGAAACAAAATGTAAATAGATGAGCACTGTGTATATTATAATATAACTTAAAATATCAGAGAGCCGAATTAATGGTGCTTCTAAACATTAATAATTACATTTTACTTTGCTGTTCTAAATTATTAGCATAATCAAAGTAAAAAATATAATAATTGATTAGTGTAAAGTGCTAATTTACCTGTTGGCGGCTATTATGTAAGGTCCGTAATTGATATTATATAAGAATCGGAAGCCTACTCATGCGCACGACGCCGATTCTGAATATCAACGACATTATCAATTCGACAACGGTTGGATTAACATATTTGATGCCAAATCATTATATAATGCCTCTATCTCATATCTATATACCGGTCTTTGCTTGCACTTTCGCGATTACGTAATAAAAAAAAATGATGAATGATGTCTCGTGTTTTAGGATATTGATCAGTTTAATTCATTAACTTAGAATGTGGAAAGATTTTAATCATTATTATACTTGATTAGATTAGTTAAGTTTTACGCAATGTTTAATTTTATTATTTTCATCTTTTTTCAGGTAAGTTCGATGTCTGTGATTAATCAGTTTATGATGCCGTGGAGTAAGTATAGTTGAGATGTATATTAACATCGTTCATGTCGGAAAATTGTCTTGGTTTCGAACACAAAAGATTTTCTTCATTCACAATAGCAGTCACTGTTAGTGAAGACAATATTTTGTTGCAACATAATCATAACGTAACGGTTCGTTGTTGTAACATTAGTGAACTAAGACGGCCTCTTTACAGCCGACCTTTGCTAAATGTAGTGCATTTAATTAGATCCTAATTGTGTGCACAAAATTTTACGTCACGTCAAGGGTGTTTTAGTTGAGGAAACTCCCTATGAAAATAAACAGCCCTTAAAAAAAACAATGTGTAAATAAACACAGCTAACATTTATTGTGTGAGTGAGCAGGTAAATTATATAGGTTAATATTATTTGTCCACAATGCTGCATTTCATTTAACTCATTATATTTACTGTAGCTACACGAATTAATTGTAGCGTGTTTCACTGGACGTGTTAATTTGTCACGAACCGATGCAACTCAGTTGATAGCACTGACATCACATCTGTTTATACATTCAATTTCTATCGGAAGTATTTCGACTTTCGAGTCCAACCTCATTATCTATTAAAATATTCAGCATAATTTAATAATTAATAAATATTTTGTTTTAGTTATTCTGTTCTATAAATTATTCTGTTGAGCTCATTATACAATTATAACAGACTTCATGTCGCCATCTTTGTAAAATTAAAACAGTATGTTGATGGCTATTATAGTGACCTAAATAGTAATAGTCAGCTATTTAAATAGATAGCTGACTAAAACAGCTGGCAGCTGACTGGTAACAGCTGGCGTGGTAAATACTACAGACTAGTAGCGAAGCTATAATTTCCATTTGAGGGAAGCCAAAGAAAAAATTGTTCAGTTCTCATAAATCCACACATATCAACAACATCAACAAACATCATATTAAACTCAAGTAGAGTCGTTGTTCCGATGAGAAGCCGCTAGGAATGGGGTTGTATGAAGCCTTCGCCCCTGCTACAGACCATCATAGTCCTGCCTGGTCCTGCCCTTATCCCAATTTATTTAATGTTCACTCAGCATACCTATAGAGACCCTTGTCGCTAAGTAATAACAGCTGCACGGCTCGATCGATCAGGTTAAGCAACGCTTGCCGCGGTTGGTCCGTGGATGGGTGACCATGTTTACATACCAACACCCCTCCGTGTCTCGGAAAGCACGTTAAGCCGTTGGTCCCGGCTGTAATTCGTGGATCATTGGTAGTCGTTACGGGTCGTCAGAAGCTCGAAAGTCTGACAACCAGTCATACCAAAGGGTATCCCAGTAACTGGATTGTGGAGGTCAGATAGCAGGCGCTTCATGTAAAATACTGGTGTTCAGCTGCATCCGTTTAGACTGGAAGCTGACCCCAACATCTTTGGGAAAAGGCTAGGCAGATTATGATTCAGCATACATCTTTTTCAGCCGTCATCTCTCTCTCTCCCGTTTTGGTCGTCACATAATTCGTAGTTTCGTTGATCTCCCCCTACTCTTCTCTTCTAGCAAACCCACTTTAATATTCACAACTGTTCTCATGACATATCCCGCATTCCTCTTTATCATATACTCACACCATGATAACCGATTTCCAGTTCTTTTTACCGACGGATACCATAGCCAATTGACCATACTGATCAAGCCACTAAATGTAAAATTTAATTTTAAAAAAAAATTGAACTTAACCGTCTCCAGAGCTTGCCACTAAACGATGTTGAGTGTGGAAAGTTCTAGCAAGAAAGCTGTCACCAACCCTATAGCGAGTTTATTAGTTCCGAAAGTTGCTCCAACTGTCCGGACTTCGGTTTACGGGAGGAGCTACAAACTTGTTGGGGCAATATTTGCTTGAAATGTAAATGAACTTACAAACAAATAGCATATTAAGTATTATTTTATTAATTCATTAATTGCAGTCTCTAAAGACTTTCTCAAAGTTTAATCAACCTCTCGCACTTCATTTTCTCGGTCCTTATCGGTCATTATTAAAAACAACAACTACAACACACACACATACATAATATATGTAGCTCTTCATTGTTTAATTAATTATTTATTGTATTCAACGAAGTCTACTAAGGAGTATTTCTATAAGATTAGTTTAGTATTAGCAAACTCAATAGTGTACAATTTTGCGTGGTTCCTAACAATAGAATTATAACAGTCCCAGCCTGTTATTGACCGACTTTGAGAGCGGTGGTGCCTCAGCGGTAACGGCCCCGACTTACCAGTTCTAGGTCGTGGGTTCGAACCCAGGCAGGCGTTTTACTTTGTGTAAATAATCTCATCGCCACTGCTCTCTAAACGGTTGGGGGAAAATGGAAACCGGCGTGGTCCCAGAACCAAAAATTCGAAGACATGTGACATCTACCAACCCGCACTGGGCCCGCGTGGTAGATTACAGAGCGTGATGATACGCGCAGATGCTCATACAGAGAAGGCATGAGCATTGATCACTACGCAATAAAGATGAGTTGGCGATTTCAGACTATAAGTCCAGATTTCCTCACGATGTTTTCCGATGTCAGTAATGTTCAAGATAACTATAGAACGATAGAATTACTTAGCGATATGTGTGACGCCTACTGAGCGACGCAACTTATCTTTTACGACCACACAGCCTACACGACTTCACATTTCTATCTATATTTAATAACAGATCAACACTAGAAATGCACAAGGTTTCACTTACGACTTGTTATTAAAATGCTCGTGCAGTAGGCGTATAAAAAATGGCCCGAGAACCATCACCCACGTGATTTAAAACCGTATCTAATAACTGTTCGACCACCACTACCACCGCTTGCCATCGCTTGCCACCGCTTGCCACCAACTGTTATACATGTTCAATGAATTGTTGAAACTGGAACACCAATATTGAACATAATTTAACCAATTATTTTAATAGTACTGTAGGTACGGGTTGTATTGGCACTGAAATGCGAATCTCTTTCATTATTATTTGATTTAGTCTAGAAAGAAGGCGGATCAATAAGTGTAGACCTTGTAGATTTATAAAGTGAGGCTTCAATATAGATTTCATGTACCTACAGCAATTTTCCAGCCAAATATTTATTCGATCTTTATCAGAAAACTGTCTTAGATGTTGTAGAATGTTCTGCCATAAACAGGATACAATCATTGTAACGTTGCACGAAGATACAATATAGACATAGATACAACCACTTTTAAAACAAATAAGATGTCTGAAAGTAACCAAAGGATGTGTTGTAACATGTTGAATAAATAATAAGTGTTATATCAAACGGCCGTGCTTTCGCCAATTATGCACATAATTGGAATCAATTTAATTTATTACCGGAGCTTGATAAACAAAATAGTAAAACTCGCAGTCTGGCCTGCCCGCCGCCCACGTGTTCCATGCAAAAACAGGGGAAGGGGGAGGGGGGGTGAATGTATACATTCACTGTGAAGTCCTGATTCTGCATTCCTTGGAACCAGTTGTAGTTCTTATGGACTACAGCCCCTTTTGAAACGAAACATCTTTTGTTGCGTTATATAAAATTTATTGGTCAATGATTTTCAGCTATCTAAAATCTACAAATGCAAAAAGTTTACGTTCATGTCCATTATAGGCTGTAATTATAATAATGTATATTATGTACATAATTACTATGACAGCGGTTTAAAACTCGTCTATGTAGACACGCAAAAAACCTAGTTGAAGTCGTGATCAATTTTAGTTTGTCATTTAGATAGCTATCTAACATAAGTCAAGCCGCTTCTGCGGCTTAATTGACAGACCAGTTTGAAATGTAAATTATAAAATCGACATTGTTTGAAGAGGAATAACCTCTTTAGCGAGCAGTGGTGGCCCAGTGGTAGTGGCTCCCACGTACGAGTTGTATGTAGGTCGTGGGTTCGAACCTAACCAGGCGCTTTACTTTGTGTAAATAATTTCATTACCACTGCTCTCAAAACGGGGAAGGAAAACATCGTGAGGAAACCGACGTGGTAGATTATAGCCCCCCAAAGAGAGAAGGCTGGTGTCCCAGCAGTGGGCACATAAACTGATTATTATGCTAACCTCATTAGAATTAAACTTTTCTCAAATGTCTAATGCTGTAAACGAAGGTAATTTTATATTATTTACTTAAAGTTTTACGTTCTCCTAAACAAATAACGAACTGTCGACCGCATCATGAAATGTTTGTACTTTCTGTCGTATAACTTCGTAATCGATATTATTTGAGAAAGCCCATTCATTCTATATTTGTCTCACAAAAGCATGTTCAAAGACCAATCTATTTTTGAAGCCACCAATCAAACCCCTAGGATCGTATTAGTAATTTAAAAACTGGTTCACACTTTCAGCGTCATGTTAACTAAGATTAATTGCTGTTGGGAGATATGAAAGCGGGATTCAATTGAAAATTGATGAAGACAACAGGAGTCAATAGATTAACGAGATATCGGTTTCCCGTTGATAGAGATAGAGCGCCTACATCGTGGTTAATTTCAATTTGTGTCGGCAACAGCTTCAGTTTTGGTTCATGTCAACTCATCTAGTGGTAGAAACTAAAAAGTATTGAAATTGACTCCTATCTCAAACAAAGTGACTGGGATTTTCTGTTAGGAAATAAACGATACAGTCCTTGACCACCACCTGTCTAGCCTTTGCCCAACTATGTTGGGGTCGGTTTCCAGTCTAACTGGATGCAGCTGAATACCAGTATTTTACAAGGAGCGACTGCCATTGTGACTCTGACCTCTACAACATAGTTACTGGGTAACACGACACCCCTGAGTAAGACTAGTTGTCAGACTTTTGGGCTTCCGACTACCCGTATCGACTGTCAAATATCTACGAATGATAGCCGGAACCAACGGCTAAACGTGCTTTCCGAGGCACGAAGAGGTCTCGATATGTAAAGGACTAGCGGCGCGCCGCATTTTTACCCGCATAAGTCCCATAAGTCATAAGACCCGTAGGAGTATCGGAATAAAAATGGTATCCTATGGTAATCCAGGTTATAAACTATCTGTGTGCCAAATTTCATCCAAATCCGTTCAGTAGTTTTTGGGTAAAAGAGTAACAAACATCAATGCATCCCATCCATCCATCCTCACAAACTTTCGCGTTTATAATATTACTAGCTTTTTCCCGCGGCTTCGCCCGCGTGGATGTCGGTTCACCGGGATAAAAAGTATCCTATGTGTTAATCCAGGTTATAAACTATCTGTGTGCAAAATTTCGTCCAAATCCGTTTAGCCATTTTTGCGTGATTGACTAATAAACATCCAAACATCTTCACAAACTTTCACACAACATTAGTAGGATAGTAGGAAGTAGGATTAATGCCATCATGATTCCGGTCGACAAAGGGATGGTGTTATCGGTCGTGTATAGCCAGGACTCTTTCGCGCACTGGAATCATAATGACATAAGAACGTCATAATAAGTCACCTGTTCCAGTTACAGGCATGCTCTGAACCACGCGATTTGCCCGTAGGCGGTGCCGTCCTCTCGACGACTCGATGTTAATTGATCCGACTCGATAATAGACCCAATGATTAAAAGATTTACAGTAACGCCTTGAGACGTACTCCTACATGCTAACTACTAATTAGTGAGAAACTTCTCGGTTAAACCCTCTTTAGCAACGGAGTTTACTATCAACATTATTATTATATGTTATTTTAACCCGTACTTAATCATAAATCCTATGAGTTATATTCTCTTTTTAAAAGGATAGTGACTGATTTATGGGCTGGTCTAAAATGTAGGTACTATAAACTATTTCTCTCTTTTTTGGTACGCATAGTGAAATAATGGGTAGGCGTAAATAAACCTCAATATTTAATGAGCTGGATTACAAAGCTTGAATACTCGTCTATGTATTCGACTTGAATCGACAAAACGCTCATCTAAAGTAACATGCAGATTTTACAGCAAATATCTATATTCTATATTGTATTTAAGCAATAGTTGTTTGTCCAGCGTAGGCTTAATTCGGACGCACACACAGCGTAGACGCTACGAATTCGTAGTTTAGTCGATGCGTAGACCGTCCGTCGCGTTGTATAGTACCGCGTAGCAGTAGCGTAGACGTAACAGTCGTCGCAAAGAGGCTCGTAGCAGCCGCATAACAGTTGCGTAAATGTCGTGTCGACGTAGCGTTGTAGCCAAATAGTCGTGCGTAGCAGTTGCGTTTTAGCCACGTAGACGTGCGTAGAAGACTCATTGACACAGCGTTTTAGTCACGTAGACGCGCGTAGCAGTCACGTTGTAGCCGCGTAGGCAAAGGCATAGGGCTAGAATGTACTACGTAACGTAAACTCGTAAAGCATTCATTTTAAGGCATTACTTTTTTAACAAGAACTTAATCTACTAAACTATTTTCGTAAGTCACAAAATGTTAGTAAACAGAGACACGCATATTCTATATTCTCCATAGATTTGAGTCGTTCTAATAGGCGTTTTTTAACGTTATGAAACTTAGTTTCGTTCTGAACGTGATTTTATACCACGGACGAGTACGCGTGTTGTAAAAACATTTGATAAAATGCTTACACACGGTCTAGCAAGACTTAATTATTTCCTGGTTATCTACTAAAACTGGTTTTATTACAATAGTTTGTTACACGGTACTGTACGAAGAATTAGACTAGATCCAATAAGTTTTTTCAAAAATGTGTATAATGAAGTACCTAATAAATAGGTTTTTGTACATGGCAGGTACTAAAATAAGAATAGAGATGATGACTAATAATTCTTTTTCTTTGTCATGTAGATTATTAAAAAATATTGGACACGTGTTTTTTTTTCTTTTTTTACGTAATCAAAATATTACGGCGATGCATTGAGTTAAAATCTGGCTTGATGTTACGCCTTGCTAGATTTTATACGTAGTGTGACTGTGGTGACTGTATAATAATATAATATGTGTATCTGTATAATAAAGCAAAAAATACGTGTCTAATATTTGTTTATTATCTGCCTGACGGACTAAATAGATTTTTTTTTTACCTTCTTACCTTTGCATCATCCCTATTAGTTCATTAAATAAAACATAATAATTCCTCATACTTCTTTCTTATTTGTTGTAGTTGTTTATTATCCCTTAATAAATAAAATAAAATACTTACGTTTATCATAAGAAATTCAGTTTAATAAGGCTTAGAGTAATATACGTCTTATGACAAAGATATGTTAATTCAAAATGTCTGGGTCAAACGGCGCGTATTACATTAGTTACGTCCCTTTGACTCGTTATATACTACACAAAGGCCTAATATAGGCTTATACAAAAACACATACGTTCAGGACTAGAGATGGGCGGGTGGGTAAAAAATGGGTGGGTATAAATGGGAAAGAAAGGGTAGAATAGGTGAAAACTATAAAATACCCATTTTTACCGGGTATATTTTAAAAATACCGGGTAAAATTTAGACATTGATTGACAGTTGTTTGAAATGATTTGATAGTTAAAAAAAACACCGTGTTACGGTATTTACCAAAAATTTATAGAGTTGGAATAAAAATGTTGTATACTAATATTTATTTATTTATTTATTTTATTAATCAACACATACATATATTATTATTTATTTAATATTATTTTTATCAAATATAATGAAACCATAATGATTTAAAAATATGTATTACTTTAATTTGTAAATAACACATTGGTGCCGATTCTCTTGTATACCGAACTAAACTAACTAAACTATCACTAAAATTCCTTACGTTTGGCTATGAGAATCTTAAAGCTATTTTGCAAAAAATAATATTGACAGAACTAAAATCGAATTTGATAATCGCGTGACTCCACGTGTTTGCACTACTCCGTGAATTTTCTTTTAGAACCGGAGGCGCGCAGGGGGTAGCCTCGACGTGTTTTATATGAAACTTTTCACTTTTTGTATGAAAAATATTAAAAATTATTACCTATATGTTGAGTTTTAGAAGTTTAATGACTTCATAAAAGGGGTCGAAATTTTCATTATTTTTGCAATAGGACACCGTTTTTGAGATATAAGCAAAATAAAAGAAACAAAGCTGTTACTGTTTTTTGTGTTTTTGAGGTGATCCGGCAGAGAACCAAAGTTGTCGACGAACGAAAGTGTGTCACTTTAGTCAATTTCAGAATGGGAAATCGTCGTTTGACAGTAATAAACTAAATTTTGGTGATTTTTAGTCTAGTTTAGAGGCATTTGTGACAAGAGAATCGGCATCAGGTTTTTCAGTCTATACATTTCTGATTACCGTTAACAGCAGTATATCAAAACAAAAAATGATTAGGTAAATCATTACGAATTAATATAACCTATACCTACATCACTAAGTCGTATTATTGTCGATCAAGACTAGAGCCAGCGCACGCGCACTTTAAACTGACTAAACAAAATGGCGGAGTTTGGGCTATCAATCAACCAGGGTTGCCATCAAAATATTTAAGTTGTGTGTAAATGAAAACAGTGTTCTGGGTATTTTATTTCCATGTTTGTGCCCGGTAGATGGCAATTAGCTCGCCCCCTATTACATGGGACTTAACTGGCGAAATGTGGGTGTACTATAGGTACACTCCTGCCTAACCCTTCGGGGAAACAAGGCGTGATGTTATGTTATTTCCATGTTGTAATTTAGAAGTTGCTGTGTGCAATATGATTAATAGTTCTGATTGGTAGCAGGACACTTGCGCGAAAAGACATTTCCCATTCTGAGCATATCCGTGGGACGTCCTGTATATAGTAGAAGCGCGATAAACTCTGATTGTGTGATGTCAGTGTGATGCGTTCACATGTGGCGATGTAGATATGTCGCCACACGCACAAGTGTTTTCGCGCAAATGTACATTCGCGCAAAAGTCCGTTCGCGCAATAGTCCGTTCGCGGAAGTGTCTGTTTATACAATATATTTTTGATAAAACTATATATATTTATATTTTTATTTATGAGATAATCTAGAATATTTGTGTAAATGGCAACCCTGCAGACAGACGTGAAAATTTTAATGTAATTTGGTTATTTTTTTTTTTTAATTTTTACCCGGTATAAATTAAAATTGGGTAGGTAAAAATGGGTATTAATGGGTATTTAACCACAATTCGGGTTTTTACCGGGTAGAAATCCATCTCTATTCAGGACACATCTCTAGCATATCCAATTAAAAACATTCTAACAAAATAAGATGCCTCTTTTCGAAAACTAGTGATCAATGGTTGTCCGTGGCCGTGCCTTAAAATCAGTTCACTCTTTAATTTCAAGGTTGAGAGCATCGTGGACTTCCATGTTCTTATTTTAGATCCGCTGAAGTTTACGAGTTCTCGTAACGCAGGTACCTAGCTACGTTTTAGACTAGAAAAACATGTATTAAATAAATAAATAAACATGTATTCATGAAAAGCATTTTGAGAAAATCTTCATATTATTTTCTTTCAAATTATGTTAGAATACACGGCTTTAGTAAACTTTTAATTATGATTCTTTTAAACGGCAATTTTCACGGTCATGAATATTAAGTAAGTATACACCAATTCGTTAATTTACTGACTATACGCTATAAAATTAATGCATTCTTACTATTTCCTGCACACTTTTAGTAATTGGCACGACATTTATCGTAGTTTCGTCGTTTGCAATTTATTTTTGCTATGTAGACGTTGCATGCACAGCATAACTAAGCGCATAATATTAAATGTGTTGGCTCAGCCATGCTGCCATGCTTAGATATAAGCCTGTAACCAGTGCGTACACGACGTGGTCCAACTACCAACACATAACGACGCCATTGCGGGGACCGGCGACGCCTCTGCCTAGATAACATGTCTGGGCGCGATATAACCCACAAGCCAGTTATTAGCATATCTTCACAGCTCCCTTCAACACTTGGCGCTATCTTGACTTGGCACTTTGTTCCCTTTTTTCGGGAAGTAATCCAAAATAAACAACTGCCATCTGCCACTCTAATTTGTTCATAAGAATGTCTAGGATGAATCGTGTGAAACCGAGTCTTCTTTTTTTAAAAACGTTCTGTCGAATGATGCCCTTTTTATGTCTTCATATTACTTTTTTATTAATGAGTATGCTCGTTTGAATAAAATATAGCAGAGTTAATTTATAGGTCGTAGTCATTCTAAATCTTAATGGCTATTCGTTTTATGGTCACTTTCTCACACAGGATCGCTTTAACTTCATTTCTGAGCGGATAAAATATATAGATACTATAATTATTGATTTTTTCAAGTTAGTCTCAATTAACCGTTTAACGTTTGATTCGTTAAACGGTTAATTACGACTGCATTTTATTTTATAAATTAATTAAAGATGAGCAGAGACTTTTACTCTTACACTGGTTGAAGTGATCAATTTCAAGCTTTGTTCAAATGTATGCAGGTCACTGACTGACTGCACTTAACGATTTCTGAGTTTAGATTAATTTTCGAAATTTGTTTTTGGTTATCAAATAAGTTTTAACTTACTGGTTTATGACATTTAAAAAACAAAAACGCTTATGACTCTCTAATCATAATTGCCGAGTTTTAAAAGAAGAAAAACCTTGAAAACGAAAATTTGATTTTGTTTACATTACATCAAGGCTCAGCTTTCTTCCTTAAAAACAATAAGCAATTAATGTAGTTAGGAATTTCATATTAAATGAATGAGTTGGCATTTAGAACGCGATCATGTATGCCCTTTAGCAGTTCATCCATATGGAACGCGTCTCGTCTACGGAATCCATTGTCCACGCCGCGCCGCCGCGCCGGCCGGTCCCGGCTCCGGCTTGGATGCCGGCTATTTATACGCCCCAATCAACTCCCACATCGGGAAATTTACCTCTGCAACTTTTTGCTTACAGCAGTTTATGTAATGTGTGTAATACTGTTTAGATCTAGACTTCAACAGAATACCTATGTCCGTAAATAATTTCTAAATGTGACCCGTGCGTGTCAATTGTACCAATTACTCAAAAACATTATTGTGAAATATCCCCAAAAACTCGATAACGGTGTCTCAGTTGACAATCGACTATGAAATAACGTTATAAGTTTGGAACATTGAGATTAATTGCAGGTAGTCACGACACACATTTCGGCATCGCGCAACAAAGCGCATAGTGCACGCTATACATGTGATCCATATTTTAAACCACAGAATGTACGTTGAAGCGATGAAAATAATGTAAGGAACAATCCTTGGCAGTCAGGAAATGGTATTGGAGATCGATTTTACATCGATTAAGTTTAAGGCTGCACTTTTTTCGGAAATACATAATACAATAAGATAATATTTCAATGACTTATTTAACCGCTGGAGTTGAAACTGGTTTTATCTTAAAATAGCAGTTTATAACTGAGGCGTATGTCTACTTTATATGCTGACAAGATTGTCCTAAATTCGGCTTTTCTAACGCTATTCGTGGTTCGTGACATGTTGCATTTGTGGTCAATGACTTGTATTTACCGTTTTACCACGCTGGGGCTGTACCCCAAACTATTGTTTAGTAAAAGGCAGTAAGTAATCGGTTAGTGCTCAAACGAAAAAACTGAAGGCTTTCACATGAATAAAAAGTATAGTCTATGTCTAGCTATTAGCACTTCATTAGCACATTAGCACTTCTTATATATGGTTTTCTTTATGTTAAACATGCCGTTACAATAAATGGGGCCTTTTAAATTTCATGTCATCACTTGCGATTTAAATAAATGTCCGTAATAATAGAGTGTGCTCAAATAGAAATGTTCACACGTTCACGCATGTATTCGATTACAAGTCTACATTCGTCGTATCTAAGCGAGTTGGTTGAGAAAGTGTTGACAATCAAACAAATATGGACGATGGGTTAGTTGCTAGAACATGAGCAACGCAAGCGACGATTTAAATAAGTAGGTACTGAAATATCTAATCGTGACCCTTTACGTTTACATTGTGATTTGCAATTTAAAGTACTGTTGGCTTTGGGGCTCGAAAACAGCTCTAAATATAAGTAGTAAAAGAGTGGTGGCAAGCGAGTGTGCTCGTACCACGGTCGGCAAAATGTTCGCGGTTTTCGCGAGCGAGTAGGCCGGCGTTACACTTACTCAGCAGCCTTTCTCTTTCGGTACAAAATAGGCAATAGGCTTAAGAATTCGTGGTACAGGCTCAGAAAGCAGTGCTAGTCAAGGACGACAACAGCCGCGCTCATGTCGTATTGTTAGCGATTTAACCGAGATTAAACATAAGGCACATTCACACAGAGCTTTTGGGTGTTCTGTACACATTGTCTCTGTTGACAAAACATCGATACCTGAACGATACATGAAGGTTAACTGCGTTAATTAAATATTATACCAACCCAGAATAACGATTTGGACAATCATCTCTGTAACAATGAGTCACGCTTGGGATAACGAACGCGGTAGTAAACATTAGATTATTCGATTCTGATTCACAACCACGCGCACACGCGTATTAGAGTACCTACTTTGTTAAAGGTGCGTTGTTTAATATTTCTCCGTTCTATTTGTTTTTCATAATCCGTGAACTATTCACAAAGTAAACAATGCCGCTCAGTTCACAGCTTTCGTTCACTGTTTATGTTGCGGATAAATATTAACAATAATGGTGTCATGGTTTACGTTCTTAGAACTTCTTAAGTAGGCGCGAGAGTTTAAGTGCTATGAGATAAAAAATCATTAGCTGGACAGTAAACAATAGAAATGAGTTAATGCTTTGTCATTTAAACTTAAATAATGAGCTAATTATGAGACTCAAATGCAATTATTACACTGAATTATAAATCAGTTTTATGTTCATGGGAATTAGGCGTCAGCAAAATAAAAAATACTGTTATTCATTTTTAGAAAAATAAACAGTAATTAATTAAGGCATTTGAAAAGCTGAATAAACGGCCATTAATTAAGATATTACACTATTGTACATAATGCTAAGCAATTAGCTTAGTAAATAAGAACTAAAAATAGAACGATTAAATTTCTAGAGGCACAAGAAGACACAGCACTCACAGAACACGACGCATTCGAAATGAATAAATAAAAGTTATTTCATATGATAATTCGCTAATCAACAAGCTCGGGTACTAAACAATAGAATATGCAGTGTCATTGACTCATTATGCAGGAGAATATAACACCTAATGTGATTCGTACGCACAATGAAACCAATCCGATAGGCTCTTTGTATTCTAACGAAGGTAGGGCATGCATTAGTGCGTGTAATTGATGCATCACACGATGTAAGTGCTGGTTTGGTACCCTTAATGACTGTTCGCCTCGACTTTCGATCAATTTGCAATGATAATGAAAGTACCTACATAATATAAGCTCATGCCATCTCGGTACACCCTTATGTATGTTGACGTAAACAGCGTATGTTTTTCCAATCCATAATTTCGAGTGGGCGGTGCACCGAACGCAGCTGGAATATTCGAGGTTATTCTCTGTTGTGTTGCAAGTGCTTACCAAACAGCACAACATAATATACGTGTAGAATTGCAGCCTAGATTCTAGACAATAATAAAACTCATATGATCTACGTAACACGTTATGACAGAGAATGAATAAACCAGAAACTGTCTCAAGCCAACTGTGTAGCTCATCTTCTACTTTGTGAACTCATTGCTTGATATTTTTGGGAGTAACTATATTTCCAAATTTTTGCTCCGTAGTCATATTTTTCTCTCAACTCAACTGAACACCAAAGGCGTTTTCAATTTGCCATTTGAAAAAGGAAGTTGTCGTTTGCACAGCATCTAAATTGCCGTTTCAATGGTCTCGTCATATCGTTGAAGTGGCCCTGACTCGCGCTACGTACAAATTGGTACCGCTCGATTAGTCATACAGTGTTTTGTCTATCAGTGTGTCATTTACTCATGCACATGTCCGCCCATCACATTAGTCTCTCATACATAAAATGTCGTAAGGGTAAGAGAGTAATGTCTTTTTTTTTAAATAGCAGCAAATGTTATGTTGTAGGTAAAGTAATTTTAAAACAATTGTTTGGACAAAAAATAAAAAAGTTATGACGTTTTTCAGATCAAATTTTGTTTTTAATCCTCCTGAAAAGTTAAGGTTTGTCCCTTACGACATTTGAAATTTTTACCATTGACATTGGTCTGTCGGTAGACCACGACCTCTTAAAGCAGAATTATTGTAATATTACTTCAGTGTGGGAAAGAGATGGAGCTAGACGTCCTGTATAGCTCCATCTCTTTCTCACACTGAAGTAACATTAAAATAATACTGCTTTAAGAGGTGGTGGTTGGCCCCCTGGTACCACAGAATTTCAGTATCATTGATTCTCGCAGGGCGTGTTAAGAAACATTCTTGTAGACACTTGATATTTACCTACGTGTACACAGTCAAGCATGCGCTATATCACTGGTTCACCTCATCACCTGTATGAGCAAAAGTCGCTTTCAAGGTTTCTGTGACCTCACACCGGTCGTTGTTCTGATTTTGCGTAGGATTCTCGATCAGATTAAAAACAGTCAACACTAGGTACAAACCAATATATTAATTTATAATTATTATAAGGCGGTATCTGTTTGTGATGTAACGCGTGTAGGTGCTTTTGTCCCACGCTGACATTTATAAAATAACAACTTCTTTCGCAGCGAACGAAATTGATCACTGACTCATTTATTAACTAATCACCTGTTCTAAACTTGTTGCACACCTTGTTTCAAGCTTCAACACTGTCGTGTTCAACTGTCTTTAAATAAGTTAGAATACTGTTCTTACCATTAACTCGCCAATAAAGATGAGATCTATTTATAAGATAAGCTTTATTGCCAGTAACTAGTTACAAAATTAGAGAATTGGTCATGCAGTGTACGAGGAGTAATTCTATTTATAAGGGTTGGTTTTCTTCCATTTTGAGCTGAACTCATGTCGCAGAGGCGCTGTGAAATTAACCGGCGCCTCATGGCCTGTTTTCTTTTATTGTCGTCTCTTTGGTTTTGCAATCTGTTTTTCTTATGACTCACTTACCATGCTTAAAATATCGTCGCGCGAGTTACTGACGGCCTTGTTTATTACTTTATTATTGCCAATAAACTTTAGAGTACCATGTACATAATGGGTCGCCCCCTAGAGATTGATTAAGTTACGAAACTTAATATGTTTGTTTAACTAAATGCGTTGGTTTAATGTATTTCGTGTTAGATGGTGCACCGAGTAGGATTTGAATAAAATATTCGAGAGAACATTGATTTTACATTTAACTTTACAACCACGTTTAGGTACGCTACATAATAAATATTTACACTGTAAGGTAACTATCCCGTTCTTAAAGTACATTTTTACTTTTTTCTAAAATCCTATAATCAGCCGACCGAGAAGCGACGTATGGAGCGACACTCCATAAAAACTTCCCCTCGTATCACTCCTTATTCATAAAAACTTGACATTTGTAATGCCCCATAAGTCTCACCTGTCACTGTCATATTCGTTACAACAAAAAGAGACGACGGACTTGGAACTTTTATCCTCAAACATTCATACAGGAATTATGTCCTTTAGAATGTTGAGGAAAATTTTTTTAAGGTACAGTCTCGCTGATTAAATCATGAACAAAAAAATAAATACAGCATTATCTCCTTGAAAGCCAGATCTCTTATTTTATTACAACGTCATAATCGGATTGAAACGGCCTTATTTTTTAATATCACGAAAAAAACTTGGAGGTGCGGACAATGGTTGCTGTAGGTCCGCCGTTATAAGTCGGCGTAGTGACAACCAGCTGATATATTATCCATTTGTTTACTAAAGGTGTTAAGGGAACAGTAATAAGAGATAGAAATAATTTTTATCATCATCAGTTTTTTTTTTGTTTTGTTTTATTGAGGACTATAAAGAAGGAGATTCAAAACGGAATTGGCCCGAATAATACTTTTTGATCTACAGATTAGAATAAGCTTTGTAAATAAATAATTAAATTCCCCATTTAAAGATTAAAAAGCATAAAAAGAAACGCCCATTCCTGCTTCCAACTGAAATAACAAAAATACATAAACAAATCGTAATCACACAGCATTGGAGGTAAACAATTGAATACTAAACGAAATTAACTGCATACTAAATGACAATCAACTATAAAGAATTTAGGCGCAGTTACTGCTTATGCTCAAACATTATCACTATTCTCGGTAAGACAATGCGCGTTCTAGATTTTTTACGCTGTTCAGCACTTTTACAATGATCTTTCGACTTTACCCTTAAGGTCCCATTACACTGGCAAATTAAATTGCTCAACTCTGGGCAATATTGGTCAAAAAGTATGTCACGACATAAACATCAATTTACTACGATGCGAACATGTAGTGATTTGTTGCTAGAGATACCGCCACAACATATTAAGCGATATGGAGCAACTTAATAAACTATAGACAACAGACATATTATTATGAGTACAAAATATGTATATGGAGCAATTAGAGGTGACACTGCCGTAATTAATGTATTTTTTTAGGAATTAAACTTGATTGCTCCACTGCCTCCGGGCAACTGCTGCCGAGCAATAATTGCTGAAAAATTGCCCGTGTAAGCATAGCTTTACTGTTTGTGTTCGCCCACGACGTATTTTCTGGGAACATGGCCGCGATTTGTAGAGCGCGTGTTTCTGTATGGTCCCCGAGCGCCAGCGTGTCGTCGTCTGCCGTATAAGGACAGTCGAGCTCTAAGGAGGTGAAAGGTTACCCAGCACTGTGTTACCATTCTCACGCTTGTTGGCGGCAGCTCTGGGTTTTCGCTATTTTAGTAAAGGCCGCTGATGAATATTGATATAGGCCTTATTATGCCGCTTCGATAGGCAATATGTTTTGTCAGAATAATTGGCACTATGGAAAAATAAAACAAACGGTGGCAAACGATTCGATTTGGATTTTTGTTCCTGTATCAATGAGTCCAATATTGTCAGCTAATGAACAGCGTCTTATTCATTTTCTCAAGTTATGCTGCACATAAGCAAGCGTAAGAATACATACATATAATTCATGTATCTACTTTGTTATAAAAATATATTCAGAGAAAGTTAATCACTTGGATGTCATAAATATTTGAAAAATATCCAATTAAGGTGACGAGGAATGAAAAGCTGTCCTGCCAAAATATACTGGCATTTTGACTTCTTTCACATTCCTACTTGAATCGTTTTTTTGTTACGAGCATCATACTGTAACATAAAGCACATGTACACTTTTAATCGGTACGACTACATACTGGTACCCAGCCGTATCGCAATAACTTAATTACCTACTAAATGAATGCAATAGCCGCCATCCGTTCGTCAGACAATGAGAAGCAACGCCCCTACCACGGTCCACAATACGATGTCATCCAACTGTAATATTTTTACTCGCCCCAAATGTCACACTTTCTGAAATGTTTTATTTAGTGTATCGTGGTAGGTGCCCGTCGACCTCCATCGGTCGCTCACGGCCAAATTGTCTGGCGATCTCACGGGCAATTTTCATTGTTTTACTGATGTTGCAAAAACCGACTGCAAAATCTGAATTATCAATTGTGAAAATGTAATTAAGGCTTAGCTCACCGATACCAGATACTAAATGATTACTAGATTAACTGCTTAATTATTATTCTGTGCAAAGTCCAACTATTCTCACGGTTGTTTGATTGTTATGAAACAATTATAATTTTACGTTCTTTTGTTTACGATGACGCTGGTGTTGTTAGAATGTAATTTTATTTAGCTAAACCACCTAAACCCAGCACTGACACATTATGGAAATACACTTCAAGCTCCATGACTTCCGCCGCATTAATCATAAACGGATTAGCTGTGTACTTGCTAGCGACTTAATCCCTCTTGAAAAATGACACTTGCATCCAGAGCGAGGTAAAATGTAGCGACTCCGACGACGGACTCTCAGCGTCCGCGACACGAATAGCTGCTAATACATAAAATTGTGTAGTAAACACGGTTAATACAACATTACAGCGCGTTTTTTCGCGGTGATACGCCTCATTGCTAAATTTAACAAGCACAGTTTCGTATATACAGCCACTGCAGGGAAAAGTCTCTTTGGCACTGTGCCGGTATTTGGGACTTGGGAGTTGTATTATCAAAACAACGGCCAAGTAAATGCTTTCTCCGGCACGCGTTCTACAAAATTGGGAAACCTCACACATTCCTATCAATTACTCAGTGAACCGTTAATCCAAACGAACTTTTAAATGTGTGAGACTTTGCTCCTTGTTCGTTAGTGGCATTCCTGAAGATAAATGTATTTGACTGTGAAGAATGTTGTGTTGTCTCGAATCTCTCGGCGCCAAATAAATCTTCGTCAAATATTTCGGAGTAACTCTAATCCCCGGATAAAATAGGAAGTGTAAACAAAATTCAGTTTAGAATTCTATAAAGCATAGCCAAGATTCCTTTCATTTAAGCTCATAAATTGCGAGAATGTAGTAATGCAGTGTGTCCGCCCACTGCAGGCGTCTGCCCGAGGCACATGCAATAATGAAGCCATACCTTTAATTCTCGAATACTTTTCAATTCTATCTTTGGTGAGTCGTCCGATTGATCAAAGTTAGACCATTACATCAATTTGTCTATGTCGTAAAGGCGAGACGCTATTGTACCCACGTGACTTTGTAATTTAAATGGCTGTGCTACGACTACCCATATGACACCCACGGAGTTCTGTTCTGGAGAATAAAATATAACCAAAAGCTATAAGGTAGTTTTATTGAGTTATTTGATAGGTCAAATTATATTGCGTTTCCTCCTCTATCGACATATCTTATAAGTAGTTATGAGTCAAACTTTGTGTTCTGCAGAAACCAGTGAATCAATACTCTATAGGTTCTTATGTTATAGCTCTAAGTTCGAATTAACATAGTATGGTTACAAAAACAATTGAGTGGCCAGTCATAGCCGTTTCTTAGCGATGTATCACTGATGAGTCAGTTTTGCTGACGTCACATTCTCTGTACCTCACACAGGAGTTCATATCCTTGCTAACATTACAACGCGTGACGATTATTGACCCGTTACTTGATCACTTAGGATTGATTGCTAAAGGAAACACCTATTGTAACATTACCTTGATTGAAAATTATATTAACTAATACGCTTGATGTTGTAAAGTTAAGCGGCGTGTTACGCAGTTTTCCTTATAGCTTGGATGCACATCAACATTCCCTAGAAGGCATGTTGTCCAGCCAGCCAGCCTGCCCACCCACGCCCCTCTCCACTCGATAAACAACCTTTACCACTACGCTTTAGTATTCCAATACCTTGCTCGTGACGGTCTAATGTGGCGCCATGGGGCGATTGTTTTTATAGTTATTAGGTAAAGCTGTTTTATAGAAACTTGTAATTTTAAATGGTTTGTTTTGACAATACAGTGAGATGGAGCCTCTCTTGCAAAAGATTGCTCTCAAATCTACATCGAAGGACTTTACCGTCGCAAACTTAATTCAATAATAATTAATAACAGTCATGTAACTTGCAAATATATTCTCAATGAATGACAAACATGTTATTGCTGAGAAATGTTCCAAAACTACACCTTTTTGCAGCTGTGCTCCGTTTAAATGAAAGCCTCGTTAACTACCGACCCCCGATAGGAATGATTGCCCGTCGGGCGTTATCTGCCTCGTTACTTCGTGTCACACAATTTTCCCCGTATCTACAGTAATCAACCGACGTTATGGAGGTTCGACTGAAATCGTCACTATGTGTACCCAAATTAACCCATTTTACGTGTATTTTAAACGAGTGGCTTTACTTAAAGATTTTTGAAACAAAAAAAAACACCAGAAAGTTAATTAGTTAAATAGTTAAGCTTTCAAAATAATCATGCGTTACTTTGCGGGAACCTTGACATGCGTATGAAAATACATACGATATAAACCATAACTCTTAATTAAAAATTCAAAACATAATCTGAAACTTCTAAATGAATACCTACTCCAATAATATCACCCCCAAATGAGACAGTTGATAAACGTGAGCCTATCAGCCAAAAACCTATAAAAAACAATCCGACTAGTATGTTATAACGAGCTTTCCCATAATTTTGGTATTGCAAATGCAAATTTTCCATTTACTACTAATCTTCGTGTTTTAAAATGTTTTGATGGATTAGTACTGTGCTCGTTTTCATTTAATGTCGCACATCCAGTCCATATTCACGATGTATATAAATTCGCTGATTTTGTTCACAATTTCATAGGTTTTATTTTGTTTGCGCGGAACCTCAATTCTTTTTCTAAAATAAAAGTAGCCTACGTTAGTCCTTATAACATCAGCTATCTGCCAGTGAAAGTCCCGTCAAAATTGGTCCAGCCGTTTCGGAGAATAGCCGGAACTAACAGACAGACGGACAAAAATTAAAAAAAATGTGTTTTGTTATTAGTACCATATATATAGTTTCATATGCATTTAGTAAAAAGCTGTTATTTTGATATTACAAACAGACACTTAAATTTTATTTATTTGTATAGATTATGAATAAAGACTGCTCCAATTTGTCCAACCTAATCCCGTCAGGTGTTAAAATAAAATAATGTTATGCCCTTGAACATAACTTCTTTGTCTACATCAACTACCACATCTAACAGAATCTCCTTCTCGAAATTCCAGGGCCACCGCCACGGCTGGGGCTGAAGGTGGCGAGCCCCGGGGTGGCAGGCGCCGACGAGGACTGCAACAGCAACACCAGCCTCACCGGGAGCCAGCACTCGCACGATGACATCGATGCGCACTGCGACAACTCCGGGTATCTCTGGTTCCTCGACTATAAGTGAGTAATAAATCTTTCTATCTCTGATGAATTCTTAATTTCTATACTGTTTTATGAAGAGTTACAATGTGGTTGAAGCTTCTTGGACAAGGTGATAAACCTGAGTTACAGGAGCTAGTATCTTCTCCCGAGTGGATACTCGGATGAGTAGGTACCACTGCTCTGCTTCATCAGTCCATACTTGTTAATCGTTATACAAGGAGTTATTAAAATAATTGAAAACCTCAATAGAGGTCATTGTACTCATCATTATGAACAACTTTTACTATGGGACCAACTACAAAAACGCGAAAAAAAAATTTGCCTGCTGTTCCCTACATTTTGCCAACATAAATGTATGAAGCAGCAGATTTTTTTTTTCTTTGAATAACAGTGGTGTATTTAATAGCTGCCCTGCTTCTAACAGTAAGCATAAGGCTGTCTGACTATTGGTGCAAAAAGGAGAAGAAAAGTGTAAGCAAATAGAAATATAATATTGGTTATTGGTTCCCTAGCTCTGCACTTCTCCACTCCAATGGATAGGTAGACTATTCATCTCTTGTACGGTATCCTTATTCCAAGTTGCTGTTTCATTATGACAACAAACTTTCTGCATATACAAGATATAACGTAAATAACGTACAACCTCTTAAGGGATGACCCCTTAAGAGGTCGAAAAAAATCAGCTGTTCCTTACATTTATGTTCGCATGACTCGCCAAAATGTAGGGAACATCTGATTTTTTTTCACGTTTTCACGTTTGGTCCCATAGTAAAAGTTGTTCATAGTGATGAGTACAATGACCCCTTAAAAGGTTGTGCGTTATTTAAGTTACAGCTTGTATGCCAAATCACTTACCAACTAATGCTTGTACACCGACTAGTATTATATAGCAGAATTAACAACAACAATCAACATCACACGAGTAAAGAAACGGTGACATTTACAAGTTTGTAAACGTTGCAATACATTTCAATCTTTTTCGCAACACAAACTGTTTTGTAGACACCTAAAATTCCATTTTGGAAATGTCGTTATCTGATTATTCTTTTGTTTATTATACAAAGGCCGAATAAATCGATTGACCCAGTTTATTAATACCAGACAGGTAATTAAAATCATTGGGAATGTCAAACAATCCGATTTGGGTTACTAGAGATTTTAATCTGTATAGAAATGCGAAATAGGTTTTGTTCGTTAAAGTTTGTTTAGCATAGCTATTAATTGAAATCTTGTTCAAAACTCCCTATTGCCTGCTCTTGTTTTAATTGAATGTTTTCTATGTTTCAGCCCAATTTTTCGAGACGGCTCCTGCCACCACACCTCAGTGCTGTCCTCCGTGTCGGCCTCCTACAAAGGCATAAGCGACCTAACATCACGATTCGAGTTCACGTCCCGCTACAACGACCTTGCGCGAGATCTCGACGCGAACCTCGCTGAGGCCGACATGGAGAGCTTTAGGACCGAAGACATCCACGCACTGTTGATGACCGCCAACTTGCCTCACGACACCATCATTGACGACAGGACTCATGATGTGAGTTAATCTTGAGCCCTCCACTCCGATGCATATGCACGTAGCAATCAGAATTAAAACAATGGGCACTAAGATAGGTCTCCTAAATACAGCTAAAACAGCTGCTAATTGAAACGCGAAACTGCTTAGTGAACCTGACTTAATTGAAAATAATAACAGGTGCATAAAAAATACTTGATATGCCATGTTCTCATTATCATAATATGAGGCAATTTGTGACATTGATGATATGGTGGTGGCACCTTATTAATATTCTCGACGTAGGTATATTGCTTATCCATTAGTTAGGTTGTGCAAACGATAAGTGGCACCCGATACGTAAACTTATTAGTGTATTGAGCAACGTTGTTTAAAATTACATATTTTTAGCAGAACGATGCAGGATAATATGAGATTATCCACAATTTCTTATTACGTTGATTTGATGATGCATCAAAATTGAGTTAATCAATAACTGGTCTGTCCTATTGGTGCATCGACAATGACCTTGTAACGTCGATAACTATTTTACACGCTGTTTTGAACATAATGTTCGGTCTGGGTATGAATATTTTTACATGATTACGGGTTATGGCAAAAATAAAGTTATAAAACGTAAAGCCAGATTATTATGCTATCGGAAATCAAGAGAAGTGTTGTTTTTTTATAAATTATATAGCTTATGTTTAAAATAACGGGATACACAAATTTTAAAATTACAAGTTTTGGAAAACATTGCGCGTAATGTTTATAAATCCAAGAAACATTACTAAGCAAAATAACTAAGAACTTCTTGAAAACTTTATAGCTCATGAAAATATACCTAACGAGAACTAAAGTGATGATGAAAATAATACTGCTTAAAAGGAAGATAATAATAAATCTAACCTCAGCTACTTACACACAGCTACTTCACCACTTTTAATTAGAGTTGCAGCAGCACTCACTCAGAAAAAGGAAATAGAGAAAGCTAAGCATAATGCCACATGTCTGTTACTGAGCTTCAATAAATCACACCGTATTTCTCTGTAACATTTACAGTCTAAAATAATATCCTGCAGTTTCACAAAGTTTATTTACATAAATGGTTCCTGCAATCATTTCTTAAACCTGAAATATATTCTGCCTTCAAACTTTCTTAAATAAATCTTAGTACTTTGACTGCACAAAGATCAAGGCACATTACACAATTATATACAGATCAAGGATTTTAGTAGGCAGTTAACATAATCTTAAGCCGCAAAACGTAAAACGAAAATCGTCTCGAAAATGCACTTACTGCGGTTTTGAAAGCAGCTGTGAATTCATTAACATGACGTGTTGCAATGATAAAGTCATAAAAGGACAAGTTTCGAGAGGTGAACATAACGAATAATATTTATTTTTATTCTCATATTACGTACGTATTTACATTTTAAATTAAATAATATGATGCTATCGTTCACTTCAGGTGAGTAATCACAGGTGCATCTTGCACATATTTGTCTTCAAGGAGCAAATAAAAATGATGACTAATTCGCAGTAGATGATATTATTATCATTAGATGACGAATAACTCAAAACCGACGTAAAAAGTAAATTCATTCGCAACAACGAAAGATTTTATCACAACTGCTAGCAATTTTGCCGCTTCGGTAGACCACCTAAACCACCAGCTTTTTAGACTGTAGATCGTCGATTGCGTGATGATATTAGAAATTCAGAGGTGCTGTGCTGCTAAATAGCTTCCTGAATATTGAAGTCTACAATTCCATTACGACGGGTGGTCTAGACCAGAAACCGTTAACAAAATTAAGCATGCAAATTACATTAAAATTGCACCTTGTTCAGCATCAACGACAAAAATTCTTCGAAATATCGTAGGAATCCGCCGTAAAAATTTTGCAAGCGCTAGAAGCAATCGGCCGCCTAACTCTTGTGTGCATTTACGGAAGACGGAAGCTATGGCGATGAAACCGACCGTTAATGTTCATGAAAAATTTGTTACACATATGCAATGTTGTAATTACTTGCAAAATGGCGCTGCAACAGAAAATGGTGCTGTTGTTTGTATGTATCGCTGTGTGCCAAGTGTGTAGGTATGAAATAAACTACATATAATCTGATGAAGGAAATGTCTACAGAGATGGCCTAAAATGAGAAATCCTTAAAAAATGGTATCAACGTTTTCAATTTTGGCCGTCCAGTCATATCTGTCTAAGCTTCACCTACGCTAGTCCTTTCTGTCCATATCTCTAAATTCAATGGTGCTGGGCTTAATAATAATTAACCTTCCTTTATTTATGTACATAATATTATTTGCTACTGTATCTCCTACGTTTATTTTATGTATGTTTATTTTTCAGTACCTACCATTATTCTTATTTTCTTTATGGATGACGTGTTATGGTGTATTCCAGAGTAATCCCCGAGGCGAGATGTTCGCGAGCATCTCTAGCTCTATCATGGAAAGATTTCGATTCGACAGCAGTGTCAGTGCCGACAGTAGTTTCCAGGTTCGCCTCGCATTGCTGTTCAATGTTTCATTTCGTTCATTTCCTTAAAAGGCTTAAAAGCTATAGGATTTTTTTCATATACTAATTTTTTTCATCTCATTTTTTCACTCTTGCTAAGCACTTACAATTTCAATTACTTCTATTAGCACTTTAAGCACAATGCGGATTTCAACCACCAGTGCTGGTACAATTTCAGACTAGTCTATGGCAACAACGCCATCTAGTGTTACACAACGTTACTACTATACGTTTCGCAATCTTAATACGATAGATGTCGCAATGATGCTAGCTGTATATTCCTATTTAGAATCTTATTCTAGACTCCATTTGTTAATGTTTATCTACAAACAAATCGTTCCTTTGCCGCTAGCATTATTTGTTTATTTGAAAAGAGGTTAATTATGATAACTTTATAGTATCTAAGGCCCACTTACGTGAAAAACGTAACTCGGAGTTAGTTGCTAACACGAGGTTAAATTGACAATATTGTATGACAAACTGACAATTTAACCTCGTGTTAGCAACTAACTCTGAGTTAAGATTTTCACGCAAGTCGGCCTAAGTGAATTGCTTATCAGTGATCTGATCACCCATTTGCCTAAAGAGCTGATAAGCTTCATGAAAAAGATCCCGGACAGATTTTTAGTTTCTTTCCATGTTTAGGTATCAATATTTTTACATACATAAACTCACGCCTTCTTCCCATGGGAGATTAATATTTTTGTCGTGAGGTAAAAGCTGGATAAATTCTACATATACCTACTTACCTATTATAAATTCAGAAACATAGAAATTATGTAAAATAGGTACAATCATGCTCTCCATCTGGCTATGCTTTTTGAAGACTTCATATTCGTTTGTATTGTTTTCGATGATTACAAACCGTCACGCTTGCTAATTAACAGTTATTGACTCCCTAGAGTACTCACACATCGTAACAATACTTGGAAAGTCCAGACGCTTGGCTAGCATTCACAACTAGTGTTCCTAGTGTGAAGCGCGTTGGTCCCACGGGATGTGCCAGTAGTAAAGACGGAATAAGACCGACAACACTGTGTGCGTGACTCAACTCACACACAGATATTATTACACTAACTACACGCTGAATTGCGTCAATCAGTTTAACCACGCTCGTTATTCCCCCAGTCATAGTCTTTCCCTCTTCGACTACATATGTGTGCGTGTGCTATATTTAATCATCCTTATGTGTGGCCCTGTTCATACTGCCACCATCTGTGTGCGCGTTGCCAATGAAGTCTATCCTCTAGGCCAGACATTCTCAAACTGTTCATGGCATGGCGTGCACTAACACGCCGGTTTTGTAATTTACCAATTCACAAGGGCCTGTAAAATTAAGGAACCGTAGTGTTCTGTTCTGTAGTACTTCAAACCTTGAAGAGTTACTAATTAAAACTTGCTAAACAACCATTATTGCTCAGCTAATGAGCATCTGTTGCCCTCGTTAGTCTTATTTTTAGCGTGTGCTGCGCTTTGATAACAGTTGCGTTTGAAGCTCGGAGTGAACAGTATGCGCGTTTAATTGATTTGCTGTAAAGTTTGAGAAACACATGTTGTATCTAATATTAAAATTAATATTCCCGCTGCCCCAGTCGCGCCCAGGGCTCTCGGGAGTGCTGTGCTGTGGTCTGTGCACTTTCTTGAAATGAATTCGATCACATGTTACTTTACCAATAAATGTGATAGTTCAGAGAACCTTATAGATAATTGTGTTTGTGTTAGATAACGCATTACAACGGACGTTGTGGACATATACATTTCGATAGTGAGTGTGAAGCATGATGGCAGAGACATTTTGCTACAAGTACATGGTGAATGATTTAGTGGTATAGTGATCCCGTGCTATTAGAGGCTGTGGGAGTAAATGAAACTGTTGTTAAAAATGGGTGTGACGGACTATGATTGGGATACTTACAATGGATACTATTCAGTGAGTTTACTACTATAGTTTACAATATTTTTATAATCTTCCGTACAAACGCTATACGCTAGACCACCTGCGACGAGCTTTAATTAGATTAATTGGAATTTGTCTTATTTTTGAATGTACAGCAATAAGTATATTATTACAAAACAGTAGTTACATACTCTGCAATGACACTATTGACAACTTTATCATTATTAAAAATTACATCATCGCTTTTTTTAACAATTTATTAAGTACTCATCTTTATCAATAAACACTTCTTAAGTCACACAATAACTTGTCTATTCGAACGTTCTATATAATTTATATTCTCTTACATCATTTCCTTTTATTCTTATCTAACTACCCTCATTATGACCAACAATCATTTAATAGTACTTATTCAATTGCAATAAAATATATGTAAAACAATATCATTGTTATGAGTGGTTGTTTGATTTGTGACCTCATTTGTAGCAGGAAAAGGAATTAAATTGATGATAACGCTCGTGGCAGCCATGTTGTTTGTCACATTAAACGACCCGCTTGTTCTGACTCTGACTGTACCACAGATGCGTTACGCAGCGTTGCGTAGGGCGTGTCATGAAAAATAATGGGCTTTTTCACACACATATATATATTTTGATTTTGAAACGATATGGAATCTTCTAAAGCTGTTTTCATTTGTATGATAAGTATTAGGCATGTTGGAAAAAGATACTTCCGCCCAGCAGTGAACAGAGCTTAAATACACGTTAGGTTTCCTCCACAGCTGTAATATTTAAAGGAATAATACAAAAATTACAGGAAAACACAACATATGTTTTCGCGGAAAAATATGTATTATGCGGATGTGGGAGCTTATCTGCATTCCAAATTGTAAACAAATCATCTGTAGTGTGAAAAATAAACACATATACTTACGTATACGGTACGTATACGTACGTATACGTATATGTACCTATACGTATATAGGTACCGAGAAACCCCTATGGCCCTATGGATAACGGTCATTAACCCTCGCTAGTTAATTTAGCCCCCTCAGTTCAATTGTTATACATATCTGCCAGTAAAAATATCTTCATTCCCAAAAGCTCCCATACATATCGAAAAACATTATCAATCAGCCCATTTTTTGTGTGTGTTTTGATAAAAAGTTTTTTAATCACTGCCTTACTTAGATAATAACTATAGCCGAGTTAGATAAACCACAAAACATATACCCAGATCTACACCGTTACAGTTTATTTGATAATGGACATTGTACCTGTAAGTAACCGTAGCCATTATTTTTAGCCCGACTTGCATCCGCGTCAGTTATAACTACACGTAAATGTTTATGTTCCAACTAACACGCGTTACAGTTTCGAAATCTTCTGAGAACATTCACATGTTGTAGTGTGCAAGATGTTGCTTTCATCGTTATAAACGCTCTGTATTACATTTGTTTTATTGTTGTGCGTTTCTGGTCCCTGTTTTATGTGGAATTCCTGTATTAACGTATAGGAATTTGCATATTATACAATTCTGTTATCAGTAAAAAGTACTTAAAATAATATTTACCCATTTAATCCTTCAAAAAACTACCTGGACAGAGACCTATAGTATCACAAAATTCAGAACAGCTTACCAGTGTTACGACTAACATTGAGAAACCACCTTTGTCTTATAAAAAATGTATAATTCTTCCGCTAGGGTGAAGAATCCGTCGGTTCGATCAACACAATGTCGATATGCAAGTCGGAACTTCTGTTCTCCCCCGTAAAAGAGGGTGCGCATGGCGTTCACTTCAGTGTGGACAGCCTGGACTGCGAGCTGCCCTCCGAACAGGACCTCATCCTCACTTGTCAAGCCAACAAGGACAACTACACCATCGCCTTCGAGGGCAGCCTCACCACATACTCTGAGGACAGTGAGTGCATCGAACTGGCCGTCAATCAAATACATGGTACGAAACATTAACTTCCCTTCCTCGACTACTGATGCATACCGCGATACTGATATAACGTTTACCCAGTTTACAATGACGCTAATATACTCACCTGTACTGATTCACTGCTATGTTAATTACTCATGATAACTTGCCAACTCATACACTTGATATTTTTCAGACAAATTGGGCGAGGAAGAAACCTTAGTTTTAGATAACGATGAAAGAACGCGCAGGAATTTAGAATTATTAGAGAGATGTAAGAAATTAACTAATAAGTTAACGACGTCTATGGCTAGGAGCGATTTAGGATTAACTACTTGGAGTAAGCTTAAGAAACAAACCAGTCAGTCACCCTTAAGGAGGTAAATAACGCCAGTATTGTTGCATTCATTTTATACTTTTTGTAATGTCCATTATTCATTATTTAATGTGGTTTTAGGCACCCCTCTGGAAATAACAATGACGGTTCAAATGAAGGGACTGATGCAACAGACGACAACATGAGTAATTCAGTCATCAAAAGCCAAAGTTTGCCAAATCTGTACAGGAGGAAACTTATGAATAGTTCCATAAATTCGGCTGCTCTGAGTAATTCAACGGTATGTATTAGAGATGATTGCCAAGAAACTTACTATCACCGAATTCTCTGTCTATTTATATTCTAACAATGTGCTTTATTCACAGGTCGATTCTTTCACCGTAAATCAAAGGCTAATGGGCACTCCTATATGCATGAAAGTTTACGATGTGTCCCAACATCGGTCACAGGGAAGCCAACACTCGGAACCTATGAGCACATCTTCTACTGACAATCAAACTTCATCAGATAAAAGTCAACCAAAACAAGCATTTAGCTTAGTAAAGTTATTTATGAAACAAAAAAGTATGAGCAACGATGGGATCGTTAGCATGGATCAGCTGGACAGATCAGAATGCTGGCCCTCGAGCTCTGGAGGAGAAAGCGGAGAATCCATGGGAGAACAAAAATTAGTTGATTCGAAAACTGCAATCTCAGAGCGTCCTCAAATTGATTTGCCAAGTACTGCAGTGGAAGAAGTCTCATCACTCGTTTACGAGGAGATAAACCCTGTAAATCCTTTCAGTAACAGAGTATACGATGAAGTTTTGATTGAAGAAGAAGAAACAGTTGATGGAACTAAATTGAGTGATAGTGAATCTAATCTTTATGCAACAGTTAACAAACCACATATTAAGAGAACTAATTTAAATATTGTGAACAGTCCATCTAGAATGAGAAGTAACAGAAAATCGTGTTCTTCTCAATCTTCAGCCACTAGTGTAAGCATTTCAAGCTGTTCTGAATCTGATGGAACTCAGATCACCAGAATGAATAGGCTCCTACAGCGTGAGCAATGTGACCACAAATCAACGTCAACTCACCTTGAAACAGACACGACAGATAAGAGTATACAAACATCTAGCATGAATCTATCAACCATGTCTCAACGGGAACTGTTCAAGGTCGTCGAACCTTCATTCTTACAAAAACTAAAAGAAGGAGATTGTGAAAAACCTGTTTTTGTCTTATATCCTAGCTATACTCTGCCAGATATTAGCTTCCTGAATGGAAGGCCAAATATTTATTTAAATCCGTTAAAAATAAATGTATCGCCCAGAACGAGTGAAAGCAAGAGAAACAGGATGCAAGTTAAAGGTAAACGACCGTTTTCATGCAATGATCTTGAAATGCTAAAGAAAAAAGGAGTCGGTCATATAAAAGACTGGGATTCCCTTAACTTTTTGCTACCAATGGAATGCAGGCAATTATTATCTGAAGTACCGGAACTTATGCAACATATGAAAGACAAAGAAGGTATGCAAAAATGTGGGGATAAGTACTGTAATGCTTCGCCTGCCTCAAGATCCAAAAACCGACCGATGAGTTGCGATTGTAATAATTTAGCTGGCAATACTACGGCGGTCTCATCAAGCTCAAGCACAGCTACTCAGCCTTCTTCAGGATACCGTGGTTCGTCCACAATGCTAACAGATTCTTCAGCACAAAATAGCCCTGCGCCAGCTGGAAATTTCAATCCTTTGTTTGTGTATCGTTACGATAGCGCCACAAGCTCAGAGGCGAGTGGTGTCAATAATGATGGTCAGAGAATAAATCCCAGTATTCCAAAACGATCACTCTCATTAGCAGATCAAAATCGCATTCTCAAACAAGGCGAATTAGCGCCTCCAAGGCCCCCATTACCAAAGAGCATATTGCGTAAGTCAATGGATAAGACACGCAAATCTAACACGCATACTAAACGATACAGTATGTTCGAAATGGATGATCTTTTACAAGATCCGGTTGTTTGCATGACAGCGGCGACGGAACATAAAACTAAGAGGCGATCGTTACAAGAACCATATTATCTTCAGAATCAAACTGTAGATTATAGAAAGAATAACGATATAGCTGCGAAAAGATTGTCACAACAATTCCTCGACGCAGCCGAGAAAGATGCCGATTATAACGAGTACTATCCAGACGAAGGAGTTGGAACAGAGAGTAGTCTAGAATCAGGAAAATCTAACGAATTAAAGTTCCATAGGCCGCACACTCCACCGTTACCTAAACCAAGAACAAAGAAAATGGAATATACCGAATTCCCACCTCCTGGTGCACTCATCAGCAGTGCAGATTTACAACAACTTGAGGAGTTTCTGAAACACAGTGGATTCAATTGTCTTAACATGGATGAGTGGGACCAAAATCAAGTTCAAAAGGTAAGGAACCAGGTGTCCAAATTCCTACAGATGAAGCGATCTCAGGAGGAGAACCAAAGGTCCACAGAATCAAGTGGCAGTAGTTGTAATAGTAAGAAGTCAGTGAGTTTTGCGCAGAAGTCTGAGGTCACCAAGGCCGATAGCCAACAGTCCCAATTAAAACCTATGGAGGACATAAAGGGTGTCAGTCTAACAACGCCGCCTAACTCGCCAAATATTTCCGCTGTGATAGCGCAAAGGCTTTATCAGGTAACGTTTCATTTGCTAATGCTACTTCTGCTCACACACATCATTGCCCGTTATTTTCTGTGAGTACCTTCGGTTCCTTATTTGCTCTTATGTTTTCTTTTTATGTTATGTTCTCGATGTTCTTTGGATTATTTTAAAAATTATTTGCTTGGATGGATGTGCTATTATTTTATGCTGTAGCATTTTTACTTTGCACTCACATTTTTTTATTAGCAAGTTGAACACGTTACCTGCGCTTGTCACTCATTAACCACAATGTGACATACATTATGAAATGTGTGATTTTTTTTTCTCGCATGCCCAGTATTAGATAAAGTTATATGATTCTAGGGCAAGAATTTAGCAGAAATACCGATTTGTGAAGAAGCTGAAGTAAGTCCTGATGAATTTGGAAGTCCCATCCACCATGATGCGAGAGGGAAATATGATGTAATCGATGTTTCGCAAAAAAGAGGTAAACTTCTTATAAATATTGCAGAAAACATAATTAATCAATAGTAATTTTGTACTTTGGTTAACGTAAAGGTTACTTAACCGTGTTCTTCTATTTTTATAGCCTTAGTGTCAAATGTGACCGATGCTGTTGAAATGTTAATTCAACATTTCTCGCCTGCTACGGATCAAGCTGAGTTAGCCTTCTTAGGAGACTCCAAAGAATCCCCGGCCTGCGCCAAAATAGCACTAAATGCACTGTGTCCAGCTTTGTATGCAATCTTCAGAGATGGACTCAAAGAGAATATTGAAACTTCTTTCGGAGCAGTAAATAATTCTGTTTGGCAAATGGTTGAAGCTACTGCAAGACAGGGTAAGTAAATAACAGCCAGTGCTACCCTGTAAATTATTGTGATTTGATCATATTGAAGATGCATAAGTTACCTATTACTTTTAGGACCGATTACAAAATCACTCAATGAGTTGGTACTGAGAATTAACAGCGAAGATGCAGTCACAGAGGGATTGGTTAAATTCAATGCATTCATCCTTGGTTTGCTCAAGTAAGTAAAGCAAAAAAAAAAATTTTTTACCATTATTACGAAATAGTTTGAATAGAAAATACATTTATTAAAATCTCGTGTTTCCTTATAGTGCACAGTCCGTAGACGCGTGGGTGTCATACATACGTACACGGGAATCTATATTAGCAAAACACTACAGTCCTGATTCTCTGATCCTCGCCGGCTGTGTGGGAGAACCGCGATGCCGAGCTCTTCTGGATACGTTACTTGCTAGTCTAGAACCACTTAAACTCCTACCCTTCTCCCTGGACCTCATGTTCGAAATGCGAGAACTACACAGAAGTTTCAAGAAGATTGAAAGCGACATGCGTGCTGCTAGTAGGGTAAGTTTAGATAACATTCACAAAATAACATCGTCTATCTAAGAGCCGACACTGAATGCTACTTTCCCATGAAATATACGTAATCAATATTCCGTGTCTTTCGTGTTCCGAAACCACTATCGCATACTATCAAACAGCCGCCTGCCGGAGCAACATCGCTTTATTTGCATTTTATTGTTTACTGCATGTGCTTAAATCACAGTTCACAGCGTACGAACGCGATATTTTAGCATTTACTTTCGTGCACAGCTTACATAAAATGCAAATAAAGGTTTGCCGAGTGATCAAACTCGATCGATGACCTTTTCGAGGACTCTTAACTTATACTAAACTAACTTTGGATGGCATGATGCATGATGCTAAAAAACATTTGGTGTATTTAACAGCCCACTTCGATTAATACTCCACCACTAACCCTGAACCAGCGGAATTTGCTGAAGCTGGTGCGTTCGATGCAGTCGAGCGGTCTCTCCAGCGACGACTGTCTGACCAGTGTCATAATGAGACACAAAGAGCCCAAACACAAAGAGCCTTCCACGCCCGACCTGCTGAATGATTCGGCGAATGTAAAGACTACTGTTGAAAAGAATAGACCACACTCGTGCGTTAATCCGACGACAATTGGTTATGATATTTGTCCGAACAACAGTAGGATAGAGATAGAAAATAACCGCAGATGGTCCGGGGTGCACTTGGGCTCCAAGTTAATGCAGGCGTTCGATAGGCTCGTGTTCGACGACAGCGACGATTACACTGATAGTCTAGAAAACAATAAGCCTCCCTCCGCTAAGCCCTCCAGCAATGAAGTGAAGGTAACTCGGTGGTGCTTTGTGTGGACATTACTTGAATGTTATGTGCTTTGACAATGTTTTGTTGCGGTCTCCGTTGTTATTAATTTGCAGGTTGTTCTTAATACCTTGCTTGCTGCTTCTAACATTTATTTTGTGTGCTTACTTTTCTTTGTTTTTCACGTCATCGTTTAGAATGGTTTGCAATATGTTTGTGTCCACTTTTTATGTTATTACTTGTTGTCCCTTGATTGGTAACTTTCTTAATTATATTTAAGCTGTACTATAAAAATTTGTCTTAAATGTTTAGATGTATTTATTTATCTTTTTATGCAAGTTTGTAATCTCAAGAAATTCTAGAACGCAGTAGAAAATTACAGTTTGCAAATATATAACCACATTCGTACGTTTTGTTTAGCTGGAGTGCAGTGGTGAGGAGAATTGGCGGCCAGGCTCTGCCAGCAGTGGAGCTAGTGGCAACACCGGCAATGGTAGCGGCAACTCGGGTGGCGGCAAGTTCCGACGTCTGCAACTCAAGTGGGAAATGCTCAGCAATGCCGAAAGTCCCGTGACCCCTTCAGGTTTGTCCAACATTTATCAACACTTTTACTTATACGGCGGGAAACCTACTTAATTAAACCTCTAAGGATTTTATTTGCTCATCGATGACACAAGGCAATTCGTAGATAACCAAGGAATTATTATAAAATTCGTACGGAAGGCACTGGGGAATAAAAATATCTCAATGAAACTGCTAGATAAGAAGCAATTTTACGTACAGACTACCATTCAAAAATACTTAGAATCGACTACATGTAAATCTAGGTAATTGTAGTAACGGATGTATCCGAAGATAAAACATGAAATAAATTGGCAAAACAGCAATGCAAAACAAGTATACATTATATTTTCGTGAGAACAACGAACAGCTGTATAAACTTGTGTATCGGATGGATGACGTCACCTTTACAAAATATGTTTATAGCCAATTTCTCGAATGAATATTGTCGCAAAATTAATGTGTAAAATAGTCAAGCGTGCTTAAACTGTTACGATTGGTTGAATGATTTATCAGCAGCCAATCACAGCAGTTCGCGCGCGCTTGACAATTTGTCACATTAATTTTGCGATAATTTTCGTTCGAGAAACTGGCCTTATATGTGCTTGTATATTTATGCATTCAGGAGAGACGTCCCCGGCAGCGGCGCGTGGCTCGAAAATCCCCAGGCCGGTGTCATCGCCCGTGAGGCCAGTGGCACCTGCGCTGCAGTCTCCAGCCAAGAATACGGCTCATCGGTAATGACAAAACAATGTTCTTTTGATATACAATGTGTAATTTTAATCTCTTAATCTCTTAAGGGGTCATTGTATTCATCATTATAAACAACAACTTTTACTATGGGACCAAACCTGAAATCGCGAAAAAAAAAATCAGCTTTTCTCTACATTTATGTTCGCCTAACTCGTCAAAATGTAGGAAACCTAAGCATATACATTGTGGAATGCAATAAACTATTGAGTACACTTGATTTCTTTTTTCGCGATTTTGGGTTTGGTCCCATAGTAAAAGTTGTTCATAATTATGAGTACAATGACCCCTTAAGAGGTTAAAAGTGATTAAAATTACACCTTGTATATCATGTCATGGCAACTTGGAACTGTAGTTTGTAGAAAATGTAGTGGTAACCATTACAAAGAAAACCCATTTATCCTTCCGAAGTAATGACAGGAAAAACTTTTAGTGGGTGAACATTACAGTGGGCATTCATGGATAAATTCATAATTTCTGTTTCTGTTACTAAGCATTGCAGTATGAAAGCAACCTGCAATTTCTTTTTGTTTACATAGGAATCGTTCATTTTTTATTTAAAAAATCTTTTCGCAAATATTTTAGCTTTCCTAGATGACTTCGGTTCTAGATTATTTAGATCGGCCTTGACGCTACAATTCGCGCAATCATCATAAATCATCCGTTAACGCAAAAATATTGTCTTAATTTGTCAGTCTCATTCACAATGACGAACCAATTGTTCCAATTCCCCCAGGATGCATTATTACTTTGTGCCAAATATGGTCGTGCGGTGGCAAACGGTGGCGATAAACACTGTCAGCGCACACTAGACAATTTATGATTGGAGCTATAATAGATAGTGTTTTGATTTTTCTTGAACAGAATTATATGCCTTGTTCTCTTGACTTTGGTTTACGTTACCATGTATATTTTTACTAAATCCACTCAAAGCGCAAAACTATCTCTACTGTAGTAGCACTACAATGGCTCCCTAAATATGATTGTCTTGATCTTTATATTAAAGAAACTATTCCGAAGATTCCAGCGAGCCATGGTGATGTTATTTTTTGCAGGCAAATTCATAACTTTTGCCATAATTCGTAACACTGGCTTGAACGCTAGGATAATAACAGTGTTTTACGTATGATCAGGGGTATCCCGGTGCCTGTACGCAAGGGAACTTCTCCTACCATATCGACACCCATTAGACCGACAACGGCGAGAGCTGGCACTGCCAACAAGAAACCACCTCAGGCTGCTAACAGGTAACATAGAATACAATAAGCACTCTATAACTATCCATGCAGTCTATAACTATCTAGGGTCGACAACGTGCCTCTTAAACATGATTTACACGGTGCGATTTAATTGCCTGTGGCACACCATAAGTTGAACCAACAATGTACCTAAGTTACATCGTCTAAACAGTGTTTAGACGATGCAAGTCATATTATGTTGCTTTTTTATTGTATACCACAGGCAAGAAACTTGTATCGCGAAAAGATGACGCAGTTGGCACCATAAAAAAATTAAGACGTTAAAAAACAAAATGTCGGTCACTTAAAAAACTTTATTGTAGAATTAGCTGCGATATTTTATTTTTATTGAGCACAAAATTATATTTATGCTACACTTACTTTCAAGGTTAAATGGGATATCATAGGTGGCGGAATTTATTTATGTCTTCATACACTGAAAACATTTCTTTTAAATGTTATGCTTTTATAATATTATGTTCAGCACCGCAATATATTATTATGCATATACCGCACATATCTTCAGAAGTTTACCCGAGCTGACAGCGAAGAGGCCTGATGTGAAGCCGCGAGTGCAAAATGTAGCTGTTGTTAACACTACAATTGTTAAGAAAACAACGTATGTACTATATGTAGATGGGAATAACTTATGACTAACATCGTTGTGACGACAGTTTGATGCTAACAGCATGTTGTGCATGAGGCTTAAGGAAAATAACATCATAACCGCAAATTATTTACTGAAATTGCCAACCAATGAATAACCGTGACATAGTTTTACTAAAGATTCACTAATTAAGTAATAAGCGATAATAAAACGCAAATTACCTAGTAACCAAAGTTTTATTAACGCATTGGTTTCTTAATTAACGAAATGTAATATTTTTAATTGAATATCTAAACGAGAAACTGACTGACATTGACTCAGTAATTTATTTGAGTTAAGAATTGGTACCAATTCTTAACTACGTGCTGCTCAATCCAGCTTTCTCAACTATTTGTACCTATGTACCTGCTTTTGGATATTTGTATACCCAGAGAGACTTACTACATATAATTATTTAAAGCAACGAAATCAGCGCCTTACTGCCAAACCTACAGCGCCACTATGTGCCAAGCATTGCACCAAACACCAACAACAGGAACAGTTCAAAGTTGTACATGAACCATACTATTACGCAGAGCATAATCATGTAATGTACCAATCCTGGCGCACCTCATCCAATTTGTCTATCTTCAGGACGTCCCGCGTGGACGGCGCGGGTCACGGCGGCGCGGCGCCGCGGCCGTCGTCCCTGCCGTATGGCCGCACGCCGCCCCCCGCCGCGCCGCGCCGCGCTGCGTCATCCTCTGCCGCGCGCGCGCATCATACCACCAATCAGCAGAAACAACACAAGTACGTACTCAACGTTCGTCATTTAATTTGCCCTTATAACATCATCTGCCTAGCCTTTTCCCAACTATGTTGGGGTAGTCTTCCAGTCTAACCGGATGCAGCTGAATACCAGTATCTTACATGGAGCGACTGCCCATCTGACCTCCGCAACCCAGTTATTGGGCAATACGATACCCCTTGGTAAGACTGGTTGTCAGACTTGCTGGATGCCCCTTTACAAGCAAATTCATCAACTACATCATCATTCTATTCATCTTCACCATCTTCCTCATTTTCATCATCTCCATCCATCCCAATTTGTTTGGGGCCAATACAGCCCGTCTTGTTCTTATTTATTAGTTGTAATCTTAGAATTCACTTCCTTTTAAGCTTTAATTATCATCATCTTTTACACAATCCACCCATTTTTTGGTCTGCCTGTAATAGTCGTATATATTTATACATTAGTTTTCTTGTCACACCCTCCTATTTCTCCGCATCATATTATGTCCATATCACGAAAATCGGTTACTCCTCATTTTTACAAATCAATTACGTTTATTTGTAAATACTGTTAATAGGTCAGACCTACAACTAACATTATATTCTTTGCTTTCGTCGTCATGAACATAAGTCAATAAGGAAATCTAAACTGAGCAACCACACATTTTGTTGATGATACAACAAAACAAATACAATAAGATAACTTAATCTTTGTCCCTAAATTCAGGTCATATCCTAATTGGCCCAACCACCAAGTTGACGGATACGTCAATTTATTTCCAGCGTTTAATTAACTGTGTATGTACTCTGTAATTCCAGGTACGTGAGGACTCTGTGGCACCGGCTGCCTTCAGATTCGGGTCACCTCGCGTTCAACGAAGGTGAGCGTCTCCGGCTTATACTGGAGGTAGACGACCAGTACCTGCTGTGTTGTCGTGGCGAACATAAAGGGCTGGTCCCACGCGATGCCGTGCTGCTTGAGGACTTCTGATATTGGCAGCCCTAGCACGACTGGCAGCCAGCCTGGCGCCCGTTACGCTTGAATGGCAAACGTTGAAGGAAACGTTCAGAGAAACATCGCTTTTCAGTCTATACTTTCCAATGCTTTGAGATTTTTATGCTGAATCTACGCATATCTAGCTTAGATTCGTCATATCACATTTTCAGACTATGGGAAGTATAAACATGAAATGTTTGAGAAAATGTGCAATAGGTTTTGGAGTGAGCAAACAATATGGAACTTGTGGAACTACGTATACCTCGTTTCGTCTGGAATGTGCTCGAACCCTTGTGTTGTCTAGTTTGATTCGGTATGTGAAAATGAATGTGATCGTGAACTATGCTGTTCAAAGACTATGTGAATATAACTTGTAATGTAATTCTATGTTTCATACCCTACTCCACTCGTTTGGAGCGCTATTTGTATGTCTTAATCATTATTTTAAATTATTTAATTTTTGATGTCGCCTTACTCTACAATTTTCATAACTTCTTCGCAGAATCTTAACATCATTAAATATCTCTCACATTTCTAATTATTGTAGTAAAATCTAGTCTTACGTTATAAGGCACGACAAGGTCTTGGACTGTATATAAATCTATTTTAAGTAACACAAATTGTGGGAATATTTACTGGGAGTGACACCGCTTAATGCAAACCTTTGATGACGCATTATCAGTAAATATTTATCTCAATAATATGTGATATATAGAATACTATTTACTTTTATGGTAGGAACAAAATCTCATACCTTAAGAGCAAACTCCATCGTATCCTAAAATCATGGAAATCCATGACTGCCGAGAGAAACACGCCCCAATGTACTTCGGTGTTTAGATAAATTACGTAAATGTGAATTTGATGTCTAAAATTACCCTCGATATTAACGATATGTGTATAATATACTAATTACGACCTATTGGTATTAGTGGTATAACATGTAGGTATAAATGAAAACAAAATTTTATAGTACTTCGATGACTAAGTATTACTTGTGAATTCACTAAGTTTTAAACATCGGGTACGGTGAACCTGAATAATATTGACAAATCTTTGACAGAAAAGCTATCCACAGATTGTGTTAACTTCTGGCTACACTAACTGCATGCACCCTTTCCTAAGCACCTTCCTTGGCGGTCTGTGGTGAAGGGTACATTAATTACAGCGGTGTAGGTGAACTAACTGGTGTACATGACTAACTGCATGGCCTTTACCGACACTACCCTTCCCTAAACCGACCTACACTTTAAAAGTTCACTCTGACAATTTATAATACGGTGTTGGTGCGTAACTACCAGTTATAACTAACTGCATGCGCCTTTCCTGACGTCACACATCCCAAAACCAGCACTCTCATCTCATGATACATTATAATGAAATACTGTTTAACAACCGTACTCGACTCTATGTAAGTACATTATTAGCGGTATTAAATCAATTATGATATCGATATTGCTATTAAAGATGGACTCGTCATCTAAAACAAATGTCTGCTTGACAGTCACGAATATTATTGTGATATAAAGGTCATATCACTGCTATTATGATGCGGAAAGAAATGATATTTTTGGTATGTAACGTATTTTATTGCTCAAGTTGGAAGCGCAACATTATCGGATGATATGATTGATATTAATATTCGAGACGTAATACTCTAATATATCATACCTATTATAAATTTCAGTATTCGTTAATTGGTGTAAAGTGATTGTACATAATATTATGGAGTTATTCTTAGTAGTGATTTTAGAGGTCAAAATTTGTAACAAAACTTTGAATGCACGATACAGTTCCTCTCGTAGTCCGTCGTGCTATCGAGTCACAACATTGGTGAAATGTAGTTGATATACTCGTAGTGAACTAAATTATGATAATTTTGCGTATGACCGAGGTGTGTTTCTCGAGGCAATCGTGAGGTACCGACCCTTGCCAGCTACGTTCAGTGAACAAGGTGAAGAGGCTCGTCGACACGATAATCTCATTAACTAGAGTGGACGTAAGTTGACACAAATTAGAACTGTACAATAGAAATAATCTATACAATAATTAGGTTAATAATGTTATCTAAATTATAGTCGAATTACTTAGATGATCGTAACCTCCATGCTGTGAGAACGGCGAGCGTTTGTAAAATACACATTTCATTACAGTGTTAGGTTAATTCGCGCTTTGTGACTGAATGATGTGTTGTGGCCTTTGTATGTATTAAAGTTATATAGTGTTACTGTGTCGTGTGTGTGCGCTTGTTGCATCAGTCGAAGTATCCATTGTATCGTCTACTTAACATTAAATAGCATGGGGAATGCTTCCACAAATTATTTATTATAGTAATCAAAACTCCTAACTAGCCGTTAAAGTATTAGTCGAACAAACATGCCTTAAAGTAATGAAAGTAATATCTACTGATGGAGCAGATCGGATCGTAGTGTTGTTCGCTTCGCGACAGCTTCAACAAGTAATCGCTTCGCAGTTAATCTCTGTTTGCAGTACATAGAGGAGTTTGTTAGTCGTAAGTTTTTATCAACAGTTTGTATTATTGAATGATGTTGAACTGGTTTTTTATAAAATGACATCCTGCGCGTTCGTTTTAAGGTATTGTTGGATACATGTGGTGAGTCAGTTGTCCTTATGGGTACAAAAGGTTAAGTTATTGTACTATTTTGTGAGTAAGATTTTTATTTATAATTTTTACGATTGGGATCAATAAGTTGAATTTTGTGTTGAAAACTTTATTTTCTTATAAAAAAAAAAAGTAAAAACAAAAAGAGGCTTTCGTTACAATACGAAACGTCAACGAACGACTGAGAAATTATTCCGAATATTATAATTAAGTTTATTTCGAAAAATTTATACTAATTAAATTATGTATGTATATCAATTGTTTTCCGGCGTGACATTATCTCATTCAATGTATGTATCTATTTGTTTAAAAATATTTTTATTTGTGTTAAGTGCCATAATTTAATGAATTAACAATTGATAAATATTATTATAATGCATAACCATGTACACCAATTAAACAATATATAAAAGACATTGTTGTTTTATTACAACTCGATTACCAACATACTCTACGACGACTTCGATCTATTAAGATTTGAATATCTGTGTCAGCTTAGGGAAAATTCTCATGTTAGCCAAAAGGCACCTCCATTATTTTTACCCTTTCCACATAGGAAAGGCAGACTCCTACATTAGTGCAAATAGAATAGTTAGAACAGTTCTTTATTTGCACAGAAAGTAGGTACAAGTTACATTTTACATACATTTTTTTTCATTTTTAAGAGAAACAATATATTGTCGTAAATTATTAGCTAGTAGATAACAATGGTTCAAATATATACATATATAATAGGTAGCATCCGCTGTCGAACTAGGTTAGGACCTGTATTTCGGCATACGGCGCCACTCCCCGAAGTATCAGAATTTAAACTAGCTTATACTATTTTACACAAAAATCAAGATAGAAATAAATGGTGTGTGAGAGGGCCTCTCTTTGTTTATGGGTGAAGTGTACGTGTGTGTGTGTGTGAGAGGGTGTGTATCGTTTGCATATCTGACTTATGAATACATCAGTATTCAAATTAAACAATGCCTTTATCTAGCTTCTTTTTATTTATATATTTTATTTCATTGCCTTATATATATTATTATAACTTATTAATTGATTGAATCAGTACGTTTATATTACCGTAAAACCGCCAAAAGTTCCTCAGTGTCCTTGTATTCCAAAGTTAGTAACCAAGCTTCAATAGTTTTTTTACATTTGTGTTTATTAAAGGGATAGATTGTAATAATGTTATTGATCTTATTATACAAAAAAGGACCTAAAGAGCAATAGAACTTCCTGATGAAAGCAGTGTGAAACTGTTTTTGATATTCACAAACCCTATTTTTGCGTCGTTGCGTATTGTTTTGGGGATTAAAAGGCAATTCGTGATGTTGCTTCAATATTAGGGCCGAAATAAACAATTGTCTAAATGTAAGTATCTCACAGTCTTTATAGAGTAGTGCTGTAGGGTACAAGAATGGACGTAAAGTACTTACCTTAAGTACCTACAGCACGTTGAGCGATTTCGAGACGCGCGGGATAATTGTAGCTGGAGCGCCACCCCAAACAGTGATGCAATACGAAAGCAACGACTGACAAAGTGCGAAATACACTTGTTTTACAAGTTTAGGTTCAGCAACGTATCGTAATGTTTTAAAGACTATTATGAGTTTGCGAATTCGTCCACTTAACACCTCAATATGAACTTAACATCTAAATACCTAGTAAGTACCTACATTATCTATCTACTATGCACCAAGGTAGCCTCTAAGAAGTTCTTCTATGAAGAAATCTACCTATTATAATGTAGTTTGACCGATACCGCTGTACCGCGCATTACGTATACGCGCGGTGAGACGGCAGTACAGGCCGCTCATTCGTCGACGCTCACGGCATCCAACCCCCCGCGGTACAGCAGTATCGGCCAAACTATAGTAGTTACATCTCGCAGGACGTTTGTAGTAACTCTGGATGCAGGTTCGATTGAACAACGCTGCTCGTCAGTAACATTAAAATTATATTATTCTTCTTTTGTTTATTCAGGTTAAAGCCTGATTTACACGGTGTGATTTCATTGCGTGTGGCATGTCATTAAAAGTTGCAGCGCCTAAACAGTTTTTCGGAGATGCATTGTCATTTCTTGCTTCAATTTTATTGTATGCCACAAGAAAGAAACTTGCATCGTGTAAATAGGGCTTAACACAAGCTGCTATGGTGGGTTTGGGACAGAAGATCTATCAAAATAAAAGGCAATTTGAGGGTGTATAGTTTAATCAACATAAATAAACTCGGACATTCAGATAACGACTAAAGCTGCTTTCTACCTGTAGTTAAGAACGACTGTGTCGAATTTTCTACTCGTGGGGTTGGTGAAACTACATGCCTATCTAAGGAATAATAAGATGAAATCCATCAATATTGATAATAATAAAGAATTTGCTAAGCAAATCATGGTCACAAAATGCGAAAATCGAAACTACTAAGGACAAGACATATTTTTTTTTACGTTTATTTTTGTGCACACTTGTGCAGTACAAATATTTTTGTGCGCATTGTAGACCTACCACTACAAAGTCTAATATTTAGAACTCAAATTACGTGTCAGACTTCCTACAACATTTAGACAACACAGAGGGCCTAGGGCCTTTTTAATGAACTCTTTTCATCAACGTTTTCTACATCAATATATGGAGAAAGCTGGACGTTGTGTGAGCGAGGTTCGCCTGGACAATGTGGAGCGAGGAACCTCGCGAGCACTTAGGGGTCTGGCTACCGAAGTCCGTCGGTTCCTCTCGTTGTTGCGCATGACCAGGTCCTCTTCATCCATGGTTGGGACCCTTCGGCGGGGAGACAGCGCTCGGGGGGTGCGGGGGGTGCGGGGCGTGCGCGGTGCCCTAGCTGACAGGCACCGGGACTTCGGACGGGCCTCCTCGGTCCACTCGTGGACGGACATATTGTAGTATTGATCCTGCGTCAATAGGGAATGTTAATATTATTGAATCACAATAACTTCTTTTGAACCTACAAAGTTGAAGGCCTTAAACCTCTCCCAAAAAAATATGTGAAAAACGAGGCAAAATGCATACAAGTGACAGTTAAGTTAAGTTAGTGTAAGTTGGTTAGACAGAGATCCTTAAAAGTGTGTTTTCTGAACTTTCCCCTCCTTAGTGGTGAACATGTCGAAGAAAGTCTTTTGATCTCCCATCGCAGTTCGATGCTGACCCAAGATTGATATCGGTAGTTTCGCCACTGCGAGTGGATTTGCAATCACTAATCATAATTCCAGTAGACCGGTTTCCTCGGGCAGTACTACCTAATACCATTACCAAAAAAATTGGGTTTGTTTGACAAACATATCTGCATACTAACATGTACAAGGACAAAATTGAATAGAGATTTTTTGGGTTATCTTTCCGGTTTTTTTGTATAACCAAACAGATTACAAAAAGTAATCTGTTTGGTTATACAAAAAAATCAAAGAAATCCCTCGTAACCGGAAATTTTGGAAAATCGACCAAACCTCATATCGTCAACAATTAATTAATAATTACATTACACACACATCCCTGCTATGGTTCCAGGGTTTGAATTCAAACTAATTAATAATTAGGTATACTTTACAGTACATTCACTACATCTGAAGTAGATACTCGTACTACCTAAAAACTAGGAAAAGGAGTTTGAAAAGTGAAAACTTACCAAGTGGGTATGAGGTATCATCCAATTCATGAATCTGCCCCTATACGGTTTAAGTGCAAGTGAGAAGTAATGGCAATAGTCGACTACGTTAAGAGTAGAATCTAAATGTCTGGTGATCTGTGAACTAGTGTACAAAATAAAACGAACTCATATAGTGTTAAACTGTATTAAACGATTACCTAATAAGTATACAATACGTCCTGCTCTTCATAAAACATCGGTCTCAAAACTCGGAGTTAAATTGCTGTCTACTGGTACAGTATCTATTAGTTTAGTTAAAACTTATCTAGACATTTTACCATAAAAAGCTTGCGTGAAAATTAACGAATAAAAAATGTAATCAAACATTTTAGTATCTAAGATAAACGCGTTCCAATTTTAATATCATAGAAATAAACAAATGAACCGCTCAAATGCAAAACATCTCTCTTATAATAAAAAAGACAATGCAAGAAAGTTTTGTGACTCAAGCTTCAAACATTAATACACGCTATCTAAACCTAATCTTCTCTTATAGTCATAGTTACATATAAAACATTTATAATATAATAATCTGGTCAGTCAATCTCGAGCCCGCACCTGTTCTCGCCACAGCAGTGTCTCGTGTTAACATAGAACTTTAAGTCACAATATCGTGAAAACTGGCTTGTTGACATAACGCGAATGCGAGGAATAGCTACAAGTTTCTACATCAGTGCGTCGCAAAATCATGCTGAATGCTGTGTCAAGAACTCTTACCTATTATCTTCACATTCCAAATAATAAAACATTGAAATAATCAGTGCATATAATATAATACTATGAATACGTAGTGGAAACAACAAAACGCAGTGATAACAAAGCCTATATAACTAGGAGTAGTATAAATAAACATACACATTTAGATATAGTTGCACAATATATGAATATCACTTCATCACCAATACAATCACTAACACATCGCATGAGAAAATGTACGTTAGTGCTACTAATGAAAATAATGTCGTATAGTGCAATGTACAAAATGGTATCTTTCAACACTTTCAAGCACTATTACTAGCAATGGTACTACTAAAAACATGCTTGCTGAAACAATAGCGTCGATTAAGATAAAGGCTACTTGCCACATTGTTTCTGTATCTATACACCACAATGGATACGTCTACGGTACTAGAATGAATTGGCACTCATGATACTAACATCACTCGGGATATAAGGGTGATATAAAAAAGGAATTCACTTGTCAAATTATTCATCAACTATAACGCTACAAATACAACATTCAAAGTTATAATTACGTATAACAATACAAATTTTTAATGACTGATACACTTATATAACGCACACAACATATTGTCCGAAAAGATATGCAATAAATCATTGACATTGATTATGACAAATTTTAATAATCCAATTTGTCTAAACAAACGTACCTTAATAAAGTCACTCAAACTGGGTATCAATATCGAACAAAATTAACAAATATAAAAATGTTATACAATAAGTTTGGACTCTTGATTATAAAAATGCTGAGAAGTCGAAGTTTCTCAGTGTAAGCTCTTAACACTGCTGTTGATTCAAATTCTCGTCGGACTTTGGAGGTTCCGATGTCGCTGGCACTGGACTCTACGATGAAAATGAAATACATTAATCTCCACTCTATTGATAAAATTGAAAAGACACGCAAATTAAAAAAAAAAACAATGGTTAAGAAAAAAACGAAAAACCAATCAAACAAAACAGATGCGGTAGAGAATTGTTATCCACAATAGCCAATCCCTCACACACTGCATCCCAATGAGTTACCTACTCAATAAAACGTGTATAAATATCCTGGCTGAAACAAAAATGAGTGATTGCGATTTAAATGACCTCCACCGAAAAACCAAAAATGAAAAAGCGAACACGACATAATTATATGCAAAGGCCCGTCAAGCGGCTCAAAGGGGCCTCACCTCCTGTCGGGAATGGCTGTGACTGTCGGGCACCGGGGACTGTCCCGTCATCTGCTTGATGTAGTCTTTGTCATCGAAAATTTTGATGTCACCGCCTCCAGGTTTATGCTTTACGTTATCCATGGAGCCCACTTTACTTTGTGCTTTGAATTCCAATTTTTGATTTTCGATCTGTTTCAAAGAAGTGAGTGTGCACATAAAATAAAAATACATACAATATGTATAATAATAATGTGGAGGTTCCGTAGATATTAAAAAGAAGATAATATATTTTCTAATATAATATAATAGACTAGATGATTTTTTTTACCGTCTCGAAATGTTTACAGGGTGTTCTAACCATGAATATGAACAACTTTCACTATGGGACCAACTCTGAAATCACGAAAAAAAAATCTGCTGATTCATACATTTTGGTCGAGTAGGTTTTAAACTTTTGTATGAATCAGCTGATTTTTTTTCGTGATTTCAGAGTTGGTCCCATAGTGAAAGTTGTTCATATTCGTGGTTAGAACACCCTGTAAAAATTTCGAGACGGTAAAAAAAAATCATCCAGTAGGTATATATTTTTTTTATGATTATGTGATTCCTGCCAGTCCCTTCGTCAGTCTATTACTGTCGCAAAAATGAAACGGTGAAAAGTGAAAAATTGCCAATTAACCGGCGCCAAGCGTTATAAAGTCAATATTGTCCATTAAATTTATAAGAACAACTACAACGTTACATTACCATTCTGATTAGAAGAAAATTGAAACCACACAAACGGATAAATCCTATAGTAAGCCGTCGGTAATACGTAAAATTCATCATATTATTCGTAACAAATGCAGGCTGGAGATAATTTAAATAATAATATGTAGTATCTGCAGAACTCAGGTACATCTAAGCAATGATAATTATTATTATCATTGCTTGCTTGCTTGGATGTGGGATTTTCTGGTTACATAATATTTTATGTAACCAGAAAATCCCACTACGAATCCGCAGACAAATCACGATACTATTCTATATGTAAGAGAAATAGAGTGATTTGATTTGTTATGATTATATTTAAGTACTAGCTGTTGCCCGCGCCTTCGCCCGGCTGGATGTCAATACTTCTCTATTTGAATCGAATATTGTTCACAATTTCGTGGATTTTAATTTTTTGCGCGGAATCCTAATTATTTCTCTAAAATAAAAGTAACCTAAGCTACTCCTTATAATAACAGTTATCTGCCAGTGAAAGTCTCGTTAAAATCAGTCCAGCCGTTTCGGAGATTAGCCGGAACAAACAGACAGACAGACAAATTTTTTAAAAATTGTGTTCTTGTTATAAGTACCTTATATATCTTCTAATGCATATAGTAAAAAGCTGTTATTTTGACATTACAAACAGACACTTCAATTCTTAACCAACTTCAAAAAAAGCAGGAGGTTCTCAGTTCGTCGGAATGTTTTTTTTATGTGTGTTCCCCGATTACTCGAAGACGGCTGGGCCCGGACCGATTTGGAAAATTCTTTTTTGTTTGAAAGGGTATACTTCACAGGTGGTCCCATTGTCATTAGGTCAGGATCTGATGCTGGGAACCTGGAGAAATTGAGGGAACTCTTCAAGTATTATAGGCACACCTATAGCGAATTGGGTATTTTTTAAAGTAACTTTTTATAGTAGCTCTCAGAAAGCACCATTTGGTTAAGTGGAACTGATGATGAAGACCACAGATGGCCACCGGAACAACTCAATAATAAGTATTTCACGGGTTGCGATTCGATTACTTTGAAATTATTGCAATAAAAGCTCGTCACAATGCATTTATGGTGAAGTGGAAGTACCAGGAGAGCTCCCCAACAATTAACGTCCCTGCGTCGGGAAAAGCAATATTTTGTAAAAGGTGTTGAGCAGTAGTCATTAGGCTATTGTAACTTAGATAAATTACAAACCGACCCACTAAAAAGTGAAAAATAAAAAACTCTATTGCAAAAAAAAAACAACCGACTTCCAAAAAAACACAACAAAGTGAAAAATAACTTTAATTTCGGAAATCGGTGGCCAAAACCTAAAGTACAAATCCAAAAACACCGACTTATATGTATACCACGCGTAACAGGAGGATTGACATTCCTTTAAACCACGTAAAGAGAATCATGTTCTTTGCCCGTATACAAAAAAAATCAATCAAATCCAATGAATACTTTAGCCACAGGAAATTATTTTTCAACATGATGTAGATCTGAGTCAGTAATAATAGGTAAACATTGCCGCCGCCGCGCCCCGCACCCCGCACCGCACCGTTGATCAGTGACTGCGTAGATAAAGCGTGTTTACTTTTTATGTAGTTGATTCTACTATTTATTTTGTTTGAAACTGCAATTTTTTAATTTTCCATTGACTACTAATATTCGTGTTTTAAAATGTTTCAATGGATTAGTACTATGCTCGTTTTCATTTAATGTCGTACATCCAGAAACACGTTGTACACGTAAGTTTTTATTTATTTGTATAGAAAATGCAAGCCGTGTGCAAATCAATGTAGGTATGGTTTTACGGTTACTCATAGGTATACTTTGTATCGATGTATTCGATTATTACGATGTGAATGAATATATTAGAAAATCATATAGCATCATAGTTGATCATATTTGATAGCTATTGTAATACTCCAAAAAATACATAAATGATAATGTACATCAATATGTACCTATGCAGACAGTGGTTCAATGTGAGATTCTATTTCATCAGTCGTTAAAATCTAATAGTTTTCAGATGAATTCTCCAAACCTTGTCTAGATCATTTGAGCTGCGTTTCCCATTATATATAACTAGTTTTATTTCTAGAAAAAGTTTTTCTCTTAGAGATTTTGCTGTGGGTTACAATTTTATTCCAATTATTTTAATTGCGGAGAGTAATAGCTGGACAATGGACATGGCTAATTCAACAATGGAAAATTGTGTTTGCCAATTGTATCTACGGAACCTTCATGTATAAATAAATATATACGGTCATATCAGTGCGGTTGCTAAGTAATAATTTCATAAACATGTGGTGTGTGTACGTGTACATATATGTTTGTGTTTGTTTCATAGTACAATGCATAATCGTTATTGATTTCCATGGCGTGCCTGTCGATGATATTCGTGTAGGTCGTGTGTACAGGTAACAATCGTATGTTCGTTCTCTACTTTATGTAATCATCATATTAATATTTTATGTAGAAATTTGGCATTCTGTGTAATAAGACGTATAAGGTGTAACGACACTTATTCTACTATCATTCGCATTTCTCAATCCGGCAAGTCTTTATTTATGTTGTTTCATTTTTATGTGAATGACTCAGTTATGTTCATATTGAAAGCAAAACTCCTAGCGTGAGAAATACAGCCACAGCCCGTCCTAGAAATACCTTAGGTAGACACTAGAAGGTTTCTATAAAGTCAAAATCAGATACAAATATCTTACGTATGCATATGGTACAAAATATGTACCGCCCAACCAACCTTTCTCCATAAAGAATGGTAGGCAAAATGTTTATGAGATGCTCTCCATCGCGTTAACTCCCATTTAACATTCTAGAAAATAATAACGATACAATCCCATAATTACGTATGTAAATATTGCATTTCATACTTCGATTGTAAATATATGACGTATGTGCATTGACGTCACCGCGAGAAACTTAAAACACGTTTTACATAAAAATTGTGCAATAAAGTGACTGTGTTCACACAAACTTAGATATTGATTTTTACTCACTGCTCTCGTTCCATTTTTTGCAACTGTAGACTAAAGAAGAACAACATTATTTTCAATATTGTACTTAGACAAACCTAATGACTTCAATTGTCCTATTTTTACATTGAGTGCGTCTATAATACGAATTGTGAACTGCGCTAACATATTTGCTCGATGATGATACTTAATTGTGTTGCCATCTTTTATGTCTAAGTGCTTTACCAAATATTTAAGCTCTACTCGAATGTTACTTTTACCAGCTGTGCTGACAAACTAGGCAAAAAGAGTACTCACTGAAAGTTGTTCCCTAATATTTCGCCTAGAACCGCATCCTTATGACCTATTCAATTGATATCTTAAAAATCACTATCTTTACATTAATTTACCTTAATGGTACCACCACCGGGCTTATGAGTGATGTTAACTGTCGAAGCAACTTTTGGTTTTGCTTTTTCGTTGAAATTCAATTTCACGGTTTCAATCTTCTTGTCACCGCCACCTGGTTTGTACGCAGTATTCTGGAGCGAGCCTACCTTCGATTTTGCGTTCCATTCTAATTTCGTGGATACAATCTGAAAAATACAACGACGTAATTTTAATAAAGATACCCATAACTACGAATGCTCTGTTTTAAAAAAATCAAAGTGTATTTACCTTTTTAACCCCACCACTTGGTGTATAAGCATCATTTTTAGCAGCAATTTTAGGCGTTACGTTACCGAACTCCAATTTCCTGTTTTCAATCTTAACCTTTCCACCGCCAGGCTTGTACGTCGCATTATCTAATGAGCCAATTTTCGATTTCACCGCTTTAATGTTGGGCGACGGAGCATTGCCAACTTGCACTTTATTCATTGGCACTTCTGAAATGTAAATTTATATTATACGAATTTAACTATGTTAAGTAGTTCAGATACCTGCCTATTAATTTATTGTGAAGTACTAACAATGGTCGACATTTTAAGCCACGTATTCCCTTTTTCATTTCTTAATTTTAGCAAACTCATAAACTATGCGCAAATTTATATCCACATTTTTGTCTATAACTTGGCTTTCTGTATAAAAATGGCAGTCATCGTTTAATATTCTTTATTAACCAATACAATGAAGCTATAATTTCAATGAATAGTGGTTTTAAAGTACAATACAATGAAGGTTAGGAGCAAAAAATACTAACACATTAAAATCTGAAGCATCTGAACTTTGTCTTAGCAAAAATACTCACTTTTCTTATCATTTGGTAGAGGGTTTTCCGGTGTTTTAGCAGTAGCACTTTTGCTTGATGATCGTGAAAGACTTGTTTTCAGGCTGTTGCTCGATTTCTCCTTCATAGGTAACTTGCTCGGAATCTTTTTGTTCGGTGAACTGGGAGACCCATTGACATCCTTAAAAAAATGGGAATATTATGTAGAGATGAGTAATTATAAAAAAATAATAATAATGACATAGATGCATACATTTCCCTGTGTAGATTCATCGACGCCGCTATCGTTGTCGCCATCTAAAGAAAGGAAGTGTAAATGTAATGACACTTGATTTGTGATAACCTTATATGCTTTAAATCAAATTCGTTTGGCTCATTTTAAAACGAATATTCTTTGTAATACGAGTTTTCTTAAATATTACCTTTAGGTCGAGATTTAGGCGCAGAGACTGTTTTACGAGGTGTTGATTTCTTTGAATCTACAGAAGCAATAGGTGTGCTTAAATCATTTGGTTTTTTCGGAACTTGTAGAGGTGGCTTAGCATCCGGTAAAGGAGACTTTGAAGGAGTCTTATTTGGCGGCGGTACAGGTTTCACATCTTTGGTAGAATCAATCCCCCTTGTTGATTCTAATTTTGGTTCCACTTTTGGTGTTTTCGGACGTGCAGGTTCTGGGGTTACACTCTGAGACATATTAGGTACAGTAGGGCTCAGTGTTGGTTTCTGTTTAGGCTCCGGAGAATCATCACTGCGCGTCAGTGATGGTGAGCGATCAGAAAACTCTTCTTTTGGTTTAACATTTTCATTTACTTTTCGCGGTGCAGTCAAATTATTTTGCAAAATCACATCATCATCGTCGTCTGATTTCTTTTTTGGAGCTGGAGTTGGTTGAGCACCGATAAAGGATTCCGTCATTTTAGACCCAGTTATGCGGGATTCAGGACGTTCTGGAATTTCTTTAGCTCCTTCATTAGAGGCTTCCGATCGAACGCTTTCTTTAGATTCACGAACATTTTCTTTGCTTTCTATTTTTCCTTCTTGTATCAACCCAAGTCCCGGACTGCGACTGATAAATTCATCTATCCTGCCTCCAATAGCACTGACAGATTTTCGTCGATCATCTTCTGCTTTCAAAGGGCTTGGAGCTCCGGGGGCAGCTGCAATGCTGTAGCTCCTACCTTTAGCCGCCGTAGGCCCTTCAATACCGTTTTCTGTTTTGTTGACATTTTGGTTGTCACTTGAGATATTTTGGTTATCCAGGTTGACTGGTTTCGCCTGATAAGTATTCGATGTATCGAGACCCTTCAGAGAGCCTTGCGATGATTGTCTCTGGAATCCAGGTACGGGTGCTCCGTTTTTAGCTGCCCCGTTAGGCTGTTGCACAGGAATTTGTGGTCTGCCTCCGTCGGGTGTTGTTGCACTGACAATTGGTGGCTGCCTCGGACCGAACTGCAAATTGTTCGGTGGAGGAGCTCGTTGTAGTGGCTGTCCTGTCGGTGACTGTACTGGCCTAGGTCCTTGTTGGGATGCAATAGATTGCGGACCAAAAGGTCGTAAGGTAGGAGGTACAGGCCGAACTTGGGCTCCTGGAAGTCCTGGTGGGGCTGGGCCTCTTGGCACTGGGGCACCTACTCTTGGCGCAAATTGTGGAGGTGTAGTAACGGGTCCTCCAGGTTGAAATTGTGGTCTTGGTTGTGACGGTGGTACTGCTGGTCTTGGAGATTGCGGTGGGAAGGCTGAACGTGAATCAACCCTATTAAGTGGACGAATTGGTGGTGGTGGCTGAGATGAATCTTGACCAGCCAACCCAGTACTCAGGGGGCGAGTCTCCGTTGAGGCCTTTCAAAAATAAACAAGTATCTATAATAGCAGGTAATAATTTCATGATACCTACTACCTACGGTCTCTAAACTAATTGCAGGTTTATGAACACGAAAGTTAATAAGTGAATAAGATTTTAATTTAGATATAGGAAAACTTAGACGTGTTATTCCCAAAATCTACATTACCAAAGTTTTACACGTAAGCTACTTATTTCGCTTAACTATCTCGCTACTTTTTTCTTCTTTTTGGTTAATCACGAAATAGAATATTGTTTACATGGAGCAGACACGATCGATAAAGTATACCATAGAGTATAGACTATAGACTCTACGGTATAGCTACGTCATAATATCATGAATAATATTGCAAACACTCAATATTTTGCGAGTCTGGGCAATAATCCACAAAATGTAGAGTGATTGAACACGGTATCTGACGGGTGCGGGGCGGAGACGATCGCGCTGTCACCAGCCCCCCCCCCCCTTCCCCTCCCCCCACTCAACCGGAATCATAACAAACTAGATGTTCAGCAAAAACAAAATCTATCAAAACATTAAATATCTTGGATAAAATAGAAAAAATAATACAAATGTCGCGTCTGTTATGGCTGAATAAAACATACTCGTGCATTCCTATTATTAGGTTTTAAACTATTGAAAGGACGCCACGAGCCTAAAACTACATGATAGGTTTAATCCTATTACGGGCCTTGAAATTGAATCAATCCTAACAGCAATTTCAATTACTCATCTGTTATCAGGGCCGTTTACCTCAATCAACTCATGCGCATAGTGAAGATAACAATGATTGCATAAATGACGTATGGTCGTATTGCAGCATAACTCTGCATGTCAAAACTTTTTGGTTCTTTATAATCAACCTTTTTTTCGTTTGTATTTGAGCCTGGTCGATTTTTATCTTTTTATTTCGTGATTTGAATTTCAAACTGTCATTCGATGGGAACGCTTGATTGACAATTTGCTGTCGTTTGTGATTTTATTGAAGAAAAACGAATTTTTACGTCCCAAAAATTACAATTAGTGGAAAATATTTATCGTAAAAGTGTTCGCACACTATATCCCTGCCGAATACCATAGGGCAAAGCAATTTTAAGTATGGTATATTAAGTACGTGTCTAACCATTCATCTTTATTTTTCCTGGTACGTATCTTTTAACAGTTTTCCTCAATCGGAAGTTCAGTCTGATCACGCTGGTCTAACCCTAATTCATTTTGTCTTAGGATTGAACAGTTTTAAACAGGCCGCCTTTCGGCCTCCAGGTTTTGGCCTAAAATAACGCTGGACGTCCTTGGCCAACGTCGAGAGTTGGACCGCATTTTGACCGCTGAAGGTCTCGCAACCAACGCCAGTTCCTGAACAAAGAACTACGACCCTACAGTCCCTACAGTCCCTACAGTCCCTACAGTCTACGTCACCTCGCCGGACGCAATTACTTATGCCACGTTTTTTTTTTATGATATTTTATGTTCTAATTTATTAGTGTAGATAGTAACCCTCTGCGATTTTTTTTTTATTCATTGACTAAATTTTATTTTCAAATATGTAAAATGCGAGATACCTTGGCTCTCTGATCTTTTTTATAACGATATGTTTTGGTAGCGTTACTTATTAGTGATTGCAATCGACTAGTTAGTACGTTTTATTTCTCGTTCGTTATTCGCGTACCTATCGGACCAAAGTTCTCTATTTTATTCCCTTCACACAAGTCAACCTGCATTTTTTATACCATAATGTTCATTTTTTTTTACCTTTTAATGTTTTTTTTCTATTTTTATTTTAAAAACAAAATTAAACGTGTCGTAGCAGAAAAGTGAATCTCCGTCTTTTATTTTTTTTTTTCGCTACAGTATGTAGGAATTGAGAAAGCAATAAATTGCTTATTTCCGTGTTCCTGTCCCGTGGATCCAGCAGAACCGCGTGTGCAAAGCGAGCAACGCCCGATACAAGTTGTCACGAACTCGGCTACTGGGTCAACGAGCTATTGCCGGATAAAAAATAAACTGCACGTCCTCTGAACCAGTTTCAGTGAATAGTTTTGTCAAAAAATGCGATATAACTTTAACAAATTCCTACCATTAAAAGGAATTTTCGACAATTCCTTACGGGGAATAATTTCGCCTGTAAATGAGAGACGGTGACAAACCGTTTACGCAAAGGAAATTCCTGCTTAATGGCTTGTTTACGAATTCATTTTATTCCTGACATTTTAGCGGCCAAATATTATTAATATGAAGCATATCTAAGAACATCTATTCGTAGATGTTTGTAGCGAGGGCTATGCTGATCTCTGCGAGCTTTTCAACGAGCAAGGAACAAAGTAGTTAGTTTTTTCACAAAACCAAAGCGTCATCCTGACTACAGTTTCCGACACTTCAAAATATTCTTGCCACAGTTTACTTTGGGCAGTCATCTCAGTGACGTCAAGATGAGCGTCAGCACCCTAGACGTTACGCACAGTTTATCGAATTAAATCCAAAGATTATATTTGTGTTACTGACCACTATACGACTGACAGGACACTTCGACGACCGGGCATCCTTACTTCTGATTATTCCGAACCTGACCCGAAAATTGTAACCCTGGACGGTCGACGTCAGGGGCACCTCGAGGTTCGGTTTGCTTAGGTTCATTTTAACCCTGCAGACAGAAAGAGGAGCCCCGCGCAGCGGGGCTCCATCGACCTGCTGTCAGTCGGCGAAGAGTCCCGTCGAAGTAAAGTCTTGTCGGTGTTCAGTCTGTCGGCGTAGTGTCTGTCAGCGTTTAGTCGTACACTCGTTACTGACACTACCCATTGCCATAATACATATGAATGGGCATATCTCGTTCTTTGAACTGATTATTTCCAATTACGTGGCAAAAATATTAACTGATCGATATGAAAAGTTCTTACCTACGTAATTTCTAAAACTGCACAATCATGGATTCATTTAAAGTTTGAAATAAATTTTGCCAAACATGTCAAATGAGGACAATATAAGAACATCGCTTATTTAAAAAAAGGCACGACTTCTAAATTGACTTTGAACGTTGAACGCATCGTAAAATGGTGCCTGCTTAGGGTCTATCCCAACTGAAATAGAAATACGTCACGCGAAATGACTTTTCTTTTCAAGTGAATAGTAAATGATCAAATGACCAAACACGCTTATTTTATATACATCTTGGTACTACGTTCAGTATTTTGTTTTGAAAGAAGGTTGAAGTTATGGCCTCTTCAAATGAAAACACCTCATATCAATATGAGATAGGTGAGCTTATAAGTGCAGTTTGGAAATACTTAACAGAATGCATCGCCATATAAATGTCTGTGATCGTCTGTGACAAAAGGTAGACGTTCCCGATCGCGTGATTTTGCTATAATATTTTATAGCGCTCTACCAACGAATTCTCTTAAATTTACATGAAAAGACTGTAAAATTTCGCGACTACTATGGTTAACTTTAGCATAACATTGCATGGCAGTACCTCCACTGATTTATATTCATAAACACTTATGTCTTTTTCTTGCAAATAACGTTTATATTCACGCAGAACAAGGCAACAAACTTTGCAAATCTCAAAGAAAAAATTAGAAAAGTTTGCGAAGTTGAAACGAATTCAATCCGTTCATTACGTTTTAGTGCCGTGATGTTCAATGCCGAAGTTTTCATGAGTTAGTCATTTTTGGGCAGGTTTTATGGTGGTATCGTTTAAGTAATCACGAAAATCCGTGATTGGATTTATTACCTAATAGGCTAAACCGGCCTTTGTACTTCTATTGGATGAGTTGAGCGCTTCACGGTCGTTTTTTGCACCTTTTTCGTGGAAGAAAAACTGACGTGAAACTAATGAATTAGCAAGTATTTCGCTAGTTACAGCATCGTAGATCAGAGTTTGTAATTAAACCGGAACAGCGGTTCATATTCAGAACTCCATAATTTATTTGTGATGATGACATGAAGTGCATTAGTGCAGCATGTAGTTCGGTGCACTCGTGAAACCACGAGGCTTACCCGGTTAGCGTCCATACTGCTTACTACAAAGATTGAAGTTTTACAATCTTCAAACTTTGACAGTAGTCTCTATGTCATATTTCTTCGCTCGACGAGGTGATCGCGTATTTGCGAAGTCTCCTTGAAACTATAAAAGACAATAAACATTTTATTAGACATGAAGCCTTCACGCACAACTACCTGATGCTATAGAGGTGACGGGGTGCTTTGCTGACGCATTTAAACAGTGGAAACTATACAATTATGCTCAAGTGTTATAGTGGAAGACTATCTAAGACTCCAGTGACTTTGTGAGATTATTCCTATCGACGTGACTCGCTACTTTGCGACTTTATTACGACAGCATACGGTTCATATTAGTACCAAGATACGTGAACGACAGTCAGGTCGATTATAGGCGTTACGAGGTTTATGTACAATCGATGAATAGACATTCAGCCTTACCGACAGAAGTACCTACGTAGGTGCATATATGTATGTAGATGTGAGTGTACGGTACGAGTCGAGGAGAACTCTTCATTACAACAATCTTGATACCTACCTTGTGTGGTAAAATGACACGTGCCCAGACGCTTGCCAACAAATTGTAACTAGGACTACGAATAATAACGTCAATCATTTTTTAACTTTGAGAATCAACAATAGTGATTTCAGATGAAATCTCTTTGAATTTTACTTTGATCTTCGATGACCAACCTTCATGATAAGACAACGACCTCTTCTTGACAATTATTCTTACAGACATTTAACTGTGTTGCTACTACTGGCGTAGATATCTACCTACCTACCTACCTATTAACGTCACATACTTATATGACACTTACAAGCCGCAATTAACTCATGAGTCACTTTGTCACGTCTGTAATACGTCTGTAAAATTTTAAACAAATGGAATACCTATTTTATTTTAAATACGTCATAGGCACGGCTATTGCACTCGCCTAAACAAAATTTAAAACTAATGTAACTATAATAAGGTTGACACGACTGCATTTTAGTTTAATTGTCCTAATGACCTTTAAAATCCTATTGTTTTATGAGCACTTGTGACCAATCTCAATGACGAAATGGTGTTCAAGTTGCTACGAGTAAGATATCGATGAGTTTTAAATGTTGAATCATTTTTCTGAGCCTCTCAAAAACAAGAAGGACATAAAATTATCTATAAGGCTTTTCTTAGCATGAATATTTATTTAAATCGCTTGTGAATCACCTAATACCAGTTTCTTTCTGTCAAGAATAGAGCATGTTTTGTACTGTGTAAGTATTTACCTACCTGTTAAAATCAAAAAGAGATTCTAGGGGATTTTTATCATTGTCATAGAGATTTATTATGGTTTAATATTCCTATCTTGATTTCGTATGCAAATGCTGTTACGGGTATTCAAAGAAACCAACAACATTTTTCCTTTTTCACGTCATCGGATTCATTATTTAAAAACATACTCAAAAGAACCTGAACAATAGAAAAAATGTCTAAATAGGTATCTACGCAACTTTTAAATGAACACCACACTAATTATAACACTGGCTATGGCTGTATATTATGTATGTATATGGCTACCAGTTTATACTGGTAAATTTGCCAATAATTTTTATTTTCTTTTTGTTTGATTTGATCACTTTATAGTGATCATATAAAGTGTACAAATCCACAAAACAGCTTTGTCGGAAACTCTATATATAAAACCGTACAATGTAGGTACCTAACTAATGACGGCTGTGACACAAATAAACTACAAAATGTACCATTCTCCATCTAGGTTCAGCGTCAGAGCTGAAGAATCTATTAATCGTAAATAAACGTTGTTATTCTTATTATAAACGAATTCCAGTTATTTTGGACATTTCCATCAACGCCTGACGTCATTCACGTCGATCAAAGCTGATATACGTTTGATGAGTTTCACATATTTGCAAAAGGAAAGACCTTTAATGTGTTAACTCTGACAAGAGATAGATAAGTAAATAAATATTTAATTATTACTTCTCAGTCAAGTCAGTAGGTATAATAAGCAAACAAAGGTGATTGTGCCTGTGTTATGAATGTATAATGTTTGTAAATGTAACCACACACCCACCATTGATCATACTTACAGGAAAAATCCTAGATTAAGGAAAGGTTTTTCATCAAATAGAAACTTTTAGGTGCTCTTGATTTTTTACAATGTTGGCTTGATTTAGAAGAAAGCTGTGCAATCATACTTACTAATGCATCAGTTATAATTCTAGAATAATTAAAGCATAAAGCAAGCTCGTGTTGGATTACAAAATATAGTTGCATTATACAGTCAAATATCATTACTTAGATTATCCTCTGATAATTCTTCAACGATATTTACGTACATAATACAATATGCAAACCTGGCAACAGACACAAAGATATCAAATGGAAAAAAATATGAAAGACGATGTTCCACAATACTTTACCAGCCCATTTAATCGCAATACTTTTATACTTCATACTCATTGCGCTCAAAATAAATGTTGAGCTGTAAAAAATACTGTTATCCACGCAATATAGTCTTTGAGCCAAATGCTCGTAAATAAACTATCTTCGGCATGGGATAGCATCATTATCGCCACGCAGTGTACACGTGGAGGGCCAGTGGAAGCGAAGTGATTGGCCATGCTCGGCCATGCCGTCATTCTTGTACTCTGTCACACGGCACTCCCATGGGAGTTGCCTGCACTGGGAGGGCCCGACCTTGGTACGTACCGATGATTATGCTTTCTCACCTAACTACCATTACCCTTTGTTCTTTCAATTGAAGGTGACCCGACTTTAAGTGACGTATGACGTCCTCTAAGTACGTACGTAAGTATACTGTGAAATACGCGTTAGTATGCGTGCTTGCTTGCTCAATATTATATTAACTTAACTAAATAACCTTCTTATTTAATTACTGCTAAGTATTTCGATTTTACACGCGACTTATTAACAGAAATGGTTTAGTTGGAAATGGTGTTATTTTTAATTTGATTTATTACGTCTAGTTACACAAGGAAAACTTAACTAAAGCGAGCATGCAAGTAAAAATGGCAGAACTTATTATGAATAATGAGAACCAGTAAAAAGATAATGCTCTAATCGCTAGGCTTTTTCGCAAAAAAGAGGCTGGTTTCGGGCGTAGCATAATGATGTTTTGCGCAGGTGGACTCCCCTTCTAATAAATGACCTTCTACATCCTGAGATGGCTCTGAAAGAATGTTATTGTCTCGGGGTTTTCCGTTCCAGATTCCTTTTATACCTATTTTATTAAGAGGAAACGATGAAGTAGGTATTTTTAGTATGAATGAATCGAAAATGAATCCTTACTAAAGTTGAGAGGGAAACTTGAATAACTCTCTTCAAACCTTTAGGTAAACCAAAGAAATTAAAAAAAAACAATATTCTTTGAAGAAATTATAAATAGAGAGTCAAGAGCGAGTTGTAAACTTATTCAACAATGTTTAATTAAAAAAAGCTAAGAAAATTGAGCCGTTTGTAATTAGACAGAAAACCTTCATGAAAATGAAGACGAGAGTTTGTTCAAAGATTTGTCTAGAAACCCTAAACTACCCAACAAAAAGAAATTGGAACGTTAATTAAGAAATAATTACAGACGACTTAAAATAATTCATAAAGAACCAAAATCTAAACGCAAATAGCGTTATGAGTGCTATAGACGTAAATGAAATTCGTCGTCAATTCGGTTTCATTGTATGAAGCGAAACGTGAAGAGGACAAAGCGACAAAGTGAGAATTACGCATAAATACAGTTATCCAGACCCTCAAAAGTACCTACAGCAAAGACCTATTTCCCACAATTGAAAACCTGATGCGCTCTACTTCATCATATTCTAGTTCAGCTGTACAGCCTTTTGTATTTTGTACTACTTTACAAATCGATCCAGAACAAATGAATAAAATATATAATTTATGTATGGAAATTCTCATGACTCGTGTTTGTAGCCCTAAAAAAGCGGATATCTTCAAATTCTTCGTATTTACTCAAACGCAAAGCATTTATTTCAATTAAATCAATTACAGGCATTTTTGAATTGTCAAAGAGTCGGTCAGTTAGTCGGAAACTTGAAGCTAGTTGCCCATTCCAAAACAGATCTCTATAGAGAAGAACGGGCAAGAAACTCGAAAGACACTCTTTTAAATCAAGATTATTACAAAATCCTGGATACATTACTCTTATTGCTTCTATATGTGAACACAATATAAAAAATTAAAAACAATCAAAATTTAAGATTGAAAATAAGCCCTGGCAGTTAAGAGATGACCAGTCTCAACTGACGGTGCCCGTTCACGAACAAGACGCGTGCATCAGCACCATCCAGCTCAACCATTTTGTAGGGAACCAAATGATCGAACACACGCGCCACCATCAGCGAGACATACAATCGTACATACGAATGAATGTATGGGAAATTTCACGATTTTTCCATTCATAAAGATAACTAGAATTTCATCAACGGTGATATCATTGTTACCGATACCAATGAAAGTTTCATCATTAAACAAGATTAAATTATTATGGTTAATCTGCTGAGTTCTGGGAAATACGTTACGTGTTTTTTGTTTGCACTGTTATCAGTAGTGTAATTATGGATAGTACATATCTGTCAGCTAACTAATTAGTTGACAAAAGGATATATACGCACGGATCGGTGCACTTGTGTACAACGTACCGTGCTTTATAGTCGCTACTTGATGAAAACCGAACAAACCGATTACCACGACCGTGACATACTTCTATCAAGCCGTCTCTACTTTATATTCTTATTATCGTAAATAAGAACGCGACTGATGATGTCGATCAAGCTGAATTTATGAGAGTAGTTACGGGGAACGTACAGTCGTACAGTCAACAACGTCTAAAGTACCGAATTAATGGTCATGAAAAAACATCCGTAAACCCTCCGTATTCTACTTACGTTCACCAATTGAAATTCAGTAGCATGTTTCGAGTACCGTTTGCAATATATAAAATAAATGAATCAGCTATTTATTACCACAACGTTCTGAATGAAATGACCAATCAGAATAGTGTTAAACAAAGGCACGGCATTGACGTAAAAAAAAATATTTCTTTGTATGAGCCATTGTTTTAAAATTATCCTGAATAAAACATGTTACTAATAATGTGCGACTGCATAGCGTTTATTCATCTGCAGACGTATTGATTGTACGAAGGTGGCGGTATGCTCTGAGCGAGGAAAACGCGCTGCCGTCACAACATCGCGTCAGAGTCCAGTGACGTGGTCTTAGATAGAGAGTTCTCTTGCCAAATGTGAGTCAGTGGCGATATAAAACCGCACGGCCAATGTAAGCACCGCACATTTCGTATAACACCGTCGGCCCACGCTGTGCTCTGATAATACATATTTAAAATCATTAATGTTTGTAAACGGTGAACGTCTTATCACTTCGCAATTCGAAAGGATCAGTTTGAACGTAGACAGTAAGTATTCAACCAAGTGTTATCGTTTTGAACAGTTATTCCGTGATTTGTGTTAGCCGTGATAAATAAGCGTGGAAAATCTTTTCATGACTTCATGATAAATACAAAGAATTTTCCTCGAGTGTAAATCAAATCAGTCTCGCAGAAAAATAACAGCTGTATTTAAGTGACAGCATAACTTATTAATGCCTTTTGCTTTTTCAGGAAACATGCAGCCGAAATCTGACAGACCACCAGTGGGCGCTACAAGCCAGCTACCTCAACTACACCTGACTCCATCGGGTGGTGGACAAAAGCGAGCTGATGGGTCACCTCAGAGCGGGAGTAACCCTTGGCTGCTGAAGCCTCAGCATGAGATCCCACCCACTCCACCACCACAAACCAACCCGCAGCCTCTCGAATTCTTCCCACAAAGAATAGGGTAGATTCGCATTATGGACGCTCGAATAAAAATATTGAAATATAAATGGCAAGTTGCCAGTTTCTCGTTCTGGCTTTTCAGTAAAGTCGAATAAAAATACGCCTCGTTACGTTTAGCAGAATCTACGTAAATGTCGGAGACAAACTGAGGGAAACTTCAGTCAGGCATAACGTGAAGTGCGTCAGTGGCAAGTGCGGACAACCTACGGTTTAGTGATAAGTTTTATTACATGTTAATTGTGGTAAATTGTGAATAACCGCACGACAACTTAACATTTCCGTGACAATAAGGGAACTATGGACATGTTTTGAGTGAACTATGTTTTATTTTGAATAGCGTTTTAGTTGCAGTGGAAAGCAATAATAAGTCAATACTACGACATTGAATTAAGAAATAACATTTACATAGAATTGTATAAGATATTCTAACGCTAAATTCCATAAACAGCACATACTTATTGTAAACCTAAATTAAGTGATATAAAAAAACTGAAGCAATAAAATGAAATACATAATTATTAATTAGATAACTTGTGTTCATTTTTCTTCACGTGGTAACGTGGAATCAGAGATGGGCATTGTGTTTCTGGCCGGCAGGAAAATTTGGTAAAATCCAAATCCAATCCAATCCAATCCAATCCAATTTTGGGCATAATTTTAATTTTTGCCCGATATATGCATAATCGCAGGGCATAAAAATATGGTGTCGTTAAACGTGATTTAGTATAGTTCTTTATGTAAAATAATACTTATTATAGAAATAAAAGAAGGAATGTTAATGATTGAACACATTTGTATTTTAAAATAATAATAATAACATTGATGCTGACTCTCTTGTACACCGAACTAAACTAACTAAACTATCACTAAAATTCCTTACTTTCGGCTTAAATTTAGTGAAAAATTGAAAATTGATTGATTTAGTGAAAAAATAATTTTGACAGATCTAAAATCGAATTTGACAACCGCGCGACTCCACGTGGTACTTGTTTGCCCCACCCAATGATTTTTTTTTAGAGCCGGAGGCGCGCCGGGGGGCAGCCTCGACGTGTTTTATATGGAATTTTTCACTTTTTGCGTGGAAAATATGATAAATTATTATCAACATGTTGAGTTTTAGTGGTCTATATGTGATATAAAGGGGGTCTAAATTTTCATCATTATTGCGATATTTTCGAGCTAAAGAAGCTAAGTACTGTTTTTGCACCTGAAGTTGAGGTGTTGGTGTGAATTTTGGTTCATGCCAACTAATTTATTCTACACCTTTTTAATCGCCATTAAAAATAGTCAGATTTAGTTAGACAATCTAAATTTTAGGTGAAAAACGTTAAATTCAGAATAGAAAAATTTCTATTTACACTAAACTAATAACTCAGTGCCATCTTAGTTCTGTCAAACTAAAATAAGTATAGTTAAGTTGTGTAACTTTAGTCAATTACAGATTGGGAAATCGTCGTTTGACAGGAATAAATTAAATTTTGGTGATTTTTAACCTAGTTTAGAGGCATTTGTGACAAGAGAATCGGCACCTTTGATATACTTTTTCATGTGAAAATAGGGATACAAGAATTAACAACATAATTTTTATATTAAAAAATATGTAGTAAACAATAAAAAATAACTTTTGGCATTAATAGGAGAAGCATTGTGAAAATTTTAATAATCAACATAATCATAATTACACTAGAGAACCATTGATGACACCGGAAGGGTATGATAATAATCAAACTAATATTTTTATTGTGTATTTGTATTGTAGGGCCAATTACCCTAATCACTATCGGTACCGTATAACTGTTCGCTTATATTTATAAATAGAATATCGTTTGTTTGTCGTAAAGTTGAAGGTACTGGTTCCTCTATCTTCCCGCATGTGACCTTCCGTGGCAGCATCTTTGCATATAATATCGTCATCTATGTCTTCCATCTCAGAACTTTCAGGAACAGTATCTTTATTGAAAAGACGATGTAGGCTTTCACCAATTTTATGATGTAAAAAGTTATTTTTTAAGTTTATTTAAAGTTATTTGTGCGCAACCTTCACCCCGCACCTGTCACTTAATACAAGTGTTTTTTACCGACGCTGCGTAATTTTTAACATTATTACAATTAATACGATTCTATAAGACATAATATTTTAAATAAAATGCAATTTCAATCATATGTACTTAAAACAACTAACCATAACAGTGTACGCATCCCTCCCCCCGCACCCTTCTCACGATGCAAGTATTTTACGCCGCCGCCCGCCGGGTAATTCATAATATTTATGTTCGTAAACATGGTTTGTACAACACAAATTTAAATAGAATGAGCAAATCCATAAAAATACACCTTTAAAGAATTAACCATAACTAATCTCAACAAGTTAGCTTCATAGCTAACATCAATTTCGTAAATTAATTTTGAAACAAAAAATATAAAAATTAATTCCCAAGGACAGAAATTTATGGGCACTTATTAGGAATTTTCCCAATTTGCCAAAAATGCCCAGGCATTTGCCCATCTCTACGTGGAATTGTTTACTAGTGTAAACTATTTTAAGGGGTTATGTATTAAGTCTTTTTATTGTTTTAAATACTAACTCTAGTTTCATAAGTTTTATTGTACTAACATTATATGGATTTTGTCAGTCTGAATTAAAAAGTTTTTATTTACGAGTATTATTTATTTATTAAGTATGAAAATGGACAACTTCTAGTAGATATAGGACGAAGTTTGAAATAAGGTAAAAGAATCCGTGAAGTATTTTAGATACACAGATGTCTTGTTAACGCTATTGCTACATAAAAATTGATCGTATAATATCAAATACTAGCTGTTGCCCGCGGCATCGCCCGCGTGGAAGTCAATACTTCTATATTTCAATCGGATTTTGTCCACAATTTCATGGGTTTTATTTTTTTTGCGCGGAACCGTAATTCTTTTTCTAAAATAAAATTAGCCTAAGTTACTCCTTGTAACATCAGCTATCTGCCAGTGAAACTCCTGCGTCAAAATAGGTTCAGCCATTTGGGAGATTAGATGGATCAAACAGACAGACAGACAGGCAAAAATTTTTATAATTGTTTTTTTTTGTTAAGTACAATTACCGTATATACTTTCATATGCATTTAGTAAAACCTATTATTTTGACAATACAAACAGACACTTCAATTTTATTTATTTGTATAGATATTAAAATATTTTACACTATTAAATATGTTAGATGGTAGGTATTTATCTATATTTAAATATTAGCTTTTCAGTAGAGTGCACTGACGTCAATGTTTGAGTGCTTACTTTTTGTGCGGTATTAAGATTTGAGCCGAAGATGAAGTACTTGTGCTACCTATCCTACATAAATCTACATACCTACAAACCATTTTTTTTGTATCAAACAGATAATATTATGTACCTACAGCGGTTAACAGTTCAATAGCCTTTGACTTACAAGTGACAATGAACTCTTTAGAAAAAATTATAATTGACCGATTTTTCAATGAAAAGTTCGAGACTTAGGTATATAAAAATAAAATTTTTGAGCACACGTGAAACGTATTTATCTACTAATAAAATCTTTATCAAAGCGGTTTTTTACTGATTGTTTATCAAATTAAAAAGAATTCTAATGTTTATCAAAAACTTGTATCAGGAACTATAGACACAGTTATAAGAAAGATAACAGTATTAAGAAATTGCATAAGGCTAACAGGAAATGGATTTCATAAAGATAATAAGATGACTCGTTTGAGCACAATATTTGGTGGATCTAACAGCTATAATGTTTTTATCAACATGGAATCCCCTCTGACTCATCGGGTGATGACTCATGACACAATGGTTATTTTTCTCAAAATTATGAATCAGCCGCTAAATCCTCAATTGCGTTTATATTAATAGGCATTGTCCATTGTAACCACAAGCTCATTAAATAAAATAAAAATGTACCTAAAATACTAATTAATTAATGACTTGAACAATACAACAATCAGTAGGTGATTTTTTGTTATTTGTTTTGGTACAAAGTCGCAATCAGCCGTGGGCGTCACGTCGGAGCGGCGGCGGATCTCTCAAATGGACCAATTGTACGCATGTGTCCCTACATGACTTGAGGTTGATTGACGTTTTCCCGAAATGAACGTCCCGAGTTCTTCTTTGTAAATGTTTAAAATATTACGGCTACTGAACTTTCGATAGAGCCCAGAAATAAGTTTATTTTAGCTGACGAAAATTTTAGCTTACGTAATGTAAACAAAGTCATAGATGTATGTTTTGATAATATATAATCACATTTCGAATCTGGCAGACCTCATCTACAATTTAATCGAATCGACAATATCCATAGGATGTACAGTCAAGAGCACTAATATGTATACACTTAAGGAAATTCAAAAGCGATTTTCTCGTGGAATAACGATAGCAACTTAGAGATGCGTATCTATTTCATAATTCTATGTGTTCTATAACACTATGTTCGTAACAACATAAAACTACAATCAATACAGTAGAAGAAAATCAGTTTTTAAAAGTAGCTAAGTGTATACAAATTAGTGCTCGTGACTGTACTGATGCAATTTCCCTGTAACCTTACAGCGACATCAAAGAGCAAGACAAGGAACTCCGCCAATAAATATTCCTATCAGGCAAATCAACAAGCTAGCCTTCGGAATCAATCGTCTTAATTGAAGCTAATATCTTATCAGATAATTAGTGCAATTGACGAGGGAAAACATTAATTGCTTTGATATGTATGACGCGGTACGAACGTCTTCAAGAGTTCCTGCTAGTTACAGTGCAAGTGGTGCTTCAATTGAAAAGCCTTTTAGCGGTGCCTTTTATGCATTTACTTAATTGCACGAATCTAGATTCACAGCACGAGTAAAAAAAAACCTTTTGTCGCTTAATCAGATCACTATAATTCGTTTTACTCGTTCGTTTTTCCGTGTCCGAGTGCTTCAAACGTGGGAGTGACAACATTAAGCGGCGTTTACATATTAAAACTACATCAATAAATGATTAGTTCGTCCACGATCGATATGTAGAACATAGGTATCTAGATATTAAATAACTACTTCGTATACAGTGGATACCGTTAAGTGATATTACTGAACAGAAATACTAGAACGTTCATGGTGCAGTCGCGGGAAGCCGTGGCAGTGCGCACTTGTTTCTCAGACTTATTATACAACTCACCTCGCCGGAGACGAACGGGAAACACTTTGATTTACTTTGAAATATGACTGAGATACTTTGTGATTAGACTGAGGGCTCCAAGTAAGGGGGTGCGTTCCGCAATGGACGCCGGCAAAACCTGAAGTGTCGTGATACATGCGGCCTCTATCGGCAACCGAGGAACGTGAAGACTGCCGAAATGTTCAGAGAGGGCACAGGGTGGAGAAATGTTTTGTATCAATATATTTACAATTCAAGTTTGTGTCATATTTAATTTATGTTACATTTAAACTTAGGATGAGTCTGTTTTCCTAATCTCCTTATTATTTCAAATTAATTCATAATTGCAAATGAAACAAACGCTTCAATATTCAATTTTCACGTATACGCGAGTACGAAAACATGCATAAGTTAAAAGCCATTATTTTAATACGAATACCGGTCTAAGCATTCGTAGTTCTAGAGAAAAGGCGTCCTGCGCCCTGATAATTGTGCGCGCGCAACCACCACCGGCCAATTCCCTACAGGGGAACACTATTAAAGATCACTACAACCTTCATTGAGAACGAAACATACGCGTCTCTCTCATATTCAAAATGAGTAAAAAGGACGACAAATCAGTCTCGTATTTGGTTCGACAGCAGGTAATAGGCACCCCGGCTTGAGTCGCAAGACGGCATGTTTATTTTTTCAAGTTCCAATTTACATGAATCGTATCAGAAAATTGAAATGGAAACGTAGAACAATGTGGACAAAATCAATAAAGATAAAATCTTTTGTATATCAGTAACCTAATTGAGTATCACTTTATACAAATGGGTATAACAAATTGATAACACATATCCTTAAATACGACGTAATTTGCATTATCTATCTTTATGATTGCAAATAAAACTATGATACCGTTTATCGCATACATACACTAAATAGGGATAATTCTTGTACGTAACATTTACATAAAACTTTCCATTACAAAGAGCATTCGGTAGTAAAATAAGCCAAACTTTGTTTTGTAGCGGAGTCTGAACCATTCTCACCACTCTCCCACGTCTTAATTACCTGAAACAATACAAAACAATTTGTTAAAGTCAAAGTTAAAAATATGAAAACAATTGGATAAACCAATCACTCAGCGAAGTTATTTCCACTACCTATAGACAATAAATTGCTGACCTTAATAAGCAGTCTTGTATAGAATAGAAGGATTGTTTGGAACGAAGACAGATAGAAAACCCACGAACGTAGATAGATAGAGCGTAGGTGGGTACGACATCCATCTATATGCCAAACAAGTCGTTGACCTACTAATTTGGACTGGTTAACGAAGCTGGTTAATAAATTTCTTTAATGAACTTTAAGAATTTAAAAAAAGTCTGCGTCAGAAAGATTTTTTTTAATACTGACCATCTGGATGTGATATTTCTGGATGATAATGTATTCAGTATGTTGTTACGGGTAGTCAAAAGCCCAAAGTCTGATAACAAGTCTTAGCAAGGGGTATCGTGTTACCCAGCAACTGGCTTGGTTGTGGAGGTCAGATAGGCAGTAGCTCCATGTAAAATACTGGTATTCAGCTGCATCTGGTTAGACTGGAATCTGACCCGAACATAGTTGGGAAAAGGCAGGGAGATGATGATGATGATGTTGTTGTTGTTGTTTAGTAGAAAATGTTTTCATATGTTTCGTATTAACAGCGTCTGTGTCAGTATCGTAATTGACTCATTCATTCCAACGAAGATACGGAAACCCCATTTCATTCTGGAAATAGTCACTGTTTCTTCTTCTTCCTTCTTTAGAAATGTGTAAGAGCTATATGCGGTGTCGGTCCATTTGAATCTTGTAGGCCTTTATTCAAAAAACTAAAACTATTGACCTTGACTTATTGTATTTGTTTGAAGTATCGGTTTTTATGAGAAAACATAATGAATTCTTTAGATTCAAAGGTGAAAATTACACTAAACAGAGACCAAGAGATGCAACAAAAATTTTAGTTCCTTTATGTAATACAAATCTATTTAAAAAGAATGTTTACCAAATGTGCATAACAATTTTTAATAAATTACCTAAGATCATAAGGGAGCTTCCATTTAAATATTTTAAAATTCAACTGCGTCAGTGGCTAATAGAAAATTGTTTTTATAGTTTACAAGAATTTCTGCAACATAATTTTTTTTTTTTTTTAAGCTACCTAATGTTTTGTGGCGTATCTATTTTTTATTTTAACTTTAAAGAATTTTTGTTGGGTACATAAAGAAAAAATGTTATTACTTAAGTTTTGTTATGTTCGTACCTACCTATATATTTTATTGTAGTTAACTTAAAATTTATCTTAATTTTAAAAATGATATTAGAACAGGTATTTTTCTGGATATTCTGTATATATTATTAAAATAAGTACTAACTTAGGTATTAATGTAAAATTAGGATTTGCATGCCCTAAACAGACAAAATATGGACTGTACGTTAAATCACCATTTTTTACAACTGGTAACACCTGTATTTTCTGCAAATAAATGTTTCTTATTCTTATATTCTTTCCGTGTAAATTTTATAAAAATGTATCCGACCAGTGTGAGTGAGGCCTATGCTCAGCAGTGGGCGAGAATGGCGGGCGGTGTGTGTGATGATGAACTGCGACCAACTTGGATGTAGCGCTCGCCGGCCGTTGACGGGGCACCGCTCGCTTCGCTCGCTCGGCTTGCACGCGGTTGGTGACAGTTCTGACCTAACCTAACCCATTTAGTCGGAGTGCCACTAGCGGCGTGAAATGCACCTACTTTGCGATATGCCCAGTGGTCAGCTGGGAATATCGATTAATAGGTTGCTTTCGTCACGATATGGCCATTTCTACGATCGGACCACAACAGATACCCTACATTAATGATATGGGCAAACGTCGACTGACATATCATTAAACGTTGACGTTTAAACGGTATGGCCAAAGTTAGCTGGCCATTTCATGAAATAACCGAACACTTCATGAAATGATCAATGCTAAGACCTGGCCATGACATATATGTATATAACATAGCCTCCTTCCTAAAACGCAGGATCTCCCATGAGGTCTTTGCCAAGAAAAAATGGATTGAAGAACTATTTAAATAATACTGAATTTTTTCACATAACCAAAAATGACCATTTAGCTGGCAGGGGGAGGACGCTGACTCTAAAAAAAAATTCACTTTAAAATTAATATTTCGCAAACGGATTCCTGAAGCGAAAAATGTTTTTCACACACCCGCAATATTTTGGACCGCCTATCCAATGACACCCCACACCATGAGATAGACGAGAAAAAAAAGTCATCCCCACTTTACGTGTAGGGGAGGCACCCTAAAAAAATGTATACCCGTGCGAAATTACAGCTTTCTAGTACTAAGAGTCTCTGAGCTAAGCCTGGGACAGACAGAGAGACTGACAGACGGACACACAAATCTTCCTTCTTAACTACGGAACCGTAAAAACTGCCGTAATCAGGATGACGGCGACAATGGTATTTCCCTTGGGTATCGATAAAAACGTGCAAAAATTTGTTGCGTAGACAGAAATAACTATGGACATAAACTGCTGATAGAATCTAGCTACAATCACATATCCGCCTGCCACGGGTGATGATTACCTATGATTGATCGATTACTTGCGGCGATGAAGCATGATTACCCATCCAATATCGTTAGCTCCAACGATCCATAGAGGAACTTCGAACTCTGTTTGTATAAGGTTTGCAAGTCTTCTGGAAGTTTGTTAATAAAAAAGGTACCAAATATTCTGCAACCCTCATCCCGTACACGTTGTTGAATTTTGGCACGATGTATTTATTTTTAAGTGGTATCGTTCTCAGAAAGTCTGGTCTTGTTTTTTCGGTTAGCAGCTCCGGTCTATTGACTTCCGCAAGAGTAAAAAATTCAACTTTATTGAACACATTCATAACATTACAATATTTAAAGAGGTCGTCGTCACTGTTTTTGAATTTCTTGTTTATATGTTTTGGCGTAATTACTTTTAATATTCTTAGTTGTAACTTATATATATCTGTCAGGTATGTATGATAGGTTCTCCCATAACTGCTGAGTCCGTAGTTGATAACCGAGTCTGCTAGGGCCATGTATAACATTCTAAGTGTTTTGTAAGGCAGTTTATATTTAAGTATACTAAGCTTACCTAGAATAGATCTCAGTTTGTTACATACGTAATCTTTGTGCGGTCCCCAACAGAATCGGTTATCAACCATTAGACCGATATACATGTGTTTATCAACTACTTCTAATAATGGGCATTTGCAAGTCTTTGGCGAGCTATGTAGGCAAGTGTGTTTGTGTGCCATAACTGTAGGGGTATTGGAGCATTTATTGTGTGATGAATGTATGTGAACTATTTTTGTTTTTGTTGCGTTTATTACTAATCCTACGTCATGAGCCCATTTACACATTTGGTCGAAGTTCCGTTGTAGGGATTCCTCAGCTTCATGGATGTTTTTACTAGCGACCATTATACACGTGTCGTCTGCGAATTGGTATACAGAACCTGAAGCAATAGCATTACTCATGTCATTGACATAAAGTAAGTATTCTGTCGGACCTATAATTGAACCCTGGGCCGTTCCTTGCGTGGATGGAAGCTTGGTACTATACTCATTTTGTATTTTAACCATGTTGTATCTGTTTGTGTGATAGTTTTTTAATAGTTCCAATAGTGGCCCTTGTATTCCATTTTGTGACAGCTTATCAAAAAGTGTATCACAACGGAGCATATCGAATGCTTTGCTAAAATCTATAAAAACTGTCAAAACATGTTTTTTATCATTTAACTGTTTATTGACTTCATTGGTAAATTCTCGTAATAATTGTGTCGTACTCTTATTTTTCTGAAATCCATATTGTTTACTGTTGATTATTCCGTGTGTTTGCAAGAAGTTATTTATCTCATTACCAATGTAACGTTCTAAGATCTTATCTATACAAGACAGTATAGTAATAGGACGATAATTATTGACGTCATCACGTGAGCCCTTTTTGTATATTGGACGTATCACACCTATCTTTAAAAGGTCGGGATACGTACCAGTCTGCAAGCAGCAATTAATTAAATGTGTAATGATTGGGATTAGTATAACTGAAGCATACTTGACATCTTTCAAATAGTCATTCAATAGAATTACTTGGTCTTAAAGAGTTGTATTGATGACTATGATTATTATAATTCTATAAATACATACTTTTTACGGTCGCGAGTCATATTTTGATCAACATACAACCTAATACCTACTGACTTGTAAATTGCAAAAAACGTAAGAAAATTTGAATTTCCCGGGCTACCTGGCGCTTTCGCCCTAAAGTGTAAATTTTTGTTAGAGTCAAGTGTCCCCCCTGCCAGCTAAATAGTTGTTTTTGGATATGGGAAAAAATTCACGGCAGTAGTGTAGTTCTGTAGTTACAAAGAAAACTGTTACAGCTAAGTAGGCTTTACAACTTAACGAGTAATAGTCAGTCAACTTACAATTGCAGATGGAATGTGTGAGAGTACGTGTTTTGCAACTACAATGTTAACCTTGTTTTTGGGATAAATTCATCCCAACTACGGAACCCTTCATTGTGCGTGGTTCGACACGCACTTGGCCGATTTTTTTATTTTGATTCCTTATTAATTAGATTCAGAATGACGTACTCTTTCTTTCCCTATGACCAAGTGCCTGACTTGATCCCATGTTACTTGCGGTAAGCACAAAAGTTTCATTTTTGTTCCAAAATATGGTTTCATCCTTTCTATTTTATTTTTTGGTTTTCAGAATGACCCTTAAGCTAACCGTTACTGACACCTAAGGAGGGTCACATTTACGCGTGGCGCAAACCAAAATCTCATAATACTTTCAAGTTATTGATGGTAGGTAGTCCTTGAATATTACGAGTTTTGTCCCAACCAGGAAGTGAGTTCGCGATCGCGTGTCTCTATACATTACGAGCCATTGGTGCGTGTCCCGAGTTGCGTTTGGTTGAAAAATGTGTCTCTAGTAATCTGTGCTGCCTTTTATCGGTCAATCGATAACTCTTTCATCCTACATTTTTTTATTCCAAAGTAGTTGTTTCTTTGAAATTTTAAATAAGTTCGCAAAAAAACTCAAACTGAAAAATCCTTTTCAAACACAAACTCAAAAACTTTATTTGTTAAATATGAGTATGGGTAATGTTAGAGCGATGGTGGTAAGAGATCGTCTAATTTAAAACTGCACGAAATATAAATTTTAGTGGAGCGGTCCACTAAAATTTCTATAAATACAAACATTTGAAATATAATAATGCAACAAGCAGTGGAGGGCGTGCAATTTTAAATTAGACGATCTATAGCTTTATTTATCAACTATCTGATGCCGCGGCTTCGCCCGCGTGGATGTCAATAGTTCCCTATTTGAATAGGATTTTGTTCACAATTTAATTCGGTTCGGTTTTGATTTTTTTGCGCGGAATCCTAATTATTTTTCTAAAATAAAAATACCCTAAGGTACTCCTTATAACATCAGCTATCTGCCAATGGAAGTTCCGTCAAAATTGGTCCAGCCGTTTCGGAGATTAGCCGGAACAAACAGACAGAAAGAAAGACAGACAAAAATTTTAAAAATTGCTTTTTCGTAAATATCGTTTATACTGTCATACGCATTTAGTAAAAAGCTGCTATTTAGACATTACAAATAGACACTTAAATTTAAGTTACGATGAGGCTGACATGCCACTGTGGATAATAGCCTCTTATAACATTAAAGAATAAAAAAATAAAAAACAAAATATTTATTTTTATAGAAAACCACAGTATGATGAATATTAACATAAGATAAATTAATTTAAAAAATTAAAAGACCGGAAAATGCTGATAGCACGCAAACGCGCAAGAATTAAACAACAAATAAGTTTATTTTGAGGAATAAAAAGAAGAGGAATTCCGATTACAAAAGACAAAGTTGTTGATTATAGAATCAATGCCAGCTAGTGCTGCCATCGCACTTCGAGCAAGAAAGTTTTCCGCATAGCGCCATCTATGAAAATTTTCACTAACTATGAACAAAACGAGTTTCCACCAGGTTGTGAGTTTTAAATCCGAGTGTGCTACGTTCCGTAGCGCGGCGTAGCAGCGCAGCTACACGAACGCTTATAAGCGTTTCACAACATTTCCAGTAGATGGCGTTACTGTGGGACCCTCTTTTTCATGTTTTATTTTTTTGCTTTTTTGGGTAGTTATTTTTGCAGCGTATGCATAAAACACATATTACACATAAAATTGGCCTATAAAAATAAATAATTCAGCATAGTAATATTATTATCAGGAAACCTTGGGAGTTCGGTGCCCTACTCTGCCTTATGAAGTGTAGATAACTGAAATGGTTTACTACTTAAACATATTCACAATTTCATTAAAAGTTTATTTATTTATTTAGGGACAACAAACAGCAGTGTAGTAATAAGTAAGTTCACAAGTTCACACGACTTATGTAATTACATATCACTCGAACTATCGTGCAAACGTGAGAACTCAATGGAACGTTTTCTATTATTAACTTCTACACTACCTATGTGATAGTCAGTGATAGCACTCAAGATCATTTCATTCATATTCACACGTAAAAAATGTAATCAAACAAAACAATGATTGTTTACTAGTTACTGCACACAACAGGGTAACGGGAGTCAAGGCGTAATGACCCGCAAGTGTGGAGGTTCACTAACAATAGGGTTCTTGCTCGAGTGCTTTGAAACCCTACCCATTGCTAATAGCCCGGGAAGGGGTGAAACGTCCCAGTTCACCCTCGGATGCATTAGAACGATGACATATTTCAGTTTGGAGCTATTATTCCGGTTGTTTCACTTAAAATCTTAACTTGAGACTGTTTATTCCGCCAGAATTCGTAACTACCTCCTTTTACTCATTTTGCGCTCCCACAAAAATCGGTACCTAGCGTGGTTATCTCGAATTTCTTGTTACTGTACAATTAATAAATAAAGGAATGTATGAATAAATAAAATAAAATAAATATTATTTTTATGCTTAAGCTTATCATTATTATTTTTTCCACCATAGCTCTACGATAATGTTTAATTTAATAAGTTGTAACTGCATCCCTATCGGTTGGAGCGAGAACAATTAAAATGCTAATATAGCCACACAATATGTGGGCACTAGAACTACTCGACTAACATAATTAGGTACCTACGTGTATGTGTGTCAAAAAGTATCGATTGCTCTGTGGCTACCCACAATCAGTAGGTTTCTAGTATTTCAACTGACAGGTATTCTGAAGATGTCCTAGACTAGGCTACAATCGTTTATATGATAATTAAATGCTATTATTTTAACCACGGCGTTAGTATTCTCATATATAGGTATACTTAGTCCGCGCCATGAGAGAAGAAAGAGCTATCCTAAAGGCATGCAGACAGTGATTTTTACCTTGACCGATCTTTGTAGAAAAAAAAACGAGCGAGCCTTATGATGTGTAACATCTGACATCTCACCTTGGTAATAAGCAACATTAACATACAATAACTAGGTATCAATAAAAAAAATATTATACATATTATTATATATATATAAAGCATAAAGCTGATTCGAAGTGGTCTCCATTGGCTGTAATACAGTTCTTTAAACGTTGAGGCCAGTTATCAATAGAAGCACGCACTCTTTCCATGGAAAAATTCTTCACTGCCAATCGTACGGATTGTTTTAGGCACTCCAAATTATCATGGCGTTTAGAGCAAGCCGTACTCTCTAAAACTGACCATAAATCATAATCCAGCGGATTAAGATCGGGACTAGACGACGGCCAGTCTTCAGCTCTGATGAAGTCCGAAACGTTCGTTTCCAACCAAGACTGCGTAGACCAAGCTTTATGACCCGGCGCCGAGTCTTGCTGGAAGGACCATTCTTGGTTATTGAACATGGTGTTGTTGAGGGGCTTCACTACCTTCTCAAGAATGGTATCTTGATACACTTGTGCCAATGTTTTGATACCTTTTCACAAAAGTATGGCTCAGTCACTCCTTCATAGCTAATACCCCACCAAACCATCCCTGAAGTCGGATAGTGCCCACGTTGCACTCTGTCGACTAATTGGGAAGCTTCCTTAGAGCTTTGAGCATAAATACTGTCATATTGTTTGTTAAAATGTTGCTCACTTGTAAAAAATTCTCATTTGTAAACAAAATTTTTCTGTGACCACCCTTTGCGTACCGCTTCAGTAGTTGTTTCGATTTTACCACCCTATTCTTTTTTTTAATTATCAGTTAAGAAATGACCAGTACGTCTCTTATAGGCTGCAAGTCATAAGTCATTTTCTTAAAATACGCGACATGGTGCTAGGTGCTATCTTCATCTCCCGAGATAAAATCTTTTGCTTTCGGACAGGATTTCTTCGAATTCTTTCACTTACTGCTTTGACTACCTTTTTCGTACGAACACTACGTGGACGGCCAGATCTTTTTCTGTCACAAACAGAGGAGGTCTCATTGTACCTATTAATAGCCCGGTACACAAACATTTTACTAATACCAAGCGTATGGAGAGTTTTAAAAATTGCATTTGGCTCCATACCTACTTTGTGTAATGCAATCACAGCGATTCGGTTCTCTTTATCACCCCACTTCATTTTAATATCGCAAAATATTGTACAATGTATTGGCGCCAAAATGAGAAAACTCAATGAACAATCATATAAAAATGACAGATTCCAAATTCAAATGTAATATTTTGTTTATTTTTAATTGTAACAGTATTTATGGCCAGACTAAGTATACATATATATATATATATATATATATCCCTTTTCACTTCCACAGATTGCAGGAAAGCGAGAGGAGTGCTACATAACCATAAGTAGGTATATGACACCGAATATAAATATTTTGTAAGATGTTGTGATTGTGATGATGACTAGCACGTGGCTCATCAAACATCGTATCTTTTCAATGATACACTCGTAGTGATTCCACACATATTTGTTTAATTTATCAAGATCTCTAGTTTTAACGCTTCGTTAAAGTGGTTCAACAAATCTAGCATTAACATCGAGGTGGTTCCTACATACGTTGGAAATCAAAAAAAGGTGCAACGTTTAATTAAGAAATGCACTGAGACACGAAAGGAAGGTAGTGCTAATGAGAAAGCTGAAAACACAGCCTTGGTGTTAGATTCGTCTTAAAGTGTTCTTTGAAGTCCTTGTGAAGAGCAGCTCTTTGAGTATAGTCTGAAGATGGCGACCTTACACCTTGACTTTTGTAATAAGGTAGGTAAGCTAGACTACGCACCTACCTATATCCTATGTTGCCATGCTAAACAATATTCTGACGGGTTCAAAGATTAATTGCTGGTCCGTCTCAGAGGCATTATTAAATGACTAAGTTTCTGCGGTTCTCTACAGCTGGAAAATAAAAGGTTTAAATTTGCCTTATTGATGAGACTAAAGGAAGTTATATAGCTGCTGCAGTCCGATTGTCTTCTCGATAGGTGATAAGTATACCGAGGGCAATTTTGATCACAAATTCTAAGTGTGAATAAAACCCTCAAATTTATTCCAGTGTTTAACCCCCCCGTTATAAGTTTAACGTATGTATAATGTTCTGTCCTTGGCATCGTAGCTCCCAAACGGCTGAACCGATTTAGATTTTTTTTTTTTTGTTTTGTTTGAAAGGTGAGCTGATCGAGATTGTTCTTAGCCACGATTCAAGAAAATCTAGTCAGCCGTTTGAAGATTATCAGCTCTTTTCTACTAGTTGATGAATGGATGTGAGCATCTTCCACAGGTCAGATCGAGTCGAAATTTGGTATTCTGTTACTTCAATGATATTAGAATAACATAGTAACCTTGAACTAATGCTGCAGCATTATTGGGCATTTGCAGGATACCCAACTCTCTCACCAACTTACAACTGAGATATCGTGTTTGGGCTCATTGGAATGGTCTCAATGAATAGGTTATAGATAGATCGTAATTAGGGTTTGATGATAGAGTAGCGAAAAAAATTAGGGTAAATTAGTAACTAACCTTACTGTGGGATAAATATGTACAGGCTACAGCTGGTGTAGATCATAGCGTGTCTACTAGTAATAAGTAGGTACTTAAGTAAAGTTTAAAAAGCAGAAATTAAAGGTAAATTTAAAATAAAAAAAATCCCTACTTAAACAAAATCCTTTAAAAAGTAAGTAATAAAATTAAATTTAAAAATTAAATTTTATAAGTTGTAGGTAATATTTTGATCCACGCGTCGTCGCGTCGGGAGACGGCTAGTGAAAACGCCAAACAGACGAGGCTTAGGTACACCTAGTAATTATTAATGTATGCTATTGTAGAAAGGATAGCTGCTGTTAACTTCCTATTTTCATTAGCCGTCCCCAACGCGACAACGATGCTTAGATCAAAATATTACTTACAACCTATTGTTTATGTCCGGGGTTTTATAAATTTTTAATTTAACTTTTAAATCACGAAAATTCTACTTCGGACCTTTTGCGGTCCTATTTCTCTCGCATGATTGGTCAAAACCGTGAGGGTTAAAAATTCCTAACGCAGGTCCCTCGACGATGCCGGACAGAAAAGGGTAAAATGGACGGATGAAATCCCAATGGCTATCATCATACTAATAAAGATAAAAAGGAAAAGGATTGCCAACAGTGAGGGATTGTGGCTACAAAGGCTTATCAACATGAAAGTTGCTGTTGGTAGATGAATATGGTTGGGACTAAATTGACGGTAGAAAAACATATATTATCTTCAGCCACCAGATATGGAAATAAGGGATTTTGTGAATCACAGTCATTTTCATTTAATTTAATTTATTCAATAACAATTTACATTGTGTCTGAAACCCTGAATGTTTTACAAAGATATCTACGCAAATAATTAAAACAATAAAAATTAAATTCAATCAATCAACTCAGCCTATCGTAGTCCACTGCTGGACATAGGCCTCTCCCAGGCTGCGCCACAACACCCTGTCCTCCGCCTTCTGCATCCAGTCTGTCCCAGCCACCTTCTTAAGGCCGTCGGCCTATCTAGCTGGGGGGCGTCCCACACTATGCTTGCCGATACGTGTTCTCCACTCCAGGACTCGTCTGCTCCACCGGCCATCGGTCCTTCGACAAACATGACCAGCCCACTGCCACTTCAGTTTGCTTACTCTGCAGGCTATGTCGATTACTCCGGTTCTTTTCCGGATAACTTCATTCCTGATTTTATCCATCAAAAAAACTCCAAGCATAGCCCGCTGCATAGCGCGCTGAGCGACTTTGAATTTGTGGAGCAGCCCAACTGTCAGTGTCCACGTTTCGGCACCGTATGCCATAACGGGCAGGACGCACTGGTTGAAGTCCTTAGTCTTCAAACATTGCGGGATAGGCGAAGAGATGACTTGACGAAGTTTTCGATCCTTCTGTCGGCTTCTTTCTCAAAGTTGTGTCTACCGAGCTGGATGACTTGCCCTAGATAGACATACTCCTTCACAACTTCGAGAAACGAACCATCGATGCGGTTTGGTCTCGGCAAAACGTGTGAATTGTACATGACTTTCGTCTTGTCCAAATTCATGCCGAGGCCAATCCGACGAGAGGCTCCATTTAGGCTGTGTGCTGGTCTAACTGTTCCAGCGTCTCTGCCTCTATGACGATGTCATCGGCAAAGTGAAGGTGTGAGATGTACTCGTCGTTTACGTTGATACCCTGTCCAGTCCAGTCCAGCGTCTTGAAGACGTCCTCCGATGCATTGGTAAACAGTTTCGGGGATATCACATCCCCCTGTCTCACCCCTCTGAGCAGTTAGATGGGGCTGGTTTTCTGATTCTGGATCTGGACAGTCATCGTGGCAGCGTCATATAAACATCTCAACAGTTCAATGTAGCGCCAGTCAATTTGACATCGTTGTAGAGAGGCCAGAACTGCCCATATTTCGATGGAGTCGAAGGCTTTCTCGTAGTCCACAAATGCCATACACAGCGGCTGGTTGTACACCTCGGTCTTCTGTACAATTTGCCGAACAGTATGGATGTGGTCTACGATACTGAAGCCTTTTCGAAAACCGACTTGTTCTGGTGGCTGGAACTCGTCAAGTCTCCTAGGGAGACGGTTCGTGACGACCCTCGAGAACAGCTTGTATACGTGGCTCAGAAGTGAGATGGGCCTATAGTTCTTCAGTAAGGTTTTGTCACCTTTTTTGAACAACAGAACCACCGCACCTCTGCTCTACGCCTCGGGCGTTGTACCCTCTTGGATGACGGAGTTCAAGAGACTCGCTAGCTCTCTCAGGACTGGAGCCCCGTCCGCTTTAAGGAGCTCTGTCGTTATTCCGTCATCTCCAGGTGCCTTGTTGTTCTTGAGCTGCTCGAGAGCCGCCCTAATCTCGCACTGGTCGACATCCGTAAATTAAATTAGTGCAACACAATCTCATTACCTACCTACATTAATATTTTTTACATTCATAAAAGTTCCACATTTACTTAAAACAATGTCAACGAAAATAAGAGAAAATAAACAACAAAAAAAAACTAAATACATGTCACTAATACCTAACTAATAATTTCATTTGATTCCCAATAACAATAACAAAAATTATAAAATCGCAACTTGGCAGATATTTTTGGAGACAAAATTTAAAAGCTAACAATCTTAAAATAATAATAATAATATGTACAAGTATATAAAAAAAGGGAGGGGGTAAATAATCAGAGGGCATCAAAAAATTCATCCGCATCGCTGTCAACAGGAAAAGTGCCCAGAAGGCTGGCAGCATTGCCACGTTGTATAGCAATGCTGATTCTTTGGCCAAAAAATAGGCCAGCCCTCTGGTCACGTGTGGAGTCGACCAACCGCCTGGCGATGTCTCGAAAAACTAAGTGGGCACTCGGACCCCATGGCCCAAGTGTTTCAACCCCAAACGGCTCGAACATATAAGTCCCAATAAGACTGGAGTATTTGCGCCGTTTGAGGTTTTCCGCACCCGCAGCAGCCGCTCCAGCACAGCCTGCCGTGCTAGGAAGATGGGATGGCGCAAGGGTGTCGACACACGTTGCATCCCACACCAAAGGCCTACCTACCTTCCAAGGCATTATGGTCATTCCGTCTGGTCTCTTTCCATCGTCGCGTGCTAAGCCATTGGGTTCTAAAACAGCTGGCACCCCGGCGGTGACAAGAGCACGACGGATGATGTCATTGATGCTGGCGTGCCGTGCTATCCGGCCTGCGCTCTTACTGCAGGATAGGCCATGTTGTCCGAGGCAGTCGACACTGACACCGCATTGGCAGCGATGCGGAGCCACGCAAGGAGCGCCCAGACGCAGACAAGTAGCGAGCCGGAAGGTGGTGTCACCCAGCATGGTGCCTATGTTGGGTGACTTTTGGAGACTGAAAGTTATTATTAGAAGTAGAAGATTGAAAAGCGTTTCTATTCAACGTATTGATGTAATCTCTTGACCGCGTTTTGCACTTTTATTTTAAATCGAGTTGTCATTTCTTTGTCGCTAATCATAATTGGCTCTTCATTTAGGGTCAGCACAGCTTGTCATTTTCTTCCTCTATTAGCCGTCTCATGAGTATTAGAATAGAATACGCTATATCATACAAATTACAGATATAAATGTAGAAATGTTCATACAGTGACACAGTGAGAGGTCTTATCGATAAAAGCGATCTTTAAAGACAAATTTGGAAGGATTTACAGAGAGACAATACTGCAGGTAATCTGTGGTGGTGAGTATTAACTCCCATTGTGGCCATATCATCTTTCACACAATCCATTCATTCTTCGTCGCGAACAACACGTCCACTAAACTAACAAGTATCTGCTAAATGCCTTCTAATCTTTCGCATTAATGTTATTGTCAGTGTACATTTCTTTATCTCACTTGTGTAATCAGGTTCTCATGCCAGGAAACAAGAAAAGCAATCAGTATTCTTACATTGTAACATGACGCTGTTTTTCATCCCTACTTCTAACAGAAGCTTTTATGTACTTCAACAAGCTTTTTGTGAGTACCTTAGTATCAACTTTCTGTTGTATCGATTTGACTTTAGATCCGACGTGAGATCTCTTATTAGATATTGGGATTCTTAGGCCCGTATTACAGAACGTCACTCAATACTCAAGCATTACTTAAAACTAGATTCAAGCCATTTGATTGGTTGAAACTATTTTAAGTAATGCTTGAGTGTCGAGTGACGTTCTCTAATACGGGACTTAAGTTCTTGCAAACAAAATAATTAGGTACCTATTCATTCGTACTTTGTATCAATTTAGTAGTTAGTAGAGGTATCATAATTTCTTTGAATATATTTAATGTGCTAACGTTAATAGCTTAGCGTGACTTTGGATACCTAATTGGACATACCACGATTTGCGGCTGATTTTCGCCAATTGCTAAATAAATATTAAGGTGGCATGTATTTTACTATAATTGTTGAACCTTGTAAACCACAGACGTCATATTTCAGATATAACTACTGAAATAGCGTGACTGAAGGAACTCTTTAGACAAACCCTGAAAGTCTGAAAACCACATTCAAAATGAACAAGATTAATTTTTGATGTTCTTTCAAAACTTTTCATTGCACTCAAAGATAATGTGAATTTTTAAATGGCTTTGCTTTTGGACAATAATAAAGTAGATACTACTACACATAAATGGTTTAGGTACGAATTTGAAATTAGTATTGCTGCTACATGAGATTGCCCACAGAAAGTTACAAGAAGTGATCGTAAATTTTAGCTGATGCCATCATACGATATTTTTAAATATACTTAGTCTAAGCGTTTTTGTCAATATTTTTCCCATCTTTTACTCCTAGCTTTACCAGAATCACAATATCCGGTGGCTGTGGGCTATAGATATACATAGGTACCTACAAAACACAATTAGATGCTACGGTAATGGCTAATCTTGCTGTAGATTATCTGGTAATTGCATTTTACGACACCTACGCATGGTGAGGAATGATCTAGTTACCACAATTATTTAATTAACTTACAGCAAATTATACCTTCCTCAGTATTGACCTGAGTCGTTTTTTATATACAATATAGTTTCTTCTACCCATCGAAATATACCATAAATACCGCTACTCTTTAACTTAATGAAAACGTTTAAAGTTTTAATGTTTATCCACATTTGCATAGACCGTCGACATGATAACTAAGGTATCCGTTGGGCTGACATAGCGTGACCTAGGGCACCTTTTTAGACAAACTCTAGAAAATGACATTCAAAGTTTTGGTTATATTCTTCGCGTGCACTTTAATATACATAGGTATCTTCCATTCAGGTATTTATAGATCTTGCTGCTGAATGTCTTATACCTACCAATATTAGGTATTGTCAATGTGATCGCTATGCATATACGACATTTGGGTACAAATAGTTAAAAAAAAGACTATTTATTTATTAATAACCAAGTTATATTTACAGTTTGCACCACCATATTATGAATGAAACAAAATTAATTACGGAGACAAATTCACGAACAGCAATCAAATAGATAAATAATCACATGATTGAAGTGATACCAAACAATGTTACAAGGCAGTTAGGACAATGGGAATAAGAAATATGTAAACAATGACTATTTCTTACGACGCTAGTAATAATACTAGCAACTCAATCTGTAGCGCTAACAATACAATCCACAGGGGAAATAAAGGTTATACAAACTATGAATTTGTAAAATATATCAGGTTTCTTGTGTTCGGAAGAGCACGAGAAAATATACAAAGACAAATTCAAAAATAAGAGAGAACTTGCTATGAAATTTTCTGCCAGATAACCCGAACATATGTGTAGACGGTAAAACCATAAAGGTAAGGAAAACCTTATACTCAACTAAACCGAAAGTGGACATGCAAAAACCAATCACAGACTATGATGACAGCCATTTTGACCTTCGGATGTCGTAATTATTAGAGTCTAGCTAGCGGTTTCTTACATCACCACTACAAATATTTGCTAGCCACGTCAAGTTATGGGTCATCGGTGCGCACACCTTCACAATGTTGTCGTTTTGTTGGTATCTGATAATCTTATCTATGTCGGATTTGGGTCCATTGCAGCCGCTGCTTTTTCGTAAACACGCACGTGCATGTGCTGTAAATTTTCTTAATCTTAGAAGGTACTTGCTCCAATCTTGTGTTTTGTTTGGATTACAAGATATATGGTTAGGGATTATTAACGTATTAACCCCCTAGTGGTTTCTCAAACAAAGCGTTACCTGACTACTTATATCTTCCTGAAACTTTGACATTCTTGCGTGCATTGGGTTCATAGTTCATTTCGTTTTTTGCATTAGATATGAAAGAAAATCGTAATTCTTTCTTATTACAAATTAATTGATAAATATGAAGATTTGATTAAACAATATGGATATTCGTTTTAAAGCCAAGGCTATCGTCGTCATTCGCAACATGCTTAGGATATAGAATCTATGTAGGTACAGCCTGATTATGAGAGCTTTCTTAGTCTTTGCAAAGTGTTTCTTAGTCTTTGCAAGACTTTGTAAAGTGATTAATATCGCTGCATTTTCTAGAAATTTCGTCGCGTCCTCGCTGATATGCATTAAAACGTAGCTATATGTAATTGAATACTCGTTGCGTAGTGTTATGTATGAAACCAGCGCGCGCGCACCGCTACGCTAATTTGTATGCGACCTCACGCGTCGAGCGACACTGTCGGGGGCCAAATCTCTTACGTCGGTCGCTTCTGTATCTTTTATTTACATATTACTGTATGTATATACTTCTCAATTATCACTGTCAAATTAGTGCTGAGCTGCTTGTTTTAGATTTGTATATAATTGACCTTCAATTGAAAATAATTTCGTAAATCAAAACAAATACAAGAAAGTTTTATTGGCTTCCGTGCCTGCATTGTTTTTACAAACGCAAACAACTTTATCAAAACATTTCCAAAGCAATAAAAGAGCGGCTAAAGGAACGGATGCAATGGAAAAAGGAGTTGGAGTAACATTAAGTAATTTATTTTTGTAGACCAGCTTTAATTGGTGGTTCCACCTAATTGGCGAACCGCACGCAATGTCGCGACTAAATTGTACTAATCGTTACAATTATTTTGACGTAATGGTTAAAATTCGCTCGTGGGCGACATTAACTGCCTTCATTTAAAACCGATTCAGGCTGAAACAAATGGAGTTTATCTTTAATTCCAAATAAAGAATGGTAAAATACTGCTGATACTACTTCAAGCAATTTAAATGGTGTTTGTATAGTGACATTTAAATGTAACGAGAAATACCGATCGGTTTTGTTTTTCGTAGAAGCTTTCTTTCTTTTCTTATGTGTGATTTGCTAAGTCAATCAAACTATTTAATATAATAATTTCATTGAACTAGACAACAGTTAGGTGTCCCTGTATGTGGGAAATGACGCGATGCGTTTGCCCCGAACTCGTCCGGCAATTTACCAATCACGAGGCAAGATGCTGCTAAATGTAATTGTCCTCTGATGTTGGAACAGGCATTAGCTAACCCCCACAGTTGTCACTTTTTAACTAAAACTGATGCCATGGGTTCATGGGATAGTACATTACTGCAGCGGCCGACAACAAGGCATTAATGGACGAACGTGAAAATGTGGGCCGAGGCGAAGCCGAGGCACACATACGTGAGTCGTGAGTCGTGTACGTATATAGTACTTTTCTCAAATAATGCGCGGAAAATCAACAATTAATTATGAATTCCAGAATCAATGACGAACAACAATATTTTTTCACGCGCCAATAATTATGTTCATTTGTAGTTCGAGATTTAAATAAAATATTTAGTAAAGTTACCTCCTTGGTTGCCATGTGTTGAAGTAAAAAGTTCGTTCTATTTTTAAATTGCACGACCAATATGAGTTTTCATAGTAATTTATTCGGCCGCTAAACATGACCGATATGAATTTTCATACTTAGATTGCCGGCCGCTGCTCGAATGTATTTGACCAGTACAGCATTTTCTATTTTATCTCGAAGAAGGTTTTCAAAATAATGTTCAAATTTCCAAGCATGTTTGAGAAAAACTTTTTTTCAAAAAATAAAACCGACTTTCAAGTAAAATACAGTGACAGGAAATTTAATAATTTAGCATTACTTAACATTACTACCAATTACTTAATTACTTAGCATTACTTAGCATTACTTTTATTATTTTATTTAACATTATCCACATAAACTAAGTGGGAAAAATTCGTTTTATTGAAGCTATCTCAAAAACAACCCAAGCAAAGTTAATAAATTTTACATGGGACCAACTTCGAGGTTTACCCTCCCGAATAAAACAAGAATCGTTCAAATTCTATTCTGTAAAAAGTTATGCGTGCCATACATTAAAAAAAATGTATCTACGCCTCGACTTTAGAACCTCCTTTTTTTTCGTCGGTTAAGAATAGATATTGATGAGCCAACAATGTATGGGATCGGTGTTGTGTTAGTTAAAAACTAACAAAACTGCTGTAACTACTATGAAAACGTAGCATCATAATAATGTACATGAATAAAGCCATAGCAAAGAGCCATAACCAAATAGATTAGTGGTTGTAAGTACTTAGATACCAAACGATGAAAAATCATTTCGAGTTCAAGTGCTCGAGATCTTTCTCACAACTTATAATAAATTTAATAAACGTTTAGCTGAACGAGTTCACCCGTCACCCGCAGCTCCCATATTGTCCTTTCAAAAGTGCTCTCATAAATCTGACATCGTAAAAAACCCTATTTCGAAGTTTATTTTCAAGTAGAACCACGAAGATTGAGCTACAAAATATGTTTAAAAGTTTGCTATTTGTATACTGATATCCTTTATATTGAATAGAAACTTGAGTTGTTTGTTCAGAAAGTTGGTGGTGTACCTTCCAAGACGCCATTGTTCGGTTCACAGTTCATTAATCAGTGACATTGAGTAAAGTTTCAGGATGAGCTCAGCCGCGCCCGGGAGCCCAGCCTTATTTTAGCAAAAATATTTTTTGTCGTTATTAAATTCTATTATTAACTTTTATGATCCATGGCCAGGATTATGGTCACCAAAGTGTTTTCTAGTAGTCAGTCATGAACGTGGCGGAACATTTTTTTTTATATTGTAGAGGCAGCTAAACCTCAAAACGAAAAAGAAAACAGTGGAATCATGATGTGTGTTCCAATTTAAAACATAATTGGAACAAGATACCAATTAAATTCCCAAAGCGGATTTAATTTCAAAAGCTTGGTCATCAACAGCTGCTGGTCATAAGACAGAGATGATTTATTCTAGTAAAACGGCAATAGAACGCCTATGGGAAATAAACGGCCTCAAAATCTTGTAACTAGCTAAAATATTTATTGTTTCTTGATCAATTTGGGCCCTAAAACAATAAATTCAGTAAAAGAGTATACGGTGCCAGAACTCCGTTGTAAAATAAAAGTTGGACAACCCCAGGAATATAAATATACATAATTATAATACTCTTTCCCTCCATAGGAGAAGATCCTTTGAAGCTACGGATATGGAGCATTAGAATAGGGAAATAAATCTTCGTGATCGACTGCTCGCTGTCAACCAGAGGGGCAATAAAGAAACTATATAAAAAGACTACTAATAAGCTATAGGTAAGTAAGTTAATTATTTCAAATAATTAATTAGAAACCATAATTTGTTAATACAGTTTATTGAACAGTCAAAGACAAAAATAATACACAGGATGATCCGTTTAGATGGGTCAATAAGTATTGACAAATCTACATATTTTTACTCTTGACTGTAAGTAGAACACATAATGTACATTACATATAAGGATAGAAGAATTAATATGGGCGGTCTCCATTATCTCTGACTCAACTTTGTATGAAAGACACTGACAATGCTAAATTCCTCGCCGTATATTAGGCGATAGACATTTGCCTACATTTGACCTAATTGTTCACTTAACAACCACTGCGTCATTAGTTGCGGACAGCACACGACTATGATTATTTAGAACATTGTTTCAATGCAAAATTGACTTTAAATATTAGTTCCAAAACTTCTATTAACTAATTTGTTTAACTTCATGAATTCCCTTCGTATACAGGTCGGTAGGGACATCGACGCATAGGTGGTATAGGTAAGCACAACCTGTTACCATGGATTCAGTACATGATTCTAAAGCACCCTGCGTTGAAATTTTTCGTCGGTAATTTTTTTTTTTAAATCTGCTGTTTGCTACAAAAGTGCGATACCTACGCGGTCAAAATGAATGGAACAGCATATTTCGACAAAAAAATTCAGTGTCAGCCTGTATATCGCTTAAATTCAGTTCTTACAGCAGACTTTTGTGTATCTGACAATAACTTTGAAAAACAAACCAGACCTAAAGTATATTTATGTGTTTGCACAACCCATTGTTATAATTTATCATTTATGAATGAGTTGCAATGCCCTGTTGAACTCTCGGGCCAGGTTCCTACAGACAATAGCCTGTGAGCTCAGCAAGTCAGCATAATACAATAAGTCTTACGGCCATGCCGCTTGAGGGCAAAGACACTGCATTATCACACTAACGAGAGTAAAGTGAGTTTAATTGTATTTATGGCATTACTTAACACAATAGACGCCGTCGCAAGTCGCCCTGTCGGCCTACACTGATTTAATTAGTGGATCGTGTTAGGACCGATAAAACTACAGTGGTAGGTAGTTTATAACTGAATTTGTAACTAAACTATAGGGAGATTAGTAAAGGAAAGTTCATAAAGTTCATAGAGCCTCAATTGTGAAAAACTTTGGTGCAAATTGTAAACTAGTGCGGTGTTTCATCATTCCTATTTCGAGATTATTATATCATATCACATTTGATACAAATCTAGGTTATGAAACAAATATGAGATAGCTCATTAAAACCCGCGATCTAATCAGCCAGCAATGGGTAAACAAGAGATGATTACATTAGTGCAATAAAACAACTATTTGCGAGGCATAGTAATTACAAATAATTGAATCACGAGTGTGTACTCGTATAGCCGCGCAAGCCACGAGAAAATATTAATAATTCATCACAAACGAACTTTCATTGTTTTCAAAAACTCTGGGAAGCTCCGTGTGGAGTCCTCATTAGAATTTTTATGGCTTTTACTGATGATGTGCTAACCTTTTGTTTAGGCCTATTTAATTAAATTCTTTCACGTATAAACAAGAAAGTGGAAACCTGCCAGTAGGTAATTATCTTCACAAATGTCGTGATTTAAAATCCTAAAGAATTAACAATGAAGCTATTTTATCGTTGAAAGAACATCAACAAAGTAAAAAAAAAATCTACAATAAAAACTTACTATTAATTTGCAAAATATCGACATCAAATTGTGTTAGAAAGCATTTAACTTTAAGCTATCGGCATTCGGCAGACTCATTAATCACATTGGCCCATTTACGAAAACGCAAATCATTGTTCATCACTTAAGAGCACAGGAGCCGAGCAAAAACGAAACATTTTATTTATTTTAGTAGAAATAAACGAACTAAGAGTTGTACTTTGATCACATCTATTTTTTTTTTATTTGCCGTTATTGTCAGGCAAAGGCCTCCCTACTCTTTTTCCACTTCTCTCTGTCCAAAGCTGCCAAGAACCAATCTTTATTAAACGAGTCCAGCTCATCCCGCCATCTATTAAATTTATCATATTATTTTAATCGGACATATCTGCATCTTCTGGCACCCATTTGTAGGTAAAGGACCTACCTAATTGACTTGTTCATGAACTCGTAATTATGGTACTTTATTGTATTAAATATACCTATATAGCCATGAAAGCGACAGCGCAAGCTGCGCTGCATGCAAGCTTTCATGAAATTAAGAAAGTTTATTATTTAATAACAAAATGGGTCGTAAAGCCAGCTAATTAAAATTCAGTGATTACTAGTATCGCACGACATGAGACCTAGGTGCGACTGGTATCAGGCACGGGGCGGATTCTTCTAGGAACTTAGGAAGCGTCATTACGCTCTTCACACCCCGACGAAACCCCATACACAATTATCGTGACTGTCAACTATCGCGATCAATACTGTTCAGCTTCATAAGTTTTTTATTGAAACGAAGAACCTATTAAGCAAGTCATTATAAGTTTTTCGAAAATTTTACAAAGGTCTCTGAAATAATAAACTAAAACTGAAAGTCTTTAGAGCTTAAATTGTTCGAAAATTGCCGCAATTGTAGTTTCAGCCTGGAAAAATATGCTTTACCTCAAATCTTTACACAGTCAAATGATAAAGACAAATTCACATCCTTATCATTCTATGCCGCAAAACAGAGGTCCAATAGGAAACAGCTAAATGAAATAATGGGAGCTCCAGATAAATGAAGTCAAGGTCCCGTACACTGCATCAAGGGGATCCATACGTGCGTCAATTTATTGTAAGTATTCTTAGAAAAGCCACCTACACCAGATCTATTTGTAGGAACTCTGGGCAACGGTCATCGTGCCGAATCCGTTTGCCGTACAAAAAATATACTAGAGGGCAGAGACCCTTTTTTACGACATCTAGCTCAGCGTTCTAGATTGATTACCGAATTCGCATTCTAGAGTAATCCCTTTTGTGTTGAGGTTTACTAAATATAATATTATGTATGCTGGTGGTCCTTCAATCTCAGTGTTCACAATGTTCCTTCCTTCAATAAAGGACCCTTGCCAAATTGATATATAAAATGTGCATATTTTACAATGTCAAACTCGGTTGTTTGAGTAATCCACTAGCCAACCAATCGGATTACGAATTAAAATATGTATAAAAACCAAGAATTAATATAAATAACTAATCTATTCGATAAGAATGAAATTAATGTAGAAATCGATCAAGATATGATAAAAACATTAATGCACCTGAATATGATAACCATTACGAATCGCGCGTCGGTTTCATTTTCTGTTTCCCGACTTGATTCAATAAATCAGTTGTGGTTTTAATTTAGCATAAGGCTCTATAGATCTTAATTAATAAATATGTCACGCCAATGGTTAAGAAATTAAGATGTACGGACGTATGATAAATTTAATAAATGCAAGTCACAGCCCGATTGTGCAAGGGCAAAACCAATCATATACTCGTACAATACATCATACCGTATGCCTATAGTAGTATCAATATATCATATTATTCTCGTAAACTAGGACGATTCTATTACGATGATAGTCGTTCATTCAGAGCAATATAGTGGAATGTGGACGATTGTCCCAAGAAAGTGGATTGACGTTGATATGCTGTCGCCTACGTAGAGCGTGATTATTGTCAACGGGATGAGGACACTAATTTACAGGTTTATGGACACCAATTTGTAACTTCCTATCTCAAAATGCAAGTAGGTGTACTTCTGAATTCTTGCTTATGAGACCTAGCCTAAAAAATATACTCTTGTGAAGTATGAAATTATCTTCTTAATTTAAGTCTCTTTATCCGCATCAAAACATAATTTTAAATTCTGAAGTTTTCTTGCGACGAAGTAACAAATTGATTTCAAAATGAAGAATAACAAAAAGTCTTTACATACTGCCACAGCTAACAATAAAATGATTAGAGACTATAATCATGACGAATTGGCTAACTATATTTAGACATATTTTTAAATGGATGACATAATAATATTACAAACTTAAATATCGTCATATATGTTGGTGTTAAGAAGACGCTTAAAAAATTGCACGAAATAACAAAAATATTTTCCCGTACCGGGAATCGAACCCGAGCCTCCTGGGTGAAAGCCAGGTATCCTAGCCACTAGACCATACGGGAGATGGAATTTTAGATGAAAAATACACATTACTTCGAAAAAATGTATGTCCGCTTATTTAATTACGACACCTATTATTTAATTAATGTTATTCTTGACGGACATAAGTGAAAACAACATGCCATAAAACATGAAATGATTTGCGTTTCGACCTGAAAGTATTAAAAGTAACCGTAATCGCACAACAATAAATGGTACACCATGTTTATTAATTTTTACTACTAAGGTAGCAAGTACTATACAAACATGACATGTGTACATTGTTCGAAGTCACAGGAGCTTCCGGCAATTATCTAGATACATTTATAGAATCATTAAATGGATCAGTGCATCATTCAGATGTCTAGATAGAGAATGATTAATCTTCTGTGTAATTAATGTTAATTACCTTTATTGGCATAGATAAAGACAAAAGCCCACATTGTCCAACTGTCAATGATTATGATAGCCCTACAACTATGCCTTTTAGACACAAACCGTAAGATAATGCACCATTGACGTTCACACTCGGATTTAACTGTTTAATTCATTAAGTGCATCGTAGCAGAAGCATCGTTCAGCACTTAGCAATTGCATGTCAGGTTCTAACATTAGGTTCCTACAATGGAAAGCTACATACATCGATTGCTAGTATTGTTAGTTGTTTTCCTCAAGGTACTATCTTGGGACCTCTACTGATAATCTTAACAGGAATGATATCACATCTAATTTATGTGAATTATTTTTTTATTCATTATTTTATTTATTAATTAGGTATAAGTTGTTATGTAAAATATTAACTTTTAATGGTAATCAAAGTTATAAAATAACAAAAAACCATTTGTGTGAACTGTGGATAATTCGCTGTATCTGTTTTTCAGATCGGATAGAAGATTTTACTTCAGTATAACGACAGATGGGTTAATCATTGTATTCATTACAATAATTACTTGGCTCTACCATGTATCAATCCGCGAATGATTCATGATAATGTGGCAGGTGTATTTATCACTAATGCACATAGCAATTTAGGTACTACACTCGTAATGCCTGCCATAGATGATTGTAAATTTGATATAAACATCTGCTAGATGAATAATTGCCCCCGAAAAATACGACTTAAATCAGCAGTCATTAAAAATCATGAATTCAAAAGTTTTATTCATGTACGGGATATTTAAGTTGCAGATGGAAATTATTTTAAAATATGAGGAAGCCAACATCACTTTTTGTAATATTATATTAATCCCCTTAATCTGAGTTTAATTAAAAAACACCAAAAAAACGACGTAAAGAAACATGATTGATAAACACTTGTCCCAAATTCAATTTTGAATGCTAATCGTTTAGAAGTTTTCAATCTATTTGCTCATCAAATGATTAGTGAATGTTAATTTGTCTTCCATAAAAACTTAGCAGGGATTACCAAACCGACCATTTATCAACTGTCTGTGACAGAGGCTGCGAAATCGTTTACATGTTACATTTCGAAAGATCTGGAAATCTCTTGCTGCTAATTGTATTAGCTTTGTCTTGTGACAACATGTATCAATAATAATTTGCATTTAGTTCGACTATGCATATTATTGGCGTTTGTTTTATTGCAACTGGTTTAACTTTTTATTTATATTATATTAGTAAACGATCACCATAGTTTCAAGGTCACACATAATCTATGCAAATTCATTTCAATAGATTAGACCTTTAAAATTGAATTTTAAAATTATAAAAAGAAGTTACTTACTGTAGGTAGTCTATTAAAAGTTCAGATTATAGATTAAAACTCATAAAATTTTCCTAATGCAGTTTATTAATTAATTTTATCATTACTACCAGTTGTATTCCGTAAAAAATATTGCTGATAATAACACTTCAATTCCTATTGATTGCAATGTAAGAGAATTTGAGATGATAAGGGACGAGCAATCAAGACCCTCGTGGTTTTGAATAAAATCCGGACCCCAACAGTTTGGCAGGGGGCCGCCCAGTCAAACAACTCTGGCCAAAAAGTCGCAGTAGCAATTCATAAACGCTCTTTTCATCTATCAAGTAGTAGTCGTAATGTGGAGTAAAAACGCTGACGGGATTTTATAATATACGGCATGGTTATTTTTTTCAACTCGTTTCAAGTTCCTCTCTGTGTGTGATCCATTGTCTTCGCGGAACTGCACATCCTTTAGAAATGGAACGATGCTTGTACAGAAAAAATGTTGCATTTATTCTAGTGTTTGTTTACCTGTGTTATGTTTGTCCGCAAGTTTGCTGCCAGCATCTACGTTCTCTTTGACATCCGCCATTGTGACTTCACAGACTTCACCTGTAATTTGATAGATAGGCTTATGTAGAAGATGTTTAAGGTCTGCATTGTTATCTAGGGTGCATTAATTAAGAGCGTTCTGCATAATTATTGCGTCCGTTATCATTCGTTTAATGCGTGTTACCTAATATGTGTATTAGGAAATGCGTACACGCATATAAATATACCTAATATGAAGAAACATATAGGTACCTACTCGAATATTTTGTCATCCTATTTACTGTTGCGCAAAGTGTACATATTGTTGTTCATTGAAACTTCCAATATAACGATAAAATTCAGGTACATTATGAACATTGACACTAATAAAGACCAACTGGTTTCCATATCACTGTTAATTGTGTGTGCGATAATGGCTGTAAAAAACTTTGTATACCTAATCCACTCATAATGTCATTATGTAGCTATGTGTCTATCTCGTACCTTATGTACCTACAGTGATAAAATGACTGAGTGACGAGGGGGTAGGTGTAAACACCAGCACAAAATAATAGGCGGTTATTATAGCTCATGAGTTTGTCTCTCAAACAAATACATTTTCATAATAAATAGAACAACGACTTAAAATTTTCGTCAACTTCAAAACTTTTTGGCAAAGACAACACTTTCAAATTTTCTTTATTTAGAAAATATTTTTAGTAACAGTGTTTGTTTCTTACTTGATAAGATGTTGTGTACACCGGCAATCTCGTCACGATATCACTAAGCAATCGGTCACACACAACGTAAACACTGCAGAGGCACGGGGCGCGGGTCTCACTCGCCTTCGAGATAAACACTGAATACACTGCCTGCCTTACTTTGTGGAGCTGAGGAACGAGCCCGGAGCAGGGATACCATACTCAAAAAACTAAAGTCCCGAGCAAAACTCTATAGAGACCAAAATCTTTGCTATAGGTACGTAATAATATTTTTAAGCGCACTTCTCCATCCTGAAAGGACGTGCGCTTAAATATTCTTAGGTATCGATTAAACCAATACGAATTAGATAATCCTATCAATACTTACACTAACGCCATTCATAGGCCACAAAATACTTACCTACTTCATTAATGTAATAAATAAATAAATCATCGAATTTCAAAAATTGATGGTGTAATTGCGGGAATCATTCCCACCTCAACTAGCATTTTATGCTTACGACGCTATGATCTGACAGCGACCGCGCTTACTAGTTTTTAGCTTAATCAGTTAGTTTTATATGGGTTTCATAGTAAAATACCGAGAAATCGGGTTTAAAAACGCAAGTAGTCCGTAAGTGGGCGGAGCCTCGCCAAGGCCGCCGCCATTATAGCCAATGTTTATGACACGCAAATGTCAGTTGAATGAAAGGATTTCCTGAGTTTGTCTTGATAAAATTAATAAAATAATTAATATGTTTAATTAATTAATTAATATCTACCAAATGCGCGAAGCAAACACTCGCGAGCCTACTTCAGTTCCAGGACGCGAATCGAACTACCGATCACCAATCATTATCGAGTTACGGATATTACGTTTACCTGCTGGAAAAGTAGGTACCTCATTTAGACTTCGTGTGTATGATTCATTGCTTATCATCTATTTTTCTATGTTCTTTATTTTACCATGTAAATCGGCAGTAATTTAAGGCTGGCCACACCATACTACAGCTTCGCACTCTACAAACGCCGAACGTATCCGAACGACCACCGATAACAGCCGAACGCTTGTATTGATGCCGGGAAAACATTTTCCGCGCCATTTTCTCTGGCGCGAGTGCGAGGGAGTATTTTGGCAAACAAAGCCGGTAGGTGCCCCTGGTTTTAAATGGGCGCCCGTTGGTAAGGAACAAAGGAGTATAAATCATTATCGATTATTATTTTAATAAGCATTTTCATAAGTTGCTTCGTAAGTTTCATTTTCAAATTTTTTTTTTCTCAGAACAATTTTATTATTCGTCTAATATCTTATAGGCCACATGTGAAATTTTGCATGAGCCTATAGGGCTCTCTTTGTTCTGCTTCGTTCCATAATTTTCAGATTTCTTCAATATTGAGTGCTGCGAGTTCTTCATAAAGAAAATACTTCAGACCGTAGCGTAGCTCGTTTATTTAATTAACTTGTATAAGTGACTATTAAAATTAATAGAATAGTCGAGTTGTGGGGGAAAAACACCTTGGGCTCTAGTGAGCTACATAAAAGTACCTACCTATTTTTTTATTATTCATTTAATGAATCACGTTTGCCTTTATTTTTGGGTCATTTTTTTATTGCAGTAGTAAAGTTAAAGAAAGTAATGCCTTTGTATGGATTATGCAAATGAAATCCAATTCAATACTTAGTTGCTACAAAACTGCAAACTGCTTATTCTGCAAACTGCCTTGCACCCAGTAGATGCTTGTCGTCTTGCTACATAATTACCTGATAAAAAATTATTTCTATAAAGACTTTATTTTTACATAACATCACGCCTTGTTTCCCCAAAGGGTTAGGCAGAGGTGTACCTATAGTACACCCACATTTCGCCAGTTATGTTTAAGTCCCATGTAATAAGGGGGCGAGCCTATTGCCATCTACCGGGCACAAATCCACAAATCTTTGTTTTTATCTATGGATTTCTCTTTCAACAATTTATTTTCTGATGAATCTAATTTTAGAAATATTTTGACGGAAAGTGGGAACTTCGTGTTCTACACAGTGAGATCTACAGTTGAGCTATTATATTATATTTCAAACTTATACCACCGAAAATATTTGTGATATCTGACGTTACTATTGAATTAACTTGTTACCTACCAGTGTTACATAGGTTATGTTACATAGGAAAAAACATACTCAAATCACGAATCCACTAGATTTTTGTGAAGTTTATAATACCTAATGTAGGTACCTCAAAAACCGTTAGGTGTGGAGTTCTATTCAGAGGTTCATGTTCAGTAGAAATTCTAGCGGGGACCAAGCATGTCTTTGAAATAAAATCGAATTAGCAAATAACTAACTTCAAATTATATTTTAGACAAACCTCAAGAAAATGTAGGGCATCCTATAAAACTTTAGATCTTTCGTAGCTTTCTGAAAACTTTTTCTTCGTATCCAGGGCATTAAGCAGCCTCTTAATTTCTCGTCTTTTACGATCAGAATTCTTTCTTTTTATATTCATGCACTTTTTTATCTGCAATTAATATGAAGGGCAAAGTTAGAAGTGTTGCTTTTAAACGACGTGTTGTATTTAGGACGACGATGAAAAGTAGCTAACGATTTTCATTCGCTCTAGATAGTGTCTAATACTGGTATTCAGTTGACTGGAAGCCGACCCCAACATAGTTGGGAAAAGACTTACAGGCAGATGATGCAGAATGGTGTCTAAGTGCCTTCTTCGTGGAATCATCTTTGGATAAGTAGTAGATTATAAGGTAGGTACCTTTTGAGTGGGTTCGATGGCCACCCAAGACAATACGCACGTCTCTAGCTTTTAATTACTTTCTCCAAAAATTTATTGATGGGTAATGGCCGACTTGCAATTATTATAACGACGTCTAACAAAAATAGAGTAAAATGTTATTTCAAATATCTACATTTTCGAAGTTAATATTCACCTGTCTATTTTATTTATCAGATTTTATTTCATCTAATATCAAACGATACAATGAACTAATTGAAGATAACACCATACTGAACTTGTAATAGTTTATTATAAAATTAGTTACGGTTTTTTGTATTTTTGTCATTATAAACGTACTTAATAAATAATAATAAATTTAAAAGACACGTACAACGTGTGTTTACAGTATTTAATTTAATCTTACTTTAGTATGTACAGTCATAGGTAGAAAGTTGTACAAAACGATTGTGCATAGATGTTATATTCGTATAAAAAAGGGGGTAGTCCGTATCTAAGATGGCGTATACGGGGTGTCGATGTCATGATGATGAGGTTGTGAAGAGGGCGGCGCGCGGCAGGCGACGGCGGCGCAGGCGTGCGCCCGCGCTGGCGACGTCCGCCGAGCGGGCGCCGGTGCAGGCTCGGGCCACTTAGCCCTCCGCAGGTGCTTCTCCTTCTGCCGGCGCCTCCCCCGTCGCCTTCGCCCCCTTAGGCTTAGGTCCCTGCCACCCATCACACATTTTTCGGAGGAACGCTGAAAACATGAACGTCAACATTAGAAAATCATAAAGGATCTTCGGTACTTGTTATTTGCAGATATATGGGTTATAAACTGATGAAAAGTCGAAAATTATGAAATCAACATTGATAGAATTGTGTAAATATTGGTTATCGCTTAAGAAACTGTTATATATTAAATATTATGTCAAGCAGTTAAACTGATAAGTAGTAATAACAATAGAAATATAGAAGAGCTGTAAAATTATAAAGCCTTAGATCAACAGTTAGAAGAAACGGAGCACAGTGATAGCTAGGTGTGTACGGCGGTCCACTTACGATCTTATAACTAAAGACATGACGTGATGCGTTGCCTCTACGCCATCACCTTCTTCAGGAATGCTGTAAACGGAAAATTGGTAAGACAAGGGGGCACACACAAAACCAGGAAATATACCCTCATGCTTCGTACACTTGGGGTAGGAAATGACAAAAGTATCTACTTTTATTCTTAGTTGCTTTTAAAAATAAAGTTTTATATACGACGAGGTTCATACTTTTGGAAAAGACCAATTAATGATTTATTTACTCATGCAGTACAAATGGTAATGTGCATAACTAAGGAATTCAGGATGAATCTGTGCAATTTCTGGACTACGTGTACAACATAAGGCATGTAATTTATATACTTTTGGAAGGATTCAAACTTTTCAAATGTAACACAAATTATGTAATTTATATACTGGGTTTCTACCACATAAATACCATGATCATATTCATCTAAAAATGTGAACATATAATTTGATATTTTACAGAACAAACGAAGAGTAGATACTTACGTGCGTAGGGGATCATGCCATCGTCATCTTCAGTGTCCATGCAGTCCTTTGCGACTTCAGCGACTTCACTATCTTCCAGTTTCTCACCTAAGAATTCCAAAATTCAGTATCAATATTCGGAAACAAGCATTCATTATTTTACATTCTCTACTAAAAGGATTTTTCAAGGAAACTCGTATGGTACCAACAAATACGGGTTCCGTTGCGTAGAAACAAAATCTAAATCAGCTGAGTCACAGAAATCATTATTTCGAAACGACGATCATGATGGCTTCTAGCCAAGTGATTTCAGTTCACGTCCAACTGGAAATGAAGTCGATGCCAATATGTCTTATTGACATGTTAAAGCCTCGGAAAGATAAAAATAGCTTGGCTAACAGAAATAATCAACAAAATATATATACGCTTGTGATTCATATATGTATGTAGGTAACTTCATATTGACTAATAACAATTGAGTACTTTCAGCAGATGGTTTGATAAATTTCACAAGGCTTGGAAACATAACTTGATCAATTTAGGGAAGGTATAGCAGGAAATTCTTACCTAACGCAAGGAGAGTGTGTGTAAGCTCGGCGCCAAGCATCAGACCGTTCTCGTTCTTGTCGTACAGTTTCAGACATTCCAAGAAGTCCTCGTACACTCCCTGGTCTTTGTCTTTCTTTGCTTGGCTGTAGATGGGAAGGAACTCTTCAATCTGAAACAACATAACAAATTTCTCAGTCACAATATTGATTACTTCAACAGATTTTAGTGGTCGACATTTTTTCTGATTTTTAGCGAGTAAAACATCATCTAATCACAACCAATTCTTATTTTTGTTCTCATGCTTAGGGTCGTTTACTCTAGTAACTCATTCTCAGTGAATCGTAGCTTAATTTAAACCATCTAAAAGCAATTGCAGATCCTAAAAAGAATTATTGTTATTTCCTCTGTTTAGATAATTATCTTCACATTGCTTGCACTACTTACGGAGAGCTGTTTCTCGCCCTTCTTCTTGGTACCACCGAGTTTCTCGATGGTGGCCATTGTGGGGTTGGAGTTGAGTGCCCTCAGGACATCTCCAAGGTTGAAAGCGTCGATCTTGCCGGCGCCTTCGAAGTCGTAGATGGAGAAGGCGAAGGATGCCCCTGTACAATAAATACAGTCATAAGTCATGAGTTCATGACCATAAAACAGCACATTTACACGAACTAGTACTTCTTTTAGAATTACTTAATACCTTAAGTAACACTTTTTTTTCAATACTATGTAAACACATAGGGCTCACTCACTACTTCTACTGACTTAAATAATTGTTTCACAAATCCATGCATTAGTGTTAAATTATGCACCTTATTTGCCACTAGGTATAAAGTAGATTTTTGTAAGTTTAGCATCCTTTCTTTGTGTATGTAGATTGAATTAAATGAATTTTAATTTCATTTTAGATTTCCAATCCGTCACTTATCAATCAACAGTCAAAAGATAATTATTTAATTATCTATCGTTCCGCAGTTTCTTATGAGTTGGATATAATTGGAAATCTTTAATTTGCAGTTCCATGATTTTAAATTTCATAAGGGTTCTGGAAGATACTATTTGTTTAAGTCAGGTAACGTGCGGAATGGCGCGTGGGCGGGCATTCTTCGCTCAGAATAATACTTTTCCACGATACGTTTCAATACATTCGGTGTGAACTCCTGAGTCACGTTCTAATTATAGGCTGATTGAAATAGTAACCGACTGAAGAGTTCCGTCACAAAATTTTTCGTATTCTTTTTCAAATATTTTCGATTTAATATTTTATTTTAAAAAAAAACTATTTTTTGTTTTTTTAAAGCAGCTATTACAGCAGTTACAGAACAGGATTTCGATTATTAAAAATAATAAGGTCATTTTTCAATTAAATTACTTCAGCACTATCCTGAGAGTTTTCTCGAAGATTTATTAGATTGCTCTTCATTACTCGGCGCATGCATAAAGTCAAGGATCAGCTGATTCAAGATCATTTACCGACCTTGGTAATGACAGCTGATTTATCGTTGCAAATGCAAATGCAGTGACAGATATCCGTTGCATAAAATATACATAGTCCATGTACGTAGACTTGATTCCCACGCTAAAACATACGTAGCACGCTTGCAGTGAAATCTGAGCGGAGTTTCTCTGTTTGGGCGGGCGGCGATTCGGGATCACGTGACGCACGAGTTTAAATTTGGAACGCAGTGCGCGCGCAGCATGGCGCTGCCGCCCGGCATCTCTTAGTAACGCGCACCTTTTATGAGAAACGATGCTAAACTTAGATGTTATGATCCTCACTCCCGTTTCATTTATGCAATGCTACGTTTCTTTACGGAAATGTTAAACATGGTGACGCAATCATCTTCGCTGAAGAGTATTAGGTTTGACAAAGACAACTTAAATTAATCCTGTTATCAAAGTTAGTCGTCCCTATAGTTTCACACCACAACATCCAGGCACATCTGATTCAGCTTGTGTCTCTTCAGTTAATGTTCATAATCGTTAAGTAAACAAAATTACATGTAATAAAAATTACTTACTTTCAATGTCGTTCTTGCTGAGGTCGCTCTGAAAATTACCAAAAATATTTCGTTATTTCCTTGTATGTAACAGTTGCTATGCATTGAATAGTGGTATTAGTTGGTGTGTGTTCACAGCTTTGCAGCTCGGTGTGTGTAGAAGCATTCATATTATACGATACCATCTTCTTTCACTGGTTTATAAGCACAACACTGATTTATATGTTGGATGGTGAAGAGAACACATCCGAGTCGCTCGCGAGCATCCGGTCTGCGGAATAACTTGCACGAGGAAAAAACGCGTTTACTTTTTCGTATTGCTCTTTGTATTTATCACTTGCCAAGCTAACAGTCCATTTTCTCACTTAACACCTTGCCACATTTTCACTGACGTCAGTGACTCACCATTTTGTGTGGTGTTAGTTGGTTCCCTCCCGGTCTTCACTGGCAGACGTTCAGACAAGAAGTGGGGCTCGGTAACTTTTCGCGGGACTGTTTTAACTGGCTTAGATGGCGCACCCGTCTGGATATTTGAGATTTAGCCCAGGAATCCGCGACCGTTCTATTTTCGGCGGAGTCGGTCCGTTTCCATAGCGTCTTCGGACACACACTACTTCTACAAGTGTAAAAGAGATGAAAAGATTTTCCACCTGCCCTGTGTGTGCATACGTGCTAACGCCAATTGTATTGTTAAATCTACATTTATGCTAAACTATTTCGATCAGATATTTGCGGTAAAGGTATGTTGGTATGCTCTGCCGAATGAAGTGTTTAAAATATGCTTGAAATCAACAAGATTTATTAAGTGTTCTCGTCAATATACTTAATGGGTAATATGATATTAACACGTATTAAAAGTGAATAACTTGTAAGAACGAATCTTCATATGAAAATCAAACAATATAATGCGGTCACTTAAAGCTTTATTGACATGAAATAAACCAAATAGTAATAACCATATAAAACATGACGGATGTTTGTGGTTGGACAATCAGTACTCGCCGCATTCGTCAGGTTTTTCGTCGAATGTATAGTCCTTCCAACGTGAGGAATGTACGAGCGCTTCGTTCACCGTGTTGAACTTCCATACAACTGAACGATTAGGTGAGGGGGACCGCAGAAGACGTTGATCTAAAAGACTGGCAGCTCGACGTCTTGCGTCCGGAGATAAGGGACATAGTCCGCGAGCAACAAATGGAATTCGATTCTCCTGTAAAATAATACAGAATACGAATCAGCAATTAATAAAACATTAAATTAAACAAATGAAGACGAAAAACAATGCGACTATTAATAATAGTCTGTAGCGCCATTAAATGTCCCGAATAAGAGATTCAGGACTATGATACTTCTTCACATGTTCACCTGTCACTAGGCTCGGGTGGTGACATACATTGAGGTCTTAATGAGTACTATCTGATGAGTAATATAGTAGCGAGTAGTTACCTAGATCAAGCGTGCAACTTGCTGTTTGATTAAAAATAAGTCATAAATAACGCACAAGGGATCATTGTACTCATCATTATGAACAACTTTTCCTATGGAACCAAACCTGAAATCGCGAAAAAATATCAGCTGTTCCCTACATTTTGACGAGTTATGCGAACATAAATGTACGGAACAACTGATTTTTTTTTGTTATTTCAGGTTTAGTCCTATAGTAAAAGTGGTTCATAATGACGAGTACAATTACCAATACCCCTTAAGAGGTTGTGAATTAATTAAGTATGTTACACCTTGTAGATAGAAAACAGTTGTAGATGAGGCCGAGTTCAAATTAACAGGCTTATTGATTTCATAACATAACAGAACATAACATCACACCTATATTCCCCGAAGAGCAGACAGCAGAGCAGAGGCAGAGGTAGAGAGGCAGAGGGGGGGAGCGGGGCAGAGGTGTACCTTTAGCACACCCACATATCGCCAGTTATGTTGGTGTTATTTTTTTTAACTAAATGATATAATCGACAGCCACAAAACATCGCGCGCATCGCAAAATGGTACTGTGTAGGTCACTTTGATCTGGTGACTCATCAATAAAGATAGGTTATTCTCGCACCTTGCGTCTCCCAGGTGTCCTACGTCGCCACCATCCTCGGAGACAAGCCAAGAGCCTAGCACCTTGTGAGCGGCACTTACTGACCAACGTGCTTTTCTTTGACCCACTTGGGTCAGCAGACACTCCTGATGTTGCTGCTAGCTCCTTCATTTTTGGCTAAATAAAAGTAAAGTTATGGAAAATAAACAGAAAATAAAATGTACCTACTGTTAGTATACAGGCGTCCCACGGATATGCCACATGGAGGGAAAGTACCTTGAATATTGTAGATGGAACATTTTACTGAAAGAAGACATTATTTGAATGTAAAAAACAATTTAAACTGCATTCATAGATATTTAAATAATTACATGGTTGAACCGGGAATCGAACCCGTTAGATGAGAAAAATAATTACCCTGTAGCTTTATCATACCGATCGAAAGGCTTCATCATAAGGATTATTTTTTGCTAAATAACATAGTATCACAAATAAAAGGAAGACCATGAATTTTAACATACATTTTTTTATTTTTTGGGGATTTTTTTATTTTTTTTATTTTAATATTTGATGTGAAATTTTGTTCAGTTATGGTTATGGGTTATGTAAAAAATTTAGTTTACAAGAACCAGTATGAAAGTGTCCACGAGCTACAAGCAGAACTTAGACGTATTATTCTAAATATCCACCACAACAAGACCAAAAAATCGACAGGGAGCGAAATAATCAAAAGAGTGCGACTTTGTATTCAACAGGAGGGGACTCATTTTGAGCATTTGATAAATTGATTAATTTTGTATTAAAAATGTTAAAATTCATGGTCTTTCTTTTATTTTTGACACTATGTTATTTAGCAAAAAATAATCCTTATGATGAAGCCTTTCGATCGGTATGATAAAGCTACAGGCAAAAGAGTGCGACTTTGTATTCAACAGGAGGGGACTCATTTTGAGCATTTGATAAATTGATTAATTTTGTATTAAAAATGTTAAAATTCATGGTCTTCCTTTTATTTTTGAGACTATGTTATTTAGCAAAAAATAATCCTTATGATGAAGCCTTTCGATCGGTATGATAAAGCTACAGAATGATTATTTTTCTCGTGTAACGGGTTCGATTTTCGGTTCAACCATGAAATTATTTAAATATCTATGAATGCAGTTTAAATTGTTTTTTAAATTCAAATAATGTCTTCTTTCGGTAAAATGTTCCATCTACAATATTCAAGGTACTATCCCTCCATGTGGCATATCCGTGGGACTCCCTGTGTTTCTATGGTGTTTTATTATATTACTCACACAAACAAGAGGTTCTGGGTCAACTTGAGTTGCTAAGTTTTCATCGGATGTGTTTGCTGTCATTAACTCAACTTCTTGAAGAGTCATGCCTTTTGGATCTTCCAAAATTGGATCGACTTCATCTTCAGAGTTTTGATCATAATCGCCTAGATTTAGGGCAACATTATTTTAATTACCTTCAAGAAAGCTAGAATTATTTCACTGTCTTGAATTTTAACTCACGATTCAAAGTAAGATAGGCATTTTCATATCGGGCGACATCAAGGCTCTCAACCAATTTTTCAGGGATTTCATCACAAAGCTAATGAAATTCAAAAGCATTATTGGATGCTAGGTACTGTATAATTATTAAAAGAAACAATAAGCTAATCGAAAAGATTATACTATAACGGAGAGCTGGGGAAAAAGTTGGGAGCAGTGGTGGCCCCGTCGTAACGACTTGTGAGTTTGTAGGTCGTAGGTTCGAACCCAAGCAAGCGCTTTACTTTGTGTAAATCATTTCACCACCACTGCTCTCAAAACGGTAAAAGAGATCGCAGGCATCGTGAGGAAACCGGCATGTCCTAGAACAAAATTTTCGAAGACATGCGACATCTACAAACCCCCCGCACTGGGTCCGCGTGGTGGATTACAGCCCAATTCTTCTCGAAGAGAGGAGGCCTGTGTCCCAGCAGTGGGAACATTATAGGCAGATTATGCGTTAGAAAACTAGTGAAAAATTACAAGAAGAGATTTTAAGTTCAATTTGACTGAATTTTAAAAATTAAATCGGACAAGATAAAAGTACGTACCTCTCTAATTTTGACAGCAGGCACTATATGAGAAACCCCACAGTTCCTGTCGATATCACCAGCTCCATCATCACGTATATAAAACGTCATATCTCTACCGATATCCTCAGCATAAGCGTCAGTCAAAAACGAATACTCAGAATGTTCAGAATTTGATGACCTCTCCGAGGGCAGGGCACCAGCTACCGACTGAGATTGTTCTGCTTGACCTGGAGGTTCAATCGTCATCCCCATCGCAGTATTCACAAAAGACTCCATAATTTTGTTCATTGCTTCAGTGAGTAATTCATTGGGCTCTGGATTACTTTGTACGTTTTCAGTGTCATCGGATATTATAACTCTTTCAACGTCACTCATGTCAAAAAGATGATTGATAAACATCGACGTTGATTTCGTTAACTCGTTATGACGCTAAAAATATGTGCTTTAGTTACAGAAAAACAAATGATGACTTGTTTACGTAATAATAACAATATTTAGGTTATATTATAGAAAATAACACATAACATAACATCACGCCTTGTTTCTCCGAAGGGTTAGGCAGAGGTGTACCTATAGTACACCGGTACACCCACAATTATAGAAAATAAATCGTAATAAAGGCTTACCAAATCAACTTCTTCGTCGCCTTGACCAATAAGGCTAGCCTCGAGCTTATATTTTTGTAAATTATCTGAAATGTATGCTACATTAGGAAATATCACAATATGAAACAGTGTCAACAGCATAATTATCATTTAGTGTGTATTGAATGTTATATATTTTCTAAACATGTTCAGTTTGATGTGCACTTGATCTATACTTAATGTTCTAAAAATTTCTGTTGCCTTAGTCCCGCACTTTTCAGTTGGTAGGTACCTACTACTGATCTAAAAGTATGATTGAAGAACAGTATTTACTCCAAGAAAACCAGTACTTTATCCAGCAGCTTTGTTTCAGTCAAATATTTGGCAGGCGTTTGAAATGTTACCGAGTAACAACTACCTGTAACTTTTTCCGGCGTCGATGTAGCAACTACATTGGCAACATGCTCCATCATATTTTCCTTCACAATGTCACTATCGCCCTTTGACACCTCAAACGATGTGTCTTCATCATCAGCATCACACAGTTTATCATTTTCAAGATTTTTCAACATTGAGTGATAACGCCATGGACGACCTGTTACCATAATTAAAGTTTATAATTACGCGCTTCTTTTTAGACCAGTCTAGCCAAGTTTGATCTAAGGAGAGGTTGCGTTATTCGTAAGAGATTTTAGGCTGCAACCGCCATATTATAATGGTGACAAGTATTTAACAGTTTTAGAAGCAGTATTTTAAACAAGTATTGTTTATCAAGATTCTACACAAGCGCCAGGGCACAAAATTCGCATCTATAGATGTGACGATGGGCGAGAAAACTATTAATTCAGAGGAGCTTCTTCAATGCATGAAGACTAAAACCCTTAGTTACTATTATAACTTATCTTACCTGTTTCGGTAGCAGCATTTGCTATGACAGAAGCTTCATCCAAAACCTGGCTGACAAGATGGACAGCCAACAGGGCCGCAAGGCGCTGCTCACAGCCTTGCTCACCGTCGACTGTACGCAAAAAGTGCAGTTTTGATTTTACAAAAAATTCTTTATCCATTTTTATGTTACGTACCTAAAAATACATGTCTAGAAACATAAATAATAAATCTACATCAAACACACCTTCCTTGCATAACATCTTGACGGTTTTTAATGACAGTTAATCGGTTTAGTTTTTTTGTTTTAATTCCCTGGTTTATCCAGCCAGTACTGACATTGATAATTATAAGTATGTCAGTATCAGTATGTTCCCTAATAGTCTATGGTATGTTCATACTTGTTTTTTTTTAATAATTTCAATTTAGTTTTATCTAGGTACCTATGCCAATCATATGTTATGTGTTTTGGACAGGCAGCGTCTGAAGAAGGATGTCATTTCTTTACATTTGTACTTTGTAGAACTGTCTGTCCTACATGTCACGAGCGGAATTATGATATCTATACACATTTGGTAACCGACAGGTGTCCTTACTTAAGATACCTCATTAAATCGTGAGGCTTGTAGTAGGATTTTAGGATTCATGTTTCTTTTGTACTCATCGTTCTTTTATTATGAAACCAACCATGCCGGATGGTGCTTCAGATTTTATTGTTACCTTTGATGTCATTCAGTATATTCCCAATGTTCCTATTTATTTTTGACCAAGATTAATAGGTTCTATACCAAATCAGTAAATTATGTCAGCTGAATAAATCTTTATCAATACGATGACGAAAAATTATAATTTGACAGTGGGTCACAAACTTGAAGCTTCTTAAAACATATTAGCATCATTCAACATCAACTTATGACATACTTTCCCACCACATGATATATTCTATTAGTTTCAATATAATTCTTAAATTATTTCTGTGACCTATAATAAAGTTTCTCAAATACGTAAAAAGCATTTTCCATTCAAAACACGACGTCGCTATTTCGGTAACGCCCAGCCAATAGCGCTCTAATGTTGCATATATTCTAAAATTTCAACCTCGTTCTATTTTTGTGGAAGTTTCGTGATTGTATCGTAAAATAATTTGTTATGAACCATATGGTACAAATCAGCAAAAAACTTGTTTAATTTCTAGCTCATTTTGTATGAAGACAAACACTGAAATTAATGGCCAGCTAACGACTTGTGAAATTCTATAGGGTTAAGACGATATGGTTTCAAGAAAATGCCGTGACATCATTACCTACTCATTAGCTTTTAGTTAGGTAAATCTCATTATAAGTTAAATATTTACTATAAGGTATAATTACTTATTGATCTACTTACTCAACCCGGTAACGCTACTTGAAATGACAAAACACTATATCAAGACTACGATTTTCCAACGTTACTGTAAACCAAAAATATTGATAAATCTTAGGGTGTTACTTGTTATCTTAGCATTTACCGACATAAGTTGATGAATACTGTACGGTTTGGTATAAAATAGGACGATAATTCAGGCTTTTACCATTAAAGTTTGGCACTAAAGTTAAACCAATGACGATTAGTAAATCTTAAAGTTTTACTGGAAAATGTTCCAGTATATATTTGAGCATTTATAGTAACACCTACAGTATTATAATGCAAAATACGTATTTGCCTCCTCCGTGTATTTCGCACTGAAATGTTGCAATTTTCAAGAAAAAATAAAGTTAGTGCGTGATTCATTACAATGACGTAAGACAGGTGATGTCTTCGATTTTATTTTAACTTCCTTCACCCAATGTGGGCGGGAATAAACAGAGACTGTATATGTAATATGTAGGTAGGTACGTAACATTTGGATTGTCCATAAAGCTATTTTCATCTCGTTGAATAATAAGCTCATTGTATGTACGTATGCAATCTGGCCGGGCTTATAGTGGACCAAGTTTAGTTAGATAACGAAGTTCTTGTGACGCATATTTTCCCCATTTGTTTTTTAATTTTATTTTTCTTTATTTAAGTACCTACTTTATTTTTAATTTTATGCCTCATATATGGTGCAAATATAAGTACATAATTATTTTCTTCCTTTTTTCTTTCTTTTATTTATTACGGCTTTGAGAAGTCTTATCCAGCGTTACTTTAATTCAGCAGGACAATGGCTGAAGAATATTTTTTTAGTAAGTACTTATCTACAGTAGGCTAGGCTTAGAACAAGGTCACCGTCACAAACACGGTCGCAGTCGTTACGTGTCGTCAGAAGCCCGAAAGTCTGACAATCAGTCTTACCAAGGGGTATCATATTACTCAGTAACTGGGTTGTGGAAGTCAGATAGGTAGTCGCTCCATGTAAAATACTGGTATTCAGTTGCATCCGGTTAGGCTGGAAGCAGACCCCAACATAACATAACATCATGCCTTGTTCCCCGAAGGGTTAGGCAGAGGTGTACTACCCCAACATGCAGTTGGGAAAAGGCTAGGCAGATGATGGACAAAGTAAAACACGTGAGCCAATTAACAATACTTGCTAACAATGAGTGATTAAAGATGACAGTAGTTTAATTACGTGAGTAACAAGCCACGACATAGATGATAATAATCGTTGCTGACAAGTGAATCACTACGCTGTTGTTATTTATTACTGCATAGCTGTGTGTACGTCAGCTCACCTATTTATCAGCACAAAGATATAACGTTGTTTTGAATATAGAGGCTTTCGAATTTATGCAACATTCTGAAACAAACACCTCCAGCTAGGTATAGAGAACGCAAAAGTAAATTAATAACGAATCAATCATGGCATAGCTTCGAGACTGATTCAAGTACCTAGAGATCCAGGAAAGAAAAGTGTCCTCGTGGTTTGATAGCTGCGCACAGAACCAGAAACAGTTTTTACGGCATCGACATCGAGATGCGAGACCCTTGTTGAAACATCTTCTGTTTATGCCCTTGTGTTTCAGATTTCACCGATCCCCAAATGCTTACGTTTCGTTAAAAGTAGATTGGAGTTAAGTCGATTCATGATATTTGTGTAAAATACTGAAAATTTCAATTCACATGCTTCGAATTTCCGACCGCACCATAGTTGACGATGACCAAGTTAATAGGTACTAATTAGGTATAACTACCCTAACTACCCCTCACTCCAACATATAGAAACCAAATGAACATCAGCTAATTGGCCATAAAATCTGATGGCTGCATAAAACATTGACAATGTATGTGGACACAACTAACGGAAACAATCTACAAAATGGGTACTGTTAGTGCCGCCGCTCCCTGACCGTCTCTATTTATAAAGTAAATTGCCTGCCGCAAAAGTGAACATTGATATCTATGCCAATCTTGTTAATTCAATGTCTTTATGTTTAGCATTTTATTTGGGGACCGTATCAAATAAATTACATGGAAGAGGGTTGATAAAGAATTTTCCTGAAAGCACGTTATTTTTTCACGTGATTTATTTGGTTTGAGATATTGTGAGCCAGTGGATACTTAGTCAGTTACTTACTGAGTTTGCTTGGTAGAGCGACATGAAATCAAAATGGGTAAGCATCAGCACCTTCCCAATTTTAGTCAGCCCCCAAAAACCTTCTATGTAAGTAACACATTCTAAGTTTTGGTTGGGAAGATGGGCGCTCAACTCCCCACTATCAACATTCGCGGATGAACTGCTGTACATGATTTTGTAAATATACCGACAAAGCCTGAAAAAGCACTCACTTTTATAAGCGTTTTAAGGATTTCATACTGGCAATAAAAAGTCAATGAATAAACCTCTATATTTTTCAAACCAAGACCATATTAATCCAATAATCGTTGAATAAAAGTCTGGCCTACATTTTCAGCTGCTCGGGAAGCAGCCATGTTGCCGTTTCTATGGCAACCGGAGGCTGCCTCTCTGTCTCTCAACCCGCGCGCACAGATCAATGCTGAAAATTTGCCAGGGTTGCTGCAGACGCAATGTAGATTTTATTAACCAAATAATGAGGATGTTTCCTCAAAGAAAATGATGGATGAAGATTATATTAATATTTATTTCATTACCTCCTCCTCCATTATTATATTAGATTGGTAGCGATTAGATCAGCTAGTCTATAGTAGGTAGAATACCCATATATAATTTTCCTGGTAGTATAGAAACACTAATTACTTAGTTTTCTATGAAAGTAAGTATTCCTAACTACGTGTCAATATAGGGAACATGTTTCCAGTGAAAATGACGACTGTATAAATTAAGAAAAACTTAGCTATACCAACCCTACGCGTCCGTCTCGTCACAATTGCGCGGAACCTCATTCCCAGTCCCGCGTCCCGTGGAAGAGGTCCTCGTTTCCTCCATAACTTCCCCATTGTGACACCATAGGATGTAAACAGTGGTGCATTCCATGAGTTTAGAACTATGTGTTAATTACTGGAAGTGAGGTATGTTTGCACGCTGTGTAATGAAATGGTTTCACTTACTTTAATTATATAACACCTTTTAAGTTCATTAGTTCTACGAAGGTAAGATGACAGTATCTGAATTATTTTATTCCTAATACTTAGCATTAATTTTTCTGGCACTGAAATGGTTGTTTTTAACTTATTACGCAAATACAGAAGTTCAGCCATTCTGCGATCATCCTAAAATTATTTATGTCATTTTGATGTAGTGTAAGTAATTGAAATCGAAAGTGCTTCCTTCACAAATAAGTTACTTAGGTATCTTCACAGTCTTGTACGTGTTACGGTAGTGAACGAGAGTAAGGTCCTTAAAACCCGGACGTTCACAATCACGTACGGTATCTACCCCGGACCGTAAAAAGCCGGCGCGTTTTGTCACAAACCAAATCAATCAATGTATTTTATCAGGAATCCCTCCTTGTTATGAAAGCAAAAGACATGTCCGAAGAAGATCCAAATTCCGAGGAGGTAGTCCCCATTCCAGTCCAGATATTCCTGTGGAGACAAACCACCCCGTTTGTGAGACCGCGCCTAGGAAAACTTCACGATGCTGCCTGCATGGTGAGTAAATCTTTATGACAATAATAAAATTGTAATATAATGATAACGCCTACACCTAAATGTTTGCAAAATGTGTACATACGCTCAAAACACTGGTTGATTTTTGTTTCCGTCTAATTATTGGTCTCTTTGGAAAAGATGTTGCGTTTTAGGAAAGAAATACGGCTTGCGGCCAAGTCCAAATTCAGTCTTTATTTATTTATCCTGTACATGAATTGATTTGTACGTGCCTACTTATCGATAATGAAAATAGTTTTAGAGCAACTAAGAACATTTCAAATTCCAAATTCGTCATGACCTTCATTCTACTTGAACATGTGCTAAGCTAATTGTATTATTGTAAGTAAAAACCTATGTTGTATAGCTATGAGGTCACAGAATGTATTCTGCACATTGCAGCATTGTGTACTGAGTATATTGTTACTTTAAGTATCTCCCGTATGGTCTAGTGGCTAGGATACCTGGCTTTCACCCAGGAGGCTCGGGTTCGATTCCCGGTACGGGAAATCTTTTTGCAATGTCTTGAATTTTGTGTTCGTAGTTTTGTTGTTGATTGTAAAGTGTCACTTATTTTTTGATAACACACAGTTCTGTCAACGTGCTCCTGGACACCACGTAAGTAATCACATGATTGTGCTTTTAGCTTTAATTATGCTCATAGTCATTTGATTTATTCGTTTTACTGCTTGTCTGTATTTTACCTTTTATTTTGTATTGTTACTGTGCTTCTTCCTTTTTTGTATGACGTTCTTGTACATTTTTTTTATATTATACACTTTGTTTGGGAATAAATAGGAGATGTGAGTGAGGTGTATATTATAAAGCAATGATTCTTTTTATCTTATTCTTTTTCCTCAAAACCGGTTTTATTTTAATTTGGCAACATGTTACAAAGAAACTTCAAAAAACTGACGTTGACGCTTTGACAGTTGTTTTACTTTTTGACATATTTATTGTTTACCATTTTCCATTTTCTGAAATGTTTGTTTACATGAAAACTCTGTCACAGTATTTATTAAATTAAACAATCTTTATTTCAATCGCACACCTCCTAGGAAGTTAAAGAAGCTTGCAAGGTAAGATTTCTTCCTTACTAAAATATATTGTCAATTTATTAAATCCTGTTGTTTTCGTTGTTTAATCGAACGAGCGCTCATGTAACCTATTTATATCGAATGAGTATTAAGTACTTTCGTTTTCTTCATCCGTTTTCATAGAAAAATAAACTTTGATCTGTAATAATGAATGAGTCTTACTATTATTATAAGTATTTATAATATCTATAATAATAAGACCCATTCTTTGGTCAAACGGTTGTCTTATTCCAAATCTTGTAAATAGGTGGTATTCGTAATGTGTTCAAAACCTTCTGTCAATTACAGTCATTTGAGAAAGTGCTGGTACAAAATCTACGGTTTGGCCTGTCTATCAGCTTAGCCGATGCTATAGAATCCATTCCACGATGGCGGCTCATACAAGCTTCATTGCCTCATGTGATGCATGCATTAGCAGCTCTGTTGCACAACAGGTAAAGTTTAGTTTTATTCAGTTTGGATATTATTTGTTTGTAAAGTAATCAAATTACTGGAACTTGGCAAATTATTATGATTTATTAAAAGCTTTTAAAGGCATGGTACATTAAAATTTATTTTCATGATTTGTTTGACTTCCTTTTCACGCAAAATACGCGCATTGACGTGGAGTTGCGGACACCAGCCCGTGTTACCTATTGACTTCCTTTGAAATCAGCATAATTCATATAGTGTTCAATGCAATCCTAAACTCAACATTCTGTAAAGTAATCTATATTAGATACAATACCCATAACAATAATCCTTAAATAAAGTATTTTAATTAAACTGCATTCTAGGGTAAAGGACAACATGCAATCCCTGGGCAATGTGGAAACAAAGCTGCTGTACACACTACATTGGATCCTCCTTGATGCATCCGATGAATGTATTGAAAGTGACTACGAGAATGGGGTCTTCTACTCAAACCCGTTCCATTACTTATTCTCCATACCTGCTTTGACGGTAAATATTTATATTTCTTTCTTATGAATTAGATTGGGATTTTTAATCTAACGACCTCACTATTACAAAGGTATTCACTGATTGTGTACCACTTATCTTAAAATTTGTCAATTATTTTCCAGCTGTTTGTGTTCCTGTTTGCACCACTGTCTCACCACCTGAAAGAGTCGGACTTCACAAACAATTATCGGTTAGAGAATGGCCTAAAGATGTGGCAAGCGATGTGGGAGTTCAGGCATCCAGAAGCACCATGCTTCACCACTCTCGTCAAACCAAAGCCCAAGCCTCTAGGTGGCAAGTATTCCAAGAGACACCAACCAGGCGACGTGTTTATGGGACGTATGTAGAGAAACCTATCATACTTTTACTCTTTAGTAATTTTATTACTAACGACTATAATTTATGGTACTTTTCCTTAACATAATTTCTTGCAATTGCATCCCCTGGACTGACCCCGCTGGAGTTTGTTTATTTACCACTGTAACCTGATTTCTTTATGTATTTAGCAACCTTGGGCGTATGCGTGTAAACCTTTTTTATACCTATATGAAGCTTAGTTTCGATTATTATTATTAAATAACATTTTGATTATTATGGCATTAAAAAATGGGCATAGTTTACAGCTAAAGACATTTGGTCTTACAGGCAAATTGTCTAAGGAAGAAGGTGGAGGTGGTAATGTAAGTGGAAGTCCACCCAGCCAGAACGTGTCTATGTCGCAATCGGAAGTGACGTCCAAACAAGCCAGTACTGAAGAGGAGCCATGGCTGTCGTCACCCAAAGACACCATATTCCCTGAAACTATTCCTGAAGAGAGTTCCAGCACTGAGGAGGAACATGTGGTGCGATGAGATGAAATACTATTACATTATGCTTATATTTCCTAGCTTCTGCCCGTGACTTCGTCCGCATGAAATTTCTTATTCCCCCGACCCACCGCGTCGCATCGCATCGCACGTCCGCGTTACTACTTCGTTTTCGCTTAGCGTTCTTTCTGACTTCTTTTTCTTTTTGCCCGGCTCCTAAAGATTGTAGCGTGATGGTAAATAGCCCACAGCCTTCCTCAAGAATTCCGCTACCAAATGAAAAACGGATTTTTCAAATCCGACTGGTAGTTCCATAGATTTGTGCGTTCAAACAAACAAACTCTTCAGTTTTATTATTAGTATATATATTGATTACACAAGGCTTATATTTGAATGTCTGCCTAAATAATCGCAATGACACAAACAAAATCTTGGTTACCGGCAACTAGAACTACTTTATTCTAATAGGGTTTTCAACTTTACAATTCAAAGACAGTTCTAAAGGGCAATGCGACATCTAAATTGTTTTTCCGTCACTTTCAGTTTATTTACCGACTGCCTTCGGAACAAAACTTCGGAGGAGCTGTGAAGGAGACATACACAGTGTATGCAGCCGATCCCAGTATATTTCAACCACGTAAGACCGACGGCTCGAAGCCGGGGCTACCAGGCATTAAACCTTTGCCACAAATCACGAAGATGAGGTAAGACTCAAATTAAATATCATATAAAGACACTTTCCTGCTGTGAAGTCCTAGACGGTTAAGTTGCTGTTTTATTTTAGCTGTGATAATTGAAAACTCGGCTGGGATGATGTTAGACATAATCAACGGTTCTAATTATTTAATTTAATGTTTGCAGTTCCTCAGATAAAGAGTCTCTCTCTGACAGTGGCGGCGGTGGTGGTGGCCCTACCAAGGGTACTCCAACATCGACAGAAAAACCACCCACTGCGAAACAAGGAAACGTAAGTAGCTATGCAATAATAATAATTAATCAAATTAAAGATCTTGTCTCTTTCAAGACTTTTTACTACGTGTTTATTGTTGAATGACGTTGAATGGAATCGGGAATAGAACCTACGGTCTAGTTACATTTCAGGTGTCGGCTGCTACTTTCCTAGATGTTGCTACGTTAAGGTGCTTATTTACATCGCAATGGCAAGAAGAGGGCGTGTACTGGGCCCTACACTATTTATATAACAGGTATGTGTTCCTACATTTATTTTTCAGTTTCCACAAAAAATTAAGTGATCACATGAATAAACAAACACTACATTACAGATTACGGGATATATGCGACGATATGTCTAAACAAACACAACCGAGAAAAAGAAGCAATTCTTTGCCGATACCTAAGATAGAAGTATCTGTCTACCAGAGCCCAGATATAAAAGATCGAGACTCATTGAAGAACTTTATCGAAGTTCCAGAAGTGAAAGACATGTCTCCAATAACAGAAATGCCTTTCACGTCACCAACGAAAGTAGTAGAAGAAGAAAATGTAATGACGCGAAGATCCAGTGAAAAGATCAAACGCAAAATGAAAATGGCCGATCTGAAAGCGTTTGTGGAAACAAAGCTGCTGTCGAAGTCAGAAAAAGCGCTGGAAAAAATTGGACACGATGACCACAAGTTCTCCTTCCACTCTGCAGTTAGGATGCTATCTGTAGCTATATTTTCTCGCTTATTTTAAACCTTTGTCAAATATAAATTTTTAATTTAAACACCTTTTCAGGAATATCACAGGAGTCTGGACAATACTGATGATCGTCCTAATTCTGCGTTGGCGAGTAATTTCCCGCCCTTGGCTCCGAGGCTAACTGGCGATTTATTCCACTGCAACCTAATCAAAGGAAAAAGTATGCCCAGTCTTAGGTAAATATCATAATCCAATTAATCCTTTTTTATCATATATTTTCTTTCTCGTGGCATTTTACATTTTAACTTTTATAGCTATGGTATTTTTTCATAATATCTTAAGTATAGTACATTGAAAAGGCGTAGATATTTTTGTACTTACTTGAAAATATGCAGTAGGTACTTACTTATATTTAATTCCATTTCTTACAGATTATTATAGATGATTTAGGTTTCTTAATAGATGTAGAATATTATTATTAATTAACTAGATTTTTATGGAAGGGGAGAAATATGACTGATAAACAATACATTGCATCTTTTAAGAATAAGTTCGAATCAATCATTGTAAATATTTTAGCAGCCTTACTGTGTAACACACTCATAATGCTAATCGCTTTCATTCTGACAGTTGAACAACCATTACGTTGCCGTGCGATTGTCATTAGGTCTTCGTTACGCAATAATACTGCTCTTACATCTGTTTCTAAGATCTCACAAGCTGAAGTAAATACGCTAAGCAAATATCGAATCAGCAACATACTTTTATTAATATTCACAAAATTGAACTCCAAATGTGTTCTATCGCAATCACAAAATTGTCATATTCTTTCATTATCGAAGCACAGCATGTTTATTTTATCAACACAAAATTCTGGGTGAAAATTATATTTAAAAATTATATTTATTCTCTTTCTCCCATCTTGTTGACGCTTGTACCCGTACAATTGTAATGGACGAACGATTCGGTCGCTAGCTGTCTGATTGATGAGCTAGCCTCCAATGGGTAAGTGAGCAAATTAACAAAGAAATTAGAGGCTTCGTATCTTAGACGCTAGTCATGCCGCCGGATTGGTAATACGCATACTAGTATTATAACATTTATTAGGCGTAGAGGTTTTGCTTCAGATTTTTACAATCACTCCCGAAATGAAGCCTTGTTGCTACATACAGTAGGCTTATTTCAGCACATCAAACAATTACTTTGATCTAGTAACAAAAACACTCAGACACACACTGTTACAAGTCACAATATAACAGAACATCAAAGTAGTTGTATGCACGCACAATGTTCATTAGATTCCGATACACAATCCATAATTACAAATTAATGCATTAGAACAATAATAAGATGGCGTAGTTAGATGAAATAAATTCCTTCATTTAGTTTGAGGCTTCATTGGATGCAACAATCCATGCAAACATCACTTATTTACCAACAGTAAAATTTGACAATAAAAGCATACAATTTTAAACTTTAATGCTTCACGTTAAGGATACTGTTCAACTGCAAGTTACCTATATTAGAAGTTTTTCATGATAGTCACCAACTTAATACGACCTAAAAGCATGAGTGAACACTAAATATTTAGCATGAACAAAATACACGACAAAACACAGTTATGATGTGGGACGTTTGTGATAATAAAACGAAATGTAAATCGTTTAGATTATTACCAAAAAATAAATAAAACACCAGACCTTATGAAAAAATATATAAAAGGGCATGGAACCTTTTGGTCTTTCGACCAATATGTGGTAAGTATGCCAAAACTTTCTGAAAGAAACATGTTATTTTAAAGGCAGTTATTGCAGGTACATCGATGAGGTGAGGACGGAGAGAACGCAAGGCCCCTCTAACACGATGCCTACAAATGCACAGAAGAAAAAGAACCCTATTATCACAGTGACTGAACACACTCCCACACCGTCACCCGATTATTTGTCTAAGACTGGGCAGGTGTGTAAAAATACTAAAATATTTAAAACTAATACAATTGGATCCTGATAGTGTAGTTTTTGTACACGTATAGCCCTTGCAAGCTTCCTTAAAAGCAAGTCAAAATCAGCCGAAAACGTGGTGACGTAATACATCACGCGGACGCAGTGCGGATTGGTGAACGTCACATATCTTGGATTTTTCCAGATATGCAACTTTCGTCGCGATATTTTCCTTCGCCGTACTTTGCTGAGCGTTGTGACTACTAGCAATTTATGTTATTGGGAGAATCCATATATCCAAGAACTGCTTCTGATAAGCTAGAATAGGGAATCTATAAAATTACTATGTTATTTATGCTTTTGTGTACAGGGTTCACTGGAATCTCAAATAGACTCAATCAGCATGCAAGGCTCTCAACACATACCCACACCAGAACGTAAGCCTAGCCTGACGCGGTCACAGACTGACTCCAACATAACTTACGTTGTTGAAGAAATACAGGAGGCTCCGGGGTCTTTGCATTATATTACAAAGGATGGTGATATTGATTTCCAAGTTGTTCTCAAGGTAAAGTCTTTTCCTTTTTAATGAAGGGCTTCGATTTTTGAGTCCTAAAGTAAACTATTTTAGAAATATGTGTAGCTATTCATGTTCTTAATGCTTTTATCGAATATCTATTAAGGTAAGTATCTAGGCCACAGTGGCCCAGCTATAATTACCATTAGACGGAAGCTGAAGAAAAAATAAAATTGTTCAGTTCTCATAAACTCAGACAAAACACTATAGGTTTTTAATCTTATGATGTATTAAACTGGTATTAAACATAATTATGTAATGTGATGTGATACACAGTTACACACACAGGTTATGCCTGTCTTTTACATATAGCCCGATTAAAAGAAAACTTTCTCTAAATTACTGAGTCATAGCATACGCAGGGTAATAATTCATGCTAGCAAAATTACCCTAAATAAACGAATGCGTATTAAAATTACAGGCAGTATATTCAGTATCAACGATGGACAGTTTCTACATAACCCTACGTGTTATGGAAGTGATGTTGAACCTAGTAGACACGCTGATGGAAATGGGTGTCCACAAGAATTGGCAAAATAGCAAGAATGAAGAAGCAATGCCCGGAAACGTTGATCCTATGGCGGAATTTAACAAGGATAAGGACAGTAAAGTAAGTGATTGTTTTCGTGATAAGTTAATGAACAATAATTGCTCTCTTTTTAGAGCTTAGTTGTCATATATCGCTCTTTGTCTCTGTCTTTCCAAACTCATTTTTCATATGAATCAAATGTTCCTAGAATTTATTAGCTGATCAAATGCTAATAACTAATGTTGTTGTTGTAATAAATAATGTTTTTATAGGAAAGAGATTCAGGCATACCATGCGCACAGAGCCAGGAGTCTACAAACATAGAAGGTGGCGAAAGCACGAAGGAGAGAACAAGAGAGGAAGACAACTTGGATTGTCCTTATTACATGATCATGCATGTTATACTCAGGTAAGTCTGTGTCCTATTATGGGTGAGCTATGCGGAATCTGTTACGTTGAAATAGTGCTACTCTCAGCCTAATTTTAACAAATGTTTATTAATTCCTCAGTGAGAATATTTTCGGAAATTGTTCCGGATATGCCAAAATTTTATTTTTCATTATTGTCTCATCACCTTGTATACAGGGTGGCAGGGACATCCGACGTGCAACCTGTTATCATGGATTCAGTACATGTTGCCAAACTCCCCTTTTTTAGAGTGGAAAATCATCAAATGACTTCTCCCGCTCTGGGCGGAGCGGGAGAGCGTGTCAGACTGTTATACTAAAACCCACCCATGTTCCTTCAGTTGCCTGTGCCAGGGCTACGGTAACTCTTTCGAACATCCCGCGACCCTGGCAGTTCTGAACCCCCTGCGTTGAAATTTTTCGTTGATTATTTTTCTTATAAAACAGCTGTTTTCTACAAAAGTGCAAACCTACGCGGTCAAAATGTATAGGACACCATTATTTTTTAATAACCTACGAAAAATTTCAACGCAGGGGGTCCAGAATCATGTACTGAATCCAAGGTAACAGATTGCGCATCGGATGTCCCTGCCACCGTATATTATAACATAGTCTACCCGTTTTCGGTTTCGTCTAAGCTAAATCGGATCTCATACACTCATGCATACTCTAAAGGCTGTTTCACGATGCCACTACCCACTGAATAAATTAAAAAATCTGACCTTTAGTATAATACAATTTTTCCAAGTACCTAACTTTGAAAGTTATATTTTATTTGTCCACTAGACTACTCCGTCAACTAGGCTGTTCGCACGGTTGCACCACAGCCCTCCGAGGTCCTCAAGCAGAATGCCTGCGTGTGCAAGCGCGGAACTCCTTACGCCAACTGCGATCAGCTTCCATACCCAAGTTTACCTTACGCTTGAAGGAAATGACCAAGTATTCACCAATACGAGAGGTGCTGGATAACTTGCATGCGGCTGTTGGGTTTTGTGCTGAACCTGCTACGTTGGTATCGCCTATGAGTAAGTGCTGATATTGTCTTAATTCTGATTTTCGTGTGTTAGACTTTCTAGCTCATGAACTAAAAGGTACTTCATCTACCTATACATATTTAATGTGCCAGTGTATTTCCACAGCTCATTCCGACAATTATGCACTGATCTGATAACCACGAATTGTCGCAATACATTTAATGGCTGTCGTAAAACGTGTCATACTTATGTCTAATATCCTAGGTCTGTTAATCTGCCCCTATATTATATTCCATTTCAGCATACTCCAAATATATCTATGTCATATAATAATTGTGGCACTACTTTTTATCGCTGTCGTAGTGCTAATAATATTTCTGTCTGATACCCTAGGTCTGGTAATCCGCCCCTGTACTATATTCCATTTCAACACACACTCAAAATGCACAAAATTAAAGTCGGAAAAAATCTTTCCAGACCAACAAAAACGCAGCTTCACAAAATCTCCAGATATAAGTAACCTTCAATCAGGTTACGCTACTAACTTTGGTAACGGTCAGGGTCCGAACGCGAGCCGGGCAATCGAGACGTTTATCATTGAAACCACGTTCAGAGTACTGGTTACCAGATTCGCTTTAATGCACAAGGAACTAAAGATGCTTGATAATTCTGTAAGTATGAAATTACTTTAAATCGTGGATACCTACTTCTCTTTTGCTAGCATTATTTTGATTGCCTTATTGAACAGATCACTTTGCTCGTACGATTTTTTGGGTGAGTCTTCTTCTTTATACGATTTCGTTTGTATCATATAATATATAGGAAGCAACTATGATTGTATACTCTTCATAAGCTATTGCAAAGTTCGGGAAGCCTGGGGCCGTACTATGACGTGTTAAAGCCATAATTGTTGCGTTGTGAAATAATGATAGTGCTATTCGTCCTGTATAGCTCCTCCATCTCTCTCTCGCACTGAAACAATGATGGTTTTAACAAGTCATAGTACAGCCCTCATGGGCCAAGCACAAGTTAGCTATTGTGATTGGTTGATCAAGTCATATTTCTCCCTTTAGACGTTGTACATGGAAGTGCGTCTGCTTCTGAGTTATGTGCGAGAAGCCCACGGAGGGGAGTTCCGAGTTGTAGCGTTTAGCGCTCTTCTGGACACTGCAGAAAGACCTGACAGCCAGCAGAAAGAATCTAATATGCAGACCACGAGAGTTATCAGGTTTGTGTAATATATGTTTTTTTTTTATTATTTATATTACGTCAGAAAATATGTGTGTTATGTTTTTTAGTATAAGTTTTTTGTTTTTTGCTATTTTTCCCTAGTAGTATACTAGGGAGAAGTAGCTAAAAAAAATAGAGAACATAGTTCTAAAAAACGACCCTAACGAGGCCAATCCTCATGCGTTAAAATGTTCGTTTGTTTTTGTCAGTTAGATCAGTGATAAATGCTAGCTTTATCAAAATTTGGGGAAATTCTACAGAAAAACTTATTGCATTCAAGGCGCAGAAGAAATGTTTACAATCTGTCTTCAACTTAAAATCAACTGACAGTTGCTTTTCAAAAAGCTTAAGTTTTTAACCCTTCCATGTATGTATATTTATACAATTATTTAAAACACAGAAGTCGAAACGTCGTAATAATGAGATTTGCGCCAATACACACAACACAACATTCTATACAATAATCCTATTCCTAGACTAGCTGTGCCCCGCGACTCCATTCGCGTGGAAGCCGTAAGATACACAATATAGGTACTAAAATCACAGCCACATTTTAATAAAACTCCCTCGTCCCCCGACCCGCCTGCCGCGTTGCATCGCCCGCCCGCGCTATTACTTCGTTTTTGCTTAGCGTTTTTTACGACTTTTTTTTCTTTTTGCTCAGCTCCTAAGGGTCGTAGCGTGATGTTAAATAGTCTATAACCATCCTTGAGAATTGGGCTACCAAATAAATAAATAAATTCAAATCCGACTGGTAGTTCTAGAGATGAGCGTATTAATTTTTTTGCGCGGAACCCTAATTCTTATCCTAAAATAAAAGTAGCCTAAGTTACTCATTGTAACATCAGCTATCTGCTAGTGAAAGTCCCGTCAAAACAGAGAGACAGACAAAAATTTTGAAAATTGTTATTTTTTTATTGTTTTGTACTGTATGTACTTTGATATGCATTTAGTAAAAATCTGTTACTTTGGCGTTACAAGCAGACACTTCAATGTTATTTATTTATTTGTATAGACGTATAGAAGATAATACAAGATTATGTGGATAAATATGTGCGTTTAGAATTAGTTTGTTCAATTCCTAGTATTTAATTTTTGATTATGTTTGTCATTTGCAAATTTATTTAAAATTTTATATTTATACTTTGCCTAATAATATACATAAAATATCATAAACGTTATTATGTTTCTAACAATGTATATGTACGAAATAAATTTTGTTTGCAATATTGTTAACTTTGTTTTAGGATAAGTATACCTAACTTAGCTTTGATTTTGCTTGTCATTTATTTTTAACAAAAATTCTGTTAACTTGTAATTTCGTATTTGATATTACAGATTTGTACGCCATTAACGGCAACATAGAGATCTCTTGACCCATTTTATTTATAACATCTATTTTTACGCGTATGTTTAACAAAAAAACTTTTACTTTGAGCAACTTTGACTCATAAAGCTCAAGCATTATGATTCAAATTGATACAGCCATCACATAAAAACATGTGGATACTAATCTAAAGCACATAGATCTAGTTCACCCGGTCTATTCTGTAATAATCTCATCGTGAAAACTTGAAGTGACTTGAGTGTGACTTGAACTTGTTGGGCGAAGTGAGCTTGATGTGAGTCATTCCACCTGATGCGGTTGACACTATTGACAGCTCACTTCAAACTCACTTCACCTAAGTATTCACGGTAAGGTTTTACAGAATACATCGGCTGGCCTTCGTATGGCAAGATCTTTCATTCAGTTTCAGCGCTGCGGTATTTGTTTTTTTTTTCAAATATCGCAGCATCATGCTGAGATAGGAGCCTTTTTGGCCTCGCACAGGTCTTCTTTCTTTTTTTTTTCTTCTTTTGTTATAATTGTGTTCATGATATTGTTAGTTTTAATGTTCTTTTTATTGTTGTTTTTCCTGTGCGTGTCCCAAATAAAATATTTTTCTTTCTTTCTTTCAATTTTGAGCAGTAATCCTGAAAGATGCATATGTACTTAACATTGCATTTTCACTCAATATCATTCTCACACTATTTAGGCACATTCCTCGTCAAAGCGAAGAGGAGCGTGGCTCCGACACGGGTGCTGACTCCGGCTGTGCGCCTGATGAGCGATCACATAAGAAGTTTACTTTTAAGAAGCGAAGCACTTCGTCCACAGGGGCACATGTAAGTGAATGAATTTATTTCATTTGGTTTAGGCATTAAATAATATTACAACAGACGGCCGTATTAAGGCTCATTGAGTTTTAGAAAAGTAGGCATTGTACGTACAGGTCTGTCTCTATTATTTAACAAAACTTTCATTTTTTGTCATTTAACGCTCGGGTACTGCACTGATTCGTGTAAGAACACACGTAACCAATACGTCAAGCTCACTTTTATGAAGAACGACTTACAACTCTGTTAACCGTCTAATCAAAGCAATCAATAAATTATTATTTGCCGAGCAAGCTGAGGCAAACCTTTATGAAAAAGTCTTCGGATTGATAACTGTCGTAACCATTACGTAACTTCTCTCCCACAGAGCCTCTTAGAAACAGAAGGCGGAGAGGAATCAGCGAGCCAGTCCCCACTATCTGTGCGCACGCGCCGCTACCAACTGACGCCGCGCCAATCAGAACGCACCATCCCGTCAGCCTCGTCAGCCGACATCACGCCTCACCACAAGATCTCGCATTCCAAGTCCATTCCCTCAAAGTTCCACATCGCTGGCATTGGTAAAATAAAACATTGTTGTGCTGATCTGCGAATAAGAAAGTGTATGTATAATACCAGATTTGGTTCGTTTGTCACCGCGATTAGTTTCGAGAATCATGATTCAGAACACATTTACATGGTGCAGCATTATTAGGTGCAAATATGATGTAAATAGTTGGTTTACATCTTAGTCATTTCTTCTGCATGAAAATTAAGGAAAATTTAAAAATGATATCCTTAGCAGCAAAACTATCATCGGGTAATACAGGTACAATATGTTTTTCGAAAAAGATCGGGATCGATTCCTGGCTAAACTAGGAGCTTTTTTCGAAATTCTCAAAGACGAGTTGATGGTTCTTTTAACCACATTGCTCTACTGCTCTTATTTAAAACTCAGTCTGTATAATATCACATCTATCCCAGTTTCAACACTGGGATAGTTAGTACTATTTAGAATGACGACAACATTTCAAATTAGTTTACTTCATTCCGTTAGTGAAATAGCATGCATGTCTTTTCTAACCTCACATACCATTCATCAACTCCATAAATCGTCAATTATTTTCTTCTAGTGAACTGGTTTCGTCAGAAACCGCATCATTCTCAGTCGTTGATTCGCAACGGAGGTGGTTCGGGAGAGTCTTTGCCGATCTCTGGTAGTATGATATCGTTGGCTCGGCCGCCGCATATGCCGCCGCCGCACACGTCACGACCCGTACATGTTAAAAGAAGGGTTGGATATACTCTGAATAGGTAATATACATTTGAAAGATAAACAAACTGAGGGAGGAATCTCTCAAAAGAAGAGATTATTAGCATTTATTGTGACATTCGTGTTTCAGGGCTAGAAAGAGGGTAGAAGATAGACTGAATAGATTTGGTCTTAGGAAGATGGGGAAAAAGAGAGATGGCAGTATAGAAGATACCAGTGGCGGTTGTGAGTATATTTTTTTTTTACTATTTCTTTGTCCACCCCCGTAGTATCTGTTATCCACATCATAAGATCACAACTACACAAAAACATCCTCCGCCGACGTACGTACGGACGAAAAAATATCGCGGCGGGATTTTATCGCGCACTGGATTTTCAACTCTCGGTGTTGAGCCGAGCATTGAAAATCTAGTGCGCGAAAAAAAATCGGCGCGATATTTTTACGTCCATGTGAACGTCGGCTTAAGGTTTAGAGTCAGTATTGATTCATCCTGCCTTCAAGGCCAAGATTTTAAAAATAATAAAAAAAGCTTTAAAAATTACATAAATAAATAGTCGTTTCGGGCTTCGACATGAACTATCACTTTCTTTAGCAAAATAACTCTTTTCCGTAGATATGTCACGGCGTGGCTCCGCAGAGGGTGGTTCGGGCGGTGGCGAATCCGAAGTAGTAATACTAAAACGCCGTCGCCTAGTAGCCGCGGCGCCTCTGTACGCGGGACTCGCTCGCTTCAACTTCTTGTTAGACGCGACACAGCCTGGCGGTACGCCCGACGCGCTTTTCATGGCCGCACTTTTAGATTTGGTAAGTAAATGCAATCATACAAAATACAACAATTTTTGAAGTGAAAACTTCTTTAGGCGTGTTGAGCGCTTATTGGTAGGGGAAAACCTTACGGGTTTGCGACATGCGACATGCTTGCGCCAGGCTGGCGACGCGCAACGGCCTGTGTACATGTATCAACATGACATGATGAACATGATGTTTTAAGTTTTCACTTCTGTCGGCTGTCCTCATGACTGGCAATATTTTTTTTATCTATGATGCCTACTTTCTTTTATGTAGGCCGTATATATATCCTAGTCAAAATTACAAACAATAAACAACAATACAATACAATTATAAACTGTGCCTTACAGAAATACTTTAACTACGTTAACTTTTATAATGTCTATAATAATAATAATAAGACATTTATTTCAGACGTAGTCCATATACTGTTAGTAACACACAAAACCTTATAAAGCTATTGCTAGTACATACAAAAACAAAGCCACAGAAATCACAAAGTGGCACCGCACAGGAGTGCCAGTTTATGCCAAGCCCTGGACGCCACCACCCTCGGTGTGTAGTCGGCGGCCCACGACTATGGTTGCTGTTCCTAATTCAGGTTTTAGTTGACGTACACTGAGTTTTTATCAGTATCAAAAATAAAATGTCTTTTGTGATGCGCACAGCAAAGGAGTGGAACTCTCTGCCTGCGTCTGTGTTTCCGGACGTATACAACCCCGATCTCTTCAAAGTGAGAGTAGGACTAGGTAGACTAGGTTTCTTCTGGGTAAGCTCGCTCCATCGTCGACTTTGTCTCTGTCATCTCTGACCTAGACTAGAGTCAAGAGCAAACTTATCTTAAATAAAAAAAATATAAAAAAATAAAGTATCAGGTCGGGTCAGTTCAGATCCATAACGATATTCGTAATATTGTTTCAGCCACATACTGTTGTTGTTGGAAGAGCAGCGATACTTTTGGAATGTGCACACTTGGTGCATAACTGCAATAAGGGCCAATGGCCTTATTGGCTGAAATCGAATACGTCCAAAGCTGCTGGTAAGGCATTAGGAAATCTTCTATTATAGTTACAATGTGTCAATTTAAGATTGTTATTTAAAAGACTATTATTTTTGCAGTATCCATAAATCCTCAACTGAAAAGGCAGCGTTTAGCGGGCAAACTATTTTACCAATGGGCAGAGGTAATTTATTACATCATAGCGTATTTGAACCCTTTAATATCGATTTCGTACATCTACCAAGCTGCACTGAACCCGCTCCCTTTCATAGAGAGGAGGCTTGATTATGCAATGCATGTCAAGTTAAGAAAACTTATACTTACAAAACCATTAGGTACTTACTAACAATCTCTCAATGCCCTAGGCAATAGGAAACAGACTGGAAGAAATGTTGATCGAAGATAAAAAGCACGTCGATACTGTGATCAACTTAGTAAATGACCCGGATGGACAACGCGAACTTTTGCAGCAAGACGAAGAGGAGGATTTTCTAGACGAAGGTAAGCCTTAACAGCGTCATCATCTTCCTGCCCTGGTTTTCTTCTCCGTAAGCCTTTATCAATGTCCTAAATATATTTAAGGAAAAAATGAAAAATCATACAGGTGGCGACATCTCCTTTGTTAAAGTGCCATAAGAAACAAGAACTAACATATTTTGAAAATAATAAAAACAAAACACCGTTGCTTTTACTCCCATAAAGTTTTACAATTTTACACTCTATTGGACTGAACCTAGGATTCATTTTGGATGCTTTTACAATATGGAGACTTACTATTCCTACAGCTAGTATTCGCCTGCCTGGAAAACCCGTTGGTGCCGAGTGTCCCCGAGCGCTTAGAATAATTGCTTGCGTACTGCTATTTGAAATAACGGCGTTCCTGCGCGAAACCTACCAGAACCTACCGAAAACATGCCGATCCTCGTTAAAGGAAAGAGGACCTTGGGACAGAGTTTACAGGTACCAAATTCTCTTGCATTCTATTATTAGAAGATTATTTTTGGTAAGTAGCTTATTAATTCTTTGGTGTAAAACGTTTTATTTTTTTGTCATTATATTATGCGAAGATGGATGGAAAAACGACGTATTGTGTGTAAGACTAAGTGAGTTCATTATGTTCAGTTCATTTGAGATGTATTAAGAAGAGTGCATAATTATATTTGACAATACTTTTATTTTAACAGGGCTCTTAGCAGTCAACACACATTAATGCCAGTCGAGTATGTTTTCAAAAGAAATAATGCATGTTTTCTTGCATACGGCACTAAGCGTGCATGCGTATGTAGAATGTACATAATATTGAATAACGTACACTTTTAAAATGGAAGTATTATGTGCAAATTTCACTTGGACCGATGTGACTCTTATAGCGAATATTGTTCACTTATTGGCAAATTTTGGCACTCGAGATTCACAACTGTTGCTACATCTAACGCTAAGTTTCATAAAACAAGCTTTAATATTCCGTGGAGTACTCTACTTGTTACATGCAGCTACATTTGTGACGATCTCATCTCCACGATCTTATTTATAATAAAATAAATTCAAATCTACGGTATAATGTGCATACGCACAGTTAAATGCATGGAATGTTGTAAGATAATACACCTAAATTGCTATCGATTAAAATTATTCTAAATTTTTACACGAATATTAAAATTGTTTTGTGAAATACACCCTTTCGAAATTTTATCTAATAGTTTTATTAAGTGATAAAATAGTTTAGATGAAATTAGAAAAACGTACAAACGCTTTTGCTACATTGGCATGTGAGATCAAACAGTAAGAATTCAAACGAAATTGTATAGTAAAGATTATAGAAGCTAAAGTAAAATAGCTGGTAAATGCAAGCTAACTCGTTCATGGACTTGAGAGTCCATTGACGCGTTGAAATGTGAATAACTTGGATCACAGGGAAGCTAACCGTCGATGGAGTATGGCTCTGTCGAGCATGGGCCATTCACAGGCGTCTGCGCAAAGCTTACAATCGATTGCGGGGGCAGAGACAGAGAGAAAAATATCGTTTGTTCTGCATGAGCCTGAGAACGTGTCTGGTGGAAGTAATGTAACTGTAAGCACATTCATACAAATAATACAATTATTGTGCCTTTAATCGCATAGAAAAGTCGAAGCTTTCAGCTAAAGCGTAGCTAGTTTATCAGGTAGAAAGTAAAAGAATCCTGGCAATAACCGATTTTTATAGTTAGCAGATGCCATACCTCCGGCAGTGGACGACAAGAAGGGTCGTTTAGGATCCCGTGGTAAAGGAGGCATGCATCGTCGTAATACACAACAAACGCATTCCGCTTATGGTTCGTTCAAGCGACGGTCTATTAAACTTAGGCAAAAGGACACCAGGGATGTGGTTGATGAATGTAAGTTCTAATTTATTTTTCTTTAGACGTTCTGAAACTCCATCAAGTCCTTTTAATAATATTGTTGTTTAAACGTGTTTGTGTGAAATAAAAATCAAAGAGAGTAAATACCTTAATGATCCGTGTTTGCAGTACCTATAGTGTCGGACTTAAAAAAGGTATTTTCCCTTCCAGTTGTTACAAGAAGGTCCGATTCAATACAAAGTAGACGGAAAGTGTCTTCGCTATCTGATAGAAGTGACACTTCAGAGGTGTATCCTGGTGCCGGTAAGATCTATGAATCTTTTAGACACGTTAAACGATTAACAAGCTTTTGATTTTAAATTTGATAAATTTTTTCACGTACCTCCTCTTCTCCCCCTCCTCCTCCTTTCCATTCATACATCTGGTCACATATCATAATAATCATTCATACATCTGGTCCTCTGTATTCATTGGCAACCAAAACAACACCACTGCTTACCATTTCCTGCAGGCGTCCGTATGAGTATACTTTATAACGTGTTCTACGAACAGGTGGTACGGTGATAATGTCAAATGAAGTGGACAGCGGTGGAGAAGAAAGTCCTGGCGTTCTTTCTGATGATCACGACCACCCTCCAGACAGTCCTGATAGTAACTCTACTGACCCACCTGATACTAATAAAGGATTTCCGTGGCTTAAGGTAAGTTAAATTGCAGATTTATAAAGCAGTACAATGGAAGTCCGTTACAAAAACATCGTTCCTATCAGACCTCAGCCGTCCAGCTTCTTTATCTACCAGTCTTATTTTTTCTAGGGATCGGTGCAATATGTTCTGATCTTCCATTACCCTTGGTTTTTCTTCCTAATGGGTCTCTCACTGCCGAGAATTGTGACTCCTTTCTAACTCTTCAACGGTTTTGTAATTGCAGGTGATGGTGAAATTCCTTAACTCGTTCAACTACGTATGCTGTCATCAGAACTTCTGCCACCCCTACTGCTTCCGAAGAAACATGAGAGCAAGCGTAAGACTCATGAAGTCTGTACAAAAGGTAACCTAATCTTTATTAATATTTTTCCACTCACACAAACATAAGTACACAATGTGGATCTGGACGTACGACATTAAATTAAAACGAGCTCAGTACTAGTCCATCGAAATATTTTAAAACACGAAGATTAGTAGTTAATGAAAAATTTAAAAAGTGCAGTTTTCAAACAAAATAAATAGCAGAATCAACTGCATAAAAAGTAAACACGCTTTATCTACGAAAAGTCTCTGACCAACGGTGCGGTGCGGGGTGCGGGGCACGGCGGCGGCAATGTTTACCTATTATTACGGACTCAGATCTACATCATGTTGAAAAATAAGAAAATGAAAAATAATTTCCTGTGGCTAAAGTATTCATTGGATTTGTTTGTTTTTTTGTATACGGGTAAAGAATATGATTCTCTTTACGTGGTTTAAAGGAATGTTAATCATCCTGTTCCACCTTGTATACTATAATCACGGAGAGATCGGTGCGCTGCAGATACATGAAATAAAAAACCGTGAATGCATAACCTCCTCCTTTTTTGAAGTCAGTTAATAAATAAGACATTGGCTTCTTCTTGCAGATATATGGGGAAAAGTTTGGCCCCGAAATGAACACGACAAGCTCCGATGAAGGAAACGGTGGGATTCGCCGCGGACGACGCTCACGCAAGTCTTCAGAACATTCTACTGATAGGTATACTCAGTATGAGCCCAATTTTAATATAATTATTTCATGTTAATCAGTGTTTTAAGTCTGACAACCAGTCTTACCAAGGGGTATCGTAAAGGTCAGATAGGCAGTCGATTTATGTAAAATACTCGTATTCAGCTGCATCTGGTTTGATTGGAAGCCGACCCTAACATAGTTGGGAAAAGTCTAAGCAGATGGAAGATGGTATTTCATTTATTAAACAAAATGCTTTAAAAAAAAAATTGCCTATATAAAAATCGTTCTGTTAAAAGATATTATGTTTTGTTCGATCTATAAGCGTCTAACCCATCAAATCCTTGAATGCAATTAATAAATCGCACTTTTGCGTTTACTAGATATATGTATAGTCAACAATCTGTACAAAAAGGCTCATTTACATGGAGAGATTCACTCGATTCCAAGATGTGAGTTGCATATTCTTGTAAAAATTTACTAAAATCTCTCCGTGTGAATGGCCTTTAACTTTATTGGTATTTTCATTCATGTTTTTGTCGATATTTTACTCAATGCACCCCCAGAATCGAGCGTTCAGTGATCGAGAGTGCGGGCCTTGCATACAGGGCCGCGGGCGGCGAACAGGCCAATATAGCCGCTGAAGGAATACCTTTGAAACCTGGTGCGGTGCCCTACCCACCGTTAGACCCTCCACCTATACTCAAGTACCTCAAAGGACAGGTCTGAAAAATGTTTAAACTACTTTTAAGTAACCTTACGCAGTTTTATATTTCACTTTAGTGATAAATTCAATTTTTTACTGCGATTTCTTTCGCGCACTGGATTTTCAACGCTGCGCTCTGCATAGCGAAAATCCAACAGTGTTTTTTCGACACGTTGGAATGCACTCTGTTGGACTCTCAATGCACGGCTCAACACCGAGAGTTGAAAATCCAGTGCGCGATAAAATCCCGCCGTGTTATTTTTACGTCCATGCGAACATTGGCTAACTCATGTGCATGATTCAGGTTTGACCCAATTATTTTTGCACTTAATTGAATCTTTTTACTAATGAACCTATCTCGCGGTGAAGTTGCGAGACTTTTCACTAACGTGCATTCGGGATTGCCAGGCCATCCCCAATGGACGTCTTTGAAAAATTCGGAAGTCCCGATTTACAGCAAAAATTGGACTTTCGACTCCTCTTTGCTAAACCAGAAACACTGCACTTGCTACTTTAATTTTTTTTAATTGTAAACGATATAATAAACACTGCCTCGTTGGTCTAGTGGTCGCAAGCGCTACTGCTGAGCATGGAGACCTGGGTTCGATTCCCAAGTCGGGCAAAGTGTTATTGGGTTTTCCTATCTGGAATTTAGCAGTAGACGCCCGGAGTCTGGATGTATGCCCGGTTGATGACAATAGGCTCGCCCTCTATTACATGGACTTGAACATAACTGTCCAAAATGTGTACTATAGGTACACCTCTTTCCAACCTTTCGGGGAAACAAGGCGTGATGTTATGTTATAATAAACACATTTGGAACCGCTCCAAAAGGCAAAACACTACCTCATTATATTTATTCTAGGTTCGCGACGCCTACCACACTCCTCTTGCCACCCTAATCAAAGGAGCAACAACAATGGGCGAAGATATGTTCGCAGAATGTGCACCCGTTGCATGGCAGTTACTATTGGAATCAGATCGCGAACTTAGTTCGTGTGCCGCTGCGTTGTTCATACTGGCTGCTGTAAAGGCGCCGAACACTGCCACTGAAATCATGCATAATGATTTGAAACATGCTGAGCCGAGTACCAGGTGTGTATGAATTGCGAAGAACCACAGATACCGATCTGTGCTAAGGACTCACTTGAATATGTCATCTTTTTTACCGTCGCAAGCTTTGGATTTTCCCACTTGTATAATTTGCAAAAAAAAAAAGTAAAATGTTAATCTTGTACCATCTGGCATTAGTATCCCAGATATCAGTTCTGCAATAATAAAATCTATACAACAAATAAATAAAATCGAAGTGTATGATGTTAATGTCAAAATAACAGCTTTTTACTCAATGCATATAAAAGTATGAACGGTACTTTTTAATAAAAGATGTTTTTTGTCGGTCTGTCTGTTTGCTCCGGCTAATCTCGGAAACATCTGGACCGATTTTGACGGGACTTTCACTGGTAGATAGCTGATGTTATAAGGAGTAATGTATTTTATTTAAAAAAAAAAAAGAATTAGGGTTCCGCGCAAATAAATTAAAACCCATGAAATTGTGAACAAAATCCGATACAAATAGGGAACTTGTTTTCCAACTTCCATGCGAACGAAGTCGCGGGCACAGCTAATCCGAAATAATGATAAAATATTGTAGCAATTGTAAAATTTTCAGAATAAACGCAATTCTAAGATTCCAAGTTATGTGGAAGCTACGATACCAAGTATGGCCGCGCATGGAGGAAGGAGCTTCAGTGACTTTCAAAGTGCCACCTCCGGGCATAGAGTTCACACTGCCTTCTCCAAAGATCGGCATCGAGTCGCTAGCGGTCGTTGATCCTCCGTGGAGCCCACAGGTTAAGGATAAGGATATGGAGATGACTTTGAATCAAGAGAGACATGTAAGAATGAAGTCTAGTTTGTGTCTAGTGTGTGTTGTGCTATGTCTGTGTTCCTTTTCTTTGAAAATCATTAGTCGGTCAGACGACAGAAACAAATAATAATATTATTCCTCTATCTATTATAGCCCTGAACACCTCTAGCATGGACCCTGTTGTTTTATGTATTATTTTTTGCTTATGTCTGATTGTGTTTTATCCAAAAATGTAAGTAACAATAAAATAATTAAACTTACTTAAAAAAAAAGTTTTTTATATGGTCACAATTTCATCCACAGCGTTCTCTAGTAACAGCAACAAAGACTCGCAAGAAACAGCAAACGGAGGCGATAAAGAGGGCGCTTCAACAGCGGAATGATAAGAAACGCGCAGAACGAGAGAGTTTCCTTATCACTACTATACCTATTACGAGGCAAGCGGCGCGCGAACCTGCGCTTGACCATGCAGCTGATGACCATGTTGAACGTAAGTTATCTTATGGGTTGATTGGTTGGTATGTGAAATAGCACAGCCATTTTTATTTCAGCGTTTCATTTTAGAGCTAGCGTGACAATTTTGTTTAAAAATAGAAAGAATAAAACGGTCTTTAAAAACACGTTTTTACGGTTCCGTACCTCAAAACGAAAAAAACGGAACCGTTATTCTTATAGGATCACTTCTTTGTCCGTCTGTCTGTCTGTCAGTCTGTCAAGACCCTTTTTCTCAGCAACACGTGGAGGTATCACGTTGAAATTAATATCTAATACGTAGGTCTACGGTACCTTGGACCTCCAAAAAAATCAAGCTTCTAAGTCAACGCAATAAAAAAATACGGCCATTTATGCAACATATTTTGATACTCGCAAATAAATCAAAACCTATTTGTAGTATTTTCATATACAAAAACATTTTTTTTTGCGATTACAAACTTGCATTGGCAGTTGGAGAATTGACCGTGACGTATATCGATGTACGGGAGAACATGTTTTTCAACTACAATGTTAAGTTTGTTTTTGGGATAAATCCATCCCAACTGCGAAATCCTTCATTGTGCGTGGTCCGACACGCACTTGTCATTCAAAACACAAGTCATTGATGAATCCACCAACAGAGTACTTTGTTCACCTAATAAGGTACGTGTCTTCATCTTCATGTCGGCTCGAGCTTTTTAAGGAACTTCCCGTGCCATGACATGATGATCATCAATCCTTGTGCTAAGCATCTGGAACTGGAAATTCTTCTGTTTCCTCACAGCACCAGCCGATGAAGAATTAGTAGAAGGAGTACGAGGATCGCATCACACACAAGTGGCATCAGCGTTGTTCCCTTCAACATTATGCTCGGCTGTGGCTGAGATTGTTTCACTATTGGATGATGCTGCTGTTTCAAGAGACGGGTGTTCTGTCTACGAAGTCGCTTATCAGGTAACGCTGTTACGCTATAGGATTAATTGCTACAAAAATAGACGTATCACTGCTTGAGCGCTATATACAAGATATTTCATTCAAGTGCCTAAGTATATAGTATTGCCTTATTCGACTATAGCGACAGTTTTATTTACTCCAATCCAGTTGTCTACGTGTCTAGAGGCACAAAAACACCGGCCTTTCTTGTTACCAAAAAAAAAATCGATAAGATTCCAAAATAAATAAGCGAATAGCCACATAAGTTTCTAAGAGCGTACATACTGTCTTCATTTACACCATTGCATCTTGTCCAGGTTATATGGTGTTGCCTCGTAGAAGATTCAGCACTATTCCTCCGCCATGTCCTGGAACGTTTAACCCGAGACCATCAAGATGAGATGTTCAAACTACTGCGTCATTTGATCCGGTTCATACCGAGATTACCTCAACAGGTATTAACATTGGTTACTGTACGGTACCTCATATTATTGAATACAAGGTCTTAATAGATCCAACAACAAACCGAGCACATGCTATAATTCTAAGTAACATTTAGCAAAATAATTTCTCAGCCCGATGATTTTTATTTTTTTTTTCAGGCTGCCTTTGCGCTGTACAACTATATTATAGGATACGTCATGTTTTATGTGAGGAGTCCTCATGAGGAGGGACAGAGGCTTGTTGGTGCGGCGCTGTCTATATTGTGGATGGTGAGATACATTTCTAAGCTATTTCACTTTAGTAATTTTCTTCATAACCTACCCTGGCAAGTGACAGATTGGAAGTGCGATTGCAATTCCAAACTATCACTTACTACTAATACGTTTACTGCCAGACACCAGACACAATAGAAAATCTATTTTGCGATCAACGGGTGACCGCAGTGGCAGTCAATGACTTAAGGCACGACAATCCACTAAATACGAGGTGTAATTTTAATCAGCGTTAATCTCTTAAGGGGTCATTGTACTCATCATTAAGAGCAACTTTTACTATGGGACCAAACCTGAAATCGCGGTAAAAAATCAGCTTTTCCCTACATTTATGTTCGCATAACTCGTCAAAATGTAGGGAACACCTGATTTTTTTTTCGCGATTTCAGGTTTGGTCCCATAGTAAAAGTTGGTCATAATAAGGAGTACAATGACCCCTTAAAAGGTTAACAGTGATTAAAATTACACCTTATATAATTAGCGTGAAAATTATTTGAAATCATCGTTCTATTTCTGCCAATCATTTGAAGTTAACAGAGACGTGAAAAATCGTGAAGATGTTTTAAAGATTTTAGTGTAAGCAGACGTACAATAGACGAGCTTTAGAATTTCAATTTGAGACATAAAAAAATGAGCATACAGTATATTCTACCTGAACTTCAGGAACACTCGTGTATTACCACCGTATTAAACTCATTTTAATTTCCAGGTGGTTCACAGTGTTCACGGTATAATGTTCAAAGATCTGAAACAGATATTGCGTAAAGAGCAGTGTGATGCATCCATACTGCTTACCGCTAATGTGCCTGCTGCCAAAAAGATTATTGTCCATGGTCCACGTAAGTATATAAAATCTACAAAATATCTGCAAGAAACTAGTTTAAACTCTTGATTAAATACAGCAATAATTCACTTTATAGACAAGCAATAGTCAAATCTCATTTTACTTGAATACACAATGTTAGATAATAATTTACATATTTTGCCTCTTAATCAACTTTCTACTTTAGCATTATGTAGCCTAAGAGGATTTTCGATTGACCGCGTTTGTAATAAAAAAACCCTAAATAAATTTCGGTTGCAATGGAATTTGAACTTGTTGAAACATTTTTCGGTGTAATCGCTTATTTTTGAGATTGCTGGATAACCTATAATTAGCGACTGTGTACATCCAAGGTTAAGTGTTACCTATACAGCCTATACTAATGAATTATATATTGTATACAGAAGCTGTTGGTAATACCTTTATTCCTAAATAAAAAATGTAAAAAAATAGAGTTTGTGTTTCCGTAACTTAATAATTATCTGAGATTCTGATTTCAAATACACATAATTTATTTTATTTTATTCCAGCTGACAATGAAGGTTACATACCGTCTCAGTTTCCCGTCCAAGAAGACACAGTCTTTGCACAAATCCTGAAAGAGTCCCTCGATTTCTTCGGTATCCCAGAAAAGTTACATCGAGAACATTTCCTTGTTGATTTCAAAACTCGTAAGTCGTACCCGTATCTTATTAGTCATTCAAAACATGGTCGTGCTTGCACCAACACTTGCAATAAGGTAACTCGTGTTTATAACACAAGGAGTGCATTAAAATAGCCTCCTGGAGTAACGATTTTTAAATTGCACTGGTATACCCGGGGCAGCTCGCTCCTCTATCATTTTGCTATCTAGCTAAATTTTAACTAAAACATGACTATATGTGGACGTCCAAGCAAAAAGGGTGGTCCTGTAGTGGGGTATTGAGTTAAGACCAGATTCGGTGTCTAGAATAGTCAATTGATACTAAGGATTAAAAAAATATTCAAAAACTGGTAAGTACATTAATTATTTTTTTATCAGACATTTGAAGTTGAAACTCCGAAAAAACTTGATTTGAGAAAAAGCATTTTCAAAGTTTAATTTTTGGTACAACTTAGTACATTTTCTGATGTTTCTCATCATATAAAGTCATTTACTATATGAACTTGTAGATAATTGAGCATTAATTAATAATCAATTAAAATCGAGAAATGCAATTTTTCACCCAACTAGCAACTTTACAAAACTGCGTATATCTCGGAAACTAAATGCCAAGAACTGGACCCTTTTGGCTTGGACGCTCACAAATGAGCAGTCTATTTATTTATTCACAAGGCAACTACAACAGGTAATAATCACAGTATACCATTAGGTTCACATTATAGGTCTCGACCTGACCATCACCCAAAGTGTGTGTGAGTGTGGGTGTGTGTGTGTGTATGTGTTTATTCTTATATAAATCTTGATAATAGAACATTAGAAGACGGATCGGAATCAACAATTCTATAGGATCATTATTGACTCCTTTCCCAAATTCATGATGCGAAGTTACTGGCTGACGCTAAGCTGACCGCTCCGTAAGCTCGGGCCTCCCACGGCAGTATTCATGTCCGTAGGAGACCGGAGGCAAGCTAGCAATTCACAAATGCATACAATTTATCGCAAAGCGACGCCACGCAGGGATACGAAGCGGGAATGGAACTTCACTAGCTTTTGTTATCGCCTCGCTCTTTCATAGGACAAATCCACAACCCGCAAGGCTATGTCCGAGACCACTACTTCTTCAAACGCTCACAGTATCCACAACTAGGATTGGTTCACATGGAACCTGATGAAGCGTTCCAAAAACTGCAGGAACAAGAACTCTTGCAGAAATTCGTTGAAATCGGAAAAGTGTTGCTGACTTGGGCTATTTTGAAAAATGTTGATATGGTATGTAATACTTACCTACTTAATCTTCTGTTTCATTTGTTTTTTACAAAAAGATCCAATGAATAATTTAAAAGTTACAAGGACAAGTCAACAACAGAACTGTTGTGTTATTAGTTTTTAAAGCTATTATATTTATGGTGCTATGCCTTCTGTATAGATCCATCTCTTTCTCGCACTAGAACAGTCATGATGGCTTCAACTCTTAGAACCGTTTTTGAACTTGACTTGACCGGCATTTACAAAGATGTTTAATATTCCTTATCTGTTTTAGGTGGTCCAACGCGTAGTATTTCTTCACGATGAGCTCATGAAACTGCCTTCATTCCCTCGTAAAGCCCTTGAGGCCGATCTGGTGCTGTATAGTCGGGGAGCTCTCGGTTCTACGCTATTGGGATTGGATGTGTTGCACAAGTTTATGTAAGTTCTTCTTATGGCTCTGCTCACTATGGTCTAATGCTACAAAATTAGAATAATCTAAGTTACAGTAAAAAATACTGCATTATTAATTTATAAATTTAATTTTCGATAAAAAATAGAGTCGACATATTATCGATATGCTGATATATTATTTCAGGTGGGTACGCCTTATAGCTCGTATGTTCGAAGCGATGGCAGGTAACTTCACATCATCGCGCGATATTCACTTGTTTCTCAATGTACTCAATGGTGCCCTGATGTTACACAGCGAAGACTCTTTAATACTTCGATACGTCATTGCCACATACGTCAATGCTGCTTTCAATTTTAAAAGCATATTCTCTACGAACGGGTATGCATACTACGAAAAATAAATAGTTTTCTACTAATAATGTGTATAGTCATCTACACGTCATAGTAACACTTGAATTACGAAAACCGCACTTACTGCTTGCGAAATAAAACCGCTGTCAATGTCAAATCCACGACAGCCAATCCAATTGTAAGCATTGACGTGCAGTTGACTGTACAAGTAAACCTTTATCTTATATAGAAAGTTTCTCTTCCAGGTATTTACTGATCATGCCAACATTACTGCAAATATACTCAAACTTCCAAACAAATAAATTGGTAACGACTACAATAGAATACGCTGTGAAACAGTTTTATTTACTGAACCGCAAGCCGTTCATACTACAAATGTTCGGTTCCGTATCCGCCATTTTAGATACAGATGAAGAATCAACTTATGGGGATGCGAGCAAGGTCAGTATATCGTCTTTTTTTACCATTTGCCACAGTGCTGTACGCATAAATCTAGTTCTAATCATGTCATATTTTTCTAATGTAATATTTAAAAGTGCTTTAGAATACACTAACACATAGTGCACCATTCATTTCAACCGACTATCGAAGTCCTATCTATATCTGTACATATAATAAAATAATAACGAAGTCAAAACAGTGCATTGAATATTTAAATAAAAAGTTATTGCTACGAGGTGCGAGATCGAATCTGATGCTGAAAATATAGTTTTTAGAATGTTTCTCTGTTTGTCTGCATGTATGTTCTGAACGGATTCGGGTGAAATTTAACATGCATAAAGTTTATAACCAGGACACACACAGGGTACTTTTAATCCCGGTATTACATTCCCGTGGGATATTTTCCGACATCCACCCGGGCAAAGCCGCGGGCGAAAGCTAGCCTCTCACTAAAAGAGATAACTTATGTAAGTTATTTCGAAGTTATTAATGCGAAGTGTATATGTAGACTCTTCGCAAATGTAGAAGGTAATTGCAAGGCCAAAAGCAGTCTTCTCACCCCAATTACGCTACTTCTTGTCTCTGGTCCTTTATCATCAATTATCCTCCTACTGTTATCCTAATTTATTTGAGGTCCACAAACCATGCCTTTTTCTTCCATACGTACATCTCTATCAACAGTAACAGTACAAATACATCATCTTTACAGGTCCAATCCAGCTGCCTTTTCAACCTACTCCTAAGCTTGGAGACGCCATCTCCCGACCCCCTCCACATAGCCGAACTCATCAAAGAGGAGAAGCCATTAAAACCTATCGACTTCTGCTACCGAGATGAAGAGGAGATGGTCAATGTGTTAGATTGTATCAGCCTCTGTGTCATGGTCGTGTCTTACTCTGCTGAGAGCATGAGGGGATATCAGATGCTGGTAAGTATTGTTTAAGTAATTAAATATTCCCCGACTTTCGAGGCAGACACGAATGTGTTGGACTTGACCATTCTCGGTGACATCAATTAAATCTACAGATTGCAGTACAATGTCGGATACAGCTCTTTCCGAAATATCGCACTATCATAACACCCGGCGCTACGTCTTTTGCAATGAGTTGACCTACGAAAAGCAGTAGTGGCCCAGTGGTAACGGCCCCGACTTACGAGTTGTAGGTCGTGGGTTCGAACCCAGGCACTTTACTTTGTGTAAATTATTTCATCACCACTGCTCTCATAACGGTGTAGAAAAACATCGTGTGGAAATCGGGATGTCCTAGAACCAAAACTTCGAAGACGTGACATCTACCAGCTCGCACTGGGCCCGCGTGGTAGATTACGGCCCACTCCTTTTCATAGAGAGGAGGCCTGTGTCCCAGCAGTGGGAACATTATAGACTGATTATGCTGTTGTGATACAGCTACATTCAATCAATCCAGCCACGGTCTTTATTATTTTCTTCGAATGAGAAACTAAACTCTTAATGATGAAACTTTTACAGATAATATTAGAAGCAATACTTCCATGCTACGTAAAACAAATACAGCTGCCGAGCTACAACCGCGAGGGCAAAACAGAAAAGGAAATCATTCAACAACTAGCTATTGCTATAAAAACGCTGGTGAACAACTGCGAAGGCCTTTCTAAGTACGTGTTTGCAATCAGTTTGTTTCAAATACAGGACGAGATGAAACAAATATCTTTTGTGAATTTGACTCCCGCCTCTTTGGACTTTAGTCCGTTCGCCTTAAGAAAATAGTGAATCATCGTTGTCCGCCGGCCTAGCCCCGCCCCTCGACCAATTAGGTCGCAACAAATTAGAAAGCTAAGTTCACAGTGACCAGTTGATGGCAGATCTTTCTAATCTGACGTCAACTGACATACCTTTTTTTTTTGTGGATGGGAAATCATCAAATGACTTCTCCCGCTCTGGGCGGAGCGGGAGGGCGTGTCAGACTTTTACTGACTAAAACCCACCCGTGTTCCTTCTGTTGCCTGTGCCGGGGCCACGGTAACTCTTTCGAACATCCCGCAACCCTAGCTGGCATCGGCCCTAGCGGACCCCGTCAATAGTGCTGACATCTCTTTGAGGCGCGCGTGGAACACGACGCGCCGTCGACTCGGACTTGGTCCTTACCGGACGGCGAGCTACCCATTGCTCGCCGTCCGCAAGCCCGCGCCTACGGTGGCCGGGAATCGGCTGCCAATTCCCGACGCCCAGGGCGTCTCCTGCGGCGACTAGGGGCGTGAGGGTGCAAAGCTTGCCTCTCCCTCACGCGTCCCGCCTCCTCCTTCACGAGCATTACTGCTTCGCAGAAGGAGGTAATGGCTCCCCATGCACTCTCGCTCCGTACCATGGCCTGGACCAGGGCCGGACGCGAGAGATCGCCGCCGCCGATCGCTTCCGCGAGGACACGGCGGTGCTCCGGCCAAGCCGGGCAGACCTCCACCGTATGTTCCACCGTGTCCTCCGGGCGATCCACACAGTGGTGACACCCGGGCGTTTCCTCCCGCCTTATCCGGAACAGGTACCAGCCGAAGCACCCGTGTCCGGTGAGGACCTGCGTCAGGCGGAAGGTGAGGACGCCGTGGCGCCTCTCCAGCCACTCCTCAAAGAGGGGACTTATCGCCGCAATTGTGGCGTGCCCAGCGCTGGGTTGCGACAATCGCACTCTCCATGCCGCCATGAGATCCTGCCGGAGCTCTGTCCGCCGTGCCGCGACTTCTCGCGGCAACGGAGTTACGCCCCGGCGTCCTGCCTCCTCGCGCCACTCCCACATGTGCGCGAGGACAACTGACATACCTAACATCGACCTCGAGGTCGAGGGGCGAGGCTAGGCTGGCGGACAACGATAAATCACTATTTTCTTAACGCGAACGGACTATAGTGGTAAACTTTGATTGGGCTATAAGAGTAAAAACTGTAACTTTAACGCCATTTTAGAAAAATTAACATTTTAAAGACTGCATACCTACTGGTTTTAAGCCTCCACAATATTATTCGTCGGCTTTTATAATTTCACAACTTATTTCCGCTTACAGGTCTTACAACGGCCCGTATAGAACGTCCCCAGAACATAAAGGCTCGTCTCAAAGGACCGGACCTCGTACTGGCGCAGCCACAATTATCGCCTTTGAGGAGTCACACTCTAAGTACGATAACTCCAAGATGCCTGTACCTGAATATACTGGAGCTGAAGACTCTGAGGTAAACAGAAAATCTTGCAAAAATCACAAATACTTTAAATACACATTAGATACTTGTTTTTTTTTTGTTCTGCTACAGCCGCGTTTAAGAAGTCGACGAATTCAATTGACTTGTAACGTCATTGTTATTGGAGAAATCTACTTAATAAAAATCTTAAATTCATTCAGTCATTCATTCACTGACAGACAACACACAGCCTAAACCGCTGGGTCTAGAAACATGAAATTTTGCACAAGCGTTCCTTATAATACGAAAGTGATGCCGATAGTAAGTTCCATCGGACGCAAGGCTTGTACACTCATTAATTTAAATACCAATATTTTTTATACTGAATGTGGACAGAAATGGGCACTTCACTCATTCGCTTCCACAACTTCGAAATATTCTACAATCATTGAGCAAAATGAACATTATGGTCATCCCTTTTATGTGTGACTACCCCTTTACACCCGACGTTTTTTTTCGATATCTATGTTTTTATAGCTTTATGAATAGCCTAAGGAGCTAAAAAATCCCGCGTTTAGCGTTTCGAGCGACACCCTCACGATAGATCAGTGCCGGTTGTGTTCCGCAAATAGTAAACAATCAAAAAAAAAACAAAAAGTAAACGATCTGGCGCCAGAATTTTTTTAAAGTAAAAAACTCAAACTCACGCTCGGTTCAGCGCGAAAGTAAAGGGCTACTCTTTCCTACTGCCTTAATTCCCATTTCTTGCAAAAACTACATTTAAAACGAACATATTTTTGTGTATCAACAGTTAGTACGAGCAGAATATCGTAGACCTCGCGATGTTTTACTCTCGCTCGTCGGCGAATTCATCGGACGCGCTACTACCCGCTTGTTGGAAATCAATGGTTCTAATCGAAGTGGCGGCACTGAAGGAAAACCAGTTGAACTGCTGGATTCTAAGTCACACGCTGTAAGTCAAGTCAATAACTGCCTTTTGGAGCTTACGACATAAGCTCTGTTGAAAAAAAATATATTGTCCCCCCTTGTCACCACGCTACTTGTCGATAGACACAGAAAGTTGGTGACATCACAAAAAAAATGCAATTGTTTATTAACGGTTTATAGATATTGCCCATAACCTAAACACTCAGCCGTATTCAATACACGGCAAAGAAACGCTGCGCAACATTGCGTTAGGAACATGATTTCCTGTTTCTGGAAACATGTTCCTGGCAGAAGATAGAAGATAGAATACTCTTTATTATGCACACCATAAATATTACAGATATAAAGTAGAAATATTACAAGACGTGACACAATGGGCGGTCTTATCGCTAAGAGCGATCTTTTAAAGACAATCTTTGGATGGATTAAGGGAGAAAGGGGAGACAGTACTGCAGTATAAGTGTGATAACATTTCCAGTGTCCTAACGTGTTCCCTCTAAATAACTGGTTGTTTACCCAAAAGGCCCTTGAAGTTGAATCTGCATGGAGTTTTTCCTGAACTTAGATTAAGTATTTCTTACAGCGTCTCGCAGAAATAGCACACTCCCTACTAAAGGTATCGCCCTACGACCCGGAGTCGATGGGTTGTCGCGGTCTACAGCGGTACATGACGCAAGTTCTACCTGCAGCCGATTGGGCAGACGATGCGTTGAGACCGGCACTAATTATGATTTTGAGGAGGTTGGATAAAGTGTTCCTCAAAATTGCAAAGAAGCCTAGCATCAGGGTAAGATTTTCAAGGTGTTATACCCATAGACAAACTTATCAATTCATAACTGCTTAAAAAGATCTTCTTTCAGGTTTCGCAAGAATTCCTCGTTTTCCGCTTTCATCTACTTCGAAGTTTTTGAGTTTATTCCATTAGCTCGTTTTCTAACAAAACGGATTTTTTTCAGAGAAACACCGATTGGGATTCCGCTGCAGTTCTTTTGAAAGGAGTGTATGAAACAATGATTCGATGTCCATACATAATGCATTGGCAGCACGTGAAAACTCTGCTCAATACAGTTCAAGTGAGTTGCACTTCACATTTTGATTTTAATCTATTGCCGTTCACTACAAACAGATTTTCAATAGCAAGCCTTCCTTCCTGCGTTCGCGATTTAGTTTTCATACATGTAAACAAATTTATGTTTTTGGAAAAACAACTTTAATACTTACCCACAAATCAAGTACAGTTTGTGCTACAACTTCAAACATTTTTATGACTCTTTCTTTTTTATGTCTTTGAATATTCATTCTGAAATCAACTTACTTAACATTATGCTAAAGTTGATATTCGTTCAAGGGAAAATAACATCAATTGGAAACAATAGACTACACACCAAGCATGATCGTCGTGATAGTGTTTTGTTTTACTGATCGTCAAAATCTTGCTCAATGATAATCGTCTAAAACAAGAGTCGTTTCAAGAGTAATGTATTATAAAATCGTAATTTTCTAACCTACGTTACAGGCCCTGATAGTATCAGACAACAACTGTGGAGAGAACTTATCGTCGGCAACCGCAGCGCTTATGTCGCAACCGCCACCGCCTCATTTCTGCAGTACAGTCGTGCGACTAATCGCATTGCAAATTATAAATACAGGGGTAAAATACACACAAACTATTATTTCATACAGCAGATTTAAATAGTAAATTGATGAGTTTGTTAATATTTTTACTCAAAAATGCTTGTATTGTGGCCAACAACCTTCTTTGAGCAAAGTCGACATTTCTGCGCTACTTGAGTAGGCGCCAGCAAAGTTGTATGGAAATTCATTGCTGGTGAGTTTTAACCACCAGCAATTTCCTTTGAAAATCCATTATTGTAGAGTTTTGTTTCAAAAATAGTCAGGTGCAAAAAGATTTAATTCAAAATTTGGCTGTGTAGGTACAGGCAGTATCATATATAATCATTGCCTAATTTTAAAAAAAGAGCGGGGAAGAAACAAAAACGGGTTTTGTTTAAATTACTCGCATTGTTTGAGTAGAGCACTATACAAGCCTTGGTTCGCAATGACTGCGTTGCGTTGCTGGCCACGCTGTGATGGCCTCGAGCCTAGCTTAGCTACGCTCTCGGCCTTCAAGCTTGGTCATCCTTGCAGCCCTTGCTGTCCGCGCTATAAAGGCCTCACCTTCGGTCTCGGCCTTGTCCATCAAGAGCTGCAATGATGACCGCGCTGTGTTGACCTGGAGCTGCGCTACGCTGCACTCTTGGCCATCATCAGCGCTGCAGCAATGTAGTCATTGCAGGCCGCAGCAGTAATGTACTATTCTAAATGCCCTACATTTTTATTTTGGCTTACAGGATAGTTATTCACTGGAACAAATGTGTGGGGGCAGCGCTTCATTCCCATCTGGCGAGAAAACTGAAAACATGTTGATGAATCTATTCATGCCGCTTTGTTTACGTGTTGGCAGCGGTAGAAAAGGTAAGACTTAAGTTATTAAGTTATCAGAACAACATTAATTTGTCAAGCAGCATTTTTTAATTACAAGACTTTAACAGTACAGTGAACGAAAAAAGTAGACCATCATTACACAATTTTGATTATTTAATATCTTATAGAACCTAATAGTTACTTAATTGTGTTCTCTCTGACAGTCGTTACGGTTCGTCAGAAGCCCAAAAGTCTGACCACCAGTCTTACCAAGGGGTATCGTATTACCTAGTAACTGAGTTGTTGTCGCTCCATGTAAAATACTGGTATTCAGCTGCATCCGGTTAAACTGGAAGCCGACCCCAACATAGTTGGGAAAAGGCTAGGCAGACGAGATGAAATGTTCTCTTTGAATTTTTTTAAATAATTATCAATTTTTCATTTAGTAATTCTTCTAAAATTTGGATTATTTTAACCTTCTAGTGTTCCTGACTTATACCATGCTTTTATACAATTATGATTACGTCCTTCTAGATGTGCCACCTCTCCGTCAATCGGACGTAAGCTACCTGGTATCTGTAGTGTTAAACGCACTATGTCCACCTGCGCCTCCCGGACAATTAGCGGCCGTGAACGCTAAGCTCAACGCTTCGGACAACCGCGCCAACTCACTCACGTTCACTGGCAGTCGCGATACTAGGAACACGACGAGGCTGTCCAATCAACTCTACAGGATTGCTTTCTTAGGTATGGAATACTAACCTACTTTTGAGTTCTGAAAAGTGAGTTATGCTTTCGATATTTCATCATTGAGAATATGTCAGATTCTATTTGATTTGATTAAGAAAACGGTGAACTGCCAATACCTCCTAACTGACATTTTTCGAGAAATTCACTTTTTTATCATTTAGAAAATAGATTCTATTTGATTTGATTATACTAATATAGGCTTGCATCATAACACAATCGATTTTGTTTTTGATTTTGTTTTTATCTATATATCTATTCTAATATTATAAAGCTGAAGAGTTTGTTTGTTTGTTTGTTTGAACGCGCTAATCTCAGGAACTTTTGGTTCGAATTGAAAAATTATTTTAGTGTTGGATAGCTGATTTATCGAGAAAGGCTATATAACATCACACTACGACCAATAAGAGCGGAGCATCCATGAAAAATGTTGCAAAAACGGGGAAAATTTATTCCTTTTGCGAGCTTCCGTTGTGTGCGCTGCGTAAACGGTTAAAGTTACGCAAAAATCATGTATGACGGGATTGTTACTCTCAAAAAGTTCTAAAAAAAAGTCCGCGATAGCATATGTCTATCTTTAAGGTTGGCTAACTATAAAATTTTTAATGGTAATCAAATTTGTTATAAAATAATGCATTATTTGCGAAGGTGTTCTCATAAACATGGTATTAATCCTTATCCAAATAAATAGTTTCATCATCAAGGTTGATTAAGTACATGTAAATTCCTTTTTAAATTATTCAATTCGGACCTTTCGTTTAGAAATTACGACGGGTATAAAAATGCTTAAAGTAAAAAAAATGCGCTTAGTCTATTAGTTACCGACACATTTTATTTTTTATTGACTGTTTGAACGCGCTAATCTCTGTCACTCTGAGTCCGATTTGAAAAATTATTTTTGCATTATAAAGTACAATTCTTGAGGAAGGCTATAGGGTATGTAACATTACGCTAGAACCCTTAGAAGCCGAGCAAAAAGAAAAAAAGTAAGAACAAGCGCTAAGCGAAAACGAAGTAACAGCGCGGGCAGGTGATGCGATGCGACGGGGTGGGTCAGGGGAACAAGAAATTTTACGCGGACGAAGTCGCGGGCGGAAGCTAGTACTATAATAAAGCTGAAGAGTTTGTTTGAACACGCTAATCTCTGGAACTACCGATCGGATTTGAAAAATTCTTTTCGCATTTGATACCCCAAGTCTTGAGAAAGGCTATAGGCTATTTAACATTACGCTAGGCCCCTTAGGAGCCAAGCAAAAAGAAAAAAGGCATGATGAAAGATTAGCGAAAACGAAGTAATAGTTTCCCCGACCCGCGCGGGTGGGTCGGGGGAACTACCCCAACCCACCCGCGCAGGTCGGAGGGACAAGAAAGTTCTCGTGGACGAAGTCGAGGCAGAAGCTAGTGATTAATAAATTTTGAACTGTGGAAATAATAAAAATATTCTTAACTAGCTGTGCCCCGTGACTTCGTTCGCATGGATGTCGTAAGATACAGAATATACAAAATAGCCACATTTTAATAAAACACCCTCGTCCCCCGACCCGTCGCGTTGAATCGCCCGCCCGCGCTATTACTTCGTTTTCGCTTAGTGTTCTTTCTGACTTTTTTCTTTTAGCTCGGCTCCTAAGGGTCGTAGCGTGATATGAAATATCCTATAACTATTCTCGAGAATTGGGCTACCAAATGCAAAAAGAATTTATCAAATCCGACTTTTTGTTCATAATTTAATAGATTTGAATTTTTTTGCGCGGAACCTTAATTATTTCTCTAAAATAAAAGTAGCCTAAGTTACCCGCCGTAACATCAGCTATCTGCCAGTGAAAGTCCCGCTAAAATCGGTCCAGTCGTTTCGGAGATTAGCCGGAACAAACAGACAGACAGGCAAAAATTTTAAAAATTGCTTTTTTGTTATAAGTACCGTAAATACTTCCATATGCAAATGCATTACTAAATAGTAAACAGTTGTTATTTTGACATTACAAACAGACACTTCAATTTTATTATTTGTATAAATGAAAATGTCAAGATGTATGGTTCTGCTTGCACTTATATTTATTTGTAAAATACTTCCGTTTTAGGCCCCAATCACACTCGACTGCATCCTCCAGCATGATACATATTAATAAAACTGGCAGCAAAATGGCTAATTGGTGCGGGCAAGACATCGATTTGATAATACTTACCATGTTTCTGGCAAATAAATAAATATCAGATTTTTGCTTAATAAATATTAATTGTAATTTTATATTTGCAGCGTTAAAAGTGCTGTGCGCATGCTTCACAAGCGAGCTATGTACAGAATGGGGCCGCATAGCCCGCGCGATGAGAGACCTGGGTAGACGGAATGAAGCAGCGCATCATCTGTGGGATTTCCTCGAACATGTCGTCACGTATCGGACGCCGCTATATATTTTATTGCAACCGTTCATTGTACATAAGGTAGGTGCATGATCATAGTGGAGTGGTGTTTTAAGGAAATGGTATGCGAGAAATTTAAAATTTCCTGAAGATTTGAAGATACGATTCCTAAGACGCTCATAAAATTGGAATACATTTTAAAGGTCACAAAGTCAATATTGTAAAGGCCCTAGGGATGTATTGAAGCTTAAATTGTATCATACTACTGACTATGCCTGCTTTGTTGATTAAATTATAGTATGTTAAATTAAAATAGTCTGGCTGTCAGTCTAACATAAGGAAAGCAGCATGAATTGGTTTTTGCTACAAAGAGTAGGACATGCACCATGCAATTCTTTGTACCCACACCTTTCTTGTAACAGCTATCTCAACCTCCAATCGGCGACAACGAACGTCACATGCAGTTCGTAGTGCGCGAGCGAGTGAGAGGGCTCAAGCTACCGGCCGCGAGGGCACGCGGCGCGTTGTTAGCGGAGCTCGCGAGAGAACTGCGACACATGCGCGACACACACGACCAGTACAAGTTTGGTAAGTACTTACATAGATAAAACAGATAACACGTTGGCGTATTATACGCCTCGAAGCGTTTGGAACGGACTGGTGGATGCCCTCTTTCTATGATAGTGCCAAATGACTGCGTATTACTAAAAGAAGAGCATTTCACATTCACATGGTCATCTGTTAGTAGTGTCTGTTGGACCAAACTGTCAAATTACGTTGGAATATACATAATAACGTGTGAGATCGGTATGAACGGGTGGGTTCGGCTGAAAGCGTAACCCAAAGCGGGTCTGCCAATCGGGTCGCGATACGAGCCATCTTACATTAACAACCTATGATGAAATGAACTGAAAAATTGTTCTTAATTTCTCAATCGTCATTTTATTTTCTAGAACAAATAGCCGAGAATCTCGGCCAAGGGGCTGGCAAGCGGGCTTCAGAAGTGTTCCCCCGTACGGCAACAGTACCGGACAAGCACCAGCAGCACAGACCGTCGCTGATCTCCATGCTGGTGGGGCGCGCGGGCGGCGGCGCCCTGCCGCGCACGCCTGACCATCCCTCCGCGCCGCTGTCGGCGCAGAGAGGTACGTACAATACACTTTAAGTCCATTGATATAAGGTTTTAATTATACAGGGCGTAAAAAGACCCATCACATAGCCGTTATCTACACTCATTGTGTACATCAAACTAAGTTACCTAACATTTAGCAAAAATGTAATATTTATGTTTGGTGTGTAAGGGGTATCGTGTTAACTGGGTTGTGGAGGTGCAAGGTGGTCAGAAAGGCAGTTCGCTCCATGGGTATTCAGCTGCATCCGGTTAGACTGGAAACCGACCCTAACAGTTGGGAAAACGCTAGGCAGATTGATAATGTTTGGTGTGTGAAATCGCTGTCTACGGCAGCGCGCAATGTTACCCATGCAAAACATTGTGTTTTTGGGTGCATGCAACGGTTCGGGAGTAGTGGGAGTATTTAAAGTTAAGTTATAACATTAAAACTTATTCTCGTGAAAAAAGTAAAATAAGTCGCAACTTTGACTTTCAATATCTCCGTAACTAGAAGGTTCCTAGGTATGACATAGAACAAAAAAAAACACAATTACGAGGCAAACAAGTGACTCTCGCCTTCGTTAAGGGCGTTTACGACGTACTGTATTTCATACAAACTTTCAAGTCCTTGTTTTTCGAAATGAATGAACCGATTTTAATGAAGCTTCATACGCATAACCAGGCTGCATAGGTATAAAAAGTTAGTTAAGAACATTTTCGATAAATAGTGTGATAGCTAAATTCGACCGATTTTAAATTTTTCATAGAAACAGACCTACCTACAATGATACCGAAACACTTCTGAAACCTTAACACATACACACCCTCACATTTTCACTCATATACTCACACACATACTTACACCCAGTCATACACACATTTGATCTAATTTAAGTTAATGTTAATTTATGTAGTTTTAGCATAAAAATGATACGTTTTGCTTTTTGTCTATCACGTCTTGCTAAGGAAGAGCAGACTCTTCTAATACAGGCACAGGCTCTGTCTGCCTAAAAGGAGGACAATTTTTTTTTTTTACTTATTCCGTTGATGTGTAAGAATTTGACTAGAATAGGGTTTGTTTACACTTTCAATAGATACTTTTCGAACAGACCATAAATATTCTCATAACATTAGCACCCAATTTCATAAAGCGATAAATGTAACGTTATAAACAGGTTCAGCCCTGTTGGTGTTTTTTGGATACTGCCGTGATTGATTTCCAATTGTGCCTTATTATCCCAACCTTCTTATTACAGAATCACTTTCGAGTAGCTCAACCACGAGCCAGCACATGCCAGTGTTTGAGGCGCAGTTGAATAGCGGCCGCATGAGTGAAAACAGTAATAATAATGTCAGCAGTGGCAATTCTCACATAGGTAGGTAAACAATATCTACAATAACGACAACATGTGTGTAAAACAATTTATTTTTCACATAAAGTTATATTATATTTATGCTCAACAAGTTAAAAAATCGTCGGGCAACTTATTTTGGTTCTCCCTGCATTCTTAACTCTTTTGTAGGTATTTGGTAAATGGTGAACATTTTATGCCCAATATTTAGATTATTACCGCTTGTTCACTTTGCCTGCTATTTATCTCACAGGTTCACTGTACAACTATGGCAGTGACAAGCCAACGGCTAGTACTCCGTCATACGCAAGCACGCAGACTAAACTGCGGTTTGTACCGTCTGTGGAACTGAAGTTCACATCTGGTAAGGCCCGATTTACGTATTTTACTTCGAGACAATTGATTTAGTCAATGGACTAAGTCAATGTACGATTGTTCAGAATACAATATTAGATATGCCATGATATATTAGAATTAACCATGTAAGTCTACAACGAACTTAAAAAATTATTTGGCCACAACCTACCATTTTCGCACAAATTACTAAAAATAACGACCACCGCTAGAATTCCGGCTTTATGACTTGACTGAGGCTGTATTATGACGCGTCATAGCCATCATTGTTCCAGTGCAAGAGAAATATGGAGCTATGCAGAAGTTATAGTGCCATACCTTTTTCGCAATGGAACAATGATGACTTTAACACTTCATAATATCTGGTACTAACATACCACTAACATTGACCAGTCGAAACTCGACGCTTACCTAATACCACTAAGTTTTCTGACGCAAATACTTGTTTCAAATAAGGAGAAACATCAATGAGTCCACTCTCCCCGATGTCCCCGGGTGAGGCGTCTTGCGGCGAGTGCATCCCTGCGCGCGCGTCGCTGGACAGCGAGCTGCTGGTGGGCGAACACTCGGACACGCCCGACGCGGGGGAGCGGCCGCGGTTGCAACGAGCGCACGGACCTTCCAAGAAGACTTTCAAGTTCCGACGCAGTAGGCATACGAAGCCTGATGTAAGATTTATTTAATTAATTACATACATAAACTCACGCCTTCTTCCCATGGAAGTGGGCAGAAACTACAGAACGCCACCTACTACCCTGCCTACTGCCTTTTTTTTGAAACTCCTTTTGCCTCGTTTACATTCATACATCTGAGGGGCCCGTAATTTTAAGAACGTTCACAGTCTGAGGGGCAATTCTCGTAATTTTAAGAACATTCACAATCTGATCAATATCCTACATTTTTGAGATTTGATTGTCGCTGAAATGAGATTGCGACTAGATTTTGAACGTTTTTAATTACGTGAATTGGGCTTCTGGTCATACACGCCCGCCGGTTGCGAATACTTACTACGCACCTGACCTTTTTGAAGAACATCACCAATAAGGTCACTATAATTATGTCTTTCTATGCCGTCCACTCCCGGCGTTTCTATTCGCATCAGCCTTGTAAATTATACCTTTTGTTAGTAGTATTTCATTCATCCTCTCATCATGACCAAACCATATAAGCAAACTCTTTTCAGTTTAATTAATTGTTGCTCTAAAATATACCTACCTTACGTATTTTTTTTTTCATTGATCCTAAAGCCTCCTTTATCTTCACGAGGATTTCTCGCGACTCGATGGTCGCACAATTCTCCTCGTGTAGGAATTCGATTAACTTTAGAATTTAGTAAAATGGTCATTATGGACTGGATCTGTTTGTTGAAGCTATTCTTAAAAAAACAACAAATACAACGTGATTCTCTGTGATTTTTCTTTATTTCAGTCTCATAAATATTTTTTTCTGATATAGGTGAGCCACGTACGCCTCGAGTCGGACGACGGTTCATCGCCTGGCCCGGAGTCAACGCCGTTACGTCGCGCCTGGTCTCAGCCGCCATTCTTGCAGCCTTCCTACATCAACACCGACACGTCCTACGACAGTGAAATCTCGCAGACCTCGTCCACGTCCGGATACAGGCTAGCATTACCCAACCTTCAGTAAATAGACGACTAATACTAAGTGTGGTTCGCATGCCGTTTCGATGTGCGAACACCTTTCAAAACGGGTTTTATGTGCGGCATGATCGTCAGCCATCTTGTTGTGTCATGTGTGCACGGAATTCGTAATATTATAACTCTTATGCATCTATTTATAAATCACTCATTAATTCATTTGTTCAGTGTTTTGTGCAGCTGCTATGCAGGATTCGCGGCCTACACCTAAGCCGATATTTGGTATTGTGGAAAGATTGAGTTAGCAGCTTATTGTTAAAATTTCGCCCTATAGATGGCGTAAGATTGCCCATTGATTCACATTATCTATCTCTATACTCCAAATCGGTGACCTGTTTACTAAACGCCATTGCTACCCTAAGATCATGAGCATGATGGTTATATGAGTTAAATCCATAAGGGAAATAGTTTACTGTTTAGTAGGAAACAATTTTAGTTGAAGAGTAGCAGGGCGCGATGTCCAGCGATACCATGTTACAGGGAGAGCTACAGCCTGCAAGCGTCCATGACGGAATCCCCGGGCGGCAGCGCGCGGGTGGCGCTGGCGTCGCCCGAGCTCGGCGGCGAGGCGCGCACTTGTAGCGCCACGCCGCACGCCAGCCCCGACGGTAAACAACCCTTCGTATGTACCGCTCTACTTATACGCAACCCCCCGCGCTCTCGTCTTCTCTCTTTCCGCCTGTCGCCTACCGAGCAGTCTCCTTTGTCGTGAGTTATCGTTCCGTCTTCGCTTTAACATTTCCAGGGTTGTTTTGCGATGTAGTTTTACAATTTTGTAGACACTGATAGATAGTCCTCCAATGGAACGTGTATAGTACAAGGATCTTTTGGCGCGTGGACAAAGTCGAAACTAACGCCGCCATCTTGATTTTGTTTTCAACAAGACAAATGCACAAATCAAGAGCGCATCGTCATTCGCGCGCAAAAAGCTCCTTGTTGCAGTGTGTGTTTATATCTGTAATTATTATGGTGTACATAATAAAGAGTATTCTATCTATCTATGTATAAAATATTCAGGAATACTTGTAGAATTCAAAAATATACCGTCATAAAATCATTTTGGGCTTCTAGTCTTAAGTGAAATAAAATTGTTGCAAGTACATCGCATAATGAACCTTCTTTTCAATGTTGCTGCTTTTGTGTATTTGATCAACTTACAATTTTGTAGGAAATTTATTCTAATGCAACATTTGTTTCTCGCCTAGCTTCTTTGAGCTGCGAGTCGGGGACATCGTCTGCGGAGCGAACTGCCTTGCTCGGTGCCGCTAGCCAGCGCTCTCTGTTGCTAAGTAGCGACTTAAGAGATGAAGATACTCTTCTTTAAATAATTTCTAAGCCACTACTAAATTAACCTTGGATAGCGATGATGGCGAGTGCTGGTAGCTAATCTCCAGTTGGAGAAGGCGGGTGAAGAAAGAAAAAAACATGAGTCACCTTGATATTACCATTTACCAAGTGTTTTATAGCTGTTATAGTAAATAAATGTAACTTGTTTTGACTGATATTTTGAAATGGCTGTAATTTCGTATTATAGTTACTTAATTTTATATTTCTAGTAAATGTTACCCAATATATAAGTTTAAGGTTTTTCAGGCACTACTAGTATTTTCAACCACCAACAAAAAATAATGTTTAGAATTTCGTTTTTCACTTTGCATAATGAATACCCATTACCAATGTATAAAATGTAACACCAAATTAAAGATAAACTCCCTTTGTAATAGACCTTTTTCATCTTAATGCAATCTAAGTCAAATTGTGGTCCTTAGGTATTCAACAACCTTAGGTCCTTAGGTCTTTAACAACCTTAGGTTATATTGTATGGACGGCAGCACATCAAGCTACTACAATCTGTCAAATTTCTTTAATAGATTTTCAACTTTATCGCTTAAGTATTAGGTTCAAGGTTGATTGGGAAAATTTGACAGTTTCGGGTAGCTTGACCTGCTGGCGTCTGTACATTACGTACTAGGTGGATCCGCAATTGTAGCCCGCGAAATTCAAATTTTCTTGCGTTTTTTCGCAATTTGCAGGTCAGTGTCAAGTAAAAATATGATTCGCGACTATAACAACTAAGTATGATATTTACATAATCAAAAACAAAAAAATCACCAATACATGTCTCAAAGTTACATAGATTAACCACCAATACATTCATGAAAACCATCAATACATCTCTCTAAGTTAGATTCTCTTTTGATCTGATTTCGGAAATCATGACATTTTAGATCAAAAGAGAACAAATCTAACTGGTTATGAAATATTGATGGTTTTTATGGTTATAATTATGTAAATACTTAGTTGTTATAGTCGCGAATTATATTTTGATCACCTGACACTAACCTGCAAATTGCAAAAAATGCAAGAAAATATGAATTTCGCGGGCTACAACTGTGGATCCACCTTAAGTTGATAATAAATTCATGCATAGATGATCGTATGATAGTTGAAATATTAAACAGAGTTTAGATTTTAAGTTAAATTTTTAGATAATTTTAATAGAAATTTTGTTTTTATAACATTGTTTTATTTGTGGTTCTAATAAAAAAACACAAATATTAAAAAAGTTTATTATCAAAAATCATGCTTCTTTACACATCAAAAATGGTTGTAATGCAACTTGAATATCTGGATCCAAAGGTATTTCATGGATGTACTTTGAGAAAGTGATGGCAATCTTATAAATACTTCTTTTAACAGAGGAGATTAGGGCAGTCTTCATTTTTATAGCAATAATATCATTTAAAATATGCTTCCTGGGCACCAAGCCTGGTTTTGTCAATTTATCTAAGTTTTGTTTGAGATTAATTAAGGTAGATATCACAATAGGCAAGTCATTCTGGACCACTCCATATTTATCTTCATTCAAGGAAGCAGCAGCGATACAAGCTAAACCTTCACAAGTCCACATCACTGGCTGAGCTTGCATTAACAGAAACTTTAATTTTGTGTCAGTCAGTTCTCCAAAAAGGTAACTAATGCCAGGTTTTTGACACAGCTTCTGAAGGAAAACATTAAATTCTTCTTTAACAACATTAGCAAATGTGTCTTCCACTTTATTCTTGTTGTGATTCTTCAGCTCTTGTAGTTTAGGAGACTGGGCCAAGTTTCTTAAATTTCCGGAATAAGTAAACACATTGCTTGTTGCTGGCTTCCCATTTCTGAGTGCAGAGTTCTCTGTTTCATTAGATTTACCATCTACGTTTACAGCATCTAATTCTTTGCTAAAGTCATTAATAATACTTACACACTGTTCCAATAAATTGTTCCAATTTCGTGGATGACCTCCAGGTTGAGAAAGAGTGAATATTTGCTGCCTCCTTTCAGAATCTGTCATTGACATAATTCTTAGATCTTGTGCTCCTAAATATCCATTAAATTGTGACCTCAGAGCCAAAGCATTGTGGAGCACTAAACTTTCTGAAGATTCAATAGGAAATTTCATTGGTTCTGTAAGTATTATATTGAAAATAGTTCTCATTGTGTAAACGGACACAAAGAACAAACTAGTGTAGAACCAAAGTCCAATCCAAATTCCAGACCTCAACAAGTTAATAACATTATCTAAAGGTGGATCTTCCAGGTATATACTATACACTTCAGACACTACACTTCTAGGTTTGTTTCCCCACAAATAGTAGAAAGTGCAGTAATAAACCACTGGCATAATGGAATTCATGAAACCCATTGAGAGGATATTATTGACAGCAAGTTTAATTTGCTGAAACTTATCTTGATAAATATGGGGGAACATGAGCATTGTAGTTCCAAAGATGTGAATATTCAGAAAATAATACAATCCCATCCACATGCCGCCAAATTGTAGGAAAAGGCTTTGTTCAACCAGACATTGACCATCATAAAAGCCACACTTTTTCTTCAGAATGTTATAATTGCTCTTTGCCAATGATGAATATAAACCCATAGTAAAATAGCCACTGAGCGCATACAGTATACTGAACATAGCGTTTTGTACTGAAAACATGTTCAAGAACATGGAGAACCTCGTAAAATATTTAGGCAGTGGCATCATATAGTAGCTTCCATAAACGTATGCTTGGAAAAAAGATACCAGTCCGAGAAGGATGATATTGATGCCCATCTTCCAGCCGAATATTTCGTGAAGAGTTGAAGTTACCCATGACACTGGGTGCAGGAAGTCGGCTTGTATTAGAAACACTAGCACAATAGCGATAATGGTCTGGAGTCCAATGTTCCATAGCACTGCAATAATTAGTCTCTTGGAGAAGATTTCACTTTTTGTTTCCATATTTTAAAGTTTTATTACTAGTCACTTTAAAATAAATCAAACATATACGGTACTGGCATAGTTAGGTATTGTAGTAAGCCTTATTATTCTTTTTTTAAAGTATTATCAGGTTGTGCGGTATTCATTAAAAATAACCTACAACGAATTCAAAATCTTTGTAACCGCAACACCGGCACCGCAAACAATGACAATGACAGTCGTGACAGACGCGACCGCGGCTGCTGAACCACACAGATAATAAAAAAATGGCAGAGCTATGATGGTTTCCCACGGTGTGTAGGCTGCACATTTTAGTGTTATGTTTAACTCGTCAACTAAATCATTCCAAACCAAAAATATCCCTATACAGGGTGTCCCGTAAATAATGGATCGAACGTAACGGGTAGGTAGCTTACTTAATTTCCAACAACTAATTTGAATATTAAAAAATAACCGTTACAGTAACCAATATATTATTTTTTTTCGAATTTCACCATTTTCTCTTCCAGAATTAAGTTTTTTTAATGCTGTCGCTGCAAATGATAACATTGCAATGAATGTTTAGGCGCGTTATGGCGCTCTGTTTAATCGAATGAAACAATGTCCAGTTGTATTAGTTGTGTATTTTGTATCACGGCACGGTATAGAAGCGACAGCCGAAGAATATCTGTTTGTACAATCACCAGATAATAATCTTCACACAGTTTGTCTAGTCTAAGATAAGTTTTTACATTCGGATTCAAAATCCTCTCTCTGTTCACCTCTACCATCGACTAACACTCTAGACAACCTAGTGTTGCCCGTTTGTATTCTAACAGTGGGAACCATAGATAATTAGTTTGGTTCGCCACACCACCCCCCTACGGAGAAATACAAGGTATACACACAAAAAAAAAAACATAATAAGACAAAAACTATAAATCTAGAATGTCCCTAAATTTAACCCGTCTGCCAGCTCTGGTGGTGATAGTGCCTGAAGGAGATGGAAGAGTTGACGTGGGGGGAGTTGGGTGTGTGGAAGGAGAAACTGGAACGGGAACTGTAACGGGTGGTGAGGAAACCAGGTCCGAGTCCAAGTAAGCTGGCTTAACACGGTCTATGCTGACCGTAGCCTCTCTTCCATTCATCTCCAAGGTAAGGGTTTTGTCCCTTCTCCTCAGGATGCGGTATGGGCCAGTGTAAGGAGGTTGCAGAGGCCGTCGAACAGTGTCATCGCGGAGTAAAACATGGGTCGACGTCGCCAAATCTTTGAACACGAAGGTTGACGGTCGAGCGTGTCGTGAGGCTGGTATTGGACGTAAAATTTCCATCCGGGTTCTCAACTCCGTGACGAAATCTAAGATGTCGTTTGGGCTCCTGGGTTCTTCCGCTGCGCTGGTATGATTAGCTCTCCAGGAAGTCGGAGAGGTTCTCCGTAGACCAGCTCAGCGGACGAGGTATTCAGGTCCTCTTTGAGGGCAGTCCTCATGCCAAGGAGTACCTGTGGCAGTGCCTTGCTCCACGTTTGAGATTGGCACATTAAAGAAGCTTTTAGTTGGCGATGCATGCGTTCTACCATGCCATTTGCGCACGGATGGTAACTGGTGGTGCGAATTCGCTTTGTTGCGCACACGTTCATAAGGCGCCGAAACAAAGCAGATTCAAACTGACGACCCTGATCGGTCGTCACGGTACTTGGCACCCCGAAACGGGATATCCAACCAGTCACTAGCGTGTCTGCCACTTCTTCCGCCGTGATAGATATCATAGGCCACGCTTCGGGCCAACGCGTAAATCTGTCGACCGCGGTCAGGCAATATGTGAAATTGTCTGAAGGCGGCAGTGGTCCTATGATATCAATGTGAATATGACAGAATCTGTTTGATGTGATCGGAAATGACATCAGCGGTGCAGATGTGTGCCTGGTCACCTTACTGCGTTGGCACTGTAAGCATGACTTCGCCCATTGTCGACAGTCGGTGTTAATGTGTGGCCATACGTATCGCTCAGCCACCAATCGTAAGGTTGCTCTCACACCTGGGTGACTGAGACCATGCAGACGATCGAAAGCAGCTCGACGGAAAGGTAAGGTAAGGTATGGGCGAGGTCTACCTGTCGACGTGTCGCAGAGTATGGAAGTGTTGGTTCCAGAAACAACGATTTTTTTTAATTTCAAAGAAGTAGATGAACCCGCTTCTTTGAGTTCCTCGTCTCTCTCTTGCGACTCTGCAAGGGCTTGGTAGTCCTCTTCCAATGAAATGGATTCAACCCGCGACATAGCATCTGCGACTACGTTGTCGGTGCCCTTAATATATCGTATGTCGGTGGTAAATTGGCTGACAAAAGTTAGTTGGTTGAGTTGTGTTGGTGGAAGCTTGTCACGACGCTGCATGAAGGCATACACCAGGGGCTTATGGTCAGTAAAAACTGCTGCGTTTTGTACTTCTAGTATGTGCCGAAAGTGTTGAACGCTCTCGTACACAGCTACAAGTTCCCTATAATAAGCAGGCCACTGAGATTGTTTCTCGGTTAGCTTTTTGCTGAAATATGCTAGAGGTTGCCAGTTATCATCGACTTTCTGCTGTAAACATGCACCTATGTGCGTGCTGGACGCATCGGTAAACAGACCTAAAGGGGCCTCACAATTTGGGTGCGATAGAGTGGTAACATTAGCTAGGCTCTTCTTGCAGTCATCAAAACATTGCTCGAGCTCGGGCGTCCATGGAAATGGTTTTGCGCCTTTGCTGTTGGTTGCAGCGACTGCGTCGATTAAGGGAGCCTGATACTTGGCGGCGTCGGGCAAAAATCTGCGGTAATAGTTAACCATGCCTAAGAACCTACGCACGCCCTGCACGGTCTTAGGGAGAGGGAAATCCACTAAAACACGGATACGGTCTTCGGGAGGGAAAGTGCCTGCGGCATTAATACGGTAACCCAAAAAAGTTACCTCTGCTGCCCCAAGTACACACTTCGCCGGGTTGATGACCACTCCATATTGGTGCAGTCGGTTAAATAAGAGCCTTAGGTGTTCAGCATGTTGCTGGGGGTCTCTCGAGTACACGAGGATATCGTCGACGTATGCGAAACAGAAATTAAGTCCCCGCACAACTTCGTCTATGAACCTTTGAAATGTCTGTCCAGCGTTTCTGAGACCAAAGGTCATGTAGGGGAATTCAAAGAGACCAAAGGGTGTGATTATAGCTGTTTTGCAAATGTCATCAGGATTTACTGGTATTTGCTGATATGCTTTAACTAAATCTAGTGTACTGAAAACTGAGCATCCAGACAAGTTGTGGCCGAAATCCCCTATATGGCGGACAGGATAGCAGTCTGGAATTGTGCGGGCGTTCAGTGCGCGATAGTCGCCGCACGGACGATAAGTCTCGTCTTTTTTAAGCGCGAGGTGTAGCGGGGAGGCCCATGAGCTGCTGGAAGGACGAGCGGTGCCTACGCGAATCATCTCCTCGAACTCTGTCTGAGCAGCTCGAAGCTTTAGTGGGGCAAGACGACGTGGCCGCGCTGTCACGGGTGGGCCATTGGTAGTTTTGATAAAGTGCACCATGGTGTGCTTCACCTCTTTAGGCGCGCCAGGAGGACGTGATATGCTTGGAAACTCGGTCAAAATGTGCGAGTATGGTGAGTCCGGTGATTGAATAAGTTTAACGCTGGGTTGGTCGATTGAGGAGAATTCGGTTTCAGCTGACAACCCTGTTTTACCGTCTCGCAATCTTCCGTGAGCACAGTCTGGTAAAAGGTGGTAATGAGCCAGGAAGTCTGAGCCAATTATTGGAGTACCTACTTCGGCGACTATGAATTTCCATGCAAAATCTCGTCTTAAACCTAAGTTCAATTTGAGTTCGACCAGACCAAAAGTACTTATTTTAGTGCCATTGGCTGCTAAAAGTTCGTACGGAAGTGGCTGCTTTGTACCCTGAGAGTAACGTCTAGGTAGGCACGAAAGATCGGATCCGGTGTCGATTAAAAATCGTCGGTCCGAATACCGATCGGTAACAAATAGACGGCGACTTGCTAGGGAGCAGTCAGTGGTCGCCTCTACTGACTGCTGCTTGAGTATCCCTGTGGTACGGGACCAGACCAAGTGCACGGTTGTATACACCTAGAAGCTTTCGCAGCGAATCGCCTGTGGTACCAGCATTGGCCGTTAGGAATGCCTGAGCGTGACCTTGAACGACTGCGGTTATTTCTGTTGTTACTTGTGGAGAGGCCGGTCACAAGCCGTGTCAGGTCCGCTACTTGTTGTTGGAGCAACTTAAGTTGTTCCTTGGTGTCATCATCACTAGATGATGATACCCTACCTGCTGCATGGACATTCATTGGTTGCGGACTGATTTCTTGCAGCTTATCAGCCAGCTCGCCCAAGTCCTCGAGGGATGAATGCTTTTGGGCAACTAAAATGCCTTGCATGTAATGAGGCAACCTGTTCATCCAAATAGTTTGGAGGAGCTGTTCTGGGAAAGATGAACCAGCTAGAGTCCTGAGGTGACGCAAGAATGACGAGGGCTTCCTATCCCCTATCTCCTCTTTCTCAAGGAGCCTTCTAATTTTCTCTTCATATGACTCAGAGAAACGGGAAATAAGAGCCTTCTTTAGATAAGTATAAGGTTGATCCTTAGGTGGCTCAATGATTATATCCTCAACTTCAGTTGCGGATTTTGTGTCGAGCTGACTTACGGCATAGTAGTATTTAGTTGATTCCTGTGTGATGCTGTTGATATAAAACTGTGCCTCTAAACTGGCAAACCAGAGGCCAGGCCGGTCAGGCCAGAAAGGAGGGACACGTATGGACACTCTATTGACTAATATAGGTTGAGATGTAAATGCGGAAGGGGGGTCAACAGACTGTTCACCACCAGTTCCAGGTTCCGGATCAAGGAAAATCTCCTTTCCCTCAGTGGTCATTTCGCTACTATACAAATTATATTTATCTCACAAACAAAACACACAACCCTAAGAAGAGGAATACAGCATAAATTATACAATAGTAGCACAGCAGTAAAAGAGTTAAATAATAATAAAGCCAACGGGTAGCCAACTAGAGAAAAATTCTATCGCATTTACAGTATACAGTATGACATGTAATTCGACAGGGTAACAGCTGTGGAAAACTATATATTCCTGAAAGAAATCCTCTACCATGAGCAGACAAAAAAAAATCTGTGAAAAAAATGTTGTGTCAACTTTTTTTATCGTATCATCTCATTTACGAGCAACATTGAAAATCCGATTGAAGTGTCATTTTGGATTGATTAGATATTTTGTCTATGGGTGACATAGGGATACGCTTTAGTAATGTCAAACTCATGTCGATAAAATCAACAAAGCAAACAACCGCAACACTTTTTATATGGGATGGGTAAAGTCTCTTTCAAACGTTAGCTGACCCCCTTGTGTAATAGCGAATTAAAACCTTATCGCGAATTTGGAATACTCTTTCATGCATTTCACTAAATCATGTTGTTAACCGATTTTAATCATTATTCCCGAGACCCAAGATACATCTAGTTTGGGGCTCACCGACGAATAGTACTTTGTAACCTAGCTGTGTTCATGTTGCCTCATCTTGTGTTTTACCTATGTCCGTACTTACTGTATTTCCTGGATAATAAACAATTTTCTGCACTTTTCCTGTTGACAGCGATACGGACGAATTTTTTGATGTCCTATGATTATTTACCCTCCTTTTTAGGGTTCCGTACGTCAAAAGAAAAAACGGAACCCTTATAGGATCACTTCGTTGTCCGTCCGTCTGTCCCTCTGCCTGTCTGTCTGTCTGTCCCTCTGTCTGTCTGTCTGTCTGTTGATCTGTCAGTCTGTCAAGACTCTTTTTCTTAGGAACGCGTGGAGGTATCAAGTTAAAATTAATATCAAATGCGTAGGTCTACGGTTCCTTGGAGCTCTAAAAAAGTCAAGCTTCTAAGTCAAAACGCAATAAGAAATACAGCCATTTATGCGACATATTTTGATACTTGCAAATAAATCAAAACCTACAGGGTACTTCCCGTTGACCTAGAATCATGTTTGGCAAGAAGCAAGGTCTCATAATACAAGTAAAGCTAAAAGTCCGAAAATCGCAAATTTGTAGTTTTATCGCATGAATACATATTTTTTTGCGATTACAAACTTACATTTGCAGTTGGAGAATTGACTGTGACTCATATCGATCTATGGGAGAACATGTTTTTCAACTATAATGTTAAGTTAGTTTTTGGGGTAAATTCATTCCAACTACGGAAACTTCATTCTGCGTGGTCTGACACAAACTTGGCCGGTTTTTTTTTTATATACTTGTACACAAAGCTAGGCTACATATCAAGCTACATGCACAGCTGGTTATGTAGCCGTGTGTACATATTATTATTATTCGTTTATTTACTTTCTTTCTTATCTATTTACATTTTTAAATATTAGTAATAAAAATATATATAAAAAAAACATTTAAAAATAGAGGTCCGCCGGTGTCGGGAGCAGGGTCCAAGCTACCGGTGGTTAGGGCTGCAGAGACAGGAACCTCCTCACAATACGAGCCGTATCGAGGAGTACTACCTTCTGAATCAGGCTCATGATCCAACCACCTAACGACTTATTATTATTATTATTTTGAGTCTGTTAGTTTTTAAATGATGTAAATATTATCTTGGTTGAATTAAATAAACTATTTTCTATCTTGTTGTCGTTAAAGTTAAATTTTGGCATATTTATATTATACAGCGTGTACCAGAAAGGTGTGGTCAAAATTAAGGGTGTGAAACAGACCATCAAACTGAACAATTTTATCCATGGGACCAACATCGTAATTGTGAAAAAATAATCATCCGACCCCTATGGGGCGGAGAAAGTTTGTTCAGTTGTCATGCTGTATAAGAATGACCAAGATTTTAGAAAAGTAACGACAAATATAAGGTCCTTTTTTAATCCACTTCAAAAACAAAGAGGAGCTCATGCATTTGGCGAGTTTTTTTCGTTTTATAAACACCGATTTCTCCGCGATTACTGGGCCGATTTATATGATTCTTTTTTGATTCCACGGAAGACGCCTTTTTCACCTTGCAGTCGCTTTTTTTTGGGTTATTTGCGAAATGGTTTTTTATATTGCAGATTAAGTAAAAAAAAACAGTCATTGCCACTTTGTTGTTGTAGCTTTCTTGCTCGAGAAAATTAATGTACGCTTTTTGATCATCCAAACATGCAGTACTGATGAATTAGGTACAGGTTTACTTAAATCAATTGAAATTTGGTCGACATGCTACTATGCAACAATATTTCATGTTTGTTTCCTGTTTGTGCTGCCAGTCCGGTAACATACTCATGATTGCATGACACAATACCTAGGGGGCTAAACGGCCACTTTGGCAGAATCATAATAGGATAATATTATGAACTATAATTAAATTAATCGTAAACTGGTCACAAATTGACAATTCATAATATTAACTGCGTCTAATTCATATCACGCAATTCATCTGTTTGACAGTTTTTACGGAGATTCGTAAAATGGTACACAAACTATGAATTACTTTAATGTCAAATAGCAGAATCATAAGAAGTTAGTCAAGCGCAACATCTTACAATTCATATTGAAAATAATTATTTCTTCACATAATCTTCACTAACTAACTAACTAACTAACTTCTTATGATTCTGCTACATTAAAGCAATTCATAGTTTGTACACCATTTTACGAATCTCCGTACAAAACTGTCAAACAGATGAATTGCGTGATATGAATTGTACGCAGTTAATATTATGAACTGTCAATTTGTGACTATTTTACGATTAATTTAACTAAAGATCATAATATTACCTATCCTATTATGATTCTGCCAAAGTGGCCGTTTCAGCCCCCCTAGCTTTTATAGCCAGTTTATTGCTTAATGCAATGATATCAAAAATTACAGATTAATTAACTATTACATGTTAGAGTATGTACCCTAAAACAAATCAAGAGACAAGACACTCGCACTTTGATATTATGCCGGAGTAGTTAATTTTATGAGCCGTTAGTAATAAATTAGAATGCTTACTAAGGGCAAGCAGATAACGTCAAAAAATACAAAAAATAATATATTTTAAGAGCTCGAGTAGTCACAATTTAATTTTATCGACAATGACAATTTGATTATCGAAATAAACATGACATCACTATTACTGTAGTTTTGCATCTGTGTCGATGGATGTGCTTTGCTTTCGCTTCTACTATTTTTAAATGTTATCGAAATAATCTAAGTTAAAGATTATTGGCCAACGAAATATCTTGCACGTTTCTTTTGTTAAATTCGTTACAATTGAGTTGTTTCCATTTTAGTTTAACTCAGTCTATGTGGTCGCGTAGTCAAGTGCCCTACATTTCAACACTTTTTATTCAAATGGAAGAGAGTTGTGTACATATAGTGTTTCTGTTTAAGGGGGTGACTTAATGTTATGTCTGTGATGGAATATTGCTTCAGAATATCGTCAGGTCGAATAGGCATTGATTGAGAAACTCTTGTTATGTATACTCTAATAGAGATAGCTCTAAGTGTGGGGGTGCTAGTCACTCTCATTACAGCACTTTCAGTATGTGTCTGCGGCTGCAAGAACTCCAACCAGAAGTAAGTGTTTGTTTATATACATAAAAGTATACCATATATTTTTTAAGGCATTCATGAACTAAGTAGTAAACTAAGATAAATGGCTCTGAGATAGCTGAATAAACTTTCACCTAATTGATTTAAATTAGGGACTCAGACACTAGTCTTATTCGAAATTAAATACTAGCATTGTGTAAACTTAGAAAAAAACTGTAGACTTCCTCTAATTTTATTTTTAAAAATGTAAAATATTATTATTGTTTTATTCAATGTAGGTACTTACTTATTTTTTTATCTTTATTGCATATAATAAATATAATTGGCAAACTCACTAAGTAATAGATATGCTACTTTATAATTTATGGCACATTCCAGTACTGCAGTAAATTCACAAAATGTATTCACTGAAATAAAAGAGTTTGTAAAAATTAAAAACAAACAATGTGTTTAAAATAGTAGTCTTTTCATTATTGCTTATCTTTTAAGTATTTTAAATTAGTTCTTTGCAGGTTGTAAACAGTCATTGATTGTTTCAAATTGTATTTTTTTGATTTTATACTACACTATAACCGCTGCTATAATAAAACTGCAGATATTAGTTTTATTTAGTGCAACTGTATTAATTAATATTGTATAGAATGCTAATAGCTACTGATTTTTAAAGCACACAGTAGAAGGTGTGACTCAGTTAGAAAACAAATGTTACAGATGTCTTTATAATTATAAATAAAATATATTTTTATATTTAACAGAAGTGAGTTGGTTGGTACGGCCGGTGTGGTCAAAATACGTTTTGATGAGGAGGCACCGTCCCCAACGCCTACCACTCCGGCCTCTATCAAGCGGTTTGTTATAGATCTAGCATGACCTAGACTAGACATACCTAACTCAAGGGCTAACAAAATGGTCTAGATACTTAACAATTTAACAGATAACTTAATCTGAATTTTCAACTAATTTTAATTGTTGTACTGTAGCACCTGTGGTATATATTTATTATTAAACCTTTAATCAGTATAATTGAATGGGGATATTATTATTAACTATCTAACAAATGATGTCTGGGCTACTCTAACAAATTACCCTTAGATAATTCTGTCAGTTTCCCTCTATTTTCCTAATAAGTATTTTATTTTAAAGTAGACTTCATATCTGAAACCAAATTCCTTGTAATTGGTGCTATTATAGCTGGCTAGTGTTATTTATGTTGTGTATTGTGCTATGATTTAAGTGAAAAATATCATTTTTTGTTCTAAAATACTCAATAAAATTATCCATCCATTTCCACATAATATATAGTATAAATAACGAAACTATTATTTAAAGCTAACATAGCTGTTGTTTACTGATTAAAATTATTTGTTTGCTAATATAAAAAATTCCATACATTTTTAAATTCAATAGAATACCATTTCCTCAATACTCACCTTAGAATTGAATGTTTACTTACTTTGCTAAGCACTTACATTCCTTTTTATAATTGCTAACTTACCACATAAAAACCAATGCATGAATGATAAAATAGGCTAATTGCATGTTTCATTTTATCAACAGTTAATGTTTTTTGTTAGAAGTTGTTAGTCATTTTCTGATTCAGCAGTACCTTAATTGAATAGATTGCTGTGTTCTCAATGTTTAATTCATTTAATGCGTCTGCTGTAAATTAATACCATTTAGACAGTGAACAACCATTGCCTTACACTATTTTTAACTTTTGGGTACACAAATTGGAAAGTTACGAAAATGAGTCACGCGAACGATTTAGATAACTCACAATTCGCTATCGTAGTTTTTATAATAAAAAAAGATCTACGACAACTTTACAACACTATAACTCTCGCTTCTAGAGTTAATCTTGTCTGGACCTCGCCTAGATGCGGATTCTAGTGTAAATGCAACTAAGACTTTAGTGTAAGTGCAGCCGAATAACCTGATTTCGGAAAGGGGTACACAGGAGATAGGAGAGAACCGTGCATGTACACTCTTCGTTACAGCTCTCGTAGGTACCATGGGAGATACGAACATCTATACACCGTAAGGACTATTCTTGCTTGCAGCGCTCGGCTGCTATAGTAACGCTTGCTAACAGATGTGGTCATCGTGTGCACGGGATTTAGTTCTCAAATTGGTCAGATGTAAGTTTCGTCGATAGTGCCTAATTGTTAACTAGACCACATGATTGGCAATTCTGCTCCACGCAATCTAAAGCGCGAGTAATCCTGAAAAAATACGAATTTTTTACTGAGAAAACAGTTCTCTGATTATTTCAGCCCATCGCAGTCCTGTCCGTCAGTCATCTCCACCAAGATGCCGCAATACTCTCTTAACACTTTTCGTAACCAGTCCCTCAGATCCCTGTAGGTTATCGCGCTAACTGACTTGGAGATTGGAGACCGCGTCATTCGGTTACGATAAGTTCTGCCCCTGCGGCGCGACGAGGGGCTGCAGATCGACATAGATAGCGATCGCTTTACGATCGAATCCAGTCGCAGTCCTAATGGGGATCCTAGACGGTTAAAATTCTCGTTTTATGGAACGAAACTATATCATTCGGGCTTCCTAACATAATAAATGCCCCAGTTTCACTTTTTCCGATCCATAAATTGTGAAGATCCCCTAAAAAAATATTAGAAGCTAGAACACAGCACCACTACCATTTAGGATGTAACCAGATTACATCCTAAGACGTAGTTGTACTAAATACCTTCACATCGTTTAAGTATTTATGTCCTGAGGTGACGAAACCACGGATTCCTAGGAATTAAGGAATCCAATTCGTCGCTAGCCCTAAAATGATCGATGTTCGAATGCTCCACATACCTATGTACGTTTGGGTACATTTACCAACATTTATTTCCACATTTTCCTGGATGTAACCACACGTTATTGGAACTCATATCCTTATTAATTTATTTCTATACATACGTAACGATTTCTAAACATAAATTCATGACAAGTATGTGTACATGCACATGCAAGTAATATAATTATTTAGTTAGTAAGGCAATTGTTTAATTAAGGTACTTACTGCTAAATTTAAATACTGCTGCCTTAAAAACACGTTTACCTAAATAAATCGATTCGCATAGCTTAATATCAACCATAACTTTTTTTTTGTCATTGACCTACCTAGACCTTTACAAAGTTCCGAAATCTTATAGTAGATAATGGAGGCAGTGGTATAGTGGCATTGTGGTCTTTAGGACAGTTAACTCTTGCGTGACGCACGCAAGTATTCTGCTTTGTCTTGGGTCGGTACGGGAACTGTTTCGTTATCCGGATCCCTTCTGAATCTCCTGTCCAAAACTGAACTGTGCTCTACGGTACAAAATGAAGTCCGTGCATATTATATTGGATTTTGACAGATCACGACTTCGGCTGCACAAAATCTAACTCTGACGAAATTGTATTTCGGCCTTTACTCGACAGAACTACTACTCAATCTTTTGTAATGTCTGCTCATGCGATCATGCTTTGGGATCTATGAAATCAGAGATCCGACCGTATCAAAATTAAAGCCGGTGTAGTCCAATGGAAGCAGTGTTAGGTAGAGGTAGGTACTTACATACGTTCTGTAGTAATCATTAAAATTATCCGTTACCAATCATCTCAGTATTTTTCCTCGCGTCGAATCATTGCCTTTAGTCCTCATACCATATCTCTGTCGTCTTAAGGAAAACTCCTTCTCGCCTCCGACCAAAGTATCTTTTTCTCTGTATCTTTCATTAATTTTTTACCCGTTTCATTGACAGGGCGTCTACACAGAACAGTCAACGGAGTTTGCCAGAAATACCGCATCCAGTTGGAAGGCCCGACAGCGGAGATACAGCTTCAGAAATATATGCCACCGTGAATTTAGATGAAGGTAATTATTAGAAGGTTCTAGAATGCGAGTAATTGGCTTTCAATTACATTGCAAGACACTGCATTCGATTGATCGATATTTATGTGAATCGATTAATGCTGCTTCAGTGATTCAGAAATTAAGTTGGTCATTATAACCGATGTCGATATTTCTTGCCGAGTGAAAATCCTGCCTTGGCAAAATTTGTCCATGAAGTTCAAATCAACCGTCATAAGTTATTAGATAAACATGTTGCGGTGTGACCTACGAAACCTCGACACATACCTTGTTCTTCAAAGGTCGCGGGCGAAAGTGTGCGCAACGAGATTTACTTGATATTCCATTCTGGAATCTATTTCTATTGTCTTAGGTGTCACCTACACGAGGTGTTAAGGTCTTTTGTTGTTCTCGTCTGCAAACTATCTAAATAGTTTCATTCCTCCGTGACGTGTTACACTAATGTAGTTTATAGCCGTGTATATTGTATATGACATGTTAAAATATTAGCTCGTTGCGTCTGCATTGTGTTAATTAACCATGAAGTGTTTTATTTATTGTGTAGGTACTAAAAGAACATGCAATTACAAAGTATACTATACATTGTTTATTACTTATTGTTGGTAGTTTTATTGCTCAAGTTTGCGGTAAATAATTAATTTTTAATGAGTTAGTTAAATACTTAGCCAGAAGCGAAGGATCTCACTCGGTGAGAGGACATCATTACCGAGTTTCAGTTGATACATGTTGTACATAACAACAGCTCATGCATGACAAATGTTAGGTAGGTAGGTACTTAATTCTAATTTGTGAGAGTCACATTAATTTGTAGTCTTACAACTTTGACAGAGAAAAATCTGAATGTTTCTTTCCTTTCACTGTCCCCTTACGGCCGAACCCAATTACCTCTGCGGCATTTTCTTTATTAATGTTCTTTGTTAAAATGTTCATTTCTTGACACATAAATTCACGTGTATTTTGTTTTCACCTGCTCTTTTGCATTTTATTCGTTATAATATTAGAATATTTTTGTAATATAATGTTTTTCAGAAATAAAACTGTAATCGGTAATTTTATCGTTTATTTCTGTAAAAAATTGATAAAATAATCTGTTTTTGTTGTGATAGCGTCTATTTGGTTGTTACTTGACCATAGATGGCGTTAAATTAAGAAAAGTAAAGTAATAACTTTAATTTTTGAGTTAATTCATTTGGATGTTATCTAAAGTTTATGAGAACTGAACAATTTTTTCTTCAGCTTCCCTCTGACGATAATTGTAGCTGCGCTACTGGTCTCCAGTATGCCAAAACTGGTGATGGATAGGTTATTGGGTTCGACCGTAAGTAGCAGACACTTAACATAAAACAATCACCAATAAGGTATCATGTGATCACGGTCACAGGGAAAGAGATAATCCATTCTTCCATACTAATCCATCCATACATTAATATTATAAATACGAAAGTAACTTTGTCTGTCTGTCTGCCTGTTTGTAACCTTTTGACGCCTTTAACGACTGAACGAATTTCGATAAAATTTTGCATACATGTAGACCATGTCCTGGGTTAAGACTGTCCGTTCGGGGTAATTTCCGAATTTCACGTGGGCGAAGCCGCGTGCAAAAGCTAGTGACTTAACATACTGTTGTCGCTCAGGATCACCCTGAACAAATAGATAGGTGTAAATGGAAACTTATAAATTCTAAAACGAGTAGCGCAACCTAAATAATTTATTCATTAATGCAGACGTGATTAGGAGTGGCGCAGTAGACGCAATGTACTTACTGGAGTCCTCTATAAACCTCAGACTATTGCGTTATTTATATTTATAATACAGATTAATAACATAACAACATATAACATAGTTGTATATATATTTGTTGATGATAATGAATGATAAAGATCATGAGGAAATATTAAACGATTATTAGGTGTAAGATGTGAACATAATTTCCCTAAATTATTTGGACCATCTTCCTTTTAAAAGTTAAATTGAATTAAATCAATTCCCCTCCCCCCCTTCCCCGTCACCACACAATTCCTTCTCTATTTAAAAGTGTCTTCGATTACCAAAACGAAGGTCAAGTCACAAACTTAAACTTTAAAACAGCGGACATAAAGCGGCTTTTTGAACACTACGAAGTATAAAACAACACAAACTTCGATTTTTTGTTCAGTGCATTTAAGATAATTAATTGAATTTTAGGAAAACCAGTCTGCCGTGGTAATCGAGAGGGCAGTAAGTCAAAGGTGGCCCACCTTTGACTTACTGCCCTCTCGATTACCACGGCAGCAGTATTTGTAATACTTATACAAGGAAAACAGTAAAATTTAAATTAAATGCATACCTACATATAAATAGAACCACATCACCACATGCAGGTTTACGAATAGGGATGGGTCGGTGTTGACAGTCTGTGGCGGCCATGCTGTTTTGGTAGGATCTGTCAAATCTGTGTATATTTTTCAGTCACTGATGCCAAATCATCATGGCAAGTTACACGAATAAACAGCACGTCCTAATGATAAAACGTGATTACCATACCCTCAAATCGTTCATACAGAATGTCCATCGTGGTGTTCGCTGTGTGGCACGTAGCGCTCGCCGTCCTGCTGGAACCACATGTCGTCCACGTCCATATTGTTTAATTCGAGCCAAAAGAAATTGGTTATCATTGACCTGTAGCGCTCGCCGTTGAAGGGCATGGTTTCACAAACATCGTTTTTGAAAAAGTAAGGACCAATGACGCCGCCGGCCCATATTCAGCGACAGAGTCATTGAAAATGGGACCTCTCGGGTCCGTGCCCCCGTGCGAAGCCGCCGCGGACATTTGAACGATGTTCAAATGTCCGCGGCGTATTCCATAAATAATGGCATACGTACGCCTTTCAAATAAAAAAAGAATTTCGTTAATACCTGACACAGTTTGTTTTATTCCATTTTAACATCGACCTGCCCTCATTGGAAAATCCTTTAGTTATTTCGTATTAAATACCGAACTATAGAATTAATCCCAAAAAAAAAAACTATATAATGAATCCAAATGATCTGAATTGATGATGAAATGTTCTGGGTATTTTATTTTCCTGCTGTGGATTATGTAAAAGCAGCACATTCTACTCACAGTAGGGATAAATATTATTATAATAATCACTGAAACAATTGTTTATGCGGTAGAACCGTAATTAAATAGTGTTGCATGAATAGTTACTTTGTAAAGTGTTTTATTATTTTAATTACTGTGAATGTGAAGACTATGTGGGTCCTTGCTTTTTTTTTTCTTCTTTTTCTCTCTCAATTTTAATCATAGTCTGGCAGTTTGAGTAAATTATGCGGCCTACCCAAATGTCCTTTCTTTGATATTGTTCGTCGAATCGTTGAGCTTGTTAAGTTTTAAGTTGAGCTGTACGATTAAGTACTGACAGATGCGTGCACTGACTGGACAGGTCCACTCAATCTGTGTGGTTCTTTCCTCAAAAGACCATTTCAGACAGCAATCTACATGGTCTTCACATGATCTGACCAAGATTATGTCTGGACTTTAAAAGAGACTGACCTCTGAGTATGTTTCGGCCTTTATTCTCAAAGTAGTCAGATAGGAAACGCCGGCCTCATCTAGTTTAAAAAAAAAATGTTTGACGTGTAAAAGTGTTTGTATAAACCTACTTACAGAAATAAAATCATTTATCATTTAAAATTACATGACTACTGTTGTAGACTCATTTACTATGAATTATGCATTAACACAAAAAATAAAATTGTGCCTTTGGTGTTCCCTTGAAGGGTAAAAGTCGGGTTTTCTTTCCGCCACTTATAAAGCGCCAAATGTTACAGAAATGAAAAATAAAAATACGAACCTTTTCAGGAAGAACATCGTAAGCGACGATTTGCACTTTTTTCAGGAAAGGGCCTCTCTTTCCTAATTAACGATGTTGTCATTTACGATGATAATTTCTTACAACAATAAAGTCGTGTAAATTTAAAATAAAATTTAAGAGTAATCGTGACAAGATGTAAAACTGTCTAATTAAGAGGTTGCGAAGAAAAAAAAGTTTTGTGATTTTTGACGCTTACGATGTTTTTCCTGAAAAGGCTCGATATCTTGCACAAATATTTTACTCAAGGCTGTTCAATTGATAAAACACCCGCATAATTGCACGATTATCAAACGTAAAAATAATGCGGTTTCTACAGTGGCCAGTGTGGCTACCGTACGGCAGGGTTCATTCATCAGATTACGGATAAAATCAGTATATTATCGGCGCAAAGATCCGGTAGTATCGTATAAAAGCGCCGCTACTCGGAACTGTCGATAATTAAATTGTAATCAGTACTTGTTTTGACTAATCGCCGTTGTTTATCTGCAGGTAACAAGACAGTAGCGACCGCATCTACAAGCCGAGACTACCCCTACGAACACGCCTACGCTAAAGTACAGAATGAAACACATAATATTATGTTAGTATGATCTTAGACCTAACTTTAAAATGTACGGTCAACCGCACAACACTAGTAGCACTTCGAACTACGAAAACCGCATTTACCTACTGATACAAAATAAAGAGCGTTAAAGTCAAATGGTTACTATTGAGGTCCGGTTACCTGTACACGCAAAAGTTTATTGGTTATGTAAATTTTGACCATTTGCTAATCTGTCAGCTTTCAATGCGCCTATTTGTGAATGGGCATCGATGTTTGGCTCATCCGCAAACCAAGTAGGCATTTCAAAGTGCAATTGAAATCAGTTTTCTTTATCTTTAATATTTGACTAATTTGTCAATTGATTCATTAAATAATTGGACCGATTTAAGCAAAAATGATCCAACCCACATTGTCCAGGTTGTGGGTTGGATAATTTTTGCTTAAATCGGTCCAATTATGCTGTATCATGTACCGTCACCTGGGGTGGCAACAGGCAACGAATGGGGTGACTTTGTTCTATCAAACTGATCTAGAAAAGACCTACTTAAAATGCTTGATTCATAATTATAATATGAGTAATATTTTTTATGATTGTGCGGAGACAAAATAAAAAGTGTTGTTTTATTTATTCTCTGAAATTGTTGTTATTTGTTAGTAACTAACCTACCTACATTATTTTGCTAAAACTGATTTAGTAGCGGGTTCTGAATAAAGTATTTTTATTTATTTCAAATATTACACGTTTTATATAAGCTGAATAAATTATTCTTTCTGATTTATTATTTGGTTATTGCAGTCTTGTTGAAGTAACTGATGAAACATCTGAACGAGAAATTATACAAATTGATGAGAGAGAAGTTGGACAAAATCCTGCAGGTTTGTATGTATAATAACTTAAAAACATACGGTTTATTTATAATTTACTCCTGCGTTTAGAATAGAATAAATAATGGAATATAATTTATTTCTGAGTCTATGGTACATTTAAGATCGTAATATTAAACAGCTTCACATACATTACCGTTGCTGGTGTTATAAAAAATAAAAAAATATATATAAATAACAGTTAATAGAAATAATATTTAAATATTAATATATTTAAATTACCTAGTTGTAGTAGGTAATTAATACAATGAAAATTTTTAATTTGTGAATACAGTTACTCAAAGTCACTACCAATTTTAATTATCTAAATTGTTAAGACTCATACTGAGAATCAAGCATATTATCGTTAGTGACAATCAAAAACAAGATCAAATCGTACATTGCGATCTTGATTTTAATCGTTAGTGGAATAAATAGCTAAAGATTATATATTTTAGTAAAATTCTGAAAATAAGTAACGTTTTTAGAATCGGTGGTAATATCGGCGTCGGTGGCGATAAGTGGGCAACTGCCTTCGAGTCAGGAGCTGCCTTACATCACGCCACCCTCGCCGCGGCCCAACACAGATAACACCACACACTTCAGCGGGGATTCTACTGACTCTGCAAGTAAGTCTGTCAGGAACTAAAATATACGCCATACAACCGCGGTGATAAAACGTTCCTACAAGTAGGACGGGATTTCATAAAACTACCGCACCCTTACATGTTACCCAGTAACTGCGTTGTGGAGGTCAGAAAGGCAGTCGCTCCATGTAAAATGATGGTATACAGCTGCATCCGGTTAGACTGAAAGCTGACCTCAACATAATGTAGTTGGGAAAAGGCTAGGCGGATAATGATGATTTGTAAAAACTATATACTGAGTCTCATGTCATCTCGCTCCCGCGTTTTATGACAGCAGCTACTATAGTGAGTGTTTTATTTATGTTTATTGAGAAATTAAGCCAATCCAGTAGTTCTGTCATGACCCGACTTTAATAGTGCATTTTGACACACACATGTACGTTGCACGTTACACATTGGTATTATAAAATATTTGGGTACGGGGCGAAGCTGCGAAGGTAGAAAGATAAATCCTAACTAATATTATTAACCTTTTGAACGCCATTGTCGTACGTGACAAGCAAGCGCGTGCCCTGTACGCCAACGACACAAATATGTGACAAAAAATGCGGTGCACTTTATTACGAAATAAACAATTAAATCATTACTTTTGTGTGTTTTTATTTGTATACCTTAAATATTTAAGCTCTTGTCCATATTTAATTACTTGAAACGAATTAAATTATACCATGGATATAGAGAAATTTGATGACAAAAAAAGAGCGTGCGTTTATGCTCTGGCGTTCAAAAGGTTAAATCCGAAAGTGAGTTTGTTTGTTTGTTTGTTACGCTTCCACGCTAATATGACTGAACGGATTTGAATGAAATTTGGCACATGGGTAGACCATGACCTGAGTTAGGACATAGGATACTTTTTATCCTGGTAGTACGTTCCCGTGGGATGATTTCCGAATTCCACGCGGGCGAAGCCGCGGGCAAAAGCGAGTCGTTTATAAAATTAACTGTATTGCGGCGGTGCGCGGTACGCTTGGCGGACGTCCGACGGCTGGTGACAGGGCCGCGCGTCGTCTGTTTCTTCTACAGCTCCTAGAAGTTTCTATATAGTAGCTTCTAGAGAGGAGAGGCGTTTCCACGGGAAGCGCGTGGATTGTGACGGCAGGCGGTTACATGCGGTCGGAAATAAATTCGCGTTATAGCATATATTAATATTATACACTTCTGGACACATGTATTGGCCCACCTTAGAGTTTAGGTTTCGATGGCCCCTACCGAAATATGATTGCTAGATTGAACAAAAACTGTTGATGCAGTTTTAAACCTGATACATTTTACCATCTTTTTCGATGGTATTGTTTTAAATTTGAATTCAGAATACCATACGACATGTAAGCCTAACAAGTCGGATATGCGCCTTGTTAAAGGCAATTGATTTTTGAATAAAAAACATGTTTTATCAAATAAAGGTTTAATTTAATAACGCGTGTTGCCTCCATGGGCATCTACCACAGCTCTCATACGATTAGGCATAGAGTTTATCAACCGCTCTATGAAATTTTGAGGGATCATCTCCCATTCCTCTTCTATGGCAGTTTTCAACTCCTGCATCGTCTGGGCAACTGGCTGACGAGCCCTAACACGTCTTTTTAGCTCGTCCCACATGTGCTCAATGGGGTTCATGTCTGGGCTTCTGGCTGGCCAGTCCATAACTGTGATGTTCACATCCATTCCCGAAGATATTCCCTGACGATGCCGGCCGCATGGGCTCTTGCATTATCATGCATAAAAAGGAAATTTGGGCCCACATAGTCCGCGTATGGTATCACGTGAGGTTCTAAGCACTCACGAATGTACCTTTCAGCATTTAATGTTGGCAGCCGTGGTCCTGTAACAACCTCAAGTTGAGTTTTGCCGCTCGCGGATATACCGCCCCAGACAGTCCATGAGCCACCGCCATAAGCAACCCTCTCTTCAAAGCAGCATTGTGCGAAACGCTCTCCCTTACGTCGGTAGACCTTCTTCCTTCCATCATTGCCATGTAACACAATTTTAGACTCATCAGAAAAGAGTACACGGCTCCAATCTTGCTGTGTCCAATTTAAATGACTGCGTGCGAAATGAAGGCGCGCTGTTCGGTGGGCTCGCGTTAGTTTGGGCCCATTAGCTGGCTTGTGTGGTACCATATCGCGTTCTTTTAACCTTCTCCGAACAGTTCGAGCGCTCACAGATACTCCGTGGAAGTCGCGAAGTTGGTTTTGTATCTCAATGGAGGTAAGGTGACGATTTATCAAGCTGGTCGTCACGATGAATCGATCCTGCCTTTCAGTTGTGACCCGAGATCGTGGCCTTCCTTGGCGACGAACAAAGCCGCCAGTCTCTAGGTACCTCCGATAAACATTTCGGACCGCAGATCGACTTAAATTAAGTTGAGCACTCACGTTTCTTTGGCTGTGTCCGGCCTGAATAAGTGCCACAGCTTGGGCGGCGACTTCAGGTGAAGTATCCATAGATTATTGATAGAACCTCACCTTAATGTTAAGAATAAGTAATGTTTGTTGCAAAACCAAAGATATCAATCACTTTTTCAAGAATTAAATCCAAGTAAACCAATAAAACCAAGTTTTCTTAGTATTCGATTGTTTGATATCAGCAAACAGGCTCCAAATTGTCTTTTGTTTCTTTAAATTCTGTGTTCGAAATTCAAAAAAAGACCATTGAATGAAATTGTGAATGTGCCAGGTTCAAAACTGCATAAAAACTTTTTGCTCGACCTAATATAAAATTTTAGCTAGGACCAAACGAAACTGAAAATACAAGGTGGGCCAATAGATGTGTCCAGAAGTGTATTATTTTTGGCTACCACGTGTTTGCATAACAATTTGATGACGATTTTGTACTCGCTTTATCAGTTCTAGATTTTTCAAAGGTTTCAAGCTAACACTAAATTTTATAGCTACATCATTCGCTATTTTAAAAATTGCTTAGTACCAAGTAAAACTAAGTAGAGAGCTTGAACGTTGCAATATTTTATTTAAAAAAAATGTCATCGATCAATATTGCTCCGTAAGTTGCCTGAAGATGTCCATGTAGATTTTAAATTACACCCAAATTCCATTAAACACTGATTAGATTCTGAAACGGATAAGCCAAAAATATCTTTCATACAAGTTGCAACCTCTTCACACGAAAATACACCTTACACTTAAGAATTAAAGCTCATTTTCTGATAGTTTGCATAGTGACAGTTCACTTTTGCTATTTAAATTAATATGGAGTTTTTGTCAGCATTTCCGCGAAATTGTAAAATGCATCTGATTTGATAACATTATCAGCGGTGACAAAGATACAATATTATATCAGAATGATCAATTGCTGTAGGTAGTTTATATTATATTTAATCTCATTATTCACAAAGCACCATAAACTTTTTAAATTGCGAAACAAAAGTAAGAAACATGTGCCCGGTAGATGGCAATAGGCTCGCCCCCTATTACATGGGACTTAAACATAACTGGCGAAATGTGGGTGTACTATAAGTACACCTCTGCCTAACTCTTCGGGGAAACAAGGCGTGATGTTATGTTATGTTAAGTAAGAAACAGTCTATTTTGATTATTCTAATATAATGAAAATCAAACGCTTAAAACTATACATTCCTTGAATAAGCTTCATAAATTAAAATGAGATAAATGTTTCTTGTATCAGGTTTGCACAAAAGTAATGCGACACTCTACAAAACTCTATACATTTCCTTTTTCAAATTAATTGTTTTCGATAATATTCTAGAATCTTGTCGAACATTCTAGGTACTTGTGATGTGGGGGTATATAAAGCCGCCCTCGCGATCGGTTTAGTCAGTTTGAAGAAAAATGGACGAGCGACAAGTTCGGACACTATACTTATATGAGTACTTGTTAGACTACAGTGCGCGGGCTGCGGCTGACAATATCAACACTGCATTGGGCGCTGGAATGTACTTCCATGCCATGCGACGGTGTCCCGATGGTTTGACCGTTTTAAATCAGAAGACAGGAGCCTTGAAAGTCAGCCACGCTCAGGACGACCACCCGCAGTGAATGATGACGATTTACGCCGCGAACTGCAGTCGAATCTGGATGCTATCACTCGTGAATTAGCGTAAACACTTAACTGCAGTCACCACGCCGTGGAATACCATCTACATGAGCTTAGGTATCGAAAAGTTTTGGCTCGGTGGGTACCGCGCATCCTTACAGACGCCAGTCGTGCAGTCCGTGTCGCTGTTTGTCAAACACTTTTGCTGCAACCCCGACGTAAAGTTTTTGTCTGATTTGGTTACTGGAGATGAATCATGGATTCATTACGAGAACGATACACGTCGTGCTTTTTGGCTGTTTTGAGAAGAAACGCCACCAACTCAACCGAAGCTGAGTCAAAAGAACCGCTTATAAGTTCTGCTTTGCTGTTTCTGGGACGCGCAAGGCATGCTGTTTTATGAACTATTACAATGAAACTATAAACGCTAACAAATATTCAACCCAGCTCACGAAACTATCTGCTGCTATCAAGAAAAAACGACGAAGATGAGTCAATGTAGTTTTACTATACGATAACGCTCGACTTCACGTCGCATCTGCCGTTCGCCAACAGTTGGAGAACTTGGGCTGGGAGACGATATCCCACCCACCTTATTCCCCAGACCTCGCCCCATCAGACTATCATTTGTTTAGAGCCCTGAAACAACATTTGCGGGGTAAACAATTTAATGATTTCTCGGATGTAGAGGCGGAGTTGAACAACTTTTTCGAGGTACAGCCATCAGAGTTCTGGGCGAAAGGCATCGCAAGAAGTCTTAGATGCTAATGGTGATTACATCATTGACTAAGCTTTTTGTATTGTAATAATAATAACAAATATAAAACGTAAACCAAGTGTCTCATTACTTTTGTGCCAACCTGATACATGGTAGATTTTTGAGACGGGGCAGTCAAAATCAAAGTCAAAATACTTTATTTCACATAAACCTACATGGGCACTTAGGAAACGTCAGAAGCTAGGAGCATGGTTCCAATTGATCGTTTCCTATGGAGAAGAACCGGCAAGAAACTCCATGGTTACTCTTTTAAAAATAATTGGCTTTACAATGTTTTCGAATTACAGTGTTATTCTGTAGGTATGGGAGTAAGTCAGTAAGTGCAAGTACCTTAACCGTTGTAGCTACAGGAAAACGGCCTCAAGAGTTCTTAACTTCTTAAGATATTTTGATCTGCATTGATTTTGAAGAGTCGGCAAGAAAATGGGCAGTTTACACAAAAACTTTTTTTGATGACAATCGATCCTGTTTCTTATAAGGACGGATCGAAACACTTTCGAACCAACTGAGGTTTGAGTAAGTACTATTCGTAGAAAACTCGGAAATCGCAAAAAAACTTTCTGTACATTTTGTAGGAAATGAGACTCTACCTTACTTTTGTATCATGGATAGCTTTAAACAGGCTAGTAACGAAACATTTAAGGATTTTACGTCACTTTATCGCAAAAAACTTACTGTACATTCCGTAGGAAATGAGACTCCACCTTACTTTTGTATCATGGATAGCTTTAAACAGGCTAGTAACGAAACATTTAAGGATTTTACGTCACTTTATACTATCTGCACTCTACAACACTATCACCACAATGACAATCTATCAGTTATTGACCCTCAATTGCTTATTCCAAGAATGTTATCTTTCTAATATATTATTGTTCACCAAACCAGCGTTATGATCAGCGTATTAAATTGTAATGTGATGTTATTTATATGCGTCTGGCCTCTGTAACACAGTTATACCTTACGCCAGATAAGGCTGGAATAAAAGTCATTAACCTCACTTGTACTAAAAAGTCTCGAAACTGAAATACAAACAAAAAAAACATGCCACTTGTACGCGTCAAGGACGCCTCGTACCGCGATACGTTTGCTTTGATCGTGTTAGCGACACAACTTTAACATTTTTTCGTATCGTATTGAAATATTGGAATACATTGGTAGAAGGCGTCAACGACATTTATTCCACGGTTATCTGGCGGAAGGTATAGTGGGATAACAATTTAAAGTCTGAGTGAAGATATTACTATCCATAAAAGTAATAGTGTAAATTAAAAAAATATTTAAAACAATGTGACATGGGACTTAAACATAACTGGCGAAATGTAGGTGTACTATACAACATGTCCCAGAATTAACGCACAACCTCTTATGCAGTCAAATTTGTTTTTCTCTTTTCAGTTATGTTTTCTTGCAGTCGGGTTTTTTTTTTTAATAATTTGCACTATTTCTCGCCATTTCAGCGATGGTCCGTACTAAAATTTCTTCATGTATCACATAGATCCAAGTTACACAAAAAGATACAAGGTTCAGTAGGGCTCATGATGTATTAAGTAATCCTATATTTTTACAGAGGGCTACACGAGCATATCGGTGCGCGAGCCACTGAGTAACATCCGTGCTCAGAGCAGCAAGCCGCCGTCACAACCACACTATGCCACGGTATCCGATGACTCCGGTAAGTTGACTACCAACCTTTATTAACCTCCTCTTGCCCTTATCTCAATTCATTTGGGGTCGGCGCAACATGTCTTTTTCTTCCATACGTCTCTCGTTAGTCACCGCCTTTCTAGCCATATCATCTTTCATACAGTCCATCCATCGTTACTTTTGGCTTCCCCTACTTTAACGTCTACAACATGTCCCGGAATTAATGCACAACCTCTTAAGGGGTCATTGTACTCATCATTATGAACAACTTTTACTATGGAACCAAACCTGAAATCGCGAAATAAAATAAGCTGTTCCCTACATTTATTTTCGCATAACTCGTCAAAATGTAGGGATCAGCAGATTTTTTTAAAATAATCAGCCGTCCCATACATTTGCGTCGAGTAGGTACGTTTTCTTTGGGACAGTTGACAAATTTTTCGCGATGACGATGTTGGGTCCATGGAGAAAGTTGTTCAGTTTGATGGTCTGTACCACACCTTTAAGTTTGACCACACCTTTCTGGTACACACTGTATATGGACGCATTGAACTTCTTACATTCACTTCAAAACTCATATTTAACAGTAAATGACCTGTTCTAACAACGCATGCAAGTGCTTGTCGCATTTACACTTATCTTATCTTCTTCTAAAAGAAATGCTCGTGGCCTTTATACCTCGATAAGAATACCTCGTTTCCGGCTATAAATATCAAATTAAGCTGAGGAATCTTTCAAACATTTTTCTGTTATCTAAACTTGATTGATAGATATATTACTATTGGCATGTAATCGATGTATCTCGCGCTGATACCGATTAGTTATGGCGCCTCTATTCAACTATCTTGATGTAAGTGTCAGATTTCAAACATCAATAATTCCCCTATTATGATCCTTATCATGGCAATGGGTACCTACAAGTACAACATAAAACATGGACCACCACCAGAAACAAACAAAATAATTTAATTTATATTCAACTTACATCAAATATGGAACTATACCAGGAGATTCGTCACCACAAATATCCACTATCCATTTTAACTTTCCTTAAAAGCTTGCTACCTATATTTTCTCGTATCACCATTCTAAAATAAAGAAGCAAGCAGAACTCATTTTTAATCATGAGCTGTGTTGATACTTAAGTGACAAAGTTACAAATATTGACGATACTGAAGTGACAATGTTACAAACAAAATAGTGTCGATTCTTAACTACGTCCTAGGCACCCTGGGCCTGCCAAGGGTACAGCACGTCTGCAAAGTAGTCGGTAGTTAGCCCTACCCAAGTACCCAGGCTGTCATCCTATGCCTAGTGCCTTAAACACGACTGCAAGTATTTTTTTATGCCTCGGTTCTTCAAGATGTGAACTAATTATTTTACTTACAGATGAGATGTACGCAGCGATCGAAGAGGCGAGCGTGGGCGAAGGCTCCGACACGTACGCGCAGATCGCGACCGAGCCGCGGCGCCGCGACCCCACGCCCGACCTACTGCATACTGACCCCACTCATGCCTCTAGGTAAACCTTTTACAATCTATAATCTTCGGATTACTCTAATAGTCTAATATAACGCGTGGTATAGCATATGGGGACTTATAAGTCAACCGTTTATGACGGGGACCTAGGAGAACAGTACGACACCCACTAACTAGATTAAGAAACTTTATTATGGTCTGTGCTTTCTTCATGAAATCTGGCTCCCTTTGAACAATAAATATTTATTATTATTATTCTTTCTTTGAGCTTTGAACAGTAATCGTCTAGAATTTGTTATCAAGACTACATCAACGCGTAACGAGGACTTTATCTTTACCCTTAGAGCTTCGTATAGGTTCAAAACTAGTTGGGAAAACTCTAAATTTATACGTAAGTAATTTAAGGGTGTTGTACAGACCATCAAACTGAACAACTTTTTTCATATGATCAACATCGTAATCACGAATAAATTATCAGCTGTCTCATGCATTTGAGTCGAGAAGGTATTGGAAGTTTTGTATGGGACAGAGGATTTTTTTTTTTAATATGACCACACCTTTCTGATACAGCTGTATAAAAGTTACATGACGTTCCAAGGACGTCATTTGTGATAAGTTGATAACCACAAACATTCCAATAGCGTCGTTCACACGTTATTTTGTATTTTCAGTAGCTTGTTGGTGTTCGCAAGGGCAGTGAACTCTTGCGTAAATAATTATTATAAAATGTCTTTTACAAAAATGGTGAACGTTAATTGTTTTTGTAATTTTTTTAGAAGAAGTGCTCCACCAGACGTCGGTGCATCAACGTCTAATGCCACACACTCCAGACAAGGTATAGTTTCATCTCATAATTATTAGGTACAGTAATTTGTTGTCTAAAATTAATGCTGGTTTAAGAACATAGACATATAGAAGTCTAAAATATTTTTGCCCTTAGACTTAAGTACATAGTTAAATTAACTTGGTCATTATTTCATAGTTTTTTAGGGTTCCGTAGTCAACAAGGAACCCTTATAGTTTCGCCATGTCCGTCCGTCCGTCCGCAGCTTAGCTCAGAGACTCTTAGTACTAGAAAGCTATAATTTGGCATGCATATACATATTAATCACGCCGACGAAGTGGTAAAATAAAATCACAAAAAAATAATTGGGTACCTCCTGTACACGGAAAGTGGAAGGTTTTTTTCTCATCTACCCCATGGTGTGGTGTGTAGTTTGAAATGTCTTTCAAAAATATTGCGGGTTTGTGAAAACAAATTTTTCAATTAAAGAATCCATTTCTGAAATATTAAGCTTTAAAGTGCTAATTTTTGTTAGTCCAGTGTCCTGCCTCCCCCGGCAGCTAGACGGTTAGTTCTGGATATGTGAAAAAATTCACGGTACTAGTATAAGTAACGAAGTTAAAAGGAAAACTATGACAGCTAAGCAGGCTTTACAAGTTAACGATTAATAGTCGACCAACTTACATTTGTAGTTGGAATGTATTAAGAACATGTTTTTCAAATACAATGTTAAGTTTGTTCTTGGGATAAACTCATCCCAACTACGGAACCCTTCATTGTGCGTGGTCCGACACGCACTTAGCCGGTTTTTCCTATTTCATTTTACTAATATTCAGGGCTTTTTAATATTAATTAGCGAAGCTACGCAGTAGGTTGGGTATGGGTATTAAGAAACGAAACACACAAAAATAATGTTTCCATATTACTGCGTACTTGAAATTATTATTTGATAAAAATATTTTCTATTGGATGTCGACCCATCATGTCTGTCAATTTTGTGAATTCAGAAAAGGGCAATCCGTCACTGGACATGAGCTGTTCCCAGAAGGGACGATCCGAGGTCGAATACATTGTAATGCCCTAAATAGCGTATTGCCTAGACTAGCGCCCCAATTGCGTAACTCACAATGTCCTTCATACAATATGTTTAGCAAATAGGCTTGACAAAATGAAATTAGTATTGCGATTGTGTGTGTTACTCAATGAGACTGCTTTTTTGTGAGCTATAACTTATAAGACATAAAAATTTACACCCTAACTAATATCCACCAGCGTCGTCCTCGTCATGTTCGAACTCAACGGGCGCGCTCGGCTCTCCGAAGCCAGAGAAGCGACAGGCCAACTCGCCGCTGCCACCGCCGCCGCACGCCACGGCCCACGCCGCTGCGCACACCGCGTCACACGCCAGCTCCCACGCCGCGTCACACGCGGGCTCCCACGCCGCGCCACACGTCAGCTCTCATGCCACGTCTCACGTCACGTCACACGTAACAGTGCACGCCTCGGCGCATTCATCGTCACACAATATGGCGCACGTGACGTCACATGCCACGTCACATCCTCCGGCGCATGCGACTTCCCACGCGCTGCCCCGACAGCCTGCCATAGAACAGGCGCTTGCACAACGACACCAGCGGATGTCAAGTACAGGTACTGATTTTGTTAATCAAGATACTTTGTAGAGATACGGTCAGTTTTATCGAGTTGTCAAAAATTAGTTTTTTTTTTTTAATATTATGTGGATAGAATTTTCTGTAAACCTAACTTGCATTTTCAGGGGATCTTCATTTTAATCACGACAAGCGACGGAGTTTGAACGAGAAACACCAAAGAAACAACAGTTGCGTCAATTCGTCTGATTTCTACGGTTGCAATTACCCCATCGAGAAACATCGCTTTAGTTCTGGAGATTTAATCAGACCGCTCGTCGCCAGAGAACTTAACATTGATATCGATCAACGCGATAGTCAAACTGACAACCTGTATAATTCTATCGACGGGCCCGGTTACAGCGACTATTCATCGGCGGATGCCAACACTAGTTTGAATTCGGATCATCGTGTAACTGAGAGTCCTTCGCGTAATCTCGAGGAAATGTATGCTAAAGTAAGCAAAAAACCGAAAGGAAGAACGGAAGAAACCACAAGACGTTCAAAAGATTTTACCGGATCCGACAGTGAGCCTCACACATCCAAATATCGCAGTGACGATCCGGGGTATGAGACAATAGACCGTAAAAAATCTATGAATCACGGATATGAAACAATTGCCCATAAAGAGCGGAAGTCCTCCCAAAATCAAGATCCAGGGTACGAAACAGTGAAAGATATAAACAAGACAGGACCAAACTCTAATTTTACAAACAATAACTTATTGAAACTTAATCATCTGGTTGTCGACAGTGGCCCTAACAGCATTGTAAGCAGTGACGCTGGGTATGAGCATATCTCTAAGACTGACAACAATGCCTCAGATTCCGATCCGAATTATGAAGTGTTGAGGAACCAGCCTCCCACACCGCCTTACGCCACTATCGCGGCGAACTACAAAGTACAACCTACCTACTCTACAGTCAATAAAAAGCCCGGCAAGTACAACAATTGGCCTGTGAACAATAACGAAGAACCCACCTTAGAACCAAATTATGAGTCAATGCCGCATGACCCCCTCTACAATACAGGAAGCGAATCTGATCCCAACTATGAATCAGTTCGTCCCAAAGATCCTAACTATGAAAGTGTAAGCACACAAGATCCCAATTACGAGTCGTTGAGATGTAAAGATCCCAAATATGAGTCAGTTCGATCGAAGGACTCAAAGTATGACTCTGTACGCTCTAAAAAGGACCCGAATTACGAAAGCGTGAAATATTTTGAGCTATCAAAGAAAGAGCCGCCTTATGAAAAAGTCAACAACGAGGCATCAGGAAGTTCAAGTGTGGAGAGGTCAGACTCGGCAGCGGGCTATGAAAAAATTAATGTACCAAACAGAAGCGAGACGAAAAGCAGTATTAATAACGGAGGCGATGCTCCCGTCAGTGATTACTTTCAAGTGTGAATGTGTAACAGAAGATGACTTTGTTTATGAACAATGAAACAGGAAATTGAGCTATTAACATGAATATTTTATTACAGTATTCACATAGGATTTTGAGATTGAGTGCTTTTTATTTATTTATTAAAATATTTTAGGGACTGTTTACAGCACCTCAACGTTAGATATAATAAGTAATATCTTCCTTAGGTATCTGTGATATAATATGTATGTTATAAATTTTTTGATTTTTGTTTTTATTTCCATAAGATTTTTTTATGAGCATTGATAGACATTGTGTTTTTCTGAAGACAGGAATAATTTGTTACGAAATCTCCATTTATTAGTGTGTTCATAAGTGTAATTATTTTCTACACTTCGATATTATGCTGATGAAAATGTATGCGTGTATTGTATATGCATGTACAAAATGTAGATTGTACATATTTTTTTTTAATTTTAGGTAATTTATGACTAACTTTATTACGAAGTCTTTTTTATCAAAAACGGATTGACTTAGCGTAGGTCATGTATGTAATTAAGAACTTCTCGTTTTACGTGAGTGAGCATGTAAGCAGGGTGATAAAAAGGCGTCGGTTCTTGGGATCTTAGAATTAATTAAGTACAGTACGCGTCATGTAAAAAGAACGCTGGAAGAAAGTGGAGGGAGTGTGTTTGTGCATGGGTACACTCGCGCACGAAAGTACTAGGCCTATTCTTTTATTTTTGAACTAGCCTTTCGCTCGCGGCTTCGTATATTGGTTATTGGTAGATACATTTAAAAATATATTAATAGAATATCATTAAATAGAATTAAAAACATGTTTGATTCAGTGTAGAATGTTTAATCTAATTACAAAAAATTAAAATAATGTTGAAACTCCTTCCATTAAGTCGTCGTGGGTGACGTGAAAACCAGATGAGGACGCAGTGCTGGTGTTAGAGGTGGCCATTTCATCGTCGTCGCTGTCGTCACTTGAGCTTTCATCATCATTTGAGTCAGAATCATCATCCCCTACGCGAATAATAAATGTTTCTGTCATCATGTCGACCACATGAGCGCTTTTACCATAATCGGCCTCTATTTCCTTTACCTTGGTGCTTTAGACTCGGAACATGTTGTTGCCTCTGTGGTCCGTTTCATACATTGTTTTATCAACTGCATTATTATCTGCCTCTCTTCATAAAACAATTTACGTCATAAATCATTTTTCTCAATTTTCTATGTAAAACCATTTCGTAATTAAAAACTTTTGTGCGCGAAGGTATTTTTAGAACGAACGTAACGTGGACACAGCGTGGAAAGCAAAGGTCGACTGACGAACTAATAGCGTACCGGCAAGCATGCGGCGCGTGACCCGCCTGCCCCGCGCCGCCCCTCACACTACCAAATAGACCGATAAATCGCCTATGCGCAGCTTGACTTGACAGCTTGCTTACATGACGCGACCTCTAACGTCATTTAAATGAGCTTTTTTCGATTCCAAGACATTTTTTTTTTTTAATCTACACAAGATCGCTTTATCGGGCTTTCAATGATCAACTTGTACTAACTTAGTAATGGTACTTATATAAATATAAAAGCTGCTCTGCTTGCTTTGTTCTTTTCTGATGTTCGAACAAAACAAAAAAAAATTAAACCAATCTTAATTTGACAAATCTTATATACAATATACAAACTTACACTGAATCATCATTATCTGCTTAGCCTTTTCCCAACTAAGTTGGGGTCAGCTTCCAGTCTAATCGGATGAAGCTGAATACCAGTACCTATTTTACATGGAGCGACTGCCTATCTGACCTCCACAACCCAATTACTGGGTAATACGATACCCCTTGGTAAGACTGGTTGTCAGACTTTCGGGCTTACTGAAAACTACTGAAATATATATTTCGTGGCCAGATCTTAGAATGAAGTGTTCGGTCATTTTATGAAATGGTTGCGTTTCATGAAATGGCCAGCTAAAATTGGCCTCATCGTTTAAACGGCAACATTTAATGATGTCAGTCGACGTTTGGCCATATCATTAATGTAGGATATCTGTCGTGGCCCAATCGTAGAAATGGCCATATCGTGATCTGTCTGGCCTTTTCACCAGCTGACCACTGTCATATCGCATTTCACGCCGCTTGTGGCACCCCGACAAAATGGGTTAGGTTAGATCTGTGACCGACCGCGCGCGAGCCGAGCGAGCGCTACATCCAAGTTGGTCGTAGTTTCTTGGCTATTTAGTATTTTTAGGACCGATGCACAACAAAAACAAAGCGACATCAACGCGTCTACTGGTGGATAAGATGATCACTATGTTTGGCCACATCATGAAGTAGTCGTGCGTTTAACTGTTTATATCGCCAAACGTTGAGTATTCAATGATTTGGCCAGACCACATCATGATGTGACCAGCGGTCGATGTTCTATTTTATGAAATGGTCGAACACTTCATGAAATGATCAATTCTAGGAACTGGCCACGACATACATAATAAGTTCAAATATATATAAAAAGAAGAGCTCATTGGGCATAAAAACATTCATCCGCATCGCTGTCAATGGGAAAAGTACACAAAATGCTGGCACCATTGCCACGATGGATGGAAATGCTGATCTTAATTTGTAAATATTAAATTAAATTATGCTCCGACACCTTATTATCACATCTGTTTAAAAAGAAGGTTATCAAGTTAATGGAGCCTGCATTTTAGCTTAAGACTGCCTTATGAGTTTGATTATATTATTACTTTTTATAAATTCTAATATGCTTTAATGAAATTGGTAAATCTTAGAAACCCATCCTGAAGGTAAGTCAATATATCAGCAAATTATTTGAATTGTAACTTATGTTTTAAAACATTTTGTTTTATATTTTGTTGTTAATTATGTTATTAACGTCCTGTTGTAATAAAAATGGATTAGGTATTATTAACAACTTCCCTGTCCCATACAACGCATTTTTCACAGTTTTTTCTTCTGATGAGTTATATATAACATTCTTATATACCATAAAATATAATTTTCATAATTACATGTAGATTTATCCTATTTTGGTTATTTTATGACTCATATGTGACTCATGGACGTAGGGCGAAAACTTCTCTCGTGAGTCATATATGACTCATTGGACAGGGAAGTTGTTAATGTCCTTTGTTCATGTTAAAATATAGCAAACTGAAGACAACAGACAAGTACGAAGTTTATTATTATTTCCATGATACAAAAATGGGTATTTATTTATTGTAGTTTGTTTGCAGTTTGGTAAGAGAAATAAGTACCTGAAAATGTTATTTTACGACCATGCTCTGTCCAACGAAAGTTATAATATTAATGTATGTGAATGCACCAAAGATTAAGGTTATTATATTTTACATTCGTGCATGGTACGGCTGGTACTTATGTCTTCGTAAGATTGTTTCAATGGCGGGTGGCAATCATATCGACTTTTAAGATCATGATTCACCTCCGGATTTACTTTGGTGCATTCCAGTATTGTCTTATTATACATTTAATATAACTCTGGGTGCCCAATTATACGAGCTTTCCAAACACAAAACGTTCCACTGTAGTAAAACATAATATCTTTTTTTATGCACTGAGGTATGACTCAATTTCAACCACAGACCTAAAATACTAATATATTGTATCTACGTATTATATTATCAGTAATCTGAAATAGGTACCGTTAGTATATAAAATAATATATAACAGAATATTATTTATGAATTTCTTTACATGTACATTTTTTTACTGTGCTTAAATCGACTTGTATTAATTTAAGTGATTATAAAACACAGTTTACAATGTAACTTCACGTATTGATTGACTGTAATATTATTGTACCTATACCTAATTACTAAAAACTTGTATGTATTATTAAATAAATAAGTATCTATCTCTAATATTCAAACAAACTCGAAAACATTCCATCGTACTAATATATCCAGTGACTAAAACTACCTAAATTTAATGGAATAAAGTATGCCATATATAGAAAAGTTTTATTAAAACACTTTTTAATGTACAGTCGCGACACGTCGGTGGTAACCAAAGTAGTAACACTGACATTGAACCGGCCTAGCTTAGTAAGGACTTTCAATAGAATAAGAGGTCATTACCACTGACCGTAGACAGCTGCCTACGCCACTGACGAGCGCCCTCCCGTCAGGGTATATATATTCTGTGAGCGCCCTACTGTACTTACCATTGTTACTTACCCTGTGATCACAGCGTTTGCAACACGAGCATGACACCCCCACCAGCCACCAACTGACAGTGGATGAAGGATCTTAACAGGTAAATAATATTGTGGAGTTACCTGTTTGTGCTCCCGTGTACCTACTGCATTTTATTTAACGTTAACCTTTCGTGTGATTGACCCACGCTCGTAATAATTACCGTCGTATGCACGGCCGAAATGAAATGGCGCGAGGAAGCGGCGAGCGTTCCTTTGTATGTGTGTGTAAGCATTTTAAATTTCGCGCTATAACATAGACCGGTGATACAGGATGTTTATTTTCGTGAGAATCACACAGCAGGAATTTCACCGGTCGCACGTGTACCAGAATGAACTTGTTTTTACTTGTCAATCCCATTCCCATGATGAAATCTATTCAGTCTAATGGCCGCCCGTGACAGATTCATTCAGTACACTTTCGATGCAAAAAAATAGACCCAAAAGTCCAAAGAATAGTGAACAAAATCGCATTTAAAAAGTTTGTTAGGTTTGGACGTGGATCCACGCTTAGGCACACGAGGGTAAAGATTTTTCGAACGTGGATCCACGTCTAAAACACACGAAAGGTTAATTGTTGTATACTATTTATTCTGAAACGTGCGAATAGAATACACAAAACCTGAGAAGAACTTTTTTACACCTCATCACAGCAGTGGACGAAGCGTATCAGGGGTCCGGGGCGACAAAACAAAATGAGGCCGGTCTTCTCAGTTTTTGCGTTGGAATTGAAAGAAAAGAAAGAAAGAATAATGTTTATTTTGGACAGTTAGCGGAACACATATAAAACTTTTTGCAAAAAAAAAAAAACAACCGGGTTCCAAAAATAACACTACAACGTGAAAAATGACATTAATTTCGGAAGTCGATGTCTTTGGATCTGTATTTCAGGGTTTTGCCACCTGGAGGAGCTCGTGGCTAAGCAATAACAGCCGCACGGGTCGATCCATCAGGTTAAGCTACGCTTGCCGGGGTTGTCCGTGGATGGGTGACCATCTTTATACACCGAGACTCCTCCGTGCCTCGGAAAGCACGTTAAGCCGTTGGTCCCGGCTGTCATTCGTAGATCTTTGACAGTCGTAACGGGTCGTCAGAAGCCCGAAAGTCTGACAACCAGTCTTACCAAGGGGTATTACCCAGTTACTGGGTTGTGGAGGTCAGATAGGCAGTCGCTCCATGTAAAATACTGGTATTCAGCTGCATCCGGTTTGACTGGAAGCCGACCCCAACATAATTGGGAAAAGGCTAGTCTGATTGATTATTGGTTTTTTTTTTTTGTAAAAAAGTTTTTTATTTTTCACTTTTTAGTGGGTCGGTTTTTAATTTATCTAAGTTACAATAGCCTAATGACAACTGCTCATCCCCGTTTACAAAATATTGCTTTTCCTGATGCAGGGACGTTAATTGTTGAGGAGTTCTCCTGGTACTTCACCATCAGCTCCAGTTCACCATATGCTTTGTGACGAGCTCATATTGCTTAGCAATCATTTCAAAGTAATCGAATCACAACCCGTGAAATATCGAGTTGTTCTGGTGGTCATGTGGTCTTCATCATCAGTTCCACTTCACCAAATGGTGCTTTCCGAGAGCAAATGCAAAAGTTACTATAAAAAATACCCAAATCGCAATAGGTGTGCCTATAATATTTGAAGAGTTCCCTCGATTTCTCCAGGATCCCATCATCAGATCCTGACCTGATGACAATGGGACCACCTGGAAAGTATACCCTTTCAAACAAAAAAAAAGAATTTTCCAAATCGGTCCAGCCGTCTTCGAGTAATCGGGGAACACAAAAAAAGAAAGATTCCTACGAACTGAGAACCTCCTTATTTTTTGAAGTCTGTTAAAAATACAAACAACAAAATAAAAAAGGAATATTAGTAACATTTTGCAGAAAATGAATATTGACAAAAAAGTAGGTACCTAAATCGTGCGAAATTATTTATACCTACTCATATACAACATGGACTTCGCACCCGGCTGAATTTTAGCATCCTGCGATCCCGCCTCGGAAAGATTAGGTTTTCTTTTGAACAACATCATCATCAGCCTACAGCAGTCCACTGCTGGACATAGGCCTCTCCTATCGCACGATATTGAACTCGATTTTCGGCAACTCTCATACAGCTACTACTAGCTACCCTGCGAAGATCGTCGCTCTACTCAAGAACATGTTCTTGACTGGACGGTTATCGGTTCTATGGCTAATATGGCCGGTCCATTGCCACTTCAGCTTGCTTATTCTGTGAGCTATGTCGACAACTTTGGTTCTCTGCCGGTTCACCTCGTTGCAGATTCGATCCCTCAGAAAGACATAAGCATAGCCCGTTTCATAGCTCGCTGAGTGACCTTGAATTTATGGGCCAGCCGAAATGTGGACACACGTATACCTAATAGGGTAGTACCTACGTATTGTTCAGAAAAAAAAAAGTTACGCCAAGTACACATTCAACATTTACCAGAATATATTTATAAATGTGTTTGAACGTGCACTTATATAGTACGAGATTGGTTGAGTTGGATTAGTGGTTTTCTGCTGGTTTGAGACATTTGGTGGGTTCGTAAAAATAAAGTTGGCAACACTGCTTGTTATAGTTGTCATGTTTATTTGACAATTATTAACAAGTAGTGACATGGAACTGATCATTTTGGTCGAATATTTTTAATTATTTATAAATTGTTTTATTCTGAAATCTGAAGCTGAAGAAACATCGAAAATGGCAAATTTCAACAACCCTAACGATTTTTCGTGGCAGACGCAAAGTAATAGTCAAAATTACTCATTCAATACTTCCAACACCTTTGCTGATCCAGCGCAAACGTTAGGTGAGCTGCCACTTTTAGATTTATCTTCTTGTTATAATAATAATTAAACTAGCTACCCGCGCATGCTTCGCACGGGTGCAATATGCTGATGTAGCGACATGATCAATACAAAGTTTATGTGCTATATCCAAGTTAAATATTAATGAATTACAAATCAACCTTCTGGATTAATTAATGCTACTGGATGATGGTGGTGATAGGCTCGCCCCCTATTACATGGGAATTAAACATAACTGGCGAAATGTGGGTGTACTATAGGTACACCTCTGCCTAACCCTTCAGGGAAACAAGGCGTGATGTTATGTTATGTTACTAGATGATGGTAAAAACTGCATCAAAATCCAATGTGTAGTTTAGAAGATTGATGCAGTCACATAAACAGACATGACTTTGTTTTATAGTAAGATTATATTCAGAAGCATTATTTGAGACTACCTAATGGTATTTCTGTTTTAGATTTTCAGACCTTTCCAACTGAGCAGCAAAACTACTCATTCGACCAGCACCAGGGTAATATGACTGCCAATAACAATCAGTACTACAATTCTAACATATTCACACCAGCACCGATTCCTGGGGATCCCGTTGCAGAACCAACAGACTTTGACGAACCGCCGCTATTAGATGAACTTGAAATATACCCAGATAGAATACTGGAAAAAACTTTAGCTGTCATGAATCCATTCCATGGTCAATCAAAAGCTGATGATGCAAACTTTCTTTTGAGAGATACAGATATTGCTGGTCCAATAGCATTTTGTTTAGCTCTTGCTATATGTCTGTTTCTTGCAGGGAACAAAGCTCACTTTGGGTATGTTTATGGCTTATCGGTAATGTCAGTAATTTTGATGTACTGCCTACTATCTTTAATGAGTCGCTCGGAAGGAGTTTTTACTCTGTTAAGTGTGGCTAGTGTGCTGGGCTATTGTATGTTACCCATGGTTGTCTTAGCAGGACTTGGTATATTTATCTCTCTTGAAGGATCAATAGGATTAAGTTTATCAGCTGTTGCAGTGATTTGGTCAGCTCTTTCTGCTAGCAGACTTTTTGTTACAATGTCTGGTGATTCTGAACAAAGACCACTGATTGCCTATCCCTGTGCCTTGGTTAATGGAGTCTTTGCTCTTTTAGTGCTCTTTTGATTACAAATCTCATGTAAAAGTAAAGTGAGCAGATAATAAAAGATAATTTTGTAAGCTTATACAGCAAAAAGATGAATAAACCTACACCTTTAAGTTTCTTGTTGTTGTTATGTTATGAAAGGCAATTAACTTAAAAAGTTGTTCCAAGTTCTTTAGCCATGTGGAATGTATATTATTATTTTACAGTGTAATATTTTACAATAATTATTTTTCAGTTCTAAGTTGCAATATAATGATTTTATATTAGATCATAACCTGTACATTATTACAAATAAAACTATTATAAAATAAACCCCAAAGATGTTTTAATAAATAAACTATATATTTAACTAGGTATTACATTCTGTTGTATAATGTAGGTCGGTCACTGAAGAAGTTCTTAAGGACCATGACTTGTGCGAATGCTACACATACAATTGCTAGAGATTCGCCCATAGACCACCAAAACACTCGTTCGTTGAGGTCCTCTGCTCTCTTGCGGCCCTGAGCTTCCCTAAGCCTGTGGTGAGTTTGATGATCAATGATTCTATTGAGGGCTGAGTGAATTTCTTCTGCAGAAGTTTCCAGCTGAAATTGACATTTTCATTATTAGATATAACATAGTTTTCATTTATTCAAAAGCATATTATTTTATCTATTTATTCAACATTGAATGGCAATTTGTCCTAGTGGATTGCCAATTTATGAAGCCTTATTCAATCTCATTATTATGAGTTAGAGATAAGAAATCTCCCCAGTTCAGTTGATTTGTTATACTTATTTCAACACTTTAACTAGGTTAAACCATTAGCATTAGAAAACGCCTATTGGCAGTTATTATTTCCTTATCAGGTGCTGTGTAAAATAAAGTCTTATAATTTTCAGTGAGCTGCATCACATTACAATAATAGTTTTGATGGCCGCAGTAAAGTATATCCATGGGCCATAGGTTTCTGTGATCACTATTCTATTCTAAAAATCAGCATTAGCATTCCATACTAAAAATCAGTAATGGTTGTTTAGTAACATTGAAGGTTATTATTGATTCATTAACCTGTGTTAGAACAGTTGCATGATCTCCAACACCAGGCAATGGTTTCTCAGGACCCACGTTAAGTTCCATGTAGACCAGTTTGTGGGAGAATGTGCTGAATTCATTGCTAAAGCAAACTTTGTATACACCTGAAACAAAACATAGTAAAAATAAGTCTCAGAATATAAGTTATAAATCTTATGATGATCTAACAAGAAACATCTAGAGAATTACTGTAGCAATTAACATTCCTTTAATATAATAAAAATGAAGTTGCACAACAAGATTATCACAATGATTTTCTGATTGTTAGTACCAACTGAAATGTTGCTTTGTAAGTATTATGTTAATTACAAGAATAATAATAGTCTTTTCAACATAAAATACCTGTTATTTGTGCAGTAAACTGATGTGAATCATATTGCATTTTTTGTTGCTGGTAAATAATTTGTTTGTTGGGACCTTCTATCTTTACATCAACGTCATATTGTCCTCCGGTGATAACCTGAAACATTAAAAGTACTCTTGACAGTTTTGAACAGGAAAATGATACAAGTGGAACTAATCCTATGAGGTTAGGAATGAGTTTATTTCACTCCACAATGTCAAAACTAATAGTTAACGACAAAAATATTGTTCAATTGTTCTTTCTGAATTGTAAATTACCTGATATTCTAATGCCGCTGAGGTATTCTTTTCTATTTCTTGATAAAAACATTCTACTGCACTATCAGGTAACTCGAAGGTAAGTTCAACGCTTTTGGAAAGTATGCCGTTAATTAATGTCATAAATATTGTAACGAATAGTGGTGTGAACATTTTGTTATGGATAATTTTCCAAATAGCGTAAGTACAAAAATAAATTGGAATCGTATCGAAAAATTCACAACTAGCATCGATTGACAACTGACATTTCACCACGTAATTGGCTGCGTTCCAAGAATGCGTCAGTTACGTTGCGTTCATTTAGTTCACCGCAAATTAGTAAATCGTTGACTATGGTTCCAGAAGTTGTAACGTATTGGCATGGCATATACATAGCGTGTGAGGTAATATAACAATTCAGATTTATTGGATTCCTTTAAGGTTCCTGGAATAATTTCAAGTACCGGTCATTTATTTATTTAATACTTCACGCACAGAAATGTACAGAGGCGGACTTAATGCCATAGGTATTTTCTACCAGTCAACCTTTGGGTGATGCAGAGACAAACAGTGGAAGGTGCAATTACGCAAAAAATGAGGAATACATATTTATAAATACACATACCTAATTATATATAAATAAGCGCAAATAAATATATACATAAATACACGAATATACTAAAACAAATAAGACAAACAATGGGAAAACGTTAACGTTGTGATGAGATGCCAGCTTGTTACGAATGTGCTCGCGAACTTTTATTTTAAAGGATAATCGCGTCTTGTGTATCGCCGTTTTGTAACCAAGCTCGCCTCGAATGATACATTACAAACAAACGTTGCAAGTTATCAGACTTTCATTGGCGTCTGTACAGTCAACCGCACCACTGTTGTGCGGCTTGGTTGTAATAAATATATTTTCCATCAATAAAATTGGAACCACTATTTTTGTAGTAATATTGTTGTAAGTTCATCTGGCAACTGAATTTTGCAAAATGTCATGAGAATCTGGCTGAATTTTGTCGTCTATGAATTCAGACAAGTGTAATCGTCAGAGTTGCGTCCACAGAGTAGTAGTTTATACTATACTGAAACGTATACAGGATGTAAGGGACAGCCTTCCGCAGACTGATGGGGTGAATTCAGTATATCATACTAAGATGATCGGTACAAGAAATTATTTCAGGAACGTTATGGGAATCCAATAAACCGGATTTGTTTTATTACCTCACACGCAATGTATCGTTACCGTGGCAAAACGCACGTAGCGAACGGTAGCGCAGCGAGCCTTCGGGCGCCGAGTATTTCAACATCCATTGCTGATTTTTTTCATATTAGCTATTTTATTTATATATATGGAGTGCTACGTACAGATAATGTAATTTTACATTGAAATAAAGGAATAGTAACAGAAAAATCGATAAAAAAAATGAAAATTTTCCTGAGAATATTTCTGGTGGAATATGATTCAAACAAAGGAGCTGAATGCACCCTGTTAGTTTGCGGAGGGCTGTCCCTTACGCCCTGTATATGGATGCGTCCTAGAATAGATAACTTGCGATTCACTTTTTTGAGTTTTTCGAAAATACATATCTCAAAAACTGGACGTCCTAGGTCGAAAATAATGAAATTTTCATAATATCCCCCTTGCATAATATCCCGGGAACATACATTTGGCTGAATTTTCTATTACAGTTCATATTCAACATGTCACAATTTCTTAAGGGGGTCTTTGGGGGGCTCATCATTATAAACACTTACTATGGGACCAAATCTGAAATCGAGAAAAAAAAAACTGCTGTTCCCTACGTTTTGACGAGTTATGCGAACATAAAAGTAGTGCACAGCAGATTTTTTTTGCGATTTCAGGTTACAATGACCCCTTAAGAGATCGTGCGTTAGTGTTAAGGGGGAAGCTCCAGGTAGCCCGCGAAATTCAAACTTTTTTATGTTTTTTACAATTTGCAAGTCAGTATTAAGTTTATATGTTGATTAAAGTATCATTTGTGACCGTAACAAGTATGCATTATAATCATCAAAATCAGTAATACAACTCCATAAGTTTGTGCGTCATGTTCGTGTACGGGCGCCGTCAGTGGAGGGACTGGTCATCTCTTAGCTGCCACGGCTTATTTTAATTTTTGAATCGTTTTTGGATTTTACCTTTTTGTTGCGGACACTTTTAATGTGCACGTCTTTCTACATTGTTCTCACATACTTAATTTCAACATAAATGATGTAACCAATATTTTGATTTAAAAGAGTGTCCGTGGAGTTTCTTGCCCGTTCTTCTCCATAGAGACCTACGCTTTGGAATGGGCAACTAGCTTCAACTTTCTGACTAACTCACAGACTCTTTGACAATTCAAAAGTGCCTGTAATTGGTTTATTTGAAATACTCGTAAATGCTTTGAGTTTGAGTTTCAACTCAACTCTTATAAGCCGCATTGAAATTTGAAATTTGTATAGTCATAATTGTCAAGATTTCATGAAATAGTCATTCAATAGAATTACCTGGTCTTATTGATGACTTTAATTATTATGATTCTGTAAATACATACTTTTTATGGTCTTGAATCATATTTTGATCAACATACAGCCTAACCCCTTTTTTTTTTTTTTGTTTCGGGGTGGAAAATCCTCATGGATGTCCTCCGCCCTGGGGCGGGCGGAGGGGTCTGTCAGACTCTTACTGACTAAAAACCACCCCGGTGTTCCATCTCACACCTACGCCGAGGGTCGCGGGAACTTACGATCCTTCCGCAACCCCCGGCTGGTGCCGGCCCGCCACGGCAGGCCTCTCCTCGTGTCGAGGGGAGGAGTGAGGTGTTTGACTCCCCCCGCGACGTCTAAGAGGGGCGCGCGTGGAACACTACGCGCCGCCACCTCGGGTCCGATGTATGGGGGGCGACGGACGTCCCCGAGTCCGTCGCCCCTGGACCCATTTAGGGGGGCTGGAAGAGGGCGTTGTCCGCCCTCCGCCGACGCCCAGTGCGCCTGCTGCGGGCTGGGTGAGAGGATGTGATCTCCCTCTCCCTTTCCGCAGCCTCCTTCTGCGAGATGACTGTCTCGCAGAAGGAAACCACCGCGTCCCAGGACTCCTCGCTGCCGACCATCGAATTAACGACAGCCGGCAGCGACAGGTCACTGCCTACTCTAGAGATGAGGGCACGGCGCGGCTCCTCCCAAGCGGCACACTCTGCCAGCGTATGCCGCGCCGTGTCCTCCCGACAGTCGACGCAGTGGTGACACCGGGCGTCTGGCTTCCTGGTTATGCGACACAGGTACTTCCCGAAGCAACCATGCCCCGAGAGCACCTGCGTCACCCGAAACGACAAGGAGCCGTGCCTCCTCCCGAGCCAAAGGTCGAGCACCGGCCGGACCGCCTCGATGGTGCCGAGGCCGGCGGTAGGGCGTGAGAGCCTGTCCCGCCATTCCGCCACCAGGACCTCGCGAAGCAGCAACCGACGCTGCTCCATTAGTCGCTGCATCGGTCGCTCACCTCGCGCCTGCATTTCCTCGCGCCACCGATACAATGACGCGAGTAATTTCGCCTCCAGGTCCCAGGGCGGGGATCCGGCCAGTGCACAAGCCGCCTCGTAGGAGATCGTGCGATACCCCCTGATGACTCTGACGGCCATCGCTCTCTGCGGCCTCCGCAGAACAGCAATGCTACCGGCCGTCAGGTCAGCCGCCCAGATCGGGGCCCCGTACAGGGCCATCGATCGCACGATCCCCACGTAGAGTCGCCTACAGGCGGCGCTCGGGCCCCCCAGATTGGGAAGCAGCGTTGACAGCGCCCCAGCCGCGCCCATCAACTTGGGCACCAGCCGCCGGAAGTGGGGTCCGAAGTCCCACCGGCTGTCGAGCACCAATCCCAGGTACTTCATGGTAGACTCGACAGCGATCCGGACCCCCCCGACCACTATGTGTGATCCGGGCGGCGGCGCCCGCCGGGGACCATGGAACACCATGGCCTCCGACTTGTTGAGGGCCACCTCCAGGCCGAGGCGCCGTATGCGGCCCACCACCTGTGAGATCGCAGCCGTCGCCAGCAACGCTGCCTCCCTGTGCGAACTCCCCCGGGCCGTGACCAGCGTGTCGTCCGCATAGCACGTCAGGTCCACGCCCGGCTGGAGTTCACCCCTCAGCACCCAGTCGTACCCGATGTTCCACAGGAGGGGGCCTACGACCGAGCCCTGTGGAACACCGCACGACATGAGGCGCTGGTTTGTGCCATCACATCCCACGTAGGTGACACACCTCTCCGACAGATAAGCCCCAATGAGGCGGCGGAGGTAGAGAGGCACCCGGTGATACCGCAGTGCCTGTCGGATACAACTCCAGGGCAGGGTGTTGAAGGCGTTGGAGATGTCCAACGACACCGCCATCATCACTCCGCCCCGGGACACCGTTTCCTCCGCCAGGACTCTCACCCGTGACACAGCGTGTATGGTGGAGCGCCCGTACCGAAACCCGAACTGACACTCGTCCAGGTCCGGCCCCTCTCCGCACAAGTGGCCGACGAGGCGGGCTGCGATAATCCGCTCAAACAGCTTACCCACCTCGTCGAGCAGCACTATGGGCCGATACGCTGACGGCGAATCGGCAGGGTGCCCCGCCTTCCTGAGCAGGACCAGACGACCAGCTTTCCACAGAGTGGGAAACTGGCCCCGCTCAAGGCACGCTGTGTAGAGACCTCTCAGCTGGGGCTCCAGCTCTTTCAGAGCGAGGGCTAATACTTGGCCGTGAATCCCGTCGGGCCCTGGAGCCACGTTCTTGGCTCGGAGCCGCATCACGGCCGCCCTCATCTCTGCCTGTGTCACCTCTGGGACGCTGATGGCGTTCTCATCTTCAGGCTCTGCGGCTGTGGGCAAATCCATCGGCGGCGGGGTATGCTCCGCTCTAGCCGGGAAGAGGGCTACGACTACCTCCTCCAGCAGCTCAGGTTGGAGACTCTCCGTGAGTGGGGGCGCCGCGGCTCCGAGTTTCCCCCGAACCGCACGATAAGGGCGCCCCCATGGATTCCCGTCTAGAGTCTCCAACATCTCCTCCCTGGCTCGCGTCTTCGCCTCGCCGATGGCCAGCTACAGAGCCTCCTTCGCCGCGCGGTACACCTCATACAGCGCGGCTTCTTCGTCAGGGACCCGACGACGTCTCCTCCGGTAACAGCCTAACCCCTGGCCTAACTACTGGCTTGCAAATTGCAAAAAACGTAAGAAAATTTGAATTTCCCGGGCTACCTGGCGCTTTCGCCATAAGTAAGTTGGATCCTAAAATGGATTAACTTGGAATGTTTTTGAGTTATTTTTGCCCCCCCCCCCTAACCCCCCCCCCCCCCCCCCCCTTTCCGTACCATTATAGACGCGGGGCGTTTCGTTAGAAACGATGGTACGACTTGCGTTAGAGGAGCTGTAACCTTAGTATAAAGAATGTTTTGAATGTTTTGCAGAATACAAAAACAGGTTAGGAATAACAGTAAAACAATTTTATTCAAAAAGTCAAGACAATACAATAATGGAAAATTAAATTTTCACTTTAAAAGTTCAACGATTCGCTTAAAATTATAGTAAAAAAAGCCATGATTCCAACAAACAAAAAATACTGTGATAATAATGTCTTAAAAATTACACTTATGTGCATAGGGACTAAAATGGAGTCTATAAAATGCAGACAATACTTCAATTTATCTAGTGAGTGTTTAGAATGCAAGACCGGCGTCAGCGTATGTGGTGAAGATCTTTTCGATAGAGTTGGCGTAAGCCGCTGTCCTCAGATCTAAGCCCAAGTTGAACTTATCGGCAGTCTTCATGATGGCCTGTGGAAGAACATAAATAAAGTACAACATTAATCATTATGATAATATTAACTCGCAACCGGCGTGCGTATATGACCAGATGTATGAACGTAAACGAGGCGAAAGGAGTACGTAAGGATCAGCAGGTGGCGTTCTGTAGTTTCTGCCTACCCTCATGGGAAGAAGGCGTGAGTATGTATGTATTAGATCGGAGTTGTCGCGCTTTTCAAACAAGTTATTATTATGGTCGATGCTTACCCTAGCCGACCTCTCCATGGTGTAGTCGAGACCGGAGTGAACGATGTCTTTCTCGGAGGCACCAGAGATCCTCTTCTGGAAGGACTCTGAGGGTGTGACTGGAATGCGACCTCCGACGCGGCCGAAACGCCTTTCTAGCGACTCTTGTACGGATTCTGAAAAAACAAAACATGGTTTTAATCCACTTACAATAACAGTTATTATTATAGTGGTGACATATTTGAATCATCAAATAGGTCACCACTATAAAAAATTAAAATTAGTCTCTATCAAGAGAGAGTATTGCTTGTCGTGATGTCAAAAAAAGTGATGCAAAATGTTGTTGGGAGATTTTAATTTTACGTTCAACCATACGAGGTTATTTTTGGAAACATAAAGTGTGAATTGTAGCAATCATAGCAATGCTATCGTAGCCCGGTGAAACCTGATGTAGTACAATAACAAGGAAAGCTGACCTTCTATTCTCATAAAACAGATAACGAGCCTGCAACATTTGCGGTCGTTCGTTTGCACATACACGATATTGTGCAAATAACGTCATGTAATCGCAAGATATGAGAAAGGAGGAACTTCATATAGAACAAGAAAATATTGTAAGCGAAAGTTCAACTAAAAAAACACGATTGCCCTACAGTTTTGGGGCTTGTGATAAATAATGAACTTACCCAAAAGGTGGTAGTTGGACTCGCGCTCATACTTAAAGGTAAGACGTCCATAGGACACATGGTTGAGGTTCTTGAGCCACTCGAAGAAGGAGACGGTGACACCACCGGCGTTGATGTACAGGTCGGGGATGACCAGGATGTTGCGGTCGATGAGGATCTTGTCAGCCGCCGGGGTCGTGGGGCCGTTGGCAGCTTCGGCGATGATCTGGAGTCAACACAGGTACATATTTGAGCACGAGTTTGGTATTGTTTATTTAATGCCAGAATACTTATAAAAAAAATATTCAGGTAAAACCCATAGGTATTATACAAAAAATAAAATTTCACAGTATGCAGTGATTTTCGTCGTTAGGGTAGATTGGTAGAAAAACTGTGTAGCCTGAACCTTTAGTAGCAATTTGTATTAAATAAGTGTAAGTATTTATTAGTAATAAAAGTAGTCGAGAAAATTTTACTTGCGTTTCATCATCAGCCTAGCCTTTTCCCAACTATATTGGGGTCGGCTTCCAGTCAAACCGGATGCAGCTGAATACCAGTAATTTACATGGAGCGACTGCCTATCTGACCTTCACAACCCAGTTACTGAGTAATACGATACCCCTTGGTTAGACTGGTTGTCAGATTTACGGGCTTCTGACGACCCGTAACGACTGTCAAAGATACACAAATGACAGCCGGGACCAACGGCTTAGCGTGCTTTCCGAGGCACGGAGGGGTCTTGATATGTAAAGATGGTCACCCATCCACGGACCAACCGCGGCAAGCGTAGCTTAACCTGATCGATCGACCCGTGCGGCTGTTATTTCTTAGCCACAAGCCCCTTGCGTTTATATTTACTTATTTTTTAATTTTTTATTTATTTTACTTATAGAAAACGTGTTGCGCCGACCCCAAGTAACATGGGACAAGGGCAGGAAGATGATGATGATGATTTATTTTACTTATATATATAATAAAAAGTTTTGTTGACTTCGTTAACAGTAGAAAAATCATCTCACTATAACATTACGTACTTAATTTGAGTAAATTCCCACGTTATCTAATTGGAATGATAACACCGAATTATAAACATGGACAAAGTACCTACCTACACTATTTTGTTGGGAGGGAGATAAATATCAAGGCTGTAAGAAGGTAAGTCCCTGATAGCAGGTCATAATAGATTGGCTGACTGAATCCATGTAAGGGGATGAAATTACTCATGAATATTAACAACTTTTCAGTCAGGTCAACTCTGAAATAACGAAAAAAGCGCCTGTTGCATATTTTTTGGATTGACTGTATTGCATTTTGGTATGGCACAGCAGTTTTTTTTCGACTTTTTCGACTACTATCACCTCTGAAAGGGTCCAGCAAGCAATTTAAATGTTCTTGAGTTGGAAATCATGAAATATTTGCTACCTTAGCGTTGATCTTGTGTGCGTTCTCCTTGTGGATGACCTGTTCAATGGCAGCGGGGACGAGAATGTCGCACTTCTCGTACAACATGTTCTCGCCTTCGTACGCCTTGGCTCCGGGGAAGCCGACGATGGTGCCAGTATCAATTCTGTAGTCTTCGAGGGCCTAGAACAAATCATATTTCAATTATTAGTGGAGATTGAGAAGACTAAACTTGTATTTAGAATCTTATATAATTATCATATTTTTTTAAAATAAACTCAATGTCCTTCATCACAAAGTTTAAATTGCATTGCAGCAAAAAAAAAATAGGACCTTTTTATACAGAAATGGTCATTAACTTAGATTAGGTACATAACGCTAAAGAAAATAGCAATTAATGTAAATTATCTAAGATTCTGAAATGAAGTATAGAGGTTTAGCAGTAATGAGGGCTTGGCGTTGAATGAAGAATACTGTGCACAATGTTGTTCATGAATGAAAAACGCTTAGAAATTCTGTCTGTGTTGCTTAAAAATATGTAAAAGTCTTGAAAATAGAGACCACATCAAACGCTCAGCCTAGGGTCTATAGATCATTTAACAGGTCTCATGCAGCCTACCTACATATCTCTTAAGTATCAACTGTCAAGCAAGGTCGGCTCGTTGTATTTGTTTCTATATTTCTATGTGTAATCAGCTTTAAAAATTAATCCCTACGAGTACTTATTATGAGCTGATTACATTATCTAGTAACAACTTCACTTGGAAATCAATAAGTCAGCTAATATTCATTCGTATCGTACATTAAGATAACGGGTCATTATAAAAACCCACTTAAAAAAAAACCATTTGATTAAATTGAATCATAATGTCATGGTGACCTATTGTCATAACAATAACAATATTTTTTTTTATATTAATTGACTAAAGGTTTTATTGTTTACATAAGTTATCCGTATTAATATTATAAATCCGAAAGTAATTATGTCTAGTCTGCCTGTTACCTTTTCAAGCCTAAATCGCTGAACAGATTTCTATAAAATTTGGCAAGGAGATAGATGACATCCATCCAAAACAATATTCAAGGGGGTGATATAGGGGATGAAAGTTTGTATGGGAAATCCAGCATTTCTTAAGATATGGATATGAAAATTCAAATTTATGCTTTTTGTAAGAAATAAATAATTACGTGTTTCAGCGTTTTTGTAAAATCAACCTCCACGGGGATTAATAATCTCTGTATTTCTCTCTGCTATCTTTTTACGCCTTAACGGCTGAACGAATTTGGATGAAAGGCATATGGACAAGCCATAACCTGAGTTAGGACATAGGATACTTTTTATCCCGGTAGTACGTTCCCGTGGGATATTTTCCGACATAAACGCTGGTGAAGCCGCGGCCAAATGCTAGATTCTTATAAAAATTGGTACGGTTTAAATAGAAAAGATAGGATTAAATCTGTATATTTTATCTAGCTAGACACATAGGTATACAACATGTCGCGGAATTAAATGCACAACCTCTTAAGGGGTCATTGTACTCATCATAATGAACAACTTTTACTATGGGACGAAACCTGAAATCGCGAAAAAAAATCTGGTATGCATTTTGACGAGTTATGCGAACATAAATGAAGGGAACAGCAGATTTTTTTTTCGCGATTTCAGGTTTGGTCCCATAGTAAAAGTTGTTCATAATGTCATCTTATGAACAACTTTTACTCATGTACTATTGAAGACAAAAGTGCATGGAGAGCCTAAGGTCGACTTTTGACTGAGGTTTTGCATTACGTTTCATGACTTTCATGAGACGACTAGATGGCGCTGTTCAAACATGAAAATAACACCGCAAAGCTTAAAAACCTTATTATGCAGAGGCACATAATAAGGTTTTTAATACCTAAAATAATTACTAAGAAATAATAATATATTTATATTCAAATAAACATAAATTATTTTATTTTCTTATTTCCGAGTACTTAATACAGCGCCATCTAAACCAAACCAAATAAACCAATTGGTATATTAGTTAATTCGACTACAGATGGCGTAGATCATAAATAATAAAAATCCCTACATTCACAAACTAGCTCTCATTTTCGCATTCTACAATAAGTAGATCGTAGCTCAGGTGGATAAGCATGACAGAATAACAAAGCTCGTTTCACAGGGCACTGGTTCGAAACCCAGTTCACAGTCGGTTTTTTTAAATTTTATTATTATATAATGTAATTTATATTCTATTTTTTATATTTTTAAACGTTTTTTATTTTATTTTTTGTTATAAATAATATAAGATGTATAAATGAATAAAGGCATAATATACAAGTATACATATACTACTCTACTATATATAACATTGTATAAATAAATATATATAAATTACTTTCGTAATTGGTGGTAAGTATTAGTATTATTAGTAAGAAACATTTATGTAAGAAGATTTAGATATATTTTTCTTACAGATTAAGATTTACTAAGTTTAGTTCTCGTAAAGGATAAGAAATTAAATTATTTTAGTGATATTATACATTAAGACATTTAATTCTCAAAGAAGAATACAATTTATTTCTTTCTTTCTTATACAGTGTATAACCTAACCTAACAGTTTTACACCCAATTGACAATTATTTAATTCACTTGTTATGAGAAATACAAGTAAAATTTATAACTGAATAACTCTATTACAAAATGGAAGACATTAACAAAGTAAAACTGTATAATAGATGTTATAAGTATTCTAAATCAAAACTGTGTTGTGCTATTCTTATAGTATTTAGTTTTATTTACATAATGTTATAATACCTTACACTATATATGCAACCTTAGTTCTGTAAATATTTTACCTACTCACAAATTATAAAAAAAATTACGTTTTGCATAATTATGGTTAGTGGTATTGACTATAATGATTGATTTGTGCATTATGTTATGACTAAGGTTCACAGCTTAAGTATTCGTTCCAGAACGAGGAAGAAATTGAAGCTAAACCTCAAATCAATAACAATTGTAAGACCGGGTTATAGCTGTCATTTTGGGACCAATTTGTTTATAATAATAAATAAATAATTAATTATATTAGAAAGGAATCTATATTTATATTGTTTTTATTTTAATTTCTTATATTATATCATCTCATCTGCCTAGCCTTTTCCCAACTATATTGGGGTCGGCTTCCAGTCTAACCGGATGCAGCTGAATACCAGTATTTTACATGGAGCGACTGCCTATCTGACCTCCACAACCCAGTTACTGGGTAACACGATACCCCTTGGTAAGACTGGTTGTCAGACTTTCGGGCTTCTGACGACCCGTAACGACTGTCAAAGATCCACGAATGACAGCCGGGACCAACGGCTTAACGTGCTTTCCGAGGCACGGAGGAGTCTCGGTATGTAAAGATGGTCACCCATCCACGGACCAACCCCGGCAAGCGTAGCTTAACCTGATGGATCGACCCATGCGGCTGTTATTACTTAGCCACGAGCTCCTCATCTCAGTTCTTATATTATATAAGAAATCAAAATCATTAGTGTAAAAACATTTTGTTGTTATAAAGTAGTGAATAAATTTATCCCACTTACACTAAGTTTGATCACTGTAATTTATCAAATAAATTATAGCTACCCCGGTCTTTGTTATTACTCAATCCAATAGTCAACACTTTATATTATTTTTTTAATATTTCGTGTGTCCGCCATTTTGATCGATTACAGCTTGCAACCGCGAACCCATGGAGTTTATTAATTTTTCACATAAATTTAGACCCCGTATAGAATCCCATACCTGCATGCAGTGAGTACTCAGTACTTCCTTAGTCCTTTCGTTCCTATTGTCCCACCTTTGAACCATAACGCCCCATAAATTTTCAATGGGGTTTAAATCTGGCGATCTCGCAGGCCAAGGAATAATCTGTATATCCGATTGCTGGCTAAACCACTCTTGCACAATTATGGAACGGTGTATAGGACAATTGTCCTGCACGAACGTTATCACTGGCATGTCTTCTACAGGAAAAACATTCCGTACGGTGGGCAACATGACGTCATTCAGCACATCTATGTAGTTTACACTGTTTGCACGACTGGGTATTACAGTAAGTTCTCCTGGTCCTGCAGCACTCATCCATCCCCAAATGTTCACTGTTATACGACCGGATTCAGAGTTAGGCACAACGTGATCACTATCATAACGCGTATTATTCCTACGCCACAACCTAACTCGCCCATGCTGGCTAGACTTGAAAGTCTTTTCATCACTGAAGATGACTCCGTTGCTCCAGTCGAAATTTCTGTATTTCAAAGCGAACTCCAATCGTGCTCTTTTATTAGCTTCGGTTAGCAATGGCTTAATAGCATGTCGACGATAATGCAGACCTTCACTATGAAGAGCACGATACACCGTCCGCAAAGATGTATCAAACAACTCTGCGTAATATCTTGTTGGTGTAAAGCCATTTTCCTCATAACCTTGCACCATAAGTTGACGCTGGTCTGAGTCAATATGGCGTCTTCTGCCAGATCTACTACGGTGTTCCAACGAACCCTCTTCTTGAAACCGCTTTATCCATAAAGTGACAGTCTTTACCTATAAGGGAAATATATTATTTATTATTTTCGTGTATCGATAACCATGGATAATAAAATAAATAACGAACAGTGATTTTAAAACATTACTTACGTTTAAGCCAGTTTCTCTCGAAATTTCAGAATAATTTAAGCCTTGATTATGCAATGCTATTATTTGGGCCCTCGTAGCCATATCAATATTTGAACGCGAACTCATGATAAAAATAAATATTAAAAACTTGTAAACGCAATCGTAACTGAACTCACTCATAGATAGTAAAGAACATTATGATTGAACAAAAAGATTTAATTTTTACACAGTCAATATTAAACTACCCTCAATTCTTTTGAGATTTATGATACGGGTTAAAGTCACTTAACAACTTCAATATAATAAAGAGAAGGATAATTTCAACTCAATGCGTAATGATGCAATGGTCCAGTGGCTAATGGTATCGGTAAATTTTATGCCACCGAGTTCGAATCCTAGTTATTACGTGCTTTGCTTTATAAGGTTTGTAATGTCGTAGGAGAATTTGTGTTAAAATTGAGTAATATTGTAACTAGCAAAAAACAAGATAATGTTCTTGTATATTTTCCAATCCAACTACTATACTAGCGCCATCTATGTCATCCAAGACATATTATTAAGGCGATGAAACCCTGTACAAACGATTTTGGTTTGGAACTCTCCATGCACTTCTGTCTTCATGTGACCCCCTTAAAAGATTATGCATTTAATTCCGGGACATGCATTATCTGACATTAGTAGGTGTAACAAACAAATGAAAGTAATTCGATGTCACGTCATTTTACGTAACTTTGATAGTGTTTTTTTGGAAATATATTAATACACATTCGGCGGTCGGCAAGGCAAGATACTGTGACACCAAGGTCACAGGTGTCACAGTATCTTGCCTTGCCGACCGCCGAATGTGTATTAATATATTTCCAAAAAAACACACTATCAAAGTTGCATGACCTTGCTGATAATGACTACGATTTATGTAACGCACTGTGATTTTTATATTTATGCATTAAACATAAGATAGTAGGTAGTTGGATAGATAGGGTGCCTGATGAAATATTAGCTACATGATAATGAATTTAATGGAAAATATTTAAATTGCTGATATTGCATTACTGCTTCCTTGGTCTAGAGCAGAAGCCCAATTCTCGTAACTAAAAACGTTCAAAATCTAGTCGCAATCTTATCGCAGCGACAATCAAATGTCAAAAATGTTGGGAAATTATAGTTATTTTGGACATATTGAGAATGAGATCAGATTGTGAATGTTCTTAAAATTACGAGAATTGCCCCTCTGCGCGTGGGGCTTTTGGTTCGATTCCCGGGTCAAGCAAAGCGTGGGGATCATACCCAGGACCTGATGCATGAATAATATATGGAGTGTAGACTGTTTCTGAAATTAAATGATTGATAATAATAGTTGTTGATATTACTATAGTCCCAATAGTATCTAATATCAACAACAGGTGTCATCCCGAAACAAATGTTCAATAGTTTTAATGCACTCAATCTATCCAAATACACATACATAACACTACAAAAAGCTGCCATATTTTTTTTACAATTAGACTTGGATAATAATTTCACTGCAGTACAGAGCAATTTATCTTCTCAGAATAATAACTAGAATCTCACCTTGGGTCATACCCGTGAGATTCTGAAAGTACCAGGTACTAACCTGAGAAACTTAAATTTAAAACCAAAATAATAATAATATGGTGGGTTTTCCTGTAGGAATTTATAAGTAGATAGCAGTCAGGATTGTCAAGTTAAGGACTCGCCCGCTATTACATAAAACTTAAACAAAATAAGTGTACTTAATCCACCTCTGCCTATAACTCGGGGGAAACAGTCGTGATGTTATGTAGAATAAAATCTGTCACTGAGATAGTCGTCATCTCAGACACGAGTCGATGCATAATAGCGAGATTATTACGTTAATCGTTTTTTTTTAAATTATTTTAACTATGATAATTTAAATTACAAATACGTCATGGTTGATCACATGACTGCAGACTATTTCACGCTCAATTGAGGTGCCAGCGATGGGTGTCGGAATCAATTTAACATGTCATTGATTTATGATTATCTAGACATTTATATATGATACTAGTTATTAATAGCGTGACCTAATGACATTTATGAAAAGAAATATGACATTAATTAAAAGAAATAATGCAATGGAATTTTGTTATATATGTATCGTATTGTTCAGTTTATTTTAATTAAGGAATAAATAAAGGCTATAATAATAAAGCACATAATAATTAGTCGCGGGAGGTCACCGATGGGATGCACCGATCAAATTAAATCCGCAGTGGGTGGCCGTGTAAGTGTATGTGTCGTGGCCAGATCTTAGAATTGATCATTGCATGAAGTGTTCGGCCATTTCATGAAATGGTTGTATGGCCAGCTAAAATTGACCATACCGTTTAAACGTCAACGTTTAATGATACGTCAGTCGACGTTTGGCCATATCATTAACCCTTTAACCGCCTACGACGGATTAATCCGACAAATATTTTCGTGTCCATTTCGCCGGGGTCGTATATTTACGACCAAATATCGTAATGATTCAAGTTGCCCGGCGCTGGGGGCACGACAACTGATATGAAGTCGGGCGGTTAAAAGGTTAATGTAGAGTATTTTTCGTGGTCCGATCGTAGAAAGGGCCATATCGTGATAGAAAGTCGGGCGGATCGGCGAAAGCAACCTATTTATGGACATTCTCAGCTGACCACTATCGGAAAGTAGTTGCATTTCACGCACCCTGTTAGGTTAGAACTGTGACCAACCGCGTGCGAGCTGAGCGAGCGAGCGGTGCCGCAGCAGCGGCCGGCGAGCGCTACATCCAACTTGGTCGCAGTTAGTTGGCTATTTAGTATTTTTAGACCCTAAAATAGGAATTATTCGAGTAGGAACAGATGTACAACAAAAACAAAGCGACATCAACGCGTCTACTGGTGGATAATATGATCACTATGTTTGGCCACATCATGAAGTAGTGCGTTTAACTGTTCATATCGTCAAACGTTGAGTATTCAATGATCTGGCCAGACCACATCATGATGTGACCAGCGGTCGATGTTCTATTTCATGAAATAGAATCATTCATGAAATTATCAATTCTAAGATCTAGCCACGACATATGCACCAGACTGTGGTCTACTAACACAGAGAGATCGTGAGACAAGATAACACTACTTCTGCGTTTGGATACAATTCGTCGTGATCACGACCGCTCTTTAAGAGGAAAGTAACACACTAATGTCCGATTGCTGTGGTATTTTCAACCGGAGTTTACGTACCTATTCGAAATTGCTATTTGTTCGATATTTAGAAACATTGCGTTTCTTAAGTAGAAACGCGGTCACGTGGTCATTGGCGTTCTTTCCTTACTAACGTATTCCTCTGTTTTCTTCCTGGTTCATTAACCAAAATTGGACTAGTATCATTACTAGTCCAATTTTTTTTCGATATAATTAATGTACATACCATCGCGGACAAGGTAAATAAGGTTGAAAAGTGGTGCACCGCAAATGTCCGCGATGGTACATCTACCACTGCCATGTCCGTATCTTTTGTTTTTGGCGTAATTATATTTCTTTATTCTTAAATTAATACAACCAATTGACTGCATTGCCTCATAACATGCAGTTGAAATAGAAAAACCGAAAATTTTGTAGAATTAATACCACTCGAGTTTATCTGAGAGGTTCTCTTCTGAGAACCTCAGGTTTCTACCTGGAATCAGAGAGGAGCTAGTTTCTTAAATCATATTATTTTAAGTAGGTAGCTATGGACTGACTAGGTAATTTGTTACGCTGTAGTTATTTATTAGTAATAATAAGCGTGTACGTCAGTTTTTATTGTGATTACATTTCCGCTGATTGTCGTTTGATGTCTATAAAAAGGCACATGGAATTTCAGCATGACAAAAGTGCGCTGTTTTTTACTGGCAGTGAAAAAGTTTAAGTTAGGTCACATCGACTGGAAACAGTCAACCACGTTGCGTTTATAAGTTAAATGCGCTTAGTGGGTATCGTGCTCTACTGCCCAGCTACCATTGCTTACTAGCAATGGTATTATTCGCCGAGTTTTTTACTAGAGAGGTAACATTGATATGCTTTCGCTAAGAGTTCTCCTCAAAAGTGCATCTGAGCTTACCTTGGGGTCAATGCCATCAGGGTTGTAGATGGATCCGTCGTGCTCGATGATACCTATGCAGGTGGCGCCGGCGCGGACGAGGTAGCGGCAAGTGTGCAGACCCACGTTACCGAAACCTTGCACGATGAAAGTCTTGCCGCCCCAGCCGGGGGTTGTGCCTGGGGAACAAAATGGTAGAATAAGACTGAGATGATATGGCTAGAAAGGAGCTGGCTACCGACAGGACGCCTAAAAGAGAAGCATGGAAAGAAAAGACATGTAGCGCCGACCTCAAATTAATTGGGATAAGGACAGGAGAATGATGATTATAAAGACTGTGTTCTGCGATTTGTATTTACGTATCATCTCATCTGCCTAGCCTTTTCCCAACTATGTTGGGGTCGGCTTCCAGTCTAACCAGATGCAGCTAAATACCAGTATTTTACATGGAGCGACTGCCTATCTGACCTCCACAACCCAGTGACTGGGTAATACGATACCCCTTGGTAAGACTGGTTGTCAGACTTTCGGGCTTCTGACGACCCGTAACGACTGTCACAGATCTACGAATGACAGCCGGGACCAACGGCTTAACGTGCTTTCCGTGGCACGGAGGTGTTTTCGGTATGTAAAGAAGGTCACCCATCCACGGACAACCCCGGCAAGCGTAGCTTAACCTGATGGATCGACCCGTGCGGCTGTTATTACTTAGCCACGAGCTCCTTGTATTTACGTATCCAAACCTAATATATTTTCACTATTTATTATGTGACAAGCTGGCGTAGTTTAGATACTTTTTAAGGTTCCGTACCCCAAAAGGAAAACGGAACCCTTATAGGATCATTCGTATGTCTGTGTCCGTCTGTCATAGCCAATTTGACCGATGAAGTTGAAATTTGGTACACATATCTATCAATTTCTGTGACCCAAACACGGACGTGTTACGTTAATAAATGAATTTTGAATACGGGGTCACTCTTGGGACCAAATAAGAAAATAAAAAAAAGCCTTACAAACTATACCGTGTGACATATAAAATAAAAGGGCTCAACGTGAGGGCCTGTAATATATATATTTTTTATAATTTTAAAATAAATATTTTTAAAGGTCTTAAAATAACACGGTAAACTTCTCAATATTGTGCGTATAAAACTTTTGTAGTTAGAATGTATGGGAGAACATGTTTGTCAACTACAATGTTAAGTTTGTTCTTGGAATAATTCTTCATTCTAACTACCGAACCCTTCATTGTGCGCGGTCCAAGCACTTGGCCGGTTTTAAACCCTTCTTTGACATTTTGATTCTTATGTCTAAGGGGCGCTAGGCACAAAGCGGACCGATGACCTGATTGCAGTGGCGAGAATTCGTGTAATGAGGCAGCGCAGGACTGACTGCTGTGGCGGTCTTTAGAGGAGGTATTGTCTAACAGTAAACGTCTTTTGTTTGTGATGATTCATGATGTATAGTGGGTAACAAGTAACAACAGGTAAACCAAGGTATTTGAATGTTGAATGCCACTTTTTGTTTTGTTTAGCATACCATAGCTTGAAGTTGTTGCTTCAATTTTACTGTATGCAACAGACAAGACACTTGTATCGTGTAAATGGGGCTTTAGTCTTTACAGGGTAATCAATCAATTTAAAAATAAAACTGGCATAACACGTATTGATACAACACAGACGGAGATATGAATATCGGATATTATTTTATCTGGTGAATTTGGTGACAGATAGAAAACCACATTCTCATATCGCGTGAAATTGGCAATATTATCAAGGTTTCGAAATAAATTGGTTTCACAGAAGGTACAGCAGTAGCTTTCTTAATGAATATTTTGAAATATTTAAAACCTTAAGAGTGGTCGCACATCTGACGGAAGATTCGTCGTGTATCGTCGGTCGCGTAACACCTGAACGGACAAGTAGATAGTAAAACATTGAACCGATGATGCGTTAGTGCATCGAGCGTACTAACTGGGAGTAAACGAAGTTACGCCTGACGCATCTTCCGTCAGATGTGCGACCACTCTAAATATTCTATTTCAAATAATTAGCGTTGTTTCAAGATATTTTTTAAAGAATCTAAATAATACGATGCCGGTTGTAGCTACACATGCATGTACCTATAATATTATGATCAGCATACCATGTTTACAGTTATGTATGAATGCAGTAAAAAAATAACAATAAAAAGAACTAACATGAACATGACCCTGAAAATACTTAGGTAATATAATTATGTGATACGAAAAAGATAAAAATTATAAAGATTTACGGTCCCGACGCCGTATCTGTTTGCGGTTTAGTTACAATTACAAACTACCTACAATTTATCTCAAACCGAGGAATGCTAGTGTGTTTGAATAAAAATTATTATATTAATTACTATGTACGCAAGTCTTGGGATTTGGTGAACGTAATTCTCATCAATGACTCTGCGTGACGTTGTCGAAGAAAGTTGTGATTTTTGAAGAACAAAGAATAATAATTATGAAGATATATTTTACATAGAGGGATAGGGAGGAGGAGGGGATAGGGGGCGGGGATAATTTAATTTCTTTCGAATACTGAACGTTTCATTTCGTAAATAACTAAACTGTCTAGGAATAAATTATGAAGACAGTTCACTTTAAGGAATGCAATACCATGGGAGAAACGAACATCTATACATACTATACATACACCGTAAGGACTATTCTTGTTTGCAGCGCTCGGCCGTAACGCTTGCTAACAGATGTGGTCATCTTGTGCACGGGATTTTGTTTTTAAATTGATCAGATGTAAGTTTCCTCGATAGTACCTATCTTATTATAAAACGCTATCTCAATTCAAATCTAGACAGACTCATGTTTATCTGAACTCAAACTTATTTTAAATCGAGAATCAAGCTGCATCGTTCTAGAATAATGATTAGTATGTGAGCCCTACAACAGTCCTAATACTCAATAGTCACCTGCTTTCGAAATGTCAGAATTATCATGTGACCAGCCTGATCATAAAAACATGAAGTCATAACCTCGATTGCTACGCCAGTTTTATGTTGTGCACTTAACGCCAGATTATGTCCTACATACATAATGAATAGGGCTATTGCTTATGATGTACATACGACCACACATTAAGCTATACATTTCCAGTTTAAGCTGACCTCGCATTGTATAGGCTTTCCGTACAATGATAGGTCCCCTTATAGTGGAAATGGAGCTTGATGTGTCGTCACGAATAACTCTCCTGGTCTGAGTCTTAGAAATCGTGACATTATGGACTGATTATGTTATGTTGTTTTTGTACGTCAGTGCAAGATCAGGCGTTGTGGCGATGCTTGGGGGAGCCCGTGTCCAGCAACGATGAAAATAGTTTAAATCTCAGATTATGTCCTCATACATGTGACTAGGGACGTTCAGCCGTTGATCCCGGTTGTCATTCGTTACGGAGTCAGGAAGACAAAAAGTCTTACCAAGGGGTATCGGGGTACCCAGTAACTGGTTGGTGGAGGTCAGATAGGCAGTCGCTCCATGTTAAATACTGGTATTTAGCAGCGTCCGGTTAGACTGAAAGTCGACCCCAATATAGGTAGTTAGGAATAGGCTAGGCAGATTTATTTTGACATGTGACTAGGTCCATAGTTTTTGGTTTATAGGTATTGTAATACTGGTCGCTGTGACGATGCTTAGGGGAGACCTACGTCCAGTATGATGATAGTGTAGAGCTTACCGATCATGCTCATGTAGTTGGCCTCGTTGATGAAGTTCTCCAGGCCGTGGAAGACTCCTCTGCCGGTAGCGGACACTCTGCCGTGGATACCTCCCTGTTACGAACAACAAACATGTCATTAATTATAGGTGTACACAAAAAAGACTGACTAATGAAACAGTGCACATTAGCACTGTTTCAATTAAAACAACTAAGCTAGTTTTGTGGGAATCCCAAGTAAATATAAAGGAGCACTATTTTCGCTGGCTGATGTCTGCAAAAACAGCACAAAGGCGGGCTTAATGCCTGAATAACGTATATTTAGACATTACAACAAATGAATGATGAAGTGGATACCTACCCGGCGCACCTTGCATTCAACCCTATTACCAATTATTATTATGTTAGGTTTATTTTGTTCACGAAGACATGGCTTATTCCTGTAATACTCGTTGGTAAAGTCAGGGAAATTAATTGTTAAGCAAATTGACCTCTAACTTAAATATTCCGAGTATTCAAATTGCGACTGTCATTCTTTGACATATGTATGAAATAGCTATAACACGGCAAATTGACGCAGGGTGTCAGTTTACTTAACAATTAATTTCCCTGTCTGTACAAAAAGAGATACAATTACGACATCCTACGAACACACTCCGTCTGTTTTAACTCAATAACCATTAGAGATAATGTTATTGTGTCTGTCCATTTGGCTGCAGCAGTGTTAGTAAGTATTCAAGTGTTGATTCAGATAGAAAATTCCTTTGATTCTAATTGTTAGTTTCCTATATTTTAATTCAGAATTGGAGATAATTATGAAGTTTTGGACCAACAAACTCAATGTTAAAGTTCAAAATCCATTGTAACCAAAAATATTTTAAGACCTATTTATTACAAATGGTCACTCAAAAATAATAAAGTAGATAGTTAAGTAAGTGGCGATTAAATGTAAATTATCTGAGATTATAAATTCAAGATTTCAAGTGAAGATTCTGATTAGAAGTTCTTACCTGGTTGATAGGCTTTCCAGTGACGCAAGCGTGTGCGTTGATGTCCTGGTAGCCGATAGTCTTGGCATAGGTGTCGGCGATCCACGACATCTCGCGCTCACCGGTACCCATGTCAGGGGCGGGCACGTCAACGCCGGGCCCTGGATAAAGAAAGCACAGTGTGTTAGAAAAGTCAAAACTTTAAATAAACATTGAACTACTACATATTATACAATCACAGCCTTTAGGTAGGTAGGTGATATAATTAAGTACCGATATCCCAGAAAAACTATGCATTTCTACATTTATATCTATAATTTTTCGGTGTAATAATAAAGAGTAGGTATTCTATCATCTATCATTTCGGTAACCATCGTCTATCTTTGTAAATACGTAGGTACGCGTGATGATGACATACATATAATACAAAGCAATGGCTCTATATTATTTTTCATTTAATTATTTTTTTTAATAGGTCTTTGACATTTCTCGGGACCCTGGGGTCCCGAGCCAACTCGCAGAGGCCCGTTAGACGCTTTCAATGAAAATGAGGCAACAACCGGCGATTATCCCTGTACGCACTATGCAAGTTCACCCAAGGACCACCCCTGGTTGGTGTAGGACTATTGCAGGATAGAAAAACAAAAATAATTATTGGGCTATGATAATGGGTTTGGGTGGCTAAAGTAGACTGGTTATCTAAAACTATGGAAGGACTATGGCCCCTGCCTGACCAATGTTTTATAAATACAATACGCGGATAAAATGGCAGGGGGTGACTTGCACACTCGATAATGGGCCCCCGGAAACGGGGTTGCATGGTTCATTTTTTTTTTTTTTCAACAACAACCATGGAAGTACTTACTTATTTTGTATTATCATGGGAACAAAAGAAAACATTGATTTGCGATCATATTAGGGATAGGTAGGCAACAGAGAGAAAGCCGCATACAACCACGCAATGATAGGTGCAATACCACAAAGCGCGGCAGTACAAAAATTAGAAGCTTTGCCTCTGTGGGGCGTTACTCTGTAGCGCTACGTTCGAGCTAATACAAACCACGAAATTACTGAAGCGCGTACCTTTTCTGGTTTACCTGTGTATTCTTAAGTTGGTAGTTACCCAAGTTAAGTTAAGTTGGTAGTGGTCTATTTATTATAACATAAGAAAAATAACGGTTAACACCCTTTCGTTATTTCGATTTAAACATATAGTTATAAACTCCGTTATTTCACGATGAATACATTATTTACATTAAAAAAATAACTCTGAAGTGCAGTAATTTCAACAATATTACACAATAACCTCCTTACTAATAAACGTTGTATAGCGTCTGTATGGTTACACAACGCTTTGTCTTCTTCTTTCGAAAGTCAAATTACTGACGACTGAAAGAGAGAAATCGGTGTGTAACTATTCACCTGATATAATACGTTTATTAGAAAGTAGGTAACTGTCGTTATTCTACCGTTATTTTTCCAATGCTATAATAAATGGAGTATGGTTAGACAAATAACGAAAAAACGCAACCGTTATTTCGTTGTTAGCGTCTAATAAGCTCCGTTATTTTACAATAATCACAAAGAAATGTATCCTATACCACCACCACTACCATACCATTAAAAATAAATTTAAACTTTAAAATGCGGTTATTTGAAGAATATTACGCAATAACTATCGTTTATTTATTAAAAGGAGTATTTATAGATAAAACCTCGCAACAACAACAAAACGCAAACGTTACTGGAGTACCTACGTAATCAAAATACCACATCGATAGCCAGTCATGCAAAGAAAACTTTAATTAACTACGTACCTACGTCCTACTACTACGTATTACCTACACGCTCATGACTTAAATTTGCGAATCCATTATCTGTAATTAGATTGGATTTTTATTATTCGCTGGGTTTATCCATAGTCTTTTATCGGTTGTTATGTAATTCTGCTGGACGGAAAGGATCTACTTACCGGACTGATCGATCTTTCAATTAAATCCATGCGTGATAGATAACCGATAATGAAATGATGATAAATGAAATCTGCAAAAGAGTACTTAAATGTTGGTGAATATATGATTCCGACGAATTGAGAACCTCCTCTTTTTTTTAAGTTGGTTATACACAATTTTTCTGTCTTTTGTTAGAAGGTCGTGGAGTGTTTTCGGGGGTTGGGCTCAATTCCTCGCTTACCGGGTTTTCCTAGAGGTTGCCTCACGACGAGACCAATACGTATTATCAAGTGGCTTTTGAAACATAACATCTCGCCTGTATTCCCCGAAGTAGGCAGATGTGTAAAGTACACCCACATTTCACCAGTTTTGTTTAAGTTTTATACAGGCTGACTTTGAAAATATGCGACAAACTTTAAGGAGGTGTTTTACCCACCAAGATGAACAACTTTTACTATGGGACCAACTTAAAATTCGCAAAAAAAAATTCGACCTTCCCATATAAAAGTACATACCCGATCGGGCCATTTGTTATAAGAAGGTCGATTTTTTTTTGCGAAGTCTAAGTTGGTCCCATAGTAAAAGTTGTTCATATTGATGGGTAGAACTCCCCCTTAAATTTTGTCGCATGTTTTCAAAGTCACCCTGTATAATGAGCTTTCATGTTATGTAATATACTCCCTATATACTTATTGCCATCATCCGGGCATCCCAGACTCCAGGCTGCTACAGGGAAATTCGTAATGGAAAAACCCAATAACACTTTTCCAGACTTAGGGATTGAGCCCAGGACCTAACCCTGACCAGGCGCAATTGAGACAACTAGAGGCTCATCGGTCCCTAGTGATAGGCAGTGGCTTTTAAAATATATGTTCCTATTCTATAATGATACTTCTATAATGACTTAAACTTAACTGGCGAAATGTGAGTGTACTGTACGTACACCGCTTTTTTTTTGTGGATGGGAAATCATCAAATGACTTCTCCCGCTCTGGGCGGAGCGGGAGGGCGTGTCAGACTTTTACTGACTAAAACCCACCTGTGTTCCTTCAGTTGCTTGTGCCGGGGCCACGGTAACTCTTCCGAACATCCCGCGACCCTAGCTGGCATCGGCCCTAGCGAACACTCCTAGGTACACCACCCCTGCCTAAACTTTCGGGGAATACGGGCGTGATGTTATTTATTTTATTATAAAGATAGTACCTACTCCACTAAACTATGAAATCGTAATATTTCACTACGAACAAATTTTCGCTGGACGTTTATCACGCGACAGTAATTTCCTTCGTCGGTTATCGACCTAGGTAAGTGGTCAGTTGACAGTCGTTGAACTGAGCTAAACAAGGTCAAAACGAGACATTGCGATTTACATACAACAAACATCGTTACTTCTGACTCTTGTGAGTAAATAGTTATTTAGCTAACTACAAAATAAACATTTTGATGGGAAAACCAAGTTTTATTTTGATGACTGTCTGTTTGTAATATTTCTAGGCATATTATGTAACCAGTAGAGTAGGTAATACCTTCCTATGTACCTAATATTTTAATTCTGTTTCAGTCCAAAGCAAGTAAATATTTTTCAATTCTAAAGTAGGCATTCGACCTACATATCTACTGGCAGCTGCATGTATCACCATTATCGTAACATTGTCAGTCAAACGTTATCATTTCAATTAACTTTTTAGTGGTTGAGTAAACTTGTTTACTCCCTATCGCTACTAATGATATACTTAATTTTAAAATTCCTCAATTTTTTGTTCAAAACACCTTTTAACTGAGAGCATTACTTATTCTCAAATTCAGGGGTATCCTACACTAACGCAAGTTTGAGTTTCTGGACCAAAAAAAGTAATGAAGGTCCTGCTAGCGGGATTTCGCTTTCAGCACAGAATTTGATGTTAACGCGTCATAGGGTAAGCCTATGTCCAGTAGAGGACGTCTTTTGGCCGAGATGACGAAAAGGTTCATTGGAAAACCAGCATCAGACAGCATCTATCTGGCATTACTGCTGTAGTAATCTTTGTAATCTTTTCGCAGCCGTAAGGCACACACTGTTTTTTAAAAAGCACATCACCTTTTATTTTTGTTTTGTGTTTCCTGAACTGTTGCCAAATAAATGTTATTGTTTTTTTCTTTCAATAAAACTTGGTATCTAATAAACTTACCAATGAAGCCCTTCTTGGCGAGCTCGAGGGTGAAACGACGGGTGATCTTCTCCAGCTCATGCTCGGAGTACTCCTTGGGGTTGATCTTAATTCCGGCCTTGGCGCCGCCGAAAGGTACATCGACGCACGCGCACTTGAATGTCATCAGGGCGGAAAGGGCCTTGACCTCGTCTCTGCTCACATCGGTTGAGAATCTGATACCTGTGGAAGAGAAAGAAGAAATAAATTAGATATTGTTAAAGTAGTTAACAATAACTCAGTTGAAAGCATTATAAAGCTAAGCTATTTATATGTATACTAGCTGTGCCCCGCGACTTGGTTCGCGTGGAAGTCGTATAATAAATAATATACTAAAATAGCAGCCACATTTTAATAGTCCCCGACCCGTCGCGTTGCATCGCCCGCCCGCGCTATTACTTCGTTTTCGCTCAGTGTTCTTTCTGACTTTCTTTTATTTGCTCGGCTCCTAAGGGTCGTAGCGTGATGTTAAATAGCCTATAACTATCCTCGAGAATTGGGCTACCAAATGCAAAAAGAATTTTTCAAATCAGACTTTTTGATCACATTTTCAGGGGTTTTAATTTTTTTGCGCGAAACCCTAATTATTTTTCTAAAATATAAGAAGCCTAAGTTACTTCCTATAACATCAGCTATCTGTCAGTGAAAGTCCCGTCAAAATCAGTCCAGACGTTTAGTAGATTAGCCGAAACAACAAACAGACAGACAAACATTTTAAAAATTGACTTTTTTGGTAGAAGTACCTTATATACTTTCTTATGCATTTAGTAAAAAGTTGTTATTTTGACATTACAAAAATACACTTCAATTTTATTTATTTGTATAGATATAGATTACTTAGAAAATTTGAACGCAGAGATGTTGTTTCCACTTTAAAAAATACCAACTTTTTGTTAATGTCATTAAGTTGATTTTAGAATGACTAATTATTACTATTGAAAAAGTCCTAAAATTTGTTAATATAAACTGCAAACTGAACCTTGTGTGTAGTTATTAAAGTTATTATTCCAAATATACAATACTTATTTGTTTACATTTTTGCAAACGAGGAATAAATGAAACATGAATTTCCACTTTATCGACTGCAGTTTTTCATACACAACATTTTACAGGGTTTAGTCACATGTATTACCATAAACGTGTTTGTTGTTAACATCAGACTTAATTGTTGTTAATGGTTCATTAAAAAGACAGCCCCAATTAATTAATTCGAGGAAGTGGCAGTTACAGCCAGCTATCTTTATTAACGTGGTATTGCGATCAATACTGAATATTCCATAAACGTGGCGACTCTTTTATTTATTTTTACAACTCCAAAAAGGACGAGGTCATTATGTTTGTCTGTACGTATGTTTTTTTTATCGATATTTTCGGCAATTGTGGACCGATTTTGAAAATTCTTTTTCATTTGGTAGAGGAAGCTTGTGCGGTGGTCCCGTATAAATTTTATTCACTTTGCTTGGGTAGTTTTTGAGTTAGCTTCGATAATAAATATATGAACATCATCAAGATACACAAAGAGGAGCCACTTTGTGTATCTTGATGATGTTATAATTCTTCCTGTCAGTGTTGTTTACATAGCAAGTAGTGGTATACGAATTGGTGTGGGGTAGGTTGAAAAATAAAAAATGTTTTACAAAAAAAAAAAAAACAAACTACCGATTTCCAAAGAAAACGCGACAAACTGAAAAATAACTTTAATTTCGGAAGTCGGTGGCGAAAAACTGAAATACAGATCCAAAGACACCGACTTCCTAAATAAAAGTTATTTTTCACTTTGTAGTGTTTTTTTTTTTCGGAAGTCGGTTATTTATTTGTAAAAAAGTTCTCTATTTCGAAGTGGTTATATTTACGAGTAGATAATGTTGTCTATCGGAGAGTTATCTCCGACGTAATATTTATCTATCTACGATAGTTTTCGACTAATCAATCTATATAAAATTACTACTTATTTGGTAATATTTCGTAGATTAGTTATCTTAGTTGGCCGAAACCGGGTTATTTTTTCTTTTTTAGCACCTGCTTTCCTACCCAAGCATATTTGATAAATAATTGCTTAATTCAGCGAATATTGGGTACTTACTTGCTATTTTATTTTATTTTACTTTATTGGGACATAAAACAGTTACACATTACATAATTAAGGTATGCCAGAGAATTTTTAAAACTAGGTGAACATGTAACCCACAAAAAAGTCCGCGAAATAATAGTAACAAACAGTTATACAATTAAAACGTGCGCTAATAATGCGGAAAAGTACATAAGTAATCGTTAGTATTTTGGCAATAAACTACGATTTGATGACTAAAGTAACTATTTTAATGATTCTATAGCCATTCTTTTAAACTTTACGTGAGTAAGCGCGAAAATATCCAAGTCGATAAAGTGTGTGTTATACGTATCCACGATGCGCCTGAGGGGCGCTCGTGCACCAGCGTGAGTCCTGCACCTTGCAGTGTGGAACAGCCGAGGCACGCGCGCCTCCCGACGCATTACAGTTCTAGGTAGGGCAAAACTTGGCTAATTCGTGATATGCAGCTATTCGGTGATAGATAATTGTGTTGTATTACCAAGTTACTAATGACTTGATAAATGTAAATTTTTCAATCTTTATAGTATTTGCCACATTTTTTTATATAAGTTAGCAAAACTTATTTTGTCTACTATATCACAGTAAATTTAAAAAATAGTCTGATCAATGAATCGAATTTTACAAGTAAAAAACAAAACTATCACCGATTACCCAAGTTTTGCCCTACAATGTAACACAACTTACTAGTAATAGCTTATAAATAAAAATAGTTATGTAAGTAGGTACTGTAGATGTCAAATCAATATTACCTAATGCATCACGCCATTTCAAGTAGGTATCCAGATAAGATGTAGGTATGCTATAATCTTGGAATAAAATTTTTCATGAATGTTTATTTTACACTAAAAGGGGTTATCCGCAGCAAGTGCTGCGATAAGAACAATCTCGACATAAATAATGTATGATGAAAAGTTTTTGTTTCTTTTAGTGACACTGGTGGCACCTCACCTGACCTAACAGAATAATACCTACTCTGCCACAATTCCTCAAACAAATAATGAAAAAATAATGCTCACTGGATACTAGGTTGGTACCTGCCTATTATAATTCTCCTGCACTTATCCTAATTTATTTGGGGTCGGCGCAACATGTCTTTTTCTTCCATAATTCTGTATTAGTGGTCATCTCGGTAGTCACTCCCTTTCGCGCCATATCATCTTTCACACAATCCATCCATCGTTTTTTTGGTATCCCCTACTTCATACTCAAAACTTTCCTGACGACATTTTCCTCATTCCTCCGCATCACATGCCCATACCATGACAACCGATGTCCACACAACCTTTCAGTCAACGGTGTCAGTTTCAGTCTTCCTCTTATATACTCATTTCTTATTCTTATGTCCATTCGCGTAACACCACACATCCCACTACTAACTTAAGTATATCTTTTCCCCTCATCCATTACCTTGCGTAACGGATGAGGGGAAAAGATCTCGGTAAGAATAGAAATTTTGTGTCTCATAACATGATGACAGTAGAGCTCATAAGTTAAATTATGTAAGCCATGAAAGACTCACAACTTTTCTCGCACGTTTCACTAAAAAATCTGCTAAAAAGTGCATCTGCATGTTTTGAATTAAGAGGTGCATTCTGAAAGTTGGCAACGCAACGTCGCAAATAGCTGGCAAATATTTTGTTGTTTTGATTAATTAATCAATATTATTACATGAAATTAAGAAATATCGTTCTGTTTTAGATAGGTACTAAAATATTGATTATGACTTGGAATAATATCACTGGATTATCTGTTGCAACAGTTTTAGGTGTAAAAAAGGTTTCCAAGCGTTTTGTTTTTACACCTAAAACTAAATATATAAGTAGTTATTGCAATGTATTATTGAATGAATCAATTAGTTTATTATTAATCATAAAAACTATTTAATTAATCATAAGTAACAGCGAAATATTTTGACGGCTATTTGCGACTTTGCCAACTTTCAGAATCCAGAGCCTAGAGACGATGTCTCCGACTCTCCACCACATAAGCAGCCAAGAATCGGTCGTAAAACGGAAAATTTTAACTCCATAGATTGGCATAAATTCTTAGGTTTGTTTTGGGGACGCGGAAGGAAAAAGAGCTCTGAAAATTACTAAATGGGTTACATTTTTATCCTTTAACCTCATGATTTTGTATTCGTTGAATAAACAAAGATTCAGCTAGACATTCTGTGGTTTTAATTTACACCTACGTTGGTAGGTATGTGGTGATTCTTTAATTTAGTTTACATTGCTGTAAACATACTCATTTAGGAGCACCTTCCCTAATAACTTTTCCTAGGACATGAGTGCCGAAACGAGAAGAACAATGACTGGAGCACGAAGTAGCTCCTAAATCAATTTTAGAATTAAACTTGAAGCTAGGTTTGGTAAATACCTACGCGCGCAACCTCCTGAAACGTTCAGAAAAATATCCAACTATTAAATAAATATTTGCTAAAATAAATATCTGACAATAAGTACACATTATGGTTGACCCACATAGTTTGTAATTAAATAATCAATTTACATAATCTATCTACCAGCTACTTGCATGAAAACATCCAAAGCTGTGTTCACGGCGTTTCTTTGTTATAAATAGCTCCGAACGATAAGTGACTGAAATAAAATTGGGCCTTGTTCGAGACACATTTCAGTTATTTTACAGTAGTTTCATTGCGTTGAACTGAAGGTGCACATTGTGAATGAAATTAATTACTCATAATCAAACTTATTGCTAATGTCATGTCTATTTAGTCTGGATAGTTGTCTGATACGTAAATTTAGATTATCTACACGTTATCAGTTTAATTAAGCTACCTAGTTTTTTACCTAGCAAGTATGAAGAATAAACAATAGTTATCTAGGTAGGTACCTACCTATAGTAACTAGTGTTTATCAATAAAAGTAACGGCTTAGGAGCAATTACTTTTCTTTTATATTTCAGCAGAAAACCTGTGTAGGTGCACCAAGAAAAATCTTTTGGGAAAGCTTCATTAATGTCGCCTGACAACAATTTTTTCGTAGTTCTCGGTGCCATTTTTACAGTTCAATAGTCGCGTGCTAATTATATGCCATTCGCTGGCACTAAATATAGCTTAATCTATCGAAAGCGTATAATGACTTCAGTTTCATTGAGCTGTTCTGATTGAAAATTGTTTATTTGTCGAAGACTGTAAATATTAGTTATCGCAATCGATACCAATGCCAATGCACTAATATTCAATTGTTTACGTTCGTCGTAGAACTATAAGGCTCACTTGCACGTTCATGGGTTATCCTAAGTAACTCGGAGTTAACAGCTAACTCAGGGTTAATCTCATTAGATTCCAAGCCAAGTCAAATTGCTTCTAAGGTGATATAGCATTCCCATGCGAAAATATCTCGTCTATGATGACAAAGCCGGTACAGCCATCATCGTATCAAAGAGTTACATCCGTCTCGGTCTTTCCAGAACCGAATGTTTTAAATATTTTAGTAAACAAGAGTTGCATAATTAGAGACGAATAGGGGGCATATGCCATGGGCAAAGTATTTTACCATGTAGGATGAGTAAATACTAAGCAATACGTGACTCTTTAATAAAGCTGTTGTCAAGTTGTGTGTGCTTTTCTAATTATCTCCAATAGTGTAACACACGCCCCTGCATATGGCTAGGTCTCGACGATGAAATGAAAACAAGTCTTGTTTAATTTTAGCTGTTGCGCAATACAAAATGACGCGAAAAACTGCGTCACGACCCCGCCTCCCGTTGCCAACCTGCTGAGAACCTCTGAAAGTTTTATCTTGATAAATATGCCTCACTACCTACACTAAAGCCTGTGACAGAGTCACGTAACACGTGATGTATCACATTCTTAATCGACTTCGGTGATTTTAACAGCACGATAAAGCTGTTGCCACCCGACTGTTGGAGTTGTTAGGACTGTGTTTTAAGAAATGAAACACACCTCCAACGGATCTAAATCTTTAGCCCCCTGTGTGGTCGCCTTATCGCGTTAATCTTCACTCGTGTGTTCCATAACGTTTCATTCTTCAATGGTTTCGTTCGACAAAATGGCATTACATTTACTGGTGATAAAATTGAATTACCTATGTCTGTGTCCGTAATCATAAAAGCAATTCTGTTAAGCTAATTTGCTGGAGGTAGGATCATTGTTATCAACGTAGGTTGTTTCAGATACGGAGTTTTTAATTCGCATAAGGCCTAAATAAAATATGATTACAACTAGTAAACAAGTTAAAGGTATTAAGAATTCATGCTTTTTTTCATTTACCAATTTGCTAATGAATGTGGCTGATGATTTGATTGTGGCTCAATTTAATCTCTAACAATTTTAATAGATTCGTGCTCTTGATTTTCATATTTTTGTGGAGTGTTCGTGTCTAAGCACATTGTACTTGACCTTCTCGGAAAGCGATTTACTCAGGGTTTGCACCCATTGTTTGTAATTATACTGGAAGGACATAGATGTTGTCTAGAGCGAATTTTAGAGGGAAGGACCTAACAAACGCATGACAGTCTAACAATTTCTAAGTTTTGTAAGGCTGGGTCGACCTCAGGCCACTTAATGTTCTATTTATGGATGAGGAATCGATCGTAGTTTGGAAGAAGGCATTAAGTCATGAGTACTCATGCGCCAATGCTTTAAATAACTGACGGAGTTCGTAAAATTGTAATCCATGGACACACGTGGAAGCGTTATAATAATATATCCTCTCGTTAACCGTTAATGACAAGTTTCGTCAATTAATCCATAGCATTAGAAAAAATACACCAATGATACAGTGTTCGGTTTCGGACTAGCGAAAATTAAAGGGGAGGTACAGACCATCAATCTGAACAACTTTTTCCCGGGTACCAACATCATAATCGTGAAAAAAAAAATCCGTCGTCCCATACAAAACTTTAATACCTACTCGACCAAATATATGGGACGACTGATTTTTTTTTTCACGATTCATTGATCTACATATAAACATCAATCGTATTAATATCTAATGCTGAGCGCTCAGAAAATGATGGAAAGAGCCATGCATGGAAATTAATTAAGTAGGTATATGAACAGATCATTAGGTCAACAATATTGAGATCAATGGAAGGCACCAAGGTGGCTTTGGCTCGTGCGTCATAGAACAAGAAAAAGACAACATAATCAAAAAGAGGCGGCTCGCACAAGCCGCGGCAGGACTTTTGTCAGGTGAGGAAGGAAGATTCTAGAATGGAGTACAATGACCTGACGAAGGCGGATTTTTTCTGCCGACAGATGCCGGCAGAAAAACTGGCCGAGGGCCCGAGGTAGGCAAAATGGTCTCTAGAAAAATGTAGGAAGGGTGGTCAACGAAGGAGGTCTACATTTGGCATTGAGACAGAATGAAAAAGATTAGTTTTAACACCGGTAATAAAGGAAAACGCTTGTATGAGGTAACTAGTTATGTGTTTTGTTAATACATTGATGAGACGTGAGAACTAAGATTGCACTGTTTATATTTTTCTCCCATGAGTAATAATAAATCTTGTCTTGTTATGTTTCCGGCTACTCACTGGCCTGTTAAACCTACTTAACGTATAATTAACATTATATAACGTAACATTACATCACGCCTATATTCCCCAAGGAGTCTGGCAGAGCCGACAAGTACCTACTTACACGTACATTAGGAACCCCACGTTTAAGTCCCTTGCAATAGGGATCGAGCCATTGGCATTAACCGAGCACAAATCTAGATTCCGGGCCCTACTTGATAATAATTCCTATAAAATAGATTCAGGTAGTGGGAGCAAAAAGGGGCGTTTATCATGAGCCAGCGAAGTTGTTACAGCGCCAGTTTTTGTAACTTATTTAACAATCCCGTAGCCGACTAACTGTTAGTTCCAGTTGCAAAGAAAAGGAGACCCTTGAGATCAGGTTACGAACCATACAGAACCTCGACAGAACAGCTGTGTTTTTGTTCCGGAAATTGAAAGGGAGAGGGTGCAATTTTATTATTTCACTGGTAAATGCTGTACATAATGCAGTTATTATGTAAAGGACAATTTGCTGCTCAATGCAGTGCGTCTCATTGTTCTACTAATGTCTCTCTTAGCATAATGGTGCTATTTTGTCCGATTGGATAAAAATGAGTAGATCGTTTGCTAGTAAGTACCTAAGTGTTATTATAATTTTTTGGACAGATCCTGCGCTAAGCAAGCTGTCGTGTTAGTCATTTTGAACAGTGAATCGCTCAATTAATAAGAAAGGCCAAATTTAACTATATCTACTTTAAAAGGGTGCAATTTGTAGGCATTTTATCTAAATACTTAATATTTTTTTTCGAGAGATTGGCTCTCTAAATTAGAATTGTATGTTAGATTATGTTGTAGTTAGATAAGCATTTCCTATTCATTTAGGTTTGTTTTTTTAAACATAACAATGTTACAAAAAGCTTGTTGCTATTCGTGATAATATCGGTTACAATGAATTATGTAACGAAAATAATTTGCATATTATGTACCTATTCAATTATCGCTTCTTCAGGCGTAAGCCCAGTGGAATTTATTATTGTTAGTACAACTACAGAATCAAGATTAACAATAAACAAATCGAGTTTCGCCCCGTGTCGACATCAAAGTGAATATCGAAATGGATAACAAAGGTAAATTTTGGTACAGTATGCGTCATCTGTAGCTTCACCTACAGTTACTTAATTGTAGAACGATTATTGAACGTGAATGTAGTCACAATCACAACTAACTATTTTATTAGAAATCGTATTTCCCTTGTCTATTGGGTGGGTGTTCATTCATTGCTAGCTCAGAAGTAATAATAGGAAAGAACGAACTTATTTTTAGGTTAAATGCGGCTCGATGGACTAAATCAAATTGCACAATCAAGGTGAATGGTATAATTCAGCTAGGTTAAATCAACATGTGACCAGGTTATAGTTTACTTTTCTAAAACGAATTTTTTTTGGCAACTTCTAGACTAAAAGCAACATACTAAAATGGCTTCTACTAAATACATTTTCCTTAATTTTACGAGATGTTAAGGTTTATATTAAGCATAGAAAGCACAAATTCTACGTCCAAATATTTTAGCTAATATAACATTACGTACAGTAACATCACGTGTCACTGGAGCTATAAATAAAACTTCCTATTAACAATAAGTATTACGTGGATGATGTAAGCAAAGCTAAATGAAAATTGAATAAATATGGCACCTACCTCCTTTAGTTGGAGTCCTGTGTGAGGAATGTTGCGCTCTGTAGCCGCGAATCATTTCGTAATCGCCAGAATCGCGCCTTAGTGGAAATTGGATTTCAATGATGTGGTCGCATGGCTGCATCAGCTTCAGGATGCCGGCTACCTTCTTTTTCTTATCTTCAATAGAAGTTCTTGACTTCATGTCGTCTACCAGTTTGTCTTCGATCACTTGACAGGCTCTGTGGAAGAAATATTCCACCATGTCGAAGAATCTTGGGCTTGCGTGGGTCGGGATGTCTTTAAGCCTCTCTGGGATTTCATGGCTTGCGTATGTACGGCAGCATACGTTCACACCAGCAGGCGTAAGTTTGAGCATGGTATTGACTCCCTCATTCTGGATGCTATTTTTCAATGGTGGAACCACCGCCTTGGCGATATTTTTTAGGTGCAGCATTGTGGCTGTTTTAATTAAGTACGTCAGTCGGGTTAATAATCGGGCCGCCCTACTCTACACTAAATGTATAATACACAATTCTATGTAGTGCTTAATAGACTGTAGTGACGACCCGCCCCGACGGAATTCGACTCACTGAGTAAAGTGGTGTATGGCATAAAATAAAAAGGCCCCAAATCGCGATGCGGATATTTGGTCTCGCTCCCACATAGGCACACGATAAGAATAGCGATAACACTTCGCTGCGAAGTTGGTCACACTCACGAGGTAAAATCGAATCGTTTGCCGCTGGTGTGAATTGACTAAAATGTTTGTGTTGGTTAGTTGACGCTTTGAAAAGTTAACTATGTTTAGTTAACTCACGAATGAATATAAAATGGTTTAATTGATTGCCGTCTTCGATTTATTCATTTCATCTACGTCCAAAATGTTTAGGCTTGATTAATGTTTGACGTCACGATTATTTGAGTGCTATTAAATTGCCCTAGTTCTTTAATAGACTATGGATTTGGTTATTCTGTTATTGTACGACTGCCCCAAAATGATGTTTTATCTGACATGTAACGTGTTCTAGGAAAAGTACCTGACTAAGTAAGTGTAAGTGGGTTTATCTATCACCGTAGATTAGAATAAATAAATACTATGGTTTCCTATTTAAGAAATTACGATTAATAGAGTAGTATGGAAGAAAAAGGCATGTTGCGCCGACTCCAAATAAGAATGACGATGATAATTTAACAAAATTACGGAAATTACGGGTATTTCATTTCCGAATGTAGTAGTAATGTAGTCTAAGATTTTATACATTTTTATCATACTATCTCCCAAACTAGCCCATACTGGAGCAAAACGGGCGCAATTTAGATAAATATTTTTTTATAGCGCGGCCGGTTTGAATTTGTTTATGTAGAAATCGATATTTTTTGTCTATGAGTATTCTGTCGACTATCGACTCGACTCGACTAAAATGAGGAACACGACGCTACACTACAAAGCCAGAAACAGCTGTCTGAGCTGTCATAATGCAGGTTTGATTATGGATTTGATATGAACCTAATTCACTAAATTCACCAGTCAACGTTCAAAGCAATCTAAGATAGTGTTAAGTAATTTAATAACAATTACTTTATTTAATTAAGACAAAATTTAATAATTTTGATGGTGTTACAGTTTCGTATTTATCTTTATACTTTGTATCATAACTTTCTGTAGATTTTATGTGATAAAAGATGACACTAATGTCTGTAAATAATACTATGCGTATGCATCCCCTCTCCGCCCTTACACGTGTGGTGGGAGAATGTTAACTAACAAAATACGCAAAATAATTACGATTTGAGCCAAATTTAGACATTGAAATGCTTACTTGAAATGATTTGCATTTTGAATGTTGACGCAGTCTAACACTCGAAATTAAATCTATTGTTCTTAATAATTTGTTCTCAAGAATAAGGTAAGTTTCTTATATTTAACACGAAATGTTTATAGAAAACGCGTTACTTTTTTGTTTTAGTTATAAGTGTATTCTTTACAAAATATTTTGTACTCACTTTCTAGCTCCCCGACAATGACGGTCCCCACAGACGAAGTAGCTCCAAACCAGATAGATGTTCTACCAGATGAGTTAATGATCAGTATTTTTAAATATCTGCCATTGGAGACAATACTTGAATGTGAAAATGTATGCAGTCGATGGAAGAAATTGTCTCGAGACGCAACACTTTGGCGGGGAATCGTTTTAGTCTACTCAGGGAAACCAGGACAAAGCGAAGTAAGCGAGAAAAACCTGGAAATCATAGAAACTCATAGTGAATGTATTCGCTGTCTTAAAATACAGTATGTTTACAGTTACTCTGCGATCAAATCAATAATAGAGCAGTGCCATAATATCATCTCACTTGAACTTGTAATGTGTCGCATCTCCAAAGAGTTCGAAGATGATATTGCGAGGTGGCCGAATTTAAGGAAAATTAACTTGAAAAATTCTCTCGTTTTGATGAATAACGTAGACGTTTTGGTCCCGTACGATAATTTTAAATACTTGCATTATTTGGCTTTGTCTGATTTTGGTCTCCCGGCTGTGACACGCGACAGCTTACTCCGATGTAATTATTTAAGTCATATTTTCATAGAAAAGGTTAAAAATCTTAACTTAGAATATGTTAAAAATTTGATTAAATCAAAAATGTCCATTCTTAGCGCCCTACACATTTATGGGGGCGACGCTGTTAATGATGAATGTTTGTTTATGTTGTCACAATGTCATTTACTAAAAGATCTCGCTATAATACGTTGCGAAAATCTCACCGATGCCGGACTTGTCAAATTAGCAGATTTAACACAAATACAACATTTACAAATTTGGAATAACGTGATCTTCACTGAAACCAATTTGCATAGAACTTTATCAAGTCCGAATTTAGTTAAAATGGAAAGCTTAAGTTTATCAAGAATAGGAAATATTTCACCTGTGATAGTAGACGTGATCTCTGAATATTATAAAAATCTTAAATTTCTCGCCGTTTACCAGTGCCCCAGAATCATAAACACAGATTACGAAAAGCAGCTAAAGTCAAAATTTAGAAATATTGACGTAGTTTTATATTAAACTCCTACTCTATGCCCGAAAACGAAAAACCAAATATCACTAAAGAACACAATCCCGAATTGAATTACTCCAGCTCGATATAACACTAACCTAAATTATTCTAGCTCTAATTAACGCTGTCTTCGTTAGTAGGAATCATTGGATATTATTGTTACATCTATCATTTATCGCCTTAAAATCATGGTTTCGGGCTGAAGTTATTACATATACAGTGTGTTTGGAGAACGGTTACCGATACTTTATTTGTTGTCCCTTAGGTTCAAAGATATAATATTAGCATTTTATAGAACATATTTCAGCCGATTAAAAAAATAAGATGGCTGCCATTCGCGGAGTGGAGCGGAGGAGAGAAATACTCCTGACCCAACAGGGTTAGGAGTATTTATAAAAAGTGCATTTGTAGATAAAAATGAGAATACAACGTGGATCTGGATGTATGACATTAAATTAAAACGAGCACAGTACTAGTCCATCGAAACATTTTAAAACACGAAGATTAGTAGGTAATGGAAAATTTAAAAATTGCAGTTTTCAACCAAAATATATAGCAGAATCAACTGCATAAGATGTAAACACGCTTTATCTATGAAAAGTGACTGACCAACGGTGCAGAGCGGGGCGCGGCGGCGGCGGTGCGGGGCGCAGGTAGGTACTTTAGTCGTTGAACAAACCAAAGTTGCGCGTTGTTAATTAAAAGAACACTGATTGAATGATTAATTACATAATATCAAATCACAATCAGAATTTACATCATCACTAGAGTTAAATGAATTAATTTTCAAAGTGTCCGTTGTTTATTATGCACAAGCGACATCGTCTTAATAAATTTTCACGGACTTGTCGTAACGTAAACAAGTCCCCCATCTGCCATTCTTTTTAGTTTGTCGAAGGCATTATCTTAATTTTTAAATCGTCCACAGTGTTCACTGCTCGTGCATACACCTCTTTTTTTCCGGCCCTCACAAAAAGAAATCCAGTGGTGTCAGGTCAATAGCAACTAAAACTTTTCATAAAATCACGACAATGCGCGCGCGGTTCATCTCGTGATAAAAAAAAAATAGCACGTGCTCTCCTCAAAGGGCGCGGTGTGCACTGACTGACTTAATTATCGAGAGTCCGAGACTTTTGCCGAAAAATTTCCGCTCACACTCCCAATGGTCTATGCACCACTAATGCATAATTTGCTTAAGTAATATTTCTTTTTCTATCTAATTGTAGGATTTTGTGAGACTGTGCGGGGCGCGTCAGAGTGGAATCGTATGACACATTTCCCTGTCTTTCAAGCATATCGAGACGCAGAGAATAGAATCATACGTTTTGCACAGGTTCTTGACCTTACAATGTTTACCTATTATTACGGACTCAGATCTACATCATGTTGAAAAATAAGAAAATGAAAAATAATTTCCTGTGGCTAAAGTATTCATTGGATTTGATTGGTTTTTTGTATACGGGTAAAGGACATGATTCTCTTTACGTGGTTTAAAGAAATGTCAATCGTCCTGTTTCATCTTGTATAAATATACCCTTATGTATTGGTAACCGTTCTTCAAACAAACTGTATAGCGTTCTTTAGAGGTACTTGGGTATGGGGTGTAAGCACCTAAACTATTATAGTTTCAAAAGCATATTCGCCAATGTATTTATTAGTCACGATTAAAAAAATAGATTAAATCCACATAAGTATATTTCACTGTATAAATAATGGCATATTTATGAGTCAAATAATTACAATTTTTCATTTATTTCAGACGTAAAATAAGACAAAACTTATTAGATAAATACTACTAGTCTTTTGTTAAGAAAATCGATTTGCTCTAAATATAAATCATGCTTAATTTATCAACAAATAAAAAACATACAAGAAAGTGACCTTAATGTGCTCATATACAGATATTTTATCTAGTTCTTCATAAATGATCATGATTACATCGTAAATTATTCATTGTGCCGCTATTACCGATGGAATTTAATTGTTTCTCATATACATACTTTATTACAAAGAATTATGTGTTATTTGTGATGACATTATAACAATACATTACTTCCGAGAAACGAACTAAGTTGTTTTTTTTTCATTTACCATGGTGTTTTGAGGGCACGTTTAAAACTTTTAATTGAATACTCTTTATAGAGTAAGCGTTACGACAAAAAGTAAAAATGTTGTTTTCTATAAACATCGTTAAAATACCTTAACACATAAAACATAAATATCGTCAAGTCACTCATCTCGTGCCTTACAAAAACACTACATTACAATTTATGTTTTATCTCAAACATATCACAGCATCCCGAATCATTTGGTACTTTTCTGACATTCCATTGTATTATTGACTACATTAAGAATTCTGGTTAAAACTTCTAATGACACGTACAAACGCGATAGTTTCACATTTGTGTTTAAGATGTACAATGTGATTATAGTGCCGATAGTTTACGCTAAATACACTAACTTACCAACTACTTACAAATTTTTGATAAGCTCAAAATTTGTTTGTTCTAGGTATTTTACATGATTTTCCTTTGTACACTGTCAATTTTTTTTTTGGTTTCAAGCAGGAACAAGTAATTAATAAGTCGGGTTAAGTAAATGTGTGACAGTGCTTTTAATTTATTTCAAAGAAAACGTTAAAATACTTTGGAATAATTATGGAGTTTATCGTAAGAAGTTTACGAATGTTACGAAAGAAAATTTAATTAAAGTAGTTTAATATTTTAATTGTATTTGGCTACGAGGTAGTATTACAATGTGACATTGAATCCAAAATAAATAAGTTTAAGGATTGTATTTTCTACAAATTGTTTAAAAATCTACGATTCTTAAGGCGTATACTGATACAGTGTTACAGTGGAGCTATGATCAAAAGAAAATATAGAAGAATAATTTTATTGAAAACGCAAAACACGTTAACAGCTCTGCAAATTCAAAACGAAACAATAAAAGTGTCTACAGGTTTGCTGGTTTGACCGATCGACACGTGTGATCAAATAAAATCGAGAAATGTGTAAGCAACACGAAGAACTGTTCTAGGCGCAAATTCTCGATTCGCGAGGTTCTGCAAGGTCATTATTAGCTGTAGTGATGAAATTAATACCCACTTTGACAGTTTGAGTAAATTGAAAGCTAATTTTCATAAAAATCTCCCTTCATGACCTTTCATTAATTCGCATGGAGGGAAATGTGTTGATGGAATATTTTGTTATGAGACATTCTTTCTTTAAGTTTAAATGTCTTGATATTTAACTAAGAACTAGATTAGTGTAATTTTTTTTTTTTTTGTACAACTTTCTTACGCATGCGGTGTTCATCTTTAAGTGATTGTTGCACTGATGTATAATAATTTATTGCATGATATTCTTAACATAAAACCAGTGTGTACAATTGTTGGAGAACCAATAAAAATAAATAAAAAATAAAATAAAACACGACCGCCATCGTATTTGTTGTCGATCACCACTGTAAATAGTTTTTGTCGATCGATAAATCAACAAGTGATGCTCGATTTTAACCTTGGTATTTATGGATCGTTAACAGGCGACAGTAACAATCGATAAAATCGAGCAAATCTGTAGGCACCTTAAGTAAACATAACTGCATGAATGCACAAAATATCAAAAGTAAAACTTACAACTATAAAATGAAACTTCTCGTCTGCTGAAGTTAAAAGATAAACACAAAATATTCTTCACGAGAAATCCCAAGGTCCATTATAAATATATTTACAGACATAGATGGCCGTTATCGGCATCCTGCAGTAGTTAGACGGGCGACGACTCGACGAGGGACGGCCTCAACGCCAACGCCCGTAACATTAACACATAAGGGTCTCGAAACTCTTATAGTTGTGAACGAATTCAGCTGGATTTCAAAACAAAATCACTAGATCATCGACCAAGGGGGGTTTACCTACAAATAAAGATCACATAGGATACTTGGGACGGGGTAGTGTGGAATTGATCATCGCTTGCGCCCGCGCATGATCTGTAGCGCCTTGGCCATGAGTGGCGCTTTCTTGGGCTTGAAGGAGGAGCCGCCAGAGCTGGGTAGGGGCGCCATGGCGCGTGCACCGGCGCCGCCGCGCAGCACGTTGGGCCCGGCCGCCAGCGACGCCACACGCGCCGCCGGGCTGCCTGTTGCCATGCGCGCCGTGCCATGCTGCGCCTGCACACAACAGTATAACAACGTAAGCGTTGCATTACGTCTTACGTCGCGGATATTTGTATAGGATATCTTGAGAAGGGATTAATTCGCGTGAACAACTAACTTTAATTGGGCCATCAAGGTTGAACTGAATCTGAGATGTAAAGCTTAATTTAATTGGTCACGGTCAGTCTGTACAGGCAGGCGGCAGCTATTGTTTCTATACACATCAGAATTCATTCAGGAATTGACCACCTCAAGAAATTTCAGATGTCACCCATTTATCTCTGAGTAACTAGATTTCTGAATACTGTGTTACAAAGATATCAAACAAAAAGGTGACTTACTTTTAGGTTTGCCGACGTGGAAATAGTATCCAAGTCATTCTTTTTTTACGTTTCCTTGAGCGACGTTTCTGGACAATAATTTATTCTCTAAATTGTTGTGCGCAAATAAAATTAATTATAGAAATGATAATTACCTGTTTCTTGGCGACGTTGCGCGGAGGTTTAGCAATGGAGTCGACATACGCCATTTTGGTTTGTTTGATGGGCGCCTTTTTTGCTTCTTGAGCTATTCTTATATTATTCGTGAGCGACTTCAATCTGATTTCTTGTTCCTCTTGGCACCTCTAAAATTGGGAGTTACAATATAAATAAAAAATGAGATAAAATTGGGACTTTTTTGTGTAACATTTTTACTGAAGGATAAAGGTTCAACCACACTGCCGCCGATCGATATTTTTAGCTAAACTTGCTTTTTCATTCAACAGGTTCATACAAAAATATTCATGTAAAAAGAAAACAGTAATGACGAACTCAACATGCATTCATTTATTAACAACATTTTGCTATATGACGAATCCTCAGATGTCTTTGCGAGTACTGAATTGAGTTTCCTGAACACTGCTACTCGATACCTGGAGTCCATTGGCACTCCCAGTACAATCTCCTTGGAGTGAATAAATTAAATTGTATTTTGTTTTTTATTCTAAATTATATCTAAATTTGTCTAATTTTATATAATGTTGTCTAATTTTTAATGTTATCTAATTTTACTTATTTTACCTAATTTTATCTTATTCTGTTTAATTTCATTTAATTTCATCTTTTGTCTAGTTTTATGTAATTTAAACTAATTTTGTAATTTTGTGATTGTGTGGACCGATAACATGTATGTGTGGTGCAAACTGTAAATATAAGTTGGTTATTAATAAATAAATTAATAAAAAAGTCTACTCACCGAATACATTTCTCTCCATGCCTCATTTTCCTGGCGCTGTTTGTTGCGGAAGTTTTTCTGGCAGAACTTTTGCCAGAGATGGTCAGTGTCCTCCATCAGGTACGGATTGTAATGCTCCAGTATAAACATCTGTTGCGGGGTCGCCCTGTCTACTACGGGCTTTAGAATTTCGTATGGCACGCCTCCCGTGTATTCAAGTGCTGAAATGTAAATAGAATGTTGATATATTATTTGAGCTACACTTAAGAGCTATGAAAAATGTAATAGATATATTTAAAAAAAAAAAACTTCTGTCATTTACTACCACCCACCCATTCTCAATACGTCAGGTTGGCAATTTGTTTTTTTTTAAATCCTGGTAGTAAGACATAATATCTATTGATTTTTTTTCGGAATACTTGGAGTTGAGATAATCTACTGTATCGAATTTCTTAAGAACTTACCATCAATGTGTTCTTGAAGTACATTTACGCACATGTCGTATAGCGACGGTATTTTTCCTCCTATAACTTTGTTGCCTGAATAAACTTTGGTTCTGAAAAAAAAAAATAACAATTTAATTAATACAAGTAGGACGATAGAACGCCATGACAGAATTATGAATAACCTAGATCATAAAATCACTGAATACAGGAATTTATGCTATATGGCAGGTAACGGGATTGCAACTGCATTCTGAATGATTAGAAACACGCTGTATGACACAAGATGACGAAGGCACTAATCAATTATTCATCAGGACTCTTAGAACGGAAGAACGGATAACAGAACTAGAATATGCACTCGAAAGTACAAAGTGTCCCATAATCGGCCAGGCCGAAGTAAGTCGAGATGGAGAAGATACGCTAGAAAGAAATTCAAATAAATTTTATTACAGCGGCAGCGGGTGGACAGCCAGTAGAGACGGCGTAGAATTTTTAGTTTCTAAAAAATGGAAAGATCAAATTCTGGAGTTCAAGGCTTACTCAAGGCGTAGCTGACAGCTACCCTATCAGCAACTAGCTGTTCTTAGATTCCGTATGGCCGACAAGAAAACCTTAGCAATTGTTCAAGTCTATGCACCAATATCAGCCCATCCTGATGATGAAGTTGAAGAATTTTACGACCTCCTAAATAAGGCGTGCGAGGATAACCGAGGCACGTGGTCTATCGTACAGGGTGACCAACGCCAAAGTTGGTGCTAGGCAAGAACTCGACAATAGCAACATAGTCGGTCCATACGGACTAGGCTTGAGAAATGAGCGCGGGATGAGACTGCTTCAGTTCGCTTTTGGTCAAAACCTTAAGCGTAGGAAACAGCTACTTTTAAATATAAAAAAATCTCATCGTCGATGGACATGACTGTCTCCGGATAAAAAATTCACAAAAAATGAAATAGATTTTTGCCTCTCTTCACATAAAAAATTGGTTAACAACGTAGTTCTTAATAATTTCAAGTTTAGTTCCGACCATAGACCTTTGCGCACAACTCTAAAATTCAACTTAAAAATAAAGCGTGCCCAAATAATCAAAAACTCTATAAAAAGTTAAACAGAACCACACTCATAGCAAACCAAGAGCAATTCGTTCTAGATTTAAAAAATAGTTTTACTTTACTAGAAACAAAAGATGAAGATAGCGTTCAAACACAATATGTCAATTTCAAAGATGTTATATATATTTGTACCGAATTTTATAGAATTCTTTACAGTGAGAAGCTGACCCTCCAACCTAACACAACAATGTATTTGTGCTCTGATCACATTCCAAGTTGGGAAGTTCACAAGGCACTACGAAGCATGAAATACAGCAAGAGCCCAGGTGATGACGGCGTAACGACGGAAGTCTTAAAAATAGGAGAGCCGGTTCTTCTTCCATATATTACGAATTTTTTCAACAGCATATTAAAAACCGGAATTTTACCACACAAATTTTGCCACTCATTGATTATTCTTCTCCATAAAAAGGGCGACAAAACAGACATTAATTTATTACCGCCCCATCAGTATAATTTCGCACCTGTACAAAGCCTTTATTAAAGTAATCGAGGACCGAATATCAGGATCACTCGACAAACAACAGCCTCCCGAACAGACCGGATTTCGCCGTGGCCTCTCTATTACTGACCATCTTCATTCCACCAACAGGATAATCGATAAACACTCAGAATGCCAGCTCCCACTTTATATCGCCTTTGTGGACTATTCAAAAGCTTACGATTGTATCACCTATAGCTCAATTTTTAACGCCCTGCAGAATCGGAACAGCACTGCAGCGATTAAGATCAGTTCCGTGATGGGACCGTCCTTCCAGATTGAGGAAGAAGTTAAACAAGGCGTCCCGCTCTCTCCGAAACTATTCACGGCTGTCCTGGAGGAAGTCTTCCGAAAGCTGGCAGCAAGCTGGACGGAAAAGGGCATTATGGTCGGTCATAAGAGATTATCTAATCTCCGTTTCACCGACGATATTGTCCTCTTTTCGTCTTCAGCCTCCGAGTTGACTCAGATGCTAGACGCTCTTAGCACGGCAAGCCTAGAGGTCGAACTTCAGATGAATATGTCAAAGATCAAGTTGATGATGAACAGCGCGCATCGCAAGATCACTGTGGCGGGTGCGGAGGTTGAATACGTGGATGAGTATCTCTATCTTGGGCAAATAGTCTCTTTCCAAGCAAGACCAAACAAAGAAGTTGCAAGACGCACCGAAAATGCCTGGAAGAGCTATTGGGCCATGAAAGATCTAATGAAGGATGATCTTCCTTTGTCCCTTAGAGAAGACTCATTGACGTGTGCATTCTTCCCATCCTCACATATGGTTCTCAAACATGGTCTTTGATAAATCAGCAGAGGTCCACGTTCGGGGTTTGCCAGAGGGGCTATGGAACGGAGTATTCTGGGTATCCAACTAACAAACCGGGTTAGGAATACGACCATCCGTTCCATCACAAAGATAACTGACGTCACTTGGAAAGCTGACACGCTAAAATGGAATTGGGCTGTACACATCTGCCGTATGTCAGACGGCCAATGGGCCAAACTTACGACCCAATGGGTCCCTCTTAATGGCAAGCGACATCGCGTAGGCCCAGACGGAGATGGCGGGATGAGCTGGACTCCTTCAACAAGAACTGGTCCTTAGCAGAAAGCTGCTGTTAAAACAGAGAGGTGGAAAGAGAGTAGGGAGGCCTTTGCCCTGCAGTGAGACAGCACAGGCTTTTAATAATAATATAGTAACGCTACCATAATTTAATAAATTACTCTCGTATTATTCTAATTTCTATGATACTAACATTTTGTTCCTGCAATTGCAAACAAAGCATAAAACATCGACAATTCGATAACGTCTTGAAAGAGGGTTGCGAAGCCCTAGCATGCTAAGGATTCTCAACTCGTGATCGGTGATTTTAAAGTAAAGGACAAATAGACATATTTATTCAGGGTCAAATTAAATTGTCAAGGGGTTGGTCGGACAGATGAAGCTAGTTGCCCATTTCAAAAGCAGATTCTATGGAGAAGAATGGCCAAGAAACTCCACATGCACTATTTTAAATCAAAATACTGTTACAAAATATTGGTTACATCATTTGAAATTATACATGTGACAACAATGTAGAAAGACGTGCAAGTTAAAAGCGTCCGTAATAAAAATATAAAAACAATTCAATAATTATAATAAATTAAAATAAGCCGTGGTAGCTAAGAGATGACCAGTTTCTACTGACGGCTCCCGTACACGAACATGACGCATGGATCAGCACCATTCAGCTCAACCATTTTGAAGGGAACTTAATGATCTAACACACACGCCACCACCAGCGAGGCATTTGGACACTGCAGGGCAAAAGTCTCTTCTCATACAGAGAAGGCACGAGCACTGAGCACCACGCTTGCTCAAGACGGCTTGGCGACTGCACACTTATATTAACTTGAAAGTCGAGGTTACACCACGATGTTTTTCCTTCACCGATGTTAGTAACGTCCAAGATAAACTCAGAAAGTATACAATGTATGAATTGCTTTGCTGGCTTACCTTTGGTTTTTGGATGAAATGACGCAGCTCATAGCGTCTTCATCGTTGAAATGTGGCATTGCTCGAGGTGGTGGCCGCGGCTTGTAGTTAGGCGATATTTCTGGCAGCGCCGAGATCTCAAGCGCAGGCAGCGGCGCTAGTTTCGCAGTAGGAGCCAATAGGGCAGCGGGGCTATACTGGGTGGAAAGTAAAGAGTATACAGTCTAAAATTATTGCTGGGAAACGACTTTTATTTTTGGTGCGAAAAATGGTTTATTCTCGGTCGTCCCGGCCCCGTCGTCCCCACTGGGCACGAGTGGGGAAAAAAAGTTTCGTTCCTCCCCACTGGGCACGAGTGGGGAAAAAAAGTTTCGTTCCTCCCCAGTGGTGACGATTGGAACTTTTTTTTTCCACTCGTGCCCAGTGGGGACGACGGGGTGGGGACGACCGGGAATAAACCCTTTTTTTCCCACTCGTGCCCAGTGGGGACGACGGGGCGGGGACGACCGGAAATAAACCCGAAAAATCGCTGTTTACGGTAGCGTGCAATGCAACGCACGCAATACATTGTGCTTTTGGCGCATGCAACGGTACGGGGTCGTAGGGGTATTTAAAGCTAAGTAACAACAACAACAATTGAAAACTTGTTTTCGAAATTATTAAAAAAAAAGTCGGAACCTTCCGATTACGGAGATATTGAAGGTTCAATATATCCGTAACCAGAAGAAGGTTACAGTAAAAAAAAAATCACAATTATGGGAAGACCAAGTGACTCTCGACTTCGTTACGGGTCTTTTACATCGGTTATCGATATCGTAAAGTGCAACAAACTGCTGTCTATCGAAATCAATGACATCTAGATAATTTAATAAAGTTTTTTACTTACATCATTATTCGGTGAGGCTACGTCCCTTAACAGTTTCTTTTTGGATTTGGCGGGACTGATCATGCCAAGCGCTTCCGCAAAACTGGCACCTAAATATATACAAAATATTGTAAAACAGTAACTATTGAGTTTCATGCCCATTCCTCTCCATACGGAACTACCTTTTGGAAGGGACAGCTAGAATCAATTCTATTTGTTTCTTGTAAATTTAGATGTTCAAGTGCTTTTTGTGTGATTATTTAAAATAAACGATTTAACTTTGAATAAAAAAAGAAATAATTCAAAAATAATATGCATGAAAGTTTAAAGACAAGCAATGGTTTCGCTAAACTATATTCTAATCATTTACCTGAACCACAGTCGATCCCATCATCTGTATCGTGTTCCTCACTGATCTGTATTTGAACTTTTTTCTTTGGTACTTCTTCGTTCTTGCCGCTGCTTGACTTACTGCTTTTATGTGACGAGGAACTTGGTTTATGCTTTGACTTCTTGTCGCTCTTTTCATCATTCTTCTCAGAATGGCCCTTACTGCTACTACTATTTGACTTATTATCACTTGACGACAAATGTTTTTTCTCACTACTCAACTTCTCCTTGGAAGAACTACTATCTTTTGACTTGTCCTTGCTAGAGGAACTATGTTTGTCCTTAGAACTACTGCTATTACTAGTGCCTTCTTTAACTTTGTGTTTAGATCTTTCAGAGTCCTTTTCTGATGAACTCTTGTGCTTTTCTTTTTCTGAAGCATGCAAGTGACTGGAAGATTTATGTTTGTCTGACTTGCTATGTTTATCAGAACTTGTTTTGTTTTTGTCAGACCCACTGTCAGATTTGTGGGAGCTACTTGACTTGTGTTTGTCAGAACTGCCGTGTTTTTCAGAGCTACTATGCTTGTCTGAACTGTTATGTTTGTCTGAACTACTCTGCTTCTCTAAGCTATGTCTAGCAGATGACTTTGATTCTTTATGACTTTTCTCTGCATCTGATTTGTGTTCTGTTTTGTGTTTCTTCTCAGAATTTGATTCTTTTTCCTTTGAACTTTTGCGTTTGTCGGAACTGTGGCTTTTTTCTTTTGTTGAAGATGTTTCAGAGGAATGCCTCTCTTTTGATTGTGAGCTATGATGTCTGGAGTGCTTCTCAAGTTCGTAAGGCCTGCTTGAACTGGATGATTTATGATCTGCGTGTTCATCGTGAGAGGAGTGCTTAGATGAAGATGACTTATGGCTACTGTGTTCTTTTTTTATTTCTTGTTTGACTTTTACCTCTTCCTGTGAGGAGTCATACTCTTGTTTGACTTTTACCTCTTCCTGTGAGGAGTCAGACTCCTCCGAGTCACTTTCGTCACTCTGTGAGCCATCACTTTCACTTTCCGTCTCTGGTTTCTTAACCCTACCATGAGACTTTCTTTTGTAGTCATCCTCACTGGAACTAGAATGTTTTGAACGCTTGGCGTTTGGTTCTTCATCCTGGAAAATGATCATAAAATGTTTTATGTAACACAACATCACGCTTGTAATCTCCGAAGGGTTAGGCAGAGGTGTACCTATAGTAACACCCACATTACGCCAGTTATGATTAAAATGTTTTTAAAACAATCATAACCGTCATTTATTGATAACTGGCTGGTATTAATATTTCTTATTAAAAGAACAAGAGAATAATTATGTAAGTTCTTGTATATTTAGCTCTCGTTTATGGACCTGATTTCGTATTCCAAAGTTAGAAACTATTATGATTCTCTAATGTACCAATATTGATTAAATAATGCTATTTTAAAAATCTTTCTCTCAACCTACACTACCGTTCAAAAGTTTGGAAGCACACCTGTCTTCTAACAAAACAAATGAATACCGACCATAGGCGGCAAAAATTAGCAATAAACTATCGTTTTACAAGCTTTTACAATTGTTTACATAAAAATAAAAGGATTGTTATTCCACATTCATGAAGTTTTAACTAACTCCTTAGTTTTGACGAAACACGTGTTTTATGATTTAATCCGTCGAGTACTTTATTGTTGCAATGGTGTGGTTTTATTGATAATTGGTGGTTTTAACTTTTTAAGACCCTGTTTAGTCCAACTGGAGCATTGGCACGTGAAAGTTGTGATATTAACATTGTCCGTATTCGAAAGATATCGACGACTCCTTTGACCTTATTTTTTCTTCTGAAAATGGCAAAACGCAAGCAAATCACACTCGAACAGAGAAGCGCTATTTGTACTCTACGTGAGGAAGTATACAGTGAACGTCAAATCGCAGAAAGGCTCGGAATCTCTCGTAAAGTTGTGCACTATACCCTTGTTAGAAAACGAGAAACTGAGAAAAATGAAGATAGAAAGATATCTGGTGGGCCCAAATCCACAACAAGGCAAGAAGACAACTTCATCAGGATTCTCTCTAAACGGAATCGACGCTTAACTGCACTACAAATCATCGCAGCTCTGAATGAAACGCGAGAAACACCCGTTTCAAAAACAACTGTTAAAAGACGTTTATTGTCTGCGGAGGATGTGTGGCAGCTAAAAATCCAAAACTAACAATTGGACATAAGAAAAATAGACTAGAATGGGCAAAAGCGCACCAAAACTGGACAATAGAGCAATGGGAAAATGTCCTTTGGAGTGACGAATCAAAATTTCAGATTTTCGGATCCAATAGACGTGTGTTTGTACGCCGGTCAAAAGATGAGAGGGCTTCAGAGGCACGTATTGTGCCTACTATCAAACATGGTGGAGGTAATGTCATAGTTTGGGGGTGTTTTGGCAACAATAAACCCGGAAATTTTGTGAGGATAACCGGAAAACTAAACAAGGTTACTTGAAAATTCTCCAAAATTCCGCCGTACCCAGCGGACTAAATCTAATTGGTCCTGGATTCATTTTCCAACAGGATAATGATCCTAAGCATTCTTCTAAACTGTGCCAGACCTTTTTGAACAAGAAAAAAGACGAAAAAATCTTAAACATCATGCAATGGCCATCTCGATCACCTGATCTTTCTCCCATTGAGCTTGTTTGGGATGAACTCGATAGAAGGGTGAAAAATCGTTCTCATACGAGCTCAGAACATTTGTGGAAGCTATTAGAGAGCGAATGGAACAAATTAGATGAAGATTATTTTAATAAATTAATTAATAGAATGCCTAGAATATGCGAGAAGCTAATAAAGGGAAAATGAGGACACTTTGATGAAGCTAAAATTTAATTTTATATTGTATGTAAAACTTTTGTTCTGCTTAAATTAGTTTTTGTTTATATTTTAATTTTTTATCCATACATTGAAATTGAAATGACTTTGTTTTATTTGATTTTACCTTGCTGCTTCCAAATTTTTGGACGGTAGTGTACATATAAGTGCCTATTCTGCCTCCTGAAAATATTTCAATGATGTAATTCCAAAACTTGATTTACCATATGTCACTAGAACTAAAGCAGTAGATACGCAGTAAATCCTAGGAATTTAAAAAGGTTGAAGAACCAACAAATTATAGATTGGAAAAAAAAAAGTATCAACATTAAAATGCTGCATAGATTTTGTAGTTGCACAAGTGATAGTGTAACCACAGATAAAAGGAATAACCAAATAAACATGATAAAGCTTTACCTCACTACTGTGGTATCTTTTTTTGCTCCCACTGTAGTTTCCATTTATTTCTCGGTGGTCTTTTGGTTTCGATGAAGAGTATGACCTCTCATATCTATCAGACTTGGTCCTGGATTGAGCATTATCATCGGAATCTTTTCCACTCCCATGTCCATTGTGTGTTGAACCTGAAATAAAATTAGGGATGCTTAAAGGAGGTTTTATTGTTACACTCAGGTCTCAGATTAATCCCTAATGTGCCATGAGTGCCATTATGATTATCAGTCACACTTACACTAAATTTATGAATAATTAACTGCACATATATATGTTAAAAACTATTTAAAAAGTGACAGACTCACAATCAAACTCACAATCCTAAGCACCATACAGACTAGTAAGGCCACATTGCACAATGTGTTGCCTAGAACAAGCTAGCTAGACAAAAATGTTTATCGATGTTATGAAGTTCCAATGAGTTCATTATGACTGTTTATAAACATTTTAGCGACTTTCAGTGCAAGGTTTCAACTAAACTAAAATTAAAAAAGTTCATCAAAATATTTATATTTTTTTATTTCTACAACACAATTTATTGCATAAATACTTATTACTACACGCAAGAAATTTTAACGAATTAATAAATTGACAAAATATGAACAAAATTCTGTGTAATTGTTGTTAAATAGCTTAATATGTACATTACGTATTAAGCGAATTCGTTAACCTAATTGGATGGGACTTAAAACTAAAATTACTAATTACATGACAAACTTACATTATTACACGATTGAAATTAATTGAACTTATTTACAACATTGTATATTATACAAAAGCTTCCAGGTCTGTTTGTAAGTGTGACTAGTTGATTTAGATTCTATGTAGTACGCCAGAGCTTCATCGCCAGACAAATATCGTTGTTCCTTCTTCTCGTCAGTGGTTTTCAGGTCATCTCTGATTTGTTCTGGACTCTTCTCACTGACCTGTCTTATCAGATTGGCCATAGTTCTCTTCCCTGAAAACAAAATAAAATGACTAAACAAATGAATAGAAGTTGAGTTGGTAGATATAATCAAACATATAGATATTTACGCATTAAATAATAAGTATTAAAATATATACCGATATATACCTGATAGTCGGGAAGATATCTCGGGAGCTGCAACCAATTCTTCAAAACTTCGGATGTGAACCAAATCATCAACACGTCGACGTTTGGTCTTTGCAGTGGCATCTGCAAAGTGGACAATCTTCGGTTTTCCAGGGACAGCCAGTGGGAGCTGAGACGATGTTGATGGCTCAGCAGGATCGTTTAACGTATAAAACGTTATATTGTCCTCTAACCATGCCTTATTGGATGCCAGAAAGCGATCCCGAGTTCTTTTCGAACTCTCTTAATATCTGCCTCAATCTCTTTCAACGATTGCTCCATTAGGCCTCTGCCTCGAATTTTGCGGGCAGCGGGGCGGCGGCGGCGGCGGCGCGGGCAACGCAGACCCGTTCTCGAAACCAGCGGGCAGATCGCGCGGCACTATAGCGGCATAGTGTTGTGTCGTCGAGATATTTGTTTTTGTTCGCGAACGAAATGTCTGAACAACAAGAATATTTTGTAGATAATCCCATTAATTACTAGTTATTTTATTAACATAATAAAACATTTTTATATTTGCCTTCAATATTTAGTTCGTTTCTAATTTCTTCCCATAACTGATTAATTAGCCTCCTATTTTTGTGGTTCACATCTTTGCTGTTCCATATCGGTGTCCTGTCAAAAATAGCTGAAATAATTTGTTCCTGCACGTCCGAGGACATTTCGATACGTCACAAAAATAAATTGCGCAGCACTATCAATGCAGACGCGCGGCGGTCACCGCTTGACTGGAGTGCACCGCTCGTCGCCCTCTCCCGCTCCGCTGCCGCGCCGCTGTTTTCGAGGTCCGGTCCATTTAATTTTATGCATAAAATCCTGCCGCTCCCGCGCCGCCGCCGCTGCAGCCCCGCTGCCCGCAAAATTCGAGGCAGAGGCCTAACATCGGTCATGTTGTGTGGCAACAAACTTGAAAAGCGCAACATTTTTCTCACTTTGGAAGTTCTGACCCATTCCTCAAAACGTTCCATTTTCGAAACAGTAAAACTGCATTCCGAAAAATATTTAGGGCAAATTCGGGCAAAAAATTCTAGGCCTATTATAAACTAGATTAATGTGTCTTCTACTTGGCAAAAAAGGGTCCAGGGAGATGAGGGGATTTTTACTTATCGTCTTTTGAAATTCAAGTATAAGATTTTTAAATATTTTTTTTTTAATTAGAGAAGTATTTCTAACTGACATTGTCAAAAATATTGAAGATGATAATATCAAATCCATCACTACTTAATTTTAAACAGCAACGTAGGAGATGTATTTGTATTAGTAGCTAAAATGCAACTAATTTTATGCATTTAACCGACTTCCTTTTTACCTCACCGCAAATGATTTGACTCATTTATATCAAAACAATACCTGTCATTATGATAAGCCACTAATGCTCTAACTACCCTCATTAACAATTCTGAGAATTGTTAATGAGTTGTTGTTTTTGTCCAGCTAGCATGTTCTAGGCCACATACATTCATTAGGCGACATTGGCAGAATGGCGTTTGTATAATAACTGCAAATTTAAAGTTATATCATTATGAATGGTCACACTGCGCGCTGTAGGTAATTCTTTACCTAAATAATCTACGTAATTATGTAATATACTCGAAAGCATAATGTTACGTGCATGTAAATGCAGAAACAGTCCAATTATCACAATGACTTAGCGATTGGTAGCTGCGGATTCCATTCTCGCGTAGCAAATATTGTATAGCCTATAGATACTTGTTCTGACCTTGGGTGTTTTTGTATCTAAATGCATCAACAGAACAGCATATCCCAATGGGGCCAAGGTTATTTAAAAAACGACCGAATGATCTTTATATCCATCTTAGATCGGGATATGTGTTTCAATCAAATAAGCAAATCGCTAATAGAGATCTGGTCAATCCAACTAAGCAAATTTCTCCCAAATTAACAAGTGCATGCTACATAATCAAATCTTATTGCTGCCCATTCTCTGGATATCATCTCTTAGTCTCTTCCTGTTACCCACTAGGGTGGAGTGAAAGAATTTTGAAAAAAGTATAATTTCGTTCATTTTTTTATAGCCTCATTCAGTTGTATTTAAATCTGAATGAGGCTGTAAAAAATGAATGAAATTAAAATTATTTTTTTCAAAATTGTTTCGTGCTGGGGCACCTCAAACCATTATAATACATAAATGATATTTAACATACCTACTTCATTTACTCATGCATAGACAGTTTTTTACCACTATGCTATTACAAAAAAACGAAAAAAAATTCTCCATACATTTTCACTCCACCCTATTACCCACCCATTAATGTGAAAGCGGAAGTCATTTGTGAGGTTACAAGAGGAACCGTGCAAAGTAGTCACTTCGGAATTATGTAACTTTCAGTGAAGATTTTTTTAAATTAGATTAATTATGGGGTGGGGCAAAAGTAATGTCATAATGTGATTTAATACATATGTTGTAGACAGAGAATCAGTTGAAAATGCAATGGAGCGATACACAGAGTCACACAGCTCAGGCAACGATGGAAATTTTAAAACACCAATTTCCAGACTTTGTGATCTCACGTCTCGGTGATTTGAATTGGCCGGCCAGATCGCCAGATATGACGGCGCCAGACTCTCTTTGAAATCTCGCGTTTACCACAACAAGCCACAAACCTTGCAAGTCTTGAAAGCCAACACTGAAGAAAATGTCACCAATTCGGAGGCCGTTTTGCGAGCAACAATTCAAAATGCCGTAAAACGAGCACAAATGTGCATCAACTCAGGAGGTGGTCATTTGACCGATACCATTTTTTCGATTTAATGTCATAAATTTTACACTTTTAAATAAACTTTCTGACTTTCTGTGAAAACCGAGCCTAACTTTTTTAATTTCCAAAAAAATGGCAGTCAATTCACATTATGACATTAGTTTTGCCCCATCTTGTAGAATTGCCAGAGACCTTCTACAAACATACAAATAAACCACTTAATCTCTTTATTTATAAAAAAAAATGAGTATAGACTGGGATTAAAAATATTAGTCACACACAAAAAAATTCAGTCTACTTCAATGCATGCAAAATCGGCAATATGTAACCAATACTTTAGCTATCTGAGTACTGAAGTGCATTTGTTAGTTCAACAAGTTATTATGAAGTGTTGAATAATTTCAAGCAAAATTATTGATTTCAATTGGAACTTAATAAGTCTCACTTAGTGAGACACTCAATGTGTTATGAATAGAGATTGGATAATCGGATGCATATTTACCTAAAGTTAATTTTTTGCTAAGAAATTATGAGGCTTCCTAATTTTTTTCTTAATATAAACCCCAGGATTCCAGAAAATCCGGGAATGCACAACTAATCAGATACATGGTATAGAAACGACTTCTTAAACATGTGGTATTATTTATTTAAAAAAATACTGGGGTTCACATAACTATTTTTATGCTTGAAATTCATTTTTAACCCCCGATGCAAATTAGTGTATGTAGGGTGTAAGAGGAAGGGTAGTGCGTTTCGATTTTAGTCAAAAAGTACTAAATTTATCAATTCCTGAATCGCGATTTTATTACGATCTATACAAAAGTGCATTCCATATTAGCCAACACCTCAACTTTAGGTAAATATGCATCCAAATATATCCAATGGTTATGAATGAATACTATCATGTGCATAGTGTGTGCATTTGTGCAAAAAATTTAAAAGGTTTTAGCAAAGGATTAATAATGAAAATGAAGGATAATTTAAAAAAAATATATATTTCATTAAGTATTAAATCTATTAAATATTTAAGTATAATAAAAATTGCCCCAATTGTAAATATCGAAACACAACTTAAGTTATAACATAAAACATTGAACTCATACAACAAATTACTGCTTAAACAAAAAAACAATATAAATTAGTATGTTATTAAGAATTGACATAGTCAAGTGATGTACAAGGTTATTGCACAGTTAAAAAATTTAAATTAATGTCAATAAGACAACTTGCACTTGTAAGAACGAGTTACTTATATAAAAAAAAAATGGTCCTATATCTTTCTGCTACCCAGCATTGTAGTCGTATACATTTGGGCCCCCAAACTTTGTAGCTACCACCACATAAAACACTAGTCTAATAGAAAGTATCTAAAATTGTGAATTTATGAAAGAATGACTTATTTATGTTTTTTTTTAAATTATTTATCAAAACTTTTCAAAATTGAATAAATTTCCTGTAAGTTTCAGGCAGGAGAGAGTATATAGCAAAAAATCTTTACAGTTACTCTTTAAAAATAACAAATTTCATCTTTTTTATAACAATGCACAATGCCGCTAATTGTAAGAAGTAAACTGTCATAAAAACAATATTTGGCTTTTCGAAATATTGTCATATTTATGAGCTGGCCTGTCCTAATGAACAGCTCACATGCACAAGCTTGATGTATACAGAAACATTGCTATGCTGTCATAGTGCTGGGAACTCAATACTAACTGGTATGTCATGTAATGCTCTATCTGCAAGATGGACTTTTGTTTATATGACTCATTACACTTTTTCCTTGTGTTTTTAATGTCTAACTAGTTTCCTGTGACCATGCAGTGCCATGCTTTGTAAGTAGGTACAATAGCATCTTTTGAATCAGTTTAAAAATAAAAGATAGTGTTTTTTTCATGCTACAACAAAAATATTTCAATCAAAACAAAAACAATGCTATGCTTTCTACCAAAGTGTATGAAAACAAAAATAACACATACAATTAGGCAGTAACATGTAGATGGTTCTTAAATTGAAGCACACAATACTATGCCACTTTACTAAATACATAAAAGTTTAAAATGTAGTTGGCTCACTGTCATTGTTCTGGTCAGTTTCCTGGTCGCTCTCCTCTGCTGCGACCATCAGCTTCCACTTGTACACAAGGGCGCGGGCCGCCTGCCCCACGTCACCCACCTCCTTGCGCAGAGCATTCACCGTGCGACCCACCCCAGTCTCTTGCAGATGCTGGACTGTCACTGCCAAGTTGTACAACTTGTCTATACATTTTAAAATCTGGAAATAATAAGCATTTCTTTATGTACTGTATAAATGTTACTGTGCTTCATTATTGAAACTGGTGTTGATGGAGGATGTGAAATTAAATTACCATGCATACGTTCACAGCAATACCGTATTTTCAAAATCATCAAATAATGCATATCTGGCGAAATCTTTTGACATGTCGTTTAGTTATTTTTGGATCTCATTATTACGACAATGTCGCAAAGCAGAATTATTCAGGAATTATCTAATTTATGTTGGAATTACACCAAATGGAAGATGAGTAAAATGAAAACTCACTTTATGCTCGTCGGTAGGATATTTCTCTATTGTATGCTGGTAATGTTTGACTAAATCAAGAACAGATGCCATGCTTTACGATTTCTATCATCACAATGTCAATTCTTTAGCAATAAAGACTAGATGCCAGCTGGTAAACGGGCACCATTTTTATCATACACATAGACGTCAATGACGTTCGTTCATATCGCATAGATTTGGGTTAGGATTTTCGGATACGCACAGCAAAGATGATATTCTATTCTACTTCACTAAATCGTACTGCAGCTACCACTCTTTTCTATGGCGTAGTGCATGCATAGGCTACGGCTAGGAGTAATAGTATTGGTGTGTGTGCAGAAAACCTCCTCGTGTGCCTGTTACCTGCTGGTCCCTTATGGATACGTTCGAGGGGAAGAGCAGTTGTCGGGCCGGTGCACCCTGGGCATGGACAATAATCTCTTTTTGAAAAAGGTGTATGAGTTTTTCGGAGAGGGTATTGTTTGTGGCAAATTTCTGCGGGCGAGTGAGCAGTATGCTCCACGTCGTTCTTCCACATGTCCCTCTGATTAGCAGAGGGCATAGTGGAGGAACAAGGGATATGGGTCGCTCCTCATCGATCGACGTTCGTCGATTGACACTGGATGTGACCCTGCCACTATGGCGCAGGCGCACCAACGTGGCTTTTATTTCTCCCTCAAATAGCAATCTTGAGGAGAGAACTTTCGGCGGGTTCGCTGGGTCGGGTTAGCCGAACAGTGAATGGAGGCATGCATAATGCCGCCGTCAGGGGCTTGGCTTAACCGCCCCGGCCCAGAGGACCTCTAAGATAAAAAAAAATCACCTAATCCTAAGATTTGAAGCGTGGCGAGAGGATGAGTGGTTAGTGGGGGCCAGGCGCTAGCGCTTCCCCTATAGATACCTGCCGCACTCTATAGTATATAGACTTACCCAGTGCAAGAGGCTTTGCCTAGGCGGACATTTATTTCCTCACTACTCGTGGGAATAAGATGAATGATAAATTAAACAAACACAAAAAAGTTAATGACGTGCCTTTATTGGCGGAGGTACCGCTTGCGCCGCGATGGCAACAAGAGTCGAGGAGGCTCCCGTTCCTCTGGGGACACAAGTATGGCCGACCAGGACTCGCGCGGGCGTTCCAAATTTTGGGGGAAGCGTTCGCGCGACGAAGATTTGGACCAAGCGGGGTCGCTAGTGTTTTCTTCAAGCGAGGAGAACCTGCCGGCTGCTAAAGTGGTGACAACGAGGAGAGCCACGGGGTCGCGCGGTGGCGAGCGGAGGTTCCACTTCGATGCCAGGGCGCGAAGTTCGAGGTCACTTCAGACGGCTTGGAGAGTGACCCCGGGGTCTCAACTGAGGAGCCGGGAGGGGTCACCGCTCTCTTGTGGGCACGAAAGCGGAGGCCAACGCCGCGAAGTGTGCTCAAAGTAGAGCGATCGCGGCCGACGAGGTCGCCAAAATAGCCCGTCGGTCCCGGGAGCGAAGGTGTGCCCAGATGGCTACAGAGGAGAGCTTAACAGCAGAGGCATCCAACACCTAAGTGTTGGACGGCGTGGATGTTTATTTATTTATTACTTCATGCACAAAAATGTGTAGAGGCGGACTTAATGCCATCATAGGCATTTTTTACCAGTCAACCTTTGGGTGATGCAGAGACAAACAGTCCATATTGTCCTGAAGGTTGCTACCAAGTTCGGCAACCTGAAGGCCTCGTTCACGCGCAACTTTAAAGAGGCGAAAGAAGGGTTCAGGGAGGCGGTGAAGAGTCTCCTTCATCGTACGACCTCGGAGGAGATGGCGAAGCTGTGGAAGGAGAACAGCCGTCTCTGATTCGAGCTGGAGGACCTCAAGCGGGAGTTTGGCGCTCAGAGGAATGAATGGAAGCGGCAGGCAGCTCTCACGGCCACCGGCCCTCCCCCTGCCGTGTCTTCGTTGGCCCCTGTATTTGCTCCACCACTTGCACTTGCCCTGTCAGACCACGACATCGAGAGGGTGGCAAGAGTTTGCATGTTACAGTGTGGGAGCATGGTGAGTGCTCGACTGGAGGCGTTAGAGAGGCGACTCCCCCGGTCGGAATCCTCCGACCGCCGCTTGCGGCAGATAGGCGGAGGAAGAAGGAGTCCGCTAGGACGTAGCCCGTGCAGGTGGCTAAGAAACCTGCGGAGGGGGGCAAAAGCCCACGGAGGGACCCAAGGAGCACGAGGCGGGTACGTCCGTGCCTCTTTCCCACTCAACCACACTCCCGGCCACCGCGCCTCCTACCCAGGAGGCCTGGACGATGGAAATAGGGGCCGCAAGAAGAAGGCAGCACTACCAGCTCCCGCCAATGTCCCGGTATCAGCAGAGGGCACGAGGCCACCCAAGGTCATGACCCCACGCTCCGAGGCTGTAGTGATTAGACTGCACCCCGAAGCCTCAAAAAGGGAAGTGAACTACAAAGTGGATCCTGGCGGAAATAAACTAGAAGCTGAACTACAGCGAATTTGGCACCCCAGCTGGCTTTGTTTTTAAAACGGCAGCTACGGGTGCATGTTTGAGGTGTCGGGTGCTGCAAGGCAGGAGAGAGCGGACGTTTTGGCCGCCAAACTTCGAGACATCCTCAAACCAGAGGATGCCCGGGTGTCCAGGCCCACTAAAGCGGCAGAATTGCGGATAGATGGGCTGGACGATTCCGTGCCCCGGAGAAGTTAAGAATCGGCCGGAACACCGGTGTCCCGTTCCTGTGTCCTCGAATTACAAATTTTTCCAGTGATCGGCATGGTCATGGCCCAGCAAAGATTGAAACAAAGTGTATATGAATAAAACCCGCCATCGGCATCGGCGAGTTTCTCCACAACTGAAGATAAATAAATATTTTTTTTTTTTATTTCAGGCATAAAACTGCGGTATGTAACTTTTGGTTTGGGCTCCTTAAAGTTTTTATGGTGTCGGTATTTTCTCGTTGATAATCTTCGGGGAAGCATTGTACAGACACCAGCAGGTCAAGCTACCCGAAACTGTCAAATTTTCCCAATCAACCTTGAACCTAATGCTTTAGCAATAAAGGTGAAAATCTATTAAAGAAATTTGACAGATTGTAGTAGCTTGATGTGCTGCCGTCCATACATACTTTATAACCCACCGATTTTTTATATTCTTTTTTCGTAGAATTTTTAGCAAAACCATAGCAGCCAAGAAAAAAAAATCACGTAGCGGGTCTAAATTGGTTTCCAAACATTAATAAGGTTAATGACATTTTCAAGGTCAAGGTTTAACACCCCAAATGTCAAGGTCAAACCAAAATAAACTCAAATCTTGGAATATTACTTTGTGACAAGCTCTAAGGTCAAGGGCGTAGTCATAAACTAAAGTATATATAGGGGGCGTAGTCAAAGTCATTGACAGACGTGTGGTGGCACATCTACATCGCCACATTGGAACGAATCACACTGACGTCACGTAAAATCCTGCATCGCGCAATCAGAGTTTACCGCGCGACTAGCATATATACAACATCCCGACATCCACCGTCGGGCATAGACACCGGACGGTGTTACACAATACAATACCATCCTCACACACACGACAACCTCTTAGCCCGGACTGTGATCGGCTAGCTCTGAGATCAGGACGGGCGGGGGCTAATCACCTTATCTGTAGGAGCGTCGAGTCGGCACCTCTGTCGCTGGTCGTCCTCGTCGGGCCTCCCCCAGGTAACTGGGGGTCTCACCTGGTGGGGGCTGACCGCCGAGGTGTCGTGAAGCAAGCGGCGTTGTGGGACAACGTCGTAACGCGCCTACAGAAAAACACATAGCAACCACACACATGGGCGCACGTAGTTGCTGCGCCCAATCACCCTACGCCAAGATGGCAACAGAATGAGGGGCCCGTTTTTACGGGTCACTGTGTGGCCTCCGCGGGCAGGGGGGTACACCCCGACACCGCTAGCCACGCTCCCTGACGGGGACGTAGCGACATCCACACTGTTCGTTTAACCGTCGGGCAGTAGCCCACCAGACACAACACCCGTCTGGTCGGAGGATCTTCTCTTTTCATAGAGGATGAGTGAACTTTACACCCTGTTTCTCATACTTCTATACTGGTGACCCCGAACATGAACGTCAGCGCAGCCTTCGTGCAACTACTACAACGTGACGTCATCATCATCGCTTTCTCAAGCTTTCGAGCGGCGAGTCACACATCCAGCCAGCACCCACGGCTTCAACGGGTATCCAGACCACCAGCATGCAGCGACCACGCATAAACTCAATCTCAAACTCAAAGCATTGATTTCAATTAAACCAATTACAGGCACTTTTGAATTGTTAAAGAGTCAGCCAGTTAGTCAGAAAATTGAAGCTAGTCACCCATTCCAAAACGTAGATCTCTATGGAGAAGAATGGGCAAGAAACTCCATGGACACTCTTTTAAATCAAAATTATTACAAAATCCTGGGTACATTGTTCTTGTTGCTTCTATATGTGAGAACAATGTAAAAAATAAATAATTAAAAACAATTCAAAATATAAGATTAAAAATAAGCCCTGGCAGTTAAGAGATGACCAGTCTCCACTGACGGCGCCCGTTCACGAACATGACGCGTGGATCAGCTAGCTCAACCATTTTGTAGGGAACCGAATGATCCAACACATACCTGGTCATCACCCTCAGCCTCATCAGCAACCTTGGCACAGCAGACTGCACTCTCGGCCGGTCAAACAAGCAGAGCCCTTCAAACCTCTCCTGGTCGACGCCAGCAGTCAGCCTCAATCCGGCGCTGTACCACATCCGACGCACTGGAGCATAACGCAGCGCCACATCAACTCACTGGGGACATCTCCGCAGACAGTTCCGACTCACCGTGAACTATGCGGCACCCGGTTCCGACTCACTGGAACCTCAACTGGCCCTGGCAAGCATCGCAAGATACGCGACTCAGCCCACTATCGACCTCCGGTCTCCGGAGGGGAGTGATGTGGCGGCACATCTACATCGCCACATTGGGATGAATCACACTGACGTCACGTAAAATCCTGCATCGCGCAATCAGAGTTTACCGCGCGACTAGCATATATACAACATCCCGACATCAACCGTCGGGCAGTAGCCCACCAGACAACACTCGTCTGGTCGGAGAATCCTCCCTTTTCATAGAGGATGAGTGAACTTTACACCCTGTTCCTCATACCTCTATACTAGATGTGCCGCCACAGACGTCTCGAAGTAAGGCGTGGTCGACGTAGCCCCGGATCGCGGGGCTTCTATTTCTGGATGGTTAAAAAAAAAATAACCACGACCTGATCGATTCGGAGTGCTACAAGTCCCGATCCTAATCCTCATCCTAAGGTCTCGTTTACGGAGACGCGGGGAGTCGCGCATCGCCTGCGGCGTGGCGTCTGGCGGCGCGTCGGATGTTTTTTCAGTTCACAGACAGGCGGCGCGTGCTGCGGCCCGCGTCATTTCACGCGCAAATACAAACATATGGTAACTAGTGGTTTCGTTTATGAAGGAGCGGGGCATGCGGAATAGCGGTACCCAGCGCTGTGCGTGTCACGTCGTCCGCAGCGGCGCACGCGGCGTCGTCAGCTGCCACGCCCGTGGCTACACCTCACCGCACCTCTCCCTCCCCTTCCTACACACATCGTAGGGCACGCGGATGGCTGCTGCAACACCCGCCGCGTTGGCTGCTTCTCGACCGCCGCGTCCTACGCGGCGTCGCCCGTCACTTCATCCGCCACATGCGACGCTACAATTCAAACAAACGCGTGCAAAAATGCTTCTCCTTGAACGCTCTATACATCGCCGTATGTTTGTGTTTGCGGCAGCCCGCACAGCGCACCACGGTCCCTGATGCCCCGCGTCTCCCTGTACGAGACCTTAGTTCTCATTGCCTTTTTACTACGTCGAGATGTGTTTTGTACAATATGTTGGTGTGTTGTATAGTGTAAAAACCAGGAAGATTTTATTTATATCTTCATAAAAACGCTCTCGACTGTGAGTATATAAGGTGAGTAAGAGCTGTCAAACGTTGGCGCCACTTACATTCGATTATGTGTCGAAAAAAAAGAGTACAAATTAAACTTTATTAATTGAAACTTTAATTTAGCTTCATAATTGAGTTCATTTCATAATTCAGTTCGCAGCTATGTAAATGAATAAAATTCAAAACTTACAATATTTATACTAAAAACCATTACGATCCGCTGTCACTTTGTCTGAACGTAACACGGAACAACCAGGAAGTGAAATTCGCTCATTATCTGTGGTAAAATGTCAAAAAATGTCTATTTCGTAAATGGGTAAACTTTACTATTTATTTGCTCGAAAACTATGCGGTTTGCTGGCTGTGTCAGTTTGCAAAATGTTACATGATGTGCATAAGAGCAAGCACTGTATGGATGGCAGCACATCAAGCTACTACAATCTGTCAAATTTCTTTAATAGATTTTCAACTTTATCTGTAAAGCATTAGGTTCAAGATTGATTGGAAAAATTTGACAGTTTCAGGTAGCTTGACCTGCAGGCGTCTGTACATTATAACCCACCGATTTTTTATAGTAGCTATTTTTCTTTTAGTGTATTTTTGACATTCCTAAAACCAGCAAATTCATTCCAGCAATTCAAAAAAAAAAACTTCATGTAGCGGGTCTAAATTTGGTTTCCAAACAATAATAAGTTCAATGACATTTTGAAGGCAACATCCCAAAAGTCAAGGTCAAACCAAAGTATGCTCAAATTTTAGAATATTACCTTGTGACAAGCACTGAAGTCAAAGACATTTTCAAGGTCAATGACAGATGTCTCGAAGTAAGACGTGGTCGACGGAGCCTCGCTTCGCGGGGCTACTATTTCTGGGTAGTTTTTTTAAAAAAAAAACCTAACCTAACCTGTCCGAGTCGGGGTGCCCCAAGTCCCGAGCTCGCTTCGCTCGCTCTTGCATTCTAAGTATGACGCAGGTAGCCTCATTCCCCGGCGCAGCGCGCACAAGCGGCTCACTTGAGTCTATCACTTGCACGACACTTAACACCGATGAAGCAGCAGCGGCGGCACACGAATTGACGCACGAAGCCAGGAGCGATGAAGTGTGCACAAGCGGCTCATGAGAGTTCAACATTTGCACTTCGGGATCGGGAGATGATGCAGCGGAACACGAAGACGGGGACTTCGGGGACGCCATCGGGGGGTGTCAATTAATTGTAGTTATTAATTGTAGTTTCAAACTGGAGTACGATAAACGCTCTTGACTGTAAGTACGTACGATTAGTGAAAAATGTGAAATGTTCGCGCCTTTTACATTCGATTACGTCCCACTCGTCAGATGCGTCATAATTTTATAGCGTGTAGATGTCTTCATATAGAACACTTTTGCAAAATGACAGAGCCAGCAAATGCATAATTTTCGAGAAAATAAATAGTAAAGTTTCAAAAACTTACACATAATTATGAAATAAAATTGAAATTTTTGACATTATACGACAGACATTGAATGAATTTCACTCCTTAGTTGTTCCATATTACGTTCAGACAAAGTGACATCTCAACTTAGTAAAAGGCAATGAAAATTTAAGATGCAAGAGCGAGAGAAGCGAGTTTGGGACTTGGGACACCCCGACTCGGACAGGTTAGGTTAGAAGGGGATGGCGGGGTCTGAAAGACCCCGTCGTGGTTATTTTTTTTTAAACCATTCAGAAATAGGAACCCCGCTAGGCGGGGCTCCGTCGATCACGCCTTACCTCGAGACGTGTCATTGACATTGAAAATGCTCTTGACCTCAAAACTTGTCACAATGTAATATTTTAAGATTTGAGCATATTTTGGTTTGTTGACCTTGACTTTTGGGTTGCTGACCTTGTCCTTTAAAATGTCATTAAACACATTATTGTTTGGAAACCAATTTAGAGCCGCTACGTGAAGTTTTTTTTCTTTTTCTCGACTCTTATGTATTTGCTGGTTTTGGGGATTTCAAAAATACACAAGAAGGGTATATTCTACTAAAAAAAATAGCTACTATAAAAAATCGGTGGGTTATAAAGTACAGTGCTTCCATGGCGGCAGCTAAAATTTTATTTTTGTTTTAAATCATATGTTCAACGAATTAAGAATGCTTAAGAGGGTTGTCACATTTTACATCGCTCTCGCTCACACGGGACCAAATTTTTAATAATGTTAAATGAAAAGATGCATTTTTGAAAAATGTATTCAATGGGCGGTCTACAAAATAATATTAATTTAATAGGTAATTATTAAAAACACATTTTTATTGCGGCATTTATTTACATCATCTCAAAAACAGATCATAATACTTAATTACATATGTTTATTAGATAACACAATAGAAATGTGTTTTTTGATAACTACCTATTAAATTAATATTATTTTGTAGACCGCCCATTGATTACATTTTTCATAAAAGCATTTTTTCATTTAACATTCTTAAAAATTTGGTTCTGTGTGAGCGAGAGAGGTGCAAAATGTGACAACGCTCTTAATTCGTTGCATATGTGAGAAGAAACTTGGTTCCTGACGTCCCCTGACCGCACAAGTTTTTTATCGTCCAGCAATCATATAAAATCCGCGCGCCGCTCCTGGGATACTATATAAGCAGTGCGAGAAGACATTATTTATCTGGATTAACACATAGGGTACTTTTAATCCTGGTAGTACTGTGGGATATTTTCCGACATCCACGCGGGCGAAGCCGCGGGCAAAAGCTAGTATAATATAATTAAACACATAACAATAGTAAATATACTGGACGATTTTTTTATCGTCTCGAAATTTTTACAGGGTGTTCTACCCATGAATATGAACAACTTTCACTACGGGACCAACTCTGAAATCACGAAAAAAAAATCAGCTGTTTAATAGAAAAGTTCAAACCTACTTGACCAAAATGTATGAAACAGCTGATTTTTTTTCGTGATCTCATAGTTGGTCCCATAGTGAAAGTTGTTCATGTTCATGGGTAGAACACCCTGTAAAAATTTCGAGACGGTAAAAAAAAATCATCCAGTAGTGATTTGGTCAAACTCTAAATTATATCTTTTAGGAGGCTTGCGAATTCATACTGGTCGTTGATGTACCACCGCCACCGGTACCTCAGTTGAGACTCGCACATCAATGCCGCAAGGTATACATGTCGTTGGCTGCAGGCCGTCCACTCCACTGTCGTGGCCAGATCGTATAAATCTAAAATTTTACTCGTATCTTTGTAACGAACTTCCGTTTCTACATAGCCAAGTGGCTTAATTCTAGACCAATCTTATAAACTTAAATTTGTATGACATGGTTATATAACAAGGTCATTAAAATATTTACTATATGTATTTTCATTAACGCAAGATAAAGGCGCGCTAGTATCTGCTTCCATTTCTAATAAACAATTATAAACTAATAGTGTAATACGCATCAGCTTATATTTGGATAAAGACATTTGATACATAGGTTCATTCAAGTCTTCTTCACTGACATCATCGTCACTAGAAGCTATTATTGAGCAGTTACCATCTCCTTCTTGTACCCAATATGTACCGGGTTGCTGTCCACCGCGTGCACCTCGACCACCGCGACGGCCGCGCCCACCGCGTGGCATGTCATTCCGATGATCGTCTTCTGTTTTTGAGGCGTCTGTTGACCGTTTCGGTAGCTCAGCGGTAGTATGTGACCGTATTGAATGCATTCGCCTCAGGTGCTCAATTTTGTGGCACAAACTATGTACATTCAAAATTTTTATACTTGCAGTCCCATTTCCCATGGTTTGTACTTCCGCAAGCTGTACACGAGTTCACTAACAATTTGTTTATGCCTCTGCTAAATTCTGCCGCGTTCTTCACCTCGCTTCCGATATGTTCAGTCACCGCTTTTGAGTAACTAAGATGCTCTTCCGCAAATAACCGCTGCCTAGTGAATTCGCTTTTTAAGCCGCAAAAAAATTGATCACTTAAATTGTCTTCTAAAACTGAATTAAAATTGCAGAATCTCGAAAGATTTTTAAGCTTGGCTCGGCAATAGACTTACCGGCCAACTATCTCCGTTGACGAAATCTGAACTGTTCCGCCATTTCTGCAGGCCTAGGTTGTAAATGCACTTGCAGTAATCTAACAACTTCTTCATATTTTAAAGAAGACGGTTTCGATGGATTTGCTAAACTAGATAATAGCTCATAAGTTTCTTCCTCCATTAGCGAAATAAGCGTGGGTAACTTCACATCGTCACCGATTTTGTTAGCTAAGAAATACATTTCTATGCGCTCAATGTACGCGAACCAGTTGCCGGTTTGCTCGTTATACTCCTATGCCTATTTTACCGATAGACATATTTTTTAACAAGAAATAATTGCAATATTGTTTAGATTTTCCAATTTTTCTCGTCACCAATGTTCAAATAAGAGGCGGGTGTGCCTTAGACAACAGAAAGAAATAGGTATGTACAGACGCCAGCATATCAATCTGTCTTTCTTTGATAAATTTTCGATTTTATTGCTAAAGCGTTAGGTTCAAGGTTAATTGGGAAAATTTGACAGTTTCGGGTAGATTGATGTGCTGGCGTCCATACACGCAGTCTCACAAGAAAACTTTCCTAATATAACGTCAATAAATACATAGGGTTTATAATGGAATATGAACGTAAACCTAACCTCGTTTTTACTGGACGATTCGCGCACCCCTTTATTAGTGTTTCTCAACGAACTCACATCTAACTTTTTTGCTGAACGTGTGGAGGCACGACGAGGGCGTGCCTCCGACGCATTGGGTCGGCGTCAAGAAACGTGCGTCCGTCCGTCGACTCATTGAGTCGGCGTTATTCGGGGCGGACTTAATGCGAAATATTGCATTCTAGAATATACCTTTCCTGTTCTAACTTACACAGAGTATAGGGAAAAGAATAGGAAAGGCATATAACATCACATGTTAAACATCTAACAACAATTTGTTACCGAGTGTTGCACTCAATAAAGTCTATTAACGGGGAAGCGCCAGGTAGCCCGCGAAATTCAAACTTCCTTATGTTTTTTGCAATTTGCAAGGCAATTCGCTAGCAAACACTACTTACCACTATGTTGCCCCTCGTCTCTACAACAAAATTGGACAAGAAAAGGGGATCAAACAACTTAAAAATCTAACCAACTACCTACCAATTCAAAAAATCTATTATTCACTGGCCAGAAAATTACGATTATGAGGAAACAGAACATCTATTCAGCAGCGTTACATGATATAACATTCACCATACTCATCACACACACACTGCCACGGAGCAAATTTACTCCGTGCACACTCCTCACATGCACACCACACTCGCACTTACACTTTCCACAGAACGCAGTGGTTATTTAAATTATTTTATTAATATTAATGCTTTTTTTTCTCTTGTATATTTGTAAACCTACCTTTTAATGCATGCCATAACTCTAAGGTATCTCATTTTTTCTATCGCGCTTCTATGTTCTATTCTCTGTAAATTGAGTGGCCTGGCTCTTGTGATACAGGAACTCCTAGTACAAGAGCCAGGGCTACACTGATACTTGAGTCTTGAAAAAAAAAAATGTATCATTCGCGACCGTAACAAATATGCATTTACAGAATTATATAATCATCAAAATCAGTAATACAACTCCATAAGTTTGTAAAATCCCGTTCCGGATAAGGCGGGAGGAAACGCCCGGGTGTCACCACTGTGTGGATCGCCCGGAGGACACGGTGGAGCTTACGGTGGAGGTCTGCCCGGCTTGGGCGGAGCACCGCCGTGTCCTCGCGGAAGCGATCGGCGGCGGCGATCTCTCGCGTCCGGCCCTGGTCCAGGCCATGGTACGGAGCGAGAGTGCATGGGAAGCCATTACCTCCTTCTGCGAAGCAGTAATGCTCGTGAAGGAGGAGGCGGGACGCGTGAGGGAGAGGCAAGCTTTGCGCCCTCACGCCCCTAGTCGCCGCAGGAGACGCCCTGGGCGTCGGGAATTGGCAGCCGATTCCCGGCCACCGTAGGCGCGGGCTTGCGGATGGCGAGCAATGGATAGCTCGCCGTCCGGTAAGGACCAAGCCCGAGTCGACGGCGCGTCGTGTTCCACGCGCGCCTCAAAGAGATGTCAGCACTATTGACGGGTTCCGCTAGGGCCGATGCCAGCTAGGGTTGCGGGATGTTCGAAAGAGTTACCGTGGCCCCGGCACAAGCAACAGAAGGAACACGGGTGGGTTTTAGTCAGTAAAAGTCTGACACGCCCTCCCGCTCCGCCCAGAGTGGGAGAAGTCATTTGATGATTTCCCATCCAAAAAAAAAAAAAAAAGTTTGTAAAATCCTAATTGTCAAGATTTCGTGAAAGTCATTCAATAGAATTACCTAGCCTTAAAGAGTTGTATAAGTAAGAGTTGAGTTGGTGTTGTGGCTTTAATTATTATAATTCTGTACATAAAAAAAAAGTTTGTAAAATCCTAATTGTCAAGATTTCGTGAAAGTCATTCAATAGAATTACCTAGCCTTAAAGAGTTGTGTAAGTAAGAGTTGAGTTGGTGTTGTGGCTTTAATTATTATAATTCTGTACATAATAGGCAGGGGAAAAAGTTTCTTCGCATTTTTTAAGAAAATTCAAAACATTTTTTAATATAGTTAATTCACATTTAACTAAAGTATGTAGGTACCATTTTGTTCGATAACTTTTTGCCATCTTGTAGGTAGGGACATGATCCCATTGCTATAGAAATTTTGGGACTTCTGATCAAAATACCGCGACAAGTGGTTTTGGCAGTCCTCTCGTGATGTTATCCTGACACTGCCTAAAGAATTCTGAAGAGACCGAAACAGGTGGAAATCTGAAGGTGCAAGGTCAGGACTATACGGCGGATGCATTAACACCTCCCAGCCAAACTCTCTTAATTTTTGCTGAGTGGCTAAAGATGTGTGAGGTCTCTAGCGTTATCATGATAAAAAACCACACCCCTTCTGTTGATTAATTCCGGCCGCTTTCTCTCATCTTCTTGCTTTAATCTCATCAGTTGTTCGCAGTAGAGTTCAGAATCGATGGTCCTGCCTGGTGGTAACAGCTCATAATGAATAATGCCCTTCCAATCCCACCACATACACAGCATCACCTTGTTGCGAGTTAACCCGGGTTTCGCCACAGTCTGTGAAGCCTGACCGGCCTTTGACCACGACCTTTTTCGCACGTTCTTGTCGTACGTGATCCACTTTTCATCACCAGTTATCAGCTTCTTTAAAAATGGTTCGGTTTCATTACGTCGTAATAAAAAATCATAAATGAGTACACGGTTCATTAGGTTTCTTTCAGTGAGCTCGTGAGGTACCCAAATATCGAGCTTTTTTGTGTACCCAGTTTTTTTCAAATGCGCCAAAACTGTTTTGTGGTCAATTCCCAGTTCTTCAGCTACGTCGTAACTACTGATATGCCGATCCTGCTCCACTTTTTCAAAAATGGCATCCATTTTATCCGTAATAGGGCGACCAAAGCGACGTGCATCTTTGACATCAAAATTTCCGGATTGAAAACGCTTAAACCAAATTTGTGCTACTCTCACAGACACTGCACCAGGTCCATAAACGTAAGATTCCTAATTTTAATTTGGAATTATGTTCTTTAAAATTTAAACTTTCAATGATACCAAAACTAGCCAGATACAAATAGTATAGCCAAAGAGATTTTATTACAAGTTCATACATACTATAATGCGAAAAGACTTTTTCCCCAACCTAATATATACTTTTTACAGTCGCAAATTATATTTTGATCAACATAATTATGTACAACCTAATAATGACTTGCAAATTGCTAAAAATGTAAGAAAATTTGAATTTCCCGGGCTACCTGGCGCTTTCGCCTTAGTCTATGGGGACGCTTTCATTTTGAACCTTAAAGTATTAATTCATACTCTTTGCCTAGTCATTCTTACACAATGCAATGGGGACGGCAACTGTCAAAATGGCGCTGTCGTAGCTAGTTCCCAACACTAGCTAAATAACTAATACAAGGCGTGAAGTGGTTTTATTATATTTTTGAGAAAATGGCGCGTTGTCTCCGAAATTGGAGTCCAGCATTTCCCGAGGGGCCCTAAAATTAGAAGAAGCTATTCGTAGAGATTTAAAAAAAACAAATTAAACAGAGTAGAAACATTTTGAAGAAAGTGACTATGAAAGTGGTTTTAAATTGTGACACTTTTGCCGTCAAATACTTGTTAAAAAATATTGAAACCACCGAAAATAACGAAATAGTGAAATAAAAGCTAACTCATGAATGAGTTCACGAAATGGAATGAATGAACGAAGTGTCCAATTTATTGTTGGCCGTAGGGACCTAGCTATGATCACGCCATCTACAATAAAATTATTAGCTGTTTGTCCGTATAACCGTTTGTCTAGTACCTACCTACGCGACGCGTCAAACTTTATGGCGGCGGTGAAGTGCGCTGCACAGTACCTAAAAACATTTAACTTAACTGCAATGATAAGTTTTTCCTTGAGATAATCTCCTCTTTCTTCATCCCAACTACGGAACCCATTGTGCGTGGTCCGACACGCACTTGACCAGTTTATTTTTAAGGTTTGTGTTTATTTTAATTTACAACCTTGTAAACATAATATAACCTCACGCCTTGTTTCCCCGAAGGGGCAGAGGTGTACCTATAGTATACACCCACATTTCGCGCGTTATGTTTAAGTCCCATATAATAGGGGGCGAGCCTATTGCTAACTACCGGGCACAAATCCAAACTCCAGGCTGCTACTGAGAAATTTCAGATAGAAAAACCCAATAACACTTTGCCCGACCTGGGAATCGAACCCAGGACCTCATGCTCAGCAGTAGCGCTTGCGACCACTAGACCAACGAGGCAGTCAACCTTGTAAAATTGTTGTAAATGCACCTTCATATAGGTTTATCTTCCTAGAGGTATGTCTATGTATCTACTAATATATTTCATTTTGTTGCAACAACTGAGTTCACAATGATATTATGAACACAGTTGTTATAAAATATTTACTTGAAGCTACAATCAGAAAACGCAGTTAAATACATTTAGGAGTATAAGATCCTAGTTATAAGTATCGGCGGACGCTAGTTAGTTGTCATCTCCGACGATTTATGGAGCTGGTTGCGCTGTGGGTCATCGGGGCACGGGTGAGCCCCACAGCCGCCGGCGGACTAACGTGACCTCTGTCAACTACTATCTACCTTCCCCTTACGCTTTATTTACCCACAATAGCCGCGCCCACCCTCTATATTTAACCTAATACTCATCCTTGGTCTTTAACCTTCGACATAGCTTTTCATAAGTGCAAGCCGACATCAATTACCTACTTTCGCAATATTGGAATCTTTATTGTTCCAGTGTAGGTTTGAGTTTAACCTTTGCCTCATGTTGAGTTAGATCACGAACGTATTCGCTCTCATTGAAGTCTAGCAAAACATATTTCTAGATAGTTAAGTTTTCTGAATGGCGGTATGTCGTATATAGAACTCAAAGAACATAATATGCTAACTAGCAATCAATGTGTAAGTAAGTGCATGTAAGTACTTAATAAGTACCCGTTACCTCGTCTGGCTTTCAAGTTGCCACTTACAAGGTAGCAAAATGCGTGTTGTAGTTACAGGAAGCTCATCGAATTCTGTGCAATTGAAGCCACTATCTGAACGACGTGTAGCATAATCAGAGCGGATACGTATTATTATTAAGTTAATTATATGGGTATAGAGTAATGTATCGGGTGTATGGTGGCTGGCGCCCGCTTCCCACGCATTTGCAGTTGACCCTACTGCGTAGTACCTCTGCTTCCTCTACACACTGGTACATGGCGAATCCTGTGTACTTCGGGTTAGTACACGTCTAGCGCTAATGTCCCCGTTATCTGTGTGCTCCCGCCTCCCTTCGTGCCGTGTTGTAGCCCAAACTGCTTTGACGTACCCATAAATCGAGCATACGTGGTCCGCCGTATTGCTAAGAGCTAATAATTTAGTTTCAAATTCAATGAGATTTGAATGCGCCTTAGCTTTTGTAGGAGCAATATTTTTTAACCGTTCGGTGTGAAGTGCCTGCGCGGTGCTTGTCTTATTATAATTTAAACATCTTGCTAGCGCTTTCCACGTAGGCGTTAATGTGCTTTGTTAGGGAGTAGAGTGGTAACGTAGATAAAGCTTAGACATTAAATACCCAAGTGACCAATTTTCAGTGTGTGTACTTTATTATAGACCCAGATATTCAAATGCTTAACGAGCATTAGAATATCTAGGGTTCTTGTCATGTTCCTTAGAACTATATTGGCCATTTATTCTGGATCTTTAGTCCAACCATTAAATAACGACTGCGTACAGTTACGAATTATTAACTTAGGTATATTGTTACAAACATTCGTCCAAGCAATACATTACCCTCTGAATGTATTCTTAATGGACAGAGCACTACAAGAGTTTGCCTTTAGATTAGACATCCACTATCTCCCTCATTATTTTCATAGATCATTATTTGCAAGGATAGCTGGACTTATTCCTGGTTGTTATTATGCTCGGCCCGCAACCGGGGCGATTGTTATCATTTGAGAATCACACTAACAACTAAACGTGAACTGGTAATGGGAGTCGGGGCCGCTGGTACCGAATTCAATACAGCGTGCGGAAGCATTGCGACGGTAATCTGCCCGCACAGCGCCCGTAGATCGAGATATTTGCTTGTATGTAAATGGAGGCCCTTACCGTGCGACCGCGCCGGGTACAAGCTGATGTGATAATACCCAACGGTCTCCATATAGAGTGATACTAACACAAGATACACGTGTAGATAAGGACGATGGCCGACAACCCGTAATAGAGACAAAGGGACAAGGGCCCATTGCCGGACCGCTACATTGAAATAGGCGCTCATAACAATAATTTTGTAGGTAATCATATTAGGTATTTATAGCATCAAAAACGTTAAGCACCAGATTAGCATAGCAGTTTCTTATCTCTGTATAAGTCAGCAGGAAGACTCATTATGTAAACAAGATGGTTAGAAAAAGTAAAAATAGCTCAACAGATCAGTCCGGTTCGTCTACCTGCACGACTTCCTGCGCGTACGGCTAGGAAGTAGGTATGTCCTGACTGGCGAGGTAGCGCGTGCGCTAAAGCTTGTTATCTATAATTTCCCAGCAGACAAGATTAATATAGCGCTAAAGGGATCATCAGTTGAAGTTATTAAGGTGTTGTTCAGCACTTGAGGCGTTTGTCCAAAGGTCAAACCATTACACAATACATCGTACTCGCATAATATTAGACCTAAATATTGCGCTTCACACCAGCGAGCGTCGTGTATCATCGTAATTTTCTTACTATTAGGTATGTAGGTTCATGAAATTAATTTCTCGTTAACCTTTTAGCACCTCAGTTAGATAAACGATGGAGAAACTTAGTGGTAGATGGATGAGAACTCTCAATAGGATAGGTATACGTCGCCGTCAGGTCGCAAGAACTCGGTGAAATTAGCAAAAATTACAATAAGCCCTTTATTTTATTTTTGTTTCAAATAATGTTTTTCCAGCTGAATGTAATACGGTAAGTGATTAGATAGGTGACATTATTTTATGTTGTAAATAGAAACCAAGCGGCGGCGCCTCGGCGTGTTTTGTACAGCCTGACTAATAAGGTGTCTGATTTAAAACTGCAATATTGCTCGGATGGTGACAGGCGGATAGCTCATTGCTTGCAAGCATTATTAATCCTGCAGTTTCCCTAGTTGACTTTTGTAAATTGCACAGCGAGATACGCGGGTTCCGAGATGTTTTCTTTCATTTTTAGATCACCAACTTTTATATTTTTATGTTCACAGTCACCTTTCTTACACGTACCTAAGAGTAGTTTTATGATCGCAGAAAATGTTCAAGCCATTTATCTACCTACGATTCCGTGTGTCAAGTCCATGTAGTTACCTACTAGGAAGTAACTAATGGTGCCAATATTATCTATTTGAGAAAGCTTGAAGATGTGCTATCTAACACGGCCTTTCTGGACAAAATCTCAATAAGAGTTACACACCTCCCCACCCAGTCTATTCTTAGAATTTTCTTTGTCAATCAAAAGATTACCCCCGAAGTCCACCGGACCACCGCGCTGTCGAAGAACGTTATAATGTTCTTGTGAGTAAAGCATCGACCTAAAAATATCGCTATATCCTTAAAATATCAGAATTTTAAGAATAAAACAAAATAGGAATACGAAGAACGTTATCCTATGCAACATAACACCTCATCACAGCTGACAAATTTCACACTGAATGACACCAGCAGGGGAATAAAACCATGCACGGTGTTGATAGTGCGATCAAATTACAGGCGCGAATAAGGCAAGCATGTGCCATTACTAGTGCCGTAAAAGGAGCTAATTTAGATAAGTTAGATCTTCCATAATTTGCACGGCTATCCGGCGAGAAGAGGCACCTTAAACTGTGTAACATCTGTATCAAATTAATTTCATGCAAATAAACTTTTTTCTTTTTCGTGTCGCAGTTTGTCCAGTTTATATACGAGTACGTAGTTGCCGTGAAAATAGCAACAAACACTTGGCATTCTTACAAGTCCGTATGAAGCGCATAGGTACGTTCCAATAACTTTGATTGCTGGCTACGAACAGAAACATATTAATTTCTATAACCGACAGTTTTATTGAATAATAAGAATCGTAAATAATTCCCGAGGCGAATTAATACAGCGACCGATCTCTCTGACCTTTTATGATTTAACAATATTGTCTGTGCCTATATGAAAGTAATTATAACGGTAGCGATAAATTATCAGTGCTTTACCCGTTCTATCGCATGGCCATACAGAGATAGGTGCATGCATGGAGTTCCGAGCGAATTCTACTTTGTATGGTTCCGTACATCTTCAAACTTGATATCATGATACAGTTATTGTGGTCGATGCGTCCGGTCACATATCGAATAAAAATGCAATAAATTACTTTTTTTTTCTTTTCCCAGGCGGGACGAGGGTTATTTTAAGTTTAAAAATGCGCCGATGTAGTTGTTATACGGTTTTTCTTCTGACAAAATGTAATTTTCAGAGAAATACTGGAAGATGTTTTTTAATAAGATCTATAAGTAAGGTAAGAGAGAGCTTTTTAGAGAATGACTAATTGAAAAGTTTTAATTCGGAACAAGTTCATTCATTTGACACTAACTCATCTCATAGGTTTCTTTCGAAGTTAATTATGTACTTAGGTACCTACTTTGCGAATTTTCACCATATATCCAGTAATTAAAACCTCTCGTTTCTTGCTCTAATGGCTTATTTAAAACCTTTATATTTTGAGAGTATCTATCTCATAATGGCGATACCATGATACTTACTAGGTACCTATATCCACTGAGCTATAGGGATAGGTATCTATGAGGTCAAATTAAAATAGCTGGCGAAACTTTCGAGAGATAATGGGACATAGGTACCTATTGTCATTATAATTATGAGATCTGTGAAATTTCGCCAGCTAAATTAGTTTGAACCTGTAATTATGGCTTGCACAGAACTAAATACAATAATTATAACTTTAAGTAGACTGTAGGTACTTATAGCAGCTATTACAATAAAATCAGAGATCCTAGTAATTAATTGGTTACCTACTATATTGAAGTGTTGAATTTATTTTCATTTTCAGGTTATCCCGTAGACAACTCCCTACAATTATATTTTTTTTTTATAGAACATAAGAATGCATTTTTAGATAATAATTGCAGTGTCGTGGTGAGTTGACAACCAGTGACTCGAGAGCCTCTGGCAATGTCGACGGAATGCCACGCCAAGTGCAATTTTCCACCGCAACCAGGTTCAATTGTGATTTTCATTACCGGTCCCAAGAGTTCGCGACCTACTCTAATTAGCTTAGATGCTTATGATTAAACGACTCGGTCACGACTCGTCGATTTACCTCAAATCAGTCGCGCTTTTGTCTTGCGAGGTCGAGCCATCCGTCAAGTCGGACACTGCCTGGAAGCAACGTTGATCTATCCCTGTTATACTCGTATGTTCAGAAACAATTGCTAGCTGAATGAGGAACTTAAGGTAATCAGTGTAACTGACTACTGAAGTTTGGCATTTATTATGTTGTCTGCAGGAATATGAGTTAGGAGATACTTTACGTCTAACCAGTTGACGTAATGGCCTCACTACTCAGGGCGCTTCAGGGCTTCATGTTTGTTTATAAGTTACAAACATTGTTGTTTGTTGTTCCACTTAAACAGATGCAGTGTTAGGCCGCTCATCCATTAAAGTTTTATATGAGTATGATATAGTAGGCACCGTCCGCGTCGGCAGGTCACGAGTCCGCAGTGTCCGTTAAGTCTGTGATGGATGTTTGGATGTCAACATGACACTGTAGCCGTATTACAGAGGGTGTACCTTTGATCCCACAAAAGTTTGAACAAAACGGCTGTAGGCAAATCTCTCTGAATCGTTATCTTCTACCTGCGAAGAAATTACTGTAAGTATAGAGTCGTATGAGATTCTGCAAGGGAGACAGAAACATTTGGAAACACTAGAGACTGGTAAAAAAATTAAGACAAAGTAATCACGACCGCGTGTCGCGAGGTTGTGTCAGACTTTTCTCCAATTAAACGTACATAGGTCTGAAACTAGAATTTGCCTGAATACACCTTTACTTTCACACAGTTTTTGTGTAATTACCTACAGCTAGGTATCATTGGCATCCGGCTGCTTGGCAGCGGATAATTAGTTTTAAAAAAAAAGCTCTTGACGAAATACTAGTTTGGAGAGAGGTAATTTCTAGGTTATTTTATTTGAAACAAGTTGCGTGGAGGACTTTAACAAAGCTAATTAATAAAAATAAAAGAAAATAATAGCCCAAACTATCTATAAAGTGACAAGCGATATGTGAAAAAGTTGTTTTCGTTGGAGTCTAAAAAATATAACTGTCAGTCGTCTCGAGTTCTGAGAGGTTTTTTTTGTCCTGCGTAAGTAGGTACATGATAAATCAGCCGTTCGATTTGAAAACAAGTGTGTCTAATAAATAGACCGTTATCCCGGGCCCACGCCTGCTGTTGTCATATACACATATATCTATAGTTTTCGTGAATTTTTCGAGTTTTGTGTCAGTTAAGACCAAAACCAATAAATTGTGAAATAATTTTACATAATATAGTATCAACTTAGTTATTGTAGTCCACTGTTCCGCGTAGCAACCAGTTGTCCTACCGTTGGCTATCGAACTGGGGAGGTGTCTCTGTGCGGAAATTAGTTGATGACAGAAGTGGAGTCAGTTTACCTCCAGGTAGGTGGGTTTATCTGTCAATTTGCATAAGTATCTGAACGTCAAGATTAACGGGCAGAATGAGCCAATTGAAGTGGATTTTTGGGACATATCTTCGAAAAGATTTACCGTTAACATACATTCTCAAAGGTGCAAATATGACAGAGTTAACTGATGAAATTAATTTTCAATCGATTCTGCACGTAGCAGATGCATGTTGGTTAAACTTGTTTCCATTCGGTTACGAAAATATTTTTCAATTAGTGAGCGTATCGAGGTGTTTACCTGGTTGATGTAGGTTGTGGTCTCCGGTTGTTATTGGCCGAGAAGCGTTAAGGCCTCTTGACGCCCGGTCACCGGTCGCCGCAAGTGATTGCTCACATCTCTAGGTCACGGTCAACGTTCGCTTTGTCATGCGAGCTTATTCGCTCCATAGACCTTATAATCACTACCTGAATATTGCACCATAATTATATGCTGTACCTAATTATCTACGACCGACGTCTAATTTGTTCTCAGTAATAAGTTCCCGCTGAACGCTTTTTGTTCGGACAAAGACTTACACAATTAGAGTGCCAATACTGTTATTTTTGTTTTGCATATATCTGATTCGTGAAACATCAATAGGTGTCGAACAAAGTCGGTACAGACAGTTCGCTATACTCTGTACGTGTTGGTTTGTCCATTACGGAACACATCCCGCCTATTGTAATGATGTTTGGTGCTTACATCCGTCAAGATTCTATCTCGATAAAATAAACTAATGAGTGAAACACACCTGTTGTTCGCGTAGGAGGGATTTGTAATAACGATGAAGATAGCTCCCAGCAGTTTGATGGCCGCACAATAGACCTCCGTATCGCATCCATTTTGAATCTGTTTTTGTAGTAGGTAATAAATATTTATTTATCATGTTTCATCCCATGATGTGACGCCATGCACTTTATCAATGTTAGCTTCAATCGCTACGCGTAAGAAAGTACTTACTAGGCATATACAATGCCAGCTTGTACATCACTTTTTTCATTGAATTCAAACCCTGACCGGTTAAACCGTTTTAATTAGGTACCTACTTACCAAACCAAACCAATTCCCCACATTGGTGGCTAACATTACATAGTGTAGCGAAAAAAATAAAAAAGGAGAAGCACTTTTTCGCTATTACACGTTTAATTTTGTTTAAAATAAAAGTAGAAAAAACATTAAAAGGTAAAAAAAATGAATATTATGGTATGAACAGAGTTGCAGGTTGATTTGTGTGGAGAAAAAAAAAAAAGAGAACTTTGGTCCGATAGGTACGCGAATAACGAAAGAGAAATAAAACGTACTAACTAGTCGATTGCAATCGCTATTAACGCTACCAAAATATATCGTTATGGAAAAAGGATCAGAGAACCAAGGTATCTCGCATTTTACAGATTTGAAAATAAAATTAAGTAGTCAATGAATTAAAAAATCCGCAGAGGGTTACTAACTACACTGTTAAATTAGTACGTAAAAATATCATAAAAAAAACCGCGGCATAACGTAACTACGTCCGGCGAGGTGACGTAGACTGTAGGGAGTTGTAGTTCTCTGTTCAGGAGCTGGCGTTGGTTGCGAGACCTTCAGCGGTCAAGATGCGGTCCAACTCTCGACGTTGACCAAGGACGTCCAGCGTTATTTTAGGCCAAAACCTGGAGGCCGAAAGGCGGCCTGTTCTAAGCTGTTCAATCCTAAGACAAAATGAATTAGGGTTAGACCAGCGTGATCAGACTGAACTTCCGATTGAGGAAAACTGTTAAAAGATACGTACCAGAAAAAATAAAGATGAATTCACCTGACTGATATTTAATACACAATATCTTTATTGCTTTAATAGATAGGATAGCAACTTGCTATACTTGAAAATAACTCGTTAATTTTCCATAAACTGGGTCAGTATCAATCTCTCGTCAGAGAGTAGTATATTCTTTGGCATCAATTGATTCAACTTTTGAAACCGAAGAAAAAATGGGGACCCATCTGTCAGAAAAAGAATAATTCGAATCACGAAATAAAAACATAAAAAATCGACCAGACTCAAATACAAACGGAAAAAGGTTGACAATAAAGAACCAAAAAGTTTTGACATGCAGAGTTATGCTGCAATAGGTAGTAGGTGCCTACTTACAGCAAAGTATTAAGCGCAGGCCACACTGGGAACGAAGCTAAGTTCGTTTAGCTTCGCTCATGTAGCTACCACGTCTTTTCATACGTCGGTTCACACCGTGAACTATGAACCGAAGTTTAAAAAGACGCGATAGCTACATGAGCAAAGCTAAACGAAATTAGCTTCATTCCCAGTGTGGCCTGCACGCGGTAGCTCCATGAGCGAAGCTAAATGAACTTAGCTTCGTTCCCAGTGTGGCCTGCACGCGTTAGCTCGATGAGCGAAGCTAAATGAACTTAGCTTCGTTCCCAGTGTGGCCTGCACGCGTTAGCTCGATGAGCGAAGCTAAACGAACTTAGCTTCATTCCCAGTGTGGCCTGCACGCGGTAGCTCCATGAGCGAAGCTAAATGAACTTAGCTTCGTTCCCAGTGTGGCCTGCACGCGGTAGCTCCATGAGCGAAGCTAAATGAACTTAGCTTCGTTCCCAGTGTGGCCTGCACGCGTTAGCTCGATGGGCGAAGCTAAATGAACTTAGCTTCGTTCCCAGTGTGGCCTGCACGCGGTAGCTCCATGAGCGAAGCTAAATGAACTTAGCTTCGTTCCCAGTGTGGCCTGCACGCGGTAGCTCCATGAGCGAAGCTAAATGAACTTAGCTTCGTTCCCAGTGTGGCCTGCACGCGTTAGCTCGATGGGCGAAGCTAAATGAACTTAGCTTCGTTCCCAGTGTGGCCTGCACGCGGTAGCTCCATGAGCGAAGCTAAATGAACTTAGCTTCGTTCCCAGTGTGGCCTGCACGCGTTAGCTCGATGAGCGAAGCTAAATGAACTTAGCTTCGTTCCCAGTGTGGCCTGCACGCATTAGCTACAGGGCGAAGCTAAATGAACTTAGCTTCGTTCCCAGTGTGGCCTGCACGCGGTAGCTCCATGAGCGAAGCTAAATGAACTTAGCTTCGTTCCCAGTGTGGCCTGCACGCGTTAGCTCGATGGGCGAAGCTAAATGAACTTAGTTTCGTTCCCAGTGTGGCCTGCACGCGGTAGCTCCATGAGCGAAGCTAAATGAACTTAGCTTCGTTCCCAGTGTGGCCTGCACGCGTTAGCTCGATGGGCGAAGCTAAATGAACTTAGCTTCGTTCCCAGTGTGGCCTGCACGCGGTAGCTCCATGAGCGAAGCTAAATGAACTTAGCTTCGTTCCCAGTGTGGCCTGCACGCGGTAGCTCCATGAGCGAAGCTAAATGAACTTAGCTTCGTTCCCAGTGTGGCCTGCACGCGTTAGCTCGATGGGCGAAGCTAAATGAACTTAGCTTCGTTCCCAGTGTGGCCTGCACGCGGTAGCTCCATGAGCGAAGCTAAATGAACTTAGCTTCGTTCCCAGTGTGGCCTGCACGCGTTAGCTCGATGAGCGAAGCTAAATGAACTTAGCTTCGTTCCCAGTGTGGCCTGCACGCGTTAGCTACAGGGCGAAGCTAAATGAACTTAGCTTCGTTCCCAGTGTGGCCTGCACGCGGTAGCTCCATGAGCGAAGCTAAATGAACTTAGCTTCGTTCCCAGTGTGGCCTGCACGCGTTAGCTCGATGGGCGAAGCTAAATGAACTTAGTTTCGTTCCCAGTGTGGCCTGCACGCGGTAGCTCCATGAGCGAAGCTAAATGAACTTAGCTTCGTTCCCAGTGTGGTCTGCGTGCGGTAGCTCCATGAGCGAAGCTAAATGAACTTAGCTTCGTTCCCAGTGTGGCCTGCACGCGTTAGCTCGATGGGCGAAGCTAAATGAACTTAGCTTCGTTCCCAGTGTGGCCTGCACGCGGTAGCTCCATGAGCGAAGCTAAATGAACTTAGCTTCGTTCCCAGTGTGGCCTGCACGCGTTAGCTCGATGAGCGAAGCTAAATGAACTTAGCTTCGTTCCCAGTGTGGCCTGCACGCGTTAGCTACAGGGCGAAGCTAAATGAACTTAGCTTCGTTCCCAGTGTGGCCTGCACGCGGTAGCTCCATGAGCGAAGCTAAATGAACTTAGCTTCGTTCCCAGTGTGGCCTGCACGCGTTAGCTCGATGGGCGAAGCTAAATGAACTTAGTTTCGTTCCCAGTGTGGCCTGCACGCGGTAGCTCCATGAGCGAAGCTAAATGAACTTAGCTTCATTCCCAGTGTGGTCTGCACGCGGTAGCTCCATGAGCGAAGCTAAATGAACTTAGCTTCGTTCCCAGTGTGGCCTGCACGCGGCAGCTCAATGAGCGAAGCTAAATGAACTTAGCTTCGTTCCCAGTGTGGTCTGCGTGCGGTAGCTCCATGAGCGAAGCTAAATGAACTTAGCTTCGTTCCCAGTGTGGCCTGCACGCGGTAGCTCAATGAGCGAAGCTAAATGAACTTAGCTTCGTTCCCAGTGTGGTCTGCGTGCGGTAGCTCCATGAGCGAAGCTAAATGAACTTAGCTTCGTTCTCAGTGTGGTCTGCGCTTTAGGGTGGACTTTTCTGTACTTACTTACAATGTAGTTTTCTGTTATAAAAATACGATTACGAAATGGATAATGAACTTGTGTAAAACAGAGGTAATTGTACGAGTAATGCGGTTGTCGCAATGTGGTTTGTTCTGGTGGTGGTAAATCTTGGCTGCTTGGACTAATTGGCCATATTGTGCTATTACCGGCTTAATGGTGGAGAGGCCATTAGGCAGGCACGAGTCGCGGTGACGATACCACGAGCACAGCCAACGACCCGTGCGCCTGCCACGCCACACAGATTTGCATATGACCAATCAGACAAATGAGAAACTATTTTTATGTCAACGTGACACACGATTTGAGGTCTAAGTTCAAAATTGCTGTTTTGTCATTAAACTTTTCACTTAAAACGGTGGTGTCAAATATTGAGTAAATAATAACGGGATCGTACAAAAGTTTGCAGAGCTAAACCCGCAGACACATGGATAGCAAATGACTATGAGTTATTGTTGAGTGTCGGCGGCTCCCCTCGGGTGCTGCTTTAATTGGAGAAACGGCTGGGTCAATGTGATGACCGCAGTTCGCAGGTAATAGCAGACTTAATTACTTCACCTGAATAAATCACGCGTAACCGTTACTATTTCTTAGCCAAATGATTGTTAATTTGACAAGACACGAATGGATGTGCGAACTAATAATACAGTAATGTCGAACAATGAAGTGCTCACGAAAGTAAGCAAAAAATTAATTCGATTAGAGTGTAAAAACCGACCTAATAATAACACATTTATTTTCACATTGAATAGGTATAGGTACAATTCGAAGAATAAAAGTGACGAAAGTAGATACAATGTTATTTAATGCGGATGACCAAATTGGCTTTACATTGTTCACAAACGTTTCTACTGTAGGGACAACGTTCAGTATAAAAATATTGGTAGAAACATATCTCAAGCCAGTATGTTCTACATTTAAAAAACGTTATTATGCGTTCACATACTTTCTTTATCAATACTCACAGAGACAATTTGATTAGAAAATGTAATCAAGAAAAGCTTTCAACGCTATAACTATTTAAAGGACGTCATCTCGTCATTGTGATGTAACGTTTACCTAAAATAAGGACAACAGTCTTGTAAAGCTGTATAATAACCTATCTTACTATGTACACACTGCTACGTATCAAGCTACACATTTCCAATATAAGCTGACCTCTCATTTTACGGAAATCTTATACAATGCGAGATCAGCTTATACTGGAAATGTGTAGCTTGATATGTAGCCGTGTGTACAATTAAACTGATGCGAGGGTGATACAAAACGTGGAATAAAACCTTAGGCTATCAATTATTAAATTGTTATTCTATGACATCTGTTTTAATAGAAATAATTATACAATACACATATAATAAGTACACGCTTAGTAGCTAATAAAAGGCACATTATTATCGTTAATAAAAGCTATGTAGATGTCTGAAATTCAGCCACGTAAAACTTTAAGCGATAGCGCAGCATCGGCGCGGGCGCATAGCATCGTCGTCGTACGGGAATTATTCGAATGACTATGAATATCCTCCCACAGCAAATTGGTTATTTGATATCAAAGAGGTGTAAAGTCACCTACTCCCTGTTCCTAAGAAAACAGTTACAAATATTGGAATTTCTCAGATAACCTTTAGCGGTTTTTGATGTTTGTGCACTTAGGTACAAATATATTGAATATAATTTTATTTCAGTCAAAAATTTTGTGATGTCATGTCGTCTAAAATTTTCACAGATATTGGCCAAAAGTCCATAACAGATATCCGCTAACCGTCAGTTTAATTTGGCTACGTTAAATATATATTTTATACATTTCCAAAAAATAACAAGAAATAAATCAATAATATATTTATAAAATATTATAATAATTTAAAAAGTAGGTGCCATTTCTTGTGCTCATTTTCTAATGACTGTGAACCAAACACAACCTCTTGACTCAACTAATAAATTCAAAGAGTTAACACATAGTTTTGGCATAATCTACATCTAAAGAACGAAAAAACGTCTTCCTTTAATGTGCATAATGTGTTTAACTTACCTACATTTCACAATTCATTTATATTTTATATATTCCGAAGTTATCTTTTAAAATACACCATAAAAATATACCGCTAAATGCAAATAATGTTTATCAAAAGGAATTTATCACATATACATAAAATAAAAGTGAAAAATCTTAAACATCGAAGATAAGTGACTAGTTATAAAAATGGCCGGCGAAATATTAGCTGAATTACGCCGCCGTTTGAATGAAAAGAAACTTCCATAGCATACTGGCGATTATATTTTACGAGTATAATATATGGTCGAAGAGTATGACATGTTTTTGGCAAGAAAAAGTGTACATGTAGAGAGACAAGGCGCATTCGAGTCCTATGCAAAGTGGGTGTTGTAGGCTATTATTAGCCTAGCCGAAGGTTAACGAAGCGTAATTTAAGAGCGGCGCCGGATTAGGTTTTTTCTGATCGGATTCCAGGTCCGGACGTCGCAGCGGTTTGGAGTAATTAAGCGGTCGGTTACGAGGTGTAATTACATGTGAAAATAACACTTATGTGTGGCACGGGGTCGTTGAACTGTACGGCAAGAAATGTGGTAAAAAATGACGATGAAAAAGTTGCCCAGCCTGGTTGTCAAAACACACGTCACAGGAATATGGATGTGTCGCCTGCGGCGTGCGCGCGCTTGCGAGATAGGGCTGCCTCATAATCTATTGACGTTAAGCGAATAAATTTAATAGCAAAAACAATCCTATGCCAACTTCGCAAACGAAATTAAAAGAATACAGTCAGCCATATAAAAATTACTAATATGAGCAAATCAAAATTGTAGCGTCATATTCTCTATCCCTTGTAGGCGTGTAAGAGATATTGTAAACGGACAAAATTATGAGATTTAAAACTAGATGTACATAATGGCAGCCCTAGATCTGCTCGCCGACGCGCTCTTATCGGCTCAACAGTTTATTGATCGCGAGAGGCTTCGGTAGTCGCCGCCGCCCGATCATTGTTTGCTAATGAGCCTTCGGGGAGCACAGGTGGTCCGCTGCGATCTAACTCAGTTAACTAAAACAAATATGATGTCATGTTGACAATAATAAATGACCTCTATTAATTTATACTAAACGTACGAGTATAAAACGTCGCAGTACAGTAGGTACATAGAATTCCATTATACGCTATGGCTTAGATCAACTAGCGAGTTACACAGCTATTGTTCTCTTTGAAATTCATATTGTTACTTCTAGAGACGTAACAACTCTATGCTAACTTATTTAACACTATCTAGTACAAAGTTCACATAACTACAACATAAACGTAGAAAAATCGCATCGCTTTGGCTTCACGCCACAAACGCACATTCAGAGCTTGCACTGCACTACAAAATATCGTTTTACATTATCCGGTGCACGATTTCCAGCTTTAAAAAATGCACAGAACAATGCACACGATTTTACACAGGAATGGAAAATCAAACTATAGGTACAATTGACTGAAGACAGCTTACATTCTAAATTGGTGAAGGTTTGCCGGTTCGCCATCAGACTACTCTTCAGTTCACTGAACACTTAAACGTCGAAGCTCAAATCACGCGCATGGAAAAACCCACGGGATGAATTTTGATAGGCCTTTGTGATAATTCGTATTCAGGTTTGGAGCTTCAACGCATCGTCATTACAACTTTGTTTTAAAAAGATCTGAAACATGTATGTAGCACCTCTTCATATTTACAAATTGTAATAAAATTTATTCACAAAATATATGAAAACTTTGTCATTAATTTTCTGTCATCGATCCGTTTCTCCATTTGTTAGAACATAATATTATGAAATCTGAAGCGTGATCGACGCATTCAATTTAGAAGTGCATATTGGTGGTTCTTGTTACGTGAATCGATGAAATATGTCTGTGGTGATACCTAGCAAGAAGTCGAACATTTCTCCGGGGTCGTTTCCGGCTCCCGTGTTGTCGTCATCTCTGAAAACCTGCGAACAAAATTTTAAACAAATTATACACTTAAATTGTGATGAGCAATCATGATTGTCGGTCATGTGAATTAAGCGCATTGAGATAATAATACGTCAAACGTATCGCTGAACATTTTATGACACCTACAAATCGATTAACTTTGCTCTTATTTTCAGCAAGAAAAGAAAGGCATTACCTAAGTGCGTAAGCAAATATCACCATGGCGTTGTACAGCGCAGTACAGTTTAATATCTGAGACTATCTGGTAACATCAATTAAGGTTTTAGTTACAGTGAGATATGTTGAGATTAACAGGTTAAGTGTGGAACGACCGTTATTTTGTAGTTCTCGTATATTCGTACTTCACGGTTGTGTTTCAAATTGAATCGGTATTCGCGATTTATGCAGGTCGTTAGACGATTGTTGATATGTGTGTAAAGATTAATTAAATTAACTACAATACAGGATAGTGTATTTGTATCGGTTTCTGGTTATTTATTTATACCTGTTCTGTAGTAAAGCCTCGAGTTATGTTCTAAATATGCGCGCTATAAATGTTTAAGTGTCTTGCAGCTTAAAGTAATGATAGATTATCAATAGATCGCCTACAAACACAGTGCTCTATTTTTCATAGTTGTTTCGTAGAACCTGCGTGGTATACAGTGAAGGTTCCCACTTTTACATTTATTTCTAGTCAAATAATAGATTTAATTTAATTTTATAATGTCAATTATTTGTGGCACAATCAAAATAGTTATCAGAGGGGCAATTCTCATAATTTTAAGAACATTCACAGTCTGATATCAGTCTCAATATATCAAAAATACCTATAATTTCCCCACATTTTATACATTTGATTGTCGCTGAGATGAGATTGGGACTTGATTTTAAAAGTTTTAATTTCGGGAATTGGGCTTCTGGTCACTTCAAACATTCAATTAGAGAGATATCTTTACAGAGTTAGCAATGTGTGTGTGCAAAATCTAATGTGAGAATCGTACCCAGTTTTTCTTCCACTGTGAAATTAACAAAGGTAATAGTTGCAAATCACTGGAGGTTCCCAAGCAAATGATACAATGATAGCACATAAACGCGCCAAGATAATAATTTAATCATGATATTAGCCGCGCTCGAGGGCAAATTGCTTCGTTTATTTAGAGGTGAAAAGAAAAAGAGTGTGACACACATTTAAAACAGGAGAGATAGTATCGCAAAAAGTTTAATGAATGGGACACGGCAATGAGCATATTTCGTGTTCATTGTTGTTGATTTCTCGGAGCGATTTGCTAATAGCGGCTATTAGCGCGCCTCCGGTCACCTCGTGACGTCGCGTGTCGACTACCGGCCTTACTAACGTACACAAAAAACATAATTATTCCTAAAACGGTAACACTTAATTGATCCTCCATGTGTAGATAGTCTTACGGTAAAATTGATGTCACGTTTCTTCGAGTGCCGACATTCGGTCGTCGTTCGAGTGTCCGTTCCAAAGTAAGTAGCGAATTTATCGATATGTTATTAAAACTTTAATTCTATATGTGAAAGCGTAATTATCAGTAAAGATAATGTACTTTACAGTTAGCAAGTTTAAAGTTGATTTATTCGTGTTTACCGAATCTCTTCCGCACTATAATTAGTTTTATCAGATTTCAAACACCGTGTTTGAACAAAATTGAAATAAGCATAAAATATTTTAAACTATGTTATTACATTTCAATCATTTCGTAATACCATACTCTTTCATGTTTTTATTCGTAGCTAGCTAAGTTTGTGTCTAACAAAATTTACAGACCGTAAAATTACGGCGCAATCGCTGTAGCTTCCACTAATGTGAATGATGGTAGTATGGTGCGGAGACCACAGGCAGTCCGCCGACGAAACATAGGTAGGTATTAGATCGGTGGGAATGTTCTTTTATCGAAACGATCAAAATTATATTTACATTTCTACGTTTTCACGGATGAGTCATATCGGTGTTGTGCAAGCCGACAAAACTGTGGATATTGTCAATATATTCACGACAAATTGTTTGATCAATTTAAAAATAAATCATGTTGGTGTCAGTGCGGTGCTGCAAAAATTTGCGAGGCTGCAGTTAGCGAGCGTGGATGATTGAGATCTGCGACATTCGTGCGGTAGCGCTTGCGCAGGTCATTACGCCGAAACTTCGGGTTCGGCGCGCAACGGTACCGAGACGAGCCGCTGAGATGTTTTGGGACAAATTTAACGACATAACGCCAATACTTACTCAGCTCATTGAGTTTTTTTATCAACCTAAAGAATCTTCACATTAAAAACCCATAGAAGTGGCGCTGTGTAAATTTATTTTTGATGGACATTCTGAGAACTCGGTTTAAACTTTGTAAAACGATTTGTAGATGAAAGTACTAATGGACGTCGATCGGTAATCTATAGACGCTAAGAATAGTTCAGATTTTCTTATTGGTAACCCGATAATCATACATTAATTTTGATTGACGACTGAAGTTCCTGTGAATAGATCTGTGTCAGCCTTCAAAACTATAAAGCCTGGCATCGATACGGAAGATCTAGAAAGTATAAAATATAATTTAATTCTGTGTACACCAGTCAATTATAATTACTACAATATTGATGTGTACAAAAAGTTAGTTGGTTGAAGAAGATAAACGCTCTGCCGATGAGAAACGAAAGTGTGCCATCACAGTTTGGTTACAAAAAGTATGATACTGATCACGTACAGAGGTGGAGTATTAAATTTTCTGCTTCGTTTTGGCGACAAACGGTTAGTGAACGGTCCAGCGGCTATGTTGCGCTCGCGACCACCTCAATTTGGCAAGTAACACCAAACGACCGGGCATTGTGCTGACTTTTCTACCACCTTTTGAATTCTTGACTTTTTTTTTTCTCGGAATTAATTTCCATGGCATGACGAAGCATGACCTTTTCACGAAAATGATAAACTTGTTTATCTTACATTGATCTACGATACGCTGATTTAGTACAGCATTTCTGCAGACTTAATTAAAAACCAGCCAAGTGCGTGTCGGACCACGCATAATAGACGGTTCCGTAGTTGGGATGAATTTATCCCAAGAAAAAACTTAACATTGTAGTTGAAAAACATGTTCTCTCATACATTCCAACTGCAAATGTAAGTTGGCTGACTATTACTCGTTAACTTGTAAAGCCTAGGTAAGTAGGTACTTAGCTGTGATATTTACCTTGTAACTTCGTTATATATAATACTGCTGTGAATTTTTTCACATAATCCAAAAACAACCATTTAGCTTTGGAGGCAATTGAATCTAATAAAAAAATAGCACTCTATACCTTAATATTTCGCAAACGGATCCTTAAATCGAAAATATTTTTTTTTTACAAAAAAAAACAACACACTTCCAAGAAAAAGACTACAAAGTGAAAAATAACTTTAATTTCGGAAGTCGGTGTCTTTGGATCTATATTTAAGTTTTTTCCCACCGACTTTCGAACTAAAGTTATTTTTCACTTTGTAGTGCTTTTACAGCTTTCCCGTACTAAGAGTCTCTGAACTAAGCTGCGGACAGACAGACGGACATCGGGCATGGCGAAACTATATTAACGGTTCCTTGTTGAATACGGAACCCTAAAAACAGCCGATGGAACACAAATAAACACATTTGTTTTTTAACACAGATACGAAAACAGATCTTGTTTAATTATTCTATTTTCTCTACGAACGGATGTTTAATTCCAATAAAATAGTTTTCTTCCAATCAAGCAACTAAAATGTTATCAGATTTTGTTAGTTGATTTATACGGTTAACACCACTAGTGTTGCGTCGATCGACAAGCTCCACACAATGATGGATGACCGTTCGGTCCACACACACGCCAATCATGATTCGCGTCGATCGCCTGCAGCGACAACATCCAATACATGATACGGTAAGGATCTACATCGCACACCCACTTATTTAACCGAGATGCTTTTATTTTCCTGTATTTGTTTTTGTGCCTATTTAAATATACCACTATTTTTAGTAGTCGCACCAATACTAAAATACATTGTATAATTGCTCGTTAGGCACCCGGGGTTTTTATTTTAATTAGTTCTTTCTTGCGTTCTTTTTGTTTTTTAAAACATTACTTTATTTGTGTCAGTTCTTATACACAGTTTTTAAGATACCACTTGAGCTTATTCAATTTATATTTAACAGAATAAAGAGTGAAAAAGTTATTTATTGTCTAATTATAGTTCATCACGTTCGACGTTCATTTGAAAGTAAAAATCGAGCAAATACGCGGCCCTCTTTATTCAGAATAGTTCGGTAGATTTATGTCGCGGGACAATATGGACCGGCCCGTTCGAGACCCATACATACTCTTACACAAAAACTTAATGAAAGTCGAAAGTACGCTTTCACTTGTCGACGGTATTGTATTGTGCATCAATTGTATACAAAACTATTTCAATTGTATTTCTTAAAGTTTTTTTAAAACAAGGGTGGCGTACTCCCAGACGGTCCATTAGCAGTCTAGCCGGTCATCGGCACAGAATTAGCTACAGCATAAATTTTAAGCAGGTATCGCACACAATGCGACATGTTCTAGATAGCATTATTATTTTTGAGTGAAGTCATGGTAGCTTGGTCAGTTTTGAATAGAATGCGTTTTCAGATTTGAATAAAATAAATCTACGGGTGATTTATTCAGCAGACGTGAATGACGCTTTGTGTGAGGATAACGAACTGGAGGGCAGCTTTTGTGGCGACGGATAGACTGACTCTTGAGATGTGTTCTAATATAAAGTGACAAGAAAAACTTAGTAATAGAACTTATGCAGTAGTAATAATAAATGCTCGTAATGGTATAAGAAGCGACGGGTAGCACCTGTGAGTTAAAAATGAGCTACCGGCGGCGGCCGGCTGCGTGCATTGTGAAAACGTCGAATGACAAGCATTCATCTCGATGACCGACACTTAATTCAATTAAGGACAGGTTTATTTAAGCTTAGCCTAGTTTAACCGACGAAAATTAGAATTATTTTTAGTAACAGACTTAAATTACCTATTCATGATTTTATACTTTTGAAAATATTAAACATACTTATTTAAAAGCTGTGGTGGAATGGGTCTGAAATCTTGAACGCAAGTGGATCCCATTAGTCATAAATTTTAAAGTTCGTGTGAAACCATCATTAATACCTATTTTATTTGTATTGCGTACGAGTTTAGTTTCTAAGGGGCAATTAGTGACAGCCCTATTTATATTATACTCGTGAAAATCGTGGACTTCTCTGTAAATTAATTGTAAGGATTTATTAATAAAGCTGCAAAACAATGTTTCAGACGGAATAATACCTATAGTGTTTTATTATCATAATTTGTGTGGTTTATAATTATCAATAAAAATCACTTTATAGGTACTAAACTAATGTCCCCAGACACACAAGAGAATACTTTTAATTGAGACGTCTTTACTGTACATTATAACTTTATTATAGCTATCGGTAAACTAACATTAACCGGTAAATCTCCGAGGTTTAGGTTAGGTTAAGTTCCACATAAATGCCATTCTGGTCATACTCAAGATTTTAATGAGTTTGATGAAAGCACTTAATGTCTGCATAATAAACAGACTATCACGGTTCGCTCGTGTACCTACTTAAGAACATATAGTGAATAATGTAGTACCTATAGTGCTTAGTACCACATGCGCTAAGATCTTCATTTTAACTCTTACTAGCTTTTGCACGCGAGTTTGACCGCGTGGGTTTAGGAATTATCGGTCCTTTTTTAGGGTTCCGAGCCCAAAGGGTGTCCAACGGAACCTTTTCACTAAGCCCATCGCCGCGTCTGTATGTCTGTCTGTCTGCCACAGGGTAATAGGTATCTTTTGTGAAAAATGACTGTTCTAGTGTTAAGGCTACCTCTACAAAAACCATGAAAAAGAAACAGAGAGGCCAATTTTGTATTTATAGGTACATAAATCATAAACTGAAGTCGCTTTTCGTGTCGGTTTGTGACCGCGTTGTTCTTTTAAACTCCGCAACGGATTTTGATGCGGTTTTCGCCACCATTTAGAGAATTTATTCCGGAAGGTTGGTGCGTATACAACATTAATAATAAACTTACATATAAGTAATAAAGAAATCTTGATGCTTTGCCAAGTTGTAAAAACCGTGCGAAGCGGGGGGAAGGGGGGGAGGGGGTCGCTAGTCTATACAAATAAATAAAATTGAAGTGTCTGTTTGTAATGTCAAAATAACAGCTTTTTACTAAATGCATATAATAGTATACATCGTAGTTATAACGAAAATACAATTTTAAAATATTTTGTCGGTCTGTCTGATTGTTCTGGCTAATCTCGAAACGGCTCGACCGATTTTGACGGAACTTTCACTGCCAGATAGCTGATATTATAAGGAGTAACTTAGGCTATTTTTATTTTTAGAAAAAGAATTAGGGTTCCGCGCAAAAACAAAAAAAAAACGCTAATCTCTGGAACTACCAGTCGGAATTAAAAAAAAAAATTGTATTGGTAGCCCAATTCTCGAGGATGCTTATAGGCTAAGTATTTAACATCAAAGAACGCTTAGCGAAAACGAAGTAATAGCGCGGGCGGGCGATGCAAAACGGCGGGTCCGGGGACGAGGGATTTTTATAACGTGGCTGTTATTTTAGCATAATTTGCGTATCTTACGATTTCCACGCGGACGAAGTCGCGGGGCACAGCTAGTTTATAATAAAATAGGATGGATTATGATTTCATGTTCGCTTGCATGAATTTATATCTAAGCTTGTTCATGCTTTGAATATTTTATGGATATATCACATAATTATTAATTGCTTCATATGCATGGGAAGCGTTAAAATCATGTTAATTGAATTAATTTACTTGTGAGATAGTCGATGCTACTCAGAATCTATTATTAGATATAGATACACAACATACTTACGTTGAAGTATGGTCAGATTTAAGAATCAGAGTAAGCTTTACCTTACTCAAAAAATGACCATGATGATAATGAAAATGGTCACAATAAAAAGCCAGTATATGCAGTATGTCACGGCGTACTTAGAGTTACTTTATAATTATAATGAATCTATTAAAGAAATAACCAATGGTTAAAAGCTCACTAACGATGAAGTGGCAAAAACGCTCAGATATAAAAGTATGACATTAAACATGACCATTAAATATGGATAGTTCAAAGTCATTAGTCATTTATTTGACAGCGGAACGAGCAATGACAACACATTTACAGCTCAGATTTACGTGATTGTGATTAAAATGGACAAGAAATGTGTAGAAAACATCGTCGAAAACGTGAAACTCCATTTAAATTTGTATTCCGAGTTGATATAAAAACGCCTTGTAACATGTGGACAGTGTCGTTACTAAGTTGTAATGTTAATATTTATGCTGACGACGTGTGTGATGTGGGATACTCTTAACACTAAATCACTTGAAAACAGAACCAGACAATGATGTCAAGAATTTACAGTGTTATAAACCTTTTAACCCCCCACGTTGGTGTCAGAATGTCTGTGAGAGTTAGTTTGGTGTCACCATGTAATTAAACCTGAGCTAGGGGGCATTGGTCACTAGTACCTGGGCACCAGCTATTCATCCAGAACTATAGGAGAACAGTTAAATGCAAATCATACGTGTGATGATCATTAATAAAGAACACCATAAAAGGCTGCTATTAGCTTTTTATGATGTCACTAAAGTAATAAGAATGGCTGTAGGGAAACAAGTTGTTATGTAGCTTGAGTGATGGGCACTGGCCAGACAACCTGTTAGGCTGTTGCTAATTGCACGCTACTGCGGTATTTATGAGTGTTTGCAACACTTCTAGTTGGCTAGATTGCAATACCGCTACGACTAGTCGAGTCTTAAGGCGAAATGGTTTCCAAAGAAGATATTTTGACGGATTTCGGCTGCACGCAAAATCAAATTTCGTCCTCAAAAACTACGCCTTATTTTTTTTTCATGATTAATAAAAATTGAAGATTTTCTTTAGTGAATTATGAGGGCCAAAATACGATTGACACGATTTGGCTCAATTAAAAAAAAAATCTCAATCTCAATATCTTTATTGCTTTACCATAATGTGTACAAATCGCAGAGTTTCCTCAAAATTAGTATTTTTTATGAGGAAAAACTGTTTTATTCGATTGTAATTAATACAATTTTGTCAACACATTCGCCATTAAAGACTTAATATGGGGATTCTGGGTTTATTTTAATGTAACAGAGCATATAGAAATAAAAAATTAAACATTTTCAAAATTCTATATGCTTCGTTTGGCCATACCAAAGCTCCGAACCCCATCACGATACCATTTCGCCTTAAGCTAAATGAGGGTGGAAGTAATAAATATAATAAACAATAAGTACTGTACACACATTTTCATGAGTTACCGAGGAACTTTATGACAATAACATGGTTTTAATTAGTGACGGGCAGTTTGCTGTACTTCCCGGTCGCATTTAGCGGTTTATTAAGAAGCCAGTGTTAATAAAAGTGGGGAGATCATAGGCTGATAAAATTTAGTGCACCTACATTGTAGACTAACGTATCATCACTACTGTATTCCCCAAACGGATAGACAGGAGTGTATTTGTATAGACTATACAGAATAGTACATAAAGACACAAATTGCCAGTTATGTTTAAGCCCCATGTAATAGAGGCGAGCCTAATGCCATCAACCGGGCTCATAATATCCAGACATCGAGCTGCTTCTGTGAAATGCTTAATAGACCTAATAACACTTTGGCCAACCTGGAGAACTAATCTAGAAATAGTTATGTAGCCACTAGACTAACGTAGCAGTCACATTGTAGAAGCCTAATTCTAAATAATATTATAAGTGCAAATTAAAGTGAGTTTGTTTTTTTGCTTGTTATGCTTTCCATCTGAACGGATTTGGATGAAATTTGGCACATAGGTAGACCATGACCTGGGTTAGGACATATGATACTTTTTATCCCGACATTCCCACGGGATCGCGACTTATGCGGGTGAAACCACGGGGCGCAGCTAGTAATGAGATATTTACTTGTACGGCTGGTGGCGACGGCAGGGGCGCCTCCCAAGCTTGTCACAAATCTCCCCAGATGATGGCGCGCTTGCTGCGGTCAACTGACGCTAGCAGTCCAGACTGAGGGTGCCACGACACCGCCGTTACTGCTGACCTGTATACAACATTAGGAAAACTATTAATACCGGGAACTTCTCTGCTTATCCCCATGAAGCAAGATGGTAACGGCTATAGGTCTCTTTGGCGAAAACACGCGGCAATGCAAAGAGATTACCTACGGTTAGTTCCAAAAGTACCTGATGAAACTGTAAACAAACCCTATTCTTACGCACTTGCTCAGTAATAGGAATTAGTAACACATTCATCTGTATTAGAAGGTTTCAACTTTATATCTCACCACTCTTTCCAACAATTTTTTTTTAACAACATTATTGAATCGTATGTATGAATTGAAAAATCATCGACGAAAATTGAGGTAATAAATTTTAACCTCAATTGATTAATAAATAACATCTTAAGAGCGTTTACGACGTACGGCATTTCATACAAACTTTCAAGTCCTTGTTTTTCGAAATGAATGAACCGATTTTAATGACACATCATTTACGCGTGAACAGGATACATAATGTAGGTCTAAAAAGTTAGTTAAGAACATTTTCGAAATGTCTTATTTAAAAAAAAGATAATCGGTCGAATTTAGCTGCTTTCGAAAATGTTCTCAATTAACTTGTTAGACCTATGTATCCTGCTTATGCGTAGGAAGTTTCATTAAAATCGGTTCATTCATTTCGAAAAATAAAGACTTGAAAGTTTGTATGAAGTGCCGTACGTCGTAAACGCTTTTAAAGGTGATTTAAAATTAGAATTTCGGGTTTAAATAATCAAATCAAAAAATCAAAGCACTCAATTTGTAGTGGCACTACAAATTGCCATCCACAGGTACGTTTTCTAATACATTTGTTTGTCCATGTATTTGTTTTGTTTTTATCGAATACGTTTGGAACAGAATATACATGTAACGGTCACCTTCGTAGAAAACTTATACACTTTAAAGTAAATGAGACACCAAAGTTTTATGGACTAAGACATCTGAAGATGAAGATGATGATTGAAATAAATTAAGCTTTAGCCAGAAAATGTAAGCAAATCTGTTTAAAGTGACCGTCATCAGGGTTATCTCCATTTAAAAGCGAGCTTCTTTTTCGGTCATAATAATTGAAAGCTTAAAGTAATCTAGGAATTTCAACCAAATCTAAGGTCATAAAGTAAAACAAGTGCACAGTGGTTAGTTTATCATAAAACTGGAGCGTTTTTGTGTGCAGGTCGCTTGAACCGTTACGTTTCTCAGAATATTATATGAGGAAACTATGAACGGTATCCCGCGTTTTATGACCGTACATTACGAATATTATGTCGGCGTTTAAATCTGTGTCACTAGCACTTAAAGAAACTCATCGTCCTCTACTAATACACAGACTTTTAATAAAAACAAAAAAAAAACATACCCGCTAAAGTATTCGACTTTCATGACCATTTACCGAAGATGATCGTATGAATGGAACGGTCACGACGTTTGAAATACATTTCAGTTCGCGGTGTCCATTTAACGTATAAGGAAGGATTGTGACCGAACTAGTCCATAGTGGTACAATTTCGAGTATAGAAACTGTTGTATGAAGCTTTGATTGTCGGTGGCCGCTTAAAGGCTTTACATCGTATCTATGCGGGGCGAGGCTTCTCATAAACAAGAATTAGCGTCGGGTTTGTTCGGCTCGTTTACACATACCGCTCCCGGTCGCGTATAACGAGTCTCGCCAGGGATAGCCAATATGGGGACTAGGAAGCGCCATAGCACGAACAAATCTGGTAACCAGAACCTGCGATTGTTTCCTTATTGCATTCCGGCCCGATATCATGATTGTTTTTATTGAATCATATCATACGAACGTGCGCCTAGATGTTGTTCCAATTGCTCCGATTGCTGTACCTCGTCAGAAACTTAATAACCGTTAATTTATTCAATTTCATATATTGAAATATGCGCAGTTAATTAAGTGATGGCTTTAATGGTTCCGCCTACAGGGCAACGTTTGGAAAATGCTGTATATAATAATTAACGTAGAATGAAAGTAATAAAACGTTATGAACCGGATTTGTTGATCGATTTATTCTGTACATGAAAATGTAATTAGTCCGTGGCCTATATTTATATGATAGGTTTTATATTGCTACAAATGGTTGTTTATAAATATGTATGTAGGGCAAAACTTGGGTAATCGGTGATAGTTTTGTTTTTTACTTGTAAAATTCGATTCATTGATCAGACTATTTTTTAAATTTACTGTGATATAGTAGACAAAATAAGTTTTGCTAACTTATATCTAAAAATGTGGCAAATACTATAATGATTGAAAAATGTACATTTATCAAGTCAGTAGTAACTTGGTAATAAAACACAATTATCTATCACCGAATAGCTGCATATCACGAATTAGCCAAGTTTTGCCCTATATCGTATATCTTACTCTCGTCTTGCTTGATTCATAACCAAGCAACACGCCGTCTGTGATCGGAGACAGGTTACCCAATAAAGCAATTTCAAGAACCTATCTCCGGCGGCCGTTAGCCTTTCCGCTACAAAAAGCATGCACCGCGATTAGCCGGGACCAATCTCCGTACACACACTACATACCGTACAGAGTGACGTTTGTGATCAAGAGGGTAGTTAAGAACTGATCATACGAAGAATTGCAACAAAAGATACTTGCCTTATACGCAGCCTAGAAAAGCTTAATTTGAACGTTAACCGTGGCCCCCATGTACCATAAATATTAAATGTGCTCACTTCCTATCCGTCGCTTTGAGAATAGCACGCATCATATTTTCTCTACTCCACATAGGAAATTGACCGTCTGCTAATAATCTCCTACGTTTATTAGGCAATAACTTCTTTACTGAACGAATAAACTATGCGCTGCGGAAATTATTAAGCGTATGCACGCGAGGTGGTAGTTATCAGCAATTGTCAAGTTTACAACTTGCACAGTGAAATAAGTTATCATAACAAAGAGTAAAACTACGAACTGACTGACTGAATTATTTTTAGTTCCAAGCCACATTCCGCGCATAGTTAATTAGATAATCTCTCGATCGCAAGCAATCTGTATCGTCTTTAATCGATAGCCATATGAAGACGATTAATTGCCCATAATGTATTCTGTTCCTAGTCTAAATGATAAGATTCAACGATTGTGCATCGCGGAGATAAATCATGGTAATCGTCGACGACAACAATAATGTGTGTCGCACATGTTCCAGCTAATTTTGTGCGACGGCCGCCTGCTGAGCGCGAGGCTCGAACAGCGCTGATACAATGTACTACGCCAAGTACTCGCAGATAACGAGTACAAAAGCGCAAACGCAGACCATTTCACTAACATCGCAATCCTAATGTACGAACCATTCCGGAAACGTCCACCCTGATGTTCAGTCAAGTTCAGTGTGTACAGTACTGCGGCTGGTTTGTTTACATTTGTAATATTCGACTCCAGAACCACACACATGTTTACTTGTTTCTAGAATAAAATGTCAAGTGACAAGTTCTATCGTCCACAAACGTTATTAGGTACGGTAAGGTTATTAGGTAGATAGTGTTAATATTTGTGGACGCTATATTCCGCAGGCCATCTTCAGAATGAATAAACCCATATATAGGCTTCGTGAGATTCTCTGAAATATTTTATTACAGAACGCGACGACGCTTTGATACATGTAATAATATACAAATCAATGTTTATAGATGCAATATTAGGAAGTAATCTAAGTGTTTGCAATGACACGCAATAGTTACGAGCCCTTCGCGGTTAAAAGCGTATAAGTATGAAATAGGAAACAATGGCTGGGCCTAAGGCAAGCAATCTTTATTGCTCATCTCTCTTTATTTCGATATTGTTGTGCTCAAATTGATTTTGGCCGGAGATGATAAGAGTTTTATGTCGCAACGGTATATTGTAGGAAACCGTAGTAATGTTAGTTTCAATATTGAATCAGACTCGACAATACAGTAATAAAGTGGGCGAGCAACTTAACTGTTCAAACTAGCATCAGTATGGTACGTAGATATTACTAAGCAAAAATATGCATGTCGACATGCAGAGGAATGTTTCCGCGTTACTTTTGTCCTTGTTACGGTAAAATTGTTTACACTATTGTGTGTGGTGTGTCGGCGCGAATTAAGTGCGATTGCATCGCGCCATGCACTTGTGCTGGACAGCGCGAGGGAACAATATGTCCCATTTGCGGCGATCTGCGGGAGAATGGCCCCCAGCGACGGGTTGCGCGGGTGTCTTGACAAAGATTCGATCAAGTCCTATTGCAGCGAGCGCTGGCGATAAGACGACGCGACGCTCGACAAGACCTAAGGGTAAAATAGTCCTTTGACTGCCGCGCTTGTCTACGACCAGGAAGTGCTATCGTAAATAATGTGCTATTTAAATGTGCGATACGTCTTAAATATTCAACTAATTAAATTTGAAAGTCTGACGTGAACAAATACAATTGCAATTTTCAGAAAATGCATTTGTGCAAAGCTAGATTACTTGTTGGATTCCGGAAAATCACATTACAATGTTTTGGCATTTGGTATTCAAATGAATTCAAATGTCATTCTTTACTTTAATCGCATCGAGCAGGTGTGACGATAGCTTAATGCCAAATAAATATGCAGTGTACGGTATGGGAAAGAGAAATTTGCAATGGTGAGACAGTCGAGCCAATGTTGACCTCACGATTTCAATTGTCCATGCGAAATGTTACGGGGATAGCGAACGATGTCGCGACTAAGACAATTCCAGTTTAAAATTCAAGGTCAAAAATGTGACTGCTGAAAATTTATTACGAATCTCAAAGGTCACATCTTCCGTGAGCTATGGTTACAGTTAGAAAGAAATGAATTGAAAACAAATTGCGCTGTGGTCTGGAAACTCTAGTGAGCTATTGTTTAGGACGTCCGTAGATTATATCAATAGTTATTGAAAATAACTCTAGATATACATTAGGAATTCTGTTATTATAGTAATGGATTTATTGTGTAGTGGTAACGAATAGCTTTTTCTGTAGGATTTCTTTTGATCCAAAATATAATTTCGGATAATTAGCGATAGGGTTGCCATCCTCTTTTGAAAGTCCTGACAGACTGCTGGCAATCACTAGTACATTTGTACCCATTCGTCCGGTTGAGTGTGTGACAGTTACGTACAGGTAGGAGGTACAATTAATTAGCATGCTGATCTATTAACCCTAGATTACTACTCTACGTCGCAGAGGCGCCCGCGTTTTTGATATATTGCTCTCTCTTTTTATCCTTCGCGCGTATGGCATTCACGTTCAAGGACATCGCAGCCATCGCCAGCACGTGTCGCAGGACGGTGGTTGCGTTACGGTAAGTAAGCTAGATTTTTTGATATTACTACCCTTGGCGCTCCAAAGACGTATGAGTAGCTTGTATGTAAGTTTTGCGCTATTAATCAAATTATTTTGTTAGTGTTTTTTTTTTGCATTATTAGTTACTACCGGTGTGTTTTATCTTTTTTTCGAAATATATGGTTAACGCTTTGCCATACATTGGAAGAGCCACCGACACCGGAGGATTACCTCAGGGAGAGTAGTACGTAAAGGAATTGACCCGTCCTATACATGGTACTAATCGTAACGTGACATTTGTGATAGTTGGTTCACGTCAGTATCGCTGGCCAAATCACTACTTGCTGAACCATACAAACTCACGCTTGTTGGTACGATAAGATCTAACAAACGGATAATTCCTCAAGAAATGAAAAACACCCGGAGTCGACCTGTTGGTACATCCATGTTCGCCTATGATGGCCCTTTGACTTTGGTTTCCTACAAACCAAAACCAGCTAAAATGGTGTTCCTGTTATCTTCGTGCCACGAAAAAGGGCTCATAAATAATGAATCTGGAAAGCCGGAGATGATCATGTTCTACAACCAGACCAGAGGTGGTGTAGATACATTGAACCAAATGACTTCCTCTATGTCATGCTCTAGAAAGACTAACCGATGGCCAGTGGCTATTTTGTATGGCATGCTAAATATATCTTTCGTGAATGCATTTGTTATATGTTGTCATAATATATCAACAAAAAATGAAAAACCCCTGAGTCGAAGATAATTTTTGAAAAAACTTAGCACGCAGTTGACTACTGAATGGATGCAAAAAAGACTAGAAGCACCTACGTTGAAACACAATATCCGGGATAATATCGAAGTCATCCTGAAAAAACCTTCCGATGACTCTTCTGTACCACCACCACCGCCAAAAAAAAGAAGATATTGCTCTTATTGTACAGACGCCAGCAGGTCAAGCTATCCGAAACTGTCAAATTTTCTCAATCAATCTTGAACGTAATGCTATAGCAATAAAGTTGAAAATCTATTAAAGAAATTTGACAGATTGTAGTAGCTTGATGTGCTGCCGTCCATACATCTAAAAAGAAGAGGATGTCCAAAATGACGTGCGCCAAGTGTCAAAAATCTATCTGCGGCGAACATCAAGTTCATGTATGTATCGAATGCATCTAAAATATTTTTTTTGTTATTTTGTTATTTTTTTTTTTTTAGTTAATTACTTCATAATTTACTATTTTTTACGAGAAGTGTATACTTTAAGTTGTTTTTTGTTTTTTTAATGAGAAGACTGTTTAATTGCCTAAGTTCCTAAAATTTGTTCCTAAGATTAATTTGATTAAAGATTTTATAATAAAAATATATAAATATTATTTAAAATTGTGTTTTTCTCTTTTTAGTAATATACACAATTATATAAACAGTCAAAACATATCAATCATACTTATAGGTTTTGAATAAAATCATTAGTCAATATGATGCGCCTCGCGGGCGTATGAGTAGTTTCTTTGTACGTCGCAACATGAGTAGTAATGTAGGGTTAAGTAAGGTGAGTTGTAAAAGTCGACGGAGGGAAACTGGTTGCATTGGTAGCAGTAAATCAGTTACTTATCCGCCTCTTATGCACCTTGCTATCTTTTTGAATAAACTTAGTACTCAGTGCCGCGGTTCAAGTAATCATGATAAAGATACGTATAAGCGCAGTGATATCAAAGTTTTATTTAATGCGACGACATAATCATCATTGAGCAGATATAGGAGTCAATAAACTAATTAGCAAAACGAGATCGGGCAACAAGACGTTTTAATCAGAAAGCGGTTTAAGATAATATTCTCACAGTGCTAGAAGACATTTGTTGTTAAACATTAAAATGTATTGTAGAAAGGTGTGATGCTCTTGTTAGACGCATAGAATTACGGTTATTATTTAAGTTTCAGGTTATTTATGAGAATATAATGTTTAAATCCCTTTTCACTCTAGTTTCACAAAACTAACTTAAATATGGAGTAAGATATTGGTACATTGTACCACAGGATCAGGTATAGATACAGAAAATTGGAAGCCAACCTCTATCAATGATATTCTTACATAGATTTTTCTACATAATCGATAATAATCAGTGATCGGATTTTGGCGTGCAAACACTGGGATTTAATAACGTTATCAGTATATGGATAAGCCATATAATCCCGGTGTCCTAGGAACAACGATTTGCCATTACTTAGTTGTAATATCGATGATATCACTTTTATGCAATTGCACGCCAAAATCCGATCACTGATAATGATATATGTTTGTGCTAACACCGAATGGGTTGTGAACACAGAATTTCCTTAATTTTTTTTTTAGTTGGCGGAATCATCCCAGCGCTGATTTGCTGGAGTCGTTTTTTCCTCTATCGATCGTTATTTCTCCTGACAAAGTTTATTTTGTTTATGTATTTAAGTATTAGTATTTATTCTTGTATTTTATTTCCGAGCTATCTATCCCGTATGTTGGACCTGCCATATTTTGTCTCTGCATCACCCTAAGGTTGACTGGTAGAAAATGCCTCGGGCATTAAGTCTGCTTTTATACCTACAGTATTTTTTTTACTTGTGCATAAAGTTTTAATAAATAGATAATTTTCTAGGCTTCAATGCCTATCGCTGAATTTCGTGGACAAAAAGGGCTTTGTTCGCGAAATTCGGCGTTTAATCAACACTTACGTGTGATCCTTGAGTATCGTCTCCAGTCGTCCTGAATGCGTATTCCACACATAGGCCGCTCCGTCCGCCGCGCCGACCGACAACAGGCGACCACCCGGACCAAACGCCGCGCGCGACCAGTCGCACCCTACCTTGAACGACTCGTGACTGAAATGCAATTAAAAATTAATGTTTCACACTCAACGTTTACGAAAAACACATGTTGCTGAAACAATATGAACAGTTTTCATTTATTATACATAGGTACGGGTTTAAGGATGACTAATGAACCATGGGAGAAACGAACATCTATACACCGTAAGGACTATTCGAGCTTGCAGCGCTCGGCCGCTATAGTAACGCTTGCTAACAGATGTGGTCATCGTGTGCACGGGATTTTGATTTCAAATTGGTCAGATGTAAGTTTCCCCGATAGAACATTAAGTTATGCTGCACTCGCCATGGGATCTGGAGGCAAAAGTCCTCGCGCACATCTGGGAGTGGCGCGAGGAGGCAGGACGCCGGGGCGTAACTCCGTTGCCGCGAGAAATCGCGGCACGGCGGACAGAGCTCCGGCAGGATCTCATGGCGGCATGGAGAGTGCGATTGTCGCAACCCAGCGCTGGGCACGCCACAATTGCGGCGATAAGTCCCCTCTTTGAGGAGTGGCTGGAGAGGCGCCACGGCGTCCTCACCTTCCGCCTGACGCAGGTCCTCACCGGACACGGGTGCTTCGGGAGGTACCTGTTCCGGATAAGGCGGGAGGAAACGCCCGGGTGTCACCACTGTGTGGATCGCCCGGAGGACACGGTGGAGCATACGGTGGAGGTCTGCCCGGCTTGGGCGGAGCACCGCCGTGTCCTCGCGGAAGCGATCGGCGGCGGCGATCTCTCGCGTCCGGCCCTGGTCCAGGCCATGGTACGGAGCGAGAGTGCATGGGAAGCCATTACCTCCTTCTGCGAAGCAGTAATGCTCGTGAAGGAGGAGGCGGGACGCGTGAGGGAGAGGCAAGCTTTGCACCCTCACGCCCCTAGTCGCCGCAGGAGACGCCCTGGGCGTCGGGAATTGGCAGCTGATTCCCGGCCACCGTAGGCGCGGGCTTGCGGACGGCGAGCAATGGGTAGCTCGCCGTCCGGTAAGGACCAAGCCCGAGTCGACGGCGCGTCGTGTTCCACGCGCGCCTCAAAGAGATGTCAGCACTATTGACGGGGTCCGCTAGGGCCGATGCCAGCTAGGGTTGCGGGATGTTCGAAAGAGTTACCGTGGCCCCGGCACAGGCAACAGAAGGAACACGGGTGGGTTTTAGTCAGTAAAAATCTGACACGCCCTCCCGCTCCGCCCAGAGCGGGAGAAGTCATTTGATGATTTCCCATCCACAAAAAAAAAAAAAAAAAAGTTATGCTGCACTGAGCTATGCTTTATACTATTTAGCTAATTCGCTCCACATAGATTATAATGCGGGAACAAACATAACGTGCTGCGTTGCGCTTTTTGTGGCAACCGTGCTGCGCTGCGGACACACAAATGTGGCTACGCTTTGTTTTTAACGCAGCACGAATAAGTTAGCTTAGGTAAGCACAGCACACATCCATCGCCCCCCATTCCACAGGACCCGAGATGGTCGCGCGTAGTGTTTCACGCGCGCCTCTCTAAGACGTAATGGGGGGAGTTCAACACCTCACTCCCACCTATGGGACGTGGCCCGCATGGCGCGGGCCATCACCAGTCCGGGGCCCCCGACGCAGGTATACGAGGGAACACCGGGGTGGTTTTAGTCAGTAGGAGTCTGACAGGCCCGTCTGCCCACCCCAGGGCGGAGGACATCCATGAGGAAGATCCACCCCGACAACAAAAAAAAAAGGTAAGCAGAGCACAGATTAATGTTGATTAGTTAGCCTTTGGGTATAATGGTGGTCTTATCACTGACAGTAATATCTACCAGACAAGCTTTGAATGGACTGGAAGAAATAGTAGATTGTTTGACAAGGGAGCAAACAACTATTTTAAAGGCGAGAGTGTTTCTTTGAATTCAGAGCGGAGCGAGGGGTTCTAAAGTAGAATCCTGAGCGCAGCGGGGGATTCAAGGTATGTCACTCGAACTTAAAATAGTGTTGCTCCCGAGGTGGATACTACTTTTTATCACCCTCTATGAGAAAATAAGTAAGTGCAGCTTATGATTATGAATAAGAATAGTAGGTACGTTTATTTATTTACATACAATTAGGAGTATTTTTTTTTATTAGGAGTATTTTTTACAATTTACATACAATTACATACATACACGAGGAGCTCGTGGCTAATTAATAACAGCCGAACGGGTCGATCCATCAGGTTAAGCTACGCTTGCCGGGGTTGGTCCGTGGATGGGTGACCATCTTTACATACCGAGACTCCTCCATGCCTCGGAAAGCAAGTTAAGCCGTTGGTCCCGGCTGTCATTCGTGGATCTTTGACAGTCGTTACGGGTCGTCAGAAGCCCGAAAGTCTGACAACCAGTCTTACCAAGGGGTATCGTAGTAACTGGGTTGTGGAGGTCAGATAGGCAGTCGCTCCATGTAAAATACTGGTATTCAGCTGCATCCGGTTAGACTGGAAGCCGACCCCAATATAGTTGGGAAAAGGCTAGGCAGATGATGATAGAAATAATATTTAAACTAAGTAAAATCCGAATTTCAGTAAACAATAACGAATGAAGGCGGAATGCATTTCACGCGTTTTTTATTTTTTACAAACTTTTTTTTTTTAATTTGGTTCGCGCGCGGTTTACTTTATCAAACAGCCTGTTACTTGTTCATACAATGTTCGTGATTGATCTCCTTGGTGATTGGAACTTTTACTAACAATACCTACATTCCAAATTCAAATCAATTTTAGTTCCTAGGGATTAAATAGCTATTTTGGTCTCAGTTTACGAAGCATAAACTAGCTTTTTTTGAATGGATGTGATAAAAATATATTTTCTCCTTCAGCCGACTTTGTTCTGTTTTCTGGTGATATTTTCACCCCCGATCACTCGCACCCCACCTTAAAAGCCTCGTGACTGAAATGCAATTAGTAGCCCCGTACACTTCGTCACGTCTACACTAATAAGTTTATTCTCGTACTTTGTTAATGTATAGGTGTCCAGAAACCTTAATGTAATACTTTAACTTGGAATGTGCTGTTTTGCCAAGGAATTCTGAACAGGTAGGAAAAGGTAACTATGATAGAATGAAACATCTACGACTAAAATTTTAATACTTGACATATTTAGCTTCAAAAACAAACCCACAAAATAATTATTACTGTTTAAAGTCACATAAGTGTCCCATCAATATTAGTTTACCCTACTTTCAAGTTGTTTTTAATTTACTTCAAGTTTCCTATAAAATTACTTCTTAAAATTGTCGAGAGTTGACTTTCTTTGAAAGCATTTCTTGTGTTTTTTTAAGGTCAGCTCAAAAATTGGAATGGTAAAAGTAAGCGAAATATGAAAAGTCCTAACAGGTATGATACAATCTTGATTACCATCTTTGATTATTAAACTAAATTATCGCCAATGAGAATTTTATACTTTAAACAATATTTATTGAGTTAATAAATTCAGTGCTCAAAATAATTAGTTTAAATACTTAAATGCAAATAATCTTTAACGATGTTTTTGCACTTGGCACAATTATCTACATACTCGCTCATTAAGATGTTACGAGTATAAAGGATTGATTAAGATCCTTTTCAGCGATTCGAATCGCGCTTTCGAATTCGAAAGAGATTTGACCTCTATTCACATATAAAAGCAACTGTTCTAATGAAATAATTTATTATTAATGTGTATTTAGACTTTAGGTGAAAAATCTACCTTTTTCTAGAGGAAAAGACATCAACGCGCTTCAATAGCGTAGAGTCATCTCAACACCGCTCTCTTGAATTTGTATTTATGTATATATATAATTATGGATATATATTTTGGTAAATTTGTATGTATATGGGTGTAGGTACTATAGGTACACCTCTGCCTAAGCATTCGGGAAATACAGGCGTGATGTTATATGTTATGTACGTAGGTATGTGTATTATAAGTTTATAACCTATTTATGTACTTGTATACCTATTCTGTTTATACCTAATTCATTATGATATATTTTAAAAGTTTTTTTTTTATCATTGTTCCTCTCAAACAGAGCACCTGCCATCTAATCTCTTCACCACCTTTGGTTGAATGCCTAAGGCATTAGGCCGCCTTTGTATATTTTTTGCGTGTGAAAAGTTTAAATAAATAAATAGTTTCGACGCGTTAACAAAAGGAGAATGTTTTATGATCTTCGAATATTATGATAATTCCCAGCTAAACGAGCTTTAGACGATACTTTTGACCATAAATATAAAGAGAAAGCATATTCGACTTCAGAAACTGTGGGAAATGTCTAAAATATGAATTTGTTTTTAATGCCATGTGTGCAGTACTTATATCAACAATATTTAGCTATAAAACAACAAAATAAACTTGCCACGACTAAAATTATCATCTCTTTCTCGTAAAAGTTTTAAAGAAGGTCTACAAGATATTCTGTATAATGACTAATTATTTGCGATAATACAACATCTAATCGATTGATTAATTAACTTGCATTAAAATATAACTGAGAACTTAAAGTATCTAGGTTATTATTTTGTAAGTCTATTTAAATTTCGAATCAATAATTATTTGTTCTACAGTGAGTCATAAAATCCAGAATATATAACTGTAAACAATTCTGAGGTCTTTTTTTTTTTTTTTTTTTTGTGGATGGGAAATCATCAAATGACTTCTCCCGCTCTGGGCGGAGCGGGAGGGCGTGTCAGACTTTTACTGACTAAAACCCACCCGTGTTCCTTCTGTTGCCTGTGCCGGGGCCACGGTAACTCTTTCGAACATCCCGCAACCCTAGCTGGCATCGGCCCTAGCGGACCCCGTCAATAGTGCTGACATCTCTTTGAGGCGCGCGTGGAACACGACGCGCCGTCGACTCGGGCCTGGTCCTTACCAGACGGCGAGCTACCCATTGCTCGCCGTCCGCAAGCCCGCGTCTACGGTGGCCGGGAATCAGCTGCCAATTCCCGACGCCCAGGGCGTCTCCTGCGGCGACTAGGGGCGTGAGGGCGCAAAGCTTGCCTCTCCCTCACGCGTCCCGCCTCCTCCTTCACGAGCATTACTGCTTCGCAGAAGGAGGTAATGGCTTCCCATGTACTCTCGCTCCGTACCATGGCCTGGACCAGGGCCGGACGCGAGAGATCGCCGCCGCCGATCGCTTCCGCGAGGACACGGCGGTGCTCCGCCCAAGCCGAGCAGACCTCCACCGTATGCTCCACCGTGTCCTCCGGGCGATCCACACAGTGGTGACACCCGGGCGTTTCCTCCCGCCTTATCCGGAACAGGTACCTCCCGAAGCACCCGTGTCCGGTGAGGACCTGCGTCAGGCGGAAGGTGAGGACGCCGTGGCGCCTCTCCAGCCACTCCTCAAAGAGGGGACTTATCGCCGCAATTGTGGCGTGCCCAATTCTGAGGTCTTAGACTATTAAATCGCAGGAAAATACATAAAACTTTATACTAGCGCAGCAGAGTTAAAAGTAATAATATAATAAATAATAGGTTAGCGTACCTGAAAGTACGTACGATCGTGTTCATCCTCAGATCTATTAGTTGTATTGTGTCGTCGCGGACGCACGCCAGCAAGTAATTGTTATCTGAAACGAAAGTTGACGTAGTACAGTCACGAGCACTAATATGTATACACTTAGCATAAATCAAAAGCGATTTTCTTGTGGATTTACGATTACAACTTTGAGATAAGACCTCTTTCATTATAGTATGGGTGTCAAAATACAATGTTCGTAACAACATAAAATTACAATCAATACAGTAGGAGAAAATAACTTTTAAAAGTTGCTCCGTGTACACATATTAGTGCTCGTGACTGTACAAATAAAAATAGAAATACAGTGTCTCTTACACAGCACCCTACAGTATCATAACTTCACAGTTACAATAAAACCGGCCAAGTGCGTGTCAGACTACGCACAGTGAAGGGTTTTCGAAGTTAGGATGAATATTTTACGCGTGCACAGCCATTGATTTTATCGACCGCAAAAATAAGTTTGTTTTTCATAGTATTCCTCGAAAAAACTATGAAAAACAAAGTTATTTCTACGATTGTAACCGAAAATAACCCGTAGGTATCTCAAAAACTATTTACTTGAAACATCATCATCTTTTTAATTATGTGTTTCAACAATACCCCACAAACTTATGTGCATTGAAATATTTTTTCATACCTCTGTTACAAACATGTATGGAGGAGTGCGACCCTTAATTTGAAAACATTGTAAAAGTCAATTATTTTTAAAAGAGTAACCGTGGAGTTTCTTGCCGGCTCTTCTGTATAGGAAACGACCAATTGGAACCGCGCAACTTGCTACTGACGTTTCACAAGTGCCCATGTCGGTTTATGTGAAATAAAATATTTTGATTTGATTTGAACGAATTCTTTTAGTAATTTCACCATTTGTTTAGTGGTGCACAGAATTCTGTGTACCTCCTTTTAATTTTCAATCGATACAGTGCCAATTGTCATCCGGATGAAACAGCCATTTTACTCGGAACCCAGTCCTTTTTGTCATTTGGCTACAGAACCCTAAAAACACATTTGTACCTATTAAGTGAAATTATGAGCTTTGATAACGGACGTTTACCCATAAGAAGAATAGCTCAATAACAAGAAGATTTATTACAGCTTGTGCCTAATTTAGAAGATTTGTAATCGTGAGGCCGCTATGTTCTTTATTGCCTTTTCGATAATCGTTGCGAAGGTAATGTTTAACCTTAAACCTTTCAATTGGCGCTTAATAGTTTGAATGTAAGGTAAAGAGCTTCATGAAACGGGCACACCGCTTTATTAAATTAGATGATTTAAGTGTGCGATACCATCATGGATTCATTAGCTATCGGTCGGTATGAAGAGCGATCAAATGTCTTGAAGTCAACAATTAATTCTCAGGCGGTTTGTGCGCCATTAGCTATTACTAGTTCAAACGTGAGATTGGCGTCTATGTGTTAACATCCGCTTAGTAGGGCAAAACTTGGCTAATTCGTGATATGCAGCTATTCGGTGATAGATAATTGTGTTTTATTACCAAGTTACTACGGACTTGATAAATGTACATTTTTCAATCATTATAGTATTTGCCACATTTTTAGATATAAGTTAGCAAAACTTATTTTGTCTACTATATCACAGTAAATTTAAAAAATAGTCTGATCAATGAATCGAATTTTACAAGTAAAAAACAAAACTATCACCGATTACCCAAGTTTTGCCCTACTATGAAAGCATTGCTCGTATCGTGCTAACGCAATTTGTACGATAAACCTGCATTTTACATATTACACACATAATACACGACATTTCTTTCATTCAGTAGTTGGAACTTGCGAAGTGTTACTAACTGAGGATACTTTCACACCTCTTTTACTTCTAAAAATAAAATGAAGTTTACTAAGAAACTTAATTTTGAATAGAAACGGCAACTTTACTAAGTTGCTGATTCTATACAAAATAAACTACTAAATCTTATAAGGGTCAAGTGTAAACACAACACTAAACATGAATGAAACTATCACAAAGTATTCATCTCTTGTACATTATATTCACACAAGTCTCTTATATCTTTCACAACCATCTTCCCGAACATCAACAAAGATCTTTTATCAAATTGTTTTTCTTCTCAATTGAAGTGCGCGGTTTAATAACTCTATTCTACTTTCATGCACTTGTAACTGTTGCTATCAATAAAGTGATAAGTGACACTGAAATCTAATAAACTAGAGCGTTTAAAAAGCTTTCGAACATGTCATATCTGCGATTCCACTCAGTATCAGCGCATGATAGATCGTCGATAGCGCGATGGATCTGGATCTAACGTCATGGCTAACTGTGAACTGTCTCCCTATTCATTTGTCCGATGAAATCGACGTGATTTAATCAGTTTCCGAGACAGTGCCGTCTCGACACGGCGATTGATTGAAGGTATCAATCTGAGCGTTTCGTGCGATGCACAGACCGTTACTGACAAAAAAGGGATCGATCGAGAAACGCGTAACGGAAATGGGCATTGCGCACCCGTCACGTTATAGTGCTGACACGAATACCGATACTAATATGCGATGCATTCAATTACGGAAAATTTACAAGTACTCCATCGAATAAACATCTATTTAACTTTTGATGTAATGTGCCTGTCTTTCAGTGTAACAGTAGTTGCGATGTTAATCTTAACTACTGTTGCTTTGACTAGTCAACTGCTGAGTTCATTTCTTGCATTTGAACATTAAGTATGGATGCGTAACATTAATGCTGTCATTTAAATTGCAACTTGTCCATAAAATGATACTTTAACTATTACTGAAAGAGCCAACATGCTGATTAACTTTTCTTGCATTTATATGTTAGAAATTGACAGGTGGGTTGATGTAATAAACACACATACCTCTACTAAGATCAAGCGACGTGACCTTCCCTTGCAGCATGATATCGTTGGCAGACATCTCGGTGCGGATGTCCCAAAACCTGATCCTCTTGTCGAAGTGTCCCGAGATGATGGTGGAGCCCGCCCCGTCTGACGTCACCAGGTCGTTACACGATGACCCCGCGAACTTCGTCTCCGTACCTGTTGAAGCTTGCATTATAAAATCTGTGTCACACAACGGTAGATAATAACAATAAAATTTCCTGAAGGCCTATTAATGTGCACGGTAAATTACTTATGTGTGTTATTGCATTCATTAGTTAAGATTCCTGGCTGTGTGGCCGACATGCGAATGTTAAACTTTACGACTGATGCGAGTGTTTTAAGTGGTCTTTGCTCCGTGAGATAATAACGTCATTATGATTACCAGTTTATTGCGATCAATATATTATTAAGTCATGCGCAGTGATTATTATAGAATACAATTTTCAAAATAGATCGCTTTGTTCAGCGACTAAGCTAGATAGATATTCAAGGAATTGTATAGTAGGCATAGGTTGTTTTTTTTAAACATCAATAAACTGTCAATTATTAACAGTAAGGAACTAAATTATTGAGCAATTAAAAACATTGCTACGAGAACCAACTTCGTAGCAATATTTCGTAGCAAGTTTTTACGTAGTCGGCGAAAAGATTCTTTATGCATCGTAGCGTCCAATGAGCGGTTGCAATGTCTATAATTAGCTTAATAGATGTCCAGAACTAGTGAGACGAGAAAATGAACTCTCATCATTACACAGGGACAAGTTATATTTATACTTGGTAAAAAAAGTTTGACGGTAACTTATTTGGATATATCAATGGCGCAGAAAAAGTACTTGTACTCGTAGTGTTCACTTGATTGCGGCTAACCACACTGAGCAAGTCTCTCCTGGTTCACGGATCGATGCACAACAATGCCTATGATATGCATTATGTAGGTAAAATGTCTGGTATTATGTCGAATGCAAAAATATCACTTTGTCATATTACGTGCATGTCCTATGGTGTCAATATGACGATCAGGGCTGTTAAAATGGCTGCTCAAAAATTCGACAATCCGCGGCTCCAAAAACTTTTGATATTTGCTTATGTATACATAAGTTTGTCAGCAGGATACCAATATAACTATATGGTTTACAGTCGTTTAATTGACGTTTCCCTGTTTAAGTGTTTATCCTGAAGTGCAGAGAGATCGATCAGTACAATCGAGAGAAAGTCAATGGTTTTGAAACTTAATGTTAGAGATGATTATAGAGTCAATATAAATATCAAATCCAAGGTGATATAAACAGTTGACAGTCTATTGTCATATTTACAAGTATGATTTCTACCATTAATCCACATAAGAAATATAATGGGGTTAAAAACAGAAAGCTCGTCATAGGTGGCAGCACTTTTGTCCGTCTTCAAACCGCCATTGTTGTTTATATGTTCACTGTTGTGTCAATTACAAAATATACGAAAACGGGACAAAAATGTCCACGAAACTGTTGTCAGCTGACGGGTTGACTGGTTTGACGTTCATAAATGAAAAAATAGAGGGTACAGCAGTCTTCCTCAGCCTTATATTATGTTCATCACATAGAACAGACAAAAAGGATCTATCTATGTGCGAAACATTCTAAATAACTATGAGATTCAGTTCAGGATATGTGTTAATATTAGGCAGTAGGTAGTTTGGTATGAGGGTATTAAATCAACATAGCAAATGCTGCTAAGATGGTACTTAGATATTATTATATTTTGGTCGATTGCATTTATATAAATACCCACAAGTGCCTGTAACGAAAACACACTTAGTTCTCTGTTTTATGACAAAAAGCATCACCTGTGTATGAATTTCTCTGATAAAAGTATTCAGGTTTAAAATGGATAGCACATAACCTCGACATATTATTGAGAATCCAATTTTTTCTTCGGAGAGCTCTCTCCCACAGTTTTCTTAACATCTTTGGGGAATAAATGGATCCCCGAATTTTTGCAGTCAACAGCTACGCAACGGGGCATATTAATTATTTATTAGTAAAAGAAGTTGATTGTTTACTAAAAATGTATGGATATTGACAGCTAGCTGTCAAATTTTAACACGGACTATGGTAGCGACATCTGAAGTGTGCAAGTGGCAGTTTTTATTCTCATTCAAACTGATTGAAAGCTCTTATTGAATTTAAATAGTAGGTACAGTAGATTTCTTTGTATGTTTTAGTTACTGGTAAAAGTGCAGTAAAAGTCGACATTTTAGCGGGAGATAAGGAAATTCAGAAACATAAGTATATCATTTCGTAATGGATGGGTGTTCCTTAGAAAATTTGTGTTGTCCCATAATTTTAGTGATGTCCTTAACAACTTACTAATTATGAAATAGTCAGCATCACTCGACTATTTACTGTCGAGAAGCCATACAACGACTGTTAATGATCCTTAGGAGCTGAGCAGAATGAAAAAAAGTCAGAAAGAACGCTAAGCGAAAACGAAGTAATAGCGCGGGCGGGCGATGCGATGTGACGGAATGGGTCGGGGGACAAGAAATTTCACGCGGACGAAGTCGCGGGCAGAGGCATGTGGTATATTATAACTGTTCATTTAGCATTGGATGGTCAGGAGGGCCATACCGGTAATTTTAAGTACGTTCACATACTAATCTGTCACGATCTGTCAAAAATTGTATAGAGTTTACCTACATTTTTGACATTTCATTGCCGCTGAGATGAGATTGCGACTAGATTTTGAACGTGTTTAATTATGGGAATTGGCCTTCAGGTCTGGGTTGCTCGATGTTGATCGCGCGCTGACATGTTGACGGCTCTGCTTCCCATCTTTTGTTATGTATGAGTCGTCATGGCAATGTAAAAACTACTACATCATCAGTTTTATGTAACACTACGTATGTGAAATAAACTTTTGTTTCAAATTGTTTGACTTTAATTAATTTTGGTGAATGACTGCCTCGTTGGTCTAGTAGTCGCAAGCGCTACTGCTGACCATGAGATCCTGGGTTCGATTCCCAGGTCGGGCAAAGTGTTCTTGGGTTTTTCTATCTGGAATTTCTCAGTAGCAGCCTGGAGTCTGGGTTTGTGCCCGGTAGTTAGCAATAGGCTCGCCCCCTATTACATGGGACTTAAACATAACGAGCGAAATGTGGGTGTATTATAGGTAGGTACACCTCTACCTCACCCTTCGGGGAAACAAAGCGTGATGTTATGTTATGTTAAGCTAGGCTACCAAGTCGCTTTCTTATTCTGAATGATATCATAATATTGGATTTCTCCACCCGTCCTGTTGCAATTCAAGTACTAAGTTATATCATCATCACATAATGTCATTAAGGCATTAAAGAGACGAATTAATATTATGATGAGTACATATCAGAAGTCAATGCAGTCCCTTCACATTGACGAGTAATAAGCACTTACAGATGTATAGGCTAAAGCCTGCCTTAACTTGCCGACATCCGTCCATAATATCCGGGAATCTATCTATCTGTACATACCCGTATATAATTACTTGTCCCGACTGATTCATCAACGCAGAGCCGCTGGGGATACAAGCTTGAAATTTTGGCAGTTAATGCCTATTATGTTGTAAGCATCCACTAAGGAAGTATTTTTAGTTATTAGAACTTTAAGGGGGTGAAAATGGGGATTTTGTTTGCATGAAAAATATTATTTCTTGAGTTAATAAACTTGAAACTTGGCACGAATACTTATCTAAGTAAATTATGAAGTTTGTAATTTTTTGTTTTTCTAAACTATTCTCCAAAGAGGGATTGGGGGTGTCAGTTTGTATGGAAGAATTTTAACGCGCGGTTCGATTAACTCGAAGCTCAGTAGTTATACTTAAGACCGAAAATAAAGAGTAACGTGTATCAGGGTTTTTTGAAAATCAACCCGTAACGGGGTACTAAAGTACCAAATCCACGCGGACGAAGTCGCGCGGGAAGTGCTAGTTTATTTAATGAAGCGGTAAAACTATGTAACTTTAAAGTATATCGTTAATACTCGGTGGGGCAGTAATCATACGTGTCATAATAGTTTGATTTAAAATATTGAATAATCTGTCAATTCTTATCGCTGTCCGATGTTTATCTGTGACGATACAAGTCCCAATATTCAATAGTGTGAATGGAAAAAAAATATTAATGCAATAAATTGGACCGTGAATCGGCGCCACGGGACGTCGTAGTTATTCACACTCAATCGAGAATCAACTTATAAGCAGCTGATTGGTTATGAAATATGAGTAACAAAATGGTGGCTACTTGCTCGCGTTGCCATTGTTTTTTTTTTCAAACAATCGGCCAATCACAGTCCACAGCAAGGCAGGGGTTTAAATGAAGATGATCAATATGAACGTGTGGCTTGAATAGGTACGGTTCGTGACAAAAGTCAACACTTGTCTACCCATCATCTAAATTGACACAAAATTATTCGATAAGTACATAGTATTTTTGTATTTCATATGAATTCTTTTGATTTTACTTTTGCTCCGATTAACCGGATTTTGTTCACAATTTTATGGGTTAAAACTTTTTTTGCGCGGAACCCTAATTCTTTTTCTAAAATAAAAGTAGTCTAAGTTACTCCTTATAACATCAGCTATCTGCCAGTGAAAGTCCCGTCAAAATCAGTGCAGCCATTCCGGAGATTAGCCGGAACAAACAAACAGACAGACAGACAGACAAACCGACAGACAGTCAGAATTTTATAAATTGTTTTTTTTTTGTTATAAGTACCGTATATACTTTCTTATGCATTTAGTATAAAAACTGTTGTTTTGACTTTACAAACAGACACTTCAATTTTATTTTTTTGTACAGATGCAACGTTTGCAACGTTTCTGTCTGTCGGGTACTGCGCTTCTAACTAGAGATCCACTTATCCGATTTACGTGTTTTCTTTTTAAATTCATAGTTATGTTCTATGGTTTGGATCAAGTATTTAGCTGCGGGCACGGGTAATTTATTCATATTGAAAATCCCAGAACATCACATTGCAAAATTCTACGATACTAAAGAAAAAATCTATTATTTTTAATAGCTTGTTACATCCAGGATATCACTTCGTTTTACAATATTGGTTGAAGCATTTAATTTAAATAAGGCAGTCGTAAAACGACTGATGACTGCTTTTGCAGCAGCCAGTAGTAATTGTAAATCAAGTGTGCTCTAATTAGTTCCTAGATATTACAGCTATGGGAAAAAGGATGCACTAAAACGGATAATTGCGTTACCACGTCCCGATTAGATTTCAATCAGTTCTCAGAACTGCTCGCTGCCACGGCTGTTAATATTACAATCTAAGTTATAAATGGCGTTATATATCAAGATCCAATAATTGTAATATGTTTATGAGGACGAGTTTCCCGACATTTATAGCCTGAGAACACCCGCACTTGCGCATCGTATCGTGTGTAGGCAATAACTTATCGAGACTCACTTGTAAGTTATAGCCTAACCATCGCAGGAAGCAAGCCTATGATAAGTCAGAGAAAAAACCTCAGCCCATGTTGTATTTGGAAACAAACTATTATTTTCAGAATGGCTAAACGTTTACATGTTCGGGTCCTCTTGAAGTTAACAGAGACTAATTACAAATGTTTTAAGTGAAGTAGCTCTAAACACCACTTAGTGTTGGGTCGCAAGCTCGGGGAAAACAAATGGTTGCCAGATAAATTACACGAACGTATCAAATAAATGCATTGCCGCTCTTTAGATAAAATGCAAATTTTTAGCAGACGGTAAAATAGGAAGAGATTCTCAACTGGAATTCTAGATAATCCTCAGTACTTTCGCAGGTTAGATTAAATGTTCCACTATTAATATAATCTTGAATCCCTGACGGCAGTTAAGAAGGGACAATCGAGCACTAACAGCTCCGAAATCTGTCGTACTTATATTTGCCTACATTTTGGTGAACAACGGTTATATCTACCAGTGGCGAGGCTTGACATTTTATAGGAGGGAAGCCGATGAAGAAATTGTTCAGTTATAAATAGTCATACAAATAGGATTATCACGTTGTGGCGCCGGCTTATTTAGAACAATTTGTGTTGTTGTTGGAATATATATTATTTGGCAGTCGTAAACATTACTGAATGTGCTATTTTTCAATGGTGGTAGGTGAAGTTACTCTTTCGATCCTGCAAAGGGAAGCCGGTAGGAATAGAATTGTTAGCGCGCTTCGCCTCTGATATCCGTTAATTTAATCTAATATGTGATTAATGCTCGTGCCTTATCTAAATGAACTTTGCTTTGCAATGGGACAGTAATAAGTTGCTTATTATTAAGTCGCATCATAAGTTTCTATAAAAGTTTGATTGACTATTATATTGTACTGTACAAAAGCATGCGTCGTAGAACTCGTAGAGCACGCAAACTACGTGAACAGTCTAAACGTGCAATCGCTTGAACACATCAGCCCCATCGCGCGTGCCTCACACTGGTCTTTAATTCCAGCTGCATTAGTCTCTTTATCTTTTAATTTTCACACGACGTTTCAAACTGCAGTTGTTATCGGGTGTGCACTTGCAGTCAGGTAGCATTCATCTGCAGCAGCCCAGCATTTAATGGCTGCTCGTATATCAGGTGCGTTTATTTTATTGTGCTTCTGTTATTTCTATTAGTATTCATATGCAGAACTTTGGTCTACCTGAACTCTGTAGCCTGTATTACACATAGAAGTAATGATTTACAACACAGGAAGGTTCAGGATTAGTAGCAACCCTACTTGCAAAGCACACGTTGCTTTTAAAAGGCTATTTCCTTTTATTTTATTTCTGCAATTTGCTCTTCTACGTTAACTGCGTACGTTCAGTTAACCGACTTTAGTTTTACATCTGATAGCTGCTGCAATCATTTAAAAAAATGTTCCCACCTCAAAACCCATAACTTTAATTTAATATTTATGTTAGGCTGTATACTATCGTTATGCCATGGGTCTAAATCTAAGCTGTTAGTACTTGTCCGAGTTATAAAAGACGACTGCGAGAAGGGTTTCCATACAATAGAATATTATGAATTATTGTGCAATATATTTCTCTCTGTAGTAACATAGAATACTATTTTGTTATTAAAATTGTTACCAATAAACAAGACGGTCCTATAAAGAAAATGAGTTGGTACATACTTACACATTTTACTTCTAAGGTCCCATATTTTGAGCGTCCGGTCGTGGCTTCCCGTGATCACTTTGGTCGGCTCCCCGAGGAATTTAGCAGCCATTACTTTGCCGCTGTGACCCGTCAATGTGTGCTGTAAAAAAAAAACAACACATGAACATACGTTCATAAAGAGATTTACATATATTTATGATAAAATTAACATACGTTCAGACTAGAATCACAAAAATATAGTCATTACGATTTCAAGCGTAAGTATGCATAATAAAATTCAAATTAGCTTTTATTAATAAGTTGGATGATATAAAAATATTATGTGAGAAATTTATTAAAAATATTGGTAAGAAATCATTGAGGTAGGAGGCGAGTGGTGTAATAAAATGCAAATGGTGCTACTGTCAGCTCCCGGCGGAGTTGGACAAGGGTTTACACGTGGCTGTGGCTCCCGGGCCCCGGCGCGGGCGCAACACGAACAACGATTATTGTCTTCTCTTTATAGCATCGTGATCTCTTCACACAGTTTCACTTAGCACTGCACCAAATCGATGTCTCACGAAGGAAATCGTTTAGGCCTATTTGCATCTAAAGTGCCTATTAATTGCTTGAATGTCACAGTTTGTAAACAACTTGCTGAGTTTACGATAATGTTGAATAGTGTAATGCGTTTTGAAAAATACAGTGTGTTTGCAAATTTATTTTTTTGGTTTATAAAAATGGTGTAAATCGACAACTCTACGCTACGTACGAATGATACAGAAGCATGTACACTACTATTAGCTTTTACGTTTTGATATTTAAAAATGATCCGAATAACGAAAAAGATTAGGTCATTATCTACTAGAGCTTAAAAGCTCAATTTTACATTACGTTAAAAAAGTTATGCAATAGTTAAGCACAATAATTGTGTGCATAATAATATCCGTCCTTGTTTACAACAACAATATGCGGCGAACTTCCATAGTGTAGGTGCTCGAGCTGTAAGTCCGCAGCTGGTTCATTAGAGAGTAATGTATTACCTACAATTAACAAACAATCTCACTGGAATCATGACGTTATGGCAGATTTATAACACAAGTTCATTCTAAACATGACAGGCTTGTAGTTAAACAATCTGGACACGCTCAAAATGTCTCCATAACTTTGTGGTAATGCCGGGTAGACGGCTGACCCGCTCTCGCCGTTCTTAATTACAGACAAAACGCTCCGTTATCGGACGGCACAGTCGACAAGTTTCATTCCATTTATGTACAGTAAACAGTAACATAAACAAAGGCGAGAGACGCATAGTGCGGCTAACAACGCTCTGCACTCGTCCACCACACGCTCATGTAAATTAAACACACGACGCGCGACGCGGACGGTACGCCACACGTTTCTCCGCCCGCCTAAGAACCACGTAAGCTAAGTAATTGAAATAGTTTCGCCACAATATTCAAGAATCCTTCGCTCTTTTTAAGATAGCGATAACATGTTAAGTCATTAGTGTTCTCACTGTTATTACGCCGACACTCATTTTGAGGACATAAATTGCAGCACGTTCTGCAAATTTAGATATCATTATAAAATATTTAAAACGGTATGATACTCAGAAAAAAGATAATGTTAGTAATAAAAGACGTAACTGATGTTACGAGGAGTAATTGACCCCGGTGTACCTCGATAAATAGGAATTTAAAAGCAATCATACAGATAAGTACTATTATCACATGTGGTTATCATGGGCATCTTTTATATTGGCGGCGCGGGCGCCGGCTCGTGGTCGGATTCTTTTGATAGACTAGACTATCTCGATTAAATATTTTCGTATTTTCTTTTCTTGCCTGTTAGTATTGTAGCTAATTTACCCAGAATACTAATTACCCTAAATAGTAAAAAAATTACCCTGAATACTGGAAAACCATTTTCTTTTAATTCTACTTCCGGAATATAACCCTATCGAGTTGACAACCCTATAGTTTCTCCTAAGGTGGATGCACTTCTCCTTTCTCTTTCCTTCTTTCCGAGACATTCATTTCTAAGCCAAATTCGATCCAGTAAGCACGTTTGGCGAGGAGGAATTAATTAAATTTAATTCTCAAGGCCCCATTAGCCGCCGGGTAGTGTTCCCGGAGAGCGCGCAACGGGACCTTATCATCGCTTTTAAAATTTATAGTATAACGGCTAATTAAGAGTACACTCATTTGGTTCGTTCGTCGCGTCACGAGTGCGAGAAGCTTATATGCTGTTTCGGGTTATTGCCACGCGATAGTCAGGGCACACTAATTGAGGGGGTTAAGAGATATCATCCGGACAAGGCCCGCCGACTCTTAACGAGCTAATATAACCTGGCGTAGTACATTCAAAACCAGCAGACCTCCCAATGCTCACAATTCGATATTCGATATAACCCTATATAAAATTTACATCCAATATAAAATTTTAATGGACCGACTGACGAAAAATAAGTAATTTCCGACCGGAGTTGTTTGGTAATTAGCTTTTGCCAAACATCAGAGTGCAATTATAAAGACAATCTGGTCGGTCTTATTACGTTCCATTATTCCGTCGGGAATAAATGACAAAGAATAATTCTATGATTTATTACGGCATAAACTTATAAGGCATATCTGGTATACATTATACTTATCGCAATAATAGAGTACAATATCTATGTGGCCGTTAGAACATAAGTAAATATTGTACGCGCAGCCGGCGAAATAACTTACTCCTTATAAATCAGTTGATTTGAATTGCGCTCTCATTAGTGATTCCAGCTGCGGTGCGTTGCACAGAAATACACAACTTATTACTTCGGCTACACGGCTAAATCCATTTATAAAGTAACCACATTTAGCTTCTGAATACGCGACTTATCTCTTGTTGATACCCAAACGAGTTCACCAAATACGAGATAACAGAGAAAAATCTGCGACGTCGGTTTCATTCATGTGAACATTTGAATTCACACAATGCAGCCAGAGTAGCTTATAAAGAGGCTTATTTTATGATATCAAAATGTTTATCAGTATCATGCACCATCACGGAAACGTTATGTATGTTGCAAAAATAATCTCAGTTAATTTATTATGAGGAGCACGATGGCGCCGGTTTACAGCGTTCGTTTCGAGATAATCATTTTTATCTCATCGAATTAGCATCTTTTGAGAAACTAGCAAAAAATGCGAGCAGAATACTATGCGGACGACTATTTTTTGTGAGACAGTGGGGTATAGGTAGGTAGTGTATGTGACGCCTCGTTTCTAGTTCCCTGTACTTCCTCGTGTGCGGGTATCGCAGGACATAAACCACGACAGGTGGTTGTTAAATCACAGCAGTGTGCGCGATATGAAGAGCGACAACAGATGCAATCAAGTAGTAGTCGCCGAGGGGGCGCTGCCATTAGTTATTTACAGAGCTGAGTAACTAGGTGTGCGAGTTATATCTGCTTCCCTTGCCAGTGATAAGGATACTATGAGTGTTCATTTATGATGTCAGGTTTCGGATATTCTGCAATTTAAACTAGATTAAAGCTGTGAAAATGATATCAAGGAAGACTTATTTCAAGAAGTCTGTTAGAAATATGAGTTTCAAATACGAAAATATAAAGTGTACGTCCCGTATGCTTAGTAGGAAATGTTATTATTACATTGAACCTCCTATTCTTCTGAATCAGCAAATTAATATCTGACGGCGTTGTAATACCATAGACACTTAACAGTTATATAGTAGGTATAGTAAGCAATGAAACGAAAATATAAAATGTTTGAAATTAATTTTACGGTAATTCCGTATTTGAGTAAGACAGGTCTGAGTGTTATCCTCGCTGTAATTACGTGGATATCTGTTAATTTGCATACAGTAAATGGAAGAATAGCCTTTAATGAAAATAACAGAACTACCGCGGTCAACGTGCGCCTGAGAACTGTTTTGTTTAGGTCACGAGCAAAACATTTCAACTCGGGAATGGTTCTTCATTTTCGTGCTTTGTTTAACTTTAATTGAAATACTCACAATAGGGAAATATTTCATTCTGTTGTATTGCTCTCTGCAAAATTGCTGTAGCTATAAGTACAACAAAGACAATTAAATTACTATAGATTGGCAAGCGTACTATAATTGTGTATTACCGCAGAAATAGTCTCGTACAAGAAACCAAATATCCGCGCTTATTTAGTTAGTTCTTTTGCAGAGCTGTTAGTGAAAAAATTCCAAGCTAAGTACGGAATAGTGCAATTAACTCCAGTTTATAAAATGTTGTTTAAAAATAAGTACAAATAAACATTCATAGAAGAGTATTCCTAATTTTGTTTTGCCTTTATATTTGTTTATATTTACTTTAAGATCTTTCTAGAAAATACTGAATTAGCATTTCCTAAGGTGTGCGTGCGAGCAAAGCTAGCAGCTTTACATGTCATGTCCCTACATTATTTATAGCTAATTCAAGAAAGTATTTTAATTAATGATATTAAAGGCATACAGCACAATAAAGGCTACCGGGAGCGCCGATTATGAATAAACAAATCTATTTGACAAAACAAAACAAACACTAGGGTGGGTGCGGGCAGTTAATTATTATTTAATGCAAAAACTATTAGAAAATGTCCATAAATGGATAGTGCATAGTATTGTTTTGCTATTCCTACAAGTACAGTCATCTGCATTTATATTAAAATTTGATTAAAGTTCAATCAAGGCGTGGTTAAATTTCTTCAAACCGACTCCATCCATATACTAATATTATAAATTCGAAAGTAACTCTGTCTGTATGTTACCTTTTCATGCTTAAACCACTAACGGATTTCGATAAAATTTAGCAAGGAGATAGATGGCATCCTGGGGCACACAGGCTACTTTTTGTCTCAAAAATAATCCTACAGGGGGTGATATAGGGGTTGAAAGTTTGTGTGGGACCCAGCATTTCTTAAGTTAGGGATATAAAAATTAAAATTTATGCTTCTGGTAGGAAATACAGAATTATATGATCCAGCGTTTTTGAAAAATCATCCCCTAAGGGGGTAAAATAGGGGTTGATTATAAAAATCACAAATAATATTAAAAGTGTATCTCTTTTTAAGAGATTTAAGGAATTGGAAATGTAGTCATAGTTCGTATCTTGACTTCTTGAGGTAACATTTTAGTCTTTATTTTTAACCAACTTCAAAAAAAGTAGGAGATTCTTAATTCGGTTGTATATAGGTATATATTTTTTAAAAATGTTTGTTACCTCAGTACTCCGTCATTTATAAACCAATTTGGAAAATTATTTTTTTATTTGAAAGGACATACTTCCAGTATGGTCCCATTTTTATCAAAATCCAGTTCTAATGATAGGATCCATGAGGAATTGAGGGAACTCCTCAAATATTAGAAGCATATACATAGCGATTTTGGTATTTTCATCAATAAGTCAAGCATTTGCATTCAGAAAGTATCATTTGGTGAAGTAGAACTGATGAAGAAGACCACAGATGGCCACGGGAACTCCTCAATGATAAGTATTTCACGGGCGATAAGATATCTCGATTAAGATAGTTACGAGACTTTGACGAAGTAAATTTCAATAAATCAGATCAGTTGATCTGATGATGAAGCCGGAAGGTAGGCATCGGAAATCCGTTATAAATAACAACGTATCCTAGCCATGTTTGGGCTTATTAGAATTATCATGAGATGCACTCTGGCTTTAAATTATTTTAATGGTAATATGCTTCAAATTGCGCTACTTGAGTCGGTATGTTTTGTGTGGCCTTGATTGTCAGAAGACAGATTTCGTCAACGATCTGTCGTCGTGTGGTTGATTTAATAATTTGTTGGAGACTGCGTCCAAACCTGTTAAAACTACGCCTTTCAAACTTCTGACATGACTTAGCGCGACATATATTTGCCTTTTTGCAAAGTTTTTATTAGAAAGAGCCTGAGCCTGAGGTGGTTGCATATAAATTTGATCAAATTCTGATTTTTGAGTTAGCTTCAATAATGCGTTTTGTTTTTTCCGTTTAGTGTAAGTTGATGATGTTATAATAACTTCCTGTCACTGTTATTTACTTCGCAAGTAGTGGTATATGAATTTGGTTAGGGTAGGTACCAACACTAAAAAGCGGAAAATTAAAACATATTTATAAAAAAAACAACCGACTTCCAAAAAAAACACTACACAGTAAAAAGTAACTTTAATTTCGGAAGTCGGTGGCAAAAAAACGAAAATACTAAACCAAAGACACCGACTTCAGAAATTAAAGTTATTTTTCACTTTGTAGTGTTTTTTGTTTTGGAAGTCGGTTGTAGTTTTTTTTTATAAATAAGTTTTTATTAAAAATGGTCCACTCCGTCAAAAGTTATTTCTTATTTGTTATTAGAGCGTGACCAGCATAATTTTATTAAACAACGTCCTCCCGCCGCGTCTGTCTGTCTGAACGCGATAAACTCAAAAACTACCGAACGGATTTTCATCCGGTTTTCACCAATGAACGGAGTGATTCATGAGAAAGGTTTAGGTGTATAATTTATTAAAGTTTTGTATAAATTGGCGGAAATATGATGATTGTTGAAGATGTCGGAAAAAATCATGCCGACTGGGAGCTTTCTGACGTCCGCCGCGTAAACCAATAGAGTATTACGGAACATAGGGTACTTTTAATCTCGGTAGTACGTTCCCGTGGGATATATTCCGATAACCACGCGGGCGACGCCGCGGCCAAAATCTAGTATTAAATAACAGAAACGCTAGATTAGCGCGCACAAACAATTAAAGTTAAGCTATGTAATTATAACAATTTAAAAGAATGATATATTTTTTATTAAATGATAGCAAAGCATACGTATTTCAATGAACACTACATGTGCAATAATTTATAACTATCTTGGATTGTCCTCGTGACAATTTGAACTTAAAAGACATGGAGATAGGAATCAAAGTGTGTTGTTTGTGACGTTTATAACGATGTACAATAAGCGTTCAGAAGTATTTCACCAATTCGACATGAGATAATTAGGACCCCGTGTGGGAGTTTACTAGCGGTTAAAATATACAAATAAAAACCATTTTGTAAGTATCTACTATACAATTTCTCTGTCATGTCTTAGTCTTAACACATTTTCTAGAGGCATAAAAATAAATTATTCTTCAAACTGAATGGGGTGTGTAAAGGATGATATAAATCTAGATCTTGTAGATCGTGTAAATATATGAAATGCAAATAAATGATACTATTTATTTTTGTATGAGTAAAAGGTAAAGAATGTTCGGCGAAATGTTAGCTAGAGTGCTTGATCTCATCCTCATTAACTTATTCTCACAGTGTTTGTTGATTAGTGCGTGATTGTCTCGCGTTAGTATCGATTGTTATCCTCTATACGAAGCAAGCTAATAAATCTTAGATAGTTTTTGTAAAGTATCATGTTCCTTTTTGTAAGCTGACACACTCCCGTAACACAATTTATTTATCTTTCTATCAAATAATACGTACGTATTTGCGGCAATTTAAGTGTCATTAGCAGCGCTTAGCCAATTAATAACAGTTTAGAGGCTAATCACTGAATTCACGCTTAAGGCGAGTGTATTAATCACGTAATATTTCAAACTGCCGTATAAAATGAGATAAATTCTTTATTAATTGACTCACCGAGCTAATTAACGTTGAGTTGCACTGTTGTTGTAATTAAATAAAATTAATTTTATGTTAAGACATCGCCATATTTACCACCTCCTAATTAAATTAAATCTTTTTGATTGAAACCTTTCGTAGCTACGGTTCAGAACTTAATTGCAAGTAACTGTGTCGCTTTTAAAAGAAATTTACTTGCACTAAATGTATAAATACGTTCTATTTTAATGGGGGCGTTAACCGATTTTACTTGATTGTTAAACTCTGTACTATTAAAGCTAATACCTTTATTTTAATGGAAAGGTAATTTAGTGTCTGGACTGATTTACTTGGATTTTGTACCGTTAGGTACAAACGAACTACGAAGAAAACTGTTACAAATGACTCGTGCTAATTAACATGAAATCGAATAAACTTTTCATAGAAGTCATTATTATTGTTCATAAACAATATGTTACGAACAGGCAATCAAAATTGAGTTCAATTTCGCTAATTCGCTATCTTGATTATTTATAGGGTCCTATTCTATGGCTTACGCATTCCGTAGAAAGATATAAATTGCCGGCGTTAATTAACCGTACATTTTAGGATAGATGTAAATTCTGGTGATCAATATCAGTTTTAACGGCTTGTTTTATCGTTTCCTAAATTGAGGAAAGCAAAATTAATGTAATGAGAGTTGTGTCGATTTATAATGTGTTCGCATAAATCAATTTACGTATGATTAAATATGTACGTAACTGTACCGTTGCCAACAACGGGGAACAGTTAATCAATTAACGAAATATGTGGTGTACCGTGCGGGGACCGTTGCCAACTGTAGGAATGAGGTACACACCTATTTGACACAACCGCGGCCGCCGCTCACTAAGTATCAACGCAAAACCAGTTGATTTGTTAATTTATCTTGTCTTCCACGAAGCGAATCGCGGTGTCCATCTGTCTGTTTATTGGGTTTCCCCTCGGTTTTTGCAAGATACTAGAAGACAACGTCTTTTGTTTCAGGACATTATAAATTCTACGTGAACATCACAGTTTATTTAGGAAAAAATAGCATGTTTATTTTTACGCAATGACTAGCGCGCTGGCAGAGCCGAAGAAAAAGCTAGTTAAGCGTTAATGACTAATGATTAGGTACAACGAGGAAGTGTTCGTAACATGAACTTATGTCAATGGAAAGTACATAAGAACACTCGCAGTTGTCATTGGTCGTTAACATTTCGCGCGTCTAATTGAAAAGATATGTTTCTTAACTAAGTTTCAAGAGTAAAACAACATTAAACATTGCTTTTTACTGAAACGTGTCAATAGTTCTACTTGTTGGAAAATAACTGTAGGTTTATGACTGTGTCACTAATTGAATATGCTGGATACATTTAAATGGATACATTTAAGGATACCAAAAGCTGTAATGCGAAATTAAAATAAAGTAAATATGTCTATTTGTAATTTGGTAACTAACGAATTAAAATTTTGAACTTATAAAAGCTGTAGAACATTCGGATTTATTTTAGATGTAACTTGATTTTCTTGATGATTGATGCTGTAAGTATTGGAGTGATGTAATCATTGGACGATTATATTGATTATTAGAATATTTGAGCAGCGATAGCCAAGCAGGTTGGTAATATTAATTACAGCATTAATACGCAACAACACAGCCCCGGTAGCTGCGCAGGCGCGGCGCGGCGGCGGCGCGGGCGCTATGCGCTCGTAACGGCGGCAGCGCGGTGCGCTCACGACGCGACATCCACCGCCGATTTATGTGTGGGAGCGCTAGGTCGTGACCCTACCACATGAAAATGTTAATTCGTCTTATATCGCAGGCATTACAACCGCACCACATTCAAATACAAGACCTTAATTTCGTCATTACAATAATTGCTCCATTAGAAAGCAGGAAAAGGCCTAGGTTACAGCTGCGTACAAATAATATCACAAATTAGATGCTGTTCTACACTAGCGTGTCTAGCCAGATATTATTTGCATGAAGTCGGTTCATGGTACAAGAATTGGGAAGCGAATTGTTTCTAATCACTTTGCCTTGCATTTCATAAGGCACCCAGATTTTCTTGATTGAAAACGGTGAATTCAATTACGGATATAGTAAATTTCGTAACTGGACAAATCGGAAATCTACAACCGAATCGTTCGAACTTGTTTTCGCACGCTCATGTAAAAATTGCTTGGAAACTATAAAAGTGTGCAGTAAAACCAAAATTGGGCGGGCAAGAAATGATGTGACCGTGTTACAGATGCCAGTAATGCCGGTATGGCGTGACCGCGTCATCTCTAATGTTGTTATAATGGCGATATCGGGCGGGATCGTGTGAGTAAGTAATTGATAGAGCAACTTGCAATTGTCTTTGCTATTAGCTGTGTTAATACGCTTAACTTATTACGTTCAAATGTCGGGGTGTTTTTACGACGCTTCATTATAATACGTGAACTTTTTGACAATAGTAAAGTTATAACAGTAAACGTTATAATGACAACGGAACAAAATATCTTACTGGAATTGTTATACGTTATTCATTTGTTTTGTATAAAGTGACTGTTTTACTGCTAGTGATTAAGGTCCACTCGTAATGTAAATTTATTACACAGACAATATTATCTATGTGTATTCAGTATTGTGTGCAGTAATTTGTGACGATCGCTAATTAGTGAGAAATATGACGCGTACGATACTGTACCTGTAGCTCATGCTAATAAAAGTATAATAGCGGGTTGAAGTAAACTGCTCTACTGCAAGCGAACACAATTTGCTGAAGTATTCCTATTTATATGTTAGATGTTAGCTAGCCACTCAACTGCCAATTTTGTTCCGCCATTATAACTGATTATATTTCACGATAACTTGTAAGTAATTGATACACATCCGACGTTAGGCGGTTAAATCACTAGAGCTATGAACTTAGCGGCTTCGGAGATTCCACCACATTAGAGGTGTTAAGAACAGAACGGAAGATATAAATCTACTAGTTTTTGTTGGTCTTCACTGCACCATTTAGACACCTTTTTATACGGATATATCATAATAATATTTTCCCAACAATATTTTGACGTTAGTAAAATTATGTAGGTACTGTGATATAATTGATGCTTATCTCGAGACTGTTACGACTGATGATTTTTTTAATGTAATAGCTCCAAATAGTTTGATTATACACATTAGAGACTTAACATGTAATTCACGTCGTTTGAAACAAATTGTATCGAGACTTGTAAAGCTTAACGGCTTTTACAACATTGTGTAATTGATTTGAAGAAAAATAATATTATAACCATTGGGTAAAGGCTATATAAATCTTAAGGACATCGATGATTCCACTTGAATGATGTCGCTCTGTGATATTGATGGATGATGTCCAATCTTGATTACTTGCTTGCATATGTACCTACCGCTATTTATCAATCTTACGTCACACAAAAGCAATTATCAAGACAGTTTATAAAGTGTTGTGTTCTTGATACGATCGCATTTTGAAAATTGTTTAAGCACAGCTTTTATAACATGCTTAATAACTTCTTCAACATTCCTTATCTGGTGTATGCCTACATGCTAGTTTCATTCAGTAAAGCGTAGGTACATGTTTGGAGGCTGGATCACACCAGATCGCCCATTGTCACGAAAGCATCTACATTTGTCTGTGACTGAACTATGAAAAGCTCACGAGATGGCGAGAGACGGTGCTACGTAGGTAATAGATATTGCTAACACCGCTTGAGGTATCTACTGTACGAAAAAGTAACAATAAACAGTAAGCGAAGAGAAGGCTTTCTACTCTGAAATGTTAAACAAGTGCGTGCCGTTTTAACACGCACTACACTAGTAAAAGCAAGTTTTATGCATTATTACAATTACTGTAATCCGTGAAGATTGATGATTGAGTGTGTATGTAGAAAAACGATAAACCACGAGTGTTTGGTAAAGTTTCGTGCATAAGTAATTTAAATCTTTTATCCATTAAATTGCAGGTTAGTTACGAGAAAGTAACAGTTGGGATAAAAAAATATGAACTGCAAATTCGGCATTTCCCCTTCTGAGTGAAAGTTCGAACACTTAGTTTTTTTTCTACGTATTTATCTAATGGTGAAGAGCCGGAAATTACAGATCATTATTTTTCCTCGACCGCAGGACCATTAAATGCATTACACCAGGAGAATACAGTACGTATCAGTTGGAGAGCTATCAATGTCAGAACAGTACACGTATTGTTATTTCAGAGTAAATATCGTTAAGTCAGGAATGGCTCTCGAGCGTGAGCTGGGCGCGTGAATGTTACGTTTAGAGGTGGGCGCTAAGTGTTCCGCTATTGGTTTGGGTTACACTGTAGGTAAAGTGTAACAAACAAAGGATCATTCGCATTTTGTGCGCCCGCGCCGTGCGAGACAATGCGCAGTCCAGGAACCCAGCTAGCGTAACGCGGGGTGAATGAATCCTAAATCAGTTCACGCTCATGCCAATGCGCAGCGCTCGCACTTCTAAACTTTAATAACTTTTGCGCGCATCAAGTCTTAGTTCCAGTAGACGCACATCATTAAAATACGACAAGGAAAAATATGAACGAAATACACAAACGGCCGTACGCTGTTCGAAGGGAACAGCCGAAGCGAATTTCGATACCACAACTATCATCACATGCATGCCGTGTCTAATGCGCCTTACATTGCTGGCATCTTATAACTCCTTTACAGAGACGGTCTTTGACTTCTTGTACCCGGAATAACAGAACACTGATTGACTATTTCCTGGCGTTTTGAGTATAATTACTTATCCACTCAAATACAGAATGATACATACCAATTTGTAAAGTAACCATTTTATTACGGTTCTTAATTACTCTTGCCAGAATTGCTGGCCTGATGAGAACTTGTAACTATGATAAATTCACATATTTGTAGGGTAGGTTATTATGACAACATTTGTATTCAACATTGTAATTGTGTTGCAACCTTACTTCGAAAGAAGTGGTTGATGAACGGCACTGAGACATGTGGGATAGTTGATCTGAGGAGAGATCTCGAGCATTACAGCGTTATCTCGCAGCCCGTTACTGGATCAAAATGCAAATTAACTCACAACCCCGTACCTGACTTTCATACTATTGTGGAGTCCAAGTTATAATTAAGCGTAGCAGTTTTTGTACAACGGCATAATTTGAAATTGGTTAGTTTCTTGTGTACCTAACTGCTACCTAGGTATTTTTAGATACAAAACCTATTATCTCTGAGTTTCGGTCCATGATTGAGTTGGAGTAAATAATGCTTTTCGATTATTTTTTCCGAATCTAGACACCTAGACATCTCAATTAAAAGTAGCGTCAGTATCCGCGAGGAAGACTTTTAATATTCCTTTGAAAATAATGTTCTTTTATTTTTGTTTGGTAAGGTTGCGTGAAAACAGCAAGTCGCCTATTTCTTGCGGTCGCAGCAAAAGTTTGGGATTTGCAGTAAAGCGCGGAAGGCGCATGAGCCGTGTGTTATCGGCGAGAGGCCATCTGCCTCCGTATATCAAATTAACGGTGCGGAACTGGGAACCGTGGCAGCAGGCGGGCAGGGCAAGCGACATACCAAAATTCGCACCTGTACGCGTGTGTCACACATACGTGATTCTACAGATTCATAATACCTACAGAGAAACGAGTACATGCGAAAAATTGGCCGACCGTATCCAAATGTCTTTGTTTTGGCCAAATTCAAACTCCGTATAAAGAATGCCGTTGATATAAAGTATCTAGATGATTTTATATTCCTGAGAAATATTCAACGCAACGGGGTAGGTTTTATGGTCGTTGCTCTACGAAGTTACTTTAAAATTGTACACATAAATGCAACGCCGGCGCCGTCATGATAAGTCTCTAATATATTGACAATAAATATTGTGATGGTATTTATATTAGTACGTCGGCAAAGTATATACGACAGTTTGTTGCTTAAAAATTATTACATTCAGATATTTCTCTTTCACTAGGAACGGGTTTAGCCTGTGGGCACGATTCGCATTTCGTTACCTGAAATTATTAGTACTTAATTTATTTAAGTAAAGGTGTCATAAAGAGTTGTTCAGTGAGTTTAAATATTTGTTCTCTGTTCGAAAAAAATCTAGTTTAAGAAAAAGACACGGTAGGACGACTTTTTCATGGTCCTTATAGTTTTCCTGTTACATTTTCACGTTTGGTTTAGTTAAAATTGATGAGGCTGCTTCACCTCGTTCGAACTTTTACCCCTCAACTGTCGATCGACCGCCTAGTGGTCGGTAACAATAGAAATTAATTATGTTTCATAACATGACAGCTAAAGGTTTAAATGAGAGCTTCCAAAGGCACTAAATAGTATGTATAGGATTAAGCTTCGCGACGCCTTTCTGCGTGTGCTTGTGTAGGTAAACATAAATCTGCAAACTTGGTTCGCTCCGACGATACAATCGTGGGAAGAGAGACGTTAAAGTGCTATATAATTGTTTGAAGACATGAATAGTCAGTGAATGAACGCGTCAACTATATATGCATATGTATGTGAAAATCAAGTAGGTACCTCTCTGGTTAGCATGTTAGCATGTAGGCACATAGAAAATTCAATCATACAACTTATTATGATACGGTTTACAGCAAAAAAAAAAATCAAGAATACCAATCTAGAATACAAGTAAAAACATCATTTGTCAAGAGACAAGGAGCGTGAAACTGGACACAATGATGTTTGACCAACCGGTCACGCGCCGGAACTAAACAAAAAAATTGTAAATAGACTCCCGACATCCATTTTTGTCTTCGATTATTATTTTTGATAAAAAATATGTACTGAAACATACCCGATAACTGTATACTGCGCGAGTTTAAATATTTTTATTCGCCTGTTGTTCAAATAAAATTAATACTTGTCTAGGTAATTTGAAACTGACTATGACGCCAGTGTATTCTAAAAGGAAATAATCACCGTTATCTTTCTTTGTAAGTATATCGTTATAGATAATTTGAATTGAGTTAATCAGGATACTAACGCAAAAAAAATTAGTTATAATGATTAATTTCTTCATGAGACAATAGTTTGGTCGATAATAATATAGAACAAAATATCGATAATATTTGTTTATTAAGACCAGTCTATTAAGTTTGAACGTCAAAGAACTATACAGGATCAAGACAGTAATTTATCATAGTTTTTGTCGCGCAAAATAAATGGACCTGCTTGTGTATTCAGAATTTTATAACTGTAGTTAATAAGTTTACATCTTTTTGGTAGCCTACATAGATTTATCATAGTTAATAGAAACATAAAATGAATGTATAAAACACTAAAATATGTTAATAATATATTTAAGTCTAACTTCGGATAAGAATCTATATTTTAATAAAATGATTTCTATGAAGAACTAAAATGTCTCTTATATCTCTGTTATTTATAGATTGTTTGATCAAGCCATAGGGCTGACAGCAACACAAGCGGACTCGGTCGACACCAAAGGCCGTCTGCATGGGTGGTCCCATGTCTGGCCAGACTGCCAGACTAAGTCTACATGCACTCGCCTAATTACGCCCCGTGTTATAACGTACCAAGTACAAAGTGTACCAACTCTCTCAATTTCTAATCAACTTCATGATTAGGTGCCTTTGAGGTTGTGATTAAATTGTAACAACTCTGTATCAGTTAAATGCTATGAGGACAAATAGTTAAGAAACGAGGGCAGATCATAGAGCCGTCAAAAAGTTTTTGTGTATCGGAATTTCAATCTGTAAATACTTTTCACTTGTACCAAAAATATTCGAAGTCTAACCTACTTACAAACAAGCTTTTATCATCAATTTTGAAGTCTAAGTAGACAACTTAGACTTAAAAATTGACGATAAAAGCTAACAGTTACTTGGTTATCTGTTAAGTATACGTCTGGGCCTGGGATACAGATTAAGATCGTGGACAAGTTCACCGGAAGGACTCGGTCGGAGTGCAGACAATACGCGGGTATTCGTACAACGCGCACATCCTCAGTACTGAGATAGTATTTGTAATTAGCGAAGAGTCGGGCGCGGGTGTCGGCGCGCGGCGGCAGGGTTAACGCGACGCTATCGCACCATCCGGCGCCTGCGCACCTCCTATCGTGTGAGAGATCAAGCGAGGCGTGCGTACCTCTTCGCTGCTAGTTTCAACTAACGTGATATTAATAGTAACAAATATGTACACATGTACTGGACGCACTTTCAATATGAATATACGATGCATACCTACTTACATATTTTTGATGGTCCAAAAATTTTGTAGTTGCTTGTCGATATTTGCAACAAAACCTCACTCGTAATCAACTACATAGTTTCCGAAGTCTGATATTGATACTAAAACGCTAGCACCACACCCGTTCAGATGCTAATCATAGCCGCGATAATTAGCCTAACGTGATAGATAACCGGTGCATATAGCATGGCTCGCCCGAGGGTGGTTCGTCAGTTACGGTGCAGTGTTGCGCGATGCGGCCGAGTGGTATCAATGCGGTGTGCGGTAACTGTTGATAATTAAGAGTGGTCGTTTAATGGCCGTTGACGGTAACGGCGCGTGCGGCGGTCCGCGCTGCTTCCGCGCTACGCCCACTGACAAGCGACGCGCGTCCTCCGCCGACGTCTTCGATGTGTGATCATGTCACTGCATTAGTTATTATGGCTTCATTTGTGTTAAGATGCGGAAATTAGCACATTGGCATCTAATACATACACAGTCATAGACTTATATTTTTTAGTGCTGATTGCTTTTGAGTTATGGAGCAAACACTTTAAAATATGTTACATTTAGGTGAGGATGAATTTATGTTAACCAAAGGTAAGCTCAATACTTCAAAAACAGCCTGCAATTTTGACTCTAAGGTACCGTACCTAAGGGCAAAAATTTCAGGCTGTTTTTGCGTGCGACCGCTTGAATTATTTTATGTGTGCTCAAAGAGACTAACGTTGAAAAACAAAGAATGACTATGCATTGGAGCCTTGGGACGAGGCATTACGGGTTATACATAGCAACTATATCGAGAACGAAACGTTCTGATTGTTTTAGGCCTTCATCAACGCTGGGTAGGTATATCATCATAGCCTGATCACAAATGGTTCCATCTAACGCATCCATTCGACTTCTATTTATAAATATCCGGTCCTCTATCTAATTAATATTTACACATGCGTATAAATACAAGATAATATTTGTATGAAAACAGGAAACAAAAGGAACATATAGTGTTGGCGGGCCCACGCCTGCTAGGGTCCCCGGCACCGCGGCATGGTATCCACACGATTGTATTTCAAGTATGTTGAGTTGAGTTATCGCCGCTCGTCTGTCGGGGCCTTTGCCTTCACGCGGCGCTTCCGCGACCGTCGCGTGTCGCCGCCGATATGACCATGACGCCCGCGGCCCTTTTGATAATGCTAATGTTTCTACGATAGCCTCATGATACGAGGATCACATACAATGACCGCACCGGCTAAATGGGCATCAACCGAAGTCTGCGGATTCCAACGCGCTTGAATATATTCCGTCGATAGGAAGATATTCATTGCAAAAGATTAACAGTTATGGTAAGATCTTGCGATCCTTTATGCGGAATCTGATGTTTTAAACTAATGTGCAGATAAACATTGTATGAGCGCAAAATATTCATAAAAATCAATTTCCAATCTTTAAATAATAAATTAGCACTTATCGTTGAGCGAGTGAGTGGTGAATTCATCCCAATAGCATTGGGTTGCCAGCGGCTCTGCTTCGAGGAACAATCGGTCGTAAAGTGACAATTCAACGTTTTACGTATGCGTTTGTAGTCAAAGAATCTTAAGTGGGCGTGTTGTGTCGTAAACAAGCATTTGTACGATTGTGTATTAGTGAAATGGTCCGAAAGTCGATAATTATACGCTAGCTGTGCACTGGGCGTTGTTGGTGTTGCAAGTTTGGTACCGGCTTTAATTAACACCCGCGCCAGCGCTTCCTTAGGCCTCATTTACGGAGACGCGGGGCGTCACGCGTTGAGTTGAGCGGCGCGGCCCGCACTGAATTCAAATATATGGCGTTGTATGAGTGCGTTTACGGAGAAGCGATTTTAGACGCGTTTGTTTGAATTAGGGCGTTTTTTGCGGCCGAGCCCGCGGATGGCACCGACGCGTCCCACGCGGCGTTTATCGCGGCGGCGCACGCAGCGGCAATTCTCGATGAAGCTATGTCCGAGGCGTGCTTCGCTACACGCTAGAGGATTCGCCGCGGGCGCCGCGGCGGGCACCGCTACGCTTCCCGTCTCGCTTCTCTATGAACATGGTCGTATATTGCTATAAGTTTGTGTTTACGCGTGCGATGATGCGTGCCGCTTCACGCGCCGCCCCACCGTAAACAGAAAAAACGTCCGACGCGCCGCGAAACGCCACGCCACACGCGACGCGAGACGCCCCGCGTCTCCGTAAATGAGGCCTTAGGAGAAGCAGCGTGAGATACTACGAGGATTTATTTGCAATATTATTAAATAGAAGTCCACTTCCTAGCATTAATATTGTGATTATTCAACCCAGCTTCAAAATCTTTCAATTTCGCATTGTATTAAAAATCATTTAATATCAATTGCAGAAAAATGTCAGAAAAACCAATCTCACACAAAAATCTCAATCGTTATCGTTTATTTAGTTGCAGTATCCGCATTCCAACTCCAGCATTTTTATCATCGTCCGTAAAATTAGATGCCAAAAGAATGATGAAAACGATGCCATCACGAAATGTAATTATAATCATCGGGAAAGCAACAGGAGAAGCTTCAGGCGCCGCATTAAGGCGTGATTGTCCATGTCCATAACTTTCGCAAATTATGGAGCACGATAAACCAATTTAGACCTCTGTTTACTTTGCAGGAATGAATGATTTTACATAGCAATCGCGGAAATTGTTTTACGATAGTCGTTTCACGAATTGAAATAAGTGTAGATTTGTAGTTAGAACAGTTTGCAGCGGAGATTATAATAGCAGGAAATTGTCGTTATTTTCGAAATTAAGAAAGCTAAAAGAGCGAAGGAAGTTGTACAGTCAGCGACAAAAGTCGATTAATACTTCAGTTTTTAAATATACATTATTGAGTTAAATGTTTGATTAAAATCGTAACAGATGTAAAATTTATATTTCTCCCCTACAGGTCGACACTTCACGTGACCAGGGGGGCTAAAACGGCCACTTTAGCAGAATCATAATAGGATAATATTATGAACTTTAGTTAAATTAATCGTAAAATGGTCATAAATTGATATTAACTGCGTACAATTTATATCACGCAACTCATCTGTTTGACAGTTTTGTACGGAGATTCGTAAAATGGTGCACAAACTATGAATTGCTTTAATGTCAAATAGCAGAATCATAAAAAGTTAGTCAAGAGCAACATCTTACAATTCATATTGCAGATTTTGTGAAGAAATATTGTAATGGCAGATTTAGACATTTATGTAAATTTCTTTGAGGACGCACGTGTTATGGAGACCTTTTTATATCGCCGACGAAGTGTAGCTTTTCAGAAAATAAAAATAGCTTTTGAAATGCCGGACCTAGAGTTTGTTGGTACCTATTTTCATTTTCTGAAGAGCTACACTTCGTCGGCGATATAAAATGGTCTCCGTAACACGTGCGTCCTCAAGGAAATTTACATAAATGTCTAAATCTGCCATTACAGTATTTCTTCACAAAATCTGCAATATGAATTGTAAGATGTTGCTCTTGACTAACTTCTTATGATTCTGCTATTTGACATTAAAGCAATTCATAGTTTGTGCACCATTTTACGAATCTCCGTACAAAACTGTCAAACAGATGAGTTGCGTGATATAAATTGTACGCAGTTAATATTATGAATTGTCAATTTGTGACCATTTTACGATTAATTTACCTAAAGTTCATAATATCATCCTATTATGATTCTGCCAAAGTGGCCGTTTTAGCCCCCCACTGGCTCGTTCTTTAGCCAAAGAATTAGCATTGCCATTCAACATGCCAATGCTGCCAGTCTTCTGGACCGTTACCGGATGACAGCGATGCGGACGAGTAGGTACTTCGACGCCTAAATGTCTTTTTGTTTCTGTATATTTATTTGTACAGTTAGTTAGTGAAATTAAAAGATTATTAACTCTTAGCTTTTATGAAATGCTGAAATAAAATGTATCGAATTGACACAAAGTTGTCAATTTAGAAGATGTGTAAATGTACCAGTGTTAGTAGACTTTTGTTGCTGACCGTACCTACGTGATAGCTTGTTATATAGGTTATTTATTTTCACGTTTTTCCTGTTTGTAATTTATCTTTATTTTATAAGTAGGTAAGCGGTGTACATTACAACAACGGTCACGTTTCTAAAACGTCGACTTTGCACCTACTCACCACAACTTTTATTTGATTATGTTTTTTAATCAAAAATCTCATTCTCCTAGGCTAAGATAGTAGTATAGTAGGACAGTCGGTCGACAAGACCGACCGTCGGACGTGATGAAATTATGAAGGTCGCTGGTAACAACCAAGTGTTAAAGGGGTTTCAATTCCATGGTAGATTACCGTAGACGATACACGGCTATGAAAACCGTTAGCTACCGTTTTCTTTTATTATGTGACAAGAAGATTTTTGCATACGACATTTATGTATGTTTTATTCGGAATAGAATGCCGCAAAGCGGAGGAGACGGTCATAGAACCGGAACGCGTCGGTGACAACATTGCATCGAGACGAACAATAGACCGGGAGCGCAGCGCTACGTGATCGACCGCGATCACTTGCTCGATTTAATCACATTAATTGACACAACCGTTAGCACATAATGACCAAGTATTGTACAGGTAATTTGATAATATTTAAAGCATAGCGTGCGATGCGTGCAGAAAAAATCACCTACATACGAATATAGCTAGCCCGTAATAGACAAGAGAGTCGACGTAGGCAGAGCTCGAGATATTTGACTCATGATGCACATTCGCGAACAATGCCATCAATGTTGCTAATATAATTTGCTCCCCCGCTCTATAATCTAAGGCGCATTACACATAATAACCAAGCTTTTTTCGACGAATTAGACAGGCTGCCTTAGGTACATGAACCATCGATGACTACATGAAATATGGTTCTTATTTAAGTTTTTTATTTGAGTGGGACTATATGGACTCACAGCGACGGTCGAGCAAACTTTTTATCCCTCTCGCATCAGCAATATTATTTTTAGTACGTGGATATGATTGCGAGCAAATGTTATGGCTTAGAATAGCACAATGAGGCCGACTAACTGCGTGACTTTTGAAAATATAAAATTATGAAACAACTAGTCATAATGACAGGTTAGGACTGGGATAGAGATGGCAAGTAATATGTAACGGTACAAATCAACCAAATTCCTACATGCATCGATCTTGTGGTACTTAGTTATACAGCGGTCACGATTACTCGCCGAAGTGAAAACATTAGGTGTGTGAACCCGTAATTTACAACAAATTACGTAGACCGTTGAACTTTGAGTAATTTAGTAAGTGGCCAAAATACGCTTAGCACTTAAGTAACTAATTTTGGTAACATTATCAAAGTGTGAAGACAGCGCTTGCGGTTACTGAGACCCTGTCGTCTTGATTGCCGACGAGGCATACCGAGAACAATATACGTATTGTAGTCACGATTTTCTTGTTAACTGATACGACATCTTTCCTAATTTAGAACTTTATATCCAAATTAAAATAACTCGCCCTTGGCAATTAGACGTGATCTTCCTTACTATATTCATGTGATTCATATCAGAGCTTCAAATTCCTCCAGCCTATAGGAGCAGACCGCTACACGAACGGTCTTGGTAAGTATAGCCATAATTACCGTACTCGGTATTATGAAGTGATCGCAGATGCTGTTAATAGTACACAGGTTGCAGTTAGCCGTCCTCCTCCTAGGATTAACTCCGTGGTCGCTCATATGTAGCAAAGAAAGTTATGACGCCCTGCGACTCTTGTGTGGAGAGCTGTGCGTGTGGTCTCTGGGATGCACATGACCACAAGCTTTGCCTTTTATATTACAGCGACAATATAGCATAAAGGATAACGTATTGTCCTATTACTTTGTAACAACAAAGAGGAAGTGAAAATTGAAATTTATTGTAATCATAATAGGGAGAGAAGCGCTGTTGGCTGACAGTTAGGCGTTTAGATGTGGGTGTGGGGCGGGACTCCGGGGTCCGGAGTGCCGACGTCCAGAGGGAACAGTCCTCCACGAAAATTTATTTATCAAGTATCGGTTGGTACATCAGCGCCTAAGGACAAGCGGCTGGAAATTGCGGGCGGGCGAGGCGCGCGCGATGCGCTCGTCGATACGGGACACTGGTTACTTCCTAACATAAATTCGGTGCACGGGAATCGGATATTATTATTCAATCGTACGATCGAGGTTCGCGCGGGGGCCATAAGTCACGGCGACGCGAGCGCCGGCGGCTGCCGTGAGCGGTGGCGCACGACCGCGATGCCATCGCGTCTGCAAGCACCGCTAGGCGCTAGCGCTGTGTGCCCGGCTGCCCGCCATCGCCACCGACGCAGCGCCCGCGCCGACGCCGCGCCTGCTTCCGCACACTTCCGATACGCACATGTTGCTGATTACGCATTTTCCAATAAAATAAAATAATAATATTAGCCTTACTGTCCCACTGCAGGGCAAGGTCTTTTCTCATGCAGAGAAGGCACGAGCATTGATTGCATTTTCCAAAAAAGACCATAAAAAAAACAATTTCTTCAGGAATTAAGTTTCAGGAATACAATAAATAGCTTTGGCAAGCTCTTTTTTTTTTTTTTTTTTTTTGTGGATGGGAAATCATCAAATGACTTCTCCCGCTCTGGGCGGAGCGGGAGGGCGTGTCAGACTTTTACTGACTAAAACCCACCCGTGTTCCTTCTGTTGCCTGTGCCGGGGCCACGGTAACTCTTTCGAACATCCCGCAACCCTATAGCTGGCATCGGCCCTAGCGGACCCCGTCAATAGTGCTGACATCTCTTTGAGGCGCGCGTGGAACACGACGCGCCGTCGACTCGGGCTTGGTCCTTACCGGACGGCGAGCTACCCATTGCTCGCCGTCCGCAAGCCCGCGCCTACGGTGGCCGGGAATCAGCTGCCAATTCCCGACGCCCAGGGCGTCTCCTGCGGCGACTAGGGGCGTGAGGGTGCAAAGCTTGCCTCTCCCTCACGCGTCCCGCCTCCTCCTTCACGAGCATTACTGCTTCGCAGAAGGAGGTAATGGCTTCCCATGCACTCTCGCTCCGTACCATGGCCTGGACCAGGGCCGGACGCGAGAGATCGCCGCCGCCGATCGCTTCCGCGAGGACACGGCGGTGCTCCGCCCAAGCCGGGCAGACCTCCACCGTATGCTCCACCGTGTCCTCCGGGCGATCCACACAGTGGTGACACCCGGGCGATTCCTCCCGCCTTATCCGGAACAGGTACCTCCCGAAGCACCCGTGTCCGGTGAGGACCTGCGTCAGGCGGAAGGTGAGGACGCCGTGGCGCCTCTCCAGCCACTCCTCAAAGAGGGGACTTATCGCCGCAATTGTGGCGTGCCCAGCGCTGGGTTGCGACAATCGCACTCTCCATGCCGCCATGAGATCCTGCCGGAGCTCTGTCCGCCGTGCCGCAATTTCTCGCGGCAACGGAGTTACGCCCCGGCGTCCTGCCTCTTCGCGCCACTCCCAGATGTGCGCGAGGACTTTTGCCTCCAGATCCCATGGCGGTAATCCGGCAAGGAGGTTCGCCGCCTCCCCGGAGACCGTGCGGTATCCCCGAGCTTTGGCAAGCTTAAGCTTTGAATGAGTTGTTTAGATATTAATGTTTTGTATTATTTCAATAAAAATTGTCTTATAATCATATTCCGTTTGAATATAATTAGTAATATATAATTACCTAGTTGCTCTATCAGTGTTACCTATATCAGTTTGCTACGAGACTAAGCTTTAACGCATAAGTATAGAAATAGCCGTCCAAGTAATAATTATATTTATTTTTTATTTAACATGGCTATTTAAATCAAAGTAATCAAAGTATAATATAAACTTATAAATCACACAGTACCTACCTTAATAAAAGTAAATAAAAAACGTAATTAAATTGTGAACTCTGGAAAATAACAGTATTACGCAAGAAATACTTTAATACGTTTGACATAAAGAATTGTTATTATAACTGAAGTGCTCACTTCACTAATGGACCCCAGCTTCTTCTGATAGAAAGCGGCATGTTTTTACCAGATTCTAGGTGTTATTAAGGAAGAGGAAGCAAGCCATTAATCATTCCATCATAGCTATCCACTGCCTCTGGACTTATCATTCAAATAGTATTTTTTTTTTCTTATACAGCATTTATATGCAAATGCTTCGTTATTAATTATTTAATACACAAAAAATTGCCAAATAAGTCGTAAAGGATGGAGCAAAAAACTTTCAAGTTACTGGTCAATAACCCAACAGTAAATGCTGCATTATTTTTTTGTATTCAATAGATAACGCATCGTATAAGACGGAACTTAATGTTGGGCCATAAAGCTTGAAAATGATTATTAACGAATTATTCCCGAGCTGATGTGGGAATCAAAGAAAAACTTAATTGGTGGGTCTTCATTCCGCTTATTGTAAGACTTAATTGAGGGAAAAGGATATGCGCTGCGTAAGCCACGATAACTGAACATTATAAGCGAGGAATTCTTGTGCATTTCTCGAAGCGCAACCCGTGTTCCCCGGAGCCGAGTCGTGTAAAGTTCAGTTCCTCCCGGTATGGCACGGGAGCAAGACCGATACCAAGCTCGTTTTGGATGCAACAGGTGTACTTATACTACCAAAAAGAAGCATTTCATTCTTATACGAAAACCGAGACTGAATGGATAATGTTACTTACAAATGTAAGGCTTTGTGTTGGAAAAACTGTTATGAGACATAGAGGTCAAATTATGTTGCTGTCACTAGTGGTATTCTAGAATTCAAGACTTTATTTCAATCAAAAAAGATTTAAAATTGTTTATTTTGATTAACTTTTGATAACAAAGGCTTTCAATTCAACAAGTTTTACGGAATGAAACGATAGAAATAAATATGTAAACTGTAAGGATGTGTAAACCTCTGCTAATGGACATGGGAAACTCTACTTTTTGTTAGTGATATGAACTGACTTGACGACTCGTCCGGTTGTCCGTCCGACATCGTCCACGTCGCTCACTGCATCACGCAATGCATAATCTTAATTTATATTAAAATATGCGTGGTAAGCTTTAACATATAACATGCCAAACTACGACAATATGAATACTAACATAAATGAATCAATACTGACCCTATACATTTTTCGGAAATTAATGGTTTCATTTTAGCAATGAGGCTTTTACCAAGACAATCATTCGAAGAGATTTCACATGAAAGACACTTGGTAATTATTTCCCATACTTGATGGAATAAACGACTACCTGTCCACTAATTAATTACTGACTCGGAAGAAACGGATATCCTTGATATGACAAATTCACATCAAAGCAAATGCCAAACAATGCCTGATTCTATGCATCTACTTAGCACTGTAAAAACTGCAAGAGAGAGCACTGAGCAGTGAACAGACATTTGACATGTGTCACTTTTTGCATTGACTTCCTTTACATGGACATATGCGCTTATACTGACGTAAAACTATGCAGGTACTTTTTATAAAATGCAAGCAGAAAGACACGAGTTCTAGATTTACCAAACTAGCCGCTGATCAACAAGCCTCTGACGTCATCAAAGCTTATAGCCCAGACCGTGAGCTTTACGGGTGTCAGTTTGCTTAATTATTTTTAAAAGCGAAGGAAAGGTGGAGGTTGGTAGCGGTCTACGTCAAGAGTGATCTGTGGGAGCTTTATAGGAAAACTACGATGGATGTCTCGGATAAAAAGTTAAAATTAAAATTTAAAAACTCCCGACACAAAAAAAAAAACATCCAAAAAGTAAAAAATAATATGTATTGGCCCTTAAGTTTAATATAAGTTGTAATTGATGATCTGTCACTATTTGTAAAAATACAACAAAAATCCTGAACTGCTATATTCTCGATTCAATTTAATTTTGATAATTAATTAATTAATGGAACAATGTAGAATTGTAGAAAGACGTGCTCGTTAAAAGCGTCCGCAACAAAAAGATAAAAACCAAAAACGATTCAAAAATTAAAACAAGCCGTGGCAGCTAAGAGATGACCAGTCCCTACTGACGGCGTCCGTTCACGAACATGACGCATGGATCAGCACCATGCAGCTCAACCATTTTGAAGGGATCAGGGGGAAGAGGAGATTAGGTTTTGACTTTGCGCTGTCATAGTCAAATTATTCACCATTTATCATCCCACTCCCAAAAAACTTTAAACATTATTTAAATCAATATTGATTTCAAAAAAAAAATAGAATCAGTGATCAGGGCGACGGCTGCGAAGGCTGCACCCTGTGTGCTCGGCGCCTCAGACCCCGAGCGCGGCTGCGCCGCAGTCGTCAAACGGTGACACTCCGTCATTAGTGACATTTTTTGTAAATAATGTGTTTAGTTTTAGTGCGTGTTGTTTATATAGTTTATTTTATTTTTATATAGGTAAGTGGAACATTATATAAGTTATTTATGATCAATAACGGCAGTAGCGATGCCGGAAATAGTGCCAGTCAACCTGTCACATCGCTCGATGTCCAGCTGGTGAGATGCCCGTATTGCTCACAGGCACGCTTTTTTAAAGGCGAAAGGGGGCTGAGGATACACTATGGCAAGATCCACAAACCACATAGTGTACCATTGTGCCCCCCAGCCACATCCCCAACATCAACACCTCCAGACCAAACCTTGTGGCAAACGCTAGCAAAATTAAAAAATTCTACCCCGGTTTTAAAGAGAGTTCCCCGGGGCGCGAGACAGTCTGTTGCGCTAAGTTTGACGCGATGTCTCCGTCTTGCGACTCAGGAGAACTCACAAAGTGCCTGGGAGCAATTACTCACCTTCCCTTATAGGATTCTACATGTCCAAAAAAATTTGACAACTAAAACAACCTTAACGAAGCAAATTAAAGACAACTGCAACAATTCGACCATAATTTTAGATTCAAAATTACCTGCATTTAACAATCAATCGCAAAAAGGCTTATGTTCACATGTGGAATCCAAATTAAGTGAAGGTGACATCAGGGGAGCGGCCAGGATATTGTTCAGCAGTGATGTGGTGGCGCCTTACTCTTCAGAAACGCTAACAGCTCTAGAGAGTAAACACCCAGCGCCTGCGGATGGTCTCACCTTTCCCGACCCACCTGACTCTCCCGACCTAAATTCAACCATCCTAAACGTTTCGGCCCCCCAGTTGATTGCAGCCGTGAGCTCCTTTCGAAGTGGTTCCGCCGGCGGCCTCGACGGCCTGACTCCACAACATCTAAAGGATCTACTGAGTTCAGGCGCCGGGGAAGCTGGTGAGTCGCTTTTGAAGGAGCTTGCGGCCCTGATTAACCTCATGCTCACCGGCGGTGTGAACGAGGCCGTCGTGGATGTCTTGTACGGGGCCAACTTATGCGCCCTGCGCAAGAAGGACGGCGGCATTCGTCCCATCGCCGTTGGGTGCACCTACAGGCGTACGGCAGCCAAAATATGCTGTAAGCTTTACAGCGAAACGCTTACAGCTAAGTTTCAGCCCCTGCAGCTTGGTTTTGGCTCGAAAGGGGGCTGTGAGGCTGCCGTACATGCCCTTTCCACCTTTTTAAACTTCAACAAAGGTGAGGTCATCCTCAAGGTTGACGTGAAGAACGCCTTTAACTCTGTAAACAGGGACACTTTGTTGGCTGAAGTCAAAAAGGAACTACCCGAAATTTATGGTTTTATGTGGCAATGTTACAGGTACCCTTCCAAATTATTATACAAGGACAATGTTTTGGAATCTGCAGTAGGATGCCAACAAGGTGACCCTCTCGGGCCAGTCATTTTCAGCTTGGCTATTCATCCAATTATCCAGAAACTAAATTCAAAATTTAACGTGTGGTATTTAGACGATGGAACTCTAGGAGGTGATGCAGACACCGTTTTGAAAGACCTACAACTTCTCAAACAGGAATTTAAATCTATTGGCTTGGACCTTAACCCCTCAAAATGTGAAATCTATCTTCCTGACATTACTGATAGACAATTGACCCTAGATAAATTTAATGCAATAGCCCCACAAATAAAAATTTTAGAAAAAAGTTCACTGCACCTCCTAGGTTCCCCAATTTTAGAAGACAGCTTTTCTCCTTTTATCGACGAAAAAATCAAAAACTTCAACGACATTTCGGACAGACTCTCCAAAATTAATTTACATTCGGCATTCACCTTGATAAGATACTGTTGTTTTGGCCCAAATTTTATATATTTTCTACGTTCTTCCCCTTTATGGAAGCAGCCACATCTGTTGGACAAAATTGACCAAATTATTCGCAACACGCTAACATCTATTTTAAATGTGGCCTTGGACGACCGAGCGTGGCTTCAAGCCACACTACCCATCCGTTTTGGCGGCCTCGGCGTCCGCAAAATTACCAGTATTAGCTTACCGGCGTTCCTGTCCTCTGTCCACAGCACTGAAAAGTTGACGGGGAAAATTTTAGCTCCCTCCCTGGTCGACTCTGAAGTGCCATGCTTGAGTGATGCGGTGAACGCCTGGATAGCAACTTGCCCGGATACAGATCGGCCCGTGAACCCATCTTCCCAGAGACAGTGGGATGAGCCGCTCTGCAGGTTGGTACGGAATAATCTTATCAATACGTCCACCAATACTGCTGAGCGTGCCCGCCTGCTGGCTGTGAGTGAATGGGAGTCGGGCCTCTGGCTTCAAGCACTACCGTCACCCAACATAGGCACTTTGCTGGGTGACTCCACCTTCCGGCTCGCTACCTGTCTGCGTCTGGGCGCTCCTTGCGGGGCTCCACATCGCTGCCAGTGCGGTGAAGCCGTTGACTGCCTCGGACATCATGGCCTGTCTTGTAGTAAGAGCGCAGGCCGGATAGCACGGCACGCCAGCATTAATGACATTATCCGTCGTGCTCTTGTCACCGCCGGGGTGCCAGCTGTTTTAGAACCCAACGGCTTGGCACGCGACGATGGCAAGAGACCAGACGGAATGACCATAATGCCTTGGAAGTTAGGCAGGCCTTTGGTGTGGGATGCAACATGTGTCGACACCCTTGCGCCATCCCATCTTCCTAGTACGGCGGGCTGTGCTGGGGCGGCTGCTGCAGGTGCGGAAAACCTCAAACGGCGAAAATATTCCGATCTTTTTGGGAGTTATATGTTCGAGCCGTTTGGGGTTGAAACACTAGGGCCATGGGGTCCGAGTGCCCACTTGGTTTTCCGAGACATCTCCAAGCGGTTGGTCGACTCTTCACGTGACCAAAGGGCTGGCCTATTCTTTGGCCAAAGAATCAGCATCGCCATACAACGTGGCAATGCTGCCAGCCTTTTGGGCACTTTTCCTGTTGACAGCGATGCGGACGAATTTTTTGATGCCCTATAATTATATAAATATATATATTTTTTTACATTTGTACATATTATAATTATTATTTTAAGTCTGTTAGCTTATATATTATGTAAATATTATGTATTGGTTTAATTGAAAAAAAAAAAAAAAAAAAAAAAATTAAAAGTTTCCACAAATATGTAGAATATTGAAGGCAAATATAAAAATGTTTTATTATGTTAATAAAATAACTAGTTGTAGGTAATATTTTGATCCAAGTGTCGTTGCGTCGGGTGACGGCTAATGAAAATAGGAAGCTAACCTTTCTACAATAGCATACATTTATTATTGCTAGGTATAAGCCTTGTCTGTTTGGCGTTTTCGGATTGTCAATTTTTTTTATAGTTACTAATTTATCCTCATTTCTTTTTCCTACTCCATCATCGGAGCCTGATCACCATCTATCTATAACCTATTTGTTGAGACCATTCCAATGAGCCCAAACACGATGATACCTCTGCTGTAAGTTGGTGACGGAGTTGGGTGTCCTGCAAATTCCAGGTGATGCTGCAGCTTCAGTTCAATGTTACTATGTTCTTCTAACATCATTGAAGTAACAGTGTACCAAATTTCGAATCGATCAGACCTGTGGAAGATGCTCACATCCATTCATCAACTAGAAAAGAGCTGATAATCTTCAAACAGCTGAACAGATTTTCTTTATTCAAAGCTAAGAACACTCTCGATCAAGTCACTTTTCAAACAAAAAAATAATAATCAAAATCGGTGCAGCTGTTTGGGAGCTACGATGACGCAGACATACACACAGATACACAAATACACACGTTAAACTTATACATCCCGTTTGTCTTCGTCGGGGGTTAAAATAGAACAATTTATTGATTAAATCATGACTAGAATAATTAGTCTTGGAACCTAAATGTAGTAGACGATGAGGGAGAAAGCACGAATTTTAATGAAAAAAACTAATCATAATATGCGCCAGGTTTTACTGCCAGAACTATGAAAACCAATTTGTTACAATCGTAAAACCTGAACACATTTATATTTTTGCAGTACGCTAATAAAACAGTTTCCTGCCGGAAATCGCAAATGGATCGCAGAATTCAGGTCCAGAATTATATTTCCTTATAAGTTCACTGTCTGATATAGCTGATTAGATTTTGTAACCTATCGACAAACTACTTATTATTTGCAACAGCATCCATCATAATTTGAAGTAGGCACTTATTTTTGTATTTAATTTGGTGAACTAAAATAATGTTGATGAAGATTTCAAATGAAGATATCTACGCTATACAGAGTGGGTGCAAGGGACAGCCCTCCGCAGACCGATGGGGTGAATTCAATATATCATACTTAGATGACCGGTACATGAAATTGTTTCAGGAACGTTATGGGAATCCAATAAATCTGATTTGTTTTATTACCTCACACGCAGTGTATCGTTACCGTGGCAAAACGCGCGTAGCGAACGGCAGCGCAGCGAGCCTTCGGCCGCCGAGTATTTCAACATCCATTGCTGATTTTTTGATTTTACCTGTTTTATTTACATAAATGGAGTGCTGCGTACAGAGAATGTAATTTTACATTCAAATAAAGGAATAGTAACTGAAAATTCGATGAAAAAAAAAATTCCTGAGAATATTTCCGGTGGAATATGATTCAGAATAAGTAGCTGAATGCACTCTGTTAGTTTGCGGAGGGCTGTCCCTTACACCCTGTATAGCAAAAGTAACATAAGTAATTAAGTACAATTTGCTTTAACTGAATACGTAGGTATAGGTCTGTATTCCTGGATCGAGAAAATCGTATCCTTTTTTACCTCTCCCGTTTTTCTATCATTGCCTTAGACGACATTGGCAATAAGTACTCGTCGCAATCGTATGCATGTATCTAATCTAAGTATATACTAATTAAGGTCTAAGAAAATTAAATCTTAACATTAAACGCATATTAATTTTAAAGCTCATTTGAGTTAATTACTTGTTTTTATTATCCTCCATAATTCTGTGGTATAAACATCTTAACTTTACGTTGTATATTGATTTTGCCACGAATTTCCCAGACGTTTGCGAGAATCTCAAAATTCCAAGTCTGTGACACAAATAAGCTATTAACGGCGCTCTTATACGCTAAAGATAGCCTGGTTATTTCGCTCAAGGAAACGTATTTCGACAATGATAGATTCGCACCACGTATCCAGAGAACAACGTCATTAAGTAACCAGTTTACACAAGATAATTATAGAGACGTAGATAAATCTTGTTACATGAAGAATATTATGTTGAAAGTTTATCATCACTAGTACATTTTTATGTAGTGTCGGAATTCAAGGGATAGGAATATAAAACTGAGAGCAATAAGCAATTAATAGAAATGTGTTGTGACGCACGAAATGTGGTTTTTGTAGCTAATTATAAAATTAAGTTGTATTATTTAAATTAGATTATCACGATAAATGTGACAGATAACGGTGAGCTATATCAACTTTATCTACGTGTGCGGCATCTTGAATTCTTCATCTGAAGACCGTTAAATGCTTGTCGCATATTTAGATTAGGAATCTACATTTTAGTATTCCGGATTTGTAAACATTGAGGCGATGACTTTTATATAATTGATGATGAAGGAAAATATAACATAGCAAGATATGTATATAAAAGTCTATGTAGGGAACTTTGGCCAAATGAGTTAACAGTAAAGGTTATAAAAAAAGCCTAACCCTACGTAATTTCACAGCATCCGAACTCCTTATAAATCACGCCAAAATTCCTACAAACAAATTACCTAACACACCAATAAAACGTTCGCCAAGAATGTTTACGTTTTAAAGGAAGCAGTTACAGGGAACATTGCAATAGGGAGTTACGAGTAGGCAGTCGCGTCAGTTACGCATACTGCCGGAGTTAGGGCCTTAACAGACGTGCCACTTTTAACATCGGCGATCATCGGTTTATTTACTTTTTGAAAGCTTGATACTGCAACTGAACGCTGAGCTCGGATTTTGCAACGATTTAGTGAAGACTTGGCATCTGTAGAACACGGCGCGATGCTCAATTGTTGTTGGTTCGCGTAAACGCGGTGCAGCATCGAAGCAGTCACTGAAGTGCCCGATTTCGCGAACGCAACCGAAAATACTGAGTCGCCATAACGCGATGCAGTTTTGACGAAGTTGCAAAATCGGCGATCGCCGGTGCTAAATGTAGCATGTTTGCTAAGGCCCTTAGTGCGGTGCGCGGCTAACGTGGTCGGCCGCTGGATGCGCACGGGCAAGTCGTAGACGACTTCATGGAACACGCTACATGAGAATGTCTTGCGTGCTGTCTACTTACAATAGTGACCGCCGCGGCTTTGCATCCTGCTCAAGTTAAAAGCGACTGCTACGGCATTAATTCGTGATAAAGGGACACAGCAATTTTTGAACTTCAAAACTACATACAATGTGGATCTGGGCGTACGACATTAAATTAAAACGAGCACAGTACTAGTCCATTGAAACATTTTAAAACACGAAGATCAGTAGTTAATGGAAAATTAAAAAATTGCAGTTTTCAAACAAAAGAAATAGCAGAAGCAACTGCATATAAAGTAAACACGCTTTATCTACGAAAAGTCATTGACCAACGGTGCGGTGCGGGGTCCGGGACGCGGCGATGGCAATGTTTACCTATTATTACGGACTCAGATCTACATCATGTTGAAAAATAAGAAAATGAAAAATAATTTCCTGTGGCTAAAGTATTCATTGGATTTGATTGATTTTTTGTATACGGGTAAGGAACATGATTCTCTTTACATGGTTTAAAGGAATGTCAATCGTCCTGTTCCACCTTGTATAAAGCCCTCGATAAGCTGCCTTTTCACGGCTTGGTAAAAACATGTTCTCTTACTAAGAGCTGATTTTTCAATCGTCAGATAACTTTTATCTGGGGAATATGTTTGACGTTTTGACAGCTTTTGTATAGAAAATGTGTCAAACCGCCATATTTATTCCTCAGGTAAAAGTTATCTGACGAATGAAAAATCAGCCCTAAGTTAGGTTTTTTATCAGAAGATCTATTTAAGAGATTCTTGATTACAACTTTACAGTATGTATGTTAAATAATGGTGAAGCATTTTTCATTTCCCGAAATTAATGTGTGAACTTTGCAGCATATTATAAACTTGACTACCTTAATAAATTATAACTTATTTTCTTGCTATAAAAAACCTCTTTGGATCATCAACATCGCTTTATACAACCATGTTCGCTTATTAAGTTGAATAAGCACTATCCCAATACCCTTTTGTACAATATTAGTCAGCTATAAAATTAAGTTACAACGTTATTAAAGTATTAAAACGACAAGCGTCCGTAACTTAGGCCCTGACCTCAAAGGTCATGGGACAAAGCTCGCTTTGTGTTTAATCTACTAAAAGAAATTACTGCCGCTTCGCTTCTAATTGATAGCACTACTGTATTATAAGCATCATCATTAAATAATGGCCTTATGAAATATTCATTTGGCTATTGTCTTTTATCCTTAAGGCTTGCAATTTTATTTACTGTCTGAAATGACGTCTTGCAGTTGGTTAAGTATTACTGTACAATGTTTATCAAGACACGGTAGTTGTTTAATATTATCCATTATTGTTTTTATTACCTAGTATTTCTCGTTTGTAATCATAGCCATTGGTTTGACCATATGCGCGTTTCAGGTGTGGTGCCTATAGCTCCAAATCGAGGTCACCATTAACATGGCTGGCATCAAATCATCCATTATCAATGCACCATGCAATTAACGACACTTACGCCGAATGTTTCGTCGAACATGTATTTTTTAATAGTGAAAAATGATCGACCGACTTTGACTCTTAACGATCGCGAGATTCGTGTAATTATGAACTTAACATCGCTTGTTTATTTCGGTTTACTTATTACTGTACTAACATAGTAAATTCTTGGGGATATTACAAAACGGTTTTCTGAAAACTGGTTGAAAACTAGTTTGTGTTTGTTGATCTATGTGGCTATATCTGTGATGGGTTAGGAAGAAAATAAGAAAAAAGCTCTTGAACAGGGGCAACGTGCTGACACAGCCATTAGACAAGAGGAGGCGGTGATGGCGAGAGCGTGCAATGGCCGCGGGTAGCGTGAGAAATACGCCGCGAGACGATACTGAAGCGTGCGCACCCAATTCCTTATGCAAATGCGAGGGTACATCCACCGCCGCCGACGCCATCTAGTAACAGCAGCCGCCAACCGCGTGCGCTACCTAGTTTTATTAACATTCGATAATAGAGTTCAGACTTAGATTGCTAGGGTTGGTCGCTTGGAGAGGTCAAATGGTCAAACGATATTGTTTTCTGTGAAGCTGTTATGGTTGTATCGTTACAATTGCGATCTCTTCATTTGAATGTTTCTCTCGCACAACTGAATCATCCCAACGCTTAGAGCTTTAAAGTACCAAGGTCATTGTTTGATTAAGGTGCTACATTTTGGCTGGCAGGGATAGACGGGAAGCAGTTGACGGATCTAGATACCAAGAAATGCAGATAGTTTCCAGGAGAGAACTTCTGTAAATTCTGTGCTTTATGCAAATACTCATTTTTACTATGAACAAAAGGCTTATTTTATCATTTGCATAAAAAATGTATCTCTTTAAACTACCGAGAGATGTCAGCCCTATTCTGCCGCACTCACATCGTGCATACTCGCGTAACTACCCGAGAGAGTTAATCGTATTGCAAATGCACTTTCAGTGCTTTATTGGCAGCATTAGAAAGGGACTAGGCTGCGTTAGGCTTTATACGGCGCATCACAACAATGGGGTTTAATAACGACAACGGACCGCTCGTTACCATCCGCCGATCTCATGTCGCGAGAAATTGCCTACCCTATTATTGTTCAATGCGGCCAAGTGTGCAATAAGAGCAAAAATTTGCGAACAGCCTCCTTTATCTGATATACCTGCGTTTACAAAAAAAAAGCGCATTTCACTCGAAGGAATAGAGATTGACGTGTTCAACGACGGACAGATAAAATCGCTTTAAATTATAAGCGCATCTTGTGATATAATTTACTGACAAGTACTCTTACTTTAGATTAGATGTGTTTCAGTCTCCTTAAGAAATGTCGAAGGTATTTGCATCAAACCAGCCGCTAACTCTATTAGACTAGATCAACAAGGCGTTGATATCTGGTTAATTATAACATAAATCACGTGAGCGAAATAATAAATCAAGACATTATTGCTGCAGGAGATTCGTATCTATTGAGAGAGCAATTCGCTATACTCTTTCATAACATGAGCCGGAACGTTTCCAGGGCACGAGGTCTTAATGTTATCTGACTTATTAGTATTACATACAAGTGGTCCGTGCTGTTAGGTCGGCTCGCGGGGAGATGACACGAGATGAGCGGCGCTCGGCGTGTGCAGATTGAATCCGACAGTCGGGATGATATTGTTGGAATTACAAGCGTTTAATCACGGAGAATGCGCGCGAGCCGCCGTCGGCTCCGACAATGGCGGCACTGTCACGGCGAACGTTGAATCCCGCGCCCGATCACGACCGCGACATCGGAAATCAATAATCGGATGATTTAGCCACCGCGCCGCGTGCGAACCTGATTAGACACGATAATGCCTGCCGCGTCTCTACTGAACGCTATGAGGTTGCGGGGCGATAGGTTATCGTGGCTACGAACAACATACAACTGTATTACTACGGACATCGTCTAACGGAATGACATATTTTTCATTGATACACATCTCATAAAACTGCACGACAGACGAGTCTGATTTACAGTAACATATTTGGTATCAATGGCAATAAGTTTGTCTTAAACAGCTAAGTGCTCCAAGTAGATACCGTTTGGCTAAGTAAGTAATATGAATGTGCAGTTGCAACTTTACATTGTACAGTCAGGGGACTTGATTGTTGACAAGAAAATGTGTTTTTTTTCAGGTTATCTGGAAACTACGAGTATCCATTTAAAACAGTTTTCTTACCGCAATAAAAATATATGTTTCACCTCATCTGCCTAACCTTCTCCCAACTATGTTGAGGTCGGCTTCCAGTCTAACCGGATGCAGCTGAATACCAGTATTTTACATGGAGTGACTGCCTATCTGACCTCCACAACCCAGTTATTGTGTAAGGGTAACACGATACCCTTTTGTAAGACTGGTTGTCAGACTTTCGGACTTCAGACGACCCGTAACGACTATCAAAGATCCAAGAATGACAGCCGGGACCAACGGCCCGAGGCATGGAGGGTCTCGGTCTGTAAAGATGGTCACCCATCCACGGGGCGACTGCCGCAAGCGGTTGTGCGGCTGTTATTACTTAGCCATGAGCCGAATATAAAAATTTACAGAATAAAATATAAACAGAAAGAATTACCATTTTATAAAGTAAGATCATCATCCAAGTGCATCTTTACGTTACATTACGTCTATATTAATTTGATAATAAATCCCTGAGAACGGATACATAGGTACATTGACTGCGTTGAGTTTAACCCACTTCATGAGGATAGATAAGTTCAAGGTAAGCTAGTGCCATCCATTTTCCTTCCTAGACAAATACCAAATCTTGGGGTAAAATCAATATCGCTTTAGAAAGGGAGTATCTACTGATTACGCAGTCCTAAATCTGAATAATGAAATTGTAACTCACCTAGACAACAAGCGGAAGTGTCTTGGTATTTTTTGGATCTCTCTAAGGCATTTGACACTGTCTCTGTTCCCATCCTTATCAATAAACTGGAACGAATAGGTATCCGTGGCGAACCTTTGAAAATCGTTAAGGATTACCTTACAGACCGCACCTAGGGCTAAACAACGGAAGAGAGTTTAAACTTCAATTGATATTACGGCCCCTAGTGTGTCCAAGATTGGTACAGTATTGAGAGATGAAGAAAAACTTACCTTCGGAACTCCTCAAGGCTCAATTTTGGGACCCACTCTACTCTTTATCTACATTAATGAGCCGTGTAGACTGTCATTAACCAAATATAAAATCTTTATATACGCAGATGACACAGGTATAGTAGTTAACGGAGAGGACTGGGCAGAAACGCAGAGTCATGCAGAAAATGCTTTAAAAATTGTCATGTCGTGGTTATCAGAAAATCAACTTACATTAAATGTCTCAAAGTCTTTGTATCTTCCATTTGCCTTTAGGAGTAACTAACTGCCACAGTCCCGATCTTTAATATTGAAAGCTCACAACTGCTATGACCAAATCTAACTGCTCGTGCTTAACGCTAAGTAGAACTGGCTGTGTTAAGTATCTCAGCGTTTTGATCGCCGACACTCTTACCTGGACTCCTCACGTTACCTCCCTCACAGCCCGAGTCAGAAAACTTATACAAATTTTAAAAAAACTTTGGAAATCTGCCGACCTAAAAACCCTTAAACTAGTATACTTTGCACTGTGCCAGTCCTTAATAACTTACTGTATACGTGTGTGGGGTGGCTGTTGTAAAACTCTTGGGCTGGAGAGAGCGCAGAGAGCCGTATTGAAGGTCAAGACCGCTAAGCCTATCCGATATCCTACTAAAAAGTTATACGCCGACTGTGAGCTACTGTCAGAAAACTCTATATCCTGCAAGCGGTGCTGCGTAGGAACTCATCTAAATACGATGGACTAATTTTAAATAGACGTCATGTAACAATCATTCTTCGTTCTCAGAAGTACAACACCGCATTAGCGCGGAGACATTATAATGTCACATCCATTCTTTTGTACAATGTTAGTCATAAAATGCTTCAAATCTTCCAACTTACTAAATCTAATGCCAAGACCTGTATGACTGAATGGTTAATGAGCTTAAATTATGAATAAATTGAAAAACTTATAGAAGCATGAGGAACAGGGTGTAAAGTTCACTCATCCTCCATAGAAAAGAGAGGATCCTTCGACCAGACGGGTGTTGTGTCTGGTGGGCTACTGCCCGACGGTTGATGTCGGGATGTTGTATATAAGCTAGTCGCGCGGTAAACTCTGATTGCGCGATGTAGGATTTTGGGTGACGTCAGTGTGATGCGTTCCAAATGTGGCGATGTAGATATCCCACATCACTTCCCTCCATACACCGGAGGTCGATAGTGGACTGAGTCGTGTATCTTGCGATGCTTGCCAGGGCCCGTTGAGGTTCCAGTGAGTCGGAACCGGGTGCTGCATAGTTCGCGGTGAGTTGGAACCACGGAACTGTCTGCGGAGATGCCCCCAGTGAGTCGGGGTGGCGCTGCGTTATGCTCCAGTGCGTCGGATGTGGTACAGCGCCGGGTTGAGGCTGACTGCTGGCATCGATCAGGAGAGGTTTGAAGGGCTCTGCTTGTTGACCCGCCGAGAGTGCAGTGTGCTGTGCCAAGGTTGCTGATGAGGCTGAGGGTGATGACCAGGTATGCGCAGTCGCTGCATGCTGGTGGTCAGGATACCCATTGAAGCCGTGGGTGCTGGTTGACTGTATGACTCGCCGCTCGAGAGCTTGAGGAAGTAATGATGATGACGTCACGCTGTAGTAATTGCACGAAGGCTGCGCTGACGTTCATGTTTGGGGTCACCAGTATAGAGGCATGAGGAACAGAATGTAAAGTTCACTCATCCTCCATAGAAAAGGGTTGGATCCTCTGACCAGACGGGTGTTGTGTCTGGTGGGCTACTGCCCCACGATTGATGTCGGGATGTTGTATATATGCTAGTCGCGCGGTAAACTCTGATTGCGCGATGCAGGAATTTGCGTGACGTCAGTGTGATGCGTTCCAAATGTGGCGATGTGCCGCTACAAGTATTGAACATTCACACACACATTCCAAATCACAGACTCTCACGCATATTCATATAAACAAAACGCCTCACATGACACACCCCACGAAACTCGCCGCATACAGAAGAAAATTAACACTTATTGACTACATAACACACATCACACATTATACACCACTCATAACACCACATAACACTAATATCACTTATCATTCACCACACTGACTCACATTAGGACAATACTACACTTCACAGGTAGTCGTAGAACATAATATTATACCTACTTTTTTATTTTTTGTTAACTTTTCTTTTGTTAATATTTTATTTTTTGCCTGCTGCATGGATCCCTTACTTTTATTGTACTCAATTATATACAGGGTGTAAGGGACAGCCTTCCGCAAACTGATGGGGTGAATTCAGTATATCATACTAAGATGACAGGTACATGAAATTATTTCAGGAATGTTATGAGAATCCAATAAAACTGATTTGTTTTATTACCTCACATGCAATGTATCGTTACCGTGGCAAAACGCGCGTAGCGAACGGCAGCGCAGCGAGCCTTCGGCCGCCGAGTACGAGGAGGGATCAAAAAGTAGTGAGAATGAGATAGAATATAATGACTATTGATAACATAATAATTTATTTTTCTACATAGTCTCCGAGTCTCTCTACACACCGAGTCCAGCGCTTTTCCAAGGCTTCAATCCCTTTAAAAAAAAAGTTTTGTCTTGGTCCTGCAAAAAGCTCTCCACTGCATCCATCACCTCGTTATCGTCTTTGTATCTGTTTCCCTTTAAGTATTCTTTCAATTTGGGGAACAGATAAAAATCGCTAGGCGCCAGATCTGGTGAATAAGGGGGGTGGTCAACCAATTCGAAGCCAGCTTGCTAAATGGCAGCCATCGCAACTGCCGACCTGTGCGCGGGTGCGTTGTCGTGATGAAACAGCACGCCCCTTCGAAGTTTCCCTCTCCTTTTCTCTTTGATGGCATTCCTCAACTTGGGAATTAAAGCTGCATAATATTGGCCTGTAATAGTGGTTCCACGCTCCAGGTAATCAATCAACAATATCCCTTCGGAGTCCCAAAATATTGAGGCCATAACCTTGCCAGCCGATGCCACGGCACGAAACTTCTTCGGGGTCGGTGATGATGGCCATTTCCATTGCGAAGATTGCTGTTTTGTCTCGGGATCAAAATGATGGACCCATGTTTCGTCCATTGTTACGAAACGAGACAAAGTTTTCAGAATCTTCTTGAAACTTGTCCAACAATATCTTCGAAATGTCAAGTCGATTTTGTTTCTGACTGTCGGTTAACATTCTCGGCACCCATCTTGCGAAGACTTTTCTCATATTCAAAGATTGTTTCAATATGGATTGAATACTTCCACATGAAATGCCCGTTTCTTGAATTAAGTATCGGATGGTAACTCTTCGATCGCTCAATACAATTTTCTCGACTTTCGCAACATTTTCTTGGGTGACTGACGTCGATGGACGGCCGCAACGATGTTCGTCTTCCGTGCTCGTTCTTCCTACTCGAAATTGAGAAGCCCACCTTGCGACAGTGGAATACGGCGGAGCAGACTCTCCTAATGATGCCTCCAAATCGCAATGAATCTCTTGCGTCGTTAACTTTTTTAAACAGAGTTATTTAATAACGGCTCGCACTTCGTTTTTCTCCATTTTCGAGAACACGTTCCGACACGAAGCAAACAAATGACTACATTCAGAAAAAAACAAAAGAGAACCTAAGATTTTTTTAAACTTAATATTACAAATATGTATCTGAGCTATGCTTGCCAGTATTTTTTTTTCTTACCAAGGAGTATGTCGTTCTCACTACTTTTTGATCCCTCCTCGTATTTCAACATCCATTGCTGATTTTTTAATTACAGCTGTTTTATTTACATAAATGGAGTGCTGCGTACAGAGAATAAAATTTTACATTGAAATAAAGGAATAGTAACTGAAAAAACGATAAGAAAATTAAAAATTTTTCCTGAAAAATTCTCCGGTGGAATGTGATTCAAAATAAAGAGCTGAATGCACCCTGTTAGTTTGCGGAGGGCTGTCCCTTACACCCTGTAGAATGAGAGGGCGCCTTGACTTCCATAATACAAGTCTTACTTAGTTTGGAAGTCAAGAGTTCATTTCCATGTACGTTATTTTAATATGCAATAGACTTTTTATTATTATTATATTATTTAAGCAAAGCAAGTAAACACAACCTATATTTAAATGGAAAACATAAACTCTTATTAATTAAAAAAAAAACGGTCAAGTACGTGTCGGACCACGCATAATGAAGGGTTTCGTAGTTGAAAAGAATTTATGCCAAAAACAAACTTAACATTGTAGTTGAAAAACATGTTCTCCCATACATACATCACCCACGTCCCATAAGACACGGTCAATTTTCCAACTGCAAAGTTTGTCATAACAAAAAAAAAAAAATATAATTATGTGATAAAACTACAAATTAACGATTTTCGGACTTTTCCTATACTTGTGCTGTGAGACCTTGCTTCTTGCCAAATTTCATGATTCTAGGTCAACGGGAAGTATCCTATAGGATAGGTTTTGATTTATTTGCGAGTATCAAAATATGTCACATAAATGGCCGTATTTTTTATTGCATTGACTTAGTTATTTGACATTAATTTCAACTTGATACCTCCACGCGTTCCTGAGAAAAAGGGTCTTGACAGACTGACAGACGGACAATGAAGTGATCCTAGAAGGGTTCCGTTTTTCCTTTTGAGTTATGGAGCCCTAAAAAGGGTGTGTGCTTATGACCACACGATAGAAATGAAAACTTACGACTAGAGCCGAGTAGACGCGATTCAGGGGGTCTACTCCCTAAGCACGAAGTCCGTAGTTTCAACTAAAGTTACGGGCGTTTCCTACTCCGTATCACTTACGGACACAAGAATAGTTCGGTTTCCGAAACAAGAATGAATGTCATCACGATTTTACAGTTGTTCTACGCCCGATGTGTTTTTTTCCGTCCGAAAGTTTTATTTTTACACTTGTTTTGACGGATTAACTACTTCCGACAGGCCCGTATCTTCGTTGACGCACTTAGGGAGTAGACCCCCAGATCCGAGTATACGCGATGCAGCGTCACCGACCGACTGGAGGCGAGTATACCTGATTCAGCGTCACCGACTCGAGCATGACGGTTCAGTTTCGTTCACTGTTCAGAAAGAGCGCCTAAAAAACCTTAAAAAAAACTCTTTTTGTTTTACCGCTCCTGACCCCCAAACTACAATGTTTACATTAGTTAAATCTGACATTGTATGCGCTGCTGAATGGGTCGCACACACCTTGGTTGTGAGCTTGAATGAGAAGTCACGGACAGTCAAAGATGATGGTTCATTGAATGTATTTAACTACCACGTAACTAATGCTATAATTATGAATGTTGTGTGAATGAGTACAGCTGACTATGAACGCTGAATGTGTCATGTGTACTGTCACGTTGCACTATAATTTGTGCAAGAAGACGGAAAAGTGCTGATCTATACAATGCGCGCGTGCCACGTACGATACATGACTCGAACAGACATTAAAGACAGTTATCCCGTCACAGCGTTAGAATGGCACCTTACGGTGAAATTCACGTACCGATCAATTAATCGATTCCACCCGTCGATGTCCGTGACAGGTGTCAAATGTCAAAAGCGTCCCATGCGCACTACCTGCACAACTGGTTTTGCTAAAAAGAGACAGAAATAATACAAGCGTAGAATAATGTATTGTTTCCTCACAGTACGAAGAAAACAATTGATCAGATCAAGGATAATTCTTCCAACCGGGTCAGTGACAGATATTGAATTATTCAGGATCGAGTAGGCTTTCATTTTTGTAGGTTTCTACTGTCAGTTAACACAGTCATGACAAATTCTTATGTGAGTCAAAATCAAAACCCTCCAAAAAGTTTTTAGGTCAGCATGTTGTCAGGTCTTCAGATATTGGTCGACGACGAATTGATAATGATTAAAAGCTCAGTCTCAAAAAAAAATCATTACAATTTTATTAGAAACTAAAAGCATACAGAATCCACCTGTATATTTCGCTCACTACTCATCATTTAGTTAATGCTACAATAAAATTGCACAATGAGGGCGTATTCTCGAGCAGCACTTAGCTGGAACAAAGCCTAATTACATTTCGTGAGGTATCAATGAGCGGGGCAATTACGTCAGTGGGCTCTATATAATCGGTGCTTCGAGCGCATTTCCCGGGTGTTCCGCCGATGTATCTAGAATAATCTACCATTACCATGATTTATATCTAACCGATCATGGACTGGGTGGCTTAATGACAGACTGGAGCCCTCCCAGCCTGGCACATATGAGTCCGAAGCGGAGGTAATGAGCGCGCGGCGAGCCACCCCGAAGTAAAGAGAGCGCGGCATACATTAGGGTGCGACTGCGCAGGCGCCGCGACGCGCGTCACATCTCTACTAAGTCACGAGCTTTAGCATCTGCACTGAATAATGCGTGCCACAGACGACATCGTTAAGGTGTGAACTAATTTGAATTAGATAGCTTCATTTACAATTCAAATCATATGTATCCATGTTTTTTATAGCGGTAAAGAAAATATATTAAGCGCTTAGGAAATTGAGATATAATTATGGCTATAAATTATCAAATTCCGAATTAAGTGGGCTAATAATTAACCGATATTGGTGATACATCAGTTTTTATAATCATTAGCATCAGCAATACCTATCGTATAACATTTCATAGTAATCAGTTGATGTGGTCCTTGTAGATTTATGGTGTGACTTCTGTTAATTGTCATTGTTACAAGCGTGATTTATCAATGTTTTCTTTTTCTGTTAAATATTTCTTGCACTGCGAACACTATACTACTGGCATTGGCACGATCGGTAGCTAATTATTGCTTTTCGAAAGCAGTTAGCAAGGTCTGAATGTTGAACCCCGCATATTTCGCGACCAAGCGGTTTCTATTAAATGTAAAACACTGAACGTATCGTATTCCCGGGTACTATGGTTATGGAAATAACCTTTTATCCCTAAGAAAAGCACATGAAATAGGTAGTATTTTCCTTTGTCTATCTCCTGAAGAACGAGTAAAAATACCTTGGATGTCAAGACTAATCGAGACGCGAAGAATAAAAAAAGTCGGGAGGTGTCGTGGGACACCCGGTTGGAACGAAGTTCCTATCGCTTCTTCTTCTTTTCGCTCCTACGGTACATCTATGTTTCTTACATTGTTTGGGCCCAGTAGGTGGCCACATTTATTGCGGCGTCAAAGGCGTTGTTCAGATCGTCCAGCGTGCAGGTAAACGGACATTTGGGACACTCTAGCAGATGAGACCTTAGTCTGTTCCTGTCGCTGTATATTATGTGTTAATACAGCTCCATCTGTCAGGTTGGCACAAAAGTAATGAGACACTTGGTTTACGTTTTATATTTTTTATTATTATTACAATACAAAAAGCTTAGTCAATGATGTAATCACTGTTAGCATCTAAGACTTCTTGCCAACGATCCGGCAAAGTTTGGATGCCTTTCGCCCAGAACTCTGATGGCTGTGCCTCGATAAAGTTGTTCAACTCCGCTTCTACATCCGAGAAATCATTAAATTGTTCACCCCGCAAATGTTGTTTCAGGGCTCTAAACAAATGATAGTCTGATGGGACGAAGTCTGGGGAATAAAATGGGTGGGGTATCGTATCCCAGCCCAAGTTCTCCAAGTGTTGGCGAACGGCAGATGCGACGTGAGGTCGAGCGTTATCGTGTAGTAAAACTACATTGACTCGTTTTCGTCGTTTTTTCTTGGTAGCAGCAGATAGTTTGGTGAGCTGGGTTGAATATTTGTCAGCGTTTATAGTTTCATTGTGTAATGGTTCATAAAACAGCATGCCTTGCGCGTCCTAGAAACAGCAAAGCAGAACTTTTAAGCGGTTCTTTTGACTCAGCTTCGGTTGAGTTGGTGGCGTTTCTTCTCAAAACAGCCAAAAAGCACGACGAGTATCGTTCTCGTAATGAATTCATGATTCATCTACAGTAACCAGATTAGACAAAAACTCTTTACGCCGGGGTCACAGCAAAAGTGAGGGACAGATAGCGACACGGACTGCACGACTGGCGTCTGTAAGGATGTGCGGTATCCACTGAGTCAAAACTTTTCGATACCCAAGCTCTTGCAGATGGTATTCCACGGCGTGGTGACTGCAGTTAAGTGCTTCCGCTAATTCACGAGTGGTAGCATCCGGATTCGACTGCAGTTCGCGGCGTAAATCGTCATCATTCACTGCGGGTGGTTGTCCTGAGCGTGGCTGACTTTCAAAGCTCCTGTCTCCTGATTTAAAACGGTTAAACCATCGGGACACCGTCGCATGGCTTGTACTTCCAGCGCCCAATGCAGTGTTGATATTGTCAGCCGCAGCCCGCGCACTGTGGTCTAACAAGTACTCATATAAGTATAGTGTTCGAACTTGTCACTCGTCTATTTTTCTTCAAACTGACTAAACCGATCGCGAGGGCGGCTTTATATACCCCCACATCACAAGTACCTAGAATGTTCTATAAAATTCTAGAATGTTATCGAAAACAATTCACTTGAAAAAGGAAATGTACTTATAGAGTTTTGTAGTGTCTCATTACTTTTGTGCCAACCTGATAGTACAAGTTTTTAGAAGCTAAAAACGTATACTAGATGGCACAGTATTAAAAAAAAAAACAACTTTTGACACTTGCACCTTGTGACCTTGAAACTGAATTTTTCGGGCATAACGCTTTTTCGTTACGTAACGATTTCTACCAGTCAACTCCTACCGCAAGCCGCGTTAAGAACTTCGTTCCAAAAAGCTTTTGAATGTAATTAATTCACGAGAATAGATGTCACATAGTTAACACTGTACCTACATCACAGAAGACTATGGAATGATATCCTGTCAACACAACACGAACATGGTGATTACGTTTCCTTTCTTATTTATATGACCAACCCAGACGGATTACGTTTACGCGAGACGTAAGATAATAAGCAGCCTTCTGAGAGTAATAAAAAAAAAACAACTACGAGTAATCCTCCCATGTAGCTTTTATTGTTTTAAAACAAAATTGAATTATGTAAATACCGTTGTAGGTAATTAATTCCAGGTGTAGCCAGTTGTTCCAATTTCATTACAATTTTGTATGATTAAGACTGCATTATTTAGTAGACGTTCCAAAATAAACTAAAACAAAATGTCTTCAAATTGCGCGATGTCTACAGGCGTACCATTATACTACTTGTAATTATCCAATTCGATGGTGGTTAAATGTCTGTAATTTTCGAACAAGCTGCTCGACAGCTAGTCGTATATTAAAGTAAAATAATAAGTGCGATTTTAGTTCAACACTTTAGTCGATAGATTGCCGCTTATGCTCGGTGTAAGCTACAATAAAAACTATTAAACGTTCAGCGAAACAAAAATAAGGAGACGAGTTGGGTAGAATGTGGAGCAACAAAAAGAAAAGTGGTAGAGGCATTAACGTCTGGATGGCGGGCGCAGAGCCGAAGTGTGGCCTGTTCGACGGGTAGATTCTAGCCTGTCACACTCAATCACAGTGGTCATTACACAATTAGTGGAAGTAATGTCACATCGGTCAGAAATTATGGCCGCACTGACGGCCTGCCATTAAATAACCTATCGATAAATTCCGAGAAATTCTAACAATATGGGCACATATACGAAGAGGAATTTATTTCATGCTGAAGTTGTTAATTTTGTTTATTTGTTGAACATTTAAGGGTTATATTTAACGTTAAGCAGAGCAGGCCTACTCACCTAAATGTAGTCATTAGCTGCTAAAATAAGCTCCAATTAGTTCTGTGACCAATTAATGTTTAAACATTCCCATTTACTACTTTGGACCCCATCAAAAGTTAGGATACTATTGATTTTACTTAGTTTATTTCATTTACCGGTATCTATTATTAAGTATATATGATATTTTAAGTTATTAAATTATTATTAGTTTACGGTATTTTAAGTTTCTAAATATTGTTCCTTTGCAAAATGCCGCCAAAGTAACTTGAATGGCAAATGATAATTACGAGATATACATAGTTTGTAGAACAAATCCCAGTTACCTTTTAGTACCTACATTTTGGGATACGGACGTGACCAATGTGTGAAACTTTGGTCAATAAAAAATATGAAAATGCACTATTCAAACCATTATTTATGACTTTGCTTATTAAGCGAGTTGATGGAGATATAAATTTCCATTTATTGCTGCGACAACCTACTAAGAACTGGCCAACCTAGAATTTGCGATTGTCTTTCTTAAGTTAGTGTTCTGTATGCAGTGTCATAAAGTACTATTACACAGCAAAGGATTTCATTAATAACTGTACTTAGAGCTACAGCTAAGAGTCATAAAAAGTATATAAAAGTAATGTAGCTTTTCCGAGTAAGCTTTTATAATAATTATGTTTTCTAGGCAATGACGTTTTTATTTGTTTTCATATTATTAGTGTAGTTAGTCTCGGTAATAAACACAGACGTGATATTATGCTCGTCATTTTAGTTAAGTAATACGCGTAGAAATTATTACATGGATAAGTACCGTAAGTACTATTTCTGTCACAACTGTCATCCAAAATAGTTGGGCCGCATGTCAAGGGATGTAACAGTTTGGCGCTGTAGTAAATCAAAAGGCGCCTGCGCGCCGCGCCGCGACCTACGCCAGTGGGTAAAGGTGCGGGCATACAGCCTCGCATGCTCATCGCGGTGGGACTAGCGGAATGTCATCCAAGCCAACCGATAGACTCGCTTTATATTTGTTTGTAACCTTATTGTATGTTCCTAACGGGTCTCCTAGATAGTCATAGATTTGTGATTAGACCATTACGCGAAAGAATGACCTGTAATGAAAAACAAATCGCTATTACAGTATCAGTAGACGTACACTATTGACTATCTACAGTATTGTCTCTCCTTCTCCCTTTAATCCATCCAAAGGTTGTCTGTAAAAGATCGCTTTTAGCGATAAGACCGCCCATTGTGTCACCCTATGTAAAATTTCTACATTTATATCTGTAATTTTTATAGTGTACATAATAAAGAGTATTCAATCTATCTATTTGTTGTATTTTAGGAATCTATTTCTGTAGAGTTAATTTAACTTCCCAATAACATTGTTTTGTTTTTATTTTAAGCCGCCAAGTTAAAATAATTACTTATCTATATGTGTAATTTACCTTTTATATGTTTTTTCCGCAGATTGCTACTGGAATCGCTCCGCTCGTGACTAGAGGCTATATATCAGGGCAACACGCGCAGTAGCCTTAAATGGTTTGCATCGAGACGCGTGATCGTAAAAGTGGCTTCGGCATCGCATTAAAGAGTCTGGCAACGCATGTTGATGAGCATCCCCGGTTAACTCTACCGACAATCGGACGCGATACCTTCCACTATCGACATATATCCGTTGGCAAAACGATTGAAAAGGAACCTCAGCCAGTTTCATTTCGAATTTAAATTTTATTGTATTGCCTCGGAGTAAGATTTCTATCAAATGGGATTTATCCAAATGAAGATATATTCATAGATAGTGGGATCTCGAGTTTGAAATACGTATATTAAAACATTTAACTGGTGGTCTGCTGATTAAAATTTCTTTTGAGAAGCTGTTTTCCATTTATTTATCTTACTTTTGATAATGCTAAAGCATATAAGTCAGTTGATCTACATGACGATAATGTTTAAGATGATATTCGTATCTATGTATCTTTACAGCAGATAGATGGAAAAAGGACCAAAAGTTTAGTAAAAAGTCATGTCTCGATTAGCCTAGATCGCCGATTCATTATTCAGTGAGGCGCCAATAATCAGCTCTCGAGGCATGCGGTCCGCTTGCCGTAAATAGGCGCATTAACGAGAAGCTGCCCGCTGGCTGCCGGCCAGGCCTGGCCAGTGGACAGTGGCCCATACACTTACCAACTAACCTACAAACCCTGGGGACATCTGTAAATATTCATATAAAAATATCGAAGCTTTCATAACGTCCTTTTTCTCAATCTACGACACTGTAATTCAATTTAGTATAATGTAAGCTATAAAGCAGGTTCTATATAAATATTAATAGAGCGAAATATATATTTATGAAGTATTAATATAATTACGACCGACCATAAATAACACAACTTTGTACAGAACAAGCTATTTCACACGACGCGACGTCAACACACTGCACTTCAAAAGTCTGTTCAGTTTCACATTTATTTGTACGCATCTACAGTTTCAACTTACGATTCAATCAATGTAAATCCTGTAACCTATTTATGTAAATAACTTTAAAAAGTGCGAAAGGCGATTTATTTTACATTTTATCATACTGGATTACTCCACATTCTTTGGCGTACAGCTTTACATGGCTTTAAAAGATAATGGTATGCTAATGTCCATGAATAGATGTTTCTCCGACGAAGTCGTTAGTGCGAAGTGAAAAAAGATATTTAAAAATATTTATGTAGTGTAAAAGACGGTAAAAGTCTACACGAAGATACAAAAATGTCTCCGTAAATGGTACTCATTAATCGGATGCACATCTATATATCTTAAATGTAGCTATACTGGTACAAAATACATATAATTATCGACTTAACAAGAAATTCACCAACTTTACGTTCTTAAAACCAATAATAAGCGGCTAAGTATGTACAGGTGCGAAGCTTGTTTAATTGGACGTAGAAGTACGCGTTTTGAATATCAACGACATAGTTACGTACAATTAGGGATTTTCTAACACGGTCGGGCCCCATAAGGGTCTTCCTCATTAGGCGGTTACACGGTTGCGGTCGGCGCATCGTAGCCCAGCGCCCTACACGCCCGCCCTACTAAATATTCATCAGCTAGCAAATTGTAAAGAATCGCTTTTATGGTACATTTAAATATTGAACACCGTTAAAATTTATTGTATATGTCCTGTAACAATGTCGTTTAACCCATCTTGTTGGCCTTGCGCGTCTAACTGTATATGAGAGCAAAACTAAACAAAAAAACCTGGAATCCAGCACCGTTTGCGAGATATGAAAAAATGCACGCTAAAAAAGATTCAGTGATTAAAGTTTATACGCATGAGGCGCTTCCATTCAGTTTTAAATAAAAATGGTACGAGCTCGGGCCAACTCGTCCCGTAAAACTGCGATGCGAGGGCTGTCGTTGGGAGCGATTTATCACTTGGCAGATCGAGCGTGGGGCTTTGTGGACGTCAGTGCCTCAGTGTGTGGAGCGAGACAGGTAGATTAGTGACGAAGTGAACTAAAGAGTGCGGAGTCGCGAGGGTTTTACAGTCGGTGCAAGGACGCCGCGCAAGGACGCTTACGTGTCGTTAGCCTGCCGCTAACGTTGAACCATAAATTGTGTTTCGTATCGTTTTCCGGGTTTCAACCGATAAAACTGAAATGAACACGATTTTCATGTTTTTAGAAATGCGTGTTTCATGGACTGAAGTAAATTCTAACTGTTCAATTACAATGCAAGGCGTGCCTGCCTTTGTCTATAAGCATGTCAATAACTCGGGCCTATGAGTAGATAAATAACAATATTACGACTATTAACATAACCGGTCATGCGTTTCATGCAATAACTTTAGGACCTCTAATAACACCAGAACAACTAGCTTCATTTATGCAATTTAATTTCAGATCCTAAAAACTAGTTATTCGAACGATCAGGTTATTGAAGTTATGTGGTTGATCTCAATCAAAGTTCAAATATTCGCTACGATTATTAAAATTGAGGATATTTAGATATCATCTTCATTTTTTGCAGGCAAATCGATGATGTAATGAAACTAAAACAAGTTATATTCGTGAACGTTTGTAAAGTTATTTTTAAGCTCCCTAAACGGAGCTTAATAAACACAATTTACAACCTGTAAACTGCCAAGAATGTTATTAATAAGCGCCTTTACAATGAAACCAATGAAATTCAAACCAAGTTGACTGCAATCCGTGTCTAGTGTTTAATGAAACAATCGATTGCGACGTCACGAACGTAAAATAAAACAGTTTGAACAACATGAATATAAAGACTGCGCCTAAGCGACGATAATTCATTTCCATTCAGTATTTAGTCGGTATGTAGTAAATGTTCCGTTAACAATAAAACAAAAGTCCCTGGGAGGGTGCAATGGCTGCAATCGGAGTGCACTTGCCGGCCAGCTCAGCACGGGTGTCGGTGTCTAAATAAACTCTTGCCCACGAGTTCCATAACTCTAAGCTGCTGGTACCTCTTGGCGCCTGATATAAATTGGTTCGATTATAAAGCGACAAGTTTACTTGCCCGCTGGTCGGTCGCTACCGACACACCATTTCAGTATACAAACTAAAACGCAGCCGCCATGTTTGGCTCCTTGTGGACTTGTTGGTTATCTTATCTCTTGTAATCAATACGCAGTGGGGAAATTTTCGTTGTGTTCCGAAGATCTACATACAATTTATAAGTGCGATCGTAATTGACTCCGGCTAAGTTGAATTGCGTAATAATTCTAAACTTCAAAACTTATCTAATTACTGTAGTGAAAACATTATGTTGCCTACTGATACAAAACTACTGATGTCATATTATGCATTAATTACTAAAGATCCAATCTGACTATACGGTTCCGAGTAAGGTAGTTTTAATAAACCTAGACCATTTTGATTGAATCATTGCAAAGTTTTTGTGTATTTTAATTTTGTGTCAAAGGCTGCTTTTCGTTTATAAATTCTAGATACAAAACCGAAAACAAATTAAAAACATAAAAAGGAATAATGCTTCTATTAACTGGATCACAAGTTAGAAGAAATTGTTTACTTTTTGCGATGTACCAACAAAATTTTATACAAGCACGTATCTTTCCGTGGGCTAGGAGGGTTTTTATCAAGTCAGTGGTGTTTTTGCGAGGATGTTTAGAATACGGACCCCGGACTTTTCAATAAGTATAGGTATTAATGTATACGACAGTTACTAATTGTTGTTTTTTTTTTAAGTTGCAGTCGCCCGAAAGCTCCAAATCAAAGTGCGTTTAATTTTTTTCCAACTCCGAAAAAACATGTTACGTGACGTAATTTTAACTCTTACGACTTTTACATTCAGAATGTTCTTTTTACTTCAAAAGTGTACAAAAAGAGAGACTTGCAGTTGAAATAAATCAGAATAAGTTTCCCGTGTCCAAGAGATAGGCGTTTCAAAAGCAAAGTTTAACTGGTGACTACATTCTTTGCACGTAGCGTTCATATTTACTAATAAAATACATTAAAATATTATGCGGTTCTGTTTCCACTTGGATTATTTTACATAGATTAAGTATTATATGTTCCTGTCATTGCATGATAGCTTGATGACTCAAGCCGTCCCATGTGACAAGTTTGCTTGTTTTGTCATCCATTATTTATAAATTCATGTCGTTTAGTAATAATTGACTCCTGCGCAGACACACATTATAGTCGACGACAAGCTATCATCGATACTAGTTCTTTTATCATCCTTTCAACTGTTAATAAGGGAGAAGAGCTGAATAACAATATGCATTAATTTAATACTCAGATATTTATCGCAAACAAAATTCCAACATAATGATTTTAAGTGTGTATGATTATTCAAAATATAGTTTTCGTGTCGCAGACATTGTGTTAATGTTGATCTCTAAATTAAGATGTTGAAGATACAAATTACTCGACTGTTTATTTTAAGACGACCTAAAGGTTTAACTGGTAAGTGCAGTCCGGACTGCTCCTATCTTTAGCCGAATATATGAATTATTCAGTAGCGCGTATTTACATAAACAAAAAAGTATGAACGTAAAATAGAACAACCACAGTGATACAATAACATCCACATATGTGTGAATTATCCATGGAACCAGTTTGATAAAAAATCAATATGCACGTACACATGTAATCAAGTTTACGAAAGATATTGACCCCCCCCAGTTGGAGGTGGATGACAGATGATCGATGATCGAATTAAAAGACCTGCTTAATTGATATGTATGATGGCGCTACGACCAACCTCCAGGAGTAGAAATGGCGATTAGAATCTAAAGCGCCTGTGAAACGGCATCAGTTAATTATCGCTGATTTATGAACTAATTTACGAAGCTGATTGATCGCATTTTTATGTACAATATCAAAAGCTACAAGATTAAATTAACTCGCTAAATGCTTCCGGCAAACACCTATCAATCGCATAGATTTCAATAAGTTTAATGACACATTGGAGAAAATGCAGATCCTATCAAAAGAGCTATAATTAAATAAACGGATATAGTGCACAAAATGACTAAGACTAGTAGAGTAAGTGTGTGAGACTGTGAAATATAAATCGGAACGAAGACAAGGCATCGCGATCGATGTAAGTAAAAGTGTGGCGCCCGATCGGCGATCGACAGCCATCTAATATTTTTATTTATAAAGATGAGTGCTGACTAGGAAAAAACGTGTTTTTTATGCTTTTTGCGCCCCAGTGAGCCATGCAAATGGTATTTAACGCATAGCAGCATGAGGTCTCAGACAAGTCAGTAGATTAACGAGCATCCACCGATAAAAATTCAAAAGATGTATTTTATTGAAATGTAGAGCGTTCTCATTACTGGCGGCTTTCAGCTCCAGTTCTCAATATCAATGAGTTGTTATGTACATCACTTCTGTATTAATACGAGGCGCACAGCTTTGTATGCGGCCAGTTGTTTTGGTGTCTTTGACCGTGATGATCTCTACAGTTAGACAATGAGAGAAATAACATTTTTTTTTTGTGGAATGAATAATGACAGCCTTATTTGATTTAGTGGTACGCGATTCGAGTAGGATGTAGAGGGCTTCAGGATAAGATGTCCGATAACGGAGTCGGGTGCTACATCAACAAGTTACTCATTAAGTTATTCAATGTATAGGAATCAATCGCTGTACGGATCTCCATTGGCGAATTAATTCGGCGGACGCGAGATCGAGTAACGGTGTCGGCGTGCCATTGACATTCGTCAGCCGCGGACGTAGTGGACGTAGTTCGTTGTTCGACGTCCACCGCCCCGAGACGGCGGCCGCCACTCGTCACCTTGACCAAGGCATATGCGTTCAATTTTCTTACGATTTTAATAAAATTATATAAGTTTCCATGATTATGATGCGACAAATACAGAAGTAGCTAGATAGTAATTTGCTTTCATTGCTAGTAAATATTTGCGGCTTCAAAATGTTAATTAAAGGCAAGGTTCTATTTTCAAAACATAATGCGGTTGATGCAGGCTGTTCTTGATGTGGTCTGTCAGTGTCGAAGTAACGTTTCATTAAATAACTAAACCGCACGGCTTCCCAGTAATGAATGAGTCGACGTTACCACCAAGTTCGGTTAGCGGTTTTTTTGCCCACTGCTCTCCTTATACTAGATTGATTTCTATTATTACCTGCCATTGAACTGTGAACACTATCGAAATGGAGTGATTGGCACCTGCGCAAAATTTTATACCCACATCAAAAAGATTTGCACTTTACTTTCTTCAGCATAAATGTAATGTAATTTGTATAGAATGCAAATCGTTGAACAATAAAGAGATTTCGATATCGATAAAACTATTTGATGGCTCACACTTTTAGTTTTTTTGGCGTTTTCTACTATTTGATGCATAATTTTGAGCCGCTCCTTGTAGCCTGATTTTTCGGTCCTCATCCAAAGTTAAAAGCAAGGTAGGAGGTATATTTACTGTTACGGATTAACATAGAGACACTCATAGGATCGCCTAATGCTAACCGTCACGCAACTCATTTGCATATTGTCTATTTACAGTCTTAGAAAAGGTGTTCAGCACCTAAATATATCACTCTCAGATATCGTTGATTTATATTCAAGTTATTAATTTATTATGACACGGATATTAAATACGCGGGATCATATTACATTTGGTTACTTTTCCTTATCTACAGTAGCTACGAAGTTAGCTGTATATTTTTAATGCCTGCAATTATTCGTTGAACTACTCAATACCAATTGCACATAGACGTCCACTTTACGCGATTGTAATTTGTGATTTTCGCACTTTTAGTGGACTATCATTATAAATACTCCTAGTGTAAGCTCGCAAACGGGGTACCGTTCTAAAGTGATGCTGTTTAACTTGTTACTTATATTAATAACGGTGTTACTTCGTAAATGTAATTGAATAGTAAATTACTTTAGATACCTGAACTAGAAGTAAGACTACAGTAATAAAATATTTCTAAATATGATATGCTTGTCACGGGAGGGAGTAAGGTAGCTTACACATAAATTACAGGTAGTGCAGCGTCATAAAAAGTTATATACTTATCATTTTTAAAGGCGGTAGTCACAAATCCTAATGGTACCAACACTAACTCAAACGAAGCAAAGATCAGCCGTATTCCCAATACAATAATGACTACAATTGTCCACCGGCAAACTCAGGATGCAAGACTAGTTTACAAGCACTACAACAGCCCACTTCCTTAATTGAGCCTTTCAACTGAGGTCAGATGATAAGCCACTGTTACACACACACGTTATATGCATTTAATTTCTAGATTTGCATAGAACACATAATATGGAGAGAAAACTTAATAAGATTACCATCGATTCCTTAATGGCAATTCGATATTAGAAATTTAGCAAATAACAGTAAAAAGGCAATTCACGGTCTTTCACTGGTTCAAAACAACGGCGACTTTTATTATTATTGCCTTCGTATATGAGCATTAATTTAAATATTTTTATATTCTCTTTGAGCTTTTATGCATAGATTAAGGATTAATTGGGAAAGATACTAAGCTGCTCGTTAACTAGCTGTATCTACGGATACAAAGTAACCTGAATGATTTGTAAACATGCGTTAATTATAATGTACTTATTAAAACTGAAGATAGCACTGAGTCCGTAAATTTAAAAAGACTTGTTTATTAATGCAAACAATTAAGTTTATCGGGTTATGTTTGCGAATGAATACGACCGGTTTGTCCCAGTTTAATTTAAAAATACAAATAGTGGCGTGGTCTGTCCCAGTATTGGTATAACGGGTGATAGACATGACAGTTCTTAATTCCGCTGGGATAATGTTCTGTAAATACCATTTACATCGACGATTGATGGTTTGTTTTGTGAATCGCGTTAATAACACCTTAATGAAGATAAATGTAATAAGAAATTCACACATTCATAAAGTTTATTCATTGTGTCGATTTCATATGAAGCTCTTGGTGCTAATTTTCTCTTTATTTAGTCCGTTGCTATTTGTATACCATATTTCGCATATGTACCTAAAATAAGTTATGCTGATATCTTTACTTTAAGTTCTTTGTACTGTTATAGCTGACGTTATTTTAAATTTTGGTACTATCAAAGGCTAAAACATCTTTTATCATTATGAATTCCGATCGATTAAAATGTATCTTGCTTTTAAAATATAGGTACAAAGCTTTTAAATTTAATGTAATTACGTACGCCACTCAAAATCACTTAATTTCCAAGCCGAGGATTGAACAACTTGCTTTAAAATCAGCTAACTGCTGAATAACAATTCGATTGATTTCGTGAATGAGTCATAAAGTTGTTTGTGAACGTAAAGTGCGGCGGTCGGGCGACATTTCAAGCTTTCTTTTATTTCGGTGCCATGTCGAGGAGCAGCCGGATTAGTGTCGACACTCGGACACTGGCACCATTATCACACAAGCGACGTCCCTGCGATTCAACCCCAAGTAAGGCGAGAGAGGCAGAAACGCGCGATTTGAGGCAGCTTGTAAAGCGATAAAAAGGCAAACGCACGCATGCGTAAGGAGGCGATAACTGACTGACGTTGATATTGACAATAAATATCCTCTAGACAATAAGTATCTAGTCTGTGTAACTATATTTTTCATTCGTATAAAGTAATTTTATCAACGCCGCCACAACTAAACGTCCGGATTGTTTCAGTTTTCAAACGGTAATTTCCGTAAGTAGGCAAGTGTATGTCGAGAGTTTCGTAGAATGTTATGTTACACGACGTGTGAAGGTTTATTTTATATCAACAAGCTTTATAACGAGTAAAAAGTGGGTGATGTGGAAGGCAGCCTTGGCGCTCTACATCTTGTTCCGCGAACCACCTGCACTCACATCGTCTGTGCGTACAAGAAAATGGCCTGTGAAAAATGGAAAGTGGAGTGAATTTGTCTAGCTCAGTGTGTTAGTGTCCGAAGTATAACGGTGCGCGTTACTCAGATAAAAGCCTGTGTACACCCGTAGGAAATGATACTCCAATGTAATACACATAGCGTGAGAATCGCAACCGCCGTTAATATCGCACTCCGGATAGTATCTCTCTCGTTATAATCGTGACAAACTATTAACCGCGCACTTGAGTTCCGACGTTATTATTATAGCGTTTAAATGGCGTAATTAATTTGTACACGTGATGTCAGGCACGCTGTGACTTAATGTAAGACATTAATGCTTATTTCATAATAGTCTTATTTAACTAGAAACACGAGTTATTTCGAAGAATGCAACATTTGTGCTGCCTCAGTTAAAATACGGTATTTTAACTTTGAAATATTTATTGTTAATGTAAGCTTTTAAGCCTTGTTACTTTAATCATACGAAGGGCAGACGACCAAGCTACGTGAGCATATAATCAAATTCAATAATAAACGATAATCGAATATACAAATATGTGAAAAAGATGGGGACTTACGAGAAAGCATTGCGGTTTAATGTTGTACCCGTCGATCGATACTTTAAAACTGCTCCAGGAACGCTTAACTTACCTGAAAAAAAAAAAGTATATTAAGACAATATATTAATGAGTTTGATACCGTATAAGATGCGCATTATTAGCTATAAAATGATAAATTTATGAAGGGCGATAGGGATTACGTTAAAATGTATGGAACGGAAGTCTCCGGTACGGAGCGCGTCATGTTACGATAATATGCACTATTTGTCACGTTTATTTTCTAATCAGCTTTGAAAGAATTTGCAATAAAGTTCAGAATTGATTATTGCCGTAAATATTAACATCAGGGATGGCCTAGTGGTGTGGCCGTCAGACTGCCAAGTCATAGGTCTCGAGTTCGAACCCAAGGCACGCACCTCTAACTTTTCGGATTCATGTGCGTATTGTATAATTATCACTTGCTTAAGAAACGGTGAAGGAAATCATCGTGAGGAAATCGGCATACCTGAAAGATATTTCCCGTCAGCATGTGAAGCCAAGTCAGAGGCCCATGGGTGGCATAAAAACTCTGACACCAGGTTAGTCACAAACCACACGAAAAAGAAGATTAACCGATAAATCTTTTATGGCTGTTTACCAGAAGAGGTGACAAAATAAAATTAGACATATAAGTATATGCTCATAACGTCCTAACTGTATAATGTTTTATTGTGTGTACGTAAATAGTAAAATAAATAAATAAATATATTATTTATTGAAGAAATTATAAGTAGAATTTGCTTCAATAGAATGGTGGAAGCTTCTAGGAAGCCAATTGCGATGCGATTAGTGCAACTACTTAATTTATACACTTTTGACTTAGGCAGAATATATAATTATAAGGTCTATCTATTCGTACACGAAATCTCTTAAGGGGTCATTGTACTCATCATTATGAACAACTTTTAATACGGGACCAAACCTGAACTCGCGAAAAAAATATCAGCCGTTACCTACATTTATGTTTGCATAACTCGTCAAAATATAGGGAACATCTTGTTTTTTTTTCGCGATTTCAGGTTTGATCCCATAGTAAAAGTTGTTCATAATGATGAGTAAGAGCCGTTAAAAGGTTTGGTGTATGAAAAGATAGACCTTATTTAGTCAGGCATGAATCATGATGCCAGACTAATAGATACAAATTACGAGAGAATTCATTTGAAATTTTTCGTTGGCTATTTGTGCGAGGTTCAGGAGCAAAAGCACCGCGCACAGTGGCCGCGTGATATATGGTTTGTAAAATGGTAATTCAGTTTCATGCCTCTACTTACAAAGCATGGAAATGCCGCGCGGGGTTTCTATTCGCCCGTGTTGAAATTAATGAGAAATTATTCTACAACACTACTAATTAATTTCTATACTTAAACAGCCACGACTAATATCCGCCGCTTTAATTTCAATTCTAAAGCAATATGCCGTTAAATGCTTTAACTGCCAATTGGCCATACATCTTGGCTCGTAAAGCTTAGTCCGTCTTCCTGTCGTTTATTTCACATTCAGTTCCTACTGTTGGAATAACCTCCGTAGAACTAGTGACTAGAACAACCTTAGGGCGATAACATTAATTATCTTTATAACGACTTATCTGCAGAGCATGATATATATTTTCATGATATTATTATTTCAGCAACTGGCGCTATGAGATGAATTTATATGCTTGTTTATGTTTTGATTGTACAAGAGAAGAAAACAGAATTCATTTAGCCCCAAGGGGTGTTTTCATATAATGCAGTGTGACATAGTTCAAGAGAGTATTATTTTTCAGTAGCTAGCGGGGAAAATCAGTTTAGCACACATGTCGAGACAGTTAGCACGCGCGACCCCAATCGTGATATGAATATCACCATTTATAGATGAGGGAAAAGTGAAACTGATATGTATTTCCACAGTCGTATCAAGTAAGAAGACTTTCAACAGGATTCTCTGAGTCAACTTTTGAGACAGTAAATATTTATGTCGTGTAGTGTAATAAAATTACCTACCGCAAATTTGACTATGCTTACGGTAATAACTTCCTACGACTCTCCAAAAATTGATGATGATGATGTTGAAAATAACGGTGTGACATTTCTAAATGTAGATCAAAATGACACAGATTTAAATGACGAGAAAGATGTGAACAAAGCTATTTGAAGAGTCTATTTCTGATTTGGGAATATTCAGCTATGCTAACGATACGCCTTGTTCATTCAACTATCTGCATGCAATGAGGGTGCCAAAGAGACACCGTGAAAATTGACTCTGAAACGCGTATTGTACGAACAAAAATATATTTACATATATAAACTAGTATGTCGATGTGTATCGACAAATATAGTTGGCAAGTTGACAATAGTCGTAAAATAAGAATGGGCGCAATAATAATATGTGCATTTAAATTGTGCCCCAGCTCTCACACCGCGATTTTCACGGTAATATACTCTTCTGAAATAAATATTTGTATTATGTCAATTTACTTCGGTTTACGAGGTGGCACAAGTAACATGGGCAGTATTTATGGCACGAAACTAAGTATTGCTTCCCCCCTCACTTAACTACGTTGGAGGGAAATAAAGCTTTGCACTTACAAGAAAACTGGAATCATATCTGAAAGCAGTCAGCGTAACAAATACATAATATTATGCCAGAAATTGCATGCAATCATATTTCCCGAATACAGGTAAGTACTTTTGCAGCTTCATTATAAAATAATGTTTATTAATATATTGAAAGACTTACGAGTACCAACTATCTGATGTAAGATGAATGTTTATGGCACGTAATAGTTTAAAAGTGCAGTAAAATAATATGTTGCATGATTACTTAATATGTGTAACAAAGTCAGCTTCTGCAGTTACTGGTCCGCATTATCTTTAAAACAAACAGTCTCGTGGCCATTAGTTTAGCGCGTCCTGGGGCCTGCACCGGCTGGCTAATTACCAGTGTAATGGGTGACTACTGACCGGAGGAGGATTTACAACCCTGGAGCACGACAGGACACGGCGGCGCTTTGAAAAACGGATTCATGTCTTTATAGTTTACGCGCCAATTTACTGTCTTTCATAAATACGTGAGGAAATTGCTACCATGAAATTGTTTGTTTAGCCTAAGGAAATATAAGATCCTAGTTGTGGTTTACGAATCCGTCGTAAGCAACGTGGATTTATTGAAGTAGCTTTCCTTTGTGATCTAACACTGGCGTATGTTTAGAAGTTATTGCTATTGAGGTTGCGGTCTTAGGAATATTAAGTATCTCATAAAAAGTAGTAATAAAGAATACTTTGGAATACCAATTACAGTCCGCAATGTATGTGCGATTACGGGCTGAAATGAAAATATCGTTGTCCAATTAAATAGTAGGTATTTATATTTTTAGTACCTACAAAGCTATTGATTTCATGATGAATCAGTAGTGCTTCTAGCGCAGTTTTGTTTGCGACAAGCCGGTGATAGCTATCGCACTTAAGGGCTGTTTATGTCTAGTTATGTTGTGAGATGTCTTAGGTCGTAAAACCAGTAAAGTTATCATAGTCGATACAAAAGAAGCTCTTTGAAGCGGCGACGACACACAGTATGGCGGCAATGAGGTATATTAAACGACGCCGTCCCGGCAAGTATCAAAGGCGACATGACGACGTTCAGTATTGACCACGGACATCGACAATCTTTAAAAGGAAAATTTATTACTGCAAGATGATCTTGCACAAACAGAAATTGATGAATCTTGTTAATTTGGTTATGTAAGGTTCGATTTATGCCTTCATCGTAGGTACTCTAGGAAAAGTCTTAATCCATATGTGGTTATACAACTCAATAAACGCGCTCTAAGTCTATGATAAATACAGTTGTTATTGGTAATTTAGGTGAGTCATATTGAACAAAAACAAACATGGTTTAATTAGCACATAGCTGTAAATACGTCTACGTTTGGACAAAGAAGCTGCCATTAAATCACTGAAGATTTTAGATTTTCACTTCAATTATTTAATGGCGGCTACCTGACAAAGTGAAATGGAAACATTGCCAACTATTGCTGTCGCCCTTCTACGCCTCGTACGAGGTCATAACAAGGTAAACGTAATATTTTCATGGATATAAATCCTACCAGTCTAAATGAAATGCCTACACAAAAGTATCTCGACCGCCAAGTGGTGAAAATGTTCAGAAACTCGTCGGACGAGCAACATAACTCGAATACGATTATGTTATTCGAGATTCACCAGGCGAGTTTCACGAAATGCGAATATCGCCTACTACTAACACAAGTTAGACGAAAAGCTCTCCTAGTGTAACTAACCTTAAAACTTTTCAAGTAAATTCCTAGGAAAATTGTGCTGAACAACAATAATTACAATTAACAGGGAACATGATGCCGGTTCTTACCGTTGCACTCCCATGAAGACGGGCGCCGAGCAAAAGCTATTATGAAAGACAACTGAAGTAATTATGTAAGGTATTAAAATGTAATGCGAGTGTTTTAAAGCTTTTCTGTGGGTAATTTCTATAATCTGCAGAAAGTTTGAGATCAGTTTTGCACTGAATGGGTAGTAAGTACCTCATTCATTATGTTAGTAATAAAACATCGGCGAGATAACTTAATGTTCGAAAATAAACTGGAGAAGCAAATTGTAGACTGTATTGAATATTTGTTTAGGAAACCACATACGCCTTTTCTAGGTTGAAAACGAAAGTTCACTACCTATAAATTATTCCATGACTTTTTTGTATAAACTACAAATCACTGGTGTCAGTAAAGTGTCGGACTCTAACGGCCTTTACCTTTTTGCAGAATTGTCCCGGAATATTGGGTCAAACTATTTATTTTATATACAGTTATACAGAGACAGAGACATACAGTCTCAAAAATAGCTGATATATTTTGTTAGAATGATAATATTAATAAACACATCATTATAGTAGTATTGTAGACCAATAGAACGTTCAGAATCAAGGTTTAGGTATCGTCGTACAAACATTTTAAACATAGGCACGGTAACATTTTCTACATTGACTCAGTTCTCGTAAAACAGCTTTAATAGCCGATAATACAATTGCAATAACGTGTAATATGGGTGCAATAAATGCGGCTGCTCTTTGTGTATGATGCTTGCGTGTTTAGGAAAACTGAGTCTTATTTAATAATGTATTCTATTGTGGTGGATATTAATATCAATAGATTATGGCAGTAATGGGCATTAGAAAGGTGGAATTATTCATACAGCTTTTAAGCTCATTTTTATGCACATTTTGTTTTTCATTGTACTCGTACCTGCGTACCAACAGCAAACCGATTAAAGACATGTACGTAACTAATTCGTTATCAAATATCAATTCATCTTGAATAAACAAGTAATTATGTCCAGCACGGACAGCGGAAGATTGATGTGTTCATGAATTAATACCACGTTTCGTATTCAAACACCTCGTGAACACAAAAAAAAAGATTTAATATGGACCTCTAAAAGCAGTTATATTTCAAAGGTACTTATTATTAATTAGCTTTCAAAGAATTGTATTCCATTTTGTTCAACAGACGTATATGATTACTGTTGAGATAAAAAAGATGCGTTCTACATTTTACATCGTATACTTTAGAGCCTAGAATATTTCCTGGTTCATAAAGCAGTCATAAAAAATCTGCGTCTGTAGATTAAGATCAGACTCGGTGTAATCTCGGAGCGTGTGAAAAGAGACTCCATCAAGGAAAAGGTATGCATAAATTAAAAAGAAAATAAGGACAAGAAAAAGTTGTGAAGGATATGAGACGCTCGCATTGAGTTTCATAAATAACATGAGTTTCTGGGTAAAGATTTCTAACTGTCAGGCCATGGAGCGATTGTAAATGTTTTAAACAAACACAAAATGTAAAGCAGGACTGTACACCCGATGAACCGGTGAGATTGTCGCAGAGTTATGGGAATATGTTCCTGCTCAAAATATAGGAGGTGCGAATTTTGAAAATGTTGTCAATACTGGTTTATTCGGTCCGATGAACTGCCCCGTTGGTCTCGTGGTCGCAAGTGTGACTGCTGAGCGTGTGGTCCTGAGTTCGATGCCCAGGTCGGGCAAAGTGTTTTGGGTTTTTTCTTTAGGAATTTCATAGTAACAGTCCGGAGTTGGGAAATTGGTGGTGTGATACTCCCGTGCCTTGGAAAGTACGTTAAGCCGTTGGTCCTGCGGCTGATCTTTCTCCGGTCGGTCGTGTCGAATTGACGTCCCATCGGACAATGAGTGACGGAAGAGAGAGTGAACCTGTGTCTGCGCACACACTTGTGCACTATAATATCTCCCGCGCCGAAGGAAAGTATCCGCTGAGATTGATCGCTATGGTCGAAATTCGAACTGGAGGACTATTCAAAGTCTGATGCAAAATATAAGATGTGAAATGAGTCTTCCTTTCTTGTTGATTCAAGAGGTCATTGCCAAATTGAGCTTGGAATTCTGAATGAATGAACATTACGATAGGCTCTTATACATGCACTTTCTAACGAAAGGCTTTATGTACCTATATCTCTTTTTAGCAAGATGTAATTCAGAGTTAACTACACTTAATAAAGCTCTAAAGAAACAGGTTAAGATTCTGCCATAAACCGTATCATTCTATTGTATTCTATAACGTAGAGACACTTGCTGGGAGCAAGATTTCGAAATAGCCTTGCTTTGCGCTAACGATGTCCACCTGATATTAAACTTATCAAGCTAGTTCCATTAATAGTTAAAGTATGAACAAGAACACATTCTATAAAATTTTAGATGCAAGGGCCATGTTTACTGAAAATTGATATGGTACAATACCGAACCGCATTGTAACAGCATAATTCATAAGGAATTTCTCATTTTCATGATTCTTGGAGGTTGTTATGCAAAAGAGCGACCGTACAATGGGAACAAATATGTAGCAACATTGTTGAGCGAGTACATAATAACGCTATGATTCTGCAAGGATGTAACAATTCGCGTAACACCGGTCCCGGTACACCGTTCAACTCAATAGGGACACTTAATTTTACCCCACAAAACTGCTAGGTTCTTGGTTATGATTATAAAGCATTAACATCTACATTGTAATCAGTTAATCCAACCGGTTGTTGGTGTGCAGAGCAATCTATCTAAACAAACAAATAAAATTGAAGTGTCTGTCTGTAATGTCAAAATAATAGCTTTTTACTAAATGCGTATAAAGTACATACGGTACTTACAACAAAAAAAAAAAACTATTTTTAATTTTTTTGTGTCTGCCTGTCTGTTTATTCCGGCTAATCTCCAAAACGGCTGGACCGATTTTGACGTGACTTCCACTGGCAGATAGCTGATGTTATAAGGAGTAACTTAGGCTCCTTTTATTTTAGAAAACATATTAGAGTTCAGCGCAAAAAAATTAAAACCCATGAAATTGTGAAAAAAATTCGATTCAAATAGGGAAGTATTGACATTCACGCGGGCGAAGCCGCGGGCAACAGCTAGGTTTATATTATATAGCTTCTACGACGCCAATGTTGCAAACTAATAGAAAAATAGCTGGTTTTATACTGTTCATAAAAATATTTAACTATTTTAATTATTTAATGCATAATATATACATAAAAAGTAAATGCATGCATTAAGTGTAGGAATATGTACCTAAGTGGTACCAACTTATTGGTCAAGTCTCTTGGTGATTTCTTCTTTTTAGAGTGATCACAAAACCATCGGATATTTGGCAAAATAATACTTATAGCATTTCATACTAGTATTTTTCACATTATAAGACACGTTTTAAATGTATGTCAGACTTAAATAAGAATTGGCGAATAGCTGCAAAATGTGTCGTTTCCGCAATGTTAAACAATATCTTTATATTATGTTAAATTATTTTTAACGCGAAATGTCATTGGATGAGTAATATTTATAAGTGGAAATAATATATCAAAATAGACAGTTAATTTAAATAAATAATACCTAGTGTAAGAATGACAACAAATTAAATATAAGGTTATTCGATACATTGAATGGTTCCTTTTAACCAACTTAAAAAAGAGGTTCTCAGTTCGTTGGATCTTTTTTTTAAAATCGAGCACAATACGACACAATAATGATAGATCGATAACACAAAACATGTAATTTATCAGAGATGAGAGGATAAAGGAACTTTTCGGACGATTTGTCGGACGTTTTAATACATTTTTTATTATACAGAGTGTTTGGAAGCTGGGTGCAAAGCCTTAAGGGGGTGGTAGTTGACACCATTTAGAGCATTAGAGCATTTGATATCTTATACGAAGTATGTATTTTTTTTATTAACTGCAAAGTTTTAGTTCTTTTTCTAGTTTTTTTTTGCAATAACACAGATGTTTGGATCCTGGTTTATTACATTAGGTACACATCGGAGACACTACAGAAAAGAAAAAAAATAACATACCAACTTTGACTGGGTCACTGTTGACAATGAACTGTCAGAAACTGGGTTATTTAAAAAAAAAAAAAAAAAACCTACTTCGTCTAGACATGTATAGCTCAAGTGCTCTAAATAGTGTCAACTATCACCCCTCAAGGCTTTGCATCCAGCTTCCAAATACTCTGTATAATGAAACTTCTATCGAATCGTACATGATCGCGATAATATAACGTTAACAAGCAAATGGATGGAAAATACAAGAGTTAAAGAAAGAAACAAAGAGGAAAATTCGTTTATACAGATGAATTCTCATACTTTTACGACACCGTGGTCTATTTCTGTAGAATAGGTATCGTATCTTATCTCACTAAATAAAAAAGCTCTTTTATTTTCTATCATTGTTTGGTTAAACTTTCCACGAAAAAATGATAGAAAATAAATATTTATAATAATAAATTGCATTGAAATATTTGAACAATAAAAGCTACCCACCGTAAAATAGAACCTATCTTAATCAATTCCGTTTCGAAAGGCATATAGCACTTTATTAGACCTGCAGGTTTAAATGCTTTCAACGCTACCAAGAGAAATATTAAGGGAATAAAAGCGGAGAGTAAAACATTAGCACGGCATCGGTTCTACAGGCGTGTCTAACATGAAATAGCGAACTTAATATAGCAGCTGGCACAAGTAACTAATTGCCACCACGAGGAAATGCGCGATAAAAACGATCCACTAATTAACTCACGTGTTAATAATAATACGAAAACCATAATTATTTTCCTATAATATGAAAAAGATATAAGGATGGCGTAAATTTTACAGTTTTTTTTACGAGCTGATAGATTGAACGAGTGATGAGATCATTTATTTTGAAACATAAAACGATGATGCGATTAATAGGTTTTTATTTAAAGGGCTGTTATTAACCGACTTCAGAAAAAGAAGGAGGTTATCAATTCGACACGTATGTAATATTATTGGAATTGCAATATATTGACATATGATAATGTTAATACATTATTGTCGTATGTCCTAATATACTTCCAATCAAATATACAAAATTTTATACGTTGTTTGTCCACGCATTTCGCCGAAACAATTAATCAATTGTGATTGTGTTTCTTTTATTGCCTTACATTTACATCAACTTAGGGAACAGTGCAAGTTTCATCAAAATCGGTTCAGTAGTTTTCAAGAGATGGACTAATACGTGTAAGTGTGACGGCCTGGCTTATTGATACGAGCTACGGGTGTGGTGTCAATGTTAAAACATCTCAAAGCCTTGGTCAAATTCTAGTGCAGTGTTTACAACAAAACTATTACAACTTTATTACAAACAAATATTCCAGTTTTTACATAAAACTAAAAACTACGAAATAAAAAAGTAATTAAAAAAACAATCGACTTCAAAAATAAATTAGCTCAAAATTATGACATAACTTTAATCTCGGGAGTCGGTGGCAAAACACTAAAATACAGATCCCAAGGCACGGACTTCCGAAATTAAAGTTATTTCATTATTTTCAGTTAATTGGTTTTTGAAGTCGAATTAATTTTTTTTAAATACTTTTTTTATTGTAATCAGCCAATAGGTTGTTTTTTAAGTTTCGTAAAATTTCCAAAAAAGAACCCCGAATGTGGAAAATCAATTGTAGAAATCGTAACTGAAATGGTTTTGTGAAGTTTTCTTTCGAAGGATTAAACTAACAACTTGCATTTCTATTTCAGTTCATTACTAGGCTAGGCCCCAGTTTTTATTGACTAGACAATTAAAATATATAGCGCATGGACTTCCGGTATCATTAAACCAGAGATTTATAGTACAACGCATGTATATTCATAGCTGTTCTTAATTATTTGTAGTTATCTAACATGTAAAATTGCATATCGTAATAAACAATAAGATACGTATCATCGGCCAATAAATGAGTGAGAGGCATCATATCCCGAAGCGTAATAGGCACTCAGACGGGAAATATGATGTGAAGCATAACAAACTGCAAACAGTCTTGGGAACATTCTTTTATGATGTAATAATTGACAAAGAGGAAACTTAATGAATTGATGTGAAACCATGATGAATCGACTGCACTAATGAAGATGATGAGCCCATGAATACGGTAAAAAGAATGATCATGTGGACACACAGCCATTGATAGATAGACCGCAATGACCCCAGACCGCTAAATACTACGAGTTGTAGATGACGTCAAAATAACAATTGGTTTGTGACATGAACTTGACTTTATCATAATATGCAACACTAAATCGCTTTGTAAGTACCGCTTTGTGATTGCTCATCTCTAAGTTATCTAAGACATTTATCTAAATATAGTGTTTCTGAGTGAGATTTAGACTAAAGTAGGCTCGATCTGATTTATTGGTATAATCACGTGTGTGGGTGTTAATTTGCTACCATAACTACCATGCCGACACACTTTTGTTCTATGACCATATTTGAAAACCATTTTATTGAACTAATGTCAACAATTTTAGAGGCTATCTACATTTGCGTTGTACAGTGTGGATATTCCTCTTTTCACCTATAACCCAGCATTAAGCGCAGTTCACAGAAACTTGGTAAGGCATTAACAGAGGCTATAAACAGAAACACATTACAAAACACGATAGATTTTATTCTGATGATAAAGCATTAATCGGAGAATAGAAAAAGATAAGCCATATCCTTATTTTACACATAAATGATAATAAAAGATTCCCTACCGTCCATGTTTGCACCATCTTCGCTAGCTCCGAGATTTGCGCTTTAGCCGCTGTTAGTTAGGTACAACATACAAGGAAGGTTTATTTCAAACGTATTTTTAGGATCATTATTTGACTTGAGCCTGGGCGTTGCTATGCCATTCAATCATATTTCTCTTCTACATTTATAAAGAAGACAAAACACATTGCCATATATGCAGAATCCGCTGTTGTTTTTTGTAAACAACCCACACTTAGAGCTATTTTAAATTTAATGGATTCAATTTCTCTAAAGCAAGTCATGTGAAAGTCATATTTCAAAAAAGAAATCAATGAAACTGAAAAGTCAAGAGAAAAGTAAATAAAAAAAATTTAAATAAGCAATTTAAATTTTCAAGTTCAGTCGTCTTAGAAAGCGGAGGTCGTCGACATAATCTTTTCTTTGGCACATGTCATTAGGCAAAACGTCGCAATTGTTCCATTTGAAAGCGAAATGCTTTTATATTTTCATTCACGAATATGAAGACGAGAGTAAAAGATTGAGCAATTTGAGTAACAATTGAACTCTTTATATTATATATTCAACAAGCATCATTGTAAGTCATAAAGCTGCGGAGGTAAAGGACTGTGGAATATGACAATATCACTTAGTTTGTTCACCTGTCTCTATTATAGAGCTTGCAGTAATAAAATATGAGTCATGTAATGTTAGAACAAATAAACTGAGAATGGAGCTTTTATTACGCAACGATTTTTTAATGATTCCTTTCTCATAAGAATTTAGATTATCTTGATCGCGAGTTACTTGGCGTGTGGCTCTTCTCTTCCCTTGGGATTTATAAAAATTATCTCAGGGTCTTCCTCTTTTCTTTAATAATAATTATAAAACCAATCAGTTTTACAATAATAAATTAATAAAATACTGCTATATTAGGTTCTTTATGATCTTCCATTGTAGCTAGCTACCAATTATGATGACTACAACTAAATCTACTGCGCGGACGGTGTAATTAACTAATTGCTATTAAATGTCTAGATTGGAAATATGAAAATCTCTTCAGTCAACCGTCTGGCCGGACCTTTAGGAATAAATGAAAGTTGATACTCCACAATCCTAATGGTTAATCCATTAGGATAGAAGAGTATCGACTTTCCTTTAACCAACTATGTTGCCTATAGCACTCGTATAATCAACTGACGGAAATGGGATCATGTGCGGTCTATAAGAGATGAGTTCAGTGCCACTATTTACGCATGTTTTGTTCGAGGTTTTCATTGCTCTTGTGGTTATTGAACTGGTTGGGTGGTTCTAAATTCGATTTTCAGGTTGGTGAAAATGTAAATGGGATTTTAAATACCGGTTTCCACATCGTCACTATCATTCACATCCTTTTTAATCTACGGCATGAAATGAGCCGTTGATGGCAGCCCTTTGCAATTTTTCATTTTAGCTCCGGGGTTGACATTATGCTTAATAACTATAGGCTCATTTCGTCGGATCGTCATTGGTCTACCTACATTGTAAAGAGAGATTACAGGCAACTGATATATTCCCAAGTATGTTTATTTTTTTCTTAAAGCTAGCCTTCATCCGGCCTAAGGCCACTGCGTGTGCTTACTCGCACGTTCCTTATAATTAGACACGCTACGCTTTGTCTTTATAACTTTTCACATGAGACTCATTCGTGGAAATGCAAAACTAGTCTCCTAACCTTGGGTCAGCTCCGTAACTAATATTAAGTGGCACAGTGATCCTGTCTTTCGCTGACAACTCCAAAGACACAAGTGGTATATAAATATGCACTTAACTAAGTACAGAATGTGATGCAGATTACCGTTATGATTCGAGGAACTTTGCCTATAGATAGATGTGACCGAGTGATCCTTGGCTGGTTATCGACAAGTATGAATAATAGATTCGTGGTATACTGCTTTGGTTGCATATTAACGGATTGTTTTATTGTTATCTCTGGAAAGTTTTGTTTGATCAATAAGCATATTGTTTGCAGGGTTGCCTTTCAGGGTTATAGTTCCTTTCTTTCTCTCTTCCAAGTCTTTTCCTTATTCTGTTTAGGTTTCACCTTTATCATAACGGTTAGAAGGCAACCAAATTCTTATACTCGAATGTGATTTTCCTAAAACTTGCTAGGAATGAAGTCCAGTTGCTCCAATTATAACCAGAAACTGTTAGTATCATGGGTGATCCACAAACCGTGCGGTTGCTAATGGACGCTTGACTCGTTTTGTTCATGTAAATTGCAAAGTGGACGTTGATAATAAGCGGCAATTATGGAATGATAGGATGTCTTCATCACAGTTAGTTCCCATCATTTTAAGTAATTATGATTCACAGGCATCAAACATCAGGTTCGAATCAAATTTTGGAGGTGTGTCTGTTTACTTTTGGGTCGATCAACGCTTTTCACACACCTCAAACCCAAGGCTTTTGCTTTGTGTTTGAGGTGTGATGTGTGATTTATTAAAATGCGTATAATCAAACAGTAGTGTGAAAGATAAAAATTATTAGCGCAGTGTATGGGATGCAGGATGGGGTCTCACGGCGGGCGGCCGGCGGTGCGCGACGCGGTCGCTGCGTCCGCGCGTCCGGCGTCCGCCATCTCTCCCTTTCTCTCGAAACTATCGCTCTCTCTCTCCGTCCTTCGGCGGCTCGTTCCTCTTCTTCTTGCAAGGTTAAGGTTACGTCAGACGTGTTATGTTATAACCGTTGGGGCGCACTCTGGCAAGTTCAGTGTCTCGTCGAGAGTGGCCGCGACACTACTCGCGACTAACGTGCGCGCTCACCCCGAGGATTGTGCGACCGCCTGTGATATACGAACAGTGAAAAGTTCATGAACTGCGTGTTGAATTTTGTTTGAACTATAATTTCACGTGACGCTTATCCATCAAATATCCTTCCCGTGGCCCTTACAAGGTACGTCCTTAATTATATTTAACATTAGTTATTTTCCTTCACTAAAGAATGTTTTTGAAATATTTAAAAAATGTAGTTGATAATATTTTTCCAAGCTCGCAGTCCTGGACAACTGAGTGCAATCAGGTGATCCTGTTCAATAAACTGGTTTATTAAATATTTTATGGTGGTTGTTCGCTGGACCCACCGATACAACTGCAACAACTTGTAATTAAAAATATTTTATGAACACAGTTTACAAAATAAATTACTGTAATAATTGACAAAAGTATGACAGTAGCAAATATTTGTGTATCTATTCATAAGTGTTTAGTTATAGTACAAAAGTAAGCAGAAAATACATAACATCATAAAAGTTTCTACTCAACTTTTTGTTTACAACTAACGTTACGAAAGCTTACCTGAAATACAGGAAGTTAAAATAAAAGATGAACTAAAAACGTTTCCAGGAAACGTAAACACGGGAAAAATAAATCGATGATAACGTAGAAAAATGAGTAGTGTGTATTACGTACCGTTAGGGTATGTATAGGAAGGTTTTTGCGCTCATGCGCGCGAGCTTGTCTTCAATCGTGTATAGAGCGATAAGCTCCGATGCGCATATAGAAATAATGGCACTGCGCTATATTTAGAGTCGCTTCGTTTGGCTCCCTTCGCGAGAAGATTTATCATTTATTCCATCGTTTTTAAGTTCTACCCATAAACTTTTGCAAATTACGTTTAATGAGTCTATAAATAAAGAACATTGGCATGTAAAAACAAATAAGACTTACGAACAAAATGGCGCTTAAAGGGTTTTTTCAGAATAAACGCTAGCTTACAAATACTTCAAATTGTCATAATAAAAGCCACATAAGCTGGAAACAAGAAAAATAATTACGAAATTAAGAGCAAATGACATGCAGCGAAATGGATCGGAAAATGTTTAAAGCTCGGTGATCAGCGCTTGTAAAAGACATCAACGCGAGACGCGGAGAGGTGAAACTTTTTTTTTTACGATTATGATTAAATTATATTGTTAACTATCGATATCCCAATGGCTAAATTAATTAAATGCCATAATTTTTTTTTCGTTTCATTCTTTGTAGGTAGAATTTTAAAATCAATTACAAAACTCAAATATGTCATAGAAACTTTCAATTTAAATGTTATTACAAAGATGGCTAATTAAATTAAAATAGGTAGCTTGTTAACAATTAATTCTTGAGTCTAAACGTGTATTGTTTGCGACCATTTATTGTATTAAACTACGCATGAATGTTGTTTTCAAATATATTTAAATAAGGCTTCGATGGCACTGTAATAGGCTTTCAATTTAGCGAACAGAGGGCACTTACATTGAGTTAATGTTATGTTCGTAATATATTTAATGGTGACTGATTAATTGTTACAAGCTAACAAACGATATTGTTAGCTGAACACGAAGATATAAAATATGAATAATAAAATAACGAGTTAATTATGAAAACCAGCCGATTGGAAGTGGATAACTGGACATACGCGCCACATAATTGTAGTAATCTCATACGTAAGTAACGAAGTTTTTATGCCAGCATACATAAATCTTTGCAAAATGTTCTACATAAAAGCAGCTAAAATAAAGCAAGATTTTTCCCACGAACTTGAACATTATTAAGGTCCTAGCTACCTACGGTATCTAGGTCCGCAATTGTACACGGAACAACTGGTAGCGTTGGCGAACCGCAAAAGTATAACAAACGATCAGGAGAGCACGACCGGGGTTCAGGTCATGTTGGTACCCCGGTACCAACTGTGTGGAATTGGATCACGAACCTACAACTTACGACCTAACGTACAGCTGGCCACGATAATAAAGTTTGGCGGACTTCTTTGAGCTTAGAAACAGCTTACGAGCTTTAATTTATAAACTGTCCCAGCGAACCCATAACCTTCCATGTTCTTACATAGTTTATGGGCGTTCGCATAAATTAGAAGAGCAATAATTTACGAAAATCCGAAAGATTTACTTTCTCATAAAATAGTGTAGGGCTTTGTCAAAATATGTAAAAAGTTCTGCTTATGGGAACTTCAAAATTATGATTTTCTTATTTCTTCAACAGTTTATGTAAGCTAAAGAAAATTTAAAGAAATATAAATTAGGATAGTTATTGCGTTGCCGTCGACTTCTTGCCGACACGGATTTTCGTGATTCTACTAACGAAAACAGTGGATTCGTGAGCACTTTCTTAGCTTTAGTATTATATTATTTTATAAAATGCATCATAAAATATATTTAACTAAAAGCTTTGCCTTTTAATTACTATTAAGATATTACACGAAATGAACACTAAGTTCATCGTTAAATTAGATGAAACCTTTGAAAGGAAACCGCGATGAGTATGTTTTTAAACGAAATAAATATTAAATTGATTATGTAGTAATCGTTATAAATATATACAGGATAATTTTAAAAGGAGTGCGAATATTTCAGGAGGTAATCAGGTGCATAAAACTGGACAACTTTCCCCAAGGAACATGGGTTGAAATCTTAAAATTGAAAATCGACTTTTCATACAAAGTGACTGGTCACGTGACTTATGTTTGTATGAGAAGTTGAATTTTATTTTTGTTAGTTATAACTTAGCTATCTTTAAGTTCTTTTAAATGCCAAAATTCTATGATGCATTTACGTCTTTGGCTTTTCCAGGGCTGCTGATTTTCTTTCCTTCCTAATAATTATGATCTCAGGAGACATAACACTTTGAGATTAATTTCGTTGTTATGTCCAATTACTCTAGTTTTCAGTATCTCTATTACAGTTCCAAGTTTGTATTTGCAATGTTTCTCAGACTCGGAACTGCACAGCAGATTTCACAAAAACCACGATCTCTAAATACCAAAATTCGATGCACAAATCAACATATCCAGTTGACCCGATTGCGGGCTCTGAGATTATAATTAAGAGGGTCACGTGAGAACAGCGATCCACCGAGCAGTTCGTGACTGCGCGCGCGCATACCCGGCGACACGCCATCAACATCGATTATTGGGCACAAGGCGATACCGCGTGCCGATTTCCTGATTATTTTGATATCATACTGAAGTTTATGGGGGGACTTAGCGGAGATATGAGAGGACAGTGCGATCTTCTCGATAACTGGGGAAACATAATTAAAGAATGAGTAGAGAACATGCTATGGAGGGGAATGGGAATGTGAATGTGTGTGTTATGGGGGATGTGCGTTTTTTGACGTAGAAAATAATTATGAGAATGTAATTAAATGAATGCATTTCAATTTCTATCGTACCAATTTGATACACGTGAACTTCTAATGTTCGGATTGAAGCGCAATAAATAAGAAATAGTTTTTCGGAACTTGACAGGTCTTTTAATTTCAATTAATCTAGGGAGTAATTGAAATGGTAAAAGTAGTGTTTTATTGAATAGATTCGTAATTGAATCTTTAGATTTACCGCAGCTATTAATTTAGTGATTAATTCCAAGTTATACCTTTAGGCCAAATTGATTGGTGATAAATCAATTGTATGGACCACCATGACTAACAAAATTCGTTACAAGTTTCGTAGAACTATACCCAGTTACCTCTTCCAAGTAAATTAAAATTATAAAAACCTTTTAACATTATATTTTTAAGGTTCCGTACCTAAAAAGTAAAAAATGCAACCCTTACAGGATCACTTCGTTGCCCGTCTGTCTGTCTGTCATTCTGTCAATACCCTTTTTGCCAGGAACGCGTGGAGGTATTAAGTTGAAATTAATATCAAATACGTAAGTCTACGGTCCCTTGAAGCTCTAAAAAAATCAAGTTTCTAAGTCAACGCAATAAAAAATACGGTCATTTTATGCGACATATTTTGATACTTACTCGCAAATAAATCAAAACCTATAGGGTACTTCCCGTTGATCTAGAATCATGAAATTTGGCAAGAATCAAAAGAAGATCAAAAGAAAGAAAGAAGGTCAAAAGTCCGAGCATCGTTAATTTGTAGTTTTATCACACAATTTTTTATTCTTTTGCGAACACAAACTTACATTCGCAGTTGGTGAATTGACCATGACGAATGGGAGAACATGTTTTCAACTAAAAGTTAAGTTTGTTTTTGGGATAAATTCATCCCAACTACGGAACCCTTCATTGTGCGTGGTCCGACACGCACTTGGCCGGTTTTTATCTTCGTAATTACTATTCATACACAATCCGCGAGCGTTCTGAAGCTGTCAGATTTTTAAATACATACACAAGAATTCAATAAAACGAAAGTTAAGGCCTTAAAACCGCGGAATAATTAAGGTTATTTTTTTAGGAGCTCCCGTATCGCATAGCAGTGGAAGGGACACGAAGCTGGGTTGCTCCTATTTATAAAGTAACGTTTAAAGGCGGTACTAGTCGGTCGTGCGCGGGGTCAGAATGGATTCCATCAGGCGTGCTTTCCATGAAGGATTTTAATTACGTCGTGTCGGGGTGAACGACCCGCGGCCGCGGTGCGGGTGCGTGCACTTTTGACGGCCCCTTTAACAGGTGTCCCGTAACTTAATTTATTTTTATCTACTATTATTGACGTTGTTATTGACTCCAATTTCCTATTCGATTTGAGGTGTGGAGACTTTTTGCTGTAAATTACATCGAATCTGATTTATGTTTCTTGTTAAAATTGCTATTAAAAATACAACATTATAAAAGTAAGGGAATTTAAAAATAACTGAACTCAATGATGTCACGGTAAAATGTAGAATCTGGCGTTCATAAATATGTATTAGTATAATTTTGAAAACAAATATATGAAGTGCATAACTGTGAAGTGAAACTAATATTTTGGCAACATCGTAAAAATCCGTCAGGAGAAAAAATAATGTCACTTGCGTATGTTTATGGTGAGATGGGTATGCAAATGAGGGAACCTGCGCCAGCGACTAGCAATAAGCGTGGGTGTGAGCGGTCACCGCTGACTCATCGTCGACACAGATACCACGCCGTACCCAAATATTGATACTCTAATAAATTATACAAAATCCGCAAACTAGTTTCCGTGTTCGAGCTATAAATCGAAACATTATGGCTTTAGTCTACTTTATTTGTCATAAAAAATGAGGGCATTGCTTTCAGCCGCTGAATAGATGAAAAGTAACCAAATAAATCACACTGAAAAGTTGTCAGTACCGTTGTACCTTTGCGGTCAATTTTAACGAGAAGAAGTCCCAAGCAAAAACCAAAAAAATAATATTTGAATTCTCAAATAAACCATAGAGACTAGTCTACATTTTGGTCAATCGGGAGTTTCGTGGAAAATTTCACGCAGAACGCGCGAACGACGAAATCGATCCAACTGACTGCATACCAAAATTAAAGTTTAAAATAAGTTACAGCTTTTTAGTTGTCTATACAAATAAATAAAATTGAAGTGTCTGTTTGTAATGTCAAAATAACAACCTTTTACTAAATGCATATGAAAGTATATACGGTACTTATAGCAAAAAAGCAATTTTAAAATTGTTGTCTGTCTGTCTGTTTGTTCCGACTAATCTCCGAAACGGCTGAACCGATTTTGACAGGTTTTTCACTGGCAGATAGCTGATTTTACGGCGGGTAACTTAGGTCACTTTTATTTTAGAAAATTAATTAGGGTTCCATGCAAAAAAATGAAATTATTAACAAAAAGTCAGATTTGAAAAATTCTTTTTGCATTTCATAGCCCAATTCTCGAGGATAGTTATAGGCTATTTAACATCACGCTATACCCTTAGGAGCCGAGCAAAAAGAAAAAAAGTCAGTAACAACAGTAAGCGAAAACGAAATAATAGCGCGGGCGGTCGATTCAACGCGACGGATCGGGGGACCAGGGAGCTTTATTAAAATGTGGCTGTTATTTTAGTATATTGTGTATCTTACGACATCCACTCGAACGAAGTCGCGGGGCACAGCTAGTAACCAATAAGATCGCCTCAGATGAAATCGGCAACGATAATACCAGAGACATTAAAAACATTAATATGTATATTTATATGTATGCATGTATGTAGGTATTAATGTTTCAGATCTAAACAGATACAATCATTTCTCATAGCAATGCATCGATTTATCTGCAAAATTCGTGATATACTGTTGCGTCCCAGATAAAGCGGACAAAACAAAATTATACACAGCAAGCTTTACATTAGCCCGGAATGAAACACCGTGTGAGCTTAAATGGAGAACGTGGCTGTAAAGCGTTTTATGCTCTGTAATACGCTGCAAGTAGGGCGACTTACAACGCCTGCAATGTGCTCAAATTGATTACGGGCGATACACGCGAATCGTCTAATAAAATCACTAATGGAACGGTACCAGTGGCGTGCGTCGCATAACGGGGCGCCTCTGTAGTCGCTCCCACGACTGACACATTATGCAAGCGGCGCGGGCGTCGACGAGCACAATGTGAGCTATTGATCGCGGTCGCGATCGCGTTCCCGACGAAAAACTGCGTGCACCGTAAGTGAAACTAGATGCAGTGCTAAGCGACATTCGCGTGTCTCTTGATTGACTACTCACAGCTAATGTTTTGTTTGTCTCAGCGATATCCAGGCCTGCCGCTACAGTTACATTACGATACGTTTTGTTGTAGGAAATACCGATGGCGCCAATTTACTTTTACAGTGCATTAACAAACTATTTTGGTATTTGCGTCGGTTCCGTGTTAACAATTATTTAACAAATTATTTTGACCTTTAAACCCGCATGTGTTGATGGATCTAAGTAAAAATATGTATGCAGTAGTTAATTACCACTCAACGTCTAGTTCATTATGTCATACACGAATCTTCATAGAATATGCAGACGTTATTAATTTGAACGACCACGGAGCGGAACGTGCCATTAAAAAATGTGATCTAATTATAATTGAGATGTACTGAACTACACAGACTTGTAATTAAAATGTGTTGCTAATAACAGAAAAATTACATGCCGGCGAAATTAATGGTGCTTGCAATGAAGGGGTTGTGGGATCTGTAGTAGGTACAAATGCGTAGTAATGACACGAGTAGAAATAATAGAATACAATAAGTAGTGTATCAGAAAGGGGTGGTCAAACTTAAGGGTGTGGTACAGACCATCAAATTGAACCACTTTCGCCATGGGACCAACATCTTAATATACATAGATACACGCTGTATATCGTTACGTCGTAAAACATCATTCAATGACCATTCAACTGACGTTTGACATAACATTAAAACATTACTTTATAACTTATCAAACCGATTTCATTCGCAATCAGTATTGAACGAAAAAATCTTGAATCGTTTACTATTGTTTCAATTTGCATAAATTATCCATAATACCGTCATATCCCTATTAGAGTCAATTCTCACGTTCATTAGAAATCGGAATGCGCAACAGATCGTTTAGCTGAGTGCTGCATTGTGTACACGCTGTGTGAATACGATGATAAAACGTAAAAACACATAATAATATGTAGTTTGAACTAATCAGCGAAATCTTAAGTTTTTGTATGTGCCAACTTAATGATATCTAAAAGATACAAAACAAATAAAGTATGAATAATTATAATTTACCTACAACAACTTACAAGATATTGGCGACCACAGGGTGTTGTTCGATAGGGTTCGTCTTCGTCGGCGTGGCACGTCCCAGTGGCGGAATTCGGCTGCGGTCGGCAAGCGCGTGACCGCAGGCCGAAGCGAACGGTCCGTAAATTAGCAAGGAACTCTCATACGACTGTCAGATTACTTGCGGTGAAACTCCACAGCTTTACACTCCACACTTCTATTACCGAGAATCAGTGTGTGACCCAAATCCACTCCACGTCCCGCACTTATTTGGCGTGGTATGAATGTGGAATGTCATTTGCTGCGCGCGCCGCTATTTCACACCGCAATGGATATGTGTCTGTGCGGTCGTTTACTGCTGTCTTTCGTTAATTTTATTTGCGTTTTGAGCTACTAACTGTAAATGTGCATGCGTACACAATGTACACGATTTTATCTACTGCCGTATTTTCCTACATCCTTACTAGGCTTTGCAGAAACATGTTAGCCGCCACCGAACAGTGGTTCCTATCACAGCATTAAATTACAACTTGCAGAAGTGTGTTTACGTTTAACCAATGTGGTCATGACAAATGTAGTAATTTCTATAGGTACTTTTAGGCTCTATCCGAGTCATTTATTATTGCATGTTAAGATTGGTCGCGAAGTAGGTCAGGTACCTGGATACCTCTGATAAAACATCTCACAACGGAGTGTTGATTTCTCAAACTTGGAATATGGAAATATTTGCAGTCGATAAATCTTTAGTGCAATAGCAAGCTTCGTGAAGTGTGCGCATTAAAAAATAAGAGATAACAAATTCCTCGTTTTAGTCGTGACGATTGGTCTGTGGCCAGTATGTCGAAGACGGCGACGATCGCGGTAACGAGTGCTCCAGTGGGCGCTTTACATAGATCCAATGCAAATTGAGTAGCGATTTGCGCGCGTATAAATCAGCTGTCGCAAACACTACCACTTCGCATTTCGTCAATTAACGTCACCATATTGGGCTTGATACGTGCGTGCGATGTTGCACTGAGATTCACTAGCCCTAGCGATCTTGATGCATTGAGCTGATAGTTAAAACGTTAATGAACATCATATGGATTTAGCGCGTAGACCACTAGGAGTAAACAAAAACTAACTCATGAGACCTAATATCCTTTAAAAATCCTGTTCTATTTGTTACGCTAACTAGAAAGAGAATTAGGTATAATCATAATTTGTCTGGAGTGGTTTGAGTAGCGAGCCGGGTTTAAATTATAGGGAGCTTCTTAGAAAGAACCGCGTGCGCAATTCAAGAACTGGACGTAAATCATTATCATTTCTTATATGCATGAATGGAATTCTGGCACCGCCCTGGATGTTATCCTCTGCAATTTTTGACAGCAGGATCACGTCGTTTAAAGATTTCCAATTATTTTTTATTTCTTTAAATCCAACTTATTTGACGAGGCATAAAAACGTTTTCGACATAACATCATCTTGTAATAATTGTTTGTAAGACCAAAGAGGGGCAGAACCGACGTGCTAAATCAACTTAACGGTCTTCGCGTTTATCTGTGTTTATCCTAGCGGCATAAACGTGCACGCCTATCATTAATGCTTCCGATTAATTTACGCTGTACATATATAAAATTTTATTAGCCATGGCCATACAAGAGAATCATGCATGGCTGTACAGGTCATGTAGCGGCCGGAAATAAGAACGTCGTGAGATCACTTGGACGATTTACTAGACGTGATCGTCGGCTAGAGCTTCTACAATACTCAATTAATGAACCGTCTGCTGAGCATCTCGTCTTGCGTAACGGGCGAGCCGATGCCACTTTTTATCGCTAATAAGGCTTAGCTGCGAGGCTTATTGTCGCATAACGTTCGTGAGATACACCACCTTATTAAGGATAATGGTTCTAGTTAAAAATAGAAGCTGTTCGTTTCGCCAACAGTTTGGTTTATTATTTTATACGGAATGAATCAAGTGCAAACTACCGAATACAATAAATTTGCTGTTTATTGACAATTGGCTTGCGCGTGCGGTGTGAGTACCTATGTAAGTAACGAGACTGCTTTATGAGTTTCGCGATCACGTTAGGAGATGATCCCAGTTAGCGGGGTGCGTCGGTACCTCGGTGCCGGCAGCCAGGAGGTGTTGCCCGGGTCGGGGCGTCGGGGGCCGAGCTATCTAATCGGGCGTCGCCTCGTCGCTGGTGGGCGGCGATCGGGATAACGCGCCACCACCGCCGCGCCCACACGCCAATTATGTGGGAAGAGGTTACGATTGCGCGCGCGATACCGCGAAATAACGCAAACGGACCCACCTAGAGACGATCGCGTGCATTAATCGGGAAACTATTACCAACGCCACTCCAATTAATGCTGGCTGATAAATATTTAGATTGCTCAAGCGCTTTGTTGGGTAAATCCATCTGTATAACCAAATCGTCACGATTTGACACTCCTGCTCTAGGGACAGGCAATCATTATTTTATTGGATCTTCATAAACACTCCTGCATAACAGAGTTATCAGACAAAATTATCAAAATCATTCAGAACGAAATAAAAGTAAATCGACTACAATTTAAAGAGCTTTGATATAATTACTTGAATGCAGCGAATGCCGCTTAGATCGGGCCGATGTTATCGTTTCATACGGACGTTTTCTCGTCGCATCGATCGATAGGAGTCAGCGTCCGAGAGACGTAATTACAATAAATACGGTTCACATGCGAACCGGACCGTCCGACGTCCGACACGTCGTCGAGGCACATGCCGCCGCATTCTTGCAATTACGTAACACCTCGCAGACGTAGCGCGGAAATAATAAGTGCCCCAAGCAAAAATACGAAGGATGGATGCACCAACCGTTAACGTCACTAATAATAGATGATTAAAAACTGAAAACACGCATTTCACATAAACGAAAGTCTCTTTCTATTTTTATTATCCCCGCCAGCAGTTTTGATGACATCCATAAGTAAAATTCATAATTTATACAATATTGAACATAAATATAATGCATTTATAAGACGGCATGCAGTTTAGCTATCCGCCTGTATAGAGATATCAAGTTATTGCTGCTGTCGACGCTCTACGTGGAGTTTCCTTTTTTCAATATCATATTTACATAATTATATTACGATAACTCAAAGTTTTTCTATAGCTGTTCATTATAACCATACCAAATGATATTCTTCTTCCGCACCAATCAAGTGATCATTTTCTTTTATGACATCATATTTATAACATGACACTAACAAGGAATACTAATGGTGTTCAATAACTTGCCCCGTACCCGTTTGTAAAGTAAAATTTATTTATCGGTGTAAGTTCTACATGCGTATGATGTTCTTTCTGAACTGTTTGACTTGTCCGTGATTGTGATCCGATAGCTGACACCTATTTCATATCTTTACTCAATGCAAATAAGCTTTGATAAGGTTTCGCTAAAAATTAAATATCAGCCTTTGGAATTCCGTAATTCCCATCTATTACAGAGAAAACATAGGGAATGTGTTAATATGTAATTTTTTTAATAACCTGATTTTAAGCGCAATTATGCTCGCATAATGAGGCGGTAGAGGCTGCCTGGGTTGTAATCAAAGATGTAATAATCATAGGGTATCTCGCATGACGCGGTGACCACGCTAAGGCCTCATCTCCTACTGTTAGACCAGTTCAGTCACGCACCGCTGCCTCTGTCGACGCATTCATAACAAATCTTAATCAAAGGAAGTCTTAATCCAACATAATCCGTGCCACTTAATCAGTTGGTAACGCTGTCCATCCGGTTGCTAATTAAAATGACATTTGTATGCAATTATGTGCCTTGACTGACAAGGAATGATTCCTAACTAACAGTCCATAGTGCTATATTTAGAAGTTGGTTGTCTATAGCAAAATATGAACATAGACTATAATGCAATTGTAATGAACATGCACTTGAAAAATAAGAAGCGTTTCATGTTTAGTTACCCCGAGGAAAGTGTACAGAATAATGACAGAAGGGCGGTTCGGCATTATTACTGTAATGTCAGGTTGCTTCGTCTTCGTTCGCGAGCGTTACATAGCATTTCTCCTCAGCGTCAGCGAAACTAAAAAATAACACAAATAACCGGCTTGCCACAAACTCTATTAGATTTCCAACTTACTTTTTGCAGAGGTTGTCGTCGCCTAACTCGATCTCGATGCGAACGTGAGAAAATTGTTCATCTTATTTTGTAATAGTAGTTTGCAAGGAGAGATGATGAAGCGGTTTTTGAATTGAAAACTTATTCAAAAAGGATGACATCGTTCGGTAGCACTCAAAGGATTTAATTATCTGGCGATGAAGTAAAAAGTACCTTCTGATTATAATGTTAAATGCCTATTACTAACTGTACCGTAGCTCTATTTGTTCATTCACCGCGCGTCTGCATGTTACGGTTATATGTGAAATGTAATGCAAATTAAAATCGAAATTAATTTCCAACAATGGCTGTAATAACGACTTCATATAGGTTAGTTCAAATGCAATAACAGTTAATAGCAATGGTATTATCGTTCCACTAGTGAGTGTAATGTAGAAAGGAAGAGTGCAAGTGTCAGAGCGCAGAGTTGCGACAGGGAAAGCACTTCGCCATATCACGAAAGGGAACTTCAAATCCACACTCGGTACGTCAGGTTCACTAACAACTTACCTCATTCGATCTAAGATAGGATCGAACACAGGAACTTGCAAGGGCACTTTCTTCGACTCATTCAAGTTTTTTGACGTTGAACCGCGGGGTACTTCGCTATACTTGTCCGATGTTTAAGCGTGGTACAAGCATTTGACTTTACATAGCTGTAGCGTCAGACTGGATGCTCCCCGTGGAACCTGTCCCGGCCGCGCTGGGCGCCCTCGGCGTGATCGGATTTCCCGTTTGCGATTATTGCCTTTCTTTATTTCACGGGGCGGTTCGTTACCGTCGGTATCGGTATGTAACGGTACAGCATGGGCACAGGCATTTGCATGGTGATCCCATTACGGCGACTGGCGGGTGGAAGTTATTAAAATACGTTTAAGATCGTACAGCATTCGGCGGAGGCGATAAAGAGTAGACATTGCAGAGTCGTGAGTTTGCTCCGAGCTTTATTGCGTTCGGGATGAGATCGGGCTCCGCGGGCGAGTACGATGCCAACGTAAACAAAGAACGAATTGAGGTGTTGGGCAAGCGACGGCCTGACGGACCGGTGCGGACCGGTGCGGAGCGCTGCGGCCCGCTGTATCTCGTTAGCGGCACATTGTTCACTCTCAGACACCGACATCGACATTCACCCTACTGTAATTGGCTACACGAAATATTGCCTTATCGCTTTTATTGTCTAACCATTCACTGTTATAAATTGACTTAATTTGTTCACATATCACATACCCGTGTCACCGGAAGTAATCGCATAGTCTTTTAGATACATTACAGCGATAAGAGGAAATAAGCGATTCAAAGCATACAACGTAAACACACTTATGGTTCAAGGACACAAGGTTAGAAAGTGGGTCTCTGAATGCGTGCGGCAGTGACAGGGCAGTGCAATCGCGTGACAAGTCTCGCTCCGTACATTATCATTCCACGTACGATGCTAAACCACTTATTCGGCTCGTGGAGACCGTTACCCGGCGCACGCACGCCGCCTGCATCAATGGCATATTTTTCCCCGGCGAAACTCCGCACACATTTACCATTCAAGGTTAACCCGGTCAGTATAGCGCTTTGTTTACACGAGTGTCGCGACGTCCGACATCACACGGCGGACGTTCACACTTCATACCCGCACTGCTTGCCAACAAACGACCTATTGTCTCTCCGAGATTTCTAGATTAATTTGCAACTAAAATAATGTTCTCATTTAAACATAGCATGTACGATGTGTCCGGATGTGGCCTACAAAAATGATAACGACTGCCTTTGATCGTAAAATGCAAATATGTACGTTAAATACATCAAAACCTTCGCCTTGGGCGTGAACTTGCACCATCCGAAGCCGACTCCATCTAGAAATCTAGATAAGGACATGCGTGCTTGAGGTCTATAATCCAGTCGCCCTATGGCGAATCTAAACTATTATGTCAATAAAGTAACAGCGTCAGTTAAATAATTGAATGGGCATTCTGTAAATGAAGTCCATATACAGGTGGTCCAAATAGTGACGTCATAAAAAAAAATTGATTCCTCATGCCCAGGGGTATCCGAAAATACCCTATTTGTGGTCCGCGATTCTTGATAGTTTTCGAGTTATCGTTATTTTTTTTTTTTTAATTTCTTGAAAATTTTATGAGCACCTCTTTAAAAAATTCTATCTAAACATTTTGATGGAAAAGGAGGAATTTACGTTCGAGTGATTTAGAGTCGAAATTTCTCGATCAAAATTTTTGTATCTTGAATTCTGATAGGAAAATGATTATTTTATGTCTGAAAGAATATTCCATAACAATGGAAATTGTTAAAAAGCTGTGTAAAAATAAAGATATATTTTTTTTAAAGCGCTTCCCATAAAATTTTCAAGAAATTAAAATATATATATATATAACTCAAAAACTATCAAGAATCGCGGAACATACATAGGGTATTTTCGGATACCCCTGAGCATGAGTAATCAATTTTTTTATGACATCACTATTTGGACCATCCTGTATGTTCATAATACGTACCTGCCAGGGTAAAATTTATAGGTTTAGACTACATACATAGATATGCGCATAGCCGCTTAATGAGATATAGCTAAATGACTTTATTTATACACAGAACCATGCTGCCAATTTACAAAGCGATTGTATACCTACGTTGTAAATAATTTCGTTTTATATAAAATATTCTGTTCGAAATATTTTTAATGCAATTGAATAATGAAACCTTAGTGTAAAAGAAACATACCACGCGAAACTAACATTATGTCCCCATATCAATTGACGTAATACTAATGAATGTGTGTCCGATTGTTGCAGGTGCTCCAGACTACTGACATCGCTCAAACTACGCGTTGACAAGGTAATTAAAACAGCGCAGTTATTATTGAGCTTGCTCGACTGTGATGGTTCCTAGTAATGGCTGATGCCAGCATCAATTAAAACTCAGACATAGTTGGAAATAAATAAAATATACACACAAGCGACTAACCAGTCTACTTTCATGTAAATGTTCAGTATGCACATATTTATAGGTACGAAGTTACTAAAAAAGGCAGTCAAGAAAACTCATATTTTTTAAACGTTTAATGAAAAATGTCACCACACATGATATATACGTCCCATAAAATTGTTCTCGTTGCACGTGTGCGGCAGAAGGTGGCAATTTATTTAGGGCGACGCATGCGGGATGTGTTCTCATTAATATCGAAAGTATACCACATCCGCGAGTTTGTGTCATGTGTGGGGTTGTTAAACCTGTCCTTACGCACCAGTTTCTTTCAAACTGGTCGAGCTACATATTTAATAGTCCTCTTCGCCTTGCTAATTGCATTTCTTCAATGCGTTCAAAGAATTTCGATGCGATAACCACATGTGCGCGTTTAGATAAACGGCTAAGGAAAAACATTTATAATGTACGAGTTGTAAGCGCACATATCTACTAAATCAGTGTTTTTCAAACTGTGGGTTGCGAAGCCTTACTCGGGGGGTCGCGGACAAAAGAGTAAAGGCAAGTGTTTCTAGGTCCTCCACTACAATAAAAAAATACAATTTCAGTGAAAAGGATGAGCTTGTTTATTTTTCAAAAATTTGTCAAAACGTGGTTTTATTTTTGATATGTTAATAATCATATCACTTTCTACTTGAAGCCTATTTCTCTTTTTAGTTTTAATGTCCACCATTCAAGAGAACGTCAGTTCACACGGGAAAGAAGTGGCGAATGGCACTAAAAATTTTAAACCATTTTTAAATTTTAATCTACACATATAGGTCCCAAAAGAAAGAAAATTATAGACATAGTCTTTCATATCACTAACATTTTGTTTGTTTATGGCCCTAGGGCCTAGGGGGTCGCTTGATTTTTTTTAACTTGTAAAGGGGTCGCGTATTCAAAAATAATAAAAAAAAAACACTGCACTAAATCATTGTGTGCATGCAGTTTATCGCCAGCTTAATTCTTTCATCATTGGGAAAAAAACACTGAAAAGTTGTAAGATTTAATCTAGACGGCTCTACCTTGCCTAATAGCGCGTGCAATTAACGTTTTGTACTATGAAGTCTTATTTATTCACGGACTGCAATCAGAATCCAGTCTCTTGAAATGAAACAACGGCACTCTGGCCAACAAATTGTCTCCTTCACTTCATGTAGTGGATTCAAATATAGATTGACGTGTGTCACGAAGCGAGGCGACAGAAAATGCGAAACTGCAAATAAGTTTTTCAGTGATTTGAATTTGAGCCGCGATAGGGTTGACTCGCGTGCCCGTCCAATACGAGCACCCGTCATGCCATCCGTACATTTTAACGAGAGCGCGATCGCCCGCGCCGATAGCGACAGTCTAATGAAAACCCCGCTGAATAATGCATTAATACCAGCGTTAAATCGTGAGCACACACTATCGAACTGGCGACGAGAAAATACTAGCTTGATGCAAATTTAAGTCAACACCGACGCCGATAAGCTTCCGTAGGTAATTCGAGAAATTCAAGTATAGCGTTAAAATTAATACCGCTGTGCTGCAGTGCCGTTGGGATGTCAATTTAGAACATGGTATCCATGTTTCAGGATTTATCGAAATGATGAAACATTCGCTTTGTTCGTCGGATAGTTGATTTATGTGTGGTAGGGTTTGGGGACATGACGGTGTTTATAAATAACGGCAATCATGCGAAACAAGTGTGGTGTTGACAGTAGACGGTGCACCGGTGTGTAGGTGGTGGTAGGCTATGCTGGGCGTCGTGCTGCGCGTCACGCCGCGACCCGCGCTCACCTTCTCTATTGAAATGTCAGTGCGCGGACCGGTGACGAGACAATCGTAAAACACAATGTTAAGGTCACATCATGACTTCAATAAACTATTCCCAACATGGGAAACGTGACGTCGCCGCTGTAACCGAGACCCCCTGAAAGTGTGCCAAACATGTACCCAGTCGAAGAGACAACGTGATCCCTTGTTTGATCCCAGGCTGTTAAGTTGTAGCTATTTTTCTTTCTCACAGATTTGCAAACATAGTGGAACATCCAACGCATTTATAGAGAAAATGCTTTACATATGAATAAAATTTAAACGCAGCAGTTACCACCTGCGGAGTTTAGCCGAATAAAATCTATACCACCAAACGTTCAATCATTGGACCAGAACATTAAATCGTTGGAAAATAAAAGATGGATTTGATCCATCATTTATTTTCCAACGATTTAATGTCAAAACCAATGAAATAAAGCGCCTTTTTATTTTAATTTGTCATGGTGCCATACCCGGACATCGCTTATTTATATTCAGATCAGTATTTCAAGTAACAGGAAGTATCAAAGTTGTGTGATATATTAGAAACGCAAAGCCATAACTCCGGGTAAGCGAGATATATGGAAAGCGCGGTATAATATCAAGTGTATAGTTGTCAGAGGCCAAGTGTCAGGGCAGGACGGGGCAAGATGCCATACCGTCCACAGTCGCACTACCGTTCCCGCGTTCCAGATATACGAGCATGCGAGAACATACTTAGATAGGATTGAGGTCATTCGCGGTGTCACTACAAGCCATTTTGATTTAAAGAAATATTTTCAGTTTCCATCTTTCGTTATTTTATTTATGAAACATCCCGATAGCAAATAGATAGTACAAAGTGCTCCTATCTACTTGTTCTCAAGTAAACTCTACTTCTTTTAAAAGCTTTGCTTTAGTATTTTCGGATTTTTCACAACCTACATGAAAAACTTTACTGGTCCATTTGAAATTCAGTTACGAATTTCGCATTTCGAAACTGGAATTTTAATTTGAAACCATGCGGTTTGTGACAAAATTAACTAAAAATACACAATAAGAGTGTCACAGAAATCAGTATTCCAGAATAATTTATCATACCAATTTGTGTGTCAACAGGACACGGGGCGAGCGCCAACGTAGCGGGGTTTTACTTTCATAAAGTGGCCTCAAGAAACTAGTTAAGAGAAAGTAGGATTAGTATCTTCAATGTATTTATCGTTACATAACCGTAAGTGAACTGCTAAATCATTAATTAGCTGCGTCAATACGAGGGGAATTTAACGAGGACGTTATAAATGCGTGGGCGTATCGGCAAGGAAGTAAAATTCGCTATTATAAATTGCTTTCAGTCACAAATAAGGAATTCCCCTCAGAGTGAAACAAATTCGCGCCTACAGATATCCAATTAGGCCGGTGGTATCGTGCGTATCCACCGACCCACGTGTTTAGTAAATAGGCACTTACTCATAAATATTTATGTCGGGTACAAAGCCGTCTTTGTATACTTCCACATTCACTCGGAATTATAATGGCTGTCACACTAGGATCCCGAACAAGAGCCGAAACGGCTCGCATTAAGAAGAATAAAAGATTCTCGCGACGGTTTCACTTAGCAACCGACACGGCGAATATCTCGAATAGAGTGACACAGAAACCGTTTGCTGGTGGAATTTTTAATATGGAAAGTCATGAGAGACCAGGTGACGATATCACAGTTTACGTCAACGGCAATACACCGCAGTTGACCTCAGTGTACTGTGAGAATGGCGGGCAACGCGACTCGAGCTCCAGTTTTTATTACTCGAAAGTTTTTGTTTGTCGTGGTTTTATTAAGTGCGGTTCCTGGAGGAAATGAGTGTGGCGACAAAGAGAAGGTTGGCGTGGTTGAGGACGGCGACGCCCGGCATTTCCCGTTGCGGTGGTGAGTACGAGCGACCAAGCGGCAGGCGGTCCGTGTCGTACGGTAGTGATACAGTTAGCCTGGATAAAGACGGTTACGGTGTCCGCCGCCGTCGTTGTGATCTGTCAATTAGAACCCCATAACCTTGTTCACATCGCTGATCGCTTCGTCCAGCCCTAACGATTTCAATTACCGTCAGTCCCCAACAATGAGTTACATTGCATTTCCGCCAGCAAGTCTGCCAAGTTACGCCGTAGCTGATAGTAAATGTTAAGCTACAAGGTCAAGAACAAGAACAAAAGTGTTTTTATTGTAAAAAACTGGCCAACTGCGTGTCGGACCACGCAAAATGAAGGGTTCCGTAGTTGGAATGAATTGAAAAACTTGTTCTTCCATAGGTACATTCCAACTACAAAATGTAAGTTTGTACGCATAGTATTGAGAGATTTGCCATGTTATTTTAAAACCATAGACTTATTATAGGTTTTCCTGTAATCTATAAGTATATAACTAATTTCTGTAATTTTTTTTTAATTTTTGGCTCAGTAGGTAGTTTCGGAGATAAGGGTATTATTTTCATCTATTTTCTTATGTAACTTTAACCTATTTATTTTAAAATTACCTATAAAAATATGCTTTAGACCTTTTCATTTGATATGTCACACGGTACCTACAGTGTGTAAAACTTTTTTTTTAATTTTCTTATTTGCATCCCAAAAGTGACCCCCATATTCAAAATTCATTTACCTTACACGTCCGTGTTTGGGTCACAGAAATTCATATGTATACCAAATTTCAACTTAATCGGAGCAAATTGGCTGTGACAGACGGACAGACAGACAAACGAGTGATCCTATAAGGGTCACGTTTTTTCATCCGGACGTACGGAATCCTATAAAGCATTTCGGTCACTCTGTTTCGTAGTAATTCAGTAGCAAAGTAACAAATTTCATGGTCGGCTTGAAGATGATTCTAGCAGTACTCGCAATTTTTATACTTTTTGATTTAGAACTTCTATTTTGAATTTCTTTTTTGCTTTCATTTACCTATTCTTTCGTAAAAATCTGTGAAAATTCGCAACGCTATATTTTCTTAGTAAAACTCAGTTGCCGGTTTATATTTCCTTTTTGGATTATTTATGTTAACAAAAATATCTGAAAATCTTTAGTTTTCAGCCAGTACCACACCACACCATACCACTCCACAAAGAAAATTAACATTTTCATCACCTATGCCATCTTCTTGTTCCTTGTCTTCCGACCAACTTGTAGCGAATAACTCAATGTAATTTTCTCAACTCAGGATCGGATTTATGGCCAACTGCCGATATGATCGCTCGATGTCACATAATTTAGATGTAATATTACGAATAGGAAACTGTTACATCAGACATCATAATTCTTATGCCAGCCTGAAAACCTTTATAAATAAACTGACACTTGGTTTGATATGAACACAGAAAACAGACTGGATTTGATGAACATAATTCAATTAACAATTTTCGTTAATCAATGGTTTAAATGAACAACTTTCTTGCACAAAGTAAGTACCGTCAGTGGGAGCGCTAAATTTAATTTCCAAGTTACGTATTACGGTCATCGAGCCAAAACTGTTCCATGAAATTTTGAATCCGAATGGCTCGAGACACAATCACGTTTTCCATCACTGTGAAATCTACCAATAGTAATGCAGTCCACTGGAACGGTGGCTGTAAGAGATGCGTGGCGTCACGTAGACATAGCTCCAAAATAGCGTCGTGCTCAGCGCCCGCGCAGGTCGACGGCCGACTTACGAAATTTAATCAAATTATACAAAACTCATTGCCAAACAAATATTCCGAATCAACGGTGTCTTTTTACATTACGTTCGTTCACCTCAAAAATAATTCGAGTTAAGGCTCTTAGATTATATAGTGTCCAATATACGGACAGTTCGCGAGATAGATAAGTAAACTGTCTCTGGGTGAAGTGAAGAATGTTTTAGGTCGAGTTTCGCGGAGGTGGAAAATGGAACATGGTTTATTTCTCTATTGTTTTGAACGTGCTTTGTATGAACAACACCATCTAGTGTTTTGTGGACTGAGGACCGTTTAGTCGCTTTCGAGTTATCGAGTTTTCAGCGACAAGCACTGCGGGCTATATTTATGCGCTAGTTCGCGACACGGTGGCGTTGCGTGGGTGCTCCGGTGGCTTACTGGAGATCTGTTGAGAAGGTGCTTATCAGGACGTGGCCATCATCTATCGATTTACAGATGAGAACCCATTTTAGTAGCACTTGTAACGTTTATTCGTAAGCTTACTGCGTTTCTCAATCTTACCCTTTCCGCTGCATGGATGGTGAATCTAAATACGTCTTGCGCTTATCTATTTAGTACGTTTATGCACTAAAATACATAATAGGACCAAAAAAGTCATGCGGTAAAAATGCTCCAAACGCCACGTTTGGTGATTTTCGCTTTCGGTATTTGCGGGGCTTTAATTTGCGAATTTGTTGCCGTTATCAAAACATTGCCACTTTTTTCACGGTCCACTCGCACGCACACGCAATTTATGACAATAACTGTTCAGCAAATCGGCACTAAACGATAAATATACACAATTCATGTCAGATATTTGCAAATGTAGGTGAGTGTTGTTTATTTAGCGTAGCCTTACTAAGTTGATTTTTCACATCAAATAAATATCTAGACAAATATCTTAAGTATAATAAACGACACAATAAATGTTTAACTTTATGTATTATTATAGTTTTTAGTCCACCATACTGTAAACAGTTAAGTGGTAATAGTGACTAATAAAATACAGTATCTAAATTCTATAACAAAACAATTTCTCTAGAAGGAACACATGGCACAAGCCTGTCTGTGTGTTTAGGCGCGTGCCTTTCCGAGATGCGTCAATATTTACAGGTTGTTGACCTGACTTCCTTTCTTCCAATAGTTCGAAAGGATGTTGGTAAAAGTACTCATTTGTTAATAATAAAACAAGTGATAGTAGGACTTATAGACCATCAGTTGTCAAGATTTTAAGCACGCACTAATGTGAATATGTATGTGCGAGTAGCAACGCGGAATTGTAAATTGAATGCATCTGATTAAACCCTGATATAAGAAGGGCACGAATCCATGAGCAACAATCCGTGTTCTTAGTTCGATAGCCGTTATCTAATGTGAATTTACTACGTTAGATTAGAATGGTTGGCCGGAGGCATTTTCAGTAGTGATCTTTACGTAATGGAAGTAAAAATACTTCCTAGTGTTAGTCACGTGAGAACAGCGTTGGTGCGACATTGACAAATGGTGTGCGGCTGGCGTGCACCGTGTGCAGTGTGTGCACCGTGCAGGGCGCTGGACGGTGTCGGCCCACCGTATCGCCGCTCAAGTGACGGACCGCAACACTGACGGGCGAACACCACAATTTATGCCTCAGAATAATCGAAACTAAACGGCACATTACAGACTTGCAAACCTTGCACTTCCACTAACCAAACATAACGGGTACGTCTACACAATTCAGATTCTTTAATAACTACTGCACAAATTAATACTTCACGCTCAAACTAACAACCAAAATGAAACGTTAGCTGTAATTTTCAGAAGATCAATCATGACATACAACATTTTGCTATCACACTATTCATCGATTGATCTCGATAATGAGGTTGAATTAAAAATAACGTCTGTTACGATGCATAAATGTATTAGCTTGATAAAAAAGTGCTGCTGATACATATCAGTTTGTCTGTCTAAACAAATAACTACAGTGCTCGACAAAAAATATATATTTAACTAGTGTTAGTATTAGCTACCGAAGTTGAGATGTGATTAAAATGCCACAAAAAATACACATGATTGATACAAAAAAAAAAAACTGTTCGTTAAATATCATTGCACTTTGCTATTAGAGACATTACATTTTGTGATGTCGTAATTTAATGATAAAGCGAATATTTTAATATTTTCATTTATAACTTTTCAAGACACAGAAAACTTGTAAGAAATGCGAGTTTCTTGCTTTGCTCTACGTCTTTTATAAATATGTATGATGCATCTAATAAGAGTCGTGAAGTCAATGCGATGAAATTACTTGTTGAAAGTTCTATAGATAAGTTTGACACTAGATTAATAAAAGCAATCTAAATACTTGTATAACCGTTATTTCATTGCATGTGTATGTATGTATGTATTGATAAATCAACAAGTTATCGAATATGTAAATCTAGTCAGTAGAAAGAGTATCGTTTACGTCGAAATAAGAACCGTGACTTTTTGTTGTAACTGTAAATATTGTATTTGTTCCAAGACAACTGGGAATGTTTTTTGACGAGTTGAAAAAACTAGCAAGTACTCTCGGTTTCTTCGCGTAGGTTGATTTTGTGTGGTTGTTTCTGTTATTTGACTGTGAAATTGCGATTGTAAGTCAGTCGAGCGTATTTACTTAGCTATAAAATAATCTATGGGAGTCAGAGTGCCGTTTAAGGTTCAATGATCACTAGGATCAGTCAAGACTACTTCTGACTGATCGGTAACTTTTTCTAGCGATACGATTCGTCCGGCTTGCTCAAGCGTGGGATCGCGATGAGTCTGCCCAGTGCCCAGTGACGTAACGTATGTAGAGGTGCTGTGATTTGATTAATGGAAAAGATTGTGAAAATTGAGTTGGCATAAGATAAGTGGCATGTGTTTCATTTGAAAGACGTGCGGTCGATGCAAAGTGACGCGTATAAATCAGTTTTTTCTATCGGTTACTGTACTTTAATTAGAGCTGAAGCGGAAACAGGTACACTGTTTATTTTATCCTTGTCATAATTATATTCAAATACTTTAGTTTTTTGCAATATGAAACGAACTACACACAGCTATCGGAAACACTTATGTCTAGCTATTATTAAGCGATAAATCAAGATTATTATGTCTTAAGACCGAACATGGTCGTACGTAACTAAATTGGATTTTATTGTGGAAATATTAACTACGCGGAATACCTATGATTATTGATTACATACCAAATATGTGCTGCTTTAAATATTGAGGTGGTATATAAAAATATATTAACGTCACTTTGTAACAAAAGCAGAGGAAGTTTATAGTCAACTTTCGAAGAACAACTTAATTCAAGTATCGTACCTGTGTAGTGCTGGTCAAGAAAGATACAGTTAATATTTAAATCGGGCGATTCTCTCCCATATCGCTACAGAATACAAAAGTGAAGAGTTCCGACAAACAAACAGAATGGTTTCGCAGGCGAAACTATGTTGAATTTAAATAATTTCCAGCAACTTTGAATCCAGTAAGCGGCACTCTACATAATTCATTGCCAACAGAACAGACAGATATTTAACGACGCCACGCCGCTCATGTATTTTAAATATAGGTTAGTATCTAAAATGTTTATATAACTAGTTTATGTTAACAGTATTTTCCAACAATATTTATAAAGACAACTATTTAATTAGCATAATTTATGTAAAGTCCGATGGCCAGTGACACCTCCTGGCTGGATAACTGAAGGGCCTTTCCTACAAACAAAGCCTGAATAATTTAATTAGCAACATTGTAGGTGCGACAGAAAACGTTAAATAAACATGGTTTCACCACATTAAGGTAACATAAACACTAAGTAATGTGCACTTTACATTCAGGCGAATATCTGTTACAAAACGTGTTACATCATACGCCGCGGCTATCTGCTTTTACCATCACTGACATGTCGTAAACAGCTGCATCCGTGGCGCAAGGTCTAGTTCAAAACTAATGGCTTTACTTATGTAAATAGACAACAGAATTATGGGTGCAGCCAACATTCCGGGAAATTCTTTAGCGCAAAACGTTCGTAATTACAAGTCGATACGGGGAAGTGGCTCTGCTCTGTTCCTGAACCGAATGAGGGAATCACGACCGTGCGCCTGCGCTCGCACAGAATGCTGCGCGCAGGTGTGTCATTACAGTCACCTGTCTATAATCCAACATGTCATAATTGAGATACACTCATGTGTAAACTGCGTAATTAACGATGGCGTTTTTCTTTTGATCGCAGCACGGCGGTGGCGGACTGCGGGTAGCGGTTGCGAAGCTGCAAGGTTAGTAACCCCGGCGTACTATACTCATCTACGATCGGAATTCGTGAATCTTCAGAAATAACACGTCATTATGTCTTATTAGCCGTAGAGGAAGCACTTAGAGCAAATGTAAGGAAAATAACACCTTTCATCTCGAGAGATTGTTCTACTATCCATTATTGCACCCATTATAAAAATTAGTGTAGCCTTATATTTAATAAATAACGTGAAATATATAATTTGAAATTATTAGCACTGATTATGATAGTTTCAGTTGGGTTGTAACGGTAAATGAATAAGATATTGCTGCATGGCAACATCTAATAATGCTGTCAAACTATCCAGAAACAAATCAAAACGAAATAACAGAGGCACTGAGGTGCAAACAGACGTACAGTTAGTTTTTCTGATGTTACTTCCTAAATGACTCGCCGATATAGTCCGGTAAGTGCGCGTGTTTCGTTATTAATGCAGCGCCCATTACCAGAATTGATGTACGGATGTTACGAAACCATTCGTCGTGATGAGTAGACGGTGTACCGTTGTTTACAAATAAAAAACTGCCCTATTGATTGATTACCTCGAATTAATACACCGTTGATATAAATGCGATATGAAATTCTGTAAATAGCTTTATAAGTTTTTGCTTTTAGATATAACGTATATATTCCAACTTTATTTATTTAAGAATGAAGACATGCAAGGATTAAAATAACATTTAAGTATTAATGAGTGTTAATGAAACAATTTTCCTCAGGATTATTGAAATAATAAAAAATAAATGGTCAATAACACGTAATCGCGGCATTCTCAGAATATGCAGGTGGGCACTAAATTCCAAGGAACGTAAATCGCTGGAGGATTCTAAAAAAAAGCTTGCAAGAGTTTGGCCTGTACCTCGATTTCCGAATTATATAAACCGGTTTGTGTATAACGTTATCCTGTTACTTTTTACCGTTTTACAGCAGTGAAAATACCTCGTACTTACCTTCCATTGAAACTTCCGTCCCACATAGCGTGCACATATGCATGCATGTAGGTACGTCAATTTCTCTCCTTTAGCAAGCAATTACTCCTCGTTTACAATCATTAACAATTTTCTTAAATTCTTTCCTGGATGGTTATTTCTGAGATAAAATAATTAAGGTAAATATTTATTCAAAAACTCATTAAGAAAACCATGAACAGAAATAATATTAAACGTGTAGACGTGTACAGTATCTCAGATAATTTGTGCGAATATTTTCATTCATAATCAAAATTAAATACAATGTTTATCGCTACATTTAATCGCATATTATTTTACCATTAACAACGCGCCTAAAGTACCTACTTTTTATAACGATTTCGGTCTTGACACGTGTAAATGGCTAAATTGATAGTTCATTAATAAGACTGCTAATTTAATTATCTCCGTTGTCAGTAACTGATTTATTATCACGGAATCACTTTCGCGGCGCAGGCGGCGCGGTCGCCTAGCGCGAGCCTACACGTGACGTTCTTGTGTTAATTCAATTACGATAGTCTCGTTACCAACGCCTAGACACTGTTAATCTTAGAGCTGCGTCTGCGCACCGCAATACGTTATCTTAAGAGCGTTGTCACATTTTGCACCTCTCTCGCTCACACATGACCAAATTTTTAAGAATGTTAAATGAAAAAATGCTTTTTTGAAAAATGTAATCAATGGGCGGTCTACAAAATAATATTAATTTAATAGGTATTTATCAAAAACACATTTCTATTGTGTTATCTAATTAACTTAGCTAATTAAGTATTTCTGATCTGTTTTTGAGATGATGTTAATAAATGCCACAATAAAAATGTGTTTTTAATAATTACCTATTAAATTAATATTATTTTGCAGACCGTCCATTGATTACATTTTTCAAAAATGCATCTTTTCATTTAACATTATTAAAAATTTGGTCCCGTATGAGCGAGAGAGGTGCAAAATGTGACAACCCTCTTAATAGGTAATCATCGTTTGAAATTTTATGTTCAGAAGCTTATATTATCCAGTTTATTTACTGTACCGTACCGTAATGTTTATTTAATTTAATTTAACTATTCTAGTAGCCGAAGGCTTTGAAGTTTATTTTATTTAGTTATTACAGACAATAAGGATTTAACAAGCTGTAAAGCCGGACCCAGACGTGTGTAATGTGTAACGTAAAGTAATGTATCGTGTAATGTAACGTGAATTCTGCGTGTGGACGGCACTACGAGCATTATATGTAACGCACGGCTGGCGCTCGGCTGGCGCTCGCGCTGATCCATCGGCTGTCGGTTTTTAGCGCGAACACATGGTTCTCGCGGCAGTCGAACACATACAGGATTCGCATTGAGTTTGAATGCTGTCCACATTATTTGCATTACATTACACGATACATTCCATTACACATTGCACATCTCTGGATCCAGCTTAAAATAAAAATATGTGCGAATAATACAGAACGTATGTACTTAGATTTAATGACCTCCAACTTAGGATGTATGTAAGTGAAGCAAAAGAAAAGAGATATGCTTTTATCAATTTCTTTAAAATTTAAGTGTTTGTTTACAGCACCTCTCTTCAATATTATTGTATTCTTTTTAAAAGCTCCTTAGCATAGTCTTCATAAAACGAACGCGGATGTATTCAAGTTGATTGTAGATATAATCTTTAGTATGCTTATGTGCGTTCAGCAGCAACAAACTTATTCAATTGTAAATGCAGTAAAGCAATAACTCAGGGGAATAGCAGTAATTTCAAAATAACAAGTCATTGCTAAGCCACTATATCAAAGAGGCGGAGCTTCGAGCAAAGCCAGCAAAATATAAACCAAACATATTTTAAACCAGCCGTCATGTACCTTTATTGTTTCCTGATTGAACAAGAATCAAGAGACGATTCAAATCTAAACTAAAATAGATTTTATGTTAATTTATAGAACAATCAGAATAGAGATTAGTTCAATGCAGGCACACAAGTAGTAATACAGGAAATGTCCGAGCAATATCCACCCTGAGGCGTAGGGTATACATCGGGAAGCAATCGTGTGCATCCTATAGAACAAGCAAAAGGCGGTCGAGATCTCCGCCACAGGCTTTTAATTGACAATAGATAGCGACCGACCTGTATAGATGTGCCACACGATAGCGCTTACCTTTAGCTCTCTTACGGTATGTGATAGAAGGCAATGTTCAGCGATCGGTTATGGCTCCCGCGTACCTCAATTAACATACACCAAGCTAATGCATTATTAGTCGTATCTTGTGATATCTGCAAATCGTGCGTTACCTTCTAAGTTAGATGCTCCGTTAAAGCAAACATGGCTGTATAAGGCAAGGGGCAGTTATTGTAAAGTCATTACACATTACACACACGGAAGACAAAGTTGACAGAAGAGTTACAGCGCTTGTAATCGTTATGCTGATTGCCAATCTCTAAGAAACATAATACTGGGAGAAAAGCTGGAGTGACATTAGCTAAAACGCACTCAAGAGTTGCATTATATATAGTGCGGACCACCCACTGTCGAGCAGCCAGCTTGATCATTAACTAAACAATTAGTTTTACTACTTTGTTAATTGTTTATTTCATGTGCTAAATAATAAATAGCTTTCAAGCCATGGATACTGAAATGTGAGAAGGCTGAGTATGTATTTATTAGTTCGACTTTTAGTAGTTAGACAGTAATGGAGTACTTACGAAACACTTCGTATAAGAGCATTTTATTTTGATTAAGTACTGGAATTTATTATATATTATTTTGAAATTGCAAGAGCTTTCTTTTTCTCTTTTAGTCCGTTTATTCGCGACGGTTGTAAGGTCTATGCGTACAACGTCGTAGACTCGTAGCAAAATCTTGTGTTTGATAAACGAGCGATGCTTATACTGTCCATGTGAGGAAATTGCGACACGATAGCTGGAAAGGTCGGAAAAATGTCCATTCTTTCGAAAGTTTTCACCGAACCGGGATACACATCATGAGTATGTATCCAGATATCAAACTGGTCTTAACGTATAAACGGTGCTTATAATGTCGCATTAAAATGTACATAACGTATTTTTTCTGGTTTGTGTAAAAGTAACCGCCTCACAGCCTTTCGCGTTATTGTTTGTTTTACGAGCGTTGTTTAGAAACCTACGATGTCACCGCCGCGGCGCAGTGTGAGGCGCCTTGCATGCAAAGATGTCGGGATACACCGCACAATAAATATGATCGTATGGCGGGATCTGTGTGAACATAATTGGATATTCGCGGTAAGGCTACGATTCCAAAGATAAACATGTCGAGGTCGGCTCGGAGGCGGCGTTGTCAAGTGTCCATCCAATGTTATCTGCGCGCGACATCTTTATACCGAGGTCGGTTTTTCTACGCGTGCGCGGTGCGGTGGGCGGTAATGGCGTCCGCCCCAACGGGATTCGCGCGCCGACATCGTTTCGCGTCTCATCGTGCGGCCGCAATACATCGCTCCACTTAAATTACGTGCGAGCTTGTTCCGGTAAACTATCGCGATACCTACACTATAAAAACGTTCTTACTTTTGCACCTGACCAGCTTCTCGCAAGGAATGTTCCGAGTAAAGTGCTTGTAGAACACTATTACACTTGTATGGACATTCGACCAGGTTCCATTCGAAGGCTGTTAGCCTTCACCATCTAGACACGTAAACATTAAGAGATTAGTGTCAAGTATGTCGGTCAACGATAGGCGAATTCAATATTGTCGGCAGAAATCATTTACCTAGTTTATTGGGTAATAATACAGCATCACGATGAATGGCGCAATGATGTGCTTAAACGAGCCTCGTAAACGTTCGATCAATCGCCGATAACGGTAGGCAAGATGACGTTACACTAGTATAAGAGTATTGACCCTTTACAAATTCAATCTAAATGTGCCATTACAAAGCTAGTGATTTACAAGAAATCTAAATGTGAATCAACATACAAATAGATCGCTAGTCTACTCTAATGGACTAAACATTAGTAGTAAATCAGCTCACCCTAAGTCATTTAAATATACTTACCTAAATACCATGCAGGTTCTTTCCAAAAGATAACTTTAACTTTACACGATGAAGATTTGTGAAGCTATGAAACAATGGTAATCCTCAATGAGAGCCTCCCACGTGCAACGGAACGTCTTCCGCCGTTTAAATTGTAGAGTATCAAAAATAATGGGCGCAAACAAAACCAAGTAAAAGACCATTATAACACAGTGTGTACCGTTACTCCTAATCAAATGAATGATGTGTTTAGCTATACACGCCGTCTTTGATTGCTATGTTTAGTAATATTAATCATTCAACTAAAAAAAAAAAGAATTCTAAAATTTTGGTGGCCAGTTACCTAATTGTTTTTGGGCGGCACCAATTCGCTTTTGTCAGAGGCGTGACCGCTATTAGTAGGTGGCATTATAATTAAACACTCTAGCAAAGTGATTGACACTCCGTAGTATAAACAGATAGATATAAACATAATTGACCTATCAATTAATAATATCTTTTAATTTAAATGGTAATGTTTTCACTTGAATGATCAGCGACCATGTAACGGACTGTGTTTATCTCGAGTGCATACGATAACTGTCAGGTGATCTCGTCCTACTTTAAATGTTTACTTTTAACACTTTTAACTTGTCCGAGTGTTCTCATTCCGGAGTTTTTATCTCTAATGGAGGCCGAAATCTTAAGTTGATTAATATCGTGCATGCACATAGTTGTCTTATCGGTGTATCGACATTGCAGTGAACGAATTTAGGCCACATGAGCGCTGTCACTTCGATTGAAAGCGGCCGTTCAATTTGTAAAGAGTTAAAAGAGTAGGTATACGCACCTAGGGGCATATGGCTTGCCGGAAGAGCTGGTTCACCGTTATAACATTAGTGTTTTTGCATCCGCCATCAGTGGGACAGGAGTGTGTCGCCGCTCCCGTGCACCGGGAACCAATCAATTACATATTAGCTTAATGTGACGTAGATAGCCCGCAGTTCACGCCTGGACATTTGCATGGTGCGTGCAAAACGTATGACTGTTGACGGCGCCCAACTATAACGGACATTCGTCCGAGACAATCACAACGTAATAATGCTTTTTATAAAGGTAGCATTTTTATAAGCAAACACAATGGCATAGGACAAAGACAAAAAACAACGGCAACAAACATCAGACGCTCTGTAAACCCAAAGATACTGTTAGGCAAATCAATTCATACAGTTGAAAATAACGTGCAGCTAATATCGTGATTTCCTGGATGTAATTGTATTACGAATCCAAGTCGGAACAATGTTCTTACCATCATAAAGCACGGTCGTGTACTGTATTGCAACGGTATTTATGTGGTATAAAATATTTTCATTAGAAGAGAGTTTAGAGTAGGATCGTAAAGTAAGTTTTAATTGGTGGTGCATGGTGTATCGTGTGCGGGTGCGATGGAGCCGCGAGGAGTAACAATGGCAACGTGCGCGGGAGGCGGAGGCAGCGCCGTGGTCGCCGCCGGCGCAGGCACACCCGCCCGGCGAGGAATAGCGCCGCCAACAAACGCCGACCCGCCTGCTCAACGTGCCCAAACTTTACTAAGTACAACTACAATTTGTATTACCTAGTTGTATTTTGTAGTACTCTACGTCTTAATCAATTTTTACTTTAATTACTGCAAAAACAAGCAATAAGGTTCGTACTCCGTATAGAAGGAAACAATAAAACTGACAGATGCTATCCATATTTCACGCGCACCCCGAGGTTCATAACACGTGTAAAACTAAGCTCGTTCATAAACAACTCAAGAGAAATAGGTGCAGCAGCAAATAAAATTAAAATTTAACAAAAGGAAAGAAAAGAAGAATAGACGAGATAGATGCATGAACTACGAAAGCATAAAACGCGCGAGGCTTGTAATAAATATGCCACTGCAGACACGAACTCAATACCCGTGCCTCCTTACGTGTGGCAAAAAGTCCGCATTCATTACTGGAGCGCATGTAAACAGATTTTAAACGCACAAGTTACAAATATCATATATATTACAACCAGACAATTTATTAGCTGCCTCTAATGAAAGTCATTATTCATTCGCGCTACCATCTAAGTACCGACATATTATTACGAACATAATGGCACTTTTTGACCCGACCTAGGTATTTAGTGATATTTGTGAGTTATTTATCTGAGTGGCTTTGTATTCTCAAACTGATTGCAGTTTGAAATCAGTTTGAGAATTCCTGAAACTATGACTATACAGGTCTGAAATTCAGACATATATGGTCAGAGCATCATCAGTAGGTTTATTTAATCTTCAGTTATATGTTTCAACCAAACAGATGAAATGACATGCATGACAGAAATATAAGGATACGTAAGACAGGTTTACCAAGAACACCTCACTTATTAGGAATGGCATGTAGACGCCGCCTCCGTAATATTTTTATAGCAAGCTGAATTCTATTTTGATGGCTCATTAAATTTTGGAACCACCAAACAACTCGATGGGAATTCTTTAATGGAGTTATCATCATCTTAATTTAAATCACTTTGTATTGAGTACAGTCATTTATTTACGACAGGCTTCTGATTTATGATGCCCATTCGATAATTACGTTTTTAAAACGTTATTGCCATGTCTATGAATATGTTCGGTAACGAGTTTAATAAAGGTCCGTTAGTCTTGGACCGGTATGTGCAGACTAGCTACAGGTGGCGTCCACTTACCAATTAGTAACAACGGATGTCTTACGTAATTTCGTCATTGCGTTCCTCGACGCGAGCGCAGAGAAGGAATGCACAGATTTCATCTACATATATTATGTATTCTACTTCCTAATTCCAGTTGCAAGACTAACGGTCGTCTCCATAGCGATCAAATTGAATACGACAGCGAAATATAAGTGATAAATGCACCTTAATCGAACTGAAACATTATTGTGTAATGATCGGCGAGAATTGAAAACATTCGAAAGAGAATTCAATGCATAATTTTATAGTAGCTATCATTAATCATATTTATTGTTTATTCGTAATGTATGTGGAGGTACCTGTAGCTGATTAAATTTAAAGTTAAATAATACTTTGTTAAGATGTGACATGTTGCATGTTACAAGAAATAATGTGACGGTACATGTTGGTTTGATCCAAGGACACAAACCAACAGAAATTACGATTAGCAGATATATTGAAGCTATTAAAGCACATAAAATTGTGTTAGAGCTTCAATGACAACTCCACAACACAATAGCCGACACTAAACTTGCTCGTACAAATTTTGAGCACGCGCCTAGTGCTAATCAATCTCATTAGCTATTGCCATACAAACGAGTCCAATAAGTGAAAACGAGATTTGTACCAAGTATTTATTTGATGTTTTGTATGTGCGCAATAAATATCGCGAATTCGATCCTGCGGACACCCGTAAAGCCGCAACGCAATTTTCCACGCGCACCTACTGCTGTGAAGATTGAAGTGAACCTGTAAATCGAATCTATCACGTACGTGTTGCTGTCATTACAGAGCGCTGTGTGATTTCCTTGTGGTCAACAATTCTCTACGATACTCGAAAAGACAAACAGCAATTCCACACTAATACACCAGACATTCATTCACAATAAAAATACCAAAGGTCAAAAAGCTCTAAAGTAAGATTGATAAGTTAGACGAATATACATATCCAAAGCACAAGTACAGTACTTACCATACAAAGATTAACTGCACTTAGGCTATTACTTGGATACCAATTTGCATCCAATTCGTTTCTATACCTCATTATCATACATCATAACTCTTGACGGTTCACTGTTTCATATTTCATCCGGTATCGAAGGATGTATCACTGACGCGATACGAGATTGTATTTACGAGACCGGGTCGCGAGCTGCCGTATGCGGATAATATGAAATCGATCTTTCCATCATTATTGCAGTCCTAATATGCACACAATATGGTAGAGTCTCGGTCGATCTTACGCATACCCTATGAATTCTCATTACCTACTGTAACAGTCAGCTCTGATGGAGAACGCAACTGTGTATCATGATCCGTTTAGAAATTAATGAACAGTGTTTTGAAATTTACAATGGCATTTAGTCGTAGGTAGTAAACTTTTACATTTTCTAGACTTTTATTGAAAACATGGACGTTGTTAACCTTAACAAAACAAACATTAATGATGCCGCTATATTTATTGTTTCATTGTTTGTCTCTGTGACCTCAGCTTTAAGTTTTAACTAATATCTGTTTACATAGCTTTGCAAGTACCTATTTAATATCAACCTAGTATTTATCAGTTTTGCATAGAAACTTTATTTCGCTTTATATGATTTCTGTATTAGTACAGCTTTGTGTTTTGAAGTGATTGCTTTATATAAATATATTCACTTTGAAAATAACGAATTTCTATAATAATAGTACAGTTTGACGTTTCTAGTAGATGCCTAAACGAAGAGATTGCTAAGCATGAATACTCCATTAAAATATGGCGATCTGCTTTGAATATGACGAGTCGACCGTTTTTATAAAAACGGTAGTAACGAATTGAATTTTCCTATTTATTGATGAATTCTGATAATAATGAGGAGTGAAAGGGTCGTCGCAGGCGCAGACGCGGACGCGGCGAGTGCTCGTGCGCAATCCGGCGCGCTGCCTACCGTTACATTGCACCACTTTGCTGGACAGTTAACTTCAAACGCGCTGTGCTGATACAAACATCATAGCAGCAAGGAAACTGAAAATATATCAACATCCCACAAACATACACTCACTAACGCGCAATCCATTCACTCCAACGCCCTACTATAAAACAGCAATAAGCATGATTGTACCACTTAACACAGCCAATGAGTGTGTCGTTAGCGCTGTCCTACTATGTTGTTAAGTAAGAGGACGTGTTCTCGATGCCGGTTGTAACCAGTGCACCCGTCATCGTCTGTCACGGCGTCATGATAGATGGCGGCATAAACAAGTGATATTACCTAGTTTGGCGAGTGGGTATAAAGATGTTTATCTAAAAGGTCGCCGCGTGTGAGCGTATCGGTAAGTCTCGGCAGACCTGGTAGTGTCACCCGGGGCGGAGACGCAGCGGCGACGTCGTGACCGACGCGCGTGCGCCGCGCTTGTCATGCGCTACTTGTGATTATCATGTCTAGCGCCTGCGTCACGGCACTCCATTGTGTTGTACCCGAGACACGACGGTGGCTTTTTGCTTGTTGAGACTTCAAAACTCAAGTAGTTCAGACGCAAAATAAGGTTAATTAATAAAAAACAAAATGAGGTAGTGTGTAAAAACCGACTTGTTATTTGATGACAATGGACGGACAAAATTTTTCAAAAACGATACTATCAGTCTTTCGCAATGCAATTTTATTTTGCATTAGTCTCTATGATTGAAAAGTGGTCTATGATATTGAAATAACTTCTATTTATTTGCTGTTTTCAATTTATGTGTTACAAAGTATCTATCTATACATTTTCAAACAAAGCTCTGCTACTGATATTTGTGTAATTCCGGAGTACGTATCTCGGGAACGAAGTGCACGGGTACGTGGAAGAGGAGTGTGCGGCCGCCTCGACCTCCGCGAACGCAATAATTGAGCATAGAAATCAAATTACAGATGATTGATGATGCCGTTACCGCACGACCGAAGCCGCAGTGACGCCCGCCGAGCGGATCGTATCATTTGCGTAACAGGAATTCGACAAAACATATTATAAATACACGCTAAAATAATAGAAAATATCACACATATTACTAACTGATTTGAATTGATAAATCATTTCATAAAACATTTTCACAACACTTCTCCAACAACTGATAAATTCATCCATTAAGCTGGCCCAATAATAATTCTATTTCAATACAATGCTCCACTTCTCAGTCGTGTCGCGCCAATCAATCCTTTAGGTACCTACGAGGTAGTAAGCTACAGAATGACAACTGTTCTGTGATTTTACGAGATAGGCCATATAAAACCATTAGAGGCAATAAATGCTCGATCGAATCACGAGTGTGATGCTTTACAACGCCGCTTGAAATATCGTTTAGTCCGCACTTGTACGTCACATACAAGTTCTGGAAACGGGTCGCGATTGACATGCCAGCCAATGCTTTAATGTTACACATAATTAAATCAACGAGACATATCTAAAGGACATCGTGATAAATCAATCATTTCTCGAGTTATTTATATGAACTGTGTTAACAAATTTATATCAGATGTAGTCTGAAAATAAAAGGGACTGACGCATGTGCAGGCGCAATGTGTGAGCTAGAGTTTCGCCGCCAAGCAGCCCGCGGCGCCGCGGCGCGAGTCTCTTGTATTATAAACATTTATTGCTTTATTTCATTTAGAGCAAAATACGAATTTGAATTATCTCCCACTACTCAGTACTATAGCAAAAACTCGCAACAGCGGAGATAGATATCAATCAAAAACTTATTTCTTTGACGTCTGTAAAATAAAAAGAATAACTGTATTAGTTTTTTTTCCGACCTTTAATAGTAATTGAATAAAACGATAGAATCTGAGAGAAATAGACCGCAACCTATTCGAATGATGATGTAGTATTTTTAGAAATAATTGTGCTTTCACTGTGCTTCATAAAAACTAAATATAATATTAGCAAAAAATTAAGATCTATAATTTAAAAATATTGTATAGGAATGAGTTGATATAGAGATAATCTCGCAAGCTGGAAACGAAATAAGCAATATTTACAAAACATAGAAAGAATACGGCACAAGGTTGAATAGTTAAATGAGGGAAAAGGATCAAACCGGTTGAGTGGGTGCCCGGCGAACAGGTGCGAATACGGCCATAGCCCTACATGGATGTGACAGGACACAAACCTGTATTAGACAAAATTTACTGACTACCTCCTGGCTACATAGTCGATAAAGTAAGTTTTAATGGCTCAAATCGATGCTATCAAACAGATGAATCGTCCTATGCTGAGTTTAAATAAATTTAATGCAAGCCACAGCGTTTCATGTAAACTAAGGGATATCGCCCACTCAATGCTTCCGCATCGAGCCAACATCGCTTCATTCCGAGTCGTCATAGCGTTTATTGCTTTTCGTAAACGCCTCTCTGATAGCTTGATGTCAAGTAGAATTGTACTGCCTCACTGATTGATAGTACGATTTCTAGTTTCTGGATTAAGTTGCTGTTTCCAGCACACGATTTAATTTAGAGAAAAAGATCTATCTATTAAAAGAAATTCTGTGTAAGAAAACGAGAGCGATAGAGGTGAGCCCATTCAACGCGCAGGGTCGACCCCTGAGCGTTGAATGGGCGACTTACTTTACTTTATTTGTAAAAGTAGGTATCTCTGTGACAATATCCGGAATAAACATTATACGGGAAAACAAGAGTCCTAGAACACAGTTAAATTGTTGCCCATAGTAGGTAACAAGTCCACTTTCGTTGTAGAATGTACCGACTCTACCGTCGCAGCAAAACGTAATGTTCTCAGAGAATCGATGTTTTTTATAATGAACATGTTTGTTTAGATCAAGAAAATTGCATTTACACATATATGATAGAAATTAGCAATTACAGACGTCATTAAAAATGTTGGACGAAAGTAACGACTCCAAAAACCAAAAAATGCAAAAATGGAAGAAGGTATTTTAAGCTCAGTCATTAATGACAGAATAAACTACAAAGTATTTACATAATAGGTGGGCAGTATCAGAAAAATAACATGCTATTAAAAAACCAACCGCGATTCAAAAGACACATTAAATATTTTGTAGTTCCTAATGGCCAGTGAACGCACATTGTACAATGTCATAAGCGAAAACGTTGAGTAAATGTATCATTAAGTTATAAAAATAAATGACAATAAAAAAATGGTGAAACCACCTCGAAAGTAATCAAAGGCTAGGGGAGATGTATGTAATTGCACACAACACCACAAAGGATGATGTGGGCAGAAATAGAAACAAATTGCGATGTCGCAGTCGATAATACAGCGGGTGACCGCAGTACACTCTCATCTCATAGCCGACATTACAAGGTCGTCTTATCCGCAAGACGTAGCTTGAAATTAACATCATTATGGTAGTTATTAAGCGTTATCATTGTTTACATTAAGCCATTACAAACAAAAGCAGCCAAGGAAGACGCGGATGTAACGAGTGAACTGCAAACCTACTTCCGATTGCTTCGAGACCATGCTGTCGTGAACAATGCTACAAAATTATAGGATTTAGACTCTAAGCCCTCATTGGGTTAGCATGATTAATCGCGGAGAAAACTAGGCGGGATTATACGTTCGTAATTTAAGATCGCACGTTTTACACAGTACTGATCATTAGTAGAGTCATTCCGAACACGCTCGAATGATTTTTTTAAACAAAACTTTGTTAGAAAATCATGTAGGTAAGCGCATGATGTGTTTAAATTACACGTATTATACTTTTGATTCGCGTGAGCTTGATTTATTGGCCTTTCAGATTGCACGTTCTTGCCATTGTTTAACGCTACTATTGAACTCCTACCACAGTGTAAAAGCGTGTACTGTTTTTTGTTGCTTATAATTTCACTACCGAAGCGTTTAGTAATCTAAAATTGGATAGCTTTTACGATGTCTCATTATCAGGGAATTACTCATTACTGATAATAGCACTAAGACCACAAAAGTCTCGAATACTACTGGCGTTGCGTTGGGACCACAGCCTTGTAAATGGGATATTTTCGATAAAAATTTATTACAAGTAATTGTATCTATTTATTTAAATAGCCCATACAATCGTTGTAAGACCACGAGTTGTAACGAATAATAAAACGATGCAATTTCCACCTGCCCACTGGAATGTGAAGCCCTGAGCTACATCATGGAAAGTGCTCCAATATTTCAAATACTTTCAACGAGTGTTGTTCGGTCAAATGCCCTGGGTATGCGCACGGGTAATTTTATGAAGATATAATGTTCATCTTCAAACTGAAAATGTATTCATTCAGGATAAGTTTAATTATACTTTTTAATGAAAAGTAAATGAACGAAAAACATTTAGAATATGTAAAGACAAACATTTTACAATTTGATTAAAGATATGCTAACGAGCTTTCGAGTCTTGAAAACCACAACAAGCTTTCGATTTGCGACAGAAAGACGAATTACGGAGGTATGCTCGTTGGTTTCTCGTGTCTTAATTGAACAATTTTAGAATTAACATTATTGCAAGATAAGTGTAGTCACGTAGGCGGAGGCAGCTGGTTGTGTTGTACTATGTACTGATCGGGATCAGAGAAATCGAGATTCGCTCATTAATGTAAATCGCACGGGGCAACCCGCAGCCGGCGCGGGCCATCAACCCACTAACCTCTCCGACGAGGACATCTCACACATATTTGCGTTACAGAACCCTTGCTGTACGCTCTGTTCACTTAGACCCGTTTACCTTTCGAGCTAATGGTTTCTAATGTTTAATTATTATAATGAGAATTGTTCAGCCCACTCGGACGTTCCTCTGTAAGTAATAGGCCAATTATGTGTGTTGCGGCGTCAGCCATGCGAAGTTACGCGGATCTTAAGCGGTAACGTTATTCAAATGATGACATGACGTTGAATAACCTGATTTTATAATGACACCAACACTGCATGACTACTTATTTAATTTCTGCGCAAAATTATGTACCTTTATACATAAGTCTGCATGTTTGCAAAGAGTTCGGTCCTATTTGTTCCAGTAGTTCGGAAGACAAAACGATTGAAAGAACAAATAAATGGCGCCAGACAGTTTATTTCAGCATTGTGTACATAAATATACAGTAGAGGCATAATAAAAAATGTTCATTGCTGTCTTCGGCGAGTTAATAAATTTCGCAACCGTGAGTCAGATTATCTGCTAGTTATTCATTTGCCTGCCATGTGCGTGTAATCATTAGAGCCTATGCATTGCCTAAAGGAGTAAAAGTTCATTGTAAATGATCGCTAGTTTGTCGTTACGACTAATACAAATTGACTTGAGTGCCTACATCATTGTTTTTATTTATAAACAAGCGCTCTTCGTGTCTACTGTTGACAAAGGGTCATTTATTTCACGCATATTATTACTATACAAAAAGGAGAGGAACTAATTTCAAGAAATAAATGTTACTTTGACTTTCTTGGTGTCCACAGCTAGTTGATAGATAAGACATAACGACTCAAGTTTCTTTATACAGTCTAACCTTACTGAGAAGTTATTCTTGGAGTTTGTTTAAAAATAGCACATTTTATGACAACAGAACGTTTCTTTCTTTACTAGATATTTATAACGTGCCATAAAATTAGGTGTTTGGTTAAAACTGCGCTCATATAAGGTCATTTATATGTCTCGGACGTGTTTCGAGTCAAACATAGGCATTGAACAATGAGCGACATTGACGCCCGGTCGAGGACTGGCGCCTTCTAAGGGCGCTGCGTCACAATCCCGGCCGTCAGCCGCGGCACATAAGGAACTGCCACCCCATTAGAGAGAGACACAACAAATTACAATTTCATTCAATGTAAATCCGCGGAACGTTCTCTTAGCGATGCTAATGGCTGAACTTAGACACGCCTAATAGTTTACAGACAAGCAGATTAAGCCGTTCTGCTTCCCCATTGTGTTCTGACGGGCACGTCAGTCTATATCGCGCACTGGCGTCGAAGATATATTCAAATAGCTTCTGTAATTAGCTTTAACGGGAGTCGGCTTTTATTACCGCTACGAAGATAAGCTATGCGAACTACGTGGAACATAGCATCAACTAAGTTGCGTAGCATATTGCAACATAAAAGTTAGCGTTTTTATTTACGATTCATAAACTCTGGTTTAAATTGAAAATTAAAATGTAGTGATTAGTTAATTAACTTAAACATCTACTTACAAATAAGTAGCAAGTTCTTGTGAGGAGTTTGCTAAACACTTCAACTTTACTGAAAGGTTCATTGCATTATTTCATGTTTTTAAATAAATGAAATATTTTAAGCGACTTTCCAGCCATATCACATAGTATTTCAGTAGCCATAAATATTTCAGCAGTTAGTGCACTCTGTTCACAAAACAAAACAATTAATTAACTTACAATTGGTCAAAGCGTTGAATCTTTTAATAAACCTATTTAAAGCTGCATTCAAGTGCAGATAAGATTGGCTACCGAGATATAATTCCACAGATTAAATGCCCAGTAGCTTTGGATCAACGCTCGGCTTTTATGTAGATGAGATTGAAAAATTTATGAATATCACAAATTGCAGGCGTAATTTATGTTGAATAAACATTATGTTACTGAGGAATATTAAATTTTATACAAAGCTTACCTAGTGCTCTTTTTCTTTGGAGATGTTTTTTCACCTACGACTATTATTAGGTTATCAGTTTTTGCCTGGTCACAACTTGATTCTTCAAGAGTACGTATGCGTACAAGTATTTAAGTATGTATTTATACTATTTATGAAGAAACTAGCCATTCTAATTAACAAGAAGCCCGATCAGATACAAACAATAGTATTATAAGTAGATGTATTAATTAACGAGATAATTCAAACACAATCACATCGCCCATTAATTAAATTATAAGCCAACAAAACAAGTGTAAAAAAAAATACAATCGCAGTATCCTTTTAAGTAGAACCTACTTGTAGCTATAGCAAAGATCGGTGCGATAGTTTACTTATACAGGTGTATCAGTTGTAAAGCGTACAAGAAAACGAAGACGCTACCCATAGTGTGCCAACCAGTACTGGTATGGTGAAACGTAAATAGCAGGTTGAAGGCATCCGGCTCATTGAATACGCTGACCCCATCTGATCATTGCTGCGGCGAACCGAGCGTGGCCGCACATTCGCACTGCCAATGTCCGTCGCGACAATTTATCGACTGTATCACAATCTTTTTATGATAAGAAACGTAACTTTTTTTTCTGAAAGCCTTAAACATCCGACACAATGTCTTTTATTGCACATCTCGAGGATGTTTTTGACATTTCCTCAAAAAATTTCACAAAAACTAAATAGAAATAGCGCAGTAATGTAATTGTCGTGATTTTATATAAAATCAATGAAAAGAATGCATTTAAAATTAATCTACTTAAAAAAATTGTCTGCAATTTCTAGAGATCATGTTTGGGTCATTTCATTTTTAAATTTTGGACAAAAACTACATAAAGAATTTTAGTATTCTATATAGTTTTTTTAAGTAGATCAATTTTAAATGCATTCTTTTATCAAAAGCCACGAAGGCAACTTCACTCGGTTCATGCACCTGCATTTTATTTTAGAAATTTTATCTTAATGAAGACCAAGAATTTTATTGCAGGACCGTTCTATTTATGGAATAAAAACTCTTACCCACATAATTTCTTTATTTCATAAGTATTTTTGTGTTAAGAGTCGAGTGGATTATATTTCTGCTATTTGAGTATTATTTTAGTCACGTGAAGTTAATTGGGAGTGAGTAGTGTTAGCGAGTGGTTCGTAGTAAGAGGTGCGACCTACTTGGCGAAAGTTGCGCTCTACGCTATGGCTCACGACCTCCGGAGGTATACGGGTCAACGCGTTGTTGTGAGGAACCTCCGTGTTCTTTCAAACGACACATATTTACCTACATTCAGAATGAAAAGTGATATTATTATTGAGGTTTTGTAACAAGGCTATTTTCCGAACATGAAAATAGAAAAACTCGCATTTAACAAATTTGAAGTAAAGCGACTGTATAACATAAATCTTGATAAGTTAACCGTTAGCTTAGCAATGTACTTAACACCGTTGTGCAAAATTAGTGACAATTTATATTTGTGACTTTATTTATAGCTCTTTTGAGTTACAGGTATTAACTGAAAGCTTTTTAAGTGGCATCTAGTTGTACAGAACATAATGTCGCATGCTTTGTGCTCTTAACGTGCAATGCTAACTTTCTAGGTGAGCGGGCAAGCAGGAAGGGCGTGGAAAAACATATGCATGAAACATTGAAACCTTAATGAATATAAACGACGAGACTATCTTGCAAAATTTATTTACCCGTAAAGTTGTTAAGACCCGTTGGTGAATAATTGTAATTAATTGTTATCCTACATTCAAAGAATGGAGCTCTGTGACATTTTGCATTTATCTTACGCATTTACTTTAAATAAATGGTGTTCATATGTACACACAGGGGTTTCACTTCCCGTCGTTACATTCGAGGTTAACTGACAAGTTTGTATAACAGTGTAACGTGTGAAAGGTTTTTACATAAATCGGAATCGATCAAGCCGGAGCCGAGGCGGCTGAGAACTCCTACAGCTCACCACGATCCACTCCTGTTATTTCACGCTATTGACGCCGACGCCCGTCCCTATTTATTAATACTTTGCTGTTTGAACTTTGCCTGTGAAGACCATGACAAATAACCCTTGACTAGCCTGCGCCCCGTTGTAATGTTTATTCTAGAAAATTGTTAGGTAGATACTGAGCACGAAATCATTTTTAACAGTGTCATATCTGATATGGTATTTACTTTCGAGTCACGTCTCTAAATTTCGCGATTATTCCGATATTAATGAATTAGGTGAAGGGGAGTCTATTAGAATTGGAAATAAAACTAAAAAAAAATACGTAGCGGTATGACATAGTAAGCATTTATAGGCGAGTAATTTAATTTTCATAATGGACGGGCAGATCAAATTACTATCAGGCCGTGAGCGACACGAGACACGACGCATGAAATGAATTAGGTTTCCTTGGGCGGTATCATTCAAGCGTGCGTATGCGCAGATTTGCACCGTGCTGCCAGCGCCAGCGCCGCTGTAATAACTTGAATATTTACTATTCAATAAAATATGGATCCAATTAAAAATAAATCATAAAAAATAAGCATGTAGGTTATACATTTGGAACATAAATGGTACATTGCCATAAGTTTATAACGAATTTCAAGAACTCGTTTATATCTGTTCCCACAATATCCATGTAGACGGTTTATTAGTATAAAATTGCTTTGATATCCGTGTTAAAGACCTCTAACAGAATAAAAGCTGAGGTTGTTATTCAAAGATATTACACGTGTTTCATTTAGAAATAAGCTTTACGGCAAGCAGTTAAAAGAATTCTATTCCATTAAGAGCTCTATGGTGCTTAAGACATAATGCTTGAGCTTAGCTGTCCACACTTGGAAGAAGTCTGTAATTTTGTTTAGCACAGTTTATAATTTCTGGAAAATATGCTAGCTAGAGAGATTCTAGAGTACCTATATAGTAGGAAACTACGGAGTTAATGTTTAATGTTGTTTCACACGACAATGACTTTACTTAAATGTTTTGTATTGACGTTATTCGCAGTCAGGTGCATCCATTCCGTTTTTTGTCACAAATAGAACAAAAATAAAGCAGTGGTGATACCGTTGAGTCAGTTGAGTGGATGTAAGTAGATTATAACCGTTACAAATATTGCGCGTGCACATGGGTATAAGTACTAACAACTTCCATAATTTCTTCACATGTTGCTGCAAATGATGAAGATAATTTTATGAACACGACCATGCACCAGTGTGAATGTACTGAAGGGAAAAGTTTTAGCAAACTCTAAAATAAGAAAAATAAAATTTTCAATAAATAATATAAATGTCAAGTGAAAAGTAGAACTAATTTAAAAAGTAATTGCAAGTAGGTGTGCAAGTTGAAAACGGTGCCATAAACATTTTTTTACACTGCCATGAGAAAGCGCATCAAAATTTTTCCCATGACTCATACAAACCATACATTTTTGAAAAAAATATGACTGGTGTTTATGATTGTGTAATGATACGTCTAACGCGGTTAAGTCTGATGTAGCTACGTGTCTTATGTTACATACACCGCTGTTGTAACTTAATTACAAAGAGATGGCAATCATTAAGCTAATGAATGCCCTTAGACAGCGAGAGCGAACATAATTGTTTCGCCTTTTATTTTCTCGTGCGCATCACTCCAAGCCGAACACATTTACATGTAATGCCAGACAACCACTTGACTATAAAACACCCGTAAAAAACTAATCTTCAGGAACCTTAATTAAAACGCAGTTTCAGTGGAATGTTCCATCACGTAGTAAAACATTGCCTTACTATACCTAGACATAAATAACAGGTATTATTAAATGGAGTTTATAGATAATATCGAATGTATCTATCGGTTAAAAGCGATATTTCATATCATTTCCAATATGGTCGGAGGCACGGGTTCAGTTGTCGCACTAAGTCCACAAATTGTATACAAGTACGTATCAATAGAACACATCTCATCGATAGTTACGGCAAACGATGCTCGATATGGCCGTAAGATATTGAACGATTTACCCTATCTAGGAGAATGGTCGCGTGCATAAGCTGAACGACTTTATATACGATAATTCAAGAGCTTCCCATGCAATTACGTACTTTTAAATTGCCATAAAAGTTTTTTAACCAACACTTTTCTTTTGTTACAGATAACGAATGTTGCCACGGCCCCTCGCAGAGAGCACAATGCGGTTGCTACTCAGTATAGTGTTAGTGGCTTACGCAGCCGAAGCTGCAAAAAAATTCGAAGGGACATTAAGATCAGCAGCTGACGCGCCACCTCAAGACAATCTTGCCATAGAATCGGGGTCACCAGAGCCATCCGTAGTGGCTGCTCCTGATGGTTATCAGAATCCAGGAGCACCGCCACCCGATCAAGATGATCCTGTGTCCGATGAGCCATCTGAGCCAGCAGAGCCAGCTGAGCCATCTGAGCCAGCTGAGCCAGCTGAGCCAGTTGAGCCAGCTGAACTGCCATCCGCCGCCGCCGTGCCCGAGACTGCTTCGGGAGGTGTCCCACCTTCTGCTCCCAGTGGAGTATCAGCTCCGTCAGCACCAGCAAACTCTTTAGAAGAGTGCGACCCCGAGATGATTGGATTTGAACTTGTCACCGGGTAAGCGAATATTACACTCATGTTCTTTAATTGCCCTGTTATAAAGTCTGCTGTTGGCTGAAGCGGAGGAGTGACCGAAAATTGCACGTAATTAAGATTATTAAGTCGGTGTAACTAGCCGACAAGCGAAGTTATCAAGATCCGACTTCGCTCATAAGCTGTCTTGGGAAGTGTACTTCAAGTAACATGGCACCAACCGGATTAAAAAGCTTATCACATTGAATTAACTATTTCCATTTTTATCCTGGTGTGCATCAATTATATGGTTATTAAATTATCATGTTATCATTGTGCAGATACGTGTTCTCGGCGCCGTCTCACATCCTAGACGACATCCCCGGCACACTTATGTTGACCGACTGCCTTGAGCAGTGCCAGGCCAACGATACCTGTCGTGCTGTCAACTACGAGACGGGGCTCTGTGTTCTCTTCGGTTCCGATGCTGACCAACTACCTGGTGAGTACCAAACAAGATAAAACACTACATTCGATTTTATCACTAGACAATTTATACCTCGGTCACACACAACACCAATGCATTAGCGTCTATTTACAAACGGTCAGAAAATAGCAGTTCAGATGAAAAAAAAAAAAGAAATGAATAAGATAAAAAAAGTATTTATGTGAGAAATCCTCACATAAATACAGACATTTCAAATATCATAAACTTACATCCGCTATTAATAGACGAATAATAACGACGTGAAAACGTTAACGCCATAAATCTTAAATACCGCTATTTCAACCGATTAATATCGGAACACAAAACGTATCGTTTCTTGCTAAAGAATATTGACGCGATCGTTAACGAGTATACAACAATCACAGATAAATCAATACCAGGTTTTAACAAACCGCATTCAAATATCTATAGCGAGATCATGAATGCGTTAATAAGCGCCAACTATAAGAAAGAATATGAGTAACAATAACGGCACAAGTGGATGCCTGCTAGTGTATGACTATGGTATAATCGGGACACATATAGCAGGTGGCTGTGTAATGGCGCCAGTACGTACTCTCGTTTGTCCGACATAGAGGTGTGAGCTCACAAACAAGCGAAGCGTTCCGATTTTTTGCTTGAACACATCATTTGAATGCCAATAACGGCATGACTATGCTCACTCATCGCGCCTTAGTGGGAAAAAAATACTCTCACCGCGAAACAGAAAACATGACCGAGTGTATTTAATCAAGAGTTAGTGGCACGCGCTTTGACCTCATAACCGTGAATAGACGTTCTATTATACACAGTAATTTTTGCTAATAACAAAAAACGGTTCATCAATATGAACGTGTTTGTTTTTTATCCAAAGTTATTCGTAGAAGTTTATTTTATAAAATACGCAGCTGTAATTAGGTTCCTAATATATGTGAAAGTATGTCGACATGGTTGTGCAGCTCGGCATTAAATTTCAGTACGGAATCCATATATTGTGACCGCATTGGAAATTATAATACTTTTATTCAACGCTTGCGAAGATGCTATAAAGTGTCAAAAGCAAGTATAAAAAGGCAAGCTGGAGAACACAGCGTGTCGGTATGTGTTGCCTTTTTATTTTGACCACAAAAGCACGACAGGGATGCAAAAAATGAAGTTACCTCGATTTTAATAATATAATAAATAAAACAGTCACTAACAAAATTGCTAACGAACTTTTAACAAATGCATTGCTGTGTTTAAGCAAATGTAGTTTAGGCTTCAACTTTTGTAGAATAATCTGAGTGTACCTCGAAGCTCAAATGCGTATGTTCATAAAGACGTCGGTAGATACGATAATAGCAGTGAAAAGGAGATGCCGATTAAGGGTCATATTGAATTAAGCCGTACTGAAATTGCCGCCAAGCCGTCAGTTCAAGGAACTAAGCGATGAGATCCAATTATGGAAGCACAAATCGCTCCGGTCGACTCGGTGTGCGGATTTTCAAATTCGCTAAGGTTGAACGCCTCTTCGTCCAGAACACGTGCGTGAGCATGAAGAATTTAATGATGACACGAGCGCCTCTTTTCTCATATTTCTAGCATAGGAGTTAGGTTTCTTTTTTTAACTACAAGCAATAGAAACGGAAAGAGAGAGTTTGTATTTTGCACAAGAAAAAATCTTACCACTAGCGAATAATACAGAATTGTTCTTTATTTATTCATTATTTTTATTATTTGCAGGTGCATTAACGAAGTCACAATTCCCCGTGTTCACGATATACGCACAAAAGTCGTGTCTGGGCGTGCGTCCTTGTGAAAGGGCCTGGTGCTTCGACCGCGTGCGCGGCTACCACCTCAAAGGGCGAGGCAAGAAGACACACACAGTCAGCTCCAGGCAGATGTGCCTTGACCTGTGCCTCGGTGAAAACGAGTTTGTTTGCAGGTTAGTTAAATACCAGACACAACACATAAATAACACCACATGATCTTGAGTCCAGACATGTTTAAGTTCTCAGACAACAAATTCAATTGGATGGGCCTACAGACGCTTTGAAATACATAAAAAAGGTTAGAGAAAGCTATTATTTAAGAGAGTCATAGGCGTTTCTAATAAATCTCTTGTGAAGTGCCAATACAAATAACCGCACATCCGAAGTCAATAAACGCATTCATTTTCTTAAGATATAAATGAACCTAGGTAAGTACGATGGGTTATAGAAAACAGATTCATATTTTTGTCGTGGACATAAACGTGAAATTTATGTGGCTTCTCAAAACCACAATAGAAGGATGCGGTGAATTTATTGAAATCACATTCATCTTGCTGAAGCCAGCGGTAGACGATCCTGTTCCACACAAAGTTTATAGAAATGGCCGAGTCATCATTTGTTATTGTATTTTCGTGTTTCGTAGGAATGCAATAAGAGGATAGTTACCTATCTTTTCCAAATTTTTTATCAATTGATAGTGTATTTGGAATGTATGTATTCATTTCATGCTTCTTACATAGGTAATTGACTAACAATCCAGCAACACTATTTTCTCAATTTTTATAAAAAGGTTTTACGAGTAAAACATTTTCAATAGATTAGATTTATGCAAAGTTACATTTTACTAGCTATTATTAACTTCATTAAACGTTTTAAAGAAAGCAAAGTAGAGCGGTGCATGGGCGGAGTGAAACATGAATGACCCGCGAGCACTCCTTGCCCTCGACACGACCTATGCGCGATTGTACAGACACTTGCAATAGTATTAGTGCAAACAATTTACATTCCATAATAAATACCACGATTTGTACTATACTCAGGAGCCATATTATGAAGTATTAATGCCATGATGATTCTAGTCCGAAAAAGGGATGGTGCTATCGGTCTCTGTCTCTCTCTCGCACTGGAACCATGATGGCATGAAAACATCATAATACGGCACCTGGTACTGATTAATTAACGTGTTCAAAGAAAGTATAAAAAACAACACTTGCTCCAACAACACATTTTTTACTCGGGTACCTACGCAACAAGCACGAGTTGAAGACGTTAATGATTTTTTATTATTTCATTGTGTGTGATTCCAGACAAAATTGCCTTACATAGAGAGAAAATATTTCAATGGATAGAATAGCGAGCAGCAATCTAAGAGTTAATTAACGATCCGATGGCATCAAGCCGTAATTATTGTTGATGCAATTAAAATTACACAAGGGATTTTAAGAAATTGGAGATACGTTAATTGCTATCGAAGTTCGTTGCAATTAAAATAGTCGAGGCACTATGATTTATTCTTAGTTGAAAAATTATACTGATGGTTTATTACGGTAATATTAATTCAATGGCTAGAAAATTAGCCACCAGATTAGTCCGAAGGAAAATTATGAACGTACTTAAACAATTACTCACTTTCCACTTTATAGCAATGTAATGGAAGACATCTTTCGCAGCATATAGTAGCTTCCGTTACAGACTATAAAACAGAATACTTTGGAGTTAAAACATTTTCTTAATGGTGTCTAATATTACAAGTGGTAACTCCAATCGTAAGTATATTACTGACGTTGATATTGTCCACCACAATTGCACCTAACAAGACGTGAAAATAAACGGAGGAGGTCATGACTCTATTCCCTTCAATCAGATGCTATCATGCTGACTGATTCAACATTGTGCCTAACGAAGACAGTTATGTATGTAAATACATCCTTAGCCAGTGAATGGAGTCAACACAACAAATTCATCGTATAGTTAATATTATACAAATATTTATCATCAAAGTCGGCTTCATTAGATATCCATACGAGTATAAGCTAATTTGTAGATAAGCCCGATAACGAAGTCAATCAGCCTTCACCAAGTTGCCATAGATGGCGGGCAGCGCGGTACATCTTTGCGGCTCAGTTCAGTGGATAAGTCACAGCCTCTTCCTGGTAGCCGTTCCGTTTCTGAATTCTACAAACGAGCATTATATACAAAGCAGGGAGGCCAATTGAACGGCCTACGTCTCAGGCGTCTAATGTAGCAAGACACGACTGTCCTATTGTGTTTATTTCCTTGTACGGTTTTTGATATCATTAACATAAATAGTGTACTGCGTCAGACGTTCACATTCGATACACGTATTTCCGTTGGCGTGTTCAGGTCAAGCTGCACTGCTCAGTAACGATTGCGGATTGTGGCGCTAATTTGCTTCTGAACGCGTGCGCTACGTGCGTTCACGAGTTTAGGCCAAGAATATTACAAACCGAAACGCATTTTTCCTGTCCGGCTAGAAAGCACGGATTTTATCTATCAATTTATTTTCTGAGCATCATCTCTGTAATGGGTTTATAGTATTGCCACTTAGCACAGTTTGGTTATTTGCACCTATTTCTGAAGAGTGAAGACCGTTAACTGAAAGTGCAATAAAAACTTGCCAATTTACCTGAATCTATGACCTACTGTTCGACATATTTCAGAATGAAAGCGTCTGAAGAGTCTTTGAATATGTGGAAATTTTCGAGTTATGGAGCAACTATTGTTCTGAGAAATATATGTCGCAGTAACATGGTTGTAGCCGTCATATAGTTATCTAGGGATATAGCTATATACCGTAATATAGTTATATGAAAGCGGTGCATAACTATCTTACTAGGAATATAAGTATAATACGAGCACGATCTAGTAATTAAAACTCAAACTCAAAGCATTTATTTCAATTAAACCAATTACAGGCAGTTTTGAATTGTTAAAGAGTCAGTCAGTTAGTCAGAAAATTGAAGCTAGTCGCCCATTCCAAAACGTAGATCTCTATGGAGAAGAATGGGCAAGAAACTCCATGGACACTCTTTTAAATCAAAATTATTACAAAATCCTGGGTACATTGTTCTTGTTGCTTCTATATGTGAGAACAATGTAAAAAACAAATAATTAAAAACAACCCAAAACATAAGATCAAAAATAAGCCCTGGCAGTTAAGAGATGACCAGTCTCCACTGACGGCGCCGCTAATGTAGCTATTAGGGCACTCCGACCAAATAGTTTAGGTTAGGTTACAACTGTGACAAACTACGCGCGAGCCGAGCGAGCGAAGCGGGCGTTGCCGCGGCTGCAGCCGGCCAGCGCTACGTCAAAATCGGTCGTAGTAACAAAATTAGGGCACTGCGACAGTTATGAACCGTTTTCATATAAATGAAAACGGTTCGTAACATAATATAGGTATGGGTATAGGGCTATATCCCTAGGGATATAACTATATGACGGCTACAACCATCTTACTGCGACATACATATTTTAGTTTCTATGTAGACACACAAAGGAGTCAGACAAAGGCCCAGCTGTAATAAATTCCACGGTTTCACGCCATCATCTCGGAATTCTTAACTAGGGTTGGGGTTAGACACCGATTAGAGAATTAAATGCTGGATTTTACGTAGTCAAGCTTGGTTCGACACGTGTACCGTTGGATACAAATCGTCGTATCTCCATTGAGGCGAACAGGCGGCGCGGGCGCACCCCGGGCGGCGCGCATCGCGATCGTCGACAGTCACGACATTTGGCAAATATTCCCCGGACGTGGCGGGCAGAGTGCCGCGCGGTGTGGGAGCGGCCTGCCCTATCGCTTCCTACTTCCACGATACAATAACCGATAAGACACATATTGTTTTCCCCTTCGAGCCTTTTCCGCACTTAAATAATTACCGTCGATACTTTGTTAGAGGTGCTCCACAGTATTAGAAATATTTTTTTTCGATGATATTAGAATATTAAGTAATTACAGGTTGTGCCTTTTAGTCACGGTTATTTCAATCTTTGAATACTAATAACAAGAACATAAAACAGATGTTAGTAATTAAATAAAGTATTGCGGATATTCCTGTTTTTATTTAGTCACGCTTCAGATCGAGAGATCGGGGTACAAATTACGAGCAATCGAAATGATGGCCTATCAATAAATTACACATAATAATTTTTTTATTAGACTGACCACCAACGTCGCTTTAACATTGTAAATGTAATGAATACCTATATACCGTGTGCCAATATAATGTCATAAATTAAGTCAATTATGAATTTCATACGTAGGTATATATTTTACCGTTTGCTAACGTTCATAAAACAAAACTCATAAAGAACCCAGTGATTTAATTTAAATTTTCCATAAGCTGGTATTAAAATTATAATGAACAGCGATAATTAATAGTTAGAAAGTCTGAGATAAACTTTAGGATAAAATGAAATTTATTAAGCATTAGCGGAAAGCATTAAAACTAAATTTGATTTTATGACCGTATGTGTAAGTAGGAAGATACAGTTGAACAAATTGCAGACAGTCAGTGTAATTATTATGCGATGAGGTAGAGGCATCCGAGCACCCGTACGGTTAAATGAACAACGGCTACCGGTAGCGGGACATTCGCAATCATCAACTTTAAACATACTAAATTAATGTCTTCTCGTAATAGACAGAGCCGTTACATAAGATTGAGAAAATAACCACAAAATCAAACTACCACGCTACAGCAATTAATTTTATAAATAACTAACCATCTATTGAAGAACGAAACAGAAAGTTCTCATGGTGCACACAACAAAGAAATGCGCCCATCTCATGTGAAAATCACACAGGTTAGCGCAAGGGTCATCTGATCGGGTTCGATTGTACATCAAGAGAAAATATTGAGCTAGATGAACAAGATAATATTGTACGGGTGGTCACTAAGCACAAAGTAACATTATACATTGAAACGTCACAGTTTTATATGGATACAATGTTAATGAACACGGAGCATATTATTCATAAGTACAATATGATAAACATTATTTAAAGCAATGAAATCGAACACAAGCAAAGGAAAAACTGCATAATAAGACATTTGAAAAGCGTTGCATTAGACTTGAAAATACCGAGATATAGTCATGCAATTTTTATAGGGATACATGATGGGAAATTAAATCAGCGAAGTAAGTAAATATCGTTGCGAGCCAGACTTACTTAAGCGGTATGCAAACAAAAGAGCTCATTGAATATAAAGCTATTATGATTATGACAACTCGCGTAGACATTGAAAGTAAGAGTAGCCTTGTAACTGAGCGGTTTAATTGAGAGAGCATTGCGCACGCCACGATACGCGAATCTACTACACCTGTACTGTTATCGAGGAAGTTAAAGTCAGCCTCAGCGACCCACATCAGATTATGACTACAAGATTTGAATACAAACAGCTGTATCATCTCCTTAGCAGTCCCCATCGGTTTACGGCGTTAATCTTGTGCTACATAAAACCAGTCTTGAGAGTAACTATCTAGTAGGACTCGAGAAATAGAAACTAGCTGCCAGGTCATCGTGTCAACAATGTATTATAATTATAAATTAATACATAAAGAAGCCTCATTGGAATTAATAATTACCATATTAATCATGATAGATAATTGACAATCAACCGGTGCAAGCAAAATAGCGTCATTCGCACTATGCATGCGGTTAACTACTTGGGAAAATTCACACAATAAAAAAGCTAACAAAAACATAGCTGCTGTTAAACCGCGTGAAACATTGTTGCAGATCGGCGAACTACAACAATAAAACTGGGGAGTGCGTGCTGTCTAACATGGACCGTATTACATTGGCGGGAACCAACGCTTTCCAAGCGAACGAAGGTACAGACCATCATCGTTTTTTTTTTACTTCTTTCACATAATTCAAAATAATGCGTTCTTAACTCATGCATGCCCATTTTTTCTACAGACACCGACTATTTAGAAAACAACTGTGTGGAGGAGCCTACGAAACTCTGTGAGTTCAAGAAAATGGGTGGTCGTATACTGAAGACTGTGGACTCTGTATATCAAGATGTTCAAACGGTTGAGGAATGCCGGGAACTTTGCTTAAACTCTCCCTTCCGCTGCCACTCTTACGATCATGGAGACACTGGGGACCACGTCTGTCGTCTGTCTCATCACTCTCGCGCCACGCTTGCCGATATTCAGGTACGAAGTATGATTTACGTTTTAATATTTATCATCAAATCTATGTTATTTAATCTATGGAACATTTGACTAACTCAAATCGATTTTTTAGGACCCTTACTTGGAAGTTCCTGAAGCGGCCACCTACGAACTGTCTTCTTGCTACAACGTGTCTATCGACTGTCGTGCCGGTGACATGGTTGCCAAAATCCAGACATCCAAACTTTTCGACGGCAAGATCTACGCTAAGGGCAGTCCCAACTCCTGCGTCGTGGATGTCAAACAGAGTCTTGAATTCGAATTGCACATGGGATATAACAATCTTGAGTGTAACGTTAAGCAGAACGGCCTTGGCAGGTAAAATATTATCTTTCAATACCATCAGTAACTCAATAGGAATATTAGAATTGATCACCTAATTATGGAATTTTCTTTTCAGATATCTAAATGATGTCGTTATTCAGCATCACGATACCATCGTTACATCCTCTGATCTCGGTTTGGCTGTGACTTGCCAGTACGATCTCACCAATAAGACTGTTGCCAACGAGGTCGACCTCGGAATCCACGGAGACATCCAGACCGGTCTGTCGGAGGAGGTCATTGTCGACTCTCCCAACGTAGCTATGAGAATTACAGACAGGAACGGAGACGATACCATTGCATCTGCTGAAGTCGGAGATCCCCTGGTAATTTTAATTCCATTTATAAGCATTTGCGCATACTTTTTCGTTGTTCCCTTAAATTACTAACTGTATTCTTTGTTTAGGCACTTCGTTTCGAGATCATGGACCCGAACTCGCCCTTCGAAATCTTTGTGCGCGAGCTTGTTGCTATGGACGGCGTCGACTCCAGCGAGATCACCCTCATCGACAGCCGTGGTTGCCCCACCGAGCACTTCATCATGGGACCCTTGTTCAAATCAGTCAACAGCGGAAAGGTAACAATTGGATTAAAATGACATATATTTTGATATAAACTCACTGTTATTTCATATAAAAAGTAACGTAAACCTATAATTATGAATAGGTATAATTATAATTCGCAAAAACAAGAATATCCGATATTCAAACTTAATGAAGTGGTACAGGTCCATTTAAGCCACATTATTTTGAAGTAGTATGTTTTTGTAACTCGCCAAAGCAATAAAAAAGAGTTCAACGCATGTGAAGGTGAGAAGAAACTCGTAAAGAAAATAATAGACTCATTTATCTACAGCCTCAATGAGAACGATTTTAACGAGTTCGATTTGTTTCTTACAGATGCTGTTGTCTCACTTCGATGCCTTCAAGTTCCCATCTTCGGAAGTGGTCCAGTTCCGTGCCTTGGTGACTCCGTGCATGCCCACGTGTGAGCCAGTGCAGTGCGACGGCGGCCCGAATGAACTCCGCTCGGTCATGTCTTACGGACGTAGGAAGAGGCGTTCTACCCCAGCGGCACCCACCGACGACATGCTCCTCGTGCAGACTATTCAGATCACTGACAAGTTCGGTTTCGACAAACAACGAGCGAAGAATGTCACTGAGGACTCAGTGTACGTCAGAGAGACCGACGTCACTTGCGTAAACGCAGCAGGCGCAATGCTCGCGGCAGCTGCTTTCCTAGCAGCCCAACTAGTCGTACTAGCAGCGTGGACCTGCAGTTGGCAGCGAAGACGTGCTGCCGCTAAAGCTGCCGAGTTGCTTCCAGGACCTAATGCCCCCTCCGCCCTTTGCAAAGTCTATGATGCCAGTTTTTCCCGTGCACACCAGAGGCATTTTTAGATAACAGTAGACGTGTCGACGTGATCAGCGTCCGCAATAGTAGTATATTTCGTTAGTTTAAAAACCCCCGTCGAGTTCTGGCTCGTGAGGACGATATCCGCAGGGCGACACGTCGTCCGCGAGCGCAGAGCAGCGATAGCGGTTATTTAATGGTTAGTGGCCGAGCGCTTCCACAGCACAGCACGCGAGTGCTGCGGGCTGCGGGGGCGCGCGACACGGAGGCGGGGACGACCAGCAGAGCGTGCGCGAATGTGGACGGATGCGAGTGCGGCGCAGAGTGACCGTTGTTGAGTGCGTCTAGTGTGTGAGGGCGCTCGCTTGTCCCCGTCTCCGGCGTCGTCGGCGGGACCGCGGCCGTGAGTCGTTATCAAGATCACGTCGCTCATTCGTTCACTTTACGCTCGGACATCCATTTGAGGAAGTCCGATTACGTATTGTACCATATTTTTTTTAAAGTAGCATAAGCCTGATTTTAATGATACGTAGTGATAAGTAAAAAATAACATTTCAGTACCTTTTAAGTAGATAACCGAACGTGCGACCTAAGTCAAGAGACGATGGATTGACGGCCGTCCCGACATCGTAATTTATTTAATTTAGGATAGTTTCTTTTTTACGTTATTTATGATTGAATTTAATACTATTTAATAAAATTTTAATATAAATGAAATAAAGACCTAAACAAACGAAAGCTTACGACTTACAAAATGTGCTATTCCATGTAAACTGAAAGTATTTTAGTATGATATCTACTAGTGCCTTAATAATGAGATGTTAATGTATTAAAATGGTGTTTAAACATTTTATTTAAACAGCGTTTTACCTTGTTTCATCCGTCCAAATTGTCATTACTTAAAATAAATTTTCCAAAATATTCTTTGGTTTCATTTTATATACCTAATTACAACCCTATATCTACATGACATGACATTATAACAAAGAAACAAAAACCTACACTATTCAATGCTAATCGCTAATTAAATGTGATTGTTAAAACAACTAACTCATTAAAATCAACTGGATGTGTCTGTCAGATAAAGTCAAAACAAAACAACTTTTAATTATACTGCCTTGATATTTTTATGATTGGTGTCTAAAAACACATCCTGCGCTGTCATTGAACCGTTTTTTCATGACGAACCAGTTTCCGACACCGCCAAAAAGAGCATTAATAAAATGCAAAAATCTGGTAATAAAAAGTCGCCGTAGAGTAGATTTTGACCAGTGAGTGTTGAAATTGCACACATCAATGAGATGGGATCTTTGAGTTAAGTTCTTGGCACCATCACGTGTGAAGGGGCACGGCGGTCGTTCGTGCGGCAGATAAGATCGGCGCGCGCGCCGGCACGTGTGCTGTGTCGCGTGCCGACTTGAGAACAACTAAGTGCAGCCATTAGTAGCCCAGCAACAAAGAATTTGTCCCTACAAGCATTCGTTCTAGATTTAGATTAGCAACGGTGTTGGAAAGAAATAAAATTAAGCCTCTTTGAGTTTGCCGCAAAAGCTTCAACTGCTATATAAAAAAGGTGATTCAAGATGGTATTAGGATACACGGTGAGTACCACACACAGGGAAAGAAAAAAGTTTGAAACTTGCTTGCAGATCTTTAGCTCCGTTATAACAAAAGGAAAAGGTTAAGTAGAGGCAGATTGATCTTATGGACCAGGCAAGAGCTGCAGATATTCTCGCCCATGAACTTGAACGATGCGAGAACTGTAGATATTGTCGCCACAAATTCTAAGTGAAACATATAACTTGACGGAGGCTATCAAGTTTCAGAGTAACTTAATTTATATTAACAGTCGGTAGTTGGGCATGATTCTGTTAGGTTTTGATAACTAAAAATATTGACTGCCATCCTTTTCCATAAGATCAAATCGAGAAAGAGAGAGAGGAACCCAGAGCTGTCAAGACTAAGTTATGCGTCCAAGTTAACAATTACAATAATGTTTAGAACCTTTTTATCGGTGCTTTATAGAATTGACACTAATGTCTCCTAAAGAAAAGCTTTTTAACAATTTCGCTCGTTATACGAATGCTAAAAAGGCCTTACGTTAGCACACAAGTGGCATTCCAGTGAATATGGTGCCATCTGCCATGCAATTTACTAGAATTGTAAATTGTATTCACGCAATTCAGTCTTTTTGAATAGGAACATAAAAAATCTAATCAGATTTCAATTGAACGTTTAGAAATAGATAGAAAAATAATAAAATGCAAATGTCTTGTGAAAGCTGAGGGCGGTCACAATTTTACAGAAGTCGACATGCATTTTCGAAGAACTATAAAATTCAAATATCGAATGCAACATTGTGCAGTAGATAAAGTCGTTTACAATAATATGAAATATTCATAAAAGGGAATCGACGGTGGCCACCGGAATCGCGAGGTACGGACGAGAAAAAATAAAATAAGCTGAACAATCGACCGGCGAACATCGGTCATGGGACAAGTCCAACATTCAACATATATATTAAACATCGCCATGTCTTTATAAGGAACGTCCTTGGAACGCCTTGGTATAGGGAAGAGCTCGTACTCGATCAATATCGGCTCCTTTTGTATCTTGTTCCGATCCTACTTACTGAGCGAATAGTTGAAGATTTTATCTCGCGCTCGGCATCGCGACACAAATGAAATATTGCCGGGACGGCCCGCTTCTCATGAAATATGTAATCTGATTAAGTATTACAATAAATGAGTCACGTTGGGAACTTAAAGAGCACATCAACCATGAAATGAGCATTCATAAGTGCAAATTATGAAAAAAAAAATATACGGTGGTCGGAATAAATATGGAATTTCCTGGATTTCGGACCGTGTTGGGAAATTTTTCAATGCAACTCAAAATTTTTAGTATTTATATAGGTAGTTAATTAATTCTTATGTTTCAACTAACATATTCCTTAGTTCAGCGTAGCGTTGTGGTCATCCAGATTCCTGTGTACCATAATTCAGACCAAGGCATCACAATTACATTCATGCAAATTCTAAGTATTCATTGGAGGAAAGCTGTATAAAGTGTTGGTGCGTTTATCGTCTATTTTATTACCCCAACATCAGTTTGGTGTCCCGCACATCGTTCGTATTTACAGCCACATTTGACTGTCGCAACTTCGCAAGTTAACTTCCCTTTGACGGCGACATTATTCCTTTAATCTGTACATCTTAGGGCCGATTTTTCAATCACTAGATAACTTTTACCTGAAGAATAAATGTGACGTTTTGACAGATTGTTCATACGAAAACTGTCAAAATGACCAACTTGTTCGTCGGATAAAAGTTAACCGGCGATTGAAAAACAAGCCTTTAATATACAGGATGTAAGGGACAGCCCTGCGCAAACTCACAGGGTGCATTCAGCTCCTTATTTTGAATCATATTCCACCGGAAAATTTCTCAGGAAAATTTTCATTTTTTTAAAATAATTTTTACAGTTACTATTCCTTTATTTCTATGTAAAATTACATTCTTGTACGCAGCACTCCATTTATGTAAATAAAACAGTTAAAATAAAAAAAAAACATCAATGGATGTTGAAATACTCGGCGGCCGAAGGCTCGCTGCGCTGCCGTTCGCTACGCGCGTTTTGCCACGGTAACGATACATTGCGTGTTAGGTAATAAAACAAATCAGGTTTGTTGGATTCCCATAACGTTCCTGAAATAATTTCATGTACCGGTCATCTTAGTATGATATACTGAATTCACCCCATCAGTCTGCGGAGGGCTATCCCTTACACCCCGTACACGCTAATCTCCGAAGCCACCCAACCGATTTCAATTAAATTTGTGAATGTGTATAGTTGGTTCCAGCTTGAAAGATAGGATAGTATTGGACCCGATACGTGGCGCTGTTGTCGAGATTTTCGCGGACGAAGTCGCGGGCGAAGTGCTAGTATGTTATAAATTAAAGTCGTTTTTTGAGTCTGTCTGTGGTAACCGCGTTGTTCTTCTAAAGTACGCAACGGATTTTTATGCGATTTTCACCATCATTTAAAGAATTTATTCTGAAAGGTTTATGTGCATAATAAAATTTATATTAAACTAACATCCTAACTTAATAATATTATAAATGCGAACGTGAGTTTGTAAATAAATGTAATTGAAGTGTCTGGTTGTAATGTCAAAATAACAGTTTTTAATAAATGCATATGAAAGTATACACGGTACTTATAAGAAACAAAATAAAAACAATTTCTTTTTTGTCTGTCTGTCTGTTTGTTCCGGCTAATCTCCGAAACGGCTAGACCGATTTTGACGGGATTTACTGGCAGATAGCTGAAGTTATAAGGAGTAACTTAGGCTACTTTTATTTTAGAAACATAATTAGGGTTCCGCGCAAAAAACAAAACCGATGAAATTGTGAACAAAATCCGAATCGAATAGAGAAGTTGTTTTCCGACCCCTACGCGAACGAAGGAAGTCGCAAACACTAGCACAGCTAGTATATTATGACGGTCCTGCTTAAATCTTCTGGCCATCTTTTACATTTCTGCCAAATATGAACGATAATGTCTTAGAATTTCCTGTGTGTGTACCGTATCTTGATAAACCGTATTCTTAACGTTGTGATGATTACTGTCCACAGTATCTTTTGGAAATCTACATAAGTAGAGTAAGTTATACCTACCATTAACACCGCCAAAAAGGTAACAAAGAGCTTTTATGTAGCAGTAAAAGTATACATTAACACATTATACTCCAAAATTGGAAGATATTAAAAAAGAGAGAAAGGGAAATTCAAACAAACAGACGATTAACGATAGTTAAGTAACAATAATTATCGTAGTTTGGACTGAATGGCTACTTTGGTCAACTTAGCCTTTTTTATACTAACTAGGACACTTTCGTTTAGAAATGAAAGTAAACGATGACAAAGGGAACCTTTCATCTTCTTACATTATACATATTTGGGAGAGAGGTACTTTTAATTTTCGAATTCTTCTAGAAAGAACAAATAATAGAAACATAGTTGAAAGATATAGAGGACTGAAGAAGTTGGAATTAAATATAAAATTATGAATGTCAGTATTAAATCACTATTTCGCCAACCTGCGGTTTTTTGCTGAACAGAAAAAAAAAATAAAAGGATCAAATGACAAACCAGTTTGATGATGTTTGTATAAGCAATAATGAGAATCCTATCAATTTAGCAGACATTTCACAAGAAAAAACATATTTTCCCACGTGATTTAGAAAGTAATAAATAAAAGTCAGTTTGCATAAACTCTTATAGCCAATATACATATATGTAGATGAATAGCGGAAATCTGTTTTTCGAAATCCATTCGCAATTTTGGATTTACCGTGTTCCTTAAAATATTACCTCTGACAGCTTCAATTTATCATCCCATATTAATGTTCCCATAGCAAATACATTTGGCAATTATATTCTTCCTCTATAAATTAACGTTTCCAACAAATAGATAAATAGAATTTCCTTCTCTAGTAAAATCCAAATTCGTAGTCAGTATTTACGATCACAGCTATAAAAGGCGCTTCTTCAATAAATAGATACGAGGTGATGACTTGGAGAAAGCCCTTTATGGCAAAACTCAATTTTGAGGTGCGAGGTTTCATGAAAAAAACGAGATTGGCAACTTTTATGGAACAAATAATCTGTTAACAGATCGTAAATCAGACGGTACTGAAGATAAGAGTGCATCCGGTGGACTCACGATGCGCAATCGATTTGGACTCATTATATAGCTATTGCTCGGCGCCAGTTATGGATATTCGCTGCGCAATTTGTGTATTATTTGCATCGGGATAGTTCTGCAATACCGCGATCAATACGGCTTTCTCAATACGAAAATAAACGGAGATAAACTGAAGATCGAAAATGATGTCGATCACTGGAAGAGACTGGACAGGAGATAATATACCTAATTGTCTATAACGAAGTTAGGAAAATACTAGATACCGCGGTTTTAATCAAATAAAATAATGTGTCTCAAAGCACTAATTTTAATTTATAATATCAATAAATCTATGCCATACTTAATTTGAATACTTAATTTTTATCTCCACTAAATCTTAACTACCGAAGCAAAACACTTGGATAAAAACGATTCGTATTGATTTTGTTTGTAGGACTTCCAGTGTCCATTTTGTTTCGAAGTCGGTCAGTAAATGAGTGGGCGTGCTCTCCAATTTGTTGACGTTGAGGTCCTGATTGTATGTTTGTACAGGGATGCACGATGAGAGCATGCGAAATATCCGCCGATGTGGGCGGCACGCGAATGGCATCTGTTATACTTATTGAATCCAGCATTATCGTTGCAAGTGCAATATTTACTTCAACAATAAACTGATTTGTTACATGATTCAATATAAATGCACAAGTGGTGCAGTTCGCTTCGATAGTGTGCGTATGTTTCCGAGGTTAGCAAACTCTAATGTAGCATGTCTGTTTACTGCAATTTAAACATCAAATCAAATTACTTTATACGTGTACTGATATTTTCATCCCACCTGTACAGGATATTGCCGTAATACAAATACAAAGTCGATTGGTTTTCAACGATAGTCTATTTTGTATCTTGTAGACTAAATATTGTGGGAAAAGATTAACATTTTGTTTTTATGAAAACAGCTGGATAAGTTAAGGTAGACAGAATGATACCTAGATAGAATTCAGTTAGGTAGTAAACTTTTTGTTGCCAGGCGTTTAACGGTGATAAATCTGCATTTCATTACAGTTCCTAACAGTGCATTATATCAAATATACACAAGGCTCTTAAAACGTCCGTTACGATAGATTTAAATCATGGTATTTATACTGTACATAATTCATATTGGGCTTGGATGAGTTGGTACTCGCGTGAGACGTCGGAAGTGATCAAAGCGGGATCACGAAGCGCAGACGCGCTAACAATCCGCTAATAGACGATCGTGTTCGTGACCCCGCCTCCCGACCACAATAATAATGTCCAAACTGACGGATACTATTATTGCCTCTTGCTCGTTTACACAACAACACCTACGTGCATCTGCATAGCTAATATGATTTGTGATATAGTGTCCGAGATCAAATCTTATAAACGCGCCTTCGGTTGCGAGACAGTAAATAAATAATGATTGGAAAATTCCAATTATTGTAAATGGACATGACCAGTGAGCAAGATGATATCGATAATGTTATTCATGGCTGCTAGAGTAAACGAAACACTGCCAATAATAGAAATACGTAGTGCATTCATGAACAAGGAAGGATGCACAAGACAAGAAGCTATAAACTTGTCCATCTATCATTTTCTAACAAAATTATAAACGTGAAGGTGAATAAATTGTGCGGCGCCCTGAATGATGTAAATCCGAACGGCGCATGCAGTTCCCAAAACAGATTTAGCAGTAGGTCTAAGTTGTATAACTTGTAGATATCAAATGGCAGGATTAGTTTCAGTAATAACGAGTTGTCAGACTCACGATTGTTATAAGTTAATTTAATCCAGGTGAAAAATAAAATACTACTACTACTACTACTAATACTACTTTAACGCTAGAAGGCTAGTCATTTTCTGCAACCACAATTTCATCCACTTTGTTCAAATACCTCCAGTCAGTTGAAAAAATCATTGACTAGCATTTTGCTTTTTTTTCAACACGCATTCCGGCCTGCCTGTGAACTAGGCTCCAGGCTCCAAGCGAAGTTAACCTGATATTTTAGCAAATTTTCAAAGAAAAAAAGCTACTGCGGTTGCACTTAACGTTTTTGCACCGGTCATAGTTCAAGGCAGACACGCGAGAAAGAAATCGTGAGTTTTAATCATGACGATTGTCAGCATATGACATTTTTTGCTTAATCGAAGGGTTAACAGGATTACATAATAAGAACTATGCAACCCACATCGCTTGTCCAAAAAAAAATATTGGACACTTAAACTTGACTTTGACTTACCCTTAATCTCTGGTCGGCGACTGTCCACACTCGACTCGCGAAGTCATTGGAAGCTCCCACGATGTACGCGCCAGTCGAATCGAAGTCCACTGACATGACACCCGCATTTGAGCCCACTAAAGTACCCTTAACCTCCACCATACCTGAAAATGTATCGGATATTATGAGGAATATCGTACCCAGTCGAATAATATAAATTAACAAAATTAAAAAGATTCCCATTTCAAATTGAACCTATCCTAGATTCTCCTTTCCAACTAGCTGTGCCCCGCAACTTCGTTTGCGTGGAAGTCGTAAGATGTACAATATACTAAAATAACAGTCACATTTTAATAAAACTCCGTCGTCCTCCGTCCCGCCTCGTTTCATCGCCCGCCCGCGCTTTTACTTCGTTTTCGCTTAGCGTTCTTACTGACTTTTTCTATTTGTTCAGCTCCTAAGGGTCATAGCGTGATTTAAAATAGCTTATAAACATCCTCGAGAATAGTGCTACCAAATGCAAAAAGAATTTTTGAAATCCGACTTTTTGTTCACAATTTCATGGGATTTTTTTACGCGAAACCCTAATTCTTTTTCTAAAATAAAAGTAGCATAAGTTACTCCCTGTAACATCAGCTATCTGCCAGTAAAAGTCTGTCAAAATCAGTCCAGCCGTTTTGGAGATTATCCGGAACAAACAGACAGACAGACAAAAAAGGTTAAAAATTGCTTTTTTGTTATAAGTACCGTATATACTTTCTCACGCATTTAGTAAAAAGTTGTTATTTTGACATTACAATCAGAAACTTCAATTTTATTTATTTGTATAGATTGAATTCACCTTATTTGAAATGAGAATCTTTATAATTTTTTTGGGTTAATTCAACTCATTTCATTATCACATGGAATGAAGTCCTTATGTATTTGTATTCACCTTCAAGAGCTATTTAAAAGGATTGACGTTTATCTTTAAATTAATGGTAAACTAATATATTCTTTAATGTAGGTACCTTCTCATCAGCAAATCTTTTCCTATGATTATTCCCTTGAGGTTTTTTAGGTAATCATCAGACTAATATCCGGTTTATTATTACTTTTTACCGGAAGGTACAGGGATGCACGATCAAAACCAATTTTCCCTCAATAAGTTTGTATTATTTTTTTTACAACTTATGTAAGTACTTTAGTTACTGCTACTGCTGCTGCTGTTACTGTTTTTTTTTTCATGAGGTCCTGGGTTCGTTTCCAGGTTGGGCAAAGTGTTATTGGGTTTTTCCATTAGGGATTTCTCAGTAGCAGCTCGGAGTCTGGATTTGTGCCCGGTTGTTGGCAATAGGCTCGCCCCCTATTACATGGGACTTAAACATAACTGGCGCAATATGGCTGTACTGTAGGTTCACCTCTGCCTAACCCTTCGGGGATTATAGTTATGTACTTTAGTTTGTGTGTCTTCCAGTTGCATCCGGTTAGACTGGGAGCTGACCCCAACATAGTTGAGAAAAGGCTGCGCTGCTATTATAGGTTTGTGTGTATTTATTTCCTAAGGCCAATAGTCGCCTGAAATGAAGATAAATAAATAATTAAGGTAGAACAACTTACATTTAGTAACATCCCACAATTTGACTTTTCTATCAGCACCTCCTGTCGCTACCAGTCTGTCTGTCGGACTCCATTTAACAGCATTGACTTCACCATCGTGCGCATCCTGGTAATATAACGTCATTAATAACATATTTGAAGCATTCTCTCTGTTGGGTTATCTACTTTGGTCGCACCTTTTGTTACTCAAAAGCAATGAAAAGCTTTTTGGAATTGCATAGAGTTGTTAATCTCAAAAAACAATGGCTGCTAATTATTTGAACAAAAAAAGCTTGTTACCTAAATAAAAACAAAAATGTAAAATGTTCGTTACTTGTTCCTAAACATATTTTTTGTTAAAGCTCCGTTCCGTGGTTAATAAATACTAAGAGTTTCACTCTTTGGTTTTTTAGCGGTAATATGAACTTTAAAACAACTATTATGAGTAATCACTACAATGTTGCCAACTGAATGCTTTTCGCGCCAGATCCAGCACTTTTTTACTGCACAGCGCAGTTATATGTCTGAGAAATACCTACTAGGTAGTGGTGGTGGTGTGTTAAATAAATAAATTGACTTAAACAATATACCTATTTATTTTTAATACTTTGTAGTTTGAAAGATGTAACATTCTTTTTTGTTTATTTGTCCGAAAGAATGATAAAAGTGGCAACTCAGACTTTGTGTTGTTAGCAACACTGACAGTGACAGATGCTCTCGAGCCGCTGTTATTTTGTCGTTGTGAGTTTCGTGTGTTACGTTTAGATTTGTTTATTTCGAATTTTATTAGACCCGGACTGTTTCATGGAATCTCGATCGATTCTTCCTGTGTGACCCGTGCGTGCTTTTGGACTGTGATTATCATCCTTGCGTGGCGACATTGTACTTTTCTTAACTGTAGTCGGATTTTGCTTCATAACTTGGTTCTGTCTGACTGATGTTGGATCTTTACTTCACAATCACAATGGGAGACAACAAGAGACCTCATCGTTCGCGGATTCTATGCATTAACTGCAACATCTGCGTTAATTAACGTTTCAAATTCAAAATTCCCGCCAAAAGACTAAAGTCTCAATATTTATTAACAACGGAGTTTTTTGTTGAAAATCTTTTCTAATATAAGTCTAGGAACTTATTCCGAACATTTTACGGTAGTTTTATTAATATATCAAGCTTTTTTACTTCAAATAAAATTATGTATGGAGACCTGTCATTGTTCTTTTGTTACCATGGTAATCAAAATTGGTAAGTACTTCCATGGTTGGAACAGTACTACCTATTGTGCCCTTTTATAATTGCGAATATGTGTTTTTTTTTTTTACTAAATCAGTATAATACAGTAATATAAACCCAAGAACAGTATTAAAAGTTAAATTCAACTACTGCTTGTTGCTCAAAAAAATTATGAAACTCCAACAATTTTCTACTACAGTCCAAACGTCCGTTTCTGTCGAGGTCATGATGTGACGTCATTTGGCACGTTACTGCTTTGTTTACATTGTTTTTTTAAGGTTTCTTAGCCCCAAATCATATAAATTAAATTATTTTTTGTGCTTTATTCAAGCAGAAATCGCACTTACATACTTAGTGAGATTTCGAGCACTTTGCAAATAATAGATTTTTATTCACATAGTTTTTTACATGACTTCCGGCATTGTCGAAGGCAATTAGTTTTTTAGTTTGCGATCTATTCCACGAAAAAACGGAACATAAAGTATATAATTGTAAAATAAGTAATGCATCAAAAAATGTAAAAAAAAAATAGGAATTTATTTTTTGACTCATAAACAATGTATATTTAAATATTGAATAAGTTTTTAATTACGTGCATATTCCCTATTTCTAACATGACGATATTAGTTTGTGGACGTACACGTCCACATCCATAAAATGTATGGAAATATGTGCACGTTATAACGTTATCGTGGATGGAAATTGAAAAGCGTATTCATATATTTCCATACATTTTATTTCCTTTTCCTTATAGTGATGCCGTGGACGTCCACAATAATATGGTCACGTTAGAAATTATAAAAATGCACATTAGAACTCATCATCGCGCGTTTGTATTTCCGCAGACAAACGATAATTGCCAAAGCGCATACTTTTGCTCGGATATATGTACATTGTCGTATACTTAGGTAATAAATCATTGTTACAAATTATTATTTGGATTATTGCAGGACAACCAACGTCAAACACTGTCAGTAAGTACAGTCGTGTTCACTTGATAACCAAGTAACTAACGGCACGTCAGAAAAGACATTAATCGCCTTGTTGAAAGCTTTTCCGCACAGACGCCAGCGCCGCGCAATCTCAATGACAGACACACATAATACCGAATGCCGAGTGACCGATTAGTTGGAGCACGCTCGGTAACGATCGTAATGAGATTTTTAAAGATTGAAAGTAAAATATTTTGGTCCTGACGGGTACATTTTAGACAGTGTTGCAAATTAAGTTTCGCTAGTATTTTTTTTTCAATATTCTACGTGTTTATACAAACGGACAGCATTTCTATCCTCTTAAATTTATTTCAACTTACGAATCTCAGTGCGACTTTATTAGGCAAAATAGTTGCATAATACGGCATAGCGTCCAGTATTTTGTCTTCAGAACTGCCGGAGCCACTACTCCGACTCCCACTCTCTCTCGCCGCTTCCTCCAATTCTTTCCGCACCTTATCACTTTTCTTTCTGAAAAAAAAAAATTAAACTCGCATAAGACGAATATCCGAGTTCCTTTGTTGTGACTTTTATTACCATTTTGACCGCTTTTCCGCGAAGCCATTTTTGCAGGCGGACTATGCGATACAAGACATAAAATTTTATGAATATGACCTATTTCATTCACCCAACCATAAATATTATAACATGCACAAAAACACAGCAATCATGATAAATTAGTCTATAGCCTTATGCGTCCAAAGCATCTGCAGACTAGAGCCACAATTTCCCATAGGAACAAACCAAAGATATTACGTAGACAATGCGGAAAAAAATGACAAAATTTATGTGATTATTTCTTGCAGTAGGTATATTTTAGGTTGCAAAATCGAGACCACTTTCATTTGGTTTTTTTTTTTTCAGTACAACCGACTGCGTCGACGAGGACATTCTATATCTACGGACCTCAATGATAAGATTATCGAACATTATTGGAGACATGGTTTCTCGCCGATAATCTTAGTTTCATAGCTTGCTATATCAACCAATAGGGAACTGCGGATAACGTCTACATAACATCCGTGCAGAATCCAAATTAAGTATAGGTATCAAACATGCAAAAACAATTCAAAACTCAAATGCTAAAATAAATATTACAATAGGAGGTTAAGTCACACTGTATTTTATTTCATTACGTTATTGAAGTAACTTTAAATAAACCATAATAAATAAATATTACCCAACAGATACAAGAATAGATCAAACGTCAAGTGAATCGATTTAAAATCATATTATTAAAAGACAGCCGTTGAGAGTCAAATAAATATAGCTACTTCACAGGTGTAATAAAGTTGTAAATAAACAAACGTGCGTACACACAACTGCTTAGTAGGTATCATTATGTAGATACTTTTACTAGCTCATATGTTTGAGAATAACATTTTAATGACCAAAATGCACTCTCGTTACAAAATGTAAGAGTATAACTGCATAATTCGTGATTCTATTTTAGAATTTAGGTGTTTACGTGTCCCATTCGCAATGACAGAGCCAGAATTGAACGTAACGTGTCGAACGTTAATAATATACTGGAACTAACCTTGCATGTTATATTAATAGAACAAATACGTTATTGGGAGTGTAATGAAAATTCTCTAGGATTTAACGTCGCAAACCGACAACATGCACACGTAATCAAATGGAATTTTGTAAGTAGGTAAATAAATATGACGGAAATAACGTATGGAAAATTGTTACTTCGATATGTGACACCGACGCACACCGTAAATAATGATAGGTTCATACTTAACTTCAAACTAAATGTCAAAGTCATTCTTGATGCATCTTCGAAAGTTGCATTAGAAGGATAGGTAGGTATGACAGAGGGTTTCCATACAATTTAACAAACAAGAAAGGAAAAGAAATCATGAGTCAGTTTCAGAGTGCAGTTAAGACATAAATATATGGGCCACTTTCATGAAGAGATAATAATGTTCAATAATGAACGCCACAATGCCTTCAAACCACCACATCATCATTCACATTATGTCAAACTCACCCGAAACTAACTCTACCAAACGTGTTGATGAAAAACGCGGTAGGGTTGCCTGACCTGTTGAAGAAATTAGACAAAAAGAAGCAAAAACAACAAATTATGGGTACTTATGCAAGCCTTCTAAGCCTCGCGGCACACACAAATCCCACTCTAGTAACGACACTAGCCAAAATAAAAATACACATTTTATACACAAAAATATTAAATATTATACTTTATCGATGTGCATAAACTACTTTCATTTGTCACGCATAAATCGAGTTAATTTCACTAATAATAAGAGTGAGTTTGCAAAAATGTGTATAAAAAACAAATCGTTTTACACATGACAAATATTCTACGGTGCAGTGCATATCAACTCTATGATAGCAGAGACATTCACTTGCAAATCGCATTGCAACTAAAATACTCACAGGCAAAAACAAATATATTGGAAAATGTATGTCATCAACCGAATGCCCCAATGATAAATAAATTTTGACTTAACTGCATAATATATTCAATAAATTATTTGTATCTACCATTTTTTTAACTCAAATGTAATAGTCGCCTTTGGTGACGTGGTCTTGGTGCCAACAAATAAACAACTGAAATATAAAACAAGCCGGAGAATTAAGTCATGAGTTTTTCATAAAAAAAGGTAAAAATACTTACTTGAGGAAATGTTCATTTTCTTCATTCATTTTATCTGCATCTTTAGCTTTGTATTTTATTAGTCTCTCCACTAACGCCCGATTTTCGTCCTACAACACATAAATTGCACTGTAAAAACTTTCAAATTGGCACTAATATAAACATATACAAAACTAACGACAAATAATAATCAATGATTACCCTCTTGAAAACTTTACGCATGTTTATTAATTTAGAATCTTTTACGATTAACACGTGTTATCTTGATAAAAAAGTTAATTCATAAAACATGAAAATTATCACTGAAAACGCCTGTCACACTTCCACGAAATTTTCTATCTGACTGAATGTAAGTGATGTTACTTGAGACACAGATATACGCTTTTCATACACAGCTGTTATCACGTGATCATCGTAAAATATACAGCGTGCTACATTTTATGATATCCTAGTAATAATTCATTACGTTAAGTGATATGTTGTTTGAAGCAACATAACTTCGCATGGAGGAGTTATGAGGCCATCATTCTATTTGCGTTAAGCCCGGTACCAAATCAGGATTGCTTCACCTAGTCGACTTCCTTTGATATATTATGTGGTCAACAAGTTTTGACGGCTGTGAAGTGTAAAGTGCCGTTATCTGAGACGACTAGTTATTGCCAGTTATAATTAAAGCAGCTAATCAGGTAATGAGGACTGATTAATATACAAGGCGTAACATAATTAACGTACAACCTCTTAATGGGTCATTGTACTCATCATTATAAACAACTTTTACTATGGGACCAAACCTGAAATCGCAAAAAAAAATCAGCTGCTCCCTACATTTATACTCGTCAAAATGCGTATTTATGTTACATCTTGTATATCTAATTGTGAATCAAGCGAAGAATGTTATAATTTATAATCAGTACCTACTGGAATATAAGTTTAACGCTGAATGCGAACGCACGACAGTGAATTTATGTATGGACTAATCATCATCATTAGCCTAGCCTTTTCCCAACTATGATTATTATAACTATAACTATGATTATTGGACTTTTGGATTTTCCATTTATTTAGGTGTTAGTGAAAACGCTTAAGAGTCGCGTATACTCTCTATCTAAGCACAGCTCGACACAAAAGCCCATAGCAACTACAAAAACTTACACACGAATAAAACCCACTAGTTCCACCTTTTAAGGTATTTTAGGATAAACCCCTCATCATCTGCCTAGCCTTTTCCCAATTATGTTAGGGTCGGCTTCCAGTCTAACCGGATGCAGCTAAATACCAGTATTTTACATGAAGTGACTGTCTGTCTGACCTCCACAACCCAGCTACTGGGTAATACGATACCCCTTGGTAAGACTGGTTATCAGACTTTCGGGCTTCTGAAGACCCGTAACGACTGTCAAAGATCAATGAATGACAGCTGGGACCAACGGCTTAACTTTCTGAGGCACAGAGGGGTCTCGTTATGTAAAGATGGCCATCCATGGACCAACCAACCGACCAAAATTAATTTGAACCAACCAAAATTATTTTGAATTTGAACCGCGGCAATATGTATGGACTAATAAGGAAGAAATATTTAATACCTTTTTTCCTAAAAACGAGAAGTGTCCCTGATAGTTACAATAAAACTAAAATACGCAGTAATTAGTAAACTCGTTTTCTGCATTAAAATAACAGCCTGTACAATATGAGCATCTAAAAAGTATAAGTACGAGTGAATAGATTAAACTTTGAAGAAATTATTTTAAAAAACTGCACTAAGGAATATGAAACACGCTGGATATTATTATAAAGACAGGCTAGAGTCAGCTTGGAGCCTTGCCAAATTTTAAATGATGCTATAAAAATCTAAAGTTCCAGTGGAAAAAATTGTTCAATAACGACCACCAGTACTATGCCAAAAATATTTTTACTCAGTATAAACAAAAGCAAGAAAGCTTCAAACGTAGTGGAACGTATCTTTTTAACTGCCTCTAACAAGCTGCACAGAACGAAGCTTACATGAGCTAATGTTTAATTACTCGGAGATAAAATCGTTGAATCATTACTCAAAGTCGTGTTTAAAAGCTATTTTGAAATAAGTGTTTAGTGTGGAAAGCTGGGAAATCTGTGGTACCATGAACTAGAAAATAATGTTCGCATCGCGGCGATTCTGAATGAATAACATTTGTGTTGTTCGTAATTTATAGCGAGTAAGTTTTTTTTTTGTTATAATAGTACAGTATTTAAGACTTGTGTGGGTGTACACTGAATAAACATTGTGTTGAAAAAAAAAGGCCAATTTTAGAATTGCTCGGTTTTGTTTAGTAATTATTTACAACTTGCATTTTTAGAAAGATTGAAAGAATTGCAGCCGTGTTTATCCTTATCATCGAATACATAATTAAGCTTTAATGTTATTAACTTCTTTAGACCTTCAACTGTCATGATACGAGACACAATTAAATGTCTATTGTTACCGATCACTAGCCAGTCGATCTACAGCTGAGGGGCTAGGATTGTGACAGTTTTTGTTTTGTGTGTAATTTAATTTTTAATTAATTTATTTTGTGTAAATTCAGATACACCTTATTGTTAATGAATAAATGACTTTGACTATGATTTTTACTTTGCGCTATGAACATTGAGTTGCTTATGAGATAATCGGTCATTCATTCACCTTTATCTTTGAAAAACTTAATAATAATAATGCTTAATTATTTATTCGACTATGGATAAACACGGCTGCAATCATTTCAATCTTTGTACAAATGCAGGTTGTAAGTTATTACTGTTGAACATGTAACAGAATGATTATCAAAGTGTATCGAAATGAAACTGTCCTCTACTATTTTAGTGTTTTTTTTAACCTGAAATTACACAGCTATACTGTCTTTTCTTTGGGCGTAATAATTAAAACTTCTCGCTCAGATGTCACCCTACTACAGAAATTTCCTATCAAAATCAATGGAACTATCATAAAAACCAGGGTATTTAGTATGGTACTGTTTAAAATTATGCTGGGTCCAGCGGAATAGCAATGCTGCAAGTCCCAACTCACTCACTCTCACTCTTACTCCCACTCACTCTTATTGAGAATGAGATTCTGTGATGCAAAACAAAGCAATACAAAAAATTTAGTTTTGGCTTCATTTAACCTCATATTAATTATTTATTTATTATTAATTTAGCATTCGCTAGAGTGCTGACCTAGACTAAAGTCAAGAGCATCTCAAAAAAAAAAAATCGCATCTCGGGTTGGTTGTTGGAAGCGTAGAAAATCGTGACTGTATCGAAATTAACGTCGTGTTGACGCGGCATTTGACTCACGTTTACGCAGCGTATACGTTTGACGAATGCATTTCTAGATACAAAAGACCATAAAAACTTTTGGCTATTCAAGTCTTATATCAAAAGTTCAACCTATTAACTTACAAGGAAGTAATTGAAATAACTGAAAACCTCTGAAAGGGCCATTGTACTCAGCCATTATGAACAACTTTTTTAATGGGACCAAAGCTGAAATCGTGAAATAAAATCAGCTGCTCCAAACATTTATGTTCTCATAACTCGACAAAATGCAGGGAACAGATTTTTTTTTTCACGATTTCAATGTTCAATTAATTACCCCTTTTCAGGTTTTCAGATATTTCAATTACAGCTTGTGTAAGTAATATACCTGAGCTTTCCTTAATTTTTCTTCTATGGCTGCAAAAGCGATTTGTAAGGCTTGGTGTTCGTCCCTTAATACTTGATTTAATCCTTGCAATTCGACCATATTTGTTTCATACATTTGGATCTCAGCACGTAAAGATGCTATCACTGCAGTATTTTCTGAAATTCTAAACATACAAAATGCGTATAGTAATATTCAAAATAAGTGTAATTTTATTTAAATAAAATTGTTATGTTATCATAACATCATGCCAGTTACCTGGACGTATAGTATAGACATAGGTTTTTAGTACACCTATGATGTTACATAAACGATGCGACACTGTCTTAATATCATGTCCTGCGTGTCCTGCCAGCTGCACGTTACAGGAACTGATAGACGCTAGTGACGGCGAAAAAAACGTAGCAGAATTCTGGGCCGCGTCCATTTAGATTATCATCGACACGCTTAGAAGAGGAAAGAAGAAGTACACCCACATTTCGCCAGTTGTGATTAAGTCCAATGTAGTGGGGTGCTATTGCATGGCGTAAAAACAGATTCTAGGCTGTTGAGTAATTCTTTATGGAAAAACTCTAGAAACTGCCCAAACTGAGGTTTAAACCCGGCCATCCACCAGACCACTGTATGCTCATATTGAGAGACTGTTTTACGAATTATCTTCTTATTTTATCTTTTAGCTGTATGGTACGCCGCACGTCAGTAGTAACAAAACCAGTATAAGCGGCCATTCTTATTCCATTGAAACATTGTACTATGTTAGGCCAGCTCAAGGTACGGCGGCGCCGGCGTCGACCTCTCGTGTCCGGCCCTGGTCCAGACCATGGTACGCAGCAAGACTGCATGGGAGGCCATCACCTCCTTCTGCGAAGCAGTAATGTTCGCGAAGGAGGAGGCGGAAAGCGTGAGGGAGAGGCAATCTCTGTGCCCTCACGCACCTAGGCGCCGCAGGAGACGCCCTGGACGGCGGGAATCGAGAGCCGACTTCCGGCCACCGTGGGCGCGGGCTTGCGGATGGCGAGCAATGGGTAGCTCGCCGTCCGGTAAGGACCAGGCCTGGGTCGACGGCGCGTTGTGTTCCACGCACGCCTCAAAGAGATGTCAGCACTAATTAACAGGGTCCGATAGGGCCGATGCCAGCCAGGGTCGCGGGATGTTTGAAAAAGTTACCACGGCCCCTGGTACAGGCAACTGAAGGAACACGGGTGGGTTTTAGTCAGTAAAAGTCTGACACGCCTGCCGCTCCGCCCAGAGCGGGAGAAGTCATTTGATGATTTCCACCCAAAAAAAAAGGTGAAAGTGTTACCTACCCACTGACATGCGGCCTACTCTAGCTATCTTTTTACATCTGAGTAAAACTTGGTGCCTCATGACTCATGACTTCATGAGCCATATTATCTAACACTACTAACTTAAAGAAACTTACACAATATATTTTGCTTGTAGCTGTTTCTCTAAGTCATGTACTCTTTCATTAAGACTCATAATCTGCTGGGCATTTTCTCCTCTTCTCCTATGCATGGAGGTCAGCTCTTCTTGTTGTACTAGGATTTTTTGCTCCAAAGCCTGTATCCTTTCATTGCTACCGGTGCCTGAAATTGAGATAAATATTTTTGTGGGTTAAAAAGACTAAAAAAACGTGTACTTATTCCAAAGGGGGTAGGCAGAGGTATGCTATGGCTTATTGCTATGAATTCAGCATAAATCCAAACTTCAGGCTAGAGGGAACTTTTTAATGAATATAAACATAACATCACGCCTGCATTCTCCGAAAGGTTAGGCAGAGGTGTACCTATAGTACACCCACACTTCACTTCTTTTTAAAGGATATCTTACATAAAGTTCCCTGCCCCTGTTTCATGCTTATTATTGTATATATATATATATATATATATATATATATATATATATATATATATATATATATATATATAAGTATGGTATGTATGTATTTATTGTGTATATAACTGGTGCCTACCACTGACTACCTACAGCATTGTCTCACCTTCTCCCTTTAATCCATCCAAAGGTTGTCTGTAAAAGATCGCTTTTAGCGATAAGACCGCCCATTGTGTCAACCTATGTGTAAAATTTCTACATTTATTTTTTTTATAAATTAAAGGGTACCCTGCCAGGTAGTATTTATTTAAAACGAGTATTAAGGATTGTAGCAGCTGGCATTCTGTAGTTTCTGCCTAACCCCATGGAAAAAGGAGAGAGGTGTGAGTTTATGTATGTGTATGTACGTATTATATTAATAATACTGCCTGCATAGGTCACCTCTGCCTAACCCTTCAGAGAAAACAGGTGATGTTATTTTATGTGTGTTACTGTCTGACTCCTGGGATCAACTAAACTAAAAATGTATTTGCTTATCTTAACATGATAATAGATGGCTACGTAACTTCTAGATATTCCAACTCTCATGTTGAATTATTCATAACCTGCGAGGCGAACTTTCTATTTCTAATTGTGAGTTCACCAAACGTGAGAAACATTAATTTATTGAGGACTTTCAACGAATGGTTTATTTTTATATTTACATTTCTTTTAATATTTCACCAGCAACTGCTTGTAGTGTGGACATTTCTAATGGGTTGGACAGCACAGCAATCCAACTAGATTCTTATATGAATCTGCTTAAAGTTTAATCTTTATTGAATTATAACTGTTGCCCTAATTTTAGAGGATTTATTTTTGGTACTGTTTATCATTGAGTAACAAACAGCCTAAAAACCTTTCATATAAATTATATTAGTAATGATTAGACGATAAATAATAGTTAATCAGACAACATCTTTGTCTTTGTTTTTTATTGTCACAATTTTTGGTGTTATCTTTCCCATCATAATATGATTGATGATCCCATTTTAGCATGTCTTGTTTGCATGATATTAATAAGCATTTCTTTCTTATCTGTAATGAACCGGTTATTTCCTATAATAAAATACAGTGTACTTACCGGTACCAGACAAAACACTGTCATTTCCTGTAAACCTTATTCTTTCATTGAGCAATGTCAGCTGTAGGTTTTCAGTCTTTAATGTGTTAACATTATCAAATAGTCTGCTCTCTGAAAATTACAAATTAATATGTTATAATTTAGGTACAACAAGAAGCAAGTCAGCACTGAAGACTGTCATCATTGAATGAACAGAACTTCTGTAGGTACATGGTCTTATTTTGAAAAAAAAAATTATGTCAGCTTGGAAGAATTCCGTTGACTGAATGTCATGACAGAATTATTAGCTTATCATACTCATAAGTTAAGTTTCAGCCATGAATACATAAAAGAGAAAGTATAATGACTTTCATAGAACATTAACAGTTTGTTGATTAAATGCAGGTAGATCAGGTATTCAATCTGAAACATTATCCTGCTGCATGATACATTTACCTACATTGCGTTAGATTGTTTACTTAGAAATAAATATTCATAGGTGGTGTTATCACTGATCATATTTTATCTCTGATATGTAATCATGCGCCAACACTGGTAACTATACCATGTTAGGAGAAATTTCTATAAATATGTATGTTTATAGAAATGTTCACTACCTAAGTATACTTAGGTGCTAGGTGTAAACATGCTTCTTTTACTGTTCGGTATATTCATGTTATTCTAGGCTTCATTCCATTGTGTCAGCTAAACATGCAGTAGGTTTAAACAAACCGCCTACTAAATTAATTAATAGCCATGATAACAAATGGGATAATGGACCAATAATCAGTGAATAACAATGGGTGATTAGTCTTGTGATAAACCTCGTCTATTTGATAAATTACTAAAATGTCAACACAAAGACGTCCATAGGTTAAGTTACTTACGAAAGGCAATAATATCCTGAAACGCAGCTGTTTCGTTTTTATTTCTAGCCTGCAGTTGGCTTACAATGTTGTTCTTCCAGCCACCACCTTCCATTTTTGCTGTGCAGTTAATTAACTGATACAAATTAATTATTATATTAATTCAGGATCAAAACAAACAGATGTCATAATGTTCAACGGTAATCATTCGGTGATAACAAAGACAGCCCTAGATGTTTTAAATAGTAAACAAGTTCTGCGCATTTAATAAACGTATTTATGTTCGAATTACGACAAGAAAAACAGAATTATCTGAAGATTTTTTACGTTTTTCTGAAGCAATACGAATGACAATACGTTAAATCACATCTGACACTGACAGTTCGTTCAACATGTAGTTCTGACAGCAGACGTCCATAGAGATGTTACCACAGGCTAAGTAGTACTGATATTACGATGATAAATCGACTAAAAGTGAACCGATTAAAATCAATAATTGAACAGTCTTATAAATACAGCTAATCAAATAAGAGCAGGAAAAATAAAATCATAAATAACCTAACAATACGATTCAGTCTACGATAACCACTCAAAAAGTTTATTAAAAGTTTTGTTTCTGTCTGCTAATTTGGTTCCGTGTTGAACCACTAACCAAGGTATATCGGGTATACTGTAAATAACACCGTAAAAGGAAGTGCCACTTTTTCTTCACTGACTTTAATTATCAACATATTAACGTAGATTTCAACGGTAGGTAAACATAATACTAATAAGCGCTGTTTCATTTTCGTCAAGTGATAGATCGTGACATCGTGAGTTGAGTAGACCATCAGATAGATATATCAGAGATTGTTTCCAGCTGCAGTTCGAGCTATTTACAAATGCGATCAGTATAATACCTAACACCTTTTTCTTTTTAATGCAAATCGGAGTACCTACCCAAATACCTACCTACGATGTGTCTATCACGCAGTAATCGACACTAATCAGAGACCGGGCCCTTAGTACATTCAAACTTAGAACCTCGTAAAATCTCTTGCAGTCATTTTGAAAGGATTTCTCGAACGTAAAACCAAAAAAACATTAAGCCGGACAGCCCGGGGCCTGGAAGGCCCTTTCCCGGAACTATATGGATGAAGGACGATGGGCAACCTACTATGGACGCCGTCCCCACTTTTTTTCCAACAGACTTCTTTTTTGTCTCATATTTTTCGAAAAGGATTGCAAAATAGCAAACCGTTTGTTTTAAGTCTTATATATATGGGGTTTCCTGAAAAAATCATTCTTCAGTTTCATTTATCTAAGGAAAATATAGATGTTTGTTTTCTATTTTTCGTCACAATAAAAGAGATAATAATGATAATAATTGCCCTCTTATATAATATGGAACAAAACACAACATAAAATCACGCCTATATTCTACGAAGGAGTAGGCAGAAGTGTGTGGAACATCTACATTTCCATTTCGCACATCTACATTTCGCAATTTATGTTATTTTTCGCCAAACAGAACGTGGATTTGAAGGAATGTAATCTATTATTTTTTTCATTTTACTTACATAACATCACACTTGTATTCCTCGGAAGGAGCGGTAGGCAGAGGCACACCTCTGTAGCTACATATGTAGGTACTGAATAATAATTTTCGTCAAAATGAAAGTAATGAAACACAACGATAGTTAACTAATATACTGGTTTATTAAACTTAAAACATCTAGAAGACCAGTATTCCCCAGAGAGGTAGGCAGAGGTAGGTAACCCTCTATATGTATAGATAGCTACCTACTCCATTCTATTTTTCGTCAAAGTGATAGAAATCAAACACAATGATTGCTAACTAATATAACATTAAACTTAAAACATCACACACACAACACATGTAATCCTCTTATAAGAGATGGGCAGAGATTTATAAGACACCCAGACTTTTCGCAATTTGGGTACCTATCTAATGATACCCCACTTAGACGTGGAATATATAACATCACACCAGTATTCCCTGGGGGGGTAGGCAATGAAATACTTCTAAGCTACATAATTGTAGGTTTATTTACTTGTATTTTCCCCCACAATGAAAGATATGAATGATATCCAAAAAGTGTCAACTTATATGTATTAGTGATTTTAAGCTTAAATCATAACTTAACGCCTGTATTCCACTAAGGGGTAGATAGAGGAACAGCTCTATTCTATAAGAAAACAAACAACACACTTATTCTACTACTTCACATTTCACCAGATACGTGAAACTTACAACACACACATAACCGCACACATGTATCTATGTATTAGTATTATTATTATTTTTACAAGCTTTATATTAGCTTGCTTTGTTCGTATGTGTTACCGGTTACTCCCATTGTCATCCATTTTTCAAGCACTTCCTGGCATCCGATTGAGCTGAAACTTGGCATAGCTATACATATACCTTCGGTGACAACGCAAAAATATGATACCATGGAGCTGGTCTGATTATGGAGCATGAAGGGGGTTATAGGCACTCCTCAACAAAATAAGATAGCACCATCGTGTTTGGACTCATTGGATATGTATTGACAAGTGCTATTACATTAGGTGATGTCCAGGGTCTGATGATGGAGCTGGAAGGTGCCATAGGAACTTCTCAACCAAACAAGATAGCACCATTGTATTTGGACTGGTTGGCTTTGTCTTGACAAGTACTATAGCCTAAGGTTGTATCCAGGGTCTGATGATGGAGCCGGAGGGTAGCTATAGGAACTCCTCATCCAAACAAAATAGCACCATTCGTGTTTGGCGTCATTGGATATGTATTGACAAGTGCTATTACACTAGGAGGTGTCCAGGGTCTGATGATGGAGCCGGAAAGTTATCACGGGTACTCCTCAAGTAAACCAGATAACCCCGTCGTGTGTGTTTCATCAGATTTGTCTTGACAAGTACTATAGCCCGAGGTAGTATCCAGGGTCTGATGATGGAGCCGGAAGGTGACCATAGGAACTCCTTACCATAACAAGATAGCACTATCGTGTTTGGACTCGTTACCTTGGTTTTGACCAGTATAATAGCCTGAGGCAGTATCTAGAGTCTGATGATGGAGCCAGTAAGTATAGGAACTCCTCAACCAAACAAGATAGCACCAGCGTGTTTGGACGTATTGAATATGTATTGACAAGTGTTATTAAACTATGTGGTGTCCAGGGTCTGAAGATGGAGCTGGAAGGTAGTCACGGGCACACCACAACTAAACAAGATAGCCCTATTGTGTTTCGTCTATTTTGATTTATCTTGACAAGTACCTTACAAGTGAAGGTGATAGAAGTGAAGGTTCTATGTTTACGTAAGTTTTATTTAGTACTTTTTAGTTCTTTACAAGCTTGTTTAAAAAGATTTTTACCCATATTTTATTTCTTTTTCGAGAGAAAATATCCCAAGGGTTATTTCTTTTAATTGTGCATAAAGTCTTAATAAATAAATATATGCTTCATCTATCACAGTCACTGCGTCTTGCAACTGTTTTGCTGTTATTTTTGTACCTCTATTTTTTATTACATAGTAATTATAATATATCTGGCAAAATGGCCCCTTTGGCAACCTTTTACTGTGCATCTCTGCCTACACTTGCTGAGAATACAGGCGTTACATTATGTCATGTTTAAATATAGAAGTATATTTAAATCAAACTTATTTCTATTACAAAACATCATCACATTGCATTGTTTTCCCTTAAAACCCCCTACTTTTGATGGTTGTCGCCGTAGTAAAAAAAATATCAGGAGACCAAGGCCTTTTAAATGAGATATGTCTCAAGTCTGTTGACCAAGTTTAGAAACCGAGTTGTAGGTGCACAATCTCTACCTACACCTACGAGGGGTATACAAGCGTGAATATGTTATGTCATGGAAAATAAAATACAATATGAAGTACCTAAAGTAAAAATCAAAACGATTTTCACTTATTTTTGAAAAATCAAACTTATTTTGTACTACAGAGTAGTACCATTACGTTTCCTTCTTTTCTCGAAAAACCCCATACTTTTGACGGTTGTCAATTCACCATAGTAAAGAATGATCAGTAAGCCAAGACCTTTCAGATGAGATATGTCTCAAGTCTGTTGACTAGGTTTCAATTTTGGGGACGCCAGCGCCCATCGTCCAGAGTGTCCGTGAAGTTTCTTGCCCGTTCTTCTCCATAGAAATCTACGCTTTGGAATGGGCAACTAGCTTCAACTTTCTGACTAACTGACCGATTCTTTGACAAGTCAAAAGTGCCTGTAATTGGTTTATAGGTGCCTGTTATAACATACTAGTTGTCTGTTTATCCGTTTGTCTTCCAAACAAAACTGCGAATTCGCATCGCATTTTGTGTGGGTGCCCTAAAAACAGATTTTAGTTGGTAGGTACCTACATAAATGGTACCACATGTGTTGATGCATCAATGACTGTTTTAACCGTACCTAGCTGACCATGGTACCTATGTACGAAGTACGAGTTGGTGGGTACCTACTGGTCGAATATAAATTCGGAGTGCGTCAATAGTTTTATTGTTATGCATATTGATGGAATACAAAGCAATAAAACGGTTCAATTTTCCCGATAGTGCATCGATTATTGTGATGGTTTGGTAGTTTAGCTAGCTAGGTTTCCTACCCAGCTACCTATACATATACAGGGTAACTTGTAATTTGACATATTCCTTCCAGGACGTGATAATATGACCCATTTGAAACAATAAGCATCCTATAAAGGCTAGGCAAAAATTCATGGGATTCGAGAAAATCCAATTTTCATATATTTTTGAAAATTTTCCAGAATTTTTTAATAAAGATCATTTTTCTCTAAACTCGCAAATTGAATTTCCTTCATTGCTAATCCATTGGGTACCTAATACTTTAACAAACCTTTCGATGTAACAAAATTTTCTAAAACGTCAAATAGTTAAAGGATGAATTGTATTAACAATTTTCAAAAATCATCTATACATAAATCAAATCATTTATTTCAAATAAACCAATTATATACAGGCACTGTCAGGTGCCAGGGACACCAGGGATGTGCAGGTGGCAGGTATTGTCAAGGGGTCAGTCAGTCAGAAAGATGAAACTAGTTGCCCAGTCAAAAACCTAGTAGGTTCCTATGGAGAAGAACGGGCAAGAAACTTCACGGACATTCTTCAAAATATTGTTACAAAATATTGGTTACATCATTCATGTTGTAATTATATAAGTATGTGAGAACAATGCAGAAAGACGTGAACATTAAAAGCGTCCGTAGTAAAAACCAAAAACGATTAAAAAATTAAAATAGTCCCTACTGACGGCACTCGTTCACGAACACGACGCATGGATCAGCACCATTCAGCTCAACCATTTTGAAGGGTACTTAATGATCCAACTCACACGCCACCATGAGCGAGACATTTGAGTGAGCATGACATACTCTCAGCCGCCAGGGCACATCAAGTCAAAGAAAGACGTACCTAGTAAATGTTAGCTTTATAGTAGGTAGGTGGTACATAGTACTCACAAATGTGCTATGCAATTATACAATACTAAGTGGTTGAATTTATACAATGCAAAGATAGTTTATACAGTCTTAAGCAGTACCAACAATATTTTTGAATGCTAATCAATTAGTTTATGCGCCCTTGTGGAGCAGGACCAGCGTTTATTCAAGTATTTTGTCAGCGATTAATCCCCCAACTTATAATATGCTTGGCTGCATAGTGTGCGTGTGAGCAAAAGAAAACATTTAGTAGGGACGTAAAACAAAAATTGAGCAACTCAATCCCAAGCCTTTTTGTCCATAAAATAATCTATAACGGTATAAAAGGCTTTCTGCCACAACTTACGTCTAATGAATGATTTGAATTTATTAAGGCTTAGGGTGAAGACAGACGAGCGTAATTTTTTGAGTTGTGAGTCACGTAATTTCAGTCGCGTAATTTCTGCTACATTCGGTTTCATACAAAAATCCTGTTTCGTTCACACGGCGTCGCAAAATGAATTGTCTGCCGACTCACGCGCACGATCCCGGCTGAATTGAGTTCGCGGCGAGAAGGGGGCGAGGGAATCGACAATCAATCACGGAACGCGTGGGAGTCAATACGTTAATTTCTTTGTCACAATGTTTGTAGACACGGAAAAATTGATAATTGAAGTCGAACAACGGCCTTGCCTGTGGAATTTATCAGAAAAGTTGTACAGTGACAAGTTTTTAAAACAGAGGGCATGACAAGAGGTTGCAGAAAATTGTTTCGAAGATTGGAACACTATGGAATAGAAATTTTTATAGTTATAATAATTTAAGCCACTGTGTGAAGGTGATTTTATTCTAACGTGTTTACCATCGGCTGCTCCAACGTAGAACAATTACGACGTAGAAAATTTGTTTTCTTGTGAAAAAGTTAGGCATTTGAATTCCAGATAGATTCATTTGGTTCTGGCATTTCATAAGGTTGGAGTACGTTCCAAATCTGTATACAAGTTTCCTTGATGATAGCCATTGTACTACACAAACACCCAGTACAAGAGTTGAAAAGCAACTATATAAATTACGCTCGTCTGGCGGCCCAACAGAATTTCTGCCGAGCAGAAATTACGTGACTGAAATTACGCGCCTCACAACTCAAAAAATTACGCTCGTCTGTCTTCACCCTTAGATCTTGAACGTGGCTTGGAAGTTTATTATAAAAGCGTATACATCTCGACATTAACTTTGACACCAGTTATCTCAAAATTTGACTATGGCATTAAGCGTACAAATTACGGTAAAGACATCTTCATTTAATTAGCTATCTAACGAGGTACAAACAGTCGATAATGGTGCCGATTCTTTTGTCACGAAGGCGTCTAAACTAGACCAAAAATCACCAAAATTTAGTTTATTCCTGTCGAACGACGATTTCCCATTCTGAAATTGACTAAAGTGACACAAGTTAACTATATCAGTATTTTAGTTTGACAGCACTAAGATGGCACTGAGTTATTAGTTTAGTGAAAATGGTAATTTTGCTATTCTGAATTTGACGTTTTTCACCTAGTTTAGATTTCCTAACTAAATCTGACTATTTTTAATCGCGACTAAAAAGGTGTGGATTAAAATTAGTCGGTATGAACTAAAATTCACACCAACACCTCGACTTCAGGTGCAAAAACAGTACTGTATCTTATTTTTCTTTTCTTTGCTTATATCTCGAAAACGGTGTGTGAAAACTCAACATGTAGGTAGGTAATAATGTTTAATATTTTCCATACAAATCGTGAAAAATTCCATATAAAACACGTCGAGGCCCTGCGCGCCTCCAGCTCAAAAAAAAAAATCACGGGGTAGGGCAAACAAGTACTTACCTCGTGGAGTCGCGATTGTCGAATTCAATTTAGTTGTGACAAAATTATTTTTAAATTTAGTGATATTTTTTTGCAGAATAGCTTTAAGATTCTCATAGCCAAAAGTAAGGAATTTTAGTGATAGTTTAGTTCGTTGTGCTAGAGAATCGGCACCAATGCTGGCAAAGGTCGAATTTGCAAATTCGGTGTGTAAAGTAAAAATGACCTAAACTTAAAAGTTTCTTAACCTTATTTTTCTATTTTTAGCGCTTAAAATTATAAAATGGGAGTTTATTTTAACATAAATACATGAAACCACTTGACTTTCATTTGACCTCCAAATGACGTCAAAAACTAACCAAATTAGGACTACTTTCGGTGCCTCCCATGTTAAAATTCAGATCATATAATGTCAACTTCAGGGATGACCATAATTATTATAATGCAGTCATGCGAGAAATCTGGTCTTTGAATCGATTCGAATCAAACGTTTAAATTCAATTCAGTCTACTTTTCGAAATAAATTTAGAAAAATTATTTAAAATTATTGACTGCTTGGAAAACCAAAATATAGAAATTAGTTGCTTAAAATAACTGAATCTATAAATTAAAAATATAAAAAATACATGAAAAAAACTTTACATACCGAATATTTGAAGTAAAATTGCTTGACAGTCGAATTATTTCACTGGTTTATGTTATCCATTTACCTTCGCACCACCTAACAATCCTTCCTACGTTATGTAGCAAAGTCGTCGCGACCAGTTCCCAAGTTGAGACGCCACTTTCGACTGGTTAGTATTACTCGCAGTCAATGAGCTAATCACTGATCACTTGTCGCTTAGTACGCCATTTTTAAACTACTGCACACGTTTGTACTCTCTTAAAATTTTTGAAAATACTTCGGTTAGAAAACCTTAAGGCTTTTGGCAAATAATCTTTTGTTTATCATGTCATTAGCCTGCAATGTTGACTCTTCGTATCATATTTTTGTCGTTTATAAGAAAGATCAAGAAAAAGCATTGCCATAATCTTGACGACGTATTGGTGATTGTTGTTAATAGTAGAAAAGATTTCGCTGCTGCCAACTTTGTGCCTATGACAACTTTTTACGACATCCAATAGTAATGGTCCAACCCACCAATCAATTAACTCAGTCTATCGCAATTCACAGCTGGACCTTTACTTCTCCCGAGCTACTTGCATAACATAAAATGATGTGCTGCACAAGCCCTTTAAGAAATTATGAATGTTGCTGTTGGTTACTTAGAGCATTTTAATTCGTTAGGTTAGCTGCCAGTGCACGTTTTAATAAAAATATATTTATTTAACAAAAGCCTCAATATTTGAAGTTAATTAATGAATTAGGAGTTGCGAGTAAGGCATCGTTAACACCAAACGTATTTTCCGCCGCCGACTGTGAGTATGCTCACTGTCAGCCCCAGTGTGACAACGCACTACGTAATAGCGCATAGTCGGTTCGGTGTGAACGAGAAGTTAAATATACAAAGTGTAACATAATTAACACAGAACCTCTTAAGGGGTCATTGTACTCATCATTATGAACAACTTTTACTATGGCACCAAACCTGAAATCCCAAAAAAAAAATCAGCTGCTCCCTACATTTATGTTCGCATAACTCATCAAAATGTAGGGACAGCTGATTTTTTTTTCGCGATTTCAGGTTTGGTCCTGTAGTAAAAGTTGTTCATAATGATGAGTACAATGACCCATTAAGAGGTTGTGCGTTAATTATGTTACACCTTGTATATGGAAAAGCGATAAACTGCGTAACGCGCGCTCACAGTCAGCGGCCGACAATACGTTTGGTGTGAACGATGCCTAATACCTACTACCCACTCAAAGGTGGCGTCTCAACTTGCAACCAGGTGCCTTGTTTTGACCTTCTAATGCCATCATGATTCCAGTGCGCGAGAGAGACCTAGAGTTATACATGACCGATAACACCATCCCTCTTTCGCGCTGGAATCATACTTCATAACACGGCCCCTGGTCACGACGACCTGGCAGCCTAAAGTAGGAAGGATAGCTGGGTAGTAAGAAAGTAGTGGGATTGATGTAAATCATTTAATTAATTTGAAAATAAGTCAAGTTTTAAATATCGGTACTTACCTATTTAAAAATTTGGCAAATCCGACCTTTACCAGCATTATCGACTATTTCATTTACACCTCTAATTTTTTTTTAAAGTTTTGTACCTCGTTAGATAGCTGATTAATTGAAGATGTCTTCCCCGTAATTTGTACGTTTAACGCCATGGTAAAATTTTGAGATTACTGGTGTCAAAGTTCATGTACGTACGTAGATAATATTTGAAAATAATATAATACAATTCTTCCTTTAACATTAACCTGTTTGATGTTTTAGAAAATTTGGTTACATCGGAAGGTTTGTTAAATTATTAGGTACCCAATGAAGGACATTCAATTTGCGAGTTCAGAGAAAAGTGATATTTAGTAACGAATTCTTGGAAATTTTCAAAAATACATACAAATTGGATTTTCTCGAATCCCATGAATTTTTGCCAAGGCTTTATGGGGTGCTTAATTGTTGCAAATGGGTCATACTATCTCGTCCTAGAAAGAATACGTGAAATTACAAGTCACCATGTACAGGTACCTACGTACTTGTCAAAATATTACTTATTGTATCTAGATGGTCTCTGTTCTTGCTAGCATTTGGGTCTAAGTTGTTGATACATAGTTCAGACTTTTACCAAGCTGACAGACCCAAATGTCTAGCTAAATAGGTGCCAATAATAGCACTTGTTACAAATATTAAAACAAAAAATATACGTACAATCATACCTAACGGTGATAGTGATTACTTTCATAGGTGAAAGAATGATAAAAATATCTTACCTAGGCACTTCTTCGCCAGCGTTGGGCACCCTGGAACGTAGATGAGGTCATTTTAAGTGAAAGTAGGTAATGCGTCTTACACTTGTCTTAACACAAGGACATCTCTTAAATCCAGGAACAAGATGGTTCATTTTTATTCAACTGCAACTACCTACCTACAGTAAGTAGGTAGATACTTCTCATCATCATCTTCCTGCCCTTGTCCCATATTACTTGGGGTCGGCGCAACACGTTTTCTCTTTCCATTTTCCCCTGTCAAAAGTCACGCTATCATTCACTCCCTTCTCTTTCATATCATTCCTCACACAATCCATCCATCTTTTCTTTGGCCTTCCTCCATCCATCAACATTTTTATATCCATCACTCTTTTAGTCACATGCATTTCCTCCCTCCTCTTCACATATCCATACCAAGCCAAACGATTTCCTTTCAACTTTTCTGTCACTGGCGCCACTTTCAAACTTTCCCTTATATACTCATTTTTAACTTTATCCATTTTCGTCACTCCACACATCCATCTCAACATTCTCATCTCCGCTGCATGCAATCTTTTTTCATCCGTCTTCTTCACGGCCCAGCATTCCGATCCATACAGTACGACAGGCCATATCACGGACTTGTAAATTTTTACCTTTAATTTGAGGAAGTAGGTAGATACTCCTATAAATAATAATTATTGTTCAATAAAGGTACCTAGCTACTTATCTATCTTATAGTCGTTATCATCCTCCGTCAAGGACCTCATTCATCTGGACTTCGACTGTTACTATTCAATTAAGGATTGGAAATTCAATTATAAGTTTTGAGAGTCAGAGCTGAGAGCTCAAGGTATGCGCTCAGGCGTCTAAATTAATTCGTACTTTGAGATATGATTATCTGTTTACCGCTAAGACCACGGGGATTAAGAAGTATCTACTGAGCAATGTAGATTAACGGGATGAAATAAAAAGTTTAAGCCGATTGAATGTATTGGAACCGCCGCTCTAGGCAACTGTGGACTGGTTTTACAGGCGACATTAAACTAATGAACGCATCGATGTTTTAGCGTTCTAATTATAGAAGGTGGTATTCTGTAGGTCATCATTTTATGAGTTTCGATTTCAAATTAAGTGCTTCTATTTTAGATTATGTGGTAAATTACCTTCGGTTAAAGCTTGTGGCTGCAACTTAAAATATTATTTCACCCCGGCTCTAAAATAAATTGAGGTGCGGTTACCTCTCCAAGCATTTGATTCCTCAATTTTATAATTATCGCTAAATTATACATTCTGGTTTCGCGACCGACTCCTGTGTTAATAAATTAGGTGATTAGCTGCGATCGGGATTTAACTTCCGAGGAATTTTTTCAAGTTGCACCTTTTAATCTATTCCAAGAGAATAGACTCCCAACTTTGCGGAATAAAAGCTACCTACTTTCCGTGATGCTACGGCAGTCTATAGCATTTTGCTCTTGCTGTTTCAATACAAACAATTTTCCATTATCAATCTCACTAAGTCCCGTACCTACATACCTACCTATATACTTAATACTATCTTCTTATGGCTTTTTTGCGCTGACTAACTTCGATCTAGACCAACTTTGCTGTTCAAGATTGCGGTTCCACTATTGCAATTTTACCTAAGTTAGAATTTCAACTCCCTAATGTGCTGCGACCGTTTTACAGGCTGAGATTACAACCTGACGACTGCTGAGGGTTGCATCACGGTCCCAAACTGAAAATTAAGTAGATTGAAGTGTAGAGATAGCTAAAGACGAAAAAGAAAGTTGAAAATGGAGTTAGAACTGTTTTAAGTCAGGCTTCTAATCTAATAACATCATGTGGCGTTATTACCAAAATGTGATTTCCGTCCGTGATCAGTCTGTTTTTCTGTCCTGTTGTATAAGCTGTAATCTCATTATTTTAAGTTATTCTTAGTCATTTCGTTACACAATCCTTTGTTAAATCGTCTTCAGCAATTTTTTTATTTAAAATATATCTACTTAAATGATGATGCCTACCTAAATGATTTTTATTTCTGTAAATTAGTTCAAAAAACACCTTTACAGTCAAAATTAAATTATGTTTTTAAAACTAGATGAGTTCGGTGTTTCATATCTGACTACCTACTCTGAGAAGAAAGGCCGAAGCAAACTCCACAGAGTCACAGTCTCTTTTTATAGTCCAGACATAATCTTGGTTAGGCCATATGTGGACCGTATGTGTATGTCTGAGATGGTCTTTTGAGGAAAGAACGAACAGATTTGAGTGAACTGTCCATTTATCTTCCGTTATGTCATGTCATGTGGTAAAAATATTAGCATAAAAGGAACGTGGATGTGGGGCTGACGTCAAGGCTGTAGCTACATCTAAGCAAGTAACGATACACCCCAGCAAGAAATAAGTAGGTAAGTAGCTGTACCTATACGATGATATAAATTACTTTCATAATTAGTTATGTTCGGACATTTGAGCCACAAAATTCTACAAGAGTCCTTAAGACAATTGAGGGGTTTAGTTTAGCCAAGTGTCTCGTTAGAGATGTCTTACAGAAAGACTAATGCATTTAGGACGGTCGCTCTCTGGTACGATGTTATCGCATTTTCGCGCTGGATGTGTGCTATAAAGGACGTAACAAGTTTATGTTACGTCTTCCTCTATGACGTCATGTCGGTATTTTAGCTTTTTGTAGAAGTTAAGAAGTATGGTGTCGAACTTTTTATCATGAAGTAGGCTTAGTGGTCTAATTTAAACAAGTTTTAATGAGTTAAGAATCGTTCAATCTATGTTTACGAGATAGGTCAAACCAATTTACGTGGTGGTAACTGATAACGTATATTATTTTATACCTATAATATTAGAAGATAAACTTACTAACCGCTTTAATGCAGGTCTTTCCCGATTTAGGTATATACAAATCAAGAGTACAAATATATCTGCGCTATGTAAACTGGTATTTGTTAGTAAAATAAATCGATTATAAAGTTACAGAGTCGCTACCCAGCCGTTGTGGAGCGCAATATATTCAGCTTAATAGTGTAATTTTGCAGGCTCTTGCAATATCTTGCGGTGAACTCGACCAACCCTCTGCCCACCCCTGACAGACGCCAGATTGCATGCAACATTCTGTCGTTAACAGACGGGATTATATTCACCTCACTGAGGCAATTTGTTTACCTACGTGTGAATCTCGTAGGTATTTACTGATTTAAAAGTTTTCTATCATTAAGTGCCTATCTATTCTATTTAGGCACTACTATGTAGATTGTAGACAGAATGTCTCTAAAGTACAGATTTAAGTACAAAAAAGAAGTTGCATGGCATAAAAAGTTTATAACCTACTGTAAAATTCTTTCGAAGCAAGGCACTATTACACTGAATATTTGACATCGGTAGAGCTATTTGGCAATGTCTTTACCTAAAAATATAAAGTGAGGCACTGATGGCCGGATCAGAGCAATAAAAGGTCGCGAGGTTCGAACCATACATTATTTATAGGGGGTTCTGTCGAAAACACCTTCTAAAATCAATATAGGAAAAATCGCGCTATGAGATTCTTGAACCTAATCAAATAAATCGAGTGAAAGTTAAAATTGGAAGAAGTAGGAGTCGTGCCATTGAATAATTCATTAATTTGAGATAAATGTAGTTACCTAGAGTTGAAACCGACGACGATCTTGAAGTAAAAGTAATAATATACCTACTTACTTACTTTATATTCTTGAAGATTTAGGTACAGAAGATTTTTTTTAAACTAATATGAACTGTACGAAGAATTACATGTTGGAACTACTTAGAAAAGAAAAACTTATTTTCTTTCTCTAACGTTTTCCAACCGTTCGTTCCTCAGCATGATAAGTCGCCGTCCCCGGAGAATAAAATGATAACTGCCATTATCTTTGTGTCAGCCTATGTCCGCACGGACGCGGAAACATCGCGCGCGTAAAAATCGCGTGCCGCGCTAAGAATGGAACAAATAGAAAGCGGTTCACACGGCCGCGATTTTAAATCGCGCGGTGTTCGATTTTCAACGCTCGGCGTTGAGCGTTGAATGAAAACGACATACGAAGTTCTGTACTTGTTTTCCCACGGACGCGAAAAAATCGCGCGCGTTGGTCAGTACGGTGCGCCAGTTTGTAGAGTGTAGACGTGCCGCAAGTGCGGCCAGACAAAATTATGTCATGGGACACTTGGCGTGTTACTGCTGGCTCTATTAAATTTTAATATCTCGTCAAACGTGCGCATCGACATTCTAAAATAACTAAAACAATTTCAGGATATTGTCTTAAATCATCATAGAGCGTCACAAATTGGTCTTTAAAATATCGATCATTGTTCAAGGGATATACCCAAAATTTTTTCTGCTTTTTTATCGTCTTCTGGCCACACAAATAGCTACCGCTAATAATTTTACGGAGTCCATGGTACGTCCACACTGCACGACGAATCAGTTCGAAGTAATTTTTTAACGCTCGTGCGAACACTCTGTTGAAGGCGCAAAAACATAGCGCCAAGCGATATTCCCACGCCGCGATTTTTACGCGTCCGTGGGAACGTGTATTTTTGGGGTCTGGATACATCCGCTCAAATTTTTTCGTAATTTTTATACAGTTATTTACGAAGTTAAAAAATAATGCAATAGCATCAAAGATTTAACGCAGGTTTTAAATTACGAGAATAAAGTGTTAATAATATTATGAAAATGTATTCCCAATTGTTAGTATGACAAACATTCATAGAATTATGTTCTCATGAACAAATATTCAACTACTTATTGATATTTTTTTTATTATTAGCCTGAGTTGTCCCACTGCAGGGCAAAGGCCTCCCTTTTTCCTTTCCACTCCTCTCTGTCTTGAGCTAGTGTGGACCAGTCCTGTCTGTAGGCGTCGAGCTCGTCTCGCCATCTTCTCTATGTCGACGGACGTTTTTTGGGACCCACATGGTGATAGATTTGGCCCATGACTCATTCGACATACGGCAAACGTGTCCAGCCCAGTCTCACTTAAGCTTGGCTGCTTTTTGGATGACGTCGGCGATTTGTGTTTTCGAGCACAGCACTGTGTTCTTATCACAATCCGTTAACCTGACTCCAAGAATGCTACGCTCCATTGCTCGCTGGCAAACCTCAAGCTTGAAGCACCAAAGACCAGGTTTGAGCACCGTATGTGAGGATAGGGAGTATGCACATGTCCATTAATTTTCGCTTATGGCAAATTGGTAGGTCTCCTTTCATGAAGTTTTTCATCGACTAATATCTCTTCCAGGCGTTTTCGTTGCGTCTAGCAACTACTTTTTCTTGTTTCGCCTGGAATGAGACGATGATAAATGCAGTTAAGTAATGCAATCGACGAAAACATTTTTTTTTATTTTTTCTGAAAAGTTGCTTTTTGTAATTATCATTTATTCTCCGGTGATGGCGAAGTGATTTCAGGACTAGGCTTTTGATGTCAATAGAGTATAGACATATTAATTTAGTGAGAGTAAATCGAAAAACTGACGACGACATGTGATTTGAGAGCCTGTTCTAGGTCAATGCTTATCATATAATATTTGGTTCTGACTCTAGCAGGCCAATGACTGCTACAGGCTGATATTAAATGACGGATGATGGATATAAGGAAGGTAAAACTTTAAGGAAAAAGAAAAAACTATGAGTTCCATGGTATTTTATTTATTAATTTTTTCATTGCTGCTGGAGCAATTATTTGCGCTTTACTACATTACCAAATCTATCAATATGTCTTTTGTAGCGACGACCATCCTCTGTAAGAAGAAAATTGTGTAAGAGAGAATTTGCTATGCCACGACAGATACCTAGCCAGGGAAAAACTAGAGGAAAAAGACGTTGCATGTGAAAGATGGTAAAGTTGACTTGAGAATAATCTAATACCATTTGGATAAAAAGGTCACTATAGTTAAGTTGATCGACAAAATGCATTGAATCGGACCTGGGTACCTACCTACGTTAATTTGTAATTTAAATTAGCGTTAAAATTTAGGAAAATGTGTACCTAGGTAAATGTAGGTAGGTACTTACCCTCTGAGTGATTCTCTGAATCGGAGATCTTTCCGTATTTAGCATGTATTTTTGGATTATCTGGTATAAAAAAAACACGACGTGATTATTTGGCGCAACTTATAAAATAGAAATAAAAATGTGTGCATGAATGGCAATGAGTATGTAATCCTTACTGTGTGCTAGTCATGTCATATTAAGTAATATTAAAACTGCTAATAAACAGGTACCTATGTGAATAACACTTTTATATGGGACCAAGTTTAAATGCCGAATACAGCTCTGCTAGCATTTAGCTTTTGCATATTGCCACTGTTAGTTGGTATTAATGCATTGTTGATAGCAACAATGTGGTTGAAAATTAAACCTCATTTTCTTTGGTAGAGTTTACAAGGTTTAACAAAAACTTTTAGTTTTTAAGATAGAAACCGGCCTCAAACTCTACTCTGTGATCTTATCTCATTTTACCAACATAATAGCTGGTCTACCAAGAATCGAGTGCCTTTCTACTTTAATTATTTTTAAATCAATATTTTTTTCAGTATAAAATGGCAATAAAATAAATACTTACATTGCAAAATGTTTTAGCCAATATATCAGAGCGTGATGTTTGAGAAAGCAATTTACGGATATGATTTACGATTAAAATACAGTTCTACTAGCTAGACGTACCTTCTTCAGGCTCGAAATCACCGGTTTTCGGACCTCTGGTTATTCTTACTGTATTGTCATCACCGGAAGCCGCTGAAATTTAATTTAAAGTAGTAGGCCTTTGGTGTGGGATGCAACGACACCCTTGCGCCATCCAGTTCTCCTAGCACGGCGGGCTGTGCTGGGGCGGCTGCTGCGGGTGCGGAAAGCCTCTAACGGCGCAAATACTACAATCTAATTGAGACATATATTCGAGCCGTTTGGGGTTGAGTCACTAGGGCCATGGGGTCCAAGTGCCCGCTTAGTTAGTGCCGCAACAAAAACTTACATTCAAACCTGGACATATTTCATGACTCTTTGACTGGCATTCGAAAAAAAAATACTTAACAATTATCACATAATTTCTGTTATAGAGTAGAAAGAATTATGTATTTGAATTATGTGTTATGTTCACGTCCTTCATTAATTTGTATTCTTTTGCATTTTATTTTATCGTCGTTAAATAACTTTGTTTAAATTTTACTTTTAGTTTATAAGCAGCTTCTGTCTAATGTCTTTTTTCTTTAAATAGAATAGAATATTCTTCAAATATAAATGTAGAAATTTTACAAATAAGGTGACACAATGGGCGGCTAAATGTTATGTACACCTATAATTTGTGTATACATTAGCAGTAATACCTTTCCTAAATACCTTTATAAAACAATGTTGAATGTATATATGTTGTTGGTGTTCTTTAATAAATAAATAAACGTGGCAATGCTGCCAGCCTTTTGGGCACTTTTCCTGTTGACAGCGATGCAGACGAATTTTTTGATGCCCTCTGATTATTTCCTCTCCTTTTTTATAACTTGTTTAAATTATTATTATTATTTTCAGACTGTTATCTTTTAAATTATGTAAGTAAATATTATTCTTATCTTAGTTACTGTTCAATAAAGTCTCCCCATTTATAGGTATTGTTCTTTTTTTAGGTTCACACTGTCTTAAAATTTTCTTTAAACCTAGAAAGGTTTAGAAATGGAGCCATTTACCGTCTTGCTAATACGTTTGGCAAAATTGAGCAGCCTGTTGTTAGGCTAGACTCATGTTAAAGCCAAAAAATATAAAAAAGTTTTGTAGATAATAATCTGATTGGTTAACTGGTGCACATTTTAGAATATAGCGATACTGGATGCTTTTGAAATTTTTCTTTGGTGCCTTTAAAAAATAATTAATTTTTATGTTTTTGTTACCAAAAAAATTTCTTTTATGTCCGTTGAAGGGAGGTACCTATTGTACATATTGTACCTATTCATACGTCATCGACAACACGACTGTAACAAGTAGATAATTAATAAAGTGAAATTACAGATTTTGTCCTCCTCATCAGCGTCATCGGCGTCAGATTTTTCTGGTTTCTCATGTTCTTTGCTTGTTTCTAATTTTTTGAGACGTGGCTGTTCTTCACTCGAGGGTTTTGCAATTTTCTTCTCACTAGCACTCTCATCGTTACTGCTTTCTTCATTTAAAGCCCTTGGATTATATTCACGAGTATCTAAAATGAAAGAGCTAGTAGTGCAATCGTCACAGATGGGTTTTGTATACCTGTTATATCCACGGGAAAAGTATACCTTCGAAATCTCTAATGCGAAGTGAAGGACCTCCAATGCCCCCTTGTGTTAAGTCAAACCCAAGTTTAAAATCAACTAAAAATATACAACGGGGTTGTATCAAAAGATGAATACAACGTGAAGCTATGTTAATTTAGCGCATTTGGCCGTAATAACAAGATAGGACTCACGCTTTGTGCCTCTTGAAGATTCACTAAATGCAATGATCGTAGACACCAATATCTGTAAATCGAGCAAGAGAATGAGTTCAGGTTTCAAAGAGATGATGATAATTAAAAAAAAAAAAACAAAAAGTAATAAAATTATTTACCGTTATAAAAAGCCATGATTTTGGACTGTTTTCGCCAGGCAGCAGCATGATGAAGTCTTAAAATATTTTATTTCATGAAGTGAGATTAATAAAAGTGTGCGGCGATACGCAATGATTTCAATTTCCTCGGTAATATAAACATTTTGTTTTATCACTCTCAATTTTATCAATAAGTAGGTATGTTTTATTAGGTTGGTACCAAATAAAGTGATAAAGTGTAACATTGCTTGAAATTTTCAAAAAATGCGGGTGAACAACTACCTACCTATCTACTTACTACAACTTTCTTTTATTTCAATAGGTAGGTACCCAAACTAATCCTAGCAATATTTTGATTGCAGAATCCCAAGAAATTAATTTAATCGATGATGAAAGTTTGAAATAAAACTAAAATGTAGGCAGTGCGTAAATAAATAAATAGCAAAACATAAACACGCCTCGATTTTTTGTTAAGTATTAATAACTTTATCATACCTAACTCATCACCACCATTTTATAGCATCCACAACGCCACAGCAGAAAAAATAAAGATGATTTAGCTCAAAAGGCTGACTACTGAGGTGACTGTTAACTTAAACATGTAGATTCAACCACAAATAAGTCAATTGGGTTTCAAAACCTTCAATAAATCTTATCTTCTAACCAGAAACCTAAATGTTTAATTTTAAAGGTTCGCGTGCATCTTAGGAACATAGTATGGACACTGCGCTGGTGTGGGCCCGCCTTACCATTTAAATGACGGATTTCCATACAAACTTTGACCGCCTATTTAACCCCCGAAGGACGATGGGAAGAGGCCAGACAGAATGACCATAATGCCTTGGAAGTTAGGTAGGCCTTTGGTGTGGGATGCAATCTGTGTCGACACCCTCACGCCGTCCCATCTTCCTAGCACGGCGGGCTGTGCTGGGGCGGCTACTGTAGGAGCAGAAAACCTCAAATATAACAACCTTATTGGGAGCCTTATTTTGAGCCGATTGGGGTTAAAACACTAGGGCCTTGGGGTCCGTGTGCTCATCGAGTATTTCGGGACATCGCCAAGCGGTTGGTCGACTCTTCACGGGACCAGAGGGCTGGCCTATTTTTAGCCCAAAGATTCAGCATTGCCATCCAATGTGGCAATGCTGCTACCCTTTTGGGAACTTTTCCCATTGACAGCGATGCGGACGAATTTTTTGATGCCCAATGAGCTCTCCTCCTTTTTTTATTTTTGAATATATACTTGTACATATTATTAGGTCCTTATATATGAAATTGGCGTTTTGTACGGGAGGAATATAAAGCCATTTTTTTTTTTGTAAAATATATTGAATTAATCGAAGTATGCACCGTTGTTATCTATGCACTTTTGCCATCTCATAGGTAGTTCATTGATCCCTTTACTAAAAAAACCATGGGGGCGAGAATCAATAAACTCTTTGAAGGCGGTTTGGACTGCCGCATCGGAGTTGAATTTTTTTCCTTGTAAGAAGTTGTCCAAATTCCGGAAAAAATGGTAATCTGTTGGAACAAGGTCCGAGGAGTACGGTGGATGTCGCAGACATTCCAAATGTAGCTCACCTAACTTAGTGGTTGTTTGTTGTGCAGTGTATGGTCTTGCGTTTTCGTGAAGCAGCAGTGGCCTAGAGCGATTGACCAATCTCGGTTGTTTAGCAGCTAGCTCTTCCTTCATGGTTTGTAGTTGCTGACAATAGATATCTGCCGTAATCGTTTGGCCAGATTTTAGAAAGCTGTAGTGAACGACACCGGCACTAGTCGACCAAACACTCACAAGTAACTTTTTCTGAGTCAATTTTCGTTTAGGGCAGGATTTGGCTGGGTCTCCAGGGTTCAGCCATTGCGACGAGCGCTTTCGATTATCGTACAGTATCCACTTTTCATCACAAGTAATGATTCGATTTAAAATCCCTTCATTGTTGTGTCGGTTGATCAAAGTAACACAGCAGTCGACGCGTGTTTGCAAGTTCGATTCACTCAATTCATGAGGTACCCATCGTTCAAGTTTTTTTACTTTCCCGATTTGCTTCAAGTGGATTAATACAGTTTTATCACTTACCCCGAAGCCTGCAGCTATCTCTGAAGTGCTTTGTGATGGATCCGCTTCCACAATAGCCTTTAATTCTTCATTTTCCACTTTGGTCTCCGGTCATCCACAGGGTTGGTTCTGAAGGTCGAAATTTCCAGAACGAAAACGTTGAAACCAAAAACGTACCGTGCTTTCTTTTGCGACACCAGCGCCATACACATCATTAATCCTTCAAGCTGTTTCTGCAGCACTGTTGCCACGGTAGAACTCGTACTCGTAAATATACCGATATTTCATGTTTTCCATTGTGCGGTAATAAGCGACGCCAAAGAAAAAAATAACGAGGAAAAAACAAATGAATGACTGTTTTTAAAATTCAAATGTACCAGCTAAATGAATTTATAAATTTGAATTTGGAGTTCTTAACCAAAGAGGAGATATTTCAGATCAAAGTGGTCAGTACGACAAAACGCTAATTTCATATGTAATTGTGTTAGCTTGTATATTGTAATTAAGATTTATAACTGAGTAAATAAACCCCCAAGGATACTATTTCCAAAATCCTTTCTTGGGGCGCCTACACCGTAAGTACCTATACTAAGTAGGTACCTATACAGATTCTTTATACTTGCCAAAAACATGTTTTAATAGAGACTTCGTGGTTGGATTAGTCAGTCAGTCAGTCAGTCAGTGAGTGAGTGAGTGAGAAGTATTTCGCTTTAATATTTGTAGATTTTAATTTTATGATAAAAGAAGTTAATAAAGCCAGGTATTCTTTCCTGAACAGTCACAGCGGCTTCAGTTAAATCACAACCATTCATAACGTAATATGAGCAGAGATAATGTGTGCCCCGGGCGAGACAAATTTGCCAACTTTTTCTGTTGAACAATCTCTTTATATGAAATGGTTAGCGCCGAGGATTTTCGCGCAAAGTATTATTAGCAAAGTTGAATATTAATGTTTGCAATTCATTTTTAAAATACTGATGGTGTTTGTAGTTTTTTTTTTTAATAAGCCTAATGGCTGAAATTATTTTAATCAATTAGGTATCCGAATCGGTAGGTAGGTACACCGAATTACCGACACAGCTATTTACGTACCTATCAGGGTCGTAGCCTTCATACAACTTCCCTTCGGAAGCAACCACCACAACCACTCATCTTAATGTCTACCATTGTCAAATAATATGGTACAGCTGTGTGTGTAACTGTGTATCACATCACATTACATAATAAACATTGTAGTTCTGATTTGTTGACATTGTTTTTATTATTATTTTATTTTTATTATTATTTTTACATTTTCATGTTAAATTGAGATTTGTATGTATCTTGTTGTCGTTAAGGTGTAATTTTTAATATGGGAGAACCTGAAATAAATGGATTATTTTTTTTTTTATATAATTATATTTAATACTAGTTTAATACATCCTAATATTATAAACCTACAGATTTCTGTCTAAGTTTATGAGAACTGAACAATTTTTTCTTCGGCTTCCTTCTAATGATAATTGTAGCTACGCCACTGTTACCTATGTAGGTTTTATTGATGAAATTATATTTAATACTAGTTTAATACATCCTAAGATTATAAACCTACAGATTTCTGTCTGAGTTTATGAGAACTGAACAGTTTTTTCTTCGGCTTCCCTCTAATGATAATTGTAGCTACGCCACTGCTACCTATGTAGGTTTTATTGATGAAATGAGACTATATAGAGAATAAACTGAGTTACGAAAAATCTCAAAATAAAATCGTGAAAAATAGGAAAAAATATCCCTGAAAAAAAATACCTTACGTACCTACCTACTTACGGCCGAACCTATTTTCAGTAAAAGACAGATCGCTATTGATGGTAGACAGTATTAATTCTATCTGTCCTTATGTCAGGCCGGTAAGATTCCGTAGCCTCATATACATTATTGGAACGTTAAAACAATAGACAGACAGGTTTTTCTATCTTCAGTATGCCAAAACTGGTGATAGATAGGTTATTGGGTTCGGCCGTTATGCGATAAACGGTCCCATCTATTGAATTGGACCTCGCAGAATCAGAAGTTAAGCACATGAGGTTAATTCCGTTAATATTTAATAATACCTAATACTAATAATGTGCGTGACTGACCGCAGTTAACTCGAAAATTGTCTCAGCAATTCGGATTTGTTAGAAATCCTCGCAAAAACCGACAGCTTAAAATTTACATGAAAAGTACGTGGCTTAGCGTTGTGGCGCTGAGGACGTGTTTTTACCTTGGGCTTTAACTGCTCACTCTTTATTCGAAATTGGCTTCGAGGCTTATTGGATAAAGAGATTATAAAATGTTGCTTCGAGGGGTTGGGATCAAATCTTTCTTCGTACATATTCACAAGCCAGTTAAAGGGGTTGCGTAGCAAACATTTAGTCCCTAGACGAGGTGAATGATCTGCGAGATAGGGAAAATATTTTTCATCGCTAATTCATATTTAAGTAGTAGTTACGTACCTATTTAGCTAGGTACCTCAGCTAGGTACCTCCTATTACTGATAAGTGAAGTGAATATCCAGCATTGTCTAGGTATGCTACCTAGACAATGCTGGATATTCACTTCACTTATCTGTGGTATAGCATATACCACAGACTACCTACAAGTTGAAAGTATGATAGATTCGCAAATTTGTAACAAAGTTAAGGAATAAAATTCATGAAAAACCAAAATTTTAAGATTTCTGTACGTAAGTGTGAACTTATCCATTTAAATGGGAATTTAATGTAAATACGAAGTCGAAGAAAGCTGTTTAGGTAGAGGAGACAAATGGAAGGTATTTTAGTTTGTCGTTTGTTGGTGCCGTCTGCGAGCTTGCGTGACGTTCTCCCGAACGAAACTATCGCATGACTTCCATAGCTCATAAACTTTGCGTTTATGAATGTCTTGGAAAAACTTTTTGTTCGGGAAAACTTATGTTATGACGATAGTACAAACCTGTGTCAAACATATATGTAGCTGTTCTATTTACAACTAAATGTGAATTTGAACACCCAAGGACATGCTATCGTATAAAGTCAGGTAGGTATACCTACTTACCTCATGAAAGTTTTTTGTAAAGTTAAGTAGGTATAGTAAGCACAAACTCCACTTTTAAACCTTACGAATCTTATTTCCCTTTACGGTAATTCGTTAATACAATGGGCAATGAGGTTAATATAAGATCAAGCTTATTTATGTACAGGTAGAAAACCGAATACAAGAGCCTGCTGACGACGCGACGGCAACAACAGTTCATGTGGAATTTGTGCTCACGATTCGTGCCGGCAACTATATCTCGCTATTTTTAGGTAAATATTTTTTCGTTTCTTTTTGGCCAATAAACCTGTACCTAATGATAAAACAGAGATGCGTTAAGTAATTATGAACTTACCTACCTTCCTACCTTGAAGGAACATGTGAAGTTATATAAGTACCTGCCTACGAACTTACCTGCCTATCTACGCGAGCTGCCAATGTATGAGACCTATCTCCTCTAGCTATGTATACACAAATTATAGGTGTACATAACATTTAGCCGCCCATTGTGTCACCTTATTTGTAAAATTTCTACATTTATATTTGAAGAATATTCTATTCTATTTAAAGAAAAAAGACATTAGACAGAAGCTGCATAAAAACTAAAAGTAAAATTTAAACAAAGTTATTTAACGACGATAAAATAAAATGCAAAAGAATACAAATTAATGAAGGACGTGAACATAACACATAATTCAAATACATAATTCTTTCTACTCTATAACAGAAATTATGTGACTAAATGATAATTGTTAAGTTTTTTTTTTTTCGAATGCCAGTCAAAGAGTCATGAAATATGTCCAGGTTTGAATTTAAGTTTTTGTTGCGGCACTAACTAAGCGGGCACTTGGACCCCATGGCCCTAGTGACTCAACCCCAAACGGCTCGAATATATGTCTCAATAAGATTGTAGTATTTGCGCCGTTAGAGGCTTTCCGCACCCGCAGCAGCCGCCCCAGCACAGCCCGCCGTGCTAGGAGAACTGGATGGCGCAAGGGTGTCGTTGCATCCCACACCAAAGGCCTACTACTTTAAATTAAATTTCAGCGGCTTCCGGTGATGACAATACAGTAAGAATAACCAGAGGTCCGAAAACCGGTGATTTCGAGCCTGAAGAAGGTACGTCTAGCTAGTAGAACTGTATTTTAATCGTAAATCATATCCGTAAATTGCTTTCTCAAACATCACGCTCTGATATATTGGCTAAAACATTTTGCAATGTAAGTATTTATTTTATTGCCATTTTATACTGAAAAAAATATTGATTTAAAAATAATTAAAGTAGAAAGGCACTCGATTCTTGGTAGACCAGCTATTATGTTGGTAAAATGAGATAAGATCACAGAGTAGAGTTTGAGGCCGGTTTCTATCTTAAAAACTAAAAGTTTTTGTTAAACCTTGTAAACTCTACCAAAGAAAATGAGGTTTAATTTTCAACCACATTGTTGCTATCAACAATGCATTAATACCAACTAACAGTGGCAATCATGAAAAACCATTATCTCGTAGATACGTATCTAATAAAAATATGATTACGCAAACTGTCATTGAGAAAATTGTCTTTAGAAGTCTAAAACAAAAAACACATTTGTTCACAGAAAGTTTATTATGAAAAAAAATAAAACACTATTTCAAACAAAGTCACCTTTGGTAAGGAAACATTTATTACCATTTCTAGGTAGCGTGTTGTAATGTTAGTAGTTTTATCGCAGTATTTTTATTTCCGCTAGTCTACACTGCGCTTTTGTGGAAATCAAATAAAAAATCTATAGTCTTCGCCATGAATTTTCATTTCATGTCTGTGTAACTGAATTCAGTTGAGCTATCAAGTACCTACTTATTATTGAACGATAGTTATCCAATTTTAATTTATCAGTCAGTACCTACCTATATACAACGTGTTTTTTTTATGTCATAAGTCAGGGTTATATTCTATAAGTAAAAATAATACAAAAATGTCCTAGAATAGTGGTCCAAAAATGCATAGTTTCGAAGATATCATCAAGACTCTCGATGTGTGTAGGTATCTAAGTTTCATTGATAAATACGAGTAATTCATTTTCATTCATAATTAAAGCTAAGAAATAGCGACGTTGTCATATTTCACGTAAGGGTGGTTTATATTAATAATCGTGACTTTGTCGAATTATTTTGTATGAAAAATTAAAACAAAAAAAAAATGATAATTGAAAAATAATTTATGCCAGTTGATTCTTTAAGTCTCATTCATACCCTAGAGTTGTGAAATATTAAAAAACACCTTCTATAATAAAATATCATAGCTATAAGGTTGAAAATAAAAACGAAATCAGACCGCATTTTCAGGAAAATAAAACAAAAGCAAGCAGGCTTGTTTGAAGGGGACACCCGGATTTGAACCGGGGGCCTATCGATCTGCAGTCGATTGCTCTGCCACTGAGCTATATCCCCGATGAAATGGACTGCGAAAAACCGATTTAAAAAGCCCTTGAAAACAAATAAGATTGAAATGTGTGGAAAATTGTTCAGTGAACTTCAATGTAGGTATCTCTATTTAGCTACGAACGTGGGTATTGTGCTCAGTGCTTTTTATCTCGTTAAATGTCAGTGGCTTAAAGTCGGGAATAAGGACGATGTAAGATGATACCCATATTAATAATTATTATTATTAACTAGCTGTGCCCGTGACTTCGTTCGCGTGGATGTTGGAAAACAACTTGTATTTTAATCGGATTTTGTTCACAATTTCATGGGTTTTAATTTTTTTTGCGTGAAACCTTAACTCTTTTTCTAAAATAAAAGTAGCCTCAGTTACTCCTCATAACATCAGCTATCTGGCAGTGCAAGTTCCGGCAAAATCCGTCCAGCCGTTTCGGAGATTACCCGGAACAAACACACAGACAGACAAAAATGTAAAAAATTGTTTTTAGTAGGTACCGTATCTACTTTCATATATGCATTAAGTAAAAAGCTGTTATTTTGCCATTAGGTATAAACAGACACTTCAATTTTATTTATTTGTAGAGATGTAAAATCGGGCTTTAATACTACATATAAATTCAATGACTATCTGCATTGTGTAAGAAAATTCAAATGCCAGGAATTGTTTTAGCGGCACCCTAATTGCGTAACACTATCAATCATAATCTGAATCATTTTGAAGCAAATTGCTAATCCATTGCTTCATATATGTTGGAAAAATTTGTCTACTCAACAACGTAAATAACGCAATGAATGTTGTTGAACTGTCAAAATGAAACCGATTCCTACTGTAAGTGTGTTACGCAATTGCCCCGCTGGTCTCTATGATGTTAAGTGAGTGGTTCTCAGTATCCAGTTACTTCAGATTTTCTTGTTTAAGAATTGCCACAGAAATTAATAGGTACTTAACTTACTTATTATCTACTATGTGTAGAGTTGTAGGAAGACAAATCCAAACATCATTGGGTTTTTTTTATTGCTTTTATTGTAATATAATTTTATAGACGGTTTATGACTAACGTTATCAGGCTGTAGGTACCCTTATACTTTTCACGAGCGTGGTTCTGCATAAGTGCATTGCAGTGCGTAACAAAGTTTATTAGCCGTTAATTCGTTCGTACGGAGAATGTAGGAAACACTGCATGTTAATAGAGCTTATTAGTCTCGCGCTCTGAAATATCTGCGACGTCACATTTCACTAGGTATTTAATTGCCATAGATTAATTTATAGGTAACTTTGTATAATGCGTTCCGTCTAGTGCTTTTAGATTGAAAGATAAGTTGTTCTTCGTGTCGCTGGCACGACAGTTATTCATATTTTCATGGCCCAAAACTTCGCCACTTCCACGGCGTTATCGGAGGCAGAGCAGAGATCCCTTTGGCTGCATGTTTTGGGGCACAGAAGGCAGGAGGTGGATTATAGTTTGCAGCGGCGAGGGGTGAATTTTTGTAAGAGAGAAGCCGAAGCGAAGCCGGTTTTAACTTACTTACCTACATAACAATAAAGTAAAAATTAATTAAAATTAAAGTCTTTTCTTTACTGAATTTAACTCCATCTATCGTCAAATAGCACAACCAAAAAGACTCCATTACTATAAAAATCGAATGTTTTAGAGAAATAAGCTTGACTAAACTAAGTAATTCTAGAACAGGTGAAAACTAAATAAAAGAGCAATATTCGTCCATCTCGTTCTCGCTGACGCATTTTTTCTATATCTGTCTCTATCGTAACCCGTTGTACAGCGGCTTGCTCTCGTCCATTATCAAGCGGTGCCACGTGACCTAAAGTCACGTTATGACGGAATTGCTATGAATTTTTAGTTCCCGATTATGACGTTTTGGCGCTGGGTTATTTTAAACCATTTTTATTATTGTTGCTGTTATTCAAAGCTAATAATAGGCGTTTTTGTTGTTTGAATGTTATGTAATTAATGTTGTGTGACTATAGACACTATTGACTGTGCCATTTTTCAATAGCGGTAGAGTTGCTGATGCGAAACTCCGACGGGAATCCAGTAGAAATCATGTTATATGGTGCTATCGCCACTGATAGTTTGTGACACAGCTCGAAATGCACACCCTGCTGCTGTTCCGTCGAGGTAGCCCCACGTTATGAGGTTCAATTCCACCTTCCCACTTGGGTTTGGAGACGGTTCAGGGACTTCCAAGTGGAACACGGAAGGTTACGCCTTGCAGGGATACGCTCGTTTGGTGGTAGATAGTGAGTAAGTAGATGGGGGAAAGGTATCCTGCCACATTTTAGTTTAGTTATAGAGTTAGGTACAATGGGTAATAGCTGATCAAACATAAATGTCAACATAATTTTTTGGACAGGACAAGCTATGTTAATGATTGTAATGTACGTTTCCGATTTAAAAAAGTGCTACCTAAGGACGTAAAAACTGTTATAGAGAACAATGACTGCAACAAGTCGCCGGGGTCAGATGGCGTTAGAATTAAAGATCTAAAATAAATAAAAGAACACATTAGTCCCGTAATAGCTTCATCATCTGCCTAGCCTTTTCCCAACTATGTTGGGGTCGGCTTCCAGTCTAACCGGATGCAGCTGAATACCAGTATTTTACATGGAGCGACTGCCTATCTGACCTCCACAACCCAGTTACTGGGTAATACGATACCCCTTGGTAAGACTGGTTGTCAGACTTTCGGGCTTCTGACGACCCGTAACGACTGTCAAAGATACACGAATGACAGCCGGGACCAACGGCTTAACGTGCTTTCCGAGGCACGGAGGGGTCTTGATATGTAAAGATGGTCACCCATCCACGGACCAACCGCGGCAAGCGTAGCTTAACCTGACCGATCGACCCGTGCGGCTGTTATTTCTTAGCCACAAGCCCCTCAGTCCCGTAATAGCTTATTTTATGAATATTAGTGTTAAAAAATCTCAATACCCGGATGAACTTAAAATGTCTATTGTCAGGCCAATATTTAAGCAGGGATCACATCAAGATTATGGCAATTATAGACCTATAGCAATTCTAAATACGGTAAACAAAATAGTCGGGAAAGTTATAGTTAAACAACTCACTAGTTTCTAGGAAAACAATAGTATTTTAAACGATGTCCAACACGGTTTTAGACTCAATAGAAGTACTGTAACTAGGCTAGAGAAATTCACAGACGAAGTCAATAATCATCTTGATGAAAAAAAGGTGGTTATAAAATGAGCTCCTCATTTACTTTAATTTTGATTTGACTTGTAGTGAAGCTTAAGCCTTCAAAAATGACACTAAATTGCTAAGTTGTGCGAGAAGCACCAAGAAATATGTTTTTAAAACATGAAAAAATAGCACTGTTCATTTTATTGAAATACTGTTGATTTTCTTTCTCCAACCTGAATATACTGTATTTCTTGCGAAAAAAGTTGGCAACCCTAGTTGCAACCACTAGACCTGTTGAAATTAACAAGTCCATCATGTGACAAAACAGTATTCAAAAGCATACCTTACCGATACGTGTTAATGTTAAAGATCAAATTGGCATAACTGTATTCTATAATATTTGCCTAACTTAAATAAGTTGTTCTAGTTCGTTAAGCTTGAACACTTATCTACTGCTAAATGCAGAAGGTTCAATTTCGTCTAACTTTTAGTGGGTCAGGTAACAGCTATTACCCACTGTACCTGGTAATGACGCTGTCGATTTAAGAAGCTGTGCCTACTTTTTAGCTGTTGCCTTGGTAGTTGAGCACCAAATAGTGGGTGTCTAGTATCAGACTAATGTTTGCATTTCTCCACTGCGCTTGCAACTTCTCTTCGGACTTGTGAAGGTGCTATACCAGCTGTGGGATATAGTGCGCTGACCGGGGTCGGCTTCAGGCAGCCTGTGTTTGTTCGGTATCTTTCTTTCATCTACTTCCTTGGCATGGGCTGAATGGTGCGGGGTGTTACACTGGACACGCATATTCGCCCGCAGAAAAGTAGAGTTCTAGGTCAGTTAAAGATAAGTTAAGACCTTTATAGGTTTTCTATACAAATAAATAAAATTGAAGTGTCTGTTTGTAATGTCAAAGTAACAACTTTTTATTAAATGCATAGGAAAGTATAAACGGTTCTTATAACAAAAAAGCAATTTTTATCATTTTTGTCTGTCTGTCTGTCTGTTTGTTCCGGCTAATCTCCGAAACGGCTGGACCGATTTTGACGGGACTTTCACTGGCAGATAGCTGATGTAACTGCGGGTAACTTGAGCTACTTTTTTTTTAATAATTGGTGTTCCGCGTAAAAAAACTAAAACCCGTGAAATTTTGAACAAAAAGTCGGATTTGAAAAATTCTTGTTTCATTTGGTAGCCCAATTCTCGAAGACAGTTATAGGCTATTTAACATCACGCTACGACCCTTAAGAGCCGAGCAGAAAGAAAAAAGTCAGAATTATGAACAAAAAGTCGGATTTGATAAATTCTTTTTGCATTTGGTAGCCCAATTTTCGAAGATAGTTATAGGCTATTTAACATCACGCTACGACTCTTAGGAGCCGAGCAGAAAGAAAAAAGTCAGAAAGAACATTAAGCGAATACGTAGTAATAGCGCGGGCGGGCGGGCGATTCAACGCGACGGCACAGATTACCAGATAAATCACTCCATACAAAATTTTCAATTCCTACTACTATAATAGCCTACACCTTCGAGTCGCTAGACACTGCGAACGAAAATGTACCTAACCTTACAAGCGTAAAGTGAGTTGTGCTTTGTAGCCGCGCGCCGCCGCCGCGTGGTTATTGTGAATTGCCAGGGCTGCCTTTTTCGAAAAAGATGTCAGTAGGTATTTGTAGTACACTTTATAAAATAATATAAAATTAAATTAAATGATTTTTAATGTTTTAGCATGTTTAATTGTTAAAAATACTTATGAAAGACCGAGGAATATGTTTATGCTAGGTAACTATTTAATATTCTGTGACCACACCCCGAAACTGCAGTTGTAAGACAAGTAAGGCCCATATCGTACGCAACATGCAGTACCTATTTAATAATTCGTGACGTAACCACTCCGCATGGCCACGAATACGAATGAAATAGGAAGGGGAGGAAACTGAAAACACGATTAATTGATTTGTTCGTTCATTTACACAATTATCGGAATAGGTAACTACTATGCTTCTACACTATGAACAAACCTGCGCTGGCGCCATATTGTCACGTCATGCACGCTTTTATAACACTTGCACGCTTTTAAATAAACAATAATCATATGAACATAACATTAACAAGATAATAACGATAATAAATATCATTGAAATTTAATTTGCACAAAGTAGATTTTTGCTAAACGTAATTTTCAAATGACAGTTGACAAATGGAGGGCATTGACCTTTCTATCCTTATCTCAGACGCATAGTAGAAGTAATTACTTAATTACTTCTACTATGCGTCAGTACGTAGCGGCAGTGCGTAGGTAATTACCTACCAATAAAATACAAAACACGAAATATGCAAGCTTAAACGATTTACCTATTTAAAAAACGATAGTAAAACTGTATCAGCAGGTAAACTGAAAAAAGATAAGTTTTTTATCTCTTCTCTTGCTGGATCTACATCCATCAACTGCACATAATACACCAGAACCAGCCATATCATAAGAATTTGAAACTATACATGCGTACGTACGCGCCTCGCGGCTGTCGACTAAGAAATGGGCTGCGTGCGGCCCGGCTGCCTGATTTATCTGGTAATCTGTGGCGACGGGTCGGGGAACGAGGGAGTTTTATTAAAATGTGGATGTTATTTTAGTATATTGTGTATCTTACGACATCGTCGCGAACGAAGTCGCGGGGCACAATTATATATACAAATAAATAAAATTGAAGTGTTTGTTTGTAATGTCAAAATAACAACTTTTTACTAAATGCATAAGAAAGTATGAACGGTACTTACCTATATAACAAAAAAGCAATTGTTAACATTTTTGTCTGTCTGTCCGTCTGTTTGTTCCGGCTAATCTCAGAAACGGCTAGACCGATTTAACTGGCAGATAGCTGATATTACGGCGGGTAACTTAGGATACTTTTATTTTAGAAAAATAATTAGGGTTCCGCGCAAAAAAATTAAAACCCATGAGATTATGAACAAAAAGTCGGATTTGAAAAATTATTTTTGAATTTGGTAACCCAATTCTTGAGGATAGTTATAGACTATTTAACATCACGCTAAGACCATCAGTAGCCGAGCAAAAAGAAAAAGTCAGGAAGAACACTAAGCGAAAATTAAGTAATAGCGCGGGCGGGCGATTCAACGCGACGGTTGGCGACGGGTCGGGGGACGAGGGAGTTTTATTAAAATGTGGCTCTTATTTTAGTATATTGTGTATCTTACGACATCCACGCGAACGAAGTCGCGTGGCACAGCTAGTACTAAATAAAAATAACATAGAAAAGTACACATCATGGTGGACATAACAACATTTCGATTCGGTGAATTTGTTTATGGGTAGATCAGATGCTTATTTGCTGGACATAGGACATATTTAAATACGGAATTAATCCTCACTTGAATACAATAAGCATATATGTTCAGTGAAAATTGTCCTGTTTAAGTTTGCCTTTTAATTAACGACAGAGCCGGTATTTAAATACAAATTGTTGGACTCAAACAAATAGATCCTTTTCAAATCGATTAAATCGCCTCGGGCGATTCGACATCGCGCTTGTTGTCGTTTACCGCTGACAATGCCAACAGTAAATGAAAATTAAACACATTTTGTAACAATTAACCACACGTTGGCAAACTGTCTGTCATACTTCATTATTTATCTATACATACAAATAAATAAAATTGATGTATCTGTTTGTACTAATATATAGGTATAATAAATAAACGGTACTTATAACAAAAACCAATTTTTAAAATTTTTGTCTGACTGTTTGTTCCGGCTAATCTCCGAAACGGCTGGACCGATTTTGACGGGACTTTCACTAGCAGATAGTTCATGTTATAAGGAGTAATCTAGGTTACTTTTATTTTAGAAAAATAAATAGGGTTCCGTGCAAAACAATTAAAATCCATGAAATTATGAACAAAATCCGATTCAAATAAGGCAGTATTGATCTCCCACGCGGACGAAGCCGCTACGGGCAACAGCTAGTTTGACATAAAGGTATATTTACGTACGAAAGGGAAACCTGGAAAAAAATTATATCAAGTCCTAGGAACAATTGTAGGTACCTATTGTCGAACAGTCGCACACTTAAGACTAAGATTAATACTACAAATAAAAATAATAGTTTTAATTTAAACTGTGATTATTGTTATAACTAAACGATTAAGTAAGTATGTGATTTAAAAAAAATCTTTTGGCAAAATAAATGCTTATTTTTATAATACGGTATATTTTATTTGATTTTCTACAATTCTTTTCATTTTCACTCGAGAAATACCGTCACTACCAATCAACGAACTTATTTTACATCTAGTTCAGTATTTGATTACATTTCAGATTTCGTTCAGTATTTTATATTAGAAAAGAAATTACTTAAACAGTTGACAAAACACTTCTGAACATATCTGTATTTACTTCTACTATGAATAGAAGTTTACAAACATTTTTTATTATTGTTCCACTGCGAATTATTCGCAGTGGAACAATAACAAAAAATGTTTAACATAAAGTATTTGTACTGGCAGGGGCCAAATTTCACGCACTATTAATACATAAGTATGTATAACATATAAAAAAGTTCGCTTTCTACAGGGTGATATTGAAATCATGGGCATCCTCTTAAGGCGTCATTGTACTCATCGTTATGAACAACTTTTACTATGGGACCAAAACTGAAATCGCGAAAAAAAAATCTGTTGTTCCGGGCTACATTTTGACGAGTTATGCGGTGAACGCCTGGATAGCAACTTGCCCGGATACAGATCGGCCCGTGAATCCATCTTCCCAGAGACAGTGGGATGAGCCGCTCTGCAGGTTGGTACGGAATAATCTTATCAATACGTCCACCAATACTGCTGAGCGTGCCCGCCTGCTGGCTGTGAGTGAATGGGAGTCGGGCCTCTGGCTTCAAGCACTACCGTCACCCAACATAGGCACTTTGCTGGGTGACTCCACCTTCCGGCTCGCTACCTGTCTGCGTCTGGGCGCTCCTTGCGGGGCTCCACATCGCTGCCAGTGCGGTGAAGCCGTTGACTGCCTCGGACATCATGGCCTGTCTTGTAGTAAGAGCGCAGGCCGGATAGCACGGCACGCCAGCATTAATGACATTATCCGTCGTGCTCTTGTCACCGCCGGGGTGCCAGCTGTTTTAGAACCCAACGGCTTGGCACGCGACGATGGCAAGAGACCAGACGGAATGACCATAATGCCTTGGAAGTTAGGCAGGCCTTTGGTGTGGGATGCAACATGTGTCGACACCCTTGCGCCATCCCATCTTCCTAGTACGGCGGGCTGTGCTGGGGCGGCTGCTGCAGGTGCGGAAAACCTCAAACGGCGAAAATATTCCGATCTTTTTGGGAGTTATATGTTCGAGCCGTTTGGGGTTGAAACACTAGGGCCATGGGGTCCGAGTGCCCACTTGGTTTTCCGAGACATCTCCAAGCGGTTGGTCGACTCTTCACGTGACCAAAGGGCTGGCCTATTCTTTGGCCAAAGAATCAGCATCGCCATACAACGTGGCAATGCTGCCAGCCTTTTGGGCACTTTTCCTGTTGACAGCGATGCGGACGAATTTTTTGATGCCCTATAATTATATAAATATATATATTTTTTTACATTTGTACATATTATAATTATTATTTTAAGTCTGTTAGCTTATATATTATGTAAATATTATGTATTGGTTTAATTGAAATAGTCAAAATAAATAAATAATCGCCTATGACGTTATGCGAACATAAATATAGGGAACAGCAGATTTTTTTTCGCGATTTCAGGTTTGGTCCCATAGTAAAAGTTGTTCATAATGATGAGTAAAATGACCCCTTAACAGGATGCCCATTAATTCAATTTCACCCTGTATAAGAATTAATTTGTGTACGCTGCCATAACGCCAGTTGGAATGTTATTCAAAAGTCTTATTCAGTATCTCCGTTCCTTTATGAGCAATCATGAATTTTGCATAGCGCGCGCTCTATTTGGGAACTATTTTTGTGTGTAAATTCTGTTGCTTTAATATAAGCAGTTTTCAAGTACGACCATGTGTACGCTAGCTTGATCGTTATGCCAGCGTACACAGTAAAATGGTCTTTATTTCTTAAATTAAAGAGACACATTTTTTTGCAATAATTAAGCTCTATTTATAGGGCATAACAACGACCGTGAATTACATCATGTGTACGCTACCATCGCGGACACAAAACCATAATATCGTGTTAATAGTTCAACTGTAGGTAGTGTAGGAAAGTGTTTTGTAGTCTATACTAATTCGGCAGACAATAATCGACATCCTACCCACTAGCGTACCTATTATAGGCTGACCGCATAACTGAGACGTTGCCTGAGGTAGCCGTGCAGTGCGGAAGGGGTGATAGTTGTCACAAGTTGACGAATCACTGGGCTCTTGCATTACGTCATCACACCCCTCCCTCATCGCGCTGCTACCTCAGGCAACGTCTCAGTTATGCGGTCGGCCTATAGTACCTAACCCTTTTTCGATAAATCGGTCACGTGCACTTTTAATGGTAATAGGCCCTTACAAGCTTTTCTCTATTTTAACTACTTACTAACACTTCAATTGTGTTTCAGTTCTTCAAGCACGCTAAAATAGGTTATCTGGATATATACGATAGGGTGTCGTTTAGACAAAATTTAAACAACGATTGAACATTTCGTTTTCTTTTTTATTATTTTAAAATGTGATATCCGTTACATAGATCTACAAACGATAGACTAGGCTGGGCCACTCGCAGTATTTAAATCCAATAGAAAGTTCTCCAACACTTGGTCCGTTTCTGTATCTATTAAAAACATCGCATTTTCTCTTTCCATAATATCTCTTTCATATAATTCATAAGACTGTTTGGGCATGTTTGTAAACATTGTTAAGATGTCATCGTGCAGGTTATCATTGTTGGTTCCTAAGTTTCTTTTAATATCTTGCCAAATATGATCTATGGGTGACAAGTCTTCGAAATTTGTCGGTAGTCGTAATACTTGATGACCATTCGCTTTTATAACGCGATCAACACGAGGCATTTCTTCTATATCGGCATGGTTTTTGACGAGCTGATATAGATGTGATTTGTTCATGGCGTCACTGAATGGTACATTGTGATTATGCAGCCATTTTTTCATATCTCTTTTCGTGTCAAACATGGTTAAGGATTTCGATTTATATGTTCCATGAAGGGGACTATTATCTAATACGACAATAGCCGAAGGATATAAAGATCCAAGTAAAATATCTACAACCCACTTGTAAAAATCATCTCCAGTAGCAGAAAAGCAAAATAAACCATTTGTAAAACCATTTCTAGACACTGCATGAAATAAAATGCATTCACCGCTACAAATATCGGTTGTCTGGCCATGTTGTTTCCATGGGTTACAAAAAATGTGATTTTTATCTATAATCCTTTCACTGATATAATAAATAACATTTCTTTCTTCTTGACGTATCTGCTTCATTTTCTTAAGATATGAATATCTTTCAAATGTTATTTTCGGGTTTTCCATAAGTAGTTTTGTGTCATTGGAAATTGTTTGATAATCAATGCCTAGCATTGTCAGATCCAGTTTAAATTGCTCAGCACCTTGAAAGTACTTACCACTCATGGTGCTCATAAATTCGTTTACGTTCTTTAATAAGAGTTTAAAAGAGGGTAATTCTTTGCGTTCATAAAACTTACTTAGAGATTTTAAAATTATTATGTGGGTGTTAAAATCAATGGTACTCGTTTTAGGATATATTGCAGGCGTATGTTTTTTCAGTATTTGGTGAAGGGTTATTTTCGGGATTCCTGTATAATACAAAACCCTGTCTTCAATATCTTCTAGTGGTATTTGTAACCTGTTATGTTTAGCCTCCAATTCACATTTTTTTAGCATATTGATAAGAATATTCTTACTTTCCTGTTCTGGAGTGGACACTACAGCAACGTTTGCGTCCATTGCTGATGCTGAAAATTAAGATAGTAGCTGGTCAATATTATATCTAGTATTCTAGTCTAGTACCTAAAAATTTTACTACGCTGTTTTTTGAGATCTAATCTTTTCTGTGATTGGGTATGAATTTGGGCCCAATTTATAGCCCTAAGCATCATTATTTATCATACCAACATACGCGATAAGACTTCGATGAATTATTGTAAGATTTTTGGTCAGAGGTTATTATTAACAAAAATCACGCCTGTTTCCCCGAAGGGTTAGGCAGTTGTGAACCTAAAGTACACCCACTGCTGCATCGATGGTCGAGTGGTCGCAAGCGCTATTGCGGAGCACAAGGTCCTGGGTTTGGTTTCTGGGTCGGCCAAAGTGTTATTGGGTCAGAAATATTTCAATAGCAGATCGAAGCCTGGATTTGTGCTCGACTACGCTCCACTGTACTTTAACACCCGTGCGTGCGAAGCTTCAAATTTTTTAGCATATAGATGTCTTCAAGTAGAAAGCTTTTGCAAAATTTCACACTGCGCAAACGCCTAGTTTTTGAGAAACAAAAACCTACATTTTCAACAAAATTAACTTGTTTACGTAATAAAATAGATATTTTACCACAGATGACGTACGAAATTCACTCCTAGGGTGTTCTGTTTTCGTTCAGACAAAGTGACAGCGGATTTTAATAATTTTTAGTATACCTATATATTTAGTATAACTTTTTACTTTAACTCAATTTTAAACAGGAGTACGATTGATTGACACCATGGCGTCCCCGAAGTCGCCGATCCTATTACACTACGCACCAAACCAACATAATATACGAAAATTACACAGCTCGACTTAGTAAAATGGCAATGTTACTAGGAGAACTTAGGATGCAAGTGCGAGCGAAGCGAGCTCGGGGCTTGGGGCACCCCAACTCGGACAAGTTAGATTCGAAGGGGACTGCGGGGTCGAGCAAAGACCCCGCTATCGCCTTCGTGTTTATTATTTTTAAACTTTTCAGAAATAGGAACCCTGCAGAGCGGGGTTCCGCCGACTACGCCTTATTATTGCTTGGAAACAAATTTAGACCCGCCACGTGATCTTCCCCACCCTTAATACTACTACTATCCTACCCGGCAATTTTTTTCTCGGCACCTATGGTTTTGCGCACTTTACAAAGGTCTATTCTACCCAAAAAATTGCTACTTTAAAAAAGCGCAGGGTGTTAAAGTACAGTGGTTCCCCTGGCTATGACAATAGGCTCGCTCCCTATTACGTAAGACTTAAAGACAACTGGTGAAATATAGGAGTAGGTACCATCTGCCTAACCCTTCGTCTTATAAAAAAAAATATTAAAATGATCTTGGTCAGAGGTTCGTCTTTTTTCTTGGACCTATTAAATAACTTTGATATCATATTACTGGCCTGTCGCAAAAAGAATAAATAATTAGGTAGGTACCTACCTAAATAAAAACGTAGGGTCTATCGCAAATAGCGATAACGTTTCGGGAGTTCGGGGCTATTCGTATAGAAACCTTATTTCTGTACAAGTTTGACAACATTCAAAGGTTCAATCGTTTATTCTCGGAAAAACCGAACTTTGCCGAATTAAATGTGGCTTAAAATAGTTTAGGCGGGAATATAAATCAATTTCTATTGGTCAATGGTTACATTTTATTAGCTATAATTATTTTGGTTTTTTACGAAGATTAACAACGGAACCTTTGAACGTTGTGAAACTGTACCTACATAGCAAATAAATATTTAATACTACAAAAAATGCATAAAAACAAATGCCGGTTTCAAAATTCACCGCTTAAAATACCAACAAAAGTTAACCTTTGCCACAACCTACACACCTTTTGTTACAATTCGATGAAAAACTAACTATAATGAATCAAAAGAACGGAAATTACAATTACATTCGAATTTACATTCTAATATCTATGTTTAGAGGCATACCTTATTCTATTTTGCGATTATCAAACACAGAAACAACAAATTGTAAACATTGTTTTACTTATCTGCTGGTCATCTTACTACACATTAGTGATATTCAATTACTGCAGTAAATGTTAAACTAACACATTATCTCTTACTGTTTATACAAAACGATATATGATATTGTCCTTGTTAGTTAAAATTCAATGGTAAACAAAATAAAATAATGCCGGTGTACAAGATCATAGTCCTTTAAATAGTAATAAACAAGATTGCTCAGGATTTGACAGAACAGAAATACAGATTTTAAATAGCACAGATACAATTTAACCTGGATGGAGCGTTCCATCGCTCGCAGCTAACTTCACTATATTCAGTGTGGCAAGCACAGAAATATCGACCACGTCCCGTGTACAGATTATTTTTTATTCCGTGTACAGATTATTTTTTATTCGGAACCCTACACCACACCACACTAATAATAATGTTTATCTACCCTCGTAAAATTTGTCAACTGGTCACCGGAGTTGTAGAATTTTCGGTGGCTGTCGAGCAGTGAACACGTTTAGAAACTGTCGCGCGTTCCGTATAGTTGTGTCGTGTACCTACAGTGTGTGAATAGCTAGTGTGATTAAATAGATCATGACTTATAATTTGATTTGAACTGGAAACGGTTTTGCTATTGTGCAATAACCAACACTACCCATAGCACGCCCACAATAGTTAAAATATGGCTGACAATAACTAGAGAGATGTACCTTCTCCGTCAAACATAATACCAAAATTTAATAATAAGTATAATCATAATCCTGTATAACCCAAGGACACCTTTTGGTTTCAGCGAATTCAGCAGGTCAAGGGCTCCCACACAAAACGGCGAATTCGCGTCGCATCGCGGTTTTGTGTGAGAGCCCTAAGGGTTAAAACACTTTTTCTCTAACAAAATAATGTTAATAACTTTTTACCATTACAATACAGGGCAAATCCAGGAATGTAATATCACCAAGAAGTTTCCATTAATTATCTTTTTCTAATGGAACACATATGTGGGGCGCACTATTTTTATAGCATTACAAAAAGTTTTGGTTCCAATTTTTACTTGTCTGTCGCAGCGCCGCGCGCCGCTTTAGCGCATGCGCGATGATGGACTGGGTTTTGAGCGCCATTCATATGTTTTGTTGTACTGAATTTCGTGGGAATTTTTTACTTTTTTAAAAATATCTGTTATCAGTGAATGTGAAGAAAATTTGACTCGCCCAATATTTTAGATGCAGCGACGGCAATGACTCGTAATCTATTTCCAGCAAAGTTGAGACAATTATAATTATATAATATGATTAATGCTTTCGCGACTTTTTATTTAACAGGTTTTATCCCAATGTATGAGAGAAGATAAAATAGTGTATGAAACTTCACATAACTAGGTATTAAAACACTCGTGCAATACCTACTATTAAAAACCTCGCTGTATTAAGCAACAGTTTCATAAAGTACTATTCCATGTGAGGGGTTTTCTTCAATGCTGGTATATTTGATAAACTATATTATTTATTATGTGGGTTTATGATACCTACCAACTAATTAAAATGTTTTTATTAAGAGGGTTGTCACATTTTACACCGCTCTCGCTCACACGGGACCAAATTTTTAATAATGTTAAATGAAAAGATACATTTTTGAAAAATGTATTCAATGGGCGGTCTATAAAATAATATTAATTTAATAGGTAATTATTAAAAACACATTTTTATTGCGGCATTTATTTACATCATCTTAAAAACAGATCATAATACTTAATTACATATGTTTATTAGATAACACAATAGAAATGTGTTTTTGATAACTACCTATTAAATTAATATTATTTTGTAGACCGCCCATTGATTACATTTTTCATAAAAGCATTTTTTCATTTAACATTCTTAAAAATTTGGTTCTGTGTGAGCGAGAGAGGTGCAAAATGTGACAACGCTCTTAAGAAACAATCGGAAGCTTGTAATTTGCTTAGCACAATAAAACATTTTTTCCATTTGTTTTGTTGTACTCCGGTATTTTCGCAAAATATATAAACAGCAATAGGGCGGCTCGAAATTGTCTCGAAAGGTTTCTCGTTGAGAAATGCGGACAATGATTCAGATCTCTCTATTTTGGAGAATGAATGCCCTATCCCAGTTGTAATGGTAGCCGTTTCCCCAAAACTGCTTGCTATAACTCAATATGGATCAGCACATAGAGGTATTTATTGATTATTTTATTATATATACTTTATTGTACACCACAAAAAATACATAACAAAAATAAATCAAACATTACAAAATATACAATGGGCGGCCTTATCGCTTTCTGCGATCTCTTCCAGGCAACCTTAGAATAGATAGTGATTTGCTGGGACATAAAATGGAGAAAGGAGACCATATCACCATGCAGGTATACCATTTTTAAATGTTTTATGCTCACTGCATCCCTAAGCGTTCTTAATACGGCATAGCAAGCAGATGATACAGTTTAACAATTCATCAATTTATATTCCTAAAAACTTGACTTCCTTGACAAGCTCAATTTTAACTTTATCTAGTTCAACGTCCATATTATCTTTGCTCGCAGTAGTTTAAGTAACATAATGATGGGTTTAGTCGTAAGTATTTATTGTAAGGATATTCGCATTATACCATGAATGTAAGGCCGCTAGAGTTGCATTCACCTTAACAGTAAGCTCTTGGATGTCGTTTGCTGCAACCATGGGGAAGGTCGGGCAAAGCTAATTGTAGATGGCGTAATCATAGCTAGGTCCCAACGGCCTACAATAAATTTGACATTTCGTTCATTCATTCCATTTCGTGTTCATTCATGAGTTTGGTTTTATTTCACTATTTCTTTATTTTCGGCGATTTCAATATTTTTAACTAAGTATTTGATATAGACAGTGTCAGAATTTAAAACCTTAAATATTTCCTCCTAATCACTTTCTTCAAAATGTTACTGACCCGCTGTTTAATTTTTTCAAAATCGCTATGTTGAGCTTTAAGCCACCATCTTATAATTTTACGGTCTCTCGAAAAATGGTGGACTCCAATTTCGGGGTATTTAGGAACACAACAACACTCATTTTCGCAAAAATACAATAGAACCACCTCACGCCTTGTATTTTTAGCTTGTGTTGGGAACTAGCTACGACAGCACCATTTTGACAGATGCCTTCCCCATTGACTTATAGATATTATATTACTGCGTATGGACTGGGTGGACCGCACGTTACAATTACAATGACGCTTCGAACTTGGTCCCAGAACGGTATTTGCTAAAACGAAGTGAACTAATCCGCGATCGGCTGTCTTCGGGAGCGATCGTAAATTTTATACGGAAAAATGCCAAGATGTGTCGTGAAAGGTTGTGTGAACTACGACAAAAAGCGTAATAATAAAAATTATAAGATTTCATATCACCGGTAAATCAAAAATATAGAATGAAATCAATTTCTAACATTATTTAAAACCATTTTATTTCTGTCTCATCGGTTGGCAAAGACGACTCGAGGCCACGCCTACCGTACGGTTGTGCGAGTGCGACATAACTTTGCAGCGGCGCGCGCTGCGCGCGTTGTTGTCGATGAAAAGAAATAAATGAATTATTACTAATTTAAAAGATTGAACTATCTACAAAATTGTATATTATTGTTTATTAAAATCAAATTAAAATGTGGTTTTATGTACTGGTAAAAAATCTATAAATACAGTGAAAATACATATTTAATATGCAGATTTCCTACTGGTTCCGTGCGGAATGAAGCTTGGAGTCGTGTTATTAAACAAACAAACTGCATTATACAACGTGGATCTGGATGTACGACATTAAATTAAAATGAGCACAGTACTAGTTCATCGAAACATTTTAAAACACGAAGATTAGTAGTTAATGGAAAATTTAAAATTTGCAGTTGTCAAACAAAATAAATAGTAGAATCAACTGCATAAAAGTAAACACGCTTTACCTACGAAAAGTCACTGACCAATGGTGCGGTGAGGGCGCGGCGGCGGCGTGGTGCGGGGGGGGGGGGGGGGTTAGGTAGGCGCAGACGCTTTAGTCGGAGAGTAATACAAACTCAAAGTTGCGCGTTGTTAATTAAAAGGTTACTGACTGAATGCTTAATCACATAATATCAAATGACAATCAGAATTTAAATCATCAATAGAGTCAAATTTTAAAATTTTCAAACTGGCCGTTGTTCATTATGCACAAGCGACATCGTCTTAATAAATTTTCACGGACTCGTCGTAACGTAACAAGTCCCCAATCTACCATTCTTTTAAATAAATCGTCCACAGTGTTCACTTCTCGTGCATACACCTCGTTTTTTACGGCCTCTTACAAAAAGAAATCCAGTGGTGTCAAGTCAATAGCATTAGCAACTAAGTTTTCATAAAATCACGCCAATGCGCGCGCGGCTCGTCTCGTGATAAAAAAAAATAGCACGTGCTCTCCTCAAAGGGCACCACTGCACTGACTAACCTAATTATCGAGTCCGAGACAAAGTCAAAAATTTCCGCTGACACACACACTCGCAATTATCTATGCACCACTAATGCATAATTTGCAGTAATATTTCTTTTTCTTTCTAATTGTAGGATTTTGTGGAAGAACATGATTCTCTTTACGTGGTTTACAGGAATGTCAATCGTCCTGTTCCACCTTGTCTATAAAACTTTTGAAAAAGAAAACTTTTTTAAATTTCTTTTTAATTCGAAAAATACCACGCTCTTGCAAGGCTACGTCTACGAGCAGCTAACGAGATCGACATCGTAGTTAAGAGTGGTTCTAATAGATGGCGTAAGTGTTTCTGTATGGCGAACGCGTCGGGCAAATATTCGGACGACCGTATCTTTACTGCTGCAACTATAACATTTGTGTCATCTGCAACGAGACAAAAATGATGTCAGTCGTTGACGATTGATGTTCGAAGTATGAATTCAAAAATCGTCTCAGATTTTGCTATTATTGATTTTGTTTAGTGGATCACACACACATACCACACGATGAAAAAGCGAATGTGTGTGCTATTTAGATCGGCTTCAAAAACTCGTCTATACTTACTTATGTAGTTCCTGTTGTACATTGGACAGAGGCTAAGCATTGCCATACAACGTGGCAATGCTGCCAGTCTCTTGGGTACATTTCCAGTCGACAGCGATGTGGATGAATTTTTCGACGGTATATTTTCGTTTTTTAATAGTTTTAGTTAGTTTAGGATATTATATTTAAATCTTAATAGCTTAAAGGCTTGTGCAGACTGGCGCGATACGACGGCGCAATGCGTCACCGGTAGAACAATTTCTATGAAAACTTCATGAAAATTTTTCTACCGGTGTCGCGTCGCACCTGTCTACACGAGCCTTTATTTGGGCTATCAAGTTGAAACTTTGTATTCTCTTTCTATCTCAATGACAATGCATTTTTTCGATAGAGATGGCCTGCATCACGGTGCGGGGCTCCATCTAGCATCGTCTCCGCACAAGGGAACTCTAACGGGTAGGTAAGTAGGTAATGATATCGGTTTGGCATAGGTATTATTAAGATTGGACGAAAATAAACATACAGCAGCAACTTTATTAAGATTTGATTTAAGTGGGGTGTTTGAAATGCGCCTGCAAAATAAATGCTTTTCCAGTTCTCCTTTGGCAAAGAACAAAATAATTCAACATTGTAAGAATAATCATTTTGTGTCCACGGCAATATCTAACAGTTACCTACAAGTTACAACCGGTTCGGGTTAAATTTCTGCGCTCTTCCTTAGAGTTGACCCTTTGATCACGACTTTAATTAAAGCCCTCGCGCATTTCTTATTTTTTAAATTGCTTCATACGTCGGGGCTTAATTAAGGAAATTACGCTGCACTTACTCTGTAAAATAGCCACAATGCCAGCCGACCAGACATCGTAGGTACGTAGGTATTAAGGTACCTACTTCTTCAAATTTTTTGCCCACAGCTCTGTAATTCGTTTTTTTATTGAGTAGGTGGATAAATGCGATCAAAGAATATACTACTCTCTGACGAGAGAATGCGATGTACAAACTGGTGTCGTGGGTAGGTGGACACTTGTCCATCTTCTACCTAATAAAAATCTTAAATACATTCATTCACTGTCAAATAACGCACAGCCTAAATAAACCTGTGGATCTAGAAGCATGACATTTTGGACAAGAGTTTCTTATAGCGAAAGTGAGCAGTAAGGAAGGATTTTTGTAAATTCATTCATTCTAAAAAAAACCGGCCAAGTACGTGTTGAACCACGCAATATGAAGGGTTCCGTAGTTGGGATGAATTTATTCCAAAAACAAACTTAACATTGTAATTAAAAACATGTTCTCGTATACATCGATATAAGTCACGGTCAATTCTCCAACTGCAAAAATGTAAGTTTGTAATCAACAAAAAAAAATAAGTGATAAAACTACAATTAATGATTTTCGGACCTTTTCCTTTATTAGGATTTCATAATTCTAGGTCAACAGGAAGTACCCTATATGTTTTGATTTATTTGCGAGTACTTATGAAAATATGTCGTATAATATAAAATAGTGTATGCCGGAAAATATCTCACAGGAACGTACTACCGGGATTAAAAGTACCCTATGTGTTAATTCAGGTAAACAATGTCTTCCCGCACTGCTTATGTAGTATTTATCCGAGGAGTGGCGCGTGGTACGGAATATATATTATAACGGAACGGAAAATTACCTAATTGAAAGCAAAAGAGGGCAATTTTAAAGCGAAAATATAAATCCTCATTATTCCCTATCTTGTTGGAATTTTGAAAACAATAAGACAGGTAACGGTACTTAGTAAAGCTATTGTTCTCTGAATTACTAAAGTGTCTGGCGATGGCGAAAGTCGGACTGAACGATGATGAGAACTCCATAGGTACCTAATGATTTTCTAAAAATGCTAAAACACGTCATTCGTAATTTCTAAACCAACTTAAAACCAATACCAATTAATACCAATACCGATTAAAAAAAAAAAAAAAAATTTTTATTTAGGCTTAATACCAATTTTTTCCTTACAAACGTTCATCCCCCATTTCCCCCCTTTGGGGTTTATTTTCCAAAAACGCTGAAACACGTGGTTTTTAATTTTTTACCAGAATGCTAAATAGGTGCCAATTTTCATGTTTTAAATTACAAAAATGACGATTTTCCATACAAAGTTTCATCCGTTATTTTACTCCTTTAGGGGTTGAATTTTGAAAAATCCTTCCTTATTCCTTGTCTACATTATAAAGGGAACCTCTGTGCAAAATTTCAGCTTTCTAGGTCAAGGGTTTGGGCTAGGCGTTGATGAGTCAGTCAGTCAGTCAGGACTTTTCTTTTTATTGTAGATAGAAGATAGATAGACAATTGGCCGTATTTTTTTGTTGCGTTGACTTAAAAGCTTGATTTTTTTAGAGCTCCAAGGTACGTATTTATGTATTTGATATTAATTTCAACTTGATATTTCCACGCGTTCCTGAGAAATAGGGTCTTGACATACAGACAGACAGACAGATGGACAACGAAGTGATCGTGTTCCGTTTTTCCTTTTAAGTTACGGAACCCTAGAAAAAAACTTAATATAATATTTTGTAATAACGCACCCATTTAAACAAAGTGACGTCGAGCTGGTCGAGTATAATAGATCACGTAGTGGCGCGTACCCCGTAAACAAACCGGCCGCCCGGCGACCTGACGCCCGGGGATGTTTATCGGGAAGCCTCGCGATGTATGTCGACGGGAACTCCACTTTAAATTTTTAAACATTCGCTTTAACGTCTTACATACAAGTTACTAGCCTACGGCGATGAGGTTCGGTCAACTAACGCTTGCCTTAAGAAATATTCGGGCGCCTTCAAAGAAAGTCTGCTAAAAATTTTATTATAGGCACTCGCTCTTTTGATCGACGATAATTAATTCCAACATTAATTTCCCTAGGCTTTGCGGTCAGAAATTACACTCTGCTTAGTTTTCCTTTATATAAGTAGCTACATCAGTGGGTACATCATTGTCTGGGCCGAGCTGAGCTAAGCCAATCACGGCACGGTGGTACTGCTGCGTTCCGGGGGACAATAAATTGGCGACGGATTAATATAAATTTTACGTAGTTATTATTCTCTGGCTAGTATTAGGCTCAGACTACAAGCATCCGGAATCTCCCGGGTCCGAAAAAACGGCCCCGGACAAGCCATGATATAATCCGTCTCTCAAGCAATGATTTGAATTGCTCTTGCATTGACTACATTGGATCAGGGGCCATCCGATCCCGAATTTCACCCGGAAACAACCGGATCATACTCTGGTTTTCTCCGATCACCTGGTCCGTTATTTTTCGGCATGAGAGGCGGGGCCTTTTAATCTAGTATGTAGTTGTATGGAGTTGACCACACGACTCCGAAAAACGTTCGTTCCGGGCGCTTCCGGACGAATTACTTCATCATTTTTGGATATGACTTGTGGAATACACCTTCAGTTATGCGGTCTACGTGAAAAGGATGAAACCAGTAAGTATCTTTTGGATTTACTTTGTTTGGACAGCTAAACACAAAACTTTAACTCACCAAAATAGCGACTATTCAGCGCAAGTGCGAGCGGCCGACTGAGTAATTTTCTCTTCGGATTCAAACGGGCTGCGTGTAGTTGATAGCACGCCGAACTCGGATTTTTCTCGGACCGGGGAGATTCCGGAAGCATCCGGATGCTTGTAGTCCGAGCCTTAGGAAGCTGAAAACATTTAAATCAGTTTTTTTAATATTATTAATCTATGGACCACAGCTTGCGTAATGGCGTTACAAAAATGTTAGCAAATGTCGTTCCGTCTGCATTATTGTTACGGCTTATATTGTTATGAATACATCGTCGTGAGCCGGCGGCGGCGAGGCGGCTGTTCAGCTATATCTATTGTTCAAAAAGCCGTGCCATACCTAATTGCAGTGGGTAGCGCTCTCTCCAAGCATAATTGCGATGTTCTGCTGCAGTTCAAATAAGTTTTTGTTTAAAATACATTCAGTTTAATGTTTCCGATTTCTTATTTCGTTTTGGTAGGTACCTATTATTTATTTATTTATATATTGTACACCAGAAAAACACTACAAAATATATGAAGGGCGGTCTTATCGCTTATGGTACGGTATTTGTTTATAAGAGACGGATAAAGATTTGTTGAAGACTGGCTGGTATTGTGTGGTTCGACGTTTTTCTTTTTGCTTACACACAACGCTCTCAATGATTGCGGGAAAAAAGTCTCTTCAAAGTGTGCGATATTTCAAGAACAGTGCAATTTCCCAGCATTATGTTTGTGGTTAAGTAACGATAGCGAATATTACAATCTTGTACATAACAATAGCCATGTCAAGTTGTTACGCTGTCCTAGCGCTTATAAGTACCATAATTATTTCACCCTCACGATCCGCGGGAGTTTTCTTTTACATCAAGACTTTCAGGAAAGTCAGAAATAACTTAGTAGAGAACAAAATGTTGCGAACCCCACATTTTATTGAGTTAAAATTTTAATTTACTCGTCCAACAGGGCGTAGCAAACCATGTCGCTTAACTTTGAAGATCGTATTTTAGGGAGTAAAGCTCAATTAATATACTTCTAAAACTAACGTTGGAGCTGAGCGTTAAATTCCATTTTTGAGGTAAAGTTGCTGGAAAGCAATTCATCGGCACTAGTTTTTTGAGAAATAAAAGCAAATATTCGGGAGCGTCAAAGCTCGTTAAAAGCGCAAGGCTATAGATGTAATGTTGATGCTGTAACGATCTCGGTGCAGTCGCATCCGTCACTGACAAGAGTTGCAAGCACGTAGCTTCGTCGACACTGCCTCACATGTTCATTTAGGGGTTTTTTTTTGTGATAAAACCAATGCCTGGATGTTCTCGAAATTACTCATTCTCTTGATTTGTAAAGGATTGTAATGAAACATGCGAAAATTCTCGAGAGGGATTTATACTTAATTGTTATCTATTAAATAATAAAAATAAAATAAACTGAATATGAAATTCATTTATCACTACCCAAATGACAGGATGTTCTACCCATGAATATAAACAACATTCACTATTGGACCAACTCTTAAATCACAAAAAAACCAGATGTTTCATTCATAATTTCAATATCTACTCAACCAAAATGTATGAACAGCAGATTTTTTTTCGTGATTTCAGAGTTGGTCCCATAATGAAAGTAGTTCATATTCATGGGTAGAACAGCCTGTGAAAATTTGGGTAGTGATAAAAAATTATCCTGTATAATTGCAACATTAAAAAAAAAACAGCACGATCATTTCAAACCTTTAAAAAAGTCCCACTGTTGCGGCCCCGGTAAGGAGCAAGTGTATATACTGCGGCTATTCGAACAAAAAAGCATCGTCAGAATTCTGTCTAGCTAGATAGTTTGCGGTTTCGATGGTCTCTTTTGATTATGTCAGTTTTTAGTTAACTTTATCATGGAAGTTTTTAATACAGTATAGTTTTTATGAGTAAGGTACCCATCACCTGGCTCTGGCATCTGGCTCCTGAAATACAAGTTCTCTAACCTAGCTCTGGTGCCAGGGTCTCAAATTTTCTGTAACCTGTTGATGGCAATAAAGAATGTATTTATTATTTATCACCACAATTTCTTTTTGAATGCGAAGTCGAGTCTGCGTGAGTCTTAGCGTGTATTTTTTTTATTAATATTTATTTATGGTATGATGGGACTGTTTTACGCATTGCAGATAAAAGTCCGTAATTAAAAATATTTCTTTATTTTCATTGGTTCTTCTAAGCTCTCTCACTTGTAAAATATCACTTCCACATGCTGACATGCTTGGTCAGCCTTCCCTATTTTTCTTCTCTGTTTCGCTCTGTCCTTTACATTATCCGCAACTTTCATATTGTTTTATCTCTGCGTACTGGATAGTTATCCATCTCTATTCTGAGCTCCAACTGGAGGGGTCCCAGTCCAGTGGGTACTTTCCACTCTGAAAAACAACAACTGACGAACATATTTGACGATAGACCAAGTGTAACGTTTTTTTAAAGTCCTAAAATTAAATTGTTGTATGTACTTAAAGTGGATCTATACTGCGGCCAAATTGGTTGCATTTAGTGATGGCGCAGCATTGGCATTTCCATTTGAATTCTATACCAGTGTCCAGAAACTCATTAGGAATTAGGACAGCATTGTGGATGCAATACTAAACTCTAAAATACAAATAATAATGGCTTTGGACTGATCACGTCAACTGCATTATGCACATGCGATGAAACAGGCCTCTAAATTTGGGAAATTACGTAGCCAGTAACCCAGAAATAATTAGACGAAGAAACCATACAATTGGCAAAGGATTGGTGCTACATCAATTGAAAATAAAGGAAAAAAAAAGTTTTGTCCAGTTTTGGGACTACGAATCTACAGATAAGCTATTCAGTTCAGTACCTACCCATGTGTTCTATCTACGGCATCGGATCATGTGGAGTTTTCAGAGTGTGTCATCAAAACTGGGTTAGAATAAACCATCGTCTAACTTACAAAATCAAACTAACTGTGAAATCAATAAACATTTCACTGCCGATTGGTGTCATATCAAAGTTAACGGTAAATAACACAAGATTATTTTGTAGATCCTCTAGAAAAAAATAGATATATATATTTCGCAATACCTACATTTTACCAGCTGCAACAGCGGGATCGCCAATGCCCTCCACTCAGTGATCGATGGTACTCTAAAAGCTTAACGTAACACTTATTGCAAACGATGGAAAAATAGCAGTGGAAAAATGAAGTTATTTCCAGTGAAATATTTTTTACTTCAGTGTAATCTTTAATTGCTTGCCACAATTGAATTGTTAGATAAAAATATAACAACACGCCTTGTTTCCCCGAAGGGTTAGGCAGAGGTGTACCTATAGTACACTCACATTTCGCCAGTTATGTTTAAGTCCAATGTAACAGGGGGCGAGCCTATTGCCATCTACCGGGCAGAAATCCATACTCCGGGCTGCCACTGAGAAATTCCAGATAGAAAAACCCAATAACACTTTGCCCGACCTGGGTATCGAACCCAGGACCTCATGCTCAGTAGTAGCGCTTGCGACCACTAGACCAACGAGGCAGTTGAATTGTTAGATAACTAAGAGGAATTAGATAAACGTATTAAACGTTTTGTAATTTAACACTTCTGTGGATATTTGTACCTTGTTGTTTTTTTTATTGATGAGTGTAACAATATTTTATAGTATTTTCCCTCAGGCGATATAATCTGTTTTTCCAATTTTTACATACTTACTTGGATATGGAATCTGTGCAGAGTTCGATGTTTGGCAGTTGTCTATTTAAGAGCTGGTAAAATGGAAAAGTCAATACTCATATTCTATTTTTCCGGCGTTGATAACACTTGGAATGCAACTTATTCTCGAACAAATATAGTGCTGGCAGATCAGATAAATATTAACTTCTTGGCAGAGAATTTAGGCGGGGCATTTGGGAAAACATTGAATACATATTATTTTATGCCTAATTATTAACATGAAATGTGATGGGTATTCATGCAGTCTTAAGTCTGGTAACATTTGCTGGCTCAATCCGGTTCCAAAATAATATCAGCGCTGCAAAGACAGCTATTCTCTCAAAATGTTTGTCTTAAGGGTGAATAATTACGAGGGTATGTAATTGGCCTTTTTTATTGTATTATCAGCTTACAAAGATGCCTGTACTTAGTAAACCAGCATATGAAACATAGCTTCTTTGTATGATATTACGAGTGTTTATAAACAAAGATGTGCTCGAGACAGCTTAGAACAATGAAAACTTGGATAATATTGTCATGTATATTATAGTAAATAAAAGGAATATGTGGGATTCCAAGCCTATTTTTGTGTAAACAGCAAAGGTTCTCAAAGAAACAAATATTTGTGGCTTTACACCGACCGTTTCTATCCGAGTTACGCTTGTACGTACTACATTTTATTTGTCTTTTATCTTACAAACTTGGATTTTTCCCTAGCTCTGTTTGCCTTGCATTGATCTCTCGAAGTTCTACGAAATGCCTTTTCTTAGTATTATTCGTGTGGTAAATAAACGATGTAGGTATTTCTAACATGGTCCATTTGAAGGATTAGTTATTGTTGATCGGATGTCCACTCGATGCCCAGAAATAGAAGTGTTTGTCGTTGTTTGTTTTTATGTCTCTTTGTACAAACTTGTGTCGACAATAAAAATGTACTCACCTTAAACTGAATAAAGTTTTATAGCAGGATTGCGATTGTGTTTCTCTTCCAAAATATCAAGCAGAGTAAGTGTGGATACAAAGAGATGACGTTTTATTGTATTATCGCGCACAAGTTTGAGGGAAATTTGTCACAATCGTAATAAAGAAATTGCCGTTAATTAATTAGTGCCGTCGTGTTTACTTTGTGTGGGCGTACCTATCTTCCTGTTTGCTGAGCGAGGGAAAAGAAAGTTAGATTAAATGCGATTCATTGTCGGCCATTGTAATACTTAAGAACATACGCCATCAGCAACCACACTAGTTAGTGGAGAGAAAAAGACTCAATTGATAAAATGGAATAAAATGCATTTAATGTGCTACATTTTTTTCATTAGTAATAAGAGTTAGATGTAGGTACCTATGCTTTCATTCACCATCAAATGTTTATTTAGAAGGCTTTACAAATCTGATTCACCATTACTTAATAGGTAAGGTAAGTAGTTAAGGAAAGGTTGAGCTCCTTAACTTTTAAGTTAAGCTGTACGATTACTGACAGATGCTTGCACTGACTGGACAGGTCCACTCAATCTGTGTGGTTCTTTCCTCAAAAGACCATTTCAGATACCAACCTACATGGTCTTCACATGATCTGACCAAGATTATGTCTGGACTTTAAAAGAGACTGTGACCTCTGAGTTTGTTTCGGCCTTTCTTCTCAGAGTAGTCAGATAGGAAACGCCGGCCTCATCTAGTTTAAAAAAAAAATGTTTGACGTGTAAAAGTGTTTGTATAAACCTACTTACAGAAATAAAATCATTTATCATTTACAGGTAGGTAGTTACAAGTGGTAGATTAATTACTCATAATTTCAGCAAGAACTCCTAAATTGTTAATGTTGATCTAATATACCTCGGTATTTATCTTAACGTTCAGTATTTGGTTGCCAAGATTCTAGTTATTTGCTACTTAATTTTGTACTGTTTGTCAGTGATAGGGTGAAATAAATTTCGAAAAAGCAATTTGCAATCGAGCACTGACTCAAAGGGCCGAATCTCGTGAGGCACCAAGGACCCTCTATTAAAATTAGAAACTTCATTTTGGCAGATAAATTGCTTCTTGACTTTGACTATGTTTAAGGTAAATACTGTCTGTAATCTGGGTCCGAGTGAGTAAATAAATTTAAAGGTGGTATATTTGTTCCGTTTTAAATTTCTACGAAAAAAACTTGGCTTTCCTAAAACCAACAGATTTTATCGTAATTGTATTGATATTTGCTTAATCTCATGCGTTTGTGATAAGGAAACGCTTTTTCCCCAAAGAGGTCAGTAGGTATTGAGAGAGAGGTGCCGCTGTTTTTATAAGTGTTGAAGAGATGTTGGGTACCTACTTATCATATAGCTACAAGTAAAAAATTAAATATTTACTTTTGTTATTAATATAACATAGTGAATATGCCAAGTAGTTTTATTAACGAGTTGACGCGAGTTGTTGTAAATGCATCGAACTAATACCATTTGTCGCACATCGTTCCACGACATCCCCAATTTGGCTACGGTTTGGTGATTTACTAAAATTATCAGTATCGCTATCTATGAACCTAACTACGCTAAATGGTTTAAGTTAGTTAGAATATTGTAGAAAAAACACGGATATTGCAGTGGATAGCCGATTATATGTGCTAGTTATGGCCTAAACACATGATTTTGCCTTTTATCTAGCAAAGCGCTTAAAGGGCACAATTCAATAATACCGCGGAGTAAACAAAGACCATTATTACCCCTCTTCATTACTCACTCCAAGGACTCTCCGTTATGAAAAGGAGCAACTCTTGCGATAACAATTCGGATTTGTAGTAAACCCGATAAATAAATTATAAATACATTTAGCAGCGTACATTTCGAACCATTTCTCTTCTTACACGACTAGCCCATTTGCAGATCTCCAAACGGTGCCATTACTCAGCAATAAATTGGCATTTGCGCCGTCATACATAAATTACGCGAGCGCGCTGAAAACCAAGTTCTCTGGTAGACACTTTTTGTATAAACGTAACTTGTTTAATCTTTCATAATACAAACGAGAATAGAAGTGGGTGTTAGGTACGTATTCATGTAACTACTAGCGACCCGCTCCGGCTTCGCAGGGGTTTAATTTATATAATAAGAGCCAATATTCGAAATATTTACAACACAATAACCTTAAAATTACAAGAAATCGAATTTATCCTATAAATAAATAATATGACCTAACAGTATTACTTTCGACCCTCGACCATTCAACACAATATCGTTTAAATAAAAAGAAAAAATATGAATATACAAATAACAATAAACACTACCCCACACAAATCAAAAGTGTTTTGTAGACAGTCGCGCTGAAAAGCGCGGTTTGTTGGGTCGCGCTGAAAAGCACGTAGAATCAAATTTGTTTAGTAGCACTCCGATATACATACGTGTTGTCGCTACCAATCGCTTTATGCTATAGGGCGAGGCGCGTTTTTTGTATGGCATCGGGTAGTTGACTTTGAGAGATCGTGACTACTTAACCGGTCAATCCTGTGGCTGCTTTAAGCGAACTCAAAGCCAGGGGCGAATGTCTTATATTAATAAGCGACTGCACGCTAAGGGCACCCCCTGTGGGGTACAACCTCGGCTTAAGGCGTTGCGCGTCGCGTCGCTGGGCGGAGGACAGCAAGTTGGGGCAGGCTGGATATTTGGATAATTATTGTTATTTTTATTTACGGCGGACCAAGGCAGGCATGGAGACTACTTCTTGGGATTTGAAGTTCCTCTGAAATTTCCTGAAGGCCAGGTGGGTAGGCTCTAGTTCGCTCCTCCGGTCCATGAATTATTTTTTCGGTTAATATCTTCTAAAGTGTTCATTAGAATGATATACTGTAAAAGACAATTATAATCTACATTTAATGCCCAAGAAAACTATTATATTTACTTGGATAAGGATTAATAATGAATAAAAGTAAATAGCGTCGCAAGTAACTCAATTTTTAATTAAAGTTTTTATGAAAGAAATGGTTACTGTGAGTCAACCGTAACAAGTCATCGCGGAGTTTTCCTTAGGATTTTAGAAGAACGATGTTTCTCTGGTACACAATTTTTATGTAGGTATCTCTTAAGGTTCAGTGATATGTATGTAGATCGGGACACAAAAGGAAACACCGTCTTGCTTGAAGAATATTACTCACTAATGGTCCGCCCGGGTCGCGCCTCCCGTGCGCTGGCTTCATATATATCACTCCTTCACACTTAAATTCTGAAACCTGGTGACAATATATAATACTTTTACAACAAAATATATTAACATAAATTATCCGAAGACAAAACCGTTAAAAGTATTTCTTATATTGTCACCAGGTTTCAGAATCTAAGTGTGAAGGAGTGATATATGTATATGAAGCCAGCGCGCGCGACGCGCGACCCGCGCGCGGACCATAAGTGAGTAATAAACTGGTGTTCAAGCAAGACGGTGTTTCCTTTAATACCGGCACTATCGGAGTGGCGTATTGCGCTTGATTTATCGACACTAAAATACCTAAACCTACTAACCGCTCCAATTCTTGTTCGACCTTATCTCTTAGGGCAAAGGGTACAACAGTTCGTGGCTTAAAAAACTTCGGAACAGAGTTTTGTTTTAGTTGTAGGGTAACTTTAAAATTAAATGTACCCAATTCATCTCGCCATATATTTGGATATTTTCCAAGCAATTCCAGTACATCCTTATCGCTACTTACTAAAGAGTTAATGTTAGTTGTTATTATTAAATTAAAAGCGGACATGAAATCCCTTCCTAACAATGGTGGTCCTCCATTCTTAACTACGAATACTTTTATATTTCTTTGTAAATTGTTAAATTTTGCTATAATAGTGAAAAATCTTAGTGAAGAGATTTTATGTCCATTGTACAAGCACATTTTTACATTGCAATTGTGTAGCTGGTATTGCGAGAACTTGTTGAAATAATTTTTATCAGAAATAACAGTGCTGCCCGATCCTGAATCTAGCTCCATTTTAATAAATTGATCTCCTAAAAGTAACTCAATTTCAATTGGCTTATTAGCCGCGTACCTTATATTAAAATTTTGGCACTCCTCACAATCCTTGTCCTGGGGCTGGTCAGCACTACTTCCTTTATTAGAGTCAACATGATATACACGCGTGTTTTTTTTTGATTGCCGCACACTTTTTTTAAATGGCTTTTACCCCGCACTTTTGACACGTATAACCCTTATAACGACACCTTTCACCACAATGATTTTTCATGCCGCAAACATCGTAGCGATCTGTATCGCGGCGGGTTGCTACATCAGCACCACCTGCGCCACGTCCACGGCTAGCTTGACCCTGGAACTTCGCGCGGTATACTGGATCCTCCTTGATAGGAATGGCCTCCAAACTGCTGCTTAACAAGGCCTTTGCCTCCTTGGCACAGGCTGCCTGTTCCGCTATTTCAATAGCCCGCGACAACGTAAGCGTCGACGGGTTCTGTTCGAACAGCTTGTCGCGTTCTGGACCTGCACTCAGGCCGAGGACGAAACGATCTCTCAAGTTCGTTTCTAGAGCGGTGCCCGAGCCGCAATAAGTTGCCAAACCTCTCAATCGCGCCGCCCATTCTCCAACGGTTTCTCCTGTTGTTCTGCTGGCACCAAAAATTTCGCCTTGTCCACAAATGTGCACTTTTTTGGTTTGAAATGGCTGTCGAGTAGTCCCACTAGGTCTTCATAACTCAGTGTTTCCAACTGCTTTGGAAACGCTAGGTTAAGTACTAGACGATACGTCTCCTCCGTAAGATGGCACAGTAAAATTCCACTCTTTACATCGTCTTTAACGCCGTTAATCTTATAAAACTGCGTTAATTTTCCTTTATATATTTGCCATTCGCTAGTATTGTGGTCAAATGGAGCCAAATTTCCTAGAAATGCGTTCATCTTTTTTTGTTTCTGTTACGCGTAGGTAATCGTACACCTCGTCGCCAGTGATATGTATGTAGATCGGGACACAAAAGGAAACACCGTCTTGCTTGAACACCAGTTTATTACTCACTTATGGTCCGCGCGGGTCGCGCGTCGCGCGCGCTGGCTTCATATATATCATTCAGCCTACGTAAGTCATGTTTTATTTTTTGGCGACTTGGTTGCAAAATATTGTTTTTTTTTCTACTTACATAACAACTTAATTACGTTTTATTATACAAGGTGTAACGTCGCACATCCTCTTAAGGGATCATTCTATACTATACTGTACTATATACTATACTATACTATACTATACTATACTATACTATACTATACTATACTATACTATACTATACTATACTATACTATACTATACTATACTATACTATACTATACTATACTATACTATACTATACTATACTATACTATACTATACTATACTATACTATACTATACTATACTATACTGTACTATATACTATACTATACTATACTATACTATACTATACTATACTATACTATACTATACTATACTATACTATACTATACTATACTATACTATACTATACTATACTATACTATACTATCCTATACTATACTATACTGTACTATATACTATACTATACTATACTATAGGTACTATGTAGAGAAGATGCATCACGGGTGAACCTTTTTATGAGGTCAAGTAACATCTCTCCCTGACAGAATTTATGTGGCTAATTCACTATGTTTCAGTCCTGATAGATTTATGCATTTTCCTCAGGCGTGGCGTCTGCTATGGCGGCGGTCGTCCGTCTGCATGCTACAAACAAGAAAAAAAGAACAGAAAATACTACCTCGAGCCGAAAATCAAACCAGCGAGAACATTTTTTTGATTACATACGACAATGTATGAAATTAGTTCGTTTGTGGCTACAAAATCTGACTAATTGGCAGCTGTATCAGTTGTGCATAGCCACAATCCCAATATACAGTTGTCGCAAAGCCGGCTAAATCTATTATAAAGCAGCTTTGCCCAATTTATACGAATTAAAATCGTTTGTGGTATCGACTGCGTGGTAGTTACGTATCGTGTTTGTTTTCGCGAAATATAGCTGTTCATGGGTTTCGTGGGTATATTGTAATGTAGCTACTTATCTAATCATCATAGGTATTATTTTAAAGTAAAACGAGTCTACATATGCAGCGCAAGTAGATACCACCATCTAAAGTGTAGCTGCACTGCCAGAGGCCGAACTTTATTGGGGTGATTGGGGGAATTCGGAATAATTAAAAATTCTACTACTTTTTTCGGGTGAACGTTGTTTCAACTGTAGCTACTAAAAGCGTTGTGTCGACTAGAAACTTTTAGTTATTCCAAATACCGAATCAGGATTTTCGATTCACCCCTAATATTAAATTTTAGTTTCGCCCCAATATTTGGACGGTTAAGATTAGAACTCCGGTGGTTTAGGTCGCAAGTCAGCGTATTAGCTGCCAAGCTATGGCCGCTCTATGTCATACTAAAGTGTCTGTTATTGGAAAGTAAATCATGTTTGCCTGCAGAACATTTCAAGCTAGAATTTATATACTACCTACTAAGTGACGACAAACACGCGATGCATTTGAATTATTCATACAAGTTTTAGATACTGTTTTTTATTACTTACGTTCTGCGGAAAAGCATTGTGGAATGTGATACTTTTCTGCAATACAAAGTGAAAGGGTGTTCTTACTTCAGACACTGACTAAATTATCTACCTATCCTATCTATTTTTTTTTTACATTTAAATCTGCAATTCGTACGGTGTACATAATAAAAAAAAATCTATTCTATTCAACCGTGCAAAAAACTAGTCTCACTACACATTCAACATCGCTAACAACTGACTAAATTGTCACAATGGCTAAACAATGTACCGAAAATGTGTTATCAAATGACCAGTGGCAAAAAAAATTTAGCGTGAAAAACGTTCGGAATTATTGCTAAATGCAACGTCAAAAATGGACTGAACTTAATCAAACTACGCGAGTGGAGGCCTCTGAAAAAAATAAAAGTTAAAACTCATATTCAGCTTTCGCATTTTTATATTCTGGCTTCTTTGCTAACATTAAGGATTATTATACCATGCCAAACGGCAATGGGCGGAAATAACGCCGATTAACATTTAATGTGTACATACATTCTAATATAGCCTTTATAGACCTTGTCGTGTCCACTGTCCGGAATTCAGCATACGGTTATTGAAGCAAGATGATTAGGTACTGGCTTTAACACAAGACTCTCAGCCGCCTCAAAGGAGTCCTTACCTAGACCTGAAGGTTTGGCCTTTGGAGCTAAGTAGAGGTAGTATAGAACTAGTAGTCTCTGAGACGTTTCTACTTTGTATTTATTTGTTTATTTATTTAATGACTCAAGCACACAAATGTACAGAGGCGGACTAAATGCTGTAGGCATTTTCTATATACTAATCAACCTGTGGGTGATGCAGAGACAACAGTCTGTGGTAGGTGAAAATACGAAAAATTGAGGAATAGGTAAATGTATATTTAAATATGAAGATACACACATAACTCACAAAGTATAAATAAATATATTATAGGTACTTACCTAATCCTAATTAATATTATAAATGCGAAAGTGAGTTTGTTTGTTTGTTACGCTTTCACGCTAAAACGGTTAAGCGGATTTGGATGAAATCTGGTACATGGGTAGACCATGATATGGATTAGGACATAGTATACTTTTTATCCCTAAATTGCCACGAAATCGAGACTTATGCGAGTGAAACCACGGGGCGCAACTAGTCTATATATCTATATAAATAAATAAAATTGAAGTGTCTGTTTGTAATGTTGAAATAACAACTTTTACTAAATGCATATGAACGTATATACGGTACTTATAACAAAAAAGCTATTTTAAAATTTTTGATTGTCTGTCTGTCTGTTTGTTCCGACTAATCTCCGAAAGGACTGGGCCGATTTTGACGGCACTTTCACTGGCAGATAGCTGATGTTACGGCGAGTAACTTAGGCTACTTTTATTTTAGAAAAATAATTAGGGTTTTACGCAAAAAAAATAAGTCCCATGAAATTGTGAACAAAAAGTCGGATTTGGAAAATTCTTTTTGCATTTGATAGCCCAATTCTCGAGCATGGTGATAGGCTATTTAACATCACGCTACAACCCTTAGGAACCGAGCAAAAAACAAGTCGGAAAGAACGCTATGCGAAAACGAAGTAATAGCGGCGGCAGGTCGGGAGGGAGGGAGTTTTATGGCTGTTATTTTAGTATATTGTGATCTTACGACTTCCACGCGAACGAAGTCGCGGGGCACAGCTAGTTATATATAAAACTGTAATTGGTAAACATAACAAACATAATTAAACATAACTGGCGAAATGTGGGTGTACAATAGGTATGTGTACACCTCTGCTTAACCCTTCGGGGAAACAAGGCGTGATGATGTTATGTGTGTAATCGGTAGTAATTGTAGCTCCATACACCTAATCAGATTAATCACTTTTCTACAAAACCGTGCTAAAAGAACCAAATTAACGTTAGAATTTTTACTTTATCTCAATTATACTTGAAGTCGACGATGGTAAAATTGAACCAAAAAAATTCATTTCAGTACAAAATCTATGCTCGTAATCTAACAGTAACGCACGTAAACTCTAGGTATGAAGCAATTTTCAAAACAATCACGTCTCCTCTAATAAAGGCACGTTCTTACATGAATCTTTCGCGGCTTCAGTACTAATGAAACTCATAAGCATGGTACTAATAACGGGCCATTAACACTTCCCAATTGCCATTCGAAGGGAGAAAAAAACCCCCTTTGTGAGCCATGACTCGTGTCTTAAGGTCCCATTAAACTTAACTCACAAATTACCTCCACACGCGGTCTAGAAAGGGAGATAAGTCGACATGTCCTATTGTCATAATGATTTTATTTGTAGGAATTTATTTTTCATTAATAGGTTGCTTAAAAAAAAATCTGTAGATTTTCTGCTCATTGTGTTGTCCTAGGCAACGTAGCCAAAAAACATTTTGAACAAGATAATTATTTCATTGGGAATTGATATTTCACTAGCTCGGTTAATCAAGATAAACGCGTATAGAAACAGAACACATGTCTTCAATTGATTGCTGTAAAATATCTATAAGCATGATGATAATTCGAAAGGATTAGATTTTCATATCATTTCAATAAAATAAAATAAAAAAACCGGCCAAGTGCGTGTCGGACCACGTACAATGAAGACTTCCGTAGTTGGGATGAATTTATCCCAAGAACAAACTTAACATTGCAGTTGTAAAACATGTTCTCTCATACATTCCAACTGCAAATGTAAGTTAGTCGATTATTATTCGTAAGCTTGTAAAGCCTACTTAGCTGTGACAGTTTTCCTTGTAACTTCGTTGTATATACTACAACCGTGAATTTTTTTACATATCCAAAACTAACCGTTTAGCTGGTGGGAAGGGGGGGGGGGGCACTTGACTCTAACTAAAATTAGCACTTTAAAACTTAATATTTTAGACAGCAACACCCCACACCATGAGGTAGACGAGAGAAACCCTAAAAAAATGTTTTTTTCATGATTTTATTTTACCACTGTATCAGCGTGATTAATATATGTGTGTATATCCATACCAAATTATAGTTTTCTAATACTAAGAGTCTCTGAGCTAAGCTGCGGATGGACGGACGGACGGACGGACGGACGGACATGGCGAAACTATTAGGATTCCTTGTTGACTACGGAATCCTAAAAAGGAAATTGTTAGTGTTTAATATTTCCGGTGAGCAATTCCATAGAAAACTCTCGACCACTTAGTCAAATCTCAGTGAGACGTCTCCCAGCTTCAGTTTGCTTAATACTTTAAACTGGTAATGAAGGCATTAGGGCGCGCTGAATGCATAAGAAATGAGGCGCCGCCGCAACCTCCTTTATAATTAGCCCCTTTATTGGCCACATATTTTTACTTTGCCACGTTACAATGTGGAATACTTGACATTGTTTTGGTCCCGTACCCACTTATTTTTTATGCTTACAAAAAAGGTGATAATCAGTTGTCATTAGGCTATTTTTCATTTTTCACTTTTTAGTGGGTCGGTTTGTAATTTATCTAAGTTACAATAGCCTAATGACAACTGCTCATCACCTTTTTACAAAATATTGCTTTTCCCGATGCAGGGACGTTAATTGTTGAGGAGTTCTCCTGGTACTTCACCATCAGCTCCACTTCACCATATGCACTGTGACGAGTATATATTGGTTAGAAAACATTTTAAAGTAATCGAATCGCAACCCGTGAAATACTTATTATTGAGCTGTTCCGGTGGCCATCTGTGGTCTTCATCATCAGTTCCACTTCACCAAATGGTGCTTTCCAAGAGCAAATGCACAAGTTACTATAAAAAATACCCAAATCGCTATAGGTGTGCCTATAATATTTGAAGAGTACCCTCGATTTCTCCAGGATCCCATCATCAGATCCTAACCTGATGACAATGGGACCACCTGGAAAGTATACCCTTTCAAACAAACAAAAAAAGAATTTTCCAAATCGGTCCAGTCGTCTTCGAGTAATCGGGAACACACCTAAAAAAAAAAGAATCCGACGAACTGAGAACGTCCTCCTTATTCAAAGTCGGTTAAAAAGGCGTTTCACCGCCATTATGACACTTATACATTCTTCATTTAACCCATAGAGTCGGTATTGTAGAGGTTTGATGCCGGTGGCAACCTCATGTGTGACAAGCCGTTAAGCATTTGCCTATGGATACGTTCGAACGCCAGCAAGTGTCGAATAGTTTGAAATTTGACAGGATAGGAAAATTGTTTTATATTGAGTCAGTGCTAGTATTATGTTTGTCATGTAATGTGCTCTATACAAAGTATTAAATAATAATACGGTGCTCCTGTGTGTCTGATTTATCGTAGCTACGTTTACCAAACACACCTCTTAACGAGTCAGCACACAAATACACGTAGCGATCTGCTCGGCCCCCTGGCCCTGGTACCCCGGCAGATTGCTACAGTATTCAGCGAGTCGATAACGGATCCATCAATTGGGTGTTGGTATACATAAATACCTCTTAATATTGTCGTAATCTATCAGAAAGGATCTTAGAATGAGTCTGTAATTGTAATCGTCAGTTTAAACGGTCGGCTCCGCGCTTGCCAGACACAATAGATAAATTATGCGGTCTCGTTCGACCCGGCGGGAGTCAAGGGATTCAATGACGTATTATGTATATTATCCCGACTTGTGAGTTCTGCTAAGCTACCAGAGACAACAGAAGGGCAAAGTCCACTAGTGTTAGTTAACATAAGAATTATTTGAATTGTTTTAGTCCTCAAATCTGTTGGTTCATTATTTATTTAAGCCCGGTGCACGGATTTGGTAGGGGAACAAATTCAATTATTACGCAGGATGCACTCTCTGTTGGCTTCCTTTATCTAAATAAAAGATTTTTGCTCTAAGAGATTCATTGCCTTAAGGTGCAGTCTGCATATGTACATTGGTATTTACTGCCGCCCCGCCGGGTAAGCACACTAATAATTTGAAGTGGATTGCTCTTGCAACATTGTTTGTGACTTCTATTGTGAACATTGCAATAGACGTGTGTTGGCCACTTCGACAAATGGGTACAAAGGCAAGAATGTATCAAGGGGAAGGCTATTGATTCATTCGAAAAAGGTTACACGTGTTCATTAATTTATAAGTAGATATTATGAACATCAAATATCGACGGAGTTCCTAAAGAAAAAGGGCTAAACAAAAGACGACGTCAAAGGAAATAAAAAATGACGTCGGTAAAGTACTAAAAGAGACTGAAAACATTTCACAAACATCGAAGAAAGCGGAAAAAGTTGAGCGAAAGAGTTTTCCAACTTTTCTCAGTAATTTATTAAAATGGCAAGATATGTGCTTGTTATACCTCCATGTTTATCAGGGAATATCTTCAAGAATTATCTTCAGAAGTGTAAATAGAAAGTTAAGTATTTCAATCTCTTGCCTGATGAAATTAGTATTGATAAAATAATCGTGAGAAAAACAGTGTTGTGTGGAGTCATTTAGTTTAGTTTTGCGAAGCGAACAATGCTGTTGGGCGAGATCAATTGAGATCAGTTTCCAATATCTGATAGTAGAGCCCAAAATTCTTGGAACTAATTCCATAAAGTAATCGAGAAGGCTTGCTTGGTTTCCGTATCGTGTTGTTTAATCTCCATTCATTGCCCTTCCCCTCTCGTTAAACAGCAATTTTGACGTGTTAATAGCCAAAGTTTATTTACGTTTACGCCTAACGAACAAGCAAAATTAACACATTGAAATTTGATTTGAATTTAAGTGTAACTAATTCTGGGTATCAAGAAATGTCCGGTTTGACTACTAGTAGGTAACACCTTTAACAACGTAGATTTTTTAATGGAAGTTTATTTACGTAAAGTATTTTGGTATTTACATTTGCTACAAATTCCAATAAAAAAAAAGGTAGAATTTTAAATACATACAGACAAACAAATAGTTTCATTCGGATCGTATTCAGTTTCGTAGGCCGCCATTAACATCAAAGGTTTTTTTATATCTATGTGTTATAATAACATGTATAACAGCACAACATCACGCCTGATGTTTTTAATATTACTTTTTTACCTGGTCATTGTCATCTATTGGGCAAGTAAAATATAGCATTGTTACAAAAAAAAATGTAGGTGTTTAGTTTTGAAGATACACAAACTACTCAGATAGGAGATGGCGTATACGTAATATCGTTGTATCCAAATCGGTGTAATCAGTAATCATTCGCGAAATTAGTAGTAGGTGATGGTGCCTATTTAATTTATTTAAACGATTATATTATAGCCCCCTATAAATGTAGGGATTACTCTCGCCAACCTTCTTTATTGCCAACTATTAAGAATACGAGCAAATTGGGCTTTTATTAAAAAAAAAATACAGTGGTATCAACTTTTAATGCTTCAAAATCTTAAATAGCCTTTTAGATTAAAAAAAATACTTTTAAAAATTGCTCTACTTAGGTTTTATTACCTAGCATAAAGCTTTCAAAACTCTTTGAATACTGTAAGTGAATTGAATTCTTTTAAAAATATTTATGTAAGCATAAGCTTTTCATTACGGTGGTCTCTTTTAGTGCCTCCAAAATAATAAGGCTTGATGTTCCTCTGTAAAGAGCACTTCATTAAAACACTAGTTGAACGTGATTCATTATCTGCCAGCCAGTTTATTGTAACCGGCTATTATAACTTACAGGATTACTTACAGCATTCATTTTCGAAATAATGGACATTTTATTTTTCAAGATAACGTTAAAAGCAAATCCAGCGAAATATAATATTCTCTCAACAACCTAAAAGCTGCATCAGGAAAAGCGGAGATGAAACTGAAAAGTGAAAAAGAGCGATTTTATTGAGACATAGAATTTCAAAACAGCTACTGATTGAGCTATTTAATAAATTCTTTGTAGAACCTCGGGATGCGAACGTAGACGGAATAACGATGACAATACAATTGTGTGTGAGGACGTGTGCCAACCCTAATAGTAATAGACTTCCAGTTTATTGTTATTTTATCAACATACCTTCGATACAATAGCATTTTAATATTACAACAATGTTACCTGAAATTTAATTATTTGTTACGCTACACATTTGAGTACCTATCGAAAGTCGATGTGTAATCGAGTGTACATACACACAATTGAAAGACAATAAATTTACATTAAGTAAAACACACGAGCTTCGCGCGATCAAGTCGCAAAGGACAATAAATAACCTCATTTTGATCCGATCGTGTATCGGGTATACTCGAGTTGACATACCATCGATAAAAATAAACAAATGCGAATAGAGATTACACGCTGGAAACAAGTTGGTCGTGTATTTAACCTCGTTAAAAAAAGAGATTTGTACAGACGGAATGAGGCAAATCCTTTCGTAGGTCTATACAAGGATCAGTGAGGACGCTGTCACAAGATCCTGCCCGTTAGCCGTGCGTTAATAGGATCAAACCGGGCTTTATTCGGGACGTGTCCACGCGCTTTCACCTAACTTATCGAATTTGCAAATCGGCTTACACTTCGTTAACCATATCTATGTACTGACAGACTATATTTAGGAAGTAGAATAATGAAAATATCTATATATTTTCGAGCACAATAGAAAAATTACAAAACCAATTCAGAAGAAATTGTAGCTTAATGAGACAACGAAGTAAACATGCATGATAAAATTTACAACGGTGGAATAATGTGGTTGTTGTATTGAAATAAATAAATAAATAATTTAAAAAAAAAACAATACAAAACTTGCCTACGTTTTGGCTAAACCTATATGCTTGGATTCGAATTCTGTTTATTTAAGATTTTTTAATTAAAAAATAACGTCATGGACATTCATTAAAAGGTAAGACTCCGTATAATTGTTTGTTCAGCATCTTATTACCATAAAGCACATTAAGTATTCTGTAAACAGAGTATTTGAAAGCCGCTGTTATTTTCAGCGGTCTATACATAATTCATAGGGATTGCACTGGTGATAGAAATAAAACAATTTTAGTTTAAGTAGAAAATAGACGGAAAGCTTCTCTCGCTTAGTCTCCTAAATTATTAACCTTTGTGAGGGCGATACGCAGAAAGGTTCTGTCTTGTTTACGCGTTAAGGGAGACAGGGAAGGGAACTTAATACCCTATATCACTGTCAGGGTAATACAAACTAGCGGGGTCGCAAACCTTTTCCACTAAATTACATATCGGCACGTGGGGTAATCCCAACTTAGTTGAATCACACTGAAGAGTTCCAGTAGTGAGTGCATTTAGTTAATGGGCTTTGTTTAAGTACATTTTAATTTAAATACAGTTTAATTAAATAGTGTAATTATTGAAACGAATTTTGTACAAGAGTCAACTTCGTACTATATTTGCACAAATTAAATATCAGTTGAACGAAACCAAGGCTCTGTAGTCCAATTTATTTTGTACAATTAAATTAAATTGCTCTCTATGTGTTGTAACAGTCCTTTAACATATAAAGGACTGTTAACCTTTTTAAAACTGCTTAGTGGTTTGTATTATTTGAGTAGGTAGCAGGTAATTTTCCGTTTAAACTTTGTTATCATATCCTTTATCCTAACATCATCATTTTCCTCTTACTCTATTAAATATTTTTATTTCCTGCAATACCATGAGAAAGTAACGTTGTTTTAGGTACTAATACAATTTATTTTAAGTGGTTGAAAGTATTTCTTTAGAAATTCTTGAGTAATCACTACACTGTAACCAAACATGTAAAAAATCTGATCAATCTTATTTATCTTACGCTCCAAAAATACATTATTTAAATAAAATTTTGGCAAGACTGATGTATTTTAATGTTGTATGAAAATCTCCAACAAATCCATTCAAGTTGTTCGCAGTTTTACTTTGTTTGCTAACCTTACAAGAAGTGCGATAATTTTAAGCGTTCATTGAAAATTATTGCGTGAAGCTACTAGGTGTAATATCCAATGCATAAATTATCAACTTATCTATTCCCAAACTCTCTCGGGAGGCGCCCGCGCCCCCTCCGAGCCGTAATGTGTAACGTGTAAGGTACGGGCTGTCTCGCCCCGCGTTAATAATCCATCAGATTGACAAAATCTTTGTATGGGCTCGACACTACTAAAGCCTCTCACCCGTATAACAACTTTCATGTGTGGGTGTCTTTTGCAATCAAAGGGCATGTTTTATAAAGTCTTGATAAGCTCTATCGGCCAGTTAAAATGAAAAGGGTTTCAGTGAAACTGACAATAGTACCTATAATGAGTATAATTTGGTAGATTTATTTAAATATCAAGCAAGAACTTATCTGTAGGCACATATAGGGGTATGTTATCGGTATTCGTTCTCAGTAAACCTTTTATATAAACCGTAACCCGTGATGACAAAGAGATACCTATAGATATATTTCAGTGCAATTTATTTTGATTGCACTACATTACGCCTTATTTCCCCGAAGGGTTGGGCAGAGATGTACCTATAGTATACCCATATTTCGCCAGTTATGTTTAAGTCCCATGGAATAGGGGCGAGACTATTGCCATGAACCGGGCTGGGCACAAATTCTGACTGAAACATTCTAGATGGAAAAACCCAATAACACGTTGCCAGACCTGGGAATCGAACCCAGGACTTCATGCTCAGCAGTAGATCACTAGAACAATGAGTCAGGCATTATTCTGATTGCTCCAGTTGAAATAAAAGAACGATATATAGTACCTACTAGCTTAACGTTAGTTTAGTGCCGTCCATGACAATGATTTCTCAGAAAGTAATGGATGAATTAAAAATTAATTTCACGAAATAAAATTTCTTGTGTGATTTCAGCGCGCAGAGTAGATTTCTGTCTAGCTCTCCAAGCGACCATAACGCGCAAGTGCCACTTACCTGTTACAACTCATTGAATTATTTATGAAACTATCCGCCTTATTGGATTGAAATATCGCGGCCTATTCGCCGGCTTATTCGCCGAACAATACATTAAAGTGACGGCCATTGCTAATTTAAAACTTTTGTAGGTATTCCATTAGGATGTACTTACATCGTTAGTTCGTAACCGATATTTAAGGACATGAAGCTTGTTCCACTTGTTTGCAGGTAATTGACGTAAGTGCGGTGTGAGGTTGAAAAGTATACGTACAATTCAAAATCCAATTTAGCTATGAAAATTGACTTAATTATCCGTGTATTCGAGCAAGCGAGTTACTTAATGACTTCAAGTTAACACTGACCCGCCATCTACGAGTAGTTAGAGAATAAAGTTTTATCGGGCAATGTGTAAGAATACTTATTCTCGTTTATTGCTCTTCGTCCAGCCATCTCTTAAAGCTATTAAATTCGTCGGAAACGTCGCATAAAACGTTCGAATCGATTTCGCATAAACGATAGACGTGACCAACCAAAAAGTGTATGGCGTCTAATTTGTCCGGATATCGAGTTTTGTATTTATTGCAATCACAAGGTAGAGTCACAGTCAAATTCAATCTGTCGCGTGCCTATTGGCAGATTTTACAAACAATGTGTAATTATATTATGATAAGGTAAGGTTAAAGGGTAAACAGACTAAGAAGAAACCGGTGGAATTTTCATTACTGTCAGCCTCAAGGGACTGCACGTGTACCTTAAGACTCCTGCAAACGGTTTCTTCTTAATCTGTTTATAACTAAGTACTATTTACCTGGCATCACCAATGTTTGTTCAAATTCAAAATGTTTATTTGCAAGAAAATACATAGTTTTCAAGGGAAGATCTTACAGCCTTAAAGTCTTTGTATTCTGCCTGCAAGCCAGCGTGCACATTATTTATGTGTATTTTAAATGTCATAATTATTATGCAGATTATATGATATTATTATTTCCTTTATTGCAATAAATACATATAAATTATATTTTTGAATATTAGAATATAAAGATTATAAAAAAACATTTAAAAATATAAAAAAATAGTAGCCCACCGGTATCTGGAACAGGGTCCAAGCTACCGGTGGTCAGGGCTCCAGAGAGACGAACCTCCTAACAATACGAGCCGTATCTAGAAGTACCGCTTTCTGGATCAAGCCCTTAATCCAGCTGCCCAACGAGAGCCTCCTTAGGTGTTGGTCGAGGCTCTTGGCAATTAAGCCATTGGCTGATACGACTATCGGCACAATGATCGCTGAGTCCACATCCCACATGTCGACAACCTCGCGAGCCAAGTCAAGATACTTGATTTGTTTATCTTTCTCGGCTTTCACGAGGTTCCCGTCATGCGGGACCGTTATGTCAATAATCATTGTGCGCCGCTCTATTCGATCCACCACCACTAAATCAGGCTTATTGGCAACAATAGTCCTGTCAGTGATGATGGATCGATCCCAGTACAATGTGATATTTCCATTTTCAAGAACTGGGTCGGGCACATACTTGTAGTACGGCATTTCCGATTCCACAAGACTGTATTTCAGAGCAAGTTGGTTAAGCTCTAAGGTTTATGGAATCCGAGAGTTGGGTTCCCACGGATTCCACAATCTTCCCTCGCTTTACATGCATGACCGCACATTTGTCCACACCAAATTCCATCCTGGTGGCGCTACTGAAAGTTTCAGTTACTTTCAGTGGCTCCATCAGTTGCAAATTGTTGGGGGCAAAGAGTTTTAGGTCATCCATGTAGAGGAGGTGTTATATAACCTGACCACCTCTCCTCAACCGATAGCCTAGACCTGAATCCTCCAGCAGTGTGCTTAGGGGATTCAAGGCTAAGCAGAACCAAAGCGGACTCAAAATATCACCTGAAATATGCCTCGCTCAATCCTTATCGGCTCGCTATTTCTCAGGATATTTTGACATCCTGGATAGCGAAGGACCGTCCTCCATTGCCCCATACACGGCATCAGGAAGGTGCGCAGAGTTGCATCTACTTTATACAACTCTAGCACCCTCATGAGCCATGTATGTGGCCTTCTTATAATCTATCCAACATGTCGACAGATCCTTTCGGGAACGACGAACCTGTTGGCTAATGGCCATATCAATGAGGAGTAGCTCCTTAGTACCGCGGGACCCATTCCTACATCCATTTTGAGAGGCAGACATGATGAAGTTTGTGTCTATATGTTTGTTGATTTTAGCTCTCAAAATGGATGTAAGAACTTTATAGACCGTCGGTAAACACGTGATCGGCCTATAATTTTTGGGTTCCGCGGTGCTACCTGATTTGTAGAGCAGGTGGGTAATTCCTGTTGTTAGGAACTGGGGTAGCGAACCAGACTCCAAAGCAGCCTGGTACTGAGCTGCCAAGCGAGCGTGCGATCTTGAAAACCATTTGATCCAGAAGTTGTGCAGTCCGTCCGGCCCTGGAGACTTCCAATTAGGTAACGGACGGACTGCACGAGCTACATCTTGGGGGCAGATGGTAATAGCCCCCATTTCTGGTATTGAATCACAGGCTCGCTCGACTTCCCGAGCCCAGTCACCTTCGGTGTGGCTGACAGGCACCGACCAGATACTGCGCCAGAAAGAGCACATGGTATCATCATCCGGCAGGCACATGTCAGTCACACCTTGGTCCGGTCGCTCCCAAGTTCTATAAACCCACCTTTCATCGCTCTAAAAGGTGCGATTCTGAGTGTATCGCTCTACTCGCCTCTTATACCTACGAATACGGTTCGCCCATGCATACACTTTCTGCTTCAGGAAGTCGATGCGCTCTGTGACACGGGATATATAGTCCTGAGGGCTAATATCGGTCCCTGAGAACGCCCGCCGCACAAAGCTCATCACTCTAGGGCGAGTATTGCCCTCCCTGAAGCAGATTAGTTTGCCGATGAGCGATCTGGCCTCACCAATACGGCGCTCAATTCTGCACTGCCAAGCTGGTACGGCTGGTTTTGGTCGTGTAGCTCTAGAGTCATTAGCAAATTTGACGTGAGCTACACGACATGCCACTACAGCCGCACAGTACAAAATCGAATGAGTATCGGTGAGGTCTTCGCAGTCATCAAAATAGTTTGACAACTGCGAATCCAGGACGGCCACCAGCGCCCTATTTTTGTTATGCATGGGCAAACGAGGTAAGCGTGGCCTAAGTTCGGGTGACATGAACCGATATTCCCGAATCGCACCCTCCAAAGCACTCCTCAATTCCTCATTGCACTGGGTACTTACGTTTGTAGCCCTGTCAACACTCCCCTCGTCAGCTTGATTTGTATTGAACTGTGTTGGTGCTACAGTCTGCGACGGGGGGGCGATTACATGGCTACTCTGCATTTCACTTCGCAGGCGATCAAGTACAGTGTCATACAACATATGATTACGCTGGATGACCCGCACCTGATCCGATAGTCGTTGTGCCGAAACGTTGACAGTTATTTCATTTATTTTTATTATCTTTATCATACATTTTTATCACACATTATTATTACATACAAATATCATCAATTAATTTATAATAAATTCATTAATTAATGCTCTAAGCAAATATTTGTATGTTCTAAAAATTCTTTTAAGCTGTAGAAACACTTTTTTTGTAACCACTCTGACAATTTTGTTTTAAAAACATTACCCTGTAACAATTTAAATTCGTTTGGTAGGGTATTATAAATTAATATACACATAATTAACACATTTTTCTTATAAATATAATATCTTTATATCCAGCTGGATGATATAAGAGGTTGCGGAACTTAGCCCTTTTCTGTCTTGGTATAACTTCAGTAGGTTGCTTAAAATAATGCATGTGTCTTTGTAAAAATGTATACATACAGGGCAGTGGAAGAATTTTCAACTTTTGAAACAGCGGCATACAGCTATCTAAGTACCATGCCCTGTTTAATAATATTCCAAGATTGGTTCCAACGTTGATTATACTTTTCATTCATGAAGTCGACCTATGCGATCTGTTATATTTTTGTTTTATGTAAATCTTTTGGGCTATTCAAAAAGCTGCCTTGTCTTTATTCGTTTCCTTATGTTTATGAGAAAGTTACAATTAAGTGAAGGGCATTTAATAAAGTATAATAATAAGCAATTTCATTACGACTAAAGACTGAATTACAGCGAAAAATGGAGTAAACATGTAGATTTTAAATTTCGTATAAAAATCAGTTATAGAAAAAGTACGTAAATACGTACATTATGTTGTCATAATACGAGTTTATAAAAGTTACCTTTTGGAGTTTTTGCATCATTTGAGTTTTAATTAACATGGGAATTTGGCGAGTATTCCTAAACTGAAATTCAATTAGAAAGTTTGGCGCGCGTGACCATCAGATTAAGGGCTGGTCCTTAGATCGAAATTAATTGGCTCATGCAGATATTGTTGTAGCCAAGGACCCTCATCTCTGAGGATTTATGTCTAGTTGAGAGAGCCACGAACCTCGACAATTTGTTTACCCACTAAATAGGTTGTATTACTTGTATACTTGAGTTTCAACTCCTCATTCCTGTTTTATTCGAGTTATATAAAACAGAGACGATTTTAAAATAGATGATTCCTGCGAAAGTGATATTGAAATCGTTGATATAAACGAACTAGTGGGTAAATGTAAACTGAGACAACTAGTACCTAGTTAGTTACTTACTAACTATTAGTTAGTCATTTAATTTAGAACCTAGTATAAATAGTTAATTGTGTAATATTATTGTATACTAGTTGTGCCCCGTGACTTCGTTTGCGTGGAAGTCGTATAATACACAGTATACTAAAATAACAGCCACATTTTAATAAAACTCCCTCGTCCCGCGATCCGCCGCATTGGGGTTTTCATTTATTTTTTTTTTAATATAAAATAAAAGTAGCCTAAGTTACTCCTTATACAAAATATCAGCTATGTGCCTGTGAAAGTCCCGTCAAAATCGGTCCAGCCGTTTCGGAGATTAGCCGGAACAAACAGACAGACAAAAATTTAAAAATCCTTTTTTGTTTTGAAAGTACATACGGTCCTTATAAGGACCGTATATACTTTCACTAGCACTTTGCCCGCGACTTCGTCCGCGTAGATTTGGTAGGGCAAAACTTGGGTAATCGGTGATAGTTTTGTTTTTTACTTGTAAAATTCGATTCATTGATCAGACTATTTTTTAAATTTACTGTGATATAGTAGACAAAATAAGTTTTGCTAACTTATATCTAAAAATGTGGCAAATACTATAATGATTGAAAAATGTACATTTATCAAGTCAGTAGTAACTTGGTAATAAAACACAATTATCTATCACCGAATAGCTGCATATCACGAATTAGCCAAGTTTTGCCCTACTTTCCTCTAAAAAGAATTAACGCCTCCTCCCCCCCTTTGAAAGGTTTTTTCGAAAAGTAATGTTTATGATCTTAGTATTTTATTTAGATAAATAAGTATTCGGGCCAATTTTTAAGTTTACAGATCAAAGGAAAAATATTTTTCCAATAAACTGTGTCCTCGTTTTTCATAATGGCTTGTTTTTTAAAGCGTTTGGTACCATTCCATTGTTGACTTAAACATTATTTATACCCATTTTCGAGTTAATTGGGGCAAGCAGTAAAATTCTTAGACTTTATTACTCTCGTCCATCCCGTTAGGAGTAAATTTTTGAAGAACCCTGAAACATGTTTTCTATTTTTTGTTTTAAGTATTAATACCGACTTTCGAGTTAATCTGACAGCGCGTTAAAATGTTTCTTTACTGTACTAACTTTGATACCCCCTAAATCCTCCGTAAGGGGTTGTTTTAAAAAACAAAAACGCCAATCTTTATTATTTACTGAGGCCAATATAGCCAAGTGTCATTCAAGTGTATGGTTGGTATGTAACCAAAGGAATAATTTTTTTTATATAAACTGTATCCCCTCTTTTCACCCCCACAGGGGTGGAAATTTGAAAAATTATTTCGGATTTTTCCATAACTATTCTTTGGCTAATCAAGCCACGCAGTAAAACCCCCCTTAAAAATCTAATTAGCCCTTTTCACCCCGTCAGGATATGATTAAAAAAAACCATAAGTTATTATTATTTATTTTCTGTCAAAAGTATTAATACTGAGTTTCGAGTTCATCGGACCGCGCGTTAAAATTCTTCCATACAAACTTTAACACCCCTAAACTCCATTTTGAGGGGTAGTTTGGAAAAAGTAATAGTTAGAAACTTTATCGCTTACTTAGGCAAATATTCTTGCCAAGTTTCAAGTTTATTTATTTATATTTATTTTACTATTTATGTACACACAATAAAACATTATACAGTTAGGACATTATGATCATTGAGTACAAAGGTACTGCTTAAGTTTATTAACAAAATGAATAAGATTTTTCATATAAACTGTATCCCCGATTTTAACCCCCACAGGACCAAGCCCGAGTCGACGGCGCGTCGTGTTCCACGCGCGCCTCAAAGAGATGTCAGCACTATTGACGGGGTCCGCTAGGGCCGATGCCAGCCAGGGTCGCGGGATGTTCGAAAGAGTTACCGTGGCCCCAGCACAGGCAACTGAAGGAACACGGGTGGGTTTTAGTCAGTAAAAGCCTGACACGCCCTCCCGCGAGCAGGAGAGTTTCAAGTTTATTAACTCAAGGAATAAGATTTTTCATACAAACGAAATCCCCCCTTTTCACCCCCTTAAAGGTCGAATTTCCAAAACCCCCTTCTTAATGCTTCCCTACATTATAAAGGGAAGCCGTGTGCAAAATTTGATGTTCCTAGTCCCAGTAGTTTCGGTTGTGCGTTGATATGTCAGTCAATCAGTCAGTCAATTTCTTCTTTTATATATATAGATATGTATTTAGTAAAAGCTGTTATTTTGACATTACAAACTTTTATTTATTTGTATATATATAGATAAGTAAGCAATTTAATGTTAATAATTAAACCAGTAACTAGTAGGTAAACGTGAACTGAGACAAAATGGAGGTATTTTTGTTTTGATCTTTCATTGTATTGTGGTAGGAAATTGTTTTATTAATGAATAAAGCCTTTTCACATAATGCAATGGTTATGTAATACATACAATAACTAAGTGGTATAACTTCCATGTATGTATACAGGGTTACAGGGAAAGTCGTACTGAATATTAAAGGATGTTATTATTCAGGTCATTTCCGATGAATTTCATTCTGAAATAAAATGTCCGAAACTTAACCGTTATGGAGATATTAAATTTTAAAGATTATTTTTAAAAATCCTTTATTTTTTGGCTTTTAGTCGTTTTCTTTGGGATTAGAGCTCCTAGAGTCGGTTTTTTTGATGTATCTAGTTAGAGGACATGTCCATTAATAAAAATGATCAACAGAAACTGAACCTACTACTAACAGCTTAAAAAACTGCTCGACAACGGTTAGCATTATGAATTTTCTAATAGAGTGTTCTTAACTTTAACAGGCTTTTAATAAAAAATATTGTATGGAACTTATTCTGCAAATAATTTTATAAAGTTCTACGTCTCTTTAGCTATTCAAAAAGGTATAACACTTGTTATTAAATAGACAAAACATTGCCCAAATAACAGTTAAGTTAGGAGAGGGTACATTTTTAGTTTGAGGTAAAAGTAGCTAAAATACGTAAAAAAAAGACAAAAATTTTAGCAATATTTTTATAATTCATGTTCTACATGGCCGTCGCTATTTCTTACACAAAGTCTCATTCTTTTTCTTAAATTACTTTTCACGACAGAAGTTCGTAGGTTCCGCCTCATTTCCTCAGCCGCATCAATAATTTTTTGTCTTAGAATATCGACATTTGCGATCGGTGTCATTTGGTCGTATACTAGGCTTTTCATATGACCCCACACATAAAAATCCATCGGCGTTAAATCGGGGCTCCTCGCTGGCCATGCTATGGGTCCGCCTCTTCCAATCCATTGGTTTGGGTAATTCTCGTCCAACCATGCTCGAACACTTCTTCTGTAGTGCGCTGGGCAGCCATCATGTTGAAAGAACATGTCTCGTCTCAATGCAATAGGCAAGTCTTGCATTAAAGAGGGTAACTCCTCCCTCAAAAAGTTTTCATATGTCTCGCCATTCTCGCCAAGTTATCGGGCAGGAAGTATGGCCCTATCAAGTTATTTGATATTATACCCATCCACACATTAAGACTGAATCTCCTTTGTGACCCTTTTGGTCTTTTTTTCTTGGGGTTACCTTGCGCTTTGGGAGCCCAATAATGGGTGTTATGATAGTTTGTGATGCCGTCTTTGTCAAATTTCGACTCATCTGTCCACATGATTTTCTTTAAAAAATCCGGATCTTCATTATCGGCATTGAGCATAAATCTGCAGAAGTCTAGTCGTCTCAATGGATCCCCTTCTTCAATTACTTGCACTGGCGTGTAATGGTAAGGGTATTGCCCAGAACTGTGCATTACGAACCAGACTTTCCACTGGGAAATACCAAGCCGTCGAGCGACAACGTTTGTTGACGTGGTTGGGTCGGCTTCAAAGAGACGTCGTATTTCATTATCTTCGTCGTCGTCATCAAGAACACGAGGTCGTCCCATGTCAGTCCGACGTACTAGCACAGAACCAGTTTCTCGTAGTCTTCGATAAACTCTGTCAAATACGCCAATATCAGGTACTCGGCGAGTAGGATACCTTAGCATGTATTCATTGCGTGCACGCAACGACACTCCTTCGCAAAATCCATAACACATTAGGATGTCAGCATATTCCTCGTTGGTAAATGTTGCCATGTTCACAACACAAATCAAAGTCCAGTTACAAGCCACGTCACACAGTTAGAAGATGAAACAGTCCAAAAATCCAAGCCAAGTCGCGTTTTTACAAAAAAAAATCGGAGGGCACGGATAACACATCTACCATGGAAGAATCGCATGAGCAGACTAAACAAACACCACGATCCACGATTTGACAATTCAGACATTTAAAATGACATAAATACCTGTCACCGCACGTCTCCCGGGCACAAACAATGTCTACCCAAACCTTTTTTCATTGTTTAAAAGTGCCAGGTAGTAAGCCGGATTCTTTTGTATCGAAATTCTGTTATGTTGTACTACCAGATGGGCCTATTATAATAACATTATTTTAAGATTTTATGAACAAACCTAGTAGATGATATACCTTTTTGAATAGCTAAAGAGACGTAGAACTTTGTAAAGTTATTCGCAGAATAGGTTCCATACATTTTTTTTTTTTAAAGCCCATCAAAGTTAAGAACACTCTATTAGAAAATTCATAATGCTAACCGTTGTCGAGCAGTTTTTTAAGCTGTTAGTAGTAGGTTCAGTTTCTATTGATCATTTTTATTAATGGACATGTCTTCTAACTAGATACATCAAAAAAACCGACTCTAGGAGCTCTAATCCCAAAGAAAACGACTAAAAGCCAAAAAATAAAGGATTTTTAAAAATAATCTTTAAAATTTAATATCTCCATAACGGTTAAGTTTCGGACATTTTATTTCAGAATCAAAATAATCAGAAATGACCTGAATAATAACCTCCTTTAATATTCAGTACGACTTTCCCTGTAACCCTGTATATATCGAATGATCCTGATTCCTTGGAAATCGGAATGAAAGCGCCCTTGAACACAAGCAGACTCAGTTAGAGAGGTTAACTTTAATAGAAACAATAGGAAACATGGCTCGGATGCATTCACTGTGATACAAACTTTTGAGGTTGTTTTTTAGGAAAATCTAAATAATTAGGTTAGGTATGTATTGTTAGGAAAAATCTTCAGTTCCTGGTTAGAGTTTGCATGCGTTGCTCGCTGGAAATCTGTAGGTATAATGTTCTATTTTCGTCTGCCGAGTGTAGACAGTTTACAGCGAAAGCTGCTCACGTGTACCTACGTATAACTGTTATGTGATTAGAATTATGGAAAATTGGACAAGCAGTCGTGGAAATCGATACCTTCTATAGTTGATGACCAATAGTTGCGTTATTATGCCTTCCTAAATACACCGTGGCAGGTTCTTTAACATGTTATTTCAAGTCATTGTAGGACAAATATATTGCCTATTATTGTTGTCATTTGAAAGTCGATTTCTAGGTATCTCGATAATGACGTAAGTAGGTAAATATACAGTATGTTTTGAAGAGCAACAAATTCAGTGTAGACGGCATGTTTACATGCCGTCTACACTGAATTTGTGTATTCTATGATTTCAGGCGTAGGTAGGTATAACAGAACATACATTTTTTTGTAAGATAAATATGTAGCTGTAGGATTAGGTATTAATACCTACCTACTTATGTTTATGTTATGTTATATTTTCGTAACGTAGCGCGTAGATCGGTTTGCCACGAATATTTGGACTCGGAAAATTTTCATCGTCAACAAATACAGATATTGATAAGTAGAAGAAATACAATTTCAATTAAAAACAAAGGCAAAGCTATTTATTTGCAGAATATGGTATGATAAAAGTAAAGCTATGTTCATATCCGCGTCTAAAAGCGGCGTACGAATATTTACAATATCACCCATACATAGGTATAAAACCTAACTTAAACTATTACTATTTTTTTTCTATCTATCTTAAACTACTTATCTCTAATAAACAATACAAAACACTTAGACTATCTATAGACTTAAATGAAGGACTTTTAAATGATAACGTGGGACGAACGTGGACTTATTAAAAGTTTAAATTATCATGGGTACCTAAGTACTGTACGACTTAAGTAGGTATTGTCTATGCATGTTTCTCTCTAGTTACAAATTTATAAAATATCTCGAGTATTTTAACCCCTGAAAGCTCTTCTAGCCACTTTAACAGCATTAAAGTATCCTTTACATATATTTCAAGTATCGAGGATCTTTTTTCTGATTGACACCTGTCTCAAGTTCTATCGAATCATTAAACATAAAATAAATGGCTAATTTGTCTGTCCATTTAGCAGATAAATCTATTTTTATGTCATTTCGATGAATTCTTCCAAACAATATCACTTTTATTTGAGTTTTCCTCGTAGGATCACATCAATCAATCAATCAAAAAGGAACTCTTTGACAGTTTTTGGTATCAAGTTATTTTGTACCTAAATGAGTTTGATGTTATAAACTAAATAATTGGTTTATGTGGGCAAGTTTTACTTCTATTTTGAGAAAACTGAATGTATCTCTCACGGTTCGTTCCCTATTGGGATAACGAGAGCTTCAAGCAAGATGAGGTCTGCTCATGACTCATGAAGCCACGTGTTACAGTCATATTTACTAATTACACAGTCATATTAAAATACTTACTCGACGGGTTATTCCTTCTTCGTATTCACAGAAAATAGAAGTTGGTTAAATTTGATATCTCGAAGTTGGAGTATTATAACTGGAAAATCTTCAACAAAAATAGACTGACCTTAATTATTCTTATACCAACTTGAGGATACTCAAAATGACCAGTTGAATAAAATAGATTTGATTGCAATCAAATGATCCTACGAGTATTAATGGGTTGTTCCAAGTAGACAGTTTTATAAGAATGGCAATTAAAATGTTTAAAGTCTCATTTTCTACCGTCATTAACAGTTACGTTTTCTGACTCTTTGATCTAACCAAAAGTAAAAAAAAAAAATATATATTTAAAGGATCATCATTAAAATCTTTAATACATTGCCTAATCACTCTGCTACTCTGCTGAAACTACACAGAGCTCCAATCAAAAATAAAATATTTCAAAATTTTATTAAAAAAAAATATAAGATACAGTTTTTCTTAATTCTATGTCAAGTTTAGCCAATACCTCTCCTCCACTTTTGTAAATACCTAAATAGCGAGCGAGGTACAACGAGGTATAACGGAATAAAGTTTATAGTCGTCTTAACTATTCTGTAGTAATTATCACAAAGCTAACGATACAAAATTAATCAACCCTAGCAATTACCGGTGGGGTCGAATATCGCTTCTGTCAAACAATTAATGTTGATGTTTATCGGACGCCTGTCATCATTCATCTTGTCTCGCGAAGTAATTCTATTAAATAGTTTGTAACACAAAAATGTGGGCGGTTCACACTGTAATCAAAGCTGTGGGTGTTTCTGTTTAATTAATTTATCACGTACCTACCTAATTCACGAAGTTTTGTAATTGAACGCTGTAAGTATATTTTGTTTATGGATGTGTGAAACCTACTCTTTGAGAGTGGTTAACAAAAGTTGAGTGACGATATTACCTAATGAATATTGGATAACCGACAGACAATTTTGGTGCTCTATTAATATGTGATAGAAAGGTATGCGGATTAAGTCGAACAGGAATGCCCAATCACGTTGCGGCCAATTTTACAATGGGCAAGTTTCCTCACGATAGTTAAAAAGGGGTTAACACATGCGTCATATGTTTACTATTGAGCCATAACTTACGAATCGTTTAGTATAGGCGTATAAAAGTTTTATAACTAGCTAACACGCCATGGCAACTATTTTCTCACGACTTTGCAAGGTTTTCCGTGAAAGTGCTGAAAAAGTAAAATATTAAAAGTAGTAGTAACTATTTGTGTGTATGAATGACACCGTAAAACTTTTCAGTATACTTCTATTCATAAAATAATCCAATTACATATTTATATCACACTATCAGTCAGGGTCAGGAGGCCGACTCTCAACCTATAGTTTTTCATCGTTCCAACGTTTAAAATCAATGCTTGTCTTTATAAACCAATAAACGATTAAACTTGCGAAGTTTGCATGCTAATGGCACGCCCGGTTAAAACCTCTACAGTACCTATTGTTGGAAGCAAGACATTTTCTCGACGTATTTCTCCCCAAGTATTCACGTTTTAGAGACTTGATCTACCTTTAAGTAAGCGGACACTGGCGAGGGTCTTACGGACCGCGTGTCGCAGTTTGTACACAAAGGACAGGTACAAAGCCGGAGTCTCTCACAATTTACTACAACCCGAGATTTCTTAGCGACACTAAACCTGAAGGTATCATTTTTTATTTTCTATCTGTTCTAACAATTATTTTTAATTGAGCTCGCTCACAAAAAAATTAATGGTGTTGAAATCCGTGAAAAGTGTGAGACGCTGCAGATTCACGAGTCGAGTGGCACATCTGTTACCGGCCTGCTCGCTCCTCTGACTTGTAATAATGGAATTAACGAGCTGGTTATGAACAAACGGCGTCTTCATTTCCAGGGTCCCGTTTATTCGTCCTTTGCCCTATTTCACTGCCACACCATTACACTGAATGAAATAATAGACTCAATATTGCGCACATTTGGAAGGTCTCCTCCACGTCGCACTAATATTTCCAAAGGTGTTTATGATGGAATAACAAAGAAGACAATTTCATTGCAAAAAATAAGGTTAATTGGATACTGCTTTATCGTAAGTAATTCACGTTGATTGTGTAGTGTACTGTATTACAAGTAATTATCGTGCGTGTTTTCATCGATAAATTCATGTATCGGAAAGGCACACATGTTTCGTTTTCAACTTTAATTACATTTATTAACCCGAGTTTAAACTGAATTTACGCTGCCACGCGTACAAAATCCATTCACTAAATAGCCCCCATCTCGTATAATGAGAGAGGCTACGTAATCCAATTAATTAGCAGCGAGATGAAACTACATGCTAGTTGCACAATATCCTCCTCCCGAGGCGGCCAGGCGGCAAGCGGGTGTCCCTCACTGACCTAGCCTTGCACTATTTCACGGAAACCAACCGTTTCCCTAAGAATATATGTATCCTTATAATCTATACATATAATAAAATCGTAGCGAATTCAAAACTGTCTATTGAATATTTTTGAAAGAAAAGTAATTGCTAATGCCGAAAATATAGTTTTTAGAATTTTTGTCTGTTTGTCTGAATGAATCCAGCGTCACGCAAATACAACCAGATAGATTTTTGTTAAAATTTTGCATATATAAGTATTTTCCCTATAAGTTTGGTCAGTCTGTAGGCTAATAAATTAAAGTATTGATCCTTATAAGAAACAGGATCGATTGGCATAAAAAAAAGTTTTTGTGAAATTTGTCCATATTTTTGCTGACTTTAAGTACCTACTTACATTTTTTCAAAATCTGTGAATGCAGATCAAAATATTTGAAAAAGTTAAGGACAGTGTCCTTAGGACCGTTTTCTACTTTTCTGGTAGCAACAACTGTTAAGGTACCTGCCCCTATTGCCCTATCTCAAAAACCCACCCTGTAGTGCTGCTCCTTAGTAATAATCTGTAAGAATGCGTCAGTGTATCAGTGTTGTGCCATTAGGTACTATAATTTCATATGCAGGATCGCAGGCGTTCATTAATTCACTAAAAGCGTAAAACTTCGCAAACAATGAGAAGTTGCTACTGCAGGCTGCGGGTGTCGATCTCAGGACGAGCTGCTTCTCACACAGACAACGACGTCGCTTTCCCATCGCTTGCTCCCGCGTCTCCAGTCCTGACTCTCATAATATTTTGGCTGCTGAGACCAAAAATACAAACGTAGTATACAGGGAAGTTTTATAAAAATGTGGCTGTTATTTTAGTAAATTGCGGTGTCTACGACTTCCACGCGAACGAGGTCGCGGACAGAAGCTAGTACATGATAATAAATTGTGATGGTTTTAGAAGGGCCGCACATTAAATTGAAGAGGTCCCAAAGCGTTCCTCCGTCTGATAGTTACGTGAATTCCAATTTTTAGGCTATCGGGTATCTTGAGTATAATTTTACTTGAGTTTTCGTAATGTAAAGTAAATTATAGATGAAATGTAAGTTCATCGCGTGCTTTTGTCGACTCTTTTCTGTTATTCTGCATTACTTATCGTAGTCCCACTTATAGTTAGGTGAACTTTATTGTAGGAAGTCCGTATTCAAAATTAGAAGTTGCCATACGTTATTTCGTAGATATAATGGTAGGTATATGAATAGTGGAAAGTTCAAAATGCAGTAGGTACCTGGGGGGCAACTACCAGCTCTTAAGGGGGAAGCGCTAAGGTAGCCCGCGAGATTCAAATTTTCTTACGTTTTTTGCAATTTGCAGATCAGTGTCTGGGTTTATATATGTTGATTAAAGTATGATACGCGACCGTAACAAACATGTATTTACAGAATTATAATATTAGAATCAATAATACAATTCCTTTAGTAAGTATAATCCTGAAATGTTAAGATTTTTATGAAATGGTAATTCAATAGAATTATTTGGTCTTAGAGAGTTGTATGATGACTTTAATGATTATAATTCTGTAAATACCTAGTTGTTACTGTCGCGAATCATGTTTTAATCAACATACTACCTAATACTGACCTGCTAATTGCAAAAGACGCAAGAAAATTTAAATTTCCCGGGCTACCTGGCGCTTTCGCCTAAGTAGTATTATTTTAATCTTACTTCAGTGTGAGAAAGAGATGGAGGTATACGTCTTGTATAGTTCCATCTCTTTCTCAAACTGAAGTAAGATTAACGTAATACTGCTTAAGAGCTGGTGGTTGGCCCCCAGGTACCTACTTCATTTTGAACTTTTAACCTTTAAGAGGTGGTGGTTGGCCCCCAGGTACCTACTGCATTTGAACTTTTAAGAGGTGGTAGTTGGCCCCCAGGTACCTACTGCATTTTGAACTTTTAACCTTTCAGAGCTGGGGGTTGGCCCCCAGGTACCTACTGCATTTTGAACTTTTAACCTTTAAGAGGTGGTGGTTGACCCCCAGGTACCTACTGCATTTTGAACTTTTAACCTTTAAGATGTGGTGGTTGGCCCCCAGGTACCTACTGCATTTTGAACTTTTAACCTTTCAGAGCTGGGGGTTGGCCCCCAGGTACCTACTGCATTTTGAACTTTTAACCTTTAAGAGGTGGTGGTTGACCCCCAGGTACCTACTGCATTTTGAACTTTTAACCTTTAAGATGTGGTGGTTGGCCCCCAGGTACCTACTGCATTTGAACTTTTAACCTTTAAGAGGTGGTGGTTGGCCCCTGTCATGTTTTAAAATTATCACGAGAATAAAAAAATATATTATATTGTCAGGTTATTTTTTATTACGTTTGCCAATGGCCATTCCAATCAATGTTTAAAACCATTAAAGAAAAGAAAAATAAATAAAGAAAATACGTTTTTTAGCGGTAAACATGACGCAAAAAAAGAACACAAACACAAAAAAGAAACAAGTTGGGGAAAATATGCGTCACATCCACACAAAACGGCTATCGCTCAGCATAATGCTGCATTAATTAATTAACCTATTCCTTTGACATTGTACAGTGGTATATTATGTAAAGCGTCTTATGCAGGTTTGGCTCTAGTATTCACTTGTAAATTATTGAATAGATATAAGTTGTCGACCACTAATTAGTTCGTCAAGCCTGAAGCGTCAATGTAATTTTGACAATATTCCCGGTATTTTTTGCAAAGTCTTTGGAGAAACATTAGGTAAGTGCCTTCATTTACAGTGACGAGCATAAATACCTTACACTTACGGAAGATCCAAAAGCGGTTTTCTCCTAAAGTATTGATTAGTAGATATTTTATGGTGTTACAAAAATACATAACTATGTATTTAGTATTATCAAAACGATACTAGTAGCGCAACTGTAAGGTATTTATGCTCGTGACTGTACCTACATAGTTTTCATCATGTGGTCCCAATGAGAAGTAGAAACCCTTTTTAAGGCTTTTTTGCAAAGACAAACAATATTATTGTTGTGAGATGAAATTACTCTGAATGTTGAAAAATTTAAGCAAACGTTTTGCATGATATGTATGTTTGACTTGTCAAAAATAGATTAAAAATGTTTTCGTCGTAGATTTTACTAAAAGCCGGTTACATCGCTGTAGAAAACGAAGCATATTAGTAGGTAAAGTCAGGGAAATTAATTGTGAAGCAAATTAACTACCAACATTGTTTGTATATTTATCTGTCTCTGTCCCCATCTTACTCACTAAACTGCAACAAATTGGTGTTAGAGGCTTGTCTTTTGATATTTTCGAGAGTTACTTGACAGACCGTTCTCAGGCTGTTAGGATAGGTAACTTTACCAATAATGAAGAGGTCCTTAGTTATGGACTCCCACAGGGTAGTGTCCTTGGACCTACCCTTTTTTAAATTTATGTAAATGATGACCTCTGTAAATTATGTATAAGAAACTCTAACATGATAATGTACGTAGATGACACTGTAATACTTGTGCATGGCAATGATTGGCTTGAAACTCGCTCCTGTGCGGAGTCTGCCTTACAGGCTGTTATGAAATGGCTAAGTAGCAATCTCCTTACCTTGAACCTGGATAAAAATAAATTTATCACATTTGCGCCAAGAACAGCATCCCAACCGGCTTCACCCTACAGCCTAACTGCACACAGTTGCTATTCGATAACTAACACTTCTTGTAGCTGTAATGTGATTATGCGACCCAACAACATAAAATATCTGGGTGTTATTATCGACAGTACTATGTCATGGAATGAACAGATCGGGTCGCTGGTGAAACCGGTCAGGAAATTAATATTTGTGTTCAAAAATTTGCGATCTTCTGCCGACTTTCATACTCTGAAAATAGTTTACTCTGCTTTGGCGCACTCTATCATAACCTACTGTATAGCGGCTTGAGGTGGTTCTGGTAAATGTTTACTGCTTAGACTGGAACGGGCACAGAGGGCAGTTCTTAAAGTTATGGCACACAAACCTGTTCGTTTCCTTACCATCGAACTCTATGCCTTCTGTAAAGTGCCTACAGTGAGGCACGCATTTTTGCTAAGCACTATAGGGCAAAACTTGGGTAATCGGTGATAGTTTTGTTTTTTACTTGTAAAATTCGATTCATTGATCAGACTATTTTTTAAATTTACTGTGATATAGTAGACAAAATAAGTTTTGCTAACTTATATCTAAAAATGTGGCAAATACTATAATGATTGAAAAATGTACATTTATCAAGTCAGTAGTAACTTGGTAATAAAACACAGTTATCTATCACCGAATAGCTGCATATCACGAATTAGCCAAGTTTTGCCCTACTACGCAAACACTTGGAACTTACTTTTGACCATAATCACAGTTCAAAAAACGAAGGGCGGACAGAGTGTGCCAGACTGAGCCGACCAATGTGGTGTTGGTGAAACGCCAGTATCACTTCTTTGGTCCCGTTTCCACGAACACTAAAAATTTGTGAACCTGTTTTTATTTCCAATAAAATATTTAATATTTGATTTGATATTCAAATCACAACTGACAGTGAATGAAATTGCTATAACACGGAAAATTGACACAGGGTGACAATCAATTTCTCTGATTGTACAACGGCTAGCAATGGTTATGGTAGTCTACCTAGATGTTTACGCCCATCAAAGAAAAGGTAACTTCTCGTGGGTGACATAAAAACTTCGTCCTCCCGTCTACTAATCATAAAATAGTCATGTCCCCGTCTGTGTCGCGTCTGCCTAACATGTTGTTTAGGGGCATATCTTTTTGTTTCGATTTTCTCATACCTACTCCTTTTCTTTGGTCATCAATGCATCAAATAATCTTTGTATAGTTATTATGTAGGTAATATCTAGTCTGGATTGCGATAATATTACAATATCACAATCTATATCTATACAAATAAATAAAATTGAAGTGTCTGTTTATAATGTCAAAATAACAACTTTTTACTAAATACATATGATTTCTTTTTTTCTGTCTGCATTTGTCATGACTTTCACTGGCAGATAGCTGATGTTACAAGGAGCAACTTAGGCTACTTTTATTTTAGAAAAAGAATTAGGGTTCCGCGCAAAAAAATTTAACTCTAATCTCATGAACGTTGGATTTGAAAAATTCTTTTTGCATTTGGTAGCTCAATTTTCGAGGATGATTATAAGCTATTTAACATCACGCTACGATCCCTAAGAGCCGAGCAAAAAGAAAAAAGTCAGAAAGAACGCTAAGCAAAAACAAAGTAACAGCAGGGGCGAGCGATGCAACGCGGCGGGTCGGGGGACGAGGGAGTTTAATTAGAATGTGGCTGTTATTTTAGTATATTGTGTTTCTTACGACTTCCACGCGAACGAAGTCGCGGGGCACAGCTAGTCTATATGCATTTAGTAAAAAGCTGATATTTTAACATTACAAACAGACACTTCAGTTTTATTTATTTGTTTAGATAGGGTAAAAGAAATGATCTTATAAATAATCCTAGATACTTATGTATATGATATGTAATGTCCCCTAAGTAAAGAACCACATGTGTCATTTCACACATGCGGAACCTATAAATAGGTAGACCGCATAACGGCTAGTTAGCTACAATTGTAGTCAAACCGCAGAACGGCGTGCATCGCCCAACATATTCGACGCGTGACGGATTTTTATTACATTTTGACAACATTTCAGTGTAAATACTCCTGACTCATAAAAGAAGTTTATATGTATATTTTTTGCGCATTTATATTTTGTATCACCTACTCAAATACAGTCAGGGATATTAATTGTTAAGCAAATTGACACCCGACGTCAACTTCCCGTGTTGTAATGGCTAACAAACAACTTTCAAAGAATGACAGTGATTTGAATATACGTACAATTTAAGTTGGTAGTAAAGCTTAAAGGAGAATGGGCACCGAACTACGGGTTTATGCCCTGAATAACCCTAAGAAGGAAAGAGTTTCAATGGAAAGAGTTTTTGAGGAACATCATTGCTACTAACATGACTTTTGCCAATTATTAGTCAGTTCGAAGTTAGAGACCTAAATCGGTGACAACTTGTGCACCGTAGTTAAGGAATTCTTGGCGCCCAATAGCCATAAGATATACACCAATGGAAAGAGCTTTTCGAGGAGAATCATTGCTGCTAACACGACTTTTGCCAATTGTTTGTCAGTTCGGAGTTAATGACCTAAATTGGTGACAACTTGTGCACCGTAGTTAAGGAATTATTTTCGCCCGATAGCCACAAGATATGCACCAATAGAAAGAGCTTTCAAGAAAAACCTTTGCTACTAACACGACTTTGGATAGGACAGCAATCCGACAAGACTTAGGAATCAGAAAAAATAAAATATAATACAAATACACTGCGTTGTAAAAAGTTCGAGCATTTACATTCATCTTCATAAATGCAAAAACGTGCATCGATTGAAAATTATGTTGCTGGCATCAAATGGGTTGGAGCCTGGAGCACATGGGATGAAGGTTATTAGTAATTACAAATCAACCAATTTAACTTTTGTCAAATACTATTTAAAATTATTTATGGATTGACATTTCTACGTAATAGAAGTGGAGATATCTATGCTTGAAGCCTGTGAATTACTTAGCAAGTTGTGCTCCCTATCCATGTTGACTCAAAAAACCTTACTTTGTAACATAGGTAGTTACCCAGATTTAGCAATGCGATACTGACGGTACTGGCTATAGATTATCATTGAATCATCGTGGAACATAATTTGGAGATGAAGCTATCCATGAATATGCATTATAAACTTTCTACTTTAATAAAATTTCTACTTTTCCAGCATCCGAGTTCCAACCTTCTGATTAGCAACATCAAGTGTGAAAGCAATTTTTTGCTTCAACGCACACGTACCTACGACGTAAAAGGGTAATTTAATTAGACGTAGCTCTTTGACGAACTAAATGGACTTATAATTATGTACGGAATAGATTTCCGGTTAATAGGAGTAGCTGCCGGCTTTGATAGTCAATGTTCTTGTCCTTATAATCACTGACCCTCGTCGGCTATACACAATTCACATCTCGTCAAAGATCAGCTTCGTCTTTATCGAATTATGTTCGGAATTTAGATGGTCTTAGTTAACGTTAACATTTTTAATGGAGCATTGGGCATCGATCATGTTAGTTTATTAGATTCAGGCCTTGTGCCCGGTGGTATTCCCCATCGGCAACAATGATGAATGAGGATTCATATTTAACTCTTTAAGGCATTAGTTATCAAAAATCCTTCCTTAGTGCTTATTTTGGTTATACATAAGGAACCCTTGTGCAAATTTTCGTGCCTGTCTATCCCGTGGTTTCGGCTGTGCGTTGTCTCTCAGTGAATGAAAGAACAGGGGCGGTCATGAGGTCGATATCTAGGTTGTTAATCGAAGAAGCTCCATTGATCACCTCGGGTTTTGAAATCAGGCGTTTTATATATGACATTGACAATCAGCTTTAAGATAATGCAAACTATCCTTTGCAATCCAAAAACTGTGAAAGTCGATGTATCCTAACCTGTCCCTTCAAAAAGCAAATAACATCGGAGTGCATACGTTTACGAACAAAGCAGAGGAGGAAATACAAAACAAGAGCGCGGAGTAAACTGAGACGCTTTGTCCAGTGTCAATTATTCTGGTGACTGCTGGAAAGTCAATGTGTTCTCCTTTCGCCTATAGTTCCATTCTACCGGTTACAGAAACAGTTTGTTGCCTGTTTTCAAGCTACTTTGTTTCACGTGTGGCATTTTAGGAGCTAGCTTTTAAAGCTAATACATACAAAACTTACCTGAATGATATACATATGCCCCTATTGAAAGATAGATTCGTAATATTTTTATTCTTTCCAGGGCAATTTGAAATAAGAAAAAGTCTGGTCTTTGGAAAGGTTGCGAGACTGAACTAAAAACGAGAAGAAACAAGAGGAAAATTATGTAGTTTCTACGGTGACATAATTAGATATTTAGGTATGTGTAGAAGAAAGTATGTATTATCCTATACATATAAACTTACTAACATAAATATATGTCAATAGACTTGCAATTAATTATGTGCCCAAACGTATAATGATGTCCGTAGGGGACTAATAAATCTGTCTCCGGAATAGATCTGTTAATATTTTATGGATCTAGTGACAATATTGATGCTTTATTTATCTTGATAAATACGACCGAGTTCCAATATTATGTATGTTTAGCGCAATTCGTAAGAGATTCATGGACTTGCAAATCTCTTAAAGTCAATGATATATAATAATTATTATTATAGAATTAAGAGAGTGTGATAGCATGGTGTTATTGGAATTTTTCGACATTTTTGCGAATAACTTGCCTGGTTACGGCTAAAAGTTTGATTATAAAGCCTGATTATCTTATCAATAAATCTGCTGTCATACCATGAAAGTTGAATGGTTGACGAAAATAATGTCATTTTGTCTTGAGCCTTGACAACAGTCTTGCTAATATAGGGGGATGTTGATTAACTTCAGACCCTGCGTACCTGTGTGGAAGTGTATGCTACCTACCGCTTGATACGAGCTCATTAGAAACTACGTAACAATTGAAAATGGTGGCAAAATTTATTGTGTAACCACACCTTCACACTTCTCCAGACGATCCATCCATCGCTGACCGACGTGAGCCATAGCCCATATTATACAAGGACAAACTGAGTTGAATATAACGATATTTACCAGCTGAATAAAAAACTTTTTATATATTTTCTCCAACGTTGTTGAACTCCCAGTGAGGTTTAATAAGACCTTGTTATTTTAACAAGACGGGAACTATTTGATGGATGACTTATCCGGGCCGAGAGTCTTTCCGCGCCTTACGAGTTTTACTTAACGCTTCTAGGCGGACAAACTTTATCCACACTTAAACTTTCATAAGTGTTAATCGATCATTGCTGGTCAATGATCTGTAAAATTATTATTATATTTTGGACACTATAAAATAACTTAGGTCGCCGGAAAACAGTACTTTGAGTCACATTACCTTAAAAAAATCTTTCAGTAATAATGTATAATACTTGACTTACTTGTTTGTTGACAAAACGTCAATTAAAGTACCGGTAGCACGTAGTTAGATAAATCGATAGATAACTCATTTGTGTTAAAATGTTCCTCTAGTTTCGAAATATGAGCCAAAAAAAACGAAGAGAAAAACCATTCACTTCCATTTGGCTCCGACGAAATCACTTGAAAATTTACTCACACATAAACAAAAACTTTAAAATGTTAGTGAAAATATCCTTCTCGAGGCACAAAAAGATTGAACAAAGAAGGCAGCAACACAGTGCGCCAGCAACTGGACATAAATCGTCCGTAAACTTTACTATCACCACGTTTTCCTTTTACATTTTTGGATACTATGACAAAAGCATTTTGGCGTATTTTAGAATGAAATGTGTAATATTTCATGAATTTAACTGCAGTTTTAGCCGATACAGAGCACTGTTGCATTGTGGTGTGGAGTTTTATGGTACGCTTGTAATAATATACCATGGGCTCGTGGTTCACGGCTCATTAGTTTATATCGTGGGCTCCCGCGGCCCCGGTGCAACCAGAGACGAATGCATAACAACTTTGTATAACGTATCTCGGTTTCCCCACTCATTAATATTAATATCTGCCGTAATTTTAAGGCACAGGAAACTTATATTAGGTACCTAATAATCGTGCCTACTTGTCTGAAATATGAACATATTTATAAAAGAAATTATGAAAACCTAGATAAAGCAGCATTTGCTTTTTAATTTTGTCGAAAGTATCGACATGTAGTCTATGAAAGCTTTCTGCTTTTATTACTTGTAATATAGATGTAACTGTACTTAAAAGCAGTATTTAAACTTTTAAATACCAGTTTATTAATATATATTAGTAGGTATATATTTCTACTGCAATTTAAAACGCTATTATCTAGGTGGGTACTTACCCTTTACTTCAAGTCTTATTATTATGTAGCGCAATGCTCAACAAAAAAGTTCAAAAACAAATGAAAAGTTATGAAGGAACTCCAGTAACAGTTGAAGAAGACTTTTAAAAAGAAAATATTTTTGAATTTCTCAGTTGAACTTTTATTCAGGTATGACTTCATTCTTTAAATATTCTTTTTAATTTACAAAGTTCACTGAACTAAAAACCAAAAGCAACAGGTATTACATGATGTTATTCGTGTCTAAGGAACATTATAACGAGATGACTTACATATTTTACGTAATACGACACAGCAATTTGGAACACTTCATTCATGTTAAACGAGTACCTATCAATTTGTTAGTACTCGTAAATTAACTTTATTTCAATACATATCATTCACAAGCTACCTAAAATAGGTATATAAAATAAAATAGGTAATCAACTTACGTTAATTAAAAAATACAGCTGATATCAAATAAACAATAATATAAGTTATTTTTAGTAGCCAATACCTAGTAATCTTTATTATTAGGTCAACAAACTTAATATAACTGATAGGACAAGACACACGAAACTAATTAACAGCAGTATCGAAACAAACTGTCGTAATTACTTAGATATGATATAATTAGAAACTCGATGGGAACATTTAAGTAAGTATCCGTAATTATGTGTCTGATTGTTTTAATAATAAAACAAACAACATTAGCATAACATTACGCCTTGTTTCCCCGAAGGGTTAGACAGAGGTGTACGTATAGTACACCCACATTTCGCCAGTTATGTTTAAGTTCCATGTAATAGGCGGCGAGCCTATTGCCATCTACCGGGCACAAATCCAGACTCCATGCTGCTACTGACAAATTCCAGATAGAAAAACCCAATAACACTTTGCCTGGCCTGGGAATCGAACCCAGGACCTCATGCTCAGCAGTAGCGCTTGCGACCACTGGACCAACGAGGCAGTCAAACAACATTAATTCTATTCGAAATCATTTAACACTGTATAATTTAATAATATTATCATAATTAATTAATGTTTTATCACACGTAGCCTAGTTTGCGTTAGCGCATAATTTCCATATTAATCGCACATTAATCTGCAGTTTAATCAAATGTTATTATTTAGAAATGGAATCGAATAAGTAAAAGTCAATAAAATCGTGAAAAAAGATCGAAAGTCTTTGGAAACAAAAGAAAAACGTTCCAAATTGGAACAGTTGAAAAGAAAAACAAAATAAATAAATTTGTATTTTACAAGTAGGGTGATGTTCGAAGTTGAGTCGATTTACATCATAGAGACAGAGGGTGATCGTAGGCATATGGGGTGGGTCTTTCACAGCTTTGAATGCGTTAGTAAGCCCTGTTAAATCCTGGGCGTTATGCCGGCTTAGTGGATTTATTTTATTACGTTTACTTATTCAACGGTTAGATCGGGCTATGATGACCGTCCGGCCACGTTTAGAGGCTACTTAGTTAATTAAATGTAACACGAATGGCTGCCTCTGTGTACTATGTAATGTTTATCTGTGATGACTTCACTAAACCGGATAGGTTTAAAGCTTGAAGTTTTGAGCTTGTTGTATGGATTCAATTACTGTAATTGAAACATGGTCGTTGCAATTAGATGAAATTTTTCGTAAACAACAAAAAGTATAAAAGTCTAGTGTTTCGTTGTATAATATTTGGAGCAAGGAAGTATTATAACCTTTTTTAGTAATTAATGATAAAGTGGACATAATTATACCTTTAGTTAACTGTCCTACTAGGCTACGCTTGTATATAATAAGATTATTATTTAGTAAAATAATAAGACTTATTGTCTCCATGCTACGGTTTTAAACGTAAAAAGTAATAGAAAAAAAATCGAATTCAAAAAGAAATATGAAATAACTTTAATTTCGAAAGTCGGTGTCATGAGATCTGTATTCTGTGTTTCTTTGCCACTGAGTTCCAAAATTAAAGTTATTTCATAATTTTGAGTTAATTTCTTTTTGAAGTCGATAATACTTTTTTAAATTACTTTTTTATTTCATAATTTTTAGTTTTAAGTAAAAACTGCGGGGCGATTGTGTTACACATTATCAATCGAAATCGGTTTCATTTTGACAGTTCAACAACATTCATTGCGTTATTTACGTGTTGAGTAGACATATTTTTCAAACTTATGAAGCAATGGATTAGCAATTTGCTTCAAAATGATTCAGATTCCGATTGATAGTGTGTTACGCAATTAGGGTGCTGGTATATTTGTTTGTAATAAGTAGTTAATAGTTTTGTTGTAAATATTGCACTAGTATTTGACCAAGGTATTGAGATGTTTTCCCTATGACTCCACACCTGTATCTCGTATCAATAAGCCAGGCCGTCATACTTACACGTATTAGTCCATATCTTGAAAACTGCTGAAACGATTTTGATGAACCTTGCACTATTCCCTAAGATGAAGTAAATGTGAGCCAATAAAAAATAATGGTTACAATCCTATTAATTGTTTCGGAGAAATGCGTGGACAAATATACATACAAATATACAAACATATAGGTATACTCCTACAAAATTTTGTATATTTGATTGGAAGCCCTAATTGACTATCATTTATGTTAATATCTTGCAGTTCCAATATCATTACATACATACGTGTCGAAATTATAACATCCTTCTTTTTTTGAAGTCGGTTAAAAATGCGATCTAAATGCGATATGGTCCGATGATATTTTATGTTACACAAATTATATTTTACAATAAAATACATGGAGTACAAAAGAGCTCATAGTTATTTGATACTGATACCATTTTATAATTAACATTGTTATGATCTGAATAAGCTAACATTATTCAAATCAATGAAATTCTCATACAATGGGTCGAGTTACGTGAACAAAGCATAAATACCGAACAAAATAAATTAAAATCTGTAACCTCGTGCATTCACCCTTCAAACCATTCAAAATGATGTAAATAATGGCTAAAATGCTCTGCATATAATGTTAAAATTGAGGTTTAAACCTACGCAAATACCATTTTCGGTATCCACATTGTAACTGCTTTATTATAAAGCGTTTGTTAGTAGATCCAGCACACAAACGAGACTATTTTAGAATTGACAAATAAATGCTGCTTGTGGTCAAGTTCACAAACAATATTTCGGACAATATCGGTGGAATTTCAATCTATTTTTGCCAACTAAGCTAATAAAAAGATGAATCAACCATTTGTTTTGGGAATGGAGTTAGAAACAAACGTGTTTGTATTTAGTTCCCATATTTCTAATGTGCCGTACCTACATGAATGTTTCATACATTTTCCAGTTTCTTCCAACAACTTCACTCTAACTTCTTAGATAAAGTGTGTACTCCATCTTCTGTACTCTTAAATATGACTTTAAAGTAATTGTATTGTAACGTAGTGCATTATACACACATGATTGTATCAGCTGGTAGTGAGCACATGCTTGTGTACTCCTTCGCCTCTTTTCAATAAATTGCGTACGCTGGAGGCTGCATTATCAAGCTCGACTTTGTCTTGTTTATTGTTTAACTTCGTCATGTATAAAGAGCGTTTAATAAAACATATTTTGTTGCGAAAATTTATAATTTTAATGTCATTCACAAACGAGTTTTCTTTTGTAACGTTATTTTTATAAAGGCATGTTACTCGTATATTGTTGTTTCGGTGTGTTCCGCTTTGTTAGGTTCGTTCACCCACATGTTTACTAACTCCTAAACCACGAGTACACAAAAGGGAGAGCAATAAAAAATCAAGGTAAACTCTCCAACTCTAGGGACTTAATTGCTCTATTTCCACTCAGTATCAAAGGTACTCCGACGCAATTACGCTCACCCAGCCAATGCGTTCTCTCTCACTCCGCCCCGCTGCGATTAAACGATTCAATTTTCGAAGTGGCAAACATTAATGAAGAGTTCCTCGTCTATTTTACGCTCAGCAAGCATAAATTTGGCGACGCGGAAAAATATCACTGAATTCGTGGAATATATTGCCTTTTAAACCAACAGAAAGATTGATTTCGTAGATTCATTCAATTCTCTGTTTTCTTAAATTTATTAACTCTGTTCTCCTCAGTGAGATGATTTTTTGGAGCCACAAGAATAAATCTTATGATTTCTTTCCAGAGGCATTAAAAGTGGATAAAAGTGAAATGAACTTAACACGTCGACATCATCTGTAGCCGGGGATTTTCCAAATATAATCTAGTTAGTTTCCCTCTCTGAAATAATTCTTTAATCTCGGGAAATAAAGCTTTTCCACAATTAAATCAATCACGCCTGTTTAACTCGATTTTCTTTCAAGAAACTTATTACAGGCCGCAGGGACCATTCCCTGGAAGAGGCTAGGGCGGGCTAAATTGCTCCGAGGTAAAACCAGTCAATTTAAATGGTAAAAGAGTTTCATTTAAAAAAATGTCAATGCAAATGACGCCGCAGGAAAGTTCTTTATTAGCATACTGACTTAAATCTAGATACATTTTCCAAGCCGAAATAATAAGGGAAGAAGTAATATAGCAATTTCATGTCTTTTACGTAAAATAATTTCATAGAGAAGTTAAGTAATGGCTCTATTAGCAATTCTCAGTACCACCCAATAAATGTAAAGTTTAATTTGGAAATTCAAATTAACAGAAGCTGTTTATGCCAAGTGTTTGTCCTATTACAAAGTAATTTTAGGCAAAAGGTAAGGAATTATGATAATCCAAATCATACTGAATTAATATAGACGTCTCTGAAGATAAGACAGGAATATGAAACGGAATTATATTACGTAGTACAAAGCTTACAGGGGAGCGCCGTTTGCGTGGTGTTTTTTGTTTCCACTCTCAATAGTAGCTTGATGATATAATAATGACTCACGAGACCGACGCAAACATCTTCTCGAATAAAAGAAAAAGGTCAAAAACAATACGAGAGGAGTACTCCCTTAGTTCCTTTAGCTACGACGCTTGCCTGCGCTTTGTCAGCACTCTGGGTAGTTACACTTAATTAATGATCCTAATGTGTTGATAACTTCTAAACAATGTAAGATGAAGATATTACTACAAGTTTTGTCTCTCGAACAATCTTTCTAAACATGAAAATACATACGTAAGACAAATCTTGGTTCTCTTATGTTTAGTTTAGCAAATAGTCTTTGCTTTTACATATTCTACGTAATATTTGACTAGAATCAGAATTGTATGAGATCTTGGAAATGCAAATAGGTCGACGTATACACAATATTTATTTGTGATATTGAACTGGCTGGAATAGCTTTACTTTATATATTCAAACGAGCACTTTAGTTAATTGTCTTTATTTAGATCGGTGTACATGTGTGTAATAAGGTTTTAGGCAATTTGTTTCAGCATTTCCCTCAACCGTTGGCGTATAATCTTGCCCCTGGGATTCCTCGGCATTTCTTCAATGAACCTTAAACCTCCTCTTAATTGCATAAACGGTGCCACCTGAAAAATTAAACAACATTATTGAGTCAATGAGCATTTTCATTTAGTTAATTCGTACCAATGTTGATTCTACTTTGTTAGAATAGTTATGAGACATATTTAAGAGTATAGTTATTTTAGTTATGGGGGATTAGATGATATGAGTACTATTATGTTTCTAAATCTATAAAAACAAATAAAATTGAAGTGTTTGTTTGTAGCGTCAAAATAACAGTTTTTTACTACGTGAAAGTATATACGGAACTTATAATAAAAAAAACAATTACCTACATTGCCTACCTAGCATAATCAGCCTATAATGTTCCCACTGCTGGGACGCACGCCTCCTCTCTTCGAGAGGGAGTGGACTGTAATCTACCACACAGGCCCAGTGCGTGTTTTTTTTATTTTTTGTTTGTCTGACTGTCTATTTATTCCGGCTAATCTCCGAAACAGCTGCACCGATTTTGACTTTCGCTAGCAGATAGCTGAAGTTATAAGGAGTAACTTAGGCGACATAAATTTTAGAAAAATAATTAAGGTTCCACGTAAAAAAATTCAAACCCATGAAATTGTGAACAAAATCCGATTCAAATATAAAGTTGTTTTCAGACATTCACGGAAACGAAGTCGCGGGTACAGCTAGTTTTAAATAATATATCATATATAAAGCCATTTAGTCAAACCGTTTTCACGTTTTTATTGTTGGCAAACGATTGAGCACAATCAGTTTCGTTATGCAAAACTGTATATAAATAGGTATTCGACAAAATGTTGTATCAAGAAGGTTTCGTTTCCCGATTCTTGCTCCTGCCGCCGTTGAAAGGATTATCAGATTACCAGATTATCCGATCCTAAGCTAGATTCTATATTACATTTTCCTATTATTGTTAACAAAGGCTTCATAACCGTTTATAATATTACTATCTTTTAACCTTATCTTAGACTTGCGATACTTTTATGCTGACTGCGGTATAAAGCCATGTTTCGTGGAATATAAAGGCGTATCGTGTAAATGTATCGTAACTAATATTCAATATTCAGAACTGATGAGTTCTGAGTATTGAATATTACTTACGATACTCTTTCACATCACTTATTACAATATATTCTGAATAACAATGTAACATATTGGTATCAAAAGAAGCAAATTTTTAATATCTCAACGTGTAAACGTTGAGATATTGTTAAATAAATAACTGAGAGAAATTATAATACCTAGTTCACTGAAAAATGGTTATAAATTGAAGAGTGCTCGGTTAAAATGAAATATATATAAGCAAGGTACATGTTGTAAAATAAGAAAAATGCCATGCTAGCTGTTACCGGCAAAAAAGTTGTGCACAATTTACACAGAATGTGTGATAATTGTACTTTTTAATAAAACAACACCTATGTTGAATTTTGAACAACATAGGTGATCCCTAGATCAAGGTGATACGTTAAAAACCAGGAATTCTGTTTCCCGGATTGAGGTAGAAACAGTTATGGGATGAAAAAATAAAGCTAATGAAATATTTTTTATATCAAAGCGATTCCGGAAACATTTCAACAAAATTGCCCACAGAAATAAATTGGTAACAGAAGATTTTTGTGGAACATTTACCTCCATAATCAACATTTTCATATATCCATATTTCTATAGAACTTGCATCAAAACCATACCTCTGCAGCAACATAATCAACCAGTTCCTTTTCAGTTACATCAACGCCTGGTTGCTTGACAACGAAGGCAGTTGGTTCTTCCCCAAAAACACGCACCGGCTTACCCACCACACCAGCTTCCCTAACTCCTGGGTGAAGCTGGAGAATGGTTTCCAGTTCCAGTGGAGCCACCTGTAAGGAAATCCAGGTTTATAAAAGATTCAACACTGCTGATGAGAGATAAAGATTAGTGGTGTGACTTTTCAGTTTTTGTGAGCATGAAATAAGCTTGATAATAAAGATTATTATTTTGAAACTACTCTGATTATTTTGGGTAATAGAAAACAATAAAACCACCCGGATATTGCAAAAAAAAGAGAAAAAACAGGATGTAGGATGTAAAAGGACATGGAAACGCTGTTCAAAAACATAATATAAAAGTATTACAGTACCTATCAGTGCTTTAATAAAATGACGTACCTAACCAAGAAGGAGACGCAATAAAAGTAACAAGCGTAAAAGAACATAGTAATTCATATATTCGTAATAAGCAGTGGATCTAGGAATGCGTAGATAATACGAGGCTTATTCATACGACATAAGCCCACGAAGAAAGGATTTCTCAAGATGAAAAGGTGTGGATCGTATTTCGTGGACAGTGTTAGTTCCAGCTAATATTATCTACAAAAACCTCGTATTATCGCTTGAATAAGACACGTTATATGTATTTTCCCGAGTCCGTTTTGTGATGTCTACGTTTTTCTTGGAATGACTTAGCTACGCTTTCCTTTTTGTGATTTAGGAACATTTTCAAAGGCGTAAGGCGTCAGAGAGTATATTATTTCTGTTCATTTACACATTCAGAAAATAATAATATGTAAATGGAAAGCTTTTGTAGGGCAAAACTTGGCTAATCCGTGATATGTAGCTATTCGGTGATAGATAATATGTGTTTTATTACCAAGTTACTAATGACTTGATAAATGTATATTTTTCAATCATTATAGTATTTGCCACATTTTTAGATATAAGTTAGCAAAGCTTCTTTTGTCTACTGTATCACAGTAAATTTAAAAAATAATCTGATCAATGAATCGAATTTTACAATTAAAAAACAAAACTATCACCGATTACCCAAGTTTTGCCCTACTTTTTTGAGAGCTTATTTATGCCTTTGCTAGTACTGAATTATGAACTCATAAAGGACATTGTTTGGCGTCCATACATCGTCCGCCTAAGAAGCAACAGAGAAGTGAATTTACTTTCTGTGATCTAATTAATGCTTATAATCAATTGAAACTAAATTAAAATCACGGACACGTCTGAGCATTGTAAAAAATCCAAAACACTTTCGAATTTTGAGGTTATATTAGGCCAATAGAAACATACTAACTTAGCGTTTATTAGAGAAAATACATTGGATTTTATCTTTAAACGTTTCATTACATAATACAAGGTAGTCAGAACTATTCGTTCTTTATACCTACTAATTTATTTGTAGTTATGACTAGATTAGGGCTATGGACTGTTTCGTTTTTGTTTGACTTAGGAGTAAGTATTGCATTTTACTACGAATATAAAATCTCGCTTGTTTACCCAAAAGTCAAACTGTCATATTCTGTCAATGATGACACTGACATGTTGATGTTGCTTGTTTGACACAGCGCTGAGAGTGCCGAGTTTTGTAATTACGGTGCACACTATAGATACCGCTGTGTACAAGGACTTGGCTGTATGAGCTACAATGCCCTTTGCCTATTCATAACGTCAAATTGAAACAAAAAATAATGGCGCCGCGGAATAAGACGGAAGTGAATTACTTTTTAAAATGTTTTCGAAATTCTGAAGTGTCCGTTCTATTGTAATAATTGTAACGTAAATTATAAAAAAAAAACTAGTAATTACTGTAAAGGTTTTATACGTGTTGATTCATAGGCCATTTTTAACAATGTCCTTTTAGATTATTTTACTACAATGGTTCCAAAAATGATCATGGTAATCCTACTATAAGGTATAAGTTGTTATTTATGTACATGTTGTGGAAAACGATATCGTTAAATAATAAGTCTTTGATTTGAATACTGTAGTACTGAGGTAGTGGTAAACGCCGTGACGTCAGTTATCATTTGTAATGGCGGCACGTGGACAGAGTCGTGTTGGAGAGTGGGAACTGTGGCGAGCTCACTTTTGACTCGAGACATCAACCAAGACACTCCTCCATAACGAAACTGTCGGTTTACCATTAACAGTTGTGTTTTATGATCACGGTAAATAAAGTAAAGTTATAACTGCAGTGAATATGAGTTTATTCTACGCAATGAACCCAATACCACCGAACCCAGACGATGACGACGCTATTGCTCAGCCGTCGCTGACGCCGTCATACACATTATTTTAATCTATACATATAATTACTTGTCCCGACTGAGCCTAAACCGCTGGGGCTACAAACTTGTGGCAGTTCGCCTTTTATGTTGTAAGCGTCCAATGAGAAAGGATTTTTGGAATTTAAGGGGGTGAAAAGGGGGGATTTCGTTTGTATGTAAAATCTTATTTCTTGAGTTAATAAACTTGGTATCTAAGTAAACTATGAAGTTTGTCATTTTTTGTTTTTCTAAACTACGGGGGATTGGGGGTGTCAAATTTTGTATTGAAGAATTTTAACGCGTGGGCCGAATAACTCGAAACTCAGTATTTATACATAAGACCGAAAATAAAGAATAACGAGTATCAGGGTCTTTTTGAAAATCGATCTCTAACGGGTACTAAAGTACGAAATCCACGCAGACGAAGTCGCACGGGAGGTGCTTGAATAAATATAAAGATTTTGGCAGTAATCCTACTTACTTTATAACCATCATACACGATGATCTCCTTCAGTCTTTCGACAATATAAAAGTACTTGTCTTCATCATAATAACCCAGGTCCCCGGTTTTGAAGAAGCCTTCTTCATCTAAGTAATTTGAAGGCGGTATGCCAATGTAACCCTTCATAAACACTGGACCTCTCAAACATATTTCGCCACGTTGGTTCGAACCCACAGTTCTATGGGTTTCCGGGTCCACGACCTGTGTAAAGTATTGGATATCTCACTTAACATATCAGAAATGTATTCCAAGAAGGCATATAAGTTACCTACTTACTAAAACTGTCTGCTATGTCGACGGATGCTGTTTTAAGCTAATAGGTAGGGGAAAAAGTTTCTTCGCATGTTTTAAGAAAATTCAAAACATTTTTTAATATAGTTTATTCACATTTAACTAAAGTATGCAGGTACCATTTTGTTCGATAACTTTTTGCCATCTTGTAGGTAGGGACATGATCCCATTGCTATAGAAATTTTGGGACTTCTGATCAAAATACCGCGACAAGTGGTTTTGGCAGTCCTCTCGTGATGTTAACCTGACACTGCCTAAATAATTCTGAAGAGACCGAAATAGGTAGAAATCTGAAGGTGCAAGGTCAGGACTATACGGCGGATGCATTAACACCTCCCAGCCAAACTCTCTTAACTTTTGCTGAGTGGCTAAAGATGTGTGAGGTCTAGCGTTATCATGATGAAAAACCACACCCCTTCTGTTGATTAACTCCGGCCGCTTTCTCTCAACTTCTTGCTTTAATCTCATCAGTTGTTCGCAGTAGAGTTCAGAATCGATGGTCCTGCCTGGTGGTAACAGCTCATAATGAATAATGCCCTTCCAATGCCACCACACACACAGCATCACCTTGTTGCGAGTTAACCCGGGTTTCGCCACAGTCTGTGAAGCCTGACCGGCCTTTGACCACGACCTTTTTCGCACGTTCTTATCGTACGTGATCCACTTTTCATCACCAGTTATCAGCTTCTTTAAAAATGGTTCGGTTTCATTACGTCGTAATAAAGAATCACAAATGAGTACACGGTTCATTAGGTTTCTTTCAGTGAGCTCGTGAGGTACCCAAATATCGAGCTTTTTTGTGTACCCAGTTTTTTTCAAATGCATTAAAACTGTTTTGTGGTCAATTCCCAGTTCTTCAGCTACGTCGTAACTACTGATATGCCGATCTTGCTCCACTTTTTCGAAAATGGCATCCATTTTATCCGTAATAGGGCGACCAGAGCGACGTGCATCTTTGACATCAAAATTTCCGGATTGAAAACGCTTAAACCAAATTTGTGCTACTCTCACAGACACTGCACCAGGTCCATAAACATCGCAAATTTTTTTCGCGGCTTGCGTTGCATTTTTAACTTTTTTGTAGTAAAATTTTAAAATGTATCGAATTTCTTCATTAGATTCACTCATCTTGACAGTACGAAAAACAAATGAAAATCACACATTTTCCTAATTTGAATTTGGAATATGTTCTTTAAAATTTAAACTTTCAATGATACCAAAACCAGCCAGATACAAATAGTATAGCCAAAGAGATTTTATTACAAGTTCATACATACTATAATGCGAAAAGACTTTTTCCACAAGGAAGGGCCTACCTTCCGATTAACTTACTTTTCCTGCTTTACATGTTTAATTATAAGTTAGCTACTTATTGTTTATAGATAAAATAATGTTAATAAACATGGTAAGTTGACTCACCCGCAAAATAAAATATTTGTTTAGTTGGACAAATACTATTTTGTTTTCGATAAATAATATAACAAATGGAAAATTCCAATAAAAATCAACAAAAATTCAGTGTTTTTATCACAAACCTTTAAAGTAATTCCAGGTGAAGCCATGCCCACACTGCCAGACCTGGGTCCTTTTGTGCCCCAGCTTTCGGAGGTCAATTCACCCGCTTCCGTCATTCCATAGCCTTGTAAGATATTCACAAGATTAGGAAACCTACAAATGTAACAAAAACACATACCTAATTAAAACATTGACTAATTACTATTTTAAAATAAGTAGATAACTAATTATCTACAGGTAGGTATAATTAAACTCAAATTAAGCAGTAAACAAGAAATACTTGATAACTTTGCAATGCCCTCAAATTAAAAGCCAACAAAAAAAATTGATAAAATCTAACGCAACTCAAACCTAACTAATAGGTATTATAAATGCGAAAGTAAGTTTGTTACCTTTTCACGCCTAAACCACTGAACCGATCATCCTGAAATTTTGCATATACGTTGTCAGGTGTACAGAAACGGACATAGGGTACCTTTAATCCCGAAAAAAAGTACTATTCCCGAGGAAAACAACAATAACGCTCTTATGGTAATAGATGGCGCCACGTGTCTTTCAAATCATGATTGAATTATATCATGACGAGGGAGTTTTATTAAAATGTGGCTGTTATTTTACTATATTGTGTATCTTACGACTTCCACGCAAACTAAGTCGCTGGGCACAGTTAGATACAAATACATTTGAAAGTTTGCCTACATTCCCACAAAGGTACCCTTAAAAAACCGTAACGGAAAATCGATAACATAAATGAATCGATACTTGCCTGCTTTTGACCTTTTGTATCGTCTTGTTATGAAGAGGCGATGATCGAGAGTATATAATTTTGAGTGAATCAAGATTACATTTTTCTGCTTCCTTCGCCTTTGATAAGTAGCAAACAAAAGACGGTACTATAAAGGCGATGTTAACCTGCAAAATAATATAAAGGAACAAAGATGAAATCTCGGATGTTCACGTAAATTGGATAATAGGGTATGGGAAAGTATACCTACCTCCGTTGGGCATCAACCTAAATAAAAATTTAAATTTTTTACGCAGGGGAAAAACAAAAAAGATATAAATTAGAGATTTCAAATGAGTCTAGAACATGTGCAGATTTTTTAAAGCAGCGTGTTTTGTGATGCAGAGCAATACTGTTTGGAAGTTGTTCTGTTTTGTTCAACACAATTTGTCTACATTATTTCAACTTCTTTCGTAAGTTTTAAGTGAGATGTTTTCAGTTTAGTTTTTCTAGCGTTGGAATCTGTTTAGCGTAGACTCCGCGTAGATGCCGCCAAGACGCATATCATACATGCCGCGTAAACGCTGCGCACTTTACGTTAGGAGTGCACAAGATATTTTCCGCAGATCATTTAAATAAAGTTAAATACCTGCTTGAGGATGAATAAATCGAAAGAAAAATAATATATTCCGCTGTCTCATCATCATCGCGAACATTACCAAACCTTTTACAAATAAAATACACATACAAAAATCCGCACACAATCAAAACATTTTAAGAATATCTCGGTTCTTGTTTTGAGAGCGGTTTGTCATTTCAGGTCATCATTTATAACGCTGGCCTTCAAAAGGTCAGGTACGCATTCAATGCCGACGCGCATTTATGAAAAGATTCATGAATGTGGAAGAAGCCAACGAGTTTGTAAATATTGTACCGTATAGCGCGCCGTAGTTTCTGTTCACTCCCTTGGGATCACGGTATGAAGAGTACATTTGTGTGTGTGGAAGTAATCTGGGATGTTGTTTGTGAAAATACACCGTGAAAATACACTGAGATAACTGATGATTGGTATCTACATAGGTGCATAACTGCATAATACAGACAACGATTATGGGTAGGGATAAGATCACAATATTCAGATTATAATAATAATAGTTTCCTACTAGTCTTCTGAGAATTAACTAGCATTGATCACCATACGCTTGTTTACTGTGTGTTCCCAATTTCAGACGATTAGGTGCAATTGGTTTAATTGTGGGTACTGCTTATGACAATCAAAAAGTCAAATGAATATGCCACTATGACATTTAAATTGAGATTAGCCGACTGAAATTCAAGAACATCAGAATAAATACTGACTGGTTGCCTACATAATAAATTAATTTACTAATATACATATTTCAATTAAATACTTACGTCACAATTTTGAACACTATTCAGGAACGAAATAGGTTCTGCTTCATTGACATACACAATTTTTCTGCCGAGATATAGAAATTTGTACGTCATGAAAGTGTCGTAATTATGATACCATTCTCCGAAAAGGAACGCTGTTTTCAGGGACTCGTCGCTGAAGCTGAAATGTTATTTACTCGTTAAATTGATATGGAACCCAATTATATAGTCTACATTTTTATAGCAAATAGATATGTTATATCAAAATAGTTGTCATGTCATGAGTAGGTAGTTAATCCTTGAGGTTTATTTTCTATTTATATCAAGTATTCAACATAAAATGAAGGCAGAAATCTTCTAGATTAACCGTAGTAACATACATAACATCACGCCTTGTTTCCCCGAAGGGTTAGGCAGAGGTGTACCTATAGTACACCCACATTTCGCCAGTAGCCGCAGCGCAGAAGTAGTATAACCGTAGTAACTTTTGACTATTTATCTATGTCGCAGTAAGATACTGTGGTAAGATGGTTGAGCCGTGATATGGTTATATCTATCTATAGCTATATTCCGGTTAGGCTAGGCTAGGGATTCAACTATATCACGGCTTCAAACATCTTACTGCCACATCTATACTAATCTATAGGTACTAATAATAAAGCTGAAGAGTTTATTTGTTTGTTTGAACACTCTAATCTCTGGAACTACCAGTCGGATTTGAAAAAAAACCTATATGCATTTGATAGCCCAATTCTTGAGAAAGGCTATAGGCTATTTAACATCACGCTAGGACCCTTAGGAGTCGAGCAAAAATAAACAAAGTCAGAAAGAACGCTAAGCCAAAACGAAGGAGTAGCGTGGGCAGGAAATGCGATGCGAAGGGGTGGGTCGGGAGGACAAGAAATTTCACGCGGACGAAGTCGCGGGCAGAAGTATAATAATGAGTCAATTACGTAATCGTTTTGGTAAAAATAAAAGCAGTTGTCACATTTCTGGGAGATTGCGCATGTGACATTTTGTGTCTGAAAACATGATGAACCCGCTCTAACGGTACAGGAAAAAAACATCCAATTTGGGTACAAATTGGATGTTTTTTTGAGGTACATGGTAATGTACCTACATATGTAACGTAATAAAATGTGATTGACTTTGTTTTTAAGTGTTGGTATTCATTCAAATAAACAAAGTGAAATTGACTCATTCTCTATAATCATTTAAGTAACAGTAGTAGATTATACAACAAGTGAAAAAAAGGTAATTTAATTTGAGGGACTAAGTTGGAGTTGAATCGCGAGAGCAGCGAAGGATTCTAGATTAGAATCCTGAGCGGAGCGAGGGATACAAGGACCGAGATGAATTTTTTTTTTCACGAGTTGTGTGCTCTACTTTTTACCATTAAATGCGAGAGAATAAATATGTAGTAGTATAGTATTTATATACATCACATTTTATTATACACGCTGAAATAACTGATTTTTTTTCGATTGCAGGCAAACCTGCAATAACTATGCAATACCTGCAATAAATAAGTAAAAGTTACTATGGGACCAAAGTCCCATAGTAACTTTTACTATGGGACCAAACCTGAAACCGCGAAAAAAAACAGCTGTTCCCTACATTTATGTTCGCATATCTCCTCAAATTGCAGGGAACAGCTGATTGTTTTTTCGCGATTTCAGGTTTGGTCCCATAGTCAAAGTTGTTGCTAATTATTTATTAGTACAACACTATCGTGGCAGCTCCCTAGCCAATAAAAAAGCAGCGTGTATAATCGGTAATAAGAGAACAAAGGATTACATATAAACATTAAAAATGTATAATAAAATTAGAACAGATTTCGAAATTGTTATTCGTGCTTGTTCCAAATTCAAAATGTTTTTATTCACCTAGTGATTAGTCACTAAAACAAAAATAAAAACAAAACTCTCTTTTAGAAGAGAGTTTTAGTCACTATTATTGATGAATCAAATGCCCTTTTTCGAGTGGCAATGGTAAAAAAAAACTATTTTCATTCTATCTATTTTTTACACGTTACACATAAATTATTCCGTGTTTATTAGCAACAATTTGTAATACATGGTTGAAAAATAAAACCGGAGTATATATATCAAAAACAAATGCACAATTAATACTGTTCGGTCATTGGGAAAACTTTTGGGCGAGAAAAGTTAATACTCACTCATCAGGCAAACTATTGAGGATGCAATTTAAATGTGTCAGTTGTACGCCTTTTGGCATACCCGTAGTGCCGGAGGAATACAAAATGAAGGCGATGTCACTCTGTCCCTGAACTTGCACTGGCTCGAACTTATTTACGTCAGCGTCATCCGTGACCAAAGTTCTGATGGATATTACTGATTCCGTGCCCTCGTCCAGTGTTACAAACTTCTCTATGCAATCAAAGTTCTTCAGTATGTCTCTGTAAGTGCTCCAGAACAGATTGGAGCATATAAAGTATTTTGGTTTTGTTAAACTTATCTTGTGTTTTAATACCGCTGAAAAATAAATGAAAATTAATATAAAATGCTTCAATAATCAGACTATTCGTATATTTATGCATTATTATTGAACACAGACGGATCATCGAATGTTATAAATATAGGTTATAAAATGGTTTCCGTTAATCTGAATTCTGTGAAGCTTTAACAATAACCCTCTCGGGGCAATCGTAAATGCTCTCTATTATTTCAAAAGTTTAAGTTCCATATAAAATAATAAATGAGTCGTTTAAAGAATGCGGTGGCAGTAAGATATTTTGTCTCACCTCTCCCACTCTTTAAATCATAGGGAGTGTACGTCGCTCCGGTGAACACGATTGCAAGAACCGTCGGGACGAATTCATTGCGTTTTTCGGATCCCACTGCAACAATGTCGCCTCGCCTCACCCCCAACTTTGTCAAAGCGGCGGACATATTGACGGCATATTGTGTGAATTCCTTGTATGTTAGTTTCTCACGTGTTTCTCCTAGCTCCTGGAGTTTGTAAAGAAAATTGTTTAGTGTTTAAAGTTAAAAAAAAAAACGATTATATAATTAAGTTTTGTTCTGAGATATTGTATTATTAATACTTTAGCAAAAAAAAAAAAACGCTAATAGTTATGATCAATTGCAATTGTATTAATATTGTCAATCGCTTCAATTGCATTTGGTAGACGATCAATTTGCGCATCAATGTGTACCGATCACGTAAAAATTGACAATTGCAATTGATCGTTTCGGGAACCCTTTATGAAGGAGTGCTCAATTTATTTCTTAATTCAATTTATTCAGGAACAATTCACATTGAGTTTGAAATCATAAATAAATAAATAAATAAAATCACGTTCATTAAAATTATAAAACCAACACATTCAGTAGATTGTTTGATTGAAATATAAACAAATCTTAAATACAATATACAATCTAACACTACGCTAAAATATATACATATATTATGTACACGTACATAAAGAAAAGAGAAAAAAAATTAAATAAAAGGGAGAGCTCATTGGGCATCAAAAATTCGTCCGCATCGCTGTCAATGAGAAAAGTGCCCAAAAGGCTGGCAGCGTTGCCACGTTGGATGGCAATGCGGATTCTTTGGGCTAAAAATAGGCCAGCCCTCTGGTCACGTAAAGAGTCGACCAACCGCTTGGCGATATCCCGAAATACTCGATGAGCACTCGGACCCCACGGCCCTAGTGTTTCAACCCCAAACGGGTCAAACATACAGCTCACAATAAGGTATAAGGTATATTTGCGCCGTTTGAGGTTTTCTGCACCTGCAGCAGCCGCCCCAGCACGGCCTGCCATGCTAGGAAGATGCGATGGCGCGAGGGTGTCGACACCGGTTGCAGCCTACACCAAAGGCCTACCCAACTTCCAAGGCATTATGGTCATTCCGTCTGGCCTCTTCCCGCTGTCGCGTGCCAAGCCATTGGGTTCTAAAATAGCTGGCACCTCGGCGGTGACAAGAGCCCGACGGATGATGTCATTAATGCTGGCGTGCCGTGCCAACCGACCAGCGCTCTTGCTGCAAGAAAAGCCATGGTGTCCGAGGCGGTCGACTGCTTCACCACACTGGCAGTGATGAGGGGCCCCGCAAGGAGCGCCCAGACGTAGACTTGTAGCGAGCCAGAAAGTGGTGTCACCCAGCATAGCGCCTATGTTGGGTGACGGTAGCGCCTGAAGCCAGAGGCCCGACTCACATTCTCCCACAGCCAGCAGGCGGGCACGCTCAGCAGTATTGGTGGACGTATTAATGAGGTTATTCCGTACCACCCTGCAGAGTGGCTCATCCCACTGTCTCTGGGAAGATGGGTTCTCGGGCTGCACCGTATCCGGACAAGCCACCTTCCAGGCGTTCATCGCATCGGTCAAACACGGCACTTCAGAGTCAACCTGTGAAGGGGCTATGATTTTTGCGGACCGAGGGCAGGAACGCCGGCAAGCTTACACTGGAAATTTTGTGGACGCCGATCCCACCAAAACGAATGGGTAATGTGGGTGATACTATATATGTCACAGGGATATGATAAAACAGGGATTTGGCCAAATCCCTAAGGGATTTGATCAAATCACGGAGGATGTTGTATTCTGTGGTATTTTAAAGGTTTATTTTGTAAGATTACCTACATAATTATAATAATCAGGTGTAGTACAATGCAATATTGATCTCAAAAATCACCACTAGAACATAATTATTTGAAAAAAGAAAAACAAAAATTTATTAAAAAATAGAAAAAATAATAAAATCGTGTTGTTATTTTAACATCCTCCGTGATTTGATCAAATTCCTTAGGGATTTGGCCAAATCCCTGTTTTTATCATATCCCTGCGACATATATACACATTCATAATAGAATACATTATAGAAAAAAAAAAAAAAAAAAAATTCAATAACATTACAAACTAAACATTCAATACAATTAAAAATTCAATAACATTACAAGCTAATATTACCCAGTCTCACATTAACTTATATCAAATTTTTAAAACGTGGATATGTCATCGTCTATGGAATACAGAATTTTTTCCAATAGGAACGCTTTGAGTCTTGACTTAAATGATCTCTTGTAAATTATAGTTTTTAAGTCCAATGGCAACCTGTTAAAATTCGCACTGCTTGATATTGAGGACTATGTTGAACAATATTAAGTTGGGGTATTATTTTGCTTTTAAAATCTTTCCTGCGCGTACTTTCCCTCAACTGTCTCTCCTCACCTGTTTCATAGTTATGTAGGTATTTTTTTTTAATTCACCAACAATACTAAAACACAGAGGCTGGGCACAGTAAGAATTTTAAAATTTATGAAGTGTGGCCGACAGCTTTCTAATTTTGTGATATCCGTACCATGGTTCGTACGGCAAAGGCTCTCTCTCAGTTATATTTAAAACTATTCTCCCAAAACTAAACACTATATCTCAACGTTGATTCTATTAGAAGATAGTATACGTTGTTGTATGTCTATTTCATCCCTAAGACTGCGTAAGGCATAACACGCTGAGGCAATATACGAATCAACGCCTTGCAATTCCCTTCCCTCAATTCCCAATTTACCTCATTAACTATGTCCATTTTAACTTCATTAAGTGCGATCGTCATGTTGTCTTTATTACGAGCTGTTGTACTAAATAACATTATGTTGGTGTTTTCAGTGTTAATTATGAGTTGTCACTTACCAACGCCACTTCATCGTTTTTAAGCCGAAGCCGATCTAAAATAAACTTCCCAAAATTCAAATGTGCGGGTACTTGCACATTTTGATCACCGAACACGTAGTTGTTGTCGTTGAACATTTTTACAACACAAATATTTTTACTCCAATAAACTGAAATTACAGTTGACACTCTTAAGAACGTAATTGAATTATGAATGAATGTAACCGTTATTTATACAATAACAAGGATATTATTTTTAATTATTTTGATAATAAAGCACTGAGATATGGGTAAGAGTGTGTGTCCACTACACCGAACTGCTCTTAACAGAAACTGCAATCTATTCAATCTGCTAAAGATTTTTCACGCTCACTGCCGTTCGTAAGTAGTTTTGTCAACACAATGGGATAATAAATCCTCAAAAAGATAAGCTCATAACTTATGTGCTGTACTATTAACTGTTCTACTAGCCTGACTGTATTGACGGCTAACTAATAAAACCCAATGGATAAATACTTAACGCTAATCATCACCGAGACTTAGTCACGGTGCAGTGACAATAGACCTTACAATGTTTACTTTATGATTATAATGTTAATGTACTTATGAATCAGTCATTAAATAACTCCATTTATATTAATTTACTTGATAATGGATGATTGAATAGTGTTTTTCCTGTGTGCATGTTCACTATACTTTATTATGATATGTGCCTGCTTTATTATATATAAATTAACTGGTTGTTTTGATTCGGTTTCTAAACTTTATACGTTATTGTCAGTTAGCATCAGCCCACAGTTGGATAAAGACATGGTGTCTAGATCTTTCAGTTCAAAGCTCATGGGCTTTGCAAGCTGGACAAAATCAAATTTTCTATCTCGTTTCGCGACGCCTACGCCTTCCTGGCTACGTCAGTTTTCACATAGTGGCTATTTTGGCCCGCAGCTTATTGGGCCCAATATAATTTTTAGTGTTATCGCCTGTTTTAAAATCAATTTTAAGTAGCCAAATTAGTGTTTTTAAGCCCAGAAAACAGTAAACGTCATTGGTACCTACATCATTGTTCGAGTCAAATTACCTACCAGTTCCTAACACGAGAATGCGTAATTGGCTCGATGAAAAAAAAAAAAAAATTTCATTTTCTAATTACAGCAGAAAATAATATGCAAAATTGCATTTACTATATGTCGGGCATGAGCAAATTATAACGTAAAATGGAATGTAACGTTTAGTGACATCATCGGCCCACTCAGTGAATCAGGCCTTTATAAGACGGCGCACCGAGTAATGGGGAATTTAAAGTCTTAACGTTTTTTTACTTAAAGTTATAACGTAGGTAGGACGCAGGCGATGGTTCCCGGAGCCGCGGGCCTCCCACCACCCTTAAAGCTGCAGGGAGCCGACATCGAGTGGTCACCTGGGTTAATTACCTGGATGTAACCATCGACCGTCGGCTCACAATGGGGCCACACGACCGCAAGGTCGCCGCACAAGGTAGGGTCACCCGCAACTTCCTTAAACCAGTGCTCTCGTCCCGCATCCCGGATGCGAGAGCGCGTCAAGTTGGGCGTGTATAAATTGTACGTGCGCCCAATCTTGACGTTCGCCGCCCCCGTTTGGGTCGCCCTCACGACCGAGTCGAGCCGAAAGTTGCTCCGCGCGCAGCAGAATCTTGCGCTGCGGACTATAGTGAACGCTCCTCGCTGCGTAAGGAACAGTGTCATTCAGCGCGACCTCGGGATTGAGAGCCTGGATGAGTTTGCGCGTCGCCTCGCGAAGGGATGTTCGCGCGTACCGACGCATTTGCCTGTCTCCATGTCAAGCAAATAGCATCCTGGCATACGCCCCCCCCCCCTCGACGCTAGGCCCCTACCCCGTGACCTGGTCCCGGATGATAATCCCATCCACCCATCGGACTGACCTCCGAGTATGCCGCCTCAGTTTACACGCGGCATACTCGTGACAACTAGACTCTACATGTTACATGCATCTGTTGCGTAACGCGTGCTAGGTTAATATAGGCGCGTTACGTAACAAACACAGACATTCACCTCTACTCAGGCATCCAAAGTCACACGTGAAGACACGACGCGGGCTCGCGATTCAGGTAGACACTGGGCGGTGTAACACACTACAATACCACACACATACACGGCAGCCTCCTACCTCGGACTGTGATCGGCTAGATCTGAGATAAGGGCGGGCGGGGGCTACATATCCTGTCTGTAGTCTCTGTCACTGGTCGTCCTCGTCGGACCTCCCCAGGTAACTGGGGGTCTCACCTAGCGGGGGCTGACCGCCGAGGTGTTGTGAAGAAAGCGGCTTTGTGGATCAACGTCGTAATGCGCCTACAAAAATACACATAGCAACAGTCATCCAGGCAAGAAAGAAATGACACCATAATGAGAGGCCCGTATTTACGAGCCACCGCATAGCCTCCGCAAGTTGCGCTACCGCCGCACTTGCTCCAGGCCAGGCCTACATGACCCTACCATGAACGTGCCCGTATTGACGGAGACGTAGCGACTACCCACGGTAGGGAACAGTCTGAGTCTAGTGAGCGTCCCGTCCACAGCTCTTTGACATGGATCACGCCTGAATCAAATTATCAAAACGTTTTATTGTTAATTATTACTTTTAATCATTGACCTCCTTATTCATAGACGTTGCAATGATTAACGACTGGTTATCCATAGATTATTTGACGTTTAAACATCACTGAGCAACGTTTATGAATAAGGGGGTTAGTTGTTAAATTATATTCATTTTGAGTTAAATATTGATTTTATTTTAAATGACGGCAAATAAAAACCCTCACGACCATGTGGTCCTTGTAAAAAACAGGTCTCCTTCATCATATCATCGTAATCAGCCTATAAAGTTTCCACTGCTGGGACACAGGCCTCCTCTCTGTGAGAGGGAGTGGGCCGCAATCCACCACGCGGGCCCAGTGCGGGTTGATAGATGTTACATGTCTTCGAATTTTTGTTTCTAGGACATGCCGGTTTCCTCACAATATTTTCCTTCACCGTTTTGAGAGCAGTGGTGATGAAATAATTTACACAAAGTAAAGCACCTGTCTGGGTCTCCTTCAACAATACTTTAATATGGCCAAAATATGGCACCGAAATAAGAGGTAATCGTATTTTTTTATAGCGAATTCAACGTTTAGATGTTTGAGTCAACGTGCGTTTTACCAATAATAACCAGACTAAGCAGCATCTACCTAATTTAATTCTATCTAAACATAATTATCTTACACTGGGAAACACAAACATATTCACGGTATTACCCCTGAGGTTAGACGGAATCTTCAAACAGCATGGTTTGAGTACTAATCCCACTCCTTGATCCTCAAGCTTGTATCATAATCCAAATGAGCTTCAGTTTCGAGTATTAATTAAGTGATTATATTCTAGAAAGTATTTGACACTCGATGTATGCTGGTTTATGACCTGCCACGATCACCACTCACCAAAACAAAGACCACCACAAAAGACAAAGCAAGACAAGGCAGATCACCACTTTGTCTGTTTGGTCTCGACTCCGAGGTGTGTTGGTGGATATATAAATGAGGTACACGGAAGTTAAATAGCCATATCTAACCTCTTTTGGTCAGTATCAGTTTATGCAGGAACTCATATTTACTTACCTACTGTTTTCTCGTATCGGCTGTAAAAATAAATTAACAGCTTATCTCGAGGTAAAAATATCACCACGGTGTAATAATATCACCATGGTGGAAGTATCGCCACTCTCAAAATTAAATCCATACAAACTTGCTAAAGTTAGTATGGAGATAAACGTGCAAGATTTTTCATCCTATCGACATAATCCGTAGTCCCGTCTTACGAGACTTGAAACTATTCTTTGTACCAAATCAAAGGAACTACAGGAAAGCGCCAACAATCGTGCAACACTTCGAAGATGCAGGTTATTGTCCAATTCGATTGGAAATTCACGAATGGAAACTCGAATGCAGTAAATTACTAAGTAAGGTATCGATTATTCTGGACTGTAATAAAGGGCAGTGTACCAGATTGTACCACGTTACATATTAACTGTGATGGCTATTCGTACGCGATCCATACGGTGGCTCTTCGTCCATTCCGGCCGTAGAAAAAGTTGTTTGAAAATAAAACGGAAAATAAAAGTGTGAATCACCCCAGACTGCTATAAAAGGTAGTCACGACAGGTTGCACGACAATACAGTGTATGAAATTCCTCTGTTTAGGTATTCTGTTTGTCGTTTTTATTGAAAATAGTCTCTATATTGAGTCTACAGCTAACAATACTAGCAACAAACACTTTCTTGCCCCTACAACCAGGCTCAAGAAAATAGGTGGCTCGTTTAGATGCTAATATTATAATGTGTACGTTTTTACAATAAACTTCCTAACTACATTCAAGAACTAAGCCATTAAAATTCAAATCTTTTATAAAGCGGAAACTATGCCAGAAAGCCTTTTTACTGTCAAGATATTGAGGACAAAAAGGCTTGGAATAGAGCTGCTCCAATAAATTTACACAGTGAATGTTGATTTTTTATTTTATTTCTCCTCACAATAAGTTTTTTTTTCGATGTATTTTACGCATACAATAACATGAATATTTACTTTGTAAAGTATTATATTATTTTTCATTTCTCATACTTAGAAAGAACGCTTGAAGTTACCTGATCAGAGGGATGAAAACAATACTTTTCGTCCAGTTTTTTTTTTCACTTCACTTTTCGTCCCTGGGAAACGATTTTCCCTGCTGTCAAAAAAAAATTAAAAACTATGCAAGCCATGCCCAACTTTTTATACAGCCACTCTTTTAAATCGCGGCGTAAAATGATAATAAAAATAATATTGTCAACAAGTTTGTAACATTTTTTACTTTTCACTAAATTATTATTTAATTTGCATAGATTTGAACTAAATATTTACCATCAATTATAAATAATACTGGCTGGTAGAATCCCACCGACAAAAGGCGGGGGAAGCGGCAATTCGATCTTCAGTTGTTTTGTCGACTACTTTTTAAGACTACTTATTGACGCCAATTTACGCCAATTGACGCTTATTGAGCTAGCCTTTATAGGGTAAAATTGAATTCATGGGCATCCTCTTAATCTCTCATTGTACTCATCATTATTAACAACTTTCACTATGGGACTAAACCTGAAATTCGAAAAATTAGTCAGCTGTTCCCTACATTTATGTTTGCATTACTCGTCAAAATGTTTTAATAAAATATTGTTTGTTTAAGTAATCAGGTTTTTATTGCTTTTCTCATATTCGAAATGAAACTGTTGTGTTTACCGTGTAACTGTGTTTACCTCGGGTGAGAGACCTAATTTATCCCTAGTAATCTACCTATTAATTATTGTAAATGTGAAGACTATGTGGGTCATTGCGTTTTTGTTTGTTTTTTTCTCTGTTAGTTTTTAATTTCCGCGACCTGCCCAAATGTTCTTTCTTTGGTATTGTTCGTCGAATCGTTGAGCTCCGCTGCACGGTTCCTGATGCCTGCACTGACTTGATACCTTGATAATCTGATGCCTCCACTCAATCGGTGTGGTTCTTTTCTCAAAAGACCGTTTCAGACACCAATCTACGTGGTCTTTACATGATCTGACCAAGATTATGTCCGACTTTAAAAGAGACGGTGACCTCTGAGTTTTGTTTTGGTCTTTCTTCTAGGAAACTCCGACAAAATCTAGTTTTTAAAATTAATATGATTGACGTGTAAAAGAGTTTGTACAAAGCTACTTACAGAAATAAAATCATTTTGGTATCATTTATCAACATTTATTTAAGTCGCTTAACTTTTTCTTTATGACATCTTTATAGATCATGACTTTATAAGATATAACGATTTGTAAACTTTTCGAGGAAGGCAGAAAATACACATTTCATTTAACACATATAATGCCGTACTAACAAATGAACTAACTGTATTTTTTTTTTGTAAAATACGTCCATGGAATGTGAGGAATGTCTTAATTCACTATTTTCGTTACATTTTACATAATATAATAGTGAAATAAATAAATAAATAATGGTGGCTGCCATATATGGCTGACGCGGCTCAATTGGTTTGGAAAATGTCAGCCATATGTGGCTGACGAGGCATTATATGTGTTAAGGAAATCGTGCAACTTTTCTTGAGTTATGATTCTTTACGTAATTAATGCATCAGTCAATCGATCTGTCAAAGAAACTCTTGTACGTATTCCAAGTACCTACCTACGCGTTTATTGACAAGTTTGGAGTACCCGTGGCGGGTTGCCATGGCACTCGAGAGCCATGAACTACTTGTCACGGTTGAGATCTCTAGAATGTTCTCTGCCTAAGTCGTGGTAAACCTCATTTCGCAGGAACTACTTGCGTATTCTTGAGTAGTAAAGTTTATTGGCACACGAATGTCAAAACAATAATTAGTTAGGTGACCGTAGGTGTTATTAACTTTAAATTCAAGGGATTCGATTCACGCGAATGTTTGATCTACTCTGTTACACTAAATCCTGATGCCGAATGATGTGCATTGATCGGATAAGCTCTTTTTAAACGAGTCCCGGACAATCAAACAAAAGTTCCTATTTATAGGATTGCAGCGGCCCGCCACGCTATTCAGTGGGTCCGGAACCGCTGAATTATTACACTGAAGCCTTCCACTAATTTTCATAGTTTTCACTTACTCGATCATACAGACAGACAGGTGCAGGAGTTCCGAACTTTGTTTCATAATATTCAGCATCAGATTGTTTTGTAACTTGGATACTCTTTTGCCTACGTGTTTGCGGGAAAGGAAATGAAAAACAACATTTCAAGCTTCGTTTTATTTTCATATTTTACACATTTATTTGGCAGTTTTCATTTTGTAGCATTATGTAAATCATCACAAAAACTTCCTATTTCCCTATAGACTCTATTTGTATTTTACATTACGGCAAATAATCTATACAAGTTTTACAGTAAAAACAATATCAAAATAAGCCTTACAATATGAAAGGTAAAGAAAATCGACCAGTTATTTATTATCTACCAAAGCACAGTAGGTTTACGTATTAATAATTCGTTAGTCATGTATACGTGTCGACTAAATCGTTTCCCGGAAATAACATACCACCTACGTAAGAGTTTTCAATTTATTGGACATTTATAGGTTTATCTCTAAAAAGACTAGCTCTAGGCGCTTTTTATAAAATCGATGTAGTAGAAAATTTGTGTACAAATATTTCGTAAGAACTAAGCGAACCTAGGACATTCATAGACCTAATATTAAGAAGATCGCTTTTTGTAAAAGAGATTATCGAGTCAATTTAGTAAGGCACCGGCTAAATTAATTTACAAATAATATTATTATTCATGGGTAACTGGGTATGTATAATAAAACAAGACATCAACTGCCAATTTCGTGTATGAATTCCGACAGTCCCATTTTCTGTTATCGTCATTAGTTGTAAACGACATTAATGTATATAATTTTATTCAGTCGACGCTTTACAGAATTGACACCGGTTTTTTTACATTTTACTGACAGACTTGTCATATGGACACTAAATAATTAATTTTACAAAACATAATAATATACTTACAAAGTTTTAAAATAAAATGAATTTACCGAGTGGACATTGTTTATCCTCGAAACACTTCAAAGTCTGTAATAACTAACTCCTGGTTGATGACAATAAACTTATGATATCTATTAACATGCGAATTATTTATTGTCTGGTCAACTTATGAACTTATTAACAAAAATTAAAATTAGCAACAAATAAATTAAAGTTCATCACAATATTACAAATATCAAGAATGTAAAATATGACTCGCTATGTTTATCACTTGACAAATTAACGTAAAAGGTAACATAGAATTAACTTTGCTGAAGCTTGCTGAATTTTCTAAGTCATCATCTGGAAAAGGGAAACACAAATATAAGAACATTTGTTCAATTTGAGCGTAAGCCTAGAACCTAATAAGATTTGTCATTTTGTTATCTAAAATGAAATTAGTTTTTATGGAATAGCTTTCATTCTGCTCGAAGTTGATTTCGCCTGTTCGTTTATTTATGCAAATTTTCATTTAGGTTAATCTTCCTTTAGGGTATGTAATAAGAATAACGGAAAGCTATTACGTAACGACTCATATAATTATTAATGGCCAGTGAAAATAATGAATAAGCTGTTGAAAATTAATGGTTCAATTTTGATTATCATAAAGGACTGTGATACAAATAGATAGTTTCATATTAGATTGAAACCGTAAGGACAGCGTCTATGTTAAATTATTAGTTTAAAGACTAACTAGGCGTTATTAAGTACTAAACCACGAGTAACTTCGTAAGTGTTTGATCTGTTACGTGAGCCAGTTTTAAAATAAGATACTACTTCAGAAAATGCACCTTTCTGTAATATATATGTCGCAGTAAGAAGGTTGAAGCCGTAATATATGTAGTTATATCCTCAGAGATATAGCTGTATACCGTAATATAGATAAATGAAAGCGGTTTATAACTGTCGGAGTGCCCTCATTTTGTTACTGCGACCAATTTCGACGTAGCGCTCGCCAGCCGATACCGCGGCACCGCCCGCTTCGCTCGCTCGGCTCGCGCGTAGTTGGTCACAGTTCTAACCTAACTTAGCCTATTTGGTCGGAGTGCACTAATAGTTATATTACTGGATCGTGCTCGTATCATAATTATATTCCTAGTAAGACAGTTATGAACCGCTTTCATATAACTATATTACGGTATATGTATATTTTAGATATCCCTAGGGATATAACTGTATCACGGCTTAAACCATCTCACTGCGGCATTTATACATTCATATTTAATTACTTATCCTGACTGACTGACTGATTCATCAACGTAGAGCCTAAACCGCTGGAGCCACAAACTTGACATTTTGCATACGGCTTCCTTTTATAATGTAGGGGAGCACTACGAAGAGGTTTTTGGAAAGACCTTTAAGGCGGTAATTAGGGGGAATTTTTTGTGTGAAAAATCTCAATTCTTGTTTTAATAAACTTGAAACTTGGCACGAATACTTATCTTAGTAAATTATAAAGTTTTTCATTTTTTACACATTTATATGTACATGGGGAAACAAGGCGTGATGTTATGTTTTGTTACATACATTAACTCACGCCTTTTTCCCGTTGGGGTAAGCAGAAACTATAGAACGCCACCTGCTACAACCCTTACTACTCCTTTTGTCTCGTTTACCTACGTGTGTGTGTGTGAACGTTTATCATTTTTTGTTTTTCCAAAGAGGGGTGGGGGGGGGGGGGGTGTCAAAGTTTGTATGGAATAATTTTAACGCGCGGTCCGATTATCTCGAAACTCAGAAATAAAGAATAACGTGTATCAGGGTTTTTCAAAAATCTACCCCTAAACGGGTTAAAGGGGCTAGTAAATTTTAAAATTTAGGTGAAAGTACGAAATCCATGCGGAAGAAGTCGCGGGGGAAGTGCTAGTTATGACATATTATTTAAGTGACAAACCTACTCAATTATAATTAATATCGTTAAAATAATTACCGAAATCACTTAGCTGTTCGCCGTACATTTCACCTTGGAAGTTAGAACTGATTGCGTCACTACTTTGGATGATCTGTGTCAAACCTGTTGGAAAATTTATATTAGAAGACTATTTAATTTGGTTAAAGATGATTATAATATACGTGCGAAGGGAAAGTTACCTTTCTTCCTAATAGTTTGATTGTCTAACACTGTTTTTTGTGTTGTTGTGAAGGCAGACGGTGGTGCCGGTATTTCTGTAAGAAAATAATGTTTATTTACGATAGCAAATACATCTAAAAATAATCTGTTTATTCATTAAAAAAGAATTGATGTTATTGTTTAGATACTTTCCCGTCTTTCATAATTTAGGATCGATCATTTCTGAAATGTTTTTGATCAAGAAAAGAAAAAAAGAATACAAACAATGTAGGTACTTGTATAGATCAAGTTACCCAGAAAAAGCTTTACCGATAATTGACAGGCAGTTTTGTGTGATTTTCCCACACTTCCGAATTCCCAAAGATCGTAAAAAGGCTGTTTGTTTTTACGAGTCTTTCAGCGCTTTCAATCGCTCGCTCCGACGGGGGCTGTTTTAAATCAATCTACTAATGTTAAAAAATTACCATCAAGTTTGATGATTCCGTCCGTTTCTCCCAGCGAGTTCTTCGCGATACATTTATAGAAGCCGAAGTCTTCCTTAGTGATGTTCTTGATCTTCAGCATCATGAACTTGTTGTAGCCACTGTCCATCGGGAATGCTTCGTACTTGCCTCCTATAATTTCCATTTCTACTTAAATATAAAACCTGTATTCGGTTTTACTTAACCAGAGAGGAATAGTTTTGAAAATAGTATAAATAGATTATACATCTATTTATAATATTTTCAAGTGGTATCTAAAAATAAAAGAAAATTCTTTCCGAATTACAAATCTTATCGTGGAACTCGAGCTTTTGCAATAAACTAACCATAAAATAGTTTCAGAGATATCAACTCCAATAAACTATTTAATAAGTTGCTCTACTTCCGAACTAGAACGCTCATGCTAGAAAGTTGATATTCGACGAATAACCACTGCAGAGTCAATACAAATGCTCAGTTTCATGCAAAAATACCGGTTGTTGGCTACGGTACTATTTTGGTATGAGATACAGCAACAAAAAGAAAATTGCAAACAGTTTTTGATACAAAGTTGTTATTCGACTTATAAAATCAATCGCGTAGTTGAGCTGAAGTGGAAATAGTGAAGTATTTCATTATCCAAGTACCTTCTCTGTTCGCGCATGACTAAATACATTCGGAACGTATTCGACTACACCTCGTTCGCTTGTTCGGATACAAGGGAAACTATTTTCATTATGAAGCCATAAATCAATGATACAATCGAACGATGGCTTACTTGATGTGAACGCATGTTATTTATGCCAATATGATAAATGTACGTATTTGTATTGTGTTCCGAGTTCGATAATATGGGCCTTTATAGATACTTAGTTAGCGGTTGTGGTACATCGGTGGAGCTCAAACAAGGCTATTGAAAGTTCATTGAAACTGAAGCTAGTAAATATACGGAGCACTCGTTTATAATGTATGAAGCTTTATTAAGTTTCGAACCACTTTCCGTGATTTAGTTCCTGTATTATTTATATAACGACGCCTTTATGGAAACTCTTTTGGATATTATTTTTACTTTAAATAGTAGAGCTGCCATAATTGGAAATTTACCCTTCACGTATTAAATTAAGGATTACCACTGAATATAATTTTCCTTCCTACATATTTAATCTATGAAGTACCCTTTGTTGGTCAAATCGTCAAATACGTTGCGTGTTCGTTGGTTTACATACCTATTATCAAATCAATATACCTATTACAGTGACACATCGGCTCCGAGAAGCATTATAAATTTACAAGATCAGCCTAAAAATTGTTCCTCGTGCCAACGCCTGCGTGTACCACAGATATAAGGTTTGTTCCCCAAACAGAGTCTATGTGAGTGAGCACGCATATTGAACAAGCCTCACCGGAAATAATCATGTCCCCGCGGTCCGTGGTCCAGTAGTTGATGGAGGAGGGATACGCCTCCGTGTGGCATTCCAGCGTCACGTCCTGCCCGATGTATGCGCCTTCTAGCTGGTTAGGGATGGACAGCATTGGCGGAACTGTTGGAATATTGGGTATCAAAAGATTAAAGAGCATTGGCAAAAAGAGGCGTGTGCAAGAGCGTAGGTGATGTAGACGTTGTGAAGTGTGCACGTTCATTGGCGCTCAGGGCTAAATACTAATAATAATTTATGGTGTGTTTTCTAAGATAGCACGAAAATTTTAACATTTTAAGCTCAGTGTCTGAGTATATGTTGATTAATAAAGTATGATTCGTGACCGTAAAACATATTTATTTAAAGAATTATAATCAGTAATACAACTCCTTAAGTTAGAATTGGCCTCAAATGTCAAGATTTCATGAGATAGTCATTCAATACGGTAATATAAACTGTTGTTACGGTCGCGAATCATATTCAGATTAACATACAAGCCGATACTGACCTGCAAATTGCAAAAAAACGTAATAAAATTACAATTTCGCGGGCTACCCTGGCTCTTCCCCCTTAATGCCTACTTTATAATTATTATAGTAGTCATTATAGGCGACATAAAAAAGCTGGGTATTTTTAAAATCTCGTCTTATTTACCTACCTACACTTATCCGATAAGGATTAAAAGTTTGTGTAGATATCACAAACACCTCGGAATATACCGAAAAACAGGGTAAACTTGTAGAGTTTAATGTATAATAATGGGCCGGCCACGCGTCGATAGTTATCGTCAATGATTCTGCCCTCAGATTTACCCCATACAAGTTTTTACGTGTTTTATTGTACCTCCATTTATAATTCAACTTTTTCCGTCTCATTACAAAACGAGTTCTGACTACGAGCTAAGTTTAATCAATGGAACCATTTTTGAATTTCGAACTTTATTCCCACTGAATTTCTTAATACAAAACTGACAACTTAGAAGCAATTCATTATTTAAACTAAATAATTGATTGAATGATATTGATTTGAGGTTCAGTTTTCATACCTACGAAGAACAAACTAGTAAAGGTATAGAATTTTAAAATGAAAGTAAATCGACACTTTTAATGACACGTTTAATTACTTAATCAGTGTGTACCAAACATGTGTAAATCCAATCGATTCTGATTCTGAGCCTCTAATCATAGCGTGTCAAACAGGCGAAGCGATTCAAACTGGTAGGTAGGCAATCGATAAATACTAGTACGGACACCCAAGCTATTACGGCTCTTATAAAACACGAATGACAAACCATTCTGTGTGCTGGCTAGACTCGTCCGCACGTCAATTTGTGTTGTTAGAGAGTCCTCAGTTGGAGATTAGCACTAGATCTAACAAACCAAACCTATAATCGGCTTTAATTTTAAAATAAAAACGTCAACCTTTATTTTTCTCAATTATTTTTTCTTAACCTCTTAATTTTTAACCTAATTGCCATCATTTTACCATTATAGTAACTATCACAGAAAGTACCTTGTAAGTGGATCAAATAAATGGTTAAATTACACCATACACCTAAAACTATCTGAAACATGTCATTATGCTTCCAATTAGGTATGTTCTATTATATTTATTATATCTATTACCGACCTGTATTATCATAATAAGGTTCAGGTTAAGGTTATACGTATAAACTTACCAATTCACCTCACTAAATTCCCAACCGTACCTGCTCCTCATACACGCCGCGTCAGCTGTAATTACACGTGATGTCAGTTCCACATATTGGGAGCAAATAATACTCACATTGAACCATGAGCATGATCCGTTTGCTAATCGATGGAGGCACTCCATTAGATGCTATACACAGGTAAGCACCCATGTGTAGCCGAGAGACCTTTGTTATTGTCAACGTCTCCCCATCCACCACGCTAACTGCCGACAAAAATGAACATTTAGCGATATAAATGAACATTTAACGATATAAATGTTACACGATTCAATGGGCTTAAATGTTAAGACTACTAGACGAAATTTATGTCGTGTACGTGACATTAATATGTAATCGGACCATAATATACAGGTTCAGAACTATCAGTTTGTAATTCATTTTCAATTTGCTTTCTAAAAAGGACTGTCCACTTCTCTGTAAGTGTTTTCTGCCGCAGACTTAGAAAGGGCTTTACAGCGTTCTTCTGATGGTTCAAAAGAAACCGCGAGATTGTTTTCTATCAAAACATTTTAATTAACACAGAAATGATTTTTATTTAAAAACAGCCTACAGGGAAATCAACAATGGATTCTAGCCACAATTAAAATGTTTAATGTGTTTCAAATGACAGTTTGAAAAGTTTCGTTCCATATGTTGTGGAAGTTTAGGGTAATTGAAGGTAATTAACTCTTAATTTGATGTTTCTGTATTTTATTATAGCCATGTTATTACCATTCTCGCTGGAAGCACTAAACCTCAAGCGTTCCATTACTGTTTCCTACTAAGTAAATTTAATTCAATTCAAGTTAAAGTGAAATTCCGTGTGTAGCGTTGGGCAACGGAGACGATCCCACAAAGCTGAAAGGCTAACGTAGCTGTACAAGAACATCGAATTAGAACTTCTTCTCAAATGTCGTATGAACCCCACCGGTTCATAAGCAAAATACACTCGAAATGACAATAAATATTATATAGCGTGACTGGTAATTAGTGACCGATACTTAAACACATGATTGTACTCATGATAACAAACAACTTTTACTATGGGACCAAACCTGAAATCTTGAAAAAAAAATCTGCTGCTCCCTACATTTATGCTCGTATAATTCGTCAAAATGTAGGGACCAGCTGATTTTTTTTTTCACGATTTCAGGTTTGGTCCCATAGTAAAAGTTGTTTGTTATCATGAGTACAATCATGTGTTTAAGTATCGGTCACTAATTACCAGTCACCCTATATAATCGTGAAAACCGTTGAGCACTCACATGCAAACGGCTTCTAGTGGGCAAACGTAAATGAGTCCTACTGTTATGAAAATGGTATATTTAATATCCGGGGATTGAAGTTAATTTACTATGTATTTAGATCTTGAATTCTCTTATAAGATCTAAATATATGGTAAATTAACTTCAATTCCCGGAGGCATGATAATTATATTATGCCTACAACAATCGATATTATTCTACGGAATAATCACAATACGAATTACCTATTTTAAGAATTTGTTTTCCACATTAATAACAATTTACGGACGACCTGAAGGTAGCTGGGACAGACTGGATGCGGAAGGCCGAGGATAGAGTGTTGTGGCACAACCTGGGAGAGGCCTATTTTCAGCAGTGGACTGCGCTAAGCTGAGTTGATTAATTGTTTGATTAACTATTTTCCTGGACATTTTCTCTTTGTACTAGCATTATAATTAGAATGTTCAAGCAAAGCAGCAACAATACTTGTAACGTGTCGAACATGATTGGTTTATCTATACAAATACAAATAAATAAAATGTATGTGTCTGTTTGTAATGTCAAATTAACAGCTTTTTAATAATTCCATATGAAAGTATACGGTACTTATTACAAAAAAACTATTTGAAAATTTTTCTTCTGTCTCTCTGTCTATTTGTTCCGGCTAATCTCCGAAACGGTTGGACCAATTTTAACGGGACTTTTAATGGAAGATAGCTGATATTATAAGGAATAACTTAGGCTACTTTTATTTTAGAAAAAGAATTAGAGCTCCGCGCAAAAAATTAAAACCCATTAAAATTATGAACAAAATCCGATTGAATTATGGAAGTTGTTTTCTGACATCCACGTGAACGAAGGCGTGGGCACAGCAAGGTGCTGCATAATGTCACAAACATTAGCATTTTGTTAGAATTACAAATAACTTTAATAAATAAACTTGATGAGATTCGTAATTGTTAACTTGACTTTAAATAAAATTAATACATACCCTTAAATTTTACAACCATCAATAATATATATATATAATATTCTCTCTCAGTTTTAATCATAGTCTGTCAGTTTGAGTAAATTATGCGGCCTACCCAAATGTCCTTTCTTTGGTTTTGTCGTCGAATCGTTGAGCTAATTAAGTTTTAAGTTGAGCTGTACGATTACTGACAGATGCGTGCACTGACTGAACGGGTCTACTCAATCTGTGTGGTTCTTTCCTCAAAAGACCATTTCAGACAGCAATCTACATGGTCTTCACATGATGTGACCAAGATTATGTCTGGACTTTAAAAGAGATTGTGACCTCTGAGTTTGTTTCGGCCTTTCTTTTCAGAGTAGTCAGATAGTAAACGCCGGCCTCATCTAGTTTCAAAAACAATGTTTGACGTGTAAAAGTGTTTGTATAAACCTACTTACAGTAATAAAATCATTTATCATTTATCAATACCTAATTCGGCACGGGTCAATCGGTCAGGTTAAGCTACGCTTGCCGCGGTTGGTCCGTGGATGGGTGACCATCTTTACATATCAAGACCCCTCCGTGCCTCGGAAAGCACGTTAAGCCGTTGGTCCCGGCTGTAATTCGTGTATCTTTGACAGTCGTTACGGGTCGTCAGAAGCCCGAAAGTCTGACAACCAGTCTTACTAAGGGGTATCGTATTAACCCAGTAACTGGGTTGTGGAGGTCAGATAGGCAGTCGCTCCATGTAAAATACTGGTATTCAGCTGGATCCGGTTAGACTGGAAGCCGACCCCAACATAGTTGGGAAAAGGCTAGGCAGATGATGATTTATCAATAATTAGAAGAGACCGAATGATAAAGTAGAACGGACGATAGTATATTATAAATGTAATATAATAATATATATATAATATAAATAAATAAATAAATTCATCGCAATTGCAACGAGTTCGATGGCTAGTTGGTCAAAATTGTTGGGTATTTAATGACGACTTTGGGCGATGCCTTGGTTCGTTTATGAAAGTATCCGTTACGATTGTTGTAACAAATTCAATGATATAGCAGTATAACATTTAAAAACTTGAGGGGTCTTCACATTGAGACACTGTACATTAAAACGGGGGTCAATTTATATTTTTTTTTGTAGACGGCAAAAATGATGAAGCAGAAAGTAGTCATTGAACTACTGGGTGACTATGTCAGACCACCGGGTTCCATTAGACGGAACCCCAGATGTCACATATACAGCCATGTCTGTAACGTTTTACCTGAGCCTGACCCAAATGACCCAGCACCTGAGCTGGACACTGATCCTGCTAATACTCTATCCCCGGAAGTGCTGCAAGCATTAGGGGGTTCGATGACTGAAAAACCCAAATTTAGACCACAATTGAACAACGACTTAGCCCGTATTTGGAATACCATTTTGAAGAACGGAAAATAAAGGGAAAATAAGCTACAACTGGAGAAAACATTGTCAAAAATCTTCACAACAGGTAAGTTCGTTTGGTCACTTATAATATATTATACTTACTATAATTACTGCAACAAATTACCTTTTGAGCAACAAACGACCTAATACAGAGCAGGGATTTAAAAAAAAGGGGAAAAATTTTGAATTTTGCAGTATACATACATAAACTCACGCCTTCTTCCTATGGGGGTAGGCAGAAACTACAGAACGCCACCTGCTACGATCCTTACGTAACACGCACGCCGGTTGCGAGTACTACGCACCTGACCTTTCTGAAGAACATCACCAATAAGGTCACTATGTATGTGAATTTTACTATATCTGTGGAATTTGCCCATTTAATTAAAAGTTAATGTTATCTTGCTTACCTGATTCTCCATTATAGTTAAAGTCTTGTCCGTCCTCTCGTCTCCACATGACATAAGGTTCAGGGTAGCCAGAGGCTCGACACACCAGGGTGACGTCAGAGCCCTCCCGAACTACCATATCCGTTGATGTCATGTTATCGATGATTGATGGTGGCACTGTGTAAACAAATAAATTGTGAACTATGTGAAATTATAATTATGGGATGAAAACGTCCACATTTTACACAATATTTGAAAAAAATCAGAACAAAATATCAGGTGCTTTATAGAAATGTCGGCCATCTAAAGTATTTTCAAAGAATTCTACATCGCACCCACTCTAAAGAATGTTAGGTATTTCCATGGGAGCGTGTATAATGGCTTCAACTTTGTAAAAGTAACAGTCACAAATACTACATCATAATAATAATAAACTTCTTCAATTAATTAATAATTATACCGTAGTATTCGTAGATCAAACAAAATCTGACATTGATCCGAGTACCTACGTCTCAGATTTATTCTGTGCTATTATCAATATGTCAATTAGCGAACAAAGTCGGCATCTAACATCTTGTTACATTTAATATTATTACAAAAGGCTGTAGCCAAGTATGATTAGATGTTTTAGGTTTCAAATTATCGTTATTTTTTCTACATACATATAGATCTCAAGTCCTCAAATCATTATTTGTCAGACTGATGGACAACCTGTAGGTATCCCTCCATGGAGCGCATGGGGTCGGTGTTGACCTGGCACATGTACCAGCCGCGGTCCACCTCCTGCACGTTCTTGATGTGCAGGTACCACGAGCGGTGGTCGTTGTACGACAAACTGATGGAGGTGGTATACTCACCCACAACCTGTAGGTATCCCTTCCTGGAGCGCATGGGGTCGGTGTTGACCTGGCACATGTACCAGCCGCGGTCTACCTCCTGCACGTTCTTGATGTGCAGGTACCACGAGCGGTGGTCGTTGTACGACAGACTGATGGAGGTGGTATACTCACCCACAACCTGTAGGTATCCCTTCCTGGAGCGCATGGGGTCGGTGTTGACCTGGCACATGTACCAGCCGCGGTCCACCTCCTGCACGTTCTTGATGTGCAGGTACCACGAGCGGTGGTCGTTGTACGACAGACTGATGCGCGCGTTCTGAGTTATTATGTTGTGGTGGATGCTCAGGATTGTCTGTGTGTCCATGCGAACCCACGCTACCTATAAACATACAGGATTACTGTGTCGTGATGTTATTAAAAAAAAGACATACCTAACCAAGCTTTGCGGATATTTTCGTCATGTATTTATGAGACAATTTTTACTTTCTCTTCCAAGACTTCGTATTGTAATTGTTGTCATAGGCAACTATCAGTTTTCATCAAATATCTACTTTTAAAATATCAATAATGTAAGCCAACTTTGGCTGTTGAACCTTCCATCGATCGATCAAGGAAATATTTTCGACTCTTACCATCTTATGTCAATAGTCACGGGCTATGGTTTATTTACCTTGAATCCTCTTAGATTATCCACAACGCACGCAAGCAGGGCGTCCCGACCAACAGTAACCGTGACATTCGGTATGGGTTCTGCGAATCTCGGATACATCGACTCTGAAAAGAATGGGTCAATAAATAGTGTGGTAATGACTTGTAAACATGTTTACTTGTTATAAAAGTTTTAGGAGATGTAAAAAGAGTCACAAATATGACGAGCGGTGCCGGCGCGTCTGCCGACGTTCCAACGCGTCGCGCCGGCCGGTGGCCAACTCTGACGAAATTATAGGACAGTTTTATGATATTTTGTCATCGGAATTGTTTGCTCTGAGTCTCTATATCTGCCTGAATTATATATTTGCAAAAATATAGGGTAATATTATATATACTACCTATCATGTATAAATGTTTGGTTTCGTTTCGATAAAGGGGATTTATTCAGCGAATCATTTAGAATAAATTCGTGGTGAAAAAATGAGTTACATTTTATTTTTAAAAAGCTTTAACAATATTCAAAGAGCTAATATCTTCAAAACCGACCTACACTGTATTTTATCATCGATTCCCTTATTCATTTGTGGAGTCAGAACAAGTAACCGACTTTCATTTTAACCACTTGGTAAAGAAAAAGTGCTGAATGAGTAATTAAGCTCATTTGTCGCAACCGGTTTCAACAACAGTATATGTCATTGTCTTCCTCCGCTTGCCAAGATAAGTAGCATAAATACCGGACTACAGGTCGAATACATGGCGACCCTAGCTGTAGGGTTGCGTGATTTATACCCGGACCACCAACGACAAATAGCGGTTTGTCGCTGTATCGCTCTTTCACCGACAAAATAATGTATATAAAGTACAATGCTAAAAAACATCAATCTTAACCGACCTCTAAAAAGTTAGCGGTCGCAAAAGGGTCCGTGAGATTTAGATAAAGTATTTTATTTGATAAGATACATATTACGTATTTATAGAATTTCAAGTCTCTTAAAGCAAATAAAGCGGCTTTATAATTTTTATTTTTAACACGTTTACTGGGTCACAGACTCTCGACTATATGCTATTATTTTTAAATTACTAGTTTGCGTTTTGCACGAGTTATTTCAATTTAATCGATTGTATGAAATCTGAGGGTAAAGAGGATAGCGTAAGTACCACTTTGATTCCGTTTACCATACCCGTTTACGAAATTCATTCGATACCACCAATGAAACGTTTGTATAATCCTGGATAAATGGAAGTGTTTGTTTTATCATTTATTTTATAATACAAGAAAAGTGCGGTACCTAATTGAATTTTAAATCAAGCTATTGGAAGAATAATTTAAAATATTTTGCATATTACAATACACATAACTCGCTTTTATCTGCGACTTGACTGCATACAAACACCAAGTCATTTGATCCGCCACGGATGGACCTCAGAAAATCTTTTCTTAGTAAATCTCTACTACATATATCCTTTAAGGAACATATAATGTTAACATGTTTATCTCCTCAGTGGTTTAATCTCTGCGTAGTCTGCCAGTTAGTCAATCAATCGGGCACGGGAGTGTGTACAGAAGACAGATAGAGGGATATAGTTTCAGAGTATCAATAGGATAGCCCACATTCTAGTGGTACGATGTAAACCATAATATGAAACGTAGAGTCAAACGTCAAACCTGGTTATATAAACCTAGTTTACCGATATAGGTGTCCTCATGGCACGTTAGGTACCGATCACTCGAACATGAACAAACAGGCTTACATTCCTAATCCTGAATGTTGTTCACGCCTGGAGACCAGCTCACGGTATTATCGCTTACATTTATAAACGTTAGTATAAGTATTGTGTGTAGTTAGATAAATACAACATGTCCCGGAATTAACGCACAACCTCTTACGAGATCATTATACCCATCATTATGAACAACTTTTACTATGAGAACAAACTTGAAATTGCGAAAAAAAATCTGCTGTTTCCTACATTTTGACGAGTTATGCGAACATAAATGTAGGAAAGAGCAGAAAGAAAGAAAATACTTTATTTGCGGTAAACATGACGCAAAAAAAGAACAACATACACAAAAATGACGTGATGACGTCAACGCCAGCTGATTTTTTCTTTTTTTCTGATTTCTGGTTTGGTCCCATAGTTGTCCCATAGTTGTTGTTGTTAGTTGTTCATAATGATAAGTACAATGACCCCTTAAGAGGTTGTGCGTTAATTCCAGGACATGTTGTATATATCCCTAATAGCGTCGACAAAGCAATTAACTGGCCCAATTGTAAATGAATGGAAAGTTACTAATCATTTTTGTTAACCACATCAATAATAACGTCCAGTATAATGATCGTTTCTAATTGGTACCATGGTAAAACATACAAAAATACATTACATTTTTATTTATAGTGTCCTAGAAAAATCCTTGAGTATACCAGTAGTGCGCATGTTAGGAGATATCGTAAAGGTGGAAGGTTATCGCGCAACTTGCAGTCTGGGGTCAGGGGTTTCCAACCCACTGAACAAACATTTGATTTTATTTGCGCATTTTAGTAGCATATTGCTTGGCGTACCGCTCACCTCAATCAACCAACCAGCTTTAAGATAAAAAGGAGTACTTAATGGTGCTCATATTACCCATTCAAGTACACAAGGTTTTCGTTTTAAAAATGGATGAAAAATTTTAAAAATTTTCCGTCCATTAATTTTCTCCGCGAATGGACTAAGATAACGAGCATTAATTTATTAAAGTTGTGATGGTGAAAACACGGTTTTTAAGTTGCTTCTACACTGGTATCCCGAGTTACCAGGGAGTAACGCTGGTAGTAAAATACCAAAGGCATTTAAATTGTAAATCTATCTGCAACGAAGAAACTTAATAATGCCGTTTGTCTCATCAAAAAACAAGTGATCCTGAATAGAAGAAAACAATTTTGTTTTCGCATTTCAGCTACAGAGCTACAGTTACACAGTCATAATAGCTTTTTACTTGAAATAAATAATGGCATTGTTAAAATGGGTTTATTTAGTCACATTGTGCGTCATAGTGTTGATGGCATTGCCATCGCTCGGCTGGTGAGCCCACGGCCTTAGCTTATTATTATTTATTTATTGACTTCGGACAACAATATAGTCCATTTCGTTAGTATGATATCTTATAACTAGTGTTAGTAGTACACAAACAAGGAGAAGTATGAAGGTGACTGAGGCAGGATGTGGAGAGAACGATAAAGCAAGGAATAAGCTACCTGACCATTCTCCCCACATAGTGCCTCAGAAAAGGGGAGTTAGGACTCTCTATCATTGTTTTCAGGATGCTATTGTCACTGACCCGCGTTCTACGCATCAGCGTTGCGACTTTTTTGCGAATCACTGCATGGAAGCCGTCAGTTCGGTTCTGAGCAAACATCTCCGATGCGCTACAGAAACGGGGCAATTTCAACGGCTTCCTAAAAACATTGTTGTATTGGATACGTAAGACATCTAAGCTTAGAGCGATGCTGATGTACAGAATATTATGGACCACTTTCCATTCAGTCTTGAAGGAAAAAAAGAAGGAGCTAATTAGTTAATACATTTACTGTTAAACGATCATAAATGATGGCATAATTCTGTCCTTATGTATGATATAACGTACATTCAGATTTTATATAAAATAACAGAATGTTTAAATTTTATAATATTATGTTTATAAAACCTATCGATACTTTTAATAACAGTGTATGTTAAGCTTTTTAAAGTTTGTATGAAGAGATTAATAGATTGCTCTTAATTAAAGCAAAAATGCAAAAACAGTTTCAATTCTTTTTTAACACGCTTTTTTTATCTACCTTTAGGTACCTGCACCACCTGCAAACCTGAAGAATAATTAAATATGATTCCTTATTTGTAAAAAGGTCTTTAAAAAAAAAAGGTCTTACTTCAGTCTTCACGCGGTAAAAGAAAAGCTTTTGAAAGTTCCTAGTAAATTATATTGTTTTCTCGAGAATATTCTCTATTTCATATTTACAAATAAAACACTTACCATCGGGAACTTCTATGGGTGCTACAGACACTACATTTTGCCCGGTGGGTAATTCCCGACCTGTAATTAGAACATTGTTGTAATATTCTGTTTGCAACTTTAATCTGAAGGGCAAAAGAAAGCAAAAACAAATGATTTTAGTATAAACAGGTTCGTATAAATTACATTTGTTTGTATTCATACGTTTTTTCATTCGATAAGTACAAAATCAATGTATGCCATACATTTTATAAATAAGTCTTGTCTGTGTTGACTGTTTGGACAGGCGGGCTTTTGTTTACAAAATAAATGATTTGATCATTAATTCTGTGTACCTTTGCTGACACAGGTATAATTTTATGTTATTTTGTCAAACCACGGCCTTATTACAGTCATTAGATCAAGAATATATCTCCAAGCAGGAATGCCATCGTTATGCCTTATAAAGTACGTTCTTAGATTTTAAGATCCTGCAGTTTAAAGAAATAAAATGTTTCAGTCGACGCGGTACATTAACCCGGGGCTTCACTCACGAACCATGTATTCTTACTAGAATAGACCAAAAAGACTTTGATAAAGCTTCTAGACAAGTCGTAAATTATATAAAAAAGGTTCTAACATTTATCCTTCGAAGTTGCGACCCCATTTTTGTCCCGAGACAAGAACTTTAACAAATTACCAACCGATTGTGATGTAAGTATATCTAAGTATATCGGTAGTTTATTGTTATTAAATTGTAGTCATTTTGTGGAGTAGTTAAGTGAAAACTAATGTCGCACGGTGGATAAAATTTTTTAATTGTACATACGTACATACGTTATAATTGAGTTACACGAGTCAGTACTAGACGGAGTAACGTCCTACGAGTACTCTGTTATACAATAGTTGGGCGGAAAATGGAATCCAGTTTATACTGTACTGACATTATAAAAAGAAAAGCTGGATTAAATTATTTTATGTTGGGAATATGAAACGTTATGTATGATACGTTTCATTTTATTCGTCAAGTGCCATATAAGTTACCACGAGAGACAATAGGCAGTAACAGTCTCTACACTGACAAAATCAAAATATTTTATTTCACATAAGCCTACATGGGCACTTATGAAACCACAGAAGCTAGGTGCACGGTTCCGATTGGTCGTTTCCTATGGAGAAAAACCGCCAAGAAACTCCACTGTGTTTGGCCTTCATCTATTGTTTGACAAGCTTGCCATAAGGGCAATAATCCCATACTATGTACAACGACACTGTTCATCAGAATGACCATAATCCGATACCTACTGATGTTTAGTAGTCTACGGGACGTTAACGGAACGTCAACGAGAGCAAGATGACGGCACTGAAGTAGCGATACATACATTTACTATGGATTCGATTCGAATAATCTCGTTTCTCTTTGACGTTCCGTTGACGTTGTGCGGTGGAAAAACAGTGTATCTATCTATAAACGTTACTTAGCACGCGTATTTTGGCTAAGCGTTATTCCTGTCACTGTCGCACAACTGTCAAACTATAAGTGCAAGATAGAGACGGGAACATGTCTAAGTTAAAGCACATGCTAAGTAACGTTTTTAGATCTCGGCCTTCTATTCCTGTCATTGTCATCTGTTATCATAAAAAACAATGTCGCAGCATGTTATTATTCATGACATAACAACAACAATACAACAACAACAACACAACAATAACAATATACGCTCACTACTAAACGCTGTAACCTAAATACTTAATTAAAATAATTAATTATAACATTAGGACTCATTAATAAGAACTCTATTACTGTTGAATGATGATGTTCGCAAACACATTGTTCGACATTTTCATTTAATTATTTCATATAATTTAATCTGACATTATATCACAGTCAAGACTTCAATTCGAACTATTTAATATTGAATCGCTTATAACATTTGAAATTATAAAAGTAGATATTTATGTACATTAGGTAAAAGTCTAGGTATGTTTTGAGAGAATGGGAGCGTAGCTATTTAAAATTTTTGAGTTCTTTTTAAATATGTACGCCCAAAGCCCTTTCGAGATACGTTTAACCTAAGATATAATATAATCCAGTGACATTTGAATTAAATAAATTAGATTAAACTCCAAGATTCGTTAAACTACAAGAGTATCATACAAAAACCTCGTGTATAATTTACCTAATAAAGAAAAATATGATATAACTAAGAATAAATAAAATCCCTTCGATGGGTCTGTCAAAAAGGAAAGTTGGATAGGTCTGATAATTATATTTTGTTTTTTTTTAACGCCTATAAATTACTGGATAATATATTGTTATACTGCCGACCCGCTCCTGCTTCGCTGGTACTGTTTTGCCGACATGTCAATACATTGAGATTTTTTTTGCAATATCTAAGTTAAATATTATTGTTTTATACATATCGCAGTCGAATTGTATAAAAGGGCGTAATACATAACGTCTAGCCGAAATACATAAATAAGGCGCTTTTTTCTATTACGGTTGATTGACGTGCAGCTGGATTGTTTGCTGTGGTGTCTGATGCTAAATTGGTCGCAATAACAAAGGTAGGGCCTTCTGAACAATTAGTTTAGGTTAAGTTAGGTTAGAACTGTAACCAGCCACGCGCAGGCCGAGCGAGCGAAGCGAGTGGTGCCGCGGTAGAAGCCGGCGAGCGCTACTTCCTAGTTGGTCGCAGTTACTTGGCTATTTAGTATTTTAGGATAGACTTTCATAAAACTCTGAAAACTTTATACCTATTAAAATGGTCCAATCATTGTTTTCACTCGAGTTAGGGTCTTATTCACTCATATTACTCTTTTTTTTTTGTTTCGGACGCCATTATTGTTGTCATGACACACAGAGCCACGAGCGTAAAAAATTAGAACTAAAATCTAAAATCTGACGTTTCATTTCACGTTGTTTTACATAACGTCTAATCGTAGACCCGCTGCATTGATAAACGCAAAACGTTTCAACAATAAGTAATTATGTAAAACCGCTAATCGTCGTTCAGTTGTTTTACATAACAGCGCTGTTTTGTAAAACATCGAATTCTACAATCCATCTGCGACATATACATAAACCTCTCAGAACAAATTCTCTAAAAATGATGGCGAAAACCTCATCAAAATCCGTAGATAGTAATAACAACAACGCGGTCTCATAGACGGACATGCAAAGCGAGTTTATTTTATAATAATGTGCATAGATTACAGCGAAAACACGAATTGTGTTCGTACAAATTAAGTAGCTTAAAGAAATAAGCTGACTAACTAATGGTTAGTGCCATCATTAGCTATAAAGCCCTAATTGTGGCGCGATGATAAATAGACCACTCTGCTTCCTCTCACTAATAATAATCACTTACGTCGTGTCGTTTCTATGCCAAAACTTTATTTCTCATTACAATAGTAAGCCTGTTAGCTTATACTCATATTTTAAACGCGAAAGTAAGTCAATAATTAACTTTTTTCCGTTATTTCTATAATAGGAATAATTCTAGAAACCTTTATTTTGTTACTAAGGTTTTAAGTTAAGTAAATTAAACTAATAAACTTCAAAATTTATTATTTATAAAGAAATTATTCTTTAAGCCTTAATAGAAATTTCTACTCCTTTGTTTGTCTGTTAATTTTTGAACGGATTTCAATGAAATTTGGCACACAGGTAGGTATGACCAGCGGGCCAATTGAAAATTGAAATTTTGACAGTTCAACAACATTCATTGCGTTAATTATGTTGGTAAATTTTTCGAGCATATGAAGCAATGGATAAACAATTTGCTTCACAATCATTCAGATTTTGATTGATAGTTTGTTACACAATTAGGGTGCTGGGTTAGGACATTATGATACTTTTTTATCCCAGTAAAACGTTCGCGTTCACGCGGCCGAAACCCCGGGCAAAAGCTAGTTATTCATAAATAGATTTGTGTACATTTCAGCTTTCTGTTAGGGCCGAGTGTCAATTAAATTCTCCATAATGGTATTTCTCTTTAACATAAACGAAGCGTGTCACCACTGCATAGTTTTAACTTGTTAAAACCGTTATTGTCCGTTTTTGTCGCAGATTTTCGCAAAACTTTCCACAAAATACAGTGGAAATATGTCATCCATTTCTTTTCACGACGAAAAACAATGGAAATAATGGAATACGTTCGAGTTTACGGAAGATAAGTAAACCGACGAAAGTAAAATAGTTGTCGTAATTATTCCTGTATTCCATGGCCCATTAAACCGGGATAGGTTTTGTGAATAGTATGGTATATATGGCATTACGTCTAGCGTTGACAGGCCCACTCCGTAGCGTCGACAGGATTGTTCCATTATCGACGGGGGATGAATATTTGAGACTGTCGAGTGAGCTCAGTGGATGCGGCGCTACCGATAATGTTACAGCGTTGTGCTTAACACGTGTTACACATCATTTTTTATGCGTTAATTTGGTTTCATGTTTTATGAAGTGTTAATGCGTGTTGGTAAGTGCAAGGAGAGTTCCGGTTGAAAAGGTTATGTTTAGATCGCTGAGACTGATTGATGATTGAACGATTGATGTGTTTATGAGATTTTTTTTATAGTTTAACGAGTATTTATGATTGTACTTGTAATTTCTTTGATAGTCGCTGCACTGAAAACTAAATACAGCGTTACAACCACACAGTTTAATTCAACCGTAACCAAATAATTCGTGCCAAAACTGTGGCAAACTTCATCGTAACAATCCGGCCTTATTATAAATTAAATACGGCCAATGTACGGATATAGTTTCGCAGATCCAAGTGTGGGGATGGTCGCAACTTCTCAAGCCTCGTTGACACGGGGTCATTCCGAGGGTAAACACGCCGCTTCCAGCCCAATTGCCAACTTACCCATAAGTGGATTGAATTCAGAAGTCGCCCCTTTCATATTGGAACTAACAGCATATGTACATTAAGACTAATTTATTTGAGAGTGACTCTGATCCCTGATTTTGGGTTTCAAGTGTGTAAGTATATTATTTTCTTTGACATTATGTATTACTCCAGAATAGTTAATTACGAGAACATAAAATAACAATTGTAAGTTGTTATTTTTTTATCACAGCTTTACATGAGTGTATTAATTATCTCATTTAAAAAAAACCGGCCAGGTGCGTGTTGGACCACGCACAATGAAGGATTCCGTAGTTGGGATGAAGAAAGAAGAGACAGAATTATCCCAAGAACAAACTTAACATTGTAGTTGAAAACATGTTCTACCATACATTCCAACTGCAAATGTAAGTTTGTACGCACAATATTGAGAGATTTACCGTATTATTTTAAGACTATAGACTTCTTATAGGTTTTCTTATAATCTATAGGAATAGAACTATTTTCTGTATTTTTTTTTTCAAAATTTTTGGCTAAGTAGATTCGGAGATACGGGGGAGGTAAGGTCAATTTTCGTCTATGTTCTTAAATAACTTTAAAATTATTTATTTTAAAGTTATAAAAAAAAACTTTTCGAGACCCCCTTGCACTTAATATGTCACAGGCTATTATAGTTTGCAAAACTTTTTTTTGTTATTTTCTTATTTGCCCCCCAAAGTGACCCCCATATACAAAATTAATTTATTTACATAACACGTCCGTGTTTGGGTCACAGAAATTGATGAGTAGGGCAAAACTTGGGTAATCGGTGATAGTTTTGTTTTTTACTTGTAAAATTCGATTCATTGATCAGACTATTTTTTAAATTTACTGTGATATAGTAGACAAAATAAGTTTTGCTAACTTATATCTGAAAATGTGGCAAATACTATAATGATTGAAAAATGTACATTTATCAAGTCAGTAGTAACTTGGTAATAAAACACATATTATCTATCACCGAATAGCTGCATATCACGAATTAGCCAAGTTTTGCCCTACCAACTTTCAACTTAATCGGTCCATTAGATTCGGAGCAAATTGGCTGTGACAGACGGACTGACAGACAGATAGACAGTCAGTCAGACAGACACACGAGTGATCCTATAAGGGTTCCGTTTTTTCCCTTTGAGGTACGGAACCCTAAAAAGGACACCCCTTTGTATATTGTTTCTTAATTCAATGTCTCTCTCCAAAATCAGCTATTCTATATTTTCTCTTGATCTTCTCTTGGTCTGGAACACGATATTATTCACGTAGGCGTTCTACACCTACTCTAAAATCAAACTAATAGTAGGTATGACGGCATCATTAGTCGGGTATCAGCTTCTTTAAGCGCGGGAAGAGGCATAATAAATATCTACAATAACTATATATTGGAAGTTATTCTACTGGAATGGTTTCTATTGAATGATTCCGCGCTCGCTGCAGTAATAAGTACCTACTCATCGTGTAGCAGGTGGCGGTACGCGTTCATTAGGAATAAACGTTTACTGCCCTACTATGAATGCATTTAGCTGCTTCCTTCTTTTATTCTTTGGCCACTGCATTGAGAAGAAATTAAATTAGATTATTTCTGTGTGAAACGGTAATTGATTCGTAGACCACGTATGCATTTATTATCTGAAGGGGCAAAGGTGTATCGTGCCCAAATTTTGCCAGACACTTATCCATACCTACCTTGTCCACTACCTTGTCCTAAAAACCTAATGGAAAACATCAATTACAGTTGTCCTGATCCGGATAAGAAACCCAGGACCCCAGTGGTCCAGTATGATCATCAGCTCGAATTTATCTAAAACGCCAGTCACGACTATTTTATAACTAGCTTCCACCCGCGACTTCGTCCGCGTAAAACTTCTTGTTCTCCTGACCCACCCTGTCGCATCGCATCGCCTGCCCTCGCTGTTACTTCGTTTTCGCTTAGCGCTGGTTCTTCCTTTTTTTTGTTTTTGCTCGGCATCTAAGGGTCCTAGCGTAATGTTACATAATTATCCTATAGCCTTCCTCAAGAGTTGGACTTTACAATGCAAAAAGAATTTTTCAAATCCGACTGGTAGTGACAGAGATTAGCGCGTTCAAACAGTCAATAAAAAATAAAATGTGTAGGTAACTAATAGACTAAGCGCATTTTTCTTACTTTAAGCAATTTCTTACTTTTTTTATACCCGTCGTAATTTCTAAACGAAAGGTCCGAATTGAATAATTTAAGATGATGAAACTATTTATTTGGATAAGGATTAATACCATGTTTATGAAAACACCTTCGCAAGTAATGCATTATTTTATAACAAATTTGGTTACCATTAAAAATGTTATAGTGAGCCAACCTTAAAAGATAGACTTATGCTATTGCAGTTGTTTTGTAGAACTTTTTAAGAGGAACAATCCCATCATACATGATTTTTGTGCAACTTTAACCGTTTACGCAGCGCACGCAACGGAAGCTCGCAAAAGGAATAAATTTTCCCCGTTATTGCAACAATTTTCATTGATGCTTCGCTCCTGTTGGTTGTAGCGTGATTTTTGCCTTCTTCGATAAAAGAGCTATCCAACACTAAAAAAAATTTTCAATTCGAACCAGGAGTTCCGGAGATTAGCGCGTTCAACCAACCAAACAAACAAACAAACAAACTCTTCAGCTTTATAATATTAGTATAGATTATATTTTAACCTGTGGATGAGCGATGGACAATGAAGAGCTGCTTAATCCTTTTTAAATCACGACGCTCTTAAATGTTTACTTTTCTGTTTGGAGAATAAACTAGGCTATGTTTAATCCCTAGTGCTTTTACAAGTTAAAAACATGACATTATTGCTTTAGTTTCAGCTTTTACTAGCTTAATACAAACTCTGATGCTTTTATAATATAAGTTTACAGGTAGAGTTTTATATGCTATCTTTCATACATTGCCTTGTTACGGTTCCGTAGAGCAAGAGCTCATGTAAGCTGAAATGACGCGCCCCACTACGTAAATTTGTATACGTACACTACGGTACATGGGCGCGTCATTTTAGCTTAGACGAGCTCTACCATCCATGCTACGAAAAATAATTATTCTCAACACCCAAAATGCATTGATTAATTAGGTACAATAAATCAGAAAAAATCTTTAAGAAGTAAGCATTAAAAGTAAAGAAAATGAAGATAAAGATACGCTGGGCTATTACAAAGAATTGATTTATGAAAAAAGTTTCACAACCTTAAAACCAATTTGGATAAAGTTTTTTGTATTACGTTAAGCTAGAAAACGGGCAATTTGAGTTTCTGTAATTTTATTTAATAAAAATAATGAGAAGTCAGATGACCCATTTCTTTAAAACATGTCTCGAAAGTCGAAAGATATTTTTAAATCAAAAGTTACATGCTTTAGATTTTTTAAGCAGAGGATACACAATAGTAGATAAGAATTAAGTCGTTTGTTTTACGTTCGTCCTGTTTTGAAAAAGTTTTATATTTGTTTTTTTTAAGGGTTGTTTTACGTATTTCTCGCACGTAATTTTTTGTAGACCTTTCGCGTTTGACCGCATTTTTATGTTAAAAATTTCCAGCCTTCGCAGTTGTCACTTTGAATCGCGTCAATTCAATAAAAGAAATGTTCTACGGAATAACAATTATTATTTCATTCCGGAGTTGTATTCACTTCGTTTTCAATCTTTGTTCTATAATTTGCTTTTTCAAAAGAAACGTCAAGGTGATGAGGATCAACGCTCTTGAGTTTCATGATTTTAAAGTTGTAATAACAAAAATAGATTTTCAAGTTACTGAGTGAGAAAAATTCGTTTGGGGTGAATTTATTTCCTGGAGCATCCCACGGTTTATTTATGATCATTCAACGTTTCTTGTGAAGCTGAATATCATTTTCTTAAGTGTTAACTTTTAAGTTCATGGTATAATAAAGAGATTTTTTTTCACTACCTATAGGTAGGTACTGTAAAATCAGGCAGTATAGGTACCTATAAAAGACAGGTATATTGGTCCATATTCTTAGAATAATAACACAATAATACGGTTATTTATTATTTATAGTAGTTAAGTGAGTAGGTATCTACCTACATATCAATTTATTTTCAGCCAGACTTTATATGTTATCTATGCTATGTAGATATAATGTGTTTCCTACTGTTCCATTCAAATAAAATAATCGAAGAATTTAACCGATACAGTATATTTTTCCACAATTGCTCCACTTTTATGTGAAAATTCCATTCCACGTTATCGCAAGTGAAAAACCAACCGTCTGCTTATTTATTTGAAAAGCTTTTAGGGCTTAAACGGTGCATGCGAATTATTTGAGAGTGCACACATGTGCCTGTGTGAGTTTAGTCAACATCGTTTGTGAGTAAATGCTCCTATTAGGGAGGCGAAAAAAGAAAACTACGCATGATCCACGATAACTAGTGACGTCGGACATTAGTCAACGTATTTACATCGATAAAAAACGTCGATAAAGTCACGTTCCTCGCAAGATGTCCACGGATATCCGGCGATGCGTCACCGTCACTGCCCCCGGTACATTTTGTTTGTGATCCTTCCCCTTGGTAACCGAATTACTCGTATGTTATGGCAACAACGTCTTGCGACCCTCCAAACAGATCTACTTGAAGGAGCTTAGCAATCGCGGATACTCGAAAAGGGACGATTTAATTGTATTTTTATGATTGCTTAGAAATCAATAGTCAGGGTCCTATGTAAGTCTTTCAGATAAGTTCGAACATGTAATTCGTTGAGCCTATTACTCTATTTCCAGACCACGTTTCCACTTCATATATTGTTGATGAAAACTCTGTGTTATTTAGCTATATTTCATTTTGTTATAAAACAGCTATACGAAATTCACAACAAATAGGTGCTCTAGGAAACTTTTTCAATAACCTATTTTGTAGAGTAGTTCGTTTTTCGCGGAACAATTTATGTTGCTTGTTTTGTACTGAAGCCTAATATAGGTTGCAATCATCAATAAATGGTTTTAATTACGTTTCAAGACTAATAACAGACGTCGATCAGTAATGAATACTCGGAGCGGCCAAAATGAATAAATAATAAACACTCATACCGAAACATACTGTCTCGCTTAAAGGTGTTAATTATTATAATTACCTACTGAGTATTAAAATATGCATGGCCTATAGTTAAAATATTAGTTTTAATTATGTCACATCAAGCCTATAAATCAGCACTTTTCTGTTTTAGTCAAGGTTTTATCAAAACTATACAGGGCGTCCCACGGATATGCCACATGGAGGGAAAGTACCTTGAATATTATAGATGGAACATTTTACTGAAATAAGACATTATTTGAATTTAAAAAACAATGTAAACTGCATTCATAGATATTTAAATAATTACATGGTTGAACCGGAAATCGAACCCGTTACACGAGAAAAATAATCACCCTGTAGCTTTATCATACCGATCGAAAGGCATCATAAGGATTATTTTTTGCTAAATATCAGTGTCAAAAAATAAAAGGAAAACCATGAATTTTAACATTTTTAATACAAAATTAATCAATTTATCAAATGCTCAAAATGAGTCCCTTCCTGTTGAATACAAAGTCGCACTCTTTTGATTATTTCGCTCCCTGTCGATTTTTTGATCTTGTTGTGGTGGATATTTAGAATAATAAATACGTCTAAGTTCTGCTTGTTGCTCGTGGACACTTTCATACTGGTTCTTGTAAACTAAATTTTTTACATAACCCCATAAGTGGCGTACTCCTTACGGCAATGTCAGCTTTTCATTTTTCTGAACAAAATTTCACATCAAATTCATGGTTTTCGATCGGTATGATAAAGCTACAGGGTGATTATTTTTCTCATGTAACGGGTTCGATTCCCGGTTGAACCATGTAATTATTTAAATATCTATGAATGCAGTTTAAATTGTTTATTAAATTCAAATAATGTCTTCTTTCAGTTAAATGTTCCATCTATAATATTCAAGGTACTTTCCCTCCATGTGGCATATCCGTGGGACGCCCTATATAGTTTGGCCGTGGGGACTGAGTTACAAATAGGTAAGTATGACAAAGGACAAGATGCATCTTAATAATGTTGTATCATAAATAAATATAAATAATATCATTCAATGAAACTCCGCGAGCCACTCACTTATATCCAAAGAACATTGCATTACAGAGCCAGACTGGCATGAAACAACACAAACAGGAAAATACTTATGATATTATTCAGATTCTTTATGTCTCACAGCGAAGAAAAACAAAATACTTTACTTTATTAACAATCACATATTTTATTGTTGATGAGAAAGTAAACTTTATTATTTGGTGGTACCTATTCACTAACCCAATGCAAAAAAAATGGAAATGATTTTTTTTACAAATGAGAATGTTTTAAGTGTAGAAATTTAAACTAGACTTTTTTGGTACGAAAATATAATCAGCAAACATTACTTTTAATAGCACTCCAAACTTTTAAAAGAATTCGTCAGAGACACTTTCGTGAGCCGTCAATCCAATACTCCACAACACTAAAATAAAATTCGTATTTTACACAAAACTTTTGATAAGTTGCCGGCGGACTCAATAAAAATGCTAATTGCACTATCAACTCACCTGTGGTGGTGCAGCAGCCAGTCAATAACTCTATCCATATAACACAATATAAATGTATAAAAGGAGTCATTTTGTCCGAGTCACATTAGATGATTGTCCTTTTTTATAGTGTTGTTCACCTGTGTTGTTGGGATCGTACGCGTGTGGGAGCGAGCTGTGGGGCGGCCGGGGCGCGTCCCATCGCTGGGTTGGCTACGGAGGCACTGCCGCGGGGCGCCACTCCGCCGCGCTAACTACCCCCAGCCGGATAAACAAGGGCGAGAAAACCGGGAACAGGCAGACAAGCCGTCTCGCTACCCTTTATCGCCGCGACTGAGTAACAGCATAATAAAATAAAGACAAAAGACGAATAACCAAAGAACAAGCCGAGCGCGGATTTCAGTCCGATGTGAATCATCAAATTAAATCGGTAACAGATAAACTTGGAGTTCTATCTGCGGCAACAATTTTGTTATAAGAAAACAATGTCTGCTGTCAAACTTTGGACCATAGCCGTTAAGACAATTGGAGGTATTAAAGGTGTAAAATGGAAAATAATAACGTGGTGTTTGTTTTCGTAATTAATTATTGTGACTTTAATATTATTGTACAAGTAGATAATGATAGCAGTTGTTGTTTCCCACAGTTTATTTTTTAATTACGATGAGAGTCGTATAAAAAAATCAACAGGCATCCTCAATCGAGTGGATCCTCAATATTCCACCATATTCTACATTCCCTCGTTGCGACTACTTCGTTGGTCTAGTGGTCGCAAGCGCTACTGCTGAGCATAAAGTCCTGGGTTCGATTCCCAGGTCGGGCAAAGTGTTATTGGGTTTTTCTATCTGGAATTTTTCAGTAGCAGCCCGGAGTCTGGATTTGTGCCCGGTAGATGGCAATAGGCTCGTCCCCTATTACATGGGACTTAAACGTAACTGACGGAATGTGGGTGTACAGTAGGTACACCTCTGCCTAACCCTTCGGGGAAACAAGACGTGATGTTATGTTATGTTATGCTACATTCCACCAAATACATATAAGTTGGAATCATACGACCCAGGACATAACTACCCACCGCAAGACATATCAACGAAAACTGAAGTCATAATCACGCATTACTAAACATCTGAATCAGCAAACATTCCGTATAATATGACAATAACGGGTGTCTGAGGGCAGAATGTGCAGGGTTATAGCCATATCATGCTCTAGAGGAGTGTCTCGACACTCGCGACACACTCCAGCCACGAGACCACTGCATTGCAATAATGTTGTTCTTAAATATAACTGGCCCCTTGTTCTGCGCCCCGAGCTTGTCACAGACTACGAAATTGTCGGGGTTATCAAGACCGACTGAGCGTTCTACAATATTTTGCTATGGAAGATAAAATTATTCCGCAACGTTTTTATTATCCTATCTCTGTGTTGGTTTCCGTAAGTTTATAAATAGTAGGGATTTTAAATGTAAATATGCAGTTAGATTATAATTACAAAGATTTTAATTTATTGCCATCAATCCCAAATTGTCACGTTCAAAGTCATGAATTGGAGGTGGAAAATTGGGTTTATTTTTCGGACTGCAGGATCTGAGTCTTATATAAGATAAGTACTGATCTCAAAAGAGCATGAAAGTACAAAACAATCTCCCCAAAATTCTTCTTTTCTAATTTTGAAAACAAACGATACCTACTTTACCAAATTTAGAATTTCGCAATACCGAAACTACATAAAATATAGCCCCATTTAGTCACTTGAAAGAGTGTTGGGCAAAATTGTTACGTAAAAGCAGGCATTTTTCTTACCAAAAGTGGAACGTGAGCCAAATGTTGTGCGAAAACTAAAAATGGGCTAATTGCTTAATTAGAAACAAAGTTCTAGTTTCAGGAAATTAACCCCGAATATTGGCCTGTGAATGCAGATACTCTAAAGTTTGGTCTAGCTTGCGTGTTCATATGGGCCCAAATAGAGAAGCCGCAAGTTGACTACTGGTTTTGCTCGCAAAATACCAACAAAAAGAGCACACCCTATATTGACACGCTTTGACGTAGAGGTCGGATGGTGGAATAAAAACTGTACTTCGCTATTCTGCGCTGACCTCGTATAGGCAAACACCATTTACTTTAAAATTGAGTGCAAAAATAAAACTATACTTTTGTCAGAAAACGTTTGATAAATGCTCTTTTATATAACTGTGTTACAAGGATTTTCTATGTGCGTACCTAATGCGTCGTTCGTCCAACAAACGTCAATCACACTTCACTCGCTTTGAGTCCTGCCACTGACTGCTGACGCTCTATCAACTGACAGATGATCATCAAGCTTATATACCACCTAGGAAACCTTGGTCACTGCCTATGTGGTCAAGTGCATACTTCGGTATGTGCTGATGTATTCAAACAGAATATAATGCCAACGTAGAATATTCGACGCAATTTTTAAGTGTTAAAAAATTAAGTAGTAGTAGTAGTAAAGGTCAATAAACTTTCTAAGAACAAAACGTTCTTGATAAAGTTCAATCTCTTCAGACACATTCATAATTATGACAGGTACATTATTCGATTAGTTTCAGTTATTAATTAATATCAGATCTCTCAGTAATTGGAAATATCTATAAACATATTGAACGTGGTTGCTCATTATCAATAACTCTAATAACAATTTTAATTGACTAATGCTTAATTAATATGTACCTTACAAAGGATTAATTAATAACTGTGGGTATATGACCTATACTATACTTACGTATACCTACAAACATAACTATAATTTGAAATATAAACTTGATTAGACCTTTTCATTAGATACTAAGAGCTAAATAATAATTAATACAATGGGTCAAAGCTAAGCTAAAATTATTGTTTAAAAGCTATGCCCCGCGACTTCGTTCGCGTGGAAGTCACAATAAGTAAAATAACAGCCACGTTTTAATAAAACTCCCTCGTCCCCCGACCCACCGCGTTGCATCGCCCGCCCGCGCTATTAGGTACCTATTTCGTTAACGCTTAGCGTTCTTTCTGACTTTTTTTCTTTTTGCTCAGCTCCTAAGGGTCGTAGCATGATTTTAAATAGCCTTTAACCATCCTCGAGAATTGGGCTACCAAAATAAAAAATAATTTTTCAAATCCGACAGTTAGTTCCACAGTTATTAATGTTGTAGTTTGTGGGCTTTTTTTGCACGGAGCTCTAATTATTTTTTCTAAGATAAGTAGCCGTAGCTACTCCTTATAAAATCAGCTATCTGCCAGTGAAAGTCCCGTCAAAATAGGTCCAGCCGTTTTGGAGATTAGCTGGAACAAACAGACAGACAAAAATTTAAAAAATAGTTTTTTTGTTTCATGTACCTACCCCTATATACATACACTTTCATATGCTTGTAGTAAAAAGCTGTTATTTTGACATTACAAACGGACATTTTAAAATTATTTATTTGTATAGTATAGACAAACTCTACCTCCCTACACCTTAGAGGTGGCATGATATTACATGGATAAGAAAATATTACCGTCCTTATTGAAAAAAAAGTGGGTACCTTTGCTTTGCTTTAATATTATTTGAAAATATTTGAAGAAATATGAAAACTTTAAAAGTAATGGTTGCTCTTGCTTTATTGAAATAGTGACGTTAGTTAAAGCTGCATCTTATAAGACTTCCCATTTGTATTAAAAGTTATATTTTTAAATGGATTTTATCCCAGTTCCAAGTCAGTTTTTTGCTGCCGGTGTTTGACACTTCCAATCAGACATTGTATCGGCAACTAGTAACAGACTGAAACTATGCTTAATAGCTGGAAGTAGGTTAGTCAGGAAACCGATATTCATTGTACTGAAATTGAATCACCAAGCTATGACCACTTACCTATAGGTTTACGTACTTAAGTGGTATCCACAACAATGGTCTTAGGAGACGACTAAGGGACTATGTTGGATCGGTCGCAGAATCTATCAATACTATGTACCTAGATAGACGAATGCCAACATAATGCCAATGTTATCGGCTGACGACCGATATATTATGAAATAAGTGTGTGTGTGTGTGTAAAGCACCATTTAATTATGTTACATAATTGTATTATTTTGTGTTTTCATGTAAAGAAAAGCGGCTCGTTATGTTATAAAGTGAATTCGGAATAATGTGTCCTATATTACAATACTTATTGCTTCTAGATATTACTAGATAATAGTGCCATCTATGTCTTTGTTTGTGTACTAGTTTTGGTTTAGATGTCTTGCCACTATATAAACATAAATAAAATTATACTAAACTTATATAATATACATATACAATAAGTTGCGAGGAACCGCCCATCTACAACCGATCATCTATTCGTGTTGCGTCCGTTACTTAGTATGCATTGTTAGGTACATAAGATACTTAAACAATATCTCCATCGACTACAACTTTCTCTTCCTCATCCAATTATTTCATTACTAAACTGTCTAATACTCTGAAAATTTAATTATATTAAAACCTTCACTTTAATTTTGCTCGACCACAACACACAACGTACTTTCAGTTTGTAACGCAATTAGCCCTATCAGGAGCTTTTGTTGTTTGCTTCAAACACTCATCCTGTTTACGTTTTTGCCAACTAACGCAGGCATTAAACAGATAAATTGAAAGAGCGATGGATAGATCTATAATAAACTTGCGTAAGGAGGCTGAAGGAAAGTGCCCGCTCCTATAATATATTCATAAGACAGCATTTTACCATCACGGCTGTCAGTGACGTTTTTACGAAAAAAGAACAATAGGAGCCCTGTCTAAACCAGGCATGAATTTATTGCGCTGATAATTATTATCAAAGTTATTTTCTAGCGAACTAGGATGGAAAATGAAGTGCATTTTCCGACAGAACACTGACGCGGAAAAAGGTTTTTTCCTGGTAGATAAACAAACCCATACTCTAAGTAGATTTTTTCAAACTTCAGTCTCTTCATGGTTTGGTGGGTACGTGACCGCTCCGGGCTACGCTTACCTCGTAAAACTTATAGTATGTAGGTTCGTATTATTATGCAGCTACACTAACAGAGGGGTGAAAAGTTTCAGGAAAAATGTATGGGGTTCTCCTTTCATACCTATCTTTTGGTGCATCTCTGTCGCTGGAGGGCTCGGCTAAAAGATCAATAACAATAAAAACTTTAGCCGCTGGTGTGCTTAAACATATTCCAACGTACATTTGACGGTGGTGGTTTTATCGGCAACAAAGAATAAATCCTTTCAAAACCCAAACTGAATGAAAAAGTGCGCTAAAGGTATGTTGACATTAACAGTAATTTCTCACGAACATAGTAGCGTACGTCCTGAAGATATCGGCGAAGATCCACATTAATTAGTGACTTAACAACTTTAACGTCCCAAGTTTAATGCATTAATTTGTCACCATTAATTCAAAACCTCGCTACGGTTAATATTTTTCAGCAATTGCCTACGAAAGTTTGCTAGTGAGACAATTTTTAACCTGCACGGAAAGGAATGATGGATTGTCCTCGTAATGGCGCCGAGCGCTGACCTTGGTGGTTCGATTTTCTATAAATAGGCTGAAAGAAGAGAATTTATGAGTGAGACTAGTGATTCTTTTCAGTGTGTTTTGATCATGTAATGTGCGGAGGTTAGACAACGCGTCGCCGTCGCGTCGCCGCAGTTTATCGACCCCAAAATGTAGGATAACGACGTTTGTTACGACCACTCCGCGTCAGCTCTTTAACGTTGTTTTGTACTGCAATGGATGCGTTTAAAATAATTGCTCGTTCGTTTGTTACTTAACATTGTTACTTGATCGTTACTGCACGCTGCGCCAGTTGCCTACACCACTTACATGCACTTATGTGTTGGCAGAACTGCATTTATGCATTTCATAACACGTGACTGCGCTAAGCTGTAGGATGAATATAACACTTAATCCGAGGGCAATTGCGTTCTAGCTTTATTACGTCTATCAGGCTGCGACATTGTAGCGTAATAAATAACCTTGCTTATGAAGCTGTTCCAATGAATTATATTTCTTCTCTAAAGATTTTCTCAGAATATTATAGTTGTCGTAGCGCAATTGTGACGGGGCCTAGTTTCGGGCTTTAGATTATGATTGTCAAAACGCTTTTTTATCTTCTTTTATAAGCAATTGCTATATTTCAAAATCGTATTCCATTGTTATTATTTATTTCATTTGTATTTCAGTTACGTTTTAGATCTGAACATTGTTTCAATCTAAGACAAAGGCCACCTATGCCAAACGTAAACTACCGTGGAAATTCAATGAAATCGAAATTTTCGTTGTTTAATATGCTTTTCTATCGTCACTTTTCTTAAACTTTTAGATTAGAGACTGCAAAAAATATTTTGTTTTCCTACAGACCTTAGTATCATAGATACTGTCACTAAATGTACGGCGGATAAAGTTACAATTAACACTACATTTTATCATAAATAAAATACCTGTTATTCTTATCACAGGTACCTACTGTTCAATAAATAAACTGGTGACCTATTAGAAAACTTATTCTAAAAACTCATCATCTGCCTTTCCTTTTCTCAACAATGTTGGGATCGACTTCCAGTCTAACTGGATGCAGCTGAATACTAGTATTTTATATGGAGCGACTGCCTATCATAATCTGAGCTCCTTAACTCCATTTACTGGGTAAATGGGTTGTGAAGTATACATAGCATCGGCACCTCTTGGTAAGACTCGTTGTCAGACATTCGGGCTTCTGACGACCCGTAACGACTGTCAAAGATCCATGAATAACAGCCGAGACCAACAGCTTAACGTGCATTCCGAGGCACAAAGGGGTCTTGGTATTTTAAGATGGTCACCCATCCACGGCCCAACCGCGGCAAGCGTAGCTAAACCTAATCGATTGACCCGTGCGGCTGTTATTACTTAGCCACAAGCCCCCCACTTATTATAAAAACTACTGTTTAAAAATATATGTTCAGTAAAGGAACTGTATTTTTACAGGTTCACCCTTTGATCACACGATCAAGCCAGCTTCAAGGGAAACAAGATTCGTTGTCAAGGGATTTGCAATGCGGCACAAAGTATAATCAAATCATAGCAGTGCAGACGCATCCACCAGGAATGAAATGCACTTAGATATCGTTATAAACAGAAGTTCTGTATTTCTGGCAAATCGGACCTGTCAATAATTTGAAATATAAAAAAAACTCTGCAAATAATTTACTTATTTTTCGTCGTACCGATGATTCGATGCATAACAATATTTTAAATAAGCTTCGACCAGAATTCGGCTTCGACAGCCTCAGTGTTAATAATTTGCTATTCACATCACAAAGTCTTTGTGCCATTCGAGTTATCACATAGTATCAAAATACATTTCCAAATTACCTACCAGAAGATGAAAAGTAGACCATAAAGAACGATCTGATCTGTATAAATCTGCTACAAAAAATTAAATATTCGTGTCCGTGCATTTGTGAAACGCATTAGGACAGTTAATGGACAAACAAAAATTCTGAATAGGCGCGAAAATCCTGAAAAGTTACCTTTTCAGAATTTTCGCGCCTATTCAGAACATTTTTTTTTTTGCTTGTCCTCATTATGACAATTTAGAGAAACTGTCGATAAAAGAGAAGTCAAGATTGATACCTGTTGATCACCAGCTAAAAAACGTAATTTTCATACTAAGACTTGTCGGGTTTTTCTGTGGGCTCGCGACGAATTCGTGTCACGTCCATTCCATTAGCTGATTCACCATGGGAAGTGGTTATAAAATGAGTTCCATATTAAAATTGATACTTTTAATGCAGATATACTAAGAATAAAATTTATAGCTAGTTTAAATTACTCGTTGAACTTTCAGATTATAATAGCTTACGTTAGTTCGCAAGGATATAATTATTACCCAGAAATTTACGGCATACAACACAATAGAGCGACAATTTCTGTAGTTCAAACTACTAAGTGATGATGTTCCAATTATTTGGCACTACAGGATTCTCAGTAACATTACGGCCTTATTAGGCGTGAACCACAAAAGTGTAGTCAGTGAAATATTGCAAAAATATGGATGACGATTACATTTTTTTTTTGTCCGTCAGTTAGATTATTAAAAAATATTGGACACGTATTTTTTTTTTCCTTTTTACGTAATCAAAAGATTACGGCGATACGTTGAGTTAAAATGTGGCATGACGTCACGCCTTGCTAGATTTTATACTGATTTGTGACGTAGCGCGCTGTCTCTCCCCAACTTTGATGCGTTTTATCTAAGTATTTTTTTATTATATTAATATACGTTAAAACAAAAAATACGTGTCAAATATTTTTGTATTATTTGGCTGACGGACTAAATAGATTTTTTTTTTACCCAGGCATCATCCGTATTCAAATACAACAAAATCAACGCCGTTTAGCAATTAAGCTTTAAATTGTTTGATAGTGTGAATAATTATGCGGCTATCATTAACACCGCACATCAAATTAATTGACCACTTCTGTGCTCATATTTCTCAGTTTATACACTATACCTACAGATAGAATTTGCTAACTATTTTTAGACATAGGCACCTATACAAATATTTATTCATCAAGCTTTGCGTACTGACAGAGGCGAGTGGGCAAAGGATTTTTTGAAAATATTCTGGTCACGTGATCCCGGGTCCGTTTGTAGTTAATTCACTGCGACCCGCTCGTGTATGTAATCGAACCGGGGACTTTACGAGTGTACGGCGCGGCTTGGACGTGTCCGTACCCGTTTATTATGACGTCCCATAAGCAAACTTAGTTATTTAGAACTTTGTTAATCTTCACGTCCTATATTTTCTCCTTTTCTTTATTATTCTTCCCCATGTATCGGTTATTGAGTATTTGTTTTGGTAGGCCCACTAGTTTTTGCTTGTGGTCGATGATATTGTCCACACTTATTAAGAAACAAAGAAAAAGTCTTATAAGTACGTAATTATTTTATAAACATGAACAAAATAAAGCTTTCATAAATTTATTTACTGTAATATACACAAATCTTAAATACAATATACAATCTAACACTAAAATATATATATTTTGTACAAGTATATAAAGAAAAGAAGAAAAAAGAAGGTAGAGCTTATTGGGCAAAATTGAATTTTGTGATGTCCAATGAGCTGACATAAATAATTGATAACCAAGTAAATTATATAGGTACATTATGAAAAACTACTTACTCGGAAGAAGTCTTACTTAATAAAGACAATTTTAATAATATAGTGAGACTATTAGCTTCCGTAGGGGAAGGCTGAGGTTTACTGCGGTAAGTTATGGACAGGCAGTGCGCCCTGAGACCCCAGCACCCCATGACCCTAATGACGGTATCAGTTCCGAGTGTAATAAGGGAAAAGCCATCAATATTTGTTGTTCTAGTGCAGGGAAGCTTACCTACTAACCAATCTATCTCTACTAATCTCTATACAAAAAAATAAAATTTATGTATCTGTTTGTAATGACAAAATAACAGATTCTTACTAAATGTATAATGAAAGTATATACGGTACTCATAACATAAAAATATTTTTTTAAATGTTTGTCTGTCTGTTTGATTGTTCCGGCTAATCTCGCAAAACAACTGGAATTAGGGATCCACGTCCCGACCACCGTAGGTGCGGGCTTGCGGACGGCGAGCAATGGGTAGCTCGACGTCCGGTAAGGACCAGGCCCGAGTCGACGGCGCGTTGTGTTCCACGCGCGCCTCAAAGAGATGTCAGCACCAATTGACGGGGTCCACAAGGGCCGTTGCCAACTAGGGTCGCGGGATGTTCGAAAGAGTTACAGTGGCCCCGGCACAGGCAACTGCAGGAACACAGATGGGTTTTAGTCAATAAACGTCTGACATGCCCTCCCGCTCCGTCCAGAGCGGGAGAAGTCATTTGATGATTTCCCACCCAAAACAATGGATCCACGCAAAAAAAATTAAAACCCAAGAAATTGTGAACAAAATCCGATTCAAATAGTCTATGTCTGTATAGCGTAGTGTATGTCAATACTTCCCTATTTGAATCGGATTTTGTTCTGTTATTTTGTTTTGTTGGCCCACGTGGATGTCAATCCACGCGGGCGAAGCCACAGGCAACAGCTAGGGTATAAATATGATCTTACAGATAGAAAATACAAACTTCACTCTTTTATTGATATCTCATCTATTATGGCAGTCATAAAAATTGCTTATTACTGATAGAAGGTTGTGAAGGATAGAATATGCAAATAAGATTGTAGAAGTTTACTTCCAAGCAGTATCTGCATAAGGAATCTCTATATTCAAACATTTCAAACACAAAACTGAAATTGCAGTCTCTAATTTGGGAAGATTTAAATATACACACAGAGCTGTGCATGTTTTGATGTAGGCGGACGGGTTTGATAATAATTTAATGTGTCGACTGCGCAGAACTTTCTCCTAGGTATCTCGCGGAAAGTTCCGTTCTATATGAAAGTTGGTAAATCAGCAAGAAAATGCAGATTGAAGGAAAGCTATTTCCAACAAAACGCTCCACATCGGCTCAGAAATTGGTTCCTCTTGCCGCTCCGCTGCCCGAAGAAACTTGCTACGCTAAAACCCTATTTTTATTATTTCGCTCTGCCTACATCTTGTTTTATTATCAATGTTTGGTTTTAATCTCCATCGCAGTTTTGTTGGAATTTAAACAATATTTTATACATTGTATTGTAGTGAAAATAAATGACTTATTGCTTTATGTTAGCACAGCATTGATGTGTTAAAAACCTATCTAACGCTCGAGTAAGCCATGACTGCGTCACTGCATGAATGATTATTTTTTAACGTTTTGGTATTTGAAAATGTTAAACGAATTTTATGAACGTGGAAGTCGGAAACAAGCATAAAGAGACCACGACTACCGTCACATGGCTTTGAAATTAATGACAGTCAACTTTATGTTAGTATCTATGGTATCGAATGAAAAGGAAAGAAATCACGTGAGTAAAGATAAATTCCGATAGAGTTTTTGTTAAGGTTGTAAAATTCTATATAAAATGATCACACATTACATGGTCTTGCTATTTATTTTTGGAGATGATTTAAGACTCGATTCCATCAACCATTATCGTAAATATCATCGACATCATCATCATCAGCCTACAGCAGTCCACTGCTGGACATAGGCCTCTCCGATTGCACGTCATTCAGCTCGATTCTCGGCAACTCTCATCCAACTGCTACCACTCACCCTGCGAAGATCGTCGCTCCACCTAGCCTGAGGGCGTCCTACATTACTTTGCCGATTCGCTGTCTCCACTCAAGAACACGTCTACTCCAACGGTTCTATGGCTAATATGGCCGGCCCATTGCCACTTTAGCTTGCTTATTCTATGAGCTATGTCGACAACTTTGGTTCTCTGCCGGATCACCTCGTTCCGGATTCTATCCCTCAGAGAGACTCCAAGCATAGCTCGTTCCATAGCTCGCTGAGTGACCTTGAATTTATGGGCCAGCCGTATCGTGAGTATCCACGTTTCGGCTCTGTAAGTCATAACAGGCAGGAGGCACTGATTGAAGACGTTTAGTCTTTAGGCTCTTCTTAGAAGCTTCCCAAACGCTGCCCAGCCCAGCTGAATTCTCTACTAGCCTCTCTCTCAAAGCTGTTCTTACCAAACTGCAGAGTTTGTCCGAGGTAAACGTACCAAGGCACGGAGGTTAGTGGTCCAATAGAGAATTTATATCGTAAATATATTAATTCTCTATTGGGCGACTAACCTCCGTGCCTCAGAAAGCACGTTAAGCCGTTGGTCCCGGCTGTCATTCCTGGATCTTTGACAGTCGTTACGGGTCGTCAGAAGCCCGAAAGTCCGACAACCAGTCTTATCAAGGGGTATCGAGTTACCCAGTTACTGGGTTGTGGAGGTCAGGCAGTCGCTCCATGTAAAATACCGGTATTCAGCTGCATCCGGTTAGACTGGAAGCTGATCCCAACATAGTTGGGAAAAGACTAGGCAGATTGATTTGGACCACTAACACCCGAACCCAATAACCTATTTTCAGTAAAAGACAGATCGCTATTGATGGGAGACAGTATAATTCTGTCTGCCTTTATGCCAGGCCGGTAAGATTCCATAATCTCTTATAGATTATTGGGACGTTAAAACCATAGATAGGTTTTCTATTTCCAGGTTCATAGGTTATTGGGTTCGGCCGAAGCTTTCAAAGTTACCTCAAGTACCTATCTGCACTTACTAAATACTTATACCTAATTCGTGTGGGACCTCAAGCACTTGATACGCCCTTTTTATTTTCGCACTCAAATTTATTTGGTTTACACTGTCTGCGCCCGCGCCATCTTTGGCTGAACTATTTGATGAAAAAATTGAGAGAAGCTAAGTACCAATGGAAGCACAGCGTTAACTCTTTGTCCGAATAGGCTTTTGTAACATTGTGTGTGTCTAAAATGACTTAACACATGCTAAGGAATTAAATGCTTCACAAAATAATGACCCAATGGCGAAATGTGGGTGTACTATAGGTACACCTCTGCCTAACCCTTCGGAGAAACAAGGCATGATGTTATGTTATTTAAAATAATGACTTAGAAACTTACCTGCCAGATACTAATATTAAATTTAAAATAAATGGCACTGCATGAACCTAACATCAGTCAAGCACAAATAATTCATTCATATTTGGCTTAAGGAAAATGAAAAATAAAACTGTCCCAACTCAATTCCACCGTTTCCCTTGGAACAGACGAAAACCTTATCTCCCCGCCTTTATTATTTTCCAAGTCCGTCCGCAATATTATTCGAGACGGCACGGCAGATGGATCAGAAAACATAAATCTGACGTCTAAACATGTTTGCGCTGAAAACGCTTAGATAACAACTTGAAGCCGATTTTTTTTGGCTCTCGAACTTGTGTCGCGATAAACAAGATATATCTTTATCCGATTGTTTCAGATCACTAATCTTCTTTGGAATAAAGACGCTCCAAAACCTTTTATACGTTAGGCATTTCTAAGCTACTGGGCTTTAAGACGCTTAGATTCATTGGTTCATTATCAGAAGTAGCTAATACATACTGAAAAAGAAGTCAATTCCCAAAAAGAAAACGTAAAATAATGTCTGGCTCCCGTAAAATATGCAGCGCTATAAATATAATAAGCGTTTTTGTTTCGTCACCTCCCCCGCATACAAATTTATTAGCTTACACGGTTATCACGGTGGACCTCTCACTCGGTGGGCTTTTGTGAAATTGTCCGCATTCCATCCCCGCGCCGCATATAGTTCGCCGCACTTCCGCCGGCGGCGGAGCAATCCTGCCATAGATGTTGGAAACACACAGCTATGCATCCATTTCTGAACTTATTTCTTTTATGGCTCGCTCTACAATTGGCTTTATTCTTTACTCGTCTTATTGCGAGCAGTTTGGATTCATGAGTTGTTTGGATACGCACGACACAGCGCTCGTGTTATCAATAATTCATGTTCATTATCTTTATGGAGCGCCATGACCGCGCTATTTTTGTTTTTCTAGAGCAGATATTTAATTTAGGATTACTTTACTGTGTCTGTGACAGAATTATCATAATGGAGTCATACAATCTTGAGGAGATAATACGACGGAGAAGAAACTTATGTTGATACAAAGGGATGGCAATAAGCGTTTGGATACAAATCGGCGCTCTACGATACTGTTCCTTTGCAAATTCGGGAGGAATCAACGCCCCATCCACGCAATGGGTACTGAGTAGTAACATTCTGAATTCATGAATGTTTTATTGCGGAGGCGACGCGGAGTTAGCGAGAAAAATGCGACGCCATTCATTCACGCTCGTCACGGACACTAACTGCGTGTTCTGTGTTGTTTGGATTTAGTGCGAAAAAATGCGAGCTTCCCCACAATGACGTGTAATGCAATCTTTTCAGTCATTGATATATGACAGTTTAGAAGAGGGGCTTCAAGGGGTGATTTTAGTTTCAAGATAGATAAATGGGTAGAGTTTCAAATGTGTCATAGAAAAATGGCAAAAACATTAAAGGGTGCCTACCTAGGTTTCTTGTGTCCATTTTATTACGCCGAGCTACACAAAACGTTTTGTAATTGATTAATTGAAAAGAAAAGTACTAATTCGGAGATTTACCCTCGGTATAATATATTTTTCTAGATTGACAAATAATAGAGGCTCAATATAAATAACCCTCCTGTTTTGGCTTCGTCGTAGTCGGGTAAAAATATGGACGAAGTAAATAATCCAAAGAATATAACCACAATATGAACCGAACTAAGATTGAGATAATACAAGCGCTATAAAATATCTTTTCCGTCTACAGTTTTATTATAGTCATCGCCCTAACACTAATTTTGTTCCTACTTATACATATATAGGGATCTTAGGCCTTCATAAAACGAAGCCAGACGGGGAGGCACCTTGCGATTGCGTCACAAGTTGGAGATCCAAGCAGTCATGAACCATCGAGCCATGTAGGACAACAGCCCCATAACTAGCAGTAATTTCTGAACTCACTGCCAATATACATATTATGTCTGCCAACTCTCGCTATATAAAAAAAATACGCGAAAACACTTTTGCCAAAGAAGACGTTTTGTGTTATTAAAAATAAACAGCACTGTTCTTGGAAAAGCTTTTTGGCCTTTGTTCTTAAGTATATGTGTCTAATTCCGTGTGTTGGATAAAATGAAACTGTTGAGTGGGCTGTTGGAAGAATATAGGAACTTCAATTGTGTCAAATTCTAAAAGTAATAGTGAAAGGTCTACTACTAGGTACTTTTCGCACCTACTACGAACAACAACACTACAACAATACAATTTTTTAGTTAAGGTTCCAAATTCAAATCATGTTATGCACCAACGGGTCATAATGAAATCCAGTACACTAGAGGGCTATAATGACTTGCTATATGTTAGGTTTGCATGATATTTAATTTGACATTAGCAAGCAGGTGAAAAAAAAATATTATGCAAACCTAATAATAATGAATAATTATTAGTTATTTTTAGCTGTTATTGACTTGTAAAATATTCATGTAAAAGTAGAGATGCTGTAAGTTCAACTTTGGCATTTCGCCTTCAGGGGGCCAACCACCACCTCTTAAAGCAGTATTATTTTAATGTTACTTCAGTATGAGAAAGAGATGGAGCTATACAGGACGTCTAGCTCCATCTCTTTCCCACACTCAAGTAAGATTACAATAATACTGCTTTAAGAGGTGGTGGTCTAGCTCCTGATCGCACATATTCCTCCATTTCCGTCTTAGAGATATTTTACTGAACATCATCATCTATTTTATATATGAACTCTATTAGCATGTACTTTTGGTCCAAAATGCATTGAGCACTTGATTGCCGAAGTAATTACTTACTTTCTTTTGCCTACATTTTCGAATTAGTGTGTTTTAGTACAAAGTAAACGTATAAAACGTAGGTACAAGAATAAATTAATTTAAGTTGCCAAAGGTGAACAATAGTCTCTCACTTTAATTACAATTTCCAGTTGGCCTTGTAGTTTCTTTTAGACTTTAAACTTAACATTACCTTACTCTGGGAAAAAGAAATGGAATGCTAGTTTTTGTCACTGTTTATATATAAATAACATTATGTTGTTGTTGTTTTGTTACATTATGTTGCATTGGCGAAATGTGGATGTACTATAGGTACACCTCCGCCTAACCTTTCGGGGATATAATAATAGTATAATTAAAAAAAAAACTCACTGCAAGACTAAAAAAATACTGAGAAAACCCAATTTAGTGATTTCCCAATAAACCTTAGAAGCAATACGAATTCCAGAATTGATTGAATTTAAAACGTTAGCATTCCGATCACAAAGTGAGCTTGTTTGTTCGTGAAAGCGAGTAAAGTGGACAAATGCAGAAAACATAACGAAGGAGGTCCGCGTCGGTCGGTCCGTTCACTTGGCCAGTCTCCAGTGCCTTGATTTAAATGCGCTATTTATTGAGACTACTAAGATACCTACTATTTATTTTGACCTCATTACTAAAATTACAGCCGCTTCATTCAGGGCTCCCACACAAAACTGCGATGTGACGTTGCATCGCAAAAATCTAATGCAATTCAAATGCGCAGCTCGCAGATTTTTGCGATGCGATGCGAATTCGCAGTTTTATGTGAGAGCCCTTAGACGATGTATTCATTATGGGCCCTAGAAGTATGGATTTGTTACTGATTTAGTTAGGGTGTGTGTTAGTTCGACATTTGGAGAAAAGCCTTTAGTAACATTGTTTATTTGTTACAGATCGTTTCCATCATTGCTGGCCAGACCTTACCTCCTTGTTCACAACTACTTTGTTTGATATCACGCCAGGTATTCAGTTCCGTAATATTCATATTCGCAATCTTCAGCCGTTCTATTATTTAAAAAAATACCTGTTCTAATATTTAGTATAGTATAAAAATATTTTAGCAGGTACCAATCTAGTTAAAGCAATGGCAAAGTAAGTTACTTTTGAAATTAAATAAATCGCCTTATAATTCGGTGGGTTGGTTATTTAGCGGAAGCTATTAAGAATAGCCATACCCGTAGACAATGTCGATGAGATTATTACGAGGCGAGATGCGATCGGCGCCCCGGGATCGCATTAACTTCGGAAAGAGTCAATAACGTCGGCTGTTAAACTTTATTGACTCCTTAAATTATTTTAACACCGTTATGTTAACAACACTAACAAATTTCTTTATAAGGAAAATCGTTTGCGGGATACTCGCGCCGTTCCCGAACTTCGCTCATAACTTCAAATGTTACAATATTTTACGCGCCTAAACGTTTTTTCTTTTAGAAAAATCCTAAAAGTTTTATCTTTAAGACCTTAAATCAATTTTGATTACGCTTGTAAAATATTGGAACCACAGTGATCGGACATTCATAAAAGCGTTAGACTAATACTTATTCTTGTAAAATGAAAACATTCAGCGACTTGAAGCTCTATTATACAAATCCCACTACAATACTTCAGTCGATACCAGCTTATAAATCCAATGAAATGGAAATTCACATTGGAGTCAGTCGCAGAATTAATCCAATCGGTTTTCAAGTCTTGTCTTATATTTTTATGAGGACAAAAGCCAAGCTGGCAGCGGGTCCGACCGCCACTTCAATTAATGAAATAATAAACCATCATGACAACACAAAAAAGTATCTGTAAAGAGAACACTCGTATTGAGAAAATAAAGCCCCGGCATTGTCGCTTGCCAGCAGTCGGAAATTAATGGATTGTTCATTCATAAGTATTGTTATACGTGTGAATGCACTAATGCTTTTATTCATATTTAAGTATGTAACTGTTTCCTTAAATTAGGAGATTTTGTTGGTAGTTTCGGATAAGTTTTATTTTTTTATTTTTGGAACTCTAAGAGGGACTTCCACCTACATTTGTTTTTCTATCTGCACGTTTTTCACCATCTTCTTTTGCCATCTAGTTCCTGTAACGGCCGAACCCAATAACCTATCTATCACCAGTTTTGGCATTCTGGAGATGGAAAAACCTATCTATCTATGGTTTTGACGTCCCAATAATCTGGAAGATTATGGAATCTTACCGGCCTGTCATAAGGACAGATAGAATAATTATACTATCTACCATCAATAGTGATCTGTCTGTGTGATGTGTTTTTACTGAAAATAGGTTATTGAGTTCGGCGGTAAGTCAACCATCGTGCTCCCCATATCGTTTGTAGAATCTATAAGCTTGGCTACAATAATTAATTCCAGCTCTTTCTACTACTTAACCTTTGGTACGTACTAAGTATTGAGGTTAATACCGTAAAATCTACCTATACGAATACAACCGAATAGATCAATCATAAAGACAAGGCGCTCGATATCCAACTATATACACGTGTAAAAAGAAACAGAAATTGATGAGTTTAGCCGAGATCATATTTATTTATCTTGTCATTGAATAAGATAAGAGTGCTCAGTCATTAGAGCGGGTTTTTTGTTCCTATGTATAAGGGGTCCCCGAAACGATCAATTGCGATTGATCATTGCCTTCAATTTCTATTATAGTAATATTGTCAATCGCTTCAATTGCACTTCGTAGACGGTCAATTTGCGCATCAATGTGTATCAATCACATAAAAATAGACAATTGAAATTGATCTTTTCGGGGAACCTTTAGACACACACTACCTACCAATATTCATAAACAGCGTGTAAAACAAATTTTGAGTCGAGTAGGTATTGAAGTTTTGTATGGGACAGTTGAATTTTTTACGATTACGATTTTGGTCCCATAGAGAAAGTTGTTCTGTTTGATGGTCTGTACTACACCCCCACATTTATGTTTGCATAGGTAACTCGTCAAAATGTAGGGAACGGCTGATTTTTTTTTCACGATTTCAGGTTTGGTCCCATAGTTAAAGTTGTTCATAATGATGATTACAATGACCGCTTAAGAGGTTGTGCGTTATTTATGCTACATCTTGTATATTATAATCAAATTTAAATAAACTTTGAAAAAAAAAATGTCTTGTATTTGTATATAAAATACGAAAAAAAAAAATTCCGCGACCTTATATGACCACACCAATCTGATACGCTGTATAAGGAATGTTAATGCTTCCTTGGAAGGCGTTCCAAGCTGAAAGGCATCTACAGTAATCACACATATATTTTGATAGAAAGAGATTTTGATAGGAGATTGATATACTAACTCTGCCTTCTCTTTATATCTTAGAAAGTATTTTGTGTGTTAGCAAAAACTTAGGAGTTTTCAAAATAAGAAGCGATTGCCATAACATAAATACACGTAGTACCTAAACATGAAATTGTGATACCCAAATTTACATTAACTAAAACAAGCAAGTCATTTCTTACAAACCAGTATCCGCTTTTATAACAAAGTTGCCAAAGTCGGTTACAGAACTTAGCGATGGAAAGTTCAAAACCCACATCAAACGTGTCCTTATTAAAAAAGCATATTATAAGATTAAAGACTACGTTGAAGACATGGAAGTTTGCCGCTAATTCCTTCTGCACATGTGCACATTTTTTTAAGATTTCAATGGTGAGTAAGTACGAGGATAGCAAAATGTTGTTCGTTGTTACGATAAGTTTCCCTTTGTTGTCGTTTACAACTTCGTAAATGGCTTATTCCTTGTGAACCTTACTCACATTCGTATGTTTGAAAAAAGAATTGGACGTAGTTACACGAAAAGGATCCAATCCACACATGACTTTGTGTGGATTGGATCCTTTTCGTGTAACTACGTCCAATTATAACGTGTTGGATAAATAGACCAAAATATGAATGAAATGTGTAAAATAAAGACTGATATTCAATAAGTTTTGTTAGGTTTTGTTTGGTGGTTTATTAGAACTAGATTACGCTATTCGATCAATTAACAGCCAAAAGCACAACCACTACAAAATTTAACTCGATAGATATATTTAAAAAAATAAACACAAAGGGTATACGGGTAACGGGGAAGCAGAGAATATTTGTTTATTTTTTAAATTTAACTTGACATCAAGTAGCAATTGATGGGATTCGCACAAAATAGTCAGTTGAACCAGCGTGGTTAATCGGATTTCGAGCGACAATCGCTTTTATTAATGCAACGGACAGTACTATAAGCCGTCAGCGACGCTCCCGATAGCTGCATAGCATAATTATACCTATCACAGAACTACGTAAGTAATTACGTTTAAGCTTTCGTTTATTGATGATCTGAGATAATTTATTTTTTTTTTAATTTGGGAAAATAAACGGTTACACATTATAGAATTACACAAAATTTTAGCTACAGAGTGAGTAAATGTAACCCACGACATTTTCAAGTTATAAAACGAATGCGAGGTGCGCTTACCATTTGATAGGTAAAATAATTATATAATGTGTTAATGATAAAAGTAAACACTAAACAGGCATGCAAATAAAAAAGAAAAACAATCAATCGTAAAGATACAGTCTAAGAGTTAAAAAAAATGTATTACGGAGCAATATCCAAAACAGTTCCACAAATAAAGACTGATGATACTGTAATTGTAATGGGAAGGGATGGTGATATCTGGTCTTAATAGACTAACTAATGAAAAATCAAGATTTATACTCTATACAAATAAATTAAATTGAAGTGTCTGTTTGTAATGTTAAAATAACAGCTTTTTACTAAATGCATATGAAAGTACGTACCTATATAGACGGTACTTATAACAAAAATCAATTTTTAATTTTTTTTTCTGTCTGTCGGTCTGTTTATTCTGGCTAATCGCCGAAACGGCTGGATTGATTTTAACGTGACTTTCACTGGCAGCTGATGTTATAAGGAATACTACTACTACTATTACTACTTTTACTACTACTTTAGCTACTTTTACTTTAGAAAAAGAATTATGGTTCTCGCAAAGAAATTAAAACCCATGAAATTGTGAATAAAAAAAGCTGATTCAAGTAGGGAAGTTGTTTTCCGACATCCACGCGAACGAAGTCGCGGGCACTGCTAGTTATTATTTTTCAAATTAAAAGGTATATATTCTGTGATAATGTTAAATAAAGATATGTCTTGATCATCATAATGAAGTAAATGTGATAAACTCAAATTCAACATATTTACACAAGCTTATTTCACATAAGCCTACATGGGCGCTTATGAAACGTCAGAAGCTAGGTGCACGGTTCCAATTGGTCGTTTCCTATGGAGAAGAACCGGCAAGAAACTCCACGGTTACTATTTTAAAAATAATTGGCTTTTACAATGTTTTCAAATTACAGTGTTATTAAGTATGGGAGGACAGTGTAGGCCTGTCAACAAGTACCAGGTACTTAACAAAATAGAAAACGGTCTTCAATTCTACAGTCTATTAAGCCTACAAAATTCTCACATTCACAAAATATAAAAGAATCTATTTAAAAGACAAGACTATATAATGTAAAATAATGAAAAGATTATATCATGAATACTTAGTGTTAAGTGAGAGTGAACAGGCTTCTTCTGGGTAAGCTCGCTTCATCTTCGACTTTGTCTCTGTCATCTCTGACCTAGACTAGAGTCAAGAGCAAATCTATCATTCTATTCATTGATGAATTTTATATAGGTATACAATGACATGAATATTTACTTTGTAAAATGTAATATTACTTTAATTACTGTGAATGTGAAGACTATGTGGGTCCTTGTTTTTTTTTCTTTTTCTTTTCTCTCAGCTTTAATCATAGTTTGCCAGTTTGAGTAAATTATGCGGCCTACCCAAATGTCCTTTCTTTGGTATTGTTCGTCGAATCGTTGAGCTCCTTAACTTTTGTGTTGAGCTGTACGATTACTGACAGATGCTTGCACTGACTGGACAGGTCCACTCAATCTGTGTGGTTCTTTCCTCAAAAGACCATTTCAGATACCAACCTACATGGTCTTCACATGATCTGACCAAGATTATGTCTGGACTTTAAAAGAGACTGTGACCTCTGAGTTTGTTTCGGCCTTTCTTCTCAGAGTAGTCAGATAGGAAACGCCGGCCTCATCTAGTTTAAAAAAAATGTTTGACATGTAAATGTGTTTGTATAAACCTACTTACAGAAATAAAATCATTTATCATTTATCTTAAAAAAAAGTTACTTATACTGCGTAGTTTAGCAAAGTTCTAAGTTTTCCCGTAGGTAGGTATATGTGCTAATACTGTGCAGTAGGTATGCCTGTGCAACTACTAAATTGTATGTAAATCCGTTTAGCCGTTTATGACGTGATTGTGCAATATTGTAGCAACAGTAACTATTTACAATACAGAACGTGTAGACAAAAGATTTGACATTCATTAGACCTTCAACACATGGGTAGAATATCTAAAAAACATTTTGAATGAAATGACTTCCTACTTTATTTTTAAATGAGTTGCTTGGAATCGAAGCACATTTATGTAGGAATAATATATGAACGTAAAAAAAACCTTTAGATTTCAAAAACGTTCGTTTCCATTTCAAGCCAGAACCAAAGAATACTATAGAAAGAAAGTAACTGAAGAACGGAGATAATTCAGCCAGACTGCCATCATTTCAATAACGTTGACTCGCCGGCGACCAACACTAAAAGTCTCTTTGAATAACGAAGGGGAACCTTTATGCGAAGGGGGTATGAAAGGAAAACCATTTTTTTAAATGATGGGCTGGTCTATCTTGAATATGCAGGGTTTGTCGCATCATTCAACATCATTAGGCTGAGAAATAAGAGCGGGGTTGAATATGAGTTTTCATATTTACGATATAGGCGCCCGGATCGAAAATTATTCTCAACCTGTTACCGTCGGCGCTGTAAATCTTTGGTGGTAGACAAAGGCTTGTTGGCGTTAAGTCTAGTTATTCAGACTTATATTGCCAGTGTACCAATAATGTTTTATTTAGTTGAGTATCCTACCTGACTACCTGATGATAATTCGTCTCGTAGACAACATCTTTCTAGGACGGCCATTGCACCGCGCCCATCACATAGACAAAGTTAAAACGTTTGGTAATTTTACCGGCGTCCATATTCCACAGAGGGTCTACTCCCTAAGCACGAAGTCCGTAGTTTTGGCCTAAGTTACGGGCGTTTCCTACTCCGTATCACTTACGGACACAAGATTAGTTCGGTTTCCGAACTAAGAATGAATGACAACACGATTTTACAGTTGTCCCTACGCCCGATGTGTTATTACCCGTCCGAAAATTTTAATTTTACACTTGAATTGACGGACTAGCTTCATTCAGACAGGCTTGTATCTACGTTGACGAACTTCGTGAGTAGACCCCTAGATCGCAGCAATACTCTCGGCAGAATAGGAAGCTATGCATATAATTGCCCAAAGAACTCGTTTTCCAGTTACCAGTAGCTACTACTTAGATTAAGTAAACCATCCCTTGCAACCAGAAAAACGTATTTTTTCTCAATCGCAAATATAATATTTCAACCAACAGCGATGCGCTACCATAATAGCTGCAGCCAATGAAGCGCTCGACATCATCGAATGTTCATCACCATAGAGTTTAATTGCACCTTCTTCATTCAAAGTAACGGCGGAAACGCTGCAAATAAAGTAGCGCGCAATAAAATCAAGTGGGCCCAGTTGCGCTGGGCAGATATCTGACACGGAACTAATTCCCACTATATTTTAATCCAGCAAAATACAAAGGAGCCCAATTTGCATAAACCTCCACTGTTTGTTTCATGCGAGGACCGTATCCGCTTTGCTGTGGACTATTTTGTACTCAATTTATCTGTTTGCAGGGCACAGCGTGATTGTAAATATTATGTCTATGATTTTCATCGTGATGCCAGTGTTTGGTGTTCGGTATACTGTTGCAATTATACAACTCATTAGGTACATGTTTCGTGATCAAACACTGAATTTGAAATGTTCATAGATTGTGTGTTACTGTGTCTTGCGGTTGTGTTATAGTTCATGGCCATTTTTTATGGTTAATTTTGTGATAAAGGGGATAGCCAGTTTTATTTATAAGGGCTAAGGCCTTCACTAAATGTTGACAATTTGTACATTTTAGGTAGGTAGTTGACTAGGTACATATGCATAGAAAATAAAATCTACTTCGATCTAAGATCGAAAAAATGTGTGTGTGTCAGCTCCGACGTACGACTGAGTTTACTCCGTGAAAGGTGCGCAACGTACTCGTACATTGCGCAGAAAAACGTAAAGCTTTTGAGTTAACGCTTGTATTAAGTTCACTCCTCATAAAATTTCCATACCGGGGGCTTTATATGAAAATCGATTCTTAAGGAGTAAACTGTAAAAAAGAACGCTCTTACAAAAACTATAAGTAGTTTCATAAGATTCAAAAGACTCTCATAAGTCTATAAGACCAAAATCTTTTTATAGGTAAGTCTATGGAAATCAGGACTCACGAGACGCAAATAGTGCGGTAAGTCAGTCCAAGTAACTTACTGGTGTAACTTACAGTATCAACTGGGCGACTGAATTACTTTATGTAGGTAACCGATGCTCTTAAGACGATGGACGAGGAACTTACTGCCGTGCAGATTGCCATACTGCCAGTGCCAGCCCTTTTAAATAGCTGGACATGGCTCTTTGTTAACTACCGTATCTTGAATTGGGTGTCGAATTTTTTTTTTTTTTTGTGTTTTGGAATGAAGGGTCGAGAATATTGGAGGTATACATGACGCGCAAACAGTTAAGTCTTCTACCACTCAGCACATGATTCTAGACCCCCCAGCGTAGAAATTTTACATCGGTTATTTAAAATAACACTAGCGGTTTTTTACCATGTAGGTATTGCACTTTTGTATGACACAGTAGATTTTTTTAATAAACGTTTAAAAATGTATTCTTATCTCTAATCATGTGCCTCGGAAAGCACGTTAAGCCGTTGGTCCCGGCTGTCATTCGTGTATCTTTGACAGTCGTTACGGGTCGTCAGAAGCCCGAAAGTCTGACAACCAGTCTTACCAAGGGGTATCGTATTACCCAGTAACTGGGTTGTGGAGGTCAGATAGGCAGTCGCTCCATGTAAAATACTGGTATTCAGCTGCATCCGGTTAGACTGGAAGCCGACCCCAACATAGTTGGGAAAAGGCTAGGCAGATGATGATGATCTCTAATCATGTGCTCAAAGCATGGTAACAGTTTGCGCATCGGAGTCCCTTACACCCTGTATAGGTACCTAACTAGCTTCTTATGATTTTGGTTAAAGGGAAATGCTAGCCTCTGTTGTTATCAAGCTGATGTCGTATCAAGATTTTCCTTATGCGTCAAAGATAACTTACAGTCCGATCTCTTTGACCAATTGTCAAATTATATCAATACTTATTGCTTGACGAATCTTGAGGAAACTCATGTCGAGCAGCCTGGTATAATCTGGTCTAATTAATAAAGTCTTGCGAAGAATAGTTCTTTCGTTCGAGTAGAGATAAAAACTTATTAAAACTTATCCTAAGATGCAGCTCTTTAAAAAAAAAATTATGGGCGTTATATTAAGATTTTTTAGTATCCAATAGCAACTATATCCATAATATTAACTCGCTCACCAACACTTAACGCGCTATTAAAAGAGTTTCCGCACGTGAGGAATCCCGGGGCGTTTCTGAATATTCATAATTCTGTTCAGCAAACTTGGCAAAACTTGCACACCAAACTTTTAGGTAGCTATACTTGTTCTGTTATATCACTCATGGACGACTAAAATAACTACTTCTATCCTACTAATATTACAAATGCGGAAGTTTGTGAGGATGGATGGATGGATGTTTGTTATTCTTTCACGCAAAGACTACTAAACGGATTTGGATGAAATTTGGCACACAGATAGTTTATAACCTCGATTGACATACAGGATACTTTTTATCCCAATATCCCTACGGGATCGAGACTTATGCGTGTGAAACCGCGGGGCACTACTAGTCATACATAAGCACAAAGTTTCGTCAGCTTCAAAAGTTATGTTTCTTTCAATCAAATTGATATTCTACGCTAGATCATCATCATCTAGGTCATGGTGTTTGAAAGAAATGAGGATGTATCGGTGTGTGATGTGAAAATAAATGATAAAAGTGTGGAGCAAGTAAGTTAGTTTGTATATTTGAGGAGTCGGTGCATGGGAAGATTGATGAAGATGTGGAAAGGAGAGTAAATGCGGGATATAAAGTGAATGGTGCTGTATATGGTATGCGATAGTGAACAACCAGTTGATGTCCAAAAAGGCCCGACTGGCTGTTCACAATTGCTGTTGTCTACGCTTATGTATGGAAGTATATGTTGGGTGTGGCAAAAGAAGCATGAAAGTAAAAAAAAAAAAAATTAAATGCGCATGATGAGTGAAATGCTGGTGGCGCGACTATGAATGATAGGCTGAGGAACGATGTGATAAGGCAACGCAAATTAAAAAAAGATTTAGTAGCAAATTGAAAAGAGTATGCTCAGATGGCTTAGTCATGTTTAGAGGATGAATAAAAGACGATTATCAAAAGGTATTTACACGGCAGATGTGAGTGGAAACGCTGGGAGGGGACGCTCTAGGAAGACATATTATAGTGACCTTATTGGTGATGTTCTTCAGAAAGGTCAGGTGCGTATGCGTAGTACTCGCAGCCGGCGTGCGTTTATGACCAGATGTATGAACGTAAACGAGGCAAAAGGAGTATATAAGGATAGTAGCAGCTGACGTTATGAAGTTTCTGCCTACCCCCATGGGAAGAAAGCATGAGTATGTATGTAAAAATTAAAACCTATTTAAACCAAATGACATGATTGCCATTGCAACTGTAACAAATCTGAATAATAATTCAGATTTGTTACAGTTGTAGGACATGATAATAATCCTGTCCACAAAACCACTAATAAATATTTGAAATTAGAATTGTGGTATATATTGTAAAATAATGAAAAAATTATGTCATTGAAGTATGTAAAAAAAATTAAATTAAAATAACATAACATAACATCACGACTTGTTTCCCCGAAGGGTTAGGCAGAGGTGTACCTATAGTACACCCACATTACGCCAGTCGCCAAAATTAAAATAAACATCCTAAATAAATAATCGAAGGAGAAACTTTTCTCTTTCCGTTAGTGAAATTTCTTGAGTTTCAAATAACGGAAGATTAGAGCCCGACACGTGCAGTACACAGACGAACGTTTCCTCGTACAGTGTACTCGTATGAAACCTGAGCGAAATATTTCTCGTCATACGGAGTTGCAATACCGTACGAACAGCGCACATCGATAATTGGAAATCGCATACGCCATGTTCGTCTCCGATATTATTTCAATTTCAACTCCAAATTGTTTTGAAGAATGTTTTATTATAATAAATACCAGTAGGTATGTTGCGTTACGAAAAGATGACTCTAATATTTCTACGATTTATTATGATCACAAAGAGATACTAATTTTATATAAAGGAAAATCGACGCTAGAAGTTAAAGGTCACGTTTTGGGTCCAAGTTTGTGGCTTATGAAACTTTAAATCACGAAGTCGAGCAACTAGCGGAAAACGTTTAAAAGAGGGAGAGGATGTGAGCGTTTACGAAATTTATTGAATGTATTCCGTTGCTCATTTCTGGAATTGATTTCGTATTTCATATTCGACGTGAATGAAAAGTGCTAGAGCGTTTTGTCCGTTTATATAAGTGTTAGAATGATCATCCAAACTTGTGGGTACCTCGTAAATCTTAATAAATTGTCTAGATGTGGTAACGAGTTCAGTGCGGTGCAGTCTCTGCGGATACGTATTTTATTAGATTTACTGAAACGTTCCTTTGCACCAAATCATTATTTATTACCGTTTAGTCCGTTTCGCTATACGTATGCTCTAAAAAAATATATATTACCCTCTTCCAGTCAAAGGCAGCGTCGGTCGCCTCGGACATGGCGTCGCGGACGTCACGGTCCGTTTTATAAACACGAGCAACTTGTGTAAGATGTCTGACCTCTTATTTTACTATTTGCATAAAAAGATTTTCGCAACCGTCTGACTTTACGAAATGTGCTAGATTAGCCTTGATTGCCTGTGATTAGATAGAATTGGCCTATTTTATCAAACTAATTTTACCAATATTTATCGAAAATCTAAACAGGAACACAAATAGAATCGTTTATTAACAACAACGGGCGTTATGTTTGTGTTAATATTTGATGAATTGAACAAATTTGGGAGTCAAGTATCGCTGAAATGAGCAAATAATAATTTTAAATTGTTATTTTCCAGTTAACTACAAATAAACCACAAATTGATCACAAAAGTGAAATTAAATTAACTGTTAACATTAACTATTTACGTTACCTACATTTTTTGGGTGTAAATTGTAAACAAGCAATAAGTTTGTGTTGTCTATCGATTTGCGCAAGTAGGTAATGCAGTCAACTCTATGACGAGGTCATTGTGATACTCGAACGCGATGAACTAGTAACCTATCATTCGCAATCAATAGATACGGTCACCACATTATGGCCCGCTACTACATTTGCTCATAAATGTCTGAAAAAAAAGTCCACAGCGGAAAAGTTTTACGCCAAAGTCGTGGAAGAGGATTGACATTATCTATCTAGCTTTTTGTGGCCAGAAAATGTAGCCTGTTTTCAGCTAAAAAAAATATTATACTTAGCTCCAAATTCGATCTAGATTTCTGGAACCTTCTAATCTACTTCAGTGTTGTAGTGACACTCATTTTCTAAACACTCGAAATTAAAATCATTTAAAAACTCCATATAAACATCGATTCTCGCACGCCAACATTTTGGTCCAAACCAAAGACTTCCCTCCAAGTTTAAGGCCGTACGTTTGTCAGTCACCATCGAGTGATTGCGGCAATTATTCAAGTGTAATTCCTTCCACCCGCAGGCTGACTCGGTACAGGTTCACATTTAACATTTACCGGATCCTTTAGGCCGTAGGGGTGCTACACACTTATTCGATTCGGTATTAGGTATTTGTTGGACAACAAAACCGAGTCTCCGAAGCAATTACTAATATATTCGGCTTTCATTCGGCTCTTGCTCATGGACAAAGTCTGTCTATCTACCTTCGCTGTATCATGTTTCGGTCGGCTCGGTTCAATTCGAGCTAAGCCGAGCAGCTTTTTCTCGAACATTAATTATGTTTGATTTTGCCGCCGTGCTGTGCCGAATCATGCCAACCTAAACAAGTGTGTAGCACCCCATACGCAGACGAACGCCTAAGGCCGGCCACATACAGTCGGTATACTAAAATACTACTAGACTTTACTAGATTATGAATGGATTGGCTGCTTTCGAAACGGAATTCCGACTGTATGTGGCCGGCCTTAAATTGGTCACTGATTTGTATTTGTATCCGTCAACTGCTGACTATTGTCAATTACAGTCCATGAGTCGGTGTCCGATTTACCATAGACTCGTACGTACAGTCCATTCACAGTTATTACACCTCTGACGGCAGCGACCCAATATCAACCTTAACATCACGAAAATAAAGATCAATGTGAATTTGGCAGACTTGTTAACGGCAGCAACCCAACAAAAACTTTAATACAACGAAAATAAAGATCACTATGTGTTTGATAGTGATGCATAATCAGAGATAAAATAACTGTGAACGGTATGTAGATACGTGAAGATTACACAGATTTTTGTCGGGCATTGCATCAAAATGTATTTGGGAATACGTCCTATTTTTAACTGATTTCAAAAAGGAAGAGGCTATTCGACGCGTTTTACATTTCTTTTTAGAGACGTTTTTTGTTTCTAATGTAATCAGCTACCTACTTCCCTCCCTTGAAATCTAACGTTTTCTGTCCTATATTCAATGTTACCTATTTTTAGAAACCTTTACAAACTATTTCTATGATGCATGAGCTAGGTACAGAAATCGTGACTAGAAACTGTAGGACAAAGAAACAAAATCGAATTGAAAGTTTTGTATTATCTACTGTTTCACAAATACCAAGTCATGTAAACCTAATTAAATTATTATAAATTGGCGAGTAAGCAACTAGCGTCGCTGAACTTACCAGTTTTAATTCAATTACCCAGCAAAGTATTAGGTGTTTCTAAATTAAAGTATATGAAGGGTCTACTAAAGTTCAAATAAATCTTAATATTTCACATCTTAAAATTACTGAAATTTTTAACCCAAATATATATTCGTCTATTATTTTGCCTGGAGTTTTAAAATAAAAACGACTGGTAAAAAGATTCATGTTACTTAAGCATGATGTTACATAATCTATGCAAAGAATAAAGACCCTCAAAAATGGGCACATAAAAAACGAGACTTTATGTGTCAATAACTAAACATGCAAAGAAAACCAAAAAGACCACCCAAGTGCCAAGACATATAAAAAAGTACTAACTTTACTTAACACTTTTTATGGTGGATCCTACGTCGGGAAATTCTAGAACACTAGTCTTATTTTTTATATCTGCTCAGTAAGCACTTCTTGTATCTGAATAAAAACTATAATTTAAGTAACAGTAGCATTAAAATACACAAGAGGTGATGCGTTAGGTATAATTAAGTTCAGCGTTGTGGGACTCGTTGTAAATTATCGCAGCAATTGCATTTATCAGAATTGCACCTCCAACCGCTAACAAGATTTAGAGGGAACGTGGACGGTGTAACACGTCTACCTATAGGATAATTAGTATCGCTACCTTCGCGGCGCGGCGTCTCATTTATCGTTCTCCACGGGGAGGTGGGTCAGCCAGCAGTAAATCTACGAACCTGAGCGCTCTTGTCTTTGTAAACTTGAAAATCTAATTACATTTACAGCTCCACTTAAGTTCGTCTTTCCCGTTGAATTTGCATTTCTTGATTTTTGTCCTCGAGCTCTGATAAGATTTTGTTTCGGTGGAGTCCATCTTCATTACTCTTTTTTAAGTAAAAATTTTAATTAGGAACGTTGGAGGCGTCTACCTGGATTCGTGAGTGTCGCGGGCGTATTTTAAACGAAGGTGCGTGGAGCAGAATGTTTGCGGAACCGCCGGTTTATATGCTCGAACAGGCCCAATAAAGAGCGTCTCAATGTTGTAAAGGCGTTCCTAATGCTTATTTGCATTCAAGAAGGCTCCCAGAACGGGCAAGCAAGTGTACGGGAACGGCTCTGAAACGTCGGTACCCGGTTCACAGCGCTAGACGGAGAGCTCCCCAGGTAGTGATTAGACGATGCTAATACCATTTACTTTCCAACTTTCCTGACTCATCGACCGTTACGTGAACATTCGCTATTTATTTTAGGCTACTTTAAAATCATCTTAAAGAGCCGCTTTAATTCTTTTCTGCGCTATTAAATGCCGGTAATCGTAATATTATTCTTATTTAAGCGAGTTTCGAAAAAATAAAAAGAGAATTTTCTGTCTTTTACGTAACAAAAACAAACGCAGAACTATGTGGCTAAAATACGCCGACTAACATTATACACCCGAAGTTAGTTATTAATGACTACATTACGACTTGTTGGACAGATTTATCACCACACTAACAAGTGAACTTCTAGCATCACTATTTGTCAAATGAATTTTATTTAATAGCTGAAGTCGTTATTCCAAATTGTAGAGTTGTCAAAGGAAAACTGAGCGTAGCGGTCTTCTCATTAGCGTATATAGCACAATTTCCTCTGGAAACTGTTATTCCACAAAGTTGGAGCGAAAAAATTAAGTTGAAATTTGATGTCCGAAACGTAGCGAGAAGAGCGACCCCTCACTGGAGTCACTGGAGCTTACTCCACATTAAAACTGCAACCATAAAACTTTGCAGGGCGTAGTTGTGCCGTGGTCCCGTGGTCGAGCGCGGGGAAACTTGCACTGCATTACGACAAGTAAACCTGCAGTTAAGTGTTTACTTCGCACATTCCAAGGCATTGTGCCGGAACTTGGACCATAAAAACGGCCTGACTCCTGCACCCGCTTCTAACTTCACTACATGATGTATGTGACTTATCTTTTGATTAGCTTTGTTCAACACCCAACTTCAGTATGCAGGTACTTCAGAGTTTTAAACATTTCATTGTAATAAATTAAGTGACTATTGCGTGTACCTAATTTTCTACGTTTACTTTGCATACATTGTCCTTTACTGGTAAACAGAATCGAACTCCATTTTGATACTCATGTGTACCTCATCGATCATTTTGTTCATCGATATTAATTAATTTACCTAATTGGGTTTCAAAACTTTTTAACTCGATTAATGCTATTTATTTAGCTTTAAATAATATTATAGAACGTGTTTACTCAAGTAATGTGTGCATAAACGGTTAATTAATCGCTTTCAAAACACGATTCACGGCATTCTCATCCACTAAATAAACAGAGTACGATTCGAGCGAGAGTTACTTCCTATTAACATTATGATGCCAACAATTTGTGTTTATCGTTACAATATCGCGAATTTGTCCCAGAACAGTTCAAAATATTAAAGAACATTTATGATAAGCTTTATTTACAATCCTAATTATTTTTCATTTTATTAAAATAAATTAAAACTAAATAAAAATAACATAAAAATGTTAGAAAAAAAAATCAATAAAAAAATATTACTACTTATACCTTCCCGATCTTATTTATTTTAGCTCTGATGTAAAAATCTTAAAATAATAAACACAAGGCAACGAAAAATGATATGAGAACAAGCAATCGGCAAGTTTGCTCCGTGTCGGTCTGATCATCGCTTAGTTGGCTTGGCACTGATTGCAGCAATTATTCACCTCGCCGCCTCCCCTTTGCCGCCACAGCTCCCTCCGTCACTTCTCTAACGGCTTCACTTAATCCAGGTACCGTCGTAAATAACACTACCCAATAACAACAAAAAAAAAACACTAACGCCATATTTTTATCTCATCAACAAAATGCTTTTTGTCCTTGTACATTCGTGCAAACAGAAAACTAATAGGTAGGTAGCAATCCATAAAGTGTAGTAGCGATTCCCGACAAAGTGAACAATGTAACAGGGAAAAGTTTGTGAAGTCGGAAACAAAGCAGGCCACCTCCATAGCAACGAATGTGCTTCTGGATATTTTAACTTTCCTTTATGCGACCCATTAGAACATTATCTTAATTTCACTTGTTCAGTGCTCCAATGAGAAAGTACAAAAACTTATGGACGCTGGGTAAAGTCTCGCTCTACGAGCTACGTCTACTCTATTTCCAGATTTGACTTATCAGACATTTATGTAATTGCATCGAACGGAGATACGTTTTATAGTAAGTAGGTATGTATAAAATAAATCTAATAATCCAATCGCAACGTGAACAGAAAATGAAAATATCTGCACGAAACTAGCAATAAACTTCATAAACAAGGAAAGACTTTAAGTACGGAAATATTGGTATTCAGTTCAAAACTGCAACCCAGTAAAACACGTCGTGACTGAAGCTAGGAGGTAAACAAATTCAAAATAGAAAACAAACTATACGCGCGTTGCACAGTATTGATTGAGCTCCGGTTGGCCGCAATATGGAAGATTTGTTGAGAATAACGGTTGAGCAGATAGCTCAAGTGGCCATTACAGATATCTTGAGCTCCCGCGATCGAAAGAGAACACCCGCCCTCACCTACGTCTCACTCGAGTTACTCCGAGCTGCACTGTGCATGCGCCGTACATTTTACCGAGCCGTAATACTCGGGATCTCGGGAAATACTATTCTCTTTTGCTCGCTTCAAGCTATAAGTATAAAATACGAAAATGTGGATAAGTTATATTTTCGTAGAAAGATTTTTGACAAAGTACATGTTGTATTTTGTTTTCGATTTATGTTGGAACTATAAAATAAAATGATGATGAACGGAATTTAGGACTTGAATGTCTTATCAGTGTCCATGATAGATCATTTTACGTATGGTGATTGGTGCAGTTGTCCGATTAAAGGAGGATGTTGATACACCTGGACCATGCACAATGACGGGTTCCGTAGGTGGGATGAATTATTTATCTCAAGAACTAACTTAACATTGTAGTTGAAATACATGTTCTCTCATACATTCCAACTGTAAATGTAAGTTGGCCGACTATAACTCGCTAACTTTTAAAGTCTTACTTAGCTGTCATAGTTTTCCTTGTAACTTCGTTATAATAAATACTACTACTGTGATTTTTTTCACATATCCAAAACAACCATTTAGTTGGCAGTGGACGGGGACCATTGACTCTTACTCCATTTGCACTTTAAAGCAATATTTTGCAAACGGATCCCTGAATCCAAAAATGGATTTTACATACCCGCAATATTTTTGAACGGCTTATCCAATGATACCCCACACCATGGGATAGACGAGAAAAAAAAGTCATCTCACTTTAGGTGTAAGACACCCAAAAACAATTTTTTTCAATATTTTATTGTACCAATTTGTCGGCGTGATAGTACTAGCAGTCTCTGAGCTAAGCCACGGACAGACAGACAGACGGACATGGCGAAACTATATAGTTTCGCCATGTCATGCCACTCTAAGTTGTAGACAACATAGATGTGCATTAATAGAGAGATACCAATTTGTTTTTTAAAACGGTCAGCTTTTTTTAAACGCAATCACAAAATGACTTCCCCTCCTGAAATATTGATCATACTATTTATACTGACAAGCAGTACTTGCCAAGCGGCAAAAGTGAAGTTTATATTTATAACATTCATATTCCCACAGCATTTGGCTCTTTTTAATAGTGTTAACTCTTCTGTTCAGCTTTACACCTCATTTATGAGATTGATTGTAACGTTAGTGTTTTTAGTGGGAAAACTATATAATGTGCATTTGGCTACCAGCCTACCCATACAAAATATAGGCAAATATGTAACTCCTGAAAACATAATTTCCCTGGCGCCAGCACTCGCATGTTTGGATTTTTTTATAGAACCAATTCTATATTCTTCTTTGTCCTTTCGGTAGCGTAGCCGTGATAACGTATCAAAAAAACATAATTATTAGAGACTGACTCACTTACAAGTTTAGAATAATTTCAGAATAGATCTCATCGTGCAAAGGCCTACAAAAGCATCTAACAAGCATGAATGTAACGTGATATGCGATGCAAAGACTGATATCGGTATTTCATTGCTCTACCTTTAATATGCCACCACATGCATGTGATATCCACGTACCTACTGTAAAAGTAGAGAAATTATATTGCATTATTCGAAGCATTACTAATAGGCGTAAATACTTAATTTGTTATGAATGCAAAATCATTCATTTATTCGCTTTATGCATTGAGTTACTTCCAGTTAATGTTTGTGAGTTAGCAAAATTCCCAGAATAAAATGGATTATGCAAATAATACGCAACTGTTATATCACAATTGTTTATTATATTCCGCGCTATCTCTGTAGCACTTGATGCTGATATAATAATTCAATTGTTCAGCTTTATAGTTCATAAGGCTTATACAGTTTATGGGATAAAATGACGCGTTATTGATAGTAAACTGGCATGTTTGGGCGTGGGAAGCTAAAAGCTACAGCGGAGACATAGACGCTGGAAGGAAAATGTAAGTTATAAAACTCAATCAATATCATTACAACAGTGAACGAAATTCGTTCACGGCATTACAAGTATACTTCAAATACTTACATAACATAACACAACATCACGCCTTGTTTCCCCGAAGGGTTAGGCAGAGGTGTACCTATTATAGTAACACCCACAAAAAACTACTTATGCCAGCAGTAATTTTTTACAAAACAGTATCTACAGCCTTTTTAATGAAAAATTAGTAACCTATACACAATTTAAAACGTACTGTTAGTTAAAAAGGATTTTTTTCATGTAAGTGTCTATATTATTCATAAAACAATACAACAAACAAAGATAAATTACTTGAAAAACCAACTTTAAAAATAATCCCACAATAAAACTCCCATATTAGTTCTTTCAAAAGGGCTTACAAATAGGTGCACCTTTCCTTGTACGTCACATGGCCTTATCTCTTCTAGAGAGCACATGTTGTCGGTGTAAACAGGTGAACTCGCGGGAATCGCTATTTCGCTCACGTTCGACATCCGATAAAAGTTTCCGCCACAATCACCTAAGAGCTCAGCTGTCAGGGAATAACCGTATATCGGTTTTGTTTCCACTGCGTCCCTCCGCGCCCTCCTGCATTACAACCAAATTATATCTGGATCATGTTGTGTTTAAATTAAGAATGTTTATTCGGCTTTGTTTATTGGTTTAGTTTGAAAGGATTGTGACCTATCTTAAACAGTAGACAAAGTCTGTTTTTTGTGTTTTTTTATTATTTATAAAAAGCAGTTTTAATTAATTGCTTTGTAAATATCTATCTAAAGTAATCATATCGTATAGACGATCGAATCGTGTAATAAGTATTTAAACATGTAGGTATACTGTAAACATCGGGGAGTTACTTACAGTACCGTAAATAAATCAAATACCATTTGATTTATAACTTGGATTATATTTATGATATTTAAGCTCATTTATAATATAATATGTATTTTTTATCTCACGACACCCGTTGTCAACTAAAATGTATTTTTTTTGTATTCTTAATACAAATCGATGTTTGTCTCGTAATCTAATAATCAACTTAAACTCGCGAAGATTGCATGCTAATAGCATGTCAAGCTATAGCCTCTACAGTACCTACACAATTTCAGCAACGATTTATTTTCGACCACAACATAAGCTATCTATTTGTAAATGTTACGTCACTTACACCGCCGCCGGGTCACTCTAATTTTTAACGCCTGGGAAGAAACACAAGATGCCATTGGATACTTTTGCGACCTCTCTAAGGCCTTCGATTGCGTAAACCATAAGACATTTCTGCTGAAACTGAGACTATGAGATTAGGAATACAGCTCTTGATTTACTAAGATCATACATGAAAGATATAAAGGTTCAAGTATACGGCATAAACTCATTAGGGTCTGAAATGGTAATGGGCGTTCGTCAAGGTTCGATATTGGGTCCATTCCTCTTTTTAGTTGCCATTAATTATTTACCCCAATTACTTCAAAATCATCCGAAGATAGTATTATTTGCAGATGACGCATCATTGACCTTTAAAATAAATCGACGGTCACAAAATCTTGATGACGTGAATAAATCTATTCTTCAGGTCCAAGATTGGCATAAGGTAAATAATTTGGTACTAAGTACATAAAAAAACAAATGCCTTAGATTTAAATTACCTAATGTTAGAAGTAGCGAACGTGACATCATATTAAATGGAGAAAAACTGGAATTTATTAATCAAACGGTTTTCCTAGGAATCACGCTAGACCAAAAATTACAATGAGGACCTCATATAACGTTTCTTTTTTTATTTATTTAAGATAGGTTTGCTCTTGACTCTAGTCTAGGTAAGAGATGACAGAGACAAAGTCGACGATGGAGCGAGCTTACCCAGAAGAAGCCTGTTAACTCTCACTTTGAAGAGATCGGGGTTGTATACGTTCGGAAACACATACGCAGGCAGAGAGTTCCACTCCTTTGCTGTGCGCATCACAAAAGATATTTGGAATCACGCCCGTCGAAACGAATGGTGTAGGGAACACTTGACATGGAGCAATGGGATAAAATTTTATTTTGCGATGAGTCTCGGTTTGGATTTAGGCCTGTGACGAGAAGGGTGTATCGTCGTCCCGGAAATGCTGAACGGCTGAGATGCGTTCAGGAAGTGCACTCTTACAGTGGCTTCAAAGTGATGGTATGGGCGGGTATTATGAAGAACATACGAGCTGAGTTCGTTTTTGTAGATGGCAATACGAATGCTGAAAGTTACGTTGAAGATGTACTCAGGCCTTATATTCACCCATTTGCACAAATTCTTGGCTCAGATTTCACGCTGATGCATGACAATGCGCTTTCGCACATAGCTCGGAGGACCAGAGAGTACTTGGCAATGGAAAACATCCGGGTATTGCCGTGGCCTGCACAATCGCCAGACCTCAATCCCATCGAGCACGCATGGGACATGTTCCAGAGACGTGTTCCAGAGGAACACGTCTCTGGAACATGTTCAATTCATGTCCAAGTTCTCTGAACTTGGACGGAGTGTTGATAACCCAACAACTGAAAGACTTGTTAAAATTCCATTCCACAACAATCTTATAAATTCAATGAAAAATCGTTCCCAACAAGTTTTAAACAACAGAGGCGGTCACACTTTGTATTGAATTACCAAATAATTAAAAAAATGTCGTTAACTAATTTTGTAAAACATGAAAAGTTTAATTTCGTTTTAATTTTATTTTATACTACGTATGTTACGGGTACACATATTGTTAATTATTGTAATTAAATGAACAATTGAATGAAGGGTTGTGTTGCTTTAGTCACTAATGCGTCAAAAATTCTTAGTTATTATTTATAAAAGAAATATAAATATATATCACAATAGTACAAATCGTTCAAAAGTTCAAAACCTTACATGTTGCTTAGACTTTTTTGATGTGTGTACTTATTATGACTGTATCTTGCCAATTCATTTATGAAAATATTATTTGTGTAAGAAAACATCTACATCTTTTTAATAAAATAAGTGATAGACATAATATTAATCCATACATATAAATGAAATTGAAGAGTCTATTTGTAATGTCAAAATAAAAGCTTTTTACTAAATGTATATGAAAGTAAGTTTAAACAACAAAAAATAATTTAAAAAAAATGTCGGTCTGTCTGTTTGTTCCGGCTAATCTCCGAAACTTTCACTGGCAGATAGCTGATCGCCAAAAATTGGAACCCATTCAATTGTGAACAAAATCCGATTCAAATAGGGAAGTATTGACATCCACGCAGGCAAAGCCGCGGGCAACAGCTAGTACTAGAAATAAAGATAAAAATATCAACCAAATTTCAGATTATCTAAAGTATAGAAAGCCTAGTTACTTTTTATCTTTTATGGGGTACTGTTTTAAATGTCACAACAAAATACCTTGTTATATAATTGCAATTATACGTAAATAAAAGAAAATTTAAAACTCATGTTAATCACTTTATAAACCGGCTGATCCTGCTCCATCGGACAATCTAGAGTCTAGACAAAGTCAAACTGGTTGCTATCATTTATTATTTTTATAACATTGATTTTACATTCTGCGACTATTCTAACTCACACACTGACTTATTACTTTACTATTATTACTTGAGGAGCTCGTGGCTAAGTAATAACAGCCGCACGGGTCGATCCATCATGTTAAGCTACGCTTGCCGGGGTTGGTCTGTGGATGGGTGACCATCTTTACATACCGAGACTCCTCCGTGCCTCGGAAAGCACGTTAAGCCGTTGGTCCCGGCTGTCATTCGTGGATCTTTGACAGTCGTTACGGGTCCTCAGAAGCCCAAAAAGTCTGACAACCAGTCTTACCAAGGAAGTATCGTATTACCCAGTTACTGGGTTGTGGAGGTCAGATAGGCAGTCGCTCCATGTAAATACTGGTATTCAGCTGCATCCGGTTAGACTGGAAGCCGACCCCAACATAGTTGGGAAAAGGCTCGGCAGATTGATTGACACTGACTTATTACTTGTTAAAATTTTAGTAAAATCGCATACTTTCACAATATTTGTAAATATGTGAGCAGTATCTCACATAATTAATTTGTCTGTCATTGCTTCATTTATAATTCTTTGTACTTATTGTGCTATATTAATTTTATTCTAGCTGCATCGTCTTCACATATAATTATATAATTAACTAACTGTGCCCCGCAACTTCGTTCGCGTGAAAGTCATAAGATACACAATATAAATACTTGTCCCGACTGAGTCATCAACGCAGAGCCTAACTGCTGGAGCTACAAACATGAAATTAGCCGGAGCAAATAGACAGAAAAACCTTTTTTTAATTGCTTTTTGTTATAAGTACCGTACAGACTTTCATATACATTTAATAAAGAGCTGTTATTTTGACATTACAAACAGATACTTCATTTGTATATTATTTATCTGTATAGAAGTATAAAAAAAATTGTAAAACATTTTAAAGGAGTAACGGCGGAGTTTCTTGCCCACTCTTCTCCATACGAAACTACCTTTTGAAAGGGGCGACTAGAATCAATTCAATTTTTTTTTGTAAATTTTGACGTTTAAAAGTGCCTTTTAATGCGATCTGTTTATCGTTAATATAAAATTTTCCACACAACTTTATTTCTTTACACTAAAAATACGCGGAACATATTTTCACGCATTAAAAGTTTAATTAATATTTTATGTACCGTTTCCCGAATATGGACGTAGTTTAGTTTACAAATCGTAAAAACTTCTGAATGGCGCTTTGGGAAGCTTTAAAGTACTTTATATGAAAAGACATTATTTAAGCAATAAAGCTGCTTTCCGACTGTTATATCAGCTGATACTATAGTTTGGATATATGCACTGGCGCCGTGGCCAGTTCATTAATGAACTTGGGCAATGAAACTTACCTTGGTGTTTGTCCAGCGTCCTCTGCAGGTTACAATGCAATTGAAGTAGGTATGCAGGCAGACCTACCGTGCAGTCAAAGACGAATAGATCTGTTCCTTCTCTCTCACTTATGACTCTCTTACAAAGGTTATGTTTTTCTATGAATCCACCCAAAAGCAGCCACCTACATATAAAGGTAATTAGCATCACACTGGCTATTAAAAAGTTTTTTGCCGAAGTTCAATCTTATCATCTTTCAAAGAGCAATTTCATGCACATGATTAAATAACTGGTGACGTCACAATGATGTGAAATCATTGTCTCTGCTTTTTGTAGCTACCAAGTTCATTGAAACTTACATGTGTACATAACGCTCTTAAAAAAATCTTCTTTGAGGATTTTGTATGAAACAGTTATAGTTAAATACGGATGTTAATAAATATACCGTGTTGCATTTAGGGCTGAAGCACATTTTCGACTAAAAATTGCTTCCAAATCAGGAGCTACAACGTACCGTAGTTCGTTCCATTCCACTTTTGATTACTCTTTCAATAAAGCACGGTCATTTAGCTAATGAGCGCGTTCGCAAGTGAATAACTTGAACAAAGTCTACGTCAGTGAGATTCAGGCAACAGTTTCAACCTTTGATTCTCGACTGGCAGTTGGTGACTTGTTAAGAAAATAAAAATATCATCTGCCAAGTAAAAGAATTTCTTTAGATGACTGTACGACGGCATAATTTAGTTTTTAGGGTTCCGTACATCAAAAGGAAAAAACTGAACCCTTAGATCACGTCGTTGTCCGTCCGTCTGTTTGTCTATCAAGACCCGTTTTCAGAGGAACGCGTGGAGGTATCAAGTTGGAATTAATACCAAATACTTAGGTCTGCAGTACCTTTGGAGCTCTGTAAAAATTAAGCTTCTAAGTCAACACAAAAATACGGTCATATGCGACATATTTTGATGCTCGCAAATAAATCATAGCCTATAGGGTAGGTACTTCCAGTTGACCTCGAATCATGAAATTAGGCAAGAAGCAAGATCTCACAGCAGAAGTAAAGGAAAAAGTCTGAAAATCGTTAATTTTGTAGTTTTTTTTTTGCGATTACAAACTTCCATTTGAAGTTGGAGAATTTACCGTGACGTATATCGATATATACATTTACATTTACCATTTTCTACTACTAAGTATAGTAGTTCTTGTTCTCCTCATCACTGTCACTGTGGCGAAGTTGTCAACAGTTACAGCCTCGGACACCACGGCCTGTCTTGCAGCCGAAGTGCGGGTCGCATAGCGCGGCACGCGAACATTAATGACATCATCCGACGAGCCCTTGTCACCGTCGGCGTTCCAACTGTATTAGAACCCAACGGCTTGGCACGCGATGGCAAGAGACCGGACGGCATGTCTTTATTTTTATGGAAGGTGGGTAGGTATTTAGTGTGGGACGCAATGTGCGTCGACACTCTTGCGCCACCCCATCTGCATGGCTCGGCGTGCTGTGCTGGCGCTGCTGTTGCGGCTGCGGAAAACCTCTAGCGGCGAAAGTATTATATACCCTTATCGGTAATTATATTTTCGAGCCGTTTGGGGCCGGTTGTGAGGGCCGTGGTGTTCGAGTGCTCGTGGTTTGTTCAACGAAATCTTCAAACGGCTGATTGATACTTCCCGTGACCAGAGGGCTGGCTTTTACCTTGGCCAGGGGCTAAGCATTGCCATAGAACGTGACAATGCCGCCAGTCTCTTGGATACATTACCAGTCGACAGCGATGCGGAGAAATTTTTCGACGCCATGTTTTTATGTTAACAATCTGTAAATAAGCAAATATATTAATTATATAAAAAATTCTCATTCTAAATACGGAACCCTTCATTGTGCGTGGTCTAACATGCATTTGGCTAGATTCTTTCTCTTATATTAAAGTTGTGTTTATGATTTAGATAGTTTAGATAGATAGTAAGTAGTTGAGCTGTTGGTATACTTTCTTTATTACGTAACAGTATGAATGTCTTTGAGCTCTGGCGTAGTTGAATAATAAGTGGGTATGATTGTTTTTTTTTTACTTTTTGTCGTATAGATACTGATATAGGTCAAATTCATGTTTCTTGCAGTCTTCCTTGTTATATAGCAGCTGCAAAAAAAAAAATAGGTTTAGCTGGTTTTTGGTTTGGTTGGGTTTTAGCTGAGGGGCAATTCCCGTGATTTTAAGAACGTTCACAGTCTGAGGGGCGATTCTCGTAATTTTAAGAACATTCACAGTCTGATCTCAGTCTCAATATGTCAAAAATACCTATACTTTCACTACATTTTTGACATTTGATTGTCGCTGAGATGAGATTGCGACTACATTTTGAACGTTTTTAGTTACGGGAATTGGGCTTCTGATCTCAGCCTCAATCTGTCAAAAATACCTATAATTTCCCTACATATTTGACAAGTTTTTGACATTGATTGTCGCTGAGATGAGTTTACGACTAGATTTTGAATGTTTTTAATCACGAGAATTGGGCTTCATAGATAGTCTAGCGAGTTTAAAAAACATAAGTTCGCAGGGTAACACGCATCAAAGGACATGTCCAGTGCGACAATGGACGATTGCCTAGGATGTGGGTAGTCAAAACCAATCATTAAGATTGTTATATTTTTTCTAGTTTATCAATTATTAAGTTTTAGGAGATCTTGCCGGAACCGATCAAAATATAGTTTAAACGCTAAGGATTTTAAGTTTAATAAGCAAGACAAAACTTCCCCATTTTTTTTTTTGTGTAATGTTAGTATGATAAGCATTTAACTTTACGTAGCCTAACAAAATTCATCATGTTGCTTTATTCCAACCGAGAGCTTAAAGAAACGAATCAGATAGGCTCTTTGCGAGTCTCAGATAAATTATACGGGATTCATTTAGGCGACTCACTTGGCGAATGTACATACCGATGGAGCTAAACATTGAGGACAGCGTTTATAATTTGCAAGACCTGAAAACCATTTGGTATTCCGCTCACGTCCGCCCCTTGAGATAAGTTTCAGCCACAATTACCTGACCGTTCAACCGTCAGGAAATATATTGGCACCTTCTGCAAGCTCGCCTCGCGATCGCGCCGCCCCGCACCAATATCTACGATCTGATTTTGATCGCCACAAAAAATACACGAGAAAAACACGAGCACCCTCTACCCAAGCCAATTTATTAATAGTCAAACTTCAAGTCACGATACATAAGCTACGACATTCAAGAAACTCCGCCGTCTTTCAGTTTTACCCTTCGTTTGATAATAAAATAAATCTCGAAACAAAACATTTGCATGATTAATGGCTATTTATTTTTTCTTCAAAACCGAAAGTTGTCGAACAAAGAACTTGGTGATTATTGTTGAAGTACACAATGAAATCAAACGACAACTTTTAAAAGGTCCCTAATGGACAAAAGGCTATCGATCAAATTACAAAGAAAGTTTTTCTCAGTACACTAAACAATCGATGGCTTCAAATATTTCACTGGTCATATTTTTTCCAGTAAAATTTTGTCATTTCTTTTGTGGAGCCTCGATGGATTGATGCCCGGCCACTTTATCATCGCAAAATTCTAATATGTAGACATTTTAGTGGCTATAAATTGCCGTCAAGGGAAATGCGTATGTAAATTCGTAAAATTTGAAAGTATTTTAAGATATAAAGAAAATCAAAGGGCGGCTTAGTACCGCGGCGGAATGTTAGTAGAGTCAAAAAGGGCTGTATCGGGCGGCCGCAATATTCGGAGCCCCTCGATTTCGGGATGGAATACTTGGGGCGGCATTCATTCGATCGCAATCTCTATGCTAACAGCTTGCGATTCTGATCTTCGTTTAGCGGAATGACCGCAGTCACCCCGGTTCCTGTGACGCTTACGAGTATTCCTTACACGTTCACTCCACAGAAGTTTTTTATGGACACGAGGAACGCTCGCCCCTTAGATTTTCTTTTCTGGATGACATAAAACTATTCAGGGTTGAAAATATATAAAACTTAACATTTGTGCTTTCGTTAAATAGTAAAAAAGTTATTGTTCTATTTCTTTTGATCTGACGACATTGGAAAATATAAAGTGGTGTTGTACTCATAAATATAATCTTACTTTGTTAAAATTTAGAAAATTGTGGTCGTTTATTTGGTGCCGTAAATTATACGTTACTGATCATTCAATTCAAAGATTTGAAAATGAAAATGAGTGGAATAACGGTTGAGCGGGTGCCTCACTAACTCAATAGCAGTTACAAAGCGAGCGCTGGACGGAGCACAAGCGCAGTACCCGTACCTATGCAGATTGTGGCGGATGTTCGTGCGGGGGAGGTCGGCTAACGTACAAGATTCAAGTAAATCTCCTACTCAAAACAGGTTTGTGGAAACGCTACGTGTACCTCACTTTAAAAAACTCTTTGTTGAACCGAGAAAATATGTACGTAGGTAGGTACAAAGTTTTCTTTAGACACAAAACAGAAAATCCACGTTAGCTAAACTGATCAACAGATTTTCTACTTTACTTTTATTTTAAATAATAAAAAATATAAAACCGTCATTCAATGACAATTATCAAAACTTATCAACGTTACAAACATTTTACTTAGTATATGTGCTACATGATGTTTAGAACACAAATAATAAAGAAAAAAGTCGTAGCAATACAAATTGGCTTGGAACGTGCACCGGCAAACTTATATCCGCTGATATCTAATATTTTACTTATACAGAAATAATTCGAGAAACAAAAAGAATGAGGGGTCAAAAGCAGATGGTCCGCTTTTATAAAAATGTTGGAGGGTTGTGAAATATGACACCGTGTTATTTCTTCGCACACCCGGTCAAGAGTTATTGCATTCTATTATACGTTTTCTCTATCTAAAGGAAGCCATTTTCACTAAAGAAGAACTATGCCGTCTAATTTTTATTTCACTTTTATCATTTTTATTGCTTTGAAAATTTTCATTTTCAACACACGTGTTACTCGTAACGTGAACCTCATACAGATTGGCGTGATATGTCATATCTTTTGTGGCTTTGAGGAGAGCGGGGAAAGTAATTATCAGCTAGTTATGTTATAATATATCTTCATATAAAAATGGGTGCTTTGTAACGGCCGAGCTATCGGGTGCTCCTTTTAACATGCCAAGCTGCGTAAGAGATCGACAATAGACTCAGTGGCTTGGAAGGGGATACCTTATCTTTACTACATTGTGTCCCATGTCACATGAAACGCGAGTGGCGGCCTCAGGCCATGAACGGATTTCACATTTATAATGAAGATTAAGCAGAATATATTTTAGCTCTCTCGCTTTGTACGGCACCGTGTGTAATTATATTTCAGCTAACTGGCGCTTCGATACTAATGTAAATAAGCTCTAAAATAACGTTTGTTCAAAGAGCCCGATGGAAACACATTTACGTGAAGCTTTCGCTCCATTTTCGAGCTAACCGTGGTTCGGTGGTCGTTAAGCTGTCAAATTAGACCAACTCGTCCTCACTGTCATTCGAAAAAGAAAAAGTGCAATTTTCTTTTATCGCGTGACCTGAAAGTTTTGATATTATTGGTGACGTCGGTGGTATTAGGGAGGTTCCTCTAATGATGTCTTTTACGTCATGTACATACTTTACGTAACTGTATGTATTTTAATGGAGCCTTTGGTTATGGCTTATTTCATAATTAGAATGAAATGGGTACAGTGTAAAATTATTGCTTCGATAATTTATAATTTACTCGACACTATCAGCTCCGGCGCCGCCGGAAATTAATTGGACAGCACTGATAATAATTGAATTTTCTCGTTCAAAGAAAACACTTTAAGGAAAGAAAATACACAGTTAGGAATGAATACTCCCAAATAAATGTTAAATACAATTTGTGATAACAGAATTCTTTAGTGTATTGGTAAAGGAGGTTTCTATGTAGATGACATATTGTATTCTTGAAATAAGAAACATTATTGGAAAATAGAATGAAATATTTTGTTTTAAACTCTCCTACCATTTCCATTTCCCTATAGGTACAGTGTAAAATTGAATTCTAAGCCGGATTGAATAGTTGTATTTCATAAAAGAGTTTAAAATTGGAACACCTACAATATTTCAGCCTTCAAATCTCAATAAATCGTCTAGGCGTGGTAACGAGCTCGCTGCGGCGTAGTCTCTGCGGATACGTATTTTATTGGATTCACTGAAACGTTTTTCAGATCCAAAGGATTATTTACGAGCGTCTGCGCTGCCGCTGCAGAAATGCAGATGGACACAAAGCGTGTATAACTTATGTATGTATACGGACTCTGCTTCTTATTCTCGAAGCAAATGTAAATCTTGATATTTGTATCTACAGGCAGTAGGTACCTACTGTGTTCCAGTTGTTTCTTGAAAAATGTTCTGAGAAGTTGGAGCTCATAATGTTAGTTCCCTTTAGAATTTTTATCGTTATTATTTAAAAGTTCTACAGGCATTCTCGAAGAATAAAGCATAAATATTTTGCAGGAATATACCTAGGTAATGAAAATGTATCGTTATTGGATACCATTTCATGGCAACAAAACTATCCATCAAGGTCATGTAACATCAAAAGTAGCAATTTAGCAAAGTAGCATCGCGTCGGCTTGAAACTAAAAACCGGCCAAATGCGAGTCGGACTCGCGCACCGAGGGTTCCTTACTTCAGTTTGTTTTAGTTCATATAAATGAAAATACTAAACGAAGAATATTTTTCATCTTAAATTTTAACAATCGCAAAGATAACTTTGAATTTCATAATAATAATAAAATAAATAATAGTCCGTGTAATTTTTTTAGTATTTTTAAACTTTAAACATGCAACAATGTTGTGTTGTGAGTGTCTACACCATTTATAGAGATGTTTTTTTGAGCCTGATTTTATAACAGGCTCACAAAGTAAAAAACGACTTAAGACGGAGAGCGAAATGTTACACGGACAATAGTACAATGCTGACAAGAAGTCGGGCACGACAATTGACCCTAAACACACACCCAACATCTTCGGGTTCGTCGCTCAGCTCCGCCTCGCAGTTACCGGAACCTGCTCCAGATGTGAGTCCAGTAATATCGGCCGCTGCAGTTGCGTCGAGCTCGAGCGACGAATACTTCTCGCCGCCGACGACACCACCACCAGTACGTCGGCGTGGAAGAGGCCGACCACCGGCCAGCTTAGGACTCCGAGGCCCATCGGCCTCTGATAGGGTCCCCGCTTCCGGTGGAAGTGTGCAGCGCATGAGATGGACACAAACAGTCAACGAAAATGTCATGCGCGCATACTTTGGGGCTTCTGAGGGGGGAAGTAACTTGACTGCATACCGTGGTCGAATGCTCTCTCTGTTTCAGGTGCTTGAGCCAGCTGTCAACGTGTCGGCGCAACGACTGTCGGATCAGGTGCGGGTCATCCAGCGTAACCATATGCTGGATGACGTCGTGCTTGATCGACTACGTCTCGAATCACGGAATAGCCATGTTACACCTGCTTTGCCACCGGTCGCGGTGCAACTGCAAAATCTCCCCAGTGCTTCACCGCGACCCGACCGCGTTGGTGAAGTGGATGATGACGGGGCTATATCCGTGAATTCCCAATGCAATGTACGACTGAGGAGCGCTTTGGAGGATGCTTTCCGGGAGTACCGCTCCACTCCGCCGGGACTTAGACCACGTTTACCTCGTTTGCCCATGCACAAGAAAAACAGGGCGCTGGTGTGTGCTCTAGACTCGCAGCTGTCAAATTGTTTTGACGGCAGCAAAGACCTCGCCGACACCCACTCAATCTTGTACTGTGCAGCTGTAGCGGCATGTCGTGTAGCTCAAGTTAAATTTCCTAACAGTGACAGAGCTCCACGACCAAAACCAACTATGCCAGCTTGGCAGTGCAGGATTGAGCGACGTATCGGTGAGGCTAGAGCACTCATCGGCAAGCTAATCTCTTTCAGGCAGGGCAACACTCGCCCTAGAGTGATGCGCTTTGTGAGGCGGGCGTTCTCGGGGACGGATATTAGTTCTCGAGATTATTTGAGCCGCGTCACAGAGCGTATCGACCTCCTGAAACAGAAGATCTGTGCATGGGCAAACCGTATTCGTCGATACAGGCGGAGAATGGAGCGGTACACTCAGAATCGCACATTCCAGAGCGATGAAAGGTGGGTCTATAGGGCTTGGGAGCAATCGAACCAAGGTGTGACTGACACGCGCCTACCGGATGATGACGCCATGTGTTCCTTCTGGCGAAGCATCTGGTCGGTGCCTGTCAGTCACACCGAAGGTGATTGGACTGGGGGGCTCGAGCGAGCATGCGATCAAATATCAGAAATGGGGGCACTAACCATCAGCCCCCAAGATGTAGCTCGTGCAGTCCGTCCGTTGCCCAACTGGAAATCTCCAGGGCCGGACGGGCTACACAACTTTTGGATAAAGTGGCTGCAAAGGTCGCACGCCCGCTTGGCATCCCAGTTCCAGTCAGCCTTAGAATCAGGATCGCTGCCCCAGTTCCTAACGACAGGAATAACCCACCTGCTCCACAAATCAGGTAGTACTGCGGAACCTAAAAATTATAGACCGATCACTTGTCTACCAACGGTCTATAAAGTTTTTACATCCATTTTGAGAGCTAAAATTAACAAACATATAGACACTAACTCCATCATGTCTGCCTCTCAAAATGGATGTAGGAACGGATCCCGCGGTACTAAGGAGCTGCTCCTCATCGACATGGCCATTAGCCAACAGGTTCGTCGATCCCGCAAGGATCTGTCGACATGCTGGATAGATTATAAGAAGGCCTACGACTCAGTGCCACATACATGGCTCATGAGGGTGCTGGAGTTGTACAAGATTGATGCAACTCTACGCACCTTCCTTGAGTCGTGTATGGGGCAATGGAGGACGGTTCTCCGCTATCCAGGATGTCGACATATCCAGAGGAATAGCGAACCAATAAGGATCGAGCGAGGTATTTTTCAGGGTGATAGTTTGAGTCCACTTTGGTTCTGCCTAGCCTTGAATCCTCTAAGTACACTGCTGGAGAATTCAGGTCTAGGTTACCGATTGAAGAGAGGTGGTCAGGTCATATCCCACCTCCTTTACATGGATGACTTGAAACTTTTTGCCCCCAACAATTTGCAACTGCTGGAGCTACTGAAGGTAACCGAAACTTTCAGTAGCGCCATCAGGATGGAATTTGGTGTGGGCAAATGTGCGGTCATGCATGTAAAGCGAGGCAGGATTATGGAATCCGTGGGAACGCAACTCTCGGATTCCATAAACCTTAGAGCCCTCTCTGCAACCGAAACCTATAAGTATTTGGGTATGTCGGAAGCGTTGGGCATTAATGCTGCTGACATGAAGCAATCGTTGAAGGAGCGCTTCTTTGGCCGCCTGAATAAAGTATTAAACAGTCTTTTATCAGGCGGAAATAAGACGCGAGCCTTCAACGGTTGGGTCATGCCGGTTTTGATGTACTCTTTCGGCATACTCAAATGGACTCAGACGGAACTAGACGCCCTGGATAGGAGGGTCCGTACACTGCTGACCGCAAACCGGATGCATCACCCACGGTCATCAGTGATGAGACTGTATATCCCGCGGAAGTGCGGAGGTCGAGGTTTTTTAAATGCTAAGACCCTGCACAATCGTGAAGTATGCAGTCTCAGGGAATACTTCCTAGAAGCCGACGTGGGGATGCACCGAGATGTGGTCTCAGTGGACAAGGGCCTCACCCCGCTCTCCTTGGCTAACGAGAACTGGCGCCAACCTATGGTATTAGATACTAATGACCGCAGGGAGGTATGGCAGAGTAAAGAGCTTCACGGGCGCTTTTACCGGGTCCTACATGGGCCCGATGTAGACCTCTTAGCGTCCGTATCCTGGTTGCGATTCGGAGACCTCTTTGGGGAAACCGAAGGTTTTGTCTTTGCGATTATGGACGAAGTTATGATGACGAACAACTACCGGAAATATATTGTGAAGGACGGCACGGTTGACATCTGTCGGGCATGCCACCGTCCCGGGGAATCAATCCGACACATTATTTCTGGCTGTTCTCATCTTGCTAACGGAGACTACTTGCATAGGCATAACCTTGTAGCCAGGATTATCCACCAGCAACTTGCTCTGAAATACAGCCTTGCGGAATCGGAAGTACCGTACTATAGGTATGTGCCCGACCCAGTTCTCGAAAATGACAATATTACGTTGTATTGGGATCGATCTATCATCACTGACAGGACTATTGTTGCCAATAAGCCAGACATAGTGGTGATAGATCGAATAGAGCGTCGCACAATGATTATTGATATAGCGGTTCCGCATGACGAGAACCTCGTGAAAGCTGAAAAAGATAAGCAGATTAAGTATCTTGACCTGGCTCGCGAGGTTGTCGACATGTGGGATGTGGATACAGCAGTCATTGTGCCGATAGTCGTATCAGCCAATGGCTTAATTGCCAAGAGTCTCGACCAACATCTGAGGAGGCTCTCGTTAGGCAGCTGGATCAAGGGCTTGATCCAGAAAGCGGTACTTCTCGATACGGCACGTATCGTCAGGAGGTTCCTCTCTCAGGAGCCCTGACCACCGGTAGCTTGGATCCTATTCCCGATATCGGTGGGCTACTATTTTTTATATTTTTAAATGTTTTTTTTTTATGTTTTTATAAAAATATTTAAAAATGTAAGATATATGTATAAAAATGGAATAAAGAAAAAATAAATAATAAACACAAATATTTTAATTCAGATAACAATGATCCATACAAAATAACAATATAAACCGATTATAAAATAGAAATTAAAATACATATAAACTAAAATTGAAATTAAAATTGAGATTAAAATTGGAATTAAAATTGAAGCTAAAATTGGAATTAAAATGGAAATTAAGATTGTATAAGTAAAGCAATGATGACTTTCATTAAAAAGTTATTTTTTGCAGTTGCAGAAAATGACCCATATTTAAACAAAATATAAATCGGCGTTTTTAGTATTTTTTTATTGGTACATACATGATATACAGAAGTTTTAAATTCCTAACTTGTTTAGTTGTTGCGATAGAGCTTGTACAAAAATGGCCCAAAACTGACTACTTTTAGGGCCCCCCTTTTTTTTTTTTTTTTTTTTTTTTGGATGGGAAATCATCAAATGACTTGCTCCCGCTCTGGGCGGAGCGGGAGGGCGTGTCAGACTTTTACTGACTAAAACCCACCCGTGTTCCTTCTGTTGCCTGTGCCGGGGCCACGGTAACTCTTTCGAACATCCCGCAACCCTAGCTGGCATCGGCCCTAGCGGACCCCGTCAATAGTGCTGACATCTCTTTGAGGCGCGCGTGGAACACGACGCGCTGTCGACTCGGGCCTGGTCCTTACCAGACGGCGAGCTACCCATTGCTCGCCGTCCGCAAGCCCGTGCCTACGGTGGCCGGGAATCGGCTGCCAATTCCCGACGCCCAGGGCGTCTCCTGCGGCGACTAGGGGCGTGAGGGTGCAAAGCTTGCCTCTCCCTCACGCGTCCCGCCTCCTCCTTCACGAGCATTACTGCTTCGCAGAAGGAGGTAATGGCTTCCCATGCACTCTCGCTCCGTACCATGGCCTGGACCAGGGCCGGACGCGAGAGATCGCCGCCGCCGATCGCTTCCGCGAGGACACGGCGGTGCTCCGCCCAAGCCGGGCAGACCTCCACCGTATGCTCCACCGTGTCCTCCGGGCGATCCACACCGTGGTGACACCCGGGCGTTTCCTCCCGCCTTATCCGGAACAGGTACCTCCCGAAGCACCCGTGTCCGGTGAGGACCTGCGTCAGGCGGAAGGTGAGGACGCCGTGGCGCCTCTCCAGCCACTCCTACTTCTTTATTTTTGAAGAAAAAACTATTGTACTCTACGCGATGAGTTTTAGGCAATGAGACCCCACATGCCAGGGTAAGGATTTTTTTTTTCAAAATCAAGTTTATTTTATGGGAACTCCTTTAATTTTTTACTTTATAGTGTTTTTTTTTTTGTTATTATAGCGGCAATAGAAATATACAATCTATGAAAATTTCAACTGTCTACCTATTACGGTACATGATATACAGCCCCTGATAGACAGACGGATGGGCGGACAGCGAAAGCTTAGTAATAGGGTTACGTTTGGCACTCTTCGGGTACGGAACCCTAACAACTAAGTAAATATGGAAAAGTTAAATCATTAACACTGTAAAAAAATTTCGTGATCCCTACTTATAGGTAAGAAAAAATACTTTAAATGGTTTATGGTTTTATGTGGTCAATACGGCTTACCACTAACAGAAGCACACTCTAATTGGCAGTACACAGTGCCACAGCACACAGTATTGTCCCGTGATATAAGACTACAGGAGCAGGTGGTCAGGGTGATTAATTGCCCCACTGAGGAGCCAGGGATGCCCCAACCTATTTATTTATACGAACGTAAGTGCACCTCGATCGGAAACTTGCCAGCGACGAATCTGTAGGGGATACCCGGATACCCGGTATGAGATTTTTCTTTTTGCATCCCTATGTTTTTCTTGTGAACTTATTTGCTAACGTGATTCAATCTGCGTAACTACGGTGGAAGGTAATGAGGTTTTCCTGTGGTTCCTTTATAGGTTCTTACTTAGTTTTTGTGTTTAACTTTCCCTGACTTTAGGATGTTATTTTGTGAGATAGTTCTCGTAGTTATAGATACTACTCGAATAACGATAGCATTGTGAAAGTTTTGGATAGGACGAGATATAATTTAGTGCTCGTATAATTTAATGTTACGTAAATCTATCAAAAGTTTAAAAGAATCAAACTCCTCAGACAAAAACATGTCATAAATGTTCAAATCAGTTCGTTAAATACTTCACCACTGTAGATATTCTGCATTTTCAAAGCTTATGGTGTGGTGTTCAATTTTCATTATATCGACTATCAATATTCTAACTATTTCTTAACCAATACTTGCCTGCTACATATCTGTTCTTGCTTTCCATACCGTATTGCTCTGCCCCTCCGTTCTCACAGCTTTTCAATTCTTTTGCGGTCTGTGAGCGTGACTCCGCAAATTTTCCGGCTGCTAAATCGAACGCTTTAAAGTTGTATGCTCTTTCTAACATGGAGCCTATGTACATACTTCATGTTGTAAGATACAGTGACATAATAACATTAGTCTTGCTGAAACACTCCGTGTGTTCTTCAATAAAAAGGCGATTAAGTTCATTTTGTTTCCTTATACTGTTTTTGCTTCTTAATGAACGGAGAAACCATTTTCCTGGAAATAGAATAGGCTTGAACTTATGTACACTTCCATTGTTTGAGTTAGTACAATGACCCCTCCAAATAAAACCGAAGAAATAAATATTTATAGAGGATTATTAAAATGACACTTTGTTTGAAAATAAACGTCACCCTGGCACATCAAGGAATTGACAATTATAGATGTCACTACGTACACAAATCATGTTCACAAAACATTCTAACACGCGACATACAAAACATAAATAGTTTCTAGTTATACTATTTAAATCATCATTAATAATGTTAAACTGTTATTATTAGGAACATAAACATCATTATTAAATACGAAATTATATCAACTCCATTAACAAACTGCCTCGTTGGTCTAGTGGTCGCAAGCGTTACTGCTGAGCATGAGGTCCTGGGTTCGATTCCCAGGTCGGGCAAAGTGTTATTGGGTTTTTCTATCTGGAATTTCTCAGTAGCAGTCCGGAGTCTGGATTTGGTAGATGGCAATAGGCTCGCCCCCTGTTACATGGGACTTAAACATAACTGGCGAAATGTGGGTGTACTATAGGTACACCTCTTTTTTTTTTTTTGTGGATGGAAAATCATCAAATGACTTCTCCCACTCTGGGCGGAGCGGGAGGGCGTGTCAGACTTTTACTGACTAAAACCCACCCGTGTTCCTTCTGTTGCCTGTGACGGGGCCACGGTAACTCTTTCGAACATCCCGCAACCCTAGCTGGATAGGTACACCTCTGCCTAACCCTTCGGGGAAACAAGGCGTGATGTTATGTTATGTTTTTCATTAACAAAAAATAACATTATAGTTTCAGACTTTCAAACAATTTATTTAAATGCACTCACAATGCAAATGCAATTGTGTTTTTTATGGATCATATTATGGTCTGCAATAAAGATATTTATTTATTTATTTAATAATGCTACTAAATAAAATATCTACCTGTAATTGTACATTGTAGCACTGCAGGACAATAGCCTCTTCCTTTATAGAGAAAGGAACCTCAAGCAAAAAATAATCTCAAACTCAAAGCATTTATTTCGATTAAACCAATTACAGGCACTTTTGAATCGTCAAAGAGTCGGTCAGTTAGTCAGAAAATTGAAGCTAGTCGCCCATTCCAAAAGGGAACAAAGCAAAGAAAAATGTTTTTAATTAGTAGGGCCGTAAACAAAAAATATTACAATAACCCATTTTGCTTTATGACTTTGAAACCTACACTACCTACAATAAATGTCAAAATAAGTTTTGGTTGTTTGAACCTTTTCAAATTATGCGATTTGAAACTTATCTTGAGGATTTTTTTTTAACTTCTCCGGTGGAAATTAAACAGTATTTTTTTTTTATTTATTAATCAATAAAACAGTATAAACATTTGTTGAACCCTTAAACATACCGCACAAACCATCGCGGGTTTAACAGCGGTATGGCCAGACACGGCAACTCGGTGCCACTACATATTAATTATTGAAAAAAAAAAATCAGGTAGGTACATTGATTTTTTTTTTTTAATCTAGATCGCACTGCTTTGAGCAGTTCTTCTCATTTATTACATTGCAGATTTCCATAGGTAAGTCATTCATATACGATGGTAGCATGCATTCCCACGTCCATATCTGATGGTATGTGGTCGCCGCCACCTATGGTCATCTGAAATACCAAAGGCGTCTAGGTGCGTTGTCTTCCCAGAGAAAAAACTACAATGCCTCATATAACGTGCCTGTAATGAGGGTTTTCATGAAAATTCCCGCCACCAGTTGGCGCCACTTTGACAAGAGGTCTTCCATTTCGTAAATGAATATAAAATATACATATGATGACGTTCAGCATGCGTTTCATTCATTCGTTCATCAATCAGTTATGTGTAAAGAAAATATAGGCGCTTTCACACTTTAGACAGATGCCCTGATATAACGTCGCAGTGCTGCCATCTTGTGAACGCCAATTCTGAAAACCCTCATTAGCCAATATATTAAAAGACAAAATTGTAAAACTTTTAACTGTTTAATTTCACTTTTGTTTATATTTAATTTTTTTAGCTACTTTGTGTTAGTGTGTATTGTAAGTTTATTTTATAATGTACGTCATGATTGTGCAGAATAAATACTTTTTCTTTATTTATCTTTTCTAATTACAACGGTTCACATGTTCTTAAGATCACAATACACCAATGCTTCTTGGCGGCAGCAATAACTCCCTATAGTGAAATTACTCTTATAGGTTTAAAATAATAGGAAATATTACGCAAAGCTGAGACAGCAGATGGTTCCTCAAGGACACGAAGTAAACAAAGCAAACTGTCAAAGGCGAGCGGCAACATTTTTCGGTGTTTTTCAATATTAGTTCAGCTTTATTTCATCCTTGTTAATATAATTGTAGGTTAAAATAATACTAAAAGGTTAAACATATGCCTATAAGAATTTCAAACACATTTGTTTTTATATTGAACTACTTCACAATAAACTTTAACGTTACATTTAAGTAAATAGCACTAAAAATATTTATTTATTTATTTATTTAACAGTTTATGTACACACATTTATACAGACAAGAAGAAAGGAACAGAAAAATACGTACAAAGGTGATGCTTATTAATATTGTGTTTTTACATTAGGTTAACTCTCTGACCTGTAAAATGTCCTTCATTCTTATAGTCTCCAGCTCTAAAATGATCAAAACACAACCTTTTAAGTTTTGTAACGGTAAAATACTTGCAACATAGCAATTTACCACTGCTTCGCAGTTATCCGTTTTAGTGAATTGATAAACACCTTCGTTCCTGCATATACTACCTAATGGCACAACACTGATGCACTGACTGATGCATTATTACTATCTATAGAATATTCCTGACGAACGGATAACACTAAAATAATAATATCAGTAGATTGTAAACACACCGGATTTCTCATTAACAGTCATCTAACCATAGATATTTTTTTATAACCATAGATCAAAAAGGAGGCCTAAACATGAAGTTTGTTTTTCTGTTTACGTTATTTATTTAATTATTTATTCCCCTTCTAACTATCATAACAGGTTGCATTACCTAATGCGATTACGGTCTCATAAAATGAATTCATTATTAAAATTATTTACAATTTAAAATTATTAAGAACTTTAACCTTTTTACTATAACTTTTTTGTTAGCTAGTCTTACCACAGATGGACGCCATGTTGTTCTGTTTACCAAGCGTTACAGGTGTGCCCTCTAGCGGGATAATTTTTCAGTAAGGTTCCCTATTGTTAACTAGACTAATAGGAAAAAAAACAAGGAAACTTTTCCCCTGTTATTTCAGTATGATTCGTAAACACACCACAAAGTGATCAGTCTCAAGGGACGATAAAGATGAGGGTTTTCATTAGAGTACCCTGGAGGTTCACTAACAGCTTGTTTTGTTGTTACACGTACTTAGAACTTTAATCGTACTATTTAGAATTTAATTAAATGTACTTCTGGTAACTTTTCATGATGAAGTAGAAGTTTCAATAAATTCTTACAGATCGTCATTTTCAAAAATTCCAAGAGTGTAAACAATAATGGCCGCTCTAAATTGCCTTTGGTTTAGTGATGCGGGAGTATGAATTTTAAGTTCAGCTGTTATCGATGTTAAAATTATAATAGGGTATTTGACTTTTTTTTTATTTGATTTCTCGAAACGTAGAAAAAAATTAACTCACATTTAGTTTTTTTTTAACATCTCAAAAAATTATGAATTTGTATGCGTTTTAAAGTCTATACTAGACAGAGACAGCACTTTTGTCAGACGTCACAACACAGAAACACTATAGTAACTTCCAGCCCTTCAGTACAATGATCGTTTTGCGTGACAAGGATAGAAGAATAATTTCAAAAGCGTGTAACTTCTCCGCGTGTTTTTATATATTTTTCACGAATCGTCTTTTTGAGTAACATCTATAGAATAAGTATTAATGCATGTATGTTTTCGATAGTAGTCAAAATACCCTTTATATATTTCACGCTTATAATAGATTAAATGTTTTTAAGGTTCATATTTTCCGTTAGTTTTTATTATTTTACCAGCTTCCGCCCGCGACTGCGTCCGCGTAAAATTTCTTGTTCCCCTGACCCACCCCGTCGCATCGCATCGCCTGCCCGCGCTGTTACTTCGTTTTCGCTTAGCGCTCGATCCTCCTTTTTTTTTGTTTTTGCTCGGCTTCTAAGGGTCCTAGGGTAATATTACGTACCTATAGTCTTCCTCAAGAATCGGACTTTATAATGCAAAAAGAATTTTTCAAATCCGACTGGTAGTGACAGAGATTAGCGCGTTCAAACAGTCAATAAAAATAAAATGTGTAAGTAAACATTTTTATACCCGTCGTAATTTCTAAACGAAAGGTCCGAATTGAATAATTCAAATAGGAATTTACATATACTTAATCAACCTTGATGATGAAACTATTTATTTGGATAAGGATTAATACCATGTTTATGAAAACACCTTCGCAAGTAAGGCATTATTTTATAACAAATTTGATAACCATTAAAAATGTTATAGTGAGCCAACCTTAAAAGATAGACATGTCCTATTCTAGACTTTTTTTTAGAACTTTTTAAGATAAACAATCTCGTTGTACATGATTTTTGCGTAACTTTAACTGTTTACGCAGCGCACTCAACGGAAGCTCGCAAAAGGAATAAATTTTCCCCATTTTTGCAACATTTTTCATTAATGCTCCGCTCCTGTTGGACATAGCGTGATATTATGTAGCCTATAGTATTTCTCGATAAATGAGATATCCAACACTAAAAGAATTTTTCAACTTAGTAGTTCCCGAGATTAGCGCGTTCAACCAAACAAACAAACTCTTCAGCTTTATAATATTAGTATAGATTACGAAGCTACTCCAGAGGCTTCTTCTCCGCTCTTCTAAATTACACTATTTTTTTCTAGACGCTAAAATATCTATCCTGTAGTAGTAGTAGTAGTACGACATTATTATTTTTTCAGTCTTTGTACATACATCTTTACTAATAAAATTATTTAAAACCCTTGCTTAACAACTGTAGATATACATAAACATTGTATAAGCTATTGATAAGCGTTACACACTCCCTTTACCAATAATGGGTGTTTATGCATTGTATAATTATAAACTTCGATCAATATTGATCGTAGGTTATAAAAGTAGTTATAACAAAAGTCACTGGAAACATTCTTCGCAAACGTTTTGAAACTAGATTACAATATTGTTGAGACATTTAGAAAACCTTGTGAACAGTCTAAAAAAATTTTTATGTTTAATAAATAATACAAATTGTGCCCAAAATATTGTTTTGAAATGTATTTAACAATAATTGTATGTTTTTTTTACGGTAAAACGAAATAAAGAATAACATACTTTATAAGTACTCGTCATTGAGTTAAAGAACGCACCTTTCAAATGTCAAACTAGTGTCCACACAGAACACATCTACTTAATCTGTGGAACACATATACTCCTAGCTAGTGTCCCAACGTTTGTCTCTTTTGAATTATTTGGTTTTTAAATACTGTAATAATGGCGAATAATAACATAAATAGTGACCAGTTGAAGGCAAAAAGAAAACGATCTGTAAATAGGGACACTTTAGAAAAGGTATGGTAATTCTACTGGATAAAAAATTTGTCGCTTTACTTATTTACCACACGGTCATCATTTGTGATCATTCGCGCATTTTACTTTTCAAAGTTTATCGAAAAGCTGTATGAAGGAGTTTGTTTCCATAATAGAAAACAAAAACACCGATACGAATACCAACAAAAATAAGACCATTGCTTGGCAAGCGGTCGCAAAAAGGTTTGTAAAATACCATGTTTACCTATAACAGAATTTGGTTTAATGTTTCTAGGTCTGCGGGCACGAAACCAGCGGCGGCCGAGCGATGGCGACTGCGGAGCGGCGCGGGGCGGGGCGATCCGGGCATCCGGCAGTGGGCTTGGGGTAGGCACGAAACTACCGGTCGGTCCAGTAAGAAGTAGCGGCCGTCGAGCGGCGAAATCAAACAAGTTTGTGCCCGTTGCTTGCGCGTCGCCACCGCGTCGTCACCGCCCGTGCAACGCTCGATTGCCGTCGCCGCGCCACGTCGCCCCGCAATCGCCATCGCTCGGCCGCCGCTAATTTCGTGCCCGCAGACTGATAGTCAAATTGGGATTAAATATTTTTAAATCTGATGAGTCGTTTCGGAGATTACCTCTTACAACCAAACTTACAAACTTTACCTCTTTATAATATTAGTATAGATATAAAACAATAAGGTGATTTGTGATTGATATTAATTAATTAATCAATGTATTTCAGGACAGGGTGCTTGCAAGGGAACGCCATTATGTTCTTGTCAATTGTATAGAGGAGGATGAACATGATGCGAAAATGAAAAATATGTCAGAAGCTAATAGTTTTAAGAAAAAAACAATTTAAAAATAAAACAAATTATTTTAGAGAAAGAAGAAGCCCAGCTGAGAAATAAAAAAATCAAATTGTCAAAACTAACATAATAAATACATTTTAATAAATTTTTTTCACTAGACCAACGAGGCAGTCAAATGTGACCTATATAAGATTCCTCGTTTGCACTGCGGGGATTCTGGATTGCTGTATACAAATAATTCGTTAATCCATAACCTGAACCTCCTAGTAAACGGCCACTGAAGTACCGACTTTCAAATCTTCGTCGTGTTCGGCTTTCCCTAAACATCCTTGCATCACGTGTGTTGTGCCTCCAGTGTACTACTATGTCTCTTATCTTTAATAAAATCGCACACAACCTGAACATTTAAGGATGAAAATCCCTTTCTGTTTATATATTATTGAGCACTATCACCACCAACTTTTTAGGGTTCCGTAGTCAACAAGGAACCCTTATAGTTTCGCCATGTCCGTCCGTCTACAGCTTAGCTCAGAGACTCTAAGTATTATAAAGCTATAATTTAGCATGGATATACATATTAGTGAGGAGGTTTTTTTTTCTCTTCTAGCCCATGGTGTGAGGTATTGTTGGATAGGTGTTTTAAAAATATTGCGGGTTTGTGAAAACAATTTTTAGATTAAGGGTTCCGTTTCTGAAATATTAAACTTTAAAGTGCTAATTTTTGATAGAGTCAAGTGACCCCCCCCCCCCCCCCTGCCAGCTAAACGGTTAGTTTTGGATATGTGAAAAAATTCACAGTAGTAGTATATACAACGAAATTAAATGGGAAACTATCACAGCTGCGTAGGCTTTACAAGTTTACGAGTAATAGTCGACCAACTTACTTTTGCAGTTGGAATGTAAAGGGTTTTCCAATAGGGACGGGTCGATGTTGACAGTCTGTGGCAGCCATACTATTTTGGTGGGATCTGTAAAATCTGTTGTATGTTATGCAGTCAGTGATGCCAAATCACCATGGCAAGTTACACGGTTGAGCAGCATGTGCAAATGATAAAACTTTATTATCAAAATGAGTGTTCGTTAGTGCAAACGTTGCGCGCATTGCGCCCATTTTACGGCAGACGCGGTGGCCCTTCAAAGTCCACTCTCCAACGATTGGTGACTAAATTTGAGACGACCGGTTCGGTAAACAACCAACCAACACCTTTACGTCAAAGGAACGCCAGATCGGCCGAGAACATCGCCGCTGTACGTGAGAGTGTTCAGGAGACTCCGAGGCAGTCGATTTCTCACCGTGCTCAAGAATTCGGCCTTTCGCAGACCTCAACGACACAATCGACATTCTGTATGAACGGTTTGAGGGTAAAGTTATCTCTCGCAGAGGTGACGTGAATTGGCCACCAAGATCGTGTGATTTGACTCCGCTAGACTTTTTCTTGTGGGGTTTTCTGAAGTCGAAGGTCTATGCCAATAAACCACATTCGACCGTTGCCCTGAAAGCCAACATAACGCAGGCCATTGCTCGGATTCAGCCGGATCTATGCAGCAGAGTCATTAAAAATTGGACCTCTCGGATTCGTGCCACCATACGAAGCCGCGGCGGACATTTGAACGATGTCATATTCCATCCATAATGGCATAAATGGGCCTTTTAAATAAAAAATAAATTTCGTTAATATCTCACACACATCTTGTTTTATTCAATTTTAACATCGACCCGTCCTTGTTGAAAGACCCTTTATGAGAGAACATGTTTTTAAACTACAATGTTAAGTTCGTTCTTGGGATAAACTCATCCCAACTACGGAACCCTTCATTGTGAGTCCGACACGCACTTGGCTGGGTTTTTTTAATTTTAATATGTGTGCAATCGATAGCGCCAATCACATTTCTAAAGCCACAAATGTTTCTAAATCCAGAAACTATCATACTTGTTCTTGATCTTCAAATGTCCCAGGCATGGTTACGCGCTCACTAAACTAGGCTTGAGAACTGAATAACAGTTGCGTAATTTCTCATACAGTAAAAACTCCCGCTTTAACAGATGTATACAACTGAACTGTCAAATATCTTTTATTGGTAGAGTAAGCATTATAACTCCGGTATACATCGTGTCTAAATCTTTATAAGATAGAGTATTTAATAGTTTTGTGGTGATCAACAGAATTAGAAAGTGATTGTGATAATATGTGCTACTAAGCGCGTTTTTATTATATCGCATTCTATTCCCAAGCAAGTTTAATGTTATTGCTTTTGGTTCCTAGGCACCACCATGGATATTTCGTTATTTAAAGATTGATGGAATATATTTTATAATTCATACCGTCAAGGAACGTTTAATTACAGTAGACGAGTATTTCGTTATAATGCTTTCTACGTGTAAGTTCTCTTCCTTAAGGGCGTCCCACGGATATGCCACATGGAGGGTATGTACCTTGAATATTGTAGATGGAACATTTTACTGAAAGAAGACATTATTTGAATTTAAAAAACAATTTAAACTGCATTCATAGATATTTTAATAATTAAATGGTTGAACCGGGAATCGAACCCGTTACATGAGAAAAATAATCACCCTGTAGCTTTATCATATCGATGGAAAGGCTTCATCATAAGGATTATTTTTTGCTAAATAACTTAGTATTCACAAATAAAAGGAATATCATGAATTTTAACATTTGATGTGAAATTTTGTTCAGAAAAAGTGAGTTCAGAAAAATTTTGTTGTTGAGAAATTTGATAAATAATCTTCCGGTTGCAGAACGACAAAACCTTACTTTTCAGCAAGATGGGGCTCCGGCTCATAACAGTCACAGAACAAGGGACTATCTCAATGAACACTTTCATCCCTGGATCGGGATAAATGGATAAATAAGATGGCCGCCGAGATCCCCAGATCTAACCCCGTTAGATTTTTTTTATGGGGTTATGTAAAAAATTTAGTTTACAAGAACCAGTATGAAAGTGTCCACAAGCTACAAGCAGAACTTAGACGTATTATTCTAAATATCCACCACAACATGATCAAAAAATCGGCAGGGAGCGAAATAATCAAAAGAGTGCGACTTTGTATTCAACAGGAAGGGACTCATTTTGAGCATTTGATAAATTGATTAATTTTGTATTAAAAATGTTAAAATTCATGGTCTTCCTTTTATTTTTGACACTATGTTATTTAGCAAAAATTTTTTTTTTTTTTTTTGAGATAGGTTTGCTCTTGTCTCTAGTCTAGGTCAGAGATGACAGAGATAAAGTCGACGATGGAGCGAGCTTACCCAGAAGAAGCCTGTTCACTCTCACTTTGAAGAGATCGGGGTTGTATGCGTTCGGAAACACAGACGCAGGCAGAGAGTTCCACTCCTTTGCTGTGCGCATCACAAAAGACATTTGGAAACGCTTAGTGCGAATTGGTGGGATAGCAACTAGGTAAGGATGGTAACCTGCAGTGCGTCTAGTTGTCCGCTGATAGAAGGGGGCCGCCGGAATGAGGTCGTGGAGTTCTTGAGCACACTCCCCGAAGACCGACAAGCAGGCAACCTTGCGACGATGAGCCAAGCTGTGAAGCTTGGCATCCACCAGTCTTACGTCGCCAATGAGCCTCTTAGCTCTGCGTTCCACCGAGTCAAGCGCGGCAAGTTGGTATTTGGCTGAGCCATCCCAAAGGTGGCTGCAATACTCCATGCAGGATCGGACTTGCGTTTTGTAGAGAATTAAAAGCTGTCCAGGTGTAAAGTATCGCTTCACCCTATTTAGGATGCCCAGTATAATAATCCATAATCCTTATGATGAAGCCTTTCGATCGGTATGATAAAGGTAGGGCAAAACTTGGGTAATCGGTGATAGTTTTGTTTTTTAATTGTAAAATTCGATTCATTGATCAGATTATTTTTTAAATTTACTGTGATACAGTAGACAAAAGAAGCTTTGCTAACTTATATCTACAAATGTGGCAAATACTATAATGATTGAAAAATATACATTTATCAAGTCAGTAGTAACTTGGTAATAAAACACATATTATCTATCACCGAATAGCTACATATCACGGATTAGCCCAGTTTTGCCCTACAGGATGATTATTTTTCTCATGTAACGGGTTCGATTCCCGGTTCAACCATTTAATTATTTAAATATCTATGAATGCAGTTTAAATTGTTTTTTAAATTCAAATAATGTCTTCTTTCAGTAAAATGTTCCATCTACAATATTCAAGGTACTTTCCCTCCATGTGGCATATCCGTGGGACGCCCTGTATACATATATGGGGCAATAACCCAAGGTTTGGAAGTCAGACTAGCATCAAGCATGCAATAGGCAGTGATGTCAAACCAGCCTGCTGCACTATTAACTTTAAAGGGAAAATTATTCCGGAAATACTTTTACAATGACGTATACAGATATCCTTTAAGGAAAGTCATCAGCTAGATAAAAACAAAAGATGCAGTAATTAACTTTCACATATAAAACCTGCCACTGTCATTACATTTCATCACGAAGCCACAAACTCAAGGATATTAGTATAGTGACGTCACTAATCTAGCACAATATTTTTGCTTTAGCCTCTCAGATGTAGCGGGCAGACGCAGGTGGTATCCATGATTAATCTGAGCGGGCCCCGCGCCCTGTATTTATAGCCGTGGTGGTGTGGCGGAAGCGGGCACTGCCTGGAGCCACGGCCGCGTCTGCCGAACCACAGGGGGCCCCGATTTTCCTGCTGCGAATCTAAAACATCCGGCGACTTAGTACGAATACAGATTCATTGTATACGTATATAATGGTTTATTTGTATGTTTCTGTAAGTGAGGTATGGTTATTCTGAATGAGTTGGAAAGTGATATGGAAGGGTGATGTAGAGAAACCTGCCAGGAACATTGTTAAAAAAGGATACTCTTGTTTATCATATCTAAAAACAGCTATGGCAACATGGCTAGGTTTTTGATTTTCTCATACGTTGCTGTAAGTATGTGTAAAGTTTTATCAAACAATATTAATTTCTACATTTGCATAAATGTCTAAAGCATAACATTAATTTTTAACCGACTTCAAAAAAGGAGGAGGTTCTGGATTCAGTTGTATATATATATATATGTTTTTCATGATTGTTACCTCGGAATTCCGTCATTTATAAATCCGATCCGATACGATCGATCGATCCGATAGTCCGATTTGAAAAATTCTTTTTTTATTTGAAAGGATATACTTTGGTCTTATATAAAATTGGCCAAGTTCTGATGAGTGGTTTTTGAGTTAGCTTCAATAATACGTATTTTTTCCACTTAGTATGTTGATGATGTTATAATAATTTCCTGTCACTGTTATTTACATTGCAAATAGTGGTATATGACTTTGTGATGAGTAGGTACCACAACTAAAAAGTAAAATATAAAAACTTTTTTGCAAAAAAACAACCGACTTCCAAGAAAACACTACAAAGTGAAAAATAACTCGAAATTTGGTGGCAAAAAACGAAAATACAAAACCAAAGACACTAACTTCCAAAATTAAAGTTATTTTTCACTTTGTAGTGTTTTATTTTTTGGAATTCGGTAGTATTTTTTTTTGCAAAAAACTTTTTTCTTTAACTAACACTAATAAATCGCGGCTCACCGCTGAGATTTCAATGAACTAAAGACCCAGGGACCCGTATATTTAAATCACTTGCAGGTACTAGCAACGTGAGTTGTTTAACTCCTACCCATTTTATTTTAGTGGATTAAGGTGTGGCAATTAGTTCGTGGCTGGATATTTGGACAGTGGAGCCTTATTTATAGTCTACGCTTAAGCCCAGACGGCCGTCACTAAGCTCCTAACTGAGGCACTGACCAATACATAATAATTTATGTTTTTAATTTACATAAACATTATTTCAACCTTCCAAGTATGATTGCTGATACTCTTAATATTTGATGGGCTCGTTGACGCTACGTTTTATTCGTGTTATTAATTTTGTAAAATTTAAAGGTTACTGTTATTTATATTTGAATATTGCAATTGTTACTATAGTGCTCTTAATAGCCAATGTTATGTAATAATAAGCGTTATCATTTGACACAAAATAACACCCCATTTATATTGATCGCAGAGAGGAACTTAGCAAGACGCGAACTCAAAAAAAGAACACAAAAGGCTTTTAGAACCAGAAAAAAACAATGGAACAGGGGAGGATTTAAATCAGTTCTAACTTTTCATTCGTAAACAAAGTTTATATGCACAGATGCCAGAATCCAATAATGGTGCCCCAACGGCTGAGGAGTCCCTCCGAAGGGGAAGAATTTCCCCAAAGTATTGGAAGTAGACACTAAAGTCACGAAATATAAAATTCATCGATATTGCTGTTTCTGAACATTGCGACTGAAGGTTTTTCTCCCATGCATAAATATTTTTTATTCATTTGATGTAGCAAGAAAGGCCTATATGCACCAGTTTAAAAGGTCCGTTACCGGGGTTACGCGAGTTCGGTCGGTACTCTCATTTCGCGTACATTTATACTCTATTAGGTCCTTGGCAACGGTATAGACATAAAGGGGCTCTTAACATGTAATAAATGTTTCCTTTGCTCCAATAAAGTGGGGCGCGCATGCAGTGCGCGCCGTAGTGCTGGTGGTCTCATTGCCTTCATTTAAAACAATCTCCAATGCGAAATTGTAATACTTAAAACGTTTTATCAAGAATTGTGTCTTCTAAATTGAAACATATACGATTACACGTTTATTTCTGAACAGCAAAACCAAAAAGATCAAGAAGCCTCGGAAAATAAAAGTTTATTTTTAACAATGTTATGCTTTCAAGTCAAAACGGATCCCATTCATTTAAATTTTCGCTGTTTTATTTTATAAAATTGTTTGCCTTTCTTTCTTCGACAATCAAGGAGGTGCTTGTCACTTCAGGATTATAATAAGATACTGTATTACGCAACAAAATGAGTTGCCAAATTAATTGTCAAACAAAAGAGATTAGCTTTCTGTTTGCGTTGAGGTACAAAATTTAAATAATCACTGGCGCTGGTACTGAATACTGATGGCAGTATTCAAATTGTGTGGAATTGTCAAAACAAGAAAATTGCTCGTGGAGTGAGCCCGACACACTGGGTATAGCCCGTCCGTATAGCTCCCGCGGTGTCGATTAAGGCAATGCTAATGTCATTTGTTTGCTAACTTCGCAGACTCGACGTCGCGGTCGAGTTCGTGCATTCGTGTAAATATTAGAAACCAAATGGAAACAAATAAACCGTCTTATCTGTCGACTTCCATTCGCATTGCAATTGTGATTTTGCTTTTACTACCAGGTCGTGAAATTTGGTGCGCGTGAATCTGACGCAGTGATTCTTGAGACTAATCAAAATTCTCGGCAAAATTGTTTGCTAAATGAATTGATTTTACACCAAGATCATGCAGCCATTTTAATGCCTAAAGTTTGTATCTTTCCCACACTCCAGTGTGGGAATGATACAAACTTTACGTATGAAGACAGCAGTCGGAAGACGTTCAACAACACGTAGGGAGTCCCCCATAGACCTTCTTCTTCTTGATAAAGAACTTCTTCATCCAAGATTCTTGCTCTAAGAGCAGTATTGTGATTCTTACGTCTATTCTTAAAACCAGCGAATTCTTGGCTCCTTCCAAGACGCAATGTCTGATCTGAGTAGCCCATGAATTCACTTATTTATCCTGAAACCACCCTTTCATAGCCTCTTGTGACCCTTATGGAACCTCATCTAAATTGAGGTCAAAGGTCAAAATAATGGACGTTAATATTGTCCAGGGGAAACATTGTCGCAATTAGCACGTTGTGGGCGGATTAGTGATCGTAGTATGACGTCATAAAGACACATGTGCACAACTGCCCCTGACCCTTTTACAGTAATTTTATAGTTGCCTTTTAACCTTGACAACATTTCATAGTTCAGGCTCAAGTACAACTGAACCTGAATATATTATATTAATTACTAGCTGTGCCCCGCGACTTCATTCGCGAGGAAGTCGTAAGATACACAATATACTAAAATAACAGTCACATTTAAATAAAGCTCCATCGTCCCCCGTCCCGTCGCGTTGCATTGCCCGCAAGCGCTATTAGGTACCACGTCCTCGCGGAAGCGATCGGCGGCGGCGATCTCTCGCGTCCGGCCCTGGTCCAGGCCATGGTATGGAGCGAGAGTACATGGGAAGCCATTACCTCCTTCTGCGAAGCAGTAATGCTCGCGAAGGAGGAGGCGGGACACGTGAGGGAGAGGCAAGCTTTGCGCTCTCACGCCCGTAGTCGCCGCAGGAGACGCCCTGGGCCTCGGGAATTGGCAGCCGATTCCCGGCCACCGTAGGCGCGGGCTTGCGGACGGCAAGCAATGGGTAGCTCGCCGTCCGGTAAGGACCAAGCCTGAGTCGGCGGCGCGTTGTGTTCCACGCGCGCCTCAAAGAGATGTCAGCACTATTGACGGGGTCCGCTAGGGCCGATGCCAGCTAGGGTCGCGGGATGTTCGAAAGAGTTACCGTGGCCCCGGCACAGGCAACAGAAGGAACACGGGTGGGTTTTAGTCAGTAAAAGTCTGACACGATGAGTGGGAGAAGTCATTTGATGATTTCCCATCCACAAAAAAAAAAAGCGTTATTACCACAGATTACCAGATAAATCACTCCATGTACTTACGCGCGCTAACTACCTATCGGCCGCCGGGCCGCCCGCAGCCCATTTCTTAGTGGGTGGCCGTCCCGACAGCCGCGAGGCGCATACGTACCCATATTTCCGTCGACCTGAGGTACTTAGTTTCAAATTCTTATGATATGGTAGGTTCTGATGTATTATGTGTAGTTGATGGATGTAGATCCAGCAAGAGAAGAGATAAAAACTTATCTTTTTTCAATTTACCTGCTGATACAGTTTTACTATCGTTTTTTAAATAGGTAAATTGTTTAAACTTGTATGTTTCGTGTTTTGTATTTAATTAGTAGGTAGGTACGTAATTATTTCTACTATGCGTCGGAGATAAGAAAAGAAAGGTCAAGGACCTCCATTTGTCAACTGTCATTTGAAAATTACGTTTAGCAAAAATCTACTAAGTGCAAATTAATTTTCAATAATATTTATTATCGTTATTATCTTGTTAATGTTATGTTTATGATTATTGTTTATTTAAAACAACAAGGACGGGTCGATGTCACCTCTGCGAGAGATAACTCTACCCTCAAACCGTTCATGCAGAATGTCGATTGTGTCGCGTTCGCTGTGTGGCAAGTAGCGCCATCTTGCTGGAACCACATGTCGTTCACGTCCATATTGTTCAATTCAAGCCAAAAGAAATTGTTTATCATTGATCTGTAGCGCTCGCCGTTGACGGTGATGGCCTCGCCAACGTCGTTTTCGAAGAAGTACGGACCAATGACGCCGCCACACCAAAATCCGCACCAAACAGTAACTTTTTGTGGATGCATTGCCACCTGGTGAACCTCATGTGGGTTGTGGTCATCCCATATACGGCAATTTTGCTTATTAACAAAACCATTTATCCAAAAATGTGCCTCGTCGCTAAAGATTATTTTTCGGCCAAAATCGGGGTCCTCTTCCAAGCGTTCCGATGCCCATTCAGCGAACACACGGCGTTGTCTATGGTCATTAACTTTGAGCTCTTGGGTCAGTTGGATCTTGTACGGATGCAGACCCAAGTCCCGACGCAAAATTCTCCAAGTTGAGGTCTGCGAAAGGCCGAGTTCTTGAGCACGGCGAGAAATCGACTGCCTCGGAGTCTCCTGAACACTCTCACGTACAGCGGCGATGTTCTCGGCCGATCTGGCGTTCCTTTGACGTAAAGGTGTTGGTTGGTTGTTTACCGAACCGGTCGTCTCAAATTTAGTCACCAATCGTTGGAGAGTGGACTTTGAAGGGCCACCGCGTCTGCCGTAAAATGGGCGCAATGCGCGCAACGTTTGCACTAACGAACACTCATTTTGATAATAAAGTTTTATCATTTGCACATGCTGCTCAACCGTGTAACTTGCCATGGTGATTTGGCATCACTGACCGCATAATATACAACAGATTTTACAGATCCCACCAAAATAGTATGGCTGCCACAGACTGTCAACATCGACCCGTCCCTATTGGAAAACCCTTTAGTTAGGTACTACACGTTGCGTACGATATGTGTCTCACTTGTTTTACAATTGCAGTTATGGGGTGTGGTCACAGAATACTAAATAGTTATCTAGCATGAAAACATTCCTCGGTCTTTCATAAGTATTTTTAACAATTAAACATGCCACAACATTGCTACAACATACAAGCATTTTATTTTATTTCATAAAGTGTACTACAAACACCTACTATAGGGATCTAACTAAGGAATAAACTAAAATGCAATGGACTGTAATTTAAATGAATGTAATCCTAATAGGTATAAAGTCGATGTGGGTAAGCGTATGGAGTGCGCGCGTGTGCCGTCATCAGCAGAGATCGGATACTCGGATGCATATTTACCTAAAGTTGAGGGTTGGCTAATATGGAATGCACTTTTGTATCGATCGTAAAAATTTCGCGATTCTGGAATTGATAAATTTAGTACTTTTGACTATAGAATCGACACGCACTACCCTTCGTCTTACACCCTACATTCACTTATATTATATGTCCATCGGGGGTTAAAAATGAATTTCAAGCATAAGAATAGTTGTGTGATCCCGGTGTCTCGGTATTTTTTAAATATATAATACCACATCTTTAAGAAGTCGTTTCCATACCATGTATCCGATTAGTTGTGCATTCCCGGATTTTCTGGAATCCCGGGAAAATATATAATAATATTTAATAAATAAATATATTAAGAAAAAAAATTAAGAAGCAGCTTCCATAATCTCTCAGCGAAAATTTAACTAAGTAAATATGCATCCGATTATCCGATCACGAGTCATCAGAGATCGGTAGCGAAGTGGTCCGAAGGCCCGCGTCCCGCACGCCGTACCTCTCGCCGCTGCCCGCCGTCCTCAGCTCAGCAGCTGAAGAATGCCGAGTGGTCGGAGGCGCGAGGCGCCCGAACAGACATCTTTATCGAAAGAGGCAGCTCTGGCAATTCACAATAACCACGCGGCGGCGCGCAGCTGCAAAGCAAAACTCACTTCACGCTTGTAAGGTTAGGTACATTTTCGTTCGCAGCATCTAGCGACTCGAAGGTGCAGGCTATTATAGCAATAGGTATTAAAAATGTTGTATGGAGTGATTCATCTGGTAATCTGTGCCGTCGCGTTAAATCGCCCGCCCGCGCTATTACTTCGTTTTCGCTTAGTGTTCGTTCTGCTCAGAACCTAAGGATCGTAGCGTGATGTCAAATAGCCTATAACTATCTTCGAGAGTTGGGCTACCAAATGCAAAAAGAATTTTTCAAATCCGACGTTTTGTTCACAATTTTGTGGGTTTTAATTTTTTTGCGCGGAACCCTAATTATTTTTCGGAAATAAAAGTAACCTAAGTTACCCGCCGTTACATCAGCTATCTGCCAGTGAAAGTCCCGTCAAAATCGGTCCAGCCGTTTCGGAGATTAGCCTGAACAAACAGACAGAGAGACAGACAAAAATGTTAAAATTTGCTTTTTTGTTATAAGAACCATTTATACTTTCATATGCATTTAGTAGAAAGTTGTTATTTTGCAATCAATGCTTTCATTATTGCAACATTGAACCGCAGGAGTTTGCATGATTTTGCCCAATACTAACATACGTATAAAAGTCATATTTCCTCGGGAGAAACGCTGAGTATGCTTACACGCAATTTATGCATGGTCACCGTGATTGTTCAAACCGCACTAAAAGCAGCCGTCACAAAGTCGATAATAACTTTAACAAAAGTCATTGGAGACTCCAGCAGCATTGATTTTAAACTAACTTTTTCATGTCACGTTCTTCTTTAGGTATCTACGTATAAATAAATATTATTTTTTATTTCGTTACATTAGGGAGGCGATGGGATCACCGCAGCTGTCGGCGCGAAACGCCGCGAGTTACCTAAGTCACTTCATTCAAACTTTTGCCAATTTTAGACGAAACTTTTGTTTAGACACAAAAGTTGGCATTAGGACCTTTTTGTTTGTAAAGATTTTCATGTAATTGGTAGTAGTGGTGAATTGTATTGATATTGTTTATCGAGCAGGAAACTAAATAAAATATTGAAGCTAAATATAAACAAATCACAACAACACGTCAGTTTATTAATAAATAAAATTAATAAAAATATTTTATTCTCTGACAACAAAGGCCCATTGTATTAGTTACAAGAAACATAAAAACAATGTTAGTAGGTTCAGAAATAAAAGTGGAAAATAATGTCGATTCATCAACTCGCACCTCTCAAATGCAGATTGATGATACGATTGAGCACAGGCGCGTCCAACCTATCTGCTATCATTTTCAGGATGCTGTTGCTACTCCCCCGGACAGTTTTCTAGACTGACGTGGTTTTCTTCCGCATAATTGCATATAAATCATCTATATACGCAAACATACCTGAAGCACTACAAGATCGCGGGAGCCGCAACAGCGCCCTGAAAGCTTATTAAACTTCAGAAATGAGTTTCCACGAATCTAATATCTACAGAATGATGCGAACTAAAAACCTAAATCACCTTCAACATTAAAAGGGTTTTTTATGCAGTTGTGCCGTTCATTAATACACATATTTCTACAAAAGCTTTTACAGAAAGTGGTCCAACCAGGAACATTCATTGCAAAATTAAGGGAAGAAAAAATTTCGAGCGCCTTATTTTTAAAAGGCGACTTAAGATTAGTCTGGCACTTAGACATTAATATCAGAAAGAAGCTCCGCGCAGGCGGGTTAAATAAATGAACTGACTAATAATTAATTGGACTTTCGCCCTATTTTCCGTTCGGTGACAATTAATTTCCGGCACCGACGAGAAAAGAAACCCTTATCACAACCGTTTCGCACTCTCCGTTTAAAGCGAACTGACAATTAAAAGGTCTCGCCACAAAAAAGCAGAGTTTTCGACTCCAGGCCTGATTAACTTTAAATAAATACTGCATGTATACTATAGTCCATTGTTGAAAGTTTTATGTAAATGGCAGTTGTAAGTAGGACGCAAAAAGTTGATTTAGGTCCTACCTAGTAGTTTCTTTGACGTGTTAATGTTTTAATGTGGCTTGCTGCGTTGATACGTATTTTGTTAGCAGGAAAAGAAGGTTATGGTTGTCAAAAAAACCTGAAACAGGAAACAGTGTTGTGCGAGAATTTAATTCCTTGTTAGAAAGCTTTAAAGCTGCATTTCACAAAAACTACCTCATGATAATTATGCAAATAAAGCATTTGTAATGAGATCTTTTCAAACTGGCTTACGAAACATTCCGTCAAACTTTTGCGAGACGAAAAAGACGTACCTAAATAATCAGAAAGAGAACAAAAATATTTGTGTAGTGTATTGTAATCATGTACGCTTAGAAGACAACAATCCACCTAAAACAGCGAGATTTTGTGCGAGACAATTTATCATAGTGTGGCAAAAGCTGAGGACGACGAAGCGACAGGCAAGCCGGCTTCGTTCACAATCTGGTAAAAACATAATCCGGACGAAATAACAACTTCATAGTGGGAGTCATTTGTGCTTAAACAAAGCGTCAACTGCAGAGTTGCTGCTAGCAATAACCGCGATCATTTTTCATGTGGTTCATTCGGGCGGTCGAGGAAAGCGATATAATAAATCATCGTTGCCAGCATCACGACGTTATTATTTAGTCCGGTCGGTTTTATCCCTGCATGTCTTAATCTTAATCTTATAACCCAGTCGGAATGAAACTCGCAAATAACAATACCATACCGAGATTGAAAGGAATAAATTATTGCAAAACAAGTTTCTTCAGGAAACCTTAGAGAGTGTTGTGCAGTTTTACAAACTAAATTAATTTCACATTCTTCGTTCTTACAAAGTTGGTCCACTAACGAGAAAATTTTAGAACCTATTGTTGGCTATAAATGAAAACATGTTTATTTACCAAACAAATAAAAACGTGTTTATTTAAACAAAGCGCCTGTAACAAAACACTTTCTATGTCATCTTAATTTTGAGTTGCGAATTTGGAATTCATTGTAGGGTTGCATCACGGCACTATATTTTATAAAATGCAACACTTCCACGTTACTCTCAAGTGCGGCACGGGGGAGTCTTCAAAATAAACTCGACGAAGTTTCCTAACTCCCGCAAGTTGGTGCATTTTTTCACAAGTTCCGCGGGAGCACAAAAGCTTGTTAAAAAGGAACTTATTCCATTTAGGTGTAATATCGGTTTCGTTCGGTGTAACCACGTTTGAAGCACGTGACGACATGAGTCGCGCGGCTCAGAGGCCAACCTCAATCTTCCCCGTGTTATTTTATTTCGCCATTTCAGAGTCAGAGTCGACCCCATTTGTCTTTGTTCTCGGTTTCCTATATTTTTGCACGCAAACTCCATTATCTAATTTAGCTTTGGCTGAATGCCAGGTCGACATTGTTACTTTCTTCCCAGAAAAACAGTTTTTATTCCTTTACATTAAACACCTAAGCACATTTATTTCAATTACTGTTTCGAATAAGAAAAACTGATCTTTTAAGGAGTAATATTTTTAGTTTCTGATGAGGGTAGGGAGCAATTCTTGTAAATTTGCACGCTTTTCTTTGGTAGAGGTTAGTTTAGGTAACTATACTAGTTTGTTCTGCCTACGTAATGAATTAATCGTAGGTTAAAGTTTCAGTATAATAATGCTTTCAGGATGCTGTTGGGTTTGCCGCGCCACTGTAGTGCGTCACAAATGTTTGCAAACGCGCGTGTTGACGGTTTCCACGCTATAGTGCGTAAGAAAGTGGCGTCATTATTTCAAAGACTGCGCGGTAGCACCAACAGCATTTTGCAAATGATTGCATCCCGCCATGACTGTCCCATACAGGCACACTGGGTGGGAATAGTTACGGGAAAATTTTAATTGTTAATTTTAGTTGTTAAAAAATGTATTTTTGTCATTATTATGTTCCTACTAACATACATAGATCTTAAGAAAAATTGTAACTAACACTTATGGATTTCTGACCGAAATAAATAGATAATAATAATAAACATGAACTTCCATGTGCAACACTGTTACGTAGGTGTTATGGGTCGAAAAGCCACCAGATTCCGTCTCATGACACAAATTGCCTTTACCTACCAGTAATAAACTCAACTTTTAATGAACTCTACAAAGGTCATGTTATATTCATTTCATAATGAGTCAAACACCTTTTCAAGAAGACTACATAAACCGTTGACTGCCTTGTTGGTCTAGTGGTCGCAAGCGCTACTGCTGATTATGAAGTCCTGGGGTAGATTCCCGGGTAGGGCAAAGTGTTATTGGGTTTTTCCATCTGGAATTTCTCAGTGGCAGCCCGGAGTCTGGATTTGTGCCCGGTTGATGGCAATAGGCTCGCCCCCTATTACATGGGACTTAAACATAACTGGCGAAATGTGAGTGTACTATAGGTACTCCTCTGCCTAACCCTTCGGGGAATACAGGCGTGATGTTCTGTTTACATAAACCGTAAAGAATATACCGTATCTGGTTAACATCTCACCATTTGCACTCAACAATACTTAAGATAATTAATTTTCGTTCGCAACAAGCTCTTACAACAATTAGCCGATATCAGCTGGCTGCAAACAACACCGGGATTCGTCGTAAATTATAATGGTACAAAGTAGGCACTTTGTTTTGAACGTATTACAGTCACGTGCCGGTAACGTTATGTTACTGCCACAATTAACAAATTTGCGCCTGCATACTACAATTATGTTGTCGTATTTATTCGGCATACGCTTTTATACTTTGTTCTTTTTTAATAATTTGTCTAACTTGACAAGCTTCATTAACTCGCATCATCATTAACGACAGCTTTTACAGGTATGTAGGTAGGATTGTTTGTTTGTTTTCCCTTTATCGGGGGTTGTTGCGTTCGCGTTGGATCGACTTGGGCCGATGTTGCGTGGTAAAAAGTTGTACTTAAGCAATGAATTCATATTGCCTTGGAACTTTCAGAATATGTTTTGAACTTACTGGCGAAATGGAGTTACTGTTTATTTAATAAGATGTAAATAGAAGGTAGATTACAATATTATTTTTGAATAAAAGTAAAATTATATTAGACTACATTTAGGAAGGTATTTAGGCATATATTATTCATTTGCTATTGCGACAATCAACGAAACATATGGTTTATAAACAAAATGTTTTAGAAATAATTTTGTAAAAGAGATGTTTTTCAGACTTTAACATAAAATGGAATAAGTAGCCTAGGTAAGAATAGAAAAATTCCTCGAATATGCATTTTACTAAGTAAGTTCCCTTCGGTCTTTTGTAACCCGGGGCATTCTCATCCATTAGTATCCATTACCAATATGAAATTGGCCGACTATAAAGTGATATGTCGCAAACAGGTGTCCTATATGTTACCCACATGATATACGTACCTACGCTTAGTTAGAGCCCGGACAGACGATTGACACAAATTGCGTGGTTGCGGTAATTATCGAACTATAATTTATTAAAGACAAAACGGTGGTTTATTAAAGTTGATCATGTATACAGCACATATTAGGGGAAGCCAGGGCATTGCGGGCCCCCGGGGTAAGGCGGACAGTCGGACTTCCTCTCTCCTTCGCAGAATAATAAACCGAGACGTTCGTAATTAGTCGGATTGCGTTCTAGTCCATCTCTCGCTGGCCAGACATGGTATGCATAGTTGTGTCACTCGTAGACAAAACAAATAAACATAAGTTGACGCTTTTGATATTATTTTTAATTTTTAAGTCTGCATTGTAGCTAATTCGTGGTTTTGTTAAATTCTTAGTTCTTAAGTAAATGATTACGTTCATTTATGTGGCTAAATAACTATAAAAACTTGTGAACTAATTACCAAAAATTCTTTCAACTTTGTTAACATTTATTTTATTTGACCTCGGGGGCATTGCGGGCGGGGCAAAATGAGCAAGGTGCCCGTTTTGCCTCGGGTAATTGTGTTCAATTTATCTTCAGATACAATTATGGTTCCGCATTACCAAAGGAAGACAGAACGTGGTAATGGAGCTTGGGGGAGATGAAAATAGCGGTAAACACCTATTGATATCATGCCAAAACCCAAAGCACCAAAAACCAACCACTAGCACTTCACCTTATAAAAAGAATCTGGAAGAAGCTCAGACACGGAAACCAAACCAGCTTATGAAAAGAAAGACGAAGAGAAAAGAACAAATACAAAAAAGAATTAGAGAAGAAGACATGGAGTGTTTGTACCCTGGATATTGGTACTCGATATCTAGAGAGGATTAGGTCACTTGCCGTGCATGTTACAGATAGGCCCACTGTTCCTGCGCCGGCAAATAGGATAATGATGACGAGACTCTTCACATTTACTGCTTATTTGCTCGGTTTTAGACTTACATGAGAGTATAAGACTGGATGTTCTAGATCGCCTAACAAAGATTCTGGGTGAAAATCAACCAAAGGAACAAGCAGGATTTCGCAGTGACTTTTCAACACTAGATCATATTCACACCATAAAACAGGTTATCCAGAAAAGTAATGAATATGGTATTATTTACTTTATACGAGTAGCATTCGTGGATTACAATAAAGCGTTTGATTCACTTAAACATGCAAAAATATGGGAAATACTAGAAACACAGGGTGTAGATGGAAAATACATTATGAATACATACTATAATATGAGTGGCTTGTAGCTAAGAAATAACAGCCGCACGGGTCGATTGATGAGGTTAAGCTACGCTTGCCACGGTTGGTTCGTGGATGGGTGACCATCTTTACATATCAAGACCCCTACGTGCCTCGGAAAGCACGTTAAGCTGTTGGTCCCGGCTATCATTCGTGTATCTTTGACAGTCGTTACGGGTCATCAGAAGCCCGAAAGTCTGACAACCAGTCTTACCAAGGGGTATCGTATTACCCAGTAACTGGGTTGTGAAGGTCAGATAGGCAGTCACTCCATGTAAAATACTGGTATTCAGCTGCATCCGGTTTGACTGGAAGCCGACCCCAGTATAGTTGGGAACAAGCTAGGCAGATGATGATTATGAATATGATAGCAAAAATAAGAACAGAAAGGGTGGGTGAAGACTTCCCTATAAAAAAAAAGAGTTAGGCAAGGAGACCCGATATCACCCAAACTCTTCTCGGCAGTTCTGGAATACGTGTTCAGACCTCTTGAATGGGACAACTACAGAATAAGCATTAACGGAGCGCGACTGAATCATCTTAGATTTGCAGATGATCTAATACTTATTTCATGCGACGTAAGAAACCTGCAAGAAATGCTCGGACAATTGGTATATGAAAGTGAAGATGTTAGACTGTCAACGAACACCTCAAAAACGAAATTAATGACAAACGTAGAAAATTCCCTATCACAGTCAATGGTACAACGATAGAGTATGTTGACGAATACACGTATCTTGGTCAAATTATATCTCCGAAAGACCTCACAACAAAAGAGATTAACAACAGAATTAATCTGGCTTGGAAAAGGTACTGGTCTCTAAAGGAAATAGTAAAAAACCCCAATGTACCACTTAAATCCAAGAAAAAAATATTCGATTCTACCGATTATGACATACGGATGCCAAACATGGAGTTTGATAGAACATAAGATACGCAAACTAGAGACCTGCCAACATAGTATGGAAAGAAGCATGCTCAATATCAAACTAAGAAACAAAATAAAATTAGAAACAATTCGCAAGCATACTGGAGTTATGAGTGAGACGTATTGTATCAAAAAACTAAAATGGAGGTGGATAGGCCACATGATGAGGAACAAAAAAGATAAATGATCCAAGGACGTAACCGACTGGTGTCCAAGACAATACAAAAGAAAGAAAGGGAGACAGCGTCGTAGATGGGAGGACGACATCAAAAGTATAGCAGGCGTAACGTGGAGAAGGAAGACACATAATCGCACTCTGTGGCAAGTTTTAGGGGAGGCCTATGCTCGGAAGCAACACAATCTTCGCGAAACTGGTGTCCAATAATAAAACTTAGCATGTAAGAAAAATATGTATTATGTAAGATTGTTGAATAAAGGCTATTATGATCTCAGGAGGAAATAAGGAGGAAATAATAAATAAAACTAATAGTATAATAACATTTCTAAAGGCACTACACTACCTAAATATTTATTTATTTATTTATATATACTTTATTGTACACCACATACAGATACATTTTAAACTACAAAATATACAATTGGCGGCCTTATCGCATACTGCGATCTCTATTCAGCAAAAAATTATACTTAGCTACAAAATATTCTCCAAAGAATATTATAAAACGATTATAATTCAATGCGCAAAGAAGACCAATTATGATAATAAACCCTTGATAAAGTTTGCTTGAAAAGTAATAATTTAAAAGCTTAAACCTTTATATTTATTCAATAGGGTGAGACTGCCGTGACTTGCGGTTCTGTTTGCGTTAAAGTCGCTTTGATGTTTTTAATTAACGTTTAAAATTTACAATATTGTATTGTACATTACCGTTTAATAATGTAAATATTATAATATAATCAATTTATGGGCAACAGAAATATCAAAACCATTCAATTTAAAATCTTACTAGCTTAACTTAGCTCTATCAATCATTGTTTGTAAAACGAAACCATTTGAATAAAATGTAATAAATCTTAAAGCTAAATTCTAAAAAAAAAATCTTCACTCAAACAAACTATTTAATAGATAAATTACAAACATTAACCGTGCCATCAAACGTAAAATTCGTTTAACACGAGCTGAATGGCGCGTAGTTCAATGAAAACTTGCTCTAATCCGGAGGGTAGTCTTAATAAGCCGAGTTTTAATTCCAATCTCCATTCCGAGCGGGCCCACGTAGTCACTGCACATTCAGACGCCGCGAAGATCTGACGTCCCCTGATAGTGATTAAAGTAATGCTAATGTCTGTTGCTCTTGACTTTTAATTTTGATTCAGCCCGTTTAAAGTTTTCTTTTCCTACTTTTTAAGGCTGAATTGGTTTACATTAATTCTTTTAATTTGACCTGATTTTTTACTTCTAGGTGATTGGTTCGGTTATGTTTTTTAATTGGATTGTAATTTCAATTTCACAATAAATTATGCACACCACGCACTCTCACAGTGAGTATTTAATTTGTACTCATATCAGTGAGTGATTAAATTTTCATCGCATAGCACACCTAGAGCGATCGTGTCTGTACTATATACTGTTATACATATATCTTGTAGTTCTTGTTATAATTAATAAGAACATGCTGTACTTAATAATTACAGACACAGCGCACTGTGATGCAAGTTTGACCTAATTTAATTCGCTATCAAAGGGATACGTATAGTTCCGAGTAGCTCAAAGTAAGATGTTTTAATTAAGTCTTAGACCTCGCGATAAATAACTGGCCTGCTGGAGGTTGCCGGGACGGCACTAATTGCTAGTATATTTAATCCGGTAAAATACTACGGACCCTGATTTCCATAAGCTCCAATTGTTTGTGCCCGTGTATACCTGGCTCCGATTTAGTTGCGACCATTTCCATTTGTGTTTATCTTCCGTCGACGGACGTTGAATGAATAAACTGACATTTGGCCTGTATTTCATCATTTGCTTTCAAAGGTAAAGGTAGGTAAGGTTTATCGGACATATAAATTGTTAATAAACAATTTTTAGCAATCAAAATAACGAAAAGTATTTATAAATGTTTCTGAAAACTACTCATTTGGAACACAAAGCTGTTTTATATTTAGTCGGCATTGTCTAAATTGCTTGAACAGAATAAAGTAGGTAAAATAAAATGCATTTATATACCCACGTTAAACTTAAAAGGTATTTGTAGGTGCATCGTCTCCACATATTATAATGATATAATTAATGTTTTAAAATATCGTCAAACATTTTAAAAGAGTAACGGTGGAGTTTCTGGCCCATTCTTCTCCATACAAAACTATCTTTTGGAAGGGGCAACTAGAGTCAATTCTATTTTCTTGTTATTCTTTGACGTTCAAAAGTGCCTTAAACGTGCCTTTTTGAAATAAACGATTTGACTTTGACTTTGGTGTAGCAGGATAGGTGCTAATTAAGGCTTAACTCAAGGCATAACAGCAATATTACGTAGATACCGATATATTAGGTATTATTAACGAACATAAGTTTGAATGTATTGGTTATAGACATAGAATAGATAACAATAACGGTTATGTATCTAAAGCGGTTATGTATATACAGGGTACAATACATGGTTATGTTATATTTAATACTACTAAATCTAAACGAGTATTTATATAATGTCGATGACCATCCACAAAATACAGAGTCTTGAGATTAACCCAAGCTCCGAATAACATCGTACAAGATGTTCGATAAAATCTCAACAAACCGCATCAAGTATTAAAAACAAAAGCTATAACAGTCTTGGAAGGTGCGGTACATGGCAGCTCGGTGGTCACAAGTGGCAGTAAACGGTAGCGACCACTTGCGACTGTAGTGTCGGTGGCTTCGCCCGCCAGCCTTTTAACTCTTTCCCCATTCAATATTGTTGCCTTCACAAACGAGGAGGCCGCGTAAGTAGCCTACACAATCTTAACTCCTGTTCGTAATGAAATAGAGTACACGCTTTGTAACATTTAAGACATTCGGGAGTCAGTGTAATGTTTTTGGTAATGGTACCTACGTAAATATATTATGTATTTATATACGTGGCTTACATACATGTTGGTACACGATTTTGTGAACAACGCTCCATTAGCAACAAGACTGATTTTATTATTATTAGACTCAATAGATAAAAGAATAAACATTTCGTTGCTTTCACATGAACAATTTAAAAATAAATGGCAATTTATACCAATCATCAACTTATAAATCAAAGGCAAATCCTATAAAAGGATGCGGAAAAATTCTAAAACATTTTTATGACGTCATGCTCGGTTTAAGAGGTCCCTTGTTTCAATTCTTTATTCATTCTCTTCATATCGAACCCGGAAAAAAATATAAAAGTACTGGACACCTTCGCGTTTGAGTTATTTTTAACCAGCATTCAAGTGCTGCCAGCTTTCATATTTTAGGTTATATTTCTCAACGTTCCCTGTACAAAACGAAGTTCGCCAAGTTTATTTTTGTTCAGTGCATTTCTTGTTTACTATCCATCATATTGTTCAGACGTTGGCGTCTTATTTGTCCCGTTCAATTTTAGTTTTCCCGTTCGATTTAAAACGATCTTAAATATTTTCTTCTTGCTTCTTGTACAATCATAATAGGAACTTTTGATTGGTTGCTTACATGGAATTAGGCCAAATATGCAGAGCAAACTTTAAGTAAATTTTATAGGTTCTTATCTATTTTTAGAATTTGTATATAGCTCTATAATAAAAATAATAAATGTTTGTAAGTCGACTGGGAATAAATTGTTATTATAAAATGTAGCATCTGGTTGTCCACCCCGAAAATTGTAATATAAGAGTTTACTGACGGCAATGGGTCCTCAGGCGATCGTAAGCGAGAAACTTGCAATCTGTCACCTTGCATTGCTGCAAGCTCTGATTGTGAGTGTTAGGGCACACGTGCTATTTATACTTTTATCGAATCAATTTAGCAAGGGGTTTGATAACTGGATTTGATATCGTAAGTATTTTTCAGTTCGTCTTGGCTCATGTTCACAAAAAAGTTATTACAATTATAATGAATATAAGGACAACATATATTGTTATAATGACTGAAAGTTTAATCAAATGAAATTGTTTTTCATCGGCGGCATTATTGCGTCAGCACCGCGAGGCAGGTATGTCGCATTTATTTGGTTCGAGCTACCGCAAATTATTTGTGTTAAATCTCAATTTAATTAGCGTGCGTGTTTAATTACTTGTAACACAGTTTATTTCCGTAATTATGTACGAAATTTTCGAATAAAAGACGTGTTCCAAATAAATTTTGTAATTATGAAAATGTATACAAATTAGTTTCATAACAAAGGAATGTATGTAATTACATTTTGAGAGATTTTTTTAAATCTGATCTAATTTTGATCCTTTGAATTGTATAAATAGATCGCTTATTGAAGGTATCTACGAAAGCCCGTAAGTCTCAGATCTTTTAGTATTCTGCCTATCGTCTATCGTTTTCACTTACGTAATTCATTAGCACATCCATAAACCAAGTTAGCTCCGCCATATCACATAGTATATAAATAAACCTCAGCATACGCTCCAACTTAGCTCCCAGATGTCCTTTAGCGCCAGTTAATGATTAACTAGTGCGGGGACATATGTGCGAGGAGGCGCGGAACTAACTGCTCAAAACATTTAGTTAAACAATATCCGACAGACAATTTAATCTAAATCGCAAGTGTTCCCACCCAGGATGGAGCGGCTACATGAACCAGTAATGGAGAGCTGTAAATCTTTCAGTGGACAGCGCGACGCGGCGCGGCGTTAGCAACAAAACATTTTTTCCATTCACCCCACTGGGAACACGGATTCGATTTTGTACATTCAATACAATGTCGCTGACTGTATCCCATTTTAACTGTACCTAACGACTGATAGCGCCTAGCTAGGAATATACGGCAAAAAATGTTGCGCATACCTCACATTGTCAGTGAATGTACTCACTGGTCAAATATCGAAACAATCATAGTTATTTGTGTAGTAGCTGTAACAATGTTATTGAACGTATCATTCGTTGATTGCACATCGTTAATCGGAATAAAACATTTAAACATTGGAATGTTTAAAACGTATTGCAATGGACAAAGCAAACGTTGTGATCACAATGCTACAAATCACGATTCGATAGTTTAATGAATCGGAACAATCAAGTGTGCATTTTCTTTTTTAACGTCAGTCTAAGTATTCAACACTGTGACTTCTAAAACTCAGACTTCTAAAATGTTCTATTTGCACATTTACAGACAAAAATTTTAATAAAAAGCGACCATTAACGCAATGCAATGCAAACTGAAAATAAAGAGTGTTGGAGAAATAACCGTCTCAGACTAACGAGAAAAGTCTTTTATGTTAAAATTCGTCATAACATTTCAGTAAGGGAGCGCAATTTGAAAGGTAACGAATGTGACTAAAGAGTTGTATTCATTGTATCTATATTTTTATTCGTCAAGCAGGAGCGCGACACTGAGCCAAATAACCTGATGTCGTTGGCTGAAATAAGGCGCTTTCTAATTTACATTCTGTATACAAATTGCGCAAATGTGAGCATGAAAATAAAATTCTCGTCGTTTGTGTTTTCTTGTGGGGTGGTCTTTTCTCGCATTATGTAAATTTTATTAGAAATTCTGTCAAATTAGTTTATACACGCACATTTTTATAAAGCTATTGTATGGATTGTGTTTTCTCTTGACAATGTGTCAAAATTAAACGCTTCATATTCTAGTTAAACATTTTATTTTTAGACTGGTACCGTTTTGAGATATTTATAAGCTGCGTAGGCAGAAAGAAACCAGATATAGTACCTAAACTTCAGGGAATACTATTATTAAATATCCGATCGTGTGAAATGAAATTGTTTATTCTGAAAATAGGATATTATTATAGGATATCGGAATCACTTTTACACGTCATATTATTTTAATTTTTTTTTTAAGCTAGATGGAGTCGACATTTCCTATCTGACTACCCCTGAGAAGAAATGGCGAAACAAACTCAGGGCTCAAAGTCTCTTTTAAGGTCCAGACATAATCTTGGTCAAATCATGTGAGGACTATGTAGATCCGTGTCTGAAATAGTCTTTTGAGGAAAGAACCACACAAATTTGAGTGGACCTATCCAGTCAGTGCAAGCATTTGTCAGAAATCTTGTAGCTCAACTCAGGACTTATGGAGCTCAACGACTCGACGAACATATAAATAAACAATAAATATTTTATAATTATATTATAATCTTAATACATTTAATATAAATAAGGATTATTCATGTTCGAAATGCTATTATTTAATTTTAATCTAATTATTTATCCTTGTTACTTATGTTGATGTGCCCTTACAGGGTCCATAACTGTATCTTAGCTTTAAGCCTATTTGTAACACCTTTATTCACATTATGGTATGCAAATAAATGAAAATGAAACAATACCACAGAAAGGACATTTGGGTAGGCCGCATAAAGGACTCAAAATGCCAGAACATCATTAAAACTGACTGAGAAAGAAAAAAAATAGAATGTGAGCACTATGTGGATAGTGCTCACATTCACAATATTTAAAGTAATATTTTACTTTTAAAAGTCAAATATTCATGTCATTTTGTATATAATATGCAACAATGTCAATATGTATATAAAATGGTACTTAATGATGATTTTGCATAATAATTAAAATGTCAAAATTTACGGATTTAACACAAGGTTTAGCAGAGCGAGCAGCTCAATCCCAATCTTTTTTGTCTTCTAAATAATCAGAATTTTTATAGTACCCTTTTTTACAAAGTTTGGTAATAATACAGCTTTTAAATTGTTTAATAGGTAGGTTTCGAATATCAATGGGAAGTTTGTTTGAAAAGCATATACATTGACCAATGAACGAGTTGCCTACTCTGTGGAGGCGAGTGCGATGTACAGCAAGATTGTGTTTATTTCTGGTATTTAAACTATGAATATCGGACATTTTCTTAAAATTTCATATATTTTTTTTTATTTTTTTTTTATTATTTATTTATTTAATCCATTATGATACAGTTTTATGTTCACATAGTATCTGCCAAACTGCAAAGCAATTTGTCGGTAGTAGATTCTCGTGGATTTTGTGTACATACAATAGATTTTCGAATATATATTGACAGGCTACAGTTAGAATATCTATTTCCTTGAATTTTTCTTGAAGAGAATCTCTTGGACCTAAATGTAAATGGCTCAAACAGCCCTTTTTTGTAAAACAAATATAGTGTAAATGTCCGCACAGGTTCCCCAGAGAAGAATTCCATATGACATAAGACTATGAATATAACTAAAATAAACAATTCTGGCTGTAACTACATCAGTTATCTATCGATTTTTTTAACAGCATAAGTTGCTGTGTTATCTTATCACCTTTTTTTGGAAAAGCTTGAATAGACTCACTTTGTTAAGAGAAATTATTGTGGGTTTGTGAAATTATATTTTACACGTTTCTGGGGGTCTACACCCTAAGTCCGTCAATGAAGATAAGGGCTTGTCCGAAAGTAGTAAATCTGTCAAAACAAATGTAAAATTAAATTTTTCGAACGGGCAAAAACACATCGGGCGTAGAACAACTGTAAAATCGTGTTGTCATTCATTCTTAGTTCGGAAACCGAACTAATCTTATGTCCGTAAGTGATACGGAGTAGGAAACGCCCGTAACTTTGGTCGAAACTACGGACTTCGTGCTTAGGGAGTAGACCCCCTGGTCTTACAAGACTATTATTATACTGTTCAGCTGTTAAGGCGCTTCCCCTACCGAACGACCTTGAGCGTTCGCTCTTTCTCTATCCCGCCACTCTGACCCGCTCGGTCTCGTTCCCTTCGCCCGCCCATTTATCATAGAATTCATACAATTTTTGGAATTATTTTAATAAAAAAAGTAAAGCGATCTTTTGAAATAAAATAAAACGTAACTTATTTAGTTTTCGAATTATCTATCCATTAGCGTAATTTCTAAATTTTTAGAACGACACCTTTAGCAAAAGACGCATGTAATCAATAGTAGTTGTTTTTACAAGGATATTTTAAATGTATTTATAACACATACAAACAAATAAGATCGTGCAATGTGATGATAGGATATTGAACATTGATAATGTGCTATTAGATGTAGTGTATTTCTCTTAATTAATGAGTAAATAGCCTCTGAATTGCTCGGGCAGCGCCTTAAGGAAGTTATTTACCGATTGTCCTTACTTAAATAATGTTTGTATTTTATTTTATTTCAAGCGACCACAAACGATAAAGTGGCCCTTTGAACAGCCCTGATTAGATGGATGGTCGACGTGATAGTGATTATGGCGGCCGTTGATTGCAAGCGATCCGGGTCTGATGGTTAGAAATCCACGGATCAAGTGCTTGCAGAAAATCATTCTAAACAACACACAACACGGACACATTATTGTCATCGATAACGATTCTAAAACGCCTACATTATTAAATACTACGCTTTACTTTAATTTAAAACAAACGAATATCTCTCGTACGATAAAAAAATCGTATAAGATAATAAAAATATATCAGTGACATCATTATATTGAAGTTGGCGAATGATTGTGGTTTTGCGGTCCTCGTCGCGGCGCGAACAAGCGACAAAGTACCACTGTTTAACTTTCCACGACAAACTTTACTCTTCACTATTCTCTCGATTTCGTATTATATCGAATGTAGTGCAGATAACTTCCCGGAGAAACTCTCGAGTTAACTTTTTATATTGTGAGGAGGGAAACTAGATCAAGTGATATGCTTTCTTATATCACCGAATTTGTGGAGAAGTGTTTTGCGAGAGATTTTTCTTGACGCCTTTATTTCTGAAGTTTATTTGCATTTTATTTAAGTTTATGGCAAGTATTTATCACGATTCAGTATCTACGGTGTAGTGGAAACTCTCGTAGAAAGTACAGTGCTACGCGCGAGCTACGGCGTAGCAGTTGCTGCTACATCAGCTACGCGGTCGTAGCACATCACTGGTCGGTCTCACGGTTTGTTGTTCTCGGTTTTCACTAGTTATTTGTGCTGTGATGTAGTTGCGATTTAAAAACATATAAATAGGCTTATTTAAAAGTAATTACCATACATGATAAGCTTAGAAGATGCTACTGAAAAACTCAAAGTATACATTTTTACTTAAATATGTCCTCACATTCAAATGGTATTGCGGAAACATCATTCTATCTACAAGTATATAATTACACACAAAACCGGGACACAATATCTGTTATTCAAACAATGGGGTTATTTTAACGTTAACTCTCTGTTTGTTATAAGCGCTGCGTGTATTATACTCGAAATTCGACTAATAAGAGCAGCCACTGAATAAATTCTTGATCACGAGCAACCATTATCATTTAGCGGTTAATAAATGTTAGAGGGTCGAAAGTCTAAGGTGGCCCCGTAGACGGGAGGGGATCAAAAATCGTAGTAATAATCGTAAAAAGTTTCAGAGTAACGCACGCGTCGTGAATTTGGAAGGTAGTCAAACGATCTTGTCATTACTGGAACGAGGTCGATGCCCTCAGATAGTGTACGTGCTATCTTCACAATCTGTGTGCAGTGGTGATTATTCGCCTTTACTGCCCATCCCGTATGTGATGAAAAGAATTCAAAGTGAGGTATACAGCACAAAGTAGCAATCTGTTATTCAATCACGTCTTAATGGAGCTGCGTAGGACGGCAGCGTAACTTCGCTTAGAAATCTTACAAGAGAAAATTTTAACTAAGTATTTTTTAGTTCAATTGAGTAGGAAGAATATTATTAAAATGTTCGTTTTTAAGGTCCCACACCCTTTGGGTAGATGCCAAATGGACTAAGCCTCCACTGTGCGTCCGTCTGTCTGTCAGCGGGCTTTATCTCATGAACCGTAATAGCTAGACAAGAGAAATTTTTACAGATTGTGTATTTCTATTGCTATAACAACAAATATACAGGCAGGCATATTATAAGTTGAGAGATTATATCGATGATAAAAATACTTGGCTCAATGCTGGTTCTGTGTTGCTATTCTGGAAAGATCCCACCGTGAAAATTTAGGTGAAGTGAGCGTGATGTGAACTGTCACCCTACCTTACTCTACTAGGGATTGAGCTCACTTCAAACTCACTTCACCTAAGCTCCACAACCACAACTAGTTGATTAACATTTGAAAGTATTGTTGGAGCTGCTGAAGATTGTAAGACTATCATTGCATTGTATAAACTTAATCTCCATTGTATTATATAATTGCATTGCACATGTGTAAGTACTATGTACTATTAGAGTTACTATTTAACCGGGTAATATATCTTGCATTGACTTGAATGTGCTCTGGCGGCTGAGAATATGTCATGCTCACTCAAATGTCTCCCTGATGGTGGCGCATGTGTTGGATCATTCAGCTCCTTTCAAAATGGTTGAGTTAAATGGTGCTTATCCATGCGTCATCTTCGTAAACGGGCGCCTTCATTTGGGACTGGTCATCTCTTAGCTGCCACGGCTTATTTTAATAATTTTATTTTTGAATTGCCTTTTTTTGTTTCTGTTTGCTACTCTGGACACTTTTAACGTGTAAGTACGTCTTTTTTACATCGTTCTCACATTCAATTATAAATCCAACATAAGGATGTAACTACGATTTTTGTAACAATATAATTTAAAAGAGTGTTCATGGAGTTACTTGCGCGTTCTTCTCTATAAGTACCTACTACGCTTTGGGATAGGCAACTAGCTTCATATTTCTGACTGACCGACACCTTGACAATTCAAAAGTGCCTGTAAATGGTTTAATTGAAATAAATACTTGGAGTCATCATCATCATCATCTTCCTGCCCTTATCCCGTATTATTTGGGGTCGGCGCAACACGTTTTTTTCTTCCATTCTGTCCTGTCACTCGTCAAACTATCACTGACTCCCTTTTCTTTCATATCACTTCTCACACAATCCATCCATCTTTTCTTTGGCCTCCCTCTCCCTCTCCATCCATCCACATGTAAACTCATAACTCTTTTAGCAACATGCGTTTCATCCCTCCTCTTCACATGACCATACCAAGACAAACGATTCCCTTTTAATTTTTCAGTCACTGGCGCCACTTTCAAACTTCCCCTAATATATTCATTTCTCACTTTATCCATTCTCGTCACACCACACATCCATCTTAACATTCTCATCTCCGCTACGTGCAATCTTTTTTCATCCGTTTTTTTCACAGCCCAACATTCTGATCCATACAGTATGACAGGCCTTATCACGGAATTGTAGATTTTACCCTTCAACTTGAGAGGCATCCGTGGGTCACAAGTTGTTCCCGTGACCTGTCGCCATTTCATCCATCCTGCGTTGATCCGATGTGTTACATCCCGGTCTACCTCACCATCCCCTTGAACGAGCGACCCGAGGTACCGAAAGTCGGGACAGATTGGTATGGGCGTTCCGGCGAGAGCTAAAGGCACTGGATTGGAGAGACCGCCGAAATCGCAGAACAAGTATTCCGTTTTGGTTCTACTCAATTTCAGGCCAACACTCTCCAGTCTGTGCCACCACACCTCCAATCTGTTCTGGACCTCTAGGCCACTTTCAGAAACCAGCACAATGTCATCGGCAAACAGCATACACCAGGGAGCCTCTTCCTGAATGTCCGACGTCAGAGCGTCCATTATCATCAGGAAGAGGTAAGGGCTGAGAGCCGACCCCTGATGTAAGCCGACCGCCACATTGAAGCTGCCAGTGGTGCCCACTGTAGACCGGACTTGGGTACTGCATCGACTGTACATCGCTCGGATCAACTGCACATACTTCCCAGGTATACCTTTCTTCTTAAGGGCCCACCACAGAACCTCACGTGGTACCCGGTCGTATGCTTTTTCGAGGTCAACGAATACCATGTGCAAGTTTTTATGCGCACCTCTATATTTTTCGCACAGCTGACGTATAGCGAAAATGGCATCCGTTGTACCCCGACCCGGCATAAAACCGAATTGGTTCTGTGAAATTTCACTCTCTTCTCTCAGTCGCCTTTCAATAACTTTCTCCCAGGCTTTCATCGTATGTGACATTAGCTTTATCCCTCTATAATTGTTGCACTCCAGCACATCACCTTTGTTTTTAAAAATAGGCACCAAAGAGCTATTGCACCACTCATCAGGTATGGCTTCTTCCTGCAACAACTTATTGAAAAACAAAGCTAACCACGTCCATCCATCCACTCGCAATAGCTTCCACACTTCAACTGGTATTCCATCTGGACCAATGGCTTTACCATTCTTCATTCCATTTACGGCTATTCTAACTTCATCCATACTAACCATTCTCACTAACCCCACATTCACTGGTTTATTCTCTAAATCCCCCTTCCAATTATTTTCCTCATTCATCAATCTTTCAAAATATTCCTTCCACCTCTTTTTGATTTTTTCATCATCTGATAGAACCATTCCATTTTCATCTCTTATACATCTTACCTGGCAAACATCCCTCGCCTTTCTCTCTCTTATTCTGGTAAGCCGGTATAGCTCTTTATGGCCTGCAGGACTATCCAGTGCGTCATATAGTTTGTCCTGGGCTTTTGATTTTGCTATTGCCACGGCTTTCTTGGCTTTCTTCTTCAAAGCGTCATACTCACTCTTTTTTTCAGCTCTTAAACTAGCGTTTCCTGCCTCTACATGCTGCCATTCTTTGAATTTTCTCTTCTTTTCTTTCAATACATTCTGAACTTCTGTCGACCACCACCATGTATCCCTATCTATTATGCCCTTTCCTCTCGTCTCTCCCAAAATATCTTTCGCTGCTTGCCTGATACACTCAGCTATTTCATTCCAGCTTTCATTTATACTTCGATCATTCATGTCTCCCATCTCTATCATTCTGTCCACCACTCGCTCCCTGAACATCTTCGCACAATTATTCCTCTCTAACATATTCCATTTTATTTTAGGGGGAGGACGTTCTTTGTTTTTGTTAGACAGTATTTTAATTACTGATGTCATAACTAGGAGTCTATGTTGTGAGACTAGGTCTTCTCCTGGCAGTACTTTGCAGTCTTTGACGTGCTTTAAGTGGCTGCGCCGAACCAAAAAGTAATCAATTTGGATCTTATGATTACCACTTTTGTATGTGATCATGTGTTCGTCTCTTTTCTGAAACCACGTATTGGCTACTGCCAGGTCAAATGCAGTAGCGGATTGCAGCAACGTCTCTCCTTCACTGTTTGGACTACCGAAACCCCACCCCCCATGTACTCTTTCATAAACACCTTTCATTCTTCCCACATGTCCATTAAAGTCTCCTCCCACTACCAATTCTTCATTGACGGGGATGTTCATTAAGGCTGTGTCAAAATCCTCCCAAAACTTCTCTTTCACCGTTTCATCACATCCTACTTGTGGTGCATACACACTAACTACATTCATCATCACATTCTCTAACATAGCTTTCACAACTATCAATCTATCACTAATCCTTTGTACTTCCATCACGCTTTCTTTCAATTTACTGTCTAACACTATTCCTACACTATTTCTTTTTCCATCACTTCCACAGTAGTAGAACTTATATCCCTCACCAATTTCTCTCGCTTTTGTTCCTCTCCATTTGGTTTCCTGCAAGCATGCTATATTTATGCGTCTTCTTTTCAATACATCCGCTAACTCTCTGGCCCTTCCAGTCATAGTCCCAACATTCCAACTTGCATACCTCAATCTCATTTCCCGAGCTAACTTCTTACGTTGCACCCGCCCAAGATGGTGCAACAACCCTAGTCCACTTCCCACAGGAGCCGGGTGCTGCCCCTGCGCGTCGCCTGTGGGGTACGCCCTAACCCTATCGCGCATTCCATTTAGACCGAACATGTTACTAGGGGATTTGGCTAGTTTTTTTAAAGTCGGCCGCCAGCCTGACACCAACCCTCCTTGGGCATGCTTTTGTTGGTGGTTTACCCGCCACCACGGGGTGACCTAAGGTGCTTTAGTATGCACAGTCTCTAAAATATCCCTTAGTCGCCTCTTACGACACCCACGGGAAGATATGGGATGGTGCTATTCTTTACGTCCGACACCATACAGTACCTACTAAATATAAATAAATACTTGGAGTATAAATTTGAATAATAAAAATAAAATAAAGTAAAAAATTAAAGGGGTCATACAAGAAACATGTTTTTTTTTTTAAACTAAAGTATTTTTTTTAAATATGTAGTGTTAAATATTTTACGGTGGTACGGAACCCTACACGTACGAGTCCGACTCGCACTTGGCCAGTTTTTTTATTAACGTTGTAGCGAAGAATCAATGGATTTTTTAATGCAGTCATTTGAGTTTGTAGGTTAATATTATCATCATCACACATAATCAGCCTCTAGGTTTGGACGGGAAGTGATTTCTGTGATGATGAATCATAGAGACCATATTATGTAAGAAAAAGACAGGACAGGAGAATGTTGGCATGTCACCTCATATACCATGCTACAGATAAACTATTTAAAAAAAACCTCCCAAGAGCTAGTCGGGCTCACACAATTAAGTATTCATATCAAAGTACACTGAGCAGTCTGTTACAGTGTCGCAAACGGCTATAATTTTCCTCTTAACCATGGATATATATCTAACTAGCTGTGCCCCGCGTCTTCGCTCGCGTGGAAGTCGTAAGATGCACAATATACTAAAATAACAGCCACATTTTAATAAAACTCCCTCGACCCCCGAGCCGCTGCGTTGCATCGCCCGCCCGCGTTATTACTTCGTTTTCGCTTAGCGTTCTTACTAACTTTCTTCTTTTTGCTCGTCTCCTAAAGGTCGTAGCATGATGTTGAGTAGCCTACAACTATCCTCGAGAATTGGGCTACCAAATGCAAAAAGAATTTTTCAAATCGGACTGGTAGTTCCAGAGATTAGCGCAAAATAGCTTAAATTGTGAACAAAAATTCACAATTTCATGGGTCAATTTTTTAGCGCGGAACCCTATTTTTTTCTAAAAATAAAATAGCTTAAGTTACTCTTTAAAATATCAGCTATCTGCCAGTGAAACTCTTATCAAAATCGATCCAACGGTTTCAGAGATTAGCCAGAACAAACAGACAGACAGAGAAACCAAAATTTAAAAAATTGTGTTTTTGTTATTTGTACCGTATATACTTTCATATGCCTTTAGTAAAAAACTGTAATATTGACATTACAAATAGACACTTTAATTTTATTTATTTGTATTGATAATTCTATTAAACACAAGTTCTTTTTTAGATACCTAGGAGATCCTTATCTCCTTAAACAGTATTTATTGCTTTTGAGCTATAAGATCTTCAAGGTCGCTAAACAAAACATTTAAAAAAATTTTATGCTCCAAGAAAGACTTCTTTTAAATGACACGTAACACGCTATGTTATTTGCATGTCATCATGTTATGATTAAATATGCTAAGCTACTAATATTACCTACCATCTTAAGAACTATTGTAACCATATTTATCTGCAAATAAATCTTTGACTTTGACTTTGTAAAGTTCTTTTATATAGGATCGAACAAATAAATCAAAAAAATATAATTTTTGATCTGTGACTGGTGATTCAGTTATTCCACTCAAAGCACTGATTTCAACAGCACTTGTCCGAACCGCACCTGAGTACTTCCTCTAACCGCACTGAAACAAAATTTAGTAAAGTGCTTTTCGGTGGAACAGTTTATTAATATTATTTTCAGTCCCGGAATGGCACCTGCATACAGTTTGTAGTGATGGGTCATATGTATTCTTTGATCAGAACATTACCAACTATGACATATCGATACGGCAAGTGCGTGTCGAACCAAGCACAGTAAAGGGCTCCGATGTCGTACGTAATGAATGCGGTTAAATGTTTACGTACTTATTCATTCGTGTGCGCGTCATCGAGAACATTATGCCAAAATTCAAATTCCTACGTAGCAGAGATTTTGAGAAAAACTGCTGTGACTGACAAAAAAGTGACCTAATAAAGGTCCCGTTATTCTTTTTAAGGTCGGAAACTTAAAAAAATGGCCATTTATACCCGACTGCCCCAAAAAAGGAGTGTAATGTTTTCAGGGTTTATGTTTGTACGTATGTTTGTGAGTTTCTTTATTCCACCATAACTTTTAAATGCATGAACAGATTTGGTTATCGTTAGAATCCTTATATCTTCCCGAGTGACAGAGACTGGCTATATTTTTTTAAAGAATTCAATATGGCGGCAGTATGGCTCCATTTTAAAATGTAAAAAAAAAGTTTTTCCTTCAATTATTACAATATGGGTATCAAATTGAAGGCCTTGATGAGCACATTGCAAAACAAAAAAAAACCTATCACTAAAATGTATAAAAAAATAATTTAAAAGATTAAAAACACGACGGCCCTGCCAAAAAACGAACTAAAAAGTAAAAACAAGTTGTTTTAGTTAATATTTATATACAAAGCGAAAGGTCAATCATTTACTCCCCCTGACTAACGACCGAACCAAATAACCTATTTTAAGTAAAAGACAGATCGCTATTGATGGTAGACAGTATAATTCTATCTGTCCTTATGTCAGGCCGGTAAGATTCCATAATCTCCTACAGATTATTGGGACGTTGAAACCATAGATATATAGGTTTTTCTATCTCCAGTATGCCAAAACTAGTGATAGATGGGTTATTAAGTTCGGCCGTAAACAGATAAATAAAATTGTCCTAAATGAGCGACTGTCATAAATGCCTTTCGCTTTGTATAGAAAGATTAACTAATTCGTCTTGTTTTTTACTTTTTAGTTCGTTTTTTGAAGGACAGTCGTGTTTTTATAATTTTTAATTTGATTACTTATTTTTATTTAAGCACGCAGGAGCTACTTCAGTGAACGATAACTTTGATTTCTACCATCACGACGCACAGCAAACGGCCTTGTTATTGCACAATACACAAAGAACATCGCTATTTATAGTCTTGACCAAACTCCTTTGTAAACTTTACGCACTGTGTATTTAGCCTGTTCTACAAACTAGACCGCACAAGATGTAACACAACCCTAGGAAACTATCAGATGATGTGGTCAGACTTGAACATTTTCGGCAGCATTTTGTGGTTAATATAATAACCACTAAGCCAGCTCGTTAAACAAACCGATGTTAACTTTACTGGATTTAAGATTCACGTTTAACTCTTAGGGCGACTTGCAGCTTTTACTTATATCTCGATTTAAACTCGACTTAGGCTTAAACTTAATTTAACGACTTGCATGTCACCGAATTAGCTTAAATCTCGATTTAAATAAACGTCAAAGTTGAACCGGCACTTAAGACGGTTTAGAGTTGGTAAATCTCGATTTTAGAGACATTTGACATTTATCAGGATTTTTTCCACAAGACGTAATAAATACATTATTTCTGCCGTGGCAAAACTAGGTGCCCTAGATCTCTTTATTGTAATTTATGTTATGTAGGTATACAGTGTGAGTCTTTATAATCTGCACATATCGAAATGAGGGAATCTATGCTTAATTTTATCGACGGAAAAAATGTTAAAAAAAATCTAAATATTTATTTATATTTTTTATGGATTTTTAAAAAAAATTGTTTGCTTTTGTGACCCCAGTGTATACAAAACTGTGTAACTTTTAAACTAAACGATTTATCACGATGAAACAAACTCCATAATGTTTGGAAGTAATAATGTAGTGTCGTCATAAAATAAAAATTATGGAAAAAAAATAGCCATAATCAAATATAAACATTTTTTTTTGGCAAAAATCTGATTTTTTTTCATTAATTTTTACAAAAATTGTAAAATTTCTCAATAACATGCCCCCATCACCTTCTTTTTTTATAACTTTAAGTTATTCTTCATTGTATTAGGAACCTAACGGTAAAAATTGCATGTTTTTAACTCAACCCCAACATTTTTTATCAAATGTCAAAGAAAGGCCCAACGCATAGCTACGCACATTGTTTAGCAGGTAGATAAACTTTTTTTTGTTAACTTTGTTGTGAATGCGCGCGGGTCGTTTCAAAGATGGCACTCCGAACGCGGAATCGTATTGTTCTCATAAGGGTGGTTTGTTTGGGATGATAATTAATGCAAAAGAGTTCAATTGAAACCCATTTATTATTAAATACAAAATTTAATGCATCAGGTTCTCAAAATGTCCACCTCGTTGTTGTAAACACAAAGCCGCGCGAATTAGAATTTGGTGTGTCGCTCTCCTTATCATTTCGGGATCATTGCGAATATCATTCGCACAGTTTATTATGCGGTCACGCAAATCGGCCTCACTGTTGATGGGGGTACTGTAGACGCGTTGCTTCATGGTCCCCCATAGGAAATAATCAAGGGGCGTCAAATCGGGTGAACGCGCAGGCCACCCTACAGGTCCTTGCCGGCCGATCCATTTGTCATGATAATTTTCGTTTAAAAATCTTCTTACATTTGTAGCGTAATGGGCAGGACATCCGTCCATCTGAAGAAACATCCTTTGACGCACAGCCAGTGGGACATCTTCCAATAACTGAGGCATATCATCTCTCAATAGACTTAAAAATCTTTCACCAGTCAACGTTCTCGGCAATATGACTGGTCCAATCAACATGTTATCGATAAGACCAGCCCAAACATTTATCGAAAATCTTACTTGGAAAGTAGATGACCGTTTCAGTTTCGGGTTTTCACCTGCGCGGCACCATCTGTGTAAATTTCGACAGTTAGTAATACCGTCTCTAGTGAATGTCGCTTCGTCCATCCATAGTATTTTTCTTGGAAAGTTTGGGTTTGCTCTGGTTTTTCTTTGAATCCATGTGGACATCACACACCTTGGACGCCAGTCTACGTCTTCATGTAGATGTTGCACCCTTTGATAGTGATAAGGATGCAATCCTTCTTTCTTTAAAATACGCCACACTGATTTTTGGGATATTCCGTGACGAAGAGCCAGTCGTCTAGTACTTATGGATGGATCAGCAAACAAATCACTTAATACTGCTTGTTGACTACTTGATCCAAGTCCAGTGATCGACAACCTTCTGTGAACTTCCTGGAAGTTTCGGGCAGATGGCACTGGTTGCCTGTTAGGATACGCAGCTATGTAAGCCGCGCGCGCAGCTCTGGCACTTCCTTGTCCCACTCCATAATAAAAATGTATGTCGGCGATGTGTGCCGGGGAAAATTCACTTAAACGCGGCATCATGTAGCAGCGAACGAAAGTTATGAAAGTCCAGCGAACGAAAGTACCGAAACACATGTAGCAGCGGCGAATAATTCGGAGCGACTGCCAGTCTGACATCTGTCATAATTCAAGTTCCTTTGGCTGGCCCTACCTCCCCGACCTGCGCACATTCAAAAGAAAGTTTATCTACCTGCTAAACAATAGCTATGCGTTGGGCCTTTCTTTGACAGTTGATAAAAAATGTTGGGGTTGAGTTAAAAACATGCAATTTTTACCGTTAGGTTCCTAATACAATGAAGAATAACTTAAAGTTATAAAAAAAGAAGGTGATGGGGGCATGTTATTGAGAAATTTTACAATTTTTGTAAAAATTAATGAAAAAAAATCAGATTTTTGCCAAACAAAAATGTTTATTTTTAAATGTGGCTATTTTTTTTCCATAATTTTTATTTTATGACGACACCTAATTACTTCCAAACATTATAGAGTTTGTTTCATCGTGATAAATCGTTTAGTTTAAAAGTTACACAGTTTTGTATACACTGGGGTCACAAAAGCAAACAATTTTTTTTAAAAATCCATAAAAAATATAAATAAATATTTAGATTTTTTTTAACATTTTTTCCGTCGATAAAATTAAGCATAGATTCCCTCATTTCGATATGTGCACATTATAAAGACTCACACTGTATTATGACTGACGCTAAGAAAACTAGAAAATAACACGAGAACACAACTACAATATACAACCAACACTGATTTTATTACATTGCCAATTTGACATTGACATAATTGACAAATTACTTGAGAAATTACTTTTGTGTAAGTTTTCAGAAATAACAGAAACTGGCTAACTGCTGTGTATTTCACATTTTATACTTTGTCCCTCTAGACTTACTGTTTCAGTCATTAGCACTTCATTGTAAAAGTTAATATTCAAGAGTAACTCACCATCATCTCCCTCGTCATCGGTATTACTTGCTCAATGCGATTCACTTTATTTGTTGAACAAATTTTACTCAGACATCCTTTTTTGTTGCACAATTTACACTAACAGTTTGCGAACCAACACTCCGGCGATTTGTGGTTCTTGTACCCACATACCCAGCGCTTTTCATTTTGCTGATCCTTTTGTGATAAGTTCGATACTTTGGTGTGAACGCTTTGATCTATCTTGAAAACTGCATCCTGGTTTCCTTCTGTATTTCCTGTTGGTGCCACTGCAGCGCCTCAGCGGGTACTTTCTGCTAAGTCCACAGCTTTACTCAGTGTCAAGTGGTTGACATTTTTGGCAAAAAAAGTTTGTTTCGTTTATACCTCGGGAACATGCCCATGATGAACTTGTCTAGAAGATTATCTTCCAAATTCTTGAACGCGCAGTACGTAGCAAGACCCCATAACCTCGCGGCCCACTGCGAGTGCGTCTCACCAGGTTGTTGCACAGCCGTATAAAACTTATGCCTTTCCGTAAACCCACAGCGCTTCGGCACAAAGTGGTCGTCCAAGATTTTCAGGATTTCGTCATAGTCCTTCGTATCGAAATCTTCGGGCAAGGCGAGATTACACGCCAGTGTTGATACGTGTTCTCCGTGAGTACGCTCCACAGTACCGCTTTTCATTTCACTCCAGCTTTATCATGATCCACGCCAATGCTATGGCAATGAACCATTACTGAAGCCGCCCCTTGTAAAGCTTCCAGTCTTGAGTATGGTGATCAAAATTGGATATAGCTCCCAATATTGAATTTGCGCTGAACATTATTTGTTTTTTTTTTTCAATTCGTTTCGTTTCATTCGGTAATCGTCGCCAATGTTGTATAGGAAGCCTACAGAGGTGTTAATGCAAGGACGGAATGATTCACACTGCTGTATTCGATGCGCTTGTGCTTAGTATGTGGCGCAGCCACATTTACTTATAACTATATATGTAGGTACAAACATAACACAAATCAAATTATATTTTCTCTCTACGCAGAACTGAGTTACCATCACTTTTTATTTGAAAACGGAACGCAAAGAATTTACGGTGCGCGGCGAATGAATGATTGAATTAATCTCAGTTTAGTTAAATCGAATGTGTTTTTTTCTCCCTTCTCAACTCTCCCACTCCTCTCTCTTATCTTGTGTCCCACTTCCAATATCTATGTTCTTTACACGCGTTCTTCTAAGAATCTTCTCCTCCTTTGTACTGTGTACTCTGTACATATGTGTATATGTATATATAATATAGGTATATATTATAGTAAATATGTATGTATGTGTATTATAAGTACCTATTTATGTACTTGTGTACCAATTCTACTTGTACCTAATTCATTATTATATATTTTTAATAGTGTTTTTTTAGCATTGTTCCTCTCAAACAGAGCACCTGCCATCTAATCTCTTCACCACCTTTGGTTGACTGGTAGAGAATGCCTAAGGCATTAATTAAGTCCTCCTTTGTACTTTTTAGAGTGTGAAAAGTAAATAAATGTGAAAGGTGACTATACGAGACATGCCTAATAAGAATTAAGTCGAGTATATTTATTCATATATACTTTATTGTACAGCAGATTATCCATTACTTATAGATAAATTATAAACTACAAAACATGCGTTGGCGGCCTTACCGCATACTGCGATCTCTTGCAGGCAAACTTGGAATGGACAGTGATTTTCTGGACATAAAATGGGGTTGTTTTTGGTGCAAATATAAAGTATATAAGTATACTATAATAGATACACAGATACGTGCATATGCTATATAGTAGATACCATATAGTATATAATATATTTATACATACATACTAATTATTTAAGCAACGAAAATAAAGGGTGTCTCAGTAAGAGTGCACTTTTTAAAATTGGAATTTTTTTTTTCATGCAAGTGGCAACTCTGAAATTTGACAGCTGTCACCTCTGTTTATTCCGACTATTAAAAATAGAGCGCTTTTCGAAAGAACAACACGTTATAATTGTGAAAACTTATTACAAAAATGGGGAAAGTGAAAACGGACGGGAACGGGAATATGATAACGGACTTCTTGTGGCCTCAACTGAACGGCGTGAATCTGGACAACATGTGGTTTCAGCAGGACGGCGCAACCTGCCACACCGCGCATGAAACAATCGACTTATTGCAGCAACGATTTCCAGAACACATTATCTCACGAAATTCTGATGTCAACTGGCCACCAAGATCGTGCGATTTAACGCCGTGCGATTTTTTTCTGGGGAGCTTCGTGAAATCTCGGGTTTATGCGAATAAACCCGAAACAATTCCTGAGCTCAAATCGGAAATCCAACGCGTCATCGGTGAGATACAGCCACATCTCTGTGCAAAAGTCATGGAAAATTTCATGAAAAGAGTAATGGCCTGTCATCGGAGCCGTGGGGGTCATTTGCCGGATATTTTATTCCATACTTAATCGGAATATGTGTTCTTTACAATACAATAAAAGTATCACAACTCTGTCATAAAATACTTGTTTTTATTTTACAATGAAAAAGTGCACTCTTACTGAGACTCCCTTTAAAAGACAAATATCAGCCAGAAAAGAAAACAAAATCACAACAACAAGTACTGTTCCTTCACGAGTAGAGTTTAGGGCAAAATCGAGATTTGTATCATTTTGCTGCAAGTCACTCTAAGTAATTATTTAGGTCCAAATACTTAAGTTGTATTGTTAAAAAAAACTGAAATAGGTATGCTAAAGAAAAATTGAAGTATTTCGAGTGATTGCTTCTAAACAGATTTAAAGTACCTAATACCTATAATTCCTCAAAAGGTAAAAGCTAAATTGAGACACAACACAAAACATGCAGCCTCTGTGCATTAGTTGTAAAATGAGCTCATTAAAGTACAGAATGTGACGCAGCTCCACAATCCTGTCAACGAGCGATATCGTAACACAATATCGACTTGTATTAATCACATCTGTCTATTGCACATCTAACAGGAGGTATCGTATTTATAATCTGTGGTAGTTGGCAGGTTCGAAACGTTACACCGCTAAACGATCGCGTCAGGATAGTTCGGTTTAGATACGGATCAATAGGCTATTGAAGCAGTGTCTGAGTCAGTTGGTTAACACTATGGACGTGGCTATTCTGTGAATAGACAGGCTTACAAAAATTTTGTGGATCGTGAAAGTTTGTAGGTGTTGCAGGAATAACGTATAGTGTTTTTCTTTACATGTCTTTTTGTAAACAAATATGGCGTACTGAGATTTGATTTCGTGAACTGGTTTTTATATTCGTGGCAGTTTTTACAATGTAACTCATACCGTGAAAAGGAATGTATTTAAATTGTTTCACTGGTTAATTTATTCTGTCCCATTTCTCAGCGTCACTGATTAGAAATCTATGAGTGAGTTCGTAATGAAACCGAGCCCTGGAAAATTGCCTTAAACAATCGTTACACAAGGATTACAAGATCAGAATTATATTCTCAATCCCACTGCCCACGTATTTCAGGCATCGTTAAAGTTGACCTTATCAACCTTGTGTATAAGAGCGTAAGTGTCACATACAATGATATACGAGAGCTTATTACTTTTTCCGACTCTTGCCTCCTAATTATTGCGACGGATCCCTGTGCCGAATTCAAACGAAGTGTGTCAAGATTTTTGTGACAAACCTTCGCCTGTGATCTTACATCAAAAATCAATCTGCCTAGCCTTTTCCCAACTATGTTGGGGTCGGCTTCCAGTCTAACCGGATGCAGCTGAATACCAGTATTTTACATGGAGCGACTGCCTATCTGACCTCCACAACCCAGTAACTGGGTAATACGATACCCCTTGGTAAGACTGGTTGTCAGACTTTCGGTCTTCTGACGACCCGTAACGACTGTCAAAGATCTACGAATGACAGCCGGGACCAACGGCTTAACGTGCTTTCCGAGGCACGGAGGAGTCTCGGTATGTAAAGATGGTCACCCATCCACGGACAACCCCGGCAAGCGTAGCTTAACCTGATGGATCGACCCGTGCGGCTGTTATTACTTAGCCACGAGCTCCTCTTAGCTCGAGCCTGTGATCTTACATACATACATACAAATAAATAAAATTGAAGTGTTTGTTTGTAATGTCAAAATAACAGCTTTTTACTAAATGCATTATGAAAGTACATACGGTACTTATAACATAACAACAATTTTTAATTTTTTTGTCTGTCTGTTTGTTCCGGCTAATCTCGGAAACGGCTGGGCCGATTTTGACGGTACTTTCACTTGCCGATAGCTGATGCTGTAAGGAGTAACTTAGGCTACTTTTATTTTTAACCGTTTTCAAAAAAGGAGGAGGTTCTCAAATCTGTTTTTTTGTAATGTTTGTTACCTCAGTACTCCGTCATTTATAAACCGATTTGGAAAATTCTTTTTAATTTGAAAGGATATACTTTCAGAGTGGGCCCATTCTTATCAAAATCCAGTTCTGAATATAGAATCCATGAGGAATTGAGGGAACTCCTCAAATATTATAGCAATTCAGAAAGTATCATTTGGTGAAGTGGAACTGATGACGAAGACCACAGATGGCCACCGGAACTACTCAATAATAATATGTTAGTATTTCACGGGTTGCGATTCGATTACTTTAATATAGATGCTAAGCAATTTATGTTCGTCACGATGCATATGGTGAAGTGGAGCTGATGGTGAAGTACCAGGAGAACTCCTCAACAATTAACGTCCCTGCATCGGGAAAAGCAATATTTTGTAAAAGGTGACGAGCAGTTGTCATTAGGCTATTGTAACTTAGATAAATTACAAATCGACCCACCCACAAAAAAGTGAAAAATAAAAAACATTTTTACAAAAAGAAAAAACAACCGACTTCCATAAAAACAGTACAAAGTGAAAAATAACTTGTCGGTGGCAAAAAACGAAAATACAAAAGCAAAGACACCGACTTCCGAAACTAAAGTTATTTTTAAGTTTGTACTGTTTTTATGGAAGTCGGTTGTTTTTTTTTTTTTGTAAAAATGTTTTAGATAAAGAATTAGCGTTCAGCGCAAAAAAGTTAAAACCCATAAAATGGTTGTCAAATTTGGATTCAAATAGGGAACTTTTGACATCCACGCTGGCGAAGCCGCAGGCATCAGCTAGTTGCTGAATAAATTTGATGATTATTGCGAATCCCGCACTCAATTATGTCTCTAGAATATTATCTTTATTTGGACAAAGATAACCGTTCGTAACCGACATTAATAATAACTAGGCTAGCTACGTCGACGGTTTATTTACTCTCAACTATTTATCCTATTTTTATGTACAACTAGTTGACCCGACAGACGTCGTCCTGTCCAATCTGCCTGCCTAGCCTTTTCCCAACTATGTTGGGGTCGGCTTCCAGTCTAACCGGATGCAGCTAAATACCAGTATTTTACATCGAGCGACTGCCTATCTGATCTCCACAACCCAGTAACTGAGTGATACGATACCCCTTGGTAAGACTGGTTGTCAGACTTTCGGGCTTCTGACGACCTGCAACGACTGTCGAAGATCTACGAATGACAGCCGGGACCAACGTTAACGTGCTTTCCGAGACACGGAGGAGTCTCGGTATGTAAAGACGTCGTCCTGTCCATTATACAAAAATCCTATGGAAAAGAGGACGTTCGTTTGCCGAAATTGTATTTTTTCCGGGAAACTTAAAATTTTTTTCTTTCCTTATAAACCTAATTCAAACTATTATGAACATTTTAAAACGAAAAATGGCCAAATCTGTCCAGCCGTTCTCAAGTGATGCGCTTACCGACGAACAGCATTTCAGTTTTATTTATATATAGGGTGACTGGTAATTAGTGACTGATAAACACTTGATTGTATTCATGTTGATAAACAACTTTTGCTATGGGACCAAACCTGAAATCGCGATAAATCTGCTATTCCACATTTTGACGAGATACGTAAGGATCAACTGATTTATTTCGCGGTTTCAGGTTTGGTTTGGTACAGTAAAAGTTGTTTGTTATCTTGAGTACAGTCATGTGTTTAATAAGTATCGTTCACTAATTACCAGTCACCCTATATATATGAATTGAAACTAACTTTAAGTAGGGTCAAAATTAAAACATGGCTTAAAATCGCATTCGAACTGAATAAACGCCTCCGAAGAAGATTTCGCAAAGCTCCTTTGGTTTAGAATGTCCCATACTATTGTACTTTTCCAGTTATATCATTTCATAATTATATTACATGATTCTCTCATATGATGTAAGCATTATTTTGTAATGGAAATACCTACAAAGTAGCTGGTTATTAGATCGTCGAAGACCACAAAAACAGCTGTCAGCTGTTTTCGGGAAGGTCTATGTTTCGCTACTTACACAAAATTGTATGCTAACATTGATGGCTGGATGAAAATCATATAACCGTCCGATCCCGTAACTGGACCTTTAAAATATATGAAGCCGATTTCGGAAACGAAATCTCGCCTTTCTGTGCGCCTTCCGAATCTATTGAATTTCAAAATTTATTTCTTTACACAAGTTATGTTTTCTGCAGGCAAACCAATTCAACGATTGAATATTTTCTGATTCAAACAAAACCAGCGTTCGTTTCATCGTGTTCCTTTCTCTTCAAGTTACAAACAACACTGCACCAGCTATTTACTTTTCTTTCCTCATCACTCAAGTCTTTGAAAGTACACTCATAAATATGCAAGTCCAAAGTTGTTGAGGCAACTCGTCGTATTTTACCACTTTTAGCTGGTATACCTATACAATAGGGGAACGCGACCCGCTGCATGGAAGGCTGCGGCGAACTTCCACCCAGTTACAATATCCGAACCTTCATAAATATTCACAGCAGTATGAAGTCTACTTCAACTACTTTTATCAAGTCCCGGGGGCGTTAGAGCAGCTTCCATTACATTGTTTCATTTAAATATGTTCTTTGACTAGACATCACTGCAGCTAATTGGTAACCTTATCTGAAAAGTTTTCAATAACTACGATATGACAGAGCCCGGCTAGCGACTGCTCGATTGTTTTCTTAATTGAGACTTTACTGATAACAGCGTCTTGCAGTGCTACGGTTTTTACTTTCAGGTTTTATTGCACAATAATGTATACGTTACATTATTAACACCTTCTTTAAAAGCGTTTGTACTTTATTATTCTCTTTTAGAGCATATTTTAATGAAATACGTACTTTTAAAAAACAATTCGTCTTTAAGTATACTCCTATCAATGTATTCTTCTATGTCTAAGTACTGAGTGGATATTTAAAAAGTCTCTTTGCTTATTTATTTGAGAGAAAGGAGACATCAACGAGTTCAAGAATAATTTTTCCTACGATTATTTATTTTTTACTTTATAAAAATAAGTTTCTCGTTGTCTTTATGCAAAAAATGAGAACGATCATCATTCAAATATTTCATGCCTTCAGCCTTAGATATAATATTTAGTGTGGTTCATTGTAATTTTGATTTCAAATCAATTTTGTTGTGCACAGTATTTGAAAAATTGACGTCTGTGCTGTAGCGTCCGTAGGTCACGGGTTTGATTTCCCACGGACATAAGCTATAGGTACCTAATTAATATTCAGATGACATACAGTAGTTTGTTTCTCATTTTGTATGTATAAAAAACACCAACAATACATGACAACCAAAATAAGAATACTTACAATGTCAATAGACCGAATATAGGCCAACAAAACAGGACAAACAAATTGTCAATAAGTTTCTACGGCTATCTTCCATACAAACTTAGTGGCCATTTATTCATCCTGTACTTCCTGATAGCCGCTCTAACGTTACGCAACCTTGTTTTTGCTGGCGCACAAGATCGGAAACACCACGGATAGACGTGTTAATCTCACGCTGTCGAGAGCATGTGACGATATTATTTTTCCCGGCATCATATCGAGTGATTAATAACGTTATTCCTTCTGCCGTAATGACGTTCCCTCGATATCATTCTTTTCTCTCTCGTAGTGAAGTATTCGAGCCTCTCTTAATGGGTTAATCGTTAGCAGTCGTCTATTATTTTTGGGTTCGATATTAATCACGTGTTTATTGTATAAAGATATTGGTAGTCGTCAATCTGAAGAGCGCGATCTACTATAAAACTACTATATCTAGCTATCTTTTTATAATCTACCGCTATAATTTTCGGTAATGCCGACATAAAAAATCTTAGATCAATGTTTGTGGATCAAATAGCAAACTAAAACTTAATGCTCGATAAATATGTGATACTAAAAGTAGTAAGTACTATTAGAAAGCTTTTCAATAAGCATAAACTTTGAAAAACCCAAATGTACGACGTACTTTTAAAACCATTTATATAAATCGCCGTATCGTGCTCCCGAGTCCCGAGTACAAAGTCAGAGTGGCCGACATAAATAATGCGACTAAAGCACGTGTAAAATAAACTATTTTATAAAAAGAGGAACCCTGTCCAATAGCGCCCGACTTATCGAAATCATATTTCAGGGACGTGAGGAGGACGATGTAGCTTTACCCTTTTCCAACGCATTGTCTATTGAGGCTCGTTTACATTGTAACGGACATCATATTCCAGTAACACTTTTAAAAGAGAGCCCATAATAGAGTGCCAAATTTGAACCAGTACTCGCCGCGTTCGACTCTCAGTTGGTCCGAACGAGGCATCACCCTTTTCCAAAGCATTGTCTATATCACATTGTCACGAACACGCGGCGACACGAGATATTCGTTGAGATATAACTTTATTCTTGTAATATTTCTCCGTGATTCTTGTTGTTCTAAAACACGAAGCAAAAACCAATAGCTACTTAGTTTAATATACGGTGTATTTTGTCTCTTACGTACCATTAAAGTGTCGTCTTGTGCACTATGATTTAGTGTAATAGTTTAATAACTCAGATCTCTAAAGTGAGTAACTTTTGTTGTAATACTAGCCTGTAACTGTTCCATTGGAGGGCAAAGTCCTCCCCTGAATTAACCGTCAGTGGTCACCACGCTTACTAACTGCGTGTTTGCGACCATTTAATTCCAGATTTCCTCATGATATTTTCTAATGATTATAATTTATGTATTTTTTCTAGATCTACATTTAGTTTACCTCAAGCATACTATTGTTCTAAAAAAAATTAAGATTATCCTTATAATTTTTTAGATCTGTTGTTTACTCACCCCTTAAGGAAAGGACAAGAAAAATAAAAGGCAATTACGTACTTGAACTACCACGGATCTGAGGCCCCCGCCTCAGATCCGTGGTAGATACAAGACTTCTTCAAGGAGCTTTATATTGCGCAGGTACTTTGATGTTAACCTTTTCTTTTCTAAAACATATGCAAGGTGTAACATAATTAACGCACAACCTCTTAAGGGGTCATTGTACTCATCATTATTAACAACTTATACTATGGGACGAAACCTAAAATCGCGAAAAAAAATCAGCTGTTCCCTACATTTTGACGAGTTACGCGAACATAAATGTAGGGAGCAGCTGATTTTTTTTTTGCGATTTCAGGTTTGGTCCCATAGTAAAAGTTGTTCATAATGATGAGTACATTATCCCCTTAAGAGGTTGTGCGTTAAAATTAGCTTGTGAGTTAACCGCCTAGCTTTTTAACTAAACGGCGCCGTTCAACTAGCGGCCTGAATGATATTCAATCATAGGTTAAGTTGGAACTACGACTGTGACCAACCGTGCGCGAGCCAAATTGGAGTAACTAAGCCGGGGCACCCCGACCAAATGGGTTAGGTTAGAACTGTGGCCAACTGCGCGCGAGCTGAGCGAGCGAAGCGATCGGTGCCACGGCAGCAGCCAGCGAGCGCTACTTCCAAAGACTGGGCTGTTAACTAAACGGCTAATTAAGCTAATTGGCTGCGACATATACACTACTAGCCACTCAACAATTGTATGCTTCCCAGCTCATCATAACACCGCTCCATCGACAGAAAAGTTGAGACAGACCTTAAGTGGAGCAAGATTTTCTCCTGCCTGAATCATTTCTGCCCTGTCCTGCCTACAAAAGGGTTAGATAAAAATACCTATCATTCGAATAAATATCTCTATCATTTCTTGTAATGCAATAAACTTTCTTAAACCCAAATAGGTAATAGCTTAATAATCTCAGTCCTGTAATAAATATATACATATGTACCTAATATTTACACGCCACACTTAGCAGAATGTGATGAGACCATTGACTAAACCCTAAGACCATATTATTATAATGTACCATATTCAGACAAATAAATGATTATGTTGATTTACTAAATCTGGAACAATTATGTGGGCAGGAATATTTATTACCAAAAGTAATAGTTTACCTTATGTCGAAAAAACCGAACTTTATTTCAAATTGAAGCAGCTGTAACCACAAAAATGTAAAACCAATATCCTAAGTGGCATCAAAAGAATTATAATCTAATCTAAAGCAACTCGAGCCAAACGACACATACTCTAAATCTCGCTCTCAACTCGGTAAGACGGCGACAATCTGCCGACAAGTTTACAGCCACTGTTAAGCCTAAATAGAGGTTTACAGCTGGTAGACATTGCAGTGAGGCTGTGTTACTGAGGCTGTGCCATGAATGTCTGCTATATAACGGGTGTAGAAAGACCTCAATCAACCCAAGACACATTATTCTTCCTGTCATTGTATGTCATTTTTTGTAAGTACTGGACCATACCTGGGAAGTTGGGTAGGTACCCCTGGGTCTCGATTTTTTCTTTTACTATCTTCGGCTTGAAAAGCGTATTTTCATGCCAAGAAAAAAGAAGTTTCTCAGCAATTATTTTTGCTCAATGTTACTTAAGTACGTTACTGTTTGGTGTTGAGTCTTTTTACACCCTGTATGTCAGGACATACTTGTCGAATACTAACGAACAGCTGGGACAGTAAAGGTAGCCAACAAGCGTCCCAGACGGACCTCGGGAGCGTCCACTACTACTCTAATGAGAGCGACTCCATCGTTAAATAAATTGGATAAAGACGTTCGTGATCTCTCAAGAACAACTTCAACCACTTCACAGTGACTAGCAATTAACTAAATTAAAAGATTGTTCGTGCACTTACCGAAACGTTTGAATCGCTTCAGTTCGTTCTCTATGTGCTTTTCACCATTAATTTACTTTAAGTGCTGGATTCCCCTTATTTTTTTTTTTTGGTAAGTTGAAACGTAGTTAGAAAAAGCAAATTAAATTCGCTTTTCACGTAAATAGGAAGCACAACTCACAAAATAATTGGATGGAGAATTCTTAGAAAAATATTATGAACTTCACTTTACTTGAGAGCTTTAGGATATAATTTATGATATTGTTTGCACAGCAAACTGCACAGCATTTAATTTCAACCATTTAAAATGAAATCGGAATTGAATAAAATAATAAACAATTAATCTGTTTGTGTTTCTTTGTGACATCGCATTTAATCTGAGTATCAGCTGATGGCAGATTGAACTCATTATACGGATTTGTGAACTGTGACAATATCAGAGCCAATAAATTTACGGGTGTTTGTACTGATAAAATAAACAGGTAGGTAGGTGTCAGGCTCGCCCACTGACCGCCGAACGATAAATTGTTCTCATTATTGGCGTCTATTGGCCAACAAATCTCTTATTCCCTTTGTTTAGCGCGAAATAACGAGTAAGTAATAAAAATAAGAACTCATGGGATCAAGGTCATGTAATTTTATTTAATAGTATCTTTTCTTAATCTTGTTTAACTTGGCACTGTACCTAATAAAATTATATATTTTTGTTTGTTTTATCAAACTTACAAGTATCAATAACTTGCGTTCCTATGAATTCAAAATAGAACAATTTGTAAGTTGAAATACGTTTAATTATTTTTAAGTGAAATGATACACCTTTTCAGTACGAATATTGCTGTATTTATATTCTCACACATATACAAACTTGGTACTACTTACTAATCAATTTAACAATATTTGCTTTAGACTTCTTAAAGATAACCTTTTGGTTCCGAGGCTCGAAGAGAACTAACTTAGCAAAACAGGCGCCACGCTCAAAACATCATGTTTCCATTCCCCTTTCGTTAAAAAAAACAGTACTTTTACGGTAACTGTCAAATGAGATACTTTTAAACTTCATGACTACACTGATATAAAAGTCATTTGAGGCAAATCACATGATAATCAATTTTATATTTAGTATTTAAAATCACTACAAATCTTGTTAATACTTGGAAATCGTGACACAAGGATACGAAGCAATCAATGTGCTCCTCTCATAAAGCAGATAAATCTGGCCGGACAAGAAAATCCTTGTTAACATGTGAATGTGGGGAATTTAAAAGATCTCCATACGATGTTCGGCGAACAAAAACGTGTAAAGCTGAGCGCGGCATGACGCGACGATTTAACGCAGATCCTTGCAAAGTAGACAGTGCCGCACGTCGGCTGAGCCGGCCTGCGACCCCCATCACCGGATTAACTGCCTGTAACAGCGTGTCAGCCGGTCAACCGGCCAAGATTTACGCATCTGTTTTCATTCTACAATGAAATGATTTGTTACTTCACTACACATTATTTTACAAAACAAAACAAATTTAATCAAGAATTAAATAACATAGTATTAAAAAACATAGTACCTATTTCAAAACGTATGTTACAAAACAAAAACAAAAAATCAAAACGAAAACTGCGTTAGTACTCTACCGTCAGAAAACCCCTCCGATATTGACGCGGCTGTCGGATGTACGTCAGAGTGGGCTCATATTGGATCTGGCCGGTTCCATATCCACAGCCACGGCACTACGAGTGTAAGCCTTTAATCTCTGCATTGCGTCATACCGAGCGGAATGAGAGTTATCGGTTTCCCTACTGATAAACACAAACGAATGAGCCCGAGTCCGCAATCCAGCTCAATACTACCCATCCTCCGTATAAAAATTGATTGTAACAGCCCATCGGTGAATAACTAAATATTTCGGCTATCATTATGGTATCGCAATTTATCGTTGCGGTAACAAAATTCATGGGTTTAATAGTTGTCGATTAACAATGGATCACTATGACACGGAGGCAACCGGTAATGCCTGCAAGTGATCGGGGCGTTAACAAAGTCACGAAAAACGGGAGGTGTGCCATTATAAATATCGACGTAAACGAGGGTGGTTACCCAGCATTAACCTTGCCAGCTTGACAAATAATTGTAGGTGCCTACACGGATAGGATTACTGAAAAAACAGCGTGCTCACCTAACGCCCTCCTGACTAACGATGTATAAAATTTCCATTGTCATCAATCTCTGACACAACGCTGAGGATTCGCAAACTCTTCACTAATTGCAATTTGAACAAAAACTAAAAAGCGAAGTCATCGCGAGCTGCAATTTTTAAAGCTACGTTTTCTACCAGTTGTAAATTCAAAAGTCACAAAATAATGGTATCAGCACAAAAAAGTAAAACAGTTCGGAGTTAAAAAATGTTGTTTGCTTCTGTTAAAAGCCCTCTTTCCGACAAACTTAGTTCACAGCTCATAATGACACGACTTTTACCGAGTAAAAGATATAATATAGGTACTGCATACCTATATTATACTTACAATTCCTAATGAAATACGTGTTTTTATTCACATGATATGCCACACTTAGTTTCAAGTAGTCACTTAGTTTACATTAAAGTTAACATTAGCACCAATGCAATATGCGTTGGCTAATTTTAAATATCGAAATCGTACTCAGCATAAGGGTTGACACACACAAAATGTAAAGAGTGAAAATGGAACTAATACAGCCGCATAACGGGAAGGAGGACAGATGGGCGGTCTCGACGGTGTATCTCCATACATGACCATTACCGTGCAACTGACGTGTATAATGTCCCTAAACGCCAATACCGTAAACACGCATATTCTCGTTTCTGGTTTTTTTAGCAGATTATATAACGTTGTGCTTAGAAATATGCGCAGTCACATAAACAGAATATACTTCCAGACAAAAAATTTCAACTGAAAACCACTTTTTACAAAATACAGATGAAAATTATTTAAAAACTGCGGCAATTCCCGGAACAATGCTTCATTAAAAATTTATTATAATCATCAACTTTGGCTCATACTATAATTTATATTACTGAAATCAATATTCCGAAGAAAATTTTACCGTCAAGGTGACAAAAACTACTCCTTCTGATTCATCAACCTTCACTTTTTAGTAACTTTGCCTTGAAATCGATCTTACTAAAATTATAAAGTTTGTCAGTGGTACACAAAAACATTTTACAACATACGTAAAAGTACTGTTATTAAAAGTTCCTATTCCTCAGAGCTGTAAACGTACCTCATTAATATCTAGTTAATTAATGACTCTTCGCGTTAATTTCATGATGCTTTCTAGCTCTGTACATAAGTACTTACGAAAGTGTAACCATTCTTTACGGCAGGAATGGGTAAAAGTTTACAAAAAAAACGACAAAAAAATATCACTTAACATAAAGCCCGACGTGACGACTGTAACGACGAATAATTATTCTTTTCCATGCTTAAATTTTCTTCACACCTGATCCTACAAACAAGGTCGCATCATGTAACACAAAGTCACGTAAATTAGGTAGGATGTATACTAATCCCTAGATAAAACTCTTAAGCTTCTGCCATAACGTCTCGTGTGTAAGCAGCTTTATTCGCTGTAAACATTTTCGTTCTCGTTTGCTTTTAAATAATAAAGGAATTCTTGTGTCTTGATATTTATGCCGGCTAAAAGCCTAGAACAAGACCTTGAGTGGCTGTCCTGAAAAATAAATAATATAAGGAGAGTGTAAATCTGCCAAACTATAGATCTAGTGCCAACATTGTCTTGATTCTGAATGCCATGAATATGTAAGCAAACTTAAATAGGTGAAAAATATAAAGATTACATAATCAGCCTATAATGTTCCCACTGCTGGGACACAGGCCTCCTCTCTACGAAGGAAGTGGGTCGCAATCCACCACACGGGCCCAGTGCGGGTTGGTAGATGTCACATGTCTTCGAATTTTTAGTTCTAGGACATTCCGGTTTCCTCACGATGTTTTCCTTCGCCGTTTTGAGAGCAGTGGTGATGAAATTATTTATACAAATTAAAGTGTCACAGAGTTCGAACCCACGACCTACAACTCGTAATTCAGGGCCGTTACCACTGGGCCACCACTGTTCCATGCTGCGTGCTGCTCCATAAAGATTAACGTACAAAAAAAGACTTAAAAAGCTCCGTGCAAACTCAAACACATGTCTACTCGAGTTTTCATAGATCTCTTCAACTGACATCCATACTTCTTGGGCCTGCAGCAGCACTAACCTGAAGTGACGACTTATCACGTCTAATGTACTACGCCTGACAAGAAGAGTAATGGAACAAAATTGATGAACCGTAATACATATCAATAGAGATATTGGCAATAAATAAGCAGATAAAATATGGCCGTTTAAGGTCGAAAGCAATTTGTAAGCTCGCCTATCTTGAGTATCGGGAAGATCGCTCGGAATTACCTACAACAGGTTTTTGCGTCATGATTTGTGGTGCCCCCGGGCGATGTTTGATCCAACACGTGCTCCCCATTGTCTGCCGAAAACCACTTGTATTTAGGCAAAATTATTCCTTAAGGAAAAGTGAGCGCATAACGTTTGGCACGTTACGATTGTTTTTTCAAAACTCTGTACAATTTTCAATTTAATTGCGACATTTTTTGCTCACGTGTTAATGCGAATTTTGTTGGACTTCACGTCAACAAAAGTTTTTAAGGAAATGTTTCCTCTGTAATTCAATCTAGCAAAAAGGGTCATGTAACGTAATTAAGTCATTGTGCATATTTGAGGAAGTTTTATTTTTTGCTTCTGTTAGGGTTAGGAGCCCTCGATTGCTTTGCAAGAATGTGTGGACTAGGTTCAGACTGGGTTCTAGGTACTAAGTTCTAACATACAACGTACAGTGTAAACTCTTTATAACGAAAGTCAAGTGACCGATTTTTTTTTCGTTATAGAGGGTTTTCGTTATGTTGAAGGAGGAAAGAGAAACCACCAAATACTAATCACAATACTTTTTTAATATTTTTAAGCAATTAACAATAACAAGGCAGCTGTTTACGACTTCAGGTGTCTTTCTTAGAAATTTCGGCACCTCAACGATGCAGTCGGAGCCTTTTGTAAACTGGTAACATGAACAGTAATGCTGATAAAATATATATACCGACGTCTAAATATGAACGCATTTCTTCGTAATAGAGAATGGCTGTTGCGCTATAAAGACTATATCAGTGCTTTTAAGTAAAACCAACCAAATTGAACTCATTTTTACGTTCTAACAAAAGACGTCATAAAAAGTTTATACTATACCTACAACGGGAAGAATGATCATCATTTAAATAATATTGCTCATCGTGATGTTACTGAGAGTGAGAATCTACCGCTTCATTTGTACGTCTGTCTATATAATTGTTTCACACACACTTAAGGCTTTACATCACACTGAAACAAGGGAGTAAAAATACGAACATACGTTATCGCCTTCGCAATAAAGTTGTTCCCATGAAAGTTTTATAATAAATGTTTAATTTCATTTAGGTAACAACATTACGAGACATTCGTATTGTGCGGAGACGTCGACACGAACAACTTTTGTTTCAAATTACTTAGAGCACAAACTTATACATACCTACTATGTAGAACTCGTTCCTATAAAGATTTTTTAATAATCTGATTTGTAAGCTATAAGAACATTACTAGGTGATCTATTTTAATCTGTAAATGTTATTTGTGCTATGAATGAAACAGGATAGACATTTCTGTCAGTTATTAACAAAGTTAGTCGTTAACTTTTGAAAGGTTAAGTTCACAGGTAGGCTCTATTAATAGAAAGACACATTAATATTTCAAAAATATGAATTTACAACAAGAATCGTTCAAATCGGACTACTCTGTAAATAGTTATGCGTGGTCTTCCATACAATTAATAACTAAAATTGAAGTGTCTATTTGTATGTAAACTTCAAAGAGTATGGCAGTTCTTAGAGTTGTCATGCTCGCTTAAATGTTTCGCTCATGGTGGCGCGTGTGTTGGATCATGCGGTTCCCTACAAAATGGTTGAGCTGGATGGTGCTGATGCACGCGTCATGTTCGTGAACAGGCGCCGTCAGTTGTGATTGGTCATCTCTTGACTGGCTTATTTTTAATCTTATATTTTGAATTGTTTTTTTTTTACATTGTTCTCACGTATAAAAGCAACAAGAATAATTTACCCAGGATATTGTAATAATCTTGATTTAAAAGAGTGTCTTTGGAGTTTCTTGCCCGTTCTTCTCCATAGAGATCTTTTTTTTTTTGGGTGGGATATCAACAAATGACTGCTCCCGCTCTGGGCGGAGTGGGAGGGCGTGTCAGACTTTTACTGACTAAAACCCACCCGTGTTCTTTCAGTTGTCAATGCCGGGGCCACGGAAGTTATTTTCGGTTGTTTTATTTTGCAAAAAAGTTTTTTATTTTTGACTTATTTGCGGGTCGGCTTGTAATTTATCTAAGTTACAATAGCCTAATGACAACTGCTCATCACCTTTTACAAAATATTGCTTTTCCCGATGCAGGGACTTTAACTGTTGAGGAGTTCTCCTTTAACTGTTGAGGAGGTCTCCTCCATCAGCTCCACTTCACCATATACATTGTGACGAGCTTATATTGCTTAGCAATCATTTTAAAGTAATCGTAACGCAACCCGTGAAATACTTATTATTGAGTTGTTCCGGTGCCCATCTGTGGTCTTCATCATCAGTTCCGCTTCACCAAATGGTGCTTTCCGAGAGCACTAGTTACTATAAAAAATACCCAAATAGCTATAGGTGTGCCAATAATATTTGAAGAGTTTCCTCGGTTTCTCCAGGACTCCATCATCAGATCCTGGCCTGTTGACAATGGGACTATCTGGAAAGGATACCCATGCAAACAAAAAAGAATTTTTCAAATCGGTCTAGCCGTCTTCGAGTAATCGGGGAACACACATAAAAAAATGATACCGACGAACTGAGAACCTCCTCCTTTTTTGAACCCGGTTAAAGAAACAATTTTATATTTTTTGTTTGTCCGTCTGTCTGTTTGTTTGTATTTTTTGTTTGTCCTACCAATTTTGTCGGGACTTTCACTGGCAGATAGCTGATGTTATAAGGAGTAACTTTGACTTTATTTTAGAATAAAAATTAGGGTTCAGCGCAAAAAACTTAAAACTGTTGAAATTGTGAACAAAATCCCAACCAAATAGAAAACTATTGACATCCTCGCAGGTGAAGCCGCGGCCAACAGCTAGTAAGTACATAATAAAAAAGTTATACGCGTCGACTTGAGAACCTCCTCCTTTCTTTCGTCGGTTAAAAACCCCCGATGAACGTATCGCTCCGAGAAACACTGAATTACAAAGGATTCTAAAGATCGACCGACATTTAGAATAATTAATAGTAAATACCCTAATTTCAGCTCAGGTAACGTTAGGCTGAAGAAAATAATTTCGTTTCACTGAAGTGGTCTTTACCTCGGAGGAAATAGGCCTATGTAAATACTTAGCAACTTCATTAGGAAAACAAATTAACATACGGTACATTTGATGTGCGTAATTGGTGCTACCTTCCCATCTACTAAACAGAGTATTCTATTTACACAAATAAATTGTAATTTGTATAGTTAGGTTTTATTTTATCCGCGTAACCGCTATCCTTCCTAATCCACGGTTGAATCGGCACCTATGCTAACAAGATAAAGAAAGGGATGTCGTAAACTTGAAACACACATTTATTCTGAGGATGAGGTTGAATCACCTCGTAACACAATTTAGCGTTTTTTGGCACAACTTTCTGCAGAACTGGAGCTTAAATATTTCGATAAACTACGTGTTTTTTAGAAGCAAAAAACTTTTCTAATAAATTGTGAAGCGTTCATTATTTCCCTATTTTTATATATTTTAATTGTAAAAAACATTCCAGTAATTGTGTCTTTTTTGTTACTCAAAAATATTTGTTTGTTTGTTTGGGAAGAAGGCGTGAGTTTATGTATGTGTATGTTTAACATCACCAAATAACATTCTTCTCACGACCATTTAAATGTAAAACCCACTGCAACAATTCCTCACACCCTCTTTTAAATTATACATACATATCTTCAAACGATTACAGCGCATCAGTAGTATCTGTAGAAACGTTTAGAGCATCGGAAATAGACGCCTTGACCTAGTTTGTCGCAAGCAGGACCCTCGGGTGACCCACGAACGTTGGTTTGCTGTGATCCCACCACGAAAGCGAACAGACCCCACAGAGGATGCGTAAAGTGGAGGAAATTGAGCCGGAAGACCGACCCTCGCACGCAGCCGGATAGTGCCCCAGAAGAATTTAATACACGTACTTTTACACACGTATTCAATCACTTCTAAAGGCAATATCTGAAGTAACTTTTTTTTAGTGAAAAGTTTGAACGATGGAAGCTTTAACAACAACAACATTTACATAAAGGTGTATGTACGCACGCAGGTGCAAATCCGACCGAATAGCTATAAAGTGAAAACAATATCAACCGTGACTACATTCCAAATACATTTCTCACAAATGAAAAATAATTTTTTAAATTGTTATTTTTTCATTCGACACCGACATTCGGATAGAATTACTCGTATACACTACAAAACATACGTAAATACGTCGAGAACAATTTTTGCACGTTATGCAAAACCTTAACCGTTGCCGTTCGAATAATTTGTGATAGGAAAATGGAATTGTATGCAGAATAATAAAATCCTCCGACCCTCCGAATCGAGCCCATAATAAATTTTACCGTTGTGGTTTCTACCTACATGTTGTTTTGATCGCAACTGCCAAAAAAATTACGCGTACCCTTATACATACAATGCCGTACCTAACCAGAGTGAATTCAAGACATTTTGTAATACAAGGCAAAATAAAGCAGTAAATCTCTTACTGATTTACACACACGACGTAACACGACCGAATTATTAATATCTCTAGCTCCTATCATTTACCTTTTAAGTTTCCACAACCAAGAAAGTACACAGTCTTGGAATTGTGTTCATCATTTAGGTACTTTTCTTTGCGTCTGAGACTTGTCTCTACTCGAATGTATCATCAATTTTCATGAAATATCACAGAAGAATACTTTTTCAACTGCCGTAATTTGAACTAAAAGATAAGAAAAGTTTTGAAATATCTGAAAGTATTTGCTCATTTCGTAGAACAAAGCTTATTGAACAAGCAATTGATCATTTTGAGGCAATCTCAAATATTGATCTATTGTTTTATCTACGTCAGACATATTATTTTCCGAGTAATGAGTATCTCAAAATATCTAACTTTACCAATAAATATAACTCAGTCTACGTCCACAATAAAGTATTATATTACACTGACACTAATTAGTTATTTAGAAGTGACCGATTTGAAATTACTTTAACGCAGTCAAACCTTTTGATATTACTTAAAACCGCTTAAACCGATTAAACAAAATATGTAAGGTGCTTCATTTATAATTCAAATTGTGTAAATAAACAGGAAACCAGGTTTTAAATTTAAAAACATTTTCAAACGGAAGCGTTATTAATACTTTTCGTAATTTTTGCGTAAAATAAAACTGCAGCATGAAGTTGTTAAAATGCTTTGAGCATACTATTTTTGGCGCTAGAATATATGAGTTAATTAGCTAGGCTATATAACACGTTTCGCTCGTATGAACTAATTAAGCGTTATGGCAGGCGGAGTGGTGGATTCAGCGAGTGATGTTTTAAAAAGCAAGAGTTACACAGGGTGCTGCTTAGGCACTGTAAGCCAGAGCTCTAGGCACGAACTGTGGCGGTGCTCATCAATATTGCGCGCACGTTCGCAAACTTTCTGCCACAATTACCTGAGAGCTCAAGTGTCGGAAAATATATTGGTTTTGTTCGTCTCAGTCCCAACTATCTGGAGGATCGATCTCTACGAATCTATTAACCTGTAGCTGTATACATAAACACATAAATGATACAATTTACACATTTTTTTTTTGATATTATTGTGTTAGTGTAACAATATGGCCTGAATATTTCGAGCGAATGACGCACTGCACTACCAAATATTTTTGTTTGTAGAAGCTACCTAATAATTTTGCGACTGAAAACAAAAGCAATTTAGTTACTAAAGTCAAAGCTACAATATACATTTGTCTACAAAATAACGTTGCTACGCTTTTCACTATCGGGTAACTGACTCAGATCTAGTAAAGTGCGGCCACGCAAGTTTATAATATTACTCAATTCAAATAAATTGAGCTCATCAAATTAGTCTGGTGATTTAATTAGGAAACTCATGGAGCGATTCGAACAGCGGCTGTAGGTAATTATTTTTTGATATAATATGTCACGGAGGGTCGACATCCGGTGGAGTTAATTAATAACTGGCGAGTGAGTCTCGACGTGTGTGCCTGCGAGGCGAAGAAAAAATATTATTCCGCTGAGCGCTGGTTAGTTAGCAGAAAAGACCACCGGTGTACAGCCCGAAATAATAAGCCGCAAGCCGCCGCCCCGGTGATTTATTGTTTTGGCTTTGCGAAACCTCACTCGGAAGCCTGATAAAAAATGATCTCACTTATTAACACCACTGGCGAGACTCGACTTTATTACCCTTTGCCGATTCATGTGACACACCAAACATTTTATATTCAACTTTTCGTATAATCAACCAATCAAGTTTTCCGCAGCGTTCACATTCACATGTTTCTTGTTTTATTTTCATTCGTTTATAAACAAATTTTCAACGAGTTATACAGCACGATTAACTTTTATTATTTTATTAAAAGCCTTCCACGAACCTACTACACTCATTTATTCTCAAAAGAACTTCAAAGACATATAATTATCTCCTCTCTTTGAGACTTTAGATAATTAAAATCTCTATTGTAGACGTAATTATATCTGCTTATCATCTGAACAAACATGTCAAATATAAGACAAAAGAAAGCCTGCTAATTTAGTATTCGGAAAGGAATCATGACATATCTACGAACTTAGAAGACTTTGTGGTTATTACTGTAAGCAAAATTCTTTACGGTATTAGAATGGGCCTACCTCGGGAAAGTTTTCAAATATTAGCACCATTATTTCACCAGATGACAGAGGTTGGGCACATATTAGCAAAGTTCGAGGGCGGTCGTTTCATGTCACTCGATTCATTTTTTAAGGATATTACATATAATTTATTTAATAGAAAACATTTTAAATAGAGTTTCCTCATAAATCACACATAAATGATGTGCATTCACGAAATAAAAATGGTTATATCATAAATATAAATATATCATAGCTTGTGATTTTTCTAGCTTTTATTATGATGCGAATTTATATCAAAGTTTTTCAGGTTTGTCTGTTATGCCAACCTAAGTTTAGGCAATTTTTTAAATAGTTAATTTTTTCCTGAACTTTATCGTTTACTCTGGTCGGACCGCCAGACGCTTTGTATAAGTAATGAAAGCGCACAGGGATATTTGAGCTGATATGCGACGGTGGAGTGTAAAAGCTTCCAGAAACTTATGATGAAGAAAGAATACATAAGGAACGTGACTAGGATACTCCGTGCTACTTCAATGACTAACTTAATACGGGTAGTTTGTTTATTTTTAATACCCGAGCTAAGGCTTTTAAATCTCACAAATAAAACTGACACTTAACAACATCTATCTATTTATATATCGTCTCCGTAGAGTCATTATTAAGTCGTAAAACCCAGTTTTGAGGTAATGAGAGTTAATGTTTTAAAAAAGGAAAATCGTCATAATTTTGGCTTGCCATTACATACCTTTATGTTTTTAGCTTTATTATAAAGAATATAAAGTTTATATTATAAGAACTAAAACTTGAGGAATACTTCTAAATCTTCTTTTTAGACTTACCTAGTGACTTTTTGCCCTACGGGGACGATATATAAAATTTGATGTGTGTATGCATGTGTGTATATATGTATGTATGTTCCCTATAGACTCCAAAACAGTGGAGCAATTTTGATGAAATTTTCAGGCAATCTTCGTATTGAACCAGCGGGTGAACTTGTGAAGTTTGGTAGCGATCAGATCAACAGATTTTTTTTTTTGTTTTTTGATAATTTTGTGTCATATTTTTTTCTGAACAGTAAGTAACCTAACAAAAAGTAGGTACTAGGCTTGCATGAATTCAAGATAGTATTTCAATAATCCACCACAAATCGTCTGGCTACATATATTAATGCTACCTATGCGAAGCCGGGGCAGTTCGCTAGTATTTGATAAAAAGCAGAAACGTACCTAGTGGTAGAATTAAATCGAAAATCGTAGCGTCGACTTCTCTTCTATAAAATCTTCAATTTCAAGATGTGTCGCTGTTCACAGACACATTTTCTTTTAGTCGTGTGTGACAAACGAAAAGCGTCTTGTTTTGTTCTACACGATCTTTTCAATTTTGCTTACAGTTATGTAAAACTTTGCGATATCCGCCCATACCTCACAACAAGTCATATTAACTTCATGTTAGCTCTTCTGTTTGTTAAGCATCCAACAACTCCGCACACAATAGATATGTGCAGTTCATAAACTGTTTATGTTTCGAATTAAACATGAGTTTACATACAAACCCGGACGTTTTCTGTCAAATCTTCAAGTTGCAACTCACAGTAATTTGTATGAGAGACCGCCAAAAAGTCTCATATCATAAACGGAGAAATTAATTTACATTTCCTCGTTTACATAAATAAAAGAGGCAGTATTGCCGTGCCGTTGTGGGCGCCGACGGCTTGGCGGGAATCGCTCCCCGAATATACACCGTCGTTGGAAATGCTAATGTGCAAATGTGAGACCGGCAAAAACTGCTCGACTGTTCACTTTCATCTAGGTGCTAATAATTTCAATTTAAACAGCTCGCTGAGGCAAATTTTGTGGCAGTTAGGCTCGCACGGTAAACTCGTGTAGCAGGATCAATGTTGTTGGTTTTGCTAATATAATTAGTGTTTCAGTGTGATAATTAGTTCGCTTTCTACAAGAAACATACTACTACGTGTACTTTCAGAGTTAGTGTTTGTGTTTGGTACGTATAGAAAACTAGTGATATATATGTATATTCAGGAAGTAATAAACAATAGTAGGTACATGTAGCAGCAGCGGTAAGGTTTGGTGAAAACTCAAGTATTTTACCTATAGATTGTGTTGAGGATTTTCAATAAAAAACGATGCAATAGTTTAACGAGCAAACTATGTATTCGCCATTTTGATTTTACAACATTCTAGGAGAGGGGTATGGGAACAATATCTATATAAATAAAAATACATGTTTGTATGTTCGTCCTCTATGCGCTGCCATACCGTTAATCCGAATGCGATAAAACTTGGTCAACTTATTGCTAGAGAACTTGCGCGAAGGTTTATAGGCAGAAAAAATACGCGGACGAAGTCACTGGCAGAAGCTAGTTTTAAATAAAAGCAACCACGGTCGAGAGATAGGTATGACGTAGCGTATGGTATCGTTTCTTGCCCCGAGTTGTCTGCAGTCCTTGATCTGCGTTAATGGTGGAGTTCACAACAATAAATTATTCTAAATCTAATGTTATATTTATTTATATCCTAATCTATGTAATAATAAAAAGTAGAGAGGTTTCGTGGAATGAAGTTCCTTTCACTTTTGCACACAAAAGTTTAGTGTTGTGATGATCAAAGTTTTACACTTTTTCTCATTCGGAAAGTGTGCAGAATATAATGTGCGATAAGGAATTTCTTTCCAAAAACTATTTTAAGTCAAGCACGAAAATAATTAATAATGAAAATTATTAAACCAGAAAGAAAACATATTCTTTAATCAACATTTATTTACCAAGATGTTACTATGAAATTAGAAGGAAAAACTAAATAGGTGCCTAGGTAGGTATATAATAAAGTGAACAAACAAATTATTTTTATTATTTCCCTAAACAATTACCTCCTTACTAATAAACGTATCATATCTTATCAGGTGAATAGTTACACACCTATTTCTCTCTTTCAGTCGTCAGTAATTTGACTTTTGAAAGAAGAAGACAATGCGTTGTGTAACTATACATACGCTATACAACTTTTAGTAGTAAGGAGGTTAGCAAATAACAAAGTTAATTTATTCTAAGTCAAATTTTAACAAAAGTTTTTAGTAACTGAAAACCTTATCTTTAAAATCTTAAGCAAATTGAGAGGCTCCGCTTGTTTTCTCGTTAGTTAATGACTATATTTTAAACTTAATAATAAAGACGGACAAGCGGCTTTGTTTGTGCTTGAAAGGTAAAATTTCGTGCACCTAAATTAATGCTAATTAAGAAATGTGAGCTCCAGAAATAAACACAAGTTGAAAAGCGTGACAACCTGAAAGCTCTGACATTATAATTACGAAAAGGAACTTTTACGAAACAAAAGATAGACCAGAAGATACGTGAATCTACTCATTACTTATTACTTACTACAAGCGCGATATTAATCTCATTAATTAGATTGATTGAACAAAAAAGTTGACAGAAATTAATTATGAGAGTGCTACTTATCTCTGCAGTCATAAAGTTCGATGACAAAAAATATGACTTATCCGAGAGAGACGCCAGTAAACGAACATTGAGATATGAAACGTGCTTGTGAAGGATGACTGTATTATATTATTAGATAACATCATTATTTTCATCCTGGCAGATTCCGGCCGCTGAATAGGCATCGCTTTGCCAAAAGAGCGAGGACATGGCCAGTAGGTAGGTACCTACTTTCTTTCTTCGAGTACTTCCTCGTAGCGAGTAGTACCGGGTGACTTTATGTTGTTTGAGAGGCTTAGTAGACACTTTCTATTTCCAACTTTCAGGAGGGCTAGATTTTCCCCAACCAATTTTAGTTCAAACTGGTGCTTTCTTATGGCTTTCTAAGATCGATACGAAGAAATTATAAAAGGTACCTTCTTACTGATATTCTTCTTTATAAGATAAAATGCATGATTTTAAGAAAAATAATGTTGGCAATGTCAGTCTATAAAACATTAAGTTGTCCTTTGTATTTCAATAACTATAGTGAAGACCGTTGCTAATTACCGTTGCTTGTGGCTAAATAATAACAGCCACACGGGTCAATCGATCAGGTTAAGCTACGCTTGCCGCGGTTGGTCCATAGATGTGTGACCATCTTAACATACCCCTCCATGCCTCGGAAAGCACGTTAAGCCGTTGGTCTCGGCTGTCATTCGTGGATCTTTGACAGTTGTTATGGATCGTCAGAAGTCCGAAAGTCTGACAAACAGTCTTACCAAGGGGTATCGTATTACCCAGTAACTGGGTTGTGGAGGTGAGGCAGTCGCTCCGTGTAAAATACTGGTATTCAGCTGCATCTGGTTAGACTGGAAGCCGACCCCACCATAGTTGGGAAGAAAACGCTCGGCAGATGATGATGAGTGAATACCTTCCTAATTCCTTCAGCACAGTTAATATTATAGTCGAAATCTCCGTCAAAAACCTTAGCCCCGTGTTCAATCACAGTTCTGAATACATCAGAATAAAGAGATCATATGAAAACTTCAGTAGAGTCCACATTAACAAATGTAAAGAGCAGAGATCCATACGTCCTCGTATAATCTACGGAACATTACAAGTCCCGGTAGCGATTCCCTTTCCGCCTCGCTGAGATATTGTAATGAAATCCCGCCATCTGCTTTCACTCGCCGGCGTAATATGATGTGCGACCTGTGCCTGCTTTCCGTATACCTCGATCAAAATAATATTTATTGTATAAAACACGCTGTTTTTCGAAACGTAATTATGATATAAGCTGTATTTAATTGTGATGTTTTATCTTCCGTACCTACGTCTTCGAGTAGAGGTTGGTTTATATCAACCAGATATTCCGTGTAGTCGATAACTGATGGCTGGGTTACTTAGAAATTCCTATCAGACGCTTCACTCTAGTAAATCTCACTACTCTACTCAAATGAATGTTTAATTTTGTTTCATTCCAAGTTCACATAACACCGACAAAATTACATAGAAATAAACGTTCATGCTCATTTTATTTCATTTTTCGATCATACGAGTCGTTAGATGGGGTCACTAATGAATTTATTTTACACTTCTGATTAATTTCTAAGACAGACATATATATGAACCATTAGTGATGTGTCTGATATCGGCTTTAAGATACTACATAGGAATTGTGCCTGGGCATTAATTAAATTATTACGGTGAGTGGGAGGGGGGATAAAAGTTCCCACTTTTGAGTTTTTCGCTAATATCTTTAAAACACACCGTCATAGATAAAAATTATATTCTATGTAATGAAAGTTTATAAAATTTTCTACAACTTTTATATTACACACTTTCTTCGAATTCCTACCCATTTTCGAACTGCACGTTCCGGAAAAGTGAAAATTTTCGAAAAAAAAAACTATTTATCAAACACTAGCTCTTGTCTGCTCTTCGTTCGCGTTGTTTCGGAATAAAAAGTAGCTTATATGTTAATCCAGGTCCTAATCTATCTACTACCACATTTCATTCAAATCCGTTCAGCAGTTGAGTTATCGAAACTTTTATCTATGCCTACTATACCATTTAAGTCTTCATCCCTTTACGCCGTGAGGTTCCTGGCAAGGGTTCTTTTTCCAAGGCACCCTCATCAACAGTGGATGGTTCTTGCTGAAGGGGCTCTACGTCGTCTTACCATCGCTTTAGTCAACAGACACGCCGCGCCGTTGAGGCATTTCCCTTGCCAGTGGAGGCACGCCGCAGAACATTTCAGCATTGCTTTCCAACATCCACATTTGCCACTACCATAATCCTTGGTGCGGCGGCAAATATTGTTTTCAGTAGGGCCTCCGGTGCTGGCGAATCTTCGGTTGTTATTGGCACCAAGCTGTCTCCTACATGTTTCCATTCCCACTCTTGAGGAGGCAGCTCTTTCCCGAGCCACAGCTGCGCTTCGACAGGTGCGCCGTGAATGCTGTTTAGCTGCGTTCTCCGAACTACATATACATACAAAGTTTCATCAAAACGAATCATATGAGCCCAAACTCGAGGGGTTTAGGAATACCTAAAGTTTTACATCGAGCTACAGGCAGATTATATTATTAAATTGGCCTAAACACATTAAAAATAGAACAATGAAATAAATAGCGCCAAAGAGCACACTGCTTAGCATACATTTAAATACTCAGACTACCACTTAGAAGAATAAATATAATATTTTTAGCAAAATACGAAAAGAAAGAAAAGTATTTTATTTGGGACACGCTTAGGAATTAAGTACAAACAATAAAAAAGGAATATTTAAAACTAACAAAATAATTAAAACAAAAAAAAAAACCTGTGTGAGTCCAAAACGGCTCGTATCTCAGCATAATGCTGCGATATTCTGATAGGGCCCGCTGTGATGCCATGGACACACCTATAAACACACAAATAAAAACCGTATTTCTTACAAGATAATAATTGTACAAAAAAAATTACAATCAACCCACGGCCGACGCTCCAACATCGCTTGTCCATGCTACAGACTATTTATTGTCTACAATCTATGACAAACGATGGAACACGGGCGCAAGCGATGCAAATAAATTAATAGAAGTACGACAAATAACAGCATCTGAATAATAAACAGCATCTGATAAATAAATAATTACTTCAGAGTGGAGTGGTGTAAATATATAATAATAAGTGTCGTTATTGTGTATGACTGAGCAAATCATGCATGGAACATTATAGAAAATAGAAATAGTTTATTGTCCAGATAATACAGTAAGCAGGTTTACGGGTTAACACGAATTTGAGACGACATGAGCAGCTTAAAATATTATCTATAGCTAAGTTACTAAGGAATAATTAGCAATGAGCCCCAAACTAGACAGTTAGTCTGTATCTTGGGGCTTGGGGTAAGAATTCCAGAGTGGAGGCTAGAGAGGTGATTTCAGGTGTTATTTATTTATTTATATATACTTGGTACTTGGTTTTTTTATTTTGGTGTTGTATGATATGTCTGGTATGTTTGTGTATGAGTGATGTGTGTGTGGTGTGTGGTGTGTGTGAGTGAGTATTTGTTTCTATTGTGTAAAGCGCAAGGTAAACTTGTTTAGCCCGGGGATACCGCACGGTCTCCGGGGAGGCGGCGAACCTCCTTGCCGGATTACCGCCATGGGATCTGGAGGCAAAAGTCCTCGCGCACATGTGGGAGTGGCGCGAGGAGGCAGGACGCCGGGGCGTAACTCCGTTGCCGCGAGAAATCGCGGCACGGCGTACAGAGCTCCAGCAGGATCTCATGGCGGCATGGAGAGTGCGATTGTCGCAACCAGCGCTGGGCACGCCACAATTGCGGCGATAAGTCCCCTCTTTGAGGAGTGGCTGGAGAGGCGCCACGGCGTCCTTACCTTCCGCCTGACGCAGGTCCTCACCGGACACGGGTGCTTCGGGAGGTACCTGTTCCGGATAAGGCGGGAGGAAACGCCCGGGTGTCACCACTGTGTGGATCGCCCGGAGGACACGGTGGAGCATACGGTGGAGGTCTGCCCGGCTTGGGCGGAGCACCGCCGTGTCCTCGCGAAAGCGATCGGCGGCGGCGATCTCTCGCGTCCGGCCCTGGTCCAGGCCATGGTACGGAGCGAGAGTGCATGGGAAGCCATTACCTCCTTCTGCGAAGCAGTAATGCTCGTGAAGGAGGAGGCGGGACGCGTGAGGGAGAGGCAAGCTTTGCGCCCTCACGCCCCTAGTCGCCGCAGGAGACGCCCTGGGCGTCGGGAATTGGCAGCCGATTCCCGGCCACCGTAGGCGCGGGCTTGCGGACGGCGAGCAATGGGTAGCTCGCCGTCCGGTAAGGACCAAGCCCGAGTCGACGGCGCGTCGTGTTCCACGCGCGCCTCAAAGAGATGTCAGCACTATTGACGGGGTCCGCTAGGGCCGATGCCAGCTAGGGTTGCGGGATGTTCGAAAGAGTTACCGTGGCCCCGGCACAGGCAACAGAAGGAACACGGGTGGGTTTTAGTCAGTAAAAGTCTGACACGCCCTCCCGCTCCGCCCAGAGCGGGAGAAGTCATTTGATGATTTGCCATCCACAAAGAAAAAAAAAAAAGAAAAAAAAAGGTAAACTTGTTGTAGTCTGTCTGGGGGTAGACAGTCCCGTAGTCTACGCATGGTGTGGATGAGTTTTCTTATTCTGCCAGAAAGGTTGGATATATGTTGTCTATAAGTTAGGTATTCGTCGATAAGGATGCCGAGGTATTTAATGAAAGTGGTATGTTCAAGAGGAGGACAGTCACAAGGGGAAATAGAAATGCTAGAAGAGTAGTGATGCAGTTTGAGTTTTAGGTGTTCCGGAGGTTTTGAAGCGGCAGTCTTGGAGAAGACAATATATTTAGTATTACTGCCGTTTCGTGCGAAGAGGTTTCTGTCTAGGTTGTTCGCGGTTAGTGATAATCTCTATTCTGCTAGACAGTGTACATGTTCAAACGTTTCGCGTGAAATATGACGGCTGTATCATCTGCATAAGTTATAATGTCAGCATTGTTTACAGAGAGGTTTAGTATGTCGTAATATAGACAGTGAAAAGCGTGGGACCGAGTACACTGCCCTGTGGAACTCCGAGGTAAATGGGGTGTTGGTCACTAGTAAAAAAACTTACTTTTGTTTACTGTTTCCAGTTTGTCAGATAGCTTTAAACCATTCAAGGCAAATTCCTCTTATTCCTATTTATTCTAGTTTCTTAAGGAGTAGGCTAGTTGAGACCGTGTCAAACGCCTTTGCAAGCTCAAGGAAGATAGCAAGGCATTTTTCATTTTTCTCTATATGAGCAGAGATACAATTAGTAAGGAGATTGGCAGCGTCCTCTGTCGACTTATTCCTTCGGAAACCAAATTGATAGTCAGAAATGAGATGATTTTTCTCAATGAAAGAAATATTAAGAAATTATAAGATATAAGAAATAAAAAGAAATAATAATAAGACTCCGCTAAGGACCAATACCGACTAAGTGCTGGCCCAGGATCAGTTAACAAACTGTTTTCCTTTTGTACTAGTAGCAAGTGTTGTTTATAACTAAAATTACCAACTGTTTTATAGCACGAAAAGGAGGTGGCAAGTCGTTCTAGCAGTGAGAGGCAGCGGGTTTGAATCTTCCACGGAATGCAGCAGTTCTGTGCGCTGAGGCCAACAGAGGGTAGGAAAATGCACTTGGCTTAACTTAATGTATCTCTCGTGACCAAGGTCAATTTTAGATATTCTGTTTATTTTATTTTTTTGAGAATGGTGCCTATTATGTTCAATAACGGCATGTTCACCAACCACAGCACAGATGGCTTCCAGGTGGTGCTTCGCAAAAAAACGGCCTCCCTGTGGTCTCGGGTAAATGGTAGCACCAACATAATTCTGAGCGTGGTGTCGGACAGAGTGGACAGCCAAATCCTGAGGCATTGGTTGCTCATGCATGTACAAAATAATAATTATTTTAAATTTTACTAATATAACTATAAGTATATACTTACTAACATAATATGGACTTTTACCAATCACTGTGTGCTTGGTCTGAATTAAATATTTTCAATTTCAATAAAACACTAATTAGGTAATTCACGATTTCATTTAGTGGATAGCATAAGCACTAGGTAAACTTAAACTCAAAGCATTTATTTCAAATAAACCATTTACAGGCACTTTTGAATTGTCAAAGAGTCGGTCAGTTAGTCAGAAAGTTGAAGCTAGTTGCCCATTCCAAAGCGTAGATCTCTTATGGAGAAGAACGGGCAAGAAACTCCACGGACACTCGTTTAAATCAAAATATTGTTACAAAATATTGGTTACATAATTCATGTTGAAATTAAGTATGTGAGAACAATGCAGAAAGACGTGCACGTTAAAAGCGTCCGCAACAAAAAGATAAGAGTCAAAAACGATTCAAAAATTATATGTTATTATATGGTTACAAATTTTTCGAACTTATGAAGCAATGGATTAGCAATTTGCTTCAAAATGATTCAGATTCCGACTGATAGTGTGTTACGCAATTAGGGTGCAGGCCCTACTGACGGCGCCCTTTTAAAAACATGACACATAGATCAGCATCATTCAGCTCAACCATTTCGAAGGGATCCCAATGATCCAACACACACGCCACCACCAGCGAGACATTTGAGTGAGCATGACATACTCTCAGTCGCCAGGGCAAATTCAAGTCACTAAAAGACGTAACCAGTTAATGGTAGCTTTATAGTGGTAGGTACATAGTGCTCACACATGTGCTATGTAATTATACAATACTAAGAGATTGAATCTATATAATGTAAAGGTAAGTAGCTTTAAACTAATGTGAAGAAACCAGATGAAGCTTTCTGTGATCTGACATTCTCATCAAATTATTTAAAAATCACTCTTATTTAAAAAATGGAGTTATGTGACATCGGGGAGGGACATAAAAAATAAAATACCTAAGTAAAAGACATAGGTATATAAAAATAATCAAAAACTTTGCAATGTGCTTCGAGGCTTTTAATAACTGCAACCAAGGCTTTTGTACCCCGTTTCTTGGAAAAATAATGTGTTCACTAAATTGTATTGTGATTTTCTAGAGGCAAACTAATTTTCATAAGCCGACTTTGGTTGCAATATATTGTTTCGCTGATAATATTGTTTTCATAAGGCATTTTCTGTTTAATGTATCGTCTCATAAAAGTGTAATAAAATTCTGACTCGATTTTTCAGGGGTTGAGCGTAAATATTGAAAACTTAACTACTAAACATTATTTTTGTTATTCCGTAATGACCAATTGCATTATCTATTCATATTCATTTATTTGCGTTCCACAAGGTAAAATAAGATGTTAACAAAAGACTTAGAGCTAGGAGCCATTGTAGACCCTGTAAGGGCATAGCAAAATTATTGTTTGAAACATAGCTTTTACTTAAAGTTTAAAGTCTAAATCATAGAAACCTAAAAATTACATGAAAACTGAATAATTACATCTAATTAAGGGTTCGTGCATCAAGAACCTAGTGACGTTCAATTTAAAAATTAGGCAGTAGGTATTGGGGTAAGCATTCAATTACCTGCGTACATTTAGGTAACGTAACATCTACACAAATAAATAAAATTGAAGTGTCTGTTTGTTATGTCAGAATAACAGCTTTTTACTAAATGCATTATTTTTTTATTTTTTTTTTATTTAAGATAGGTTTGCTCTTGACTCTAGTCTAGGTCAGAGATGACAGAGACAAAGTCGACGATGGAGCGAGCTTACCCAGAAGAAGCCTGTTAACTCTCACTTTGAAGAGATCGGGGTTGTATACGTTCGGAAACACAGACGCAGGCAGAGAGTTCCACTCCTTTGCTGTGCGCATCACAAAAGACATTTGGAAACGCTTAGTGCGAATTGATGAAATAGCAACTAGGTAGGGATGGTAATCTGCAGTGCGTCTAGATGACCGATGGTAGAAGGGGGCAGGCGGAATGAGGTCGTGGAGTTCTCGAGCACACTCACCGAAGTACAATCTGTAGAAGACCGACAAGCAGGCAACCTTAAAGAAAAAATATGAAAGTATATACGGTACTAACAACAAAAAACATTTTTTCTTAATTTTTGTCTGTCTGTCTGTTTGTTCCAGCTAATCTCCGAAATATCTGAACCGATTTTGACAGGACTTTCATTGGCAGATAGGTGATGTTATAAGGAGTAACTTAGGCTACTTTTATTTTCAAAAAAAGTATTAGGGTTCCGCGCAAAAAAACCCATGAATTGAAATTAAATTTGAATTTGAAATTTAAGCTCTCTTGCGCTAATCTCTGGAACTACCAGTCGGATTTGAAAAAAATCTGTTTGCATTTGGTAGCCCAATTCTCGAGAATAGTTATAGGCTACTTAACATCACGCTATGACCCATAGGAGCCGAGCAAAAAGAAAAAAAGTCAGAAAGAACGCTAAGCGAAAACGAAGTAAAAGCGCCGGCGGGCGATGCAACAGCCGCGTTGCATCGCCTGCCCGCGCTCGCTGTTACTTCGTTCGGAGGAGGAGGACGAAGTCGCGGGGCACAGCTACTCCACAATAAAATTGCCCTTTCCAATTCAAAAACACAAATTTTCCCCAGCATCCATTACATGCCGATAAAATCAAGTAGGTGAATCGTATGTAGATCTGAATTAGGTGTTAATTCACGTACCAATCCGTTTAAACGTATCTCATGTATGTCAAATACGTAATTAACGTTAGTGTTGGTGCAGACGACGCGGCGTGTACCGGTGCCAAGGTACACAGCCGCGTCGCATGTGCTCCCAATCATCGCTCATATCGTATGCCACAAACTGATAATGTTGCGTGGCATGCGTGCAAGCAATGCTCTAATATTCGATTTGTATTCACGGTCGTGTTGTTTATGGGCCATAGAGATGCGGGCGCCCATTGACTGGGCAATTTACATTGAATCGCTACTTTTGTGTACACGGAAACTGGGACGCTGGAACGCGATGATGGTCTAATTATTATGTACCTGCGTGCATGGTCAGTGCGACAAACATTTTGGGGAAGTTTTGTGACGGCGCGGTGTGTACGGCTCAGGGCGATTATTTATTAAAATGTGCCTGGTGTACTGAAAAAAATGACTTGTTAGTTTAAACAGACTGCCTCGTTCGTTTAGTGGTCGCAAGAATGACTGCTGAGCGTGAGGTCCTGGATTCGATTCCCAAATCGGGCAAAGTCGGTAGGTAATTGGGGTTAAGTATTGGGTTTTACCATTAGGAATTTTTAGTAGCAGCCCGGAGTTTTGATTTGTGCCCGGTTGATGGCAATAAGATCGCCCCCTAATATAATACATAAGACTTAAACATAACCAGCGAAATGTGGGTGTACACCTCTGCGTAACCCTTCGGGGAATACAACCGTGATGTTATATTATGTTTAAAACATTTTCACGCGGTTTACTCTAAAAGCTAAGCCGGATTACTGAATAGTCTAGATTGCAACCAACAGTGCTACAGTATACATGCTAATAGTTTCTCGATACATTACTACACTTGGTACCAACCACTTGAAAACACAACAATCTACATAATTAGAATGCACTATAAGCAATGACAATTGCAGCAAATGCATCTTTTGGAAAACCTCTGGAAATCTGTTCAGTTATAATTTCTTTAAAAAAATAAATAGTTAAAAAAATTAAAAAACACGATTGCCCTGCCAAAACACGAACTAAAAAGTAAAAAACAAGTTGTATTGCCTAGTTAATCTTTATACACAAAGCGAAAGGTCACTCATTTACTCCTTGACTAATCAGATAAATAAAATTGTCATTGCAAGAGGTCCCCCGACTGCAATAATAATTTTATTTACCTTACCTTTCGCTTTGTATATGTTACGGCTAAAACCCGAAGTGCGGCTACAACTAGTTTTAGCCGGCTACAACTAGGTGTGGGCTGAAAGGTAGGTTAGGTTAGGTTAGTACTGTGACTACACAACACACCTAGTTGTAGCCGGCTAAAACTAGTTGTAGCCGCACTTCGGGTTTTAGCCGTAACATATATATAGATTAGCTTATACAACTTGTTTTATACTTTTTAGTTGGTTTTTGGGCAGGGCAGTCGTTTTTATTTTTTTTATTTATTTATTTATTTATTTAAACTTTTCACACTTAAAAAAGTACAAAGGCGGACTTAATGCCTTAGGCATTCTCTACCAGTCAACCAAGGGTGGTGAAGAGATTAGATGCAGGTTTTTTTAAATCAGGATTTTTATTTTATAAATTTAAGTGACAAGTTTTTTTTTGTTTTGTAATGTGCTCATCAAGGCCTTCCATTTGATACCCATATTGTAATAATTGAAGAAAAAATATTTTTTCACATTTGAAAATGAAGCCATACAGCCGATATATTGGTTTTACAAATATATATATATGTATATATATATATATTGTATATATAGCCAGTGTCACTCGGGAAGATTTAAGGATTCTAACGATACCCTATAAGTACATTCAAATCTGTTCAGGCGTTTAAAAGTTATGGTGGACTAAAGAAACTCACAGACATATAGAGGCATGAGGAACAGGGTGTAAAGTTCACTCATCCTCCATAGAAAAGGGAGGATCCTCCGACCAGACGGGTGTTGTGTCTGGTGGGCTACTACCCGACGGTTGATGTCGGGATGTAGTATATATGCTAGTCGCGCGGTAAACTCTGATTGCGCGATGCAGGATCTTGCGTGACATCAGTGTGACGCGTTCCATTGTGGCGATGTAGATATGCCGCCACAGACATACATGAACCCTGAAAATATTACACTCCTTTGCTACCAAAACCAAGGCCTTCAATTTAATACCCATATTGTAATAAATTGAAAAAAAAATATTTTCACATTTGAAAATAAAGAATATCGCAAAACCAAGTCGTTTTATGCCTGGTCGGGGAACAACAGATGCCATCTTTGCTATTCGCCAGACGTGCGAGAACGACAGAGGTGCGCATAAAAACTTGCACATGGTATTCATTGTCCTCGAAAAGGTATACGACCGAGTGCCTCGTGAAGTTTTGTGGTGGGCCCTTAAGGATAAATGTGTGTCAGGGAGGTATGTGTGCGGGATGTTCGAAAGAGTTACAGGCAACTGAAGGAACACGGGTGGGTTTTAGTCAGTAAAAGTCTGACACGCCCTCCCGCTCCGCCCAGAGCGGGAGAAGTCACTTGATGATTTCCTATCCAAAAAAAAAAAAGAAAGGAGGTATGTGCAGTTTATTCGAGCGATGTACAGTCGATGCAGTACCCAAGTCCAGTCTACAGTGGGCTCTACCGGCACTCAGCCCTTACCTCTTCGTAATGATAATGGACGCTCTTACGTCGGATATCCAGGAAGAGGCGCCCTGGTGTATGCTGTTCGCTGATAACATTGTGCTGGTTGTTGAGAGTGGCTTAGAGATTCAAAGCAGATTGGAGGTGTGGTGGGCAAAACTGGAGACCGCTGGCCTGAGATTAAGTCGGACCAAAACAGAATATTTGTTATGTGATTTTGGCGGTTTCTCCAGTCCTGTGCCCATATCTCTCGCCGGAACGCCCTTACCGATCTGCTCCGACTTTCGGTACCTCGGGTCGTTTGTCCAAGGGGATGGCAAAGTAGACCGAGACGTAACGCACCGGATCAACTCAGGATGGATGAAATGGCGACAGGTCACAGAAACAACTTGCGACCCACGGGTGCCCCTCAAGTTAAAAGGGAAAATTTACAAGTCCGTGATAAGGCCTGTCGTACTGTAGGATCGGAATACTGGGAAGTGAAGAAGATGGATGAAAAAAGATTGCATGCAGCGGAGATGAGAATGTTGAGATGGATGTGTGGAGTAACGAAAATGGATAAAGTAAAAAATGAGTATGACGGAGAAGGTACATCTATCTAGTTATCGTCAGCCATATTTTAACTACTGTGGGCGTGCTATGGGTAGTGTTGGTTATTGCGCAATAGAAAAATCGTTTACAGTTCAAATCAAATTATAATTAACGATCAAATTAATCACAATAGCTTTTCACACACTGTAGGTACACGATACAACTAATACGGAAAGAGGGACAGTTTCTAAACGTATTCACTGCTCGACAGCCACTGCATAACTCCGGTGACCAGTCGACGAGCGTTATTTTGTAGACTCTGTCAAGCACCGCTTGGCGGCGCTGGCGTCCCGATTAGTCAAACAACGACTAACGTATTTCCGACAAGTATACAAGGAAAAGTTGGAAAGTGGCGCCAGTGACAGAAAAGTTGAAAGGAAATCGTTTGGCTTGGTATGGGCATGTGATGAGGAGGGAGGAAATGCATGTGACTAAAAGAGTCATGAATATAAATGTTGATGGATGGAGAGGGAGAGAAGGCCAAAGAAACGATGGATGGATTGTGTGAGTAATGATATGAAAGAGAAAGGAGTGAATGATAGCGTAACTGTTGACAGGGGAAAATGGAAAGAGAAAACGTGTTGCTCCGGCCCCAAGTAACATGGGACAAGGACAGGAAGATGATGATGACTACCGCCAAATTGTTTTTTTTTTTTTTTTTCAAAAAATATAATAATAACACTGACGAGAACTGACCTCCCACCTCATTCTTGCCTTTATTGGCTGGCTTGAGTAGAGATTCGCAAGAACAAACGTGCTCGGAGGAAGGAAGTAGTCCAGTAAGATGCTGGTAGGGATCTTGACCGTACTTCCGGGATTGTCCTGATAGCCGTGGAATACCTCTCCACACCTCTTAAGCACCTCAAGACATGTTGCCCCCTTGTCGCTACGACACTATGTGCTAGCGACCGTTTCCGGGGGCCCATTATTGAGTGTGCAAGTCACCCCCTGCCATTTTATCCGTGCATTGTATTTATCAAACATTGGTCAGGCAGGGGACATAGTCCTTCCATAGTTTTAGATAACCAGTCCACTTTAGCCATCCAAACCCATAGCCCAATATTTTTTTGTCCTACACCAACCGGGGGTTGTCCTTGGGTGCACTTGCGTAGTACGCACAAGGATAATCGTCGGTTGGTGCCTCATTTCCATTGAAAGCGTCTAACGGGCCTCTGCGAGTTGGCTTCGGCCCCTCATATGCCTTTCAAAGGTCCGGGACCCTAGGGTCCTGAGAAATATATAAAAAATAATAATAATAATACCATTTATTTCAGGCGACACAGGCCCATAGAAAAATACCTTAACCTAAACATACATATTTTTATTATCAAACAATTGTGTTAGTAAATAAGGCTTAAGACTATGTTAGTAGCGCTTCACTTTGCACTAGGTGAACTTTGCTTTACTTTGAATATATATAGCCAGTGTCACTTGGGAGGGTGTAAGGATTCTAACGATACCCTATACATCCAAATCTGTTCAGTCGTTTAAAAGTTATCGTGGAATAAAAAAACTCACAAACATACATGAACCCCGAAAATATTACACTCCTTTTTTGGGGCAGTCGGGTAAAAATGGTCAGATTCGTTTAAACAAACCATACGAAATCACGTTGTAGCAGGAAAGATAACCAAATAGGTATGTAGACTTTGACACAAATAAAAATACAAGTTTTCTCATGACCAAACAAACACGAGTGTGGGATTATATCAAGTAAGCGTAATCGACATGAGCGGGAATCGCCTCATTAACAGTTTGAAGCATCTGATCAGAACACGATACAGCAGATACCACTCATCTTTTGTTACAAAGTGCTGTTATAAAGGAAAGAAGTTATTATCATTCTTAATACGAAACTTATTTGATAAATGAGTGTTGTTGCAGTTTTGGACAGTGCAAAATGGGGAAATGTACCTATTTTAGATTTCAGTCGCGCTATCTGTCTTATGGTTCTGAAATAATGTTTCTTGTAAGTAGCTTGTTGACGACTAATTATTGTTGATCATATTATTTTCGTAAACTAACCCTTTTCTGTGGGCATGGCAGAAATAAACTTAAACTTTTTCTGTTTTTTTTTTTTTTGTTTTTATGTCAATATTGTGTGCCTTAACCTGGGTCAAATAAATTTATTTTCTTTCTTTTCTGTCTGTCTTTCTTAAACCCTTTATGGCCCATAAGTACGCGGTATGAAGTTCTACCTTTCCGCATTTTCATTCAATAAAATAAAATGTCTATTGTAAAATTTTGTTTTGTTTCTAAATACATAACTACACTGACAATGACTACCCTGATTGTAAGTTCCTACATAGGGATTATTGTAAAACGCGACACGTATATTTAAATTCCTTGAATATTTAAACGTTCCTCCGCTTTTCTTCACCGCATCGCCATTAATGAGTAATTTGAGTTCCGTAAGAAGCTCAGGCCTCTCTTTGTTAACGAATGTACATACATACATACAGATGTAGTTGCAAATTCAGCCCATTTTTAAAGCGAATTCACGAAAAAGGTTTTAATACATTTTTCGTATTGGTTAATAACAGTAACTTGCAGAATTGTAACTGGCAGTTAACGTGAAACATGATACACTTTTAAAAATAAATGTATCTAGGTTCGCGCCAAAAATACTGTATCGCATTTTATGCCACATTCTCAAACACACATCGCGTCATATACATACATCTATATTCTCAATAGTATTTACCGAGCATTTGCTCATTCTCTTTACGAAATATAATTATAATAAAAATATCCATGTTTAAAAAAATAATATGTAGTTAAATTATAATTATACTTAGGAGAATAAATTTCTTCGAAGTACCGAGCAATTTGTATCGTTGAAAGAAAAACCGCACCTTGTAAAATAAAGGATCGCTTCAGCTTAAACTTATAACTTTGAAAGTAATTCAGCTAAATATGTTTCTTTATAGACGCCTATGAAATTAATATTCTGACACAACGTCGATAGGGCTCGATATTGTTTATAACCAGGGAGGTTTATACAAACTCTCCATATTATATTTCATCTAGATCGTTTATCCGAGTATTAAATTCGATAATATTCGGAATTAATAACCTGATAGTGGTTCTAAATTGGCAATAAACTTTAAGGTTATAGTCTCACGGACTAACTAACGCTGTAAGTACCTTAACGCGCATAGATATTATTAGTGCCAAATTACGTACGGAATTATTGTATATCGATAACATATTAATGTTTAATTACGTAATATTAAACACTAGTCAATATTGAGAATATTAATATCATACACTTATGATACGTACTTATGTCAGGTGATGTGTAATTACGAGTATCATACCATTACCTGCAAAAACAATATCAACTTCAAATAATTTCATTGCAAACCCTAAAACAGCGACAAACTAAGTAGCTAAGTGGACCTTTTCAAACTTTTTAATGGCACTCGAAACCATTACGTCCTTAAACCTCTAACGAACCTGTTTAATAAATTTTAGAAGTGATAACACATATCCCAAATTAAATGAGCCTAGTGGTTGTTCAACACATAATTCACTCTATGGACTCTACAAACAAGTGTATGGGGACGATAAAACAGAGTGGTTGAAGTTGTTGCGTGGAGGTGCGGGCGCGGGCGGACACGGGTCAACTTGCAAGTCGCCTAAGTTTATGTTTACTATCCATGAGTACACTTTACATACGACCTATGATTAAATTACCTACAGCTTTAACGATTTCAGGAAGATTCCATTGTATTTGTGTCAAAGAAGTTTTATCTTCGGCTGCTTCTGTACGTAATCAATATTTGCTCATGTCGACTTTTACTGGTCTAGGTACATCTGATTTGATTTTATAAAGTCCATTAATTTAAAGAGATTAAAGGTGGGACTAAATGTTGCTGGAAACCTTTCTGTAAAATCTAATGTAAACTTTATCACAAGTTAACATCTCATGTCCTTGTTTGTTAAAACATTGTTTTACCTGAAAGTAGAAAATATCTGGTTCAAGTACAAGTACAAACATTGTAAAAACGCTTAACAAAATGTCAAGCATTTTATGGTAGCTTTACAGTTCATGCAATGTATCAGAGTAAGGGAGTATCGAACAAACTGTGTTCCCAGTGGGGGCATCGAAGAACGTATTTGCATCAATAGACGCATTGCTAAATAAAAGCCGTCTGCGTCACGTGCGGTCTCACAAACATTCTCAAACCGTTTATACAGCACTTGCTGTAATCTGACACAGTTAATGTGAATAAGAACAAGAAAAGTAATCAAGTCAGAAACGAAGGTAATGTAAAAAGGTAAACTTTCATGTTTAAATAACTTTATAATTCTGTTATGTCTTCGTTTGTTATTTATTGTTGAAGAAAAGCTAATCGTACACCTTCTTTCTTCAGCGGTGATTAAACAAAGAAAGATCTCATAATTGGATATAATAAGGAGGAGTTCATCCAAAATGTTAATTATCCAATATTATTATGAGTGAATTTCATTTTTAATTGTGCCTGACGGACAAAATTAATCAAACGAGTTCCAAAACTTCGAACAAGGGTTTTATTAATCTTATCAATTACTTTGAAAAATCTACTGAAATAAGACGTCTGGCTGATATTATATGTCTTGATAACCTTGGAGAGCTTCATAATTATAATATATTCAAATTGGCTTTTATTACAAATATTTGCTGTTTCTGTTTGATAGCAGTACCTATTTAATATTAATAGAAAATGTGTAAGATTTATGAAGCAGGGTTGTAAACTGAAGTATTATGTTATCACTTGCGCCCAAATAGGAGCAGAGTATTCAAGTGTGCGCATTCAGGTCTGGGTGGCTCCGATATGCTCACATACCTTATTAGACCGTGGCACGTGATGAAGCCGCCTATGCATCACGCAGACGTGATTCCAATTATAGTTTGCAATTTGCTCAAAACTCGAAGTTTCCTTTAAGATTATTCATAGTACACATAACGGCCTGTACAATCCGAGTAACGAAGTGACCTGGAGTACCCGGTGAGATGCCGTCAAGAGGCCATTAAGGCACCCTCCGCTGCGCCAATCTTCTTGAGTATCACATCCAATTCTTCCAACAGACACTGTCAAAACCTGCCTTTATTTTAAACAAGATATAAAAACGATTCGTAATTATTTGATAAATTGAAGGTACTCGGCACGTCAGCGCATACCCTAACAAACTTTGTTTGGAACAGACGTGATTGATGAATATGATTTTTTTATGAGTCGTTAAATCCCATGTGGTCCTCGCGCCCACGCCGCTCCAAAATCAACTTTGCTTAATATTGATAGCTTTTACTCGATGTCAATAATTATTTAGGTTTAGTCATGTACTATCGTCGGTTTATGTTTTTCGCCTACATACTATAAACAAATTCATATTTCAGTCTGATAAAAATGGCAGCATGTCAACAAGTATCTTACAGAATACATTTTTAAAGCACTTTGCTAAATAAAATACTGACGATAAGGATCCCTACGCAGATATTGTTGAGCTGAACATTTTTGTTTGTTGTTATTGAAATAAACGTGCAATAAGCTGAGAACAAAAAGCTGCGTGTGCTATATTGTTACATAATCAAATTTGTTACTGGATTAGGTGGAGAATGTGCAGATGGCGCCTAGCAAGTAAGTAAAGAGCGAAGTGATAGGGTCCCGATATACGTGTCCCGGTTACTGACGACCGCTTTCACATTTTTGATATTCAGATGGAGCAACCACTGGGAACAAAACCCGAGTTAACTTCGCGATATTGAAAGCTTATGGATTTTCAATGTTGGTGGCGAATATGACTCGGTAATGAACAGAAAAATGTATACGTGCTGTAGATAATATTCAGGTTGATTAAGGGCTGATTTTTCAATCGTCAGATAACTTTTACCTAAGGAATAAATATGATGGTTTGACACATTTTCTATACAAAAGCTGTCAAAACATCAAACATATTCCTCGATAAAAGTTATCTGACGATTGAAAAATCAGCCCTTAAACAAAGAAAAAGGTTAATATGACGTAGAAGATTGATATGACAGATCGGTTCAGTCATTAATAGTTGTGTTTTTGGCTGGTAATCTGTCTGACAGGTTTTCCTAGTGCAGATACCAGTCTCGCACAAAGGATTTATCAGATGTCATATTCTTCATATTTTTGAGGCGCCTTTGTGAAAGAGAAATAAATGTTTATTTATGTTACCTAAAACTTTTTAATTCGTTGCAACCTGTAGTGCTACGAATTGTAAAACTTGTGGCTACGTCGTAGTGACCTCACCCCTGAAAAAATCTAACCGTTTTGGTAGATAGCCAATTTTAATTGAATGAAAAAAATGATCGTCTATGCATTTTTTCGTTTTGGATGATGGGCTAATGGAAATTGGCAGTGGTCTCGGCTGCCACCCGTGCCAACTTTTGCGGAGCCAGCTATCGCTACGCTCCAGTTCAGAACGGACGAGATATATCGTTTCGATTGAATAATGGTCTCATGGCAATTGCCTTCCAGTGTCCCTACTGTCGAATTGATTATATAAATTTGATGATTTCACCTTTTTTCAGGAAATCAAGTTGAAACAACGTAACCTTACCCAGAGTCGAGCTAAAACAAGATCTGTTCCGAAAATCGAACAATGCTATTTTATTATAACATAAACATACGGTATTTGAATGATCGAAATTTCACATTTGAATGATTTCATTCATCTTTCAAATGGGAAGTCGATCGCATGTGCCCCAAATGGACGTATTGGCATGCAAAGCCTTGTGCAGTTTCTATTGAATTGTAAATTTGAGTTCTGAGACTCGAGCACTGCTTCACGATAAAAGTAGGTATTATAAAAAATCGTTTTAGGAGGTATATTGCCCTTGAGCTCACGGCAGATATATCGTTATAAATTAGCATTTTACATAAAAGATTTCATATCGAACAATTTATGGCTTTATATATACAAACAAACTTAGGTTGCCGATTAATAAATTATGTTTTTTTTTTTCTGGAATTAGGCTAGGTAGAGCTTGTTTTGAAAGTAACGTTAACGTTGCTTGTTTAGATTATGATTTTGGTGTAGGTATGTTGGTACAAAATATTGTAACATTTACATTGTGTTAATATGTGCGGCCGACATCATATATTTATCGAGGCGTGATTGGATGAGAGCCCTCGCGAGCACTCCACTGCGCGGCACGTGATTTAATGAGTGCGAATATTTCATGTATCGTTAGGGCCGGCGTCGAAATCAATCACGATATTAACGATGTGTGAAATAAATTGAACGAGCAAATAACTTGGCTTTTCTCTTCATTTCGCTGATTGAAATCGCAGAACTTTTAAAAAACACGATAGGTACGCGACTGCCCACGCTGAAAGTCTAAAAGCCTTTTATTACTTAAGGGGGATGCGCTAAGGTAGCCCGCGAAATTCAAATTTTCTTGCGTTTTTTTTTGCAATTTGCAGGTCAGTATCAGGTTTTAGGTTGATAAAAATATGATTCGCTACTGTAACAAATATATTATAAATATTGACAGAATTATAATTATTAGAATCATTAATACGACTCTCTAAGTTAGAATTGGCCTCAAATGTCATGATTTCATGAAATAGTCATTCAATAGGGTAATTCAAAGTTAGAGATTTGTATTAAGATTTTTCTGAGTATAATTCTTTCAATACATAATTGTTACGGTAGCGAATCATATATTGATCAACATAAAACCTGATACTGAATTCAAATTTGAATGAGATTAAAATTTTAATTTCGCGGACTACGTTAGCGCTTTCACCTTAAATCGAAAAGATCGACTAGAACTTAAGAACTGTTTAAATGGACCACTGACTGATCCTTAAAGTAGATACTTATATGAAACGACTTTCGTAAGTAGATCGTCGATCTTACTATTTAGGTACCTAATTCATAAAACACGTAATTTTTCTTTGTTCCATATTAAATCAATGGCAGAACTGAGTGAGGAATTACTTTTATTTCACATTTCAGTATTCACTGAGCACATATCTTAATATTAATTCGCAAGTCACTGAACTTTCCAAAAAACTTCTATTGTTGAATGTTTATGGCAACAACTTTGTTCGATATTCCAATTTCTGTTGTAAGGTACTTTTATGTTGAATGTTAAAATTCCCAACTCAAATATGTATCTTGGAATCATCTTCATCTTAACTTATCATGCGGCCTCAGTGTATGTAAGTACTCACTGCCAAGTTTTTTTTTTTTGTTTTCTTACGTCGATTTCTAGCTGTATAGCATCTACTTACATTTTTTTTTTCATCAAATCTCTGTGAATATTAAAGAAATAGCTCGTCTATAATTTGTTCGTAGTAAAATAATTTTACAATAGGTAAGAAAAGTGTATAACACTTTTTATACCTTTCCTATCTCCGGTGGCTGCATTCTAGTTTCCCTCGATGAATTTATGTGACCACTTGTCATGAGGTAGTGCCCTTTTACCATTCTTCTACATAATAAAACGCATATTTTTCCTTCCACATTACTTCAATTTATCGAGAAAATCTTTTAGCTTTCTGATCAGAAAACTCTATTGGTTAATGCTTTCTAAGAAAAGGTTTTTTGTGGCTGCTGGCTGTTTCTCTAGAGAATTGAATGTACTCAGGTAAGAGTGATTGATGTCTTTATCTTGACATTTGCAAAGCGAGCGAGACATTTCAAATCATGGCCATTTTACGGCACGCACCAACTAGATAAACAACCCTGCACTGTTACTAAACAGAGGCGTCTTTTTTTATATGTCCCTTTGGAAGTAAAACCTTTAACTTAATTTTATATTTTTTTCTTATTTGTGCTTAGAATATTTTGCTTTCGTTTTCATCTCAATCAAGTCTCAACAAAAATAGCAGACAAAGATCAAATCGCCAACTGTCAAAATCGAATTTGTAACCGTAAACGACAGCTGACTAGCGACTAAGTTAGAACTTGGAACAAAATATCGCTTTTGATAAAGATATATACGTAATAGAGTAGCGCAAGAGTCATGTCTCGTCCATTCTTCTCCGAAATTACTGCCAGTTGTCAAACGCATTCGCAAGCTCTATGTTATAAGACGTGTGTTCGCGATACCTATTATTTTATCACGTACCAATGTCATATTTTCTGTACACATTCCTTCTATGTGAATTTTATTACTTCATCACTTTGTCACGGATTCCCTTTTATGGCCAAAGTATGTATTTTTGAGGCGCGGCTTTTGGTCATAAAACTGAAGGATTATAGATGATAGCCAACTTATAATCCTATTAATCACATGTCGCCGCAGACAATCTTATATAATTGATTTATATTGCATTGGCAGGCACATCTTATACTATTGCACATTTTTTGCGACTGACTATTCCTACGACCGAAACTTTAATCAATTAATTGTGTGGCTGTGTATTCTTAAATGCTCATTTATATTATTTTAGATATTTTATTATTTTTAACCTTACTTAATTTTATTTGTATTTACCTAAACGAAACGATTTTAGGATACATCTCAGTGTATTCAATGACCGTATCCAATCATACAATACTGTTATCTAATTGCATTCAACAATAACAAATTCAAATAGAACAATTCACACGTGCAATATTAACTTATTGTTTTGCTATCTTCAAAGCTTTCATGTGAATATTTTTCGTTGGAAACAAAAGGCTCTATTCAAAAGTCTATCGTGTTTTCGCCCACAACAGATTCGTGGATCTGTCAGCAGCGCCTAACCGCAGACTACAACGGATTGGCCGGCGCCCGAGCCGCTCCCATTTCATACACGTCGCTTTTTATTCAAACATCGTTTTGCTACACATTTTTCAGTACTTTTTGTCTAAAAGAACAAACAAAATATTTTTTCTAACAAAAACTATAAATAAAAGTTCTAGTCCGGTGACGCTGTAAAGGCCATGAGTGACCAAAAGCAATCCTCCGCTCAAAAAATAAAAGTTTCATATATTTTAACGCGAAACAATGGAATGCATATATCTAACATCTTCTCACATGACAGACCAGTCCATTCGTGTTTTATTTAACATAATAGATAGGCAACCATTGTTGTTTTGCCGGCGGAAGGTGGGTAAGTCTTCATACTCACTTATCCAAATAAGCGGTGTACCATTGAACGAACAGTTCAATGGTACACTACCTACTTGTTTATTATTGTAAAAATTTAATACTAACATTAGGCTAAGTTATACTAACAATATATGGATGTAATTCTGAAATAAAATATTTGAATTTGAATTTGATTAAATATTCTAACACATCTCATAAATAAATGACTTTAGCAAAAATACATTTTCCTATAAGAGCCGTTTTGTATAAAGAAAAACGATCCAATAAAACGCATATTACCTCGTCGCATTGTAAAAGAAAATTTGAAAAGTAGGGGTGTCTACACAAACGGATGGTATTACAATTCGGTGCCATTTGCTCTCGCGTCGCCTCTTGTGTTCAGATACGTGCTTGTGTGAGGAAACTTTTTAGGAGACTATAAAGAAAATTCTTTCCCTTGAATTTACGATTTCCCTATCGCGCTTAAGCGGCGAATCATGGCGCATGGATGAAATATTATCGCTCGCTGGTTCTCGCACGTGTACTCAGCCGCTGTCGCTTGATGTATAAAGTGTTGCCAAATTTTCACGTAAGTACATTTACACTTTTCCAAATGAATTGGTTATTTTTTTAGTATGTAAGGTTTGATTAATGTGGTGATTAAAATTAGGTATAATTTTTTGATTTTTTATAAGTGTTTAAGCGCCATCAATAACATATTTTAAAATGGTTAATCTTTATTAATCCCAAATTAGTCGGTAATTATTAGTCCCTTTTTTTGTGGATGGGAAATCATCAAATGACTTCTCCCGCTCTGGGCGAAGCGGGAGGGCGTGTCAGACTTTTACTGACTAAAACCCACCCATGTTCCTTCTGTTGCCTGTGCCGGGGCCACGGTAACTCATTCGAACATCCCGCAACCCTGGCTGGAATTACTAGACCCTGCGCTGTCATCATTCGGAGCAGTTTTTTTTTAAATTTATTTATAAGAAGCGCAATACAAAAAACAAAACAAAGACACACACGGCGCCACACCGCACCGCTCCCGCTGTGAGGTGGCCCTAAGACCTGCTAGATTAGCTTTTTCTTCAACGTAATATCTCAAGGAGATAGATGAGTATATAGATAGACGAAGACTTTTACATACAATACAGGTAGATACTAAATAATGTACCTAACTAGAATTTTCTTACTTACCTACTGCATAACTTTAATGGTGTAGGATTGCTCTGAAAAGTTGTGAGAATAAATACTTACTCGGGTATTTCATTTTTTCATTGTAATTTTTGCTGCGTTTGTGTAATCTACCGCGTAATTACTTTACGACCCAACGTCTTATAACGACAAGGTCTATTTGTCTTTGTGACAGATATTTTTAACCTTAGTCGACCTTAGTGAAGTTTCAACTTAGGTACTCTGAATACGTTCATCTCTGATACAATATAATAATCAAATGAGAGTGCTTTATTAATATCTATCTCAGACTATAGTGCTATAATAGTATAAGAAACTTGACTAGTTTCTAACTAAACATACATAAACTCACGCCTTCTTCCCATGGGGGTAGGGAGAAACTACAGAACGCCACCTGCCACGATCCTTAGATACTCCTTTTGCCTCGTTTACGTTCATACATCTGGCCATACACGCCCGCCGGTTGCGAGTACTACGCACCTGAACTTTCTGAAGAACACCACCAATAAGGTCACTACATGTCTTCCTAGGGCGTCTTCTCCCGGCGTTTCCACTCACATCTGCCGTGCCACCTTTTGTTAGTTGCCTTTCATTCATCCTCTCAACATGACCAAACCATCTAAGCATACTCTTTCTAACTCTACTCTACTTTTCTCTTTCTAACTAAATTAGTGCTCTATTCCCTTTCACAGACTGTTAACTGAGCGTTTTCTATGAACACTTTCGACTCCACCCACTTTCCATAGTGCTCATACTCCATGCCGCCATACATATTGCAAGTGGACCCTTCAGGAGGGTCACCGGCATTACGTTTGTGCTAAAGTGAACCCTCTAAGAGGGTCACCGGCATTAGGTTTGAAACCGTGATAAAACGATGTAAAATGAAGTAAAATAGTGTTTTTAGGGGGTCTTGTCGCTGTACTTATACTCCGTTGGTTTAGGTAGTTAACTAACTAAAAGTAAACAAAAAAAAACACGCGTCTGGTTAACCGACTAAACGTAATACCTGTCACTTCAGTTGTCATGCTACGTCACAGTTGTACTCTTCAATTTAGTAACGTTATAAATTAGTTGTATCTGTCTTTGGGCTCTTTACAATAGACAGATTACCAAATATTATATTATTATTATTTATTTACTTATTTTATTACAAATCAAGCAAAAAGAATTGCTCAAGCCGTTACAGATACGAAGTGTAGTTTAAAAATAAATGATAAAGTTTAACATATATTAATAAAAAAGGAAACCATCCTAAAAAATATATTTAATTTATTTAGATAACTAAATAAATATTTTTAACGTATTTTTAAACAAGAAAGTGTCATATGTATATAAAAATCCTTTTTATGATTTGTTTACCTTTTGTTAGTTATCTAAACCAATGGAGTATTTCTGGAGGTATTTTCATGCACTGGTGGGATGCGGACGTTAAATAATAAAAATTCGGAAAAAGTATAATCGCTCGCTCTAATCCTGAAACATGGGTGTCCAAACTTTTGAGAAATTTTCATGCAAAGTAATAATTTTAATTTATTTAAGTTAACGGCAAAAATCATGTAACTTTTTTAAATTGAATAACACTTAGGCCCACTTGCACGTTTAGTTGGGTTAAATGAATAATGAGATAATTGGGTTGCAATAAATGATGATAATGATAATCGGCCAATGAGAATCGCAATAATTGTAAAGTTTGTAAACTCGGAGTTAAGTAATTAAACATTTTAACTCTTATTACGCGTTGCGCCACTTAAAAGTAACACCAAGTTAGTAAACCTGACATTAGTGTTTCTTGAGTTGGGAACATTGCAGTTCAGTCGACGAATCATAAAATATAATTTCAATGCCTGTGCCCTGATACTTAATCCGACCAAAAATGAATGAACGAACAATAAACGGAAATTGTATACCCATCTATTTTACACTACATTACGATACGTAATACTTTCTGGCATTTTAATTTAATAACATGATATTTTATTTTAATCGTATTGTATGTGGTTTTCATGGAGATTTAGTTTATTGATTGATAAAAACGTCAGATAAGGAAAAATATGTTTTAAGTTTTTTTCTTTATAATTTGTATTTGTTTTATACGAGTTCATGAATATATTGCGTGCTGGTATAGTACCGAATTTTCACTTACTGTAACGTCGAACAATATCAAATACAAAATAAGTTATCAGCGGTAGCTCATAACGTCAATTTATTTTGACGTTACTAACACTAATCCATAGTTTAGCGACTTAACTCTCCCACATCGGTGGGTTAAATATTTAAAAGTAACCTTAACCCTAGGTTTACCTCTAACTCTTGGTGGCGCAAGACGAATGGTTTAATAAAACCCTGAGTTACTTGTTAACTCGGAGTAATTTAGGATAACCCATGAACGTGCAAGTGGGCCTTATTTTACATCATTAGTCAAAAACTATGCGGCATAAAGGAAAACAAGATTTTATAAGTTGCAAATGAAACCCTTGCATGTGATATCTCATTTAAGCTAGTTACCTCACATTAAAATTGAAACCTCCCATTAAGGTCCCTGTTGCAATGGTCTGTCACAGGGCTGTATCTTTTGAACCGTAATAGTTAGACACCTCAAATTTTCACCAAGTTTGTATTACTATAGCCGCTATAACAACAGACAATAAAAATAAAATAAAATAAAAACTAAAGGGGGTCGCCATACAAGAAACGTGTTTTTTTCGGCGTTTTTCACTGTAAAGAATTTTTTTTTAATGTTGTGTTAAATAATATTATACGGTGGTACGGAACCCTTTGTGTGCGCGCTTCTCTTTCTTTTCTATGCAGTCCGACAGTGACCGTGCTTTAGGTCCTGTAGTCCCCTTAACCATGATAAGTTTCTGCTTAATAACACGTCTAAAAAGAGAGCCGTGACACACGACGTACATAGTCGCGAAGCTAAGTATTAGTGATCCTATAAAGAGTGTGAACCCTAATAAAAATTAGCAGGAACGAAAAAAATACAAAGAATTTAATGGTCCGTATTAAATTAGAAAGTATTATAACACCTGCATGGTTCTACTCAACAATAACAAAATCCGATAATAACCTTTATATAATTACAGCATCGTTACTTAGCCGTCAAATTATTCATCAATGTCCGACGCCTCATTTTCAACAAAGGGTGAGGGAGAGAACACGAAAATTCATCAAAACTTTATTGAGGCTGAAACAATACATCAAGGCGCTAAAACATCGTAATAGCCCAAAGATTGATTGTTCAGGGTTGCAGGCATTATCGGCGCCGGCATTATACTGCGACCGCGGCGGTCTTGCCCGTCGCTCACTCCGCCTAGCACGGCTATTTACCTAAGCAAACAATAGCCTCTGTTGTACAGGCTGTCATATCAATACTAATCTAATTACTGAATCTGTTAAGTATACAGCCTGGGGATTATGTAGCTCTGATGTTTAGTTCGGGTTGCTCGTTATTTGTAGCATCTTGCTTAAATTTTGATACATTATCTGATTTCTATTTTGTTTGCTTGTAATAACGTTTTCTGATTATTAATTTCAATGTTAAGGTATTATTATATGATATATATGTATTAAGTATTTGTGTTGCCTTCTATTTAAGTCCATCCAAAGCTTATCTATACTGGATGATTTTTTTTACCGTCTCAAAAAAATCTACTGTTTAATAGAAAAGTTCAAACCTACTTGACCAAAATGTATGAAACAGCTGAATTTTTTTTCGTGATCTCATAGTTGGTCCCATAGTGAAAGTGGTTCATGTTCATGGGTAGAACACCCTGTAAAAATTTCGAGACGGTAAAAAAATCATCCAGTATATCACTTTTACCGATAAGATCGTATCACACGCAACTTTCAAAGTTTCTAATTCTTGTGGTGTGTGGCAAAGCATTCTATCTATCTTAATGCAGGCAATGTTTACAAACTAACCCGTCTCCACTCAAGATACAGCAGTAGTGTGTAGAAAGATTAGAAACTAAGGATCGCACCGAGAGGGTAAATATTGACAGCCTACGATTCGTTACAAATAAGAAAACAACATAAAATATATCTTCACGATCTACGTTAGAACTTCCTTTTAGGTCCACGTACCACAATTTACGGTTAGTGTTCATTGCAAGTCTCAAATCGAAGAGGTGGTTTAAAACCTAAATTAACTACCATGTGTTACATACCTACTGCATATCGATATGAGAAAACATGGCCGTCTTCAAGCAAGCAATACATACGTACGAAGGTTATAAAAAGTTTAATTGGAGTTAGTTCTAGACAATTCAGATAAAGTGCGTATCGAAACAGTCCATCATTAAAATACTTATCTATTTTTAATTGTATTTTAATGGTGAATACTTGTATCAAATGAATTCGATTAAAGAAAAAGAAGACAGAAACTTTGTTGTTAAAAATGATCGAGTTTCTTTTCAACTTTCCTTTCTTTAAATATTGATTGTCTAACTTGGAATGATTCACATTTTTTCAAACCTAAATGTACAAGTTTCAGTTCGTGATCACAAAATGAAAAGTTTTCAGACCACTCTCGCTGATTCTTTACGCTATAAATTTCTATTCTTGTACGATTAATTCTGCACTTTATCATTGTGCTCGCATCTAACTAGAAGGTTCTGTATTATGTACGTTTATGTGCCATCAATATTTTATAGTAGGATATCAAGCAATGCTCGCTTTAGCTCCGTATATTCAAATAGATATCCAAGAGAGATAAATCACGCTTATTCGTTCAGTTTAAATACATTAAAGCGAAAACTTGAAAATAAATGTTTGTACACAAAACGAAAGTGTTTAAACGGTACACTTGAGATTAGAAACAGCAAATCAAAGCAATCAAGCGTTTTGTTTTCCCATCGAGGCGAGTGCGGAGCAATCCGGCTAGCGAGCGGGCGGGCGCCAAGCGACCGGGTCGGGCCGGCTCCGTCAGTACGCGCGGCACGTCGCCGAACCCTATCGTAGGCTTCATACTGGCCGGCGACATCTGCACATTTTCGACGTTATCGACTAGAGGACACATTTTTATAGGAACAAATTTAATCTAAGCAGAAGGGATCAGTCTCGGGAGTGCCCTGCTCGCACGTGTCCCCACGACGTGAGCACGGGCTAACGATTTTTCAGAACGTTATTATGTGTCCGATAAAAGACTTTATCTAGAAACTGCCTTTGGCGTCAGTCCCTTTTTTGTTTGCATATCATATTTATTTAACGCACTACGTGTACCTGTTTGGTCGGTTCACGTAGGCGGGTTTATGTAAATATTGCTCAAATGTTGGCCCTGTGATCATTGTGCCAATAAAAGCACTTACAACGAGTTTGTTACTTACACGTAGCGAGTTTACAAAGAAATTATCTGATATTAAATAATAACAAATGTGTATGCCATTAAAAGTAATTTTATTCAACGTTCAAGAGGCAAAATTCGGCTCTCGTATATACATAATACATAAATAGAAGAGTATCAACTGTTGTTTGTGCTCTCTTGGATTGTAACTACTTGTACCGCCCGGATTCGCACGGGTAGCACTAATTATCTATGTATAGTGAGATGACTTGTGGTAGATGCTTGAAATACCACCTTGAATTCATGCAAGCCTAGTACTTTTTTTAAGGTTAGGTTCATCAAAAATTATGACACAAATTACCAAAAAACCATTAAAAAAAAGTCTGTTGACACGATCGTTACTAAACTTCACAGGATCACCCGCTGGGCTAGTCTAAAGATTGCCTGAAAATGTCATCAAAATTGCTCCAGCCGTTTTGGATTCCATAGGGAACATGAAACACACATCGATTTTTATAGATTTTATAAATGCAATTACCCCAGGTGCCTAAGACATATAATAATTAGCCTCTATCAAATATCCTAACTTACAATTAAATCAACTCGTCGACGGTTGAAAACAACGCTCAAAGTCAAGTAGGTACTAGCCCGCCGGCTCGATCTACTTAACTAACAAGTTTAAACTAAAACAATAGGTTAAACATTGTAACCGCGGCAAGAGGTCATTAAGTTTTTGTAACTCTTCCCCTGGGGCTCAACAAGGATGTAGGGTCGTGCGAAGAAAATTTTCTTAGAAAAACAATAAATTTTCTGTGAGCAACGCTCGAGTGAGTTTCGGTGTCGGCTGAGCGAGAGCACGCTCGCCATAATATATTGAATTTGAAACGAACAAACTTTTACGTTCTCCCCGCCGCGTGTAAAAAGATTTTCTCAAATTGTTTACAATGCAATAATTTTTATTCGACATCAAAGAACAGCGTCGTTTAATACCAAAAACGGCGGAATAATTGCGCTGGAAATTATCTTTTATGCTACAGCTCACAATTACTTAAGTGTGCTGATTACGTATTCAGGGTACCACGCAGGCTTACATTAAGAACATCTTTATTTCTCATAGAACTACAACAAAAATAACGCAGAAAGACAGCTGCCAATTTTTAAATTTGTTTAATATTACATACACCCGTCTAAGTAACTTAGAAGTAGAAAATATAAGAAACGTCTTACATAAGCGAAAACAAAAAGCTAAAACCGCATTAATAATTCTTTCATTTTCAGTAACACGAAAATCTCATTTACACCCAAATCCTTTTTCTTTGGGCTCATTCCTCATCAAAGTATCGATAAGAGTTTTGACGAATCGTTATCTTTCAAAACAGTTATTGATCCGTGGGCAACACTTTGTATCACGCCGTTTTACCGGCGGTTAAACCACAAAAAAATATTTGTGAAAAGGTGTCAGTGAGCTCTTCTGGCTTAATCCCCGACGATTTGCAAAGACGGAAAAAAGGGTTTGTGAGCTTAGACGCCACGGATCCCCCATACAACCCACCTTCTGCCCACACTTATCACCCCTAGCTCTATTTATTTTCCTCGAATAAGTAGGAATACCTACCGGAAATATGCATATCGACAGGTTATTAACGAAATATGTCAGTGATTCGTGAGTAACAAATATGTTTCAATATACCAGCTTTTTTGCTGAAAGGTGTGGTTGATTAAATTTTCCGCAATAGACCATTCATAAACAAAAACACAAATAGGTACATCTAGATGTAAATATCTAAATTCTCAGAAAACATTTTACGATTATTGAAGTTTAACGACTACGGACCTCAGATTTGGTATCGTACGTATTTGTAAAAGAGGATTATTAATTTGGTCTAAAGTGCGGGAAAGCTGAAACATTTGTGCCTGAATTTCAGCTGTTATATTTACTATCATATTTAACTTTTAATTTTCGTGGAACGTTTGTATTTGTTACTTTATTATGTGAATTAACGTTAAGTAAATTAATTTACAACGACTCTGATGAATCTGATTGAATTTTAGCAAAATATCTAAATATATATGCATCTATCATATGATCCAAACAATTTTTTTATAACTCTTGTTAAAACTGTGCGGAGTTCTCATCCACGAAAGTAGTAAAATTATTTTATTTTATTATAAGTTAGGTAGCCGTGGTCATGCCTCGCTGCGGTAGCACCCACGGTTTTAATTTATCTCGCCTGGCCCTGTAATCATAATTAAGTAGGTACAAAGTTGAAACAAGTTAAACCTTTTAAAATATACTCGTACGTAAATGGGTAAAAGAAGAGACCCTTTACAGGTAGTGTTGAAAATAATTTTAATTAGAAACCGGACACTTGTTGTAAGATGACTTAAAATATAACTGACTCATTTTCAACAACCTACCTATTGAGTAGCGATTTTGGTAAATGTTGAAACTAATTTGTGGTGTGTTTCCTAACGTACAAAAAAGTAATTAAACAAATTTAATCTAATTCAAAAGAAATTAACTCAAAAATACGAAATAACTTTAATTTCAGAAGTCGGTGTCTTGGGATCTGTATTTTAGTTTTTTGCCACCGAATTCCGAAATTAAAGTTATTTTACCATTTAGACTTAATTTCTTTTTGAAGACTATTTTTTTTTATATTACTTTTTTATTTCGTGATTTTTCGTTTTCAGTAAAAACTAGAATATTTGTTTGTAATAAGTAGTTAATAGTTTTGTTGTAAATATTGCACTAGAATTTAACCAAGGTTTGAGATGCTTTCCCTTTGTCACACTTTTGTTTGTAGATAGATAGATAGATAGATAGATAGATAGATAGATAGATAGATAGATAGATAGATAGATAGATAGATAGATAGATAGATAGATAGATAGATAGATAGATAGATAGATAGATAGATAGATAGATAGATAGATAGATAGATAGATAGATAGATAGATAGATAGATAGATAGATAGATAGATAGATAGATAGATAGATAGATAGATAGATAGATAGATAGATAGATAGATAGATAGATAGATAGATAGATAGATAGATAGATAGATAGATAGATAGATAGATAGATAGATAGATAGATAGATAGATAGATAGATAGATAGATAGATAGATAGATAGATAGATAGATAGATAGATAGATAGATAGATAGATAGATAGATAGATAGATAGATAGATAGATAGATAGATAGATAGATAGATAGATAGATAGATAGATAGATAGATAGATAGATAGATAGATAGATAGATAGATAGATAGATAGATAGATAGATAGATAGATAGATAGATAGATAGATAGATAGATAGATAGATAGATAGATAGATAGATAGATAGATAGATAGATAGATAGATAGATAGATAGATAGATAGATAGATAGATAGATAGATAGAATACTCTGGAATACTCTTTATTATGTACACCGTAAAAATTAGAAAAAATGTAGTACGCAAATTGAATATATTTCTGAATTCCTCTACCATTACTGCACACAAATCTAACGTTAACACCAATGCTAAACCTTATTTAATTGCACGTATCATGGATCATATTAGATCGAGACCGTATTGACATATTAACATACTACAATTAATTATTCATGCTTATTGGATTCATCCGGCTGAAACATTCTGATAATATTAACGTGAACGTTGTTAATCTGAATTGCGAGCTTGAATTAAAGATGCTCCATGTTTGTCTACGTTTCTATTAATTTATAGATACTTAAAGATAAGTAGGCAATCATCGTGAAGTCTTGGAATTCTTAGAAACCTTTCAGCGAAGCAAAAATGCTTCGCTTGCTTGTTTAAAGAAAAATTGTTTATTCTGCACAAACAAAACGCACATTACAAAAAAAAATACATAAAGTACACACATATAAAGTATCCAAAAACCTCATAATTAATCTGCATAAAGTTTACAAATTTTTTTGTCTATTGCTTGATGTCCGAGCCAGGGACCAAAGACAATTTACGTTTCCTCTGTGCCCATATTGCGCTCTGATATGAGTATAGTCTGTATGTGGTAGTCTGTGGCACAGAACAATATACTCCACAGAACACATATACTCCTAGCGGAGATATACTCCGTATTGCAACACTGGCAAATTACATCAAACAAAATAATCAAAACAAAAACAAAAACCGAGTTGCGGAGTGGAAAAATAACTACTATTGTAACAAATAAATAACACTAACAAGAACATGCCGTGCGCCGCATCTGTGCAAGAAAAGGTTGTTGCTCGGCAAAATGCTGTGACTTCGGACGAACCTATCATCAACAGCGCTGTTTTTCAGCAACCACCTCGCGGATGACGTAATGACGTCCCCCTGTGTGACCTATTAGATTGGGTAAGTAAAATTTCCCACAGAAATACGTGTGATTCTAGCTGAACATAGTATGTTATTATATATAAATAAAATAAAAAGTATATGTCTGTATCGTAACTTTACAAAAATACTTAATCTATGCAAATTAACAATTAAGATAAAAAATATATTAAATAATTCCTTACTCTAGACGTAGCGTCGTATATTTCATACATATGCTATTTTAAAAGTAATTATAATTTATATACTACGCTAACAAAACTTGCTATTGAGATAATCAAGACTTCAATTAATACATCATAATAAACCATGGGAATATTTGCGACGGCAGCCATTTGCAAACGGTATGCATCAGGGCATGTCGTTGTCAAACAACAACCATGCTCTTCGTAGTAATAGTGTTCTGTGACCATGCTTTTCCATTTAAAAGTGTAAATTTGGCACAACTTTAATAGTGTTATTGTGGATTGATTACTATTATTTTAGTTGGCCGAATGGATCATGGATCTTTCGATGTTTCGATCTTTCGGTGTTGGATCATTCGGTTCCCTACAAAATGGTTGAGCTGGATGGTGCTGATCCACGCGTCATGTTCGTGAACGGGCGCCGTCAGTGGAGACTGGTCATCTCTTAGCTGCCAGGGCTTATTTTTAATCTTATATTTTAAATTGTTTTAATTATCTATTTTTTACATTGTTCTCACATATAGAAGTAACAAGAACAATAACAATGTACCTACCCAGGATTTTGTAACAATTTTGATTTAAAAGAGTGTCCATGGAGTTTCTTGCCCATTCTTCTCCATAGAGATCTACGTTTTGGAATGGGCGACTAGCTTCAATTTTCTGACTAACTGACTGACTCTTTAACAATTCAAAAGTGCCTGTAATTGGTTTAATTGAAATAAATGCTTTGAGTTTGAGTTTGAGTTTGATGTACTGACATCAAACGAATGCACCTAAACTGGGAGAAAGCAGACAGAGGCCACTCACACTGTTGGAAAGCCCTATCCATTGCCTGTAGACCGTGATCCTCGAGGTAAGTACAAAAAAGAGCAGCTATTATTACTAGTTCCTTCTAGTTTTCATGTGGATTGCTGTATCTGCATGAAATATTTCTTTAAGATACTCAAGAAATGCTTTTTTCTTCTCATGACACTTACTGGTGGAGGAAGGTTATTCCAACAATGCGTGGCGGATTTTGTGTGTAATCCTTGTTGCGAGATTGCACTCATTAATTATTAAGGCGGCAACGACCTCATTGACGTTACGTACGTAAATTATCATGTAATCGCATAAATTACGCTTGTGCTTACAAGAATGTTCATACTCATTTGAATAAATATGACTCGCTGATTTAAAATATATTTAATAAAATTATTAAATAAATAGGATTTCAGGATTTACCACGGAATTATAAAGTTAGGCCAGTTCTGCGTTACCTTTCGGAGAAATAAGATTTAAAAATTAATAAAGTGAGAATCATTTTTGTACCTTAACATCAATCTCTGAAATATCAAAGTGAACTTAAAAACTCATCATAATTAACATTCATTTAAATTTGAAATTATTCATGGCAGAAAGCGAAGTTGGCGTGGTGGTATTTAACGCCGCACCTGCCCGAGGCGTCTTAGCGTGGTCGAAATTAATGCGACGCAAAGTCGGCAAAAGTCAATTACACTTTATTAAAACCGTCTCCATTTATATCAATTTGACGCAAACTGTTACAAATACTGGTAATGTTCCGTCCTTTCATCCGAGAGCGAGGCGGGGCTACGCAAGCGCCGGGAGCGTACAACAGTCGTAGACAAAGCGGCGCGGCTAGCGTAGCGCGGCCAGTACGCAGCCAGAGCGCCGCGAGATCGCAGCGCGCCGCCGACCTCGTCACCGCCACCGCTCGCCGCTCGCCGCTCGCCGCTCGCCGGCACCCGTCACACGATCCCCACTCGATTCACCTGCCGATGAATATTTAATGGAGCCGATTCCGAGGGCGAATGAATGAGGGAACCTCGTTACCCCACTGACATTCATCACAACACTTTTGTTGAAATATTTGCAATTCTTCAAAAAGTTGTTTCGATTAACATGTCGTTGGGGTAAACTAATCAACATGATGAGCGGACGCAGATTGGCGTCGTGTTCAGCAGTGACAGCTGTGCTGCTGCTGCTCATAATTAGCGGTTCTGTTACATCGTCAGACGGTGAGTACGAAGTTGCTCGTTAAGTAATTAACAACATAACAAATAAGTTGGCTCCACAAAATTTTTGTTGCTAGTTGTTGTAGTTTATATATGTAATTATAAGGAATAACAGTGCGAGCTAAACAGAAATACTTTGTGCTTTAATAGAATTAGACAAATTAAGTTACGTAGCGATTGGGCAATTTAATAATTTGAAGTGTTTCTAATACTGTTGTCACTTAATTTTTAGTTGTGACATCTGAAAAAGTTTGCCATTATAGCTTTGTATGAAGTTTAGACATCAATATACCCGTATTTCAAGTTTCAACCGGCTCGCAGTCAAGTCATTGCAATAAAAACAGGTGGCTTCAGCCGTTTATGAAACTTACGGATTCTGATGTCACTCTCTATTATTTTTCCACGTTTATTGATTCCAGTGCTAAATAAAGTACAATAATGTCATACTATTTATACAATAAGTTTTGTAGAGTAAAGCTGAATAGTATAGAGGAATTTAATATACTAAAAGAGATATAATATCAGTAGCACTCTTATACTTAATATTATGTATAACAGTATGTAAATATGACTGCACGAAATATCAAAGTTAAATTGCTACAAGACACCACGTACGTTTGAATGTTTCTATCATTAGGACAGATTTCTCTTCTCCGTCGTTCCGCTTCCCAACTGCTTGCCGGCAAACTTCAAAGCACTAGTCTTGTCATTAGCAAGCGCAATGTGAAGCTTCATGCGTGCCCGATTTCAGGAGCGAATACTGCCTGACCTGGCAAACTAACCAGGTTGTTTTGGTATCTTGGTGTAAAATTATTGGGACTAGATATTTATCTGGTAAAATGCTTCGTTAAATTTCTACATTTATATCTGTAATGTAAAGAGTATTCTATCTACGTATCATTAGGTTTTTTAAAACGTAGTTCCTTTATTATGGAATCTATTCGCTTAGTAGTATCGACTTAGTTGCACGTTCATTGTTTTTAAGTTTTTGAAGGGAAAAATATGGAGATTTTATTAAAATTTAGAGCATATGTACTTAAGTTATAACAACTACCATTAATAGTAGTTATTATAGCTTGATAAGTATGGTGTTTCGAGGCTAACCTCGAAACACCATACTTTTGGTAAGACAAACTTTTATAAAACTGGAATTTTTCTTTATAGGGTCTTGATATAAACTTTGATGTCCAAATAAAATCTTCAATTTTGTTTCTCTTTATTTGGGCTGAAGGAAGATAATATCATATATTGAAGACGCTGTTATTACTAAATACAGCTATAGCTACATATACCCACCTACGTACACAATATCATCTAACATGTAAACAAAACTCCATTTTATTGGAAGGTTTGAAAAGAAACAATAAGGGTATCTTAACAGAAACAAGAAACTCCTTTACATACGAAGACGCATCTTCAGATTTTAATTAAATGAGGAAAAAGTCAAGAAAAACGAATTCCCATAAATATTGTTTTGACGTTAATCCAATTTCTTAGGGGTCATAACTACCTCCTTTCTTTTTTATTTTTGTGGATTGCCCTTCCTTTGGTCATATCAAAGGTACTTTCTGTTTTTTTTTTTATACAACTTATGAACTAGTTTGCAAGATAAATCTTTTAAAAATACCTAAAGATCAAATCTCCTAAAATAATTTCCAATAGCCCAAATTAGCTTAGCCATTCTTGCTGCACCGCCTCCGACCACGAGGTCGGAGGCGATCAACCGTGAACTTTATATACCTAATAGCTTTTCTCGCGGCTTCGCCCGCGTGGATGTCGGTTTACCGAGATAAAAAGTATTCTATGTGTTAATGCAGGTTATAAGCTATCTGTCTGCAAAATTTCATCCAAATCCGTTTAGCCATTTTTGCGTGATTGAGTTACAAACATCCAAACATCTTCACAAACATTTATATTATTAGTAGGATTATAGAAGACCTTCCATGGAAACTTACAAAAAGTTCCATGGAAGGTTTTCTAAAATAGAAAGTAATACACAGTAATACCACGCATCTGTGTTGAATGTAAAAGTAAAGTAATCAGTCAGGGAGTTTATTTTTTAAGCAAATTGACTACCTACTTAAATCGTCCGTATATTCAAATTACACTGTCTGCCTGTTACAGTTGCACGAAATGATTATAACACGACAATTTAACGTAGGGTGTCAAGTTGCTTAGCAATGAATTTCTACTGCATGTACTTGTATACGGTGGCGGCGTCCTTGACGTGAAAGAGACATTGCTTATAGACTATCGCGGCTACTGAACGTCATAACATCAATGAGCGCTTTACAAACTTTTCTCCTTAGAGATGAATAAATAACGATTCTTATGTTATACGTTCTGGTGTAATTTTATGTAATTATCTCCTGTAATAAAAAGAACAAATGGTTGAGGTTCTTATAAATTTGTAATGCTTTCAGTTTTAGATTGTCTCATAGCATTATGAAAAGTAAAAATTCCCTGTACTTACCTGTACTAATAAAATGATTAAATCATCACCAGATTAGCCACTAATAGAGATGATCACTATTTTTTTTTTCTTGGTCGTCGGGTAGTTTATTAAAAAATATTGGACACGTATTTTTTTTTTTTTTACGTAATCAAAAGATTACGGCGACACATTGAGTTAAAATGTGGCATGACGTCACGCATGCTAGATTTCATACTGAGTTGTGACGTAGCGAGCCCCCACTTCCCAACATTAATAAGTATTTTTTATTGATATGATAAAGCAAAAAATACTTGTGCAATATTTTTTTTTATTATCTAACTGACAGACTAAATAGAATTTCTTTATTTTTACCCAAGCATCATCCCTATTATCTGTATAGCTTCATAAAACCATGTTACGTCTCTTTCCTGGAAACAATACTAAGTAGATATACATAAAAGCTTAATAAAATATATACTGACACAGTTTCTTAACGGATTAATTTAAATACTATTTTCCGGGAAGCGATGCACGTAAACACCACTGAAACCAATTAAAACATCAACAAAAGCCGAGATTTATTATTTAAAGTTATTATTACAATAAAGTCATGCGGAGGCAAACAATTGACATATTTTTCCGCCATGCCTGCTCGACGTTGATATCTATAACCGCCATTATTCAGCGGATTAGCTTTTTACCGGATGAGTCGTAGAATATTCAAAAGGGGATTATTGGATTTTGTTGAATCTATACGAACGTTCCACTAAAATCGGTCTAATCTTTCATTGTTATTTGTCCGTTCCTATATCTGTGAACCTCACTCAATATAAAATTAATTGATCTATCGAATTTCAAAATCAATTACAATAACACAATAAGTAATCCAATACTGATTGTTCATCGAATCAAAACAGCTAGGAGAAAAGAAAACAAACAAGATTATGTATTTGTAAATTGTTCTGTGTACGCCCTTGGCAACAATGGTGTTTCAATTACTGACCTCTCTAACGGTTATCAAGCTTGCAATTATCGGTGGAGCCCCAAAACGTGTTTGATTACTTAATACTATTGTATTAATATAGAAATCACCAATCTATGTTTTATCGTGGAATATGACGACTGCAAACTGACCTACTTATTGAAACGGCTGCATCTAAGACGTGAGTTATTAATGTGGAAAAAACTTGAACGATGCATTTCATTTAAAATGAAGACGATGAAAATCAAGTGAAGTTTCACTGAAACTTGCGCAGTTTGATAGTTTGAGCAGGTGCGTTAACTCATCGCACGTTAGATTCGTCATTGTGTGCCCACGCGAGGTAGTGCTGGCTTTAAATTAACAAATGGGGAATGTGTATAGAAGGCAAGTTGTAGCAGTCAATTGGGTGAAACAAATGATTGCGGCGCTGGTAGGTACTAGACCAGCGATCTATCACCAGTGTGAGCACCACAATTACCCATTTACCTCAGCAAGGAATTCGTGGGTCTGAAATATTAGGTATGATACTGTGTCATTGAAGGAATAAAGCCGGCGAGCGCTCGGGCGTACGGAATAGGGTTCTTAACAAAGTGCTAGTTATACATATAGGTAATCGTCTGCGTCTTCAATCTTCATCATTTTGTTTGTATGTCATTCACGACAAATATAATTTACCATTAATGAGGCACGGATTGTATATTATATATTGCTAATCAATTTTTTTATCGACTTGATAAGTATATTATCAATATTTCGGAACGAGAAGAAATTCAGATTATCGACTAACTTTCTGATTAACTAAATATTCTCGACTGCTATCATCACTTCTAAAGTCGCTATGTAGGTAAGGTATTCGGAAGAAACTAAAGCTTTATCAAAGCTATCTATGATATCAAACAATCAATCGCTTTTGTGATTTGCAAGACTCACCATTGTGTACCAAATGTTTGCAAGCAAATTGGACGAAGCCTACTTCATTTCCTCGAAATGGTGTCGTTGCAAGAAATGAAAATTGATGTATTTCGTTGAAAAGGGAATTACCTACTGAAACCAATATGTTTACTTACACGTATAATTTAAATATAACCTATTAAAATAGGTTATATACAGGTTATATACAAGTTAATAAGTACCCTAAAGGGTACTTATTAACTTGTATGAAATAGCAGAAACGTAGCCTACTCTCAAATTATATAGTATACAATTGAAGCTACACAATCAAATGGAGTGGATCGATATTTCGGCATCGGCATATGGTTATTTTCCTTCTACTGACCGCAATTCCAGAGTGAATTACTATCAGTCTCAAGTTGGATGAACTTTCAGCTGGAGCCGAACTTTCTCACCTTGTGTATGATTATTTGCGAGTTGCCGGCGCCATACTTCAATTTGTTACTCAACTCGGAGCGCCTTTGCTGAGAACTTGCTCCCAGCTAGAATGCCGGTTCATTGCGATGCCAATTGCCACATAAACAAGCCTCGCCAACCCAACGCTATGCGGTCGCGATACCAAAACTTCGTTGTTTACTGTTCTCACTACATATCATAAAACATCTATTTCGGGGCAAACTTAAACACTCATCTTTCCCGAGTTAACAAGCTCTACAAAACTTTGTTGTTCATTAAATAATAATTATTAGCACGAAATTCACACATGTATAAGGAAAAGCCGACGACTTCTGCGAATTATTTAAATAATATGTATATGGGGATGTCGATTCATTACAAAGTTCTCTCGATCTAAAATGTTTGATCACGTTGTATTTATATATAGGATTTATTTAATGAGTATTGTTTATTGAAAACAAAAACCAATAACGTATCTATACAAATAAATAAAATTGAAGTGTCTGTTTGTAATGTCAAAATAACAACTTTTTACGAAAAGCATAAGAAAGTATATACGGTACTTATAACAAAAAAACATTTTTTTTAAATTTATGTCTGTCTGTTTGTTCCGGCTAATCACCGAAACGGCTGCACCGATTTTGACGGGATTTTCACTGGCAGATAGCTGATGTTACGGCGGGTATCTTAAGCCACTTTTATTTTAGAAAAATAATTAGGGTTCCTCGCAAAAATATTAAAACCCATGAAATTATGAACAAAAAATCGGATTTGAAAAATTCTTTTTGCATTTGCTAGCCCGATTCTCGAGGATAGTTATAGGCTATTTAACATCACGCTACGACCCTTAGGGAGCCGAGCAAAAATAAAAAGTCAGAAAGAACACTAAGCGAAAACGAAGTAATTGCGCGGGCGGTCGATGCAACGCGACGGGTGTTATTTTAGTATATTGTGTACCTTACGACATCAACGCGAATGAAGTCGCGGGCCACAGCTAGTAGGTAATATTTACTGTAAAAACCTGTAGTACTAATACAATTGTAATTCCAAATAAATAATATGGAAGGAAATAATAAAATGTTTGAGGTTTATGATCCCGAAGCCATCCAAAACGGGAATTAATTTAACGGGCCCTTGAGTGTTATTGTTGGGCAATTAATACGTTGATTAGACTTTTCCCAGTCGGTGTTATGTTTCTTTTAATTGAATTAAATGTACACAATTAATGTAGCATGCTCATTTAAAAGAAATATGATGAATAAATAATTATTATTATAAACCGAAAACGATCATGACTTCTCTTCGTAGCCTCGTACACCATAGAGGTTCTGCGGCTAGAAAGTCTACAAAAACTCGTAGCGACCGTAGACGTCCTACGGCTGCGAAGTCTACGAAAACTCGTAGCGCTATCATTATGACACTACATAATTTTATTATCCTTATATTAGCCCCCGTAGTCCTCTTTCAGGACTAATGGGACTCATTTTGAAGGACTGTTAACAAGGGAGTATAATAGTTTATCTAAGGTTTTCTCTAAATTAAATAACAAGCATTGGCTAATGCTACTAGTAACATTTTTATAAGTGGGTACTGAACACAATACGGGTTTCGTGTTAGATAAATTATTATTACCAATATGCCTCATTTATGGCATTAGACATTATTTCGTAATTGGAAGATTGTAGGTGCACACTTCCTCTTCAATTTTACAAGCCCCTCAGATCAACACTAGTGTGGTGTAATACAAAAATGATAAAATTGTTAAAGCCAATATTTTTACAGGGAGGCATGGGTAGACCTCGGGGAGACCTCCACTCGGCAGAACATAATAACCTAAATAAGATTAGATGAGATGCTAGTTCCTTGTTTATGTGTAACAACGTAATTCACGATCTTTCCGGTTCAGCGCCTCCGCCGTATACCTGAAAAAAGCGTATTTTTTTGCTATGAAACAACCATAAATCTTAGGACTCTTTCATAAAATTTCGTAATACGTGTCATAGCAGTCTCGTATATTGCACGTTGCTCGACAATGTTCAAGAAAATTTGTCTTCTGGTGAAAACATGAAAAATTTCAAGAGAATGTGTGAATCAGTGTTTGATAAATGAAATTTGAATGGCTGGATGTTCTGGTGTACGAATCGAGGGATTCTCGGAATTATAGCGCTGCCAACTTGCGTACCTGCGATGGTTCTAAAAACGTTATACTACAGTAAATTAATAACTCACACATTTAACATAAACAATGTCGTTGCTTTGAATACCGTTGTAGGTACGTTACAACATACCTACGCTATTTACACAGAAATGTTTTCGGAAACATTTATAAATTTAAAAAGACAGGACAGGTGAAACTAAATGAAAGCTTGAAAAAAAAAAAAAAATATATGATTCCTCGTATAAAGCATTTCAGTGGATGGGGACAAGAGAGCTCGATTGATTCATCTAAAAAATATCTCCTCCTCAATGGTATGCCACGAAACCAAGTAGGTACACGCTGGTGGTCCAAAAATTAATTTTAATTTAGAAAACATTACTGATTTAGTCTGTATTCCCCGAAGAGTTGCATCTATAGTACCTACACCAGCATTTCGCCAGTTATGTTTAAGTCCCATGTAATTGGGGGCGGTCTAATACCATCAACCGGACACGAATCTAGAAAATTAGGTAAAAAACAAGACCTTAACAATAACAATGAATATTTTTCTAAAGAAACTGTGCAGTGTCCTAGATGTAAGGAGCATTAAATTGCATCACGCTGTCCGACCGGCGCGACTGTGTGTCCTGCAAGGCGCGCCCTCAGTCCCCTCTATCTAATGAAGCCAATTTTCCGTGCGCGCTTCACCTTGCTTTCCTTTTGAATTTTCTCGCGTATTTTCTCTGTCATCCATCACCTTCCGCGCTTCCGCACAAGCAGATTACTTTTGATTCCGAATTCCAACACCATTGATTTAATAAACAACAAATGTCCATCTAATCGTAGCGAAAGGAAATTTTTCAACACCGATGTTCCGAATCCGCTGTCGGTCGTAAAATTACAATAATTGACGCTTCGAAGCAATTCGGATATCGCAAAATTCAGATAATGGTGTAATCATAATAATTGATATTGTAATTTAAATAAGTATTGTTCAAAATCTGATGTGATATGGTGTATAGGTAAAGATCAATATTGTGTACACGCGTATTCGTGTATTTTTCGTAATGCTGAACAAAAGCTGTATGGTAATGAACGAGTACCTACCTAGTAATATCAACTTTATGGTGCAGTAAAACTATGTAAGCAAAGTCAAATAGCAAGCGCGTAAAAACATGAAGGTAGTCATAAGACGGAGGGCGAGGGGGGGCTTCACACGGCGCGGGAGCGGCTGCAAACACGTCTGTCTCGATAGACGGCGCTCCTCCGCGAGTTTTCAACTAATTTTTATTAAGTTCTGAACGAACTTCGTCGAATGTGTTATTTTTAAAAGAAATCTCACGAGTATATAAAGCCGCTCCGTTCTAGACCGTCTTTTCGTCTCTGGGAATATTTCGAAGCAAATTTTCTCTTACTTAAAATTTATGCTAGTTGCCTCCGAGTCAGATGCTACGTAACCGGCATTACGAGAACACGAACGAAATTCAGAATACTGGCTCTTATTCAGCGGCCATTGAAAATTACTCACCCGTTCACCTAACTGCAGTGACACAACACGGCTTTGTGACAACAAATATTAGAATCGCTGGCTTTCGAATCTGAAAATACTACAATTTCTATTATACAATGAATACTTACGTAAGGAGAAAGATAAATAAAGAAGTATTGTAAAAATGCTTTTAACATTTTGGATACCCACCTACTCATTGTTATTAACATGTCTGATACAATGCGATTGGCAAGGCAATTTAAATGTATCGTCAGACGGTGAAGTAAAACGTGAGGGAGTTCATTGGTTTCATAATGAATAAATAATCATGCGTAATACTCGTACAGTGGGAATGGAGGAAGTGTTAGTCAGCTGTTATTTAAATTTTGTACTACCTACTACATATTTCGGTACTTTGTTAAGTGCTTAGGTATTTGAGTCGAAGAAAACGATAAAATATCTTTAAAAACAGTCACTTACATTAAAACCGTGCATTGAACTTAAGAAGAACATTGATCAACATTTGTGAGGATTTCTGACGATTAGGAGCCATTATCTCCGTAGATATTGATTTAAACAACTATATATAGGTAAATCTTAAGAACCGAGCTTACGTGAGGTTTAGTTTTAAATAAGACCACTAACTGGTAACTGTAGTTTTAAGTATAATTACGTGTATTATAATCTAAAAAACAATCGAGTCACAAATATACAGGGTGTAAGGGAAGGCCCTCCGCAAACTAACAGGGTGCATTCAGCTCCTTATTTCAAATCATATTCCACCGGAAATATTCTCACGGAAATTTTAATTTTGTTTCTCGTATTTTCAGTTACTATTCTTTTATTTCAATGTAAAATTACATTCTCTGTACGCGGCACTCCATTTAGGTAAATAAAACTGCTAAAATAAAAAAATCAGCAATGGATGTTGAAATACTCGGCGGCCGAAGGCTCGCTGCGCTGCCGTTCGCTACGCGCGGTTTGCCACGGTAACGATACATTGCGTGTGAGGTAATAAAACAAATCAGGTTTATTGGATTCCCATAACATTTCTGAAATAATTTCATTTACCGGTCATCTTAGTATGATATACTGAATTCACCCCATCAGTCTGCGGAGGGCTGTCTCTTACACCCTGTATTTAAAACTATGTATTCATAAAAAAAACCTTGTTACTTAAATAATTGGAATGCAACCATTTGTTTCTAAAATAAAATGTTAAAAATGAACATAAATGGCTACACATGGAACACACATGGAATACACATGGAACATAACTGTAATAATTAGTCATTTGTATTATTTCATAAAAGTAAACTTTTGGTTCAAATTCGTAATTTACTAAGACATTCGTTGAGAGGAATGTTTTAGAAATATAGCAATATTAAAAAAAAAACTAATAATAAAACAAAAAAACCGGCCAAGTGAACACGAAGGGTTCCGTAGCATCGTAAATTATTTAACACTACATTTTTTTTTTTAATTCTTCAGTTTCAAATAACACGTTTCATAGGAGGACTCCCTTTAATTTTTTTTTTTGTTCTAGTGGCAATAGAAATACACAATCTGTGAACGTTTCAATTGTCTAGCTACTATGGTTCATGAGATTACAGCCCACTGACAGACAGACGGACGGACGGATGGACAGAGGAGGTTTAGTAGTAGGGTTCCATTTGGAACTCTAAAAACGACTCATTTACTAAAGCCAACCGTGAGTCCTGAGAGCAAAATTCAAACTATAATAAATAAATAATACCATTTATTTCAGGCGACGCAAGCCCATTGGAAAATATCACAAACACACATACATCACTAAACATACATACTTTTATTTTTTTTCAAAAACTTGTGTTAATAAATAAGGCTTAAGACTATGTTAGTAGCCCTTCACTTTGCACTAGCTAGACTGTGCTTTGCTGTGGTACTTGTCCGCGGAAGCGACGGAACACCACGTAATGCGGCCAAAAGTCTTCTTCCATGACGAGGGGCAGATAACAGTTTGGTACACGCACGACGAATGCCTTGAAGTACTAAACTATATCAACAACCATTAAATTAGCTGTTTATTAGCAATTGCCGTAGGACTGGTTTTTTTTATATTTCTTCATTCAGAATTAAACCACAGAGAAGATATAAAGAATTACGTGGACCCTAACTTTTGTATAAAATTGTTATGTGGGTAGGGTATGATATTAACATCGTTACAAACGATCTGAAAGTTACATGAATAACCTGTTAGTTGGCAAGTAGCAGTTATAATTGTATGATAGCGACATATATCTAACATGGTTCGGCGACCCGGCACGAACCGACACCACTGTCTATAGTCCCATATTTCAAACGTGCGGTACGTTTGGCCATATTTCTCAGCGTCTATGCCGATGCCGGCACCGGTAGCATTTCACGCGACGTTCCCCGGTTTTTCGATGTGCGGTTTCCGCGCGACAATACCATTTTATTTACGGCTGAGCTGCACCGCTCTATGGAGTTCAGTCACGAAGCGATGTAAGTAAGTGAATCTGGCGCTCGCACACCTTCACCGCTCGCGCCGTTTCGCGTAATTCACCCTGGTCAGGCGCGCTTACGTTTCCAATCTGGCGATATGAGCCGGAAACCATTGTCGGCCACTCGATCTGCACTACACACGCTTTAAAATTTTACTTGCTGTTACCAACCGTTGTTGCTGTAAACCAATTCGACATATTTTCCTATTGCTGTTGGATATTCTTTCGGACATAGGTAACAAAAGGTTTTGTATTCGGAATAGTTTGTTCAAATGCATTGAAACGTTTTTATTAAACTAATTAAGTACGTGCGTACCCTAAATTAATAACAATCCGTTTCATTCACAGTACAGCAGTACAGAACAGAATTAACTAACATTTCCTGCAATTCTTGCTTGTATTTTTTGACTGAATTAAATATCATCTGCGTGCTGCATCCGTGTGAACAAAACCATGAGCTTTAACTTATTAATGCAAAATTTAAAAAATATGCATATGGGCTAAATAAAATATGAACGTAAATAAATCGTTTCAGGTTATTTTTCATACCTTTCATAAGCACAATATGCAAAAATTAACAGTGTAAGTAACAAGCGATGTTCAACTATCTGGAAGTCGTAACGAGGCTGTTAATTTTAATTGTTTCATAAATAAAAACTGCCGTCACAGAGAATCCGATTCATTTATGGATGACCGCATAAATCATCGTATTTCCGCACCCGTTATGAAATGGACCGAAGAAGTATCCGATATCCATTTTATTTGTATCTTGTTTATTTACTGGCAATCACTCAATTAATGATAATTCAGTGCAGCGTACTATGTAGCTCTTAATATAATTCCAGTGAGCAGTTAACTATTTACTGCGCTCGCATGTGTATTTATACCCCCGCGAAGGTTATGCGGTAGGTTGTAAATAGCAAGGAGTTCACATTTGAACTTTAAATAGCGCCATATAATACCCAGTAAAAATAGAGCCCTTATTGTGAGGCCCACTTGCGTGAAAAACTTAACACAGAGTTAGTTGCTAACACAAGGTTAAATTGACAATATTTTATGACAAACTGTCAATTTAACCTCGTGTTAACAACTAACTCTGAGTTAAGTTTTTCACGCAAGTGGGCCTAAGAGACATAATGGTAGTCATAGCAGATAAATAGCTGGTACTGAGAACTTCTTGTGAAAGGACCAGCAATCATTACTTTATCGATTAACGACCGAACCCAATAACCTATTTTCAGTAAAAGACAGATCGCTATTGATGGTAGACAGCATAATTCTATCTGTCCTTATGTCAGGCCGGTAAGATTCCATAATCTCTAATAATAATAATTAACAATAATAATTAATTAATTTATTTATTTTAATAATTATTGGGAAGTTAAAACCATATATATATGTATATATATATATATATATATATATATATAGGTTTTTCTATCTTCAATATGCCAAAACTGGTGATAGATAGGTTATTGGGTTCGGTCGTAAATACATCGCTTTAATTCACTCAAAATTGGTGGTATATACCTACGTATAGATATACGGCCTACAAGAACCATAAAGTAGAAATTAAAAAATACCTCTAGTATGTTTTCGTATATGTAAGCAACGCAATGCTACTATTTACCGGCCACTTACAATTTTCTGAGAGATTACAAAAATAAAATAAAAACTAAGGGTACTGGCTTGACGTGGTTTGACAGAAAAATTGACGGGATACCAAATATTTTTTTATAGAGATATCCTTAGCCTTTTTAGAAAGTATTCATTAAAGCATAGTTATTACAAGGTTGAACAGGACGAATGATATTCCTTTAAACCACGTAAAAAGAATCATGTTCTTTATCCGTATACAAAAAATCAATCAAATCCAATGAATACTTTAGCCACAGGAAATTATTTTTCATTTTCTTATTTTTCAACATGATTTAGATCTGAGTCCTTAATAATAGTTAAACATTGCCGCCGCCGCACCCCGCACCCCGCACCGCACTGTTGGTCAGTGACTTTTCGCAGGTAAAGCGTGTTTACTTTTTATGCAGTTGAATCTGCTATTTATCTTGTTTAAAAACTGCAATTTTTTAATTTTCCATTAACGACTAATCTTTGTGTTTTAAAATGTTTCGATGGACTAGTTTTGCGCTCGTTTTCATTTAATGTCGTACATCCAGATACATGTTGTATACCTACATACATATTGTGCAACGTATAGTACGCAGTATCGTAACGACCAACATGTTTTTCAAACATATGAACTATAAGTATATTGCCGGCTTCCAACGGCGAGGGAAAACATCGCTAGAAAATCTGCAGGTTTGTAAAACTACTACCGATGCAGAGAGTATTATGCAGAATTCTCGTCGGTTATTAGACTCAAAAGCTGTAGTTTTGTGTAATAACATAAAAACAATTTATAAATAATCTCGAATAAAAATATGGAGGCAGTAAAAGCATTCGGTAGGTAGATACATTTACATTCCGATACTATTTTACAGATTTTAGTGCTATCAATTTGAATAGAATTAATAAGACTCTAAGTAATCGAAAAATCGCCGCAGTTTCCCAAAGTATCCCCTCCAAATCAAGCTAATCTTCCCGGTCTTTGGCCTACAAAAATTTCAACGTAATCCTACTTTCAAATTGACTAAGTCCAATAAAACTAAATACATACATATACATATATAAATAGCTACGCCCTACTAGGTGTATATAGGCATTGTAGGCGCAATATTTATGCATATGTAGAATGTCGGCAGGCGACACGAGGCGGCACTGCCGTGCACGCCGCGCGCCGTCACGCTGCCGCGTCGCTGCCACCACGCTCGCCTGTCGCAACGCTGATTTATAACGGCAATATAACGCCAACCTGTCCTCCAGATATTTTTATAACCTTCATACTAACTTCGTATTCTTTCGCGACATTTACGCTTTGATTTCGGCCTAGTGATGTAAAACAATGGTAGATATTGTTTTGTTTGTTTCGTTGTTTTGCGCTGATATGATTTCTTCGTCGAAATAATATTTTTTTTAACAAATGAGTGTAATAATTGTTCTTACTTGTAAACTCTTTGAAGTTTCTTCCATAAGGTTGGATTGAAAATACATACTTTGAATAACATATGGGTACCTTTTTTTTGATGGGAAATCATCAAATGACTTCTCCCGCTCTGGACGGAGCGGGAGGGGCGTGTCAGACTTTTACTGACTAAAACCCACCCGTATGCTGGGGTCAGGGTAACTCTTTCGAACATCCCGCGATCCTAGCTAAACATATGGTTACCTATGTCTACATTTATAACTTTAGGAAAGTACAATACAACTATAAAATTTTATTACAAAATAGCCCCGTTATTCTATATACATCTACATATACACAGTTCAGCTCAAGTGTACTTATAGTGCATGTATCGAACGAATACCCTGAGGTATTTTGTAATAGTACTTAAGGTTTTAGTACCACGCTACACAAACTCGTGGAACTAAGTTCGCGACCACATTTGTCTCTACTTCGATCTAATCTCGAATTATATTAGGTAGATTTTAATACTGTTTCCACTATCACCTTTAACGTTTCTGGGTAAGTTACCAATTGCACTTTATACGGAGATTCGCTAATTAAATAACAAGCATAACTAAAAGGGCTTAAAAACATGAATACTACGAGCTTTCGTAGCACTTTCTTTGTCGGTTATTTTAATACCAACTTAAACATTTCGTAAACTAAATTTTTAATAATTAATATAATTATTTTGTGGGGATTCTTTTAGTTAGGTCATACCTACATGCGGCTCACTCTACAATTGCACATTCGAGCCATCATGTAATCCGTCTGTATGCAAAATAAGGAATAGATTAATATAGTTACTACCAGCACAGGTACATAAAGCTTGTAATATATGTATAACTACAGGAGCAAATACGGTACAAGTCGCATTAGGTGCACTTAACAACGATGTAACGAAGTGCTACAAACTCAGGCCGTGAAGCGATTACGCTTAAGCATCTGTACTAATTGGCATCACACGTGTTAATACTAACAATTAAACTTTAATGTAACAACATGCGCGACGCAATTACAAACGACGATGTGCTAGGTACATCCCAATCTTGGGAACAAAGAAAAATGTAGGCGTTCCCAATACCCGTCTTATTATTTGTCAGGTACAATTACTTAGCAAGATTAATGATGTAACCAAAATTAAATTCGATTCACGCAATAAATGATCCACTCCTTAGATCTTCTCATGAACTCAAATACCACGAATTTGCGTCTTATTCCAGATAGTGCCGTGATCTATCTGCAAACTTCAAATTAGTTAACCAACCAAAAGCATTTGCATTAGTTGTTTGTTCATTCAGTTTACACAATAGGACCCGGGGAACTGAAATTAGGCGCGACTGATAATAATAAACAGGCAGAGGAATCGAATCTCGGGTTAAATTGGCTTTATCAAGCTCTTATTGCGAAGGGCTGGCGTCGCCTCCAACACCTGACCGCTAATTGTGTTACATGTTTATATGTACACGCCTCCGACGCTCTCAATATCCCGACAGGCCTCATTCGACCAGCCCGACAACGTACGCACCCATTTACAAGCGCCCGTATCTACGCCAATGTAATTGTAGAGTAGATCGGTTCCTCACATAATGCGTATCGTATAGCCGACATGTTCAAGTGAATCTTGTTGCATTTTGCATAAAATCGATACTCATGAATACCCACAGCCACAGCGAAGCCGCCGTGAGACTCAGCAACTCGAATTGACTACAATCGGTTTTATTTTTAGATGGGCACCAATTCCCGGGTCGAAAATGGATAATTCAATTTTAAATCACATCTTGTTTTTCCGTACCTATATTCCAACGGATAGGGTAACTCTCATCCAATCTGATTTGAATATTTTTTAAACATTTTTGCAAAAAAAAAACAACAGACTTAAAAAAAACACTACAAAGTGAAAAGTAACTTTAATTTCAGAAGTCGGTCTCTTTGGATCTGCATTTTAGGATTTTGCACCGACTTCCGAAATTAAAGTTATTTTTCACTTTGTAATTTTTTTTTTTTGGAAGTCGGTTGTTTTTATTTGCAAAAACAATTGTATTTTCCACTTTTTAGTGGGTCGATTTGTAATTTATCTAAGTTACAATAGCCTAATATCAACTGCTCATCACCTTTTACAAAATATTGCTTTTCCCGATGCAGGGACGTTAACTCTTGAGGAGTTCTCCTGGTACTTCACCATCAGCTCCACTTCGCCATATGTATTGTGACGAGCTTATATTGCTCAGCCAATCATTTTAAAGTAATCGAATGGCAACCCGAAATACTTATTATTGAGTTGTTCCGGTGGCCATCTGTGGTCTTCATCATCAGTTCCACTTCACCAAATGGTGCTTTCCGAGAGCAAATGCACAAGTTACAATAAAAATACCCAAATCGTTATAGGTGTGGTGTGTGTGGGTGTGTGGTGTTATATTTGAAGGGTTCTCTCGATTTCTCCAAGATTCCATCATTAGATCCTAATTTGATGACAATGAGACCATTTGTGAAGTATACCCTTTCAAACAAAAAAAGAATTTTCCAAATCGGTCCAGCCGTCTTCGAGTAATCGGGGAACATACATAAAAAAAAATATAAGATACCGACGAACTGAGAACCTCCTCCTTTTTTTGAAGTCGGTTAATAATCGACACGTGTGTGGCATGTGGGGTATGTATTTTTTGTTTTAAAGAAAAGTTTTACTTTCAATAAACGATTGGTGTGTACTCGAAATACCTTGGTTTTTATATCAATGTATTTGACGCTTTAACTATCAGTATCAGAAGTTTTTACAAGTTATTCTGTAGGTTAGAATTGGAACACCACATTTTTTACATTTAAATAAACGTCAACCAACAATCATCCCAAACTCATTAATCCTTTAAAGTTGGCAGCGCGGATTAATAGCTCCTTCCTAACAGTGCAGTAACTAATAAAAACAAACAAAAAAGATAAATCGCGGAATGAGTCTTTGACGCGTATTTCAATTAGAGGAAAGTCAATTTAGGCTGAAAGAGGTAAGTAAAGCGACCGGCAGCGATGGCGGGCGCCCGGGCATGCCGGGCGGCGGGTGGGCAGGGAATCTAATTTGCCAGGGGCCCAACACGGACTTTTGTCACAACGTACTGTGCCAATTAGGTAAATACGCGAGCAGTGGACGAGGCGGCCCGACTGGCTGGGAGGGAGGCGCGACCCGTCACGTGCATCCGTAAACACTTACGGCCTGATGAGCGGCCCGCCCGTAATCATATTTCAAGTGGCCGGGTAATCTCGTTGTCTCATCAACACCGACTACATTATTAACACGTTACACTGTATTAGCGCTTATTAAAGTAATTAAACCCTTTACAGTAGGACTTTACCGTCTTTGTGGGCTCTTAAGTTATGGAGGTTGCCTATTACGAACGATTTGTAATCACGTGACGATATTATTTGGAACCAAAGCGAAGTCATAATATTGTCAGGTTGAATGAAAGTAGTTTGTCCAACTGGCTCTTACATTTACCTACTTGAATACATAGGCTGAGGTATTATTACACGCGGGTAATAAGAAAGCTGACGACCTTGTGGTACATAGTCTATTTCAATCAAAAGGTCAGTTTATTGTCCGCTCATTTTTCATTCAAGCTCTGTGGGCGTGAAAAAATCGAAATCGTTGAACCTACCACTTACTGAGTCAAACAAAATTTTCAAATATAATTTTGTGAAAGATTATTATTAATGTCCTCGTTGGGTATGATATGGCTCGGATGGATAGCTTTTTGTTGTATAGGTAGAAGTTTGACAAATAGAGGGACTATCTTGGTCATGTAACTTTGAACAGGAAGAAGTAAAAACACTGTATCTCATGATTTTTATTCGTATCATCAATTCGAAACTTCAGTGCAAAAGGGGTTCTGCAATACCATTCTCTAAGGTCACATATCGTAGAACACAACAATGCAGCAAACGCTTTGTCACTTTTCCCGTTTTGTAACACAGTTTTCGACAATGTGACGTTAGAGAATTGACCGCCTAACATTGTATGCAGCCGTTCCCAAGTTGAACAAACGACGTAACACAATCATTTTTCTATTAAAAAAGGCCTGATCCCAGCTAAGAGCACATTTCACGGGCCATCTATCTTGTGGGATATTAGAAACAACATTTTCCGATTGTTTATACGTGCTCGGTAAGCTCTTCTTTCATTAGAGACGACGACGTCGCTTGCACAGCGCCCGCCGCACCGCTGTACTGCTAAGATTGATGGGCACTGGATGGATTTGTTCTATTCGCGTTCTCACTCATCAATCATTCGCGGATATTTTTCCGTGTCTCAGGTTGTTTAGCCTAAATAGATTGTTGCAGCATTGAAGCATCGCTCACATCGATCGCGTTAGTATTGACGTCTACATACGTAAGTCTTCTCACTTTCAAAGTGGCGGACATTATTCAACTTTATCGACATGTTTTATTCATGTTTTAGGAGCTGATTTTGAAAATGTAACAACAAAATCCTTACGGTGCGATTTAGTTTATCACTTACTAAGTCATCTTGAAAACCGTTTTACGGGTATAATAATTTGGAAGTGTTTACTTTCCTTTAATACTTCAATCCAATTATAAGTTTGGGATTTGAAATTAAAGTTTGTGTTGACAATAAATTAGTAGCGTGGGCAATATAATCACGGTGGGGCGTAATTCAAAAGCAATGGCTGGTCATATAATAAGGGTGTAACCACAGGCCGCAATAATACCACCTCTAACCGCCGTTTGGTACACACTTCGCAGATAACCAAATGGGCTACTTGTGGTTTACAAGCCGCCGCGCACACGACATCCAGTCCGCTATAGCTATCATGTAAATAAGGCTACAAAGTACAAGTTCCAGGAACTGCTGTTGGCTGTCTAATTTACAAGATCCACACACATCGCGTGGACTAATCTACATACATTGATGATAAAAATGTGTATTTCTAAGGCTACCTTCGCGCGGAATGAGACATTGGTCTACGAAGGCGTAACGTGTCAATCGGTTTTTCGCTTTAACTAATAAATAAAGTACTCTTTTATAAAAAATAAAAAAACAACTTTAGCTCAGACCCAACCTTAATGTCCTTCCATTGAGGAATCAATGGGCCAAATATTACTCAATACAACTTAGTTTGGGATAGTGTATACCTACTTTGATAGATTGCTCTCGTATTTACTCGTACATGTACATTAGCCCATTGTATGTATTCATGAATGACCCTACATTATTCTATGCCGTGATTGATTAATTTAAGTCTACAGGTTTGAATGTTTGAATCTGTGAAGATATATAACCATGTAGTCAAAGTCGCTGTTTATCAATGTATTTAATTTTATGTACCGATGTGATACATTAATGTTCACTGCGAATATTAATAATATTTACAAAGCAAATCCCTTCAAAGTAATACCTTCTCATATGTGCAGATGCAAGTGACAATATGCAAGGTCAAATTAATTTAGCTAGTGAAACTCCGTATTCGTGATGAGTATCGGTATCTTAACACGACACAACAAAAAAATACTGATTTTCGTACTTCAAATAACTACCTGCGGTCGTTGGCCCCAAAAAACAGTCATCAAAACATATTTTTTACCCATCACGTCAACGGAGTTTCGCTAGCTAATTTAATTTGACCCTGCAGACAGATCACAATGTACTTTCGGATAAAATTCACGCCCTTTAAAGAGAACTTACAGATTTATGACTTAAAATCCATTTCAACTGTTTTGATTACCATCCAATTTCTAAACACGTTACTATAAAATAGATAGGCACACAACCAAAACATTGCAAACAGCGACGTTTATCTGTTGTATTTGTTTCAGAATCATTGTTTCCTCGTTTCGTGGAGCCGGTTACGAACGTGACGGTGACGGTGGGTCGAGACGCGCTGCTCGCCTGCGTCGTCGAAGACTTACGAGGGTACAAGGTAAACTAGACGTTCTCTCGTAAAATCCTTCCCTATTCATTCATAAACGCTATTTTCAGAAAACAAAACAACTTTTTTGTTTTAACATTTAAACAATCTAACTATTAGACAAAGACTACGGGGGAAGGGCTTCTACAGGTCTATTTACGTCCCTTATTTTCGGCATTTTTAAAAGTCACCATGCGTTTCCATGGCAACGACCCCTGTACTTAGGCAGCCACCGCGTTATGACGCATACCCATTTATCCTGATGCATTTTATAAATATAAAGCTTTTCATCCCATTTCAGCCAGACTGTACTTTACAATGGCGTTTCGTACCTATTCGGTCGCTGAGCATAATACGCTCCATCGCCCTCTGACTCTTGAGTTCGGACTCCTGAAACTCGGTCAGGAACCAACTTTGAACCCCGCGGTGAGAATAGACCAAATACACATGTCGATAAGTTCTCGCCTTTGAGACAAACAGGATGTCTAGAACTTAAATTATATTTTAAGGAGTTGACAGAACAAGCGATGAAGATCAATTCCAATTTCATTTTCTTGCTTTTAGTAGTTCAGGCTTTGCATTGCATGTCCGCCAGTCAATTCATCAGTCTACATGTTCACATGTTAACTGATACGTTATACCACAATTACTAATCCATCTGTCATATCGTGGTGGTTGTAGCTAAACCCTCAATTACTGCTACTCAGGATGATACGCATGTTCAGCTGTACAGATTCTTGATAAGATTTGCACTGTATCGACGTCATGCAAGTTACTTAGTGGTAAAGTAAATACAGCTTGGATATAAGTCACTCGTGTAAGCGTATAGACGATGTGACGTCAACAAACTTCAATATGCCACGTCATGCCCCGCCCCGTCTCTTTACAGATGAATGAAACGACTACAAGGTGGAGGAAGTTTATATTTAAGGAAACAAACTTGTGGCCTTTCTCTAGTTAAGTAACAGGCTTCACCGCAGAGTATAATAGTTTCTTATTCTATATATAAGCTTGCGGTAAGTTTATATTGGCAAGCAATTAAGAAAGCTAACAGCGGTAATCTAGAGCCATCAGCGATGACGTTAGCGGCCATGATGTACGAGCGCCGTGTAATTCTATGAACGGATCCGTTCCGCCAGAACTTCATACAGCTCTATTCGTGCGGTGCACGGGGTAAAGTTTTAACAAGCCAACTTAATATCACTTTGCTCAGAATGCACGATTCGCCAGTTATTAATCATGCAGGACGGCTAGTTAGCGAAATTGGAGTACGGTGTAGTGCAGATATTAGGTACATATTTGGGAGATGAAACTGAATTTGTCACCATTTGGATTTTATCCATAACGGGAAATTAAATCATAAGTCTAAAAGTGAAAATAGCTGTAAGATTACCTATACAGGGTTATTTTAAATAGGTTAGCTAAACACTACAGACGCGATGGTTATCGATATCTAAACACAATAATATAAAAAATAAAAAGACTTGAAGTTTTTTTTTTTGGGATGTCAACGACCGCTGTTAGTGTTGTTACTTGAAGTACGAGCTGAGATAAATTGTTTTCTTATGTTCAGATATCGATACCCATAGTGTCTGCGAAGTTTAGCTAGACAATTTAAAATAACCCTGTATACAGTATTATAACCTGTATAAGTGGGATCTCAAGGGACCTAGGATTCCTCACCGGACACAGGTGCCATTACCTCCTTCTGCGAAGCAGTAATGCTCGTGAAGGAGGAGGCGGGACGCGTCAGGGAGAGGCAAGCTTTGCGCCCTCACGCCCCTAGTCGCCGCAGGAGACGCCCTGGGCGTCGGGAATTGGCAGCCGATTCCCGGCCACCGTAGGCGCGGGCTTGCGGGCGAGCAATGGGTAGCTCGCCGACCGGTAAGGACCAAGCCCGAGTCGACGGCGCGTCGTGTTCCACGCGCACCTCAAAGAGATGTCAGCACTATTGACGGGGTCCGCTAGGGCCGATGCCAGCTAGGGTTGCGGGATGTTCGAAAGAGTTGCCGTGGCCCCGGCACAGGCAACAGAAGGAACACGGGTGGGTTTTAGTCAGTAAAAGTCTGACACACCCTCCCGCTCCGCCCAGAGCGGGAAAAGTCATTTGATGATTTCCCATCCACAAAAAAAAAAAAAAAGGACCTAGGATTATTTATCACTTAAAGAAGATTTTCATTTACCCCGTTTCCCAAATAGTCGGGTTTAAAATGACAGTTGTCTTATTTACAGAGGCTAAGACAGGTGGAAATGTACAATTTTTCATTTACAGAGGTATTTCATTTAATGTTCGTTAAAAAAATTTCAAAATGTAGTTCAAAATTAGTTGTCTTACTTATACAGGCTATTGAACTATAAAGCCCCAATTATAGAGTTAAAAATCGAAAAATCTAACAAAATGCATTTTCAGTTATAAAGGTTTAATATTCTCGGTAATAGAGGTATTTCAATGCAAAAGTGTCGGGACCTCATTGTAATTATCAGCAGTAGAGGTTTCTCACATGTCCAGGGCCCACTTAATCAGGTTACACTGCATTTTATGTGTGGACATCACAGCACTAGTAGTTTTTTTTTTTTTTTGTAAACGTGATTTTAAAAAAACTTAATCCAAAAATTTATAAGAAATAATAGGTATATTAACAGCTCTAGCTTTTCGATTCCAACACAAGATTGATGTCTTTTAATGTAATTTTTGTCCTAAAACTTATATTGCGTGCGGATGTGACTCAGCCGGAAAAAACTTGTAACTTTGTGTAAAAGATCACTATCTCCGGAAACCCTAAATGTGTTTGTCACTCTCGTAAAAATATAAGTTTCTGCGTATACTCGAAACTTCATGTACGTCTATAAATGCTAAAATATAATTCAAAGGAAATACTTACTGCTCTGGTTTGCCGCACTTTTACATTTGCTGCTCGTTCAGCCGTGAATGTCCTTCTAATGCAACCATACGCCATATGCTTGCGCTACGAAGAAATTCATTTTTACACGGTGACGGTGCGTGTTTATACGATATTTCTACATCAAAAGTCTTGGCTTTTAAGTACATCAACTCGATAAAAACTATTTAAAATATTGTAATAAAAACTTTTTTACAAATAAAAATAGCAGACTTCCAAAAAAAACACTACAAAGTGAAAAGTAACTTTAATTTCAGAAGTCGGTCTCTTTGGATCTGCATTTTAGGATTTTGCACCGACTTCCGAAATTAAAGTTATTTTTCACTTTGTAGTTTTTATTTTTTTTTTTTGGAAGTCGGTTGTTTTTATTTGCAAAAACAATTGTATTTTCCACTTTTTAGTGGGTCGATTTGTAATTTATCTAAGTTACAATAGCCTAATATCAACTGCTCATCACCTTTTACAAAATATTGCTTTTCCCGATGCAGGGACGTTAACTCTTGAGGAGTTCTCCTGGTACTTCACCATCAGCTCCAGTTCACCATATGCATTGTGACGAGCATATATTGCTTAGCAATCATTTTAAAGTAATCGAATCGTAATCCGTGAAATACTTATTACTTATTGAGCTGTTCCGGTGGTCATCTGTGGTCTTCATCATCAGTTCCACTTCACCAAATGGTGCTTTCCAAGAGCAAATGTTCGAGTTACTATAAAAAATACCCAAATCGGTATATGCGTGCGAGTTCCCTCGATTTCTCCAAGATCCCATCATTAGATCCTGACTTGATGACAATGGAACCACCTGGCCCCTACCCCTCTCCTCTTCACACACCTTTTACCATTATACCCTTTCACACAAAAAAAGAATTTTCCAAATCAGTCCAACCATCGTCGAGTAATCGAGAACATACATAAAAAAAATTAAAAGATTCCGACAAACTGAGAATCTTCTCCTTTTTTTGAAGTCGGTTAAAAATTAGGGCCGAAAATATTGACTCTTGGTATTTTTTGGAAACCAACGTCCCGTCCCTTAAGTTGGTTTGTTTGACCACGCGAAATGGTCAAATAATCAACTTTCTGGAAAAGACAGTTTTGCAAACTCCTTCTTTATTTTCGTGACTATAACCTAATATTTGTATATGATCCCCACAGGTAGCGTGGGTCCGCGTGGATACGCAGACAATCCTGAGCATCCACCACAACATAATAACTCAGAACGCGCGCATCAGTCTGTCGTACAACGACCACCGCTCGTGGTACCTGCACATCAAGAACGTGCAGGAGGTGGACCGCGGCTGGTACATGTGCCAGGTCAACACCGACCCCATGCGCTCCAGGAAGGGATACCTACAGGTTGTGGGTGAGTATACCACCTCCATCAGTCTGTCGTACAACGACCACCGCTCGTGGTACCTGCACATCAAAAACGTGCAGGAGGTGGACCGCGGCTGGTACATGTGCCAGGTCAACACCGACCCCATGCGCTCCAGGAAGGGATACTTACAGGTTGTGGATGAGTATACTACCTTCATCGGTCTATACCCCTACCTACCATTGCTCAAGAACGTGAGAGAAGTAATATTAAATTATTCACTAAAGGGATAAAGCAGTGTCTAATGTCACGGGCGAAAAGAAGAGTATTCTCCTCGGGGGTAAAGGTGTCTTCGTCTTGGGCGAGCTTGAATCTCTCGATTCACTCAGGATTCAAGTCTTAACTTCCTCGCTTCGCTCTGGAGTTAAGTCTGAAATCCCTCGATGCGCTCGTGAGTACTAGCATCCGTCCTTACGCTCGGGATTCAAGCTCGCCCACGACGAAGACAGCTTTATCCCCGAGGAGAATACTCTACTTTTCACACATTCTGCGAGATAGTAAAAAGCAATTCAGTTTTCGAATACTATATTTTTTTTAAATACGAATTTTGAGTTAAGGTTCCAAATTCAAACCACATTATTAACCAGCTGATTATGATGAAATCTAATATAATATTATTGCCCGACTAGACCCCAGGGCTATTATGACTTTAGATTAGATCTGCATGACATATGTACATATAATTTGACATTATCGAGCAAATGGTGTAAAAAACATTTCACTTAAAATCAACTTGCGTTCAGTATTGTATACAGAGCTGCAGTGTAAACTTACCTTCAGTCCTGCAATTTTTACAGACTCACTTACCTAATTGCACATTCACTCTACAGGTTACCCTGTCCGGTTTTATTGCCTACATAGCGAAGCAAACGTGGCATTCCAGCATTGAATTTTTATTCACCTAAACGCTCCACATACTATCAAACCTGAGCTAAGAGCAGGTTGATATTTTGACATTAAAATACCCGAACTAAATACCTTCGTCTACTGACCCTAGTTCAGGAGTAATAAGGTCACAAATTTATATAGCATTGCTGTGGTTGCGGTTCGGACCCGGTCACAGACTAGAGCAGGTAGCGGGATTTTGACCTCACCCTTAAATAAAAAAATTTGTCCACCATATCAATTATTATTATTATGAAACATATTCCATGATTAGAGGAGTAGTCCTTTATTTCTTTTCAGCGCGACGCGATAAGTGTGCAGATAAAATAAAAAAACGTGATAACATTTAGGTGTTGATAGCGTTTAAAAAGTTCAGTTTTATAGGTGACTAGCTGTGCCCCGCGACTTCGTTCGCGTGGAAGTCGTAAGATACACAATGTACGAGTACTGAAACAACAGCCACATTTTAATAAAACTCTCTCGTCCCCCGACCCGCCGCGTAGCATCGCCCGCCCGCGCTGTTACTTCGTTTTTGCTTAGCGTTCTTTCCGATTTTTTTCTTTCTGCTCGGTTCCTAAGGGTCATGGCGTGATGTTAAATAGCCTAAAACCATTTTCAAGCATCGGGCTACCAAATGCAAAAACAATTTTTCAAATCCGACTTTTTGTTCATAATTTCATGGTTTTTTTTTTGCGTGGAACCCTAATTATTTTTCTAAAATAAAAGTAGCCTAAGTTACTTCCCGTAACATCAGCTATCTGCCAGTGAAAGTCCCGTCAAAATCGGTCCAGCGGTTTTGGAGATTAGCCGGAACAAACACACATACAAAAATTTTTAAATTTGTTTTTTTTTTGTTATAAGTACTGTATATACGTTCATATTCATTTAGTAAAAAGTTGTTATTTTGACATTACAAACAGACACTTCAATTTTATTTATTTGTATAAATTGCAAAACATCCTTACAACTTGAATAACATGAAACGAATTTATGCAACCATTTTTTTGTCCTCAGTGCCACCAGTGATAATTGACAACATGACATCGACAGACATGGTGGTCCGCGAGGGAACTAATGTGACGGTGGTCTGCCGTGCCACTGGCTATCCCGAACCTTATGTCATGTGGAGACGAGAAGACGGACAAGAATTTAATTGTAACGGCGAATCGGGTAAGAACTTTATTATGTATGATGAAATTCGATAAAGGCTACCTATTCATTACGACGTTATTGAAATGATCACATCCAACGTCATATATAGATATTTAATGGAAATTATAAATCTAAACACTTCGTTTTTCTAATTTTAAAAGTCTATTAATTATGTTCTCTTCAATGGTAACAGAAAGAACAGCCACTGTTGACAAAAGATGTTGGCACTCTTATAAATATCCGGTCAAAACATTAGTTCCGGACGCTCATTATGTTGACGCCCTCTCGGCGAAATAAAGCAGATGAAACAAAGAAATCTCTGAAACGATAAATGGAGAGTAATGGACCCACTGGGATACCACTCGCGTATGTCGAACAAACTAACGTTGTATACGTCTAAAGCGAATTCTCTTTATTTTCACATGATAAAGGAGCTCAAATTCGTCTCTTCATTCCTATTTAACTAATATTTCACGGGAAATTTATTTCATGGAACAAAATATTCTAAACACTCTGGTTTGGTGCTGATACCGGATTTGTAAATACTTAGGACATAACATAACATCACGCCTTGGTTCCCCGAAGGGTTAGGCAGAGGTGTACCTATAGTACACCCACTTTTCGCCAGTTAAGTCCCATGTAGGGCGAACCTATTGCCATCTACCGGGCACAAATCCAGACTCCGGGCTGCTACTGAGAAATTAAAAAAAATACTTAGGAATACTGTTATTTATTATTTATTTATATTGTAATAGCCCGACTTGAAAAAGACGAAACCCAACGCTTTATGCATTAATGTTCAGTATTTTCAACGTTTAATCTTACGTTTAATCTTATAGAATTAGATAGATTAAAGTTCTCGTACCGATTATTTTCCACCAGTTCCAGGGATGGTTCGCGAATGTGTCTAAAATGACACGGATTGTTCCACACAATACTATTAAATTGTACCCGCAACCAGCGCATAACAGAAATATTTTCGCAATTGAATTAACAATGGACTATTGAACGCGAATAATTACGAAAGCCCGCCATAATTCACTTATATCCAACAATGCCATATTTTATGGCTTTCCGTTTTTACATAATTTTTATCTAAATTAAACGTAGGTAAGTAAATATTATACGGGAAAAAATTAACCAATGCGCAAATTTTAACAAAATAAACTTAAACGAGTTTTAACAAACACCTTTTTTTATTATGATATGTCTTAGTAATAAAAAATTAAGTTATCGTTTACGAAAGATTTTGAAACAGATTTTATGGTCATTCGGGCGGCGCGGGGTAGTTACCTATCAGCTGTCCGCTCGTACGATGCGCCAACGCAACGTAGGTACCTACCTACAACCTACAACCCATGCGAATCAACTAGACACCCCGATGGAATGGGTTTTCCGTACTGTACTGAACAGTACTGTACGAGTGATGACACAATACCTGGTGTCTAGTTAACTTGCATGGGTTGTACGCGGGTTACTGACCGCTAATTTTATCAGATTCGAACTAGACTTTTTTAAGTGGAGGCTGTGACCCGAATTAGAGTAATTCAAATTTTTCCTTCATACTTGCCTTTGGTTGGCTAATAAAATGGTCCTTTCATTAGGGACCGGGGGATTACGGATCCCATTGGCTCACATAAGAGGTATGCTCTCCCTCGCATACATTCTTCAAGTTGCTCTTAAGATTTCACCACTTAAAAAATACACTCGCACCATCTCGTAAAACTCGCGGTTATTAAAGTCGTGACATCGTGTTCGATAGGTACGACATACGCGTGGCGCGGTGCTTGTGCGGGAAAGTGACTCGATCGGACGTCACGAAAGCGCGTGCGCATGATCACACTGTCGGCCACCGGCCGTGCCACCGCCCTGCCACTCGGAAGGGAGTTGCACCCCCGCCGACCGCCGCCGCGTGCACCAACCGCCGCGCGCGGTCATTGATATTAATACGAATAGATTGTGTCCATATTTTAATGGTTCCAAGTCCGACAAAATAAAAAAGTAACTAATGGCAATGTGTTCAAACATCAAACTGTTAAAAGTTAAAGGAAGTAGTTTATTAACTATTTTCAAAAATCATGTACCTACCTGAACACCAGTTATCTCAAAATTTTACTAAAGCATTAAGCATACAAATTACGGCTAAAACATCTTCATTTAATCAGCTATCTAACGAGATCCAAAAGTTTTAAAAATATTTGGAGGTACCGATGAAACAGTTGATAATGCTGGCAAAGGTCGAATTTGCAAATTGTTGAAATATTTGAACACTGAGTGATAGACGAATGAATTAACTGGTTTATGCCATCCCACTACTTTCTTACCACCCAGCAATCCATCACACATTAGGTCAGGTCGTCATGAACACAAGCCACGGTGCGGCTACTAAGTTTTTAACACGACTCACGGTCTACTCGCTGGTCACGGTACACTTGTCGCTTTGTTTGCGTGTATTTAACATACAGTGCACGTACACACTCTATTAGTTTGACATACGTCGATTTTTGAGGCTTTTCATAAAAATTCTATATTTATCATGATAGCCGCATTAGTTTCAGATTTTTTTCCAGAATGCGGTATGAAATATGAATTCTACAAAATACGAAATTGAAGAGCCCTCATTGCTAATTTAATTGAAAGCTAATAAGACAAAGCTTCCTACGTAACAAAAATGTAGAGAGGATAGTCGATACTGCCGAAAATGAGAAAATAGACAATTGTTGAAATAATTTAAAACGTGAACCTGATTGCTGTTGATTACTTAAAGGTTTTGTTCGAAATGGGCACCACTGTGCCTCATACAAGCCCTTACTTTTCTTCTAACTTCTGCCTTGGTAACTTCTGAAGTGAAATTAGTTCTATATGTGATCCGCTGCATGTAAATATTATTATTTGCCTTAGTTCTTCTACAGAAGGCGCTGGTGTCGAGAATACAATGATTTTCATATGATCCCAAACAAAAATCTAGAGGAGTCAGATCAGGTGACGTATGTCAAACTATTAGAAACCAAGCGACAAGTCAAAGTCAAATAATTTATTTCTAATAGGCACATAAAAGGCATATTTGAACGTCAAAATTTACAAAATTGATCCTAGTCGCCCCTTCCAAAAGGTAGCTTCGTATGGAGAATAATGGGCAAGATATTCCACCATTACTCTTTTAAAATGTTTTACAATACAATGTTTTACAATTTAAGTACATTTGGTATATGTGAAGACGATGCACCTACAATTAAATTAGTACCTATACCACAATAGGCAAACACTATTAAAAATGAACCAATGACAGATAAATTAAATATGTATTAATATTATGTCGTTTATTTATTTTTCTTTCTTACTATTTATATTTTTAAATATTTCTTAAAATAAAAAGATATAAAAGAAAACATTTAAAAATATAAAAAATAGAGTTCCACCGGTATCGGGAGCAGGGTCCAAGCTACCGGTGGTTAGAGCTGCAAAGACAGGAACCTCCTCACAATACGAGCCGTATCAAGAAGAACTGCCTTCTGAATCAGGCCCTTGATCCAATCGCCTAGCGAGAGCCTCGAGAGATGTTGGTCGAGGCTGTCAGCCATCAGGCCATTGGCCGTTACGACAATCGGCACAATGACAGCCGAGCTCACATTCCACATGTCAACAACCTCGTGCGCTAAGTCGAGATATTTTATTTGTTTCTCTTTCTCAGCTTTCACGAGGTTCTCGTCATGTGGGATGGTAACATCGATTATCATTGCGCGGCGCGCTAATCGATCTATCACCACTATATCAGGCTTATTGGCGACAATAGTCCTGTCGGTAATGATAGACCGATCCCAGTACAACGTGACATGGCCATTTTCGAGAACTGGGTCGGGCACATACTTGTAATACGGTACCTCTGAGTCCGCAAGTTTGTATTTCAAAGCAAGTTGCTGGTGAATAATCCTGGCCACTTGGTTATGTCTGTGCAAGTACTCGCCGTTAGCCAGACGAGAACAACCAGAGATGATATGTCTGATAGACTCACCCGGACGGTGGCATGCCCGACACACGTCAACCGTCCCGTCCTTCATAATATGTCTCCGGTAGTTATTCGTCAAGATAACTTCGTCCATAATTGCACAGACGAAACCTTCAGTTTCACCGAAAAGGTCACCAAAACGTAGCCAGGATACGGACGCTAAGAAATCTACACCGGGTTCATGGAGAGCCCAGTAGAAGCGCCCGTGAAGCTCCTTGTTTTGCCATACCGCCTTGCGGTCATCTGTAGTAAATACTACAGGTTTGCGCCAGTTCTCTTTAGCCATGGAGAGCGGGGTGAGCCCATTGTCCACCGCTACCACATCACGGTGCATACCCACGTCGGCTTTTAAAAAATATTCCCTGAGGCTGCACACCTCGCGGTTGTGGAGGGTCTTCGCATTTAAAAAGCCTCGACCCCCGCACTTCCGCGGGATGTACAGTCTCATCACCGATGATCGTGGGTGATGCATCCGGTTTGCGGTCAGCAGTGTACGGACCCTCCTATCCAGGGCGTCTAGTTCGGTCTGAGTCCATTTGAGTATGCCGAAAGAGTACATCAAAACCGGCATGACCCAACCGTTGAAGGCGCGCACCTTGTTTCCGCCCGAAAGAAGACTAATTAATACCTTCTTCAGGCGACCAAAGAAGCGCTCCTTCAACGATTGCTTCATGTCAGCAACATTGATGCCTAACGCTTCCGACATACCCAAATACTTATAGCTTTCGGATGAGGAGAGGGATCTGAGGTGTATGGAATCCGAAAGTTGAATTCCCTCGGATTCCATAATCTCGCCTCGCTTTACATGCATGACTGCACATTTGTCCACACCAAATTAATATTATTATTATTTATTTTCCAGATAAATACAATCCAATTTTTGTTAGTAAATAAATAAACAACTTACAAAAACTAGTGTTAGTACATATATTATAAATCATGTCAGTACTTCTGGGCACGGTTTGCAGGCAACACTTGCGTCCTCGTCCAGTGTTTCCACAAGAGACCATCAGCCCTGTTCGCCACGGTCATCACGAGACTGTTGGCGCTGTCCCGCACCAGCCACATCAGGGAAGCGACACGCTTGCGTATGATAGCATAGAAGTCATCTATACGTGCCTCCGCGAACATCCCCGAAGCGCTGCAGTGTCACGGCAGCCTCAACAGTGTCCTGTATGCGTTATTGTATTGGACTCGTAAGGCACTGTAAGCCCCCTGCGTTAAATACACTGTGCTCACATATTTACAAACATGTAAAAGTGTACGATTTTCCTAAAATTTTAACAAGCAATAATAAGTCAGTGTGTGAGCCAAAGTACTTTCACAGAATGTAAAATCAGTGTCATAAAATTAATAAATTATACAATTTAATTAGCAACCAGTAAAGATTTTGTCTAGACTCTAGATTATCCTATGGAGCATTCTTATCTTGGATATAATCCTCTAATTTGTAATATGCTTGTTTACAAAGTGTACTTTTAATATGAGTTTTAAATTTTCTTTCATTTAATTACAATATATCACAAGGAATTTCCTTGTAACATTTAACGCAGTACCCCATAAAAGATGTATGATGTACTTTAGATAATCTGAAAAATGGTTGATCTATTTTATCCTCATTTCTTGTATTAAAATTATGTCTGTCACTTATTTTATTTAAAATATGTAGATTTTTTTACATACATAATATTTTCATAAATGAATTGGCAAGGTGCCGTCATAACATTAATCCTTTTAAATAGTTCCCTGAGAGATTCACGGCGACGTACTTGTAAATGGCTCTCTATTTTGCAAAATAAAGATGGATTCAATGTCAGCAGCCCGACCCCACAGTAAAATGCCATACGACATAATGCTGTGGAAGTAGCTAAAATAGACCAATCGCGCGGTTTCTATATCTGTTAACTGTCTTATCTTTCTAACAGCATAAGCGGCCGAGCAGAGCCGCCGCGCAAGAGATGTTACATGAGGTCCCCATTGTAATTTCTCATCTAGCGTGATTCCTGGGCTAACCGTTTGATTAATAAATTCCAGTTTTTTTCCATTCAATATGATGTTACATTCGCTATTTCTAACATTAGGTAATTTAAATCTAATGAATTTGTTTTTTTTTTTTCTTTTAGTACCAAAATATTTACTGTAAACCAATCTTGCACCTGAAGAACAGAGATATTCACGTCGTCAAGATTTTGTGACCGTAGGTTTATTTTATATAACTGGTGTCACAGTTCAGGTAGATACATGATTTCTGAAAATGGTTAATAAACTACTTCCTTTAACTTTAACTGGTTGATGTTTTAGGATGTTAGGTCACATCGAAAGATTTGTTAAAGTATTAGGCACCCAGTGGAATACCAATGAGGGCCATTCAATTTGAGAATTTGGAGAATGAGTTCTGGGAAATTTTTCATGTTCAAAAACACATAAAAATTGAGTTTTCTCGAATCCTATGAATTTTTGCCTGGGCTTTATGCGGTGCTTAATTGTTGCAAATGGGTCACACTTTCACGTCCTGGAAGGAATATATCAAATTACAAGTCATCCTGTATAATAGGTTGCTTATTAGGGATACATTATTTTCACATAGGACAGAACTTTCTGCCCTCCGTGATTATTTCGAGCATTATAGCTTATAATTACGGCCAAGGTTTTCATCGACTGTACACGAAGGTTTACAGAACAAACTGCCTATTCCTCTAAAATATCTTCGTTCTTCGGTGCTTCTATACACTTGATTTGTTTGGTTGCAGTGAACGTGGTAGATGGTGAAAACTTAACCATATCCAAAGTATCTCGGCTTCACATGGGTGCGTACTTGTGCATCGCTTCGAACGGAGTCCCGCCATCGATCAGCAAGCGAGTCGTGCTCATGGTGCAATGTAAGTTACATCATTACAGTCATAACATTCAAAGAAGTAACTTTTCTTTTAATATTTTTAGATAAATCTATCTAGTATTCTTTGACTTTATTCGTATTTTTTTTACTACACTAGAATTTTTTATTTATTTATACAGGCACTAAAATAACTAACAAAGTATTTAAACAATATATAATAGCCTAACGTAACTAAAACTATTAAACTTTTATTAATTATTCGCAAACTTAGCTTTGCACCTGTAAAGCGAAGTTTGCGAATACGCGTATTTTGCGTGCGGTTGTTGTTTCATACAATTGTGCGCATGGATACAGAAATAAAGCCATTAAAATATTGAATTTCGGATGTTTAAAAATGCCTGAAGTTATGGTTAGGCTAACATTCTTATGTTTTCCGATGATGACATTTCTCATAGCCATAGTAAAATAATGTTAATAAACTGCTAAAATACTCCATACGATACAAGTAAAGTTAGTTAACTAACCCACCGGAAATATGCATGGCAGTAGCAACCCCCGGTATTCCTTGGTTGACTGTAAGTCCCTGGGCGAAACGAACAGCGTCTTTCATTAAGACATCAACATGGAAATATACAGAACCCACCTGTACTTAAAATTTATGTCCAGAGAATTTTCTTTACTTATCTTTCCCTCGCAGTTTCCTCACTTTACACAAAACTTTTATTATGTCGGGTTTGAATGTAGCAATAAAATACACCAGAAAGTCTACTTTAAAGACTTCCGAAGCTTTTATGCAGTTTTGTGTGCAATATTATCTAAAATTCAACATAAATATACGGTACGAAAAATTAATAAATAAATTAGAGTCACTTTTTAAGTTGAATCTGTACCCGAAATTTATGCAATTAGTTGTTTAGCTGGCTAATTAATTATAAATCATGCTACTAAAAGCGTTTAAACTTTTGAGATGTGAAGACTAAAAAGACTTAAGAAAAATATTAACTTTGAGCAAAATTAATATCCTTGGCAGCTGCTTATTTAATTTAAATAATGTCAACTGAGATTTGTCCAGTAAGAAGTACATTAATTCAGTCCGGTGTCGGCCCGGGCAACTGCACAGTATGGGGCTGTCTTCGATGCCGTAAGACAACTTTAGCAAACTTTATTCTTCTCAGTTCACGATCTATGAAGTGCTATAAACAACACTTACCAAGAATATTATGAGCAGCATATAAAACGTATTTGCTGGGATTCTGGGAACTAGTTTAGTGAACGGCGTGGAATGTTTTAGTTCCACAAATATGTATGTGGAAATATCTATGCTAAGAATCAAATAAAATCGCAGGTATTATTCTCTTTGATCATGTTTATTAATGGATCTAAATAAAACTATATTACCATATTCTGGTTTGTGTATTTTTTGTTGTTGTTAAATTTTCTTTAACTAGTGTTCGCGAATCTTCTCCTGAGTATGTGTGAAAGCAAGTTGATTTTAGCCTAGACTCCAATGCTTTGAAGCAACCCGCCAATAGAGGCACATTATTGGTTGTCATTTGTGACATATTTTTGGCAATGGATGCTACCACAATATGCCCGTAGTTGATGCTCTGTGTGATAATTAACGGCTACCCATCGTATTCCCAAATCATTGCGTTCGTATGTTCACTCATTCATTCGTAGCCGGTTCATCACGTTTGATTTGTGTTCACATTTGCTTAATGTTATTGTTTATTTTACAATTATTGTTAACACTCATGGCTGGTTGGCAGTTTCTCTTTCTATAACGAATGGCTCAATTAATTATATATAATAATGTAATTGGTTAATTAGACTTCAAAGGTACGACTTCTAACCTTATTCAATAGCAAGCTGTTAATGTTATACCTAGGATTTAGTTGAAGTCAATTTATATAAGAAGTAATATTGTAAATAACAATGTCTACATTTTATATATTACGTACCTACACTGGTTTTGTCCGTAAGAATAACACGGTGTTCAGCAAGCGTTTTTACAGCGCTCATAATGTTATGCACGAATTATCAAACATATTTGTTATGTTAATTATGATCAAATAGAAAAATGTGTACCAGCAAATTATGTTATATCAATTCATGCACACCATTAGTATTATGCACTCAACGGAATTTATATTTTGGGTTATTACATTACAATGTTGAAATATTCAGAAATGCAGCGAATATTTTTGTTCAAATATTTATTTTGCAATACCTACAGTGACCTAACTATGGTTGCCGCAAAATAAAACGAATATACACGAACGTACATTTTGTGATGGGGTCGATTACACGTTGTTTATACAGTGTGAGTCTTTATAATCTGCACATATCGAAATGAGGGAATCTATGCTTAATTTTATCGACGGAAAAAATGTTAAAAAAAATCTAAATATTTATTTATATTTTTTATGGATTTTTAAAAAAAATTGTTTGCTTTTGTGACCCCAGTGTATACAAAACTGTGTAACTTTTAAACTAAACGATTTATCACGATGAAACAAACTCCATAATGTTTGGAAGTAATTAGGTGTCGTCATAAAATAAAAATTATGGAAAAAAAATAGCCATAATCAAATATAAACATTTTTTTTTGGCAAAAATCTGATTTTTTTTCATTAATTTTTACAAAAATTGTAAAATTTCTCAATAACATGCCCCCATCACCTTCTTTTTTTATAACTTTAAGTTATTCTTCATTGTATTAGGAACCTAACGGTAAAAATTGCATGTTTTTAACTCAACCCCAACATTTTTTATCAAATGTCAAAGAAAGGCCCAACGCATAGCTACGCACATTGTTTAGCAGGTAGATAAACTTTTTTTTGTTAACTTTGTTGTGAATGCGCGCGGGTCGTTTCAAAGATGGCACTCCGAACGCGGAATCGTATTGTTCTCATAAGGGTGGTTTGTTTGGGATGATAATTAATGCAAAAGAGTTCAATTGAAACCCATTTATTATTAAATACAAAATTTAATGCATCAGGTTCTCAAAATGTCCACCTCGTTGTTGTAAACACAAAGCCGCGCGAATTAGAATTTGGTGTGTCGCTCTCCTTATCATTTCGGGATCATTGCGAATATCATTCGCACAGTTTATTATGCGGTCACGCAAATCGGCCTCACTGTTGATGGGGGTACTGTAGACGCGTTGCTTCATGGTCCCCCATAGGAAATAATCAAGGGGCGTCAAATCGGGTGAACGCGCAGGCCACCCTACAGGTCCTTGCCGGCCGATCCATTTGTCATGATAATTTTCGTTTAAAAATCTTCTTACATTTGTAGCGTAATGGGCAGGACATCCGTCCATCTGAAGAAACATCCTTTGACGCACAGCCAGTGGGACATCTTCCAATAACTGAGGCATATCATCTCTCAATAGACTTAAAAATCTTTCACCAGTCAACGTTCTCGGCAATATGACTGGTCCAATCAACATGTTATCGATAAGACCAGCCCAAACATTTATCGAAAATCTTACTTGGAAAGTAGATGACCGTTTCAGTTTCGGGTTTTCACCTGCGCGGCACCATCTGTGTAAATTTCGACAGTTAGTAATACCGTCTCTAGTGAATGTCGCTTCGTCCATCCATAGTATTTTTCTTGGAAAGTTTGGGTTTGCTCTGGTTTTTCTTTGAATCCATGTGGACATCACACACCTTGGACGCCAGTCTACGTCTTCATGTAGATGTTGCACCCTTTGATAGTGATAAGGATGCAATCCTTCTTTCTTTAAAATACGCCACACTGATTTTTGGGATATTCCGTGACGAAGAGCCAGTCGTCTAGTACTTATGGATGGATCAGCAAACAAATCACTTAATACTGCTTGTTCAGTAGCCGCATCAATAATTACTTGAGGTGGCTCGCGACGATCTCTACTTGATCCAAGTCCAGTGATCGACAACCTTCTGTGAACTTCCTGGAAGTTTCGGGCAGATGGCACTGGTTGCCTGTTAGGATACGCAGCTATGTAAGCCGCGCGCGCAGCTCTGGCACTTCCTTGTCCCACTCCATAATAAAAATGTATGTCGGCGATGTGTGCCGGGGAAAATTCACTTAAACGCGGCATCATGTAGCAGCGAACGAAAGTTATGAAAGTCCAGCGAACGAAAGTACCGAAACACATGTAGCAGCGGCGAATAATTCGGAGCGACTGCCAGTCTGACATCTGTCATAATTCAAGTTCCTTTGGCTGGCCCTACCTCCCCGACCTGCGCACATTCAAAAGAAAGTTTATCTACCTGCTAAACAATAGCTATGCGTTGGGCCTTTCTTTGACAGTTGATAAAAAATGTTGGAGTTGAGTTAAAAACATGCAATTTTTACCGTTAGGTTCCTAATACAATGAAGAATAACTTAAAGTTATAAAAAAAGAAGGTGATGGGGGCATGTTATTGAGAAATTTTACAATTTTTGTAAAAATTAATGAAAAAAAATCAGATTTTTGCCAAACAAAAATGTTTATTTTTAAATGTGGCTATTTTTTTTCCATAATTTTTATTTTATGACGACACCTAATTACTTCCAAACATTATAGAGTTTGTTTCATCGTGATAAATCGTTTAGTTTAAAAGTTACACAGTTTTGTATACACTGGGGTCACAAAAGCAAACAATTTTTTTTAAAAATCCATAAAAAATATAAATAAATATTTAGATTTTTTTTAACATTTTTTCCGTCGATAAAATTAAGCATAGATTCCCTCATTTCGATATGTGCACATTATAAAGACTCACACTGTATTAGTAATCTGAGGCAATAACCGGTTCGAATTAATACATACACCCGATAACATTCCGATATCATCATCTGGTTGGCGGAATATGTCCGCACATTTGTCCTAGCCTCAAATTCTTCCGTTCGTAAGTACGTGAGTATTTCGACGTAGTCGTTTTCTTAGCCGGGAATCAGCGTGGAGAAATATTATTTTTCCTGGGGGTGGGTGTCGTTAACAAGTATTTACGAGGACACGAGCGTCTTTACCTGACAGCGGCGGCGCCTTCCACCGGATCGGCCGTAATTACACCCAATTAGAGCATTATGCTGACGTGAATACGGTACGGACGCGATAATGGCGATACTATCTGTCCTCCCGTTGCCCTCGCCACCCCGCGACCGAACCCAATGAAACGCTTTTCTTTCCCCTAATTCACATTCCGTATCTCAGCGCGTTGGCAGTCCTCTCCATTTCTTACGAGAGACGTGGAACGCTCACATAACTTTCACTCGATTAACCAACGAGCCTTCCTTATGAATTCACTGTCAGTTTTCATTACATTTAGGTAGTAGCGGAGACAAATCTTTATGACAATGTTATTCTTTATTCGCGTCGCTGCCTGCTTTTATTCATTCATATCTCTTCGCAGATAATATAATACATGCAACAAGGACGTAATTATGTATACGAGGTGTGTAGGGCACCATTTCTCCGCTGAGGAATGTGATATGTATTGTGTACATGTTGTGTTATTTATGTAATAAGTATAAAGACAAAGTTTTTGTGAATAGGAACATTTTTCATTCTTCGCTGTGCGTGCGTTAACTACGTACCTGTGCGTGCGTGGTACGTAGTTTTCCGCTATTGTTAGAATTTACTAATAAAGTGCCTAAAAGCAATACTTTTGCGCCGGTAATTAAACAACGCTAAGTTAGCTATATTTCGCTAAAGATTTTTACACAAAAAAAAAACATTAGAACCGACCAAACTAACCGACCAGTCCAACTGGAAATTCTATCTGAGAAAATTAAATAGTAAATATCCAATATTTCTAAACAAACAATTTTTTTTGTGAAAAGTTTGTGCTACGAGTTGCTGCTACGGCGTAGAGCGTGGCGTAGCAACTACGCCATCAGTGTAATAGGTAGGTTTAGACTACAGATGCGAAGCCGGTTGACAACGTTATCTACCGAGCGGCAGATATCAGCATTTAAAAACCTGTTTTCATTGAATGGAATCTGTTTTTTCTCTTAGGTAGAAAGATAGAATAAAGCCCCACTTCACGGTAATTGCTTGTTTTTTTTTTAATTATTTATAGATTCTTTATTTTACTGTAAAGTAACTTTTATGAGAGATTTCTTTTAGCGTAGGTACCGTTATTTTGTAATTATTGCTTCAGAATGGAGTAGATCAGTCGAGTGAGTGCTCATTGCTCATTCGTCAAGTGTCTGTGGCCTATCTGTGGCCGGTTGTAGACTAGGTACACTATGTCTGACTCTGAGAGTGATATTAATTGGAAGTTCTGCATTCATCATATCAAGAAAAGAAGGAGGATTTTTTTTAGCTTCTTCAACACTATCAGTCAGTATCATTATCACTTCGATTCTAGCAGGTTTGCTATTTCTTGCCAAGCATTTTGCTTGTGGCTCGTGTTTTTTTTTATGATTTTCATATGTCCCCATAGACATCTCAAATGATGGTAGGTTTCTATCATAAGTAGACATTTTTCTCGAGACCAATCCATAATTAATAAGATATTTGTCGGTCAAGTCGCTAGAACAGAAGAACGTTTTGAAGAGACCGCTTCGAGGAGCGAGCACGTCCGAACACGAAAGAACGCTCTAAGCGAACGAACATTCTTAGAGCATTCTTAGAACTTTCCATAGAATCTCCGCAAACAAGATAGAACAACGAAAGAATGCTCTGTCTCTGTTTACACCAAAATTATTTGTTGGAGTGGGGATAGAACGAGCATTAGCTCGTTTGGTCTAAATCCACCTTTACATGATACAAAAAATCATACGTTTACCAGTTCGATAAAAATTTAAATTTAAAAAGGGAAGCAGATAATATTTTATGTTTTCAGATAGTTTACATAGACTAGAAAAATGTAGATAGGTGTAACAGAAAAGCTTTTTTTTACTTCTCATAAACACATTGACCACGTCTTCCGTTACTTGACCTCGTGGTCACTTAACTTACAAGCCTAGACTTAAATGAAAACATAGAATAACATAGAATAACAATGGGCTTTGGTCGTATGGACGCTTCTTTTCGACCGACTTTATAAAGGAAAGAGGTTCTCTAATCCACACGTTTTTTATTTAATTTGTCTCTTTAGAAGGATTTTGTGTGCTTCAAGAGTACCTTAATACTAGTCCTTTTAGCATATTATTTACATACTTATCGGTGAGGTATATAAAGTCCCTGTATGCTTGCATTTTTTTGACAATCTCGTCATAAAAATGTCGTAAAAATTTTCAATATAACTTCAAGATGCAAATTAAATATTACCAAGGATCCGTGGCTCAACGCTCCACGTAAGCCTTTACAGCACCGATCCCTTTTGTTATTTACTACATAATATATACACAAAATCTTTCTTAAGAACGCTCTAAATATTCTAAAAAGTCCTTCCATTTTCAAATCGCGTTTGTATTATTAAGTAGGTTTCGGCATAAATGGTATTGGTTGAGAAAGTTTATCTGTGAGTCGGTATTAGGCAATTTCAGAATTTTACAGTCAATACATATCAATATTTAATATTCTACGTCAATACTTTACAGTCAAGATGAAGGGAAAAAAATCTTAAGTGAAACAGGCTTCGACTTTGTATTAACACCACTGTTATTTATTTCTGTATCTATGCGGTAAAAAACTTGGCTAGTTAGCAAACCTGAACCTCAGAGTCTCGCCGGCGTCAATTATACATAAAGCTTGTCTCTTTTTCGCTCCTGCTAATTACGACATGCCGTCCTACTTCCACTTGTCTTATAATATGTGAGACAATAGATATTACATTATTTATGTGTACAGTATAATGTGCCGTTTTTGAAGATCGAATGTTGCGTAGGTAACCTATCCTTCTTGCTATTACTTATAATATCATTGTGTGCGGTCATAAATTGCAATTCAGCTCGGCAGCTACCTTTCTATGATCTTCTTCAATAAAATGATGTCTTCACAATACAGTTCCGCCAATGCTGTCCATCCCTAATCAACTGGAAGCTGCATACATCGGGCAGGACGTGACGTTGGAGTGCCACACGGAGGCGTACCCGTCCTCCATCAACTACTGGACCACGGACCGCGGAGACATGATCATATCAGGTACCTAACAAAAAAAAAACACATACTCAAATTAAATTTTTCTCGAGTTTGTAAACGTCATAATGGAGAAACAGAAAGACTTTGCGTTTTATAAGACTACGTTCACATCACACAGTTGTAGGTATAAATATTGGGTTCACGCCGAAGTATCCCGCTGTTGATAGGTACGGTTAGAATCGAGTAAAAGTACTACAAAAACGTACAGGAATGCCGTGTGAATGACCGGTAATATGTAAGGCCAACAAATGATGGCCTTTAAAACATTTCGATTAGATAGAATACGACAGATTACACACGACATGAAATGAAAATGTTGCCATTCTATGGGTTACGAGTACAATAAAGTCTGGCGTTGAAAAATGGCCGCCATATATGCTGGCAAACTAGCCGTGGCACCGGTTAATTAAGTCCCTGGCGCCCTTGAAACCTGAATACGGTTTCTAATACCAGAAATGTCAGGGTAACGAAATTAGAAGCTAAGTTACGATGATACAAGAATACGGACGGTCAGATAATAAAGAACCCAGAGCTGTTTAAAAAAAAAAAGTTTCTATTAAAGTTAATAACTATTCGTCTTCTATTAAGAAGTTGGAAAACTTTTCAGGACAAATAAATCCAGTCTCATACAAAAATACCAATTTCTAAGACTATCGGGCGACAGAAATAATTTCCAAAACTCAACAAAAGCTGTTACACCTCTGAAAAAGCTTCCGTCCGCTAAAACAGTACGGTTCACAAACATAAAATAAATTATTTTAACACCGAAACAAGATTAAAATATGAATTTACTAAGACGTAATTGATTCACTCCGTAATTGATAAGTTAGTCTGACGGCTTTCCGGAATGAGCGAATTAATCGAATTACTAATGACTTCGTTTATCTGCAGGAAATAAATACATCACTTCACTGAGCGACGACAGTTACAGTCGGAAAATGAAATTGACTATACGGAGAGTGACGTCAAGAGATTTTTCATCTTACCGCTGCGTCGCGAAGAACTCCCTCGGCGAGACGGATGGGCTCATCCGGCTTGACGGTACACCAAATTATTCCTAGTCACACTATGTTATTCAGCATTATTTCAAATTTTGAACCATTTGAATATTACTTATGTATCAATATTTAAGACGTTAATACGTTATTCAAAGACGTTATCGTCAAGACGTTATTCAATATTTCAACGAATTTATGTTTTCCTCGAAGTACTTTATTAATTAAGAATTTTTTCGCAGAAATTCCTGCGCCTTCAACTACAAGTACCACGGACAATAACGTCCCAACATATCCTCAAAGGAAAAAAGGTAATTTCTTTGGGTTTCTTCCCATTTTTCAGCATTTTTCCTTTATAGCTAATTATAGTCATTTTCATTTGAATAGATAATTCGTTTCTAATAAAACCATTCAAGAATTCTGGATGAATTAATTTGAAATTCAGTCTTAACATTTTCATGGCTACAAAAAGTGGGCTGTTGATCGATCGGAAACTGAAATTATCAATTTTGGCACCTGAAACCCGATAAGGGTCGTCGATAGCGAAAAGTTGAGTGCAAGCCACGGCGTACCACGGTTATACATTCATCGCAGACTCACGAATACCTTACGGAAGGGTCGATGGCGAATTTGTATTTATCGGTTTTGCGCCACAGCCCAATGCTTCCGTACAATTGGGTCGTTAGTAATATTATTGTGGGAAAAGCGGTTTTGTTTGTGCTTTGACTTCCAATATACCTTCTTATTGTTATATATTTGGGTTTTCTTTTATACTCTTTACGGCGTCATATGTTTCGTTCACACTTGAAAGCCTACTTTCGTAGCCCCTTAGCAACATGTAAGAAAATTTTACGACGCAATCATTTTCCGCATCGTTTTTTTGCTCATGGGACATTTCTATCACATGTACCTTGTTTCTGTCAGGTAAACATAAAAACCGGTGGCGGGACAGCTCCGCCGAGAACAGAGTCATTGGAGACTACGAGGTCGAAGAGTGGAAAGATGTCGGTAAGTGTAATACCTAGGTACCCGCTTACATTATTTAGTACTTTAAAAGCCTTTAAGTGTTCCAGCAGTACCGCTCTATCTCGATAAAGTTGCCTACGAGAGATAATTGGCACGATTGAAAGATGCATATTGATAAATTATTTCACTACAGAGAGCTCCTTCAGTATGCTCTCTGGAAATAACTTCGCTATGCAATTACAGCATAAAAATGCTAATTTCAACTACTACTATATTTCTAACTTTTGCAGTATTGTAAATAATTGGATTTAATGGTATGTTTCCTTTGACCCCGTCGTTTAGATTACGAGTCGACCCAGTCTTCCCGATCCACCATCAGCCGAAGCGTTTTATTCATCATCATCGGAGGTTTGATCATTGCGAGCTGACATACGGCTGTGACCGATGTCCACATCATACCATAGTGCCAATAAGACATTTGTGCTAAAAGAGATACGATATATCAGTGATAGACAATAGGATAAGTGCTGTGTCAGTCGAAACTTTACCAAATAATTTAATTGCAATTACATCATAAATAAATATTGTTTAAAACCTGTTAATTACATAGAAATTATCAATTTTGTTAACATTAAAATCATTTATTTTCACTGTAAGAATATTTTTATGCAGATAGATCTGATAGAAATTGTAAATATTTTTCGATATAATTGAAAGACTGATAGGATTGTACGGTAAATGTGCCATATCTAATCAAGTAATCATATAACAATATTGTGTTTAGTTTTTAAGGATCTCGTTAAATGGAATTTCACTAATCCTACTGTTATGTACCTACTACAATAAACATATTAACGGACTGTTAATATGTTTATCGTAGCCTAAGGGGCAATTCCCGTAATTTTAAGAACATTCACAGTCAGATCTCAGTCTCAATATGTCAAAATACCTATAATTTCCCTACATTTTTGACATTTGATTGTCGCTGAGGTGAGATTGCGACTAGAGTTTGAACGTTTTTAGTTCTGATCTTATGTCCCATCATAACCCTCCCCTTACCCTGATGTACCTATTTGGCATATGATAATTTGGATTCTGGATCTACTATGAAAACTAAGTTCGCATTATTTACATAAACAATAAGAAGTATCCTGAAACTTTAATTCATTTCACCGTATGTAGTTTTATACAGCTTAAGTACTTAGTGCAGCATACGTTTTCACGATGTACAGTAACACCGTACACGCCACATCGCCCGTGCCATGACACGTAGGTACTTGTGGGCATTAAGATACTACCTCACCGTTAACACTCATTACAATCACCCACCCGCTAGTTAAACGACCATCAGTTAATTTAGAATTAAGTTATGACCATATATATTTCCTTCACTGTAAAAAGGAAATAGAATGACGAAAGATATTTCAGCTTGGTCCTCTCCAGTGTTCTACCAACTTGCCACTTTGTAGCTACGACAAAGAAAATCAATTCTTTGCTTTGTATTTTATTTTGTCTCATTTTTCTCATACAAAGTTGTAAGCTGTATAAGCTCAAGTATCAGACTGTTTTTTTTTAATTTAAAGTAATTCACTTTGTGTTGACTAATGTATTATACATTTTAAGATCTTTTTAAGTTGCTAGTAAAAAGTATGATAGAGCTTAAGTTTTAATTATGTATTGTAATTACGTTATTGATTGCCCTGCCTTGTATTTCCAAGAATTGTTCTACAAAATTTAGCTGCTATCGATCTATAGGTAGTGCTATTCTGTAAAGTTCACTTCGAACGACACGAAAATGAATTTTGAAATTCGTAAATCATCGCAGATTTACAACTCGATTCCGCATTTCAAAGTGACTTTAGTGAATTACCGCTGCCGATATCTCGAACTAGATATTCAAGCCTGTAAGTTTTTGTTTACTGCATTTTCAAAACTAAGAAAATGAGTTCCAACAAGAAGCTTCTAAGTATAAATACATAAAAAATTTGTTCCTTGAATCAAAGATTTATACATTAAATGTAAATATAATAAGTTTTGTACAATATCAAATGAATATATCGTTATGTTACTTGATCCATACCAATGTAAACTTAATACGTTTTGTAAATAAACTCACCACTTCTGCAATAAAGACAATATGGCGTGCTTTGTAATATAAATATATACATAGCTATGTAATTTTCAACCTACTTCGATGCTTGCGTTACATATATATTTAGATACATCCTTCTATAGAACATTGGTTATTGTTTGTACCATTTCCAGGATTGTTATAGAAAATGATAGACGAAATGATGTTTTATTTATACATGTAGATTTGAGTTAAATTATAATAAATAGCTATGTAATATAAGATCTACATATCTTGGAAATGGTCTATTACTGCGTTGAAAACTTTGTATAGTGACCGTTGCAGTTAGCTGTTTATGTAAAGTTATAAAATAAATGAAATTTCTTAAATCCTTTGAGTATAATTTGTCACTGAAATTGCTCCAGTTTGAGAGAGACTTTCTGAAATGTAACAGAAAGATAACAAATGAACTGTGTATTTAAATAATGAATTCTTATTCACAACTGAGTTAAAACTGTAAATGAGATTTATTTTATGCACTGTGTATATGTTTAACCTGCGCCGTTCGTCATTGTAGTGGTTATCCTCTTATTACTCATTTACTACACACATCAAACTGTAAATTATTTATTTGTCCAAAAAAATATTACTTATTTAGGAGCTTTCGGAGTTAAAATCACCTCTCCACACATACGGAAACAGAGCAAAGTTTCACCACGACACTGCGAAACGTTAACGTAGACGAGCAACAAAGCTCTATTGTTTACAGAATTATTACAGTTCTCCCACACGGGCTTATTTTGCATAAAATAATGGACGCGGAAGCGGTACCTGGGCAACCAGGCCCCCCGCTGCCAGTACAGACACTTTAATGCACTTACTGCCAAGAGTCGCGGGTAACAGACGAGCGTGAATATAGCTTTACCGGTTTTAAAATTCGTGGAAGCACTGTCTATTCAAAACTCGGTCGGCTGACGTACGGATGGACTCGGCTCGTTTGCCTGAATACACGTCGGCTTTTTTACACGTCTTTTCACTGGTGTTTAAATGCAGCCGGCGTACTACTATGCCAGTCATCTGTCATTAAATCTCGTTGGAAAATATATATATTGTATAAGTTTAAAAGATATTTTGGCAGCTCATTTATTTATATTATATTCATTGTATAAATTAAAAAAAAAAACTATGTGTTTGTGTGTCTTTCTGTACCGTTTTCAGAGGTAAAGTTCGGAACTGATTTTGATTAGATACTTATACAATTTTAGTACCTGGGACTAGGGTTTTAATGGAACCTCGTCCCCGCCTCCACAAATGCTGAACTTCCGCAAGAAATTGTACCTTTACCTCTGCAAGTATTAAAGGAGCTGTAACGGAGGTCTAATAAATAAAATCGGCTTCAAAACTAAGCAATCTTCAAAAATAAAGCAAACTAATGTGGTGGAGATATACAAGATGTAACATAAATAACGCACAACCTCTTAAGGGGTCATTGTACTCATCCTTATGAACAACTTTTACTATGGGACCAAACCTGAAATCGCGAAAAAAAAAATTGCTGTTCCCTACATTTATGTTCGCATGACTCGCCAAATTGTAGGGAACATCTGATACTTTTTTCACGATTTCAAGTTTGGTCCCATAGTAAAAGTTGTTCATAGTGATGAGTACAATGACCCCTTAAGAGGTTGTGCGTTATTTATGTTACACCTTGTATAACTCGAAGTTTAAGTGTTTGCTCTCACGTTACCGCCACCGCCAGGTTCAGTACCAAATGAGCAACTGTTAAGTGAAGCTTGTGTAATTTATGAACCACTAAGAAATCGCATACATGGTGAGAAAGTCAAAAGACAGATTTTTGTGAAATGTAGAAAGAACCCTTCAAAAATTTTGATTAATATGCCAATGTTTTTCTTTATTTTTCCGCCTCCGCCTCCGCTAAGATGACTTTCATAACATCCCTACCTAGAACATAGGATTCTTCCATCGAAACAGGCGGGACTCAAAACATAAGTAATTTAATAAGACACTTATGTAGAAAGTAAAGTATTCCAATGATATGAACAATTCAGAGGCATACGGTTACGACCGCCCTATGATGGTATATCGATTTTATGCAAAATGCAACAAAGTTCCTCGCTACGAACACTCTGTGCTATATTAGCCATAAACCGCGCTTATTTTGCCAACACTGCGCGCTTTATTATTATAAAATAAGCCATCAATTTATCGTACCTACTTATCGGACCATCGTTGTAAATTGGTGTTGTGAAACTGCGGATGCCGGTCGACCTATCTACATAATATTATTTTTAAAGGTTTCTGCTCGACTTACACTATCTCGCCTAGATACCATGTTTTTCGGAATAAATCGTTATTCGAAACGATTCAAACGATTTTTTAATAATTAATCTTTTTTTTTTAATAAAACAATCATACATGATTCAGATGCTTCATCGTGTTGTAATGTTTGTTTCGAAATTGAGTCGATTGTATAATCCTAAAACGAGTTTAATATATCTGAACGAGATAATATTACTATTTAACACATAATTGGATTTTGATAACAGAATATGGCACTTCAGAACATTAAGCGGGATCGATGACTTATTATGTCCGCGGTGTGAAGTACAGAACGATCACATATGCACCACAGATAATAATAGATCGAACTAAGAAGATGCGAAACGATAAGTATCACTGGGTACTTCAAATTGAAGTCAACTGTTAATATGTACTTAATAAAACATGAATGTATTCAGTAAAGTAAACGAAGATACAAACGCAGAAGAAGAAGCCAATTAGGTACGACTTTGAGCGATCGATTTTGTATTTTTGATAGGTTGCAATCAAGATACGATCGCTATCTCCATCCCAGTAGACATGAAATAAAAAAACACGTCACACGGCGGTTCAATCAAGCAACAAACATTTCGCTTTTATTGCCGATATCCTCGTATAAAGAAAAGTATAAAAATAATAAGGAGTCGTGAGGGAAAATAAAATATAATAATAGCCGTCAAAGTCATTCTCCAACGGCTTGAAAGGATTTAGGGTGTGTTTTAGGATTACTATACATAAGTATACGACATTGAAAAGGGTACGCGGTCAATTTTGTACGATTTGAATTTCATGTTGCCTTCAGCTTTCCAATCATAAAGTACGATATCGATGACAGTCACAATTTTGTTTACAAGGATTTATCTGCTCCGTTCTGTCGCAGAGCAATATTGGTCCGTTTATTGTATCGCGGCCGACGATATTTGACGCCGCTCTGATATCTGTTACGCCGTGTAATTCGAATAAAAATGTTTATTTCTGTGATGATCTTGGAAGGAAAAAACACGAACTGTGTAACAGTTTCTTATCACGGTGTACGAATTGTAAAAGTCAACTGAGGGAAAACGAATTTTGACGCCTTTTGAGTGCTACATTTTTTTATTGTACCGATTGGCTACGAAATGCAGACGATCAATTGCAATCAATTGCCATTGTAGTACTATTGTCAATCGCTTCAATTGCGTATCATCATATGTGTATCAACCACGTAAAAATTTACAATTTCAATTGATCGTTTCGGGGACCATTTAACTTCACTTTACTTAAATGTAACAGTAGTTACGTACTTAATTTATATTTGTACTCCGTTAACGGCATAATATAGTGATCTCTATACCTATTTTATTCAAAACACCTTTTTTTTTACAAATGAAGATTGGCTTTGACTTAATAAAGTCACCTGAATAAGTACCAGTACCTACCTTATTACATACAATCCTTGGAAGGGCCCAAAATTGGTCCTTGTATTATATTATTGCTTTCTGTTTGCGTCTCCGAACTATTCAGCCAATTTTCGCCACATGATCGACCCGTCTGGGCCAACAACGTCCTGTTTGTCTGATCAGGGTCAAGGAAATACTTTCATAGTGAACCTTCATATCTGGAACAAGCTCTGTAATACTTACGATACCGAAGTAATACCGACGTAACAAGTCAGACCAACGTTACACAATTTGAAGCTCCCATTTCACCACTCAAGGTTCCAGATGACAACAGGACGAGCGGTGACATTTTGATTAATCCAATTATTTGCCGCTGTATATAATATGTCAAATTAATAAGATATTTGACTGTATTGCCATTTATCAACTATTAATTAACTTTTAACATCAAACGTTATTAATCCCCATAATCCGACTAATGTGGTATTACCTACAGAAACGTGTCTAATTAATCTTAAACGTGTCTAGATGATACCAACTCGTAATGTTATAGATGTTCTGCTCATTTCATCGAAACTCATACAAAACACAATATTTAGTAGCCATGCAATGAATGTTGCAGGCATTAGTCATTTTATTTTTCTCCGACATGGCTTTCCCTCATTAAAAGCGAGTTGCTAAATAACGCTTCTCAAGTTTTTCAATTGTAGGTAGGTACATTACAAAATGCAAGGTAAAAATGTCTTCTTTTATCTGGTATAATTTATGAAGCAACGCATTACATTTGCCTCGGCTTCTATCAGAAAAAAAAAATTGTTTTCGTACCCATCACATTAACGATGAAAGCAACTACAACATTTTTTAAAACTTCCCAGTCCACCATTAAAATAATAACTTCCTCTCCGTTGTGCTTTTCTGTAACGACCCAAACATAAATATTGTGACAGCATTTAATTTATTTATATATTTTAACACTATACAGTGGGAAAAATACATAACTGAAAATAGCATGCATTGTTAGAAATACAAAGATAATAATTACCATCAAAATACAATATATTGTGATAATTATAGTTAAATGAGAATGTGTAAAGTCGCATTATCAACACAAGTCGATATCAAGCCTTACAAAACTTTTAAGAGGTACCTAGATATGCGTTGTAACTCGCATTGAATAAACCAAGTTGAACGCAAAGTTAAACAACAATTAATCAGTTGGAAAATTGAACGACGTTACATCACATCATGAAGATAAACCACTGAAACATGAGCCCAAGTTTGCGTAAACTGAGTTGCACAAAGCGAGCAAGTCAACATTATCGTTAATAAGATGTTAGCGGAGAGTGAGCTCGGCTTTCTGACGAAACTCGCCGGCCGCCGCAGCTGGCTCGCTAAGATGGCGTGAGCTCTGTTTTTATTTTTCATTTACCATTTCCTAGAAGCTTACGGTAGGTTTGGTAAGGCGAAACTCCTTAGTGAAGAAAAATCGTATTTCGATAAGAAGACCTTCATATTGCTTATAGGAGATGGAGCCGAAAAATAATTCCTCTAGTCGAGTATGCAAATATTACAGAAGATATTTTCCATCCAGACAGAGTCTAGATTGCTGCACACGGTGATTCTATGGATGTCATTTAATTTAATATTGTATGAAGAGTAGGGAGTTCGGGACCAAGAGTTAAACAGTAAGTAAGATACCTTTTAAATCTTACTATATTTCAAGAAAATAGGTCAGTCTATAAACAATGTAGCCAGGTACTTATACTAAGACTATAACTAACTATTATTATGAGCCATCTTTTTCGACCTAATAACTCGTCGTTACATAAAGCTTGAACTGAACGGTAAGTCTACAATAAATGGCTCCTAAACCTCGAAGAGCAATGTCTGCCTGAATTTGAATCTAGGGTCGTGGGCTCGACTCCTGCATATTTAAGTATATGAGACCAATATTAGCTTTAAACCTATAGCAATTTTATACATCAGGTATCAGGTCAACTTTTTTTGGATCGAAGTTCTTTATCGCGGCTTGCGGTAGGAGTTAACTGGTAGAAATTGTCATTAACGAAAAAGCGCGTTCATACTTTAAAAGCGTTCATACTTCATACACGTTATTCTCCCTTCATGCGACATTCTTCTTTCGAATTCACACTTTCTCTCTCTCAGAGAAAGTGTGAATTTGGTCAAAATGTAAATTCAAGACGGCGGCTGCGAAAATTTTCAAATTTTTCGTTATGGGTGTCGTTTTCATGGTTTTCGAGGGTGCTAAAGCCGATAGTAAAGTCAAAATGAAAATCGAAGATGGCGGCTGCGAAAATTTGGTTTTTGTTTTAAATCACACGCGAGAAGGAACTTCGTTCCTGACGGGGGTCCCCTGACCGCACACGTTTTTTATTTATTTAAAAGAACCTTATATTGACAGTTGCATAGTTTTATGAATTTTTGTAAACATGAAAAATAAGCTAACGTTTTTTTATGTATTGTTAATAGTATTTTATTTGTTTCTAGCTGTAGGATACTCCACTACTAATTGGGCTGAAGAGATCGGAAATTTATCGCTCCGAATAAAGAATGGATAAATTTCCTCTGACTATTACCTACTTGTGACTATTTAAGCTAGAAGTTAAGAAGATAGGTAATTAAAGGCCTGATAATACAGCCGTGACTACACACTTGTTAATAGTAGTGAAGAGGCATGTAGGTATGATTATAAATAAGGGTTTATTTCACTTAACAGGTACTGAAAAGCCAGATAAATGAACCAGGAATGCTTTAGTGTTTTTATAGTTCGAAAACGTGTTTTTAAAAGAGGCTACTGCAATATAACACTCAAGACAGGGAGTGAAGGAAGAAACAGACAAAGTAGCTTTATTGCATGCTATGCATCAAGCTTGAACTCTTGAGGCTATTTATTATCTAGTAGATACATAATATAAGGGACTAAGTCCACCTTTATGCAGTTATTTTTGATAGAGCAAAAAGCTTAAATAATTTAATTATAAATGATCAGTGGGCAAAATCGGGGAAATTAATTGTTAAGCAAATTGACACCCTTCGTCCATTTGCCGTGTTATACTTAGTCATTTCATACAACTGTTTAAGAAAGAAAGTTGCGATTTGAATAAACGGTTAATTTTATTCGGTAGTACATTTTTTAACAAGTAATTTCTTTGATTTTACTTAAGCTCCTCAATATTAAAGTTCAGTTGATACTCGACATGATTGTGCGTATTTTAGAAGGAAATAAAAATGACAGCTCTTTTATTCTTATGGAAATGTATTTCTGGAATGTAATGTACAAATAAATAAAATTGAAGTGTCTGTTTGTAATGTCAAAATAACAACTTTTTACTAAATGCATGTGAAAGTACGGTATTAATTACAAAAAAAAAAAACATTTGTTTATTTTATTTTTCTCTGTCAGTCGGTCTGTTTGTTCCAGCTAATTTCTAATTTTGACAGGACTTTCCCTGGCAGATAGCTGATGTTATATGGAGTAACTTTGACTACTTTTATTTTAGAAAAAGAAAAAAAAAATCCATGAAATTGTGAACAAAAAGTCGGATTTTAAAAACTATTTTTGCATTTGGTAGCCTCTCGAGGGTGGTTATAGGCTATTTACCACAACGCAACGACCCTTAGGAGCCGAGCAAAAAGAAAAATGTCGAAAAAGTAACAGCGTGGGCGGGCGATGCAACGCGGCGGTTCGGGGGACGAGGGAGTTTTATTAAAATGTGGCTGTTATTTTAGTATACGTATATATTGTGTATCCTACAACCTCCACGCGAACAAAGTCACAGGGCACAGTTAGTAATAAATAAAATAACGTTCTGAAGGTTTAAATAGGTATTCATAGTTTTCTTGGCTTTTAGTCTGTTTATTTTAAAAGCAACGGCGAATAACACCAGGAATGAATACCTACCTATACTCAAATGAAAGAAGCTTAAACAGGTCGTCACAGTAAAATAGTTAAGGATTTCCACAACTCTGTTGCTGGACAAAACATTACCTTCGTGACAAATAAGTACCTATAGCATAATATAGGTACGTATAGCAGGTTATTGAGCCCACTACTCAGTAACTGTTTTGCTACTAGTCACCCGGACCTATCAGATAGTCATTTCTTCTAGGCAAATTGTAAGACGCCATCACCATGTTAAGTACCCTTGCAAAGAAAAAACTAAGTGGATTCTTAACAAAAACGTTATTAATCATATCTAACACAATTTAGTAAACGAGGGCGACGGTAATTGCTCGCAAATGACAGAATCTCTGCAAAGGTAGTGCGGCCGAGACCATTAATACTTGTTAGGACGAACATAAAAGGAATCATTCCCGTCTTTACGGAAAAATTATGCATTCACCTAATATTCTACGATGCCGCAGATTGCAGCAATTACAGAGACCCACTAAAAGGCTTAAGTATATATACGAGTACCTACTATAAATTGGCATTATCGGTGTTCGCACGCTTTTGCGTAAGAAAAAATATACGTTACAGTTCTATAGGAAAAATCACGTGCCACTAGAAGTTATTTGAAGAGAATACCTGAGTAGTTGAAACAATACTTATACTAGTTATGGTTTGATATTAATTTTTAAGCAATTAGGCATACACAGCAACCTAAATCTTTTTTTACCGGTCTGCTGAGTTTTCCGTTTTCTGAAGAGGATATAGAGATATCGATACTGATGAAAACTTATTCAAAAATATTGTTAAAGGAGTATATGTGAGTTAAATTAATTTCTTTTTAGCGTCATGTACGCTAGTAATTTTTATTTATTTAACTCACTTATATTATTGTTTAACAAAGAAGTTGCATGGTTTGATACATAACTCATAGAAGACAATTCAACAGATATAGCAGAATCAGCCTATTATGTTCCCATTGCTGGGGCACAGGCCTTCACTCGTTGAGAGGGAGTGGGCCGTAATCCACCACGCAGGCCCAGTGCGGGTTGGTAGATTCGTTATAGAACATATATATCAATGGATCTAAAATAGAACACTAGTGGTAATACCATCATGAGACTACGCTGAACGCTGCTGCTACCCCCGATATGAAACACACTAGATAACACTTCCAAAACATTGCTTTAACTTACAATAACATTTAGGAGAGGACTTATCACAATAGAACCAGATAACATTTCACATTGTTTCACACACCATAAGCTTTGCACAGCTGCTATAAGTTACCAGTTTTGCTCAAATGAATAATATTATACCTCTAGAGACCATACGAAATATACAGACTGTTAGTTTGAGACTAGCTAACATCCTTACTAGTCATGGATAAAGAAAACCCTTAATATACAAAGCACTTAATAACAAATAATAATAAAGTATTAAAATAATATGTACATTTACAAAAACAAACATTTAAACACACATTGTAGATTCTTCAATACAATGATTAATTATTTACTCATCCGATATTCGTGTTTGCCAGCCTGCCAGTCTAATTTTACATCCCTTTGATTATACATACACATATGTATATCCATTTCAACGTTAAATTGACGTAGACGGTAGTAGAGCTATTTATTCTAGATTTAGTGTAGATAAAGCGAAATTGCATATTTTATTACTGCTAGTATAATTTAATAACGCAAATATAAAAAAGTATGGCATATTTTTCTAATATTTTGCCAGAAGGAAAATAAAATCACACTTCCTCCAAATCGCTACCTAGGTCGGATATATTGTTAACAGTGTCATAAAAACTGGAGACAATATTTTTTCCTACCGTTGCTCATATAAAACGGTGTTTTAATAAAAGCGGATCACAGCTCTCTCTGGCTGAATATTGTCGCAGATATTTCAATATTGGTGGGATTAGCAGCCTATTTAAACATCACTTTCAATGCTCTGCAGCGTCATATCGAAATACAATATCATTCAAAGCAAGCCGTCATAATATTTACTGAACCTTTTTAATTCTGTAGTGAACGGAACACCCTGGGCTAGGTGTTGCGTAAGCTCTTTCATATATTTTAGAAGATCTGATACCAAATACATATTTTATTTTTTATTTTAGAGATAATTAATTATATTCTCTCAAATAATAAATGATTCGATATTAACTTTAGTAACTAACCTTTAGTACCTTTCGCCAGATATTATTTTAAAAAAAGTTAAATGTGTGTAATATTTTATGTAGATACATAATGATATAAACTTTACGGACTATCTATGTACCTTTAAGTAAATATAACTGTATAGTCTAATGGTGCTCCACCGGAACTAGCACAAATCTCTCCTCCTCCTCAAATTTTCTCCGCCCCATCGAGATCTTTTTTTTTAATTCGACGCTTCCACTGAGAGTTATGAACCTCCGAGGTCCCCTTTTACAAAAGGTTCTCCCCTTTCGCGACTTCATAACCAAAAATATAAAAATCGAGGGAAAATATGTGAAAATAATAGCTTCCTTTATTGCAATTTGGTTTCAGAAACTACTCGCTATTGTTGTTGCAAATATTAGAAACAGAAAAGAGTTTGAACGTAGATAAATCGTTCACTTTTTTCTTTTATTTTTTATCGGGTTTCGTGTAAAACTCTTTGTAAACAAAGGCTCATGTACTCTTTAGGTTGCGGCGTCATTTTACCATGAAGCATTGTAATCCTGCCGATGACGGCTATGCATAAATTGGTGCGTCCGCCTCGAACCAGCTCGGCTCATTTATCAAGTCCGTAGCTGTTTCATAAACCGTCTATCGCATTGTTATCACGTCACATGACATTTATAGTTACTGTCCTATCCCGGCTCGCTCTGATTAAATAAGCAGTGATTAAGGGGAACACAGGGATTTCTTATTCATAATATATTCGAATCTGAAGAAGCTACCCATGTTCCTACAGTCAACATAACTTTAGGCGCAATACTAGTATTATACAACAGATAAGCGTGTCAACGATGAAGTAAGACCGTTGTATTTTGCTATCTCTATAAACTGGGGTAGTTTGAGATTTGGCAAATTCCCTAACATCCAAGTTTCAAACAGAAACTTGATAGATTGCTATATTTTCTAGACATTTACTAAGATTTGTGTATCTAATCTCAATGTTCCATTATTTGCTCTTAGTAATTGATGTAAGAAAGTTTATCCAAGTTTCCATTTTGAATAATATTCCCAATGTATAGAAACCGATTTTCAAACACATTACGGAATATATTGACAAAGCGAAACTGTGAAACGCTTTGACTGTACGGAAATGTAACAATGCAATGCATAATGAAGTAGAAACGGTCATAAACACAAAAGGTGTAGGTATTCAATTACATACATTACCTAGCAGCTTTGTGGTGCAATCATTAAGAAAATGTCCGATATTCATATTTTAAATACCAGGAATAAACACAATCTTGCTGTACATCGCACTCGCCTCCACGCAGTAGGCAACTCGTTCATGGGTCAATATATACCTACGCTTTTCCCATTAACATTCGAAACTTATCCATTAAATGATTTAAAAGCTTTATTAAATCCCAACTTTGTAAAAAAGGGTACTATTAAATTTCTGATTATTTAGAAGACAAAAAAGCTAGTGATTGAGCAACTCGCTCTGCCTAAACCTTGTTATAAAACCATAAAACTTGTCATTTTAATTATTATGCAAAATCATCATTATATACCATTTTATAGACATATTGACATTGCTAAATATAATATACAAAATGACATATATATTTACTTTAAAAAGTATTATATTACTTTCATTATTGTGAATGTGAGCACAATGTGGGTTATCTTTCTTTTTTCAATTTGCTTATTTTTCTTTCTCAGTTAGTTTTAATGATAGTCTAGCATTTTGAGTACTTTATGCGGCCTACCTAAACCTTTCTTTGGTATTGTTCGTCGAGTCGTTGAGCTCCTTAAATCCTGAGCTGAGCTACACGATTACTGACAAAGGCTTACACTGACTGGACAAGTCCACTCAAATTTGGTGGTTCTTTCCTCAAAAGACCATTTCAGGTACTGATCTAGGTACATGGTCCTCACATGATTTGACCAAGATTATGTCTGGACTTTAAAAGTGACATTGACCCGTGAGTTTGTTTCGATATTTTCTTCTCAGAGGTTCAGCAAATTTCGACTCCATGTAGCTTTTTTTTTTAATATGACGTGTAAAAGTGATCCCGATATCCTATTTACAGAATAAACAGCTTAATTTCATTTTATTTCATCAGAATAGGTACACCAAACTTTATTTATTGTCTATACATACAAATAAATAAAATTGAAGTGTCTGTTAGTAATGTCACAATAACCGCTTTTTACTAAATCCATAAGAAAGTATATACATAAGTACGATACTTATAACGAAAAAGCAATTTTTAAAATTTGTGTCTGTCTGTCGGTCTGTCTGTCTATCTGTCTGTTTGTTCCGGCTAATCTCCAAAACGTCTGGACCTATTTTGATGGGACTTTCACTTATAGATAGCTGATGATATAAGGAGTAACTTTTTTATTTCAGCCAGGGTCGCAGGACGTTCGAAAGAGTTACCGTGGCCCCGGCACAGCCCTGAAGGAATACGGGGGGTTTTAGTCAGTAACTCTGACACGCCCTCCCACTCCACCCACAGCGGGAGAAGTCATTTGATGATTTCCCATCCAAAAAATGGCTACTTTTATTTTAGAAAAATAATTAGGGTTCCGCGCAAAAAAATAAAAGCCTTGAAATTCGAAACGGCTGGACCGATTTTGACGGGACTTTTAGTTACAGATAGCTGATGTTATAAGGAGTAACTTAGGGTACTTTTATTTTAGAATTTGAAATTGTGAACAAAATCCGATTCAATAACAGCTAGTTAGTTCAATAAATTCTTACTTTAAATCAAGTAGGTCTACTAAATAAATAATCAAAATGAATCTGGCCCTGTTTTTGTTAAAAAAAAAAATCATAATGCCTTAAATCCACACGTAAACAAAGTAAATGCATTTTTCTGAAACAATTCGTTTCTTTACATTAGGTACACGGCACAATAGTCGTACCGCGTCATAGTTGATATTTATATTTATGGCTCCACCACACGGTTTTCCAGAATGAATGAATAAACAAGTAAGAAGGTCCGAACACCCAGACCCCACTCTAACTCCATTAATCAACTGCGGGCCCATTTCATAAAGTGACATTTTCATTGTTGTGCGCCCCCCAAAAGTTCGTATTTACTCATTTCGTGTTCATAACGTGAGATGAGCCGAAGCTTTAGCATGCAACTCCAATAAATACAACCGCAAATTTTATAACCTTTTCAAAGGACATACATATTCATGCCGCGAAATATGTTCATTAACTTTTCATTGATTTTATTAAAATAATTGAAACTTTATTCGCTTACAAATTTACAAGCTTTATTATCCCATGCTTCAATGAAAAGTGTGTAACGCTAGGCAGTTAAACATATGACTTGTATGTGTAGTATTAAACTGTTAGTATAAGTTGGTCAATTTAATAAAAACAAATTTTATTAGTAGCCTTTAATGACGCGTATTTTTATAGTACGAAATGTGGGTGTACAATAATTTATACCTCTACCTAACCTTTCGAGAAATATAGACACAATATGCAATTGTCAGCACTTGCATGTTCCACGTGTCATTAAGGTAAGTTACCATTGACGCGTGGAAAATGCAAGGGAACAAGGTAATCAATCAACCAGTTTATCTGTAATGACAACATGTTACAAGCGGTGTTGGCATTCCACTCAACAAGCTTTCACTCCTTGTTTCCATGAACTCTCAATTTTTCTGAGAAAACTTGTAAACCTTTCAAATAATATTTTGCTTGTATTTCTTCTCTTTTCTTTCTTACTCATTGTTGTTCCATCTCAGTGCACATGCTTACAAGAACCGTTTCAGTGAGCCTGTATACAGCTTATACTGAAATCTACAATCGAATTTGGTAATATAAGAGAATTATCCGCACAAACACTACCACCACATTGCAACTTTCATTGGTAAATTACAATATTCTGACATCCATACTTTGCATAATGATTTTTTTTTTTAATTTAATGTATCTAAAACATGTCTCGGGATTAATACACAACCTCTTAAGGGGTCATTGTACTCATCATCATGGACAACTTTTAATATGGGACCAAAACCTGAAATCGCGAAAAAAAATCTACTGTTCCTTTCATTTATGTTCGCATGACTCGTCAAAATATAGGGAACTGCTGATTTTTTTTTCGCGATTTCAGGTTTGGTCCCATAGTAAAAGTTGTTCATAATGATGAGTAGAATGACCCCTTCAGAAGTTGTACGTTAATTCCGGGACATGTTGTATATCTATACCTACTACTAATAAAACTGAAGAGTTTGTATTTTGTTTGTTTGAACGCTCTAATCTCTGGGACTGACTCTCTGGATCGTCGGATTTGAAAAATTATTTTTTCATTTGATAGCCCAATTCTTGAGGAAGGTTTATAGGCTAATTAATATCACGCTGAGACCCTTAGGCGCCGATCAAAAAGAAAAAAATTCAGAAAGAATGCTAAGCGAAAACGAAGTAATAGCGCTGGCGTGGTGGGCGATGCGATGCGACGCTGTGGGTCGGGAAACAAGAAACTTCACGCGGACGAAATCGCGGGCAGAAGCTAGTATATCCATACTAATATTATAAATTCGATAGTAACTCTGTCTGTCTGTATGTATGTTACTTTTTCACGCCTTGACCACTGAACGGATTTCGATGAAATTTTGTAAGGAGATAGATATCATCCTAAGAAAGGACATAGGCTACTTTTTGTCTCAAAAGTCATTCTACAGGGGGTAATATAGGGGATGAAAGCTTGTGTGTGAAACCTAGCATTTTTAGGTTAAGAAAAATCATCCCCCAAGGGAAATAATAAATATAAAATAGGGAATGATTTTACAAGTTACATTTAATATTGTAATTTGTTTGTACCTCTTGCAATTGACGCGATTTTCTGAATCACGGTGTTAAGGTTTCGTGGGATAATTTCCGACCTACACGCGGGCAAAACCTAGTAGGAACATATTTTTTTAAAATACTTGAATGTAAATTTTTCAGAAAAATGCGTAAGGAGGTAACTACTAAGTTTTGTGTTCCTTTTCATACCAGTTGCAACTGTAGACCGCACTATTGCAAATGTTTGACTCTTTAATTCATTATCTACAACATTATTTTTAGTACATGCGAAACCTGAATATAGTTGATTCCAATAATTTTTACATCATGTTATATTTTGTCCCAAAAATATTTTTAAAATGTTACAAGTTGGCCACCGAGCGACACTAATTACTCTATAGGTACCTACTGCCAAATTATTATCAATGAGCGCAAGACGACGCTAGAGGCGCGGGCGGCGCGGGGTTACCGCGTGGTGAGCATGTTTTTGTACGGACAACCAGATAACATAACAAGTTTATAACTTTGTGATTTTTCATGATACAGTTTTGAAATTTTGTACATAGATTCTTTATATAAAAATACCCAACACGTGTCTCGGGTTTCGCATAAACTAAAACTAATGTTGTATATAATTAAAAAGAAAATAATGCAAACTTTCTTATATTTATTTCGCAAATAATTTCGCTATACATTTTACGCAACGGTTACCTAGCATGAACGTTAACATACATTACTTCAATGAAAACATAGAAGAAGTTAACTCTACAAAGTTTCTTGGCTTCCAGATTGATAAAAACCTTAACTGGAAAGCACATATCGAGATTTTATGTGAAAAACTTAGTGTGACCGCATACGCTTTACGCACACTTTCGTTCACATTATATACGTACGCTCTACTTACAGCGTACTAGTAGTAGTAAGATCCCATCTACGCTATGGGCTAATATTTTGGGGTAACTCGACGGAAAAATAATTAGCATTCAAGTCTCAAAATAAATGTTTACGGGCGATGTTTAAACTTGAGAAGACCGATAGTTGCGTGCCTTATTTTAAAAATTACAATATATTAACTTTACCGTGCTTGTACATATTAGAAGTAGCTATGTTTGTTAAGAGGGTTGTCACATTTTGCACCTCTCTCGCTCACACGGGGCCAAATTTTTAATAACGTTAAATGAAAAGATGCATTTTTGAAAAATGTAATCAATGGGCGGTCTACAAAATAATATTAGTTTAATAGGTAATTATTAAAAACACATTTTTATTGTGGCATTTATTTACATAATCTCAAAAACAGATCATAACACTTAATTACATAAGTTTATTAGATAACACAATAGAAATGTGTTTTTGAATAACTACCTATTAAATTAATATTATTTTGTAGACCGCCCATTGATTACATTTTTCAAAAAAGCATTTTTTCATTTAACATTCTTAAAAATTAGGTTTTGTGTGAGCGAGAGAGGTGCAAAATGTGAAAACGCTCTTAAGTCGAATCCACATTACTATAAGCGTCTAGCCGACGTATTCCTACGCAATAGCTGTGACAACGGTCAGCTTTGTCTCCAATCCGCTAAGACGTTTCTAATGCGCAAAAGTGTATACTGTATGGCTCTAGTCATTTATAACAAAGTACCTAAAAGTTGGAGAGAACTACCTCGATCTATGTTTAAAAATAAACTTCGTACTTTTTTGACCGCCAGAGCATATTATAGCCTTAATGAAAAAGAATTTGTCTTGACATAAGTACTATATAATAATGTTGATTTACTCTATAATTTTAATAACTCATTAATAATTAAGTATGACAACTTTTAATATGGCTAATTTTTATTCTCTTTTTATTTTTAATTGTATAAATCCATTGTTGGACTTAATTTACTTTATCATCTTGTATGCACTTTCTATGTATATACACACACATTTTTAAGCAAATAAAAAAATCTTATCTTATCTAATAAATAAGAAACACGCTGTAGAAGTTTGAGTAGACATAATTTTAGCATCGAATAGAACGTAACTACCTACACGAGCCAGATGTAACAGATACGCCCAACAAAGATCTTTTGTAATTATAATGTTCGAAGTTCTAACAAAAGTGTTTCGTTACAAGAATAATAACATCGTAACATCAAAACGTGTAATTCAAACATGTTCATTATTATATTTGCTATTCACATCAATACTCGCTAAATGACTGACAGCAAGCAACATGAGTCTTTGCCAACCAAATTAGACCTCGGTTAATCGGATAACATTTAAATATAGCTGAAAACATAGCAAAGGTGCGTTTGAGTAACGTAGGTACAAAATAATTGGACTTAATTCTTAAGGGTTAAACTCTTAGTATTTAGCATATTCGTCTAAAGCTGCCTTATACGAAACATAACAAATAACGCACAACCTCTTAAGGGATTATTGTACTCATAATTATGAACAACTCTTACTATGGGACCAAACCAGAAATCGCGAAAAAAAAAATCTGCTGTTCCCTACATTTTGACAAGTTATGCGAACATATTTAATATGTTCGCATAACTTGTCAAAAACTTGTAAAAAAAATCTGCTGTTCCCTACATTTTGACAAGTTATGCGAACATATTTAATATGTTCGCATAACTTGTCAAAATGTAGGGAACAGCAGATTTTTTTTTTCGCGATTTCTGGTTTGGTCCCATAGTAAGAGTTGTTCATAATTATGAGTACAATAATCCCTTAAGAGGTTGTGCGTTAATTATGTTACACCTTGTATAGAGTTTATTCCATTGAAAACCTTGTAATATTAAGCTCAAAGTTGAAAATTCAAACCCGATACTCAGTAGATACAGGTATAGAATTCGTATTGCTAATCGTAGTCTTACCCAAATCGCTTCGCCCGCACTTCGATCCGGACAAATATTCTGTTCTGCATCATTTCTACTATGAATATTCACCCTCAATATTGCTACGTGATAGCGTGTTCAAATAATTCTTGAGTAGGTATTTCGATACAGTTTTTGAAGGTAGCAAGTAAAAGAAAAACAGAAGTAAAGGAAAACAAAAGTATTTCAATGTATCCAATTTCCATATACACGTCATGTCGAATTATGTCAAGCTCTATATATGTACTTCTGTAAAAGAAAAAAAACTAAAACACAAATTACGATCACAAAATCGTAAAGTTACATAAAAATATAAATGTAAAGAAAAATCGCACACAAAATAATAAGTAAAAAATTCCATTGTATAAAAATCCGTCTGTTATAATTCCATACGAATGTAACCAGAAAGCGATGAATCTAATGTATCCCTTTACGTCACAGAACCGGTGTTTCTGACAATAAGTAGGAACCAGTTTGTGTTGTGAATACATCAATACGGAGGATGTCGGAAGCCTCCAATGCTTTATTTATGCTTCACAAGTGACGGCGACGAGAATGTGGCGCGTGATTGATGTAACAGCCAGAACAAGGATACATCAAATCTTTTTTGTATAGCGGAATTGCGTATTCCTTTTTTTCCTTTCGATCACGCAAAGGGTAAGCGATACGTAAGGTTTCGGTTTGTCTACGCCAATACGACGCCAAATTTACCCAGATAAGAAGCTTAATGTGTTTTAACATTTATTTTAATTCAAAATATTGTTTTAAAACTTAAATGAGATCAAACAGATTTAGTTCTAGAAAACAATGTGAACATAAAAATTATTCCGTAACCATTTCATTTGCAGCCCAAGGCACAGGAAGCGAAATGCACCATTCCATTTTCTCGCCGTAACTGCGTTGCACGCTTCGAACAATGAAATGCTTTTAAAACACGAAACAACCTGATTCAAATATATTAAAGTAATTTATAGCGTCGAGAACAAAAAAGTCAAGACAACATGCAATAACACAACACAATAACACATGTCTAGCGCCGATAACCTTTTATTATAACTTGCTGCGGTGGACTGTACCTTCTCTTCATTCATGACTTATACTTAAAATAACATTGATTTAGTGACAAATACCTAACTAAACATTATTTTACGTTTAGTATTGTTTTTATTCCATCAGTGTGGCAAACCAGTCATAGGTCAACAGTTTCAGTCTTTTTACGTCAGTAAAATACTTGTTATTTGGGAGCGTGAATATTTTGTTTCCAGAAAAAAATTATTCTCTCTTTCGGGGCAATTAGGTAGAAACGTACCTGAACTAAATTTTGTAATACATTTTGCAGTACAATTAACCTACATGGCTTTTCGTCTCTAGCATCGTAGGTTTTAGTGGCAGAACTGGAAGGCCTATCCCACGATACCTACATATTATGGAATTAGTATAATATGATAGTATGTATGTACGTTACTACATAACTAATTATGTATTGAAAAACATAATTATGACTCATTTTTGGTTCAAGAGCTAGGCAAATCCAGCAAGAACTAGGCACGATATATGAAGGTATCATGTGTACCATCTTTCAAACATACCACATACAATATTTTTTTAAACCTAAGCATGTAGAGCGTAGTACAAATAAAATATGTAAGAAACGAAAAGCACACCTCTCCGATAAGTGCTTTCACGTGTCGCTTACGTGGAACAAATAAATCTGTTAGATGTGCTTTCCAATCAAACAAACACCATGCCTAAACAGGGAAATATACATGCTATGTGAAGGAAACATTTGCCTAACACAAACATACAGTTATATAAAAATACAGGTATATAGAGAAAAAGGAGGTTAAAATAATATGAACTTTTTTGTCGCTATTTCAGGTACTGTGGACAATTGAAATATTGGTTTTTGGTCTAACAACTAAGAATAGTAAATTTTTCGACCTTAAAAAAAATTGCACGTACGTTTGGTTCTAAAACAGTAAAAACGAAGCAGGCTCGGGGATCGTAATAAAAAAGTCAAACCATTTTAGAAGTTACTATTTTATGTTTGTTCAACCTTTCGATAAATTATTAATGATTTTAATTTTGTAGATAAGTAGGTGTGTACAAACACTTTTACACATCAATCATATTTTTAAAATTAAAAACTAGATGAGGCCGGCGTTTCCTTTCTGACTACTCTGAGAAGAAAAGCCGAAACAAACTCAGAGGTCACAGTCTCTTTTAAAGTTCAGACATGATCTTGGTTAGACCATGTGAAGACGATGTATATTGGTGTCTGAAATGGTCTTTTGAGAAAAGAACCATACAGATTGAGTGGACCTGTCCAGTCAGTGCACGCATTTGTCAGTAATCTTACAGCTCAACTCAGAACTGGAGCTCAACGATTTGACGAACAATACCAAAGAAAGGGTAGGCCGCATTAAGTACTCAAACTGCCACACTATCATTAAAACTAACTGAGAGAAAAAGCAATGACCCACATAGTCCTCACATTGGCAATAACTACTACAAACCAACACATTGACATTGCATATATGTAAAATGGTATATAGAAGGAAAAAATTGTTAACAAACAAAAATTAAGATGTGAATCTTTATTTTGTTGGGTAAATTAATTGGAGCAGCTCTATCCTAAGCCTTTTGTCCTCAATATAGTCTTTAACTGTATAAAAGGCTTTCTTGCATAGTTTCCGCTTTATAAAAGATTTGAATTAAGGCTTAAGGCTTTGTTGTTGGTGTTGTGTTTGATTATTAAGGCTTTGTTCTTGAATGTAACTAGGAAGTTTATTATAAAATGTATACACTGGCATTTAGGCACCTATTTTCTTGAGCCACAAACAACAAACAAGGAACATCAAATTTGTGTTTGTGTAAAATAATCACGAACCTTTCTAACAGCGTATGCTGCAGAGCTAAGCTTTTTTGACATTTTTTTATTAATATAAATTTTACCTATAGGTTTTTTAATCCCACATATGTATTTGTTTGTTTTTTTTTTATTCGAGATAGGTTTCCTCTTGACTCTAGTCTAGGTCAGAGGTGACAGAGACAAAGTCGACGATGGAGCGAGCTTACCCAGAAGAAGCCTGTTCACTCTCACTTTGAAGAGATCGGGGTTGTATGCGTTCGGAAACACAGACGCGGGCAGAAAGTTCCACTCCTTTGCTGTGCGCATCACAAAAGACATTTGGAAACGCTTAGTACGAATTGGTGGAATAGCAACTAGGTAGGGATGGTAACCTGCAGTGCGCCTAGATGTCCGACGGTAGAAGGTGGCCGGCGGAATGAGGTCATGGAGTTCTTGAGCACACTCACCGAAGTATAATCTGTAGAAGACCGACAAGCAGGCAACCTTGCGGCGATGAGCCAAGCTGTGGAGCTTGGCATCCACCAGTTTTACGTCGCCAGTGAGCCCCTTAGCTCTGCGATCCACCGAGTAAATTTTTTTACGTTACGTTTTGTTTTTCAAATATCTCATAAAATATTGACTATTTATATTGAATAGGACAGCTAGAGTAAATATAGGTATGTTGATAGATGAGTACGACGCACCTTGGTTGTCACGTGCTGTGGAGGTGCTGGTCAGAAGACCCCACAGCTAAACTTGCAATTTTATTTTATTTATTTTTTTTAATTTGAGATAGGTTTGCTCTTGACTCTAGTCTAGGTCAGAGCTGACAGAGACAAAGTCGACGATGGAGCAAGCTTACACAGAAGAAGCCTGTTCACTCTCACTTTGAAGAGATCGGGGTTGTATGCGTTCGGAAACACAGACGCAGGCAGAGAGTTCCATTCCTTTGCTGTGCGCATCACAAAAGACATTTGTTTTTGTTTTTGTTTCTGGGTTTGTTTACTAACACTGTTACTAACAATTGGGCCTAGTTGCCAAAAAATAAATATTTGATTTGATTTGATAAACTGGATTTCTCGAAACTAGCAAGCAAGATTTAAAAACAAAAAGAAATAATATTTGCAGTTAGTTTATACCTATCTGTGTATAATCTTCAAAACTTTTATTAGTTGTCGTTTTAATATCTGGATGTGAATCCAGGAGATGTGTTTATAGCATTTGAAAAAACTTTACTTTTCATCTTTTCAGAGTCATATGGATAAAAACTGACAAACTACTTCGTATAGCAGATCGTAATTACTTCATCGCTTTAATTAATATCTTATACTTACACTACTGCAGTGCGCTGTTGTCCTTCTGCAGTTAAACAAATCCTTAAAAGAAAAGTCAGAAAAAAGTCAAAGTTCAATTATTTATTTTAAATAGGCACATACTCGTACAAGGCACTTTTGAACGTCATTTACAAAAAAAAAATGAATTTATTCTAGTCGCCCCTTCCAAAAGATAGTTGCGTATAGAGAAAATAAACTAATATCAATTTTGTGGCATTTCTAAGCCATCCGTATCTCTGCAATAGCACCAAAATGTAAGATACCTGTTTCATTCGGTTTGGTCGAAACAGAAAAGACGATTTGATAAATATCTACAAACTTTGTTGTTCCGTATTCGCAACGGGGCTTTTAGAAATGTACGAACACAATTTGAGCGCTCGCTTTTCTCGCCCGCAGCTTCGCCAGATGCATATATTTTATCTATCTCGATATAGTTTGGATAGGTACTGTAACGATGTAAAACTTCTACTATGCTGTATGGGCAATTTATGTGAGTTTTCGTTATAGGTAGCGGTTTCGTATTAAGAAAACCTGTAGAATCGGCGCTGTTTAAAGAAATGTCTTATAAGTATTTTCACACTATTGAAAATACAACTTAACACACATAAAATTTAAATCCGCGTCGTGTTTTCTTCTCTAAATTAATTCTGATTCGCTGTCTTCATTAATCCTTACCAGCTGCTTCTAAACTTTTTGTACAACAAAATATTAAAGAGCAGATAACAAGTAGTTTAAATATACATCATAATTAGTTTCCGCTTGCGGCTTCGTTCGCGCAAATTTGATTCTTTGCTTATCTCCAGGGGGCCCTAATTTTTATCCGGTAGAAATTAGGGTTTCCCCTTGAGAGGTCGCCTACTTTTTACCATCTTGGATTCCTGTCCGTATAAATGTTGTTCTTTTTCTTTCATTACACAAAAAAAAATGTTCACTTTTCTAATTCAATGTTTAGATCAGGATTGACTTTAGTTTATCTATGAGTGAGCAAATAATGACTGAAATAAGGTTTTCAGCAGTTGGCTGACCTTTGACTTTTTGCCGATCAGTATCAACTGACAAATCAGTTCCTACATAATGCGCCACAAGCCGTTTCTATATAAAAACTTTCATTAATTCGCATAACATCTGAGGGTGGTATGAATAACAAAGTAGATTAAAAATAAAAGAACCTTTAGAAGTTTAGAACCATTTAAATAACTTAGAAAAGAAATAAGTACTTAGTAAAAATTTTGTCATTTTATCTTCCCACAAATATTTCAGAAAATATCTAGGCGAATCAACAACAATATGATATTGTTGTAATTCATAGATGCGAAAATAATTAAGTCGGTTGCGGCACAAACTCCGACAGGGGTCCCGATTCCCGACAGTAAATTAAATTTCCCCTCGCGACCACTTGACCCTTGTTGAGTGTCCATTGTGCACTAACTGGTTATCGGTGCAACGCATAAAATATATTATTGATTGGTTCCTATTGTAACTGATCTTATAACCCGAACTTATACCTAAATGCCAACAGTATACATAAGGATATTTATAGGGGTTATAGATATTTGCGTAAATTGTATTTACTTTGAACATTACTTTGTACCGTACGGAGAACTCATTTTTCAAAAAACAGAAAGGCATTAATTTTGTCTTTGTTTCGATTAAATAAACGTCTTCACATCAATTAACTACTTAGTGAGATTATGTTAAAATATTGCTCTTTTACGGGACTCAATATATTCATACCATTGAAGACCACGAAACTTTACACTTTACTGAAACGGAAGATAACTATTATCGTTGAAGTTAAATTAATTGCAGTCATCGAAGTTGCCTCCCTAGTTCAGTTGTAAGCTGCCGTTCAAGTTTTTATATACCTACTGGTACATAAGGCTAGCCAGTGAAAAGGGTAGAAAGCGGATCAAGTTTATTAACCCTAAATTTCACTATACAAGGCAGCGGTGGTATACCAGAAAAACTTTTCCCGTGATAATTTATTCTATCGGTTATGGCTATGGCTATATAAATTCGTCCCGTATTTTAGCGTCGTCCATATTCGCTAGTCACTGCTCGTTCTATTCCGCAAACCCTTTCGAGTGCTCGGGGCTAATTGGATCTATTGAATTTTTTCGAAAATAATTTTTCGTCTATCATTTTGCCGTGTAATTTGCGCTTGTTTGCCATGCAAACATGCCTTTGAAGTTCACTACAGATCCGAGATGTTTACATTCAGAAGTGTGGAAATGATTTTAATTTACTTGTATGCGTATATTTATGTAGTTAATGCTTAAAGAGTGCTGCCTAAGCTTAAGTGAACAACAAAAGAATTTGGCAAATACATCAATGTTTCTATTTGCAGTGCTAGAGTATTAGTCATTATTAGTTTGAATATTTATCTGTTTCGCGAATTTAATGAACATTATAGTCGGCAATGACGGTACCATTGTATTACACACGTACCTAATTGTTGTGTTCCCTATTTCGCTATTAACGTACACACGAGACTAGCGCGAGCCTTAACAGCTGGTTTGAGTAATGTCCACATTACATAAGTATAGACAAGTGAATGCATCACCGATTAATGTATACAAACTGCATAAACAATAGTCTATATAGTATACACTGTGGCGTCGCAATAACGTATTAATATTTGCTGTTCTAATAAATTATTTAATATCTTTCCTGAGTTAGGTTAAGAACGATATTAAATAATTTCATCTACTGTATATTTGAAATTAACAATTTAATCGAAGTCAGGAACTTAACAACTAACAAAGAAAAATAGCAATACAATATTATAGTAATACACAAGGTAGTCCTTCAACTGTTGTTGTGTACGGACTTTTCATCATTTGAGTTTTCAGGCATTCAACGAAATACTTACCTCTCTTTCGCAGGGTTTGGATAAATATTGAAAAAGTACAGTTCGGCTGACCTTGAACCCCTGACCTGGCTGGCTACGGATTCCTCCTTGTGAAGACTGAATAATTTACGATTGTCGCCGGTAATAACACGAACTTACTTTATAAAGGAAATGCGCCACTTTATAATGATAATTGGGCGCCCTCGAATCCGAATCCCAATCGAGTCTCGTTTGAAAACGTGATCAAGATTCGAAGACATGGAGTGGCCCGCTAATGATCTCATAAATAACCAAACAAACCGTTACAACTTTCTCCGTTCACTTTTCTCTCGACAAAGTGTCAACAAAGGGTATGAATAAAAGGACTCCCAAGTATTTGATGTACACGTGTTCTTTTCTCGCATATGGATGACGATACCCAAAAAATTGTGTAAAGATATCCTTCGGTAAAGTTAGCCGTGTCACCGCATCACTTTGGCAAATAATGTTTACATGTAGGTGACGCGAGGCAAATCTGAAACTCACCTCGGGCGGGTGGGGCGCCGACTTCCTATAATCCATTTGGGCGAACAACTGGAGTCATGTCAGGGTGATTGATGTAGGTACCTACGAGGTGATCCGTGCGGCGACTTTATCTACGCCTCTTTGACAAGCGGTCCCGAAAACTTGAGCCGCTAATGTGTACACAATGAAGGTGAACGAACATAAAGTACTGATTTCCCATATGTACACAATATTAGGTAACCAGATAATGTAATAGGTATTCATGAGGGTTGCGTGTTTCCTTATTTAAACAGACATGTATTTTTAAAGCCTTAAACTTGTTTTGTTTCAAAACAATAAAACAATCAATACGATCGTTTAGCGACGCTCGAATTAACGAACCATTAAGAACGCTGTGAATGTCAATGACAGAGGAGGAAACATGGATATTTACAGTCGGTTACCACAAGCCCGAGGCAAATAGATACCTATCTGTTTTGAAATTTATTACGCAGTTTACAGATTCAGTGAGATTTTCAATAAATACGTAATTATTATCAAAGTTTAAACGAAACTGCTTAATTGGGCGGAAGACAGATTCGTGATCTTTTATGGCTTTATTAAGAGCGTTTACGACGCACGGCATTTCATACAAACTTCCAAGTCCTTGTTTTTTGAAATGAATGAACCGATTTTAATAAAACTTCATACGCATAAGCAGGATACATAGGTCTAAAAGGTAGTTAAGAACATTTTCAAAATGTTTTTTTTTTTAAATAAAAGATAATTGGAAATCTCGGTTTGTATGGAAAACTTAAAATCGGTCGAATTTAACTGTAACACTATTTTTCGAAAATGTTCTTAACCAACTTTTAGACCTATGTATCCTGCTTATGCTGAAGTTTCATTAAAACGGTTCATTAATTTCGAAAAACAAGGAGTTGAAAGTTTGTATGAAATACCGTACGTCGTAAACGCTCTTAGGAAGAAGTTGTTTATGGTTTATGTATAATAAGATACCTAAAGTTATATTGGAAATATGATCTGCCAGTTAAATAGTATTAATCTTTGTAAGATCGTTAGATACAAGGAAAACGTAACTTACGAGTTAACAGAGTTTTCTCTATATAAAACTTTGTTTAAATCAATAGTATCGTAACTAGGTTACTGTAATGATATCAACAACACTGGTATAAACATCGATGTTCTATTTGTTTGTTTGTTAGGGGTTCACATAAATTCCGCTTATCAGACTGATATGAACCTTCACTATCGGCTCGGTAGTACCGTCCTGATAATCATAGGGTTTGGAACGTCCACGGAAACCGTCCCAGGGGTCACTTGTTGGCAGTAAAGTCAGAGACAAAAACATTGATGGATGATTTATCAGAAAAGACCTGAATAATTATTCTTGTTTATTTCCTCGTGAAGCTTTCAAGAAAGAGCCTCTGACAACTGTCAATATTTTCAGTAAAAACAAATAGTAACAAGAAATACTTTTAATATTTATCAAAAATATAGTGACTCTCCTTCTTTCTCTCTCTGCATAGTTACGATAACCTTTGACAGTCAAGTAGGTACAAAACAAAAAAATATTCTGCATCGAAGCGGACGAAAACTGGGACTTACCTCCATATTTATTCGGAGTCAGGAAAAATATCTATAATATTTTCCTCATCGGGTACATTAAAATGATCAAAAGTGCGGGTCAATGTAATACTGAGTTTCCTGAGTTAACGGCTCATTGGAGCGGCGAGCGGATGTCTCGCCCTCTGCACCGGTGCCTAAATCTCCAATCTAAGTGTTATTTACTTTTATATTTCTCCCTCGGAGGCTTACTGATTTTATGCTTCGCTTTATGGCGCATCCGGTACAGGTCATAAAAATAGTCTCCCGACTGATTGCCATCGCTCGATTCGAACAGTCAGAATAAATAACCATTAAAACTTGTGATTTATGATAGAACTAGAGCATTCATTTGGTACTAACGTCCTCTGAATTGTTCGCCGGACTACATTTTATTACCTGACTTAGCCGGCTGTTATAGTAGAAGAGACGTAACAAGGTGAAACGACCGTTTAGAGAGAGAACTTAATGTCTACTACCACCTGTACTAGTAAGTACATGTACCTAGGTGTCGCTTTTTTACTTTTAGACAGTACATAGATATAGACGGAGGTGGAAAATTAAAATTAAAATAGGTTAGGGTAGGGATTACTAAAGGGTGTACATTTGTTTCACTTTTAAGAACATATGACCTACAAACATTAACCTATTTTGTTTTTGCGGCAACGTAATGGTATTTTAATGAAACACCAAGACAAACATTTGGCACAATAATTTGTCTAGATTTTTAGACAAGGCAAACGTGCTACTTGGGTTACAGCCTAATTTATTCATTCAGGAAAGTGCAGCAGTGCCGTAACATTACTTGGCTGATGCAAGTAAACACCACTAATTAACCCGGTTACACGCCGCACTATACGTATTTAGATTCGTTTTACACTATTTAATTCTCCAGTTACTCGTATATGTACCATGTATGTTACCCTGGAGAACAATAACTAAGGCTAACTGTTGTAGTGCGACTTAAAATAGCCTGGACTACTTAAAATAGCAAGGAAGAGTGTTGTTTGGTCTGTCTTTAAATAGCAAATGCCTGTTTATACCATTAAAAAATATTCAAGATAAGCATTAGCAATAATCTTGAATAAACCAAGCGCGGTTGCAGGTAATACAAATTACTTTTGAAGACGTGATCCTATTTAAGCGGAGCTTCTAAAAACCGTTTCTCTGTTTCTCCTTTCTGCAAAAAACAAATACACGACACGAGGAACTCTTATAAAAAAAACGGGTGGATTATAATTTTTTGGGTCTCAGAAAAACCCTCTTGTTAACACTATTCTTAGATTTATAATCGTCCTAAAGTTCTCCTATTAAAACATAAATTATTGTGTGTAAAAGTATTATATACTAAATAGTTATCCAATTTTTGCCTATTGGAAATTCTAACACAGTCCGCACACCGCTGCGTGTTTGCATCCCAATGTTACTACTACGTCAAAGTTAATACCGGTAGCGCATACAAAATTATTAATTGTATTATTACGCCATTACGGTTTCACGTTAGCCCCCGATTTAGAACAGCCAAGTAATTACACAGAGTTAATTACACGTTAAAGTCGCGGTCAATTGGTAAATAATTTGTACAATGTATATTATTGCTTTGTTTCAGCTTTATTGGTGGAATTACGAGTACTTATATATTGAGCGTGCTTCAGCCTTGCGAAATCTAGGAGATTGAATTATGTCCAGGAAATGCTTGCACATTTAGGATCTCATTTATCAAACCTCAAATCTGTATCCATATGGACCGACTGCAGTACATCTTTAAAGCCGGGCTTCAGGTTAAACCCGCTTTGGTTAAAATGGTGTGCTAGGTGCACGAGTGAAGAGTATTTCGTTTGTTGTTGTTTTAATTGCGATTATAAATAGCTACTATCATATAATATTTGAAGATTTTTATTAGTTTCTTTATGACAGTAATAACATCACGCCTGTATTCCCCGAAGGGTATGGCAGAGGTGCACCTATAGTAGGTACACCCACATTTCGCCAGTTATTTTTAAGTCCCTGGTACCAGGGGACGAACGTATTGCATTAATAATAATAACCCCATAGCCGTATCTCTACGTTGACGTCGTGGTGGGGCTTGCGCGCTCCGAACTCTAGGTCTGTGCCGGTAGAGGTTACTTTGCCGGAATAGGTCTAGGGTGAGGAGCCAGACCAAGAGAGATACATAAACCCGCAGGGCAGCATGTGGCGAGCTGCTGGGCAGTAGCGACCCCACGTACCCTATTTCCCGGGAGAAGTCATGTTCCTCATCTCTGGCTTGCCTTTATTGGCCGGCAGAAGTGAACACTGACGAGAACTGACCGCCCACCTCATTCTTGCATTTATTGGCTGGATTGAGTAGAGATTCGCAAGAGCAAACGTGCTCGGAGGAAGGAAGTAGTCCAGTAAGATGCTGGTAGGGATCTTGACCGTACTTCCGGGATTGTCCTGATAGCCGTGGAATACCTCTCCACTCCTCTTAAGCACCTCAAGACATGTTGCCCCCTTGTCACTACGACACTATGTGCTAGCGACCGTTTCCGGAGGCCCATTGTTTAGTGTGCAAGTCACCCCCTGCCATTTTATCCGTGTATTGTATTTATCAAACATTGGTCAGGCAGGGGCCATAGTCCTTCCATAGTTTTAGATAACCAGTCCACTTTAGCCATCCAAACCCATAGCCCAATATATATTTTTTTTTTTTGTCACCATATCCTGCAATAGTCTTACACCAACCGGGGGTTGTCCTTGGGTGCACTTGCATACTACGCACAGGGATAATCGTCGGTTGGTGCCTCATTTCCATTGAAAGCGTCTAACGGGCCTCTGCAAGTTGGCTTCGGCCCCTCATATGCCTTCCAAAGGACCGGGACCCTAGGGTCCCAAGAAATATCAAAATAATAATAATCCAGACTAGTAAGAATATTTCTATTTTTTTTTTCACTATACAACGTGGATCTGGATGTACGACATTAAATTAAATTAAAACGAACACAGTACTAGTCCATCGAAACATTTTAAAACACGATGATTAGTAGTTAATGGAAAACTTAAAAATTGCAGTTTTCAAACAAAATAAATAGCAGAATCAACTGCATAAAAATTAAATACGCTTTATCTATGAAAAACCACTGACCAACGGTGCGGTGCGGGGCGCGGCAGCGGCAGTGCGGGGCGCAGGTAGGTACTTTAGTCGGAGAGCAATACAAACTCAAAGTTGCGCGTTGTTAATTAAAAGATGACTGATTGAATGATTAATCACATAATATCAAATCACAATCAGAATTAACATCATAAATAGAGACAAATTTTTAAATTTTCAGTGTCCGTTGTTTATTATGCACAAGCGACATCGTCTTATTAAATTTTCACGGACTCGTCGTAACGTAACAAGTCCCCCATCTGCCATTATTTTTAGTTTGTCGAAGGCATTAATTATTTTAATTTTTAAATCGTCCATAGTACTTCTCGTGCGTACACCTCGTTTTTACGGCCCCCCACAAAAAGAAATCCAGTGGTGTCAGGTCAATAGCAACTAAAACTTTTTATAAAATCACGAGAATGCGCGCGCGGCGCAAAAAAAATAGCAAGTGCTCTCCTCAAAGGGCGGTACACTGACTGACCTAATTATCGAGTCCGAGACTTTTGCCAAAAAAATCCGCTCACACTCGCAATTGTCTATGCACAACTAATGGACAATTTGCTTAAGTAATATTTATTTTTCTCTCTAATTATAGGATTTTGTGGGACTGGGCGGGGCGCGTCAGAATAGAATCGTATGACACCTTTCTCTGTCTTTCAAACATATTGAGTCGCAGGGAATAGAGTCATACGTTGTTCACAGGTTCTTGACCTTACAATGTTTAACTATTATTATGGACTCAGATCTACATCATGTTGAAAAACAAGAAAATGAAAAAGAAATTCCTGTGGCAAAAGCATTCTTTGGATTTGTATACGGGTAAAGAACATGATTCTCTTTACGTGGTTTAAAGGAATGTCAATTGTCTTGTTCCACCTTATATTTATGTACACCTATTATTATGAATCTCTTACCTCTCATGACACCCGCGATGTCGCAAAACGAGTTTGCGCAGCCAATCCTTGCACGTCACAGCAATCCTTCATATATTGCAAATCTGTTTATCCTCAATATTATCATAAATCCGAAAATGTTATTGTTGAATATATTTCTCTTTGTTTCTCAATCACGTTCAACTGATCAATAATGTTGTCACAAGTCGAAAGCCACAAATCTGTGCGAATGAAGGCACAAACAAAAGCTACCGCTTGTGTACAAATAGCTACGTCAGTAACGTTTAAAACATCCATAGGCTTACGGATTTACAGTGTACGGGTAATAAACATTTACTTTCATGCTGTAGAATTTCTGGTCATTTTCACCATGCAGTATTGATACTCCACTTCGGTAAATATTCCAATTAATCAAACCTGAAAAAAAAATGAAAGAAAAATCAAAGTTTCATCATGTTTTCGACCGGCACACATAGCGTGGATTAATCCGCAAGCATGCATGAAAGTAAAATTTTAAAAAATACAAACTATTAAAACTGTTACAGTATATTGGCGCTGGCGTTAACATAGATTTAACTGTGTGAACGACGGCTTTTTAAATGTCGGCTTCGTAACTGAGTTACCACCCTTAGGTAGCATATCGCTTGCACGTCGTACAACGAGAAGGTATATATCTATCTATCTAGACATATATATATTCATGACATATTATCATACTCGTATATTACTTGTCCCGAGTGATTCATCAACGCAGAGCCTAAGCCGCTGGGGCTACAAACATGTAATTTTGGCAGTTAATGCCTTTTATATTGTAAGCATCCACTAAGGAAGAATTTTTGGAAATTCAACCTTTAGGGGGGTTCATACAAACAAAATCCCCCATTTTGTTTGTATGAAAAATCTTATTTCAGTTAGGAGTTTATAAACATGAAACTTGGCACGAATACTTATCTAAGCAAATAATGAAGTTTGTAATTTTTTGTTTTTCTAAACTACCCCCTAAATTTTATACACCCCCCAATCCCCCGATTGGGGGATGTCAAAGTTTGTATGGAAGAATTTTAACACGTAGTCCGATTAACTCGAAACTCGGTATTTATACTTAAGACTGAAAATAAAGAATAACGTGTATCAGGGTTTTTTGAAAATCTACCTCTAACGGGGTACTAAAGTCCGAAATCCACGCGGATGAAGTCGCACGGGAAGTGCTAGTTTGTCTATGTGACAGTTAGATGGTTTCAACCTTAGTGAAGTTTCAATTTACTGGGAATTGTTTTCCAAAGTAGTTAACAATTACGAGATCCACTGTACCACGTGTAGAAAGTAACCATCAACGCAACACATTACATTTCCTGTTTAATGATTATTACTAACATATATATTTGATATACATAGATTAGTATATGCTTTATGTATGTATTTATTGTAAATGGAACACCACAGACTACCTACAGTATTGTCTCCCCTTCCTCTTTTTAATCCATCCAAAGGTTTTCTTTAAAAGATCGCTTTTAGCGATAAAACTGCCTATTGTGTCACTCTCTGTAAAATTTCTAGATTTCTATCTGTAATTAGTATGGTGTAAAAAATAAAATAAATAAAATAAGTTTATTTCATACATCTCATTTGGCTTACACTGCATATCGAGGAGTCTCCATTTAAGCATAAAAAATGCCTGTAGTTGAAGGCTCCGCTCTTCCCTTACATTATAAACGTACGAGCTAAACAGGTATAAAAAAAGAAAAGCAGAGAGGAAAAACTAAAAATACAAATACAATCACTTTTACGAGTATGAGTGTGTGCGTGCGTGTTGGGGTATATGTGTGTGTGTGTGTGTGTGTGTGTATGTGTGTGAGGGTGTGTATATGTGTGTGTGTGTGAGAGAGAGAGATTTCGAGTGTACATGAGTGGCTAACTAAGCGATAAAGCGAATAGGATCACCAATAATATTTATTGTTAAGTCACACGTTGCAAAAGTAACTCTGTGTCATTATAATTTAAACTGTGAAGATATATTTTTAACGTCTTTTTACATTCATAACTTTTTTTATCATAAATATATATTAGTTTATTTATTTTATTGTATAAAAAAGCTGAACGTTTCTTATATTGTCTACTGGCAAATTCTGTCCTAGTTGTAGGAACGTTTACTATGCAGTGTTTCCTCCTTCTTTTTAGTATTTTAGCATCATATGGTATCTCTTTGTGCGTTTTGAGGATGATAAGGAGGATATACAATTTCCTCACTGACAGCAGATTACATAATTCGTAAAGCTTGTCAGTAGAGAATCTTCTTTTTTTGAAGTACATCACCTTAAGTATCGCTCTTTGAGCGCGTTCTACACCTAGAAAACTGGATTTCGCGGCTCCCCCGCAAACAGTTATGCAATACACTATAACAGACTGGACCAAAGATACATAAACTTCATTTAATAGATTTCTGTGGTTGTTCTTATTTTTATTAACCTGTATTCTCCTTGGTACAACATATCTCAGCTCTTTAAATATCCATACAAGTTTCCTTACTCGACTCATGACCTGTTCCAGCTGAGGATACCAGGAAAGACGCTGGTCAATAATCACTCCTAGATATTTTACTTGGGTAACTTGTTGGATAGTTGGGCAATTGCAGCTACATAATAAAGAGTATTCTATTCTAATTTCCACAAAACTACACTTCAATTTAGCTAACAGAAAAATAAATGGTTAAACTTAGATTATAATAAAATGTAAGCATCTATTCCCACTTTGTATGTTCGCTGTTTGTCTATTTGTAAGCCCTCGCATCCCGTTTGTGACCTAATTTAGCTTGTTTAATGTGCAGATCCGTCCGGAAAAATATATAGCTGCTATATTTATCCGAATACAAGAATTTTAGTAGGCATTTCTTTTTAACACGCTTATATTATTGGTTTAGGTTCGGAAAATATGATTAATTGTGTATTGTTTATCTAGTGGTGTTATATTGAAAGATAGGTAAGTACTCGTAAATGTGTTTTATATTTTCATAATATATGATCTTAGATGCTTATCGTACTGTTGACTTTATGATGATTGATGTCAAATGATAAATGCTTATTTTAGAATCTTCACATAATGTAAATTGAACTTTAGTGATTTTATTACTAAGTATTTAATATAAAGAACTAAGTAATGTGGATTTCACCTGAACGTAATATGTGCGTACAACGTTATTGAAAAAAACCTATTCGCATTTGTATCTTATCAATCATCATTAAAATGAAAAGCGTATAACATGAACATTAGAACGCCAACTGTGTAGCTACGAATGGACAATAAAGTATGTATGTAGTTTATAGTGCAAATAAATAAGCAAATAAATTACCGACTGCCAGTTCACAACCTACAACAACTGGCCAATAAACATGCAAAGTTAAATTAGCTTAATTAATTCCAGCATGCAATGAAGAGCGAATGAATTCCTACAATACTTTTACATCTCGCAAAATTTTTCGCAGGATTTAAAGATTTAAGAACCGTTTCTTTGACGGACAAAGAATAAAAGGTTCAAGAGAAAACAAAAGGAGGTACGTTCTCGCAAACCGGTTTTTAGCTTTTTATTAGTCCGAAACAATATTCGAAGAAATTGTCGAGCAATTTTTCTTAACAAGTACCTTATTATTGCCACCATTCCCTTAAATATGATTATTCTCTTTGGGGCTGTCTTGCAAAGGACATTCTTGTAGATATGAATTGAAATATTAAAATTCTAAGCGGCTTTTACAGTACGTTCCTTTTGATCCCCGTAGAATTTGCTAACTTATTTTATCAGCGTTGTCAACTTCTATATTAAATCACAATCGATATTCACATTTCTTCGTAATCTGCTTGTTTATTTAGTGAGACTAAGCGGGCAACTCAACAACTTTAATATTTATATTCTTACTGACAAAGCTTTTATTTCATCCTTTATTTCGTAAATCGTCATTTCTTATTTCATATCTATCAAAGAATTGAAATAGATTTCGGAGAAGGAACCATTTGATATAGGCAATTATTAACCTTTAACGACGTTTCAAATTGTTATAATGAAAATTAAATTTAACGTTTAAACACTGATACTATAGGATGAATCACGATGGTATCATAAGATGCCATAAATACCTTAGAAATCCTTACCTTAGAATTACATTAAGCGTGGTCTATCTAAAACCGTAGCTTTCGTAGCACCGCTACAAACATTGCGCTACGCCGTAGCAAATCTGCTTTTGATAAGGATTTGAAGAAAAGATTTACATAATTCGAATTAGGGTAATTTTATAGGATCTTGATTATTTTTATTGGTAAGTTTGATTATATAAAGAAACATTTTCTCAATAAAAATAAATTGGGTTTTGTTTATCAACGAAAACGTATTTCCAACTTTGTGAAATAAGCAGCAAACCCGTTATCGTTGTTATGGACAGTTAACTTGTAGTGAATTTCAAATGCAGCAATTCTCCGTAGGAGTCGAAATAGGCAAATGGTTGAATGGACAGCAGTCAGTGGACCATGAACGTGAATACCACGAGCCAATACCGCTTTCAGTCGAGCTGTCTCGTATCTCGTCACAACATGCGTGCAGATGATGCCATTGTGTCAGATGCCTGCCTGTTAATGCGGAGACAGTTACTAAATCGTAGCCACAAAGCGTAAAGTTTTATCTTGTAATTTTTTTGGAACATTTCAAAAATCTAGGTACTAATTTTGTTGTACACTCGCAGCAAAAAAGCGAAGCTTGATTTGGACAGCAGAGTCCGAGTGCCATGTAGGCAAACGGCGGGTACGTTTGTTTTTCAGTATGTGTTCCGCTTAACAAGTAAGCTTTACATCTGCGGTAATAAACCGCGCGCACACTGGGACACGGCCCGCCAGCCGCGCAGCTTACGACAACGGTGAAAATTCAACCATTGGTAGAAATCCGCCGAGCACGCTGCACGCTCGCTTTGCCACACTAACCTCTTTTATTTCTTACAAAAAACTCTAAATCTACTGCAAACTACGTAAAACTATGCGTTATTACGAATCGGAAAAACAAAACTTTACTGTAAAATTAAAGGTATAATAATTGATTATTAAATATTCATTTATCCACGGTATTGGCATGGAAAACAATCGTGATGTTTTTGGCGAGGTTGCCAAATCGTTTGTCTACAAACTTTGTGCTATGAATTTATTTTAGTATTTGATCCTGACATAGGTCTCGTATAAAACAGTGTAGCTTTACCCGCATTGAGATGTTTATTCCTAATTTTTAAAATAGTGCCTTTCGTAAATAAAGTACGTTTGAAACAAGGTTGAGATTAAAACTAAAGTCCTGTTTAAATTAATAAAAACAGCGAAAGTTCCGTAATAATGTACGCAGCTCATACGTAACAAGGAATTGCAGTGCAGTGTTTTCCGCGCTGTAGTTTTAACAATGTAGTGCCGAATCGCGAGGTAAGTGCGGGCTCAGCATAAACTTGCCGCCGTACGATTAATAACGGCGGGGTTATGTATGCACAAAACCGAGCAAGTTGGCTTGTTAAGCCTTTGTGCTGAGTACCACTCGCATCCGCTCAATTGTACCTACCCATCCATGTGCAACCAATAGCACAATACTTCTTGATATAAACTAACTAAAACATTTGCAATTTTACGCATACTCATATTACGAAGAGCGTTATTGCTTAATAAAAAGCATTATAAATGCAAATCTTAGTGCTCCAAAACCATATCTCAACTAAATTGATCTTTCAAACTATTAGTTTCAAATGCCAAAGCTCGCTGGTCACCATTTGCATAACTTAGATACACGTTTCATTCCCGTAATTACCATTCGAGAGCTGCCATTAATCTTTTCACCAAATCCCATAGTGAACGTCAATCGTTTGACTCTAATCACAGGATTTGCTTTAACCGTCCGCATTCGTACTGGCCTCTTAGCGAATCCTTTTGAGAAAAAGTTGTTAAAAAAACGGCACAAAAACAAAAGGAAATAGTCGGGGCGGTCCCCAGAGAGTCGTTGTTAGCCCTGGGACGGTACTTAAATCAAATGTTCACCATTCAAGGAAATTATAAGAACAGCGCACGGATTCGCGTACCCTCCGAGAGAATCCCCTCGGATAAAAAGGCTTACGTAGAAACAGTGTTGTGAATAAGTTTCATTGTTCTTTACAATATTTTCTGGCATATACCTACTTTGATAATATGCGAAAAAAACAAGAATGTGACTTCAATGTTCAAATCTATAGATAGAAAATAATTCTGGTACTGGTGATAACTCAACAACGTATAATATGATAATGATAGGTACTGCGAAGCGTGTCGGCTTGCAGAGAAGAACATTGAGAGAAAACTTAATCAGAAGTATTAGTGAGAACGTTTTAATATTCTGAACGGAGTGCACGGTTAAGGATTTTCTTTTTTGTTGTTGTCTTCGAGAATATTACTTTACCTCGCAACAAACTTAAGGGGCCTAATCCGCTTTTCAACTCGAGCTTTTACTTGCCTTATGACAGCGAGCTTAGAGCTTCCAAAGACGTTGTGGAGAAAGTTTTTAATCTTTTCACATGTACGTACATACGTACTCGTGACAAAACAACTTCGCCAGACGTAGAGCTCGCGTATCAGACACAAACGGTGCGCTCGATACATAATTATCGTATCAAAGCGTATTCAGGACGGATAAGAGGCATATAAAGAATGGAAAAATAATAAGTAAAGCTTATGTGTCTTCAACATGTGTCCATATGTCGAGATCCTCAGAAGCCGTCCCCTCTCGCCGGATATGAATAAAATTTTCTTAGATAAATTGAGAGTTCGCGAAAACGTGTCGATTTCTTTATTTATTCAATACTTTTCTCCTTTGAAACGTTTCTCCTTGGATTCGTCTGCGCTTATCTTATATTTATGAATTCTTTTGGGTTATTGATGTAAAACCACTTTCTTCTTTTAGCGACATCAATAGAAATGTTGCAACGGATATCCAGACACAAGCACGTTTAGATAAATAAAGGAATTGTTTCCATCGTTTTTGAGATATCTGTAAAATTATGTAATCTCATAAATTGTTGGTTGTATTATTTTCTTAAACATACAACAACCTAAATTGGTAATTTGACCCAACCCAAGTTATGTTTGTATAGGTCAACTAAATTCCATAGAGGGATAGAAAATACCGCTGACGCAACCGTTTGATAATACGTAATATCTTAAAAAAGGACGTTATCAAAGATTTTTTCAGTTCTGCTTCCATTTTATTATAATTCCAATTCAATGATTTATTACGAGTACCGTTTTTAGTATACCTACCTAAATATATGAAAAAGTGTATCCACATAGATTTTACAATATTACTGGGATCGAACTTTAAAATTTGGAAGTTTATCTCGACAGTCTGATAAAATTATTCCAACATATGGTAACACTGAAATCCCTCTATAGCACTACGCCAGTACACCTTTGCCTTTTAAAGCCTAAATACGAAGCCCGAAAGCTCCATTTCACAAAGCTACCCGAAGCTTGAATAGGAATTAGTGCACATAATCTAAAAGATAGCCCGCGATCGAATTTCGGCGTCCGAAATGTCCGATGTTATATATTAGTCAAACCGATATCCGGGGACTCTGTGAAAAATGCTCTTGGAGCCTCGTCGACCGCCAATATCTCCGGGAAACAGCTTAAAAACGTTTCGGTAAGTTTGGCTTTTGAAACCTTCGTTTTTTACACCCAAAGGGATTTGCGTACGGGCACTCTTCGAAACGTGAACGTTGTGTTTTTTTTTTCGAGGAATTTCTTTGCCTATATGTTGAGTAATGTGCCTTTACCATGAACTAATTACATTTAATTGGCGGCGTTACGGAAACTATACATTACGCTTAGCAGACACGTCCTTTCGGTTATATTTATTACGTTATTTAAGTATATTTATTTAGTTATTTCAGCTTTGGGATCTTAGTATTTTTAACCAACTTTAAAACAGTCAACCAGGGTTCAGGGTCAAGGGTTCTCAGTTCGTTGGAATCTTTTATTATTTTTTATTAGCCGTTATTGTCCCACTGCTGGCCAAAGGCCTCCCTACTCTCTTTCCATTTCTCTCTGTCCAGAGCTGCCAAGGACCGATCTTTATTAAAGGAGTCCAGTTCATCCCACCATCTCCATCTGGGCCTGCAGCGATGTCGTTTGCCATTAAGCGGGACCCATTGGGTCGTAAGTTTGACCCATTGATCGTCTGACATGCGGCAGATGTGTCCAGCCCAATTCCATTTAAGCGTGGTAATTTTCCGAGTGACATCACCTATTGCAGTGATGAAACGGATTGTTGTATTCTTAACCCGTTCCACAAGTTTAATATGTAGAATACGCCGTCCCATTGCTCTTTGACAAACCTCGAGCGTGGACCTCTGCTGAATAATCAAAGACCATGTTTGAGAACCATACGTGAGGATGGGAAAAATACACACGTCGATGAGTCTTCTCTTGAGGGATAGGAAGGAAGATCATCCTTCATTAGATCTTTCATGGCCCAATAGCTCTTCCAGGCATTTTCGGTGCGTCTTGGAAATTCTTTGTTTTGTCTTACCTGGAAAGAGACTATTTGACCAAGATAGAGATACTCATCGACATATTCAACCTCCTCACCCGCCACGGTGATCCTGCAATGAACGCTGTTCGTCATCAACTTGGTCTTTGACATATTCATTTGAAGTCTGACCTCTAGGCTTGCCGTGCTAAGATCTTCTAGCATTTGATCCAGCTCGGAGACGGAAGACGAAAAAATGACAATATCGTCGGCAAAACGGAGATTGGATAATCTCTTATGTCCAACCATAAAGCCCCTTTCTGCCCAGCCTGCTGCCAGCTTTCTGAAGACTTCCTCCAGTACGGCCGTGCATAATTTCGGAGTCAGCAGGTCTCCTTGTTTAACACCTTTATTGATCTAAAAAGACGGTTCTGTCTTAGAACTGATTTTAATGGTTGCGGTACTGTTTCTATAAATATTTTGCAAAAGGTTTATGTACGTGGTGTCTTTTTCTTGATTTTGTAAGGCGTTGAAAATTGAGGTACCTATGGCTGATGCTATCAAAAGCTTTTGAGTAATCTGCGAATGCAATATAAAGTGGGAGCTGGAACTCTGTATGTTTCTCGATAACCTAGTTGATGGAGTGGAGGTGGTCAATGTTAGAGAGGCCGCGACGAAATCCGGCCTGTTCGGGAGGCTGATGTTTGTTGTGGGCTCCGGGTGCTCTGTTCTCGATTACTTTAAGGAAGGCTTTGTAGTGCGAAACCAGACTGATAAGACGGTAATTGTGTATGTCTGTTTTGTCACCCTTTTTGTGAAGAAGACTAATCAACGAGTGACAAAATGTGCGTGGCAGAATTCCGGTTTTTAAAATATTGTTGAAAAAATTTGTAATGTGTGGAGGAAGGACAAGCTCTCCTATTTTAAGGCTTTAGTGATTACGCCATCGTCGCCTGGGTTCTTATTATATTTTATGCTCCGCAGTGCCTTATGAACTTCCCAGCCTGTGAAAGGTGGAATGTTATCGGAGCACGAATATATACATAGTTGCGTTACTTTGTACAGTCGTTTCCTTGCTGTACAGATTCATATAAACTTCGGTACAAATATTCAAAATTGTGTCTCTGTCATTCTGTCTTACACCTGCACAATCCTTTAAACATGAAATTGTAGGTCGACCTTTGCTTAATATTCCTTGTTTGGCTGGTTTTAGTGTGTTTAATTTCTACTTTTAGTTTATAAGCAGCTTCTGTTCAATGTCTTATTTCTTTAAATGTTATGTACACCTATAATTTGTGTATACATTAGCAGTAATACTTTCCTAAATACTCTTATAAAACAATGTTGAATGTATATGCTGTTGGTGTTCTTTAATAAATAAATAAGTGTTTTGTTCTAAAGCAATCTTTATGAGGTGTGTGTCACGGTCTCTTATGTCTTTACGAATACTACGTTTAAAAAGTCGGTATACCGATTTGTTTTCTAGTGTGTACATGGCAAGTTGTTGTCACCCTTCAATGAACTGCTTCGTTTGGTAACTAAGTTTACTCTCTTTGTTCGTTTCTATTTTAATACTGACCTTTATAATGCTGTTTTTTATATTAGTGTATTGAGTTTGGACGTCATCTTCATCTGTTCTGTCTAATAAACTAAAATTATTTTTTAAATCTAAATTATATTGCTCTTGGTTTGCTATGAGAGTGGCTTTATTTAATCTTCTAAGGCCCACTTCCATGTTTAGTCGGGTTAAATAAATAAATATAGAGTTTGTAAACTCGGAGTTAAGTAATTAACATTTTAACTCTTATTACGCGTTGCGCCACTAAAAAGTAAAACCAGGTTAGATAACCTGATGTTGGTATTTTTTTTAGATGGGAACATTGCAGTTCAATCGACAAAACATAAAATAGAATTGTAATGTCTATGCCCTGATATATAATCCAACCAAAAATTAATGTACGAACAATGACCGGAAATTGTATACCCATCTCCTTTACACTACATTACTATACGTAATACTTTCTTGTCTTTGAATTTTATAACATGACATTTCATTTTAATCGTATTATATGTGGTTTTCATGGAGATTTAGATTAATGAAAACGTTAGTTAAGGAAAATATGTTTTAAGTTTTTATAATTTGTATTTATTTTTATATGAGTTCACGAATATGTTGCCTGCTGATATAGTACCGAATTTCCACTTACTGTAACGTCGATCGATATTAAATATAAAATATGTTATCAGCGGTACTTCATAACGTCAATTTATTTTGACATTTCTTACACTGACCCAGAGTTAAGCGTCTTAACTGTACCACTTCGGTAGGTTAAATATTTAAAAGTTTAACTCTAGGTTTACCTCTAACTCTTGGTGGCGCAAGATGAACTATTTGATTAACCCTGAGTTAGCTGTTAACGCAGAGTTATATTGGATAACCTATGAACATGCAAGTGGGCCGAGTTTTTTACTATTTTGACACGCTCTATTTTTTGGCTGAATTTTAATGTCGTGCGTAATGGTCTATGGTCGGAACTGAACTTGAAACTATTATGAACTTCTACGTTAATAATCAGTTGTTTGTGTGAAGAGAGACAATAATCTATATCATTTTTGGTAACTTTTTCCGGAGACAGCCATGCCCAACAGAGGTGAGGCTTTTTATAAAAATAATTGTTTGTTAGGCTTAAGTTCTGACCGAACGCGAACTGAAGAAGTCTTGTACCGCGTTCATTTTTTGAGCCTAGTCCGTGGGGACCGTTTATTTATTATTTTTCTTGTGTGTTCCCCGGTTACTCGAAGATGGCCGAACCGATTTGGAAAATTCTTTTTTGTTTGAAAGGGTATAACTTTCCAGGTAGTCCCACTTTCATCTGGTCAGGATCTGATGATGGGATCCTGGAAAAATCATGCCAGACCAGATTTTATCACATTTTAATTCAAATAGGATTTTACACAGTTGCCAGTTTGGTTTCACGAAAGGTAGGTCGACGACTGATGCAGGAGTAAAACTCATCAGTCACATTTTAGAATCCTGGGAGAAGTCCCAGGATGCAGTTGGTATTTTCTGTGACCTCACTAAAGTATTTGACTGCGTTCACCATAATACACTGATCTGTACATTACACCATTACGGAATTAGTGGACGTGCTGCTGATCTTGTTCTTTCCTATCTATCAAACAGGCAGCGAAAAGTAAACGTTAACGGGACGACTTCCTCGGGATCTCTAGTTAAGATGGGCGTGCCTCAATGTTCAATTCTTGGCCCTTTCCTATTTCTAGTTTATTTTAATGATCTTCCTTACATGATGGCTAACTTATCGGATATAATTCTATTCGCTGATGACACTTCGCTTATTTTTAAAATAGATAGAAAAGATACCCATGTCTTACATTTCAACGACAGTCTGGCTATTCTTTCGAAATGGTTTGCAGCTAATAATCTTTTACTTAATGCGCATAAAATTTAATGTCTTAAGTTCTCATTACCAAATGTACCCCAAGTGGATCTAAATTTAAAACTTGATTACAAATAACTAGATGTTATTACAGAAACGGTATTTCTAGGATTTCCTCTAGATTCTAAGTTGCAATGGGGCGCCCACATTTTTTTTATTTTTTTTTATTTGAGATAGGTTTGCTCTTGACTCTAGTCTAGGTCAGAGATAACAGGGACAAAGTCGACGATGGAGCGAGCTTACCCAGAAGAAGCCTGTTTACTCTCACTTTGAAGAGATCGGGGTTGTATGCGTTCGGAAACACAGACGCAGGTAGAGAGCTCCACTCCTTTGCTGTGCGCATCACAAAAGACATTTGGAACCGCTTAGTGCGAATTGGTGGAATAGCAACTAGGTAGGGATGGTAACCTGCAGTAAGTCTAGATGTCCGATGGTAAAAGGGGGCAGGCGGAATGAGGTCGTAGAGTTCGAGCTATTTCAGGTAGATTAAGTTCAGCCGCATATGCAGTACGAAAAATAAGGCAGTTGACTGATATAGCCACAGCCAGGTTATTATACTTTGCTTATTTGCACAATATTATGTCTTATGGCGTTCTGCTGTGGGGATCGGCAGCTGACTTAGATTCAATTTTTATTTTACAAAAGAGGACAATCCGCGCGATCTATAAAATGGATCCTCGTGAGTTCCTTAGAAACAAATTCAAAGAAATTGATATACTAACTCTGCCTTCTCTTTATATCTTAGAAAGTATTTTGTATGTTCGCAAAAACTTAGGACCTTTCAAAATAAAAAGGGATTTCCATAATATGAATAGTAAACTAATAGTAAACATGAAATTGTGATACCCAAATTTACATTAACTAAAACAAGCAAGTAATTTCTTATAATCAGTATCCGATTTTATAACAAGTTGTCAAAGTCGGTTACAGAACTTAGCGATGGAAAGTTCAAAATCCACATCAATCGTGTCCTTATTAAAAAAGCATATTATAAGATCAAACACTACATTGCAGACAAGGAAGTTTGGCGCTAATTCCTTCTGCACATGTGGCTCCCCTGGTACCTCATTAACAGCATAACTATTTATGTAAATGGCTATTACTGCTCCCAAATTACTTTAATTTATTTTATTGATTTTTTAAATGGTTACATGATGAAAGAAAAGAAGAAAGAAAGAAAATACGTTTATTTGCGGTAAACATGACGCAAAAAAGAACACAAACGCAAAAAAGAAACAAGTTGAGGGAAAACATGCGTCACATCCACACAAAACGGCCACCGCTCAGCATAATGCTGCAACCCTATGCGAGACAGAGCCCCAGCGCTGGTTTTCAGCGACAGCCGGCGTTGACGTGATGGCGTCAGCCGGTGCAGCATGCAATGAAATTTAAATTATTAGTTTTATTTTATTTTTTATGATATAATCTTTCATTATTTTACATTATATAGTCCTGTCTTTTAAATAAATTATTTTATATTTTGTGATTTTGGCTTAACAGACTGTAGATTTGTATACCATTTTCTATTTTGTTAAGTAGCTGCTTGTTGACAGGCCTTTTTTTTTTTTTTTTTGTGGGTGGGAAATCATCAAATGTCTTCTCCCGCTCTGAGCGGAGCGGGAGGGCGTGTCAGACTTTTACTGACTAAAACCCACCCGTGTTCCTTCTGTTTCCTGTGCCGGGGCCACGGTAACTCTTTCGAACATCCCGCAACCCTAGCTGGCATCGGCCCTAGCGGACCCCGTCAATAGTGCTGACATCTCGTTGAGGCGCGCGTGGAACACGACGCGCCGTCGACTCGGGCTTGGTCCTTACCGAACGGCGAGCTACCCGTTGCTCGCCATCCGCAAGCCCGCGCCTACGGTGGCCGGGAATCAGCTGCCAATTCCCGACGCCCAGGGCGTCTCCTGCTGCGACTAGGGGCGTGAGGGCGCAAAGCTTGCCTCTCCCTCAGGCGTCCCGCCTCCTCCTTCACGAGCATTACTGCTTCGCAGAAGGAGGTAATGGCTTCCCATGCACTCTCGCTCCGTACCATGGCCTGGACCAGGGCCGGACGCGAGAGATCGCCGCCGCCGATCGCTTCCGCGAGGACACGGCGGTGCTCCGCCCAAGCCGGGCAGACCTCCACCGTATGCTCCACCGTGTCCTCCGGGCGATCCACACAGTGGTGACACCCGGGCGTTTCCTCCCGCCTTATCCGGAACAGGTACCTCCCGAAGCACCCGTGTCCGGTGAGGACCTGCGTCAGGCGGAAGGTGAGGACGCCGTGGCGCCTCTCCAGCCACTCCTCAAAGAGGGGACTTATCCGGCGTGCCGTGGGCGTGCCCAGCGCTGGGTTGCGACAATCGCACTCTCCATGCCGCCATGAGATCCTGCCGGAGCTCTGTCCGCCGTGCCGCCATTTCTCGCGGCAACGGAGTTACGCCCCGGCGTCCTGCCTCCTCGCGCCACTCCCACATGTGCGCGAGGACTGTTGACAGGCCTAGACTGTCCTCCCATACTTAATAACACTGTAATTTGAAAACATTGTAAAAGTCAATTATTTTTAAAAGAGTAACCGTGGAGTTTCTTGCCGGTTCTTCTCCATATGAAACGACCAATTGGAACCATGCACTTAGCTTCTGACGTTTCATAAGTGCCTATCTAGGCTTATGTGAAATAAAATACTTTGAATTTGAATGAGAATTTGGAGAAATCGGGGGAACTATTCAAATATTATAGTCACACCTATAGCGATTTGGGTATATTTGAAAATACAACAATCACTACGCTGGGCCATGTACCATAGTCGTTCGAATCAACCTTTAAAACTCTACTGCAACAAAAACTGCCAAGCTTACAGAAACTCTCGAGTAAAACCTCTAACGCCACGGCTCTCCAGTCGACCAGCAATCGCATTGCTCTCACACATCCAGCGCATGGATCAAACACTACGGTCTCTCCAGGCCCCGACCTCCGCCAGAGTTAAATGCCTATCGCTTACCCACGGACTACTTGAGTAGCCTCAATAGACACCGATTTCTACCGGGCTACGACTACGTAATAACTACTAGTACGGTCGAACACAATACGACCGATAGAATCCCTTACTCGACCTTCTACCACAACTTATGTTTGCTTATCACCACTGTGATCACTCTCTTCTTCGACGGGTACATGACCTACTGGCACTATCGTTACGCTACATAAGATTTGCTCTGTTCTGAATACACACGTTTGACCAATACCAGTCATCGCAACAACGTTATTGTCTCGTTTGTGATTTAATTTGGCTGCACAACTTTCCTTTAATAACGAGAATTCAGCACGAGAATCGTAAACAAAACAATACAGCTCACGTTTATGTTTTTACCTGCCTGAGGGTGGTTCTACGACACAAACATTCACTTTTCGTTCACTACTTGCAGCACGTGCTCCACCACCCGCTTGGCTGCCACCGTTCGTGCAGCGGGCCGCGATATGTCCTGGTTTCCCATATTTGAAACACAAGAAGGGCTTCGCTGACGGCTACGGGACTACCTGGCTCGATTCTGAAGACGCACTTCTGCTGCTGTGTGTTTGCGGCTTGCAGTGAATTTTCAGCAAAGCACAAATCAGCTGTCGTGCACCATGATCGCGCATCCGTATCTGCATTGCCTGTGTCGAACTCAGACAGATCCACACGATTATTTGTTTAGGCACTTGCAGAGCTTCAATAAGCGCTGGCATGTTTGCATTTTGTTGTTCAAACATGGCACGGCAACGGTCACTTTTCAGCGTTTTCATTTTGCGCCTGAACCAACACGTCACCAGTCCCAAATCTGATAACGGAAGAAGGTACGTATACGTCTCTCTCGTTATCGTCAGCCATATTTACTGTACTGCATTATGAACCTAAAAGCGGTTCAATAAGAGCCACTTTACAAGCAAGTGTGTTGATTATACAAGGTGTAACATAATTAACGCACAACCTCTTAAGGGATCATTGTACTCATCATTATGAACAACTTTTACTATGGGACCAAACCTGAAATCGCAAAACAAAAATCAGCTGCTCCCTATATTTATGTTCGCATAACTCGTCAAAATGTTGGGAACAGCTGATTTTTTTTCGCGATTTAAGGTTTGGACCTGTGGTGGCATATCTACATCGCCACAATGGAACGCGTCACACTGACGTCACGCAAAATCCTGCATCGCGTAATCAGAGTTTACCGCGCGACTGGCATATATACAACATCCCGACATCAACCGTCGGGCAGTAGCCCACCAGACACAACACCCGTCTGGTCGGAGGATCCTCCCTTTTCTATGGAGGATGAGTGAACTTTACACCCTGCTCCTCATACCTCTATACTGGTGACCCCGAACATGAACGTCAGCGCAGCCTTCGTGCAACTGCTACAGCGTGACGTCATCAGAATCACTTCCTCGAGCTTTTCGAGCGGCGAGTCACACAGCCAGCCAGCACTCACGGCTTCAACGGGTATCCTGACATCAGTATGCAGCAACCGCGCATACCTGGTCATCACCCTCAGCCTCATCAGCAACCTTGGCACAGCACACTGCACTCTCGGCCGGTCAACAAGCAGAGCCCTTCAAAACCTCTCCTGGTCGACAGCAGTAGCCAGCCTCAACCCGGCGCTGTACCACATCCGACGCACTGGAGCATAACGCAGCGCCACCCCGACTCACTGGGGGCATCTCCGCAGACAGTTCAGACTCACCGTGATCTATGCGGCACCCGGTTCCGACTCACTGGAACTTCAACTGGCCCTGGCAAGCATCGCAAGATACACGACTCTGCCCACTATCGACCTCCGGTCTCCGGAGGGGAGTGATGTGGCATATCTACATCGCCACAATGGAACGCGTCACACTGACGTCACGCAAAATCCTGCATCGCGTAATCAGAGTTTACCGTGCGACTAGCATATATACAACATCCCGACATCAACCGTCGGGCAGTAGCCCACCAGACACAACACCCGTCTGGTCGGAGGATCCTCCCTTTTCTATGGAGGATGAGTGAACTTTACACCCTGTTCCTCATACCTCTATAGACCCTTAGTAAAAGTTGTTCATAATGATGAGTACAATGATCCCTTACGAGGTTGTGCGTTATTTATGTTACTCACATCTTGTATAAGTTTTAGAATTTTTGTCTGTTTATCTGTTTGTCTGAATGTATGTTCCAGCATCACACAAATACTACCGGATAGATTCTGTTGAATTTTGTGTAGATACCCATATAAGTGTGATCAGTCTGTAGGCTATAAATTATCACGCTATTTGCTATGGGGATGAGCAATATTGTATTATGTTCGTATTCTTCTATAGTTTACCACAAATTGTAAAAAGACGAGGCAAAACATTAGAATATTGCAGATAGTTAGAGATTTAACCCTTTAAATGATTATCATCACGCTTATCTTTATAGAGCTAAGCAGTCAATCATGACATAATTATATGTGTGTATGTATATGAACGGTTATTTCAATCAATTTAAATATAGCTTAGCCGTTCGACATCTGCTTTTCAAAACAGTAATTGTAGGTTCAATTCCCAACTATTTATATTTTTTGTGATTCTTTTTTTTTTCATTTTGTTTTACTATTATATGATAGTTCGTAGAACGTACACAGAAAAATTTATATATAGTACTTACCACTATCTTAGCACCAGCATTCAAAATTTATATTAGGAATCAGGTTATTTTCAAAATTTTACGCAATCAATGTTAACCAAACGTCATGGTGAAGAACTGACACAATAATTATATAGCTGTAAATATTCCACAGGACCTATTGTTAGATAGGTATGCAAGTAAAATGATCAATATTATTTGTTCAAATGTCTCTTTAAAAAAAACTCCAATTAATTTTCTACTAATGATTTCAGCAAAAGTAATTTTATAAATGAATACGTCGGTACCTAAGTCAGAGTGAAGTCACAAAAATAATGAACGTCTAGAAATAAAGGCGTTTGTCTCTGAGATTGTTTCATTTTTTATTTACAATATCTTCATAGAGTTGCTTTGTCGTGAGTTTTCTTGTTCTCAGGACCACTCAGCTAAGACATAACTGTTTTCATTATTACCGTTTATTCTGCTCCGTTATAACAACTTTATAGATGTACAGCAATACTTTATTCCAAATGGCTGAACACAATTGATTCGGATTCATTTAAAACACATCGTCTGCAATAAATAATAATAAACAATTCTTTTGATTTTGAATACATTTGGGACATCATTCGACATAATCGCCGCGGGCTCCGGACGTCCGCCAAACTCAAGGCGGATATAATGCTCCTAATTCGATTCTCGCGTCGGTAAACCAAATAGCCTATAGATTTTTGTACAATAATGTTATTTCTGTCATGTAACAGCAGCCACAACATCGGGCTCTGAGCGCCAAACATTATATGAAGCGGTAAATACAAAATGCTATCTCCGAAGTCTCTAGCGATATCATCTCGAAACAGCTTTACCACTGTATTTGCGTGAATGCATGCAACATAAAAGTTATATAAGGAGAGATACAAAATAGAAAAATATCTAAAATCTCATCTAGGATTGAACCAAGCACGTAGAACCAAAAAGTCGTTTTATTTTTTTGCGGTGCTTTCTCCTCTAAAATTGGCTCCAGATCCATTCCTGTTGACAACTTTATCGAGCGGTTTTCGATAAATTGCGGCGAGGGAAAACTAAATAAATCCGAGAGGGACTTTAGATAAGGTAATGGCTTCAGTAATGTCTAGCGACTGCCGCCATAATGCAATCGGAAACCGAACCACAGTAACGGTTAGACATCGACATGGAACTACACAAGCTTTTTCACCTTTTTCCTTAAAAAATACCGTTATAATCTAGGTTCAGGAAACAGTTAAGACATTCAGATGCAAATGATTCTATCTAGCTACAAGTAGATTCTGCTAATATTTTGCATTTAAAATGTCTTTGAAGGAAACTTTTTTCATTAAAATCTGGTCGGTTATGAAGGTGCCGTGATGCATAAAAGATCGTGGGTATTCTTTTTGTCTTCCGTAATAGCTTAGGTACGTTCATTTATTTTTGTGTGGAGCTCTTGTAACCCAGTGGCCACGTTAAATGGCTTACCGACCTACACTTGATTTATTTCGTTAGCACGTACACTACATGACATCAAAATAAACTCACACAATAATCGAAAATAAAGATAATAATAAAATAATACACACATAATAAAATGTATATTGTGAACATGCAACCGAAGTTTTTATTAAGACAACCCCCAGACAAAGAAGAACAAATGATTTTACCTATTCTGTGGTAACTTTGCGGATTAAAAGGCTCACAGTAGACAGAGCTATATAAAAGTTTAAATAGTTTAAGCGCAGACTCAAACGCATATCGAAGTCACAAGACAAACTCATTGTCTCCGCGCAAACATCGCCAATGCAACTTCTCAATGAAGCCGAGTAAGATAAACTTTGCGATTCGGCTCATACTTAGGAAGTTCATGCGAACACTTCAACTGTAGAAAATCACCTGTAACTGCGCACGTAGACACTAGAGCCCTCAAAAACAACGGGATGCCCGAAAACTTCCAACAAACACTCAACTCACTAACTTACTGGAGGACAACAACAATGGAGTTAGTTTAGGAAAAATACGTACGCTTAGGAATTAGTTGATGTTGGCGGTTTATTTACCTACTAGCTGGGCCCGTGACTCCGTCCACGAGAAAGAAACATTCTTACGAAAGGTAATAAAGAGAGAAAATGGAAGACGAGAGTGTTGACGAAATTGATCAATGTCTGTTGAATGGGCTCAATCGGATTTTATAACAAAAGAATCAGTGGACAGTATTAAAATAGATGTAATACCACAATTAACAATGATCAACGTATATAAAAACCGTACAAAGAAATGCGCGTGATTGACTGCGGGGAAGGAGCGGTCAGGGTACCGAACCTGGTACGCGACGGATGCTCAATATTACTCACCAAAGTGCGTCGACCTCCTATCCTATTCTGGCTCTCTGATACACCAAAACTTGACTCTCTACGGGATAAAATCATGTCAACGTAATAGGGGGTTATGGTATTTTTAAAAGCTGCTGATAAGGATAAGCAATAGGTACATCAAATGTATACATAGCAAATTCAAGAATGAGAACATCAAAAAATTTGCCTACCTACTTAAGTAAATCTTATTTTTCCATCCATCTAAAGCAACTAGACCGTCACATTCAAACAGCATCTCCATTCCCAGATAAAAATAATAGGCAACAGTACTAAAAATAAATGAGTGGCTCAGAACCGTTAAAGCAGACTAATTCAACGGCAATGCAGGCAGATTGCCTTGGATGAAGGTATGGAGTCCGCGGCAAGCCGGATTAAACTTGTTTTTAAGTTTATCGTGGCTTTAATATTGTTCGCGAGGACTTAAACGCAACGTATAAACCTCGGTCGCTGCAAGTTACGTAGTAAGCGCATACAATAGTTAGCTTATATTGTAGACTACTTACAATAGACGAGCCCGTGAAAGGGCCGTGTTTTATACATTCGGTTATACGGGTATTATAATCATATTTTGCAATGTTATTAAAAAAGTTTTTTACAAAAAAAAAAAAAAAACGACTGACTTCCATAAAAAAACACTACAAAGTGAAAAATTCATTTTAATTTCAGAAGTCTCGAGGAGGTGTCTTTGGGTCTAGACGTATTTTAGGTTTTTGCCACCGACTTCCGAAATTAAAGTTATTTTTCACTTTGTAGTGTTTGTTTTTGCAAGTCGGTTGGTTCGTTATTTGCAAAAGTTTTTTATTTTTTTACTTTTTAGTGGGTCGGTTTGTAATTTATCTAAGTTACAATAGCCTAACGTCAACTGCTCATCACCGTTTACAAAATATTGCTTTTCCCGAAACAGGGACGTTAATTGTTGAGGGATTCTCCTGGTACTTCACCATCAATTCCACTTCACCATATACATTATGACAAGCCTAAATTTCTTAGCAACCATATTAAAGTAATCGAATCGCATCCCGTGAAACACTTATTATTGAGTAGTTCCGGTGGCCCTCTGTGGTCTTCATCATCAGTTCCACTTCCCCAAATGGTGCTTTCCGAGAGCAAATGCACGAGTTACTATAAAAAATACCCAAATCGTTATAGGTGTGCCTATAATATTTGAAGAGTTCCCTCGATTTCTCCAGGATCCCATCATCAGATTCTGACCTGATTAAAATGTGACCACCTGGCAAGTATCCTCTATCAAATAAAAAAAGAATTCTCCAAATCGATCCAGCCATCTTCGAGTAATCGGGGACCATACATAAAAAAAATTAAAAAAAGATTCCGACGAACCGAGAACCTCCTCTTTTTTTGAAGTCGGTTAAATAATACCCTAAATTATTCACATTAATTCTTTCAGGTAGCCATTAATTCATTTCACGACGGAATTCCCTTCGACGGGATTTGCTAAATTGCATTTAAATCTACTTTCCGCCCGGCTTACATTTCCGCGCATCAAGTCCTGGGAATGTACAAAAACATGAACCGTAATTTGCTAAGACGAATAACGTTTGATTTAATCCGGCACGTAGAGCGGCCCCGGGCCGGGCCCGTCGATTTACTTTTATTGCTATTTCGTTTTATTTCGCCGGCCCCGATGCTGTCTGATGTGGCCCTGTTTTCGGGATCGTTAACGGCAAATGTGCTAATCTTTTTTACAGAACCGTGGCGTAACAATAAGCGACTTTGATGACCGTGACCAGCGGACGCCGTTACTCTCGCTAATGCGCAACGATTAAGGTTTTACATTTTAGATGGTAAGGGTCCATTTGAAAAATCTCGACAACCCATTGTGTCCGACCCGTCGCTGTAATAAATGAACTTGACGATCAGTCGATCACACGTTTTGTTCTTCGTTCGTTCCGTTGTTCAAATCTGCAAATACGAGTTTAATATACAAGGTGTAACTTAAATAACGCACAACCTCTTAAGGGGTCATTGTACTCATCACTATGAACAACTTTTACTATGGGACCAAACGTGAAATCGTGAAAAAAAAATCAGATGATCCCTACGTTTTGGCGAGTCATGCGAACATAAATGTAGGGAACAGCTGATTTTTTTCGCGATTTCAGGTTTGGTCCCATAGTAAAAGTACATAGTATATAGTAGTAGTAGCATAGTGTATAGTATAGTTCATGATGATGCGTACAATGACCCCTTAAGAGGTTGTGCGTTATTTATGTTACATCTTGTATATGTAAGTTAGGGATTTCTAAGGTACCCCCTACCTTAGAAATCCCTAACTTTTGTACTCTCTCGTCGCGCGAAGTTTCCACGGCTTGCATCAGCGTGTATACAAAGCTCTGTTAAGTGTATCTAACTTCGCGCCAAGAAAAGTCAATTACAACGACTTTAAAATACGACACCTCAAGACATTAAGAGACAAAGTTAAGCAAGCCAATAAACGCTTTAGTCCCACGGCCTACTATTTAACACCAAGAAAACTTTGATAAGAGTTTCACCATTAAGTGTTTTTTTAATCCTGGGCTAAGAATTTTATAGGTGAAGTTTTTCGTCAAGACGGGTTCAAGTGAAAGCTTAAGAAAACCTTACGCTCCTTATTTTATACTCGTTGTATTTAAATACAGATTGAGGTAAGCCTTGGCAGAGTAGTAGAAAAACTTTACCTTAATTTTCTCGTGACGTGCAACGCAACAAAAAATACGTGAAAGATAGTTGTATAATAAAAATCGAGACCCGAACACGTACGCATGCAGCGTCTCTCGTAAAAAGAGTCACGAATCACACACAGTACGTTTTCAATAAAGGTGTCGTTACAAGGATCCCCGCAAAATCGACAAAGCGACAGTTTCATTTTGAAGGTAAGAGCAATTCTACTCTTTTGTCAGATGGTATTGCCACTAAGTAGGCGGGATTGCGTTGTAAAGTGTTTATTTAGGAGACGTTTGTTTGTTTCCTCAGCATGCAAAATTGACTATGTGCACTTTAACATGGGATGGGTGTTTTATTAGCTTTTAGGGTGTTCCGATTCAACCACAAAACACCTAAAATAAATAAACACTTTATCACACCCTTGCGAGTGAAAAGCTGAACAAAAGAGGGTTATAATTTATGAGATACCTGTCACATGATATGTACCCCACGGTATCTATCGAAACCTATCTAGTACATCTGTCCCACTTCCAGGCACTTCCAGCTGTCGCTAACCGCAATATTACAGTCACGAACCAATCTTAGAATTAAATACATTTCTATCATTATTAGAAACACAATAACCAATACAGTGAGCCAGTTGACACCGCATTCACATTCAAACTAACGCGAATAAACGAGGGAAGTGAGGTTCGATTGAATCACTTTCACACAATAGGCCTCATCACTGTCTGCGTGACAGCATAGAGAGCCCGTTTCGAGTTTATGCGATAGGAATTTATATTAATTTCCTGTGTCAGTCCGCCGGGAAACCAGTTCGTTGCAGTCGATGCGGCGAGCGCAAACTGCGGTCGGCCGCCTGTCCTGGCCTGTTTCAAACACTGCAATGGACATACCCGTATAAACTCACACGCTAATTTTACCTCAACCACGAAATTTCTATTCACACTTTGAACTAGACAGTGACTGAACGGAAATACTACAAACGCCACTAATTGGGAAACAATTTTAAACCAAATTATACCGTGATCATGGAAATGAGTTCCGTATCCTATATTCACATCTTGCGGAAGACGAGAAGGGAGCAAATTCCCAAGAAAATCTTTATTTCAGGCTAATTCTGTTTTATAGGTATTTTACATCCTAATTTATTTTACTTTTACTGCATCCCCCTAATTCTAATTTAAAATTTCATTCTCATAATAGTAAAATATAAGAGGATAATAATTGTAATCATTTTCATCCATGATTTGATAAGTTAAGGGACGGGGTGGTGTGGTTTGTGGTGTGTGGGGCGGTCGTTTAATACGAAGATATAACTAACAAACAAGTTTTATCTCCATGAAAGTTAGCGTCGCACCTTCATCCTTCACGTGCTGATCTCCTGCCAACAATAAAGTAACGTTAAGCCGCGCGATGCTGGGATTACACTTATAATACTCAATAGCGCATGACCATATTTTAGAACATTGTAAATTCCCGAAACTTTGTGTGAAATATGGATGATACCGTTGGAAGTCTAAACAACTTATGTTTTTAAATCCTTCTTGTTTATTTTCTTCACCCGTGTACTGTAGAGGCTTTACCTGATGTGCTATTGGCATGCAACCTTCGCGAGTGTAAGTGATGATTAGATTAAAAAATTAAAAAACCCGCGACACAAACAAAAAAATCTAAAAAGTAAAAAATAATAAATGTATTGACCCTTTACGTTTAATATTCCACCAATTCGCACTAAGCGTTTCCAAATGTCTTTTGTGATGCGCACAGCAAAGGCGTGGAACTCTCTACCTGCGTCTGTGTTTCCGAATGCATACAACCCCGATCTCTTCAAAGTGAGAGTTAACAGTCTTCTTCTGGGTAAGCTCGCTCCATCGTCGACTTTGTTTCTGTCATCTCTGACCTAGACTAGAGTCAAGAGCAAATCTATCTCAAAGTAGGTAATATTTTGATCCAAGCGTCACGTCGGGAGACGGCTAATGTAAATAGGAAGTTAACAGCAGCTAACCTTTCTACAATAGCATACATTCATTATTGCTAGGTATAAGCCTCGTCTGTTTGGCGTTGTATTAGCCGTCCCCCGACGCGACGACGCGTGGATCAAAATATTATCTACAACGTACATAATTATATTAAACTTAAAGAGCCAATACATATTATTTTTTACTTTTTAGATGTTTTGTTTGTGTCGGAGGTTTTTTAATTTTTTATTTTTATTTTCTGCTTTTTAAACTTTACATATTAGTAATTGACACACTACGATCGACACGTGCCTCGCCGAAATCAGCTGCACTGTAGATATTTTTCCCACAGTGAAGCTAGTTTCAAATTCATCCTCATTTCTATTTCATTTTCTATAACCCATTCATTGAGACCATTCCAATGAGCCCAAGCACAATACTTCACAATACCTGTGCTGTAAGTTGGTGAGGGAGTTGGGTATCTTGCAAATTCCAGGTGATGCTGCAGCTTCAGTTCAAGGTTAGTATGTTCTTCTAATATCATTGAAGTAACAGAATACCAAATTTCGAATCGACCAGACCTGTAAAAGATGCTTACATCCATTCATCAACTAGAAAAGAGCTGGTCATCTTCAAACGGCTGAACCAATTTTCTTGAATTATAGCTAAGGACACTTACGATCAAGTTATCTTTCAAACAAAAAAAAAATCAAAATCGGTTCAGCCGTTAGGAGCTATGATGGCGCAGACAGACACGCAGATACACAGACACAAATATATGAGTACACGTTAAACTTATAACACCCCTCTGTTTCCGTCGGCAAAGACATTGATTTTGAATAAAGAAAATAGGAAATTACAATGAAAAAAAAATTTTAAGAAAATTAATGAATGAATGATGGATAATAGGATCTGCCTCGTTGGTCTAGTGGTCGCAAGTGCTACTGCTGAGCATGAGGTCCTGGGTTCGATTCCCAGGTCGGGCAAAGTGTTATTGGGTTTTTCTATCTGGAATTTCTCAGTAGCAGCCCGGAGTCTGGATTTGTGCCCGGTAGATGGCAATAGGCTCGCCCCCTATTACATGGGACTTAAACATAACTGGCGAAAAGTGGGTGTTACTACAGGTACACCTCGGCCTAACCCTTCGGGGAAACAAGGTGTGATGTTATGTTATGTTATGTTAAAATAGGAAATAAACAGTAAGGTGTCAGTTGGCTGACAGGCGGAGATCTTGTTGTAAAAAATGTATGATTGAAACCTGTGAACAATATAAACCAAATTTTAATGCAGAAACGCCTTTTAAATATCTTGGTACTGTAATAACGGGAGATTATTACAGTACCAAGGTATGAAGAGTAGAGCGTTTGTTATTTTTCGGTGGTAGGTACTCAAAAATGATATCATTCCATGTTTTCGACGCGGCTTTGTATTGGTTCCGGTTCTCCGACTATTTAAATAATTGGCGACTGTAGATACGCAGGTAACCATTGTATAAATAAAAAATAGAAGAAAAATGTCATGCGCTCTACGTGTGTATTTTAATTATCACAAAATACATACCTATTACTCAGGGAGAGCTCTATGGTCTCTTATTAACGTACAGTGTCCGAAATCTGTATCAAAGTTAAATCTAGCACATGAAAGTGTAGTAATCCCTATTAGCCGACACTTTATTGTGCAATAGGGGAGGTCCAGTGTTGTAGTAGAACCATCGAGGTTTACGGCCAATGAAAATGGAGCCGCTCTCCACTGAGGTAATTATAGGATTACTTACATGTGTGCCATCCACCAGCAATCCACACTAACTTATACTCTGACGCTTTGCACAGATACCGTTATCATTTTGAATGTAATAGAGCTAAGTGACATTCGGGCAACTGAGAGACGGTTTATTTTAGTTCGGTAAGGTAAAATGGAGTTCTGATTATTTTTTTTTTTTGTCGTTTATTTTTTTTCTTATCTAATTACATTTTTAAACATTTGTTAAAATTAAAAGATATAAAAAAAAATAATATAAAAAAATATAGTTCCACCGGTGTCGGGAGCAGGGTCCAAGCTACCGGTGGTTAGGGCTGCAGAGACAGGAACCTCCTCACAATACGAGCCGTATCAAGGGGTATTGCCTTCTGAATCAGACTCTTGATCCAACCACCTAACGAGAGCCTCGAGAGATGTTGGTCGAGGCTTTCGGCCATATCTGGGCGGCTGACCTGACGGCCAGTAGCATCGCTGTTCTGCGGAGGCCGCAAAGAGCGATGGCCGTCAGAGTCATCAGGGGGTATCGCACGATCTCCTACGAGGCGGCTTGCGTACTGGTCGGATCTCCGCCCTGGGACCTGGAGGCAAAATTACTCGCGTCATTGTATCGGTGGCGCGAGGAAATGCAGGCGCGAGGTGAGCGACCGATGCAGCGATAAATAGAGCAGCGTCGGTCGCAACCTCCTTCTGCGAAGCAGTAATGCTCGTGAAGGAGGAGGCGGGACGCGTGAGGGAGAGGCAAGCTTTGCACCCTCACGCCCCTAGTCGCCGCAGGAGACGCCCTGGGCGTCGGGAATTGGCAGCCGATTCCCGGCCACCGTAGGCGCGGGCTTGCGGACGGCGAGCAATGGGTAGCTCGCCGTCCGGTAAGGACCAAGCCCGAGTCGACGGCGCGTCGTGTTCCACGCGCGCCTCAAAGAGATGTCAGCACTATTGACGGGGTCCGCTAGGGTCGATGCCAGCTAGGGTTGCGGGATGTTCGAAAGAGTTACCGTGGCCCCGGCACAGGCAACAGAAGGAACACGGGTGGGTTTTAGTCAGTAAAAGTCTGACACGCCCTCCCGCTCCGCCCAGAGCGGGAGAAGTCATTTGATGATTTCCCATCCACAAAAAAAAAAAAAAAAAAAAAAAAAGCGTCGGTCGCAGCTTCGCGAGGTCCTGGTGGCGGAAAGGCGGGACAGGCTCTCACGCCCTACCGCCGGCCTCGGCACCATCGAGGCGGTCCGGCCGGTGCTCGACCTTTCGCTCGGGTGTAGACACGGCTCCCTGTCGTTTCGGGTGAAGCAGGTGCTCGAGTCGGGGCATGGTTGTTTCAGGAAGTAGGTACCTGTGTCGCATAAACAGGGAGCCGGACGCCCGGTGTCACCACTGCGTCGACTGTCGGGAGGACACGACGCGGCATACGCTGGCAGAGTGTGCCGCTTGGAAGGAGCCGCGCCGTGCCCTCATCTCTGGAGTAGGCAGTGACCTGTCGCTGCCGGCTGTCGTGAATTCGATGGTCGGCAGCGAGGAGTCCTGGGATGCGATGGTTTCCTTCTGCAAGAAAGTCATCTGGCAGAAGGAGGCTGCGGAAAGGGAGAGGGAGATCACATCCTCTCATCCGACCCGCAGTAGGCGCACCGGGCGTCGGCGGAGGGCGGACAACACCCTCTTCTAGCCCCCCTAATTGGGTCCAGGGGTGACGGACTCGGGGACGTCCGTCGCCCCCCATACATCGGACCCTAGGTGGCGGCGCGTAGTGTTCCACGTGCGCCCCTCTTAGACGTCGCGGCCCCCCGCGACGTCTAAGAGGGGCGCACCAGTCAAACACCTCACTCCCCCCCTCGACACGAGGAGAGGCCCGCCGTGGCGGGCCGGCACCAGCCGGGGGTTGCGGAAGGATCGTAAGTTCCCGCGACCCTCGGCGTAGGTGTGAGATGGAACACCGGGGTGGTTTTTAGTCAGTAAGAGACTGACAGACGCCTCCGCCCGCCCCAGGGCGGAGAATATCCATGACGATTTTCCACCCCGAAACAAAGAATTAAAGGCTTTCGGCCATCAGGCCATTGGCCGTTACGACAATCGGTACAATGACAACCGAGCTCACATTTCACATGTCAACAACCTCGTGTGCTAAGTCGAGATATTTTATTTGTTTCTCTTTCTCAACTTTCACGAGGTTCTCGTCATGTGGGATGGTAATATCGATTATCATTGCGCGGCGCGCTAATCGATCTATCACCACTATATCAGGCTTATTGGCGACAATAGTCCTGTCAGTAATGATAGACCGATCCCAGTACAACGTGACGTGGTCATTTTCGAGAACTGGGTCGGGTACATACTTGTAATACGGTACCTCTGAGTCCACAAGTATGTATTTCAAAACAACTTGCTGGTGAATAATTCTGGCCACTTGGTTATGTCTGTGCAAGTACTTACCGTTAGCCAGACGAGAACAACCAGAGATGATATGTCCCCCGGACGATGGCATGCCCGACACACGTCAACCGTCCCGTTCTTCATAATATGTCTCCGATAGTTATTCGTCAAGATAACTTCATCCATAATTGCATAGACGAAACCTTCAGTTTTCCCGAAAAGGTCACCAAAAGGTAACCGGGATACGGACGCTAAGAAATCTACACCGGGCTCATGAAGAGCCCGATAGAAGCGCCCGTGAAGCTCCTTGTTTTGCTATACCGCCTTGCGGTCATCTGTAGTAACTACAGGTTTGCGCCAGTTCTCTTTAGCCATGGAGAGCGGGGTGAGGCCCTTGTCCACTGCGAACACATTACGGTGCATACCCACGTCGGCTTTTAAAAAATATTTCCTGAGGCCGCACACCTCGTGGTTGTGGAGGGTCTTCGCATTTAAAAAGCCTCGACCTCCGCACTTCCGCGGATGTACAGTCTCATTACCGATGATCGTGGGTGATGCATCCGGTTTGCAGTCAGCAGTGTACGGACCCTGTTATCCAGGGCGTCAAGTTCGGTCTGAGTCCATTTGAGTATACCGAAAGAGTACATCAAAACCGGCATGACCCAAGCGTTGAAGTTGCCTGAAGCCTGAAAGAAGACTAATTAATACCTTCTTCAGGCGACCAAAGAAGCGCTCCTTCAACGATTGCTTCATGTCAGTAACATTGATGCCCAATGCTTCCAACACACCCAAATACTTATAGCTTTCGGATGAGAAGAAAGATCTAAGGTGTATGGAATCTGAAATCTCCCGTCGCTTTATATGCAGACTGCACATTTGCCCACACCAAATTCCATCCTTTTTTATTTTCTGGATGGGAAATCATCAAATGACTTCTCCCGCTCTGGGCGGAGCGGGAGGGCGTGTCAGACTTTTACTGACTAAAACCCACCCGTGTTCCTTCTGATGCCTGTGCCGGGGCCACGGTAACTCTTTCGAACATCCCGCAACCCTAGCTGGCATCAGCCCTAGCGGACCCCGTCAATAGTGCTGACATCTCTTTGAGGCGCGCGTGGAACACAACGCACCGTCGACTCGGGCATGGTCCTTACCGGACGGCGAGCTACCCATTGCTCGCCGTCCGCAAGCCCGCGCCTACGGTGGCCGGGAATCGGCTGTCAATTCCCGACGCCCTGGGCGTCTCCTGCGGTGACTAGGGGCGTGAGGGCGCAAAGCTTGCCTCTCGCTCACGCGTTCCGCCTCCTCCTTCGCGAGCATTACTGCTTCGCAGAAGGAGGTAATGGCTTCCCATGTACTCTCGCTCCGTACCATGGCCTGGACCAGGGCCGGACGCGAGAGATCGCCGCCGCCGATTACTTCCGCGAGGACACGGCGGTGCTCCGCCCAAGCCAGGCAGACCTCCACCATATGCTCCACCGTGTCCTCCGGGCGATCCACACAGTGGTGACACCCGGGCGTTTCCTCCCGCCTTATCCGGAACAGGTACCTCCCGAAGCACCCGTGTCCGGTGAGGACCTGCGTCAGGCGGAAGGTGAGGACGCCGTGGCGCCTCTCCAGCCACTCCTCAAAGAGGGGACTTATCGCCGCAATTGTGGCGTGCCCAACACCAAATTCCATCCTGATGGCGTTACTGAAAGTTTCAGTTACCTTCAGTAGCTCCATCAGTCACAATTTGTTGGGGGCAAAGAGTTTCAAGTCATCCATGTAAAGGAGGTGAGATATGACCTGACCACCTCTCTTCAACCGATAGCCTAGACCTGAATCCTCCAGCAGTGTGCTTAGAGGATTCAGGGCTAAGCAGAACCGAAGTGGACTCAAACTGTCACCCTGAAATATTCCCCGTTTAATCCATACAGGTTCATCATTCCCCTGGATCCGTCGACACCCTAGATAGCGAAGGACCGTCCTCCATTGCCCCATACATGACTCAGTGAAGGTGCGTAGAGTTGCATCAATCTTGTACAACTCCAGCACCCTCATGAGCCATATATGTGGCACTGAGTCGTAGGCCTTCTTATAATCTATCCAGCATGTCGACTGATCCTTGCGGAATCGACGAACCTGTTGGCTAATGGCCATGTCGATGAGGAGTAGCTCCTTATTTTTTTATTAGGCTCTTCAACATAAAGTACACTATTACTAGACAATTTGTACATTGCAAACTTTAGTCTAAGCGCCTCATTACTTATAGAAAACACAGCGTGCACTACATTATACGCAGATAGTAACACAATTAATTAATGAAAACAAGTAATAATAGTTTAGATATAAATAAAAAATAAATTATTAAAAGTTAAATTGATAACAATAAATTACACATATTATTCGTTTTTAATATTCCCCTCTATTTACCAGACTTAAATATCGGTACTGTGTCTAATTGATGCATGTTCATTTAGTTTATATCGCAAATTGCTATCGATTCCAAAATAGTTCGATACTTACCTTCAACGTATTTAACGTAAATCCTGAATTTTCAGTTACAGTTAACCTGACGAACTATTCACTATTCAGGCCGAATGAAGCTGTAAATCTGAAACAGGTTTATGCTCTCGATTTTGTTTCTGCATCTATTCGGTCACATTTAAGTGATACATTTCGTTTCCATACAGCTCGTTTTCTGTATCTGATACATTTAATCTAACAACTTTTTGGATAAACGTATGAGATAATTTATTTTTGTAAGGTTTGATCAAGATTGTATTGTGTACCTATAGCTTTAAAATATTTAACAGTGTTTGGAAAGTCATTATAATTATATTATAGCGTAACCAGATAATTTTTTTTACAATGCATGTGCTCTAAAAGAGCGTTTTCCAAGCAGCCAAATTGTGCGGAAAGGGCCACTTTTTCACACTAGTGCTTTTTACTTTTAATTTTTTTTTAATTTTTAACTCCGTCGTCAGCCCGACGCAGTTTTTATTATTTGAGAAAAGTTATACAAATTAGTCAAATAAATACCTACAGATTATCATTCATATAACCTTTTATACAACTTTACTTACCTTAACTTTACTTTTACTTTTTTACAATAAAACTAATACTTCATTAAACGCGTTATTAATTACTCTAGATTTTGATTTTGAACAATAAATTAATTTTAAATATTCATTAAATATGTTTGGCTGAACGTATATTTTGCTCGTGCCTTTTTGCGATACGACGTGGCAGCTATTTACACATGCGCAGTAGAAGTTAGCTGAGCGCGCGTGTATTTAAAATAAGCCCGCCATTTTACTAATTTCTTGCCTAGTTCGGAGTCGATCTGTGTAAATCTTAATATTTCTTTTATTTTCTCGCACAATGCATTGTAAAACGTGGTATGATACACGTGCGTAAGATGATTCCCGACACGTGTCGACTTATACACTCGCTCGTTTCGCTCTCTCGTGAACAAAAATGCCACTCGCCGGACATCATACCCTTTCCGCACTTGTAGCATAAATAACGATTATCCAGTTCAATGGTTCAAACGTTATTTCACCAGATTTTACTTGAGCCACTTAGTCGAAATATAACAATTCGTATGTACAACTTGCTGGGCAAGAAAAAACCTCACAATAATAGCACATGCTTACTTACACTGCATCGCTAGCCAGCAAATAAACACCAACAAAACCGGCTATGTACAACAATTAATCAAAATTAGTGACATGTGTGTATTGGCCTTCGGCTATGTATTAATTAGGTCAAAACATAGTGAGCTCGCTACGGGAAGCGCCTGTCTTCGGCACGGCACATTGTAACGCAATATCATCGGTTAATGAAACCTCCCTGAGGATACCATAACACCTGAACGGGCGAACAGGCTTTTAGCTCACCTACATGTATGAGCGGGAATATCTATTATACAAGGTGTAACTTAAATAACGCACAAACTCTTAAGGGGTCATTGTACTTATCATTCTGAACAACTTTTAGTATGGCACCAAACCAGAAATCGCGAAACAAAATCCCTACATTTTGACGAGTTATGCGAACATAGATGTATTGAACAGCTGAAATTTTTTTCGCTATTTCCGGTTTGGTGCCATAGTAAAAGTTGTTCATAATTATGAGTACAATGACCCCTTAAGAGTTTGCGCGTTATTTAAGTTACCTACACCTTTTATTACCTAATGGAAATTCCCGCTCATACCATGTAGGTAAACTGAAAGCCATTTGATTTTCTAAAATAAAATACCCAAAAACAAATCATCAGAACCTGTCAAGTTAAAACAAATAATAAATTAGTATTAATCTTTTTTTTAAAACAACTATACTTGTCTAAACGCATAGTTTAGACGACATCATGCTTGAGTCAGTTTGGATCCTATCAAAATGTTAACGTTATTTTCAGTGACTTTAATTTTAACTTCTCAGCATTGATGATAGTGCTTAGTGCGCACTATGCACATTATTTTACTTAAGAGCATGATCAATTTCCAATTTCAATTAAAGTTTTATAGTCATAAGTTCATAACACAACACACAGACACACTCACACACAGACATAGACATAACTGGCGAAATGTGGGTGTACTCTGCCTTACTTTACGGGGAATACAGGCGTGATGTTACGTTATGTTGTGTGTTTTATAGTCACTGTGTGGGTATAGACGCTTAAGTCTGAGGGGCTTGTGGCTAAGTAGTAACAGCCGCAGCTACGCTTGCCGCGGTCGGTCCGTGGATAGGTGACCATCTTTACATACCAAGACCCCTCCGTGCCTCGGAAAGCACATTAAGCCGTTGATCCCAGTTGTCATTCTTGGATCTTTGACAGTCGTTACGGGTCGTCAGAAGCCCGAAAGTCTGACAACCAATCTTACCAAGTATCAGAATCGTGTCAAACTCAAACTCAAAGCATTTATTTCAAATAAACCAATTACAGGCACTTTTGAATTGTCAAAGAGTCGGTGAGTTAGTCAGAAAATTGAAGCTAGTTGCCCATTCCAAAGCCTAGATCTCTATGGAGAAGAACGGGCAAGAAACTCCACGGACACTCTTCTAAATCAAAATATTGGTTACATCATTCATGTTGAAATTAAGTATGTGAGAACAATGTAGAAAGACATGCACGTTAAAAGCGTCCGCAACAAAAAGGTAAAAACAAAAAACGATTCAAAAATTAAAATAAGCCGTGGCAGCTAAGAGATGACCAGTCCCTACTGACGGCGCCCGTTCACGAACATGACGCATGGATTAGCACCATTCAGCTCAACCATTTTGAAGGGAACTTAATGATCCAACACACACGCCACCACCAGCGAGACATTTGAGTGAGCATGACATACTCTCAGTCGCCAGGGCAAAATCAAGGCAATGAAAGACGTACCCAGTTAATGGTAGCTTTATAGTAGGTAGGTACATAGTGCTCACACATGTGCTATGCAATTATACAATAATAAGAGATTTAATCTATATACTTATAATGCAAAGATAGTTTTTACAATCTTCAGCAGCTCCAACAATATTTTCGAACGCTAATCAATTAGTTTCTGCGCCCTTGTGGAGCAGGACCAGCATTGAGTCAAGCATTTTTGTCAGCGATGTAATCCCCCAACTTATAATATGCCTGGCTGCATAGTGTGCGTTTTACAGAAGATTTAAATTTAGTTTCATCCAGTTGGAGAATATGAGGAGGTATTCTATTGTAACACTTTAAACAGTACCCCATGAAGGATGAGTCTACTTTAGCCAGTCTGAAACCTGGTTGAACTAATTGGTCCCCGTTTCTAGTACTATAATTGTGTCGTTCACATCTTTTAACGAAAAGATTTAGATTTTTCCTTACGTACATGATGTTTTCATAGATATATGGACAAGATACCGTCATGATGTTAATATATTTAAACAAATCCCTTAGAGAATCGCGCCTGCCAAGGCCATAAATATTGCTTTGATGACTCTTTTCAGCAGAATAAAAATAGACTCGATATCTGCAGCCTGTCCCCATAGTAAAAAACCGTAAGACATGATACTATGAAAGTAACTGAAATAGACTAGCCTTGCGGTATCTACATTAGAAAATTGACGGATTTTTCTCACGGCATACACTGCTGAACTTAACCGTCCTGCAAGAGATATTAAATGAGGACCCCATTGTAGCCTTGAGTCGAGTGTGATCCCCAGGAAAACAGTTTTATCAACGAATTCTAGTTTCTCCTTATTCGATACAATGTCACAATCACTACTTTTAACATTCGGTAAAGCAAATCTTATGCATTTAGTTTTTTTCCCATTTAATACTAAATTATTAGCAGTGAACCAATTTTGACCTGCAGTAGGGCGTTATTTACGTCGTCAAGATTAGATGCACGTCTATTTATCTTAAAAATGACGATAAATGACGTGTTACCCAGTAACTGGGTTGTGGAGGTCAGATAGGCAGTTGCTCCATGTAAAATACTGGTATTCAGCTGCATCCGGTTAGACTGGTAGCCGACCCCAACATAGTTGAGAAAAGCCTAGGCAGATTGATTTGATTAAGTCACTAAAGTCTGCATACTACTCAAATCTGTTCACGCGAATACTCATACTGCTAAGTAATTGATATCTTCAAACGTTGAGTTGTATAAAAGGGGTTAAAGAAACGAGTAATAGAATTGAATGAAGCCGTAGCATCTCAACTTAGCGCCACTTACTCTATTTAACCTCGTGCATTTATCGCTTAGCTTGCCTTACCTAGGTAACAGAATATTTAATGTAGAGCAATTAAATTATCTGCTTTATTTTGACATCATGTATTGACTAGGTTAATAATTAGATATCGCACGAAATAAAAGATAACTCATTTCTTTTTCTCAATTTCTAAGCTTAGGTTATTACTTGAGGGTGTAATAAATGTCTCACTCGGCTCGAGATTTATTATAAGAAGGTAATCATTCCGTCTTAAAGTACCTCAGTACTTGTGGGAGCAAATAGAATTGATTTAATAAAATGCTCCGTTATATCTACATTCAGATTACTAATTCTCATTCGAATACCTACTTAAAACATGTAATATTACAGATGTTACCTTTTATACGAAATATATTACATAAAAACTACTTAAAGTAACAAAGTAACACCTTTCCACAACCCTTGATGCAATTTCAACGGCTCATTTCACACGCATCGACTGGAACGACTTTTTGGTACATCTGTTTGTTCGTTGCCCCTTTTGCTAGTCGTGAATAGGAAAATTTTCAGGTAGAAACGTTATTTATAAAGTAAGCACGTTTTTACGCGGCCGTTTGCCTATAGAAATTGCTAATTTCTACGGAACGTGGAAACTTATAATGTTACACTAATAACCTTTTTACAAAGAATCTTTTCAATAACCCATTTAGATTGGATATGAAAGAGTTTTCTTTAAATTGCGCCGAACAAACCGTCCGACCAGGATTTATGCTATACAAAAACTTTTTATAATATTAACGTAGACAACCTGCGACCTCATCTATCAAAGTGCTTTTATAAAGCATTGGTTTTGAATAAGGAATAAAAAAAAGCTAAATAAATTATTTCTTTCAGAATTTACATAAATATAAATAAGGCCTACTTTCAATGTCAAATATAAACATGTTATAAGATTGCTAATTCATATTACTTATTAAATCAAAAACGGCCTCAAGAGAATTGTACCTATTCGTAGAATAGTCTAAGGTCCTGGGCCTGCTCTAAACTGCGACCATTCTCCCACAAAATAGTGCAGAGTTATGTCTGCTTAGTTTGAAATTCAATCAAATCTTAATGAGGCTTGTAAAAAATAATATCCCACTAATCCAACCCCCTGAATATGCGGAAATAATCAAAATGTTATTAATAAAGGTTAGGTACCTACATCGGATTCAGTATGATCTTTTTTTCGAAATGCGAGCATTCGAGTATACCTTTTTTAAGTTTCATTACAAAATAAAATTAGAAGTAGTCGCCCCTAGAACGCAACTCTACCTAAATTATCTCTTGCAACTCTCCCCAAAACTTTAACAAGAAATTTCAAGAAGAAGGAAATAAGACCGTGTCTATATTAGAATTAGGTTAGCACGGTTTCGGCTTCCAGCACTAAGGGCATTCACATACGGGCCACACGCGACCGCCACCATATAGTGGTCACCGACAGCAACTTTTCGACATTCATACATTTAGCGAGTGGTCGCCACCGATTATGTGGCCGCCATCGCTCTTCTAGGAAACCGTAGCTAAAGTTTTCGTTCCCTAGGAAAGCGGTTCCGTCATATTATTATAACGGCCATCATGAACATCTGTCATTTTCACCAGTATTTGACATTAAGGTGTCAAAAAACGCTCTATATGTGGACAACAGATATTGTGTGATCGTTCACCGCTTTCTTAGGAAACCAAAGCTTTACAGTACGACACAACTTAAATGTAGCATGAATTTGAAAATTTGCATTCATACATTTATACATTTCATTCATTTCAATTTTACGTTTGCGTAAAGGTAATTTTCGCCTAAAGTGTTAATAAAGATTGGTGATTTTAAAGGCGCACTAAGTTCGGATGGTGATCGGTCTTAGGAATTTTGCCGATGCTACATCTGTGTCGTACTGTAACACTGTGTGACAGCGGTCGAATGACGAACGAGTAATCCGTGTGCAGGTAGCCTGAAGTCAACCAATATAAATTTAATTAATTACAAAATGTTTGTCGGTAACTCATTTCAATCAGAGCAATTAATTACATTACTGATATTGGAATTTGTATATTCACCATATTTAACATACCTACTTACTTGTAATTATTTTTTGTAAATGTTTAACTCGGTCTGTAGGTAATGTTCATATTGCTTACTACATACATAAATTCTTCCCATGGGGGTAGGCAAAAATTACATAACGCCACCTGCTACGATCATTAGATACTCCTTTTGCCTCGTTTACGTTCATACATCTGGTCATACACGCACGCCGGCTGCAAGTACTACGCACCTGACCTTTTTGAAGAGTATCACCAATAAGATCACTATAATGTCCTCCTAGGGCGTCCCCTCCCAGCGTTTCCACTTACATCTGCCTTTTAAATACCTTTTGTTAGTCACCTTTCATCATTCAGCAAAGGAGTGGAACTCTCTGCCTGCGTCTGTGTTTCCGAACGTATACAGCCCCGATCTCTTCAAAGTGAGAGTTAACAGGCTTCTTCTGGGTAAGCTCGCTCCATCGTCAACTTTGTCTCTGTCATCTCTGACCTAGACTAGAGTCAAGAGCAAACCTATCTTAATTTTTTTTTTAAATCCTCTCAACGTGACCAAACCATCTAAGCATACTCTTTTAAATTTTTGTCACTTCATCTTCGTATAAACCGTTCCGTTGCCTTATCACATCATTCCTCAGCCTATCATTCATAGTCACACCACACAAGCTTCGCAAGGACCGTAGTGTGGACATCAATTGGTTGGTCACAATCGCATGTATAGGATCATGCACTTTATTTCCCGCATTTACTCTCCTTTCCACATCTTCATCCCTTCCTTTCCATCCCTTGTAAACAGACTCCTCAAATATACAAACTCACTTACTTGCTCCACACTTTTATCATTTATTTTCACATCACACACTGATACATCCTCTTTTCTTTCAAACATCATGACCTTCGTCTTATTCACATTTATATTCATCCCATCCATCTTATATGCTTAATTCATCACAGTCTTGCAACTATTCTGCTGACGATGCAAGTAGAACTTGATAATCTGCGTAGAGAAGGCATTTGACAGGTAACTCATTCATCCTTAATCCACACATACCCTCTTTCAAATCTGTCAGACAACTATCCATGTACAAGTTGAACAGCCTCGGTGACGCTACACAACCCTATCTAACACCCCTCGAGATGTAGAACCAGTTCGTGTATGCCCCATGTATCCTAACACAAGCACTGGATTCCTTGTATAAAGATTTCAGTGCCCGTACCAAGTGCCAGTCCACACCGTACATGTATAATATCGACCACAGTTCTCCCCTCTGCACACTGTCATAGGCCTTCTCCAAGTCAACGAAAGCACAATAGACTTTCTTGTGCTTTGCCAGATGTTTTTCGGCTATGCACCATGGAGATCTGATCCATACAGTCCATCCCGTCTCTAAATCCTGGCTGCACATCCCATATTTTCTCATTTGTCACTCTTATCACTCTATTAGTTAAAACCTTTGTATACAGTTGGCCGACAACATGCAAAAGACTAATACAGCAGTAGTTTTTACACTCCTGCTGAGAGCGTTTTCCCTTGTATGGTGGTACGATTACAGCCTTGCACCAATCATCCGGCAGACACCCATATCTCCCAAATATATTAAAGGTCGGCACAATAGGCTTGCTACCACCCCGTCACCACCTTTCAGCATTTCAGCAGACACTGGACCCTGCAGCTTTCCCAATTTTCATCTCTTTCAGCGCTCTTACAATCTCATTTATTTCTATTTCATTCTTCTCGTCTACATCTGAGCTTGGGTCTTCAAAACAACCTTCGGCTCAGTTACCCACTACTTGCACACTTTCCTGCCAGTTAAATAAATTTTCAAAGTATCCCTTTTTTTTTTGGGTGTGAAATCAAGACTTCTCCCGCTCTGGGTGGAGCAGGAAGGCGTGTCAGACTTTTACTGACTAAAACCCACCTGTGTTCCTTCAGTTGCCTGTGCCGGGACCACGGTAACTCTTTCAAACATCCCGCGACCCTAGCTGGCATCGTTCCTAGCGGACCCCGTCAATTAATGCTGACATCTCTTTAAGGCGCGCGTGGAACACAACGAGCCGTCGACCCGGGCCTGGTCCTTACCGGACGGCGAGCTACCCATTACTCGCCGTCCGCAAGGCCGCGCCTACGGTGGCCGGGAATCGGCTATCAATTCTCGACGCCCAGGGTATCTCCTGCGTTCAAAGTATCCCTTCCAGCGTTCCAATACCTTCCATTCTTCGCTTAGTAAACATCCATCTTCTACTCTTATAACATTCATACTCGATGTTCCTGTCACTCTGTGAGCCAATCTTACCTGTTTCCAGAACAGCTAAACATTGGCCCTGAAGTTACCAGAGATTAAGCCAGGAGTGTTTGGTGTGTGTTCTTGATAGTATTTTAATGAAACTAGTGAACTGTATTTAAATGGTTTATAATGTAAAATTAACATTCGTTATAAAACGGAGAACAATGCCCGTCCGGTAAAGGCTCGATTTTTGAAGTGAAGTGACGCCAGCGCGGCGCAGTGGCGTACTGCGTAGCCTGCGTCGGTCCTCGCTGATTGGCTCGCACCGGTCGTTGCCCCACGCGTGGCCCGTGCCCCGCCTTCGCTCCCGTGGCATGTGTCTGCGCGTGAACAAGGCCTCTTTCTCCTTCCTCACAACCTCTTTAACTTCAATATCTACCCAAGAATCACTCATTCTACTACCACATTTCCTCTGCGCCAGACCACATACTTTTGTAGCTATTTGCACCATACTATTTCTCCCTATATCCCATTCTTCTTCTAGACTGTAATCATTCTTATTATCAAATATTTTATCCGTCTTCACTTTTATTTCCTACTTTTATTCCTTTTTTACTTTCAATTCTTGCAGTCTTTCTACTTTTATTCATTCTCGAGCAGTCACAGGAACTCGAACTTGGTGCCGCCAATGCCTGAACAGACCATCCATCCGACATATAACCAGATAATGATCAGTCCATACATAAACCCCCTGATATTCTCTAGTATCTGTAACTTTACTCTTTAATCCACAATCACAAAGTTGATCATACTTCTACTGTCAGGCCTTTCCCACGTGAATCTTTCAATGATTAAACATAGTATTCATAACAGACAAATTCTTCTCTACACATCAATCAATCAGCTCAGCCTATCGCAGTCCACTGCTGGACATAGGCCTCTCTCAGTCTGCGCCACAACACCCTGTCCTCTGCCTTCCGCATCCAGTCTGTCCCCCCTTCCCTACCTACCCTTCCTTACCTTCTTAAGGTCTTCTTCTCAACACATATCTCTAGTAAATTCTTCCCATTCTCATTCACTCTACCATCCTCAAATGCACCTAAAACTTTTTCGTACCCATTCCTCTTCACACTAATCCAACCATTAAATTCTTCAAGCATAACGATCTTCTCGTTTGACCTATATCCATTCACTTAATTCTTTATACAGCCTCAAAATTCTGCCCTCTCCGAAAGTGAACTTGCCATATCGGGTGCATAAACGCACAAAATAAAGATGCAGTTTAGGCCCACCTTGGTTCTTACCCATAGAATCCGCACTCGCACAAACATAATTTTTAACACATTTCATCATCCGCTCGGAGAAGACAACCCCCACACCCTGACAGGCCCTATGTGTCTCTTGAACACCGGACCAGATAGCGGTCAGAAAACTGTGTTTGGATATGTCCACCCCTTTCTTTTCGTCACACATAACACACCTATCCTTTTATCCTTCACCATCTCACACATCTCATACATCTTATATTTTATACTTCCCTGCACATTCAGCGTAGCTAAGCGCCATTCCACCGCTCGCTTTTCGCCCCATGGAAACAACTGACGAGGTGTGTGCGAGCATCACCGCCGCCTCCGAATTGATTATTAATATTTGAATTACTCATTTAGTTCCCACGGAAAGCATCAGCATATCGCTTATATCATTTATTGCACGTTGGATTTTCAACTCTCGGCGCTGAAGCAAGCGTTGAAATACATACTAACAGTGCAATTTTGTTTAGTTTTAAATTGAGGTGTTGCCTAGTGTAAGTGAAAATGGGCATTATAAGTAAAAGATAATAGGCTAGAATGGCTTTAGATCTTTTAATTATAGAACTGTATTTCGGTATATCCTCAATTTTATTTATTTTTCTCTCTAATTCATAGGAATTGAACAAAAAACGATCCGTTTTTACATAGGAACCGGGATTTTTTTCGGTAAAATAAAAATATTGAGGATGAACCGAAATACAGTCACACATCATGTAGAATGCTTATACAGGGCGTCCCACGGATATGCCACATGGAGGGAATGTACCTTGAATATTGTAGATGGAACATTTTACTGAAAGAAGACATTATTTGAATTTAAAAAACAATTTAAATTGCATTCATAGATATTTAAATAATTACACGGTTGAACCGGGAATCGAACCCGTTACATGAGAAAAATAATCACCCTGTAGCTTTATCATACCAATCGAAAGGCTTCATCATAAGGATTATTTTTTGCTAACTAACATAGTATCACAAATAAAAGGAAGACCATGAATTTTAACATTTGATGTGAAATTTTGTTCAGAAAAATGAAAAGCTGACATTGTCGTAAGGACATACAACTAACATTATTATAAGTACCTATTACTAATAAATGTACCCACTTGAGAAGTACGCATCATTTCCCTATTATAATTTAAGTGTATGATAAAATGATAAAGAGATACGTAATTAGTAGGTACCTGGTTGTATGCAACAAATCAGTTGTATGTCCTTACGGCAATGTCAGTTTTTCATTTTTCTGATCAAATGTTAAAATTCATGGTCTTCCTTTTATTTGTGATACTATGTTATTTAGCAAAAAATAATCCTTATGATGAAGCCTTTCGATCGTCATGATAAAGCTACAGGTTGATTATTTTTCTCATGCAACGGGTTCGATTCCCGGCTCAACCTATTTAAATATCTATGAATGCAATTTAAATTGTTTTTTAAATTCAAATAACGTCTTCTTTCAGTAAAATGTTCCATCTACAATATTCAAGGTACTTTCCATCCATGTGGCATATCCGTGGGACGCCCTGTATATAGCATGTAAAATGGACACTAATGGCGTCGATGTCACGAATTATTTCACATCGAAAAAGTCCACATTTAACTGTCAAAGCGCTAACATTCTATTTTATCAGATAATCAATATTCTATTTTCCGATTTTACGACGGACTTTGTCCAAAATGAATGAACAGTTGTTTCACTTTAAAGTTTAAAATTGTAATGCTTAATTTAATTACGTACCTACTTACATTGATTTCCATCTGCAAATTTTAGTACAAGATCAACAAAACACAACAATAAAACTTGAATCCGACCAAAGCAAGTGTGGGGGTGTGTGTGTGTGTGTGTGCGTTTGTAACTTGCTACTTTTCCGATCGCAACCCCCAAATGTTCCGCTACTGCCATAATGGTATCGCCGATGGGGCCGATAGTCACCTCTTTTCATAATTTTCACCAGTTTATTGCTTTGATACGTCTCAGGTTTTCTTAGTAGACATTAGATAGAGCACTGTAGGCATAGGCACATACTTTATGTACTTGACGTTTGATTACATAATTTTCTAATGTTTTCATTCATCACTCATCCGCAAGCACCTACCATCTCTAGTCCAAATTTCCTTTCGTATTACCCGCAATACCATGATCACTAAACCGCACTAAACTCCATACGAACGACCACAACAACGTGACTCATCATGTAAGCCTTGTAGCAATTAATAAACAATATCCTACCTTTGTTGAATAAACTGTCATCGGTGTCGTAAATCAGTTTCAGTTAGCATGTGCCGGCGAGTGTGGACTGCTAGATAAGCTGTAGGTAGACTGACGAGACGAATTGCTACCGGTCCATCGTACAGCCACCAATATAACTGGACCCCTCGCCTAGCCCTCTACTTTGAAGCCTTTTCAATAAACGCCGTTGAGAAAACCAGCCTCATTGAGTTTGAGAGACCCTATTTCGCTGGACTCTTCCACGCGTGCACACATACGTTTATTTATCCAGGTATGAGGACGCCATTTAAATGTTTACGTACTATCTACGCCAAGCTATTGCGATGCGGACTAACATTACTAAAGAAAATGGTTCTTGAAAATGCCATACCTATTTTTACTCGACTGCGGTGAAGCCAAAAAAGGAGGTTATTTACTTATTTTGTAACTAGCTGTGCCCCGCGGCTTCGTTCGCGTGGAAGTTGTAAAATACATAATATACTAGAACAGCCACATTTTAATAAAAGTCCCTCGTCCCCCGACCCACCGCGTTGCATCGCCCGCCCGCGCTATTACTTCGTTTTCGCTTAGTGTTCTTTCTACCTTTTTTTTTTGCTCGGCTCCTAAGGGTCGTAGCGTGATGTTAAATAGCCTATAACTATCCTCGAGAATTGGACTACCAAATGCAAAAATAATTTTACATAGCCGACATTTTGTTCACAATTTTATGGGTTTTAATATTTTTGCGCGGAACTCTAATTATTATTCTAAAATAAAAGTAGCTCATGTTACTCCCTGTAACATTAGCTATCTGCCAGTGAAAGTCCCGTCAAAATCGGCCGAAACAAACAGACAAATAAACAGACAGAGACAAAAATTTTAAAAATTGCGTTTTCGTTATAAGTATCGTTTATACTTTCATAAGCATTTAGTAAAAAGCTGTTATTTTGACATTACAAACAGACACTTCAATTTTATTTATTTGTACAGATTCTAGGTAGGTCATCATCTGTCTAGCCTTTTCCCAACGATGTGGGGTTCGGGTTCCAGCCTAACCGGATGCAGCCGAATACCAGTATTTCACATGGAGCAACTGCCTATCTGACCTCCACAACCCAATAACTGGGTAATACGATACCCCTTGGTAAGACTGGTTGTCAGACTTTCGGGCTTCTGACGACTCGTAACGACTGTCCAAAGATCCACGAATGACAGCCGGGACCAACGGCCTAACGTGCTTTCTGAGGCACAGAGGGGTCTTGGTATGTAAAGATGGTCACCCGTCCACGGACCAACCGTGGCAAGTATAGCTTATCCTGATGCGGCTGTTCTTACTTAGCCGAAGCAGGTATCCAGTAATTATAAGCACCCATCGAAATAGCCTATGAAACTCAGTTTAACCTTGTATTAATATCAATATCACTCATCTACTACTGAAAAATGCACCAAGTACGTACCTAGTAGTAAGTTTTTATACCTGTCACTTTTTACATGAAAATACAAAGTGACAGGCGCACTTATTTTCAGTCGTTCTACAAAGTATGTAAATTGATATCGCCGCTTTTTAGAATGTAAATGTAGTAATAAGCTATGTGTGTATGAGAGGGTTGTCACATTTTGCACCTCTCTCGCTCACACGGGACCAAATTTTTAATAATGTTAAATGAAAAGATGCATTTTTGAAAAATGTAATCAATGGGCGGTCTACAAAATAATATTAATTTAATAGGTAATTATTAAAAACACATTTTTATTGTGGCATTTATTTATATCATCTCAAAAACAGATCATAACACTTAATTACATAAGTTTATTAGATAACACAATAGAAATGTGTTTTTGATAACTACCTATTAAATTAATATTATTTTGTAGACCGCCCATTGATTACATTTTTCAAAAAAGCATTTTTTCATTTAACATTCTTAAAAATTTGGTTTTGTGTGAGCGAGAGAGGTGCAAAATGTGACAACGCTCTTAAAGGAGTGCCGTATAAAAACTTTTCATGAAGCTTGTTCTGAACTCAACACGAAATATTCTGAAACACGTTGTTAGCGCAAAGCCAGAAACATAATAATCTCGCACCACCGGCGAATGAAATGCATACGAGATATCTATGACTGCAGCGCGTATCTGATGTGGAAATCTGCCGCCGGCGTTCATGTGACATCTTGCAACCACAAGTGTTAGTTACTTTTTGTAAAAATGTTTTACACTACTTTCTACACAGTTGAACTTAATTTTAGGTTATGCTGGTTCTCGTCTGTTGGAGTAGTTATGCACCATTTCTACAAGTACCTACATGTCTACGAAAATCTGCGTCTTCAAAAAATAGATTTTTGCATTGCATTTAATAAAAGTCACTTTTCGTCACTGTGTGACCACGTTGTTCTTCTAAACAGCACAACGGATTTTGATGCGGTTTTCACCACACTTCGGAAGGTATATGTGTTCATAATACATTAATATTAATTTTACATATTATAATGAAGAAATCTTGTCAAGTCGTAAAAACCGTGCGAAGGAAGTACGGGTCGCTAGTATTTATAATAAAGGTGTTCACAAAGGTCTTTTTCATTAGTCTTGTTCATAAAGTGGCTCGTATTGCACCTCTTTTAGGTTAGGAGTGCAGTGTATTTAACACTCGCTTTTTATATTTGCATTACCGCACTAGGGCAATAAAGTGCGCCACAGACAAATATAATATATGCTAATCTGAGACGTGCGCAAAAAGTGCGTTTAATACGCATGAGCATTTATCATTTCTTGTATCAATATGTACTATTTAGAAATTAAAAAAAAACAGCCTGCACACCAGCCGATCTATTCTGTAAACATCACACCGTGAGGTGAAGTGAGTTTGAAGTGAGCTCAATTCCTAGTAGAGTAAGGTGGGATGACAGTTCACATCACGCTCACTTCACCTAAATTTTCACGGTGGGATCTTTACACTGTTCTTCGAGCAATCGCATACACCTAGAGATCGCGCCGTATTTAAATCTTTCAAAACATCACTCCTCGTTCCATTTTCTCCAAAATAGTTGCGACCTGCAAACCGTAAACAGCGATTGCAATATAATATAGGTAGTGTTGGAGCAGCAACCCTATCGTAGTATCACATCATTGGTCGCTTGTACTGCGCGCGTCACTAGCTGACTTTGATGAACATTGCACATCGCTCACCTTCATTTATTATACTCGCTGGCTTTGGCATCAATCATAGTTTATATTAACATGGACCATCGCATATAGCTGCGAGGGGCAATTCTCGTAAGTTTAAGAACATTCACAGTCTGATCTCGGTCTCAATATGTCAAAAATACCTATAATTTCCCTACATTTTTGATGAGATTGCGACAAGATTTTGAATGTTTTTAGTTACGGGAATTGGGCTTCAGATTTAGACTTTCATTCCGTTTTCTAATATGAATGTACGACTAAACGCCGACAGACTGAACACCGACAAGACTTTACTTGGACGGGACTCTTCGCTGACAGGACACTTCACTGACAGACTGACAGCAGGTCGACGGAGCCCCGCTACGCGGGGCTCCTATTTCTGTCTGCAAGGTTAAAAGGAATCTAACCAAATCGAACCTCGAGGTGTCCGTGACGTCGAACATCTAGTGTTAGGATTTTCGGGTCAGGTTTATAATTTTTTTTAGATCTGCTAAAATGAAGTACCGCAGTAAGTAGTAAGTAAGTAGCGTAGTAAGTAGTAGTATAGTAAGTAGGATTGAGCTACACGACGACTTATGAATGCATGCTGTCTGTCAAGATAGGTCAACTCAAAGCTGCAACGGCTCGTCCAGACATGGCCGTGCATTATTAGACTCACATAAAATCATTATAATATAATGTTTGGACTTTAAAAGAATTCATGACCTCTTTCTTGAGTTTGTTTCGGCAATTCCTCTACGGGATCAGTCAGCTAGGAAATGCCAGCGTCATCTTTTAAAATATTGACATGTAAAAGACTTACACAAATAATAGTCATTTTATAAAGCCATAATTATGACATTACCAAACGTAGGCCAAATTGTGGTCCATTAATATGTTGTAATGGACCAAAATTTGGCCTACGTTTACTTATAGAACAACTTGGAGCATTAGCGTCAAAAGCAAAGTACTACTATTGCTCATACTTATATAATATGTAAACTGGACCATTTTATTCGAACCAGAGATTTTTATTGCAAAATGCTTCTGACTATAAAAGTCATTATCTACTCGTTCATCAATCAGTCAGTACGTAACTACACTCCCGGACACCTGAATCGAGCCACCCTGCAAATTTTTGTTTAAAGGCCTCTTATCTTTTTAATAATGGTAGTACAAAGAACAAAAATACATAGATGTGGTTTTAAAGCCCATCACTTACTATCATTTTCGGTTGTCTTGTTCCAAGTTTGAAATCGGAATACTAAAAAAAAACAGCTTAATTGCAATAAGTCTTCTTTTCGCGTTTCTCACGTGGGAAAAATTTACGTGGACTTTTTTAAGAAAACAATGGTTACATAGAGAAAACGTTTATTTAGTAACTGATGTTACCTCCAAGAGCATTTATGTCGGCCGTCACGAGGTTTGGCATGAAATTAATAAATGCCACTATGATGTGCTGTGGAATATTCTCCCGTGCTTGTAAGATTTCAGCTCCTGCAAAGTTTCTGGAGCTGGTTGGATAGTTCGAACACAGCTTCAGTTCATCCCATAAATGCTCTAGGGCTTCTTGTTGGCCATTCCATTGCTGCGATACTAACGTTATGCAGGTATTTTATCATGCATAAATATAAATGAAATCCTGGCCCGCAAACTCAGCATATGGCATCACATGAGCCTCTAGGCATTGACAAATGTATCGGTCGCTATTTGGTGGTGGCAACCGTGGTCCCATCACAACCTCAAGGTCAGTTTTTGCCTCAGTGGAAATTCCGCCCCAGGCTGTAAATGTCCCACCGCCATAGCTCACTTTCTCTTCAATGCAACATTACTGTAAACACTCTCCGCTACGTCCATCATTGCCTTACAGCTTAATCCTAGTTTCCTCCGTAAAAAGAACCTGGCTTCATTGACGTTAATTCCATTGCTTTTCGCGTGTAAACTCGTGTCAGTTTGGGACCATTAGCTGGCTTATGAAGTTTCAGGCTACGTTATTCGAGTCTCCTTCTAACGGTTCGAGCGCAACAGTCAATCCATGAAAGTCTTAAAGCTGTTCTTGGACCTGTACTGAGGTCAGGTGACTATTACGTAGGTGGTGGTAAAGATAAACCGATCTTGTCATGCTATAGTGACCAGGTTTCGGTTCCTGCTGAAAGGTGCATAAAACCGCCAGTCCCCAGGTATCGATGGTAAATTGTTTGAATGGCAGAACGACTTACATGAAGTTGTGCATTTACGTGTCGCTGACTAAGCCCAGACTGAAGAAGTGTCACAGCTTACGCGGCTACATCATGTGCCATATTCATAATTTGAACGACAGAATGGATTAAAAAATAAAGAAAAAAATGTTGACACTCTTTTTATGCAAAACAAAACAAATATCGAAATAACTATTGACTTATAGATAATCTACTCAAAGCTTGTTCCTTCTTAAAGAGCGACCAACCTCCGATTTTCTCATTTTTTTCAAATTCTTGAATTCAAATTTGGAACAATGGTGATACCGAAATGATGGCCAGTATGTCAGCTGCATAAAAACTTTTTCTCTGACATATCATTATTTTGATGTTTTAGGCCTTTAAACATAAAAATGCATGGTGGCTCGATTTAGGAGTCCGGGAGTGTAATACCCGGCTATTTTCACTCAATTTTCACACAGCTATTCATACGTATGGCTATTTCGTACGCAAGGCGTGATTGGCTGTGTGTTTTGATTTAGAAAAGTTTGTGCAGTTCTGTGTTCAGTAAATAAAGGACAGCCTCGTTTGTCTAGTGGTCGCAAGCGCTACTGCTGAGCATGAGGTCCTGGGTCCGATTCCCAGGTCAGGCTTAGTGTTATTGGGTTTTTCTATCTGGAATTTCTCAGTAGCAGCCCAAAGTCTAGATTTGTGCCCGGTTGATGGCAATAGGCTCGCCCCTTGTTACATGGGACTTAAACATAACTGGCGAAATATGGGTGTACTATAGGTACATCTCTACCCTACCCTTCGGGGAAATGCGTGGAAATGCGGCGTGATGTTATGTTATGTTTATATAAATACTGAATTAAGAAGGGGAATTCTTGAATTAAGGAAAATAATGTAAAGCTTCAGAAATCATATGATGTAGGTATAAACTAAGTAATAAATATAATTTTAAAGATATTCTAGTTAATTTTTAATCTCGGTAATTCATTTATCTCGGACGTATTTCTTCTTTTTTTATTATAATTATTATTTATAATGTAAAATTATTTATACTATTAATTTAGTGAATTTTTTTCAAAGTTCTACTGTGAAGAAAATTCACTAAATAGAATTATCCAGTTACCCAGTACCTAACTGAGTTGTGGAGGTCAGATAGACAGTCGCTCCATGTAAAATACTGGTATTCAGATGCATCCGGTTAGACTGGAAGGCGATCCCGACATAGTTGGGAAAGGGCTAGGCAGACTGAGAACACATAATTTAAAAAAATATATATTTTTGTATTTTTTTTTTATTTTTGTAAAATTTAGCAAACTTGTGTATTCTGTTTATTTGACGTTTCTAAGGTCCTGCTTCAACCAATTTCATTAAACAAATACACTTTTTTCGAAAAATCCGAAGTGTCTTGGCCTTGCACTTGCAGCAATCGATAGAAACAAGTGTTCGCTACATATGCATACGCATATGCAATGTTACTAACTATGTTATATGTTATGCAATGTTTCTAACTAGTCTACTCTTCATAGGTAGGTATCTGAATTCATAATTTCAAAAACCGCTCTTTTTTAAACCTGTGAAATAGATACTAACGTGTATAAAAAACTGAAATGGATTAACGGCTCGCTCGTTCGGATTTGCATAGCGCTAAATAAACTGTTTAATCTATAAAACTGGCACAATCAAATCACAATCCTCGCCTAGTTCAATACACATATATTACAAATAAATAAAACTACGTGTTCACAATAAAACACTAGCTCGCATGGACACAATGAAAACATCGAATCGCCGAGGCTCGCCTCTTGTCACGCGTGTAGATACAAATGGTCTGATTTATCTGCGATGCATGTCCGGCGCTGTTGTTTTATAGCTCCATCATTGTACTCCAGAGTCCACTGCAGTCATCCGATGACGACACGCGCGTTGAACACAACCCGTTAAAATATTTGCAAATAATAACATCCGAAGGGAAATTGTTAAAAAATTACGCGGTCAGGTTATCAGTTTAAAGAATGAAATGTCATTTAAAAATTATGACTTCAGTGACACGACATGGTTTGTTATTTTTCAGTAATTTTATTTAGGGAATTTTAAAAGAAATCTTTTTGAAATGTTACCTATTAACATGCATGAATGATCCACACATATTTACACCTTTACCTAATCAATATAAGCGTGATGCAAATAATAACGTAGCCACACCGGAAACCAAGAAATTACAGAATTTCATTTCAGTGCAGCGGAAATATCCACTGCACTGAAAAGAAGCTGTTGTAATCGTAGAGGTTCTACATAAATATAACACTCTGTTTGCGATTATTACACTCAAAACTCACAATACACCGAAACAATGTTTGAATTTAGAGCATATGTCCCCGACAGATATCTATGGCACATCGGCTGCATTTACGGCGTCCCGAAGACATTACAAAAGCCATTCCCTTATCTAATGTTCTCGTTGGATTTATTTAACTTTTCCACGCCTTCACATCTTGAAAATCGTTCGATAAAGATGTCAACAAGAAAAGGTCACCAAGTCCGCGGGGACACTCCGCAAACTCGTGTTTTTTATTGTCAAGCTCTTTGTCAACCGAGGATATAGATTTATGTTTATGTATTTTATAATTTTGTATGTCTAGATTTATTTAATCTGTGATCTACCTCGCGGGCCTAGTGTGGGTGGGTAGATGTCAAATTCTTCGAATTTTTGGTCCACTCCCTCTCGAAGAGAGGAGGCCTGTGCTAGGACACAGTGAGAACATTATAGGCTGATTATGCTTATTTAATCGGACTTTAAAAAGCTCACTAAGTACCTACATGTTTAATTCTAGCAATATATTGATATAATTATAATGATTTGCTTTAAAGGCCAGTACATCGCCGTTGACCTTGACCAATCTTTATCGATACAAATTGCAAAGAGTGTTCACTGCGACCGGCGAGTAGGTAGGTAAATATACACATTAAAAAAAATCGCCAAAAAATAAGTACCCATCGAAGGCAATATGTTGTGTGAGTGTCGTCTAAATATCTACCTAATGGCTTATACGTACAGCCTAACGTCTGATACGTACGTGCATAGATATTCCTGTGATTTAAACCGAGAAAACGTGAAACTTTGTTATTATAACGACTAAAAAGAAGGCACTCTTGAACTATTTTTTTAAATATTTGAATACTTTTTCTAGGTTCCGGGCCCTTTGCTTTTAATAGTTAAATGTAGGTTTTTTATTTATTTTTTATTGCAATAACAGTCGCCAAAAAAATGGTCACAATGTACCAATTTACTGCTTAATCACAAAGGCACCCCTTACGTTAGGTTGATGACATCTTAGTAATTCTTAGCGCATCCATTCGACAAAGCCGGCTAGAACCTGCTCCAGTCGCGGCTTATGCTACAATCGGATTATGTTAAATTCACAACACGCGCAAATCGACATCATAGCTGAAAGATCGATCAATACTGAGCCGCACATTGTTCAACCACACTAACACACTTATGTATCATAGTTGGAATACTTAGTTTGGCATTTATTCTTAAACAAGCATTACCTAGTTTAGCGTGAATTGCCTTATTGCCGCACTTATTGCCCACCTAAAGACTCAGAAAGGCGGGAGAGGAACTGAAACGAGTGATGATAAAACAATCGCTACAGCCACTTAGATTCAGAGGTACCTAATAATAATATGATAATGGCGATACTTAACGGTTTAAGGAAAGTAATTCCACTTTACCCTTTAACAGCTTTGATAAAAACGACTAATCTAAGGAGTCCGGTATATTAACTTAAGCAAAAAATGGACGATTGAGCAGTTCAAGAAAGAATAAAAATTTGTTGGGCTATAAATTAACCGGGCCTCGAGGGCGAGGCTCGCAATCTGCATTAGCCGAGACGCACTTCTCTCCGGCGATTAAATGAAATTTCACGGCCGGTTGCCTACGGAAACTCACTGGACAAAGGTCTGGGATATTTAAATTGAATGCTTTTAATCCGGCCAACTCCCCCACTTTTTTCTTAAGATAGGATTTTGCTTTAGTACGCGGCGTCTTCGGATTCTAAGATTTTTTTTAAATCAATTTTCTTTACTTCGGTAAAATAGTAATATAATTACGTGTGCTATTTACGCTTCTCAACTTTATTTCGCCACTCACAAACGCCATTAATTTTCAATAAACCATCTTCATGATATGGGTCCAAATTTAGGTTGGGGAAAAAGTCTTTTCGCATTATAGTATGTATGAACTTGTAATAAAATCTCTTTGGCTATACTATTCGTATCTGGCTGGTTTTGGTATCATTGAAAGTTTAAATTTTAAAGAACATAATTACAAATTCAAATTAGGAAAATGTGTGATTTTCATTTGTTTTTCGTACTGTCAAGATGAGTGAATCTAATGAAGAAATTCGATACATTTTAAAATTTTACTACAAAAAAGGTAAAAATGCAACGCAAGCCGCGAAAAAAATTTGCGATGTTTATGGACCTAGTGCAGTGTCTGTGAGAGTAGCACAAATTTGGTTTAAGCGTTTTCAATCCGGAAATTTTGATGTCAAAGATGCACGTCGCTCTGGTCGCCCTATTACGGATAAAATGGATGCCATTTTTGAAAAAGTGGAGCAAGATCGGCATATCAGTAGTTACGACGTAGCTGAAGAACTGGGAATTGACCACAAAACAGTTTTGGCGCATTTGAAAAAAACTGGGTACACAATAAAGCTCGATATTTGGGTACCTCACGAGCTCACTTAAAGAAACCTAATGAACCGTGTACTCATTTGTGATTCTTTATTACGACGTAATGAAACCGAACCATTTTTAAAGAAGCTGATAACTGGTGATGAAAAGTGGATCACGTACGACAAGAACGTGCGAAAAAGGTCGTGGTCAAAAGCCGGTCAGGCTTCACAGACTGTGGCGAAACCCGGGTTAACTCGCAACAAGGTGATGCTGTGTGTGTGGTGGGATTGGAAGGGCATTATTCATTATGAGCTGTTACCACCAGGCAGGACCATCGATTCTGAACTCTACTGCGAACAACTGATGAGATTAAAGCATAAATAAAGTTGAGAGAAAGCGGCCGGAATTAATCAACAGAAGGGGTATGGTTTTTCATCATGATAACGCTAGACCTCACACATCTTTAGCCACTCAGCAAAAATTAAGAGAGTTTGGCTGGGAGGTGTTAATGCATCCGCCGTATAGTCCTGACCTTGCACCTTCAGATTTCCACCTGTTTCGGTCTCTTCAGAATTCTTTAGGCAGTGTCAAGTTAACATCACGAGAGGACTGCCAAAACCACTTGTCGCGGTATTTTGATCAGAAGTCCCAAAATTTCTATAGCAATGGGATCATGTCCCTACCTACAAGATGGCAAAAAGTTAACAAAATGGTGGTAATGGTCGAACAAAATGGTACCTACATACTTTAGTTAAATGTGAATAAACTATATTAAAAAATGTTTTGAATCTTCTTAAAAAATGCGAAGAAACTTTTTCCCCTACCTAAACATATTCCGAATTAGCCAAAAACAATTGAATGCTTCTAATTTCAAGCGCACCGTTTCAGCGCTATAATTTCAGCAGCACACTAATAACAATCATTAAGTAGGTATGAACTTGCACCCTTATACCTTTCACAGCACCGGATCTCCTGAAACAGGAACTTCTTAAAATTGAGGTTCATATTGCCCGTAGTTGCCTCGCCTCTGTTGGTCAAGTCGGTGAGTCATCCTCTAGTCCTCTAGTCTGAGATTGAGGACAAAGCAAGCAGTCTTATTATTTTACCTACCTAAATAAAGTTTTTTATAAATATAAGAAATCAAATCCAATGAAACATCAATAATTTTATAATAAAAAGTATGGCTACAAAATAGGCTGAAGAAAATAACACGAATTTTTTACCTTCTTTTTATGTATTTCGACAAATGAAAAGGCTGTATCACACAGATGGACTTCAATTTATTAATGAGAATCCCGCCGAATCGCACAGTGGTCAGTCTCGCACAGATTTCTCGTTTTTTACTGTTTTTTTATTTACTTGTTTTCAGCGTCTGTTGATTTTAAATCAACTAAAAAATGTTTCACTAGGTAAAGCTACGGTTTCCTAGGAAAGCGGTGGCCACCACATAGCGTCCGCAATTTACCGGCGAATGACGTCACTGAAACGTTATTTAAGAAAGTAAAATGGTGTGTTTTCTTATAGAGCGTTTTTGCCACTGTAAAGTCCGCTGCCATCATTTTCATAACAGCCGTCACTGCGCCCGTTGTTTGGCGGCCACCGCTCTCCTAAGAAACCGTAGCTTAAGTGGATTTCAAAAAACAAGGTTCCAAAGTTTCAACATGATTAAATATGATGATTATTTCTGCGCCCCTATCGATTTATCGAAAGCTTTCGTCTCGGTCTACGTATCGCAATCGAAAGCACCGGTAGAGGTAGTCCCTTCCGCACTAATCGAGCAATTTCTCTCATGTTATTAAAGGAAAATGGGAATGTTCGCAGGCCGTTGCGTTCTCCGAACAGAGTTTCTTATAGACGGTATTGAATTTTTAAACAAATTTTTCGACCCGCCGCTCAGGCCCAGGAACCCACTTTATGTTATAGGATTAGAACCTTATTACACCATTAAACCTTCATGAATAATTCTCTTTAGTTACATAGTTTTACACTTGATTACATTTTCTTAATTTTTATGGTACGGACTCTGGAACAAAGTATCTACCTATACTTAGGAAAAGCATTCCATCAATTTATCATAAATTAATATTAAAAAACACTACAATGCTGACAAGCTAATCGAATAAGTACCAAAAGTAATCTGACAGCTTATATGTAATTATGATGCTGGTCATGCTGCAGCATATTCTTGTCTGTTAAAAGCTATAACAGTCACATTATTAGCACTACACTATGACTGCAGTATGTTCACTACTCTGCAGCTAATTTATTAGTGACATAGGTAAAACAGTTCTAATTAGACCCTGTCATTAATCTCTCTCTCTCTCTTTAGTTAGTACACTTGGAAAAAAAAGAATTAACTTCTAAGTTAATTGGATTAAAAAGAACCGCAAAGACAAAGCTTAAAAGCATTAAAGACGTTTAAAAAATAGTACACAACAAAAGATATTTCCCAAGGGTGACGTTAATGTTCCGGGGCCGGCGTGGGCCATTCGACCGAATCTCTAGAAATTAAGGCGGGGAAAAAAGTCAATAAATCCTAGAAGCAAGCTGGAACAGATAACAAATGTCTCCGAAAGAGACGCGACACCGCTGCCACGGCAGAAAAATCACGCGGCCTCGCCGCCCCCATGCTAATGTGACATAGTCCTTCTACGACTCAAAAGGGTTCCGAACGAAACAACCAACAAACTTTTTGATATTTGTTTTCCTTACTTTTGATTTTAAAGATAACTTTACTTACATAAGTAGGTAGGCAGTCCGTCACAAAGTTTTTATTGAATTTCTGTGGTGACTTTGCATTTTGTTACAAAATATATACTAATCTGAGTATTTTATCCACAGATAAATAATATATATATAGTAGTATAATAGAATATATCGTTGATATTGCGGCAATTTAAGAAGAATTGCAGTTTCGTATAGTTAGGTTCCAGTTAAAATCATTCCCTTTATTGTCGCTGAAGCATTAGAAAATGGGACAAGAATCGATACACAGAAGCAAAAAAATATATTATGATCTAAATTGCTGTTTTCGAATCATTGCCTGCGGAAATCGTATATCTCTTGGAGGTGGTGGGCGCCCCGGCTAGATAAATGCTGCAGTAAATATCCTTTTCATGGTTTTAACTGACGTTATTTCTACCACTTTGGTCACTATTTGCAACATATTTGACTTACCATAATAATAAAACCTGCTAAGTGCATGTCGGTGAGAAGGATTTGTCTAAAACTGGGAAGTTTCCTTTGTTTTATCAAGAAACATGGATCCCAATAACATCTCATTTATATTAGTGGTAGTTCTAAGCCTTATCTTAATCTTGAGAAGGTTCTTTAATTATAATTTTAAGGGGGAAAGTTGCAGCACACAGTCTGTCCGCATGCCGAACGCACCGCGCAATCTACTTCTGGAAGTTGGTCAACTAATCCAAGTTTTCCTTTACTGGGCTAATGAGACGAGTTTGATTCGAATTCCCGCCGCGCTGGGAATAGCCACCCTCTTTGAATAGCTCCTAGCTCGCGACTACTACTTACAAGCAAATAAGAATCAGGATTTTTGTAAAAAGAAATAAGATCAATGTTATGTAAGCACTTCTGAATTCTACTGGATTATCAACTTGACCTACACTCCATTTATTATAACATTAGAAAAATAACGGTTAGCACCCTTTCGTTATTTCGATATAAACGTATACTGGACTCCGTTATTTTACGATAACAAACAAAACAAATTGTTTACAGAGTTTCTTTCGAGGTTTCGAGATCAAGGTTCTTCTTTCATACTTAACGTACTTTTGGTACAACCTGCTCATTAACTACCAAGACCTAACAAAAATAGAAATCTTACCAGATATAATTATAATTACACAATTTTGTTATAAAGATTGAGTATCAAATTTACAAGAAAGTTAAATGAGAAACAACATTTCTCAAATAACAAAAACATCTTCATCTTCACATAAAGCAGAACTAAATAAAAATACATAAAGATTTACAAAGGTGAAACAGAGATTCTCGCCAGGCTTATTGGACTGCTCGTAGATAAACAAAGCGTCTGGCCTCAGTAATGGAAATTACATACCCCCGAGGTCGGAAATCAAATTGACAGAAGAGGTTAAACAAACGATGCGGTCAGGAGCCGAGACCGTAGTCCGTCGAATATTAATCGCTTAGTAAATGTGCTTTTATTTGTTTTTCCCTTAGCTGCTTTGTGAAGGCAGTGTGAATAAGTGACAATCTCTATTGAACCGAGAACGACTTAATTACAAGTACTTTCTAGGTTTGTTTTCGAACTCTTTTTATGTGTGAAATACCTACCTACTTATGTATAAATATCATAACTGTGACTTACTAGGATAGGAGCAGAAAATGACTGTCCCAAGACAAGTTCGGCAAGCTATCATCATCATCATTTCAGCCGAAAGACGTCCACTGCTGGACATAGGCCTCCCCAAGCACCGCCACTTCGACTGCTTCTGTGCTTCTCGCATCCAGCGGATTCCTGCGGCCTTCACAAGGTCATCGGTCGACCTTGTGGGAGGCATTCCAACGCTACGTCTTCCGGTACGCAAGCTATGAATGTCAATAATCTCGACAACTCATCACCTTAATTAAAAAGTGGATTGTTTTCTTACAACTTCTGGCTCACATGTAGAAGGCCAACTACACAGCCTGTTCCGGTTTCAAACTTCGAAGCTGGGTGCTATTATAGAGCTGATTTGGTGACTAAAGTCCTGTGGTCTTAGTAACCAAATTAACCAAGTGTCGGTCGTCAGCTTCTCATGTACTGAATAAAAACACAGGGACTATTGAAAGGGCTGAAAATACCCATTGAAACTAATCACAACTGCGACAGAAAGATGTATGATGGTAGAACCTACTTCCCGGAAAAGCTCAGCTAGCACAAAAAAAAAACTTACAAAATAATCATAATTAAAACCATAAAAGTACCTTTTAAATATGTTAATAACAAATACTCAATAAGGAACAGGTACCATGGGAGAAACGAAGGACTATTCTTGCTTGCAGCGCTCGTCCAATATAATAACGCTTGCTAACAGATGTGGTCATCGTGTGCACGGGAATTTTTAAACTGGTCAGATGTAAGATTGCTCGTTAGTACCTAAGCAGTTATGTTATATAATCAACGTAATGTCTGTTCCAAAAGTGCCCATCTGATGAAAGTGTAAACTTTACCAACCCTGTTCTGGTAATTCTTACACAATCACTCACTAACGGCCGAACCCAATAACCTATCCATCTATCATCAGTTTTATAATACTGAAGATAGAAAAACCTATCTATCTATGGTTTTAACGTCCCAATAAGAGACTCGCTTATGTCCGCGGCGACGCCCGCGTGGATGTCGGAAAATATCCCACGGGTACGTGCTACCGGGATTAAAAGTAGGTATCCTATGTGTTGATCCAGGTAAACAATGTAATAATTTTGTACTACATTGTTTTCATATAACTCTTTGACACGTTTGTTCCGCCTCTCTCTTAAAAAAGGGACGGTACCAAAATCCTGGAAGCTTGCAAATGTGCAAGAAATAGGTTAGCGTTAGTACGTTTAATTGAATGCAAAAAACCGCTGTAAATATTTTACTTGAAGTACAATTCTAAAATTTCATAATTTTATTTTTATCGCAATCTTCGTGGACAAAAATGTTTAATTTTCTGACCTACTTGTTTTACGTACCTACGTACCTAATCTCTTCGCCAGACACTTGATACGAGTATAAACATGTCTGTTAATTTTTTTTCTACCAAGTTAAATTGAAATTAGATGATTTCTTAAAAAAAAAACGTACACGTGGAGATGAACTTTTCGCGGTATACATTTTAACATACTCCCTTGTCCAAACACTATACGTTAATTGAAAAAAATCGCTGTTTTAAATTAATTCAAAGTTAGCCTAAAATTTGACCTAAATTCCCCGGGCTTAGTATATATTATACGGTAAATACATAAAACAAAAAAACATTTTTTTTATTTTTTGTCTTTAATATTTTGACGGGACTTTCACTGGCAGATAGCTGATATTTTACGGCCGAACCCAATAACCTATTTTCAGTAAAAGACAGATCGCTATTGATAGTAGACAGTATAATTCTATCTGTCCTTATGTCAGGCCGGTAAGATTCCATAATCTCTTATGTCTAGATTACTGGGACGTTAAAACCATAGATAGATAAGTTTTTCTATTTCCAGTATGACAAAACAGGTGATAGATCATAGGTTTTTAGGTTCGGCAGTTAGGGAGTAACATATGCTACTTTTATTTTAGAAAAAGAATTAGAGTTCCGCGCAAAAAAATTAAAACCCATGAAATTGTGAGCAAAATCCGATTCAAATATGGAAGTATCGACATCCACGCGGGCGAAGCCGCGGGCAACAGCTTGTTTAAAATAAGAATTTCGGGTTTAAGTTTTCAATTGGCACTACAAACAGCTGGCACCCAGAGGTACCTGCGTATTCCGGTCCATTTGCTTACATTTTTATCAGGTACTTTTGAAACATACCATGCGGCTCGCCTAATAATTATTGGCCTTTAGTCATCTGCGCTATGAGCTGTGCTTGGACTATCATCCAAAGAAGAAAATGAGCTGTCACTTTCACTGTCTTGGGATATTGGAACAAAGGCCTTTTGTATAATGTTATCCTGCAGAAACTTTTGGCAATATGGAACAAGCTGAAACAATTGAAATTACGAAATCATGTTTTTACCGCCTTGCTTAATTCACCTAGGTACGAACGGTGCCCATAATTAAGTAGATAGGTACTTACATAAGCTGACGCTGAGAGACGCTCCTTTGTTATCGTGGGAGATGAAAGAGATAGATTTCCTTACATTAGATCATACAACGACTGACTGGAGTGGGTAATGGTACTTTGATGCTAAGACCTTTAGTCCGGTTCCGCTTGTCCCGCAAGCAAGACCCTGGGGTCTTACTTGCGTTACAGATAAAAAGATAAAACCCGCAGGGAATTTTAGTCCTATCAATCCCAAAGAGTACACTGGCCATTATAAAAACGATACATTCTAAACAAAGAAATAAATCACCTGTGTTATCCCACTGCAGGGTAAAGACCTCCCTTTCCTTTTGCACTCAACTCGATCCTGCGCCAACGTGGACCAATCCCGTCTATAGGCTTCAAGCTCGTCTCGCCATCTACGCCTGGGTCTGCCGCGATGCCGTTGGACGTTTTTAGTACCCACGTTGTGGTAGTCTAAGCTTACAATCATGCTAAACAAATAAGAAAGCATTTAAAAAAAGTCGCACCTTTTGATGGTGCTCACGTACAGCGGCGTTAATTCTCTTGATTTCATGTCTCAAATGACTAGTTTCTTCATGGATTTGGTCAACAATCCATGAATCTCCAGTTATGATCAAAGGTAAAACATAGGGTAAACCTGCAACATCAACAAAGATTTAATCAGATTTAATCAACATCTAACAGGCAACCTTCCATATTTAGCTTCTGTCTTATATTGGGAAAAGTATATCATGTAGGTACGAAATAATCCTTCACTAATGATAATTTATGCTTTATCTACCAGTGGTGCAGCTACAATTATCATTAGAGGGAAGCCGAAGAAAAAATTGTTCAGTTCTCTTAAACTCAAGACATAAATCTGTAGGTCTTAATCTTATGATGTATTAAACTGGTATTAAATATAATTATGTAATATGATGTGATACACAGTTACATACACAGGTGTACCTACCATATAATTTGGCAATAGTAGAAATTAAGAAGAGTGGTTGTTCCGTAGGGAAGCCGACAAGAATCGTACGCCCCTGTTAGCTAGGTACTCCATTAATTTTTATCTCAAGAATTTAGACATATTTTCTAGCTTAACAAAATCTGTCAAACCGCATATTTGTTCCTGAAGTACATATTTACACCTATTGAAAAATCTGTCATTATATATCTATCAAAGCACGGTAGGATATCTTATTAACCCCATATAATACTAGTCTTTATTGTTTTTCTAGTCATTAAATTTTCGTGTATAGATCACCCGCTCGGTCGGTGGATCCACCTTTTGCGCCGGATGTTCTATGTTCTACGTCACCTCGTTCCTCTGCCCTGATATTAATTTAAGTCTAACCGACTACAGATATCCCAAGATAAGTTTGCGCTTCGACAATCACTGACTGAAATACGAACGCGCGATGATGAGATCTAATAGGTATAGCGGTGTTACAACCATGGAAGTACTTGCCTGTTTTGTATACCTTAGATTACAAAACTATAGATTAGCTTTATGGAATAATATGCAATAATTCCAAAAAAAATTGAGTGGCAGAAGACGATCTATGACCGGAGTTGGTAACCCGACAGAGAGAAAACTTCATACAAACTCGCAATGATAGGTGCATTAAAAGCGCGGCAGTACAAAACTTTGAAGCTTTGCCTGGGGGGTTACGCTGTGGCGCAACGTTCGTGCTAATTCGGAAACACGAAAATTACCGAAGCGCATACCTTTTTTGGTTTACTGTAAGTAATCTCATCATCATCAGCCTAAGGCAGTCTACTGCTGAACATAGGCCTCTCCAATTGCGCGCCATTCAGCTCGATTCTCGGCAACTCTCATCGAGCTGCTTCCAGCCACCCTACGAAGATCGTCGCTCCACCTAGCCTGAGGGCAACCTACCTTACGTTTTCCGATTTGCGGTCTCCACTGAGGAACACGTCTACCCCAACGGTCATCGCTTCTACGGCTAATATGGCTGGCCCATTGCCACTTCAGCTAGCGTATTCTGTGAGCTATATCGACAACTTTGGTTCTCTGCCGGATCACCTCGTTCTAGATTCTATCCCTCAGAGAGATTCCAAGCATAGCTCGTTCCATAGCTCGCTGAGTGACTTTAAATTTATGAACCCACCGTAAGTAATGTAATAACACTTTATCTTACCTCTAATTGTTCCCAAGGAACCATCGCTTATGACACCCAAGCTAATTTTCGAATCTGTTGCATGGTCAAAACATCGTGGCATCCAAATACCATGCAAAGTTTTAGCCATTTCCGCCGACTTGAACATGCAGCCGTAAGGGTTGGTCGATGAAGCTTGAACCATCTTGATAACGAAGAAAAATAAGTTCTTAAGTATTGTTTCAATACTAGCAGTCACAAAGAAAAAAGAGTCCCAGAGTACGCAACCATTAATATGGCACATTGAGTTTGATGGCTCCAGACTAGTCCGAACATGAGGTCAGTGGAAGACCAGTGACAGAACTGTTAACTGAACTGACTCGCAAACTGGCCTAGTGTCCGAAGCCCATTTTTAGGGTTCCGTAGCCAAAAGGCAAAAACGGAATCCTTATAATTTCGTTATTTTGTCTGTCTGTCCGTCTGTTCGGATGTGACTCAGCCATTTTACTCGGAGACTATTTGCAGGACATTGGTGAAAATAGAAAAGGTGTATGCTGTCGACCAGTAAACAATGGTGTAGTGAAACGAGGAAAAAAAAGTTATTAGGGGTGGCACTCCCCATCGTTTAATTGGATCCCATAATTAAAAAGATTATGATGTTTCTAAGTAACTTTGCTATGTCAATAGTGGTCGAGTTATCTGTGGGATATTTTCGGTAACAACCGCAGAAATAACTTTGTTTTTCTTAGTTTTTTCCGAGAAGCACTATGCAATAAAAACTTATTCTTGCGGCTGATAAAATCAATACTTACTGTGCATGCATAATATTCTTCACGACTATGGAACGTGGTCACGCGTGGTCCGGAACGACTTGACTTTTTTTTTAATTTAGTTTTTTTTTTTAATAGCCAACATAGGTAGGTAACTGAACAATAAGACGTAATGATACCTTCTTGATGAATTCCTTCTTCATCCAAGACGCATTGAACTTAATGTGCTCCATGTTAAGTTTTTCCAACATTTCATTGGAAACTGCATCCCAATCACACCTTTTGCTGTTAGTGTTTACTTTCTTGTCATGCTTCAAATAAGGCACTCCGATCTCCGTATAAAACACGATATCGTTTGCAGCCCAAACATAAGCAGTATTGAGCTCCGAACTTTTCACCTTAATTAAATAGATATAATTTCACCATCAACCCATAGCATTGTAAGAATAATGAACCTATCTGCACATAGGTACCTACCTAACAAATAAGTTTAGAGCAGGAACTAAATAAGTAAGAAAGTTTTGAGGGTTTATTTATAATAATGATGAAGTAGGTAATAGCATAACATCACGCCTGTATTCCCCGAAGGGTTAAGCAGAGGTTTACAGTCACGAGCATTAATACGTATACACTTAGCAAAATTCAAAAGCGATTTTCTCGTAGAATAACGATTAAAACTTTCGAGGTAACACATATTTCATAAGAGTACGGGTTCCCAAATACTGTGTTCGTAACAAAATAAAAATACAATCAACACAGTAGGAGAAAATCACTTTTAAAAGTTGCTAAGTGTATACATATTAGTGCTTGTGACTGTACCTATAGTGCATCCACATTTGGCTAGTTATGTTTTATGTCCCACTAGCTGTGCCCGCGACTTCGTTCGTGTGGATGTCGTAAAACAACTTCCCTATTTGAATCGGATTTTGTTCACAATCTCGTTAATTTTGTTGACTGCCTCGTTGGTTTAGTGGTCGCAAGCGCTAGGTACTGCTGAGCATGAGGCCCTGGGTTCGATTCCCAGGTCGGGCAAAGTATTATTGGGTTTTTCTATCTGGAATTTCTCAGTAGCAGCCCGGAGTCTGGATTTGTGGATGGCAATAGGCTCGCCCCCTATTACATGGGACTTAAACATAACTGGCGAAGTGTGGGTGTACTATAGGTACACCTCTGCCTAACCCTTCGGGTAAACAAGGCGTGATGTTATGTTATGTGTTATGTCATCTTCGTCTTTTTCTAAAATAGAAGTAGCCTAAATCCCGATAAAATCTGTCCAGCCGTTTCGGAGATTAGCCGGAACAAACAGACAGACAATTTTTTTTAAATATCGTTTTTTTGTTAATACCGTATATACTTTCATATGCATTTAGTAAAAAGCTGTTATTTTGATATTACAAACAGACACTTCGATTTTATTGATTTGTATGTACCTATACGAGGTGTTCCTTTTGACATCCCATAACTCTAGCCGGTCATTGTACTCATCGTTTTGAACAACTTTTACTATAGGACCTGTGGTGTATACTCTCCTTTAGATTAATAACTAAATATGCATGCTCCTTTATAATAGGTATCATATGTTATGCTTACCTAGCATTTACATCGTTTTACTTGTTTTTTTACACTAAATAAATCAGTATACTATTGGCAGCAAATCTGACTAGTTTTCTCTATTTCCCGTACGAGCCCCAAACATCTCATGGCGACCTTGCCAGGATCCCCGAGGAGGAGGAGGAGGAGGTTGCCCAAAATCGCGAAAAAAAATCAGGTCTTACATTTTAACGAGTTATGCAAATATAAATTTAGGGAACAGCTGATTTTTTTCCGCGATTTCAGGTTTGGTCCCATAGTAAAAGTTGTTCATTATAATGATGAGTACAATGACCCCCTAGAGTTATGGGCTATCATATATGTAACAGAGGGCGAGCCTATTGCAATCAACCGACCACAAACATCGGGCACCGGGAAGTAAGTAATATTTAAGTACATGTGAATAAGAAAATATAGAGATATAACCTAAACATTGAGAGGTAAAGTAAAAAATATAACAACCTTGAGGAAGCCACTCAATGTAGTTTTTGCAATAGACCTCAGAGGCGTAGCGGAAAACATTATTTCAGGAGGTATTTGTTTTGCTACTATCATCAGAATGTCAATGACCAGCAAACCATCACCAACAATTATAGGTTTCAGAGGTTTCTTCGCGGGTTCTTTAAGTTCTTTTAATTTTTTCATAGGATTAGTATCTCTTGATACCTTAGTAGCTGGCAAAATTTTTGCAAAACTAGTTGCAATTTTTATAATTAAGTATAAATTATCGAACTGTTCAGTAGAATCCATGTTGTCAAAATCAAAACAATTTGGATTTGCAAAATTTGTCATGAAGCAAAATACGTCAGCGTCTGTTAAACTGAAAAAATAATAGAATATGTAAGCAACATCTTGCGAATTTCTTTTTAAAGAGCCTAAAAAAGCATCTTGAACCTACCATGGTATATCCGATGTAATTCTGATTGTGTTAAGACATGGGAAAGCACAAGCCGTGTACTCTTGTGCTAACTCTTGCGCTTGATTCGACTCATTCGCATAAACTAATAATATCAAGTCAATAAATTGCGTTTCTCCAAAAACTAAACCAGATAATATTTTAGTGATGGTTAGCTGTGACGCCGGTATCAGCGGATTTATAAACATAACTCTTAGAGGAGGCATAAATTTTGTGGTTTGAAAATTCATTTTTCACGTGCGTATATTCTGGTAATAAATAAATTTATATTTCACAGATTATAGTATTATATTTATTTCACAAGTTCGCAACTTCGTAACTATGACAAGATGACAAGACATTTAGCTGACATTTGACGAAAAAAATATGTAATAAAAGTTTGTAAAATGAGGTAAAAACAAAGAGGTTTCTAAATAGACTAAAATTTACAAAACAGTTTAATATTTTAACTAGCCGTGCCATAGGTTGCCTTGTCTACCTCACGTTACAAAATATCTCTTTCTACACTTTTTCTACCTAGGAACTTAATCAGAATCTTAGCCAGGGCTAACGAATTGAAATATCATCATCATCACCATCCAGAGCCCGACTTCACCCATTAGAGAAAATTAATGGATATGCGGTTCTCGAGTTAGGGGTTCTAATATACAGAAAGACAGAGTAATTGCGAATTAGGTATGTACGGAAGGTTATTTTTATTTACTTAAACCAAAATACGATGCTCCTGTGTGGTATAACTGTATAAGTGATCGCAAGCGTGACTGCTGAGCATGGGCCCTGGGTTCAAACCCCAGGTGGGGCAAAGTTTGTGTTGGATAATATACTTAAAAATAAATGAATTCACATTAAAGAGGTCCGAAGAGTATTGTGCAGTCTAGATGTGAACAAGGCCAGTGGGCGGCGGGCCTGACGGCATTCCAGCGATAGTGTCGAGGCAGTGTGCGCCTGAATTGTCTCCTGTGTTGCCACGTTTGTTCCGCCTCTCTCTTAAAAAAGGACGGTACCAAAATCCTAGAAGCTTGCAAATGTGCGACCAGTGCCCAAAAAGGGTGACCGTGCAATCCTGCCCATTACCGTCCGATCGCCATTACATCCATTCTGTGCAAGGTTATGGAAAGGATACTGTACAGTAAGTTGCTGACCTACCTTAAAAACAATTATCTCCAGTCCTCAGTGACCGTCAGTATGGCTTTCGCCGCGGACGGTCAACTGGCCATCTTCTTGTGTATGTCACGCACTGCTGGAGCGAGGTCATCGAGAAACACGGCGAAGCACAAGTGCTTCGCCGTGTTACATATATTAAGCGATACAGCAAGCTGTATCGCTTAATATCTCGAAGGCCTTTGACAGGGTCTGGCACGCTGGTCTACTCAACAAGCTTCCTGCTTATGGCATACCAGCTGATTTTTGTAGCTGGATATCAGACTTCCTTAGTGGACGGTCGATCAGAATAGTCGTTGACGGCTGCTCTTCTGACCTTATGGCTATTGATGCCGGAGTTCCTCAGGGGTCTGTTCTCTCTGCAACTCTTTTCCTGCTGCACATCAATGACCTACTTCCACCTGGTATTGTTAGGTACGCAGATGACAGTACCTACAGTTTCAGAGAGATACTTTTACAGCGCAAAAACCAGCTGGGCCGAAGTTAGTGCCTTGAGAGAGGCCATGGCAGAGCGGACAGATTTGACCTTAAGCCTTGTCTCCCAGTGGGGAGATAATAATCTGGTCTCTTTTAACGCCACCAAAACACAGGCGTGTCTTTTTACCGCTAAAAGGAGTCATTTCGATCAAACTCCTACTTTTCGAGGTACATCTTTTCCTGTAACTGATCGGCTTGAGCTCCTAGGCATGGAGTTGACATCATGTCTCAACTTCAGCGCCACCATCGAGTACAAAGCCCAAACTGCGGTCAAGAAACAGGGCATCCTAAATAAGGTGAAGCGATATTTTATGCCTGGACAGCTTTTAACCCTTTACAAAGCGCAAGTCCGATCCTGCACGGAGTACTTCAGCCATCTTTGGGATGGCTCAGCTAAATACCAACTTGCCGCGCTTGACTTGGTGGAACGCAGAGCTAAGAGGCTCATTTGCGACGTAAAACTGGTGGATGCCAAGCTTCACAGCTTGGCTCATCGCCGCAAGGTTGCCTGATTGGCGGTCTTCTACATATTATACGTTGGTGAGTGTGCTCAAGAACTCCACGACCTCATTCCGCCAGCCCCCTTCTACCATCGGACTTCTAGACGCACTGCAGGTTACCATCACTACCTAGTTGCTATTCCACCAATTCGCACTAAGCGTTTCCTAATGTCTTTTGTGATACGCACAGCAAAGGAGTGGAACTCTCTACCTGCGGCTGTGTTTCCGAACGCATACAACCCCGATCTCTTCAAAGTGAGAGTGAACAGACTTCTTCTGGGTAAGCTCGCTCCATCGTCGACTTTGTCTCTGTCAAAGAGTATAACTATTATTATGTCTCTGTCACCTCTGACAAGAGCAACTAACTAACTGACTAAAAAGCAAAACCTAAACCCAAATAATATCCGGAAAACAATAGCAAATTACAGCCTGCAGACGGCAGAAGGCTATACTAACCCATGCATGACACAAAATCTGTGCACACCTCAATACTGTTGAACGAACTTTGTTTGTAATTGAATTAAACATTTTTTTTTTAATGATCAAACCACTTACCCCAAATTTAGAACTGCTTAATTTTTATCAAGCAGTATCAGCCGAATCACGAATATAAAAAATTACAGACAGTCCACACGACTAGAAGTATAGCGACACCTATCAGACAACATAGACATCACGAAGCCTGCTATCAACTGTTTATGGCGCTACGTAGACGAAACATACATACATTAGTCACACAATCCTCAATCGTGCAAGCAAAATTGAAAAGAAAATTAGCCAAATATTATTAGAAATTAAAGATAAAAGATATGGGATATATAAAAAAGATACGGGATAGATATATGTTTTATGTTTCTGAAGAATGGCTAACAACCATTTAATATTATATCTTGGCTGCTGGGTTATTTCAATGATTATCTGTAAATAACGACTCATTGATTTACATAGAACTTGATACTGACTTCCAAATTACAAAAAACGTAAGATTTGAATTTCGGCTAGTGGCAAGGAGCTTAATACTTACTAAATGAGCGTAGATACTATTTCCATGACTAGTAGTGAATCTTTGTGCTTTAGTTTATCTAATGTATACACGTCGCCGGTGACTTCAAAATTTCGTATACATTCACACAGATTTAGACAATCAATTTGTCGCTAGTGATGTCAAAATATGTATTATGAATGTGGATTTGAGATTTTAAAACCGCCAGCGAGGCGCTGGCAACTAAAGTTACTACGTGTGTATTTAGCATTGGTACACTTTGCGCTTGACATTGACAAATTGTCAAATCTGACAATTTATTGATAATGACATGACAGATGACATAACTCCGACGCGTTTACTTTTTGTTGTATTTTGTGATTTTGCTCGAACGAAATGTGGGAAGTGTTAAATTGTGTCTAAAATCTAAATTATGGCTTCTTCTAACGACCGAGATGTGGAGGTTTCACCAGCAACTTCAGCGTCTTCAGTGAAATCTACGTTTTTTGAAAGATCTCTTTCCGTTTCATCATCAAGAGAGGATAAATGGCCGGAACTTCTGTTATCCAGGCCATACAAATCCTACTTCTACAGTTCGAAAAGTAAGTACTTGGCATAATTATTTCTATATAACTAATCACCATCCTACATGGCAAAATAATTTTAAATTGACAAATACTTACAAAGCAATATAATTTCGTATGCCAGATTCTATGTTTGTATGTTGTTGTGGATATCGCGTGACCGCTACATTGATAACGTTACTGGCACTTTGTTTCTGCATAAGTACAAACAAAGATAGCGGTATTTTTACACTATACCGTTGTAGACTGGCTAAAAGTTTGTGGCATCTTCCTATAAAGCATAATGCTATTGTGATCAATTTGTTGCTGCAATTTATATGGAGAAAAAAAAGTCAAATAAACCTATTTGATTTGTTTTTTAACAGGTTGTAAACAGGACCCCATTTACAACCTGTTGCTATTCCAATCTTTTGTACCCACCTACTAACAATTTTCTTTAAATAAATGATCACATACATACTTGGAAACTGATAAGCAAACCATAAGTTCAGTCTGTAGTAATACTGCTATCCCAATGAAACTGATTTGAAAAATAAAGACTTTTAAAATAACATACCTACTTGATAGAGTTTGTGGTCTGCTTCAAAACATCTTCTTTTCTTTAAATCCACAGATGTACTTATTACCAACTTTATAAAAATTATCTGTCAAATTTCATTACAATATCAATTTGTTTAGTGATGTAAGCTCCATTTACATGGTGCAAGTTTATTGCCTGTGGCATACCATAAAATTAAAGGGCAATATACTGGCACCGTCTAAACAACAAGTACAATATTGTTGCACGATAGCAAGTTAAAAACTGTTATAGGTGTAAACAGCATGTATAATAAAATTGCACATACAATAAAATGGCACTTACAATAAAATCACATTCAATTCTGGCATGAAAATTTTCTGCCATTCAAACATGAGCAAATGAAATAAAACTTTCAATAAAATTGAATGAAATATTTGGCAGCGCAAATACATGTAATACTTGAATCAATTGTACAAGGATGTGGGTGTTTAGGCAAAACTTGCATGGAATAATCATCTTGCAGTTTTATTGTCTTGGTGTAAGTTCCATGCAATTTTATTGAATAGCAAAACTTGCATTCAATTTTTGTATGCCATTTTATGGAAATTGCATGCATGTAAACACTTGCATGCAATTCTTGAGTGGCAATAAAATTGAATGTGCTCTATGGCATGCAATTATTGCTCTTGAACAGTCCAGAAACTTGCACTGTGTAAATAGAGCTTTATGCATGTAAAGGTGACAAACAGAGGTACTTTCGCATTTATAACATTTATAGTATGGACACATCGAATAAATATTTTAAAAAAATGCAAATTAACATCTGTTAATAGGACAATAAACATTTTTGTATTGTCTGCGTCTCAAATCTTATATATAAATAGGTACTTATGTGGCAAGTGATGACATGATGTTTTAATTATTATTTTGTTATCAAACCACTAAATTAATAATGGCAAATATGACACAAGCCATGACAAAGTAATTAAATTGATAAGTATTTTTTTCTCGAACATGCTTGGAAATTCGTGCATTATTTTGACAACCTTCTTCGAGATAAATTGAAAATGCTGTACTGGTCAAATACGAGCAGCGGCCGGCAATGTCTATCTAAAAATCCATATCTGTCGGGTTTAGCGACCGGCACAGACCAAGTAGTACTCAGACGGTAATCTAAAACGGTAAACGGTGTCTAATCAGTTTTTCATAGAAGAAAAACCGCTCTACGAATCTGCAATCTTGATAGGGACTTTTTTTTTAATTTTAACAATTTTTCGCTCGTATTGTTTTGAGAACGGGTCTTTTTGCCAAGGTTTGTCGAGCTCAGAAATGTTTTGGAAAATAGCCTTTTAAGCCACTAACCAACTTCCAAAAAAGAGGTTCTGCATTAATTCCACCATTGGTTGCGTTTGTGTGTGTAGACAGGTGTACCTTTTGCACACCCAACTGTGGTGTGTGTGTATTAGAAAAGGAATATTAGTCATTTGATGAAAATAAAAGACAAATATTATTTTTTTATTTTGGTTTTATATATTATAAATGCTTTATTTTGCATTGGTGGCAAACTTGTTTTCCAACCTAAACACATATGTGCCCTTTATTATTTTATTTATTACGTTGACCAATTAAATACTGATAATCAAAGATTTAAACTAGAAAGCATTCCTCAACAGCATCCCTGTGTATTACACAATCCAGAAAATCAAGTGAATACTTGGATTTTATTTTATTTCTAATTTCTTTTATAATACCCGTTTGTTGCAGTGTGATTTCCAAGTATTTGTTTGCTTCCTGAATTATCGCGGCCTTAATATTAATAGTATTAATATTAAGTATTAACCCTCACGGCATGTTCGGAAGGGTAGGCCAATTTTTTAGGGTTATTTGTATTTATGTATTCTCTTAATCCTATTAATGGTAGAACTAGTCTCACGAGAAGTAAGATTTGTTTCACATTGCTTACAATAATTGTTTTTGTTTAAATTTTTTCTTATAACACCCTGTGGTATAAGCCCGTGAGTGAACTTTTAGCTTTTCTTGGGTTGCAGTTGTGGGGATATTCTCTAGAACTGCACTCCGAAGGTTAGAGAATTCAGCTGAGCAGGCACTGTCGGCATTTTTTTCATTATTTTTTGCAGTTTCAAATAAGGCCTTGAGTTTTACTAGTTGCTCACCTGAATCCTCTTCACAATTGGAACCATCGGAGTGAAATTTTATATATCTTGTGATTAGTAGTGACTTAAAGGTGTGGCAATTTGGATCATTGTTTCTAAAATTGTACACTAACTTGTCCAAAAAAAATTTCTGTTGGATCTGAGTTGAAATATCTTGGTCTCAAGATCCTTATAATTTTATTCTTGAAAAATTTCCACAACCTTTGATAGCCTTTCAGTGTAACTATCCAGTTTTTTAGTGAGGGCACTGATGTTTCTTTATCATTTTTATTTTCTACAAATTTTATACATTCTAGTTTTTTTATAGCCTCAGTCAAAAATCTGTGATGCTGAGATGATGTAGTTAATGCATTCCGCAAAGGTTTTCCTTTATTATTTTTACTTGATAGGGAGGCTCCATTGACCGAATCAAATAAATCGTCAAAATATTAAACCATTTCTGCCGTATTCTTTACAGTTGGGCTTACTTGTTTGCCATTGGCATATTGAGCTGCAAAAAAAAGTAACATGCTTTAGTATACTTATTTTTATGTGACACAATTTGCAGTCGGTGAGAAAACTACATTGCAGGCAAAATACAAAACTGAGCAGTGTATGACAGAGTAGCTGCCACTGTTTTGCTGAACACTCTCACACAATTCTTAACCTGCAATAAAATAGACTAGTTTAAGGGGGAAGCGCTAAGGTAGCCCGCGAAATTAAAATTTTCTTACGATTTTTGCGATTTGCGGCTCGGTGTCTGGATGTATGTTGATCAAAGTATGGTACACGACCGTAACAAATATGTATTTACAGAATTATAATATTAGAATTAGTAATACAATTCCTTAAGTTAGTATAATCCTGAAATGTTAAGATTTCATGAAATAGTCATTCAATAGACTTACTTGGTCTTAGAGAGTTGTGGTGACTTTAATAATTATAATTCTGTAAACTCATATTTGTTACGGTCGCGAATCATATTTCAATCAACATACAACCTAATACTGCGGGGTAATTGCGTAACACACCTACAGGCGGGATTGGTTTCATTTTGACAGTTCAACAACATTCATTGTGCTATTTTTGTTGTTGAGCAGACAAAGGAGACAGAAACGATTACGTACAATCTTGGGCCTGAATGTAACGAGATGAAATTGATGTGAATTAATAGATTTAAACTTATCAGTCCCTTGCTGAAAATTCTGTTAGTTTTGACAATCTGAGAGCCGAGTTATTAGAGGTTTAGTAAAAGTAAGGCTATGTCACAATCTTTAACTAAAAACTTATTCCTGAAGTGCAAAAGATGTTCTTTAAACACTAATGTTTATTATATTTCATCTAAGGGTCGTCGGCCTAGTGTATTGCAGTGACTAGTTACTATCCCTCAATTCACAGAGCGATCCATAGTTTCAACAATATCCAATCCACAAGGCGGCGGTAAAATCCAAAATAACAATTCCAAGTCAGACGTGTGAGCGATCTTCGGTGTACAGTGTGAAAGCAAGGGTCGTACAAGGTAGGCAGGGTCAGAATCCATGAAAAACTGAAATAATCTAAAAAGCAATCAAAACGCATCGGAAAAAACGAAACGAGTGAACAAGCAAGAGCAGTCGGCAACTGTCTACTGCACGTCTACTGTCAAATTGTCCAATGTTGAGCTGACTCACAGCTGTCATGCCAGAGACATAGACTAAAAATATAAGACTGATTTTAATCGATATGATATCGATATTCATTATATTGGTTTTTCAGTAATTAATTGTTATTTAATTTATTAATATGGCACGTAAGTAAATACACTATATTGTATATAAGTATATTTAGTGCATTTAATTACTGGAGTTACCTACCTAGTGCGAAGGTTTTCTTTTTGTAGTTTTGTAATCGATTATATAGAACTATATTTCTCTTAATTCTCCGCTTCCAGATTGAAAATTGAGCTGATTTTTGATATTCTAAGATAAAAAATTATGACTAATTTTTTAGATCATATCTCAACTTATTACATTTGGGCCCACCGTTTTCCGTCTCCTTTTTGGAACTTATGAACCAATGGATTAGCAATTTGCTTCAAAATGATTCAGATTCTGATTGATAATGTGTTACGCAATTAGGGTGCTGATCTGCAAATTGCAAAAAACTTAAGAAAATTTGAATTTCGCGGGCTACCCTGGCGCTTCCCCCTTAAGTACTTAGTTTTGGACATCTTGAAATATTGATAAACAAGACTGTTCCCATGACTCAGTAGGTACAGCCGTTTATGCGTGATTATTGTGATTAAACCAAACAGACTAGGTATCCATATATAACCATCTTCACAAACCTCAATTCAAAAACAATAGTTACCTTCATCTTTTTAATTTCTTCTGGGATTATGTGTTCATCATTGAATTTGTGTAACAATCACATTTATGCGTGATTGCAGTCCGTTTTATATACATCCACGATGTCATTCCATTGGGATATTTTATTATCATATTTTATATTTTTTGTTATGAAATTATATCTTAATCCCTTTATTAGGTGGGGTGGATTGTGTATCACGCTTAGTGAGTGGCCATTGATGGTTATAATATCATCTGAAAATAAACACAGGAATATAGTAATCCTTCAATATTTCATAGCATTGGAATAACATAACATCACGCCTCTTTTCCCCGAGTTCCTAAGAGTTACCTACCTACACCCATATTTCACCTGTTATGTTTAAGGTGAAAGCGCCAGGGTAGCCCGCGAAATTTAAATTTTCTTACGTTTTTTGCAATTTGCAGGTCAGCATTACGTTGTATGCTGATTAAAATATGATTCGCGACCGTGACAAATATGTATTTATGGAATTATAATAATTAAATTCATCAATACAACTCTCTAATAATACCAAGTAATTCTATTGAATGACTATTTCATGAAATCTTAACATTTCAGGATTATACTAACTTAAGGAATTGTATACTGATTCTAATGATTATAATTCTATAAATACATATTTGTTACGGTCGCGAATCATCCTTTAATCAACATATAGGTACCCACACTGAGCTGCAAATTGCAAAAATCGTAAGAAAATTTGAATTTCGCAGGCTACCTTAGCGCTTCCCCCTTAAGTCGTGTGTAAAATATGTGATCAATATTAATCGTTTGAAGGACACTTAACGAGACACAATAAAAGTTTTATTGTTATTACGTCTGGGGGTTAGTGTCCCGCTAAGTGATAATTATGAATTAGGAAAATTATCTATTATACTCACCAATTCTGTTGCATCCTAATCTCATTTGTTCCCTCCGTGTGTCCTCTTGAAGGTTTTTAGAGCCGATTGAAAGGCTGTCCCCTGATCGCAGACTACTGCTACATGTAACAAGCCTGTGATTCCCTCAGCAGTTACTACATTACATTCTTTATTATGGTTTTTAATTGAACTCCAGATGTTGCTCCCTTACAAAAATAGAAGGAAATAGGTTGTTGCCATTTGTAAAGGGCTCCTCTCAACATGAAGACAAGTGCATGGTCAGCAAAGTCAGTCATTTTTTCTGAAAGTTCGACAAATCCAGTGATGGAGTCATTTTTACTGTCATAGGTCAAGACTGCTTCCAATGCAACCTCATCAAATAAAACTGAACAATATTTTTATTTTCTTCCCACGTGTTTACCTGAAGTCATTAGTTAAATATTATTACTATTGCAATATGAACACCGTGATTAGATGATTATTGTAACATTAATTTTCTGATCTGTGAAGCCATGTTTCCTTAAGAATCAGGATTAATGTTAGTTATCTAATAAGTACCTCTTTTATTACTGCAACAAATACTTGAGCACTGATGCCAGCTTTAATGTTCAGTTCAGGAACAATTTTATTTAGAGTGTGTTTTGTGGGTAGGATAAATATTTTATGCAGGAATCTGCAACACTTTGGACTTTGCTTTAATATCGATGAAGCAATAAGTTTCTCTTCAGTAGTGAAGCGTCTTCCTTTTGATTTTTTTGTGCATTGCTTAATTTGCATCCGCATAATTTTTTTGGCCAATGGGTACATTTTCTCAGCAAATTTTTCAAAGAAATTTTCCTTTGAAAACTTTAGTGCTGTTTGTGCTCTTTGACTGAATTTCAACTGTTTCCGGGATTTTAAATATTCATGGTAGAGCCTGGCACATTTAGGTGAAAGAGACTTTTTGTTTAAAATAACACGCCTTCTTCGGACACAAAGCCTTGGAGTAGAAGGAATAATTGCGTCTGTAAATAAAAATGTATGTTAAATCAATAAAATATGAGTGTGCTTTAAACAGTGCTTTTCAGATTGTAAAACAAAAAATGCCAAGTGCAAGTCGGATTCGCACAGTATCGTAGTACCACCACAATAATTTTGTTTACATTATTTTTATTAATTGCCATGTTAAATTACTCAATTACTTATTTTTGTTCAAATGTTACCCAACAAATTGTTAAACAAAAAAATTCCAAATGCAAGTTGGTCCTACTACTAATACTAAGCGTTCTAGGCCGTCTACAACAACCATGGCAAATAATTGAAATAATGTGTAAACTATAATATATTTACATTATTACAATTATTTGCCACGGTAGAGGACACTATTCAGTGAATATGTATGTCTCACTAGTGGTAAATAATGCATTTTATTACCTCTTATGATCTGGTTTTGTGAGGCTTCATTTCCACAGCCTGAAGTTGAAGGCATGTCAACTAACAATGTTGTGGTATGATCCACAAGGTCAGGGTTATTAACACTGGCAGCCATAACATCAATACCTAGAAAAAAAAAATATATATTTCAAACACTCCAGTTTTGCCAAAAACATTACCCATTGCTTCATTGCAATTGAGTAAAAATGCCAACAAAAGAAAATACATTCAAAAATTATAAAGTATTATTATTATATTATCTTAAAAGCAAAAAAAGACAACAGCTGTAACTTACCAGTTTTAGTAATTCTATGTTTCTTTGTAAGTTCAAAGGTACAGTAGGTATGATCCTCATGCTGCCTTTTCTTAGCATAAGTGTGATCAGAAACAGCATTATCTGTAAAGAAATATTTAAGCTTATCAACTAAACAAAATAATTTAAAAATGTAACTGCCCAAACTAAAAAGTAAAAAAGCAGCCAAGTGCGAGTTGGACTCGCACACAAAGTTCCTTACCACCGTACAATATTTAACACTATATATTTTTTTTGTTTTTTTATGTACCCCTTTTAATTTTCAACTTTATTTTATTTTTTGTCATAGTGGCCATTGTAGTACCTACACACTGTAAATTTCAAGTGTCTATCTCTACCTATTATGGTTCAAAAATTACAGCCCTGTGACAGACGGACCGATGGTGGAGTTTTAGTAATAGGGTCCAGTTGGCAACCTTTGGGTATGGAACCCTAAATAATAACTATGTTTATGCTTTACAAAATACTATGTGATAATATCAAGTTAGTGTGTTCTTTTACTGGACAGTAAAAACATCAAGCTAATGTGTTGCAGAAATTGGTCGGGCTGACCAAATTCTACTCGAGTTGGGAATCAAACCCGGTATCTAATCTATATTAGATTTATATATAGATTTTATAGATAATTTTGGCCGGGTATTGTAATTAGTGCAATTAGGGCCAGTTTGTCCCACTGTCAAGACAGAGCAACATAGATTGACCTAAGATACTTTTTATTTTCTGAATTTATGGCTTATGTGTGAATTTCCACAGTGAGTGGTTTTGAAACCCAAATAGCAACAATTTTTATTTTTTACATGATGCACTTGTCATTTGAGCGTATGTAAGTAATTTAAGACAAAATGACTCCACTGCAGCACTGTACATTAACACCCGCGCGTCCGAAGCTTCACAATTTTATAGCGTGTAGATGTCCTTGTGTAAATAATTTTCGCAAAATTTCACACTGCGCAAAAACTAAGTGAGTTTTTGAGAAAAAAAAATCCTAGTTTCAGAAAATTCAACAAAATTACACAATAAAATTGACATTTTACACACAGACAATGAACGAATTTCATTTCTTGGTTGTTCCGTGTTGTTCAGGTCAAGTGACAGCGGATTTTAAGTTTTCACTAAAAATATTGTAAGTATTAACTTGAATTCATTTTTAAATTGCTGCTACCGTAATGAACTCAATTATGAAGCTTAGTTAAAAAAAATAAAGTTTAAAATAATAAAGTTTAATTTGTAGTCATAGGAGATTGTTGGTAATGAAACGTAATCGAATATAAATGGCGCCAACGTTTGACATTTGTCACTCATCGTATGTACTCACTCACAGATAATGAACGAATTTCACTCCTTGGTTGTTCCGTGTTACGTTCAGATAGTGACAGGGGGATAATGATTTTTAGTATAAATATTGTAAGTTTTAACTTCAATTCATTTTTAAAAGTGAGCTTAGGACTTGGAATACCCCGGCTCAGACAGGTTAGGTTTGAAGGGGATCATTATAAGGTGAGGCTTAGTGCAACCTAAATAGGATTGATTAGGTTCAAAAACTGTCACAAAACCGAGTTAGCCAACTCGCGACTCCATGTGGTACTTGTTTGCCCTACCCCGAGAGTGTTTTTTAGAACCGGAGGTGCGTAGGGAGGACAGCCTCAGCCCGCTGTAATAAGACGCTCGCCTCCGCAGCCTCGGCTAACTGGTCGCCTTCGGCGACCAGCCTCGGCCGCTACGGCTCGCATGGTGCTTGCGCCTTATTATGCAAGGGCGAAGAGGCTGTACTTCCCGCAGCGCCGGAGAAGATGCGTTCCTCAAGATGCTGGCGTACTTTGACCTTTGACCTCGAGGTTACTTGACCTTTGACTTGATGTTACTTGACCTTGACCTCGAGGTCACTTGACCATGAGGTCCATTCGAATGGACCTTGGTCAAGATCAATGCCCTTGAGGTGTCCTGTGGTGTTCTCCACCCTACTACTCCCACAGCCCACCGGGTCCCGAAAGCTTGATTAGGCGATGGTTTTTAGGCCTCTGCCTCGAATTTTGCGGGCAGCGGCGCGGCGGCGGCGGCGGCGCGGGAGCCGCGCGGGCAACGCAGACCCGTTCTCGAAACCAGCGGGCAGATCGCGTGGCACTATAGCGGCATAGTATTGTGTCGTCGAGATATTTGTTTTTGTTCGCGAACGAAATGTCTGAACAACAAGAATATTTTGTAGATAATCCCATTAATTACTAGTTATTTTATTAACATAATAAAACATTTTTATATTTGCCTTCAATATTTAATTCGTTTTTAATTTCTTCCCATAACTGATTAATTAGCCTCCTATTTTTGTGGTTCACATCTTTGCTGTTCCATATCGGTGTCCTATCAAAAATAGCTGAAATAATTTGTTCCTGCACGTCCGAGGACATTTCGATACGTCACAAAAATAAATTGCGCAGCACTATCAATGCAGACGTGCGGCGGTCACCGCTTGACTGGAGTGCACCGCTCGTCGCCCTCTCCCGCCCCGCTGCCGCGCCGCTGTTTTCGAGGTCCGGTCCATTTAATTGTACGCATAAAATCCTGCCGCGCCGACGCCGCCGCGCCGCTGCCCGCAAAATTCGAGGCAAAGGCCTTAGTGATTTTTTTTTTTTTCACCAGCCGTGGCGGCCGGCAATGTTAGTATGAAAATTCATAATTATCTGTCGTGTTTAGCGGCCGAATAAATTACTATGAAAACTCATATCTGTCGTGTAATTTAAAAATAGAACAAACTTTGTACTTCGACAGATGGCAACCAAGCCAAGGAGGAAACTTATTAAAGATCTTATTTAAATTTCGATTTCGCTTGCAAATAAAGAAACAAAGGAACATATTGGCTCATGAAAAGGTATCGTTGTTCGACATTGATTCTGGAATTTATATTTCATTTACATAATTTGAATTTCCCTGCATTATTTGAGAAAAGTACTATGTCAAGCCTTGGCCGTAACCAGGCATCCCCTTTTGTAGGCCGCGGCAGTAATGTACTGTTACTACAAATAAAAATAAAGTTAAAAAAAACTATAATCCGACTACGTAAAAAAGGGGTCTAAAAAGGACGAAACAAGAAAAAAATTCAAATAGAAATCCAGAAATGCATAGGTACAAAAATGGTAATGGTAGAGCACCCACTGTATACTTCGAATAGGTATACATACCATGTCTGTTTAATGGAGGTGTTCCTGGCACCCACATAATCATAGTAGGTATACAGTAACTTAATTAATATTATTTAGTAGGTCGCCCATTGATTACATTTTTCAAAAAAGCATCTTTTCATTTAACATTCTTAAAAATTTGGTCCCCTGTGAGCGAGGGATATGACAAAATGTGACAGCACTCTCAAGATTCTTAAAAATTTGGTCCCGTGCGAGCGAGACAGGTGACAAAATGTGACAGCCCTCAGGAGGTTGTGCTTTAATTCCGGGACATATTGAATAAACTTAACACAACTTACCTAATAATCTATTTATTAAAAAAGTCGGGATTTGTCTAGGTGGGACACCCGGTTGAAATGAAGTTCCTTTCGCTGTATATTATGTATTAATTAATACAGAACCATTTAGTATGATCTCAAGTTTCAAGTCAAAAGTATTTGTATTTATTTTTAGGGTTCCGTAGTCAACAAGGAACCCTTATAGTTTCGCATGTCCGTCCGTCTATCCGTCTGTCCGTCCGCAGCTTAGCTCAGAGACTCTTAGTACGTACTAGGAAGCTATAATTTGGCGTGGCTATAAATATTAATGACGCCGATAAAATGGTAAAATAAAATCATGAAAAAAAAATGTTTTAGGGTACCTCCTACCTACATGTAGTGGGGAAGTTTTTTTTCTCGTCTACTCCATGGTGTGGGGTGTTGTTGGATAGGTGTTTCAAAAAATATTGCGGGTTTGTGAAAACAATTTTTCGATTAAGGGATCCGTTTCTAAAATATTGAGCTTTAAAGTGCTAATTTTTGTTAGAGTCCAGTGACCCCTTCCCAAGCTAATCGGTTAGTTTTGGAGAAGTTAAAAAATTCACGGTAGTAGTATACAGGGTGGAAAAAATCAATGGGCCCTGAAAGGAAACCACATTAGATCCTTAAGATATTTTTTTACATCCCACATCCCATTATTTTTAAAAAGAAACAAAACTGTTCGTAGATTTCTCGACAAGCTTACCTAAACCGGGAATCGAACTAGCTAAAAATTAAAAAAATAAACACTCGCCATTTTATTCTACTAATCGATAACATTATTGTACAGGATAATATCTCTGTAATACACAATTGATCTTAGAAATAAAAAAGATAATGAAATCAAACATTAATTTTATTTTATCATTATTGTAATATGAAGGACACGTAAACATGAAAGTTAAAAATTACAATTTTGTTACACTTTAATCATTTAACTGATAAGTCGTTCGAAATGAGACCCCTCGTTACGGATACACAAATTTAGTCTTTTCTAAAATTCACTTCGTGTAGCCTTCTGCAATGTGTTGTGGTGTATGCTCCTAATAACATTTCTACCTCAACCCTTAGCTCTTCTACAGTCTCATAAGCCTTTTTGTAAATAACATTTTTTACATGGCCCCATAAAAAATAGTCCAGAAGCGTCAGGTCTGGACTTCTTGCAGGCCATCAAATCATCCTGTGTGTACCTATCCAGACATTGATTTTTTTTTTTTTTTTTTCAACATTTAACATTGACTGTATCGACTAGTGAAATAAAATGGCGAATGTTTATTTTTTGAATTTTTAGCTGGTTCGATTCCCAGTTTAGGTATGCTTCTCGAGAAATCTGTTAATGCAGTTTTGTTTCTTTTTAAAAATGTGTCCTTTAAGTAAAATAATCTATCTTAAAGATTTAAAGTGGTTACCCTTCAGGGCCCATTGATTTTTTCCACCCTGTATACAACGAAGTTAAAAGAAAAACTAGCACAGCTAAGTAGGCTTTACAAGTTTACGAGTAATAGTCGACCAACTTACATTTGCAGTTGGAATGTATGAAAGACATGTTTTTCAACTACAATGTTAAGTTTGTTCTTGGGTTAAATTCATCCCAACTACCGAACCCTTCATTGTGCGTGGTCGACACGCACTTGGCCAGTTATCTTTTGACACTTAAATTTAAACTGACGACGTAACGCTTTTTCGTTATTTACGTCACAATTTCTGCCAGTTTATTCCTACCACAAGCCGCGTCAAAGAACTTCGTTCTAAAAAAACTTATTTACTAAAAGTAACTACTTAAATAATAAGTAAGTTCCTTCAAACGACCATACACGTTAGTTCTTTCCTACAAACATTTTTGGTACGGTAACCCTGATCACGGCGGCGCAAGTTTCCTCGAGCATTAAAAATACTTACAAATACCTACAATCTACATTATGCAATTACTTTACCTCAATATTTTGAATATTTTAATTGTTACAAACTTGAAAAAAAAAAATTATGCTCTAACGTGCTGTCGCCCAAGTGTGCTGGCACTAAAAGTACGATTATTTTAAGATACCGCTCCTTCATAAATTAACTGTTATTTAAAATGTCGCTACATACAATCATCTTCCCTATGTCATGTAAAAATTTTCCATGGTTTTCTAACAAACACAGCAGACTGCTGGCGGCTGTGAGTCGTGTTTCCTACAAGTTTCCGCAATTTTCAAACAGATGGCAGTATGCGCGCCAAGTATTGATTTTTCTGCTGTTGTAGGTAGTATGTAGCGCTTGCCGGAAAATCAATATTTTGGACGTAGGTACTGGAGAAACCATTCCGCTCACAACGTAGTTCGTGAAAATTACTCGTGCTAAAAGTTATTATTATAAAAGAAAGTTACCATTTCACCTTTGAATAAGGACCTAAACTACTCGGTATTGCGAATAAAACAAGTGATTTGACAAACGCATACTAACTTGACCTTCAAAGTTGCGCATCGGGTGAAATGATTATAAACGGGTGATCAAAATTTACGCGACACTGTTGATTGTTTCGCTTGATAGTTTATTTGCTGCTTTATTATGCGTTCGCTTGCTGCCGTTCATGGGGTGGATCCCTTGCCCGAATTAGGCATTCCATCGGCCATTCAACATCAGGGTGACGGCAACCCGGACGGAGACATGGCCGGTGCACAGGACACTATCTACCTGTGCAATTTTCGAGTTTCCGTCGATGGCGAGTGGCTCTGTCTGAAAGAACTGCACGATATGGAAATGCAGGATTCGTTCCATCGTCCACCTGCTCAAGGCACCATCACTTCACCTGACGATCCAATGAATACTTTAATGGGTAAATTAATGCGCCGAACAAAAGCAGTAAGTGTAAATAGTAATGACAATAAAAACAATTTATTGTCATCTGTTGTAGCACGGGATCCTGTTGTGATCGAACGCAGCAATCTTGTGAACATCTCGAAACTGATTGTGAAGGAGCTGATCGAACAATCGCTCCGGTATGGTAGAATGCTTGACAGTGATCACTTGCCACTGCATCACTTCTTCATTGTTCTCGAGCATGTTATGCGTCATGGACTCAAGCCGAAGAAGGTAATTACTTGAACTGATACTTATTTGTAACTTTAATGAACGAATGTTAAAACTTATTTAATATGTATTGTGAAATAGATCACTTAAAGACGTCATTATTATTATTGTGTTAAACGTTTCCTTTTAAGTAATTAAAAAAGATAGGTACCCGTAACTACATTGGGCAAACCCATCATTCATATTATAAGCATTTTCAGGGATTGCTTGGACCTAAAAAAGAGCTATGGGACATCTTGCAAATGGTGGAGAAATATTCGCCCGAAGCCGCTGATATCACAGCTAGCGTCAGGGATCTTCCCACTGTCAAGTAAGTCATTAATACGAGTACCTACCTACCTACTAAACCTAATATTGATCCAGTAGCTAGATATTCTGCGGTTATCTAGCTTTCCGAAACGCCCCAGTATACCCGTGTCATAATAGCAACACTTCAAGAACCAATTTCATGTTTAATTACACTACTCTACAAAAAAACAGTTTTGGTTCGCAACAGAAACGAAAATATTGTATCCTGGATAAATCGCTAATGCTGAAGTTAAATCTGATAACAGAATTTCGCCATCGCGTCAGGATTTTTAGTTATTGTTATTTTTTATTTCTCAAATATCTACGTACGTCTTGTTGTTTATTGGAAAAAATAAATTGATATTACGACTAAATTTACAAAAAACGTATTTATTTAATAAAAGCTATTTCTAAAGAAACAATAAATATTAAATTTTAAAAAATCTGGAGATTTAACACAACCACGTTTAGCGATTTTACTCATTTTGTACTTGAAAGTTTATAAAATAGCCAAAAACAAAAAAGCAGTGTAATTAGATCAAGCAATAAAACGTAATAAATGACTACAAACATTTAATTTCCTATGTACCCTCAAAAACAAAATAATAAAATACTGCATTGTATGTAACTTGATCATAAACAGTGTATTTTGTTTTTATTTTTTTTAATTTAAATTGACGTGATGGCAATATTTGATGATTACATTAGTAATCAGTAATGCCTAATTAATCAAAAAGTATATGCGGTTACTCTGTTGCGTAATTTTGTAAACTAGTGTTATTATATTTTTCACACATTAGTATTAAATTAATGTGTTAATTTCGTTACTCGAGTATCAAAACTCGTATAGTTATATATAAATAGTTATTATTTACTGACACAATTATAATCCACATTTTAGTTCAATAAAATAACAGAAAGTCGAACTAGTGAAAGGAGAATAAAAGTTATTGATTCGCCGATAAAAATAACAAAATCGCATTCGTATGGTTTTTAATTTTTACATTTTTTACAGGACGGCTATGGGTCGTGCTCGAGCCTGGTTGAGGCTGGCTTTGATGCAGAAAAGACTTGCTGACTATCTTCGTATTCTCTTAGAACACCGTGAAGATACGTTGGAGGAATATTTCGAACCTCATGCTCTGATGCTGAATGAAGAAGCCGTCATTATAACTGGTCTTCTGGTCGGCTTGAATGTTGTGGATTGTAATTTGTGTGTGAAGGTAATTATTTGTCAACGAACCCACTTGTTACTTTTTGACACCAGTACCTATTATTTTTTCTACCTTGACGTGAAATCAAGGCAGTAAAATTGATAAGTACTGGGGGCCAACCACCACCTCTTAAAGCAATATTATTTTAATGTTACTTCAGTGTTCTTTCCCACACTCAAGTAAGATTAAAATAATACTGCTTTAAGACGTGGTGGTCTGGCTCCTGGAGCAGATGATACTTTAAGTTCTTACATTTCGTTTATTCATCGAATTTTTAGGAAGAAGATTTGGACAGTCAACAAGGCGTAATAGATTTCTCGCTTTACTTACGTGGCAGTAACTCGTCCAATGACCTAGCCGGCAATGGTAACGGTGAGTCGGAGCCGAAACAACGCCATATCAACACGATGCTAGACCAGAAGAATTACATCGAGGAGCTGAACAGACATCTCAAGTAAGTTTCGAATCTATTATCTATTGTTCTCAACTTCTCACGTTAATCTAGGCAGTTAATTTCTTCTTTTATCGAATAGTTTTCTATTTAGTCATTTTCCCGCAACAGTACCTAAGTACCTCATTAGTAAATTATATTATTAATCAACTGAATCGCACTTCGCAAGACTATAATTTTTACTTTTCAATCCCAATGATATGCAATGTTAATGGATATTTTATGGTGCGTTTAAACTTGGCATTCTCTTTTGAAATATGTACTAACTACTACTACTAACTGTGCAAGATTACTTTCTTTTGAGACATTTTCATGTAATTTTATGACAGCCAACGTCGACGTTGTTTCGAGTGTGATGCCTCTTGGAATTAGTCATTCCATTCAACTTCCCAGTTTTTACCTATACCGTTGTAAACAAATCGTATTGTTGAAGGTTAACTGAACTCACAAAATAAATAATAAGGTCATGAGCGAACATTATATTTAACCCAGTTCATAGACTCATGACGATTTTACTCGCAATAGATACTGCGAGGTGATCGTTAGGTATCATAGACTAACTGTCTGATATAACGACAATTCTATGTGGGCTTCATTTGATAGTGTAACTACGGAATACTTACACAGTTACACCCAATCTCTGAAAGGCTCCTTAACACAAACATCAGTTAACAGACTGTCAAACTCATGTTAACTGCTGTCATTGGCTGATTTAAATAACAGTCAATCAGATCATTTGACATGGGTTACGTAGATAGTCTGGTAGCTAAAAGAAGTTTTAATAAATTAATGTGTTCTTATGCTAATTCCTTTTGTTCTAGTGCAACAGTAGCGAACCTCCAAGCCAAGGTCGAAAGCTTAACAACGACCAATGCCCTCATGAAGGAGGACTTAGCGATCTCCAAAAACACGATGATTCAGTTAGTTGAGGAAAATAATCAGCTGAAACATGCACTTGGTAAGTACAGTATAGTACTCGACACTTAACATAACATTTACATTAAATTGTATGTTTACGTCAAACTTGGGTTTTGTTACATGAATGAAAAACTAAACCCTAATAGGAAGCATGTCTCGTGTCTGGAAACGCGTTATTTAAAAAAAAAAACACAAATTACAGTTTTTTTTTTTTCGTCAAAAACTTCCCTAATATTCGTTCCGTTAACCTCTTATCATATAACAGTAGTCGCCGGAAAGGGAAACCAATCATGGTTCGATGACCATGTATTTACTATCGAAAACACAACGCGAATAACAATAATAGAAAATCCAGCAGATAAGACACCTTGCTTGCAGTGATGAGTCAGTCTCTGTTGTACATATATCTTAGTAAGCATTAGTAGCTGCGCCGGACCTGACGCCCGCGTCATTATTTTACCGTCGTTTATTATTTAACCACGGTGTTCAACCGTTATGCGCTATAACTCAGCATTAATGGGCAATTCTACAGCAAAAAGTCACACTAAACAAACTTTTTGGACCAAATCCTGTGAGTTATTTATGTACCAGTGTAAATATATCACGCTGCAGTCTCTGTTTATGTGTATTGTTAAAGCACGTGTGCATTTTTTGTGCAGGGCAAGATATAACCAAAGATACAAGGATGAAAGTGACGGAACTGCAGTCTGATGAAGAAGTAAGAGCAACTATTTATTTACTTTTTTCTTTTCTTTCTTTTATGCACACAATTATCGCTGTACTACTGCTTAAATTTTAGTTTTCATCAAAATTAAAACGAAATAATTAAATTCAGTGCTATTAAATAAAACAGGTTTTCCACCTTCATTGAAATTTCTTTGGCGTTCTCCCTATTGGAAGTGCCGTATTTGTATGTTATGATACACTACCCATTTAGGTACGTTTTTTGTGTTTCATGAGTTCTACCGTGCATTCATATTTTTGTTTTCTTAGATATTTTTCCTATTTTTTTATACTAGTCTTGGAATCTATAATATATCTATCTACTGATTAAAAATATTCTCGTACCCTTGTTTCAATGATAACAGCGATTAAATGGCCAAGATAAGACAGTATAATCTAAGGTGCACCTGTGACTCCCTACACATATTGCGAAAAATACTACAATGATTATTGTTCCAATACGGACAAGATATCTACGTCTTGGCGCCTTCATAAGAAAGACTCGATACTAAAATGGTCTTTCGAAAAAAAGTAAAACCTATTTACGACTTCGCGGTTTAACCAAATAGAAATAGATATAACAACGCGCGCGATTTTAAAAATAGCGCCTATAAATTAACAGTCCAGCGCAGCGTCTGAACAAATGTGTCACTTTAATTTTCAGGAGAAACGTAGCGTCAAAAGCATCGCCTCTGATAAATCCAAAAACGATAGCGAAGCCAGCAAGAATTTAGAGGAAGAAAGGAAGAAGTATTTGGAACTGCAGAGGGAGTTAGATTTACAGGTATAGTAAACATTACCGGTCGTAATACTTCGTAACATTGTTATTTTATAAACGTCCGCTCGAACCGAAGTCAAGGTCGATACATAATGGCTTCTGGCCGCAGTCGGGTCACAATAACTTTTATTCCATTAAGCAATGACCTGTCTGTTAATGGCTAGCGAAGTCTATATCTTATACATAGCTTACAGAAATGTTTTATCCGTACACTGAACGCCAAACCTAATAACAAGTTTCTAATAACGCTCTTTAAAACGTATACTTCAGATTTCACTCAAAGCAGAAATGGAGGTCGCTATGAAATTGCTAGAGAAAGATATACACGATAAACAAGACACAATTATATCGCTGAGAAGGCAACTCGACGATATAAAACTTATTAACCTAGAGATGTACAAAAAATTACAGGTGAGTTATTTACTCGTAGTTCAGTAAGCATGTTGTTTATAATCTTTTAGGATTTTGTACCCTACTTGTATTTTTAACTATCACTAGTGGTTGACCAATCACGCGCTTGCGTCAATCGTGGCTAAAGTTTCTTCATTTGTACTTCATGGTCTGTTGATGATTAACAAGTAGATAACTGTGACACTAATTTTTACTTTCAACTTGCAAATGTATCTAAATTACTCCGATTTTAGCACATCGTGCACTGTGTTTCATACCAGTTTAGCATTACCTTTGTGTACGGTATGGTTGTGTACCTACCTCAGACAATGCCCGCGAAGGTCGCTCGTCGCGTGGGTGCCATCTAACACTGCTTGATTCCCGCCCATGCATTCTCATTATCCCACCAACTTGATTAACGAATAATATGCCTCTTTGTCTTTATCGCATTCGTTGCATCGTAACTTGTTTCGCTTATAACTTATTAAAAATGTATGTATTCGTATTTTGTTTTTCTTTAGTTGCTTCTTTGTCTCGTTTCATTATTTGTATTACTCATTGACCTGCTAATATTATATATATAACCTATACTAATACCATGCTGTATTCACAATGCCGCGGTTGTCGTACGGAAGGAATGCGAGATGGAACTGACGCAGAAGGGCGAAATGGTGTCGAGGCTCCAGGGGAAAGCCGAACAAATTGGCAAAATACTTCACAACCTTGAGAAATATAACCACTTCTTAGGACCTGATAATGACTTAGTCAAAGCTCTCAGGTCTCCTACAACTAATGAAAATAATCTAGGAGAAAAGTTAGAAAAATTGAAAGCACAAAGTCACGCGCAAAAGGGTACAAAGTCTAAGGATGAAGGCCCGCCTCACAAAAAACTGAATCTCCAGGAAATACCACCGTTCCGTAAGAGCAATATGAGAGACAAAACAGTCAATCAAATCCCGGAGTAGTCTTTGACATTAACTTAATAAGCTGTGAATAAAACTGTTCCATCATGCCATGTTCAGGTGGTGTTTCCTGTTTCCTAGAAAATTAATGTATTACCTACTAACAAATTCTAATATTACGGTGATATTGAAGATGTTGAGGATAATATAATGGTTACAAGTATTATATGCATTTACATAGTTTTTAAATATTCATAAAACCACTGTATTAACCTCAGAATAAATTATTTGTATTGGTATGAAACTTAACAATAACATCTGTCCTGTAGTTATCTGCTTTAAACTAACAGAAATTATCTTACTTCCGCTCAAATGAGTTGTCATTTTATTCAGCTAAACTGTATTGGCCTTGTTTTAGGAATGTGAAAGTTCCTTGAAACATAAAACAGAGCTAATAGCCAAATTGGAAGCAAAGACTGAATCAATGGGCAGCACCATACATCAACTCGATGAGAAGTAGGTTTTACTAATTTTTACTATGACATCGCATCAGCGGGTTACGGCCTGCGTTCACCCGTCAGGATCGAAAGAGTGCCTGGATAATATATTACGCTGTTGAATGTAAACTAAGCGCTTGACATATCAGTACTCAACGCACTTAGGCGTGAGCAATGCACAGCTTGCGTGTGTCAACTAGCGGCAACTCTTTCCATTCGCTCGATATTGGCAAACCCTCACAATGAACTTAGTGAATGCAAAAATCAGTATTTTGATAAACGATTTAAGTGATCCGATGATAATGATCATATTGTTAAACGTAATGCTACTGTTGCTTTTGCTTACTTGCTGTGATTCAATTAAATATCGAATTGTACCATTTTGTTAATTCACATTAAGTTTATGTTAGGTTTTTTTTTCGATTAAAGTTAATTTAAGGTGTTCATAAATTATTTCCCACAAAATAAAATCGTATTTACTAGGTAATGTTAAGAATATTTCACTGTGTTATATAATTTGTTATTTACTTTGATTAAAACAGTTTATTGTTACCTATGATAATTATGTAACGTAATTAATAAAAAGTACCTGTATTAGTAGAATAGAGAGCGTGAGGATTTGGTAGCGCTAATGAAGAGATTGGTATTTTATATATTTTTGCAGTGATGGTCAAAGTTACATTATATAGAGATTTTTGATTATTACTTTAAAAGGGTATTTGATCTCGTTTCATTTGGGTAGCTACATGTGCTTGGAAACTTGAATTTTATGATCGTATACAAATATTGTTCTCGTTAATACCTAGCAGCAAATGTAATAAAACCATTTCAGATATTTACTTTTTAATAGTTTTGTAATTACGAGGCGGTAGTTGTGTAAAAGCCTTATTTATAATAAAGCATATTCAGTCGCATTCTGTATTTTATTGAACTTAAAATCCAATGCAGTTGCTTGTTTTAATTTTATGTTTATTGTGTAGGTTTGCCACTATCAATCTCAGTCCTATGTTTGCATGCTTTGTGTGACTAAACAATACCTTGATTTTGATAAATACTAACATTCTAAGCGTTCGTCTATTCCTGGAATCAAAAGCAATATACTTACTCAAGTCAAGACAATAGTTTGTGTCATTATTGTTTTGTTTACCATCAGTTTAGTCGATGGATTCTTGTCAAAACTTATTTTTTCTTTGCATAGCATATGAGTTGACTTACGATTGAAACTTACATTCGTTTAGAGCCTCAGTTATTCAGATTTTAGGCGAAAACATAACTACCAACTGGAATTTATGATTATTACAAAGTCAAATACGTTAGTCAAGCAATGAGCTCACATTTTTAATCCTGTACTGATGAGTAATGACTTGAAAAACACCTAGAGCGTTTGAAAAGCCAAATACGACTAATAAAGCTAACGTAAATCTAGTACACACTACCACAGAAGCTTTAGACGTAGCCTCACCAACACTGAAGTTCCCACAGAAGGTACTGTACAGTCAACGTCAAAAGTAGCTGATAATTTTCTCATTTCAATTATTTAATCCATAGTAGGTATTGGAACCTATGAATTGATTTTAATATATATACTATTACTATTCATCAATAATTCGTTACAAAAGAAGTGACAATTAGAAAAGTTTTCATTCATAAATCCCTTCTGAAGCTTTGCCTATTGTTATCTAGCTTTTGTTGCTGGCTGTACGAACAAATGAACTTGTGTTAAAGATATTTACACGCTGAATAGGTTGCAAGAAGATAAGTTGGCTAGGAAGAGTTTAGAAGACAGCGCCCGTTCGCTGGGACAGAAGGCGGCGGCAGCGGAGACGAGGGCCGTGGCCGCAGAGGGTGACCTAAGAATAGAACGGGAGTGGAGAGTGTCTTTACAAGTAAGTACCTAAGTACCTATCCATTTCTTATGGAACAACTCCTGAATTAGTAAACACCACCTTCAAGAAATTCTTAAATATTTTTAAATAAGAAATCAACGGCATTTGCAAGAGTAGATATTTTATACGTTTCTTTTAAGTACCTAGGTACCTGCTCCAGTTTGTTTATGTATAGAGCAAGTCACACCAAATTATTTACAAGGATAGTAACAATAGGTAATCACGAGTCTTCAATACTGTGTAAATACAACACTTATGCACAACATTCTTATTAAAATAATTCAATAAAATTTCTAAATCATTACAATATTCGCAATAAAAATTGTATACATAGTAAAATTACAAAATAAGATTATAAAATAAAATGAAAAAATAATACATTTCGAGAGTTAAAAAACTCTTGAATGTGCATGAGTATCTAGGTAGGTACAGCAAATCCTAAATCAGTTGCACTGTCCAATAATGTAAGTTAATTTACGCATCGTTGCTACTTAACATCGTATGGGAGGTACCTACACACATCAAAAGGGATCAAGTACATTTTTAAGTACAAAAAATTATCCAATTAATATTCATTAAATCTAGTCTTCCAGACTGACTCCTTACTTTAATTCCTAAGTAGTTAACAACTTACCCCTATATTTTGAAAAAATTAAGAAAAATTTTAATTTTTGCAAATTGTGGGAATTTAACCTAAGTTAATGTCAAAAAAAAAATGCAAAAATGAGGATTTTTAAAAAAAATATTGTGAAGATAAAAAAATTATCATCTGTGTTTCCACCGTTGACACGAATCACACAATCACAGCGCATACTTGGCATATTTGGCATACTTCAAATCAGTTCATCAAAATCACTTTGAGGAATGGCCGCCCACGTCCTTTCTAACAAGTCAAAAAGTTGTGGGGTATGCACGGCATCCATACTTGGCAGAGCTCTTCTTTGGGGCATATCCCACGCATGCTCTATTGGGTTGAAGTCTGGCGATTGAGCAGGCCACGGCAGAACGTTGATGCGAGTGTCGGCAAGAGTGCGTGTTACGACTCTAGCCGTGTGTGGACGTGTATTGTCGTGCATTAGTCGAAACGAATCACCCAACGGGCTTCGCAAAGGGATGATCACATATGAAACAATCCTCTCTGCATAAATCTGAGCATTGAGGTTGTCTGATCCAAATGAGATCGGTTCTACCACCGATCCAAATACCGGCTCAAACCATTATTGTTCCCCCTCTATAAGAATGAGCTTCCTGCCAAATTTTTAAACGTTCTTGACGTCCAAAAGTCCTCCAAACTCGAGTACGTCTTGTATCCGGCCTCATACCGAAACGAGATTCATCGGAAAAAGCAAACACAACGCCAGTCTTCTTCCTCCCAATTTCTGTGTTCGCGAGCCCATTGTAAACGGGCCCTACGATTGCGGGGTGCTATAGGTGGAACTCTCAGCGGCCTTCGAGAACGCAGACTCGCTTCACGTACTTAAACGATTTCGGATGGTTTGGTCGCTTATCAGCAAGCCTGAACAGCTGTGGAGCTTCGTAGTCAACATCATGGCGGTCATGGTACGATTCCGTCGAGCAGTATTTTTGGATGTACCGGTCCTGTCTGCTATTGGTATTGCGAGATCGTCCTCCATGTCGCTCGGCCACGCTGCCCGTGATACGATAGCGTGTCCAGAGGCGGCTTATGACGCCCTGTGTAGTGCGAAGAGCGACAGCCACAGTACGTTGCCTGATACCAGCTTGCAACATTCCGACGGCTCTCATCATCTCTTCTCGTGTCAAATGATATCGCTCCATAACGATGCAATTTTTTTCAGTTCCGATACAGAAATTGTAATGGGTTTGTAAAAACGCTATTACACACTTTTATAGGAATCCTGATTGACAGTTGATTTTCTATTTTTAATCAAAATTTAAAGAAAATTATTTCTTCAAATAGTGAATTCACTAAAAAAGAATCAATAACGATCCAAAAAAGTTAAAATAATAATCCTCAATTGCGGCGATACTCGAAAACGTACTTGATCCCTAGACACTTTTGATGTGTGTATTTACGCCCAGGCGTGGATACAGGAGGAGGGGGAGGGTGCAATGGGTGCAGATGCCTCCCTCCCTGGGCTTCGATCAAATTGACTCTAAATTAGACATAAACACAGTTTACGGAAAATAGATGCCGAAGGTTTTTTTAAAATGCTTTCACGACTTTCGAAATTCCCCCCCCCCCCCCTCCCCCTCTCCCCGCCCCCTCTCCGGAAGATGTGACAGTAATTATTATGAGATGACTAACCTCAAATATCTACATACAAAATCTTTGAATCATAATTTAAACCACAAATCCCATTGTAATAAAATTAATTATACCTAACATCTACCGAAGACAATAAAGTTGTTACAAATCGTTAGCGCGCGTCAATCATTGCAATTTAAACCTTATCTCAATGATAAAAGTCACATGACGTGCGCTCGTTATTTGCAACGACTATACCAGTCAATTCGTACTTAATTAGTTTTCCTTGTAGTTTTAGTTTATTAATAATCACTGTATTATAGGAATCCATGATGCGGGATCGCGATAAGATATCAATGTTGACACAAGAAGTGGAATCTCTGAAATCTATAGGGCAGGTAAACAAAACATAATATAATAACTATCTAAATATATTTAAATACTAATAATAAAGCTGAAGAGTTTGTTTATTTGAATCTCTGGAACTGCCAGTTGGATTTGAAAAATTATTTTTGCATTTGATAGCCTAATTCTTGAGGAAGGTTATAGGCTATTTAACATCACGCTACGGCCCTTAGCAGTGGTGGCCCAGTGGTAACGGCCGTGACTTACGGGTCTTAGGTTCGAACCCAAGCAGGCACATTACTTTGTGTAAATTATTTCATCACCACTGCTCTCAAAACGGTGAAGGAAAACATTGTGGGGAACCCGTCATGTCCTGGAACTAAAAATTGGAAGTCATGTGACATCCACCAACCCGCACTGGCCCCGCATGGCCTATTCCCTCGCACAGAAAGAGGAGGCCTGTGTCCCAGGAAACATTATTGGCTGATTATGCTTATGCTACGGCCCTTAGGAGCTGAGCAAAAAGAAAAAAAGTCAGAAGTAACGCTAAGCGAACACGAAGTAATAGCGCAGGCGGTCGGTGCGCGATACTATGGGGTGGGTCGAGGCAACAAGAAATCACGCGGACGAAGTCACGGGCAGAAGCTAGTATTAAAATATTGACTCATAGAACCGATAGTTTTATCTGATATGATGTCAACAGTTTTAATTTAATTCCCTTGAAATCGGGCATTAGCGTGATGTTAAATGTGTAATGTAATGTGTCAAGTATATTCATATTGTGAAATGGATAAAGCCGCGTTTACACGACGTCACTCCGCTCGTGCCTCTTGAAGTTTGAGAATAAACCTCTAGAGGCGTGAATGTGGCTTGAAATTATGAGTTTAGAAAATCGTATTATCTTATCTTAAAATCATATTACCCCAGTGTTAAAATGATTTATCTGTAATACATATTCTGTAACCCTTATTGTTATTATTTTAAATATATTATTATTGTTCTTATTCTTACTGATTTTTTTTCTTTGATATCTCTAGTACCATTAGGACTATTGAGGCAATCACGTTTAATTAATTAATATATATTATTTCAAACTTTTCATTACCACATTACAGAAATACCTCTCACTACAAGAAGAACAGCACGTCTTAAAAACACAGTATGTTGAAGCGCAAAAAACTTTAGAAGAAGTAGGTGCCACACTGAGCGAGAACAAACTTCAACTAGCAGAACTTTTAGAAAAGGAGGCGGCGCAAGCGCAGACGGTTGAAGAGACGCCCACGTGGACGCATGATAAAGACGCCACGGCATGTACTGCGTGTGCCAAAGAATTCTCAATAGCTAGGAGGAAAGTAAGTTAATAAAAATCTAAATACAGACAGTTATACTGATAACTTGTAGGTGTAATAAGATAATAGCTGTTATAAAAAGAAAAATTGGGCAGGTTTTTTTGTCAACAGTTACATATTTAGACCGAACCTTAATTTTTTTACAAGTAAAACTTCTTAGTCGCGTATTCGATAAATTAACGAGCATTGAGAGTGAAATTTCAAGGAAGCGTCACGTGTAGGCACATTTCATTACATAAAAGAGAAGAAAGATCTCTTTCTCTCAGACTAAATCTGTCTTATTTTTTTTCTTCTTCAGAAGAAGATAGAAGTTTCACTTCTATCGCGTGTACTGTGATGCACGCACATTTTTTTTAAAATGTGAATTTGTCTAAAACGATGTCGTCATCATTTTATAACACGCGGGCGACACGACGCCGAGGTCTGAAATTAGTGGGTGAAAATTAAATGAAATTAAAAATGTCGTTTCTTGTAAGATTATAAATTGTATTTGTTATCTTTTACAGCACCACTGCCGTCGGTGTGGCCATATATTCTGCGCGGCCTGCAGCGACAAGACAGTAGCATTAGCTGGCAACACCAAGCCTGTGCGGGTATGCGATGCGTGCTACGCTGAAGTTAGACTAACGTAGCTAATATACAATTATAGAATAGCTTTGAATTATTCCAATTGACCAGAATACCGCACTGACAATAAGGGTGCAACATTGAAGATGCTACTGGTCAAATTCGGTATGTATAACAATGAATTTATTACAGACTTGATAAGACCTGGCAACAAGGCAATGTTTGATATGATATTGTTAGAATTCTGAGTTCTACAACGCTCAACTTTTATTCGGCACCCTATAGAAGTGATTGTAAGTTGAGCATTCCGACATAAGTAAAACAAAAGATCATTAAGTAATTTTGTAGCTCAATATATGATTTTTGCGTGCGACACTTTTAAGTCATAAAATAAAATTAGTCAATTTAAAAATATCCTTAAAAGTGCTCGTAGTTTATAAAACGTTTTATACAATTATCTACCAACGAAAATGTTAGTCAACCGTAAATATTTTTAATGATTTTTCTTTGGCCACAACAGGTTTTTAAGGCTGATACAATACTTCAGTAAGTACATGAATAATTGTTATCATTAAATCAAATTGCAAATTATTAATTTTTTTTCAAACGTTTGCATCTATTAAATCATGTAGACAAATAATATACATACTTAGGCGCATAATGCTAAATCTCGTACAAAATGCAGTCCAGTAAAAATGCGTCAGAGGTCAAATTATAGTGGTAAAACATGCTAGCTCAAACAATTAACTTTTACAAAATAACTGTTAGGAGTTTAAAAACCACAAAATATACTACATTTGCTTATGAAGTCATATTCAGTTATTCGGTTTCCTGCGCATGTATAGGCCTAAAAATAATTAAGATATTTTGCATCTCAATTATTATGAAACACATTTTTCTGTCAGTTTCAGCACGGGTAAATATCATATTACTTTAAATATTTTATATAATATTACTTTATTGTATTACTATGTGACCTCTAGTTCCTCTTCGTAGGTTTCGCGGTTAAATAATTAAAAACCCAAGATCTATCCACTAGAACAAAGAGAACAAATTATATTATTATGTTATTTAGCTATGAATGATGATATTATAAGTATGTGTTATATTAGCTAATACAAAATTCGTTGCTGGTCTTAGCCTAAATCTTTGGACCATGTTTTATTTCTAGTACAAAACTTTCTTATTTTGTGATATTAAATCTATTAAATAAAATACAATGCGTAAGTATGTACAATTTCCAAAATAAATTATTTTTCTTTTTTATATTTTAACAGTTATTATTTGTAGTTATTGATAAACAATGCAATACGAGTTTTATGATGTCTAATTCAAATTGATCGAATTAAAAATAATTAAGCCGTTTGGTTTTGAATACGCAAGTACAATTAATTGGCCTATGAAGGTATTAACTGTCAACAATAGTATCTTATTTTTATTTTTAATAAAATGTAATGTGAAGAGCATCTTTTCATCCTTTTATTTAATTACTGCACCTGGTCGTTAGCTGTTAAACTGCTTAAATAATTAAATTATTGTTTTAGCCAAATGGGCTGCCGCAAAGTTAGTTTTCCTTTAAAATATTAACCCATTCTTGATCACTATACCAATTTTGGAACACTTAAATTTGGTTTATGCCAAAAGGCAAAACGGGCCCAGTAAAATCATTTATTAAGCCTCATTTATTAAGTGTTCCCAAACTGGTACAGTGGTCAAGAATGGGTTAAAAGGACATCACCCATTCTGGGCTAAAGTATTTTTTACTCAACACTTTACTGGCAAATACATGTTAATATTTGCAAACACAATTAACTTACAGCTATGTTGTCGTACAAAATGATACTTTTATTCATACACCATCTTCCAAACATATAATATTATATTTCTCCCTAATCGCCATACAAAGTGGGTGTGTCCTTTGCAGTTTACTACATGAATTTCAAAGATAAGTTTAGAGATATTTTGCCAAAATTTATTGTTAACCATAGATAATTACTGTTAGTGTGGTGCTTAAGTTGTTAAGAGTGTGTATATTATTATATTAATGTTTATTAAAATACACATTAATAATTGAATATTGTACATATTATATAATACTGTTTGTATAATAATTATGAATACGCAATCTGGACATAAAAATAACCGAATTAATTATGCATATTGATTTTTATTTCATACAAATCATAAGTACAGAATTCCTTTATAAATATATAGTCCTTTCGCGTTAAGAAAATAGTAAGTCATCAGTGCAGCTGCAGGGTAAAGGTGTTTCCACAATGGATAGCCGAGCTCTTTTTTTCTGTGGCGATTTTAATGTGTTGGTTTCTTTTTGTTCCCGAATAATTTTATAAACTGTACTTTCAAACTCATCGCATGCACTGGCTGTTTTTATTACTGTGCTCTCCATAGTCACATTTAAATCACACATTTTGAAGTACTTAAAAACATTGTAAATTACTCTTCTTTCTCCACTATGAATTACCGATTCATTTGTATTCTTACGAATAGGCGAGATATTAATTTTTATTATTTTATGTAGGTAACGCACAGTGTTATTGGGTTTTTCCATCTAGAATTTCTCAGTGGCAGCCCGGAGTCTGGATTTGTGCCCGGTTGATGGCAATGGGCTCGCCCCCTATTACATGGGACTTAACTAGCGAAATGTGGGTATACTTTAAGTACACCTCTGCCCAACCCTTTGGGGAAACAAGGCGTGATGTCATGTTATGTAACGAAAAGACAACCGTTTCGCCAAAAGATTGCCGTCAACTGGTCACTGTAAAGTTATCTTTCTAATTTGTTGCGACCTAATTGGTCGAGGGGCGGGGCTAGGCAACGATGACTCACTATTTTCTTAACCCGAACGGACTATAGTAAAAAATAATTAATCTAGTCTGAGAACACTACTAAACAAAAACTCTGTAACACAATGTACTTATTAAAATATACAACAATAGTTTTAGTTTATGCGAAACCCGAAACACGTGTCTGGTATTTTTATGTAAAGAATCTATGTACAAAATTTCAAAACTGTATCATGAAAAATCACAAAGTTATAAGCTTGTTATGTTATCTGGTTATCCGTACAAAAACATGCTCACCACGTGGCAATCCCGCGCCGCCCGCGCCTCCAGCAGCGTCGTCTTGCGCTCATTAATAATAATTTAGCAGTAGGTACCTAACCGTACGGCGATTGTATTGTAATTAAATGGTGATAACATTTTCCATCACACTTGCAGGCTTTGGACTATCGTAATGGTCAAGTGTAGATAGATATTATTATGTACTTTAATCGTAAATGCAGATGTAAGTGATAAAAGTTAGTCATTGCGATTTGTTGCATCTTATGCCAAGTTCAAAGTGGATGAAAGTGTTAAACATCGCATTACTTAACCACAGCAGGCTGTAGGTACAAATAATAACTTTCTACAATTAACCATCTTGGCATGTTTAAAAATGTTAATCATCACTATTTTACAATAATTGACTTACAATGTCGTACCATTTTTGTGTACTGGACGTGTGTGTATGAGAAAGACATGGTTTCACGATACTTTTTACATACGATAGGTACACAATCAACTGAAACACAAAGGCCCACGGTGACCGCACGCCCCTGCGGAGCGTGACACGTCCGCATCAACCTGTAGCATCCGGGCGACTGAAGGGGTTGTTTTACCCCCGCCCGCCGCTGGCTGTGCGCCCGTGCCTACTCGCCTAGTGCCGCTTTAACTTGCCGTGACCTGTGTTGTGCGCGTATGATTGCGGATAGAGTACTTAGTGTCGCTCGGTGTCCAACTTGTAACCTATTTAAAATATTTTTGGGACAAAATATAACATGATGTAAAAATTATTGGAATCGATTCAATTACTTATTCTGAACAAACTACATTTAGGTTTCGCATATACTAAAAATAATGTTGTATGTAACTCTTAAACAATCTAATAATATTATACATCCACACAACTTATTTTCCTAAAGTAGGTATAACTGGCAAAACGTAACAGACTGTTTTAGGGTTCCGTACCTGAAAAAGGAAAACAAAACCCAAATACGACCACCTTGTTGTCCGCCTGACAAGACGGACTTTTCTCAGGAACGGGTAGAGGTATCAAGTTCAAAATTAATACCAATTACTAAGGTCTGCGTTCCCTTAACGGGTGAAAAATCGAAGTCAACTCATTCAAGAGATACGGTCCATTATAAATACATAAACTCACGCCTTTTTCCCATGGGGGTAGGCAGAAACTACAGAACGTCACCTGATCTTCTTGGTCGTGATCTTTACACACTCCGTTTGCTTCGTTTACGGTCAATAATGTCACATATTTTAATTATTGTCTCACTTTTCAAAATCTATAGGATACTTCCCGTTGACCTAGCTAGCAGCATAACATTGGGCAAGAATTTCTTTCAAATCGGTCCAATCTATCAAAAGTTTTTTACTGCAAAGTTGAGTTTGTCATTCAATTCGGTATTGGAAATTCATAGTCCGTGATGTTACTTGAGTAAAACCGCGGGCAGCTGGACACCCTGAGGGTTTCGTTCCTCGGTTTTTTTTTTTCTAGTGAATGCCAACTCAGTTCCGCCCCCTTTGGGTTTCGACTTCGTTTCCGACTGACCTTGTATTAGGTAAAAATTCCAGTTATTTATTTAAAGCATGATACTACAATAAAATACATAACAAAATGTCGATTGAGTCAATCGATGGATTAAAAATGTTGTTCAAAAGCTTCTAATCTGATGATTCCCCTACGTCTTCTGCCATGACGTAATCCATGATGTGTGCCATCGCCTCAGGGTTTTCTTCTGGCACCTGTAATGTACAGTGGAAATGGTAGATTTAGTCAAAGTTTTGTGATGTACTTATCAATCATATTCATTGAAACTTATTTGTATGTGTATTCCGACCACCATGTCAATTCATTATTTTGTATTTTGGTCTTTTTGCAATATTAAGTCAATTGGCTTGTATAACTTTCTGATACGGATGGAAATTATGTGCCATATAATTTAACAGAGGTGGTACTTGTTTTTGATACCTTTCGAGTTCTTCTTGAAAAACATCAACGCCATATATTATTTCACATATCCAATTTGACTTACCCAGTGACCAGCTCCAAAGACCGACCAAAAACTTAATCTGTTCATTTCTTTATAATATCCGTTTTTGCTTCCACGTATCGGATATCTTTCAGCCATGGCAAAGTCAGCTGCACCGTGCCATTTCAACTTGTGGACCCAGTTGGAAGCACCTAAGAGTATAATTAAGATATTTATTTATGATCTAAAGAAATAATAACATTATCTTTCTTTTTCAGGGTTCCGTGGTCAACAAGGAACCCCTACAGTATCGCCATGTTCGTCTCTCTGTCGGTCTGTCCGCGGCTTAGATCAGAGAGATCCTTAGTACTAGAAAGCTGTAATTTGGCATGGGTATTCATATTAATCACGTCGACAAAGTGGTATAATAAAATCTTGAAAAAAAAATTGTGGGGTACCTCCCTTGCACGTAAAGTGGGTGGATGATATTGTTTGTCGTTTATCCCATGGTGTGGGGTATCGTTGAATAGTTTGTTCAAAATTATTGCACGTTTGTGTAAACCAATTTTCGATTCAGGGATCCGTTTGCGTAATATAAGATTTATATTGCTAATTTTTGTTAGAGTCAAGTGTCGTCGTCGTGCCTGCCAGCTAAACGGTTGCTTTTGGATATGCGAAAAAATTCACGGCAGTAGTAAATATTACGAAGTTAAAAGGAAAACTATCACAGCTAAGTAGGCTTTACAAGTTTACGAGTAATAGTCGACCAAATTACATTTGCAGTTGGAATGTATCAATGTATGGGAGAATCAACTACAATGTTAATTTTGTTCTTGGGATAAATTCATCCCAACTACGGAACCCTTCAATGAACATGGTCCGACATGCTCTTGGCTGGTTTTTTATCTGTTGTTTCAGCTTTAAAAAGATAACTTTGTATTTCATAATGAATTAATGAATCTGTGAATTACAAAGTTATTTTTGCAGTTGCAAAAAATCGCCCATATTTAAACAAAATACCATATGAATCGGCGTTTTTAGTATTTATTGATTAAATATAGTATATGGTACATGATATACAGAAGTTTCAAGATCATAACTTATTTTGTTGTTGCAATAGAGCTCGTACAAAAATGTTCTAAAACTGGCAACTTTTGCGGCCCCCTATTTCTTCATTTTTGAAGATAAAAAATAAAAATCATATTTGTACTCTACTCAATGAGTTCTAGACAATGACATCCCACATAACTACCCCACAGGGTAAGAAAAAAAATTTTTTTAATCAAAAGTTTATTGTAATTAATTATTTTAATTATTAACTTTATTTTATTTTTATTATTTGTTGTTATAGCGGCAATAAAAATACACAATCTGTGAAAATTTCAATTGTCTTCTTATTACGGTACATGATTTACAGCCCGCTGACAGGCAGACGGACGGACAGACAGCGGAGGCATAGTAATAGGGTTCCGTTTGGCACTCTTCGGGTACGGAACCCAAAAACACCTACTAAAAAAAGTATTTTGAATACCACTTTAAATATGACATGCTGATGTGAACAAGTTTAATAAAATCTCATTTAAGAATGCAAGGTCTAATTAGATTATTTGGCGAAACTCCATAGACGTGATGTATATCGCAATTTTTGATGACGATAAAACAAAAATACTTAAAAGATTTTCTAAACTCATAATTTCAAGTACTTAACTATATCTGATGACGGGGTCAACGACCGCTGGTAGTATAGTTCCTTGAAATTATGAGCTTAGAAAAATAAATCGTCATTAGATGTCGATACTCATCTCGTCTGTGGAGTTTCGCCAGCTAATTTAATTGGACATTGTGTATAACCTTGACTATAAAGGTGTCTGAGACTAAATTAAAGATTTCTATTTCTATATGCTAATGTCTAATTCAATAGCATAAAATTAGATTGCGTTACGCAACCTTATTTTAGACAATATTAGACGTCGTCCTAATACAACGCGATTACGCGATCATCGCAAGTTCGCGCGAATTTTAGTCGTACGAATCTGCGATCAAACATACTGATGTCGAATAGCTGGTGTCCTAATTGGCATTCACGCGATGCAGTCGTGCGACTAAAATGATTGTAATTTATTCGCGAGAACAAAGTTCGTACGAACGCGCGATCAAACATATTGATGCCGAATAGGTGTCCTAATTGAATTCGCGCGATATTCGCGTCGCGTTGTCTGGGATCGGTGTGAAGGGTAGGACCCGGCAGGAGAGGCCGCTCGCGTCGTTAATTCGCGCGATGATCGCGTATTTGCGTTCTATTAGGACACCCAATTTTTGATATCGCGCGATCACGCGATGGTCGCATCGCTTACTCGCGCGATGATTGCGTAGTCGCGTTGTATTGGGATGACGCGTTATATTATTTATAGAGTAGGTAGGTAGGTACCAAAAGTTATTATAACCTTACCGCCTAATGGAGTGACCACGTCCAAGTTTCCATTGTAAATTGCTATCTTCAGTTTCGTCTTATCCAAGAGGGCTTCTACTGTTATGAAAAATAAATAAAAACATAATATATTAAAACACTTAAATATGTTTAAACGTTACTAATAGCTGTAAGGTACTACTTACAAAATGAAACAGATGGCACAAGGAAGCTTTCTTTTAAACTTTGGTAAGCACTTGCTGATAAATAAGTCCATCTTATCGTTTTATTCACTCCGGCCAAAGTAGGCTTTACATATCGATTCATTTTAGTATCTAATTCTTCAAGTGCAGGATAAGGACTAGCACCATACACATTGTTAAAATTTAACTCTCCCTGACCGTTGAGAGTCCTAAACAAAATATCGTCTAAAATATCCGCTTGTAAATATTCATGTGTTTCTATAGAGCGAGCAAGCTTCTTCGCTACCTTTGATGAGGACAAATATAAATTCCGATCTATCGCCCCCTGAAATAAAACATGTTGGTTATACACATTTCTTATTTCTATTATCTAAATAGTTATGCACAACTGCAGAAATCAAGATAAACTCATACCGTGAAGTATAAAAATTCCGGTTGGACTAAAACGCTTTCTTTGGGATCTACCCAACCGCTACCAATACCGATTCCTTTGAAATTAATTTTCAAACTCTTCTTTTCAATTGCCTGAAAACAGCATATATAAATAAATACTTAGACAAACACCGGGAGCACTTTAAACTTTAACGTAACGCAGTAGCGATGTTTCTTATAAAATATTGACATTGAGTACCTAATAGAATCAGATCGTTGATCCTCCAAAGCGGCTACTACACGGTCTCCAAGCGCGTCCCGACAGAGGTGACCTTAGTGGTTTACAACTAATGATCGGAATAGGTAGTGCCATTTGCGGGATTTAGTGACCGTTATCATAACATGGATATGCCTTGTGCCTTCTGAATTACGGTTTTCCATATATTCGAGCTATCAAATCGCGGACCAAACTAAGTTGACCTGAAAGTTAACTGTTTCGCAAGTCCACTTTAGGTTTTTTTTCTATGTACAAATGTTGTTGATTTTCAGTATCTGTGAATAAATATTGCTATGTTTTGAATATTTGTTTTGTTCTTATCTTTATTATTATTATTTTTTTTACTATTAAATTTAACAATAAAGCTTTTCGTACGTCTCTGTCGAGGCGCAAATATTTTTCAGTTGTCTTAAATTGATAAGGGTGGTTTTTTAAAATTTAATCTAAGTACTAATCTAAAAACACAACATGTATTTTTATTGAACACTTCCTATTTCATTCACAACGAATTTCATTTTCTTAAATAAAAAATATAATATTTACAATCATAATATAATCATAAAACTAGAAAGAAACTCAAGTAAGTAGATGAAATTAAAATACTGTAGGCGGGCAGCCCTATCGCGTGTTTACGTACCGCGCGGTATTATTTCAAGAATAGGGCCGAGTCACAATATTGACATTCAGAAAAATATTCCTGGGAATCCCGGGGTATGTCCATATTAACATTATCATTCAGGTTCAATGACCCAAAATGGCACTACCTATTCCGATCCCTGTTCACAACCATGTAGATGGTGGTTCCGACCAAACATTGAAGCAGCTCTGCCAGTCGCCAACCAAGGTAACCTCTGTCGGGGACGCGGTTGGCAACCGTGTAGCAGGCGCTTAAGGGTACCTGCGAATCGAATCTAGCGCTGGTCTAGCATAGATTTTCGCCGAATACGCATATACATTGCGTAGACTCGGCGCGAAAGCCGCGTTAACGCGACTCTTGCGCAACGTATACGCGGCGCCACGCGTCAGTGCAACGTCAACGTCTCCACACCTCAGAGCTAGAAAACTTTTAGCTAGATCCGTTCCAATTTTTGTTCTAATTAAGTAGTTACTTATAGGCACGATACATACCGTGTGTAAGTAATATGCCAGTCTTGGACACACTTTGCCGCCATAACTTTGACTGAATAAATATGTTGGTGTCTTACGGAAGTATTTGTGTCTCCTGAAAAACACTTTAATTGTCCTTGCTAGATCCATAGCTGTGAACAATTAACATTATAAACGTTTTAGTACATTATAATACGAACATATTTTGTTTTCTATTTAGGTACGTCGTTTCTTCTCAAGAACATACCCATTTCTCGATCCGTTTTCACCAATAGTGAACTGTTTGTGACATAACTAAATCCAGTACCAACAGGATGGTCTATGAACAACACGTTCCTGTCTTTTACCTGAAATTGAAACAAACTGGAATCGTTATGTAGTGTCTGCCTACCCTCATAGGAAGAAGGCGTGTGGTTATATATTTATGAAACAAACTGGAATCCAGGTTTCTAATATACAGGATAAAACTAAATAATCCCATCCCCACGAAACCGCAGTCAAAGAAAAAGATGCCAGTGAAATTTAATGCTCTGAATTGCTCTGTAAAAGCTTCTTGTATTGGCCAGAATAGAACCAGCACCCTAATTGCGTAACACACTGTCAACCACAATCTGAATGATTTTGAAGCAAATTGGTAATCCATTGCTTCGTTTTTTCGAAAAAAAATTCTGTTCAACAACGTAAATAACGCAATGAATGTTGTGTTGTTGTTGAGTGTGTGTTGTGTTGTTGTTGAGTGTGTGTTGTGTTGTTGTTGAGTGTGTGTTGTGTTGTTGTTGAGTGTGTGTTGTGTTGTTGTTGTGTGATGTGGCGTGTTGTTGTTGTGTGATGTGGCGAAATGTGGGTGTAGGTACTGTAGGTACACCTCTGCCTAACCCTTCGGGGAAACAAGGCGTGATGTTATGTTATGTTGTTGAAATGTCAAAATGAAACCCATTCCAACTGTACCTAAGTGTGTTACGCAATTGCCCCGCCGGTCATTTCAGCAAAAATTTGAGCGAGTGTTGCTAATAAAGTTCAAATTGGATAGGCACTGCAAAAATGTTTTGTGAATTTTTTATAAATTTCCTATCCGGAAAATCGAGAATTGAAGACAAGCCGTTTATCACAATATAAACAAGTGGTATTTCATTCCAACTAATGGCCGCGCAATTTAGGTCAGCATATAATTTTCTGGAACTTGATCTAGATGTAAACAAATCTAAATTCTTTATCCAAGAGACATCTACTTATGTAATTACTTCGCGAATCAAGTGACAGCATCAAGATGATATTTTATGTTTAAGTATTCATTTATTACTGGTGTCTTCCTGGGACTTCATTGTGTACCAATACGTAGGTACTTATGCCTAAACATTGTCTCTAAAAATTGCGAAGCTTGTGTGCTTTTGTTTTCGTTACAGTACTAGAGTGATCGAATTGATGAAGTATTATTAAGTGTAGATAAAAACATCCTCTTACCCAAGTATGATTGCGGGGCTGCATATCCATATTCAAAGGCCCCATTTCAGCGAAGTTTCCTACACCACTTGCGGCAAACCCTGGTCCTCCTTGTATCCATATTATGAGAGGTTTACGATTTGCATTAATTTTTGTTCCATTTGCAAAGTAGAACCAATAAAACATATGTGCTCCTGGGCGCACTTGTACGTAACCATGTACACTGTACCACTGCTTATTATTTACAGCTTTCGTATAAGGGTTTTCTGTAACAAATATACACTTCCAAGTAGATACCTCCTATCTATATAAACCAACCGCGTCCCGACAGAGGTGATCTTGGTGGTTTACAACCGTGTAGATGGTGGTATAAGACCAAACATTGAAACAGCTCTGCCGGTCGCCAACCAAGGTCACCTCTGTCGGAGACGCGGTTGGCGTCTTGGCGACCGTCTACATGTTTTTCACAGTTTTCGACATTAATTGTATTACCTACCCATCTAAAATAATCTTGTTTTTGTATTTATTCTGCATAACATATTTCATCAACCAATTCAATTTTCCGGTTAATGAACTCGCGTCTCATTACAAGGGACTTATTAAACATAGATAACTGGTGTCTCTACCTACACCTCTACCCTTCAGAGACTACAGGCGTGTGGCGTAATGTTATGCTGTATGAAAATATTTATATTATATTCTTTCACATCATAAATTAGTTAAAGCCCAAAAACAAGGTGTAGTGTCAATCTTCCCAGTTCTCGGACATTTAATAATTACACGACTCTACAATACCTACACAGTCTTGAAAAAAGCTTCTAAAATTATTCAAGTTTAATTACTACTTATTATGGTTAAATTGCATACCTTCATACACCATTTCTGCCATAACACAAAGCGTTGTTGTCATCCATATTGTAAATAAATTCATTTTGAATTTAATTTTAAAAAACTACACCCACTTTTATCACATGCGCGCTTTAGTGTCACTTGTAAACGATTAACATCGTTTTAAACGCACGCCATGTGGTGATATCATAATAGGTACCTATATTCCTCTAATGAATTAATGAGACAAATCAACTAAAAAAATAGCTAGATATATACAGGAGTTGGAGTATATCCGCAGTTTTAGAGTATGTCACGCGCTTCTCATTAGAGAATTACGTAGGTGAACAGCAAATGTAGGTTATTACTCTGTACGCGAGGAGAGCATGGGTAAATATTTAAATAGGTAAAGGTTTCTGCCTAGTATTTTCATTGTCTTTTATCTCCCCTCTGAAATTACGCGCTGTGTTAACACAATGGTTGGTCAGGCTGTCAGACTATGCGCTCTCAAAAGAAACCATGAAATAAAGAGCTCATAAGTCAAATGCTAGTTATTTATTTATGTAAATAATATTAAGGCGAAAGCGCCAGGGTAGCCCGCGAAATTTAAATGTCCTTACGTTTTTTGCAATTTGCAGGTTTTATGTTGATTCAAATATGATTCGCGACCGTAACAAATATGTATTTACATAATTATAATTTGTGGATTATACTAACTTAAGGAGTACTATTACTGATTCTAATGAGTATAATTCTGTTACGGTCGCGAATCGTACTCTAATCAAAATACACCCAGAAACCGGCTGCAAATTGCAAAAATCGTAAGAAAATTTGAATTTCGCGGGATACCTTAGCGCTTCCCCCTTAACGTGACTTATTCAGCAGTTAAAATTACATAAGGACTTTTTACATACATAGGTCCCTACTCATCTATCACGTATCACAGGCATAGCAGCAGTGGCCGAAAGGCTGATACGTCTGTGACTGATGAGAGGTCATGAGTTTGAGTCGCCAGCTAAATACGTTAATTAGTCATCTAATTCTTAGAGTGACGATGGCAGTCTAAATAGTGTTAGCCCAAAACTTAGCCAAGAGCTTAGAGATTATTCCATTCTGCACCACTAAGTTATCCCACCAGTGCGACAAAGTGGAATGTTTAAAACATATATGTCCACTCTGTCGCATTTATCGATTACACGGGCTGGTAGTGTTGGATTTAAGAGAATTCATAACAAAATCAAAAGGCATTTATTCTAATTAGGCTGAGAATCGGCACTTTTCGAACGTCAAAATTACATAAGACAGTCCCCAAAACGCCTGCCCTTCGCAATGGTCAAATAGGACTATACAGGGCGTCCCACGGATATGCCACATGGAGGGAAAGTACCATGAATATTGTAGATGGAACATTTTACTGAAAGAAGACATTATTTGAATTTAAAAAACAATTTAAACTGCATTCATAGATATTTAAATAATTACATGGTTGAACCGGAAATCGAACCCGTTACACGAGAAAAATAATCATTCTGTAGCTTTATCATACCGATCGAAAGGCTTCATCATAAGGATTATTTTTTTGCTAAATAACATAGTGCCAAAAATAAAAGGAAGACCATGAATTTTAACATTTTTAATACAAAATTAATCAATTTATCAAATGCTCAAAATGAGTCCCTTCCTGTCGAGTCCATTACTGAACAAAATTTCACATCAAATATTAAAATTCATGGTCTTCTTTTTATTTGTGATACTATGTTATTTAGCAAAAAATAATCCTTATGATGAAGCCTTTCGATCGGTATGATAAAGCTACAGGGTGATTATTTTTCTCATGTAACAGGTTCGATTCCCGGTTCAACCATGTAATTATTTAAATATCTATGAATGCAGTTTATATTGTTATTTAAATTCAAATAATGTCTTCTTTCGGTAAAATGTTCCATTTACAATATTCAAGGTACTTTCCCTCCATGTGGCTTATCCGTGGGACGCTCTGTATAGGACACTGTGTAGGATATGTGCTACATAGTGCTTTAGCTGGGAAGAAGTGGCGCAACAAATTCCCCAGCAGCATAGCTGTTTGTTCAGTTAGAACAGTACAGTGAACTAATAAGAGTTAAAAGAAGTACGCGTGTTAAGTAGTAGTAGACGTCGAATGAAAGGCGACTAACAAAATTTATTATAAAGATATTTACACGGCAGATGTGAGTGGAAACGCCAGGAGAGGACGCCCTAGGAAGACAGTGACTTTATTGGTGATTTTCTTCAGAACGGTCAGGTCCGTAGTACTCGAGTCGACGGTGCGTTGTGTTCCACGCGCGCCTCAAAGAAATGTCAGCACTATTAACGGGGTCCGCTAGGGCCGATGCCAGCTAGGGTAGCGGGATGTTCGAAAGAGTTACCGTGGCCCCGGCACAGGCAACTGAAGGAACACGCGTGGGTTTTAGTCAGTAAAAGTGACACGCCCTTCCATTACGCCCAGAGCGGGAGAAGTCATCGGATGATTTCCCATCTAAAAAAAAAAAGGTGCGTAGTACTCGACCAGTGGTGCTATTCAAATCAAATCATTTATTTATTTGCAAACATGGGTATAGTACATAGGTGTTTTTTATAATAAGGTTCTCCATATTTTACCATCACATGGGCATGCAAAGGTTTACAATTCCAAATAAAAAATGAAAAATAAGTGTCAGATCATTGGAAATTATACTAAAATACAAAAAAAAATGTCAGCGTGGTTACAGCAATAAAAATAATAAGATAATACAATGAGAGGATCACAATAATTATGTCAAACTGAGTAACAGAATGTCAATCAGTCAGTGAATCATCATTAAGAAAATCATCAATCGTGTAATAAGTTTTCATAATTAAAAAATCGGTTAGCGCCCTTTTAAATTTTAATGTAGTCATATTTTTTACAATATTAGGTACTTTATTATATATCAGTGCGGCAATACCAAAAAAACTTTTTTTCATTTGTGCGGTTTTATATTTTACTTGACATAATTGATTGATGTATTGAGTCCGTATTGGATTTTTCCTAACCTCTGATAATTTTTTAAATAGATGTGGGTTATTCTGGAAAGATCCCACCGTGAAAATTTAGGTGAAGTGAGCGTGATGTGAACTGTCATCCCACCATAGGGCTCCCACACAAAACTGCGAATTCGCATCGCATCACAAAAAGCTGCGAGCTGCGCATTGAATTGTAGCTAAAAATTCAATGCGCAGATCGCAGATTCTTGCGATGCGACGTCGCATCGCAGTTTTGTGTGGGAGCCCTTACTCTACTAGAGATTGAGCTCACTTCCAACTTATTTCACCTAAGTGCTCACGGTGTGATGTTTACGGAATAGATCGGCGGATGTATGAACGTAAACAAGGCAAAAGGAGTATGTAAGGATCGTAGCAGGTGGCGTTCTGTAGTTTCTGCCTTCTCCCATGGGAAGAAGGCGTGAGTTTATGTATATGTATGTGTAAAAAAAGTACTTATAGTTTTTGACTGAAACTGACTATTCTTAAATTTCAATTATTTTTAGTAATTCACGACATTCGGTATTTATACCTAATTCTTTTCAATCTAAAACTTCCAGCTCTATTAGAATTTATTTACACCAAAATCGATTTTGAGCTGAAGTAGACGTTAAAATTTTTAACATTCCGCTTTGTCCCACTTGCACGGGTGAGGTCCGAGTTTATCCATGCGATAGTCGAAGGCTGCAAGAGCAAGTGAAGCGAGCTCGAAAATTTTTGCATCCTGTCTCTGATAGGCTAGATTTTCTGTTGACCATTCGTATTATGAATGGTCAACAGGTTCCTGACTGCCTGTACGCCTATTTTGTTTTCGTTGAGGTAAGGTTCAAGTCCAACATTGTGACCCTGCGTAAGCTAGGTATAAAAAGTAAATTACAACATAGCTGTAATAAATTATTTAATTAAATAACAAATCGACGAATGATCCAATAATACTAGTTGACTTATTTGTTTGTTGAGATTTCTTTTGGCGTCTGTTGGTATTTGAATATTTTTCGGGGAAACGAAGTGGTGAGTTCGGTTCTCTCAGTGGCGGGTCTTCTATAGGGGGCCTTACCAAAGGAAAACCCATTACGTGTCCAAGAACTCCACCAATGAGGCCAGGTCGGTAGGCTGCCTGAGGATGGTCTAAAATATCCTCCTTTACAGGTTTAATGTGGCCTGCAATAAAAATATTAAGTAAGTATTGTAAGATAGAACTGCCTAATATTAATCACCATTTTTGGAATTTCCACTAGGAAAGTCTGTTTGAAACTTAAGGACAAGGGAGAGGAACCTACATCGAGTGCTATTATCGATTTACAGATGCGGCCTTGAGTCTTACCTGCGGGATATTGATTCGATGGTGGCCTATAACCATAAGGGCCATAGTTACCCTCAAAATTATATGGAGGCCGCGTGGGCCTCTGAGGTCGATGCGGCGTGGATGTTGGTCTATTGGGCCCAGGGTAATATGGTGGATTGTAGTTATTGCCGAAAAAATATCGATCATTCCTATCCGATTTTCTCCTTGGACCGTTTGGTGTAACTGAAAATGTAAAACACATCTTTATTGCGTCTACCTAAGTAGGTATTGAAAGGCGACTGAAGGATTACGTTGAATAGGTGAGCAGCAATGCCGCAGCAGCAGGTTTTATGATGTTAGTGATGTTTTTAACTTGTCATAAGAAAACATTTGATCATCACCAAATAGAATATTCATGAAGGTAGGTACTAACCGGAGCTTAGATCCGTTTCGTCATAATCTTCTATTTCGCCGCAGTCGTCTTGGTCATCTTCTTGCGGCTGTTCTTGCAAATCATTGAGCGGATCCAACTGTGGTCTTTGTGGCCTACCGTGTCCAAGAAGATCGTATATCAACCCCAGAGTCCGCGGTCTGCTCTGCTCCCAACTGGCTTGACGCCGATGTGGGGCAATCTTGTTCGTGGGGCACAACGATGGATTCACTGTCACTGCATCCAACTGAACCACGATTGAGTATACCTATGTAGGTAAAAGACGAGAGGCTATTAGATACCTTCTTAACATTTTAATTACACTAGCTTTAAAATTATAACATACCGATATAAAAATAAAGAAATATTGTCCCATTGCGTCCATGTTTTTTTACCACTGAACAAAATAATAAATAATTTGTTCATAAATCCAATACTTTTCGCTTATGTGTCCGACTCGTATCTGAGTGTAACACTGACCGTGTTTTACTACTTACGACTTGGGAGCTCCCACGCCACAGGCAAAAGTGAAATGACTTTTATAATGCTTAGGCAATGACCGCACCATATAAGAAAATTCTAAATCTAAAGGTTCACAAAGTCAGAAAATAATCTTCTAGGGAGATTTTTATTTCTCTAACTAGAAGATTAGATATATGTAAATATAAGGTACTGCGCCGAACTCAAATAAATTAGCGATTGGGGACATTTTGACGATGATGAAATTGTTTAGTTACTAATAAGACGCGATGAATTCTTGGTATTTATAAGGACGAAAAGACCAGAGAGGCGTAGGTAGGCCTTTCATATCGTTGTCCTTTCTAGCTTGCCTTGGCTCATTTGTCAAGCACCAATGAATCCTAATAATTATGTAGTACTTACCTACCTATACATATAGGTATCTATAATACGACCAAATTTTAAGTACTTAGGCCTATACAATTTTGTAGAGCGGAACAGTAACTGCTTCATTGATTTCAATATCTAGGATCATGTACCTACCTCCTACCTATGTTTTTTAGATGTGCAAAACAAAAGAACCAAAAATAGAGATATACTTACCTACTATCAAAAATAGAGGTTTCGGCTAGGCGGCCCATCTCTAATCAAAAACTTTGGATAGGAATCCGTACCTACTTAAGTAAATACGTCTTACTTGTGATGACTTACGAACACTCACGTTAGACTACAGTTGGCTGGGGCGGCTCATCATCACACCTAAATAAAAGCGCGCTGTTGAATTTTCAACACTCGGCTCAGTACCAGTTGAATTCAAAATTTATTTTCATAGAAAATTGGGGGAGGCTCGTATGGTAAAAGGTTGGGAACTCCTGGGTTACGAGGTGACGCGGCGATCTTCACAGGATGGCTGTGGTACCAGCTGGACGAGTATGGCCCAGGATCGAATTCAGTGGCGTGTGATTAGAAAGGTTTATGTCTAGCAGTGGCCCGCTAAAGACTGATAAAATAAATCATCATCACGAGCAGTAAATAAGAAGTACCTACCTAGGTAAGTGTACCTACCGAGACTTACAGCATGCGATATGTTATATATATGTGTATGTATGTATGTTATATGTTATATGTAACCTAACTCTCATAGGTATTAGTCCTTCAAGAAAAACTTAACTATTGAGAAATGCAACTGCCAACTTTAAAAAAAGAATATTGCACACAGCGCGAAAAAAGATCTTTCGACATTTTTATAACAACACGCTGACACGCACCGTTGGAACTTAAATGCTCTTTTTCGTAATAGTGAATCCTTTTTCAGTGCAACAGTCATCAATTAAGCAAGACGTGATTCCCAAGACCCACATCGTATCCATGTCGTAAACACGTAGGTTGGTAGGTATACCTACTGCTTCGTTTAATTTCTTCATAATATAAGATTTTTAAGAACAAAAAGTCTCCTGCAAACAGGTGCGGCACACGATGCGAATCGTGCGCGACACGAAGGCAACGCTCGTCAGTCGTCGCGCGATACGCGGTGCCTTTGTGTCGCGCCTTGTTTGCAGGAGCCTTTTAGGCGCTTATGACCCGTCATTATTTATTTATGGAAATAAATTATTTACTTAATTAGGTACCTACTAAATAAATCAATGACCATGGCATTTTCAAATCGTAGATATGATCGCTAATCATACCTACTAGCGGGACAAAAAGCATGTCCTAACTCCTCTGTCCGTATGGCCATCCAAATCAGTTTAATCGTTGCGGCATGAAAAGGTATGTCCGTATGGATTGAGGAGCCACGTCAGATTTTAAAGGGCAACTAACACCCTTGTTTAGCAGAAAAGTAGCCGATTTTCCAGCACATATTCTGGATTTAGCAGCAAAATATATCACAAGTTACTTATATCAATGCGAAAGTGACTCCTCAATCTAAACATCTGAATTGAGGAGCCACCTGGAACTCGGTAAGTAATAGTTGAATATTATTGAAAATTGTGTATAGTCATTAATTTACATACTTATTACTTAAAAGCAAACACTTTACCTCAACTTGCGTACCTAGTTATTACCAGGTATTAATTCCACAAAATCCTTATATACCTATTATTAAGTAACTTGGGCTTTAAGAAATTCATAATTATTTTGTTGTGACGCATGCTTAGATATAACCATTTAAAAGTTTTATTGAAATGATTTATTTTACCTGTAAATAAAAATTCTTTGAGAAACCTGTAGTTTTTTTTAACACTTGTGTACACATCTGTACTCAACTTGTAACACTATCCTACATATTTTAGAAGATAGCATAATGTACTACGCGGTCGCTTTTTTGTAACCACCTAAACATGGTCGGGTTACCGCGGTCTTGCACTTCCTAATGACTTTTATTTAATTATCTCGTTAATTATTGTATGTATTGCGCTGAAATTTTACAGGTATAATACTGAACTAAGCAACTAATTATTGATATATCATTCAGTTTGTATATCCTCATACAGCTTTATCGGTGGCCAAATAACTCCGCGCGCATTGTGACCGTGAACATGGAGAACTGAATTTCATCATAATTTGTTAATTACTAATAGGATACTAATGAAACTTCACATACATTTGAAGGCAGTCACAAGCTACAAAATAACGTTTAAAGTAAGTCTTTAGACCTCTTATTCAAGGTGTTAGGACCTATTGAAGTGTTTTATATTTAATTAAATAACCTTTGAACGGTGCATTATTTTAGTTTTCTTTTTTTTGCACAACTAATTAAAACTAATTCTTAAGAAGTCATGTACAAAACATGATAAGAATCCGCTTAACCGTTTCAGAGGTCCAGCAAAACCACAAACGTTCGAATAACTTCGCAGCCGAAGAAAGAACAAATACAAAATAAGTTGCAACATTTACCTCGTATAAACAACTAATTATATAGCTAATATTTATTTCAATATTCCCATTAAAAAAGAAAATGTCTGGCTGCGGTAACGTTACCCCAGCAGGAAATGTTTTTGTTAAATAAATAACTGAAAAACTATAAGTACAACAAATTTAAAAATTTGCGCAACAATTACAGAAGCTGGGCAACTAATTATCTGTAAAATTTAAATTACTATTTTCGACATTATTTTGCCGGGGTAACGCACACCCTATATCTATACATAAGTATACAAGGTGTAACATAAATAACGCACAACCTCTCAACGGGTCATTGTATTCATCACTATGAACAACTTTTACTATGGGACCAAACGTGAAACCGTGAAAAAAATATCAGATGTTCCCTACATTTTGGCGAGTCATGCGAACATAAATGTAGGGAACAGCAGATTTTTTTTTCGCGATTCGCGACTTGCGCACGCATACGAAGTTCGGTTCGCGTGCATTTTAGGAACATGGGTGCTTACATAAAGAAACAGGTTTCCGGTGCAGGCGAGTCTGCGGGTCGGTACCTATCGGTGCAGGTATAATATTCCCATTTTATCTTATACGCTCACTTACAAAGAAACAGGTTTAAACTTGTTGGTGCCGATTACCCTATTAACCCTGCACCGATCGGTACCGACACGCACGGGTTTGTCTGTGCCGGAAACCTGTTTCTTTATGTAAGCACCCATAGTATGGACGACTTTAGACATGTTCGCGAGCGGTTAGCGAGAAGTTCACATGCAAGTTTTAATGTCCTCTCGCGGACACGAACAGTACGGTTCGCGTGCATCTTAGGAACATAGTATGGACACCTTTGGACACATTCAGAGCCGTTAGCGAGTGGTTTGCGTGCAAGAGACAGTCAAAACACTCGTTCACGAACACATCGCGTGCATACCGTGTACCTGTGCTGACTGACTGTTAGAGGCACGTAGTGTGCACGGTTCGTGCGCGTGAGCTTCAATTGCGCAGGTGTGGATCCTTGTACACGAACCGTTCGCAACACGCGCGCGTGCATAGGATGTGACGTGTCCATAGCCATCTGAGGTGCCTAGCGTGCACGATTCGTGCACGTGCGCTGGTGTCGACCCGCCTTTATAAAAATGAAATGCTGTTCGTTGGTAAGCGCATCACTTGAGAACGGCTGCGCCGATTGGGCTATTTTTCGTTATATTTATAATACTTAGTCCGAATTAGGTTTTTATGGAATGAAAATTTGGAAAAGTTTCCCGGAAAATGTTCAAATTCGGTAAAAACTGGAAGTGCTTTTTTCTATGGGAATTGACATTTTGACAGGACATCTGTCGGGTCAGTTAGTTAGTCTAAAATATTAGTATGTGGGTATGGATTCACTGTGGTTATTGTTTGCGCTGCTGAATGGGTCACACACACCTTGGATGTTAGCTTGAAATGATAAGGCACGGATAGCCAAAGATGATAGCTAGTTTATTGAATAGTTTTAACTACCACGGCCACGTAACTAATGCTAGGTACCTATAGGTATGAATGTTGTGTGAGAGCACCTACAGAATGCTGATTGTGTACTGTTGCGTTATGCTACGGCCACATTGTCGCGATAAAGCGAAGCGTTGTCGCGACCAGTGGTCTCGAATGTCATAGAGCGAGATCGGTAGAGTTACCGTATATTTGTACCCAAAATCGGTATTTGACAAAAAAATACAATATTCAATCAAATTCGTTTATTTATTGAAAAAAAAAACTTCAGACTAATTTATAACGAGAGCCCATATCGGTAGAAATACCGAAAAATCGGTAGGTTCGAGGCCACTAGGTTAGGTAGGTTGGACAAGCAATTCGTTACGTCGCGAGTCATTCAGGCGAACTCGAATACGACACTGCGAAGCTTTTTACCCGACTGTGCGACACAAAGGTGGGTAATGTGTTTATCAGCCTATGAGCCTATATACCTACTCGTATGTTTGTTCCTTTGTGGCGCTCTAGCGTGGGCTGAATTTCATGATTCTTACATCAATTGATTTGTCTTATTTTTGTGAATGTCCTAAAGACATGACAGTAATCATAATTTAATATGGCGACAACCAGACGCCAAATTGTAAAAATAAAATAAAACGAGGGAGCCTTACAGTAGTCGCATACAATGTGTAACATCTGACATCTAACCTTGGTAATCCCTTCAATTGGCATGCGCAAATCGTAACAATTGGTAAATCTGGCGACGGCCTTGGTGAGGCCCCGCCCTTTTTCGGACTACTTGCTTTTATACCCCGATTTCTCGCTATTTTTACCTATGGAACCCTTAGAAATCTGTAACTGATTCGTAATCTGTACAAAATTTCCTATTCGTTGTATGACTCATGTAATTTCGTTAATGTTCATTAGAACATGTTTCAAACTAAAATCTAGTTTTGTTATTTTCACTCATTTTTAACACGATTTTTTCTTCATTCATGACCTTATATATCAAAATTCTGCTTATTTTTACATTTTATGATTATTTTTTCTACGAAGTTACGTTAAGTTACCGCTACAATTATGACGGCCGTCATATAACGGCACCGCTATAATTATGGCGGCCGTGATATAACAGCACCGCTATAATTATGACAGCCGTCATAAAGTGGCACCGCTATAATTATGACAGCCGTCATAAAGTGGCACCGCTATAATTATGACAGCCGTCATAAAGTGGCACCGCTATAATTATGACAGCCGTCGTAAAGTGGCACCGCTATAATTATGACAGCCATCATAAAGTGGCACCGCTATAATTATGACAGCCGTCATAAAGTGGCACCGCTATAATTATGACAGCCGTCATAAAGTGGCACCGCTATAATTATGATGGCCGTGATATAACGGCATCGCTATTATTATGACGGCCGTCATAAAGCGGCACCGCTATAATTATGACGGCCGTCATATTACGGCACTGCTATAATTATGACAGCCGTCATAAAGGGACACCGCTATAATTATGACAGCCGTCATAAAGTGTCACCGCTATAATTATGATGGCCGTGATATAACGGCACCGCTATAATTATGACGGCCGGTTTTTTTTTGTGTAGGCACAACAAAGTGAAGGACTGGGTTCCACTCGGATATATCGAGCCTTTTCAGGAAGAACATCGTAAGCGACAATTTGCAGTTTTTACAGGAAAGGGTTTTTTTCTTTCCTAATTAACGATGTTTTTCATGTACGATGATAATTTCTTACAACAATAATAAAGTCGTGTTTATTTAAGAGTAATCGCGACAAGTAAGATAGTTTTGTGATTTTTGGCGCTTACGATGTTTGTCCTCAAAAGGCTCGATATTTTGATGGTGACATAATAAAAAAGATTCAGTGTTGTTTGCTCTTTTAAGTAATTCACACCGCCAGCCACTAATGGCTGGCGGTACTGGGACCATTATCGCCCACCATCCGAAGATGCCTCCGACCGCATGCATGAGATTGTTTGGAGACGGAAATAGATCATCTTGTTTCCAACTTTTTCAAAGTTCACTTTTTACGCAGTCTGGTTTTTTGATTTTATAAAGGACTTCGGGCGATTCTGCCCTGAAGCCCAATAGCGTTAAGACCAATGAATCAAGAGAATATTTCTTATTACTACTTTGAGTACCTACTTCTCTTGATTGTTAGTACGTAAGGAGCAGAGCTTTAAATGTGAGTAATTAAGTACTATAAAAATTCTGGTATTTCGTCAATTAATTATCATTCATTATTTTGTTTCTTGTAAACATCATCTTTTAAGCCAATAAACGGATGTTTTAAAACATTAGCCTCCTAGAAGCTGTTTTAGGAACAATGTTTTAAGAGTCGGTCGGCCAGACAGCACGTTAAGCCTGCCGCATCCCCTAATAGCGTTAAGATACATGCCAATAGAAAGATCTCTTCAAGGGGAATATTTTGTGGTCTGACGACTCCTCTCGATTATTAGGCAGTGAGGAGCTACAGAGCTCTAAATATGAGCAATTAAGAATTACTGAAATTCAGGTAGGTATTAACTTCCATTATTTCTATGCCTTGTAAGCATCATCTTTTAAGCCTATTACCGTCCACTTTAAAACATGGCCTTCTATACTCGTATGCCGTTTTAGGAACAATGTTCCTAAGAGTCGGTTGGACATAATGTTAAACCTGCCGAGGTTAACATATTGTTAACATAAATAATAAATAAAACGATATTGCAATAGTACAATAATCATTATTTACAAGCATCCCAAGTTGAGTAAACACATCCCAAGTTTATTTTAAGTGACAGAGTATAATATTTCTTAAAGTGGATACACCTCGCACGTAGTGTTGTCGTACATCAAAATGACCGAAATTTAAGAATGAACGAAACGAAATGCGTGGACTTAGAAAGTACTACGTATTACTATTGCAATATCGACTAAAATGGAAGCACTACAAGTATGATGAAATATAGTGCATCATCCACACCGGCTGTTTTTACGGTTTAATAAAACGGTGTGCTTGATACACCGGCGAATTAATAGCGGATATGTGACGTTAACATCAACAATTAATTCTCGTCGTATGTTAACTAATTAATAAGTAGTAACTTGTAAACATCATCATTATTATATACACAAAAAAAAACATTAAGCCTGAATTCCCTAAAGGGTAGGCAGACGTGTATCGTATAACTGTATTTCGGCTACAGAGGTAAAAATACGTCTTTAGCCAAATTGTTCTCTTTTATATACAAATATAAAACAAAGTCGTTTCTCATATCTATCTGTGTGTGTTCGCTTAGTTCTTCTAAACTACTCTTAGTGTCTAGTTCTTCACCATCATTTAGAACTTATTCCCGAAGATGCATGTGTAGAATACAGTAACATTTAACTTAAATAAAGCACAAAAATTATCGATATTTTGACATGTCGCCACATCAGTACTAGATTGTCCCGACAACACAAAGAAAGCTGCTCATTTACTTAACATTTATTTTTCCTGATCCTCAAGTCTTGCCGGATTGCCGTCCCATCCAAATTCGTTTTAGTAACAAATGTTTCTCTTAAAAAACATTATTCATTGGTATATCACTTATGGCTATTGGGCACCAAAAACATTCCTAAACTACGGTGCCCAAGTTGTTACTTATTTAGGTCATTAACTCCGAATTGACTAACAATTGGCAAAAGTTGTGTTTGTAGCATAGGTTCCGCTTGAAAATTTCTTTCTAATGGTGTGTAAATTATGGCTATTGAACGCAAAAATTCCTTAACTACGGTGCCCAAGTTGTCACCTATTTAGGTCATTAACTCCGAACTGACTAACAATTGGCAAAAGTCGTGTTTGTAGCATAGGTTCTGCTTTAAAAGCTCTTTCCATTGGTTTCTATATTATGGCTATTGGACGCCAACAATTCCTTAACTACGGTGCCCAAATTGTCACCTATTTAGGTCATTAACTACGAACTGACTAACAGTTGACAAAAGTCGTGTTTGTAGCAAAAATTCTGCTTGAAAAGCTCTTTCCATTGGTGTGTATATTGCCGTGACGCTATTGGAGGTCAAGAATTCCTTAACTTCGCCGGTGCTCAAGTTGTCACCTATTTAGGTCATTAATTCCAAACTGACTATCAATTGGCAAAAGTCGTGTTAGTAGCAAAGATTCTACTTGAAAAGCTCTTTCGATTGGTACCTATATATCTTATGGCTATTGAGCTTCAGCGCAGAATCCCATAGTTCAGTGCCCATTCTCCTTTACTTTTTTAACAATGTGGTCAATATAGTTTGTCGTAGATCGAACACGCAGTTTTATCGCGACACGAATGTTTGCGTGAAATAGTTTTCATCCAAAAATGTTAATTTTACTTTTACATTAACATTAAAAAGTTAAAATGCACAAGTATTAAATTTATTCGCTAAAAACGCCATCTAAATTTCCTCATTATTTCTAGTTGTCTCGGAAATTTTCTAGAATAAATCTAGTACATAGTAGAATGTTCTCGTATCTTTCACATGGGGTATATAAGCGCGAGCTCGTTACTGGAATTTAGTAAAAATTTACGAAATGGATCAACAACATCTTCGAGCGATTTACTTAGGTAGGTATACGAACACAAATTGGGAAATAGTTCGAGGGAAACGGCATATAAGACCAACACCGTTTTTGGCTCAAACACTACTACTAATCGCACAGTACGAAATTGGTTTCAACGCTATAATGAAGGAGACACATGTCTAAAAGATGTTCTTCATACTGGTCGACCCGTCACTTTTGACGAAGATGCGTTGCAGTGCGAGCTTGAGTTGCATCCGAATTCCAGCACCAGGGATTTAAAGAAAACTCTAAAACATCACTACAGTAGGTACTATAGATCGCCATCTACAGGCAATAGGCTACCGTAAAGTTTTATCAAGATGGACGTCTGATGCTCTGACCGATGCTCAACGTGCAATACCTACGTGTCTACATTTGTGAAAGTCTGCTGTTGCACCCGCAAAGAAAGAGCTTTCTCGAGTCGATTATCACCAGTGACGATTCTTGGGTCTTATGTGAGAACGTCACACAAAAGGCCTTTTGGATGCCTGCTGATAAACAGCCACTAACACAGCCAAAAAGCAGTTTGCATGATCACAAACTTCTTCTGTCAGTCTTCTGGGATTCGCGAGTAATGTTGTTTTGGGAGTTAATGGACAGCAATCAGACTATCAATCCCTACGTGAATCAGCTACAGAAGGTGGCGAACGCTGTTAGAGAAAAACGGCCAAAACGTTTTAAAGTATCATTACTTCATGATAATGCAAGACCACATACAGGGCATTTTTTTAATCACTATCCAAATTTTCGCAGGGTGTTCTACCCATGAATATGAACAACTTTTACTATGGGACCAACTCTGAAATCACGAAGAAAAAATCAGCTGATTCATACAAAGTTCAATACCTACTCGACCAAAATGTATGAAACAGCTGATTTTTTTTCGTGATTTCAGAGTTGGTCCCATAGTGAAAGTTGTTCGTATTCATGGGTAAAACATCCTGCGAAAATTTGGATAGTGATTAAAAAAATGCCCTGTATAGCGCAAGTGACCCGTTAGCTCGCTTGGACAATGATACCTCACCCACCTTATAGCCCTTTTTTTTTGTGGATGGGAAATCATCAAATGACTTCTCCCGCTCTGGGCGGAGCGGGAGGGCGTGTCAGACTTTTACTGACTAAAACCCACCCGTGTTCCTTCTGTTGCCTGTGCCGGGGCCACGGTAACTCTTTCGAACATCCCGCAACCCTAGCTGGCATCGGCCCTAGCGGACCCCGTCAATAGTGCTGTCATCTCTTTGAGGCGCGCGTGGAACACGACGCGCCGTCGACTCGGGCTTGGTCCTTACCGGACGGCGAGCTACCCATTGCTCGCCGTCCGCAAGCCCGCGCCTACGGTGGCCGGGAATCGGCTACCAATTCCCGACGCCCAGGGCGTCTCCTGCGGCGACTAGGGGCGTAAGGCGCAAAGCTTGCCTCTCCCTCACGCGTCCCACCTCCTCCTTCACGAGCATTACTGCTTCGCAGAAGGAGGTAATGGCTTCCCATGTACTCTCGCTCCGTACCATGGCCTGGACCAGGGCCGGACGCGAGAGATCGCCGCCGCCGATCGCTTCCGCGAGGACACGGCGGTGCTCCGCCCAAGCCGGGCAGACCTCCACCGTATGCTCCACCGTGTCCTCCGGGCGATCCACACAGTGGTGACACCCGGGCGTTTCCTCCCGCCTTATCCGGAACAGGTACCTCCCGAAGCACCCGTGTCCGGTGAGGACCTGCGTCAGGCGGAAGGTGAGGACGCCGTGGCGCCTCTCCAGCCACTCCTCAAAGAGGGGACTTATCGCCGCAATTGTGGCGTGCCCAGCGCTGGGTTGCGACAATCGCACTCTCCATGCCACCATGAGATCCTGCCGGAGCTCTGTCCGCCGTGCCGCGATTTCTCGCGGCAACGGAGTTACGCCCCGGCGTCCTGCCTCCTCGCGCCACTCCCACATGTGCGCGAGGTCTTTTGCCTCCAGATCCCATGGCGGTAATCCGGCAAGGAGGTTCGCCGCCTCCCCGGAGACCGTGCGGTATCCCCGGGCTAACCGGATGGCCATGACCCTCTGGGACACGTTCAACCGACGGACCGGTCGCCGCCTCACGGAACGCGCCCACACCGGAGCTCCGTAAAGGGCCATGGACCGCACAACCCCCGCGTAGAGCCTCCGGCAGGAGGCGTTTGGACCCCCCAGATTGGGCAGGAGCCGCCCCAAGGCAGCCCCGGCCCGCTTCAGTCTGGGAGCCAAACGTCGGAAATGCTCCACGAAATTCCACCGGCTGTCGAGGACGAGTCCCAGGTACTTCATCGTCGACTCTACACCGATGAGAACCCCTCCTACCGTTATTTGGGAACCCGATGGTGGCGCGTTCCGAGGACCATGAAAACACATGGCCTCGGACTTGTGCAAGGCCACCTCGAGTCCCAATTGCCGGATCCTCTCTACGATTGTCGCAACCCCGCGTGCCGCTAATTCGGCCGCCGCCTGGTGCGACCACCCCTGCGCCAGGACCAGCGTGTCGTCAGCGTAGCAAACTACGCTGACGCCACCAGGGAGGTCGGCACGCAGCACCCAGTCGTACCCGATGTCCCACAGATGCGGTCCCAGAACCGATCCCTGCGGGACACCGCACGACATCTCTCGCCGGTTCCACTCTCCCCGGTGACCAGGGTAGATGACGGCCCTGTCCGTCAGATAGGCCTCGACCACGCGACAGAGGTAGGTCGGCACTCGGTGATACCGGAGTGCCTCCCTGATGCAACTCCAGGGCAGGGTGTTGAAGGCATTGGCGATGTCTAGAGACACCGCCAAGACGACCCCACCCCGGGCCACAGCATCCCCCGTCGTGAGGGCTCGAACGCGCATGATGGCGTCCACCGTAGAGCGCCCCTTGCGGAAACCAAACTGGCTCTCCGCCAAATCCGGCCCCACCCTCACCAGCCGCCCGACGAGGCGGTCTGCAATGACTCTTTCAAAGATCTTGCCCACCTCGTCGAGCAGCACGATGGGCCGGTAAGCGGACGGAGAGTCCGCAGGGCGCCCTGGCTTCTTAATGAGGACCAGTTTCCCCGTCTTCCATTGAAGTGGGAACCGGCCCCTCTCCAAGCATGCGCTTAGGAGCCCCCTTAGTCGAGGCCCGAGAGCCTCCAAGGCCAGGACCCAGGCTTTTCCAGGTAAGCCGTCGGGTCCTGGGGCGGTATTCCTGGCATTCAGCCTGCGCACCGCCACTCTCAGCTCTACCTCGGTCACCTCAGGAGCATCGTCGTCATCGTCGGCTGTGTGGTCCGCATCGGACACCGCAGGAGACGGAGCCATGGGCGGGGGAGTATGTTCCCCTCGCAAAGGGAACAGAGCGCTCACCACGTCCTCCACGAGCTGGGGCCGGAGACTCTGCGTCAGCGGGGGAGCCCATGGGCGGAGTTTGTTCCGCACCATTTTATACGGGCGTCCCCACGGGTCCCTGTTCAGAGCCTCCAGCGACTCCTCGCGGGCCAGTCCCTTGACCCGCAGGATCTCCGCTCGGAGGGCGGTCTTCGCCGCTCTGTAGCCCTCGTACAGCTCCGCCTGAATGGCTTCCGTATTTGGAGGGCGGATACGGAGCTTGCGGTGCCTGGTGTACCGGCGTCGCGCAGCAACGCACGCGTCGCGCAGAGACGTCAACTCCGGCGACCACCAGCACACCTGGCGCAGGGCGCGTCCGTGCCGGACCCGGGGCATTGCCACGTCGCATACTTCGGACATGGCCTCCCGGAACCACCCCGCCTCGTCATTGATGTCAGCAGGCCTGTCCGGTGGTGACACCCAGGCCTGCACGATCGAGGCTTCCAGGAGGAGCTCCCGGTCCAGCTGCTTCAACGCCCACCGCGGACCACTCGGGGCCTGTCGGACCAGCGCGCTCGAGGTCTGGGCGGAGACGTCAAACCGGATATACCGGTGATCGGAGTAAGTCTCCACCCCCTCCATGACGCGCCAGTCGACGACACGCGGCGACAGAGCGGGGCTGGCGAACGAAATGTCCACCACTGACTCACCCCGCATCCGCACACACGTGGGGACAGAACCCCGGTTTAGGACGACCAGGCCCGTCTCCAGAGCCCAGTCCTCCACCATCCTGCCCCGTGTATCCGTATGCCGGGAACCCCAAGCCACATTCTTGGCATTGAAGTCCCCGAGGACGAACACAGAGAGGGAACGGAATCCGACGACGACGACTCTCAACTCCGCAAGGGAGTTGTGGAACTCGGCGAGAGTTCGGTTCGGGGAGAAGTATACCCCTACCACGACAATCTCCCCGAACCGTGCTGCCACGCAACCCCGTCCCCTATTGACAGCCTCGAGGGACGGGGTACACCTTATAGCCCTGTGGTGCTATTCTGTAAAGATCCCACTGTGAAAATTTAGGTGAAGTGAGCGTGATGTGAACTGTCATCCCACCTTACTCTACTAGGAATTGAGCTCACTTCAAACTCACTTCACCTAAGTGATCACGGTGTGATGTTTACAGAATAGATCGGCTGATCTGGCACCTTCCGACTATCATCTTTTCCGGGTTTTAAAACAGCATCTTCGTAAAAAAAAATATGAAAATTTCGGTGACTTAAAAAATGAACTTGCCTATTTCTTTGCCTGTGCACGATTTTCTTTCTGGGCTAAGTAAGGGTTTTGAAACTGCCTAGCAGATGGTTACATGTTCTCGTTAATGATGGTGATTATATTATCGATTAATTGTTGTAGGGTTAAAATGCAACAAATTAAGCCACCAAATGTTCTACCGAACTTCAGTAGTTCTTAAGTTGGTTAGATTTTTATTTTATTTTTTTGAAAAATCCCAGATTAAATCATTTGAAGCCAATTTAAAAATAATTTACGGTGCGACTGTACTGAAATTTAAGTTAATAACATAGTTGATGCCGTAGCAGATCTTTGTTAATAATTAAATACCTACTTCAAAATGCCTAAAAACTTGGCAAATATCACTAATCAAACATTATTTTTTGTAATTTTTGCTATTAGGTACTTTATACAAAATGTTGTCTAGTACAAAAAAAAAATACTTCGCCTAATGTACAAATCAATAGTAAATATCCTTGTCTTATCAGCTATCTAATTATGTAGATATGAAAGTTAATACACAGTCATGGATTACATTATGAAAATCGTTTTACAGGACAGGAAAATGTGATTATTCGGAAAATCAAATTAAATAATTTTGTATACATTATTAATATTTTTAATCAATATCAATTTAAAAACTTTAATTACACACATTTCACACGTCTTGTTCTATGTGCTGCCCTCGGTTTCTTGTTCACGTCCTCACTTCGGTTTTTGTGATTCTTGATGTTATTGTTGCCCTCATCTGGTCCACCGCATCTGTTATTCGCTCCCTTAATTCTTCAATTGTATTTACTGGGGTCACATAAACTAGGTCTTTCCTAAGACCCCAGACGTAAAATTCTAGCGGCGTCAGATCAGGCCTTCGTGCAGGCCACGGAATCGGCCCACTGTGCCCTATCCATCGGTTTGGATAGTTTTCATCCAGCAATTCTCGAATTGTGATTCGGAAGTGGGCTGGAGTCTGGACATCCGTCAGGTTGATAAATCATGTTTGCTCTTCTTTCTTCCGGTATATCCGTGAGCAGTGCTGTTAAATGATTTCTTAGTAAATCTTCATAAAGTTCTCCATTTAGTGTTTGGGATAAAAATGTGGGCAAATCAGGTCAGTATTAGGTTAATACTGACCTTCAAATTGCAAAAAACGTAAGACAATTTAAATTTCGTGGGCTACCCTGGCGCTTTTGCCTTAAAGGGTAAGTAACTACTTAAAAAAAAAAAAAAAAATTCACAATTTTGTGGGCGTGTGATTGCCATGCCAGATTACATTTTTTTTGTGCCAAGAGAAGGAAATCTACAGACAGACGGACTTGGCGAAACTATAGGCGGTTCCTGGTTTTATTACGGAACCCTAAAATCATATGCTAGATAAGAAGAAGATTGTCTAAAATATTTTTCTGAGCACCCATTGGGATGGAATAAAGTTTATATTTCTTATTATTTGGAAAAATCGTACATGGCTGTATAAGGAGTTGCCTTTGCATGTCACAGAATCCAAAATTCTTCAATGAAAAAGTCACTTTTGACATTTCGCTCGTACTGTACTGATGAATTCATTGATTTCTGAAGAGAAATAATGGCAAAACAACAGGGAAAAATATATTTAGGCTACGAAGATGAACCAATTGTTGACAAAAATCAAACCCTAGTTAACTATACGGTAAACAAAATCGGAGGACTACCGGTGAGTTTATTCAATTCTACTAGTCCATTCAAATTGAAAATATTATCGACCACATGCTTTGTTTAAGAACATAAGGATTTAATACATTTTTGTTTTAACAGGACTGGCCACCACTAGAAAATCTACAGATCTCTATTAAATGTCCTCTCTGCGGATTACATAGGCTACTTATTGTACAAAGCTATGCGCCACTCGAAAATTCCATTTATCATCGTACTTTATACGTTTTCGCTTGTATAAATCCCAATTGTTGGATTCAGTCTGAAAGGTAAATATATAAATAAAGATCAACATTAAAACTGTACTAGAAACTTGTATAATTTCTTTGCTTTCTAAATAACTAAATGTTTTTAGTTGGTTGTGTGTTCGAAGTCAGTGCCAAGAAAACTCCTCGAAGGAATCAAGGGCAATTGTTGCTATACCTAGTGCTGACACTGCATTATCGTGGTGCCAGGGTGCTGATGAGTGGGATGAGAATGATAATGATACTGCCAATGGAAACTTTATGAATGTTGATAATGCTCCCAGCCCCAACAATGCAGTGCAAAGGTATGTGGTAGGTCTACTTTATGTATACTAATATTAAAAAGCTGAAGAGTTTGTTTGTTTGTTTGGTTGAACGCACTAATCTCAGGAACTACTGATTTGAACTCAAAAATTCTTTTAGTGTTCGATAGCCCATTTATCGAGGAAGACTATAAGCTATATAACATCACGCTACGACCAATAGGAGCGCGGAGCATCAATGAAAAATGTTGCAAAAACGGGGAAAATTTATTCCTTTTGAGAGCTTCCATTGCGTGCGCGCATAAATGGTTAAAGTTACGCAAAAATCATGTATGATGGAATCATTCCTCTTAAAAAGTTCTAAAAAAGTCTGAGATAGCATGTGTCTATCTTTAAGGTTGGCTCAATATAACTTTTTTAACGGTAATCAATTTGTCATAAAATAATGCATTATTTGCGAAGGTGTTTACATAAACATGGTATTAATCCTTATCCAAATAAATTGTTTCATAATCAAGGTTGATTAAGCACATGTAAATTCCTTTTTAAATTATTCAAATCGGACCTAACATTTAGAAATTATGACAGGTATAAAAATGCGCTTAGTCTATTAGTTACCTACACATTTTATTTTTTATTGACAGTTTGAACGCGCTAATCTCTGTCACTACCAGTCGGATTTGAAAAATTCTTTTAGAATTTTATAGCCCAATTCTTGAGGAAGGCTATAGGTATGTAACATTATGCTAGGACCCTTAGAAGCCGAGCAAAAACGAAAAAGAAATGGAAGAACGAGCGCTAAGCGGAAACTAAGTAACAGGGGGCGGGTAGGCGATGCCAATCGACGGGGTAGGTCATGGGAACAAGAAATTTCACGCGGACGAAGTCGCGGGCGGAAGCTAGGTTTATTATATTGTTGATGGACTAGCAACTTGAACTCTGCAGTTTCAGTAAATTAATTGCAGAACTTGGATAGCCAATTGTAATGTGTAACTTAAGTTCAGCAATAATTTATTTATTACTGCTACTATCACAAAACCCTTGGATGGCCTTTTCAAGATTAATCTTGAAAGGGCCATACATACATAATGAAAATGTCATTATTTTTGAGTTATAAAAATAACTTTATTATCTGTAACAGAAACTCTGATGAAGATGAGGAAAGCAACTCATTTGAATTGGAACATGTTGAACAAGCTTTTGGAAATCTCCAAGTATTTGATGCACACAATGCAAATATGTCACCTATACAAGGTATTGGTTTTTTACTTAATGTACCAAATTTTTATTTGGTTTGACAAATCATTTCAACATTTCTGTGTAAAGCTAGCAAACATTGACTATTTAGTTTTATAAATGTTCCAGGAGCAGTGGGTGCAATTGGAGCACCTGTAGCAGCAGCCGAACTAGAGGGGGGAGATGAACCAGGCATGGTCACTGTGGACACGCCCACAGCACCTACCAACGATGTTGAAGCATTGCTGCACCAAGTAACTAACTTAATTTGTGTAAAATCATTGACAATCGATAACAGAACAAAACTATTCAAATTCAAATTTATTCAAATAAAATGTTTACAAAAGTGTATATGTAGCCAATAATGTTAAGTTATCCATACAATTATAGTGCCTAAAATAAACTAAAACTAAGATAATAATATTATAGATGCAAGTAATGGTTGTTCGGAATTGCAATGTTAGTTCGCAACCAGCCCGATCTAGGTTAATTTCAACCTGTTTCAGGCCATCACTTTACAATCCAACTACTTTGGTGCTTTAATATCTAAAACTAAGCCTATGTAATTATACAAAAATAAACAATTATGTGCGGGGATCAAATATTATCATGCCAAAATTTCTAGAAGTTGTTCTGTGTCTGTATAATGTAGTGTCTCTAAATATTCTGATAACATTTTACTACATTTTTTATACCTTACACTATAGAAACTTAGTACCTTGTTGAGCCTATTATATAGAAAAGGTCCCAAGAACAGATAAAAACGGTTAGCAAATGCATGTCTAGTTTGAGGCTTTATGCAAACCAAGTCCTTCCTTCTCTTGTCAGAAGGTACAGGGTCAAAAGGAAGTGCAGTGTGCTGGAGTAGTACTATGTTTAAAATAAACAATTGCCGTACTGTAAGCACCTTACATGCTATGTAGAGCTACAGCTAGGTATACAGCCATCAACCAATAGAAATCCACTGTCATTAGGAAGTCTTTACAATAATTGGTTGATCAGTAAAATGCTGCTGCCATACACTATATGCAAACAAAATGGCACTGATTAGATTGTGCACATCCCTTAGTCGGTTTGTACGATGCATAGGTAATAACTATACAAACAACCAAAAAAGACCAGTTTTACCTTCAGTTTCGTCATCTCCTAAACTATGAGATATTTAGACCTCAAGGCATAAGGAATTAAGGAGATACGGATCCGATCGGGCCATACTGACACAGGTTCACCTGTTCAGCTTGATATCTCCATCTAGACTGAACGGTCGTCATAATAGCTGACTATACTTTTTAATTTCAGACTGCGGAACTGCCGCCTGACTTGAGAAGTCGACTGATGTGTGGACCATTACAATTTGTGCCAAAATTTATATATGTTGAAGAAGAATGGAAGAAATCGCTGGCCAACGATGATAGAGCCAATGAATTGCTCAATAAGTATAAGATTGAGAATGGTAAGTACTAGTTTGCGTACATATCTGGATACCGCATTAAAACATCTAGCCTAAACACAAAACATCTAGTTCTAGTAAAATACCAAACAATTCAAAATGTCTACAATAATTACATCGAAGCTTAAAATGTCTATGATTGAAATGCCCCTACTGATTGATTCAAAATATCGACACATTACATCTAGCATAAGCGTAATCAGTCTATAATGTCCCCACTGCTGGGACACAGGCCTCCTCTCTATGAGAGGGAGTGGGCCGTAATCCACCACGCGGGCCCAGTGTGGGTTGGTAGGTGTCATGTCTTCGAATTTTTGGTTCTAGGACATGCCGGTTTCCTCACGATGTTTTCCTTCACCGTTTTGAGAGCAGTGTTGATGAAATAATTTACATAAAGTAAAGCGCCTGCCTTGGTTCGAATCCACGTGCTACAACTCGTAAGTCGCGGCCGTTACCATTACCACTGGGCCACCACTGCTCTTATATATACTGCCATAGACTATACCGTTCGGTATTTTAAGTTACGGTGTTTTGAATATAGACATTATTTAGTTATACGAATTTTCGGCATTCAGACACGTATCCACAAGTTTTTGAACAATATTGTTACCTCGATACAGTCGATACCCTTCATAAATCATAAACTTTATTTGTGAAACATAGGTATACTATTGTATAATGTATTGTTGTTTATATGTATGACCTATTGGTCATATATAGAAAATAGTATGCTATGTTTTGTCTTAAGACATACAAATATTGTAACATGCAAAGTAAAAATACAAAAAAAAAACAGAAATATTCATATAAAATTCAAAATTCCCTGAAATTTGTTAATTTCCTTCGTCAAATACTATAATAATGCCAATCGAACGCTCAGCAATTAAATTTTAATTATTTCAGAAATAGAAGTATGTGGAGGTGACCGAGTTGGAGGTGGAGGCGGATCTGATGACGAACCTTACGAGGAAGCGGCACCGTTACATGGCGACCGGCTGTTCCACGCGTTCCTGACGCGACTGCGCAATCATCCGGGACAAATACTCAGGTATGAAACAAGAAAATAACATCAAATACAGCACTCTGAAGCAAAACCTATCTCATAATGAGAGCCATCATCATTCTCTTGTCCTTATCTCAATTTATTTGGGGTCGGCGCAACATATCATTTTCTGCCATAAGTATCTATTATCATTATCATCATTTATTTTTCAAGTAACACGGACTCAATTACACAATTTACATTAAATCACATTAGTCAATTCACAATAATTATAAACTTAAGTGGGTATGTCCAATCATTATTACAAAATTAAATTACACATACATACACACACACATACATTTCATCAAATTACAATTTAATTTACTTCCGACCCAGGATAACGCTCAAGCACTGTGCACAATGTGCAAACCACAACAGTGATTAATGTAAGGGTTACCAAGTCTTGCCGCGAGCGCGGCCAGCATGCCATTGGCGCTCCCCCGCACGCGCCGCACCAGTGACGTGGCTCGCTTCCGCATTGTTGTATAGAAGCAGTCTACACGTGCTTCCGCGAACATTGTCGACGCATTGCAACAGCGGCGGAGCCCCACCAACATCCTGAACGCGTTGTTGAATTGGACACGCAGGGCGCTGTAAGACTTGCGTATAGTCGGACCACAGGCTGCAAGTATATAAAGAGGTGCAGTATGCTCTAAAAAGAGCAACTTTCACCTCAGTCGAACATCGAGCAAACCTGCGGACCACCATGTTCGCTCTGATCGACAGCGCCCTCCACTCCCGTTCAATGTCAGCATCGTCCCTCAGTGTGGGTGTGACGAGATGGCCAAGATATTTAAATTCATCTACTCTAGCCAATGGTATTCCGTTCAATAATAGAGGAGGCACCTCAGTCACCTTCCTAGAAACACCATGCACTGACTTTTTGCACAATTGTAAATCAGCCCACAATCAGCTGCGTAGTCCTCACAAATCTATTAGTCGTCATCTCGGTAGTCACCCCCTTTCTAACCATATCATCTTTCACGCAGTCCTTTCATCATTTCTTTGGTCTGTTCCTACTCTTATAGCCATCGATATTCATACTCAAATCTTTCCTCATGACATTTTCCTCATTCCTCCGCATCACATGCACATACCATGACAACCGATTTCCTCACAACTTTTCAGTCACCGGTGTCACTTTCAGACTTCCTCATAAATACTCGATTCTTATTCTATCAATGCGCGAGACACCACACATCCCTCTTAGCATTCTCATCTCAGCTGCATGCAATTGCCTTTCAGTCATCCCAACATTCTACTCCATATAAGACAGCAGGTCCATGGTGAGACCTGCTGTCTTAAGTTTAAGGGGAATGCGGGAGTCGAAAATTGTTCCCGTGACCTGCCGACATTTCATCCATCGAGTGTTTAATCTGTGCTTAACCTTAATCTCAGTATGCAGACATAACATACTGAATACTTTATAACTTGCAGGTATTCGAGGGAAGAGCCTCCAGTCCTCGGAGCGCCCCTGCCGAGTACTGCAAGTACCCCGGAGTCACCAAGCGTGCCAACCATCTGCACTCGCTGCGGCGCCAGACTATCCTGCGAATTACAACTAGTTCCAGAATTTGCAGAAACTCTTCGTTTATTACCAACCAACGCATCCCTTGCACATCTACACTTCCTGTCTGTCCTGATATTCACCTGCTCACAGAGCTGCTGGCAATCTTCAGATACGTTCGTAAAAGAATTCGTCGTCTTTCAACCTGAAGTTGTCTAAGTTATATTTTGTTAGAAATCGTTTTTGTTATAGGTATTTCGTATTTCTGAAATAGTACAGTTACATGTTCGTTTTTAATAAGATGAGATTGTTATACGGAAAGGACTTTTTAACATGGTAGAGAAAAGGCTGGCCAAAGATGATGATGAAAGGATTTTGAATTACAAGATCACATTTACTCGTAAGTTCAACTTATATTATTACTATACTGTGATGGTGAATTTTCCATTAATTTGTAATCTAAATAGTTACCTAATTCCAACATAAAATATATAGATGTTTATGAAAGTCAATAATTCTAATAATTATTTATACTATTTTGTAGCGTATTTCTGTCTAAAAGATAGCTTATTAAAAGGATTTCTAACTTTGTCTAGAGGAAAACATCTTTACAGTTTATTTCACAAGATTTAATCATTGCTTTTAGCAGTAGATATACTTTTATCGCACTCCTCCCTTCAAGATTTCACGTAAATGAATTATCTATATAAGTAGGATCTTAAAAGCGTGGCAACCTAAATGCATTGCGAATTTTGTGCTTTCTTACAGTTTAGTAGAAATGAAAGCTGTATAGAATTACATTTTATTATAATACGGATAACTATTAATTATCCTTAAATGTCCTTAAACAACTGCCAGTTAGGAATAAGTATAATAAGATAAGAAAGTATGCGCCTTGATTATAATATTTATGATAACTGCTTATGATTCTTAACATTTCGTATAATCTGAGTTTTTATGATAATCAACACTTTACTACGCATTTAGAGAAATCTTTGGAAGATGTAACGTGGGTTTAAAACAGGGATCGAAAACCTTTATAAATTACGCTACAAGTATCGAAGAATTATGGTTACACTTACGACTAAGGTTACCGCTATCTGGGTAACCAAGAAGAAGACACAAGTTATCTCTATTTAGGTTACCGTTTTAATACCGGTTATCTAAAAATGACCTTGATTATGAGAAAGAAACAGACTATCGCCGTCCAGCCAAGGCCGTGATTGGTCGGCGAGTCGCGAGCGAGTCGATTCAACTCTGACACACACACAGCGATGCGCGCCCTTTGACTAATGTCGACGGGCACGTGTCAGATAGAGGTAATTTGTATTTCGGTTACCGATACTAATACTGCTTATATTCAATTTAAGAATTACGGTAACCTTTAAAATACCTGTCAAAAATATGTTGTAGCCGAAAAAATACCCGTATTGATCTTACCGGTTTCGGTTCCTGGTTTAAATGGCTCTTTGAGAGTATTATGCCTATTAATAAATTTTTGAACAAGTTTGTGATCCTGAGGTAATGTCGACACTCGTTTGCTACCCGCCTAAAGGTCTATATAAAGAAAACAAAGCATTGTGTTTTAAATGCTCAATGTGTGTTTGCATTACCTGACAGATCTAATAATTAGTAAAGCTGTGATTTTACTCATATGTACCTACTTACTAATTAATTAGGTGTCATTAAATCTGTTTTCCGATCCACTAGATCATATTTATTACCTATCAAATTGACAATCGCTGTAGCTAAGGAAACTTGATAAAAATATGTTAGATGTAACTTGTAAGTAATATTGAAACGTTTCTGGATTATTATTTGATAAGTACATAAGTACTAAAAGTATTTAAATGAACCCAATTATTAATAAAAATATTAGAACACTTTCCATGTTTATTTTTTTCCTGATGATCTGCATTTGTTACGAAGACTCGCTTCTCGATCATTGTGGGTTGTAACCTAGCAACTTGCCTTATTCATAAATAAAACTATGTAGTTTAAAAAAAACTAAAACACTCGCTTTTATCACGCACAAAAATTATAAAATAATTAAATTGATTTCATTCATTTCATTTCATTTATTCAATAACAATTTACATTGTGTCTGAATGTGTGACTTAAAACAAAAAAAAAAGACACCTTTCAAAAATTCAAATATTTAGGTAGGTATGTACCTAAAACTCAATATTTAAACATGTCATACCAAAAATTCATCAAACATCAGAAATTAAAATTAAAATCATATTACATAAAATCCATTAAGAAAACATGTCATCTATACTAATAAATAATCAACAATGTTCAATAATAATTCATTTAAATTCATCGTACAATTCAAATTCATTGTCAAAAATGATTTACATAAAATTTAAAAAATTAAATAAACATAAAATTCATGGAAATATTTATTCATGTCATACCAAAAATTCATCAAACGTCAAAACGTATGTCAATACTCAATTTTTTATTGCATTCCATATGTTACAGAGATGATAAAAAACAAGTTACAGATCAATATATATATGTCATTACTTTCATAAAAAATAAAAGAAAAAGTTGAAACAATTTAGGACAACAAATCACCATTACTGTATACTAATGTTGTCATGAATTCATACACGGAATATAAACATTTTTCCAGTAAGAAGTTTTTTAGGTTTTTTTTTAAATAAGGTGGTTTTATATAGCAGTTGTTTTATGTCCTTAGGCAAGCAATTAAATAATTTTACCGCTTAATACTGTACACAATGTGTTACAATATTTAATTTGGTGTTCACTTTATGCTTCAAATATTGGTTCCTTGTGCTTTCCCGTTTGAGTCTTTCGTCCTGGGTTTCATAATCACGTGTTTCGCTAGGCTAGTCAATACTGTAAGAATGTAAAGGCTAGGTACTGTAAGTATTGATAGACTTTGGAAATGTTTCTGACAGGACTCAATTTGGGGAATACGAACTATTGTTCTGATTGCCCTCTTTTGTAGCACAAATGCTCTGTCAGAATTATACTTGTAGCTATTTCCCCATTGTTGAATACTATATCTCAATCTTGACTCTACCAGTGCATAGTAAACTGATTTTAAAATATCTGTGCTAAGTTCTTCTCGTAGCCTCCTGAGAGCGTAGCATGCTGATGATATTGATCCGTCTATGACTTTTAGTTCATTTTTCCAACTTAATAATAAATCAATATGAACTCCTAAAAATTTTACTGAGTCGACAATATCAATTTTGTTGCCATTTAACTTAACATCTAGATTGTCACTACCACTTGATGTAGACTTAAACAGTACAATGTTCGTTTTTTTAATATTAATTATTAACTTATTTGCTGTAAACCATTTTTGAAAAGACTCAAGACCCGTGTTTATAGTGTTGCATAAAGCCTCTGCAGTACTTTCACTAACAATAACATTGGTGTCGTCTGCAAATGCTATTAGTTTTAAATCTGAATTAAGTTTTATTGCTAGGTTAAGTAAATCATTTGTAAAAATTGAAAATAGGATTGGGCCCAGTATAGAACCCTGTGGGACACCTGTCAAAACCCTTCGTAGCTTGGAATGATACGCTTCTTGAAAATTATTCTGATTTATATTTTTTATCTCTACAAACTTTTTCTATTAGTTAAATACGACCGAAAAAGCGCTAGAACCTGTCGTCGTACCTACACCGTAATGTTCCATTTTGGCAAGCAACAATGTATGATTTACAGTGTCAAATGCAGAACTCAAGTCTAATAAAATTCCAGCTACCTTAAATTTTTTATTTAGTTTATCAACCACGTCGTTAACTAAAGTGCTAATCGCTTCTGTAGTTCCAACACCTTTTTGGTAGTCAAATTGTCTTCTATTTATAACTTTATTTCTATTGAGATGACTAACTTGGCGAATTTTAATTAGTTTTTCAAAGATTTTCGAGAGTGCTGGTAAAACTGAGATACTGATTGACTTGTATTAGTTAAGATATAAGTACCTATGCAGCTTGTCACTTCTCTTATACCCAATGATTAATTCAAAAAGCGTGGAGCGCTTTGTTTAAATTAATTAAAAGTACACACAACTAAAAAGCGCTACACGCTTTTTGAATTAATCACAAGCTGTAAAGATTCAAAATTATAAATTGTCATCTGAACTACATATAAATACAGTTTCATAAAAAAGGAATCATATGACCCCAAACTCGAGGGGTTTACTAGTAGCCACTGAAGAATTTCACTATACACCACCTGGCTCTTTTTTTATTTGAGATAGATTTGCTCTTGACTCTAGTCTAGGTCAGAGATGACAGAGACAAAGTCGACGATGGAGCGAGCTTACCCAGAAGAAGCCTATTCACTCTCACTTTGAAGAGATTGGGGTTGTATGCGTTCGGAAACACAGACGCAGGCAGAATTCCACTCGTTTGGCGTGCGCATCACAAAAGACATTTGGAAACGCTTAGTGCGAATTGGTGGAATAGCAACTAGGTAGGGATGGTAACCTGTAGTGCGTCTAGATGTCCAATGGTAGAAGAGGGCCGGTGGAATGAGGTCGTGGAATTCTTGAGCACACTCACCGAAGTATAATCTGTAGAAGACCGACAAGCAGGCAACCTTGCGGCGATGAGCCAAGATGTGAAGCTTGGCCTCCACCAGTCTTACTTCGCCAATGAGCCTCTTAGCTCTGCGTTCCACCGAGTCAAGCGCGACAAGTTGGTATTAAGCTGAGCCATCCCAAAGATGGCTGCAATACTCCATGCAGGATCGGACTTGCGCTTTGTAGAGAGTTAAAAGCTGTCCAGGCGTAAAGTATCGCTTCACTTTATTTAGGATGCCCAGTTTCTTTTCCGCAGTTTGGGCTTTGTAATCGATGGTGGCACCGAAGTTGAGACATGATGTCAACTCCATGCCTAGGAGCTCGAGCCAATCAGTTACGGAAACAGATGTACCCCGAAAAGTAGGAGTTTGATCTAAACGACTCCTTTTATTTGCCAAACATTTTATTGATTTTCTGCCAAACCCTTCGGGGAAAAGGTGTGATGTTATGTATAAGACAAATAATGTTTATTCATTGTCAAAAATAAATAGTTTGATTTTACTGTTTTTATCATATTTAATTACTAGCTTTTTCCCGCGGCTTCGCCCGCGTGGATGTCGGTTCACCGGGATAAAAAGTGTCCTATGTGTTAATCCAGGTTTTAAGCTATATGTGTGCAAAATTTTACCCAAATCCGTTCAGCCATTTTTGCGTGATTGAGTTACAAACATCCCAACATCTTCACAAACTTTCACATAAATATACTTAATATATTAGTATTATTAGTAGGATTACCTTGAGCGTGAATGAAAGTTATTTGGTAGCTGACGTCTTTGTAAAGCTTGATTTACACATGTTGCTATCAAGTAATAATCTATAGTCCAGTCAGGCCGCTACCGCCACCACCTCGGTGTGTACCAGTCCATGGATTGGTAGCGTTTTTGCCCGCTACCGCCACGCCATCGCGCCACCACGTTGGTTTGAATGTCGCTTTATGCCTGAACCCGCAGAGCACAGAATCGCCGCGCCGCGCCGAAGCACGGGAAATGCCCGCGCCACCGCAGGCAGCGTCTAGAGACGAAAATAATGTTAAGCGCACACCTTCCTTCGTCAACTTCTGCTACAGACCCAAACCGTTCAATTCTAAACGTCATCAGTGTAAAAATGGTGACACGCTTGTCGCTTGGTTTGTATGGAAAATGTTGATGAAAATGCCTTTAGTAGCAGCCACCGCGCGTCGAGGCGTCTCGGCGTCTCCGTGCTCGTTGTTAATTTTTTTTTTAATTAAAAAATATGACGTTAAATTAAAAATCGACTAAAATATTATAAGTACTGTGAGCATAGATTATTCATCGACGACGGAAGCCACATTCCACAAATCCACATTGTTTATCTGTGCATCCGTCTTCCATAAATGAATCGGTGCGGCGAGGCGGCGGCATAGAAAGACTATCAATTTTCGTGAGTCGAATAGTGAATCTAGTCTAGAAGTTAAAGTTTTTAACATTTCTTCGCGCGACACATTTACAGTGCCACTCAAAAACATGTCTAGCGAAGCATCTGTTCCTCCTCCCGTATTGTGGGCCCAACGCAAAGAAGACATTTTTCTCACGTTTAGCATCGAATCTAAAAATCCGACTATTAAAATAGAAAAGGACTCGGTTTACTTTAAAGGCGTCAATGCTTCGGACAATAAAATACACGAGGTAACTATACCATTATACGATGCGGTTATCCCTGAAACAAGCGCATTCGTAAATAAAGGCAGGTGCATAGAAATGATTCTTCGCAAAGAAAAGAAAGACTCTTCCTACTGGCCATCACTAACAAAGGATAAGAAAAAACCTCATTACCTCAAGGTAGATTTCAATAAATGGAAAGACGAAGATGATGAAGACGAGAATGGTGGTGGAGGCAACTCATATGACATAGAAGAGATGCTCCGGTCAATGGGCGGCGGCGGCGGTGACAAGGCTGACAAACCCTCGTTCGATGACTTAGAAACAGACTCGGATGATGAAAACTTACCTGATCTTGAATAACACCCCCAGAGTGATAAAACTTATTTCAACGCATGAAAAGTACATTATGTATAAGGTTTTTACAGTTATAATAAAATCACTGTTAAAATGAACATGTTACATTCATTTTAATCATTGATCTGTGCCTCTGTAACACTCCACTTTGTTTTACTTTAAAGCAAATTAGCAAGTTTTAATCTGTAGCTAGGAGATATTTAATTTAAATATATTCAAGAAGAGTTAAGTAGAATGTTTTTCAATGATACTTACCGATACTAACCTTTAAACATTGCCTCAACTCTTAAAAAAAATGTCATTTTCAACCTACAAGTAGGTAGATTAGCTCTCTTCTCGCCATAAGCGGTTGGTCATTGATTGTCTTTGTACCATGGGAGAAATTAACATCTATACACTATAAGAACTATTCTTGCTTGCAGCGTTCGGCCGCTGTAGTAACTCTTGCTAACAGATGTGGTCATTGTATGCACAGGATTTTGTTTTCAAATTGGTCAGATGTAATTTTCCTCGATAGTACATCGGATGAAGCTCTCCCAGCTCTTTAAGTGTCCATACACCAGCACTTGAGGACCTAACAAACGTGGCCATCTATTGGGCTCAACTCATTTAATACAAATATACATATACATAAACCATCAGCTCGAAAAGAAGAAGTCAACAATACAGTGACTAAGCAGTAAGTTTGTATGAAACATTCATAAAATAATCATCTGTATTCCAAAGGATGTCTCATTGAGACACCTTGGAAAAGGAAAAGTCATCATTAAAATAAATCAATTAAACAAAGGTCTATTTAAATTGAACCAGAGATTGCCCAATAGCATTAAATGTAGTAGGTCATTAGTAGGCACTAAATGCTGTTGGATTTTCAACTTTCGATGTGCGAGTTGAAAATCCAGCATTTATTTAATTAGTGAAAACTTGCACAAGATTTTTTTTTAATATATTGTTAAAAACTTAACACCAGTTTATGTCCTTACTCCTATATTTCAGAACTGGGACAATTGACCTTAGCTAACTAGGGCTTTTTGGGGAACTTATGTTACGGATACATAAAATGAGGTGCCCAAAAAGACTTTCAGTGCTGTTAGTTGTTCTGTCCCAGTTAAGGGGTACTCATCCTGAAATGCCTGTGTATAATGCATGACACATTCACCCCTAACGTTCCGACCTGGAACAATATTTATTGTTCATAACTTCCATTACATAAGATAAGCTACCTACTTATGAAGCCATTTAAGAATCTAGATAGGGTTGAGCCTCATTTGTGTTTTGTGTGACTTGGATAAGTATTTACACGCTTCCTTAACATAAAATGAGGTACTCAAGAAACCTTTTATGATTATTTATGAGCTTCATTGCTGTTGGTTACTTTACTATCTATCATATCTATGTATTTATTAGTTTCGTTTCGTATAAATTAGTTTTTACACAATTAAATACAAAAAATAGTAAGTACCTATCAGAAACAGGGTCCAACCTGTCGGTGGTTAGGGTTCTAAAGAAAGGAGATACCTAGTATGTGGCATGACCATTGAACATTCTCGAGAACTGGGTCATTTATGCCTATACTGTATGTACATAGGGTACTTATTATTATGTAACTATAATTATTAGGATGAGGTAAATCCCCATTTATAAACTAAGCCAATAATGGCCGATGCCTATAATTTACGGACCGTTATTGGTTAAAATTAACTTTTATCTTTCTTTACCAATAATGAAGCAAAAACCTCATAGCTTTGCATAGTAGGCCCTCCCACATGGGAGTAGCTATACCAGGTAAAACTAGCTTACGAATCTATTTATACGCCCAGTTTGGTAATAAAAAATGCTACCATTCGTAAGCAAAACGATTCCTTTTTGTCTAGGAACCGAGCACAAAGCACTAAGCAATCCGAAGAAAAACCGAACGTTACGATTTAGCTCGCTATTTCAAAAATGGTAGGTCAAAAACAACGTTAAGGAGATAAATACAAGATGTAACATAAATAACGCACAACCTCTTAAGGGATCATTGTACTCATCATTATGAACAACTTTTATTAGGGGACCAAACCTGAAATCGCGGAAAAAAAATCGGCTGTTCCCTTCATTTTGACGAGCTATACCTTACGCCAGATAAGCGTGGAATAAAAGTCACTCACCCCACTTGTACTAAAAAAGTATCGAAACTTAAATGCAGACAAAACAAAACGTGCCACGTGCATGCGTCAAGGACGCCTTGTACCGCGATACGTATGTTTTGATCGTGTTAGCGACACTGCCTTAACATTTTTTCGTATCGTTTTGAAATATTGGAATACATTGGTAAAAGGCGTCAACGACTTTTATTTTTTTCTTATCTGGCAGGGACTATAGGCGAACATAAATGTAGAGAGCAGCTGATTATTTTTTCCCATCCCGTAGTAAAAGTTTTTCTTAATGATGAGTACAATGACCCCTTAAGAGGTTGTGCGTTATTTATGTTACACCTTGTATAGAATTCCTCCAAGTCTTGGCGCCTACTTAAAGTTGCCAACGGATAAAGCACTCCTAGATTTATTTAAGCTCCTTGCAGTTAGCATTAAAATTCATGAATTAGTGATAGTAGCGACATTTGAAGAGCAATTGGCAGTTTTTGTTGCCAAACCCAATCCCTTTCTGCATCTAAGACTGGGAATATACGGCAGATTTTTTCATCAGATTGTCTGATTCGGCTACCGGAAGGCGTTGGAGCTATTTGGAGTTGCTAGTTGGAGTTTAAGTTTGTATGAACATTCAATACACGTCCGATCCGATAGTCGAGCCGGACGTCCGAGTCGGAAATAGGCGCGCGGCGTTTCCGATTTTATTGTCGGTCCGATTGTCTGAAGGCGCGTACTACCTAGTCTGTGGAAGGCGCGGTCTGCATACTTCTAGAGGTAAATTATCTAGGTTCTAGACAGACAAATAGACGTCCGATTCCTTCCTCCGACTTGCCAGTTGATTCTAGATTCTAGCGTTGACACTGAACCACAGAACATATATATACTCTAAAGGATAATGCACTGAACGGACGCATCGTTATGGTGGTTTATTCCTGGTCGTCCCCGCCCCGTCCTCCCGACTGGGCACGAGTGCACTGTGGTTCCCTAGTACGACAAAAATCACCCAAGGCCACTCTGCGATTCACTAAAAGTAATAATCATTATAACATCTACGAAGTCCAAACTTAACAAAAGTATAAATTAAGTGCACTTGGCTAATTACTTTCATTCTCATTTCAAAGTGTGAATACCGGTGTGCTCCGACACGTTATCAGTGACTCACACATTTGTTACGTACTTTTGTTCACCGATTCCTGGAAACCTATTAAACAAGTGATCTGTATTAATGATGGACTTCCAAGAACATGGTATACAGTACATTCTTTTTTATTTATTTTAGAATTTGAAAATCATTAGTTTTTTTTTTTATTTGACTGCTACGTGATGTACTTTTTTTCGAGATACTTCTCGAGTTTTAGTTTATATTGGAGCATAATTCCGTCTCAGTTTTTTTAAATATATTAGTTGATACCTAATTCTTTATGATTTCACTTTAGGTAACCTTTTCCACGTTTTTCCAGCATTTTGAGTTATTTAGGTGCTACGCGAAAGTTGTCTCTCCGTAGCATTTTGCTACGAACACGTAGTACCTACCTATTTTTAAATATCGATGAATTTCTTTTATTTTTATTTATTAAATTTTTTGATTTTTCTTCTAGGTTTAAGTCGGAAGTGTTTATTTACGCGTATGTACGTCTTTGAAATTTGGTTGAAGTATGGCAACAACAAGAAGTAGACCGTCACTGAACGGGCTGAGCTTGTATTTCAAGATATACTTGGCGCCCTTTCAATAGATGAAAGCGATAAATAAAACGTTGATTTCGCAGAATTGAAAAGCCGAATTATATACATATGCCAAAAAATCACTGACACTTGAACAAAAAAATTACTACATTAAAGATCGATTCTTGGCGAGTCGGAAAGATTGGCTTGACACTCGCGAAAGTATCTTGTTGGAGGGATTTCAGCAGCCAATGCAAATGATGGCAACTACATCCCAGGATGTTGGTGATTTACAAGCCTATAAACGGGGGCGACCTAGAGAGCAGTACGCAGAGTGCTCGAAGCGCACCCAACAGAGAAAAAGGAAGGAGCTTGCAGAGTTAGATGAATCAATGGATTCTGCATTGAGTGACCGTTCTTCTGTTGGATCTACTGCTGATAGAAGTGGTACTGCAGCCGCGTCAGTATGTGATGTACTTTCTTTAATTGTGGAAGCAAAGCTTAGGTACGAAGCATCGGTATACGCTTATGAAGGAATTTATAAATAATAGGTTAAGTTTAAATTTTTTACCTCCTTATAAATCTGTGTTGAAAGAAAAGGAAAATTGTTACCCCAAACAAATTACAGTCACAGAATCATGTGCCGAAGTCGAACTACAAGCTTTGCTTGACCATACGGCTTCCAGGCTTTTAGAGTCACAAAAGGAAGTGCTAGACTCGCTTCCCAATAATGATGACTCATTAAATAATAATAAATAAAATAAAATAAAAATTGTTTATTTCTCACCATTTAAACTTACAGTTACTCAATTAGGTACAAGTGTACAAGTAGGTACCTATTTCACATTTTTTGGTGATCAGGATAAGATGCACAGAGTATTGACCCTAGCCCCTGAACTAGGCGGGAACCTGTATCTCAGGGGATAGTGTTCAGCTATTATCATACAAATTTTTACCTTAGGACATTTGTGTGTCACTATTAAAATTCGTCTCAGTAAGTACCATTAGAGAGTGCTAGGGTTTGTTGGTGAGTTAGACGATATGAGTTATGGATGTGGGTATGTGTGTAAATATGAGTGGTGAAATGGAAGAGTGTGAATGATGTAGTGGTGAAGTAAGTGAGGAAGTGTATGTCTGTGTGTGTGGTAGTTATATAGGATGACTGGTAATTAGTGACCGATACTTAAACACATGATTTTACACATCATAAAAGCAACTTTTACTATGGCACCAATCCTGAAATCGCGAAAAAAAATCAGCTGGTCCCTACATTTTGACGAGTTATACGAACATAAATGTAAGGAAGAGCTGATTTTTTTTTTCGCGATTTCGCGAAACGTTGCTTGTTATCATGTGTTTAAGTATCGGTCACTAATTACCAGTCACCCTATATACATGAAGGGTCATTAGATTTTCAGTGTTTTCGTAATCCAATTGCAATAAGTACATTTTTACATTAGTTTTGGCTTCATGACTGCTAAGTTTTATTATATTCGTTTTTTCGTTTACTTTGTTATAAATTATAGAACTTAAGACATAATGTTGTCGCTTTCCAAATTTTGTGCTGTGTGGGACTCTAGGACAAGGTGCTCGATTTCTGCGTTTACCAGTATCAACAGGCGGGAGAACTGTTCGATGTCTTCTCATAGTGGATGCGAGTACAAAAAGCTGTCGAATGGTTAGCACCTGACATTCTGAGTACAGTTTATCTAAAAGGCTTCCTATTTATGACCTTCAGAACAGCTCTTTGGGCTCGCTCCTGGGCTAAAAACATCGTCTTTGAGGCACCGCCCCACACTGGGATACAGTAGTTTATAACAGATTGACACAGTGCGATGTAGATTTTTATAAGAAACTTGCGACGCAGATTCTCTGAGAGTTTTAAACAAGAAGAACATGCTTCTCAACCTTGCTACTACTTTTTTAAGTTGTTCATCCCATCGTAGGTGTTCATCGATTAAGGCGGGAGGAAACGCCCGGGTGTCACCAATGTGTGGATCGCCCGGAGGACACGGTGGAGCATACGGTGGAGGTCTGCCCGGCTTGGGCGGAGCACCGCCGTGTCCTCGCGGAAGCGATCGGCGGCGATGATCTCTCGCGTCCGGCCCTGGTCCAGGCCATGGTACGGGGCGAGAGTACATGGGAAGCCATTACCTCCTTTTGCGAAGCAGTAATGTTCGCGAAGGAGGAGGCGAGACGCGTGAGGGAGAGGCAAGCTTTGCGCCCTCACGCCCCTAGTCGCCGCAGGAGACGCCCTGGGCGTCGGGAATTGGCAGCCGATTCCCGGCCACCGTAGGCGCGGGCTTGCGAACGGTGAGCAATGGGTAGCTCGCCATCCGGTAAGGACCAGGCCCGAGTCGATGGCGCGTTGTGTTCCACGCGCGCCTCAAAGAGGTGTCAGCAGCATTGAAGGGGTCCACTAGGACCGATGCCAGCCGGAGTTGCGGGATGTTCGAAAGAGTTACCGTGGCCCCGGCACAGGCAACAGAAGGAACACGGGTGGGTTTTAGTCAGTATAAAAGTCTGACACGCCCTCCCGCTCCGCCCAGAGCGGGAGAAGTCATTTGATGATTTCCCATCCAAAAAAAAAGGTGTTCATCGATTTAAATCTGTGTTTAATAGGTAAATGGGGATTCGACGGGAGTACAGGGCACAGTGAGTACAAGCAAGCCTTTCGTGACTCTGATACCGATGATGACAGTAATTTGTTCGTAACATCGTATGTTCCATTACAGCTTTTGGTCAAATCAGACAAGGAAGATGTGATCATTTGGAAAAATCGTCGTCCTTCTTCGACAAGGTATTGCCGTCCCATGCGGTTTCAGTTTAAAAAAGAAACTAGTGAAGTTTCAGTTAAGGAAGAACGATATTTTTCCCAAAAAAATAACACATTGCGACCTACGAGTTTGACAATCGGCAGCAAAAGTTGGAACATCGATCACAACTTACAGTTGACTATGGTTGATGGAAAGGTTTGCAATGCGTTAAGTAACACATCTTCTACAAAATGTTTTATTTGTCAGACAACTCCCAAGGAAATGAATAATCTTGATTCTATCTCACAAAAGCCCGTGAGTCAAGATCATTATGCGTTTGGGTTGACTCCACTTCACGCCTGGATACGGTTTTTCGAATTTTTTTTACACATGTAAAAAAAATTCGAGAAACATTTCTTACAGACTTATTATAAAAACGTGGTAAGTTAGACAATCTGATAAAGATAACGTCGCAGAAAGAAAAAAGGCCATTCAAACTCAATTCAGGGAAAGGCTGGGCTTGGTAGTAGACAAACCTAAGCCAGGCGGAAGTGGGACTTCAAATGATGGCAACACGGCTAGAAAGTTCTTTGAGAATCCTGAAATTTCGTCGGAAATTACAGGAATCGACAAGAACTTAATAGAACATTGTGCCACCATTTTGCAAGCTTTAAATTCTGGCTACAAAATAAACTCAGACAAGTTTGGAGAGTTTGCTATGAAATCTGCCAGGCAAATTATCCAAGCCTATCCATGGTTTTATCTGCCAGCTTCTGTCCACGAGGTTTTATTGCATGGATCTGGCATATACAACACGCACTATTATGTACCTATTGGCGAGCTTTCGGAAGAAGCGGCAGAAGCCAGAAATAAAGACATTAAAATGTTTAGACTTCGTCACACTAGGAAGTTTTCGAGGATTATGACCAGAGATCGGAATAGGTAGAGCTGTTTTATGTACTTGCCATAGGTTAGAATAATATGGATATTCCCGAGTCCCGGGATTTGGTTTTTAAGTAGTAAAATCATAAAAAAAACTATTCTCGCCTTCGGGACTAATGAAAGATTACACTTCCTTTTTGACGGGTAAATAAGAAGGACGGGATTAAGGATAATATAATAAATAGATAAACTTGATTCATTAAACCACATATATTTTTTTACGTAACAATTTCTCATTCAAGAATCAACAATCATTCAAACATTTTTATTCTGAAGTTGTACAAAAACATATTACCATACAAATTATTTGTTCCTCAGAAAATCAAAACGTTATCAAATAGAACAATGTGTACTTACAATAAAATTTTAATTAAAATAATCAATACGCTTCAACAATAATTCACTTATTTAAACAAAAAATGTCATTGGTCCTGGTTCGTCTTCAGCTTCACTAGGAGACTGAGTATGACCAGAGTTAAAATAAATCACCATTATTTTTTCTAAATTATCTAATTTGAATCTATTTCTATAAGCATCGCCATACAACGTGGCAATGCTGCCAGCCTTTTGGGCACTTTTCCTGTTGACAGCGATGTGGACGAATTTTTTGATGCCCTATGATTATATATATATTTTTTTTACATTTGTACATATTATAATTATTATTATTTTAAGTCTGTTAGCTTATATATTATGTAAATATTTTGTTCAGTTATAGTGAATATTTCTTTTTACATCTAACACCCATTTACATGTGGAAAACGAGCGTTCGACATCTGTTGATGTTAGTGAAGCGAAATTTATATGACAAAATTTCGTCATTCACATCATTTTTCAATAATTTTCCTTCATATTCTCTGAGGATGTCAATGTCAGGATTCCTACCCATAACTTTTTCAATTTTGTTTTTTATTCTACCAGAATGACATTCATTTAAAGCAGCTCTGACTTTATCAAAAGCCAAAAACGAGTCACTTAATGCTAAATTTTGTTTCTGCAACTCTTTTAATGAAAATAAAATAATCGTATAATGATTTTCTATATGTACTAATTGATTCCGTAGATTTTCCTTTTCCAGAATATTTTTCGCATTACGTATTGCCCTTGAATCAGCGCTGTTTAATCTAGAAATAACATTTATTATTTCTTCATAATATTTTGCATAATAGCTTATCACTGGTTGTGGGGGACGAGGTAAGTTAGGATACGTATCTTTCAATACTTTTATTCTGCGAGGGGCTTTTAAAAATATTTTTTTCACATTAGATATTAGCATATCTACATCATGGTACTCTAACCATAGTATAAAGAGAGGAAGTACGTTATCTTCATACAAACATACCGCGCGCGGCTTGTATGTGTGCGCCAAAGTATCTATGCGTCGCCGCACGCACACTTAAACAAATCTCGGCCCGTTTCGCAGCGCGCCAGTCGGGGCTAACATCGCACGAGGTTCGCGCGTCACGGCTTTTCGGTACTGCTAAATGAATGAAAAATGTGTGATAATCGCAGGAGAACGTATTGCTGTGTGTTTGGGTTTGGCTTTTTTTTTATAAATAATACTGCTATGAATCTTGAATAACTGTGTTTGTTAGGAAAACCATTGTTGAACTTTATTGACTAATGATCACTGAATTAGTTATACAGAGGTATGTGTTATCTTTGGCAAGGGCCGGGCTTTAAACTAATGAATTGGTGACAGTACTATCAGTAACCTACCGTTTACTCGTGCTCATCACCGCCCCGCGCCGCCCGTCTGCTGGCCCGTCGCTCTTTCTTTCATCGTGAAAGGTTTCATCATCGTTTAGGTACCCAGACAATACAAGTAAAAAATACAACTTCCCGACCCTTGCCAATTTATTGGCACTGACTTAAAATTTAACTAAAAGTGACAACCCTGAGACAGTAGGCAATTATATCGCGGATTGTGTCGGAGATAGTCTACTTCCTCTCTTTATACTATGCTAACGGTTACAATACGGGCGCCATCGGGGAAGTCCGCGGGAAGCGGGCGGGGGAGTAGCATTCCTAGAAGGTCCTAAATTATTGCGCACGGGTTAATACTCTCAGTTTGAATCATTTTCAAGCCTATTGTTAATCCATTGCTCCATTCGAAAACTGTGTCTGCACAACAACGTAACTAACGCAATTAATATTGTTGAACTGTTAAAATGAAACCCATTGCTCTGGTACACTTGAACTCTTGTAAAGTGCTAAGGACGGAGCCCTTCCTGATTTAGAAGTCGCCACACGTAGTTGTCGCTCACGTCGAAGACTCTAGCAGCGTCCCTGGTGCTTGCATGAGGATGAAATCCAACACTTCATCTTCGAATTTGGCAGAATATCGAGACCTACCTGCGTCAACCGTAGACAAGCGGTCGTGATCTCTAATGGTATGATGACTCACTCGCACACAAACCTCTGCTGGTATAAGCTTACTGCATGCGCAGTTATGTTGTTGCACTCGCGGTAACACAATACCAATTCAAGATATTCTTGATTGGAATATCGTCGTCTGGGAGGCATTTTTAAAGAAAACACGCGATACACATGTCCCTGACCACTGATAATAGCGAACTGGAACCATAGTATAAAGAGAGGAAGTAGGCTATCTCCGGCACAATCCGCGATATAATTGCCTACTGTCTCAGGGTTGTCACTTTTAGTTAAATTTTAATTCAGTGCCAATAAATTGGCAAGGGTCGGGAAGTTGTATTTTTTACTTGTATTGTCTGGGTACCTAAACCATGATGAAACCTTTCACGATGAAAGAAAGAGCGACGGGCCAGCAGACGGGCGGCGCGGGGCGGTGATGAGCACGAGTAAACGGTAGGTTACTGATAGTACTGTCACCAATTCATTAGTTTAAAGCCCGGCCCTTGCTAAAGATAACACATACCTCTGTATAACTAATTCAGTGATCATTAGTCAATAAAGTTCAACAATGGTTTTCCTAACAAACACAGAAATTTATTCAAGATTCATAGCAGTATTATTTATAAAAAAAAAGCCAAACCCAAACACACAGCAATACGTTCTCCTGCGATTATCACACATTTTTTATTCATTTAGCAGTACCGAAAAGCCGTGACGCGCGAACCTCGTGCGATGTTAGCCCCGACTGGCGCGCTGCGAAACGGGCCGAGATTTGTTTAAGTGTGCGTGCGGCGACGCATAGATACTTTGGCGCACACATACAAGCCGCGCGCGGTGCGTTTGTATGAAGATAACGTACTTCCTCTCTTTATACTATGCTGGAACTGGTTTCGTTCGAGTAGTTTCGAGCGGCGAGCGAAGCGCGTGCGACGAACGGGGTAGTGTGCGGGGGCGGGGGCGAGTGGCCTGCCCTACCTACCCCGGTGCCTTTGTTTGTTAAGAATGACAACAGTGCATTGAACTATGGGACGGTTTTATGCAACTTAATCAATTCAAATTTATACGCACATTTTTTTGTATGAAAAAATTTATGCCAAAAGATCAATAATGTATATTTACTATTGTAGTCTATATACAGAATACTGTCTCCCATTGAAGCCGTGGCAGATATTTTTATAGCACCTTATATATGCACGTCTCATTTATTTTGTTTTAAGTACAGTCTCGAACGGTGTTCACTTTGACATTTCTCGGGACCCTGGGGTCCTGGACCTTTGGAAGGCGTACGAGGGGCCGAAGCCAACTCGCAGAGGCCCGTTAAACGCTTTTAATGAAAATGAGACACCAACCGACGACTATCCCTGTACGCACTATTAAGTGCGCCCAAGGACAACCTCCGGTTGGTGTAGGACTATTGCAGGATATGGTAACAAAAATATTTATTGGGCTATGGGTTTGGGTGGCTAAAGTGGACTGATTATCTAAAACTATGGAAGGACTATGGCCCCTGCCTGACCAATGTTTTATACGTACAATACACGGATAAAATGGTAGGGGGTGACTTGCACACTTTAATAATGGGGGCCCGGAAACGGTTGCTAGCACAGTCTGTGCTAGCACATGGTGTCGTAGCGATAAGAGGGGCAACATGTCCTGATGTGCTATCAGGACAATCCCGGAAGTACGGTCAAGACCCTTACCAGCATCTTACTGGGTATTCACTTTTATTATTGTAGGTATAATAATAACCATTGGATGATTTCTTTTATGTTTTGTTTTAATGTATAATAGTAGGCCATAATTATTTTGCAAATTGGATTAAATTCAATTAAATATGTTTAGATTTTTTTATGTCACATAGATTATTAAGACAGAACGAAAGTATGCCAACACTTACGGCAAATAAAAATCTATACTTAATACTATAAAGAGGAAGAATTTGTTTGTTTGTTTGGTTGAACGCGCTAATCTCAGGAACTTCTGGTTCGAATTGAAAAATTCTTTTAGTGTTGGATAGTCCATTTATTGAGGAAGGCTATAGGCTATATAACATCACGCTACGACCAATAGGAGCGGAGCATTAATGTAAAATGGTGCAAAAACGGAGAAAATTTATTCCTTTTGAGAGCTGCACCGCGTAAATGGTTAAAGATACGCAAAAATTATGTATGACGGAATTGATCCTCTTAAAAAGTTCTAAAAAAACGTCCGCGATGTCTATCTTTTAAGGTTGGCTCACTATAACTTTTTTAATGGTAATCAAATTTGTTATAAAATAATGCATTATTTGCGGTGTTTTCATAAACATGGTATTAATCCATATCCAAATAAATAGATTCATAATCAAGGTTGATTAAGTACCTACATGTAAATTCCTTTTTAAATTATTTGAATCGGATTTTTCGTTTAGAAATTACGACGGGTATGCTTAAAGTAAGAAAAATGCGCTTAGTCTATTAGTTACATACACATTTTATTTTTTTTGACTGTTTGAACGCGCTAATCTCTGTCACTACCAGTCGGATTTGAAAAATTCTTTTTGCATTCTAAAGTCGAATTCTTGAGGAAGGCTATAGGGTATGTACCAGTACGCTAGGAACCTTAGAAGTCGAGCAAAAAGAAAAAGGGAAGAACGAGCTCTAAACGAACACGAAGTAACAGCGTGGGCAGGCGATGCGATGAGACGGGGTGGGGCAGGAGACCAAGAAGTTTTACGCGGATGAAGTCACGGGCAGAAGCTATAAAAGTATATACGATACTTATAACAAAAACACAATTTTTAAAATTTTTGTCTGTCAGTTCGTTCCGGTTAATCTCCGAAAAAACTTTACCGATTTTGACGGGACTTTCACTGGCAGATAGCTGATGTTACGACGGGTAACTTAGGCTACTGTTATTTTAGAAAAATAATTGGGTTCCGCGCAAAAAAAAATAAAACCCATGAAATTGTGAACAAAAAGTCGGATTTGAAAAAATATTTTTGCATTTGGTAGCCCAATTCTCGAGGATAGTTATATGCTATTTATCATCACGCTACGACCCTTTTTAGGAGCCGAGCAAAAATAAAAAAGTTAGAGCACTAAGCGGAAATGACGTAATAGCGCGGGCGGGCGATGCAACGCGACGGGTCGGGGGACGAGGGCGTTTTATTAAAATCTGGCTGTTATTTTAGTATATTATTTAACTAGCTGTGCCACACGACTTCGTTCGCGTGGATGTCGTAAGATACACAATATAAATAGTAAAATAACAACTCCCCCGTCCCCCGACCCGTCGCGTTGAATCGTCCGCCCGCGCGTTACTACGTTTTCGCTTAGTGTTCTTTCTGACTTTTTCTTTCTGCTCGGCTCTTAAAGGTCGTAGCGTGATGTTCAAGAGCCTATAACTATCTTCGAGAATTAGGCTACCAAATGCAAAAAGAATTGATCAAATCCGACTCTTTGTTCATAATTTCAAGGGTTTTCATTATATAGCGCGGAACCCTAATTATTTTTCAAAAATAAAAGTAGCCTAAGTTACGCGCCGTATATCAGTTATCTACCAGTTAAAGTCCCGTCAAAATCGTTCCAGCCGTTTCGGAGATTAGCCGGAACAAAGAAACAGACAGACAGATAGACAAAAATGTTAAAAATTGATGTTTTGTTATAAGAACCGTTTATACTTTCTTATGCATTTAGTAAAAAGTTGTTATTTTGACCTTACAAACGGACACTTCAATTTTATTTATTTGTATAGATTTACAATTTCCACGCGAACGAAGTCGCGGGGCACAGCTTTTGTAGGTACCTATATTCTGATTTACTTTAACTTTTTGCTTCTCTCGATAAACAAGTAAATATTGTAACCCCATCTGGATTTAAATAAAGATTATCATTGACAAAGGAGACTGACCGAGTGACTAAGGAAGCTAATATCGGTATGAAACATGTGGCGCCTCAAAGATTTGTGGTTTAATTTTAGGATTTTCTAATGTAATTTACGATTTTATCATAATTCTCCGGATTACATGGTAATTATGTCTCAAAGTCTAGGTCTAGAATGGGATTTCTTAGGGACTTTTTGACACAATGTAATATAATGCTGGTAAATTCAAAATACCTACAATGTAGTCAAAATGGCGTTTGAGCATTTTTAATAATTGTCTATTCCGAGAGATAAAGGCTGATGTAGAGTTAAGTACAAACTCGAGAATTCACATGTAACAGATCATTGAACAATTTGTACATTTTGTTGGACGGAAATCCATAGTCAACAATTTACTCATCATCATCCTATAGCAGGCCACTGCTGGACAAAGATCTATCCAAATGCACGCCATTCAGCTCTATTCTCGGCTACTCTAACTCTCATCCAGCTGCTAGCAGCCACCCTGCGAAGATTGTCGCTTCACCTAGCATGAGGGCGTCCTACCTTACGTTTGCCGATTTGCGGTCTCCACTCAAGATCATGTCTACCCCAACGGTTATCGGTTCTACGGCTATATGGCTGGCCCAGTGCCATTTCAGCTTGCTTGAGCGATGTCGACATCTTTAGTTCTCTGCCGGATCACCTCGTTCCGGATTTGATACCTCAGAGAGATTCCAAGCACAGCCCCGTTCCATAGCTCGCCGAGCGACCTTGAATTTATGTACCAGCCGTACCGTGAGTGTCCACGTTTCGGCTCCGTAAGTAACACACACACAGGCAGTGCAATAAATAATATAAAGCAATTAAAATGTTATTATTACTCAAGAAAACTAAATTATTAAAAAATTATAATATTCACAAAAAAACAATCGGTGGAAAGAACACAATAAGTCACAGTAGCAACCCATTAAAAAGCATTAAAAAATTGGCGCATGTACCTACCATCGCTTAAAAACGCAATGGATGTTTTTCTACCACATTAGTTTCTGGGTGCGGATTTACCCGCACCCAATTTATTTAATTGGTATAGGTTCTTACTAGTTTATATTTACGTAAATAGGCATACCTATAGATAATAATCCAGGCCAGACGTGGTTAATAAAAAAAAAATCGAATTGTCAGCCTGTCACCTGTCAAACTCAAACAAACCATTTATTTCAAATAAACTTTTGAATCGTCAAGGGGTCAGTCAGTCGGAAAGATGAAGCTTGTTGCTCATTCCAAAGCGTAGTAGGTTCCTGTCAAAGAATATACCTACTACTCTCTAACGAGAGGTTCCTATGGAGAAAAACGGGCAAGAAACTCCACGAACACTCTTTTAAATCAAAATATTGTTACAAAATATTGGTTACTTCATGTTGAAATGAAGTATTTGAGAACAATGTAGAAAGAAGTGGACGTTAAAAGCGTCCGCAGCAAAAAGATAAAAACCAAAAACGGTACAAAAATTAAAATGAGATGAACAGTCCCTACTGACGGCGCCCGTTCACAAACGACGCATGGATCAGCACCATTTAGCTCAACCATTTTGAAGGGAATTGTCAATGGTGTCGATTCTCTTGTCACAAATGCGTCCAAACTAGACTAAAAATCACCAAAATTTAGTTTATTCCTGTCAAACGACGATTTCCAATTCTGAAATTGACTAGTGACCCAACTTAGGTAACTATTTTTTAGTTTGATAGCACTAAGATGGCACCGAGTTATTAGTTTAATGAAAATTGTAATTTTGTTATTCTGAATCATGGACCTATCTGAATTTGACGTTTTTCACCTAAAATTTAGATTTTCTAATTAAATCTGATTAATCGCGATTAAAAAGGTGTGGAATAAAATTAGTTGGTATGAACCTCGACTTCAGGTGCAAAAACAGTACCTACTGTATCTTTTTTTTATTTTCTTTTGCTTTATCTCGAAAACGGTGAGTCCTATCGCAAAAATAATGAAAATTTCGACCCCCTTCATGGAACCCATAAACCCCTAAAACTCAACATATAGGTAATATTTTTTCATATTTTCCATACAAAACACGTCGAGGCTGCCCCCTGCGCGCCTCCGGCTCAAAAAAAAATCACGGGGTAGGGCAAACAAATTACCCCGTGGAGTTCGCGATTGTCAAATTCGATTTAGTTGTGTCAAAATTATTTTTAAAGTGATATTTATTTGCAGAATAGCTTTAAGATTCTCACAGCCAAAAGAAAGGAATTTAGTGATAGTTTAGTTCGATGTACAAGGGTATCGGCACCATTGTCGCGTTTATTAAATGGGCCCCTGGTCAAACACATAACCTTCCTTTTTTGGCTTCGCCGCAGTTGGGTAATAAGTAACAATAATTCGTCCATCTTTTCTTTTTGCTCCGTACGCATGCACTCGGAATGATGATAGCTCGGGAACGACTGAGTTCAGAAAAAGCCTGACGTAAAAATTGGATGTGTATCGAGTAAATACGATCCCGATAGTCTGATCATACAATCGAAAACAAAACCTATTTCCGGCCTTTTTTTTTGGATGGGGAATCTTCAAATGACTTCTCCCGCTCTGAACGTAGCGGGAGGGCGTGTCAGACTTTTACTGACTAAAACCCACCCATGTTCCTTCAGTTGCCTGTGATCCGGCCTACGATCATTTTTGTTTTAACGTTACGCGCCGCACGCGCTTTTATTAGCTGTTGCAGACCTCGCCCCCAGAGATGGCGCCACTAGTTACTCTGCAACTCGTTTCCACGTGGTTTTGTAGTACGCAGTCGCACAATCATGTTGGGTCAGTTGGGTGGGGTATGTTCAGAGTATAATGTGTTCTGTGGGTATGTTCATACATGCGCTATTGTTTATTGGAAGCTGCACTAAACTTATTGCGGTTTAACTTTAGAATTCACCTTTAGTTGCTTTACCTACTTCAATTATGAATTGAGGTAAATAATTAGTAACAAAGAATGTAAGACATAACTTTATTTTGTATTCTCAGTAACTGTTACCGTTGTATTGTATAAATGGAATTGTTGTCCATGTCTTCGAATATTCAAAGTTAAAGTCATGCAGTAAATAAGTCTATTTAGGCTCTCACATTTCAATATGTATGCAGATCCTTGACCAGGGCTGAATATCGGTGCGCCAAAGCTTTGACAATCGAACATAAAGTATGAAGATCCAGTCTTTCCAAACGCCAAGTTTTTTGTGGGACTTGTGAGTATTCCAACCATATTTTTTTCATTTTCAAAGAAGTAAGTCAATGCCTTACTCAAGTTGAATCGATCAGGATAAATATTATACACAAATCCAAATATAATTTTATCAAAATTAAACGAAAATGAGAATGGGTACATATCATCAAATTTGGCATCTAAATCGGAAAAAGAAATTTCATAATTAGGAGTACTTCCTATTTTTTCCATAGACTTTTTGTGGTATTCATTACCGCCCAGGACTATTCCATCTAGGAATCCACTCGTCCAAGCGCTAATTTTACATGCTTGGATCATTCCAATGGCAACCACGCTTGTTGCAAGGTATTGTTTACCGCGGACGTCTTCATCAAATCTTTGATCCAATGGATGTATAGTTCCCCATAAAGAATACAGATCCCCTGGAAATTCAATGTCCCAATCTTTCCACATAGTTTGAGGTGTTTTTCGATCCAGACCTAAGTCATTCACGGCACTCATTCGCGACCACGGTATCTGGCAGATATTCAACCAGTACATCTTCTCGTCTACTACAGAGCGTAGTTTTCTACGCTTCAAATATGGTGAATTCGGATTTATGTCAGGTTTGAAGAGCGGACTTAATCTATAGTTTAGAGCAGAATGCCGCGGTGCAGTCTTTACGGAAGTCAGTTCAAAAGTGTAAAATTCGGGGTCATCTGCTTCCGCTCCTGGTATCAGTTGCCTTATTCGCCGAATTATCGCATCTATAGAGCGATATAACGTCCAACTCGCCACTGCGCCTTCTTTCTTGGAAGGAGTTGTCTGCGGGGAGCCCTTTTTATCCTTTACTACAGCCTCACGTGGTGACGGGTAAGGGTCAAAAAGATGATAATAGCCTTCTGTCTGACATATAACTAAACTGCATTGAGGATATCTTATCATGACGTAACGCAGTCTTCTCAATACTGCTTTTAAGTATTGCTCCAGTTTTTTTTCTGGGTTTTCATTAACAACTAAAATTTTTTTAATGTTGATATTTATGAATTTCCCGTCCAGAATAACGTTTTTGATTACCCTCTTCTCGCAAACGGTCAAATTTGTGGCTTTTTCATGTATTTCTAGACCTTTTTCGATACATACGTCAACCATGACGTGGTCCCACGTTCTGAGGGGATGCATCGCTGCCATCAACATTGCAATCAGACTAACGAAGTGACAAGACTTAACAGTTGCGCTCGGGCTGCTACTAGCTAAAGCAGTAGTTCCATCTATTGCGTAAACGCCATCGACAAGTTGATAGCCCATCGCAGTTTGGCTCTTCATTTCTTTCACATCTAACCGTCGTCCTGCTGCGGGTTTTTCGGATGGTATAATAGTCTGTTTAGATTTTTGTGACGTAGGTTGGCCAGTTGAATAGTCATGATCTTCAGGTAATATGGTTCGGGTCTCTTTTAGGAGTCTCCTGACTAATATTCTACTAAGAATAAACTGTTGATCATCTGATTTTCCATCCTTATTGTAATTGATTCTGTGAAAAAAAAAATAGAAGAGGTATTAAAAAGAAATTCGACTTAAGTGAATTATTGAGTTCACGTAGCCTGGATAAACTGGTTTATCACTAATAATACCACATAAAATACGGGACCTTTTACATGGGGATTTAATTTACGGGAGCTGAGTTACCCGCGTGCGTAGGAGAGAACCCCTTAGCGAATCGCTACAGGTGGCCCTCGGATGTTGCTAATCAAGTGATACTAACTGTTGGTAGGTTTCGACCGACAGCTTGTGGTCACCCACTGACAAAGACGTACCGCCAAACGACATTGCCGTATTCCGGTCCGGTACAATTCTCGGTGTAGCCACCCGAGGAGTTGGGCCGAAATAGCTGTTCCACTGCAGGCAGACTCACCTGGCTCGCGCTGGTACTGATGCATCGCGAGAGACTAGTCGCGGAGGGTAGCGGGATCCGAGGCACGGTGCGCCACTGGCCGACCGCAGGTGTAATGTGCCAGTCACACATGAAAGGCTACCCTTTTAATAACGGAACGTTACCAGACGTTTGACAGCTGTCATTGTGTCAATATCTTCACAGCTGTCATGGACACGTAACAGGTACCCTGTCAAAAAATCCCGGGGTGCACCGTCGTGATGGTGGACGACCAGGTGAGAGGGCCCGATGCGATGGACAGTCCCGGGGGCTCGGTAGTTGCCAGCCTATCGGTTTTTTTATCGGTTACATTTCGGAGTGTGCACCGGAGAACAAGACGTACGTCGATGCGCCACTGCTACATGGTGGACATCTCACCCAAACGCACAAAACGTTTTTGGAACACTTTCATTGTGCGTACAGCTAAGGAGAGGAATTCTCTGCCGGAGCCTCGTGTTTCCTAATAGCTATTACCTGGGAGTGTTTAAGTCGAGAATGAATAGGTTACTCGCGCTCCGTCGTCGACCACATCATCTGAAGGCCCTAACTACACGTACCACAACCACACCACGACACCGCGTGGACGGTCGCTATTGTATGAAAATGAATAGTTTATTCGCTGGGACCACATTTGGCCGTCACAACCATCGTCAATCGTGTGGGCGATACCAACCACGACAACGCATAACCACTGCTTGCCCACAGTTTGTAGCTGCGATGTGGTGTGATTGTGGTAAGTGTGAATGGGCCCTTACCATAAGATAAGATAGGGACAAACGCAAGGCCATAAATAATAAAAACATATAAAAAAATACCTGCTCACGAGGTCGCGTAGATGACGAAATCGTAGAAAGCACGCCTTCCCATTCGCCCCCTTAGTCTCGTGGTCATCTCTCAAGCCCATGGCATTACAAGGACTGCCGTCGAACAGATAATATAATCCATTTCTCTTGAAAAACGCACAACTGTACGCGGAAGTTGTAATCATGCCTCTATCATATTTGTTGAAGAATTTTCGAGCCAATACATCTTCCATTTGCCAGCTGGCACCTTCTCCAACCACATCAACATAAGCATGATAAGCCTGTAAGTAAATATAATCAAATAAATAAGCGGTCTTCACAACATTCATTTTATTACAATCATCTGCCTAGTCTTTTCCCAACTATGTTAGGGTCGGTTTCCAGTCTAACCGGATGCAGCTGAATACCAGTATTTTCCATGGAGCGACTGCCTATCTGACCTCCACAACCCAGTAACTGGGTAATACGATACACCTTGGTACCCTTACCAAGGAGTAAGCTGCTTACATAAACAGGTTTCCGGTACAGGCGAATCTGTGGGGGTCGGTACCGATCGGTGCAGGTATAATATTCCCATGTTATCTTATATGCTCACTTATAAAGAAACAGGTTTTACAGGGTTTGTTTGTACCGGAAGACTGTTTCTTTATGTAAGCACCCTAAGACTGGTTTATAATACTGATTTTATTACAATCGTTGGATTAATTTACAAATAGAAACGAACCTGATGTCCAAGCGCAATCTTAGGTATAATATGTACAGGAGCAAGTTGAAATTTCTGCTGTTTTTTATCATAAAGCTTTAAGGCGGTGGCTACTACAAAATCCACGATAGCAGGGGTCCAAGAATGGATCGAGTATTTATAAGATGTCACTATCGCCATGATTGCACCAAACGGTAGTTTATCATTAGTGTCTGGGGCGGTTGCATTCGAAACACTAGTTGTTCCTCTAATAATTTGTGAAGTATCTGGCAAGTTCTTGAAGTTAGTCGGTTTTTCGAGCTCTTGGTCGGGAGTAACCTCAACCTCATCCTCTATAAGCGGAGGTGTCATTTTCTTCCGAATATTTCGCAGTTTGAAGCGTCTCTGAGCGTCCTCTGTGAGAAGAACGCGGCGATCGACGTTGACCGCCGGTAGGGTTTGAACTTCCTCTTGTATTGGTATCTCACGTATTGGCGCCATCAGCTGCAACGACAGTAAGTATAGGTAAGTAAACATAGACATTTACTGCACACGAATAAGTCTCACTAAAAAGGAACACATTCACGATAGATTTTTTTACATAAAACCATTAGTAAATCATTCATTGCATTGTAACTCTTATCATTGTTGTATTGTGATTTTACCTAAAAAAAAATATATCGTTAATGTGGTCCTTTAGTTAAGCATATAGTATGATTACACATGGAAGAGGCAAAAGTCTTTCTGGACTCTTTCTCGCAGCAAGACTCTTTCTGTCAGACTAATGGAAGTTTATTTATTTTCAACTTTATTTCAACAAAGGCAATGTTGATATTTGCTTGGTACAGAAAACCGTACTGCGTTAACGCTTCGCCAGATGTGGGTCGGCTCTAAAGCGAATGTGCTAAGGTAGCGTAAAAAATAACGAAAAATACTAGTTTTCTTAGGTTTTTTTCAAAGATGCTCTTTCGACGTATGTTGATCGTTGACTTGACGGTTTCGAAATCGATTTCCGAGTTGTATTGATGATTTTAACAATTATTATTCTGAAAATGCAAGTGTCACGGTTGCGAATCATAGTTTTATCAACATACAATCTGATACTGACCTACAAATTGCAAAAAACGTAAGAAAATTTGAATTTCGCGGGCCAGCTCAAATAATAGTATACGTAGTAATAGACGTACGGGCAATTCAGGCTCAGGCTGCGGCGAGGGCGGCGGGGGCGGCAGCGGCGGCGGCAGCTCCTCCGCCTTGCGTCGCGCCTCTTCTTCCTCCGCCTTCTTCCGAGCCCGCTCTTCTTTCATCTCCTCGTCTTCTTCCTCTTCTGCCCCTTCTTCTTCCTATAATATAATAAATACGAATGCTAAGATGATTGCTACTCTATGACGCAGCTGTAAAGGCATATATATAGCATAGGTATAATTTGGCACATCAGGGTAAGTTCTTGAGATGGGATTTCAGGATGAAATCCGCAATTGTGATTCAAGTGGTCAAAGCAAAAACATAGAGCTCGATTTTACAGAAAACTCATCATTTTGTTTTGTATTCGTTTTTTGAAAATATTTTACGTTTTGCCAGGAATCGATCGTAAAGTACCATCCTGAGCGATACACTCAGCTCAAAAATGTTTCGAAACAACTCGACTGTCTATTCTTCTCGTCCATCGTATAATGTTTAACAGACAACTTATGCAAGCTTATATAAGGTCTAACTTAAATAACGCACAACCTTTTAAGGGGTCATTGTACAGCTTGGCCAAAAAGTCGTGAAAATAATGGTGGCGCCACTATCGTTCATGTTGTAACCCTATAGGGTACAGTACGACGAAAACGGTTTTGAAACTTAGGTTTTTTTACAATTAATGTGAATATTGGCGGGTTTTATGAAAAAAAGAAAATCTCTGAAACGCTTGTTCAGCCACTGCTTAGAACGATAACATTTGCAGTTATTTATTTTAATGAATTAAAAATAAAATTAATAGGTTGATGTCAACTAATCCCACATTATGTGAGACAATTTTATGTTTTACAAGACGCTGGATCACCTTATAGTAACCAGACCCCAGATCGCCTTATAGTACTGATGGATTTACATAAAAAATACTATAGTTACTTTTGTTCAGTGATTTATGCAATATGTATTAACAAAAAGTATCAAAATTATTCGAACGCGCTGCATTCCGAATGTGTTTTGTAAACATAACCTCAAATTCGTGAATGTACATTTCAATAATTGTATGAAAGTTTTATACTAGATATTGCGCCTTGAAACCTCTCATTACCTCTGATTACATGTATAAAATATCATTTTACCTGTCATTTCAGCGGTTCTTTTATACATATCGTTGAGATCGGATAAAATTTGTCCGGCCTCGAGTTTCGCCAAACATCTCATGTACACTTTATAAATTTATTTATTTATTTTATTTATTTACTGGCCTATCTACAATTGTTACACTGTTTATCCTAATAACACAAGCAATATAATACCATCATAGCTTACAATATGATGCGATAGACATAGCATGTGCAAAAAAAAAACAAAATATAAAAACAATAAAAATAAAATATCGCTCTTGCGGAGCTGGGGATAACAGATCTGTTCATTATGAACACAATGGGACACCAGTATCACCACAATAACGCAAACAATAAAAATAAACACTACAAACAGTCACCGATTACAAGAAATGACAGTCTAGGTACTTTACAGAACGAGTTTTGCCCATGATTAAATATTTTAGTTCTGTTTCAGGACTTTCTTGCCAAACTGTGCTCATCATTATGAACAACTTTTACTATAGGACTAAACCTGAAATCGCGAAAAAAAATCTGCTGTTTTCTACAGTTTGACGAGTTATGCGAACATAAATGTAGGGAACAGCTGATTTTTTTTCGCGATTTCGGGTTTGGTCCCATAGTAAAAGTTGTTCATAAAGATGAGTACAAAGACCTCTTAAGAGGTTGTGTGTTATTTATGTTACATCTTGTATAATATTACAAAGTGCAGTTTTTTAAGCAACAATAAAATCGAATCGTTAATAAATAATGCTCACCTCTATTCCACCTTCCGGCGGCTGAAAATGAATTTCCAAATTAGTAAAAGGATATACAAATTAAATGAGCTAGCGAAACTCCGTATACATTATGGGACGCGATAATTATGTAAACATGATAAAACAAAAAATTAATGATCATTTTTGGGGTCTACGACCTTAGTTATTGTAAGTAGTTACTTGAAATATCAGTGTAAAAAATCAGATATTTGTGTAATTAAATAAAAAAATAAATAAAAAAAAACAAGGAATATGGTTGAAAAAACTATGTTGGTAATTGGTGCTTATTCTATTTTTGATCGCACAGCATAAGACCACGTTGCCTTATTTTTGCGGTCGTTTTTGAGGCGCTAAACTGAATCTAGTGTATTCTTGATTGAAGTCTGTGGCGAACTTTGCCGCACTAGTGCGGAAACGGAAAGTAAAAAGCACGGGTGTACTGCATTGTGAACCTAAAAGCGGTGTAATAAGTGCCATTCCACTCTACGGATAAAAGCCCTAAATAGAGTAAACAAGTGGTTCACCAGCGGGGGCGGCGGTGTGGGCGGCGGTGTCGGTTCAGGGTCGGGGTCGGGCTCGATGGGCTCGTTGGTCTTGTCGCGGGGCTTCGGCCACGGCGGGACCACCTGCGTCACCGACACCGTGGGCGAGTCTAAGTTCACTGTAACACGTTATCACACCCACATTTTTATTAAGGGTCGGTACCAGGAAATCGTGTTATGGGTTTTGGAAAACTTAAAGCAGGAGCCACGAAAAAAAAAACGTCTGGCTAGCTCAAGAGTTTCACCAGTCAGTGAAAAAACGGATTGAGGATAAATCTTGTAGATCATTGTAAAAAAAAAATCACTAAAATGTGCAAAAAGCACTGACTTATTTTGATAACTATGGCGTAAATAAGAAGTCACCAAAGAATTAAAAAAAAATATTATATAGTGTTAAAGAGGGCTGTCACATTTTGTCACCTTTCTCGCTCACACGGGACCAAATTTTTAAGAATGTTAAATGAAACATGCTTTTCTGAAAAATCTAATCAATGCCTACTAAACAATATTAATTTAATAGAAAATTATTAAAAACACATTTTTATTGTGGCATTTATTTAAATTATCTCAAAAACAGTAACCATTGTTCCATAATTGTATATCCATATATACAATTATGGAACAATGATTGTAGATAATAAAATGGTTCCTTGTCCGTGTATATAAAATTTTAAAGCTAACGGAACCTTAATTAACCTTTCGTATGCCAGAACGTAGGTCTGCGCTCCAATTTTTTGAAGCTTCATATAGCCGGCATATGAAGCTTCAAAAAATTGGAGCGCCGTTAATATCGCGCAGATCTACGTTCCGGCGAACGTAAATCTGCGCGATATTAACTGTACTCGAAAAATGCCACGTGCGCTTAAAATGACGCGGCAGACATTTTTGACGCGGCGCGGGTAACGAAAGTTTAAAATAAATGAATGTTTTGAGCTTCTAGCCACCTAACGGAGACATGCTTTCCGAACTGGCCATATAAACATTAGTTTATCGTAATAAGATTCTCGTCAAAAGACACTGACCTACTTTCGGTTCCATTGGTTCGTCTACATGTTTCTTATACCTCAGTGGTACCGGTGGAATGTAATCCTCGTTTATACTCTCTACTAACGATATTATATCGCCCATTTGTTCCTCATCCGCTTGATTCTGTAACTAAATACGGTACAATTTGTGTTATATATTTACCAAATAAGACAAGTAAAAAAGTTTACACTTAAGTTGTGGTAGATCTCACGAAGCGACGACGCATGCTTTACTTGTGGTTACCAAGTATACAAACACGCTGTGAATGTGAGCGTAAGTGCAGGAGCTCTCGGTACCGTGAACCGTCCGAGACAATGGCGAAGTCTGAAGTGTGTGTGTGTTATGTGCTGACGCTACTCGTCTTCACGCACACATTCACCGCCTGTTTGTACACTTGATTACAAGTAAATCGCGCGTCGCTTCGTGAGATAAAAATATTGTCCTGATATTAGAACTTACTCCAGGTGTTTTTGGGTCCAAAGTTTCTACCGGCAGCGGCATAACGTCCTGACACATATTTTGTCCGTCGCCTTGTGCCTTACTCATGGGCAGAACTTTTCGCTTCTTTTTTGGCAGCGCTTGGTCGCTCAGCTTACAGTACAATTGGATCTGAAATTAAGCCATTTCTTAAGAGCGTTTACGACGTACGGCATTTAATACAAACTTTCAAGTCCTTGTTTTTCGAAATGAATAAACCAATTTTAATGAAACTTTATACGCATAAGCAGGATACATAGGTCTAAAAATTTATTTAAGAACATTTTCGAAGTCTTATTTAAAAAAAGATAGTTGGAGATCTCTCTTTCTATTCAAATTCAAATTCAAAATAATTTATTTTCTCATCACAAACAATAGCATCTTATGGGATTAGACGAGTTTAAAAACTGAGTAACACAAGTTTGTGAGAGACTGGTGTCTGCACTAGGAATACCTGTATAGCAGATCACCAGGGTCCCAGCACACGGTATGAAAACATTATCATTTATTTAGTAAATGTGATGGGATAGGGTATAATTTAAAAATCAATTATAAACTCAACAGAATAAAAGCAATAAACAGAATAGAAGTAATAAAGTGGAAAAATGAGTGATGTATTATGTGTAAGGAAATTAGCGGTATGGACTTGTGGCGGCATCGCCACAGACTATTTTGGAAATGTTAGTAATTCCTCAGTTGCTTTATAACCTAAGTTCTGGAGCCATGCAACCAGAGCACTTTTACAAGCCTTTGATGTTAGGTGATAAAATAATAATAATAAGTTTATTGCCAAAGGAAAATACATGACGTGTTACATTCCATGAATTCTTTTTTTTTTACACTTAATTTATTTTATGAAAAATGTCCCCTATGCTAGGAAATTCCTGTATTATAGGGGACATCTCTTCGTCCGTTGTTACAATACAAAAGAATACGGTGAAGCAAACGTGTAACTTTAGTTATAATTTATGTACGTGTGAGGAGCGCGCGTGCGTGAGTAGTGTGTATGTATGAGAGAGAGTGAGTGTGTGTGTGTGGGAGGGAGAATGTGATATGGTGTATGAGTGATGGTGTGTGTGTGATAGTGTCTGGTCGTGTGTAAGTTTGTATGGTGATTATATTAGGTGTTTTATGTGGATGAGGGTTTTACCAGAGCTTCTGTCTCGTCATAATCGAGGGTAAGTAGAAAAGTTTTGAGTATTTTTTTATATTTGAATGTATTTTGGGCGTGGATGTCTAGCTTTTGGTGTATTTTGTTGTAGATGCGTGCACTTAGGTAAGTGAAATGTCGCCTAGCAAATGTGGTGTTTGTATGTGTTGTAGGGCATGGCGGTTTAGATCTTCTTCTGATTGTTGGGCTATTATTTATAGTATATGGAAGGGTTGCATGTTTCCTCATGACTGTGCGGAGGATGTAGAGTTGTCGCACCGTTAATGTTTCAAACTCTGCGTATAGTTGCCGTGTTGGGAATCTAAAAGGTTTTTTTAATGTCACTTTTATTACTGCTCTTTGTGCTCGCTCTACCTGAATAATGTCGGTCTTGGCAGCCCCTCCCCACGCAGTGATGCAATAGTTTATTATTGATTCGCACAGTGCCGAGTAAACGATCTTAAGGATATTGCTATTGGCGGATACTCTAAGTTTTTTAAACAAGAAAATCAGAGAGAGAGGTGATAGATCGTGGTAATACGATTTATTTTATTATATAAGTGGGAACCCAAGAAAGTATAAAATCTTTGAGAGAAGCTCGTTCTTAAACCTTTAGCAGTAACGCAGACAGCATATTTTCTGCGTTTTCCCGAGATAGAGGAGGGATCAAAAATTAAGGAGGAGTGCTTTTTGAGAACAGTGTATAAAACAAAAAGTTGCCTCACTGACAAGACTTTAAAGTGTTTGAAAAGATCTACAGTAGGAAACATGTTAGGCAGAAAACAGGCCACCTTCAGCACCACCCGTTGGGCTCTTTCCAATTTTAAAATGTTGAACATTCTATTGAAAATTTAAAATCGGTCGCATTTAGCTGTAGCACTATTTTTCGAAAATGTTCTTAACTAACTTTTTAGACCCATATAACCTGCAAATGCGTATGAAGTTTCTTTGAAATCGGTTTATACATTTCGAAAAACAAGGACTTGAAAGTTTGTATGAAATGCCGTAGGTCGTAAACGCTCTGAACTAAACCTAAAGATTATTGGAGTCGACTGCAACAAGTTAAAAGCATTAGACTGCGGTAAAAGTACCTTCGATTAACATTATTTTATAATATTGAAATTATTATGTCAGTGACTACACCAACTACTTCCCTTATTGACACACGAAGTCATACTAATAAAAACAAAACAAAGTCATCACAATTTTACCTTTGGCTTTTTTTTCTTCAACTTTAACACTTTAAAAGCATGCACGTAGAATTGTGTTGTAGCCGGTAAATAATTCCAATTCTTTATAAATGCGTCTGCCATAGTTTCCGGGTTCAAAAGCATCATGCAGCAAGCCTTACCGGGCTGCATCGATCTCAGGCCGTCATTAGTACGCGGATAAGGATCAAACAAATAGAACATATCTTTTTGCCTCCAAATCGCAAGCACGTAATTATTAAACTCCAATATACCGCTGTTATACTCGTGACTGAAGAAATCTTCAAGACCAGTTCTAATATTGAACAAGCATTCCTTTGTTGTGAAAAGTTGTCCTTTCACTCTTTCTCTGTAAATTATTATCTCACATGCAAAAGGCCCTATCATTATTTCATTTGGTATATTATCAATGGTTATATCAATCATTACTTTCGGGTGCGTGCAATCAACATATAGCTTATTTCCCAGTCGCAATATTTTGTCCAACGTCTTTGAAAACCAGGTATTAGGCGGCGATATTTTCGCGTAGGTCATTGCGACAATGGCTATAGGCAAAGCTTGTCTAAATTTAGCCTCCTCAAAACATCGATCCCCTAAATGCATATTAGCATTAACAATAGCACAGTTTGAGTTTAAAATTCTGTATCCCATCATGGCTTTCTCAGCTTGAGTGAGTTCTTTATCAGATTCGAAATCCTCATCGCATTTCTCATCTGCCATTTTCAAAACTTTGACAGAAGCCAAAAGGAATTTTTGATCTTCTAGAATGCTGCGTGCTAAAAGAACTTCGGCTACTGAATCGACATCTTTTACGTTCATGAGAGCAGCTTGACCGTTAGCGAAATTTGAGTAAGCTCTAGAGTCTCTTCCAGCTGGGTCGAAAATATAATAGCACACTCTATCTTTCCAAATCACTAATTTGAGTACCCTGTTTTTAAAAACAATCCAGTCATTAATTATTTCTTACTTATTTATAGTTAAGAAAAAAAAAACGTATGCAGCTTTCCTACCTTGATAACAATATTCCCGCTCTATTTTCTTTGAAGAAAGCTTTCAGTCCTCTACACAAGTTGTACACCGTGGGATCTAACGACATCGTGTATCCCACGATGTCTGGTTCACAAAGCAAAACTTGCATCCTTTTCCCATTCAATACCAATATTTGTTTTTTCCCAAACTGCAATACTTCACATATACCCTGAACTGATGAATGATCATGAACTTTGTCTAAACATTGGATATACCTGAAAAAAAAGACAATTTTAAATAGGTACCTACTATTTTTCTTATAGTAACATACAGTGTGAGTCTTTATAATCTGCACATATCGAAATGAGGGAATCTATGCTTAATTTTATCGACGGAAAAAATGTTAAAAAAAATCTAAATATTTATTAATATTTTTTATGGATTTTTAAAAAAAATTGTTTGCTTTTGTGACCCCAGTGTATACAAAACTGTGTAACTTTTAAACTAAACGATTTATCACGATGAAACAAACTCCATAATGTTTGGAAGTAATTAGGTGTCGTCATAAAATAAAAATTATGGAAAAAAAATAGCCATAATCAAATATAAACATTTTTTTTTGGCAAAAATCTGATTTTTTTTCATTAATTTTTACAAAAATTGTAAAATTTCTCAATAACATGCCCCCATCACCTTCTTTTTTTATAACTTTAAGTTATTCTTCATTGTATTAGGAACCTAACGGTAAAAATTGCATGTTTTTAACTCAACCCCAACATTTTTTATCAAATGTCAAAGAAAGGCCCAACGCATAGCTACGCACATTGTTTAGCAGGTAGATAAACTTTTTTTTGTTAACTTTGTTGTGAATGCGCGCGGGTCGTTTCAAAGATGGCACTCCGAACGCGGAATCGTATTGTTCTCATAAGGGTGGTTTGTTTTGGGATGATAATTAATGCAAAAGAGTTCAATTGAAACCCATTTATTATTAAATACAAAATTTAATGCATCAGGTTCTCAAAATGTCCACCTCGTTGTTGTAAACACAAAGCCGCGCGAATTAGAATTTGGTGTGTCGCTCTCCTTATCATTTCGGGATCATTGCGAATATCATTCGCACAGTTTATTATGCGGTCACGCAAATCGGCCTCACTGTTGATGGGGGTACTGTAGACGCGTTGCTTCATGGTCCCCCATAGGAAATAATCAAGGGGCGTCAAATCGGGTGATTGTAATCTTTGATTTTACAAGGTATAAGAAAGAAATATTTTCATGCTACAATTTTAAATTAATGATTGTAACAATCTGTGACTTTATTAGGTATAAGAAAGTTATATTTTTAATTAATAAATGTAACATGATTCATATATTTTATTTTTTTAACGTACCTACCTAATGGGGATTATTGAACTTTTTAGTTCACTTATCCCCATTAAATAAAAATTTTGGGTCAACGGGGAATAGTGAACAAAAAGTTCACTAATCCCCATCAATGGGGATCATCCAACGGGGAAAAGTGGAATAAGCCAACGCGTAGGCCACCCTACAGGTCCTTGCCGGCCGATCCATTTGTCATGATAATTTTCGTTTAAAAATCTTCTTACATTTGTAGCGTAATGGGCAGGACATCCGTCCATCTGAAGAAACATCCTTTGACGCACAGCCAGTGGGACATCTTCCAATAACTGAGGCATATCATCTCTCAATAGACTTAAAAATCTTTCACCAGTCAACGTTCTCGGCAATATGACTGGTCCAATCAACATGTTATCGATAAGACCAGCCCAAACATTTATCGAAAATCTTACTTGGAAAGTAGATGACCGTTTCAGTTTCGGGTTTTCACCTGCGCGGCACCATCTGTGTAAATTTCGACAGTTAGTAATACCGTCTCTAGTGAATGTCGCTTCGTCCATCCATAGTATTTTTCTTGGAAAGTTTGGGTTTGCTCTGGTTTTTCTTTGAATCCATGTGGACATCACACACCTTGGACGCCAGTCTACGTCTTCATGTAGATGTTGCACCCTTTGATAGTGATAAGGATGCAATCCTTCTTTCTTTAAAATACGCCACACTGATTTTTGGGATATTCCGTGACGAAGAGCCAGTCGTCTAGTACTTATGGATGGATCAGCAAAAGCTTAATACTGCTTGTTCAGTAGCCGCATCAATAATTACTTGAGGTGGCTCGCGACGATCTCTACTTGATCCAAGTCCAGTGATCGACAACCTTCTGTGAACTTCCTGGAAGTTTCGGGCAGATGGCACTGGTTGCCTGTTAGGATACGCAGCTATGTAAGCCGCGCGCGCAGCTCTGGCACTTCCTTGTCCCACTCCATAATAAAAATGTATGTCGGCGATGTGTGCCGGGGAAAATTCACTTAAACGCGGCATCATGTAGCAGCGAACGAAAGTTATGAAAGTCCAGCGAACGAAAGTACCGAAACACATGTAGCAGCGGCGAATAATTCGGAGCGACTGCCAGTCTGACATCTGTCATAATTCAAGTTCCTTTGGCTGGCCCTACCTCCCCGACCTGCGCACATTCAAAAGAAAGTTTATCTACCTGCTAAACAATAGCTATGCGTTGGGCCTTTCTTTGACAGTTGATAAAAAATGTTGGGGTTGAGTTAAAAACATGCAATTTTTACCGTTAGGTTCCTAATACAATGAAGAATAACTTAAAGTTATAAAAAAAGAAGGTGATGGGGGCATGTTATTGAGAAATTTTACAATTTTTGTAAAAATTAATGAAAAAAAATCAGATTTTTGCCAAACAAAAATGTTTATTTTTAAATGTGGCTATTTTTTTTCCATAATTTTTATTTTATGACGACACCTAATTACTTCCAAACATTATAGAGTTTGTTTCATCGTGATAAATCGTTTAGTTTAAAAGTTACACAGTTTTGTATACACTGGGGTCACAAAAGCAAACAATTTTTTTTAAAAATCCATAAAAAATATAAATAAATATTTAGATTTTTTTTAACATTTTTTCCGTCGATAAAATTAAGCATAGATTCCCTCATTTCGATATGTGCACATTATAAAGACTCACACTGTATAATTAGTTGTTTGCTTTTTATCCGACTTTTTGCTGTAAAGCTAAAGAAGGGTTATGATTTCACAGGCTAATATATGTATGTTCAATCTGTTCTCTCATAACTCCTAAACTTCTCGTCGTATTTTGACAAACGAGTATCGTTGGAAGCGTCATGTTACGCGGGTTATAGGTTACATGACGTCACATAAAATCCAACATGGCGGCTTATAGCGGATATAAAGTGGCACCGAAAAATAATATATATCTTTTGAATTTACCCAAACTAAAGAAGTGGGTAGATAGGTGGGTTAAATTAGGGCGTTTTTGTTGCAGTTGAGTTTTAGTTAAGAGGGAAAAGCTCCAGGTAGCCCGCGAAATTCAAACTTTCTTATGTATTTTGCAATTTGCAAATCAGTATTTAATTGTATATTGATTAAAATATCATTCGCGACTGTTACAAATATTCATTTATAGAAATATAATTATCAAAATCAGTAATTCAACTCCATATGTTTGTATAATCCTAATTGTCAAGATTTCATGAAATAGTCATTCAATTGAATTACCTGGTCTTAGAGAGTTGTATTGATGGCTTTAATTATTATAATTATGTAAATACATACTTTTTATGGTCGCGAATCATATTTTGATCAACATACAACCTAATACTGACTTGCAAATTGCAAAAAACGTAAGAAAATTTGAATTTCCCGGGCTACCTGGCTCTTTCACCTGAATAAGTTTCTTTAACATTTAATAAAAACCAAACCATTATACAAAATACAGTAGGCACCAATAAACAGGCGTTAATATGACATAACAAGCATAAGTGACAGAGAGGACGCCATTACAAACCCGAAAATTTTATATGACTTGATGTGTCATAAATATATGTCGCAGTAAGGTGGTAGTAGCCCGTTGTAGTTATATGAAAGCGATTCATAACTATCTTACTAGGAATATAACTATGATACGAGCACGATCCAATAGTATAGCTGTTAGGGCACTGTGACCAACTACGCGCGAGCCGAGCGAGCGAAGCGAGCGGTGCCGCGAAAGCGGCCGGCGAGCGCTACGTCTAAATTGGTCGGTACGGTATATAGCTATACCCCTAGGGATACAACTAAATGACGGCTACAACCATCTTAGTGCGACATATACATAACAACCGGGTACTGTAAGCCGGGTGTGTTGTTCTTTTGAAAGATGAAATCCTTATCAAGATTACCAAAAGTAAATAAGACCAATTACAGTAGTGTAACCTGGTTAAGTGGGCCCTGGATATGTGAGAAACCTCTACTACTGATAGTTACATGAGGTCCCGACACTTTTGCATTAAAAGGCCTCTACTGGGAATAATTAAACCTATAACTGAGAACCCATTCGTTAGATTTTTTAAATTTTTACCTCTACATATAATTAGGACTTTGTAGTTCAATAACCTGTATAAGTAAGATAACTAATAATAATTTATCATTTCGTTTTTTATTTTATAATACTAATAATAATTTATCATTTCGTTTTTTATTTTATAATAGTATCTAATGAACATTTTCACCTCTATAATTGAAAAACGGTACATTTCGACCTGTCTTTGCGGGGGCCTCTGTAAATAAGACCACTGACATTTTAAACCTGACTATTTGGGAAACTAAGTAAAAGAGATAAATATTCCTAGGTCTTTTGAGATCCCACTTATCCAGGTTAGACTGTATTTAAGAAATCATACCATGCATCACCGGCGTCCACCAAGTTGTCGATTAACTTCATCGTCCATTGTTTAGGATGGTAATGAAACGCTAAACAAAATGCCATAACGCTCATTGGCAAAGCTTGACGACCTCTTGATCGACTACCTTTAATACAATACAGAATATGTTCAGAGACTTCAGGTAATATGGCCCAAAATAATTCTCATGCGACCTAGGTTGAGGAACCAAGTGGTTCGACTAGAACTTACAAGATAATTGCTACTGCATTTTAATTACTTCGAGATAAAAGTCAAACACCCTGCTGAGCATTTAAATTAATTACATAAGATCACACTTGTAATCCCCGAAGAGTTAGGCAGAGGTGTACCTATAGTAAACCCACATTTCGACAGAAGTCCCATGTAATAGGGGGGCGAGCCTATATTGTCATCAATTGGGCACAAATCCAGGCTCCGGGTTGCTACTGAGAAATTCCTGATGGAAAAATCTAATAAGCCCGACCTGAGAATCGAAACCAAGACTCAGAGAATCGAGGCTCAGAGAATATGAACCCCAGTTAGGTAAAGGGGTGAAATGGGATGTCGTAGATAGTATGAGAAAATCGGAAATCCACGCGGAAAAAGTACTAGCATAAAATGTAAATAAACTTACCGAACTTATTATCATACATATTGAACGATCCCGTCAAAATACCATAGTGTATATCAGGTCTCTTGTCTTTGGTACACCGGACTACAGTAAGAGAATGTGTTTGTATGGTTCCTCTTTTTAAATTCAGTGGTATATGTATCTAGATAATAAAGTAGTAAGAAAGTTTTAAAGAAGTCTTGGAAAATAAACTACATACCTACCTTTATGAAACAATACTACATGGAAATGGTGAGTTATCCAAAATGCCATTTCGCACAAAAAGTTTTCGACTTACTGTGAGATATATAGCGTGCAGCTTTAATGGCGACATTAATTTAACACACGTAAGTATACGGTTTCGCGTTTTCGTTTTATGAAGATATTTTAGTTTCATAAAACGTTATTATTTACGTGTATGATCAGATGTATGAACGTAAACGAGGCAAAAGGAGTATGTAAGGATCGTAGCATGTGGCGTTCTGTAGTTTCTGCCTATCCCCATGGGAAGCAGGCGTGAGTTTATGTATGTGTAAGTATGTACGAGGAGGGATCAAAAAGTAGTGAGAACGACATACTCCTTGGTAAGAAAAAAAATAATTACTGGCAGGCATAGCTCAGATACATATTTGTAATATTAATAAAGAAAAAAATCTTCGATTCTCTTTTGTTTTTTTCTGAATGTAGTCATTTGTTTGCTTCGTGTCGGAACGTGTTCTCGAAAATAGAGAAAAACGAAGTGCGAACCGTTATTAAATAACTCTGTTTAAAAAAGTTAACGACGCAAGAGATTCATTGCGATTTGGAGGCAACATTAGGAGAGTCTGCTCCGCCGTATTCCGCTGTCGTAAGGTGGGCTTCTCAATTTCGAGTAGGGAGAACGAGCACGGAAGACGAACATCGTTGCGGCCGTCCATCGACGTCAGTCACCCAAGAAAATGTTGCGAAAGTCGAGAAAATTGTATTGAGCGATCGAAGGGTTACCATTCGATACTTAATTCAAGAAACGGGCATTTCATATGGAAGTATTCAGTCCATATTGAAACAATCTTTGAATATGAGAAAAGTCTCCGCAAGATGGGCGCCGAGAATGTTAACCGACACTCAGAAACAAAATCGACTTGACATTTCGAAGATATTGTTGGACAAGTTTCAAGAAGATTCTGAAAACTTTTGTCTCATTTCGTAACAATGGACGAAACATGGGTCCATCATTTTGATCCCGAGACAAAACAGCAATCTTCGCAATGGAAACCGCCATCATCACCGACCCCGAAGAAGTTTCGTGCCGTGGCATCGGCTGGCAAGGTTATGGCCTCAATATTTTGGGACTCAGAAGGGATATTGTTAATTGATTACCTGAAGCGTGGAACCACTATTACAGGCCAATATTATGCAGCTTTAATTCCCAAGTTGAGGAATGCCATCAAAGAGAAAAGGAGAGGGAAACTTAGAAGGGGCGTGCTGTTTCATCACGACAACGCACCCGCGCACAGGTCGGCAGTTGCGATGGCTGCCATTCAGCAAGCTGGCTTCGAATTGGTTGACCACCCCCCTTATTCACCAGATCTGGCGCCTAGCGATTTTTATCTGTTCCCCAAATTGAAAGAATACTTAAGGGGAAACAGGTACGAAGACGATAACGAGGTGATGGATGCCGTGGAGAGCTTTTTGCAAGACCAAGACAAAACTTTTTTTTTAAAGGGATTGAAGCCTTGGAAAAGCGCTGGACTTGGTGTGTAGAGAGACTTGGAGACTATGTAGAAAAATAAATTATTATGTTATCAATAGTCATTATATTCTATCTCATTCTCACTACTTTTTGATCCCTCCTCGTATGTTATTATTTATTCATTTATTCACAATTTTCTAAAATAGCATCTTGGAACAACCTGTGCTTAGAACTGTAACGCAGAGGTCATTTGCCGGGGTCACGGATCATAACATCGCATCAATGAAATTAAACCGACTATGTGCAAAGAGTAGGCGAATTGAAGGAAAGAAAGAGCTTTATTATTTAGTCTGTATGAAAATTTTAATTTTTCAATTTACGAATTATTTTATCTTATTATAATTTTTATGATTACTGGCCACTAGCCCTACCCGTGTGTTAATGTCGCCATTGTAGCTACACGTTGTATAACGTACTTACCTAGACGATAATATACAAGCTGAGTTTTTGTTCAGGGATGGACAAGGGAAACAGATAGATATGGCTTATGGACGAGGGTAGCTATGCCAACCATGTAGCCATGTTCAGTATGTGTTCTTAGTCAAAACCAATAAAGCAACATTATGCTGCATTATAGCTTTGTCTTAATTTTTGTTTCCAATGAACTAATACGGGACTTGACATGTTGCTGAAGTAATGTTGCACAACTTTTGTTTCACATGAAAACGGAGCTTAACTTACGTGTTCCGGTCTAGGTATTTCATCCAGGCCACAGACTTCATCATCATTGTTTACATATTTCTTTACACCTCTCACTCTTGGCTTTCCATCAGTAGCGCCAATAGATTTATAGCTAGCTGTTTTGGAGCGTCTAAAAAATTAAAACCAATCTCAAAAACAGTTGCGCTACATTTGATGCTCGCAACGTCAAATTATACTGGCAACAATGTGTCGCTTCTTTTGTTTATCGTGAATACCTACGGAACATAGCATAGCCACCACACTGCAGCATTCCATGTTGCCACTTGCCAGCGCCACAAAAACATGTTGTTGAAACAATGTTGCGCAGCTTTTTCTCCCACTAAAAAGGGATTTAATGCTCTGGCCACATTGAGCCGAAACACACGAGGGACGCAGGGCGCGAATGCGCGCGTCGATTGTTTTAATGATCAGGAAGTCACACGACTATTCGCGCCAGTTTAAACAGCTCCGTACAAATTAATTGACAGAATCAGCGCGAGCGAATTTCATCTCGCATCCCGCGCGGGAATCGCTTTAGTTTGGTCAGAGCTTTTATGAAGTACGGCTAACTGCACGCCAGTAGTAGCATTTGTATCACGTCTAATCATGAGCGAACCCTTATTTCTACAAACTAAAGGCGCTACAAAGTCAAATTGTTACTATGGATGTCGGATAACTAAACCCTAGTTATTCTTGAAAGAGCATATACCCATATACTCTTTCAAGAATTGTTGACTACGGGCAATTCAAATAAAATAGGACCTACTTATTAATAATTAAAAACAGTAAATTACCCTTTCAATCGCATAACTAGCCTTTTCTTCATAATTCTGGCAGCATATTTTCTGAAACAGATTTAGTTTTAATTTTCACTTTTTCGAAGGGCAAATAACATTAAGTACCTACTGCAAAATATACATACCGACATTTCTTTTTAGGGCACGATTTTCTTTTGCAGACACTGAAAAATTTTTTTTGGAAACATTGTTCAATATGCATTTATTATTATTTATTACTCCAAAAAATACATCAAAACACTTACCCTCCCTTGTAGCACGGCTTTGTTTTCTTCGGTCTGTAATCAATCAAATAAAGATTTTGAATCCTAATAATATTATAAATGTGCAAGTTTGGATGTTTGTTACTCAATCACGTTTTAACGGATGAATGGATTTAGATAAAAGGCACACAGGTAGACTACGATTTGGATTAAAACATAGGTTACTTTCTATCCGGGTAGGTACTGGGTAGATACATAGTAAGTACTTTCCCCTAGGATGCGAAATAAAAACAAAAATAAATAAAAGACAGAAAAATACACATACTTTTTCATGTATTTCTTAGAACCGGTAGGTATATGTACAACATCAGGAACGAATTCTTGATCCCTATTGAGGACAATCCCACTGTGTGGCTTGAATAATCTGAAATTTTAATGATTTTTGTATTGATATCCGAAGTGGAATTCGGCTGGTTTAGCACCGAGACACTGAAGTGTCATTTGTAGTAAAAAATGTAGGTATGTGACGATGCTGATTCCATCATTGACAGTCTTGGCTAATCATCTGCCTAGCCTTTTCCCAACTATGTTGGGGTCCGCTTCCAGTCTAAGCAGATGCAGCCGATTACCAGTATTTTACATGGAGCGACTGCCTATCTGATCTCCACTTACCAGTTACTGGGTAATACTTGGAAAGACAGGTTAACAGACTTTCACGCTTCTGACGACCCGTAACGACTGTTAAAGATAAACTGCTTAGCGTGCTTTCCGAGGCACGGAGGGGTCTTGGTATGTAATGATGTGTCACCCATCCAAGGATCAACCGCGGCAAGCGTAGATTAACCTGATCGATCGACCCGTGCGGCTGTTATTACTTAGCCATGAGCTCCTCAGTCTTGTCTAATATATTTTAATATTAATGATTGCTTACTCATGTCCAGATTTAGCGGGAAGGGGCGGTCTCATTTGCGCAGGTTTGACGGTAGCCCTTTGAGCTTGAATGATCTCGCCACTTGTTTTTGGACTAGGTACCTAGAAAGAAGCATATAGTAGATGATTGGGTTAAATTTTATACAAATTCTTTTCAGGTTACCATACATGATCAAAAACAGTATCATCTGATCACGCGCGCATCCGATCAGGCAATGCTGAGGCAGATCTCGCCATGTATGGTAGGTAAGCTTTAATGAGATCAAAGACTGACAAAATAAACTTACATTCAAGATAGACTTGCTCGATGTTGAGTGCCTAACAACAGCGCTGGGGGTAGGAAGCAATATGTCGCCAGGCTGCAGGTCGTAATACCGGACCCGCTTTTTCGTTCCAGGTTTTTTTCCACCATCGACTATGGATTCTTGCGATGTCGAACCAAACGAAAATCTCGAATATGTTCGGCTGGAATGACATAATAATATACTACTTATGCCTCGGTCAGGAAATAAAAATAGTATTATTATTTATTTCGTTTATTCATTCAATACACAATGTCCGACTGAAACACGATTTTCAGCCAAAACCGAATATTTGGCTCCTCTTCTAGTTTCGGCCGAAACCAAAACTTACGTACCTAATGCACCTATGTAGGTACAGTAGCGGTCATAATTGGAGTAGCAGTCTCACAAAGCAATAGATTGACGTTTCGGTTTAACTTACGACCTTCTTATAATAAGTAATTTCTATACTATACACACACACTCACATTCGTTTACAACTGATTGTATTTCATAAATTCGACCTTAGTGTAGGTATACGGCATGGTATACAATACGATGATATACGACCAAGGTCATACGTAATTTACTTTGCGTGTGAGAAAAAGCGACGGTATGTTTTTTGTTTCGTTCAACGCCCGCCAGTGTGTGAATTCTGAGGTGTGCATTCTGTGTTGATACATCATTTAAATACACAGATGTAGGTACGACCTGTACCGCGTATTCACAGCAATACAATCCACTTGCACTTATGACCGCTTACTGTAGGTGCCTATCTACTTAAAGTAAAAGTTAGTTAAATTGACATTATTTTCTGAGCACCCATCGTTTTTCTTAGGTTTGAAACAAATAGGGCTGATTTTACAACTTGCGAGGATACTTTTTGGTTTTCTGAATTTTCTGAACAATGTGAATGTTGTCCATGGTACTGAAGCCTTTTTTAAATCTTGTTCTGGAAGCTAAAACTCGCCAAGTCTCTTGACGATACGGATCGTAACGACTCCCGAAATCAGCTCATACACGTTACTCAGCCGTAAGAGGAGTCTAATAGTTCTCAAGCAAGGTTTCATCACGTTGTGTTGAAGAACAGAACCACCACACTTCTGCTCTACGCCTCTAGCGTTGTACCTTATTTAATGGCGGTATTCAAATATTGTGACCAGTTGATGACAATAGGGTCGCCCCTTATTACATGGGATTTACCTAAACATAACTGGTGAATGTGAGTGTATTGTTTTAGTTGAGCCTGCCTTCCGCTTGAATCCTCCTCGGATTGTGACATTGGCTGATAAGACAAACACTGGTTTATTGGAATTTAGAATAGGTAAAAACTATGACGTATCGTCATCTTGTTTTATATGGAGTGAGTGCGGTGCTAGCTTTACCCACAATGTAATGTGCTTTCATATAAGCGAATAAATAGGAATAACAGTGCTTCCGTGTTCTTCATTTCATAGGTATATCCACCAACACACCTCGGAGTCGAGACTAGACAATCTACGTATTGATCTGCCCCAGTATCGTGGCAGGTCACTACAGTATATATAGTATGTACACCCCTGCCTAACCTTCAGGAAAAACAGGTGTGATGACATGTAAGATAGGTCCTTAGCAATATTATATGGGTGCCGTTGTACCTATACAGACACCCAACACATTTCAGCTTTGTCTCTGGTATGACAACGCAGCTGCGTTGCCTCTGGTCCTACAAATGTAACGTCTATATAAGGTGTTTCAAAATTAACTATACAAACTTTAAGAGAGTGCTTTAGACCATCGAACTGAATGAACAGCGAAAATAAAAGCTGCTGTTACCAACTAGTTTAATATCTACCTACCGTTCTAAACTGTATGGGATAGCTGTTTTTTTTTTCGCGATTTCAAAGGTGGTCCCACAGTAAAAGTTATTCAGTTCGATGGTCTAAAGCAGTGGCGTAACAATAGGGTGACAGGGCTGGCAAAATGCCACGGGCCCCCGACCCAAGAGGGCCCCGGCCCAAGAGGCCGCGAGCACAAAACTGTTTTTTTACACTGTACCTGAGAATTTTATTTTATTTGAAACATATTTTTATAAGTTCTGCTTAAAATCCAAAGTGAGACTACTAAAGACCATAATACAATTTCAAGTTAATTTAATCGTTAAGCATTTCAACCAACCTAGACAAAAAGATGTTGATTCATTTTTAGAGATTTTATATTGTTATTGGTTTTCCATTGCAAGATCCTACTTACTATCGATGCAGCCTCTAAAGCACTTCAGTCTAAATCCACCGATCTTTCAAATGCCTTAAAACGTTTGAAAATTTGTCTAGAAGAATTGGAAAGGTCGACATGAATTTGAAAATTTAAAAATGGAAGCAAATAGTGTAGCAGAAAAATGGTCCATCACCCCTGAATTTTCTAAAACTCGTCAGAGGAAGGTAAAACGCCATTTTGATGAGCTTTGCGAAGATGAGCGTCTCCAAGATTCGGAAAGTTGTTCAAGGTGAACATTTTTTATCGAGTATTGGACATCATTATAAACCAACTGAAATCGCGTTTCCTTCCAATGAATGAAATTGTTTCAAATTTCAGTGTTTTGCAGCCTTCCACTTTAAAAGTTTTAAATGACACTAATCTATTAAAAAAAGCTCTAGAATTTGTTGAGATATATAAAAAAGACATCATCTGAATCATTTGCCAGAGAAATTCTCAGTTTTCATCCACTTTCAGAGACGAAATAGAAAAATCTTTGTGTATTAGAGACCTTGCTGATTTATTAATAATAAAAAATCATTTTATGTCCTGCAGCTTTCCTGACAGTATGCACTGCATTAATGTTATTTCTTACAATTCCTGTGACTACAGCTAGTGCTGAACGATAAAATTTTCAAAACTAAAATTGATAAAAATCTATTTAAGAAACTCAATGAGACAAAACAGGTTATGTAACTTGGCTATTCTGTCTATTGAAAATTCTATGGCCAGATCTTTAAACTTTGATGATGTTATAGACACTTTTGCGGAACAGAAAGCTCGAAAAAAAGATTTTTCTTAATAAATATCTTTCTTAATAATATTTTTCCTAATAAATATCTTATTGAGATTAAATTGTTATTTTTATTTCACTATAAAATGTATGCAGGTTTCCTCACGATGTTGTTCCTTCACCGAAAAGATAGCGAATAGATGATGAATGCATTCAGATATAATGTTCTATGGATGAATGTGAAGTCTCTAATACGCATTGGGCTAGCGTGGGGACTACAGACCATTCCCTCTCGGGCTCTCGCCTAAGAGAGGAGGCCTGTGGCCATTAGTGGGACATACCAATACAACGTGTAATTGAGTACGCTAAAAATTTCGAAGTTTATTAAAATTTACTGATAGGGCCCCATCAAAAGAATTTGCCACGGGCCCCAGATGGTAATAGTTACGCCACTTTACAAACTTTAGACTCTAAAGTTTGTAAAGTTAATTTTGAAACACCTTTAATATCAGTCCGCTGTGACCACATTTATGTACCATCAAGTAGGCTGTCGCTTCGGCGTGTTTGCCATCCAATAACATAAATAACATAGCTATGTTATGTAGCTATTGCGCTAGTTTTTTTAAATTTTGGCAATTTTAATGCAGTCGAAATATGTATGTATACCTACTACAAAATATCAAGCGTACCTTACTGGTTGCTTATAAAACCTTGCTGGTTCCACAGGACAATGGCCGATGTATCGTAACCTGAAACATCAATAATAGTTTTATTATGTTTGGCTAAATGGTCAATTTTGCTTCACGCTACATTTAGTTTGGATATGGATCCTGGAAACGTGGTTGGAGAGTTGAGAAAAAGATGAACATGGGTCATCTGGGCGCTATTATTTAACATTCCAAGTGTCGAAAATGATAAAAATCTAGTCGTTCTCAACGGTACTCGGACAGATGTGAGATTGGAACGGGCAGTCTGATGCATATTAGGTATGCAGAATCGAACAATTTGCAGCCCGTAGCCCCGTTTCATCTGGCGTACGTACATACATAAATAAATCTATACAAATAAATAAAATTGAAGTGTCCGTTTGTAATGTCAAAATAACAACTTTTTACTAAATGCATAGGAAAGTATAAACGGTTCTTATAACAAAAAAGCAATTTTTAACATTTTTGTCAGTCTGTCTGTCTGTTTGTTCCGGCTAATCTCCGAAACGGCTGGATCGATTTTACTGGCAGATAGCTGATATTACGGCGGGTAACTTAGGCTACTTTTATTTTAGATAATAATTAGGGTTCCGCGCAAAAAAATTAAAATCCATGAAATTAAGAACAAAAAGTCGGATTTGAAAAATTCTTTTTGCATTTGGTAACCCAATTCTCAAGGATAGTTATTGGCTATTTAACATCACGCTAAGACCCTTAGGAGCCGAGCAAAAAGAAAAAGTCAGAAGGAACACTAAGCGAAAACGAAGTATAGCGCGGGCGGATGATTCAACGCGACGGCTGGCGACGGGTCGGGGGACAAGGGAGTTTTATTAAAATGTGGCTGTTATTTTAGTTTATTGTTTATCTTACGACATCCACGCGAACGAAGTCGCGGGGCACAGCTAGTAAATAAATAAAACAAGATGCAGAGGTTTTGACGCGCGCCCATTTAAGTACTTGTGTTTTCTCCGATTTATCCGCTATTTTACTAGGAAACCCATGTTAAAACTGTGACTGTTTCGTAATCTGTACAATATTTCCCTTTCTTTTAAGCTTCATGATTTCATTGAATTTGCAAATGAAAAAAAAGTATTTTTTTTATTTTTACCCTTTTTTCCTATTGAAATAGGAATTTCACTGTTTTACATAATATAATCATTTACACTTATGTTATTTGTTAACCTATCAACGAGATAAAACAATAAAATACGACGATAGGCAGGTAAGCGAATAGTGTTTTGATCAACATACAACCTGACACTGACTTGCAAATTGCAAGAAACCTTTGAATTGCGCGTCTACCTTAGCGCTCACTCTTTACATGATACTAACTTTACCATCCTCCGCCTCACATTAGTGGTATCACTTTTTTTTACTGTTAAAACATAACTTTACTAAGGCGCTATCAATGTCAAATTGTTACAATGAGTCTGTATTCAAACACAACTGCCAAAATGTTGGTCAACACGCCTTTGCCTACTCTGCTTGCCTTATAGGAATAATGTCGTGATGTCATGTTGTGTTAAAACATTTTATTTATATTAGTCGCATGACTAGGTAAGTAGGTACAGACGCCAGCACATCAAGCTACTACAATCTGTCAAATTTCTTTAATAGATTTTCAACTTTATCGCTAAAGCATTAGGTTCAAGGTTGATTGGGAAAATTTGACAGTTTCGGGTAGCTTGGTGCGCTGGCGTCCATACCATCGCGGACATTTGTGGTGAACCACTTTTCAACCTTATTGCCTTAGTAATAAGGTCGAAAAGTGGTTCACTGCAAATGTGCGCGATGGTACCTCCAAATAAACTCGTGACAAATGTCCCCTATACATAATTATGTAAGTATAGGTTAATATTGACCTTGTGTGCATAGAAGGCTTCATTGGCACACATGTATCCTTAAAATGCGGTGGTATAAACTGTTTAGTCTTGAATTTAGGTGGCTTTGCCTTTCTATTTCTCTTACAACCTGAAACAGAGAATTCTCTTATTACTTACACAAAAATATGTTTGAAGTGAAAACTTCTTTAGGCACACTATGCGCTCTTTCTAAAAAGTGACCGAAACTGAACCGTCACGCTCGGGTCGGTGACGCTGAATCGGGTACACTCGGCCCCAACACACACCCTCCAGTTGCAGATGGTGCATCAGTTACTAGCGCACCCCCAGCCAGGGTACGAGTGGACCCTCTGGTTGGGTTATAAATGTACACTTACCTAGAAACAGGGGGTGCCCCTAGGTGTACTTTTTAGATCCCCTATACTTGTGGGAATTAATATGGAAAATTTTAAAAATAAAACAAAATTAGATGAAGAGGTAGGGTGTTGCGTCACAGTCTGACGCCACATCGGTGATGAGCTTCGGAAACGCGGAAAGTGTAGGAGGTAGTGTGCAGGGCAAGGGCAAGCTCTGGCTCAAGCGCACACGAGGAGAGGCGAAGTGCTTCAGGTCGAATTTGACCTCGGGCGAAGAGGCGGCACCGACTTTTTACGGTTGGTACTGCACGAAGAGGGACAGGACGGTGGGCCTCAACGGGCAAGTACGTACGTCCCAACAAGGACCTAAAGAAAGTAGCAGAGATGGAACGGGTCGAAATGCCCGCAATATTGGTAAAAGATTTGAACACCAAGGTTCAGAACGTCGTGGCGACGGTGCAGAGGGTGCGCAAAGTATACAAGAGCTTAAGTGGGCCGCAATAGTGGAGGCTGCAGAGGCGCTCACTAAACGGACGTCTTCTACAGAAACAACCCGCCTTCAGGCGAAGAATGACCGCGTTACTACGCAGGTGGCACACCAACAGAAGGAGCTAGAGGACATTCGAGCACATCTCGCGAGAGTGGACCAGGAGCGGCAGTGAGTGCCGCGGGGGGCAGAGAGGCAGCTTACGCCGACAGTAGATAACGTTGCCCGTCTGGAAGAAGCCAATGTGGGCATAAATGCCAAATTCTCCACTTTGGAGGGCAAGCTTTTACGGCCACCCCTGGCAGCGGAACCCAGCAAGCGCTGGCGCCAACTTATGCGACGAAAACTGCTGTGCCACCCCAGGCTGCTTCAGCCACCCCGGGATCGTTGGTATCGGTGACCTCGATGGCACCAACATCAAAGAAGGGAAGGAGGGCAGGTGCTGCCAGTTAGGCTACACTAAATACATGTGCTCCACCGTTTGCTGAACATCAGCAGGGTCAATGGCAGACCACAGGGGCAAAAATGCGAAGAAAAAGGCTCGCAAGAAAGCCAAAAAGGAGGAGGCTAAAAAGCTAAAGGAGGCGAAAAAACAGGCGGTCAGACTTCGAGCCCCCCGATATACGGCCGTAGTGCTCACGCTAAAGCCTGAGGCGGTAGCGAGAAAGGTAACCTTCGCAGACGTCTCTAGATATCGCCAACACCTTTAACAACCTGCCCTGTAGTTCCATAAAGGAGGCACTCACATATCATCGTGTGCCTGCCTATCTCCGTTGCATTATCGGGGACTATTGGGGACACATTATTTAGCGGAGAGAGCCGTAATCTACCCGGGTCGGGAAAAATAGAGCCGGCGACAGACGTCGTGTGGTGTTCCACAGAGCTCGGTCCTGGGGCCGCTGCTGTAGAACATTGGTTACGACTGGGTGCTGCGCGGTACACTTCCCCACGGCGTCGATGTAACCTGCTAAGCAGATGACACACTGGTGACGGCTCGGGGGCAAACGCACCGGCAATCAGCCATATTGGCCACAGCAGGGGTTGCGCAGGTCGTTGGAAAGATCCGGCGTTTGAGTCTCTAGGTGGCTCTGCAAAAGTCTGAGGCTCTCTGTTTCCATGGGCCTTGGAACAAGCCACCTCGGGATTTACACATAGTGGTAGGAGGCGTGTGCATCGGTGTCGAGTCAACGATGAAGTACCTGGGATTCGAGCTCGACAGCCGGTGGTACTACAGGCCGCACATTCAGCGGCTGGTCCCCAGATTAATGAGCGTTGCAGCTGCTCTTGCACGATTTCTAGCCAATTTGGGGGGGCCCAGCGCCTCCTGCCGGAGGCTGTACGTGGGGATCGTGCGGTCCATGGCTTTGTATGGGGCACCCGTGTGGGCGGACACCCTGACAGCCCGCAACGTCGCAATATTGCGAAGGCCGCAGAGAGCGATGGCTGTTAGGGTGATAAGGGGATACCGTACGATCTCCTACGAGGCAGCAACTTTCCTGGCCGGATCAATGCCCTGGGATCTGAACGCGAAAATCCTAGTGGCCCTATATTGTTGGCGGAAGGTGAAGCTAGCGCGTGGTCAGCGTCCGGTTCCCCGGGAATTCGAGGCGCGAAGGACCAAGCTCCGTCAGCTCCTAGTGGCTGAATGGAGGGAGCGACATGCACAACCCAGGTGGGGGCTCGCTATAATAGTGGCGGTAAGGCCTGTTATGGAGGAATGGCTTGAGAGGGAGCATGACACCATATGCTTCCGGCTAACGCAGGTGCTCACTGGACATGGATGTTTCGGGAAGTACCTGCGTCGCATAGGTCGGGAGTGGACGCCCGTTTGTCTTCATTGTGTGGACTGCCCCGAGGACACGACGCAACATACGCTGGAGGAGCTTGGGCCCAACAGCGCTGTGCCCTCGTCGCGACACTTGGTGCGGGTGATCTCTCGCTTCCGGCCGTGGTTCAGTCCATGGTTGGAAGCGAAAACGCATGGGAAGCTGTTGCCTCTTTTTGCGAGGAGGTGATGCATGCAAAGGAGGCGGCGGAGAGAGAGACAGAGAGAGCATACCTCTCATTCCACCCGCATCAGAAGAGCAGCCGGGCGTCGAAGGGCGCTTGATAATCTCCGGCCACCATAAGGAGGGGCCTGCGGGCGACGAAATTGGGGCTGTGTCGTCGCTTGAGCAGTCAGGCTCATAGAGGTGGAACGCAGTATTAAATGCGCGCCTTAATGGGAGGACGTAGGGTCATGTGATTGGCTGCACATAATGATGGGGCCCGCTAGGCATGGCGGGCTGACCGGTCGGGGGTGCGGTGAAATGTACAAATATCTCCCGGGCCCCCGACTCATGGTACTGGAAGGAACAATGGGGTTTTAGTAGATAGGGTCCGACATAACCCTCCGTTTCATCCTAGACGGAGGGTATCCATAAGGATTTCTCCACGAAAAAAAAAGGTTGTCACCCCTACACGTAAAGTGGGAATGACTTTTTTTCTCGTCTATCCCATGGTGTGGTGTCGTCGGATAGGCCGTTCAAAAATATTGCAGGTGTGTGAAAACCATTTTTCGATTCAAGGATCCGTCTGCGAAATATTAAAAGCTGTAGCTAACTTTTGTAGGCGTCAAATCTGCCTGCCAGCTAAATGGTTATTTTGGATATGTGAAAACATTCACGGCAGTAGTACCTATATATTATGAAATTACAACGAAAACTATCGCAACTAAGTAGGCTTTACAAAAGAGTTTGCCAACTTACATTTGCAGTTGGAATGTATGAGAGAACATGTTTTTCAACTAAGTACAATGTTAAGTTTAGGATAAATTCATCCCAACTACGGAACCCTTCATTGTGCGTGGTCCGACACGCACTTGGCGGGTTTTCTTTGTTGTTGGTTTTCGGTGATTTTTTTTTCTTCAAATTAGTTATCCATGTAAATTTTGTAAGTTGGTCGACTATTAGGTACTTACTCATATACTTTATAGAGCCTACCTTAGATGTGATAGATTTCCTTTAAACTTCTACTCAACTAGGTATTTAAAGGATTATCGTGAATACTTTCACATATCCAAAAACAACGGTTTCGCTGATAGCGGGGCGTGGGGAGAACACCCGGCTCTAAGTAACAAAAAGTACCACTCTAAAGCTTAATATTTCGCAAACGGAATCGAAAACTGTTCATGACATACCTACCCCTAATATTTTTAAAACCTATCGAACGACACCCCACACAATGGAATAGACGAGTAAAAAACAAACTTGAAGACGTGATTACTAGGTATACCTAACCATACCAAATTACAGCTTTGTTAGTAGGTACTAAGTCTCCGAGCTAAACCGCGGACAGACAGACAGACCGACTTTTACGATTCCTTGTTTTACTATTGAGCTCTTAAAAAACAAAAAGAACATTCTATTCATTGCTACTGTAGGTAACCCTGTGCCGTACCTATAGCCATAGTCTGGTGTGTTCTCAAGTTTCCACTTGTATTGCTACAGCGGTATTGCACTCCAATAACGAAATAAGGCGTCTTTCTCTCTGTCTTTACGTAGGTAGTTAATTACTTATTACTCACTAGCAATGTAGTCCTGAAACGCAAGAGCCTGAACAATTTCAGCCACATCTTTAGGAGCTGTTCTTTTCCATTTTGAATGTTTGCAAATTTGTTGCAATTCTGCTGGACATTTGCAAACTCTGGAAGTAAATAATTAATATTTCATTTTGTTTAAAAATCACAGAAACAGAACACATAGATTGAAAGCATACTATTCCAATTACATACATACCGTTTTTTTTTTGCCATTTTATTAATTTTTTGTGAATTTATGTTTTTTAAAAAAGAAATGAAAATGATTTTGATAGATGTCTAGATGACAACTTCAAGATATTCTAATTTTATGAAAAATTAATCATGATCAAGTAGGTTTTTAGTTTTGTAAGTACTATGCTTAGATTGAATGCAATACATAATACTAAAGACAAGGTACATACTTACGATAGACTGGACGAAGTGGGACAAAGCGAACCAACTACATCGATATCTACTTGGAATTAACTACTGGTCGACCCTCGCTCCGTCTAGTTCTATGTCTCATGTCATACGCCTCGCATAGCATAGCAGGTGGCAATTGTGTACAAGTTAATTGTATCATCGTTTTTTCAAAACAGCAGTTTTTTTAGGGGAGGACCCCTAAGGCTCCTAAAGAGAAGTTGCCGACGGGGAATCCCATCTTGGGCATTGGCACACAGCTTGTAGTAAATGAAATGATTGAATCTCTTTGCTTATTACTTACAAGTTAATACGTCTTAATCCTCATAGGAAGGTATCGTGATGGCCCAGTGGTTAATGCCTCGCCTCTCATGCACGAGGTTGTGGGTTCAAATTCGGGCAAGTATGTACCTAAGTATATCAATGTGACTTTTTCAATTTATATGTACTTTCCGAGTTTATCTTGTAAATCACTGATATCGGTGGAGGAATACATCGTGATGAAACCAGCACCCTAATTGAGTAACACACTATCAATCACAATCTGAATGATTTTGAAGCATATTGCTAATCCATTGCTTCATTATGTTCGAAAAGTCTGCTCAACAACGTAAATAACGCAATGAATGTTGTTGAACTGTCAAAATGAAACCGATTCCTACTGTAAGTGTGTTACGCAATTGCCCCGCAGGGACTTAGGTACTTGTTGTACTACAAGTTGATATAAATTTGAAATCGCCATTCCGCCTTGAGCAAGCGTGGGTATCAACGCTCATGCCTTCTCTCTAGGAGAAGAGACCTTGGCCTTGCAGTGGTGTTCAATAATAGGCTGGTATTATTTATTATTGTTAGATAGGTTATAATCATGGAATTATTAAAACCCAGGTTACACGAGATGGGGTTTCATTTTTGAGCTATAGTAGTCGCCCCTATTATATGGACATAATATGTCCGGGTTACACACGGCTTGTTTCGTAAGCTAGGACTAGGACAGCAAAATAGTCACTTCACGATGGGCTCGTTTAATACGATGGGTTTCTGATTTTGTGCTAGTAGCGCCCCCCTCTACTGATTTTATTATCCTGGCTGGTGTAGTAGCCTCGGGTGGCCGGCTAAGTTAGTATTCAACCCGATTATTTTACTCCACGGCCAAGTTTTAGTCACTGCAAAGGTAGTGAATAATTTTTTTTTAATATCGTGAAAACAGCTCTAGCATGTGCCAAGCTAAGATAGTAAGCCAGAATATTGCTTGTTTGCTATCCTAGCTTGAAAAAAAAAACTAGCTTCGTCTAACCTTGGTAATACAACAGCAGTATTCTTGTATCAAATTACAATAATAATACATCCCATGCCGATTTCGGCTATGGTAACCGTTTCTGTTTCTTACAAAGACAGGTTACGAGCATGTGCTCTGGTGTGGCTAATATATGTAACCTTTTTTTTTTTTTTTGGTGACGGGGTGGAAATCCTCATGGATGTCCTCTGCCCTGGGGTGGGCAGAGGGGTCTGTCAGACTCTTACTGACTAAAACCACCCCGGTGTTCTCTCGCACACTTGCACCGGGGGCTACGGGGGCACTTAAGCACTCTTCAACGCAGCCCCCGACTGGTGCTAGCCCGCGTCTGCGGGCTCCGTCTTGTCGAGCGAGGGGAGTGAGGTGTTTGACTCCCCCCGCGACGTCTGAGAGGGGCGCGCGTGGAACACTACGCGCCACCACCTCGGGTCCTGTGGAGTGGGGGGCGGCAGACGTCCCCGAGTCCGCCGCCCTTGGACCCATTTAGGGGGGCCGGAAGAGGGCATTGTCAGCCCTCTGCCGACGCCCGGTGCGCCTGCTGCGGGCCGGGAGAGCACTTGAGATCTCCCTCTCCCTTTCCGCTGCCTCCTTCTGGGACATGACCTTTTCGCAGAAGGAGATCACCGCGTCCCACGACGCTGCGCCACCGACCATAGAACGAATCACAGCCGGCAGCGACAGGTCGCTTCCCACTTCCGAAATGAGGGCACGGCGCGGCTCCTCCCAAGCTGCACACTCTGCAAGCGTATGCCACGCCGTGTCCTCCAGACAATGGACGCAGTGATGACACCGAGCGTCCGGCTCCCTGCCTATGCGACACAGGTACTTCCCGAAGCAGCCGTGCCCCGAGAGCACCTGCGCCGCCCTAAATGACAGGGAGCCGTGCCTCCTCCCGAGCCAATCGTCGAGCACTGGCCGGACCGCCTCGATGGTGACGAAGCCGGCGGTAGGGCGCAAAAGCCTGTCACGCCACTCCGCCACCAAGACCTGACGGAGTTCAGACCGGAGCAGCGTAATCTGCCGCTGCACCAGTACTACGCCCCGCGTCCACGCCTCCTCACGCCACCGATGCAGTGACGCGAGGGCTCTCGCTTCCAGGTCCCACGGCGGGGTTCCGGCCAGCGCACAAGCCGCCTCGTAGGAGATCGTGCGATACCCTCTGATGACTCTGACGGCCATCGTCCTCTGCGGTACTCGCAACACTGCGATACTGCGGGCCGTCAGGTCAGCCGCCCACACCGGGGCCCCATACAGGGCCATGGATCGCACGATCCCCACGTACAACCGCCTGCAGGCGGTACTTGGGCCCCCCAAATTGGAAAGCAGCGTTGACAGCGCGCCCGCCGCGCCCATCAACTTGGGCGCCAGCCGCCGAAAGTGGGGGCCGAAGTCCCAACGGCTGTCGAGCACCAATCCCAGGTACTTCATGGTTGACTCGACAGCGATCCGGGTCCCCCCGACCACGACATGTGATCCCGGTGGCGACGCTCGTCGGGGGCCATGGAAAATGATAGCCTCCGACTTGTTGAGGATTAATATATGTAACCTAACCTATCTTAGTAGATAAGGTATCAAAACAAAATGGTAGATTACCATCGACACACTAAGAGGAAGAAGAAGTATCAAAACCTTACATATAAATAATTAAATAGGTCAAAACAAAGAAAAAACCTACATTATAGTGTTTGTTGTATAATAAAAATGTATCAGCTTTTTAAAATACCCAGTTCCTTGCCAATACATAATACAATACCCACATAATGAATTGAAACAAAAACTTGGTCGGTACCAGGAAATCATGTGTGTGATTTTGGATAACTTTCTAAAGAAAACTTAAAGTAGCAGCCACGAAAAAAAAATATCTGGCTAGCTCAAGAGTTTCACCAGTCAGAGAAAAAATCGGATTGAGGATAAACCTTGTAGATGATTTAAAAAAAAAAAAACAAAAAACGTGCAAAAAGCACTGCCGTATTTCTTAGAGCATTTAACCTTAGGTTAAATGCTCTAAGCCGTATTTTGATAACTTTGGTGTAAATAAGAAATCGCCTAATTAAATAAAGACAACAAAGAACAGTGAACCCACAGATGTTTTTTGTTTTCCACAACACTGCTTCTGTTTTGCGTAAAAAGTTCGGATATTTTCTGAATTTTCGCCATAGTAATTTGTAAGTATGGAGATTTCGGGCGTCAATATTCAGAAAATTTCCCGACTTTTTATGCATTACAGAAGTAATGTTATGGAACACAAAAAAAATAGTGGTTAGAAAAAGTAGGTCGTAGAAAACAGGAAACTAGGTGACATAACACGATTTCCTGGTACAGACCCTTAAGACTTACTTTGGTATAAAATTCATAATAATATTTTTTCAATCAAAATGTATGTATAATAAATAATAGTATATAATGATTATGGAGTACATTTATGTAGGTAATATAAAGTAATAACTACATACATAAAATGTACTCCATAATTAATTTTGTTCTGACACACAAAAGTTTAGGATGACCACACATTGGCTATTGTCACAAAGGTATGAGTGACAGAGAAGACCCTTATCTTGCCTTAATTACGGCCGTATAGGTACTGTAAGTATGTCTTAAACAGTGTGCATTATGGAAAACGTCTTAGGTATTTGGAAATAATAAATTAAGATAAGTAGGTACCACCACAAAATATACAATATTGTAAAACAATGCCTCAAATGGACAATGACATTAACTAAACATTGAATTATGAAGTGCTTCTATATCTTCTTTTCTTTGTTCTTTTCGTTTCTTATCCTTTTTATACGCTTCATAAGCTTCATCGTCCGTGGGCAGTTCATGTCTACAGAATGGACATGAATTTGTCTATAAAGAAGAAAAAGCACAATTAATAAACACTTGAATCAACAATTTCATTTTTCATAATAGTTTGTGAAGATGTTTTGTTACTTAACCACACACAAACGGCTTTTCGAGTCGTTAGTACTTTTTACATTTGTTCGGCCCAGTAGTTTGACAACCACGTTAATACGAGCATCACTGGCTTTAAGGTCGAGGTGGGGAAGATCGTGTACTGTACTATAGTTTGACCGATACCGCTGTACCGCGCCTTAGGAATGCGCGGCGAGGCGGGGGGCGGGACTGACGAATGAGTGACGGAACGCCGTGAGCGTTGACGAATGAGCGGCCTGCACTGCCCCGCCGTCTCGCCGCGCACATACCTAAGGCGCGGTACAGCGGTATTGGTCAAACTATATGTTGTTTCTGAATAGCTACGACGTTGACAGTTCGGTCGGTAAAACAGAGTCACTATTTCGTCCTACCTTTAAATTATAGATGGCGCTGAGTTCAATAGCAAAAAAACGGTCTCATAATTTATTTTTTGTTGTTGACTGTAACCCGGGGTTCGTGCTACGAGTAAATTTATTAGGTATATGCTGTTAGGGAGAATCAAATTAAACAAGTACACACTGATACATTACCAAGTTTATTGAATTAAAACTATTACTGTGGGTACCTACACAAACATCAAATGTGGCAAGCGAGCTTCCCCAATCTTAGAACAGCTAAGTATCTCCTCTAACACACTCGCCTCTATTACAAGTGCTAAAGAATATACCAGCATGAGACTGAATCACAATAAAGACTCAGAGTCACTTGTGAGGGTTCGTGTGATGAATGCTTAATAACCTCTAGCTCAATCGTAAAAGTACGGACACATTTAGGCTGTGCTCATAAAATAAATATAACATTGACAACGTATCCTGAGACACAGCCACACACTTTAATTTATAACAACTAGTACTAATACCTAGTTTCTTAACGTTTAGTAGAAAATATGGTTGTGTCCGTCTCACTCTCTCATAGGATATACTACAAGTTGAACTCAGTAGTCTTTCAATTGGTCACAGATACAACTATAGATTTCAGTTGATAACAGATAAACTCAGCATTGTCCCAATTTGATGACTGTTAAACTCAGTAGTCTCTCAATGTCGGCGTGATAAATATGTATATTCATGCCAAATTATAGCTTTCTAGTACTAAGAGTCTGAGCTAAGCTACGGACGGACGGACATGGCGAAACTATAAGGATTCCTTGTTGACTACGGAACCCTAAAAACGTCCAAATCAGAACCCTTTAACCGCCTACGACGGATTAATCCGACAAATATTTTCGTGTCCATTTCGCCAGGGTCGTATATTTACGACCAAATATCGTAATGATTCAAGTTGCCCGGCGCTGGGGGCACGACAACTGATATGAAGTCGGGCGGTTAAAAGGTTAAAAAGTTAGGCATGGTCATAAATACAAAAAATAAAAAATTAGATATAGAAGTACATGTCGACTTTGTTTTTTTTTTTTTTTTTGTGGATGGGAAATCATCAAATGACTTCTTTCGCTCTGGGCGGAGCGGGAGGGCGTGTCAGACTTTTACTGACTAAAACCCACCCGTGTTCCTTCTGTTGCCTGTGCCGGGGCCACGGATCGACTTGACCTCCATTTTTCGTTAGTTATAAATAATTACCTTATCAAGCCATGTTAATATGCACTTTGCATGAAACTGATGATGGCATGGCATTTCCTTAGCCTTTTCTCCAATACTAAAGGCTTTCAAACAAATGGGGCAGCTTTTATCGTCACTTTCTATAGTAATTTCTGGCAAATTTGAAACTGCTTCTTTTGATGCAGGTGGGGGTAGCCTAGAAAAACAAGAAACCAAATATTATTTGATTGTTATTTTGTTAGTTTTACTTGTTCTGTTAGTTACTTTTGTGTATTATTCCTAATTGTAAATAGGTATGTCTGTTTTTATTGAAATTTAACTGTGCAATAACTTGGATTAATGTCTGTAACATTGTGCAAGTTTTTCCCAAATCAATAAACAAATAAAATAAATAATTTTCAGTACAAGACTGAAAAGTAAAATGAATAGTTATAATCTCATATGATCATTGGATTAGGATGCATTAATCACATGAATGTCTATTTTTTTTAATGAAGATTTCAGTCTTTCACCAGTGAATGTACAGTACAACATCTTGATTAATGTTCATTGACGATTACAGGGCACCCTGACCAAATGGATTGTTAGGATAGAACTGTGACCAACCAAACGCTAGCCAAGAGAGCGTTGCCGTGGTTAGGGTACCTCTCCCGGATTTCCTGGAGTCTGCCAGAATTCAGCAATGAAAATTTAAATCTCCCGGCTCCCGGAAGGAATTTAAAATACACAAAATTCTCCCGGAATTTAAAATTCACGCGCGCTGGCGGAATCATTGTTGCATTTGCATTGATTTAAAGATACTTTTAGATGAAGACAAACTTTATGAAGATTTCTGCATTTTGAGGGAGCTTCAGGACAGCATGGTTAAATCAAATGAAAAAGTAGATTTGAGGTGGGCACAATTTTTCTTAACCATTGAAAACAGAGTTGGAGATACATTGAATTTTCTTCAAACTATTTTTAGTTTCATACGTTTTATCCATACCTGTATCAAACGCCGCCTGCGAGCGTGTTTGTATGGTATGGGTTTTGGTGGACAAAAGAAAATTAAGAATATGCCAATGCAGAAAACCAAATGTTTTTCAATTTTACAATGGAATGCAAAGAGTTTTTTTTAAGTTAGCTCAAGACCAGATATTTTGAAGTCTTTAACATACTTCAAATGTAAAATATAAGTTCAAAATAAAATAAAAATTAAAAACAAATAAGTACTGTTTTTTTTTTCTCATGGATTTAGACTAAGGTGGCAACCCTAGCTGTGGTGGCGGGCGGCGAGTGCTACATCTAAGTTAGTTGCAGTTGCTAGGCTAGGGTACATCACAAGAAAACTATCTGTACTCTAGTTAGATATTATTAGAGAGTATTGTTAGCATTTATTGATTTAGTATTTTTAAGAAATTAAAAAGGGAATTATTTAGGGATCACAAAATGACGCTCAAGTAAATTAGGTTATCGATTTATATTTTTAAGAAATCAAGATGGTAATTATTTGGGGATCAATTAAATACATGCCAAAAAATGATCTGCAGAAACAAAAGTTATGGGCCGATATAAGACTAATGCCCGTTTTTACCGACATCCCCTAAGTTTAGGGGATCCCATAAGAACGGTTAGGGGGCTGTTAAAAGGTGGTTTCTTTTTCACCAACAGTAAAGGGTCAGTTATACGTTAAAAGGTCCCCTAAATTTAGGTGGGCGAAATCGATAAGTTCAAAGACGAATCAGTCACTACTATCGAAAACAAAATGTCAGTTATGTGTCCTCTAGTTAAGTGGTAAAAATGATTTTGAAACGAAATTTAATTTAGGGGCTAGTTTGGGGGAGCTTTTAAGCTAAAGGTCCCATACGTAGGTGGTAGAATAGGGGATGTCGGTGAAAACGGGCATAAGTCACAAATTGTTGAAGTTAATAAAATCGTAGATACTAAAAACTTAAAAAAAAACAACCGCCATCCTAGAAACACTACAAAGTAAAAAAAACTTTAATTTCGGAAGTTGGTGTCTTTGGTTTTGTATTTTCGGTTTTGTCACCAACTTCCGAAATTAAAGTTATTTTTTACTTTGTAGTGTTTTTTTGGAAGTCAGTTGTTTATTTTGCAAAAAAGTTATTATTTTTTTACTTTTTAGTTGTGGTACCAACCCCACACAAATTCGAATACTACTACCTGCTATGTATCATAATAAATAATACAGTACAGGAAGTTATTACAACATCATCCACATAGACTAAGTGGGAAAAATATGTATTATTGAAGCTAGCTTAAAAACTACTTAAACAAAGTTAATAAATTTACATGGGATCAACTTCGAGGTATATTCCCAAATAAAACAAGAATCTTTCAAATCGGACTAAACTGTAAAAAGTTATGCATGGTCATCAACATCATCATCGGTCATCAGTCTTTTCATCAACTTGAGAAAACCTCTTTTTTTTTTGTTGGTAATTTTTTTTCTCAGTATTTTTGCCTTTCCCACTTTTTTCGAACAAGCACTGGCACGTGTTAACATTCACATAATTAATGAATTACTTATTCTAAGATTTACAGAATTGTCTTAGTCAATGTTAACATTCACTGGTGTACGTCCGATTCAAGTAAATTAATTAAACAATTTATGGCTTACACCATCGTAATTAGTAATTGTGGACATACGCAAGCGCATTGTAACAATGAACATCTGACCTAACATTCACAGTAACACATTTCTATTGGCAGTTGCGAGATTGTCTTCATCTGTTCTGGGATTTTCACAGATCTGAAAAGGTTCAAGAGAAGTTTGTACCTGAATGATTACTTACCTTGGCCACTCTCCAATTATATCCTCATTATAAAACCCATAATCAATGAGGAATCTTGCCATGTCTAACAAATGGTTTGCTTGTTGTCCTTCTTGCAATTCTGCCCAACCCATTTCTTCAAAATATCCAGCCATTATGTCCGTAGATACTACACTAAAACAGTTGTATGCATTAAATATTAACGTTTTTTTTAGGTAATGTATTCTAATTAAAAAAAAAAAAATTACAACATAACATCACGCCTGTTTTCCCCGGTTAGTTGCACAGAACACTATTTATTCCTAGCGGAAGTTAGTTGAATCTAAAAAAAAAAACTCATAAAAATCTCTGATAGAAACAACTAAAATCATGTAGCAAAAGAAACTTACCTGTTCCGCAGACAACAAGAAGCAAACTAAGTTTTAAAATTGTATTGACTGCAATAATTGCAAACTTTTTAAGAATGGAATAAATACTTCTTGTAAAAGGTAGCAATAATTTCAATTATACAATAATTAATTTTGTCCGAAAGAATGATGAAGAAAGAAAAACGAACGATTACAAGATTACAATGACAGCTACAACCACAATAACATAGAGTACAGTACACTAAAACTACTCTCTGACGAGAGATAACTTGACGCAGTGACTTGTTGATTTGACGCTTGACAAAGTTGACAGTTGACAATGATGTTGACGTGGACAAAACGCCGTGCTTCAACCATGGATTAGTAGTATAGATGGGCAATCCACCGGGTTAAACCCGGTGTTTTGGTAAATTTTCTAGGTGCTTATGGCTGTTTACGGGTGTTTATCGGGTGTTTACCAAAACAAACCCGGTGGATTGCCCATCTGTACTACTAATGCTTATGTAGTACTTACTAATTCCAGAAGCATTAGTCTGTTCGAAAAGAGAGCCATCGTGGGATGCGAGGGCGCAGCCTTTTTTTGTTTAGCGAGCAACACAATAACGTATCTATGCCATTTTGATCTTTTTAACTATTTCTTTTAGTTTATGATTCTAGATACCGCACTGGTTGAAAGAAACCAGCTCCAATAAAGTTAATTTGTTAAGCACATTTTGGCTATGATGCGACGGCTTTCTTTGCGAACAGACTCTATAATATACAAGATGTAACATAATTAACGCACAACTTCTCTTAAGAAAAAAGTAAAAGTAAAAGTTAGTTAGTAAAAGTTGTTCATAATGATGAGTACAATGAACCTAAGGGTTCATTGTACTCATCATTATGAACAACTTTTACTATGGGACCAAACCTGAAATCGCGAAAAAAAATCTGCTGTTACCTACATTTTGACGAGTTATGCGAACAAAAATGTAGTTCAGTTGATTTTTTTTCGCGATTTCAGGTTTGGTTTCAGGTTGTGGTAGTTGAAAATATTTTCCCCGTAATTTGTACGCTTAACGCCATAATAAAACTTTGAGATAACTGCTGTCAAATCAAAGACTATGTACGTAGATGATATTTGAAAATGGTTAGTACAATTCTGCCTTTAACTTTAAACTTTATAACTTTAAAGTTTTTGATTTTTTTTTTACATCAAAAGGTTTGTTAAAGTATTAGGTTCAATATGAGAGTTTAGCGAAAAGTGATATTTAGTGACGAATTCTGGGTAATTTTCATAAATACATAAAAATTGGGTTGGGTTTTTCGAATCACTGGGGTGCTTAATTGTTGCAAATGAGTCGTACTATCACGTTCTGGAAGAGATACGTCAAATTACAAGTCACCCTGTATAAATTTTTGCCAAGTATCAAAACGGTTTATTCCTACTATACGATTGTATACCTACTCAGTTATACCACATACCTACATGCAGTTTTTGTTTTAATTTTGTCGCGCTTTTTCTAGATCAACTTTTATTACTCAAAGTCTAGGTTCCTACTCAGGTAGGTACAGCTGACACGGATTTCTAGGCTGCAAAAGCGAGCGAAGCGAGCTCGTTTTAGCACCCTACGTTTATATTTTGCATACGTATGGGGCCTCCAACTCCAAACTGCTTCTTATTGAATATATTATGACCGTGTTTGGGATTTGATAAAAAGTACTTCTTAAGATTTGGAGGCCCCCCAGGACCGGGGCGGTTTGTCTTGTCACTTATCTGGCGCATCTAATTTCCACGTCTAGTTGGTCAGCTACTTCTTTTCATGACTTGACCCCCCCTGGTTACCATGGTTGGAAATGATAGATTAACTACTTTAAACAATTCCAAAAAACTTTTCATGTCTTTTGAGTGACAGATGATTAGGTGCGTGTGACCAGAGTGGGTAACCCGACAGATAAAACTTCATAACGCGCAATGATAGACCGTGTGCTAAAAAGCGAGGTAGGTAGTAATTAAACTTATAAGTTTTGTCTCTTTTTGGGGAGTTACTCTGCGCCGGAGCGACGTTTGTGCCCGTTCGCGGTTTAACTCGCAAACACGAAGTTTACCGTAGGTACTATGGACGGCGGGGTGCTTGGACAGGAAACCTCCCCGTGTGCCTGTGGGCTGGAATTCCCTTATGGATGCGTCCGGGGGGAAGGCCAGTCACCGGGACGGTGCACCCTGGGGTACGGGCAATGACTCTCCATTAGGTAATGTGTGCCTAAGGGGTCTTGTTGCCCGTATGCCAATATCCTGTCAGAAGTACGCTCCAACGTGTGTCTCTCTGCGCTCTAAGCAGAGACGCACAGCGGCGGAGTAAGAGCGGGCTCGGTGTGCACTAACTCTGCCGCCGGGCAGGCAGGAAGAGGCCTTCTCTTTCTGCCACCGTTATTCTCGTAGCCCCGAAGATTGTCAAGGTCATGTCTCTGACTTTTGACGGGGGTCGAAGGTCTTGGCTTAACCGCCCGGGCCGCGAGGAAGAAAACCTCTATAAAAAATCACCCCAAACCTCCAAGCGGCGGCGCACCGTGAGGGAGGTTGGTAGCTTGACTAATGGGTAGCTAAATTAGTCGCTAGTGCGAACCACTAGTTTTTGGGAATTAAAAAGTTTTTACTCGTGGGAACAACTATGGATAAATCTTTCAATAAAAATAAAAGCAGTGAAGAGGGGGGCAGTGATGTGGGGTCGGAGTCCGACGCCGCATCTGGCGTGAAGGGCTCATGTAAGAGACCGGAGCGCGAAGTGGTGGGGGGCGCTGGGAAGAACCAAAAGTTCTTCAAGAAGCGCCCCAAACCGGGGGACGGCCTGGGGTCTTCCTCGGATGGTGGGCTGAGCTCGGCCCGTAAAAAAATCAGCCAGCGGGGTGGGGCCCATGAAAGGGGTGTGGGCAGAGGGCTCACCAAAGAAGCCAGCAAGCCGAGCCGAGCCAGCCCGGCTGAGCCAGAGTCGCAGTTGGGGTCAGTCTCGGCTGGGTCGGAGTCAGCAGGTGGTGAGTCGGACGCCGCTGGCGGCTCCAATTCGGAGCAAACGGTCAGGTTCGCAGAGGTCGTGGCAGCCGCGATCAAGAGTGTGGCTTTGAAGAGGACTCAGTCCTCTAAAGACAAGGCCATATCGGCAGCCAGGGCCTCCATTATGGCGGCAGCGGAGGCCAGTCACCTCAGGCCCCCGTCGGATGGAATGACAGAGATGCGGGCGGAGGTCGCTCGCTTGACAGCCGCCATGGAGCTTCTCCGAAAGGAGAATGAGGAGCTCCGAGTGGACCTGGCCAGGCTGCGAGGAGCTGGCCCCCGGGAGGTGCCACAGGGGGAGGCGCGGCATGGGCAGGTCGGGCCCGTGCCTGCTGAGGACCGGGTTCTGGCCCTGGTCCGGCAGGAACTGGCTGCCTTCCGAAGCCGGTTTTCCGCCCTGGAGGCCATAGTCCTGCGGCCCCCGCTAGCGGCGAGCCAGCCGGCCTCGGGCCAGCGGAAGGCGGCATCGTATGCCGCCGCCGCGGCTGCCACGGTCAAGCCTGCATCAACGGGGCAGGCGAAAGGCGGGGCCGTGCAGGAACTCGCGAGGGCCCCAGCCCCGGCGGCGAAACGGCCGCCCCTGCCTCCTAAATCTCCTCCGGCTGACGCCGAATGGCAAGTAGCCGGGGAGAAGAGGAAGGCGGGTAAGGCAGCAAGGGCGGCCAAAAAGAAGGAGAGACGGCAGCGGCGCAAGGAGCGAATCGTCGCGGCTAGGCTCCGTGCCCCGAGGTCCGCAGCTGTAGTGATCACACTACAGCCGGAAGCGCAGAAGAAGGGCGTGTCCTACCGCGACGTGCTTGCCAAGGCGAGGGAGGCGGTGAACCTCGAGGAGCTCGGCGTTGCCGATGGCATCCGGATAAGGGTCACTGCGACTGGGGCCCGGATGCTGGAGGTTTCCGGTGCGGCCAGCGGCCCGACCGCTGACGCTCTGGCCGAGAGGCTTAGGGCGTCCCTAAATGCGGACGAGGCCCGAGTGTCCAGACCCACCAAGTGCGCGAACATGCGCATACTGGGTTTGGACGACTCAGCGACGGAGGGAGAGGTGGTGGCCGCCGTTGTTAGGACTGGAGGGTGCTCAGTCGAGCAGGTTAGGGTAGGCACCATCCGTCCTGACTTCACGGGGATGCGAACTGTTACAGTGAGATGCCCCGTGGCGGTGGCCCGAAAAATAACCGGGGAGGGCCAAAGGCTCAAGGTGGGCTGGGTTTCCACGCAGGTGAAACTGCTGGAACCCAGACCTCTGAGGTGCTTCCGCTGTCACGTGGGCAACCACGTGGGAGCTAAATGCACCTCGGAGGTGGACTGTAGCGGCCATTGCTTCTGCTGTGGTCAGCCCGGTCACAAGGCCAGCTCGTGTAAAGCCGCGCCGCACTGCTTCGCGTGTGCGGCAGCTGGCAAGCCGGCCAATCACCGGGCTGGGAGCAAGGCCTGCGCTCCACCCGACAAACCCAGGGGCAGCAAGCCCTCTGCCACCATCGTCACCGCCGCAGCCGCCACCACTGCCGCCGCCGCCGCTGCCGTCTCCGCCGCTGCCGCCTCTACTGTCGCCGCCGCCGCAACCACCGCAGCAGGGCCCTCACAGGGGGTTCGGGAGGGGGCTGATATGGTGTGCCAATAATGGCCCCATTACGCCTCCTACAGGCGAACATCAACCACTGCGCCACCGCTCAGGATCTGTTGCTCCAGAGCATGGCGCAATGGTTGATTAACATCGCCGTGGTCGCTGAGCCGTACTTTGTCCCGCCCAGGGATGACTGGGTGGAGGACCTGAGCGGCTCAGTGACTCTAATTTCGTCGGCCGCCGCCGGTACCCTGTCCCTCGAGGCTGTCAATAGGGGACGGGGTTGCGTGGCAGCACGGTTCGGGGAGATTGTCGTGGTAGGGGTATACTTCTCCCCGAACCGAACTCTCGCCGAGTTCCACAACTCCCTTGCGGAGTTGAGAGTCGTCGTCGTCGGATTCCGTTCCCTCCCTGTGCTCGTCCTCGGGGACTTCAATGCCAAGAATGTGGCTTGGGGTTCCCGGCATACGGACACACGGGGCAGGATGGTGGAGGACTGGGCTCTGGAGACGGACCTGGTCGTCCTAAACCGGGGTTCTGTCCCCACGTGTGTGCGGATGCGGTGTGAGTCAGTGGTGGACATTTCGTTCGCCAGCCCCGCTCTGTCGCCGTGTGTCCTCGACTGGCGCGTCATGGAGGGGGTGGAGACCTACTCCGATCACCGGTACATCCGGTTTGACGTCTCCGCCCAGACCTCGAGCGCGCCGGTCCGACAGGCCCCGAGTGGTCCGCGGTGGGCGTTGAAGCAGCTGGACCGGGAGCTCCTCCTGGAAGCCTCGATTGTGCAGGCCTGGGTGTCACCACCGGACAGGCCTGCTGACATCAATGACGAGGCGGGGTGGTTCCGGGAGGCCATGTCCGAAGTATGCGACGTGGCAATGCCCTCGAAGTGGCGAAGACCACCCTCCGAGCGGAGATCCTGCGGGCCAAGGGACTGGCCCGTGAGGAGTCGCTGGAGACTCTGAACAGGGACCCGTGGGGACGCCCCTATAAAATGGTGCGGAACAAGCTCCGCCCATGGGCTCCCCCGCTGACGCAGAGTCTCCGGCTCCAGCTCGTGGAGGACGTGGTGAGCGCTCTGTTCCCTTCGCGAGGGGAACATACTCCCCCGCCCATGGCTCCGCCTCCTGCGGTGTCGGATGCGGACCACGCAGCCGACGATGACGACGATGCTCCGGAGGTGACCGAGGTAGAGCTGAGAGTGGCGGTGCGCAGGCTGAATGCCAGGAATACCGCCCCAGGACCCGACGGCTTACCTGGAAAAGCCTGGGTCCTGGCCTTGGAGGCTCTCGGGCCTCGACTAAGGGGGCTCCTAAGCGCATGCTTGGAGAGGGGCCAGTTCCCGCTTCAATGGAGGACAGGGAAACTGGTCCTCATTAAGAAACCGGGGCGCCCTGCTGACTCGCCGTCCGCTTACCGGCCCATCGTGCTGCTTGACGAGGTGGGCAAGCTCTTTGAAAGAGTCATTGCAGACCGCCTTGTCGGGCGGCTGGTGAGGGTGGGGCGGGATTTGGCGGAGAGCCAGTTTGGTTTCCGCAAGGGGCGCTCTACGGTGGACGCCATCATGCGCGTACGAGCCCTCACGATGGGGGATGCTGTGGCCCGGGGTGGGGTCGTCTTGGCGGTGTCTCTAGACATCGCCAATGCCTTCAACACCCTGCCCTGGAGTTGCATCAGGGAGGCACTCCGGTACCACCGAGTGCCGACCTACCTCTGTCGCGTGGTCGAGGCCTATCTGACGGACAGGGCTGTCATCTACCCCGGTCACCGAGGAGAGTGGAACTGGCGAGAGATGTCGTGCGGTGTCCCACAGGGATCAGTCCTGGGGCCGCATCTGTGGGACATCGGGTACGACTGGGTGCTGCGCGCCGACCTCCCTAATGGCGTCAGCGTAGTTTGCTACGCTGACGACACGCTGGTCCTGGCGCAGGGGAGGTCGCACCAGGCGGCGGCCGAATTGGCGACATGTGGGGTTGCGACAATTGTAGAGAGGATCCGGCAATTGGGACACGAGGTGGCCTTGCACAAGTCCGAGGCCATGTGTTTTCATGGTCCTCGGAACGCGCCACCGTCGGGTTCCCAAATAACGGTAGGAGGGGTTCCCATCGGTGTCGAGTCGACGATGAAGTACCTGGGACTCGTCCTCGACAGCCGGTGGAATTTCGTGGAGCATTTCCGACGTTTGGCTCCCAGACTGGAGCGGACCGGGGCTGCCTTGAGGCGGCTCCTGCCCAATCTGGGGGGTCCAAACGCCTCCTGCCGGAAGCTCTACGCGGGGGTCGTGCGGTCCATGGCCCTTTACGGAGCTCCGGTGTGGGCGCGTTCCGTGAGGCGGCGACCGGTCCGTCGGTAGAACGCGTCCCAGAGGGTCATGGCCATCCGGCTAGCCCGGGGATACCGCACGGTCTCCGGGGAGGCGGCGAACCTCCTTGCCGGATTACCGCCATGGGATCTGGAGGCAAAAGTCCTCGCGCCACTCCCACATGTGCGCGAGGACTTTTCAGGCAGGACGCCGGGGCGTAACTCCGTTGCCGCGAGAAATCGCGGCACGGCGGACAGAGCTCCGGCAGGATCTCATGGCGGCATGGAGAGTGCGATTGTCGCAACCCAGCGCTGGGCACGCCACAATTGCGGCGATAAGTCCCCTCTTTGAGGAGTGGCTGGAGAGGCGCCACGGCGTCCTCACCTTCCGCCTGACGCAGGTCCTCACCGGACACGCGTGCTTCGGGAGGTACCTGTTCCGGATAAGGCGGGAGGAAACGCCCGGGTGTTACCACTGTGTGGATTGCCCGGAGGACACGGTGGAGCATACGGTGGAGGTCTGCCCGGCTTGGGCGGAGCACCGCCGTGTCCTCGCGGAAGCGATCGGCGGCGGCGATCTCTCGCGTCCGGCCCTGGTCCAGGCCATGATACGGGGCGAGAGTACATGGGAAGCCATTACCTCCTTCTGCGAAGCAGTAATGCACGCGAAGGAGGAGGCGGAACGCGTGAGGGAGAGGCAAGCTTTGCGCCCTCACGCCCCTAGTCGCCGCAGGAGACGCCCTGGGCGTCGGGAATTGACAGCCGATTCCCGGCCACCGTAGGCGCGGGCTTGCGGACGGCGAGCAATGGGTAGCTCGCCGTCCGGTAAGGACCAAGCCCGAGTCGACGGCGCGTTGTGTTCCACGCGCGCCTCAAAGAGTTGTCAGCACTATTGAAGGGGTCCGCTAGGGCCGATGCCAGCTAGGGTTGCGGGATGTTCGAAAGAGTTACCGTGGCCCCGGCACAGGCAACAGAAGGAACACGGGTGGGTTTTAGTCAGTAAAAGCCTGACACGCCCTCCCGCTCCGCCCAGAGCGGGAGAAGTCATTTGATGATTTCCCATCCACAAAAAAAAAAAAGAAAAAGGTACTATGGACGGCAGCACATCAAGCTACTACAATCTGTCAAATTTATTTAATAGATTTTCAACTTTATTACTATAGCATTAGGTTCAAGATTGATTGGGAAAATTTGACAGTTTCGGGTAGCTTGACCTGCTGGCGTCTGTACATACTAACAACTTGATACCGTGAAGGTTGCCTCCCAAGAAGGAACCTTATAGCTTCCTGGCTGGCAAAATTGCAATTATACATAAATCTTTGGTTTTACTGGAAAATCATAAGTTTGATTTGTCAGTTCTAGCTTTTACCTAATATATTTTATAGCGCATAAAGTGTATAATTATAGCGCTACAAGGGTATCTACAAGGCACTTAACGTAAAACAACGGTCATCGTGAAGCAAAGCACAGTTAAAACGAATATTCTGTCATCCAGATAAGGTACGCCGATCCCGTGGTGTTAGGTACTTAATGCATATAAATCAGTTATTAGTTTCACATCGTCAGTTCTCAAGGTGAAAGCGCCAGGGTAGCCCGCGAAATTCAAATTTTCTTACGTGTTTTGCAATTTGCAGGTCAGTATTAGTTTGTATGTTGATTAAAATATGATTCGCTACCGTAACAATTAAGTATTTACAGAATTATAATCATTAAAGTTATCAATACAACTCTTTATGACCGAGTAATTCTATTGAATGACTATTTCATGAAATCTTAACATTACAGGATTATACTAACTTATATTACTGATTCTAATGATTATAATTCTGTAAATACATATTTGTTACGGTCACGAATCATACTGTAATCAAGATAGGTACACCTAAACACTGAGCTGCAAATTGCAAAAATCGTAAGAAAATTTGAATTTCGCGGTGACGAGTCTCAGACTTGTCGCCAAGTCGCGGTTCAGTCAAAGAATTAGCTACCTAAATCGTTAGATTTGCCCTCACCATACTTATGTCGCGCGAAAAGTGTCCACAAACCATACCTACTGAGAAGAATGAGCTCACACATCCCGCATATAAGTGAAGGCCCAAGGGTTATACCTAGAGCTACCTCGGAATTAGACACTACTTAGATGACTGAATAGTAGGAAACGTCCGAACATTCGGCCGATACTTCGGATTTATCGCTTCGGGGTAGACCCCCCGGGTCAAATTAATTTAGCTAGCGAAACTACGCAGACGTGATGGGTATCGATATCTAAACATGATAAAACAAAAAAGAAATTAATTTCATAACATAGATGTATTACTACTTAGTCTTTTTTTGGGGTCATCAACCGCCGGTAGTGTTGTCACTTAAAATATCAGTTTAAAAATCAGTTTTTTTGTGTAAACTTCACTGACTTGGTGGGTACCGATATCTCAACACGATATTTTTATCAACTCACACTTCAAGTAACAACACTACCAGCGGTCATTGACTCAAAAAAAAATTATCAAATCTTTTTTATTTTTATTGTCTTGTTTAGATATCGAAGTCGTGGCCAGATCTTAGAATTGATCATTTCATGAAGAGTTCCACCATTTCATGAAATGGATGTACCTACTTCATGAAATACAACATCGACCGCTGCTGGTCACATCATGATGTGATCTGGCCAGATTATTGAATACTCAACGTTTGACAGTTAAACGCACGACTACTTCATGATGCGGCCATACATTAGTGGTAATTTTGTAAAATAGTAGTTAGATCGTCCACCGGTAGAGGCGTTGATGTCGCTTTGTTTTTGTTGTGCATCTATTCCTACTCGAATAATTCCTATTTTAGGGTCCTAAAACTACTAAATAGCCAACTAACTGCGACCAAGTTGGATGTAGCGCTTGCCGGCCGCTGCTGCGGCACCGCTCGATCGCTCGGCTCGCATGTGGTTGGAGCCGTTGGACACAGTTCTAAGGCTTCGTTTAGGCCTCATTTACAGAGACGCGGAGCGTTGCGCCTCGCGTTGGGCGGCGCGGCCCGCACTAGATTCAAACTTATGGCGTTGTATGAGAGCGTTTATGGAGAAGAGATTTTACACACAAACGAGTGTAAAATCTCTCATTCATTCTGCATTTCAAGCGTTTGCTTGAAATGCAGGCGGAGCCCGCGGATGGCATCGCCGCGTCGCACGCTACGTTTATCGCGGCGTCGCGCGCAGCGTTGCGGCCAGCTATTCCTGCAATTCTCCGTTCACGGTAAAACGTAGCGGCACCCGCGGCGGGGTCCGCAGCGTCGCACGCGTACATTACCTTAAGTTTGTGTTTGCGCGTGTGATGACGCGCGCCGCTGCACGCGTCGCCTAGCCGCACGCGACGCGCGTCTCTCCGTGTCTCCGTAAACGAGGCCTAAACTAACCTAACCCATTTTGTCGGGGTGCCACTAGCGGCGTGAAGTGCAATTACTATGCGATATCTAGTGGTCAGCTGGGAATGTCTATAGGTTGCTTTCGTCGATCCGCCCGACTTTCGATTAGGCGCATCTTGATATAACCGGCCAAGTCATGAAATGGCGGCGAATCGTGAAATGCCCAAACAGATACCCTACATTAATGATATGGCCAAACGTCAACTGACATCATCAAACGTTGACGTATAGACGATACTAATTATGGTCAATTTTAGCTTGCCATTTCATGAAATGACCGAACACTTCATGGAATGATCAATAAAATTCTACGATCGGACCACAACATAATTATAATTATATACCAATGCGATTGCAGCAATCGCGGATGATTTGGTCAGGCAGACACAAGCTTATAACTCGAAACGGCACTAAAATTTTGAATTTGGTCTTTTCAGAAAATGAGCAGGTGCTGTTTATCGCTATGCTGGATTTTAATCTTAATTTTTGTATCATTTTTTGTGGCTTATATTGCTGCTTTGATCTACGTTTTTCTCCTACCCTGCACACTCTGTATAGAATGGTTAAGTGTGAGTAATTCATGTTATTACCTAGTTAAGTTAACGTCTTACGAAATAATATCAAAATGATCTCAGACGAGAGTCAGATACCTACCTATGAATAAATGTGTATAATATTAAGAATTTTTTGAAACCTCTTTTCAAGAGCTTCCCGAAATACAGCACCCTAATTGCGTAACACACTATCGATCACAATCTCAGAATGGTTTTGAAGCAAATTGCTAATCTATTGCTTCATATGTTCGAAAAATTTGTCTGCTCAACAACGTAATGAATGTTGTTGAACTGTCAAAACGAAACCGATTTCTACTGTAAGTGTGTGTGTTACGCAATTGCCCCACGGATATCCTAAGAAAAGTATGTACTTCGGGAATCGTCGTCTATCTTCGGAAATACGAACGCGCGATGATGAGATCTAATAAAGGCCGGCCGCATAACCATAGTAAAAAGAGAGGAAGTACGTTATCTTCATACAAACGCACCGCGCGCGGCTTGTATGTGTGCGCCAAAGTATCTATGCGTCGCCGCACGCACACTTAAACAAATCTCGGCCCGTTTCGCAGTGCGCCAGTCGGGGCTAACATCGCACGAGGTTCGCGCGTCACGGCTTTTCGGCACCGCTAAATGAATGAAAAATGTGTGATAATCGCAGGAGAACGTATTGCTGTGTGTTTGGGTGTCTTAATAATTCATCGATTCCAGAATTGTCTCTGTTCAAATTACCTATTGAACAGGAAAGAAGTCACTTTTTCTAGCATATCATTTTTACTTGATGATGAGATACCTACTTACTTATTTTTTGTTGTATTAGTTTTCTATCAGACAGAGGAAGTAGGTAGGCCTACATTCCCACTAGAATGTACTAGGTACTTTTGATCTGTCAATTGATTTGCCGCTATTGCTTTGTTTATGTTTAGTCATGCCGATTTCTCAGTACCTATTGTAGGTATAGTAACTAAGTACGTACTTACAGTTATAAAATCGTACTTAAAAAATAAATAATTGACTAATTGTGAATCAGATAAATAGAGCAAAGTTCGAATCACCTACTCGTGCTCATCACCGCCCCGCGCCGCCCGTCTGCTGGCCCGTCGCTCTTTCTTTCATCGTGAAAGGTTTCATCATCGTTTAGGTACCCAGACAATACAAGTGAAAAATACAACTTCCCGACCCTTGCCAATTTATTGGCACTGAATTAAAATTTAACTAAAAGTGACAACCCTGAGACAGTAGGCAATTATATCGCGGATTGTGCCGGAGATAACCTACTTCCTCTCTTTATACTATGGCATAACTGAGACGCTGCCTGAGGTAGCAGCGCGGTGAGGGAGGGAAGAACCAACATAGAACAACCAACTAGAGACTACTCTACTCGAATAGTTGGTACTTATAGAAGTACCAACTATTTAAGTATCTAAGCGGGCGGCGGCGGAATGTTGGTGAACGCAGCCCTAAGTTGTCAATTTTGTGACAGATTGTCTTGTTTCCACCCTCTGCTCTTGGATTTCCCCTGTGATGTTTGTTATCAATCCAAATAATTTTAACCATCATTGGTAAAAAAAACTTACAAATAAAAAATCGATTTGATTCGATGAGTATTAATAGATATCATCGATTGTTACTCGTCGTATCAAATCGATTAATAGCGATTTCAAAATAAAGGAGTTATCTAATTATCTAAAACATAAGAGGAACGGAGACTCGATAGCTCGTTTTTCAGAACGCATCTGAAATCAACGTTACGTTACGTTTTCATTTTAATATTTCTTAAAATCATACATTTCAATCGTATTTTTACACGAAAACTAGATTAATAGTATGCGAGTTTGAGTGTAGCACTATTAAAATAATAATTATGAGCTAAGGAAAAGGGAAGCGTCTACCACGGGTAAAAAAGTCTGGAAGTGTCGTGGGACACTCGGTTGGAACGAAGTTCCTTTCTGCTGTACAATAAGCAGAGATCGGAATAGGTAGAGCTGTTTTATGTACTTGCCATAGGTTAGAATAATATAGATATTCCCCGAGTCCCGGGATTTGGCTTTTAAGTTTGTAAGTATGATTTTAAGTATTAAAATCATAAAAAAAACTATTCTCGCCTTCGGGACTAATGAAAGATTACACTTCTTTTCTGACGGGTAAATAAAAGAAGGACGGGATTAAGGATAGTATAATAAATAAATAAACTTGACTCATTAAACCACACATATTTTTTTACGTAACAATTTCTTATTCAAGAATCAACAATCATTTAAACATTTTTATTCTGAAGTTGTACAAAAACATTTTACCATACAAATTATTTGTTCCTCAGAAAATCAAAACATTATCAAATAGAACAATTTGTATTTACAATAAAATCTTAATTAAAATAATACGCTTCAACAATAATTCACTTATTTAAACAAAAAATGTCATTGGTCTGGTTCGTCTTCAGCTTCACTAGGAGACTGAGTATGACCAGAGTTAAAATAAATCACCATTATTTTTTCTAAATTATCTAATTTTAATCTATTTCTTTTTACATCTAACACCTATTTATATGTGGGAAACGAGCGTTCGACATCTGTTAATGTTAGTGAAGCGAATTTATATGACAAAATCTCGTCATTCACATCATTTTTCGATAATTTTCCTTCATATTCTTTGAGGATGTCAATGTCAGGATTCCTATCCATAACTTTTTCAATTTTGTTTTTTATTCTATCAGAATTACATTCATTTAAAGCAGCTCTGACTTGATCAAAAGCCAAAAACGAGTCACTTAATGCTAAATTTTGTTTCTGCAACTCTTTTAATGAAAATAAAATAATTGTATAATGATTTTCTATATATACTAATTGATTCCGTAGATTTTCCTTTTCCTGAATATTTTTCGCATTACGTATTGCCATTGAATCAGAGCTGTTTATTCTAGAAATAACATTTATTATTTCTTCATAATATTTTGCATAATACGATGCAGCTTCGAGCCAAGTGCCCCATCTAGTTATCACTGGTTGTGGGGAAGAGGTAAGTTAGGATACGTATCTTTCAATACTTTTATTCTGCGAGTTTAAAAATATTTTTTTCACATTGGATATTAGCATATCTACATCATGGTACTCTAACCGTATCTGTTCTGATACGCGATGAAGAGCGTGTGCCAAACAGGTGACATGTTTTAATTGAGGTAAAAAGAAAATTAATTTTCGGCCCGCAGACAACATGTATGCAACACTATCAGTACATAATATTAACACATTATCAACTTTTCTTTCAAAATTGTCTTGCCAAATATTTTCCAAACACTCTATTACAAAATTTGAAATAGTTTGGCCATTAACCACCTCGAGCATTTTACAGGCAATTAAATAAGGTCGACCAGAAAAGTTTTCATTTAATGGCTTTACTAAGAAATGCACAATATAACGACCTAAAAAGTCAGTTGTCTCATCTAACGATATCCAAAGTTTCTCATCTTTAACGTTGTCATAGATGGATGGTTTATTTTTATAAAATTTGTCCAAATACACCTTTCGTAATAGTGACTCGTCAGGCACTTTTTTGTTATTGCAATTACAACAACAAACACCACACATATATTTTTGAAAAAAATCTTTGAAGACATTATTTTTTATTTGCGACCAGGGGATGTTACAAAGAATTTAATACTGAATAAGGTCAAAATAAAATTCTTCTTGAGGCTGTTTGTATGTTCCTCGATGTTGAGCACCTTCAATATGTCGATTAACATTAGATTTTTTTACTAATAAATGGCTTTCACACTTGGTGCAGTAAATAGTACAGCTGGCAGCGTCAAAAATCAGCTCAGGATAGTCACGTATCCACTTCTGAACTGTTTCAGGCTTGACAGAACTTGTCGCCATGTTGAAGTACTTCACCTGAATCAAAATGTCGTTAAATTTGAAATGCTGAGTAGAGTCATATCGACACTTACGTGTTCGAAAAACAAAACTAGTAAAATATATATATTCCCAGTGCAAGTTTGAAAATGCAAAGTCAATCAAAAGTTTTTAATTTACGCTAAGAGAGGGTACGGTTAATCGCACACAAGTAGTACACTCAGTACAGTTCAATGATAGTTCATATCACATATGTGCACGAACTACAAACGTGTTAGTCTATGACTCCTGCACTTTATCGTATAGCTAATTAATACGTTCTATTAATAAGTTTCTAAGTTAATTTTGACACGTGTGTGACATACTTTAAAGTCAAGAAAATACTGGATTGGAATACATTAGTATTAATAAAGTTTAGCTAACAAGAAAAGGTTTTGCATTTTGTGCGAATAACACTGTACTTTACTGTATTTAAAATTTTTTATATTGGTTCGACTTAGGACAAGCTTTTCGCTAAGCCCAAACAATTAATTTTTCTAATATGTCAAGGTAGAATAGAATAATAAATACATTAGTTTTATTTAATATTTTACTTAAAAAATAGAACTTACCAAATCAGTATCAAATAAAATAACTTCAAACGTCCAATGCAATAAGGTCAAATCAGAGTCCGTAAATGCTAGCCAAAGTCGTAGTAGCAAGAAGGTTCCAGAAACCAGTAAATAAGCCAGGGTCAGAAGATATTCGCCACACAACAAAACACAACAGGAAGCAAACAAGCGCACTCTAAGAACCGAAGTAATCGAGTGAGACAACAAGTTACTGTTGGTAAAGAATTAAATTCTAGTGGCGCAGAAAGAGACAATAACAGGTGCGTCACTCTAGCGACAGAAACACCCCGCTCTTGTTTTCTTTTGTTTCCATAATGCGGCAACATTACGCGTCTCAACAAAGCGGCAACGTCGCGCGCTTGGCAAAAAGTTTAATAGCGTGCTGTTAACGTAAAATTTACAACGTCGCTCATGCGCTTATTGGCGTACATAAACCATTTTTATACATAAGTAATAAAATCCCGTAGTATCAGTCGGAATCCCGTGGAATATTCATATTAACATCAATGTTTGTGGTCAATGAACCTAAATAGCTCTACCTATTCCGATCACTGATAATAAGTACTAGCTGTGCCCCGTGACTTCGTTCGCGTGGAAGTCGTAAGATACACGATATACTAAAATAACAGCCACATTTTAAGAGCCTATACTACCTCAGCTAAAGTTCACTCTTTATCTCACTCGCACGATACTGCGCGCGGACTGAGTGAGAGCGAGACTGAGTGCGGTGCTGGGCGGCAGGGAGCGCCGATAGTTTAGGTAATTGCTTTTTACGGTGAAAATAATGGTAATTAAAAAAAAAAAAACGCTTTATAATTAGTTCAGTTAGTATACAAAGTTTCATGATCTAATTTGAAGTATTTTTTGAATACCAGCGGTTTATTGTTCGGTTTGGAGGTAACTTTGGAATTTTTTTCTATCGAGAAAATTTAATGGAATCGTGTTTTCGGCAAACATAGTACTTAACATTAATCCTCAACTTTACCACATATTTATTTCAAAATGAATGCTGCAGTATTTTCGACATAACGGAGGATCATGCTAAGCCATTTGAGGTAGTATAGTTAAGAGGACTGTGAAGTGCCAATACGCAGAGCGAGTAGGTATTTTCAAAAATGCTATCTGTTTCATACTTGCTCTCTCTCCCTCCGGGCGTGAACATATTGTGCGATAGAGAGACTTGCAAGTCTTAGAGGCAATTACCTATATTTCCTTTTTGATATATTGTTTCGGGCGATAACGTTTTCAGCCTCCTAAACCTTTACGAAATGAGACAATTTTAGACTCATTAGATTCAGTACACCTTAATCTAGGTCTGTACATTTTTCTTTTTTAGTAGTTCAGTTCAGTTAAATAAAAAAAAAAGTAAACACGCTCGAGGAAGTTTTTAAATCAAAAATATAGATATTTAGATGCTAATAACTTATATCGTACGCAATATTTCTTCATAATAAAAACTTACGGACCTAGTTTTTCATTATATCTACAACATTTCCAAAAATTATTAAAATTAGACTATGTTTACAGGGGGAAAAACTTTATCGCTTTTTGTATGAAAATTTACAGCTTCACAATCCTCTTACCCCTCCCTCCCCCCGACCCGTCACGTTGCATCCCGCCTGCGCTATTACCAAGTCTTGTGCTATTACTTCGTTTTGGCTTGAATGTTCTTTTCGACTTTTTTGTTTTTGCGTAGCTCCTAAGGGTCGTAGCGTGATGTTAAATAGCTTATAATTACTATCCTCGTGAATTGGGCTACCAAATGCTAATATTTTTTCAAACCCGACTTAATGTTCACAATTTCATGAGTTTTAATTTTTTTGCGCGAGACCCTAATTATTTTTCTAAAATAAAAGTAGGTTACTCCCCGGAAGAAACAGACAAAAATTTTAAAAATTGTATTTTTGTTATAAGTAGGTACTTACCGTATTTTCATATGAATTTAGTAAAAAGTTGTTATTTTGACATTATAAACAGACACTTCAATTTAAATTATTTGTATATAATATGTATAGATTAATACAGAGCCTTCTATGTAGTTCTCAAGTTTCAAGTACATAATTCTCTAGGGAGCATCACCTGTTTACGAATTTCACCCATAAAGGTCTTCAGGTTTAAAGAGGATAGCCACATAGTCTCGACGAAATATCGGGTTTCCAATTTTTTTCGGAGAGCGGGTTTTTCCCAGTTTTTCGTCTTTTAACATCTTTTGCAAATACATGAGTCCCCGTATTTTTGCGGTCAACAGCTGCGCAACGGGCCATATTAATTAATTATACGTAAAAGAAGTCGCTTGTTTATAAAAGATGTATGTTTATTGAGAGCTAGCTGTGAAATTCTTACGACGCTGGATAGTAGCGACATCTGAAGTAAGCAAGTGGCAGTTTTTATCCCCATTGCTTAGTAGAGGAAACGGGCGCCTAATTCATCCCAGACTGTCAAATTTTATAGATCGATCCAAACGCCAATCCAACGGGGGCGCCAAACCAGAGGCGGTAGGAGGCGCCTCTTATCGTGAGAAATCGACTTTCGTGGGGCGCCTTTGGGGCACAGTTCTGTTATTGTTTGGCACTGCTTTGCTGACAGAATAGTGCAGTGCTAGACGAGCTATTGCTGTTTTTACAACCAACCAATAAACACAATACGTCACGCGAAGTAAATTGAAAAATAAAGATTTTTTTCTTACATTTTTCACCACAGATGCGCTCATCCGCCTCGGGTTCGGCGCCCCCTCTGGTTTGGCGCCTGAAGCGGCCACTCCTTTCGTCCTACGGAAGAATCGGCCCTGTCGATCATTTTGGGTATACATGTATGAGAATGGCAGAACCGGTAATACAGTTTGAAGAGCAAATAAATGCAATCATTTTAATTGTAGTTTGAATTTTAATGTGTGAAAAATCTTTTAATATCGACGGTTAAAAGGTAAGCGACGTTTTGGCCGAAAGTGAGTTGTGAATGCCATCCTACTTAAAATTTTCTGGATGAGGCAGGATGGTATTCATTTTCGCCAAAATGTCGCCTATATTACCTTTCAACCGTCGAAATGGGTCCCAAAGAAGATGTTTCGATGCGTTTCGGCTGCACGCAAAATCTATTTTTGTCCTCAAAAACCACAAAATTACCATATACTTTTTCATGATTATAAAAAATGTAAGATTTTCTTTAGTAAATTATGAAGGGAAATACACGATTGACACAATTTGTCTAGATACAAAAAAATCGCAGTTTCCTCAAAATTTGCATTTTTTATGAGAAAAAACTGTTTTATTCGGTTGTAATTAAAGCTGAGCAATTTTAATACAATTTCGTCAACACGTTCAGACGTATGGGGATTATGGGTTTATTTTAATGTAACGGAGCATATAAAAAGAAATATTTTTTTAAATTCTTTACGCTCCGTTTGGCCATACCAATGCTCCACTCTCTTACTTTGATAGCTGATGCTATAAGAAGTAACTTAAGCTACTTTTATTTTAGAAAAAGAATTAGTGTTCCGCGCAAAAAAAAAACTCATGAAATTGTGAACAAAATCCGATTCAAATAGGGAAGTATTGACATCCACGCGGGAGAAGCCGCGGACAACAGCTAGTAAAAAAAATAAAATTGCAAAAACTGGGACTTCGATACAACACAAAGTACTCTTATTCCTTTGCAGTTTTTTTGACTCTTATCAGCAACACTATATTTTTGAGGGCAAATTAAGATAAATGACTGAAGTCTTTTCTGTTTTCTGTGATTGGATTCAGCACACCATAGCCCGACACTAATTGGCGCTGTTTCATAGTTCATTAATGTATGTGAAGCGAATTATTGGGATTCGATTTACCTCGACTCAGCAAGCCTATTATAGTCGTCGCCAACCTTTATTAGAAGGTACTCCGTGGTTTATCTGTTCACCGCATGTTCACTGCGCTGATTTTGAATGGGAAATTTTTAACTGATCCTCTAAAAACGTAGTGGTTACACTGCAGCCCGAAGCCTCAAACAGCGAATTTGGCACCCCAGCTGGCTTTGTTTTTAGAACGGCAGACACGGGTGCCAAGATGTTTGAGGTATCACGTGCTGCAAGGTAGGAGAGGGCGGACGCTCTGGCCGCCAATCTTCGAGACATCCTCAAAACAGAGGATGCCCGGGTGTCCAGGCCCATTACAACGGCTGATTTGCGAATAGATGGGCTGGACGACTCCGTGATCCCGGAGGCAGTAGTGGTGGCCATTGCCCAAAACGGCGGCTGTCCGCCTGATTCCGTGCGAAATTTGGTGCAGTGCGGCCGAGCTGGGCACGGTTTGGGTGCGATGCCTGGTATCACCTGCGAACAAGGTCGGAGACGGTGGATGGTTGTGGGTGGGATGGGTGTGGTGTCGCTGCGGTTAACCCGACCACAAGGCGGCCCAGTGCTCCGCGACACCAAACTGCAGTCTTTGCGTAGCGGCAGGAAAGCCTACGGAGCATAGACTTGGCAGGAAAGCCTGCAAAGCGCCCGAAAAGTTGACAGGAGGACTGGGGCTGTCAGAGGGCCTGCGCCCCTACCACAGCCTGGCAATCCAGCAGCTGACTCCCGACCCAGGGAAGGATGAGATGCCGAGGAAATGGAATGCCAGTAATGACACAATTCCATTTCCTCCAGCCGAATATCAATCACTCTGCCAGAGCTCAGGATCTATTGTTCCAGAGCATTGTGGAGTGGTCGATCCACGTGGCTGTGGTCGCTGAGCCGTATTTTGTCCCCCCCCCCCCCTTCCACGATAACTGGGCGGGAGACCTAGACGGTTTTGTGACCATTATTGGCGTGGTGGTCCCCACCCAAACCGCGGGCTGCGGCCGCCCGTCGGATCCGCAAATGGATGGTCCTCGCTGGTCGCATAAGCGAATCGACAGAGAGCTTCTCGAGGAAGTCGTCAGGCCTGGGTCCGGGAGTCACTGACGAACGAACCCGTCCACGTCGAAGAGGAGGCGCAGTGGTTCCGCGGGGTGATGACGCAAATCTGGACGCGTCCATACCCCGTGTCCGCACACAGTACACAAGGCGACGGTTGTACTGGGGTGGTTGTCCACAGATGCGCGTGACCTGCGTGGAGGTAATGCGCCAGTGCACCCGATACCGGAGGAGACGTCGTCTGATTCTGGAAGAAGAAGCCACGCTGTATGAAGCCGCGCGGCCAAGGAGGCTCTGTGGCTGGCCGTTGGTGAGACGAAGACTCGAGCCAGGGAAGAGATGTTGGCGACCCTAGACGGGGATCCGTGGGGGCACCCTTATTGTGCGGTCCGAGGGAAACTTCGTCCCTGGGCGCCCCCACTCACTGAGAGTCTACAGCCTCAGTTATTAGAGGAAGTGGTCGCAGCCCTCTTCCCTGCTAGAGAAGAGCATGTAGCCATTACTTGTTCTGAAAGAGCTATAGCCCCAGCTGAGAGGACACTACTCAGCTTGCCTTGAGCAGGGCCGGTTCCCAGCACAATGGAAAACAGGTGGTTTGGTCCTGCTATAGAAAGTGGGGCGCTCAGCAGACTCGCCGTCCGCATACCGGCCTATATTGCTGCTAGACGAGGTGGGTAATAAGCTTTAGGAGCGGATAATTGCAGCCCGCCTCGTCGGCCACATGCACAGAGGGGCCGGATCTGGACGACAGCCAGTTCGACTTTCGGCATGGGCGCTCCACTGTCGACGCGATAATGCGGGTGAGAGTCCAAGCGGAGGAAGCAGTGTCCCAGGGCGGGGTGATGCTGGCGGCGTCCTTGGACATCTCCAACCCGTTCAGTACCCTGCCTTTTTTTTTTAATGGAAAATCATCAAATGACTTCTCCCGCTCTGGGCGAAGCTCGCGCTCCGCCCAGAGCGGGAGAAGCCCTCCCGGGCGTGTCAGACTTTTACTGACTTAAACCCACCTGTGTTCCTTCAGTTGCCTATGCCGGGGCCACGGTAACTCTGTCGAACATCCCGCAACAGTACCCTGCCCTGGAGTTGTATTCGGGACGCACTTCGTTACCATTTCTGTCCCCACCCTCATTGCCAAGCTGGAAAAAATTGGTATAAGAGGCACTCAACTATCCCTTTTCAGTAGTTACCTCACTGGCAGAAGACAATGTCTCAGGATAGGAGATTGGACCAGTGATGAACTCCCAATGACATACGGAGTTCCCCAGGGCAGTATTATCGGTCCCACTCTTTTTCTCATTTATATAAATGACCTTTGCCAGCTAAAGCTTCCTAATGCTTCCATCTTTACATATGCCGATGATACTGCTCTAATTTTCTCCGGGGATACATGGGATCTGGTGTTTCAGTATGCACAGTCTGGACTTGGCACTGTGACCGACTGGTTGGCGCAGAACCTGCTCACTCTGAACGTTGATAAAACAAATTACCTCACCTTCTCACTTTCAGCCGCTGGAAAGCCTCCTTCCTCTTCTCTTGCTTTAATCGCTCACTCCTGTATTTCAACTCACCATATGGGCTGCTTTTGCCCCCACCTAAATCGGGTAAGTTACATTAAGTATCTAGGAGTGCAGATCGACGACTGTTTAACCTTTAGTACTCACATTGAAACACTTACTTCACGGTTGCGCAGGTTAATCTATGTTTTTAAGAACCTCCGCTACCTGACTCAAAGGTGATTAGGCTTGTGTATCTAGCACTCTGCCAATCCCTCATCCAATATTGTATTGTTACTTGCGGTGGTTCGGGAAGGTCCCACATGTTGAAAGTAGAACGCGCCCAAAGGGCACTGTTGAAGGTTGGTTGGCAGTTACCCTATCGCTTTCCGACCACAGACCTTTACAAAACTTGTAAGGTTCTAACTGTTCGCAAATTATATATACTCAATCTTTTAATGACAACTCACGGCCACACTCCCTACGATCCTTCTTTGATCTCCCAACGACGTAAGCATTCGGTCTGTCCCTCGATTCGTACAAATTGTGCTTCGACCCAACGCTTCTTCCGCTTCCTTAGCAGTCATGTGTACAATAACACTAACAAAATTTTAAACATATACCCCTTGTGCAAATCCAAATGTAAAGCAAAAATAATAAATTGGCTTCTTGATTTAGATTATTCTGAGACAGAAAATATTTTAGCTGTTTTAAAATAAATTAGATAATAAAGTTGTAGACCACATTTTAATACACACACCTACACTCACTCTAACAAATATACTTTCACACACACACACACACACACAACACGCAACACACACTCAACACGCACCATACACTACACACCCATAGACACACCATCTTTAGTTTTAACATTTTCCTATTTTAGTTTTTAAATATTCCTCTCTGTACGTGAAGGCTCTGATGTTTACAAATTACCTAGTGCTTAATAGTATTGTTTTAAGAGGGTGAGAGCCTGGAGATCTGTCATACAGGTCCCGAGCTCGCTACAGACTCCAGCTCTCACAAAGGTTACAAATTTGATGGAAATAATATGTTTTTATTGGTTGACTGGTAGAGAATGCCTAAGGCATTAAGTCCGCCTTTGTACTTTTTTAAGTGTGAAAAGATAATTACGTTAGCTGCAGTTAGAGGATCGAAAAAAAACCAAATTAACTTAGGAAAATATTTAATTAAAGATTTAATTAGGAAAAATACATTAATTACTTATAAAATAAAGGAGATGAGACCTAATCGAAATATGATTATGGAATGCCAGATTATTTAAATTATAGTTTACAAGAAAATGTTCATTGACGTCACTTTCACTGCACTTGCATTTGTACTTCGACCTATTGAACAAAATGTAGGGCAGCAAGTCAGCGATCTTCATATTGGGCGATTGCGTATTTCCTCTCCCCTTAGAACGGCAACTATTTTAGCACGTTGAGTGAAAATGTTGCCGGGATCGCGTCATGGTGTTGCTGATCTCCGGAATGCGGTGGTTACTCTTCCTCTTTCACTCGTTTGCTACATGTCCAGAAGTTGTAGTGTCGATGTAAAATGAAGATTAGTAGTATAACTGCAGCAAACAGCATCAGGTAAAATGGTATCGTCGTGTGGTATAATGTGTCAAGTGGGGCGCCGGCGTTATTGATCGGGGCTTCCATCATAATTTTGTCTTGGATGCTGTGTAGTCCTTGCAGGTCGATGGAGTTTAGCTTGATGTGGGATGCAATCTTGAATTGCCCTTCTGTATCGGATGGGATTTCGGTTAGCTTTAGGGGTTGTCCTTTCACTTCGTCGTTGTCGTTGGTGATAGTGAATTCCGTAGCTTTGAGGTGACAGCCGACGGGGATGGTGATTAGGTAGCTTCCTTGAAGTGTGGTGTAATCTCGCCTTCCGCAGAGAAGTTGGACTTTGCTTGGATGTGGAAAAGATAGGACGTAGTGTTCATCGTCCAATTTTTCCATGGCTTCCTTCTTCAGGGTGACTGTAGAAAATTCACAGGTTTCTTTCAGGATCTGGTTGCTGATGAGCTCGGTGATACAATCAGGCTTGGTGCGGAGCTGGTGGTGAGCAGCTTCTTCACAGAGATACCAGTTGTTGAGCTTCGGACATTCTGTCTCTATGTACAAGAATGAAATCTCGTTTGTTGCTAGGAAGGGATATGTCGGGATAAGGGCTCGGTTATTTCTATTAGGGACAATGGATAGATGATATAGGTTATTTACCTCTTTGGAAATGATTGGGAATTTATATATGAAAACTATTTGATTGCCTGTGTAGTATGATCCTGGTTTAATTATATCATAATATTGTCTAAGTTCGAGATTGACTATTTGTTCATCACCATAGATATTCTTAAGTTTTCCTATCATAGTTTTAAGAGTGTCTACATCTATCATAGAGTGGTGTGTGCTGGATGCACGGATGAATGCTAAACTATTTTCTAACTTGATTAATTCCTGAGCAAGGTCTTCAACATTTTCGCTTACAATAATTAAGAGTTGAGCAAGCTTGGCGTATTTTATCAAACTATTCTCATTATAAACTTTGTTTTTTATTATTAATTCAATAGTTGTGTTAATTCTACCCTGATTATCTAAAATTTGTGTCAAAATTTTATTATGTTCAGATATCCATTCTTTATTCATGCTAATATGATTATTAAATTCAGATACTATCTTATCCTGGTTACTCTTTAAAAGATTAATTGCTTCGTTGTACTTTACAGCATCATTATGGTCCAGGTTGCCAGTTATGCTTTTGATAACGGAGCCAAGGCCATCTACAATACCTCTTTTTACTCTGTTAGGTTCTAATGATTTTAGTTGTTTCAAAACCTTGCCAAGTTTGTCAGTTAAATAGTCGATTTGTGTCTCATAGAGTAGGTAGGTGTCGTTAATAAGTCGTGTCTTGTAACTTGTCAGTTGATTATGTAGAGAGTCCACCTTGTCTTTGATGTCGTTGAGTTGGACATACTGTATAAATGTATGATGGTGAGTGGTTAATCTCATAGGTCCAAGTTTGTGGGGTAGTAGTCCTGGTCCGTCAGCCAAACTTTCAAGTTTTATTTCTTGAGGCCGGATGATCCGAAGGATCATTATTAGAAGTATCCTGTAACAAATTAGCCGTTTTAGGGATACGTTTCAAGCGGGACTTGGCTATGGGGCCGCGTTTTTTGGAAGTATAGATATGTATGGGTAAGTCTGCCAGTACAGTATCCTGAGTATAACGGGGGGCTAACTTTTGTCGTTGAGCTAAAGGGTTTCTTATAAAAATTTGTTGTTCGGGGGCGTATTCTAGTTCTGGTTCCCGATTTTTATTCCTATTTTCTATTATAGCGGTTCTGTTTTCTAAGGATGTACTGTTGATTATATCATAAACCGTTTTCATTCTATCCCTATGGTCTTGAAGGTATTGCTGTAAGAGGTGCTGAGTCGTATCGATGTTGAGACAATCTCTAGCGTCAAAATGTCCAGTTAGTAAATCAAATGGTCTACACTTCGTGAAGCTATGTATAGAAGAGTTGTACGCTATAAGAGCGTATGGCATTAGGTTCACAACTGGCTCGTCTTTATGCTTTAGTTTAAGTAGTCGTAAATGTTCCAATAGAGTCAAGTGAAATCTCTCAATGTTGCCATTGTCGTTGGGAGAATGGGCTAAGATTCTATGATGGTTGATTTTGTGTAATCTGGTGAACTCTAAGAACAGCTGGTTGGTGAATTCAGTGCCGTTATCGGTAACAATCGTCAAGGGTACTCCATGATGAGTGCAAAGCTGCAATAGAGCCTGGAGTATACTGAGAGCCGTACCGTCGCGCAAGTGATACGCTTGACCGTATTTTGTGAAAACATCTGTGAAAGTTACATATTTCTCACTTTGTACTGTGAATAGGTCCATATGAACTATTTCAAAGGGTTTGGTCGCTGGAGGTACAACATGAAACTGGGGTCTAACAGGATTTCGGTCGTATTTGCCTTGACCGCAGATGGTACATTCGCTGATGAATTTAGAGATCTGATCCTTCATCTTGGGCCAGTAATATTTTCGGGATAGGGACAAGTAGCACTCGTTGATACCACGATGATTAGTTTTGCCATCATGATAGTGACGAATAATCTCTTGTTGACGGAGATATTCTTTCACGTTCTCTATCTCGGATTTAGTTAACACTAAGTTCATTGAAGAGCCTTTGAATTTATTCTGTAATATGGGAATAACGGAGTACATTGCAAGAGGGGGATTAATGAGAAGACCTGTCTTAACCTTAGGGTTGACGTATTCCTTAATGGCATTTACCAAGTCTTCTTCCAAGTTGGACTCGGTTAGTTGTATGCTTATTCGTGTGTGTGTGTCAAATGGTTTAGTCATGATAGCTTTCCGTTTGATGTCATTAACTATAGTAAGATGTATTTGTCTGTTAAATTTATTCAAAGGTTCGTCTGTTATCGGGATTTCTAGTATAGGATTTTCGTGGCTAGTGTGTACAGTCTCAGTAGAAGAGTTGGGTTTAGAGAGAGCTATCTCAGTCGGGTTGCCTAATAAAGAATTCAGTTCATCAATTTCTTCCATTAGAGACTTAGTGTCGCCTAGATGGATTTCTACTCGCGATAGAGCGTCAGCATTGGTGTTAATTTTGCCTTTCTTATATTGCACTGTAAAGTCGTATTCACTCAGTCTTAGTCGCCATCTTGTCAGACGTGAATTCGGCTCTTTCAAATTCATCATCCATTCGAGAGGTTTATGGTCAGTCAATATCCTAAATTTCCTTCCAAATAAGTAGGGCCTAAAGTATTTGGTGGCCCATACTATAGCCAAAAGTTCTTTTTCAATCGTACTATAGTTAATTTCGCTGTCATTTAGGGTCCGTGAAGCGTAGCATATGGGTTTGTCGCTACCTATAGGGCCTTGAGATAGTATGGCTCCAATCGCCACATTTGAAGCGTCTGTTGTTAAGTTGAATTCCTTAGTGAAATCAGGGTATTGAAGAATGGGATCGTTTGTCAGTAGAGTCTTGCATTTTTCAAAGCAGTTTACGTATTCGGGAGTGAGACTTATTTTCTTACCCTTTTTCAGACAACTAGTTAGTGGTTTTGTTGTACGTGCAAAGTCTGGAATGAATTTTCGGTAATAACCGAGAAGTCCTAGGAACTGCTTAATTTCCTTGGTGGTCTTAGGAATTGGGTACAACCAATTGGGATCAATTCGCGCTTCCCACTTACTTAATAGGTCTAAACCGATAAGGCCGTCGAAACAATTGTGAAATCTATATACAAATAGCTTCATATTATCTTTATCGAGAAACTCAGGGAAGCACGGCAATGTAATAGAAAAATCATTCCTACTAGTTGCATGTATGTTTGTCACTTCAAATGGATCAAAATCTAAGGGATAACTTGAAAAGTACTGTTCGACAGCTTCGGGACTAATAAAAGATTGGTTCGCGCCCGTGTCTATCAATAATTTAAGAGGAGGATGGGCAATTTGAATGTACGGCAACTGCCTCTGTGTTTGGAGGTTTACTTCTATCTTTGCTTTTTTAATGTCGAGATCTCCTGAAAATCCTGCTCAGCATTGCTAGAACTTGGCTGTGGTTGATTTCCATCAGTCAACTGGTGTTCGTCAGTCGTATAATAAGTTACATCAGAAGTGAACTCGGGCGAATCACTAGTATAATAATCGCCGTAGTAGTTGTAAACTGGGTCACGATAGCAGTCATAGTTATTGTAATATGAGTAGCCGTCGTCATGTGTCGAGCATTCATTCAAGTTCATTTCTCGGTTTTTAAAATAATTTGTCGGAGGTGGGTTTCCTGACTTAGTCCAGTCATGTCCAGTCATCATTTGGGAATGCGGTAATGTCTTTGGGGTAAAACGTTGGACGCCACTCATTGGTTGAGGGTGTTGAGGTTGTGGTGGATTATTCCGAGGTGGAACACGAAATACGTTACTCCGGGGGTTGTAGTTAGGAGGTGGTGCACTAAACATCCTTTGGGTGTTCGTAGGGTTACGCATATTATGTGCGCCTGGTGGTGGTAGCCTGAGGGTTGAGGCGGGGGCCTCATGGGCTGCTGTCCCACAGGAACAGGCCAATTGGGCACTGACATTGGGAAATTATTCCGCGGTAATGGGGCACTCGAAGGCAGGGGTTGTAGCGCAGCTTTAGGGATGACATGAGTCTTAGAAGGTTCGTTACGTTGTTGAAGATAAATTATATTGAGCTCTTCCTGGACATATTCCAGGGCTTTCTCTATAGTGGGAGGACGCATACAACGTATACGGGATCCTAGAGGTTCCTTAAGTCCACGAACATAAGCCTGCATAGTAACCTTCTTATAGAGTTCGCGCTTAGCTTCTATAGTTGTAGGTACTGTCTCGTGTAAAGTCACATAAGTCATTATAGTACTGAACAACGTTTGGCATTGGTCATAAAACTCCTGAGGTGTCCGATTACCTTGAGTAGCAAGTGAGAGGTCATTGTACAGAGCCGTTTCGTCTCTTTGATCGGAGAAATTATTTATCAGGGCAGATCTAATCCCTAACCAACTTTCAGGTATCCCGTTGGAATTGAGTGTGCATGAGGTGGGGCCTGTTATCTTATTCAGTATGCCGTTGATAAGACAGAGATTTGAAAACTCACTACCTGGGGCGTTACTAAGATATTTAATTGCTAATTGATCGCAAACGTTAATAAACCTTGTCAGTACGTTAGGGTTTCCATCAAAATCCGGGACAAGGCGGAGAGCCTTAAATATCGTATCGGGATCGTGAGACATTTCGTCGAATAAGTCGCTTAAAGACTGGTTTAAATCTGTATCTCTACAACTATCTAATTGATGCTGGCGAGTCTGACGAGGTTCAGACCCGCGAGAACTGTTAGCTCTAGGGTGATAAATCTTGAAGTGGTAAGACTAACACACTAAAGGGTAACTAAGGATAACACTAAAATAAAGGAAGCAACACGAGATCAATTCAAGTGTACTCACATAGGTTTCATCTGGTTCTCTTCGTGAATCGATTGCTGGATTCTCCTCCTGGTCTGCAGCAGGTCCGTAGATTCTGGATACTCGGGCGTTGGGACTTGATAGCCACCCGGGTGATTCGCGACGCGAATTAGTAACGAAGCCTAGCTACCTATTCCCGATCTCGCGAACCGACCCGCGAGTATCCTACCGACTGCGCCAATTACGTTAGCTGCAGTCAGAGGATCGAAAAAAAACCAAATTAACTTAGGAAAATATTTAATTAAAGATTTAATTAGGAAAAATACATTAATTACTTATAAAATAAAGGAGATGAGACCTAATCGAAATATGATTATGGAATGCCAGATTATTTAAATTATAGTTTACAAGAAAATGTTCATTGACGTCACTTTCACTGCACTTGCATTTGTACTTCGACCTATTGAACAAAATGTAGGGCAGCAAGTCAGCGATCTTCATATTGGGCGATTGCGTATTTAGATTAAATAAATAAATAAAATAAATAAATATGTCACGAACCAATGTCTGTACCTTTTTGAGAGAAATAAATCTTATTTGTATTGTATAGGGTGCCCTCCTACCTCCGCCACATCGTTGGGGTTTATTTGGCGGAAAGGTGTGTCACCTACAGGGGACGTGACGGCGGGGGCCGGCGCGATATGTCATGCTCTGTCCTGGCCCCGCTTCTGTGATACATCGGTTACGACTGGGTGCTGAGGGGTGTGCTCCAACCCGGAGTGGACCTGACGTGTTACGCAGACGACACGCTGGTCACGGCCCAGGGAGGGAGGCAGCGTTGCTAGCTACGGCTGCGGTCACACAGGTCGTGAGTTGCATACGACGCTTGGGTCTGGGGGTGGCCTTCAACAAGTCGGAGGCCATCGCATTCCATGGTCCCCGACGGGCGCTGCCGCCGGAATTACATATTGTGGTCGGAGGGGCTCGAATCGCTGTCGAGTCAACCATGATGTGCCTGGCACTGGCGCTTGACAGCGGGTGGAACTTCGGCCCCCATTTTCGACACCTGACGCCCAAGTTGATGGATGCGGCGGGCGCGCTCACAACGCTGCTTCCCCATCTGGGATCTGATTCAAAATTCATGGGCATCCATCAATGTAGCCAAGTTAACAGTTAATTTTTTTTAATCAAATTATATTTGCTGCAATTAAGACTATTTCGTGAAAATAATTATGATGATTTCCTTCAAGTATACTTTCTAGAGCTATACTGATGATTTAAATGATTGATTTTTCCTAACCGAGACGAAGATAACAACCCCGTCGGATGTGGCGTATCTCAACTACCCGGGTTACTCTCTTGAACATAAGTTTAAGAAGCAAGCTGGGGTCTGTGTGTACGTCCGCGATGACATTTGTTGTCGTCGTCTCCGTTGCTTTGAGAAATCGGGATTTTCTGCTATATGGCTACCATCGGACATCTAGACGCACTACAGGTTACCATCCCTACCTAGTAGCTATTCCACCAATTCGCACTAAGCGTTTCCAAGTGTCTTTTGTGATGCGCACAGCAAAGGAGTGGAACTCTCTGCCTGCGTCTGTGTTTCCGAACGCATACAACCCCGATCTCTTCAAAGTGAGAGTTAACAGGCTTCTTCTGGGTAAGCTCGCTCCATCGTCGACTTTGTCTCTGTCATCTCTGACCTAGACTAGAGTCAAGAGCAAACCTATCTCAAATAAAAAAAAAAAGTATAATTTAGCCATTATTATTTATCATTATTGCTGCTTAATAAATTTTGATCAACTTAACGTAAAACAGCGCCACAATTTGCAAAAAACGTAAGAAATTTTGAATTTCGGGGGCTTACATTGAAGTAACGACACTTCTTCAACTAACGCTGTGTGTTTTACAATTCAAATAATATCTGTTTCATTCTAATGCAAAACAACGTTCGATTTTCGTTGATGCTAGTGTATAAACAAAATACAAAAGCCAAACGGTTTCCACTTAGGTACTTATATGTAGTTGATTTTTCTTCGATTGCAGGTTTGCACAAATTGTTTGCTGTCTGCAATACAATTCCCAAGATTCTGTGTTGAAGCGATAGCGGACGGAAGAGGACTTTGTTCTTATTGATATACCCTATAGGCACTATTCTAGGCAAATTAACAGTATTAAATATTAATGGTGTTAATTCTTAGCGGAATAGTAACGTTACGATGTCTAAACTTATATGTAGCTTTGTAAGTATACTTACTTCAATAGCTTTCTTGTGTCGTCTGATAGCAAAAGATAGTAATAGTTATTCTAAATAAACTTTTGTTGAAAATTAAGGTTGCTTTTTTTACCGACTTAAAAAAGGAGGAGGTTTCAGTTCGTTGGAATCTTTTATTTTATTTTTTATATGTGTTCCCCGATTCCTCGAAGATGGCTGGACCGATTTGGAAATTCTTTTTTTGTTTGAAAGGGTATACATCCCAGGTGGTCAGGATCTGATGATGGGATTCTGGAGAAATCGAGGGAACTCTTAAAAATATTATAGGCACACCTATAGCGATTTGGACATTTTTATAGTAACTCGTGCATTTGCTCTCGGAAAGCACTATTTGGTGAAGTGGAATTGATGATGAAGACCACAGATGGCCACCGGCACTACTCAATAATAAGTATTTCACGGGTTGCGATTCGATTACTTTAATATGGTTTTCGAAAGGTTTTCGATTACTTTAATAAGGCGAATTCTGCGTCGGGAAAAGCAATATTTTGTTAAAGGGTGATGAGCAGTTGACATTCGGCTATTGTAACTTAGTTAAATTACAAACCGTCCCACTAAAAAGAGAATAATAAAACACTTTTTTATTTCAAACTTCCAAAATAACACTACAAAGTGAAAAATAACTTTAATTTCGCAAGTCGGTGGCAAAAACTAAAATACAGATCCAAAAACACAGACTTCCGAAATTAAAGTTTTTTTTTTCACTTTAGTAGTGTAGTGGTTTTTTGCTGTTTTTTTAGAAGTCTGTTGTTTTTTTATGTAAAAAAGTTTTATTAATTTAGTGCCTTCATTATTTAACAAACCGAACGTTGGCAAAACCATCCATACTAATATTATAAATTTGAAAGTAACTCTGTCTGTCCATCTGTCTGTATGTTACCTTTTCACGCCTAAACCACTGAACAGATTTCGATAAAATTTGGCAAGGAGATTGAACGGATTTTCATCCGGTTTTCACCAATGGACGGAATGATTCATGAGACCTTGCTCAGGAATCATTCCGTTAAGTGTACCGATAATTTTATTTATTTATTTATTTAAATAACATGGGAGACTTACAGCTAAAACAAACAGAACAAGGACAGTACATTAGTCTGAAAGCCAATTACAGGTCTCCACTTATAAAAAACAGTAAAAAAACCCTAAATTCTAAGGACATTCACACCAAGTTACTAAGTACACAGCATAATTGCTATGCAGCTCGCCCTGCATAACAACCATCACAACATATTTTTTACTTGAAAAAGTCACGGCTTATGCACTTCCTGGCTGACGATACACTAGTTAGGAACGGATCTATATCGTGCTGTTTACAAATCCTGTTTAAATTTTTGCTTGCACGCACAACGCACGAATTCTGCCTATAATTGGTTGAAGCAAATGGCACTCGCAAAGGTGGATTATATCGCTTAGACTTCATGGGAGTGTTGAAATAAAATTTTGTCAAAATATCGGGACAGTCTATAGTATTGTTGAAGATTTTCAACAAACACACACAGTCAGAAATCTCGCGGCGGTTGATTAACGGTAATAAATGAAATTTTTTACATAGATTATCGTAATCTTCGGAATGATAGGGTACTTTTTGATGATAGCATAGATATCTTATGAACCTTTTTTGGATGCTTTCAATGCGGTTAATATATTTGTGGTAACATGGGTTCCATATTTCAGACGCGTATTCCAAGTGGCTTCTAACAAAAGTACAGTATAGAATTTTTAGAGTTTTGGCTTTAGTGAAGCACTTGGATAACCGCATTATGAAACCCAGTGATTTTGAGGCCTTAGCGACTATTGCATCAACGTGTATTTCAAAACTGAGCTTGGAATCGTGATGAACCCCCAGATCACTGATGGAGTTAGATCTAGGTAGAACTTGACCGCCTAGGGTAGAGGATGTAGCAATGATTGAGCACTTCCGAGAATACGTAATAACCGAGCATTTAGCGGGATTAAGATCAAGCTTGTTTCTTTGGCAGTAGTTCTCTAGGCGACGCAGATCATTCTGGAGTGCCGTTACGTCCATCTGCGATGATATTGTGGCATAAATTTTCATATCATCCGCAAAACACAAAAGTTTGGATGACGTCAAGCAGGAGTGGATATCGTTAATGTAGAGTATAAATAGCAATGGACCGAGCAATGAACCTTGAGGGACTCCACTAGGAACAGGGACCCAGCCAGATATATAATTATTTAGCACTACTGCCTGGGACCTGTTGACAAGGTAAGAGGCAAACCATCTGAGTAGGTCACCACGAATTCCCATGCCATTTAACTTGGATATCAGAATGTTGTGATCAATTCGGTCAAAGGCTTTGCTGTAGTCTGTATAAATGACATCAACCTGCTTACCGTTGCACATGGCATCAGTTATAAATTCATTAAGGAGAATGAGGTTCGTAACAGTAGACCTCCCTTTTAAGAAACCGTGTTGGAACGACCTAAATGAATTTTTCAGAGCAGTGTAAACTTGATTATATATGATTCTTTCAAAGACCTTTGCTATAATACACAGTTTAGATATCGGCCTGTAATTCGCTATGTCAGTTTTGACACCTTTTTTATGTATAGGCGTTATAAACGCAGATTTCCATATTTGCGGCACAACACAGGTATTCAAAGATTTTCTAAATAAAATTGAAATAGGTTCCGCTATCGAAGGTGCACATCGAACAAGAAGTTTGGATGGGATGTTGTCAGGACCTGCCGATTTGCATGTATCCAAATTACGAAGGAGCTTAGTTATTTCATCAATATCAACATTGATACTGTAGATATCAGATGTTAGGTTGGACGAATCGTTAAAAAGAAAAGGAGAAGAGATTGGGTGACTAACACTGGGGTTAGAGAGAAAAGTAGAATGGAAGTATTCGGAAAATGCCTGACAAATAGATTCCCCCGTCCGCAAGGTATTACTGTTATAGTTCAAGGTACTTGGGATTGCGTTAGAGTTATGACGTTTTTTTACAAAGGTCCAAAAATATTTTGGGTTATTTTTAATTGAATTTTCTGTTATATCCAAATAGTTGCGATAGCATTGAGATTCCATAGTTTTCACCCGTTCACGAAGAAGTTTGAATGTTAATTCGTCAGATATATTACCATAGGTTTTAATTTTTTTTAAGTATTTATATTTTTCTTTAATTGTTTTAATAAGTGACGCACTATACCATGTTGGATACTTTTTTTCCGAAACAGTTTTTGTGGAGTATATTTCATTTGTAGGTCAAAAATAAACTTATTAAAAAAGTTAACGGCATCATCAATTGACCGCGTGGAGAACTCAGTTTCCCAGTCAGTCGTACAAATGTCTCTGCTGATAGATTCATAGTCACCCTTATCAAACAGGAATTGAGTACGAGGTGCACACTCTAGCAGAGGTGTTACAGATAGGTCCAAATTAATTATTAACGCTGGATGATAGGCATCAATAGGCACCAGTGGGCTAGAACATTCGGTCACATTAACTTTTTCATTGGAAAGGACGAGGTCTAGAATTTTATTTTGCCTATTAGTTACCGTGTTATACTGTCCAAAATCAAGAGTGCACAATTCATCACAAAGCAAAACTTCGTCGTTACTGTTAGGATTCGACCATCGATCACTAAGTGATCGATGGATTCGACGGGACAAACGATAGGTTGTCACATGGAACCCAATTAATGCCGCTCATATTAAAGTCACCTATTACGAGAAATCTATCAGAAATATTACTAATAACTATTTGGTTTAATTTAGCAAGAAAATTAGAGAGTTGTGAAGAGAAAGAAAGGCCCAAGTTTTGTTGGCATAAGTAAATATCACAAATATGCAAGGTTATATTCTTCCGTGTGATATGATTTGTTAGGTGTATGGATAGCCATAGGTCCTCTGCTGTAGAATGAAAATTAGGTTGGCAAATCACTGATAATTCTCTACGAGTAGCAATGAGTACCCCCCCACCACGCGATTGCCCGGTTAAAACATAGTCTCGGTCGCGGCGCCAAACAATGTACCGATCATCAAAAAACTCAGAATTTAAAACGCCATCCAATAACCACGTCTCAGTGAGTACTATGATATCATATGAATTTAATAACATTTGACGATAGAAGGAATGAGTTTTAGTTCTAAGACCTCGAACGTTCTGATAATAAATGTTCAAGTCATTATTACTGATATTAACCATTGAAAATGTAGTCAATAATTGAATATAAATCGGTGTAATGTACGAGTAATATAATAACAACATTCATTAAACAATAATGTGTACCTATTAAGGGTAAATAACAAAATAATGCAAGGAAGGTAAGCTTAAAAAAAAGTTTGCGCGTGAACATAAATCATACGATTTTAAGTGGTAAACAGCTGTGCGAAAAAGCAAGCAGTAGTGCGTGGTGCGTACAAGCGAGAGCGAGTCAAACGTATTGAAATGCATTAGAGCTTTGAGGTAAACAGCGCGATAAGAAACATAAAGGATTCCTTTAGCTACACAAAAGAGAGGCGTCGAGCTCATTAGTGCGATTGAGGTGCTAAACCTTTTGTAAAAAAATATTGAGAAACTTATGGTCACAAAAAAATAAAAGCGATTGAAATGTGATAAAACAATGAAATAAAATAAAAAAATAACTAAGTAAAAATAGGGAGCATTTTACATAATCCTGTTTAAATCGGATTCTTTACGTATAATAACAACTTTACAATTAGCATTTTTTAATAGATGGATTTTCCCGTGCTTTACCCAAACGAACTCATAATATTTCTCCTTGGCCAAAGTCTTAACCTTACTTAAGAGCTTCTTATACTCCACGCTTAGGTGATCATTGACATATATGCGCTGAGTTGTGCCCTGAAACCCGATATGGGATGTGGATAAGTCCTTAACGGCACGTGCAGCTGCGATAAAATCTTCTTTAACATAGCGGTTTAAAAAACTCACTATGATCAATTTTTCATTAGAATTGAAAATAGGCACTCTTGAGATTTAATTCACCTGTGATTTGGGGCAGCTGTAATTCACCTTCTGGCCGATCGCTTCAATAATTGAAAACAGATTTTCGTCTTTTTTTATAGGGACTCCTTTAATTTCTACATTATTTAGCCGGGATCGCTGTTCATATTTTGCGAGTTCGAATCTGGATTTCTCTAAGTCCGTCTGCAAACCACTTACTGTTTCCTGAAGTTTTTCAAGTTTTGTTGCCTTTGCTTCAACCTCCGCTAGCCACTCGGCTAGCGGAGGTTGACACTCGTCAAGCTCATCGAGTCTACCACTAGTGCCTTCACATGTAATTTTTAGCTCAGCTAACTCATCCTTGATTATTCGAATATCTTCTACCAGGGTCGGCAAATTAAGTAGCTGGCTTTTCATGTCACGAATTTCACTCAATATGGTTTCAAGGGAGGCTGGTTCAGGACCAGCCAGAGCTGGGGATGACGCTCGACAAGTAGGACACTTCCATTGCGCCATTCTGCTGGCGCCAAGTTTTCTCCATCCAGCTTCCGAAATATTGGCACATCCAAAATCCAGATGTTTTCTGCAGCTCCCACATTGAACTCCGTCATTAAACTGCACGTTACAAGCTGCGCACGGTTTCATTATTGAACTCAATTTAAACAAAATTATATACCAATGCAAAACTAACAAAAACTTGAATTTGGTGTAAAAGTTAAAAAAGGTTGCCGATCTATTATTTCGAGCGACGCGTACTGTACTAATGAATGTCCACAGAATTATGATGATAATTCATTAAGGTTTTGTATAGATTGGCTGAAATATGATGATTGTTGAAGATATCGGAAAAAATCATGCCAACTGGGAGCTATCTGGCGTGCGCCGCGAAAACCAATAGAGTATTACGGAACATAAGGTACTTTTAATTCCAGTAGGTAGTACGTTCCCGTGGGATATTTTCCGACATCTACGCGGGCGATGCGGTAGGTAAAAGTTAGTATCTAATAAAGGTTTTTAAACGCGTCTTGATGCGCAAAGGTAGCCCGCGAAATGTTTTTTTTATTTGAAAATTTAAATTCGCGGACTACCTTTGCGTATCTACCTTTAAACGATTCTAAACGATTTATTTCTGTACTTACTTACCTAAAGGTAGGTGGTACCTTTAAGAATGAGACTGTGTGACTGAAGTATTGACCTATGTATTATAAAATGCTGCATGAATGCTTCACATCAACTGCCGTATTCGTACCTAGCTCACGCAAATTAACTACAGATTAAAAATACTGTCTTATTTACAAACGTCTCTTAAATTCCTTTTAATCTATTGATAAGCAACTGAATAGTAAAATTCATATTTAGAAACGCTATTTAGCGGTAAGAGGTCGCTATCACTAACCAGTTGATTATAAGGGCGCCTTCAAATTAGCCGCAGTGCCGCGCCGTTGAAGCGCGGCACCAGTGGCAGCGCTGCCGCCGCGCTGCAACCGCTAGGTTCGAGTATCACAGTGTTATACATTTAGTTTCACGATGGACTCTGACGACGAAACACTGCTGTCAGTGTTACTATTAAAACGAAAAAAGATTTTGGAAAAAGACAAAAAAAATGAAACCTAGAAACCGTTGCCGTTATTTTGTTTATACAAAATAACGGCAACGGTTTCTAGGTTTCATTTTTGGAAATTCAGTTCGTTGACTTATGTCAACGAACTGAATTTCTTAAAGTAAAAGGCTACTGTGATCAAAAATTTCAGAATTACCAATTACCCATATCGCTGGACGACTCTCAACCTCATCGATAAATTCATCAACCTGATTTTCGTTCATAGACGTCACTAGTCGATCAATGAACTGATGCGCCGCCGCAGCGCGGGTGTAGCGCTGCAGTCGCGCGTTTTTTATTTATAAGGGCACCTTTAAATTAGCCACAAAGTACCGCGCTGCAACCGCTACGTTCGAGCATCACAGTGTTGTACATTTAGTTTCACGATGGACTCGACGACGAAACACTGCTGTTAGTGTTACTATTAAAACGAAAAAAGATTTTGGAAAAAGAAACCTATGAAAACGTTGCCGTTATTTTGTATAAGTCAACGAACTGAGTTTCATAAAGTAAAAGGCTACTGTGATCAAAAAATTCAGAATTTCCAATTACTCATATCGCTGGACGACTCAACCTCATCGATAAATTCTTCTTTCTTAGGTTTCATTTTTTTTGTCTTTTTCTTCAATCTGATTTTCGTTCATAGACTTAAACAAAAACTACGTGCGATAAAGTGACGATGCGTCACTAGTCGTCATGAAATGATGCGCCGCCGCAGCGCGGGTGTAGCGCTACAGTCGCGCGTTTTTTATTTATATGGATTAACAAAGCAGCGCTGCAGCCGTGCGGCACTTTGCGGCTAATTTGAAGGCGCCCTAAGGATTAATATAGCAGCGCTGCAGCCGCGCTGCCGCCGTGCGGCACTTTGCGGCTAATTTGAAGGCGCCCTAAGGATTAATATAGCAGCGCTGCAGCCGCGCTGCCGCCGTGCGGCACTTTGCGGCTAATTTGAAGGCGCCCTAAGGATTAATATAGCAGCGCTGCAGCCGCGCTGCCGCCGTGCGGCACTTTGCGGCTAATTTGAAGGCGCCCTAAGGATTAATATAGCAGCGCTGCAGCCGCGCTGCCGCCGTGCGGCACTTTGCGGCTAATTTGAAGGTGCCCTAAGCTGTCAAAATTAAACACTGGCACGGGTGCACTCACACTATATTAAAATTTATATTTTTATGGGTGCACTGTTTAAGGGTGCGTTTCCACTGATGCGGAGCTGGACGGAGTGGAGAGGAGCGGACCACGAATTGACCAACCACAGTGCTCAAAATCCCCACTCCGCGTCAGTGGAAACATTGTAAGTGGAGTGGAGCGGAGTTGAGCGGACTTTCAAATAAAACATAATGAAATCGCGGCCCAGAGCCGGACAACACGGAGTCGAGCGGAGTGGTGTCGAGCGGAGGGCAGCGTAGCGGCGGGTAGCGGGCCGGTGCCGGCGGATGGTAGAATTTTCAGGACAGGACTCGCGCGCTGCATTTTAATTTACGATATGTCATAAGCTTTGTACGTCATCCATTTGGATGAGAAGCTAATTGATAGTGTTAAAAAATTTCCATGTTTATGGGAGCCCCGGTCCGCTCAACTCCGCTCCACTCCGCTCCGCGACTAGGTACTGTAATAATCTGCAAGGGTGTATTATGGGGGCCAAGCAGACGATTACGTATCCTGTCTTATATAGTGTTTGATATGTGTACGGTATAACTAAATTACGAAATCTCAGACACAAGCGAGTGTTATATTATTATATTACTTTAGCTTATACAGCGTGATACGGAACATATCCATACAAACTGGGAGAAGAGTGTATCTGGTTCAGAATCTCTGTAAAAAATTTCGCTCAAAAGCAATAACTTTGAAAATGCTAAAATATTTTTTTATTTCGATAGTTTATTAAATTTAAATCATAACAAACGTGTCACCGCACTACGAGGGTCATTATCCATTAACTGTGTCTGTGCGCATAATACACACAGACACCTGCTTAAAACGTGTACCCAGTACCTACCTCTTCCGAAAGTATGTGCGCCTAGTACACGCACTCTGACCGCTCTTATGTTTAGGTATGAAACATGAATTAAATTTTGTCGTGAATCGTGATAGGTACGGTCGGTACAGCAACGTAGACGATTACTAAACTAAATCCCGGCGAGGTGTCTGTCTGCCTTAGGTACCACTGGCAAAAGGTCACGCGAGGCAAAAATCCCCTGGCGGTAAGGTCCTGAATGCGGCGGAAGTGATATGGATGCTGATGGTCTTGGCGCGGCACTCGCCATACCTCCACATAGATCTCAGCGCCCAGCACTAATGCAGCTCGTCTTGTGCTACTGCGTGGAGTACGTTCAAAATATTCTGGCACAGCGTCTTCAAATCCCTCCTGCTTGGCCGACCTTCCGATTCAGGCTCATGGAATGAACCCCTTTTTTTATTGGATGGGAAATCATCAAATGACTTCTCCCGCTCTGGGCGTAGCGGGAGGGCGTGTCAGACTTTTACTGACTAAAACCCACCCGTGTTCCTTCAGTTGCCTGTGTCGGGGCCACGGTAACTCTTTCGAACATCCCGCAACCCTAGCTGATGGAATGAACCCCTGGAGTACAGACGTTGTATCATCCGGCTGAAACGTGCCCTCGATGGCAGCGGCTGATGCTCAGTAACTGGTCTTCCGTCGATGAATCGCTGACGATACAGCTATTTAAAGTATGATTGTATGAAAGAAAAAAAATATTCCAACTGTACTATTACTGTTACATACTGGGCAGAATGTTTTCTTACTAAAAAACAAAAACTATTCCTCAAGTTACAATAAGGTTTTTGTAGTAACTCATTTGTGTTCAAGTGTTTGATATTTTGTGAAATAAAAATAACATGCAGAACCCATTTCGCATTTGCATTCATTGCATTTGCCATTTTGCATTTTTGTACTATTTAGTACCAGGAGAAACAAATCTTTTACGGAGTTGTTTCTTTGTGTGTAGTTTATTGCTGACTTGGTCTAGTGATGTGTAGAATTCAATAGGAAACATTTGATTTTTAGTTAAATGTTTCTTAACTTTATAAATAAGTAGGTATATTTATAATAAAAATGTTGTCATGTACTTTGAGTGTGCAAATAAAACGTCGAATGCTGCATAACCCCTTACTTTGAAGTTTATTAAAAATTGTCGTAAGTGGTAACTGATTTGGAATCTAAATAATCTAAGCCAGATAACAGGGGTTATTAAAACACGATTGTGAGTTTGGCGAGGTTTGTAAAGTAAGTGCCTACCTATCACACGAGAGCTTCACAAGTAATTTATAGCGGAAAAAATTACAAACTAAGTTAGTTTGCATTTTTCCGCTTTATAAAGGTTAAGGTACTGCTACCAAAACATTCATAAAGGTTACCTACTTCTACTGAAATATACCGGTATGCATTTCCAACCTCAAAATTTCGCTGCTGAAAAAAAATGTAACGGTATGACGTCATACTGAAATTTAAGGTAAGTACCTTAATTTTTGGGTAATTCAGTCCCTGAAACTAACTTTATAAAGATTCGTAAAATAAAGTAATACTATTGGGTATATGGTATTGGGAGGTCGGTAATATTTAGTTTTTAACCGACTTCAAAAAAAGCAGGAGGTTATCAATTCGGTTGTATGTATTTTTTTAATGTTTGTTACCTCATTACTCCGTCATTTATGAACCGATTAGAAAATTATTTTTTTTATTTGAAAGGACATACTTCCAGATTGGTCCCATTTTTATCAAAGTTCAGTTCTGATGACAGGATCCATGAGGAATTGAGGGAACTCCTCAAATATTATAGGCAAACACATAGGTAGTGACTTTGATATTTTCAAAAACAAGTCAAGCATTTGCATTCAGAAAGTATCATTTGGTGAAGTGAAACTGATGCAGAAGACCACATGTCCACGGGAACTCCTCAATGATAAGTATTTCACGGGTGGCGATATCTCGATTAAGATAGTTAAGCGACTAAGACGAAGTAAATTTAAATAAATGGTTCTGATGAAAATGATAGCATTGAACTGATCTGATGATGAAGCCGGAAGGTAGGTACCGGAACTCCGTAATAAAATAATGTATCCTAGCCGTGTTTGGGCTCATTGGAATTGTCATGATATGCACTCTGGCTATAAATGATTTTTAACCGACTTCGAAAAAGGAGGAGGTTCTCACTCAGTTCGTCGGAATCTTTTTTTTAAGTGTGTTCCCCGATTACTCAAAGACGGCTGGGCCGATTTGAAAAATTCTTTTGTGTTTGAAAGGGTATACTCTCCAGGTAGCCCCATAGTCATCAGGTCAGGATCTGATGATGGGATCCTGGAGAAATCGAGGGAACTCTGCAAATATTATAGGCACACCTATAGCGATTTGGGTATTTTTTATAGTAACTTGTGCATTTGCCCTCAGAAAGCACCATTTGGTGAAGTGGAACTGATGACGAAGATCACAGATGGTAAGATGGCCACCGGAACAACTCAATAATAAGTATTTCACGGGTTGCGATTCGATTACTTTAAAACTATCGCTAAGCAATATAAGCTCGTCACAATTTGTATGGTGAAGTGGAGCTGATGGTGAAGTACCAGGAGAACTCCTTAACAAATTAACACCCTTGCATCGGGAAAAGCAATGTTTTGTAAAAGGTGATGAGCAGTTGTCATTAGGCTATTGTAACTTAGATAAATTAAAAACCGACCTACTAAAAAGAGAAAAATAAAAAACTTTTTTACAAAAAAAAAAACAACCGACCTCCAAAAAAAAACACTACACAGTGAAAAATAACTTTAATTTCGGAAGTCGGTGGCAAAAACCTAAAATACAGATCCAAAGACACCGACTTCCGATATTAAAGTTATTTTTCACTTTTTAGTGTTTTTTTTGGAGGTCGGTTGTTTTTTTTTGTAAAAAAGTTTTTTATATCGGATAAAAATCATAATGTCGGTAAGGATTTGTCAGTTATAGCTAGTACTAGCTTTTACTTGGTAGGTACATAGTAGGTACCTACATACCACAACTAACGTAAACAACAGGTCATCGTGAAGCAAGGCACATCGTTAAACCAATATTCAGATAAGGTACGTCGCCGTTCGCGGTTAATGTAGGTAACTAGGTAGGTGGTTTAATATCTATTAGTTTCACATCGTCATCGTCAGTTCTCAAGTGGAAAGTGACGAGACTGGTCGTCGCAGCCGTGGTTCTCTAATAATTATTCGTGTTGTGCGCTACGCTACAATAACCGGTAAGATGTTTGTGTACATGTTCTATTTAAATCGCATCAGATTCCTCGACTCGTTAGAGGACTATTTACGTAGAGTGTAGGTATTGGTGATCGTGTCAAGGTTATTATATCAAATGAATAGTATTGCAATAATAGTACCTGGTCGACTTAGGTATCTACAGTTTTACTTCGTTATTTTGATGATATCATATGAATTGTTAGTATTATCAGTTTACACACCTACGATAACTTATTTACAAGGTGGTTTACTTAAGCTAGGTACCTTCCTACCTACACCTACCGTATGCGTCCGTAGGTATATCAATTCCGATTGTTTTTTAGCCTTGAACCTTTTTATGATCACTTTATTATGTGTCGGTCATCTATCAGTGGTTTTTCTCGAGATCTATGCAACCTTAACAACGTAGGAATTCGAATTTTGGCATTATGTAGGTCGCGAAATTCGCAATCACGCGCACACAAAGCACCGCACCGGTCAACAACCAAAATAATATCTTGTAGATTAATTTGGGGGTTATGAAAAATATAGTTTGAATAAATGTGGGGGCGTCCAAGCAAAAAGTGTCCAGTAGTGGGGTATTAAGTTAAGACCAGATTCAGTATCTAGAATAGTCAATTGATAATTAATAAGGATTAAAAAAATATTCAAAAACTGGCACACTTTTTTATTGAGAAAAGCATTTTCAAAGTTTGATTTTTGGTAGGTACTTAGTACATTTTCTGATGTTTCGAAGTACCTACATTTTCTGGTACTTAGAAACATCATACAAAGTCATTTACTATTATGAACTTGTAGATAATTGAGCATTAATTAATAATCAATTAAAATCCGAGAAATGCAATTTTTTCACCCAACTTTACAAAACTGCGTAGGTACCTAGATCTCGGAAAGTAACGCCGAGAACTGGACCCTTTTTGCTTGGACGCTCACAAATGTATTGTTAGGTATAAACACCTTAGCTTAAGCATCCTAAGAAACTGCATCGATTGGCATCAAGAAAATAAAACATGAGAATAAAATTGATTTTCTAGCTGACTGAAGGTAGGTAGGTAGGCACCATTCTTCCAAAATCTGTGAATTTGATCAGCAATTACTCAAAAAGTTATGGACAGTCTCCTAAGAGCTAAAGATAAATAAGTAAATAGTCGTGATGGCCCTGTGGTTAAGGCCTCGCCACTCGTACACGAGGTTGTGGGTTCAAATCCGGGGAAGTAGGTACCTACCAATGTGATTTTTTCAATTTATATGTAAGTGGGTACTTTCTAAGTTTATATTGGACATCACTAACATCGGTGAAGGAAAACATCGTGAGGAAACCTAGATTTATATAGTTAATATACATAAGTCTGAAATCGCCCACCCATCTTGAGCAAGCGTGCAGGTGATCAATGATCGTGCCTTCTCTGTATGAGTGATCTGCCTTTGTCCTGCAGTGGGACAGTAACAGTCAAGTATTAAGACTCTTACCGTTCCCCTTTATCTCCGAAACTACTGAGTCTAAAATTTAATAAAAAATACACAGCTAAAATATACCTACAGCTTAAATAATTCTTTACATACAGTTAACAAGAAAACCAGAAGTCTTACGTCTATGTTCACATAACTCGACAAGATGTAGGGAAACATGTATTTCTTATTTTGCAAAATGTATTGCAATTACACCTGTTTTAACAAGGTGGGTATGTGACTGCCTCGTTGGTCTAGTGGTCGCAAGCGCTACTGCTGAGCATGAGGTCCTGGGTTCGATTCCCAGGTCGGGCTGTGTTATTGGGTTTATCTATCTGGAATTTCTCAGTAGCAGCCCGGAGTCTGGATTTGTGCCCGGTAGATGGCAATAGGCTCGCCCCCTATTACATGGGTCTTAAACATAACTGGCGAAATGTGGGTGTTACTATAAGTACACCTCTGCCTAACCCTTCGGGGAAACAAGGCGTGATGTTATGTTATGTTTTTTATGTTAACAAGGTGTAATTTAAGTAGCAAAAAAAAATCTGCTGTTCCCTATTATGTTCGCATTTAACTGGTCAAAATGTAACAGAGCCTGATTTTTTTTCGCGATATTATGTTTGGTTTCCTAGTAAACACTTGATCATAATGTACTCATGTACAATGACCCCTTAAGAGCGTTTACGACGTACCACACTTCATACAAACTTTCAAGTCCTTGTTTTTCGAAATGTCTTATTTAAAAAGATAAAAAATAATTGGAAATCTCTGTTTCTATGAAAAGTTTAAAATCAGTCGAATTTAGCTGTAACACTATTTTTCGAAAATGTTCCTAACTAACTTTTTAGACATATGTATCCTGCTTATGCGTATGAAGTTTCATTAAAATCGGTTCTTCATTTCGAAAAACAAGGACTTGAAAGTTTGTATGAAATGCCGTACGTCGTAAACGCTATTATGAGGTTCAAGCGTTACTTAAATTACACCGCGTTTTTCAAAAACAACGCTAGAGAATGTTATCGCTATTCAAAGAAATTTAAATATAAGTAGGTATTACTTACGATTGCTATAGCAGGAATATTATTTATTTCTGTTATCAAAATGCTGATAATAGATAAGTAAAAAGAGGCCAAGTGCGAGTCGAACTTGCACACCAAGGGTTCCGTACTACCGTACAATATTTAATACTATCGAGCAAAAAAACACAGAAAAAAACACGTTTCTTGTATGGGGACCCTCTATAATTTTTAATTTAATTTTATTATTATTAAACTGGTTGCTATTTTCACAAATAACAACAAATATAATAAAAATGATATAATATTTTTATGAAAATTTCAAGTGTCTACCTATTATGGTTCAAAAGATACAGCCCTGTGACAGACAGACGGACAGCGGAGCCTTAGTAATAGGGTCCTGTTGGCTGGCATCCTTAGGGTACGGAACCCTAAAAATAAAATGTTCGAAAGTTACCTACAAGATAACGAATACGTACGATTGAATGAATGAGTAACCATGGCATAGCCGTCTTGTTTTTGGAAACTCACGTCGAAACAAACAACGCGACGGCCGTTTTATGGTTTCATTGACCCTGTCTCTTATTACGTGGGTGGTGTGTTGTTACGTTGGTGGACAACTTTCTCCGAACTTAGTTTCATTGCCGTCATAATTCGAAGGATTTTGAAGGTATGTTTGAAAAATTCTTCTGCTCGACAAACGTAAATAACACAATTAAAAGGTACCTATTGTTGAATTGACAAAATATATGGCATTGGGAGCACTTAGTACTTGTGAGTAGGACCTTGTTCTAAGGGATATTACATTATAATAATCTAGCTAGAGGTTTACTACAGAGGCTAGAGGCTAGAGATTTTTGCTTGTTTTCTTTATCATTGCACTACTTAGCGCAGACTAGGCAGATAGCGAGAGGAAAGTTTGTTTGTTTGATGTTAGGAATTCACGTCACGTCACGGTTTATCTGAATGATAGAAACTTAATTTCTCGAACTGTCTCTTGGTTGTACCTAAATCAAAATTACCATAAATTAGGTAGGTACCGTTCACACCAGGATATGTCACGATATTTTTTTAGCGTTGGACGACTTACAACGCCGCCGCCGCCGGCGCGTGGCCAAGATCAGAACTAATGCTGCCAACTTGTTTTGTCAACACAATTTCTGTGACAATGAATTATACAAATGTTTTATACCAACAACGCACACCAAGCAAAGTCATTCAGGCGTCAAAAGATTCTTTTTAACACCGACAGAAACAGAAGAGTAATAAGTACCTATACATATAAGTTTAACGTGTGTAATTTTTCAATCTGTGTATCTGTTGGTGGCATTGTAGCTCCCAAAAGACTGAACCGATTTAGATTTTTTTTCTTTTACTGCCGACTGCTGGTAGACTGATGCAATGACCGACCTCAAGCCCACACAGACGCTAATACGGCCATCCGTTGATCATACCTTAGAATGGGGATTACCATTTTACCCATTAATGAAGGTGGATTATTGTTTAGGTGTTCGTAATAAGCCAGATCGTAAATGACGTAACTATTACGTAACTAGGTAGGCTAACAATAAATCCTAGTACCTATCTAGTTGTCACTTTATTGTTTCATATCTAGGCTCCTTGACATAATTTTTCGTGACATCACTTAAACAGGGTTACTGGTAACTCGATGTATTCCTTGCAGGGGGCCAGCTACCACCTCTTAAAGCAGTATTACTTTAATGTTACTTCAGTGTGAGAAAGAGATGGAGCTACACAGGACGTCTAGCTCCATCTCTTTCCCACACTGAAGTAAGATTACAATAATACTGCTTTAAGAGGTGGTGGTCTAGCTCCAGGACGTCATAGTAGGGTTAAAATCATACAGTATAGTAATAGATTGGATTGATTTTATTTTAAAATTTATTTTGTTCGATGTGCTGCCCTCGGTTTCGAATACGTTCTTATTCGCTTCCTTACTTCGGCTTTTGTTATTCTTGATGTTATTGTTGCCCTCATCTGGTCCGCCACATCTGTTATGCCCTCCCTTAGTTCTTCAATTTAATTTACTAGGTCTTTCATATGACCCCAAACGAAAAAGTCTAACGGCGTCAGATCGTTCCGGCCACGGAATCGGCCCACCGCGCCCTATCCATCCGTTTGGATAGTTTTCATGCAGCAATTGTCGAATTGTGATTCAGAAGTGGGCTAGACCTCCGCCATGTTAATAAATCATGTTTGCTCCTCTTTCTTCCGGTACATCCGTTAAATGATTTCTTAGGAAATATTCATAAAGTTCCCTAATTAGTGTTCGGGGTAAAAAATGTGGGGCATAATAGGACAAAATTCAAGCTGTCTCGGCGAATCTCCCTCTTCTAATGACTGCATAGGTTGATAGTGGTATGGATGTCGGCCTGACAAAGTGAACTACTGGAGCTAGACCACCACCTCTTAAAGCAGTATTATTGTAATCTTACTTGAGTGTGCGAAAGAGATGGAGCTAGACGTCCTGTATAGCTTCATCTCTTTCTCACACTGAAGTAACATTAAAATAATACTGCTATAAGAGGTGGTGGTTGCCCTCCAGACCAGACTTTTCACTGTGACGTACCAAGATCACGCGCTACGATGTTTGTCGATATGTTGGGGTTGTCAATAAAACGTTGAAGAATCAGCTCCTCGTCCTCAGCCGTGTATCTCCGGGAACGACCAGTGTCAATTTGCCTTTGGTCGCTGCCATTTTCAGATAATCGACGATAAGTCGATCCGAAGACTAACGTGTGGGAGTGCGGTTGGGAAAGCGAAGTTGATATTAAAGTGGAAGTTGAGTTACCGTCATAAAGTCCGTAACAGTACATTATGTCAGCGTATTCAGGATTAGAATATGCAGCCATAGTCAGCACTTATGAAGGCACAGTACAGCACAAGAGCAAGATACGCGACAACAGATAAGGAAATAGCCAGGTAACAAAACACGAGCTTGCGCGACGAAGACTTGAAACTAACTAACGCTGCCAACCAGATTTTGCGAAGTCGCACCGAGTGAATAATAGTGACCAATCATACAAAGCTTTTTTTTTGTGGATGGGAAATCATCAAATGACTTCTCCCGCTCTGGGTGGAGCGGGAGGGCGTGTCAGACTTTTACTGACTAAAACCCACCCGTGTTCCTTCTGTTGCCAGTGCCGGGGCCACGGTAACTCTTTCGAACATCCCGCAACCCCGGCTGGCATCGGTCCTAGCGGACCGCTTCAATGCTGCTGACATCTCTTTGAGGCGCGCGTGGAACACAACGCGCCGTCGACTCGGGCCTGGTCCTTACCGGACGGCGAGCTACCCATTGCTCGCCGTCCGCAAGCCCGCGCCTACGGTGGCCGGGAATCGGCTGCCAATTCCCGACGCCCAGGGCGTCTCCTGTGGCGACTATGGGCGTGAGGGCGCAAAGCTTGCCTCTCCCTCACGGTCCCGCCTCCTCCTTCGCGAGCATTACTGCTTCGCAGAAGGAGGTAATGGCTTCCCATGTACTCTCGCTCCGTACCAAAGCCTGGACCAGGGCCAGACGCGAGAGATCGCCGCCGCCGATCGCTTCCGCGAGGACACGGCGGTGCTCCGCCCAAGCCGGGCAGACCTCCAAATCATACAAAGCTTGCCGAGTGTTTGTAGCTCAAGCGCAGGTAAAAACTACGAATAATACGATTAGGAAACAATAGGTTGACCGTCTCGCAATTTTACCTGTTCCCCATAAAACTCTTCCCTGTCATACATGCAAAAGTATTAACAATCATACCTTTCTGAATAAGCTTCAAATAATTTAATCTGGGATTTTTCATAAAAAAACTAAAAATCTAAGTAACTCAAAAACTACTGAATTTCGGTAAAACATTTGGTGGCTTAATTTGTTGCATTTTAACCCTACTATGCCTGTGCATTTTAACCCTACTATGCCCTGCAAGGAATACGTCGAGTTACCAGTAACCCGTAGAACGATCGCTTAGCGTACTTTCTGACTGTTTATCTTTTTCTTCGGCTCATAGTGTGATGTTATGACCGTCCATTGTGTCACCCCTTGTAAAATTTCTACTTTAAATCTGCTGCCTTACCCGCCTTCCTTTTCTCCCCGGCTACTTGCCATCCGGCGTTGGCTGGAGGAGAAATCTCCTCCCTCCGCCCTCGCCTCCTAAATAGGAGGCGAGGACGGCCGTTTCGTCGCCGGGGCTGGGGCCCTCGCGGGTTCCGGCACGGCCCCGCCTTTCGCCTGCCCCGATGACCCCGGCTTGGCCGTAGCAGCCGCGGCGGTAGCATACGATGCCGCCTTCCGCTGGTTAGAGGCCGCCTGGCTCGCCGCCAGCGGGGGGCGTAGGACTATGGCCTCCTGGGCGGAAACCGGCTCTGGAAGGCAGCCAGTTCCCGCCGCACCAGGGCCAGAACCCGGTCCTCAGCAGGCACGGGCCCGACCTACCCATGCCGCGCCTCCCCCTGTGGCACCTCCCGGGGGCCGGCTTCTCGAAGCCTAGCCAGGTCCGCTCGGAGCTCCGCGTTCTCCTTTCGGAGAAACTCCATGGCGGCTGTAAAACGGGCGACCTCCGCCCGCATTTCGGACATTGCGTCCGATGGGGGCCCGAGGTGACTGGACTGGCCTCCGCTGCCGCCATAATGGAGGCCGTGGCTGCGGATATGGCCTTGTCTTTAGAGGACTGAGTACTCTTCAAGGCCACACTTTTGATAGCGGCTGCCACGACCTCTGTAAACCTGGCCACTCGCTCCGAATTGGAGCCGCCAGCGGCGTCCGACTCACCACCTGACGACTCCGACCCAGCCGAGACCGACCACAACTGCGACTCTGGCTCAGCCGAGTCGGCTCGGCTCGGCTTGCTGGCCTCCTTCTTGGTGAGCCCTCTGCCCACACCCCTTTCATGGGCCCCACCCCGCCAGCTGATTTTTTTACGGGCCGAGCTTAGCCCGCCATCCGAGGAAGACCCCAGGCCATCCCCTGGTTTGGGGCGCTTCTTCAAGAACTTTTGGTTCTTCCCAGCAGCCCCCACCACTTCGCGCTCTTGAATGAACCCTTCGCACCAGATGCGGCGCCGGAATCCGACCCCGCATCACTCGCCTCCTCGTCACTACTTTTGTTTTTATTAATAAAATAAGATAAGATATTTTATTTGCGTAAAACATGGTATACAAGGTGTTAAAAAAAATATATATATTAGACCGAACATGTTTTGCTTAATATTAAAGCATGCAAACTTACTTACTAAAGATACGTTATGACATTGAGATATGAGATTGAGATATAAAAAAATCATTAATGCTATAGAAATTATTATTATTGAGCCATTTATATAATTGGATTTTAAATAATTCACAATTTAATGTTTTAAACATTTTTGGTAATTTATTATAGAGACGTACACACATAGCCAGAGAGTTTTTATTATATTTTGCTGATCGAGGCAGCACATCCAACACAAGTCTGTGTTGGTCACGCCGACTTCGAGAGGTTACTTCCTCTGCTGTTTTAAATAGTTCTTTGTGTTTTGAACGAACATGCATGCTTCATATACATATAACGAAGGTAACGGTAACAAACCAAGCTCTTTAAATATAGGTTGACATGATTCGTCAGATGGAATCTCGTATATAGCTCGTAAACATTTCTTTTGGGCGACAAATGCTCTATTGTGATCAGTACTATTTCCCCACATCATTAGTCCATACCGTAGTGAGGACTCAACATATGCGCGATATGACATCACAGCCGTTAATATATTCATCCATAGTTGTTCCCACGAGTACAAAGTTTTTATTTCCCAAAAACTAGTGGTTCGCCCTAGCGACTAATTTAGCTACTCATTAGTCAAGCTATCAACCTCCCTCACGGTGCGCCGCCGCTTGAAGGTTTGGGGTGATTTTTTATAGAGGTTTTATTCCTCGCGGCCCGGGCGGTTAAGCCAAGACCCTCGACCCCCGTCAAAAGTCAGAGACATGACCTTGACAATCTTCGGGGCTACGAGAATAACGGTGACAGAAAGAGAAGGCCTCTTCCTGCCTGCCCGGCGGCAGAGTTAGTGCACACCGAGCCCGCTCTTACTCCGCCGCTGTGCGTCTCTGCTTAGAGCGCAGAGAGACACACGTTGGAGCGTACCTCTGACAGGATATTGGCATACGGGCAACAAGACCCCTTAGGCACACAGTACTTAATGGAAAGTCATTGCCCGTACCCCAGGGTGCACCGTCCCGGTGACTGGCCTTCCCCCTGGACGCATCCATAAGGGAATTCCAGCCCACAGGCACACGGGGAGGTTTCCTGTCCAAGCACCCCATGCCTATTCTAGCCTAGATCATAGAAAAAGAACAAACCGGCCAAGTGCGTGTCTTACCGCGCACAATGAAGGGTTCCGTAGTTGGGATGAATTTATCCCAAGAACAAACTTAACATTGGTGCCGATTCTCTTGTCACAAATTCCTCTAAACTAGACTAAAAATCACCAAAATTTAGTTTATTCCTGTCAAACGACGATTTCCCATTCTGAAATTGACTAAAGTGACACAACTTAACTATATTTAGTTTGAGAGCACTAAGATGCCAGTGTGTTATTAGTTTAGTGAAATGGTAAATGCTATTCTGAATTTGACGTTTTTCACCTAAAATTTAGATTTTCTAACTAAATCTGACTATTTTTAATCGCGACTAAAAACGTGTGCAGTAAAATTAGTTGGCATGAACTAAAATTCACACCAACACCTCGACTTCAGGTGCAAAAACAGTACTGTATTTTTTTTTCTTCTTTTGCTTATATCTCGAAAACGAGGTTTCCTATCGCAAAAATAATGAAAATTTCGACCCCCTTTAACAAACTCGTAAACACCTAAAAGTCAACACGTTGGTAATTATTTTCCATACAAAACGTGAAAAATTCCATATAAAACTCCAAAAAAAATCACGGGGTAGGGCAAACAAATACTTACTACGTAGTCGCGATTGTCAAATTCGATTTAAAAAAAAATAAAAAAATAATCTTTATTTCGGATAAGCAACATCCATATGGGTTAGTAAACAAAAAAGGATAACTTACATCTATGTTAGTAAGCTTATGTACTTATTTAGAGACCAGGCTGTTGTTCAAAAGGCATCTTTGAACCACATCACCTAACAAAGGGGAATCGTACCTCCCCGCTATGATCTTCAGGATGGAGTTGGAGCTGCCCCGTACTCTGCAGAGCAAAGAAGCAGATTTCTGTCTGACGATAGCGTGGAAGCCATCGACGTGTGCCTGTGCAAACATACCTGATGCACTGCAGAAACGGGGCAACCCCATCAACATCCTGAACCCGTTATTATATTGGACCCGTAGGGCGCTGATAGCCCGCTGAGTATAGCTGGTCCACAGGCTGCACGTGTAAAACACTTGGCAGTAAGCTTTAAAAAGCATTATTTTGACTGCCTTGCTACAGCGTGCAAACCTGCGAGCCAACATGTTACATCGGACTGCCAGCGCCCTACGTTCCCTCTCAATATCCACTTGGTCATTAAGGTCGTCGGTTACATAATGCCCCAAGTACTTGAACTGGTACACTCGCAATATGTCATTCCCATTTAGTTTGATCGGGGGAACATACTCAGGACATTTACCACCGGCCTTAAAGACCAAGAACTCACTTTTCTTTACATTATAAACTAGGCCATGCTCTCGAGCATAGCCCTCACAACAATTAAGCAGCTCTTTAAGCGCCCTAACCGTAGGGCTCAGCAGCACCATATCGTCAGCGTAGCTGATGTTGTTGACCCTAACGTCATCAATGCGACATCCGATTTTCTTGCTGCTGAGCTCAACGATCAGGTCGTTTATGTACAGGTTAAACAATTTTGGTGACGTAATCCCTCCTTGTCTTACCCCACACTCTAGCCCATACGACACAGACCGCCCATCGGCCCATCTCACACTGTTCGTCTGGTTATAATACCAATACTGGAAGATACGCAACAGCTCCCCTGGCACTTTTCTCTCCCGCAGCTTTTCCCACATAACCTCGTAAGATACGAGATCAAAAGCACGGAAGAGATCTAAAAAGCAAGCATACACTAGCGTTCGACTTTTTGTGTAGTATTGCACCGTATGTTTGAGGCCGAGAATCGCACTTTCGGTGCCAAGATCATTCCGAAACCCAAACTGTGCGTCGTGTAATTTTAAAAAGCTATCCAACCGCGCGTCCAGCTGACTGTCGAGTACCTTCACGATAATAGTAGCCAGGGAGATGGGTCGATAGTTACACTTATCAGCAACGTCACCTGTTTTATTCTTAACAATAGGCACGACAATAGTTTGCAAGAGATCACAGGGAAGGTACGAGTGACACATACATTGATTGAGTGATTTAGTTGTGTCAAAAATATTTTTAAGTTTAGTGATATTTTTTCGCAGAATAGCTTTAAGATTCTCATAGGCAAAGTAAGGAATTTTAGTGATAGTTTAGTTCGGTGAACAAGAGAATCGGCACCATTGTTGTTGAAAAACTGTAAATGCAGCCGACTATTACTCGTTAACTTGTAAAGCCTAGTTAGCTGTGATAGTTTTCCTTTTAACTTCGTTGTATATACTACTACTGTGATTTTTTTCAAATACCCAAAACTAACCGTTTAGCTCAAATCGGGGACACTTGATTACCAAAAGTTAGAGCACTTTAAAGTAAGCTATATAGTGCTAATTGCTAAGTGCTTAATCGAAAAATTGGCATCACAAACCCGCAATATTTTTGAAATACCTATCCAACAACACCACACCATGGGGTACGACAAAAAAAAATAACCACATTTTACGTGTACAGGAGGTACCCTAAAAAAATTTTTTTCTCATGATTTTATTTTACCACTTTGTCGGCGTGATTAATATGTACGGACGCCAGCACATCAAGCTACGACAATCGGTCAAATTTCTTTAATAGATTTTCGACTTTATTGCTAAAGCATTAGGTTCAAGGCTGATTGGGAAAATTTGACAGTTTCGGGAGCTTGATGTGCTGGCGTCTGTACATATATTCATGCCAAATTATAGCTTTCTAGTACTAAGAGTCTCTGAGCTAAGCTGCGGACGGACGGACGGACATGGTGAAACTATAAGGATCCCTTGTTGACTATGGAACCCTAAAAAAAGTGATTGAAGTATTATTTATCTACTAGCTGCGCCCCGCGGCTTCACCCACATAAGTCTCGATCCCGTGGGAATATCGGAATAAAAAGTATCCTATGTCCTAACCCAGGTCATGGTCTACCCATGTGCCAAACATCCCACACACACACAAATCCGTCCAGCCGTTTCAGCGTAAAAGCGTAACAAACAAACAAACTCACTGTCCCATTGGGTAATTTATGATATTAGTTAGGATTTATTCTTCTATTCTAATAACAGGACACAAACTAATTTTGTGTTAGGTACTATGGTTCTGTCATGTCAACAATAATTTTATTATTAAAAACCGACAGATGACAGGCGACAATCTGTCAATTTTCTAAGTTTCATTCAAGCATAGTTTTCTGCATAATTAAGAACTTACCCAAGTACTAGAATTCTCTTTCTCTTGCTAATTAATCATTACTTACTAGCTAGCAAGTAGCATAATTGCTAGCATTCTTTTGACCACATTTTTTCCTCTCTCTTGCTGCACCTGTCGTGAAAATGTGACAACTAGGTATGCCATTTTTTGACACATGTCGCATTGTCAGTTAAATTAACCAGAGGGGCAACTGTCGCATTGTCAGTTAAATTCACCAGAGGGGCAATTTCTCAATCGGTAAAAAAATCGGTAAAATTGGTCGAGATTTATTAACGGACAATTATAGTATAATCCTTAATTTTTGTGATATTTTATGATTATTTATTTTACTGACTTATGAATGTTTATTGCTGACTATCATGTACCTACTTGTATTGTGCCTTTAGTAATTTAGTTTTTTATTTTTTGTAAATTTTATAAATATGTAATCCTTACGGGTGAAACATGTACGTAAAAATATTAATATTGTGATATCCTGTTTATTTTGCATGTATACGCATGTTTTGACAAATAAAATTATCTTTATTTTTAAAGATATCTATAGTTTCCCTAATCCCTAAATTTTTTAACATTGACTGTCGCTGAGATGAGGAGATTGCGACTAGATTTTAAACGTTTTTAATTACGGGAATTGGGCTTCTGGTAGTTTGCTAGCTAGTGAAATCTAGTCTAGAGAATGTGGCTTAAGTTAAATGGTAGGTACCTCAACCTTGGCTTGTCACAACTTCACCTACTCTTGTCATTATTCTGTTTGATAGTAAATTAATCGGTAATTAAAAGTAAATTAAATACTTATTAGTCACACTAACAGTGAGAAGAGTTTAAAACCTGATTTCAAGGTATTTTTTTCCATAGGTGTTAATACTGCCTATCAACTTACCTTTTAAATTTTGATCCTTAATCCACCGTAATCAGGCCCTATAGAGATCAGCAGAACGATCGATATAGGAAAAGTTTGTCTTCACATTATAGGTTACTATCGTGCCGAAACGGGATACTATGCTATCCCACAGACAAAAACAAGTAGCATCACTGCCATTAACAACTAGGTATTGTATGGAGCTCTAACCCATGCCCACCACCATTACCACTGTCCACTAAATAGATATCATAGCTCTACCACAGTTTATTGTACCTACCCTAAAAAGAATCACGTAAATCGGCCTCGAAATCAAGGAGAAATCGGTATACATACATACATGAAAAAATAGGAATAATTTCCTCCTTTTTTTTGAAGTCGGTAAAAAAATACACGCGATGGCAGCAATCGCGGAAGATTGGCTTTCATCTAGCACAAGCCGATCTATTCTGGGTTCTGTCTGTGAAGTGAGCTGTCAATAGTGTCAATGTGTCAAACCCTTACCAACCCTAGCATCGAGGTGGAATGACAGCTCACTTCACCTATTTTAACCAGCTTTTATTCAACTTGCAATGTTCGTTGGTTTCGTTTTACAGAATAGATCGAAATTTTGTAACTTGTTACGGTTCTAAAGTTTGAACTTTTGTCTTTTTCAGAAAATGGGCAACATCATCTTATCGATAATTTGGCTTTTAATCCTCATATTTATATCATTTTGGATAGCTGGTATTGCTGCTGGTATCTACATAATTGTCCTTCCCTTTACAGTCTGTATAGAAGCGTTATCGGTGAGTATTTCATGTTTTTAAGATTTTCCGGTTTTTACCAAATTACAATATACACATATCATAATGAAGACAGCACTATAAGAACCTTTCAATTTAAGATATAATTAAATATAAGAACCTTTTTTTGCGTGTGGAAATCCTCATGGATGTCCTCCGCTTTGGGTCGGGTGGAGGGGTCTGTCAGACTCTTAGGCCCATCGGATTCGGCGCTCAATGCCACATTCGCAAATTGACATACCTATTGGAATTTCGCAAAATGTCACATTCTCAAATTGTCATATTCTGAAAACGCCACATCGCAAAACGTCACATTAGCAAAATGCTATTTTCATGAAATGCCTTTTCGCAAAATGCCATTTTCGCATTATGTCAAAACCTCGAAATTTCACTTCGGACACAGTCACTTTTTTTTAACTTTGACGTTAATACGTTTTATGAATAATGTCACCTAGCTAAAACTTTAGGAACTACTTTATTACAAGCAAATCGTAGAATCAATACTGAAATAATTAAATTAGTATTATTATTTATTCATAAATCATCGGCCGACTGCAAGAAGTTACTAAGAGACTTTAACAATCTTTTATTGTCTTTAAAGTAAATCGCACATTATGTGATATGACTTTTTGAGAATATTGTCATTTTGCTAGTGTGGTATTTTGAGAAAAGACAATTTACGAATGTGCCAATTTACTTTAGTGTGACATTTTGCTAATGTGGCATAATGAGAAAAGGCATTTTGCGAATGTGACATTGTGCGCCGAATCTAGCCCGTAGTCGTCCACGACGCTCCTCAAGACTATACCTGTGTAACGCTAAAATTTATTCAACCAAGGACAAATTGTATATGTGATCATTCTATAAACCTACCACAGTTTCCAGAATTAAATCTAAACCCGTAGGTACTTAGTGCGCGAGATTCCCCTGACTGGAGGCTTTGAGTCCGGCAGCCACTGGATTAACCGGTTAAGAAGTTACGACCTCTAAAGGTCAATTATGGGATGCCATAGTTAGGAAAAAAAATTGCGCGCGACGTGTAGGTACGTTGTGGGTCGCAAATGACGAGTTCCTAACGTGATAGCGATTGGTTGCGTCTTGTATGGACCGCCATTCAAAAATACTAGTGCTGTGACATTCTGGCTACTGTTTGGTGATGTGAGTTTGTAAGGTTACTTTTGAGTAGTGTCGTGGACGACGGGCCTTACTGACTAAAACCAAAAACCACAAGGTATTCTTCAACTACCTTAGGCCGGGGCGACTCCAGCGCCCCGGACTAGGTACCTACCTACTTGCGGAGTCGTGACGAAGACGTGTTTCCGTTTCGGTCAGACAAACTCAAGACTCCAGCCGATCTATTTAAAAAAAAAACTGGCTTGCCTTTCTGTCTTGAAGTGAGCTGTCATTCCACCTGACTAGGGATTGACACAATTGACAGCTCACTTCACCCAAGTTTTCACGGTGAGACTTTTACAGAGACCGCTTGGTCAAGATTAGCATTACCTACTTAAAAATAGTTTAAATCTATTTGATTGGTTGCAATTGCAACAAGTTAGTTTGCTTTAGTCTTAAGTTAGGTTCTGTATAAAACCATGCAGCCTAGAATGGTAGCTGGTAGCTCACCATCACTGGGAAGTGTCAAAGTCATGAAACTTTCCTATATCAACACGGTTTTAGAATTAGGAAAGGCTGGGCTGTGTGCTGTGTATGTTACACAATATACCCAATGAAGATCCAAATCGGTTTCCATTTACGATTGTTGTTTTTGATTGCAGGGTCTCACGGATTTCTTGCTGTCAGTAGTACAATTCCCGAGATACTGTGCTCAAGGGATGGTGGAGGGAAGAGGGCTTAATTAGATTTTTATGTAAGCAATATTCTAGTCAAATAAACTTATATGTAACTAATAATGGTGATGATGATTCTCTGTACCACATGTTCTTACGTTAAATTATCTCTAAACTTGTAAACTTAGTTGCTTCAGTCTGTTCCTTGCTCTATGCCTATTTCTTTTCTATGTCTACAGGTACACATCTGCCTAACCCTTCGGGGAAACAAGGCGTGATGTTATGTTGTGTTAGACATATTTCTTGTTGTACAGTGATAGCACTAAGTAGATAAGTAGTCTAAATATCTTAAGTTATCAGAATCAGCGCAATTTTCTTTTATATTAAAATGTCATTATTATTATTAATATTTTTAAACGTGTCCATTTAACGAATTACCCTATTTATTATGAATGAGATTGATACAGATCGGCCCGTGAACCCATCTTCCCAGAGACAGTGGGATGAGCCGCTTTGCAGGTTGGTACGGAATAATCTTATCAATACGTCCCACCAATACTGCTGAGCGTGCCCGCCTGCTGGCTGTGGGTGAATGGGAGTCGGGCCTCTGGCTTCAAGCACTACAGTCACCCAACATAGGCACTTTGCTGGGTGACTCCACCTTCCGGCTCGCTACTTGTCTGCGTCTGGGCGCTCCTTGTGGGGCTCCACACCGCTGCCAGTGCGGTGAAGCCGTCGACTGCCTCGGACATCATGGCCTGTCTTGTAGCAAGAGCGCAGGCCGGATAGCACGGCACGCTAGCATTAATGACATTATCCGTCGTGCTCTTGTCACCGCCGGGGTGCCAGCTGTTTTAGAACCCAACGGCTTGGCACGCGACGATGGCAAGAGACCAGACGGAATGACCATAATGCCTTGGAAGTTAGGCAGGCCTTTGGTGTGGGATGCAACATGTGTCAACACCCTTGCGCCATCCCATCTTCTTAGTACGGCGGGCTGTGCTGGGGCGGCTGCTGCAGGTGCGGAAAACCTCAAACGGCGAAAATATTCCGAACTTTTTAGGAGTTATATGTTCGAGCCGTTTGGGGTTGAAACACTAGGGCCATGGGGTCCGAGTGCCCACTTGGTTTTCCGAGACATCGCCAAGCGGTTGGTCGACTCTTCACTTGACCAAAGGGCTGGCCTATTCTTTGGCCAAAGAATTAGCATCGCCATACAACGTGGCAATGCTGCCAGCCTTTTGGGCACATTTCCTGTTGACAGCGATGCGGACGAATTTTTTGATGCCCTATGATTATATATTTTTTTTTTTACATTTGTACATATTATAATTATTATTTTAAGTCTGTTAGCTTATTTATTATGTAAATATTATGTTCCGAAATAAAAATGTACTTACATGAGATTGATAAGTGTAATGTATGTAATTATAAAAGTGCTAAATGGACCCTTCAATCTACAACCACCTACCAATGCATATCAACCGTCGGATCCGTTACAATTATAAGGTACATACATAACTAGAGATAAATATTACCTAAGTTTAATAATAACATTGTTAAAAGCAATATATATATATATATATATATCTGTCACAATTATTGGATTAAATAAATAAGTTACACATTTGTTTAAAAAAAAAATGTTTTATTGTACCTACGTCCAGTAGGGGGCCATCCATACCAAGATTTTTTTAATTTTTTTTTTATTTGAGATAGGTTTGCTCTTGACTCTAGTCTTGGTCAGAGATGACAGAGACAAAGTCAACGATGGAGCGAGCTTACCCAGAAGAAGCCTGTTCACTCTCACTTTAAAAGAACACTCACTTCACTTTGAAGAGATCGGGGTTGAATGCGTTCGGAAACACAGATGCAGGCAGAGAGTTCCACTCCTTTGCTGTGCGCATTACAAAAGACATTTGGAAACGCTTAGTGTGAATTGGTGGAATAGCAACTAGGTAAGGATGGTAACCTGCAGTACATCTAGATATCCGATGGTAGAAGGGGGCCGGCGGAATGAGATCGTGGAGTTCTTGAGCACACTCACCGAAGTAGGTATAATCTGTAGAAGACCGACAAGCAGGCAACCTAGCTAACTACCTTTAAAAAAGTTATAGTGAGCCAACCTTAAAAGATAGACATATGCTATCACAGACTTTTTTTTAGAACTTTTTAAGAGGAACAATCCCGTCATACATGATTTTTCAAAATCAAATCAAATCAAATCATTTATTTTTCAGACAGCATAAGTGCCTCTGTTAGTAAACACACTTAAAATTATATTAATACATATATCCTAAAACAACACACGACTCACACACAACTAGTACAGCATGTACCTGAGAGGCATACCGTGAGGACGACCACGAGTCACGGAGTGTCCATCCTCTATCTCATTCATCGCCCGCACGAGATGCCTCCGTATAGATGCATGCACTTCCTCAGCAACACTTTTCAGGATGCTGTTGTTACCAGCACCCTCCACCCTCCTCACCAAAGACGCAGCTTTTTTACGAATGACGGCATGAAAACCATCTGTCCGGGTCTGCGCGAACATTTCGGAGGCACTACAAAAACGGGGAAGTCCGAACAACATCCTAAAAATGTTGTTATACTGGATACGCAGGATATTAAGGGATCTTTTGGTGTATCTGACCCATAGACCGCCCGCGTACACACACAGACTCAATACTCAATACATTTATTTGCATTCCACAATGTAAACTTAGGTGGTAGGTATATTATAAAAATATACACAATTTTAGATCATTGTGGATCCTGTCGGGCACAGCAAGATAGGATAGAGGAAGAGGGCTATTATTATATTATTATTATATTATTATTTGAAAGTAGTAAAATAAAGGGTTTTCCAATAGGGACGGGTCGATGTTGACAGTCTGTGGCAGCCATACTATTTTGGTGGGATCTGTAAAATCTGTTGTATATTATGCAGTCAGTGATGCCAAATCACCATGGCAAGTGACACGGTTGAGCAGCATGTGCAAATGATAAAACTTTATTATCAAAATGAGTGTTCGTTAGTGCAAACGTTGCGCGCATTGCGCCCATTTTACGGCAGACGCAGTGGCCCTTCAAAGTCCACGTTGAGGCTCAGAATGTCAACTTCCCAAAATGTCTCCTGGTACCAAAATGTCAACTTCCCATAATGTCCCTTTCCCAAAATGTCCCTTTCCCAAAATGTCTCTTTCCCAAAATGTCTTTTTCCCAAAATGTCCCTTTCCCAATAGTCCCTTTCCCAATATTTATATAATAAACCTTACCTTTTGACTCTGAATGCCGATACACATGTTGTGGAAATTCTGCCAATTGTCCGTCAGTGAGAGGTAAGTCCATCAAATTCAAAGGTCAAATCTTGGAATATTACCTTTTGACAAACTCTGAGGTCAAGGGCATCAAGGTCAATAATATATTTCTCGAAGTAAGGCGTGGTCGACGGAGCCCCGCTTCGCGGGGCTCCTACTTCTGAGAGGTTTAAAAAAAGATAACCACGAAGGAGATGGCGGGGTCTGAAAGACCCCGCCATCCCCTTCTAACCTAACCTGTCCGAGTCGGGGTGCCCCAAGTCCCAAACTCGCTTTACTCGCTCTTGCATCCTTATTTTTTAGTTGGGTTATAACGCTTAATTCTAAGAATGGGGGACATTTTGGGAAAGCGGCATTTTGGGAAAGGGACATTTTGGGAAAAAGACATTTTGGTACCAGGAGACATTTTGGGATGTTGACATTCTGAGCCTCAACTAAAGTCCACTCTCCAACGATCAGGGATTGAAAAGGTTCTTAAAATACCGGTATAGAACCGGTATTAAGTGGTTCCGGGTACAAGAACCCGAACCGGAACCGGAACCTAAATTGGAACCTATAAGAACCTTTATGTTACCGGTTCTTCAAAGCAAGTCCGAATGCCCTTTACTCACACAAATGCATAATGTCTCTAATTGGGCGAAACCAGGAAGGGGTGTAGTTTGTCACTAGCTGCGCTCCCGCAGAAATATTTTCGCGGAAATATTTTGACTCCACTGTACCTACGAGCGGCCGCCGCGCGGGTGAAAAGGACTACCTTTTGCTGACTGTAAATACTCAAGTATGTCGATATAACACCTAGTCCTGAGACATGGTTTAATATTCTTTAATTCTTTTGTAATCAGTTGAGAAAAAATTTGATTTCCCCCATCATGCTCGTCATCGTCGTTGCGGTGCAAAGCACAATCTTTACACTCCATTATTTGTTGTTTTTCAATATTTGCAGTCTTAGGTTGACATTTTTCTTGAAAATTTCTTCTAAGGAATTGCTTCAAATTTAGAGGTAACTCTTGCTCTTGGAGTTGAGTGTCTGTATCGGTATCGGTCACAATACGGGCATGTTTTGTTCCTGAAAGTAAGATACCAAATATAACCAACGTGTAATTGGAATAGCGTAATACCTCGGCGGTAGTACCGTAACCCATGAAACTAAACAACCATAAAACACATAATATAATCATAAAACACTGTCCATACATGTTAAAACAAAATAATAATAATTTATATTAAAAAACCCTCCTCCTTTTTAATAATATTATCTAAGTGAATACAATACGATGAAACTTACCTTTGTCCATTTTATTTTAATGTATTAACAGGAACTGTAGATTATATAAACCACTAATAATAATTACTGACAATATTTGCTGACACTGTTCAGTACAGACTTCCACTTGCCAATAATTCGAAGGCGAACTGAAAGAAAAGATACGCCAGGCACGCGTCAAACATATCCCATCTTTCTTAGAGAACCTTTAAATCGGATGATACGGAACCGGTATATTGGAACCTTTATTTGGAACCGGTACTTTGGAACCAGAACCAAACCGGAACCTGAACCGGAACCGTACCGAAAAGAAGAACCTTTTTACGAACCGGAACCTAAATTCGTACCGGTTTTCAATCCCTGCCAACGATTGGTGACTAAATTTGAGACGACCGGTTCGGTAAACAACCAACCAACACCTTTACGTCAAAGGAACGCCAGATCGGCCGAGAACATCGCCGCTGTACGTGAGAGTGTTCAGGAGACTCCGAGGCAGTCGATTTCTCGCCGTGCTCAAGAACTCGGCCTTTCGCAGACCTCAACGACACAATCGACATTCTGCATGAACGGTTTGAGGGTAGAGTTATCTCTCGCAGAGGTGACGTGAATTGACCACCAAGATCGTGTGATTTGACTCCGCTAGACTTTTTCTTGTGGGGTTTTCTGAAGTCGCAGGTCTATGTCAATAAACCACATTCGACCGTTGCCCTGAAAGCCAACATAACGCAGGCCATCGCTCGGATTCAGCCGGATCTATGCAACAGAGTCATTAAAAATTGGACCTCTCGGATTCGTGCCACCATACGAAGCCGCGGCGGACATTTGAACGATGTCATATTCCATCCATAATGGCATAAATGGGCCTTTTAAATAAAAAATAAATTTCGTTAATATCTCACACACATCTTGTTTTATTCAATTTTAACATCGACCCGTCCTTGTTGAAAGACCCTTTATAAATGCTTTTCTACTACTCACTTCGACTTTGATTTTATTTATTATTTTTGCTATTCATTTTTAATTATTAATTTAATTTATCATTAAAATATTCATTAATATTATAATAGCATTTATGGATTAGGTATTGTTTTAGTTTAATTGTTAATATTAAATTTTTGTTCATTTTTAATTCCTTCCGGTAATTTGTTATATATTTTAACTGACATTACTAAAGTGCTTGTTGAGTGCATTTTCAGCTTAGAGCCACCAGGTAGGTTTAGCCTATTTCTGTGTCGTAGTGTATATTTAGCTTGTATGTTTTCTCGTGTAGTGAATAATTGTTGGTTGTTTCTAACAAATTTGCATATTTCTAATATATATATACAGGGAAGTGTTAAAAGTTTGTGTTCTTGGAAATGTGGTTTGCAGCTGTCTGCGTCTTCTATGTTAACTAGGATTCTGATTAGTCGTTTTTGTAGTGTGAAAAGTGTAGGTGCATGTGTACTGTTTCCCCATAATATTACGCCATAGCTTAACCATGCGTATGCATAGGCATAATACGTAACCAGGCTGTCTGAAGGTTTAATTTCGCGGAGGGCATAAGCAAATTTAGATAATTTCGACCGAATTGTTTTTATGTGTGATTTCCAATTTAAATTTGTATTTATGGATAGACCGAGTAGGGTGAATTCTTGTACTGTCTCTATTTTTATGTCATTGTAAATAAAATTTATATCCAGAGGTGCTTTTTGGCGTGGGTGGAAGGAAATGATTTTAGTTTTATTAAAATTAATCTCGAGGTTGTGTTCTGTCATCCATGTTATTATTTTGTTGAGTGTGTTTGTAAGTGCTTCAGTTAGGTTGCTATTGTTTTGACATGAAGTTAGTACTGAGATATCATCAGCAAACAGAACACATGACTCGTTTATGGTTCTCGGGAGGTCATTTATATAAATTATGAATAAAAGGCATCCAATTACACTCCCTTGGGGGATTAAGGCATTAATTTTATTGCTGTCCGAGCGAATGTGTTGTATTTGGTTAGTAGGTATGTTCATTATAGTATTCGACTTCAACTTGGTGTTCCCTATTTTCCAAGTATGATTTAAACCATTCATGAGTTTTTCCGCGGATCCCTATTCCTTGTAACTTATTAAGTAAGATATTGTATTGCACAGACCCTGACAGTACGCTTTGAAAAGAGTAATTTTGACCTGATCTGAATATCGGGCGAATCTACGGGCCAGCATGTTCCCGCGGATCGCCAAAGCCCCCTTCTATATCAGCTCCCTTTCTATATCAGCATCGTCCTTAAGGTCGTCGGTAAGAAAGTGCCCCAGGTACAATTGATACACCCGATTGAGATTCACTCCATTTAGGGTGACTGGAGGGGTAGATTCATGACACTTACCCCCGACGGCTCCAAAGACCATGTACTCACATTTCTTGGTATTATATACAAGACCATGCGATGCAGCATAGTCTACATACAACATATTTTCAACAGCTCACCAATAGCACTCACAGTCGGGCCCAGCAGCACCATGTCATCAGCATAGCTGACGTTATTCACACAGATACCGCCTACCCATCCAACCCGCGTCCAGCTAAGCTCCACTATGAGGTCATTAACATATAGGTTGAATAGCTTCGGAGACGATAACCTCCCCTGCCTCACTCCGCACTCGATCCAATATGCCTCAGAGACACTATTTGACCATTTAACATTGTTCGTCTGATTCGTATACCAGAATCGAAATATATTTAATATCTCCACCGGAATACCCCTGTCTGCCATCTTTCTCCAAAGCACATCGTATGAGACGAGATCGAAGGCTCTGGAGAGGTCTAGAAAACCACCAGATATACCAGAGTTCTACGGTCTGTGTAGTATTGGACAGTATGCTTGACACTCAAGATTGCGCTTTCAGTCGATAGCCCAGGCCTAAACCTGAACTGAGCATCGTGCAAATTTAGATATTCTTGCAAACACGCATCAAGCAAACTGTCCAACACTTTAGCCGCGGCAGTAGCGAGAGAGATCGGGCGATAGTTACCCATATCCGAGATGTCTCCTGTCCTGTTCTTAACTATGGGCAATACAGTTGTTTTCATTAAGTCAGCTGGTAAATATGAATATACATAGGAAAGAACATATAGACAGTACTCTCAGCAAATGGTTCCCCGCGAATTTCAGGTGTTCAATGCTGAGCCCATCGTGCCCAGGGGATTTGCCTCTGCTCATTCCTCTTATTACTTCATTAACCTGGCTAGCTGTAAATCCTAGAAGTGGCTCCTCCCTCTGGTCGCGGGGCTCAGTCTCGTGCACCATAGCAGAAGGACCAAGCGGAGATCGGACCCTAAAATGTTCCTTAAACATATTTGCGATCCCCTCCGGGTCACTCCTGCCGCCAACACTCACTGGGAGGCCAGGCCTAGTATCAGTCTTACTTGTCGCCTTCCAAAGTTTACCAAAATTATTTTCCGCTTTGCTATCCGATCCATTTTTATTTGGTCCTGATTCTTTTGACACCATTTAAGCCGCCCTTTATACACTTTACGAGATATTCTCATTTGGTCGTAAATTAAACCTGCTGTAGGGCGATTATGCAGGACCCATACATTGAATCTAAGCCTGGCCTCGTTATGAGCTTCCTTCACGTGCCTGTTCCAACCACACAAGACTGTTCCTTTTGTTGGGATTGTTTGGAGCTTGCCCTTTGGTTTGAACGTGTACAATTTGGTCGTATAACTTATCCAAGATAATTCTATGACTACCTGAGATTCGTCTCGTTCCCCCCACATTACTGCCGCAGCAGGCCGCACAGTATGAGTCATAATCTTGGGTCTTATTATATCTAAGTTACATTCAAAATACACAGGCAAATGAACTGACAAAAACATTTCTTCTATTATGCCTACTCCCACCATTGTTTGCCACGCTGATAGGGGAGACCACGCAGTGGTCCAGCCAACTCCTAGTCCCGTAGTATGAATCCGTATACGTATACGAATTGGACTCTGCGCCCAGTGTTTCTGCGTCCGCACAAACCCAATACCTATCCTTACAAAAATTGTTTAATTCAATGTAAAACAGCTCATCAGGATGAGCATTAAAATGTCCCATCAAGAACACAGTTTCGATATCGCAGCTTGCTTCAATTGCACTAATTTCGCTCAGTACCTCAGTGAAAACTGGTAAGTTATCATGCGATTTAACTGGCAAATAGACTGAGAATACTAAAATTGTACGTTGACCCATTGTGGCTTTGAGAGCAACCAGTCGTGGGCTGCTGCATACAATGATAGATACGGTACCGAACGTTCCCTTCCTCCAGAGAATGGCTACTCCACCATATGGCCTCCCCCTCAGTATGCCCACGGATGTGTCCATAGCAGACTTGCCCGTATAGTCAAAGTCAGTACTTACTGTTCCTAACAATGGAATATCATGATCGAACAGCCACGTCTCCTGCAGACACACCACCTCAGACATCGAACATATATTTCTGATATCGTCAACTGACCTTTTAAAACCGTTGTAAACTTAAAATGCTTATTTTTACTTATATTACTGTCCATAATTAAATAGTACTAGCTAGCCAATTGCTTTGTCCTGTATATAAACCGTACGAAGCGCCTAACATCGGCATCGCCTGCGCGTTCATCATTCAAAAACAAATTAATGTTACTTTTCGGAACAAACAATTTATATGCGTTATATTTCCTAGCAGATTTCGTATTAATCATTTTCAATGTTACATTCTCATTAGTTCTATCCTTAATGTAGCTAATAATATCTAGCGCAGTGTTGGTTTTTGCTTAACTTTAACCGTTTACGCAGCGCACGCAACGAAAGCTTGCAAAAGGAATACATTTTCCCCGTTTTTGCAACATTTTTCATTGATCTTCTCTTGGTCGTAGCGTGATGTTATGTAGCCTTAGCCTTCCTCGATAAATGAGCTATCCAACACTAAAAGAATTTTTCAATTCGAACCAGTAGGTAGTTCCTGAGATTAGCGCGTTCAACCAAACAAACAAACAAACTCTTCAGCTTTATAATATTAGTATATTATTATGTAGATATTATTTTGTGTGATCCTCTGGTGATACGTCACATATTTTGCAATTTAAAATTAAACCTTATAATAAAAGGGACAGTTTTTAACGAAAAACTGTTCTTATTTTTATAAGGTTTAAAGATTTAACATGTGGATGTGACGTCACGAAGCTCGTGACCCATGTCACACGATGTCACACTTTATTGACCCCGCCCTTCCCCTTAACGTGTGACATAATTTATGGTGGTATTTTTAACCGACTTCGAAAATGAGGAGGTTATATGTTCGAATGTACGTATGTTTTTTTTTTTATTTATGTCCACCATTTCTCCGTCAATTGTGAACCGATTTTGAAAGTTCTTTTTTTGTTTGAAAGGGTATAATTTCGAGGTGGTCCCATCCCAGTCGGTGGCAAAAAACTAAAATACAGACCCGAAGACACCGACTTCCGAAATTAAAGTTATTTTTCACTTCGTAGATTTTTCTGGAAGTCGATTGTTTTGTTTTGTGCAACATTTTTTTTTAAAACACACCTACAGTATTCCCAAATTAATAATGCGCATGCAGATCTTCGCTAATTGTCGTATTCCCGGAAACACAGTTCACAAAACACATCATTCTACTAAATTATGCAAGAAGAAATATACATATCGTCTTCCGACGCTCGGGGAATACGACCGTTGCCGAACAGTGACGAAGATTTCTATGCGCATTATCACTTTGGGAGACCTGTAAACTTATGAACATTCATAGCACATGAGTAAAGAAACGGAACAGAGACAAAGCTTCATATACAACCGAGCTATGATAGGTACACTACTACAAGCATGAGGCGCCTGCGTGCGTACCACTGGCGATGGCGACTTCGTCGCTTACGGACAAATACCGGTTACCGGCTCGGCAAGTGCTGCGCAACGCTGCAACGCTCAGAGCTGCGCGTACGCGTCCCGCGTCGTGTTTGTTTAGGTTTCACGTTTTAATTTAATAATAGTGTTTTAATATAAAAGTGTAAATATTTACTGGTAAAGGTTTACTGTACTGTATGTATGAACAATAATAGAAGGAATAAAAACATATGACTTAAATGACGGAACTTGATTATAATTTATTATATTTAATGTGGTCGATGCGCTCTACTCATACCTCAACATCGAAAGAAAACTCAACCTGGTAGTGCAAAAAAGTGGTAATTTTATCCTCCTGCGCCAATACTACCAAAATAGGTAAGTATCAATTTTGCACGCTCTTTAAAAGGTTTGTCTCTGTTCCGTTTATTTGCTCTGTGTTCATAGATAGGTTAGGCATCGTTCAGGGAGACGCGGGGCGTCAGGCGCCGCGGTGCGCGGTGCAGGCTGCCGGAAACACAAACATACGGCGATGTATAGAGCGTTCAAGGAGAAGCGTTTTTGCACGCGTTTGTTTGAATTGTAGCGTTGCCTGTGGCGATTGAAGCGACGGGCGATGCCGCGTAGGACGCGGAGAGTGACGCGGCGGGTTTCGCGGCGGTCGAAGAGGCGGCCAACGCGGCGGGTGATGCAGCAGCCATCTCCGCGTGCCCTTCGATGTATGTAGGAAGGGGAGGGAGAAGTGCGGTGAAGGGTAGTCGCGGGCGTGGTTACTGACGACGCCGCGTGCGCCGCTGCGGACGACGCGACACGCACAGCGCTGGGCACCGCTATTCCGCATGCCCCGCTCCTTCATAAACGAAACCACTATTTTTTAGTTGGTAGGTTTATCTTTGCGCGTGAAATGACGCGGGCCGCAACACGCGCCGCCTGTCTATGAACTGAAAAAACATGCGACGCGCCGCGAGACGCCACGCCGGTCGCGACGCGCGACTTCCCGCGTCTCCGTAAACGAGGCCTTAAGCCATACATATAGATGATATTTTGTCGCATTTCGCAATTTTTGTCCTCAAAAGCTACGCCTTATTCTTTTTCATGATTGAAAAATTGAATACCTATTTTCTTTAGTACCTACCTAGGTGAGGGCCAAAACACGATTGACACAATTTGGCTCGATACAAAAAAATCGCAGTTTCCTCAAAATTTGTATTATTTATGAGAAAAAAAACTGTTTTATTCTTAAGTCTACACGTTGCAGCATAACTCTGCATGTCAAAACTTTTTGGTTCTTTATAATCAACCTTTTTTTCGTTTACAGTATTTGAGCCTGGTCGATTTTTTTCTTTTTATTTCGTGATTCGAATTTCAAACTGTCATTCGATGGGAACGCTTGATTGACAATTTGCTGTCGTTGGTGATTTTATTGAAGAAAAACGAATTTTTACGTCCCAAAAATTACAATTAGTGGAAAATATTTATCGTAAAAGTGTTCGCACACTATATCCCTGCCGAATACCATAGGGCAAAGCAATTTTAAGTATGGTATATTAAGTACGAGTCTAACCATTCATCTTTATTTATTCTGGATTGAACAGCTTTGAACAGGCCGCCTTTCGGCCTCCAGGTTTTGGCCTAAAATTACGCTGGACGTCCTTGGCCAACGTCGAGAGTTGGACCGCATTTTGACCGCTGAAGGTCTCGCAAACAACGCCAGTTCCTGAACAAAGAACTGCGACAACCTACAGTCTACGTCACCTCGCCGGATACAATTACTTATGCCACGGTTTTTTTTTATGATATTTTACGTTCTAATTTAATAGTGTAGATAGTAACCCTCTGCAGATTTTTTAATTCACTAACTACTTAATTTTATTTTCAAATATGTAAAATGCGAGATACCTTGGTTCTCTGATCTTTTTTTCATAATGATCCCGTAAACTCCTTCACATCATTGAGTCCGTCAGTCTCCATATACTTCCACTGCAACCTACCCATTTCAATACCTCAGGCGATGACACTTGGCTCGACTTAATTCTCACGTCCACTCCCTCCCTAGTTCCCTATCATGGTCAGTGTCCCGCTCCTGGATTTTCCCAACATGACCTCATTCTCCTCTCCTATGTCCTAAAACCGCCTAAACCTGTCCCAAAAGTTCTGCACATGCGGAGTTTTGCGCGCATGGACATTGAGAAGCTTCGTCAGGATGCGTCAGATATCAGTTGGGATCACTTGGCAGCGGCGACAGCTGTAGACGATAAACTGCGCATTTTCAATCGGGCGGTCCTTGCTCTATACGACAGACATGCTCCTGTTAAAAAAATTAAACTTCGGCGTCCTCCTGCTCCTTGGATGACGACCGGGGTTCGAATGGCGATGAGGCGCAGGGATCGAGCCTTTCATAAATTTAAAAAGGATCGCAGTGAAGCAAATCGGAACTTTTTCAAAGTTGCTAGAAATCGGTGTAATCAGATGATACGTAACGCTAAGCGCCGCCATATTCTCGAGAACATATCTTCTTCTTCACCTGCTGATATCTGGAAGTTCCTTGGTACTCTTGGTATCGGCAAACCACGTCATGTGGATTTTCCTAATACAATTGGCCTTGATGATATCAACCGTCACTTCACAACCACTTGTCATTTGGATTCCCAAATGTTGTCCCAGACGGTCAATTTCATTACTGGCTTAGCTAGTCCCATCATAGAACCATTTCACTTCTCTCCGGTCACCTTGGACGAAATTAAAAAGACCATCCTGTCCATAAAATCCAAGGCTGTGGGGGATGACGGCATCAGTCGTAGTATGGTCGTTTGGATCCTCGATACCCTACTTCCTCCGATTACCCACATCATAAACTTTTCTCTTGATTCCGGACAATTCCCATCCCTGTGGCGTATGGCCTATGTCCGCCCGCTTCCTAAAGTTTCAAACCCCTCCCTGCCCACTCACTTTCGACCCATTTCCATTCTCCCATTCCTGTCTAAAGTGCTTGAGGCCTGCGTTCACAGACAGTTTGCGGGGTTTGTTCACCGGAACAACCTTGTTAGCTCGTTTCAGTCTGGATTCAGGTCTGAGCATAGTACAGCTTCCGCTCTCCTTAAAGTGACTGGTGACGTTAGAGAAGCGATGGAGGATACTAAGGTTACTGTTTTGGTTTTAATTGATTTCTCCAATGCCTTTAACGCTGTCAGCCACGATATTCTCCTTGCTATGCTCTCTCATCTCATGGTTTCGTCCGAGGTTCTGGAATGGTTCTCTTCTTATCTTCGGGGACGCCGGCAGTCGGTTCGCGTTGATGAGAGCTCTTCGAGTTGGCGTGACCTGGATGCTGGTGTTCCACAGGGTGGTATTCTTTCTCCATTGTTATTCTCCATCTTCATTAATTTTATAACTCACTGTCTTCGGTGTTCGTATCGTCTTTATGCCGATGATCTTCAATTGTATACAGCTGCGCGGGTGGAAGGTTTATTGGATGCTGTAGCAGATGTAAACCGAGACTTAGATGCAATCAAAAAGTGGTCTGATAGTTTTGGGGTATCAGTGAACCCCTCAAAGTGTCAGGCCATTGTAATTGGAAGCTCGCGCATGATGGGTAGGGTGACGCTTAGCTCTCTTCCTCCTCTCATTTTCAATGGTACCGTCATACCCATTACCCCTACTGTGAAAGATCTCGGTTTGCATCTTGACTCGACGCTTAGCTGGCAGCGCCAAGTCTCTAATGTTAGTCAAAGGGTCAACGGTACTCTACGATCTCTGTATCGTCTGAGAAACTTTTTGCCCGCTAAGACGAAAACTATGCTTGTGCAGACTTTGATTTTCCCTATCATTGACTATGGTGACGTGTGCTACTTTGACTTGAATGCGGTGTTGCTGGATAAGCTTGACAGACTGCTTAACAATTGTATCCGGTTCATATTCAACCTCAGAAAATATGACCATGTGTCGAGCTACAGGTCTGAGCTCAAATGGATGCCCATTCGCCAGAGAAGAAATTTGCGTGCTTTGACCACGCTTTTCTCCCTTCTTAACTCTCCCACTCCTCCTTCTTATCTAGTGTCTCACTTCCAATATCTATGTTCTTCACACGCTAAGAATCTTCGTTCTTCTAACAATCTTCTCCTACTCTGTCCTTCTCATACTTCTGACTTTGTTCATTCTTCCTTTCATATTCAGTCCATTCTTCTTTGGAATGCGCTACCTCTTGACATCAGGATGGCCACCAGTCGGTATGCATTTAGGCGGAGATTGCGGAGTTATTTTCAAAATAAATAGCGTAGAGTCATCTCAAAACCTCTCTCTCTTGAATTTGTATATAATATATATATATATGTATATATATATATAATATAGGTATATATTATAGTAAATATGTATGTATGTGTATTATAAGTTTATGACTTATTTATGTACAAATTGTTCCATTTCTAACAGAGCACCTGCCATCTAATCTCTTCACCACCCTTGGTTGACTGGTAGAGAATGCCTAAGGCATTAAGTCCGCCTTTGTACTTTTTTAAGTGTGAAAAGTTTAAATAAATAAATATGTTTTGGTAGCGTTACTTATTAGAGATTGCAATCGACTAGTTACCTAGTACGTTTTATTTCTCGTTCGTTATTCGCATACCTATCGGACCAAAGTTCTCTATTTTATTCCCTTTACACAAGTCAACCTGCATTTTTTATACAATAATGTTCATTTTTTTTTACCTTTTAATGTTTATTTTCTATTTTTATTTTAAAAACAAAATTAAACGTGTCGTAGCAGAAAAGTGAATCTCCGTCTTTTATTTTTTTTTTTTTCGCTACAACGTTCACCATTTTAAAGACTTAAGGGAATTACGGGTTTATAATATTGTAACAGAGCATAGAGAATTTTAAAAAGAAACATTTTTATAATTGTATATCAATGCTTCAGACTTCCGAGCCCGTTACGGGATGTTGGGATCATCTTGGTTCCAAAATAAATAACTCTGGAATCCTTGAAGGATTATTTTCGAGATTCGGTATGGGGTCACGAATATTTCAAGAATGTTTTTAGGAAATGAAACTAAGTTCGTTTTCCGCGCCGTTGGCCCGTACGAGAGGTGAGGATTATGGCGAAACCATTTCGCTGTAATCCTCAGCTACCTATAGCTATAACTTCGGAGTTATAGCTATAGCTACACGACTATTTTTATTACCTTGGCGACTATTTATGACTATTTTTAGGCATTCTCAAAATTGATTTTCATGAAGTTTTCAAAAGTGAGGATTAATTAGAATGGACACAATTTTAAAGGAAAATAAAAATGCATTTTTTGTTCAGAAAGGTATCAGAAAGGTGTGGTCAAATTTAAGGGTGGTGGTACAGACCGTCAAACTGAAGAACTTTCTCCATGGGACCAGCACCCTAATTGCGTAACACACTATCTATCGGAATCTGAATCATTTTGAAGCAAATTGTTAATCCATTGCTTCATAAGTTCGAAAAATTTGTCTGCACGACACGTAAAAAACGCAATGAATGTTGTTGAACTGTCAAAATGAAACCGATTCCGATTGATAATGTGTTACGCAATTGCCCCGCAGCACCCTAATTGCGTAGCACACTATCAATCGGAATCTGAATCATTTTGAAGCAAATTGCTAATCCATTGCTTCATAAGTTCGAAAAATTTGTCTGCTCAACACGTAAATAACGCAATGAATGTTGTTGAACTGTTAAAATGAAATCGATTCCGATTGATAATGTGTTACGCAATTGCCCCGCAGCATCGTAATCGAGGAAAAAATATCAGCCGATTAAATACTTAGGTACTCGACCGAAATGTATGGAACAGCTGATATTTTTTTCTCAATTACGATGTTGGTGTTGGTCCCATAGAGAAAGCTGAACAGTTTGATCGTCTGTACCACACCTGATACACCCTGTGTAATGTGACAAATCAAAAGAAATGGCAATTGGATGCAAAAAAGTAGATCTAAAATGGATTACTCCAACCGGAGACACATGCAATAGGTACTTGAAGTACCTACGACAAAGTATTGAAAAATTTTGTTTTTCGCCCTTCCTATCATGTTTGAACTCCAATTTCACCAAATAACGTCCCATATTTTAATAGTTGAATATATAGGGGTGTTTCGGGAAGCCCGTGGAGAGGCTTCTAAAATTTCTTTAGATGTTTCACGCGCCACCCTGTATTTTAAGCTCCTTGATGACATACTAATTCCATGGTATGTAGGTATTATATCTCCTACGTTAAGGAGTAATAGTGTTCTGTGCTTGCCATTGACTTACGATACTTGTCAGTCATTATGACGAACGGCACAATGACAGCTGAGTCCAGATTCCACATGTCGACAACCTCGTGCGTGAAGTCAAGAAGTTAAGATATTTGATTAGTAATTGTTCTTTCTCAGCTTTGACGAGGTCTGGAAAAGCTCTTTATCATTTGAATTTAGTGGTTTTCACTGAAAATGTTCGAATCTGTTTTGCGATATGTTGGCCTTTAGTCCTCATACTTGTAGGATTTTGGGTAGCTTGCCTTGCTGCTCCAATCTACATATTCCTCATACCCTTCACAGTCTGTATACCAATCTGCGAGGTTAGTAGGTATTTCATATGTTTTTCCTAAACTAACGTAATAAGTAGATACCTACATAATAATATCAAAATCAATTCCGCGTCAGAGCCGAAGTCTATGCGGTCCTCGAAACGATCAGTTGCCATTAATTTCTATTATAGTAATAAGTATTGTCAATCGCTTCAATTGCATTTGGTAGACGATCAATTTGCGTATTAATGTGTATCAAGCACGTAAAAATTGACAATTGCAATTGATCGTTTCGCGGACCCTTATGAGGTAGGTTAGGTACTAGGTACATATTTCGGTCAGAGTACCTCAACAAAACACAGCGTGGCAGACCTTGTCGGATAGCCGGCAACGAGCTCCCGACTATGACGACTGTATGGTGCTTTCAGTTAGTCTGTGCTATTAAACTAGTAGCCGACCACAACAGAGCCCGCATTAGAAAGTGTCGCCATCATTATTTCAGTGGAAAGAAGAGAAGAGAAGAAATGGAATACAGACAGACGAATATTGTCATCCATTTTCGCACTTGAACAATGATAATGATGAGTGACTTACGGCCGAACCAATTTTCAGTAAAAAACTGATCGTTATTGATGGTAGACCTAGACAGTATAATTCTATCTGTCCTTATGTCAGGCCGGTAAGATTCCATAATCTCTTAAGGCGGAGACTGACTTGGTAACATTCGTTTGTAATGTAAAAATTATTAAAACATAATTGACATTTAATCACTTCTTTTTGTATTCTCTTTACGGGTGCTCTATAGGTCACATGCCGAAACTCATATCTTATTTTCATGTGCCCTCTAGTAAACTTGCCAAGTTACGTACACGTAAATTCCTTATTGAATTATTCAATTCGGACCTTTCGTTTAGAAATTACGACGACGGGTATTAAAATGCTTAAAGTAAGAAAAATGCACTTAGTCTATTAGGATAGTTACATACACATTTTATTTTTTTTGACTGTTTGAACGCGCTTATTTATCTCTGTAACTACCAGTCGGATTTGGAAAATTCTTTTTGCAATATAAAGTCCAATTCTTGAGGAAAGCTATAGGGTATGTAACATTACGCTAGGACCCTTAGAAGCTGAGCAAAACAAAAACAATGAAGAACGAGCGCTAAACGAAAACGAAGTAACAGCGCAGGCGGGCGATGCGATGCGACGGGGTGGGTCAGGGGAACAAGAAATTTTACGCGGGCGGAAGCTAGTGTTTGTATAAAACGTGACACAATAACAAAATTAATTTTATTTCATACACATGCAGTGGAATGCCTAACACGAGAAAGCACTTTTGCCTGTATTATCAATAAGACAAAGATGAGGTCTCAACTTATTATCTTGAGTCACACCACACCACATCACTTCACTTCACCAATAAAAGTTATAACGTAATAATGCATGAAAGGCTTGCTCTTTTATAATTTACCTTTAAATATCAGAAATTATATTTTGTATCGAGCTTACAAATTCGTCAGCGTGATCCTTGCACTTTGCGACAGTAATTCTGAAACAAGTATGAACATTTTAGCTTACTTTCGAGATCAAAAACGATAATTATCAATGGACAACTTAAGACCGGCAAAGAGCGAGTCGGGCTCACCCACAGAGGGTTCCGTGTCTTTATAGGAAAAGTTTTCCAATTTAGCACGGAACTCTAAAAATGGATTTTATAGAATTTTTTATTATTTACTTACTACTACAGCAATTTAAAAAAATATATTTTGAAAGTTCCGTGTATTTTGCATTTTGTTATATCTTATTGAAATACTTACCTGAATTCAAAGAACAGCCTAGCGTCCATAAGCCTGCTCCAAGAAATCAGACATACCTTGAATAGGGACTACCTTGTTCGTCTCATGGTTCAGCATACTAAACAGAAATTAATATCTTTGGATAAAAAAAAAAAAAATTAAAGGACACAGACTGCTCGATTTCTTTTTCACATCGTAAGCCACAGACAGTACTGTAGAAATTAACGTGAACGTCGTGCACTCGTGCGAGTGTACGACGTTCACGACGACGTTCACGTTCATTTTCATTGATATATATGTAGCCGTGTGGCTACTTATCAAGCTTTATACTAGCTAGCAAGTAGCATAATTGCTAGCAATCTTTTGACCACATTTTTTCCTCTCTCTTGCTGCACCTGTCGTGAAAATGTGACAACTAGGTATGCCATTTTTTGACACATGTCGCATTGTCAGTTAATTAACCTAAGTTAAATTAAATTAATTAATTAATTAAATTAACCAGAAGGGCATTCAATTTGTCTCAATAGGTCAAAAATATCTATAGTTTCCCTACATTTTTGACATTTGATTGTGGCTGAGATGATGAGATTGCGATTAGATTTTGGACGTTTTTAATTACGGGAATTAGGGTTTTGGTGGTAGCAAACGCTAGCTAGTGACAACTAAGTAGTCTAGAGAATGGGGTTTAAGTTAAATGGTACCTCAACCTTGGCTTGTCACAACTTCACCTACTCATCTCGTTATTCTGTTTGATAGTAGATTAACCGGTTATTAAAAGTAAATTAAAAACATATTAGTCATACTAACAATGAGAAGAGAGTTTAAAACCTGATTTCAAGGTATTTTTTTCCATAGGTATCAACACTGACTATCAAATTACCTTTGTATAAAATTAAATTATCACTTGATCCTTAATCCACTGTAATCAGGCCCTATAGAGATAAGCAGAACGATCGATATAGGAACAGTTTGTCGTCACATTATAGGTACTGTAGTGATCTGCCAGGATTCCACGGCAGACCACTACGTATGTGTGTGTGGTAGCGTTTTAGAGGTGGTGGTGTGTTTAGTAGACGTATAAATTAGCAACACAGGGAGCACTGTAATTATTATTTTATTGCTTATAGAAAGTAAGAAGCTTATAGAAAGCTAACATTTACAACGTAAAACTAGGAATGCTTCAATATAAAACAATTTTACTATATGTCATATTTTAAACTATTCTATTTTACATTAAACCATTAAACATAGTAAAATACTGGTATTCAGCTGCATCCGGTTAGACTGGAAGCCGACCCCAATATAGTTGGGAAAAGGCTCGGCAGATGATGATGATTTTACATTAAACCAGTGTTTGTTTTATCAGCCAATCAAACAATTCGCGGAGGTTTCATGCTGAAGGCAGGCCCGATTAAAGCCTCTACATCAGCTACTGGATAAACTGGGCTACCATGGTGTCCCATTTTATCCACATGAGACGAACATTAAGACAAGCACTGATTTAGCCTACCTAACCCTAATAGAACAAGGACCTAACGCTAGAGTTATAACTTACAATGTGTGATCTATCCCTTGCAAGAGAAGGCTGGACGTAAAAGGGACGAAACGCGAAGGACCGCCGCTATGATTAGAGGCAGTTAAAAGTTAAACATTAAAATGCGTCACTGCGCACGCCCACAAACAAAGCAAACAAACAAACAATCAAAACACAGATGCTCGTAACTAAGTTCACCAAAAAACAACGTCATACCATTCTAACTACAGTCAGAAAATTGATTTTGTTTCAAATCTACTCTCAACTTTCATATGACTAGTTTAAAATATTCGCTGTATTTTTCTCATTAGCATAATCAGAATAAGACTGGGTTCCGCGATTGGCCTAAGAATCATCATAGGCCAATCACAAAAAAAACCAAACAGAAAAAGCGCGGTATATGGTCATCAGACCATATACCGCGCTTTTTCTGTTTGGTTTTTTCTGTTTGGTCATCAGACCATATACCGCGCTTTTTCTGTTTGGTTCGTGATGAAAGAGTGCAATATACGGGTGTGTATGTGTGTGTGAAATGCCTAAATAGAAGAAGGTCTCAAATGCGACGAGTAACGATGCGATAGTTTTGTAATGCTTCCATTGCCGTTGGAGTTCTGATCGCTACTGTACATACATACATGAAAAAAATAAAAATTATTTTCTCCTTTTTATGAAACAGGTTAAAAACTACACACGCGAGCACAGCAAATTGGCTGAAGATTGGCTTTCATCTGCCACAAGCCGTTCTATTCTGGGTTCTGTCTGTGAAGTGAGCTGTTAATAGTGTCAAGGTGTCAACCCTACCCCTAACCATCCCTAGCATCGAGGTGAAATGACAGCTCACTTCACCTATTTTTACCAGCTTATAATCAACTTGCAATGTTTGTTTGTTTGGTTTTATAGAATAGATCGAAAAATTTTAACTTTTTACGGCTCTAAAATTTGAATTTTTGTCTTTTTCAGAAAATGGGCAACATCATCTTCTCGATAATTTGGCTTTTAATCTTCATATTTATATCATTTTGGATAGCTGGTATTGCTGCTGGTTTCTACATAATTATCCTTCCCTTCACAGTCTGTATACAAGCTTTATCGGTAAGTATTTAATGTTTTTAAGTTTTTCTGGTTTTTACCAAATTACAATAGGTATAGAAATCGACCCTTTTCAGGAAGAACATCGTAAGCGACAATTTGAACTTTTTACAGGAAAGGGTTTTGCTTTCCTAATTAACGATGTTTTCATTTACGATGATAATTTCTTACAACATTAAAGCCACGTAAATTTAAAATAAAATTTAAGAGTAATCGCGACAAGATGTAAAACTGTCTAAATAAGAGGCTACGAAGAAAAAATAGTTTTGTGATTTTTGGCGCTTACGATTTTTTACCTGAAAAGGCTCGAAATATCAAAATGAAGACAGCACTGTACCTATTAATAAGAACCTTTTTTTGCGTGTAAAAATCTTCATGGATGTCTTCCGCTTTGGGTCGGGTGGAGGGGTCCGTCAGACTCTTAAGCCCGTCGTCGTACATGACGCTTCTCAAGACTATACCTGGGTAACGCTAAAATTTGTTCAAAAAATTTGGACAAATTGTATTATGTGATCATTTTACAAACTTACCACAGTTTCCAGAATTAAATCTAAACCAGTATTTAGTGTGCGAGATTCCCCTGGCTGGTGGCTTTGAGTCAGCTTAAGACAGCCACAGGATTGACCGATTAAGAAGTCACGACCCCTAAAGGTTAACTACGGGGTGCCATAGTTAGGGAAAAAAAAATTACGCGCGACGAGTGGGTACGTTGTGGGTCGCAAGTGACCATCTGTTCCTAACGCGATAGCGATTGGTTGCGTCTTGTATGGACCGCCATTGAAATAAAGGGTCTTTCAACAAGGACGGGTCGATGTTAAAATTGAATAAAACAAGATGTGTGTGAGATATTAACGAAATTTATTTTTTATTTAAAAGGCCCATTTATGCCATTATGGATGGAATATGACATCGTTCAAATGTCCGCCGCGGCTTCGTATGGTGGCACGAATCCGAGAGGTCCAATTTTTAATGACTCTGCTGCATAGATCCGGCTGAATCCGAGCGATGGCCTACGTTATGTTGGCTTTCAGGGCAACGGTCGAATGTGGTTTATTGGCATAGATCTGCGACTTCAGAAAACCCCACAAGAAAAAGTCTGGCGGAGTCAAATCACACGATCTTGGTGGCCAATTCACGTCACCTCTGCGAGAGATAACTCTACCCTCAAACCGTTCATGCAGAATGTCGATTGTGTCGTTGAGGTCTGCGAAAGACCGAGTTCTTGAGCACGGCGATAAATCGACTGCCTCGGAGTCTCCTGAACACTCTCACGTACAGCGGCGATGTTCTCGGCCGATCTGGCGTTCCTTTGACGTAAAGGTGTTGGTTGGTTGTTTACCGAACCGGTCGTCTCAAATTTAGTCACCAATCGTTGGAGAGTGGACTTTAAAGGGCCACCGCGTCTGCCGTAAAATGGGCGCAATGCGCGCAACGTTTGCACTAACGAACACTCATTTTGATAATAAAGTTTTATCATTTGCACATGCTGCTCAACCGTGGAACTTGCCATGGTGATTTGGCATCACTGACTGCATACAGTGGCGTGCACAGAGATTTCAGACAGGGTATGCACAAGAAAAAAAAAACTTACCACTTTCAGCTTGTTGTACCTACCTTAAGTGGGTTCCCAAATTCCCATCATATTTATTTAGCTAAATCTACAAGTTCCAGAAAAATGCCTTTATTAAACGACAAGCTGGATTCGTCATGAACACTGAATGCTAATTCTTGTTTACCTACCTAGAAACCAAACTACATCAATCAACCGTTTGAAAATGTTTATATTTCTTTCAACTTTCGCGTTGTGCCTTTCAATATCTAACTTTAACTAGCCATTCAAACTAGTCTCTATTCAGTCTATTCTTCCTTTACTAAAAGCTTGGAACTTCAAGCAGGATTCTATTTATAAATGTAATGTAATGTAACTATTTATAGATGTTTTTCAGAAGAATCATTCTTAGCAGCCGCTTTGTGAAAATTATTTAAATCTGAGTACCCGCTATAGGTCCAAACATTCTTTTTATCTTGATTAGTAAACAAAATGCAAGGGAAACAATACAATGTGTTTGTGTGTACACAACCAGTCAGCCAGTAATAGTTATCATAAAGTTCTTCGAGTTAAATCCAACCTGGGTGCACACTTTCCCTTTGCAATCAGTCTAACTTTTTCCTCAAAAGATAACGACGAAAACGCGGCGGATTTTAATTTATATAAACACACTTCGCCAGCACAGGTCTCACATGTATAATTTTCCATATTTTACAATAAACTTGCTAAATAATTACTCGACAGTTGCGTCAAGAAAAACAATATGGCGAAAAAACTTTGCAATTTATTAAGTACATTACGAACTAATACGAAAGAATGAATTAGTTGGTAGTCGGTCATTTGGTCAATCCGACTATAAAAAGTCGACCCTCTGCAATGAACAATTAAGCGGTGCTTTTACGGCTTCTCAATTTGGACGGGTTGTAATGTAAGCTATGCTTCTAAAACTCCAACACGCACACACATTTTCACGCACACAGTCACACTTTTGCTGTGTACTACACGAGATGCGTTGTATGAAGAATAAGCAAGACGTAGTAATGCTTTTGCCCACGGGAGCGCTGACTGCGTGGTGCGCGCGGCGGTGTGTTCGCCGCTCCAACGAGTTAGTTCCAAAAAAAGCAATAGATGGCGCGTAAGCTAAATTACCGTGATTTTTTTGAATTATAGTTATTTATCATTTAGAGGGGCATGTATGTGTAGGACTACAGGGTATGCAGAGCTTATTTGCATGTATGGAGTGCACGCCACTGACTGCATAATATACAACAGATTTTACAGATCCCACCAAAATAGTATGGCTGCCACAGACTGTCAACATCGACCCGTCCCTATTGGAAAACCCTTTACTAGTGCTGTGACATACTGGTTACTCATTGGTGATGTGAGTTTGTAACTGGTTACTTTTGAGTGGTGTCGTGGACGACGGGCCTTACTGACTAAAACCAAAAACCACACGGTATTCTTCAACTACCTTAGGCCGGGGCGACTCCAGCGCCCCGGAGTAGGTACCTAACTACTTGCGGAGTCGTGACGAAGACATGTTTCTGTTTCGGGCAGACACACTCAAGACTCCAGCCGATCTATTTTATAAAAAACTGGCTTGCTTTTCTGTCTTGAAGTGAGCTGTCATTCCACCTGACTATTGACACAATTGTCAGCTCACTTCACCCAAGTTTTCACGGTGAGACTTTTACAGAGACCGGCTGGTCAAGATTAGCATTACCTACTTAAAATAGTTTAAATCTATTTGGTTGGTTGCAATTGCAACAAATTAGTTTGCTTTAGTCTTAAGTTAGGTTCTGTATAAAACCATGCAGCTTAGACTGGTAGCTGGTAGCTGACCATTACTGGGAAGTGTCAAAGTCATGAAACTTTCCTATAACAACACGGTTTTAGAATTAGGAAAGGCTGGGCTTTGTATGTTAGAAAATATACCCAAAGAAGATCCAAATCGGTTCCATTTACGAGTGTTGTTTTTGATTGCAGGGTCTCACGGATTTCTTGCTGTCAGCAGTACAATTCCCGAGATACTGTGCTCAAGGGATAATGGAGGGAAGAGGGCTTAAGTAGATTATTATTTAAGCAATATTCTAGTCAAATAAACACTTATATATGTAACTAATAATGGTGATGATTCTCTCGTGAGCGACATGTTATATCTGTAAACTTGTATACAGGGTTACAGGGAAAGTCGTACTGAATATTAAAGGATGTTATTATTCAGGTCATTTCCGATGAATTTCATTCTGAAATAAAATGTCCGAAACTTAACCGTTATGGAGATATTAAATTTTAAAGATTATTTTTAAAAATCCTTTATTTTTTGGCTTTTAGTCATTTTCTTTGGGATTAGAGCTCCTAGAGTCGGTTTTTTTGATGTATCTAGTTAGAGGACATGTCCATTAATAAAAATGATCAACAGAAACTGAACCTACTACTAACAGCTTAAAAAACTGCTCGACAACGGTTAGCATTATGAATTTTCTAATAGAGTGTTCTTAACTTTAACAGGCTTTTAATAAAAAATATTGTATGGAACTTATTCTGCAAATAATTTTATAAAGTTCTACGTCTCTTTAGCTATTCAAAAAGGTATAACACTTGCTATTAAATAGGCAAAACATTGCCCAAATAACAGTTAAGTTAGGAGAGGGTACATTTTTAGTTTGAGGTAAAAGTAGCTAAAATACTTAAAAAAAAGACAAAAATTTTTTGCAATATTTTTATAATTCATGTTCTACATGGCCGCCGCTATTTCTTACACAAAGTCTCATTATTTTTCTTAAATTACTTTTCACGACAGAAGTTCGTAGGTTCCGCCTCATTTCCTCAGCCGCATCAATAATTTTTTGTCTTAGAATATCGACATTTGCGATCGGTGTCATTTGGTCGTATACTAGGCTTTTCATATGACCCCACACATAAAAATCCATCGGCGTTAAATCGGGGCTCCTCGCCGGCCATGCTATGGGTCCGCCTCTTCCAATCCATTGGTTTGGGTAATTCTCGTCCAACCATGCTCGAACACTTCTTCTGTAGTGCGCTGGGCAGCCATCATGTTGAAAGAACATGTCTCGTCTCAATGCAATAGGCAAGTCTTGCATTAAAGAGGGTAACTCCTCCCTCAAAAAGTTTTCATATGTCTCGCCATTCAAGTTATCGGGCAGGAAGTATGGCCCTATCAAGTTATTTGATATTATACCCATCCACACATTAAGACTGAATCTCCTTTGTGACCCTTTTGGTCTTTTTTTCTTGGGGTTACCTTGCGCTTTGGGAGCCCAATAATGGGTGTTATGATAGTTTGTGATGCCGTCTTTGTCAAATTTCGACTCATCTGTCCACATGATTTTCTTTAAAAAATCCGGATCTTCATTATCGGCATTGAGCATAAATCTGCAGAAGTCTAGTCGTCTCAATGGATCCCCTTCTTCAATTACTTGCACTGGCGTGTAATGGTAAGGGTATTGCCCAGAACTGTGCATTACGAACCAGACTTTCCACTGGGAAATACCAAGCCGTCGAGCGACAACGTTTGTTGACGTGGTTGGGTCTGCTTCAAAGAGACGTCGTATTTCATTATCTTCGTCGTCGTCATCAAGAACACGAGGTCGTCCCATGTCAGTCCGACGTACTAGCACAAAACCAGTTTCTCGTAGTCTTTGATAAACTCTGTCAAATACGCCAATATCAGGTACTTGGCGAGTAGGATACCTTAGCATGTATTCATTGCGTGTACGCAACGACACTCCTTCGCAAAATCCATAAAATCAAAGTCCAGTTACAAGCCACGTCACACAGTTAGAAGATGAAACAGTCCAAAAATCCAAGCCAAGTCGCGTTTTTACAAAAAAAAATCGGAGGGCACGGATAACACATCTACCATGGAAGAAACGCATGAGCAGACTAAACAAACACCACGATCCACGATTTGACAATTCAGACATTTAAATGACATAATACCTGTCACCGCACGTCTCCCGGGCCCAAACAATGTCTACCCAAACCTTTTTTCATTGTTTAAAAGTGCCAGGTAGTAAGCCGGATTCTTTTGTATCGAAATTCTGTTATGTTGTACTACCAGATGGGCCTATTCTAATAACATTATTTTAAGATTTTATGAACAAACTTAGTAGATGATATACCTTTTTGAATAGCTAAAGAGACGTAGAACTTTGTAAAGTTATTCGCAGAATAAGTTCCATACATTTTTTTTTTAAAGCCCATCAAAGTTAAGAACACTCTATTAGAAAATTCATAACGCTAACCGTTGTCGAGCAGTTTTTTAAGCTGTTAGTAGTAGGTTCAGTTTCTATTGATCATTTTTATTAATGGACATGTCTTCTAACTAGATACATCAAAAAAACCGACTCTAGGAGCTCTAATCCCAAAGAAAACGACTAAAAGCCAAAAAATAAAGGATTTTTAAAAATAATCTTTAAAATTTAATATCTCCATAACGGTTAAGTTTCGGACATTTTATTTCAGAATCAAAATCATCAGAAATGACCTGAATAATAACCTCCTTTAATATTCAGTACGACTTTCCCTGTAACCCTGTATACTTAGTTGCTTCAGTCTATTCCTTGCTCTATGCATTTCTTTTCTATGTCTATTTTTTGCTCTACAATGATAGCACTAAGTAGGTAAGTAGTCTAAATGGCTTAAGTTATCAGAATTAGCGCCATTTTCTTTTATATTAAAATGTCATTATTATTACTATTTGCAAACGTGTCCATTTAACGATTTATTATGAATGAGATTGCTAAGTGTAATGTATCTATACTAATATTATAAAGCTGAAGAGTTTGTTTGTTTTTTTTTTGGTTGAACGCGCTAATCTCAGGAACTACTGGTTCAAATTAAAAAAAAATATTTAAGTGTTGGATAGCTCATTTATCGAGGAAGGCTATAGGCTATATAACATCACGCTACGACCAACAGGAACAAAAATAAGTCGCTCAAGTGGCCACGCTTACACACACATTAAAACATTTATATTTCGTACTACGAAATATAGAAAAAATGTTTAATAACATTAACAACTTCAGTTTATTATAAACCTTATCACTCAAACATAAAGTTTAATCACGATTGCAAAATATTTTTGTTAGGTCCTTCTGTCATCGGAAAGCAATAAAAAATGTCGCTCGAAAATAAAGTCATTTTTATAATAAGTAAAAATATATTTATTCTAAAATGAAACTTAATATCTAAGCAATAAGGTTAAAACATTTTGTTGACAATTTCGTGCTTACTCTATTTTGGAATTAGACGTAGTTCTTGGTTAATAATTACATTTCAATGCTCAGAGTATTGAAAGACGTAGAGTCGCGGAATATATTTATTTAGGCGAAGGTTCGTTTGTATGGTGGCAAATATTTTTGACCGATTTAAAAAAGTAGTAGGACTAAACTAGTACAATATTTAATTATTTTATTACGATATTGCTATTAATTGTGTGCGGGTTGGCTCACTGCAACCCGTATAAATAAATGGGTGCGTCTACTTTTGTACGCAATTTAAAAGTAATATAAAATATTTGTATTAAATCAATTTGATTTAAATGCGAAATGGGTCGCTAGGAAATCTACATACAAAATCATCTGCTAGCCTTTTCCCAACTATATTGGCTCGGTTTCCCGTCAAACCGGATGCAGCTGAATACCAGTATTTTACATGTAGCGACTACCTATCTGACCTCCACAACCCAGTTACTGGGTAATACGATACCCCTTGGTAAGAATGGTTGTCAGACTGTCGGGCTTCTGACGGCCCGTAACGACTGTCAAAGATACACGAATGACAGCCGGGATCAACAGCTTAACGTGCTTTCCGAGGCACGCAGGGGATATGATATGTGAAGATGGTCATCCATCCACGTACCAACCGCTGTAAGCGAGGCTTAACCTGATCGATCGACCCGTGCGGCTGTTATTTCTTAGCCACAAGTCACGAGCCGTAGAAATCTACCAACAAAAATAACATATAAAATAACAACACTACTCCATGCATTCCCTTTTTCAGAACAGTCGATGTTAGTTACAATAGTTGGCGCGTTGTCGCAAACATTGGTCAACCAATCATAAAATTTGCGATTTGATGTATATTTACTATTTAATTCGGTTTTTATATTATTCAGAAAAACACTGAATAATATAAACTTACCGAAAAAATATATTCCCTACAAAATCATGGTGTTACGGTGGTTATTTACACAGCTTTTCAACGCGCTCTGCGGAATTTTGACGTCTTCAGGTTGGCTATGATTGGACCATACTAATTTGAAATAAGACCACAAAAGTATTTGTGCTCTTATTTTTCGTGCCGTTTTAGAAGCGCTTATCGGGAATCTAGTGCTATTATTGATCGAAGGTCGTAATGGTCAACTGTGGGTAGATATTATTATGTACTTTATTCGTAAATGCAGCCGTAAGTGATAAAATGTAGTCAGTGCGATTTGTTGCACCTTATGCCAACCACTTAAAGTTCAAAGTGGATGAAAAGTGTTAAACATCGCATTAGTTAACCACAGCAGGCTGTAGGTACAAATAATAACTTTTTACAATTAACCATCTTGGCGTGTTTAAAAATGTTAATCATCACTATTTACAATAACTGACTTGATCACTATTTACAATTTCATACCATTTCTGTGTACTGGACGTTTGTGTATGAGAAAGACATAGATAAACGATACTTTTTACATACGATAGGTACACGATCAACCGAAACAACTGTAAGGCCCACGGCGACTCTGGCTCGTGATCGCGTTCGCGTAACACGTGCACATCAACCTGTAACATCCGAGCGACTGAAGGGGTTGTTATCCCCCCCCCCCCCCCCGCTGTGCCCACGCGCCTAGTACCGCTATGACTGCCGTGACGTGTGTTGTGCGCGTATGATTGCGGATAGGTACAATCAACGGTCTTAAGTGGACTGCCACCGGAATGATCATTTTGACCTGCACGTCAGATCTGCGCCTATCTGTGTGTGTGTGATGTTTTAATGCAGATAGTAACGCGCACACAGTATAACTATGAAAGGGCGAAAGCGCTTTGTTGGTTGGTCAGATGCATGTGTGGTCAACACTAAATAAAGATACCTACAACTACCTACTTATACACTTGTTTTTTTCTTAATAAATTATCGACCACAGCGCCTATTTAAAAACAATGCTACAATTCGAAGTGAAAATTATAAGCAGCGATGGCAGGTTCACACGAGTGGGTGGCTGTTATCGTGTGTGCATGAAGTGTGGAGAAGGTTCGGACCTCAGTGCGCGCTTTCGACTCTTTGTTTTTTCGTTTGCGTGTCGAGTTCAATTATTTATTGAGTTTCTTTATTACAATGACAATAGGGTATAGAGGGTAAAAATAAAGTATAATAGACAATTTTCGTAACTGTGTCCATATTGGATTGAAGTGGGTTGTGAATTCAAACACTTGTGTAACTAAAATGTCATATAATCACGGTAAAGAGGAAAAGGGTACACTGATATTGTAAATACTGTCACAGAAACTATCCAAGAACAAACCGATATTAAAAAAACGCGTGCCGGTCAGAGCTCTGGCGCGCGCGGCGGTTCGTGACGTATACGACTTCGGGCGTGGCTATGCGTCAACTGCCTCGGCGTCGGAGGCGCGTGTGCGTCGCGGTTGCGTTATCGCTGTCCCTCTCCTATGCCTCTAGTGCATAGTCGTTAAAGCGAGAGGGAAGGCATACGCGACTTTGTCCGGAAGTGCGCGGGCTTGAATTGGTTGCGATACAATTTTTTTTTTTTTAAAACACTATTTCTCATACGAACATTTATTGATGTTATTTATTATAACCTTTAAAACATAAACATATTCCAAACTTTGAAATAAATAAAATACCTAATTGGTTCGTAAATCATTTTTGGTTGCTACTAAAATGGGATGTTTTTGCTTTATTGAGGTTATAGCTTAATTTATTAATTTTCTCAAGGAAACTAAACCTCAATCGTACAATCTTATGATTACAAATTTATTAATTTTATGGCCAGTGTATCCCCTGAATTCCCCTGATAACATTTAATATTATATTTTTTATTAATATTTAGTGTGACCTCCGTTATTAGATATCAATGCAGTCAAGAAGACGTCGACGCATTTAGGACACAATATTACTGCAAATATTTGTGCCACACAAACTATCCCACAACTCCATTCAATGGGACTTCAGCTGTTCGAGACATTTTTCATCTCGCGCGTCCCATCTTTGCACCATTAATCCCCATACATTTTCTATAGGGTTTAAATCAGGGGGTCGCGCTGGCCACGGAATCACTTTAACATCCGAATGTTCACTAAACCACTCACGAACAATACTGGCACGATGTATCGGACAATTATCTTGAACCAAATAAAATTCACCAATTTCATACACTGGATAAACATTGCGAACAGTAGGTAGCATTATATCGCTCAAAACTTCGACGTAATTGGAGCTGTTGGCCCGCGTCGGTACAAATGCCAACTCACCCAGCCCTTGAGCACTAATCCACCCCCACATATTCGCACTAATCCTTCCTGACTGCGTATTATTTATAATATTACTGACAGACCAACGTGTATTGTCTCTGCGCCACAAATGAAGTCTTCCTTTTTAACACGCTTCGAAAGTCTTCTCGTCAGTAAATACAGTAGTCTCCCAATCAAAGTCTAAATATTCACGTGCAAAACGCAACCGTTCCTCGTTATGGCTTTGCGTTAAAAACGTTTTTTTCGCTGGTTTTCGACGATGGAGGCCTTCGTTCTTACACGGCTCTTAAGACTCCCCTCTTCCTCAAATCTCCTCACCCAACGTCTCACTGTAGCTATCTCTCTAAAAAAAGGAATCCTTATTTTACACATTTTGAAGCATCACTTATGAGAACAAATAAAATCAAAAACAACAAAATAACAAGTACACAAAATCCGGCTTCATTGAATATTTCAGATATATTACACCCATTGTTATGCAAGGCTACAATGTTCGCCCTGGCTTCAATATTTATATTTGCTTGCATTTTCAATAAAAATCTTCAAACACAACATCTCAATATATTTATTATCAACAACACAAACGCTCGTTACTAAGTTCACCAACCAACAACGTCATACCATTCTAACTACAGTCGAGAATTGATTTTGTTTCAAATCTACCCTCAACTTTTATATTATTTATTTTTTATTTCTAAAACACTTATTTTAATTTACATTTTGGTTTTAGCCACACAACGACTAATTTGTCTAGTTTAGAATATTCGCTGTCTTTTTCTCACTAGCATAATCAGAAAAAGACTGCGTGCCGCGATAGGCATATGATGATGACCATATACCGCGCTCTTTCTGTTTGGTTCGTGATGAAAGAGTGCAATATAGGTACGAGTGTGTATGTGTGTGTGAAATGCCTAAATAGAAGAAGGTCTCAAGTGCGACGAGTAACGATGCGATAGTTTAGTAATGCTGGCGTTGGAGTTCTGACCGCTACTGTACTTAGTGTCGCTCGATGTAAACTTGTAACCTTTTTTAAATATTTTTGGGACAAAATGTAACCTAAGTAGTGTAAAAATTATTGGAATATTTATAGTTACTTATTCTGAACAAACTATATTGAGGTTTCGCATATACTGAAAATAATGTTGTATATCTGTCACAATTATTTTATTAAATAAATAAGTAATTAGTAATTACTTACACAGTTGTTTCTAAAAAATTGTTTTATTGTATAGACGCCAGCACATCAAGCTACCCGAAACTGTCAAATTTTTCCCAATTAATCTTGAACCTAATGCTTTAGCTTTAATGTCGAAAATCTATTAAAGAAAGACAGATTGTAGTAGCTTGATGTGCTGGCGTCAATGATTAGAAAGCCTTTTGACTGCTCAAACGGGCGACTCAGGCTCACGACACAGATGAAATTGCACTTATGTTAGATGACAATACGAGGGGCCATTTTAGTTTCGACCAGTTATTGGATCTCTGCACACGCGGTTATTTTGATACCTATTCAAACTTAATTAAATACAATTATGAGTTCCTGTTAAATTAAATGGTGTGGGAAATCGTCTAAAACATCCAGCTATAAAAATGATGACATAACTTTTCATCGGTAAGTAAAATATATTTCTAATTTAATAATACTATGAATAATTGCAGGCCTCAAGCTAAACTGGTTGTTTAAGGAAAATTGCACAAAAAAGTATACCGCGTTGATGTCTTTTTGAAGTCCCTTTCTCTCACTAGGGTATTGTCAATACATCTGTCTCATTATATATGTAGTAATACTGTAGTGTTGTGACAAAACAAAGTCGAAATTGATGATAAAAAAATTATCGATGTTTCCTAATGGTAAAAAAGTAATATTACATTTTAGGTTTCCAAATATTCCGGAACTGAAAGAATTTAAATTTCATTTATGAGAATTTATTGTTCTTTCCGACAGGGATTGACATTACTATTATTTTTATTAGATATAGGTACTTTAAATTAGTTGATTAAATTTGCTGATTGATTTAATTGAATTAAACTTAAAGAAGTGTTACGTCTATGTTTTATTTGCATCCAGTTAACACTCTATCAGTCATCATCATCTTCCTGCCCTTGTCCCATGTTACTTGGGGTCGGCGCAACACGTTTTCTCTTTCCATTTTCCCCTGTCAAAAGTCACGCTATCATTCAATCCCTTCTCTTTCATATCATTCCTCACACAATCCATCCATCTTTTCTTTGGCCTTCCTCTCCCTCTCCATCCATCAACATTTATATTCATCACTCTTTTAGTCACATGCGTTTCCTCCCTCCTCTTCACATGTCCATACCAAGCCAAACGATTTCCTTTCAACTTTTCTGTCACTGGCGCCACTTTCAAACTTCCCCTTATATATGTACTCATTTTTTACTTTATCCAATTTCGTCACTCCACACATCCATCTCAACATTCTCATCTCTGCTGCATGCAATCTTTTTTCATCCGTCTTCTTCACGGCCCAGCATTCCGATCCATACAGTACGACAGGCCTTATCACGGACTTATACATTTTTCCCTTTAATTTGAGGGGCATCCGTGGGTCGCAAGTTGTTCCTGTGACCTGTTGCCATTTCATCCATCCTGAGTTGATCCGGTGCGCTACGTCTCGGTCTACTTCGCCATCCCCTTGGACAAACGACCCGAGGTACCGGAAGTCGGAGCAGCTCGGTACGGGCGTTCCGGCGAGAGATATGGGCACAGGACTGGAGAGACCGCCAAAATCACAAAACAAATATTCTGTTTTGGTCCGACTTAATCTCAGGCCAGCGGTCTCCAGTTTTGCCCACCACACCTCCAATCTGCTCTGGATCTCTAAGCCGCTCTCAGCAACCAGCACAATGTCATCAGCGAACAGCATACACCAGGGCGCCTCTTCGTGGATATCCGACGTAAGAGCGTCCATTATCATCACGAAGAGGTAAGGGCTGAGTGCTGACCCTTGGTGCAAGCCGACAGCCACATTGAAGCTGCTGGTAGTGCCCACTGTAGACCGGACTTGGGTACTGCATCGACTGTACATCGCTCGAATCAACTGCACATACTTCCCTGGCACACATTTCTCCTTAAGGGCCCACCACAGAACTTCACGAGGCACTCGGTCGTATGCCTTTTCGAGGTCAATGACTACCATGTGCAGGTTTTTATGCGCACCTCTGTATTTCTCGCACAGCTGGCGGATAGCAAAGATGGCATCTGTTGTTCCCCGACCAGGCATAAAACCGAATTGGTTTTGCGAAATTTCACTCTCTTCTCTCAGTCGCCTTTCAATAACTTTTTCCCAAACCTACATACTATGTGATATTATTTTTATTCCTCTATAGTTGTTGCACTCCAGCACATCACCTTTGTTTTTAAAGATGGGCACCAGTGAACTGTTACACCATTCGTCAGGTATGGCTTCTTCCAGCAACAATTTATTGAAGAATAAAGCTAACCACGTCCATCCATGTACCCGTAATAACTTCCATACTTCAACTGGTATTCCGTCCGGACCTACTGCTTTACCATTCTTCATTTCATTTACTGCTATTCTCACTTCATCCATACTAATCATTCTCACTAACCCCTCATTTACTTGTTTATTCTCAAGCACACCACTCCAGTCATTCTCCTCATTCATCAGTCTTTCAAAATATCCCTTCCACCTATCCTTAATTTTCTGATCATCTGAAAGCACTACTCCAATTTCATTCCTTATACATTTTATCTGACAAACATCCCTCATCTTTCTCGCTCTAGCTCTAGCAAGCCGGTATAGGTTTTTTTGGCCTGCTGGACTATCCAGTGTGTCATAAAGCTTGTCCTGGGCTTTTGCTCTCGCTACCGCCACAGATTTTTTGGCTTTTTTCTTTAGAGCATCATACTGACACTTTTTTTCTGTTTTCAAACTAACATTCTCATCTTCAACACTCTGCCATTCCTTGAACTTTCTCTTCTTATCCTGCAACACATTCTGTATTTCTGTCGACCACCACCATGTATCCCTATCTATCGTACCCTTTCCTTTAGTCTCTCCCAAAATATCTTTCGCTTCACTCCTAATATACTCCGCCATTTCACTCCAACATTCATTTACACTTCGATCGTTCATGTCCCCCATATCTATCATTTTATTCACTACTCGCTCTTTAAATTTCTTCGCACAATCATTCTTCTCCAGCATATGCCATTTTATTTTAGGGGGAGGTCGCTCTTTGTTTTGATTGAGCTTTATTTTTAAGACCATTTCCATAATTAGGAGTCTATGCTGTGAGACTAAATCTTCTTCCGGTAGTACTTTGCAGTCTTTGATGTACTTTAAGTTGTTGCGTCGTACTAGAAAATAATCAATTTGCGTCTTGTGATTGCCACTTTTGTACGTAATTAGGTGTCCGTCGTTCTTCTGAAACCAGGTGTTGGCTACTGCCAGGTCAAGTGCGGAAGCGGATTGCAGCAGTGTCTCTCCCTCATTATTTTGGTTACCAAATCCCCACCCTCCATGCACTCTTCCATAAACCCCTTTCATTCTTCCCACATGTCCATTAAAATCACCTCCAACTATCAATTCCTCATGCACCGGGATGATGTTCATCAAAACTGTGTCAAAGTCCTCCCAAAACTTCTCTTTCACGCTTTCATCACATCCTACCTGCGGTGCATATACGCTAATTACATTTAGTATTACGTTTTCTAACATCACTTTTACAACTATCAATCTATCATTAATTCTTTTTACCTCCATCACGCCTCCTTTCAAATTACTATCTAATACTATTCCCACGCCATTTCTTTTCCCGTCACTTCCACAGTAGAAAAACTTGTATCCTTCAACGATTTCCCTCGCTTTCGTTCCTTTCCATTTTGTTTCTTGCAGACACGCCACATTTATTCGTCTTCTTTTTAATACATCCGATAATTCTCTGGCTCTTCCAGTCATCGTCCCAACATTCCAACTTGCATACCTCAGTCTCACTTCCCGGGCTCGCTTCTTACGTTGCCCCCGCCCGAGGTGGTGCAACAACCCTTGTCCACTTCCCGCAGGAGCCGGGTGCTGCCCCTGCGCGTCGCCTGTGGGGTACGCCCTAGTCCTATCGCGCATCATATCATTTCCACACATGTTGCTTAGGGTTTTAGCACTGTTTTACAGTCGGCCGCCAGCCTGACACCAACCATCCTTGGGAATGCGATTGTTGATGGTTTACCCGCCATCGCGCGGGTGACCCAAAGTGCTTTATGGTATGCACTGGGTCTTGAGCTCCCTTAGTCGTCTCCTACGACACCCACGGGATGAGATGGGGTGGTCTATTCTTTCTCCGGGACCGACACGGATAGTTAACACTCTATCAGTATAGTTTTAAAAAATGTAGAATTATTAGACGTCGATTTTATCGATATCGATATTATTGTTGCAAAACTGACTTACGAATCACTATATTTTTTGCAACATTCGTCCTGACATTGTTGCATCGGCCAATCACATCCGCTGTATTGTCTTCGTCCCCCAGCCCGCAGTGGTGAGTCGTGTGCCTAGACGAAATCGGTCTATCAGCTCTCAAGTGGTTTAATTCTCTTTGGCTGGCGTACATACCTACGGTCAGTGGGGGCCATGCATACCAAAATTATTTAATACGAATTTCATGATTTTTGGATCCCCCGTCCCGTCCTTGGTGTTATATATTATATATGTATAGGTACTAGCTTCCGCCCGCGACTTCGTCCGCGTGAAATTTCATGTTACCCCGACCCACCCCGTCGCATCGCATAGCCTGCCCGCGCTGTTACTTACCCAGAAGAAGCCTCACTCTCAGTTTGAAGAGATCGGGGTTGTATGCGTTCGGAAACACAGACGCAGGTAGAGAGTTCCACTCCTTTGCTGTGCGCATCACAAAAAACATTTGGAAACGCTTAGTGCGAATTGGTGGAATAGCAACTAGGTAAGGATGGTAACCTGCAGTGCGGCTAGATATCCGATGGTAAAAGGGAGCTGGCGGAATGAGATCGTGGAGTTCTTGAGCACACTCACCGAAGTATAATCTGTAGAAGACTGACAAGCGGGCAACCTTGCGGCGGTGAGCCAAGCTGTGAAGCTTGGCATCCACCAGTCTTACGTCGCCAATGAGCCTCTTAGCTCTGCGTTCCACCGAGTCAAGCGCGGCAAGTTGGTATGGTTGGTTATATTGGTTGTAGAGAGTTAAAAGCTGTCCAGGCGTAAAGTATCGCTTCACCTTATTTAGGATGCCCAGTTTCTTGGCCGCAGTTTGGGCTTTGTACTCGATGGTGGCGCCGAAGTTGAGACATGATGTCAACTCAATGCCTAGGAGCTTGAGCCGATCAGTTACAGGAACAGATGTACCCCGAAAAGTAGGAGTTTGATCGAAACGCCCATAACGATACGATCGACTCACGACTAACGATCATATGAGCCCAAACTCGAGGGATTTACTTGTAGCCACTGAGTTCCACTTCCACCTCCTGGCTCCATCATCAGACCCTCGTTATTAAGCCCAATCTATTGGACTCGTCAAAACGAATCATATGAGCCCAAACTCGAGGGGTTTACTTGTAGCCACTGAGTTCCACTTCCACCTCCTGGCTGCATCACCAGACCCTCGTTATTAAGCCCAATCTATTGGACTCGTCAAAACGAATCATATGAGCCCAAACTCGAGGGGTTTACACTAGTAAACCCCTACCACCAGTGCTACTAAGCACCTGAAGATTTCCACTTTCACCTCCTGGCTCCATTATCAGACCCTCGTTACCAAGCCCAATCTATTGGACTCGTCAAAACGAATCATATGAGCCCAAACTAGAGGGGTGTACTAGTAACATCTGGCGATTTCCACTTCCACCTCCTGGCTCCATCATCAGACCCTCGTTATTAAGCCCAATCTATTGGACTCGTCAAAACGAATCATAAAGACCAAAGGCGAGAGGTTTACTAATAGCCACTGAAGAGTTCCACTATCCACCATCGTATGGCTCGGCTCCGCTCGGCACGGCTCCATCATCAGATCAGCTCCAAGATACCAAATTATAGTATTGTCTTCCGAACTACATATACATACAAAGTTTCATTTCGATACGACAATAAATAAGTAGGTTAAAATTGACTTGCAAGATTTTCTTACATTGCAAGTTAGTTACAAGTGAAGCTATTAAAAGCGTGTTAAAATGGATTACTCCAACCGGAGACACGTGCAATACTTTAACTACAAAGTATAGAAAAATTTAGTTTTTCGCTCTTCATATCATGCTTGAACTCCAATTTCACCAAATAATGTCCCATATTTTAATAGTTGAATATACGAGTACATGGGGGTGTTTCGGGTAGCCCGTGGAGAGGCTTCTAAAATTTCATTAGACGTTTCACGCGCCACCCTGTATTTAAACTCCTTGATACAAGTACATACTAATTCCATGGTATATACTATATTCAGTTAGGCTCCTCCGCTAACTAAGGAGTAATAGTGTTCTGTGCTTGCCATTGACTTACGATACTTGTCAGCTCTCGTCAGAGAGTAGTATATTCTTTGCTTGTCAGTCATTACGACGAACGGCACAATGACAGCTGAGTCCAGATTCCACATGTCAACAACCTCGTACGTGAAGTCAAGAAGTTAAGATATTTGATTAGTAATTGTTCTTTCTCAGCTTTGACGGGGTCTGGAAAGGCTCTTTATCATTTGAATTTAGTGGTTTTCACTGAAAATGTTCGAAATCTGTTTTGCGATATGTTGGCTATTAGTCCTCATACTTGTAGGATTTTGGGTAGCTTGCCTTGCTGCTCCAATCTACATATTCCTCATACCCTTCACAGTCTGTATACCAATCTGCGAGGTTAGTAGGTATTTCATTTGTTTTGCCTAAACTAACGTAATAAGTTGTACCTACATAATAATATCCAAATCAATTCCGCGTCAGAGCCGAAGTCTATGCGGTCCTCGAAACGATCAGTTGCCCTCAATTTCTATTGTAGTAATAAGTATTGTCAATTGCTTCAATTGCATTTGGTAGACGATCAATTTGCGTATTAATGTGTATCAAGCACGTAAAAATTGACAATTGCAATTGATCGTTTCGCGGACCCTTATGAGGTAGGTTAGGTACTAGGTACATATTTCGGTCAGAGTACCTCAACAAAACACAGCGTGGCAGACCTTGTCGGATAGCCGGCAACGAGCTCCCGACTATGACGACTGTATGGTGCTTTTAGTTAGTCTGTGCTATTAAACTAGTAGCCGACCACAACAGAGCCCGCATTAGAAAGTGTCGCCATCATTATTTCAGTGGAAGGAAGAGAAGAGAAGAAATATCCATTTTCGCACTTGAACAATGATAATGATGACTTACGGCCGAACTCAATAACCTATTTTCAGTAAAAGACAGATCACTACTGATGGTAGACAGTATAATTCTATCTGTCCTTATGTCAGGCCGGTAAGATTCCATAATCTCTTAAGGCGGAGACTGGTTGTAACATTTGTTTGTAATGTATCGAGTTTTAGTAACGCGTTACAGTCGTCAGTGCAGCGAACCGAGCTGCTCGATGCGAGCGCCGGATCCTCCACTAGACTGTCGGCTTTTTCATGAAATTCCTTTGATATGCGTTAGGCCTCGTTTATGGAGACGCGGGGCGTCGCGCGTCGCGTGCGGTGTGGCGTCTCGCGGCGCGTCGGACGTTTTTTCGCGTTTCTCAAACGCTCTATACATCGCCGTATGTTTGTTTTTCCCGCAGCCCGCACCGCGACCGCGGCGCCTGACGCACCGCGTCTCCCTGAACGAGGCCTTACAGTAGTCAGTGCTGCACACCGAGCCGCTCGATGAGAGCATTGCGAGCGCATATAGGTATGTGGCGGCATATCTACATCGCCACAATGGAACGCGTCACACTGACGTCACGCAAAATCCTGCATCGCGCAATCGGAGTTTACCGTGCGACTAGCATATATACAACATCCCGACATCAACCATCGGGCAGTAGCCCACCAGACACAACACCCGTCTGGTCGGAGGATCCGCCCTTTTCATAGAGGATGAGTGAACTTTACACCCTGTTCCTCATGCCTCTATACTGGTGACCCCAAACATGAACGTCAGCGCAGCCTTCGTGCAACTACTACAGCGTGACGTCATCATCATCACTTCCTCAAGCTCTCGAGCGGCGAGTCACACAGCCAGCCAGCACCCACGGCTTCAACGGGTATCCTGACCACCAGCATGCAGCGACCGCGCATACCTGGTCATCACCCTCAGCCTCATCAGCAACCTTGGCACAGCACACTGCACTCTCGGCCGGTCAAACAAGCAGAGCCCTTCAAACCTCTCCTGGTCGACGCCAGCAGTCAGCCTCAACCCGACGCTGTACCACATCCTACGCACTGGAGCATAACGCAGCGCCACCCCGACTCACTGGGGGCATCTCCGCAGACAGTTCCGACTCACCGCGAACTATGCGGCACCCGGTTCCGACTCACTGGAACCTCACCTGGCCGTGGCAAGCATCGCAAGATACACGACTCCGCCCACTATCGACCTCCGGTCTCCGGAGGGGAGTGATGTGGCGGCATATCTACATCGCCACAATGGAACGCGTCACACTGACGTCACGCAAAATCCTGCATCGCGCAATCGGAGTTTACCGTGCGACTAGCATATATACAACATCCCGACATCAACCGTCGGGCAGTAGCCCACCAGACACAACACCCGTCTGGTCGGAGGATCCTCCCTTTTCATAGAGGATGAGTGAACTTTACACCCTGTTCCTCATGCCTCTATAGGTACAAACAAGTCAGTGCAGGTTGACGCGTCGTCGCAAGCACAACGTATATCGTTTTACTCTCTTTTCCAAAATAAAACTATACTTTTCCTAAGTAAAAGCAATGGGATAATGAAAAAATACTTTTATTTATTGACAAATACTAAGAAAGGCCGATTTTATGGGTCAAATGCTCGAAACGAGCGTTCGCGACGTTTAGTGTATCGCCGTTTTGTAACAAGAAATGGAGCGCGCTTGAGCCACGTGCTCGCAGCGAGCGTTCGCCGCGTCTTGTGTATCATCGTTTTGTAACCAAGCTCGCCTCGAATGATACATTATAGGCGTGTGTAACTTTACGGAGCCGACTCACTGATCCGGATCATTGAAGTGATTCAAAAGATTGGTTCAGTAGCAACGTTTCAAACGCATCATTTGGATCTGAAACATTACTTTGCTCTGTGCTCTTTCCGCGCGACGCGTCGCTTGCGAAGCGACTGAGCAGTGAGCGAGAGAGGGAAACTGAGACGCACTGAGTTACTTTACTACTGACTCTCGAGTCGCGAGTGAGTGGACGACATATTACAATCTATACAAGTCGGAAAGAGATATCAAATGAGATGTGTATCACTCATACTCTCACATTTTTTTGTTGTCGTTATCCATGCACATAAAAATGACCACTAAGGCGCTTATACAAGGTGTAACAGGACGATTGACATTCCTTTAAACCACGTAAAGAGAGTTATGTTCTTTACCCGTATACAAAAAATCAATCAAATCCAATGAATACTTTAGCCACAGGAAATTATTTTTCATTTTCTTATTTTTCAACATGATATAGATCTGAGTCCGTAAATTCCGTAATCATAGGTAAACATTGCCGCCGCCGCGCCCCGCACCCCACATCGTACCGTTGGTCAGTGACTTTTCGTGGATAAAGCGTGTTTACTTTTTATGCAGTTGATTCTGCTATTTATTTTATTTGAATACTGCAATTTTTGAATTTTCCTTTATCTACTAATCTTCGTGTTAAAATGTTTCCGTGGACTAGTACCGTGCTCGTTTTCATTTAATGTCGTACGTCCAGATACACGTTGTATATACAGGGTTACAGGGAAAGTCGTACTGAATATTAAAGGATGTTATTATTCAGGTCATTTCCGATGAATTTCATTCTGAAATAAAATGTCCGAAACTTAACCGTTATGGAGATATTAAATTTTAAAGATTATTTTTAAAAATCCTTTATTTTTTGGCTTTTAGTCATTTTCTTTGGGATTAGAGCTCCTAGAGTCGGTTTTTTTGATATATCTAGTTAGAGGACATGTCCATTAATAAAAATGATCAACAGAAACTGAACCTACTACTAACAGCTTAAAAAACTGCTCGACAACGGTTAGCATTATGAATTTTCTAATAGAGTGTTCTTAACTTTAACAGGCTTTTAATAAAAAATATTGTATGGAACTTATTCTGCAAATAATTTTATAAAGTTCTACGTCTCTTTAGCTATTCAAAAAGGTATAACACTTGCTATTAAATAGGCAAAACATTGCCCAAATAACAGTTAAGTTAGGAGAGGGTACATTTTTAGTTTGAGGTAAAAGTAGCTAAAATACTTAAAAAAAAGACAAAAATTTTTAGCAATATTTTTATAATTCATGTTCTACATGGCCGCCGCTATTTCTTACACAAAGTCTCATTATTTTTCTTAAATTACTTTTCACGACAGAAGTTCGTAGGTTCCGCCTCATTTCCTCAGCCGCATCAATAATTTTTTGTCTTAGAATATCGACATTTGCGATCGGTGTCATTTGGTCGTATACTAGGCTTTTCATATGACCCCACACATAAAAATCCATCGGCGTTAAATCGGGGCTCCTCGCCGGCCATGCTATGGGTCCGCCTCTTCCAATCCATTGGTTTGGGTAATTCTCGTCCAACCATGCTCGAACACTTCTTCTGTAGTGCGCTGGGCAGCCATCATGTTGAAAGAACATGTCTCGTCTCAATGCAATAGGCAAGTCTTGCATTAAAGAGGGTAACTCCTCCCTCAAAAAGTTTTCATATGTCTCGCCATTCAAGTTATCGGGCAGGAAGTATGGCCCTATCAAGTTATTTGATATTATACCCATCCACACATTAAGACTGAATCTCCTTTGTGACCCTTTTGGTCTTTTTTTCTTGGGGTTACCTTGCGCTTTGGGAGCCCAATAATGGGTGTTATGATAGTTTGTGATGCCGTCTTTGTCAAATTTTGACTCATCTGTCCACATGATTTTCTTTAAAAAATCCGGATCTTCATTATCGGCATTGAGCATAAATCTGCAGAAGTCTAGTCGTCTCAATGGATCCCCTTCTTCAATTACTTGCACTGGCGTGTAATGGTAAGGGTATTGCCCAGAACTGTGCATTACGAACCAGACTTTCCACTGGGAAATACCAAGCCGTCGAGCGACAACGTTTGTTGACGTGGTTGGGTCGGCTTCAAAGAGACGTCGTATTTCATTATCTTCGTCGTCGTCATCAAGAACACGAGGTCGTCCCATGTCAGTCCGACGTACTAGCACAGAACCAGTTTATCGTAGTCTTCGATAAACTCTGTCAAATACGCCAATATCAGGTACTCGGCGAGTAGGATACCTTAGCATGTATTCATTGCGTGCACGCAACGACACTCCTTCGCAAAATCCATAACACATTAGGATGTCAGCATATTCCTCGTTGGTAAATGTTGCCATGTTCACAACATAAATCAAAGTCCAGTTACAAGCCACGTCACACAGTTAGAAGATGAAACAGTCCAAAAATCCAAGCCAAGTCGCGTTTTTACAAAAAAAATCGGAGGGCACGGATAACACATCTACCATGGAAGAAACGCATGAGCAGACTAAACAAACACCACGATCCACGATTTGACAATTCAGACATTTAAAATGACATAAATACCTGTCACCGCACGTCTCCCGGGCACAAACAATGTCTACCCAAACCTTTTTTCATTGTTTAAAAGTGCCAGGTAGTAAGCCGGATTCTTTTGTATCGAAATTCTGTTATGTTGTACTACCAGATGGGCCTATTCTAATAACATTATTTTAAGATTTTATGAACAAACCTAGTAGATGATATACCTTTTTGAATAGCTAAAGAGACGTAGAACTTTGTAAAGTTATTCGCAGAATAGGTTCCATACATTTTTTTTTTTTAAAGCCCATCAAAGTTAAGAACACTCTATTAGAAAATTCATAATGCTAACCGTTGTCGAGCAGTTTTTTAAGCTGTTAGTAGTATGTTCAGTTTCTATTGATCATTTTTATTAATGGACATGTCTTCTAACTAGATACATCAAAAAAACCGACTCTAGGAGCTCTAATCCCAAAGAAAACGACTAAAAGCCAAAAAATAAAGGATTTTTAAAAATAATCTTTAAAATTTAATATCTCCATAACGGTTAAGTTTCGAACATTTTATTTCAGAATCAAAATCATCAGAAATGACCTGAATAATAACCTCCTTTAATATTCAGTACGACTTTCCCTGTAACCCTGTATACTATAAGGTCGTTTTTTGCATAAAATTTTTGCACTAACAACTACAAAGCCGATGATACAAATGATCCAAATGAAACATATCAGTGTTTCGGTTCATTTTAGTGAGCCAGATGCAAATGTTCCAATCGCAAAAATGATACACTTTGCCCACGCCTAATACATTACAAACAAACGTTACAAGTCAGTCTCCGTCTTTATAGATTATTGGGACGTTAAAACCATAGATAGATAGGTTTTTCTATCTCCAGTATGCCAAAACTAGTGATAGGGTACTGGTAGTATTGGGTGAGGCCGTTAGTGGGCACTTCCCTGAACGCCTCAGAATTAGGAAAAAGCGGAGTTATTACTAGTGATAAATGAGAAATATTACTCTCCTTTGGTTTTTACAACATCATCACATTGTCATGTAGGTCTAGGCAGGCAAGTTTGTTGTGTTGGTGACACAGTGTAGGTAGACTACCAAGATAAAACGAATTAAATTAAAATGCCGCAGACATTTTTTCTCTACATATTGTTACGGTCCCGAATCATACTTTAAGGCGAGGTAGACCCTGCGAAGTAGGTATTTAACGCTACCAACCTACCCACGGAGCGAGCCGTGCGCTTACCTCGCCAGCGTGAACTTGCATGAACCCAAAATGTGTCACAGTATAGGTAAGCGTGTCGTGTAGGCAGTAGGTCAACTCATTGGAACGAAGTTTTTTGACGCGGCTTGGCAGAAATCGTCACTAACGAAAAAGCGCGTTCATACTTTCTTCTTTGAAATTCACACTCACTCTCTCTCTCTCTCTCTATCAAGAGAGAAAAATTTCAAATTTTCCTTCATGGGTGTCGTTTTCAAGGTTTTCGAGGGTGCTGAAACCGATAGTAAAGTCAAAATGAAAATCCAAGATGGCGACCGAGAAAATTTTCAAATTTTCCTTCATGGGTGTCGTTTTCAAGGTTTTCGAGGGTGCTAAAGCCGATAGTAAAGTCAAAATGAAAATCCAAGATGGCGGCCGTGAAAATTTTCAAATTTTCCTTCATGGGTGTCGTTTTCAAGGTTTTCGAGGGTGCTAAAGCCGATAGTAGAAGTCAAAATGAAAATTCAAGATGGCGGCCGTGAACATTTTCAAATTTTTCATCATGGGTGTCGTTTTCGTGGTTATCGAGGGTGCTATAGCCGATAGTAAAGTCAAAATGAAAATCCAGAAGGCGGCTGCGGAAATTTTCAAATTTTTCGTCATGGGTGTAGTTTTTCTAGTTTTCGAGGATACTAAAGTCAACAGTGAGGTCAAAATGTAAAATTAAAATTATGTTTTTGTATTAAATCATATGTGAGATGAACTTTGTTACTGACGATGTCTCCCGACTGCACATGATTTTTATTTATTTATTTAACAGTTTACGTACACACATGTAAACAGAGCAGAAGAAAGGAACAGAAAAATACGTACAAAGGTGATGCTAATGGTGGGGTTTTATTTTAAATTATAACCTATATATTTACAAATTAGTTTTGGATATTTATTATTTATAACGGATTATTTATTGACGAAACCCAGTGTTATATTGGGGCCATGCCTAATAGGTTGATTGGAAATGATACGATTGTCGAAATTAAGTGTCCCATAATAGCATCAAAACAAAGATTGGCGAAAGCTATAGAAGAAAATAAAATTCAAATAGTAAAAACCGAGTGCCTCCGGGGACTTCCGAAAGGACCAAAGATTCTTGTTACGTGATGACTCTTACATGATTTTAAATAAAAACAAAAGTTTTACAGCCGCCATCTTGGATTTTCATTTTGACTTTACTGTCGGCTTTAGCACCCGTTAAAACCATGAAAACAACACCCAAGATGAAAAACTTGAAAATTTTCACAGCCGCCATCCTGAATTTTCATTTTGACTTTACTATCGGCTTTAGCACCCGTGAAAACCATGAAAATGACACCCATGATGAAAAATTTGAAAATTTTGACGGCCGCCATCTTGAATTTTCATTTTGATTTTACTATCGGCTTTAGCACCCGTGAAAACCATGAAAATGACACCCATGATGAAAAACTTGAAAATTTTCACGGCCGCTATCTTGGATTTTCATTTTGACTTTACTATCGGCTTTAGCACCCGCCAAAACCATGAAAACGACACCCATGATGAAAAACTTGAAAATTTTCACAGCCGCCATATTGAATTTTCATTTTGATTTTACTATCGGCTTTAGCACCCTCGAAAACCTAGAAAACGACACCCATGAACGAAAATTTGAATATTTTCGCGGCCGCCATCTTGGATTTTTATTTTGACTTTACTATCGGCTTTAGCACCCGCGAAAACCTTGAAAACGACACCCATGATGGAAAACTTGAAAATTTTCGCAGCCGCCATCTTGGATTTTCATTTTGACTTTATTATCGGTTTCAGCACCCTCGATAACCACGAAAACGACACCGATAATGAAAAATTTGAAAATATTCACGGCCGCCATCTTGGATTTTCGCTTTGACTTTACTATCGGCTTTAGCACCCGCGAAAACCATGAAAACGACACCCATGATGAAAAACTTGAAAATTTTCGCAGCCGCCATCTTGGAATTTCATGTTGACTTTACTATCGGTTTCAGCACCCTCGATAACCACGAAAACGACACCCATGATGAAAAATTTGAAAATGTTCACGGCCGCCATCTTGGATTTTCATTTTGACTTTACTATCGGCTTTAGCCCCCTGGAAAACCTTGAAACCTTGAAAACGACACCCATGATGGAAAACTTGAAAATTTTCGCAGCCGCCATCTTGGATTTTCATTTTGACTTTATTATCGGTTTCAGCACCCTCGATAACCACGAAAACGACACCCATGATGAAAAATTTGAAAATGTTCACGGCCGCCATCTTGGATTTTCATTTTGACTTTACTATCGGCTTTAGCCCCCTGGAAAACCTTGAAACCTTGAAAACGACACCCATGAAGGAAAACTTGAAAATTTTCACGGCCGCCATCTTGGATTTTCATTTTGACTTTACTATCGATTTCAGCACCCTCGAAAACCATGACAACGACACCCATGAACGAAAATTTGAAAATTTTCGCAGCCGCCATCTTGGATTTTCATTTTGACTTTACTATCGGTTTCAGCACCCTCGATAACCACGAAAACGACACCCATGATGAAAAATTTGAAAATGTTCACGGCCGCCATCTTAGATTTTCATTTTGACTTTACTATCAGCTTTAGCACCCTCGAAAACCTTGAAAACGACACCAATGAAGGAAAATTTGAAAATTTTCACGGCCACCATCTTGGATTTTCATTTTGACTTTGCTATCGGTTTCAGCACCCTCGAAAACCATGAAAACGACACCCATGATGAAAAATTTGAATATTTTCGCTGCCGCCATCTTGAATTTTCATTTTGACTTTACTATCGGCTTTAGCACCCGCGTAAACCATGAAAACGACACCCATGATGAAAAACTTGAAAATTTTCACAGCCGCCATCTTAAATTTTCATTTTTACTTTACTATCGGCTTTAGCACCCTCGAAAACCTTGAAAACGACACCCATGAAGGAAAATTTGAAAATTTTCGCGGCCGCCATCTTGGATTTTCATTTTGACTTTACTATCGGTTTCAGCACCCTCGATAACCACGAAAACGACACCCATGATGAAAAATTTGAAAATGTTCACGGCCGCCATCTTGGATTTTCATTTTGACTTTACTATCGTCTTTAGCACCCTCGAAAACCTTGAAAACGACACCCATGAAGGAAAATTTTAAAATTTTCACGGCCGCCATCTTGGATTTTCATTTTGACTTTACTATTGGTTTCAGCAGCCTCGAAAACCATGAAAACGACACCCATGAAGGAAAATTTGAAAATTTTCGCGGCTGCCATCTTGGATTTTCATTTTGACTACTATCGGCTTTAGCACCCGCGAAAACCATGAAAACGACACCCATGATGAAAAACTTGAAAATTTTCACGGCCGCCATCTTGAATTTTCATTTTGACTTTACTATCGGCTTTAGCACCCTCGAAAACCTTGAAATCGACACCCATGAAGGAAAATTTGAAAATTTTCACGGCCGCCATCTTGGATTTTCATTTTGACCAAATTTACAATTTGAATGTCGTCTCGTGACGATTTCTACCATTTAACTCCTACCGCAAGCCGCGTTACAGAACTTCGTTCTTAAATAAGGGTTCCGTTTTTCATTCGAACTTACGAAAGCCAAAAAAAACATACTGACTTATTTACACTGTCCTACGAATGAATTGTTCGATAAATTAGCGGAACAGCCGTGCGCTAGCAAAACGGACATAGGTCCGACCTCGTCAAGGCCCGGCGGGCGACTGAATCGCCGTGTTTTTTTTTGTTTTGGGGAATGGATCTCGCAGTTCAACCTATAGGAGGTTGTCGACTGCTTAACCGGGCTTTCCTGTGGATGCCTCAATAAATTAAGGCCTCCAGCCAGGCTTAAAACTAAGACTAAAAACTAAGCGACTACGCGCTAAGGACACCCCCTGTGGGGTACGGACCTCGGCTTAGGACGTCGCTGGGAGAGGACAGCAATGGGACATGCTGGATCGGATTATTTGGGGGCAAATTTTGATTTACGGGCTCAGCTGCGCGGGCTGGCTCGAGCAAGGGTCGGGGTGGGTATGGACGGGAGCGTCGCGGTGGCCCTCGGCGGCGAGGGCGGAAGCACGGCGCGGCGGTCTCGATTTGAGTTTCCGGATCGTGCTGGTGGCGGGATTACTCTCCTGGAGGAGAGTTATTGCGTCATCCGGGACGGTTAGGGCGTGCTTAGGACGGCGGATGCGACTTATGCGCGACGGTGTGTAGCGGGCGGCCGCCGCAATCAGGGGATTCGGGTGTTTGGAGGCAGATTCGAAGAAACGCTTGGCGAGGCGTTTCATGAACTGCTGGACGGTTGGGATTTTTAGATCAACGTGAAGAGACTCGTTGCGTACATAATAGGGTGCCCCCGTGACCTTTCTGAGGAAACGGTTCTGTAGGGTCTGCATCCTATGGAGCAAGTGTGGCTTAGCGTGCGCAAATACAACACAAGCATACGTCATGATGGGACGGATGACTGCGGTGTAGATGCGCAGCTTGCACTTAAGAGATAGTTTGCTACGCGCGGTCAGGATGAAATGAAGCCTGCCGAGAGCGCAAGCGGCACGCGAACGAGCCGTCTTGATGTGCTCTCTGAAGGTCAGGTGTTGATCCAAGATCACGCCAAGGTATTTGGCTTGCTTCTCCCAAGGGATCGGCTTGCCATACATGGTGATCGGGCTAGGTGAATCGCCGTGCGCAAGGCGCTGTATTATATAATATTTTATTATTAAATGAATTTAACTATTTTGCAAAATGTAACCACAAATTGTTCTTCTATTAGGATAAGTATTGCTTTCATAAGCTTCAAGCAAAATTAGAAAAACATCAAAAAAATCATCGATTAGACTCCTCTTCCGATTTTTTTTTGATCGAGCGAAGTTTTCGATATCATGTTTTCAACCACAAAAAGTCAAAGTACATATAGTCAACTACAATATATATTTTTTTTGGCTTTAAACAATCACTATTTGTTTGCTTATTATTGAATCAAAGTGATGCAATATTAGGTATAGGTCGCCTTAATCAATATACACCGACACTGAGCTGCAAATTGCAAAAATCGTATGAAAATTTGAATTTCGCGGGCTACCTTAGCGATTTTTTTTATTACACGTACCGCACAGTACCTACATAAATCGTACAATTCATCTAGAAACACGGTTTTTGAATCCATGACTGTGTTGCAGCCAGGGAGTATCACACGATTTCGTCGAAATCTCCAAACGAATGGAAAGGACGATGGGCGCTGGCGTCCCCAAAATTGAAACCTAGTCAACAGACTTGAAACATATCTCATCTGAAAGGTCTTGGCTTATTGATCATTCTTTGACAACCGTCAAAAGTATGAGGTTTTCGAGAAAAGAAGGAAATGTAATGGTACTACTGTATTACAAAATTAGTTTGATTTTTGAAAAATAAGTGAAAATCGTTTTGATTTTTACTTTAGGTACTTCATATTGTATTTTATTTTCCATAACATAATATATTCACGATTGTATACCCCCTCGTAGGTGTATGTAGAGATTGTGCACCTACAACCCGATTTCTAAACTTAGTCAACAGACTTGAGACATATCTCATTTAAAAGGCCTTGGTTTCCTGATATTTTTTTTACTACGGCGACAACCATCAAAATTATGGGGTTTTAAGGGAAAACAATGCAATGTGATGATATGTTGTAATAGAAATAAGTTTGATTTAAATATACTTCTATATTTAAACATGACATAATGTAACGCCTGTATTCTCAGTAAGTGTAGGCAGAGATGCACAGTAAAAGGTTGCCAAAGGGGCCATTTTGCCAGATATATTATAATTAGGTACTATGTAACAAAAGTAGAGGTACAAAAATAACAGCAGAATAGTTGCAAGACACAGTGACTGTGATAGATGAAGCATATATTTATTTATTAAGACTTAATGCACAATTTAAAAAAATAACCCTTGGGATATTTTCTCTCGAAAAAGAAATAAAGTATGGGTAAAAATCGTTTTAAGCACGCTTGTAATGAACTAAAAAGTACAAAATAAAACTTACGTAAACATAAAACCTTCACTTCTATCACCTTCACTTGTAAGGTACTTGTCAAGATAAATCAAAATAGCCGAAACACAACAGGGCTATGTTATTTAGTTGTGGTGTGCCCGTGACTACCTTCCAGTTCCATCTTCAGACCCTGGACACCACATAGTTTGATAACACTTGTCAATACATATTCAATACGTCCAAACACGATGGTTGTTTGGTTGAGGAGTTCCTATACCTTCTGGCTCAATCATCAGACTCTAGATACTACCTCAGGCTATTGTACTTGTCAAGACCAAGCTAACGAGTCCAAACACGATAGTGCTATCTTGTTTTGGTAAGGAGTTCCTATGGCCACCTTCTGGCTCCATCATCAGACCCTGGATACTACCTCGGGCTATAATACTTGTCAAGACAAATCTGATGAAACACACACGACGGGGTTGTCTGGTTTACTTGAGGAGTACCCGTGATAACTTTCCGGCTCCATCATCAGAACCTGGACACCTGCTAGTGTAATAGCACTTGTCAATACATATCCAATGACTCCAAACACGAATGGTGCTATTTTGTTTGGATGAGGAGTTCCTATGGCTACCCTCCGGCTCCATCATCGGACCCTGGATACAACCTTAGGCTATAGTACTTGTCAAGACAAAGCCAACCAGTCCAAACACAATGGTGCTATCTTGTTTGGTTGAGAAGTTCCTATGGCACCTTCCAGCTCCATCATCAGACCCTGGACATCACCTAATGTAATAGCACTTGTCAATACATATCCAATGAGTCCAAACACGATGGTGCTATCTTATTTTGTTGAGGAGTGCCTATAACCCCCTTCATGCTCCATAATCAGACCAGCTCCACGGTATCATATTTTTGCGTTGTCACCGAAGTTATATGTATAGGTATGCCAAGTTTCAGCTCAATCGGATGCCAGGAAGTGCTTGAAAAATGGATGACAATGGGAGTAACCGGTAACACATACGAACGAAGCAAGCTAACATAAAGCTTGTGAAAAAAAAATAATAATAATAATACATAGATACATGTGTGCGGTTATGTGTGTGTTGTAAGTTTCACGTATCTGGTGAAATGTGAAGTAGTAGAATAAGTTTGTTGTTTGTTTTCCTATAGAATAGAGCTGTTCCTCTATCTACCCCTTAGTGGAATACAGGCGTTAAGTTATGATTTAAGCTTAATACATACAAGTAAAAAGACATATAAGTTGACACTTTTTGGATATCATTGATATCTTTCATTGTGGGGGAAAATACAAGTAAATAAATCTATAATTATATAGCTTAGAAGTATTTCATTGCCTACCCCCCAGGGAATACTGGTGTGATGTTATATATTCCACGTCTAAGTGGGGTATCATTAGATAGGTACCCAAATTGCGAAAAGTATGGGTGTCTTATAAATCTCTGCCCATCTCTTATAAGAGGATTACATGTGTTGTGTGTGTGATGTTTTAAGTTTAATGTTATATTAGTTAGCAATCATTGTGTTTGATTTGTATCACTTTTACGAAAAATACAATAGCTATCTATACATATAGAGGGTTACTACCTCTGCCTACCTCTCTGGGGAATACTGGTGTGATGTTATGTATTCCACGTTTATGCAGGGGAATAATTAAATACCTAACTTGCGAAAAGTCTGGGTGTCTTAAACATATCTGCCTATCCTTAAGAGATCTGTTATGTTTTAAGTTTAATATACGAGTATATTAGTTAACTATCATTGTGTTTCATTACTTTCATTTTGATGAAAATTATTATTTAGTACCTACATATGTAGCTACAGAGGTGTGCCTCTGCCTACCCACCCCTCCTTCCGAGGAATACAAGTGTGATGTTATGTAAGTAAAATGAAAAGGATAATAGATTACATTCTTTCAAATCCACGTCTTCTGTTTGGCGACAAATAACATAAATTGCGAAATATAGATGTTCCACACACTTCTGCCTACTCCTTCGTAGAATATAGGCGTGATTTTATGTTGTGTTTTGCTCCATATTGTATAAGTGGGCAATTATTATCATTATTATCTCTTTTATTGTGACGAAAAATAGAAAACAAACATCTATATTTTCGTTAGATAAATGAAACTGAAGAATGATTTTTTCAGGAAACCGCACATATTTAACCCCATATATTTAAGACTTAAAACAAACGGTTTGCTATTTTGCAATCCTTTATGAAAAATATGAGACAAAAACGAAGTCTGTTGGATCAAAAAAAAGTGGGGACGGGCGTCCATAGTAGGTTGGGTTGGCCATCGTCCTTTAAAAATCAGTCCTCAATTTATTGATATAACTCGGGTTTGGAGAGATTTTTATGACTTCTCGTAGTACAATATTTCGTTAGTTACCATACTTAATAATATTTACCATACTAACTTTCAAAATTAGTTGCAATACCTAAAAAAATTTTAGTTTCACCACCAAGAAAAATAAAGGCAATACTGCTCCATAAATTGATCATTGGCTTTTCATCCATATCCGTTCAATCATTAAGGTGTGAAAAGTTAGAGTTACTTTCATATTTATAATATTAGTATGAATACATAAATGACTTTATTTTTTATTGCAGGGTGTCACAGATTTTTTGCTGGCAATAGTACAATTCCCAAGATACTGTGCTATGGCGATGATGGAAGGAAAATTTCTTCCATAGATATAAGCACTGTTCCAGTCAAGTATTTTCTTTTTTCGAAATAAGAGACAGCGACGCTTAAGAGTGGTGAAGTTGTAGTTTCCGTCTTGTGACCGTATCTGTGCTCGTTTCTGTTTTAAGACGGCATGTTCTAAGATAACTTTACTAGTAAGTGCTCCCGCGCACTAGGAAGCGAAGCAGCGGCAGCCGAAATATTGAGAAAATTCTTGGCTGCCAAGAGCATTGGTCGGAAAGCCAAAATAGACCTCGACGTTTTATGACGTGTAAGTGCGAATTTCACCAATGAAACTGAACGCGATCAACACATCTGAACCGCGTTCAAGAGCTGTCAGGGTCAATATTCCACGGAAAATAATGACACTGACAGCCCTTAAACGTAGTTTATGTGCTGATCGCGTTCAGTTTCTTTGGTGAAATTCGCCCTAAGTAACATTCAACCTTAGGGTGATAAAGAATTACGAGGTCCACTATACATACATACATGTTTTATTATATAAAGTAAAAGCAATAACAATTTGTTTTAAGATCGTTTTATTGTAAACCTAACTACTACTTAATTACATTTTCTATTTAACATCGAACATTCGAAGTGGAGCACAGAATACAGTTAAAAAATAACTATGAAGTTAATAGGTAAAATAACAGAACAAACATGAAAAGTTGTTAAAATAATGCAAAACTAATGGAACATTTGCTTCGTGTGGTGCAGAGTTCTGCCTGCACCCAAAAAAATCTGTTATTTTAATAAAGTAAGTAAGTAGTTTTATTAAATTACAATGTTTGTATAAAACGTGACACAATAACAAAATTAATTTTATTTCATACACATGCAGTGGAATGCCTAACACGAGAAAGCACTTTTGCCTGTATTATCAATAAGACAAAGATGAGGTCTCAACTTATTATCTTGAGTCACACCACACCACATCACTTCACTTCACCAATAAAAGTTATAACGTAATAATGCATGAAAGGCTTGCTCTTTTATAATTTACCTTTTAATATCAGAAATTATATTTTGTATCGAGCTTACAAATTCGTCAGCGTGATCCTTGCACTTTGCGACAGTAATTCTGAAACAAGTATGAACATTTTAGCTTACTTTGGAGATCAAAAACGATAACTATCAATGGACAACTTAAAGTTGGCAAACAGCGAGTCGGGCTCACCCACAGAATGTTCCGTCTCTTGATAGGAAAAGTTTACCAATTTAGCACGGAATTCTTTTTTCAAAAGTTCCGTGTATTTTGCTTTTTCTTATATCATATTTAAATACTTACCTGTATTCAAAGAGCAGCCTAGCGTCCACATGACGGATGTTAATATCAGCCTGCTCCAAGAAATCAGACATACTTTGACTAGGGTTGTTCGTCTCATGGTCCAGCATACTAAACAGAAATTAATATATTTTAGATTATAAAAAAAAATTAAAAAATGTTAAAGGACACACACTGCTCGATTTCTTTTTCACATCGCAAGCCACAGACAATACTGTAGAAATGAACGTGAACGTCGTGCACTCGTACGTGTGTACGTGTGTACGAGTGCACGACGCACAGTGGATCGACTCCATGCAAACTGACGGAATAGGACTATAAAAATATGATTTCAAGATTTTTGAAAAATACATGATGCCAACGTGTTGTCCTCGATTGAAAGTACTGTTATGCTTTTTTCGATTAAACCCTAATTTTAGGAGTAATGTGAGTAAAAACTGATTGCAATGTATGGAAAAATATAGTAAAAAAATGTTTTCCTGCGTTAATCAGTAACTGGGGTTTCGATGGTGCTTCGGATCAGTGTTTACAAGCGGAAGAGTACTAGTGAAGAGAACTTGCAGAGCGTTTTAATGGCCAGTTTAGTTCCACTAAAATTAATCTAAGAAGACGGAGGTGTTATTTGGAAAAACGATCGCTATTCATCGACGTTTTATTGCCGTCCAATAATGTAGAAGTTCATGAAGGAGACAGAATCGAATGTGCTGGCTGAAAAGAATGTCATTGAAGCCGAAATTTCAGACCTATGCCCTACAGTTGCGGGTAATAGTAGTGTTACGCATAAATTATTGTTACCGATGATTGACGGTAAAATTGCTTCATTTATTACGGGAATTCCGACATCTTTCTGTACCATTTGTGAAGCTCGGCCTAAAGAAATGAACTCATTGACATCCGGAATGTGAAGACTCATACAAATACAGACTCAGCTCACTCCATGCTTGGATTCGGTGTATGGAATGTCTTCTTCTTATCGCTTACAGATTAGAATTCAAGACCTGGCAAGTAAAAGGTGAAGAAAATAAAAACAAAATGGCAGAGAGAAAACGAAAAAATCAAGAACACTAGAAAGAAAACTGGCTTGCTGCTTGATGTAGTTTTGACTACCTGGCAGTTGAACTACCAACGATGGCAACAGTGCTCGTCGATTTTTTGGAGACCCAGAGAAATCTTCTGAAATAACTGGATTGGATGTGAATTTAGTGAGAAGATTAGGAATGATACTACAGTGTATCATCGGGCGAAAAAATCAAAATCTCCAGAGTTCAAATGTTATTGCCTAGAAACATCAGAACTGTAAGTACACCTGTATCCATGGCATAATATGCCTGCTAGTGTACATAAACTACTTATACACGGACCAGCAATTATTGAAAACCTCTCTATAGTCTTTCTGAGGAAGTATCGGAGTCAAGAAATAAAGATTTCCGTAGATACAGAGAACATCATTCCAGAAAATAAATAGTGTCGCATGTAATGAAGATATTCTTCATTATCTACTGATTTCTTCCGATCCATATCTGGCACAGATACGGCCACGAATGAGTCCTAAGAAAAAACGGACAATGCTGAAAGAAATGTTAGATTTACTTATTCATGAAGACTCAAGTCAACTTGTATTTGTGGATGTGGATGAAATAGTTGACAGTGATATAGATGATTCAGAAAGTTCGGATAATGACTTGGATGCAGAATTTTAGCGGTATAAACAGAAATTCTTAAGTTTTATTTAGAAAATCGTATCTTTATAACAAAATTCGTTAGTGAAGAATCTAAAGATATTTTATGCCCGAAACCCGTTCCAAATATTAACGAACCAAGTTCAAATTACCAAAAGAGTACTCGACAAAAACCAACATGTTTGTATTGCAACCAAGTTGGTCATAGGAATCAGGTACGAGGAGGAATTTATTGTTGTTCAAAACTAAAGTTAGATCTAAGTAAGGTTCTAAGCTAGAACAATTTTTATTTTTAACTTTGGTTACTGGTCAGTGGCTAAAGCAGCATATATATAACACGATTCCTACCGGTTTCCCTTCGGTGGCTCGCATGAAAAATGGCACAGTCAATAGTATCTACTAGTACCAACAAATATAGTTACAATACGGGTATTTAATTTACCATAACATTCAAACAACAACAACAAAAACGCCTATTATTAGCTTTGAATTATAATAATAACAAAAAAATGTTACCTACCTACGGAACCTATACAAATAAATAAAACTGAAGTGTCTGTTTGTAAAGTCAAAATAACAACTTTTTACTAAACGCGTAAGAATTATAATTAGAAAAGAAATTATACGGTATATAAGACAAAAATGAAATTTTTAAAATTTTTGTGTGTCTGTCGGTCTGTCTGTCAGTTTGTTCCGGCTAATCTCCGAAACGGCTGGACCGATTTTGACGGGACATTCACTGGCATATAGATGATGTTACGGGGAGTAACTTAGGCTACTTTTATTTTAGAAAAATAATTAGGTTCTTTTTGCATTTGGTAGCCCAATTCTCAAGGATAGTTATAGGCTATTTAACAACACGCTGCGACCCTTGGGAGCCGAGAAAAAAGAAAAAAATAGAAAGAACACTAAGCAAAAACGAAGTAATAGCGCAGGCGACCGATGCAACGCAACGGGTCGGGGTCGAGGGAGTTTTATTAAAATGTGGCTGTTATTTTAGTATATTGTGTATCTTACGACTTCCACGCGAACGAGGTCGCAAGGCACAGCTAGTTATTTAATAAATTCTATTTCTTTAACAGACTCCAGTGTTTTTCTTTTTAACCGACTTCAAAAAAGAAGTAGGTTCTCAATTCAGTTGTATTTTTTTTAAATGTTTGTTACCTCAGAACTCCGTCATGTATAAACCGATTCGAAAAAAAATATTTTTTATACTTCCGGATTGGTCCCATATAAATTTGGCCAAGTTCTGATGAGTGGTTTTTGAGTTAATTTCAATAATACGTATTTTTACCACTTAGTGTATGTTCATGATGTTGTTATAATTTCCCGTCACTGTTATTTACATTACAAGTAGTGGTATACGGCTTTGTGTGGGGTAGATGCACAACTAAAAAGTGAAAAATAAAAACTTTTTTCCAAAAAAAAAACACTACAAAGTGAAAAATAACTAATTTCGGAAGTCGGTGGCAAAAAAGTAAAATACAGATCCAAAGACACAAACTTCCGAAATTAAAGTTATTTTTCACTTTGTAATGTGAAAATATGATGCATTTAGATAAATCATTAGGATGTCATAGACCAAAAAAAAATTTGGACCACTATAAATTGGCCACCTGTATAATTCCAAATATAGTCTTAACTCAATACCCTACTACTGGATCCTTGTTTGGTTGGACGCCTACATATAATTAAGTAAGTTGTTAAATTTACCTTTCTAACGATCTACATAATCGGATGGTATGCAAATGAGCTCTTTCAGCCCTTTTTCGGAGTTCACATTTCAGCTCGGTCGATTCCTTTGGATTCTTTAACTCTTTGTAACACTGGTCGCTATTAAAATAAATTACCAAATAAATTCATAAATTCTTTTAAAAATTTAGTATTACACGAAAACATGTCAAATTTACTTACCATAAAACTCGTACTTGGTTTAGAGCGATTCTTATTTCTCGTAAAAGCATACACATCATGTATTTAAACTTTTTACTATTTTCGTCACTTAAAAGTGAATCGTCTTTTAGACTTATAGGTTCGTAAGCTTCATTTGTATCTGATCCCTCATCAGTTTGGTTGTCATTCGTATCAAGACGCTGCTCATTGTAGTTCTCATCGTCCCAGCTCTCATTGTAATCTAAATCGTCATCGTGATCTTCATAAAATTTTAAGTTGTAATTTAGTTTTTCTTCAAACTTTGGATGTTTACTGAATGTTCTTATAATACGTGGTTGATAAGTTGGTACATTCATTGGGTCGCTGTCAGTTCCTTTTTCAGCAGTCTCGTTGGCATTTTGTGAATTGTTTTCTTCTCTTATTTGTGAATGAGTTAAATGTTGTTCATCACGAGATAGTACTGGCGAGATTCTTTGACGGCCCAAACATTTAAGGGATGGTTTTGGTATATCAAAATTCCGAATAAATTTAACGGGTTTCTGTAACTCCTCCTAAAATAAAATTAAACAATCAGAAACAAAAGTTGGATGCAATACTATCCCGATTTGAAAAAATTGGGAGCAGCGAGATGACTTTCGAATCGATGAAAACGACGGCGACGATAGATTTTGGTCTGGTCCGCGTCAGTTGTTTTTACCCGCTAGTCTATGGGACTATCACCAACGAAAAAGTCGGCCTATAGGTACACCTCTGCCTTACCTACGGGGATTACAGGCGTTATGTTTGTCATATTGTTATATTATTTATTTATTTTACGTGGGGCACGTTTTGACCATGTCGTATTGGACGTATTGGGGCCAAGCTGGCTTCGCACCCTCCGGGTTCTGGTCCCTGTCTAAAGCGGCTGAAGCGAATTTCTATCGACTTTGCATCTCTCTTTGTAAGCAAGTCACGTCTGGACGCTGGCTCCAAACAACCACTTACTGTACCTCATTGTCTCATTGTGACTCCTCGATGCCGGAAATCGCAGTTCACATTAAAGAGGTCCGAACAGTATTGTGCAGTCTAGACGTGAACAAGGCTAGCGGGCCTGACGGCATTCCAGCGAGAGTGTTGAGGCAGTGTGCGCCTGAAATGTCTCCTGTGTTGACACATTTGTTCCACCTCTCTCTTAAAAAAAGGACGGTACCAAAATCCTGGAAGCTTGCAAATGTGCAACCAGTGCCCAAAAAGGGCGATCGTGCAGACCCTGCCCATTACCGTCCGATCGCCATTACCTCAATTCTGTGCAAGGTTATGGAAAGGGTACTGAACAGTAAGTTGCTGACCTACCTTGAAAACAATGGTCTCTTCAGTGACCGTCAATATGGCTTTCGCCGGGGACGGTCAACTGGCGATCTTTTTGTGTATGTCACGCATTGCTGGGGCGAGGCCATCGAGAAACACGGCGAAGCACTTGCTGTATCGCTTGATATCTCGAAGGCCTGTGACAGAGTCTAGCACGCTGGTCTGCTCAGCAAGCTTCCTGCTTATGGCATCCCAGCTGATTTTTGTAGCTGGATATCAGACTTCCTTAGTGAACGGTCGATCAGAGTAGTCGTTGACGGCTGCTCTTCCGACCTTATGGCTATTGATGCCGGAGTTCCTCAGGGGTCTGTTTTCTCTGCAACTCTTTTCCTGCTGCACATCAATAACCTACTTTAGCCTGGTATTGTTGGGTACGCAGATGACAGTACAGTTTCAAAGAGATACTTGTCCAGCGCGAAAACCAGCGGCGCCGAAGTTCGTTCCTTGAGAAAGGCCATGGTAGAGTGGACAGATTTGACCTTAAGCCTTGTCTCCAAGTGGGGTGATGATAATCTGGTCTCTTTTAACGCTACCGAAACTCAGGCGTGTCTTTTTACCACTAAAAGGAGTCGTTTCGACCCAACTTCTACTTTTCTGGGTACATCTGTTCGTGTAACTGATCGGCTCGAGCTCTTAGGTATGGAGTTGACATCATGTCTCAACTTCGGTGCCACCATCGAGTACAAAACCCAAACTGCGGCCAAGAAGCTGGGCATCCTAAATAAGGTGAAGCGATACTTTACGCCTGGACAGCTTTTAAATCTTTACAAAGCGCAAGTCCGATCCTGCATGGAGTTTTGCAGCTTCCTTTGGGATGGCTCAGCTAAATACCAACATGCCGCGCTTGTCTCGGTGGAACGCAAAGCTAAGAAGCTCATTGACGACGTAAAACTGGTGGATGCCAAGCTTCACAGCTTGGCTCATCGCCGCAAGGTTGCCTGCTTGTCGGTCTTCTACAGATTGTACTTCTGTGAGTGTGGTCAAGAACTCCACGGCCTCATTTTGCCAGCCCCCTTCTACCATCGGACATCTAGACGCACTGCAGGTTACCCTACCTATAATATTCCACCAATTCGTACTAAACGTTTCCAATTTTCTTAGATGCGCACACCAAAGGAGTGAAACTCTCTGCCTCATACAACTCCGATCTCTTCAAAATGAGAGTGAACAGTCTTCTTCTGGGTAAGCTCGCTCCATCGTCGACTTTGTCTCTGTCGCCTCTGACCTAGACTAGAGTAAAGAGCAAACCCATCTTTTTTTTTATTTGAGATAGGTTTGTTCTTGACTCTAGTCTAGGTCAGAGATGTCAGAGACAAAGTCGACGATGGAGCGAGCTTACCCAGAAGAAGCCTGTTAACTCTCACTTCAAACACTCACACTTTTTCTTTCATCTCAAATAAAAAAATTTAAGATCGCTCATTTATAGTAGGTACTTACTTCGGAAGATATAATTTTTTTATCTTTAGGTACTTCTTTCACGTGACTGCAGTCAGATAACATTTCTTGATCATGCAATGAAGTCTCATCATTATCATTCGGCACATCTGCAAAGTTTTATAGGTTCACGGGCTGCAATCAATCGCGCGACAGCAGCGCTGCGGTTGCGCTGCTCATACGAAAAGCGCCTCAGTTAGTCGATAGACGAACAGAACTGTAGTGACGGTGCGCGCATTCTTTATGTTCAGGTTACATGAATAGCAGCACCAAGAGCAGCGTTTTTTGTTCAGAGTACATCGTGAATATGAATGAACAACACTATCCATCCACTCGAATGAAGCGACAGCAGCACTGCTATCGCGCGATTGATTGCGGCGAATTCGAAGGCGTCCGAAATCTAAAATTATGAGACTTAGATATAAAGAGAAGAGAGAAAGAGGGGGGAGGCGAGAGAGAGAGAAGGGGAGAGATAGATAGATCTTGCTGCTATTGAAAGGGGTAGCAGATTTCCTTATTCTCCTTGAATAGCAATATGAAAAAAAATTAGCTCTTCTCTACATTTAGATGAGTTATGCGAACTAAGTGTAGGAACAGCAGATTTTTTTTTCGCGATTTCAGATTTAATCCCATAGTAAAAGTTGTTCATAATGATGAGTACAATTACCCCTTAAGAGGCTGTGCGTTAATTCCGAGACATGTTGTATACGGAACTGTACAGTTTTTTTTTCTAATCAGTAGGTATGGGAAGGTTCTAAACTACAGGTCATAGAGAAAAACGCTGAACGCGTGCGCTCAATTTTAGAGAAAATAAGTGACATTATAATTTATTTAAAAATAAAGTTATAACGAAGATACTTACCTTCTTTAAAACATAACTGTATTTAATATTCTGCCTCTTATATCACATTACAAACTTAATCATGTAACAATAATAAGCTATGTTAAAGGTAAGAAGGTGAAAAATGCTAGTAAATACAGTAAAAGAAAAATGCTATTTAAAATATTCATATACATTTACCTTGACCATGATCGTACAAACTGTTCAAAGTTGCCAACATTTGATGTACTGAGCACAGCTGAACTCTTTTTTTAAATTGTAGGTGTCAAATAAAGAAAAAAATGATAAGTATGTCACTTTAATTTTCTTCGAATTTATTATTTCTCGATATTGATGTAATTTTTATTTTCTTAAAAAAAAAAAAAAAAAACTCCATGGATCCTTTCAGTGTTTTTCTCTATCACCTATAATTCAGACACCGACTAAACTGGCTTTCCGCCAGGTTTACTAACCATATGAAAATCGGAATACCATATTCAGTTGTTCGTGTAACTTATAAATTACCATTGATTTAAAATTATTTTGAGCGAGAGTGAGACTTTTCGGGATTCACTTGCTTACAATAAGCAAAGTAGTTGCAAAACCAAATATTAACTCAAAGAATTACCTGAATAAACTGACACATCATTGTTTGACATATTGTTGAGTTTATTTTCGCTAAAAACATCGTTGGTACTACTGTCCATGTTCGGATTTCTTATATCATGTAATAGTTTATTTAACGATTCCACTGCGATTTGTATATCTTCACAGCTGGTTGTCGCCTCCTGAGAATACAGAATACATTAAGGGCTGATTTTTCTAAAGCCTGATCTGTCTGCAAAGATTAATTTTGGATTTTTGAGTTTTTCTACACAAAAACTATTTTATTCCACGAAAAACGATACCTGATGTGGGAAGAATGAGTCCCAAGTATGTATAAAAAATTTGTTGTTTATCCATGTCCAAAATCGGAAATTAATTATTAAGGCAATGGACACCAGACGTCAATTTGCTGTGTTATAGCCATTTCATACATCTGTCAAAGAATGACAGTTGTAATAAATATACGGACAATTTAAGTTGGTAGTCAATTTGCTTAACAATTAATTTCCCTGACTGTACATTTAAATCTTGCTTTTATTTTAAATTTAAAAATAAATACTTATAGTAAAACCAAAAACTACCATTACACTTGTAAACTTACCATTATTGCAGCAAGCAAATGCACGCCGTAACTATACATTTGCATATATTGATATGGTGTCATGTGCATAGTTATTTTACCTGTAAATTAGGTAAATTAAAAGTTTAAAAACATATCGTCAATTAGATTGAACTCATATATATAGATGAAAACTCCTTACCTTTAGCGTCACTAACTTGGAAGAGTATGTTTGATAATTTATTAGCTGCTGTCATAATACCTTGATGACCAGAGAATTTTATAGCAATGCATTGAGCTGCCTCGTGTAATGTCCAAGGGGGCGGCATAGCATTATGTATAAACCGTGGGTCTTCTTGTAGCACCTGAGTTAAAACCTCTTCCATTATCTGGATAAATCTTGAAATCCATTCGTCGCATTTCGTTTTCAAATATTGTTCCATGGTAGTACTATCAACTTCATACATGGCTTTATTGGATTGTCCATTGCAAACCGACTGTTGATTAATCGAGTTAGTCGAGTTGCTGTAAGTGCTATCAGCATCAACATTGCTTTCAGTATTAGATATTATGCCGGATGTGGAAGTTTCCTCAATGGTAACGTTTTCTTTGGTGGTGGAATTCCTTGGTTCAGCGTGAATACTTGACTCCCTACTTTCGATACTATCATCAAAAAATTTATTTTCATTACGTCCTAATGTAACGTTATTATTCAATGTTTGGTCTGAAAGTTTGGATATCTCATTATTTACCGTGTCGGTTTGTAGAGATTCTACGTTTTTCGTATTCATGTTTTGGTCATTATAAGATGGAATTTCTTCATTAACTTGAAGAGATGTAATTCTTCTTCGACGCCATTTAAATTGCTTCTTGTCACTTTCGACAGAATTTACTGGTGGCTGATGCGATGTACTGCGCTTAAGCTTTATTTCTCTCTTTTTATCAGGAATATTCGATACTGAAGACACAGGGGGCCTTATAATTGCTTCTTTTCTATTTTGAGAAGAAAAGTTTGAATCTGCATTTAAGCGTTGTTTTTCTACCACATTCGTCATACTGATACAAGCATTGATGTCTTCTAAATCAGTTTGAATACCAGCATCTACTGTATGTTTCAATATTACCAATTCTTCTGTTTTCTCTGGAGTATTATTTTGTTTAGGTGGTGTAATAGGAATATTGTCAATGTGGTCATCACTTTGAATATCCCTTACAGGAGAAGTTGTATCTATTTTTTGTGGGGCATCATTTGGCACAGTAATTTTGATTTTATTAATGAGTTCATTTGACATATACGGCTTTTTAGGACCAGGTGATACCAGTTGTTTATTTGGGATTTCCATTAAAAGGTTTTTAATTTCATCTACACAAAACATATTTATATTTGTGGCACCTTTAGTCAACAACTCATTATCGTTAGTGAGAAGAATCTAAAACAAATAATATTTTTATTTAGTTATTTCATTTCGTTTCAGTAGTCAATCTTATCTCCGCCCGTGAATAACGTAAAAAGGCAACTTAAATACTAGACAATTTTCACAGGGTGTTCTAGCCATGAATATGAACAACTTTTTACTATGGGACCAACTCTTTAATCACGAAAAAAAATCAGCTTTTTCATACAAAAGTTCAATACCTATTCGACCAAAATGTATGAAACAGCAGATTTTTTTTTTCGTGATATCCGAGTTGGTCCCATAGTGAAAATTGTTCATTCATTCATGGGTAAAACACCCTGTGAAAATTTGGGTAGTGATAAAAAATTTGTCCTGTATTATCTATACATACAGACGACGCAGACGTATTATAAAATCCTTGTTCAGTGTTTTAAACCCTTGTCTTGTGCGTGCCCTGCCTATGGCACGGCCTGGACTCGGTAGCGGAGCCGGGCCAGGCTAGTTGTAGTATAAACTAAAAGCTATAATATTCTAACTCACCAAATGATAGTTGTTATTCAATAGTTCTTTGCAAGTTGTATGTATCACCTCTGCCATACTCTCACCTTCCACTTTGGATGGCTCTTCCGCTGAAAGGTTGAAGTACATATTTCTATATAGGTGATATTATGTTATTGCTAATGTGCGGAATACGTTGATATGAGCATTAACCATGGACGTATAACAAAAAAAATAAAGACTTTAACTCAATTACAACAAAAACGCCAACTAAAAAGGTATTTAATAAACAAGACATCGATATCGATTTTTTTCTGTTTTCGTATAGCCGGAGTCACGCGTATCTGTACGATTTATATTTAATGCATAAATCGTACAGATTACGTGTGACTGGTTGTGGTGGTTTAAGTTTTTAACATTCTTATATTTATTTTGGGGTTAATGTAGGTAAGCACCCCACTCGATACGATAGAAAAAAAATCAGAGACAACCCACTTTTTTGATGCAACATCCGTCATCTCTAAAATTCCGGATTGCTGAAAAGAAAACGCTCACCATTATTCAAGTTTATGCTTCTACATCAGCACACCCAGATGTAGAAGTGGCGAAGTTTTACGACATGCTCAACAAAGCTTGTAACGAACAAAAAGGAACTTGGATCGTCGTTCTAGGCGACTTTAATTCAAACTCGGAGCAGTTGCTGATCATGATATGATAAGAATTAATTGTTTGGGTACCAGAAACATGAGAGGTGAACATCTGATTCAATTTGCTTATGAACAAAACTTAAGTGTCAGCAATAGCTTCTTTTTCATAAAACCTCATCGTCGCTGGACATGGGCACCCCCACAGAACAGAAAAAACAGTAGAAGTCGCAAGTAGGCGGGGCCCGCGTACCCCGAACTTTGCAAAGTTCCGCAAAGTCTGCTCCGCGCACACAATTACGCACACCAGTCTTATTACAACCGTCACGGTAACGAAAACTTGAAAAAATGTACAAAAAATCCCTATTATGCTGTTTTAGAATGTAAACACAATATCAGAACCAAAAATGTATCAATTGGTGGTATCATCGGTAAGACCTAATTTATTTTATTTCGATTAAAATTTAAAAAACAATATTTTATCAAACAAGACAAGTAAAAGTTGAATTTATGTTGTATAGTTTAAAGTCTCTTTCTTTTTAACTCAAACATATTATTCGCGAAGATTCCAAGTACGCACATGTCACAGTCAGCTACTCAATTAGAGATTACCCTTATCGATAATGAGTTATCGATAGATATTTTAAACTTACAATGTTCTATGATATATCGGGAAAATGTAACACTGACTGCGTTTTTTTCTTTGGTGACTCAGTATTAGTAATAGAACACATTTCCATGAAATGTTGAAATATTTTTTTTTTCTAATTCTATCTTATCTAAGTTTGAAATAAGTAAATCATGGATCTAGGTGTACCTAATATATTTGTAATATAATCGAGAAAAGGATCAGGAAATTGTACTGCGTTGGAACAATTATCTATCCTAAACTGTTCATCCGCAGTAGATCGCATAAATAAAACATCTACTGATTCAGGTTTAACACAGGACGATTGGACAGAAGACAACACAGAATAGCAAGAAATCGGCGAACTTTTAAAAAACATTTCTCACACATATTATTATTGCACATATTGCAGGTTACATTGCCCGAATCTTAATAAAGAAAATTAATTGCGACGTCTGTGTTGACTTCTTTGCATAAGTTTATAGCCAAAGATAAAGATGGGTTTGTATATCCATCAAGCGGCATGAAAAAAAAAAAATAACGGCTGAAGTTGTCATTCGAACTATGGATGGAAAACTATTTAAATAAGAAGAAATAATAGCCAAAATATTAAGAAAGTTTATTGGAGAAAAGTTGTTCGAAGATATTAAGTTTCATTAAATTGGAGAATTCCCCACATAAAACCATGTAACTGACTTGATAAGAGCCATTACAGAACGCTACATTAATGTACGGATATATACCATCCACTTAAAATGAATATAAAACAAACAGAAAGGCAACTTCTTAACAAGTATGTTTTATTTCAAGGCCAATAATCTGTGTATTTTTGTCGTTTGCTGTTTTTACATGTAATTGATTACCCAATTTTTTTTTTTTTAATTTGTATTAAATAATTTTCACTTTTATAAGCTTTGATCGTATTTCAACATCAAAAGGTCTAAGTTCCAAAATAGTTTTACGAATGACTAGCCACGATTTCGCACATGAAGTATCGTAATAAAAAAGACAACCGCCTTCAAAATCAATAAAGTGAAAAATAACTAATTTCGACCAAGTGAAAAATACATACTATCTGAACGTCCTTCTGTCTTGAAATTGGTTAAAAAGTGGCTTATGTGTTGAGTCTGACATTTAAGATCTATCTATATACCAAATTGCATCAAAGTCCATTACGGACTTAATCAAACTACACATAACACGAGTAATTTTCAAAATCGGATCATTAGATTAACACAAAAATTATTAATTATACTTTCTATAAATCGTAAGTTTTATATTAAAATTTAAACACTTGATTTCAAACATCAAATATTTATCGACTCTAGCGGTTGACTGTATTTTGTTTGAAAATAAAACGGAATGTCGATAAATAAGGCAACGACAGTGGTCATCCCTAGAGTAGGACGAATAGTAGCGACCTCATTACGGAAATATCCATCTTATATCTAACGAAATACAGCTTTAAATTGAATGCAGTTACTATAGTGACATATAGCGGCGGGTAGCGTAACTTGCTTATCAAACTATTCCGTATGCGCTTTAAATGGAAAAGGTAATAAATACTTAACAACAGTAGATAATAAACAACTCTATCGTCATGTTTTTAAGGTTTATTTTCAAACAAGCGTCAATTGAGATATTTCCTACTTTCATTCAATAATAAATTACCAATCACACCAAAGATTTCTTAGTGTTAGGAAATACAATTAACCTGTCTATGTGTGAGTTTGGATACGCTGGTTCCGATACTAATAAAGCGCTATGCGATTTCTACTGTTTTTTTTTTCTGTTCTGTGGGCATCCCCTAACGCAATCACAAAAAATGAAATAGACTTCTGCCTGTCCTCCAACAAACAAATTATCAGTTGTCTCCAAATATTGAACCAAATTCGCTTCAGTTCAGGTCACCGACCACTACGCATAGTTGTAAGATTCAATTTCAAAATACTCTGAGCACAGGTCATTCACAGAACCATAAAACGCTTTGACAAGTCTTTCCTGATTTCTTGCAAAGATAAATTCAACATTGGACTAAAAAATGGCTTTTCTCTAGTCGCCAAAAACGCTGAGTACATATAAGAAGAATATACAAAACATCAAAAATACTATAAAAAACGCTAGCCTGAAAATAAAAAAATTAATAATTCAATTAATAATATTATATATTAGTTAATTTCTCAGTAGCAGCCCGGAGTCTGGGTTTGTGCCCGGTAGATGGCAATAGGCTCGCCCCCTATTACATGGGACTTAAGCATAACTGGCGAAATGTGGGTGTACTATAAGTACACCTTTGCCTAACCCTTCTGAGAAACAAGGCGTGATGTTATGATATGTAAAATAAAAAACTCAAAACAAAAACATTTTAAACTTCGTGATACAACTCTTACGCTGATAAAGGAGAAACAGACTGCAATTGTTGGATCGCAAACGTTCAGAGACACCGATGAAAAAGTTAAAAGAAGTTTTTGAGATGACGTACGCCATTATAACGATAGATAGTACAAATAGCTCTTGAAACTAATAAAACACATACATGAATACAAACAAACAAACAAACATACCTACATAGACTGCTACCAAAAGTTCATAAAGGACAAAAAAATTGTGGAATCATTATACTGACGCCTGCATTAATTGGATACCCCTAGCGTAGAAATTTCAACAATTGTAACGACCTTTGCACAACATATCAACTCGACGCCACACACTCAAGCGACACGATTTTCTTCACACTTTTCTTTGACTTGCTGTCGACACATTAAGGCGAAAACGGTATAGAATTATAATCACTAAAGTCATCAATACAACTCCCTAAGACCATGTAATCCTATTGAATGACTATTTCATGAAATCTCGACAGTTGAGGATTATACTAACTTAAGGAGTCAGTATTACTGATTCTGATGATTTTAATTATGTAAATATTTATTTGTTAAGGTCGCGAATTACACTTAATTAACCTTTAACTCTGATACTCAGCTACAAATTGCAAAGATCGTAAGAAAATTTTTATTTCGAGCATTAATCTGTCAGATTGCTTTAATATCTTACCCATATATGCATGACCAATCTCAATCTGTTGGGACAAAAATCGTAGAATACGTTTCGCTTGAATATTTTCTGTGACAGTAACATAGCTTTTAAGTTCCTCCATGACCCGCTTTGGGACCATAAGGTGGCATTTTTCATCTGTAACAATTTACAAAATGTAGAATTTTAAATGGATTATATTTAAATATTTCATTAGCTATCATAAAAGTTAGATATACTTATATTATCTATTAGTATTCTAAAAGAATAAAAGTCCCTAAATCAATAAAGATAATAAAATATTAAATTTAAAAAATCAAACATAACTGGCGAAATGTGGGTGTATTAGAGGTACACCTCTGCCCAACCCTTCGGGGAAACAAGGCGTGATGTTATGATGTTATGTTAAAAAATCAAAAAACCCGACTGCGTAAAAGTGAACTTTAAAAAAAAGTTTGGAAGCAGCAATGTAAAATCAAATAAAACGAAACAAAGTCATTTCAATTTCAATGTATTGATAAAAAATTAAAATATAAACAAAAACTAATTTGAGCAGAACAAAAATTTTACATAGGTACATCAGAAAATTAAATTAAAATTTAGCTTCATCAAAGTGTCCTCCTTTTTCCTTTATTAGCCTCTCGCATATTCTAGGCATTCTATTTATTTATTTATTAAAATAATCTTCATCTAATTTGTTCCATTCGCTCTCTAATAGCTCCCGCAAATATTCTGAGCTCGTAGGAGAACGATTTTTCACCCTTCTATCGAGGTCATCCCAAACAAGCTCAATGGGAAAAAGATCAGGTGATTGAGATGGCCATTGCATGATGTTTAAGATTTTTCATCTTTTTACTTGTTCAAAAAGGTCTGGCACAGTTTAGAAGAATGCTTAGGATCATTATCCTGTTGGAAAATGAATCCAGGACCAATTAGATTTAGTCCACTAGGTACGGCGGAATTTTGAAGAATTTTCAAGTAACCTTCCTTGTTTAGTTTTCCGGTTATCCTCAAGATTTCCGGGTTTATTGTTGCCAAAACACCCCCAAACTGTGACATTACCTCCACTATGTTTGATAGTAGGCACAGTACATGCCTCTGAAGCCCTCTCTTCTTTTGAGCGGCATACAAACACCCGTCTATTGGATCCTAAAATCTGAAACTTTGATTCGTCACTCCAAAGGACATATTTTTCCCATTGCTCTATTGTCCAGTTTTGGTGCGCTTTTGCCCATTCTAGTCTATTTTTCTTATGTCGAATTGTTAAGTTTTTTAGCTGCAACACATCTTCTTAGTCCCGCAGGCGATTAGTAGTGCAGTTAAGCGTCGTCGATTCCGTTTAGAGAGAATCCTGATGAAGTTGTCTTCTAGCCTTGTTGTGGATTTGGGCGTACCAGACCTCTTTCTATCTTCATTTTTCCCAGTTTCTCGTTTTCTGACAAGGGTATAGTGGATACCTTTACGAGAGATTCCGAGCCTTTCTGCGATTTGACGTTCACTGTATCCTTCCTCACGTAGAGTACAAATAGCGCTTCGCAGTTCGAGCGTGATTTGCTTGCGTTTTGCCATTTTCAGAAGAAAAAATAAGGTCAAAGGAGTCGTCGATATCTTTCGAATACGGACAATGTTAATATCACAATTTTCACGTGCCAATGCTCCAGTTGGACTAAACAGGGTCTTAAAAAGTTAAAACCTCCAAATATTATCAATAAAACCACACCATTGCAACAATAAAGTACCCGACGGATTAAGTCATAAAACACGTGTTTCGTCAAAACTAAGGAGTTAGTTAAAACTTCATGAATGTAGAATAACAATCCTTTTATTTTTATGTAAACAATCGTAAAAGCTTGCAAAACGAAAGTTTCTTGCAAATTTTTGCCGCCTATAGTCGGTATTCATTTGTTTTGTTTGAAGACAGGTCTGCTTCACTTTTGAACGGTAGTGTATATACAGATTAAACACATAACCCTACTTTTTTGGCTTCGCCGCAGTGAATTATCCGAAGAACAAACTTAACATTGTAGTTGAAAAACATGTTCTCCCATCCATACATTCCAACTGCAAATGTAAGTTTGTACGCACAATATTGAGAGATTTACGATGTTATTTTAAGACCATAGACTTCTTATAGGTTTTCCAGTAATCTATACGTACAGGCCTATTTCCGTATTTTTTTCAAATAAGGGGGGGGGGGGGGGGGTTGATAAGGTCAATTTTCGTGTGTTTTCTTAAATAACTTGAAAACAATTTATTTTAAAATTATAAAAAACAGATCTATTTGAGACACACAGTAAATCCTTTCATTTTTTCCTTTTGAGGTTCGGAACCCTAAAAAGGATAAATGATGCTCACCAAAAAAACTTTATTTGGCGGCAAGTTATTTTTAACCGAGTTCAAAAAAAGGAGGAGGTTCTCAGTTCGTCGGAACCTTCCCCGATTACTCGAAGACAGCTAGACCGATTTGGAAAATTTATTTTTTGTTTGAAAGGGTATACTATCCAAATGGTCCCATTGACATCAGGTCAGGATCTGATGATGGGTTCCTGGAGAAATCTAGGGAACTCTTCAAATATTATAGGCACTTCATAAGCTCGTCGCAACGCATATGGTAAAGTGGAGCTGATGGTGAAGTACCAGGAGAACTCCTCAATAATTAACTTCCCTGCATCGGGAAAAGCAATATTTTGTAAAATGTGATGAGCAGTTGTCATTGCTAACTTAGATAAATTACAAACTGACCCACTATAAAGTGAAAAATAAAAAAGTTTTTTGCAAAAAAAAAACAACCGACTTCCAAATAAAACACTAGTGAAAAATAACTTTAATTTCGGAAGTCGGTGGCAAAAACCTAAAATACAGATCCAAAGACACAGACTCCCGAAATGAAAGTTCGTAATTTTCCAAAAGCTACCCTGTACGAGGAGGGATCAAAAAGTAGTGAGAACGACATACTCCTTGGTAAGGAAAAAAATAAATACTGGCAGGCATAGCTCAGATACATATTTGTAATATTAATAAAGAAAAAAATCTTCGATTCTCTTTTGTTTTTTTTTTTTAATGTAGTCATTTGTTTGCTTCGTGTCGGAACGTGTTCTCGAAAATGGAGAAAAACGAAGTGCGAGCCGTTATTAAATAACTCTGTTTAAAAAAGTTAACGACGCAAGAGATTCATTGCGATTTGGAGGCAACATTAGGAGTCTGCTCCGCCGTATTCCGCTGTCGCAAGGTGGGCTTCTCAATTTCGAGTAGGGAGAACGAGCACGGAAGACGAACATCGTTGCGGCCGTCCATCGACGTCAGTCACCCAAGAAAATGTTGCGAAAGTCGAGAAAATTGTATTGAGCGATCGAAGAGTTACCATCCGATACTTAATTCAAGAAACGGGCATTTCATATGGAAGTATTCAATCCATATTGAAACAATATTTGAATATGAGAAAAGTCTCCGCAAGATGGGCGCCGAGAATGTTAACCGACAGTCAGAAACAAAATCAACTTGACATTTCGAAGATATTGTTGAACAAGTTTCAAGAAGATTCTGAAAACTTTTTGTCTCGTTTCGTAACAATGGACAAAACATGGGTCCATCATTTTGATCCCGAGACAAAACAGCAATCTTCGCAATGGAAACGGCCATCATCACCGACCCCGAAGAAGTTTCGTGCCGTGGCATCGGCTGGCAAGGTTATGGCCTCAATATTTTGGGACTCAGAAGGGATATTGTTGATTGATTACCTGGAGCGTGGAACCACTATTACAGGCCAATATTATGCAGCTTTAATTCGCAAGTTGAGGAATGCCATCAAAGAGAAAAGGAGAGGGAAACTTCGAAGGGGCGTGCTGTTTCATCATGACAACGCACCCGCGCACAGGTCGGCAGTTGCGATGGCTGCCATTCAGCAAGCTGACTTCGAATTGGTTGACCACCCCCGTTATTCACCAGATCTGGCGCCTAGCGATTTCTATCTGTTCCCCAAATTGAAAGAATACTTAAGGGGAAACAGGTACGAAGACGATAACGAGGTGATAGATGCCGTGGAGAGCTTTTTGCAGGACCAAGACAAAACATTTTTTTTGAAAGGGATTGAAGCCTTGGAAAAGCGCTGGACTCGGTGTGTAGAGAGACTCGGAGACTATGTAGAAAAATAAATTATTATGTTATCAATAGTCATTATATTCTATCTCATTCTCACTACTTTTTGATCCCTCCTCGTAAATGGGGTGGAGAGGGTGTTGAAGTTCCAAGGGAAAAGTACGAATTCCACGCGGGGAAACTCACGGGCGAAGGAGCTAGTGTGAACATAAATATATACTATAAGCATAACCAGTCTATTTTTCCACTGCCGGGTCACAGGCCTCCTCTCTGTGAGAGGGCCTGGGCCATAGTCCACCACGCGGACCCAGTGCGTCTTGGTCTTCGAATTTTTATTTATTTTACTATTTATGTACACACAATAAAACATTATACAGTTAGGACATTATCATCATTGAGTACAAAGGTACTGCTTATTTCTTAAGAAATTTCTTCCAGCAGACCTGAGAAAGGAGAAATTAAAAAAGAAATGTAGACAATAGTGTGTGAGAACAAGAAGAGAAGAATATGATTAGTGTCGTCTTAAACTAAAATATAAAAACCTACACATATACTATACAGCAAAAATTAACAAATATTTAAATAAAAATATAATATTTTAATAAATTTTACTCGATATTTGAATTGCGAAATAGATTTTAAATCTCGAATGCTAGGCGGAAGTGAGTTCCACAATCTTACAGCATGGACAGAAAAGGAATAAGAATAGTAGCTTGTTTTATAAGGATGGGATTTAAGGAGAGATCTGAGGTGTGATCTACACGGTGCGTCGCTAGGGCGAGCGTAAGAAAATCGCTCACACAGATAGGAAGGATAAGACGGGTTGTGTAAGATGTTGAAGAGGAGACATAAAATTCGAGTGTTCCTGCGAAGGCAGATTGGGAGCCACTTGAGTTCCTTGCGAAGGTGAGAAACATGGTCATACTTTCGCAGACCGAAAACAAAGCGAATGCACAAGTTTTGCAAGCGCTCAAGCTTGTTTAATAGCTCCTCAGTAGCATCCAGGTAGCAGTTTTAAGTTCTAGGACATGCCAATTTCCTCACCATGTTTTCCTTCACCGTTTTGAGAGCAGTGGTGATGAAATAAATTACATAATGTGCCTGCCAGAGTTCGAACCAACGACCTTCGACACGAAGTCGTTCTAACATGTTACATAGTCATAGCTAATGTTTCCTAAGACAAGTTTCCCCATACCTGTTATGGATTCGGCTTTCCCCCTACTGCCCATTTAAGAAAAACACTCTGTTTATGTATGGAACAGCAAATTATTATTTAATTACCTGAATCTGTTAATGTAGTCAGAAATTTAAATTCATGTAGCAGTACCTCCAGATCAACAACAATAAACCAAGCATCTGAATTGGAATCAGAGGGGGCCAGACTTTTTAAAGGCCCCAAATCAACCTTAGAAGGTTTTTCATGCAATTGTGTCTCTAGACACCTGCTCTCCTGAAAAATAAATAGCCAAGTCAAAAATGATTATGTCATCCAATCAAAAAACAGTAAAATGTTATTCAGTCTTACATACCATTCCAGTACCCAAATCATTTGAATGAATTCCTTCAACTTTATTAGCAATGTGAGCAGCGATATCAGCTTTCCGTGGATTTGTTATTAAGAAACCAGATCCTAAAAATAAATAGTAAATGTCATTAAAATATTGATCATTATTAGCATTATGTTATTAAGATTATAATAAAAAGAAAATAAATACCTCCTGGATTACTAGATGCTTTATTAAATCTCTTCTTAAATGATAACTTTTGCCTTAAATCATTTTTATTTGTGAATCCAATTTTTTTATTTATAGTGCGCTTGGCACTTTGGTCATGATTAAAATCTCTTGGATAAAATGCCCGTGTACCACTCGTAGTTAATGCAGACCGAGTTGCATTTTCAAAACTATTGAAAACAAGTCCTGTTGCAGGTTGTGATATATTTTGGTTGTAGGCAACATTCAGTGGGCCTGGGTTGTGGTTCACTACAGTAGCTAAGCCGGGTGCAATGAAAACTTGCTGTGTATGAGGAACAGCCCATACCTTGGGATTATAGACCGTAGGGGTAGTGTTTAAATGATATGTACTTAGAGAATTATTCAATGAATTAAAATTACATACAGGTTCTATTGAAGCAGGACTATTAATCTGGGTGTCCTGCATTACCCCTGATATTTGGTTAAAAGGAGTACAAAAAGTTGAATTACTATTTGCAATATTTGAGTAAGTTAAATCTGAGGATTGTTGTTCTGAATTCCTATTAATTACAAATTGTTCACTAGAGAGTGACTGAGGTGGTTCTGAATTATTATTTAATGGAGTACTAGGTGGTTTTTCCTTTGGTTCTGGACATTTCGTAGGTTTAGCGCCCGGTAGGTGTTCAAGATGTTTTGTTCTACGTTTTGCTTTTTCAATCTGTAAAAAAACACATGATAAATAATCAAATAATTACATTTTTATCATTTTGGCTAAAGAATTGATATGTTATTAATTACCAAAATTATATAAAATAATGAATAACAAAGTTATTTAAATAAAAACAAAAAAAATAGACATGGGCATAGGATGCATAATGCGTATTACAAATGCTTTTTTTTTATTAGCCGATACTGTGCCACTGCTAGGCAAAGGCCTCCCCCAAGTCCTACCAGGAACTCTTTTCCTGCGCCACCTCGAACCAGCCCTCGCGGCAAGTGTCCATGACATCTGGCTACCTCTTTCTGGCCCAGCTGAGGCTGGGTCAGAAAGTGGTAGCAAGACAGTTCCGGCGTTGAGACCCTGCCGTCCATTTTCAGGCACCCATTGTGTGGAGACTTTTGCCCAGGAGTCAGCATTCATGGGGATGATGTGACCTGCCCAATCTCATTTGATCCTGGCAATCTTCTTTCCTACATCCAGTATGCCCGTTTTGGAACACAGCATGGTATTTCGAATTTTGTCTTGGGTAAATGACCCAAAATGCTGCATTCCATCGCTTTTCCTGTATTTTTTTACAGTAGCTATTTTTTATTGGGTAGAATAGACCCTTTTTAGTAAAATATTTATTTAAAAACCCCAAAGAGCGTAAAACTATTGGTGCTGAGAAAAAAAAAAACTAGTAAAGCATAGTTGATGGAGCCCATTTTGCGAATGATTTACATGACATCTACACACTATAAAATTGTGAAGCTTCGGACGCGCAGGTGTTAAAGTACAGTGGAGCCTGAAGTTTCTTTATATCTATTCAATTAGCTAAAATAAAATTTATATTATTTACAAACATTTTTAAGTTCTTGAAATAGTGGTATTTGAAGAACTTAAAAGAACGTTAAAGTTACAATAACGGATTAAAAATAACTGCCATGTAGCTAATTAAATTATATTACCTCTGCATCACTTAAATTCCACGCAGTTTCCCCAGTTAAACTGTTAAAATAGTATACATGTCCTGGATGCGATTTAGATTTGCATACTATCCAAGAGTTGCCAACAGAAGTTACTTTGCGCCTGGCATCATTCCTTAATTCTTCACTCATAATATTGAAGAATACCTCTAAATTATTTCTAAACTATAGTTTTAACTATCTTCTGTAGCTTTAAATACCTAATTACGAGCCACCACAACAACAGTAAATTATCATTTTAACCGACATAGTCAAAAAATCCACGATTCTAAACATGCAACATGTCGTACAAAAATGTCACCTGTCACCAACCACAGCGCAGACTTCATAGATTATCGTAGACCACAGACTAAGTAGACGTAAAATAAGATTTTTATACCATGGAATTAGTATGTACTGTATAGTATTATTGCTATGCTCTAACATAAACCATCGTATCGCGTAAGGGTATCGTCGGGGATAGTTCGATATCGCGTAACTAGAGTTTGGATAACGAAAGCTGACCACGAATTATTTTCAAAAGTTTTAGTATAGCAATATTTTATGGCTGGCAAAATTGTCAGTTTCCAATTTGGATAATTTTGATAATTCGACTATATGAGACAAAATAAACGAATTTTATGGAGCGAAAAAACAAGTCCCTGCACTGAGCAACCTGCACAATGAGCTGAAGGAAGCAATTGAATTTACGGGATGCCGTAAAACCCTTAGAAAAATTTAACACAAGAACGGGTTTGAGTTTCAAAACAATAAAAACGAACGGGCTTTACTTACAGAAAAATATGATATTGCGACATGAAGACACATATTCTTGAGGACAATAAATCAGAAGAGGCTAGAAGGTAAACAGATTGAAAACCTTGATGAGACATAATTATGTACAGACGCCAGCAGGTCAAGCTACCCGAAACTGTCAAATTTTCCCAATCAACCTTGAACCTAATGCTTTAGCGGTAAAGTTGAAAATCTATTAAAGAAATTTGACAGATTCTAGTAGCTTGATGTGCTGCCGTCCATACATCAGAACTATAAAGTTAAAAAATCGTGGCAAGGACCTTCAATAAGTGGCGTCACTACTAATATATCGTCAGGAAAAAAGACATGTTATTGTGCATGCAAGATCGGAGGAAGGGTTTGTGCCAGGTGCATTATTGGTATTCAGCACAAAATCCAAATCAGCTGACTACCATGATGATATGAATGCTACCAACTTTATGAAATGGTTTTTAGGAAATGTTGATACCAAAACTCACTAAACCTAGTGTACCTACTTGTGATGGATCATGCAAGTTACCAAGTGTAACAAGTAAACAAACCCACTCCTACTATGTCTGATTCTAAAGCTAATCTCCGAATATGGCGAAGTGGGTGGGTGGTGGTGAGTGGTATGTACGAAGTCTGATTGCTTCTATGTGGTAAAAATTGCTGGCAAGGATAACAAAAAGCAGCATCTTTCTCGGCAGAGTGTTGCAACCATTTATATCGCTTGAACCAGTCCACCACAAAGGCCCTGTTATTATCTTTTGGATATCTGTCTAACTTGCTTTATAGGTTCTCCGAGTTGTGCAATATTAGAAGGAATACCATAGTTAGCATTACCAATATGTTTCACCGAACCTGTATCCATAGGGGTAGAAGTAGCTTTTGAATCCTGTTCTTCCTTCTGCTGCGAGGAATGAGGTTCTTCGTGGGCAATGTTTATTTATTTAAAATTTTCACACCCAAAAGGTGCAAACGCGAACTTAATAAATAAATAAACCCTTTATTATCAGGTAACAAAGACCCATAGATATACATACCTTAAACTTACCTAAGTATACATAATAAGTATAGTAACAATTTTGTTAATAAATAAAACGTAACAACTATGTTAGTATCACTTAGTTGCACTAAGTCTTTGTGCGTTCTGGTGGCACTTGTCCGCGAAAGCGGCAGAATACTACATCCTGCGGCTAAAAGCTTTCTTCCATCACCAGGTGCAGGTAGCATGTTGGTATGCGCACCACGAACGCCTTGAAGTTGACGTTGCGGTGCGACTCCAGTAACTGCACCCTCGGCGCATACCTCGTCTTCTAGCGCACGTACTCCACGATGTTCTCCGCCTTAGTGGTGAAGACTACTTAACTTAATGCCTACTAAATAACTTAATGCTTATGCTTAATGACTTACTTAATGCCTTAGGCATTCTCTACCAGTCAACCAAGGGTGGTGAAGAGAGTAGATGGCAGGTGCTCTGTTTGAGAGGAACAATGGTGCCGATTCTCTTGTACACCGAACTAAACTAACTAAACTATTAATAAAATTCCTTAATTTTGGCTATAAGAATCTTTAAACTATTCTGACAAATATCTATTTACAGAATTATAATTATTAAAGTCATCAATACAACTGTCTAAGACCAAGTAATTCCATGAATGACTATTTCAAGAAATCTTGACATTTGAGGATTAAACTAACTTATAATTATGTAAAAAACATATTTGTTACGGTCGCGCATCATACTTTTATCAACATACACCCAGACACTGAGCTGCAATTTGCAAAAATCGTATGAAAATTTTTAATTTCGCGGGCTACCTTAGCGCTTCCCCCTTTAATATATTATGATTATAAGATTTTTTCCGTCATAATTAGTTGATGGTATTTTCTTAAGATAAGGCATTGCCCCACAATGCCCCCCCCCCTAGCCCCCCCCCCAGCTACGGCCCTGTCTCTATTCCTTTAAATAAATGTATAGTAATAACTTTTTGTTTAATTCAACCTTTTTTTTATAAGGCTGTGCCAGGAAAGTTGAGCTGTGAACTTCAATGTGCAGAAGTTAAAAAATGCCAAGCTAGTTTCGATTAGAGCTTTACTTTGGTGCTGATAATGATCATCCTCACGGCGAAATATTGTAACGCTAACTTGCTTATCCACCATTGCGCGAATACATAATGGTGGTTTAACAGTTCAAGTAAATATCAAGGTTATTATGGTCTAAGTATATAAATATGAAATACTGATATAAATATCGCATAATATGCCTTGCGTAATAAATAGTATTGTTGACAGCTCTTGATTTTTTAAATTCCCGCCTTTTTTCTTGGACAGCTTTCGTTGGTCAGACTCTAGCTCTGGTGAGTACCAAATGTTTCAAGAGGAACAAAAGCCTAATTACTTTATTATTGTACTTGATGGATTTACGTTCAAATTAAAGAAATTATTTTGGGTCCTGCTTATACATAGCAAAATTTTCTCTAAAAAATACGCCATTCATAGTAATCCTACCAACTTATCTGTGAACTGAAAGAGGACGGCACCGTCGATTCAGTGTTGCTAATTAATATAAGGTGCCCAAAATTGAGTATGTTTTCAAGAAGGAAATTTCACATTAGACATAATCGTTTAATAAGAATTACAGTTTTTACAAATTAAAAACAATGATACCTATAAAAATAATAAAATAAATAAAAAGAATTTGATAATTTACAGTTACGTAGGTACGCTAACAGTTTAGTCTCTCAGCAATAAACAATGGCTTTATCTAAAAAGTAATTCAATGAAGTGGAAATTCAGCAGATAAAATGTTCCACAACTTTCATTTAATGCGAAGTTAAGTAGGTACCTACCTTGCAAGAGTTACCTGGATGTCTAGCATTTAGTTATGACCGTACCTCACCCCTAACAGCAGATTTGACTGATTGATTATAATTAGCAGTGGTACCTACTGGTAGTGTAGTGTAATAAAAAAAAACAAATTGCTTTACAATGATTTATGGAAAACCAGGTTTACAGTAATTGTGATCTTTAGATGAACCTGCATACACAACTTCATCCTGGTTGTGAGGCCATACTCCGCTTATTTCCGTACCACTATCATCATTATCACTATCGCTTTCGGTTTCAGTGTCACTTACCACTTCTATAATAAAAGGTTTATCTGAATACAAATCATGTTTTAAGTATTCTCCTTCTAACCTGCGAACGTGTTTACAATGCTGTGCCCACTCATGAACTGTAATAGCGTCAAAAGCTTTTCTAACTAGGCGGGAAATTTCAGCATTTTTGTGCTCAATATTTACATCAGCAACTTTTCTTTTCATTGTGCTCCATGTGAGTTCAATGGGATTGAGATCACAGTGATAAGGTGGTAAATATAAGCATTTGTGTCTATTGTCTTCTAACATTTTTTCAATCTCATATACCTACAGGTTAAGGCTTGTTTCTCTTAATTATTTCTAAAAGCTGAGGTTTAGTCAAATTCTCTCCGTAGTCAATTTTATTTTGGGTCAACCATAATTGCATATCTTTTTTTAAGGAATTCGTATTTGGGACTTTATTCACACAAATACGGTGATAAGGAGCATTATCCATCACTATTATGGATGGCTCTCGTAAATTAGGCACAAGTTTTTCAATAACCCACTTTTTAAATTTGGTACTATTTGTTGGAGTTTGCATGCATCACAGAGCATGGTCTCTTTGGTGGAAATCTACCGTTGCTTATGGAGTTTTTTCTAACAGTCTTGTCAATCAATATGTTGACCGTATATTGTACGTAACTAGCCAAAATATATTATGTAAATGTACTCTGTGTATTATGTTCTGTACATAACTAGGTACCAAATTATCAATTGGTAGCAGAGCGTGGTTATTTCGAGGAACGACGTCATCATCGTATCGTATAGAACCACTTAGTAAAACTAATTATGATACCTGGTGCGTACAGGCTGAGGCCATCTTAATAAAAAATGAGCTATGGGAATACGCGAGCGGAGCCACAAAATTATCCGTGAACGCGACTGCCGAAGAGACAGAGAAGTTCCTGAAAAGGGACACGATGGCTCGTGCTGAGATCATGCTTTTGATGTCTCCACCTCAACTCAAGCAGGTAACTGGCTGTAAAACATCTAAAGAGGTTTGGGACAAGCTAAAGTCTATTCATCAAAGTTCGGGACCTGCGCGAAAAGCAACTTTGCTTAAACAGCTCGTTCTGAAGAAAATGGCTGAAAAAGACGATGTACAGGATCACTTAAGCAATTTTATGGATGTGGTTGATAAACTAGCAACAATGGGCGTGGAAATCCATCCAGAACTATTAAGCATTATGATGCTGTATAGCCTGCCACAAAGTTTCGAAAATTTCAGGATTGCCATCGAAACTAGAGACAGTTTACCAAGTCCAGATAATTTAAAAATTAAAATTGTTGAAGAAAGTGAAGCCAGAAAGAACAGCAATAGTAGAGACATTTTTGAAGATGCTTTTTATGGCAGAAATAAAAGACAAGGAAGTAACAACTACAGCGGAACTTTCAAGTTCAGATGCAACAAATGCAAAAGAAAGGGACATAAGGCTTCTGAATGCCAAGCGAGAGCCGGTTACAGTGAAAATAATACACATCTGAACACATCTATTGGCCCACCTTGTATTTTCAGTTTCGTTTGGTCCTAGCTAAAATTTTATATTAGGTCGAGCAAAAAGTTTTTATGCAGTTTTGAACCTGGCACATTTTCATTCAATAGTCTTTTTTTGAATTTCGAACACAGAATTTAAAGAAACAAAAGACAATATTTTGGAGCCTGTTTGTTGATATCAAACAATCGAATACTAAGAAAACTTGGTTTTATTGGTTTACTTGGATTTAATTCTTGAAAAAGTGATTGATATCTTTGGTTTTGCAACAAACATTACTTATTCTTAACATTAAGGTGAGGTTCTATCAATAATCTATGGATACTTCACCTGAAGTCGCCGCCCAAGCTGTGGCACTTATTCAGGCCGGACACAGCCAAAGAAACGTGAGTGCTCAACTTAATTTAAGTCGATCTGCGGTCCGAAATGTTTATCGGAGGTACCTAGTGACTGGCGGCTTTGTTCATCGCCAAGGAAGGCCACGATCTCGGGTCACAACTGAAAGGCAGGATCGATTCATCGTGACGACCAGCTTGAGAAATCGTCACCTTACCTCCATTGAGATACAAAACCAACTTCGCAACTTCCACGGAGTATCTGTGATCGCTCGAAGTGTTCGGAGAAGGTTAAAAGAACGCGATATGGTACCACACAAGCCAGCTAATGGGCCCAAACTAACGCGAGCCCACCGAACAGCGCGCCTTCATTTCGCACGCAGTCATTTAAATTGGACACAGCAAGATTGGAGCCGTGTACTCTTTTCTGATGAGTCTAAAATTGTATTACATGGCAATGATGGAAGGAAGAAGGTCTACCGACGTAAGGGAGAGCGTTTCGCACAATACTGCTTTGAAGAGAGGGTTGCTTATGGCGGTGGCTCATGGACTGTCTGGGGCGGTATATCCGCGAGCGGCAAAACTCAACTTGAGGTTGTTACAGGACCACGGCTGCCAACATTAAATGCTGAAAGGTACATTCGTGAGTGCTTAGAACCTCACGTGATACCATACGCGGACTATGTGGGCCCAAATTTCCTTTTTATCCATGATAATGCAAGAGCCCATGCGGCCGGCATCGTCAGGGAATATCTTCGGGATGTGAACATCACAGTTATGGACTGGCCAGCCAGAAGCCCAGACATGAACCCCATTGAGCACATGTGGGATGAGCTAAAAAGACGTGTTAGGGCTCGTCAGCCAGTTGCCCAGACGATGCAGGAGTTGAAAACTGCCATAGAAGAGGAATGGGAGATGATCCCTCAAAATTTCATAGAGCGGTTGATAAACTCTATGCCTAATCGTATGAGAGCTGTGGTAGATGCCCATGGAGGCAACACGCGTTATTAAATTAAACCTTTATTTGATAAAACATGTTTTTTATTCAAAAATCAATTGCCTTTAACAAGGCGCATATCCGACTTGTTAGGCGTAGCTCCTTGTCGTATGGTATTCTGAATTCAAATTTAAAACAATACGATCGAAAAAGATGGTAAAATGTATCAGGTTTAAAACTGCATCAACAGTTTTTGTTCAATCTAGCAATCATATTTCGGTAGGGGCCATCGAAACCTAAACTCTAAGGTGGGCCAATAGATGTGTCCAGAAGTGTACAAATCATGGAAGTTTTAGTGTGCAACCAACTTGTCTAACGTCTGCGAAGCATTTCAAGAAAAATATTTGGTGCCTCGACAGCGGATGTACATCTCACATGTGTGGCGATGAGGAGAAATTTGACAGCATAAACAGTGAGTCTGGAACATTAAAACTAGCTTCCGATCAGTATGTCACTCAAGTAAAAGGCAAAGGAAAAATTACGGTTAGAGTGAAGGATGGACACTACGATATAAACAATGCTCTATATGTACCTGAATTGTCCATGAACTTGATTTCAGTTGGAAAAATCACTGATAATGGATATACTGTAGTATTCCAGAAAAATCAGGCACTGATAAAGAACAGTGGCGGCAAGATTGTTCTCAAGGCAAATAGAGAGAATGATTTGTACTACATGAGTTTTGACGAAGTAGAAAAGGCCAACGCAGTAGAAGAAGATACAAATATTATGAAGTGGCACAAGAAACTCGGACATTTAAATGAATCTGACCTGAAAGCAGCATCCAAGCAAGAACTAATAAAAGGATTAGAAATTAAAGAAAAGGAAAAGTTGGGAGACTGTGAAACATGTCTGAAAGGAAAAATGACGAGATTACCATTTAATACCTCAGACGGTATAGAGACAAGAGAGCCACTGGAAATCATACATACTGACGTGTGTGGACCTATGCAAGTTGAAACTCATGCTGGATCAAAATATTTCGTGACTTTCATTGATGATTCCACTAGATATTGCTGCGTATATTTTATGAAAAATAAGAGCGAGGTATTCCAGATATTCACAGAATACAAAAATATGGTCGAAAATGCATTAAACCATAAAATAAAATATCTACAATCGGACAATGGTACTGAGTACATAAACAAAAATTTTAATGATTATTTAATGCAACATGGAATACAACGCAGATTAACGTCACCCTACACACCACAAAGTAATGGACTTGCAGAGCGTAAAAATCGGACATTAGTCGAGAAGGCGAGATGCCTAATGCTTGAATCACGTGTTCCAGAGGAGCTGTGGGCAAATGCCATTCATACAGCAAACTATGTAACGAATAGATGCCCAAGTAAAGCCCTAAATGGACAGACACCTTTCCAAAAATGGATTGGTCGTGAACCATCTGCAAGACACCTACATATATTCGGTCAGAAAACGTTTGTCCTAAGGAAAGGACCTAAAAGAGGATGGAAATTTGCTCCTCGAGCCACCGAAGGCGTATTTGTTGGATACGCAAAATGTGCCAGAGGGTACCGAATCTTCGTTCCTGATTCAAAAGAATCCATAATAAGCAGAGACGTAAGATTTGTTAATACCATGTTTTACGGAAAGGAATGTGCAAATTTTAAAGAAACAAGGAAGAATAGAAGAGATATAAATAAAAGAAATACTAATCAGATAGTAAAACCTAAAAGGCAACAAAAAGAAGAAACAAGCGAAAATCTGACGCAGTACCTATTTCTTCGACGCAGTATGAAACTCCATCATTGACACAGCTTGATACTCCACTACACGATGTTTTCGGAGACACGGTCAATGATGCACTTGATGAATTTAATGAAAATGTTGATGAAGCAGTAGTCGAACATCATGAACAACATGAAGCAACCGAAGGCGAAAAAGTTCATGATGATGCCAATAACAGAAGACAATCTCAAAGAAAAAGGCAATTGCCAGTATGGGCTCAGGATTATAAGATGGAAGGCAGAAATGACGAGGAATTCACTACTAATAAAATGTATCTATGCGAAGAAGAAGAAGAAGAGGGAGATGAAAGGTACTGGCATGATGCTATAAAAGCAGAAATTAGAGCACACGTAAAGAACAGTACGTGGATTATCGCAAAACGAGAAAAAGGAATGAATCTTGTGGATTTCAAAATGATTTTAAAAAAGAAAATAGGTCCGAAAAACACGGAGGTAAAGAAAGCGAGACTAGTTGCAAGAGGATTTAGGCAAAGATCTGGAGTTGACTACAACCAGACGTATTCTCCAGTTGCAAAGCTAAGTTCAATTAGAAGCATCATCGCTATATCTGTGGAAGAGGGAATGAAACTTAACCAAATGGATGTCACGACAGCTTACCTAAATGGCGAGCTAGATAAGAAAATAGCAATGGAGATGCCAGATTACTTGGAAAAATATGTAGCAGAAATAATGGTGGAAGAAAGTGGTAACAATGATTTAACACTGTTCCATAAAGCTAAGAAAATGTTAGAGGACTTGAAAAACATAAAAGGAGAGAAAGTATGCCATCTCGAAAAAGCACTCTACGGCTTGAAGCAGTCAGGTCGACAATGGTACTTGAAACTGAGTAGCGAGTTACAAAAAATGGGGTTTGTCCCATCAGAAGCTGATCCTTGCATATATATACTAAAGAAAGGAAGAGCTAAAATGATGATAGCAATATACGTAGATGATTTGTTAATAGCTTACTCCTGTGACACAAAATTAAAAGAAATAAAAAGGATGCTAAATGAAAAATTCGAAATGAAGGATCTAGGAGAGCCTGAACAACTTCTAGGAATACAGATTAAAAGGCAAGGAGAAACCGAAATAAAATTATATCAAGAACGATATATTGAAAAAGTGTTGAAGAAATTTAACATGGAAGACTGCAAGCCAACAGTTACACCAATGGAACATAATCTGAAAATACAGAAGAATGAAAAGTGTGATGAAAAATTACCATATCAACAATTGATTGGCACACTGATGTATTTAGCCGTGGCCACCAGGCCTGATATAATGTTCAGTGTGAGCTATTTGTCCCAATTCAACAGTTGTTTCGGAGAGGAACATTTTAAGAGCGCGAAGTGTGTGCTACGTTATTTAAAAGGGACCAAAGGAATGGGTCCGTGTTACAAGAAAACCGAAATGGAGTTGTATGGTCAAGCTGATGCAGATTTTGCATCTTGTGCGATAGATCGAAGATCGTACAGTGGCTACTGTTTTAAACTCGCCGGTGCTCCCGTTAGCTGGGAAAGCAGAAAACAATAGAGTGTAGCCTTATCAACAGCCGAAGCAGAGTACACGTGTGTGGCTGAAGCTGCTAAGGAAGCAATCCATCTAAGACGTTTAATAAATGACATATCAGAATGGAGGCAACCCATCGTCAAAATATATAATGATAATCAGCCTGCCGTACAATTGACGAAAAATCCTATGATTGGTTCTAAGACGAAGCATATTGATACGAAACTACATTTCATACGACAGTTGAAAGAAGTTGAAATAGAATACCGTCCAAGTGCCCACATGGAGGCAGATATGTTGACTAAGAGTTTATCTGGACCAAGACTTAATGGATTAAGGTCCTCACTTGGTTTGATATAGCGATCATGCTAGTGATTAGGAGGAGCATGTTGGAGTTTGCATGCATCACAGAGCATGGTCTCTTTGGTGGAAATCTACCGTTGCTATGGAGATTTTTCTAACAGTGTTGTCAATCAATATGTCGACCGTATATTGTACGTAACTAGCCAAAATATATTATGTAAATGTACTCTGTGTATTATGTTCTGTACATAACTAGGTACCAAATTATCACTATTCATCTCGTCTTGATAATCACCACTTTTTGTGTTTGATTTAAACACAAGTAGTGCATTTGTAACAAATCCAGTATCTCCTCCCGCATGAACAATAATATATCTTTGCCCTTTCGATACAGGCTCCAATACTCCGTCTTCACCCACTCCTTGCCAACATTTACCCGATGTATGCGAAGAGTGAATATATGTCTCATCTAAATAAATTATGGGCCGGGGCTGCGGAGATTTATTATTTTTATCCACTGCATGGAAGTAGATACTTAGCTCTCCAAGCTGATATTTCATACCTTCCGATTGGATTGAGATTTTTTAAAACGAAATCCCACCTTGTGAAGCAGCTTTCGCAGACTCTCTCGCTGTCCTGTGTAATTTATTTCTGTCTTTAATACCTCTATAAGCTTTTTAACAGTAGGGACCTCTTTTTTAGCAGAATAAAATTCATGTACTTTCCTCCGTATAACTCCCATGTCAAAATCATCAACATGCACAAATCCACTTTTACGTTTTCTCTCCTTGCCTGGTGTCCGAATTTTTGTACCAGTTTCTTCTGCTGCGTGCCCTTAACTATTTTTGAAATTAGTCCTTGACTCACACCTGAAATATAAGATAATAAAATAAATGTTAGTAGAAATTTGAAATCTGGCAGGTTAGTTTGCTCACTCACTTAGCAGGTTACCTATTAGATGTATGGACGACAGCACATCAAGCTACTGCAATCTGTCAAATTTCTATAATAGATTTTCAACTTTATCGCTAAGGCATTAGGTTCAAGGTTGATTGGGAAAATTTGACAGTTTTGGGTAGCTTGACCTGCTGGCGTCTGTACGTTACCGTTACGCTAACCTGCAGCAAGAATAGAAACGAATATTTCGTGGACTTAAATAATTAGTTAAGTATCGGGTAATTTATAACAAGAAAGTTGACAACACTAACCTGTCGCTGCCGAAAATATTCGTTTGTATATTTGATTAAATGGAATAATCGGAGACCCCGCCCGAGCTTCTTCTTCAAAAAAGGTTTTAACCTTTAGAATAATGTTTCGAGCATCACTTTTAATAGCTTTCGGTATATTTAACTTTATAAATTCAGCAATATCACGACAAAACAACCAGAGAACCCGAATGTAGTAGGTATACACTGACAATCGAATGACATTTCAACATGACGGCCGTTGTTCCAATTTTCGCCATTTCACAGATAAGTTGGTAGGAGTGTAAAATTATTAAAACATATTGACATTTAATCACTTCTTTTTGTATTCTCTTTAAACAGACCCGTGCTCTATATACATATAGGTCACATGCCGAAACTCATATCTTATTTTCATGTGCCCTCTAGTATACTTGCCAAGTTACGTATCTACACGTAAATTCCTTGTTGAATTATTCAATTCGGACCTTTCGTTTAAAAATTACGACGACGGGTATTAAAATGCTTAAAGTAAGAAAAATGCTCTGACTGTTTGAACGCGCTTTATTAAAATATTAAAATCACCGAAAATAACGAAATAGCGAAATAAAAGCAAACTCACGAATGAACGAAATGTCAAATTTATTGTAGGCCGTGGGGACCTAGCTATGACCACGCCATCTACAATTAGCTTTGCCCGACCTTCCCCATATATTTTATAGTAGCACTTACGTTATGTTACGAAGTACCTAATAACAACAATTAATTATTTAAGTACCACTTTTTCGCACGGAAAACTACTGTTGTGTGTAGTGATCCTTAATTTTGTATGAATTTGGTGCCTTCGGAAGTTCCGAATCAATATTTTGAATCGGGATTCTGAAACGGAATTCCGACTGTATGTGGCCGGCCTCGGTGGACTGCGATAGACTGAGTTGATCTTCCACCACGATCTTTCATTTATTACCATATATGTATAGTGAATTATCTATGTTTGTCAATTCACCAGTAATCACGATTCACGATGCATCGAAGATAGGTTATTTCCATCTATGTAGATATATATAGGTACATACTAATTCCATGACAAAGAGCGAAACTCATATGACAAATTAAAATCGCCTTCAAAAATCTATAATGTTTAAACATCGAACTTCAAATAAAATAGTTCTATAGAATCTTTGACATTAATTCCCATCGCTTTTCAGGTTGCGAACAAAATGGTTCTATTTTGGATTACTCTTGTTCTAGCACTAATTGGCAAGTATTTTCTTTTAATAATTTACCTAGCTAAGGCTGGGTCACTACAAGAGTGCGAGCTTTCGCCGCCGTTTGCTTCCGTACTCAGTGTCGGTCGTAACCAGAGTCGCTGGGGCTCAGACACATAAAAAGACGCAATGGGCCAAGGATGATGCTCCATGATGACTCCACATAAAAAAGTCTTAAGATACACAATATACTAAAATCTCCCTCGTTCCCCGACCCGCCGCGTTGTATCGGCCGCATGCGCTATTACCTATTTCGTTCGCTTAGCGTTCTTTCCGACTTTTTTTTCTTTTTTCTCGGCTCCGGAGGGTCGTAGCGTGATGTTAAATTAACTTTACTATCCTCGAGAATTGGGCTACCAAATGCAAAAAGAATGAATACCGTATAGTATAACTTCAATATCATTCAGTAAAAAGCTGTTATTTTGACATTACAAACGGACACTTAAAATTTTATTTATTTGTAGGTATAGACTAGCTGTGCCCTGCGACTTTTCGTGCGCGTGGAAGTCGTAAGATACACAATATATATACAAATAAATAAAATTGAAGCGTCTCTGTAATACTAAATGCATCGGCATCGGGGTTTTTCGTTTGACCACTTGTATCGTTGGTTTAGACCAACCAAATATTCTTCAGACCATTTCTTCCAAAAGTCATTCACCATTTTCTGTGTCATCTTCCATCGTTGACCTCCGGTTACATGAATGTCTAGATTTTCATCAGGAATGGCTACCAATTGCTCTTCCACTAAAAAGTGTCCAGGAGTTAATGGTTGTGGATCGGTAGGATCCTCACTCATGTATAAACTTGGGCGAGAATTAAGACACGCCTCTATCTGACTTAAAGCTGTTGATAGTTCCCCAAAAGTAAGAGTAGAATCTCCGATCACTCTCCTCAAATGTGACTTAGCCGACTTCACGCTCGCCTCCCCTAATCCACCGAAGTTAGGGGCGTGTGGGGGAATAAAATGCAACGTGGTTCCGTCATTGGCTAACATTTAGGCAATTTCTGTGGGAAGCTTTGATTTTGCGTGATTCAACATCACCTTCAGCTCTGTCGGTTCCCACAAAGTTGGTCCCATTGTCACTATATAAATTCACGCACTAGCCCCGTCGTGACACAAATCGGCGAAATGCGGCCATGAACGAACCCCTTACAAGGTTACATCCGATACTGCCTCGATGTATACAGCTCTAGTCGACATGCATATGAAAATGCATATACATATATATATGTAGGTACCTATCCCTTATACGACTTGGAACCTCTTCCAGTGAAAATCTAATGTTGACAAATCCGGTGAAATCAACTCCAGAAGCCGTAAAGGGTCTTGAAGGCATCTCAATCTGATTTTTGGTAACTGACCCATGAGCTGCTGATTGTTTTGCTGCGAATATCTTAAACATTTGATACATTCTCGGTAGTATTTCTTCACACGTTCTCTGGCTCGTATTATCCAATATTTCGATCGTAAATAATTTAACATAATTTGTGGGCCTCGTGTATAGTTTTATAATGAGCGTCAATTATTAATAGCTTTCGGGTTTCCGCCATATTCCATAATATTCCATAATATTCCATAATCTTCCATAATCCATACTAATATTATAAATTCGAAAGTAGCTCTGTCGCTTGCGGTCTGTTAGGACCGATTCCTATATTGTACTGTGGTGCTATTCTGGAAAGATCCCACCGTGAAAATTTAGGTGAAGTGAGCGTGATGTGAGCTGTCATCCCGCCTTACTCTAATAGGGATTGAGCTCACTTCCAACTCACTTCACCTAAGTGCTCACGGTGTGATGTTTACAGAATAGATCGGCTGATCTCATAATGAACAAATCCCAAAATCACCTTTTCCCAAAATGACAAATTTTCTTAGTTTTTGAATGTCGGAAATAAAACTGTCAGTAGGTAAGTAACACTTAATTTGAAAATCTTAAAATTAAATAACGAAACTTATTAATATAAGTTTAAAGATATTATAGTAGTATAAGAAATAATTTAAAGATTTTTGATACTTGCGATATTTTTTAGAAACTGAATTTCTGTTATAGCGCTGGAAAGTAACTCATTCAAACGCGACGACAGATCGTTGACGAAATCTGTCTTCTGACAATCAAGGCCACACATAACATACGACTCAAGTAGCGCAATTTCTGTTATAGCTAGAGTGCATCTCATGTCAATTCCAATAAGCGCAAACACGGCTAGGATCTAGGATACATTGTTTTATTACGGAGTTCCGGTGTCTACCTTCTGGTTTCATCATCATCATACAAACTTTCATCCCCTATAACAGCCCCTGTAGGATTGTTTTTGAGGCAAACATTTGCATATTTCCTTCCCCAGGATGCCATCTATCTTGCCAAAAATATCGAAATCCGTTCAGAGGTTTAGGCGTGAAAAGGTAACATACAGACAGACAGACTGAGTTACTTTCGAATTTATAATATTATTATGGGCGATGGCTATTGATGATGTCGGAAAAAATCATGCCGACTGGGAACTTTTTGGCGTGCGCCGCGTAAACCAATAGAGTATTACGGAACATAGGGTACTTTTAATCCCGGCAGATACGTTCCTGTGGGATATCTTCCGACATCCACGCGGGGGAAGCCGTGGGCAAAAGCTAGTTAATATTATAAATTTGAAAGTAACTCTGTCTGTACGTTACCTTTTCACGCCTGAACCGCTGAACAGATTTCGATCAAATTTGGCAAGGAGACAGATGGCATCCCGGGGACGGACATAGGCTACATTTTTTTATGAGATGTGTTGGAAACAACAAATAGGATTTTGTTACTTACAAATCTCGTCTCCGCTAAGCTTCAGTGGATACGGTTGAACAGAGAGGAGAGGAGATGTCTCATAAAGGCTTAGCGCGAACAAAACAGACATATGAGCAAGCTGTCGACGGCGCGCAGCGGAAACGAGAGATGTGAGCGGCGGCGTGCGGCGAGCGGCACCACTAGTTCCCCCGAATCACATAACCCGCCCGCCCGCACTGTAGCCACACAGTACACACATCTGCTCCGGTCCAGCCAGTACGCATCTCCGCAATCTTCGGTGGAATTGTGATACACCCTAGCTATTAAGTATCTCCTCTCCTCTCCGCTTCGCACATCTCCACCCATCTCCGCTCTGGTGGAGTCCGGGCCTTAAGAGTTGTATTGATGATTATAATGATTTTATTTCTGCAAATACATATTTGTTACGGTCGCGAATCATATTTTAATCGACTTACAACTTAATACTGACCTGCAAATTGCAAAAAACGTAAAAAAAAAAATTTCGCGGCCTACCTGGGCGCTGGTAGGTACCTACATACCTACATCAATGGTAAAACGTATGTTAAATGTTAACCTACATCAATGGTTAAATGTATGTTAAATGTTTGTTATGCTTCGCCATCTGATCTGTCGTCGCAACCAACCGAGGCACGCGCACTGTGAACCCAGTCGTAAAGATTGTTATTAATTTTAGGCACCAATGCCGACGGAGAGTTCTGCGTTCTTCATAGTCCAAGCTCTCTAACCTTTATTCGGACAGATGTAACGTTGGAAAGCCTTCTGAAAGAGATATTTTGTGCTGCACTTGGACTCTCTGTTGAACAAGTATGTTACTTATACCTATTTAATCTAAACCAGAGTATATGGTCAATGCTATCTCAATGGCTCAATATGACCATTTCAATTTGGCTAACAGAAACAATTAAAAAGTCGTGTGTCTCGCGTAGATCTACGTTCCGTTCGTTACGTAGATATCATCATCATCATCATCATCATCCACAGCCCGTTTTTACCCACAGCATAGGCCTCTTTTCATGTGCCAATCCCCACGCTCCTGTGGCAACCTCATCCAGGTTCTACCCGCGATGGTAACAATGTCGTCTACGTAGACGAAGGGTTAATACACTCCCGCACCCTAATTGCGTAACACACTATCAATCAGAATCTGAATCATTTTGAGGCTTTTTGCTAATCCTACTTCGTATGTTCGAAAAATTTGTCTGCTCACTATCGTAAATAACGCAATGAATGTTGTTGACCTATCAAAATGAAACCGATTCCTACTATAAGTGTGTTACGCAATTACCCCGCCGCACGTTTCATAGACATTCAAATGTTTTTTTTTAAGTGCCGCTTTTTTCGCTTGGAAACGATGAGAATACCTATTATATGCCTTTATGATAAACTTTCAGATTTATAATCGTAAACAGCGCACTCAGAATTTTTTCGAGATTTGTATGGAGTCGGCATAATAAATGCACAATTGCGCCTAATATCCTTTTAGGTTATTAATATATGAATTATTTTGGATTTTTTGACATACTCCATGCTAATGTCAAACTGCGGCGAAAAATTACAATTCTTTTTGTTTATTTTTTCGTTTTTAACTAATATCAAGCTTAACATGGATGATATAAACTAGACATTTACGCAAATTAATTGAAACTTAGTCAATAGACTTGAGACATATCTCATTTGAAAGGTCTTGGGTTACTGTGGTGCTATTCTGTAAAGATCCCACTGTGAAAATGTAGGTGAAGTGAGCGTGATGTGAACTGTCATCCCACCTTACTCTATTAGGGATTGAGCTCACTTCAAACTCACTTCACCTAAGTGCTCACGGTGTGATGTTTACAGAATAGATCGGCTGATCATTCTTTACTATGGCGACAACCATCGCCACATATTACAAAAAATATTTAAAAAAACTGAAAATTGACTTTATTTCATTTAAGTATACTTCTATGTTTAACATGACATAACGTAACGCCTGTATTCCCAGCAAGTGATGGCAGAGATGCACAGTATACCCCATTTTTCCAGATATATTATAATTGCTATATACAAAAAAGTATAGGTACTTACAAAAATAACAGCAGAACAGTTACAAGACATAGTGACTGTGATGGATGAAGCATAATAATATATTTATTATGCTTATTTATTAAGACTATAAGCACAATTAAAAAAATAACTACAAGGGCGAACTAACGCCCGAGTCATTTTCTACCAGTCAACCTTAGGGTGATGCAGAGACAAAACATGGGAGGTGCAACATAAAGGATAAGTAACATGAAAAAGAAATAAAATATTGGTAAAAAGCTTTAAAAAACAAGTTTGTAATGAAGTATAAAGTACTAAATAAAACTTACGTAAACACAGAACCTTCTATCACCTTCACTTGTAAGGTACTTGTCAAGATAAATCAAAATGGCCAAAACACAACAGGGCTATCTTGTTTAGTTGAGGACTGCCCGTGACCACCTTCCGGCTCCATCATTAGACCCTGGACATCACCTAAGGTCAAGACATATCCAATGATCCCAAACACGATGGTGCCATCTTGTTTTGTTGAGAAGTGCCTATGGCCACCTTCCAGCTCCATCATCAGACCAGCTCCATGGTAACATATTTTTGCGTTGTCACCGAAGTTATATAAGTATGCCAAGTTTCAGTCTAATCGGATGCCAGAGGAAGTGCTTGAAAAATGGATGACAATGGGAGAAACACCGGAAACATATGAACGCAGCAAGTTAATATAAAGCTTGTAAAAAAAAAAAAAAAATTAATACATGAGTGCGGTTGTGTGTGTGTTGTAAGTATCACGTATCTGGTGAAATGTGGATGTTCTTTTTAAGTAGTTGAAATTCAAGTTTAGTGTTTGTTTTCCTATAGAATAGAGCTGTTCCTCTATGTACCCCTTACTGGAAGGCGTTATGTTATGATTTAAGCTTAATATCACTAATACATATAAGTTGACACTTTTTGGATATCTCTGATCTTTTTCATTGTGGGTGAAAATACAAGCCAGTAAACCTATAATTATATAGCTCAGAAGTGTTCCTTTGCTCCGGGGAAAACTGGTGTGATCTAATGTATGTATTCCACGTCTATGCGGGGCAATAATTGAATACTCAACTAGCGAAAAGTCTGGGTGTCTTAAACATCTCTGTCTATCTGTAAGAGGATTACAGGCGTAATGATATGTTATGTTTTAAGTTTAATATTACGAGTATATTAGTTAACTAACATTGTGTTTCATCTCTTTCATTTTGACGACAATTATTATTCAGTACCTACCTATGTAGCTACAGAGGTGTACCTCTGCCTACCGCTCCTTCCGACGAATACAAGTGTGATGTTATGTACGAGGAGGGATCAAAAAGTAGTGAGAATGAGATAGAATATAACATAATAACACACACATATTGATAACATATTAATTTATTTTTCTACATAGTCTCCGAGTCTCTCTACACACCGAGTCCAGCGCTTTTCCAAGGATTCAATCCCTTTCAAAAAAAAAATTTTGTCTTGGTCCTGCAAATAGCTCACCACGGCATCCATCACCTCGTAATCGTCTTCGTACCTGTTTCCCTTAAGTATTCTTTCAATTTGGGGGACAGATAAAAATCGCTAGGCACCATATCTGGTGAATAAGGGGGGTGGTCAACCAATTCGAAGCCAGCTTGCTGAATGGCAGCCATCGCAACTGCCGACCTGTGCGCGGGTGGGTTGTCGTGATGAAACAGCACGCCCCTTCGAAGTTTCCCTCTCCTTTTCTCTTTGATGACATTCCTCAACTTGGGAATTAAAGCTGCATAATATTGGCCTGTAATAGTGGTTCCACGCTCCAGGTAATCAATCAACAATATCCCTTCTGAGTCCCAAAATATTGAGGCCATAACCTTGCCAGCCGATGCCACGGCACGAAACTTCTTCGGGGTCGGTGATGATGGCCGTTTCCATTGCGAAGATTGCTGTTTTGTCTCGGGATCAAAATGATCGACCCATGTTTCGTCCATTGTTACGAAACGGAGACAAAAAGTTTTCAGAATCTTCTTGAAACTTGTACAACAATATCTTCGAAACGTCAAGGCGATTGTGTTTCTGACTGTCGGTTAACATTCTCGGCACCCATCTTGCGGAGACTTTTCTCATATTCAAAGATTGTTTCAATATGGATTGCATACTTCCATATGAAATGCCCGTTTCTTGAATTAAGTATCGGAAGGTAACTCTTCGATCGCTCGATACAATTTTCTCGACTTTCGCAACATTTTCTTGGGTGACTGACGTCGATGGACGGCCGCAACGATGTTCGTCTTCCGTGCTTGTTCTCCCTACTCGAAATTGAGAAGCTCACCTTGCGATAGTGGAATACGGCGGAGCAGCTACCTAATTGCGTAACGCATTTTCGTTAAACGATTCAAACTAGTTGGTTTCGTTCCGATCGCGGTTTGCTTTATTTTACAACTTTCGTATTGCGTATCTAGGTACTTTTTTAAACAGAGGTATTTAATAACGGCTCGCACTTCGTTTCTCTCCATTTTCGAGAACACGTTCCGACACGAAGCAAACAAATGACTACATTCAGAAAAAAACAAAAGAGAATCGAAGATTTTTTCTCTTTATTAATATTACAAATATGTATCTGAGCTATGCCTGCCAGTATTTTTTTTTTCTTACCAAGGAGTATGTCGTTCTCACTACTTTTTGATCCCTCCTCGTAAGTAAAATGACATTCCTTCAAATCCACGTCTTCCGTTTGGCGAAAAATAACATAAATTGCGAAAATAGATGTTCCACACACTTCTGCCTACTCCTTCGTAGAAAAAAGGCGTAATGTTATGTTTTTTATGTTCTATATTATATAAGTTGGCAATTTCGTATCATTATTATCTCTTTTATTGTGACAAAAAATAGAAACAAAAATCTATATTTTCGTTAGATAAATTAAACTGAAGAATGATTTTTTCAGGAAACCCCGTATATTTAAGACTTAAGGCGAAAGCGCCAGGGTAGCGCGCGAAATTCAATTTTTTTTTTACGTTTTTTGCAATTTGCTGGTCAGTATTAAGTTATACGTTGATTAAAATATGATTCGCGGCCGTAACAAATATGTATTTACAGAATTATAATCATTAAAGTCATCAACACAACTCTCTAAGACCAAGTAAACCCCAAGTTTTATTACTGATTGTAATGATTATAATTCTGTAAATACATATTTGTTACGACCGCGAATCATATTTTCATCAACGTACAACTTAACACTGACCAGCAAATTGCAAAAAACGTAAGAAAATTTGAATTTCGCGGGCTACCTTAGCGCTTCCCCCTTAAACGGTTTGTTATTTGGTAGTCCTTTACGAAAAATATGAGATAAAAAGAAGTCTGTTGGATCAAAAAAAAGTGGGGACGGGGTCAATAGTAGGTTGCCCATCGTCCTTTACTTTTTTTTGGCGAATGTTGTTCGGTACCCGCGAAATATTTTTTTTTATCTGACTATAGGTACCTACACTATCCCGAGAGTAGTATGTAACTAAACCATAAAAAAAGTTTTAAATTAAATTTGTTAACAGAATGCAGAATGGAAAGGCATGTATATCATGGACCCTTTCAACACCCCTGAAGCTGTTGTGGAGGTGCACATTGATGGTGTCTCCAGCCTTGCCGAAAATGTGAGTGCCCAATACAACTTCGCGGAATAGACCAACCCGACTCACAAACAGATAAAAAATCCAAAATGGATAGAAATGACATCAGTTCGTTAGCCTGAAGTCTGTTGGAACGCTGGTTCAAACCGCGCAAGAGAAGGCAAACCCATTTGCCTCCATCTTCGCCAAAAATTCACGTCTTGATGTGGCTTCTAGGATACCACCTAACATACACTGCCGTCCAAAAGTTTGGAAGCAGCAAGGTAAAATCAAATAAAACAAAACAAAGTCATTTCATGAGGTTTAAGATTTTTTCATCTTTTTTCTTGTTCAAAAAGGTCTGGTACAGTTTAGAAGAATGCTTAGAATCATTATCCTGTTGGAAAATGAATCCAGGACCAATTAGATTTAGTCCACTGGGAATTTTGGAGAATCTTCAAGTAACCTTCCTTGTTTAGTTTTCCAGTTATCCTCAGAAGATTTCTGGGTTTATTGTTGCCAAAAGACCCCCAAACACAAACATTACCTCCACCATGTTTGATAGTAGGCACAGTACATGCCTCTGAAGCCCTCTTTTTTTGACCGGCGCGGCGGCGTACAAACACACGTCTATTGGATCTGAAAATCTGAAACTTTGATTCGTCACTCCAAAGGACATTTTCCCATTGCTCTATTGTCCAGTTTTCAATTCGGCATAAGAAAAATAGACTAGAATGGGCAAAAGCGCACCAAAACTGGACACCGCCAAAAGGAGCCTGTTTCAGTTATCTCCTACTTTCCGTCGTGTATCTGTACCAGTTACCGACTGCCTAGAGCTTTTTTGCTTGAAGTTGACGTCTGATCTCAACTTCGGCCATCCCACCAACCACTACCACCAACCATCGAGTCAAAAGCACTGACTGCAGTCATGAAGCTGGTCATCTTAAACAAGGTGAGGCGATACTTCACATCTGGACAGCTTTTAAGTCTGTACAAAGGACGGCTGGCCCGTTCCTGTATGGAGTATTGCAGCCACATATGAGATGGCTCAACTTGACTCGGTCGAATGCAGGGCAAAAAAGGCTTATTGGTGACGAGTCGTTGGTGACTAGGCTTCACAGCCTGGCTTCATCAGCGTAATGTTGCTTGCCAGTTAGTCTTGGGTCTTCTACAGACTGTACTTTGGAGTGTGCGCAGGAGCTCCACGACCTGATCCCACCATCGCCCTTTTGCTACCGGACTACCATACACACTACAGGGTACCATCCTCACTTGGTTGATATCCCGACTAGTCGTACTAAGTGGTTCTCCTCCACATTAATTATGCACACAGCCAAAGTGTGGTCTGTGTTCCCTTCCACTTATAACACGTCTGCCTTCAAAGCAAAAGTGAACAGGCATCGTCTGAGCACACTCCTTCAATCATAGACCTCATCCATCGCTTTCCATCAGGCGTGATCGAGGTCAAGACCAGGCCCGTTCAGCGATAAAAAAAATAAAAAACACTTTTTTCGGAAATATTATCTAGGTTGTACAGAAACGCCACGTCTAGAGATTTAAGTACTTATTAGGTTGTTTAAATATTTAGGTAAAAAAATTTTTACAAAAAATAAAACCGACTTCCAAAAAAAAAAACACTACAAAGTGAAAAATAGCTTTGATTTCGGAAGTTGGTGTCTTTGGTTTTGTATTTTGTATTTTAGCACTCCATTTATGTAAATAAAACAGCTGTAATCAAAAAATCAGCAATGGATGTTGAAATACTCGGCGGCCGAAAGCTCGCTGCGCTGCCGTTCGCTACGCGCGTTTTGCCACGGTAACGATACAATGCGTGTGAGGTAATAAAACAAATCAGGTTTATTGGATTTCCATAACGTTCCTGAAATAATTTCATGTACAGATCATCTTAGTAGATATACTGAATTCACCCCATCAGTCTGCGGAGGGCTGTCCCTTACACCCTGTATACCTATACATATACAATGCGTCGACTTGAGAACCTCCTCCTTTTTTTTTCGTCAGTAAAAAAATACACCTGACAGAAACCAAAATGAACACACAGTAGGAATCGGTATACCTATTGTAAGTGGTGTTACGCAATTGCCCCACTGATTGACAAACTCGGCCGTTGATTACAGACAAGGATCATCATCATCTTCCTACCCTTATCCCATGTTACTTGGGGTCGGCGCAACACGTTTTCTCTCTCCATTTTCCCCTGTCAACCGTCACGCTATCATTCACTCCCTTCTTTTTCATATCATTACTCACACAATCCATCCATCTTTTCTTTGGCCTTCTCTCCCTCTCCATCCATCAACATTTATAGTCATCACTAGTATTAGGTTGTGTTGTATATTGATTAAAATATGATTCGCGACAAATATGTATTTACAGAATTATAATCATTAAAGTCATCAATACAACTCTCTAAGACCAAGTAATTCTATTGAATGACTATTTCATGAAATCTTAACATTTCAGGATTATACTAACTTAAGGAATTTTATTACTGATTCTAATAATATTAGGTCCTTACATATGGAATTGGCGTTTTGTACGGGAGGAATATAAAGTAATTGAAATAAAAAGATTGCCGTTTTTACGAACAAATTAAAAAAGTTATTACTAAATAAATGTTATTATAGCATAAATGAATATTTAATTGAGAAATGTATAGAACTGACATGATTATATAAATTAATAAAAAAAAAATATTGATTAAAATAATAATTAAGTAATAAAATGATACCTTAGTAGATTATACTTAGAATAAGTTAGTTGCATGAATACCTAAATAAGTCCTCTTCCTTCAAACTTTTCTTTTGCTGTGCCCGACAGGGTCCACGATTGTTTCGGCAAATATTTACTTACCACCTAAGCATATACATTGTGGAATGCAATAAATGATTGAGTATTGAGTATTAATTTTTTTCTTTTTTGTAATATATATTTAATTAATCAAAGTATGCACCGTTATTATCTACGCACTTTTGCCATCTCATAGGTAGTTATTGATCCCTTTACTAAAAAAACCATGGCGGCGAGAATCAATAAACTCTTTGAAGGCGGTTTGGCCTGCCGCATCGGAGTTGAATTTTTTTCCTTGTAAGAAGTTGTCTAAATTCCGGAAAAAATGGTAATCTGTTGGAGCAAGGTCCGGGGAAGACGGTGGATGTCGCAGACATTCCAATTGTAGCTCTTCTAACTTAGTGGTTGTTTGTTGTGCAGTGTGTGGTCTTGCGTTGTCGTGAAGCAGCAGTGGCCTAGAGCGATTGACCAATTTCGGTTGTTTAGCAGCTAGTTCTTCCTTCATGGTTTGCAGTTGCTGACAATAGATATCTGCCGTAATCGTTTGGTCAGATTTTAGAAAGCTGTAGTGAACGACACCGGCGCTAGTCCACCAAACACTCACAAGTAACTTTTTCTGAGTCAATTTTCGTTTAGAGCAGGATTTGACTGGGTCTCCAGGGTTTAGCCATTGCGACGAGCGCTTCCGACTATCGTACAGTATCCACTTTTCATCACAAGTAATGATTCGATTTAAAATCCCTTCATTATTGTGTCGGTTGAGCAAAGTAACACAGCAGTCGACGCGTGTTTGCAAGTTCGATTCACTCAATTCATGAGGTACCCATCGTTCAAGTTTTTTTACTTTCCCGATTTGCTTCAAGTGGATTAATACAGTTTTATCACTTACCCCAAAGCCTGCAGCTATCTCTGAAGTGCTTTGTGATGGATCCGCTTCCACAATAGCTTTTAATTCTTCATTTTCCACTTTGGTCTCCGGCCGTCCACGGGGTTGGTTCTGAAGGTCGAAATTTCCAGAATGAAAACGTTGAAACCAAAAACGTACCGTGCTTTCTTTTGCGACACCAGCATCGTACACATAATTAATCCTTCGAGTTGTTTCTGCAGCACTGGTGCCACGGTAGAACTCGTACTCGTAAATATACCGATATTTCATGTTTTCCATTGTGCGGTAATAAGCGACGCCAAAGAAAAAAAATAATGAGGAAAAAACAAATGAATGACTGTTTTCAAAACTTAAATGTACCAGCTAATAAATTTGAATTTGGAATTCTTAACCAAAGAGGAGATACAGATACCTATTTCAGATCAAAGTGGTCAGTACGACAAAACGCTAATTTCATATGTAAGGACATGATATTATAATTCTGTAAATACATATTTGTTACGGTCGCGTATCATACATACCTACTTTTAATCAACATACACCCAGACACTGAGCTACAAATTGCAAAAATCGTAAGAAAATTTTAATTTCGCGGCTACCTTAGCGCTTTCCCCTTAACTTGAGGGGCATCCGTGGGTCGTAAGTCGTTCCTGTGACCTGTCGCCATTTCATCCATCCTGAGTTGATCCGGTGCGTTACCTCTCGGTCTAGTTCACCATCCTCTTGGACAAACGACCCGAGGTACCGAAAGTCGGGAGTAGATCGGTAAGGGCGTTCCGGCGAGAGATATGGGGACAGGACTGGAGAGACCGCCAAAATCACAAAACAAATATTCTGTTTTGGTCCGACTTAATCTCAGGCCAGCGGTCTCCAGTCTTGCCAACCACACCTCCAATCTGCTCTGGGTTTCTAAGCCGCTCTCAGCAACCAGCACAATGTCATCAGCGAATAGCATACACCAGGGCGCCTCTTCCTGGATATCCGACGTAAGCAGACAACGATCAGCACCCTAATTGCGTCAATCACAACAGTCTGAATGATTTTGAAGCAAATTGCTAATCCATTGCTTCATATGTTCGAAAAATTTGTCTACTCAACAACGTAAATAAACGCAATCAATGTTGTTGAACTGTCCACATTAAACCAATTCCTACTGTGTGTTACGCAATTGCCCCGCAGGATCAATATTGGGATTGAGATATAGAAAGCAGCCGCGCAACAATAAAATCTGCAATAAGCAAGGCGTTAGATATATAAAAATGTGTACTACCAAGTACAATCAAAATACTACATTATCTGGAAATAAATGTTTTTATTCAAACGTGCTAAAATTATTTTATTTAATTTTCAGACAGGGTTGAAGGCCAAAGTCTTTCCGCTGATCGTAGATGAATATGAACCAGATACCTTCAAAGGTGTAAAGCTCAGAATTAAGCAGCGCTTGGATATCGGAGACAACAAAATCGTAAATATTAAACTATCCGATGAAAATAAGGTAAGTAACTACTTACGTACTTGAACAAATTTCGGCGGAAAAGAATATACCTACTGGTGAAAATATTATTTCGCACCTTCGCGTAGTCTGTCTGTGTCGAGGAAATATAAAAATGTACAGGTACAGTCATTTGGTGTTCAAACAGGATGTTATCAGGAATTTTCTTCGGGAGTTTTGAAAACTGACCGCGGGCCGAATATCCTCTACAGCAATCGTTTTAGAGAATATTTGGTCTACGAGACAAAACATCATCCTCCATCAGACTGTGGCGCTTGTAAGTACACTAAAACTATTCATTTTACAATAAAAAGGTTAGTACATAAAGTATAGGAAATTAACTCTAGTTTAATAATGAATTACAAAACTATTTTCATTGTAAATGAGTCGGAAAGGACATTTTGTTAAAAAACTAATTTTGGGCTTTCCCAATATGGCAAAGATACGAAGTGGCATAGTAAAAATTCGAAGAGAGCACGTCAAAATCAATAAAATCACCAATTTTCAAAACTCCCGGAAAACTTTCCAGATATAACTATTTACTTACCGAATGACTGGATATTGACTACAAGCAGTCAGCCACTATTTTTCTTTCATTTTAGCGGTAGCATTTTAGTAGCGGCCACTGATCATTATTCACTAAATGTATCTATGTGCAATGTGTATGTCTAAAGGCCTCGTTTACGGAGACGCAGGGCGACGCGCGTCGCGTACGCGGCGTGGCGTCTCGCGGCGTGTCTGACGTTTTTTCAGTTCACAGACAGGCGGTGCGTGCTGCGGCCCGCGTCACTTCACGCGCAAAGACAAACGTACGGTAACTAGTGTGGTTGAGCGGTGCTTGCGGAATAGCGGTACCCGCTGTGCCTGCCGCGTCGTCCGCATCGGCGCACGCGGCGTCGTCAGCTGCCACGCCCGCGGCTACCCTCACCGCACCTCTCCCTCCCCTTCCTACACACATCGAAGGGCACGCGGAGATGGCTGCTGCATCACCTCACCCGCCGCGTTGGCCGCCGGCGCCGTTTCGACCGCCGCGAAACCCGCCGCGTCCTAAGCGGCGTCGCCCCGCGCACAATTCAAACAAACGCGTGCAAAAACGCTTCTCCTTGAACGCTCTATACATCGCCGTATGTTTGTATTTCCGGAAGCCCGCACCGCGCACCGCGGCGCCTGGCACCCCGCAACTTCCTGAACGAGGCCTAGCCTAAATAACGTGTCGTGACGTGACTCGTGTAACCTTTGCATTTATAAGTACAGTCTGTTGTCAACATTATCTGACCCACCCTAAAAACAAACGAATTTGGACCCTCTGCTTGTAACATTAAGGTTTAGTCAATTTATATGAGCTTATCAGACAAGTGCTCGAGCACTCGATGAACAAATACAATAATAATACAGACACGCAAATTTGATCTTTAACACGTAATATTAAGGTAAACCCACCCAACATTGTCGGAGCCACCGACATTATATATCATTTTGTTAAGCTATTTTAATCATTATCACGTTGACATTAAAGTTGAAAAGCTTTTAAGTCGCACTACATGGTTACAACCCAATCTTTAATTTCGCATATTCCCAATAAGTTCTTGTGGCTTAGCGGTTTGAACACACAACATGCGGGCTCGAAAACACAGTCCACCACACCTATATTTTCATTTCGTTGTCATTTCTACAATTTTGCTTGCATTATTTAAGAACGACGACCAATATGATTTACGCCTAATAACTTATCTTGTAAACAGGTGGGTAAATTAAAAAACTAAGTTCACAGAATTTTTATATTTACCAAGAATGGTTAGATACGAAGTAAAACATACATTTGCTTCGTTCATGAGGTAGATAATAAATTCATCTAAGTGACAAAAGTTACACTACGCCTAATAGCAGTGACTGCGGCACACAATTTGTGTAAATCGCGTTCCACATAACTCGTTAAGTATTTTTAAGCAATTTGGTGTAAAAAAGCATCATGTCACAACTTGATGACTATACCAAACATAAAATCATATTTTTACATGAGCAGAAAGTTGGAATTAGAGAGATTGGTCGTCGAATTAATACAGCAGTAAGTGTTTTTTTTATACCTATTTTATTTTATTGATTGTGATTAATGAACGCGTAGTTGGCTGTTTTACCGTTACATTCACTCCTTACAAGTTAAATACACGGTTCCAAAAATATTTTTTTTTTTGTTTTAGAGAAATACGGTCAGGCTACGGCTAAGACGTTATGGAGACAATGGAAATATTCAGCGGATTCGTCCAGGAGCAAAAGCCATCAAGTATAGTCCCGAATTCGAACGCCCCACCGGGCCATTGTTTCAAGCCATGATGAAAATCCATTTTTGCCCATTCGTGTAACCGCAATAAACCATAATAATTCGGTGGAAACAGTGAGAAGGCATTATAAACCGGCACAGAAAATTTTATTGACACTTGCTCATCGCGAAGAAAGTGTCCGTTTTGCCCAGGAATATTAAAATTTTAATTGGGAAGAAAATGTTGGGATCTTCACTGATGAAAAATCATTTAAATCGGACAAAGATGGACGTAAAATCTTATGGCGAAGGAAAGGAGAACGCTACAATGAGAAGTGCTTGCTACCTTGTAGAACCAGCGGTAGAATAACCCTGGGCTACTGAGGCTGGATGTCGTCTATGGAACCTGGTGAATTGGTGGAAGTTGGCGGTAGGATTAATAGTACTTTGTATTTGGAGATTCTGCGTGACGTCATGCTGCCGACTATGCGAATTGCCTATACAACAGTTCGCTCGAGACACTTGTTTGCTAGTACTCTTTGTAGAACCAACTCAGGCGTACGCTCACCACCGCTGCATCGATTGGTTGACACCTACAATAGGCAGTTTGACTCAACTGACATTGTTTCTCAGCAAAGCTTTATTTAGAAAAGAAATTGTTACTATTTTAAGTGATCAGAACCCTAATAATTAAGTAATGTTTACTTTTATTCTGTTTATTTTTATATCGTTCTTTCTAACAACTAGTAGATCTTTTTAGTAATATGTGGATAACGTTGTGAGTAGTGTATTTGTTATCTACCTCTATTATTAAGTTCTAAGCTATGTTTACTTATTACTACACTGCTGTTTGTTGTCCCTAAATAAATAAATAAATAAACATCACATATTTATTTCATGCACCGTGCAGGCATTGTGCAGGATTGGTTAGCTGCTCAAGAAGGTGTGACAGTTATTAATTGGCCATCTAAAAGTCCTGATTTGAACCCTATAGAAAATCTATGGGGTCAAATGGTTTTAAATTGGGACACAACGGAAGTGCGAAACAAACACAACTTGGGTGAGATAGTGACATCGAGACCGATTTGGGAGCACATGAGAGGCAAAGATTTGTATTGGAATATGGTGCGCGGTATGCGTAGCCGCTTTCAGCAAGTTATAGCAGGGGACGGGTGCGCCAATCCGCTACAATTAATCTAGTAGGTATTTTTAACAACTTCCCTGTCCCATACAACGCATTTTTCACAGTTTTTTCTTCTGATGAGTTATATATAACATTCTTATATACCATAAAATATAATTTTCATAATTACATGTAGATTTATCCTATTTTGGTTATTTTATGACTCATTGTGACTCATGGACGTATGGCGAAAACTTCTCTCGTGAGTCATATATGACTCATTGGACAGGGAAGTTGTTAAATACACCATGTAAGTAAATGCTCAATGAATTGATTGTTAAACCATTAAAATGTTGCAGATTATGTGGTGATGTTATTGTTGTAAGTAGATTTTTTTCTATTTAAATAACATGTTTATTCACTACATATAGGCAGCTATAAATCTGTAAAGCAGATGAATTCATTTTCTCGATAACAAACTTTTAAGCATAAGCATGCCTTTTTTAATGTTTATAAATGGTTAGATTTAATTATGGCATACTAATATAAAATGTATATTAATTTGGAAATATATGAGCAATTACTTACTTTATTACCTAAGTGTTTTAATGAAATATTTTAAACTTGCAATTGTTTAGTTTTATTTCTATACAAACTGCCCGTTTAATAAGACAAGCGCGTTCCGCCTCCTCCATTGCGAGCATTACTCCCTCACAGAAAGAGGTAATGGCTTCCCATTTACTCTCCTCTCGCTTCTCGCTCCGTACCATGGCCTGGGCCAGGGCCGGACGCGAGAGATCGCCGCCGCCGATCGCTTCCATGAGGACACGGCGGTGCCCCGCCCAATTCGAGCAGACCTCCACCGTATGCTCCACTGTCCTCCGGGCGATCCACACAGTGGTGACACCCGGGCGTTTCCTCCCGCCTTATCCGGAATAGGTACCTCCCGAAGCACCTGTGTCCGGTGAGGACCTGCGTCAGGTGGAAGGTGTCCTCACCTTCCGCCTGACGCAGTGGCGGCTCAGCCACTCCTCAAAGAGGGGACTTATCGCCGCAATTGTGGCGTGCCCAGCGCTGGGTTGCGACAATCGCACTCTCCGTGCCGCATGAGATCCCGCCGGAGCTCTGTCCGCCGCTGCCGGCCCCGGCGTTTTACCTCCTCGCACCACTCCCACATGTGCGCGAGGACATTGCATCCAGATCCCATGGCGGTAATGCGGCAAGGAGGTTCGCCGCCTCACCGGAGACCGTGCGGTATCCCCGGGCTAGCCGGATGGCCATGACCCTCTGGGACGCGTTCAACCAACAAGCCGGTCGCCGCCTCACAGAATGCGCCCACACCGGAGCCCTGTATAGGACCATGGACCGCACAACCCCCGCGTAGAGCCTCCGCCAGGAGGCGTTTGGACCCCTAGATTGGGCAGTAGCCGCCTCTAGGCAACCCCGGCCCGCTCCAGTCTGAGAGCCAAACGTCGGAAATGCTCCACAAAATTCCACCGGCTGTCGAGGACGAGTACCAGGTACTTCATCGGCGACTCGACGCCGATGTGAACCCCTCCTACCGTTATTTGAGAAACCGACGGTGGCGCGTTCTGAGGGCCATGAAAACACATGGCCTCTGACTTGATACTAGCACTCCACCTGAGACTTCATCCGCGTGGCTTTCGTACTTTCTTCTACAAACTTAATAACAAAACTGGGGTTCAGTTTTGTTATTAAGTTCTTCAAAGTAGGTAAAATGGAAAATTGATAATTGTGATTTATTACCTGAATAGTTGAGCCAAATTGCAAGTTTCTAAACCGAAGGAATGAGATTATTCCTACAAATTGTATTCCTGCACCATGTTCTGCAAATTTTTGAATCTCATTATTTTCAAGGTATTATTAGAGCCACAACACTGAGATCATTGTTGGACAATTAACAAGCTCCCAAGCGGCCTTGTAGCGCTATCTTGGCATGTTCTATATTTTTGAAAAACATGAAAAAGAAAATTTTACATTAATTAGGTACCTATACGTACTTATATACTACCGTCCAAAAGTTTGGAAGCAGCAAGGTAAAATCAAATAAAACAAAACAAAGTCATTTCAAGTTCAATGTATTGATAAAATATTAAGGGTGATCTCATTCGTGGTTCCTATATTGGCAACATTGTAATTTTGACAGCAGATAATAATGACGCGATTTTCAAACGTCAAATGTTAGACTGTAACAATACATTTACAGTCCTACCAACTTATATGTGAACTGAAAGAGAACGGCACCGTCGATTCAGTGTTGCTAATTAATATAAGGAGCCCAAAATTGAGTAAGTTTTCAAGAAGGAAATTTCACATTAGACATAATCATTTAATAAGAATTACAGTTTTTACAAATTAAAAACAATGATACCTATATAAAAATAATAAAATAAATAAAAAGAATTTGATAATTTACAGTTACTTAGGTACGCTAACAGTTTAGTCTCTCAGCAATAAACAATGGCTTTATCTAAAAAGTAATCCAATGAAGTGGAAATTCAGCAGCGATTAAATGTTCCACGGGGCACTTTCATTTAATGCGAAGTTAAGTAGGTACCTACCTTGCAAGAGGTACCTGGATGTCTAGCATTTAGTTATAAGCCCCGCACGTTGATATTGCGACTGGCGGCCATCTGAGTGACATAGTCGAACTGTCAGTACCGTTCGCAAGATCAGCCAGCGCTTACGTGTATTGAATACCTCTACCGCGTGATTTTTCGTTATCCTGTTTTATTTTTGTTGTTAAGTTTAGTTATTGTTATCTATCATACTTATTCTGTTAAAATGAGTAAGAAAGTAATTAACAGCCGTGCTCGTGAAATGATTATTAATCCATTCAATGCGGCAACAAATTTTGCTCTCACTAGCCAGATGCGGCTCGTTGTTACGTAAACGCCGATCTGCGTGAGCCGCACTTGATGAATAAAAAATAACACGCCAATCGGCGTTTTCAGCACTTTGTTATGAATTAAACTATGTACTTATATCAGGCATTTCACTTATAAATTACATGCACATTTGTCTATGTTTTATTATTATATCTTTAGATTTGGGTAAAATATAAAACGACTTTACATCACGCCGATCGGCGTGGTCCGAATCTGAGTATGAAAAAATAATACGCCTACCGGCGTGCACCGCATTGAATGGGTTAAAGTGGACAATTATTTTGTAAAGGAGAAATATATAAATACCTATAACCCTAGGTAATTAACTTTTTTCACCAGAGGTGGCAACACCTCACACGAAAAGAAGATTAACTTTTTGCTGTCTGTACTTTTTAGCGGTGGATGACGTCACGCACCTGTTATTGTGACAAGGTTCCATCGCAATATCGACGTGCGAGGCTTATATGACCGTACCTAACCCCTAACACCAGATTTGACTAATTATAATTAGCAGTAGTACCTAGTGGTAGTGTAGTGTAATAAAAAAAAAACAAATTGCTTTACAATGATTTATTGAAAACCAGGTTTACAGTAATTGTGATCTTTAGATGAACCTGCATACACAACTTCATCCTAGTTGTGAGGCCATACTCCGCTTATTTCCGTACCACTATCATCATTATCACTATCGCTTTTGGTTTCAGTGTCACTTACCACTTACTACACTAAATAAAACAATAAAAGGTTTATCTAAATACAAATCATGTTATAAGTATTCTCCTTCTAACCTGCGAACGTGTTTACAATGCTGTGCCCACTCATAAACTGTAATAGCGTCAAAAGCTTCTCTAACTAGGCGGGGAATTTCAGCACTTTTGTGCTCAATATTTACATCAGCAACTTTTCTTTTCATTGTGCTCCATATGAGTTCAATGAACTTCAATGGGATTGAGATCACAGTGATAAGGTGGTAAATATAAGCATTTGTGTCTATTGTCTTCTAACATTTTTTCAATCTCATATACCTACAGGTTCAGGCTTGTTTCTCTTAATTATTTCTAAAAGCTGAGGTTTAGTCAAATTCTCTCCGTAGTCAATTTTATTTTGGGTCAACCATAATTGCATATCTTTTATTTAGGAATTCGTATTTGGGACTTTATTCACACAAATACGGTGATAAGGAGCATTATCCATCACTATTATGGATGGCTCTCGTAAATTAGGCACAAGTTTTTCAATAACCCACTTTTTAAATTTGGTACTATTCATCTCGTCATGATAATCACCACTTTTTGTGTTTGATTTAAACACAAGTAGTGCATTTGTAACAAATCCAGTATCTCCTCCCGCATGAACAATAATATATCTTTGCCCTTTCGATACAGGCTCCAATACTCCGTCTTCACCCTCTCCTTGCCAACATTTACCCGATGTATGCGAAGAGTGAATATAGGTCTCATCTAAATAAATTATGGGCCGGGGATGGGGAGATTTATTATTTTTATCCACTGCATGCAAGTACTTAACTCTCTTACTTCCAAGCTGATATTTCATTGCGCTTCATAAGAACCTTCCGATTGGATTGAGATTTTTTAAAACGAAATCCCACCTTGTGAAGCAGCTTTCGCAGACTCTCTCGCTGTCCTGTGTAATTTATTTCTGTCTTTAAGACCTCTAGAAGCTTTTTAACAGTAGGGCCCTCTATTTTAGCAGAATAAAATTCATGTATTTTCCTCCGTATAACTCCCATGTCAAAGTCATCAACATGCACAAATCCACTTTTACGTTTTCTCTCCTTGCCTGGTGTCCGAATTTTTGTACCAGTTTCTACTGCTGCGTGCCCTTCCTTAACTATTTTTGAAATTAGTCCTTGACTCACACCTGAAATATCAAGATAATAAAATAAATGTTAGTAGAAATTTGAAATCTGGCAGGTTAGTTTCTCACTCACTTAGCAGGGTTACCTATTAGATGTACGGGCTAAGTTTTACTTTACCAGCCGTCGAGTTGGGAGTCTATATTTTTTACAGAATCACCCTCAGAAGCCCCCTCGTAAAGTTTTAACTTGCGGAGATAAATGGTTTACGAGAAAAAAATAATCAAAATCGTAAAACTTAGCAATATTTTGTCACTTTTGACTGTTTGTCTCACCATTAAACGTGTCGTTTTACCTAAGGTCAACGCACTAAAAGGTTTTAATTCTTATTAATTATGAAATAAATACGCATATTTAGTGATTTAGATACTTTTTATGAATATTTCATTATAAAACATACATTTCGCTGATTTAAATTAGTGCTATTAAATTAACATTTATAATAATTTACCGATTATTGCCGGTATGTGAAACTAAACGTAAAACTACGCCATTTTGTGTTGTCACTGTCACTTCACATGGTCGTCGTCCTGACAGTCAACTTCACAGAAAACATAATCGTAGCGGAGGGTCAACGTTTTGTCCCTAGCAGTTGAGAGCGTTTTCGTATAAAATGAGAACTTAAGATGCAAGAGCGAGTGAAGCGGGTGAGTGGGTGTAAGTTTGGGACTTGGGGCACCCCGACTCGGACAGGTTAGGTTAGAAGCCCCGGCCGGCCGGTGAGGGCCTTCGCGGTTATTTTTTAAACCACTCAGAAATAGGAGCCCCGCGAACCACGCCTTACTTCGAGACGTATGTTATTGACCTTGATGCCCTTGACCTGAGTGCTTGTCAAAAGGTAATGTTCCAAGGTTTGACTATATTTTGGTTTAACTTTGACTTTTGGGGTGTTGACCTTGACCTTGAAAATGTCATTGATCTTATTATTTTGGAAACGAATTTAGACCCGCTACGTGTTTTTTTTTTAGTTATAGTGCAGAAAATTGGAAAGTTAGGTTAGAATATTTAAAAAATCATATCTCAAAAAGGGGGGGGTTCTACACCCCTCTCCCCCTCCCCCTCTCCTCCCTTAAATCGACGGCAGGTAAAGTAAAGTCGTACCGATGTACGTTACCGTTACCTTTTTTTTTTTTTTGGTGACGGGGTGGAAATCCTCATGGATGTCCTCTGCCCTGGGGTGGGCAGAGGGGTCTGACGCTAACCTGCAGCAAGAATAGACACGAACATTTCGTGGACTTAAATAATTAGTTAAGTATCGGGTAATTTATAACAAGAAAGTTGACAACACTAACCTGTCACTGCCGAAATTCGTTTGTATATTTGATTAAATGGAATAATCGGAGACCCCGCCCGAGCTTCTTCTTCAAAAAAGGTTTTAAACTTTAGAATAATGTTTCGAGCATCACTTTTAATAGCTTTCGGCATATTTAAGTTTATAAATTCAGCAATATCACGACAAAACAACCAGAGAACCCGAATGTAGTATACACTGACAATCGAATGACATTTCAACATGACGGCTGTTGTTCCATTTTTCGCCATTTCACAGATAAGTTGGTAGGAGTGTACAAAATAAATCGCTTTACCGTTGCTCAACGCGTTAAAATTGTTCAATTGGTCTTCAGAAATAACAATTCTGTAAGGACTGTGTATCGACTTTTGCGGGAAGATTATGATCAAGTTAATCGTCCTACTGAGCGAACAATTCGCAAGATACTGAAAAAATTTAAGGAAACTGGAAGCATTGGAGATAGGGTAAGCCGTGTGCATCATCGTGGCGTACGTTCAGCTGAGAATATTGCTGTTGTGAGTGATAGTGTGGCCGAAGACCCGAAATTTTCGATTCGTCGCCGTTCGCAAAGTTTGGGCCTTTCCTAAGGCTCCCTTTGGCGCATTTTGCATAAGCATGCACCTTCACCCTCACCCGCACCTTCACCCGTATAAAATTCAGTTAACAAAGAATCGAACTGAATCCCAGAGATCATGAACATTGAACGATTTACGCAGATTGGGTATTAGAGCAGCAGGAACTAGTCTTGATTTTTCAAAGAAAATTTTCTTCTCTGATGAGGCACATTTTACACTCTCTGGGTATGTGAATAAACAAAATTGCCGCATATGGGGTGAGACGAATCCTCGCATGATACGCGAGACTCCATTGCATTCCCAAGAAAATAACTGTGTGGTGCGCATTGTGGTCCCGGCGGTGTAATAGGGCCTTACTTTTTAGAAAATGCTGAAGGTCAGACAGTAACAGTCAACGGTGAGCGCTATAGGCGCATGATAACCGAATATTTTTGGAACAAAATCGAGGATCTTGATGTGCATGACTTGTGGATTCAGCAAGACGGCGCCACTTGCCACACAGCGCGTGAAACGTCAGATGTATTGCGTGAAAGGTTTAGAGGTCGGTTGCGCAGACGCGATGTGAACGTCGCATCTGCGCAACGTTGGCGCTGCGCAGACGTTGGAGAAGCGCCAACGCTCGTAAAACGCCAGTGGGATAGCGGCCTTACGAGAGATTCCGAGCTTTTCTGCGATTTGACGTTCACTGTATCCTTCCTCACGTAGACTACAAATAGCGCTTTGCTGGTCGAGTGTGATTTGCTTGCGTTTTGCAATTTTCAGAAGAAAAAATAAGGTCAAAGGAGTCGTCGATATCTTTCGAATACGGACAATGTTAATATCACAACTTTCACGTGCCAATGGTCCAGTTGGACTAAACAGGGTCTTAAAAAGTTAAAACCACCAAATATTATCAATAAAACCACACCATTGCAACAATAAAGTATCCGACGGATTAAATCATAAAACACGTGTTTCGTCAAAACTAAGGAGTTAGTTAAAACTTCATGAATGTGGAATAACAATCCTTTTATTTTTATGTAAACAATTGTAAAAGCTTGTAAAACGATAGTTTATTGCTAATTTTTACCGCCTATAGTCGGTATTCATTTGTTTTGTTTAAAGACAGGTGTGCTTCCAAACTTTTGGATGGTAGTGTATATATACAGATTAAACAAAAATGGAGGAGCTCGTGGCTAATAACAGCCGCACAGGTCGATCCATCAGTTTAAGCTATGCTTGCCGGGGTTGGTTCGTGGATGGGTGACCATCTTTACATACCGAGACTCCTCCGAGCCTCGGAAAACACGTTAAGCCGTTGGTCCCGGCTGCCATTCGTGGATCTTACGGGACGTCAGAAGCCCGAAAGTCTGACAACCAGTCTTACTAAGGGGTATCGTATTACCCAGTTACTGGGTTGTGGAGGTCAGATAGGCAGTCGCTCCTTGTAAAATAATGGTATTCAGCTGCGTCCAGTTGCAAGCCGACCCCAACATAGTTGGGAAAAAGCTAGGCAGATGATGATGTACATATATAAATATTGAATGTTCATTTCCAGCTCAATACAATTAAGAATGTGTTTGGTAATGTGGATATCACGTCTTACAAAGCGAATTCTGCACTCCAGCTTATTCATTTGAAGAAAGCAGTAGAGGAAGACCGCCACTTCTTAAGTGAGCTTGGGACTTTGCGAGATATTATTAAAAAGGTAACTTTATTTATTTTTACTTTATTCGAAGGTACTATTGTATTATACTGAGGGCTTAAATAATCTTAAAATAAGTCTTTACTTAAGGAAAATGTTGATGTAAATTGCGATACGGAATTTCATTTTGAACATATTACCTGTAGAGATATAATTAAAACCTTTCACACTTTAAATATAAAAAAGACAGCAGATCTGTGGGATAATTCTGTAGAAGTTGCCAAGTCTATTATTGACATTGTAGCACCTACTTTAGCTCTTATCTTTAATAATTGTATCGATTGTGGGGAGTTTCCTGACCTTATGAAAAATAGTAAAATAATACCTTTGTGTAAATCAGGTAGTAGGTACATCCGACCCCACAAATTATAGACCTATTTCAGTACTACCTACCTTTAGTAAAATTTTTGAGAAATTAATTTTAGAACAATTGCAAAGATTTTTTAATAAACATAAATTATTACATAACAAACGTTTGACGACGTGACGTGACGTTTTATTGCTAAAATTTCCAGCACGGTGAAGCATCTTCGAAAGCATCTTTTAATCCGATCCAGCATATCCATTTGCTGTCCTCTCCCAGCGACGCCCTAAGCCGAGGTCCGTACCCCACAGGGGGTGCCTTTAGCGAGTAGTTGCTTAGTTTTAGTTTTATGCCTGGCTGGAGGCCTTAATTTATTGAGGCATCCACAGGAAAGCCCGGTTAAGCAGTCGACAACCTCCTATAGGTTGAACTGCGAGATGCCATTCCCCAAAAACAAAAACAAGCATCTTCGAACGGGTTTGTACAGTAGTTATTTCACATTAAAATATTTATTTGCGTTTACATGTACCTAAAGTAGTAAGGTACATAAGAACCACGTACCTGTACCTATAGCCGGTAACTGCTTACAGTTACCGGCTCCCAGGAGCTCCCTCCGATGTTGGCGACATCGCTGCCGAACATCAGCCGCACGTCGTTCGGTGCGCCGACTTCCGGAACTCCACCACCATCAAGGCCAACCACCACCGGCCCACCGGCGACTGCACGCGTTTTGCCGGCGCCGTCGTCGAGCTGACAGCCGGCAGTTTCTATTCGCGCCCGCCGTGAAGTTGACTTTTTTGTTTCGTGGGGAAATCATGGATACCCTCCGTCTGGGGAAAACGGAGGGTTAAGTTGGACGCCTACCGACTTAAACTCCATGTTCTTTCTACTACCATGAGTTGGGAGCCCGGGAGATACTTGTACATTCGCCGCACCCCCATTTGAAGACCCTTTCCCGTAACTAAAAGGTTCAAAATCTATTCACAATCTCATCTCAGCAACAATCATCCCATCACCAAGTGCGGCCGATCCCACGACCGCACATCCTCCCATAAAGGCGCGCACGGAACACTGCGGGCTACCTCTTGACCTGGCCTGACTGTTCGAGTAACGATACAGCCCCAATTTCGCCGCCTGCAGGCCCTATGGCCTTATGGTGGCCGGAGATCGTTAAGCGCCCTTTGACGCCCGGCTGCTTTTCTGGTGCGAGTGCGAGTGAAAGGTATGCTCTCTCGAGTCCTTCTTCGCCGCCTCCTTTGCATGCATCACCTTCTCGCAAAAACAGGCGACAGCATCTCACGCGTTTCGCTTCCGACCATGGACTGAACTACGGCCGGAAGTGAGAGATCTCCCGCACCAATTGTCGCCACGAGGGCACAGCGCTGTTGGGCCCAACCTGAGCACTCCTCGAACGTATGTTGCGCCGTTTTCTCGGGGCAGCGTTAGCTCCATCTTTCCAGCGATATAGGGACGCAAGGATTTTCGAGTCCAGATCTTAGGGGGTGTTGATCCGGCCGAACCCACTGGACCTGGATGTGGCCAACGTCTCACGTGTTGTCAAGATAAATCTATTGATAGCTCTTATTTAAAATCGATCGAGCTGTTTATTATGCTAAAATATTTTTTTTTATTAATTTAAAAAAAAAACTTTTTTCTGACAGATAATTTTATAGGTGTCATAATAAAAAATAGTCCATAACTGACTACTCAGTTACATAGGTTTCATTAGTGATGGACATTTGAACCACTTTAGCCCATTGTCTTTTGTGACACTACAAATTGCCATCCACAGTTACGATTTCTGATCCATGCTTTTGAAATAGACAATACCCATTTTAAAACGCTTTTATTAGCTTCACTTGTTTTTGATGATAATGACATGTGTTGGCACCTTCTTACCTACTGGTGATTTACAGGTGCAGACTGGAGCTTTGAATCCTGACAACTTAATTGATTTCTACAATTTCCGTTTTCGGACACTTCACGCTTTGTCTGACTTTTATGGCCCCATCTCCCTCCAAACCCAAGAAGCTAAGAAACTGTTAGGTAAGAATATACCTTAAAATGTTGTTTTTATAGTAGACCAACTAGCTAGTGCCGACTCTATCGGTACGTTGGTAATTCACAAATACTAATCGTATAAATGAATACTGTACCCACTTATTGACATATTTTTATTGCGCGATGAAATAGCATCGTTTGTTACTGCTGTGGCAGCATCTACAAAGCCACACGCGAACTAAGCATCACCACAATATAATTAAAGTCTTACGTCTTCATAGAAAACGACTAAAATGACACGTTTCGAAATCTCAGTATAAACCAGTATGCAACAGCCGCAACAGTCTCCAAGTGTGCGGTAGTAACGCACGGACGCGGAAATTCGACATTTACTTACGTGAAATATGGCACGAAGTTCATCATCTGCCTAGCCTTTTCCCAACTATATAAAAATATGGCACGAAGTTATCGACTGTATTGTTCAGTGTATGGGACGTTTGAATTGCATCAATTTAGAAACCAGAAACATCATTTTACATTAACCCCAAATTTTACTGTTGAATTTTTTAGTTTGCGTTTTTATCGTAGTTGGGTTTTAGGTTTTAACTTTCTCTTTTTTTCAATTACTTTGGGTTTAGGGATCATTGAGGGTATGTATCAAATTCCTTTTGATAAGCAACATTTTAGAAGGGTTTTTAGCGTTTGTGCGTCTGTCACAGCTGCTTATTTCAGGAACTACTAATGCTATAGACATGAAAGGGAATCGCCAGTTTCGGCCTGACGTGGACAAACTGCTCAGTAAAATATAATTAATTCTAAAATAAACATTGATGCAAATCTCGATTTCACGCCCAAAGCACCGCCACTTTTTACATGCAGGCTTGATTCTGGTTTACCCGGTTTACCATACCGCAGAAATAGTAAGCACTTATTTTCTCCTAGATATCGATTTTTTATATCTAAGTAAGTACTGTAATGGCCTGCCACGATACTAGGGCAGACCACTACTTGTATGCCCTGTGTGGTCTCTTCTAGAGGTGTGTTATTAGATATATGAATGAGACACACAGCAGCACTGCTATTACTATTTATTGGCTTATGGGAAAGCACGTTACATTATCAACCGTAAAGCTAGCACTGACTCAATATAAAACAATTTGACTATGTGTCATAGTTTAAACCTATTCTATTTTTCACTTGGCGTTCGAATGTTTCCATAGGCAAATACCTAGCGGCATGTCCCACGTGAGGTTGCCACTGGCATTAAACCTCTACAGTACTGATCAAGTGATTTGGTACCATTAAGTTATTATTACTAGATACGTAAAGTGTGAATAATATCTTAGCGCGGGGTGAGAACGGCGTCGTACTGAGCGTAAAGACCGAAGTTGCAGTCCATGGACCAAAAAGCGTGCCGCAAAAAATGTGATCGCGGTGGTCGCTCTATGCGTAGTTATAATAGCTCAATGTTTGGTACAGATTTTTATCTAATATACATACACTAGCGACCCGCCCCGGCTTCGCACGGGTGCAATGCTGATACTAAATACAGGGTGTAAGGGACAGCTCTCCGCAAATTAACAGGGTACATTCAGCTGCTTATTTTGAATCATATTCCACCGGAAATATTCTCATGAAAATTGTCATTTTTCTAATCGTATTTTCAGTTACTATTCCTTTATTTTAATGTAAAATTATATTCTCTGTATACAGCACTCCATTTATGTACCTAAATAAAACAACTAAAACCAAAAAATCAACAATGGATGTTGAAATACTCGGCGGCCGAAAGGTCGCTGCGCTACCGTTCGCTACGCGCGTTTGGCCATGGTAACGATACATTGCGTGTGAGTTCCTGAAATAATTTCGTTTAACGGTCGTCTTAGTATGATATACTGAAGTCACCCCATCAGTCTGCGGAGGGCTGTCCCTTACACCCTGTATACTACAGATAATCAAAAATTCTCAACAACAAAATACCTATTCTATTCAGTTCTTTTTTTAACTTAAATACCTTACCTTAAACTACGATTTTCGATAATTAAAAATACTTGCCCTAATACTAAATTGCCTTAACTCTAAAGGGCTTTGTCCATTCTCGGCTTCGCGTGGACACGATGCTCGAAAAGAAACAAATTAATCAAAAATTATGTTTATTTTTTAAACGCTTATTTATTCTATATTTTTGTATCAACTTGCGCCCACAAATATTGTATTTAATAAGTATTGAAATTGTTTTATGCTTCGACATATTGACAGTACTCGATCTTCATAATTCATAGTGATGCCAACAATTAATCGTATATTTTAAAATAATTATTTACAAATCGATTCTAATTGTAATTTCTGAAGTTCAACTAAGTCCTCCTCATTCATATAAGAGTCTAGATTTTACAGTCAATTAAAGCTGTTATTTGTAATCACTTACATTATTTCGAACATGTTTTATCCATATATTTGGAAAACAAAAGTATTTAAAAGTATCGAAGTTGGTCAATGAATTTCGATTTTTAATCAATCTATTAGATCGATTAAAAAGTCTTATGTCAATGTCAGTTGTCACTTCAAGTCACTTGTCAATCTTGTCATTCAGTTTGATGCTTGGTATCGTGAATATTGTTTGCCTCGTTTTACTGTGATTATTTTTCAAGTATTGTTTTGGTATTGAAAATGGACGCTGATACCCTTTCTCACGTTGGCTCCGGCACGCCTATGAACTTCGACGCCAATTCCTTCGTTGACCCCAGCTTGAATATGGATATCAAACTCGCCGACCTGAATTGTATGGACACGAACTATATAGGCAATTTTGCTTCAACTCCTGCCTGTGGTGGAAACTGTGCAGATACGATGTGTGAATTGTTGTAGTAATATCACGTAAAGGAGAAGGCATACCCTCAATCTTGAGGAAGTGCAATCTGATAAGGCAGTGGGTCACTCCCAAGTGGTACGTTTGCATCCATCGTGCATCGTCTAAAAGTGTATTTTGTCTACATATTACATGAAAATGAAAATAACAGTCAGGGACGACATTCTATCAAGCATTATTGCTGCAACTGCATAGTGAGTCGAAGAACAATGGGTTGCTGCGCTCATGTAATGATTATAATTTGGTTTTTAAGCTGGGCAAGGTACCAAGATAACATATTATCCACCTGCCCAGTTCGTAGACAACATATTATAAGAGTCAGAATACTAACAAAATGTAGAAATAAAAATGTTTTATTTCAAAAAAATAAGTAAGCAAAAAAAAGTGTTACAAGCATCATGATACAATTATATTACAATATTCTCTTTCCTACTGGTATTAGCTATTAAATCTGTATTATATTTATACTTAAAGTGCCTGTTCACACCGAGCCAAATTCCCATACAAAGTGGACAATGCCCTTTAAACCAAGATCTTAATAGAAGAAATACAATAAATTGATAAATTATGGTTTTAATCTAATCCTATCTAACCTAATGTACTTACTATAAGTGCGGTTTAAAAATTAACCTTAATACCGACTAAAGTACGAACATACAATTTCGTAAAAATTGTCGCGCTGAAAAACACGTTTCTTAAAAAAGAATTCACTTTAGTATTTAAATACTATCATACAATTTCGAATAAAGGGGGCTTGTGGCTAAGAAATAACAGCCGCACGGGTCGATCGATCAGGTTAAGCTACGCTTGCCGCCGTTGGTCCGTGGATGGGTGACCATCTTTACATATCGAGACCCCTCCGTGCCTCGGAAAGCACGTTAAGCCGTTGGTCCCGGCTGTTGTCATTCGCAGATCTTTGACAGTCATTACGGGTCGTCAGAAGCCCGAAAGTCTGACAACCAGTCTTACCAAGGGGTATCGTATTACCCAGTAACTGGGTTGTGGAGCTCAGATAGGCAGTCGCTCCATGTAAAATACTGGTATTTTAGCTGCATCCGGTTTGACTGGGAGCCGACCCCAACATAGTTGGGAAAAGGCTAGGCTGATGATGATACAATTTCGAATATATATTTTTTTTAATTTATCGTAACGTACTTATAAGTACGGATTACGTTGTCGCGCTGAAAAGTACGTTTTTTTAAGTAATAATTGTTATTTTCCTCGCTAGAGAGCTCCGATAAACGCGTGCGATCGCTGCTAATCATAAAGTACCTACTACAGGGCGAATCGCGACTTTCGACATGCTACTTACAGGCACGCGCCGCCGGCCTTTTAAATCTAATATTATATGCACAATGTATTTAAGGTACTTAATTGGGTAAGGATTTATGCTGTATTGCTTAAAATCGCTTCGTAAATAAGCCATTATTTCTCGTAAAAAGTAAAGGGTAAAAAATGGTTATTGTGGGTCATCCCTAAGAGATAGACATATACCATCGCGGACTTTTTTGTAGACCTTTTTGGGTTCAGCCAGCGTTTGCAATGTAAGCGCAAAAAAATGTGTTTATTTACGACATCACATTAGAAACCTCTAAAGTTATCAGTGTTTCTCTACTATATTATGCATATAATAGATAACAATAGATAACAAAGGATACACACACAATGATATTTCGGATCAATGAGGCAGTTGTCGGCACACCGCTCTTATCTGATTTTTATGAAATTATTTTTTTTTATTTTGATATCCAGCCTAAACTGCTTAAGTCCTGTTTTAAGCTCAAAACTTTTGTTTATTTCCTGATTATCTCCAATATCCAAGTAAGCAAAGTTTAGCAACTAAGACTTACTTGTTCATCTCAAAATATTTCAATGTTTGTAAGTTTTTAAAATTACAATGTTTGAAAGTATTGTTCATTTAATTAAGGTTAATTTTCAAATGGATTTATCAATTTCGTGTACGCATGAGAGATGCTTCTTATGACGTGTTTGGTGTCGTACAGAATTATTGTTTTCGTAATTTCTTTAATTAGCAATAATTGGGTCAGCTACCTTAGTACTAGGATAGTAGGATAATTCTGTAGTAGGATATCCGACTTTTTTCGATTCCTTTTAAGTCGCTCTCTAACCGTGTCGGTGCAAAGTTGTGTTTATTGTCAGATCAGTGATTGCTGCGGTCGTGAAAATGTCTTCACGTAGTAATAGTGAATATTATGAGATGATGTTGTGTGTTGGAGCAACGGATGGTAATCTGCGAGCTGCCCGAGAGCTGTATCGTCAGCGATTCATCGACGGTAGACCAGTAGCTGAGCGTCGGCTGCTGCCATCGATGGCATGTTTCAGCCGGATGGTACAACGTCTGTACTCCAGGGGTTCATTCCATGAGCCTGCATCGGAAGGTCGGCCAAGCAGGAGCGATCCTGAATTTGAAGACGCTGTGCTAGAATATTTTGAAAGTACTCCACGCAGTAGCACAAGACGAACAGCATTAGTGCTGGGCGCTGAGAACCATGTGAAGGTATGGCGGGTGCTGCGCCAAGACCGCCAGCATCCGTATCACTTCCGCCCTATTCAGGAGCTTACGCCAGGAGATTTTTTGCCACGCGTGACCTTTTGCGAGTGGTATCTAAGGCAGACAGACGCCTCGCCGAGTTTTAGTTCCACAGTGCTTTGGACCGACGAAGCAAGTTTTACGAGAGCGGGAATAAACAACTTGCATAATGAACATGTTTGGGCCCATACCAATCCCCATGCTTCATCACAGTCGTCATTCCAACATCAATGGCGACTAAACGTGTGGGCTGGCATAATCGGCAAAGTACTTGTGGGGCCAGTTTTTTTTCCGCAAATTCTGAACGGTCCAAATTATTTAGAATTTTTAAGAAATCGGCTGGACGATGCCCTCGATGTATTACCCGTCGCAAGATACGTGGATCTTGTGATGGATAATAATATGATTTTCCAACATGATGGAGCACCAGCACACTACGCCCGTGAGGTTCGCAACTATCTGGATGCGCGGTTCCCTCAGTGGATCGGGCGCGGTAGTACGAGTGTGGCTTGGCCTCCACGATCACCAGACTTGACGCCGTTAGACTTTTTTTTGTGGGGCTACATTAAGAATACTGTGTACGCAGTGGAGTGTGATACCGTGCTCGAAATGAAAGTGCGAATCAAAAACGCTTTTAGGAGTGTAACGCCGGATATGCTCCGCAATGTTCAGCGAAATCTGCGTGAGCGTGCGGCTTTGTGCGTACAACGCCAAGGCCAGCACATTGAACCTCATCTTTATTAAAAAGTAAGTTACTTTTAAAGACTTCATCAATGAAACTTATTATCAATTTTTACGTAGTTATCACGTTTCCCGTAACATCGTTGGCAAAGGGGCCACGCCGCGCGCGGCACACTTACTATTCGCAGATCAAAGGAAAGCCGCCGTTTTGTCGGTAAACTTCTTATTTTCTTTAGTGATTGTATGATGGTGATTTAGGTGTTATTTAAGAAAATGTCTACGTTGCTGCGACAAAATTTAATTCATGTTTCATACGTAAACATAAAATCGGTCAGAGCTACAGCTTGCATGTACTTTCGGAACTTTCGGAAGAGATAGATACTGGATTCACGTTTTAATCCGGTCGTTTGATCCTGCCGCCAATCGTGCCGCCTGCGCTGCCGCTTTAGCGGCGCCGCGGCAAGTGTGTGCGTACTAGGCGCACAGACTGTCGGAAGAGATAGATACTGGATATACGTTTTAAGCTGGGGCAGGTGTGTGTGTGTACTGCACAGACACAGATAATGGATAATGACCCTCGTAGTGCGGTGACACGTTTGTTATGATTTCAATTGAATAAACTATCGAAATAAAAAACATATTACGTATTTTCAGTTTTTCAAAGTTATTGCTTTTGAGCTGAAATTTTGTACAGAGATTAGAAACCAGATACACTCTTCACCCGGTTTGTATGTATATACCCTTTCCGTAACACGCTGTATTATACATATAAACCTTCCTCTTGAATCACTCTATCTATTAAAAAAACCGCATCAAAATCCGTTGCGAAGTTTTAAAGATCTAAGCATACATAGGGACAGACAGACAGCGGGAAGCGACTTTGTTTTATACTATGTAGTGATGATACATCATCCCATGCCGATTTCGGCTACGGTGAATACTTTCGTTTCCGATGACTATTATGTTACGGGCGTGTGCTCTGATGTGGCTTATGTAATTTATCATATCTTGACAGTAAAGGTACGTGCACAGTGCGGACATGTTAGAATGCCACTGTGGTGTGGTAATGATATTGTCAACCACAAATAAATGGATGCACAGGCAGCCGTGGTTACTACCTCCCCTATATAACTATAGACCGACCGCTTTAATGAGTCTTCGCCCGCGGGGTACAGGTGTGCGGGGGTATGACGACAAGGGTAGCCTAATATACAACAGGCGAAATGCACACTGGACAGTTCTTAAGATATGTGACGTCATATAGGTTAACGGTGAACAGGTGGTGATTTTTACCCGACTGCAGCGAAGCCAAAAAAGGAGGGTTATTTATTAGAAAATTAATTGATGACGATACAAAATTTGAATGGATCAACTATAAACTATGTAGGTAACAAAATAAAATATTAGTTAATAAACTTTTGTACTATTTATTATCAAGATTTATCAAAATCATAAATCACTTATGTCCATATCAATATCACTGGAACTTGATTCTTCACTTTCGAAGCAGCCATCATCAGAATCGTCCTGCACATTAATAATAAAATCAACAACATCATCTAGACCTCTATCATGTTTACAGTATTCGTTCTCGATTTGAATTACGTAGTTAACACAATGCTTCCACTTCTCTACGGAGTATTCAGCAAATAATCCCTCTAACGTATTTTTTTTTTGGTCCAAATTAGAGTCGATACTTATTTGTACTAATATTGTCCTTTGATCCCCAGACCAACTCAATTGGGTTCAGGTCTGGGTGGTATGGAGGCAAACGCAACACTTCATGTCCGTTTCTTTTCAATAACTCGTCAATTTTGTAAATATCTTCTGTGAAATGTATTTTAATTAATTTTAATAAGTAATCTATTCTAAGTGTATCATCAAAAGGCATGTCATGTCGTCGTAGCCATGCTTGCATAGCTGGCTTGGTAGAAGCCATAGTCGGCTTTTTCTCTTCTCGAACCGAATGATAAGCTGCGTTATCCATTACTATGACATAATTTGGTGGTATATTAGGCATGAGCTTTTCGTTTATCCATTTAGTAAAATTCACGAAATTATCTCCTTTAAAGCCTAGATCATGTAATAATAGCCTTAAATATTCCCTACCACAGTGTAATAAATTCTCTTCTCTAAGTACAGCATTCAATGTTTTCAGAGTTGGTATTTTTTTTTATTGTGTAAAACTGAGAGACTTTTCTTCTTACCACTCCTTTTGTGAAATCGTCTACTTCTACTCTTTTTCTGCGAACCTGTTTTGGTTTTCTCGGTGAGCTAAATCATTCGTTGTCTTTCAATACTTTTCCTTATTGTAAAATTCTAGATACTTACAGACTTTTCCGATAGTCCGGTAACTTGTGCTACGGTTTAGTTCAAAGGTATATCTTGTTGATATTCCGCAGAATTTGAGTCCAGTTTTCTTTTTCTAAAATATTCGTATACGTTAAAAGCCATTTGCTTGCACTGACTATTATTTTATGTCCGAAGATTTTTCGACTCATTTTGAGAATGTAATCCCTTGTATAACCTTCACAAAGCGTCCGCAACTGTCAACACGTGCGATCGTGAAATTCAAAGTCCTGACTGACTCACTGACTGATATGCCTACGAACACCCTGAACCGCTGGTCCCAGAGACATAAAATTTGGAGAGTGTGTTCTTTGTAAAGAGTAGGTATCCACTAAGATAGGGTTTTTTGAAATTTCACCCCTAAGAGGGTGAAATGGGGGGTTGAATTTTCTTTGAAACTTTATATTCTCTGGGTCGATTGACTCGCAAATAGTTACACATACTCTTCAATAAAAATTATGAGATACGTATTATCAGTTTTTCCAAAATCATCCCCCAATAGAGTCAAATAGGGCTTCGAAAATCCTACTGGTAGATATATCAACACACAGCCCAAACCGCTGGACCTAGGGACTTGACATTTTGCACATAGATACCTTATACAGTGTAGGCATCCACTAAGGAGGTATTTTTGGAAATTCTACCCCTTAGGGGGTAAAAAGCGGGGATTTCGTTTGTTAGAAAAATCTTATTTCTTAGGTAATATAAACTTGAAACTTGCACAAATACTATCTAAGTAAAGAATAAAGTTTCTCATATTCAGTTTTGTTCATCTACCCCCGAAGGGGGATTGGGGGGTATCAAAGTTTGTATGGCAAAATTTTAACGCGCGGTACGATTAAGTTGAAACTAGGTATTTATACTTAAGATCTGAAATAAAGTAAAACGTATATCAGGGTTTTCCAAAAAATGTACCCCTAACGGGGTGAAAAAGGGGGGGATTTCGTTTGTTAGAAAAATGTTATATTTCTTGAGTTAATAAACTTGAAACTTGGCACGAATGCTTAACTAAGTAAATAATAAAATTTGTCATTTTCAGTTTATTTTTCAACTATATTATATTTTTTGTTTTTTTTTTAGTTTGTTTTTTTATATCAAGGTTTTCAAAAAAATCTAACCCTAACGGGGTGGAAAGCGGTAATCAATTTAGGAGGGGATGGTTTTATTGCGTGGTTTGATTAACTCAAAAATTGGTATAAATACCTATACTTAAGTCAAATAATGGAAACGTGATAAGCGATATTTCAATAATTAACTCCTTTGGAGAGTAGAAAGGGGCCATAAGATTTATACGAAAATAATCTTATTCATTTGGTTAATAAACTTGGCACGAATATTTGCCTAAGTAAGCAATAAAGTTTCTCACTATTAAAGTTTTTCAAAACTACCCCTCAAAGGAGAGTTAAGGGGTGTTAAAGTTTATATGGAATAATTTTAACGCGCGGTCCGATTAACTCGAAACTCAGTACTTATACTTAAAACCAAAAAAATAATGTTTATCAGGGTTTTCCGAAAATCTACCCCTGACTTGGTGAAAAGGGGTAGTCAATTTTACAGGGGAGGATTTTACAGTTAGGCTTGATTAACTCGAAATTTGGTATACATAACCTATAAGTCAAATAATGGAAATTGGGGGTGAAAAGTAGGGATACAGTTTTTATGAAAAAAATATTATTTCGTTGACCTATAAACTTGAAACTATACTTCATCATCATTTTTCTGCTCTAATGCCAATTTATTTCGGGTCGGCGCAACATGTTTACGTATAAAATATAATAAAGATCTTATTAACCTACTTATAATATTACAATTTAAGGCGGGTGGAGGGGGTTGTGTTTGTAGGGGAAAGTACGAAATCACCCGAACCAAATTGCAGGTGAAGTGCTGATTGACTGACATCATATCAGAAATTTTGCACAAAGGTTCCTTTTATAATGTAGGCGCGAGCTCTAAAGTTTTATGTAAATTAGCTGAAATACATATGACGATTATTGTAGATGTCGGAAAAAATCAAGCCGGAGCTTTACTAGCGTGGGTCGCGTAACCCATAAGAGAAATTAATGTTCTAAAGGATTTTAAAAAGATAAACCAAAAAATTCGCAATAGCATATCATGTTAATCTTCTAAGGATGACCCACAGTAACCATTTTTATCTTTCATAATTCCAAAGCTATTTTGACCGGTATTGTATTAATCCTTATCCAATAAAATATGTTATTTAAATTGGGCATTGAATTTAGATTGACATCATATCATTTAAATGAATACTTTAAAAGCTATCACAGATTTGAAATTACGCGTAACAAAATAATTATGGTTGACGCCGGCGCAGCGCTAGGACAGGAGTCAATGACCTTTTCCTCGGTTATTCGGTATGCGATCGTCGCTTCGCTTCCTTTTTATCCCGGTAGTACGTTCCCGTGGAATATTTTCCGACAACCACGCGGGCGAAGCCGCGGGCAAAAAGAAGCTATGAACTCATATAAATATAAACCATAAAAAACTTAAAACATATTTTCTTTATCTGACAAAAAAAGTCAGGTAAGATTTAGAGAGAGATAGAGAGAGAGAGATTTAGTTGATTGATGAAAATCAATCAATAAACTAAATCTCCATGGAAACCACATACAAAACGACTAAAATGAAATGTCATGTTATAAAATTCAAAGACAAGAAAGTATTACGTATCGTAATGTAGTGTAAAGGAGATGGGTATACAATTTCCGTTTATTGTTCGTTCATTTATTTTTGGTCGGATTACATATCAGGGCACAGACATTGCAATATGTTTCGTCGATTGAACTGCTATGTTCCCAACTCAAAAAATACTAATATCCGGTTATGTAGCCCGGTGTTACTTTTTAGTTGCGCAACGCGTAATAATAGTTAAAATGAGAGTAAATATGTACTTAATTCCGAGTTTACAAACTATGTTTATTTATTTAACCCGACTAAACGTGCAAGTGGGCCTTAGAATCATAAAAACCAGTTTAATAAAAATATGAACATTGCATTTATTCTGTCTGTCTGTTACCCTTTCACGCTTTAACGGCTAAATGGATTTTGATGATAGGTATACGGAGAGGCCATGACCTGGGTTCCTACATCGGATACTTTTTATCCCGGTAGCACGTTCCCGTGGGACAATTTTCGAGATCCACGCGGGCGAAGCCGTGGGCAGAAGCTAGTCTAATATAAAACTAAAATAAAGCATCTAAAAATTCCTCCGTATCACTGTCGACTGCTAGCGCATCCAAATGACTTCCCGCGTTGAAGGGCAATGAATGAATTGAAACAACTAAGTGTAGTCGTTGTGTACCATTACTTTTAGTTCTTGAGGAGTGGGATTATATAAATGATTAGCAAAATCAGTTACATGTAGGTATGTCTATTTATTCCGGTCTCATCTCGTAATTGCTTCAAAGCCTATATTTTTGCGGACAAAACATACCAGCAAAGATTGTCTTACCGTGGTAATTGCAAAGCTTGCAGCTTGTGTTGATTTATCTATACAGATAAATAAAATTAGTAAGTGTACTTAGTAATTAATAAAATTATTAAATGTATTACGCAATTACCCCGCAGGTAATTTTTTTTACGTCCCAATAGACTTTCAATCGGCATGTTACTGGCTATATTGTACCAAAACAGCCAAATTGGCCGAACGGCTTTTTCCTAACATCTTGTGCGGGGTCCTTTAGGCGAGTTTCAAAGCTAAACTAGGACACAAACTAAAACCCGACATACTGATTACTTCCGGAAGGTACCTATATAATTATTTAGTTACACCCCGATTCAAACATTATAGCGGCTCGGAAAGTCGGTACATGAGGCGATTCGCTGTGCAGTAACAAATTCATGTGTCAACGGGGGTGAGGGGTGGGGTACTGCGCAGCGAATAGCGCACTTCAGAGCCGCCATAAAGTTTGACGCGTACTATACATAAAAAATCAGTTAAAAAGTGTTCGAGCATCATACGCCAGGATTTTTCCGTTTGGTGGAAACTGACCCTAAGAGTTTTCGGGTATCCTTTCAGTTACATATGGACGGCAGCACATCAAGCTACTACAATCTGTCAAATTTCTTTAATAGTTTTCAACTTTATTGCTATAGCATTAGGTTCAAGATTGATTGGAAAAATTTGACAGTTTCGGGTAGCTTGACCTGCTGGCGTCTGTACGCTGTATTACATAGTAAAAATAACCTAATTTATAGTACTTACTTTTTTTTTAAGGTGATGCTCTCCAAGAACTCAGCAAAGCATTTGTAAAAGCTTACGATGGCTCCGTATTAGTCACCGTTGTCACCACAGACGTCGCTCATACACGTCGTTCTGCTCGATCACTGACGAACCCTCCCGGTCACTCGAAAAAATGGCCATATGAGTGGCTAGAACCGCCTCTCAGTAGGCAAAAAATATCTTTTAAACCAGCGGGTGCCAGACGTGAGGCTGACGATCTCGAGACAACTACGGATGAGGGCTCTTCGACGAGTGATGTTAATATTGCACTTTCTCAAAGAACCGGTGAAGACGAAGTTAGTTTCTTTCATGACTATTTTCATACTTGATTCTGATCATTTGATTTGATGGTTGTTCGAGAAATGATATTCGAGATTTTGATGCATCGACAGTGATAAGTCGTGCTCATAATTTATCGATTTCAAGTACTATCGAGTTGTCGTTTTCGCTTTTTGTGCCAGTGTGACTCGACCTAACGTCATTCGATTTCAAATACCCCACCCGGCCCGTGAGAAGTAGGTATTAGCTAGGAATTTTTTTCGCAGATTATCTTTTATTTTGTCTTATTTTCCTGTGCTACTTACCTAAAGAGTATTTTTAATTTCAGTTCGTGTTACCATTACAATCAGCAGACAGCGCTGCTATTTTCAACATCCTCCTATGGTTTGGTGTGGTGATATCGTTCAGCATGTTAGCAATTATATATGCCTGCATGGATATGGATCCAGGCAGAGACACAATTATTTACAGAATGACTACCATGAGGACGAAGAAGGATTTATAAAAAAAAAGAATTTATGTCTCTTTCGTGTCTATTAATTCAAAGAAAGGTTCTAACCGTGTCCCTACACCCATCGGCCCCCAAGCCATAACAGAGCGCGAGTGGTTCCAGGGGTTAGGTACTACTAGATTTGTTCCATCAGTGCTCACCTGAAATTTGATTTGTTCCTCGTCATTTCTTGCAAAAACTGCTTTGGATGTCGACTTCCAGCCAGCGGACTAGTAGTCCAGTCAAAATAGACCAAAAAATAGTGGTAAGTTTACAATAATTCTCATAGAGCTGAAAATTGGTTTAAGTCTTAGGTACATATCATACTTACTAGATGTGGCCTTCAAATTAGAAGTACTGGATAATTGTCCGTAAAATGTGAATAAATGAAAATTACAAAAACTGACATTTCCTTTAATTTGACACATAATATTCCTTTGCAGTATTTGATCCTCGTCAGCAACACTTAGTATAAAAAACGGGGTGCTTTTTTATTTTATTTTTTATTTGATAGGTTTGCTCTTGACTCCAGTCTAGGTCAGGGTGACAGAGACAAAGTCGACGATGTAGCGAGCTTACCCAGAAGAAGCCTGTTCACTCTCATTTTGAAGAGATCGGGGTTGTATGCGTTCGGAAAGACAGACGCTGGTAGTGTTCCACTCCTTTGCAGTGCGCATCAAAAAAATAACATAATTTTTTTTTACAAAAGTAACCTGATTTTTTGTAAAATAAAAAAATCAGATCAAAATAAAAATACTCGGTATAAAAATACGGGTGCTTTTTTTACAAAAGTAACCTGGTTTGGTCCCTGGCTGCGAATTTTAGAAATTCGACCGCATTATTAAAAGAAAACCAGAATAAATGTAATATTTATAGGAAATGCTAAAAAGCAGTGTATTTAATAATTATGTGTCAGTTGAGATGACATGTAAAAGTAACGACTTTCGTTCTTGGTAACTGTTAACGACTTTCGTTGCTGACCGTACCTAATACAAAGTACCTACCAATTTCTTTCTTCAAGGTCAATTATTCTTGTTATGCATATAGATTCGTATTGTGTTGCTTATTTGTAGCACTTCTATGCAACCATCTCACCGAGATAATTCCAGTAAGTACTTCTAATTTGAAAGCCACATCTAGTAAGTAGGTACAACGATCAGCAAATCTGCTGATGCGCTTAATCTTAATTTGATGTTTTCTCATAAGATATTACATTTTTCTGTAATAATGTTACGTTTTTGGGTAGTTCATACATAATGCTTACAATTCTTTAGTCTATACTATATGTCCGGGGAAGCCTAATAACTCACCAACGCAAGGCTTATGCTTTCTAAGTAATTAAATGTTCGAATTTCTATAAAGCGTACGGAAAAGAACAATTTCCGTACAATTCTTTTGAGTACCTATACTACGTCCGGGTACGCCTTAACTCTTGGTGGCACGGGTTTTTTTTTACCTGCATGACGCACCAAGATTAATGCTAAAGCACAGGCTTAGCGTCAGGGAAATTGTATGTAGATAAAAATTGCATTTTACACCAAATCATCATCTAAATTAGATATAACGTAACATCACGCCTTGTTTTCCCGAAGGGTTAGGCAGAGGTGTACCTATAGTATACTCCCACATCACCCATCATCTAAATTATTCAACCCATATTAGTCCAAAACAAATATGGGTTGAATAATTTAGATTTCACGAACGTGTTTTTACCGTGTGCCGCGAGCAGAAGCCAGTAAGGTATATTTTGTTCCTTCACTCGTGCACTGATCGCATCATCGATCACTAATAAAGAACTAGATACACACTCAACGGCAAAAAATGCCCTCACCGAATGAGCACCCACTTGGGGTACGCTTCTTTCGAACTCTCCGACGGTAAAAATGCCTCAGTGCTCGTTTAAAAACTAAAAATCACTCACGTATGACGCTAAAAAAGGATGGAGTTTCATATTTTCGGTAAGTATTAATATTATCAGTATATAATTGTATTGTAAATGTCGTAATAAACGGCACAAGTTATAAAGCATCTCAATTGTAAATACTCTTAATAAAGGTATTAATCATAATATCGTTAACTATCATTTGCCCACTTAATTTGTTCGGATTATGTCTGTTGATTATTTTCCATTATTTTGTTGGAGACGCTATTGTTTATTCTATCCAAACTACAAAATAACATGGCCGTTTCATAATTGTACTTATTTTAGTCATAATTTTAATTTACAATAAATTAATACTGAAAATACTTTGTTTTAAACTACTATTTATATTGGAACGAAGTTCCTTTCGGTGGCCGCGAGAGAAACAGGGGAGGGGAGGGGAGCATTATTACGTAGACGAGCTTTACTTTCGGTAATAACCAGTCACTTCGCCATTCATGGTGATTATCGAAATCTAGGAAGTTATGGCTGTATGGCAATATGAAACCTTCGCAACATAATTACTAAAATCGCAACGTTGTTTTTATGGTTAAAATAGCGAAATCAACCTCAGTTGCATGTAGTTGCATATAAAGCGTCAGTCCTTTTTAGGATGGTGATTGCAAAAATTCACGCTGTCAAATTGTGATAGTCGGCCCATTAGTCATTTGTGGTGATTATCTAGTGAGTATTAAGTGACACTAATTTACATTTCCTTAATTTTGTAATTTCGGCATGCCAAATAAAAACATTTGTGGGCGTCCAAGCAAAAAGGGTCCAGTAGTGGGGTATTGAGTTAAGACCAGATTCGGTAGAATAGAATAGTCAATTGATAATGGATAAAAAAATATTCAAAACTGGCACATTTTTTTATCAGACTTGAAGTTGAAACTCTGAACAAACTTGATTTGAGAAAGTTTGATTTTTGGTACTTACTAGTACAGACGCCAGCAGGTCAAGCTACCCGAAACTGTCAAATTTTCCCAATCAACCTTGAACCTAATGCTTTAGCGATAAAGTTGAAAATATATTAAAGAAATTTGACAGATTGTAGTAGCTTGATGTGCTGCCGTCCATACATTTTCTGGTACAAACATATAAAAGTCATTTACTATACGAACTTGGAGAATTAAAATCGAGAAATGCATTTTTTTGCCGAGAACTGGACCCTTTTTGCTTGGAAGCTCACATTTAATTTTAATAAAAAAGGGTAGTTATGCAAAAAACTATAAAATAAAAGCGGTGGACGTAAATCAATAAAGTACAGAAGACGCCAGCACATCAAGCTACCCGAAACTGTCAAAGGCAGGCTTGTATGGGAATTTCGTACAGCTAATAAAATTACTTACGTGTTTTGATATATTTTTTGGTTTAATTGGTAGTTAATATGATAGAAGAGCCCTTTTTAAATTCTTAGATTTTTAGAACTTGGACGTAAAATCTATAACCAACCAGTTTTATTTTTTAAGGTTATGTACTAGTGTACCAATGTAGATCGTTACATAAAGGTACATAAACATTGTTTTGATGATAAAGTAAATGTTCTGGATTGTTTATCACTATCTTTGTAGTGTTTTATTGAGATTAGGATCGTACATACCTACTCTTACTCAGTGGGGGGGTGCATTAGGAGATACCTATTTCTAATTCCATTTCTAATTTCTAATTATATTAATGTTTATTCTATTCCTAAATCTCCATTCTAATACGGATGAGACTGGGTCATGATGGAGATAAAAGAGAATTTTACTAAATACCTTGAACAAAATTCTCTTTTATCTCCATCACAGTTTGGCTTTCGATCTGGTAGGTCAACAGCTGAAGCCGTCCACGAACTAACAGATCACATAGTCAACAAACTAGATAATAAAAAAGACCTTAGCCATAAATGGCTAAACCTATCACCCACCCTAATCTAGGTAAACCTAGATTTAGCTAAAGCATTTGACACAGTATCTGTTCCTATTTTGATAAAAAAAATTAGAGAATATGGGAGTAAGAAGCCTACCACTCCAACTATTCATAGACTATTTGTCTGACAGAACACAAACTACGAAAATAGATAATTGGATTAGCGACGAACTTCCTAATCAGTACGGCGTTCCACAGGGTAGCATCCTCGGTTCAACATTATTTTTAGTCTATATAAACGATTTATGTAACATCAAGCTGCAAAACGGTAAAATCATCACTTTTGCCGATGATACTGCCGTGATATTCGATGCTAACACGTGGGATGAGGTTAAAAATTATGCTCAACAAGGTCTTGATACGGTGTATAAATGGCTATATTCCAATTTGCTTACCCTCAATGTCGATAAGACAAAATACATGACATATTCCCTTAGACCCCAGGATCAACCAAACTTCAACTTTTTCAAGTTAATTACATGAGTGGGCGAAAGCCCACTCATGTAATTTCATCAACCACTGTTCCTGTCCTGTATTAGTTAAAACAAATTCTATCAAATATCTTGGAATAATCATAGATTACCGTCTCAGCTTCCAACAACACATTGAAACCCTAGTTAAAAGAATCCGAAAATTAATTTACATATTTAAAAATCTAAGACATTTATCTAATACATCAGTTATTAAAACAGTTTACTATGCACTATGCCAGTCTTTGCTAGTTTATTGCATTACCACTTGGGGCGGTACCTCTAAAACTTATATGATAAATTTAGAGAGAGCCCAATGAGCCATATTAAAAGTTAGTTGCTTTTTGTCAATCCTCTATCCAACTTTCGAACTTTACCGACACTGCCAAGTGCTAATTAACGGTCCGGCAGTTGTTCATTCTCATGACAGTACTAAAAAAACACACTGAACTTCCCTTAGAACTCAATTTACCAACACAAAATAGACGATCAACAAATGTTTGTTCAATCATCTAGCTATTATATATATATCATAAAGCTATTTGTAAAAGAAAATTACGCATTTGGCTATTAAATCTGGACTACATTGCCACTGAAAGCTTATTAAAACCAGTGACTTAATAATACCCACACATTTACAATCACACACCTAGATTTACATACATTCATACATACAACATTCTTCATTTCCCCATTTCCATTCTTCATTTTTTGTTATGCTCATTATTATTTTATTTTGTTAGTTAGATACCTAAGTACGTATCAATGAATAATAATATACATAATTTGTACATTTCTTTGAACTTTATGTTGACTTGCTTTTCTTTGATTTTGTTTTTAATTATTTTTTATTTTTTTTACGTTCTGCACTCAATTGCATTTTCAGACTCTAAAATACCTATTATATGTTAACTTTAACTGTTTTGTAAATTAACATGTCCTTTAAAAGAGAGCCGGATGATCTGTAACTCAGGACCCTCCTACCTCAGACACCTTTCTCTATTTAAGACTGTGCATTTTATTAACCAGTGCCTGTAATATGATGTTGAGATAAATAAAGATTTATGATTATGATTATTATGTTTGCTCTCCATCCCATCTTGCCAAACTTCATATTTGCTTGTGTGGCACAGAGGTAGGCGACCTAAAACATATTTTTTTCTCCTGTCCCCTATATGACCGTTCTTCCTTTCTCAGTAACCTCTTGTCCCTTCGTACTCCTTTTCCTATCTCTATACTTGCTTTACTTTGTACAAATAACTTTGCTGTATATAAATGTACTTGTAATTACTTTAAATAATATTAAGTTATAATTATTTGTCATTGTAATTTGCTCATTAATCACTATGGTATCATCACATTCGTAATCTAAATCCCGTTTTAATTAATCTTTACGTTTCTTTACGTTTCCCTACCTTTGTTTCTACATCTAAACGTGACATTGGCTAAATGCACAAACCTAAACCGTGCGAAGCCAAAACAAAAAAAAAAAATATCATTTCGATAATTCTGTTATTTTACATATGGCAACGTCTAAAAACATAATTGCGTTTAGTTTACGATTTTTATTACGTTTATTTATTCAGATCTTTTTATTGATATTATTAATTAATCCGAAGTTCTAAAATAGTACACTTACATGAAAATAAATGGCTTAGCTTGGCTTAACCCTTTACCGCATATCGTTCCAAATTTGGACCACTCTATAAACTCGTTGAAATATACAGCAAGCGACATCAGACTGCTTCGGTAGTAAGTATAAATTGTGAACTAGTGTGTATCCGAACGTAAAAAGTTTATGGCAAACCTTTATGCCATCAATCCTTCCCTATTTGTCAATGTCAGGTCTCGTCTGGCGTCCATTTTCTGTAAAACGTCAGGTTGTGTTGTTTGTGTCGCTGATTTTAATGCGTTTTTGTGGAAAGAAAAATATAATTTAAGTTTTATGAGTAAGAAAAATGGATTCCAGGAAATTCTATGGCATATCACGTAAGTTAAATTAACTGCAAACTAATTAAAAATAGCCATAAACTTTGTTCCTAATTTGGAACACTATGCACTGAGAACTATATCATTCGGACAAATATGGAACATTATGAAGTATGGGGTCTATTGAACGTTTGGCAAATATGGAACAGTATGCAACATGGGTCATCATAATACTACCTAATTTTTTTATGTAAGTACAATACGTATTATTTTGTAATGTTCGCTTTGTGCTTATTTAATTTTATTACTTACAGGTAAAAAAATACACAATCGTGTTTTGGTACTTCCCGACGACTCTGATAATGAAAACTTATCAGATGACGATGAGTATCAGTTACCGACGAGAACGATTGAAGAAACCGACTCTGAATCTGATTCTCCTTGATATTTTGAGAAATCAATTAATAAAAATCCCCAAAGAAGAGCATTTAACCGTCGATGAACAAATGATACCCACTAAGTCAAAAACATCTGGTATGCGTCAGTATAATTCGAAAAAGCGTCATAAGTGGGGGTATCTAAATTTTGTATTGAGCGGAGCATCAGAATTTAGCTATGATTTTGATTTATTTACGGGAAAACATAGAACAGATTTGGCAGAAAACTGCCCTGACCTTGGCGCTACCGGTAATGTGGTGACTAGACTGATAGATACAGTGCCAAAAAATTTGAATCATAAACTTTTTATAGATAATTGGTATAGAAGTCTACCTCTAATGGCATTTTTGCATAGAATGGGGTTCTACCATTAGGAACTATTCAGCTGAACAGAGCCAAAGATATAAATTTGCCAAGCACGAAAGAGCTTTTAAAACGTGGCAGAGGTTACTGTATGGAAATATGCACCGAATTCGAAGACGTGAAGGTGAGTGTCACTACATGGGTGGATAACAAGGTAGTCAATCTGTGATCTTCATACGTTGGAAAGAATCCTGAATCAACCGTTAAAAGGTATCCAAAAGAAAATAAGGCTAGAATCGATGTTTCTCGCCCAAAAGCGGTTGAAATTTACAATAAATATATGGGAGGCGTGGACATATTAGATTCCATGCTCGGGTTTTACAGAATCAAAATAAGAAGCAAGAAGTGGTATCATTGCATTTTCTTTCACATGCTCGATTTTGTATGTGTAAACAGCTGGTTGTTATTTTGACGACGAAATAAACAAAAAGGCATTGCAACTTATATACCACTTCTTGACTTCAAATTATATATTGCAGACGTGCTTATGAGAGAGACGACAGGCGTTTTCACACCAACCACGCGTAGAAGAGGGAAACCCGTTTTGGACCAAAACATAGAAAACATAAAAAAAACAAAAAGACGGCGTTTAGATCTGCCTCATCGGGAAGTGGTTGAAGATTGCATTGGGCGTTGGCCTAGTTGGAGAGATGATCGGCAGCGTTGTAAAAACTGCAGACAAAAGTCTCACGTATGCTGCAGTAAATGCGATTGTTACTTCTGCATAAACAAAGACAGAAATTGTTTTAAGAGTTTTCATGTTTCAAATAAATAAACCTATAACTAAACTACAGATGTCTGATTTAAAATCCTTACTCACACCCTAACCTAATTTATGTAATAGTGACTGGTAAACCATTAACATATTTATTTATTTATTTCTTTAAACCCAATAAATAAATATATAAATATATATGGCCCTTTTTTTACCGTGGCTTCATGTTGTTCCAAATATGGAACAGTTTACGAAATTACCATGAATGCATGCTGTGCCAAATATGGAACAGGGGGGTTTTCTCTAATTTTATACGATTTCCATTTGTTTTTATTTTTTATTTTATTTTTCTAGTGTATTTTGTGGGGTATGACGTATCATAAATTAATTTAAGCGAATTTAAAAAATCCATGCGGTAAAGGGTTAATAAGTGGTACAAATTCTGTAACAGAACAACAAAAAAAGTATGCTGTACTAAATCTGCCGTTCACCTTTTCCCAATCAACCTTGAACCTAATATTATAGCAATAAAGTCGAAAATGTATTAAAGAAATTTGACTGATTGTAGTAGCTTGATGTGCTGGCGTCCATACATACATACATACTAATTTCATACGTAAAATCGCCGATGTTGCTACGATAAAACTGATTTGTTTTAATAATAATTTACTTTGCTACATCGGTCTCTCGTCGCAAGATAAAGAAGTGTCAAAGTGCCTTTCTCGAGTATGAGTTATGAGCTTATGGGGGAAGCGCCAGGTAGCCCGCGAAATTCAAACTTTCTACATTTATATCTGTAATTTTATGGTGTTCATAATGAAGAGTATTCTACAGTCTGTCAAGAAAGTCATGAAAAAAAGGGAGGGCGCCACCACCAATTGTTCGGTATCCCTATAAATTCGACCGAAAGGTTTTGATACTTCTCTTTATATAAAAAGGTAATTACTAATTTATTATTATGGTCTCCTTACTGTCAAGTAGATAACCTGGCAGATATCTGACACTCGTCTATCTAATTATAAGGAGTGGAACTCTCTGCCTGCGTCTGTGTTTCCGAACGAATACAACCCCGATCTCTTCAAAGTGAGAGTGAACAGGCTTCTTCTGGGTAAGCTCGCTCTATCGTCGACTTTAGGTCAAGAGCAAATCTATCTCAAATCTATCTGACACTACTCAACTGAGTGTAAAAAGAAAGTTTTGACTTTCATTGGTCACAGTGGTGAACATTCCTGTTCCATTTAATTTCCATTCAAATGACATTAAATTTTAACCGGTGCCTAATATTTATAATATATTCTGTAGTTTCTTTGTGATGTTTATTATCTGATTTTATATAACTATGTAAATTAGAAAATAATAGATGCGTGTGTAAGAATATTTGTTTTGCCCACCCCTTGTTTTCGTCCTTTCATTTACTAACATTTATCTACCACAAAGTACAAAGTTCGATGATGCGCCTCTCTGCGCTGTCATCTCAACATGACGCTAGTAGATTTTTGTGATTCATCATCTGCCTAGCCTTTTCCCAACTATATTGGGGTCGGCTTTGTTTTGATAATTTTTGATTTTTGTGATTAATAAATAAATATCGATATCAGAGCAATTGCAAAAAAAAAAATGTTACAGCCCTCCGCAAACAGTCTGCGGAGGGATGTCCCTTACACCCGGTATAGGGTTACAACTAGAGATGGGCGGGTGGGTAAAAAATGGGTGGGTATAAATGGGAAAGAAAGGGTAGAATAGGTAAAAACTATAAAATACCCATTTTTACCGGGTATATTTTAAAAATACCGGGTAAAATTTAGACATTGATTGACAGTTGTTTGAAATGATTTGATAGTTAAAAAAACACCGTGTTACGGTATTTACCAAAAATGTATACAGTTGGAATAAAAATGTTGTATACTAATATTATTTTTATCAAATATAATGAAACCATAATGATTTAAAAATATGTATTACTTTAATTTGTAAATAACACAATGGTGCCGATTTTCTTGTACACCGAACTAAACTACCTAAACTATCACTAAAATTCCTTACTTTTGGCTATGAGAATCTTAAAGCTATTCTGCAAAAAATAATTTTGACAGAACTAAAATCGAATTTGATAATCGCGTGACTCTACGTGTTTGCACTACCCCGTGATTTTTTTTTAGAGACGGAGGCGCACAGGCGGTAGCCTCGGCGTGTTTTATATGGAATTTTTCACTTTTTGTATGAAAAATATTAAAAATTATTACCTATATGTTGAGTTTTAGAAGTTTATGCGTTTCATAAGGGGGGTCGAAATTTTCATTATTTTTGCGATAGGATACACCGTTTTCGAGATATAAGCAAAATAAAAAAAAAATAAAGCTACAGTACTGTTTTTTTGTGTTTTTGAGGTGATCCGGCAGAGAACCAAAGTTGTCGACGAACGAAAGTGTGTCACTTTAGTCAATTTCAGAATGGGAAATCGTCGTTTGACAGGAATAAACTAAATTTTGGTGATTTTTAGTTAGTCTAGTTTAGAGGCATTTGTGACAAGAGAATTGGCACCAGTTTTTACAGTCTATACATTTCTGATTACCATTGACAGCAGTATATCAAAACAAAAATAATTAAGTCATTACGAACTAATATAACCTATATCTACATCACTATGTTGTATTATTATCGATCAAGACTAGAGCCAGCACACGCGCACTTTAAACTGACTAGACAAAATGGCGGAGTTTGGGCTATCAATCAACCAGGGTTGCCATTAAAACATTGTAAGGTGTGTGTGTAAATGAAAACAGTGTTCTGGGTATTTTATTTCCATGTTGTAATTTAGAACGTGTTCAATATGATTAATAGTTCTGATGGTAGCAGGACACTTTTGCGAAAAGACATTTCCGCGGACTATTTCGCGAACGGACTTTTGCGCGAAAGATACTTGCGCGTGTGGCGACATATCTACATCGCCACATGTGAATGCATCACACTGACGTCACGCAATCAGAGTTTATCGCGCGACTACTATGTATACAGCGTCTCAACGTCAACGTCAACGTCATCAATCATCGGGCAGTTGCCCACCAGACACAACACCCGTCTGGTCGGAGGATCCTCCCTTTTACATGGAGGATGAGTGACCTTTAAATCCTGTTCCTCATAGCTCTATACGCGAAAGACACTTGCGCGAATACACTTACGCTAAAAGACAGTTGCGCGAAAAAGTTGCGGAAATGAGATTTCTTCATAATATCACGCCTGTATTCATTCAAAGGTTTGGGGCAGGCGTGTATGCTGTGAATAGTACACGCAGAATTGTATTCGCCAGTTAAGTTCCAGCTACAGACAGACTGGAAGTAAATAGTCTAATTAGTTGTCAATAGCGTTTTTCGTAGTTTTGTTATGTACTTTTTTTTTATTTATTTTCGACATGAAAACAATACCCATGACGAAAAATTGGCAAATTTTAGATGGCGCCATCTTGAATTTTGATTTTGACCTCATTATCGTTGTCAGCGCCTTCGAAAACCATGAAACAACTCTCATGTATGAAGAAATCTCATTTCCGTAACTTTTCGCACAACTGTCCTTTCGTGCAAGTGGATTCACGTAAGTGGATTCGCGCAAGTATCTGTCGCGCAAAGGTCCATTTGCCCAAAAGCTCTTTCGCGCAAGTGTCTTTCGCGTAAATGTCCATTCGCACAAAAGTCCGTTCGCGCAAAAGTCCAGTCGCGGAAATGTCTTTTCGCAAAAGTGTCCCTACACGCAAAAGTCCGTTCGCGGAAGTGTCTGTTCGCGCAAGTGGGATCGCGCAAGTGTCCCAGACCCGTTCTGATTTAGGAATAATAATTATGTACATGTTATAATAATGTATTTATTTATACAATATATTTTTGATAAAACTATATTTTATTATTATGAGATAATCCAGAATATTTGTGTAAATGGCAACCCTGCAGACCGACGTGAAAATTGTTATGTAATTTGGTAATTTTTTTTTTAATTATTACCCGGTATAAATTAAAATTGGGTAGGTAAAAATGGGTATTTAACCACAATTCGGGTTTTTACCGGGTAGAATCCCATGTATAGTTACAACATGAACGATAGTGGCGCCACCATTATTTTCACGACTTTTTGGCCAAGCTGTATTTTTGTCGTTTGGTTGGTATCATTAAAAATAATATTACGTATGGCAATACAGAAATCATATGACAGTCTCACAGTCGCTCGTATAGTTCCCAACAAAATGGCTGTAGCCATGGCTCTGTTTTGGATCTCTCTTGTAATATCAGTAATAGGTAAGTACATTTTATCATAGTATTTTATGCAAATGTTTCCTACGCTAACTTTATCGGACTTTTATCAATTTTAGGCTCTAATGCCGCCGGAGAGTTCAGTATCCTTCATAGTCCTGACTCCCTCAAATTTTCGGGATCAGGAAAAACGTTGGAAAGCCTTCTGAAAGAGATCTTTTCTGCTGCTCTCGGACTCTCGGTTGAAGAGGTATGTATATGTGGGAATGTTGCTTGTGACTTGTGACCTCGCTCTTGCTATGCTCGATAATCAATTTACTGTAGTAGAAGAAAAGGGTATCTTTCTCGATTCGATAGACTGAAGGCTTATCCTACGAAAATCTATCTACGAGTCCATGCTCCATGATACGTATTTTATCAAAATGGTCGAATTTTAGGGGCAGAGTATGGTGAAAAGTCTAAAATTGTGAATTCGCGACAAACTAGGCCTACCTGTACAAAGGCGAACATAAGTGCTTTTAACCACTTGAAGGCTGCATTTGTAGACATTGGAATTGCCTCATGTAGATCTACATACCTGCACACAAATGATTAAATGTGCCTGAATCATCATTTTCTTTCATGTATAAGAGAGGTGGTTCTTGATATCACCAATAGACTGTTGAAATTAAAAGAAAATATGACACATGAAATACTGAACCATCCTAATAAATTATACAATTTATTTTCTAATATGACACAGATTACTTATTTTTGTAATAAGTGTAGTTAGTCTGAGGCTCCCAAAATCTGTATAACAATTAAAAAGGGGCTGTGCTGAGGTAGCCCTAAAAATCATATGTTTTTTGTAAATTGTGGTTGCAGTAGAGATTAAAATTCAGCTCTCATTTGGAGGTTTGTGGTGGTTTTTGTCATTCTGGATGAAATTGGGCTAAAATGCTTTTAAAATCGCACAACTTTACAAAACGGTTAGTTTAATATTGGAGCACTATAAGTATCATCACTAGTCATGTTACTCATGATTGTACCACATTGTAAGTTTTTTTTTGTCTCTTATATTATGTATACAACCTCATCATTGTGTTTATAGAATTCAGAATGGAAAGGCATGTATGTCATGGACCCTTTCAACACCCCTGAAGCTGTTGTGGAAGTGTACATTGATGGTGTCTCCAGCCTTGGAGAAAATGTGAGTGTGCCTGCTAATTCTACTTCATATTCAATATGCACAATTTGTAAAATACCGAGGTATGAATTTATAAAATAGAAAATAATTTATTTCTTCTAACAGGCATTCTAACAGAAAACAATAAAAAAGTAAGTGGAGATACTTAACTATGTTAACTTATTATTTGCAGTCTGGATTGAAGTCCAAAACCTACCCGCTGATTGTAGATGAGTATGAGCCAGATACCTTCAAAGGTGTAGAGCACAGAATTAAGCAGCGCTTCACTAGTGGAGGCAACAAACTTGTAAACATCAAACTATCCAATCGCTATGAGGTAAGTTTTTAGGATATTAGGGAAAACCATTTTTAGTTGAACCAATAGCAAATATTAGAAATAGATAATTAATTTGTCATAACATGTGTGTGTCATTTACATACAAATTAAGCATGCAGTACCTTAAAAGAACTATTAATAAGTATGTTTATGTTTTGCCTAGTGAGACATAATTTTTTTTTAAAGAACAATGGCCAATCCTAACATTGTTTAGACTAGAAAAATCTTATAAAATGTAACTTGATGATACGTAATGTGTCATTTCATTTGCCTATCTATTTATAATTCAATGTATTTTTCGGCATTCAATATATTTTAATAATTACGCAAAATGTTTTTTGGGTTTGAAAAACATTTTGCAAATGCGCCATTTTAAGATGTTTTTCACTTTAAATGATGTAGAAAACGGATAAACATAAAATAATAGTAGTGTGAAATAACACAAGACCCCACAGAACACGTCGAGCCATGTCGAAATTATATTATTAAAATGTCAATCTTTTGTTTACCGCTCCGTTTTGTTTATGTACCCGGTCTGCGCTACCTACCCTATTGTCCAAAAGTTTGGAAGCACTCCTGTCTTCAAACAAAACAAATGAATACCGACTATAGGCGGCAAAAATTAGCAATGGCACGTGAAAGCTGTGATATTAACATTGTCCGTATTCGAAAGATATCGACGACTCCTTTGACCTTATTTTTTCTTCTGAAAATGGCAAAACGCAAGCAAATCACACTCGAACAGAGAAGCGCTATTTGTACTCTACGTGAGGAAGAATACAGTGAACGTCAAATCGCAGAAAGGCTCTGAATCTCTCGTAAAGGTGTCCACTATACTCTTGTTAGAAAACGAGAAACTGGGAAAAATGAAGATAGAAAGAGATCTAGTAGGCCCAAATCCACAACAAGGCAAGAAGAAAACTTCATCAGGATTCTCTCTAAACGGAGTCGACGCTTAACTGCACTACAAATCACTGCAGCTCTGAATGAAACACGAGAAACACCCATTTCAAAAACAACTGTTGAAAAACGTTTATTGTGTGAGGGACTAAGAGGATGTGTTGCAGTTAAAAAATCAAAACTAACAATTCGACATAAGAAAAATAGATTAGAATGGGCCAAAGCGCACCAAAACTGGACAATAGAGCAATGGGAAAAATATGTCCTTTGGAGTGACGAATCAAAGTTTCAGATTTTAGGATCCAATAGACGTGTGTTTGTACGCCGGTCAAAAGAAGAGAGGGCTTCAGAAGTATGTACTGTGCCTACTATCAAACATGGTGGAGGTAATGTCATAGTTTGGGGGTGTTTTGGCAACAATAAACCTGGAAATCTTGTGAGGATAACCGGAAAACTAAACAAGGAAGGTTACTTAAAAATTCTCCAAAATTCCGCCGTACCCAGTGGACTAAATCTAATTGGTCCTGGATTCATTTTCCAACAGGATAATGATCCTAAGCATTCTTATAAACTGTGCCAGACCTTTTTGAACAAGAAAAAATATGAAAAAATCTTAAACCTCATGCAATGGCCATCTCAATCACCTGATCTTTCTCCCATTGAGCTTGTTTGGGATGAACTCGATAGAAGGGTGAAAAATTGTTCTCCTACGAGCTCAGAACATTTGTGGAAGCTATTAGAGAGCGAATGGAACAAATTAGATGAAGACTATTTTTACACTCACCGCCACGCATATATACAGTTTTCCAAAGCAGCAGGCCATGTGGGCGGCGCGCCGCCCACAACTCGCCACAAAAAATCAATAATAGCTTGCTGCACTAGAATTTACGTGGGCGGCCGGCGTACCACATGGCGGTGAGTGTTAATAAATAAATTAATAGAATGCCTAGAACATGCGAGTAGCTAATAAAGGAAAAAGGAGGACACTGATGAAGCTAGAATTTAATTTTATATTGTATGTAAAATTTTTGTTCTGCTTAAATTAGTTTTTGTTTATATTTTAATTTTATCAATACATTGCTTCCAAACTTTTAGACGGTAGTGTACATCAGGGGGAAACGCTAAGGTAGCCCCCTGAATATCAAATTTTCTTGGGCCTTAGGGCTGATTTTTCAATCGTCAGATAACTTTTACCTGAGGAATAAATATGGCGGTTTGACACATTTTCTAAACAAAAGCTGTCAAAACGTCAAACATATTCCCCCGATAAAAGTTATCTGACGATTGAAAAATCAGCCCTTAGTAAAATTGCGGTAAAATAGGAGGAAAAACAAGTAGTCCGAATAGGGGCGGGGCCAGCCGTGACATACAGTATGGGGACCACATGTGTCATAAATTATAGGACATACTTGTTATCGCCTTTTCTGACGATATTCAAAAAAATAACGAAATCGGTCCAGTAATTAGGTCAAAAAGTATAGTTTTAATTTTGAGCAAAGAATCATGGCCACGCTCCTAACATGCTTGGACTAGTAAAATTTAATAAAACGACTCTTGATGAAACATACGTTGTTTCATTTGTCTAAATAAATGGTAACAAGTACGGCCTTCAAAATATTTTTATAAGATGGGAGAGTCGAAGTAATTAAGAAATACACTTCTGGACACATCTATTGGCCCACCTTGTATTTTCAGTTTCGTTTGGTCCTAGCTAAAATTTTATATTAGGTCGAGCAAAAAGTTTTTATGCAGTTTTGAACCTGGCACATTCACAATTTCATTCAATAGTCTTTTTTTGAATTTCGAACACAGAATTTAAAGAAACAAAAGACAATTTGGAGCCTGTTTGTTGATATCAAACAATCGAATACTAAGAAAACTTGGTTTTATTGGTTTACTTGGATTTAATTCTTGAAAAAGTGATTGATATCTTTGGTTTTGCAACAAACATTACTTATTCTTAACATTAAGGTGAGGTTCTATCAATAATCTATGGATACTTCACCTGAAGTCGCCGCCCAAGCTGTGGCACTTATTCAGGCCGGACACAGCCAAAGAAACGTGAGTGCTCAACTTAATTTAAGTCGATCTGCGGTCCGAAATGTTTATCGGAGGTACCTAGAGACTGGCGGCTTTGTTCGTCGCCAAGGAAGGCCACGATCTCGGGTCACAACTGAAAGGCAGGATCGATTCATCGTGACGACCAGCTTGAGAAATCGTCACCTTACCTCCATTGAGATACAAAACCAACTTCGCGACTTCCACGGAGTATCTGTGAGCGCTCGAACTGTTCGGAGAAGGTTAAAAGAACGCGATATGGTACCACACAAGCCAGCTAATGGGCCCAAACTAACGCGAGCCCACCGAACAGCGCGCCTTCATTTCGCACGCAGTCATTTAAATTGGACACAGCAAGATTGGAGCCGTGTACTCTTTTCTGATGAGTCTAAAATTGTGTTACATGGCAATGATGGAAGGAAGAAGGTCTACCGACTTAAGGGAGAGCGTTTCGCACAATGCTGCTTTGAAGAGAGGGTTGCAAATGGCGGTGGCTCATGGACTGTGGGTGGATGGATGGGGCGGTATATCCGCGAGCGGCAAAACTCAACTTGAGGTTGTTACAGGACCACGGCTGCCAACATTAAATGCTGAAAGGTACATTCGTGAGTGCTTAGAACCTCACGTGATACCATACGCGGACTATGTGGGCCCAAATTTCCTTTTTATGCATGATAATGCAAGAGCCCATGCGGCCGGCATCGTCAGGGAATATCTTCGGGATGTGAACATCACAGTTATGGACTGGCCAGCCAGAAGCCCAGACATGAACCCCATTGAGCACATGTGGGACGAGCTAAAAAGACGTGTTAGGGCTCGTCAGCCAGTTGCCCAGACGATGCAGGAGTTGAAAACTGCCATAGAAGAGGAATGGGAGATGATCCCTCAAAATTTCATAGAGCGGTTGATAAACTCTATGCCTAATCGTATGAGAGCTGTGGTAGATGCCCATGGAGGCAACACGCGTTATTAAATTAAACCTTTATTTGATAAAACATGTTTTTTATTCAAAAATCAATTGCCTTTAACAAAGCGCATATCCGACTTGTTAGGCGTAGCTCCATGTCGTATGGTATTCTGAATTCAAATTTAAAACAATACGATCGAAAAAGATGGTAAAATGTATCAGGTTTAAAACTGCATCAACAGTTTTTGTTCAATCTAGCAATCATATTTCGGTAGGGGCCATCGAAACCTAAACTCTAAGGTGGGCCAATAGATGTGTCCAGAAGTGTATATTTTTTGAGGTTAGGTGGTATATTATTAATCTGTGGCTTTTGAATTGAGAGGTTTTTCATCTGTTTTTTTTTATTAAGTTACAAATTATGTCAAATGCAGGGCCCGTACTCTACATATCCGTTAAGGTTGAATTATCTTCATTCATAAGTAGGTACCATAATAGACATGGACACGTTGAATTTGTCCCTGATAATAGAGGAGTTTCCAAGAAGACTGCTATACATACGTAGCGTACGTACAATACGAGGAGAAATCCTTTCAGCAATAAAAGATACCACTCTTGTGTTTTGCTCTAGGACAATGTGTCGCGCAATACGATTTACACACAATCCACAGAAAACACATAGAATGGAAGACATTTTGCCACTTCCGATACAAGATCCAAAACGTGATGCAGTTCCAAGTCCAATATACGAAAGCCAAGTCAACTAGAGTAGAAGAATCAGTCGTTGTCCATAAGCAATGCAACATATCAGGAATTCAGGAAAATAACACAAAATCGCATAGAACACAGAGTCGTCGCCGAAACTAAACACAGTCTGCGCAGAAAACTGTCAATGTCAATCATTCTTTTGTTTATATTACTTGTCAAAAATAGAGGAAGGCCACGTCATCGATCAATTCATGCAGTATCGATTTTGAGATGTAAAATCATTACTTTTAAACAGTTTACATTGCCCGGGGTTTCATTTCGGTTAAAAAATAAAATTGATTCAGATCTAAGTTAAAGTATGGACTTCTCTAGTAACGTTAATAATACAAATGCATTCAAAATCAATATTTTACACTGCGTTCTGATAATGCAAAATTATATTTATAATTATATAAAATATCTATACTTCCCCATCTTCAAAAAATAAACTGATGATATCTAATAATTACATTAACAATGTACTACATTTTGGTGACAGTCTCATCTTGGGACGAATTCCTTTTTTTTCTTAGTCCAAAATGACCATGATCCTTTGAACACTGTAGAATTTGATCACTAAGTCAATGATTCAATGAACTTTAATCCTTGGACATGTGCGCAAACAAAAAAAAAATGTTCGGCGAACAATGGATTGGACGCTGTGGGGCACCGCAGGTGGCCAGCTCGGTTGTCTAAACAGTGTTTACTTTTACTGAATTTATTTCAATATTCATTTTGTTTGAAAATGTAACTTTTTTAATTTACGGTTTTTAATTTAATATTTAATTTTGCTATACTTCTGTGGACTAGTATTACTTACGGTTTCATTTATTGCATATATATGGGCTCCATAATGTATTATTATAGGTACGTTTTTTCCTATGTTATGACAGTACCACCTAAATGGTATACAATGCTACAAGGCTTTTTTGGCGCGTGGGGAAAATCGGAACTAATGCTGCCATGTTGTTTTTTCAATACAATTCAAATGTTTACCAACATCTCTGGTCAATGTCATTCAGGCGGCAAAAGACCCTGTAGCACTCATGCAAAAGTAACTCGGTCTGTCTGTGGACTTGGACACAATACTTCGTTCCTTAGGGGAAATTTCTGACCTCCATGCGGGCGAAGCCGCGGGCAAAAGCTAGTTAGATAATTAGTTTATTATTTGTTTCTCAGTAGCAGCCCGGAGTCTGGATTTGTGCCCGGTTGATGGCAATAGGCTCGCCCCCTATTACATGGGACTTAAACATAACTGGCGAAATGTGGGTGTACTATATAGGTACACCTCTGCCTAACCCTTCGGGGAAACAAGGCGTGATGTTATGTTATGTTTATTATTTGTTTGTTTTTTTTTCAGCTCGAATCACATGTCTTTGGTGAAGTTACATATCCCAAATCTACTAAACAAAATCTTAATCATTTGAAGCCCTTGGTAGATGAAGACAACAATTTCTTAGATGAGCTTGAGACTTTGCAAGCTGTTACTAAAAGGGTAATTTTTGTAATTTTTTTTTTATAGTGGGTAGTTGTTTTACTTTTAGGTACTCAAGTGGTTTGACTTACATACAGGTAGAGTCCGGCCGAATATCGTTTCCAATTTTCGGCCAAAAAAAATTAAGTGCCGTCGTCGCGTATGTCTTTAAGTACCTACAAAGTTTCGTGTAATTTAACTTTACCACATCAACTAGTAATTAGTTAATCTTTATATACAAAGCGCAAGGTAACTCATTTACTCCCTGGCTCTGGGACCTTTTTTTAGATTAAACCCCCTGACTGCAATGACAATTTTATTTATCTGTGTAGTCAAGGAGTAAATGAGTGACCTTTCTGACCTTTTGAGTGGTCTTTTTTTCGGGTAACCACTGAAAATCAGCACTGTGCTGTGGGTCCCTCATAGCACAGCATCATGCTGAGTGGAAGCCTTCTTGTCACAGTCATGACGTGCAGCCTCCGACTATTTCTGTTTTGAGCTCGTGATTATAATGTGGTTCTATTTTGTTTTATTTTTTCTGTTTATTCTTATCGTTTTGTATGCACGTGTTTCTGTGACAAATAAACCTATTTTTCTTTCTTTCTTTCTTTCTTTCTTTCGTTTTGTATATAAAGATTAACTAATACAACTTGTTTTTTACTTTTTAGTTCGTTTTTTGGCAGGGCAGTCGTATTTTTAATTTTTTTAAATTATTTATTTTAATTTTCGGATTTCGGCCGATCATGTAAATCAGGCTGAAATAAAATTCCGTTTGCGGTCGGACTCTACTTACAAGTTTTATTATTCAGATGATTACAAATTAAACTAACGTGCTAGTTCATGTAAAGTTACATTACAGAGATTTCGGTTAAAGCTAAAGTGTAATCATAAAAAGAAAAAAAAATCAGTTAAGAAATAAAATATGTAAATTTTATTCATTTACAGGTCCAGAGTGGAGCTATCATTCCAGACAACATAATTGATTTCTATAATTTCCGTTTCCGCACTCTTCATGCTTTATCAGACTACCATGGACCTAACTCCCTCCAAACCAAAGAAGCTAAGAAACTGTTAGGTAAGAATTATACCATAAATAAATGTTGTTTTTATAGTAGACTAACTAGCTAGTGCCGACTCTACCCGTACATTGGTGATTCACAAATACTAATCATGTACATTAATACTGTTCCCGCCTATTGACATATCTACATTACGCGACGAAATAGCATAGTTTTGTTTGTGCCTGTGTACATAATTATATTTTAAGTTTTTGTTCCAACTAACTTTTTTTGTTGTTGTAAAGGTGATGCTCTCCAAGAACTCAACAAAGCATTTGTAAAAGCTTACGATGGCTCCGTATTAGTCACCGTTGTCACCACAGATGTAGCTCATACACGTCGTGCCGCCCGATCTGTCGGTCCAGATGGAAAAACAAGCAGTCAAGGAGTCGATTATCAATGGCATGTCAAGGAATATAAAGCGGTAAGTTAAACTATTCTTCATCACTATCTTATACAGGATGGCAGGGACATCGACGCGCAAACTGTAACCATGAATTCAGCACATGATTCTAGAACCCACACCATAGAAACTTTTCGTCGGTTATTAAAAAAACTGGCCAAGAGCAATTCGGACCACGCACAATGAAGCTTCTGTAGTTGGGTCGCACGTCCGTGTTTGGGTTACAGAAATTGATATGTGTAGCAAATTTCAACTTTATCGGTCCATTGAGATTCGGAGCAAATTGGCTTTGACAGACAGACATACACACAAGTGACCCTATAAGGGTTCCGTTTTTTCATTCGGATATACGGAACCTTAAAAAAATTACCTGTTTCCTACAAAAGTACAATACCTACATACATGGTCAAAAGTATGGAAGTTTTTTTTTTTCTAATAACCTACAATACTTTTTTATGGATGGGTTTAAAATCATTTGTTAAATTCATGGTATCAGTTTACGTGTCAATGTCCCTGCCACCTTGTATAAATGAACCCTAGCTGTTTTGCACTTTTTATCATAGTTTTATATCCAAGTTATTCTGGGTTGTCTGTTACGTCATTCATTAAAAAATGTTTGTAACATAATATTTAGTAATTTTGGTCCATGATGCTAGTGAATATTTACAATTACAGGACAATGACACCGATGACAGCTACAATGCTGAATACCCTGCAATCTTCAACATTATTCTATGGTTTGCTGTAGTGATGACATTCAGTCTTATCGCAATTGTATACGCCCTTATGGATATGGATCCAGGCAGAGACTCCATCATCTACAGGATGACTAGCACAAGGATGAAGAAGGACAATTAAATCCTGAAGTCTGAACTTATATAAATTTCAAATAAGTTCCAACTGCAGTATTGTATGTTTTAGTTAAGTCCTGTTTATCTATAACATGGAACTAGAAAAATCACATTATTGTTCAACAAAAACAAACTCCATGATGTACAGAATTTTGTTGTCATTCTGTAATTACTTATTTAAAACTTGATGAGTCATGTGTAAAATAGTGTTATTTTAGTTGTAAAGTAAATAAGATGAAAAAACCCTTGTTATTTATTTACAAATTAAATATTTAAATTAAACATAATATAAGCTAAAGATAAATCAAGATATTTTTTGCTTCACTACAGAGTTCTAATAGTTGTGCTCTGCAATACCAAAGGTACACAGTTTATCCAAAAAAAAGTTTGTAAAAATTGCTATTATTAAATAATTGTTCGGAAAATAAATATAATGTAAACTATGATTGTGTTCTGTTTAGGTAACCACTTCTGTAAATAAAGTTATAACTTTGCACATACGCTTGTGCTAACATTAGTGAAGTTACAAGTTTAGTGTTGATCTGTGTGAGTAGTGTACATTGTAGTGAGGTACTGTTACGATTTGGTTAAAATAAATACATTCCCTGTAAATTAAATTTCACTTATTAATTAATCATACAACGAACAAGGTATTTGGAATACCTACATGCAAAAATATTCATTTTTCCCCGAAAAAAAAAGAAAGGTAGGAACAAGTTGCTAGGTCATGCCAAATTCGTATCCAGACCAGGCGCACTCCGCTTTTTAGGTATGAAGCTACAAGTATGCGGAGGGCTCGACTTGTCCGGCCAATTCAGTAAGCTGCCGCGCGCGCCGTCCAGTTTGCACGTTAGTTCGATACTCACACGCGCGACGTCGCGTCGTCCGTTCACAGTATGCGTTTCGATGGCGCGGCCACGGCGTTGTTTTTTTTTTTAAACCATGCCAAGATTTTGTAAAAGTTGATTTCCAAAGTCAAAGCTATGGTTAAAAAGTTATAACGGCTTAAACGTGGCCGCTCCGTCGAAAAAGTCTTCAGCTTCACTAGAAGACCGAGCATGACCAGAGTTAAAATAAATCACCATTATTTTTTCTAAATTATCTAATTTTAATCTATTTCTTTTTACATCTAACACCCATTTATATGTGGAAAACGAGCGTTCGACATCTGTTGATGTTAGTGAAGCGAATTTATATGACAACATTTCGTCATTCACATCATTTTTCGATAATTTTCCTTCATATTCTCTGAGGATGTCAATATCAGGATTCCTATCCATAACTTTTTCTATTTTGTTTTTTATTCTATCAGAATTACATTCATTTAAAGCAGCTCTGACTTGATCAAAAGCCAAAAACGAGTCACTTAATGCAAAATTTTGTTTCTGCAACTCTTTTAATGAAAATAGAATAATCGTATAATGATTTTCTATATATACTAATTGATTCCGTAGATTTTCCTTTTCCAGAATATTTTTCGCATTACGTATTGCCATTGAATCAGAGCTGTTTAATCTAGAAATAACATTTATTATTTCTTAATAATATTTTGCATAATACGATGCAGCTTCGAGCCAAGTGCCCCATCTAGTTATCACTGGTTGTAGGGGAAGAGGTAAGTTAGGATACGTATCTTTCAATACTTTTATTCTGCGAGGGGCTTTTAAAAATATTTTTTTCACATTGGATATTAGCATATCTACATCATGGTACTCTAACCGTATCTGTTCTGATACGCGATGAAGAGCGTGTGCCAAACAGGTGACATGTTTTAATTGAGGTAAAAAAAAAAAAATTTTTCGGCCCGCAGACAACATGTAGGTATGTAACACTATCAGTACATAATATTAACACATTATCAACTTTTCATTCAAAGTTGTCTTGCCAAATATTTTCTAAACACTATTACAAAATTTGAAATAGTTTGGCCACTAACCACCTCGAGCATTTTACAGGCAATTAAATAAGGTCGACCAGAAAAGTTTTCATTTAATGGCTTTACTAAGAAATGCACAATATAACGACCTAAAAAGTCAGTTTTCTCATCTAACGATATCCAAAGTTTCTCGTTCGTATCTTTAACGTTTTCATAGATGGAGGCAATTTTATTTTTATAAAATTTGTCCTAATACACCTTTCGTAATAGCGACTCGTCAGGCACTTTTTTGTTATTGCAATTACAACAACAAACACCACACATGTATTTTTGAAAAAAATCTTTGAAGACATTATTTTTTATTTGCGACCAGGGGATGTTAAAAATAATTAAAAACTGAATAAGGTCAAAATAAAATTCTTCTTGAGGCTGTTTGTACGTTCCTCGATGTTGAGCACCTTCAATATATTGAAAAGATTTTTTTTACTGATAAATGGCTTTTACACTTGGTGCAGTAAATAGTACAGCTGGCAGCGTCAAAAATCAGCTCAGGATAGTCACGTATCCACTTCTGAACTGTTTCAGGCTTGACAGAACTTGACGTCATTTTGAAGTACTTCACTTGAATCAAAATGTCGTTAAAAATGCTGAGTAGAGTCACATCGACACTTAGTGTTCGAAAAACAAAACTCAGACACCAATCATAGGGTCATCATTGACGATAGTTACACGCGCCAATGAACGAAAAAAAAACAAAAAAGTGGTGTTAGAAATTGTTATATTTGAACAAATAACTATTAGCATTACAAAAATATTATAGTTTTACATGATTTCTTATTATTATCATTTATAGGTATTTATAATTATTTATTATTATCTATTTATTTTATCTTTTAGTAATTAATCGGTATCTACCAGTTAAAATGACACCTACTTTATATATAATAATGTACCTTAGGTAATAAAATTATTAGTTAAAATATTAAGGTGGATGCGATAACGCAGCCCGCAAAATGCACATTTTCGAGCGTTTTTTTTTTTCAAATTTACACTTGTCAGGTTGTTGATAAAAATATGACTTGAAAGTAAGGAAATTTGAATTTGCCGGGGAACCCTAGCGCTTTCGCCTTATCTACCTAGGTATGTACTTAGTTAACTTTACTTAGTAGGCACGTTTTTTTTAAGGCACAAAATACTAAACTTTTTAATTTAGTCAGTTACAAAGTTGCAACACTAAAGGCACGCTAAAAACGAACATCAAAATCTTAGTCCAAAATTAATAACTAAGTCATTGGAAACAAAAAAAACGGGAGGTGTCGTGTGACCCGGTTGGAACGAAGTTCGCTGTATATTATGTAAACACAGAGCCTTCTAGTATGGTCTCAAGTTTCAATAGTTTTTGTTGACATGGGGGTCAACAGGGCGCTTTTTCGTTACGTAACGAATTCTGCCAGTCAACTCCTACCGCAAGCTGCGTTCTACTCCGGCTGGTACCAATTGGTACCACTAATACAATCAAGTCGGGCAAAACCGTCAAGCCCGGCTGGTGCCATGTGGTACCAGTACGTACACTCCGCAACTAATTTAAACTTTATTTGTACCTATTCAGTTTACGGTTCATTATCGTTTGTGTATGGTTTGGACGTCATGGATTTAACGGCATTAATAGTAAAAAAGAAACGTTAATAAATAACCGGAGTAGAGGTTAAAGAACGGAATAAATAACTCGGCAAAAAATGGGAATGCAAGTTGTACTTTTTTTCCTTTTTGCACTTAATTAATACAAATAACACCTCAAAATATTTTCTATATAGAAGAATTTTTACCTTTTCATTTTCACTACAGCCGCCCGCCCGTCGAGAGAATGCGTTCTTGAAACCTGTCAGTTTCATACTAACGAATATGTGTTTTCCGAATTTGATCCGCTCTCCGCTGGGGACCAATCTCCTAAAGGTCGGTAACAATAGAAATTTAATTTTGTCTCCTATCATATTCATGACAGTTGAAGATCTATTAGTTAATAGAAATTGTCCAATTGACAGGTAACAGGAACGCATTTTCTCGACGGCCGGACTGTAACTGCCGCACTCAAAGACGTCACTTAAAAAATATATCAATTATTGAGTTTAATTCACCAGCATACTTGGCACATGGCAACAAAATTCAATCAATCTGTAATATTTTTCACTGACGGCATTCTTCATTTATACTCGTTAATTAAGTTTGGTAAAGAACAACGGCCAAATCGTACCTGACGTTTCGATATGCCATATACAGGATCAAATTAAATTAGCTAGCGAAATTACAATCTTGATGGGTATCGATATCTAAAAACGATAAAACAAAAAAAAAGCATTGATGATTTTTTTTCATCGAGCGCCGACATTCACTTGGCCGGTTTTTGTATTTGATTGTTGTCACTGAGAATAATAATAGCACAGGAAAAAAAGTTTAAAGGCCAATCTGTAAAATAAATCCTAGTGAAGAATTATTACAGGGATTATTCATTCAAGCTGTCTGAAAAGTAAATAACGTAATATTGTGCGAATATTTCGTAAAATATTGGTTTTACGTCAATTTATGATATTACAAGTTTCTTCTCCCATTTGACCAATATTGAACACTTACAAGTAAATGTACCTACTCTGGTAAATAGAAATGAGATCGCTAATTACCCTCTTTTTGGGCTTCGCTGCAGTCGGGTGAATACTGTACGTCGTCTGCCTAGCATTAAATCGACTTACTTATTATAATAATATCTTGGCATGTTATTTTCAAAGGGGATGGTGTTTACTACATAGAAAAGTCAGGTACAGCGTCTATATGTATTTGGCCATCATCCTTTTAAGTAAGGACTCGGGTGTTTCGGGATTAAACCGTGTTTTTAACGGCGAATAGTATAGTGATGCGCACGACGCAGTCGCCGGCGCAACTCAGCCGGAAACTTCTCGTAACAACGACGGCAAGCGGGGCGCTCGTCGTATTCGTAGAACTTGCTTCTTGTACTAAGGGCGGCATCGCACACGGAGCAAGCGAAGTGGTGTACACACCAAGCTTTGTTCAGGGCCGTGAAAACTAAACGAAAAACTTATTTGAAAGATTTGTTCCACGAAAAAAATATTCTATAGCAGACTTGGCTTTTGTAAAATGCTCACCATCACCAGCAATCACTTGGTTGCACACATAGCACAGGTTTCCGAACAACTGATGATAATGCTGCTCGCAGTAGGCTAGACCCTTCTTCTCGTAATGGCGATGACCATGGAATGGCTTCTCACATTTGGCACACACAAAGTGCTGAAAAAAGGACAGTCCTTGATTTAGGTAAAATAATTAATAATAGAAGAGTAAGTTCTGTAGTAATAAAGTTACACACCTCAACATGCCAATGTTTCCCAAGGGCAGTAACAATCCTCTCCTCGATTGGACGTCGGCAAGCTCCACAAATGGGAATACCCATTTTATCATGGCAACGTAAGCAGAAGAGATTGTTCTGCAAACAAAATGTATAAATAAATAAACAACGTAAAGAATGCTGTGTTTTTATTCTTGTTTCTGTTAGATATTAACCCTTTGACCGCCAACGCCGGATTAATCCGACAAATATTTTCGTGTCCATTTCGCCAGGGTCGTATAATAATTATTATTTACGACCAAATACCGTAGGTAGTAATTCGCGCTGGGGGCACGACAACTGATATAACTCTTTACACAATCATGTGTTCACATGACCCTCGACTATTCTTTTTTTTTTCGTAATTCATACAAATCAATAAAATTGAAGTGTCTGTTTGTAATATCAAAATAACAGCGTTTTACTAAAATGCTTGTGAAAGTACGGTACTTGTAAAAAAATACAATTTTTTTAATTTTTGTCTAAGGCTGGGCAGATGATGATGATGAGCTCTCTGGAGAAAAGAATTGCAGTCCCGCACGTCTCGATACGAAGATCATGCAATCATTGACAGACAGCGGTTTAGTCTGTTCCGGCTAATCTCGGAAACGGCTGGACCGATTTTGGAAGGGCTTTCACTGGCAGATAGCTGATGTTATAAGGAGTAACTTAGGCTACTTTTATTTCAGAAAAATAATTAGGGTTCCGCGCAAAAAAACTAAAACGCTAATCTCTGGAACTGTCAGTCGGATTTGAAAAATTATTTTTGCATTTAGCAGCCCAATTCTCGGGTATGGTTATAGACTAAGGCCCGTATTACAGAACGTCACTCAATACTCAAGCATTACTTAAAACTAGATTCAAGCCATTTGATTGGTTGAATATTTTTTAAGTAATGCTTGAGTATTGATTGAGTGACGTTCTATAATACGGGCCTAAGTATTTAACATCACGCCACGAGTCTTAGGAGCTGAGCAAAAAGTCAGAAATAACGCCAAGCGAAAACGCACCCACGAAATAGCGCGGGCGGGCGATGCAACGCGGCGGGTTGGGGAATGAGGTATTTTTATAATGTGGCTGTTATTTTAGTATATTATTATTGTGTATCTTACGACTTCCACGCGGACGAAGTCGCGGGGCATAGCTAATGTACCAATAAAAATATATTTACCACGTCATTGGCAGCGTATCCAGGCCGATTCTTGACCTCCCTAGCGGTATGGTCAAGCTCCACGCCACACGTGGCACATGTGAAGTGGTAGCCGTGGTACACCTCGCCACGGTAACGTAACGGCTCACCGTCAATAACGCCACTGTAAGAAACAATTTGGAAATTGATTCACAAGTAAGTTAAGGGTTAAGACTTAATCAAAATCGGCTTATTTAACTGACTGCTAAACAGGACCTATAGATTCATTAAGTTCGATTTACTATGAGAAACTAGATTCACTTACTGGCACTTATGGCACATGTAGTTAAGCAGTCCGTCGGCCTTAATACGTGCGTTGCAGGTGTGGCACAGAGCCCGCCCGCCATTTTTAATAAAGCCTGCATCAGCAAGCTCGATATTACAGTCCTCACAACGAAAGCAGGCAGGATGCCAGTTGGCATTCATTGCTTTTATCACGCGACCAATCACAAATTCGCCTGAAACAAGTCGAAAAGCTAATGACTAAAATGTATAGAGCAGAGGTACTTTTTGGCGGTCATTAAAGAATTTTCAAAAATTAGTTGCAATATAATATTAAACAAAATATTGTGATTCGGTAAATCATAAAAATTAGCACGAACTGAGTTATATCAGCGGGGTATTGCGAAACACACTAACAGTAGCAATGGTTTTCATTTTGACAGTTCAACAACATTCATTGCGTTATTTTCGTTGCTGAGCAGACAAATTTTTCGAACTTATGAAGCAATGGATTAATAATATGCTTCAAAATCATTCAGATTGTGATTGATAGTGTGTTACCAAATAGGGTGCGATTACATAAATACAGGGTGATTTATGCGATGGCGCTTCAGTGCTAAATCTGAAAGTATGGATAGTAGAGCAAAGTAGTCAAAGAACCTTGATTTTAGAGGAAAATAATATTGCATTTTTAGTATTTTGAAGCTTCTGCTTGAGCTAAGAAATTAACCGGATCACTTTTATAAAAAAAATATCCTGTATTTTTATACAAAGCGATAGTGTTGCTGATAATGACCAAATACCGCAAATAAATTGCCCGTTTTTTTACATTCGTAGAGCCACTATTTAGTAGATAAAAAGAACAAAATAAGTTAACTTTACCTGGCAGATAATAATCTGACAGGTAAGTTAACTGGAACTAATCCAGATATGATAAAACAGTCTATTTTTGTCAGCTAGCTGTTATAGGACATTTTTGAAGAGATGTTTGTCTGAAAACATGTTGTCTCATGCATACACAGATTATGTGGTTGCTAAAATTAAAGTTCAAAAATGTTTCCATGGAAAAACTACAAACTAAAGTAAAGCTAAAAATAAATATTAGTAATAAGTACCGCATTTTCCGCAACAAGGCGCAAACAGTACTTGAAAGTCACGTTCACAGTATTTGCGACCTTCAAACTCGTAGAATATACCTTCAGGAAACACACGGAAACATTGTGCACATCTGAAAGATATCAATACCAAATAAATTGCCTAACATCCTTAAAAGCAGTAGTACACATAATAATGTCCATTTTATTTTGTATTTGATGTCAATATAAATATTTTTATAGTATAAAACCTTTGGGGTAATTGCGTAACACAAATAAAATCAAAAATGACAATTGATCGCACTTTCATTTTGACAGTTCAGCCACGTTCATTACGTTATTTACGTTGTTGAGCAGATGATTTTTAAACCTATGAAGCAATGGATTAGGAATTTCCTCCAAAACCCTTGGATTGTGATTGAAAGTGCAATTAGGACGCTGGACAAACTCGAGGCGAATCCCGCATGGGAAGCGAGGCAAAATTCACTCGCGCCGATTCTATTTTGTGAACTATCTTTTATAAAAGTGTTCAAACTGGAGCGAACACGCGTCTATTGTTTTAATAACTTCCTAATCGTTAAAACAATAAACGCAGCAGTCGCGTCCAATGTCCCGCGCAGGATTCACCTCAGTATAATTAGACAGTCCATAAAGACCGTAGAAAAACTTACACAAAGCAGTTGGTATGCCAAAGTTCGCCATTAGAGTTGACAATCTTTTCATTAGGCTCAAAGCCATCGCCGCAGCGGGTGCAGAACATGTTGTCCAGAGACATTGTCGCTAATCTATAAAAAAATGTTACATTTTGTCACCAAAATATTTGTATTAGAAAATTACTGTCAGACCTGTTGCACTTTATTTCAGTAAATAATTAATTATTGCTGGCAGAACGGATGGCCGATGGGGTCGAAAGGTTTCTTGAGTGACAACCCCGAGAGCTTTCAGCTGGAATTTTAGAATTGTTTCGTGTGCCTAGGGAGTTCTGCGGTCGATTATTACGATGGGTTCATGGAAACTATCCATAAGGTCGGGTCCAAGATCTTAAAGACCCGTCGTACAATACGGCGGATGTAAAATGGGGGAGTCCGAACTTCGCGCAGCAACAACATAACAGCAGCAGAGCAGAGCTGAGCAGTAACATTTTTTAGGAACCAAATGGTGACATGAGGCGAGTATGAGTGCACATACGCGAAAGTTCGCAGAGCCTATGTTCGGACTCGCCAAGATACGTCGGACGTATTGTACAAATAGATATAAAAGATTCTGTCATTATCAAGGACATGGAGGAGAGTCGTGAAATGATGCCACAGTCTTCAGACGATGCGCGCAAGTACCGGCAGCTCAATAAACGAATCTCCAAGACCTTGAAAAGCGACCTTTGCCGCTTTCAGTTGAACGTATTAAGGACGCGATAGAATGGGCTCCATGGTATTTGCAAGAGATCTGTCTACTGGGCAGAACCAGCTCATGAAATTGAAGACCGATGATGGCCGAATCTTGTCCGCCAACCGAGTACTTTTGATGAGATCGACAGTTTCTATGTACAGTTGTCCACGTCAACCAGTAAACGCGTTGAAAATCTGGCAAACGATCGAAGAGTTAGATTGACCCGTCACTATACCGAAGACTTTCACGATGTCAGCCGACGAGATTAGAATGGCTCTGAAGCAGCTTAAAAACAACAAGGCGCCGGGCATTATACAGGTGGCCGGAACATTGACGTCCAAAAACAAAAATTAGGTCCCTCATATCGTGGAGTATCCGAATCACCCGCATATATGTTCCACGACTTTACATAGTTTTCGAGTTATTAATTTTTTTCTGAATTTTTGAGAATTATCGACCTGATCAACTTAAAAAATTAAAAAAAAAGTAGAAGACATTGTCAAGATTTTTTTTTGCAACTGAATCTTCATGAGTAGGTAGTACTTTTATGCATAGAATATTCAGCTTCGTAACTGTGACGAAAGTTATAAAAATGTTGGTCTAAAGTGAAAAATTTACGTTTGGTGAATTATGTTATGACATAAATTTTCAAATTTAAATTAAAACTCTAAACATGTGACTTCATGGTTCCTAAGTAGGCCTCAAGAATGTGACAGACTCTCAGCTTTCATAATCATTAAAAAAAATTGCACGTAATCAGCTCAGCTCTACCTCAGCTCTTGTTCACTTGAACAGTCTCGGACGTATGCTATTTCCTTGTAATAGCTCCAAATGAAGAAATCGATGGGGTTGCGGTCAGGTGAGCGTGGAGGCCACCTAATTGGTCCGCTGCGTCCGATCCATCTGTTGGGGTATGTTTCATTTAAGTAATTTCGGACTTGCGTTGCGTAATGACACGGGGAGCCTTCATTTTGTAACACCATGATTTGTCCGAGTTCGAGACTCGCATCTCTCAGCAATAATGGAAGTTCATTTTCCAAGAAGTTTCTGTAGCTTTCTCCATTAAATCTGGACGGCACTTAAACGGATCAATTAGTCGCCATTGAGGATACCAGACCACAAGTTAACGCTGAAATGATGTTGAAACGTTGAAGCTCTCACTTCGTGTGGGTTTTCAATCGACCACGTGTGGTAATTATGAATATTGAATATTCCAGATCGCTCAAATCGTGACTCATCTGACCATAAAACTTTATTGAAAAATCCAGGATCCTTTTGCTCTTTTCGTAAGATGGTTTGGCAAAAGTCAACGCGCAATTGGTGATCTGTCGGCAGTAAAGCTTGGACTCGTCGGATGTGGAACGCGCGGTATCCTTCATCGTGAAGTAAGAGGGTGAATCAAAAAGTTCTTAGAAGTGCTTATATATAAAACCTTTTTGGGGGAAGTTCGATATTCGAATTAATCACACAATATTTAAGCAAACTGTCACTTGTTTTCATCAGTTCGTTCGCACGTAATAATTGTTTTGTGCAACGAGTTGCTAAAAACATAAAATTATGAATAAAAGTGAGTTACGTGCGGTGATAAAGTATCTCAACCTGAAAAAAATGTCTACGAAGAAATTTTTTTCGGACATTCAGCAGATATTAGGGGATGATGCTGTACACCCTATTCTATGGTTGCGTACTGGGTGGCTGAATTTAAAAGAGGTAGAGCTGTAAAGATGACTCGCGTTCTGGGCGGTTTTCAAACTCCGTTACGGAAGAAAATGTCAAAAAGGTTGAGAATCTGGTTTTGGAAGAGAGAAGAATAACTATAAAACATTTAGCCGAGTTCCTAAAGATATAATTTGGTACATTCAATCCATTTTAATTGATTCACTGGGGTTCAGAAAAGTGTTGGCAAGATGGGTGCCACGAATGTTAACCGACGAAAACAAAAAGCGAATTTTTAAGCGTAATCTCGAAATGTTCCTGCGAGATTCGGATATTTTTTGCCGTTGCCTTGTCACCATGGATAAAACGTAAGTCTGACATTTCGATCCTGAAACTAAGGGACAAAGCATGTCTTGGAAACGTGTGCGTTACCCTAGCAAAATAATGTCGAAAATAGTCATTTAAATTTTATAGATAATAAGTTGCCCAGCTTCTGTAATTGTTGCGCATATTTTTAAATTTGTTGTACTTATAGTTTTTTAGTTATTTCACAAAAACATTTCCTGCTGGGGTAACGTTCCATTGTGTCGATGTAGATATGCCGCCACAAGTGGATTATTAAGAAATTTCGAGTTGCTCCTACCGCTGGCAAAGTTATGGCCTCGAAGGAATTCTTTTTATTGATTACATGTCAAAAGGCCAGACGATTACTGGACCCTATTATGCAAAATAATTCCGAAAATGCGTGAAGCGATTAAAGGAAAACGTTGTGGAAAACTGTCGTTGGGCGCTTTGTTTCTTCAAGATAACGCTCCTGCTCAACGATCGGAAGTTGCGCTCATCGCAATCCGCTGTGCTGGCTTCAATCTCCTTTACCACCCACCATATTCGCCGGCCTCAGACAAGTGATTAAGTATCACTTATTTCCAAAACTAAAAGAGGAAATTCGTGGAACTAATTTTCTAAATGATGACGCGGTTATGACTGCCGTAGAGGAGTTTTTCGAGAGTCATGAAAGAAACACGTTATCTATACTAATATTATAAAGAGGAAGAGTTTGTTTGTTTGTTTGGTTGAACGCGCTAATCTCTGGAACTACTGGTTCGAATTGAAAAACTCTTTTAGTGCTAGATAGTCCATTTACCAAGGAAGGCTATATAACATCACGCTACGACCAATAGGAGCGGAGCATTAATGAAAAATGTTGCAAAAACGGGGAAAATTTATTCCTTTTGAGAGCTTCCGTTGCGTGCGCTGCGTAAATGGTTAAAGATACCCAAAAATTATGTATGACGGAATTGATCCTCTTAAAAAGTTCTAAAAAAAGTCCACGATAGCATATGTCTATCTTTTAAGGTTGGCTCACTATAACCTTTTTAATGGTAATCAAATTTCTAATAAAATAATACATTATTTGCGAAGGTGTTTTCATAAATATGGTATTAATCCTTATCCAAATAAATAGTTTCATAATCAAGGTTGATTAAGCACATGTAAATTCCTTTTTAAATTATTCGAATCAGATTTTTCGTTTAGAAATTACCGAGGGGTATGCAGTAAGAAAAATGCGCTTAGTCTATTAGTTACATACACATTTTATTTTTTGTTGACTGTTTGAACGCGCTAATCTATCACTACCAGTCGGATTAGAAAAATTCTTTTTGCATTATAAAGTCCAATTCTTGAGGAAGGCTATATGGTATGTAACATTACGCTAGGACCCTTAGAAGCCGAGAAAAAACAAAATAAAAGGAAGAATGAGCGTTAAGCGAAAACGAAGTAACAGCGCGGGCAGGCGATGCGATGCGACGGGGTGGGTCAGGGGAACAAGAAATTTTACGCGGAGGAAGTCGCGGGCGCAAGCTAGTTCTAAATACAATGCATTGGAAGGAGATTATGTAGAAAAATAAAATATTTTTGTTTCATTTTTTTCACTCTTTTAATATTCATTCCAAAAACTTTTCGATTCACCCTCGTATGTCTCGGATAGTAGTCCTTGGGATGTTCGGAACACGAGTCTTACTTCCCGTACTCGTAAACGGATTTCGCTGAACTTCTTCCAGCACCATTTCTCTGCGATACGGGTCTGCTCTAGAGATTCCTTCATGAAGGTGTTGTGCGTGTTAATAAGAACACGATGGTTGGGATATCGCTCTGGTTGCGGCCCACCACATTTAAGTTGTTCGCGCTACAGTCGCGCTGCTTCACGGCCGTTTCCTCGTGCAACTACATAAAAATAATGCATTCCTGCATATTCACTTAACGTGTAACTCATCTCTTATACTTCTAAGTAAACATAGTCCAAATCAGAATGCAAAACACAGTCCAATAAACGAGCAAAGTAGTCAAACAAGTAAGCAGCGGGGTCCGTGGGCAAAGCGAGTGTGGTAAAGACAAAATGGCGATACGCGTAACAGCAAACACAAAGTGAGCAGGACTGAGGTAACTTGTTTTACGTTGCCTTCGGTTGCGCGCTGCCCCTCTCACCACCGAGAGTGAGTGAGAGAGATAACAATAATTCGGTCTCTTATCCTCTCGGCCCATTGTCATTACAGGTAAAAGAGTTGCGCCCACTTTGACAACTTATCCGCGAGAACGGATGGCGCAAAATTAATTAAGCTTAAACTAAAAACTCTTCTTTCTTTGAACTAAAAAAAAACAAGCTTCAATTGCTTAAATCTTAGCTTTCCTGCAATAATTTTTGGTTAGTTAAAAAACTAATTAACCATAGGAACGAGAAAATGGGCAAACATTTTTTTAAAAACCTGATGTCTAATTATAATAATTTTCCACCTCGCTGACTTTAGCGAAAGTAGCCCATTAAGTACTACTTTTTTAATTATTATGAAAGCTGAGAGTCTGGCGCATTCTTAAGGCCTACTTAGGAACTATAAAATCACCTTTTTAGATTTTTAATTAAAATTTGAATATTTATGTCATAATTAACCGAGCGTAAAATCGTATTACCCAGTTACTGGGTTGTGGAGGCCAGATAGGCAGTCGCTCCATATAAAATACTGGTATTCAGCTGCATCCGGTTAGACTGGAAGCCGACCCCAATATAGTTGGGAAAAGGCTAGGCAGATGATGAATTAACCGAGCGTAAAATTTTCACTTTAGACCATTTTCATAACTTTTATCAAAGTTACGAAGCTGAATATTTTATGCATAAAAGTACTACTCATGAAGATTCAGTTGCAAAAAAAAAATTACGACAAAAATTTCTACTTTTTGTTTAGAAATTTTTTAAGTTGGTAGGTCGAAAATTCTCATAAATTCTGAAAAAAAAAATAATAACTCGAAAACTATGAAAAGTCACGGAACATACATGGGGGTGATTCGGATACTCTACGATACGTGGGACCAAAAATTTTTTTTTTTGGATGTCTATGGTGCGGCCTGCCTGTCAATACCGCTGTGTGATGAAGGAATTACGGCCGAACTTCGGAAAGCCGGTGGAAAAATGATTCGTAAGGCCCTTCAGAAGCTGTTTGATTCCGTCATACCTACTCGACGGAAAAACGACACAGGCATGGAATGAAGGTGTGGTACAGGGGCGTAGCCTTCATACAACCCGATTCCTATCGGCTTCCCTATAGAACAACCACTCTTCTTAATGTCTACTATTGCCAAATTATATGGTACACCTGTATGTGTACTTAACTGTGTATCACATCACATTACGAGGAGGGATCAAAACGTAGTGAGAACGACAGACTTGTTGGTAAGAAAAAAAATACTGGCAGGCATAGCTCAGATAACTGGCGCCTGCCAGTGCTCAGATACATACTTATTTGTAATATTAATAAAGAAAAAAATCTTAGATTCTCTTTTGTTTTTTTCTGAATGTAGTCATTTGTTTGCTTCGTGTCGGAACGTGTTCTCGAAAATGGAGAAACGAAGTGGAAGCCGTTAAAATACCTCTGTTTAAAAAAGTTAACAACGCAAGAGATTCATTGCGATTTGGAGGCAACATTATTCCGCCGCCGTATTCCACTGTCGCAAGGTGGGCTTCTCTATTTCGAGTAGGGAGAACGAGCACGGAAGACGAACATTGTTGCGGCCGTCCATCGACGTCAGTCACCCAAGAAAATGTTGCGAAAGTCGAGAAAATTGTATTGAGCGATCGAAGAGTTACCATCTGATACTTAATTCAAGAAACGGGCATTTCATATGGAAGTAATCAATCCATATACAATCTTTGAATATGAGAAGTCTCCGCAAGATGGGTGCCGAGAATGTTAACCGACAGTCAGAAACAAAATCGACTTGACATTTCGAAGATATTGTTGGACAAGTTTCAAGAAGAATCTGAAAACATTTTGTCTCGTTTCGTAACAATGGACGAAACATGGGTCCATCATTTTGATTCCTAGACAAAACAGCAATCTTCGCAATGGAAACGGCCATCATCACCGACCCCGAAGAAGTTTCGTGCCGTGGCATCGGCTGGCAAGGTTATGGCCTCAATATTTTGGGACTCAGAAGGGATATTGTTGATTGATTACCTGGAGCGTGGAACCACTATTACAGGCCAACATTATGCAGCTTTAATTCCCAAGTTGACGAATGCCATCAAAGAGAAAAGGAGAGGGAAACTTCGAAGGGGCGTGCTGTTTCATCACGACATCACAGGTCGACAGTTGCGATGGCTGCCATTCAGCAAGCTGGCTTCGAATTGGTTGACCACCCTCTTTATTCACCAGATCTGGCGCCTAGCGATTTTTATCTGTTCCCCAAATTGAAAGAATACTTAACGGGAAACAGGTACGAAGCCGATAACGAGATGATGGATGCCGTGGAGAGCTTTTTGCAGGACCAAGACAAAACTTTTTTTTTTTAAAGGGATTGAAGCCTTGGAAAAGCGCTGGACTCAGTGTGTAGAGAGACTCGGAGACTATGTAGAAAAATAAATTATTATGTTATCAATAGTCATTATATTCTATCTCATTCTCACTACTTTTTGATCCCTCCTCGTACATAATTATAATAACTAGCTTTTGCCCGCGGCTTCGCCCGAGTGGATTTCGGAAAATATCCCATGGGAGCGTACTACCGAGATTAAAAGTATGTGTTAATCCAGGTAAACAATGTCTTCTTGCACTACTTATATTATAGTATCCGAGGAGCGGCGCGCGGATTGATATATATATCATTGCTGGAGGATAAAAAACGTGTACGGTCGGGGGACACCCGTCAGGAATGAAGTTTCATCTCACATATTATGATTTAAAACAAAAACAGAATTTTCGCTGCCGCCAACATGGATTTACATTTTGACCTCACTATCGACTTTAGCACCCTCGAAAACTATTAAAACGACACCTATGACGAATATTTGAAAATTTTCGCATTCACCATCTTAGATTTACATTTTGATGTCACTATCGTCTTTAGCACCCTCGAAAACTATGAAAACGACACCCATGACGAAAAGAGTGAAAGTTTTCGCAGCCGCCATCTTGGATGTCCATTTTGACCAATTCGAAAGAATTTCGAAAAAAAAATCGAAGAAATCTGAAAATCGATCCCATTGAAGAATTCGAAAGCAGAATGTCGTATGGAGGGGACATACAAGTATGAACGCTTTATCATTTGTGACGATTTCTGCCAGTTTACTCTTACCGCAAGCCGCGTAAAAGAACTTCGTTCCAAAAATCCTACCAACAGTAACTCTTTAATCCCTATCCCGAGGGAATATCGAAAAAAAATCGTAACCTAAATAATTACAGGTACGGCACCTACTTAGTAGTTATTGTTCTCTGAATTACTAAAGTGTCTTTGTGAGAGATGATGAGTTAGTAAGGATTTTTAACCCACAAGGGGATAATTTTCTAAAAACGCCAAAACACGTCATTCGTAACTTCTAAACTAAGGGCTTAATACCAATTTTTCCCTACAAACTTTTATCCCCTATTTCCCCCCCTTAGGGGATGATTTTCCAAAAACGCTGAAACACATGGTTTTTAATTTTTAACCAGAATGCTAAATACCAATTTTCATGGTATAACTACAAAAAATACTATTTTCCATACATTCGTTCATCCCCTATTTTACCCCCTTAGGGGTTAAATTTCGAAAAATCCTTCCTTATTCCTTGTCTACATTATAAAGGGAATCTCTGTGCAAAATTTCATCTTTCTAGGTCAAGGGTTTGGGCTGGGTGTTGATGAGTCAGCCAATCAGTCAGGACTTTTCTTTTTATTTATACAGATACCAGTTTAATACATCATAAGATTAAAAACCTACAGATTTTTGTCCGAGTTTAGAACTGAACAATTTTTTCTTCGGCCTAATCATAATTGTAGCTGCAACACTGGTGTGGTAATAATCTTCTTTAAAAAAGAGTGACAGTGTACTGGTTAAGAATTATAGGCCCATTTCACTTCTGAGTCATGTCAGCTGTCCTCAAGAGTCATCACGAACCGTTTCGCGCGCAGGTTTGAAGATGTCCATCCTCCTGAACAAGCCGGATTCCGTAAAGGCTTCAGTACCGTAGACAACATACACTGCGGTAGGTTATACAGAAGACCGAAGAGTATAACCTGCCTCTGCTTAGCATTTGTGGACTTTGAGAGTCTTCAATTCGGTTGCAACTTGGGCTGTACTGTCAACTGTGCCAGATTGCCTATTGGTTCATCAAAGTGTGGGTTTGTATGAAAATGTTACTGTGTCAGTCCAATTCCAAGATTCAAATTAATATTTTCATTTGTGTTACTGACAAGCAAGATACAGCAAAAACTACTCCACAGTAAGTTTTTAACTAGGATGACTATAGCAGCTATGCCATAGAGATAGGAAATTTCATTTTAAAATATCCATCTGGAGTTTTCCAAAAAAATGTTCTCCAAGACATCAGTGGCGCAGGTACAATTATCATTAGAGGAAAGCTGAAGAAAAAATTGTTCAGTTCTCATAAATTCAGACAAAAAACTGTAGCTTTTTAATCTTATATAAACTGGTATTAAATATAATTATGTAATGTGATGTGATGTGACACACACTAACATATCATTTGGCAATAGTAGACATTAAGAAGAGTGTTTCTAAGGGAAGCCGATAGGAATTGGGTTGTATGAAGGCTACACCTCTGCAAGGCATTCACCAAATAAATACTTTGAGTGTAACAACCACTACGTACAGTTGTACCTTCACTAGTTGTGGTATTGAAGGAGTTCTATACAGCAGCCCTCTATACAGAGCTTGCATGGAGAAGGATGAAATTGCAACCCACATGCTACTGAACTGCCTCGAGGTTCCCAGTACCACATGCAGGGCTAAAAACTTTTGTGACCCCAGTAAAGTACTCTCTAAGAATTCTCAGCAACATTGCTTGCTCGAGGAGTTTGGGTAGATATTCTTTTTTTTTTCACCGCCCTGAACAAGAACCAATTCATAAAATGAGTCATATTGTGAGCAATCATTTTTCGCTAGCAAAAATTTTATTCACGTTTTACTGTGACTTTAATAGAAAAAAAATGTTGTTATTTGCCCCAACAGTTGCAGTATCTCCAGTTATTTTTTTTTTTATTAAAATACTTTTACTAAACTAGCATTGTATGCTGTTCTAGTTAACTAACATAAAAAGTGAAACAGGTAATAATAGGGTAAATATTTTGAGTAGTGTTAATAATTATTACAGACATTTTCCTGATAATGTAACAGGCAAATTCATAATATATGAGATGTTTAGGTATTTAGATAAGCTTTTTGGTATTTTAAATATCAGAGGCAGTTTCATTTGGTTAAGAATTACAATTAATATGGTGGTATGAAATGATTGGTTTTTATTGTAAGTTAGGAAAGTTTAAAAAACATATTTGCATCACATAAATGTTGAAGGCTACCAGCGAATTATTTATTTATGTTACAAACTTTGTATTAAGTTACAATTAAAGCACTTAAAAATGAGATCTAGGCCAAGAAATATTTAGATTTAAAGTAATGAATTGTGCTACTATAGGGAAATAAGTATTAATAACTATGCATGTGGAGGTGTGGTGCCAGATATGAGCAATCAAGGTAATATTAAGTATAAGTATGTTAACCACTCCCTCGACCTCCCACGATTGCAGATGTAGCTTACCCTGGCATTGTCCCCTGCAAATTGTTTACTATACCAAAAATATTACGTGTTCTTCAACGTATGTTCTGTCAAAAAGAAGAATATGTTGGTTAACTAAAGCTTAACTTCTACTAAACTAGGGAAACTAGGAATTTAGAGGTAACCGTGTCGATACAAATAGAAATGATGCAATGGTGTCAAAAATAGTAATAACAAACATTAAACATACAAAAGATTTACTTACATTTATTATGGTTTCGATAAACTAGACGTCTAAAACATTACAATATTTTGATGAAATTATTAGGTATTTGATTCAAGATCTACTAAAAATAGATAAACGCACACCAAACGCCTCACGAAAATTGCATACTACATACAGAAACCCAGTAACCACAATACCACCACACCATAGTTACTACTCTTTGACCACACCCACACACAGACTACAGACTATGCACCTCTCGGCAGAGAGTAGTATATTGCTATACATTTTAATAATAATATACTCCTTGATAATAATCTGTGGCTGTGCCACAGCCCACAGACTACAGACCGTTCACAGTTATTTTACCTCTGATTTTTCATCATAGTCAAAATCAAAGTGATCTTTGTTCAAGACTTTATAAGGTTGCTTTTGGGTTGCTATCATTGACAAGTCTGTCAAAATCACCGAAGCGATAAAGTTGCTATTGGGTTGCTGCTGTCAGAGCTCTCTGAGGTAAAATACTGTACACGATCTGTACTGAGTTTGGCCAAAACCATAGAGCAACACAGGCCACCGGCGAACCGGAGGGGAGCAGCCATATGCAGGCGTTCCTCTCTGTCAAAGTATAAGTCCACATGGTCCTACGCCTACAATAAAACTAGTTGCAACCGCACAGGTCACTAGACTAAATCTAGTTGCGTAACGGAATCGACGTCGTAAAAAAATGCCGAATTGTTCTGTATTTTGTTGCAAAAAGAGATCTGCCACGTCAAGTCTACAAAAATATGGCATTACCTTTCATATGTAAGTAATTTTTAATCACATTATTGCTATTTACTTCTTTTAAATTAAAAAAATCTGCAATATTATCAATCGTGTTGTTCGGATTTGTTTACCAACAAAGGCCGCACGTTTTCGTTCAATCGAACGATCGATCGTACGACAGATCCGAGTCTTTTTCCTAGAAGTCGCTGTCGCCGAGCGATAGTGATGTTGCCGATTTGTTTGTGGATACCTAGTTATCGATGAAAATGGAATTTTTGAGATTAGGTTTTCTGATTTAGATACCCATCATATTGTGGGCTTTATTTTTTTTATTTATAGTTGTATACATAAATTAAATATAATACAATACTTACGCGTATTAGCACATTTTATTAAAATTACTCAGTAAGAACGTCAACTAAAATGTATTTTTTTTTAGGTTTCCTAAAGATCCAAATTTAAAGGATACATGGAAGGCATTTTGTAATAACAGACCAACCTGGATTCCCACGAGAAATAGTGTCATTTGCTCAAACCATTTTAAGTCTTCTGAATTTCAAGTGTTGGTGAACAATAGAAGGAGATTAGTTGATGGCGCCAAACCGACTCTGACGCAGACCTGTATTTGTTCCGTAAGTTTTATTTATTCATGGACGAGGTAAACGAGCGTACATTCCACATGATTTGATTAGTTTTTTTTTTACGGTGGGTAAAATCATCAAACAGGGGATCATGTTTGATGATTTTACCCACCGTACACCGTACCACCGCCCTTGAGTGGAGCGAGAGGGTATGTCAGACTCTTACCAACTAAACAACCCACCCCGTTCGTTGCCTTTAATACCAGGGCCGAGCCTTCTTTTCGAAAGCGGACCTCAATCCCTAGTAATGATTTACTTAGTTAAACTTAGTCATAGTGAAATGAAGCGTAGATTTCTACAATTAAAGATATTAAATCTAATTTTCCAGAACCATCAACAAACATTCAATATGCCAGATGAGAGACTATCATCTTATGATGCCATTAATGACACTCGTACTGTTCCTAATTCATTGACATCTCCGTGTAGATCGTCAACTCCTCAAAATGTGAGTTGGTTTTAAATCGTTTATTGTAGAATCGCATATTGATAAAATGGTCATTTCCACTATTTTACTATTGAGATTAAGTAAGCTATGTAAAAATATGATAAGAGCATATTTATTTATTTGTTTTTCAGGCCCAATCAGAGGAAACATCTAAAAAATCTACTTCGGTTCCCACTACTGCACTTACTCGACGAAAAAGAAAAATGCAGCAACAATTAGATTATCAGAAAAAAAAAATTAAAAGGCTACAAGCTAAAAATCTTTTCTTAAAGAAAAAAGTTGCTGGGCTAGAAGAAATTCTTCAGAGTCTGGATGAAAAAGCTTTGATAGATAAAGAGAAAAGGATGGTCCTGGAGAAAATTGGCGTTGAAGAAGCTGAGCTTATTAAGCGTCAACTAAAGAAGTGTAAAAGTGGGAAGCTCTCACGAGCTAAGTATTTACCAGAACTGAGGTGCTTTGCTCTAACTCTCAACTTTTATTCCCCCAAAGCTTACAAATATGTTCGTAAAACGTTTGGGACGTGTTTACCTGCTCCACGTACTTTAACAAAATGGTATAGTAACATTGATGGACGGCCCGGTTTTACCAAGGAAGCCTTGGCGGCTTTAAAATATAAAGCCGATGCCAATCCACATAGTAAAATTTACTGTACTTTGGTTTTCGACTAAATGAAAATAAAGACACAATCACATGACAATCCAAGCGGTGACAGACGATTTGGGTATATTGATTATGGTTTCGATTTTATAACCGATAATACAGAAGAAGCAACAGATGTCTTAGTATTTCTATTAGTAGGCATTAATACTCCATGGAAAGTCCCAATTGGATATTTTTTACTAAAAGGTACAAGTAATAAGTTAAAAGCTCAACTTGTTACTAAAGCATTTGAATTAGTACATGAAACTGGAATAGAAATAAAAGCGTGAAGCGTGACGGCGCAAAGGCAAATTTAGCAATGGCTACAGAACTGGGTTGCTGCTTAGTTGCAAATAAATTGCAAACTACCATATTAGATCCTACAACGGGACAACGGGTTTACTTTTTTTTAGATCCAAGTCACATGTTAAAACTAATTCGAAACACTTTTTGTGACTACAAATGTTTTTACGATGATAATGAAAATAAAATTCAATGGTCATTTGTGGAAGCGTTACACAAAATCCAGGAAGATGAGTTATTTTATATGGCTAATAAGTTAAAAGCTTATCACATTTACTATAAAACGAAAATAATGAATGTTCGCCTTGCAGCACAATTGTTCAGCGCAAGTGTTGCTGATGCACTTGTGTTTTGCGAACAAGAATTAGATTTGCCAGAGTTTAATGGAGCAACCGCAACTTCGAAATTTATTTCACTGATAAACGACATTTTTGATATTTTGGATTCCCGGTCACGTCAAATTGGATATAAAAGAGCATTAAACTCGGAAAACTTTGACAAAGCTTTTAAAAAAATGGACGAAGCTCAAAAGCTTTTGCTGAGTTTATCAACTTTTGTAAAAAACCGTAACGGGGAGTCGCGTAAAATGAAATTAGTAGATTCTCCAAGATACACAGGTTTTTTGGGAATTTTGATCTGTATTGAAAGTACCAAAGCTATCTTTCATGATTTAATACAAAGCCAACAAAATGGCCTCAAATATATGCCACTACACAGAATAAGCCAAGATCATATCGAACTTTTTTTTTCCATAGTAAGGAGTCATGGTGGTTATTGCGATAATCCCTCAAGCTCCCAGTTTGAAGCGATTTATAAAAAAATTGTTGTTAATACAGAAATAACACAAACGGGAAACGGAACGAACTGCATTCCGTTGGAAAAAATTACGATACTAAATTGCACATCTGCACTTGACAAAATTAATGCTTCAACCGTACGACAATACAATAGCAATGACGCTACTGACGAAGTCAATTTTACCAATTTTATTGACGATTTAGTCGATGAGATTGAAGCTCTAACTTTTTTATCCCCGTTTGCGGAAAAAGTTGTGGAGTATATAGCTGGATATGTTATATTCTCGACAAAAAAAAAATTAAATGCGATACGTGCATTAAAGGTTTGCTTGGGCCGCTTGATGAAAAAAGTTTAATTCACCAAAAAAGCAAAGGAAAGTTACTGTATGCCTCAAAAGAGGTGATACTTTTATGCCGGATTTGTGAAAAAGAAATAAGAAGACATTTAAGTGCCGACAATAAACCTACACGATCTTGTACCACACATGAAGTCGTGACACGCTCTTTGAAAAAGTTTATTGGCAAAGACTTATTTCCCTCAATTAGTTATCATTCACACGAAAACGATTTTACAAATCATAACTTGGAACTAGCAAGATTAATCATGCAAAAATATGCTGATACACGAATTTCTTTCTTAATGAAAAAAACAAACCCCCAAAAATGTATTCGTCATATTTATAGAAAATTAATACATTTTAAAAACCAGTGATAGTTCTGTAACAGTACCTATTTTTAATCGCTGGTTTTTAAAATGGATTAGCTTAAACTTTTTCCGTCCTATTACAAAAAAAAAAATTCGTTAGTCCTAGGTTTAAAAAAAGTTTGTTGACTTATTTGCCTAGCAACGGTTTTGTTTATGTCAATTATTAAGATTATATTTCAATATTTAATACAAAATCCATGTATTTAAAATATTTATATATTCAAATCTTCCAGATCCGTCAAGTCAATCATATTAATCTTAATTTGAGACTTGAATCTTTTTTAAAAGAAAATTTCACTAAGGATATACCAACCTTTGAATTTAAGCGTATCACAATCGATACAATTCAGAAAACCTTTAAGTCTCAACATAAAAAACACTAAGGACTTATGGGGTATATCCGTTAAGGTTCTTGGAGACATTATTGATACAATTGCTCCAGTCCTAACAGGCATATTTAATCAATGTTTAGCCAGTGGTACGTTCCGTGATCAAATGAAACTTAGTAAAGTAATACCAATTTTCAAATCAGGTAGTAAGAGTGATCTCTCTAATTATAGACATGTATCTGTGCTTTTTAAAGATTATTCTGTAATACTATCATAATGTAGTACAGGGTGGGCCAATAATTTTTGCAAATAGCAACACTAAATTTCTCGAATACCGTTGGAAGGAGGGGTGCGCGGGTGGCGGGAAACTATGCGTCGCTACATGCAATTTTAGTCACGATGGAGCGCTTCACGGGACAACAGCGTGCTTTTTGTGTTAAACAATTTTACAAAAACAACGATTCCTACGTTACTGTACGACGCCTGTTTCGAATTGAATATGGATTACGCCGTGTAAGCGAGTGTCCAAGTGTGAATTTAATCAAAGCTTGGGTCGTGAAGTTCGAGCAAACGGGATCGACAACGAATATTAAACAAACAGGCCGGCCACGTTCAAGAAGAAGCGATGAGAACATTCGAGAGGTTGAAATTTCCGTTCGAAACGATCCAGAATTATCTACGCGTAAGCGTTCGGCGGTTCTGGCATTACCGAGAACCAGTCTACGGCGGATTTTGCATCTAGACCTCAAACTGCACCCGTATAAGCTTCAAATTGTGCAGGAGATGAAACCAAATGATTACATTCAACGTAAGTTATTGGCTGACACAATGCTGGAGCAATTCTCTAGCCTGGAGAATGTATTCTTTACGGACGAGGCCCACTTTCACATCAACGGGCACGTGAATAAGCACAATTGTCGATATTGGAGCAGGGAAAACCCTCGCCTTAAACACCAAAAGCCACTTCATTCACCTAAAACGACAGTATGGGCTGCCATATCAGCAAAGGGCATAATTGGTCCGTATTTCTTTGAAAATAATCAAGGAGATAATGTAACTGTGAATTCAGCGGAATATGTCAAGATGTTGCGAGAGTTTTTGACGCCGCAGTTGCATGAATTTCAAGGATACAACAGCAGGACCTGGATGCAACAAGATGGAGCAACATGCCACACGTCAAATGTGACTTTACCGGTAGTCAAAGAAATGTTTCCGAATAAATTGATTTCTCGCAGAGGTGATATTCCATGGCCTCCGAGAAGCCCGGATCTTACACCATGCGATTTTTTCTTATGGGGATACCTGAAAAGTCGAGTCTACCTTAATAAACCGACGAATATATCCCAATTAAAACAAAACATCCACGACGAGATAGCCGCGATCCCCCGCAGCATGTGTCAGCGAGTTTTCCAAAGTTTGCGTAGTCGATTGCTAGAGTGCCAACGACGAGACGGTGCACATCTCGACGATGTCATTTTTAAAAAATAAATTTCATTAAATTTTCAAAACGTTAAATATATAATCAACAAAATAACAGTTGTAGTTTTATTTCTATTCATGTTTTAAAAGTGCAAAAATTATTGGCCCACCCTGTAGTTAATACCTAAACTGAATTATACGTATCTTGTGATTGTAAATGTTTTTTTTTTTGCATTTAGCCATTTCCTCGCTGAGGTGGGATGAAAAGTTACGTATTGAACTCGAGTGCAAAGATTTTTCACTTTGTGCTCTTTTGATTCTCTCGCTAACGCTCAGAATTCTAATTTTTGAATCCTTCGCTTGCTCAGTCATCAAAATTGAGCACGCGGTTAAAAAGCAACTTTACAGGTTTGTGTAACAAATTGCCATTATTATTATCATATTCATTTTAAAATATATTAAAAAAAAATGAAAGTTAATTTTATTAGTTTTATGATTATTGTGATACATAATAAATAAAGTCTATCATAATAATATCTACTTTTGAATAACTTATTAAACCTAATTTCCTTAACCGATTTCTTGAATTTATCGATAATGCGTATCGACAGTTGTTACAGCTATGGCTGCAAGGTTTTGTCAGTGTAGTTGCATCATATTATTATACTGTTATGACACGATTTATTCAATGTGTGTGTGAAATTGTTAGTGTATTTTGTAATTGTTATGGTGTGAGTTTCGTAGAGACAGACAACTGTTTTTGTGTGAGAATTTGAGAATGTGTGATTTCCCCCCGCGAAAAATGACAGACATATTTGTATCGGTAAAAAACGCAATGGCTACTCCCCTCCGGTTCGCCGATGGCCTGTGTTGCTCTATGGTCTGATCAATCAAACTATCAGATCGTATTTACTCGATACACATGCGATTTTTACGTCAGGCAGGCTTTTTCTGAACTCAGTCGTTCCCATAGAGGAAAGTTATTCCCGAGATATTATCCCGAGTGCTTGCGTCCGGTGCAAAAAGAAAAGATGGACGAATTACTGTTACTTAATTACTGTTACAAGTTCTGCAAGCGGGTTTTATGTGGGGCACGTTTTGACCATGTCGGACGTACTGGGGCCAAGCTGGCTTCGCACCCTCCAGGTAGTAAACAGTTCTGGTCCCTGTCTAAAGCGGCTGAAGCGAATTTCTGTCGACCTACTTTACCTCCAGTGATAAAACCTGATAACCCATCAGGTCTTATCATTGGAGGTACCTCTGGACAGAGACAAATAGATGCCCGATTCCTCCCTCCAACTTGCCAGTTAATTCTTAATAATGTATGTAACCGATTAAGGTATGCAGACCGCGCCTTCAGACAATCGGACTAACAATAAAATCGAAAACGCCACGCGCCAGTTTCCGACTCGGACGTCCGATCTGACTATCGGATCAGACGTGTACTGAATGTTCAATACAAACTAATGGCTCCAACGCCTTCCGATAGACGGATCAGACTATTGAATCCGACTATCTGATGAATAAGTCTGACGTATACTCCCGGCCTTACAATAGAGTATTATAATGGGGAAGGTCGGGCAAAGCTAATTGTAGATGGCGTGGTCATAGCCCACGGCCTACAATAAATTTGACATTTCGTTCATTCAGGAGTTTGCTTTTATTTCGCTACTTCGTTATTTTCGGTGATTTTAATATTTTAAATCAAGTATTTGACATGGAAAGTGTCAGAATTTAAAACCATAAATATATCCTCAAAGTTGCTTCAAAATGTTTCTACTCTGTTTAATTCATAAAACATCTTTACGAACAGCTTTAAGCCACCATCTTTTAATTTTAGGGTCTCTCGGGAAATAGTAGACTCCAGTTTCGGAGTATTTAATAACACAACAACGCATCATTTTTGCAAAAATAAAATAAAACCATCTTACGCCTTGTATTATTGGCTTGTGTTGGGAACTAGGTACGACAGCGCCATTTTGACAGTTGCCTTCCCCATTACAGTCCTACCAACTTATCTGGGAACTGAAAGAGGACGGCACCGTCGATTCAGTGTTGCTAATTATTATAAGGTGCCCAAAATTGAGTAAGTTTTCAAGAAGGAAATTTCACATTAGACATAATCGTTTAATAAGAATTACAGTTTTTACAAATTAAAAACAATGATATCTATATAAAAATAATAAAATAAATAAAAAGAATTTGATAATTTACAGTTACGTAGGTACGCTAACAGTTTAGTCTCTCAGCAATAAACAATGGCTTTATCTAAAAAGTAATCCAATGAAGTGGAAATTCAGCAGATAAAATGTTCCACAACTTTCATTTAATGCGAAGTTAAGTAGGTACCTACCTTGCAAGAGGTACCTGGATGTCTAGAATTTAGTTATGACCGTACCTAACCCCTAACACCAGATTTGACTAATTATAATTAGCAGTGGTACCTAGTGGTAGTGTAGTGTAATAAAAAAAAAACAAATAGCTTCACAATGATTTATTGAAAACCAGGTTTACAGTAATTGTGATCTTTAGATGAACCTGCATACACAACTTCATCCTGGTTGTGAGGCCATACTCCACTTATTTCCGTACCACTATCATCATTATCACTATCGCTTTTGGTTTCATTGTCACTTACCACTTACTACACTATAATAAAAGGTTTATCTAAATACAAATCATGTTATAAGTATTCTCCTTCTAACCTGCGAACGTGTTTACAATGCTGTGCCCACTCATGAACTGTAATAGCGTCAAAAGCTTCTCTAACTAGGCGGGGAATTTCAGCATTTTTGTGCTCAATATTTACATCAGCAACTTTTCTTTTCATTGTGCTCCATATGAGTTAAATGGGATTGAGATCACAGTGATAAGATGGTAAATATAAGCATTTGTGTCTACTGTCTTCTAAATTTTTTTCAATTTCATATACAGGTTCAGGCTTGTTTCTCTTAATTATTTCTAAAAGCTGAGGTTTAGTCAAATTCTCTCCGTAGTCAATTTTATTTTGGGTCAACCATAATTGCATATCTTTTTTAAGGAGTTCGTATTTGGGACTTTATTCACACAAATACGGTGATAAGAAGCATTATCCATCACTATTATGGATGGCTCTCGTAAATTAGGCACAAGTTTTTCAATAACCCACTTTTTAAAGTTGGTACTATTCATCTCGTCATGATAATCACCACTTTTTGTGTTTGATTTAAACACAAGTAGTGCATTTGTAACAAATCCAGTACCTCCTCCCGCATGAACAATAATATATCTTTGCCCTTTCGATACAGGCGCCAATACTCCGTCTTCACCCTCTCCTTGCCAACATTTACCCGATGTATGCGAAGAGGGAATATAGGTCTCGTCTAAATAAATTATGGGCCGGGGCTGGGGAGATTTTTATTTTTTTTATTCACTGCATGCAAGTACTTAGCTCTCCAAGCTGATATTTCATTACGCTCCATAAGAACCTTCCGATTGGATTGAGATTTTTTAAAACGAAATCCCACCTTGTGAAGCAGCTGTAGAATTTTGGTCGAGTTGGCCAAATTCTACTCGAACCGGGAATCGAACCCGGTACCTAGTTTATATGAGAACGAATGAAGCGTATCGGAAGGATGAGAGAATGCGAGAATGAATAGTAACGAGAGAAAGAATGAAGAATATTATTACTGTTTGTTAAACTGTTTTTAATTGAACTAAATTACTAAACAAAGCAAAGCGATAGCATATAAACAGAACAAAGCACAAAGCGCGGCGTGACCCGTTCGATAGGGTAGCTAGTCGAAGATAGACTGACGCTCGTAGCTCGACGCGCGCGCAGGTAGCTTCGTGATCACGTCGTCGGTCCGGAACCCAAGGACGTTGTTACCTCGGCCGGTACAAATATCACGCGCCCTGTGCGTGCACGCGGCACGTGTAACTGTGCGGTCGTTGACCCCTCGGAGAACAATGGATCACCTGATTTTCGGATGCGGCGCAATTTCATAGGCGGAAGCGGGTTTCTAGAAAATGTAAGGTGGTGGTCTAAGTGGCAATTGTTTCCGCCACACAGCTTTCGCAGACTCTCTCGCTGTCCTGTGTAATTTATTTCTGTCCTTAAGACCTCTGAAAGCTTTTTAACAGTAGAGACCTCTTTTTTAGCAGAATAAAATTCATGTACTTTCCTCCGTATAACTCCCATGTCAAAATCATCAACATGCACAAATCCACTTTTACGTTTTCTCTCCTTGCCTGGTGTCCGAATTTTTTTACCCGTTTCTTCTGCTGCGTGCCCTTCCTTAACTATTTTTGAAATTAGTCCTTGACTCACACCTGAAATATAAGATAATAAAATAAATGTTAGTAGAAATTTGAAATCTGGCAGGTTAGTTTGCTCACTCACTTAGCAGGCTATTATTATTAGATGTATAGACGCCAGCAGGTCAAGCTACCCGAAACTGTCAAATTTTCCCAATTAATCTTGAACCTAATGCTATGGCAATAAAGTTGAAAATCTATTAAAGAAATTTGACAGATTGTATTAGCTTGATGTGCTGCCGTCCATACGTTTTACCGTTACGCTAACCTGCAGCAAGAATAGAAAGGAATATTTCGTGGACTTAAATAATTAGTAAAGTATCGGGTAATTTATAACAAGAAAGTTGACAACACTAACCTGTCGCTGCCGAAATTCGTTTGTATATTTGATTAAATGGAATAATCGGAGACCCCGCCCGAGCTTCTTCTTCAAAAAAGGTTTTTAACCTTTAGAATAATGTTTCGAGCATCACTTGTAATAGCTTTTGGCATATTTAACTTTATAAATTCAGCAATATCACGACAAAACAACCAGAGAACCCGAATGTAGTATATACACTGACAATCGAATGACATTTCAACATGACGGCCGTAGTTCCAATTTTCGCAATTTCACAGATAAGTTGGTAAGAGTGAGTGTACTCTGATCTATGCTACTGAGTGCACAGAACACCTGTTACACTCCTCTGTGTATTTACTTTTAAAAATATCCCCTAAATTGGCGAATAGATTCTGAAGTGGGAACCCTGAAACAATGTTATTTTGTCAAAGTGACATTATGACTGAAGATCGTGACGTATCGCGCTCTAATTCGCGTTCAGGTTCAATGTCACGTGACCAATGATTATATTTTTACGTTATTATATCTCAAAAATATTACATCTAAAATCATACAAATCCTCTCGGCGACGTCAAAACACGTGCGTCTGTCACATCAACTCATTGAGTCGGCGTTATTTGAGTCGGACATAATGCGAAATATTGCATTCTAGAGTACACCTTTCCTGTTATAATTTACATGAGTGTAGGATAAAGAATAGGAAAGACATCAAACATCTAACAACAATTTGTTACGCAATGTTGCACTCAATAAAGTCTAGTCTAGACAAGCGTGGCGCCGATTCGTGGACGGTGGATAATGCGAAATATTGCATTCTAGAGTGTTGAATTTGGATACTTTTTTCTTACTGTCAACTAGCCTATTCAGTTCTTTGTCTACGCCCTAGATAATGATGTAATAGTCTATGGTCTACGCTATTCACGATTGGAGGAGTATTAGTGTTCTGTGAGTTTCACGACACACACAGAGTAAAATAATCTGTGGACCGTAGACGGAGTATTTCTAAATAAGAAATACTCTGTCTACGCTGTGGACTCAGTACTCGTTTTATCAATGTCAAATAAATAACAGAAAGTGCGGCAAGCGGCAACCTATGGCGGCAACAAGCCCTCCCTGGGTGTCACTGTCAGTGTCATTGATACTGACTGAAGTCGGTAAACCGTTTCTTGAGGTTGAGCACGGTTGAGGAGAGATTATTCTAAAACATGGAAATAAATAGAGCGAATTTAAAAGCTGTAAAAGAACTAGTATTAGATGAACATAAGTTAGTAACCTATATTTCGCTTAGCAAGGAGCTGTGTATTCATGTGAACGAAGCAAAATCTTTATTGTGTGAATTAATACAAGACATCAAAAATGCTCAGCCAGAAACTAACCTTCGTATTTCTTATGTGTTATCTGGTTTACTAAACAACAACAGTGGTTGTGTTACTGTATGTTCCGAAACAGATTTAGATACTGTTAAGAAAACATTAAAAATCATATTTTATGAGCATGTTTACTGCGTCAGTCGAGGACCAAAGTCTGCGGATAACGTTGCTTTAACTGTAATAGACAAATTCGAAGATCTCGCATTATGTACCGGGTTAATAAAAGCTAAGTCTTGCTCAAAGAGAACTGACCATGAAATAGAAAACTTGATTTCGAAAAATCATGCTGTGTTGAATGTATCTAAATCATCAAGTGCCCAACAGAAACCTAAGGATAAACTAAAAGAAGTTAAATCCGTGAGTGAAAGTAAGTTAGCAGCTAATGCAAAATCTGAAATCCCATCTCCTAAGAAAGATAAATCAAACAATCACAAAACACCTACTAAAGCAAACAACAATAAAACTACTGGAAAAGGTATTGCAGGATTTTTCAGCAAAGTTAGTGATTCCTCAAAAGCCAAAAGCAAAGTTCATGAACCTGAGATAAAACTGGAAAAAGATATTAAAGTTGAGTCAACAAGTATTGATACTAACATATCACCCACTGTAACAAATGCTTCATCAAACACTGTGAAAACTAAAGCTAACAATAATAAAGCTCTCACACAGATAAAGAAGAATGCTAAAGTTGATAAAAAACGCAAGAGACTTTTACATGTGTCAGATAGTGAAAGTGACACAGAGGAAGTTGACCATTTCAATCCCAATGACATGGATGTTAATCATCAGTCAGAAGATGAAATACCTCCTACACCAACCATAAATACAGTTAAAATAACATCAGGTATAGTAAATCCTAAGAAAAGGAGAAAGATTGTAGATAAAACATATACTGATGAAGATGGTTATATTCTAACTAAGAAAGAAGAAGTGTATGAGAGTTTCTCAGAAAATGAGGAAGAAGCAAAAGAGAATACCAAACAAATTAAAGAGAATGGGAAACAAGAAAAAGATCATGATATACATCGAAAGGAAAATACTGACCAAGTAGTTAAAAATGTGACATCCCCGAAGAAAACTAAGAGTAAGAAAATGTCACCACCAAAAAAAGGGAAACAGCCCACAATAAATAATTTTTTTAAAAAGGTCTGAGATAAAACCAATGATAATCAATCATGTAATTCTTTTAAACTGAGTTTGCTATTATTTCCTTTCAATGTATTTGGTTTGATTATGTTTGTATAATAAAACAACAACCATTTATTTGTCAATTTTATTGTTAGAACATTAGTTCATTAAATAAAACATAGCATTGTATTTGGGACTTGAAACATAACTGGCGAAATGTGGGTGTACTATAGGTACACCTCTGCCTAACCCTTCGGGGAAATAAGGCGTGATGTTATGTTTTATGTACAGTGTATTTGTCTATCTCTTGGTTCCAATGGCGACAACCCAGTCTGGATGAACTTGCACATCTACCAGATAGGAACATTTTGTGTTATAGGTTGATGAAAGGACATCTTGGCTTGATACTTGTCTGTAAATAAAAGAGTAATTTAGTTGATAGTGAGGTATTGGCTCTGTTTTAAAGATGGCTCGCCAAGTATTCATCACATAATGACAAAACATACTTATTCTTAGAGTTACAATCTGACATCATTTTAACAATGCCATCCATGCCAGCAGAACATAGAAGAGAATTGTCAACCAATGGGTCACCGGGATCCGGCAGAACCCTATTAGTCAAACTAGGTTTGCCTACAGATGACCAGTCCAGTGCAGTAACCTTTCCATAGTGGCCTCTATACTCATGAATACAGTTACATGCTGCTAAATCCCAAACTTTGATTTTCTTGTCATCTCCTGAGAAAAAAAAAAAGACTTAGAAGGGTACAATTTTAATAAATAACATCAATAAAAAAAGAGAAACAAATGATTACCAGCACTGGCCAAATGAGCCCCAGAGGGAGAGAAGGCGAGTGTCCTCACAATCCCGCGGTGACCGCACAAGATACGCACCAATCGCGCGTCAGATACCATCCATAGACGTACAGTACGGTCTGCACCGCCGGTCGCTATGTATGCTTCATTCGGGTGGAATTTTACACACTGAAACGAAAACATAGATGATTACCAGTACTACTTAACAGTGAATATTTTCTCAGCAAAGATACGAATCACTTCTAGCATTTAATGTTATGATACCGGCAGGTAATAACGAACGACAACTACTGCGGAGTTGAAGCAATGGCCTTGGCCGAAATCGGCCGGATCGCAGCATCATCACCACCAGCAGGTAAAAAAAATGCAGAATAAAAATCGGCCTTGCCCCAAAAATATTACATAGCCAAGTAACTGCGACTAACTCGGATGTACTACGCGGTTGGTCACAGTTATAACCTAACCCAGACAGGCAAGATGCCTTAACTTAGTTACAGGGGGGGTAAGCAGTCTAAATTGAAACCAATTTTGCTGACGGAACATAGGTCCAGTTTATGATTGTGGACCTACAATTTAGTCAGGAGTGACTGACATTCACTGGAGTTTGAGTTTAGTAAGATCGGGATGTTTTTGAGATTTTTCTTCCAATGAGGCTGAAAAAGGGAGAAGTTTGTGTGGATGCTTAGTGGCACATATTAAGGTTTAATTTGACTGACACTTCACGTAGAGCGGATCTTCGTGATTCGTTCTTCCAGAGTTTAGCTTTCTCTTACCTCATATTGTAAATTTTGTTGCTGACGTTAGGTAATACTACTATAGGTTTAGTTAATAGCCCGTGTCTTGTGAATGTACTTTCTATAAGCTAAAGGAATATAATGCTTGCTTGAGTTTAAAATATCTCTCTCTGGGGTCGGTCCCTCATGTCTGAGGATCGTGGTCAGCCTGAGGGTTGCATCGGGAGCGGATGATCTGCCTCCATCGGTATCTGTCCATCGCGTCTCAAACGACCGTGTAGAATTTGGACGACGACGAGTCTTTGTCTTGATCGGTCCATCTTGTTGGTGAGCGACCGTGCGATCTCTTGCCTTCGGTGTTTCAACCACTATCAAATTTTCTAGACTTTCGTCGCCTCTACGCACCGTGAGGCCGAAATATGACAGGATGCGTCGTTGGCATATCGTGGACAAGCGAGTTTTAATTTGGAGCTGGGCTAAGATGGATGCATTGGTGCGTTTCGCTGTCCAGGGTACTCTCAGCATTCGTCTCCAGCACCACATCTCGAAAGCATCAACTCTATGCCTTTCTCGGGCCAAGATTATCCACGTTTCTACTCCATAAAGGAAGATAGGGAATACCAGCGCTCGTATCAATCTGATTTTGGTTTTGATACCAATTCCTCTTTTTTTCCAGATGTTGCTTAAACGGGTCATAGCATCTTTTGCCATTCCGATTCTCCTTTTTATCTCGGGGATACAGCTGCCGTCATTGCAGATTTGGGAACCCAAGTATATGTAACGGTCGACGGTATTAATGCCAGGAATGTTGCTGGTGATGTCAGTTAGTTTAAAATATAGTAGTGTTAATAACCCCCACACACTTTACACTACATAAGACACGTAGTAATCTTCTATTATTACAGTATATACCTCAACAGATTTTCATGAAATATATTCATAACCTTATTTGCGTTCCAATGTTAATAACATCAGATGTTATCTTATAAACATTGGAATGAAAATAAAGATATGAATATATTTCATGAAAATCTGTTCAGCCATTTTGAAGATAATCAGATCTTTTCTGATTGGTGTAAGTAGGAATCTCTAATTTATTTCATTTTAACTCGTCCGATCGTATTTTGTTAACACTGTAATTATGTGGTAACCTTGCCTGCGGAATAATCAACTCCTCAACAACTTACAGCAAACATCGATATGTTTGCTGTAAGTTGTTGATTAGTTGGTTATTTGGGCTCATTCAAATTGGTCTCAATGAGTAGTTAGTTTCGGCAGACTGCGCGACAACAAAGAGAAGGTTATGTTTTTCACGCGTTTCTTTGTATGTTTTCTCTATACCCGTGAAGCATCCTAACGGCTGGATGGATTTTAATGCACGAGGTGTCTATCGACCTCATCTAGGTCGTGCGATGGAGATTTTGTTCTTTTAATCTAAATGGCAGATTTTAGACGTCAATATGTAACATCTCACAAAAAATTAAAATACCGTGACCATGTGGGGTATCAATAAGGGCTTGACAAAACGATTTCACTACCACGATATTACCCACTAAAAGGATGAGATTAAAAAATAAAAAAACAAAAAAAAAATACGACTGCAACATATTTCGAAGTTAGTTTCATAAAATGCTCTACATTTTCGAAAAATAATATACATCAACAAACTTTTTATAAAGCTACAAAATGGCTATATAAATATGACAATATTTACGCCTAGGTGGGTACATTTCAAACTTACTGTGACATCGGCCATGTGGCCAACAAATATCCTTATTGGAAAAGTTCTACTAAGAGACCACAGTTTTGCGGTTTTGTCGTGAGAGCCAGTGACGAAGAGTCCACTCTTAGACACATCCATGCACCATATCGGGTAATTATGACCTCTGCAACAAGATAACATATTTTTATGCTATGCAGTGGTAAACAAGCTGGCGGCTCACCTATGGCCAGTGATTACCGGCTAGCAACTAATGATAAAGTAAAACAAGAAATATTTATTTGGACAGTTTGTGAAATACAAAAAAAAAAAAGTGAAAATAATGTTTTAACAACAACAGTGTGTGCCTCACGGCTGCACCAAAAAGGTTCATTTTAGCATTAATGCCAGACAGATGCTGTCTGAAGCTGGTTTTCTAATGAAACTTAAGTGATGGGGAGTACCTACAAACAGTCAACATACCAAGAGTTTCAACACAACAAGAACTATCTCAACAAAACCTGTTCTTAGCGATGGTGTGGGCATTGCAGAAATGCGCATAACGCAGATTATCTTCAAAAAGGATAAGTATATGATATAGTAAATAAAGGAAAGATGCAGAGCTAAAAGAACGAGGATACGAGGGATCGAGGGTAGGTATAGACTCTTAGCTCAGCTGAATTACTATGATATGATGGCAAGGGAGCGCTGACTTATTCCACTTATGCTACGGCTACATTGTCGCGATAAGGCGAACTACACTTCGCGCGCTCTCACTCGCACACTGCTCGATATCTCGCTGTCAACAGAGAGCGCGCCGCGAAGTGTAGTTCGCGTTGAATGTAGTCGTACCATTACAGATACTTATCAAGTTCTCAAGTTATGGTGTGAATAGAAAGGTATGTATTTAATGACATGAAATCTTAGTGGACATTAGAGGTAAATTGTTTGTCATTTAGCTTAAAGAAAGAAAAAAAACTTTTCTCAGTTACCCAGGTACCATATAGTAAGGTTTGACTGTAATATTCAATAAATTAAACCTGTAAATTGCAGCACAGGAATAATCAGCTAGACGCCAAGCTCGTATGGTATTGTCATGTGAAGCTGACACAACTAATTCTTCTCGTGGGAGTACACTTACAGCTTGTACAGGCCCAGAATGCCCTCTCAATGGCACTCCAGCACCTATTTGTCTGGAAGTAAAAGCAAAATTTATTTATTGAAATGAAGATTATAGATAAATAGTATCAGTAACACGGAGGAACAAAAAAACAAACAATGGGCCATTTACAAAAATACTTACAAAGTATTGTCATCAGGCACCAGTTCATGTGGCACACAACATGCTAATTCTACTTCTGAAATATTTCGATTGACTCGTCTGTTGACATTGTTTTGTCCCAGGTCCCACAACCGGATCTCTGAATTGCTGAACCCTCCACATAACATGTTACAATACTGATCAGTTTTTGCACATATTAACCTGTAAACAAAAAGTGATTTGAAGTCTCGCTAAGATAATATACCTAGTTCTTGCAAAACGCAATAACTATACCGAGAGCGCGCCAACAATGCAAACCAGCGGGGCAATTGCGTAGGTAACACACTTACAGTAGGAATCGATTTCATTTTGACAGTTCAACAACATACATTACATTATTTACGTTGTTGAGCAGACAAATTTTTCGAACATATGAAGCAATGGATTAGCAATATGCAAATCATTCAGATTGTGATTGATGGTGTGTTACGTAATTAGGGTGCAGATGTCTGTGACAGAAAAATCACATAACGCGCGCTCGTGATTTGCAACAAATATAACATTTTCTTTTGCAGTTCAACTCTCCATTAGACTTACTGAGTATCTGGTGCAGCTATTTTGTATAATTTTAGAGGTGCTGTGGATTCTCTAACCCCTTTTATTGCATCTTGGAGTTCCATTAGTTCCTTATCGATACTTATATATTCTGCATGACCATTACATTCAGCAAAAATATCTGAAAAAATGCTGTGTACTGAAGTGTATCAATTAACTACGTTAAATTTAGTACTTACATACTTAGCTAAATAAATTTTAAATTTTACCATTTGCGCCCGTTATTTTTTCCTCTGACATAGTTCTAGTGACACTTATTTCTTCATCCATTTCCTCTTCATCGTCTTCCTGTAAATATGATATCAATAGCTTTACATTGGTTAGACTTTAGGTAAATCCAAAACAATTTTGCACACACAATAATTATATTCTATTTATTTAGTTTTCAGTTTTCTATTATATACAAGAACAGGGTATGTTCGTAAGACTCTCAAACAGCCCAAACTGCTAAAGATAGAAACCTGAATTTTGGACAGTATGTTGTTGTAGTTTAAAACGAAGGCGTAGGTACTAAGAAAATATTTTGCTGGTGTAAAGGAGGAATTCGTCTATATGGAAAATCTTATTATTTAGGTTTATAAACATGAAATTTGGCACGAAAACGAATACAAAAAAAAGTAAATAAAAAAAGATTAACATTTTTAGTTTTTCAAATCTACCCTCCAATAGGGGTTTATAAGATAGCGCGGTCCGATGAATTGGAAACTCGGCATTTGGATTTTTCGAAAATAAACCCCTAACTGGCTGCAAAGGGGTTATCAATATTTAGGGGAGGATTTTGCCGATTGCTTCGATTAATTCGTAAATAATAATTGGTATAAATAATCTTAGGGTCACAAAATGAAAATGCACCAAACGATTTTAAACCCCTATCGGGGTGAAAAGGGGGTAGACAGTTTTCATTCCTTCGGTTAAGGTTGAACTAGTCGCGGGCTCGAAATTACTGGTGGGCGTGGCCAAAAAGCACGCTGTCTCACCTGGCAACGTGTCCGACAGAGATAGTATCGGTGATGAGCAGTTAGACGCTAGTTTACACGCACAACGTCTAGTTCGCACGCACACAAAGACGCACAAACAAACAAAAACACAAAAAAAATACGAAGCCCTTTGGAAAATCGAGTTTTATGAAAAAACTCCTGCATAAATCAATTACAAATAAAGTTTATTGAACTCTTCGATAATTGTGATTTGTCGGTGCTGACTTTGTTTTGGAGATGTTACAGTTCTTTTATTAACACATTCAGTGCCCAGCACCCGACTCCCGGGTCCAACAATAATTCGTTCGTGTGCCCACAACCCGGCTCCCGAGTCGTACATATAGGTAACTATTGTTGACATGTGACCATGCCCAGCACCCGCCTACCGGGTGCAAATCAAAACACGCCAACGAACAAACAACGAATTATTGTTGGACACGGGAGTCGGGTGCTGGGCACTGAATGTGTTAATTATTTACGCACAAACATGCGTTAAAATTGGCAAGAAAAATGAATCTTTGTTGGCTCATAAGTTTTTAATGGCTTTTTATTTTACTATTCTGCTTCCGCACAGACAAAATTAATAATGAGACAAAACGATATCATGTTTAACTTTGGATGTACAATGTCCAACAGTGGAGTAATACCCTCCCGAAATTTGTATGGAAAAAATATCGACTAGGTAGTGCAACTTTAAGGGAAACGATCAATTGCAATTTGTCAATTTTTACGTGATTGATACACATTGATACACCGTCTACCAAGTGCTATTGAAGCGATTGTAACAATAGAAATTGATCGTTTCGGGGACCCCTTAAGAAACTCGAAACTTGGCACAAATACATAATTAGGTAAATAATAAAGACCGTTATAATTTTCCAAAACTACCCTTTCTACGAAATCTTAGTTATTATGGGTCTTACCACAAAAACTTACGACACTTGTTCAACGCGTGTCATGTCTGTTATACGTCAAACACCTTACATAAATGTCGTGTTAAATAGTTGTTTAGCCTAAACAACTGATAAGTACAGTTTTGTGGTAATACGGTATGTTTTATACTCACAGCATTCTTCTTATTAGGGTCATTATTAATATCAATGTGGAACCATGTTTGAAGAACTTGGATTAGAAGAACATGGCCATTTTTAGATAAATATGCTTTTAACATATTTAGGGCATCTTGAGACAGAGTTAAATCATATTTGCATGACCTAAAATACAAATAAAATTTCAATTGATTATGGTCAAAATTATGTAGAAAATAAAAATGACTGAAAAGATGTAAACAAGATGTGTACTTCTAATCATAACATGCCCTTTCTCTGAACGAGGATTTATGCCTTGGGATACTTTGCTGGCATATGGCGGGTTGGTGGACTACTTATAGTCTGTTCCAAAAGTTTCTGATGAAAACGTAAACAAATGGATCAAAAAACGCAGGTAGCAGATGCCAATTTGTAGTGCTACTTACAAATTGAGCTTTGATTTGATTATTTGAATACTCCTCAATACCACAATTCGGTGATGAAATGACAATTTAATCATATTATTCCAGCCAATGGTTGAGGAGACTCTGATTAGGCAGGTGGAAGGTGGATTGTGGTGCTTCAAAAAGTGGGTTTTCTGGACACGGTTCGTATTTTTAGGAGGTTCCTCTCTCTGGAGCCTTGACCGCTGGTAGCTTATACCCTGTTCTCAATATGAGTGGAGTACTATTTTTTTTTTATTTTTAAATATTTTGATATTTTTTACATTCAAATATTTAAAAATGTAATGTATGTTTATTTATTTATTGAATAAAGGAGATAATAATAATACCTAAGTTTATATTTTGTAAGTGGTGAGATATAAAGTTGAAAACTCTTAAATACAGATGAATGTGCAACTAATTCCCTTTAGTGAGCGATAGTGTAAGAATTTAACCTGAACAGGGTTTGTTTACACTTTCTTCAGATACTTTTGGAACAGAGCATGTACACACTCTGTTACCCACAGCCGTTAAGATGCTTTGAGGCCTGAAGAATATGACATACAAAGATATATGAGAAAAAGTTAAGCCTGTCTTTGCTGTCGCTGTTCAATTACTTTTTCATGAAAATGCAACAGACTTGATAAGATAAAAAAAATTGCATAGGATAATTTACTTATTACTCATATTCTATGAGAACAAAGCAGGAACATTATATATATGTAGTAGGAAAATGTAACAAAACTAAGTATAGGTAGGTATATACCTGAATGCAGCAATAGATGGTCTAGTTTCAACCTCCTGTAAAGTATAAATGGAGCCAATGTCATCCAGTATTTGATTCATGTAATCTTTTTCAGGTGTTTCATTGTCAATTGTGCCATTTTGTAAGGAATTAAAAAGCTGCTCTAAGCTATTTGGTCTGTACAATGCTGAAGGTAGATTGCCATCGATGGGTTGATGATATGATAAATCCTTTTGAGGTAATGTAGCTGAATGTCTCTTTAGGAACATTTGTGCAGGGCCTCCATGACCACCGCGTAACATTTCTAAATATAAATGACAGAGTAGCGGGCATAGCAAACCAAGAAGTTCATTTTTCACTTTTTCTTGCTTGATCTCTTTGATGAAATTAACCAACCTGAAAATTAAAATTAACTAACTGGTATATTAACTAAGTAACACTCGATTTAAATAATTTGGTCCATCCAAAGACTAAATTATAATAAGCGATTATTGGATTTGCCTTTGTATTGGTCAGAGGGTCATCTTAGGTTAGCTATTCAAACGTTAAAGACGCTTGTCTTTAACGTTTGAATAGAAGAGCTTTCTTCTCAGACATCTTACATTACCTTAATAATTTAGCACTGTTTAAAACAACGGTATTACCTTGTGTACTGTAAGTCGTACTGACCGGAGTCATTGTTGATGCAAGAAAATAAGATTGAATTAGCGCGACTTGCTTCACATTGAACTATCGTTGCCACAGCCATTTGTTCAGCACTTCTGCTTAGATTATTATTGTTGCTAAATACGTCTATGTCCTGAAATGTAAGAAATATATGCTGTGACTACCCAGTAACAATTTCCACATATTATTTCCATTCAGGAAAATGTAACACTCACAGGATAATTCCGCCGTTCTAAGTAGGAAGTGACCGCAGCTTTAATTGCATCATTTCTAGTCTTTTTTATTAAAGACATCAGTTTTTAAATGAATAATTTTAATAAAAATAACCAAAACAACACAATATTTCCTAAATTTGTTGACATTCACAATCACAGAACACATATACCATATTCACAATCGAAAAACCAGTGATAATGTTACCAGAACCTCGGAATTAGCAAGTACCACAGAACATATACAGGCTGTGGCGTAAATAGTGGTCCAACGTTGAGCGGTCGATACACCGTATACTCAGCTATCACATACCACAATTTGAAACTTTTTTTCCATAGATCTCAGAATAAAATATTTTTCTATTCTTTTTTGAAAAATTTACAACTTGCTTTACTAATGTGGCTGTAATTTCTAAAAAATATATTATTTTACCATATTTTTTTCTGTTTATAACTGTGGAATACATGTGCTATCACATGCAAGTAATTTTGTAAATGTAATTTTATAGGTAATAAAGAAAAATGTGTTTATTTCAAAATGTAACTCAAATGTCTAGAAAATTGTGTGACTTGGGGTGCGAATGGTGTAAAAAAAATGTACCACACTGTCGGTGCCCATTATTTTAAAAACTTGTTCAATTACTGCAGATTCTAAAATAGTACAATAATAACCGACTCCTTAATTTAAACAAAAGTTGTAGCCATTTCTATTCAAAAAGAGCTGAATTGTACAGCCCAATTAGTAAAGCAAGTTGTACATTTTTCAAACAAGAATAGAAAAATATTTTATTCTGAGATCTATGGAAAAAAAGTTTCAAATTGTGGTATGTGATAGCTGAGTATACGGTGTATCGACCGCTTAACGTTGGACCACTATTTACGCCACACTCTGTATATACCTGGCAAGTACCTTCAACTCGTATATATACAAGCCAGTGTTACCATTAAAGGGGATCGTACCGTAGCCGCCTAGACTAAAAACCGGACAAGTGCGTGATGGAAGTCGTAAGCACAGAACACTAATACTCCTGGTCGTAAGCCTTAGACTGGGATAACACGTCAGATTTTGTTTCCGATTGTCTAATCAGACTCTCGGATCGTATTCACTCGATACACGCTCGATTTTTACGTCAGGCTTTTTCTGAACTAAGTCGTTCCCGAGCTATCATCCCAAGTGCTTGCGTACGGAGCAAAAAGAAACGATGGACGAATTACCGTTACTTATTACTCGACTGCGGCGAAGCAAAAAAAGGAGGGTTCTGTGTTTGATCTACCACGTGTAACAGGAGGATTGACATTCCTTTAAACCACGTAAAGAGAATCATGTTCTTTGCCCGTATACAAAAAATCAATAAAATCCAATGAATACTTTAGCCACAGGAAATTATTTTTAATTTTCTTATTTTTCAACATGATGTAAATCTGAGTCCGTAATAATAGGTAAACATTGCCACCGCCGCGCCGCACCGTTGTTGGTCAGTGACTTTGCGTAGATAAAGCGTGTTTTGATTTTTGAAAAGTTTTCAATTAAAACCCTTATATCTTTTGAATCAGTGACCGACAAATTCTGATATTTAGCGACAAATTTCGACTAATTAGCGACAATTTTTTTTGTGTTATCAAAATTAAAATCCCTGATGGTGGCCAAGCCAGTGTCAGTCACACGTAGGATTGAACAGAATACTGTAGTGCTGAAATAACATATGAGAATTCCTGCGAAGACGTATGGGAAGCCACTTGAGCTTTGTAGGAAATTCAGAAATGTGAACATAATCATAAATCTTTATTTATCTCAACATCATAATAAAATGGTTAATAAAATGCACAATCTTAAATAGAGAAAGGTGTCTGAGGTAGGAGGATCCTGAGTTACAAATCACCCGGCTCTCTTTTAAAGGACATGTTAATTTACAAAACAGTTAAGATATAATAGACATATCACTTACCTAGCAGTATAATGGCACATTTACAAAAAAAAAGCGAAATTGAGTTTTTACGGCCTAAGTGTTTAAAAGTGTATAATTTATAAAGCGCTAAAACGGCACGGTGTTAGTTTTATCTATTAAGGTCTATACCTACTAGTTGCTAAAACCATAAAATCCATGATAAAATGTAAAATGAACTCATAACTTCATTTCAAACATTTGTAAAATCTTTGAACCTCATTTCTGTAAAATAAGAAAAAAGTAGATGTGTCATTATACTGCTAGGTGAGCGATATTTGCGCAGGCCAAATATAAATCTTATGCAGAAGTTTTAAAGTCGCTCAAGTTTATCTTGTTGTGCCTCAGTGAGATCGAGATAACTGACATCAGCGTAGTCAAGGATGGGAAGTAAAAGGGATTGTGCAAGCGCAGTTTTAGTGGCAGTTGGAAGAAGGTTCCGCAATCGTCTCAGGGACTTACCAGATACAAAAATTTTGCGACTACATCCTGTAGCTGAATTACGCGCGACTTACGTTCTGTAGCTCTTAACACATTTAACCCTTAATTGGACTAAAGGAGAATGCTTCCCACATCATTTTAAGAGTCTGTAAGCCGTCAAAAGTTACATGAATCCCACAATATATCAATTATTATATGAACAAAGAATGTGTCTTTGCCCATATGCCACGCATTAGTAAATATAGAAGGTGTAAATTCTGTAGCACCCGAGCAAAAGAGCAGAGGACAAAATATTCTTGTTCCATATGTTTGGTATCCTTATGTGCTGATACATGCTTTGAGAATTATCATTCTAGACCAGCACTCTCCAACATGTAGATTATTTCCCACATAGAGCTCATTTCATTTAGCCCTACACTTGCAGTAGGAGTATATTTCCCACGTTGTTTTTTTATTAAAATAATAAAAAAAAAAAAAAAATTTTTTTTTTTTTTTTAATCTGATACCTAAATAAAAAATTCCCACTAGGTTTATAAAACCGAGTAGAACCCACACACGGCATGCCCAATTAAGGGTTAAGGGGGAAGCGCTAAGGTAGCCCGCGAAATTCAAATTTTCTTAGGTTTTTTGCAATTTGCAGGTCAGTATTAGGTTGTATATTGATTAAAATATTATTCGCAACCATAACAAATATGTATTTACACAATTATATCATTAACACTCTCACCGCCACGCATATATACAGTTGCTGCACCAGAATTTACGTGGGCGGCCGGCGTACCACATGGCGGTGAGTGTTAGTCATCAATACAACTCTCTAAGGCCTCTGCCTCGAATTTTGCGGGCAGCGGCGCGGTGGCGGCGGCGGCGCGGGAGCGGCAGGATTTTATGCGTAAAATTAAATGGACCGGACCCCGAAAACAGCGGCGCAGCAGCGGGGCGGGAGAGGGCGACGAGCGGTGCACTCGCAGTCAAGCGGTGACCGCCGCGCGTCTGCATTGATAGTGCTGCGCAATTTATTTTTGTGACGCATCGAAATGTCCTCGGACGTGCAGGAACAAATTATTTCAGCTATTTTTGATAGGACACCGATATGGAACAGCAAAGATGTGAACCACAAAAATAGGAGGCTAATTAATCAGTTATGGGAAGAAATTAAAAACGAACTGAATATTGAAGGCAAATATAAAAATGTTTTATTATGTTAATAAAATAACTAGTAATTAATGGGATTATCTACAAAATATTCTTGTTGTTCAGACATTTCGTTCACGAACAAAAACAAATATCTCGACGACACAACACTATGCCGCTATAGTGCCGCGCGATCTGCCCGCTGGTTTCGAGAACGGGTCTGCGTTGCCCGCACCGCCGCCGCCACCGCGCCGCTGCCCGCAAAATTCGAGGCAGAGGCCTAAGACCAAGTAGGTAATTCTATTGAATGACTATTTCATGAAATATTAACATTTCAGGATTATACCACTTAGGGAATTGTACTACTGATTCTAATGTTTATAACTCTGTAAATACATAATTTTGTTATGCTCGCAAATCATACTTTACCTTCACTTTCACCTAAAGTAGATTTTTCTTGTTGCACGCTTTTACGTTTCTTTTTCCCTTAGTAATGATTAGTCAGTTACTGAAACTATAGACTAACTAGGTATATTAGAAGTAGAGAAAGTTCTAAATGAAACATAATAGATATTTAAAGGTTTATTTGGATAATCATATTGTCATGGTAAACAAATCTGTTTGACATCTTATTTTGTGTCCATTCGACTATCGTCCTCACTTTTGAAAACTTCATGAAAATCAATTTTGAGAATGCCAAAAAAAATAGTCAAGAGAAATGGTTTCGCTATAATCCTCACATCTCGTGTGGGCCAAACGTCGCGAAATATCGACTTGATTACCTATAGCTATAACTTCAGAGTTATAACAAGACTATTTTTTTTACATTGGCTATTTATGATTATTTTTTGACTATTACAATAATGGGGTTAAAAACTGAAAGCTCGTGATTTTCATGAAGTTTTCAAAAATGAGGATTATAGTGGAATGGACACCTTATTTTGGTACTTATTCTAAGAACTAAGAAAAAAGTAAATATTGTTTTAAGATAACTTAAAACAACGAAAATAAAAAAATAACAACAATCAACTCAAGAGTCATCACATTGTATAAACATATTATTTTGTATGAGTTTCTTGTAAACCAACTCATTCTTTTCATTTCTTAACTCTACTAATGGCACTGAATCGGCATAACCGATCACCTTCACATGGAATGGTCCTTGATCCAAGAATACTTCAGTGTAATTTTTTGTGAGCTCTCCGATATCTACATCTGAATTTAGTTGCACTCCAAATAATTTGGCTGTCATAGTTGCCGGTGGAAGTTTTGCCCATTCCTCATAAATTTCCCTTGTGTCAGCTAAAGAAATGACTTCAATGTTGCCATAATCAACATACCTTACTTTAACTCGGTTTTTCTTTTCGCTAAACTGCAAAATAGTCGCACGATACCATCGATTGTCCTCAGGAAAGACTGCCACACACGCTTTATTCTCGAATATACCGTTCAGAGGCGACATGTTTACGCTTTCTTTCTGCAGTTCTTCAAACATTTGATCGTAAACTCTAGTGGTATCATCATCAAAAATTAAACTAAGTTCTAATGTTTGTAATGTACTATCAACAATTAATGTAATATTACATGAGAATTCTTCCTCTGTAGTTCTTGGGTATGTGACATAATTTCCATCAAGCGCAGATTGTTCTTCTTCTACTAATTTACTCCAGTCTGCTCCCTTTAATAAAGAGATAATGTCAGATGAATCTTGAGATGTAGACAACTGCTCAGTTGTAGTGTCTGCATCTTCAACCACTATGTAATCTGGGCTAGAATCTGATTCAATAGCATCCTCTTTTGTTTTCTCTTTAGTTTTTTCAATTGGAGCATATTTCCTGACAACGGCTTTGCTGCCATCTTTGTACTCCGCCATTTCAAAGTCTACTAAATGATCATTTATGCAGAGTTTGTCGTATTTTAAGTCTATAGGTATAACTCCGTTTACTGGTTCATCAGTTACTTTTACGTAACATTGTTTTTCGACTACAGATTTATGTATGTAGTCCAATGTCTGTCTATCCCACTGTTTGCCAAGGGGATGTATACGATTCAAAATACATTTGTGTGCTTGTGTTGGTATCTGGTGGAGTGGAACACTTTTTCTCATATTTGCAAAGGTACAAACTTCTTCATTACCATAATCAATATAATGAATGACGCAGTTAGAACTTTCTTTGTTCACTTCTATTACTCTGCCTCTATAATAGCGGTTATCTAAATAGTATAATGCAACACATGGCTCTCCCACACTCCATTTAGTGAATTTAGCTTTTGGATCTGGATCTTTGAAGCGAACATCGAGTGCCTTACGAATGAGGTCTAACGTATCTTGTTGGCAAACATCATGTAAGTAGATCACACCGTCATTGTCTATGTATCTAAAAAATAAAAAAAGATAGCATTTACTTCAATCAAGCCATACTTATAATATTGAATAATATATACTTATAATTGGTTGGTATAATTGGTTTCTCCAATATATAAGATAACAGACAGTAAGTTAAACATAAGAACTGATTATTATGAGCTCACTATAAAAATAAAAACACTGCCTATTTTTTTAATGAAGATGGCTTATTTTAATTGTAATAGAGCCTTAATTAGAAAAATTGCTTACGTTGGCAGTGCAGTAAACTCCTTGTAAGGCAGGGGTTCGGGTGGTAACCAGTCAGTTATATACATTACATTTGAAGATTCTGTGCCCTCACTAGGCAAAGGATTGTTATCTTCACCCTCGAGGAACGATGAGGGCGAATTTGCGTTGATATCGTCATCAGCTTTAACCGTGTTCAGGGGTACCATAGGCATTGGTTCCAACTGTAACCATTCATTGACAGATCCTGTGATGTTAAGGAAAGATAATGTGTCTCCAGTATCCTCAGTATTGTCTTCAGTTGTAACCTGCAGGCAAAAGAAGATTAACATCCAATAAAACATTCAGTTTTAGGGCAGCACCAATCGGTGGATGGTACGCAAGACATGCACTGGCTCTCACCTCAGTGTCAATCAATCTGCCTAGCCTTTTCCCAACTATGTTGTAGTCGGCTTCCAGTCTAACCGGATGCAGCTGAATGCCAGTATTTTACATGGAGCGACTGCCTAAACACTTTAACGTGATACATTTTAAATTGGGGACATGATCCTGTCATCTTGATGCTCACGTAACGAATGTCAAAGGTCTAAGAATGGCAGCCGGGACCAACGGCTTAACGTGCTTTCCGAGATACGGAAGGGACTCGGTATGTTATGATGGTCACCCATCCAAGGACTGACCGCGGCAAGCTAGCTTAATCTTATCGATCGAATCTTAGCCACGAGGCTCTGTGTCAATACTTGCTAAATTAAACTTACCAATTGCGTTGATTTATCAGGTACACAAAGGCCTTGTTCAAGTATTTTGTCGTTCAAACAACGCCAGGTCGACTTATTAGGTTCCAAAGCACCTCCTTGTACAGTATGATACACCCACAATTGGATAGGCATACTTTTATCTTTGAAGTTGCCTAATTTAGTAATAAAAATTCTTTTGTACGAATCAATCATCTCTTTTAAATATTCCTTTGTAATTGAAGGCCACTCTTCACCCACAGCCGGCATAATTCCACATAGATGACATTTTATAGCTGCGTCACCGAACATGGAAAACTCTGAAGTCAGTTCTTTCAAACTAGATTTTGGAACTGTTTCAATACAGGCAAAATCACTGTAGAACACCTTGGCGTTATCATTTTCCAGTTCCATTATAACAGCACGACGCCAAGTCTGTGATTGAATACATAGTGTGCTGCATCTGTCGCCAACCTTCCAGTCTTCTTTAGTTTTGTTTTTCTTTGAGTAATATTTTTGCATTTTTTCGAACAAGTCATTAAAAGATTTTTGTTGATGAACTAACGAAACATAAATCAGTGAAGGCGACTGACAATTCAGAATTTTAACTTCTAGCTTCAGAGGACCTTTATCTTTTGCTTGTAAATCATTTTCGTTTATCTTTTCAGGCACCTTTCTATTCAAAATGGTTACTTTAGATTTTGATGGAGCAGGAGGTTTTGGTGTATGCAGTGGCGACTTATTTGTTAAAACCTGTTCTTCAACAGGAGTTTTGTTAAACATATAAACTCTGTAAAGAAAGATAATTGGTAATACTTACAGAAGTAATTATTTTCATCGGTATAATTATTCTAATCGTAAATCATATTTGTCTGTATCTAATTTACCTTTAACCAAGACACAATTGACTTTGTACCTTTGGGGTTCAAACGACACGCCAAGACGCATCTCATGAAAAATTATATATGGATAGCTAGATTTATTTAGATATTATTCAATGAAATTCTTTGCATTTATAGAGGCAGGTGGTACAATCAGAAAAAGCCTTACCCAAACGATACAGCAAATTTATTTTTGATCATCTCATTGTTAATGCATACAACATTGTCGTTGTCTGCTTTGTCATAAAGAGTAACGCCAATGGATCCTCGACTAGAGTGAGATCTGTTACGGTTGTCCTCTACTTGAATTTCCAGTAAACTGCCCATGTATTTCTGAAGGAGGTCCACTGATGCAGTGCTCCATTTGTTATTGAATGGTGTTATGCCTGCAAGATGGCACTCTGTCGCCTGTTCATGAAAACAATATATTGAAATAAATTAGCTTGGTGCAACTGATTATAGATACGAAATATGGTAGTGCAAAGTTCTAAAAAAAACAATCAACATAAACAATTTCTTTCGTTTATGCATATACAACATATCACGGAATTAACGCACAATCTCTTAAGCGGTCCTGTACTCATAATTATGAACAACTTTTACTATGGGACCAAACCTGAAATCGCGAAAAATATCAGCATTTCCCTACATTCTGACGAGTCAAAGTCTATACAAATAAATACAATTTGAAGTGTCTGTTTGTTATGTCAAAATAACAGTTTTTTACTAAATGCATATGAAAGTATATATGGAACTTATAACAAAAAATAAAAATAAAATTTTGTCTGTCTGTTTGTTCCGGCTAATCTCCGAAACGGCTAGACCGACTTTGACGGGAATTTCACTGGCAGATAGCTGATTTTATAAAGACTTAACTTAGGCTACTTTTATTTTAGAAATAGAATTTGGGTTCCGCGCAAAAAAATTAAAACCCATGAAATGGTGAACGAAGTCGGATTTGAAAAATTATTTTTGCTTTTGGTAGCCCAATTCTCGAGGATAGTAAAGTTAATTTAACATCACGCTACGAGCTCTTAGGGAGCCGAGCAAAAAAAAAAAAGCCAGTAAGAACGCTAAGCGAAAAGTGTGCGTTACGCCAGCGGAATGTTGTCGCTTTTCAGGATTTCGGCTTGACAGATAATTAGTACCTCATCTCGTGTAATTGTGCCCGAAATTTATAATTTGTCCGTTCAGCCGATCCAAAGATATTCACGAAAAAAGAGAGAAATCGGTGTGTAACTGTTCACTTGATATAATACGTTTATTAGTAGGTTAGTCAAATGTTAGTACCTACTGCAATTTAACCTTTTGACCGCCATAGTCATGTATCACACGCGGAATTTTTTTAAATAGAGTAGTTCTTTAACTGTTATTATTATAATGAACGCCGTAACACAGATTATTACATTTATGTCATAAAGGACAAATCGGGATAGTGTTATAATCTTTTATTAAAATTAAAACCCGTGTTAAAAAAAATATTGGTGCCGATTCTCTTGTCACAAATGGCTCTAAACTAGACAAAAAATCACCAAAATTTAGTTTATTCCTGTCAAACGGATGATTTCCACTTCTGAAATTGACTGAAGTGAACCTATGTTATAGTTTGACATCACTAAAGATGGCACTGAGTTACTAATCACTCTATCAATCTACTGAAAATGGCAATTTTGCTATTCTGAATTTGACGTTTTTCCCCTAAAATTTTGATTGTCTAACTAAATGTGACTATTTTTAATCGCGATTAAAAAGGTGTGGAATAAAATTTGTTGTCATGAACCAAAATTCACACCAACACTGACTTCAGGTGCAAAAACAGTACGTACTGTTGCTTGTTTTTTTCTTTTCTTTTGCTTATATCTCGAAAATGGTGTATCCTATCGCAAAAATAATGAAAATTTCGGCCCCTTTGACGATACCCATAAACCCCTAAAACTCAACATGTAGGTAATAATTTTTCATATTTTCTATACAAAAAGTTAAAAATTCCATAAAACTCGTCAAGGCTGCCCCCACCCCCTGCGCGCCTCCATCTCTAAAAAAAATCACGGGGTAGGGCAAACGAGTACCACTTGGAGTCGCGATTGTCAAATTCGATTATAGTTGGGACAAAATTATTTTTAAATTTAGAGAATTTTTGCAGAATTGCTTTAAGATTCTCATAGCCAAAAGTAAGGAATTTTAGTGATAGTTCGTAGGTATTCAAGGATGAATTCGGAGCTTGGCGCCGAGGGCACGCTTTTTCTTTGTTGACGTGGCGGTCAAAAGGTTAAAATAAAATACCTATTATTATTTCGATATTATTAATAAATATCGGATGCGCAGCTCTAGTGTAGAGGCGAGCAAATTAAAAAAAAGCCGTGCCAGCTACGCCACTGTCATAATAAGGTGACAAGAAAGTACGTCATGATTGAACATAGTGCTGTGATGGTATTAACTTGGTTTTATCGATTGTTGTTTTGAATTGTGTATTTAACGCCGAAACTGTGACACATAACATTATCATTTCTGTCTTTAACCTTTTAACCGCCCGACTTCATATCAGTTGTCGTGCCCCCAGCGCCGGGCAACATGAATCATTACGATATTTGGTCGTAAATATACGACCCTGGCGAAATGGACACGAAAATGTTTGTCGGATTAATCCGTCGTAGGCGGTTAAAGGGTTAAGAACAAAGCGGGATGAAATAAAACTCCTGTATATATATTTCCGGTATAGTAACCTTTTATTAAAAATATACTATATGTTAAAAAATAAATAGTTAGTGCTTTATCGATATAATTTCGAACTCACTACAATTTTGTAGGTATTAAAGGATGAATTCATAGCTTGGCGCTGTGGGCACGATTTTGCTTTTTTGACGTGGCGGCGCTCAAAAGGTTAAAATAAAGACTACACTACGTTCATTTGACGATAAATTATATTTTTATTGCTAAAAAAGATAATATGATGTCATAAAAAGAAAAGAAAAATACCGTTTATAGATTTTGTTTTGAACTGAAATAAAATAGCATTTTATACTATGTGAAATTTTGTTTTATTATTTATTAAAAATATTCACAAATTAATCAAGATTTCTTTTCCTATGGTTTTTTTCTTATATCTGACTAGTTGGAAGGATGTTTCAGCTGAAACTTCAAGGATAAACAATTTAATAAAAGTACTAATTATTGGTTGAATCATAATTACCGTCACTTAATAATAACTCATGTATTGGAGCGTTACATTATATCGTAGCCAGATTTTAATTAAAATGGAATAACTCTCGAAGGAGTTGGAATAGAAACATCTAATTTCACATGATGCTTTGAGTTCATAAAAGGTACAAACCACCATAGTTGGTACGTTTCTAGGGTTTCTCATTGAAGCGCAAGGATTGATTTTAGTGTTTTTGAAAAAACATATCTAATTTTCCAACGGTGTCGATTATAGAAAAATAAAATTGCACAAATTAAGACCAACCGTCGTAAAAAAAAATCGTAGTTGTATGTCATGCCGTTTAAGAGGATACCGTGTGCGCAGTGGCGCCCTCATCGTTTGTTTGGTTTTTAATTTAATTTTAGAATGAAAATGCAGAAAATAAGCACGTTATGTTGCGCTCCACAAGACTATACGTTATTATTATTACAAACAGTAGTTATACATTGTTAAGTTTTATTATAATCCTTAAAACGGAAAATAGTGGCCACTAAGCTCCGTTTTATAGATTATAATAAATCTTAAGAATGTAAAACTACTGTTTGTAATAATAATAACGTATAGTCTTGTGGAGCGCAACATAACGTGCTTATTTTCTGCATTTTCATTCTAAAATAAAAGAAATAATCAAACAAACGACGAGGGCGCCACTGTGCGCGCGATATCCTCTTAAGAGATACAGCAATTTGCTAAACGTTACCCCATAACTCTGAAACCTCAAGACGCACAAATTTCATTTTTTGGGCACAATTATGCACAAATTATATCTATATAAGTAGCTTGTTTGTATTTATCTACGACCACCGGTTAAAAAACATGCCGCTGGGGTAACGTTACTCCAGCGGAATCTGTTTTTCGTGAATATCTTTGGATCGGCTGGATGCACTAATTATAAATTTCGGGCACAATTACACGAGATGAGGTACTATAAAAATGATCTTATAAAATTATCTTATATCTTTATAATTATCTATAAAATTTAAATGACTATTTTCGACATTATTTTGCTGGGGTAACGCACACCTTATATGCAATGGAGGGCGCACAATTTTAGCTTCATGAAGAGATCGCTAAAAGCTAAAATTGTGCGCCCCACTGCTCCACCAAGTTGCCTTTTAAAAGTGTAAGTCCGACTTATCATTACGAAGATAAAGTTAGAAAAACAAATGAAGGCCCGTATCATAAAATCATTTAGGCGTACTAATCACTTGTTCGGGTCGGGCATTAATTACAGACACATTTAGTATACAATTGACTTTGAACCTATGGGGTTCAAACGGCACGCAAAGACTTAATCGGCATAGCCAGGCAGCAAAATCGAATATTTGTTTGTGTAGTAATTGCTAAACAAAGCCGTGGCTTTTTGTTCAATAAATACTGCCGAATCGAATGTACCAACACGAACAAGTATGTAGCACGGCTTCCGGGGTAGATCTATACTTGAATTTTTTTCGTATTTAGTAACTTGACAGTTCAAAGTAAAATAATTCTGACCGTGAAATGTCTTCAAGCGATGCAGAAGACAATGCACCGCCTGGAAATTTTTTTTGAAGACTTCTTACTCGAGAAGTAGAAAAGGCATTTTGGGACCTACAAAACGAAGTCCCTACCCTGGTTCCATCAAAACAACAGCGGGCGGCAACCTTGATCCCGGAGTTATAGCGGGGAGTGCACAATAACAGCCTGGTTGAAGAAGATAGGACAACTGGGAGAGATGAGAGCAATGGGAAAATGTCCTTTGGAGTGACGAATCAAAGTTTCAGATTTTCGGATCCAATAGACGTGTTTGTACGCCGGTCAAAAGAAGAGAGGGCTTCAGAGGCATGTACTGTGCCTACTATCAAACATGGTGGAGGTAATGTCATGGTTTAGGGGTGTTTTGGCAACAATAAACCCGGAAATCTTGTGAGGATAACTGGAAAACTAAACAAGGAAGGTTAGGTACTTGAAAATTCTCCAAAATTCCGCCGTACCCAGTGGACTAAATCTAATTGGTCCTGGATTTATTTTCCAACAGGATAATGATCCTAAGCATTCTTCTAAACTGTGCCAGACCTTTTTGAACAGGAAAAAAGAAGAAAAAATCTTAAACATCATGCAATGGCCATCTCAATCACCTGATCTTTTTCCCATTGAGCTTGTTTGGGATGAACTCGATAGAAGGGTGAAAAATCGTTCTCCTACGAGCTCAGAACATTTGTGGAAGCTATTAGAGAGCGAATGGAACAAATTAGATGAAGATTATTTTAATAAATTAATTAATAGAATGAAAAGCGAAAAGCTAATAAAGGAAAAAGGAGGACCTTTTGATGAAGCTAAAATTTAATTAAATTTTTTAAATTGTATGTAAAATTTTTGTTCTGCTTAAATTAGTTTTTGTTTATATTTTAATTTTTTATCAATATATTGAAATTGAAATGACTGTTTTATTCGATTTTACCTTGCTGCTTCCAAACTTTTGGACGGTAGTGTAGATATTATAAATGCAAGAGTAGAACACCCGGATCTTAAATATACTTTAACCTTTTAACCGCCCGACTTCATATCAGTTGTCGTGCCCCCAGCGCCGGGCAACTTGAATCATTACGATATTTGGTCGTAAATATACGACCCTGGCGAAATGGACACGAAAATATTTGTCGGACTAATCCGTCGTAGGCGGTTAAAGGGTTAAAACAGAGTTATGGTTTGTGGTTATTGTTTTTTTTTCGGGTTAGGTTCGGAATAAAAGGATTATTCCGAACCTGACCCGAAAATCCTAACCCTAGATGGTCGACATCAGAGGCACCCCGAGGTTCGGTTTGGTTAGGTTAATTTTTACGGCCTTTGGCAGACTTCGTGCCAAGGTGTTCCGCTCGCATGACATAAAGCGCTATACGAAAATAGCTGTGTACATGGCAATAGTTCTGCCAAATCTCTTATATGCCTCTGAAACATGGTGTCTATACCGCAAGCACGTTCGCACATTAGATAGATTCCATCTGAAATGCCTACGAGACATTATGAACATCCATTGGTCGGACCGTGTTCATAACACGGATGTACTACGGCGAGCTAATGTCGGTGGAATAGAGGCTTATGTAATGCGGCGGCAGTTGCGGTGGGCTGGCCATGTCTCCCGAATGTCTGACGACAGAGTGGCGAAGCGCATCTTCTACTTAGAACTGCGGGATGGCAAGCGGAGACAAGGCAGCCAACTCCTTCGGTACAAAGATGTGCGCCACATGAAGCGGTGTGATCTAGAGACATCACAATGGGAGGCAATGGCAGCAGACCGGTCACTGTGGAGGCATACCGTGAGCACTAAGGTGTTTGCGTTTGAAAGGCGACGTAAAACGGAGCTCGATGCTAAACGAGATGAGCTCAAGGCCCGACCACCCGCGGCCATCCAATATAATTACATCGGAGGGGTGCTGACTTGCCGTGAATGTGGACGCACTTTCACGGCAAAAATTGGTAATATCAGTCACCTGAGGGCACACCAGCGATGTCATCAATAGGCAGATCCAAGTCGCTGTGGCCGAAATAGGCCAGGATCAATTTTTATTAGATTTTCAGAAAAACAGAAAAATAAACAATGTGATGAAAATATTTGAACATTTGTTCTGAAGTTTATTGACATTTTTCACCTATACAGGGTGTAAGGGACAGCCCTCCGCAAATTAACACGGTGCAATCAGCTCCTTATTTTGAATCGTAGTCCACCAAAAATATTCTCAGAAGAATTTTCATTTTTTAAATCGTATTTTCAGTTACTATTCCTTTATTTCAATGTAAAATTACATTCTCTGTACGCAGCACTTCATTTATGTAAATAAAACAGCTAAAATAAAATCAGCAATGGATGTTGAAATACTCGGCAGCCGAAGGCTCGCTGCGCTACCGTTCGCTACGCGCGTTTTGCCACGGTAACGACACATTGCGTGTGAGGTAATAAAACAAATCAGGTTTATTGAATTCCCATAACATTCCTGAAATAATTTACCGGTCATCTTAGTACGATACTAATACTGAATTCACCCCATCAGTCAGCGGAGGGCTGTCCCTTACACCTTGTATAATACCTTGTTTATTGACATTTTAACCAAGGTATTAACGAAACAAAATATTTAGCTATAATAGAAAAATAAATATCATTTAACTTTATTCCCTTTTATTTTTTCCCTCAGACATCTTTTGTAAGTAGCACCTAATATTTATCTTAAAATATTCTTCAGAACTGTAGGTACTATTAACTATAAAACAGATCAGATGCAAACCTATCAGAGGGGCAATTCTCGTATTTTTAAGAACGGTCGCATTATAATCTCAGTACCTATCTGTCAAAAATTGGTCTCCAGGACATCGTAGATTATGATGGTTTTGAAATTTTTCTTTAATAATAGAGTTAGCACTCTCAGAACACAAAAAAAAAAACAATTAATAATTTCTGTTGAGACAATTAATTTTCTATTTTACGCGGGTCCCGGCGCCCGAGTGCAGTACTTATCTATCTACAGGGTGTAAGGGACAGCCCTCCGCAGACTGATGGGGTGAATTCAGTATATCATACTATGATGACCGGTACATGAAATTTTTCCAGAAACGTTATGGGAGTGCAATAAACCTGATTTGTTTTATTACCTCACACGCAATGTATCGTTACCGTGGCAAAATGCGCGTAGCGAACGGCAGCGCAGCATGCCTTCGGCCGCCAAGTATTTAAACATCCATTGCTGACTTCTTATTTTAGCTGTTTTATTTACATAATGGAGTGATGCGTACAGAGAATGTAATTTTACATTGAAATAAAGGAATAGTAACTGAAAATACGATTTAAAAAATGAAAATTCTTCTGAGAATATTTTCGGTGGAATGCGATTCGAAATAAGGAGTTGAATGCACCCTGTTAGTTTGCGGAGGGGTGTCCCTTACACCTTGTATCTATACCATCTATACCTACTATTTACAAAGAGATAAAATTTCTGAGTTTTCGAATTTGTCTCTTATTTATACGGTTTTATATTACAATACAATAAACAAACATACGCGTGAAACAAAATAAAATATACAAAGTATACCTTAAAGAGCCACTACGAGCAATTTTACAATAATTTATTATTTTATGCCAAGAAAACTTTTTATCTAAATTATCTATGGGTAACTCTATACCTACTGTTTATACTTAATGAGTAATACCTACTTCAATTTAAGAATTTAAAATATTTTTGTTTTCAGATTTTTGATTAGTGAAAACCCTAACAAGAAAAATCGAAACACGAAAAATCCAGTATCCTTCGTGTTAAGCATCAGATATTTTACAGGCACGTTAACATAAAACAATAAGGTGTGAAAATAAAATGCTAATACCCTATAAAACTTGAACAAAAAATAATCATAAAATTACAGAAAATATTACGTAACTTGCTTTAAATTACATTTAAAAAATATTATTTTGTTTTAAAAAAATAGCAGATATTTAGCTTTATCGCATACTATAATACATAATAAGTTACAACAGTTCCTTTGACTTCTATGGATAGCCAGAATAAAATATTTTAAAATTTATAGCTCTGGTTCTAAGCTGAATTGGTTTCCGGGAATTATACTCTAAGCATTCTAAACAGTGTATACTATCGATTAAAAGAATAAAAAAATGTCCGTTTTTGAGGCATTTATCATACTGTGCAATGTGAAAGCGTATCGACGGCGAAGTGCCAATACCTCCTAACTGACTCCTAACAAACATGCGAATAACGCCTTATATTTTGAATTTAAAGGCGTTAATCGCACGTTTGTTAGGAGTCAGTTAGGAGGTGGTATTGGCACTTGGGCCGTCGGTATATATTTCTTTTACTTACACTGGACTTACAATCTTTTGTACTTTTCTTGAGCGAGAAAATCGATTATAGCTAATCGCTTCATCGTCGGCGGTGGGACAAGAGAGGCCTTTTGCCCTTCAGTGGGACACAACAGGCTCATAATAATATAAAAGTATGCCTTAATTTCGCTCATTCTTTTTTCTTCACCTCACTACCTTTTTTTTGTTAGAAATCGGTATCCTTCCAACAAGAGCGTAGCCTTCATGCAACCCGATTCCTATCGGCTTCCCTTCGGAACCACCACTCTTCTTAATGTCTACTATTGCCAAATAATATGGTACACAATGTCATATCTGTGTAACTGTGTATTACATCACATTACATATATTTAATACCAGCAGTGTAATACAGTCATCATAAGATTAAAAACATTACAAAAATGCCTGCAATTTTTTATCTGAGTTTAAGAGAACTGAACAATTTTTTCTTCGGCTTCCCTCTAATGATAATTGTAGCTGCCCCACTGCCTTCCAACCGCAAGTTACTGAACAGGATTAAAAGTCCAAAAGTATATTATATCACTTATAATTGACATGCTTCAAAATCGCTTGACATGTTGTCAAATATTGAGTGCCACCATGCACTCAATCCCAGAATTCAAACTGGTTAATAAATGATCATCATTTAGATTGTGATTGATAGTGTGTTACGCAATTAGGGTGCAGATGAGAACAGCAAATTAATGGTTGACTCACAAGTGCACTGAGCGTTGTGAACTTGGGGTGTATGTAGCGCAGCACGGCCCAGTGCAGTAGCACGACGCGCCCGGTGTCGGGCAGCGTGACGCGCACGCGGCCGCGCCCCGGCAGCTCCGTCACCACGCCACGCGCCCACGTGGCGTCATGCTTTTCGGAGCGGCAGTTCTCCAGGTTGACCGCGCACACCATGCCTTTATCCACCACCACAACACACAATATCAACATTCAATCATTAACAAACTGACTCGTTATCAATATTCCTGATCTGTGCGAGTCTAATCCAGATCTTACCCGATTATGACTTATTATTAAAAAAACTAAGCAACTCTCTTAATAGAGTGCAAATATCCCAATATGTATAGCTAAAACTGAGTACATACTCTATTCCCAGGATTTTATATAAGGTTTTACCTGCAATTTCGCCATCACACACCATCGTAACGCCTTAGAGGCTCAAGTAAGAGCCTAAACAACTAAAGCGCTAACGCGTCAAGCCAATTCCATCCAAAGTGAGAACCTTTCAGCCAGTTTTAGATCATAAAGCGAGAAGTACAGCCGCCAGCATATCAAGCTACCCGAAACTGTCAAATTTTCCCAATCAACCTTGACCCTAATGCTTTAGCGATAAAGTTGAAAATCTATTAAAGTTTGACAGATTGGAGTAGCTTGATGTGCTGGCGTCTGTACGTATTTTGTAACGCTTTATGAGGTGGAACCTTTTGAGCACAGTTAATCTTATAGATACTTGAATTTCGAATCTTAGAATATAAGGTGTATCTATTCATACACGAAATCTCTTAAGGGGTCATTGTACTCATTAATATGAACAACTTTTACTATGGGACCAAACCTGAAATCGCGAAAAAAGAAATCATCTGTTCCGTACATTTATGTTCGCATAACTCGTCAAAATGTAGAGACCAGCAGATTTTTATTTAGCGATTTCAGGGTTGGTCCCATAGTAAAAGTTGTTCATATTGATGAGTACAATGACCCCTTAAGAGATTTCGTATATGAATAGATACACCTTATATACATTCCATTGCTATTAAAGAACTTTCTTTTTCAATAAATGTTTAAATTCTGGTTGCAATGGAATTTGAATTTGGTCATGTATGACGTTGTAGTTCGGGCGCAGGTGGTAGCGTTAGTTTGAACTAGTTATTTCATACCGGCTAAAAATCATAACAATAATAGTTTTCCCTTAGTGCATAAGAGATCTGAGCGTGAGCTGCTCCAGAAGTGAGGAGTTCCAAAGTTACATTTTTCTTATATTGTCCCACTGCGAATTCACAAAGTAGGGGCACTTGCAGGGGCCAAATTTCACGCACGATTAATAATTTGTGTACGCTGCCATAACGCCTGTCGGAATGTTATTCAAAAGTCTTGTTCAATATCTCCGTTCCTTTAAGAGCAATCATTATGTAATTTTGTATAGCGCGCGCTCTATTTGGGAGCTATTTTTTGTGTGTAAATTACGTTGCTTTAATATAAGCCGTTTTCAAGTACGGCCATGTGTACGCGAGCCTGATCGTTATGCCAGCGGGCAGCATACACAGTAAAAATGATCTTTATTTCTTTAACTAAAGATGCACTATTTTTTTATTCTTGCACTAAGTAAGCTCTATTTATAACAACAACAACAACCGTGAATTACATCATGTGTACGCTACCATCACGGACACAATATAATCACTGGCACTGCGCTGGTTACATAGGGTGACTTGTAATTTGACGTATTCCTTCCAGGAGCTAGACCACCACCTCTTAAAGCAGTATTTTTGTAAACTGACTTCAGTGTGGGAAATAGATGGAGCTAGGCGCCCTGTATAGCTCCATCTCTTTCTCACACTGAAGTAACATTAAAATAATACTGCTTTAAGAGGTGGTGGTTGGCCCCCAGAACGTGGTAATGTGACCCACCCATTTGCAACAATTAAAAGCACCCCATAAACACTAGGCGAACATTCATGGGATTCGAGAAAACCCATTTTTTATGTATTTTTGGAAATTCTCAGAATTCGGCACTAAATATCACTTTTCTCTAAACTCTCAAATTGAATAGCCTTCATTGCTATTCCATTAGGTACCTAATAATTTAACAAACCTTTCGATGTTACCAAATTTTCTAAAACATCTAGTCATAAAATTTAAGGGAAGAAGTGTATTTAACTATTTTCAAAAATCATCTACGTACACGAACTTTGACACGTTATGTCAAAATTTTACTGTGGAGATTAAATTAAGCGTACAAAATTACGAGGAAGACATTTTCATTTAATCAGCTATCTGACGAGGTACAAAAATTAAAGAAATTTTTAGAGGTACCAACTGATGAAACAGTAGATAATGCTAAAAAAGGTCGAATTTGCAAATTGATGCAATACTTATTTAAAAACTGTGTGATAATCGAATTAATTAACCGGTTGCCATCCTACTACTTTCTAACTTCCCAGCAATACATCACACGTTTGGCAATTTAACATGACTCACGTTCTACTCGTTGGTCAGGGTTCACTTGTCGCTTAGGTAGCGTGTATTTAAACATATAGCGCACGCCATACTCTAATAGTTTGACATACGAGGGTGCGTTTTTAAGTTCGCGGAATGAGAGGGTTGGAGGGGGGTGATTAGGCTCATTAGAATCGTCACGTATTCAGTGACTCATAATTAGTATAAATACCAGGTTTCATTGTTATTAGACTATTAGTATTTGAGTTATCGTCAACCAAGTAACATAATCGGGAGTGAAAAGTGAGATATGGAAAAAATCGAATATCGTGCCGTTATAAAGTTCCTTACCAAGCAAGGAAAATCAGTTGCGACCATAATGAATGAGATGTCATTGGTTTACGGCGACTCTTGTCCAGGAAAAACCATAGTGTACAAGTGGCACAGTTTATTTAAACAAGGAAGGGAATCCCTTGAAGACGACCCGAGGCCGGGCAGAAGCATCGAGGTGACCACGCCAGAACTTATCCAAAAAGTCGAAAAAATTGTACTCGACGATGCTCGACTAAAGAAGAAACAACTCGCAAAAATGGTTGGAGTATCTGATACAACCATTTTTAAAATTCTGCACGATCATCTCGGCATGACAAAGGTCAGCGCAAGATGGGTGCCGAGAATGCTCACGCCGCCGCAAAAACAACAGCGCGTAGAGTGTTCACGTGCATTTTTGGACCTTTGTAATGAAGACAAGGATGCTGTATTGAGTCGAATTGTTACTGGAGACGAAACTTGGGTTCATCATTATGAACCTGAGTCGAAACAAGACTCCATGCAGTGGCATAAAAAGGGCACAGCATCTCCCAAGAAGTTTAAGGTGTCACAGTCAGCTGGGAAACTCATGGCAACGGTCTTTTGGGACTCTGAAGGAATATTATTGATCGATTATAAAGATAAAGGTGTTTCTATAACCGGAGAATACTACGCTTCAATATTAGAGCGACTCAAAGAAGCCATTACAGAGAAAAGATGGGGAAAATTGACAAAAGGTGTGTTGCTTTTGCACGACAACGCGCCCGTCCACAAGAGCCGCATTGCGTTGGCTTCCCTGCATAAGGTGGGCTTCGATATTTTGAACCACCTACCCTACAGCCCAGACCTGGCCCCGAGTGATTATTACCTGTTTCCAAAAATTAAAAAAGAGCTGCGGGGTAAAAAATTTACCACCGATGATGAAGTCAAGGAGGCAGTTTCGGCGTATTTTGAAGACAAAGAGAAAACATTTTTTTATGAGGGTATAAACAAATTAATTGAAATATCTGAAAAATGTATCCGTCTTGCAGGTGAATACAGTGTGAGTCTTTATAATGTGCACATATCGAAATGAGGGAATCTATGCTTAATTTTATCGACGGAAAAAATGTTAAAAAAAATCTAAATATTTATTTATATTTTTTATGGATTTTTAAAAAAAATTGTTTGCTTTTGTGACCCCAGTGTATACAAAACTGTGTAACTTTTAAACTAAACGATTTATCACGATGAAACAAACTCTATAATGTTTGGAAGTAATTAGGTGTCGTCATAAAATAAAAATTATGGAAAAAAAATAGCCACATTTAAAAATAAACATTTTTGTTTGGCAAAAATCTGATTTTTTTTCATTAATTTTTACAAAAATTGTAAAATTTCTCAATAACATGCCCCCATCACCTTCTTTTTTTATAACTTTAAGTTATTCTTCATTGTATTAGGAACCTAACGGTAAAAATTGCATGTTTTTAACTCAACCCCAACATTTTTTATCAACTGTCAAAGAAAGGCCCAACGCATAGCTATTGTTTAGCAGGTAGATAAACTTTCTTTTGAATGTGCGCAGGTCGGGGAGGTAGGGCCAGCCAAAGGAACTTGAATTATGACAGATGTCAGACTGGCAGTCGCTCCGAATTATTCGCCGCTGCTACATGTGTTTCGGTACTTTCGTTCGCTGGACTTTCATAACTTTCGTTCGCTGCTACATGATGCCGCGTTTAAGTGAATTTTCCCCGGCACACATCGCCGACATACATTTTTATTATGGAGTGGGACAAGGAAGTGCCAGAGCTGCGCGCGCGGCTTACTTAGCTGCGTATCCTAACAGGCAACCAGTGCCATCTGCCCGAAACTTCCAGGAAGTTCACAGAAGGTTGTCGATCACTGGACTTGGATCAAGTAGAGATCGTCGCGAGCCACCTCAAGTAATTATTGATGCGGCTACTGAACAAGCAGTATTAAGTGATTTGTTTGCTGATCCATCCATAAGTACTAGACGACTGGCTCTTCGTCACGGAATATCCCAAAAATCAGTGTGGCGTATTTTAAAGAAAGAAGGATTGCATCCTTATCACTATCAAAGGGTGCAACATCTACATGAAGACGTAGACTGGCGTCAAAGGTGTGTGATGTCCACATGGATTCAAAGAAAAACCAGAGCAAACCCAAACTTTCCAAGAAAAATACTATGGATGGACGAAGCGACATTCACTAGAGACGGTATTACTAACTGTCGAAATTTACACAGATGGTGCCGCGCAGGTGAAAACCCGAAACTGAAACGGTCATCTACTTTCCAAGTAAGATTTTCGATAAATGTTTGGGCTGGTCTTATCGATAACATGTTGATTGGACCAGTCATATTGCCGAGAACGTTGACTGGTGAAAGATTTTTAAGTCTATTGAGAGATGATATGCCTCAGTTATTGGAAGATGTCCCACTGGCTGTGCGTCAAAGGATGTTTCTTCAGATGGACGGATGTCCTGCCCATTACGCTACAAATGTAAGAAGATTTTTAAACGAAAATTATCATGACAAATGGATCGGCCGGCAAGGACCTGTAGGGTGGCCTGCGCGTTCACCCGATTTGACGCCCCTTGATTATTTCCTATGGGGGACCATGAAGCAACGCGTCTACAGTACCCCCATCAACAGTGAGGCCGATTTGCGTGACCGCATAATAAATTGTGCGAATGATATTCGCAATGATCCCGAAATGATAAGGAGAGCGACACACCAAATTCTAATTCGCGCGGCTTTGTGTTTACAACAACGAGGTGGACATTTTGAGAACCTGATGCATTAAATTTTGTATTTAATAATAAATGGGTTTCAATTGAACTCTTTTGCATTAATTATCATCCCAAACAAACCACCCTTATGAGAACAATACGATTCCGCGTTCGGAGTGCCATCTTTGAAACGACCCGCGCGCATTCACAACAAAGTTAACAAAAAAAAGTTTATCTACCTGCTAAACAATGTGCGTAGCTATGCGTTGGGCCTTTCTTTGACATTTGATAAAAAATGTTGGGGTTGAGTTAAAAACATGCAATTTTTACCGTTAGGTTCCTAATACAATGAAGAATAACTTAAAGTTATAAAAAAAGAAGGTGATGGGGGCATGTTATTGAGAAATTTTACAATTTTTGTAAAAATTAATGAAAAAAAATCAGATTTTTGCCAAACAAAAATGTTTATTTTTAAATGTGGCTATTTTTTTTCCATAATTTTTATTTTATGACGACACCTAATTACTTCCAAACATTATAGAGTTTGTTTCATCGTGATAAATCGTTTAGTTTAAAAGTTACACAGTTTTGTATACACTGGGGTCACAAAAGCAAACAATTTTTTTTAAAAATCCATAAAAAATATAAATAAATATTTAGATTTTTTTTAACATTTTTTCCGTCGATAAAATTAAGCATAGATTCCCTCATTTCGATATGTGCACATTATAAAGACTCACACTGTATATTGAAAAGGAAAAATAATTTGGTTTTTTTATTTCCACCCCTTATCCCGCGAACATAAAAACCCTCCCTCGTATGTACGTCGACTTTTGAAACAAATACTTCATGGCTTCAGTTTCAGAAAATTTCCCATAATGAGTCATAAAATATGAAATTGAAGGGCCCTCAATGCTAATTTATTTGAAAGCTTTGTCAATGCTTCCTACGTAAACAACAAAAATTAGAGGGGGCCATATACGATAATGCCGAAAAGATAAGAGTTGGCAATTGTTGAAATAATTTAAAACCTGAAGAACCTGATAGCTGTTCGATAACAGTTTTGTTTGAAATGGGCACGTCTCTGTGCCTTATACAAGCCTTTAGCATAACAGCATAATCAGCCTATAATGTTCCCACTGCTGGGACATGGACCTCCTCTCGGTGAGAGGGAGTGGGCCGTAATCCACCACGCGGGCCCAGTGCGGGTTGATAGATGTCACATTTCTTCGAATTTTTGGTTTTAGGACATGCCGGTTTCCTCACGATGTTTTCCTACACCGTTTTGAGAGCAGTGGTGATGAAATAATTTACACAAAGTAAAGCGCCTGGGTTCGAACCTACGACCTACAACTCGGTATGTCGCGGCTGTTACTACTAGGCCACAACTGCTCCTATACAAGCCCTTACTCTTCTTCTAACTTCTGTGTAACTTTTAAAGTGACGTTGGTGTTCTTTGCCTTAGTACTACTACTGAAGGCACCAGTGTCGACCACCGTAAGACATGTTAAAAACTCAAAAACAGCTCCGCGACTTATGTCCTGGTCATGACGACCTGGGTGCCTAACGTGTGCTGGATTGCTGGGAGGTTAGAAAGTAATGGGAAGGCATGTATGGCATAAACCAGTTAAATATTTCAACAATTTGCAATTCGATCTTTGCCAGCATTATCGACTGTTTCATCGGCACCTCTAAATATTTGTTTAACTTTTGTACCTCGATTGAAAATGGTTAATAAACTTCTTCCTTTAAATTTAAACTATTTGATGTTTTAGAAAAGTTGGTTACATCGAAGAGTTTGTTAATTTATTAGGTACCCAATGGAATAGCAATGAAGGCCATTCAATTTGAGAGTTTAGACAAAAGTGATATTTAGTGACGAATTCTGAGAAATTTACAAAAATAAATAAAAATTGTTAGGTAAAGTGAGCTTGAAGCTTTAGTTTTCAGTGAGATTTTTACAGAATAGTACAGGCGGGTGGAATGACAGCTCACCTCACCTAAGTTTTCACAGTGAGATTTTTACAGAATAAGCTGGCTGACATTTGAAAACAGTTAAGTATTGACACATTGCTAAAAAAAATGCCTGTGTGACAACATAGATCGGCTATTAAAACTAAAACGAGATCAGCCACACAAAAAAAATGGCAATAGATAGCTATCAAGCCCTCTTGGGCTTGATATCTATTTATCGCCATTTTTTTTTAAATTATTAAGCCATTTTTGTTTTTCCTTACCTATTTCTGGTAAATAAACAGCTCCTACGGTGGAAGCTAGACTGTACTCTTGTTCCAAATCTTCAGAGAGTTTCTCGTAAACGTTTTGGAGATGTTGCTGTAAGGGTAATAAATATCACTAAGCTGTTTTCTCACGAGTTAGTATAAAATTATAGAAATATTGCTTACTTTTCTCACGTAAAATTTGTCAGGGCTGACAATGTGTGTTATGTATACTAATTCCGGATTTTCACCTTTAAATTCAGTGTGTGTTGTGTACAGCTTGGGTTTCTCCTTGACCCCCATGATTGCTGGATACTGTAAAAAATATACAAGGTTTGAATATTTTTGATATTAAATTTTCATCTTTGTTAATATCGAAAAAAGCATTACCGTTAGTCTTGGGTTAGGTATTTTGGCACGATCATGGAACACCAAAGCGTGAACAAGACTGATCCCGTTCTCGAATGTGTTGATGTCACACTCTACCTTAAAATCCACGTTAGATATAGGTATAATACGGCGGATATGAATCACTGCTTGTTTGCTAAAAAGAAACAGTTCAATTTTAATAATGTAATGTTGCAGGGAGGTAACAGAATTTTAAACAAGTTTAAAGTTTATAATACATTAATTATTATTACATATTTATAAAATATAAAAGGACTATGTTGTATGTAGGTATAGTACCCAGCGGTAAATATAGCACATCAAGTTACTAAGTAGATTTCCAAGAAAGTGGAGGTCCTGCTAGCTAGACGTTGCCTTTACCCCGTAGGCAACATAGGTTCTAGTTTATAAAACTTACTTGTCTATAATATTTTGAATGAGGAAAGAGTCTTCACTGGTCCAATTGCCCGTTTTTGGCTCACAATTAAACAAAGAACAATTAATAGCGAGTGGATAAGGACACTGTATTTTTGATGGAGGCAAAAGACGTAACCTAAAATAGAGAAAATAATACTTTTGTAGCAATTAACCACACTATATGATTGATCAGAAAAAAATAAATTTCTTAATTATCGTAAAAAAACTTCCAAAGCAAGAATAAAATACGAAGCTGTCAAATATCAGAGCAGACTTACCTATCGACAGAAACAAACTCAATGCTTCCGAAATCAAAACAAAAAACTTGAATTATCGGATTATTATTTTTCATGTCCACACTAAGAACGCGGCATCTTTGCCACATATTATCAGCCTTATTAAAAGCCAAGTATGTTTTACCTGCACACAGAAAACCATTATTGTAATACCTACCGCTCATCTCAATTCTTGCTGATTTATGAAAGCCACTGTAGGTCAATCGACAGTACTTGTATTGTATTCATAGTAGCCAGCAGTCTTCATGTGAACTTAGCTGACTACAAATACTAAACAATAACATTAAATACATATCTTGCAAAACGCTTACCCGGCGTAATATGATTCAGAGACGGTTTCGCGAACGATACAGCATTTCGGAATTCCCGTAACATATCTTTGACCAGCCCTTGGAAGCACGCTCTTTGCACAAAGAAGTTGTTAGGATCCACAATATGCGAAATGTAAATCAACTCTTGGGAACCTAGAATTTAAATGACCCATAATATATCATCATAATCATACTAATGAACTTCGTAAATGTGTGATATATAAACATTGAAATACCTTCACAAAGTTGCTGTGGATGTTGGTTTTCCAAAAACGGTGCAACTGGTTGGACCACAGGCTGTTGCTGATAGTTATCTAAAAACATAGAATATTAAATAAATACTTTCGACATAATAGCATTGAAATGGTCTGAAGTAAACAAGCTTATAAAAAGAAAATGTGATGACCATGTCAGTCATCTCATAACATAACATTTTCAATTTATTAGTAGTATTGTTGAACATAAAGAATGGATTATAGTTAACAATTTCGCGGGCGGTTGACGTCTATAGACGTCATAACAATAAAGCTTCTATTGTGTCTCATTTACTGTCCCCGAACCGATTTACAACCGCTGTTTTAAGCGGGGGTGCCACTCATTTTGTGTATTAACAGAAAGCATATTATTAAAAGCAACAATGTTCAAATCATATAATTTTTTATTTGGGTTCCGAAGTGGAATCTATCAGTCCACAAACAACCAAACAGCGCTTTGAATTACATAGTCAAAAAAATAACTTACTCTGTGTAATGTAACTCTTACTGGAGTTTCCACTGCCATTAGAATTAAGAGACGATACAGATCCACTCTTACTACGATATTTAGGAGCATTCTTGTATAGAGCTGGACTCTTGTGATAATCTTTTTCCATTTTAGGTTTTGATTGTCTTGCATCTATAATAAAATTTATTAAGGTAATTGTAGTATTAGATTACAAAAAGAATTCGACAAAATCTTTGAACTGCCGATCTTTCTTTGAACCATCTGAAGAGTTGCTAAATAGGTAGCTATGTTACTTTTGTAAAACACTCACAGGCACAATGAACCGCCCACCTATATCTTTCGTCATCCTGTTTGTTAACGGTAACTACGTAGATACGATTAGAAGAAGACTGACAGTAAGAAATCTGAGAGCTTTTCATCTAGCTCGCGTCCCACAACTGCTCCCACAGCACCGTAGAGCTAGACCTGGTTTTGCGCGAGAATATGCTGACTGGAATGTGGGGGAATGGAAGGACGTACTGTTCTTAGATGAGAGTAGATAACAAAGCGGCTAATCGTACCTACGTTCGCTCACAATGACATTTGTGAGTCAAAATGGCGGGTGTACCTTAACTAATGGAATCATCCCATTTACCAAAAATATGTACTATTTAGTACTTAGGTTTAAAAAAATTGTACCTCCTTCAGAACGAAATTATTTCGAAATTAAGGTACAGCCGCCATACTGACATCAAGATGGCGGGTGTTCTATAATATTTTATTATTAAATAATAGTAATGGTTAAATTTTAACCATTACCTACTCATAAAATTATTAAAAGGGCGGTGACGGGGTGGTAGCAAGTCTGTTGTGCCGGATCTTTAATGTGTTGGAGATATGGCCGTGTGCCGGATGATTGGTGCAAGGCTGTAATCGTACCACTATATAAGGGAAAAGGCTCACAGCAGGAGTGTAAAAAGACCGCGGCATTAATCTTTTGAGTGTTGTTGGCAAACTGTATGCAAAGGTTTTAATAAATAGAGTGATAAGAGTGACAGAGGAGAAAATATGGGATGTGCAGGCAGGATTTAGAGAGGGAATGGGCTGTATGGATCAGATCTTCTCCTTAAGATGCATAGCCGAAAAACATCTGGCAGAGCACAAGAAAGTCTACTGTACTTTCGTTGACTTGGAGAAGGCCTATGACAATGTGTGGAGGAAGGAACTGTGGTCGACACTGTCGGTGTACGGTGTGGACTGGCGCTTGGTACGGGCACTGAAATCTTTATACAAGGATTCCAGTGCTTGTGTTAGGATAAATGGGGCATACACGGACTGGTTCTGCATCTCGAGGGATGTTAGGGTTGTGTAGCGTCACCATGGCTGTTCAACTTGTACATGGATAGTTGTCTGACAAATTTGAAAGAGGGTGAGTGCGGATTGAGGATGTATGATTTGCTTGTCAAATGCCTTCTCTACGCAGATGATCAAGTTCTACTTGCATCGTCAGCAGAACAGTTGCAAGACATGGTGACTGTCATGGATGAAGCATATAAGATAAAAGGGATGAATATAAATGTGAATAACGAAAGTCATGGTGTTTGAAAGAGAAGAGGACGTATCGATGTGTGATGTGAAAATAAATGATAAAAGTGTGGAGCTAGTAAGTGAGTATGTATATTTGGGGAGTCTGTTTACAAGGGATGGAAAGATTGATGAGATGTGGAAAGGAGAGTAAATGCGGAAAATAAAGTGAATGGTGCTATACATGCGGTTGTGACCAACCAGTTAATGTCCAAAAAGACCCGACTGGCTGTTCACAATGGTGTGCTGGTGCCTACGCTAATGTATGGAAGTGAATGTTAGGTGTGGCAAAAAAAAAGCATGAAAGTAGAATAAAATATGCTGTGGAAATGCGTTCCTTGCGAAGCATGTGTGGTGTGACTATGAATGATAGACTGAGGAATGATGTGATAAGGCAACGGTGCGGTTTAAAAGAAGATGTAGTGACAAAAATTGAAAAGAGTATGCTTAGATGATTTGGTCATGTTTAGGGGATGAATGAAAGTCGACTAACAAAAGGTATTTACACGGCAGATGTGAGTGGAAACGCCGGGAGGGGACGCCCTATGTAGACATATATTGATCTTATTGGTGGTGTTCTTCAGAAAGGTTAGGTGCGTAGTACTCGCAACCGGCGTGCGTGTATGACCAGATATCGTAGCAGGTGGCGTTCTGTAGTTTCTGCCTACCCCCATGGGAAGAAGGCGTGAGTTTATGTGCGTATGTATATGTACTCATAAAATATAATTACACCAAAAAATTGTACCTAAAAAGTACCCCAAGTAAAATAAAACACACACTTGATCAGTTGGATATTTCCTGAGAAATAAAACAACCGTGTCTTGTATATAATTAAACACGATCACACATCGTCAGCCTATGATGTTCCCACTGCTGGGACACAGGCCTCCTCTCGGCGAGAGGGAGTGGGCCGTAATCTACCACGCGGGCCCAGTGCGGGTTGGTAGATGTCACATGTCTTCGAATTTTTGATAGGGTCGTAGGTTCGAACCAAGACAGGCGCTTTACTTTGTGTAAATAATTTCATCACAACTGCTCTCAAAAACGGTGAAGGAAAACATCGTGAGGAAACTGGCATGTTCTAGAACCAAACACGATAATTATCATAAAATATTGATATAGTTATAAATATGTACATTTATATTTTACGGATATATTATAATTACTTATTATATACTAACGATGTAATATCTTTAACGCGTTATTAACATGAATGATTTATAATTTAATAATTATCCCTAAAATATATACACTTCTGGACACATCTATTGGCCCACCTTCTATTTTCAGTTTCGTTTGGTCGTAGCTAAAATTTTATATTAGGTCGAGCAAAAAGTTTTTATGCAGTTTTGAACCTGGCACATTCACAATTTCATTCAATAGTCTTTTTTTGAATTTCGAACACAGAATTTAAAGAAACAAAAGACAATTTGGAGCCTGTTTGTTGATATCAAACAATCGAATACTAAGAAAACTTGGTTTTATTGGTTTACTTGGATTTAATTCTTGAAAAAGTGATTGATATCTTTGGTTTTGCAACAAACATTACTTATTCTTAACATTAAGGTGAGGTTCTATCAATAATCTATGGATACTTCACCTGAAGTCGCCGCCCAAGCTGTGGCACTTATTCAGGCCGGACACAGCCAAAGAAACGTGAGTGCTCAACTTAATTTAAGTCGATCTGCGGTCCGAAATGTTTATCGGAGGTACCTAGAGACTGGCGGCTTTGTTCGTCTCCAAGGAAGGCCACGATCTCGGGTCACAACTGAAAGGCAGGATCGATTCATCGTGACGACCAGCTTGAGAAATCGTCACCTTACCTCCATTGAGATTTAAAACCAACTTCGCGACTTCCACGGAGTATCTGTGAGCGCTCGAACTGTTCGGAGAAGGTTAAAAGAACGCGATATGGTACCACACAAGCCAGCTAATGGGCCCAAACTAACGCGAGCCCACCGAACAGCGCGCCTTCATTTCGCACGCAGTCATTTAAATTGGACACAGCAAGATTGGAGCCGTGTACTCTTTTCTGATGAGTCTAAAATTGTGTTACATGGCAATGATGGAAGGAAGAAGGTCTACCGACGTAAGGGAGAGCGTTTCGCACAATGCTGCTTTGAAGAGAGGGTTGCTTATGGCGGTGGCTCATGGACTGTCTGGGGCGGTATATCCGCGAGCGGCAAAACTCAACTTGAGGTTGTTACAGGACCACGGCTGCCAACATTAAATGCTGAAAGGTACATTCGTGAGTGCTTAGAACCTCACGTAATACCATACGCGGACTATGTGGGCCCAAATTTCCTTTTTATGCATGATAATGCAAGAGCCCATGCGGCCGGCATCGTCAGGGAATATCTTCGGGATGTGAACATCACAGTTATGGACTGGCCAGCCAGAAGCCCAGACATGAACCCCATTGAGCACATGTGGGACGAGCTAAAAAGACGTGTTAGGGCTCGTCAGCCAGTTGCCCAGACGATGCAGGAGTTGAAAACTGCCATAGAAGAGGAATGGGAGATGATCCCTCAAAATTTCATAGAGCGGTTGATAAACTCTATGCCTAATCGTATGAGAGCTGTGGTAGATGCCCATGGAGGCAACACGCGTTATTAAATTAAACCTTTATTTGATAAAACATGTTTTTTATTCAAAAATCAATTGCCTTTAACAAGGCGCATATCCGACTTGTTAGGCGTAGCTCCATGTCGTATGGTATTCTGAATTCAAATTTAAAACAATACGATCGAAAAAGATGGTAAAATGTATCAGGTTTAAAACTGCATCAACAGTTTTTGTTCAATCTAGCAATCATATTTCGGTAGGGGCCATCGAAACCTAAACTCTAAGGTGGGCCAATAGATGTGTCCAGAAGTGTATAACTAGGTATGTACCGAGATCAATAATTCATAATAATAAACATAAGTAAACGAGGCATAGTTGCTTTATTACTCAAGAATTATTCAACTCATCAAGTGTTTTTTTTTACTTCAGGTACTTATTAGGTACAATTTTTTGGTGTAATAATATTTTATGAGTAATGGTTAAATAATAAAATATTATAGAACACCCGCCGTCTTGATGTCAATATGTCGGGGTGTACCTTACTTTCGAAATAATTTCGTTCTGAAGGAGGTACAATTTTTTTAACCTTAGGTAGTAAAAAGTACATTTTAGGTATATTTTTTTGGTAAATGCGATGATTCGATTAGTTAAGGTACACCCGTCATTTTGACTCTAACATTTCTCACCTCATAAAGCCGCGTTCGAGCTTAAGTAGCGGTGCAAACGCGATTTTTCAACAAGTTGCTGACAACGAAGCAGTCATCTCGGGTTGAAGTGCATCGATGTCGGCCTTGACCTGGCCTCCGGGCAGGGCCGAATTTAAGGGAGGGCAACCGGGGCAACTGCCCGGGGCCTCCACTAGAGAATACAATCCTGGGAACCCGGCCGTTGTCTGACCCCGATAATCCCGGGACTGTACTTGGCTAATCTCAGAATTTTCGGGATTGCCACAAATAAGTCTAGTTTTCATTTCGTAGTCCGTTGCGCCTTGACAATGACTTAGCCTATATTATATTAATAGCATTTATTTTAACATAACGACTAAAAAACAACCCTTAGATACGCCGTACGAACCGTAGGGGATAGTCCTCCAGTACTGGCCAGTTAGAGTTTCCTGAACTCTATAAGAGATGGCGCTGACATGGTTTTTGCCGTTAAAGCAATACGTTCTTACAAGTATATTGCTGGCGGGGTCTGAAAGACTCAGACATCCCCTTCTAACCTAACCTGTCCGCGAGTCGGGGTGCCCCAAGTCCCGAACTCGCTTCGCTCGCTCTTACATCCTAAGTTCTGCCATCTTCATAGTATGCCAAGTGAAATTGTACCATGTAAAAATAATGAATTATTTGTCAAATAATACGTTATTAAATAAAAGTTTATCGGATAATTATTTTGCTAAGTGAATTATCTGGTAAACTTGTTGTTGTATATTAAGAAAGGACATCATTCATTTTGGACCATAAACTGAAAGTGCCAGGATAAAAATGTGTAATATTCAGATAGAACACACAATTGCTATCATTTTTTACTACGACACCAAATCTATGCGCCCTTTGGTTACGGTGTTACATACTTTTAAAATACAATAAAAATGTTATTATGATGTTGTTATTTTCATACATTTGATCATGTACATATATTTAACTATTCATACTGTGTTTGTCCTTTTGATGTGCAATAAAGTGAATTCTATTCTCTATTATGAAAGTATTTTCATCATTGATACTCTACGCGCCGCACAGACAGAGCGTCACAATTCTCAACAAGTCCAAACCTGTTTTAAGCAGGTACCTGGAAAATCACCGGTTTGTCCCTCCCCGCCGCGCCGCAACTACTGTACCCCGCGTCGCCCGTTCTTTGTTTTGTTCAGTTATCCATGCGACTCTTGTTATATCGGACGGCTACTTAAATCGCGACTTGCACTCCTCAGTTAATATTGTTATTTGTTTGTAGTTTTTTTTTGTTATTGTTTTATTTATTTAATGCACAATGTACACAACCATAGTTACACGCTAGGCTTAAACTAGTGAGTCGGTACATGACCCTGTTAGGGCGCAGCAAGACAACTTAAAACTAATAATATTTATTACATGCAGTGACTACTTATCACAGTATAAACTTTCACAATTAAATATTATATTCAACCTATATCTATACATAAAATATTATAATTAACACACAGATACACATTTGAAGTCTATTTTTACAATAATTTATCTTCCATAAATTCTTGGATACTGTAGTAACATTTTTTTAACAGCAATGCCTTTAACCTGGCTTTAAATACACATGTTGTTTCCGTGGACCGTATATTTTCAGGTAATTTATTGTATATTTGTATGCTTCGGTATTCTGGGCTATTTTTGTACATTTGTAGTCTAGGTGCTGGTAAGATAAGGTTTAACTGACATTATGAGTGCACAATTGTGTATTTCGTGTCGTACGCCTGTCGGTGATCGTCGAAGTTATACTTGGACTTCCCGAGAATCACAGCATACCTACAGAGGTTGCACAGTTTGTTATTGAAGATCTATTAGTTCGACATGTATGTATGAATAATTATTATTTTATTTCATTCTATATACAGACCTTTACCGTAACCGACCGACCGACCTACCTAGAGTTTTATATGATTTTGACTATTTATTTCATCATTTCCTTGCCTGTATCCCAGTTTATCTGAAGTCGGTGCAGTATGTTTTTTTTTTCAAAATAATTCGGACACTTGCCATCAACTCATTCATTTTGACCATTTATTTATTAAGCATTATTTATTTCTCACGTTTTTGTTTCTATATTATAAGTACACCTTTGTACTTAACTAATCATTGTATCACCTTGTATGTATACACCGTGAAATCGAACCCTTCTTGCTTAGGAAACAAAACGATTAGAATATCACGGCTCATCATGTACATGATGACGAATAATACATGTTTCTTGTTTTACAGGAAGAACCTACAGAGGTTATTTGTCGACCTTGTTGGCAACGGGCTGAGCGTCGGTATCTCCGACACCAACGTGAAGTGGATCATGACGTTGCAGACGAAGAAGTCAACGCTGAGCCTCATGCTTCACAAACCGTTTTACCTGGGTTCATCCGTACCGGTCATTCGGCGAATACATGTGTATTTCAACACTGTCAAAATACAACGAGGCGCAGAATACCCGAAGGTATCATACTACGAATGTTATGCCGCTACAGCCTATTCATAACCGAAAATAGCCGTGTATGCAGTGAACACCTTGAGCAAGGTGAATGGCATTTACTTGCTTTGCAAGACAATTTAATCGGAGGATTCAGTGCAACTCAAATTGTTAGTGCTCTAAGATTATTAATGAGCCATATCAGCACAGAAGTTTTAGATTTTGAACATTATGAACTAATAAATGATAAAGAATTTCATGACTGGACTGGCCTGACTATTGAACAGTTTACTGATTTATTAGCCAACACACCTATCCTAAACCAAAGAAGAAACAAAAGAACTATTCTAGCAGCTTTGTTAGCAAAAATCCGAACCGGCGAATCAAATTCACGGCTAGCATCGATTTTTAAAACCAGCGAAGCCACTTACTCGCGAATGCTCCATACTGGCAGAGAAGCACTACTGCAGGACTTTGTTCCTATTCACTTAGGCTTTGACCATATGACCCGGGAAGATGTAGCACGGAGGAACCTTATGATTCCTGAAAGAATTTTTGGAAACCCGGAAAGTCCTACCGACGAAAGAAAAGCTATAACAATTGTAGATGGCACTTTACATATATATTCAAAAGAGTTCAAACTACTTTTTTCAAAGGAAATCCTATAGCAGCCACAAGTTCAGAAACTTATTAAAGCCATTTCTGTTTGTCTGTTGTGACGGGCACATCATAGAAGTTTCTGGTCCACACGCTGCTACTTCTTCAGATGCGCAAATAATGCTTAATATTGTACAAAATGAAAACGATCATGGCGACGGATTATTTCAATGGTTTTACCGAAATGGGGACGTATTTATTTTGGACCGTGGCTTCAGAGATGCAATTTCCACCCTTGAAGGATATGGATACACCGCTAAGATGCCCGCGACTAAGCTCCCTGGGGAAACGCAACTTACAACAGAACAAGCTAATAAGTCGCGACTTGTTACTATTTGCCGATGGGTCGTGGAGTGGTAAATGGCCGATTTAAAAGAGATTTCCGGCTGCTGAGACACGTCCACATCAATATAACACTGCACAATATGATGGATTATTTTAGAATTGCTGCCGCATTAATAAATGCCTATCACGTTTTGATAGTGGATAACGTTCATGCTACTGATATCCTTCAAAAAATAGGTGAAAGAATAAAGATGCCTAATACACTGGGAGATCTTGTGAATAGACACAATTTAAACCGAAGGCGAGCATAGTTCCAACCCATGGCTGCAGAATATGGCAGATTTCAATGATTTTTCAACATTGACAGAAGAAGATTTAATATTATTCAGCCTTGGTGTATATCAGCTCAAACAAGCAAATAGCTATTACAGAGAGCACCTTCAATCCGACGGAGCTTTTATCATTGAGCTTGGTGGTGGGATTCCTCTGGAAATAGTCAGGGAACTTGAAGGGGAAGACTTGTGGATTATAAGAGGGCAATCCCGCCACATCCAAGCCAAAAAATACTACATTGTACAGTGTACATTGCACTAGATCGGGCAGCAAATGGTCGTCGAGCATTAGCTCATTATTATTGTACATGCAATATCGGCAAGACGACCATTGGATGCTGCTCTCATACCATGACCATAGTCTGGTACATGGGTTATGCTAGACATGACCCATTGCTCACCCCACCTGCAATAGGATTAGATGATGTATATGTTAGATTAGGACAAATATAAATGAATTAATTTTGCTCTTTTTTACCTAAATGAAAGGTACTGAATCTAAATGAGGCGCTGTTGGTATTGTTGCTTGTTTTCTTCATACTTAATTATATTTGACCAAATGTATTAAAATAACACATCTTAATAACATTTCATTTCACATTGTATTTTAAAAGCATGTAACAACATAACCATAGGGCGCCAGGTTTGGTGTCATAGTAAAAAATAATAGGAATTTTGTGATCTATCCGAATATTACGCTTTTTTTTCTGGCCCGACTTTCAGATTTGGCCCAAAAATATATGGAACGTGAATGATGTCCTTTCTAGTCATCTAAGCTAATGACATACTAAAAATATTAATATTATCTATAGAAAAGCCGGTGACTGTAAGGTGCCCGTTTTTTTTGCAAAGGAGAGTATTTATTACATTTTAATTTTACTCGCGGCGGCGGCGGCGTATTGTTTTACTGTGTTTGCGGCCGTTGCTTGATCCGTGATCTCGTCTCGTTCGAGCGATAGTGCTGATGACGGGATTTCCACCGGGAGCTGGATTTCAGCGAAATCATCAATGATTTTTCGTTGAAAAAAGCTCGCAAGGTATGATAGGCTATAATTTAAAGTTTATTACTTATCTAATGTGTTTGCTGAAAAGATTTGATTTGTCTGGCAATAAATGATTGAAACACCAAGAAAAATATTATTTAACTTATTTGAAAAATAATTAGGGGCCTCCACTCCTTTACTGCCTCAGGGCCTCCACACCTCTAAATCCGGCCCTGCCTCTGGGTATATGAACCAGTCTCCCGAAATCGTCTGATGGCATCCCGTACCGTGGTTCGAGGTACACCGAGCGTACGAACGATGCGACGTTGGCTGTATCCAGCGTCAGCTAAATTCACTGCCCTAGCTGCACTAGTTGCATCGAGTGGCATTTTTTAGGGTCACAAACAATAAAAACAAACATTACAAAATCAAACATGGTAACGCAACGGCAACAATGTCAAACAAGGCCTAAATTTCAAGAACGCTTCGGTGACACAATTTTACGGAATAGAATAAGGGTTTAACACATTCATCACCGCCACAAATTTTGACATTGCCTATGGACTCGCGAGGCGGGTCCCTGGCATTAAATGTGTTAAGTGTTTAAGTTATAGCTAATGTACCAGTGGCGCAGATACCTACAATCATCATTAGAGGAAAGCCGAAGAAAAAATTGTTTAGATCTCATAAACTCAAAAAACTGTAGGTTTTTAATCTTATGATGTATTAAACTGGTATTAAATATAATGTGTAGTGATACACAGTTACACACACAGGTGTATCATATTATTTGGCAATAGTAAGACATTAAAAAGAGTGGTTGTTCCGAAGGGAAGCCGATAGGAATCGGGTTGTATGAAGGCTCCGCCCCTGTAATGTATACCCACTTGACAAAAAATAAAACAGTGGTTATGCCATAGTAACCGTAAACAAGCAGGGTGAGGAGGAATGATATAGTATAGACGGTGGGCAGTTGTGCCTGTGAGTGTTTAACCAATATAAAATGGATGTTTATAAATACTCATGGATTCATTGTTTTATTGCAAGTAGTGTTTTGAAACCGAATTACTGCCTCGTCGCACAGTGGAACAAGGTGTATGGGAGAAGTTGAATTTAGAAATTTCCGAGAAAAAAGTCTAATTTTGAAAAACTAATAACGCCATCGTATTTAGTAATAGGACCGTGTATGCTATTTGCTGGCATACACTCGTTCCACTGTGCGTCGGTCTAGTCGTCTGGTCGCAAGACTCGTAAGTGCGACAGCTGACAATGCTGGGATCAAGGGTTTGATCTGGGCATTTGGGTTTTTCCATAAAGAACTATGAGTACCTATCAATATGGAATCTGGATTTGTACCTGGTAAATAGCAATAGCCTCATCCCATTAAGAGCTTACCAACAGTCATGTATTTAACCACATATGTTGATAGGTTTTAATTAAAACCAAGAAACCTATGTAAGAACCAACCTTACCTTTAGGTAATTCCGGTGGATAGACGGGAGAGGTGGGCGCTGGTGGTACTTCTACATCATCACCAAGTTCTGACGTAGAGTGCAGCTTGTATACAGACTTGACATTCCCTTCCAAGTGCACATAGTCACAGATCAATGAACACAGATCCTCATTTACTGTCACCCTGTTGATAATAAAGCAGTTTTTATGATAAGAAGTTGTGTTTATTATTCCTGTAAATTAAGAACAAAGATTGACTTGTACTTCGTAATCTTGTTTGTTTAATAAGTGCTACGTCATAGATAAACTTAGCAGCACGGATTGTATTTCATTACAATGACTTACTTCAGAGATTCCTTGTTTGCTTCAGTCCTATTTAGATACCAGGCAGTATTTGTAACTTGTTTAGCTTCCTCCAAAAGAGCTGGCAAATTAATCTAAAATACAAGAAAAGCAACATTATTATTTTAAAATAATTTTATTACTCTACAATTTATTAGCTATTGCAATTTTCCTTAGACGGAACTCAGGCGCAATTTTGACATATATTAACCTTTAGAAAGATACCAATACTATTATTTCAGTGACAGAGACAACGCTCTACAAAGCCAAATATTTTGTGACGCTTGTTGGGACATACTTACACCAACATACAGTTTATGCAACCTTTTTTTTTCGATTTGCTTAATAATGATAAATTATTTTATTTCTGTAAGTAGGTTTGTACAACACTTTTACACGTCAATCATATTTTTTAAAACTAGATGAGGCCGGCGTTTCCTATCTGACTACTCTAGAGAAGAAAGGCCGAAACAAACTCACGAGGTCACAGTCTCTTTTAAAGTCCAGACATAATCTTAGTCTGATCATGTGAATACCATGTAGATTGGTGTCTGAAATGGTCTTTTGAGGAAAGAGCCACACAGATTGAGTGGACCTGTCCAGTCAGTGCACGCATCTGTATGTAATCGTACAGCTCAACTCAGAACTCAAGGAGCTCAACGATACGATGAACAATACCAAAGAAAGGACATTTGGGTAGGCCGCATAAATTACTCAGAACTGCCAGACCATGATTGACACTAACTGAGAGAAAAAAAAAACAAGCACCCACATGGTCTTCACATTCACAATAATTAAAAAAATAAAAATACTTTACAGAGTAAATATTCATGATAAAATTCATCCATGTCAAAAAATTAAAAAAAGAACAAAAAATAAACATTCAGTAGGTATGAAAAAAAATAATTAAAAGAAACTGGAGCAGCTCAATACCAAGCCTTATTATTTTCAATATAATCTTTAACAGTATAAAGGGACAATATCAAGGGAAATGGAAATTTATATGGTCAGGTTCAGGGACACGGGTGGGTTTTAGCTAGTAAAAGTCTGACACGCCCTCCCGCTCCGCCCAGAGCGGTAGAAGTCATTTGATGATTTCCCACCCAAAAAAAAGGCATGAGGCGAGAAAGTTCTATGTCGTGGGAAAAGTTTTAAGAATGAATGTTCATGACTATCAGTGTAGAGGCAGACAATGGATTAACCGATTCGTTGCGGATGGCACGTTTCAGTGCCATCACTTTTTTTTGCGTGAGGCGTTAGGCACGGATGTGTGTCATTTTAAAATCGATGGTAACTCCTTCAATTAAGTTGGCTGAAGGCACAGATGCGTGTCATCTAATCGTATGGCGTTGGGCACTGAACAGTGTCACGTTATTTTTGTTCGACGCCACAGTTAGAAGTTAGCGAAATTAGACATCGCAACGAATCGGTTAATAGTGTGATCACAGCTGATATATACATCTGTATGGAAGAACACATTCTGCGCTGACCCAGAACAAATACAAATACAGGGGATAATAAATTAGCAATTACAACAGTAAAAAAGAGTAACTGCCTCGTTGGTCTAGTGGTCGCAAGCGCTACTTACTGCCGAGCATGAGGTCCTAGGTTCGATTCCCAGGTCGGACAGTGTTATTGGGAGTTTTCTATCTTGAATTTCTCAGTAGCAGCCCGGAGTCTGGATTTGTGCCCGGTTGATGGCAATAGACTCGCCCCCTATTACATGGGACTTAAACATAACTGGCGAAATGTGGGTGTACTATAGGTACACCTCTGCCTAACCCTTGGGGGAAACAGGGCGTGATGTTATGTTTTATGTTTATTAAAGAGTAACTAACCTGTTTAATATTTTTGGTATCTGTAGCAACTGATATCATCTTCAAGACGTTTTTAGCTTTCTTGATAGAATTTGCGACTTCAGATTTAGCTTTTTGCAGAGAATTCTTTTCAGAGAACTTTAAATACAAAATTATGTTTATGATTTCGTCCTTATGCTTTTGTATTATAGAAAAAAGCTTCGAGAAGTGCTGTTCAACATTGGCAATTATTTTAGATAGCTCCTTGACGGATCCTGTGTCACTTTCGTAGTTATAGAGCATATACCCAATATCCTAAAACACATCAACATACTTATGAGCGAATAATAAACGAAACCACAAATTATTTATGAATTTAATGAGGAAACATACAACAGCTGTTTTTGTGAGTCTTCTGAAGGTTTCATCTACTTGTGGTGAAATATCGGTCAAATCCTCCAAAAAGGTTTCGTTCTGCAACAAAGGTTATTTTGTAACTTTTTCAATTCCATAAAAAAACATTGTGTTGAGATAGTTTTAAGAAGTGAAACATTCAAGTTAACTTCTTTATTTGCCGACTTTTATTTTAGTCCACAATCACAAGTGCTCTTAGACACTAAATTTAAAACCAAATTTGTTTTAAAATTATCAAAGAATGAATTCGTAAGTTTACGAAATTTGTGGCTGGCAGCTTGTAAACACCAACACAAGTTTCGGACAAAATAGTGAAACGGGAAGTTTTTGATATTTTGACTACCTACATACCACTTTAAAAATGTACTCTTGAAACTCTTCAAGAGTACATTTTTATAAAACGTATCTGGACGTACGACATTAAATGAAAACGAGCACAGTACTAGTCCATCGAAACATTTTAAAACACGAAAATTAGTAGATAATGGAAAATTAAAATATTGCATTTTTCAAACAAAATAAATAAGCTCAATCGACTGCATAAAAAGTAAACGCTTTATGTACGAAAAGTCACTGACCAACGGTGCGGTGCGAGGTGCGGGGCGCGGCGGCGACAATGTTTACCGATTATTACGGACTCAGATCTACATCATGTTGAAAAATAAGAAAATGAAAATAATTTCCTGTGGCTAAAATATTCATTGGATTTGATTGATTTTTTGTATACGGGTCAAGAACATGACTCTCTTTAAGTGGTTTAAAGAATGTCAATCGTCCTGTTGCACCTTGTATTGGTATTTTTTAAATTGGTTCTAAATACTTACAACTGCCTGTAAAGATACAACATCATGGTTCTTGCAGGATTTCTCACCACCAAGCATCAAGCAGTCTGTACATACAGGTTTTTTACAATCATTGCAATAGTATTCAAGTGGTTTTCCAATATGCAATTTGCAAGTGCTGGGCTGCATATTAGTTTCTGATAAAAAAAAAATACATTTTATTATTTTGTTTTTCAGGTTTTGTTTGTGGAAAGGTAAAATGGAACTTATATGTATATCATATATCAGAAATACGTGGTGATATTAATTTAAGAGCGTACTCTGTACGTATTCTGTACTTAACTGATAGACAGGACCACTTTTTGTCTGACAGTCAGAGGTTTTTCTCAGACTGTTACTGTTTTGATGACTCGTAAGGAGTTTTCTAACGTCCGAACCCAATAACCTATTTTCAGGAAAAGACAGATCGCTATCGATGGTAGTATAATTTTATCTGTTCTTATGTCAGGCCGGTAAGATTCCATCTAACCAAATCTAATCTAGATAATCTGTTTATACAGTGTGATTCTTTATAATGTGCACATATCGAAATGAGGGAATCTATGCTTAATTTAATCGACGGCAAAAATATTTTTTTTTTTTTAATATTTTTTAATTTTTTCATGGAATTTTTAAAAATTTTGTTTGCTACTGTGACCCCAGTGTAAACAAAATGGTGTAACTTTTAAACTAAATGATCTATCACGATGAAACAAATTCCATAGTGATTGGAAGTAATTAGGCGTCCTCATAAAACGAAAATTGTGGAAAAAACTACCCTCAATTGAAAATAAACATGTTTTTTTTTTTTAGCAAAAATCGTTTTTCTTCATCAATTTTTACAATAATCGTAAAATTTCTCAATAAGTCACACATTACTTACCTTTTTTATTACTTTAAATTTATCTTCATCGTATTAGCATAGTATAAAGAGAGGAAGTAGGCTATCTCCGACACAATCCGCGATATAATTGCCTACTGTCTCAGGGTTGTCACTTTTAGTTAAATTTTAATTCAGTGCCAATAAATTGGCAAGGGTCGGGAAGTTGTATTTTTTACTTGTATTGTCTGGGTACCTAAACGATGATGAAACCTTTCACGATAAAAGAAAGAACGACGGGCCAGCAGACGGGCGGCGCGGGGCGGTGATGAGCACGAGTAAACGGTAGGTTACTGATAGTACTGTCACCAATTCATTAGTTTAACAACAGAAATTTATTCAAGATTCATAGCAGTATTATTTATGAAAAAAAAGCCAAACCCAAACACACAGCAATACGTTCTCCTGCGATTATCACACATTTTTCATTCATTTAGCGGTGCCGAAAAGCCGTGACGCGCGAACCTCGTGCGATGTTAGCCCCGACTGGCGCGCTGCGAAACGGGCCGAGATTTGTTTAAGTGTGCGTGCGGCGACGCATAGATACTTTGGCGCACACATACAAGCCGCGCGCGGTGCGTTTGTATGAAGATAACGTACTTCCTCTCTTTATACTATGGTATTAGCTACCCAATAGTAAAAATTGCATGTTTATAACTCAATCCCAACATTTCTTATCAACTGTCAAAGAAAGGCCCAGCCTATGGCTGCGCACTATTGTTTAGCAGGTAGCTAACCTTTTTTTTTTGTGAATTTTGATGTGAATGTGCGCGGGTTGGGGTGCGGGGAGGTAGCGCCAGCCGAAGGGACCTTGAATTATGTAACAGACGTCAGAGAGGCAGTCGCTCCGAATTATTCACCGCCGCTACAAGTGTTTCGTAACTTTCGTTCGCTGCTACATGATGCCGCGTTTAAGTGAATTCTCCCCGGCACACATTGCCGACATTCATTTTTACTATGGAGTGGGACGAGGAAGTGCCAGAGCTGCGCGCGCAGCTTACATAGCTGCGTTTACTAACAGTCAACGAGTGCCATCTGCCCGCAACTTCCAGGAAGTTCACATAAGGTTGTCGATCACTGGACTTGGATCAAGTAGAGATCGTCGCGAGCCGCCTCAAGTAATTATTGATGTGGCTATTGAACAAGCAGTATTGAGTGATTTGTTTGCTGATCCATCCATAAATACTAGACGACTGGCTCTTCGTCACGGCATATCCTAAAAATCAGCGTGGTGCATTTTAAAGAAAGAAGGATTCCATCCTTATCACTACCAAAGGGTGCAACATTTACATGAAGACGTAGACTGGCGTCCAAGGTGTGTGATGTCTACTTGGATTCAAAGAAAAACCAGAGCAAACCCAAACTTTCCGAAAACCATACTATGGATGGACGAAGCAACATTCACTAGAGACGGTATAACTAACTGTCGAAATTTACACAGATGGTGCCGTGCACGTGAAAACCCGAAACTGAAACAGTCATCGACTTTTCAAGTAAGATTTTCAATAAATATTTGGGCTGGTCTTATCGATGACATGTTGATTGGACCAGTCATATTGCCGAGAATGTTAACCGGTGAAAGATTTTTAAGTTTATTGACAAATGAACTACCTGAATTATTGGAGTATGTACCACTGGCTTTGCGCCGAAGGAGGTTTCTGCAGATGGGACGGATGCCCTGCCCATTACGCTACAAATATAAGATCATTTTTAAACGAAAATTATTTAACATAACAGCATAACATCAAGCCTTGTTTCCCCTAAGGGTTAGGCAGAGGTGTACCTATAATACACCCACATTTCGCCAGTTATGTTTAAGTCCCATGTAATAGGGGGCGAGCCTATTGCCATCTACCGGGCACAAATCCAGACTCCGGGCTGCTACTGAGAAATTCCAGATAGAAAAAACCCAATAACACTTTGCCCGACCTGGGAATCGAACCCAGGACCTCAAGCTCAGCAGTAGCGGAAAATTATTTAATTAACGGATAAATGGATCGGCCGGCTAGGACTTGTAGCGTGGCCTGTGCGTTCACCCGATTTGACGCCCCTTGATTACTTTCTATGGGGGACCATGAAGCAACGCGTCTACAGTGTCCCCATCAACAGTGAGACCGATTTGCGTGACCGCATAATAAACTGTGCGAATGATAATCGCAATGATCCCGAAATGATAAGGAGAGCGACACTTAATTCGCGCAGCTTTGTGCCTACAACAACGAGGTGGACATTTTGAGAACCTGGTGCATTAAATTTTGTGTAAAATAATAAATGGTTTTGATTAAACTCTTTTGTATTAATATCATCCCAAATAAGGATGGTTATCCTTAGGAGAACAATAAATTGTGCGTTCGGAGTGCCATCTTTAAACACGTGAAATAAAATGTTATGTTTGAGCTATAAACATGCAATTTTTACTATTGGGTAGCTAATACGATGAAGATTAATTTAAAATAATAAAAAAAGGTAAGTAATGGGGCGTCTTATTGAGAAATTTTACGATTATTGTAAAAATTGCTGAATAAAATACCGTTCTTTGGAAAAAAAAAACATGTTTATTTTCAAATGAGGGCAGTTTTTTTCCACAATTTTCGTTTTATGAGGACGCCTAATTACTTCCAATCACTATGGAGTTTCTTTCATCGTGATAGATCATTTAGTTTAAAAGTTACACCGTTTTGTTTACACTGGGTCACAGTAGCGAATTTAAAAAAAAATTCCATATAAAAAACATATATATATTTTGATTTTTTTTAATATCTGCCGTCGATAAAATTAAGCACAGATTCCCTCATTTCGATATGTGCACATTACAAAGAATCACACTGTATATTATTGGGACGTTAAGACGCTAGATAGGTTTTCTATCTATCTCCAATATGCCAAAACTGATGATAGGTTATTGGGTTCAGCTGTTAATGGGTTCGGAAAAATATTTCTGTTCCCCACTTATTCTTTAGCTAACATAAATAAAGCTAACGCTTTGATTTTAATAGAGTAAGTAAATATTTATTACGAGTTTGTAGAAAACTGTCTTTTTACTGAGAATATTGTGCAGATTTAATTTGTCATAAACACTATGTAATTTAGATGTATATTGAATACTGTAAGAGCTAGCACAGGTATAATAGCTAGTATGTGCAATAAAAGTAATTACAGCAGACAGTAGCGCCCTCTCTTTTGACTGCTTACTGTACTTTGGTACGAAACCAAGTGTAAGCAAGTCAGACTCTCATAATAGTTCTTTTTTAAAAAATATTTTTTAATCAATTAAGAATCGTAAACAAACCTATATTTTGCAGCACATGGTTCTTGAATATAACAAAATTCTTATGAGTCTTATTGAAGCAGGCATCGCACAAAATGGTGACACACTCTTTACACATTTTAGTTGTAATTGCATTACATTCTAAACAATTGCCTGTAAAAAAAAACATGGTTTTTAGGGTGATGCGCTATGGTAGCTTGCGAAATTAAAATCGTCTTATGTTTTTTTTGGAATTTGCAGGTGACAGTGTTTGGTTCTGTGGTGATCAAAATATGATTCGCGACTATAACAAAATGTATTTATAGAATTTTAATCATTAGAATCATCAATAAAATGCTCTTAGTTAGAATTTAAATTTCACGGGCTTTCCCAGTAGCCTTCGCGTTAAACTGAGACATTTGAATTTGATTAGACTTTCTCAGTGATATACGAAAAACCTAAGATACATCTTTCTAATAAATTTCAACAGTGACTTTATTTTCAAAAAACTAAACAAAGTTTTTCATCACAAACTTTTTTGATTGGTATATTAAAAAATATATATACACAAACTTAAACTTTAAACCAACAATACAACAAACACAAGGCGGCTTTTTCAACAGAGTAACATCACAAACTTCAATTTTAAACAACATCATAAACAATAATATACAAGTTAATGAAGGCATGGTATATTGGTATGTGTGCTTTTTTTTGTGGATATTAGTGAGATGATGAATGTATTGGTTTTTTAAATATCAATGGATTTTCTATTTACCTTGCGCAGCATCGCTTTTTATCAAAGCTTTAAGATCAATGAAACTATCTTCTTCAGTTTTCTTTTGAGTTGTATCTGGAGTCTAGAAAATGTAAAATAAAACAGTTGATTTTGAATTCATTTCAGCTCAATAAAAATACACTGTGTAGTCTGTTTAGATAGGAAAGAAAATAAATTTATTTTCTTTTCTTTCAATAAAATTGTTCATTCTTTTTAAAACAGTGTAAGTTGTAAACAATGAATTGATTACATTTTACCTTCATCAGACTCATAGTTAGTTCACCAACCATCTGAACGTTCACAGGAAACTTTTGATATAACTTTAATTTATTTTGAATGAACTCATTTGGATCAGTAGTCTTGACATCTGCATCACGGAGGCAAACCTTGCACTCTATTGGCTCCATACATTTTGTAATATTGACAATGCAATTTTCGCACATTGTATGGCCACATGGTAGAAATAATGGCAAGTTCCCTTTCACCTTTGATGATGTCACTGAAAAAAGTTTAAAACCATTGCTAGATTAGTTTGTAGAAAATAATGAAAGTTGATTATTTATTTATCAGAGTGAATTCATTTCTATATGACAAGAGTTTGTATCAGAACAGAACAAAATACTAGACTTATCTTAAACAGTTTAACCATACCAGTACCCACCCTAAAAATAATAAACTAAAGAGCTGGGCCCTATACATATCACAAAACTTTATAATTACAATTTTCAAATTTTCGGAAAACCCTACAAATTTTCAAATTATAAATGATTTTATATATGTAAGGGCTGATTTTTCAATCGTCAGATAACTTTTACCTGGGGAATATGTTTGACGTTTTGACAGCTTTTGTATAGAAAATGTGTCAAACCACCATATTTATTCCTCAGGTAAAAGTTATCTGACCATTGAAAAATCAGGCCTAAGTAGGTTTGTAGAAACACTTTTACACGTCAATCATATTTTTTAAATCCTATCTGACTACTCTGAGATGAAAGGCCGAAACAAACTCAGAGGTCACAGTCTCTTTTAAAGTCCGGACATAATCTTGGTCCGATCATGTGAAAACCATGTAGATTGGTGTCTGAAATCGCCTTTTGAGGCCACCACAGATTGAGTGGACTGTCCAGTCAATGCACGCATCTGTCAGTAATCGTACAGCTCAACTCAGAACTTAAGGAGCTCAACGATAGTATGATGTACGATAATTGTAGTGGTTAGCCTACATGTTTGTACAATTGTAACTAAAAGTCACGAAGTGTGTGTCAGAGGGTATTACAATTTTATTAGTTTATTTTTGTACCATTAGAATGTTCAGTTCTAGTGACAGTAGCAGTGAAGATGACCATATTCTACTTAGGCAACCTAGGACATACAGAGAACGCATAGACGGCAATGGGCAAAATTGGTCCAAATGACCACCACTAACACCCTATATAAGGTCTATCAATTTTTTTTTTAGGACTGAAAATCTAGATCCCTTTGGTCACCGTCACACAGTGTGATAAGATCCCGGATTTTGTGTCATCGTGTTTTTATTGAGTTAATCGATAGAGTCTACAATTCCGACGATTAGAGTAAAACTCCGGGTTCGCTAAGACTTGTACTTTTTTTTTTTAAAAATGTCAAAGTTTCGCAATATCCGACTTGAAAAACGAAAAAAAAATCATTATAATTTAATGGAAGTACTTATTCCAGAATTTATTTATTTTATCGAGAAAAGGTATAATAGCCGACCGTTGTACCAATTCCTGTTGCTTTAGTATGAATGGGTCGAGAGATATGATTTTTTTTCTCATTTTTCGTTTTCATTTTTTTATTCATCTAAACCGCAGTAGTAGGTGGCCATTCCTACATCAAAAAATTGCTGATACTTTCTTTTATGTGTAGTATTAATTCCAAAACCAAACTCATTGGGTTCCAGGAGTTATTGGAAATTCAAAATTTTCCTTAGGGTTGTCACTTTCATGTATCCGAAAAAAAACCAACACGAATATATTTTATTTGAAAAAAAAAATGTGTTTTAATTTTTATCTAATAACTAATATGGAGTTGGCTATTCGAAAGGAAAATGTATATGAATTTTTAAAATATTATGTGGGCTAACCGAACTAAAATTCATCTTCATTGTTAGTTACAATTAATTCAACATGTGAATAATCATCGATGGCTAGATTTTGTTCATTAACAGGTCTCAACAAAGACAATGCGGCCGGTGGCAATGGGATTTTTTAACCTTTTTTTTTCTCTCTAAGAGGTTGTAATCAGAGATAATGGGATCCGATGAGACTAAAGCTCTGTGAAAAAGGTCAAACATAGTTGCTTCACGAGATTTTTTTCTGGTATGGTGCTCTCTGTCAAACCTCCAAAATTTGTTGCGTGACTCAGCCGCTTGTTCAGAGAGCATGCCAATAGGTAAATTTGATTTTTCTATAATTTTCGACCCATGTACTAAAACCTGAGTAAAAGTGTGGTTGACTAAACTTTGAAAAGGCACAGATGCTTCTCTTTCAGACACCTGCACCTGGTCAGGATAACATGTTTTTTTTAGCCTCTTGAATTTTATTATACGGGGGGTATGCATCAAATCCACGTCTTTTAAGATCTAATCGAATTGCACTGTATGTTTCGACAGACATATTTCTATCAGTTATCATAGCCAGAGCTTCGACAGGTGTGCATGGTTCTGGAGATGTCTGAACTTTTTTAAGAATTTCTGTTGGAGCAGTCTCAGATTCTAGACAGAGACATAATAGTGTCTCTAAATCTTTAGCAGATGAATGTGGCAGATTTTGTCCTCCGATTTTAATAGATTGTACAAACGCTTGTATTTTCTGGACATTTGGTTCGTTGTCTAAGGCTTCCGAAAGTTTTCGCTTAGATCTATATTGTTGGCTTCTGCTTAAAGCCATAAACCTCTTGGATTTCGGAGAAAAGAGAGATTCGTTATTAGAAACCGTTGCTGATGAAGTTTCATCATTATCAAGGACTGATATCAAATGACCACTAACAAGAGTACCACTAAGCCAATCTCGTTTTGTTTTAATAAAATAGGACTCATTAAACTTACAACGCTTAAAGTAATCTTGACTCTTTGATAAAAACCGTGAAAGTGTTTGTTTCAACTCCTCGTCAGTTTGTGAAAGTTGATATTCAGAGCCAAAATAATTGACAACCATACTCAATCGTTCGGAAAGCGGCAGCTCCTTTGCTTTACCCTTAAACAGCTTAAAGGCTTCCATTCGAGTTAGTATTTTTGTACCAGAAGAATGTCCTTCACGGTGATCTGTCTGTTGATACGCATAGTTAGGGCTCTGTTGGTTAGTTAAAAACATCTCGTCGTCTGAATCGGTGTCAGTTGGCAATGCTATAGTCGTCTGTGTTGAAATTCCAGGTTTATTTGTTGGTTTTTGATTAGTTTCCATTTTTGTTCCCACGAGTAGGGTCGATAGAAGGTCCACCCCCGGGTGACGCCCATTCCGGGGGTAAGGCTACATACTACGGAGGTCGCCAGATATCCGTAGGGTTTAAACGACTTCGCTGTCGGGTTTTATAGTGTTCCTTCTCGCGGGTCGGCCAGTTAAGGCAAGCCCCCCGGCCGTAGTTGTGCACGACGTACCTCAGTCACGCCTTACTGAGGTTGTTGTACGGTTACGGTATAAAGGTTGACTGGCGCTCAGTCCCCTGAAATTGTTCAAACTCCAGATGGAACAACCATTGATTTTGCTTTATAGCAAAAACTACTTTAATAAACATAGTTACATATTGTATATAAATAATGTGTAGTCAACGTAAATAATTTAAGCAGGGGCGCATTCTCAGCGTAATATATATGAAAAATCAATACAATTGATGTAAATACATGAGGAAAATTTACTTAAAATAATTAGATAGGTATATAATTCATGTAGATAAAAAAAATACAAAATAAATTATTGTAAAGAATTGTTATAAATCAAAAAATATAATTAAATTGATTTAAAAGAATTGTAAAATATAAAATACACTAAAATTGATTCAAAATAAGTTGTAAAATCAAAAAGTAAAACAAAATTGATTTAAAAGAATTGTAAAATTAATAATAAAAAGAACTAAATTGACTAAAAATATTTAAAAAATTGTAAAAAAAAATTGATATTTTGATTACTCATGTTAAATGTTGATTGATATACTTATGAGCAGTGGTCGGAGTAGGTAGAGCTATTTTTTGTACTTGCGATACGTTATCCTAATATGGACACTCCCGGAATCCCGGGATTTGAAATATATATTATTAAATAAGCTAGAAATTACTTTGTAAAAAGCTATTCACATCTTTTTAAAATTAAATCTATTTTTAATCGCGATTAAAAAGGTGTGGAATAAATTTAGATGTCATGAACATACACAACAAAACCTTGACTTCAGGTGCAAAAACAGTACTGTCTTTTTTTTCTTCTTTTGATTATATCTTGAAAATAGTGTCCTATTGCAAAAATAATGAAAATTTCGACCCCCTTTATAAAACCCATAAACCCCTAAAACTCAACATGTAGGTAAACATTTTTCATATTTTCCATACAAAAAGTGAAAATTCCATATAAAACACGTTGCGGCTGCCCCCCCGCGCGACACGGGGTAGGGCAAACAAGTACCACGTGGATTCACGATTGTCAAATACGATTTTAATTGGGTCAAAATTATTTTTAATTTTAGTTTTGTTTTTCAGCTTAGCTTTAAGATTGTCATAGCCAAAAGTAAGGAATTCTAGTGATAGTTTTCATAGTTTAGTTCGGTGAAATAATCGGCACCATTGTGGAAAAACAATTTAAATACTGTAGAAAGGGACAAAAACAGGTGCGTTCGTCTAGCAGCGCAGCCCGCTATTGTATTCTTTTGTTTCCACTAGTCATGTTGCGGGTTACACCTGAGCGGCAACATCGCGCGTGTGCACATTGGAAATTAGCAACGCGTCGCTGACGTTAGTTTGACAACGTCGTGCGCTCACTGTCAGTACATAAGACAAGCTTTCTTTTGACCGTATTAACAAAAAAACAATTAATTTATTGAATTCCGGAGTTTCAGTTAGAATCCCGGGGAATGCCCATATTAACATCAACGTTTGCGGTCATCGAACCAAAACAGCTCTACCTACTCCGACCACTGCTTATGAGACATCGGAAAAGATTTTCTTCTATTTACTAATAGTTGAGTCTTTTGTTAGAATTTATAGGCGGTTTCCAAAAAAAGGTGTATCAGTCAACATGATACCAATTTCTCCATTTGTTTTTTAATTTCTTTTATAAAATTACTCAATCTTTGCCATCTAAGCCACAAAATAATGATATCTTGTTATGGTCGTGATAAGGAAGCTAAAACTTAATAAAAATTAACAAATTATGTTTTGGTTGAAGTGGCAGCCCTAAGTGCGGATATTTCGGATATTACTAAAATGTCCAATAACTCCTGGAACCCAACGAGTTTGGTTTTGGAATTAATACTACACATAATAGAAAGTATCAGCATTTTTTTGATGTAGGAGTGACCACCTACTACTGCGGTTTAGATGAATAAAAAAATGAAAACGAAAAATGAGAAAAAAAATCATATCTCTCGACCCATTCATACTAAAGCAACAGGAATTGGTAGAACGGTCGGCTATTATACCTTTTCTCGATAAAATAAATAAATTCTGGAATAAATACTTCCATTAAATTATAACGATTTTTTTTTCGTTTTTCAAGAGTCGGATATTGCGAAACTGACATTTTTTTTAAAAAAAAGTACAAGTCTTAGCGAACCCGGAGTTTTACTCTAATCGTCGGAATTGTAGACTCTATCGATTAACTCAATAAAAACACGATGACACAAAATCCGGGATCTTATCACACTGTGCGTCAGGATGACTGGACCAAACGAGATATGTACATGAGACCATGTGCACTGTTTAATACCTACTTATTTGCCACTATTTACTACCTATAATGAAATATTTTCTACCTTTGCGTTAAGAAATATATGAAAGAAATAAAGTGGTCAGCCATTCTGATGTCAGGTTGGCTGACCACTTCCAAGTTCTCATAGTTTTAGCGTTGTATTAACTGCGTTGTAAATGTAAATATTTACTACCTGTTTGCTAAGAGGGAAGCGCTAAGGTAGCCCGCGAAATTCAAATTTTCTTACGATTTTTGCAATTTGCAGCTGTGTCTGGGTGCATGTTGATTAAAGTATGATTCGCGACCTAACAAATATGTATTTATAAAATTATAATCAAACGTTTAAAACGTCGGCGTTTTAATGTCTTTAATTAATAACTTTTTATAGGAGCTTCTTAAAATTGCGTAAAAAATATAATGTTAAGGTAGCAAACAGGTAGTAAATATTTACATTTACAACGCAGTTAATACAACGACGCTAAAACTATAAGAACTTGGAAGTGGTCAGCCAACCTGACGTCAGAATACTTTATTTCTTTGATACATTTCTTAACGCAAAGGTAGTAAATAGTAGCAAATAGGTATTAAACAGTGCACATGGTCTCATGTACATATCTGCTATGCTGAGTGGAGGCCTTCTTGTCACAGTCATAACGTGCAGCTGCCGACGATTTCTGTTTTGAGCTCGTGACTATAATGTGGATCTATTTTGTTTTATTTTTCTGATTATTCTTATCTATTTGTATGCACGTGTTTCTGTGACAAATAAACCTATTTTTCTATCTTTCTTTTCTTTTATATCTCGTTTCATCCAGTCATCCTGACATGACGGTGACATCCCTTTGAGCAAAATTTTAGTCATTGGGTGATGTTTTGACAGATAATATTTATGTACCGATTCGTAGACCATAATTTAAGGATTTATAATCATAATAGTAGTGAAACTGATGCGTAATGAGGGGTATTAAAAACGAGTGTTGAACCTATTACTAAATATATGTATTTTTTATTTGAGATGGGTTTGCTCTTGACTAGTCTAGGTCAGAGATGACAGAAACAAAGCTGACGATGGAGCGAGCATACCCAGAAGAAGCCTGTTCACTCTCACTTAGAAGAGATCAGGGTTGTATGAAAACAATAAATCAGTGATTACTGCACGACGTTTGTGTCGACATGAACACGGTTTACGCGATTTAAGTGAAGTTCCAAGCGCCAATGTGATACGGAAATGGATCAGAATGTTCGAAACAACCGGCTCAACAGTACCAATTACGGCTCGTGGTCGCCCAGTTTCTGCAAGATCAGCCGACATTGTGGAGCGTGTTCGTGTTTCAGTTCAGCGAAATCCGCAACAGTCAACACGTAAGAGAAGTCAGTCTTTGGACATCAAAAGAACGACTTTGCGACGAATTTTGAAGCGTGATTTGCATTTGAAGGCTTATAAGATTCAGATAGTCCAAGAATTAAAACCAGATGATGCCAATAACCGACTTAACTTTGTCAATTTGATGCTCGAGCGGTTCAACAATTTCAACAACGTGATGTTTAGTAATGAGGCCAATTTTCACCTTAATGGCCATGTGAACAAGCAAAATTGTCGGTTCTGGTCCGAGACTAATCCCCGACGCTTGCATGAACGTCCACTTCACAGCCCTAAGCTTGTCGTGTGGGCTGGGATAACGTCAACCGATATTATTGGGCCATACTTTTATGAGGACGAAAGAGGGCAAGCGATGACGGTTAGAGCTAACAATTATTGCAACATGATAACAGACTTTTTGGTGCCAGCTTTGCAAAAACTTCAAGGCAATACCTCGAGGATGTGGTTTCAACAGGATGGGGCCACATGTCATACGGCTAGGGTAGGGTATCCATAGAGCTGCTGAAAAATGTTTTTTCCCGGAAAACTCATTTCGAAAAGGGGGAATATTGAATGGCCACCACGTAGCCCCGATCTCTCTCCATGCGATTATTTTCTATGGAGCTACCTCAAATACCGATTTGACTACCGAGTCTACGAGAATAATCCGACCAATTTAGAGCAGCTGAAGAGGAATATTATTCAGGAAAGTAACAAAATACCGAGAACAACTTTTCAACGAGTTTTCCAAAATTTGCGACTTCGGTTCCAAGAGTGCCAAGCAGCCGAGGGAAGTCATTTGGACAACATTATTTTTAGGTCTTAAAAATGCCTATGTTTCTACTTTTCAAAAATACAAATATATTTTTGTTATGTTACGTAGTTCTTTTTTTATTGAATATTGAAACCGCCAACACCCTTATGGCCCACCCTGTATAAAGTGAAAATATAAATCGTCTTTAATCCATATCCCATGGGAATTTCGAAATAATTAGTTACCTAAATAATTACAGGTACAGAACTTAGTAAAGTTATTTTTCTCTGAATTACTAAAGTGTCTTTGGCGATGGCGAAAGTCGGGCTGACCGATGATGAGTTTGATTTTTTACCCCCCATGGGATGATTTTCCAAAAACGCTAAAACACGTCATTCATAATTTCTACACAAAAAGCTTAATAACAATTTATTCTTTACAACTTTCATCCCCTATTTTCCCACCTTAGGGGATGATTTTACAAAAACGCTGAAACATGGTTTTTATTTTTTTACCAGAATGCTATATACCAATTTTCAGGGTTTAAACTACAAAAATGATGATTTTCCATACAAACTCATCCCCTATCCCCCTTAGGGGTTGAATTAAAAAAAAACCTTTATTCCTTGCCTACCTCAGTGCAAAATTTGAGCGTACTAGGTCCAAGGGTTTAAGCTGGGCGTTGATGAGTCAGTCAGGACTTTTCTTTTTATTTATACAGCGTGTTACGGAAAGGGTATTTCCATAAAAATTGGGTGAAGAGTGTATCTTGTTCAGAATCTCTGTACAAAATTTCAGCTCAAAAGAAATAACTTTGAAAATGCTTAATATTTTTTTTAATTTCGATAGTTTATTAAATTTAAATCATAACAAACTTGTCACCGCACTACGAGGGTCATTATCCATTAACTGTGTCTGTGCACACACAGACACCTGCCAGTTCCTACCTCTTCCGAAAGTATGTGCGCCTAGTACACGAACTCTGACCCGCTCTTATGTTAAGGTATGAAACATGAATTAAATTTTGTCGTGAATCGTGATAGGTACGGTCGCGGTCGGTACATCAACGTAGACGATTACTAAACTAAATCCCAGCGAGGTGTCTGTCTGCCTTAGGTACCACTGGCAAAAGGTCACGCGAGGCAAAAATCCCCTGGCGTAAACTCCTGAATGCAGCGGAAGTGATATGGATGCTGATGGTCTTGGCGCGGCTCTCGCCATACCTTCACATAGTTCTCAGCGCCCAGCACCAATGCAGCTCGTCTTGTGCTACTGCGTGGAGTACGTTCAAAATATTCTAGCACAAATCCAAAATCCCTCCTGCTTGGCCGACCTTCCGATGCAGGCTCATGGAATGAACCCCCGGGAGTACGGACGTTGTATCATCCGGCTGAAACATACCCTCGATGGCAGCGGCGGACGCTCAGTACTGGTCTTCCGTCGATGAATCGCTGACGATACAGCTCTCGGGCAGCTCACAGATTACCATCCGTTGCTCCAACACACAACTTCATCTCATAGTATTCGCTATTACTGCGTGACGACATTTTCATGACAATTCCACAACGATCACTGATCTGATAATTACAACTTCGCACCGATACGGACAGAAAGCGACTAAAAACCACACGAAAAAAGTCGGGACATTTTTTTTTATCCTGGTACTAAAGTAACTGACCCAATTATTGCTTTCGTAATTTGTTTATTTAAACTAAGTAAATCAGGAAATCATCAAATGACTTCTTCCGCACTGGGCGGAGCGGGAGGGCGTGTCAGACTTTTACTGACTAAAACCCACCCGTGTTCCTTCTGTTGCCTGTGCCGGGGCCACGGTAACTCTTTCGAACATCCAAGTAAGTCTTAGTTGCTAAACTTTGCTTACTTGGATATTGGGGATAATCAGAAAATAAACAAAAGTTTTAAGCATAAAACATAAGCATTTTGCTTAAGCTAGATATCAAAATGAAAAAATAATTTCATAAAAATCAGAACAGAGGAGCAACGTGCCGAAAGATAACTACCTCGTTGACCCTACTAAACACACAAATACACACCACTAATCATCACTGTACGTAATCTTTGTTATCCTACACGATTGTAAAAGTAAGGTTCAGAAATTACGGTTCAGTATTATTATTGTGCGACAATTTCCGTTATTCATGAAGTCCTAGTACTTTAAATAACTTCTCTTGCATAGTTTGAGACATTCGCGATTACGGAAAATTTAAACACTCCCTGATCAAACACGACGCACGCGCCTACAAAGTGACGTGTTTGGATACATTTAATATTATTTCTTTTTGATGTTATTAGCGGTGTCAGCGGTGTTAAGAAGTAACTACCTACAGCCATAACACCTACTTCATCAATGAAAAACTAAAATAAAATTAAGTGCTGAACCCTCTGGCATTATTTGTACCAGGATACACATAAGTTTTACATAGGAAAGTTCTGTAGGGTTCATTTTCAAATTAATTAAACCTTTTTTTTTTGTATTGAGTACTTTTGTAGTTTCCTATTATTGCAATTTTAACACACTTTTGTCAGCCATTTATCTGAGTTAGTTACACTGTCAAAAATACAAGAAGGATGATTATGTAAATTCAAATATTTACATTTACGCGAAAAATGTTAATTGCTGAGCTATTATATTTTGAACTTAGTTGGATAACTGTCGAGTGTAGTCATTTAATTCATAAAAAAATAGGGCTATAGCTTTTAGGAGTGCTTATTATCTGATATTTAAAGTATGATTTTATGAAAGAAGAAAAAAAATACTCCTACTGTACTATTAGTTACATACTGGGCAGTAGGTACGTTTTTTTTTACTAAAAAACAAAAACTATTTCAGGTTTTTGTAGTAATTCATTTGTGTTCAAGTGTTTGATATTTTGTGGAATAAAACTAATATGCGGAACCCATTTTGCAAATAGTACCAGGAGAAACAAATCTTTTACAGAGGTGTTCCTTTGTGTGTAGTTTATTGACACCGATCAGCTAACTTGGTCAAGTGATGTGTAGAATTCAATTGGAAACATTTGATTTTTAGTTAAAAGTATAATCATGATGCCATGTACTTTGTTGTTATCACCAAAAGAATCTGTGCCTTTGATATGTATATACCCTTTCTGTAACACGCTGTATAGATTGATATATAATTCTTTCGACTTTGCTGGTAATCATACAATGGGTCTTCATAATATGCACATATCGAAATGAGGGAAACTATGCTTAATTGTATCGACGGAAAAAAAATATCAAAAAAACAATTATAACTTTTTTTTTATATTCTTGTTCGCTGCTGTGACCCCACCCCTGTCTAAAGAAAACGGTATTACTTTTAAACTAAAAAATCTATCACAATAGAACAAACAGTAATGATTGGAAATAACAGGGCATCCTCACCACAAATCACTAAATCCATAAGAGATCAATAAATGCTGCATCTGGAGGGCCTTTCTTTAACAGATGATAGAAAATGTTGTGATTGAGTTATAAACATGGTATTTTTACTTATACAAAGCTAATATGACGTAGAATAATTTAAAGTAATAAAACACGTAAATAATAGGGGCTTTTATTAAGAAATTTTACAATTATTGTAAAAATTTATGAAAAATTACCTGATTTTTGTTAAAAAAAAAACAGTTTAATTGTCAATTGAGGGCTATTGTTATTCTTTAATTTTTATTTTATGAGGACGTCCTGTTATTTCCAATCATTACCTACTGAATTTGTTCCATCGTGATAGATGGTTTAGTTTAAAAGTTATACCGTTTTGTTTACACAGGGGTCACAGCAGCGAACAAGAATTTTAAAAAAGCTATAAAAAAATGTTTTTTTTTTAGATTTTTAAAAATATTTTTTTCTTCGATAAAATTAAGCATAGTTTCCCTCATTTCGATCTGTGCACATTATGAAGACTCACACTGTATATTATAAGCTATTTCCATCGCCGTATCTAAAATATTGGGTGGAGTAAAATTTTCTTCACATTTATCAGTCATTTAAAAGAATAAAATAAAAGTTTTTCCACGAAATTCAGTACAACAAAACGTATGAATACTCTCTGACAGCGCCTCAGTTCTCCAGTCCTTAGGGAAGAAACATATTACATCGAGACTAACACTAGAATGTCACAATGCACTGGAACGTCTAACGGTTTCAAATCGCAATACAGTGACACTGCAATGGATAAAAGGACACAGTGGATCATTAGGCAACTTCGCAGCTGACGAATTAGCTAAGAGAGCATCCGGCACGTCAGTCTGTGGGTCCGAACCTATTGTACCCATTCCGTTCAACCAACTACGCAGGTGGCTACAAGAGTTCACCCACGCACAAGCGGAGAAATGGTGGGCCTCGGCACCGGGCTGCAGGCAGTCCAGGGAAGCTATGCCATCATTAGATGGCCGGCTGACCGGCCGCTTATTACGCCTAGACAGGGACGGCCTGCGCCTGGTGGCGGGGACCATCACGGGACACTGCTCGCTAAACAAACACTTCCACACAATAGGCATAACGGACAGTCCTCTGTGCAGGGCATGCATGGAGGCTGAGGAAACCGTTGCGCATGTGCTCTTTGAATGCACAGGCGTCGCCCAGATCAGAACAAACCCTCGGGTCACCCAGATCTTTCAAAGACATCCTAGACAGACCAGAAAACATAATCAAGTTCTGGAGGGAGGTGGGCTGGTTGGAATAACCGCCGACGGCCGCCATGGCCCCGTACAATGGTCCACATGTAGGACTAAGTGCGGAAACCAAGTCCCGTAACATAGAACATAGAACGTATGAATGACGCCAAAACCTAGCACGTCAAAACGCCGCTAAAGCAGGCGCTGCTGAAGACAATTAAAACTTGGAACCAAAACTTTTTTGTAATGGTGTTAAAAATGGAACACACCGTATTATGCGTTCCATTAGAAAAAAAATAATTGATGGAAACTTCTTGGTGATATTAATTTCTTAGATTTGCCCTATATTGTTAAGTATGTCAATATAAACTGGGTTTGAAGTTTATAATTCGAATTTTATGTTATGCAAATATTTACAATAATGTAATGCAAAGAGAAAAATAAAAAAGTTGTGAGAATTCTCCTAAAAATATTAAAAACCGTTTAGCTCCTAAGCTATAAATAATCGTTGAACAAACATGGGGTGTTTCAGGAAGCCCTTGGAGAGGCATCAAAATTTTTGCTTTGGATCTATTTTCATGGGTCACTCTGTATATTGTAGACTTGTATTTTTACAAATCATTCAATTAAGTGTGTAGGGCATTGTGACATCACCCCCATCCTTTGTGGAAGACTATCAACAAAATGCAATAGATTTGTAAATTGTGAATTAGTGATTCATACATAATTTGTAATTTCTGATAATTTTTTTCCTACAATTTAACAATTTTGTAGTATAGTTTTGTGGTAAGGTCTGGGTTTGTGGTATTTTATTTCTTTTTATTTGCTCTGTTAACAAGGGGTGCCAAACTGACAACACGACTAGATTAATAAGCCTACAGTCTTTTTGTCATTGTCAATCTTAACTTGCATTGACCAATCTCATTCAGTTTCAGTGCATTTTGTTTAAGTATTATGAAAGTTCTTGCTTCGCTGGCTTTGAAATGATTTTTTAATTGAATGGTTGAAGACATGACTGCTGAAGTTCAGCTGTTCAGTCAGTCTAATAAAGGAATGTGGAGATTTTGTAAAAAATTAGACAATTTCTTTGCAATGGTCACGTAAAGTACCTACATCGTTCTATTTCACAATAGTAATAATGATGCTTATTTTAATATTCTATGAAAGTAGGTACCTACATAGTCATTTCAAAACATCGCGAATAAATAAATACGCTGGCGAAAAATGCCGGGTAAGCCAGCAATAACAAACGACGGACTGATCGATTGTTCGAGAACTACCACTTCTAATGACCTACTGAGAATTGGTGTGTTTCGTAGTGTTATTTTCAATACCTATAAAGGAAAATATTATACTTACATTGTATAAAATAAAGTTGACTGCAACTTGGGCAGCTTTTTTTCAAGTCGTCGTCCATTATGTATTTTTTGTAGACGTTTCTTGGTATTTTGCTTTTCAAGTGTTACACTAGTAACGTATCATGTTTTACAAAATATCCATTCAAAAATGATACAGCTACTGAGCTTGTGGTTAATTCCAGGATTCCGTTTTTAACTCAAAAACCGTTTTTCAAAGACTTCAACTTCCTTCAACTCGTCGATTCGGCAGCGCTGTTGTTCTTGCTTGTGATTTTTGAGAATTGTACGGTTGGGCCGTGGGCGCAACGCGACCAATAGTGATGCACGATCCGATTCGATACTTTACAGTATCGATAGAATGTGATACGATACTCCAATATTTTGAATGGATACAAACCGTAGATAGAGAATAGAGGTAGACAAGTCCACAGCGTTTCATGCGTTTTTGTATGAAACAGCAGACATTTATTTTGATATTTCAGGGTTAATCTCATAATAAAACTTTATAAACAAGAGTGCTTTACATAATAGTAGTGTAGCAAATAAAAACAGGACGCGCGCGAACTAAATGCTTCCGTGGTGAAGGAGAAGCGCGAAAACAAATGAATTGTAATTATTATTTTATTACAATTTAAGGTGAAAGCGTCAGGGTTGCCCGCGAAATTCAAATTTTCTTACGTTTTTTGCAATTTGCAGATCAGTATTAGGTTGTATGTTGATTGAAATATGATTCGCGACCGTAACAAATATGAGTTTACAGAATTATAATCATTAAAGTCATCAATACCACTCTCTAAGACCAAGTAAGTCTATTGAATGACTTTTTTATGAAATCTTAACATTTCAGGATTATACTAACATTGTATTACTAATTCTAATATTATAATTCTATAAATACATATTTGTTACGGTCGCGTATCATACTTTGATCAACATACACCCAGACACTGAGCTGCAAATTGCAAAAATCGTAAGAAAATTTGAATTTCGCGGGCTACCGTAGCGCTTCCCCCTTAAACTAAGATACAAATTTATTTTCACCTCAAGATGTAAATAGTATAGTTAGATAAACTCGGCCCGTACCAATCCACATATTTCTTAAAAATGGTTCAATCGGAAAAGTAAAATAAAAGTAAAAATTAAATACGTTTAGTGGTAAAAATAATCAAGTGCTGGTGTCCCTGTCAAGTTATTATACTCCTACCAACATATCTGTGAAATGGCGAAAATTGGAACTACGGTCGTCATGTTGAAATGTCATTCGATTGTCAGTGTATACTACATTCGGGTTCTCTGGTTGTTTTGTCGTGATATTGCTGAATTTATAAAGTTAAATATGCCGAAAGCTATTAAAAGTGATGCTCGAAATATTATTCTAAAGGTTAAAACCTTTTTTGAAGAAGAAGCTCGGGCGGGGTCTCCGATTATTCCATTTAATCAAATATACAAACGAATTTCGGCAGCGACAGGTTAGTGTTGTCAACTTCCTTGTTATAAATTACCCGATACTTAACTAATTATTTAAGTCCACGAAATATTCGTTTCTATTCTTGCTGCAGGTTAGCGTAACGGTAACGTAAGTACATCTAATAGGTAACCTGCTAAGTGAGTGAGCAAACTAACCTGCCAGATTTCAAATTTCTACTAACATTTATTTTACTATCTTATATTTCAGGTGTGAGTCAAGGACTAATTTCAAAAATAGTTAAGGAAGGGCATGCAGCAGAAGAAACTGGTACAAAAATTCGGACACCAGGCAAGGAGAGAAAATCTAAAGTGGATTTGTGCATGTTGATGATTTTGAGATGGGAGTTATACGGAGGAAAGTACATGAATTTTATTCTGTTAAAGGTCCCTACTGTTAAAAAGCTTCTAGAGGTCTTAAAGACAGAAATAAATTACACAGGACAGCGAGAGTCTGCGAAAGCTGCTTCACAAGGTGGGATTTCGTTGTAAAAAATCTCAATCCAATCGGAAGGTTCTTATGGAGCGTAATGAAATATCAGCTTGGAGAGCTAAGTACTTGCATGCAGTGGATAAAAATAATAAATCTCCCCAGCCCCGGCCCATAATTTATTTAGATGAGACCTATATTCCCTCTTCGCATACATCGGGTAAATGTTGGCAAGGAGAGGGTGAAGACGGAGTATTGGCGCCTGTATCGAAAGAGCAAAGATATATTATTGTTCATGCGGGAGGAGGTACTGGATTTGTTACAAATGCACTACTTGTGTTTAAATCAAACACAATAAGTGGTGATTATCATGACGAGATGAATAGTACCAACTTTAAAAAGTAGGTTATTGAAAAACTTGTGCCTAATTTACGAGAGCCATCCATAATAGTGATGGATAATGCTTCTTATCACCGTATTTGTGTGAATAAAGTCCCAAATACGAATTCCTTAAAAAAAGATATGCAATTATGGTTGACCCAAAATAAAATTGACTACGGAGAGAATTTGACTAAACCTCAGCTTTTAGAAATAATTAAGAGAAACAAGCCTGAACCTGTATATGAGATTGAAAAAAAATTAGAAGACATTAGACACAAATGCTTATATTTACCACCTTATCACTGTGATCTCAAACCCATTGAACTCATATGGAGCACGATGAAAAGAAAAGTTGCTGATGTAAATATTGAGCACAAAAATGCTGAAATTCCCCGCCTAGTTAGAGAAGCTTTTGACGCTATTACAGTTCATGAGTGGGCACAGCATTGTATACACGTTCGCAGGTTAGAAGGAGAATACTTATAACATGATTTGTATTTAGATAAACCTTTTATTATAGAAGTGGTAAGTGACACTGAAACCGAAAGTGATAGTGATAATGATGATAGTGGTACGGAAATAAGCGGAGTATGGCCTCACAACCAGGATGAAGTTGTGTATGCAGGTTCATCTAAAGATCACAATTACTGTAAGCCTGGTTTTCAATAAATCATTGTAAAGCAATTTGTTTTTTTTTATTACACTACACTACCACTAGGTACCGCTGCTAATTATAATTAGTCAAATCTGGTGTTAGGGGTTAGGTACGGTCATAACTAAATGCTAGACATCCAGGTACCTCTTGCAAGGTAGGTACCTACTTAACTTCGCATTAAATGAAAGTGCCCCGTGGAACATTTAATCTGCTGAATTTCCACTTCATTGGATTACTTTTTAGATAAAGCCATTGTTTATTGCTGAGAGACTAAACTGTTAGCGTGCCTACGTAACTGTAAATTATCAAATTCTTTTTATTTGTTTTATTATTTTTATATATGTATCATTGTTTTTAATTTGTAAAAACTGTAATTCTTATTAAACGATTATGTCTAATGTGAAATTTCCTTCTTAAAAACTTACTCAATTTTGGGCACCTTATATTAATTAGCCACACTGAATCCACGGTGCCGTCCTCGTTCAGTTCACAGATAAGTTGGTAGGACTGTATCCGACTATTGACAAATGACACGAAGCAACAAAGATAACAACCTAGCACATAAGTCGGTTATTACAAAAAACAAGTCAGGATTGTATCATCTGTTTTGATAAAATTAACAATAAATTTTGCTTATTATTGACAGAAAATAGTCTTGAGTACAATAATTCTTTGATTTACTTGCAGTAATAGATACAAATTGCTACTCATCGATGAAAGGTTATGTTTGGTTGATTTCGTTCACTACGACTTTTACAGCCATATATACAGCAATTCACCATCACTACATAATAAATATTACCTTTTGGAACATCAATAAAGTCACAAATTACACAAAATAAGCGTTTCACAGTTTTTATCAACGAAAATCTTTTGACACCACAACTTGTTTGCCACCAATGACTAGTGATGGCAAACCACAAAAAACCGATACGCAAATAGAGTTAGAGAAATTATGCTATGCCCTGCTCACACATATACATTTTGACATACATTCATCTCACTTTCGCAATTATTATTATTTTATAAGCATGTCTACCTCTATTCTCTGTCTACGATACAAACGAATACTATACTTAGTCTGGCCATAAATACTGTTACAATTAAAAATAAACAAAATATTAGATTTGAATTTGGAATCTGTCATTTTTATATGATTGTTCATTGAAATTTTTTTTATTTTGCCGCCAATACATTGTATAATATTTTGCGATATTACAATGGAGTGGGGTGATAAAGAGAACCGAATCGCTGTGATTGCATTACACAAAGTAGGTATGGAGCCAAATGCAATTTTTAAAACGCTCACCGAGCTATTAATAGGTACAATGAGACCTCATCTGTTTGTGACAGAAAAAGATCTGGCCGTCTACGTAGTGTTTGTACGAAAAAGGTGGTCAAAGCAGTAAAGGAAAGAATTCGAAGAAATCCTGTCCGAAAGCAAAAGATTTTATCTCGGGAGATGAAGATAGCACCTAGAACATGTCGCGTATTTTAAAAGATGACTTAGGACTTGCAGCCTATAAGAGACGTAGGTACTGGTCTTTTGTTAACTGATAATTTAAAAAAGAATAGGGTGGTAAAATCGAAACAACTACTGAAGCGGTACGCAAAGGGAGGTCACAGAAAAATTTTGTTTACGGATGAGAATTTTTTTACAAATGAGCAACATTTTAACAAACAAAATGACCGTATTTATGCTCAAAGCTCTAAGGAAGCTTCCCAATTAGTTGACAGAGTGCAACGTGGGCACTATCCGACTTCAGTGATGGTTTGGTGGGGTATTAGCTATGAAGGAGTGACTGAGCCATACTTTTGTGAAAAAGGTATCAAAACATCGGCACAAGTGTATCAAGATACCATTCTTGAGAAGGTAGTGAAGCCCCTTAACAACACCATGTTCAATAACCAAGAATGGTGCTACCAGCAAGACTCGGCGCTGGGTCATAAAGCTCGGTCTACGCAGTCTTGGTTGGAAACGAACGTTTCGGACTTCATCAGAGCTGAAGACTGGCCGTCGTCTAGTCCCGATCTTAATCTGCTGGATTATAATTTATGGTTAGTTTTTGAGAGCACGGCTTGCTCTAAACGCCATGATAATTTGGAGTCCCTAAAACAATCCGTACGATTGGCAGTGAAGAATTTTCCCATGGATAGAGTGCGTGCTTCTATTGATAACTGGCCTCAACGTTTAAAGGACTGTATTGCAGCCAATGGAGACCCCTTCAAATAAGCTTTTTATATTTTAAATTGTTTTATATTTATGTATTAAACTAACACAAAAAGTAATAAATGTTATTTGTAAGTAATAGAATTTTTTTTTTCTTTGTTTCAGTATTTATGGCAAGACTAGGTATAATGCTTGGATCGATAGGCACAAAAGTACTAGTATCGGAATGAATGGATCATTATTGTTACAAATGCATGATCATTGATCAGTCAATTTAAAATATCAAAGTTGTTGAATATGTAAAATACTTATCTAGAATACTATAGGTACCTAGTATTTAAAAGCAAATAAAAAAAAATACTTTTTGTATCCAAAAATAATCTGAATTCCAATCAAAATTACTGATTGCACAGCAAAATACTCAAAATATAGCTAAATAGCTTTTGCCCGCGGCTTCGCCCGCGTGGATGTCGGAAAATATCCCACGGGAACGTACTGCTGGGATTAAAAGTACTCTATGTTCCGTAATACTCTATTGGTTTATGCGGCACCCGCCAGAAAGCTCCCAGTCGGCATGATTTTTTCCGACATCTTCAACAATCATCTTATCATTATATTTCAGCCAATTTATAAAAAAACTTTAATGAATGAATTATACACCAAAACCTTCCTCATGAATCATTCCATCCATTGGTGAAAACCCGATGAAAATCCGTTCGGGAGTTTTTGAGTTTATCGCGTTCAGACGGACAGATGGCCTATCTGACGGACAGGGCCGTCATCTACCCCGGTCACCGGGGAGAGTGGAACTGGCGAGAGATGTCGTGCGGTGTCCCACAGGGATCGGTTTTGGGACAGCATCTGTGGGACATCGGGTACGACTGGGTGCTGCGCGCCGACCTCCCTGGTGGCGTCAGCGTAGTTTGCTACGCTGACGACACGCTGGTCCTAGCGCAGGGGAGGTCGCACCAGGCGGCGGCCGAATTAGCGGCACGCGGGGTTGCGACAATCGTAGAGAGGATCCGGCAATTGGGACTCGAGGTGGCCTTGCACAAGTCTGAGGCCATGTGTTTTCATGGTCCTTGGAACACGCCACCATCGGGTTCCCAAATAACGGTAGGAGGGGTTCCCATCGGTGTCGAGTCGACGATGAAGTACCTGGGACTTGTCCTCAACAGCCGGTGGAATTTCGTGGAGCATTTCCGACGTTTGGCTCCCAGACTGGAGAGGGCCGGGGCTGCCTTGAGGCGGCTCCTGCCCAATCTGGGGGGTCCAAACGCCTCCTGCCGGAGGCTCTACGCGGGGGTCGTGCGGCCCATGGCCCTTTACGGAGCTCCGGTGTGGGCGCGTTCCGTGAGGCGGCGACCGGTCCGTCGGTTGAACGCGTCCCAGAGGGTCATGGCCATCCGGTTAGCCCGGGGATACCGCACGGTCTCCGGGGAGGCGGCGAACCTCCTTGCCGGATTACTGCCATGGGATCTGGAGGCAAAAGTCCTCGCGCACATGTGGGAGTGGCGCGAGGAGGCAGGACGATGAAAGTGAAAAATAACCTTAATTTCGGAAGTCGGTTTGGTTAAGTATTTTCGTTTTTGCACCGACTTCTGAAATTAAGGTCATTTTTCACTTTGTAGTGTTTTTCTTGGAAGTCGGTTGTTTTTTTTATAAATAAGTTTTATTTTCCACTTTTTAGTTGTGGTACCTCCCCACCAAAATTCGTATACCACTACTTGCTAAATAAATAACAGTGACAGGAAGTTATTATAACATAATCAACACACACTAAATGGAAAAAAATACATATTATTTATTGGATCTAACTCAAAAACCACTCATCAGAATTTGACCTGGAAATTTATATGCGCCCACCTCAGTAGTATACCCTTTCAAATAAAATCTTTGCAAAACGGCAAATATATGTCGCGCTAAGTCGTATCAGAAGTTTGAAAAGCATAGTTCTATCAGGTTTGTATGCCGTCGCCAACAATAATTGAATCAACCATGCGACGACAGATCGTTGACGAAATCTGTCCTCTGACAATCAAGGCCACACATAACATACGACTCAAGTAGGGCAATTTGAAGCATATTACCATTAAAATCATTTATAGCCAGAGTGCATCTCACGACAATTCCAATAAGCCCAAACACGGCTAGGATACATTGTTTTATTACGGAGTTCCGGTGCCTACATTCCAGCTTCATCATCAGATCAGTTCGAAGGTACTATTTTCATCAGAACCATTTATTTAAATTTGCTTCGTCATAGTCGCTTAACTATCTTAATCGAGATACCTTATATCCCCACCCGTGAAATACTTATCATTGAGGAGTTCCCGCGGCCATCTGCGGTCTTCTTCGTCGGTTCCACTTCCCCAAATGATACTTTCTGAATGCAAATGCTTGACTTGTTGATGAAAATACCAAAATCGCTACGTGTTTGCCTACCTGAGGAGTTCCCTCAGTTCCTCATGGATCCTATCATCAAAACTGAATTTTGGTAAAAATTGGACCAATCTGAAAGTATGTGCTTTCAATTAAAAAAATAATTTTCCAAATCGGTTTATAAATGACGGAGTAGTTTGGTTACAAACATAAAAAACATACAACCGAATTCAGAACCTCCCCTTTTTTTGAAGTCGGTTAAAATAAAGATTAAAATGTTACCTCAAGAAGTCAAGATACGAACAATGACTACATTCCCGATCCCTTAAATCTCTTAAAAACACAAAAATTTTAATATTATTTGTGATTTTTAAAATCAACCCCTATTTTATCCCCCCTAGGGGATGATTTTTCAAAAACACTGAACCATATAATTCTTTATTTCCTACCAAAAGCATAAATTTGAATTTTCATATCCCTAACTTAAGAAATGCTGGGTTTCCCATACAAACTTTCATCCCCTATATCACCCCCTGTAGGATTATTTTTGAAACAAAAAGTAGCCTATGTCCGTCCCCAGGATGCCATCTGTCTCCTTGCCAAATTTTATCGAAATCCGTTCAGTGGTTTAGGCGTGAAAAGGTAACATACAGACAGACAGAGTTACTTTCGAATTTATAATATTAAGTATGGATGGATAGTATGGACACAGATTACATAAATGTATGGATAAGCAACAATTTATATTCGTGGCGCTCTGTGTGAAATGACTAGCGTACATTAAACCTATTATCTTTTAGCAGTCTTGAGAAAACAAATTATTGTAACTTATCCTTCGTGCTCTTCGCTCGCTCTTGCATCCTGTGTCAACGGAACCCCGCTTCGAGGGCCTCCTATTTCTGTAAACAGGGTTTAAAGTTAGTAACCTAACCAAACTTAACCCCGGTGTTTAATAATAGTTGCCATGTCATTTTGCTATGAGTGTGAGTATTATGTATGAGTACGCTCTGGTTAATTTGCTGCGCAGTCAGTATTTATGATATGATTGTCGTATTTTTGTAGCTAGAGGAATTAATTAGTCTGTCTCGCATTAGAGGAAAAATGTAATATAGTATTGGAGTGTACGACTAAACGCCGACAGACTGAACACCGACAAGACTTTACTTCGACGGGACTATTCGCCGACAGACCGACAGCAGGTCGTCGGAGCCCTGCTACGCGGAGGTCCTATTTCTGTCTGCAGGGTTAAAAGGAACCTAACCAAACCGCACCTCGAGGTGCCTCTGACGTCGACCGTCTAGGGTTAGGATTTTCGGGTCAGGTTCGGAATAATCAGAAGTACTTAAGGATGCCCTGTCGGCGAAGACTCCCGTCGAAGTAAAGTCTTGTCAGTGTTCAGTCTGTCGGCGTATTGTATGTCAGCTTATTGTATGTCGGCGTTTAGTCGTATAGTGGTAGTATTGATGTATATTTTAAAATTATCTGCCTTTACTAGTTTTGTTAAACAATTAATTACTTTTAGTGAAAAAAATTATTTGAGGTAAAAAAGTATACCACGTGTAACAGGAGCATTGCCATTCCTTTAAACCACGTAAAGAGAATCTTGTTCTTTGCCCGTATACAAAAAATCAATCAAATCCAATGAATACTTTAGCCACAGGAAATTATTTTTCATTTTCTTTTCTTTCATTTTCTTTTTTAAATAATTTTGAATAATTTCTAACATATAAATTAAATGCAGTAGTGTTTACGTAAGTCCTTTCATTGTACAGCTCATAAAGCCGTATTCTACTTTTATGAATACCAAACGGTAGCCCAATCAGTGAAAGATGCGTTACTATTAACCGTGATAATCTTGGGAATAAACGTGGTATTAAATTGTTTACAGTATATACTAAAAAAAACGTCATATTGATGATTAGGATCAGCATGATTATGCGAAACTGGTAATTTATTAATGAGTTTAACTTTAAAAGCCTCTAAGCGACTTGCAGTTTTGGGGTTAACAGTGATATCCTTTTTAGCCACTTTGTTGTTTTGGTTGTGGATAGTAATCCTTTGCCCGCAATGATCAGAATCTAGTAAATTTATAATTTCTTTGTGGCTTGGTATAACATCTGTATAAATATTATCTAGGCATGTGGCACTAGTAGGGGTTATTCTTGTGGGCTCCAGAAATAAGTTTACAAGATTGTAGGACTGAAACAGACTTATTATTTTACTACAAGAACCTGAGTTTTCTAATAAATTAACATTGAAATCACCGCAAATGATAATGGACTTGTTCGAGTTACAAATCTTCATCCATTACCTTTTCAAAGCAGTCATACAATCCTGAAGGCGGTCTATACACACTTAATACAATAAACTGCTCCAACTCTATACAGGCTATTTCAACTATCTGCTCAATAGATAGGAATAGATAGGTCGATCTTTAAAAAGGTTATAGTGAGCCAACCTTAAAAGATAGACATATGCTATCGTGGACTTTTTTTTTAAACTTTTTAAGTGGAACAATTCCATCATACATAATTTTTACATAACTTTAACCAATTACGCAGCGCACGCAACGGGAGCTCGCAAAAGGAATAAATTTTCCCCGTTTTGCAATATTTTTCATTGATGCTCCGCTCTTATTGGTCGTAGCGTGATGTTATATAGCCTTTCTCGATAAATGGGCTATCCAAAATTAGAAGAATTTTTCAATTCGAACCAGTAGTAGTTCCTGAGATTAGCGCGTTCAAACAAACAAACAAATTCTTCAGCTTTATAATATTAGTTTAGATTTATTGATGAAAGGAAAAATAAAAATTTCATATAAACTGCTCCTCCCTTTTCACCCCGAAAGAGGTAGATTTTTGAAAAATCTTCAATCATGTGTTTCGTCATTTAATGTTTAGATTACTTTGACTTAATCCAGACACGCAGTGAAATCCTCCCTCAAAAACTTAATTAGGTACCCCTTTTGTTGGTTGATTTTCGAAAAACCCAAAAACTTGTCTATATTTTTTGTCAAAAGTATTAATACCGTTATTCAAGGTAAGCGTTAGGAGCGCTTTAAAATTCTTTCATACAAACTTAAGCACCCCCTAAAATCTCTTTGACGGGAAGTTTTGAAAAACAAAATAATGACCAACTTTATTATTAATTAAATAATAATTTTCGGTCACTGTCCGAACCATAATGATGCGTCCGTTCAGTGTCAACGCTAGAATCAACTGGCAAGTCGGAGGAAGGAATCGGACGTCTATTTGTCTCTGTGCAGAAGTATGCAGACCGCGCCTTCGGACAATCGAACCGACAATAAAATCGGAAACGCCTCGCGGCACTTTCCGACTCGGACTTCCGGCCCGACTATCGGATAGGACGTGTATTGAATGTATACATACAAACTAATGGCTCCAACGCCTTCCGGTAGCCGGATCAGACTATCGGATCCGAAAATCTGATGAAAAAATCAGAGGTGTATTCCCAGTCTAATTCGCCGTGTGTAGACACGGTCGCCAGTATGTTATGGATGCGGCAGGCGGCACCACGGCACAGCGGCGCCGTCCGGTATGCGCCGTGTCTGTCCATGGCGTGACTCATTATCAGTGTTGTATGGCGGTCTAGGGGAGTCTGTCGACGGCACCGGTTGTTTTCACGTTTCGTGACGGCTTACCTACGCTAATTTTGTTTTAAAATGGAGTTAAATCAAGAATTATTAATTACATTGATTCATGAAAGGTCTGTAATATGGGATAAGAATTGATAAGATGATCGGATGTACCTTATTCGAAGCCTTCTTTTCCTTTTTTTTCTTTTTTGAGTTTTCTATACACGTAATAAGCAATGATGATCTTTTTGCACTGAAAAAAGATAACTGAGCCGTACCATGTACAAGCTAGTAGGTACCTACACGTTTTTTCTATGGCGCCGTACAATAATTAAACCGTGCCGAATACAAACGGCCTCATAGTTTCGCCATGTCTGTCTTTCTGTTCTACCGCGGCTTAAAAGTCATCCTCTACACGTAAAGTGGAGATGACTTTTTTTTTCTCGTCTATCCCATGGTGTGAGGTATCGTTGGATACGCTGCTCAAAAATATGGCGGCGTGTGTGAAAACCATTTTTCGATTCAAGTATCCGTTTGCGAAATATTAAGCTTTAAAGTGCAAATTTTAAAATTTTTTATTTATGCTCGCATAATTCATCAAAATGTAGGCCAGCTGATTTTTTTTTCACGATTTCAGGTTTGGTCCCATAGTAAAAGTTGTTTGTTATCATGAGTACAATCATGTGTTTAAGGATCGATCACTAATTACCAGTCACCCTATATACTTATTATTATTATTAGGTACGAAATTTAGGTATAAATTACATTAAAAACAATACACAAACACAAAAAATAAATAAATAAAATTAAATTATAAATAAATTAAATTAAAATTAGATCAAATAAAATAAATAAAATAAAACACAATAATTATAATTTCATAACCGGCATTGGAACAGCAACATGCGTGCCACATCCATGCCAGACATAAGGGCAGTCCAGCCTATCCTATCTTTGCGTCTGTGTTTTAGACATTTTTGAACTTTTAATAAAATTATTAACGGTCTGCTACGGCATCAGCTATGATAATAACTTAAATTCCAGTATAGTCGCGCCGTAAATCATTTTTAAATTGGCTTCAAATGGTTTAATCAGGGATTTGTCATTAAAAAAAAAACTAAAAATCTAACTAACTCAATAAATTACTGAACTTCGGTAGAACATTTGTAAGGGATCAATTCCGACCATTTGTTTCTAGTTGAAATATTAATATTAATACTAATTATGTCTAAGTATTGTGGCTTAACGGTTTGAAAAGGTATTTAATTTTGGGATTTATTGACTGAAGGCGCCAAACTCGTACGGTAAGCCGCCCGTGGTAATAACAAAATCAATATAAGCTGGCCTATTTTACTATTAAACCTTCGTACTACGCTAGGCAAACTGAACGTCAGTGTTACCATTGACGTGGGGCACACTGTACTTAACTTACTGTGTAGTTGGACAAATTCTGGGTCGACTCAATTTAGATCGCCATCGACAAGGCTAAGGTAGGCAAAGGTACCTCTTCGATTCGCAAAATATGGGTATCCTGTTCTGTAGGTACGTACTTAGGTATGTACATACCTACAAAACAACAAGTCCTCAACGTTTTGAGAATTTTAGCTCTAATTAGGGAGGATACCTACATGTCTTGTATAATTATAGAGCTATAATAAATTATGTAAGTAGAAGTAGGTAGGTCTCTTAAAGTGCCACGGACCACTCTAGTAGTCCATAACAATAGAATTTCAACTGTGTCTCATATTCATGTACCTACTCAACGGGATAGAATGTTCATAGGTATTTTTAATATATATGTAATGTTTGCAAGGACAACTCTTTCGCACAGTATTCCCATGGTGTCGTGATACAGCCGTCGAAGAAGTTTAGAGGTCAGCTTGGCTCTTAGGATAGAATCTTCATGTTATGCGCGTTGCATGAGCATTGCGCGCTCGGCTGCCTTCGAAAGCGCACGTCGAATTGTACCGCTATGCAAGAAAAATAAACTCGTATACAAAACTCGCGTCCGGCGCGGTTATTAATCAACTGTAGCCATAAGTCCGATTACGAAATTCGTCAATCCTTTTCTGAGACCTTCAATCTACTTCAATGCCGACTGAAGCCTTTTCAATTGTGACACGGCTAAGTTAAACATGCGTTTACATATGTTTTGGTGATTGAATTTGTATAGGTATTACGATTGTTTTAATATTCAAGATGTATGGAAAGAAGGTTTTCGGTTTATTTTCTTCAGCGCTGCTGTCGTTACTTGTGATAACCGGTAAGCAAATCCCAACTTTTTATTTTATTTTTCTTCATAAACTGCGGTTTAACTTTAGCAACTATAAAATTTTATATGTATACTGCAGACCGACTTCGAAGGATCATCATGTTATAGCTATCTGTCGTATTCGTATGGGTAGGTACCTATAGCCTTTAATATTTTTAGGGTATCATTCAAAAGGTCACTAAAAGCTTGTCGGAGAAGGTCTTTATATCTACTGTCTCTATACAAACTTTAAACGTGTACATCTTGCATGCAATTCTGTTTAATAGCGAATCGAGGCAGCGTAATAAACTTACCTAAAAAGCCTTTTGTTCATCTTCTCCAGACTTATTTATTCAATTATCAGCCGTTTGTGTCCCACTGCAAGGCAAAGGCCTCCCTTCGGTTCTTCCACTTATCTCTATCTACTGCAGTATGTGGCCAATCTTTAAGAAGAGAGTCGAGTTCGTCCCGCTATCTCCTTCTGGGCCAGCCGCGTTACCGTTTGCTGCTGTTTGGAAATCACTGTGTGGTTGTTTTAGCCCATAACCAAACTTGCCTTATCTTTTATTTTTCGCCTTTTAATTCTTCGAGGAGGAGACTCATGGTTTAAGCATGGCATGGGCCTAGTTTAGACCTCGCTATTGTTGTCGATCCTATGTAACAGATAAAACAAATAGAGCTCACTGCATGCATTTAAAGGATGATGGTCAGCAGACAAATACCTAATTATATACACCACAGCACCTCAGTAGCTGTATGTATTCAGTGTAGGTGAATTGCCCTATTTGCATTAAAATCATCTTCAATTGAACCGTTCAAGCTTTCTTCTTCAAAGCTGAACATAAATCTAACTAAGTACTTACTTACAAAGATCTCGGTGTTCGTGTTTTAGTTTGATGAACTTGCTATTGACACATTGTTCTCGGGCCCGTAATTTTTTTTTAGGTGGGTCTGAAGATGGTGGTCGGGTGAAGCGAGTCCGCGCTGACGGCGGCGGTGCGGTGTCGCGTGAACCTGCGCAGGCTCTGGACGCACCAGACCCTGAGCCCGGCACCGCTCCCGCTCCCCCGGCATTCCTCAGCCCCTCCGTGAAGGAATACCTTGAACTGGGAATGGCTATACCAGGTAAGTGTGGAGATTTTTAATATTTTTATTAAGTATTTTCCCTGTGCTTGTGTTAAGGCTACCATACACGGTCAGTTCTACCTTTTGATCCATCTGCACTGATCCAAATCCGTACCGTGTGGCCGTGAGGGCCTCAAAATTGCTCGATCACCTACGACTTACGTCACGGCCCGAACGATTACGACCCGGTCGATCGAACTGGCGCAGATTCTTCTTTATAGATTGATGTCTCCATGTAGGTATGGTAACCTTTAATAATGACTATGAGTTATAAATAAGCTCAACACTATTTTAATGTATGTGCTACAGCTGATGATGCGAATGTTTAACCTTCAGTTTTTAACTACAAGTAGATATTGGGACTATTTTCTCCGCAACATATATGTATTAAATTGCTAAGACCCACCAGCTTACATTAGGAATATTATGATTATCCCTCTTGATTCATCATTAGATACCTACTCTCATTTTCGTATTCCTATGATCATTACCGGCGATCAAGTTAAGTTGACAGGTAGTAACAAAATTACACGTTTGTTGATAAATTATTTATGAAGCGTCATCAACGTTTTTGTGGTTGGTGTCTCATTATTAAACCCTAAATTGCCACTAATCAGCAGCTTACAGGTTAGTGATGTCCATATTTCGAGCCTAATCTAGTAACTATTAGGTAGGGCAAAACTTGGGTAATCGGTGATAGTTTTGTTTTTTACTTGTAAAATTCGATTCATTGATCAGACTATTTTTTAAATTTACTGTGATATAGTAGACAAAATAAGTTTTGCTAACTTATATCTAAAAATGTGGCAAATACTATAATGATTGAAAAATGTACATTTATCAAGTCAGTAGTAACTTGGTAATAAAACACAATTATCTATCACCGAATAGCTGCATATCACGAATTAGCCAAGTTTTGCCCACTTACTTAGTTTGTGATTATCGTTTCTACTTCTAGTTACACGCAGGACCTAAATTAACTCGAAATTAGGCAATTATTTGTGACAAATTGAAATTGTGTTTTATAATTAGGTGCATTCCTAGCCAATATTATTTTTGTATCGGGTACAAACGGTTAAACTGACGTTTTTTCAGACCTCAATAAGCTATTTTGTTTGATGGATATCTTGCGATATTTCCTCTCTAGCCGCAATCCTCATTAGCCGAGTACATGTTATTATTATAACAAGTTCTAAATATGTTTAATGAAAGGCATATTTTATTTAAATTAACTAAATAGGTCAGACGAAGTTTCGGCCTCGACATTTGTTAAGTTTATTGACACGTTCGCGGATCTTGAAATTTCTTAATTGTTAGATGATAAAAGATAATGTTTTTTTATCTAATTTTTAAAAGTTCAAGTATAAAGCTGTCACGACATAGAATTAAAAACTTGTAAATAGTCGGTTCCTATACGCAGTTTACACATATCTATGGAAATGTTGAGACGTTACTCCAATATCTATATACCTACATCGTTACATAAGGGAGAAGTTTCTCCATTTGCAGCATTATGGTTTCTTTTCTATAAAAGTTGTGCACTATTGGCCAATTTTTTAAGTAAATACCTAAGTAAACGTACCTAAGGGTACTTTCACCTGTATCGTGGGTGATTGACGAATTCATGACAATAAATAAACAGCCAGACCCTACTTTGATGAACAGATGAGCTACTTTCTGTTGGTCAAACAAATTTATTATAAGTACAGTAATCGAACCCGCGAAACCGCAGCCCGATTGCTCAGCCATTCAGTAACTGCGCCAAACGTTCTTATTTTCCCATGGGCTTTGAGTACTTTCCTGTAAAAAACAGAATGTTGGTATATATGGACTACCTATATGTGTCTTAGGTACTCGTAAAAGTAAATGGATACAAAAGACTGACGATTTATTTATTTATTTAAACTTTTCGCACTCAAAAAAGGTACAAAGGCGGCCTTAGGCCGCGGTCGCACTACTAAGGCGACTGCGATCTGCGACGAGACGGCGATTTGGTGAAAACAAACTCATACCTATAAACATAATGTCGGTGGCCGTACTGCAGAAGCGATAATTTGTTCATAAGTCGCCGTCGCCTCGCAGTCGCCCTTAGGCATTCTCTACCAGTCAACCAAGGGTGGTGAAGAGATTACATGGCAGGTGCTCTGTTTGAGAGGAACAATGATAAAAAAAATATTAAAAATATATCATACTGAATTATAAATTAAATAGGTACACAAGTAGGTGCATAAAGAGGTTATACACTTATAATACACGTACATACATATTTACTATAATATTTAGCTACCTACAATATACATACACATACATAAACTCACGCCTTCTTTCCATGGGGGTAGGCAGAAACTACAGAACGCCACCTGCTACGATCCTTACATACTCCTTTTGCCTCGTACGGTCATACATCTGGTAATACACGCACGCCGGTTGCGAGTACTACGCACCTGACCTTTCTGAAGAACATCACTAATATTTGTCTTCCTAGGGCGTCCCCTCCCGGCGTTTCCAGTTCCACTGACATCTGCCGTGTTACCTTTTGCTAGTCGACTTTCATTCATCCTCTCAACATGACCAAATCATCTAAGCATGCTCTTTTCAATTTTTGTCACTACATCTTCTTTTAAACCGCACCGTTGCCTTACCTATATTATATATACAAATTCAAGGAAGATTTATTATAAGTATTAAAAAAGATTCCGTTTTTTAGGCATCATGTCGTGAGTAGGTTAGGTACCGCCTTTTAACCAGTAGGTATTAACTTATTAAGATGTTAAGCACTTATTGAGGTCATACCACATTGACCTACCTACATGCCGTTTTACAATGGAAATTGGCAAATGAAGATTGTTTTTTAATACAACTTCATTCATACATTCTTCATTGAGAATTAAGTATAAGTAATCTTAGTTGTTAATAAGTCGATAATAAATGCATGCAATTAGTTACAGACATTATACACGGGGTATTTACAACTGAATTGTCTTTCTGAAAGTAAGCTGTAACTCTTTAAAACCCCTGTTACACTACGCGATATTCAGGGCCCGAAATTTAGATGATCATTAGGGACCCTTCCTATGGTCGTCAGAAGCCCGAGTCTGACAACCAGTCTTACCAAGGGATATCGTATTACCCATTAACTGGGTTGTGGAGGTCAGATAGGCAGTCGCTCCATGTAAAATACTGGTATTCAGCTGCATCCGGTTTGACTGGAAGCCGACCCCAATATAGTTGGGAAAAGGCTAGGCAGATGATGATGATTAGGGACCCTTCCTCCCTTACTCTTATAACACTATCCAATTTAGGAGACGGGTCCCGAATATCGCGTAGTGTAACGTAGCATATACCAAGGCTAGGATACTTAAATAGTTCCAAGTACCTATTTAATGTTTTTAACTCTTTATCAATTGTGAATGTCTCTTTTCCTCGGTTCTTAGCGTTTGTCTTCGTCCCTTTATGATTGTATGTAGTAAGGTATGTCGAATTGGCATATAGGTATCCTACCAAGTCCTCACATTGCAGCACCGAACGTCGTGCCAACCGTACGCGAACTCTGCTTACCTCAATACGTAATTAGGTGCTCGCTCACTGTGTAGCTGCTATGAAATATTAGTTGTTACTTCATAACAATTGTCTGCTCACTAATCGATGGACGTTTACATGATTTATTGATCATTACAATTAGGCACATTCCAAAATTAACTGCGTACCGCTATTACCTATTTATAATTCTTCATTAGTAACAGAAGACGTATTATACTTTCCTTCATATTTTACTAGCTGATGCCCGAGGTTTCACTCGCCTTCTTAGAAAACTGTTACATGTTTCAGGATAAAAAACTAAAAAGTAATCTATATGGTAATCCATGGTCACAGTCTACATGTGCGCTTTCATTCCAAATCCGTTCAGCTTTTAAAGAAAATAATATACTCACAAACATCCATCCTTAACATAATTATTTTATAATAATAGGTAGGTCTTGGGTTGGATTCCCAGGTCGGGCAAAGTATATTTATTGGGTTTATCTGGAATCGCTCAATAGCAGCCCGGAGTCTGGATCTGTGCCCGGTTGATGGCAATAGGCTCGCCCCCTACTACATGGGACTTAAACATAACTGGCGAAATGTGGGTGTACTATATAGGCCACCTCTGCCCAACCCTTCTGGGAAACAAGGGGTAATGTTATGTTATGTAGATAATTAATTAGATAGGTACTAGCTTAATAGGATAACTAAAATTAACTATATGAAGGTCTTCCGTCTTGACTGGCAACGTGCTCGGAGCAACTTTGTTCTCTCGTTAATATTGACTGACTTTTACGCTGTGCCTTACATAGCTCTTATTGTGCTATCATTCACTTAAGTAGCATCGCGGACATTTGCGATAAACCACTTTTCGACCTTATTGCTAAGGTAATAAGGTTGAAAAGTGGTTCACCACAAATGTCCGCGATGGTACATATGCAGTCACAGTGGTACACCTACTGTACGAACGAGGTCGTAGCCACGCACGTTTTTGGGCAACGCACCCAGTGTAAATCGGGCAGTTGCGTAATACATTAGCATGTGCTTGCGCGGAGGAGCGATGAAAGTTCGCGTTTCAATAACAGTAATTAAAAAGGTAAAGGTACGCATCTCTGTCTCGAAATTGTAGGAAACACAAAACATAAATAACATTACTTAGTAGGAACTGAGTTTTTGTTTGATCATGATATCAGATTGGTACTCTGATGCGATCGTTTTGCATGGTTTCAGGACAGGGCGAAATGATATCTACATACCTAGTATTCACATTTTTCACACTTCACCGAAATGATTCTTCTTGAGAGTTTTCACGGTTGCGAGTAAAAATAAAATTACTATGACAAAAGCCAGAAAAAGGTTTTCATGTCTAAGCCATACTACGATACTACCATAGATGACCAAATCAACGGGTAGGTACAATTCCTATTAGGTAAATAAAAATAATTTGCGGTATTTAGACTAAGTAATACAAGGGAAGCCGAAGAAAGAAATAAAAGAAAAGCCAGCAAGTAGGTACTGAAATTGCGAATGTTCTTCTGAGTAGATAACCATGCCAATGTCTACATTGAAAAATTGCCGCGTATTTGCGTGCGTCGTAATATTAGGCAATCACTCTTTATATCGATAGCTTACACAAATTTTCTGTACATATCATTTATTTATGGCATGTATTTAATCAAACCTCTAATAATTTTGCGCTCTTGAAAATATTATTGAGCTTTTTAATATAATGATTGCGCTTCTTTTAGTGAATCTCAACTAATTCCTATTTTGGGGTCCTAAAAATACTAAATAACCGAGTAACTGCAACCAACTTGAATGTAGCGCTCGCTGGCCACTGCCACGGCAATGCTCGCTTCGCTCGCTCGACTCGCGTGCGGTTGGTCACAGTTCTAACCTAACCTAACCGTTTTGGTTGGGGTGCCCTAGCTTAGTTACTGCGACCAACTGTGAGAAAAGGCCAGAAAGTTAAAAAGAGGCCCAATTATTAAAAAGTATGCATCATAAGGAGCGCAAAAAGATTTTTGAGGATCAGTTTAATATTTCTCATCTACTTGTTCCGGAGTTTGTTGTGCCTGTTTTATCTGCCCAGATGTAATACTAGGTATGATGAAGTGTGAGCGTTTCGGTGGCTGTTTGATGTTCTAAAACGGCTGATAGGGTACTTAGTTGAAAAACAATGAAAGCACATAACTTTAATTTTTACCTCACCTGTTCGTGACCGAGTAGGTAAGTATTGGCTAAAATCTTCGAGAAAACTTAACTTTAGTATTTTGAAAACGTTATTTCAATGTTGAAAGATTAATGTTTATTGACATATTTTAACATTAGATTCGTAATAATGATTATTATTATCCATAACATAACACAGTGCGACACACAGGTGGTCTGACTAGAGATGTGAGATTAACTTAATATGTCTTATCATGTTTTGAAATAGTTTTTTCCCCGTTTTGTGCTGTGTGCAAGTTTCGCAGTTATACGCAACCAACCGAGTTTCATGCATCCATCCATATATTATATACCTATACATATCTTTGTAATGTCTACATTAATATTTAGTGAAATTCCCAATTGTCTATGTTTTAATTTTCACGCCTGAACGGTAACACCGGTTTTAATTGAGTGGTTAAGCTTGATTAGTTTCGATATCATTGACATGAATGCAATAATAAATTCGCTATTCATTTGTTTTTTATCCACAACATCACTACAACTTGTTTGGCCTACTTGTAGATTAGTGGAACCCACCAAAAATATTTTATGTAAAGTAGGTTGCCAAGACAAGTAGGTACATAACGCTTTCACTGTTAAAAAGTTATCAGATCTAATGTAGAGCCAAGCCCCTAACTCTACAAGGCCTAACTCTACAAACTTTAAATCTTGGTCAAAATGTATGGTTTTCCGTTTCGCGGCCGTCGTACAGACACTCCAAAGCTTAAGGTACTAACTAGGGTTGCGGGATGTTCGAAAGAGTTACCGTGGCCCCGGCACAGGCAACTGAAGGAACACAGGTGGGTTAGCCAGTAAAAGTCTGACACGCCCTCCCGCTCCACCCAGAGCGGGAGAAATCATTTGATGATATACCATCCATAAAAAAAGGGCTTAAGGTAAGAAATGAAGTCACTTGTAGTCATGCAATAGTTCAATGGGACGGCTAAGCCATATATTTTGACTAAGGTGTAAGGTATGTAGAGTTAGGCTTTGTAGAGTTACGAGGCATGGCTCTACATTAGATCTGATAACTTTTTAACAGTGAATGGTTATGTAAGTCTTGGCAACCTACAACTTTACATGAAATGTTTTTGGTGAGATTTAATTTATTTTTGTCTATTTATTTTTTATTTTAGCGGTGATATTGTACTGACCTATTATCCGTAAGAAATACAGACTTGCACTTCCCTTTAATGGAGTTGGAGGGTGAAAGTTAGAGATTTCTTAATTTTGTTGTTGTTTGTGTGCATATCTTAGGCTGCATACCAAGTTTCAGCTTTCTAGGTCATCGGGTAGTGCCCTAGAGGTTTAGATGAGTGAATGAATCAGTGAGTCAGTCAGTCAGTGAGTGACGAAATCGACGTATTTTAGATATTAATAAAATCCAAAGTATAAAAGCTAGACAAATGAAACTTTGTGTGTTTTATAAGTCTGCTAATTATATATTATTCTGAGAGTTTGAGTTCTCTAGCATTATCCAGGCCGAAGCTATGAGGGTTTGAAAATACGACGAAACGCTTCGAGAAAAGGTAGTTAGTGTCCCTGCTTTTTGTTTTTGGTTGCACTAGGCACTGCTGCATGCCGTGCCCCCAGATAAATTGAACCAGTTTAGACATTCAACTTATTTATGAATGTCTATATAAAACGCATCTTTCTACACTTTACGAGTACGTAAACTTTTCTTTCCAACAAGATATAAACTTTACGAGTACATACAAGGATTTTTTAAATTGGTTTACATAATCCATTTATAGCAATAATAATAATAACAACTCCAACGCCGTACCTCTACGTTGAGGACGTGATGAGGCTTGCGCGCTCCAATGAACCCTACGTCTGTGCTGGTATCTGGTAGAGTTTACTTTGTCGGGACAGGTCTAGGGTGAGGAGCCCGATTATGAGATACAATATAAATGCAGGGTAGCATGTGGTAAGCTGTTGAGCAGTAGCGACCCCACGGGCCCGATCTCCCGGGAGAAGTCTTGTTCCTCATCTCTGGCTTGCCTTTATTGATCAGTTGAAGAGAACTCTGACGAGGAATAGAGCTCCCACCTCTTTTTTGCGTTTACTGGCGGTTCGAGTGGAGATTTGCAAGAGCAAACGTGCTCGCAAGTAAATATTCCAGTAAGATTCTGGTAAAGACTTGACCGTACCCCCGGGATTGTTCTGATATAGTCGTGGTATATCTCTCCACTCTTCAACCACCTCAGGATATGATGCTACCTTGTCGCTACGTCACTATGTGTTAGCAACCGTTTTCGGAGGCCTATTATTGAGTGTGCTAGTCACCCCCTGCCATTTTATACGTGTATAACATTGGTCAGGCAGGGGACCGTACTTTTATAGTTCTAGGGAACGAGTCCATTATAGCCACCCAAACCCATGGCCCAAACATCTTTTGTTTCCATGTTCTGCAATAATCCTGCACCTACCGGGGGTTGTCCTTGGGTGCATACATGAATAAACGTCGGTTGGTGCCTCATTTCATTAGAAGTGTCTAACGGGCCTCTGCGAGTTGGCCTCGGCTCCACGTACGCCGTCCAAAGGTTCGGGACCCCATGGTCCCGAGAAATTTTAAAGACACAATAATAATAACAATCTATTTGATTGTAGATAACAGCATCCTAATTGCGTAACACACTTTCAAGCACAATCTGAATGATGTTGAAGGTTATTGCTAATCCATTGCTTCATAATGTTCGAAAAAGTCTGTTCGACAACGTAACGCAATGAATGTTGTTGAACTGTCAAAATGAAAGCCATTGCTACTGTAAGTGTGTTACGCAATTATCCCGCAGCAGGATCCATTTAGTTATTGACAAAGTTGTCAACTAACAAAGCTTAAGTATAAGTACCTATACTTAAGCTTTGTTAGTACAAAACAGCGACAGGCTAAATGACAATAATATGTGTGTAATTGATTCGAATTCACTGATTGCCATGAAGAGAGCTCCGATTACTTAGATTGTAGCCGTTTGAGCAAATCGCCCTGACATTCTGTACGTGGTCTGAGGTCGACACGAAGGTAGTCATGTGTGTGCACAACACTAATCAGTTATAAGTACTATGTATGTAGTATTATATTATCTGTGGTTGTATACATCCATCAACACGTCCATTCAACTTAATCGCTTGAAATAATCTTCTTTATCATAGTGACTAAGAACTCTGCCGTTAAAATTAAATGCATTCAACCTCCATGCTAAGCGACGAATATTCCAGACTCCCACGGAGCAGTGGGTCGTAAATTATAGCCATCTTGTTTTTGTTTGGATACACGCCCGCAATTTTATAAAAGTGCTTAAATAATTCTGTAAACTGGTTCGAATCCAGATAGACATCCATAATAACACGGTCTTTTTTAGGGTTCTGTAGTAAAACAAGGAACCCTTATAGTTTCGCCAAGTCCTTCTGTCTGTCCGTCCGTCTGTCAGACTCTTGGTCACGCCAACAAAGGTAAGAATGAAATAAAATCTTAAAACGAAAAAACATTTTTGTGTACCTATGCACTCGTAACTCCCGTAAAGCAGAGGGATATTTTTTTACTCGTCTAATCCGTTGTGTGGGGTGGCGTTAGATAGATCTTTAAAAAAATACAGGTAATTTTAAATATTCAGGGATCCGTGTGCGAAATAAAGTAATCATTTTTGCTTAAAGTAGTCATTTTTGTTAGAGACAATCTTTTTCTTACTTTTGGCCACATTTTACATGAAAAAAATTTGTTTGACAAGTTTAGTGTCTCGTAATGGGGTACCCATGGAATTAGTATGTACTATATATGGGTACCTAACTTAGTTCATCAAACGATATTTTGTAGATAGTTACAGTACTTATACTGTATTATATTCTTACAATGTTAGTAGATCATACAGCCATATCGCGACACAAAGGTACCGCTCGTCGCGCAACAGGCGGTGCCTTTTTGTCGCGTCGCGTGTAGCGCCTGTTTGCCGGAGCTTTTATGATTTCAAAACATTTCGGAAACAAAGTGTTTTATCCAAGGTTGATTGAACTAACAGTCTAACATTGTTGACATTTACAATGATTAGAGTATAAGTAGTATTTAGTTACTGCCTCTCGTTGGTCTGGTGGTCGCAAGCGAACCACGAATTGAACTACAGCTACTGCTGAGCATGAGGTCCTGGGTTCAATTCCCAGGTCGGGTCAGGTATTATTGGGTTTTTCTATTAGGAATTTCTCAGCAGCAGCCCAGTGTGGGAATTAAACATACTTGGTGAAATGTGGGTGTACTATTACACCTATGCCTTTAGCCCTTCGGGGGTTACAGGCGTGATGTTATGTTATATAGTATAAGTAGTAATTACTTCGTACGATCACGTAATTTTCGACAGTCACCAAAACAATGCTTCAAAGTGTTGATGTATAATTGGCGGGGCGTATGATAATGTGGGCGAACAATAGCAGGCTGGACGATTACACGACGAAAACTCATAAAATATTTACACACAAGACGTGTTTGACCCTAACAACCTGCGCGTGCGATTGTCGTCAACTTTTATTATTGAATTCTTTCGATTTATTATTTTTTAAATCAGGTTTCCAAAAATATCATTAAAGCCTTCGTATTCAATCTTTTGAAAGCTAAACCCTGTTAAAAAGCTATTAGAATTAATAACGTCTTCATTAGTAAACCTCTATGGCGTTTAATTGATGTGACTTAAATTCGACTTAATTTTTCCTGCCAATGGCCTTCAAAATATGCCTTTTTTCTAAGTGAATAGAATACAAAATGCAATAGTGTTTGTAAGAAGTTCGTTTGTCTACTTAACAGCGCCGTCACCGCCTCGGCTGCGCTTGCGCCACAGCGTTATAACTGCGTTGCGCCACGCGTGGGTCATATGTAGCCATTATTAATGATAATGATAACGCTTACCGCTAACGCATTGTTCAGCCTCTGTATTATAGCTTGACAGCACAGAGTACTCTGTGCTGACAGCATTCATTAAACTGTATGGTATACACGGTTACATGTTATTTGATAAATTAATTAAATTCGTACTTGGCATTACTCGGACTCTATACTAACTCTACATTTTCATGGACCTATTAGATTTATATCATAATTCAAATTATATTTTTGTTCTAATTCAGTAAGCACCTTTTTGTAATCGAATCATTTCTAAATATACTTTTAATAATGATTCCATTAGTGTACCCATCCTGTTGAGCCGGTTTCGGTTTTATAGGTGTACAGTAATCATGAATATGGTCTCACAATCTCACACCCATAGTGTGAAGAAGATTTGACTCGATGATTTAAATGCCAATGTAATCGAATGAGCAATATTTAACAAGCACAAACACTCGCGCCTCTAATACTTTGTGTTGTGTTTGGTTGCGTCCGCGCAGTTTATTTATCTATGGACGCAGTTATTGGCTTGTATTGTATACAGGGTGTAAGGGACAGCCCTCCGCAAACTAACAGGCTGCATTCAGCTCCTTATTTTGAATCATATTCCACTAGAAATATTCTCAGGAAAATTTTTCTTTTTTAAATCGTATTTTCAGTTATCTACTATTACTTTATTTCAATGTAAAATTATATTCTCTGTACGCAGCACTCCATTTATGTAAAATAAAAAAATCAGCAATGGATCTTGAAATACTCGGCGGCCGAAGGCTCGCTGCGCTACCGTTCGCTATGCGCGTTTTGCCACGGTAACGATACATTGCGTGTGAGGTAATAAGACAAATCAGGTTTATTGGATTCCCATAACGTTCCTGAAATAATTTAATGTACCGGTCACCTTAGTATGATATACTGAATTCACCCCATCAGTCTGCGGAGGGCTGTCCCTTACACCCTGTATAGGGCATGCAAATATCCGCCCCATTTTACTATCTGGATAATTCGAATACACCCAGAACCCTATCTGGATATATCCGCATAAAAAGGATATTTTGGATACTACTACTGTAATAAAGGTAAATCAAACTAATATAAGTTTCCAATCGTCATTTTATTACAAAAACTCTCCATTAATCGTGTTCTAACATGTCATAGTTATGTTACTAACGAATCATAAAATATAAAAAAACATTTTTCAAACAATAAGACTAGAAGCGGACCCCAACATAGTTGGGAAAAGCCTATGATGAAATGCTTAAAGGTTTTCTTCCTTATTGTATTAAATTACTAACAAAGTTCCGAATGTACTTATGTAATGAAAACAAGAATATTGAATTTTACAAATTATTAACATTCTATTTCATTGTTTTAATTGGATAAGTATGTACATTTGTAACTTTTTCATCACAAACTTCAGTCTTAATTATGAGTGAGGTCTTTAGAAAGAAACTCTTAATGTATACGTAAGTAGATAATAATATAATATGTATTATTTTATTTCATTAACAGATTATAAACCATAAGATTCGAATTAAAAAAAAAACTCTTACGATTGTCTGTTCTATAACAGGCTGAAAACTTCGATGCTCTCCAGAAAATGCTTCAAAACCTTTATGATGCTTCTTTTAAGGTAGGACTTAGGATGAATATGGCCAAAACAAAGATTATGGCAAACATCTTTAGTAATTCAAATCCTTCTGTTAAACTAGGAAATGAAACGTTAGAGATGGTTGACCAGTATGTCTATCTTGGCCATAAGAGCATCAGCAAACCGAGATTTCTAGAAGAATACAGCCTGGGTGGGCCGCATTTAGCAAATTGGATGACATACTGAAATCAGGCAAAATTCCACAATGTCTGAAGTCCCGTCTCTATAACCAGTGTGTTCTGCCCACCATGACGTACGGTGCTGAGACGTGGACACCCACGCAAGAGTCTGTGTACAGGGTGAGAGTTGCACAGAGAGCCATGGAGCGTTCCATGCTCGGCATAAGATTGATAGACCGAGTTCCAAACGTAGAGATCCGAAGACGAACGAAAGTTTTCGATATCAAAAAACGAGTTATGGAACTTAAATGGAGCTGGGCAGGACATCTGGCAAGGCGCAGTGATGACAGGTGGAGTAAGGCAGTGACTGAGTGGCGTCCAAGGACTGGAAGACGAAGCGTCGGCCGTCCGGCGGCGAGGTGGGCAAACGACATTGTTACCATCGCGGGTAGAACCTGGATGAGGTTGGCACAGGAACGTAAGGATTGGCGCATGAAAAGAGAGGCCTATGCTCAGTAGTGGGTGAAAACGGGCTGTGGATAATGGATGATGATAACAGCTATAATACACATACATTATACAACATGTTCCGGAACTAACGCACAACCTCTTAAGGGGTCATTGTACTCTTCATTACGTAGGTACAACTTTTACTATGAAACCAACCCTGAAATCGCGAAAAAAAAATCAGCTTTTCCCTACATTTATGTTCGCATAACTCGTCAAGATCCATCGCAGTTGAAAAACATGAACCAATTACCTAAATGTAATTTATTTTAAAATGTGCGTAGCTGAAAAAATGTACGAGCTTGACGCCTATAGACAGGATTGGATACACTAGCTCAAGACAGAGAGGAGTGGAAGGGAGAAAGGGAGGCCTTTGCCCTGCAGTGGGACAACAATACAACATAGACTAAAGGGCTGATTTTTCAATCGTCAGATAACTTTTATCTGGGGAATAAGTTTGACGTTTTGACAGCTTTTGTATAGAAAATATGTCAAACCGCCATATTTATTCCTCAGATAAAAGTTATCTGACGATTGAAAAATCAGCCTTTAAATAAATAAATTTTACTGCCTCGCTGGGCTAGTGGTCGCAAGCGCTACTGCTGAAGCATGAGGTCCTGGGTTGGATTCCCAGGTCGGGCAAAGTATTATTGGGTTTTTCCATCTGAAATTTCTCACTAGCAGCCCGGAGTTTGGATTTGTGCCCGGTTGATGGCAATAGGCTCGCCCCCTATTACATGTGACTTAAACATAACTGGCGAAATGTGGGTGTATACTATATAGGCACACCTCTACCTAACCCTTCGGGGAAACAAGGCGTGATGTTATGTTATGTAAATAATAGAGGTAGGTAAATCTATACGCAAAAGCTGCATCCTATGTTACTTCTTTTATTGGATCAGATGGACAATACGAAAAAAGGCTTCGGGAAAAGTCCAGGAGCTAGACCACCACCTCTTAAAGCAGTATTATTGTAATCAGTATTTATTATATTAACTAGTATTATTGCAGCAGTATTATTGTTGTGTTGTTATTCAGTGTGGGAATACTAACATGAAACATTAAAATAATACTGCTTTAAGAGGGGGTGGTTGGCCCCCTGTCGATCGATTTTCATTGTCAATGTCGAATAAAACCAAAAGATTGTCGTCACGTCGTGTCAAGTCACATTATTAAGTAAACGCTACTGACCTTGTTCCAACCTGTCCTCGCGTATCGTAAGTTCGGTAGGGTCACTTCATTTCGCACTCCGATTACGTGACTTCTGGGGCCTTAGCACGTAAATATTGTTTCCCAAATAATATCCATGAATGACTTGTTTATCATAGCATTTACATAATACTTGATAAAAGGAAGTTATGTAAGAACAACGTTTGTTTTGGTAATGTAACCTTGGTGCTAGGATAGGTCATTCAATCTAGGTTTGGTTTATTGTTTACAAATAGGTAGTATAATTATGTACCTATTTAAAACAGCTATAAAGAACCGCATGTCGAACCTCAAATAATTCCCATTTTGCTTTCCTAAAAATATCATTGAAAACTCTAATATAATGATTGCGCCTTTTTTTTATAAACCTCAATTAATTCCTATTTTAGGGTCATAAAAATACTAAATAGCCAAGTAAAAACTGCGACCATCTTGGATATAGCGCGGTTGGTCACAGTTTGAATCTAACCGTTTGGTCGGGGTACCCTAGCTTTATCACTGAGGCCAACTGTGCGCAAAGACCAGAAATTAAAAAAGAGGTTGATTAAAAAAAAAAAGTATGCATCATTAGAGGCCCAAAAACTTTTAGAGGTTCATTAATCGAAAAATATTATACAGGGTGAAAGGGACAACCCTCCGCAGACTGAAGGGTTGAATTCAGTATATCATACTAAGATGACCGGAACATGAAATTATTTCAGGAACGTTATGGGAATCCAATAAACCTGATTTGTTTTATTACCTCACACGCAATGTATCGTTACCGTGACAAAACGCGCGTAGCGAACGGCAGCGCAGTGAGCCGAGTATATCAACATCCATTGCTGTTTTTTTTTATTTAAGCTGTTTTATTTACATAAACGGAGCGCTGCGTACAGAGAATGTAATTTTACATTGAAATAAAGGAATAGTAAATGAATAAACAATAAAAAAAAATTACATTTTCCTGAGAAATTTTCCGGTGGAATATGATTAAAAATAAGGAGTTGAATGCACCCTGTTATAGTATGCAAAGGGCTGTTCCTTACACCCTGTATAGTAACAATACACGATGCTCGATTTTATGAATTCTGTATCGTGAGATCTCACAATAACATCTTCTGAAGCAGTACACTGCACTCCATACCATACATGGGCCTGCCTATAACAGTAACCGTTTACTGGTGCCTTACGTCACATGTCAGTAATTTATCATCACGATCACAAAACATAATGCAACCATGTCGCCAGAGGCAGATATCACCGCAGATACTAAGCATTTAACGAACGTTAGATCATAATAATATCGTCATCCGTCTTTATCATACCATTCATACCTATTACGTCGGACGATCTTTGGGCTGGTCCGTAAATTCTTGGTTGGTCACGTAATATTAGAACATCTTTTATTTTTTACTTATGATGTTGAAGGTTAACCGGATGATCCACTAACTGAGGCAGGAGATTCATTCGTTGATGACCTTAGAAATCAGGAGACTTGTTGAGAGTGATAATAGCATCATCAAAGTAGGTCCCCATTTCACACATTTTCAGTTCATCATTATCAGTATGGGCACCACAGCTTCGTGTTCAGTTTCATGTTTGCTAGCAGAATACTTAATTGTCTGATCTAATCATTGACTTAATGATTTCATTAGAAGAGAGGCCATTATTACCTGCGTAATATTGCGTCCTTTTAGAGGATTGCTGTTGACGTTGTATATATTGTTGGTTCTTTCTAGTACCTACTTCAATAAATAATGCCATTTTTGATTGGTCAGGTTGCAGACCTACATACCTAACTTATCGTAAAGAATTTTATATGAGTACCTTTAAATTATATCGTATTGTATGTTTAGAAATGTGACTTGTAAGTTCTGAAAATCTATAGACTGCCTCGTTGGTCTAGTGGTCGCAAGCGCTACTGCTGAGTTTGAGGTCTTATTGGGTTTGGGCAAAGTGTTATTGGGTTTTTCCATCTGGAATTTCTCAGTAGCAGCCCGAAGTCTGGATTTGTGCCCGGTAGATGGCAATAGGCTCGCCCCCTATTACATGGGACTTATAACATAACTGGCGAAATATGGGTGTACTCTATAGTACACCCATATTTCGCCTGTATGTACACCTCTGCCTAACCTTTCGGGGATTACAGGCGTGATGTTATGTCATAAAAGTATCAGCAGTCCACATTTCTCATTCAAATGTCAACGATATAAGTACACGCGGTATTAATAATAGTCTAAAATTAGTTATACTAGCTAAAACGAGAATCGCCTCGCACTTCGACCTTTAAGATGACTTGCTTGCTACATTTGTACGTATATTTATGTACAATGTATACACAATACTTACAGTTCCTAGACTTACATAACAGAGTAGGAGTTGCGCCAATCAACGTTTAACAGAATCGTAAAGATTTATGAATTCGTAGCAATAAATTAATTATTTATTTATTGTCTAATAGCTGTTGCCCGCGGCTTCGCCCGCGTGGATACTTCCCTATTTGAATCGGATTTTGTTCATTTTTTTTTCGCGGAACCCTAATTAATTTTCTAAAATAAAAGTAACCTAGGCTACTCCTTATAATGTCAGCTATCTGCCAGTGAAAGTCCCTTCAAAATCGGTCGAGCCGTTTCGGAGATTAGCCGGAACAAACAGACAGACAAACACAAAAAAAAAATAGCGAGACGTCACGCGTCAAGCGTTGTGCGAGTGAGAGCGCGCGAAGTGTAGTTCGCGTTATCGCGATAGTGTAGCCATAGCATCAGCGAGCCACCCCGCGTAGGTTGTTGCTCCACCTAGCCTGAGGGCGTTCTATTCTACGTTGGCCGATAAATTATTACGTTTTGTAAACATTATAATTAAAATATCAATGGAAACACTAAAAGTACCACATTTATACGACATTTGAAGTGGCTAGTATCTTCTAGTGGCTAGTATGTTTAATAACATAGTTGAACACGCACTGAATACGAAACCACATTTTGTGGCTCTGCTCTAATGGAGCCTTTCCGCCTTCATTCGTCTTAGATACTCGACTATCTACATCGACACAGCAAACGAAAAACTACTTTTACCTATACTATACATATTTCCCTTTAAAAAAGTACTTATGAAGTTAAATAATTCAAAAATATTAGTTTATTCTGCTAAAAGGTTGCTAAAAGGTCTGGTTTCATTCACTCTTCTTTCTTTGTCCAAGCAGTCTTTCTTTGGAATTCGCTCCCTCTGAACATCAGGACGCACAGTATGTCGACTAGAACATGCTAGCTGGACAGAAATCGTTATCAAACACTCGAAAACAAAGTGTCGTTTAACGTAAACAACACCATAGAGGCGCTAATTCTAGGAATTGTTTTCGTTTAACACTGTGGATTTGTTTTGTTTGAAATGTGTAAGTACCCTTTATTGTGTAAATCACAAATGCACATTTATTCAGTTGCAATTTAGCACTACGTTGGTTAACATCTCCAAAGAAATTTTGTGATTGAATCTATTTTACTAGTGATGGATTATATACTAGAAGGTATGTATATTTTTATTATATATACATGATAAAGTAATTTTAACTGTGTAAATTTATAAAAGAAACCTACCCTCATACGTCTTTCAAGGCGTAATTTTTCTAACTTTCAAAGGTTTGTTGGAGGGTAACTAAAAACCCCCAGTCTACCCCAGTTTACTTTTTTTTTCTAAAGGTATCTACATATTTAAGCTTTTAAATAATGTATATTTTTTTACCCCGAACACAGTCCAACATGGTTTTATTTTTATTTTTCAGAAGTTACATACAAACTTACTCGTATGGAATTTTTTCAAGAGTGGGTCAAATTAGATAAAAAGGATAAAAATAATTTAATGCTAAGGTATATAAAGCAGAAATGGAGCTTGGAGGATGTTGTAGATACATCAGAAAAAGAAATTAAATTACAAATATCAAGATTTTCGGCAAAATTGACTGAAAAATGGAATTCTTGTCGATTCGATAAAAAAAGGATGTTGGAGAAAAATAAGACGTGGCTGGAAGGTGCAGACTTAGAGTTTAAGGTTGCTTTTCACAGACCACAGGCTTCCACATCGGCACCGCTTAAGCTACATCCTGGAAGACCGCCAATAGATTTCGAAAATGCTTCTGAGAAAACTAAAAAACGCCGCGTAGAAGAACTCGTTAGTGAGCGTAGCGCAAGTGAGCTAACGTTAGCTGCTGAGATAGCTCATAGAAAGGCAGGATACAGGAATGTAGCAAAAGCTATTAGAAGTAGCAACAGCCCAGCCAAGGGTAACCAATCCACGTCGGAATCTTGTGTTGGTGGCAGACAATTAAGTAGTGATGAAGCTTTAGCGTATTATATAGACTCTAAGTGCACCACTCACTCTTACAAGCAGACAAGGAAGTGGTCTATGAAGGCGGGCATCGAGTGTTTCCACCATATTATAGCTTATGTAAGTCAAAATTATCTTGTTATCCACTACAGGAACACATTTCTATAACAGAATCACGCGCGGACATTAGGCTTCAAGCTATTTTAGATTTAACCACCAATCGATTAGTAAAAGTTCAGAATGAAGTTATTAGAAGTGTGCTCTCAAAATCGTCGTCGTTCACATTAGTCAGTAAATGGGGTTGTGATGGAAGTTCTGGCCACAGTACTTATAAACAGAAATTTGAAAACGTGGAAGCTACAGATGAGTTTCTGTTTGTTTTTTCTTTTGTTCCTTTACAATTATATGACGGTGATACCATCATTTGGCAAAATCCTCGCCCGTCATCGACCACCTACTGCCGACCAATAAAGTTTATTTTTGCTAAGGAAACAAAAGAACTTACAACTACAGAAACACAAAAAGTTTTGGATGAAGTTTCTCAACTGCTTCCAACATTATGTAACGTTGCAGGTTCTCAAATTTCTGTAAATCATAAGTTTCTTTTAACCATGACGGACGGGAAAATTTGTAACGCGTTGACGGATACACTATCCGCTCAAAAATGTTATATCTGTGGCGCCACACCCCTAATGATGAACGACGAAAGCAAGGATTTTCCTGCCAAACAAGATAATTTAAGTTTTGGTTTGTCTACACTACACGCATGGATCCGTTCCTTTGAGTGTCTCTTACACATAAGTTATCGCTTAGATTTTAAGAAATGGCAAGCAAGGTCAAAAGCTGATAAGGATCATTTAAAATTACGTTCGGAAATTATTAAAGATAAGTTTAAGAAAGAGTTAGGTTTAATTGTAGACAAGCCAAAACCGGGATATGGGAATTCAAATGACGGAAACACTGCCCGTAGGTTTTTTTCAAACGCAGCTCTAAGTGCTGAAATTACGGGATTAGACGTAGATTTAATTAAAAAACTCGGTATTTTGTTAACAACTTTGTCTTCTGGTTATGATATTGATTTAAATAAACTCGCGAAATATTGTTCAGATATAAAAACGCTTTATTTAAGTCTGTATTCGTGGTACTACATGCCAGTTACTTTACACAAAATACTTGTGCATAGCACTGAAGTAGTCAAATCTTCACTTCTTCCCATAGGACAACTATCGGAAGAAGCGCAAGAGGCTCGCAATAAAGATTGTCGTCGTTTCCGCGAGCACCACACTAGGAAAAGGTCACGTATTGCCACGAACACAGACTTGTTGCATATGCTTCTATTAACGTCTGATCCTTTGATTAATTCCCTTAGAGAAGTCCCTGTTAAAAGGTTGAATAAATTACCCGCAGAAGTTTTAGACATGATTATCCCGCCTTCACAGCCACTATTACAGGTACCAAGTAACCTTGATCATACTGATGAAAATTATTTGATACCTGATTCATCTGAATCTGAATGTGAGAGTGATTAATTATAAATTGGTATTAGGACTTACTATAATTATATTTAATATTTATTTATATAATACTTACAAAAATCTTATTCGGTTTATATGTTTTTTTAGATATAATCAGGTTGTAAATAGAAATTTCTAGTACTTGTACATAATATTAACATAAGTTCTTAGTGGTATTTGCATTTCATTTGAATTTATTTCTGCATTTTCATAAAAAAATAAAAAATCAATTTAGATGACTTTTTTGACGTATCTAATGAGATTGTAAGTAGTAATTTTCAGCCTTTTACATAATGTAACGTTTTGTTTTTGTATTTGTAATGTTTTTGTAGTTATTTTTTGCATAAATTCATTTTAATTTAGTGTGTATCATTAATTTTAAATAATTAAACCGGTCATTATAATATTTATATTTTTTAATTCATACCAATAACACCAGAACTCAGGAAAAATAATATTTTTGGCTTATTTTCATTCATCATAAGTGATATAAGTCAAAAAATATTTCTGTCCAGCTAGCATGTTCTAGTCGACACACTGTGGGACGGTAAGAAATCGGTTGTCATTTAAAGTCAAGGCACGTGAGCATATACGTAAGAAGTTGGCAGAAAAATCCCAGCGCTGATTTGGTGGATTCGTTTTCTCCTCTTTTGATCGTTATTTCTCCTCTACCGTTCGTTATTTCTCCTGACGAAGTTTATTCCGTTTATAAGTATTTATGTATATAACTATATATCTATATATATCTATGTATTTACTCCAGTATTTTATAGTTATTTTCGTGTTATCTATCCCTTATGTTGCACCTGCCATGTTTTGTCTCTGCATCACCCTAAGGTTGACTGGTAGAAAATGCCTCAGGCATTAAGTCCGCCTTTGTACGGTATTCTTTTTACTTGTGCATAAAGTTTTAATAAATAAATAAATAAATAAATAAAAGCTTGGTATAGTCAGTACGTATAATTAATATGAAAACTACGTCGCACCTTGTACCTAATCGAACTACATTATTATAACTTACATAAGTTTTGCATTCGAATGGGATAAAAATTTACTTTATAATATCGTGATAATAGCGTCAATATAGAATAATATAGTCTAGCTAGAATAGTGTAGCTGTAAGTCTTCCAAAGGAAATAAACAAATAAATACACAGAGTGTAAGGGACAGCCCTTCGCAAACTAACAGGGTGCATTCAGCTCCTTATTTTGAATCATATTCCACCGAAAAATTTCTTAGGATTTTTTAAAATCATTTTTCATTTACTATTCATTTATGTCAATGTAAAATTACATTCTCTGTACGCAGCACTTCATTTAAGTAAATAAAACAGCTGAAATAAAAAAAATCGGCAATGGATGTTGAAATACTCGCCGCGTTGCCGTTCGCTACCCGCGTTTTGCCACGGTAACGATATATTGCGTGTGAGGTAATAAAATAAATCAGGTTTATTGGATTCCCTTAAGGTTCCTGGAATAATTTTAAGCATCGGTCATCTTAGTATGATATACTGAATTCACCCCACCAGTCTGCGGAGGGCTGTCCCTTACACCCTGTATATAGGTATGTAATATAGCATGATAATATAGAAAATATCTGGCACAGGCATCTCCGAAGGCATAAAAGAGCGACCGAAAGAGATGTTTATTTTCTTTTACCTTATACAATTAGACCGAGGCAGTAATACCTACCAGGGGCGTAGCCTTCATACAACCCGATTCCACTCTTCTTAATGTCTACTATTGCCAAATAATATGAAAGACCTGTGTGTGTAACTGTGTATCATATCACATTACATAATTATATTTAATACCAGTTTAATATATCATAAGATTAAAAACCTACAGTTTTTTTGTCTGAGTTTATGAGAACTGAACAATTTTATCTTCGGCTTCCCCTTAATGATAAGTTTAGCTGCGCCACTGATACCTACTGCTGAAATGTTTATGAAATATAATGGTTCCGTTTTTCCTTTTAAGGTCGGAGCCCTAATAAACTCATTGTTCTCATTTTACTCAGCAAACTATCAACTCGCAAAAAGCAAGCGTGAGGCGGTTTACGAGTATCAGACGTATTTATAGTTATAGGATGCGTACAGATTATGTAACATTTTAAACAACTATTGTCATATAACACGTCCACATTATTTAACATATCTAATCCCTCTACTGAAAATTGTTAAATAACCTTATTTTATAACATGTTATGTTGTAAAATAAGTAGTGTGGACTCACCCTAACAAATCGCCTATATATAGGATGACTGGTAATTAGTGACCGATACTTAAACACATGATTTTACACATGATAACAAGCAACTTTTACTATGGCACCAATCCTGAAATCGCGAAAAAAAAATCAGCTCTTCCTTACATTTATGTTCGCATAACTCGTCAAAATGTAGGGACCAGCTGATTTTTTTTTCGCAATTACAGGATTGGTGCCATAGTAAAAGTTGCTAGTTATCATGTGTAAAATCATGTGTTTCAGTATCGGTCACTAATTACCAGTCATCCTATATAATCCCTCTATCAGTCAGCAATTTCTATAGCTTTATATAGCTCTAGAAACTATATTTAGAAATGTTAACAAATCAACTCGTAACTGAGCGACTGAAACATAGCTGAATGTTAAATTGCCCGTCGAAATGTGTAAGGTTTTCCCTTATTTCATGACGTAAGCATTCAGTTAGCATGTTACTACGTATTCAGAATTACAGGTCAAAACGCATTGAAGACTGCCTTTCTTATGCAACATACATTTCATTTTACGAATTAGGACAGATAATCTTTCGAAAGGAAATCTATATTCTACAATTGCGTAAGTTTTGCGGTTCGAACGTAGGCCTGTGTTCTATTATATGCGACGAGCCTCTAATTGCAGTCACTGTACTATAATTAATAGTGGTCAAAGGTGAATGTACCGTGTTCGACTAATCTTTTACTATCACTTCTCGTTTCCTAATAAGCGACAACTAATACTAAATAATGGCCTAGGATGCTATTTTGTCGCACAATCGAGAATTGTTAGTAGTGGTGTCTTGGAGTGAAAGTCGTCACTGCAAGCGAACTTTCGTTATCTGTATAACTACCGGGAGCGGCCTAATATGCGCAAGAGTCGCTCGTGATCGAACAGGACGATCATTTTCTCACGAATTTGAGTGTCTAGACCGATTATAAAATTCTTTTATGCAATTATTAATAGTTGATTGTTGTCAATTAATTCTGAGGATGAAATTGCTTCCTATTGAAATTCCTTGCTCGTGGTATCGCTCAAAGTATCAGTATTCGTCAGTTAGAGTTAAATGTTATTACTATAGTACTGAAAAAACAACTTATTTTATTGACAAAGGAGACTAATTTTATCAAATGCGATTATGTAAAGGAGGCATGAAGTCTATAGGTCAGTCACCGTAGACACAAAATCGCGTTAAGTTAGGTAGGTAGAAAGTTTTGTATGTTTTAAAACGTATACTTTTCCGTAGGATGCACCTTTTAGAAGTTATAAGCCAAAAACTGAACGAAGTTCAAAAATTTCGAGGTTTTTCGAGCACCACACAGTTAGCACAGGTCTTTCGAAGCTGCAAACTTGGCTTTACACTATATTATTGATATCTCTAATAGTAAAATCCGAAAAATCAGTGCAGTGCAATTTTTTGCGACCTTATACGATGTTTTAATTGACTGGCCTAATAGACTAAATCGAACGTTGTAAGCTATAAGTTTAATTACATAGGATACGATTTATATGATGTTGAGTAGCCATTGTTCAAGGGAAGGGGGGCGGGGGGGGGGGGGGCGTGTCGATCGACCTATGTGGGAACTAGGCAGTAGGCACCTTTGACCTCTAAAAACGTGTTCATTAAATGTAGCTTAATATAGTGTAGTACAGTTCCATATAAAACGAGTTTTAGCCAAGATAAACTACACTGTAATAAGCTAAATGACTCATTTTACATTTCAATGTTAAATAATAAAAATAATTACCGATTTTGGTAACAAAAACAACTTTGCTTATATTGTAAATAGCAGTTTTTAACATTTGACATTGAATTATTAAAATTGGAACACAATTTTTATTCTATTATAACATCGCCGTATTTTATTGTTTGAAATGTATTCCCATACAAAAGACATCAACGCGTCTCATAACAAAAGTTCATTAATAAAATTATATTATATAACTACGCATTTTACACTTCTGTATTGTATTAAACATTACTATTTGGTTAATTTCAGGAAAGCCAGGCACAGACTACCCGGTGCTTGGTGCAGTGCCATACACCAACTTTTACTGCGATGATCAGCCTTATCCGGGCTTCTTCGCCGATATGGAGACCCGTTGTCAAGGTAACTGTCCAAAAACAAATGAAAGATAAAAACAATGCTAACAAATGGCGGTTGTTGTAATCCTGAGTACTTTTCTCACTAGCTGTCATATCTATGAGTTGCATACATTTTTTCTAACATAATCATGCCTACAGCGTTTTCGATTATAATTTGTCATAGTACATTTTCATAACTTGATTAGCATGATGGCATTCTATTGTATATTGATTTACGCAGAAATACAAGATGTTAATCATGTAATAAATTATACCTGCCATTAAAGTATGAGAAGTTTAATCATTCTCAGTATCTGCATATAATAAACCAACTTAAAAAAAAAAAAACAGACAAAGAAAATTAATAGTAAGATGTGGGTGTTCATCTTTTTGGTTCTATTGTCAGAACAAAGCTTTTACGATTCTGTGGCTTAGACCTTGGCCGTGCTGTAATGATTTATTACTGACCTTATGATACTTTGAGGTCAGATAATTATAACGTAAAGTAACCCGGAACATGATCTCGACATGAAATGGTGGATCGAAAACGTGAGCTCCGCCATTAAAGATCTTAGCTTCTAATTTATTGAAGACTGGTCTTGATAATTTATTAAATTATTATCTCGATTAATTATATTGATTTTAATTAATTTTATAAATAGCTCTATAACAAATTACTTAAACATCATTTAGAAGGACTTCCGCATCATTACAGTTGAGGAATCACTACTTAACGTTGTTTAAAATAGGTGCAGTGGCCCCATAGCACTTTCATTAAAATTTACGTAGGTAATACTTACCTATGTAATTACATGGAATGAGAATATTGGAACTTGTCAAATGTATTTTACCAAAATACATAAAAATTAAGAGTCTAGGGTTTTCCGACGTCACACTGAGACCGAGCTTGAACTGCGAAGCTGAAAAGCTGTTTCCCTTAAATTTTTAGAAATGACATGTAGGTACCATTTTGATGTGTTTCAATTTCAACCCTCATAAAATAATATCACTACCTATTCCTGGAACTTAATAAAACAAATGATTTGTATGCAAAGGTTATCAAACTAATCAAGTGATCATGCTTGTTTAGTTTGTAGGACATTTTGCAATGTGAATATGTGACATTTCTCAATGTTAACTGTTGTATCAATCAGGTAGTGTGCCGTTTGTAGGGCAAGTAGATTCTTTAACCTTTTCTTAGAAAACCTTTGCTCACGTTTTATTTACGATTTGTTAGTTGGTCTGGCGATCAATCCAGATCTTGAGATGTTTCATCCGGCAGATGGGTTTCCTTGGCATCTTACTTCATCCATGGCACGGTGACCTCACAAAACTATGGATGAAGATAGTTCATATTATTGGCAAAACTGATGATGATATTTAGAGAAAAAATTCTCTACAAACATTTTGAAATGAAAACAAACCCCAAATAAAATGGGAAAAGAGTTTCTTCGATTTCGGTACGCTTCAGTGTTGATACAATTCCTGCAAATTGAATATGATACGTTTGTTTTTTCAGCGTGGCACTACTGTGACATCGACGGTCGCCAGGCGTCGTTCCTGTGCCCTAACGGCACGGTGTTCTCGCAAGGAGTGGCGTCTTGCGACTGGTGGTTCAACGTGCGTTGCGCGCTGTCCCCGGCCCTGTACCGGCTGAACGCGCGCCTCTACCGCCGAAGGAAGCAGACGCGACCGAAGCCACACCGGCTCATAGACAAGAAACTCGTTTCCGAAATATTTTTGTAAATATTGTATTATAGGTAAGTCATGAGTTGCCAGATAAGAAGGTTTCATTGCAATAGCAATGAAACGAATGAACGTTAATAAACGTGGTTCAATTAAGAAAACGATTAGGTTTTTTGTTATTAGTTCATGTAAATTTAATGTGTTTGGAAAAATCTCCACTTTTACTTTTGAGGGCATAAAAAGCAACACACACCTCTGTGTTTGTTGCTTTTTATACCCGCAAAAGTGCTTGTGTTTGCAGCTAGGATAGAGATCTTGGCTTATGTGCAACAGGAATGAACTATCTGTATAGAACTTCCGATCTTTAAAAATGCTGCTTATTTATGAAAGTATGTAGTGAAAGCTCTGTTCTGTGAAAAAATACATTTACATTGAACCTAGTTCTAAATGTGCTAATGGAAAATGTGGTATGATATGAGTGTAAGAAAACCTTAAAGGACCGTAACTATCATAGAGGGCATATAGCTGCTGGCGAGAAATGTTATTTTTTTGATGCACCATATTGATTGTTCTGAATTTAACCGTACTCAGAAAATTGTTTTGATTTAGTGCCTGTCGTTAATACCTCTCAAGCAGGAGCACAAGCTTGTGCTTCTAAACCGTACCTACAGTTTCAAGAATAATAACTACGACTAAGTATGTAATACCTATCTGGCAACTCGTGACAACTCGTGTTTGTACGAAATTAGACTATTTCAGTAGTTCTAAGTTTCAGGTGTAGTATAACCTAGATAGTAATATTTTAGGTAATAGAAATCTGTAAATAAAAGTAAAAAGTGGAATAAAATCGACTTAGTACAATTACTGAGTATGCTAAGCATATTCTCTCATTGCAGTATGTCGATATCCTAAAATCTTAAAAGTCCTTAGAGCCATGAATCATTTTGGTTTCTACCTAAAAAGTATACTGTAGGTAGGTAGGTACATATATTTCATTATGAATATCTTGTAAATAGGACTTGTCTTGTAAGATGTACCTTTATTTTCAATAGGTTTTCATAGCCAGTCCCTAAATATTTTAGTGAAGGCTTAAAGCTTTACTTAAGTCAAAGATATACAGAAGAAAGATCAAAAATGAAATATAAAACCCAACTTCACTCTATAAACAATTCCTAATACCCGCTTATCTCACTGTGATAATGAATTTTAAAATGTCGTACTTTTATGTTAATTAATATACGATTGTGACTGTCCATAATGCTACGGCTACATTGTCGTGATAACGCGAACTACACTTCGCGCGCTCTCTCTCGCACACCACTCGACGTCTCGCTGTAGAACAGAGAGCGCGCGAAGTGTAGTTCGCGTTATCGCGACATTGTAGCCGTAGCATAAGAATTTTAAGGAATTTATAAGATATGAACTGTTCTTCTTCTCTATAACTACTAGTTGGTGCGTTTTAAACATAGCAGATACAATAGCATCCGAGCAATAAACCATGTAGCGATTTTCATTGATGAAAAATGTTGACGACAATGATTATACGTTATAGGTGTTAACGGATTTTATTCCTGTTTTCCTGCTTACCTACTAGAATCTGGAAATGAATGTATACAGGGTTTAAGGGACAGCCCTCCGCAAACTTACAGGGTGCATTCAGCTCCTTATTTTGAATTATATTCCACCGGAAATATTCTCAGGAAAAACTTCATTTTTTATCGTATTTTCAGTTACTATTCCTTTATTTCAACGTTAAATTACATTATCTGTACGCAGCACTCCATTTATGTAAACAAAACATCTAAAATCAAAAAATCAGCAATGGATGTTGAAATAATTTCAACATTCATTGCTGATTCTCGACGGCCGAAGACTCGCTGCGCTGCCGTTCGCTACGCGCGTTTGGCCACGGTAACGACACATTGCATGTGAGATAATAAAACAAATCAGGTTTATTGGATTCCCATAACGTTCCTGAAATAATTTCATGTGCCAGTCATCTTAGTATGATATACTGAATTCAGCCCATCAGTCTGCGGAGGGCTGTCCCTTATACCTTGTATAGATGGGCCAATGATCGCTATTGCCATGCTAAAATGCACCGTCTGTAGTACCGGTACGACGCGCGACGTATGAATGTATTATTCTCATGTCGCATGCCGTGGTAAAAATAGAAGGCACCAGAAAGCAATATGGTAGCGAGGCTGACTGCTCGCGGGGTCGATAAAATTGCATCGTAATCGTAATCACTCGTGTAACAATTGTGATTTCTTAAGAGTATCGTTACATTCCTCACACTGGACTCTCCCTACCACGGTAGCTTGAGTGTTATCACCTCGCTTGTATTGAAAGTTGTGCGTAATTAAATTATACAGGCTGGAAAGTTCCAATGCGCCTAGGATGAAAAGTACCATAAATATTGAATTGTAAGTTGCAGCAGCAAGTTTTATTCTAAAGCCTAGAACCCACTTGGAGACATGTATTGCAACTGTCTTCAAACATGTCTCCCCCGCGTCCTAACCAAAGCGATTGGTTGCGCGTATACGCGATCGTCGCGTTCATATGTCGCTTATTTGTCCGGAAAACCGGAAGGTGCTCTCTATCGGCTCAACCACGCGTTCGGGTTCGCCGAACAGAATGAACGCACCGGTGGCGTGTTCGCGCGACCCCGTGTTTGTTCCGATACATCCCACATTAGGTACCGTCGTGATGTTTCAAAAAGAAGTAGTGTTATGTTGTGCTGCACATGTCACTAGCCACGTCGCGGAACATGTCCATGATATGCAAGAAAAGTCAAGCGACAATGTCTCTGCCTTATGATTTCTCGGTAAAACCCGACAGCCAATGAATACAGACCCATATGTGCTGCGATCCAATTTTATTTCAAGACATGTCCCAAGGCATTTGAGACTTTATGCGACCGTGTTTCGATAGAATGTCGCGCGACTAATGTCGCCCAGTGTGTTCGAGGCTTAGGGAAATATTCATTTATACTTTAAAGTATGTAATATTATTTTTTATAAAGTCTCTTGGCACCGACTTGAATTGACCTGACACAAACAAATGCAAACAAATAACTCCATAATAATTTATACCATTCCAATATTTCGAGAAGTTTCCCTTCAGGGCCCGTTGGAACTTTCAACCCTGTAACTTACATATTGGTTTAACGTACCTACCTGTTGCACGATTTTCACAACGTGTTGTAGTGAGAAGTAGGTACCTACATTAAATCATATAAATAGTTGGTTAAACTACTGCCATGAATAGATAAAGATACGTACATAAATTAACGTACTCAAAACAGAGATTAAGTACAAGAGGTATGTGTGAAAGTTTTTTAAAGATAATGAGGCCTGCTTTTAAGTCTCTATTATCTATAAGATTTTTAATACATAGTAGGTATATATGTAAAGAGATTATGTCAGCCTAAACTATTGTAATAAATGTTTCCTAATTTGTGTAAGTCAATTTGTAGATACATAACTTCCTTCCAAATGGATTTCAATAAATATATCTTTTAAGCTCAGTGTATTTTTTGTCTTCTTGTGCTTTTTATATTTTTTTTTAGTTTTTGAGTTTCTAGTGATTGTCTTTCACAAGATTAAATGTAAGTATGAAGTATACCTATTATCAGATTATTACTTTAAGTTAACGGTACATCGTGCCTCTGCCTACTCTATAAGTTGGTTATGTTATTCTGTTAGTTAACCAAGTTTTACCCGTATCAGATCTACGTTTTGCATGAATACACATAATTGCTTGTTACTACATAGCGATGAGTGTTAAGACGCAGTTTTTGTTCCTTTTTACTTTCATCAGCTTGAAGGTCAAAAGAAATAACTCTAACAATTGTGTAAATGATTGCTTTAATACACTAGTTCTAATTATATATTTCACATGTTAGTGTGAAGCATGTGTTGGACAGAATCAGTTGCAGCCCGGACACTGGATTTGGGCTCGCCCCTTATTCTTCTTCTCCGCCGTGTCGATGGCACGACAGTTTATTAAATTTTGTTGGCCCAAAACTTCGCGACTTCCATAGCGTGGACAGTGGCAGCGCAGACGCAGAGGCCCCTTATTAACTACATGGGACTTAAACAACTGGCGAAAAGCAACGTGGATATTAATGATGTCTATTTTTGTAAATTGTTAAAAAAAAAAAACAATTCTACTTACACGTCGAAATTAAATTATGTTTTTAAAACTAGATGAGTTCGGTGTTTCTTATTCGACTACTCTAAGACGAAAGACCGAAACAATCTCAGAGGTCACAGTCTCTTTTAAAGTCCAGACATAATCTTGGTCTACAAACATAAAAATATTTTTATTTTATTTATATAGATACATCATAAACTCACGCCTTCTTCGCATGGGGGTAGACAGAAACTACAGAACGCCACCTGTTACGATCCTTACTTACTCCTATTGCCTCGTTTACGAAACGTTTATTTTATTTTTTTATTTATTTATACAATCTTACACTAAATAACCCTATATAGCTACCACCGCTCGTATTGCTTGCACCTTCGATGTTTTTGAGACCAAAACCGAACCAACAACCAAATATTTTCTTATTACCTACCTTAGTCCTTATTTAATCAATTTGGCCTGACTTTGTGCCGAAGATGTAACCCTGTGTCATTCCCATATCCTATTATACGTCAGGCTGTACACCGTCGCAGCTGTTTTAAATCTTCTTTAATATGATTGGTAAGTAAAATAAACTACAAAAGAACTTAGGAGTACTAGGAGTAGCCGATTATTGCATTAATATGAACATGAAATGCGTATGAATGAAGAGCATGTAAGTATACGAAAAGTTTTAAGTATAACAATTAACTTATTCTATTGATGGCTAAGAAATGGTGGATAGATTATACATAACATAACATAACATCACGCCTTGTTGCCCCGAAGGGTTAGGCAGAGGTGTACCTATAGTACACCCACATTTCGCCAGTTATGTTTAAGTCGCATGTAATAGGGGGCGAGCTTATTACCATCTACCGGGCACAAATCCAGACTTCGGGCTGCTACTGAGAAATTCCAGATAGAAAAACCCAATAACACTTTGCCCGACCTGGGAATCGAACCCAGGACCTCATGCTCAGCAGTAGCGCTTGCGACCACTAGACCAACGAGGCAGTCTGGATAGATTATATGACAGATGATATACTTAGAAATAAAGGGAAATATTTTATTGATCCTCCTAAACTTTTGATCTTTTAATGATGTTCGCCTTATTTACTTACCTACATCCAAGTTGATCGCAGTAACTATACAGCAAATTACAAAAAAAAAAATATCAGTAAGTATATTAGCGATATACTTACTGAAATATTATATTGAGAAATCTATAGAGGTATGAGGAACAGGGTGTAAAGTTAACTCATCCTCTATGAAAAGGGAGGATCCTCCAACCAGACCGGTGTTGTGTCTGGTGGGCTACTGCCCGACGGTTGATGTCGGGATGTTGTATACTCGTATATGCTAGTCGCGCGGTAAACTCTGATTGCGCGATGCAGGATTTTGCGTGACGTCAGTGTGACGCGTTCCATTGTGGCGATGTAGATATGCCGCCACATCACTCCCCTCCGGAGACCGGAGGTCGATAGTGGGCAGAGTCGTGTATCTTGCGATGCTTGCCAGGGCCAGTTGAGGTTCCAGTGAGTCGGAACCGGCTGCCGCATAGTTCACGGTGAGTCGGATCTGTCTGCGGAGATGCCCCCAGTGAGTCGGGTTGGCGCTGCGTTATGCTCCAGTGAGTCGGATGTGGTACAGCGCCGGGTTGAGGCTAGCTACTGGTGTCGACCAGGAGAGGTTTGAAGGGCTCTGCTTGTTGACCGGCCGAGAGTGCAGTATGCTGGCCAAGGTTGCTGATGAGGCTGAGGATGATGACCAGATATGCGCGGTCGCTGCATGCTGGTGGTCAGGATACCCGTTGAAGCCGTGGGTGCTGGCTGGCTGTGTGACTCGCCGCTCGAAAAAGCTTGAGGAAGTGTTGATAATAACGTCACGCTGTAGTTGTGGCACGAAGGCTGCGCTGACGTTTATGTTCGGGGTCACCAGTATAGAGGCATGAGGAACAGGGTGTAAAGTTCACTCATCCTCCATAGAAAAGGGAGGATCCTCCGACCAGACGGGTGTTGTGTCTGGTGGGCTACTGCCCGACGGTTGATGTCGGGATGTTGTATATATGCTAGTCGCGCGGTAAACTCTGATTGCGCGATGCAGGATTTTGCGTGACGTCAGTGTGACGCGTTCCACTGTGGTGATGTAGATATGCTGCCACAAATCAAAATGGAAATTATTTGAGGATCGATTAAATATATGACGAAATTAACTAAACTCTGAGGTGCCGGTTGATAGATGAAAAGAAGAAAGTACGTCAACCCCACTACGACCTTAAATAAATTAGGATAAGGGCAGGAGGACAATAACTTTTATAAGTTTTCTGAACAACAAAAAAACCAAGAAACCTTTAAAAATATAGGTCCTATCTTATCGTATATAGATGTCCTCATAAGCCATTGCTTATAATAGAGATAGATAGAATAGATGGATAACAGAACGCAAAAAACTTGCTCTAGTTTATTAAACTGTAAGTAGTCCCGGCACCGTTTCATTCGGAGTCTTTAGTTCCCATGGATCGTTAGATCCGGCACTTCCATATATCCTTGAAAGATACACGACATTAAAACACTGTAGATAGATAGTTTGGATATTCAGATGTAATTGAGAGGGCTTAGATTTAACTGAAATTGGAGTCTTGGAATAGGTTCTCCGATGTGTACCTATTTAGTTACTTTCATTTCGATACCAAATATTAATTTTAGTCAGCTTCAGCTTCGTTAAACACCTTTGTTCTTAGAGGAAGTCCTTGACCACAAAGTTTGAGCGGGAAGTTACTATTACCTATATGCTATGAATGGATAGCTGTAGGCTATAGCTATGCATTCTCATAAGAACACACATTTAATAACTAGCATTGTTCCATAGTTTCATACAATGTCGATTCATAGCCAAGGGCCGTCGATATGAATTGCCAACGTTAAATGTGCCAGCCGTGGGAAATCTTTCTTGGCCACGATGCATTTTTTCCTTCGTAAGGAGTGTTAACGAGAACTGACATAATGCTTTGAATATTAAAACTTGAAAATGACTCATTTTGTCTCAAATATCTTCTCATCATCATCCTGTAGTAGCGTTACACATAGGCCTCTCTAATGGCACGGCATTTTAATCGATCTTTGGCCGGCTACTTTCATTCAGCTGCTTCCAGCATCATGTGAAGATTGTCGCATTCATTTTAGAATATCCTGGCATTTTTCTTTTGCCATTAAAAAATCAAATATTATCAAATGTGACTAGGGCAAAGGAAGTGACTTTGAAAAAATTATGTGAAGTTTTGAGCATACGAATTTTAATCTGGGCTAAGTGTTCTTTAAACATTACATACATACATAATACTTCAGAAATATATTACGTGGTAGTTTGTTTTAGTGCCAATAGCGTTATTGATATCTTATATGTTGGATAGGTAATAGTGTCGACTCTAAAATTAGCCGCTTCACCTAGTTTATTGAACACAAATGCGCTTGGATCATAGAAATCACACTTCATAGTAATTTGGTACATAATATAGGAAGAAGGCTTTATGCCAACGAAAAATTGGCCGTATGGCGCGTTTCTCGAGTCATGCGGTCATTCGACATTCGTATCGCGAAGCGCGCCAGACGCACGCGCGAGTTCGACCGTTGCGTTTTTACGCGGGAAATATTTACGTCATTGTTTACGTGAACTTTGAATAAAACTGCATGAATGAATGCCAATAGACATTAATAAAATCACAATGGATTACAAAATGGAGTTGTTTGCGCTACTTTTATGCGGTAAGTCAATCTAGTGCAATCAAAATATTTTATGAAAATCTAAGAAGAAAAACCAAGGTGCCACCGTAAAACTTGTCAGAATAATATTGTTATTTTTGTGTACCTACATTATAGTGCACAACTTTTGCCACTGCATAATAAACAAGACATATTTTAATATTTTATGCGATGCCGGTGCCATTTTATTTTGGAATATGGTGAATTTCAGCACCACGCACGGTTCTTATTTGGTTTTGGAAATATAAGAAATAATTCCTCATTGAAATAAGCATGACATTTTGTCAATATTAATCTTGTGACACAATTTACCCAAAAACACCGGAATCACGCTGAAAATACTTCAGTTATGCACCCTAATTACATTTAATTATGTTAATTACCGTACTATGGCTCCTTCTTTACGCTCGGTTGTTGCACAATGACCTCAAGAAAACGCACAAACAGGCTGCCGAAGTTCCGAGTCTGTTCTCATTGTCAATGTCTTCTGAAAAACGTACCGTTTATTATCAGAGTAAATGACGTTCATCATCGTTCGTTGCGGTTGTGTCGCGAATGTAATTACAGTTGTTGTGTGAGTTGTGTCAAACTACTCAGACTCAATGCTGCATTGCTGCCTTGTGCATTTATCTTAACGTTCACTATTATAAAATCGCTCCGATTTATTTTTTCCTTGAAACGTATATTTGTATAAAGTGACGTAAATTGTTTGTTAGACAGGTAACCTTGTATGTAGGTATTAATTTAGTTTTTGTCAGAAATGTTAATTAATTAAGCTGAATTAGAATTTAAATTCGTATTTACCAAACAAGGAGGTTTAGAAATAATAAAAACTGTTACTAAACATACTAGGTATAACCTTCTTAGGCAAGGGATCAAAGCTTCAAAATACATTTAATATGCATGACACAGTTTGGGTAAAGCAGCGTGAAACAAACCTCTTATTCCTGGCTGTATCAGCTTGTGCTTACTGCGTGTGTCACGGGTTATTTGTAAGTTCTAATGACACCATTTAGTTATATTTAGATGAGAGATTATATTAGATACCTATTCATCAATATCTGAAAAAATGCTCGGTGTTAAAGCCTGACGAGGCCTCCTTTGACCAACTCTCGTTGGTCAAGGTTTTATCCACATTAGATTTATTTTAATTCTAACTAAGTTCAGCTGTAGATTTAGCAGATACGACCATAAATGGGTGAAAAAGTTGTCATTTATGGGTAAGTACATAACAATTTAGAGCGATTTAACTAGCCTTAAATGGATGAGTGAGCCAGTTGGATATATAATATTAGGGCACAACAGATTTACATAACACTTGCTTGAACTGTCGCAACTGTTATGTGAAGATAAAGTATAAATAGGTACCTAAGTAGGTAGGTACAGTGTGTGGATAAGTATATCGCAATTTCGACGCCAATGTCTTTTTTTTACCGGACTGTCGACATCTCACGATATGTGGTTTCATATAACTTTAAAAATATTAAACAATACGTTGTGAATTAAATTGTGTCGTCATTATAATAAAATTTCACGAAATCATGAACTTAAATGACTTTATTTTGCCGTGGCCAAAGTGGTATTTAGGACTTGGTATTTGACTGTGAGACACGATTGGTAAATAATTATAGAGCAGCGTGGACGATTTTATTTTATCCGTATTATTACGACTAATTCTGGTAGGTATGTAATTAACCAAAAGTGTGTGGTTTTTATACGGTTTACTTTTGGTGTTCTGAAAACATTTACTATTTCAACATTTTGAGTTGCTCTCTAGGCGAAACTTTGTTAAGACGTTAGGAGCCCTCGAAGCTGTTTAAAATCCCTGCCAGTGAACCAAGGTCACAGAAGGGTTCTACGCCAATTAAAATACCAAAGAGGAAAAATTATTTTAATTACAATTAATACAATTAATTTAGGTTAATTGTAAACTGCAAGAGATTGACTGCTGAATTGCTGATTGTAAAAAACAAATAAGATTCAGATCTTAACCAAAACCCATCAGACTAAATAGTTCCAATACTATCGTGAAGGTGCTCAATCAGGAAACGGATGTAGGTGCTCGGATGTAATAAATTGTTTGTCTACTCGTAGTGAGATTAAATACGCTAATCGACAGTACTCTACTCGTCTGATGGACATTTCTAAAACAAGGAAATGCGTATTTTTATTTTTGTCGGCAACTTAATAGCTTTCTCGTTCAAGTTAAACGCAAAGAGTTTACCCTCAGTGCCGCAATTAAATACATGACGAAGAAGGACACATTAGGCGATGTATTTAAAGATGGTGGCAGAATTGTAACAGTGGGTATGTAAATATGTTGTAACATGGCATGGATGGACTCATTTATCATCATTCAAGCGGTTTACTTATGAATTACACGTCGTTTACCTTCCAGCTTATCGAATGCAACTTAACATTAGCATGTTGCATTTTTGTTGTAAACCTACGTGATTGTCCTATTTGTCCTTGTCGCAGCACAGTATTTAAATAATTTAATACTATTTTTGTTCTTTTTTATGGTTAGCTGACTGATAGATGTCGAAATACCTAAGTATGTGTGTTGGCTATACCTAGGTATATATTTACTTGGTCTGCTGTTTCTATTTTACATTCATCGACCGTTACATAATAAACATCATAATACTTTTAAAAAGATGTGAAGTTAATTTTTTTTCGTTTAGAGTTTTTCAATTTAAATGTTTCATAATAATGTATATTATGTTACCCACTTTTGATAATATTTTCATAATTAATTAATTTACCTACTCTGACGTCTCCAAAATAATTTATTAAAATATACTATCGGTGCCATCTCCTTTCTATTGCTATTATGGTGCATAATATTTTGTCCTTGGCATAGTAAGGTTATTCGTCGTAGGTATCTAATAAAGAGGAACCAACGACTCGAATATATTACAATATATGGTATGTAGTCCATTTCTGAAAGAATATTCCTAACTAGAATATTATGAAATCATTTTTGTTAAGATACCACATCTTAAGATGCTCATATTTTATTTTGTTTTTATTACACTTACATAACAAAGATTTTAAAAGGTGGATTTTTAGAGTTTAGTAATTTAGTGAAGCTCGTTGCTAATATTTTTATATGTTGTCCCGAAAGCAAACCTAATGGCTGTCGTCAGCCATTAGATGAGGTTGATTGGGGTTAGGAATCATTACAAAAACAAAGTCCCCCGCCGCGTCTCTGTCTGAACGCGATAAACTCAAAAACTAAGTACCGAACGGATTTTCATACGGTTTCAATGAACGGTGTAATATGTTTTGTGTAAATTGGCTGAAATATGACGATGATTGTTGAAGATGTCGGAAGCCGACGCGACGGGAGCTTTACCTACTGCCGTGCGCCGCGTGAACACTTATATGAAAATAATGTATTACGGAATTAATACATTGTTTACCTGGATTAAAACATAGGGTACTTTTCATCCTGGTAGTACTTTTCTGTGGGATTTTCCGACATCCACGCGGGCGAAGGCACGGGCAAAAGCTACTAATAAATAATGAGACTAATTGATGAATTTATAATCAGACTAGCAGCACCCCACGGTTTCATCGGCATAAGACTTGATCCTGTGATATCGGGATAAAAAGTCCTATATCTTAATCCAGGTTATGAACTATCTGTGTGCCAAATTTCATCCAAATCCGTTCAGTAGTTTTTGCGTGAAAGAGTAACAAACATCCATCCATTCATCCTCACAAACTTTCGCGTTTATAATACATATTTAGTAGGAAGTAGGATTTATTTTCATTAACATACTAAAAGAACGGATTAATCTATATAGATATAACTATAGTGATTATCTTTATCTATATCTATATATTTACATAATATATTATAAATAAAAGTAGGTACCTAAGTATTTTTCGTGTCCGTCTGTGTGACCGCGTTGTTTTTCTAAACAACGCAACGGGTTTTGAAGAATTGATTTGAATTTTAGAGAATTTATATTCCGAAAGGTTTGTATGTAGGTATTATGAAACTTACATAGCTATAATAAGAATCCTTGGCCGTTTTGCCTATTGTAAAATCCATGCGAAGCAGGGGCGGGTCGCTAGTTTAAAAATAATTAGATACCGATAAAAAATAGCCTGCCCATCCGCGCCTTACGCAGGTTAATTTCATTATGTCATGATTACGCTCTTTCTCCTTATATCACACTAATAGGTAACGTTAAGTGATCATAATTGCTTACATTCTGTTACCTAGAGTTCCGGATGAACAATAGTAGATTATACACCAAGTGAAAAAAAAGGGAATTTAATTCGAGGGACTAAGTTGGACCCCGAGAGAAGCGATGGATTCTAGATTAGAATCCTGAGCGGAGCGAGGGATACAAGGACCAAGATGATTTTTTTTTCATGAGTTGTGTGCTCTACTTTTTACCATTGACTGCCAGAAAATAAATAGTAGTTTAGTATTTATATTTAGCACATTTTATTATACACGCTGCTTTTTTATTAGCTAGGGAGCTGCCACGATAGTGTTGTACTCATCATTATAAACAACTTTTACTATGGGTCCAAACCTGAAATCGCGAAGAAAAAAATCAGCTGATAGGTAACATTTAATTTATGTTCGAATAACTCGTCAAAGTGTAGGGAACCGCTGATTATCCGGCCGGTGTTATCGTAATTGCTCGTTAATTATAAAAGTTCATGTCCAGTAAACATTAAAGAATAAAATAAAATATTGATTGCATGATAAAATTAGTACTTCGTCCGAAACTATTTTCCAATCTTTACTCTTTATGTGATCACAGATAAGTTTTTAAAAGAAGTGCTAATTGGCAGAATTGATAATTCTATTTCAGGAAGCAGGAAAACATTTTTATACTTAAACAAATCAAAATAATTTCATTCTTCTTATAGCCGTATTCCTTACGAGTTGTTTAACGAAATTCTTTTATTTGGATGCAGCGATGCACAAGGCACTTGTGACGCAATCTTGATGCAACGGTCACGCAACGCGTCTTTAGAATAATTATAAATGATGAGGAGGACCGAGAACGTAGATGCAAGTGGTTCTAACATTTTTATGTTCGACGTTTAGCTTAATTTCATGGCGATTAATTAGCAATTTGATATTAAATTGTATTGTTATTACATTGGATGTTTTTAACAGATAACATAGGTGCGTGCAGATGTTTTATTTTCTTTGAAAAAAATTAGTTTATTTGCACCTTCAAGTAAAAAATATGGTTTACAGTAAGAATATGCCTTATGGTAAGTAGGTATATACATGTTAGAGTTGCAGTATCTTGCAATTATAGGTATCAGCGCCCACCCTCTTTATGGTTATAGCCGATGTTATTGTGCCTAGCTTGTAGAACAGTTTAAGACGAATGAGAAAACCATCTTGTTGCACCAACATAAGTAATCAGTAAGGTATAATAGTACAATATGATACAAATGTGTAATAATCAACACACACGCGTTTCATACGACGTTTTTCAACGTACTTGCAAGGCAAAAAATAAATAAAGTTTAAAACCTATGTACAATTGTTATTTATGCTACAAGTGCCGAAAATGGGTGATTTCCAGTGAGTGGCATTTTTATTCACGAGCGAGCGAAGCGAGCTAGTGTATAAGTCGACACTAGTCAGAAATCATCTTACGCACGTGTATCATACAACGTTTTACTATGCATTGTGCGAGGAAATAAAAAATATAAGATATTAAGATTTACCCAGATTTTATCATTTTAATTAATGTAGGTACACAGTAGGCTTAAAAAGGCATGAAGTCTCTTTGATGAGATTAAAAAAGTGCATATCCCCGACTAGTAAATAGTTATCTGTGGCGCACATTACCGCACTAGTACAGTAATATAAAGTGAAAAGCACGTGTGTTTATTATACTGCATTATAAACCTATAAGCAGTTCAAGAAGAGCCACTTTACGAGCAAGTGTGTTGAAAAATATTTTAATTACAGGAATATTTTTGAAATATCTGGATGAGCTAAGTACCTACTTTAAGTTAAAATTTCGTATAATAAGTTGAATTTAAGATTGTTAAAAAGCCGGAAGTAAATATGAACATATAGATATCACACACGGTTTCTTTGTATAAAATTTTCGAAAAGGATCTGGGAAGTTTGACTAAAGCCACTAAAGGTACTGCACAACTCTAGGTAGGTACAGTCACAGTAAAAAAAAAAAACGTTCTTCTGTTTTAGTTTGCTCTGTGCACGATACAATCTGCTAGTTATACCGACTCATTAGTATTGCGTTATACTGTCAATATCGGATGAAACTCGGGCCTCAGCCATCTTCATAACAACGTCAGAGAACTAGAAACGTGTCACTAACATATTCCGATATTACTCGACCGGATTTCATAAAATGGCTAGACCATTAAAAAGGTTTAGGTTTATGTGAACTAGACATTGGTCAAAGGTGTAACTATAGGTACTATTTTGACCTTTTTATAAAGTCATTACATGATAGTTTTATATGCAGTAGTCTGCTCTGTGCCGTAGCTTCAAAAGGTATATATAGGATACTAGCTTCTGCCCGCGACTTCGTCCGCGTAAAATTTCTTGTCGCCCCGACCCACTCCGTCACGTCGCATCCCCCGCCCGCGCTATTACTTCGTTTTCGCTTAGCGCTGTTGCTGACTTTTTTATTTTGCTCGGCTTCTAAGGGTCATAGCGTGATGTTAAATAGCCTATAACCTTTCACAAGAATTGGGCTATCAAATGCAAAAATAATTTTTCAAATTCGATTGGTAGTTCCAAAGATTACTCCATACAAACTTACAAACAAATACCTCTTTATAATATTAGCATTGATATAAAGGATAAAATGAAAATGAAAGAGGAATGAATGGAAAAGGATGAATGAAAGATGACTAACAAATATATTTACAAGGCAGATCTGAAAGGATACGCCGCCGGGAGGGGACGCCCTAGAAGAACAAAATAGTGACCTTAGGTGATGTTCTTCAGAAAGGTCAGGTGCGTAGTACTCGCAACCGGCGTGCGTCTATGACAGGTGTAAACGTAAACGAAGCAAAAGGAGTTTATGGATCGTAGCAGGTGGCGAAGAAGGCGTGAGTTTATGTATGTATATGTAAAGAATTTGAAAACTGAGGAAGGTTTTGGAAATTTGACTGTGCGCAATCAAGGTTATTTTAAGATACATATATTTTTTGTCTTTATCATAATGTAGGTAATCTAGTCTGAGCAAGGCAATAAACAGGTTTTTACGTTTATGTGCGGGTGTGTTATTTATTTTAATGTTCAGCTAAAAATTACTTCCGTGGTTTCAGCACCAAAAAATAAAATAACTACCTACTTACAAGTTATGCATTTGAGTTGTTGGTATTGGTAAAATATAGGAAGTTTCCTTCAACGTTGTTATATACATATAATAACCATGTTGAATTTAAGAAACATGTTGTCTATTGTCTGGATAACTGACTAAAATGACAGTGCGTCTGGAATCCAAGAGGTGGGATGCAAAATACACCAGAAGCCTTTTTTTACTTCTAACTCGATACATAGCACGTTTACCGATGCGTGTGAGACCTTTTCTTGTTCAGTCTGCTTATGCATAGGGATACCTATTATACTGTCCTATGATAACAACATAGTGTTATCTTCCGTTCTGTAAAGTCCATCATTCGATACAGGGGGTCTACTCCCTAAGCACGAAGTCCGTAGTTCCCTACTTCGTATCACTTACGGACATAACATTGTTTGGTTGCCGAACTAAGAATGAATGACAACACGATTTTACAGTTGTCCCTAGGCCCGATGTGTTTTGCCCGTCCGAAAATTTTAATTTACAATTGCTTTGACGGATTAACTACTTTCGGACGGGCCTGTATCTTCGTTGACGGACTTAGGAAGAGACCCCCAGATGTGGCCAAATGTTCGACCAAATTCTTGCATGTGACCAATGTTAAGTTTAACATCACTGAACACCAATGACCAACGTTAACAACACTGGCCTTGTTTTAAAGGCAGTCAGACGTAATTAAGTCAGCCTGCGTCAGTTGGCACAATTAACTGGATTTAATAATCGAGTCACTTCCGCGTTAATTTTTACTATCGATTGGAAACCTTCCATGTGGCCGTAATAGGGGAGCGAGATTATAGTGAACGAGCGTAGTGTTAGATACGGATGGATCGCTTTCACCTTCTGCGGCCGGACGACCCTCGCGACCTCAACTGTGACCACTAACCATAGCGCCACGGCTGTCACGTGCCAAGCATATCATATGCATACAATACTGAGTTTTTAACATATTAGAGGAGAGTGACCAAATATGGAATACCATTTTGATTTTTAGGCATAATTTGCACAAATGTTATAAATACAAAACTTTTTGTGGTAATTATTAACAATCATATATTTGCACTTAAATTTGTAACAAGTTTAGGTTATATTGATTAGTTTGAGGTAAGAAAAATTTTCAGAAACTAAATAACGATGAAGGTACCTATATATGGAATAGGTACCCCAAATATGGAATACTATAAACACTATTAAAAATTAACCTTAACTTACAAGAGATTCTTTGGAAACTTTGGTATAATATAGAAAGGAACACAAATTATGAACGTTATATATGCGACTTGGACTATAGTTTCCTTGAGCATAGACGTCTTCGAGGAGATCAAAGAATGAGTCTACTTTTTCTTTGCTGAATCCAAAAGACGTGCCAGTTGGTCTTCTCACTGATAGCTTGTCCTTATGGCGTTTAAGAAATAATTTAAGCCATTTTTTTCCAGCCATGCCAGTCTCACCAAATGGATTTTTCAACTGATTACGATTTGCTAACATGTACGCCATTCTTCGAACATCATTTCTCGTCAAGCCATGAAATTTGCTCTCCATCGTCAAAATGTAGTCTTCCAAAAGATTTTCAAGGGTTGTCCCTAAGACAGTTTTCCTTCCGAGTGTAGTATCTGCGGCTTCTTCTGGAGAAAATTCGTTTTTCTGACATAATCGAAACAAGGTAGATCTTGGCACATCAAAGTGTTTTGCAGCTCTCAAATAACCCATATTTTTCTCTCTTACTAATTTTATAGCTTCCGCCATATGCTCTGAATTCAATTCTTTACGCTTTGTTTTCGAGTTGGCCATTCTGGTAAAACATGAAAAAAATATAATTAACAAATTCATCAAGTCAGCTGATACTTCAGAGAACCAATTATGGAATAGTCCATAATTGGATACTGTGATCCGTCCATATTTGGATTTTCCAACGATTTCAAACTGACATTCACATTTTTATATTTAAGAAAGTAATGCCATCTAATACCGCTAAAACATACAAAAGAACATCTAAACGATCTCTAAAAGCTATAAAATCAATACTGTGTGAACTTTCTGTACGAAAAATACGTATTTTTTACATACCTTAGAAAGTTATGCGGTAGCGACAAAACAAAACACTGTCACAACGACGAAGGCGCTCGCTCGACTGACATGCTACAACTTGTACGCGTAAACGGGAGCAGAAAGAGACAGAAAATCACTGCTTATTGTGTGTGTGAGTTTGCATTTGAGAGAAATGGGGGTATTCCATATTAGGGATACTATCCCATATTTGGTCACTTTCCTCTACATAAGTAAATATCCCATGGTTTCTTTCTATCATGGTTTATTTCTTGTCGAAGTAACGCAGGTTTGCGAGCACCTCTGCGTCGACTTACTAGCAATTACAACAAACACTGCCCGCATGTTGATATGGTTTGTCTGTCGGCTGGTAAATTTAAAAATATTATAATTAAGACAGTTGGTCAATAGAAAAAAACAAATTATTATTAATTAGATAATATTATTGTAGTTTTTAGGTTTATATCGCATAGTTAGCAAATAAAAACGTTTAATGTGTTTTGTGGAAAATGTTGTTGGTAACACATTTGCTCACACTTACTTGTATTTTTATCGTGTATAAAATGTAATGTGTCACTGTTTTTTTTCCCAAATAAATAAAATAAAATAAAATATCAGTCAAAATTAATAAGCTATCACATAAATCTCTCGTTTCAAAATGCAATTATTGTCGAATGACTCACAAATCAAAACATACCATCCGGTTAGCCCGGGGATACCGCACGGTCTCCGGGGAGGCGGCGAACCTCCTTGCCGGATTACCGCCATGGGATCTGGAGGCAAAAGTCCTCGCGCACATGTGGGAGTGGCGCGAGGAGGCAGGACGCCGGGGCGTAACTCTGTTGCCGCGAGAAATCGTGGCACGGCGGACAGAGCTCCGGCAGGATCTCATGGCGGCATGGAGAGTGCGATTGTCGCAACCCAGCGCTGGGCACGCCACAATTGCGGCGATAAGTCCCCTCTTTGAGGAGTGGCTGGAGAGGCGCCACGGCGTCCTCACCTTCCGCCTGACGCAGGTCCTCACCGGACACGGGTGCTTCGGGAGGTACCTGTTCCGGATAAGGCGGGAGGAAACGCCCGGGTGTCACCACTGTGTGGATCGCCCGGAGGACACGGTGGAGCATACGGTGGAGGTCTGCCCGGCTTGGGCGGAGCACCGCCGTGTCCTCGCGGAAGCGATCGGCGGCGGCGATCTCTCGCGTCCGGCCCTGGTCCAGGCCATGGTACGGAGCGAGAGTGCATGGGAAGCCATTACCTCCTTCTGCGAAGCAGTAATGCTCGTGAAGGAGGAGGCGGGACGCGTGAGGGAGAGGCAAGCTTTGCACCCTCACGCCCCTAGTCGCCGCAGGAGACGCCCTGGGCGTCGGGAATTGGCAGCCGATTCCCGGCCACCGTAGGCGCGGGCTTGCGGACGGCGAGCAATGGGTAGCTCGCCGTCTGGTAAGGACCAGGCCCGAGTCGACGGCGCGTCGCGTTCCACGCGCGCCTCAAAGAGATGTCAGCACTATTGACGGGGTCCGCTAGGGCCGATGCCAGCTAGGGTTGCGGGATGTTCGAAAGAGTTACCGTGGCCCCGGCACAGGCAACAGAAGGAACACGGGTGGGTTTTAGTCAGTAAAAGTCTGACACGCCCTCCCGCTCCGCCCAGAGCGGGAGAAGTCATTTGATGATTTCCCATCCACAAAAAAAAAAAAAAAAAAAATCAAAACATACAATCGGTTACGATTTTGTAGGAATGCTGGTTGTTACTTCCGTGTCTTGGTTGTGACTGTAACACAGAAAATTCTGTTTCTACCTAAATACCATTTCGCTGTCGAAACGGCGAATTGTTATTTTATGCAGCCTGCTGTTTGTTTACAAACTGAGTGACCAAAGAAAATAGTCATCAATAACATCATCGAGGCTAATATCGTATAAATCCATATTCGCTGTGGTAACGTTCTTACAACAATGAAGTATTCTTTATGCGTCCTTCATTATTAGGTGTTAGTTTAGGGCTCAAGGGACCCATTCTGAACTATATCTAACAACCTAAACAGAAAAAAACCATACCTACTTACCAGTTGGTAATCCTTCTGAGTTACGAAATTAATTAAAAGATTAGTAGTGAGGTTATGACTTACGAACATTTGAAATAAACATTGCACACCACTTACGACACCCTTCGGAGTTGGTCCCTCCGGTCAATTATGCATAGGTAAATGTCCAGTCGAACCAGCTTTCAAATAAGAGCACTAAAGACTATACCGCCACTCGATGTTGACATTTTATACGGGCAGGATACAATTTCAATTGGCTAACAAAATTAACAATCATTTTTAGGGTTCCGTGGTCAACAGGGACCGTTTAGTTTCGCCGTGTGCGTTTGTCTGTCTGTCCGCGGCTTAGCTCAGAGACTCTTAGAAAACTGTAATTTGGCACGGGTACTTAACTACAAAGTGCTAAAATAAAATCTTGAAAAAAAAACTTTTTAGGGTGCTTCCCCTACACGTAATGTGGGAATTACTTTTTTTCTCGTCTATCATATGGTGTGCTGTCGTTGGATAGGCCGTTCAAAAATATTGCGGGGTGTGCCCGCAATATTTTTGAACCCTTTTTCGATTCAGGGACCCGTTTGCGAAACAGTAAACTTTAATTAAAGTGCTAATTTTTGTTAGTCAAGTGCCCTGCGAGCTAAATGGTTGCTTTTGGATACGTGAAAAATTTCACGGCAGTAGATACATATATAACGAAAACAAGGAAAACTATCACAGCTAAGCTTTACAAGTTAGCGAGTAATAGTCGGCCAACTTACATTTGCAGTTGGAATGTAAATGAGAGAACATGTTTTTCAACATGGGATAAATTCATCCCAACTACGGAACCTTTCATTATGCATGATCCAACACGCACTTGGCCGGTTTTTTTTTATTATGTTCTTAGTTGCCCACTGGATATCTAATATGTGTATTTAATAGGTATTTTCTTTTCATTGAAACCCAAGTCATAAACCAGTTTAATGTGTTCTAAGAAATTAGATAAAGTGAAACAAAATGACGCTCACAAGTCGTTAGGTACAAGTTACCTCTATAAAGAGAAATCATGTCGACCATTTCGAATCGAATCTTCACAGCTAGGTAATCTGCTAAGTTATGCTTCCAAGGATTTGTGTTCAATTCCAATAATTTATGTGGCATGATATAATATTAATATCCTACGTATTTACGACAAGTAGGCTGATTTATGTACGAATTACCCAGTCTTTGTAACTACAAATTATTTAAATAAATAACGGTTTCAGGGCTTTTTTCAAAAGTTATTCTTATGGCAAACAAAGATGCGGAGCTAAGTTGCCTCTGAAACGTGCAGGCAAGCAAGCAACACTATTACCAGGTAGGTACAAAATAGGATTTAGCGTTGAAAACAATCGCATAATCTGAAGGCAATAGACCGTTGCGATATGGATGTTCAACATCACTGTAAATCATAGCTTAGATTATGTAATAAGTAACAACTAGTAGCTATTATTTAAAGTGTAACCTATAAGGACTGGGGTTATTAAGTAACTTAATTTATAGGCTTCTATCTGCGCGCACCTAATTAAGCACTAACTTAATTAAGCATCGCATTTCTGCTACATGATTTCATAGATACCTAGATACTGAGGAACAATGGTTCTCATAGTTCCCACGGTAATCAATAAGGCCTTCACACGTATTGATCGCACCTACCTACATATATCTATCTACTCATAGTTGAAACGTTTTTCATGTAATGACGTTTGCCAGTCATATTTCATGGAATCCCCAAGTATGTACATAACCTACTAAATAATTTCCTAGGACCATTCTCCGATCACATTCTGCGTTGTAGATATTTTTGCTATGCTCTTCTTTGTGCATGATCATCATGATGAGGTAATCTGATGGTGATTTATGGGAAGGTACCTACTTAATAATTGGTAAGTACAGCAAAGTGATTGCCATACCTATTTTATGTCAATAAGTATTAGATAATCGTTCACACAACTGTGCAGACGCCACGTTCAAAAATGGAACAAGCTTAAATTTATATACCTAGTTGTGCGAAAAACTTGATTGCACCAAATGTTTAGGTAGATGGAGGTTCGAAAACGCACCAAAACGTTGCCAATTTGAAACATCAACATTCGTGGTATCTCGCGAGTTTACGTAAACAAACATTACCTTGAACTGTTAAGTGTGGTGGCACGCGACACACGTCTATTTGTTACATCGTAATTAACTCGGTTAATTAGCTGCATGAGTGGGTAAGTGCAGCGTGCGTCGTGTTCACATTAAAACCTATTGTGATTGTTGAGATTGAGACATCCCGAGCAACCGCCAACAGATGAATGTCAAATGTCAAAGTTGTCCAACCTCTGCAAATGGGCGCTGCTTGGTGAATTGTGGGGTATTGTGTTTTGTGAGTATTGTTGACAGTCTAATGACCTGTTATTTATGATGCTTTGGTGGTAGCTATAGGCTGTAGGTATGATATTATCTAGAATCGCGATGCTCTGAATATTTAGGACAGTTTGACGATCCTATGATCTGTAGCTATGGTACATAAATAAGTATATTAAAAAATAGGGAGGCGTCGTGGGCATGTATTAATGAATACAGAGCCATCTAGTATAAGTTTTACTTCAAAAAAGGAGGTGGTTCTATTCGGTTGTGTTTTTTTTAAACTTTATGTTTTTAATGTTTGTTACTTCAGTACTCCGTCATTTATAAACCAATTTGAAAATTCTTTTTTTATTTGAAAGGACATACTTCCAGATTGGTCCTATTTTTATCAAAGTCCAGTTCTGATGACAGGATCCATGAGGAATTGAGGGAGCTTCTCAAAATATTATAGGCAAACACAAAGTGATTTTGATATTTTCAACAACAAGTCAAGTATTGGCATTCAGAAAGTATCATTTGGTGAGGTGGAACTGATGGAGAAGACCACAGATGGCCACGGGAACTCCTCAATGATAAGTATTTCACGGGTGGCAGTAAGATATCTCGATTAAGATAGTTAAGCGACAATGACGAAGCCAATTTAAATAAATAGTGCTGATGAAAATGGTACCATCGAACTGATCTGATGATGAAGCCGGAAGGTAGGCACCGGAACTCCGTAATAAAACAATGTATCCTAGTCGTGTTTGGGCTTATTGGAATTGTCATGAGATGCACTCTGGCTATAAATTATTTTTAACCGACTTCGAAAAAGGAGGAGGTTCTCACTCAGTTCGTCGGAACCTTTTTTTTAAGTGTGTTCCCCGATTATTCGAAGACGGCTGAACCGATTTGAAAAATTGTTTTTTGTTTGAAAAGGTATACTCTCCAGATGGCCCATAGTCATCAAGTCAGGATCTGATGATGGGATCCTGGAGAAATCGAGGGAACTCTGCAAATATTATAGGCACACCTATAGCGATTTGGTTATTTTTTTTTATAATAACTTGTGCATTTGAATGAATGAATGAATTTATTTGTAAGAATATAGGTAGCTAACATAAGTTCTTAAGATATATGGGTTTCACTATATTCGGCATTTCCGCCGTACAAATATTTAGATTTTACATCTTGGTTATACTTATAGCATGCAGTACACATTTCAGAATTTAAATTTAGATTACAATGCAATTAATAAAATTAAAATTAAATACAATTCTATTCATTTAAAAGAATAATTTATATTAAAAATAGCGATCAGTAATAATGATGTCATGTCAATAAAAATAGCAATAATAATCAGAGTATTTCAATATTATTTAAGTAATGTTAATATGTAGATGCCATAATAATGATAGTAAATAAGTTTTACATTTTACACTCAAAATATTCATTGATGGAATAAAAACATCTGTCACACAACCAGTTATATAGTTTTTTATTAAATTCTAAGTCTGTAGCATTTCTAAATTCTTCGGCTAAGTGGTTATATATTTTCACAGCCATGGTATAACAATTTTTGTTGCATCATTTTAGTCTATTACGCGGAACTACTAGTGGCTTTTGTGTTATTTTCCTCTTTAACTTAGCTTTTTCATCTTTTTCAAAAAGCGAGTAATTGTTTCTTACAAATTTACAGGTTTCAAATATATATAGAGACGGGAGGGTAAGCAGCTTTTGCTTAATAAATACAGGTTTACAAGAATCTGTCCACTTAAGATTGAAAATTGACCTTACACACTTTTTTTGGGCTATGAATGCCCTCTGGGCATCTGTTGAATTCCCCCACACAGTTATTCCATACCTTAAAACAGAAAAATTTGCCCTCGGAAAGCACCATTTGATGAAGTGGAACTGATGACGAAGGCCACAGATGGTAAGATGGCCACCGGAACAACTCAATAATAAGTATTTCACTGGTTGCGATTCGATTACTGTAAAATGATTGCTAAGCAATATAAGCTCGTCACAATTTATATGGTGAAGTGGAGCTGATGGTGAAGTACCAGGAGAACTCCTTAACAATTAACGTCCCTGCATCCGGAAAAGCAATGTTTTGTAAAAGGTGATGAGCAGTTGTCATTAAGCTATTGTAACTTAGATAAATTAAAAACCGACCCACTAAAAAGTGAAAAATAAAAATCTTTTTTACAAAAAAAAAAAAACAACCGGCCTCCAAAAAAAAAAAACTGCAAAGTGAAAAATAACTTTAATTTTGGAAGTCGGTGGCAAAAACCTAAAATACAGATCCAAAGACACCGACTTTCGAAATTAAAGTTATTTTTCACTTTGTAGTGTTTTTTTTGGAGGTCGGTTGTTTTCTAAAAACTTACATCTACTAGATGGTGCTTTATTAAAAAACAAAACAAAACTTTTATACTTGAAACTTGAGACCTTGAAACTGACTTTTTCGGGCATAACGCTTTTTCGTTACGTGACGATTTCTACCAGTCAACTCCTACCGCAAGCCGCGTTAAAGAACTTCGTTCCAATAATAGTATCTCTATTATATGATAAAACTTAACGAGGACTGATTGAATCCTATTGATTCATTCGGTGATTCGAGTTTTGTATAGACAACATACTGATAAATTTCAATCAAGACATTATTGTGATACTTAGACTATGATATCTATATAGTTTGTCGTCTAAAAATTTACAGTCGATACTTAGTCCTACAAAATCATGGTCTGTTCAAATTTCGTAATGAAATGAATGTTACAAAAAGCTGTACGGACGTAATAAACGACCTTTCAAGCTGGTCCTTATTTAAAACTTGATTAATTAAGTTGACGTTAGAATTGAGCATGTGGTTCTGCAAATTCATAAATATTACGCGTGCTGCAGGAACAAGTCTGCTGACATTTGAATAGTTCGAAAGGCTGTCCTATGCTATACAATACGTATAGGGATATAATAATTATGGATCCGATTTGCGTGCCGGCCATTTAGTAATAATAATAATAACAAATCTTTATGGTTAGGCATCGTGGCCCATAGGAAATTACCTACATCATTTTTAAAACTGTATTCATAAAACTCAAAAATTAACATCAATATTAAAATCAAAATAAACAATAAAAAAAAATTACAATTTAAAATCAGAATTAAAATTAACATCATCATTTAGTCCTGCAAGATTATAGCGACGTCACCTTCAGAGGGGTCACTTTAAAATATGATACTTTGTTGGTAACTGAACTAAAATTATTTTAGGTTAACTATTAATAGCTAGGTAACAATATTATCCTATTTATGTAGGTGCCTATCTATCACGGACCGTCGATCAAGATAATTGTTTGAAACAACGTTATTCAAATAAATAGGTCCGTTTCCATTGTAATCAAAGTAGCAAAGTTTAGCAAAAAAAAAAAACCGGCCAAGTGTGTGTCGGACCACGCACAATGAAGGGTTCCGTAATTGGGAAGAGTTTATTCCAAGAATAAACATAACATTGTAGTTGAAAAACATGTTCTCTAATACATTCCAACTGCAAAGGTCGACTATTACTCGTTAACTTGTAAAGCCTGCTTAGCTAGCTGTGATAGTTTTCCTTTTAATTTTGTTGTATATACTACTACCGTGAATTTTCACATCCAGAACTAACCGTTTAGCTGGCAGACGGGGGGGGGGGGGGGGGGGGTGAGGGGACACACTTGACTCTAACAAAAATTAGCACTTTAAAGCTTAATATTTCAGAAACGGATCCTTTAATCGAAAATTTGTTTTTACAAACCCGCAATATTTTTGGAAGACCTTTCCAACAACACCCCACAACATGGGGTAGACGAGAAAAAAACATCCCCACTTTACGTGTACCTACAGGAGGAACAAAACAATTCTCTTTTCGTGATTTTATTTTACCACTTTGTCAGCCATGCCAAATTATAGCTTTCTAGTACTAAGAGTCTCTGAGCTAAGCTGCGGACGGACGGACGGACGGACATGGCGAAACTATAAGGATTCCTTGTTGACTATGGAATCCCACACGCACAATGATGGGTTCCGCAGTTGGGATGGATTTATCCCAAAAAAAACCTATTAACACAAACAAACTTAACATTGTAGTTGAAAAACATGTTCTCCCATACATATCAATATACGTCACGGTCAATTCTCCAAGTGCAAATATAAGTTTGTAATCACAAAAAAAAAATGTTTTTTTTATATGATAAAACTACAAATGATTGATTTTCGGACGATTTCCTTTACTTTTGCTGTGAGACCTTGATTCTTGCCTTTCATGATTCTAGGTCAACAGGACGTAGGTACCCTGTTTTGATTTATTTGCGATTATCAAAATGTCGACGGCGAAGTGCTAATAAATTCAAAACGATAAGGCGTTATTCGCAAGTTTGTTAGGAATCAGTTAGGAGGTATTGGCACTTCGCCGTCGATATGTCGCATAAATGGCTGTATTTTTTATTGCGTTGACTTAGAAGCTTGATTTTTTTAGAGCTTTAAGAGACCGGAGAGCTACGTATTTGATATTAATTTCAACTTGATACCTCCAAGCGTTCCTGAGAAAAAGGGTCTTGACAGACTGACAAACAGACAGACAGACGCACAGACGGTCAACGAAGTGATCCTATAAGGGTTTCGTTTTTTCTTTTTGAGGTACGGACCCCTAAAAAGGTGTTTACCATAACATTGTTAAGGAAGCTATAGGTACCTAGGCTATCTCGCAGGCGTCCGTTAAAAGAATAGCACTGTTTCACCATGCGAATAACAAACAATGGAATGGATAGGGGAGTGATGAAGAAACGGCAGACCACATATTGTGGACCACTTGCACCTATCAATTAACTATTATTAAAAGTAGGTATACGCAGGGGCCATTTAGCTAAACTGCAACGAACGGTCTCACGGAGTTAACAATGAAGATACGAATAGCGTGAGACAGATTAATGGATCGATTAATTAATAGTGTAAGTTTGACCATGATATGAATTTGCAGACGAACGTCATCGGATGCGTAAAATTGTTGAAAACGGTTTGAGATCTTGACCTAGTTAGCGAATAGGTACCTGCATACACAATATAATACGGTAGACCTTACAAAAAATATATCTCAGGAAAAGTAGTTTGGGTTGTCACCGGATATGGTGAAGAGGATACCTATTGTATCTACTTACAAGTACTATAAATTATACAATACGGAAGGTTAATTTTGAAAAGAAGGTGGTATCAATATTTAAATAAGTATGTAGGTAGGTAAATAATGTTTTCTTTTCACATAACTTAAAAATTAAGTATCTGTAAGAGAAACGATTGTTTGTCACCTGCAGTATTAGTTGACTACCAAGTCGCAGTCGTAGTCTCTCGTACAGTGATGTTCGTAAAATATCTAGACGCATTGTTAGTAGGTAATTTTGTATTATGTTGGTTGGCAGGAAAGAGGTAGGTACTAACTTCTGTTTTGTATGCAATATAATGAGCGTTAAAACTGGAAAGGAGTCGTTAGAAAGGCCAGTGTTAGAGGTTATAATAAATATTTATTGTTGAAATTTATCCATGGCGACGGTTGGTTTCTTTAAGAAGATTACTTACTGTGTTTACTTACTTTTAATAAAAACTTAGCAAGAAAATTTCTCAAAATTATATCCTTATCTCAAAGCAAAACGAAATAGGTACTTACAGCTGACTGCTGAATTATAAATACAGATTCGTGATTTCATTGAAATATGGGGAAAACAATAAATGCTTGCTCTTAAAATAAAGTAGCGACAGCCTTGTGGTTGATTATAGTGATAGTGTCCGTCAGTCTGTTATTCTATCAGTGCGATTTTGAACTCGGTCTTTTCGGAATAAGAATTCTTGATAATGTAGTCGCACCGCGAGGAATCTTTATTGTCATACAGTGCCTAAGGCCTGTGAACCAAGTCCATTAAAGTACCTACAAATAATTACAGTCACTGTGTCTGCGTTGGTCATGGTGTGTGTGACACGCCAGTTGCGGCTAGCGGGTCGTTGTGTCCACGTCGACCACACAATCTCACCTAATCGGTAAACAAGACGCGTTTTATGTAATAACTTTTGGCGTCTGTCCCGTGCTCTGTGGTCGAGTTTCGCTTTCACCTTAATAACGTACTTTCTCGAACTTTGGATTTTTGTTTATGGTAAATAACGTGACACGAGGATGATGTTGAATCACGCCAGTTTTGAGTCTAACGAGGGCTTGTATAACTATAATAATTTGCAGCTAACGACCGCATCTGCATTGTGTACAGAATATGCGTGTCTATTCACTTTTCTGGTATAATATAATGAAAACACTACCAAAGACAATATTAAGCAGGTACATAATGGGTATGTATATAAGGTACCTACCTACTCTTCCTTATAAATAACAATAGATGACGGAAGCAGACAATTGAGCTTTTACCGATTGCAGTAAATATTATATGTAGGTAGGTACATCTTAAAAGAGGAACCATCTTTCAGGAATCAGGATGTTATGAAAACATCTCGATAGTTTTCTTTTTAGGTTTCCATAGGCAGTTTTCCTGGCCCACCTTGTACGCATAATTAGCCATACCTGACAACGGAACCCACAGTGCACTTGGTCAGACAAGAACTAGCCGTTTTTTTAAAATAAAATTAAGTGAAAGTGCGCCTGATCACGCATTCACCATCTCGGGCCGTGAACGATCGCGTCATACTCATACATTACCTATGGCATGATTCCGCATGATGAAACGACAAACGGATGGAAATCGATACAAAACTCAAAACTCGCTCCAGCGAAAGTTATTTCAAGCGCATAAGAATAATAATAAAAAGCTTCGTTTTATCGGATGTGGCATTTCCGTGTTATTAAGTAGGTTATAGGTAGATAGCTTTGGAAACAACAATCCAATTTCGCTTGATCAACAATGGCGTCAATGCTGTCTGCAGTAACCGCTACCTAATGTGTGCTTTTATAATTTCTAACGTGACGATATTATCGTGGACGTCCACGGCATCACGATAACACAGGGAAGTAAAATGTATGGAAATATGAGGACTGCCTCTTTGGTCTAGTAGTTGCTACGCAAGCGCTACTACTGAGCATGAGGTCCTGAGTTCGATTCCCGGGTCGGGCAAAGTGTTATTGGGTGTTCCATCTGGAATATCTCAGTAGCAGCTCGGAGTCTGGATATGTGCTCTGTTGATGGCAATAGGCTCGCCCCCTATTACATGGGACTTAAACATAACGGGCGAAATGTGGGTGTACTATACCTACTTAGATACACCTCCTGCCTAACCCTTCGGTCGGGGAATACAGGCATGATGTTATGTTATGCTTATGTATAAGCCGCTTTTAAATATCCGTCCACAGTAACGTTATAACATACATTTTATGCACGTGGACGTTCACGATAATATCGTCACGTTAGAAATGATAAAAGCGCATATTGGCTTATTAACCGGCCATTGCCATTGCATGATCTACCTTGGCAATCAATGTATTTTGATTGGGTGCTAACTTCTCTTTTAATAGATTATTTATGTGCAGCATCATTCTGTCGGTATTTTTACTTTCATTGGAGCCAAATAGCCAATCAAAAACTTATCCACTTCTTAAGTGCATGTGTTTGATATGAATATGTATGTTAACTGGCATTTTTTTATAACTAAGCTAACGTTCAGCTCTATCTCACTGATCTGGAAAAAATGCGGTCTACGATGGTGCACGCAGTAAGTACATAAGTTGGCGTCTGAAACTTGTTTATTTCTGTTGGGAATTAAGTAGGTACGTAATATAAAACTGTGTCGGTATAGGACATACCTACTCATGGTATTATCTTGATGTCTCCAAAGAGTTTAAAACTTCTAATTTGAGGGACGTGCGCATTGTGCACGGTCTGTCGTGCGTGCGTTTGCGCAGCGTGACCGCGGGCCCAGCTATCTGCAGACAACTTTATTTTTTACACAATAATTAGCCACTGCCACGTGATATAGTTTTAATGCACAGAAACCTTGGACTTATTAGTTCCTTTACTACAAGGTTTTATGGTAGAATTGAACACGATAACTAGATTCGCCACTCGGTATTGAGACTTTACAATAAAGCTAATGATTAGTTTTACCAATTTACCATCAAGCATAGCATTGCATGTCCTACGTCATCGATGCACGGCCGCGGCAAAGAATAGAATACCTATACATATACAGGTAGGCTAGGCAGGTACCTACTACTACTGGGACTACGTAGCCATGGTGAGAGTGCCCACAGAGTTTTTAGTTTAAATAGGTTCTATGGTAGTGCTGGTGTCGGACAGTGTGGAAATTGAATAAACGTGCTCCAACTGACGTTTCTTCCCTATTAAAGAGAGGGTCACACTCCAACATTAATATGATGAGTTTTATCTACTTAATTAAGTTCGTGACAATACTTTGGTGTGTTCGTCGCAGCCTGGGCTATCGACCATGCTGATAAACTCATCTTTTTACCACGCCAAAAGAAGAAGCATCCTACTTTCTATTATGAAGTAAAGTTGTCTAACAAATTAGAACAAAACAAAGCAAAGGTTCACACATTTAGTACCGGTCTACCTAAGTATAATGATGCAAAAAGATTATCTGCGCCGGCGCATAGAATCGTGATTGAAACAATGACTGATCATTACAGAGTGCATTATTTGACAAATCAAAGATCACGATTTATCTTAGTAAAACCCGACAACCTCGGTATTGTTACCGAGCTGAAGGATGCTCTGTTGGATTCGTTGATCTATATTTCTGTACTTACCTATTACTTACTAGCTTCCGCCCGCGACTTCGTCCGCCTGAAATTTCTTGTTCCCCGACCCACCCCGTCGCATCGCATCGCCTGACCGCGCTGTTACTTCGTTTTCGCTTAGCGCTCGTTCTTCCTTTTTTTTTTGTTTTTGCTCGGCTTTTAAGGGTCCTAGCGTAATGTTACATACCCTATAGCCTTCCTCAAGAATTGTGTTCTATAATGCAAAAATAATTTTTCAAATCCGACTGGAAGTGACAGAGATTAGCGCGTTCAAAGAATCAACAAAAAATAAAATGTGTAGGTAACTAATAGACTGAGCGCATTTTTCTTACTTTAAGCATTTTTATACCTGTCGTAATTTCTAAACCAAAGGTCCAATTTGAATAATATAAAAATGAATTTGTATGTACGTACTTAATGAACCTTGATTATGAAGCTAATTATTTGCTTTTGGATTAATACCATGTTTATGAAAAGACCTTCGCAAATAATGTATTATTTTATAACAAATTTGATTAGCATTAAAAAAGTTATAGTGAGCCAACCTTAAAAGATAGACATAATGCTATCGCGGACATTTTTTAGATCTTTGTAAGAAGAACAATTCCGTGATACATAATTTTTGCGTAAGTTTAACCGTTCACGCAGCGCACGCAACGGAAGCTCTCAAAAGGAATACATGTTCCCCGTTTTTGCAACATTTTTCATTGATGCTCCACTCCTTTTGGTCGTAGCGTGATGTTATATAGCGTATAGCCTTCCTCGATAAATGAGCTATCCAACACTAAAATAATTTTTCAATTCGAACCAGTAGTTCCTGAGATTAGCGCGTTCAACCAAACAAACTCTTCAGCTTTATAATATTAGTACCTATAGATAGATAATTACTTTACTTACAACTTTGTATGTAAGCAGTTTCGTTCTTGTAGTTAGCATAGTCCACAAGAAAACTTAGCTGTCTTGCAGATGCAGAGTAAACATAGGAAGTGAAGGTATAATCCGGGTCGTGTAAATTATTTTTATTAAGTATAGAATTATAATAACGACCTTCGCTGATACCACTGACTAACCCGAATGCCCTTAATGCCGCCATTCACGACACAAAAAATTACACTCACTTTTGTGAATTAACGTCATGCAAAATGCAGTACCTATATGACTAAGCAGATCTGATATTGTCGTGTTTATTTTAATAGATCTGGTCATTTGATCTCACGTTCATGAAACCAAATGGCGATATTGACATGCTGCAGGATATTGATTGTCCTGTATCTGTCTCCAAGGTATGTAAATTAATATCTTGTTTAGGTGTTAAATTAACAACAAATATATTATATATACTCGTAGGTAGGTATCAAATGGCGAACTTAATATATTTCAACCTTTACGTTGGTAACGCTATATTAAACTAACTTCTGCCCACGATTTCGCGTGTAAGTCAACTATAGATACCACATAACATATCCTACGGCAATCGGCAATAGTGTAGCTTTCTATCAGTTAAATCATTTTTGTAATCGGATCAATTCTTCCAGACATTACCTACCTCATAAATACAAACAAACATTTTTACCTTAATAATATTAAGGGGAAGCGCTAAGGTAGCCCGCGAAATTCAAATTTTCTTACGATTTTTGCGATTTGCAGCTCGGTGTCTGGGTGTATGTTGATCAAAGTATGATACGCGACCGTAACAAATATGTATTTACAGAATTATAATATAAGAATTAGTAATACAATTCCTTAAGTTAGTATAATCCTGAAATGTTAATTTTTCATTAAATAGTCATTCAATAGACTTACTTGGTCTTAGAGAGTTGTATTGATGACTTTAATTATTATAATTCTGTAAACTCATATTTGTTACGGTCGCGAATCATATTTCAATGAACATACAACCTAATACTGATCTGCAAATTGCAAAAAACGTAAGAAAATTTAAATTTCGCGGGCAACCCTGACGCTTTCACCTTAGTTTAGAAGTACAGATTAGCATAGATTACCTAGCTATTTTATTATGTACCTAATCATACTTTTTCATAGTTATTGTTTCGCTCGACATTCGGTAAGTGCACACAAAGTAAGTACCTACTACATAGGTAACTTTTTGATATTTCAGACTGCAAACAGGTAAAGGGCGTTTTCGTGCAACAAAATGTTTGAAACGTGTGTTGGCAGTTCAACAGTGGTTCTATTATATTTCATCGGCATGAATGGTCTAAAAGTCAGCAGGACGCTATCATTATTTTCAGGTCAAGGTGTAAACGTTGCTCGAGGTAACCACTTAGGTATAAGTAGTCTAACCTAATTGGCAGCAACGGAACTGGAAAATCTAAAGTTTTCGCCCTTTAATTCATGCATACAATAATACGGCGGCTAACTAATTGGAGCAGTTGGGGGAAAATGTCGCAAGTAGCCGTCAAAGTGAGTACCTACCTATAGGCATACCGTTCCGTAGGAACCTATACCAAGTATTATCTAGACAAGTTAATCTTCTTTCCTTGGTCATTAGCTTCAACCTGCTGCTAAACGATGGTACTCATAAATATGATGGTAGCTATGAAGAGAAGGAAAATCGAAACTAGTATGTTCTAATTAAAATAATTTGTTGAATACATTAGTTTAACGAACGGTATCTCTAGACCAGTGTGGTGTGAGTGAGTCGCAGTCAGGATACGGATCTCCGTGTGCAGAGCCAGTCACTTCTCCAAGGCTCTACCCGTATTCGACACACGAACGATCCTGCCTTTCTAAAATGCTTACCTACCATTTATTTCGTTGTCGCTTTGCACACAATCTGTTGTAGTGCCAATAAAATATACCTGTGAGGTAGAAACTATGTTTACTTTTGCAACATTTAAGATATTGTTAGTAGAAATTTTAATTAAGTTTATGCCAGGTACGAGTACGTATTTTTGAAATAGTGCCATCGGTGCTCGTGCTAGTTTATTAGATAGATAGGTGCCTACCTAACGTTTTGTAATTTTCAAGTTCTTAGATTGACATTAATAGGAACAGGATTTGAAATGCTCGCACGTGTTTCTGGCTCGATTTTGTAGTAGTGAGTTATTTTAATATTTATTTCAAAGTGTTAAGGCTCCTGCAAACAAGCGCGACATGCGACGCGAATCGCACGCGACACAAAGGCACCGCTCGTCGCGCAGCACTCGTTCCTTTGTGTCGCGTCGCGGTTCGCGCCTGTTGGTAGGAGCCTTTATTTAGTTGATGCAAACCAATGCAGTCTGAACAAGGGACTGGAAATCTCTTTCAAAATGAAACCTAAGACATCGATAGGAGAATAGAATATTTTAGGCGCAAATCTGTAAAACAAAACATAAGCCTGCTAATAGTTAGGTACAAACACAAATTCAGAGCATAACACTCTTGGTAATGCAAATATTATTGAGCATGGATTGAACCTGCGACCCTACGCATTGGTTTAATGCGTAGGGTCGCAGGTTCACAAAGCACTTAGCCAAAACCAACATGTTTCTGGTCATCGAACCTTTCTAACGCCAATGTTCGTTTTCTTATCTAGCTGCTACTCATAATGGCCCTAACCTACCACTACTTATGTATGTACCTACCTGTGTCCATCTCTTTTAAGGCTCCTGAGAACAGGCGCGACACGCAACGCGACTCGCACGCGACACAAAGGCACCGCGTGTCGCGCGACGAGCGATTGCAGGGGCCTTTAACATATTGAGCGTGACGATATTAAGTATAATTAATTGCCTTCACTTGTGCTGGCGACTGAGAATGATCTCTTTGGTCAGTTTCTCGATTATCGTTGTGTAGGTACGGCTGCGCCTCTCCATCAAAACGATCTATCTTCGACCGACTTTCAACTGATGGAAAAACATGCTCGACTATGATTTAATAGCCCATAAATATTGGTATTGATTACGTACGTGTAGCGTAATCGTTGCTATTAATTAAAGAGAGATTGTATCATCAACTATTTTGTTTTGGATTTTAATTATGATTATAAAAGGGTCAGTGCGTGTGAAAGCGAACATTTATAATGGACACCAAAACACATTGCGCAATTAGAAATATTTTAGAAAATAGTTAAGATGAGTAGATTTTAATTATTATTTTACTTTTAGAGGTGATTTTAATTATTTACATTTTTAACCATGTGGTGTGGTTGTGGTACCTAAGTGTGAACGGTCCCTAAGACCTAGCTATCTAGTTATTTACATTTAGATATGATTTAGATGACGAGCCTCGTAATTGCTGTGATTGATACCTATTTGATGGTAAAAAATATTGTCGGTGCTATAAAAACAAGTATGATACCTAACCACCGTAGAGAATTACCCAATTATGAATAGCAATGCAAAAAACCCAAGGGCGATCAAAAGGCACAAAATAGATGTAATTATCTAGTAAATGCAACAAATTGCACCTAGCTAAAAAAAGCAAGAAATTTCCTAAGTACGATATCTGGAAATGTGTTTTTTAAACATAACTGCTAATCATGTAAGTTTGCAAGGAAATTAAAGTAGCGCTCGTATAGACAGCAGACAACGTGTTTTAGTATCTCTATTTCGTCTCAGTATACCATCGTCAACTGAAAAAGAACCAATAAATCGCAAATAAAATCTGCTGCTTCATACGTTTTATGTTCGCGTAACTCGACATTAGCTGATTTCTTCACGATTTCAGGGTTGGTGCTTTAGTTAAAGTTATTCAAAATGACGAGTACCCGAGTACCTACCTATAATGATCTCTTTTCTGTTTTTCAGTTATTTCTATCACACCTTGTATAGACAAAACATGTACCTACTCTACCTATGTTGTAAGGCACAACATACTAACGCTGATGCATGTTAAATGCATTGTCTAGAATATAGGTAGCTAACTAGCTAAATACGAGTATCTATCTCCTAAAACACAATTGGCTAAACTAGAGCGAATTTCATAACACGCACCAGGTATTCGCGAGTCCGACCGAAGGTACGAGAGACCTAGCGATATTTATTGAGCACTTAGGTACCGACCAACGCAACAGGAATCCAGCTGGTGAAAGTAAAATGTGTTTCGATATTATAATAAGTTGATTCGGTTCGGTATAAGTTGCTAAAGACCTCGTTGGTTAAATAGGTCAATTTGATACTGATTAATATGATGGTCAGACTCAATTAGACGATTGTTTCACAATTATTATATGAAAGCGATTATGAGTCTCACTAAGATTTCGTATGTGCAACTGATGAGCAGGTGGGTGCGCCAAGTATTTCGGTGTTACATATTACATGACATACAAATAAATAATAATTGGTTACAAACTGGGCTTCTTATGTAACTTAATACTATCATGCATGATGATCTATCGTTAAATGAATAACGAATGCTACTCGACATGTAGAGCTAAATGTCTAATCAACTCACTAGGTAAACCTAATAAGAATGACCCAACGCTATCTGCCTCAGACTGAAATATCTGCAGCGCAATTACAATACTGGTCTATTAATGCATTTTGATAAATTATTTATTTTTATCATTGACTCCATGACGTCCACCAGGGCATAAAACGTGAGGATTGTGATCAACATAACCAGCCTATAGCGTTCCCATTGCTGGGACACAGGCCTCCTCTCTGTGAGAGGGTGTGGGCCTTAATCCATCACGCGGGCCAAGTGCGGGTTGGAAGATGTCACGTCTTCGAATTTTTGGTTCAAGGACATGCCGGTTGTGATCTAATAGGGGTAAATAACAAAGGCATTAAAAATGTCTAAAGATTAACTGACTTTCACTTATACTAGTAGATCTGTGTCTGACCATTAATTACGTCTTAGTTAATTTGTTTTTTTTTTTTGCATTTGCAACCTCTAGTACGCAAACGTTTACTGAATCACAATATTCGGTACAATGTCAAGTTGAAAAGCCATGTTGACCTCGAAGTGGGCATTGTCTTTCTGTACTTGGGAAATTGTTATAACAGCCATACAACCGACTAATGTAACATGTACTAAGGCATTTTAATGAGCGTGTTGCAGTGTGAATAATAAACATGTTTTCATTGTTTCAGTTATACCTGCCTTTGTCACATCAATCACAATCACACCAAATGGGAATAGTCCTGAAATTAAAATGTTGGGAGGAATGACAGTGGATGTGCAGGATGGTTTCGTACCAATGGAATCTCAGGTCGAAGAGACGACTGTAAGAGCGAGTCGTGGACAGAAACGAAAAATTAATAATAATAATTCTACGAAGCTATCTATCAACGAAAGGTACAGAAGACTGATACCATATATGACATTTTACTATGCCAACGACTTAGTACCACCGACAACGGACAATATAAGGGAAGTCGAAGTAGAAAAAGCAGAAATAGTCGAGACTGGAGGAGGAAATCATGCCAATCACCGAGAGGCAAAGAAAATTATTTACTCAAACAGAAACATACCTAGATTTCAAGGAAACAGACTGACTCAGCATAATATTGCATCCGCAAATCCAACAAAGATCTACTATAAAGGTGGTGTGCCTATATATCAAACCCAGGGTAAAGTGTCTCAAAATTATAATCCTTTACTGTCGGAATATAACGTTCTGGTACACAGTGATTACGACACTGGCAGAGTGGTCCATAAGCAAATACCAAAATCACAGGGTATAACATTTGTCGCTTCGACCCGAAAGCCTTACTTGAATTTATATAACGAGGACTCGCCCAGCATTCGATATTATTTGCCGGAAAAACCGAAATATAAATTGGTTCCTTATGAGCAAACACCTCCCGTGAAAGTGTCCGAAAACGAACACGTGTATGACATAACGAAGAAACCAATACCAGTACCAGTATCTGTGTTAATACCAAAAGAGCAAGTTTATAATCTAAAGCCACGACCGGCTCGACCTCATTATGTTTATGACAATGTTGACGTCCAACATGCCAATATCAGGAAGCCGCCTGCGATCGTTTCTGAAAGTTACTACGAGAAACAACGTCCTCTACACTCGTTGGCCCAACCGGTAATACAAAGTGGGTTTAGACCAATAATCAATTCACCTGATTATTCTAAGGATGCTACGATTTATTCAACAATTCTACCAGAAGCTGATTCCAATTTTGAACAGCAAAAACAACAGGAAGCACATGCCCAGTCTGCACCAATGAACTATGAGGAATTTAAGCCCCAATATTATCAGCATGTAGTGGATCAGACCTCATTCAAAGTTCCACAAGAAACTTCAAACACAATACCGCTGGCGTCATTACTGAATTCGCTTCAACTGAACAAGTCTATTCCTAAGCCTATCACGAAAGAAAACGTCGGTTCGTCAATAAGAACTTTACTACAAGTGTTAAATGTTTTGAAAGCTGTACCGCAACAAAACAACGTAGTAGCCCCAATCTTAAGTACTCCAAAACCATTTGTAGCAGTAAAAGTGATAGCAAAACCAGAAATAGACGCTCAACCGGATCCTGAGCGTGAGGAACATGTGCCTGACGAAGAGTTGACAGCAGAACCGTATCTTGCGGCCGTGAACCCTCCTTCTCAACACCTTGATGGTAAGTTATTAATGCACTGTAGGTTTCACAGGGACGGGTTATTTGAATCAGAGAGATACGAGAATAGAGAACCAAAAACGCCCACTCATTAAAAAATGCCTATCGCAACTTAAATCATCATCATCATGATAAAACAAAAAATAAAATGGTTTAATTATTTTTTGGGGTTAACAACCCTTGGTAGTGTAGACTGGAAAATATCAGTACTTACCTATGAAAAAATCTGTTTTTTTTTTTTGTAAACTTCACTGCCGTGATGGGTATCGACGATATAATAATATCAAATATATTTTTTTTTGTTTTATCGTGTTTAAATATCGATACCAGTCACGTCTGAGCAGTTTCGCTGGCTAATTTAATTTGACCTTGTATAATTTATAAAAACGATCTAAGTAGTCTGCAAAAAAATTAACACAAATAAAAATATCTTGATTTTTTCCGGAATTAGGTACGGATTTAGGTATAAGCTGTAAAGCTGAGTCGTCTAGGGCCAGAGTACCGTAAAAAAGGGAAAATTGGGACTTCATACCTACCTTATCTGAACTTTGAAGAAAAAATTAAAACGAATTTTTCCTCTTCATATCTTTATGCATATTATTATATAAACGTTAAACACATTATATCCACACATCACTCTTAAGGTTGGTGACATTGGACAAATGGACACGACTGACCCACTGAGAAAAAATCGCCGTGAGACCTTATTTCGTGTTAAAGTAACTTGCTGCCCCTATGAGGAAATAATTGGATAAGCACTTACAGATATAACACCTGGCGGTGGAACCAGTCAACATTTCCCCTTGGTGCAAGCATCAGATGATGAAGGTGGTACTCCAGGACGGCCAGGTCTGGACTACCCCATCCTCACCACCATCCCAGCCACCAGCTTCGACTGCAAGACTCAGCGGTATAAAGGCTTCTTCGCAGATCCTGATACCCGCTGTCAGGTAATTTGCAACACACAAGAATGTTTAAGTACAAAAAATCGGTGTTACAAAGGGAAAGTAGGTCGGCCAGCTGTCGGCGTCTGTCTATGCATATGTATTGCATTTGTGGTAATTGCTCAGCTAGAGGATGTCTCCCTAAAAGGGCAGTTGATATAAAGTAAATGTCCATACGGGATGTTAAGACTGTCTCGACCGCCGCCGCCGGTCTGTCTAGTGGTCGCTAACGCGACTTCTGAGAGCGAGGTCCTTGGTTCGATTACTGTGGGTTTCCTTGAGGAAATTCGCGGAAGCAGCCTGGAAAATGGATTTGGGACCAGTTAGTGGCAATAAGCTCAGCCCCTATTACATGGGTCTTATAAAATAACTGGCGACATGTGGGTGTACCTACTACCTATACCTACAACTCAACTTACCCTATAGGAAATGTCTTCACAATCATAATATCACATAGGTACAAGCGTGAATGCGTGACATAATGGTAGTTATGACATATATTTTCACAAAACATCACGCCTGTATTCCTCATAGCAGGTAAGCAGCAGAGGTCATAGCACAGTCAACCGCACGGCGGTGGTAATAGCGCCTTTATTTCGTAGCAGTAAGGGCGGTTTTCGTTGTTCAAGTGTTTCCACTGAATTGCGGTTGGCTATCCCTACTCATTTCGTCAGTTGCATTTTGTTTTAATTTATTTATTTATTTGCTAAATGTACACTCAGTTACAGGCTAGGCTTAAACTTATGAGTACATGACCTTGTTAGGGCGCAGATTTATTTATCCTACTTACTGTTATAACTATAATCTGGCTTTACAATCTCTATACTTAGAATCTCTAATAGACAACTTTGTATTATACAGGGTGGCAGGGACATCGACGCGCAACATGTCACCATGGATTCAGTACCTACATGATTCTGAACCCCCTGCGTTGAAATTTTTCGTCGGTTATTTAAAAAAAAAATGGTGTTGCATACATTTTGACCGCGTAGATATTGCACTTTTGTAGGAAACAGGATTTTTTTTTAAAATAACCGACTAAACATTTCAACGCAAGGGTTCAGAATCCATGGTAACAAGAACCGTGCGTCGATGTCCCTAGCTACCACTCTGTATAACAAAATAATAGACTGGACCTGCCTGAATCAATGAAGGTAGGTATGCCTTCCCAAATATAGGTACCTATATATCGTCGCTGTATAATGAATACCTCGTATGTCAAAAAATCATTACTTTTTTTTTTGTAAAAATCGTATGATAACCACGTATTATAATACGGCGAAACTGTGAACCCAGTATATGACTACTAGACAGTCTAGTATCATACGATTTTTACAAAAAAAAAGTAATGATTTTTTGACATACGAGGTATTCATTCTACAGCGACGATATATGCCTAATATTGCCTCATTGACCCTGACCGAGTTGAAATTACTTAATTCAGGTGATAAATATAATGTTATAACGTCACAACAATTGCATACCTCATTTCTCTCGGAACTGAATTTCTAACTAATCGTCGCTTGGCATGCGAAGTGCATTATGACTATGACCTTCCAAAAGTTGAAGCTGTTTCTCTTTTAGAGCTTTACCCTACGTCCAGTAAAACCGGCCAGAATATAATGTAGGTAATTATGACACCCAAATCTTGCTCTTGGGAAGTTTTTTTTTTTTTTTTTTTTAAACGTTGCCCCACACTAGGAATTTCTCCTGTGTCGTGGGTGCGTTTACAAACATAGAAACTCACAAACACAAACGCCCAGACCCGAAACAACTACTTGTAAATCATACAAATATTTGCTCCGTGCGGGAATCGAACCCGCGACACGCAGTGCAGCAGTCCAATCGCTCAGCCACTGCGCTAACCGTGCCGTCAAAATATAAATAAAATATAATTAAGGATGGCAATTGCTTTTATAGGTATGGCACTACTGTGACCTCAACGGCGGTCAGGCTTCCTTCTTGTGCCCGAACGGCACGATATTCTCCCAGGCGGGTCTCACCTGTGACTGGTGGTTCAACGTGAAATGCGCGTCCACTATCCAACTCTACGTACTCAACGAGAGCCTCTACAAGTACATCCTGCCGCACTCGCCCAAGTTCCCAGAGGATTACAGCGGGCCACTAGTTGACAAGTAAGTGCCGGTGTTGTTGCACCACTTAGGGCGGGAATACACATGCCTGTAGCTTGTACATAGCTATGCATGTAGCTTTCATACTATTGTGACAATAGACAGATTAGATAGTTTATTATGTACACCATAAGAATTACAGGTATAAATCACCAATCAGATTTTATTATGGTACATTGGCATGCAAGCATCTTGCATAGTTTTGTACAAGCTACAGGCATGTGTAGGTATTCCCGCCTTAAGGAATCTGGTTTGGTCCATGAAGTAGGTACTTCACGCAGTTTACTTTATCAGTGTTGAATATAAATATGTATATTTTCACCTATGTAGGTGTGAAGGCTTTCTTGGTCCATGAAAGCTTTGCTATCGAGTACCTACCTACATAAATGTTTAGGTTTCCTACCAACAGTCTTAACTTAAAATATCACTTTGAGCTTACCCAATACCCATCGGTACTTACCTACTCCGTTTTCTGTTATCGCCGCATGTCTTTGTATCAAATGAAAATGTGTGTGTAGGTAAGTTTTAATAGGATAAGACAAATTAAGAGTATCTAGTGAAGAAAGTCGTTAGGGAGATAGTGTAAATAATTATTACTTATAGAAGCTACTTTTTTATTTTATTACAGATACCTGACTCTAAAATTCAAAGAAATGGAGGAAGAATTTAAAAAGAAAAAAAATAAGCAGAGTGCTGCTGAAAAGATGGACTCGGACGAAGAGGAATCTGACGATTCCGATGAAGGTTCTTCTGAAAAGGAAGATTCTAGTGAACAAGAGGACACTAGCAAGGAAAAGGAAGGAGAGAGCGCAGTCAGTGAGGCTAGCGTCGTAGTGGGCTCACCCGGCGAGAGCGGCAAGGTGGAAAGGCTACATGATGACTAAAACATTACCTACATCAATAAAATGTAAGAAAAAAGATTTACAAACGTTCCTTTAACGTATTTTCCATCATATTGATACTGCTCGCAGTTCTAAATAGAACTGCGAGCAGTATCAATATGTGTAGTAAATACTACACCGAACAGCTGCGACCCTCCATTCAAAAATAAGATGGGCCTGTCGTCTGTGGCATTATTTAAAATATGTAAAAAAAATATATCAAGAAATGTGTCAATGATATAACTAACGGGTTTTCCGTTTTAGTGAAACTGCAGTATTTAAATTAATTGAAGTGGGAATTAATATGCAAGAGGCGTGTACCTAAGCTGCCCTGAATCTGTTCAGACGATTATAACACACCCATTTATAGCAAACAAGTCTATAGTGTTATTGTATGAGTTGTATTGCTTAATGCAATATCTAAGTGGAATTTAAACATCATTTATACCAAACTATACTCTCAGCTGGAACTCCTAAAATAAGACATCTGATGAAGTCATCTAAATCATACATGTGAGCTAAATTGTGTAAAGGCAATCCTGTAAATGCAAAAGTAGGAGTAAAGTTAAATAATAAACTGTGATAAGTGGATGGAACTTTATACTGAGTAGTCGCTTCACTGCAAATAGCAAGCGCAAGTTGTGACCGACTGTGTTGCCAGATATTATGTGAATACCTACAGATTAATTTGTATGTAATGTTTTGCCATTATCACTGTATACTTCTCTCATAAATTATAATTAGTATTAGAGAATTAAACTTGCCATATGTGTCCATGTTTAATTCAGTTTGAATGTATGTATGCTAAGATTGACTTTTGAGTCGCAAGTTACTTAATTGTAGGTAGGTAATGCAAGTATTTATAAATGAATACTCATAGTGATATTTGTGCAATGTGTAAATAAATCACACCTTTTGTATGTTTTGCCATTAACATGATAATTATTGAACTGTGCAATAAAATAATTTAATGTACTAAAACTCAAGTTTTTTTTATTATTTTCGGTTGTTTATGTTTCTTCTCATTTAAGAGAGGTTAAGAAACCTTACATACGGGTCGGGACCAAGTATGTAAGGCGAAATTTAGATAGAAAAGGTGGATGATAAAAGAAGTCAGGAACTTTCGGGTGATGCGACAGGTGTTCAGTATTGTGGCTTTTTTGAGCATGTAGTGTGTGAGTAGGCATCTATGGGTGAGATATTTTGGTATAACACCTGTAGATGAAAGAACAATGGGGACAATATTAACGGTTTGCGGTTTCCATTGGGTTTTAATTTTTTACTGAGCTTTTCTGATATGCTGGTTTGAATATTATGTGAGTTAGGCCATTACCTAACTCACACAATTTTCTCCAATAAAACAGTTTATCTGACAGATATCGCAATCTATCAGATAAACTGTTTTATTGGTTTTGTCGTGAACGGTAATGTCAGGTCTATTCTAATGAATAGTTTTATCTGTTATTATCGTTCGGTCCCAGTAAATTTTCTGATCCTTACTTTCTAATATTATTTCTGGTTTATATTTATAATATGGTATCATTTCATTAACTAGTTTATGTTTATATGCTTATTTTAAGTCAAAAGAAACACCAGATTGAAGTGATGTATTTATTTAGAGCATTAAATAAGTGAATAATTTTTATAATCATACAAGTAAAGCTAATAAACACTTTACTTGTAGAACCCTAAAACATTATGAATACGGCAGCTGCAAAATATTGCACAATCAGAACGAGATATATTTAAAACTACGATAATAAAACAATAACAAAAAGGAACAACACATTTCAACAATAAAAATATTAACTAGAAAGGTGGGTGTGACTAGCCAAGCACTTTATAACAGATGACGTCACAATGCTACGTTAACTAACCTACATTCTTAGATTGGGACTTATGACATCAATTAATGACTACCTATGAATATTGTTTTATTATAGATATAATACTGATAAATGAATTACTGAAATTTGATGAGATTCAATGAAATATCATTCTGTACCTACATCAATATGACATACAATTTTAATAATATGAATGCTAATATATATTGGACCGTTAAAAGCTAGATATTTACTTAGACAATTAAACGATGTGCTAAATTCACATTTCTGTCTCGTATGACACTTAATTTAAAGAGAAATAATTTACAATAGCTTTTCGATTCATGAAACAATCAAACAAGTTTCATTTTCGTTAATGAGCCAAAGGTCACAACATTCAGCATGGATAATATCTACATTATTTTTTAATTAGAGAGATCTAAGCAGTTCCGAATTATATCATTATCAACTATTATTATCAGTATATTCCAAAAGTCAGAAAATCTGATTGAAAATAGCAAATGCGTACCGATTAAAAACATTTTACAGGTTTCCTTTATATTCTGGAATGTTGATATACTTGCAATGTTAACAAGTCAAGAGTAGACACCTAATACCCTTAAAGTTATGCGATGACCGCAGACAATATTTATACAAAAATATCATTACTACTATAAGATCGTGTTTTTATGTTAATTTGAATTTTGAACACGCATTAAGTTCCAAGATATTTCTCTACCTAAAATTTTGACGATTATTATTTATCAATTTACAAATTATTTACATTCAGACCATCCGTCTCCATCTTAATATCAATCACAAGTTGTTTCCTTTTCAGTCTTCATTCCATTATGTATAATTTGTTAAAATTACTTGCAATTAAATATGTTTCACCTTGTACACTTACCTACACACTATAAATACGAAGTTAACATTGAAGGTGTGTGGAATTTAGCTAGTTACTACAAATTGTAAAGGAAAAAAATTATAGGCATCTTAACAACTTGCTTCTCCATAAATAATAATGAAAATTATACATATATTTTAGCTCAAGGTTTAGAAATTAAATATCCGTTGACTAAACTGAGCTTAAACCATTAGATAAGAGCTTTCCAGTATCTTACTGTTTAATTTACCCTGTTAGTTAAAATTAGTTGTAACAAAATTCAATATCTTACTCATAGAGAACAATATAAATATAACGCACGAAAACGTGCGATAAAACACATTAAATATTATAATTACTTACTAAATCATGCGTGAAGCACGTCAGTTAACTAAACACTACTCACATTTAACAAGAAACAAAGAAGTCCTGTTCAGATGGTAAGAGCAGGGGTCGGGGGCGTTTGTGTGCGTGGCGATACTTAGTGTTTGAGCAGCAGCGCGGCGTGCTTGAGCCGCAAGTGCGAGCGCAGCGTGTCGATGCGGCTGTAGGTGGCGGGGCAGTAGGGGCAGGGCGAGCGCTGCGCCGTGTGCGAGTGGAAGTGGTGCCAGCGGTTGGACACCTCCTTGCCGCACGACTTGCAGCGCCACAGCGCCGCGCTCTCGGCCACGGCCACGAACATGCTGTGGTACGAGTAGGGCGGCGCGGCCGGCACGTGCGCGCGCTCTGCGAACAACAACCCGCGAACGCGCATCACGCCTGGCCGAACTGCACTGTCTCCGCTCTCACACTCAACACAGCACGAGTTCGGTGAGACTCGGTAAGAGTGTTGTCGCCTTTTTTTGATGATGGGCCATTAACATAATGTAAATTTGGCCTTGCTTTAGGGTTTGTACAGTATAAACGCTATACTTTGCGGGTGGGTGTGGAGCATGTGAAACGCACAACTGAAACTACACGGATTTGTAACATACCACAATTTAATGTAAAAATTAGTAATAAATACAACAGATAAATGCAGGAGTTTGCAACATGTTAAAATTGCATTACATAACATCAAACAATGTGAAAAAAAATTGCATTAACTGCTTGCATAAAACAAAATTATTTAAATTAAACTTTTAACGGAGGCATCAAACCAAGACATCAAAACAAAATATTCATAAACAACAAATCGTTCATAAAATTTCATGTAATAATATAACAAGACTATTCGTCAGCTGTGAGGTACACGATTTGACACCCCCTCCCTATTAGTATTACACTATTGTGATATACGACACTATAACAAATTTGCTAATGTTATAAAGAAGAAACAAAATAAACATAACTAGACCATTGCTATCCTGAACATAACCTTAGAGCTCGTCCTGCACTCCATTGATTCAAATGATAAGATCACATCCTTGTGATAAAAATGTAAATTTTAATATACAATAAATTGGAATATTCAATAGATTGGCCAAATAAGTGACTAGGTCTACAAGACCTCAAGTTCATAAGACTAAATTTAGTAATTCGTTAACCTTATGTATAAAATTCCATATGGCATAAAGTTAGCTTTCATTAAGTCCGAATGTGGTCACCATTACAATTATTAAGTTGCATACTTTTTGAAAGCTGAAAAGAGATCAAAGATAGATATTTTCTGAGCCAAACGGTGTGATTCTCCAAAATATTCTGGCCAGACACTATCATAGTATCCTAACCTAAAATATCTAAATTAATATTCTATGTTACTAATCAATCAATTTGCTATAGCAAATTCAATATTAAAAATTGGTCTCGAGTGATAGTAATATAAAAATGCATTCACGATTAGATGAAGCGTTTAACGCGTGGGCAGATTGGGAGATCAGCACATCCTCGACTCGCTGGCAATGGGACCCGTGACGGATAGCTATGATCTATCTCAACAATAGACAACTTGCGCGACAATAAATTATTAAACAGTACACAACTATTACGATTGGCAGAGGTAAACAAGCTAATTATTAATATTACCAGCTATAAAACCTGTACATCACCGTAACCGAAACTGCGATTCACTAAGTAGAAATAGAAATTAGGAGTACTCACTTATGTAAATACAGATAGGTAGTTACTCTCTTCAATGATATTAATTATATACTTTTAAAATATCATTTAGTTTGGTTACGTAATTAAATAACTAGTAATATTGCACTGAGTATGAAATGCTATCAAATAATAAGCGCCCACATTACTATGAACAGTATAAAAATCTTTGATATCCTTAAAGTAAATATAAAATCTTTATGGAAGAAATGTTTGGTGACTTCATATATACAGGGACGCATGAGCTTCGCGCTTATATCGAGTGGGCCCCTATATTCAATAGTCAATTGTATAATCTAGCTAAAAGTTATGACTATTTTCAAAAAATTGCACAAGTGGAATTGCATGTTCACAGCTATTAAACAGCACTAACGCCACAACTTAAGTTATGGAAACGATCATGGATTCACTATTTGGATGTGATAAATTCCTAACTCCATCAATGAACGTTTTATATTTGGTAGGCAAGGATCAGATTCATATATTATGTAAATGGTGTCTTATCATTATATATTTATGTACTAGTAAACTTGAAGATCTCTGAAAAAATTAAGGTAAAATCTCGAGTGATACTGTAATCTCTAGGCGTGTAACGATCCATGCATTATTTACCCGTTGACCAGACAGATGCGACCTCAACTGGATGCTAGATGCCTTACATTTAATGCAAATTAACTAATCATTAAAACATTAATAATTATTATAATAGGAGTCGAATCGTAGCGTGTTAACACTCTTGGTTCTAGCACCATTCCTTTTTATCACATTTCAGTTACCGTACCACTCTAAAGTGTTTAGCTAAAAATGTAACAATCTTAAATCTTAATTGAAAAATACATACATAAACGCTAGGTTAGTCCCAATCGTAGAATGCCAATATTAGTTACTAAATGCGCAACCTCCAAACGTTCCGTCCTAACTTATATTTTAATTGATTGAAAGAGGTCTTTGACCCCAAGCACCGATCACACGAGTGGGCGACGGCCGGTCGGGCGGGCCGGCTACGGCGCGTCGCCGGTACCACAACTAAACACCTACCAACGATAAAATAATAAAACATGTTAACATCTCAACTCGATTACTTTTAACCATCCTCAATATAAACGAAATCAATGTTACTACATGATGAATCGATTAAAAACAAACAACACTAATAAATCATATTATATATGCAGTTATATAAATATAAAAGTATATTAAATCAGACAATAGAATATATCTAAGTATAAAAAAACAATCTCCGTAAATAGATCAACTAGTCTAGTATAAAAATCTTTTCGTATGATTCCTTAGGCGCTATCCTTTAATACATCACAAATCCTTAATAATTATCCATCTTGCAAAGGCCTCATAGAGTTACAAATGCATCTACACTGAGATTCAGTCAATATTTATACGTCGTTGACCAACGACTAATCACAATCTCTTGCCAGTCCCCAAATATCCTTCTGATGTCGTTCCATACCACCCACAGGATTCAATAACATAAATACAATTAGCTACAGGAAACTCATAATTTCCTATCTAATGAATAAATATAACAAGAAAGTGTGGGCCCGTACCTGGGCCACCGCTAATAGCCAGCATCACTTCGCGGTCGCACCGCTACTCGATATATTGTATATTCTTAATATCTTAAGGTTCCTATCGATACAATATAAAAAATAATATGGTAATAGTAAAATTAACATCATATTATTGCTTTTGCCCGTTCCCGTATAGCGATTGGTATAGAAAAAAATTTGCTTACCTACTACATACGCTTCAAGTCATTTATTTCAGTAACATCGACATAGGTACATTCCAGACGAGGAATCTTATACAAGATCACACTGGGGCAAGTCAAACGCACAACCGAGACGTACTAAAACGAGTCGCCCGCCGTGTGCGGGCTACATTAAGAAAGGCCCGTTTAAGTAATAGCACTTCAGCTTAATCCTAAATAGGAAGCGGTTTCGACGCGAGACGGTCCGTTAAAATTTTGACACATCAACAACGACAGAGTCTGAGCTGGCTCGGGCGAGGGCGCTCACAGAGCGTCGAGGCCGAGCCAGTACATGGACAATCAATCGAAGCCCGCGTCCAGCGGGTTGGCGTACAGCGGCGCGTGCGGTGGCGCGGGCGCGGGCGGTGCGGGCGGCTCGAACTTGCGCGTGTCGGGATTGTACGCGGGGTGTTTGAACTTGCAGTGCGTGCGCAGGTTGTCAGAGCGCGTGTACGTGGCGCGGCACAGCGGGCACTCGAACCGCCCCGGGAAGTGCACATGATAGTGGTTGCGGATGTGCGTCACCACCTTGCCGCACAGCTTGCACCGGTGCAGGTTCAGCGCGCCCGCCACGCGCTCGAACGTCAGCCGCATGTGCCAGCCCTTCGAGCCTGCAACCAGCGATCCGTCACTCCCACACTCTCAACACCTCGGCCTCTACTCTGTCACGTCACGAGGCCGAATGCCGCAGTGCCAGCTGCCACGCGTGCCCCTCTGTGTCACCACGTAACGAGGACTACTATGTAGGTAATCGTGCACTGTTTGAGTGACCGATGGAACTGGGGCATTAGCTACGTGATGCGGGTTATTCCGAGGTTCACAATAAACGTTTGATAATAATAAACGAGTTTAAAACATTTTGCAAAACCAAGAATTGATCCAAACAATGTTTACAGTATTTTAGCACTATTTAAGCCTTAATAGTAACTGTTAACGCTGTACTATGCCTGTCCTAGAACTATTATAGTATAAAAGCGTTAATAATATTTAATAAAAATTTAAAACAAAACTTTTGAAATTATTTATTTGTAACAAAATAGTAATATTCAATGGAGATCCATGCATAAATGAATCAATGAGACTGAAGAAATGGTGTTTGTTATTGTCAGTGTTACGTTTGCATGAAAATTTGTTATTACTGTCACCAAGCCTGTAATGCAGAAGGCGATTTATAGAGAGAAATAGGTCTGCTATATATAAAGAAAGCATGGATAGAGGATGAAATGAAAAGAAAAGTGGTATAAATAAAGGAATATATTTGCAACAAACACACAATAACGATAGACTTACATACGAATTTAATCGAAGTAAATGGGAAATAAACTAAAATTAAGAGATATGTTCCTAAATCACATAAAAGTCAGTCTTGGACATCAGCAGTAACTGATATCATTTCATAATACTACAAGGAACAACAAGAGATCATATAAGTTTGTACAAACTTTAGGTTCGAAATTGATTTATAAGGCACCTCAATTGATCTGCAATCTTTTAGATTATTTAGACGACCGAGACCGCAAAATGTAAGTACGCGACAATTTTGTGCGTCCTGTTAAGACAAGATCTCCAATCTTTCTTATTATTATCGTTAGATTCTTATAATGGAATATAAAACTTATGAAACTGCATTAAATATAAAATATTATCATTCCAGATTTCATTAAAAGATTTTTTAATTTTTTTTATAAGAGGCTGATCAGTTGAGTTGAGACTATCAATAAATTATACAAAACCTTATCCTCGTTGACAGCAAAACAATATTTGGTTCTAACTTTAATACTAATACTGAAATAAATAGTGACATACATTGTTAACACATGAGGTTGTTTGAACACAATGGTACTTTATCACAATACGTAAAATTATGTTATTTAATGAGCATTGCAAAAAGATATTCATTTGGGAGACACTGCGCCCTTTATATTTTGCTATTTCCTGGCATTACGTTCAACATTTTTTTAAGATCACTGCAAGAAACTCTAATCTAAATTGCTTATGCAAATGACAACTAATCGTACAGGAACTTTAAATGAGTATGTCCTGTGTTGAACATTTCACATCCAGGAAAGGCGTTTTTCTATATTTCAAAAAAATATATTTTTAAGCCATACAACTTCATGGAATTTTATGGAAGTATGTAGTAATAATGATAATTAGAAGTGAAATAAAATTTGAATTTTGTTTGAACAATATTAATGAAAATGATGAACTTAAAAAGAAAATCACACCACACCTTAATTCTAGTTACAAAATGTCAAATAAGCGCATTGTGTTACTGTAGTTGATTAGTAAGAAAGTTAATAGGCAAGATAGGTTATGTTAACAATTAAAAGTTAATCCCGGAATGAACATTGAAGAATAAAACTATGATCACAAAATGTATGCTGCCCACTCACTCGTTAGATCGCAATACATGTACTAACAATATGTGAAATTAGTAAGCAATGAGATTCATTGGTTCTTAGTTGGCTAGCTAAACTTAGGAACTTTAACTTAGTTGGCATTTCTTCTGTATATTAGACAAGTTATCAGAACTTAAAACAGAACAATGCTTCATGCGAAGGTGTCTCTTTAGGTTATCGGCTCGAGTGAGCGTGATGGGACACATGGGGCACTTGTGCTGCTCGGGATTGTGCGACTTCATATGCTTTTTTAAATTATTAACTAGTTTTCCGCAAATGTTACAAGACTCGGGAACACTGAACGGTTTGTTGCTTAGTGCCAAACCAAATGACTTGACAATGTTTTCAACATTCGCTAGTTTATTTGTAAACGGTTCCCATGGTTTTTTATTTTCATCAACGCCATTATTTTCACCTGTAAGATACGTAATATCTTCACTGCTGGTATAATAAATCGGCATGCTTATTCTTTCACTGGCACAAGTTTAACTCAAAGCATCAAACACTCTTCCATTACCTTCCCTAAATCATTCCACGTCCCTTTTGTTGCATGCAACCCTAACGCTAATTTAGTCAATAGTTATATCACCCACTGGGGTTAACATCACTTATAATTTGCTTAAAAATTATAAATACATAATATTCGCTACGGTAATCATCTTAATTTGAGACTTAAGTAATTGTTAAATAGTGTAAATATTGCACGACCTATGACCCTCGGGAGCGCCAAATCTTTATCGAACAGAAATCTTATGACACCGTTTTCTTCGTAAAAAAATTAACAGAAAATATTAAAAGCATACCATACTAAGTAGAAAGAAATAAAAAAGCGTCTATGGTTAGTGCAAATTAATAATGGAATGGTAAGCAACAATGAGTGACATGCTGCAGGTGTTATTACATGCATCTTTTCGTGACCTCAAGTCCAGAGATCCTAACCCAGAACAATTTATGGAATGGATTGAAATCTCTGAATTTGTAGTTAATGGTTACATAAAGCAAAATCAATGAAAAAAAAGTAAAAGCTTCAAACGACGTACACAGGCAATATTAATTTGTTGTCAATTGTTAGCATATGAAACAGTTTTAATGAAAAGATTAAAACATAGGTTTGTAGAAATTATTGGGTCGCGTCTTTGATATTTGGTAACATTTTATTGTTATAATGTTAACATTTGACAATGACCTTGTACAGCACACAGTATATTATGGCCACCAACAAAACTAGGATGTTTGCCAGCTACATTCAACGTCAATTTACTGTACAATTCCAGAATTGCTTGAGAGGTTATTCATAGGTTTGTTGATGGTTGTGGTGTTAGAAAAAAACTCACCATCTATGGTGTCCGTCTGGTCTGGGTGTGGTTGCAACATCGGTTCGTTGTCGTTGCACTCATTGCTAAGGCTTTGCTGGGTCAGTATTGATGCCATTTCCGTTACTCCCATACCCTGGAAAATCAGCAATTATTTTATTTATACAGTGTTAGCAGTGTTGTTATTTCATTTGGAAAGATCTTTGCGTAAATTATAATTTATGTAACTGCTAAAATTATGAATAGGTTTTCGAAATAGTCTTAGTAAATATTATTATTCTTTGGATGTAAAAAAAATAAATAAAACGGATCCAAATAACATACTTTAATTTTCACATAATTTACCATTAAAAGTAGGGGAGGTGTTTTACACGCATAATTTTAGCTTCAAAATATTTATATAGAAATCGACTGAAACAGCAAGAATCCTACCATCATATCTATTTAGGTAACATAAAATATTTTTTATATGCAACTCTTTGTAATGACCCTTTTAGGTGTTTTCTTCATTTAATATTTTATCTATATAATTATGGAAATGCAAACAAATTATATCACAATGGTTGTATTACACTAATACATTTATATTTATTAAGACTGGCGCGAGGGAGAATAATTTTTCTGCATCAGTCTTACCATTACTGTGTACAATGTTCCAATAAAACTAGAGAATACATCAATTTATAGGTTTTGCATCAGCAGCGTCAATGAGTGCTGAATATCATTCAACAAACGCTGAAATAATAAACCTGATAAATATTTCAAAAACTATTGCATTGGTTCAGTGTTTTTTATTTCAGTTATTATACAATTATTATGGCATGATTATTTAGCAAGCACCTTGTGACACAATTTACTAGCTTTTAATTTACTATTTCGTCGCCAGGCGTCTCACTACTTGATAGTACATTTATATTATTGGAGTGTTCACGATCTCGACAGAATTTATGAGCTTTGCATTTATCGTGATGATTCACTATCTCTAGCCTAAAGTTCGAGTTGCCTTCTACGAACGATGTCCTGTTGACTGTCAGCTCGTGTGACCATCTTCTACAGTAAGTACAGTACATAATGTTGTGAGTTTTGTCATATTGCAACCACGGGTACAGCGTTAACCAACTAAGGCGGAATTTCCCGCTCTTTTTAGAATTTACAGGAGATCGTCGCGTAGTTTTCGGAGGCACGGTAATTTGTTGGGGCGGTAGAGCGAGGATCGACGCGAGAATGTTGCCATCGGGCCGTTTAATGCTTAGATCCAAATACTGGCGGTTAGATTCCTCCGGGTCAGCCGCGCGAACCCAGCCAGAACTCTGCCAACAAAGAAGGAAAGGCTCTGCTTTAAAATTTGTGATATCATCTTTTATTCAGGCAGATCCCTTCCTTCCTGTTGACACATCCGCGTATCATTCGGGAAAGAATATCAAAATAACAGAAGAAAAAGATCATTCTCATTGTGATAAGGAATAGAAGTTCTATCTTCAGCATCAAGCAGAAAGTTAGATATAATGAAAACGAAGAGCCTCTATGGACGGTTTTGATAAGAATGATTGTTAGTGTTTACCTGGAGGTGCGTCTGGTCGAAGGGCGGCGGCGGGTGGAGGTTGGGCACGTGTTGCGCGTGCGGCACGTGCGGCGCGTGCGGGTAGGGCGAGTCGGGCTCCTGCTTCACGTGCGGCGCCGGCGTGTGCGCGGGCGAGCGCGCCACCACGCGGTGCGGCGTGTGCGCCGGCGGCGGCGTGGACGGCTCCGAGCCCGACCCCGTCGACCCGCACTTCGCCGACTTCACGTGACCCTGCATAATAACACACATTACTAGCGGTTCATCGTCACTTACAGACAAGATTTCTTTCATAACAGATCAGCCACAAGAAGAATGGAAGAAGCATAATAATACCTGTATCTTTACTATCGGGCGTATAAAAGGTTTATATTCGCTTTTCTAGTAAGTCAATCAGGCTTACCTCATAGTGCCTATACGAAAGGTCGACATCGTCTCGGGGTACTGTGGAGTTCTTTCTGCGTCTCTTCTCCGGCGGGATTGCATGCGAGGGGTGTGAGGGGTGCGCGGGCGGCGCGGCCGACAGCGGCGTGTGCGGCGCCGGCGGTGCGCAGTGCGCGGCCGGAGGCGTGGCGAACGACTCCGAACGGGAAAGGTTCTCCGCATTCACTGACGGAGTTGACCGATCCTCGGACTGAGAATGTAAAAGAATACTCCTACATATGACGTCAAAGTGAGGAAGTTAGGTTAAACATTGAAAATTAGTAATCTTTACCGTTTGAAAGTCAGAAGCAATGATTTTGCGAGACTAAGATCCAAGTTATTATTAACTCAAATCTCTACTATTAATAATGCAAACACATTTAAATCTAGACGAAAAACAAGAAAAAAATGAAACCCAAGGCATACTTTTAACATAATACGTAGGTCTGTATACTTTTTTATTGTCTTTACAAATTGAATCCTACAACACTTAAATCTCACAACAGCGTCCATATTCCAACGGTTTTTATCGAGTTGATGCGTTTATGGATGCATATCTTTTTATTTCCTTGTAGAGTAACGGTTTTGTGACGTCATCGCTTTAATTTTGAATTAGGACTATCTTATGAATGTACCAAAACACTGTTAATACTGTTTATATCTAGACCACGTAAAAACTAATGTTGCTTATCACTACATTGGTCCTTTAGTGCTAAAATTAAAATGTTAATGTTTTAATATGTGTGTTAATATTTAATTCAGAGGTCTGTTATGCTTTAAGTAAAACTAGTGCTCTATCAAAAATTTCAAGGCTAACGAGCGATACGATAACTAATAAACTGTATAATTAATGCGTGCTACTTTTAAGCCTAATCAGAAATGTATATTATTAAAATGAGAAGTTTGTAGTTAACGTCCACAGGTAATCATTTAATGATACGAAATAACCAAAATTATCTAAAATGTTGTGTTGTTTGTTGTTGTTATAAAGCGACAGTTTCGGTACTCTATCGTTTGTAGGAAACATGTACTGAAAGGCAACACATAGAATAGAAATCTAATGGGACTCTCAATTTATTCGTTTCGTACTTGCAATAGGCACATCGGAGTCGGAATCATTTCTTAGAGTCCTGGTAAAATAAAAATAAAACTTGAAAGATGGCATTTACTTAATAAAAAAATTGATTCAAGTCTGGTTACCGAGGTTTTTAAGCAGTTTATGAATTCGATAGTGATTTATTGGTTTGATGTCTTATTTCTGAACGCTGAGCGCAGGCTTAGAGAGCTACATCTAGAATCTAGGCGGGTGTTTCTATAGACCTGTAAAACATTGTACTTAGGTAACATCGATTTTTTCGAGATTACTTAAGATTCGTATACATTAAATGTCTATGGACTGCTATCTACCATCCGCAGACTTTAGACATTTACACCAGATAATCAACTGGAAATACCTTATTTATACAAACCCTTTCCTGTAAGAGAGGTTTAATGCAAGAATAACAGTAAATTATGTAATGCTCACCTTGGGATTCAATGTATTATTTTCTGTCAAACCTCTGACTTGTAAACTTTCAGCAGTTTTTAGGAACATCGGTAGCATATTTTGGCCAACATTCACTTCACCCTGAAATAAAGAAAATAATTAACAATAATATCCTTCTTTCTGGCACTTGACTCATAATAAATTTTATTTTAGTCTAGGTACCTTGTACATGAAATCCAAAAGTGATTTCATTTCTGAGAGTCGTACATCTTTGAGGAATATTATCGGATGTGGAACATGGTTCTGTAGGAATATACTTTCAAAATATGGGGAACATGCGGAGAGTATCGTCTGGTGTGCCTGAAACAATACAAAAAAAAAAAAAAATTTCACAAGTTTGCTTTAAAAATAGCATGTGTAATTTATACAAAAGAAATGATGCAGAGCTATGTGAAGGTCTTTACGATTCTGTTAGCATTATACAGAAACAGTGCATAACTACCATTTTGGCAGACCTATTGTTATTACAATTAGGTGGTAAATGTTTTTTCATGGACTAGGTTTTCAGACATAAGTCGTTAATATTTGCCTGGGGGCCTTTGTAAGGCACTATTATTTTCTTTTTAACCGACGTCAAAAAAAGGAGAAGTTTCTCGATTCGGTTGTATGTTTGTTACCACAATTATGTATGTTCATAACTACTCAATATGAAGCTAACAAAGCCTTTTCCATTTATTTTGGGGTAAGCAAATTATTCTAAAGGTTAAAGAATGTTTTACATAATCGCCGCAGACGCAGCTTAAGCTCGTACGAAGGTACACAAGGATGTTTACTAAAAAGTACTTAGGTTATAAAACTGTTATCAACTGACACAATTAGACTAAGTTTTATTTGACTAATTTCGATAAGACAAAAGTAATATTGAATTAAATAAATAACAATAGACAAAAGATAGTGAGGTTTTGAACTGTATTGATTGCTAATTTTTATAGACGTAACCTTTAGGATTAAATATTATTAAATAACTGGTGCCCGCGACTTCGTTTGCGTGGATGTTGAAAAACTACTTCCCTATTTTAATCGGATTTTGTTCACATCTTCATGGGTTTTAATTTTTTTTGGACGGGAACCCTTACACTTTTTCTAAAATAAAAGTATTTAAACCCTTTTAAATTTGACCTCTCTAAACAAGAGCCCATTTCGCCAATGAAACTGAACGCGATCAGTATATCTAAACTGCGTTCAAGAGCATTCACTGTCATAATTGTTCCTAAGTTACTCCTTATAACATCAGCTATGGCAGTGAAAGTCCCGTCAAAATCGGTACAGCCGTTTCGGAGATTAACCGGAACAAACAGACAAAAATTTTAAAAATTGTGTTTTTGTTATAAGTACCGTATACTTTCATAAGCGTTTAGTAAAAATATGTTATTTTGACATAACAAAAAGACACTTAAATTTTATTTATTTGTATAGATTTCACACTGATAAAATGTCGTCTATGAGGAGTATGGCTAGTGATAGCGCAGTAGATACTAATAAAATTAATCCCTCTGTTGTTACTTATAATGTCATAATAGAAAGTTCCTATTCAGAATCTCTAAAATGTTTGTAACGCCAAACAATATTTTTGGCCGTGCTGGGAGGACCTACTCAGATGGCCTTCGGGGCTTCGGGTAGGATGTCAAGCGATTAGCCACTTCTCAATGTATTTGGATCCTAGACGATAACTTAAAAGTCAATTGTTTACGATAATTAACTACGTGTTAGAGTTTAGTATTATATAGTCAATAATACAGTTCTCAAACATCATAAACTAGCTGTCTGTGCCTCTCGGCGTGCACTAATTTATACTTAAACCTAGCCAGAGAAAATATTTGTAAACTAGAACAAAAATAGCGTAAATCGAATACCGTACGTGGTTATTGAGTTGTAAGCGCAGTAACGGACAGACAAACCGAGAGACGTTGTCTTATAGGTAGGTAATGCGTAAGAAAGTCGTAGTCACATCGTACGAATGAGAAGTCATTGTCATGGTAAAATATAAGCTATTACTATGCTAATGATTTGTTATCAATTTGTTTCATAATCGAAGTTTTAACTCAGGGGGCTGGCCGGATAATATTAAATGGTATCGAACTTTCCTATTGCAGTAAGTACTACGCTTGACATAAAAAGTAACTTTCACTCTAAGCTTTATTTAATGTTTGTGAGTTACTAAGATCGTCCTAGATAATACCAGATCGGCGTACTTCCTGGGTATGACCTATTTTTATACACGTGATCTTCAAGACTGTGATTTATATGCATAGGTACTTCATTAGTATTTGCAACAGAATTGTTCTATCTAACATGGTGAATTTGTAACACATTAACTTTAAGATAGTGGTGAAGTCAATAGCGGTATCAGGCGAAGTTTCGCCTGATTCCGCTACAGTTGTGTAGGCAGCAGGTTTACTAGTCCTGTCTTCAATAGACTAACGCCACATTTAATTTATTTTAATCCGCTATCCAGCACGATAGTCATATTATTTTTAAGCTCCCAATAAAAACTCGTTAGAATGTATCAGTTAAGACAATTTCGTCGACTCGTAGGCAGCGCTGATTTCTCGATACCATTTAGACGGGAAAATTATATCAGGCTTACAATTAGTTACTAAAATGTATTTTATATAATAATTACTATGTAAATAACGTAATGCTATACATAATAACATCTGTTTATACTTACTTAACAGAAATCGTGCTGGATTTCAGAAGATATACGTATATTCCACTTTGTTTCCAGCGAAGAACGGTAAAATTTACTGTTGTGGCCGTACCAAAAAGGTTTAAAGGAACCCAGTGGTGAGACTTTGCTGTATGTCCGTCCACCTATATGCCTGTATTATGTCCCGGCCGATAATGTAGGCAATGTATATATTTCAACTTAACAACTTTCAAAATAATGATGCAATTAGAACTTGTTTGTCCACCGAAAACAAAAATCGTAGTTTGATGATATTTATTTTATTTCGTTATTTAAAGAGGCTGCTTTTAAATACCTATTGCTTCAAGTATTAAGACTACGAAAATTTTGTATTTCAGACATTGCTTAACTAATTAGTAGGAAAAATTAAGACAAATCCTATTTATCCGTCGCGTATTACAATCTACTGCTACAAATGTCTAGGAGAGGCCTAGAATTTTGTAGCAGTAGATTACAATAAAGCCCAAAAAGAAAGGAGAACAATCTGTTTGGCGACGACAAATTAAGCTTTTTCAGAGGACGTAAAAGCATACCTACTATTTATTTCATAATAATGGAGATTTCGAATAAAACAAATAGATACCTATATTATATTTGTCAGCCGCCATTTGCGAGGGCAATTTATGTGAAAGATGACACAGTTATGAAGGAAGTAAACGCCGAGTTGTCGCGACTGATAAAGATAGATGGTAGAGAAAAAACGTAGGTAGGTATATCACTGACCCAAAATAAATGGGGTAAGGGTAGGATGGTAATTTTGGTGCAGTCACTAAGTAGACAAAATGATAAATAAGACCAACTATGATTAAGTAATTAAAAAAGTTTGTTGTTCTAGATTAAAAAAAAATACATTTTAAAAGCTACAGCCATGAAATGAGTTCTTTAGCAGAAAGAACTTTTTCAACCTTTTTGTTATGTTATATTTTTGGAATTTTCTCCTCAACCTTTCTATTCTAGTATGGTGATTATTTTTTTTACACAATTATTGACCTCGGTAATCCGCCATTTTGATTTTAAATACCAAAACCTAAGGTATGCTTCGAGGGTATAAAGAATCCCATATACCTACATGAAGACACAGATACACGTGAAAAACATAACCCTGTCATTGCTGTCGCGCAGTCGGGTAAAAAGGGGTAAAAAAAAAATTGATTCATATTGGATTTTGTTTTTTACTGTGGATTCTTAAAATGTCACAATATTTTAATAGCTGATTATCAAGATGAGCGCATTCATCATCTTCCTGCCCTTTACTACCATGATGCGCCAAAACGGAAAAATGGGAGCGGGACGTCAAACTCGCAATTAGATTTTAATTTTTATTGTAAAAGGTAACAAAAAGAAACATGACAATACAACACCGCTTTTATAATGGACCGGTGTTAGTACTATTTTGATGTTACATCTAGGGAATGCAATACCCGGATACCGGTATCCCGCACCATGTTTTCGGGACTAATCCTGCACATAAATTAAGCGAGATCCAGCGGGATTGTGATCTTGCCTTATTTGGAGTCAGAAACAACATTGATAGCCCGCGTGGTGGATTAAGGCCCACTTCCTCTCACAGAGAGAAGGCCAGTTCCCAGCAGTGGCAATGATAGAGGCTAATAATGTACAGCACTTATGACACTTCAGGACGAACTTAAACTGAGCTTCACAAGTTTGTAAACTGCTCACATGCTCAATCTTGAGCTTTTAGAGCTAGTTTGTCAAGGAAAGAGAGAAGATAAAGCTTATACGCCCAATTCGCCTATTAGTCGTAAGAGCAAAGCGAGCATTTTTATCAGGGCCCGTTTTGTGGATAAGCTATGAACACTCAAACTTGTTCACGCATTAAAAAAGTAATACCCACCTATTTTTATTTTTAATGCATAAAATGTGATTTCCTTACAGTATTATTTTTAGATTTCTATAAAATATATATCATCTTTGTTTAATGTAGTCTAAGCTTTCGTAAACTTTTAATAGGTAACCAAAGATGAGTTTTCCCGACGTGCATCGTGCGGGATCCCGCAAATATACCTGAATCCCACGTGATTAAAAACTGTTAGTCTCGCATATACCAGGACAAAAACCGAAGTCTTAACCAACTTTAATTGCTGACTGTACCCTCAATTTTTGACTAGACTAGACCTTATGCTGAAAGTCTCTTGTTTAACATTCTAATACAGCTCTTAAGAAAGCGATTAACAATATTTTATCACTAGAGTTTTGGTTCAGAATATATTTTTAATCTAAAACAGTGCCAAGGTTTGTTTGTTGAAACATTCCTTTAAAAAATCTGAATTAGTGAGCTAGCTAACCACACATTTACTGTTAATGCTAGTATCTAGAACATTCTAGACCCTAAGACCTGCTTAACAACTAAATTGAAAATTAGAAAGTTACAAAACATGCTGATCTGCAGACTCCTTTCAACCTACCAAACAAATTGCATTTTATTAGCATAAAACTTTAGCTTTCATAGTTAATTGTTGAATTTAAATTTAAATAGCATAAAAAGGAAGTTGCTAGTCTACCATGTGTTATTGACCTTTAGATCTATCATAATTAAATTGTTATTACTATTCCTGCCTACTAAATATAAGGGAAGTTTGCACACTGAACTAATGCCACCCAAAATACAGAAAACACTTTGGTATCATGTATAGAATTAGTGGTATCTAGTAAGGTCATCATTAATACAATTAACATAAAAAATTATTTGGTTGGTCACATGTAAAATATGGTTTTACATGCTTCATCATATTCTATTTAGTCACAAACATGCCATAGGTATATTTTAAAATATAGGTATTCCGCTTTAAAAACCAATTTAGGAAAGAACAACCTTGCAAAATTAGCAAATATTTAAATATCTTCAATGAGGACTACCTTGACTTGATGGCCTAAGGTAGCAATTTGATTGTAATGACAATCAAGATTTTGTCTTATCTTCCTCTATCTAGCTGTGTAGGTACATTAGACACTTTTATTACTGTCCTTGGAATTAATTAATCATTTGCAATAATTCTGAATAAAATACTACAATTCAAACAAATACTAGTCTAAATATTATAATAACATATAACCAGACATTTGGAACTACTACTCAACTAGACTTAAAATTAATTAAAACCCTGAAATATTCAGAGGCCAATACCTTTATTAAGAAAGATATAAAAATGAACAAAAGAAAGTACTATGATGCAAACATCTGAGAATATCTCCAAAAGTAAAATTAAAAGCTGTATCTATTTAAACAAAACTGATATTTATTGTAATTATAAAGAAAAAATGAAAAGCATTGTCAACAATATGTAACAACACACAAGTGTATTACTCATGTTTGTTTACTATTTAATGCATTTTGTTGTGGCATAATAATAAACTGTTGCATGTGAGTGCAACAAACACAATATCAATATTTACATACACTTCCTACTGTGACATAACATTACTAAGGAGATTGTAATAAGTTAACTTTTTAAAACAACTGAATCATGTGACTAGATCTAACTAGTCACTCAATATTTCATATGTTTATGAAACCCAGGACTTAAGGACAGCGGTAGTTTTACAGCCATCTCTTTTAGGCAGAGAATAACATTTTAAATAATGGTCCTAGAACTTTAAGATGAAGTAATAAGTACCTTGACTTGTTCCCCATCACATGCAAGGGTGACATCGCACAAAGCCTCTCTTTGTAGCAGGCTCGCTAGCACATCAGTCAGGTTGTTCGGGTGGTTGTTCCAGCGCAAGCAGAATTGCTGGTCCATCGTTGGTGCTAATGTCAGTGACCGTGCTGCAAATAATTATCGTCACTATACCATGGTTGACCAACATTACTATTACTTAAACAGAACTATGAATATTTCACAAACAAAAAATACAAGGTTATATCAATGGAAGGACTAAAATTTAAAATCGTGAACAGTTGCTGTAAACGAACCTAGATTTGCATCAATAAGTATTTAGACAAGTGGTAATTAGAGACGTGCGGCGGTTATCAAATTTACATTAAGATACTATGTGCAAAAAATTGGCGGCCATAGGGCCTAGATAGGAGAGCGGAGAGATAAGTGACATCAGCGGCTCGAATTAATGGGGGCCGCGGGCAGCGAGCTTACTGTACTCCACATTGACAGTTAGCCCGCCGACACATATCTACTTGTTGCATGCTCCAAACAACACCTATACATTATGTAATTTAGCTCCAGGAGCCAGATCGCGGGGCCACCGACCCTACGGGACGCGGAAACCTCTAGCCGCCTCTATAAACGAGTTTAAAAAAGTAGTACCGCTCGCCAAAAAAATCGCAACATGCTGACACCGTTATAATCGCCAAGCTGGATGTCCCAGTTGCTAGGTCCATACGAGTGATATGAAGAATTTTAGGATGCACCACTACTTGTTGTTTATCACAGGTCATGCCGCGTGCCTAAAAATTGGCAACCGAAGATGTATGGGATTTCTAAACGCGTAGTTGTGTCAACTTTGGCTATTCGTAGCGCCATTTGCCGATCCCGTATCACAGAATCTAAGAATTTTAATATCAATAAACACCAAATATTTCGCTAATCACACAAATAATTCACTATCACAAAACAAAACGAAATCCCAGACGCGACAAGTCAATAATTCCTAACTCACCATTTGCAAAAATTTTGCCATCACAAACGCCACCCGACCCCTACCTTGCACTGTCTTTTTGACCACACACACATCTCGATTTCCGTGTTCACTCACGGCCTTCGGAATATCTTTCACATCAATCGGCCAGATTCGCAACGCGAACTTCATGCGTTTCTCACTTTATGGCGCTAAATTCAAATTATACAATCTGAATTAACAACGAATAACGAATATTACAAGCATAAAATAGCTCAAAATGTGTTTAAACGATCGACAATACATACAATAACCAATTAATTATGTGAAATTGATAAATACTAGTGAATTAACACTATATTTATTACAAATTCCGGATCCATAGATATTATTTGGCAAAGAGGTTATGACGCGGAAGCAACACTAGTATTTGAAAATGTAGGGCAAATTCTGCAATTACTATGTCTTATTTTGTTTATTATATTACAAATGGATAGCATTGCATTGATTTTATCTAATTACGTGGGTGTAATAAACACATTTATTAATTTTAGCATTGGCCTTGACATTATTATCACAATTTTTGCACATGCACATCCGACTACCTAGCGCCCTCTACACTAGCCGCGTCCACAGATAGAGGAACTATTTGGAATTTTTGTGTTGTTCCCTGTTTTCGAAAGATGGCGCTACTCTAACATTACAAATAGGTTTTTATAACTAGTTGCCTACCTATCAATAGTTCAATGATCCCACAATGCATGTACAGTCAGTGCCTTATATAAGTTGTTTTTAATAGATGAGCATTAAGAAAAAGCTTCGCAAGTATTAAATTATGTTCTTATTTACGATAACTTATATTTCACTTGACTACTTATTAATAATTTAGAAGTCTTGTTACCTACAACTCATTAACTAGCAAAAGCAAAAGAGCTTCCTATTTTTTGGAAGTTTAGTAGGTATAGGTATAGAATGGAATAATAAATAATTACCGAAAGATATTATTGGAATAGGATATAATCTGCGTCCAGAATTGTTATTAAAAATCATACCTGCCTAGGTATACTAACTAGCTTACTGTAGGTAGCCACATATGTATAACGTCGTTGATACTGCAAAACGTCATATGTCAAAAAATATTGAAATTCGGTTTTTGACATATGACATTTTGCAGTATCAACGACGATAAGACGTATTCTAATGGTCATCTTTGTTATAAAAGTTTTGGCATCTATATGTACTTAGGTACATACCTATAGACAATTCATGTTCGTGTTACAATTTTCTACGCAGAAACACCCAATGCGTTCTAATCATGGGTACGGGTCATTGAACTTGACAATAGCTCAGTGAATTTAGCGTAAGTACTAGTCTACTCGACAAATTGCAGGTGTTGTTAGAAACCTAAAACGTTTTTCTCTGCTCATGCAGTTACTTATCTATGTTATATACCTATGTATTTATCTCCTTAAAAAGTAGGTAGAAAGAAATTCAGAGGTCAGATGGAGGTTAGGATGAAGGAGAAAATTAAACAAAATGTAAAATAAATCATTGGCTTTAATCTCAAATGCACCGTTCAGGCATCGGTTTCCGTAAAGGTTTCGACCCAAACCTAGAGTTAAAATAAATATAAGTTATAGGTATGAGAACCGGAACCAAAAGCTGTGTAGGTAGGTAATCGTCTTAAAGCAGGTTTATACCTATCCAGTTTTAACACAAAATAGGTAATATAATGGCAAAATATCTGTATGAACTAATCGTGGAGCGCCGAAATGCATAAAGGCTCCTGCAAACAGGCGTGACACACGACGCGACACAAAGGCACCGCTCGTCGCGCGACACACGGTGCCTCTGTGTCGCGTCGTGTGTCGCGCCTGTTTGAAGGAGCCTTAATCTAGAGTTAATTCTTGGAAGTGAAACTTTTTCTTAGCGTACCTACCTATCGATGGCAAAAAGTTCAAACATCTTTGGCCCAAAATTCAGCCGCGCGAACTCCGCTCACTGACGCGGTCATAAGATCATCAGGTACACTGCGGTGACAGGGCATGCAGCGCAGGATGGAAGGTGGGCCATTGTCTGTGGGGAGGTGGTGGTTCGATAAAATTGTCAGGGCATTTATACAGCTCCCGCCCTAGGTTACATCTTGTTGTGGAGGCTTTACTATTGGCTGCTCAAGCTGGACCCACGCAATTTCTGCTTTATCCTGAGAAAAAACCTTCGATGATGATCGAGATAACACGCAAAGCTGGTTTTCTAAGTGTACTGTTTGACCCTGACAAGGGCCGATTAGAACTTATGTTTGCCATCGTGGTGAAAAGATGAGCCAATCGGCAGAAGTCGATTGCCCTGGGTGCACCGGACGTAACAGAGGGTCGGATGGTACGTCGCTCAGGAGGCTCTTTCATGCATGGAAGTGGATGGTATCTACTTACAAAAAACTAAGTTCAGTCATAAAATTGCGAGATGGAAACCACATTAGGATAACTGTTTCTAAATAACGTTGTAGCTAAAAACTTGATGCTTCATGCATGCTGCATGTATTTTTCAATGCATATTTCAATTAGGTATTTTGATTTGTTTAATTATGTGCGTAGTTAGGTATCTACTAGCTTTTCCTCACGGCATGGAGCAACACGGTTGAGGACGGAAAAAACCTGTCACAGCCTTCCTCATGAACAAAATAAACGTAGAACTGATCCAGCCTGTCCCTTGCTGCCCTCCTCCAGCGACGTACTAAGCCGAGATCCGTACTCCACAGGGGGTGCCCTGAGCGTGTAGTCGCTGTGTTTTTAGGCTCTATGCCCAGGCTGAAGGCCTTCATTTATTAAGGCATCCACAGGATAGCCCGGTTAAGCAGCCGACAGCCTCCTAGGTTGACCTTTGATGTGATTCACAAAAACAAAACATAATACATGTTGGTATGAGCCAACTTTCGTGGTGATCGGTCAAACGGTGTCGAAGTATATTAATCTCAAACATAAATATACATTTACCAACATCCATAGAATTGTGTAGGGACCGTCACCTCATTGTGGTAAATACGCTATGATGTTCCCTACTTGTCATCTCTGCAACGTGATTCGAGTCAGCTCAAGTGTTCCATTCGTGTCTGTCTCTAAGGAGCGTTACACTAGCCAATGCAGTGGACGACGTAATATTGAGATGAAGGAGATATCTGGCCTGACACTCGAGCTTCACTATTGAGAACAATAGAAACATACGTACCAATACCCACCCTGTATGTAGCTTTGAAACTTAAAAGTACCTTAGTAGATGTAGATGGAGGAAAGCAAATATAATATAATTGAAGTATTTAACAATCTTAAATGTTTTGCTACTAGTTGGGAGTCTTTCAAGTTTTCAGCACGTTAAAACGTGTGTGTAAGTAAGTATCACTGCGATTGTCAAGTTGTCAAATTTTGGGAACAGAGAATGAAGATGCTGGTTAAACAGCTGATTGTCAGTAGGTACATACCTACTGCTATGATTAAATTGAAAGTACATACGGCTAAGATGCTATGACAATGAACTTATTCTGGTGAAAATGCCATGCAATTATCTACCTACTGCTGTATTCTGGATTGATGAGAAGGACGAATTGAGAAGAAATCTCTCAAAGAAAGGACTCATGTCGGCGAAGAATCTACTCTCTCCTATGAAATAGGTATTTTACGAATTGAAGGAGTTTGATTATCTTTAGTCTACAAGGGTACGAAAAAAACAATGACTGAAATCGCAAAGAGTATTACTGAGGTAGGTACTTACCTAAAAATATGACTGACCATAACTTAGAGCATTAAACCAACCAATTGGTTTAATGCTCTAAGGACCATAAGGACAACGAAGCGTATAAGAGATAGCATAAACTACTGAAGCAGTGGTCTCGAACCTACCGATTTTTCGGTATTTCTACCGATATGGGCTCTCGTTATAAATTAGTCTGTAAGTTTTTTTTTAAAATAAATAAACGAATTTGATTGAATATTGTATTTTTTTTTTGTTTTTAATACCGATTTTGGGTACAAATATACCGACTTTAGCCGATCTCGCTCTATGACGTTCGAAACCACTGTACTGAAGTCTGGAAGAAAAAATTAAAGACAATTACGTAGGTACTACATACATATGTGAAAGTAGGTATACCTACTTAAATAAAAGAGACCCAGGTCCATACACAGGCGAACAATTGTATTAATTGCATCGTGTCCATTTGACGATTATTGATGTTCTATTGAGCACTGTCCTGAAAACCCCAAAACGCGAAGGTACGTAGGAGCAATTGTGTATTTGTGTGCCCATCTAATAGAGGCGTGTTTTCAAAGCTGTAAGATCTAGTAGAAACGTATATCTAGCAATTGAAATGGAATTTTGCTCGAGTGCTGTGAACAACAATCTGTTCATTACCGCGATGATGAGAGTGGCTGTCCGTGTCACTCGGTAATGTAATGCAGTGCAAATGAGTCAATCTCCACGGGGCCGGGTGGTCACAGCGCCATTAGGTAATCGATTCGTTTTCAACCCCATCGGCATCTAGGCTTCCACATCTTTATCTGGTTGGGTACCTAGTGGTGCAAGCTTCCAATTTATCACTATTACTTGAAACAATTTTGTTCTTAAGTAGGATTCTATAAAAATTTGTTTCTTGAAAGTATTCTCAGATTTCCATAATTCCATAGTAGTAGAACTTGTGTACCTTGTAATTATATTTTCGAAATCCCATTTGTATCCAACGAGCAACGTCTGACACGGCATAACACCTGCGATCTAATAATGACGTGAGAGGAAAGTCGACCATTGGCGCACTTAGTTTTCCAATCTAAACAATAGAAATTCAACGGGTGCACGACCCGCGGGACTGTGATCTATCTCTATGTAAATTATGCGGCAAATAACACCGCCTTGCGTTCATCAGGTCGCGCACGTCAGCACGTGGCATCGAGTCGAGGCGACGACTCGGCGCGACACATTTTTTCTTGCCACAGATAATCACAGTCAATCAAACTTCCTAGTTTGGAGGACGACGCTTTAAGGGATTCCAGTTTTAGCTCGATTATAACCGGTGTCTAGACACAAGTACGACCTAGTTAATAATGCCCTATCATAGAGGCAGCTTCAACTTTGTGTTTGTTAATTTCTTACCGTTCCATTGGCTGACGATTTTAAACTAAAGGATGCAAACTAGTTTTCTTTTAATTTTAACTTACTTATCCGTAATTATTCGTTAAATAAGATATACTTACCCGTGCATGTTAGGAGAGAATAAATCAAATTCGCAGCTGCTATAAGCGCTAAGCGAGAAACATTTGTTCTTCCAGGTCGGCTTGTCATCAGTACTTAGCTTCTTCATCATTGCTGTGGATACTAATCGATAGGCCAAGTACCTAAGGCAAAAAAATTCGCTTGGCGATGTCAATGTGTTTCTGTGTTTGTCTTTGTCTTTCTGTAGTAGTTGTTGGCATTTTTATGGTTTAGTTCTAAAAAGCTTATTATACCTAAACTTTTCCTGGGGCCTAATAAAAATATTTCGAATATTACTTACATAATAAGTATTATTTACATCACAGATGAAAAAAAAAGATATTTTTTGTGTCGAACCTTCATTAGGACACTAGTATACTTAGTAATGTTTCTTAAGAAGATTAAAACAATCAAGACTATTTAGCGATGTACCACAGGCAACAAGCCGATGATTGACCAACTAATTGTTTCATATGGAACTGGCTAGACAACCGATTAGGCGGCCTTTTTTGTGTAGCAATTCTAGAACGACCTTAAAGATTTTTTATACGAGGTTATCTCTGGGCCAAACATTGCCTATGAACATTGCAACGCATTGTTGGCAACTTTATAATAAACAAGCTAATGCCCGCGACTTCGTCCGCGTGAAATTTCTTGTTCCCCCGACCCACCGCGTCGCATTGCATCGTCTGCCCGGCGATATTACTTCGTTTTCGCTTAGCGTTCTTTCTGACTTTTTTCGTTTTGCTCGGCTCCTAAAGATCCTAGTGTGATGTTAAATAGCCTTCCTCAAGAATATTGGGCTATCAAATGCAAAAAAAAAAGTTTAAATCCAACTGGTAGTTCCAGAGATTCAAACAAACAAACAAACTCTTCTGCTTTATTAATAGTTTAGATTGTTATTATTATTGTTACGATTGTGATTTTTAGTCAGTATTATCTACCTAGTTAGTTAGGTAATCATAGTAGGTACCTAATATAGGTTACACATGGTACACATGGTTAAACAGTTTTGGATAAGTTGATTTGAATAAAATGCGAATTAAGTATATTTCTGCGAACTACACTACTGAAATTAAACTACCTATTAAAATAAATTTTCTTGCCTAATCAAGTTACCTACTAATTAATCATTTATTTCAGTAATCGCAGTCGTAATAAATTATGACTGAACTGAAAGTAGTTAAATGAATCGATGTACCTATAAATCAATAAGGAAACGGTTAATATGCGGAAACTGCCATCTTGGTAGAGTCGCTTCCTCTGTGTTCAAGCAGGTAATTTTTCAAGGGTTTATTCTTAAGAGTTAATGCGGGTACCTACCTAACCTACTTAAAATATTTGTAAGATGCTTAATTTTTGTTGTTTTAATTGTACTAGGCATTTTGCAAAGCATTGTGTTCTGACTTTGTATTTCTTATTCTTTGACTTTTTATTTCCAGAAATACATACTACGAAAAATATTGAATACTAAATTATTATAAATGCGAAGGTGAGTTTGTTTGTTTGTTACTTAATCACTCACAAACGGCTGGACGAATTTGGATCAAATCTGGCACACACTTAGACCATGACCTGGGTAAGGACATAGGCAATTTTTCAATCCGGGCAGACGAAGTCGCGGACAACAGCTAGTTGATGATGAAAATTACGAAATAGTTACCTAGCTGATAGCTATGTTTTCTGAACATTGTTTCACGTGGTGCCCAATGTGCGCATATTTTTAGAACCAAAATGCAAATATATGTGCATGTAGGGTGTAAGAGGAAGGGTAGTGCGTGTCGATTCTATAGTCAAAAAGTACTAAATTTATCAATTCCTGAATCGCGAAATTTTTACGATCGATACAAAAGTGCATTCCATATTAGCCAACACCTCAACTTTAGGTAAAATATGCATCCGAATATCCGATCTTTGGTCATGGTACAAAAGAAATAATTATGTTAGTGTGTAAGAAATGTCAGTATGGCATTCGCAGTTCGCTGTTGCATCGCGCTAGCAGGACCCTGAAAAAAAAATAAACATTATTAATTGATACTAAAATCAAAAGCTATATAGTTATGATTTATGAGACGTCGTTGATACATCCGGCTAGAAAAATTGTCTTAGTCTAGGTTTTAAGTTAAGTAGTAAATTTAAGCAAGTTAGTAAAGTTTAAGAGGTAAAGAATTTTATGACATAAGTGTCTTGACTATGACGGAACTCCCGATAATATTAATCTAATAAATAATAATAATAATTTCCCCGCCGTCGTATCTCTACGTTGTCGTCGTGGTTGGGCTTGCGTGCTCCTGAACTCTAGATCTGTGCTGGTAGAGTTTACTTTGCTGAAATAACTCTAGGGCCAACCAAGAGCCAGACCAAGAGTGATACATGAACCCGCAGGGCAACATGTGGCGAGCTGTTGAGCAATAGTGACTCCACGGACCTTATCTCCCGGGCGAAGTCTTGTTTCTCATCTCTGGCTTGCCTATAATGACCAGCCAGAGTGAACACTGACGAGGAACAGAGCTCCCACCTCATTCTTGCCTTTATTGGCCGGCTTGAGTGGAGATTTGCAAGAGCAAACGTGCTCGGAGGAAGGAAGTATTCCAGTAATGCTGGTAGGGATCTTGACCGTACTTCCGGGATTGTCCTGATAGCCGTGGAATACCTCTCCACTCCTCATAAGCACCACAGGACATGTTGCCCCCTTGTCGCTACGACAGTATGTACTAGTGACCGTTTTCGGGGGCCCATTATTGAGTGTGCAAGTCACCCCCTGCCATTTTAGCCGTACATAAAGCATTGATCGGGCAGGGGCCATAATCGTTCCATAGTTCTAGGTAACCAGTCCACTTTAGCCACTTAAACCCATAATCCAATGTCTTTGTTTTCATATCCTGCAATAGTTTTACACCAACTGGGGGTTGTCCTTGGGTGCACCCTCATATTGCATACAGGGATAATGGTCGGCTGGTGCCTTATATTATTAAAAATGTCTAACGGGCCTCTGCGAGTTGGCTTCTTCGGCCCCTCGTACGCCTTCCAAAGTTCTGGGACCCCAGGGTCCCGAGATATATCAAAGACTTCAATGCATAATAATAAAAAGATAATAATTTATGACATTTTGAGCTGAAAGAGCATTCACACTGTTATCAAACTCTTATAAGGCTTCATGGGATTAACATTGGATGCCAAGCTTCAGTAGGGCTCACATATAGATAAATTGTCAAAAAAGCTAAGCTTCGCAACATACGATGTTAGAAAAATTCGTCATTTAACTGACATAGAGACACCCCGTTTAGTGTACTTTAGCCATTTTCATAATGTAATGTCGTATGGTATTCTGTTGTGGGGAAATGCCGCCGACATTCAGACTATCTTTGTTTTGCAGAAAAGAGCCACAGAGACACTCTCTCAGAGAGTTTAAGGAGATTAATGTGATGAATGCGCCTTCTCAGTATATATTTGCAAATCTTTTATATGCCCATAAAAATATAAAATTGTTTAAAAAGTACAGTAATATCCATAATATAAATACTAGGAACAAATACAAATTTGTTGTACCTACAACAAGGCTCAAGAAAATATGTGGCTCGTTTAGATGTCAATGTATACGATTTTATAATAAACTTCCAAGCCACGTTGAAGATAAATAAATAAATAAATTCAAATCATTCATTAAACGTAAGTTGTGCCAGAAAGCCTTTTATACCGTTAAATACCGTTATATTGAGAACAAAAAGACTTGGGATTGAGCTGCTCCAGTTTTTTTTTTACATACACTACTGAAAGTTTCGTTTTTATTTGCTAACTTTTTTATTTTTATACACACTGAAATTGATGAATTTTATATGTAAGTACAATGACATGAATATTTACTTTGTAAAGTACTATATTATTTTGATTATTTTAAATGTGAAGACTATGTGGGTGTGGGTGGGTGGTTATTGTTTTTTTCTCTCAGTTAGTTTTAATCATGGTCTGGCAGTTTGGGGAATTTACGTGACCTACCCAAATGTCCTTTCTGTGGTTCGTCGAATCGTTGAGATCCTTAAGTACTAAGTTGAGCTGTATAATTACTGACAGATGCGTGCACTGACTGGACAGGTTCACTCAATCTGTGTGGTTCTTTCTTCAAAAGACCATTTCAGACACCAATCTACATGGTCTTTAGATGATCTAATATAATCTAATAAACTTGGTCAGAACCAAGATTATGTCTGGACTTAGAGACTGTGACATCTGAGTTTGTTTCGGCCTTTCTTCTCAGTGTAGGAAACGCCGGTCTCATCTAGTTTACAAAAAAATATGACTGATGTGTAAAACTGATGTGATGTGATGTGTGTTGTGTGTGTCTGTTTTTGTACAACAGAAATAAAATCATTTATCATTATAGACGTCTGTAAAAAAACCCTTATAAAATATTTTAAACAAAATACATACTTTGTACTAGCGCACTTTATAAGGCTATTTACTTTAGACTTTTTGTTGTTAGTAGTATCTGAAGTGTTTTATTAAACTCGAAATCTTCTAAGACCAACAATCGTAAGTATACTCTTATCAAAATTATTTTAAAGAGTAGAAACATTGTGTGTAACCTTTCATCTTAAAAGTGTCACAAGCATTATTTTTACTCCTAACTGTTTTTAGGGTTCCATACCTCAAAAGGAAAAAAACGGAACCCTTATAGGATCACTCGTATGTCTGTCTGTCCGTCTGTCACAGCCAATTTCCTCCGAATTTAATGGACCGATTAAGTTGAAATTTGGTACAAATATCATAATTACCTAAGAATTTTTTTTTGCTAACTATACCGTGTGATATATCAAATGAAAGGGCTTACTGTGGAAGTCTCGATTTTTTTAAAAAAATAATTTTAAAACACATAGTTTTAAAGTTATTTAAGAAAGTAGACGAAAACTAACCATACCCGCCTTATCTCCGAAACTACTGAACTACTGTTGCCATCAAAATCGTAGGAAAAAATACATAGCAACCTTTGAAAATTTCATCCAGTGATAGAACGGCGAAAATGCCCAGTCATTTTCTGCGACTGTATTGAACTGGCAAATAAATATAAGCCTAGCACGCTGTGGAGTATATATTCCATGTTAACCGTAGGGTCCAAAAATGGTGTTTACCTAGGTACATCAAAAAAGTATTTGTTTAATTTTATTAACAAAATAAGATTGTGTTTTATTTATTTGTTTCCTCCTGTGTTGAAAAACGTCATTTGACACTCTTGTGCACTTGTCATTGCACTCTCGGCTCCATTGCGCCTTCGCTGCAGAATGTACTTTTGTTCTTACCTGAAATCACTATAAGAGCAAATGGGCGCACTATAAAGTGCGCCCAAATCTACACTTACCTACAACCGTCTGTAAGTGTAAAGTACTGTAAGGGTAATAAAATAAAGGCCTAAGGACACTTGTAAGGCGATATTTTGCTAACTGGGCTAGATATTTAAACATTTTTTAGAATCTTTTTGACCATGACACAGAAATAATTTTGAATGGGTGCGTATTTTCTATTTTTTTACACTTCATGCAGAGAGTTTTACCATAACACAAACAATATTTTTAATAAAATATTCATAGAGCAACATGACTACGTTCCTCAGTTTCCTCCCAGCATTTCTGTTCACCAGGCGCATATTCACTGGTAGAATCACGAGGATTTCTCCTTTTATGATTTTATCAAGGCGACAAAGTGGGCAATGAGCTCGTCATTGCATGTGCTGCGGGACGTAACTTGTGAGATAGATCATCGCCTGCGCAAGTATTAGGTCCTGTTTCTATCTAGTTTCTCTCGGAAATGAAAATTTTGGACGTAACAATTGAGTTTAGTTCTGCCAAAACCAAACAACCAAACCGACGTCTAAGTTTCCCTTTTCCGAAGTAATTGAAATGATTTTGGATATTATTAGATTATTTAGATCTATTCTAAGTATAAGCTTTGGATGTAAATTAGACTGATTTTGATGGATAATAGGTAATATACAACATTAGAACAACTTGGTATTGTTTGACACAATTAACTGAAGTAATGAGAGATTGTGGATTGGCTCATTTTGGCAGAACTAACTCCATGGACTTGTGATTAAATTAGCTAAAGTCGTTACTTGAAGGTATCTAAGTAGCAATCGAATATCAATTATATAATGCAGTTCCTTTATAAAAGTATTGTAAAGTTTGTGGTAAACAATTACTTGAATAAAATTAAATATCAACAAGAGGAGGACAGAACCGCAATATCTTGAAGAAACCAAGTAAATAAAGCATTCCTTCCTATTTAATTGTATTGCCACAGAAAATGGCGTTACTACGGAGTCAACAGCCAACGTTCTCAGGGAAAGTGCCAGATTGTCCATTAGGTACTTCATAAGCATTCCCGCCAGCTTTTTGTCATTTTCTCGGAACCAATAATTTACAAACGTTCTGGTAACCTACTTGACATGAAATACTATCAATATCATTGAAATATTTTTATTGTTCTTTGGCGAGTAGTGATATGAAACTATCTAAAACGGCGGTGGCGCGACTTTCTCGGGAAGAATAAGGTCACTGGTAATCCAGTCAGAAAATGAGTGCTTTTTACAAATTGCCAATCCTAAACCCAAAAAATTTAATTTTCTTAAAAACTTAGGACTTCCTTTAAAGTTTTCACTTATTAGATGATAGTAGGTGAACTTATACAAATGGAATTGAGTGGGACTTTTAGTTGAGTGGACATTGTCCAAATATCCTGCGGCTTTGGTGCGATTATTCAAAACTGATGCAGTAACACGAATTAGCGATGTGTGCCGATTGTTCGGATGTTCATCTCTTAGTTTCTGACGCATTCCCACAGTTTATGTTTACTATAGTAGGTACTACCTATAGGATGTATGATATCTTGACACAACGAGTTTTTTAATACTCAGTCAGAAAAAGAAATAACTTTGCTTAAATAGATAAATTGGTCGAATCAGTAGTTGTGGAGAGAGATCAAAGCATAAGTGGGTTTGAGGATTTCTCGATTTATGTTTTCAGTACCTAACTTTTGCCACGGCTTCGCTTGCGTGGAGGTCAGAAATTATCCCATGGAATCGTACATTCTGTGACCTAAACACATTCGCAATGTTTCCCAAATTATAGTAAACAGTATCCTAACTTACCCTTGGTAGTTAGATTCATCCGTCCCTCTTCAGCGTTCACAACCAATCAGCACCGATTTACGTTGGCTGCGGGCTTATTAATTTTGGTATGCCGGCTAATTACCCTGTGAATTTGCGAAGTACTCATTCAAGTGTCATGAATTAAGCAGTGTGTATGTGTGGGTTGCGTTCAACGTAACCGATATGAGTGGCACTTGGCGCAATTGTGCCACCTCTTCGTTACACCGGGTACTAGGCGAGCATGCCAACTAAAGAGCTCTCGGTTAACTCACACAGGGAAATGAAATCAGTGTGCGAATAAGTGTTTTCCTACAGTCAGCTGTGTGTGTATGTGTGATTGTGGTGTTGATGTAAGACAGTGTGGCTTCTGCTGTATGTGTAGGCTTACGTGTCGGAGTTTTCCTCCTGTGACGTAACGTCCGTGCTTAAAGTTGAAGTCGGCGTTTGTTTGCCTGTTTCCGCATAGTTTGAATGAAAAGTAGTTTTGTGTGCTTCAGTATGGTTTTGTTAAGCTAACGAAATCTAGTTGATAGTGTTTTGCGAGTGTGTTTGAATGTGAGGTGTAGGTATTATTATTCCGTACGTTTGCAGTGAAGTTTCCACGTAGTTTATCTGTAACAAAGACAAAGTTTCTTATATGTTACATTCTATTATGTAAAAGAAAATCTAAAAATATAGTTAATATCATGCGAAACTAAGGATTTCCTGAATTAACAAAAAATATTCTTAAAATTGTTTTATTAAATCTATGCTTCTATATTAATATTATAAAGCTGAAGAGTTTGTTTGTTTGTTTGAACTACTGGTTTGAATTGTAAAATTCTTTTAGTGTTGGATAGCCCAAATGGGCTAGCAACACCGAATGGGATAGCCTTCCTTGATAAATATCGAGGAAGGCTATAGGCTACATAACATCACGCTACGACCAATAGGAGCGGAGCATCAATTAAAAATGTTGCTAATACGGGGAAAGTTTATTCCTTTTGAGAGCTTCCGTTGCGTGCGCTGTGTAAACGGTTAAAGTTACGCTACAATCATGTATGACGGAATTGTTCCTCTTAAAAAGTTCTAAAAAAATGTTCGGGATAGCATATGTCTATCTTTTAAGGTTGGCTCACTATACATTTTTTAACGAATAATCAAATTTGTTATAAAATAATGCATTATTTGCGAAGGTGTTTTCATAAACATGGTTTTAACCCTTATACAAATAAATAGTTTCATTATCAAGGTTGATTAAGTACATGTAAATTCCTTTTTAAATTATTCCAATCGGACCTTTCGTTTAAAAATTACGACGGTTATAAAAATGCTTAAAGTAAGAAAAATGCGCTTAGTCTATTAGTTACCGACACATTTTATTTTTTATTGACTGTTTGAACGAGCTAATCTGTCACTACCAGTCGGATTTGTAAAATTCTTTTTGAGTTTTATAGCTCAATTCTTGAGGAAGGCTATAGAGTATGTAACATTACACTAGGACCCTTAGAAGCCGAGCAAAAAGAAAAAAAGTAAGAAAGAGCGCTAAGTGAAAATGAAGTAACAGCGCGGGCAAGCGATGCGACGCGACGGGGTGGGTCGGGGTATCACGCGGACGAAGTCGCGGGCGGAAGTTAGAAATATATGTATATATATCATGACTCATGATGGTTTCAGTTTTGCCAGAAAAGCAGCGACGTAATATTTACATAAGTGCTGCTTTCAGTCTCGTTTAAAAGGTCACTTGTTGTGCTTGCTTAGGTAAATAAACATCTTTAAAAATGTTAAAAGAGCAGAGTGCATAGCTTTCTTTAAAGTTCCTACTTACTTCATTAACTGATTCGGTATTTAATCATGGTAAACGCTGAAGGTTTCAGTTCTACTACACATTCATATTTATTTCTACTTACCTAGTAGATTATTCGTTTAACTTAGATACCTAATCATTAAACTTTACATTGATTTTCTGACCATTGATAATTGAACTACTCGGAATCTCGGATTAAATGAATCGTTTCCGATAAAGAAGAGCTTATTCATAACATTAACATATTTAAGCACCGTCATATCGACGGCGAAGTGCCAATACCTCTGACATTTTTCGAGAAATTCACTTTTTTATCGTTTTGAATTTAAAGGCGTTATTCGCATGTTTTAGTGAAATCTCCGAAGTGTATTTGAGTTGCAACAGCATTAAATTAAAATCTTTCAGTTTGTGTAAATTTTTTACTTTGTCAGTTAGGAGTTATTGACACTTCGTCGTCGATATTGCATTTTTCCGCTTACAAATAATTATTTTTAATTTCCTGAACTTGCAATTCAATATTTTAATAAGGTAAAATGATATATAACTTCACGGGGCTTGTGGCTAAGTAATAACAGCCGCACGGGGCTAAGCTACGCTTGCCGCGGTTGGTCCGTAGATAGGTGACCATCTTTACTTACCAAGACCCGTTTCAGGCCTCGGAAACCACGATCGCGGCTTTGATTTGTAAACCTTTGAAAGTTGTTACGGGTCATCAGATGCCCGAAAGTCTGACCTGTCTTACCAAGGGGTATCGTGTTACCCAGTTATTGAGTAGTGAAGGTCAGAAAGGCAGTAGCTTCATGTAAAATACTGGCTACATCCGGTTAGACTGGAAGCTGACCCCAACATAGTTGGGAAAAGGCTAAGCAGATGATGATGATAATATAACTTCAGTTAGGTACAGCCCGGAGTCTGGATTTGTACTCGGTTGTTGCTAGGCTCGCCCCCTATTACATTAGACTTACCCATAACTGGTGAAATGTGGTGGAAATACTATAGGTAAACTTCTGCCTAACCCTTCAGGGATCACAGACGTGATTTATTTATTTATTTCGTATAAGGTAACTTCGTGATGTTATGATAATATAACATGGTATAGGTGAACAAGGTGCTTTTGTTTGCGTCCTGCTTTTCAAAGTATTGATAGGACAGAACCGTCCCTATAGTGTAGTGAAAGATTGACATGTCCCACAAAAGAACCTAAGTAGTGCGTAGGTGGGGCTCCAGACACCTTAGGTAGGATACTTACCTTCTCTCTTATTTGAAAGAGTACGTACTGCCGTATGTATCTACCAAGCAAGTTTTAAGTTTTTACATATCGAAGACACTGGAGAAAGTCAACAGATATTTTCTTAAAAACAAAAAAAAAAACACAACCGACTTCCAAAAAAAACACTACAAAGTGACTTTGTGACCAAAACTAACTTTAATTTCGGAAGTCGGTGTCTTTGGATCTGTATTTTAGGTTTTTGCCACCGACTTCCGAGATTAAAGTTATTTTTCACTTTGTAGTTTTTTTTTGGAAGTCGGTTGTTATCTTTTTGCAAAAAAGTTTTTTATTTTTCACTTTTTAGTGGATCGGTTTGTAATTTATCTAAGTTACAATAGCCTAATAACAACTGCTCATCGCCTTTTACAAAATATTGCTTTTCCGGATGCAGGGATGTTAATTGTTGAGGAGTCCTCATGGTACTTCACCATCAGCTCCACTTTACCATATGCATTGTGACGAGCATAATTTGCTTAGCAACCATTTTAAAGTAATCGAATCGCAACCCGTGAAATACTTATTATTAAGTAGTTCAGGTGGCCATCTGTGGTCTTCATCATCAGTTCCACTTCACCAAATGGTGCTTTCCAAAAGAAAATGAACAAGTTACTATAAAAAATACCCAAATCGCTATAGGTGTGCTTATAATATTTGAAGAGTTCCCTCGATTTCTCCAGGATCCCATCATCAGACCCTGACCTGATGACAGTGGGACTACCTGAAAAGTATATTCTTTAAAACAAAAGAAGAATTTTCCAAATCTGTCCAGTCGTCTTCGAGTAATCGGGGAACACACATAAAAAAAAAGATTCCGACGAATTGAGAACCTCCTCCTTTTTTGAAGTCGGTCAAAAACCGGCCAAGTGCGTGTCGGGCTACGCACAATGAAGGGTTCCGTAGTATATGAATTTATAACCCCATCGCCGTATCTCTACGTTGACGTCGTGGTGGGGCTTGCGCGCTTCGAACCCTAGGTCTGTGCCAGTAGAGTCTACTTTGCCGGAACAGGTCTAGAGTGAGGAGCCAGACCAAGAGAGATACAGAAACCCGCAGGGTAGCATGTGGCGAGCTGTTGGGCAGTAGCGACCCCACGGACCCTATCTCCCGGGAGAAGTCATGTTCCTCATCTTTGGCTTGCCTTTATTGACCGGCTGGAGTGAACACTGACGAGGAACTGACCTCCCACCTCATTCTTGCTTTATATGTACGGCTAAAATGGCAGGGGGTGACTTGCGGAAACGGTCGCTAGCACATAACACTATGTGCTAGCGACCGTTTCCGGGGGCCCATTATTGAGTGTGCAAGTCATCCCCTGCCATTTTATCCGTGTATTGCATTTATAAAACATTGGTCAGGCAGGGGCCATAGTCCTTCCATAGTTTTAGATAACCAGTCTACTTTAGCCACCCAAACCTATTATAGCCCAATAATTATTTTTGTTTCCATATCCTGCAATAGTCCTACACCAACCGGGGGTTGTCCTAGGGTGCACTTGCATTTGCTGTTCTGCGAAGGCCGCAGAGAGCGATGGCCGTCAGAGTCATCAGGGGGTATCGCATGATCTCCTACGAGGCGGCTTGCGCACTGGCCGGATCCCCGCCCTGGGACCTAGAGGCGAAATTACTCGCGTCATTGTATCGGTGGCGCGAGGAAATGCAGGCGCGAGGTGAGCGACCGATGCAGCGACTAATGGAGCAGCGTCGGTCGCTGCTTCGCGAGGTCCTGGTGGCGGATTGGCGGGACAGGCTCTCACGCCCTACCGCCGGCCTCGGCACCATCGAGGCGGTCCGGCCGGTGCTCGACCTTTGGCTCGGGAGGAGGCACGGCTCCTTGTCGTTTCGGGTGACGCAGGTGCTCTCGGGGCATGGTTGTCACCACTGCGTCGACTGTCGGGAGGACACGGCGCGGCATACGCTGGCAGAGTGTGCCGCTTGGGAGGAGCCGCGCCGTGCCCTCATCTCTAGAGTAGGTAGTGACCTGTCGCTGCCGGTTGTCGTTAATTCGATGGTCGGCAGCGAGAGTCAGAGAGTCCTGGGACGCGGTGGTTTCCTACTGCGAGACAGTCATCTCTCAGAAGGAGGCTGCAAAAAAAAAAGGGTGCACTTGCATAGTACGCACAGAGATAATCGTCGGTTTGTGCCTCATTTCCATTGAAAGCGTCTAACAGGCCTCTGCGAGTTGGCTTCGGCCCATCATATGCCTTCCAAAGGTCCGGGACCCTAGGGTCCCGAGAAATATCAAAAAAAAAAATTATTTAATCTCAAAAAGCTTTACATTCTGGGTACAAGTAACACTGGACTCCACACTAGGATACTCTGTGTCGAGAGGTCCAGTCTCTTGCATCACAAGGTTTGTACAAGCTGTCGTTTATTAAGATGAACAGGATAAGTATAGATAAGTAGGCACATAGTTAATATATAAATTTAACTTACGGAAATAGTTATGTGCATGTTATAGAAACAATCAAGGAGTGTTTATGTTAAGTATAGTGTGTAGTGTAAAAGTGTAGTGTAAGTGTAATAAGAGTGTTGTCAGAGAGTGAGTGTTTGGGTGTATTTGTGTGTGTTTGAATTCAGTCAATAGTGATTATAATTTCAGTGTTTAAATAATCCAAATCTAGCAGCCAATTAGTTACAGTTTTCTTACAAACATGTCTTGTCGAGTTTAAGATATTCACTTCATTATTAATTGCTGGGTGTAGGTGAGGGCCCATAAAAGCAAAAGCTCTTTTGCCAAAACTCAGCTTGCAGGTTGGTCTTCTTTGTGAACGCTTATCGTCAAACAAAGTGCGCAGTTTTATGGAATTTGAGGACAACAGCTAGTATGTATAGTTTGCGCACCGTTAGTACTCTAGACTCTTGGTAAAGTAAGTGTGTTGGGTAGCGAGTTCTCCTATTATACATTACCTTTAAAATTGCTCTTTGTGCACGCTCTGCAGTAATAAGATGACTTTTACTTGCTGATCCCCAGGTCAAAACACAGTATCCTAGGATTGACTGGCAAAGAGCATGGTAGATCATCTTAAGCGTAGAGATATCTGCCAGTGATCTAAGTCTCTTGAATATAAAGCAGCTTTCTGACTCGAGCACTTAGCGTTTCGATTTGTTTCTGCCATTTCAGATGCTGGTCAATATTAACACCAAGGTATTTGATACTATTCTCCCGTTCAAAGGCTGTGCAGTTGCAAGTGTTACCCAGAACATAGCCGCATGTGTGTAGTTTCACTGTGAACAGTGATGGAGCCAATGTTTTTTTTGTTACGCTGAAGTTAATGATTTTAGTTTTTGCCACGTTCAATGTTAATAGATTGTGCTGCAGCCAGTCAAAAACTGTCTGCATTCCGGATTCCGCAGCATTATAGGTTTCCTCCCAAGACCTGCCATGAAAAATGATGGCAGTGTCGTCTGCATACGCAAAAATCTGTGCCCTATTTAACTGGAGTGAACAGAGACCGTTTATATATATATATATATAAGAAACAGCGTGGGACCAAGGACACTGCCCTGAGGCACCCCTAATCCTAAGAACAAACTTAACATTGTAGTTGAAAACCCAAAAACAATCATTTAGCTGGTGATGGGGGGGGGGTTGTTGTTACACGACTCTAACAAAAATTAGCACTTTAAATTTTGGAAACGGATCCCTGAATCGAAAAATGGTTATCACATACCCACAATATTTTTGAACGGCCTATCCAACGACTCCACGCCATGAGATAGACGAGAAAAGAGTCATACTCACTTTCCGTGTAGGATTACCCTAAAAACAGACAGACGGACATGGCGAAACCGTAAGGGTTCCTGAAAATACCTACCTAAATATTGGAGGTATCAAAAGATAAGCGATTCCATAATAAGTATGAAAAGTGTAAAGATACCTCGACTTTACAGAATTTATCACACTCTGTTAAAATAGTTAAACAAAACTGTTATTTAATTATTTCGGAATTATACGCTACCATGCATAGGTATACGTATATATTTACCTACTCTATTTAAAGTCTCCGATAAGTGAAATGGAGTTATGGGAAAATATAAACGGATTAGCACAAACTGGTGTAAATCCGAATTTCAATTTCGATTTCCCAATATATTCATCGGCCAATTCACCTTGTATCTATCTATTACAGAAAGCTGATGAATATATAGGTACGTATATTTTAATATGATTATTTCGAAGGTAGCTTTTTCTCAGATTGTATGAGTGATGAAGACGTCGATAACTTTGCAAAATATTGGCACATACCTCATACTTCATATTTAGATACTTATTTTTCTTGTAGATAGTAAATTGAATAGGTTTTACGATGCATATTTTAATGATATTACAAGCCGTGTTGGTGTGCCCGATGGGATTTACCATCGCCAAACGTGACGAACTTTTATCCCCTAATTAACCCCTTTAGGGCCGTAATTTTTTTTCAAAAATCCTTTCTTTGTTCTATACAAGGAACTGTTGTGGTTTTCATGTTTCTAGACCCAGCGGTTTAGTCTGCGTTGTCTGTCAGTGAAAAAGATTCTGAAGTTGATCATTCCCTATTTTTAAACCACTTTACGCGAGAATAAGCAAATTTAAAAATAAGATTAAACACTGGTGTGAACCTGCTGCAGCGTCAATGGAATATTATTTTACTTATTAATCACAGATTTGGTTACCAACTCGAACTGTAATTACCTATATACATATATTTTCATAAAATCGTTAAAAACGTTTCACTACATGCATTTACTTTGCATGTTGACATTTACGATCATAACTTCTATTGAATCAATTGAGTGTATTATCAAAACATTGCCCATTGTGTCACCCTATGAAAAATTTCTACATTTATATCTGTAATATTTATGGTGTACATAATAAAGAGTATTCTATCTAAGTAAGTCAGTATCTATCATTCGTAATTTTAGATTTGTTCAAGTAACAATAGGTTAAATTGTTAAGGTGATGTTCTTCAGAAAGGTCAGGTGCGTAGTACTCACAACTGGCGTGCGTGTATGACCAGATGTATGAATGTAAACGAGGCAAAAGGAGTATGTAAGGATCGTAGCAGGTGGCGTTTTGTAGTTTCTGCCTACCCCCATGGGAAGAAGGCGTGAGTTTATGTATGTATGTATGTATTACTTAATTAAATATGAATTTAAGACAGATAAGAATATAATCCTCTGTCAGCACGCGTTAACAAAGCTATGTAGCTAATAAAATATTAATGTGTGTAACGAAGTGCCGACGCAAGTTCGTTTGTCGCAATCGCAGCGCGCTACAAAGGAGCTCACAATACAATTAACAAAGCTGCGATGACCAGTTGTGTATGTAGGATGGCATCACCATTCACCCCACGTACCCTAGCTTGTTACATCAATTTAACAGTATCGAGTCGCCTGCACACTTCCGACTATCCGATTTAATACTATCACCAAGATTTGCATGTCACAGGACGCATGCTACCCGAGGCAAATGCCGTTGTATTACGGAACACAGATTGTATTGTGCACCAATATACCTGGATAAATTAATTTTCGTGGCATTAACATACCCTTGTGATTATTGTATTCTATACGATTAATTGATTATTTGGGTAAATCACTATGGATAGAGGATGATCATAGTGTGATTGCCCCTACCTTACCCTAGGCTAATAAAATTTTCGTTTTTCCTAATTATGATAATATTAGTCAATCAATCAATCAATTAGTGTTGGGTAATTTCTTAATAGATTTTAAGGGTCTATTTGAATTGCCAGGGCACAATTTACGGTAACCAGACGTGGCTCCAGCATTGTATTTGAAATTAGAAATTGGATATTTTACTAGTTTCTTAGAATTTGTACAAAATAACGCATCTTAAGTGACGGTCGGTCGCATTGTCCCTGGTAGGTAGAATGTTTCCCATAAAATAGAGAATTTATGTGTTTCTAAGTGGGTCGTTCCCATGTGCAGTTTTTAAAATAAATATAATACCTACCCTGTTAAAAACCTGGGATAAGTGGTAGACAGTCACATTCCCCCTCTGAAAATCAGACGCGTGACGCAGTACAGCGTATGAGCTTTCACAATACGGTGAGCTTTGGAAAATTGACATTGAAAGCCAGAGCTCACCGTATTGTGAAAGCTCATACGCTGTACTGCCTCACGCGTCTGATTTTCAGAGGGGGAATGTGACTGTCTACCACTTATCCCAGGTTTTTAACAGGGTAGGTATTATATTTATTTTAAAAACTGCACATGGGAACGGCCCACTTAGAAACACATAAATTCTCTATTTTATGGGAAACATTCTACCTACCAGGGACAATGCGACCGACCGTCACTATAGCATGAGCATTTTACTAACGACGAATCTAACATTAATCCAACTTCATAGGTACGTAACGTATAGGTACCTAAATGTAATATTGTAGTTCTTCATAACCATCTACCAAATGATTAACGCACGACATGACATACCTAACTACCAAGTCTCTCTTTCATCCTTTTAATTAAATGGAAATATTTCTCCGTGACATGCAAGCTTAAGTTCGTTAAATTATTAAAGAAAACTTAAGTCAGAAATTATATAAGTATTTTTTTTAAAGACATGATGAATGGCCCTTATTTTCAAGGACAACGTGTCAGAGATTTTTGGAACTGGCTTGGATAACTTTTGGCTAGCTGTTCAGTGAAATGTGTAGAAACAATAGCTACGTACCTATAAACATTTAGAAAAAATATTCTATCTAGTTAAGATGCATATTTGTTAATGCCTATAAGTATATACTCCTAAGCCTTTATCATAATAATTGGATTGAATAAGTCAAACAATAGATCGAACTATGAAGCGAATTCGTACAAGCCTTTGTGTTTGGTTGCCTGGTCGGTCTAGTCACATAATTGACCATTTAGCTTGTACCCGGTTACAGGTATTGGAGCCATAGCCTTCAGCGATACGACGGACCGAGTCCGCCATCAGCTGAGGGGACATATACATGCATTTGCATAACAAAGAAACATCTGTCTGTACCATAGGCAACGTTTGTGTAACATTTGATTTGTTTTCATAGACAATAACTGAAATACCAAATACCGTGTTCTGAATACCTACAAGCAGTTAGTCTGATAGCATCGGATGACATTTGAATATCTGCAACCATTGGTTAGAGATAGAAAATTGAATGTATGAAATAGAGTAGATGTACCTTTATAATGGTTATAATTTTCAATTCTATTAGATTTCCACCCATTTTACCCATTGCCATTTCTTGACTATGCGTAAATTTGGGAAATTATAATATTAAGAACTCTTTTCGCTTCTACTACGAGTACATTTTGTAATGTTTTTGGCATAATCAATGTAATAAGAATTTTATAAAACACATAGTCACTAAAATAACACATCCAGCATTTTAATATCGTATTCATGAATGCAGTAAAGTTTGTTGTTGTATTTTTACATAGAATGTGTAATGTTGGTTGGAAAATAATAAAGCATTGACTCGTTGTATCGTGCCAAACTTTGTAGATACTCGTACTGGCATGCTGTGTATATTGGATTTGACTCACGCACCACCTCTTCTGATATTAAGCAGCTATATAGCTTCTGACGGTTCACAAGTGCCTATGTACCCAGGTTTATATGAAATAAAATATTTTGATTTTATATCTTCCAGGGTGCATTAAAGTAGCTTCCACGAGTGGCGAGACTTAAATATAATATAATAGAATAGAATAATTTATTTACACACACACAAGTTAGGTAACATATGTACAGACATAGAAAATACAATGAAATTTATAGCAGTACAAAGTAGAAATAGCCGTGGGCCCCAAACTAGACACAGCCTGTATCTTGGTGCCCCGACATTAACAGTAAACACAGATTAAACTAGCAAGTAACAATAATTAATGATGGAAATAGTTATTAACACAAAATTATAAACTTAAAAATAAAGATAAAAAGATAATAATGAAAATAAACATATAATAACAATCGGAAACTAACGTAAAACGTCGGAAACGTCGGGAACTAACGTATATCATGTGGGTGGGCGAGTATTAGTCAGCCAGCAAGTGGCTAATATTCGCATACAATTTGTGCCGAACTGCCAATATATGAGCAAGAAGAAAAATATCATCGAAGAAAACTTTAACATTTGAAGCAAACCATAATTAATACCTACACTTACCTAAATACGAACTCTAAAGTCTAAATACACCTAGTTACAAAATCATAAATAGGTTCTTATAGTAAATTATTAAAAGCCCACTCCACAATATGACAAATAAAAATTGGCGGCAAATCCGTTTGAACACACTGAATAAAACACTTTTATTTACAATTGCGCTGATGAATGCCGACGATGTAGCTATATTGTCAATTAAAACCACGAACTGACTCGGTAATGTAAAATTGTTATTTTCATCACGTGCACATGTAGGCTGTGTCCACACTCCGCAAGTAACGAGCTACGATTCATTACACTTTACACCCTTACTCCATGTTACCTGCCTTATATGTATAAAAAATATGCTGCAGTTTTCAATACGCAGGTTTCAAGATGCAGGTATGTCAGTCAAGTGCTGAAATAATTAAGCTATTTCCGAAGAAATCAAGAAACCAACACAATGTTGTTCCATTTGTTGCAATACGACGTGTGAAAAACAGTACCTACACAAAACACTTGGACGAAACAAGTGCTGTCTTCTAAGTGATGTCTTCGATTAATCACTCCGTGATTCACTCGCAGTATTTGGCCTAAGATCGGGGATCGTCAGCTTATGGGTGACAGAAGGCAGTAGGCAGATTTCCATAATATAAATACACGTAGTAAACATGAAATTGTGATACCCAAATTTAGATTAACTAAAACAAGCAAGTCTTTTCTTATAAACAGTATCCGCTTTTATAACAAATTGCCAAAGTTGGTTACAGAACTTAGCGATGGAAAGTTCAAAGCCCACATCAAACGTGTCCTTATTAAAAAAGCATATTATAAGATTACAGACTACGTTGAAGACAGGGAAGTTAGGCGCTAATTCTTTCTGCATATGTGGCTTCCCTGGTACCTCATTAACGGCATAACTGTTTATGTAAATGTCTATTAACTGCTCCCAAATTACTCGTACTTTAATATTTTTTTTGCATTATTTTACTCTTGTCGTCTTACGTCTTGTCTTTTAAATAAGTAGATTCTTTTATATTTTGTGAATGTGAGAATGTCGTAGGCTTAATAGACTGTAGATTTGTAGACCATTTTCTATTTTGTTAAGTACCCGATACTTGTTGACAGGCCTACACTGTCCTCATACAGTATACTTGTATACTTAATAACACTATAATTTGAAAACATTGTAAACGCCAATTATTTTTAAAAGAGTAACCGTGGAGTTTCTTGCCTGTTCTTCTCCATAGGAAACGACCAATTGGATGGAACCGTGCACCTAGCTTCTGACGTTTCCCCATGTAGGTTTATGTGAAATAAAATATTTTGATTTTTAGTAAAAGCATAGAAAAACTGACTGATTTTTTGTGCAGGTAGTAAATAAGTACATACCTAATCATGTACACACATCAAAAGTGTCTAGGGATCAAGTAAATTTTTAACTGTAAAAATTATCCAATTAATATTTTCCAAATCTAGTCTTCCAGACTGGCTTCTTACTTTAATTCCTATGTTTAAGTTAACAACTTATCCCAATATTTTTAAAAAAATAAGAAAAATTACAATTTTTGCAAATTAACGGAAATTAACGTAAGTTAATGTCGTCAATTAAATGGCAAAAAAGGCAAAAATGAAGGTTTTTAAATTTTTATTATATAGATAAAAAAAATTATAATCTGTGTTTCCAACATTGACACGAATCACACAATCACACAATCAGCGATTTGTCATGCTTAAAATCCGTTCATCAAAATCACTTTGAGGAATGGCCGCCCACGTTCTTTCTAACAAGTCAAAAAGTTGTTGTGGGGTATGCACGGCATCCATACTCAGCAGAGCTCTTCTTTGGAGCATATCCCATGCGTGCTCAAATGCGTTGAGGTCAGGTGATTAAGCAGGCCACGACCAGGATGTTGATGCGAGCATCCGCAAGGGTGCGTGTTACGACTCTAGCCGTGTGTGGACGTGCATTGTCGTGCATTAGTCGAAACGAATCACCCAACCGGCTTCGCAAAGGGATGATCACGTATGAAACAATCCTCTCCGCATAAATCAGACCATTGAGGTCGCCCGTGATCCAAATGAGATCGGCTCTTCCACCGATCCAAATACCGGCCCAAACTATTATTGTTCCCCCCTCCATACGAATGAACTTCTTGATAACATTTCAAACGTTCTTGACGTCCAGAGGTCCTCCAAACTCGAGTACGTCTTGTATCCGGCCTCATACCGAAACGAGATTCCTCGGAAAAGCAAACACAACGCCAGTCTTCTTCCTCCCAATTTCTGTGTTCACGAGCCCATTGTAAACGGGCCCTACGATTTTGGGGTGTTATAGGTGGAACTCTCAGCGGCCTTTGGGAATGCAGACCCACTTCACCTAAACGATTTCCGACGGTTTGGTCGCTTATCAGCAAGCCTGAAGAGCTGTGGAGCTTCGTAGCCAACCTTATGGCGGTCATGGTACGATTCCGTCGAGCAGTATTTTGGATGTACCGGTCCTGTTTGCGAGAGGTGATGCGAGATCGTCCTCCATGTCGCTCGGCCACGCTGCCCGTGATACGATAGCATGTCCAGAGGCGGCTTATGACGCTCTGTGTAGTGCCACGAGTGACAGCCACAGTACGTTGCCTGGAACCAGCTTACAACATTCTGACGGCTCTCATCATCTCTTCTCGTGTCAAATGAGGTCGCTCCATATCGATGAAATTTTTTTCAGCTCCGATGCAGAAATTGTAATAATTTTGTAAAATCGCTATTACACACTTTTATAGGAATCCTGATTGACAGTTGATTTTCTATTAAAATCAACTGTCAATCAGGTGTGTATAAAAAAGGAGGAGGTTATCAATTCGGTTGTATGTTTTTTTATATTTTTTTAATATTTGTTACCTCAGTACTTCATCATTTATAAACCGATTTGGAAAATTCTTTTTTTATTTGAAAGGAAATACTTCCAGATTGGTCCCATTTTTATCAAAATCCAATTCTGATGATAGGATCCATGGGGGATTGAGGGAATTCCTGAAATATTATAGGCAAACACATAGCGATTTTGGTATTTTCATCAACAAGTCAAGCATTTGCATTCAGGAAGTTTCATTTGGTGAAACGGAACTGACGAAGAAGTCCACCCATCCAAAAAAAAAAAAAGATGGCCATGGGAACTCCTCAATGATAAGTATTTCACGGGTGGCGATAAGATATCTCGATTCAGATAGTTAAGCGACTATGACGAAGCAAATTTAAATAAAGGGTTCTGATGACTACGGTACCATCGAACTGATCTGATGATGAAGCCGGAAGATAGGCACCGGAACTCCGTAATAAAACAATGTATTTTAGCCGTGTTTGGGCTTATTGGAATTGTCATGAGATGAACTCTGGCTATAAAGGAGGAGGCTCTTAGTTCGTCGAAATCTTTTTTTTATGTGTGTTCCCCGATTACTCGAAGACGGCTGGACAGATTTGAAAAATTCTTTTTTTTTGTTTGAAAGGATATACTTTCCAGGTCGTCTCATTGTCATCGGGTCAGGATCTGATGATGGAATCCTGGAGAAATCGAGAGAACTCTTCATACATTATAGGCACGCCTATAGCGATTTGGATATTTTTATAGTAACTTGTGCATTTGTTCTTGGAAGGCACCATTTGGCGAAGTGGGACTGATGACGAAGACCACAGACGGTAAGATGGCCATTGGAACAAGTCAATAATAAGTATTTCACAGGTTGCGATTCGATGCCTTCAACACCCTGCCCTGGAGTTGCATCAGGGAGGCACTCCGGTACCACCGAGTGCCGACCTACCTCTGTCGCGTGGTCGAGGCCTATCTGACGGACAGGGCTGTCATCTACCCCGGTCACCGAGGAGAGTGGAACTGGCGAGAGATGTCGTGCGGTGTCCCACAGGGATCAGTCCTGGGGCCGCATCTGTGGGACATCGGGTACGACTGGGTGCTGCGCGCCGACCTCCCTAATGGCGTCAGCGTAGTTTGCTACGCTGTCGACACGCTGGTCCTGGCGCAGGGGAGGTTGCACCAGGCGGCGGCCGAATTGGCGACATGCGGGGTTGCGACAATTATAGAGAGGATCCGGCAATTGGGACTCGAGGTGGCCTTGCACCTTGCAAGTCCGAGGCCATGTGTTTTCATGGTCCTCGGAACGCGCCACCGTCGGGTTCCCAAATAACGGTAGGAGGGGTTCCCAAATAACGGTAGGAGGGGTTCCCATCGGTGTCGAGTCGACGATGAAGTACCTGGGACTCGTCCTCGACAGCCGGTGAAATTTCGTGGAGCATTTCCGACGTTTGGCTCCCAGACTGGAGCGGGCCGGGGCTGCCTTGAGGCGGCTCCTGCCCAATCTGGGGGGTCCAAACGCCTCCTGCCGGAAGCTCTACGCGAGGGTCGTGCGGTCCATGGCCCTTTACGGAGCTCCGGTGTGGGCGCGTTCCGTGAGGCGGCGACCGGTCCGTCGGTTGAACGCGTCCCAGAGGGTCATGGCCATCCGGTTAGCCCGGGGATACCGCACGGTCTCCGGGGAGGCGGCGAACCTCCTTGCCGGATTACCGCCATGGGATCTGGAGGCAAAAGTCCTCGCGCACATGTGGGAGTGGCGCGAGGAGGCAGGACGCCGGGGCGTAACTCCGTTGCCGCGAGAAATCGCGGCACGGCGGACAGAGCTCCGGCAGGATCTCATGGCGGCATGGAGAGTGCGATTGTCACAACCCAGCGCTGGGCACGCCACAATTGCGGCGATAAGTCCCCTGTTTGAGGAGTGGCTGGAGAGGCGCCACGGCGTCCTCACCTTCCGCCTGACGCAGGTCCTCACCGGACACGGGTGCTTCGGGAGGTACCTGTTCCGGATAAGGCGGGAGGAAACGCCCGGGTGACACCACTGTGTGGATCGCCCGGAGGACACGGTGGAGCATACGGTGGAGGTCTGCCCGGCTTGGGCGGAGCACCGCCGTGTCCTCGCGGAAGCGATCGGCGGCGGCGATCTCTCGCGTCCGGCCCTGGTCCAGGCCATGGTACGGGGCAAGAGTACATGGGAAGCCATTATCTCCTTCTGCGAAGCAGTAATGCTCGCGAAGGAGGAGGCGGAACGCGTGAGGGAGAGGCAAGCTTTGCGCCCTCACGCCCCTAGTCGCCGCAGGAGACGCCCTGGGCGTCGGGAATTGACAGCCGATTCCCGGCCACCGTAGGCGCGGGCTTGCGGACGGCGAGCAATGGGTAGCTCGCCGTCCGGTAAGGACCAAGCCCGAGTCGACGGCGCGTTGTGTTCCACGCGCGCCTCAAAGAGATGTCAGCACTATTGACGGGGTCCGCTAGGGCCAATGCCAGCTAGGGTTGCGGGATGTTCGAAAGAGTTACCGTGGCCCCGGCACAGGCAACAGAAGGAACACGGGTGGGTTTTAGTCAGTAAAACTGACACGCCCTCCCGCTCCGCCCAGAGCGGGAGAAGTCATTTGATGATTTCCCATCCACAAAAAAAAAAAAAAAAAAAAAGGTTGCGATTCGATTACTTTAAAATTATTGCTAAGCAATATAAGCTCGTCACAATGCATATGGTGAAGTGGAGCTGATGGTGAAGTACCAGGAGAATTACTCAACAATTGACGTCCCTGCATCCGGAAAAGCAATGTTTTGTTAAAGGTGATGAGCAGTTGTCATTAGGCTATTGTAATTTAGATAAATTACAAATCGACCCACTAAAAAGTGAAAAATAAAAAACTTTTTTGCAAAAATTTAATCAAAATTTAAAGGAAATTCTTTATTCAAATAGTGAAATTCACTAAAGAGAAACAATAACGATCCAAAAAAGTTAAAATAATAATCCTCAATTGCGGCGGTACTCTAAAACGTACTTGATCCCTAGACACTTTTGATGTGTGTAGCATGACTATTTCTGTCAACATTTAATTAAATCATCACTTATTTAAGGTTTCGCTACGTGTAGCCAAGAATCTATTTATAAATGAATTTCTCTTAGTCATGGATGCCAAGTGTATTGGAAAAGCTTTCCCTTTAGTTAGCCCATTTCCTTAACGTTAGATAAAAACAACTTTGCACCCGCTGCCACTTTACAATGCGTATATTTATAATAACAATAGAACAAATTGACCGGGCGAACGGACCAAAGAGACAATGGACACCAATCATGAACTCAGTTTGTTTACTACACAACGAGCCGGTAACAGCTATATATAACATTTCTCGACCGATCGAACACCCCGCAGATGAGCGGACTGGCCAGCACAGCTTCTGAACAGATAATAACACATATTGAAAAGTCCTTATCTTTCTTTATATGTAGTTAATGTTACAAAGTCACTTGGTTCAACTAACTTTTTCTCCAGTAGTCTCTCGTCAAGAAACTTAAACCCAACTTACAGCTTACAAAACTATATGTCGGATACTCTATAAGTAGGTACTGTAGTCGTTTGCTTCTATACTTTTTATTATAATACGGTAAGGCCCTTTGTACACGACACGGTTTCTTTACAGTAAGGTTTATAAACAGCACCGTAGGAAAAACGTGTCTGTCAACAAGCTTCCATAGTGATCCATACAACACTGACGACCGTGCCTACACACGGCGAATAGGTTTTCACGGCAAGAAAAACATGTGCGTACGATAAGGGCCTGAAGATCCCTCTTTATTGTCCCCGTAAAATATAAACAAAAGAATAACAAACATTGACAAAGGTTACAAACTATGGGTGCTTACATAAAGAAACAGCTTTCCGGTACAGACAAACCCGTGCGGGTCGGTACCGATCGGTACAGGGTTTTTATGGTAGTCGGCGTCTACAAGTTTAAACCTGTTTCTTCACAAGTGAGCACATAAGATAACATGGGAATATTATACCTGCACCGATCGGTATCGACCCACACAGACTCGCCTGCACCGGAAACCTGTTTCTTTATGTAAGCACCCTATGGTTAAAAAACCGTCCAAGTGCGTGTCGGACCACGCACAATGAAGGGTTTCGTAGTTGGGGTGAAGAAAGAAGAGACAGAATTATCCCAAGAACAAAATTAACATTGTAGTTGAAAAACATGTTCTCCCATAGATTCAACTGCAAATGTAAGTTTGTACGCACTATATTGAGAGATTTACCGTATTATTTTAAGACCATAAACTTCTTATAAGTTTTCCTGTAATCTGTAGGCATAAAAGTATTTTTTTCAAAATTTTTGGCTCAGGGGTTTTGGAGAGGGGAGGTATGGTAAATTTTCATCTATTTTCTTAAATAACGTTAAAACTATTTATTTTAAAATTATAAAAAATATCTATTCGAGACCCCCACAGTAAGCCCTTTATTTGATATATCACAAGGTATAGTTTGCAAAACTTTTTATTTTATTTTCTTAAATTTGCCCCCAAAAGTGACTTCCATATTCAAAATTCATTTATTTGCGAAACACGTCCGTGTTTGGGTCACAGAAATTGATATGTGTAACTAATTTTAACTTAATTGGTCCATTAGACTCGGAGCAAATTGGCTGTGACAGACAGACAGATACACGAGTGATCCTAAAGGGTTCCGTTTTTTCCTTTTGAGGTGCGAAATCCTAAAAATAGTTAGCAGCTAGCTTCTTAGTCTTTTTGAAAATCAAATAAGGACCTATTGCTTTTCATAAATATTTCCATGAAGTCTCGTCGCAGTAGACGATGTAATATTGCGGAAGCCTTATTCCTTATTTAGAACACGTATTGTTAATGTAAATTCCAACAGCTCGCCATTTTGGCGTCGATTCAAGAAATCAGTGAGAGGGCTTAAACTATTAAATTTAAAGAAAACTGACGTTGTAATACGGAAACTCAAGCTCCATTGCATTTATAAGAATGAAATTATTTTAATTTATAACTGACGGAGGTTAACTACGGCAATTGTTCAATTATTCCGTAATAGATCAATCATTCTGTCTATTGAGGATACACGACAAATACTGTTTTTATAATTGCGTGTATTTTTATGCCTACCTTCAGTTATGAAAGTTACGTGAAAGGAAAGACTATTATTGAACAACCACTGATGTCTTTTTATAAGGAATACATGAAATGATAAAAGTTGTTTTGAGAAATGCATATATCAGAATACTATGACAACAAAAATCACCACAACCGAACTCGTACAATCTCAAATATTCAGACTTTCAGCTAGAATAAATTAGATGAAAACTAGACGGACCGTCTGTGTACCTGTGATGTAACATAGGTCAACTTCTCAAAATACAATGCCGATCAATTTCGCTTCAGTGTAGGTACTTATTATTTACGTATTTTCAGCCCATACTGAGTCATGTGCTTGATTCTTTTAAGATGTTGTGTCATTGCGGCGATGAACGAATATTCCCATAACACCACTCCGTTGCTTCAATCGAAATGGCAATCAACCTTGTCAATTATGCCTGTAACACCGGTTGAGGTGCTGCGACAGGTAGTTTAATCAAAATAAGAACTTATTACAACATAATAAGAACACATTTTCCATCCAATGGGAGGTTACTTAGTTAAAGGCTCTACGAAGTTGCTACGCTAGTCGTAGCGAGGCGTAGCGGTGCCGCTAATTTGGCTTGCTTTATCGTAGCTTGGTGTAACCGCGGTTCACGGTCATCAGTGAAGAGGCTTGATTGCAGCTCTCGCTAACTTACACATGCGGATTACGGTGAACAAGCCTTGTTTCGTTTACCAACGAGCCTGGTTCATTACGAGAAACATGTTTAGCAGTGATGATAATGATTTACCAGGATCATCGCCCCACGTTTATTCCATACCGATGAATTAAGGCACACGTATTTGTTTATATCAAAAGTTTAATGGGCACATGTTACATGGCGTAATAAGTATGCACGTTCTTGAATGATCTTCGTGAAAATTATCTTATAGGTACCTACTTAATAGATTTTCCAAAAACTTGAAAGGTTAATTTTGTTACCCACCTACACAATTTATTATGGAGTTACAAAAACTGTTTCTCTAAGGTTATAGTTTGAAGTTTTAAACAGTAAACAACATAATCACAACCTCTGCAACTTAGCAAGTGACATAATTATGTTACAAACTTACCGCTTGCGTGCACTTTCGTAGTGACCAAACAATTAGAGACCGTCAACTGTCCAATAAATTATCTACTACATTAATGAAGTCTAATTTTAATTGTCGATGTTGGCGTCCGAATAAACAATAAGTTCACCTCAATTTATTTCCAGGAAAATTTATGTGCTGTGTACACACTTCGCTTAACTGTCAGATAAATTTTCCGCTTCAAAGTTCTCACAAACTAGATCGTTTACAGCGTAGGGAGCGAAGTACCAGGGGCGCAGAATCGCGAGCAGCCTCCGTTACACGTGCCGCACTCACACATACAGCCCTCCCGTGTATATACGGCCTGACAATGTGCGCAGACAATTTACAAACGAGGCAGACCGGAAAACGCATTTAGCCGGTAAAGATGCAATAGATCGATACTTTTATCTAATTTGATTTTATATTTGACCATATCACAAACAACATCGTAACATCAAAGAAATAAAAGCTTATTATAGAGGTAAAGAGAAATGTTTTTCTTTTTATGGGCCTTTACAACACACGAGAACGCAAACGCAGTCACAAAAGCACCCCAGACTTGAACTGAAATGAGAACCTGTGAGTGGAGGTCTCGACTTTCTTTCTAAAGGCAAAGCGCAGTTAACGACTTTCTAGCTTCATTTCTGGATTTATTAAGTAATGTAAGCCGAAGGAGCGGGACGTGACACTCAATTAATAATTTGATTTGAAGTTTTCTCCACAGGTTTTCTATTCGCTCTGGTTCACATAATCCACATAAGTTTTATACTTGAAAACACTTGAAGTTAACCCAGCATTTTTGAGTCACAAACTAACATTTTAAAGAGTCGTATTAGAGCATGAATAGGTTGATATTACTGAAAAAGAATGACTAGAAATAGAGTATTTATAATACCTACAAGGAATAAGTAGATAATGAGATTTTGCATGTAATTTTGTATTTTAGGGTTCCGTACGTCCGAATGAAAAAACGGATCATTCGTGTGTCTATCTGTCTGTCCATCTGTCACAGTCGATTTGCTCCGATTGTACTGGACTGATTAAGTTGAAATTTGGTACACATCAATTTCTGTGACCCAAACACGATCATGTAACGTAAATAAATAAATTTTTAATATGGGGTTAAATTTAGGGGAAAAATTAGAAAATTAAAAAAAAAAACGTTTTGCAAACTGTACCGTGTGACATTGATTGATCGCGTCATGACTAACATAGTTTTAAGATGTAACACTAACAAAACAAATTATGGACAATTTTTCTGAATTAAATGAATTTTATTTTATCATAATTTATATCAAATGAAAGGGCTTGTTACGAGGATTTTAAATATTTATATTTTTTAAATAATATTAAAATAAATAGTTTTAAAGTTATTAAAGAAAATAGATCTCCAAAACTGCTGAGCCTACAATTTTGAAAAAAAAAATACCGAGATCTATACTTAAGATTACAGAAAAATGATAGGAAGGCTATGGTCTTAAAATAAGATGGTAAATCACTCAATATTGAGCTTAAAAACTTATATTTGCAGTTGGAATGTATGGGGGAACATTTTTTTCAACTACAATGTTAAGTTTGTTCATGGGATAAATTCATCTCAATTACGCAACCTTTCATTGTGCGTGGACCGACATGCACTTGGCCGGTTTTTTAGAAGAAATATGAAGTTATGAACAACTCAGAGGAATGAAATCTCCATTTTTGTTAATAAACCACTGGTGTTGGTGTAGATTTGTCTAATTTCCAACCGGACGCAAGCCTTAGGAGCGCAATTTGTCTAATTGCCCTAGCCCCCTGCCCTAGAACTTTCAATTTTATACCACCCCTCTGCAATTCCCACCCCCCTGTTACAGGAATGCGCCCTCCCTGCGTTTGATTACTTTCGAATATTCGATTTCAAACTCAGATAACGCGATTTACTTCGAAACAAAATTGTTCATTTGTTTTTTGTTCTGTTATGGATTAAGTTTGCGAGGGTGAGATCTTACTAGCTACGATTATTCAGTTACAGTGGTAAAGATCTTAACATTTTCTTTTGATTATCTTTTTCTTTCTTCGTGCAAGTTTGTTTTTGTATAGTTAGATACCTACGCTATCATTGGTGCTATTCTGTAAAATTCACTTTGAAACTCACTGACTCGAGTGACTACACAAGTGCACACCATGCGCAAGCAAACTCACCTGCTTTTGAAGTAAATCACCTCGGAACACACAACCACATCTGCCGAATTTCGTCTAGTTTGGAGTAAAACGATGCAGCTCATTGGAAATAGTTACAATTGGTCAGCTCTCTATACGCCAGCCTTGACCGCGAAAACTTAAATAGGTTACCAACTAGCACAGGAGCGAATGAAAAAAATTGCTGCCTAACAGGAATCGTTTACGTTGACCTGATTTTCAAATCCTGCCCTGTGTCAAGGTCTACTACGGAGCTAACAGGAATCGACTGTGTGAATAATTTGATTATCTAACAGGTACCTACCAGCAAAAGTTAGATACGAAAACTCAGCGATAACATAACATAACATATAATCACGTCTGTAATCCCTGAAGGGTTGGGCAGAGGTGTACCTACCTATAGTACACCCAGAGAGATGTTATGAAAATATAGATCAAAAATGAAATAGTGTTTGGAAAAAATATTTACATATTATACATTAAGTTAATTTAATGAAATACTATTTAGTTTATGAAACTGTTGCATAATGAGGTTACATGATTCTATTTTTAAATTTCGGTATTGTCTTTATAAAGTATGTCAATATAAACTCGTTTTGAAGTTTATAGTCGCATGTAATAGGGGGCAAGCCTATTCCCATCAACCGGGCAATAATCCAGACTGAGAAATTCCAGAGTGAAAAATCCAATAATACTGTCCGACCCGGGAATCGAACTCTCATGCTTAGCAGTACATAACACACACACACACACACGTCATTGGTGTATTGAACACTATACCAATGATGCAGTCACGTTTTTAGCAAATGATTTTTTTTTTAAATAAAACACTTGGCGTTTGAATTATGTTATGCCTTCCTAAATATTCCACGTGTAATGAGTACAGTAGGTGTGCAACAGACACACTAGTTTATCCGATGTTTTTTTTTTTTTTCTAATAACACTACGTCACCGCCCTGGCACGCAGTGCGTAAATAATTTATAATCATTGTAACTGGGCACCAGCCAACTACATAGTACGGAGCTTTTCCGAGAGCTAAAAGAAAGAATATGATTTTAGTTTTGGTAAAAGTCCAATTGTTTGCCTGCTTTTTACATTTAGAAAATAATATAGTTTATTGATGTAATAGGCCTTATTACTGTACGCAGGTACCAACTTACCAAAGCCTTGTCTTTTCTATCTGGTTATTATAACGTAAAAGTGAAATAGCAAAACTCCTATTTCACTGGGTTACAGGTATCAGTTCATATTCCAGTAGCTAAAACGCTCTTGTTTGTTTATCGAAATTTATCGCCTGATTCAAACAAATCCCTTCCATTTGTCGAGTTACAGAGGAAAGTTGAATATAATTTACGAAGAAGCAGGTCCGGCGTGGCATGTTACAAAGTGACTACTAAAGCTGAAATTGTTTCCAGCACTCTAATTGCGTAACACACTATTAACCATAATCTGAATGATGTTGAAGTAAATTGCTAATCAATTGCTTCGTATGTTCGAAAATTTGTCTGCTCAACAACGTAAATAACGCAATGAATGTTGTTGAACTGTCAAAATGAAACCGATTCCAACTGTTGTGTTACGCAATTGCCCCTCTGTACTTAGTTTGGGCTTCATTTCAATTAATAAATTTACTAACGAAGCTTCATTCGTATGTTGTACCGATGACAATTTAGTTGTTTCGTGGTATCCTTAACGTCAGGTTGCCCGCTGAATTGTCATTTGTTGTCCACGGAGAGAAGTAGCAATTGTGACAAACGTTAACAGCGTACCGCAACAAAATTAACAAGTTAAGTTACAGTTAACAAGGCCACTGTTTGTGTAAAGTGCACTAACTAGCTAGTTTCTACGTCGGTTTGACATACGCCGCACCTTTTACATCGCGCCGCACGTAATTTGATCAAAAGTTGTTTCATTTTTGTTTCCCGCATGCGCATGGACTTTTTGGAATCAAACAGAAAACTGTTTATTCACTACGTTATAACAGTTTTCACTTATTTTATTTGAAGTTTAAATGCTGCGTTTATATTTCTATCATCATCATCAGCCTACAGCAGTCTACTGCTGGACATAGGCCTCTCCAATTGCACACCATTCAGCTCGATTATCGACAACTCTCATGCAGCTGCTACCAGCCACCCTGCGTAGATCGTCGCTCCACCTAGCCTGAGGGCGTCCTACATTACGTTTGCCGATTCGCGGACTCCACTCAAGAACACGTCTACCCCAACGATCATCGGTTCTACGGCTAATATGACCGGCCCATTGCCACTTCAGCTTGCTTATTCTGTGAGCTATGTCGACAACTTTGGTTCTCTGCCGGATCACTTCGTTCCGGATTATATCCCTCAGAGAGATTCCAAGCATAGCTCGTTCCATAGCTCGCTGAGCGACCTTGAATTTATAGACCAGCCGTACCAGTGCACCGTAGCAGTGTCCACGTTTCGGTTCCGTAAGTCATAACAGGCACGACGCACTGATTGGAGATATTTCTATAGAAGTATTTTTTATAGAATTAACGTAACCAACCCACACCAGTCCAAAGCACTGGCAGGTTTGTCCATGTGATTGCAATTTCCTTGCAGGATGTGGTCATCCCAGGGGTGGTATGTTAATTTAAAAACATAGTAGATATGCAATCATTTCATGAAAATTACAGTCATTATGGCTATAGTTTCTTTTACGGTACAATTTGACTTTCAAATTTACCTATTCCAAATGTTACATTTTACGCCCAAATTGTGTAAGAAAAATTTATAGGTACGTATTTTACCGATGGATAATCAACGACTTCCAAATACACTGTTTATTTGTTCTCTAGGTTAGTATTAACGGGTTACGACAATCTACAAACATACATCCAATTGGACCTGACCCAGTCTTCGTTCGATCCCCGATTAAGGACAGGCTTAAGTTTATTTACGGATAGCTCCCTTAAAGTATTAGCCAGGTCACCTAGGTTTGACTTGGCTCCAACTTTTGTTTACCTAGTTACCGGCAATTTCTTGACTTTAGTTTTCATTCGAAATCTCTTTACGGCGAAAACAGTGTTGTAGTCTTGGATGCTTAGAAATCGCAACTATGTAAGATTCTCTAAGTTCTGAAGTGGATTTATAAAATATTTGTTTTATTCCATGATTTGGTTTGCTGCAGGATTCTACAAAAATACCTCTAAAATTGTTGAAAATTAATACTGACAGAACTCTGAAAATCTTTCCGCAGCAAAGAGAGCTATAAGCTGGCACATGTTAACAGTGGAGGTCCCGCGGTAAGCTAGTTTTACGGACGTGATAATACGAGCGCGTGCGCCGCCATCCCGACAATTAGGTGGCAGGCTAACGAGCACGTGCGCGCGTGCGGACGCCTCCACTGCACGCCCAAACAATTATATTACCTACAATAAAACAGCCAAGTTTGCAAGATTCTACACAATAATCAATACATAAAGTAAATACAAAATGCACAAAAGCAAAAAATAATTCCAATTTTTTTAAACTTGCGTTCACGGCAAGATTTTTCTTGATTTTATTTTGCAAGAAGATAGCCAATTGTTCAACATATTTTATATTTGTTCTAGAATTTAAGAATTTCCTAAAAGTCCATGTAAACTTTTGGAACAAAGAATGCTTTTTCAAGTTTTGTGCATGTTTTCTTGTCCGGACTCAAAAAAGATAAGCCATATTTGCGGTATTTTATTTTCTTTACATACATATTTCGTGCTTTACCATGTTAATAACTTATACTATTTGTGTTTCAGGTGTTGCAGAGGATCGTATTAATCCCTTCCACGGGTCTGCAATGTTTGTCCGCATTCCAAGGATTATTGAAAAGGAATAAAATACTTCCGAGACCTACATTAGCTTCATGTGAGATTATTTATTAATAAGTGTACCTACTTTTGAATGAATCTTTATAAGTAAGCAGCTTACGTAAAGAAATTCTTTCGATTATTTCGCATGAACCGAAAACCAAGGGGAATATTTACTTGAACTTGAAGCATTCGGCTTAAAAGGAATTTGCCATGAATGAGCGTTTTTGGGGACTCATTTTTATTGATTGACGTTCAAAAACTGCATAAAAATTTTAGCCTTGTTTGAATAAATAATATTATTACGATTTGATTTGAAATGATTCCATTTGTTATACTTATTACATGCTTATGCATTATGTATCCGGTTCTCGCCAGCTAAAACCCAATTTTCATAGCTATTCATAATTATTATCATAATTTGTATTCGTGTTTGGCGCGTCAATTCCATTTCACAGTTGGATCAACTGCACGTTGATGTTCCGTGGATAGACTTCCACGTACCCGCAGGTACCTAATGAGTAAGTACTTACATTATTCAAGACATTTTACACAAATATACCGGAACTTGGGCCGTATTATGTTATTTATGGAATAATAAATAAATACTGATTAGGTACTGAAATATTTTCCATAGGAACAACATTCTTAGAATTTCCTTCACGTTTGCTTGAATAAAGTTACAAAGAAGCTCAATACAGTATTAGAGAGTAAATCTTAAACTAAACTAGAAAATAAAAATATCCTGCATGAGTATAACATTGTCGTAAAAGATGCAAAGCAATGTACTTTAACCGAGAAGATACTACTCCTTATCTGAACATTGTAACAAACGATAGGAACACAAGCGGCCTGGATTTACCTCACGAACAAAATGCTCAAACTTTAATGTTAACCTACCAACGTTTAGAGATAGTTTCCTAAAATCACTTTCCTTAAATCAATAAACGGGATTCCACTTAAGTGTCGGGAGTCGGAAGGTTTAAGTCAAGTTGTAAAACTAAGTCGGGATAGTGTCGGACCTCTGAACGAAGTTGTTCAATCAAAGCCTGTTACTGTAACCGATGTAGGTATCACGATATTGTCGGTTCACTGCATGTTACACGTATTTAATTAGACCGTAGAAGATAATTGACATTGAGTATCGAACAGACTGATATTATCAATGTTAATAACATGTGGAGGGTAGATGTCAATTGTGGAGCGCAGATCGGGATAATATATGTATACCTATCTATGGTTGAATTGGTTGATTAGTTAGCTAATAAAATACTCAGGCCCATTTGCACCACAAATCACTAAATAAGTACCTAAGTTTAACGCTAAACGTACTTATTTAAAACATCGTTCTGTTTCTGTTATTCGTTTGAAGATGACAGAGATCGAATGATATTTTAAATGTGATTAGCGTGCCTAAGTGAACCTGGTGGCAAAGTTTTGCCACGTTCGAAAACCGTTACAAGTTACAAAGAAGTGTGCTCAGCTTATGGTGTAGGTAAGTAAGAGCGAAAGCAATGGTAATTAATGAAGTCAAAAAGACTGTACATAAAAGTTCATGCGTTCTGTATAAAATATGACGTTTGCTCTTTCCCGTCATCGCAACGTTTAGTGCTGTGCTGCAGAGGAAAATTTAACGAGCTGCCACATGTGGTGGAGGCCTTATGCCATGTCTTCACTAACACCAGGCGACACGTAATGAAACACAAATACCTAAATATGATTGCACTGTTAGATTTTCAACGCTCGGCTTGGCATCGAAAATTGAAAATTCAACAGCACGCTTATATTTAGGTAGTCATATACCTAGGTGTCTCAGAACTTTGCGGGGAGTGCATCGCACGCACAACTTTGTTAGTATCGCCTTTTACATGGTTGTATCTCTCAGTATCTCTATCAGCTAGATATATGTATCTGACATTCTGTGTAAGCAGTTAACGCAGTCCGTTCAGTCTGTCTCGATTGTTAGTGGGAAATGATAGAGGTTTCGAGTGAATTCTGAAACTGGATCCCTGGCGCGAGCTATGTTGTCATGTAGGCGGCTCCATTAATATCAATATAATGTTTTATTTTATAACATTCTGCTGAAGTAACAAGAGTGCAAAATTCACACAGGGGTAGGTACAATACACGTATAATTATTCTATTTTGAACCTAATAATATTAAAATGTTATAAGGGCATAAATGCAACGGAATAATAATGTTTTTTTTTTGTTAATAAATTAAAGTAATGTTGCATTTCATTAAAATAATTTAGTATCGTAACATTTTAAATTCCAATCAACTTGTGTAATTATCACTGTTCCAATTAATCTGAAAATGAATTGGACGCTTTTAATGTAGTGTCGTTGTGACATTTCCCTGCTTACATAGGTACCTAGGTGTTTAGTTCCATCTCACAACTCGGTGGACCCTCTACTGGGACTGTATACAATCTAACTTCCTAATTGATGTAATAAGAACTAATTACTAGGTCACTGTCGGCTAAATTATCGGCTACATGTACCATTAACCTATTCGTAGTAGTGGTTACAAAAAACTTTTAGTAAAAGTACCTAAATCAAAATCTAGAAATGGTGGAATAACCAGTCTATACTTAATAGTCTCTTTCGTTTAGTTTGAAGAACGAGTTAAGCCTCCCATAAATAAAGTCACTTTAAGAAAGGTTAAAAACAAGTTTTAAGTTATGCTTTGAGAAAGTACATAATTATTTAAATAATTGACGTTTTGGATATTGGTGCCTTTTGGTTCTGGACCTCTTTTGTTTCCAAAATATTTAGATGCCACCTGGATTCTATGTTTATTATATAAGGAAGTCTTGTGTTCACGACTGAATAATTAAATTACCATACAGAGTATAGTAAGTTCGTCTGAAAGTGCTTAAAATTGTATGTAACTTGTGCGTAACGTGTGAATACACGCCTGTGTTTTGGTGGCATTAAAAAAGACCAGATTATCATCACCCCACTGAGAGACAAGGCTTAAGGTCAAATCTGTCCGCTCTAGCCTGGCCTCTCTCAAGGAACGAACTTCGGCCCCGCTGGTTCTTGCGCTGGACAAGTATCTCTTTGAAACTGTACTGTCATCTACGTACCCAACAATACCGGGCTGAAGCAGGTCATTGATGTGCAGCAGGAAAAGAGTTGCAGAGAGAACAGACCCCTGAGGAACTCCGGCATCAATAGCCATAAGGTCGGAAGAGCAGCCGTCAACGACTACTCTGATCGACCGTTCTCTAATCGATCGAACTCTTCAATATAGGCACACCTATAGCAATTTGGGTATTTTTTTAGAGTAACTTGTGCATTTGCTCTCGGAAATCACCATTTGGTGAAGTGGAACTGATGGCGAAGACCACGAAGATGGTAAGATGGCCACCGGAACAATTCAACAATAACTATTTCACGGGTTGCGATTCGATCACTTAAAAATCAGTGCTAAGCAATTTAAGCTCGTCATAATGCATATGGTGAAGTGGAGCTGATGGTGAAGTACCAGAAGAACTCCTTAACAATTAACGTCCCTGCATCGGGAAAAGCAATGTGTTGTAAAAGGTGATGAGCAGTTGTCATTAGGCTATTGTTACTTAGATAAATAACAAACCGACCCACTAAAAAGTGAAAAATAAAACTTTTTTGACTTTTTTGCAGAAAAAACAACCGACTTCCAAAAAAAAAACTACTAAGTGAAAAATAACTTTCATTTTGGAAGTCAGTGGCAAAAATCTAAAATTAAGATCTAAAGACACCGCAACCTCAGGAACATGCCGCGCCTCCCCCTGTGGCAGGTCCACTCGAAGCAACCTCAGGACACCCTTTCCTGAGTGTATATATAATCTGTATCCCCTCATTTCCCACCACAGGGTTGGAATTTGGAAAAATATTTTCGGATTCTTCCATAGCTTGAATCAAAGATTTCTTATACTTACCAATTTTGAGTTAATCAAGCCACACAGTAAAATCCTTCCCTTAAAATCCAATTACCCCTTTCATCCCGTCAGGGGTCGATTTAAAAAAAAAACTATTTTCTGTCAAAAGTATCAATACTGAGTTTCGACTTAATCAGACTGCGCGTTAAAATTCATCCATACAAAATGTAACACCCCAAAACTCCCCTTTGAGAGGTAGTTTTGAAAAACCAATAGTGAGAAACTTTATTGCTTATTTAGACAAATATTCATGCAAAGTTTCAAGTTTATCAACCAAATGTTGTTTGTTGTTGTTGATTTTCATATAAACTATATCCCCACTTTTCACCCCCACAGGGGTGAAATTTAAAAAACATCGTTTAGGATATTTCCAAAACATGACTCAGAGATTAGATTATTTATACCAATTTTCGAGATAATCAAGTAACGTAGTAAAATCCTCCCCTGTAAAATTGACAACCCCTGTTCACCCCGTCCGGGGTAGGTTTTAGAAAAGCCTTGATACATGTTATTCTTTATTTTTAGTCTTAGGTATAAATACTGAGTTTCGAGTTAATCGGACTGCGTGTTAAAATTCTTCCATACAAACTTTGCCACCCCCCAATCTCCCTCGTGGAGGTAGTTTAGAAAAACAAAAAATTACAAAGTTAATAATTTACTTAGATAAGTATTCGTGCCAAGTTTCAAGTCTATTAACTCAAAGAATAAGATTTTTCATACAAACGAAATGCCCCCTTTTCACCCCCTTAAAGATCGAATTTCAAAAAATCCTTCCTTATTCCTCGTCTACATTATAAAGGGAACCTCTGTGCAAAATTTCAGCTTTCTAGATCCAAGGGTTTGGGCTGGGCGTTGATAAGTCAGTCAATGAGTCAGTCAATAAGTCAGTCAGTCAGGACTTTTCTTTATATACTTATTTATATACTTTATATAGATTTTCTTCTTACATCTACCATTACAGGATAACCCAATGAGATAAATGCGCCTATCCTAATTTGATAATAGCTTTTGCAATACATCTATTGCTCGACAGATGTTTAGTGTAAGTAATTATTAAAAACGATGATTTAATAATATTAACATGTCACATAAGGCTATCTTTAAAAACGAAACCTTTCTAAGATCACTTTTTTGCCCGCCGGTCTGTCACACAGATTGTTCTCAAAGCCAACAACGTAGGAATTACAGCAGTGGGTATATGGAATCCCAGTCGGTGATGTGATTGTTCAACAAACATTTCACATCGTTAACTATATATATGTATTACAAAAATTATCGACATTTTGGGTTTTTCTTGTTCTATGAATCGAAACTAACATAGTTTAGGCTTTAACGTTTCAATGCCAACCTGTTTCTAGGAAACGTGTAAAATAAATTAAACTTGTGAGATAAAGGCGAATACTGCCGTTATGCAAGCAGTACCGCTAGATGACTTACTAACAGAGCCCAAAAGTGTGTCGAAATACTGTTCAATAAATAAATATTTATTTTAATTATAGATCTGCATTCCAAAGTAGGCCATATCTAGGCATTTTCTTAAGTCTGCGAGACTAAATTACTATACGTTTGTTTGAATGTCCTCCATTTATATTTATAAGCATAACCTATCAGTTTGCGAGGTGCCTGGGAATCAAAACTATAAAAGTTACAAACTGTTTTTTTGTGTTTTTATGAGTCATAGATACTAAATAAATTATTTTTGAAAGGTCCGTATTGCACAATGACAGCTGTTTCCAGAAATTCACAAATAAATAAACTACTAATCTAAAAAATGTGTAGTGACACTTACCCATGATTTAAATATGTCCTGGCACTCATTTCTTTCGTAATAATCTACCTAAGTATACAATCAAACACAGACACAGCGCAGATACAGCCTGCACACATGCATACATACATTATATATACAAACACACACACACATATCACATTAGAGAGTTGGAATTTATTCGAATTTATTTTTATTTTGAATGTTATAATAATTAAAAATAGTAGGAATTAAATGTAATTAATAACTAATAATATTTTAGATAAATAGTTATATACCTACTTTAGATTCTATTACAACATTTTTTTAATATTATTGTTTTAGTATTATAAATGTTGGAATGCCGACGTCTCCCTTCTCGGAGCTGGGCGCTAATGGCTGCAACACAGTTTTTTAAACTAATGTAGCTGTTAACGAACAATAAAAATTTGTGAACCTGTTTTATCCCAATAAAATATTTTATTTGATTTGACTAATATTTGGTTGGTATCACATTCATAAAAGTAATCAATTTACACGTAAGTGTGAATTGCTCTAGTTTTGAACAAATCTTCATCAATATTACAACATGGGTACGACCCGCGCATGACGCTCCCTCCTAAGCCAACCCTTCCTACGATCATAATTATTTGCAAAAAAAAGACTACAAAGTGCAAAATAACTTTAATTTCGGAAGTCGTTGTCTTTGGATCTGTATTTTAGTTTTTTACCACCGACCTCCGAAATTAAAGTAACTTTTCACTTTGTAGTGTTTTTTTTGAAGTCGGTTGTTTTTTTTTTTTGCAAAAAAGTTTTTTATTTTTCACTTTTTAGTGGGTCGGTTTGTAATTTATTTAAGTTCCAATAGCCTAATCACAACTGCTCATCACGTTTTACAAAATATTGCTTGTACCGATGCAGGGACGTTAATTGTTGAGGAGTTCTCCTGGTATTTCACCATCAGCTCCACTTCACTATGTGCATTGCGACAAGCTTATATTGCTTAGCAACCATTTTAAAGTAATCGAATCGCAACCCGTGAAATACTTATTATTGAGTAGTTCCAGTAGCCATTTGTGGTCTTCATCATCAGTTTCATTTCACCAAATGGTGCTTTCCGAGAGCAAATGCACAAGTTACCATAAAAAATACCCAAATCACTATAGGTGTGCCTATAATATTTGAAGAGTTCCCTCGATTTCTCCAGGAACCCATCATCAGATCTTGACCTGATGTCAATGAGACCACCTGGAAATTATACAAAAAAAGAATTTTTCAAATTGGTCCAGCCGTCTTCGAGTAATCGGAGAACACACATATATAAAAAAGATTCCGACGAACTGAGAACCTCCTCCTTTTTTTGAAGTCGGTTAAAAAGTATGATCATGTTTCTAACTTTCACAAGATACTCAAGTGGCTCCCTATTCGACTTCGCTGCAACTTTCGGATATTGTGTCTGCTGTTCCCCTAAAGCTCCTTCCTATCTGCGGGGACGCTTCCCTACGCACACGTCCTGTTGATGCGCCTTGCAGGTCGCATCTTAGAAGCCTCCTTAAAGCTCCTCCCCATTCCACCGACTTTTACTCCTACTCTTTCACTGTGCACGCGGTTCGGTTGTGGAATTCACTTCCGCCTAACATTAGGAATTGCCAAACTGTTGCAGTATTTAAAAGAAGAGTGAAAGAATCTTTCCACTTTATCATAGTTGTTAGTTATTTTAGTGATATTTATTTTAGAAGTAGGTATGTATTCAGGAATATATTACATGTTTTATTTAATAAGGATTGGTTTTATTACATTTGATGCATTTTATTTTCTCTTCTACTCTTACACATGGTATCTACATCTCTTTTTATCGTCTGTCCCATCGCAGGTATGCTGGAAGAGATTTCTTTACAAATAAGCACCACCTTTGTACGTATTTTTCGGTTCCTTTCTTCTTGTCTGTTTATTTGTATAGGTATACATAAATGGTTAAATAAATAAACAAATAAAAATACTTAATCACTTTTCAGAATGTATGCATCTTTTGGCATTGTAAGACTTATAACACATATAAGTCTAACGTGATAAAATAAACAAATAAATAAATAAAGGGTGTCTCAGTAAGAGTGCACTTTTTAAAATTGGAATATTTTTTTTTCATGCAAGTGGCAACTTTGAAATTTGACAGCTGTCACCTCTGTTTATTCCCATTATTAAAAATGGAGCGCTTTTCGAAAGAACAACGCGTTATAATTGTGAAAACTCATTACAACGGCATTCGTTACAGGAATATGATAACGGACTTCTTGTGGCCTCAACTGGACGGCATGAATCTGGACAATATGTGGTTTCAGCAGGACGGCGCAACCTGCCACACCGCGCATGAAACAATCGACTTATTGCAGCAACGATTTCCAGAACACATTATCTCACGAAATTCTGATGTCAACAGGCCACCAAGATCGTGCGATTTAACGCCGTGCGATTTTTTTCTTTGGGGTTTTGTGAAATCTCGGGTTTATGCGAATAAACCCGAAACAATTCCTGAGCTCAAATCGGAAATCCAACGCGTCATCGGTGAGATACAGCCATATCTCTGTGCAAAAGTCATGGAAAATTTCATGAAAAGAGTAATGGCCTGTCATCGGAGCCGTGGGGGTCATTTGCCGGATATTTTATTCCATACTTAATCGGAACATGTCTTCTTTACAATACAATAAAAATATCACAACTCTGTCATAAAATACTTGTTTTTATTTTAAAATGAACAAGTGCACTCTTACTGAGACACCCTTTATACATAACATAACATAACATCACGCCTTATTACCCCGGAGGGTTAGGCAGAGGTGTACCTATTATAGTAAACCCACATTTCGCCAGTTATGTTTAAGTCCCATGTAATAGGGGGCGAGCCCATTGCCATCTACCGGGCACAAATCCAGACTCCCTCGTTGGTCTAGTGGTTGCAAGCGCTACTGCTGAGCATGAGGTCCTGGGTTCGATTCCCAGGTCGGGCAAAGTGTTATTGGGTTTTTCTATCTGGAATTTCTCAGTAGTAGCCCGGACTCTGGACACCCTTTATATTATTTATTTTTACGTCTCTTGACAAAAACGGCCCGAAAACGGTCGCTGGTACATAGTGTCGTAGCTGCAAGGGGGCAATATGTCCTTTTTTATTCTTGGATGGGAAATCATCAAATGACTTCTCCCGCTCTGGGCAGAGCGGGAGGGCGTGCCAGATTTTTACTGACTAAAACCCACCCGTGTTCCTTCAGTTGCCTGTGCCGGGGCCACGGTAACTCTTTCGAACATCCCGCAACCCTGGCTGGCATCGGCCCTAGCGGACCCCTTCAATGATGCTGACATCTCTTTGAGGCGCGCGTGGAACACAACACGCCGTCGACTCGGGCCTGTACCCTAATTGCGTAATACACTATCAATCGGAATCTGAATCATTTTGAAGCAAATTGCTAATCCATTGCATCATAAGTTCGAAAAATTTGTTTGTTCATCACGTAAATAACGCAATGAATGTTGTTGTACTGTCAAAATGAAACCGATTCCGATTGATAATGTGTTACGCAATTGCCCCGCTGGTCCTTTCCGGACAGCGAGCTACCCATTGCTCGCCGTCTGCAAGTCCGCGCCTACGGTGGCCAGGAATCGGATACCAATTGCCAACGCCCAGGGCGTCTCCTGCGGCGACTAGGGGCGTGAGGACGTAAAGCTTGCCTCTCCCTCACGCGTTCCGCCTCCTCCTTCGCGAGTATTACTGCCTCACAGAAGGAGGTAATGGCTTCCCATTTACTCTCGCTCCGTACCGTGGCCTGGACCAGGGCCGGACGCGAGAGATCGCCGCCGCCGATCGCTTCTACGAGGACACAGCGGTGCTCCGCCCAAGCCAGGCAGACCTCCACCGTATGCTCCACCGTGTCCTCCGGGCGATCCACACAGTGGTGACACACGGGCGTTTCCTCCCGCCTTATCCGGAACAGGTACTTCCCGAAGCAGGGCAACATGTCCTGAGGTGCTTATGAGGAGTGGAGAGGTATTCCACGGCTATCAGGACAATCCCGGAAGTACTGTCAAGATCCCCACCACCACCAACCAGACCAGCATCTTACTGGAATACTTCCTTCCTCCGAGCACGTTTGCTCTTGCGGATCTCCACTCAAGCCAACCAGAAAAGGCAAGAATGAGGTGGGAGCTCTGTTCCTCATCAATGTTCACTCCAACTAGCCAATAAAGCCTAGGTAGAGGTGAGGAACAAGACCTCCCGGGTGATAGGATCCCCGTGGGGTCGCTACTGCCCAACAGCTCGCCACATGCTGCCCTGCGGGTTTCTGTATCTGTCTTGGTATGGCTCCTCATCCTAGACCTGTTCGGCCAAGTAAACTCTTCCGGCACAGACCTAGTATTCGGCGCGCGCAAGCCCCACCACGACGGCAACCTAGAGATACGGTGGTGTGGTTATTTATTAGTATTATTATTGTGAGGAAATGTCCAACATCTTTAAACTTAGGTTTGTTAGAACATGATTAGGTTTTGGGAATCTTGAATGAACGCCTTGGTCATTGGATCGTTATTTCGCACATAACAACATGTACCATCGTAACTCAAAAAATGCCCGAATTGAGTTAAGATTACCTACGGATCAAGTAATTTTTAATCTACATACTGACAAGACACTCATACAAAAAAGGCAATTTTTGTAAGAGTTATGAACATTTACTAACTTCAATAGTTTTGGTTCTATGATTTTTTGAACTTTCAAATCACTTTTACTCGAAATGTCTAATTTTGAGTTATGACTGTACATGTTGTCATGTGCGATTCACTTCATGTTACTAAAATCTATTTTTCTTTTGCAGATCTGTGCAGTTTAGCAATAAAGGCGATAGCCTTTTCCCTACAATTTGAAGATAACATTATGCAGGAAGTTTAGCTCTATTATCTAAACAATACCCGTGTTTACGAGCAAGAATTTGCGGTTAATATCGTGGTCCTTACCGAGGGGATGTTTGTGAAAGTTTCCTTACTTGGCGGGAAGTATGCAGCGGGAAAATTGAAACAATCGACGGTCGACGCTGTGACGGTCGCGCGTGACTTTACCGGCCGGTGCTCTTGCTTGCAACTTGGTAGGTATATATTGAATTTCTTACACACGACAGAGAGTTTTGAACAAGTCCCAAGAATGTGAAACAGAAATCTAGTAAGTAAACCATTTGAAGTTTGGACCGTGATTCAAATATAATTTAAGTACCTAATCCCCCCCCTGCACCCTAATTGCGTAAAACACCATCAATCACAATCTGAATGATTTTGAAGCATAGGTATACCTACTTAATTCATTCGCGGGATGTTCGAAAGAGGTACTGCGACCCCGGCACAGGCAACTGAAGGCACACGGGTGGGCCACGGTTAAGTCAGTAGAAATCTGACACGCCCTCCCGTTCCGCCCAGAGCGGGAGAAAACATTTGATGATTAACAAAAAAAAAAAGGTATAATCCATTGCTTCATATGTTCGAAGAAAAATTTATCTGTTCGACTACGTAAATAACGCAATGAATGTTGTTGAACTGTCAAAATGAAACCGATTTCTTCAGTAAGTGTGTTACACAATTACCCCGCTGTAATAAAGCAATTCACGGTGATTACAATATATATCTACGTATATAGCTCACTGCCTTATGGCTCATTTTCATTAGTCGATATACGGGGTAGTGATAAATGGGTCAGCAGAACCAGAATTCGATAACGCGGGGGAATGAAAACGGTTCCCCGAATACGCGCCCTACGGCATGCTTTACAGAAATCTCCAGCATACGAGCCCTATCGACCAATGAAAACTTTTATCGATTGACTAGCTGTGCCCCGCGACTTCCTTCGCGTGGAACTCGTAAGATACACAATATACTAAAATAACACCACATTTTAATAAAAATCCCCCGACTCGCCGCGTTGCATCGTCCGCCCGCGCTATTTGTTCACAATTTCATGGGTTTTAATTTTTTTTGCGAGGAACCCTAATTATTTTTCTAAAATAAAAGTAGTCTAAGTTACTTATTATAACATCAGCTATCTGCTAGTCAACGTCCCGTCAAAATCAGTCCAGCCGTTTCGGAGATTAGCCGGAACAAACAGACAGACAGACGAAAAATTTTATAAATTGTTTTTTGTTATAAATACCGTATATACTTTCATAAGCATTTAGTAAAAAGCTGTTATTTTGACATTACAAACAGACACTTCAATTTTATTTATTTGTAAACACAACAACAACATTTTTAGACTAAATATCAAGCATCCGTTGCAATGGAATTGTAAAATGATTTAGTTCCTTTCAGTTCAATTTTATTGCAGATTTTTATCCATAAAAGGAAAGACATTCCATTACTGGATTTAACAATAATACCTACATTTTGTCCTATAGAATATTCTAGTAGTACCTATTACAAGTCCTAGGATACGGAAACTATTCAAAGCAGCCAACATCATAAGTATCCCTGTCCATTTAAATACATAAAGTACCGCGAAGCTAATCTATGTTCTAAGTTTGTTTCGTATTTGTCCTTGTTGCGTGGTCCTGTACAGAAGAAACTGAATGTAAGTATTGCTTCTATCTCAAAGCTTCGATCAATAATATGTATGCATATTCTTAGGTAGTACTAACCGCATTGTACGTGGCATTTATACGTTAAGAAGGCAAATGACGATAGTATTTTAATAAGCCAAGTTATTAAAATCATAATCACAGCAACTGAGTAATTTATTTCCATTCTTGAGGGCACTTGAGGCTCGGGGGCTTACCTACGTGTCATTCTAACCTCAATATAAGGCTCTTCAAGGACTGATTGAAGCAATTATTTCAATCACGGTAAATGGACTGGTTGGACGCCACTCCTGGACAGGATTTTCTCACCGTTCAGACAAGAGCTGTTGCAAAACTGTACCCACGGATGAAGGCTCCCGCTGACAAACGCAACGCGACGGTGAGACGCGATTCTGGTAGAACACTTTCCATTAGATTTTCTTAGAAATTGTTCTACTAGAGTCGCGTCGCGCCTGTTTGCGGGAGCCTTGAAATGCGAAGTCTATTTACGGCCGGTTACTATGCAAACCTAACCCTTCGGGAAAAGCAGGCGGATGCTGTTTTATGTAACTATTCTAGCGACCTGCTCCTACTTTGTACGGTTTTGACGACTTCACATAAAATCGACATAATATCTTTATTACATGTAAGTTTAATAGTCATGTTTTATACACATAAACCTTTGGTAATTAATTCCTTAAATGATGGTGAAAACCGCATCAAAATCCGTTGCGCAGTTTAGAAGAACAACGCGGTCACAGAGACAGACACGAAAATTGACTTTAATTTCTAACATGCATCTTTAAGTAGATATAGACATAAAAGTACACGAAGATGCGCTTTCTCATGTGATGTCGTAAGGAAGCGAGGGTTACGGGGAAGTCGAACTATTTCCAAACGCAACGAGATCAGAGTACGTAGCACAGGAATGGCACCAATATGTTCCACTAGAGTTCCCGGAGCCTCTCTAAATGTGCTGAGGACGGCCATAATGCAAAATTTCGCCTTTTGGAAACGGACGTAACCCTTAGCATTCCCCTGGCGGCTGACTGAGTACTTATATCTACATCTATACTAATAATAAAGCTGAATTATTAGTTTGTTTTTTTGTTTGTATGTTCGAACGCGCTTATCTCTGAAACTACCAGTCGGATTTGAAAAATTATTTTTGCATTTGATGGCACAATTCTTCAGGAAGGCTTTAATGCTACGGGGTGGGTCGGGGGACAAGAAATTTCACGCGGGCGAAGTCGCGGGCAGAAGCTAGTTGTACATATAAGGATATCCCAACGGATAGAAAAGATAGTCAAAATTCATCAGTTCCCTTATGAGAAACATAACATAACATCACGCCTGTCATGTATTCCCCGAAGGGTTATGCAGATGTGTACCTACTAAGTAGTACACCAACATTTAGCCAGTTATGTTTAAGTCCCAGGTAATTGGCGGCGAGCCTATTGCAATCAACCGGGTACAAATCCAAACGCTGGGCTGCTACTGAGAAATTCGAGATTGAAAAACCCAATAACACTTTGCCCGACTCTGGAATCGAACCCAGGACCTCATGCTCATCAGGAAGCGCTTGTGACCACAGTGTTCTAATTAAAGCTCTGAGGATACGATTAATCCAGAGCCGATAAAATCTTAATCAATGTCTAGTGTACAATGCACAGGTACTTAATTAAGTTAACTCGATTGACAACTTAAAAAAGCCAGACAAGTGCAAGACCTCGCGTAGGGTCGGGTTCCGTAGTCAATATAGCTAAGTATATTCGTACCTTTCAATGTCGTAGACTCAAGTTAAGAAGTCGCAAGTGACTCTTACAAAATTAACCAATTCAAAGCTAGTTGTGCAGTACTGCAGTTATTATTTTCGAAATATTAATTATAGGATAATGATGAATACTCGGTTCGAGTACCGCGAAAAATAATAAGGTAAGGACTCACTCTTACTGCTTCTGTAATAATTGCATTTAATTAGTTCGTCGGCATTTTAATTTTATAGCCCTTATTGTTAGCTAGTAAAAAGGTTGTCACACACCGACGAACATGTCAATACTATAGGGGCTCGTTTGACTTCGGATCCCTAAAAATAGCTTGTACACCATACTACCATCGCCCATAAATAAACTAGAATTAATGAGGAAAGCTGACCTGTCTGACATCCCTTTAGCAATAAATAATTAAGCAGTTAGCAGTAGCGTGTCATTCGAATCATCATTCGTTTATCTACAAAAAGATTTTATAAATACTAGTCAAATTTATTTATTTTATTGTGTTTGGGTGGCTTACAACTACAGCTAACAATACAAAAGTAATAGTGAGGTTATTCACGACAAGCCATCACAGTTAGCAATAGAAAATAGAATATCATCTGTCAGTCAGGATTGCTATAAAAGTGTGTAAGAGCGTTTTTACAAATCCATTACAATTTCTGCATCAGAACTAAAAAAATTGCATCGATATGGAGCGGCGACATCATTTGACACGAGAAGAGATGATGAGAGCCGTCGGAATGTTGCAAGCAATGCTGCAAGCTGGTTCCAGGCAAAGTACTGTGGCTGCCATAAGCCGCCTCTCACGGGCAACGTGGCCGAGCGACATGGAGGACGATCTCGCATCACCACTCGCAGACATGACCGGTACATCCAAAATACTGCTCGACGGAATCGTACCATGACCGCCGTGATGTTGGCCACGAGGCTCCACAGCTCTTCAGGCTTGCTGATAAGCGACCAAACCATCCAAAATCGTTTACGTGAAGTGGGTCTGCGTTCCCGAAGGCCGCTAAGAGTTCCACCTATAGCACCCCCCAATCTTAGGGCCCGTTTACACAGTCCAGCCCGGGTCGGCTCACGAACACAGAAATTGGGAGGAAGAAGACTGGCGTTGTGTTTGCTTTTCCGATGAATCTCGTTTCGGTATGAGGCCGGATACAAGACGTACTCGAGTTTGGAGGACCTCTGGACGTCAGGAACGTTTGAAATGTTGTTAGGAAGTTCATTTATACGGAGGGGGAACCGTAATGGTTTGGGCCGGTATTTGGATCTAAGAACCGATCTCATTTGGATCAGGGGCAACCTCAATGCTCAGATTTATGCGGAGAGGATTGTTTCATACGTGATCATCCCTTTGCGAAGCCGCCGGTTGGGTGATTCGTTTCGACTAATGCACGACAATGCACGTCCACACACGGCTAGAGTCGTAACACGCACTCTTGCCGATGCTCGCATCAACGTCCTGATGTGGCTTGCTCAATCGCCAGACCTCAACCCAATGTTGTTGTGGAGTCACAATAACTTTTTGACTTGTAAGAAAGAACGTGGACGGCCATTCCTCAAAGTGATTTTGATGAGCTGATTCAAATCGCTGTGATTGTTGATTCGTGTCAATGGTGGAAACACAGATTATTTTTTTTTATGTGTACAATAAAATTTTGTAAAGTCCTCATTTTTGCCTTTTTTGGGTTCCGTAGTCAAAAAGGAACCCTTACAGTTTCGTCATGTCCGTTCGTCTGTCCGTCCGTCCGTTCGTCCGTCCGTCCGCAGCTTAGCTCAGAGACTCTTAGAACAAGAAAGCTGTAATTTGGCATGGATATACATATTAATTACGCCGATAAAGTGGTAAAATAAAATCACGAAAAACTAATGTTAGGGTACCTCCTGTACACGTAAGTAGGGATGTTTTTTTTCGTCTACCCCATCTCTCATGAGAACATGGTTTTCAACTACAATGTGGAACCCTTCATTGTGCGTGATCCGACACGCACTTGGCCGGTTTTTTGCTATTTAATTGACGACATTAACTTAGGTTAATTTCCAACAATTGGCAAAAATTGCAATTTTTCGTAATTTTTAACCGACTTCAAAAAAAGGAGGAGGTTCTCAATTCGTCGGAATGTTTTTTTTTATGTGTGTTCCCCGATTACTCGTAGACGGCTGGACTGATTTGAAAAATTCTTTTTTTGTTTGAAAGGGTCACAAGGTACTTCACAGGTGGTCCCATTGTCATTAAGTCAGGATCTAATGATGGGATCCTGGAGAAATCGAGGGAACTCTTCTAACATTATATGCACACCTACAATGCTTTAGGTATTTTTTATAGTAACTTGTGCATTTGCTCTCGGAAAGCGCCATTTGGTGAAGTGGAACTGATGATGAAGACCACAGATGGCCACCGGACACAATAATAAGTATTTCACGGGTTGCGATTCGATTACTTTAAAATGATTGCTGAGCAATATAAGCTCGTCATAATGCATATGGTGAAGTGGAGCTGATGGTGAAGTACCAGGAGAACTCCTCAAAAATTAACGTTCCTGCATCGAGAAAAGTAATATTTTGTAAAAGGTGATCAGCATTTGTCGTAAGCCTATTGTAACTTAGATAAATTACAAATCGACCCACTTAAAACTGAAAAATAATAAACTTTCTTGCAAAAAAACAACCGACTTAAAAAAAAAAACAGTGAAAACTAACTTTAATTTCGGAAGTCGGTGGCAAAAACCTGACAGATCCAAAGGCACCGCTTTCCGAAATTAAAGTAATTTTTTTTTTGGAAGTCGGTTGATTTTTTTGCAAAAAAAGTTTTTTTGATAAAAATGTTAGTTACGTCCTTCTCATGACGTCGGTATTGCTGGCGGACTCCAGGAATTCCCCTCGAAAAGAAATAGAACTGTGTCTACCACTGGAGTGCGCTTAATAGCTATGATCGCCGAAATGTATTGAATAGAAAGAATTAGATGAGTCTCCTGAAAATTACCACAAAAACTTCTATCTACTTATTTTTAATTTATTTTAAACTAGCGACCGGGCTGGTCGCTAGTTTAAAATGCTTCGCACAGTTTTTAAACCGTGATAAAACACCGAGATTTCTTTATAATTATGTCAGTGCTCTTGCGCAGTCTTAGGGCTCTCACACAAAGTCCCGATGCGGCGCGAATTCGCAGTTTTGTGTGGGAGCCCTTGACCTGCTGAATCCGCTGAAGCAAAAAGGTGTTCCGGGGTGCATTTTACACACACACCTTCCGGAATAAATCCTCTAAATTATGGCGATAACGGCACAATATCTGTCATGTATAGTTTAGAACACAGACAGACACGAAAAGCTTATCATGATAAAGAAAATAAATTATAATGTCTTAGGGCTTGTACACAAAACTGCGATGCGACGTCACATCGCAGTTTTGTAAACAAGCCCTTAGGGGTATTGATAAAAAATTAAAATATACAGAAACTGGTTTTGTAGGTATAAATTTAAATGGTTAGATTTATTATCATGTCTCAATAAATTAATATTTTACATAACAACTTATACCTAATTACCTAATGTCTTAGGTACATAGATGGAAGTCCTTTTAGATTGGCTACAAGGCCCCACCACAACAATTTCATGATCAGAGCTAGTCCAAGCCATTATTCTGTTAATACTCGTATTATCGCCAGTTCCCGATATCAGTGCGCTTATGGTTTTATTATTTTATTGTCGTATGATGTTAACACGTGAGAGCGATTAGTGTTTTCCTACTAGGACGGTAATTTGACGTAAGTGAATTGTTTATGACCACTTTATATGGAAACTGGCCAAGTAATGCGGCACGGTGTTACTTATCAGCTATTTGCAATAATTCTCATTCTGTAATGAGGGTCTTACTGGTAGTTTATGAAAGAGTCATTGCTGCTTATTGCCTAATTTCTTTTATTTTCAAGCTGCGAAATTAGTCCCATTCATTGTTAAAAGTAATGCAAATTAAATAATCAAAATAATGACAGAGTAAAGTTCATAACAGAGCAGCAAATTAAATTTAACCTGTTTTAGGAACCGGTAAACGTACCATCCACCCTTAGCGCCTACGAAACAAAGTTTGCTCTGTAACTTTATAAACTCTCACGTAAGTTCTCTCTCTACGCTTCATAACGTTTATATCAATTTGCCTCAGAAATATTGGATACATTTTCCTTTAACTTACAATAAACATAAATCGAATCAATGTAGAAAGGAAGCTACCTATAGTTTATGTATGCGGCCTGTATGTCACCCTTTACACGTGCAGGAAAATGGCCTTCGAGAATATTTAAGATGTATTGATTTGCAGGTTACAAATAATGTTGTATGTACGGTAAGAACTGACGAGTCTGTCTAGGCATATGCTACAGTACCTAATTCAATAATCAAGAGTTTTGCCAACTGTATCGATGTTTTGATTAATTCTGAAATAAAGCAAATTTGACACTTACATGAGATCACATAATAACCATACTGGTTAAATACTTTCAATGATAATGCAAGTAAAATAACTTAAAAGTTTTTAAACAATCATGAAGTTAATTGTAAAACAGTAAATCTCACTCGATAAAATGAAAGTTCATTACGTGAATCGAAAACGGGGTTCAAACCGACCAAAGCCTCAATCCAATTCACCCACAAATTACGTAAAGCTTCAAAAGCTTGACTCGTAACCACTACGTGTGGGCCTATATAGATGCACGGCGGTGTAAACGAGCGCAACCTTCACCGGTGCACTGTAACTATGCAACTGCGTGCAGATATGTATGCCGGCGGCGCGTGTAAGACAGGGCTGCCCCAACCCTCGCAGCTCCCGCCCGCCCATGCTCGCCTGGTACCCAATACAAAAACTGTAAACGTTGTAAACCAGTTTCGACTTCAAAACAAATCTCATACAGTTTTCCACTTAAAATATCTATCTTACAGTCACCGCCCACGTCTGTCTATAATCGCAAGGGCTTATAATGTACCCTGAAAGCTCAAAAACTGAATTATATGCCACACATGCTCCTTTTATTTTATTACAAACGTTTTACGATAGTTTTAACTTGGCGTACCTATTCAATTATCTTTAAGTAAATCAAGTAAAATCAAAATAATATTGCTTTTGATAAGTTTAGTAAACGTTTAAAAGATACAACATTAAACGCTGATAAGGACGACATAAAGGACGACGATATATTTATTTGTGAGTGTGTTTTGACACCGTGAACAGGTGCGTTAAAGGTGACCGCTAAGTATGAGGGCAAATAAAGCCGATTACAAACACTACATCCCTTCCAGAGAGCGTTCTTTCTATTGTTGCAGGAACCCGGTCGCTTGTTGTTAAACGTTCTCTTCTTGCTACATCGCTAGGTACTCAGTTCACACATTATTGGTGTTAAACTCAGCTAAGGCCTGTGTCCACCAGCATTCAAACCACACCGGTTAGGTATTTAAACAGTTCTTTCCTTAGGAAGGTTGACTTAAACCAATTGTTTAAATACCTAACCGGTACGGTGATGAACACAGCCCTAAGTGGGATCTAAATAACTAATTACCGGCGAATTCGACCAAACTTTTATACCTAGTCTAGGTCCATACAAAAACTGTCAGACGTCAATTTTATTCCGCGGATAAAAGATCTGATTAAGAAAACTCCGGTTAAGTCAGCCCTTAGTTATTTATTTATTTGACTTTGGCAAGTCACTAATATAATATATCCACGGAATTAAACAAAATTACAATAAATATAGGTAACCATCGGTTCTAACTCATTATTCTATTCGAAGTCAATTGTAATATAGCGTATCTAACGCCAATATGTTCAGAATAATAATGACTAACTTAGATGACCACAACGCCACTCACGTGTAATTCTGAAGGACATAGCAGAGGCGTTTATTTGAGAGAGTCTTACAGCAGGCAGTTTTTAATAGCTTGAATCAAATGGTGCGCGGAGGTAAAGGTCAATCAATCTGCCTAGCCTTTTCCCAACTATGTTGGGGTCGGCTTCCAATCTAACCGGGTGCAGCTGAATACTAGTATTTTACATGGAGCGACTACCTATCTGACCTCCACAACCCAACAACTGGGTAACCCTTGGTAAGACTGGTTGTCAGACTTTCGGTCTTCTGATGATCCTTAACGACTGTCAAAGATGTACGAATGACAGCCGGGACCGACGGCTTAACGTGGTTTCCGAGGCACGGAGGAGTCTCGGTATGTAAAGATGATCACCCATCCACGGACAATACCGGCAAGCGTAGCTTAACCTGATGGATCGACCCATGCGGCTGTTATTACTTAGCCACGAGCGCCTAGGAGGTATAGGTCAAAGGGCAAGTAGTAATCGCTGGTTCTAAAATTGTAAGGGCGACTCGCGAATTTCTTTTTTTTTTACAAATGTTCCCGTATCAGTTCATACTCATGTTTGTTAGTCAAATGTGATTCGCGACGGTAACGATACCTAATACTAACTACCGGTAGCTTGGACCCTGTTTCTGACAAAGGCGGAGCAATGTTTTTGATAATTTAAACGTTTTTAAGGTTTCTTACGTCTGAATGAAAAAACGGAATCCTTATGATATCTCGTGTGTCTGTCTGTCTGTGCATCCGTCTGTCACAGCCAATTTGTTTCGAAACTAATGTACCGATTAAATTTAAATATGGTTCACATTATGAATTCATGTGACCCTTATACGGACGTGTAACGTAAATATATGAATCTATACAAATAAATAAAATTGAAGTGTCTGTTTGTAATGTCAAAATAACATTTCAGACACCAACCTACATGGTCTTCACATGATCTGACCAAGATTATGTTTCGGCCTTTCTTCTCAGAGTAGTCAGATAGGAAACGCCGGCCTCATCTAGTTTAAAAAAAATGTTTGACGTGTAAAAGTGTTTGTATAAACCTACTTACTGAAATAAAATCATTTAACATATAACGGTACCTACTTAAAACAAAAAACAAATTTTAAAATTTTAGTCTCTCTGTCTGTTTGTTCCGGCTAATCTCCGAAACGGCTGGAGCGCTTTTAGTAATTTAGGCTACTTTTATTTTAGAAAAATAATTAGGGTTCCACACAAAAAATTAAAACCCATGAAATTGTGATCAAAAAGTCGGATTTAAAAAAAATCTGTTTGCTTTTTGTAGCCCAATTCTCAACGATAGTTATAGGCTATTTAACACCACGCTACGACCCTTAAGAGCTGAGCAACAAGAAAAAAGACAGAAAAAACACTAAGCGAAAAGAGAGGTAATAGCGCGCGCGGGCGAAACAATGCGACGGGTCGCGGGACGAGGGAGTTTTATTTTATTGCTGTTATATTAGTATATTGTGTTTCTTATGATTTCCACGCGAAGGAAGTCGCGGGGCACCGCTAGTTTTTTCACTTTTGGGAGGCACATAAGAATATTAAATATTCTTAATAATAATTATTATTTATAGCTAAATTTTAGCTACCTTATATGAAATAAATAAAATTTAAAACCATATTGCAAACTGTACTTACGTACCGTGTGACATACCAATCAAATGAAAGGGCTTACTGTGAGGGTCTCAAATATATATTTATTTTTAATAAATAGTTTCTAAGTTATTTAAGAAAATTGATTAAAATTGACCATTCCCTTATTTCCGAAACTACCTAACCTAAAATTTTGAAAAAAATATAGAAAATAGTTCTATACTTATATATTACAGAAAAATCTATGAGAAGTCTATGGTCTTAAAATAACATGGTAAATCTGTCAATATTGTGCGTACAACCTTACATTTGCAGTTGGAATGTATGGGAGAACATGTTTTTCAACTATAATGTTAAGTTTGTTCTTGGGATAATTTCATCCCGACTACGGAACCCTTCATTGTGCGTGGTCCGACACGCACTTGGCCGGGTTTTTTAAAACAATAATGTACAGAAAATGACTTAACGAAACACTTATTTATAATTCACTGAATAATGATCGTTACATCATCAATTGCTCTAGGTTGTAAGCTGAAAGCTCTCCAAGTTATGTTTGATAAAAAACATGAGTAGTAATTTGCGAAAAACCTAAGACAATTCGAAGTTTTTGGAGTACCTCAAAGCAACCTTAAGATTGAAACTGTTGTTAGCTTGTCCTCCGACGATCGATTTAATTGAGGCAAAGTTTAACCGGGACGGTGGACGGTGCCTGTAAAAGTTTGATTCGCGATCACATCGGCGCCCCGCACCCGCCGGCTGTCCGGCGAGGCGGCGACTGTCCGACGGCTAACAACGATTCCGTTAACAAAATTCACGGAACAATCTAATATGCAGATCTGGTAAGCGATGTAACAGACGAGCGTGTATATTGTCTGTTATGCCTTTTTTATAGAACCGAACAAATATTCCTGTTGATGTGTAACTTTCAAGTTTTGGCAGTCTGCTCAAACATTGATTATGTTCCTTAGGTAGGTAGAGGAAGAAAACCTACATAAGTGGGTTATTAAATAAAGAATTCAATATACCCACTTGGTATGTAGGGTCACGAAAAAAGGTGATGAGCAATTGACGTTAGGCTATTGTAACTTAGATAAATTACAAACCGACCCACTAAAAACTGAAATATAAAAAACTTTCTTACAAACAATAAACAACCGACTTCCAAAAAAACACTGCAAAGTGAAAAATAACTTTAAGAGCGTTGTCACATTTTGCACCTCTCTCGCTCACACAAAACTTAATTTTTAAGAATGTTAAATGAAAAAATGCTTTTTTGAAAAATGTATTCAATGGGCAGTCTACAAAATAATATTAATTTAATAGGTAGTTATTCAAAAACACATTTCTATTGTGTTATCTAATAAACTTATGTAATTAAGTGTTATGATCTGTTTTTGAGATGATGTAAATAAATGCCACAATAAAAATGTGTTTTTAATAATTACCTATTAAACTAATATTATTTTGTAGACCGCCCATTGATTACATTTTTCAAAAATGCATCTTTTCATTTAACGTTATTAAAAATTTGGTCCCGTGTGAGCGAGAGCGGTGCAAAATGTGACAACCCTCTTAATTTCGGAAGTCCGTGGCAAAAAACTAAAATACAGATCCAAAAACACCGACGTCCGAAGTATTTTTTTTAAAAGTTTTAACAAGATTATTCTTTCAACAATTACAATACTTAGGTACACTGTAGGTATTGTGATTGTTGAAAGAATAATCTTACAATAGCCTATTGTCAATTAATCATCACCTTTTACAAAATATTGCTTTTCCCAATGCAGGGACGTTAATTTTTGAGGAGTTCTCCTGGTACTTCACCATCAGCTCCACTTCACCATATGAATTATGACGAGCTTATATTGCTTAGCAATCATTCTAAAGTAATTGAATCGCAACCCGTGAAATACATATTATTGAGTAGTTCCGGTGGCCATCTGCAGTCTTCTTTATCAGTTCCACTTCACCAAATAGTTCTTTCCGAGAGCACATGCACGAATTACTAAAAAAAATACCCAAATCGCTATAGGTGTGCCAATAATATTTGAAGAGTTCCCTCAATTTCTTGAGGGTCCCATCATCAGATCCTGACCTGATGACAATGGAACCACACGTAGACGTTATAGGTAGATGCTTTGGCTAGATCGTGATATTTTCGTCAAGTTGTTATTAAACTCAATAGCAGACAGTTATGTACTTCCTCATTAGGACCAATACAAAAACAATCTGTATTATTGTGCTGGAAAAATGTTTTACGACGATAATGTTCGAAATCGTTTTACTATTTGATACCTTTATAATTATAACAAGGATAGTTTCATTCAGATATCCATTAAACTTTAAAAACATCTCAAATTAGGAGCTTCAAAGAAATAACATTTTCAAAGTTTGTAAAACCGATTAAGTTCGAGAAACTCACATTTCAATAAATTCGATCTTAAATTGAATTGTAAATGAATTACAGTGTAGAACTATTCTGATGAAATGAAATAACTTGTAACGAAACTTGTTATTTAATAACGAACTGTCATTGATGCGGTTCTATTGGGATTGAATAACTATTTCCAATAAGGAGGCAATAAGAATTACATACAGTGGTCATAATACCCCTAGATAAAGCGGTTATACACTTTTGGTAGAAGAATGATTGTAAATGGCAAAGGATACTTCGGAAATGGCCTGTCGCAAAATGTACGGCACATCGCCCTACGATACTTGACCAAGACCGTCCTACAGCGGTTTCGTGTAACGTGGGGAGGTAATAAAGGTCCTCTTTTCCACTTTGGCTTTCTTGATAGACCAGCCTGATAAAATAGAGAACTTCTGGCAAAAACTACTCAAAGTTAGAGTAACGTTATGAAATGAATTGAAATTGTTTATTCTGTAAATAGGATATCGGAATCACTTTTATACGTTATATTAAAATAATATTAAAAAAAATAAGCTACATGAAGTCGACATTTCCTATCTCACTACCCCTGAGAAGAAATGGCGAAACAAACTCAGGGGTCGGTCTATTTTAAAGTTCAGACATAATGTTGGTTAAATCAAGTGAAGACATGTAGATCCGTGTCTAAAATGGTCTAGACTAGGGGTCTCCAATCTACGGCTCGCGGGCCAGGTCCGGCCCGCGAGCACCAACTATCCGGCCCGCGCCGTCGATATCTTACTCGCCTCCAAAACTACAGTATGTTGCTATGATGAGCTAGCTAGGTCCTGGCCCTTGGGGGCTTTAGTATAGGAGTTATTCTGGCCCTTGAGCTAAAAAGTTTGGCGACCTTAGAGCATGGATAAAAGAAGCGCTCAATTTTCACTAGCTTCATTCCAACTACGAGTACGTTGTGGGCCCATTTCGGTCAAACCAATGCAGTCAACTTTTAACACGGAGCCATTGCCTTCTTACTGACCTTCATAATTCAGTTACTATGCATTAGGTACCGATTATCTTAAGATTGATAAGGGATTGATCAGTATTTTTTTTCTTGAATGGTGGGGCTCGTGGCTATCGGATTCGTAATCATAATCATAATCTTTATTATCAAAAAGCCAAATATGTCCATCTCAACCAAAACATGTAATCGTCATTACATGAATTACAACGCTATGCATTATTTGAGACAGAGTGAACGTCTGTGTCTGTGCTAGTAAACTGTGTTACAGACACAGAAATGATTATGATTAAGGGATGATCAGGTTAAGATACGCTTGCCGCGGTCGCTCCGTGGGTGGGTGACCATCTTTACATACTGAGATTCCTCCGTGCCTCGAAACCCACGCGCGCAAGAAGCACGTTAAACCGTTGGTTCCAGCTGTCATTCTTGGATCTTTGATAGTTGTTACGGGTCGTCAGAAGCCTGAAAGTCTGAGAACCAGTCTTACCAAGGGTATTACCCAGTAACTGGATTGTGAAGGTCAGATAGGCAGTCGATCCATGTAAAATACTGGTATTCAGCTGCATCCAGTTAGACTGGAAGCCGACCGCAACATAGTTGGGAAAAGGCTAGGCAGATGACGATGGATGGTTCTAGAGTCCGTGGGCGTAGTTTCTCAGTACTCGAAGTCTCGTTAAGATATCAGGTAAAATTACACTAATCAACGATTTCCAACCGCCTCTGCTATCTCCTTCAGTGTTACACGTATTTGACTCTGTTAATTGCAAAATCAATTACCGGTCTCATTAAAATTTAAAACAAAATCTATGTTTTACCTTTTATTGACACCATAAGACACATGTAACTTGCACTTGCATAACCTGAATATAAAAATGTGCAAAATGTTCAATTCGAAAATGGAAAAAAGTATACCTAGTCATTCGCAGAGATCTGCGCGGTTGTTTCATCTCAATATCTGAAACGTGGTTGTTTTAATTTTTACGCGATAAAGCGTTTTAATAACCTTTCCTCAGTTCGTTCTTATTATGAAACAGTTCTAGGATGAGCTGTCTGTGTGCTGCTGTTCACCCTAAATTTCAATAATGGTAAAAATTCAGACTGGTTTGAGTTCGAGCCAAATTGTCCGACGCATCAGGGGGACTACGCACCCAAGTTTAATGTTTATTTTTATAAGTGGACTCTGAAGTAGCTTCTGAAAACTTTCCAATCACGGCAGTTATCCATTTACCCTTTAGTCAAGTTTACCTTTGAAATTCAATAAACAATAATTGAGAAAAAATAAAAAATAACACGCACTGAAACATCACTACACGTAATTAAATCCATTAAACCAAAACTGTCTTCCATTTTTCCAAATAGCATCGGATATTAATTTCATTAAGAGCTCCGATCATTATCACAACAATCGCATCAGGGATATAATAAATTGAATTGCAAAGTAATAACATTATGCGTTGCACAAATTAAGTGTTAACCGCAGCCAGAATGACGTTTAATTTTAAACTATCGACGGGTGCGAGAAAAACTGATTTTCATTGTGAACTGTGCTGGGCCTGTTTCGCGGTCAGGAGTGTGGGTACATTGTGCGTTGGCCGCGCGCCCGCCGCCCTTCCTCGGGAATTTAATGGAACCTTCTACACTTTTCTGACCGCCTGGTACTATTTGGCATTGACTTAGGGGAGCCGTCTGACGATTTGTTGCCCAATTTTCCGAGACTGACACTGAATGAAATGTTTGTTGATCTTGGCCATGCTTTACTGAAAGGACTTTTAAGCTTATAGCTAAAGCTAATCAGAGTTCATAATATTTTTATTTTGTAGCTTAATAATCTTCAAATAATGTAATCTCAATAATAACTAAAATAAAAATAAAAAAAAAATTAAAAAAGAACTTTCCCGAAAAGAAGAATTATGGATAATAAAATTTTATTAGACTTTTTGTTTGAATATGTATAAGAGTTTTATACTGTAGCTGAGGTAAGAACACTTGGCATAAAAGCTCAATGTTAAACTCAAGTTTAATTGAACTTTCTGAGATAGTCTTCGATCGAAGTCGTTACTATGGAATGGAGTGTGTAGAAAATCAGATACCTGCACTATAAAAAGGCATTTCTCCGCGATAAGTATAATATTCCTACTTAAAATTTATTGATGTATCTACATTATCGATATTCGCTACCAAATACCTTCTATAAAATTTTACACGCAAACTAGAAGAAACTTTCGATTTTTGTTCCGACTCGTGCAGTGAGCCGTAATATGATCTAGTAAGTGCTATTTAGTGCATTAGGGGTCATAACTTGTTACTGTCAATTCGTGGTTACCTTGCATCATCCGAAGGTATTTATTTAAATTGGACTATCTTTCCAATGCTTCTGACTTTCATATTTCACACAACTTATTTTCAAAGTTCAAGGTAGTTTTAATTCAGTTATTTACATTGTAGTAATTAACTTTCCGTAACTTCAAATCTGCCGTGTAAAAAAAGGGTTCAGATTTCAACTAGTTAAGTAATTTTTAAATCTTAGCAAATGGGCAAATGAAAATATTTCCCCTCCGAATTTTTCTTCCTTTAGAAATAACGTGAAAAAATAAATCATACACGTTTTAAAACTCCATTCCACATCACTAATACAAAGCTCATATTTTATTAAGGTCCCTCGACCTAAATAATGACAGCAGGAAATATGCGTGTTCTAAAAAAAAAATGTTATTAAAACTTCTGGTTTATAAAAGGAACGCAGAATGATGCCAACCATATTTTTACATTTCTTTCATGAAGGAATTTTCCCGCTACGCTATAAATAGAACTCAAAACCGGCAGGAAATTAGATCTACGACTTTAGAAAACGTATTAAAAAATCTGTAATTACTTTTTCCATTCTTATCATAAAACCTTTTTGAAACATATGATACGTTTCAAAAGTTTAAGAAAGTTTCTGAAAATTTTGCAAACGGTAAATAAGTATATTTATTACAGAAGGAGCTTAATTTTGATCATGCGTACAATATTCTGACGAAAAAAAAATATTTTTTCAGCTAATCTTTTAGCGCGTTATCGTTGTTTTTCTTGTTATCACCCCACAATAATCACGACGCGCTTACATATTGAAAGAGAGAGTTGGGACACCGAAACCCGCTTTCCCACATTCCAACGATAAAAGGGAAAACCGTTCCAACTTTGAGCTGAAACGGGATAGGGATAAGGCAGTAGTGAAGGTGCGAGCAGGCAGTAATATGAATCGGCTTACCTCCTTGGTGAGCCTGATAGCCTGGTACCTCGTTACAGGTCGCGTAACGTAGTCGCGGCGAGCGTGGCCGGGCGCAGAGGGCAAGCAGTTGCGACGGCTCGGCGACGCGGACTGCAAACGCAACGCATTCCGCCGGGGGTGGTGCATTCTGTGCAAGCGAGACTGCAGCGCCCGCCCATTTGCCTCGTGCCTCACTTTCCCGCCCTACTGTTCCTGTTAACTTAGGAAACTTACAAGACTTAACTGTGAATTGTAATTAAACACCCGATTGAATTGTTCAATTGATTCAAGTTTCTTATTATTTTGCGGAAGCTGCGATGCGTTAAAATGAAATTTCAGGAGCTTTTAAATTCGGAAAACCAGCGATAAACTCTTTTAAGATGACAGCGACAGATTTAAGAACGCCAGACGATTGGTAACGAGCGGAGACGTTACTACTTATAAGTAAAATGTAGTAGAGTTGGCGTACTTACAGAAGGTACTGTGAAGAGGTCTGGGCGGGCCCGCCCACGCGCCGGTCGCCTATGGTGACCGCCCGTCGCCGCCGCTCCCCACGTGTCCCGCTGCCGAGTCTGCCATAATTTCTCTTAAAATACCAGATAATTATAATAAGTTAAGAAAAAATACGTAGACAGTAAAAAACAAACTGGATGAAAAAAGAAGGTGTTGTTTGTGATTTAAGGTGAAATTATTAACAATTTCGGTGAGTTAGGCTTAGTAATTCTTTATTCGTGCTTTTTAGGGTTCCGTAGTCGACAAGGAATTATAGTTTCGCCATGTCCGTCTGTCTGTCTGTCCGCGGCTTAGCTCAGAGACTCATAGTACTAGAAAGCTATAATTTGGCATGGATATACATATTAATCACGCTGACAAAGTGGTAAAATAAAATCACGAAAAAATTTTTTTTTCAGGGTTCCTCCTGTACACGTAAAGTGGGGATGTTTTTTTTTCTCGTTTACCCCATGATGTGGGATGTTGTTCGAAAGGTCTTCCAAAAATATTGCGGGTTTGTTAAAACAATATTTCGATTAAAGAATCCGTTTCTGAAATATTAAGCTTTAAAATGCTCATTTTTGTTAGTGCCATGTGTGTGTCCCCTATATAACGAAGTTAGAAGCGCACACAGCTAAGTAGACTTTACAAGTTAACGAGTAATAGTCGGCCAACATACATTTGCAGTTGGAATGTATGAGAGAACATGAAACACTTGTCCGGTTTTTTAAAAAGTACTTAGTCGAAAATTAATTAGTTCACTTGAATTGTCGCACGTTTTCTCAATGCAGTTTAAGGAAACTTTAATAATAGCAATAATAGTAAGGCCCACTTGCTTGAAAAACTTAACTCAGAGTTAGTTGTTAACATGGGGTTACATTGACAGTTTGTCATACAATATTGTCAATTTAACCTCGTGTTAGCAAATAATTCTGAGTTAGTTTTTCGTGCAAATAGGCTTAAGTCTTTTATCATTAAATTCATAATTTACCTTTACCAATGCATTCCTTCATACCGGCTAATTCTCATAAATAAGTAATAATGATTTATGAAGAAGGTTCCAGTCCCTCATATTAACGTGCCAATCACACACAGAGCTGATTATGGCTCGCAGTCCAGTCCTGTCGTAATCCACTTGTGTAACGCACTTAGCCCACAACTTTTCCCACACGGTGATATCATTATATCAAACCTTTAATTTAATAATTGATGTCTCTCTTTGAAGGTAACCTTCTATTTAATTCCATCGATTTCATATTTGTGTTTGTTTGTGTATTATACATACAATTTCGGGATGTGACCTACGTCAATTCGTATTTGGGAAGCTAGAAAATAAGCTTGAGTAGCTGAAATTCTGAAGTATCCTGAAAATTGTGACCCTTTTTTTAAACACAAGATTTGGTTCCAAAACAGACTTTCTAACAGATTATAGAATTTAGTCATCTATACGAGTACAACTAATAATAAAGCTGAAGAGTTAGTTTGTTTGAACGCGCTAATCTCTGGAACTGCCATGCCAGTCGGATTTAAAAAAAAAAAATTGCATTTGATAGCCCAATTCTTGAAGGCATCAACATCACGCTAGGAGCAGAGCAAAAAAAATCAGAAAGAACGCTATGCGAAAACGAAGTAATACCGCGGGCAGGCGATGTGATGGAATAAGAAATTTCACGCGGACAAAGTTGGGGGCAAAAGCTAGTTTTAAATTTAGTGCTGGTACTAATTTAATTCTATTGATTATTTTTTGTAAGTAAATAACAGTCATGAAGTTTTCACAATTTAATATCAGTTCAGAAATTATTACAATATAAAACTGACCAAGAATAACACGAGCTTTCCTCTGAGTGCTTGTAGCTATAATATTGACTGATAGCATTGAGTGTCGTCAAGTGAAGCCGATACTGTAAACTTTCCCTCGGTTATCAAACGGCGGCCTTTTCTATAGAAGATATTGATTACATAACATCACGACTGTGTTCCCCAAAGGTTAAGGCAGAGGTGTACCTTAGTACACCCACATTTACAAACTATTTTAGAATATTATATTTATATTAAAATACTTTTCTTTCTGATCAGATGTTCAGTGACAATAAGTTGCTAAGGTTAAATATAACAAATATCATAAATGTATATAAACTGTCAACAAAGTTTAAAGTCGAATGTAAGAAAAGTAGTGTACTGTCAAACTTATTTAAAAGTGAGTGCAGAAACCAATAACTTGTAAGTTTACTCACAAAGTTCTCACGGAGGTCGCTGATAAGTAAAAAATACTTCTGCAGTTCTTGCACCTGTATGTTATTTCAGTAGGTAGTGCTACATTGTATGTTATTTTATTGAAATAAACTTGGAACTTTTTGTTGCCAATGTTTATTGTAGATTCAAGTAGGTAATGCGAATCTTGGTTCCTATGTATTTTATTTATTTAGTACTTCAACCCAAATGCACAGAAATGGATTGTTATTAGTAAGTAAATATTTGAATTACCAAATTACTTTAAGCTAACTTAGTTTAAAGTAATTTGGTAATTCCAATATTTGGCATCCATGTAGAAACAAAATAATGAAATAAGACCTTTCATAATGTACCATCGACATAAATATCTATTTCAAAAGCTCAATAATTCACATCTCAATATTATCTCAAGTATTTTGATCTCTAAATTAATACGCATTTACTTGTGTCTCGTCGTGCGACATAATTTAGCATGAAAATCAATAGATTCATCGTACCTGATATGAAAGGCTGGCAACACTTACGTCGTAAGCGTCATTACCATAAAGAAAACTGACGGCTCGTAAACCGTAGGCGTCTACGCAGGGTTGCAGAGTTTTACAGCCCTGCGTAGATGCCTGCGCTTTTAGATAATACAATTATGTTCATTAGCAAATTATGTGTAGCAAACTTTATCAATGACCTCTGAAATCAAGTTGTTTCAATGAAACTTACTTCCATTGCCTATTTATTTTCAACTAGCTGTGCCCCACGACTTTGTTCGCGTGGAAGTAGTAATATACAGAATATACTAAAATAACAGCCCCATTTTAATAAATTAATAAAACTCCCTCGTTCCCCGACCCGTCACGTTGCGTCGCCCACCCGCGCTATTACTTCGTTTTCGCCTTGCGTTCTTTCTGACTTTTCTTTTCGCTCGGCTCCTAAAGGTCATAGCGTGATGTTAAATAGCCTATAACTATCCTAGAGAATTGGGCTACCAAATACAAAAATAATTTTTCAAATCCGACTATTTGTTCACAAGTTCATAGGTTTTAATCTTTTGCGCGGAACCCTAATCATTTTTCTAAAATAAAAGTAGCCTAAGTTACTCCCCGTAACATCAGCTATCTGACAGAGAAAGGCCCGTCAAATACGATGAGAATAATAAGAATAAGAATAATCTTTATTGACATAATATGAGGTTACAGAATCAAATGAAGCCTCTATGAATGAATGAATTTATTTGCAAGAATATAGGTAGCTAACATAAGTTCTTAAGATATATGGGTTTCACTATATTCGGCATTTCCGCCGAACTAATATTTAGATTTTACATCTTGGTTATACTTATAGCATGCAGTACACATTTCATAATTTAAATTTAGATTACAATGCAATTAATAAAATTAAATACAATTCTATTCATTTAAAAGAATAATTTATATTAAAAATAGCGATCAGTAATAATGATGTCATGTCAATAAAAATAGCAATAATAATCAAAGTATTTCAACATTATTTAAGTAATGTTAATATGTAGATGCCATAATAATGATAGTAAATAAGTTTTACATTTTACACTCAAAATATTCATTGATGGAATAAAAACATCTGTCACACAACCAGTTATATAGTTTTTTATTAAATTCTAAGTCTGTAGCATTTCTAAATTCTTCGGCTAAGTGGTTATATATTTTCACAGCCATGGTATAACAATTTTTGTTGCATCATTTTAGTCTATTACGCGGAACTACTAGTGGCTTTTGTGTTATTTTCCTCTTTAACTTAGCTTCTTCATCTTTTTCAAAAAGCGAGTAATTGTTTCTTACAAATTTGCAGGTTTCAAATATATATAGAGACGGGAGGGTAAGCAGCTTTTGCTTAATAAATACAGGTTTACAAGAATCTCTCCACTTAAGATTGAAAATTAACCTTACACACTTTTTTTGGGCTATGAATGCCCTCTGGGCATCTGTTGAATTCCCCCACACAGTTATTCCATACCTTAAAACAGAACAAACATGGCTATGGTATACCAATAAGGCTGTTTGAATGTCTGTAAAATTTTTGATCCTTCTAAGTGCAAATACGAATTTGTTTATTTTCTTACATACATTATCTACTTGAGCTTTCCAATTGCAATGTCTGTCCATAACTACTCCTAAAAATTTGATATTATTAACTTCTGCTATGTTATTATTATTGTATTTTAAATTTCATTTCATTTCATTACCTAATTTTTTGTGGTTATTATATGGCAAAAATGTTATAAATTTATTTTTATTTGTATTTATTTTTAAGTTATTCCTCTCTAGCCAATTGATTAAATCTTTCAATGCTTTATTCGTAACTATTTTACTGTTATCTAAAGTTTTCTCTTTTGTCAACACAGTAGTATCATCTGCAAATAATATAGTATATTGGTTCGTGGAGTTGGGCAGTTCGTTTATATATATTATAAACAATAAGGGGCCAAGGACACTCCCCTGTGGTACACCATAGCAGTTAGCTAAGTACGGTGACCTAAAGGTTTTCGGGGTGTTAGTTTTGAAACACATTTTTTTAATCTCCGTGCATTGTTGTCGGCCTCTTAAGTAGCTTTAGAACCAACTATAAGCAACGCCTCGTATACCATATTGCTCAAGTTTACGCAATGAGGTTTCATGACATACCATATCAAACGCCTTACTCATATCCAAAAATACTGCTACTGGGATTTCTTTTTTATTGATAGCATCCATAATTTCTTTTACTAGTTTAAAACATGCCAAAGATGTAGATTTTTGCTTTATGAAACGATTCTGTTCACTACATAATACATCATGTTTCTCTAAGAAATGTATAAGCCTTTTGCTCATTACCTTCTCAAATATTTTTGAAAATATGGGAACCAAAGTAATTGGTCTATAATTATTTGCCTCAGATCTAGGTCCTTTTTTGTGAAGGGGTTTTACAATAGAAAATTTTAAACTGTCGGGGAATACACCCTTTTCCAATGATAAATTAATTATGTAAGTCAGGGGTTTTGTTAAAGTTAATAAATTTTCCTTGATCATATTAGTACCAATGTTATCATATCCGACTGAGTTGGTATTTCGTAATTTCATAGCTGTCATAAATATTTCCATACAAGTAGCTGGTTCTAGATAAATTGAGTTCACAACCGTTTTATTGCAAACATGATTATTTTTTGGATCTAAAACCTTAACTAGGTAAAAACCTGTATGTCTGGAGTCAGCGCCTTCTCCCATCTTCATTACACTAAAAAAATACATTTTAGATTTACTGTTAAATGAACAAAAATGAAACGAATAATAAAGTTCCAAGTTCTGATCCAGCCGTTTCGGAGATTAGCGGGGGGGGGGGGGGATTTCAATTTTATTTATTTGTATAGATAAGGTTTGAAAAAATAAATAAAAGGAAGGGTATAATTAGGGCGACCACTTTTCGTAGCCATTGTGTAGCCGTTTTCTACGCTGCGTAGCGCTCGTAGCAGTCGTAGCAACAGTGAAATCTTTAATATTATTAACTGGTATAAATAATATTATAATTTCCGTGGTCACCTGTGTGACCGCGTTGTTCTTCTAAACTATGCAATTTATTTTTAGGGAGTTTATTCCGGAAGGTTTATGTGTATATTACACTAACACATAATAAAAAATCTCGATGTTTTGTCAAGTCGTGTACGTACTGTGTGAAGTAGGAGCAGGTCGCTGGTATTCTTATAAATAATATCTACTTATAGCCCTTTAATAACTGAAAACTATTAGAGTCATACAAAAACACTGTTTGTAACAAATGTATGTATCGTATGAATCTTTACTGCGTAGCGCTCGTAGGCAAAGCTACAACTCATTTTAGCAACTCACTTTTTCTGCAACTTCTTTAGCTACTCACTCTTTCTGCTACGCGAGTGATTTTAAGAAAAGTGTGCAGGCCGGTCTTTGGTACTTATAGTAAAAATCATGATAGTAGATAACATCTAAATATACATAACTAATTTAAAATAACAGTAATATTTGCCATCATATTACAGTGCGTCCTTTATTGTTGACGTTATATCAAGCGTGTGACGTGGGTGACATATTCACAGCAACTTGGAGATACGTCACATTTTGTTGGAAGTGAATCGTCGCGGGCGACTGGGCATTGTAGTGATGTCGTACCTTTGTAAATGTTGCTTATTATGGAGACATTGACTGTGTATGCTGAAAACGTTTGTGTTTTACTTGTACGTACCTACTAAGGTACAAAATTTCTTTGTAATTCGAGAAATTATGAGTATGTATTTAGTGTTTTGTTTGTCTATTTTTATTTATTTCCTTGACTAAGCCCACGTACGCACGGACGTAAAAATATCGCGGGCGGGATTAATCGCGCACTGCATCTTCAACTCTCGGTGTTGAGCCGAGCGTTGAGAATTCAACAGAGTGCATCCTAACGCGTCGAAAAACACACTGAACACACACACAGTGTGCGAAAAAAAATCGCCGCGGGCAAAATCGTCCGTGCGAACCTGGGTTTACTGTAAGGTCCCATTTCTACAATATGTCTCTGGTTACTACCAATAGCGGCTAATCCTTTAGATTTTTCTATTCTGAGATAAAAAAAAAACATTCTAAGAGATTCTTTTACAAACATCTTTAATTATTTATCTGTTACAAACTGATTAACAACAGCCAAAGGCTAATAAATACTTTATCAAGTCTTAATTAATTTGACGGAAACTATGCTGTACGATAGCGTCACAAAGGTGATAGAAACGGGCACACATATACTCTTAGTACCCATGCCTGTTTTGTGAGGGACCTCTAAAACTACAAATTGTACTCTAACTAGCAATTTCTCGTCAACGTCGAAGCGATGTCATTGATTTCAGTTTCACACTACAATAACAAACATCCTTCTATTGAAAATCGTAGGGGTGTCTGAACATTCAAGAACAACTTTAATTTAAACAAAAATACGAGTATTGTTTCTAAATTGTTGTACTGTAGAGATTACATACACAAATAGGTACTTACTTAAAAGTCAGATAATTCTACAAGCTTTACTTTAAATAAGGGTAGTTTTGTAAGAAAGTTGTCAATCAATGTTTAAACTAGTTTAAAGCAATCAAAACTAGGAAATTAAACCCTTTAATACTTATTTATATCGTACCGATCAATGAAAACGTAGGTACGAAATACAGATATCAGGAAAAGCTCATTTAACTTGACACTCCCCAAAAACCTTTAGTATCCTATGCCAAAAGATATTCGAAAAAAAGACGAGAAAATGCGCTCATATCGTCTAAAAATAAATCAAATTGAGAATGTGGTCGATACACGTCGCATCCCTGGTTGACGTGATGGGTGACGCAACGCACGGTTCCCACAAAGATTCTGGTTGTGATGTCCGTTCCGAGACCGGTTATTACCGGATGAAATTAGGCGGCCGATCGACGCCCGCGGCGGCACCTCCGACATTGGGCCCGTACACACTCACGGAGAGTAGAATTCTTGACTTTCTATGTTCAGTGTATTCTAAAGCTTATGCTGTGAAACAACTGACGTTCAATAAGAGTGGTTTTTTTGAGGTCTGTTCAATATGACATAACTTAATTATGTGTAAAGTTTTTCTTTCATTTGTGGATTAGTGTGATTTATATTTGTTACAGGCAATTTAAATATCCATTCATTGAAATAGTACCCACATTTAAATAATTAAATAAAATACTGAAGAACAATCTCGATTTATAATGAGCTGAAACGAGTTAGTTATCTAACCGGTGCAGATTTCCAGGAAATGTTATTAGTACCTATCAAATAACAACCTCTAGAAAGCTCCTTACCTCACCTAATTCTTTAATCTACTGAAAATACATAATCAGTATATTCCTAATTAATAATAATTATTAAAAAAAAATACACAATAAATATTAGTCATGGGTCATTCGTATCTCTATTTTTACCCGTTTGTAGCGAAGCCAAAAAAGGAGGGTTGTGTTTGACCTGTATGTATACATATAGGTATGAATGTATGTCCGTCCCTATGTTCCCTCGTAACTACTAAACGGCTGAACCAAATTTGATGAACGATAGGTCGTTAGATTCGTCTTTATTGAGCGAGTGTCACTAGGTATATTAAAATAAAAAATCAAAATGGCGGATTTTTGGCGCCAAAACATATGTTTTCAAAAAAAATATCTCCCAAACCTATCGAGTGGGGTATCAGAATGAAGGGTTTTAAAAGGTGATCACAAAAATATATCCAACTTATATGTTTGAATGTAATTTGGAATGAGAAATGATAAAAAACAATCCCGAACTTTTGGAGTGGATGAGTATGATAAATGATTTTATTTCTGTAAGTAGGTTTGTACAAACACTTTTATACGTCAATCATATTTTTTTAAACTAGAGAGGCCAGCGTTTCCTATCTGACTACTCTGAGAAGAAAGGCCGAAACAAACTCAGAGGTCACAGTCTCTTTAAAGTCCAGACATAATCTTGGTCAGTTCATGTAAATACTATGTAGATTGGTGTCTGAAATGGTCTTTTGAGGAAAGAGCCACACAGATTGAGTGGACCTGCCCAGTCAGTGCACGCATCTGTCAGTAATCGTACAGCTCAACTCAGAACTTAAGGAGCTTAACGATACGACGAACAATACCAAAGAAAGGATATTTGAGTAGGCCGCATAAATTACTCAAACTGCCAGAACATGAGGCCGTTATCACCCGATTGTAAGAGGGTATTGTATTTACGACCATTACCTAAAGCGTTACTTAATACAGTGAGAGAATAATAATCCTGACTAAAAAGTGTAAAATAAAAAAAGTAAATTTAAAAAATCTAAAAACTTGACTGTGTAAAAAGTGAACTTTAAAAAAGATGGAAACAAGATGACCTATTTTGTCTCCAAACAATCTCATACAGTCGGAGGCATCTGCTTAAATTTAACAATAAAGACTTATTGCCTCCGACTGCATGAGATTGTTTGGAGACAAAATAGGTCATCTTGTTTCCATCTTTTTTAAAGTTCTCTTTTTACGCAGTTAGGTTTTTAGATTTTTAAATTTACTTTTTTTATTCAATTTATTAGATCACTACAGTCTTTCGTATATAAAGAGAACAATTAGTTTTTCCCAAAAAATTGCAGTAGTGTGGCCAGGCCTTAACATCGGACAGGTCAGTGTTATGAGCGAATTGTGATCGTACGCTCATAGTTCCATTATTCTATAGGGTTATGACAAAGCAGCTTAAATATAACTCGTTAGTGGAACTGTGGAATGCTAGTTTTGCGTACCGCATTAGCGAAATCATTTCATTCGCATTTGTATTGTGAGATCAGTTTCAATATCGACAGAAGCAATGCAAACGTAATTGTATTACTGAAATACAGAGATGTCGAAGTTTAAAAAGTTCGTTTGCTTTTTACCTACATAGTCTTGTGTACTTTAGTAAAGAGTTTTAAGTAGGTTTTTTTTTTAAATTTTGCGTCTGTACTGTACTCACCTTTTATTCAAAACGTTCCTATTCAAAGTTCCTAGTGAACTTGGATGGAACTTGAGACATAATCAAAGCTTGAGACATAAATTAATCTTGTCGTATTGTCGCTCGACAATTGAGACTACCATCAAATATTGTAAGAGATAGGCAGAAACGTTAAAAACACACATACAGATTACATCACACATTTATATTAAAAAGACCCATCACCTTGAAAAACCCAGTTTTCCCTTCGGTCGCGTCACTTGAAAGGCCCTGTCACCGAAGCGGACGAGCGACGCAGCGCTAATTGGAAAGCGACAATCCTATTTTGATGATTACTCGCCTCTGATTCACGTGTAGCGTAGAGTTACCAACTCGTTCCAACACTCGTGTAATGCTTGCATTTGTGTGACGAACGCGATTCCATGAGATCAATATTATTGTTTTTTGTGTACAGTCACGAGCATAAATATGTACATACCTAGTTAAAGTTGATATTATCTATTGATTGAAGTTGTGATGTTCAACAGACCAAATCTTTTAACTACTATGGCTTGTAAAATGCACTTATACCTATATAATACTTAATGATAATACTTTTCTCCTTCGGTACTTTTATTTTTATTTTGAGACATGTTTGCTCTTGACTCTAGTCACTACTAGTGTTAGTAGCGATACCGTCACTTAACGGACGCAATGATGGCAGTCCTTAGAGAGAGAGAGCGTTTTTTGAAACCGTAATGTCAAACACCGCATGTTTCACATGTCGCCTTTTTATGACGGCTGTTATTTCGGCCGTGGCGGCCTTATTAAGGGGCCGGCGAACCATGCGTAGTTCATACAAACGAAATACTAAAATAATTTGTAAATTGCACATATTCAAAAGGTAGTGTGTATTTATTCCGATTGCATTACAGAATATATAGGTTCATAGATAAATATTTTGAAAGGACACTGATTTAAAGATTAGATATGGATATGATATGGATTAGATATAATTTCAAATTTCTATAAAAAACTTATTTTTCTCATATCTCGTCTTTAAATCAGTGTTCTTTCAAAATATATATTTGGGAACCTAGATATTTTGTAATCTGATCGTAATAAATATACACTACCATAAGAATATGTTTCATTTACAAATTATTTTGGTATTTCGTTTGTATGAACTACGCATGGTCCGCCGGCCCCTTAAGATACCCAAGCTTCAGTGTATAAGTACTTGTTTTTGCTCGCTGTACACACGTAAAATATATTATTATCGAGTTGTAATTGAACGATATTAGGTAGGTACCTACTGCCCACGATGATGATCATTTGCGTTAGGAATAGCTTTTAAAATGCTGATTTGGTAGATCCCGAAATTGTATTGGATTTCGACGTTTTGTAGACGATTGGTAAATGATTTTACTTCTGTAAGTAGGTTTGTACAAACACTTTTACATGTTAATCATATTTAAAAAAGTTGTTTGTAAAAAACAAACAACCGACTTCCAAAAATACAGTATAAAGTGAAAAATAACTTTAATTTCCGAAGACTTGCAAAAAACTAAAATACAGATCCAAAGACACCGACTTCCGAAATTAAAGTTATTTTTCACTTTGTAGTGTTTTTTGGAAGTCGGTTGTTTTTTTTTTTTTATTTTTATTTTTTATTTGAGAAGGAGGATTTATCTGAGGAGCTCGTGGCTAAGTAATATCAGCCGCATGGGTCGATCCATCAGGTTAAGCTGCGCTTGCCGGGGTTGGTCCGTGGATGGGTGACCATCTTTACATACCGAGACTCCTCCGTGCCTCGGAAAGCACGTTAAGCCGTTGGTCCCGGCTGTCATTCGTGGATCTTTGACAGTCGTTACGGGTCGTCAGAAGCCCGAAAGTCTGACAATCAGTCTTACCAAGGGGTATCGTATTACCCAGTAACTGGGTTGTGGAGGTCAGATAGGCAGTCGCTCCATGTAAAATACTGGTATTCAGCTGCATCCGGTTAGACTGGAAGCCGACCCCAATATAGTTGGGAAAAGGCTAGGCAGATGATGATTTTTTATTTGAGATAGGTTTGCTCTTGACTCTAGTCTAGGTCAGAGATGACAGAGACAAAGTTAACGTTGAAGCGAGCTTACCCAGAAGAAGCCTGTTCACTATCACTTTGAAGAGGTCGGGGTTGTATGCGTTCAGAAACACAGACGCAGGCAGAGAGTTCCACTCCTTTGCTGTGCGCATCACAAAAGACATTTGGAAACGCTTAGTGCGTATTGGTGGAATAGCGACTAGGCAGGGATGGTAACCTGCAGTGCGTCTAGATGTCCGATGGTAGAAGGGGGTCGGCGGAATGAGGTCGTGGAATTCTCGAGCACACTCACCGAAGTACAATCTGTAGAAGACCGACAAGCAAGCTTGCCATCCACCAGTCTTACGTCGCCACTGAGTCTCTTAGCTCTGCGTTCCACTGAGTCAAGCGCGGCAAGTTGGTATTTAGCTGAGCCATCCCAAAGGTGGCTGCAATACTCCATGCAGGATCGGACTTGCGCTTTGTAAAGAGTTAAAAGCTGTCCAGACGTAAAGTACCGCTTCACCCTATTTAGGATGCCCAGTTTCTTGGCCGCAATTTGGGCTTTGTACTCGATGGTGGCACTGAAGTTGAGACATGATGTCAACTCCATGCCTAGGAGCTCAAGCCGATCAGTTACAGGAACAGATGTACCCCGAAAAGTAGGAGTTAGATCGAAACGACTCCTTTTAGCGGTAAAAAGACACGCCTGTGTTTTGGTGACGTTAAAAGAGACCAGATTTTCATCACCCCACTGGGAGACAAGGCTTAAGGTCAAATCTGTCCGCTCTACCATGGCCTCTCTCAAGGAGCGAACTTCGGCCCTACTGGTTTTTGCGCTGGACAAGTATCTCTCTGAAACTGTACTGTTATCTGCGTACCCAACAATACCAGGTTGAAGTAGGTCATTGACGTGCAGCAGGAAAAGAGTTGCAGAGAGAACAGACCCCTTTTTTTGTGGATGGGAAATCATCAAATGACTTTACCCGCTCTGGGCGGAGCGGGAGGGCGTGTCAGACTTTTACTGACTAAAACCCACCCGTGTCCCTTCTGTTGTCTGTGCCGGGGCCACGGTAACTCTTTCGAACATCCCGCAACCCTAGCTGGCATCGGCCCTAGCGGGCCCCGTCAATAGTGCTGACATCTCTTTGAGGCGCGCGTGGAACACAATGCGCCGTCGACTCGGGCCTGGTCCTTACCGGACGGCGAGCTACCCATTGCTCGCCATCCGCAAGCCCGCGCCTACGGTGGCCGGGAATCGGCTACCAATTCCCAACGCCCAGAGCGTCTCCTGCGGCGACTAGGGGCGTGAGGGCACAAAGCTTGTCTCTCCCTCACGCGTTCCGCCTCCTCCCTCCGCGAGCATTACTGCTTCGCAGAAGGAGGTAATGGCTTTCTATGTACTCTCGCTCCGTACCATGGCCTGGACCAGGGCCGGACGCGAGAGATCGCCGCCGCCGATCGCTTCCGCGAGGACACGGCGGTGCTCCGCCCAAGCCGGGCAGACCTCCACCGTATGCTCCACCGTGTCCTCCGGGTGATCCACACAGTGGTGACACCCGGGCGTTTCCTCCCGCCTTATCCTGAACAGGTACCTCCCGAAGCACCCGTGTCCGGTGAGGACCTGCGTCAGGCGGAAGGTGAGGACGCCGTGGCGCCTCTCCAGCCACTCCTCAGAGAGGGGACTTATCGCCGCAATTGTGGCGTGCCCAGCGCTGGGTTGCGACAATCGCACTCTCCATGCCGCCATGAGATCCTGCCGGAGCTCTGTCCGCCGTACCGCGATTTCTCGCGGCAGCGGGGTTACGCCCCGGCGTTTTGCCTCCTCGCGCCACTCCCACATGTGCACGAGGACTTTTGCCTCCAGATCCCATGGCGGTAATCCGACAAGGAGGTTCGCCGCCTCCCCGGAGACCGTGCGGTATCCCCGGGCTAACCGGATGAGAGAACAGACCCCTGAGGAACGTTTGTTGTGATTACACGTTTGGCACAGCAATTGATGATTGACGAATGCTAGTAGAAACATAGAATGCTCGAAGAGATAATTAATTAGGTAACTTTGTAAACCTTCATGGAAAATAATGAATAAACCGATTTATCTTACGTGATTTTTTCAGGAAAAAATAACGACTCAAGTTAATAACCTTAAAATATACTACTATTGTTTAATATTAATTTTATTGTCCTTTACTATAAGAGAACATTTTACTAATAGGTTGATTGAATAAAAATATCACTTTCAAAAAGTGTTTCTTGGAAAACATTGGCAACATTCATTGCTCAAAAGATCAAAGATTTCCCAGAACGTCTCTGTTTATATTTACAACTAGCTTCAGCCCGCGACTTCGTTCGCGTGGAAGTCGTAAGACACCACAATATACTAAAATAACAGCCACATTTTTATAAGCCTTCGCTGTATACCTACTACGTTTGTAGTTTTGGTCTCAGCAGACCAAATATGATAAGAGTGAGGACTGGTGCCGCGGGAGCAAGCGACGTACAGTTTTCCGTGTGAGAATCAGCTCGTCCTGAGGTCGACACCCGCAGCCTTCAATATGATGAGAGTGAGGACTGGTGCCGCGGGAGCAAGCCACGTCCAGTTGTCCGTGTGAGAAGCAGCTCGTCCTGAGGTCGACACCCGCAGCCTTCAGTAGCAATTTCCCATTGCTTGCGAAGTTTTTCGTTTTTAGTGCATTAATGAACGCCTGCGTTCCTTAGTTGGCACAACACTGATACACTGACTGATGCATTCTTAGAGATTAATCCTGACGAATCGCTATCACTAAAATAACAGTACTCGTAGATTGTAAATACGAGGGATTTATATTATTCATTAAGAGTCGCCTAACTATAGATATTTATTCTTATTACAACCAAACATGACAAACAAAATGTTAAAAAGAGAAGCACCAAAATATCAATTGTTGGGAATCGAACTTAGGTTTGTAAAGCAGTCGTCGAACCTTGTAAACTATTTGCTTTGTTGAACGTTGACTAAAATAGCCGTTCTTATCATCTTGTCATGATTAACAGGTTAGCTCCTTAAAGTTACAGTGCGATGGTAATCGTTTAAAAGGTTATATCTGTAACTGTCTGCTATATTCGTTTCCTATTCAGTCCAGTGACGTAATGGAATAATTCGACGGTTGTCATACACTGGTATATTGTGTTCTCTCTCATATCAGTCTCACTTCCTACGAAAAGTGTGAGCAGTTTTTTGCAATTTCTGACTTTTCTAGTACTCAACCCTCAGTTGGTCCGCTAGAGTTTTTTGATCCTTATTAGAAACAGGATCGATTGGCATCAAAAAAAGTATTTTGGAAAAATTACCCATTTTTTTGCTGACTGTACAATTTTTACAAAATCTGTGAATGCAGATCAAAATGTTTCAAAAAGTTAAGGACAGTCTCCTAAGACTGTTTTCTTGTAGCGATAACGGTTAGGAACTCTTATTGCCCCGTTTCAAAAATCCATCCTGTATAATATACATATGTCATGTTTGACTGCTTTGCTCCGTAAAGATATAGCGTGGTGATAATCATTTAACAAGTTAAATCTGTAACCTAACTATCTGCAATTTTTTAATCTTTTGGCTCGTCTTTTTACAATTTGAAACGGACTTATTCTGTTGTTCTCAGAGTGAATTCACAAGGAATGCTTGTTTGTAATTAATTATGGACATAGACGTTAGTATTTAGAGTTATAAAATTAGGATAGGCGCATTTATCGCATTGGGTTATCCTGTAATGAACCACACAGATTGAGTGGAACTGTCCAGTCAGTGCACGCATCTGTCAGTAATCGTACAGCTCAACTTAAAACTAATGTATTATAAGAGCGGGTGAATGTCTAGTCTAGACTGTATTTTTTGTGAAAAATAATAATTGAGTTCGCAATTTTTATACTTCCTACTTGTTATTTCTTTCTCTAGTTATCTCTAGCCGGCTGAACAATCTTCACAGAACGAAAAAAACGCTAACTAAGATGTTTTTCCCCTCAATCATAATATTTAATCAAAGGAAAATAATATAAAATTACGAGAACACACATCAAGGCTCATGCAGACTGGCTTCACTGTCAATTTACTTCCATTACCATTAACAAATAATAATTATTATCATTTCAGGAAAGAAGAGTTTTCTTCTAATATGATGTTATTAGATGATCTGTAATTCCTGCGTAAGAACTGCGTTGAAAATATTTTATAAAAACAAATATCGGGAACAAGTAGCAGATAATGAGCCACAGAGTCCACTGGGACATTCAACTATGTAATTAAGTACTGCCAACGGTTTTCCTAGGTCCTGTTGACATTCTCGTAATAAACTAATACTAGTATGAAAACTTATTTCCTGTCATTGAGTAAATAGCTTTTAAAAGAAACTGAGAACTATATTGCCTATTGTATACCTACATGTTATCAGGTTGATATTGACAGTCATAATAAATCATTTTCCACTATATAATTAGAAGAGACTGAATTAAACTGGCTAATTTCACATAATTGTCATTCCTATCTCAACTCATAAATATTGACATATATATTTACTTCGTATAAGGGGTATCGTATTACCCAGAAACTGGGTTGTGGAGGCCAGATAGGCAGTCGCTCCATGTAAAATACTGGTATTCAGCTGCATACGGTTTAACTGGAAGCCGACGCCAATATAGTTCAGTAAAGGCTAGGCAGATGATGATGATATTTACTTCGTTTGTACCTAACACAACAATATGCATATCTTCCTAGACTATATGATCACCGATTAATACTAATTTATGTGATAACGAGGTTTCACGTGTTAATTATGTATTACGGGAAAATCTAATCAAAGCCCGTTTAGTCTTGTCGTATTAGAGTATAGTACGATATAACATGAAAATTAGCAAACGAACAAATACTAGAAATCTATGTACATATATTCTTAAAAGTACGAAAAAAAAACTTTTTTTGCAAAAAAGAAAAAAAACAACAGACTCAAAAAAAAAACACTACAAAGTGAAAAATAACTTTAATTTCGAAAGTCAGTGTCTTTGGATCTGTATTTTAGGTTTTTGCCACCGACTTCCAAAATTAAAGTTATTTTTCACTTTGTAGTGTTTTTTTTTTTAAAAAGTCGGTTGTTTTTTTACAATAGCCTAATGAGAACTGCTCATTAGCTTTTACAAAACAATGCTTTTCCCGATGCAGGGACGTTAACTATTGAGGAGTTCTCCTGGTACTTCACCATCAGCTCCACATCACCATGTCCATTGTGACGAGCTTATATTGCTTGGCAATCATTTTAAAGTAATCGAATCGCAACCCGTGAAATACTTATCATTGAGGAGTTCCCGTGGCCATCTGTGGTCTTCTTCGTCAGTTCCACTTCACAAATGATACTTTCTGAATGCTTGACTTGTTGATGAAAATACTAAAATCGCTATATGTCTGCCTATAATATTTGAGGAGTTCCCTCAATTCCTTATGGATCCTATCATCAGAACTAGATTTTGATAAAAATGGAACCAATCTGGAAGATCATCTAATAACATCATTTTAGATGAAAACTCTTCTTTCCTGAAATGACAATAATTATTATTTGTTAATGGCAATGGAAGTAAATTGACAGTGAAGCCAGTCTGCATGAGCCTTGATGTAAGTTCGTAATTTTATATTATTTTTTTTTGATTAAATATTATGATTGAGGGGAAAAACATCTTAGTTAGAGTTTTTTCATTCTATGAAGATTGTTCAGCCGGCTAGAGATAACTAGAGAAAGAATTAACAAGTAGGAAGTATAAAAATTGCGAACTTAATTATTATTTTTCACAAAAAATACAGTCTAGACTAGACATTCACCCGCTCTTATAATACATTAGTTTTAAGTTGAGCTGTACGATTACTGACAGATGCGTGCACTGACTGGACAGCTCCACTCAATCTGTGTGGTTCTTTCCTCAAAAGACCATTTCAGACACCAATCTACATAGTCTTCACATGATCTGACCAAAATTATGTCTGGACTTTAAAAGAGACTGTGACCTCTGAGTTTGTTTCGGCCTTTCTTCTCAGAGTAGTCAGATAGGAAACGGTCCTCATCTAGTTTAAAAAAAAATGTTTGACGTGTAAAAGTGTTTGTATAAACCTACTTACAGAAATAAAATTATTTATCATTTATTAAAATCCATAGAAAATATCAATCAGTTAAGATATTCGTACGGACCCGTCAATCGGAATATGGGATATAATAATTAGCTGAAAAGTTTCGTCCGATTTGGATGAATTATACACGTGGCATTCTAATTCAGACGCCGAGTGTCTGGTGGAAGGTGAGAGCGAGGGTCGCAGTGGAAGCGGATAGCAAGGGCTGTTTGGTAGCATGGGATGATGGGACGTGGTTGTGTTGATCAGGTATAAGTAAATTACGTGTGTCATACATTGATATCGGGGAACAAAGAAGTTGGTAAAATAGTAGAATAGAATACTCTTTATTATGTAGGTACACCATAAAATAAGGACTGATTTTTCAATCGTCAGTTAACTTTTATCTGGGGAATAAGTTTGACGTTTTGACAGCTTTCGTATAGAAAATATGACAAACCGCCATATTTATTCCTCAGATAAAAATTATCTGACGATTGAAAAATCAGCCCTGTGACATAAATGTAGAAATATTAAAATGTTAAAAGCTGCCTTTCTATTTATTGTATCACTGTGCCATTCCATGTGGATTTGTAATTTAATATTATATTATAACAATTACCGGTTCAAGATTTCTTCAGAAGATAGATTATCTACTAAGCAAATGGTAGGTGAAATGTTTTGTATCAAGAAATCAGACAATAGACAAAAAATAATTAAAATATGATTGAAAGAAATGTCGTTAGGTTACCAGCGGCAACTTCGACCTAACCCTTACCCGTGGCTACATTGGATTCTAATTTGACTTTATTAGATTTTAGCAGAATTTAAAATGCTAGTTCAAATTAGATGAGAAAATTGCATTATTTACCAGTAGTGTGAAGTGTTCCTAATGACTTCCCCGACGGAATCTCTGTTCAGCTCCGAATTAAAACTTGATTAGAGGTACTTACATGTCAAATATACGTATCCGCGTTTCAAGCTAAACTTTCTCAATAATTTACCAACAACGAACAAGGAAAAATAAAAGGGGAGTTACCTTCATACTCGTACACATTTCTATCGAGAGAATTTTATTGTGTTATCCTTTACGTAAAATTCTTTTCTCATATCAAGAGTTTTGACAGTTCTCACAGATAATACAATAATGGCTTCGGCGAACTGTTGGAGCTCGTAGAGCGTCTACGTGCGCGTAGTCCGCGTAGCCCGCGTAGCGGCCGCAGCCGCGTGAGACGCGCAATTAAAAGTTTACAGCAGATGCAGTGATCGGTAGAGCGAGCTGTAAACGACACGTTTATGTAAACACGCTTCTAATTGGATCAAACTACTTTTCATACAAGTAAGTACATTCTGCGACGAACACGGAAAGTGAACTAATTGCTACCTGCACGAGCACTCTTTAATTAAACACATGTAATTTATCTGCACCCCTCTTTAATTGGCAGCGAAAGCTTGTAAACAAAGCATTCATTTAAGGTGTTTACAAATAAAAGTTGAACATTAAACTCAAACATCAACACAAAACCTCGACGTTTTCATAATAAACTTTTTGGGCGTCCGTTGTGATTTCACAAGTATCCAACTTTTTAATCAGCTTATTTGAACTAAAAACAACGTCGATTTGTGACGTTCCTATAACACCAACATTAAAGTTAGAATAATTTTAGATGTATGGACTTATTCATAGAATGCTGGTTGTTTAAGTTGTCTGAGCCATATATGGATTTTACACAGATACATTTTCTTGTATAAATAGAGGAAAGGACATAAGAAATGTGAAGTAAACGTATTTAAACGAAAACCATTAAGTTGGAATGGTCCCCTTAAAACGGCAAGTGCAAAGAATGCATAAGGTTTAAACGGCGGGTCAAATTTTGCCTCGTCAGATATAATTAAAAGTCTTTACGATGGGCGAAAACGACGCTGTAAAGCGGCAAGGAAAATTATATGGAAAGCGCGCGAGCACCGAGCACGTCACTGAGCGTCGTAAAGTATGAGACATATCAGTAGGTACGAGTGCACCGAGAAGTGTCTTATGAGACTACACGTGTGCACAAGTTGGAAGGAGTTTTTATTGTGACCCGAATAAGACAGGAAAGTTTCGGGACTAGAAGTTAGACGATTTTCTGCCCAGATATAAGGTTACCGGTCAAACCGTTTTTTGGATTAGCTAGATTATTCCAGGCTAGTTCGATCAACGTGCCTGAGGAAAAATCTGGTGTAACCTTGGAATAATAATTATAATATAATAATAAACGTTTATAACCAGAACAAAATCTGAATGCCACTTGCTACGGCTGCAGCCGGAAAAGTTCTTGTGCATGGTTAAATTAATTTTTGTTTATTAAATCATTATTTATCATATTTATAATACGCAAGAAGGTATAACCTTTTTTTTTCGGGGGGAATTCTTCCAATGGCACCCGAATTTTTTTGTTAATTAAAGCCAATAACTAAAGGTTTCATCATTCATCATTTGCCTAGCCTTTTCCCAACCATGTTGGGGTCGGCTTCCAGTCTAAATGCAGCTGAATACTAGTATTTTACATGGAGCGACTGCCTATCTGACCTCCACAACCCAGTTACTGGATAATACGATACTCCTTGGTAAGACTGGTTGTCAGACTTTCGGGCTTCTGATGACCCGTAACGACTGTCAAAGATTCACGAATGACAGCCGGGACCAACGGCTTAACGTGCTTTCCGACGCACGGAGGGGACTTGGTATATAAAGATGGTCACCCATCCACGGACCAACTGCGGCAAACGTAGCTTAACCTGATCGATCGCCCCGTGTGGCGTTATCACTTAGTTACAAGCCCCAAACCATTATAGTTTATTTATTACTTAGTTTGATATTAAAAACGAGAATTATGGAACACCACGTTATCTAAAACTCACATAATTTTATGCCAGCAGGTCTACAAAAGACAGCAAACGATTAAAGCCTTCAACACAAACTGCGCATACAATATTTTCACCACAAGCAGTTATTTTTGCAGAAAAACGAACGAAAAGCGCATTTTAATATCTCTATTATGAATCCGAGAGTCCTTTCACTAAGCGGTGCCATCACAGGCTGTACTGTCGATGAAATAACCCGCTATTAACCTTGTTGCTACGACTCTTTTGCAAAAACCATCGCTGAAATTGATATCAACTCATGCTCACAAACGTAAATTGCCTCTCTATGCATATTTACGCGAACTATTAAAAATTGATCGACTGGCATTTGCATGGGACCACACTTATGGTTTTTTTAAATAACGATCCGCCCGTGGCCTTTGGTGGATTTAATCGATATCACTTTACGTCATATTATCCGCTCTTACGTTTTTCCAGTAACATTTCCCCGCGTGTTAAATACCTCCACGGTTTTGAGTACTGAAACACGGATACATAAAAATGTTGGTATATTCTTTTTAATGTGTACATATCGGTTTACAGCCGCCCGTAGCACAATCGTTTGAGTTTTGAGACGCCCTCAATAACCCGAGTTTAGTGCTAAGTTCGTATTCACACAGTTACCACGCGCGTCGTCGGATCCTTTACACGATAGTAGAGAGGCGATCGTAAAAACTTTTAATTATTTCGGTTGAAAATAGTCCGGGAGACCGCAAACATAAACCGGTATGCATTCTTTTTCTTTCGTCGGTTTGCGCGTAGCGTCTACAAGACGTTAGTGCCTTGTTTTAAAGTGTTGTAAAACAAGCGTAACTCGCGCTCACCTACAGCACCTAAGTGTATGCCCTCTTGAAAAAATAAAGTCTCTGAACATGGTTTTCACGTTTTATGCTCATAGCTAGCGGGTTAAATTACCAGATTTTCGCAAAACGAGACTTTTTGAGTTTTTACGGTTGTATCTAATTAAACTTCAGGGTAAAATAACAGTATGAAAGATACTATCTATATAATTACAATTGATACTTATTGATAGATTGATCAATAAGTCAAAAATGCACACACTTTCGAAGTTTTTTGTCACGGAGGTAACGTATTCACTTTACCGGGAACCATCACTGATTGTTGACAAAGCGTCGTCGCAGGGAACAAGCAGGAGAACCGCAATCATCCGCAAAGGACACCCCACGATACGATGCGCTAAGTGTCTCCCTGTAAATAGCGCATATGACGTAATTGGCTAGTCGACAACCACCGACCCTAGTTGTCACATGCCACTTCTCAGTCAACGATTTCAATAAGTAATTTTCATGGAAATAATAAACTAAGTAATTTAATTTTATATGGATTTTTATGGTGTAAGTAATAAATGTTTAAAAATGAATTTAACATGTTATCGAAAATAATATTATAAGGGTTATTAAGGGTTGATGATCGTGTTTGAAAAATCGAAGCAATCAATATATTTTGAAAGGACAGAGTCTTTCGCGTCTTTCATCATCAAACTAAAATAAATTAACGTCGAAATTTCCTGACCTTCCTTTTTTTTCTATCTTTTTTCAGCTTCAAAAACTCAACAACAAAACAGTCAAAAGTGTCAACTAATTTAACGTCCAAGTACCAGCAGCAATAATAAGTAGAACAACACAAAAAAAAATGAGAACCGTCGCGCGAAATTATAAACTTGTTTGAAAATACATACAAAAGTGTTGAAAACTTCGCAATAGCTTTTCAGATAAGTAACTAGCTCGCGTTAATATTTTGCTCTTTGTGATTCCGCTCAGCACGGCTGTGACTGTGTGACGGTATGTCGAACTACTTTTCTAAGTTAATTCGTGTCTCATGCACAATCCATAAACTTTCGAGTGCTACCTCGCGAACGATGTCTGTTGTGAATGAAAAATTTTGCATGTGTATTGTCGTATCTTATATGCACTGATATAATTAATAACTTATGTTGTTGTCAGTCCTGCGTTACTTAAAAAAAAAAATAACTTTTTATGATTTTGAGTACACTATAAACTAAACTAAATAAATGGTTAAGCTTTAGTATATAGTTAATTGAATAAAAGGTAGACGTTAAAATAAAGTAGAAAATAACAGGAAAATAACATATTCATAATAGGTACTCTCAATTATCAAAAAATCTATCAGGAATAAGAAAGTTTCATAGTACCTACATTCGCCTTCTGATTTGTCCTAATCAGTAAAGAAAGCCCATTTTTTATAAAGTCCAGTTTTGCTTACACTTGGAATATTTTCTAAAATTGAAGCCACTGAAGTACTAAGAATAATGCTACGTACTGCAGTCTTTTTGTAAAAATATCGTCTCTTGTACACACTGAGGTGAGACCCACCTCTACTGTGGGTAGGTATACCCCGACAGACACTTTAAGTACGGATATTATGCGGATCGCACTATGTTCTGATAAGGTTACATTGTTTCCTTCCGTTTCAATTACTGAAACGGACCCCACAGTTTAAAATAAGTTCTTGGGCTATGTGCACAAGTTGATACAAAATAAGAATGAGAATTAAGGAAGAAACCCTGTGAATGTCTTTAAGCCAAAAATCTTGTGACGACAATATTTTTTTCATGGGCATTTGGTTTTACAATCCATAACGCTTCAGGCATTTCCAAAAGTTATTGAAATAGTGAACCTAAACAAACCCTTGTAGGTGGTCCATTAACTATTCTTGATTGGCCCATTAATTAGCGAAACCAATCCCAGTTTTAGGTTAAAATCAATAAACGCGCTCGGCTTAGAATTGACTGGAACAAGGTAGCTGTTTGGAAGTCGCGGTGGTTGGTATCTATGCAAGGAATTATAAATTACTAGCTTTTGCCCGCCGCTGTGCCCGCATGGATGTTGGAAAATATCCCACGGGAAAGGGACTACCGGTATTAAAAGTACCTACCCTATGTGTAATCCCAGGATTACACATGCAATGTATTGCGGAATTTATACATTGTTTACCAGTAAACAATGTATAAATTCCGCAATACATTTTTTCCGACATCTTCAACAATCATCGTCATATTTCAGCCAATTTACACAAAATCTTAATGAATTATAGGATCTAACCCTTCCTCATGAATCGCTCCGTCAATTGGTGAAAACCGTATAAAAATCCGTTCGGTACTTTTTTGACTTTGTTTTATAATATGTAGCGATGTGATGATTAACAACTTCATAATAGGTACCTACGTAAACCCTGCTGAAACAACAAACCTACGGTAATGGACTACAATTAAATAGGTGACTTTAGCAAAACTGTCATAACTCTTCATCAAAACTCAATAATCAAGACCTGCAGTTAGCTATTTATATGATTCCTTTAATTAATTATTTACCTACTTTCCTTAGTTCGTTGAATACCAACAAGGTGCATCGGATCAAAGAGGGTAGGTACGTAAAACAAGTGCTGGTACGTAGCTACTGCATACAGAATATGCTTTTTGTTTGAACGGATTCGATAGTGGGTAATGAAATGATGCCTTCCCGATTCGGTTCGCTTATCCGGATTAAGCAGAGCGCCTCTGTAACCTGCTCTGTCGTTTGAATTCTTATTAAACCCGCCTGTACCGAACTCTATTTTAGCATTTCTTATGGAAAGATAAGCAGAACAATTCGCCTTATCTCAGACATTTTGTCTACTTTCAGAAAAGTTACGGGTTAGATTTTAATTAATGGAGGGTTTAAAATTATTTAGGTAGGTCTAGGGTACGACGGATAAATTACGTTAACATAAAATTCGATAATGCTGAGGGTCTAGCACGTCGAAGTCTTCTAACATTGCAAATTAAAAGCTTTTTTGAAAGTTATAATAAACAAGTTTCCAAATATCATATAAAAGTAAGGGATGGATAGAAAGAATACTCTTTATTATGAACACGATAAAAAAAGTAAAGTTAAGTAAAGTTTAGTATTTGAGGCATCAAATTTTGATAGAGTTTTGCATAAAGAGATAAGCTCGATCAAAGGATTGCTTTCAGAGTGGTTTACCTTGCGAGCATATTTAAGTTTTCATGAAGTGAGGAAATGGAAAATAAATTGGATTTGTATAAGTTTCTTAAAAGCAACACACACGGAGAAATATTATTTACTTTGTTCTACACTAGCCGGGATTATTGCAGTTCATTATAAGACTAACTCGGAGGACTAATGGAAAACCTGGTGGCGTTTGAGAGTACGCTATATTTTTCATGTTGAATCAAAACAGTTTAGACAACATAAACAGCTAAGTTGTACGTATCGCGTTATGAACTAGGTGCAGCGTTGCGTTTGTAGACCGGCTAGCTGTAGAAAGGGAATGAATAAACTTTGAAAATAATATAAAATTAAACATTTTAAATCATGTGACATTTGCCTAAAAAACTCATAAAGACTTTAAGTCCCCTTATTCATAAAAAAAATCAACTGCCTAATAAACCTATATTAGTTAAAAAAAAAATGTTTTGTCAATTTCTTTCAAATTATGATTTGAATTGGAAGAAGCCAAAACACTATAACTAAAATAAGTTTATAAAATATATTTTATGAATAATACGGTTATAGCTACTACATAACTCACTGAACCATTATTGATATCTAGGTAAAAAAAGAACACGCCACATAATTTCATAAGTACTCGTACCTACGTATTGCTGCCTTTGTTCTCAAATTCTGACCTAAACTGTCCGTAAACACAAATAAATCACATCACTCCTACACCTAGAATATGAAACACAAAGGTTGATAATGTTTAACAAGCAGACAGTTCTGATACAAAGGGGAAACACATTAACATACAACTTCACCCGACGCCGGTGAGGAGTTGGAAACATTTTCGCACAAACTTTTCTATATGCGAAACGCTATTGAAAGCTCCTCTCGGAGATTAACACGCGCCGTGAAAATACGTTCAAGGATTACCCCCCTCCCCCTCGCCGAGTGTGAAGTTGTCTTGTTATAATGTGCCGCTAACAGCCAACAATGAAAAATTAATGCACTTCCCCTCTTACCCGCGGGAACGCTACACGTGCGAGAAAAAAATCGGCTCATCTATTAAACTACCTTCATGATGCGCTTGATTGTTTTTTGACGTGTAGAAAGTTTTGAAAATATCGAAATCGAACTTAGCTTAGATATATATTTTATTTGGAAATAATTTTTTTATCAATTTAGTTAAAATACATTATAATAGCTTCATATATATTTTGTCTAAAAAGCGATCAAGCTGTAAAAGTCACAATATAAATATCTAAATAGAAAACAATTGATTCTCCGTTAACAAAAGTTAGAAGCAGCATGATTTTGGTCATACACAGTTAAACAACTCGGTGTTATTGCATCATCCGCAAACACTAACACAAAAGTATCCACGGCAGATGAAGACACAGACCGCCCGCGAAATCCTCCAAGATTTGGCTTTAATTAATTCGCAACCAGAGAAACCTACACAATATAAAATAGATTTACACCTCCTTCAGCAGCAGTGTTGTGAACTCATTGGCAGATATACTGTTCTTAACCACGTCAGCAAATAGCAAACATGGCAATGAACAGTGGAGTCATCCCCGCAGCTAACTAGATCTTTGAGCGCAGTTTGGACTTCGGTTTGATCGTGTTTGCTCGCTGCTCACTAGTTAGACTGCGAATTGCGGATAGCTTCTTTGTGTTCCCGAGTCGCAACTTCGCTAACTAGCTGCTGGTGATTGATTATGAACAACCCAGATTTAGGTACTGAAATTATAATTACAAACACGAACACTTTTGAACACCTTTTTATTTCTTATACATATCGTAATATACAGGTCGATAATCGATGTTGGGCACAATTCTGTCAATCAAGCCAGCTACAAGACGAGTACGTTTAAGGACTTCGGGTCTGAACATTCGCACCAATGTCCTCAACAAACGGTTGTGGATCTCCCATTTACTAGGCACAAATGGCACATTCAAATGTGACTTCGTGAGATGATTGCCGCCACTCCTATGTGAAGTCTCGAGGGAGCTACGTAATTGTGATAATGTCTCCATTTTTGCTGGTGCGATCCGTTCATGACGGAGCGAGTAGCTAGATTTAACGTTATTAAATATTTGTCTTTTTTCAGGTAGTCTTTGCAAAATCTTCTCTAGTAGCATGCTTTGTTTTCGAGATTCACTTTCTGTAGCTTGTTTCAAAAGAGCATCATGCATCACTTTCTTTTGTATGATTGCATCGATTAAGCCTTTCACTTCGGGAGTTAAGTAATTTCTTGGCCCAAAGTGTTCTAGAGTGTCATGATCTGCTATTTCAATTTCTTCTTCTGGTATGTTATAACGGATTTTTCGAGGTGGCAGATTTTGCACTTTATTTTTTGGTTCTTCTTTAATTACATTTTGCATGTGCTGAGCGTCATGTGTAGATTTTATTTTAACTATTTTGTTTTTATCGTTTTCATCATTGTCGTAGGTAATATGATCAATAATAATCTCAGGATACTCATGCAATATGCTTAACTGTTGATTCTGATGACCGCTTTGTGTAAAAGATATCTGTTTATTATCATTGGTTGTACTTAACTCTGAGACTATTTCTTTCTTTATTAAATCTTCTAAAGAGTAATCATTTTCGTCTATGTCCCCTGACCGTGCCTTATATTCGGAATATACACTTTCTTGACCTCCGTGTAGAAGTCTAGGCATAAATTGTTTGTGATGTTCAACTCCTATAAATGATTTTCTAGTTATCTTACTTGCGCCTGGAAACGGTTCGTCTTCTGAAGCCGGATCATGATCTTGATTGGAAACTTCATGACTTTGAACAGTTATATTTGAATGTCGACTAGCATGTAGAGTTTCACTGCTAGATTTAAAATTGATATGTGGCGCCATGTACGTCTTAAAGTAATATATATTTGAATCATTGCCTGGTTGGGTTTCCACATCAGGAGTTAAATCTTTTATGTCAGCGACAGGGCCAGTTTCGTTTATTTGTTTGGTCTGTAGTATTAGTTTATCCAAAATTTCATTAAAATTTTCTGTGCTCATATTTTCTTGAGATATTATACAATGTACGGTTATTAGAACAAACATGTGGAGAACTGAAAAAAATAGCAAATTAAACAAAAACAATATGTACACAAGTAAAATGCTATGTAAACAACAGTTCGCGACGACAACAGCAAGACCATAGAGATCGAGAGGGTTAGTATTTTCCAAAAGTAGTTAAGTACCTACAGGGTGTGACGAATTAATAGAAGATTACAATAATGTGACCTTACACAGCATGAGCCCCATGTTAATCGCCATTCTGCCAGATTACCACTGAATGGAATACTGGTTTATTATTGGCTCAATTGTGCTTGATCACTTATTAATTAACTGTTATCGCATTAATACCTCTTCGGACTGAATTAAGGGGTTATTGATAGGCGTGAAGGTTTTCATCTAAATATTACTCAATCACGATCTACTTCACATTTGGATTATAAACGCTCTTGCGGGTAGAGCTTGTGTACGAGCATGTTAGACAACATAAGAAAACGAGTTTTTAAAAAACGTTGTTAATTAGGTATTAATAATTTACCAAAACGTGTCGAAATTCTGACCAAACACGACACTCAAGTGATCACTCAAAAAAAGGAGTAACGATTATATTATGTAATAACTAACAGAAAACAATGGAAGTTGATTACATAAAATATTTCCTTATAAAAACATCAATCGAGAAGTATTTTTTATGAAAACGGCAAGTTAATGGAACTTTTAATTTGCACTATAACAATTTACAAGCGATTGAAACTGAAAAAAGCAATCTTAGTTATCGTTGCCTGGACGACAGCGAGTCGGCTTCAACATGAAGTAAACAACTCGGTTCGTCCTGCATTTCAATCGACTCTATTTGTATTTTATTGCGGGAGACTCGAACTGAGGCCAAACGCCACGGACCAAAGCTTCACGTTTTATTGACTTATTTTATGAGATTTAAGCAATAATAGACGGTTTATTAACAGACTACTGACATTTAATTAGCATTATAGGTCCTAAGATATGTTCGGAACTGGGCACGGTCGACAAACAACGTCCCACGCCGTGGTCAGCACAGAAAGAGGTAACTCGTTTGTGTATAGGTAATATACCTATTAGGATTAAGAGAATGGTCACGTAGGTGCAATGCAGGCATAACATATGCCAACCGTCTTTAGAGAAGATCTATGGTGCACTCAAACAAATAAGGATAAGCAGATTTAATTTCAGGTTAGGTTTAGGCTATCGGCTATGGCTATAGTAGGCAATTTAATTTGGATCTCTTAGGCAGGATTATAATTAACTAACAAAAGTTTTTCATAATCTTTTTGTTTAAGTGTACCTAAGGCAAATCACGACAAAAAGTTTAGTGTTTTATGCAATTGTTATTACAATATTACTGGCGTTTATATTTTAAACTTTTTACATGACAACACAATTAATAAGTAAGAATTTAAAAAATCTTATAAATAAAACTAAAAAGCAGCAAATTCTTAGCTCTGCTGGATGACGGAGGTATAAAAAATTCTATTAGAAATCCATTAACTTTTTCAATTTCAAAGCCGTCTAATTTAATTGCGACCGTTTCTCGCTGTAAAGTTACAATAGCTTCCTAATAAGGCTATATGTTCTTATATGCAACCAACTGTACAATGATAGTGAATTATTTAATAGAGTATCAACGTTATGGCATTGAAGAATGCAACCTATTTGGAAGATCACTGGATGAGTTGATAAATTGCTTGTCTGGTTATTTTTATTTTTATTTTATTTTCCTTTATTGGCCAACCAACAATTGTTTACACTGATAACATTTAAAGTAAGTATATAATATCCAAGGTTAGTGTAACAATTAATTACAGGTTAGCACCGCATGCCCCATAAACCAATAAGATGTGCCACAAGCACTGAACTATTATTAAACATTAATATATGGGTACTTAACTAAAATTAAAATTAATAGGTATAACAAGCATTACGTGATGAGATTTACAGTACGAAAAGCAAACAGAAACACATCGAAACTGTACATAATAGCGAAATTGGCATCCGAATTAAAAATCTATTTAAAATCAAAACTACAATCAAAAATTAAAATCGACATTAAAAGTCAAATTAAAATCACAATTAATATTAAAATCAAAATTAATTAAAATCCGAATCATAAGTCGATTAAAATCACAATTAATATTAAAATCTAAATTACAATCACAAATTAAAATCTAAATGAAAAGTAAAATTAATATCGCAATCAATATTAAAATCAAAATTAAAATCGAAATCAAAAGTCAAGTTAAAATCACAATTAATATCAAAATCAAAATTAATTAAAATCCGAATCAAAAGTCAAATTATAATCACAATTAATATTAAAATCAAAATTACAATCAAAATTAAAATTTAAGTTAACATTAAATTAGAAGTAAAAGTAAAAACAAGCAAAAACAAATCAAAATTAAATTAAAATTAAACAATTGATATAGTTGTTCTATGAAACTTGGCATATGAGTCAAAATGCAAAATGGTTATGATAAGTAAGTTACTACTACTAGTACTCATAGTAAGTTAATATAAGTTAGAGGACAACAAACGTGTTGGAAGTAACCAAGAAGTGGATCAATTGGCGCGTTTATCATCAATGAAAATATTTGTAATTTTGAGACTTTTAAGTAAATAAATGTATATTACTTCAGTATTAACGACTTCAGTTTCTGATAAAGGTATGGCTAGAGCTCCTATGCAAGACGTTAAAATTAGAGATGCCACGAATATTCGGCTACTATTCGGTATTCGGCTGCTTTCTTAATAGTACGCAACAATTGGCCGAATACCGAACATTAAATCATGAAAAAAAAACCGCTCGTACCAATTACCCAAAAAAAAATTTACTTTCATTTAATAGAAAAAAAGTGGTATAATATAAGTTGTGATGTAGGAAAATAATTTTTTCAGCATTTGTTGATAGCAAAACCATTGCACTTCTTCATAAACTGTACCTGCTCCTGAAAATAGCCTCTCACTATAACCTACTGCCGGAAGACGATAGATAAACCTTAGCGAATTCTATCATGCTTGGATATTGTTTTGCGTTTGCTGACCACCACATGTAGGGTCTGCCTTCCGATCTAGGCGAACAGTTTAAAATAATGCGAATTGTGACCCAATCTACTCGCAAATGAAACAAATACGCCTGCGGCATCGCTACCACACGCACCCTATTGAGACAGGTCGTAACCACGAAATGTAAATATATTTTGCCAAACATTCGGCCGCCAAATATTCGGTGCTTCGGCCGAGATCGTGGCCGAATACTCGGTAATCGGCAATTGCTTAGCTGTAGCAAAAATCCAGTTTTCAAGCAATCCAAAGTTGTGGGTTGGGTGGGTTTCGCGAAACTTTCAGGATTGCTACATGAAATAATGCAAATAAAGTATATTCAACATTAACATACAAAATAGAAATCCAGGTACCTAGGTAATATGAACGCAAACAATTTTACAGGGTGATTAACAATTGTATCAAAACCTTGTTCATATTGTGCACGTTACCCGTGGCCACGTGGTCCTATGAATATTTGTCCACTGGCGACTGCTGGAATAATTGAGGTGTACATTTTCACTTTGTTCCGTTTCCATTCGATTAAAATCGTTGTACCACACGTGTACACGACCTATTCGGTGTTTACTAAACGATTTGAACGGTTCGACGGGCCGCCCAACCGGTTGTGATTTTTTTTCTATTTTTTAGAATTCAAATATAACTAAATTAGAGAAGAATTGTACTGAAAAATATGTTTCATCACTCTAATTATTCACAAGCTTCCTACTTATTTTTGAAATTGGGGTTCCTGATTATAGTTTTCTTTAAATACGGTGTTTTCAAATTGATGTCGATAATAGAAACTGGGAAACGTTACGGTTGTTCGAAGTACACATATTTAAAGTCTTAAGTTTTATAAAGGTCGGTTACAGGGTAGTTTCAAATATATTGGCTACTGGGTCTCGCGAGTCGTCAGAGTACATTTTATGAGCATCTAATAAAATTTTTATCGTGTAACAGTAAAGAAGCAATCAGTCTGTTGGATATTGGCCTGCGGGGTCGGTAAACACGTGCATTTTTATGTCCGTGCGCAGTTACCGCCATTCATAGATTCGCATATAGAACCACTTTTGTCGATTACCTACTTAGCTAGAATTTGTCCAAGTTGGAATCTCCTATAAGCCGTTGGAAGTCGTTGGCCCATCCTAAGGAACCGTGAAATGTAAGCGTTCTCCGCATCACTAAAAGTTTTACATTAGGCACTCAGTCGGTACAAGTTTAGTCGAAGTGCTTATTTAGTTTTCTTGATATTTTTCCATAGTGACCCAGGTATGATAGAAAAACAAGGTATTTTGAAGTTACTTACACGACTGTAAGTCGACTTTGAGTAACTAGGGCTACTTATATGTTCATGCAGGCGACACATATTCAATTCTTTTATAACTTTAAGTATACTCCAAACAAACTTTTCTAGTGTGTGAATCTACATGACACAAATATTATTTTAGCTCTTGGTATATTCTGAATACAAACTTTATTGACTTTTCTCATTTGTCTTTTTCAAATCCTTCTGTAATGGTCGGTCGAATGGTTACTCTCATACAAGTACCAGAGAATGTGGATGGACGAACTCGTAGCTTGGAAAAAGAGGATGTATCCAGAAAACACGACGGTCAACGTAGATGTTGTGCCGCGTTACGTCCTGACTTTCAAAATTGATCACCAACCTCCGAAGCCAGATAAAAAGGAACCGTTCAAAATGAAAAAAATTCAGGGTATAAAAAGCAAAACCGACAATAAACGTCCTCCGAATGATAAAGCAATAAGAGAACAAGAGAAAACCAAAGAAGAAAACAAATAAAATAAAATACCTCTAGCATATTTAATTATTTATGCAGGAAGATAATAGTTTTCTAAATTGACTGCAATCGAAAAAAAAACTGAACTGACCAACCAGTGAAAGGCAAACATCCAAATTCTTCCGTTTCCCAAACGAGTGCAAAAGAGAAATAAAGAAATAAACCAATTTATCCTAATAGTAGGTTCTTATATCTTTTCCCATTATAGTTTTATTTTATTAGACACAAAACCTACCAGTTTTTAAGCATCAATGCAAAAACCAAAGGTCAACGACCCACTTTATGAAGGCGTTCAACTCGATAACACAAAACGAACTAAATTCATTTTGATACTAACAAAACGTGAAAAACAGCTGTCAAAATACAAATAAATATAAAATTATGGAAGTTTTTGTAGTGTTCATGGTTATGCAAAGGGGCGATGATGCTGCGTAGTGGACACTGGAGATCCCGAGAACACCCGCACAATCACGCACGCCCCTGGGACCGTTTGACTAGGCATTATCCACGTATACTAATATGTTTGTGAGTCTGTCCGCCTCTGTACACAGAGGAGCGAGGCCGATGTGCCTCCGGTATAGCGTTTTAATTTTACAAATCAATGAGGTTATTATCGTTTTGTCTTAATAGTTTGAAAAGTCGATCTTTTGAAAAAAACCAAACCTCCAAGACAACACCACGATAAATACCGTTAACAAACACTTAATCAAGCTTTTATTCATCTAGCTCAAACTGCATTCACTGATGATATCAACTAGGTACACCTACCTGGCGATTATGATATCTCATGAATATGAGAATCTACCGCAAACACACGGACAACTGTGCAGGCTAACGGAACCGTAAATGTATTCAAGTTAATATAACTTCAAACGAGTTCTAAAAACAGTAAAACAATGGCCCAACTTATAATAGTGTGTTCGATGCAATTGGCAGCTAATTTCTTGTTCCACGACCAACCAACACGCTCTTTGCGTCAAAATTTTAATCGGTTCTCTTTGTCAGGAAAATTCTTTTGTGAATGCAAAAAAATTAAAAGTTACGCAATCGGAACAACAACTTTGTAGCATAACGCGAGGGGATCGCGTTTGTACCGGTTTGAAGCTCCGTTCTGTATAATAAAAACGGCACAAACTTTTAAAGTAACCAGAATTATTTATAACACATGCGTATCTGGTATCTGCACATTCAAATCCACGACATCCTTTAACGTTTTTCTGCTGTATACATTTCGGAACTTGACTAGATATTATTAACACTTTGCGGTACGCAAACGAGACGCAATAGTAGTTTTATTGTTATTACTGCTATCGCCGTATAATGTCCTTCAAAGCGTTAACAGTTCTAAGTTCTAAACATGCAAACAATATCAGTTAGTCTGGTGATTTTTTTTTATTACCAACATCTGCACCTATAAATTAGCTACACGCAATCAAGTTTAAAACTTCTTTTACCTAGACTGTCGTCCTATTTGTAAGTTTGCTTTTATAATATAAACTTTAAGTGGGCACACTGCAAACATTTAAAAAGGTAGGTAATCATCTTCCTTGTATCAACTTTCCAAATTATAGGTACAGTAGGTATGCATTTCAATCGTATATACGAGTACAAGCCAACAATAAAAAATTCATTCCTATTCCCATTTCTACAAGTTAAATGCGAAATTAACGGCACCTTCCTGTACGGAAGTGTCATAAAGGTGGTTATATTAAAGTCCTTGCTTAGGCGCATAATATTGCAGTACGTAGGTGTACGCGAGATGTGCGGCCGCCCGAATCCTTAGCCACATCTCGCGTCTGTGTGGTGGCAATAAAACCCCTCAGTTATGTCATAATATGCATATGTGATGAACTCGCCTGAGATATGACTACACTAAACTCAGTGAATCAGTCGCACGGAACCTAACTATAATTTTAATACCTAGACACACGTAAAATGTGAATTTAACGTATTTTTATTAACATCTTGGACTCTAGACTTGAAATGAGTCTGGGACACATCATATAATCTGAGGTATGAAGGTACCTTCATATCTGTTCATTATACCTAAGTGTAGGTACTTTCCTATAGTGTTAGAAAGAAAATGACCTACAGACAGGTCTTGTTTTGTGTTTACAAAGACTAGATACATCTTCAATTGCGATGTGTACATGTAAGCACTTGTTTGGCAAATTGAATAATTATCCAAATGGCGCAACAACGAGGCGATCGCGTGTGATGTGTGCTCAAGGTCACGTGTTCGATAGTTTTCAGCCATCGTTGCTTACACCCAGTTTGTGTGAAGATAGATAACTATTTAGTTATCAGCCTAAGAATACGCGTTTAAATATAAAATGGTGCTAAGTGACAGGACAAGGTGAGCAACTGATAAAAACTAATCTTTAAAAACAGATTATAGAATAGAAACGAGACTTCTTTACAGAAGTCTCGCGCGTTTACACGCGCCCATTTTGATGAAGTCCTAAGACCTATAAAAACTTGTACTTCATTATTATGACCGGTTCTTGTCCGACACTATTAAGATACTCATTATATTTTATCTAACTCGTTTATTTTAAGAACATTCTCACCATTTTATACGCTGTAGTACCTACAAACTTGTGATTTGATGTTGCAAAAAATGGTATTTCCGTTACGTAATTAAACTGGAGTTGTTCTGACAATACCGTGTATAGGAGATAGTGCATCCCTCGCAAGCTAACATTATACCGGTTTAGAATAAATTATTACGTCGCTGGCTCGACGCTAATCACTGTCCCAATAATCGAATAAAAGACGCATCATGTGCGAGCACCGCGCTCCCCACAAACATACACATGTTGTTTTTGCCAATCGTATTAATTTCATAAATAATTAATAGGGCATATTTGGATCGGTGAGTGGACACAGATGGAAATGCACTCGACAAATTGACTGATAACCGCAGTCGGGGAAAGGCTAAATACCTGCTAATGATAGTCCGATTGATGCTTTCAACTGGTTCGTATGGAGATGAGCGCAAAAATTTAAATTACCAATATTGAAATCACAATTTTACTAAGTAGGAAATGTTGACAGTAATGATTTCACTACTTAAAAATGTACAGGCCATAACTTTTTTATTGTCTGGTGAAGTAAAATAGCTCGTGAATTTTCAAATGTCAGTTATCACTTCGATACAAGCGCTATTTGGGAAACTGTCTCGTTTCAATATGTTATTAATGAGCTGAGCGCTGTTTAATTATATCTGCGACTGTCTGCGCCTGTCTGGGCTAACAGCTGGATAGTTAGCGTCGGTGTGTACCTGAATATAATGCAGGTAGGTACATCAATAATTTGTAACAGCACGTTGTCAGACTACATAATTTGCACGTAGTCGATGCTAATCAACTCTCATTAAGCATATTGATGTTTCAGTTTCAGCGTTACAATTATTCGTGTTTGCGAGGTGCAATCATATTTTGGCGGTACTGTCTACGAACAAAGAGACGGGTCTGTCGAGCGGCGTGCGATGAACTAATGCTCGCCTATTAACTCCGCATAAATATGTGATCGCAGCGGCTTTGCGTTGCGTGTTAACTTTACATGCTCGCGTTAACAACACGTCCGTTAGTTAGATTGAATATAGAGCTAAATTTTAATCGAATCGTTTGCGGGTGCGGTAAAATTTGTACAAACAAATTAACGCGAGATGCGATTGGAAAATCTGAACAAACATTCAATACAAACTGAATTTGAATTTTGACGTACATTTGTATGTGAATGTACTGTTGGTCCTCTCTACTGCTAAAAATGTTGCGCTAACCTTTATCTGAACCTATTTTATGCAATGTTTTTTTTGTGAAACTTAACATTTACTGGGTATTTTCACATTACTAGGTAAGTATTCTTGAGGTGAAGCTTTTAAATCATATTAATTGGCCCAAGCAATAGGTAGGTATCTGCCCAATGACCTAACGAACTTTACTGACTTTACGGATCCTAACAAGAACGAAACGAATATGAATGTGTTAGTACGTAGGTACGGTCAGCAGCAAAATTCTCAACTCTTAATCATTACAGGAAATGTTGAAAAGTAATGCATCGAGTCATTTCGTATCAATTTAGATGATACCTATGTTAAAGTAACAGTGTTAATCGACTTTTGATGCTGACTGTACTTAAACCAGAGACAAGAAATTTTTCCTCACTTGAGTTTAAAAGACACACCAAGCAGTAATCAGGAGCGATATATTTAATTCCACATGACATTCATACGCACACTACAGCGAGCTTGAAAGGAAACTTATTCTTTGAAGGTACGAAATTTTAAATCACAATAGACACACGTCCGTATGGCTCGCATTATGTAGATGCAACGAGCTCAGTATTGAATACGAGACAACCGAAAGAGTGTTTCAAAATGAGAGGTGCCTGAAAACAAACGGTTCATAAAAGAAAAAAAAAACTGGTCCAAACTTTACCTTTCTGCGACGAAACGAGCGAGTTGGGGAACAAAAACTATTAATGTAGAGGCTCTCACGGCCCGCTGAGTTGTCGGTGCGTTTCGTTTGATAATTTCCGTGTACAGCGAGCTTTAATCGAATGTACCGCCGCCCCCTCCACGCCCTCCCCTGCCCGCGAGCGCAATAAAATTGTTCATCTCGATTATCGCGGGCAACAACGGGAAGATTGCCCGATTGGGGAGGGACACTGCCCTGTAAACAAAACAATGCAGGGACATATATTTTTTACGTTTGTGGTCAACATATCAGATGATTGATTATCTACTAATTATTATTATTTTTATTCTGAAAACCATTTAGTAGATAGATACTATATTCTGTTCACTACAGTGAATCACAGTTATACTACTTAAAGTGTAGGAAAAGTTTCAATTTTGATTGCACATTAGTTACTGAGTAGAGATATTATAATAGGTATTGATGTTAATCCTTTGGGTTTACAATATGATTGTATACTTACACGTCAACAGTGCAGCTGATGGATTTCCAACTAACGACTCCACGTTCGCCAGGCCCGAGTTCATAGCTGTTCTGCTCTCGCAATGTTGTATGAAATAGAAAACTAAAATTTCAATAAAAATACCTAAGTATACTTTTTTGAAATTATAATTGACATGACAGTTGACAAGCTGACACTCAGACATGTACTTATTAGTATTTCATATAGCCTGGTTTTAACATCAAATAAAAAATGTAGAACAGCTTAAGATTTATTGTACGCCGTACCTACCTCCGTAGGCATCACTTGCCTGAAAACAAATCTCAAACTCAACGGAAATCCAATTTTAACCTAACCTAAACCTTATTTTAAATCCACAGTCATACAATAAAACAATTAAATCCAGGCAGGTCGACATCGAAATTAAGTCCTGAGGGCGTTCCGCATCCGTCGTAATAAAACACATGCAAAGTTTTTCTTTGCGCAGCGCCGAGTAGCCGCAGCCAACGGAAACGAAGCAACAGGCTTGATTAAAACACGTGTTTACAGAACGCACACGAGCCCGAACAAACGCAATAATAAGAGGGAGCCGACCGTCCGTCGTATCTAGCATCTACCTAGCCTGTTTAGTTTAGACATTTGGTATGCACTGGACACTTCCTTCAGGTGCGAAGGGAAATTGCGTGAAAGTTTTACCAATAAAATTTTTTGAAGACCTATTTCAGTTTGACTTTTATTTCTATGGTATCTGGTCCCACTGATCTCTTACCACAGTTAACAGACTGGCCAAACTTGCTGATCAAAGGTCACCTAGCTGAATTGCCTGTTGAGATTGAGACCTTATAGAATCCGACAGAGGGTTGGAAGTGGTTGGAAGCAGCTGGACAATTATTGAACGTCGAAGCAATGCTGATATGCAGGAAACGCTTCGTGCCTCAGTTTCAGTTGCCATGCATAATCTTCTAATCATAATAGACACCAAAACCTGAAAATTGGCCTAGAGTCGTCATAAGTCACCATAAGGGTCCCCGAAACGATCAATTGGGATTGATCAATTGCCATCAATTTCTATTATAGTAATATTGACAATCGCTTCAATTGCAATTAGTAGACGATCAATTTGCGCATCAATGTGTACCAATCACGCAAAAACTAACAATTGCAATTGATCGTTTCGGGGACCCTTTACGGGCGGCTGGCCTACCTGCTTACCGATTTCAGTCTGCTAAATCTAGTTGGACTGAACGATGGCCCCAATAAATAACAAAAGGATTAAAAACGATAAACAAGGTGTCTGAGATAGATCGTAATGTAGGTGGTTATGCTTAGAATTAGGGTAGGCTAATGCTTGTATTACGAGTAGGTACTTTACAGGGATTAATTAAATATCTTAATTGCCATTAGACGTAATAACAGCCAAGTACATTCCAGATTCCACGAAATTTAGCACATTTATTAAACTCTAATAAACAGTCAAATTCAGTTAAACAAGCTATACCTACCGATTTGGTACGAAACACCGACCATAAATATCTGGGAGAAATATTTAAGTAGGAACGGCGTCACCCACCATACGATGCAATATTCCTAGTTCACGGACTCGGAGTAACTCAGCGCATTTTTACGTCTGTAAATTATAGTTTTACGATCGAAAATCATTTTTATGTTTTTGGAGGAATTTAATATCACGCCAGCTATGCTCGGCACATTCGCTCTTTTATTGAGCTGTAATTTTATTGTTTTCTCAATTTTATTAACTATCAACCACCTACTTAGGTCTCTGTTATAGGAGATCAATAATATAATATTTTACTTCCGTGAATGGGTATTAAAACACTATGAACATTTTTATTACATTAAATAGGTTCATACCTAACTATTATAAAGTAGAGCTAAAAAAACTAATTGCATTAGAGATATAAAACTTACAAAGAAAATTGTTTCAAACCAGAAAATTACCTATTTATAAACGTTGAATGCACACTCGCATCTTTTATAAAATTCTTCAAAGGAGTTAGTTTTTAAAGCTTAGCGGTTAATTCGCTCTTTATGGAAACCAACAACGCCTTGATTCTTCACTACCTAACTGAAGACTAGTAGTTTTATAACTCTTCCTGTTTTTTAATAAATTTTTAACATATTGCCATTTCACATTAATGTTAAATAGTACATAGTAGTAGTATAGAGGCGATAATTAATTTAATATTTGAGGCGAAAAATAAAAAATGCAATCTTTAATACTGAATAAAAACTTAAGTACCTAGATAAGTAGGAGAGTTAACTAAGTACCTACACTACAAAGCGTCAGCGTCCCACAGTTCAATACATTAACTAATCAATTGCCATTGACTGAGTAGAACACCGTTAAACACCAAGAAAGACTGTAAAAGAATGAACGTCTTAGTAGGCAAATATTTACAGAATCTTTAGCCTTTTTAACCTATCGGTTAGTTAACCCAAATGTAAGAATGCGACCGATGCGATTGAAGTCAAGTTTAGTGAGGTTCTAAAATCTAGTGGGTCCAAAATATCCAAAGAAGCTATCTAATCTACCTAGGCCACCTATCAAACGTTTTAGCGCCACTAAATACATTATTTTATCTACCAATTCAAGAGTATTTAATCGTGAGAAAAACTTCTTCAAAGTTGCAGCTAAGGATGCATAGGATTGTTATTAAACTTTAAAGAGCGTTACCTACGTAGATGCCCCGAAATGCTGGTTTTATAGTAATCCTCTAGTGGGAATTTAAAAGTAAATCGGTAACTCGGCAACAGTCACTGTTAGTAGCTTGGCAACAATAACAAAGTCAATCGTCAGTGTTTGTTATGCCAAGTCTTGTACAAAGGTTTTAAAAAGAGTGTGTTATTTATCCTTATTTCTTTTTTTTTTTAATTTTGTGACTCGAGAAAAGTGGTTTCTTCACCATGAAGAAATTGGATGTGCACAAATTGTTAGGAATCTCGACGAGTCCTCAAAATAGGACGACTGGAGCTATGGCGTGCCAGTGTGAATTAGGTCGAGAGAAACTGCTGACTGCCCCACCTTACAAAACCACACCATCTACCGACGAGACTAAGTCCCGGTACCCCACAGCACCATGCGCCAGAGACGCAGAGCAGCTGATATGCCCCATGAGCCACATACTAGTCACATTTAAGTCGCCCCTCAACCCCAACGATGTGTTCACGAAAGTCTTCCCAGCGTCAACGCCCATTAAGTTCATTAAACGCAAATTAGCAAAATTACTCGGTGTTTCAAACAATAACCTTTTACTGACTAAAAATAGAAACGTATTGAAAGAGGCAACTCTGTTGTCTGAGCTCAAGGCTGATCCACTTGGCTCTCTCGCTATCGATGTTTTCACGAGAGATTCAGAGGAATTTTCTCTATCATCGATACCAAAGGAATCATACATGCATGAACTATTGCATGCGGTTCTTCCAAAAAAGAAAGACATGCCATTTATAGCAATCAAGTTCAGGGTCCTAAATCAGAATGCTACATTTACTCGCTCATATCACTGCATAATGAAAGTTCACGAGATAAAGAAAAACTTGGGTGAACTTTTTCAAACGGACCCTGACAATCTGGTATTTTTAAGAGGAGAATATACATTGAAGGATCGCATGGCACTTATGGATCTTGATTACGACAAATACGGAATAGCAGAGGTTGAACTACTAACGAAAAATAAAGCTACGTTGGATTTAGAAAAATTATACAAAGAATTGCCAGTTAATGACGTTTTAAGTGTGATGGTACCTTTTGGTGGTACACTCAAACAGATTAATGTAGAAATATTCTCTAAACCAATGAAAAAGCCGTATTTAGGAGGGTACAGAAATGTCCACACAGGTATTTTGAGCAAAATATTTTCGTATATGACTTTTTTCTGTACCTATATGACATTTCTAAACTAACGCTTCACAAGATATGATACATATATTATTTTTAAATTTCTTAGGTGCCGTCTACCACCATGCGTATACTCAAACACCGCAGAAACCTGAGAAACTACCACCAGAATCGAAGAACTGTAGAGACACACAGACGGCAGAAGAAAGAGAAAAAATATATGTACGTATTACGTCCGTAACTCGGTCTGATTTAACATAATTAGGTACCACTTATTTGTGCTAAACAAAAGGGGGGAGAGGGGCTTGTGACTAAACAATAAAAGCCGCGTGCGGCTGTTATTGTTTAGTATTTATTAGTTTAGTCTGTTATTGTTTATTGCGTAGTTAGTAGTTGAAGACCCGTGGTCTTCAAGATTAAGCAAAACTTGCCGAGGTCGATCCATGGATGGGTGACCATTCATAACGTACTGAGACCCTTCTGTGCCTCGGAAAAGCACGTTAATCAGTTGGTCCCGGCTGTCATTCGTAGATCTTTGACAGCCGTTACGGGTAGTCAGAGGCCCGAAAGTCTGATAAAACCAGTCTTGCCAAGCGGTATCGTGTTCGGTGTTACCCAGTAACTGGGTTGTGTGATCAGATTGGCAGTCGCTCCATGTAAAATACTGGTATCCAGCTGCATCCGGTTAAACTAGAGACTGACCCCAACATAGTTGGGAAAAGGCTAGGCCGATTTCTTTTGTGCACAACAAAACAAAAAAAAGTCAACATTGGTGCACGTTGGTGCAAAATTTTTGCTGCAGAGTACTTAAATGCTCTTTCGAGTACATTAGATATAAAAAAAGAATACCAACACAATATTAAACAAGATAATACCACAGATAATATAATACTACGTAATAATACACAGGACATGATTTTAAAAATTACAGATTACGAACTTAATCTGTGTCAAACTTTTTCCATTTTCAATTTCAGGACACGAACTACAGTCGTGCAACTCAAATGAATAGTGTACACGCATACATTCCGAACGTGACTGATAGGATAGTGGTGCCGAAACCCTACGAGACATACGAAGCGATGATCATACGACTCAATCATGACCATTACGCGTCCATCATACAACGCGCCTTCAGACATTATCAGTTTCGCCAGATGATACACAGATGGTTAAAGGAATGCATGTATGTAATAAATAATTTAGTTACCTTCATCATTCTGATTGGTTTGAGGGAGGGGAAGGCAATCAGACCGACGCACGACGCGACCATAACTTAGGTACCTATATCCAATTTATATAGATGGATATCACCTCCTATACAAAAATCAGCTTTTCCCTACATTTATTTTCGCATAACTCGTCAAAATGAAGGGAACACCTGATTTTTTTCGCGATTTCGGGTTTGGTCCCATAATGAAAGTTGTTCATAATTTATTATGAGTACAATGACCCCTTAAGAGGTTAACAGTGATTAAAATTATATCTTGTATACACCTACAAACCTGCAACATCTGTAAATAAAAGTTGAAAATGTAGGTAGGTAAGTGCCTATATCTATGTGCCTTTGCGAGTTGGTACTAGCATCGACATCTGTTGGTAGAAATAGGTATCTACCTACTTTTTGGTACTTATAGGTATCTTCGTACTGCAGCTGACGATCCCGTTACAATGAGTTTTACTACCTAAAAACATTCAAATAAAATAGAAAGATTTTTTTTTATTCTGCACAAACAAGACGCACATTACAAAAAAAAAAAATGGAGACAAAAACATAATACCATTCTCCCCATTATGTAGATAAAGTATGATTAATGTTATACTTAGGTGGGTTTTCAATTTTTTTTTCTTTTTGTACGTACAGGGAAAGAATAGCAAGAATGAAAGAGGAAGACAGACTTGAGCAAGAAGCAATAGAGAGACGTTTACGACGGGATCTAATTACTAAAACATTTCCAAAATCGCGTGAAGATTTTGATCAACTATATGCAATGGTAAGTTAACCTATTGAGACCAAAAAATTTGCAGTTATTCAGATAAATAAAATTAAATATAGAAAGACCTATCTAGTTGCGTAGGTAACAAATAACAATTAAGTATTTTATTGTTTAGAAAGTGCCGCTGTATAGTACGCGTCAAACTTTATGGCGGCTGTGAAGTGCGCTACTCGCTGCGCAGTACCGCACCCCTCACTGTCGCTACACGTGAATTTGTTACTTCGCCTCATGTTCCGAGGCGCCAAAAGTTTGAATCGGGCTGGACTTACCTAGAATACCTAGTCGTTACGTTATTAAACAAACTGATGCTTTCTTCTAGGTTGATCGCTGGAAACATGCTGAAATAGCCAGAATATCACAGTTACATGCAAAAGGTCCAAAAATTGCAGAATTTACATTACTTCTCGATAAGGAAGTGGAATTACTGAGATGTATCGAAGATTATAGAGTCAAGATGAAAGAAGATATCAAGAAGATCAAACAAAAACGATTCTTAGAAGAAATTTCGAAACCTGTCGCTTGGTACGGCCGCAGTGGTAAATTAATCACAATGGAAACAGTCGAAATCCAAAAAGCAAGGAAACTAAAAGAACTTTATAATTCTTTTACCCGTAGTGATCTAGATGCTAAAGAGCGCCTTGAACTCTTGGTCGATATGAAGTTTGCACTTCAGGAATTTCGCCATCCTCTAGCTGAAGAAGTAATAACTCTGTTGGATCAAGAATGTGATCTGCTTGTAAGAAGGTATAACACTCATCAACTCGAATTCCTCAGACTTCGAACAGCTGGCGCCGTCTTCCGACTAATACAGACGTCTGAACTGAATTCTGGTGTAACCAAGTATAAGGACCGTAGAGATTTTAAGAAAATGGAGCACGGCAACCTTTACTTCTGCGAATTGTGCCACCAGGTAAAACCATACACAGACTTCCCCTTAGACACGAGGATGTCTGGTTGCTTGATCTGTAAGTCATGCTCGTGGAAGGACGTCAATGAACGTAGTTGGATCGATATGACGCCTTTTAAATTTATATTAAGAGCTGTACAACGTGACGAGCGTCGCCGTAAGTGTTGGGGGTCTTTAGCTTTCGTTCTTCAAGAGAAAGATGTTTTCTTTATAGTCGAGAAACTTTGGCATTCGCATTCCGCAATCAGCGAATGCGATGACATCACTGAACTGAGGCTTTGTAGGTGGCACGTGCACGAGGACTGGTCACCGTGGAACTGTTTCCTAGTGACTGTGCAGGAAATGAAGGCTCATTTAAAACTTGATGATCCCGAGACAGTATACGATGAAGAGCTAGTTCAGAAAATTAGGAATAAACACCAACTTGCAAAAGCCAACTTCGAGCAGTTAACAGCTGTGAACAAGCGATATACAGAGACTGGAGACTGGCAAAGCGTTCGAGCCCCGGCCGTGGCCCGCGTAAACGCCGTGGAACGAATTTAATATTTTTAGAATATTTTAGTGACGGTTAATTTAGGTATATCATGGTTATTATCTTTGTAGTTTTTCTATTTGCATTATGTACCTGTCTATTATAGTTTATGCGCGTAATGACTGTGAATTGACGAGCTAAAATAGTCGTATTTTCCTTGTGATCGCCGCGTATTAAGCCATATTGTTGTCACAGGGAGAAAGAAATATTGAGCTCGGTTTAGATGATTTTTTTTTGTATGCGACAAATTTTAAATCATGCAATGACACGAATTCAGGCTATTGTTATATAAATTGATCTATTTATTCTCACAAATATATATATTAGTATTTAACTGTTTTGTTGTCTATTGGCGTTTTTCGTGCTGTCAATGCTTCGTAAATGAAGCAAAGATTAAGTTATCAAACGACTTAAATAAAACCAGGCAGCTATTTAAATTGTCTTCTTTTAATAATTACACGTAATACTTTATAACATAATTACACATTACATATACAATAATAATTTCTCAAGATATCAAACTCTCGTGAAGTTTAAACAACATATTATTCAAAACACAGGTGACAAAAAGATGAAAATTTCATAACGAAATGCACTTTGGAGTTACGCTATGTTGATACATACATAAAGGTCAATAAATTACGTAAATATAATTTAGGCAATAAGAATCATAGCTGTACAGTCGTAAATAAAAAGGAAACCCCTGGTCTTTCAAAACCCCCAGTTTTAACAAAATCCAGTTAATTAACAACTTCAGCTACATAATATTATACCCATTTAGTTATTCAACTTAAAAATGTCTTATAAATAAAATAAAGCTGTCAGAAATGTCGTCACACGGTAACGAAGAGCAGAATTGACTCTGTACATTCCATAGCAGTTATAAAATCACCATCTTGTGTGAAGTAATGCGAACCGTGCAACCGTATGTGAATGACCGTCTAACAAAGTTTTACAATCTCTCAATTTACGATATTTTCATTAATGTCCGACTAAAGTGCGTCAAAACACGAAATGTAACAACTAACTTGACATAAAGTAATATTAGGAATGAAGTTCTATTACAGGCACAGCAAAATCCAATATTTATATTTAGTGCAGCAGAGCCAAAGCCAAATTGTGCCAAATATCAACAAATTCGTAGAAATACATGGGATGAGAGTGACAAAAATTCATATAAGCAACCCAAAAACCTATTGTAGTACATTTTCCACAAACTAAATCAGAACTGCGGTTCCTCCATTGAACCGCATCTGTTGACGAATATTAAAAAAAAATCTCGATATAAAATTCATAGACATATATTCGAATCCTCGATTTAGAAAAACACCTACTCTTCGATACTAGATAAAATTAAGTAATTTATGTGCCTTACATATTAGTTCTACATTTCAATCATAAAAATTAAATTTCGCCTAATGGACATCAGTCGAGTTGTGAACACGGAGTCTTGCAAATAAGTTTATGACAAGGAAATAATTTATTCAAACGCTCTGTCTAGTCCTACTAAAAATCCAACATCATAAATTGTCCTATATTTTTTTATATCTAAGCATAGGTCATTCTCTCATTTGCGAGCGACTGTCGAAGTGAGTGTTTGTACATTCTGCACCATATCGTAAGACAGCGTCCCTTCACGTTACGTTGCACGTACGATGACGTCATGACACGTCTCGCCACGCCGGCGCTGCTACGCATTACATCTCAACATATCCGGACATCATCAACTGTTCCTACGCTAAATTTACTCAACAGAGACCGAACTATTGGTACTAGCTAAAATTTATTTACAATAAACGATTGTGCCTCAATAGAACAATAACCTAATAATTTGTAACTCTCTCGGAGCGGTATAATACAAAAAGTGCAGATACAATATTCACATAAAAGAATACATATCTATTATACACTTACTCGACTATTTTTGCACTTTTATATTGCCAGTTCAGTGGCTTAAACTCGGAATATCTCAATTTAATTAAGACTTCATAACCCATATCTATGTCGTCAACGTAACTATCATCTTAACAGTCTGTGATTTATATTTACAATATCAAAGAGAAGGAAGAAGTATCGATACAAAGAGATGAGTACTTATAATAGCCGCGTGCAAACAAACGTCCACCACCTATAATATTGTTTTCACTTTTACAAATGGCATACTATACACTATTGCTAAGGGCGTTCACAATATACAAGGGTTCCTTTGTTGTTTTGGTTCGTATTTACAAGTCTTACAACAAGGATGAACTCAAGACTCAGAATTACTAACGCTTAGTAGATATATGTTAAGACACATATGCATGCACTAACAGAACCACGTGTTATTCGCATTCTCGTTAAATGGGAAGTTCACGTCGAAATCAATGCTTGTCAACACTATCCAATACCCTACATAAACTCTATCAGCCAACAGAACAATAATAAATCTCCGTTTATCTTAAAACATTCCTGCTATCCCTAAACGACCTGCTTTATTGATCAAAACTTATGATTACACCAGAGGGCAAAACGATGCGATCTTGAGAGTTCTTCGGTTTAAGCCGGGTTCAGGCTGGGTCAACGATTCGGTAGTAATTGTTGGTCCAGCCTGGACGATTTAGCCGACGCAGACCGGAGACTATCGTGCGAGATTCGGCATCGGTTAGCACGCGTCACTGGCACTCAGTGGTAGTTGTCGAGCTCCAGGGACGAGGAGTGTCGGTCGGCGCCGGCGTAGCTGTGCTGGCTGTAGTTGAGGTTGCTGAGCGACATGTCCTGTGGCACGTCGGCCGGCGCGGATACCGCCTCCGTCGTCTCTTTATCGCTCGCCTCCATAAACTCGATGATGCGCTGCGTCGCCTTGACGTGAGCCACGATCGCGGCTTCGGCCTGAAATATCATAATATATTTTCATTTAACGACACGCCTGATGATTGTTGAAAAGAAATTGTAAATATTATGAAATAGTATTTCCCCGAAGGGTTAGGCAGAGATGTACACCCACATTTCAGTTATGTTTAACCTCCTCAGACCAAACGTGTCCATATGGGTACATACAACTACATCTAGTAAAATGGTGTGATTGGCTAATCTAGCAACTTCATTTTGGTTTTGAAGTGATTTTAGGCTTTTACGATAGATGGCACTTCCATTCAAAAAGAAAGCAATTTCTTCGGTGACGCCATTATTTATTTGTAGGTGTTTGAAAATGAGCTCGCGAAAAAAATTCAATTTGAGTGCACCCGGTGATGGTAAGTACAAGATTTCTACGTTAATTGTTTTTTTACATGAAAACTGACAAATGTATCGTATTTTTCAATAGTTTTAGTGTGTTTCTAGACTAAAAAAGTTTTCATTCAAATTGTATCGTGTCTAACATACCTACTCAAATTTGTTTGTCCCCTTTTGGGGACTATAGGTTTCAGTGTTACAAAAATACCAAAAGTGTCATACATTTTTGGAATAGTGTTTGATTGCTTGTTTTGAATTTTTTAGCGAGGTAGGTATTTTTTTTTTGCGTTTTTTCAGAATCTGCGTTGGTAGATGCCATAGGCGATATCATCAACGGCGATGATTCGGACTTGGATATCGACTTTGAAGAAGATGACTCAGTGGAAGATCCGCCTTATATTCCTGAAGCTACGGGTGACAATGATGAGGATGAAAGTTCAGAAAATGCCTCAGAAGCGGAAGATGACGGTAAGGTTTCCAGATCCACAACCTGCCAGTCCTCACAGGCTCAGTCTCCACTGGTTAATACCACCTCTTCACAGCGACGTTTATTTTGGAAGAGTACAAATGTTTTCGAACCATTGCCCCCCGCTCCTACCTTCGAAGAGCTGGAAAGGGTGGTCATAAACTTGCCACCATATGACTATTTTACGAAATACATACCCAGTGATATTTTCGAGCGCATTGCCTTCCATAGCAATCAGACTTACCTTACTAATACTGGTTCTAGATTGAATACGTCTGAAAAGGAAATTATAGTTTTCTTCGGGATAACTGTAATGATGTCGTATCTACGTTTCCCTAGAATAAGAATGTACTGGGAGAAGAAAACTCGGATTACAACGATCGCAGATAGGATGGCTAGAGATCGCTATTTCAAATTGAGAGCATCTTTGAAGGTGGTTACTGATACAGATATTCCAGATTCAGAAAAGCAAAAGACTAAATTCTGGAAGGTCCAACCACTGATATCTTGCGTCCGCAACGGATGTTTGTTGAATCCTCCCACATCGAATGTCTGTATCGATGAGCAGATGATACCATTTTGAGGGAAACATCAAGCGAGACAAATGATTCGGAACAAACCCAGTCCAGTCGGGCTAAAGAACTTTGTGCTGGCATGTCCTAACGGTTTACCTCTGGATTTTTTTATTTATGAAGGCAAAGGAGATACAATCACGAACGACGAAAGGGCCCTGGGCCTTGATCTTGGTGGCAAAGTGGTTTTTCGTCTTAGCGATCGATTACCCCCAGGTTGCTCAATATTCATGGACATGTACTTTACATCGATTGATTTGTTGGAGACTTTGCATAGCACATCTGAAGCTACCGGTACTGGAACCTTACAAAAAAATAGAATACCATCGAACTGTAAATTCCAAACTGATGCTCAGCTGCGTCATCAAGGACGAGGTAGTTTCTGCCGGCAAAGTCCTCTCATCTGGACAAACAAATAGCAGTCATCAAGTGGTTAGACAACAAGCCGGTTCATCTGGCTTCATCTGTTCATGGTGCGGAGCCAACCGATGAGTGTCGCCGTTGGGATAAGAAGCTAAAGAGATATATCGAGGTCAAACGTCCTAATGTGGTCAAAGCATACAATGAAAATATGGGAGGTGTTGACTTCCTAGATCGAATGATCAGTTACTACAGAATATCGGCAAGAACACGAAAATGGACTACAAGGCTAATATTCCATTTGTTTGACATTGCTATCAGTGCTGCATGGATCGAGTACAAGTCAGATCAGGAAAAACTGGGTACGCAAAGTCGCAATTTTTTCATTTCGATATTCTGGATTGCCTGGGTTTCCGTGAGACGATAGCAGAATTCTTGATGGAATTTGAAGCTGAAAATGAAGATCTTCCTTCTGATGATTCTGTTACGATTGCCAGACAAAGTAAGCGAGCTAGAACAGATCATCCGAGCGATTTTATCAGGACAAGAAAGGTAGATCACCTCCCCCTTGTGCTTGAAACACAAAATCGATGCAGATTACCAGGATGCAAGTCTACTAAGGCCAGACATCAATGCCCAACTTGCAAGGTGATATTATGTATGATGACTGGAAGAAATTGCTACAAAGAATACCATGAGAAGTAAAAGCAATCTTATTTGATTTAATGATTTAATTTTTGCACGCTAAAGTTCCTAATTTTTTATTAATTACGAAATAAATGCAACTACGAGATGTATGCAATTTTTTGTACTTTTGTTCACACTGAAACCCAATGTCCCCTATAGGATACACCGTGGAAAACCATTTTCCAGAATATTTTCATGTTTTCACCAGTCTATCCTTCATAAAAATATATAATATGTCTATATCCATACTTACAATTTAAGAAATATTTACAAAACATGGCCTGGGACTGAGGAGGTTAAGTCCCATGTAAAGGTGCCCACCTTTACATGGGACTTGAAACGAAACTTACTAAACAGAACTAGCGCCATTTGGCGTGGCTCTAAACGACTAAAGTCAAATGGAGCGATTGGATATCCAGAATTTTACATCACGCCAACGGATTTTAACATTCACGATCAAATTTTGGATGACTATGGTAATAAGGTCGAAAAGTAGTTCACCGCAAATGTCCGCAATGGTACATCACGCCATTTGGTGCGATGGCCTGACCGTGAATGCCCACCTTAATAGAGGGCGAGCCTATTGTCATCAACCGGGCATAAATCCAGTCTCGGGCAGCTACTGACAAAATTCTGATGGACAAAATCCAATAAACTTTGCCCAACTTGGGAATCGAACCCAGGACCTCATGCTCAGCAGTAACGCTTGCGACCGTTAAACCAACGAATCAGTAATATTTGTTATTATAATGCATAATAAATCTAGACAAATGTTTAAGAAAAAAAAAATGGAGGGTCGATAGCAGGCATCCATGCCAATTGGCAGTCATGTACACTCGCGAAAAGAAAAATTGAAATTTTCAAAAACATGTTTTTCCTTCATATCGGCGCCGACCGCATGGCCCAGCAGGAGCGCCATGTCGCGCCACGTTCGTGTGACGTACTGTGTGTGTACTTACGCTGGCGGTGAGCGACAGGAAGGCGTAGTACTTGTTGAGCGTGGGCAGTAGCGGCGCGTACAGCGGCACGCGCGCGCGCACGGCGCGGGCATGGTGCGGCGCCGCGCCGGCCGCGTGCCCCAGTAGGAGCGCCATGTAGGCGCCCACCATGCTGTGCTCCATATGTGCGCCGGCACGCGCTAGCACTGCACATACAACACAGTCATCACTACACATCCTAGTACACAAAGGAACCCGCCATTAGCAGGGGTACTCTCAATTCTTAATTCTTTATTGCGTACCATAATGTATATAGTTAGTCAGGAATTATTATATTAGTCACAATTATGGACCCTCTCGGGCACAGCATAGATCAAGTAGGAGGAGGAAGAAAACTGGGTGCTTAACGTGATACATTTTATTATTAGTTTAGTAGGTAGCGAGTTTTACAGAATTGAATTTAAGAATTATAATAATTATTTTTAACTTAAATACTCTGACTGAGCAGCCCCGCTGACGCCCGAGACATTGGGACGCGAGACGATTTGCACCGTAAGGCTGTCACAATACAGAGCTAAGTATTCGATATAACATAAATGCCGTCGGTACCATGCATTTTAAAACTAAGTATGCATTTAAATATACGACCAACATAAGTTTGACGTGATTTGCTAAGCAATCATTTTCAAAAACATTGCCTTATTTCGAATTATTTATTTTCTTAAAACAAACTTCAAAATCTGTTGGTAAAAGACGAAAATATCATTTATCAGGAACTACTTCAGCTGTAATATAGTTAAGTTATAAAGAAAGAGCATTATAAACTCCTCTAAATACATTGGACTTGATTTTTATAAGACTGGAAGTTGTGTTTCGAATATTATGGACAGTTTAAGTTGACAGCCAATTTGCTAAGCAGTCCATTTCCATAGGGATGATGACAATTTTTTTTATTTGAAATTAAAAAATGTAAAAACTTAAAAAAAATTGCCAAGTTGTAAACGTTTTAAAATAACTGCTAGACAAAGACGGCACTATCACAGAAATGACGACACGACTCGCTGTAACTTCATACTAGCGCCATACATTGTCCGTACCGCGCGACAAGGACGGGAATAATCCCTTCCAAAAACTTTTAAAGTGTGTAAGCTTCTCCATATTTCCATCGAGTTTACAGATTTTTTTCGACTATCTCATTTTACTATGCCTTTCTTTGAAATTACATTATTTGTTCGAACATTTTTGATATTAGTCAACATCCCTAATAAGATAAATCTGCGAAATAAACCTAACTAAAATTCTAGTGGGACCAATGGTTCTCGAAATATACATAATCAGCTTAAAAGGTTTCCACTGCTGGGACACAGGCCTCCTCTCTGTGAGAGGGAGTGGGCCATAATCCAGCACGCGGGTTGGTGGATAATCTCGAAATATACGGCTCAGAAAATGTCAAGTAAAGCGCAAACTACTGTTCTAAATGTTGTGATATGCCAATAAAATGGCATTATTATGCTTGAAAATAAGTCGTTGAATAAACACAACAATATTTTTTGCCAATTTAGGCATGTTTCTATGTTATTGGGGTTTGGTTTCCGCACTTAGTCCTTTCATTATGCGTGGGCCCATCAGGCATATTTCATTGAGGCATGTTTTAAATACCCTATGATCAACTTGACAATAAATGAGAACCGGAAAAAACGATACCAAAATATACCATAACACTAACGGGGTTTTCTACTGACATGACTATAGAGATGAAATCGTTTTGAAAATGATAAAAAAGAGTAGGTAGACCAGCAGAAAACCATAACTAGAAAGAGTAGAAACGACCAATTTATTAACAAAATGATGTCATCATTTAAAATTTATGGCGTAGGCCTACAATATCAAGTAAAGAAAAAAGCGCCTTTTACCTTAAAGCGCCTTAAACCGCCTAAGATGACGGAAACTATTGTTGTGCCTATTATAGCAAATAATGTCACTGGTATGTAACCGACAAGAATAATTATAGGCATGTCTCCCTGGCTACTGTGCTGGCGAAGGTCTTCGATGGTCTTCTGGATGCTCAGCTCAGCAAGTATATTAACCTTCATATTAGCCTTCTTGTCACAGTCATGACGTGCAGCTTCCGACTATTTCTGTTTTGAGCTCGTGATTATAATGTGGTTCTATTTTGTTTTATTTTTCTGATTATTCTTATCGTTTTGTATGCACGTGTTTCTGTGACAAATAAACCTATTTTTCTTTCTTTCTTTCTTCACGATGCCCAGTTTGGATTTCGCGAAACTGTCCACGGAAAGTGCTATTTTAACAATAAAGCACACTGTCGCTTACTATGTTGATAGGAAAACACCCATATACGCTTGCAGACCTATCGAAGGCTTTCGACCTAGTCGATTATAATAAGCTCTGGACTAAGCTTGGGGAAGTCGGGGCTCCCGCCGAACTCATTAATATATTTTCTTTCTGGTATAACCACCAGAAAAACTTTGTCAAGTGGGGTAACGCATATTCTGAAGAATATTCACTTAAGTGTGGAGTGAGGCAAGGGGGACTGACTTCTCCAAGACTATTTAATCTGTACGCCAATTAGCTGATAGGTGAGCTCAGCAACAACCATGTCGGATGTCATATAGATAACGTTTGCGTCAATAACATCAATGACGCCGACGACATGGTGTTGCTGAGTCCATCTGTAGGAGGGCTAAGGAAGCTGTTGAGTATCTGTGAGGTCTACGCTGAGGGTCACGGTTTAAAGTACAACGATAGAAAGAGTGAGTATATGCTCTTCAGAGGTAAAAATAAGCAACCTGAGCATATACCACCAGTATATCTCAACGGGGTATCTTTGAGTCGGGTCTCTCAGTTTAGGTACTTAGGGCATGTAGTGACCGAAACCCTACATGATGACGCAGATATAGAAAGAGAGCGGAGAGCATTGTCGGTGCGGGCTAACATGTTGGTACATAAGTTTGCGAAGTGTATAGCACAAGTAAAGGTAACGTTGTTCAGATCCTACTGCCAATGTTTTTACACCAGCGCCCCATAGGGCGCTACATGCAGCTACCAACTACACACAGCGGGCCTACAAATGCTCTCAGATTACAGTACAACAACGCCTTTAGGATTCTGGTGCGACTTCCTCGATTTTGTAGTGCCTCGGGTATGTTTGCCGACGCGAGGGTGGATGACTTTTACGCTATAATGCGCAAAAGGTCAGCCTCACTAATTCGCCGAATTCGAGGGAGTGGCAACGGAATCCTAAGGATGATTGCAGACAGACCAGTATCGGCAGCTGTGGGAAGGCTAATCAGGCTGCATGTTGCCTGATGAATTTTTGTATTTTAATTTAATTTATTTATTTTCATTTTTTTTTTATTTCTCTTATTATTTAGTTCAGTTTAATTAATTTTCAATTATTTATTTCAATTTTAAGTTTAATTTATTTTTAATGACCGATTTATTTCAATTTCATTTTAATTTATTTGCTATTATTTATTTATATTTTGTTATGAAGGCATTAATTGATCACGTCATTACTAACATAGTTTTAAGATCATTAATGTAATACTAACAAATTATGGACAGTATTTTGTGTGAATTAAATGAATTTTATTTTTATTTTTTTAAATGTGGTGCGGAAACAAAACTACATTCTTACAAATAAATAAATTCTGATTCTAATTCTTCACTAGGATTTTTTTTCCCAGGAAATATCAATTTTCCTGCACTTGTTCTAGAAATAAAGAAAATAAAAAATACTTACATTTGGCAACAGTCTCATCTATGTCGTCTTGAGATTGCTTCTTCTTGTCATTATTATCGTCCGGCTCCTTTTCACCGTCTAGTAGAGCGTCGGTATTTTCTTCAGCCCGTCTATAAAAATAAAACATAGTACTTGAAATTGATACATATCAAAACATTTGTAAAGACAGACTGCAAACAAAAATTGGTTTGGATAAATTAGTTAGAGCTCGGGCGTCGTTTCTTTTATTCTAGCGGCCTCTAAATATTTTACTGTCACGTAAGTCGTCAAAAAAGGTCAGCATTTGGTCACTTATCGTCGCCACACACGTTACGATTTACTTGCGCTTTAGGCTGGCGCAAGTATGCACGTCGAAGGTATTGACCATACACGGTTCAAGTTTGCTTGTAACGATATTATTTCTGTTTAGTGACCGTCCATGTGTGTTGTGTTGCGCGGTAATGGCATCCATTGATGACGCATTGGCAATAGTTGGCTTAATAATTGCTACTAAAAAACAAAAGACGTAAAATGAACCGAAGTGATGGAAAGACTGGTTAATGAAAAGAGAGCATTACTCGTACATCAACTTATTAACACATTCAGTGCCCAGCACCCGACTCCCGGGTCCAACAATAATTCGTTCGTGTGCCCACAACCCAGCTCCCGAGTCGTACATATAGATAGCTATTGTTGACATGTGATCATGCCCAGCACCCGCCTACCGGGTGCAAATCAAAACACGCCAACGAACAAACAACGAATTATTGTTGGACCCGGAAGTCGGGTGCTGGGCACTGAATGGGTTAAACGAATTGAAATTTACGCCTAAAGATTGGCATAACTAGATAGCTTCAAGTAAGTTTCATACGCAGATGCATATGGATGAAGAAACTTATTTGAAGCTTCTATCGATGGTTACGCCATTTATTCAAAAGCAAGATACTGTTATGCGTGAAGCCATATCACCACACGAAAGATGGCAGCAACGCTCAAGGTTCGTCGCAACTGGGGTTATGAAGACCTGAAGTGAAGTACAAAAATCTTACTTCCTACTAATATTATAAATGTGAAAGTTTGTGAAAATGTTTGGATGTTTGTTACTCAATCACGCAAAAATGGCTGAACGGATTTGGATGCACACAAATAGCTTATAACCTGGATTAACATATTTTTATCCTGGTGAACCGACATCCACGCGGGCGAAGCCGTGTGAAAAAGCTAGTAATATTATAATAATATATAGTGATAGTGATTGTGAAAAGTTTACTTCAATTTAGTAGTTTCATTGATAGACACTTTATATGTAAAAAAAATACTACTGAAACTTGAACGCGACAATTTGCACAAGTTCGGAATCGAAAATTGAAAATCACACAAGTCTAGAAAGGAGATGGAAAACGGTGGGCCCAAATGTAATAAGTTGAGATTATGATCGAAAAAATTAGTCATATTTTTTTATCTTAAAATATAAAAATCAGCTCAATTCTCAATCTGGAAGCGGCGAATTAAGAGAAAAGTAATCAATTATAAAATTACAAAAAGAAAACCTTCGCACTAGGTAATTAACTCAAGTTTCCTAGGATAAGAGTGAAACCGTGGGCGACAGTTTGTAGAACAAAAATTCGATGTATGTAAGTATTTTTTAATATCAAGTTCAACTTGATATCAAATACTTGAAAAAGGGCCCTGACAGACAGACGGACAACAAAGCGAGGTTATACGGCTTCTATTTTTTCCATTTGAGGTACAGAGCCCTAAAAAAGGAAATCTTAATTTGAAAATCTTACCTAGCGAGGTCTTCTCTCTTATAGAATAGATCTACAGTAAGGTCCAGAGCGCCGACGCTCCTTGATATGATGTCGTCTTCGTTGTCAATACGAATGCGGACGCTCAGCAGCCTCTGCGTATTTAGTTCGTTGTTCTGCACCAAGTTTATCAACAGCAACAGCACCTGGGTAATGAAATACAACTTATTTTTGAGCACTTTCTCAATCTATGATAGCCGGCTAATAGTTTTATAATTAAAACGGTTTTGGAACGAAGTTTCTTATCGCACGTTATACTCTGCACACTTAGCGAATGAGAGCTAAACCGAAAAAAGATAACATTTTGGCCATCTCATTCGCCAAGCGTGCAAAACTGAAATGAACTTCGTTCCAACCGTTCATTTCAACCGGTTCGTTCGTTTCAACCGGGTGTCCCACAACATTTCTCATTTTTATTATTTTATTTATTAAAATAAAAATAGAAAATTATAAAGATGAGGTTAAAATATAGAAAAGTTAACAACACTTTCATGAATCCCTCTCTCAGTACTTCTGATACCAATAAAATCGTCCATTCATCCGCAAACAGATCGTTTATTGTATCAGAATCATGGTATCCAAGTATCATCCAATAGTATATCATATAAGATAGCGGTAATTTGTAAAGTTATAATAAATTAACTGTTTGTTAGGGTCAGTGACCCCAAGGCCCACTTTAACGGCAAAAAAACAAGCTTGCCTTAGTACAAATTTGGTGGATGGATGCATATTATTCACGAAATCCGAGTGGATTTGAGGATTAATATGCGACCAACAATTAACACTGGGATGAAAGTCGAATAAATAAATAATTTATCAAACCGTGACTGTCTTTATAGTGTGCACAGTGTACACTCATGAAAATAGAGTTTAATTTATTTTATGTAATGAAGAACAATTTATACTTACACAAACACTAAATTCGAAGTTTCTGTTGTCAGGAATGAAGTTTCCTTGGTTGTTCAGTATAATGAGACAAGTCTCCATCACTGATTGCTGCTCACCGATCACTTGCGCTCCAAGAGACACTACAACAAATATTGGAACATAAAGTAGGTAATTTAGTTTAAGTGTAAGGTAAGGTAATGTAATAACCTCCTTGGTTTATAAAGTACTAGCGACCCGCCCCGGCTTCGCACGGGTGCAATGCTGATACTAAATACAGGGTGTAACGGACTGCCCTCCGCAAATTAACAGGGTGCATTCAGCTCTTATTTTGAATCATAATCCATCGGATATTATATTCTCATGAAAATTGTCATTTTTCTAATCGTATTTTCAGTTACTATTCCTTTATTTCAATGTAAAATTATATTATCTGTATGCAGCACTCCATTTATGTAAATAAAACAACTAAAATAAAAAAATCAGCAATGGATGTTGAAATACTCGGCGGCCGAAAGCTCGCTGCGCTGCCGTTCGCTACGCGCGTTTGGCCACGGTAACGATACATTGCGTGTGAGGTAATAAAACAAATCAGGTGTATTGGATTCCCATAACGTTCCTGAAATAACTTCATATATCGATTGTCTTAGTATGATATACTGAAGTCATCCCATCAGTCTGCGGAGGGCTGTCCCTTACACCCTGATAGATAGATAGATAGATAATAAAAAATTCTCAACAACAAAAGATACCTATTCTATTCAGTTCTTTTTTGAACTTAAATACCTTACCTTAAACTACGATTTTCGATAATTAAAAATACTTGCCCTAATACTAAATTGCCTTAACTCTAAATTCAAACCAAGATCTTAATAGAAGAAATACAATTGATAAATTATGGTTTTAATCTAATCCTATCTAACCTAATGTACTTACTATAAGTGCGGTTTAAAAATTAACCTTAATACCGACTAAAGTACGAACATACAATTTCGTAAAAATTGTCGCGCTGAAAAGCACGCTTTGTCTTACAAAAGAATTCACTTTAGTATTTTAATACTATCATACAATTTCGAATATATATATATATTTTTAATTTATCGTAACGTACTTATAAGTACGGATTAGTTGTCGCGCTGAAAAGCACGTTTTTATTAAGTAATAATTGTTATTTTCTCGCTAGAGCTCCGATAAACGCGTGCGATCGCTGCTAATCATAAAGTACTACAGGGCGAAGCGCACCTTCGACGCGCATTTATAGGCACGCGCCGCCTGCCTTTTAAATCTGTAATATCATCGAAAATATTCATTTAAATTACATGCTGTAAAGGGCCATATTGATCTATATTACATGCACGATGTATTTAAGGTACTTAATTGGGCAAGGATTTATGCTGTATTGCTTAAAATCGTTTCGTAAATAAGCCATTATTTCTCGTAAAAAGTAAAGGATAAAAAATGGTTATTGTGGGTTATCCTTAAGAGATAGACATACCATCGCGGACTTTTTTGTAGACCTTTTTAAGATGTACAATACTGTAGTACATTATTTTGATCTATCTCGTAGGGTTCAGCCAGCGTTTGCAATGTAAGCGCAAAAAAATGTATAACCTTCCTCTTGAATCACTCTATCTATAAAAAAAAACCGCATCAAAATCCGTTGCGTAGTTTTAAAGATCTATGCATACATAGGGACAGACAGACAGCGGGAAGCGACTTTGTTTTATACTATGTAGTGATGTAACAAAACTAGAGAAAACTCCTTATTTTGTAAAGTACGTAACAGAACTAAGTAAACCTTGAAACAAATTGAAACTGATGCGTTGAGTGTAATATAGAATACTATCTCATACTTTTTGCCACGCTCGATACATGGCTATCTATCATAGCGTAGCATGTGAGGTCTTTAAGTTACGAAAATCGAAATTGTTTGTTATAACTTGCTAAAATTATGCAGCTGATCTTACAAAATGGTGTAAATTATGTTCAAAATGGGAAGAAGTTGAGAAAATTTAGAAAAGTAAAAAACGATTGTATCATATTTCAGCTATTTATCATATAGCTTAATGTTTGATCTTCGTTGTGAAACATTCGGTATCAGCCGTGCACCCACCCGCCCTACGAGATTCTGCATCGGCAAGAATGACAAACTTCCCTAGAAACACTTACATCCCCTATTTAACCCTTTCAAGGGGTGAATTTTCAAAAATCTTTTCTATGTTCACTCTTTCGCTATATAAGGAACTCTTGTCATGCTTTTAAACCCAGCGGTTTAGGCTGTGTGCTGTCTGTCAGTGAATGAATGAATTTAAGTTTTTATTAAAGCGCTAAAAGGTTATTTTGGTGCGCAGCTGAAATCGGCACTAACGCCACCACCACCGCCACTGCCACTGTTTTATGAATATATTTCAAGTGACAAAACAATAAAATTGCACATACGTTTACCAACAGCGCCCTTCTGTCAACGTCATTCGAGCGCCAAAAGATCCTTGTAGCAGTGTAGGTAGAATAATAATGAGTACTCACCTGAGGTGCCGAAGTTGTGCGAGAGATTAAGCAGCACTTTGAGCGCGGGCAGCGCGGCGTCTAGCAGCGGTGCGCGCAAGGCGGGGTGCGCGCGGGCCGCGCCGCACCACGCGCGCAGCACGCCGCAGATGGTGCGCGCCGCGCCGCCGTGCCCGCCGCACAAGTACACTTGGTTGTCCTCGTTGGCTTGCGTCACCTGCACGCATACATATATTGGTATATTACGACTGGATCACACACCAGCAAATAAGCTGGAGGCCTTATTCATAAGACATCCACAGGATAGCCCGGTTAAGCAGCCGACGACCTACTAGCTTGACCTGCAAGATGCCGTATAGAAAAAATAAAAACATAACAACAAAAAGTTGTGAATCCTTTCAGACATCTCTTCTTCTTAGCTTGTCGATGGCAATCTAAATAGACTCTACCCAGAATTTGGATACGTGTTTAGCGCCATCACTAGCGTCCATCAGTTCCTGTAACGTGCAGCTGACAGGACAAGCAGGAGATGACATTACGTGTCGCATTGTTTGTGGAACAAAACCAGATTTACACTAAGGCGGAGTCGTCAATGAATCTCCACTTGAACAGGTTTTTCCTGCTTTAGCATTAAGTCCGCCATTGAACGGTATTCATTTTTACTTGTGCATAGTGTTAATATATAAATAAATAGTCTTATTAAAAACTTTTGTTGTAAATTGTTCATTTTTCAGCACTGTAGGCCTATGTTGTATTGTATTATGAGCTCATTATCAAAACGGGCTTAGTGTACCCCATAGTCACAAAGCTAACACACACCAGTTTTTTTATTATTAACTATTGCATTATTGCAGAAGAAAAAAAATCTCACGTTTTCCAAGACCCGCAGGCACCTATCCGCCTTCCTGAGCACTTCAACATCAGCGCTAGTCCAGTTAGCGACGGGCGTGTCAAGTTTGGCGGCACAGTCCTGTATAGTGCGCACGATGTGGTCAACACCTCCCAACACACGGAGCTCTTCTTTGAACCACTCGCCGGCACGTTTTGATGTCAGCGAGAGTAACGTCTCCATGGCTAAGTGACCCACCTGAAGTTAAATTGATGATTTAAATTTTTTAGACCATAACTTTGAAACATGGTAAGTAAATGCTCATGTCTGGTAATATAAATATACTTTAGTTTATTTTACGTAAACAAGATGATAAACAGATACTAGTTATCTACACTAATATTATAAAGAGGAAAAATTTGTATTTTTGTTTGTTTGTAATGGATAAACACAAAAACTCCTGGACCGATTTTAAAAATTCTTTCACCATTAGAAAGCTACATTATCTGCGAGTAACATAGGCTATATTTTATTATAGAAAAAATAGGGGTCCGTAAGATATTTGGGTTATTCGGACCCAAGGTGTAAAAAATCATCCAAAAAAGTTCCTTATTTGGCGTACGCCGCCTAAACTATAAAAGATAGAACCATAATATGTTCTAATTAATTAAATACCTTAAAAATATCTACAAAAAAGTCCGTGACACACTATACCTATCTATTTAGAGTTAAGCACAACAACCATTTTTTTATTTAAAAATCTTGATTTTTTTTTTAGGACTACATTTAAACGCATTTATTTTACACATGTCATTACTCCTTATCAAAATAAACTATTTTGTCATAAAGTACTGTTTATGTAGATAATATTTAGTCTTTAATTCATTAAAATTGGACGTTTGGTTTGAAAGTTATGGCGAAATCAATATAATACTATTTCTACTTTCTACTTTAGGTCTATGAGTAAGGTACCCGCGCGGCTCAGACGCGTGGTCGGCTCCTTACGCAGCGGTCGGACGCGGTTTCTAATAATTTTCGTACGAAAATTTTTAGATTTCGTTGTTAAAACTAAACCTAACAAAAAGTTCTTTTCAGAGCTACATAAAAGTTTATTTTCAAAGCTATATAAAAGTTCTTTTCAGAGCTATATAAAAGTTCTTTTCAGAGCTATATAAAAGTTCTTTTCAGAACTAAACAAAAGTTCTTTTCAGAATTAAACAAAAGTTCTTTTCAGAGCTAAACAACAGTTCTTAACAGGGCTAAAAAACAGTTCTTTACAGGGCTAAAAGAACAGTTCTTTACAGGGCTAAAAGAACAGTTCTTTACAGGGCTAAAAGAACAGTTCTTTTTAGGGCTAAACAGTTGTTTTCTGAGCTAAAATATTACACGCCATTAACATTTTCTTAATTATATATATTATTTGTTTGTTACATATCTACAGATATATCTAAAGTCTGCAAAATGCCTAAAAGAACGAGGTCTCAACTTTCTAAACACAGTTCTCAAGCAAGGGCAGCAAGAATACGTCGTATTGAAGAATCTTCACCTGAACGTTCACAACGTCTTGCCGAACCAAATCTGAGAACCTCTGAGTTACGCGCGCGACAGTCGAGTGTCCAGCGTTCGCAACGACTTCGTGAACAAAATGTAAGAACCTCTGAGTTACGCGCACGAGAGTCGAGTGTCGAGCGTTCGCAACGACTTCATGAACAAAATGTAAGAACCTCTGAGTTACGCACGAGAGAGTCGAGTGTCGAGCGTTCGCAACGACTTCATGAACAAAATGTAAGAACCTCTGAGTTACGCGTACGAGAGTCGAGTGTCGAGCGTTCGCAACGACTTCATGAACTAAATGTAAGAACCTCTGAGTTACGCGCACGAGAGTCGAGTGTCGAGCGTCGATTCGAGTCAAGTCGATCGAGTCCATTCTATAGAAAGCTGCAGTATACCCTGGCATAGAAAATTTACATGGAAATGACTTTCGGTGGCTGTGTTGTAGAGCAATAGTGTCACCTAGGAATGACACGGTCAATGAAATAAACAATTTAATTATGCAAAGAGTCCCGGGTCAAGTTAAGCATTATAAATCCATAGACACTGTCACTAATATCGAAGACGCAGTACATTACCCACAGGCTTTTTTAAATTCTCTCAAACCCGCTGGACTGCCACCTCACCAACTGTCGTTAAAAGTCGGAACGCCAATAATGCTTCTCAGAAATATGAGCCCTCCCAATATGTGCAATGGAACGAGGCTACTTATAAAGGAATTAAAAGACAATTTAACTGTAGCGAGCATTATCACCGGCCCTGCTGCTGGTGAATTAGCTCACATTCCTCGGATACCGATGATCCCCACCGATTTACCAATTCCATTTAAACGACTTCAATTTCCGGTGAAAACTTCTTTTGCATTAACAATTAACAAGTCCCAGGGCCAAACTTTCAATTTAGTAGGAATTGATCTACGAAAGGAATGCTTTACTCATGGCCAACTGTACGTTGGCCTATCACGAGTTAGGTCTCCCGAACATCAATAAATTTTGTTGCCACAAGATAAAATTACATCAAATGTTGTATAAAGGGAAGCTCTAATTCAGTAACTTTTTTTACAAAAATTTTATCCTTTAAAACAATATTTAACACATGAAGTTATCTTATCCTGCTAATAAAATAAATGCGAAAGTCTGTTTGTTTATCTGCCTGTTTGTCGGCTAAAATGCTGAATTTACTTTTGGGTAGTTGAACACATGGGATCAAACTTAGGCTTTTTGTAGCGGTAATCGACATCCACGCAGGCGGAGCCGCGGGGGACCGCTATAGGTTATATAAATCAGAATAACACATAGGCTACTTTTTGTCGCGAAAACCGACATCCACGCGGGCGGAGCCGCGGGCGACCGCTAGTTAGTCATAAGATAAATAAAGATTTTCTCCATTTAACTTAATATTATTTCAAACAAGTCATCTGTTTCCTGATTCTGGTCAAGTTATCTAGTAATTTATTGCGTCCCTGCTTAATTGTTATTATGACAATATGGGCACAAAGACTCAGAAAAGGAACTAATTATCTTAAAATAAATTTTATTATTATTTATTTTTTTTGTCAGTGCAATGTTTTTGCCTACTCGCTACATCTGCATTGCTTTATTTGCAACTAGCTGTGCTCCGCGACTTTGTTCGCGTGAAAGTCGTAAGATACACATTATACTAAAATAACAGCCACATTTTAATAAAACTGACTGCCTCGTTGGTCTAGTGGTCGCAAGCGCTACTGCTGAGCATGAGGTCCTGGGTTCGATTCCCAGGTCGGGCAAAGTGTTGTTGGGTTTTTCTATCTGGAATTTCTCAGTAGCAGCCCGGAGTCTGGATTTGTGCCCGGTAGATGGCAATAGGCTCGCCCCCTATTACATGGGACTTAAACATAACTGGCGAAATGTGGGTGTACTATAGGTACACCTCTGCCTAACCCTTCGGGGAAACAAGGCGTGATGTTATGTATGTATGTATGTATTTTAATAAAACTCCTTCGTCCCCCGACCCGTCGAGTTGCATTGCCCACCCGCGCTATTATTTCGTTTTTGCTTAGTGTTCTGACTTTTTTCTTTTTGCTCGGCTCCTAAGGGTCGTAGCGTGATGTTAAATAGCCTATAACTATCCTCGCGAATTGGGCTACCAAATGCAATAAGAACTTTTCAAATCCGACTTTTTGTTCACAATTTCATGGGTTTTAATTTTTTTGCGCGGAACCCTAATTACTTTTCTAAAATAAAAGTAGCCTAAGTTACCAAGTTACTCCCCGTAACATCAGCTATCTGCCAGTGAAAGTCCCGGTCCAAAATCAGTCCAGCCGTTTCGGAGATTAGCCGGAACAACAGACACAGATATTTTTTTTTTAAATTGCTTTTTTGTTATAAGGGCCGTATATACTTTCATATGCATTTATCAAAAAGTTTTTATTTTGACATTACAAACACACTTCAATTTTATTTATTTGTATAGATTCAGTTCATAGCAGATACAGTGAAGAAAACTACTCACAGTAATATTTTCTAAATCCAAGTGCTGCGCTTTTCCTTGGCTCTTTATTTCGGCACATAACTCCCGGACCCTCTCTTGGGTCTTAGTTAATTGAGCCGAAGTCAATCCGCAGTCATCGAGCGCATTTCTAAAATAAAAATAATGTGATTAGTATAAGCTTCGCGACTGAACAAAATGAACGATATAAAGTGCAATAGAGCAGAAACCACGAAGTTACTCCGTGGCAGAAAGAACGACATGCAAGGTCGAGGCTAAATGGCGAAATGGTAAAAGATTGGACCACCACCGTAAACACAGCCGTGTTAAGTATTGAGAACATTCCTATATTATTTTTTTCCTAATTGCTTCTCGACTTCATTTGCCTAATACGAAACGTACACGCATCAACAGCGAAAGATGTCGGTAATTTACGTTAAATGACCTAATCTAATTTCTTCTTTGGCCTGCCGTCATGTCGTGTCGAAATAAAAAGAATTGAGGGCTGATAATAGGGATTTAACTGGACTTTTGTATTTGACTTTTTGAAACCTAGACAAAAATTAAGCTTCAGAAAAAAAGTTGTTTAAATATCTCAAAAAATTGTGAAGTTGTATGTGTTTTAAGCTCTATAATCATAATCATTTTATTATCAGGCAATTGAGGCCTATAGACAAAATACACAAAATAATTTTAAACAACAATAAACTAATATACAGGGTGTAAGGGACAGTCCTCCGCAAACTAACAGGGAGCTCCTTATTTTGAATCATAATCCACAGGAAATATTCTCAGGAAAATTTTAATTTTTTTATCGTATTTTCAGTTACTAATCCTTTATTTCAATGTAAAATTACATTTTTTGTACGCAGCACTCCATATATGTAAATAAAACAGCTAAAATCAAAAAATTAGAAATGGATGTTGAAATACTCGGCGGCCGAAGGTGCGTTACGCCACGGTAACGATACATTGCGTGTGAGGTAATAAATCAAATCAGGTTTATTGGATTCCCATAACGTTCCTGAAATAATTTCATGTACCGGTCATCTTAGTATGATACTGCAGAGGGCTGTCCCTTACACCCTGTATATTAAAAAGCTTATCAAAACTGTTTAATAACTATACACGTTACATTGTCGGCGTCGTGTTTCGCTGCGTACTGTCGTAGTGTCTATGCTAGACAGAGACGGCACTACTAGCATCTGACGTCACAACATAGGAACGTCATATTAATTTGGCGCCATTCAGTACAATGATCATTTTACGAAACAAGGATAGAACAATAATTTCAAAAGCGTGTAACTTCTCCATTCTTCCACCGATTTTATATATTATTTCACAAAATTTGTCACAAAAAAGATGATTAAATCATCTTTTTTAATAACATCCTTAAAGTAAGTTTTAATTCATGTACATTTTTAATAATAGTCAAATACCCAGTAATGGTAAACTGCAAAGTGATTGAACTTACTTGTGTGATGCATCAGATTCAAGTAAGTTGAGCATGAGTTCAAGCGATTCGCGATCCAGATCCATATTGAGACGATCCTGAGACAATACGAACATCACCGTCGCTGTACACAGACCCAAGCTCTGAAAAGAAAATTCATATTATTACAGTTCCGTATTTTTCATATAACTTGCGATTTTTGGGACTGGTAGGTACCATCGCAGACACTGGTGGTGGACCACTTTTCAACCTTATTATTACTACTAAGTTCATAAGGATGAAAAGTGGTCAACCACCATTGTCTGCGGTTGTACATATAGTATTAATTTTTCAAGACCAACCACTATATTTTTCAACATATAAACATATAAAAGTTTTACTATGAAATATACATATTAATAGTAATCAACTTGTGAACGATATTTTAAAAGGACCTTCAACTTGATTTTATGCCATGATATAAACATGCCAATTCATGCTACAAACGCATTTCATATAATAGGCGAAGGCCAAGTATCATAACATCATGATAATTATTTAACCATAATAAAATAATGGAACCTTAAAACCTTTGAATAACCATAGGGTTCCTGTGGTTCATTTAAAAAGTGATATTACTCTAAAATAAGTTGTGATAGTTCAAATTAAGAGTTGCTTTTATCAGGTAGACATCAAGCAAGTTGTTGTGTGTTAATTTAAGCATACATAATAATATGTTTGCCAACGGTTTTTTGGGCATAGTTCTTAAATTAAGTTTTTTGTAAACTTTTCTTTATAAATAATAATAAGTACTTGAATACTTAAAACCATTACTTTGCAAGATTTTTAAATAACCTACTCATATTTCTTTATTAATAAATTGAAGCTGGCAATAATTTAATTTTTTATTAAATGGCAAACTATATTACTCAAAATTAAACAACTTAATATTTGAACCCTACAAAAATTATTTTCTACAGCTTTGTAACAAGGCAAAAACCCTCAGCAAACTGACCTGATCATCGGTAGCGTCATGTAGCGCACTGAAGAACTTCTGCACAGTGCCGTGCGCCCGCAAGTGCATGCGGAACGCGGGCGCGGTACATTTGCTCGCGAGTGTAATCGCAGACAGGCAGCGCGTAGAAATTGGGTTGTTATCCTGCACGAAACAATCCAATAGTAAGGAAGTAAGGAAAAGAGGAACAGTGTATTCAATTGTTTACACCATTTCTGCTGAAGCTTGTTACACTCCCAAGGAGGATCTGTTATGCAAATTACAACCCCATAATGTTGTTATTGTTGAATACACCTCTCAAAACTTATGTAACAAAATAGGACAATATTCATTCATCTTTACACATCACATGTACATATTATGCAATATCGCTAACCACCACTTAATCCAGTCATAACATATTCTGTAAGTACTCAAATACAACAATGCATATGTAATTATAGTTTATGAAATACATAGATTTATAAAAACTATGAAAATAATAAAAAGTAGTTGTTTAAATTACCTGTAAAGCATCTAAGAGATATTCCACATCATCATTGAATTCTTGGAACTCTCCAATTTCCTGGATCTGATGCGCCTTCTTCACATTTCTAACAACTGTGTAAAACTGAAACAGGAAAAAATGGTTTAGAATTACCTGCTCAAAGTAGATGTTATCAGCTTCTGGGTAAGCTCGCTCCATCGTTAACTTTGTCTCTGTCATCTCTGACCTAGACTAGAGTCAAGAGCAAACCTATCTCAAATAAAAAAACTACATCACTATTATTCAAATTAGGTTAGGCCTAGATTTTCCTTGAAACCCTGATGATTATAATTGAACAAATTGACGGTCCCTATGTAGGTACATAAAGACATCAAAAACTGTATGAAACAATACATTTATATATCCGCATCTATGACACTTATTCATTGTAATTATAATACTTGTTGTTCTCTTAAACGATTTTTAAATGAAGTTAAATACATAATATTAATATATATATATATATATATGTACTTATGTGCATATGGAAAATCTAAAGCCAATAAGCAATAAAAGAATGCTATTTTTGACTTGCCTTTATATACATAGGGGCCGTCGAAATAGCTGCATGTTAATATGACACATACCTCTTTAGCCTCTTTACTACACTTGACACTTGTGTAAGGTTTCACAGTTTCAACAGGATCATCCACAATTGGATCTGGGGCCCTGTACCGGGTCACCCTAGTCAGTTCTTCTGACACTTGACCCGCTTGATTTCTCGCTTCTGCATTCTCAGCAGGCTCAGGCCTTGGCGTCTCATTTCCTTTCTGTAAGTACAACAATTACATGGCTTTATTATGAAGGCTGTGTATTGTTTCATTATGTAATAAAACCATTATATTTTTACTATCTACTTGCAGTAATTTCAAGGTTTGTTGTGCAATACAATAATAGTTGGTAACAGTTTAGTATTTTCTTGAAAGAATGTATTAGAATCAAAGAATCGTACATGGATTAAATTGTTTTCTAAATTGACAAGTCAATTTAGAAATACTGTTATCCCAATATATTTCTAAATTAACTTGTCAATTTACAAATATATTTGGATAACAGAAAATGTAGATAAAAATATTGAAATAAATACTTACATCATTAGCCCATTCATGTCTGTACAGATGACGTCTCTTTCTTGCTGGCAGAGGTGACGGATTGTCATTCACAAGTGATTTACTCTTGAATATTGATCCTTTCTTCTTAGTAATAACTAATTTAACACTAGGCTTATCATCATTCTGTATGTGATCTTCTGTATCATGTACACCTCTGGGTGATTTAAACACATCTTCTTGATGATGTTTCTGAACCTCCTCTTCATAATTCTCATTAGGACAACTATTGTAAGCTGAATCTGAAGATTGAGTGTTGGCCTGGGAGTAAGTTGGAGTGTTATTTGTATTAAATGCTTGAGCAATTACCTCATTAGTCTCCTCCTCATGACCAGCCTCCTCATTAGCTGCACTCTGATCAGTTGTGTTCTCCTCCTGAGGCATCTCCACATCATAATCAGGGCTTGAAATTTTATTATGCTTATGTTTATGTTTTCTATGAACCTTGACCTTAGGAGTATCACCACTTTTACCACTGTCACTCCCACCAGATAATATGTCAATTAAGTCATTCTTCTCTATAGGAATTTCATTTTTCTCAATAACTTGTTCACGCTCTGGAGTAGTAATTGAAGCAGCAATATCAGCTAGTGTTTCATGCTTTTTCCTAGTCTTTCTCCCCTCCTTTTTTATGTCACTTACAGTTTTAGTTCCATGTTTATTTGGATAACCAGCTGTAAGGACATCTAAATAATCATCATTTTCACTATAGTTTATATTGGGCCTGTTTCTTCGAGCTCTTCCTGTAGTACTCTCTGGAGGCTTTGGTTCTGGTGGCAGTTCATTTGGTTGAACTTCCAGCCTTGGGGATTTAATAACTGAACCAGAATCCAGTTTAGCTAGCTGGGACTCGATGTCATCTCCAGGTAACATTTTGTTCTTTGATTCCTTTTCACTTTCTTGTGATGGTGATGCAAGTGTTTTATAAAGGTCATACGCATCTGTCCCAGGCTGTGGTGAACTCAATTTCTTTAATGGTTCATCATCCGAATTTTTGTGATGACGTTTATGAGACTTGTGATCCTTCTTATCTTTCTTTTTTTCTTTTTTGCCTTCTTGTGTGAGACCAGCACACTTGATTGTAATTTTAAGACCTTCATGTTTTGGAGAACATATTGTTTCCATAGATGGGCTCTTTTTGTGATCAGATCCTACATCCGAATGAGTATCCAGAGATGAATGCCTGTCAGAACTAGGTGATGTGAAACCTTCATTTGAATCTGTACTGACAATTCTTGATGTTCCTTTAGATATCCTCAGAACTATAGGAGGTGGCTTGCGTTCCTCATTTGTTTCCTTACTTGTTGAAGGACTTGTAACATCTGCTTTAACAACAGATGGACTAGACACTAGTGGACTGGCTTTGGGTGATGATACCTTAGGTGAAGATACTGCTCTTGGGTGTGCTGACTCATACCGAGTGAACTCAGGAATAGGGCTGTTACTACCATCTTCAGCATAATTAATCACTTTATCACGATTGCGAACAAGGTAACGCTTATTTGGTGGTTGATTGTTTTCAGCTGGTGCATCTTCTTTTTTGGAGGCTTTTGTGGCCACTGTGCTCTTTTTAGCTTTAGATTTTTCAGAGTTGCGGCGAGGTAATTCAGGAGATGATGAATCTCTAGTATAAGCCCTGCTTCTTTTAGTTGTCTTCTTTTCTTTACTATGTGATGGATGTTCAGGTGACAGTGGTGCAGCAGATACTGGTGGGGCATATGTGATCTGTGGAACTGGTGGGTATACCTCTGCATTGCGAGATTTGAAGAATTTCTTGGGCTTTGGTGGTGGTTGCTCAGTTTCAACTGCTGGCACTGTCAGCGGACTGTTCTGATCTTGCACAGGCTTTTTAAGAATATTGGTTGTATATGCTGAAATATGAAGACAAATATACTGTAAATAAACAAAACAATGGCAAAATGCTACAAATATTGACAAATGTACCATAGATAGTAGAAGTAAGTAGTTACATTCATTCAAAATGAATGCACTTTCACCATATTTTGGAAGTGGGTATTGGTACCAACAACTATCTAATGAGAATATTGTCTAAGGAAACAAAATAATAGGTAAGTTAAGAGTACATGACTTCAAGGTTGTTTTGTCAATGAGCGTGCTTACCGTAAGGTGCACTTCTAATCGACGTGAAGCTAGTGATTCCCCATTTGCCCACGGTGCCCGCCGAACGAGCGGCTGTCGGGCAGTTACTGTTTTCTCTAAAGAGAGCACTATCCAGCGGCACGGCCACGCTACCGCCTCGGCCTCTGCCCCAGCGCGACATGCTGATAATTTCATCAAAAACGATGACACCTGCACCGACTTCTAATCAATCGTCTAGGCAAATGTCAAAACGAGAAACACATGCCGTTCGCAAATACGAGTGGTAATTTTGAGTCACTTTAAAATTTTATGGATAACACTTTTTGAACCATTACAAGACTTTCACCAAATGAAATGAAAACACAACCCATAAAGATAACACACCCGCCATTTTTACAGGAGCCCCAAGTACTTTTCCCTCAGATGCACTCAAATGCGTAATCAACCGACATAAAGTTTATCACGTTTTTACTATTTCCATTATAATTATCTGATTCTCTTTGAACGTTTGAGGTAGATCTATAATGTTGATTTAAATATGAGTTAATGACAAATGGGACACAAACTGCGATGTTGTCATCTCATAACACAAAAGACGCCATATTGGCTAAACACAAGAAGTGATTTCAACAACCAATAGAAACGCTGGAAAACGGGAGCGAACCATAGAGTTTTTCAAATGAATCAAAATATTAGCAGAGGCGAGTTTGTTTGCAGACTAATTTTATATTTTGAAAGATTACCAATTAAAATATTTGTAGGATATGTAAATAAATTATTACTTTTTACTAAATCCTGATATTTGTTACTATTTTTTTTAACAAAACGAAAATACTGTTAGCATAAATTAATTTAATATGAAGTTCTTACCATAGACGGAGTAAAAGTAAACCGCGCATACCATTAGGCTTCCATTAGGCCATGGGCGTGAGCGGCAAAATTCGAAAACAAATACTTGTTTTTCTTATAGTGCAGCACGTTGGCTAGCATTGAGATTATTTTATTTATTTTTTCTTTAATGGCCAACCAACAATTGTTTACACCGTTACAATATTTTACTTAAATCTAAGCTTAGTGAAACAATTTCTTATAGGTTAGCACCGCATACCATACATAGCATCCAATCAATGCTATGTACGCCGTAATTGTCATGTACTACATTAGTCCTTTAGTTATTAAGATTATTTCTAGCATAAGTTTAATGATGTGATGTGGCTGTGCGTTTTTAAATAAATAAATAAATATACCCCATAAACGTAATAATTGTGCTACAAGCATTATACTATAAAATTATTAAATAAGTAGGAAAAACAAAAGAAACAAGTTCAAAGTAACGTGAGATAGAAGTTTAAAAATAACATAAAAAAGAACAAATAAAATAAAATTGGCCTAAAACATAAAACATAGAGACACCGATAAATTATACTATAATAAAAAAAAAACTCAAATAAAAGGAAATTTTACACCTTGTTTTTTAATTTATTATGTCACCGTGACCTTAGTTCTAATATTTTTATTTTTTGTAGCGGAAAACCGTTCGACTATGGGTGCATCGTCACGCTGAGACATGTGAAATAAACCGTCGCCTGCCTGGACCGACACCATTAGCTTACACAAAGGCTTCGCCTCGGCACCGTGAGATTCTAGTTGTTGTTCGTTTTCACTTAGCGTTCTATCTGACTGTTTTCTTTTTGCTTGGCTCCTAAGGGTTATAGCTTGATGTTAAAGAGCCAATAACTACCCTCGAGAATTGGGCTACTAAATGCAAAAAGAATTTTTCAAATCTGACTTTTTGTTCACAATTTCAGAGTTTTAATTTTTTGCTCGGAATCCGAATAATTTTTCTAAAATAAAAGTAGCCTCAGTTACTCCTCGTAACATCAGCTATCTGCCAGTGAAAGTCCCGTCAAAATCGGTCCAGCCGTTTCGGAGATTAGCCGGAACAAACAGACAGACAGACAAAAATTTTAAAAATTGCTTTTTTGTTATAAGTAGGTACCGTGTATACTTTCATATGCATTTAGTAAAAAGTTGTTATTTTGACATTACAAACAGACGCTTCAACTTTAATTATTTGTATAGATGTATACATAGATATAGACAAGCCCCCATCGGCTAAAAATACTACAAAGTGTAAAATAACTTTAATTTTGGAAGTCGGTGGCAAAAAACTAAAATACAGATACTCCTTCACGAGCATTACTGCTTCGCAGAAGAAGGTAATGGCTTCCCATGCACTCTCGCTCCGTACCATGGCCTGGACCAGGGCCGGACGCGAGAGATCGCCGCCGCCGATCGCTTCCGCGAGGACACGGCGGTGCTCCGCCCAAGCCGGGCAGACCTCCACCGTATGCTCCACCGTGTCCTCCGGGCGATCCACACAGTGGTGACACCCGGGCGTTTCCTCCCGCCTTATCCGGAACAGGTACCTCCCGAAGCACCCGTGTCCGGTGAGGACCTGCGTCAGGCGGAAGGTGAGGACGCCGTGGCGCCTCTCCAGCCACTCCTCAAAGAGGGGACTTATCGCCGCAATTGTGGCGTGCCCAGCGCTGGGTTGCGACAATCGCACTCTCCATGCCACCATGAGATCCTGCCGGAGCTCTGTCCGCCGTGCCGCGATTTCTCGCGGCAACGGAGTTACGCCCCGGCGTCCTGCCTCCTCGCGCCACTCCCAGATGTGCGCGAGGACTTTTGCCTCCAGATCCCATGGCGGTAATCCGGCGAGGAGGTTCGCCGCCTCCCCGGAGACCGTGCGGTATCCCCGGGCTAACCGGATGGCCGTGACCCTCTGGGACGCGTTCAACCGACGGACCGGTCGCCGCCTCACGGAACGCGCCCACACCGGAGCTCCGTAAAGGGCCATCGACCGCACGACCCCCGCGTAGAGCCTCCGGCAGGAGGCGTTTGGACCCCCCAGATTGGGCAGGAGCCGCCCCAAGGCAGCCCCGGACCGCTCCAGTCTGGGAGCCAAACGTCGGAAATGCTCCACGAAATTCCACCGGCTGTCGAGGACGAGTCCCAGGTACTTCATCGTCGACTCGACACCGATGAGAACCCCTCCTACCGTTATTTGGGAACCCGATGGTGGCGCGTTCCGAGGACCATGAAAACACATGGCTTCGGACTTGTGCAAGGCCACCTCGAGTCCCAATTGCCGGATCCTCTCTACGATTGTCGCAACCCCGCGTGCCGCTAATTCGGCCGCCGCCTGGTGCGACCTCCCCTGCGCCAGGACCAGCGTGTCGTGTGGGCGTGTCAGACTTTTACTGACTAAAACCCACCCGTGTTCCTTCTGTTGCCTGTGCCGGGGTCACGGTAACTCTTTCGAACAGCCCGCAATCCCGGCTGGCATCGGTCCTAGCGGACCCCTTCAGTGCCGCTGACATCTCTTTGAGGCGCGCGTGGAACACAACGCGCCGTCGGATCGAGCCTGGTCCTTACTGGACGGCGAGCTACCCATTGCTCGCTGTCCGCAAGCCCGCGCCTACGGTGGCCGGGAATCGGCTGCCGATTCCCGATGCTCAGGGCATCTCCTGCGGCGACTAGGGGCGTGAGGGCGCAAAACTTGCCTCTCCCTCACGCGTCCCGCCTACTCCTTCGTCAGCATTACTGCTTCGCAGAAGGAGGTAATGGCTTCCCATGTACTCTCGCTCCGTACCATGGCCTGGACTAGGGCCGGACGCGAGAGATCGCCGCCGTCGATCGCTTCCGCGAGGACACGGCGGTGCTCCGCCCAAGCCAGGCAGACCTCCACCGTATGCTCCACCGTGTCCTCCGGGCGATCCACACAGTGGTGACACCCGGGCGTTTCCTCTCGCCTTATCCGGAACAGGTACCTCCCGAAGCACCCGTGTCCAGTGAGGACCTGCGTCAGGCGGAAGGTGAGGACGCCGTGGTGCCTCTCCAGCCACTCCTCAAAGAGGGGACTTATCGCCGCAATTGTGGCGTGCCCAGCGCTGGGTTGCGACAATCGCACTTTCCATGCCGCCATGAGATCCTGCTGGAGCTCTGTCCGCCGTGCCGCGGTTTCTCGCGGCAGCGGAGTTACGCCCCGGCGTTTTGCCTCCTCGCGCCACTCCCACATGTGCGCGAGGACTTTTGCCTCTAGATCCCATGGCGGTAATCCGGCAAGGAGGTCCGCCGCCTCCCCGGAGACCGTGCGGTATCCCCGGGCTAACCGGATGGCCATGACCCTCTGGGACGCGTTCAACCGACGGACCGGTCGCCGCCTCACGGAACGCGCCCACACCGGAGCTCCGTAAAGGGCCATGGACCGCGCGACCCCCGCGTAGAGCCTCCGGCAGGAGGCGTTTGGACCCCCCAGATTGGCCGTATGCCAATATCCTGTCAGAGGTACGCTCCAACGTGTGTCTCTCTGCGCTCTGAGCAGAGACGCACAGCGGCGGAGTAAGAGCGGGCTCGGTGTGCACTAACTCTGCCGCCGGGCAGGCAGGAAGAGGCCTTCTCTTTCTGCCACCGTTATTCTCGTAGCCCCGAAGATTGTCAAGGTCATGTCTCTGACTTTTGACGGGGGTCGAGGGTCTTGGCACCGCCCGGGCCACGAGGAAGAAAACCTCTATAAAAAATCACCACAAACCTCCAAGCGGCGGCGCACCGTGAGGGAGGTTGATAGCTTGACTAATGGGTAGCTAAATTAGTCGCTAGTGCGAACCACTAGATTTTGAGACAATACAAAGTTATTACTCGTGGGAACAAATATGGATCCAATAAATAAAAATAAAAACCGTAGCGAAGAGGAGGGAAGTGATGCGGGGTCGGAGTCCGACGCCGTATCTGGCGCGAAGGGCTTTATAAGAGCCAAGAGCGCGAAGTGGTGGGGGCGGCTAAGAAGAACCTAGAGTTCTTGAAGAAGCGCCCCAAACCGGGGGATGGCCAGGAGTCTTCCTCGGATGGATGGGTGAGCTCGGCCCGTAAGAAGATCAGCCGGCGGGGTGGGGCCCATGAAAGTGGTGTGGGCAGAGGGCTCACCAAGAAGGAGGCCAGCAAGCCGAGCCGAGCCGGCCCGGCTGAGCCAGAGTCGCAGTTGGGGTCAGTTTCGGCCGGGTCGGAGTCGTCAGGTGGTGAACCGGACGCCGCTGGCGGCTCCGATTCGGAGCGAGCGGCCAGGTTTGCAGAGGTCTTGGTAGCCGCTATCAAAAGTGTGGCCTTGAAGAGGACTCAGTCCTCTAAAGACAAGGCCATATCCACAGCCACGGTCTCCATTATGGCGGCAGCGGAGGCCAGTCACCTCGGGCCCCCGTCGGACGCAATGTCCGAAATGCGGGCGGAGGTCGCCCGTTTGACAGCCGCCATGGAGCTTCTCCGAAAGGAGAACGTGGAGCTCCGAGAGGACCTGGCTAGGCTTCGAGAAGCCGGCCCCCGGGAGGTGCCACAGGGGGAGGCGCGGCATGGGCAGGTCGGGCCCGTACCTGCTGAGGCCCTGGTACGGCGGGAACTGGCTGCCTTCCGGAGCCGGTTTTCTGCCCTGGAGGCCATAGTCTTACGCCCCCCGCTGGCGGCGAGCCAGGCGGCCTCGAACCAGCGGAAGGCGGCATCGTATGCCGCCGCTGCGGCTGCCACGGCCAAGCCGGGGTCATCGGGGCAGGTGAAAGGCGGGGCCATGCCGGAACCCGCAAGGGCCCCAGCCCCAGCGGCGAAACGACCGCCCCCGCCTCCTAAATCCCCTCCGGCTGACACCGAATGGCAAGTAGCCAGGGAGAAGAGGAAGGCGGGTAAGGCAGCAAGGGCGGCCAAAAAGAAGGAGAGGCGGCAGCGGCGCAAGGAACGAATCGTCGCGGCTAGGCTCCGTGCCCCGAGGTCCGCAGCTGTAGTGATCACACTACAGCCGGAAGCGGAGAAGAAGGGCGTGTCCTACCACGACAAGGCGAGGGAGGCGGTGAACCTCGAGGAGCTCAGCGTTGCCGATGGCATCCGGATAAGGGTCACTGCGACTGGGGCCCGGATGCTGGAGGTTCCCGGTGCGGCCAGCGGCTCGACCGCTGACGCTCTGGCCGAGAGGCTTAGGGCGTCCCTAAATGCGGACGAGGCCCGAGTGTCCAGACCCACCAAGTGCGCGAACATGCGCATACTGGGTTTGGACGACTCAGCGACGGAGGGAGAGGTGGTGGCTGCCGTCGTTAGGACTGGAGGGTGCTCAGCCGAGCAGGTTAGGGTAGGCACCATCCGTCCTACCAGCGCCTCATGTCGTGCGGTGTTCCACAGGGCACGGTCGTAGGCCCCCTCCTGTGGAACATCGGGTACGACTGGGTACTGAGGGGCGAACTCGCGCCGGGCGTGGACCTGACGTGCTATGCGGACGACACGCTGGTCACGGCCCGGTGGAGTTCTCACAGGGAGGCAGCGTTGCTGGCGACGGCTGCGGTATCACAGGTGGTGAGCCGCATACGGCGCCTCGGCCTGGAGGTGGCCCTCAACAAGTCGGAGGCCATGGTGTTCGACTCTACGTGGGGATCGTGCGATCGATGGACCTGTACGGGGCCCCGATCTGGGCGGCTGACCTGAAGGCCGGTAGCATTGCTGTTCTGCGGAGGCCGCAAAGAGCGATGGCCGTCAGAGTCATCAGGGGGTATCGCACGATCTCCTACGAGGCGGCTTGCGAACTGGCCGGATCCCCGCCCTGGGACCTGGAGGCGAAATTACTCGCGTCATTGTATCGGTGGCGCGAGGAAATGCAGGCGCGAGGTGAGCGACCGATGCAGCGAAAAATGGAGCAGCGTCGGTCGCAGCTTCGCGAGGTCCTGGTGGCGGAATGGCGGGACAGGCTCTCACGCCCTACCTCTCTGCCTCGGCACCATCGAGGCTGTCCGGCCGGTGCTCGACCTTTGGCTCGGGAGGAGGCATGGCTCCCTGTCGTTTCGGGTGACGCAGGTGCTCTCGGGGCATGGTTGCTTCGGGAAGTACCTGTGTCGCATAAACAGGGAGCCGGACGCCCGGTGTCACCACTGCGTCGACTGTCGGGAGGACACGGAGCCGCGCCGTGCCCTCATCTCTGGAGTAGGCAGTGACCTGTCGCTGCCGGCTGTCGTGAATTCGATGGTCGGCAGCGAGGAGTCCTAGGACGCGGTGGTTTCCTTCTGCGAGACAGTCATCTCGCAGAAGGAGACTGCGGAAAGGGAGAGGGAGATCACATCCTCTCACCCGGCCCGCAGCAGGCGCACCGGGCGTCGGCGGAGGGCGGACAACGCCCTCTTCCAGGCCCCCTAAATGGGTCCAGGGGCGACGGACTCGGGGACGTCCGTGGCGGGCCGGCACTAGCCGGGGGTTGCGGAAGGATCGTAAGTTCCCGCGACCCTCAGCGTAGGTGTGAGATGGAACACCGGGGTGGTTTTTAGTCAGTAAGAGTCTGACAGACCCCTCTGCCCGCCCCAGGGCGGAGGACATCCATGAGGATTTCCCACCCCGAAACAAAAAAAAAAAAGGCACCATCCGTCCTGACTTCACGGGGATGCGAACCGTTACGGTGTGCTGCCCCGTGGCGGTGGCCCGAAAAATAACCGGGGAGGGCCAAAGGCTCAAGGTGGAGTGGGTTTCCACGCAGGTGAAACTGTTGGAACCCAGACCTCTGAGGTGCTTCTATATCGTTACAGTAACATAATGTTATAAAAGTTTAAATAAAATGAAGCCATTTCTTTATTACGTTTCCGTTGGACAGATACTTTTGTGTTAGGAGCCAATAACTTCCACTCTTTTAATCTAGATCCTAGTAATTCAGCTTGCCGAATTGATAAATCTAAGTCTCGTATCAAATCATTCAATTCATTTTGATTTATCAGATGTTGACGGCCAAGAGAACTTGTAGAAGGTAAAAACTCAGGATGTTTGCTGCTTTCGTCATTATATTCTACAACATTTGGCGAATCTGGCTTTTCCGAAATCTCAATTTCATTTTTGGCAGGAGGTAAAAGAGGAGGCATTTCTTCACTGTGAGGTACTGGTTTCGACATTGAAGGAACGTCAGGATACTGAATGTTGTGCTTGATTGATGAAGGTTGTGCCATAAAGCTGGTACGGCAAATGGCATTGACATCTTGTTTCCATTAATCCAAGATATGAGAGTAGCATAGCGCGAAACACAAAAAAACTGTGGTATCCATGGTTTATCTTGATTAATAGCATGCCCAAAATAAAGTAAATATGCACTTCTCACTTTTTCAGAAACATTTTTTGTTTGTGATTTCACAATGTACTGTCCACAAACGTAACAAAACTTATTTGGTGCATTTTTGCAGTTGCGACAGCCACTTAGTTCCGTAGTAGTCATGTTGGATTTTCAAATAAATATGTTCAGAGATATCGAGGTATATTCAATAGAAACGATTTATAAATAAAACAAAACAATAAAAAAGTATAATAACATCGAAAACCTCAACTGTTTCTTATACGCCTAAAGTGAGGGTAGTTAAAATAATGATTGACATGCTCGAAAACTAGACGTGATGGATACCACATATGTTTGGAACTTTTTATCTATGACTCATTACCTATTCATTACAGCTATCAGTTTAACGGGTACCAAAATGGGGCCAAACTGGCTTCGCACTCTCCGGGTAGTACACAGTTCTGGTCCCTGTCTAAAGCGGCTGAAGCGAATTTCTGTCGACCCACTTTACCTCCAATGATGAAACCTGATGGGTCACTGGCTCACTCTGCAGGTGAGAAAGCAAATCTATTTGCATCTCTCTTTGCAAGCAATTCACGTCTGGACGCTGGCTCTAAGCAACCACCTACTGTACCTCATTGTGACTCCTCGATGCCGGAGATCGCAGTTCACATTAAAGAGGTCCGAAGAGTATTGTGCAGTCTAGACGTGAACAAGGCCAGCGGGCCTGACGGCATTCCAGCGAGAGTGTTGAGGCAGTGGCCTGAACTGTCTCCTGTGTTGACACGTTTGTTCCGCCTCTCTCTTAAAAAAAGGACGGTACCAAAAACCTGGAAGCTTGCAAATGTGCAACCAGTGCCCAAAAAGGGCGACCGTGCAGACCCTGCCCATTACCGTCCGATCGCCATTACCTCCATTCTGTGCAAGGTTATGGAAAGGGAACAGTAAGTTGCTGACCTACCATGAAAACAATGATCTCCTCAGTGACCGTCAATACGGCTTTCGCCGAGGACGGTCAACTGGCGATCTTCTTGTGTACGTTACGCACTGCTGGGGCGAGGCCATCGAGAAACACGGCGAAGCCTTGCTATATCGCTTGATATCTCGAAGGCCTTTGACAGGGTCTGGCACGCTGGCCTACTCAGCAAGCTTCCTGTTTATGGCATCCCAGCTGATTTTTGTAGCTGGAAGCTGGATATCAGACTTCCTTAGTGGACGGTCGATCAGAGTAGTCGTTGACGGCTGCTCTTCCGACCTTATGGCTATTGATGCCGGAGTTCCTCAGGGGTCTGTTCTCTCTGCAACTCTTTTCCTGCTGCACATCAATGACCTACTTCAACCTGGTATTGTTGGGTACGCAGATGACAGTACTGTTTCAGAGAGATACTTGTCCAGCGCAAAAACCAGTGGGGCCGAAGTTCGTTCCTTAAGAGAGGCCATGGTAGAGCGGACAGATTTGACCTTAAGTCTTGTCTCCCAGTGGAGTGATGATAATCTGGTCTCTTTTAACGCCACCAAAACACAGGCGTGTCTTTTTATCGCTAAAAGGAGTCGTTTCGATCAAACTCCTACTTTTCGGGGTACATCTGTTCCTGTAACTGATCGGCTCGAGCTAGGCATGGAGTTGACATCATGTCTCAACTTCGGATCCACCATCGAGTACAAAGCCCAAACTGCGGCCAAGAAACTGGGCATCCTAAATAGGGTGAAGCGATACATTACGCCTGGACAGCTTTTAACTCTCTACAAAGCGCAAGTCCGATCCTGCATGGGTATTTAGCTGAGCCATCCCAAAGGTGGCTGCAGCAGCCACCTTTGGGATGGCTCAGCTAAATACCAACTTGCCACGCTTGATTCGGTGGAACGCAGAGCTAAGAGGCTCATTGGCGACGTAAGACTGGTGGATGCCAAGCTTCACAGCTTGGCTCATCGCCGCAAGGTTGCCTGCTTGTCGGTCTTTTACAGATTGTACTTCGGTGAGTGTGTTCGAGAACTCCACGACCTCATTCCGCCTGCCCCCTTCTACCATCGGACATCTAGACGCACTGCCGGTTACCATCCCTACCTAGTTGCTATTCCACCAATTCGCACTAAGCGTTTACAAATGTCTTTTGTGATGCGCACCGCAAAGGAGTGGAACTCTCTGCCTGCGTCTGTGTTTCCGAACGTATACAACCCCGATCTCTTCAAAGTGAGAGTTACAGGCTTTTTCTGGGTAAGCTCGCTCCATCGTCGACTTGGTCTCTGTCATCTCTGACCTAGACTAGAGTCAAGAGCAAATTGTCTATACATATAAACAAATAAATAAAATTGAAGTGTCTGTTTGTAATGTCAAAATAACAACTTTTTACTAAGTGCTTAAGAAAGTATAAACGGTGCTTATAACAAATTAGCAATTTTTAAAATTGTTGTCTGTGGTCTGTCTGTCTGTTTGTTCCGGCTAATCTACGAAACAGCTGGACCGATTCTGACGGGACTTTCACTGGCAGATAGCTGATGTTACGAGGAGTAACTTAGAGATAATAAATTAATAAATTGATATTGAATTTAAAGATTTTAATAGGAAGTACCTACTATTTATTTTGATATTATAAAAAACTTAAAATGATTGATTTCCAAGATTTTAATTGATTTCTTGATTTTAAATAATATTGATGTTTTAAAACATTTAAATGAATTTAACGATGATTGTAATTTTAATTTTATTTATGTGAGTAATGCACTGTTGTTATTTAATTTTAGTTATAATAGTATGATTGTGGTGTGTATTTGAATCTTGGTTACTAACATAATTTCGTAATAAATTTCGTATTACTAACAAAAATATGGATCACTGTATCTGAAGTAAATAAAATAAATTAAATTAATAATAATTTTACTCACCGATATCATTAGGCGCCTTGCGATTTCACTAACAGAAATGTTTTGCTCAGCAAAACAATAATCTGAGCTTTTTTGAGTATTGTTAAATGATGCATGGTCTAAGTTAATCAATTTATCACAATAAGTTCAAAGTTCGAAGTTTATTCCGTTTATAAGTATTTATGTATATAACTATATATCTATATATATCTATGTATTTACTCCAGTATTTTATAGTTATTTTCGTGTTATCTATCCCTTATGTTGCACCTGCCATGTTTTGTCTCTGCATCACCCTAAGGTTGACTGGTAGAAAATGCCTCAGGCATTAAGTCCGCCTTTGTACGGTATTCTTTTTACTTGTGCATAAAGTTTTAATAAATAAATAAATAAATAACAAACTTCCTAAAAGTGCAAAAGGAGGAGTATAGGTGTAGTTGCTGTAATGCAGTAGTTGTAATGCAGACCGACTCATACATGACTCATACATAAGCTCACAATTATTAAAGGCAGGAATATATTTTTAAAGTGGGTAGTTATCTTCTAAACTGGCAAATAATTATAAGTAGGCGAGATACTTGTGGTAGATTCTCTAATCGGTCAGAATATCGCTTTATTCAGTCAGTATCGAAATTACAAAATCTCAAAAATAATACTTAATTGTAGTAAACTCGTGGCTCGAACTTAAATCATTTGTCACTGTAGGTCGATTGCTTACCTGTTGCGTCTCGAGAGCAACCATCTCTTGCAGCGAAATTATACTATCATTTAGAAGACGTTAGCGCACTCACTCTACGAATGCGATGTTTGCGTAGCTGTCATTGGTAGCAGTACGTACAGTATGTAGCGAAAAGAAAAAGAAGGAAAATCACTTTTTCACCACATCAAGTTTAATTTTGTTCTTTTTTTTTAATAGGAAAACATTGCAATTTAATATAAAAAGTAAAAAAAAAAATATTTAAAGTATAAAAAAGTTGCGGGTTGATTTATGTAAAAAAAAGAAGATAAATAGCAGAGAACTTTGGTCCGATAGGGTAAAGTACGAGAATATCGAAAGAAAAAAGACGTCCTAACCAGTCGATTGCAATCGCTATTAGGTACGCTCCCAAAATAAACCGTAAAGGGAAAAGAGATCAGAGAACCAAGGTATCTCGCATTTTACAGGCTTGAAAATTTAAAATAAAATTGTGAACGAATTAAAAATTTGCAGAGAGTTAAACTAACTACGTTACTTAGCTAGTATATAAAAAATATCGTAAAAAATCATTGTCCAACGTAATTACGTCCGGCGAGGTGTCGTAGACAGCAGGAGGCGCAGGCGGTCCACGTGGTTGTGTGGCCTTCGCGGCTGGATGCGGCCAATTACTCCGCGTTGGTTGTCTATGTCAAGCGTTTATTTGGGCCAGAACCTGGAGGCCGAAAGACGGCCAACAGGCCGTCATTCATTTTGTCTTAGGATTAATCAGTTTAGAACACTAAACTGATTAATCCTAAGACAAAATGAATTAGGGTTAGACCAGAGTGATCAGACTGAACTTACGATTGAGGAAAACGATTAAAAGATACGTACCAGGAACATTAAGATGAACTTCCCGACTCAAATCATGGAAGTATAGGATTCGAACTTGAAAGAAACGTTCCTATGACAATAAATAGCGGATATTAGCACAGAAGGTAAAAAAAAAACATAATCCTACTACGGCAACAAAATAACAGGAATACATTCCGAAAGTAAAAGATAGGACGAGGATAGCAACTTGCTATTTATTATATGACCAAGAAAAATCGTATTAAATACGATTTCACAAATTACACGTAAAGGAGACGGAAACGATTACATAAAATCTTGGGCCTGAATGTAACGAGATGAAATTGATGTGAATTAATAGATTAAAACTTATCAGTCCCTCGCTGAAAATTCTGTAAGTTTTGACAATCTGAGAGCCGAGTTATTAGAGGTTTAGTAAAAGTAAGGCTATGTCACAACCTTTAACTAAAAACTTATTCCTGAAGTGCAAAAGATGTTCTTTAAACACTAATGTGTATTATATTTCGTCTAAGGGTCGTCGGCCTAGTGTATTGCAGTGACTAGTTGCTATCCATATCCCTCAATTCACACAGCGAACCATAGTTTCAGCAATATCCAATCCACAAGGCGGCGGTAAAATCCAAAATAACAATTCCAAGTCAAACGTGTGAGCGACCTTCGGTGTCCAGTGTAAAAGCAAGGGTCGTACAAGGTAGGCAGGGTCAAAATCCGTGAAAAACAACGCAGTGGTCGTTAATCTGAAAAGCAATCAAAACGCATCGGAAAACACGAAACCAAAATGTACTCTGTGCACGAAACGAGTGACCAAACAAGAGCAGTTGGCAACTGTCTTCTGTCAATGTTGAGCTGACTCACAGCTGTCATGCCAGAGACATAGACTAAAAATATAAGACTGATTTTAATCGATATGAAATCGATATTCATTATATTGGTTTTTCAGTAATTAATTGATATTTAATTTATTAATATGACATGTAAGTAAATGCACTATTTTGTATATAAGTATATTTAGTGCATTTGATTACTCGAGTTAATTACTTAGTGCGAAGGTTTTCTTTTTGTAATTTTGTGATCGATTACTTATAACTATATTTCTCTTAATTCTCCACTTCTAGATTGAGAATTGAGCTGATTTTTAATATTCTAAGATAAAAAAATATGACTAATTTTTTAGATCATATCTCAACTTATTACATTTGGGCCCACCGTTTTCCATCTCCTTTTCAACTAACTGGGTCAGTATCAACAGATCAACTTTTTGCAACTGACGCGCCATACTGAAAAAACGAGGACCCATCTGTCAGAAAAAAATAATTCGAATCATGAAATGAAAAGGTAAAGAAATTGACCAGAATCAATGATGAAACGGAAAAAAGGTTGACATTAAAGAACCAAAACGTTTTGACATGCAGAGTTATGCTGCAAGTAGCAATATAGTTTATTAGTGTGCGTGTGTGTAAATGCGGTATTTACCTATAATTGTTTGTTACATTTAGTTCTGTATTTTCTGTTTTTTCCTGTAATTTCTGTAATGTATACGAACGTTGGTAAATCTAAATAAATAAATAACTAGTTGCTTAACTCTTTTGGCGTGTGTACCGAATAAAAACATAACTTTGTCTTTCTACAACTGGTCTTGTAATGGACGCCGAGCATTAGCCCTACATATATATAAGTTAAGACCCATTTGTATTAGGATAGACATAAAATAGGCATAGTTTTAACTTATTTATATTAGGTAGGCACATATTTTAATTATATAGCGGTAGTACATAAGTTTAGGATAAGAAATTGTTAAGATAAAAGTAGAAATAATTCATTTTTGCGAAAAGGTCCCCGTTACGGTAAAGTTTCGTCGTAGTTAAGGTTCGGGACGCCTTTTCGTGCTGCGCTCTGATTGGTCGAAACTTTTGAGCTATTTCTGAGAATTTGTCCGAGGCATTGTTCAACTTCTCAGAATATTGAATAATTATTTCCGAGAATCAAATAATGTAGGAGATTTTAAAGTATAAAAGTAGGAACATTTGGCTGGTAGGACATGCCCTCCGAATGATCACGGGATCCCCCTACTATGTCCGGAACGAGATCCTCCACCTCGATCTCAAAATCCCCACCATCCTCCAATTCATGAAACGTAACTCCAAGCGTTTCTTCGATACCGCCGCAAAACATCGCAACCCCCTAGTTGTCGAGGCCGCTAATTATACCCCCTCCAACATTAGTAAAGTCCGCCGTCCGAAGCACACACTGTTAGACCCAGACGACCCTATTACTCTCCTCCAGGAAAGCAATAGGGCTTCTAGTACAGTTTACAAGAACAAAAAACCGACATTCCGACCCCGCCGCCGAGGTCCAGCGCGAAAACCCCAAATTAATAATTCCCCCCGTCCCTTGCTCGAAGAAGCGCCAGCCCGCGCCGAAGCTGAGCCTGTAGCTTTAAATTCCCCAGATAACAATAATTATCCAAGTTTGATCCAGCCTGTCCCAACTTGCTGTCTCCCCAGTGACGCCCTAAGCCGAGGTTCGTACCCCACAGGGGGTGCCCTTAGCGCGCAGTCACTTAGTATTGTAAGTAACACGCCCCTGGCTGGAGGCTTTGAGTTAGCTTAAGGCAGCCACAGGATTGACCGGTTAAGTAGTCACGGCCACTCTTGGCCAACTACGAGATGCCATTGCTAGGAAAAAAAAAAAAAAAATAAACTGGTAGGACACAGTCGGCCTCCAGCTCTACTAGAAGAACCACAAGGAAGAATAAAGGGAAGAAAATCAAGAAGTCTTTCATTCCTCCACCCCTCAAGCCAAGAAGAAAACCAAATACAGTCCACAATAGTCTGGTCCATCGAGCTGCGGATATCAGAAGAAAGAAGAATCTGCGGCAAGAGCGAAGAAAAGAAGCCGACTGCACCGACCGACCGACCGGTTTTAGACCCGACCGGTTGTCTCTAGCATTCCGACGAGGTTTGAACCCGACCCAGGTTTAAAACCCGACTGGCTTGCGCCGAGCGACCCGACAGGTTTGAGTCCGATCGGTTGGAACCCGACCGGTTCACCGAACGGAACCAACTGGTCCATTGACCCGGACCGACCGGTTTCTTCGACCATACCGACCGGTTCCTAGGCCGACGCCGACCAGAACCGAACCAGTGCCGGCGAAGGAGAACAAGAGGAACCGAAGAGGGTACGTGTCGAAGAACCGAAGAGCAACCGAACCGAAGAGTTGCCGAACCGAAGAGTTGCCGAACCGAAGAGTTGCCGAACCGAAGAGTTGCCGAACCGAACCGAAGAGTTGCCGAACCGAAGAGTTGCCGACCCGAACGTGCCGACCCGAACGTGCCGAACCGAACGTGCCGACCCGAACGTGCCGACCTGAACGTGCCGACCCGAACGTGCCGACCCAAACGTGCCGACCCGAACGTGCCGACCCGAACGTGCCGACCCGAACGTGCCGAACCGAACGTGCCGACCCGAACCGAACTGAAAATCCTAAAATTTCGAGTTCAATCAAGATCCGAAGACACCCAGGAAACACGAAGAAAAGTGAAGAAACTTCGCGAAGGAACATAGAAAATGGTGGTCACAAGGAGCCAAGGGGATGCAGCGGAAGTCGAAGAGCAGCGACGTGCCCAGGAACAGGAGGCGCGCCGCAGGGAAGCTGAAATGATTGCGCAGGAGCGGATCAGAAGATTTTCACTGGACCCACCAGCATCACCATTTTTAGGGGACAACAGCACGGCGGGACCATCCGCAACACAGCTGACGGCCACTACGACACAACGGAGGAAGGGATCGCCGACCAGATCAATCAGGTCCCAACGATCCACAACGAGCATAACCACGCGACTACGGATGGCAGAATTGGAAGCAGCAGAGAAGCTGGCAGCTATAAAAAGAAAGGAACTGGAGCTAGAAGCCGACCTAGTCAAGAAGAGACTAGCAGCTGAAGTATCCGCGATCAATGACGAAGAAAGCGTGCATGGAGAACCCACTCCTCCTCGTGAAGAACCACATCAGAAGGTGGACGAATGGTTGAGGACGAACCCCCTCGACTCACGGGGGGAGGAGGGAACCCGGGACACCAGGGAAGAGCCTAAGCAGATACGCTTCGAAGTTCCACGAGCAAGATCACCCACTCCGACAAGAAGGAGCAGCATCGAACACTTGGCCACCACGTTGGAGGATGGCCAGACCCAGGCCTCGACACACCGACTTGCCGACCTTCTCCGGAGCAGCCAACGAATGGTTGCCGTTTAAAGCAGCAGTACGAGATACGACCAGCATGTACCAGGTGTCGGCATCAGAGAACATCCAGAGACTAAGGAGCTGTCTCAAAGGGGAAGCAAGAGACGCCGTGGCCGCCCTTCTACACACGGCCACAGATCCAGACGTCATAATGAAGACCCTCGAGCAGTGCTTTGGGAGACCTGAAGTCATCATCGACCGAGCGCTGGAAGACCTGAAGAAACTTCCAAAGCCTAGTACATCAGCAGCCGAGCTTAACAATTTTGCTATCAAGCTGCAAAATATCATCTGCGTGCTGAAGACAATCGACCGAAGAGGATACCTGTACAACCCTCTAATGACGCGAGAAGTGTTGGACAAGCTCAGTCCGCACCTACGATCAAGATGGTGCGACTACGCCTACGACCACGAGGGAACAACGGACCCGGAGATCGTCGTCATGTCTCGCTTCTTGATGCGGGAAGCGGATAGGGCATTGCGATATACGTATGCCCCGTCTGCAAGCGCCGCAATACAGAAGAAGGAGACTCGACCCACCATGATCATGAAGAAAAAGGCGAGCGTCTTCACAACGATCGAAGGAGCGGAGGAAGAACGAAACAGGTGCCCCAAGTGCGAACAAGCTCACGTCCTGACGCAATGCCCCAAATACAAGGCACTCACTGTGGATGAGCGATGGCGCTTCATAAAGGAGAAGAAGATATGCTTCAAATGCGCTCAGAAGCAACACAGGCGCATAAGTTGCAAGGCGAAGGCGTGCGGCGTAGACGAGTGTCACCGCCCGCATCATGCAACTCTCCATCAAGTGCGAGAAGCAAAGACAGAAGACCCAAAGACAACCGAGCCAAAGGAGGAAGCGGTCCTGTCCGTAGCAACCCGACCCGCTGCCGGACCGCGAGCAGTTCTGCTGAAGATGTGCCCAGTCATCATTTCTGGGCCACGAGGGGAGGCGAAGACCTACGCCCTCCTGGATGAAGGAGCCACAATCACCCTCGTCGATAAGGAATTGGCGGCGAGCATCGGAGCAGAGGGACCATCGCAGCCTCTCCACTTGAACGGGGTCAACATGTCGCAACAAGAGATGGAGAGTCAGCTGGTGGACATACAAGTCAGAGGGTTGAAGAGCGGCGACAAGCACAAGGTCAGAGCGAGGACCATAGACAAACTCCGCCTTCACCAGCAGTCCATCCCTGACACCATGTTGGACTACGAGCACCTGAGGGACCTGGCACCAGAAGAGGTGTGCTACGAACTAGCGCGCCCCGGAATCTTAGTGGGGACAGACCACTGGGAATGCATCATGTCCCGCGAGCTCCGAGTCGGCGGCCCGGAACAACCAGCCGCATCAAGAACACAGCTAGGATGGGTGGTGCACGGAACCGCGCCACGCAAAGCCATCTATCAAGAAGGGAATGTGCTACACGTCTACGAGCCTGAACGGAAGCCAGGGACAGGCAGCCAAGAACTCCACGACTTAGTGGAAGCACATTTTAAGATCGACGCACTCGGCATACAAGGGAAGCCGAGAATTAAGGAAACGGACCAACGAGCCATCGACATAGTCACCGGAACTACGAAGAAGATCGATACCGGCTATGAAGTCGGACTGCCATGGCGACGAGACGACGTCACCATGCCACCGAGTTACGATCAAGCGTTCCGGAGACTGAAGAAGGTCGAGCAGAAGATGGACATTGATCCGGAATTTGCAACCGAGTATACGAAGCAAATCGACAACCTATTGGACAAGGGATACACAACGCCATGCAACGGATCAGAGGAAGCAAGCGCTATATGCTGGTACCTGCCACACTTCGCCGTACAGAACCCGAACAAACCCGGCAAGCATCGGCTGGTATTCGACGCCGCGGCTAAGAGCAACGGCGTGTGCTTAAACGACGAGCTGCTGGAAGGACCCGACCTGCTACTATCACTGCCAGGGATCCTGTTTAGGTTCCGAGAAAAGGCAGTAGGGATCACAGCGGACGTACAAGAGATGTTCCTGAGGATCCGGATCAGGCCAGAAGACCAACCAGCACAGCAGTTCCTGTGGCGAGGCGACCAGAGAGAAGATCCCCCGAGAAAGTTCAAGATGACCAGCATGATCTTCGGTGCAACAAGCTCCCCGTACATGGCCCACTATGTCCGCAACCACAACGCAGACGTACACGGGCAAGAGTACCCGCGGGCACTAGAGGCCATCAAGAGGAGTCACTATATGGACGACTTGGTAGCCAGCTACGAAGATACGGAAGAAGCATGGAAGGCGGTTGAAGAAACGAGAGCAGTACACGCTCATGCAGGATTCACGCTACGAGGATGGAGCTCCAACAACGCAACGGTGCTACGCGACGTGCCTCAAGAATTACACGCCACCTCTTCTACACAACTGGGGGGAGAACAGCCCGAGAGCAAGATTTTGGGGCTGTACTGGAACGCGGAACGAGATGAGCTGGGCTTCAACACATCAATGAATCGGGTCCCAGGTGAAGTAAGAGCAAGAACCCGTGCACCGACCAAACGTGAAGCCCTCAGCGCCGTGATGTCTATCTACGACCCGTTGGGATTGCTGAGCCACTACACTATACGATCGAAGATCATACTGCAGAGCTTGTGGCGCCTACAGACGACGTGGGACGAGCAGATTCCGGCTGAAGAGAACGAGCTCTTCGCATCCTGGCTTGCGCGTCTCCCCGAGCTCACCCAGCTTCGACTACCGAGATGTTACCTGATGCAGAAGTACGAGCGCATCGACCTACACATCCTGTGCGACGCCAGCGAGCAAGCCTACGCAGCCGTGGCCTACTGGAGAATAAAGAATCTCGACGGGAGCCTGAACGTCGTGTTGGTAGCCGCCAAAGCTAAGGTGGCGCCTCGCCGAGTCCAGACCATACCACGCCTGGAGTTGCAAGCTGCGATCATCGGAGCGAGACTCGCGAACACCATAAGAAGGGAGCACCGCATCAACATCAGCCAGACGACCTACTGGACTGACTCATCCACCGTGGTGCACTGGATTCACCACGACATGCGACGCTACACGCCGTTCGTCGCGCACCGCCTAGGAGAGATCGCGGAGCTGACTCAAAAGGAGGAATGGCGTTGGCTGCCCACCTCATGTAACGTAGCTGACGACGCCACTTGACTCGTCGACACACCCATCAACGCAACGGACCGATGGTTCCAGGGACCGGATTTCTTGCTCCTACCGGAGGAGCAGTGGCCCACAGCGACGACGAACGAGCACGAGGACGAAGAGGTCCTCCACATCAGTGAGAAGACAGAACGAGACAGCTGGCTACCGAACCCAGCCCGCTTCTCAAAATACGAGGTCTTAGTGAGGGCCACCGCCCGAGCAATCGCCTTCACCGACATCTGCCGACGGAGAGCAACGACAATGGAGCATCGCCACATCCACCGCGCCGAGGCCGAGTTGATTCGTCAAGCTCAAGAAGACAGTTTCGGCGAAGAACTGAAGAGGATCCGGTCCATGCGACCGCTGATGAAGACGAGCCGGCTGTACCGGTTGGATCCAGTATTAGAAGACGATGTCCTGAAGGTGCGGGGCCGAATCGAGGCCTCTTCCGCGCCAATCGAGACGAAGCGGCCAATCATCCTGGATGGCCGTCATCAGCTGACCAAGCTCCTGGTTCTGCGGGAGCACTGCGCTGCGGGTCACGCCAACCGAGAACGCGTGACAAACGACCTACGACAACGGTACTGGGTCATCCACTTACGGCCTACAGTACGCACCGTCGAGAAGAACTGCGCCTACTGCAACAGGCGACGAGCAACGCCACAAACACCGGCTACAGGGGACTTGCCACACGCCCGCCTTGATCCGTTCCACCGCCCGTTCACTAACTGCGGGGTGGATTATTTCGGACCAATGATGGTCAAGGTAGGGCGACGCCGAGAAAAAAGGTGGGGTGCACTCTTCACATGCCTCACTTCCCGCGCCGTGCACATCGAGCTCGTCGCATCACTTTCCACTGACTCAGCAATCATGGCGCTGAGACGAATGGCCGCGCGCAGAGGCTGGCCAAGAGTGATGTACTCCGACAACGCGACCAACTTCCGTGGGGCTGATCAAGAACTACGGAACGCCTACACCGAATGGATGCCTGCCCTGCAAGACGAAGGACTCCTGCATCGCATGGAATGGCGCTACATACCTCCTGGCGCACCCAACCAAGGCGGTGCGTGGGAGCGGATGGTGCGCTCCGTGAAAACAGCCCTCAGCGTCACCCTGAGGGAGAAGGCTCCTGCTGAAGAAGTGCTCAGAACTATACTCACCGAAGCTGAGTTCTCTGTAAATGCGAGACCACTGACACACGTCAGCGTGAACCCCAGCGACCCCGAAGCCCTGACTCCCAACCACTTCCTGTTGGGGTCATCAGAAGGGCTGCCATCAACGGGACCCTGCGACGAGGCGGACAGAAGAACCTGGCGAGTTAGTCAAGCACTCGCGGACCACTTCTGGCGACGCTGGCTACACGAATACCTTCCCACCCTGGTGCCTCGCGGCGAGCCACAGAGCAACGTGCGACCGATGCAGACCGGCGACGTAGTACTCGTGGTCGACAGCACGCTGCCCCGGAACACCTGGCCGATGGGAGTCGTCGAGCGCACGCATCGCGGACCGGACGGCGGCGTCAGGGTCGTCGAGGTGCGCACCAGGACCGGCACTTTCCGACGCCCCGTGAGCAAGCTCGTCGTCGTGATGAAGAAAGAAGAGGCTACGCGGGCTACGCCGGGGGGAGAGCTGTAATGGACGCCGAGCATTAGCCCTACATATATATAAGTTAAGACCCATTTGTATTAGGATAGACATAAAATAGGCATAGTTTTAACTTATTTATATTAGGTAGGCACATATTTTAATTATATAGCGGTAGTACATAAGTTTAGGATAAGAAATTGTTAAGATAAAAGTAGAAATAATTCATTTTTGCGAAAAGGTCCCCGTTACGGTAAAGTTTCGTCGTAGTTAAGGTTCGGGACGCCTTTTCGTGCTGCGCTCTGATTGGTCGAAACTTTTGAGCTATTTCTGAGAATTTGTCCGAGGCATTGTTCAACTTCTCAGAATATTGAATAATTATTTCCGAGAATCAAATAATGTAGGAGATTTTAAAGTATAAAAGTAGGAACATTTGGCTGGTAGGACATGCCCTCCGAATGATCACGGGATCCCCCTACTATGTCCGGAACGAGATCCTCCACCTCGATCTCAAAATCCCCACCATCCTCCAATTCATGAAACGTAACTCCAAGCGTTTCTTCGATACCGCCGCAAAACATCGCAACCCCCTAGTTGTCGAGGCCGCTAATTATACCCCCTCCAACATTAGTAAAGTCCGCCGTCCGAGGCACACACTGTTAGACCCAGACGACCCTATTACTCTCCTCCAGGAAAGCAATAGCGCTTCTAGTACAGTTTACAAGAACAAAAAACCGACATTCCGACCCCGCCGCCGAGGTCCAGCGCGAAAACCCCAAATTAATAATTCCCCCCGTCCCTTGCTCGAAGAAGCGCCAGCCCGCGCCGAAGCTGAGCCTGTAGCTTTAAATTCCCCAGATAACAATAATTATCCAAGTTTGATCCAGCCTGTCCCAACTTGCTGTCTCCCCAGTGACGCCCTAAGCCGAGGTTCGTACCCCACAGGGGGTGCCCTTAGCGCGCAGTCACTTAGTATTGTAAGTAACACGCCCCTGGCTGGAGGCTTTGAGTTAGCTTAAGGCAGCCACAGGATTGACCGGTTAAGTAGTCACGGCCACTCTTGGCCAACTACGAGATGCCATAGTTAGGAAAAAAAAAAAAAAAAAAACTGGTAGGACACAGTCGGCCTCCAGCTCTACTAGAAGAACCACAAGGAAGAATAAAGGGAAGAAAATCAAGAAGTCTTTCATTCCTCCACCCCTCAAGCCAAGAAGAAAACCAAATACAGTCCACAATAGGTCTAATGTATCAAACGTTACCTATAACTTTTAATTGTTTTAAATAGGTCTACTAACTGCAATTGTAATCTTAATAAATACTTTAATTCTAGTATTATTGCTTCTTATTGTCTCGTAGATGGTGTGAAAAGTAGAGTATTTTCCTCGGGTATAAAGGTGCCTTCGTCTTGAGCGGGCTTGAATCCCTCGCTGCACTCAGGATTCTTGACTCCTTCTGACTTCCTCTGACTTCTTAATTTCGTTAGACACCGGATTCAATACGGCGCCCGCGACATAAGACATCGCTTAACCCCTTGCATAATCTACTATTTTGGGTCGGTCAGTGAAACAACCGTTACCTATTACCGCCATTCCATGATGCTGCATCGCATCGATTTAAGCGATACGTCTCCGGTAAAAAATTTTTTTGCTCAACCTCATACTTCCGTAAACTATTTGCATAGGCTCCATTAATTTGGTTATAATGTGGAGGTCAGATGGCAGTATTGCTCTGATTACAATATGTAGGTAGGTATCTCTACAGACACAAAGCTTATCGTTTATGAACCCCGAAAAGGCCAGGTATTAGAAAGAAAGATAGACGCTACAACGTGGGCTATTATACAAACAATTTTAAAGTTATGCTTGTAGTAGATAGTTTGAGGAAAATTAAGATAAATGGGGGAAAGTCAAACGAGACAAAAATTTTTGCATCAAGCCTTAATAAATTCACGTCTGTATTTCCCAAAGAGCTAGGAGGAGTGCTGAGTCTATTATAATACTATCGAGGAAACTTACATGTGACCAATTTGAAAACAAAATCCCGTGCACACGATGACCACATCTGTTAGGTTGTAGGTATAGCGGTCGAGCGCTGCAAGCAAGAATAGTCCTTACGGTGTACAGATGTTCGTTTCTCACATATTATTAGTTCCAAGTAGGGGGCAAGCCTTTTGCCGATGGAGCACCGAAGATCCAGTCTCTGGGCATCTACTGAGTTTCTTATGAAAAACCCACAAAAACTTTTAAAATTATTTTAGCAGCAGTCGCTGGCATCCTTTCTGAATCATCATCATCATCCACAGCCCGCTTTCACCCACTGCTGAGCATAGACCTCTTTCTTCATGTGCCAATAGCCTTTCTAAATACATACAGGGAAAACTATGCGCTTCGGCAATCATCGTTTACGTAACGCGCGATGAGATCTAATTATAGAGCTGTTACAACCATGGAATTACTTGCCTATTTTGTATTACCATAGTTATAAAATTATAGATTCCAATAAAACCTTTTCAAAACTTTTGAGTGTCAGATGACGAGGTGCGACCGGGGTAGGTAGTCCGACGTAGAAGTAGAAGCTTTTAGAAGCTTTGCCTCTGAGGGTTAGACTGTGCCGCAACGTTTGTGCTAATTCGGAAACACGAAGATTTTCGAAGCACAGAGGTACCTTTTCTAATTACATTAAATTCAAGCGATTACAGTATTTTTCAACAACGCGTATTTTTGTGTACCTACTCTAAACCTTTGTTTTTTAATCGGCTGATCAAGTTCTCAAAGAAGTGTAAGAAATTACAATTAAGGTATTTTTTTATATGAAGGCTTTTTTTACTGTCAGGACCCAGAACTGATCATGAATTACAACTATATTCTTTTGTTTATACATGTACTTAAACTAAAGATGTAGCTACTAACAAGTTTTAATTTAAATGAACAAAATCAACCGATGTTGTAGAAGATATGACTTCACGTACCTACCGATTAACTTATAAAGCCAAGAGAATACACAGTCGCGTGAGCGAAGCTGCAGGCACAGCTAGTCCATATATATATGAAGCTAAAATAAAGCACAAATGTTATGTATCTACTATCTACTTATGTGGTATAAAATAATTTTAAGTATTAATATCCATGTTACTATAACTTTAATTAATATAAGTTAAACATACGTTAAAAATAAATAATTATGTATACAATATAATGTTAACCTTAAGTACTCGTATAATTATTAACCTAGCTATAAGTCAAATGTACCTAATACTTGCTGCGCGCTAACGGGTCATGTGCTCTTAAGTTTAAGCCTAACTTGTAACTAAGTGTACAAATAAATAAATAAATAAATAAATATTGCTTGCAATCGCAACAGTGCAAAGATTTTTGAACATCAAAAATGTAGGTACCCTGTATGTGATGTACGAGTAAGCCTGTAATGTATGTAATAAGGGGTTTATTTATAAACGTTGCTTAAAGTTAAGTAACGATTAGCGACCGTTTAACGATGATTCGAAATTTTGCAGAGATCTGGATCCGAATCTAGATCGGATTTTCTGCATTTCGAAGTCTTTTTAACAATATCAATAATAACTTACCTACATATTTCGCAAGATAAGATCCCATATCTGTATATCCTAGTATACCTATTCATCTATGTAGGCACATACACACATTATTCGAACGCGTAAACGTGGGTTGCCATCTTTTAGCGGGGTTCATGAAATTGGCGGGGTTGTAAAAATACCGCTACGCCATTCGTCGGGCCTCAATAAAACTGGAAGGTCCCAACGACCCTCGCTTTATCCCCACACGACCACTTTAATAGTTTTTCATTACTCAAGTAGACGCCTATAAAAAAGAGAATAAAGTTTGGCAAGAAAATTGCATGGCTTGCATAATGCTTCGTGCCTATGGTGCGCCTTGAGATCGTAAATTTTATACCAAACAAAATTGGATTTGAAGATTGTTTGTCCGGAATTATTTATGGCTATAACAATGGGGCTATGTGAATGTAGTACTATAAAATATCTGTAGCTAACGAAAGGTAGATATATTATGATTGTTTAGGAAAGAAAGAATAAGTTTTCCTTTGAAACCTACCTATGCCAATAGCCAATAATCACAAAAAGAAAAAAAAATGAATCTGGTTTTAAATCGAAGGATTTTCAGTTTCAAAGGAAAAGGTACTGCTATAATACCTACCTAGTTAGGGATAACCTCAATATACGAGTATATGTATAATATTGTAAGGCAGGATTTTTAATTAATAAAGATGAACAATGATGTACTTTCTACAATATTCGAGTATCATTTTAGTAATCCTTCTTAACCCAACACTTTTATTTATCTCAACTGGAAAAAGTTCTCTGTGACTCTAGGCAAATACATTTTTACATGTAGGTAAGGATGTTCGAAAGAGTTACCGTGGCCCCGGCACAGGCAACTGAAGGAACACGGGTGGGTTTTGATAAAAGTCTGACACGCCATCCAAAAAAAAGGTAGGTAGATCTGAATGTATAACTTATCTTAAGAGTACCTATACCTAGGATAAGTTATGGATTCAGATCAGGCGTTACTTTGAGGAAATCCATGACAATATAATGTTATGTAATATTTAGTTGTAATTCCGCATTTTACTAGAGCCTGGATCTAGTTATTGCGGAATCAAAACTAAATATTTTACATTATATTATACCGATAAAGTACCTGGTAGTGTAGGTTTGTACCATTTCGGTTTTGTTCTCGTGTAGAAAATAATCCTATGAACGTAAAAGTGTTTCACACCGAATAAAAGTCGAGATCTAAGTACAAGCATTACGGTAAGTTATAGGTAGATTTTTTTGTGATTAGAATAGATACCTAGGTAATATCTATAGTTAGTTGATATAGTTATATCTCTAGGGATATCTAGGGTTATAGCTATATACCGTAATTATAGTAACATGAAAGCGGTTCATAAGTATCTTACTAGGAATATAACTAAATATGATACGAGCACGATCTAGTACAGCCTTTCCCAAAGTGGGCGATAACGCCCCCTTGTGGGTGCTGCAGGCCTAAAGGGGGGCAGTAAGAGACCCAGAAAAAAATGGGGCGTTGTGTAGAGGCTTAGGGGGTGATTTGTAATTTCATCTAGGTAGTGGTTTTTAAGTAGGTGAAAAATGGGGGCGCTAAAAATAATTTATTCTCAAAGTGGCCAGTAGACAAAATAAGTTTGGGAACCCCTGATATAGTACCTAGGTAACTATTAGGGCACTCCGACCAAATTGGTTAGGTTAGAACTGTGACCAACTACGCGCGAGCCGAGCAAGCGTAGCGAGCGGTGCCGCTGCAGCGGCCGGCGAGCGCTACGTCGAAATTGGTCGCAATAACAAAATTAGGGCACTCCGACAGTGATGAACCGCTTAAGGGGGAAGCGCGAGGTTGCCCGCAAAATTCAAACTTTCTTATGTTTTTTACAATATGCAAATCAGTATTAAGTTGTAGGTTGATTAAAGTATCATTCGCGACCGTAACAAATTTGCATTTACAGAATTATAATCATCAAAATCAGTAATACAACACCATAAGTTTTTATAATCCTAATTGTCAAAGATTTCATGAAATAGTCATTCAATAGAATTACCTGGTGGTTTGTTTACCTGGTCTGGTGATTACCTGGTCTTAAAGAGTTGTATTGATGGCTTTAATTATTATAATTGTATAAATACATGCTTTTTACGGTTGCTAATCATATTTTGATCAACATACAACCTAATACTGACTTGCAAATTGCAAAAATGTGAGAACATTTGTATTTCCCGGGCTAACTGGCGCTTTCGCCATAACCGCTTTTGATTTAATTAATATTAATGTATTTTATTTTAATGATTTATTGTGTTGAATAAATTTGATGTCCGTGTTTGTATATTGGGACTTGGTGCCTTATTAAATAAATAAATAATTAGGTATTAATATTATTTGATATTTCTCGGGACCCTAGAGTCCCGGACCTTTGGAAGGCATATGAGGGGCCGAAGCCAACTCGCAGAGGCCCGTTAAACGCTTTCAATAGAAATGAGGCACCAACCGACGATTATCCCTGTACGTACTATGCAAGTGCACCCAAGAATAACCCCCGGTTGGTGTAGGATTAATGCAGGATATGGAGACAAAAAAAATATATTGGGCTATTGGTTTGGATGGCTAAGGTGGACTGGTTATCTAAAACTATGGAAGGACTATGGGCCTCTGCCTGACCAACGTTTGATAAATACAATACACGGATAAAATGGCAGCTTTGGAAGGCATATGAGGAGTCCAAGCCAACTTGCAGAGGCCCGCATTAGACGTTTATATTTACATGAGGCACCAACCGACGATTATCCCTGTATGCACTATGCAAGTACACCCAAGGACAACCCCCGGTTGGTGCAGGACTATTGCAGCACATAGAAACAAAACATATTGGGCTATGGGTTTGGGTGGCTATGGACTGGTTACCTAGAACTATGAAATGACTATGGCCCCTGCCTGACCAATGTTTTATATAGGTACAATACACAGATGAAATGGCAGGGGGTAACTTGCATATTCAATAATGGGCCCCGAAAACGGTCGCTAGTACATAGTGTCGTAGCGACAAGGGGGAAACATGTCCTGAGGTGCTTATGAGGAGTGGAGAGGTATCACACGGCTATCAGGATAATCCCGGAAATACCGCCAGATCCCTACCAGCATCTTACTGGAATACTTCCTTCCTCCGAGCACGTTTGCTCTTACAAACAGGTCAACATTAATATCCTGGCTACAGAGTTTTCGAACACGTTGAAGCACTATCTCTTCCTGCCTTCCTTATGGAAAAACCCAAGTGTATTGAAATAAAAAAAATATGTTATTTATTATAAATGGCATGATAGATAGAGGACATCGAACCCTTGCCTTTTTTTTCGTACCCCAATTTACCTCATCGAAATATTGTAAAACATACCATCTACCTAGACCCTACGTTTTGTGCTGTCGGTCATGACCTGGGTCTTGGATTTGTTTATTGAAAGTGCAACCTCAAGACTTGCTGTGCTCCAGATCTTGCAGAAATTTTTCAAGTTCCGAAAGTGATGTGGAGTAACACAATATCATAAATAGTGCACAACAATGTTTCTACTTAGGTACTTAAGGGGGAAGCGCTGAGCCGAAATTCAAATTTTCTTACGATTTTTGCAATTTGCAGCTCAGTGTCTGGGTGTATATTGATTAAAGTATGATTCACGACCGTAGCAAATATGTATTTACAGAATTATAATTATTAAAGTCATCAATAAGTTGTATTTATGACTAACTAAGGATTACTCTAGACCAAGTAATCCTATTTAATGACTATTTCATGAAATCTTGACATTTGAGGATTTTACTAACTTATGTTATGTTGTTTTACTGATTCTAATAATTATATTTCTGTAAATAGGTACATATGATTAAAATATGATTCGCGACCGTACAAAATATGTATTTACAGAACTACGAGAATAATCATTAGAATCAGTAATACACCTCCTTAAGTTAGTGTAATCCTGAAATGTTAAGATTTCAGGAAATAGGCATTCAATAGAATTACTTGGTCTTAGAGAATTGTATTGATGACTTTAATGATTATTATTCTGTAAATACATATTTGTTACGGTCGTGAATCATACTTTAATCAACATACACCTAGACACTGAGCTGCAAATTGCAAAAATCGTAAGAAAATTTGAATTCACGTGCAATCTTAGCGCTTTCCCCTTAAGATCAGATGATCCGATGCGGAAGCGAAAAGCACACTACATAGGTACCGAACACAGGTAGTAGGTACACTACCCAAGTAAGGATAAGTAGGTAGGTACCTACTGCTTAGTATTTCTGCCGCATCTTTCCTTTTTATAATTTTAAAACGTTCGCCCCGCTTGTAAACTCAGTAGGTTTTTCTACAGAGTTCAATACCTAAAAACGACGCACGAGGGTAAGGAAATTTTAAAGTTTGATCCTGGACTAGACTAGTTAAAATATTCCTACACAACAGAGATTTTTCAGTAAATCACAATTGATATCATAATTGCATTATTTAGAAACCCAGTTTTATTGGCACCAATATAATATTATCTAGGTATATCACAATGCACCATGGTCACAACAACACCAAACAAACATGATTTACGCTGTCGTAAATCTTAAATTAGCGGTTTACGTGTCTTTTACGACGTTGGACGTAAACCAAAACTAATCAGTTCACTAGATCGATGTTTTCCCATCACACCAGAGACCCTCTTGCAACTTTTATGTACCTACTATGTAGAATTTATGTAATTCCATGGTGGAACGAGGGTGCTTTCATTGTTAAAGTTCGAGCACCTAAATGCATTATCTGACAAAGCAAATTTTGTGAGACATAAAGCCAGATGTGGCCAAAAATAATGGGATCTTACCCTTGCGTTGGTATTTTTAGAATATAAAGGTACACATACACTTCTGGACACATCTATTGGCCCACCTTAGAGTTTAGGTTTCGATGGCCCCTACCGAAATATGATTGCTAGATTGAACAAAAACTGTTGATGCAGTTTTAAACCTGATACATTTTACCATCTTTTTCGATCGTATTGTTTTAAATTTGAATTCAGAATACCATACGACATGGAGCTACGCCTAACAAGTCGGATATGCGCCTTGTTAAAGGCAATTGATTTTTGAATAAAAAACATGTTTTATCAAATAAAGGTTTAATTTAATAACGCGTGTTGCCTCCATGGGCATCTACCACAGCTCTCATACGATTAGGCATAGAGTTTATCAACCGCTCTATGAAATTTTGAGGGATCATCTCCCATTCCTCTTCTATGGCAGTTTTCAACTCCTGCATCGTCTGGGTAACTGGCTGACGAGCCCTAACACGTCTTTTTAGCTCGTCCCACATGTGCTCAATGGGGTTCATGTCTGGGCTTCTGGCTGGCCAGTCCATAACTGTGATGTTCACATCCATTCCCGAAGATATTCCCTGACGATGCCGGCCGCATGGGCTCTTGCATTATCATGCATAAAAAGGAAATTTGGGCCCACATAGTCCGCGTATGGTATCACGTGAGGTTCTAAGCACTCACGAATGTACCTTTCAGCATTTAATGTTGGCAGCCGTGGTCCTGTAACAACCTCAAGTTGAGTTTTGCCGCTCGCGGATATACCGCCCCAGACAGTCCATGAGCCACCGCCATAAGCAACCCTCTCTTCAAAGCAGCATTGTGCGAAACGCTCTCCCTTACGTCGGTAGACCTTCTTCCTTCCATCATTGCCATGTAACACAATTTTAGACTCATCAGAAAAGAGTACACGGCTCCAATCTTGCTGTGTCCAATTTAAATGACTGCGTGCGAAATGAAGGCGCGCTGTTCGGTGGGCTCGCGTTAGTTTGGGCCCATTAGCTGGCTTGTGTGGTACCATATCGCGTTCTTTTAACCTTCTCCGAACAGTTCGAGCGCTCACAGATACTCCGTGGAAGTCGCGAAGTTGGTTTTGTATCTCAATGGAGGTAAGGTGACGATTTCTCAAGCTGGTCGTCACGATGAATCGATCCTGCCTTTCAGTTGTGACCCGAGATCGTGGCCTTCCTTGGAGACGAACAAAGCCGCCAGTCTCTAGGTACCTCCGATAAACATTTCGGACCGCAGATCGACTTAAATTAAGTTGAGCACTCACGTTTCTTTGGCTGTGTCCGGCCTGAATAAGTGCCACAGCTTGGGCGGCGACTTCAGGTGAAGTATCCATAGATTATTGATAGAACCTCACCTTAATGTTAAGAATAAGTAATGTTTGTTGCAAAACCAAAGATATCAATCACTTTTTCAAGAATTAAATCCAAGTAAACCAATAAAACCAAGTTTTCTTAGTATTCGATTGTTTGATATCAACAAACAGGCTCCAAATTGTCTTTTGTTTCTTTAAATTCTGTGTTCGAAATTCAAAAAAAGACTATTGAATGAAATTGTGAATGTGCCAGGTTCAAAACTGCATAAAAACTTTTTGCTCGACCTAATATAAAATTTTAGCTAGGACCAAACGAAACTGAAAATACAAGGTGGGCCAACAGATGTGTCCAGAAGTGTATAATCATGTGAAACGTAACATGAAATGTAACAACGTGTACGTTTCAACGTACCTAGGTTGAAACGAACATGCCGTCTGAATAAGTAGGTATAGGTATGTTTGTAGGTTGACCTATCTTTTTCAACCTCTTTCATCATCTTTTGGACTTGTGAACTTTATTCTGAGCACACAATACTGTATTAATTAGTTCACGTCTAAAATACTTAAAACCTCCATTAAATAAGTGAACTATAAGTAGACGTGTTGTTCTGTTCTTGGGTGCTTCTTTTATAAATACTTATTCAGAAACTCCTCTGTCAATAAAACATAAATAAATATTCCTTAAATCTCAAAGTTAACTTGGAGAGATTTTTATCCTTATAAACCCATACAACAAGATATAGTAAAAATAATTATTCATTCAATTTATTTACTACAATAATAATATCTATTCCTCCAGACCGAATTTCGGCCATGGCAGCCAATCTCAGCGGAGACTAGCCATCTACGCGGGAGATTTATACCCACTTAATATTACAGTGCATACCTAAGCGTGTGTGCAGACACAGGTGCACTCACTTTTCTCTCATTCTCATATTCCGACGGCGATCCGAACCGATCATAGAGATCAGGCCAGGGGACCGTTCGTCCTGCGCCTGATTTACTACAATGCTGCATGTCATACGAGAGCAAGAGCAATCAGAATTGTTTGCTCCATTAAAAAAATAGGGCTACTAAGCCATAAATAATGTCAGTAAAAACAGTCAATCATAGATGACCGTAGGTATATAAATATATGTATGTAGTTATATTATTGCTCGTTTGTTTTGCTTTATTTGTGTTTTCTCTACTGACTAACGGGCGAACCCAATAACCTATTTTCAGTAAAAGACAGATCGCTATTGATGGTAGGCACACTAGACAATATAATTCTATCTGTCCTTATGTCAGGCCGGAAAGATTCCATAATCTCTTACAGATTATTGGGATGTTAAACCCATAAATAGATAGGTTTTTCGATTCCCAGTATGCCAAAACTAGTGATAGATAGGTTGAGGCAATGAAAATCGAAGAGCCCTCGAATAATTCTGTCTTGGATGGAATCATGGGACCCGTAACAAAATTAAACAGAAAAGAATCGTGGAGTAGTTTGTTTCAAACAGTCTTCAATTCCACCGTACTTACCTATCTAAAACTTAAGGTAAGTACCTACCTACAATGACGTAGAATGAGTGGCCATGCTAGATACATGTATGGGGTCTGTACACACCTTCCAGATAGTTTGTCGCACAATCTGCTAATGGTTACTAAGTCAAAAGTTTTTTTGGAACGAAGGTCTTTAACGCGGCTTGTCGTGGGAGTAAACTGGCAGAAATTGTGACCTAACGAAAATGCGTTAAGCCGTCAGTTCCAAGTGTCAACATTTTTTGTTTTAAAAAAATTAAAAAACAAAAACTTTGACACTTGAAACTTGAGACCATACTAACTAGCTGTGTTTACACAATATACAGCGAAAGGAACTTCGATCCAACCTGGTGTCCCACGACACCTCCCGACTTTTTTATTTCAGCTTTCTAAAGTACTTAGGTAGGTACCTACTAGGACCAGTAGAACCTACCTAGGTAGCAGCCAGGGTCGCGGGGTGTTCGAAAGAGTTACCGTGGTCCCTGGCACAGGCACCTGAAGGAGTGGGCGGCTGACCTGATGGCCCGCAGTATCGCAGTGTTGCGAGTACCGCAGAGGACGATGGCCGTCAGAGTCATCAGAGGGTATCGCACGATCTCCTACGAGGCGGCTTGTGCACTGGCCGGAACCCCGCCGTGGGACCTGGAAGAGAGAGCCCTCGCGTCACTGCATCGGTGGCATGAGGAGGCGCGGACGCGGGGCGTAGTACTGGTGCAGTGGCAGATCACGCTGCTCCGGTCCGAACTCCGCCAGGTCTTGGTGGCGGAATTGCGGAACAGGCTTTTGCGCCCTACCGCGTCCGCGCTACCGCGCCTCGTCACCATCGAAGCGGTCCGGCCAGTGCTCGACGACTGGCTCGGGAGGAGGCACGGCTCCCTGTCATTTAGGGCAACGCAGGTGCTCTCGGGGCACGGCTGCTTCGGGAAGTACCTGTGTCGCATAGGCAGGGAGCCGGACGCTCGGTGTCATCACTGCGTTCATTGTCTGGAGGATACGGCGTGGCATACGCTTGCAGAGTGTGCAGCTTGGGAGGAGCCACGCCGCGCCCTCGTTTCGGAAGTGGGAAGCGACCTGTCGCTGCCGGCTGTGATTCGTTCTATGGTCGATGGCGCAGCGTTGTGGGACGCGGTGATCACCTTCTGCGAGAAGGTCATGTCCCAGAAGGAGGCAGCGGAAAGGGAGAGGGAGATTTCACGTGCTCTCCCGGCCCGCAGCAGGCGCATCGTGCGTCGGCAGAGGGCTGACAATGCCCTCTTCCGGCCCCCCTAAATGGGTCCAAGGGCGGCGGACTCGGGGACGTCTGCCGCCCCTCACTCCACAGGACCCGATGTGGTGGCGCGTAGTGTTCCACGCGCGCCCCTCTTAGACGTCGCGAGGGGAGTCAAACACCTCACTCCCCTCGCTCGACAAGACGGAGCCCGCAGACGCGGGCTAGCACTAGTCGGGGGCTGCGTTGAAGAGTGCTTAAGTGCCCCTGTAGCCCCCGGTGCAAGTGTGCGAGGGAACACCGGGGTGGTTTTAGTCAGTAAGAGTCTGACAGACCCCTCTGCCCACCCCAGGGCAGAGGACATCCATGAGCATTTCCACCCCGTCACCAAAAAAAAAAAAAGGCACCTGAAGGAACACGGGTGGGTTTTAGTCAGTAAACGTCTGACATGCCCTCCCGCTCCGTCCAGAGCGGAAGAAGTCATTTGATGATTTCCCATCCAAAAAAACGTTACCTAGCTCACGTGTTTGCATCGATACGAGACAAGAAAAAGAACTGAATTTAAAATACCTATCAAGATTTAAAATTTTACATTAGGTAAGTAGATGTATCGACATCCATACCTTCCTTCCTTTTCTTCCTTGATATGTTCAAAGTACGGCTGGCGCCGCTGCTGCGGTTGCTGAGACCAGACCAAATATGCAGGCGGACCAAAGAGTGGACCAAATATGACCTTAAAGGCAGTTATGGGTAACTCCAGTTTTGAGCCGTTTGGGGTCGAAACGCTCGGGTCATGGGGCCCGAGTGCAGTGCACGTTTTTAAGGAAATTTCTCGCCGACTAGTCACTTCCTTCACGTAACCAGAGGGCTAGCTCGTTCTTTGGCCAAAGATTTAGCATTGCCATTCAACGTGGCAATGCTGCCAGCCTTCTGATCACGTTTCCAGATGACAGCGATGGGGACGAGTCCTTCGACGCCTAAGTGTCCTTTTGATTTTGTATGTATTTTTTTCCGACTTTAAAAAAAGGAAAATACTGGCAAAAAACTAAAATACAGATCTAAAGACACCGACTTCCGAAATTAAAGTTATTTTTCAGTTTGTAGTGTTTTTTTGAAAGTCAGTTGTTTTTTTTTTTGTATAAAAGTTTTTGTACGTAGTTAGTGATTTAATTTTGTAACCGTAGTGTAAATTGTATTCATGCATTTTAATGTATTTAAAATAAATAAACTCTATTTTTCTACCGTTTCGATACATAAACCAGCTATAATAGTTACTAGGCACGTAGGTACCTCGAAGAAAGAGCATCGACAGGCTGAATATAGGTATTACTTATATCAAGAAATGGATTGCTTCTTTATTAATTTTATAATTAAAATTATTTGTAGGTAGGTAGGTATAGGTAGATATAAAAAAAATTCAGCTATTAAAGTCTTCTATTAGATGCGCACTTTTTATGGTGCGTATAAATAATTGAAGTAGACGGTAGCGGACGGGACACGTCTGCTATAAAAATAAAAAGGCCATATAAACGGCCACGATAAAAAGCGGGTCCACACTAAATTCTATGTGGGGGAGTTTTCTTCTTATTCAGATACCTACTAGAAGTTCGTAGGTTTTTCGAGCATCATCAAGTTAGCACAGCACCCTAATTGCGTAACATACTATCAAGCACAATCTGAATGATTTTGAAGCAAATTGCTAATCCATTGCTTCTTAGGTTCGAAAAAAGTGTCTGCTTAAAAAAGTAAATAACGCAATGAATGCCGTTGAACTGTCAAAATGAAACCGATTCCTATGTGTAACACAATTGCCCCGCTGCACCCTAATTGCGCTACACACTATCAATCAGAATCTGAATCATTTTGAAGCAAATTGCTAATCCATTGCTTCTTAAGTTCGAAAAATTTGTCTGCACAATAACGTAAATAGCGCAATGAATGTTGTTGAACTGTCAAAATGAAACCGATTCATACTGTATGTTACGCAATTACCCCGCTGGTCTTTCGAAGCAAGCTGCAAATTTGGTTTGACACTATTGGTCTATCTGTCTTAACAACATCCCAAAAAATCAGTAAGTACAGAACATTTTTTTTGCGACCTGATGTTTTAAATGACTGGCCTAATAGACAAGTTTCGAGACACAACACAACATACACATAAACAACATAAACAACTGTGCGAACGCAAACGTAACAAATAGATACAAAACATGTGTATTGAAAATGTTACTATAGTCCCCGCCAGATAAGAAAAAAATAAAAGTCATTGACGCCTTCTACCAATGTATTCCAATATTTCAAAACAATACGAAAAAATGTTAAAGCAGTGTCGCTAACACGATCAAAACAAACGTATCGCGGTACGAGGCGACCTTGACGCATGTACGTGGTATGTTTTTTTTTTGTTTGAATTTTAAGTTTCGAGACTTTTTAGTAAAAGTGGGGTTAATGACTTTTATTCCACGCTTATCTGGCGTAAGGTATAGACAGTGAGAATGCAGCTAACGACAAATCTCCAGATCTGTCTTAAAACTTACTCATGTTTCGTGCAGTGCGAACGCAAATTCAACAAAACAAGTTATAAGATTTGTTTCATATACCTAATATGTTTTGAAACATGCTACATGTTGAATGTTTTCTGATTCAAGCGCATAGTAAGAGAACAATACAGTAATTTAATTCTTAAAAAGATTCCTAACCTGTGAAACTTGCCCATATTATTTTTTTTATTATCTCTTTCTAAACCTTCAGGTAAGTAAGTAGGTACTTAGTATAAATCTATACCTACTATAAGCTTAAACATACCTACATACAAAAAAAAAAAAAATTACGTGTCTGTTTGTAATGTCAAAATAACAGCTTTTTACTAAATGCATATGAAAGTATTACGGTAGGTAGGTACTTATCGGTGGAGGTCTGCCTGGCTTGGGCGGAGCACCGCCGTGTCCTCGCGGGAGCGATCGACGGCGGCGATCTCTCGCGTCCGGCCCTGGTCCAGGCCATGGTACGGAGCGAGAGTGCATGGGAAGCCATTACCTCCTTCTGCGAAGCAGTAATGCTCGTGAAGGAGGAGGCGGGACGCGTGAGGGAGAGGCAAGCTTTGCGCCCTCACGCCCCTAGTCGCCGCAGGAGACGCCCTGGGCGTCGGGAATTGGCAGCCGATTCCCGGCCACTGGGGCCGATGGGGTTGCGGGATGTTCGAAAGAGTTACCGTGGCCCCGGCACAGGCAACAGAAGGAACATGGGTGGGTTTTAGTCAGTAAAAGTCTGACACGCCCTCCCGCTCCGCCCAGAGCGGGAGAAGTCATTTGATGATTTCCCATCCACAAAAAAAAAAGGTAGGTACCTATACATATAACAAAAAAAAAAACAATTTTTATAATTTTGGTCTGTCTGTCTGTCTGTTTATTCCGGCTAATCACCGAAACGGCTGGACCGATTTTGACAGGTCTCTCACTGGCAGATAGCTGATGTAGTAAGGAGTAACTAAGGCTACTTTTATATTAGAAAACAATTGGAGTTTCACGCCAAAAAATAAAAGCCTAGGAAATTGTGAACAAAATTCGAACGGGAAGTTGTTTTCCGATATCGCGAACGAAGTCGCGGGAACAGCTAGTTATAAAATAAACAAACAAATAACTACCTAGGTACTCATTAAAATAAGTTGTAAGCAACATGAAAGCTTAGGTAATTAGGCCTGACCAAGATAGTGTCTGGATTTTAAAAGAGACTGTTTTAAAGAGACCTTTGAGTTTGTTTTGGCCTTTCTTCGCAGAGTATCCATCAGTCAGTTAGGAAACACAGATTAATCATCTGGTTTTAAAACATAATTTATCAGTAAAAACTATAAAACTTCTGTTGTGTCTCGTTTGCGTCCTGCAAAGTGTTAATGTCGACGTGTAAAAGTGTATTTTTGAACCAATTTACAAAATAAATATCCAAATGGCAACCTTTTGTGACAAAATAAGCACAACTAAAACCTTTTTAACGTATATTCCTGCTAACCTACTGGCCATTTTTCTAGAAAAAAAATCTAAAATGGCATTACACATTTTTCTTTAATTTAATCATAATTTATGAATGGCATCTTGTATATTTTTTGACTAATTACGGCCTTTACTTTTTAAATAATGTGATAGGTATGCCACCTTTTTAGGTTGGTTGTTGACCAAATATTTTTAAAGTGAAAACTTCTTTAGGCGTGTTGAGCACTTTTTGATAGGAGATAAGCTTACGGTTTCGCGACATGGAACATGCAACATGATACGTATGTAGGTACATACTCCAACGAGTTGTTGTTTGTTGGTAATGGATAAACTTAAAAAATACTTAACCGATTTTAAAAATTCTTTCACATAGAACAGCTACATTATTAGCGAGTAAAATGGGTTATATTTTACTGTCAAGAAAATTAGAGATCCCTACGATAATTGCAATATTTTAACCTAAGGTATAAAAAAATTGCCTATGAAAGACATTATTTGGCGTGCGCTGCCAAAACTATTGATGATACCTACATAAAATAATGTAAGTAGGTACTACATGTTTATAGTACCTACCTACTCATCATTACGCACAAAAAAAGTCCGCGAGGTTATGTCTAACTATTAGGTAGGTATATTTTAGTCACAATAACCGATTTTTTTCAAATTAGTCAATGAAAACACGGGTAAAATCGAAAGATGACGACATTCGTATCCGTATTCGTATTCGTTGATATGAATCCTTATAAAAATAAATAGTTTCTTATTCAAGGTTATACCTACACGTAAATTCCTTTTTAAATTATTAGAATCGGACCTTTCGTTTAGAAATTACGACGGGTATAAAAATAATAACATTCACATTTTATTTTTTATTGATTGTTTGAACGCGCTAATCTCTGACACTAGGTACCAGTCGGATTTGAAAAATTCTTTTGCATTTGATAGTCCAATTCTTAAGGGAGGATATAGGCTTATTTAACATTAGGATAGAATCCTTAGGAGCCGAGCAAAAATAAATTAAGCCAGAAAGAACGCTAAGTGAAAACGAAGAAATAGCGCGGGCAGACAATGCGATGCGACGGAGTGGGTCGGAGTTACAAGCACGCGGACAAAGTCGCAGGCAGAAGCTAATTTAAAGCTGCAGAGTTTGTTTGAACGCGCTAATATCTGGATCCTCCAGCCGGATTCGAAAATTTCTTCTTGCATTTGATAGCGTAATTCTCGTGGAAGGTTACAGACTAGTATAATCATATACCTACAACGATCCACACACAATAGACTCACCGAGTCTTCTGTAAATGTAATGATAATACAATTGACCATAATTACCATTAAGGCGAAAGCGCCAGGGTAGCCCGCGAAATTCAAATTTTCTTACGTTTTTTGCAATTTGCAGGTCATTATTAGGTTGAATGTTGTTAAAATATGATTCGCGACCGTAAAAAGTATGTATTTACATAATTATAAGTAATCATTAAAGTCATCAATACAACTCTCTAAGACCAAGTAATTCTATTGAATGACTATTTCATGATTTCTTAACATTTCAGGATTATACTAACTTAATGAGTTGTATTACTGATTTTAATGATTATAATTCTGTAAATACCTACATATTTGTTACGCTCGCGAATCATACTTTAATCAACATACACCCAGACACTGAGCTGCAAATTTGCAAAAATCGTAAGAAACTTTGTATTTCGCGGGCAACCTTGGCGCTTCCTCCTTAAGTACCTACTTATGGGAAAAATCTCTTCGACTTCGATTTTCTGTTTTGTCAAGTCGTTAAATTAGAATATATAAATTAAGAGGAACTTAGGAAGTGTCTGCAGTTGACGGTATGGTTGTTTCTATTCTCTGCTCTGAGATTCTTCTATGTGAAAGTTGTTGAAAATCTGGGCACATATAAGACACACTTTTTTGTGTTTATCAGATGTAGGTAGGTATAACGAAGTTCGTCAATTAATACAAGAATGCTTTCATTTAGCACATAAGTACTTGTATAACTCGTTCTCGTAGCGGTACGATGCGTAGGTATAGCATCGAGGGCTAAGCACGGTCGTAATGCAGTGGGGAAAAACACAGTCATAGGTGTCTAATACATTACACAGACTGTATGTTTTAATTTATTATTCATTCTTCTCCTTCGGATAGTATAGGTTATTCTAAAAAGATTCCTGTAGGTACAGAGCTGCATCGTAAGGCAACGAATAGGCCCTCTCCCTTGATGATACGAGCCGCGCGCCGTACACTACGAAACCGAATTACTTACACATGCGTTAAGTAAACCTCCGTAAGGCTATGTAGCATACCATACATACCATGCATTTCAGTCCTCTTTATGGTACAATGTCGTTCATCTATAATTACAATGGACAGCTCGGCAACATTATCTGATTTCATGATGATCTATCCATTAATACATGATGGCAAATACATACATTACCTATAATAATAATTATACAAGTGGCAGCACAAATAATATGTGACCTCGAAGGAACACCAAAACCAGGCACGTATCCAGACTTTTGGTTCGGGGGGGGACAAACATTGAAACAACCATGTGAACTGTGTGAAAATCGCTGTAATCACTGTACTAATTTTCACTGTACTATACTATAATTAAAGAACACGCAAGCGAATAAATAAACAGATGGCTTAAAACGTTTTTTTTTTTTCAGTCAGATTTCGGGGGGGGATAAATCCCAACTATCCCCCCCTCTGTATACGTGCCTGACCAAAACTATCTGGAGAGACAAGTGACGCCAAAATATAAGTAGGTATTACCTATGCTGCATCAGCTTCAAAAAATTGTGTCAATGCAATATTAACGGAAATGTCTTGCGTCATAAATATCTGCCTGCTCAGTTAAATTCAGAAGAATGTGTTACCTCGCTGTGATCGAAATTATCTGACATCACTTTGACAGCATAAAAACCTGACCGCCTGGCGAGCGATCCGCCAGTACGTTGCGCTTCGGCCCGGTGCGGCCCGTGGTTCATGCAAAATGTACGAAAACGATCTGGGAGGATGTTTGCAACGCGTTGTGTTGCGGCCCGCCCAAATGAGCGTGAGCCTTTACAATGAAGAAGAAAGAAGAAGTTGTAATGTAATATTTCAAAATTTCGTAGCGCCTCGTAGCACTTGGCTACGCCAGTTACACAGCTGAGGTATAGGTATAGGTAGAAGTTGAAATACAGGATGTAGGCAATTCGGAAATTAAATGATGAAAGTTATTGTATACCTATACCTACCTAATAATGTAACTAATGATAATTCGGGCTATGTAGGTTAGGTAATGGATCCGAAATGATTGTATAATATAGGTACTTACTACTAATAGCCAACTGCTCTGAGTTAAGTAGGTATACAGGACATTTTTTTATTTTAATTTTTTTATTTTTGATAGGTTTGCTCTTGACTCTAGTCTAGGTCAGAGATGACAGAGACAAAGTCGACGATGGAGCGAGCTTACCCAGAAGAAGCCTGTTCACTCTCACTTTGAAGAGACTTTGGGTTGTACCTATGCGCTCGGAAACACAGACGCAGGCAGAGAGTTCCACTCCTTTGCTGTGCGCATCACAAAAGACATTTGGAAACGCTTAGTGCGAATTGGTGGGATAGCAACTAGGTAAGGACATTTTTTTTTATCGAACTTTCAGAGCCTGCCAAACTTTCAGAGACTGCCCAAATTTTCAGAGGGTGTTCTACCTATGAATAGGTATGCACAACTTTCACTAAGGGACCAGCTCTGAAATCACGAAAAAAAATCAACTATTTCATACATTTTGGTCGAGTAGGTATTGAACTTTTGTATGAAACAGCAGATTATTCATGGGTGGTGCAGCCTGTGAAAATTTGGGTAGTGATAAAATAATTGCCCAGTATTAGGTATAGTACCTATCAATTTCTGTATTTACACTTGTAGAGCAAGTGAATTGACGATCGTAGCGCAGTGCTAGTATTACTCATTTATATTTACTCATTTTTATATAAAATTAATATGTATACAGTCGGATCGTTTCGTGAAGGTGCACTCGTCCAGTCAGACATCAGACCGATCTGATAGGATTCGTCCGTTCGTTGTAGGTATTTGTACCTACATGGGGAGATACAAATACCTTACCTAAGTATGATAACTTTTAGTGCGGTGTGCCAACTTTTTTATGTAGGTACCTATGCCTCCTATGAGAATCAAATTAGGACAAGAACAGGTCTTCTTTCAGTAGGTATTAAGCTTAAAGATAAACTTGTATCTACCTATTTTATTTATTATGTAGGTAAGTATCTAATTCTTTTTATGATGGGAGGTATAAGTAAATTATTGGAATGAAAGCTAAGAATATAGTAGGTACCTACTTATTTGGTTATTTTTTGGTAGGTAGGTAGATACCAAAATCCCAAATGACCGAAATACCTAGGATATATTTGAATGATGACCTATGACTCTTAGGTAATTACGTACCTATGTGAAAAGATTTTGAAGAAAATATCGTGCAACAACACGGCTCCGAGAAAAAAAAAGACCAAAATGATCAGACCTAATCTACATAACGATCGATCTGACTCACAGAATACCGATTTCAATAAATTAAGTTCATTCTTGCAACGCAGCCATGTTCGTAAGCTGGAGCAAACCCTCGCACGTTTCGGTCATTAATTTCTCTCGAAATGCGCTCCGTGACGTGTGTGCCCGCCTTAGTAGCGATGGCCGCTGCGATCCGCGCGTCTGATTCGCTGCTCACCCCGCGCTTTCTACGCACATGCGCTTTCTAAAGCACGATCCAATATGGCCGACGAGTTTCTTGTCTCCTAAATTACAGTGCAGCCACGATGCTGTCAGGACGACATCGATAATTGGTAAAATATTTTAGCGTTCCTGTAACGTGATTGGTTGGAATATTGTGGAGATAGTTTGATCGAAAAATATGCAGCAACTTTTTGTTTGCTTTTTAAAAGTTCTCTAAAGTTCTCATTGTATTCAAAGAGAAGGAATTTTTTTGGTAGGAATCTATACTTTGATACCTACCTACCACCTGAAAAACTTCCACAAGTAGGTACCTAGTTATACCTACCTACTTTATTTAGGTACCTTACATTAATAATTAAGTAGGTACCCGATACCTACCCACTTGTTCGTCAATGGGTACCTACGGAACATACCTACCCGTTAATTGTTAATACGCAAAACTTACCTGCAACAAACAACCCAGCAGCATCAATAAGGTATGCAACACTCTTTCATAAAAATCTTCACAATTATTATTCACTTTTGATACGCTTTTAGTAGGAAGGTACCTACTTAGGTAGTAGCTACCTGTAGTTTCACTTTCAAAAATGTTTCACAACACTAGTTTCAGCTGGTATCAGCAGGAAGTCGAAGGGCCTCTATCGTAGCACTATCTACTTGAAAGAATTTCATCCAAAAACTCTACTTATTAAAAAAAAAAGAGGTGCCTAGTACGGGCACGGTCTGTCAAATGACTGGTTAGCTGAAATTATTCACGAACTGCCTATGGAGAATCGTGCAATAAAGCACCTATGTTGCAATAAAATCACAACTTTGTTGGATTTCAATTTTTAAGTCGAAACGTGTTATGTAGGATCCTTACAGGGCCGAATTTGGATCTACAAACTTTAAGTATAGGTACCTATACAAAATAAAAATAAGAACAAAAGTTTAGAATTTCATCGTAAAATACGTAGGTATTGATATTGTGTAGACGGAGCGCTGTTGAAAAGCAAATTATATTGCAATAGAAAATGAACTTTGTCAGCAAGATCTAAGCTTTATATTCCTTTACCTAATATGTAGGTAAAACTAACTTAGCACAGATTTTTTTAAAAATATGACCACGTCTACCTACACATACCAAGCCATTTTACAATAGATTATTAAAAACCGGCCAAGTGCGTGCCGAGCCACGCACAATGAAGGGTTCCATAGTTGGGATGAGTTTATCCCAAAAACAAACTTAACATTGTAGTTGAACAACATGTTCCCCCATACATTCCAACTGCAAATGTAAGTTTGTACGCTCTATATTGAGTGATTTGCTATGTTATTTTGACACCATAGACTTCTTATCAGTTTTCCTGTAGTTAATCTGTAAGTACCTACCTACCTTCTAACGTCTCGGTATTTTTTTTCAAAATTTTAGGCTCAGCAGTTACGGAGCTACGGATAAAGTAAATTTTCATCTATTTTCTTTAATAACTTTAAAACTATTTTAAATTTATAAAATTAAAATTGGAATTCTCCTAACAAGCCCTTTCATTTGATTTATGTACCTAATACGGTACAGATTGCAGAACTTTTGTTTTTAATTTTAAATTTTTTCCCCCAAAAATTAACTTCAAAAATCCCTACTTACCTAGATACTTATACTACCTACTTACCTACTTATTTACGTTACACGTTCGTGTCTGGGTCACAGAAATTCATATGTGTAGGTAGGTACCAAATTTCAACGTAGGTAGGGTAAGGTTGCGATTATTGGACCACTTAACTTTGACCGCTTATAGCACCTGAATTATGACGATTAAGGGAATCGTGATTATTAAATTTTATAGGTCTTATACATATGTCCTCGTAGGTGTGTTTTCGGATTTTTTGTTTCAAGCATAAAGGAGCAAAACAGAAAAAACTGATTTTGTGACAGTTTCCTTATTTGGACCGCAGTCTCTTTGATTGGACCTCCTAGTTGCTATGATTGGACTTAGAACAATATTTGTCTGCTGGTCCATTGAAGGTGCCCAAGGAAATTGAAATAAAATAAAATGTGATACAAAATTAAACACAGTCTTTATTATTAATAAGAATCACGAGTAATCACGACGTCATAATTTAACGTTGAAATGCAAAATTTTAAAAATCTTTACTATCTAAGTATTTGGCTATTAAATAGCCTATTATGAGGTAGGTTAAACAATCAGTCTAGTCTTAAATGTAATAATTGTGAGCAGGTGAGCACTGGTTAATTAACCACTTAAAATAATAAAATGGATGAAACTTAACATTAAGGCACATGTTCCACATTATAAAAAATCAACATAGAGTACTTTCACTGTTGGTTTGTTAAAAGCTGTGTGTGTGTTAAATTCAGGGTTCCGTTTTAAAAATCCATAGTACCATTTTTTACCAGCTAATTGTTTTTCTTTATTATATCTGTGCTTCAAACCGTTTTTCTCAGCTATTTTGAAAGCCAGATTTCTTACATCACTTGGTGTAATACCATACAAACAGCGTTCCAACTCTAAAATATGCTCCACTAATTTTTTTTCTATATCGGGTGTGAGATCTTCCGTCGAACCTATTATTTGCTTTTCCCTTTTAGCTTTTAAATTTTTATCATCCAATCTTCGTTTTAATGTCGCTTTTGGTACACCATATACTTATCCTGCTTGCTTCGTTTAATCCGACCTCTTTTTTACTCAAAGCTAGTAACGCTAATCTCATACTTCCTTCATTCCAGTCATAATACTGGCCTCGTTTTGCCATGCTAAAACAAAAAAAAGTATATATTAAAACCGAAATTTTAGAAGTTGCCTTCATTGTACCGGTCCAATCAAGGAGCCTTGCACTGGTCCATTCATAGCAATTCGCTGCGATCACAATAAAATATAAATGAATAAAAATCTATCAATGTTATGTACCATTTGGTTGATAAATTAGCTAAACAAATAAATATGCTATGCTACTAAAAATAATCACATTGAAAAACCGAATAATTCTGTACTTACATGGTAAAGTATGTCGCGTAAATATTACATCGGGAGCTCTTAGAACACACCGAGGTGCATTCTTCCCGAACGAAGCTCACGGCTACACTGGCGGTTGAGGGGGTGGGTGCGGGGTCGAATAGGCAGCGTTTCGTCATAACGGACAATTATTATTACAATTCATTTCCGAGAAATCAAAGCGGTCCAATCAAGGCGCTGGTCCAATGGTCGCAACCTTACCCTAATCGGTCCAGTAGATTCGGAGCACATCTGCTGTGACAGACGGATAGACACACGAGTGATGCTATACAGGTTCCGTTTTTTTCATTCGGACGTACGGAACCCTAACAAATTTTGCGGTACGCAAATGAGACTCAGTAGAAGTTTTATTGTTATTATTGCTATAACCGTATAGGTACCTAGTGTCCTTCAAAGCATTAATATAATTATAAATAATTAATTAGTGTCCTTCAAAGCATTAATATAATTATAAATAATCAATATTGTCATTTAATAATTTATTATTTTATCTCTTGGTTACTCTTCTACCTAGGCCCATTATTGTTTTTTCAGATAGAAAAAAATCAATTTCGTCCCTGTACTATCCTTTTGTTTACCCCTTTGGCAGCTTGCCATTGATCATTTATGACCGCGTTTAGTGACAACAAAGCGAACCATAATCACGTGTACCTATTGTCGTTTAAATTATAACCCAAATAAAGTTTACAACCTACCCTTTGAAGATAAAGCTAACTTTGTTCAAAATCGTATGACTGGTGTAAGACGTAGGTAATATAACTAAAAGGTGGGCAAAGGACTGTATGAATAAGTAAAAAAATAGTGCTGGTAGGACCTATATTGTTACTGAAAAATCATTCTTATTTTGATAGTTGTAGAGTTGTATATGATTTAATGCAATCATTTGGTTTTTCTCAGTAGGTTCTATATTTTTGAAGAAAACTTGTAACTTAACTGAGCTTACCGACTGATAGAGTTTTTTGTCGAACCATGCCTGCTTCTTCTTGCCAACATAATAATGGTACAAAAGTTTACAAGAATGTAGGCGAGACCGGTTAGTTTAACTTTTATGTTCTTTCTCATAGAGTTCACAATAGTTTAACAAGATTTTACATTAAAATTGTGTTAGTTCAAATTTTCACCACATCTTGGAATCGCATGGATTTGTCATTTGAAGGCTGCAAAGCTGGTGGTTGAGTTGTTACAAGTTCAGTACTTTCTCACTAGATGTCGCTATGACAGAGCTTTCTGTAAGCATTGCAAAGGATAGAAGTTCAACTATGTTCTCACAGATGGCGTCAAAAAAGCTCGAAAGCTTTACCGCGAGGTGGCGTTAATAGCAATTCTGTAAACTTGAATGTTTCAAGAGTCAGGTGCCTGTCCGTAGAACTTATAGTTTACGATCATATCTGGTGTATTGCTCTTATATTTTCATTATATAATCAGCCTGCGGCAACTACTGTGACTCAGACCTCTTTGTGAGAAGGAGCGGGCTGTAAACCAGCGAGTGGGTCCAATGAGGGTTAATGGATCTCACATGTTTTTAACCGATTTCAAAAAAGTCGGAGGTTCTCCTCAATTCGGTTGTACTTTTTTAAAATGTTTGTTTTGCCATTTATAAACTGATTTGAAAAATTATTTTTTTATTTGAAAGGATTTACATAAGTAGGTACTTGGAGGAGCTCGTGGCTAAGTAATAACAGCCGCATGGGTCGATCCATCAGGTTAAGCTACGCTTGCCGGGGTTGGTCCGTGGATGGGTGACCATCTTTACATACCGAGACTCCTCCGTGCCTCGGAAAGCACGTTAAGCCGTTGGTCCCGGCTGTCATTCGTGGATCTTTGACAGTCGTTACGGGTCGTCAGAAGCCCGAAAGTCTGACAACCAGTCTTACCAAGGGGTATCGTATTACCCAGTAACTGGGTTGTGGAGGTCAGATAGGCAGTCGCTCCATGTAAAATACTGGTATTCAGCTGCATCCGGTTAGACTGGAAGCCGACTCCAATATAGTTGGGAAAAGGCTCGGCAGATGATGACATAAGTAGGTACTGTAGTGACCTGCCACTACCTATACTATAGGCAGATCACTACGTAGGTATACCTATTGTATGTTTGGTCTCGACTCCGAGGTGTGTTGGTGGATACCTATATGAAATGAAGAACACGGAAGCACTGTTATTCCTATTTATTTGCTTAGGTATATGAAAGCACATTACACTGTTAGGGGTCAAGCTAGCACCAAAGAGTAGTAACTATTTATAATGGCTAGCACTGCACTGACTCGATATAAAAACAAGATGACCATACGTCATAATTTTTACCTAGGTATTCTAAATTCAAATAAACCAGTGTTTGTCTTATCAGCCAATATCACAATCCGAGGAGGATTCAAGCGGAAGGCAGGCTCAACTAAAGCCTCTACAGTACTCCTACTTCCAGATTGGTCCCATATAGGTACATTTGGTCAAGTTCTGATGAGTAGTTTTTGAGTTAGCTCCAATAAAATGTATTTTTTCCACTTAGTGTAGGTTGATGACGTTATAATAATTTCCTGTCACTGTTATTTACATTGCAAGTGGTGGTCATACGACTATGTGTGGGTAGGTACCACAACTAAAAGTGAAAAATAAAAACTTTTTTCTACAAAGTGAAAAATAACTTTAATTTCCGAAGTCGGTGACAAAAAACTAAAATACAGATTCAAAGACACCGACTTCCAAAATTATAGTTATGTTTCACTTTGTAGTGTTTGGAAGTCGGTTGTTTTTATGGCAAAAAAGTTTTTTGATTTCTTGATTCTAGAACGACTATAAGCTTGCGTTTATCAATAAATAGCTTTTGCCCGCGACTTCGTTCGCGTGGAAGTCGTATACAGGATGAAATTGAATTCATGGCCATCCTCTTAAGGGGTAATTGTACTCATCATTATGAACAACTTTTACTATGGGACCAAACCTGAAATCGCGAAAAAAAATTTGCTGTTCCCTACATTTTGACGAGTTATGCGAACATAAATGTTTAAACAGCTGATTTTTTTTCGCGATTTCACGTTTGGTCCATAATGATGAGTACAATGACCCCTTAAGAGGATGCCCATGAATTAAATTTCATCCTGTATAAGACACCACAATATACAGGGTGTAAGGGACAGCCCTCCGCAAACTAACAGGGTGCATTCAGTTCCTTATTTTGAATCATATTCCACCGGAAATATTCTCAGGAAAATTTTCATTTTTTTATCGTATTTTCAGTTACTAAGTATTACTTTATTTCAATGTAAAATTACATTTTCTGTACGCAGCACTCCAATCATGTAAATAAAACAGCTAAAATAAAAATAAATCAGCAATGGATATTGAAATACTCGCCGCCGAAGGCTCGCTGCGCTGCCGTTCGCTACGCGCGTTTTGCTACGGTAACGATACATTGCGTGTGAGGTAATAAAACAAATCAGGTTTATTGGATTCCCATAACGTTCCTGAAATAATTTCGTATACCGGTCATCTTAGTATGATATAATGAATTCTCTATCTGAATTCACCCCATCAGTTTGCGGAGGGCTGTCCCTTACACCCTGTATGTACTAAATAAACAGCCACATTTTTATAAAACTTCCCTGTATATCTACTACGTCTGTAGTTTTGGTCTCAGTAGCCAAAATATGAAGAGTCAGGTCTGGTGAAGCGGGAGCAAGCGACGCAAGCGGCGTACCTAGCTATCCGTGTGAGATTCAGCTCGCCCTGAGGTCGACACCAGCTGAATTCAGATGTAGGTAGGTACTTGGTCCATATGCTGCGACTACAAGTGATGCAACTATTATGTCAAGAATTTGCAATGATGAAAATAATGCCTTTCATTGGATGTTCTACCGAAACGACGTATTCATCTTAGACCGGGGCTTCAGGGATTGCATATCAGATCTTGAATCTTTGGGATATGAAGCACACATTCCTCCGACGAAAGACAGAAATGAAACCCAATTAACAAGCGAGCAAGCCAATAAATCGAGATTAATTACTATATGTCGTTGGGTGGTCGAAGCAGTGAATGGCAAGTTTAAGAATAGATTTAAACTGCTTCGACAAGATTATTTCAATAGAGCATTACCACATGCATTTATTGATTTTAAAATAGCTGCTGCCCTTATAAATTGTTTCTACAGGGTAGCAATCGACAACAGGCTTGCTCAGGATATATTGAATGTTATTAACGAAAAGCTTCATGAACCTAACAATTTATATAATTATGTAATTTAAAAAAATCTTAATAGGCAAAGAGTTGTATGGACAAACATGGAAGCTAATGATCCTCAGTTAGATGACTTTCCACAATTAAGTGACGATGATGTGTTCATGATTTCTTTAGGCTCATACCAAATTAAACTTGCGAAATCATACTGTACTGAACACTTACGTGATGCTGGTGTACCTATATATTATTGAAACATACCGTGAAAATAATTTACACGACTTGCAGTTATGTAATATACAACAGACACATGTATGGTTACTTAGGGGACGTATACAATCACGGCACATAAGGTCTAAAACTTATTATACTCACATATTAATAGACAGAGGCCAAGTAGGTAGAGACTGTACCTACCTATTATTGAATGTTACTGCACATGTTTGACGGGCAGACGTACAATTGGAAGTTGTGCCCACGTAATATCCGTAATCTGGTACTTAGGAGTAGGTAGACACGAAGACGGATTCCATCGACCAGCGATTAATCTAGATGATGTACTGATTGATGGAATATAATAACATAACATCATGCCTGTATTCCCCGAAGGATTAGGCAGATGTGTATCTATAGTACACCCTCATTTCGGCAGTTATGTTTAAATCCCATGCAGTAAGGCTACTGTCATAAATCCAGCACATATCCAGACTCTGAACTACTACTGAGCAATTTCAGATGGAAAAACCCAATACCACTTTATCCGACCCGGGAATCGAACCCAAGACCTCATGTTCAGTAGTAGTGCTTGGGACCACTACACACGTATGTCAGTAAAATCAAAGCAACATTGTATCATAATCTTATCTTTCAGTTTCAAATCAACATCTGCATCATTATCTACAATTATTGGTAACTAATATAAGTATCGATTGTATTTGTATCCAATATGTTATTATAAGACAATAATTCTGTTTTCTTTATGTGCATATATATCTATTGATTTGTATAACTGTTGTGCAAATATTGGTTCTCTTGTTACTCATAAAATAAACAAAAATAAAAAAAAACAAGCTAGTTTTTTTATTTGTTTTTAGAAAATATACCAATCACAACGATAATATTAACAATATATTTTTAATTTTTCTTTATCATGAGATAAAAATAGGGGTAGCACATATTTATACAATATTTTATCATATAAACGTTGATTTTTAATTCAAATTGAACCTTTCAACAGGTGAAAATATTCATAATTATAAAGACTTTCACTATGGGATCTGCTACGAAACCCCAAGAAAAATACATCCGTTTTCATCCTTTTTCATTGGGTAAATATTGCATTTTTGTATGAAATAGCTGATATTTTTTTTCGATATTACTGTGTTGGCCTCATAGTGAAAGTTGCTCATAATTATGAGTACTTTCATGCCCTGAAAGATTAACAGTGAATTGAAAGTCACCGTGTAGGTACCTATATGAATATTTTATGAAAATGCATCGAAACTGCATTTTCGCACTCGAATTCAACTTTTCTCTCATAATATAAAATCAATTATAAGTGAAACCCCTTCACTTGACGAAGTGTCATGTCTGTTGGAAGGTTAGCCCAAGCTTCATACAAAAGTGCCCATGGTCCTTTTCACAGGGTGTTCTACCTATGAATATGAACAACTTTCACTATGGGATCAACTCTGAAATCACAAAAAAGAAAACTGCCGTTTCATACATTTTGGTCAAGTAGCTATTGAACGTAGGTATGTATGAAACAGTAGATTTTTTTCGTGATTTAAGTGTTGGTCCCATAGTGAAAGTTTTTCATATTCATGGGTAGGACCCCCTGTGAAAATTTGGGTAGTGATAAAAAAATAGATAGACCGACAATTTTTATTTTCAAAAAAAGCTTCTCTTTTTTTAGCATCTTATGAGCTGTGTTCATGGTGATAAGGTAGGTAGCTATCGAAGCATAAAAAGAATGATGCATTCAAAGCTACCTTTTTTTTATTAATTTAATTAGTGTAAATGATTTAGGTATGAAACTGGATGTCAATGACCTTTTGGGTCCCTCTTTTGATAATAGCAGTGTTTGTGAAGCGTTCCACATTTCCAAATAAAATCAGGAGGGTCAGTCAGTGCGTGATTTCGGTTCCGCAGCAAGCATTAGACGAGTAAAGTATTTGACCTCCCCTAATTTAATCACTTCGGAGGGAACAGAGGTCGCAGTTGAATGGACATTACAGATAAGGGTGAGGGCTATGGGATTTGGGGCCCCATTATAGCAGTCCATTTGATTTAAATAAGAAATTGGATGGCATGAATTATGGTTTCCTATTTACTTATTTACCTAGGTGTGTGGTGGATGTTGGTATGTATGGTTCATATTATGGTGTGTTTTGGTTCTTACTTTTATACTTAGGTCCTTCTGTAGAGCATCATTATCAAGTAAGTACCTAAAGCAAAATTTTTAGTGTCTGCCTGACAGTATTGTTACTCCCTAATATGTTCAATTCCATCTGTGATTTTGTTGATTATGTAGGTACCTAAGTAGGTAGGAGTTAATCTACTAAATAGAGTGATATCAAATACTATAGTGCTTTGCACACTAAATACCTAGTGCTTGTAATAATAAGTAAACATGGTACCTAGGTAGCTATCTACCTAGGTACTACATAGGGTCACCCGGGGCTATTGTAGCCAAGGGGCAAACGTAACTGATGGAGTATACTCATTATTGATGAGTTACCTCAATCAGTTACGTTTGCCCTCTGGCTTCAATAGCCCCTGGTTACTTTACCTACTTACCGAAAGAACTAGGTAACATTAGCGTATTAAGTTTGACAGCTCACCCTATCCTACTAACCTGATCTAGGTACCTCGGTACCTGTAGGTACAGACAGCAATAGGTAGATATATAAAGAGAGCATCACAGAAATTCTTGTCTTAAACTAAAGAAAAACAAAAGTTGATACCAAGTTCCATTTCCATTACGGGCTAACTGCCAGGAGGCTATAACTCGGTAGCGGTGGAGAGGTATAATTACATAGCTGAAAGCTATCGTTAAATCCCCTCTAGTGCACGCTAATCAACGGATTAATGGGCGAGGAAATGCGGGCCAGTCCTCTGCGAAGCCGAGATGTGATGCTGTAGCAATACCTACATCAATAGGTAGGTAGATCTATCTAGGTAGTTTTGGTATGGTGTTATATGAAGGTATGTATATTTTAGTAACGAGTGTAAAATGAAATGAAAACAACACAGATTAATTAATATGTTTATTTTAAGTTGGGAAACAGTGTGCAAAGATAGAAGCTAAAATAAGAAAAGGCTGATACATTGGTACCTACATTTCTAGTATTACTTACTGAAAAAAATGACAATTAATTACTTGCAAGCTTTCTTCACTTCAAGATTTTTAAGGGCTACCACTTACTAGGCATATTTTTTTTAGCATTTCCATCAAACATTCCAGTATAAATTACTCTCATATTGATTGCTTCCCTCCTGCCCTAAAATCCGATTCATTTCACAGGAACTTCGCAACCCCTACTCACCCTACGGAAACAATGCCCCCACCCTTGCGTCCCCGCACTCGCAGCATCCGCCATTTTTACGACTAGAAAGAGATGGAGCTATTTCTACCTGTAAGAGCGAAAAGGATAAAAGATTTGGGGTGCAAAAGGAATTAGGCATGAGTTGGGTTGAATGTATAACAAGGACAAAAACGAAGGGCGATTTATCTCCGCAGTGAAATCTTAAAAACACTCGTTCCTTTGTTTGGCTGAATTGAATCAACCTGAGAAAAAATAATGAAGTGTTGAATTATTTTATTTTACATGTAGGTTAAGTAATGGAGAGCAGTGGTGGCCCAGCAGTGGTAACGGCCGCGACTTACGAGTTGTTGGGTTCGAACCCAAGCAGGCACTTTACTTTGCGTAAATTATTTCATCACCACTGCTCTCAAAATGGTGAAGGAAAACATCGTGGGAAACGGGCATGTCCTAGAACCAAACATTCGAAGACATGTGACATCCACCAAACTGCACTCTGGGCCCGCGTGGTGGATTTCGGCCCACGGGCCTAGTCCCTCTCACAGAAAGAGGAGGCCTGTGTCCCAGCAGTGGGAACATTATAGGCTGATTATAAAAGTAATGTCAAAGTCAAATCATTTATTTGAAATAGGCACATAAAATTGAACGTCAAAATTTAAAAAAAATGATTCTAGTCGCTCCTTCCAAAAGGTAGTTTCGTGTGGAGAAGAATGGACAAGAAACTCCACCGTTACTCGAAATGCGGCGAAATGTGGTGAAATGTACCCACATTTCGCCACATTACGCCGCAAAAGTTAAGCAAAGGTGTACTCTATAGTACACCTGTACTATAGAGTACACCTATGCTTAAGCTTTCGGGGAATACAGGCATGAGGTTATGTTTATGTTAGTTTTTTTCCGCGTTAGACATAACTTTATAAATTAATTACACTATGCAATATAAACACAACCTAAAATATTCACATATTAAGTTATTGCTGTAATGTAACATATATTTTTTCCAAATCATTAACACTACTCATTTAGACGTGATCTTCAGTTTAAATTAAAAGTCGGTTATCGTTGCCTCAAGAAAATTCCTTACAACGCTAGAAAATGAAACTCGCAAACTCTGTCCCATAATTCCATCTGAACACTTCTCGACAAACCGCTCAGTAAAACCCCAAATACTTATCCTGCTTATACTTAATATTATAAAAACGAAAGTTTGTGAGGATGGATGGATGGATGTTTATTACTCTTTCAAAAACTACTGAACAGATTTCGATGAAATTTGGCACACACACAGATAGTTTATAACCTGGATTAACACATAGGATACTTTTTATCCCAATATGCTCACGAGATCGAGACTTATGGGGGTAAAACCGCGGGCCGCTGCTAGTTATATAAATTTTAGTAGGCATATTAAATTAAATATTTGAGTCAGCACAGACCCAGCGAACACAGCCAGCTAGTCGACTTGACACATAGTTTATTGAAATAATGGTAATTCATCACCCAAATCTAGGTTTCAATATTTTAATACAAATATAGTCTTTATTGTACTTACCTAACTAACTTGATACTTTCCTATGAACTTTTACGTGCTGGCTTTTACCTTGGCCAGAGGCTAGGTAACCGTTGCCATATTCTTAACGTGGTAATGCCGCCAGTCTTTTGGGAACATTACCAGTCGACAGCGACGTTATGGAGGAATTTTTCGACGCTATATTTTAGTTAGTGGTAACTAAACTTTAGTTAGGATATTTTATTGATTTTTTATTTAATATGTCATCACCATCTGCCTTTTTCGAACTATGTTGGGGTCGGCTTCCAATCTAACCGGATGCAGCTGAATACATGTACTTTACATGGGGCGACTGCCTATCTGACCTCCACAACCCAGACAGTTCCTTAATGTTTTTATTTACAGTTTGAATATTGAATGAAACAGTAGTAAATACTACCTAAGCAAACATGCGAGCTATGTAGCTACCTACTCATGTCAAATTTTCGTCTCACCAGCACAACAGAAACCAACGGCCGCTTTCTATAATATATCTCAATCTCAATCTTAATCCTGATCTGTAACCAATCAATCGCCGAGTTTGACAATCTGAGTCTTTGAGAGGACGAATCATAAGCAGCCGTCAAAGACTGCGGATCAAAATTGGGCTTGAGATACATTACAGAATAAATCAGTTATATCCAAGCTTCTCCACACAACGCTCAATAAAATCTCAAATTAATTAATTTATCATTTCCAGTAAAGACGTGAGATTTGAGTCGGCACAGTCCACAGCACATTGATCTGTAGGTATTTAGAAGGTTTCAACTTAAATCTCACTACTCTTTCCAACAATTATTATTTGATTAGGTATCATCATTAAATCATAATTGAAAAATCATCGACGAAAATTGAAGCTATAAAATTAGCCTCAATAATTGTCAAATGAAGAACCATCTAGATTTAAAATTTAAATTTCGGGTTTAAGTGTTAAATAAGTAATCAAATCACTCAATTTGTAAGTGGCATTACAAGTTGGCATCCACAGGACGTTTTCTGATTCATTAGGTATTATTTATTCATTTTCACCAGATGTGTTTTTGGAACAGACCAAGGATACCTACTCGTGTCAAATTTTCACCTCGCCAGCACAATAGAAACTAAAGAAATCTGTTCTATCCAAGCTTCTCCACAACTATCTATATGTATATATAAAATGGATGTGTGTATTTATGTTACATAAGGATTCCAAAACGGCTGCAGCGATTTTTATGAAATTTTCAGGCATCTTCAGATTAGCCCAGCGGGTGATTCTTTGAAGTTTGGTTGGTAGCGATCGGATCAACAGATTTTTCTTTTGGATTTTTGTGTCATATTTTTCAAAAAGGCTTGCATGAATTGAAGATAGTATTTCAATCATCCACCACAAGTTATCTGGGTATAAATAATAATTAGTGCTACCCATGCAAAGCCGGGGCCAGTAACATGTACTCAATAAAATTCCAAAAAAGTCTATCATTTCCAGTAATGACGTGAGATTTGAGTCAGCACAGTCCCCACTGAACTCAGTCAAGTGAAAACAGCCAGCCAGTCGACTTGACACAAAGTTTATTGCCCTCGTTATCGAGACCGTTACTTTTCGTTATTTGATCGCATTAGAGGGTGCATGCATCCCCCTGCTTGAGGAAACTTGTGAGGTACATACGTACATATATAAATGTATTAAATTACTTCTATATGTACCTACTTATGTATTTAAGTAGGTAGGTAAAGATAGGTTGGCCTAAGTTGGAATTTGATCGTGCCAAAGATTTCATGATGACATTCAAAGCCCTGCATACTGTCGATTAGTTGAATCTACTTAATATAGGTAGGTACACTAGTTGTTCTTACCTTCTAAAACCTAGGTAAGTTATAGGTAAACTACAGCTAAATCTTTAGCATTATTTGTACCTACACTAGGTGCGCCCCGGTGTTTCACCCGCATAAGTCTCGATCCCGTGGGAATATCGGGATAAAAATTATCCAATGTCCTAAACCCCGGGCATGGTATACCCATGTGCTAAATTTCATGCACATCCGTTCAGCTGTTTTAGCGCAGAAGCGCAATAAATAAGTAAACAAACTCACTTTTACATTTATAATATGACTTAGGATAATATTCTGAATGTCCTGGAACAGTCGCTACGTGAGCGTCTATTAATTAAGAAATTGTTGAAAAAAATATGTTGAAACCTGAAAAAATGTACTGAATGTAGGCAAAGAGAATTGACTAGACTACTAGTTATAGTCATTGCTACTAGTCAATTCTCTTTTTAAAATTAAACGCAGGTAGGTACCTAAAACTACAATTAAAAATTAAAACATAAATTATAGATAACACAAATTCAAATTCACTTGTCTGACATCATTCTAAATATTTTGTAGAGCTCCATAAAACAGATTTTAATTCTCTTAGGTACCTGCTCACATAAAAACAGAGTAATAAAAACGAACCTTAAAAGTCCTTGCCGATTTAAACCTGAAATTAAATAGATATTTGTCTACCGGAGGGTAGACAAATATCTGTTTAATTTCTAAAACGTAGAAGTAGTAGGAACAGTTTGACAACGTTCAAAGGTTCCATCGTTTATTTTCGGAAAAACCGAACTTTGCCGAGTTAAATGTGACTGGTCCAATAAAGGAGAGTGCGTCAATCTATAATAATTTAGGTGAAAATATAAATGGCTGGATGTATACTGGCTGGCTTCAGGGTGCTGTTGAGGTTGCCCCGGTTCTGCAGCGCGTCTAGCTGTTTGCCGTAGCACGAACTGACGACTTTTATGCCATTATGAGGAAAAAGACCACATCCTTAATAAGTAGAATGAGGGCTAGCAGCAACAGTATTTTGAGGACATTAGCAGAACAACATGATGCACCAATACTGAGACACTCTGTCCGGTTGCTCGTGCGGCTGGGATGAATAAAAATGATTTATAATAATATATTAATAAGTAGGTACTAACCCTTAGTTGATAAGTTTTTTAATAACCAGTGTGGACCAATGTTGTTAAATTAAATAAATATATACCTATATGTTTTTTATATACTTTTACGTATCTCGGCGATGCGCCGGATCTATTATTACTATAAATCAATTTCTATTGGTCGATCGTCACATGTCACATCACGCTCTAATTTAGTTTTTCCGAAGATAAACGGTGGAACATTTGAACTTTGGCAAACTGTGGGTAGGTCCCCAAAACCAATGTCGTGAAATCATGCGATAGTCATTTATTTCCGGAATACGACACTAAATAAGAAGGGTGGTCCCCAACGCATTTGCTTGTATTAAAATGCTTAGGCACGTTTTTAATCAATCTCCTTAGATGCAGTCTTCTATTTGACATGCAGTGCAGACGTAACATTCATTTCCACTCATAAATATTTAGTAGGGGGTGCCAAAGACGTAACTATTTATTTAAATAAAAAAATTTAGCGTAGGTACCAATCTAATTTAAATAGTTGGTACATTTTAGTGTTAAATCATTAACGATGAATAATTTAAATTGAGTTTCAAATTCTTTTATGGCTCTTCTGTTATGCCGGTAATTATATCTAATTATAATATACAACACACATTATTTTAATTAATGATAGGTATTCGAATTACAACAGACAACTCAATCGACTCGTTATAAAACTTTTTATAAAGGAAGTACATAATAAATCGATCATTGGGTGTTTTGAGGTTGCTTATGACAACACAGAAACACATACCTAACCACGGAAGTATAATATAAGTAACTACTTTCATTATTATTTTGTAGACATAAACATTGGTTTATAAATAAAATGTGGGCATTTCTGCATAATTATCGAAGCTGCAAATTATCGCGAATCTATTAATGAAAGAAAAGACAACTAAGATACCTGCACCTTAATTGCGTAACACACTATCGATCGGAATCTGAATCATTTTGAAGCAAATTGCTAATCCATTGCTTCGTAAGTTCGAAAAATTTGACTGCTCAAACGTAAATGACGCAATGAATGTTGTTGGACTGTCAAAATGAAACCGATTCCGATTTATAATGTGTTACGCAATTGCCCCGCTGATTAGAATGGAACCAATTTGTCTTAGTCGAAAAAAGGCAAGACAAGTGACAATAACCCGAAACTGCATCTGTAATAAAAAAGACAATTTAGGTAATAGGTACAAGTCAACGTCTTAGAAATTCTGCCTACATATCCCTTAATATCAGGCACATAATTATAGACACAAGGTCCTTATTATTATGCATGCAAAAGGGAACTGCCCCCACGTCGAGTAGGGTCTCAGGAAAGTACCTCCACTTTAATTAATTAATGTTTAGATTAATTAATCTTTAATAAAGTGACACGTGCGTTTAATTACTGGAGATTAAGCCGGGGAACTAGGTGGCTATTATCTTAACTATGAACTTTGTCTATAAAACTTATGCGGGCTTGTTTAATCAGTCTATTTGCCTATGTTAGATTTATTTATTTATATAATGTGTGAGGGGTCAAGTTTACCTAAGTAATTTATTTCCCTTTGGTATCTACCGGTGACCAATAATTTCACGAAATTGGTTTTATTTACTTAGGTATTACACATCTTAAAATGAAACGAAGTTCTGAACATTTCAGTGTTCTTCTAATAGAAAGACTTTGAAGCTTCTCAGGTTTCTAAAATTTGATGAAAGATTTTACCTTCTACAAAATTGCAAAAGTTGCACTTAGAAAAAATAAATGATGACAAATTATAGGAACATAATCCAATATTGGTTCGAAACGAAAGTATCTATTGTATTCCTTCACCAACTTAAAGCACATTAGTCATATCAAACGGATAAAGAAAACATCATGCCGACGGTCAACTCTCTATTTAATCATGAGTATAGTTTAACGACAACAGTTAGCAGAGAAGATGACTGAGCTTTAGGTACCTATAATTACATTCAGATCTATATAAAGCATACGTTAACATGACATAATCATAAATATAAACACCGGCTATAAACAAGTACATTTCAATTTAATGTTTTACAATCTAAGCGAATGATTAGTTTGTTATTTAAAACGTAATTAACTGTCTTTAACAGTGACCGGTTACTTCTAATGTGAAAGCGTCCGCAGATCTAATCTAAGTAAAAGTGTTTCAAGAATAGTTGGTGTCGGCGTACGAAGAAATAACTGGCCGCTTTACAGGCCGCAAGGAAAACGTTTTATTTTTTCACTTTTGCGCGTGTAAATGCGCCTATTCTTTATTTTTACGAGCCCGTCGGCTTCTAAGTGTAGAACGTATAGGCTAGTTAGTATGTGAGTATGGTAAGTGTAGAGGTAATGTAATGGCTATGTCGGGCCACAGGCAGCCGCCCTTTAACGGCGTCGTAATTGCGAGCTGAAATTAAGTGTTATTTTTATGGTGATTTCTCTACTACTACTAAGTTGCTTTAAGTAGGCGTAAAACGTTTTATTAATTGAAATAATCGTTGCATAATAAATTTTGATGAGTGTTTCATAATTTACTGTTTGTGGTGATCAGATGAAAAGAAAAGTTACGCTGTAAAAGAAAATTAAAAGAACATTAGTTGTTAATTCGTAACACAAGCTTTTGTGACTAAATTTTCTTACATTATTATTACAAAATTATTGTTCTTGATACATATGTATTGTAAGTACCTATCTACTTTGCGATTGTGTTGCGATTTCTTTTATTTATAAAGCCAAGTACACAATGTCAAAAAAAAAATCAGAACTAGTCGGCAAAAAGCAAAACAGCTCGTATTTTACGAATGTAGATACGTACCTGACCTCATGGAAGGGGTTAGCGGATATTTATGACTTCTATACAAGTTGTGTCGGCGCGGTGCATGTGCGAACTTAGCCCAGGGCCCATAAACCAGCCAGCAATAAATTACTCGCAACTTTGTACGGTGTGCGCCGAGCCTTACCGCCCATACATAAGTGCACTGAAAAATAAATTTTATTGGCTCAGATACACGAGATTTGTAAGAGAAGAATATTAATTTAGCCTCGTTTTGTACATGGAAACCCTTTTAAATTGAACCTGAGTAGTAGACGATTTTTTTTCGTGGCAATTATTTCGATAAATTGCGCTTCTTAATTTTCGATCTGACGCCAATTAAGCACACTGGCACCAGCTATTTCCAGTTCTTCATTTAGCGTTGATGATTTTATTTCTTTGTGTCGGCACGATAATAAGTATATACCTGCTTTAACAGCTTTAATCATGGTTAGGTAAGTTTAGCGAGACCGCGCAAGACTTGACAGTGGTGGACGTGCTAAAAGCTTTATACCTACTTACGTTTCGCATCTCAGAAAAATTATTAATCGGAAGATCTAAATTATCTCTTCCACTTCATCTTTGGGTCTTCATTCTAAATCTCCCTAAGCCAAATCTCTCACTTTACAAGCCATCCAAATCTTCATTAGTAAAACTACACAGAAGTGTGATAACACATGTTCCATCAATAGAAGATTCTTACACGATTTATTGTTAATTTGTACGTGATATATAACGGGCCGGCGATCAATTAAAGTATGGCTGCTAATCGGTCGCAGTGTTGCGTTAATTCCACTAATTTTATGACTTTGTATTAGAGACTTGTCATAAGCGCGTGGGCACGTGGGTTGGTTGACATCATGTCTGTGGATGTCTACTGAGGTGTTAGGAGGTTTCGGTATATCTATGTAGGTAGCGTTAGGGTTCCGTACCTCAAAAGGAAAAAATGGAACCCTTCTAGGATCACTTCGTTTTCTGTCTGTCTGCTTGGCAGTCTGTCAAGACCCTTTTCCTCAGGAACGCGTGGAGGTATAAAGTTGAAATTGATATCAAATACGTAGGTCTACCGTCCCTTGGAGCTCCAAAAAAAACAAGCTGCTAAGTCACCACAATAAGAAAATACGGCCATTTATGGGACATATTTTGATACTCGCAAATAAATCAAAACCTACTTCCCCTTGACCTGGAATCATGAAATTTGGCAAGAATCAAGGCCTCACAACACAAATAAAGGAAGAAGTCCGAAAATCACTAATTGTAGTTTTATCATATAAAAAAAAACATTTGTTTGCGATTACAAACTTACATTTGCAGTTGGAGAATTGACCGTGACGTATATCGATGTATGGGAGAACATGTTTTTCAACTACAATGTTAAGTTTGTTTTTGGGATAAATCCATCCCAACTGCGGAACCCTTCGTTGTGCGTGGTTAGACACACACTTGGCCGGTTTTTTTTTATGGTAGTCTTTGTTTCAATTGTTATACAATCTTGAGCAAATATAGCACACTCGTATTGTGTCCTTTAACATGGTTGGTAAAGCTTCTTTTCTAATGCAGAGAAAACTATGTAACAGTCCCATTCCATTGCCCTGAAAATCATACATGAGGATAGATAATGAGTTTTGGTTCATAATTGAGCGAAGTTGTGTAGCATACAAAAGGAGTAAGTTATTAAATATCTATTAACTCTTAAAATCTTACAGTATATACTTATTTAAATCAGAACAAAGAATACACCAAAACGCAAACATCTTTACGAGAAATAAAGCTGAAACTTTATCTATCTTTACAGCGGTACCGGAACGCGACCTACAATACCATTCCACATCAAAGAAGAACATTATCCTTTCTTCCATTCGTCCATAAAACCTTATCTCGGAGAAAGCAAGGCGGGCAAGCGACGCGCAATCTACATAGAGCTGATAATGGCAAGACCACTTAGCAAAGACCCCGCAGCCTTCCTCAAAAGCTAACATTATTTGGGACGATAATGAAAACGGGGTGTCTAATTTCCCTGGTCACGATGTAAGTAATCTTGGAGGAGCGCAATGGGCGGTTTACGATCGCGGGCGGAGAAGGCTTTTATATTTATTAAGTAAGTTGGGCTTTCGGCTGTATTAATCCACCTTTATGGAGGGGCGTCTAGGCGCCTGCTGATGATGGAAAGCAGGACTGTGTATACCGATAGCGATATTTATGTCTACTCACTGAAGTTAAAATCGCTGCCCTACTTACTTGAGAATTTGTTTCAGTACTAACCAAAAGAAAAAAAAAACGTATCTAAGCTTTTTACATAGGGTTGTGACATGCTTATGAAAACACTGGACGGTGCAGTAATACTTACTTAGGTATTTCCATCTTTTACCCGAATCAAGGCTAGGTAATTTTCCTCAGATTTAATAAAACTAAATTGCAGGCTCTGTAGGTGGCGGCATAGGCGGCAAAATAAAACAATTCCTCAGCAAGAACTTTAAACTGTAGGTAATTGTGTTCGGTTCAGGTGCCTGCACTCTGGTTGATGTAGGCAGCCGGTACTAACGACGCACTAAAAGTGCTGTTTTGATGGTGTCAGATGTCTCCTGTTGGGCATATTCTAAGTCTAATCGTAAGCATGGTTGCGGTAATATAATCCGCAATTCCATTAGTTATCTGGAGAGGCGAACTTGTGTTTATGGCTTGCCCTGAGCCACACACGGACTGTGGCTGAGGTCGAAACAACTACTGTAACCTATTGGTAGTAAAAGCGCCTTAGAATTTCACGGTGAACATAGGATGTGCTTTAAAGAATTTTAAAAGGTGGATACGGAGGATTTCAGGATGTTTTCCTGCTAACAATGATCGTGTATTGTTGTCTTACCCACATTAAATATGCAGTATATTACTTATTCACTTTTGATATTGTCTAGATATATTTCAGGAACGAAAACAGTGTACTTGTAGTACAATACAAGAACCGCTAAGTAAGTAGGTAGACATCAACTGCCACGTAGTAAGTAGTCCGTAGGCCACAAAAAAAAAAAAAACAAAAGAATCATGAACCACACGATCAAAATTCTTTGTTCCAAATTGCCTAATTAGTGCAAACGAAAACGTTATTTCAAAGTTGGAATGTGTGAGCAAACTTTTATTAAAAATCGCAGCTTTATGTACAAGAAGGTACTTGGGTAGGTAGGTGGCTCGTACGTGAATGTTATCATATTTTTACGGGGTACGTGAAAACGCGCGGTTTTATTACGGGGAGTTTTATTACGTTTGCTAGATTAGGAGTGAGCCGGGCTCGGCTCGGGCGGAGGTCACTCGAATGGAAATAGGAAATTCCTGAGATCGGCCAGCGCGAGCTGGTATTGGCGATGCGGGAATAATGCGGACGCGGTCCAATTTCGTCACGAACACTATACAGGGTATGGAATATTTAGTGCCACGAACGATGGCCTATTTAACATTTATTCGACGTTAGGCTTTGAGTCTCTAGGCTAAACAAACTAGGAAGTAATTTTCATGATAAAATAAAAAGATCTATTCTATATGCCAAAATTCGAGGCGAGGACAAAGAAAAACAATCTGCGCTATGACGCGTGAAGGAATCGGCTCGTATTTATGGGGGGAAGTTATTGTTTGAAACGTCTAAGTCGTAATTCCGGGACATAAACCAGCCAGGCTTCACTTTGGACCCTCCCTCTTCTTCCCCCCATTTTCCGCCGTCCCCCCGAGCGGGATGCTGTTTTTCCCGGGCGAAATGGCCCGTTTGAAATTGTTGTTTTATGGAAGTTTTTAGTAGTTGACTTTGCCCGGGAGAAAATATATAGAACGGCAATCTTTATGTCTAGCTATGCATACTTACTTGTAAATTTATGGGTGTTATGACTATACAAGTACTTAGGTATATGAAAGCAAGGCGTGTCAGCTACTTATTAAAATGCTTATACCTATATACAATTATTACGCAACTAACTATTTACACTAGGTACTAAATTAAACGACTTAATTAAGTAACTATCCAAATAAATACAAAATCTGCCTACCTAGGTAGGTACTTACCTACCTATAGGTACAACGAACAATAAAATTCTCTATCAATTTAATTATTAAATAGAACAGTTGTAGCAATCGTAGCGTTACGACCTGTGCTATACCTAGGTAGATATTTGATAAATACTTGATAATGTAGAACTGTCTGCATTATCATAATTTATAATAAGAAGGTAACTTAATACTGACGCTAATTAATTAAGGTCTGATGTTTCCAACGTCAAATATCTTTTATCCATAAATAAAACTAACGCTTGACAGTTTTTCTTTGGTATAACCGGGTAAAACTGACAAAAAAAAAACAAAATTACTCCTCGGATAAAGATTCTTATCTCACGTTGGAAAACTCAGCCTTGCTTTCATTCAAAATGTTTCAAAATTTTCATAGTAGATTGAGAAGGAAAAATGCGGATCGACCTTTTCTAAGATATAAAGTTGGCACACAGTAATACCAGCTATCTATCTATTAGTTGTCACTACCCTAAGAACGTAGGAAGAAGAAAACTACAAAAAATAACAAAAACTTGAACTGACTGTATCGACCAAAGATACCTTCAAGAAATATTGAACCCACGAACCGATAAAAACTCAAAATAACGACCTGTCACAAATAATATAGGTACAATGAAATTATCTCCACCATTTTTAAAGTTGGAACGCGCGGCCGATGCTCGCTCGCGATTGGTTGGCACTTGACAGCTGGGTGAAATACGCCGGCATGCCTGCCCCGGCGCAGCGGGTGACAACATGGTGCCACTAAAGTCCCCTAATGAAATTAAATTCCGTACGTTTTAGATTTGCTCGTAAATAATCCGAGTATCTAATCCACTGATTAATGAACACCATGGAATTTTCTTGGAGTTTTTAATCTCGTGGAGTAGTCTTTTAAATTGATTAGCCGTAGTTGGGTATAACGATACGGGGAACATAATGTTCAAGCTCAAGACTAATCCGTTATTTATTATATCGATAAACTTTAGCTAGGTGTTATTACTTATTTCTTAACATTTTATGTATGTTTGCGTAAGTCTGTTGGAACTTAACCCTATTTAAAAAATAACTCCATCATCACAACTACAACTGTAGTTACATATCTAACCTAAAAACGACATCGGTAGACAGTCACAAAGCATAACATCAATAAATAGAGCAGACGATCACTAGACACTTTTATGACACTAGATACAGCGTACAAATCACGACAATATATTTGTTTAGACAACCCTATCGCTGGCACTCATACTACGTACCCTAATGTCATAGATAGTAGACATCTTAGCACTTTAAAAGCATTTTAGATAAAACGGCGTGTTGGATAGGCCTGTGGATTTAGTTACAACAAAATTACAAGTTTACGAGTAACAATATCGTCGTATACACCACCACTCATGCTGCTTTAGGGTTGGTGAAAAGGAAAATTAGATTTTCAGCAAGCACTATTTTTGGAGAAAATATGTTGATTAAAGAATAAATTGCTTCTAAATTGAGGAATCCCCCGGTCCTTGATATGCAATGGCCTATGTAGCCCCATGAAACATGAGACTACAGGGGCTAGTGTGAATCTTTAGAGTTGATTCGAGTAATCGAGTCTGGTTAAACCACGCTGGGGTCGGTGCATTTCATTTCATTTCTAAATTGAGATGATGCATCTGCCTAAGGTTTTCCCAACCAGCCTGAGTTAAGAAAGCATAACCGGAAGCAACAAAATTGCATTTTACAGGAGCGAATTTTTTGCCCACCCAAATAAGATTACAGTGGAAACACATAGAGTATATAAATGTTCGTTGAATAAAGCAGAAGGGGTCCAAAAATGTGGAACAGTGTTGAAAACCAATCAAATAATCGTCTAAGGAAAATGCCGTCCTTGCCAGCCCTAAGCTCACGGGGCACTAAAGAACTGGTTTAGTGTTCTGATGATTTACTGGGTGCATTCCTGGAGTGCCATCGTCCGTTGTGAGCGCGGGTATATGGCCGGTGTAAATGTACCAGATTAGCGCTCGGCCATCAACTGTTGCTACTTAGTCGCTCTATTTTGTAGAGGTGGTTGATGACAGACCTCTAATTTCTGTTGAGATTTGTTTTTTTCGTCATCGAGTGTAAAGCAAGCATTTTTCTTTTATCCGAAAATGTATGTAAAGTTTATTTCTAGGATTATTCCACAGAAAACAGAAAAAAATGTATGTTTTCTTCTTCTTTTAAATGGGAAAATTTCTTACTTTGATACGATATGATTTTACTCCGATACAAACGCAAGATTTATCTCTAAATTTGCAATGTAACATGCAAATATTTGTAAACAGTTAAATATAAAGTGCTCCAATAACGTTCTGCAAAGTTTTGGCCCACCCATGTTTGAAAATAATAAAAAGCGAGCCATATCACGTGGAGTGTAAGGCATAAATTAGTGATGAAAACGATACGTTCCCCGGGCTATCATAAAATACGAGTAATTTTAATAACAAAGACTAAAACAAAATACATTAACGACTGCATACAGTTGGTCTCATGATGCGATGCTACAGATTAAGGCGGTGATCTTAATGTGAGTGGGTAATTTATGAAGCAGCCGCATTAATTTACGCAGGGGTTCCTACGTGAGCAACCTGCCTTAGGTGCCTCCACGGGTATTCCATTTCCTTCAAACCAGTTTGCTTCGTATTACCTCGAACTATACATACAAAGAACCAATTTACATAAGTAGGTAAAGTTTACCTATTTTATTCGCACCACAATCTCGTTAAATTCAGTTGGTTGGTTATATATTTTCTCAGTTTCATCGGTCTCTTATACGGCAGGTGCACAAATAATATTATTAATAGCGGACCTTTCCATAAAGCATTCATATCTCAATCTTCGCGTCGTATCTGTCTTCATAAAACCTTATTTCAGCATGATTTCAATATTTTTCTTGCGACACATGCGTCCCGATTCCGTGGAACGGCATAGAGTTTACGATCCAATATTTTTATGCAAAGTGCGTCGCCAAATGTGCCACGTCGGTGCCGAAAAAACACACAGCCACGTCCTTTCGCACGTAAAAAAGGATGCGACAAAATAAATATACACGAAGCCACCCTTTTTGTCCATTAAACGAGCGAAGGTTTTTTTTCTGCTGCCTCCATAAAATGTGCCCCAATAAATATGTAAATCTACCGAGAAAAAACGCTGCCGAGTGCGATGCCGCCCGGTTTTGTGAGTTTCACTTTCGTCCGTTCAAGTTAATTGGTACAATTGCATTGAAAAAGCTCCAACGTCTCGAATGCCAACGACCTTTGTCACGACTGATCGTCTTTTATTTGCTCCACAATCTGACATCTGAAATGCAAATGAAGGTTTTGTTGCTTGTCGTTTGTTGTTTATATCTTCGCTGCACGTAGTCACGATGGTAGTCCTACGTATCTAGTGTCTTAGTGATAAAATCCCCGTTAATCTCCCCCAGCATTTCCTATAACACCCCTTTCGAAACTAAGCCGTTAGCTAATACTTGGGTGACACATAAAGGCGACATTAACATCAAAATAAAGATAAAATTTTCTTGCCTACTCACACGTATCTACTGTTAATAGGTGCTTGTTTAAACGACGTAGTGAACCTTAACTGTACCTAACCTAACGTGCGTAGGTAAAATTTTGTATTTCTGGAATTGTTTGCCAGATAACGTAGGGTAATAGTAGGGCCATAGGTATGTAAAACACCTATGGAAGTCGTTTGATTTATCGCCAGATGTATCATGGGAAAACCGGGTAAAATACCATATCTGACTTTTAGATGTTTCCTATAAACACCGTTATAAAACTAACATGACTTTAGGCTTTCTAGTGCAGTATTTTAGAAAACCTTCTCAGAACTTTACAAATAAATGATTCAGCTGTCTGCAGTAGGCAAATAGCCGAGTACCTACGCTTAGAGAAGCTGCATCGATCGGCCCGGGTTACCCTCGAGGGTTTCGACGTCCTCTATCTGCCTTGTGTACTAAACGATACATGACGTTTTGTTCTACGGGTTTATTTCAATGGATTTTAGAGACTGAACATCTAACCAAATCGTACCCTTATAATAACTTACTGATGACGATTTGAGTAGATGCAATTTACATCATGTTGGACTCTTAATCTTTGGAAAATTATTTTGAAACTAGCAGTACCAAAGTATCTTCATATTTACCTTAACGTCGTGTTTTCAGTTTGCTTGTTTTTCCGAAAAAGATTTACAGTTCCCGAAGACCAAAGAAAAAAGGCAGATCGTAAAGATAATACCTGCTTAGTCGTAATTTACGACTCCGTATTCTTACATTACGCCAAAAAGCATTTTAAAAACCGCAAACGACCGATACGAGAAACATCGGAACGATACATTTTTCGTTAATGAATGGTATTGATCGGGCTGGAGGCTATAAGCGTATAATTTACGACAACATTCTCGGGTTCGCTTCGCGTGCTGCTCCGAAGGTGTGTTATTTATACCCCCTTTTTTATTTATGCCCCCTTTTTTCGCAGCTCGTAACGGCCGGCAATAAAGGGGACGTAATTTTAATTTCATGATTGGAAAGCTCGATTGGTCGGTTATGTGGCTTAATGAGTTTATGGCAGCAATGAGTGGACTATAACGGTCGATGGATTGAACGATTTCGGGTTTAAGGTCATTCATAATGGTGGTTGTGGGCTAAGATTAGGGTTGAATGTTACGTCACATCGTTTGCCAGGTGATTGTTGATGTAACTTTTAGGGTAGGTTCTACGCTTGTTTTTACTTAAGTAAAGCATGATAAAGCTATGAATTGAGAGATTTATTAGATGGTTAATTAACGGATTTGAACATAGTATTTCGTTGGCGAATGGAGATGAGGAAAACTCTATACCTAACGTTTTGTAACATATAACGCGTGGTTGTTCTTTTATACATTTCAGTAACATTTAATAAAGTTCCATGTGACCCGCGTACACTGTTAGTTTAATGCTAACCTAATTAATTCCCAGGTTCAGCATTATCATCCTTAATTTTACTATGATCTTATCTCTGTAAGAACAGGCAGCCTTATAGAAACCTAATAACAGACCAGAAAAAAAGCTTCAATCATCTACAAAGCGCTCTACATTTTATAAAACCTCCCAAGCCAAACACATGTCGGTGGTTGGCTGAAGTTTGAGTTCATTAATTTTTTCACCGCAGTACTTCACTAGATTAAGCGTGTCTTCATAAATAAAAGCCACTTGAAGGTGGTGTGCCGGTAAAGCTATGATCACACAAAGCGAGTTAAGCTGAGTTTACTCGGAAGCGAATGAACTCGCTTCCAACTTTTACCTGCCCGTAGCGAGTAGAAAGAAAGCAAGAAAAGGAAGACGTTACATTTATTTACGGTAAATATGACGAAAAGACAAAAAAGAACAAGTTGGGGTAAATAAGTATGCGTCACATCCATGCAAAACGGCCAAACGGTAAGTAGGTATGATTCCCGCGTTTCACGATTTTCTTTACTTGGCTGGTTTTCCTTCCTTGGTTGGTGCTATAAGCATAAGAATGTCATGCATCGGACCTGCGGGGCAATTGCGTAACACACTTCAGTAGGAATCAGTTTCATTTTGGCAGTTCAACAACGTCCATTACATTATTTATGTTGTTGAGCAGACAAATTTTTCGAGCTTATGAAGCAACGGATTAGCAATATGCTTCAAAATCATTCAGATTGTGATTGATAGTGTATTACGCAATTAGGGTGCTGATCACGAATGGTAATTCGCAGTGAATGCCCCGGTAGGTACATGACTCGCGCGTTCGCTAAACCAAAGATACCCCGTTAAATCCGTCGATTTTACTTGCGGCCAGCGGCTCAAGTTTCAGTTGCGTGTCACTTCAAGCAAGTTTGCTAAAATGCTCACGCGATTGATTTCATAGCGAGTATTCGCTTCGTGTGACCGAAGCTTAAAATAGCTTGCAACCTCGCTACGGACCCTTACATTCCCACACCGTATTGGAAAAGATAAATCTTCGCCTCAGCCCGCCTTCGACTCCGATCCATTAAGATGGACGCCTTTGTATTCTATGAGGTATATACAGGTCTATTCTGCCTTTTTTCGTTGGCGAATTAGGTAATTATAGACAGCTAACTCTACTCGGATTTTTAATCTATAGTTTTTTATTTTTTTGTTTAGGAACTCACAATAAAATTACAGATGGAGGATAATAGGCAATAAAGTGATAATATTAAAATTCTTATTTCTTTGAATACTGTACCTACCTGTGCTACATGCACTGATACAATCACTAATCTTCAAGAAACCAAATCGAGTAGTAATTTTATAGTTACTCAAACGTATGTAAAGGCAGCTATAGGTAATTAAGTCTACAAAGTAAACTTCTTACTCATAATACGTACCCTTAAATTCACACTTTTATTAATAAAATGTGATAATAAAATATGAACAGAAAAAGAATTTTAAAGCGTAGCAAAAAGGCAGAAACATACTTGATTTATATGAAGCGTCTTTTGAGCGAGAATTATGCTCGCACTTATATTTTTTATCCCTTTTATTATTTGCAACTTTGTTACATACCTACGGAGTCACTTAACAAAAATATGGCGTATTAAATCGCATAAAGAAAACAGTGTTTTCAGAAAATAGTTATAAGGACGAAAGCATAAAAGGAAAGTTGTAAGGACGTCGTAACTTGAGACATAAAGCTTTTGAATGGAAAGAATCTATCGCGAGTGAATTGTTAATAAAGATATAGAGCAAGCGAAGTATTAAGGGACATTACTTGGGACATTAGTGAAGTTTTACGAGCCGAATGATAGCCGATGTGATGAATGCACCCGGAGATTCCACTGACGCGTTATTTTGTTACAATTTTCTAAAATTATGGCATTTCTAGCTTTTGTGTGACGAAACTGTTAACAAATGACGTGTCAATAACTGTCACCTAAGTATAATATACCTATAATGATGGTGTTTTAACTTAGGTATTTGCAAAATATAAACGTTAAACTTCACCTACGGATAATCGCATCTGCAAGGAACCTAGATCATAATAACATACTAAGGAAACCAATAAGTAAATAACAAAATATCTAATTTATAAGATGCCTCCTTCGTAACTACTGGGCCCTAATATAAATTATGTTTGCAAAATGGCAACTGTGCCTGTGTTTTGCTATTGCTAACATAATAATTTAAGTTATTTACCGTGAATTGAATTGTGTGTGAATTGAATTGAAACCAAACCAACCAACTTTACTGAGGTACCTACCTGTATCTATGTTGGTAATATTAAGTGCAGTGCCATAAATCGATTAATTATAGCCAATTCCTTATACAGGCAATCAAAATCATCATAAAATTACCATCGGCGTTTATAATAATAATTATCAATCTTAATTAGCTTTTAATATGTTCACAGGTGCACACCTACCTAGTAGGTATCTAGGTAGGTAGGGTACCTACATAATTTAAAGGTACTTCGTACAAGGATAGTTAAAATATTTGCAACGTGGTTTCATACTATTTGTGAAGGTTAGGTAGATATAAATATACAATATCAAATAGGTAGGTATTTTACATAATATACGTATACATTTAAAAATGATTCCACGGTACCTATCTCAAGCTGGGCCATAAATGTCTCGGTCAGGATAATATTTTACGACGGCTTATGCATCGGAGCGAGAGGCGGTCTGAGTCTTATCTCAAACCAAACCTCCAGATGTGGAATGACAGGCCAAATTTATCGACTTAAAAATACCCACCCAGATTAAAATGAGATACGTCGACGAAAATCCGACCCTACCCACCACCACTTGATAAAATATTATTTTTAGTACACACATTCTCGTATAAAAACTACCATTTATGGAGTTTTTGTAAATTATGTGTATTAGATTTTCATCGGAGAACGACATTTGGTTTCCTTTACTTTACTTTTTATGGGAGACATTAATAGCCATTGGAATACTCAAGGCTTAAGTGAAATAGAATAGAAAATAAGTTAAATTTACATTCGGAGGCACATGGGAAGAGTTGTGTCTATGTCAAGCAGTCAGATAAACGGAAAATTCTGTATGTTTTCCTAATTTATTGGTTAGGAAACTGGTCTACGTCGCGCCTGATGGAAAGCTGATACTGTGGGCTGTAGACACCTCCACCAACGGTTTTTCTGATGCTTTCCGATGCCAGACAAGGGTGATGTAGGTACCTACTTCGGAATCGCTTACCTTCTGTCATTTCGCCAGCACCCTTTGTAATACCGGAATAAGTACCTACTTATATACCGTAATAATAAACCACTAATCTGTTCGGTTATTTGGGACCTACCTACTATATAATAGGTACTACCTACCTACCACAAAAATGGTATTTATTTATTTTTGTATTATCTAGCCCTTTTATAAGGAGTTGTACCTACTTAAATACTTAGGTATTTGTGAAAACGGTTAACTTAAAATAACTTACGCGGCTTGTATTTTTATCACCACCAGCACCTTCCGTATAAACTTAGCATCGACATACAACACAGAGGACTCTATTTCTATAAAATTAGTGTGAAAACTGACACTGGCTACAAATCACGAATTCACGGGTAAACTGGAAACACTACGTAAATTAAATATTATATAATACATAGTACAGTTAGGTAAATTCCACAAAGTTTAGCGGTGCACGTTGAAGCGGATGTAGGCAGCTAGGTAGGACGGATTTCAATGTGAGCTTTCAATATTCAAAATAGTGAGTTCTATTTTTAACCGATGCAAAAAAAGAGTTTCTCAAGTCGACGCATATATATATATTTGTATGTATGACCACGCATAACTTTTCATAGATTAGTCCAGTTTTAATGATTCTTATTTTATTCGGGAGGGTATAGGTACCTTGAAGTTGATATACCTTGAGTAAAATTTATTAAGTCTGCTTGGGTAGTTTTTGAGTTAGTTTCAATGATAGGTACGTTTTTCCCACTTAGGGTTGATTTTTCAATCGTCAGATAACTTTTATCTGGGGAGTATGTATGACGTTTTGACAGCTTTTGTATAGAAAATGTGTCAAACCGCCATATTTATTCCTCAGGTAAAAGTTATCTGACGATTGAAAAATCAGCCCTTAGTCTATGTGGATGATGTTATAAAAACCTCCTGTCACTGTAATTTACATAGTAGCATTTTTGCAGGTAGTGGTATTCGAAGTTGTGTGGGTAGATATCACAACTAAAAAGTAAAAAATCAGAAGTCGGTGGCAAAAATGAAAATACAAAACCAAAGACACCGACTTCCGAAATTAAAGTAATTTTTTACTTTGTAGTGTTGTTTTGGAAGTTGGTTGTTTTTTTTTTTTGTAAAAAAGTTTCTTAAACCGACGAAAAAAAGGAGGAGTTTCTCAAGTTGACGCGTGCATTTTTTTTAAATGTAGGAGGTATGACCACGCCTAACTTTTTACAGATTATTCCGATTTGAACGATTCTTATTTCACTCGCAGTTGGTCCTACATAAAACTGAAAACTAAAATCTACACTTAAGGATAGAAAAATTGGGATCGATTGATTTTTCACCTACAGAATTTTCAACTGTGAACGGATTTTGTTGAAATTTCGCACACATAATTGGTTATGTACACACATAACAACACATAATAAAGACCTGGAGTTGGCTGATGATGGAGACGGAAGAAAGTCGCAAGAGCCCCTCAGCAGTTTACAAATTTTGAGTCGGCGCCAAACAAACAAACAAGCAAATTAATTACGCTTCAAAACGTGTCACTTAAATTAATTTAGGAGCCTAATTAGACTAAAAGGTTTTTTTGATTTTTCGCTTTTCAGTTTATTTTTTCCTCGGTTTAATGTTTTGCAAAAAAAAAGTTTTTTATTCAAATAGTTTTTAAACTTTTTGTTTTACCAAACCAACTTTTAAAGTTACTTCTTAGGTATTCTACAATCAAGAAGGCTGCTAAAGTGAGGATAACGTCTCAAAACAGAAAATTCTAATAAGTCCGTAGGTAAGTCTGAGTCTTAACCAGTTTTTCCAAGGGGAATCGCGTTACCCAGTACCTAACTGTGTTATGGAGGTCAGATAGGCTGTCGCTCTATGTAATTACTGGCGCTCAGTAGATGATGAAGATGTTGTATTTATAAATTCATGGTTGTCTTGTAAAGTTCAAGTGCAGTTAGAATTAGAATATTTTGTAGTATGTTTGCCATTGAAGTAAGGAGAAACGATTAATCACCTACGTCATTGCATGTTTGAACGACCCAGCTAACCTATCCTAACACACGAAATAATTTTACTTGAAATCTATTAGTAGTTGATGTTTTATATTTATAAGTCATTCGAAACACCCTGCACATGCAGTAATTATAAATGAAGTTAACATCCATTAAATTGGCAGCTCGGCTTACTTTCATATTGGTTGAGACAGGGTTTTGTGATCCTTTTACTAAAAGTAGTTTTAGAGGCCCTGTGTGAATGAATGCGTAAGACTGCTATTTAACAGAGCCAGATAGATAGAGATCGTGAGGTGAGTTACAACTGCACCTGTGATTGGACACAATTCGCAACCACGGCCGCTCTGTTAAGAGCGAAGCGAAGAAGAACGTCATCATCATCTGCCTAGCCTTTTCCCAACCATGTTGGGGTCGGCTTCCAGTCTAACCGGCAGCAGCTAAATACCAGTAATTTACATAGAGTGACTGCCTATCTGACCTTCACAACCCAGTTACCGGGTAATACACCTTGGTAAGACTGGTTGTCACACTTTCGGCTTTCTGACGACCCGTAACGACTGTCAAAGATTCACGAATGACAGCCGGGGACAACGGCTTAACGTGCTTTCCGAGGCACGGCGGGGTCTTGGTATGTAAAGATAGTCACCCATACACGGACCGACATCGGTAAGCGTAGCTTAACCTGATCGATCGACCCGTGCAGCTGTAAGGCTGGCCACACACAGTTGGAATTCCCTTTCGAAAGCAGCAAATTCATAAACTAGTAAAGTCTAGTAGTAATGAATGGATTTGCTACTTTTGAAACGGAATTCCGATTGTGTTTTGCTGGCCTTATTACTTAACTACGAGCCCCCCCCCCCCTCCTCCTCCCCCAAAGAAGAAGAAGTGTTAGGTAGGTATATATGCTCGTGACTGACGCGCATTTGATCGCGCGTCAGTCACCCTGTTAATCTTAGAATACATAGCAACTTTACACAAAGGCATTAATCAAGTATGAGACGTTGTGAACTACAGGGCAACTGGTAGGTAATAAGCGCTAATAATTTTATTATATTCTACTGAGCATTTATGGACGTTAATTATTATTGAACCTTTAAAACTAATTAACTGACGGCAATATAATAATAATAAGGCAGATTGTGCTACGAGAATATTTATTTTAGGAATTGTAATTATTAATTTTATTGATATTATTACGTAATTTACCTGAGCACCTACGGGTACTTGCAGATAGGTCATTATTCTTTAATATTCTGCTTTATAAGTGGGTTAAATCCTGGGAGCTTACGACATGATAATTTTCTATGTAGTCGGAACCGACGCGACGCTTACAGCTACCCATTTCCGGAAATTATTGTCTTTGTTCTGAATACCAGGATTCACATAATATGGAAACTATATCAGCAATCCAATCCTTGAGATGTCTACTGTTCCGTAATTCAGAGGTAGTTCAATTAAAACATAGGTACCTACTGTCGGGGTACATAGGAGTAGCAAGGTGTCGGTGTTTTTGAGGAGAAACAAATGATTATATTGAACACTGTTTATTGACTCACTCTCAAACTGTTCTTAGTGTTAAAATGTTAATCAAATGTTGATGTTACTAAAATGTTCATACAATTGTAAATGCAATGTTTATGAAATACACCCGGCTAACGCGGTAGACAAAAGTGCACTGAATCTAATATCCTAACTATAAATGCGAAAGTGAGTTATTTCTTTGTTAGTTACGCTTTCACGCTGAAATGGCTTAACAGATTTGGATGAAATTTGGCACATGGGTAGACCATGACCTAGGTTAGGACATAAAATACTTTTTATCCCGATATTTTTACGGGATCGAGACTTATGCGAGTGAAACCGCGGGGCGCAACTAGTAAAATAATAAGTACCTAATAAAAAAAATTAGGTCAACACGTCACGCCGATATTGCTAACTAAGGTGTGCGGTGAAAACACAATACACGAAAAATAGGGATGCTGAGACGAAACAATGTGATATTAGTAAAATAATGGAATTATCATGATAGTAATGTTTACAAGGTGAAACAAGCCAACTTAAGATTAAAATCTTAGTAGAACAAAATTAAAAATGATTTGAAATAAAATTAAGAGCTAAAGGATTCCTAGGCACGCGAGGACACGCCCTATTCACCATTGTATTGTTTAATTCGCCATAAATATGTGTCGCAATAGATTGACGTTCACTCATGTTTTGCCGCGCACTAACACAAACTATATACGTTCACTAACACACGCTCATCACTAGCATTTCTGGTGGGTTGAAGCTCCATGTCCGTCTTGATGTGGGCGCGGCGAGGTCGCAGCCGCAGCCATCACAGCAGCGCTCCCGCCGCCAGCGCCAGCGCGCCGGCCAGGATCTATCCTACTGATACTGGATACTGTTTCTCCTACTTCCACTTGACTGTTTTTCATGTCGTCTATGCATTTGTGAAGCTTTTTTTAAGGCGAACTTCATTTCGCCTGAGTCTGTTACATCTTGTATTTTTTTTATTTCAGATGGGTTTGCTCTTGACTCTAGTCTAGGTCAGAGGTGACAGAGACAAAGTCGACGATGGAACGAGCTTACCCAGAAGAATCATTTTCACTCTCACTTTGAAGAAATCGGGGTTGTATGCGTTCGGAAACACGGACGCAGGTAGAGAGTTCCACTCCTTTGCTGTGCGCATCACAAAAAACATTTGGAAACGCTTAGTGCGAATTGGTGGATTAGTAACTAGGCAGGGATGGTAACTTGCAGTGCGTCTAAATGTCCGATGGTAGAAGGGGGCCGGTGGAATGAGGTCGTGGAGTTCTTGAGCGCTCTCACCGAAAGGTATTGTACATAAGATTGTATATAAGGTTTTGAAAGGCATAGTGCTGTTAATGATGCAGTTTAACTGATCCATCTCATATCAATTCTAACAAAAGGATTTCCAAACCTTGAAGAAAGTCGTACCTACCTACATTGTAGTCTAGGTGGACACAAGTTGGAAAGTTAACTGCCTTGTGGGAATTAGGACGTTACTGTAGTGACAAAGTAACGGAGAACTTGGTACCTGAGTACTAAGCTTTTAAGTTTCATTGTACTAACGTTCTATGGATTTTAAATAGTCTGAAATAAAAGTTTTTTTAAGACTTACACTACAAGCGAATCATTGGAATAAGTTCTGTTATCTATGTTGTCTCTGAAGTTCCTGAAAAGGCAAGTAGGAGTAAGCAGTAGCAACGTTCAGAGATCTTCCGAAGTAAACCACGAAATCAGAAACAAATAAGAGATCATCGTTATCATCACCCTACAGCAGTCCACTGCTGGATATAGGCCTCTCCAATTGCACGCCATTCAGCTCGATTCTCGGCAATTCTCATCCAGCTGCTACCAGCCACCCTGCAAAGATCGCTCCACCTAGCCCGAGGGCGTCCTACATTACGTTTGCCGATACGCGGTCTCAACTCAAGAATACGGCTACCCCAACGGTCATCGGTTCTACGGCTAATACCATTGCCACTTTAGCTTGATTATTCCGTGAGCTATGTCGACAACTTTGGTTCTCTGCCGGATCACCTCGTAAATAAGAGATATTAATTATCAAAGTAATAGATACCTATATTACTTATATACCTAGGTATACTTATACCTAATCGTTAAATCTACATTGGGTAGAACCGTGGGACTGCGCTGCGCAGTATTCGGTCGTAGCTACACGATAACGCTCTTAGTGTGTCCTCGATTGCTACTGGACGTGACAGATAAATTATTCTACCCGAAATAACAAAGAAAGCTGCATTTGGTTACCAGACGTATCTCCGCCTCTTTATGCAACGTGCATTTTTTTTTTGAGGCTTTTTGTGACAACTTTATCCTTTAATCTATTGGTCACCATTATAAATTGGTGTTTTTTTGACATGAAAATCTAGTTTTTGCTTCATTGACACGCCTGTCCGCCTGGCTATTTATAAAGATCTATTTCTACTAGTCTTCTGTGACACGCACTACTGTTTTTACTTTTTTTTTAAATAAAATCTCGTAGGGTTAATTTTATTATTGACAGAATGTTGGCTTACTTTGCATCCGAAGAAAAGGGCCCAAAGTACTCGTTACTCAGTTTGCAGCAGTTCCTCGATCAAACAGCTGACCTAACTTAATTATTTCCAGGGCCGATTTTTATTTCAAAGGCTTTATATCTATCACTTTTAAAAGTTTTAAGGTCTTACCTGTATCTACTATTTTCAAAGCAATCAAAAAATTTGAAATCAGTCACCATCATGAAACACGCCGTTTTGTTACAAACATTTTCCATTTTATTCCGAGTTCTACAGCGTGGAAACTAAACACAGCTGCGCAGCAGTTGTTTAAATGGAATTCTTTAAATAAACACATCTTATGATGAACTGAAACAGATAATAAACAGTAGTTTTAATAAAAGAACAATGGTAATAGATGAAATCAACATTTTAGTTCATTTTTAAGACACAAAATGATTATTTTTTCTAATATTCCACAGATGATTGAATCAAGTTAGGAATATGAAACGCGTTCAAGATTGAAGACACTGGAATTGGACACATTTAATTATGAGGACACTGGAATAAAGTAAATGACATCATACTATTTTAAAAATAATTTGTTTGTAACTGCTCGTCTAAGAAGGTAGAAAAAAATAGGCCAGAAATAGTATTGATAACAAACAATATTGACGTAGGTAAAGTCTACGAAATATGAGGAAAAATGGGAAAACTTACAATTTAACATCACTGCACGATTCCAATGCACTCACAACTAAAATATTTTGTTAATTTCAACGTTTAACAGTGTCTAGCCTCGGTTGTGTTTCAAATTAGACTAACAGACGGCTACGGACTCGCCGGCCGAGTTATATGAGCTACCAATAAACCAAACCGCATCTACTATTCGTATCGTATCGACCGACAGCTGACATGGAATTTTAAACAAGCTTTATTGCCCAACTTGTGCCTATCCCTTGACCTAATTCCTTACTGCTTTTGTAAACGGTAATTTTTAATTAGGCTTAAATTAACTCGCGTTTTTGCCCTAACGTACAAACTTACCGCGTAGGTAATCATTAACAGCGTCGGGTCATGACATCTTGAGTAGGAGGTATTTATTGAAAGAGACTCTTTTAGACGCATAGTGCAAACAATTACCGTCAATTCACGTTTCACACTTTGTTATTGTACCTATGTATTTGTAAGCTTCACAACGTCGCCGGCTCACAAAAAATGTGAACAATCAACTAATATTTAATATCAAATATCGAACCTAAAGTCTCATATACACTAAACATTAGGACGTGGTGCGTTAAGCCGGCTCAAAGTGATGTAACAGAACGTGCAAACATACTGTGTGTATCCGACTTATTAACAGATCTTCACTGCATACTAACATAGCTCCAAAATAACACAACTCTTCAATTTTAACGTGTTTATTATTCAACCTTATGTAGAAACAAATAAAGTAATTTTTATCATCGAAGTATTTTTTAAATTGCATTCAGATCATCCGGCCAGCGTTTATTGCACCCAAAGGCGATTCGTCCCGAGTTAACGTTTGACTAATTTGTGAAGTTATAGAGGCATCATAAAACGAGAGTGACAGGAATAACGGACTATCAGCTGATTGGTGTTAATACGTGTTACTGATAGTCTCGTCGAAAGGGAATTGAAAGCGTTTGATTAGAAGCTACTGAATTGACGTGTTAATAGAGTTCGATTGAGTAGACATGTCCGGGATTTAATGTCAGTAGGTAATTGGTAAGGAAGAAACAACCACTATGGTTACTGGTCGTTCTTTTTCTGAATTATAAGGTGCTTTCGTCTTTAAGTTGAACATTTATAGGCTGGTTATTATTAGGGTAGATGTATTATAATAATAAAACAGATGATATGAGAACTCAAAACCACCTTACCTTTGTTAAAACTGGACCGGATGTCTTCAGTCCAATCATCTGTTCAAAGCACTTTTTCACTCGCTCTGTTTTAACAGACACCATCTTGGAATAGACACAGTTATAATATCGACATTTGACGTGCAATGCACAAGAAACCGAACCATCAACTGGCCACCACCCGACGACGTATTCACCTTGAACCTTGTTTTCACTTTTCGCGTACAAATAAACGCGTGGTTTATTGTTTTGGCCAGTGTTATGCAAATTGGCATCGGCAGTAGCTAAATGATAAAAGGGTTTCCTAAAAACTTAAAAGTGAAAGCCAACCGCATATTGTGGACGTAGTCACGCTTCCTCCATGCTATTGTCCACATAAATATTTACGTTACAGCATGCAAACGAAGTTTTTACTGACACGGCTACCGAATTGTCTTTGTTATTAAAAACAACAACCCTTTTGGCAGCTTTCGGCAAACTTTGTTTGTTGAACGCTATTGACAAGGATGTTCTGTTTGTTGCCTTTGTCATATCGGGTGCTAAACGCAAAATAATAAGCTGTGTTTGAATTTAGAACCGAGTGTTTTTAAAACAGACGTTGAGGTTTTACTTTCTTCCGAGATGCGGTTTTGTGAGTTGATTTTCTTCAACAAAAAAATTAACTTTCGTTTGAATATTAATTACCACGGTGCAGATTATTGTGGATAATAAATAAATAAATTGGGGTTATTAGTTATAAACCAGTTGCTCTCCTCCTTACATGATTTATGAGGCTAACTACCAGTATGAGGTATTACAGGCACTTAAAGTAACGTGTAGGTCAAACTTAATTAAGAATTAGCTGGTGGCGTAAAGTTTTTAGATCTAACAAGATTATGAGAATATTTCTTGTGATATAAATATTCCATTTTTTGAGGTGCTAGAAGAATGAGCTTGTTTGTAAAACTGATATCAATCATAATATCATAATCCTTTGTAATAATTAAATGATGATCGTAAAAACTTATAAAAATCTAAAAATTCAACAGACTGCATGATCTGATTATTTTGTTCTTGATTTAATTCGATTACTTACACATTAATTTTTATTTTTCATTAGTCCGCGTTAAATTAACCGGAGGTACAGTTGGTATTTTATCAAAAATGCTATCGCTGGATATTAAATTAAAAATCCAAGAAGTTGTCAGACCAAGATTATCATAAGCTATACATATAGGTATTGTTGTAGAGTGCGGTAGCCAACCGGTATTAAAGTTTACGACATCCGCGAGACGTCATAAAACTCGAGATAAATCCAATCGGGGACCCAAGAAAAACAATCCACTTCGTTCCGAAATTACTTCAGATAGGGACCGCCTCGCGATTCTGCATTACGGTTAATATTAAAAAGTTACCTACTTCTTTTTGGTTAGGTACTGTAGAGGTTTTAACCGGGCGTGCCATTAGCATGTAACCTTCGCAAGTTGATTGATTGATTTAAAAAGACAAACGTTGACTTTAAATGTTAAGTTAGGCGAGGAAAAACAACAGTCGGCCTCCCGACCCTGACTGATGGTGTATTTTAATATGTAATTGGATTATTTTACGAATAGAAGTATACTAAAAAGTGTTATGGTGTATTATTTATATATATACACGAATCCCCCTATAGTTAACGGGTCGTCCAAAGCACCGGGCGAATCGTTACAGTACCCACCTATTTCTTTGGCCTCGTTCGTTTCAAACTAGGCTTGTGGTTTTTGTTTCTAGGAGTGGCCTATAAAAGAAAAGACCGTGGATTTGTGCTTCTAGGTGGATGCTCCTTGATGAGCGCTAAGAAGACTTCGATGGATGAATTCGCTATGGTATTGTTTTTGTTAGCTTGTTCTTCCGAATAGCATAATCAGCCTATAATGTTCCCACTGCTGGGACACAGGCCTCCACTCGGTGAGAGGGATTGGGGCGTAATCCACCATACGCGCCCAGTGCGGATTGGTAGATATCATGTCTTCGAATTTTTGGTTCTAGAACATGCCGGTTTCCTCATAATGTTTTATTCACTGTTTTGAGAGCAGTGGTGATGAAATAATTTACACAAAGTAAAGTGCCTGCTTGGGTCCGAACCCGCGACCTACAACTCATAAGTCACGGCCGTTACCACTGGGCCACCACTGCTCTTCCGTTTAACGCTTTTTATTCTAATATTTCTTCAAACAAGAGGAATATAGCTACAATATTTTTTTTGAACTTAGAATCAACGTCTGCTGTGTACCTACTAAAGGTAATTTAGGTTTTTTCAAGCGAAAGCTTCAGTATTGATACCTACTTAAGTACATACCAAAGATGTACTTGCAAGCAAAAGTAACCAAACCGCATCTTTCCAACAAGATTGAAAGCATGCAGGCTCCTACGTATCGTATACGGGTTCGGATATCTTCGTATTCGTACTACCTACCTACGTATAGGTACAATATAAAATCAGCTGTGCGGCTGAGGTGCGACGTCTGACCGGCAATTAGCGGCGCACTTTGCAAACAGCCACACAATCCTTACTAAGATCCTAATGTACGGACAGCAGAAAAGTTGTTGAACGCGAAATTGCTGTTAACAAAACCAAATTATCAGGTCATAAAATTATTTGGATTTAGGTAGGTATCTAAAAATGTTGAAGTTCGATGCATAAAATTGGTCCGAAGGAAGATATGGCCTAACTTGTTTTAAGTCATCAACAAGATCACGACAAGATGTTGACTTGACAATAAACTATTAATACTACGATTATTACATGGGGACACAGGGTATCGTATTACCCAGTAACTGGGTTTTAGGGGTCAGATAGGCAGTCGCTCCATGTAAAATACTGGTATTCAGCTGCGTCCTGTCAGACTGGAAGCCGACCCCAACATAGTTGGGAAAGCCTACGCAGATGATGACTACGATTAACACACATACTAGAAAAAGACTTCTCTTCGATTGTCGAAGGGCAAATTCAAACAAAAACGAAGCACAAGGAATATTTAAGGACCTTAGCAGGTGGTGTTCTGTAATTTCTGCCTACCCCCATAGGAAGAAGGTGTGAGTAAGTAAGTATGCACTATTTGTGTATGTTATACAATTAAACAAGAGAAAAGCGCATTGCGTTTTTTATGCCTTGACACAACTGTCCAATCTAATTTTGAAATTCAACCTCTTTTATGACGTCATGGATAAACTTGTCCGGTTTGACTCGTATCAATTAGGTTTATTTAATTGTGCAATTATTCATTTAGCATACACGTGATTTTTTTAACTGTCCCTTTTGATCTCAATTATTTTGATTGATTGGACCTAACAATTTTTTTAAACGTACCTACCTACAAAATGAAACCAGTAGAGTTCTTGAAGTGATATTAACTTGTGTGTCTGCATGCGACCTTATGTAGGTGTTTGTCCTCTATTGAGCCTTCTTTACTTTAAAAATATTCTCAACAAAAATGAAAAAAAAGGTTATTGGTGTATTTTTCACCTACACACACACCACACACCCAATCACACATACATATTTACCTATCTTAAATTATTTTATTCTAACGATAATAAAACTTTTAATTGTCTAACTCAATTCTTCGAAATTGTAACAGTAACATCAGAAGCACTATGTAACTTTAATGACATTGTATCTTAGGGGGGTCCCCTAAGGTACAATACGGACTTCTTCTCCTTAACACAGGTTTCCATAACCTAGGTAGGAGCACACGTTTGTACAAATAGTAGGTACTTATTTTGTAAAACTGTATTTTTAACGGTATACAATCCTTTGTTTTGAGTAAATAAATAAATAAATAGATACCTAAATATATTTTTGGCTAAAAGCCACACCAAAATATTGGTAGTCTTCAGTACGTTTTGTTTCTCATCTAAAATTTGTAAGTAAAATAAAGTTTGTATGTCTGTCTGTATGTCCGCGCGCTCAGTTACTTTGTGTCGGGCCGAGTCAATACGTCGAGGAATGTGGCACGCGTTCGCCTCACTGAGGCACGCATGCCTACAAATACATTCTGTTTAAATATTGCAAGACTGCCTCGCAGGATTCGTTACAACGCCTCTGTCATAAAACCATTAATGGTGGAAAAGATGGAAAAATTGTGTTAGGGATTTGGTTAAAAATAACTTTACAGAGCAATGAGAGGCTTAGCTAGCTGTTAAGATTAGCAAAGCTATGTAAGTATACACCTACTTATCTATTACTCACTTACGTATCTATTGGTAGTTTCTTAGCTTTAGATATGTTTCCTTAGCTTATCTAGGGGTCAGACTCAAGTAGGTGAGCCTCTCTCTCGTTTGCTCATTATCAGCCAAGGTAATTATTATTTAAGTTAGTCAGGTGTCAACTATGAAAGAATAAGATATACTTACTCATTTTATGTATTAACCTTTATAGATGAAGTCATTACAATGGCCGAGTCGTAAGCATAATCTGTAAGTAAGTATAAATATATGAACTTGTAGCTAAGTACCTATATAGCAATAGTTTGTAGGTTTCCTACTCTCAATTATTATTTTTTATAATATTTCTTACATAGATATGTTCAGTATATTTATTTAGAACTTATCAATGTATAGAAGTAGTAACAAACTCGTAGGAGAGCATTTTTTATTTGAATTCATTATTCAAACAATAATGATTAATTATGTACCGTGAACAGTTTTTGCATCGTACAGGAGGCGTATAATTATAAATAAATAATGATAATTATTTTGACGCAATAAAACTCGTTGCTCGGGATTTATTTGTTCCGTTCGAGTAATTTGGGCACGAAGGGCTTTCATATACCTAATAAATTATCAAGCCTACTTAGTAGTTTCTAGCATTTATGTTCCTCAACAATAAACAGTAGATATACATTGACTAAGCTATATCTACATGTTATGAGATGGTAAAAGTGAGAGGTTACCTACAGCTAATGAAGAGTGAACATTTCTGAAGTTACTAAATGTTAAACAAATGAAATTGTGTATTATGTTTTACATACCTAATATTATGTTTTGGTTGGCACCATTTTAATAACAGCCTGGAAGAATTTGGTTTTCAGTCCTTTCATTGAAACGAAAGAACCTCCAATAACCCCCAAAAGTGTACCAACTTCAATAATCATATAATTTAAATCGTAAAACCACCGCTAGTTTTATTAAAGGTTAAAAATATGGAGTCGTGTGGTCGCAGGTTTATTAGCGGCACTTTATAAAACAAACAGTATTGCCCGCTTACTACAAAGCCCGTAGTGGCACCGTATTATGGACCACTAATTATGGAACATTAAGCAATTTTGTTACCATGCAACACATCTATAAAATAATTAAGCGAACGGTGACTCCATCATTAGAGCATTATAACAAAAGTTCACAATTAAAAGCGAATAAACACCATCTAAGAAGGCTCACCGACTACGATAAGATCTTATTTTAATTTGAACCTCAATTACATATCATAAAATGGTGTATAATGTGCCCAAAACAAAACAAAAAAAGTCTTGTCTTTCGGTTCCGCTGTCACTGATTATGGAAACAATTGAATTTATTTCACAACGTCATGTACTTGTCACTAATTTACACAAGCTAAGTACGTTTTAATGAATGACATTTACAAGCCTCTTGGGAGATTTCACTTTAAGTGACACGAAGTTCTTGAGAGGAAAATCTCATACTTAGTTTCGGCGTGCTTGTTCATAAATGCCGTCGCTATGTCGCCGGTTCGATTCCGACTTTGTCGGTGTTACTTCGGCACAGCTAGGACGCAATCAGGGCCGTGAGGAAGGAACATGTCAGAGCATAATTTAACATTATATTATGTTCCTATTCTAATTTAGTTAGGTGTGTTCTAAAACAACTATTGTATCGTATAGTAAAGGGCGACTTCACTTTATATGTGTAGGATTTTGAGGAATGGAAGCGCCGGATTTAATCTATAAAGAATTTATACTTAGGTAGGTAAGTTAGACAATTACTACAATTTTGTTTCTTCCCTGAATTTTAGTAGGTCTAATATTTCTTACTTAAAACTACTGTAGTTAAAAGCGTGGTTTTGAGAAAGTACAGTTTTATTTCACAAAAACTTTTAATTGATGCACGTTTTCAAATGGTTAGCTTCTAGTTTAGTGCTTAACACCTGTAGGTAGGAACAGATGTGTATTAGTGTAGGAATGAATGCCTATTAGGTTTAAAATAATCGAAATGAAGACAGTATTACCTAAGTAATTTTATTACCTTTGCGACATGAACTCGTTCATCACAGTTCACAGCAGAACCTTATGTAAAGGTACCTACAGATGATCATTCAGCCCACATGACAAGATAAAAGCATTTTTACTACCATCACTAACCGAGTTTTTCATATTCGAATGACCTTTAAAATCACGTAAAAGGAAATAAAACACGAATAATTTCCCAGTTTGATTGAGTGCATGAATAAAGTCCCAGTAACCCATATCCATTTGGTACTGCTACAGGCCATAGTAATTACGTAGGTAGGTACTTGAATGGTGTGACTCTCAATGTTATGCATTAGTTATACCTATCATAAAGTTTGATGGTTTATACCTATACTGGCGTACGTAGAAGGTTTAATGTTTGAGTTCTCTATTTGTAAATGGCATATATTGGTTCTTCCTCCTTACAGTTATTTACAAAACTGAACTAACTATAATATTTTATTTCTCCACTTATCAGGAAAGTACCTACCTACTAATAGCTTTAACCGAAATCGTCTGAAAATAATCGTCTTCTAGTAGATGTAGGTAGGCAAATAATCATCTATACCTATTATAGTTTACCAATTTTCTTACCTTCGAGGTACAGTGAATCGATCAATCAGTGAAAGCTTAAAGTGCCAAGACAAAATGCTAGAAAAATCCAGGAACTAGTTAAATTCATCCCATTTAACTCAAAGTATCAAAAAGCAAACCCACAGAACCAACAAAAGCCCAAAACCGTTTTATGAACATACCTACCCAAATATTTACTATTTAAATAAAAACCGAGATAAAAATCGCGGAGCTATTACGATACGCTAAAGGTAAACTATGGCTCCCTTAAATTTTATGACATATAAAATTAATTTGAATAATTACGAGAGCGCTAGTGTATGGTGAAGCACTTATTTATATAACGGCACTGTTAATTTTAGTAAGAGAACCAGAACTGATTTTATTGCTTTAATTTGACTGAATTACATTAGAAGGCTGGCCCTATACAGACGGTAGGGCAAAACTTGGGTAATCGGTGATAGTTTTGTTTTTTACTTGTAAAATTCGATTCATTGATCAGACTATTTTTTAAATTTACTGTGATATAGTAGACAAAATAAGTTTTGCTAACTTATATCTAAAAATGTGGCAAATACTACCTATAATGATTGAAAAATGTACATTTATCAAGTCAGTAGTAACTTGGTAATAAAACACAATTATCTATCACCGAATAGCTGCATATCACGAATTAGCCAAGTTTTGCCCTAGGTATAATATCTGTCTGAATGCGTAACCGGAATTCATGATTTGTGTTCCCGTACCTACTTTGAAATTAAATAAAAAAAAAACGCATATGTTCGAACACATGCATTCTTGTTTCAAAATTTGATTTAAGAATTAGGTAGTGTTAATAATGCATGCGATTCCTGACATTCTGAATTCAAATTATGAATTTTTGTAATTAATTCAAATTCATCCTTCTTACCTTTCGCTACATTTGTCCCTCTACTTATTTTTTTTTTCGTTTTAATTCTAACTAGAGTCCTACATGATACTCAAGACGTAGGGTGTTCATTCCCGGTTTTTATGTCCCTGAAAGGATTTCGAAAAATCCCGTCTTAATGGTGGCTTTGGTCATAAAAGGAATGAGCTACTTCAAAGTTCTTAGCTGTATCTATCTAGGATAAATGCTGGTTTTACGATGATATGTCAATTACGTTCAACTTTTATTACTTACAGAACTCAAATGCATCAATTTGATACAAATTAAAATTCCTATCGTCAAAGTTATAATTGTTTCATAAAACATAAAAAGCTTTCATTTTCTTTTCAGCACAAAAAATACTTTCAAAAGTTATTTCACCAGCTCATAAAACTAAACACGTACTTCGAAAAATCATTCGTCAGAGAACCCAAAATTCCTTAAGACCAAAAAGAAAGGGGACTGAAGGGTCGATAATTTTCCCGGGTTCCGATTACCTAATGTATTAGAGGATAAGGCAAGGGATGTATCGGCGCGCGTCGAGCGACCGGAGCGAGCGAGCGGTCGGAGCGAGCAGGCCCCGCCCGCCCAGCGCGCCACAGGCCACAACGTCGTACACCGTCGCCGCGACCGGCCGCACCAACGGCCTCCCGCGCATAAATAGTGTACATCATTAATTTACAACACAGTAAAAGTGATGATACAAGTTTATCGACTATAAATCTGTGCAGTGCTGTGATCGCGTGTCACAGGTAAGTGATAATTGCTCAGTCGTTGCCGCACTGTTTGTGAAGCAAACACGCGCCCGTGTGAATCGCGTTCGGACAACAAACCGTCGGGAACCCTTTGGGTGTCGGGTTGTTGTTAGTCTGTGACAATTCGACACTTTTCGTTGAATGCTGGAGGACCGTTAAGAATTTCTGGTTATGAGTAAACCTCTGTTTTGTTTGATGTTTTATCTTCTAAGACGTGACGTATGAAGTCGTCATACTGTATTAGCATTATGGATTTGCTACTGACTCTCTTATTGGAATTATGACGAGCTTCACGGGGCAATTTGTTTAATGACACTACTGTTAACTTGTGAATGGTTTTATCGTGTGATTTGGATGATTTCAAGTCAATTATAAGTTTATTTTATAGCTTACTATACTTCACAGCTTCTGTTTTTATATATAATGCACAGGTAATGAGTTAATTACAAATTGAATAAGCTTGATTACCTATCAAATACTTAACTATTTTACAACCGTCTACCATACATGAAAATAATTAGTGATTAAACGAACTGACATGTACCCAAGTGAAGTTCTATACTGATCTCGAGGATGAGGCTTTTCTTCCAGAAGTAACTACTTACGCCTATAATAGAACGAGACTTAACTAGCTATTTCTTTGTGTCACAGTACCTAACTATGGGATAAAACTAACTTCGAAGTTACGACAGAACTACATAAATAAATCCATTTGTAGTTAAGAAGTTAGTACTTCAGCCTATCAAGGGTATATAGGTAAATAGTTTTACTGCCGTCGCTCTTATTAAAGACTTGGGAAAGTACCTATGGCTGTATTTTTAAAACATTCGTGATAAAGATACCTATTCAAAGCATTATCTATTTTAAATGAACTAATTTAAGTATTTATCTATATTAGCTACGTTTTTGCATATTATAATCATGGTTCAGAAATAAGAAAATATCAATCTAGCAATAAAAACTTTTCCATTTCCCGCATTTGTAGAACCTGGCACACGGAATTTAATATTCATAAAATTAGGAAATGTGTACTTGGATTAATTTCTTTTCCTCTTTATTACCTCGCTTACTCTATTTTACTCTTTATTACTCTATTCATTTCTTTTCCTCTTTGTTACCTTGTAGGGCAAAACTTGGCAAATTCGTGATATGCAGCTATTCGGTGATAGATAATTGTGTTTTATTACCAAGTTACTACTGACTTGATAAATGTACATTTTTCAATCATTATAGTATTTGCCACATTTTTAGATACAAGTTAGCAAAACTTATTTTGTCTACTATATCACAGTAAATTTAAAAAATTGTCTGATCAATGAATTGAATTTTACAAGTAAAAAACAAAACTATCACCGATTACCCAAGTTTTGCCCTACAAAAAAAAAGAACCTTTGTGACAAACGGACAAAAAAATGATCGTATAAGGTTCCATTTTGTTTTTTAAATTCGGAACCTGAACAATAAAAAACTTAAAACGCAGAAATAAAAACGGAAATCTACTTACTCACCTAAATAAAGTATCTTGTGCTGTTTAAATTCCTATCTTGTAGTTTAGAAGAAATACATAGATAAGAAATTGTACCTACCAGTATGTATTTACCAATTACTAAGACTTAAACCCTTGAGAACATTAAATCATTCTCATGCCGATGCCGTGAAGTTAATTTGCGTAGATGTTATCAAAACGTCTGATGAAGATAATTTACTGTCTAATTAGAAACCCGATACAGGTAAATTATTATCAAGTCTTTGATAAATATTCCTTATTGAATATGTAAGCCTCGTTTAAATGTCTATTCTATTGTTTATTATTGACATAATTGACCTTTGTTCATGTTTATTGGCGATTCTAGTGGCGCAGTGGCTGGGCTACACTTTAGGTAGATACACTTTACATAATCAGCCTATAAATGTTTCCACTGCTGGGACACAGGCCTCCTCTCGGTGAGAGGGAGTGAGCCGTAACCACCACGCGAGCTCAGTGCGGGTTGGTAGATGTCATATTTCTTCGAATTTTTGGTTCTGGGACATCCCGGTTTCCTCACGATGTTTTCCTTCACCGTTTTGAGAGCAGTGGTACACTTTACGGGTCCTAACCTCCTAAGTTTGAGTTTTGCTAACTATGTACTTAAAGAATATTTAATTCAGTGTTACTATTTAGTTTGTCAGTGATACGATAGTAAACTATTCAATATGTATACCTTCTCAATTTAAGACTTTACTTTAATGGGTCCCCGAAACGATCAATTGCCATCAATTTCTATTGTAGTAATATCGACAATCGCTTCAATTGCACTTGGTAGACGGTCAATTCGCGCATCAATGTGTATCATTCACGTAAAAAATGACATTTGCAATTGATCGTTTCGAGGACCCATAACGTTATTAAAATGGCACACACAACGGCGTGTGTTTCATCACCGCAAACGTACCTTTATAAGACTTCAACGACCAATATTTCTACTTTCATGCTTAATACAATATCTAATAATAGATAATAAACACTTGATTTTCCTCAGGGCTATGGACAAATATGGTGGTATATGGTCTTGGATTCGATTCTCAAGTACCTACCTACTGCAATAAATGCAATCAGTAATTAAACTCTTAATTGCATTAGGACATGTTGTCATTATTACCTTGTAATTACAAATTACATTTAAGACCCACTTACGGCTTCATTTGCAGAAATGTAACTTCTTCTTCTAAAGTTTCTGTGTCATTTTACGTTTATCTAACTGTTTTTAATCAGTATCATAACATTAGAATATTTTGATAATCTTTTTTTTTTGTTTGAAATGAGATTTTTATGTAGGTACACAAAAGTCTTAAAATAATATAATTATAAATATACATTCAAGTGCTAAGAGAGAAAAAAGGGGCAAGGAACTCATTGCGCATCAAAAAATTCATCCGCCAAAAGTGCCCAAAAGGCTGGCAACATTGCCACGTTTCTATGAAAATGTTTGTTTCACTGTTCATATTAAAGTACTCTTTGATGCAAATAAATCGTCATCCTCCTGCGGGGAATTGCGTAATGCTTACAGTAGGAATCAATTTCATTTTGGCAGTTCATCAACATTCATTGCGTTATTTACATTGTTGACCACACAAATTTTTCGAACATGTGAAGCAATGGATTAGTAATTTGCTTCAAAATCATTCAGATTGTGACTGATAGTGTGCTACGCAATTAGGATGCTGTTCTTATCCCAATTTACCTATTTGGTTGGAGTCGACACAGCATCTCTTCTTCTTCTTCTAAGTACTGTAGTTAAATCGTCTTTTACACAGTTATCCATCGTTTCTTTTCTTGCTCAAATAGAGGATTTGATTTATATATTTTTTTTTAATTGATTGGGGGGGTATAATAAATTAATGACAACCGGTCAATAATGTTACAAAATCAACCTAAAAAAAAAAAATAGCACCTCAATCCTTACCATTCGCTAGAAAATCATCTTGTGCAGATCCATTGTGCATACAACAATAGGTATACAAATAATAGCCATGGTATACCATACGGTCCGAGTAAGTCTATATTTATCGTGTTCGTACGATGTTTACGTTAGACTTCTCTCTATTGTAAAAGAGAAAGCTACGTGTCTACCTACCTACCAATTACAATCTACACTTAAGATAGACTATCGATTAACTGTATTTTCTTTAAGATCTTACTTCCTTATAAAGAGGTTGTCCGAGCTTGTTCCTAGTGTGTTTATCGTGGTCCGTACTTGCTTATTAAACGTATAATTTGTTTCTTCACGAAAGCTCGTCATTAAACTTGCCTGTTTTATTAGATAACTTTAGCTACTTTTTTTTTTTTTTTTTTTTGGATAGGAAATCATCAAATGACTTCTCCCGCTCTGGGCGGAGCGGGAGGGCGTGTCAGACTTTTACTGACTAAAACCCACCCGTGTTCCTTCTGTTGCCTGTGCCGGGGCCACGGTAACTCTTTCGAACATCCCGCAACCCTAGCTGGCATCGGCCCTAGCGGACCCCGTCCATAGGTAGTGCTGACATCTCTTTGAGGCGCGCGTGGAACACGACGCGCCGTCGACTCGGGCTTGGTCCTTACCGGACGGCGAGCTACCCATTGCTCGCCGTCCGCAAGCCCGCGCCTACGGTGGCCGGGAATCGGCTGCCAATTCCCGACGCCCAGGGCGTCTCCTGCGGCGACTAGGGGCGTGAGGGTGCAAAGCTTGCCTCTCCCTCACGCGTCCCGCCTCCTCCTTCACGAGCATTACTGCTTCGCAGAAGGAGGTAATGGCTTCCCATGCACTCTCGCTCCGTACCATAGCCTGGACCAGGGCCGGACGCGAGAGATCGCCGCCGCCGATCGCTTCCGCGAGGACACGGCGGTGCTCCGCCCAAGCCGGGCAGACCTCCACCGTATGCTCCACCGTGTCCTCCGGGCGATCCACACAGTGGTGACACCCGGGCGTTTCCTCCCGCCTTATCCGGAACAACTTTAGCTACCTACTTACGATTCAGAAACGTGTCTGGTCATTTTCGCTTTTTCGCAATTTTTAAATCGAGAATCATCTGAAACTTATTGGAGGCTTTTTCCCCAAATGAAAACAACTTTCGGAAAAAAGCGAAGTCTCTTTATTAAGAGCGTTGTCACATTTTATCACCCCTCTCGCTCACACAGGATCAATTTTTTAAGAATGTTAAATGAAAAGATGATTTTTTGAAAAATGTGATCAATGGGCTCCCTACTAAATAATATTAATTTAATAGGTAATTATTAAAAACACATTTCTATTGTGTTATCTAATAAACTTAGCTCAATAAGTATTATGATCTGTTTTTGAGATGATTTAAATAAATGCTACAATAAAAATGTGTTTTTAATAATTACCTATTAAATTAATATTATTTAGTAGGGAGCCCATTGATCACATTTTTCAAAAAAGTATATTTTCATTTAACATTCTTAAAAATTTGGTCCCGTGTGAGCGAGAGAGGTGACAAAATGTGATAGCCCTCTTAAGAAAAAAAGTTGATTGAAACAATTTGTATGTACCTAGGTAACATGTTACAATTTTAAAATGAAGAATTAAAGTCATGATGTAGGTACTGCTATAAAAACTTATTTATAAAAAAAAAACAACCGACTTCCAAAAAAAAACATCGCAAAGGGAAAAATAACTTTAATTTCGGAATTCGGTGCCTTTGGTCTAATATTTTCGTTTTTTGCCACCGACTTTCGAATTTAAAGTTATTTTTCACTTTGCTGTTTTTTTTTGGGAGTCGGTTGTGTTTTTTTTTTATAAATAAGTTTTTCAACTCAGTTAGTTTCAGTTAGTTTCAACTAAAAAGTGGAAAATAAAATCACCTAAATTCGTATACCACTACTTGCTAAGTAAATAACAGTGACGAGAAGTTATTACATAGGTATAACATCATCAACATACACTAAATGGAAAAAAATACGTAGGTATTATTGAAGCTAACGCAAAAACCACTCATCAGAATTTGACCAAATTTATATGCGACCACAGGAGTACCTATACACTTTCAAATAAAAACTTTGCAAAAATGCAAATATATTGTCGCGCTAAGTCGTGTTTGGAAGGCGTAGTTTTATCAGGTTTGGACGCCGTCACCAACAAATTATTAAATCAACCACACGACGACAGATCGTTGATGAAATCTGTCTTCTGACCATCAAAGCTACATGTCATGTATATAGATATATCTACTTATGATTTGTCTCAAGCGCACACGTCACAAGTTGGGGGCTGAGTGAGATCATTCCATGCCCAACCGCCAGCCCGCAAGCAGGCGGTGCTGCGTAAGCGAGCCAAATATAATTTTAATATTATGTAGCTATACTAGCTACTACACCACACAACATACGACTCAAGTAGCGCAATTTGAAGCATTGTAAAATAAAACAAAACAACCATTAAAATCATTTATCTCTCTCATGACAATTCCAATAAGCCCAAACATGGCTAGGATACATTGTTTTATTACGGAGTTCCGGTGCCTACCTTCCGGGTTCATTATCAGATCAGTTCGATGGTACCATTTTCATCAGAACTACCTATTTATTTAAATTTGCTTCGTCATAGTCGCTTAACTATCTTAATTGAGATATCTTATCGCCACCCGTGAAATACTTATCATTAAGGAGTTCCCGTGGCTATTTGTGGTCTTCTACGTCAGTTCTACTTCACCAAATGGTACTTTCTGAATACAAATGCTTGACTTATTAATGAAGATACCAAAATCGCTATGTGTAGGATGCCTATAATAGGTATTTAAGGAGTTCCCTCAATCCCTCATGGATCCTATACCTAATCAGAACTGGATTTTGATAAAAATGGGATCCATCTGGAAATACGCTCTTTCAAATAAAAAAGAATTTTCCAAATCGGTTTATAGATGACGGAGTACCTACTGAGGTAAACAACATTAAAAATAAAATTAAAAAAAAAACATAGGTACAATCAAATTGAGAACCTCCTCCTTTTTTGAAATCAGTTCAGAATCTTTGAAATTGCTTAACCAAAACATACCTATTTTCACCTTAGAAGCAATATCCAACTATTTCATCATCATAATTATGTAATAATTGTGTACATGACTCTACCTAAATATTTACAAATAAGGTTTGTAATTTGTATGTGCTTATTATATGCATATCCAAAACTACAAATATTTTATGACGTTGCAATAGTTGACTATTTAACCGACTTTAAAATGGGCACTTATGCGTTTAAGTACAGCTTTTGTGCTAAATATTTTCTATGCCTAAAAGTTAAAGCGTATTTTGATTTCTCTTCTCTTGCGTTGGCACGAGCTGAACAAGAATACCTAGTAGCTCATACTGTCACGCAGAACAATATTGATTATATTGATAAAGGTTTTCCATTTATTACCTAACCCTGAATTAAATTTACTTACATGGAATAACTAAGCATCTTCGTTAGTATGAGACACGTAGTGATATAAATTATTTCTATCCATCCATCACGCGCGTTTCGCTAAATGAATGACACCAGCCGTAAACTCATAATAGTATCATGTCGATTCACCCACGTGCTTGTACACACGGAACTAACATGAAACATTAACTAAACTTTACTGCTTTGGAAGTAAGGTTCAAAATCGCTTGAAAATAAATGTTTTAGTCGAAAAAATGTTTGTCTAGTAGATCGAGACGTGTAGTTTATTACACTTTATGCCGTTCGACATAAAACTAGACACCCAAGTAGTGGATTAGAGAACAAGAAATCATGGCATTGCGCAACTTTGACGTTGTAAAGCAGTTTAGAAGGCGGAGGTCAATATTTAACGTCCACTTGAGTAGCTTTTACGATTTGTTGTTATTGTTACAGTTTTACATTTGAATGGGGTTTTAAAGGGATATCATTTTAATTCTTAGGGGTATTTCTTTTTTTTGATTGAGTAGGAAATATATGGCATCTGCTCAGTTACCTAAATAAGTATACGTAAGTAAGTAGGTATTTCTTTAAGTATTTCTTTTCTATGGTAGGTTTTCATGTAACATTCCTTCAGTAATTAATATTTTACTTGCCTGAAATTACACTTATAGGTACCTAACGCAACCCAAGCGTAATGCCGTGCGGGTTTCAAAAGTGAAATGAATTTAATACTAAGGTACCTTTATTAATTGACTGCCTCGTTGGTGTAGTGGTCGCAAGCGCTACTGCTGAGCATGAGGTCCTGGGTTCAATTCCTGGGTAGGGCAAAGTGTTATAGTGTTTTTCCTTCTGGAATTTCTCAGTAGCAGCTCGGAGTCTAGATTTATGTCCGGTTTATGGCAATAGGCCTGCCCTCTATTACATGGGACTTAAACATAACTGGCGAAATGTGCGGGTAAGTACCTACCTACTCTAAGTAGGTACACCTTTGCCTAATCCTTCGGGGATTACAGGCGTGATGTTAACTTATGTATATTAAATCTCTTGTTGTAGTTTCATTAGGTAGTTTCTAATTATTAGCCAAGTAATTTTCATTTAAAGATAGGTGTATCCCAATAGCTACCTATTTTATTAAGGTACTTATAAGTTGGTAGTATCAGACAGGAGAACAATAAAATATATCGAAACATCGTTCCTACGCGATACCGTTCGATTTGAAACGATTTTATGGTATGTTTTATTTAATCAAGAGAAGTAATAAAGTTCACTGAGGTAATTACAATTCAGTAGTGAGTGTAAATTTGTGGTGGCACGATGTTATTTGAAGAAAAGAATCGCCATTTAAACTAGTGAAACGGTGGGCTCTAATCAATATCCAATCAGTGTTCAGTAGTAAAGTTAACTAACCGAGAAATTAACTGCGTCTGTAAGGGAACTATCTAGCTATATATGCTGCCTAGGTAGGTACTTATGTAGCTCAGTGTACATCACGTGTAGGTTATGTAATGTACGTATGATGTTAGGAAAGATGGATCTTGTATCAGTATTCGGCTGACGTTTTTCTATCTATCCTAAGATCCATAGAATTGCTAACCATAGATTGTAAAGACTGACAGTAGATGTGGTATATTAGGATGGACAGAAACACGGCAGCTTGTGATACAAGATTCATCTTTCATACCTAACATAACCTACAACTACATTAAGTAACCGAGGCTTGAAGTATACTGAGCTTCATAAGTAGGTAGCATACCTATATAGAGAGCGACAGTTCCTATAAAGACGCAGTTAATTACTCAAAGATTGTGATACAACATATCTACTTAGGTAGGTACATAATTGTAAATTACTGTTCTGTCAGTATTACTTTCTATGGACAACGATTTTAGGCCGACAATATTAGGACGGACAGAAACTCAATAGCTTCCAGGGGCGACGGCTTCATACAACCCCATTCCTGCCGGCTTCCCTTCAGAACAACGGCTATACCTACTTGAGTTTACTATTAGGTAGGTAGGTACTAAGTAATATAGTAGGTAGGTACTTATATAGTCATATTACAGGTATGTATATACGATAAAAAAAGCATTACAGAACCGCGTACTATAGGTACCTATATAGAAGTTTAAATAAAAAAAGTTAAGCAATAACTTAAATTGTTGAGTTAATAAATAATGATGTTATAGGTATTGAGTTTATGAGAGCTGAACAATTTTTTCTTCCGCTTCCCTCTAATGGAAGTTGTAGCTTCGCTACTGATACTGACAGAACAGTAATTTAAAATTATGTACCTAAGTAGATATGTTGTATCACAATCTTTGGGTAATTAACTGCGTCTTTATAGGAACTGTCTGGCTATATAGGCTACCTACTTATGAAGCTCAGTGTACATACATCAAGCCTCGGTTACCTACTTAATGTAGGTGTAGGTTATGTTAGGTAGGAAAGATGAATCTTGTATCACAAGCTGCCGTGTTTCTGTCCATCCTAAGATAACACATCAACTTTTTAACATTACGCCTGTAATCCCCGAAGGGCAGAGGTGTAGATACTTACCTTAAAGAGTACTTATATCCACATTTCGCAATTCTTAGATTGTCCGTCTAAAAACGCTATTCTTAAAGAAGGTACTGGCAGAACCTACAGTCTTTTAAATTATGAATATTGTAGGTATCACAATCTTTGGGTAATTTAATTTATAATACGTATTATTCTTAACAGCCCTAAAAAAAGGAGAAGGTTCGTATGTTTCATTATCATAAATAGATTAATTTTCTATATGTAGATAATTCGTATAGGTACATAAAAGGTAGGTACTTTAGGTAGGTAGGTATAAAAATGTTCTGTACCTATCTATACCTATATCTGCGAGGTTATTTCCCAAAAACAAATCCGCGTGGCTTTAAGAAAAGTCACTGAAAGCATCGTAGAATCCTTCAAGAATTTAGGTACCTACAAATAGGTTCTTATTTAGAAGATAAGTAGCACCGACCCAGTCAGTTGTTTGCACTTGCTTCTTGGAATTTTGCCTATAAGTTAGGTACCTACATAGCGTGGAAGAGAAGGGCTTACCGTCGTTAATGTTGAGTATAACTTACTTCGTAATTTATATCGGAGTACCGATAAGGAGGTTAGTCAGGAAGACGTGTGCGAACGTCCCTTTAAGCGCGGCGACGGGGAGCAGTGGACGAAGTACCGCGGGAGCATAGTAGGCGTCACACGCTCGCGAAACGCTCGATAGTTTTAAAATTGTTTGTACCCTGTAGGTATACTGTTTTTTTACTTTCATTATATAGGTAGGTACCTACCTGAACTCATTTAATGGACCCAACAGAATAATTTTCCTACAAGTTATTTTCCCTAACTTATTTATTTAAAAACGGCCAAGGTCAATTACATTAGTTAAAGACAAATACAATAACTAACAAAAAGTATACAAGTAAGGATTCGACAGTCATATGCATGATTGTCTGTAGCTCTTGTCATATATACTGACAAGATCTTCTTTCATTCGTCCGCGAATACGTCACAGTCATGCTAAGTGTCTCTAAGAGAGCGTTGAGCGCTGCAGAATGTGTGCGAGCAACTGGAGACTGGGCTCGAGTGACGCGACGCGATGGTTCGACTCCAGGCACGACAACAATCTGCATGTTGTTACGGTTAATCGGTTATAGTTTATCGGAGCAAAATGATGGGACAGTTCGTTGTGTAGTTCAGGAGCATCTATGTTTTTCCGTAAAGGATCTTACTTAATTACCTACATATTAATAATTTGGTCATTTAATGAATGAAGTAGGTACCTAGATACAAAAACATAAACAGTTTATACAAACGGGTTCTGTAGGTATACAAATTGGTCTAAGTAATTTAGAATCCTACCTACTGTTAGGAAATCTTATTATCATATTGTAGATTCCCGCGTGAAGGGAAATGTTAACCAATTCTGTACCAAGGTAAGTACTTACTTATTTACCTAGTAAAAGACCACAGTAGGTATACCTACTTACCAACTGCGGTTTTTCTATTTACGCTATTCTATTTAACTACTACTACGCAATCTATTCTATTAGAATAGCGTAGCGGTACGTAGCATTGCGTAACATTGCGTAGCGCTGCGTAACATAGCGTCGTAGGAACAAACCTAAAGCAAAGCATAAAAACCGAAGCAGTAATCCTAAACATTATGAACTTTTGAGTCAATAAATTGAGCAAACGACTCTAAAGGTTTGTTGTTCCTCATAAACGGTTACAAATGGATAATAAAATTGTAGTTGACGGTTGCTCGTGACGTCGCGACGTGCACACACAAATTATAGGCTGGATAGGTTAATGGTCTGTTTATAATTAAGTAATGTTAAGCTGATATGGGGCAGATGAGTGGTACCTACCTAGCCTGCAACTGTAGTTCATTGAAGTTTGTAGTTCGACGATACTTTTGGTTAGTAGGTATAGGTACCTACCTACCTACCTAGGTATGTAAGTGTTATTTCTACGAGCATTAGGTATTTATTTTAGACACCTATACGTAGCTTACCTACCTACATACCTAAGCAGTAGTAGGTACCTAAGTTATAATAAGGTTGCTGGCTGTTATAAAGTAGAAATAAAATGAAATGGATAAAAAAAGGGTTTAGCGTAGATAACGCTTCAAGCACTTTAACAAAAACGAAAATCAGTAGGTAGGTAGGTACTACGGTGTTTTGCGTAGCGCTACGTAGAGGCTATAATATTTTAGGCTTGATGGTGCTTTGCTGCTATCACTTAGATATAAGTAACCTGTTGATGGTACAAAATATATAAAACTTAGGTAAGTTGAAATACCTAAGTAGTACCTAAGTAGGTAAATAGTACTTACCTACCTACTTTAGCTAGCTATAACTATCCTACCTATCTTATTTTAATTGGAAAAATTGGCAACACTGTAAAATATTTGCCAACTTATTTAATGTCGTTACATTACCTAAGTTAAATAACGCAGATACTTAAGTGGCTAAAAACTAACCAATGTTCATAAACTCGACTCCTTTACTATATCGATGCCTCCAACCAGATGGTAGATGCCGAAAATGGCGGGAATTTCTATACGAACGTTACCCGACCATTTTTCATAGTCAACAGATTTCTACAAAAGAGTTTTAAATTGAAGCATACCTAATTTAGCTGGGTTATCTTTTAAGCTCCACCCCGAATGGAAATGTGACAGTAGCAAAGATGGCAGAGATACAAAAGGCGGGAGCGTTTCGGTTTCGGCCGGTATTCGTGGGCGGGGCTTACAATAGCCCGGCCCTTTGCAAATGGCGCCGAATTCAACCAATACCGTTTGGTAATGGTTCGTCCATTTTTAATATTTTTGTCTGTTGCCTGGCAACTGGGAGGGCCGGTTGGTGCTCTTTTTTGTGAGATAACAAATTATAATTTGCACCTCATTTTACTGCCGGGATCTCATTTTGAATTTGATATTTTCATGATTAGGTAGTAAACTCAAAAATAAGTATAATTTATAATTATTGTATAAAAAAAATACACAAAACTTAATATGTTCGTGTAGGTACCTACTAAAATTTTAATACATCCTGAAAATTTAATTATGATCTCTAAACTATGATTTATCTATTAGTAAAGACATTTCAGCCAAAACTTGAACTAATTACCTACCTAATAGCATATTTGTCAATTAGGTATACCTACTGTGTGAAGGTAGAGTTGATGAAACAGAATTTATTTCATTTTTATACTTGCAAGTTTACAAAATAAATAAAAGAGACATCTATGACTAATTCGTTTGACATTCTCAGGCTGGTAGCTTTCGAAGCAAGAGAAAGCTCCTGTTAATAACCTACCACTGCAGGTACCTTTTAAGCTACGTAGTTCAAGGTGATAATGGTAGATGTCGCTGTCGGCACCCTCCAAGCTAAGTGAGCACTTAACTCATACCGTGACCAATAGATGGCACTTTACGGAAAGCGCACTTTGGTAGAGCAGGTAAAACGATAACTGTACAAAAAAAAAGGTTTATGCCGGTTTTTGTAGATCATTTGATAAGTACTTAGGTACCTACCTACTCGGTATCCAACTATTAGTTTAGCTCGGGAGATTACCCCCAGTAAAAAAATACTGGACTGGATTTTGTAGACTAGACTAGCAAGCATAGAAAGAATATTTAGGTAAGTATCTACCTACCTACAATCACTGTGGTTGACTAATAGTCTTTCTTCTCATGGCGCACAGTTGGATTTTGAACTCAGGGCGTTGAAAATCCAACAGTGCGCTTTTATTAGGCAATAGATACCTACCTACCTACCTAGGTACCTACATTTAGGTATCGTGAAGTGTTAGTGAAAACGGACACAAGGGTTGTATAGGTAGGTACTTAGTCCTGCGTCAACAGGCCGATAACGTCCCCCTTTCATAAAACATAAGTTGGATATAGTTACTGTAGGAAATAATAAGGTACCTATCTACCTACCTAATTACCTACCATTTCAATAGGTAGGGATACCTATAGGTAGTACCTACGTTTAAGGAGCTCGTGGCGCGTGATAAGAGCCACACGGGTCGATTGAAGGTTAAGCTATGCTTGCTACGGTCGTGGATGGGTAACCATCCCTTAGATAAACGAGACCCCTCCGTGCCTTCGAAGGCACGTTAAACCGTAGATCCCGGCTGTCATTCGTAGATCTTTGACAATCGTTACGGGTGTTCAGAAGTCCAAAGTCTGACAACCAGCCTCACTAAGGGGTATCGTGTTACGAAGTAACTGGTTTGTGGACGTCATATAGGCAGTCGCTCCATATAAAACACTGGTATTCAACTGCAACCGTTAGACTGGAAGCAGGGCCGCCGCTTGCTGTTTGAACGCCCGTGTAGAATACTGTCGGTAGGTACCTATATGCCGCCCCAGTTTAACTACGACTACGACTACTAGGGTGATGTTGCCAGGAAGGCTCTTTAGTTTTGTCTTTTGAGGGTGTGAAAAAAAATCTTTACATAGAACTACACTCGCCCCCTATAACATGGGACTTAAACATAACTGGCGAAATGTGGGTCTACTTTACTATAGGTAGGTACACCTCTGCCTTACCCTTCGGGGAAACAATGCGTGATGTTATGTGACTACATAAAAAATACATTAATTCTTATTTCTTTTTCTTATTAAAAAGGTTTTGTTTCATCAAGTGTTAAAGTTCCTTCAAACAGGCGCGATTCGCGTCGCGTGTCCCGCCTGTTTGCGTACCTACGCTGATTTACAGAAATGGAGTTCCTTTTCTTGCTTTTATGTTCGAAAAATCTGCTATTAATTTTGTAGTAGGTATACAAGCTGTCTAAGATTTCGTGTCCATTCACCATATTTATCATTGCCAGTTTCAGTTGCATATGGTGAATGGTCTTTCTCGATGTTGAAAATTACGAAGTATTTAAGATGCACCAGCAAAGGCTTAATTTCAATAGAATACGAAATCTTAAACAGCTTGGATACTACAAAATTAATAGCTGATTTTGCGAACACAAAAGCAAGAAATGGAACTCGGCAATGTAAGCAATATTTTTAAAGATATTGCCGTGTTGGGAAATGTTGAAATGAAGTCAAATGTAAACAGATATTGTAAAAGTACTTATTTGTGGATCATTAGACTAATTTTCTGGAAAATGCAACTTTAAAGCATTAATTTCGTTAAACAAATCAATACCATCCTTGTCTTTTTCACCATTTGACTGGTCTTGAAGCTTTAAGTCTAAATCTTCGGAGTAATTAAATAAATTATTGCTGAAAGAGCCAAATACGTCGGTAAATGCTTTTAACTCCTCGAATCTACCTTTTAATGAAATTAATGTCTGATCTAGGATTCTGAAAAAAAGTCTACTTTGTATTTGCTGTTGGGGTCTAGTAAAACTTCATCACTATAGATACCTATTCATATTCAAATTGTTTTGGTTTCTTCTTGGACGAATTGTGTTTATTGTTGGGAAATCTGTTTCTACACTTTTAGCTTCTTCGTTCCCTTTCAAAGTGTTCATCTGTACGATATTCTGTGAAATTATAAATAAACTTATTTAAAAAATTTATGCAGACATTTTATTCATTATTCATTTATTCATTAGGTACATAATTTTACTCAAAGCATTAATTTCGTTTAAAATATTGAACCAACCAAATTACAACCGAGCAAATAAATTTATAATTTTCGATATTTAAAGCAAACGAATGAAATTTGTGAGTCGTAGTAGGTATTGTACAATCCCATTCCGATGATTTATCAGAAATTTCTAGCAAAGCATCAAATATATTGTGGAGGTGATACCTAGGAACCGTAATGGTTTGACTGCATCGATTCTGCTAGGCCATCGGGTGGCACTTAAAAATGCTTATAAAATCCGGTAAATGTTTGCAAATTATTGACCACCTTTTTGTAGACGATGAAAAAAAAAACGCTAATTTCTTGAATTAAGTAGGTACCTAAATTGAAAAAAAATACAGTTTAGTGTGTAATATTTGCTGCATCATTGACTACCAAATTGAGACTATGAGCCAAGCATGGGACACAAAATGCGCGATTATTGATTTCCATATTTTTTTTGCAAAACATTTTGTGTTTTCGATCTACCGAACGTCCGCCGATGGACGACAACAGATGGCGCCTATTAATAATATAATCATCCGTTGACCACTCTTTTCTCTCTCCCTGCGGTGACTTTTCTAGGTATTAAGACTTTGATCATTCACTATATTAATGACCGCTCGATTTGCCGCCCCCTGGACGTGTTGCCCGTGTGCTGTGCACACATCGCACACACCCATACGGCGGGACTGACTGGAAGCCGACCCCAACACAGCTGGGAAAAAGGCTAGGCAGATTGATTGATTTCACCTAAGTACCTACCTACCTTTAAGCAATTTTTACTGTTCGCTGTTGTTCTATGAGCTCATATACCTATTATTTATACTTAGCTTTGCCGTTCACGGACTAAAATGTATAAGGAGATATTGGATACTTTCGATAGGTAACAAATGTGCATGACATAGAAGTGTGGAGTCTGTTCAAAAATGGTTACAAAATTATGGTTCTGAAACAGTCCTTCGACATTCGTTTCTCCGATAAACGGTTCACCGACAGAAAGATTAACTTTGCAGTGTCGCTGATAGAACCTGTCACTGGCGAATGATTCGCCGGTGAAAAGTTCTATCAATAAAAAACAAGTAGGTAGGTATACAAATACAAAACAGACATTCTATCCACGCATTTACTCCAAGGTATAAAATATTTATTGTAAACTAGCTTCTGCCTGAGATTTCGTTCGCGTGGAAGTCGTAAGACACCACACTATACTAAAATAATAGCCACATTTTTATAAAACTTCCCTTCTACGTTTGAGTTTTGATCTCAGCAGCCAAAATATAATAAAGAGAGTCAGGACTGGTGATACGGGAGCAAGCGACGTATAGGTAGTTGTCCGTATGCGAAGCAGCTCGTCCTGAGGTCGACACCCGCAGAATTCAGTAGCAATTTCCCATTGCTTGCGAAGTTTTTGTCTTTAGCGAATTAATGAACGCCTGCGTTCCTGTATACACTACGGTACAACACAGATACACTTACCTACTGTTGTATTCTTACAGGTTATTTGTAGCGAACCGCTATCACTCGATACATTTTTATTTTTATTATAACCATAGATGACCTAACGTTAAGGTTTTTGTGGGTACCTACGTTCTACGAACTATCACAAAATAGCAATAACAAATTAATGTTAAAAAAGGAGCACAAAATATATCAACTGTTGGGAATCGAACTTACGTTAGCACAGCAGTCACCGAACGGCTAAGCTATTTGCTTTGTTGAAAGTTAATACAATAGCCGTTCTTATATATTTCATGATTGACTGCTTAGTTCCATAAAGGTACCTATAGCGTGATGATAATCATTTGAAAGAGTAAATCTGGAACTAAGTATCTGCTATACCTATTCGTTCCTTACTCAGCCCAGTCCAGTAATATTTTTTTTTGCGATTTCTGACTTTTCTAGTCCTCAAACCTCAGTTGGTTCAGAGTTTTATGATCCTTATAAGAAACAGGATAGATTGGCATCAAAAATAGTTTTTGTGAAGATTGGCCATTTTTTTGCTGACTGTACATTTTTTCAAAATCTGTGAATGCAGATCAATATGTTTCAAAATGTTGAGAACAGTCCCCTAAGACCGGTTTCTTATAGCGACAACGGTTAAGGTTACTAACGGCCCTTACTTATTGTCCCATCTCAAAAATCCACCATGTGTAAATAAGTCATGATCGACTGCTTAGCTCCATAAAGGTATAGCGTGATGATAATCACTTGAAAGAGTAAAGCTGCAACTATCTACAATATCCTAACTTTTTGGCTCGTCTTTTTACAACTTGCGTGAAACTTATAGAAGAATACGAACATCAATTATTGCTCATAACCCACTACGATTTTATTAGACCCATGTAAGTAATATGTCGCAGCCAACCACCTTAAATAGCCGTTTAGTTGACAGCCTTTGGAAGTAGCGCTCGCTTGGCTCGCGCACGTTTGCTCACAGTTCTAACATAACCTATCCCGTTTGGTCAGGGTGCGCTGGCTTAGTTACTGCGAACAATTCGGCTCGCGCGTGGTTGATCACAGTTCCAACCTAACCTCTAATTGAATTGGTTATACCGCTGTTAAGCCCGCGATGGTTTGTGCGATATGTTTAAGGGTTCAATAAATGTTTATAAACTGTTTTATTGATTAATAAAAATAAAAAAAAGATATCATTCAGACCGCTACTTGAACGGCGCTGTCTAGTTCAAAGGCTAGCCTGTTAACTGAAAGGCTAATTAAGCTAATTGGCTGCGACGTAGGTATAAGTAGATGTAGTATCTACCTACTGCTTTCGTTTATTGTTTACACCTAAAACAAGTTGTGATCACTAAATTAGTTATATACCTACAAAACTTATAGAAAACTGGTCAAAATGTCAAAACTGCAATAGGGCTAATATATTAGAACGAAAGGGTTACTCATATTCTAATGAGTTTCCAAATGGCTGCCTCAGGGAAGGGGTCTCAAGTAGGTATATATTTTTCTCATTTTTTTGACTACCCCAGCCGGAAGAGGGACATTAAATCTGAGATTGAAGTAAATTTTGAGAGATAGAGCAGTGGTGGCCCAGTGATTACGAACCCAGGCAAGCACATTACTTTGTGTAATTTGTTTCATCCCCACTGCTCTCAAAACGGTGAAGAAAAACATCGTGAGGAAATTTTTGGTTCTAGGACATGCCCCTAGAACCAAAAATTCGAAGAGATGTGACATCTACCAACCCACACTGGGCCCGCGTGGTGCCGCTCTCACAGAGAGGAGGCTTGTGTCCCAGTAGTAGGAACGTTATAGGCTGATTATGTAAATGCCAAGCAGTCTTACCAAGAGGTGTAGGTACCTACTAAATCGTGTTATACCCAGTAACTGGGTTGTGGAGGTCAGACAGGCAGTCGTTCCATGTAAAATACTGGTATTCAGCTGCATCCGGTTAGACTGGAAGCTGATGAGTTATCATCGGCTCAGTTTTACATAGGTAAACATTACCTAGATACCTACAACTACATTCTCAAATTGTTTCGCCTAGCAACAATCTAGGTGAAGTTATAGGTACGTGAAGTTTCTTGTAATTGTAATTAATTTGTAAATCCAACAACATAGCCGTGTTGCTTTAACTATTAATTGGATTTTAATTGCAAATTAGCTTGGGCCTTAATCGTAAGGTGTGTAGCTAGGTAGGTAGGCTAGGTAAGCGTAGGTCGGTAGGTTAATCTAGCTACAACCAATGGAATTACATAGCCTAGTACTGGAACAATGAAAAGTCGTTCATGATTATCTTATTTCCATTGTACATTAATTCCGCAAGATGTCTACTTAGCTGAAACTATGTAGATATAAATTGTGTAGGTATGAAAAAAATTACACTTAAGGAATTTTTTATTTAAATTGGTTACCTAGGTATTGTAATGACGTTAGCAATAGGACGTCTATACAAATAACTAAAATTGAAGTGTCTGTTTTTAATGTCAAAATAACAACTTTTTACTAAATACATAAAGAAAGGATATACGATAGGTACTTATAACAAAAAAGCAATTTTAAAAATTTTTGTGTCTGTCTGTCTGTTTGTTCCGGCTAATCTCCGAAACGGCTATACCGATTTTGACGGGACTTTCACTGGCAGATAGCTGATATTACGGGGAGTAACTTAGGCTACTTTAATTTTAGAAAAAGAATTAGCGTTCCCCGCAAAAAAAAAGCCATGAAATTGTGAAAAAATGTCGGATTTGAAAAATTATTTTTGCATTTAGTAGCCCAATTCTCGAGGATAGTTATAGGCTCTCAGGAGCCGAGCAAACAGAAAAAGTCTGAAAGAACACTAAGCAAAACGAAGTAGGACCTAATGCGCGGGCGGGCGATACAAAGCGGCGGGTCGGGGTCGAGGGAGTTTTATTAAAATGTGGCTGTTAGGCGAACTCACAAAACACAGATAGCACAAAAAATAAGAATAGTTATTGTGGATTACAGATTTATTTATTGGTTATTTACTTCAAAGACTTAAGTAGTCACTAAAACATACACAAACAAAAATCACGTAGGTACTGTTTACGTACCTGTTGTGAATTCATCACTTACAGAAGTGCTACGTGGATTAAAAGAGCCAGTAAGTACTACCAACGGCATGGTTAATTTTGTTCAGCGAGTACTGAAATATGAGGAAGAATAACGTGGATGAAGAGTGACTTGTGGCTTAGTGCTGCTCAAACAGTCGATCTATGATTCTATCACTATAAATATAATTGCTCAATTGACAGCTGCACCAACTTAAACACAATTTTTTTTTCTTTGTAAGGGCGAAGTTCGATTTTCAATTAAACTGAACTCACCTCAGTCAGTGTCAACATTCCACATTATTGATGACACTGACTGCTTTTGTACGCGGTTTAGATGTGCTGATCGCGTTCAGTTTCATTGGCGAAATTCGCCCCGAGAAAATAACAATGCCTTCTCAATCTTACTTATATCTTCACAATTATGCCAGAAACTAAACTTAATTAGGTAGTCAAATTCCTACCAAAACATTGGTATAGGGACCAAAAAACATCATGGTATGTAGGTATATGTGCAGACAAAGCAAATAGATATCTACCTACTTATTTGGATTCCTACCTATCTACTAAAACAAACAAAAGATACATCTTAAATTCGACATTATTATTCAAGAACTTTGCTGCCTTAGAATACGGGTTACTTTCGCTTGCAGATCCTTTTGCAGTGTCCTGATGGGGTGAGTTGGGGTGGCTTCCCCATATTGATCGGCAGCCATTTTTGTTCGCGCATGCGCTTTGCATAGTTTCGCTTTATCGCGATGGGAACACAGATGGCGCTGTTGAAATAATGCATTTCTACCTACTTTATTTTGTAGGTATTTTAATTGAGTACTTAGGTATAACTTTAAAATAGATTGAAAGTTTCTGTCTTCTGAACAACTTTGGGGTTTTATTTACCTTAGCTAGCTCTATCGCTCTGACTTCTCTTTAGCTTTTTCCTCATCTGCTGTGTTGTTACATTGAAGTACTTTACTGGTTTAGGACAAGCGTCTGTTGTAAAAAAAAAAAAATACAAAAACAAAACTATTTTAGTACCTAAATACTTTATTTGACAGAGGAGGTAAGTACAGCGTGCCGCTTTAATGGCGACATTAATTCAATACATATATAAGTAGGTAGGTACGCTTTCGCGTTTTCATTTTAATTTCATAAAACGTTGTTATTTATTGATTTATTTACAATTTTCTAAAATAGCATCTTTGAGCAACCTGTACTTAAAAAACTGTAGCACAGAGGTTTATTTTCCGGGGTCACGGATCATAACATGGCATCAATGAAATTAAAACGAATAACGTGCAAAGAGAAGGTGAATTGAAGGAAAGAGAGAGCTTTATTATTTAGTTTGTTTGAAAATGTTAATTTTTCAATTTACGAATTATTTTATCTTATTACTTACCTATAATTTTTATAATTAGTGGCCACTAGCCCTACTCTTGTGTTAAATTAATGTCGCCATTGCAGCGCCACGTTGTATACCTAAATGTAGAGCCAAGGTATAGAGCAAACTACAATGACCACAAGATTTGGCTGATACCGAAATGGAGTGTCAATGTATTTTCTCTAATTTTGTTTAAATAGGACAAAAAGTTCTTTTACCAAGCTGTTTAACCGCGAGTAAAAGAAATTGGTTGGAAAAACCCACCTAACCTAACCTTATGATAGTTTGCTCATAGCTTACAAAGTATTTTTGTTTGTGGAATATAAATACCTAATGATTCTAGTACCTACATGCAAGTACTTGCATGTACATGCAAAAATACTCCATTAATAAAAGTTTATGGGTTTTCGTATGACCTGAAACGTATTGGAAAAGGTATTACCTATTGTGCGTCGCCCGCCCGCGCCGTCGGGAAATTGCCGTCGGCATTGCAACGGTCGCAAAAACTGTAATTTACATAAGTATTTCTTTGTAAATTCAGTCAAGCCTTGATATTAGGTATACTTTTTAGAAGTTTTTTTTTTGTACAGGTAGGTTGTTGTTGTTGTTAATTCAACAACAACATTCATTGAAAATAAATTATTTTGATTTTTCCCTTCATGACACGCGGTTGGTTATTTTCGGAATCCATTCTAAATAAAAATCACTGTCATAACTACAGCTGGGAAATTTACAACTAGCCCATTAGTCTCAACTTTGGAAATCGTATCCCGAGCCCCAAGATACAGACGTTAGTCGGTACCTGCCAGTGAGCCCCAAGACATAAGTAACAGTAACAGCAAATAATACTTTGTAACCTAGCTATTCCCAGGTAATATTTTAAGTTACTCATGCATGTTGTCTCACCCTGTGTTTAACTTATGTCCCTGCTTACTGTATTACCTGGATAATAAACTATTTCTATTTCTTAAACATAACTGGTGAAATGTGGGTATCCTGTGGGTACACCTCAGCCTCCCTTCGGGGAATACAGGCGTGCGTGTAATGTAATGTGTTCTATTTCTACTTTAAATATGTAGGTATTATTGAAAATAGAAAACATTATCAACTAGGTACCACAAAAATTAATGTTCACTATTCTACGTTAAAGTTAGATAATAAAAATAAGGATCAATATTCGAATGAAAATTAAACGAAATAAAATAGTTTTGCAATGCATAATGCTTTAGCACAGTTCTGTCTTGATTTATGTTATCAAAATCCTGGCTTTTCCCATGGTCCGCCTTTCTTCTTATTCTCCTCCACTTTGCTTGGTCTCCAACTACTTCAATAATTATTGTCTGCGAAGCCCGATCTATAAAAAAAAAACCTAGTCAAGCCGATGTACCTACCGATGGTACCTAGGTACTAAGAACTGTAAAAAATTCATAAAAAATTCAAACGCTTAACCCTATTTTAGTTAAAAAAGTTTTGTCAATTTCTTTCGAATTAGGTATGATTTGAATTTGAAAGAAGAAGACAAAACACTCTATAACTAAAATAGGTTTATAATACGTTTTAATTGTTTATGAATGATACAGTTAGTGTTTTTGGTACAAAGCCTATACCTACATAAGTTACACTTAAGCCACTTTTAACATTAACATGAGGTGCCTAAACCAGGTGAACTAATGATTACTTACTTCCATGAAAAGCTGAAAACTCGTGGCTCGATCTTAACGTCAAAATTTAAGGAACATCTGATTATTTTTCGCGATTTCAGGTTTGGTCCCATAGCAAAAGTTGCTAATAATGATGAGTACAATGACCCCTTCCCCCTTCCCTTTCCCTTTGGTTTTGCGTTAATTCCGGAACATGTTGTATATCTTTCCTAATAAGACCAAGATAGTTAAAATGGTTTTAAATCGAAATCACTCTCAAACTCAAGCGCTGAATATCAAATTTTCTAAAATCTCCGTACACGGGTAGGTACGGAGATAATAGAATGAATAGGTATTCATCCTATTACTTATTCCCAGGATCCTACGCGGTGCGCCGGTCTCAGTCCTTGAAGTAAAATGTGTTCTTATATCATGAGGGTCGGGTTTATGTCCGTTATGAATAACGCGAGGGCTCCTCCGTCCTCTCGCTTTGTTATGATATGCATACCATTACCTTCTACGTACACCGAACGACACACGGTGTGGGGGTACAATTTTGGACGTTGTGTTATGGGTTTGATATAAAAGGTTTAGAACCAGTATTTTAGTTTACCTACAACGAAATCTTGAATTTTGAATATCCAAGTACTTTAATTCTGACTAGCTCATTTCCTTTCTCTTGTGACTGAATTTAATTTTCTCAACGCAGTTTTTGCTACGTTACAATTTTTCTTCATTAATTGTAAAATGCATAGCCGCAGTTTAGAGAAAAGACCCATCATAAGTGCAGCCCCTTTGCTGGTTTTTCCCGAAGATATTATCTACCAGTCTACAGTAACTTTTTAACCTATGTATATAGGTATTATTATAAATGAAAGTAGCTTTTCATGTCGGTCTGTGCGCTGTGCCCGCGTTGTTCTTTGAAACTGCGCAACGGATTTTGATGCGGTTTTCACCATCATTTAGAGAATTTATTCCGGAAGATTTGTGTGTTGATTAATATTACACTTACATATACCTAATAAAGAAATCTCGTTGTTTTGTCAAGTCGTAAAAAAAAGTGTGATGACAGGGGTGGGTTGCTGTCTCCTACAAATTAGTACTAACCTTGTTAACCAGGGGTCGTAACGTAGCTGTCTGCGCCGCCAACAAACAAAATGGAAATAAGATGATGTGTAGGAGTTCGTCGCCCCTGTTGTAAAAATATCCCCCGGTCGGAGCAGACGCATACTCGCCTCAGACGTAGACGTAACCAACAATATCTATTTTTGTTACAAAAACTCTGCAGTGTTGTTGTGGCTCAAATGCCAACCATTTCAGAAGCTTTTTTATAGAGCTTTGAAGGAAAATAATGTGGAAAGCAATCAATGATGGTATTTTCTTCATAAGTTTTCTTTGCTACTCTTGAAGGGGTTAATGTTAAAATCTGCCTTATCTGCTCGCTCTGGCAAAGACATCTTATCACATAACGGAGAAACAAAGACTAAACTCGTCCACTGCTTGATGAAATGTTGTAGGAAGCTGATTTTCAGCAAAGGGGTTATTTATTAACCCTTTCTAAACGCCTATAAGAACTTTACTGCATACTTATATCTACTTAAATCTTTGATGGACCTATACCTACTTATATTATGTGAAATATTACCTACACAAAGAAACCTTACCTAATGAAATTCAGCACATAGCCAGCTTAATACCTAAGAGAATTCAAAGACGGGTTCCCTGTGCGCGTCACGTGCTTGATGTAATAAAAGCCAGTCGAGCCACCGAAGGAACGCTATCTCAGGGAAGTGACTTTCTTTTATACTTTCTTTTTACATTTATATACTTTTCTTTTACGCCCCCGCCGGGGACGGGACGTGAGGGAGACATTTTTCTTTGAAAATACAAATGTTTCGCGTAGGAACCGACTATAATTTTCGTTAGATATTTCGGGACGTAAAATATAATTTATTGTTGCTGAAGGTTGTTTCTGGGGACGTGTTTTTCTTATTTATCTATGGTACCTATACCAAAGAATAAACATGAATATATTGGTATAGGTAAGTAATTTTATTGTTAACACTGTTTTAAGTCCATGTGATTGTCCAAAAAAACCCTGATCTTCATGATAGAGCAGCCTTAGGTATTACTGAAAACTGAATTACGATTTTTAACTGAAAAGTTTCGTAATTGCCTCTAGAACTACCAAATCCTTCTTGGGTTTTAACTTTTAATTTTTTTTTACACAATTTATTTATTTCCACTTCATGACACAAACATTGGTGAAGCCCTGGCTCTTGCACTAGGAGTTCCTGCATCACAAGAGCCAGAAACTTACTTCCTACTTACTTTACTTTTACTAAGATCTTATCTAGTATATTTACTGAATATATTATATCCTATATATTGTACCTACTTACCTGACGTAACCCTTTTATAGGATCACTGCGGTGGGTCGGCTGCGATAATTAAATCTTCCGCATCGCGTGACATTTATGCTGATGCCAGGTATCCTCCTTAATGAGCAAGGCGGTCGCTTTGACCAGCCTACCGACCCCTTTAATTAACATTTCCAAGATACTGTACAATAATAGCCAACTAAAATATGGGTGGTTCTATCTTTCAGCTCATGTCAGCTATCTGGGTTTTAAGGGCTAATCCTCTTACGCCCAAAATGTTTAATTAATCTCAATTCCAGTCTTTGACTAAGTACTTACTGCTTATGATTCGTTCTCTCAATGAGCTTCCCGCTCATTGCATTCATAACAAAACTAGTGAAGTTTCAACCTAGACGCCAAAAATTAAAAAACCCCGACACAAAAACCTCTAAAAAGTAAAAAATAATATGTATTGGCTCTTTAAGTGTATTAAAAGTTGTAGGTAATATTTTGATCCAAGCGTCGTCGCGTCAGGGGACGGCTAATGAAAACGCCAAACAACAACATATAGGGTCATATATAGGTAATACTTACATATATTATTTTTTTACTTTTTAGAGGTTTTTGTTTGTGTCGGGGTTTTTATTTATTTTTTATTTAAATACCTCCTGCTTTTTAAATGTGAATACATACCTCCTTACTAATAAACGTTGTATAGCGTCTGTGTAGTTACACACACAACGCTTTGTTTCTTTCGAAAGTCAAATTACGGACGACTGAAAGAGAGAAATCGGTGTGTAACTATTCACCTGATATAATACGATTATTAGTAAGGACGATAGTCTTTGAGGTCGCCGTTAGATGTCCTGAAGATTTTCACAATATTGCCCTAAATGGCTTGAGCGTATTTCGAGTCGCGAATTTTAAATATCTGGGACATTTCCTTACCGACAGCCTTGAGGATGATGTAGACATTGAGACGGAGCGTAAGGCTCTAGCGGTCAGAGGTAACATGATGGTCCGCAGATTCTCGCGTTGCTCTGAACAACTGGAGATTACGCTTTTTAAGGCTTATTGTCAGAGCTTTTACACGTGAAGTCTATGGGTCTGTAACACCAAAAGATCGCTGGATGCCCTGCGCGCATCCAGTATAATAATGTATAATATGAGACTATCTAGAACTGCAGTTGTGAGATCGCGATATGATATTATCTAGAACTTTCTTGAACTTATTAGTGCACGTGTAGGTAATGAATAACTGACCACAGAGCAGGCGTCGGCGTCGGCGCCGGGCGGCTCGCGCTGGCCGCGCGCGTCCGGCAGAGCGATGGCATCGCGGACCATGTCGATGGTCTGGCGGAGCGCCGTGGGGGGTGCCCAGCACGAGTCGCGCAGCTCGGCACCCAGGCGCAGGTCTCATATAATAATGTATGTCCAGTATAATGATGTTGGGGCTGCCACGATTTTGTAGTGCATCGGAGATGTTCACGCTGTTTCGCACTGATGGCTTTCATGCCATCATTCGCAAAAGGACGGTATCCCTGATCTGCAAAATATGTGGCAGCTGCAGCCGCATAGATTTAAGCAAGGCACGTGTCGATCGTAGTGGGTCTACTAGTAATAAGTACATAAAGTTTAAAAAGAAGGAAATAAAAATTAAATTAAAAATTTAAAAAACCCCCAACACAAACAAAATCTATTCTAATATTTATTTACAAATAATTTAATATTATAATATTTAAAAATATAATTTATGTGCATGAATTTATGTGTTGAAATAAAGGAAATATATAATAATAACAAGTGCATATGTGGCACCCCAAAAACCATTAAGCGGTTTAGGTTTATTAGGACGATTTTTAGGGTACCGTACTTCCCAATGAAAAACGGAACCTTATAGGATCACTAGTGTGTCTGTCTGTTTGACTGTCCGTCTGTCACAGCCGATTTGCTACGAATCTAATGAACCGATTAAGTTGAAATTTGGTACACATATGAATTTATCTGACCCAAACATGAACGTGGTAAGTAAATAAACACATCAAAAATATCTAGGGATCAAGTACATTTTAACTATAAAAAGTTATCCAAATAATATAGGTAATATTTACTAAATCTAGTCCTCCAGACTGGCTTCATACTTTAATTCCTATGTGTAGGTAAGTTAACAACTTATCCCTATACCTATTTTGTAAAAATTCTGAAAAATTGCAATGTTTGCAAATTGTGGGAAATTAACCAAATTTAATGTCGTCAATTAAATAGCAAAAAAGGTAAAAATGAGGTTTTAAAAATTTCTATTGTAAAGATAAAAAAATTAATAATCTGTGTTTCCACTATTGACACGAATCACACAATCACAGCGATTTGGCATCAGTTCATCAAAATTACTTTGAGGAATGGCCGCCCACGTTCTTTCTAACAAGTTAAAAAGTTGCTGTGGGGTATGCACGGCATCCATACTCGGCAGAGCTCTTTGGAGCATATCCCATGCGCGCTCAATTGAGTTGAGGTCTGGCGATTGAGCAGGCCACGAGAAAACCTTGATGCGAGCATCGGCAAGAGTGCGTGTTACGACTGTAGCCATGTGTGGACGTGCATTGTCCCCCAACCTACTTCGCAAAGGGATGATCACGTATGAAACAATCCTCTTCACATAAATCTGAGAATTAAGGTTGCCCCTGATCAAAATGAGATCTGTTCTTCTACCGATCCAAATACCGGCCCAAACCACTATTTTTCCCCCTCCATATGAATGAACTTCCTGGCAAAATTTCAAACGTTGTTGACGTCCGTCTCCAAACTCGAATGTCTTGTATTCGGCCTCATACCGAAACGAGATTCATCGGAAAAGCAAACACAACGCCAGTCTTCTTCCTCCCAATTTCTGTGTTCGTGCGATAGGTGGAACTCTCAGCGGCCTTCGGAAATGCAGACCCACTTCACGTAAGCGATTTCGGATGGTTTAGTCGCTTATCAGCAAGCCTGAATAGCTGTGGAGCCTCGTAGCCAACATCATGGCGGTCATGGTACGATTCCGCTGAGTAGTATTTTGGATGTACCGGTCCTGTCTGCGAGTGGTGATGCGAGATCGTCCTTCATGTCGCTCGGCCACGCGGCCCGTGATTCGATAACGTGTCCAGAGGCGGCTTATGACGCTCTCTGTAGTGCTAAGAGCGACAGCCACAGTACGTTGCCTGGAACCAGCTTGCAACATTCCGACGGCTCTCATCATCTCTTCTCGTGTCAAATGAGGTCGTTGTTCCATATTGACGCATTTTTTTTTTCAGTTCTGATGCAGAAATTGTAATGGTTTTGTAAAAACGCTTACACACTTTTATAGTAATCCTGATTGGCGCTTGATTTTCTATTTATATTCAAAATGTAAAGAAAATTATTTATTCAAATAGTAAAATTCACTAAAAAGAATCAATAACGATCCAAAAAGTTAAAATAATAATCTTCAATAGCGACGATACTCTAAAACATATTTGGTCCCCAGACAGTATTAAACAGGTGCATCAAAATATTCAAGGATTTATGAACAAAGACTTAGAAGTAGAATTCTTTATGAATTCTAATAGTATTGATATTCTTTGTATAACAGAATATTGGCTTAGAAGCCACCAGTTCTTGTTTAATTTTAATAACCACCAGGTTGGTAGTTCATTCAGTAGAGTAAATGCTATACATGGTGGTTCATTAATTTTAGTAAGTAACCAGCTTAAATTTAAAGGGTGCTAATTAAGGCAGCTTCTTTAAAATGTCATTCTCGTCTGTAAATATATTTAGTTGTCTAATGAATTAATAGGTCAGCGACGAACTTTTAGCGTCTAATAAATGGTTTATAAGCGACCATATATTGTAAAACAAGCTACTGTTAATATGACGCAACATGGTGATAATTCTTAAGCAACTAAATTTGTGATATGTCTACTCATTGCCAGCTTCTAATAAGTGTATCAACTTCATCTATAAAATAATATCAACGTACTCTAATTTCATAGAGTCACCTTTATTTTTATACTTTAGCATAAGTAATTGATGAGTGAATCTACTATATTTGAACATAAAATTTCCTTATTATTGTCATCAAATAATGGTCAATGAAAGCTATAATTTCATGTATTCGCCTATCTATTTATGGGTCATATTCAAAATAATTGTATATTTACTACTGTCTTATTGTCCAACCCAATTATTTTTATAACGAGATACAATTGACTAGAATTTCATAAACAAACAGATTAAATGTTTATTTGAGCTTAATAAAAAACAACGAAACATTTGATACAGCTAAACAATTCTTTAAAAAAAATGAAACCAAACATTGCGTAGATTCCGTTTCATACAAGTATTCAATGTCCACGTCTTTGACGGTAAACTAAAAAAAATAATTTAACTATTAACCATTACACAAAAGTTTAAAAAAAAAACTATATTCAGAGAATATTGTTTAAACTTTCAACACTTCACTAAACAAAATATAAAATACTATTTATTGTTCTTCAAATTTAATTTATTAATGAGTCTCCTGATTTTACACATATCTGTTATTCTTCTCTGTTATGCTATTTTAATATTATTTCCATGGTAATAAAGAAATTTGATATACTGGCAACATTAGTCCACTACCTGTCACTACACGACGTAAGAATAAATGATCGGCCGTTTTGTTCAATATAGTTTCTCAGCTCGTTTCGTTGTCGAAGAAAATTAGACTTTTAAAAGTAAATATTCAATGTGAGACGTTTAAAATAGCGGTTAGTAAGTTTACTGTTTTATTACTCATACTAGAAAATGTCTGTATTGTGCTAATTGTTTTAAATATAAAATATTCGTATAACATTTAAATTAGTGTGGAAATAAATAGATTTGTAGGTTAGACACGTGCAATTAATTCATATATGTTATTTTATCCGTCACTTTTTCTGTTACGTAACAGATATGAATGATTAGGCGTTATTCACATGGTGTCACATATACATTAATGATAATAAAATATTAATTAAACTTACTGCACCTCAGGTTAGCCAAAACATTTTTTTTTTACTTCAATTTATTTGAAGTATGTAAAGTTTTCGAATAATGTGCCCTGTGTTGCATTGCTGTGCCATGTATTGTCTGTGTGTGCATGTTTTACTGGGTATATCACCGCTTGCGCCGTTTGTACTAACCGCACAGCCTCGCCGACGCGTACCCGGCCTCTCGTCGTCGGCAGTCTCAGAATCAGTTAAGGGGGATGCGCCACAGTAGCCCGCGAAATTCAAATTATCTCAAGTTTTTTACAATTTGTAGGTCAGTGGAAGGTTGTATGTTGATTAAAATATGATTCACGGCCGTAACAATTATAGTATAGTATAGTTATAGTTTTACATAATTATAATCATTAGAATCCTTTCGCCTTAATATTAATACCTACACTACCATCGTCGCGTATCACATTTTGATCTACATACAACCTACTAGAGCTGCAATTTGCAAAAACCGGCTAAGGGCATCGTCGTCGTGTCGGACCATGCACAATGTAGGGTTCCGTAGTTGGGATGAACTTATCCCAAGAACAAACTTGGGAGATTTACCGTGTTATTTTCAGACCATAGAAACCTTATCGCTCACCTAGCAATATATTGGCACATCTACATTTTTCATATTTTGCAGTTGTCAACAATTGTCAACACTTGCCCTAATAATTCCTTTCTGTTATTTTTCTGTTACAATCAAATAATATTCATATTTGTTTCCTATCCGTAACTTACAATTATTTTGAATATGACCCTTATAATGTTACCATAAGTAATTGACTATTATACCTACCCAAATAAACATACAAAAAATATTGTTATCATAAACAAACATCTGCAACTCTGTGTTTGTTTGTGTTTGGACACACCTTAGGGAAAATTAAAACCTAACCTAACCTAACCTAACCTTTTTTTTTTTTTTTTTTGGTGACGGGGTGGAAATCCTCATGGATGTCCTCTGCCCTGGGGTGGGCAGAGGGGTCTGTCAGACTGTTACTGACTAAAACCACCCCGGTGTTCCCTCGCACACTTGCACCGGGGGCTACGGGGGCACTTAAGCACTCTTCAACGCAGCCCCCGACTGGTGCTAGCCCACGTCTGCGGGCTCCGTCTTGTCGAGCGAGAGCAGTGAGGTGTTTGACTCCCCTCGCGACGTCTAAGAGGGGCGCGCGTGGAACACTACGCGCCACCACCTCGGGTCCTGTGGAGTGAGGGGAGGCAGACGTCCCCGAGTCCGCCGCCCTTGGACCCATTTAGGGGGGCCAGAAGAGGGCATTGTCAGCCCTCTGCCGACGCACGATGCGCCTGCTGCGGGCCGGGAGAGCACTTGAAATCTCCCTCTCCCTTTCCGCTGCCTCCTTCTGGGACATGACCTTCTCGCAGAAGGAGATCACCGCGTCCCACGACGCTGCGCCACCGACCATAGAACGAATCACAGCCGGCAGCGACAGGTCGCTTCCCACTTCCGAAACGAGGGCACGGCGCGGCTCCTCCCAAGCTGCACACTCTGCAAGCGTATGCCACGCCGTGTCCTCCAGACAATGGACGCAGTGATGACACCGAGCGTCCGGCTCCCTGCCTATACGACACAGGTACTTCCCGAAGCAGCCGTGCCCCGAGAGCACCTGCGCCGCCCTAAATGACAGGGAGCCGTGCCTCCTCCCGAGCCAGTCGTCGAGTACTGGCCGGACCGCCTCGATGGTGACGAGGCGGTCTGGTAGGGCGCAAAAGCCTGTCCCGCCATTCCGCCACCAAGACCTGGCAGAGTTCGGACCGGAGCAGCGTGATCTGCCGCTGCACCAGTACTACGCCCCGCGTCTGCGCCTCCTCACGCCACCGATGCAGTGACGCGAGGGCTCTCGCTTCCAGGTCCCACGGCGGGGTTCCGGCTAGTGCACAAGCCGCCTCGTAGGAGATCGTGCGATACCCTCTGATGACTCTGACGGCCATCGTCCTCTGCGGTACTCGCAACACTGCGATACTGCGGGCCGTCAGGTCAGCCGCCCACACCGGGGCCCCATACAGGGCCATGGATCGCACGATCCCCACGTACAACCGCCTGCAGGCGGTACTTGGGCCCCCCAAATTGGGAAGCAGCGTTGACAGCGCGCCCGCCGCGCCCATCAACTTGGGCGCCAGCCGCCGAAAGTTGGGGCCGAAGTCCCAACGGCTGTCGAGCACCAATCCCAGGTACTTCATGGTTGACTCGACAGTGATCCGGGTCCCCCCGACCACGACATGTGATCCCGGCGGCGGCGCTCGTCGGGGGCCATGGAAAATGATAGCCCCCGACTTGTTGAGGGCCACCTCCAGGCCCAGGCGCCGGATGCGGTTCACCACCTGCGAGACCGCAGCCGTAGCCAGCAACGCTGCCTCCCTGTGTGAGCTCCCCCGAGCTGTGACCAGCGTGTCGTCCGCGTAACACGTCAGGTTCACCCCCGGCTGGAGCTCGCCCCTCTGAACCCAGTCGTACCCGATGTCCCACAGGAGTGGTCCTAGAACCGAACCCTGTGGAACACCGCACGACATCTCGCGCTGGCCTCTGCCGTCGCGTCCCCTGTGAACCTAACCTAACCTAACCTAACCGAATACGAGCACTCCTTAATCGTGTCATTTAATGTAAACAAATACACGTGAACTCATTGCTGCACGCACCGAATAGAGCTCGCTCATTGGTGCAAATGGCCGGTCGCGCCCCTCTGATTCCCAACGAGCGTCAGGTACACTCCCGCGCTTGTGTTGCAAACTTTCACGAAAAAAGAATATGATTTATTAATTTAGTTGTTGAATGAAAAACTTTGATTGCTAATTTTGAGGCTGGAATTTGATTTTATTAGCAGACAGATGTGGAATCTCTAAAATATATAAAGTAGCTCACTTACAACATTAGTCGCTGAGTTATCAAATCAGAAGTAAATATATTTATCGGTAGCTCGGAGTCATATTAATTTACGCTCGTAAATTGACGCTGGTTTTTTGATATTCTGTTGGAATAGTAAAGATGATGAATTAATATAATTGAAGCTGTTCTATTAACTCGTCGCCCACATATAAAAAAAGACGCTAGGTTGCAGGTGCTAAAGAAAACTTTTGTTGCCGCACATATAATTTCCCAAATTTAAAGACCGTAAGGATATTGTGAGCCTGTCAATTGAGCGGATAGCTGAAGTAGCCTGTATAGAGTTGGAGCAGTTTATTGTATTAGTGTGTATAGACTGCCTTCAGGATTATATGACTGCTTTGAAAAGGTAATGGATGAAGTGTTGCACAAGATTTGTAACTCGAACAAGTCCATTATCATTTGCGGTGATTTCAATGTTAATTTATTAGAAAACTCAGGTTCTTGTAGTAAAATAATAAGTCTATTTCAGTCCTACAATCTTGTAAACTTATTTCTGGAGCCCACAAGAATAACCCCCACTAGTGCCACATGCCTAGATACATTTATACAGATGTTATACCAAGCCACAAAGAAATTATAAATTTACTAGATTCTGATCGTTGCGGGCAAATGATTACTATCCTCAATCAAAACAACAAAGTGGCTAAAAAGGACATCACTGTTAACCCCAAAACTGCAAGTCGCTTAGAGGCATTTAAAGTTAAACTCATTAATAAATTACCAGTTTCGCATAATCATGCTGATCCTAATCATCAATATGATGATTTTTTTAATATATACTGTAAACAATTTAATACCACTTTTATTCCCAAGATTATCTCGGTGCTTCGGGAGGTACCTGTTCCGGATAAGGCGGGAGGAAACGTCCGGGTGTCACCACTGTGTGGATCGCCCGGAGGACACGGTGGAGCATACGGTGGAGGTCTGCCCGGCTTGGGCGGAGCACCGCCGTGTCCTCGCGGAAGCGATCGGCGGCGGCGATCTCTCGCGTCCGGCCCTGGTCCAGGCCATGGTACGGAGCGAGAGTGCATGGGAAGCCATTACCTCCTTCTGCGAAGCAGTAATGCTCGTGAAGGAGGAGGCGGGACGCGTGAGGGAGAGGCAAGCTTTGCACCCTCACGCCCCTAGTCGCCGCAGGAGACGCCCTGGGCGTCGGGAATTGGCAGCCGATTCCCGGCCACCGTAGGCGAGGGCTTGCGGACGGCGAGCAATGGGTAGCTCGCCGTCTGGTAAGGACCAGGCCCGAGTCGACGGCGCGTCGTGTTCCACGTGCGCCTCAAAGAGATGTCAGCACTATTGACGGGGTCCGCTAGGGCCGATGCCAGCTAGGGTTGCGGGATGTTCGAAAGAGTTACCGTGGCCCCGGCACAGGCAACAGAAGGAACACGGGTGGGTTTTAGTCAGTAAAAGTCTGACACGCCCTCCCGCTCCGCCCAGAGCGGGAGAAGTCATTTGATGATTTCCCATCCACAAAAAAAAAAAAAAAAAAAAAAAAAAGATTATCTCGGTTAATAGTAATGCATCTTTCACTGATTGGGCTACCGTTGGTAATCATAAAAGTATGTAGAATACGGCTTTATGAGCTGTACAATGAAAGGATTTACGTAAACACTACTGCATTTAATTTATTTGTTAGAAATATTCAAAATTATTTTAAAAAGTTTGTTGTATGGCTAAGTCGCGTTATTTGAGTTCGAAGATTAAAAACAGTAATAATGTAATAAAAATGACTTGGAATATTATTAATAGTGAAACGGGAAGGTCTAGTAATCGAAATACTGACTATAGCCTGTCTATTAATGACAACATAATAAAATCAGACTCACAAGTCCCCATGGCCTTTGAAAATTTCTTTGCAGATATTCCCGTTTCAACTACTAAATCCCTTAACTCATCACCTTCTGTTACTGAGTCTTTGCTTAAGGAAAATGTTGATGTTTGCGATACGGAATTTAATTTTGAACATATTACCCGTAGAGATATAATTAAAACCTTTCACACTTTAAATGTAAAAAAGACAGCAGATCTGTGGGGTAATTCTGTAGAAGTTTCCAAGTCTACTAATGACATTGTACCACCTACTTTAGCTCTTATCTTTAATAATTGTATCGACTGTGGGGAGTTTCCTGACTTTATGAAAAATAGTAAAATAATACTTTTGTTTAAATCAGGTAGTACATCCGACCCCACAAATTATAGACCTATTTCAGTACTACCTACCTTTAGTAAAATTTTTGAGAAATTAATTTTAGGACAATTGCAAAGATTTTTTAATAAACATAAATTATTACATAACAAACAGTTCGGTTTTACAAGGGGTCGTTCAACTACTGATGCTGGTGTTGAACTTTTAGGACATATTTATAATGCATGGAAAGATAAATGCAATGCCTTGGGCATCTTTTGTGATTTGTTCAAGGCATTCGATTGCGTTCTTCATGAAACGTTAATCAGGAAACTCCGCCACTACGGGATCCGGAACACCGCTCTGGATCTTCTTACTTCCTACTTGAGTAATAGGATTCAGTGCGTTGACGTTAATGGGAAAAGATCTCCCGGATCTACAGTAAAAATGGGAGTCCCGCAGGGCTCAATTCTTGGTCCTTTTTTTGTTTCTTATTTATATTAACGACTTGCCTTACCTCGTAAAAGACGATCATGATATAGTGTTGTTTGCGGATGACACTTCACTTTTGTTTAAACTTAAACGTCAGCAGCTGGTTACTGACGATGTAAATAGCGCGATCTCAAAAGTAGTTCACTGGTTCAATGTAAATAATTTACTTCTTAATGAAAAAAACCAAATGCCTTAAGTTTACACTGCCTCACGTTAGGCAGGTGAAAACTAATGTGTTGATAAAGGGCGAAGAATTGAATCCTGAAGATAGCACATTATTCGTGGGCTTAACTTTGGATGCTAAGCTTCAGTGGGGCCCACATATAGATAAATTGTCAAAAAAACTAAGCTCTGCAGCATACGCTGTTAGAAAAATTTGTAATTTAACTGACATAGAGACAGCCCGTTTAGTGTACTTTAGCTATTTTCATAGTGTAATGTCATACGGTATTCTGTTGTGGGGAAATGCCGCTGACATACCTACAGACTATCTTTGTTTTTCTTTGCAGAAAAGAGCTGTTCGATTCGATCAATTTATAAATTAAGTCCATGACACTCTCTCAGAGAGAAATTTAAGGAGATTACTGTGCCTTCTCAGTATATTTTTGAAAATCTTTTATATGCCCATAAAAATATAAAATTGTTTAAATAATACAGTGATATCCATAATATGAACACTAGGAACAAACACAAATTTGTTGTACCTACAACAAGGCTCAAGAAAATAGTTGGCTCGATCAGATGTCAATGTATACGTTTCTATAATAAACTTCCAAGCCACGTTCAAGATCTGAGCGATAGTAAATTCAAATAATTTATTAAACGTAAGTTGTGCCAGAAAGCCTTTTATACCGTTAAAGATTACATTGAAGACTAAAAGGCGTGGGATTGAGCTGCTCCAATTTTTTTTATATACATACTGATTTTTTTTTGTTCTAAGTTAAAAAGAAAAATATATACAATGACATGAATATTTACTTAGTAAAATGTTATATTATTTTAATTACTGTGAATGTGAAAACCATGTAGGTCCTTGTTTTTTTTCTCTCAGCTTTAATCATAGTCTGCCAGTTTGAGTAAATTATGCAGCCTACCCAAATGTCCTTTCTTTGGTATTGTTCGTCGAATTGTTGAGCTCCTTAACTTTTTAAGTTGAGCTGTACGATTACTGACAGATGCTTGCACTGACTGGACAGGTCCACTCAATCTGTCTTTCCTCAAAAGACCATTTCAGACACCAACCTACATGGTCTTCACATGATCTGACCAAGATTATGTCTGGACTTTAAAAGAGACTGTGACCTCTGAGTTTGTTTCGGCCTTTCTTCTCAGAGTAGTCAGATAGGAAACGCCGGCCTCATCTAGTTTAAAAAAAAATGTTTGACGTGTAAGTGTTTGTATAAGCCTACTTACAGAAATAAAATCATTTATCATTTAGACACTTTTGTTTCAATATGGGGTTGACTTTTGGGGGGAAATTAGAAAATTTAAAAAAAATTCGCTAACTGAACCGTCTGACATAACAAATTAAAGGGCTTGTTACGAGTATTTCAATTTTTTTAAAATTATTTTATAATAAATAGTTCTACTTTATTTCCGAAACCCGTACTTTTGGGTCAAGTAGGTATTGAAGTTTTATATCGAACAGTTGATGATTTTTTTGCGATTACAATGTTGGTGTTGGTGGTGGTTGGAGCTTTGTTACCTGTCTGGTAAACGCTGTATAGGCAACAATTGTTAAATACATATCGGTAACGACGGTATTTCAATGTGATAATGACAGCTGATAGTTGAGGGAATTCTGAAAAGAACAAATAGAAAATAATAAACTCAATAAAAAAACAATTTATTTAAAACTTAGTACAAAAAAGATAAACATACTTAGTACCAAATAAATAAAATAGACTTCACTGAGCATGTAAGTTGACATATGTATGTCAAACACAATCATCATTCTCATGCCCTTAACACAATTTATTTGAGATTGGCGCAGATACTTTTTCTTCCTTAGGTACATCTCTATGAGACGTCATCTCTGTACGTAATAACACAAAAACATGAGTAGGTATACTCATATGGGAATGCTGCAGGTGCTATAGAAGGCCCTGCAGGTGGCACTGCAGACAGTACAGCGAAAAGCGCTGCAGGTGGCACTACAAAAGGCGCTGCAGAAAACGCTACATAGGGCGCTGCAGGAGGTGTTGCTTTAGGTGCTGCAAGAGGCGCTACAGAAGGCGCTTTAGGTAGCGTTGCGGATGGCGCTGCAAAAGCGCTCTATAAAACGTTGCAACGTTTAAGTGGCTGTACTGAAGGCGCTGCAGTAGGCGCTGCAGTAGGCGCTGCAGAAAGTGGTAAAGATGCCACTCCAGAAGATGTTACAGAAGGCTCTTTGGAAGACGGTTTGGAAGGTGCTCTAGGTGTTTCAGAAGTTGATCCAGGTGGTGAAGACGCTCCAGATGGTGCTTCAGAAGGCGCTGCAGGTGGTGGTATACGCCGCCTAAAAACGGCGCGGGTAAAACCCTGGATCTCCACAGTTTTCAGGTAGTGACTGTTCACTACCAATAGGAAATAAATAAGCACTGAAAAGATAAAAATATTATGCCTTAAATTTATAATTAGGTTAAATAAATGGGTACGTTCCCGTTTGCACACCTACATTAGTGGTACAGTCAGCGTTAAAATTATCGGGGCGAAAAGACAACAAATATTATTTGTTATTATCTGAACAAATATGGAATCGAATACCTGGATTTATTCGTAGAATAATTTTAATTTACCTGCTTTCTCATTTTTTTTATTTTCTAAAATGTGAGTGAAGCTACAGCCGATAGCGACTAGGAAAAAATAAAATAATATTCGAAATCCACTTACATACGGCGCCAAAAAAGTTCGCTCCTCCGAAAAGGTACGGCCAAGTACAACTGTCTTGTCTAAAGAAATTAAAGAACATTATAAAGCTCATGACCAGATTAAAGGCAATCAGTAACACTGTCGTGTTCATGAACATAATGAAATATATAGGTAGATCCTGTGAACAGAAACGATATTCAATTTATTTTGATATTGTAAGCACGAGTCATGTATTGTATATGGCATGCGCGAATTGCGTAGACAGTACACAATCAGCGTTCATAGTCAGCTGTAGGTACTCACTCACACACCATTCATTTATAACATTAGTTTTGTGGTAGTTAAAACTATTAAATAAATCATCATCTTTGGATAGCCAGAGATGGATAGTCACGGGTAGCCATGACTTATCATTTCAAGGTAACCTACAAGGTGTGTGCGACCTATTCAGCAGCTCATACAGATTACATTTGTTATTTTTTAATATCATTTTTAAAATATTATTAATGAACTAGCACTTGCCGCTCGACTTCGTTCGCGTGGATAAAATTCTTCCATACAAACTTTGACACCCCTCAATCCCCCTTTAGGGGGTAGTATAGAAAAACAAAAAATGACAAACTAATATAATATAATAATTTATTTAGATAAGTATTCGTGGCAAGTTTCAAGTTTATTAACTCGAGAAATAAGATTTTTCATACAAACAAAATTCCCCCCTTTTCACCCCCTTAAAGGTCGAATTTCCAAAAATGCTTCCTTAATGGATGCTTGCAACATAAAGGCATTAACTGCCAAAATTTCAAGTTTTAGCAGCAGCGGTTTAGGCTCTGCGTTGTTGTCATCGGGACAAGTAATAATACATATAGATATGTTGGCAATGAATTAGTATAGTCAACTTCGTTATTGCTTTGCCCCTTTTGGTAACAATCTATACAACTAAATAAAATTAAAGTGTCTGTTTGTAATGTCAACAACATAACAGCTTTTTACTAAATGTATACGAAAGTATATACTTATAACAAAAAATCAATTTTTAAAATGTTTGTCTGTTTGTCTGTCTGTTTGTTCCGGCTAATCGCCGAAATTGCTAGACCGATTTTGACGGGATTTTCACTGGCAGATAGCTGATGTTATAAGGAATAACTTAGCTACTTTTATTTTAGAAAAAGAATTAGGGTTCGGCGCAAAAAAAATTAAAACCCATGAAATTGTGAGTAGAAAGTCGGATTTAAAAAATTCATTTTGCATTTGGTAGCCCAATTCTTGAGGATAGTTATAGGCTATTTAACGTCACGCTACGACCCTTAGGAGCTGAGCAAAAAGAAAAAAGTCAGACAGAACGCTAAGCCAAAACGAAGTATCTAAGAGCGCGTGCGTACGATGCAACGCGACTGGTCGGGGGACGAAGGAGCTTTATTAAAATGTGGCTGTTATTTTAGTATATTGTGTATCTTATAACTTCCACGCGAATGAAGTCGCGGGGCATAGCTAGTTCCTAGTAAATTGAAACTTCACTAAGATTGAAACTATCTAACTGGGCAATATAGGCAAATAGATCTTGTCGGTTTATAAAGTGCAAGTACAGTAACATTTAACCTTAGGGTGACAAGGAAATAACTGACTATACCTACAGTACCCAGGCGTTAATATCTACCTACATGAAACTTTAAAAATACTATCATACATAACGAGTGGCAGAAACGACGCTCTACAGACGTGCTAAATACTATGTAATTTAAGCAGCCATTTAAAGGGGCTCCGACGAACCTATGATTAAGGAATTAATAATTTAAAAATAAAATAAGTAAATAAATTTGTGTGGTATTTTTGTGGCACGACCAGGGGTGTTTTACTTATAATTATTTATATTATTTATACTATTTTGTATAACTACCTACTAGCTTTTGCTTGCGGCTTCGCCCACGTGGTTGGTGGAAAATATCTCACGGGAACGTACTGCAGGGATTTAAAGGAAGCGAACCGATGATCGCATACTTAATAGCCGAGGAAAAGGTCACTGACTCCTGTCCTAGTGCTGCGCCGCCGTCAAGCATTATTATTTTGTTACGCGTAATTTGAAATCTGTGATATCTTTTAAAGTATCCATTTAAATGATATGACGTCAATCTAAATTGAATGCCCAATTTAAATAACACATTTAATTGGATAAGGATTAATACAATACTCGTCAAAATAGCTTCGAAAATAACAATTAAATTTTTCTCAAATTCCGAAAGATAAAAATGGTTAGGTACTGTGGGTCATCCTTGGAAGATTAACATAGGTATGCTATTGCGGATTCTTTTGGGTGATCTTTTTAAGATGTTCAATCATTTACGCCAGCTTTACGTCAGTAAAATCTCCCAGACACCATGATTATTTCCGACATCTACAATAATCGTCATATTTCAGACAATGTACACAATACGTTAATGAATTTTCTCGTGAATCGGAGTGATTCGCGGCGGCGGCGCACACGGCGGCGGCGCCGTGCCGTGGCGCCGCCGTGCACGTCAACAAGCTTTCATAGTGATCCATACAACACTGACGACCGTGCCTACACACGGCGAATTAAACGTAGATTTTCACGGCGAAAATCCGTGTGTGTACAAGGGGCCTTAGTGGATGCCTACACTGTGTAAGGTAACTATCTGCAAAATTTCAAGTTGCTGTGCGTTGATATATCACCCAGTAGGATTTTTTCGAAACCCTACTTGACTCTGTTCGGAGATGATTTTGGAAAAACTGTGATACATTTGTCTCATATTTTTAATTGAAGAGTACGTGTACCAATTTTCGAAGTAATCGACCCAGATAATAAAAAGTTTCGCAGAAAATTCAACCCCCCAATTCACCCTCATAGGGGTGGAATTTCGAAAAAACCTTTTTTAGTGGATACCTACCTACTCTTTACAAAGAACACACCTTCCAAAATTTCATGTTTCTAAGACCAGTGGTTTAGGTTGTACGTTGATATATCAGTCAATCAGTCAGTCAGTCAGGACTTTGAATTTTATATATACAGATTTTGCAATTTTATACTCTATAGAGGCATGAGGAACAGTGTGTAAAGTTCACTCATCCTCCATAGAAAAGGGAGGATCCTCCGACCAGACGGGTGTTGTGTCTAGTGAGCTACTGCCCGACGGTTGATGTTGTATATAATATGATCGTCGCGCGGTAAACTCTGCGCGATGCAGGATTTTGTGTGACGTCAGTGTGGCGCGTTCGCATTGGCGATATGTAGATATGCCGTCACAACTTTTTTGATCTTGGAAATATGATGTTCTTGCTAGAAATAACACTTCCTACCACAAGGATACTGCGGATAGCAGACCAGTTTGAGGATCAGCAGTATGTGCAGCATAACAGTCATATCTTTAAGGTCTACAGGGTATGAAATTGCAAAATACTTATATGAAATAGTATAAATTCAAATCTTTTTTAAACCATATAAATGTAGAATAACGTCCTTGGTCGTGCCACTAAGTGAGTGCCACACAACAATTTACAAACCATCAGGACTCCGTAAATAAAAAGACTTGTTGTACACGATGTTATACACCAAAGTACGAGAGCCGTAATAAAAATAAATTGATAGACAAATCCGTTATAGTAGCATTTAGTGTAGTCCGTGCTTACTGCAACTGCCAGTAAGGCTTGAAACTGAAAGACACATCACTTTTTTACTATAATTCGCCCGTTATTAACTGAGTCTCCGGTCATAAAAGTCAGTAATAATAGGAATGTGCCTACGACTTTTAGTAGTATTTTGCAAAATCAAATCTGAATCTCCTATGAACAAAGGTAACAAAGGTTTTTCTGGCCAAGTAACCTTGTATGTAAATAAGTATCGTGCAGGCGTCGTCTGAAGTTGAAGTTCCCGCTTCTTGTTCCTTACACTTTGTGCCCTAGGTACGACCAGACGACTCACATAATAACGTCCGGGCCCAAAAGTACTCAATAATACCTACTAACAGCAATTTATTCGGTTGGAATCTTCACTGGTAGTCTTTGCCAAAAAAAGAAAATTAAAAATGAAGCTTCTTTATGTTTCAATACAGAATCCGTCTGATTAAGACGACACCGCGCCCGCAGTGGCGCCCTCATCGTTTGTTTGGTTATTTATTTATTTTATTTTAGAATGAAAAGGCAGAAAATAAGCATGTTACGCTGTGCTCCACAAGACTATGTTATAATTATTAAAAACGGTTGTTTTACATTGTTGAGTTTTATCCTTAAAACGGAAAACAGTGGCCACAAGTTTTATTATAATCCTTAAAACGGAGCTTCCGTTTTAAGGATTATAATAAAACTTAACAGTGTAAAACTACTGTTTTTAATAATAATAACGTATGGTCTTATGGATCACAACGTAACATGATTATTTTCTACATTTTCATTCTAAAATAAAAGAAATAACCAAACAAACAATGAGGGCGCCATCACTACGCGCGCGGTGTCGTCTTAACTGAAATTAAAGACATTTAATACATGATTCGTTTTTCCTATAGGTCCATCTTATTTTACCAAAATTTGTACTGTGTGGCTGTTAGGGACTCAAGATCAATCATCTCCGTCGGCCAGAACAATAATTAGGCACTGAGCCGATGATGGACAATTTGTCCGCGACGATAGAACGTATTGGTTGGTAATCTATGCAATAAAGCACACGTAGGATAAAAAGATTTTCATAAGATTCCAAATTGTCTGCGGACAAATTGTCCATATCGTCTGCTCCACGTTTTAGAAGCTGTTCGGTGAAACTATAGGTACTAGAATTAGTTTCATCGAATTACACACACACACACACACAGTTGTTGTTTGTGAGTCCGTTCGTCTGTTCAGATGGATCTCTCCATGCTCTTAATCTGAGCTGTGTTATGCACCTCCTCATATCGTGATTCTCGGGTGATCCTATCGTCCGTTCACTGAGATATAAGTTAGAGCTTTCACATGCGGACCCAGCTAGGTAACCGTCCGCGGAGTCACTTTCTCTTTCTTCCTTCTTACAAGCTAAAATTTTATGATACTAAAGTAGGTAGGAACTTACTATTAAAAGCATATAGATTCCTCCTATAATTTTACAGCCCGTGAACAGACTGATACAAAAAAAGAACTTCTTTACTCGTGGCAAGAGGTTGAAATAGTATAGACTTTTCATGTCCATGTTCATGATTTGCGTTATCAGTACTCATGTCATGTCGGGTTGCTGAAGAACGCAATTGTTTATTTGTACAATAATTTGTGATCTTCAACTTTAACTTATGATATTGTGTTTTGTGGAAGGGACACAAAGACACCACAATTTTGAATATATTAAACAGACGAGGCCTACAACCGACTGTTAGTAGGTTAGTAGTAACGACCATAGATTATACACTTATATATAGGGTAGTGACAGTGACAGAAAGAAATGAGCATAGAGGGCATGGCATTAGTATTTTACTAAGTACATACTAGGTACTGTTGGAAATGAGCAAAGGCGACAAAGAAGAAAGTGTCATAAACTTGGTCATATAAAGTTGAGTTGAAACAAACCTTTTTTATCACAATAAAGGCCAACGCACACTTAAAAGCGCTGCACGTGATCAGCATCAGCTCACCTCATCGCCTCGTCGCCAACCAGGCGTTAAGCGGGTGGTCGGCGCAACGTAAGCTGCTGTTCACTAGTTGATTCCGAGCCTCTATGCATGTAGGTAGGAGTTAAATTCGCAGTATGGAATTTCATAGAAAGAGTTTTGAACGGCTCCAGTTGGGGCAGTGCTGATCCCGCGCAGTGTTTATACCTTAAAGTTTGCTTCATGGTTTCCATTTCGTAGGGTATTGACATTTTTTTTTTCATAAATCAGAAGAAAACACTATTAGATCATGTTTATACCTAGTTGTCCTATCGGGGCATTACGCTATAGTAGCTAGATATAACTATCAAGAAATATAAAAGCACTGAAAAGAAAAATATTATTGACAGAACATAGAATTTTAGTATTACCTAGTAGATACCTAATTCTAACAAGCATACCTACTCGTACTTAAATTATTTACCAGTTATGCTAAAGTCTCATAAGAACAAATGTGGCGAGAATTTTGCCATCGACTGGGATAAATTCTGATTTGGATTACTTCTGTGCTACTTGGGGATTGAACCCATGGTCAGTGGAAGCACTTGCAATCACGAGATTAGACCAACGACGTAATCTTCGTATTCTATAACAAGGCCGACGAAATGTTACGCAGTGCGGTTTCCACAGACAAACATATATCCATCACATTGATCATCGAAATAGATCAATTTTAACCGCGTGTGGCTTTGGTGGTCTCGCTTAATCATCATCTGCCTAGCCTTTTCCCAACTATATTGGGGTCGGCTTCCAGTCTAACCGGATGCAGCTGAATACCAGTATTTTACATGGAGCGACTGCCTATCTAACCTCCACAACCCAGTTACTGGGTAATACGATACCCCTTGGTAAGACTGATTGTCAGACTTTCGGGCTTCTGACAACCCGTAACGACTGTCAAAGATCCACGAATGACAGCCGGGACCAACGGCTTAATAAACTAAAAAAATTGGCAGTTCATGTAAACTTCGCTGCAATTCGCTTCAGCAGGTGCGATGCAAGCATCAACTGTGATAACAAAGTAAACTTTCATATCATACCCAAAGAACTAAACAACGTTGCGCTTGCTAAGAAGTACGGAGGAGAGCAGTTCCCTTCGGACTCCTCCGAGAACAAAATAACGCTGACGGCAATATTATAGATAAGCCAAATTAGTGATACATACATAAAACATAGTACTGCCAGTCGGTGTTCCTGTGAACACAAATTTTATATGATAAATGATTTTATTTCTCTAAGTAGGTTTGTATGTACTACAAACACTTTTACACGTCAAAAATAAATTATGTTTTAAAACTAGATGAGTTCGATGAGTGTTTCGTAAATTCCACTACTCTGAGAAGAAAGATCGAAACAAACTCAGAGGCAGAGGTCACAGTCTTTTTTAAAGTCCAGACATAATCTTAGTCAGATCATGTGCGAACCATGTAGATTAGTGTCTGAAATGGTCTTTTGAGGAAAGAACCACACAGACTTGAGTGGACCTAACCAGTTAGTCTAGTCTAGTTATCCAACTTGTATAGTTATATTTTTGTTGTATTAATCCTATTTTAACTTGTGAATGGGGCGTGTTACTATCATTTTTATGAATAAGGTGGTTAGTAGAATACAGATTATAGAGATATTTAGATAGGTACCTACATATAGAATAATAGAAGTTAAAAATACAAGCAGACTTACCGTTATTACACCAAATAGAAGGAAAATAATAGAAATTAATAATAATATGGCCAATACAATTCCTAAATAACCTATGTATTTCAAATTATCTTTCATGTAGCATGAACTGAATGCCTCATTACCACCACCGCCAAAAAAAGCTTCGCCCTGTAACGTTGAAATCAGAGTCAAATAATTGATTTCAAACAGGCTCATAAAAGGCACTTTTGAAATGCCTTTGAACGTCAAGATTTACAAGAAAATTAATAGAATATTGATACTAGATGCCACTTCCATAAGGTTTTTCGTATGGAGAAGAATGGGTAAGAAACTCCACTTGAACGACACATAGATGAGAAACTTTCGCTACCTACTTTCGGCAGTGGGTTTCGGAAAGTGTGAAATAGCAAAGGGCCTAAAATTGAACTGCTGGACATAGGTCTCTACAGTCGTATAAGTTTTAAAACCTCACGAACCTGCTAATTAGTGAAAGAGTCAAGAAGATAGCCTTGGTTTACACTAGCATAACGAGATCGATGCAACATTAGCTTTCAACGTTCCTGGTTTGAATTGACCCGAACGGTGTCTCGGATACATTGTATTGGGTCGCAATGCTCACAAATGTTTGTCATTTTATTGGCCAGGTGTATTAATTAAATAAAGTCGGGGCAAGCGTGGGAGCTGCACTGTTGGTAAATACCTACTTAATAGTACCTACTTAATAGTAGGTACCTACCACGAAAACTAAATGTATCAAACCAATAATAATACTGCCGAGTCTTAGACTGATACAGAAACAAAATTTTTTCACTTTAGGGAAGCAATAAAAAATGTTCATTATAATAATAACTTCTCGTGTTTACTGCATTGCTGTTTGTGTTTATTTGTAGGAATTTATTACAAGAATCACAGACAAGAATCAAGAAGAATAGATTTGTCGTGTGTCAAAAAGACCACAGATCACTAATAATGTCTGATAGCATAAGGCATGGAATTAGTATGTACTGCATTAACAAGGATTTAAGAAGACAGGGCTTACTTATTTCATGAAGAAGACCCAATAAAGTAGAAAAGAGTTATCACATACCTATTGAATAGCGTGAAATAAGTGGGAACGCCACTTTCGTTAAAGTGATGCTACTACACAACTAAAATTAAATATGTCCCTTATTATTATTACATTCCTTGGCATGTGCTTACTTACATACAACGGATCAGTCATTTAATGTAGAATAGAAGTTCCTCAGTATTTTTTTTTTGCAGTCAACGATTACTTCATTGACACTCCACAGCTGGTAATGAGATCGTGGTACATAATAGTATTAAATATTTTTGCAAGCATTGTAGTAGCTGCCTAAAAATTATGATACATCTCCGATATCTATCTACAATAGCCTAATGACAACTACTCATCACCTTTTACAAAATATTGCTTTTCCCGATGCAGGGACGTTAATTTCTGAGGAGTTATCCTGGTACTTCACCATCAGCTCCACTTCACCACAGGCATTGTGACGAGCTTATATTGCTTAGCAATCATTTTAAAGTAATCGAATCGCAACCCGTGAAATACTTTATTTATTTATTTACTTAATTGACCAATTTATACTAACAGTTTGATACTACACATACAAGTTATAGGTCATATATAGATACATATAGTAATAAAACATAACTTACCTATTATTGAGTTGTTCCGGGGGCCATCTGTGGTCTTCATCGTCAGTTCCACTTCACCAAATGGTGCTTTCCGAGAGCAAATACACAAGTTACTATAAAAAATACCCAAATCGCTATAGATGTGCCCATAATACTTATTTGAAGTTCCCTCGATTTCTCTAGGATCCAATCATCAGATCCTGACCTAATGACAATGGGACTACCTGTGAAGTATACCCTTTCAAACAAAAAAATAATTTTCCAAATCGGTCCAGCCGTCTTCGAGTAATCGGGGAACACACATAATTTTTTTTTTTTTAAATCATTCCGACGAATTGAGAACCTCTTCCTTTTTTTGAAGTCGGTTAAAAACACATCTCCTCTCCTCTCGGCTCCACTTTGGTGAAATCCGGGCCTAACGACCTTGAAAGTAGGCATTTAACTCATCATCATGGCCAACCCTACACCCAGTACCTTACTCATGCCTTACCTATAACTATGTTTCAATACGAGACCCTCATTTCCTAGACATATACACCTATTACAATACCTAATACACTACACATACATAACCAACCACCTAGCTGATACATTACTAGGGCGAACATTGTTATTCAAAATAAAATACCGATTTATTTTTAATATTTGATAATGTATTTTAATTAAATTAATAAAACAACTAAATTATGCATAACACCATTACATATCATCCCTATATGAGTTAACGATGAGTATGAAGTAGATCCACACTGAAATAAAATTAATAAATTAATTAGGATGCTGCAGAAGTTATAAAATGCTACTGTAGTCCTAAAATATTCAGCCTGCGAAATTCAAATTTTCTTACGTTTTTTGAAATTTGCAGTCAGTAGTAAGTTGGTATGTTGATTAAAATATGATTCACGACCGTAACAAATCTGGAGGTACGGCAGTGCTCCCGCCAAGACGAGCCAAGCGAAATGTATTTACAGAATTATATATAATCATTAAAGTCATCAGTACAACTTTCTAAAACCAAGTACCAAGTAATCCTATTGAATGAACTATTCCATGAAATCTTGACATTTCAGGATTATACTAACTTAATGAGTTGTATTACTGATTGTAATGTTTATAATTCTGTAAATACATATTTGTTACGGTTGCGAATCATACTTTAATCAACATACACCCAGACACTGAGCTGCAAATTGCAAAAATCGTAAGAAAATTTGAAATTCGCGGGCTACCTTAGCGCTTCGCTCTTAATGGATTTACGAAGCGAATTTTTCGTTTTGAAACTGATCACAATATTTTGACTGTTTTGCCACGAAACCGAACAGAAAATCCGTTTTTTAGTGTCTGTCTGTGTGACCGCATTGTTCTTCTAAACTACGCAACTGATTTTGCTGCGGGTTTAACTATCATTTAGATAATTTAATCCGGAAAGTTTATGCGTATCTACCTACCTACATAACATCTAGGTACCTTATATATCTAACTAATACCTAATAGATTATAAATGCGAAAGTGTGTGTTTGTTTGTTTGTTACGATTTTACGCTAAAACAGCTAAACGGATTTGGATGAAATTTGGCACTTGGGTAGACCATGGACCCATGTGCATGTACCTACGTGGGTTAGGATACAGGCTACTTTTTATCCTGGATCGTAGACGGAGTCTGGGGCAACAATTTGTAATAAATAAATTTCGATGATGTGTGGCGGCGAGTCGCTAGTAAATAAATGAAGAACTTACGTGAGAAGTATGTAAAGTGAGCAAAACTATCACTCGGGTTGTTGCAGTTGCCATCAATCATTTGTATTATGTTCAATATTCCATGGACGAGCATCCCGAGCGCTGATAAAGTGCCGAGTGCCATGAAAATATCAGCTGAGAACGGGTATACGTGCTGAAAAAAGAAGGATATATTATAATATATAAAGAATTTTTTACAATATATTTTGGTAGACTTTTGACGACGTCTGTGTGTGCCTATAGAAATATAACAAGTCATATTATTTAGGTATACAAATAAACTAAGTATTTTAACATATTGGTGTACCTACATACTTACTTTTCAATTAGGTATATAAGAGAGTTGTAAAACAGTGAAAAATCACCTTTATGTATTGATAAAAAAATGTAAAAAAAAGAGAAAAACGCGTGTCTTTTAGTTAACTTCTTACCAAAAAAAGGCTCAAGAGGTAGAAAAAACTGCTACACAATGCTGCCACGTTGATGATAAACAGAATCCACATCATAATAATCAAACCTTCGTAAAGAAAGCCACCTTCCTTTGTATACAAATTAGCGCAAACTGGACAAAACAGGATACGCATACTGTGGGTAATTGCCAACTGAAACATGGTAATAGACGAAAAGAATAATTACCTAGTCTAGGTATGTAGGTATATCTACACAAATTGTAATTATTTATCTCATAGTGGTGTGCTTGTCAATGGGTAGATATATATTCTACAAGGTGTTTTTTTTATATGTACGTTATAACTCTAGGCTTATATTCTATAAGTAAAAATAATACAAAAATTCCTAAAATATGTAGTCCAAAAATGCATACCTAATTTCCAAGATACAACAACAACATCACCTTGTTTCCCCGAAGGGTTAGGCAGAGGTGTACATATAGTAGGTACTCCCACATTTCGCCAGTTATGTTAATTTCCAAGATATCATCAATTATAATTAAATTAGGTTCATTCTAAGTTTCATTGATAAATACGAGTTATCATTTTCATTCATACCATCAATCTGCCTAGCCTTTTCCCAACTATGTTGGGGTCGGCTTCCAGTCTAACCGGATGCAGCTGAATACCAGTATTTTACATGGAGCGACTGCCTATCTGACCTCCACAACCCAGTAACTGGGTAATACGATACCCCTTGGTAAGACTGGTTGTCAGACTTTCGGTCTTCTGACGACCCGTAACGACTGTCAAAGATCTACGAATGACAGCCGGGACCAACGGCTTAACGTGCTTTCCGAGGCACGGAGGAGTCTCGGTATGTAAAGATGGTCACCCATCCATGGACAACCCCGGCAAGCGTAGCTTAACCTGATGGATCGACCCGTGCAGCTGTTATTACTTAGCCACGAGCTCCTCATTCATACCAATCATTCATAATTAAAGCTAAGAAAAAGCGACGTTGTCATATTTCAATAAGGATGTTTTACATTAATAACAGTGACTTTGTCGAATTATTTTGTATGAAAAATGAAAACAAAAAAAAGTTATAATCTATACACCTATAGGTACATACAAATAAATAAAATGAAGTGTCTGTTTGTAATGCCAAAATAACAACTTTTGTACTAACCTCCTTACTAATAAACGTTGTATAGCGACTGTATAGTTACACAACGCTTTGTCTTCTTTCGAAAGTCAAATTACTGACGACTGAAAGAGAGAAATCGGTGTGTAACTAGGTATTCACCTGATATATATTAATACGTTTATTAGTAAGGAGGTTTATACTTATGAAAGTAACGGTACTTATAACAAAAAAACAATTTTTAAAATTTTTGTCTGTCTCTCTGTTTGTTCCGGCTAATCTCCGAAACGGCTGGATTGATTTTGACGGGACTTTCACTGGCAGATAGCTTATGTTACTTAGGCTACTTTTATTTTAGAAAAATAATTAGGGTTCCGCGCAAAAAAATGAAAACCCATGAAATTGTGAACAAAAAGTCGGAATTGAATAATTCTTTTTGCATTTGGTAGCCCAATTCTCGAGGATAGTTATAGGCTATTTAACATCACGCTACGACTCTTAGGAGCCGAACAAAAGAAAAAAGTCAGAAAGAACACTAAGCGAAAACGAAGTAAAGCGCGGGCGGGCGATGCAACGCGGCGGGTCGGGGGACGAGGAAGTTTTATTAAAATGTGGCTGTTATTTTAGTATATTTTGTATTTAATGACTTTCACGCGAACAAAGTCACGGGGGACAGCTAGTTAAAAATAATTTATATGCCAGTTGATTCTTTGATATGGTCTCATTAATACCCTAGGGTTACATATAAAAAAACACCTTGTAAGTATATCTGTCTATTGAGTCATCGTCATCGTCATCACTGGCAGCCTTGTTTACTGCTATGCAGGCTTCCTTCCTATTGTACCATGCTTCCCTGGTCTGTCTGCGAGTCTCCGCAATTGTCTATTTAGTGTTATACAAAAACTCTTGTAAACTTTATCACAGACACTACCTACTAGAAACTTGGGGACAGGACAAAAGTCGCAAGCATATTTTCGATAGAATAGTAACACAAAATATAAAGGCAAGTAGTTATTTTCAAAGAGGTAATAACATCCAAGGCAAATCTAAACAGTTGCTGTTCTGGTCTAAATTGGTCCTACTAAATCACAAACATAAACAGAATTTTAGAGACCCCACCGGGTAAAATAAGTGTCCAGGAAAATTCTCATACCATACTCCAAAAGGCGATGAAGATACACGCCACTTTTAACTTCCTCGTGCAAAAACAACATCGTTTAAACTTCGGCAACGGTAAACCCCCCATTGTAATAATTCAGATAGATTTATCTTTATAACTAAATATAAACATGATTTTGCTTAAAATAACCTCGATATTCTCCACAATGTCATTTGATCTCACATTGACATGACAAGTCTTTTAATAAATAATTGTTTTTTTAATTAGTGACTTTAAATACTGGTCGTTTTGGTAGTAAGTATCTAGGTGGATACTTACTACCAAACAATATTGGTACTGCATGGAGCGCCATAGATCCTACAAATTCTATTAAGATTGTATCACTTGGAACTTGCAGCTAAATTCATATTTAGGTGATAAGTAACTAATATAACTCATATTTACTTACTCTCATTTCCTTTTCCATTAATCTTCTATCCCATTTTTTTTCTAAACTATTTAATAAGTTATGTATGTAAAATCACCAACATACAAATTACATCAAAACACAAGTAGTAAGGTGTTTTATTTTAAATAAATAATAGAAATTACAGACATGTTTAGAAATGATTGTTTCGGGCTTTTCATAACCAAAGCATTGTTTTACACTTTACCTGCTTTTGTAGCATTTTCTTCGGAAAACGATCGACATTTTGCATATTCTCATAGTTTCATGTAAAATTGTCCACGAGTAGCTCTTGCTCGTCTATAGCAATCAGCTATTATTAAAAAGTAGGTAAGTCCACGCTGAAAGTCAATAGAAAAAAAGAATGACTAAATATTCCTAAGTATAAATAATACCAGACGCATTTATTACTATTATTTATTTCATGCTCACAATTTGTTAAAATAAACAATATAGAAGCGAACTAATAAAGATAGTAAAATTGAACGGAAGGTACCTATCGCTCCAACTGAAAAATCAACAACAAATTGTATGGGAATAATACAGATTTTGCCATAGAAGTTATTAAATGTGCTCACTATGCCCACAACGCCCATAGTCTTGTCAGGACGTCGGTTTCCCTAAAGCTGAAGCTTCATTACTAAAGGTTGCATCGCATGTAAGATGCAGCTTACATGCGGTATGCCAGCAGTTTCAATTTTATGACCTGTTTTACTACACATGGCTTTTAGGTCCCCGAGGAATGAAGTTCGAGGTACCTAGGTAGTTAGGTTGGTACTTTCTCTACATGGTCTATTTCAGATAACTACGTAGGTATTTTATGTAGGAAATAGGTTACATTGTTTGTGAGGTGTTAATGGATTATAATATAGAAAAAAACCGGCCAAGTGCGAGTCAGGCTCACACACGAAGGGTTGCGTACCACCGTACAATATTTAACACTGCATATTTTAAAAAAATATTATTAAACGAAGAATAATTTTCATATTATATTTTAACAAACGCAAAGATAACTTTGTATTTCATAATGATACTGTGAATTACAAAGATATTTTTTGCAGTTGCTGAAAATCGTCCATATTTAAACAAAATACCCTATGAATCGACGTTTTTAGTGTTTGTTGATTAAATACAGTACTTATATGGTAAAAGTTTCTAATTCCCAATTTGTTTAGTTGTTGCGATACAGCTCATACAAAAATTGTCTTAAACTGACAATTTTTGCGGCCCCCTATTTCTTCATTTTTGAAGTTAAAAAACTTTAAATTATATTTGTAGATACTATTCGATGAGTAATGATAATGACACCAGGGTAAGAAAAATAAAATTTTTCAAAATCAAATTTAATTGTAAGTTTGAGGACTCCCTTTAATTTTGAACTTTATTTTATTTTTATTATTTGTTAGGTATTATAACAACAATAGAAATAGACAAACTGTGAAAATTTCAACTGTTTATCTATTACGGTTCATGAGATACAGCCCGCTGACAGACAGACGGACGGATGGACGAACAATGAAGGCTTTAGTAATAGGGTTCCGTTTGGCACCCTTCGGGTACGGAACCCTAAAAAACCGAGGGAACAGATGGCGCGTTTTATTAAAACCAAATAATATCTGGATCCTTATCAAATAGCAATGTCAATTTGTATACCTACATAATATATAACAATATACTTACTGCACATTTAAAACATAAATACTCAAAGAAGTCATAATAATTGGAGTATGAAACGAACCCCAAACAATTCCCATTTTGATTTCCTAAAAATATGAATGGACTGGACACTCATTATTATAATAAACTAGCGACCCCGCGACTTCGTTCGCGTGGATGTCGTAAGATACATAATATAAGTAGGTACTAAAATATCAGCCACATTTTAATAAAACTCCCTCTTCCCCCGACCCGTTGCCAACTTGACAGGCCTGTTGGTCTAGTGGTTAGTGACCCTGACTGCAAAGCCGGAGGTCGTGGGTTCGATTCCCACCCAGGACTTTGTGAGAACTTTGTGTGATGAGCATTTTGTTTGTTCTGTGTCTGGGTGTAATTTATCTATAATATGTATGTATTTATAAATTATATAAGTATGTATATCAGTTGTCTGGTTACCATAACACAAGCTCTGCTTAACTTGGGATCAGATGGCCGTGTGTGAGTTGTCCCAAGATATTTATTTATTTATTTAAATCGCCCGCCCGCGCTATTACTTCGTTTTCGCTTGGTGTTCTTTTTGACTTTTTTCTTTTTACTCGGCTCCTAGGGAGTCGTAGCGTGATGTTAAATAGCCTATAACTATCCTCGAAAATGGGGCTACCAAATGCAAAAAGAGTTTTTCAAATCCGACTTTTTGTTCATAATTTCATGGGTTTTAATTTTTTGCCCTAATTATTTTTCTAAACTAAAAGTAGCCTAAGTTACCCGCCGTAACATCAGCTATCTGCCAGTGAAAGTCCCGTCAAAATCGGTCCCACCGTTTCGGAGATTAGCCGGAACAAACAGACAGACAAAAATGCTAAAAATTGCTTTTTTTGTTATACGTACCTACCGTTTATGCTTTCTTATGCATTTAGTAAAAAGTTGTTATTTTGACATTAGAAACAGACACTTTATTTTATTTATTTGTATAGAATAGATGTGCTGCTTTTAGTGAGTCTCAAATAATACCCATTTTGTTGTACACTACATAGCCAAGTGACTGCGACCAAATTGGATGCAGCACTCGCCGGCTGAAGCCGCGGCACCGCTCGCTATGCTCGCTCGGCTCGCGCGCTGTTGGTCACAGTCCTAACCTAACTTAACCTGGTTGGAGTGCCCTAGCTCAGTTATGTGTTCATGTTTAGGTCTAATACCCAGAATGGATGAAGGGATTATTAGGGTTTTCAGTCAGGAAATTCTGGAACGCAACCTGCAGGTGAAGTGTTATCAAGGTTTTCACAGAAGCTGCTTTCAGTTTAGATCGAACTGGTTGGTTTTTAAAAGCCACTGAATTCCGTCGTGATGCGTCAACGGAATATAAAACAAACACGAAATGATTCCTGAATATCTCAAACTACCAGACGATAAAAGCACTTTTAAAACCAGACACTCGCTGCGCTGAGGACTGCAATGATCGTGGCCACCGACTTCAAATCCGTGACGCACACGCAACATTTATCCACAAATGCAAGGCAAGGTTGCCGATCAAGGATTCGTGGTAGGCAGGTATGGCTATACACAAATATTTATTTTTAAAAATGTATAAAACTTAATAAAACGCCAGGAGCACACCAGGACACATTTGCGTTCAGACTATGACTATGGTAAAGATTTAACAAATAATTTTATTAAATTGTTCTTTTTCTTTTTTTCGTCTTTTTATATATTCTTATTAATTCGGAACATCACGCTGCGTTCTAAAACGGGTATAATGGACGTAGGCAAGAAGGCTGCCATGCTAAAATGAGATTGGGTGGGTCAAGTCAGCCGCATGCACGATGACCGCTGGGCAAAAGTCTCACACCATGGGTAGGAATATGGACGGCGCCGCCGAGGCCGGCCCAGAAAGAGGTGGCGGGATGACCTGGACGCGTACCGTGAGGCCTGGTTCGAGGTGGCGCGGGAAAATGTTCCTGGAAGGACTTGGGGGAGTCCTTTGCCCAGCAGTGGGACATTATTGGCTAAGTAAAAATAATAAGACTAACCTTAATCTTACCTATTCTTTTATAAGTCTTAACTCAGTAATTGCTGACTGGCGTTGATATCTAACTAATACAGTTAGGTGTAAACAAATACTAATTTTGCTATGGATTTCACGGTAATGCTTGGCTTAGTTTAAGCGCCGAAAACCGGGGGATTTCAGCATTATTGCTTCCCTTCGAGGTGTGGGGGTGGGGGGTGAGGGCCTCTTAACAAGATTACATTGGAGATAAAATGGCTGAGATAATAGCGCCCCCGTAAGCTGGCAGAGAAGCCTGGCTCTAAAACGAAATTAAAATTGGACGAAAAGTTCAAATTTCCTTAAATTAGGCACCTAGATACTTTATTCCATTTTCCCTGTGTCTTCTAAAATTCTTTTAAGAAATAAATCGCCTAATTGAAGCCAAGAAAATGGGTTTTTCAGGATGCAAATACCTACTACTACGAAATACCTACATTTAATAAAATGCAAATTTTATCATTTTATTTCTAATTTGCAATTAAATAGATTTTTCTTTCTAGTCGCCGCCGTATTGCTAGATATACCTCTCTACAGAATTTAATTAATTTCATGACCCGAGGTAATAAAATGATTTCTCACATTAGCTCTTGTTTTTTATCATCAGGTAGCATAAAATCGTAACAGGAGAGGAATTAATTAATTTAACGCGACACTTTTCTTTCCTAGAATATAAACAGGTAAGTAACATGACATTCCTTGAATAATAATAATAATATATAATAATAATATAATTTTTATTCAAGAATTAAGTCAAAATAAAGGTTTACATAATAACAAGCGAGGTACAATTTTTCTTAATGTAGTGTTCTGCCTGATCTAGGTTTAATTAAAACCTGTGTTTCAGGTAAATACTAAGCTACTTCCCCAGATAATTGAATAATGTATAACGTCTTAATTACAGATTGCTTCACCATTTAGGTAAATAGGTAGGTAGCTATCAGAAATTAGCAAGTCTTGTAAATAATGCTTTGTGTTACTCAGTTGTCTTTCTTTTACGAACAGCTGAAAAACAACTGGGCATATAACAATATGTAATTTAAAAAAATACTTACACATAACATAACATAACATAACATAACATAACATAACATAACATAACATAACATAACATAACATAACATAACATAACATAACATAACATAACATAACATAACATAACATAACATAACATAACATAACATAACATAACATAACATAACATAACATAACATAACATAACATAACATAACATAACATAACATAACATAACATCACGCCTTGTTTCCCCGAAGGGTTAGGCAGACGTGTAGGTACCTATTATGGTACACCCACATTTCGCCAGTTATGTTTAAGTCCCATGTAATAGGGGGCGAGCCTATTGCCATCTACCGGGCACAGATTCAGACTCCGGGCTGCTACTGAGAAATTCCAGATAGAAAAACCCAATAACACTTTGCCCGACCTGGGAATCGAACCCAGGACCCCATGCTCAACAGTAGCGCTTGCGACCACTAGACCAACGAGGCAGTCCGAGTACTTACACATTTTCCAATTTATTATAAAACCAGTGAGTCTACGGGTTGTATATTACAAGTGGGATAGGTAAAGCGGCCATTCTTCGCCACAGTCTAGTATTGATCGCACTCGCTTGTTTCAAATTCAATTCGCAGAGTGGATTTAACAATAAAACTTGGACCGTGTACGTACAGCATCACCTGCGCCCCAATACGTGTAAAGAATATACAAGGCTTTGTGATCGAATTTTAAACTGGATCTACTATGTAGGTAGGTGTCTTGAAATATTCATACCGCCACCTATACCTACAGAAAATGTTATAACTTTCGTGAGACACATTCGTGTTTGACGACTCACGACCTGCTGCAAGATGAGACCAGGACTAAAAGCTACGTTCGTTCTCAACAACATTTTGCAACGTGGATATTCTACAGGGAAACAAAAATGTTATCAAGCTCTTTTTTTGTGATTAAAACGAACAATTAATTACTTTTCTTTTAAAACTCTTCAAATGAGTTTCTGTAACTTTAGGAACAAGATAATAAACTTTTCAATTTGATACCTCTAATCTAGTCTAAAAAAATAAGATTTTTGGCTAGATATTCAAAATTCACAGTAGCAATATTTAAAGCGTTTTAAGTTCTAATTTGTCACGCTAATAAATAGCATTTACCACGAGTTGGCCAGTATTATTATTTCAATAACCTAGTAGGAAATAAATTCGCGGTAAATTATTGTTTTCATGTCAACGTCCTATAAAGAGCTTTCATTATTTCAACGTTAAACTCCCTGCATCCGTATTGGGCATATTAATCCACTTCAGGCATCGCGTTATTTAGGTCAATCTATCAAGTTAATTCAACAGGAAACGAACCTATTTACTTCATGAGAATTCCCCATAAAAACTTAAACCTTACTTATGCCTTCAGTACCTAATGATATTCGAAATACTTTAAAACTTGATTGTGCGTGCTCGTAACCATAATCCCAAAAATATGGTTCATGTGCCCGTCGACTGTATTGTGTACGCATATCCACCTAGCATGTGTAGATCACATGCGATAAATAACAAGATTGTTTCCACGAAGGAACACCCGCGCGCCACGCTCGTTGCCGCGCGCCTCTACCGAGAAATGTCAAAATATTTCATACAAAGACTTTTGTAAATATGAGAGGCGGACCGCTCTATGACATATATATCTCCATTTTTTAACAACCGAGGCTCTTATCCTCGTAGATACGCGGCAAAAACACGCCTCGGGCTCGAGTCACGAATCGCAATATGGTCCTCGTGATAAATCTTCACGAATTCCAGTTTTATTTATTAAGTTGTATGGTGTTTTTACGATGTAACGCCGCGGGGGCGCTCATTACAACACTGCCTCCGCGGAACGTGATGAAAAAACTTTTCCCGACGATATCTTCTTGCAACATTAATTACGAAACTCAGAAAGTTCCCTGCCTTGGAATAGCGTCGCTCGTTTATGTTTCTTTTTCCACTTTCTGACGGAGTCGGCAACAATATATTTTTACGATTTTCTTTTTCTAGAATGAAAAGGGACGGGCCTAGTTACCTCGTAGAGCTGATAAGAATATATCAAGTATTACAGGCAGTAAAAATACTGAAGACATCACGTAGCAAAACAGGACTGGGAGTTTTATGTGAGCAATTTGGAGCGTTCACAAAAGAAATGCTAACGTTGCCGCGAACGTAACGCAGCCGGGCGGACCCGGAGCCAAATGTGTCCTCTGAACCGTCGCCATACGTATTGTAGTTTTACTATCCTGACTTATTTACAATTGGCGTATTTTATTTTTTGCTTAGGAGCGTATATACCTACCTAAGCAACTGTAATGTAGTCTTGGGTATCCAAGACTACACCAAACTTTTTAAATGTTTCAGAAAAGTGATAGGTACCCAAAATATACAGGATCTTTAGCAAAACGTGGGCAGAACCTTTTTAAATAAGTCTTGTTGCATACATTAAAATTTAATACGATTTTCATCGATATGCGGTGGTGTTATTACTGTTCAATAAAATCTACTCAGTATCGCACGTAAACTTAAAACATGGAACTTACGAGTGTTTCAATAAAATGTACATCTGAATGACCTGCCAGGCTCGCAGTCACCACCCAAACCGGTAATGAACCGACCCAAGAGATACCATAATCGAATATTTTCGAGGGTAATGGCTTTTATAAGAGATAATTGAAGTTCTGGAACAAGCAAGGGTTCCGTAGGCCAATAACTGCGCAGGGCGTATCTGTGAGTTAATTTATGTTACTATAACTCAGCCGGACAGGTTGTGTTCAATAGGTAATTTAGATGTTGGCAACATTGTCGTAATGAGAACGGAACCGTGGTTGAGTTTATTAGCGTGTTGAGTGATGCACTGCATCTGGATGGTAACGTGTAGGTACCTGAATGAAATTTTTGTATCTTGCAACTGTTAAAAATATGCCCGTTTGTGGAGATAGGTATCTATTCGTTGGAAGAAATTTGTATAGTTTTAGTAAAGATATCCTACCAAGTGAGACGTCCTGTAGTTCTTGATATGTTTAAGTTTAAAGCTTTAAAAGCATACACAACGCAAGGCCAGAAACTGTAAATTGTTCAAATATGCTTAATTATCTATTGTTAGTAGCATAGTAACTACCAACCAATGTGCTAGCCCATACCGTTTTCAAGCCTGTTTTCTGGCATACAGTTTATTAATTTTCATATTTAACCCAAAATGTAATAAGTACTACACAAACTTTCGTTCTGAAAATATATTTAACGGTTCAGAAATGATGTCATGTGAAGACATGTCTTTCCAAAAATGGAGTTGAGCATGTAGTGCCTACTAACTTTTCAGGTATGTTGGTATATACGTTCTCAGAGATCGCGACATAAAAAGTACATAAAAAATGTAGATTTCTTAAAATAATACATTTAAAGTCAAGTAAGTCCGCATTTTATATCTACACCTCCGTGTTATTAACAGTTAAGTAAAACATCTAAAGGGCGTTCCTCCTCCTTAATTTTGATAACGAACACACAACACCCAATTATTGCTTAATCAACTTTATTAATGGACTTTGAAGGTATCAAATCGATTGTTCGTTGATGTTTCGTACGACGTTTTTGAAGTAAAACAGTGAAGCTTTGACTTAAACGAAAAAGCTCATAATGTACACAAGATATGGCCTCGTGTGGCAGTTTGTTATGAAGTTTATAGTGGAGCCAACACGGTTCTAGTTACATGCTCATTGGGAGACGAAAAAAGGCGGCGATTTCGAACATTATCTGTAATAATTTAGGAGATTGAATCGCTTTGGTAGACGTAGAGAAAAAGGAGAAATTATGAAAACTGTTTGTCGTGTTATTGGATAGTTATATATTTTAAGTTTTACGATACGTTCGTGGAGGTAGTGTTATGATAAACGCCACGGGTAATGTGGAACATGACGTCGGAATGTTATTAGAGATTTTTATTAAAACTACAGTCGTAAACCAGATCATACGGGAACCGCTCGGCGTTTAACGTTCTCTGTGACATTATATTAATTTGTGATGTGGTGAAAGAGTTAATGTGCATTTAACTGAGCGTGTTTATCTGTGGTATTTTGGTAAATAGACGGGTATGTCGACCCTGTGATAAAAGGTCAGGTTCGTCTTTAAATAATGTGAGTTGTTCAGACGAAATTGATGACAATAGATTCGATTTTAAGTCTAAAAATGTTGTTTTGTTCTCTTATAAACTTATAATTTGTACTATAAAGGTAGGGTCACGTTGTAGTTTACGAATCATAAATATCAAAATACTAAATAATACTTAGTTAGATAACGCTCTAGAAAACACTTTTTATACTGTAAAGATTTATGTAATGCACATAACACAATGCGTGATTAATATTTTATGAGTGTTAAATCTATATTAAATTTGTATGTGCTAAATGTAGCGAGACAAAATATCACTAAACGGTTTTACGATGTGACTTTGCCGCAAACACATCCCTGTTATTATGAAACTTGCACTGTCGCAGCGAATATGATAACACCGTCTGAAAAAAAAACAGAATGATATATGAAATATTTAAACGTCATATTATTTATTATAAAGATCAGTCTTTATGGAAAATGTGGAAAATCTATATAACTGCATTTCCCTAAAAGCTTACGACATTGACAAAAGATTTCTAACGTTAGGTTTTTCCTAAATAACTAGCTTCAGGAACAAGCTATTTCACAGTTTTTTTTTAAAACTTCATGAACTTTTTCTTCAACTTAAAAAAATCAAACACCAACTAGATAAGTATATCTTCAAATATTTAGTGAAACTTAAAATTTTGGTCATTGTAGGCAGCGGGGAGACACGGGGGTGTTGTAGGTGTGCTCGTAAACTGTACGTTTTATGGAAATATAAGATCCTTGTCGGCGCCGGTAGGTGTACGCCCTGCCCTCCTCTCGCCTCAGAATGTAATCTCTTGTACCTGACTACGTATCTTTACATGCTATGGATTTTATCTCACGCCTTGTGTAGGCAGAGGTTAGGAAACTTTGATGTTTATAGCCACATAAGGTATTATGAAGAATGAGTCAGCTCGCAGCTTTTTAAGGTCTCAAATAATAATTATATTACTTAGTTTTTTTGTTCTTTGCTTTGCTAACTCTGAAACACATATTCAGGAACATTAAACCAGAATAATTTTATATCAATGGTTCTAAGGTACAGTCGATCAGAAATGAAGGTTTTTTTACCAATCTAGGTACTTACTGTAATTTACTATTTACTGTAGGTAATTTGAAAATATTGTAAAAGCCAATTATTTTTATGAGAGTAACCGTGGAATTTCTTGCCGGTTCTTCTCCATATGAAACGACCAATTGGAACCGTGCACCTAGCTTCTGACGTTTCATAAGTGCCCATGTAGGTTTATGTGAAATAAAATATTTTGAATTGGAATCAAAATACTAATTAAAAGAACCCTTAGCTACGTTGTAATGACAAAGTACCGTTACGTATAGATACATGTTAATATTTACGTGTGTAAATCCAATGAAGTCTTTAAAATATGGATGCTCCCCACATAATTTATGATATATTTACCTACTTGGCTTTGTTCGTTTTGTGACGATTTGAATAAATTTTAGCAACAACAACTGCATATAAATGGAACCTTTATCCGAGGCAATCAAATTTTGATAGCAATCGGATAGGCACGACTAGCAGTCGAAATACTCGAAATAGCGGGCATTACTTCCGAATTCTCAAATGCGGACGAGTCGAATCGATAGTCGATACCAATAAAACAGCGTCGATTCGCGAATACATAAAACGTCGGATTCGAGTCTTGCGCTCTTTATATAAAGCTAGAGAGAAGGGTTCTACTTTTATTGCAAGGAATTTGCATATAAAGTAACCATTGAAGAAAGCGATCTCCGTTTGGCTCCGTGTATTTTTTCGTATTCATTGTTGCGAAGGCCGCGGCTCACATTCCGTTTTATGGATCGTGATGTTTTCTTAGCGTTTAAATAAATAATGGTATCAACAGTTTTTGCTTTTGATTTATTTGAGAAAGCCTTTTATGTTTTGATCTGAGATGGTTAATTATGTTTATTTTGATCGTAAACGTTCAGTATTATGATTTGTATCTACTCTATCGCTATAAAACTAAACGGGTCTTTCTTTTCTTTGCAGGTTAATGGATTGGCTGTCGATCTGAATATGGATTAATAAAATAGGTAAATATTTTACATACCTAATTCATTAGCATCATTTCGTTACATAACATTGTTGGGCCCTATAAAATCGAAGGCGACATGTAATGATCAAAAAAACTAAATAAAGTGTTTAGTGACCGCGGGGCGTTACCAGGGATTCCTAATAAAAATGATATTTAATTGAAGTCGATAACGTGTCGTGGTGAGAGGCCTAATAAACTGCCTTTATTATTATTGTGTTGGCCCGGCTCTCGATAAACAATACGTATCTATCTATACGACTCACGTTCTGTTCAAATGCTTGTTGGGATTTGGTTGTTTTCACATAAGTATCCCTCTATCTTATCGCGTAGACTTTACGGAGGAAAATCTTTTACTATTTTACCGACGGCGATAACTTTCTAGCTGTATTAGCGTCTGGCTTAGAGGGTTTTAGATACGCTACGACTGCAGCTGTTTTAATATTTATAGATACTGAAGCATAAATATACAGATGGAAATGATAGTGGAAATTCAAGGTTTTTAAAATGCCGAGACAAGTTGATGCCAGTGGCAGATTTATTCAATTAATAATTAATAAAAATTTATATATAATCTTATCTAGTCTAGGTTCGCGCCTGTCCAGTGTCAGCCGGTCGATAAATTTTCTTTAACGGCTTTGATATCTTGAAGAAACAAGTTCTAGCTTCGAATAATTTTGCGTCACAAAGTAAAGGTAAACTCACATTGTTGCTGATGCATTTCGTCAGCATTGAGATAAAAGAAGCCCAACACAATGGCCTTTAAGTGATAGTTATGGCACTTTTTATAGGCAGTTAGATTTATTTTTACTGCACTGTTTGTTTTAATACGCTTTTCGCAAGGAGAGGTCGCGACTACTGCTTTTTCATTCATTTAACGCAGACTATTCGAATCAGTTGGAGCTAATGTTTATGTTAATGATGTGAATGATCTATCTTGTGAAGATTTAATGGTCTTTATCGTTGCAAGCGAGTGCGTCTACGCTTGTGTATACCGAGTAACGTAGTGGGCGTACGACTCTTATTATTATTTGTCATTGATAAAAAAATCGCAGTATTTTTCTATCAATTAGCTCATGACTTATAGATTTATCGTGTAGTTTAATGGCTTAAACAGAGATAAACAAAGAGCGACGGCCTGGTGTCTGGCTGGCAAAGAAATGATTGTGAGGAACGTAGTGTATTTTAGACATCGAGCGTGGGAATGCATGTTTACTAAACTGTTTTCTTATTCTTAGAACTTCTACGGCGTAAACGAGTAAATATAATATGCTGCGCCTGTAAATGGCACGAGGATGAGTGTGTTATACCTAGGAAGGTATAGCTATGTAGTTACCTACGTGGTGTCCTAAGAAATGTACCCAAAACTAAATTAAGTACCTTACTCCTATAAATGAGGAGACGGCAAAAAGATGTAGCTGTCTCTCTTAGAAATTGGTCAATGAATATTGCGAAAACACTGATAATAGGGGGAAAATCATCTATGCCCGGAAAAGGGCACTCATTGCATAATCAGCCACTGGGACACAAGCCTCATCTATATGAGAGGGAGTGGGCTGTAAGCCACCACGCGGGCCCAGTGCGGGTTGGTAGATGTCACATGTCTTCGAATTTTTGGTTCTAGGACATGCCGGTTTCCTCGCGATGATTTCCTTCACCGTTTTGAGAGCAGTGGTGATGAAATTATTTACACAAAGTAAAGCGCCCTCATTACCTAAAAATATGAAATATACCTACCTACACCTCCTACCTATACCTAGAATCATTTGTTTTATCTCACATCGAGGGATGGTCTCTCATTAGCTGACCACGCGGGCCGTAGTTCACCCCAACGGTCCTAATAAGGAAATATAGGGCAATAAAATTAGCCACTGGCGAGCCTTCTTAATCAAATTTATTGTCGAAATGGCCGACGGGAGCCTCGTTGATGCCATCCACATCACCATAATTATCTACACAGTATGCTGGTTGATAGGCAGAATTGTAATTTAAAGTATTTTACCTTTTATACCTGCACAGATAACGCTAGGGATCGTTTTTTTCCAGATATTATTCCAAAACAAACATATATATTATGTTAATAAATAACATTCACTTTTTCTTTTTACATAATTGGAAACTAAAGATTCAAACGGTTCGACGGGGAACCCCGTTCACCGTTTTAATATAATCTTGAACCGTTATCTAAAAACAAAGATCTCATCAAAAATTCAGCATGTGACTCTCGGGACGTATCCAATAAATCAGTTTTACAGCATTCTCGTGTCATTTCAGTCGTCGAACGGCATAAAATGATAATTTTACTGCGCTCCCCTTCCGTCTCGAGGACTTTACGACAATTGTGAAATGTATCGACAGTTCGGGTGTCACCTCTAGATGGCAGACCAACATTTGAAGCGAACACCTAAACGTTAATACCCCATTTACTCTTAGTAATAAGACCAAAAATCGCTTGGCAAATTCCATTTTCTCCGCAAAACCCAGTTAATCCATCAGCAACATATGGTACCTGTCTCCCCTCTCTCCATTCCTTCAGTTTTCCTCTTGAACTGTTATTTTAAGGCGCGGACCATCAATCTTTCACGTGGCTTTGCTGTTTAAATATAATGGTGAATCATAATATACCTAAATACTTACGTATTTATAGAGCAGAGAACTACTAATCGAATCCTCATTTTTATTTACATATTTAAAGCTTTCTTAGCGAACGGTTTAGTTAAAGAAACATGTAGGTAAGTGATGCATCAAATATTTTTCTGCTTTACAAACGTGGGAAAAGTTCCTAAAGGAGCTACTTAGTGACTGAATTATACCTTCTTACAGCTTATGTAAAGATAATGATTATAAATAATATCTGGCAAGCTATGTAGAAAGTTTAACAATCCTTATCCTTATCCTTTCGCTTTCAACGCTAGATTCATACAATTTACTAGCTGTGCCCCGCTACTTCGTTCGCGTGGATGACGTAAGATACACAATATACTAAAATAACAGCCACATTTTAATAAAACTCCTTCGTCCCCCGATCCTCCGCGTTCCATCGCCTGCCGACGCTATTACTTCGTTTTCGCTTAACGTTCTTATTGATTTGTTTCCTTTTGCTCGGCTCCTGATGGTCGTAGCGTGATGTTAAAAAGCCTATAATCAGCCTCGAGAATTAGGCTGTCAAATGCAAAAATAATTTTTCAAATCCTGTTTCTTGTTCATGATTTCTTGAGTTTTATTTTTTTTGCGCGGAACCCTAATTCTTTTTCAAATAAAAGTAGCCTAAGTTACTCCTTGTAACATCAGCTATCTGCCAGTAAAAATCCCGTCAAAATTGGTCCTGCCGTTTCAGAGATTAGCCGGAACAAACAGACAGACAGACAAAAATTTAAAAAAATGTGTTTTTGTTATAAGTATCGTAGGTATGTACTACTTTCATATGCATTTAGTAAAATAAACAGACACTTCAATTTTATTTATTTGTATAAATGAAAAAGTCCCTATCTCGTCGTAGCAATAGCCTACCCGTAGAAAAAGTCATCCCTTACCTACTTAATTTATGCGCTCTAAACTTTTTCTTAGATACAATATTACATAACAAAAACGGATAGGTATAATTTACAACTATTGATATTCTCAGGCGTGAACCCTTTTCGGCATAAACATTCATTAACAACATGCAATAAAAACCGAACAATGGCTAATTACCATTTACTTATTTATTGCCCCAAATTAACAAAGCCGTAATGATTGAGAACCAGAGAGTTTTGTCAACAAAACCGATTATTTTGTTTGTATAAATTATGCAAATAGTTTTGTAGTGTAAATGTGATTGATTTCGTTCATTTTGTGATGGTTGTTTCTCCATGATTGGTATGGTTACTTGGAATTAGGAAACGGTCTTTATGTGTGGTGGTGTGTGGTGTGAGTCAATTGTGTGAGAGAACGCAGGTATTCTCGTCATTTGTCAAAATATTTAAACGAAAATCAAGACTTCAACCATTTAAAATCTGATGAATAAAATGATATCTGCAACCGATCATCGTCATATTTATCGGCGTCAGTAAAATCAGAGTAGCTCAACACTTGGTTGTGTTGTCTAAGCTAAACGTCATGACGTTTTATCGCTCACCGTCACCTCTTGTTATTGACCCAAGCAATGTTGTAGGTACGTAAAGTACGTAATGTGTGGTGCGACAATCGCAGGGTTTACTACATCGTTTCACTTTTAACGCTATTAAACGGACACTATAAAATGTTGAGCGCACCACCATGCATCATCGGCTGTGTTTAAGCACTTACTGATGTTCAGTTAGGGTTTTTATTTGAGAGCTTTAGATTTTCTCAGTTGCATGAAAGGTTTTATTTTCGTTTTGCAAAACAGTTTTCCAGTTCGGAAAAGTTAGGTAGGTACCTACCTAGTTAGCTTTCCACTGGATTTTCGGAATTCACGATGCCTTTTGCAAAACGTTGCTTCAATTTACCTACTACAGACTGAGTGCTACTCTGAGAAGATTGAATAAATTATTTGTGGAAATGTAGGTAGGTACTCCCAAAATCGTAGGTAAGTAGGTACCAACTTAGGTAATAATATTTTTATTATTAACACTTCAAGACAAACATCTGCGGAGCCCAGGGACAGTAAACATATATATCGGATATTTTGGGAACATACCTACCTACCTATAATATTTGAAGTCAATAGAACCAGACTAATTAATTGTTTCTTAGAACCATCCGCCTCCAAAGACATAATTGCTCTTTATAATTACTTCCCACGTTAGAACCCCCAACTATAAATAACGAACAACACCTCTCATCCCTCTCAAAACGAACATTTCCATTCAACCTCTTTGTACCAAACTCCCGAACTACAATTAAACCTCCAAGTTCCGACAAAGATAGTTAACAAGAGCAGAGGCCCTAATGACAAGGATTAAGACGTAAAGATAGGGCGAGATACGTCATTACGGCCCCCAGTCTCATGCATCTACGTCATTACGGCCCCCAGTCTCATGCATCTATGGATGTCGGCTCTCATTAGGGAGATACGCCCCGAGAGTGAGTTAATGATGTTTCCCTAATGGATGCCAGATAGGTAGGACATTCTGCATAAGCCTACAGGATAGGTGCTCTTGAAAAGGTTTTTTGTGGGATAAATATGTCGTGTTTTCTGTCGGAGATAAGTAGTACCTAAGTATGATTTGTATATTTCTGGGGAACTTAATTAGTAAGGCCTATAAGTACCTACCTAATGCTAAGTAGGTAGTGTAGGTACCTACTCTTTATATTCTGATAACCTTGTCAAAATAACACACCTACTTACCTACATTATTATTTTGTTGGTAGATTTTATACTTAGGTAGTAGGTAGGTAAGATAATTATCTTCATGGAAAGAAAATCTTTTCACAGTAGGTAATTTGTAGGTATGTAGGTGGAATGACAAAAAAACATTTCATAGTAACGAATCTCGTTTTCACATGATATTCTAAGTAAAAATGTGAGCAGAATTCAGTATCTATTTAAGTAAGTATAATTTTTGGTAACAATGCGTTGTGAAGATTTATCTCTAAATATGTTCATTAAACTAAAAGTGTAGGTACCTACTAAAAAAACAATTGTACCGCTTCAGCAACCTAAATGTCAGACCACCTAGAGTAAAATCCAAACAATAGCGAGAAATGAGCATCATTATCACTATGCAGTTAACCAACATTACGCTACGAAGCTACGATACCCGTACTACCAACCGTATAGGTCACGCACACAGACGCGACTGGCCGGTCTGTAGAGAGTATGGATTAGCGCGGGCTGCCGCGCGAGCGAACGTCACAAAATGGCGGCCGTAAAAACAAGTGAAGAGTGAGTTACGGTCGGACGCGGGTCGAGGGGGGCGCGGCTCGAGGGGGGAACACCCGACCAATGGCGCTTCGCTGAGCGAGCAACGCAATTCACCCGCCAACTCCGCTCTTTCTTTTATGGTTGACGTTGTTTTTCTCTGGCGCGCTTTTTCCTGATTTTTTTGCGGGAAATTGTTTTGTTTGCTTTGTACGAAACGCTACAATGTATATTTAAGTGTCTTTCCCTTGTTTCGTATTGAAATATACGGCCTTTTCCTTAATGTAGAACACCATTTTCGTTTCAAAATGTTACACGTTCTGCTAAAAGCATCAGACGAAAATTAATAAGTTCGTCTCTGAGGAATTACTACCTACTCTGTCAAATGTCAAAAATATCCGGATGTGTTTATCTGATATTATGCATAATGCTTAAATAAAAATTTCAATTTCTTCGAGTTTTTAAACTTTAATGACATTATTATGTTGATTTCAGAACATAAATAAATTAATAGGTAGGTAATAATAGGTAGGTATACCTATCTTACGAGTTTATTAAACAGATTGAAATGTTCAACTTTAAAATAAAATTAATCCCGTTTTATGTTTGAAATTATTAGGTAAGCTAGGTGTACATTCTTGAAAAGTTGCGCTACGTCTCTACAGTGGTTTTGCGACGGAAAATTTAAATTCCTATTTCTACTTTCCTAGAAAACAAATGAAAGTATTTTTTTCTGAAAGAATTTTATTAATCTCCTAGCTCCAAACCATGTGTTAAAAAAAAAAACAAGATATTCATAAACGTTTTTTAAACCTTACTAACCTTTTTTCATTTTGATAAATAAATGGTTAATGTTCACCAGTTATTTTAAATTAACGCCTCACCAATTTAAATATTCAACACAAAACTCAGCGTCCCAAGACACAACAAAATATAATCTACGTCCCAAAAATAAAATGAGACATCTCCGCTTAATCCTCGAGGCAATAAAAAGTAAAAAGTTATTAGTTGGAGCGGAGAACTCATCGGGAAAGTTGCAGTGTAATAATTTAGTCAAGACAGGCCGCGTCTTAACGTCGTGTAATATCCTACACTGACATATTTATTGTTTTCAAAGGGCGGGGGCTTCCTCGAAGGGGAATACCGAATACTGAACACCGTACCTTGCTTGCCTTGCAGGGGAAGCAACAACACACAACACAAGATCAAATATTTTGATCCTTGCCACAAGATTGTTATCTACAACAAAAAATTTACAAGCTAAGAAATGAAAAACTTTTGTAAAAATCAAATAAATTTTAAACAAGGCTGACGGTTGTAAGAAATAGTGGAATTTTTACCTGTTTTTAGATTGAGATGTACGATTTTTGTGGATTTTAAAATATTTTTACTATTAATTATTTCATAGAATTTTTACGACTGTAGATAACAATCGCGATTCGCAAGATTTATATTTTCTTTATATGTTCTTTGGACGGCTTATATCTTAAGTCAAGTTACCTATCTAGGTAGGTATGTTAGCCGGAAACGTGTACATGTTTCCGCTTAACACCATGTCTTAGATTACAAATAATCACTTAACTGCAGTATTTATTTATTATGGTCTATAAAATCCAATAATAATAAATTATCATCATATAAGTAAAGATTTATGTATTTCTACATCCAATTCAATGGAAAAAAAATAGTACCTACCTAAAATGTTTTAAACATTATTTAAAACAGAAGCATAGATACGGTTTTTCAGTAGTTTTTAAATAATACCTACGATGTATTTTTTTTTTAATATCTCTGCTTGCAAGTGTCAAGAAAAATGAAATACGCAGGTACACCTACACATATCAAGTTTGGATAAACATGCAATTATTTACGTAGGTATGTGGGAAGTACAGATGTATACAATAGATACACCACCACCTGCCTTTAATATTCGCGTCAATTAGTGCAAGAATACACATACATATGTAGTTACATACGTTACAACCAACGTTATGTCAAAAGGTGTCGGTGAACATACACGAATGTATGTTTAAGGGAGTGTTTATACAGTCGTGTGTCAGCTGCAAAGTAAAATTAAAAATCGAACGAAGGAGTTGCATTAGGGCCGTCAGTAACCTGTTTTATGGGTCGTTTTTACATTCATAATTACCTATTAATACTTCGATTTTAATGTTTTAGATAAGTAATTTCAGATTTTTGTGTGAGTTACGAAGTTTTAATGTTGCTACGAGATTGCTACGAAATTCGTAGCACTTTGTTTAACAGGCATTTTCACTAACATGACACTTTTCTTGGTGTTTATTTTGGCAATTCTTAGGTATTACCACATTAAAACAAATTAATGACTCATAGTAGAAATAAGTTCAACGATTATTTTTAATAATGTGGTGCTACGCCTCCAAGTCTACGAAGCTACGAACACTTGTAGTAGGAGTAACTAAACTATTTTTCAGTCAGTTTTACCTATGGTTAATTACGAAGGCTTTTCTTATAGCTTATAATATCTAAATCTCGTAAAGTAAACTAATGCATCTGGTAACCCTGCTGGTTGAGCGGTGGCGTGGGGCGTCGGGTTCATTGACCGGCCGCCCGCGCCGCTCTGAAATATCGCCTTGCAATATCTCGCTCTGCACCGCGCCACAAGTCTGACCTAACCTTTATAAACGTTTATAATAAGCTAGAACATTTATAAATGTTAATATTAAAGTTATAGCATAATGAAAATGAATAGACAACGTTTGTTTGTGTAATTAAACTGACTCGTAGCGCCTTGTGAAAATGCTAATGTAAATTCCCCTTTTTTTATCTGCCTTTGTTGATAATTTGAGCAATTCTATTTGAATCTTTTGAACATCATCAAAATTTGTTTTGTGTCACTGATATTTAATTTAAAAAAAAACCATGAATAATCCGATAACACTATAAAAAAGAAGTAGGTAAGTTATATTGAGTCACCCGTGATTCACACTGATTTAGGTACCACTTGTAGGTAGGTAGTATATTCTTCAGTAAATACCTACATACTTAAATATATATAACTGATAGGAAACTGTTCATGGTTAAGTACGTATAGTAGCAATTACAAATAATGTTTCAGAAGGACCAGAATCAAGATTAAAAAACCAATTTTAAAATTCTGGTCGATTAGTAAGTTATTTAAATTTTTTACCGCTGATGAACGAAACAACCAACTTTGAAGTTTAGGAACTGGGCTTCGGACGATCAATATATGCACACCTTACTTGTAATTATTATTTAGGTAGCACACCTGCGGATTTAAAAATGAGATAATTAACATTTATTTATATATTTAAATACTTTTCAAATCGTGTAATATATGCCTACGGAAGGATACCGGTTATCAGATGGGGAAAAACGAACCATGTGGCAATGAAAATCGCACCTAAATCCAACTTGTTTGAAATTAGCATAAACGTTCACGCAATTCTCACTCAGCTGGATTTATTTTAAGTATGTAAGTATCTATTTAGGTGGTAATTAATTCTACAGAAATAGCGTGGGTGAAACTATGAGGCCAAATATTTCTTTGATTTGCTGGTCTAATATTTTACTTGAAGAATGTTTCATCGTGGTGACAGCTTAGCAGTTAGGTATGCACGGAGAAAATTATTTGAAAATGCGTATTACCTATAATATAACCAAAAACCTAAAAATTGTATTTTATTAAATGGAGATTTTGTCCTCATAGTTCCTATTTCATAAGAGGGCTCTAATGTTTTGTGGCAATTAATTGAACGCTGGCAAAGTCATGACTAAATAAATAATGAACGACAATGATAAGTGTCAAATTCAGTGCTTTTAATTATGAAATTGCTAATGACAAATTATTTTACCTTGGTATGATGAAACGTAGGTATGTACCTACTTCAGCGAGCAAAACACATTGATATATTATAACCAGAGGCGCAATTCCCTATTTTTGAAGAACGTTCCATTTGAATCTCCGTCTCAAGCTGTCAAAAAATACCTCTTTACTGTTTGCCAAGTTTTGATATTGATTGTCGCTGAGTTGGGATTGCGGCTAGATATTAAACGTTTTTAATTACGGAATTAGCCTTCTGGAGCGTAAATATGAATTAAACTCAACTAACCGACACAAAATAATCAATTTTAAGAGCCTTTAACAAAATTGTTTATGGAGCTGTTTGATCACTTCTCATGCCTATTGTTCTATATGTTGTAAAACATCTTTATACATTGCCACTAGAATCTGAAATGTAATTGCTATCGTAACCTCGCTTGTGAATTGATCTGTTTTAATTTGATTTTAGTTTCATAATAGATTCACAATGATTGAGAATGATATTCGACTTGCAGCTCCAAAGATTGCAATATTATTAACGTTTGTTATCTTTTTGCTTTTTATGTTCGAACAACTTCGTTGATTAATACCAACCGACCATGAGTCTGTAACTCTGCTGGCAAGTCATTGGAATTTTAGTGAAGGTTACCGGCTCACATAGGTATGTATATCTTTACGAGTAGGTTGAAGAATAATAAAGTAGTCACGTCATCGGGTCCAGGCACAAAGTAGGTTGCGGGAATTGCTCCGAGCACGTTCGAATTAAGACGTTTTGCAAACCACAAGAAATGCTGGACCGGACTCAGTCGTTCGTTATTTACATAGCTACTAGCCTATAAATAAATACCGGCCCTCTCACACACACGTGCACAAAATGACGTTGTTTTAACTTTATTTTATTTTTAAACGCGCGAGCGGTGGAGCGCGCGCCGGCTGTAATTTCGCGGTGGTCGCGGCGCGCAGGCGTTTACGCACGCCGGACCAAGATGGCGGCCGACTCGTTCTAAAGTTTAATTTTTAAATTTCGAATACGGTGTTATAATATTATATCGATAAGCGAACAAACTATTTTCCATGGGAAGTCACCGTTGTTGCGACTCGTGCGCCGTCTGCCCTCTTATCGCTCGTTTTGCTCGGACATTGATTTTCACAGAGTGCTACATGAGTATAGTTGCATGTTTATAACTTCATTACACAGTTATGACTCAGAGTCATTATGTGCCAGAAGAATTAGGAGATTTATGGATTGCTAGTGAGTAATTTTTGTGATTATTATGTTACAATTTTTTTAATCAACGCGTTTGAATTTAGATTGATGGCTTTGATGTTTTAATTTTGAAATGTTTTCCGCGAATTACAATCTACAAAACATGTGGATTCATATATTATATAAAGTGCTGCTATTAATTTTATCAAAATGGGACGCCAAGTACTCTAAATAGTATTTTAGTCATGTCATTATAAATAACTAAAGCCGTTCTAAACTCTGAACAAAACACAGACTGAATAGTCTTATTTATAATGGAAAACCAATAGTTCACTTTGCCTGAAGTTCTCCACAGCAACAAGTTATCATCTCTTTATACCTAGGTAGGTAAAAATATAATGTAAATATTATACTCCTACCTAAGTGTAAGGTTGATAGGTATTACTTACTTTTAGAAATGACTAGCTTTTACTTCGCCCGCGTAAAGGGCGAAAACTATCCCACAGAACCGGAGGTACTACCGGAATTCGAAGCTTATGTCCTAACCCAGGCCATGGCCTATCCGTATCTCTTTTATCTAAATCTATTTGGCCGTTACGGCATGAAAAGGTGACAGACAGACAAACAGGCAGATAATAAATTCAAATAGGTATCTAATCTTTTATAAGGTTCCGTACCCCAAAATGGAAAATTGGAACTCTTATAGGATGACATCGTTGTCTGTCAAGACCCTTTTTCTCAGAACCGCGTGGAGGTATTTGAAATACTCGTAGATATCAAAAATTTAGATCTACGGTCCCTTCGAACTGTAAAGAAAATCAAACTTCCAAATCAACGCAATAAAGAATACGGCCGTCTGTGCCGTATTCATTTGACACTCGCAAACAAGTTAAAGCCTATATGGTACTTCGCTTTGACCTAGCAGCATGAAGTTTGGCGAGAAGCAAGGTCTAACAGTTTATGTACCTACAGAGTAAAATCGGAAAATTGGTAATTTATACTTAGGTACATATCAACAGCAAAGTTAAGTTTGTTCTTCAATCTTGGATCGGAAATACACAGGCCGTGTCTTGAAGTACGAGTAACATTTAGTCTGTATCTCATTCAAATCGGTCCTCTTCACTCTATTTAAAGTTATTTTTGAACTGAAAAGTTAAGTTTGTCCTTCAACCAGGAATTGGAAATTCGGACAGCCGAGCGAGCACAGCTTTGAGACGGAACCCTCAGGTCGCGAGTCCTACTCACACTTGTCTGTTTTTTTTAAATAATGAAACAGGTTTTTATGATTCGAAATGTCTTACTTAAAAAAATTCTTATTCATTTGAATAATTAAGTATCACCATTAATTAATTTGTAATATCTACTCTAGTGCCGCCATTGACCACGTTGGTAATATCCACATGTTAGAAAGGCTATTTAATGATTTTAAATTGTAGAACTTGTCTAAGCTGAAATGACGCGCCCCACTACTTAGTATACGTACCTACAGTACTAATAACTTTTGACAGAGTAGGCCGATTTTAATGAAATAAGAAATGTTAACTAAATTTTATTTGAAGATACGGACTATGACTACATTTTCAATCCCTTAAATCTCTTGACAAGACGTAAATACACAAAAAAATCAGTCAGTACCTACTTGTGCAAAATCATCCCCTATTTTACCCTCTTGTGGAATGATTTTACAAAAACGCTTAAACACGTAATTCTTTATTTCTTACCAAAAGCATAAATTTGAACAGATAGACAGAGTTACTCCGAATTTATAATAATATTAAGTAATTAAGTATATTAAGTCGACTGCCTGGTTGGTCTAGTGGTTGCAAGTGCTACTAATGAGCATGAGGTCCTGGGTGCGATTCCGAGGTTGGGCAAAGTGTTATTGGGTTTTTCTATCTGGAATTTCTCAGCAGCAGCCCGGAGTCTGGATATGTGCCCGGGTGATGGCAATAGGCTTGCCCTCTATTACAAGGGACTTAAACATAACAGGCAAAATGTGGGTGTACTATATAGGTAAGTACATCTCTGCCCAACCCTTCGGGGAAAGAAGGCGTGATGTTATGTTATGTATTTTAAGTACCTATATTATGTATTAAATATGGATTTTATGTATACTCTAATAAAGTCTTGCGGTGGCTACTTTTAGAACCTTTAAGTAGTTTCTATAAATACTTTTTCGCAAAAATGCGCTTGGTTTTGTAAAAGAGTCATGTTGGCTAACGGGCATTGAGTATTGTACTAACTGACCATAACAAGTCCCACGGGACCTGTCTATAGATAAGTAGACAATAATAGTAACATAGAACTTTGATATAGTAAACGAACATTACGGAAGATACGGTCTGTCCATCCATGAAAGCGTAGCGGTCTGTGGACAGTATTGTGCTTCAAAACGGTGGTTTCATTCATAGCTTCAAGTTTAATACTTTTAAATTTTAGTAAAAGCGTTTACTTAATATTTTTTTTGCATTACGAAACATTCGTATTAGTTCATGTACCTACAGATAATACAGTAGGTATACTCAAGAATACATTTAAAGTCTTTTGGTCTTTTTGGCACAACTTCAAGCCTGAAATAAATACCCATCAACAGCAACACATATCTTGAAAAATGCAGTGAAAAGAAACGGCTGAATAATGCCTGTCCTGCCTGTAATTATATAGATACCTATATATACGTCTTTGTCCAACTCAACATATGCGCCTACTTCATACGTTCGTGTGAACAAAGTCTTCATTGCGATGTCGTGTTAATATACCTAATTATAAAAAGGCGCAACGTCATTTGTCGGCTTCTAGATTGTCATATTTATTTCGATGGAACGCCTTTGGACGTCTACTTTATGAGCAAATTCCTATCAATGGCGCATCTACTTTGCACCGCAACACATTCGATTTTCATAGCTCATACCGCCGCGTGACTTTACAAAAAATTGGCGGGACGTCTTTAGATGTTGCTTAACTTTGTATGAGAAGGTGCGCCTCAGTACAAACATTCAGTGATGAGGTTGCTCACGCGAACGTGTTAACATACAGCGTACGACCATACCTACGCGTTGTGACTAAGCTGAAAACAATATCGCTTTATCCGCGCCCGCGCAGCCGACCTCGTGTGTTTGCGGCGGCCTTTCATCTCGTATTTATAGTTTCGAGTCGGGTTTTCTGGTGTTGTGATGGTCTTCCTAGCTATCGCCTATATCCTGAGTGTGGGTGTTAGCAATTGTAGATAACGGTGATACAATGATTTATGTTTTAGTGGGACGTCACCTTTGCTTTTGTTAGATTACGTTTGTGTCCAAGTAGTACCTAAAAGTACCTATGTATCTACTGGGTTAACCTTTTAAAACTACTTGTTACCAGTTTGTATAGGAACTGTAAAAGTTAAGAAAATCTGTAAACGACACTATGATGATTTAGATAGTAGGTAGGTAATACATGAAATTAAATAGGTTTTTCATTGAGGTCACTTTGGCTGCATGTTTTGGATACCAAGGAGCACCTAAGTTCCAGCATAGGTAGGTACCTACACACGACTAATTTAGACCGAAGTTAAAGGCACGTAGAATGTGCAAATGTGCTGTACAGTCATACAAACTTATAAACTGGGTAGGTTGTACCTACTCTGGAAGAAAAACCAACAAGAAAGAAAATTAATTTTCAGAAAAATTCAAGAGAAAATCGAAGGCAAACAATGAAATGACTCTGAGTAGAATATAAAATCTTTAATGTGTAGAATACACAACAAGGAACCTAAACAGAAAACAGCATTTTTTTTGCTCTAAGTAGGTACCTACTTACCTACTGCCTACCATAGCGAACACTGTTCTTTTGGAGATATCAGTTCTTAAAATCGAAATAGAAAACAAGGATTGAAATGTAAATGTTGCTTTATCATGAAAATTGAATTTTCTTCGTATGGTTTATGTATTGTTTTACAAATGTAGGTATTGCGAAATCAGGGCAAACACATCGTAGAAACATGTAGGTACCTACTAGATATTTTCATGGCTACCAGGTCTACCTACCTTCCAAACGTGCTTCACGACGGTTGAGTCCGTAACTCACGAGCCTTGGTCGTGGCAATTAATATGTTACCTGATAGCAACGCGACGGTCACGATGCGTTTCTATATTATAGGTACTGTTAACTTCATTTTTTTTTTGTTGGGTTTTCTTCCAGAGTAGGTACAACCTACCCAGTTTATAAGTTTGTAGGTATGACTGTACCGCACATTTGCACATTCTACGTGCCTTTAACTTCGGTCTAAATTGGTCGTGTGTGTGCTGGAACCTACGTGCTCCTTGGTATGGTAAAATTTTTATCGCGAGCCCGTTATCGTGCCGATCATAAATCTGTTTTCGAATCGTGAGTCGCCATTGCTGGCGTAGCGTTGCAAGCCCGTGTTGAAAGCTGACACAGAAAATTGGACCGTTTCATAAGAGCAATAAAGTATAATTTAGTATCGCCGGCGACCTTTATTTAGCGCATTTGGGATTCCATAAGGTTTATTGTCGCATTGTACGTAAGTATTTGCCAATGCACGTAAAATGCTAGGCGAGGCTCTCAAAACGCCAGACTTATTTACGGTCTAAGAGCGTTGTCGTCCACTGCGCCCGTATCCGTAACTTGGAAAGATAATGGCCACCCCTGAATATTATGTCTCTGAATCTTTTAGAGATGCCACGGAAAATATACGTTGGAGGGAAAACGCGACTTGAAATTAAATTGGAAAAATTGGTAGCCTTTATCCCAAAAAATAGGTAGTTTACTTCACTGGATTTTTGTCGAAAAAGAAACCGGAAAACACGATGAAAAAGTCGAGTAAGTACCTTGGCACTTAACATAAAACTATACAAATAACTTAGTTAAGTTGCAGTGCTAAAGTTTATCAAGAATGTGTGCGAACATGTTCGACCCGATTTTAGCTTTGTATAAGACAAAGCTAAAATCAATCACGAACTGTAAAGAGATTGGATTCGCATTTTATTCTAAAAAGCAGAAAGGTCACCACTTGTATCGCCGTTCGTCATAATTGAACTGGAGCTAGACCACCATCTCTTAACGCAGTATTATTTTAATCTTACTCAAGTGTGGGAAAGAGAAGGAGCTAGACGTCCTGTATAGCTTCATCTCCTTCTTACACTGAAGTAACATTAAAATAATATTGCTTTAAGAGGTGGTGGTTGACCCCAAGTTTTTAAAAGGTTTCCAAACTCAAGTGTACTACCTGTCTCGAAATCAAATTGCAAGAATGTTTACTTTCAAAAGATCACATCAGTTCATCTTCCTACCTGTATAAGTAAGCCAACATTTTGAAAGATTTTATCGGGATAAGGCGATAGCGTCAGGGTAGCTCGCGAAATTCGAATTTTCTAACGTGTTTTGCAATTTGCAGGTCAGTATTAGGTTGTATATTGATTAAAATGTGATTCGCGACCGTAACAAATATGTATTTACAGAATTATAATCATTAGAGTCATCAATAGGTACAACTCTATGACCAAGTAAGTAATCCTAGGAATGAGGATTATACTAAATTAAGGAGTTGTATTTTATAATTCTGTAAATACATATTTGTTTCGGTCGCAAATCATACTTTAATCAACATACCTACATCCAGACACTGACCTGCAAATTGCAAAAAATGTAAGAAAATTCGAATTTCGCGGGCTACCTTAGCGCTTCCCTCTTAACAACTGTCTATTTTAATTAAAATACAACAAAAATGTGCATTCAATCCGTTAAAATGGATATAAAATATAGTAAACTTGCGCCATACAATTATTCGGTGAGCAATCGATTATTCGATAGTATCAACAGACACACAATTACTTAGAAGTTCTACGAAATAACTTTACTTAGCGGAAATGGTGTCCATTACAGCAGAGGTAGATTTTTACTATATGTACATAGAGATTTATACGAGTACCCGCCGAGGTATTAATTGTGAGGGGTTTATTGGCACAGTCAATAACCATTTATAGCTTTCTCAGCGAGAGTCAATTACGTTGGATTAACTCCACGATGAGTTTGTAGGTGTGAAATAACCTCGCAGCCACGTAGCCACGTGGGTAGGTATAGTTTGACAACGGTCAAAGATTTCATTGTTTGTTTTCAGAAAAACCGAACTTTGCCGAACCACCATATGTGGTGTGCGGTCTCGACTTCGAAGTGTGTTGGGGGAACTTTCTCGAAGATATTTATAAATTTAAAGACCGTTACACTCAACGAACTAGTTTATTAGCTTTTTCAGCTATTATTCAAAATATTTATAATTCAACAGGTATAGACTGGGGCTAAAACTATAGTGGCTCGACACAGAACAAAATCCCTATATGTCACTATTTTTCACCTATTCTAAATTCCAATTGAAACCAGCGTTTGTCTAGCCAGCCAATGTCATAATCCAAAGAGGATTCTTGCGGAAGGCAGGCTCAACTACGGCCTCTACATCAGCTACGCCCGATGTTACTTACATAGGACATATACACACATACATAAACTCACGCCTTCTTCCCATGGGGGTAGGCAGAAACTACAGAACGCCATCAGCTACGATCCTTACATACTCATACTCCAAGAAATAAATGTGAAAACAAAAAGTCAAAAGTAAGACAGCAATTCGAAAAAGAGGGTTTTTGTTTATAAAATTTTTTCAGTCATTCCTTAAAAGAAGGTTATCGACTATAAAGTTTTTATATAAAAAATTAAATTATTTTCGTAATCCTTTTTATTTAGAAGATATATCTTGTGTACTTTAAACGTTATTGCAATTTCAAAAGTGTGGAACTAAGTTTTGAAGGTCAGCGTATATTATTAGCAGTGGTATGACCGTCGGACTGCCAAGTCATAGGTCTCGAGTTCGAACCCGAGGCTCGCACCTCTGACTTTTCGGATTCATGTTCGTATTGTATGATTATCAGTCGCTGAAAAACAGTGAAGGAAAACATGGTGATGAAACCCTGCCTGAGAGATATTTCTCGACGGCATGTGAAGCCACGCCAGGGGCCTATGGGCGGAATTAAAACTCTGACATCAGGTTTAGTCACTAACTACACGAAAAAGAAGAATCTAAAATAATTTAGATGGGAATAAAAACCAATTTCTATGGGTCGATAATCACATTTCATTCACTATATTTCAGTTTTTCCAAAGATAAATGATGAAACCTTGAACGTAGTCAGACTACCTATAGCCCCGTAGGTACACCCCGCCAGCCCCGGTTGTACAAGTGTTTGTTTAGTAGAATGGTTACAGTAATTAAACAACGAAATTGGATTGATAGCGAGCGTACCTACGTGTTACAACACAATGTGTCCCGTAATGAAATGTAATCAAGCGTTAAATTAAAATCTTTTGGTTTATCAAAGGTTTGTTCGGAGGTTCGGTTTTGTAGGTATTGTTGTAGCCTTCATAATGTGTTTTCTAACTTTGATACGACTGTGATCCTTTGCCTATTTAAGTTTGGTTTGTATCTAATCCATCAATGATTAAACTACGTATGAAGTTAGGTAAATGCATAAAAGTAAATAAAACAATCATTACAATTTGTAGGTACCTAATTGTATGGAGTACCTAAATAACGAAATGATGCAACACTAAGTTATTTTCATTTGGCCTCCATGACCACAGCCTTCATGCTATATGCTATATGCAGTGTTGCCCTTCTTTAATAACGATAAATGCCTTCGTACTTGCGAAAGCACGTTTACAGATTATAAAAATATTGAAAACATAAGAATTGTCCATAAGTTTACTGAGTTAAGGAGGTCACATCACAGCCACTATATGTAAAGATGACTGGGAGCCGACAAGTCGTTTTCCAAATTTTTTGTTGAGCCAAGATACTTGATCTTCAACCACAGTCCAAAAGCCCGAGGTCATTTTATTATTACAGTAACCGAAAATAGGTAGATATCACATTACAGAAGGAGTCCAAATTCCTTTAAGAACCGCGTCGTTAATCCGTCAGAAAGTTTCAGCTACGGTTTACGACGGCCAAAACCGACGGTCTATAAAAAAATTGTGCCCGCACACCCAAACTCCCGAAGTCCCGAAAAGTTTGATTTATTACGAGATCTAGCAATTAGATGGTGCGGGCCACTGAGGGATTGATTTATGATGATTCATAGTAATCATGAGCCTGTGATCCGTCCAGTAATTCTATTTTATGACAATTCCCCTGATGAATGGCTGCGTGCGGTTTCTGACGCCATCTTGAATTGAGACGCTCGTGTTGCGGTGACAATTCTAGGCTTGAGAATATAGTTGTAAGAAATGAAAGTGTGAGTCATTTTGCATGTTTATGGTCTATTTGAGAAGACAATTACGTTGGACACTAGAAATAAATCTTAGAAACTGAGTATGTCCGTGTGGAAAGCTATAATTGAATTTTCTGGAAAATTACAGTACATTTGATGAAAAGAAATTAGTTCGCTGTAATTAGACAGTAGGTAAAAGAAATTTAAAAAGTCATTGAGCCATGACAGCCATTGCTTTTTACCACGTATTTATTGGTGGCTGTCATTATTATTTGTAATTTTATTTAAGTAGTCTATGCTTACCTACTCTTTATTTATCTTGAGTACCGAGATATCTCTGATTGCATTTTAATCGTCATCAAGTTAGTTTAATGTTATGAGTTAGTGTAATGAGTTTAATGTTAGCCTCAGTTACAGACTAAGTAGTTAGGTTCAGTGAAATCATTGAACCTCTTTAATTAGAGATAAAATTAGATCTTTAATTTTGTAGGTACTTGCCTTTAATTACGTTTATTTTCTAAGAATCCTTCAGTTAAATTATATCTTACGTATCTAATAATTACGTACCTATAGAGGGGAGTGTAGTAGCTTTACAGCTCCAGAGTGCCTACCTATACCTAATAAGGTTTCTTCATATCATCTGTCTAATAGCGATTGTCCAGACGAGTGTAATATAAAATTTAGTCGCAATCTTATCTCAACGACAATCAATGTCAAAAACATGTCAAAAATGTAGGAAAATTATAGGTATTTTTGACATGTTGAGAGTGAGATCAGAGGAGCAATTCCCGTAATTTTAAGAACGTTCACAGTCTGATCTCAGTCTCAATATTATGCCAAAAATATCTATAATCAAGTCGCAATCTCAATTGCGACTTGATTTTGAATGTTTTTAGTTACGGGAATTGGGCTTCTGATCTCAGTCTCAATATGTCGAAAATACCTCTAATTTCCCCATATTTTTGACAAGTTTTTGAAATTTGATTGTCGTTGAGATGGGACTGCGACTAGATTTTGAATGTTTTCAGTTAGGGGAACCGGGCTTCAGACTGTGAACCTTCTTTAAATTACGGGAATTGTCTTTCTTGTCATTGTGTTTTGTTAATGTTGGTAAGTAAGTAACATGAACTCACTACGTTTACCGTGGTTTCGATATTCCTACTTTACCCTTTATGTCGTGTTCAAGGTTGCTACGTAGGTATACCTAGGTAGGTATTCAAGGTTATTCTGTGCACTGCAGACATCGATAAACGCTCTTGCAAACAGTCGCGACACGCGACATAATGGCACCGCGTGTCGCGTGACGAGTGGTGCCTTTATGTCACGCCGCGTGTCGCCCCTGTTTGCAGGAGCCTTAAGTCAATTAAGAACCACTGCGTTTGCAGTAGGTACCTTTTGTTCAAAAAACATAAATGAAGAGAAACTTAAGGGTTTTTAGGTAACATTTTAACTAGTTTTAAAAGTAAAATAAGGTGTTTCTTTTGAAAAATCGTTTCTATTGAAAATTTAATATTTTTTCTATTACTGGTGCTACGATATTCTTAGCATGGCAATAGATTGGTAGGTGCTTTGATGTTGAATAAGAAACTCATACATTAATATTCTCTACGTATGTTGATGTTTATTTATTTCATTGACTATACCAAACCAGCTTTCCCCACTTACGCGCCCAATAAAATTAAATAAGTACAAACATTTTCTCACGGACAGCTTACGAGTTTCTAAACACACCTACCGCCTTCGGCACCACTAGCTTGTCACAACCAAAAAGCTATAAATAGGGCACTAAACTTAACACTTACCTACACATAAAGAGATCGGAGGTACATACAGGTTTGATATCGCGTCGCCGCCTGTCGACGCTTCGCCGTTACCGATAAACAAATCGTCGACTTCACTCAACCAGCCCTCTATCGTGGCAGTAAAAACTTAACTATCCGGTAACACGAACACACCTGAAAATAAATCACGAGCACCGGTAACGGACTTATCGAAATATGTATGACACGATCGGTCTTCATGAAAACTTCTACCTAACATCGCGATACCAACCGAAACGCTATCTAAATTATTGTAAATCACGCACTGAACCGATTCATACGAATGCCAAGGTCCAACTATAGGTTATTAAATACGTTTTCGAGCCAAAAACGAAAGTAAAATTTACCACAAAAGACAAAATATTTCTCCAGAAAGAGTTACTTCAAATGCAAATTTCACCCTTTTGGAGTTTAACGACTCGAAGGAGAGATAATGCAGTCGATAATTTGGGTATTTTTTGCTGATTGCGGACTCGTTTTGTCTGGTTTTTCGAGACCTCATATAAAGGCGCAAGTAATTTGCCTAATGCGTATCGACAATTTATGTAAAGGTTACGCAAGACCACCCTTTGTTAGGCTGTAGTTACACTTTCGGTTTCAGAGTACTGATTTGCATAACAGGGTGCGCGCACAATGCTCGGACACCCTTTCTTGTACAATACTTTTTAGTTTCACTTTTAACGTTGTATTGTTGACATTTTGTGCGAGTAATAAATAAATCAGGCGCAAATTTATAAGGTCCGGCGCATATGCACAGGACTACAATGTTGCCTTATGTCGGGTGAGTCCTTGTGAACCTGACTCGTTTATGTAACGGCTGGTATATACGGTGATAAATGCACTGCTATGCGTCAACGTTCGCTTTACTCGTGAGAAAATTTTGTTCGGTGAGATTAACTTGAAATATTTCAGCCGGCAGACTTCAGTTAGAGTGCGTAAACGCAGAACCAAGCTAGGCTCACAACTTGTAACTTCAACGTTTGTTTATGTGTAACTAATTTGTTTTTAATTAAACAATAAACATAAAGTTTGAATAAGTGGTCATTGATGGTAAAATGGTTGAAATAAATGCCAATAACACACGTCATTATGGCGTGTAATATCGTTTTACAACTTTAAGGCAATAAATAAATTGACTGCCGTTTGTACATTTTATTACGATTTAAAAGTCGATGACTGTTTGAGACGAATAATTGATTTATGCCGGTTATTAATGTAAATTTGATATTATCGTGTTAAGTAACGCTTGTAAATGTTTAGATGCGAGTTTTTCTTTTTACAACATAACGAAATGTTGTGGTTTGATTATGGAATGATGGTCCTAGCTTGAAGTTGTGGGAAAAATTTGATGGTGTTCATAGATAGGATACATTTATGCTAATGATTTAATTCAGTCACGATTATTATTTCAAAAGTCTAAAAATTAATTTATTGTGTAGACACTGCAAAATGTGTCTGACAAACAGATAATTTGGAAATAACTTCCCAAATTGTCAAACAAATATGGTCATAAGCAACCTTAAGTACTTCAAAACTAGAATTAGAGCTATAAAAAATGAAAATCCATATAAATAGGACTTATCTACTTTACTACATCTCACTCCGGTTTAATCCCGGACGACAGAGAGATGCACCCACCACAAACTAAGCCCAATATTTATGACTGAAGATTATTTTTACTGTCCTCATAGCAATCATAATTAGTGGCTAAGAAGAAACGGTAGGCGCCCAACTACACACATATGTTAATGACCGGACTTTTCTACAAATGTTTTAGTCTTATAACCGTTTAACACGTGTTAATAACTAATAAAACGTTTTAATGGTACATAAAAAGTTGAGATTTATAACGTATAGCCAGTATGCCTTATGATTTGCTTGACGCGTGCCTAGTTTACAACGTTATTTAATTCAACGTTAAAGTTTCATTGGCTTTCACTATGACTAGTTACGATTGCAGCAGCAGTGAAATCTAATAATCTGTGTTATTATTGCGATAAATATTACAGTTATTACCAATTACGTATCTACGAGGTCGTTCAGTGTTTGTTTTGATTTTCTTGTTTTTATTTTTGAGTGTTTGATCTGCTTTCACCTTTAATTTATGACTAGCTAAACATTTCTCATTTTGGTTAAGTAACGATGTAGTTACCTTCCTGTATTATCACTTACCTGCCTATTTTAGTTCTAAATTTTGCCTGAATACAGGTCTCGTACCTACTCATTATTATCACTCGCACATCTCTAGATTACATACAAGAATTGTTCTTCATTATTTACCTACTGTAAAGTCGTCATACCAAAGAAAAACATATATTTTTCCTGTTAACCTTTCACATGTCGTAATTACAGACACAATTGGTAAGAATTGACTTTAAATCTATGGGATTCAAACGACACGCAAATACTTAAGCCGTTTCTCTATTACCTAAATACTTATCTTATTGGTAATTCATATTGTACTGTTTCCTTTTTTCTCAAACTCAAACAATTTATTTCAATTAAACCATTTACAAGCACTTTTGAATTGTCAAGGAGTCGGCCAGTTAGTCAGAAAGTTGAAGCTAGTTGCCCATTCCGAAACGTAGATAACAAGGAGAAGAACGGGTAAAAAACTAAAAGCCTCAACCACCTCAAGATCATATTTAAATAATGCTTTAAAATAAAACCATATCCCTTTCTACCTACCTGAACATGTTTAACCACCTAAGAATATTGAACGTGGGTAGGTATAGGCTGTATTTTGAAACCCAATCAGAATGTCCCCAAACATTTGGATAGTGGGCAGTTTAATATCGATAAATTGTTCACCTCTACCATAATATTCGAACCTCGTACGGTGTAGGAGGAGCGATACGGGGTAAAGACCTTTCATACGGATCGAAAATCGTTCAGGTGCGGTGACGTAAGTTGTTTGGATTGTGTCATCGATTGCGTTTTTTTTTTGCTGGGCACAGGTATATACTGAAAGGTAGTTTGATATGAGAGGAATTGTAAATAAAATAAGACAAAATGAACCTAATGCAACGGAAGTTGTAGGTCCTAATTCTTTTTTAGCAAGTCTTTCAGACTGTTTTATCTTTTTTTCATAAGACACGTTATACTACTGTAGGTATAGGTACCTACTAATTCCTAATTCGGTATTAAGAAAATCACTAAGTTTTCGTTATTATCTATTACATGTTAATAAACAGCTTAATATGGTTTGCTTTATAGATAAATGCTTACTTAAAAATTAGAATATAAAAGAAATTATATATTAGAAACACCTTAGAAAATTCACTGAACATTTTATTTCACAACTTCATTTCCTGTAACAAGATACCTAAAAACCTACGCACACTTGGTAAGTTGAACTGTTGCGACAGCAGTTCGTCGCACCGTCGGCCCACGTTCGTGTGAAGGGACACTAGCGGCGTGGGAGCGGCATCTGGAGCGGGTGATCTGGCGATGCTCGTAAACGAGCCGAATTAGTGCCCCCAGCCCGCTCTGCCTAGCTGGGGAAACAAAAACCAGATTTAAATATAGAATCCGTATGGTTATATCCGATCCTCTCTTGTTTCATACTTATATGCTGTGATTGTATGTTCAGTTTGATATGTGTAATCAACTGTAGGTTCGTTTGTTATTAGTAATAACTTATTACACAAAATGTTATCAAGTTCATTGCTTCCGACTCTTTTGTTACTTGTGTCTGTATTATTTTTATCGGTCGCTTTTCGTCAGTTTTCCTTCGGAATTTTCAAGTAGCAGATTCTGTTCAAGCCCTGTTTTCTCAGTCAGGTACCTATTTTAATACATGATACTTATAACTATACCAACTAAGTATTATATTATTTACAGTGTAAATAATATAAGTAGAATGTTACTCACAACATAAACATAAAAAACATTGTTTGTTTACTAAAAAGTCTTCTAGCAAGTTCTCACACACAATACAATAAAATGTTGATTGAAAAACCAAGCGATGCAACACAAAAAACAAACGAAGTGTTTCGAACCATCCTTACCATTACGATTTTATTACTAGATGTAAGACTCTGATTACAGTTGCTAGCTGTTAGAAAATAATGTCTTACACCAATACTCTAGAGGATAATTAGTTTCATGATTATTATGTACCCACGCAGGAACAATTTCAACTTTTCCCATCAGATGAAATACTAAATTAAAACATAGGACACCCCTATTCGTCCGTCACAGTTTGATTTTTTAACAGCGATGTCGCTCATTTTAGGGTTAAGGCTAAATTGTATGGGAAAGGGTGGTGGGATCCAGTGCGGGTTATTATTGTAATTGTGGAGGGAAAATGTTTTGGGACGGGTACCTATTGTCAGAGAAAATTAATTAGGTAGCTACAACAGGGTCCTGTATAATTCTCCATGGTACAATTTCATATTAAAAATGCTCTACTTTTAAAAGCTTCAAATCTGCTTACCTTTTTGTGTGTTCAACAAATACACAAAAAGGTAAGCAAATTTGACTATAAACGACTAGATCGAATATCTGACTATGAAACGGCTAGATCTCTCTAGGTATACAGCAAAACTTTCCCTGTCTGCAATAAATTTTCCGTGGATAGGTATGGGGATATAAGCAGTATCCTGCTTTCTAAAATATAAGACGGGATGTTAAGTTTACGTGAAATGAATAATGCATAAAACAAATTTAAATCTCAAAAGAAGCATCACAGGCCATTTCCCCGGAACTATGAGTTAGCCAAAATTATATCTATCTCACAGATAGCGGGGACATCATAGGGGAATGCCGGGTCTTTTTTATTATTTATGTAATATTTTGCAATTTTTTTTAAACATGAAGGGTGCATCCCCTCGCTAAAGGGTGGGCTGGCCTGAATGAATTTATAGTCCTTTGTAGATAAACATATCAATTTGTTAGTGTTTTGTTAGTGGCATAAATAAGTGATACAATTGTTAGCCCGTACATAGTCAGTCGACTTGATGACTCCGATGGACGCACTCGGAATGAAGAGTGACTTTATATCTGCTGGTGTTCCCATTTTAAATGGACTTTGATTAGTGAAAAGTGTGGTTGAAACTGTGTGAAATCAGACTTTTGACAATTGATATATTGGTCTAGAAGACGGTTAAGTAATAATGAAAGCGAGGTAAGTGATCCAATTTCGGTCCCTACCTTTTCTTGTCGTTCAAAGCCTCAACCCTTCCCTTATGGCTGTAATTACGTCTCCAGATTGACGTCTAGTAACGTCTAAGTAAATAAACGCTGGTTTAAAACAGCGTTGTTTACCGCATGCATCTCTTCCGCGTTCAACAGTATCCGCCAACCACTTCCTCGCTCCGGTAAAAAAAATCGGAATCCAAACATTAACTCGGTAATATCCGAGCGACTTTACCCGTGAATCGATTGAAAAGCAAGCGAATAAAATCGATTTTCCCCCAAATTGAATAGTCGTAAAACGTAGGTAGCAGCAGTTTTAATGTCCAGATTGTTTACAAGGCGGCGTCACGAGTGTAAACGCTTGTCGATAATTGATGATTTGATTTACAACATCACCAAACAACCGGTGTTTGGGTGATCGCGATACGTTACCCCGCGCCTTTGAATGGAACGATATTACCTATCTAATAGCCGTAATTATACGTATTTGTACGTATTTATGGTTGGGTGAAAATACATTGGCTGTAAACTTACTACGGTAGAGAGTGGATACTGTATTGTCAGTGCAGAGCTTTTGATACACATATGTAAGTAGGTACTACATACCTACTTTATAAAATGCAGACTAGACTAGACATCAGAACTGAAAGTCTCGAAAATATCTAAATCCAATTGGGCTGAAAGCTCTACATTCCCTCAAGGAGTTTTATTTTATTATATTAGAGAAAACAAACAATTATACATTTTGTCTTACATCTAAGTACCTATACAATAAAGTAGCTTAACGTACAGTACAATCAACAACGTTTCTACATATCAGGGCATATCAGGGGGGGTTCTATATATAAGGGCTGATTTTTCAATCGTCAGATAACTTTTATCTGGGGAATATGTTTGACGTTTTGACAGCTTTTGTATAGAAAATGTGACAAACCGCCATATTTATTCCTCAGGTGAAAGTTATCTGACGATTGAAAAATCAGCCCTAAGTGTTATTTACTTGTATACAGTACTAGTATGGATGAACAGTTGGGCTAATTTTAATATTATACAAAATTATTGGGTGTTAAGTGTATTAACTAATTCTTTTCTAAATACATTATGAGATATGGCAAATTTATCTATTTTAACAAAATATTGGTTATATATTTTGACTAATCTGTGGAGAGGCATTTGTAGGTACGTCTAGTGGTCGTAGCAAAGAGTGGGTAAGCGCGTACCTCTCGTCTTATTACAGTTCTGGGCACGATATAAGATAAATTATTAACAAGTTCAGGACAATCAAACTTGTTATGTATCAGGGGCGTAGCCTTCATACAACCCGATTCCTATCGGCTTCCCATCAATACTCAATACATTTATTTGCATTCCACAATGTAAACTTAGGTGGTAGGTTACATTATAAAATATACATAATTTTAGATCATTGTGGACCCTGTCGAGCATCGGAACAACCACTCTTCTTAATATCTATTATTGCCAAATAATATGGTATACCTGTGTGTGTAACTGTGTATTCACATTACATAAATATTTTTAATACCAGTTTAATACATCATAAGATTAAAAATCTACAGTTTTGTGTCTGAGTTTATGAGAACTGAACAATTTTTTCTTCGGCTTCCCTCTAATGATGATTGTAGCTGCGCCACTGATGTATCAGTTCGCGGAGCATCATGGTTTGGAGTTATAGACGCCTTGAATGTAGCGTTAATAATTTGAATTTCTGCAAAGACTCCTCATACGGCAGACGCCCCAAGTGACATTTAAACTGCATTGTTTTCAAAAACTTGCGCTGAATTCTTTCTGATGCTTGGTCATATTTTGCATAGTAAGGGTCCCATATCATACACGCATACTCTACTTATGGTCGAACTAAAAAGTTGAAAAGATGTAGATATGGGGCTGGGCGTTTGAAATCTGATGACGATCTCATAACAAGATTGCATTTGGAAGGCATTGGCTATTATCTTTTCAATGTGTAAATTTAGGTGAAGTTTGCAATCCCAAAGCACATCCAGATCACAAATTTTAGTTTCGTTAAGAAGGAGAGACAATAATTGTAGATAATATTTTTTTTTTGTTTTTGGTAAAGTTAACGTATTTACATTTGTTGATGCTTAATTTTAGTTTATTTTTGATACAGTAACTAGATAATCTATTTAAATCATCTTGAAGAAGGTTACAGTCGTTGATGGATATAATTTTCTTAAACATTTTAAGGTCATCGGCATATAACAAAAATTTACAGTATTTAAAGCAATAACCGATATCATTAATATAAATAATAAACAATAGTGGACCCAAAATTGATCCCTGCGGAACTCCAATGTTGCCAAATATGTGTTAGAATGGTACCCGTTACTTAGTATAGTTTGACTGCGATTACCTACTACGAGTTGAGCATACCTTTCAATTTCATACTCATAGTTTGTCATTGGTTTTCCAGACTTTAATAGAAAGAGTTAATTTTCCGGATACGAAATCTGTATTTTTCAAAAGGGACTTCATCTATCAGACTCTCTCCCTTTTATAGGTATAGTTTTAAGGTATATTTTTTTACTGTAATGCCAATAAACGCATTTTTCTTTCTTTCTTAACTAGACGCCATCGGATACCAAGAGTCAATAACGACGTACCGCCTGTAATTTTAATGGTTTCGATTAATGTTTTGTCTGAAATAAGGAGGATTCTCAAGACACTGACGTTCCTACCCAAGTCTCATTTTCCTTGCTACGTACTAAAAACCTTTGAAGCTGTTTTCTGCTGAGTTCACGGAATAAACGTACGTCGGTGCGTTATTCCAGCCATTAGTTTTATAGCTGCGAGCGGCTACAGGAAAATAAATTCGGTCACGTAAGAAAATTGTTATTATCCGTAAGATTTTCCTTGTTCTAACATAGCACACGTAGGTACCTAGCTACGAGAGTATTATCTAGCAGAAAATCAATAACATCTTATAGTAAATGGTTGGGTATGAGGAATTCCATTTTCTCTAAAATTCCATTAGTGAAAGAATTTTACAATCATTTTATATGTGACCGACGTCTGACCAACCAACCAGGCTGCGTAGATCGCATGGCTCACGAGCGGGTGTAGATTACATTAGGCAGGCAGGCACGCCCGAGGCCTTCGAATACAATGCGTCAGCCAACAATGAAATATTAACGAATATTCGCACTCAACCATTAAAAAACCGTAATCAAGCGATTCAAAGTTCAACGGCCATAGCCGTGCTCTCGTAAACGGTAAGCGGCACCTATAAATTTTATACGATAAACAAAGAAACAATCGCACTGTTGTAATGTCAAACTTTTGCGGTAGGTTATGGAGCATTGTGAGTCCTTCCGTGTGGTTTTATGCATTTTTTATAGTATCGCCTTACACGGCTACGATTGGAGCAAATTAAGGCGGCGCCTATTCGTCGCTAGCGGGTCGCACGGCCGCGACCGCCGCGCGACCGCGCTCTGACCGCCGGCGACCAGCGAGCGACGCGCGACACCACACCATAGCGCACAACGTTTCGTCACGAGTGCGCAATAAACTTTTATCGCTTGTTCTTTCAAGTATTATTTGACAGTGTTGATGCGTTAAATTGCGATTAATAGATGATTAGCCATTCGGGCGTGCGTTTATAGCGGTCTCGTAATAAATTCATTTTATTGCGTATCAATCACGCGATAGTCGTCGCGGTGGACGCGACTCCACTGAGTTTCGCCTCCAGCGGCCTTTGCAGCCGCCTGTAGTAAATATTTTTTTTTTATTGGAGGCTATAATTCTTACTGTAACTGGTAGCTTTTCTCTGCAAATGCTCTATGCTAAATAGGTTCCCGATAGATAGTAAAACCTCTTAAACGGATACATGCGTGCGCAACGAGCAAATAGAAAATTTATAGAAAGTTTGTACCTACGTAAGTATTGGTTTCATTATTATGGGGATATACAAGCTTTCAAAATATTTCGTGGAGAACAGAAGATCACGAAAGCTTAGGTAGCTTGTCACTGATAGCTAGGTACATGTTTTGAAATAAGTAGCTTAACTGGGACTAATTTGTAATTGTACCTACCTTGTACCTATTGATTGAATGATGGTGCCTATTGAATGAAAACAAAGGAACATAATACAATACATAAAATAGGCTGCGTACCTAGGTAGCGAGTTTATACCTATTTCCATTTTCCACTTGGGTACAAGGCACGACTCACGATCATAGGTACCTATAATTTAGTTAAATAGGTAGGTTCATAGGTAGGAAGTAGGTACTTACCTACCTGTTTTATGTAGGTAGTACCTAAGTAAATTTTTAATTTTGTACATGGTGTGGAAATGCAGTAGGTATTACGTTTCAGGCGTTTTCACCGTTTATCAAAAAACATCTTCATAGAAATAAAATATAAATGTTTTCTGAGTGTTATGAGAAAACACAATTTATTCATTAACTTATCCATCCATTTTAACATTCGATTAAAAAATATACCTATGTTCAGAAAATTAAGAAAACTGCTAAATATAAAGTCGATATTATTAACTGAGGCTAAAACTCGCGTTTAATCGCACCGTCGCACGCGGCATATAAAAGCTGTAACACACAACACGCGCTATGTTTAGACACCTAACAAAGTACAGTCGCCAGCAAAAGAGACAGCGAGATCACGGCACCTTTAGTTTAGAGTGTCATAAATTCACCGCCATTAATATTTGCTTAACTTACCATAAAGTGAAGTGGCGAACCGCTCCGGGCTGGCCAGTAAAACGTGCACTTAGTAAAGATTATCTCAGAGGTATGTGGCTGTAAATAATCGATGTTACTGCACTATACCTACGTACTGAGTTAATTTATGAGTGGCCGTTGTGTAGCGCTTTAAGTAACCAACTTGCTCCGCAACTAAGAAAGGTTTTGTGTCCGCCACTGTTTACTATAAATAAGAGTGATTGGGTATATAAATTAGTTTGAGTTGTTAAAGAAATATGTAGCGGAAGTTGATTGCTGTATTTTATTGGCTATTATATATTTATTCATGTAAAGATAGAGAAGTTAGCAATATGAAAGAAATTAAAAAAGCTCCAAACACTACCTACATGATACATAGGTAGGTAATTACCTACCTACCTAACTGTTATCCTAAGACTTACCTACCTACCTACATATACAGTTAAAACAGGACTAAAACTTTATCTAATGATGGGTGATTTTAACTACAACCTTTTTTTTACAGATCTCAGCAAAATGGTATGAAACAAGAAAAGTCCGCGTAGTTATCTGCAAGACGTTGCCTAAAAGGTAAGAATGTCTACTAAATTAAGAGTAGAAATACTGTTGTTGTTTATTTTTTAATAATTATTCTGTAAACACTTTTGTTTGCGACTGTAACTGCCTTTGTACCGTATTGTGGCGCTGTCTTAAAATATCCATAAGTAGGTATGTAATCATTACTTAGGTAGGTATACGTAGCTATGTAGGTATTGTGCAGCAGAATTAATATAATTGAAACTCAAACTCAAAGCATTTATTTCAAATAAACCAATTATAGGCACTTAAGGCAGTCAGTGTTTCGTAAAGTCGAATTCAAACTAAAGAAGTGGGATAGGTTATAAGTTCAATATATTATATTTCACATAAAATAAAAAGGACCAACAAGACCAAAAAATGTAACCAAACAAAACATTCCAATCAACTTGAAAAAAAATAAAATCTGATACCAGAATTCAAGAGAAGAAATAAATCCAATCTCGTAAACCTCATTTTTTAGTTTCCGCCATCTTCGAAGTATCTCAAAAATGTCCGCCGGTCATGGACCGTCCTACCGCGCATCGAACGGTATCGCCATACTTCTTTCTTTTTAATTTTTCATTCCCCTTCTCAAATCGAAAGAACTCACGCTGCGATCACCCAGCACTCCCGTCGCTGTGCGAAAGAGATAGAACGACCCGTTTTTTTCTCATCACTCTTTCGACATATCTCGGGTGAGGAAAAGAGACAACAAATAAAGTAAAATGGCGTCGATAGCAAGGCATGGCAATGGCCCTGCAGCTGAAATTCTTAAGCACACATACAAAGAATGTTTGTGTGTGAGTTTGATTGTATTGCCGATTGGGAGGGCCCAAGATCAGATGTCTGCAACCTTTCTTGAGCGCTTCACATAGGATTTTTTTTATATTAATACTAAGATTCCCGTCAATCAACAATTTTTTTTTCACTAATGGGTATGTATGTAAAGTGGTTTTAATAATTAACTTATTTATTATTAAAACCACCATTCTTGATCTAATGATAACCTGGTGGGTACTAAAAATGACAAAAGTGATATATTACAATACTCTGTTATTTAAAGAAAATGTGCAATAAACAGATTTTAAAAAAACCGAGTGCGTGACGGGCCACGCACAATGAAAGGTTCCGTAGTTGAAAAGAATTTATCCCAAAAACAAACTTAACATTCTAGTTGAAAAACATGTTCTCCTTAGATTGATTTACGTCACGGTCAATTCTCCAACTGCAAATTTAAGTTTGTAATAGCAAAAAACAATTTGTTTTATGTGCTATAAGTACAAAATAACGATGTTTGGACTTTTTCCTTTATTTGTGCTGTGAGACCTTGCTTCTTTCCCATGATTCTAGGTCAACGGGAAGTACCCTATAGGTTTTGATTTATTTAAGAGTATCAAAATATGTCGCATAAATGTCCGTAATTTTTTTATTGCGTTGACTTAGAAGCTTGATTTTTTTAGAGCTTGGGACCTTAGACTTACGTACTTATTTGATATTAATTTCAACTTGATATCTCCACGCGTTGCAGTGAAAAGGGTCTTGACAGACTGACAGATAGACAGACAGACGGACAATGAAGTGATCCTATAAGGCTTCTGTTTTTTCCTTTTGAGGTACGGAACCCTAAAAATGACTATTTTGGGACAAAATACATGAAAGTCCTAAATTATTTGTGTGGTTTAAGAAAATGAAATTGTTTAATTTCTACTTTTATATCTGTAATATATGTATATGGTGTACATAATAAAGAGTATTCTATCGATCTATTTATCTTCAAAACGTTTTTTCTACAAGACCAGAAATCAAAATAAAACAATAAAATGTTTGTGACCTCTACTCCGGTAAGAATAGATTCATCTGATTTCCGAGAGATGGCGCTGTTCTCAAAATGAGAGAGAGCATGAAATGTAGAGCCCTGAAAAGGTTTTTAAAGCTTTGAATTTATTGTCTTCAGTGATGAATACTTTATTACGTTACATGAAACGTTAATGAGCATGATGATTATGATTTATTGTGAGATAGAAAAAGAATAAGGAGATATTGCAGTAGGAATTGCTAGAAAGGATACCTAAATAAATACCTACCAAATATTATATTTTGCTTGTGCTGCTATGGATACTGTTTGAAACTACTTAAATCAAAGAAAATACGTAATAATATTATCCGCATTAATGGTCGTAGGTAACACAGAAAACACTCATTGAACTAGGTAGGTAGCAGTAATTTCTGCAGTAGGTATGAGTACTTAGGTAATTATGTCAGGGTAAACATAACAGCCAACACCAAGGATATTAATTACAGGAAATATAAACAATTTCTTTAATAGTATTAAAGAAATATTAATAAGCTATGAGTTCCTTACTCATAATATCTAGGAATGTTCTACAACTTCAATGTAGGTATTACCTATAATTATTATAAAATAGAAAAAAGTTTATGCCAATCTTACAATTAATAGGTACATGTCAAAAAGTTATTTTCATAGATATCTCATGTCGTCATACCTACATTATCCATGTTCATAAAATTATTTCTTACAAAGCTTAGGTACTATAGTATTCTGATGTGTCCTTGTAGAGCCCATCTTATCAGTGTGACACTGTGCTTCCAAAGCTTCTAAAAGTTCCACACTTTTTTAATAGATGGCGCTAAACTCAATGATAATAGTAGAGCTTCCTGTCATTTATTTCAGGCTCAAAAGATACAAATAGAGATGGTTTTACAGTTTTTATGGTATATTATATATTATGAAACATAATTATAATGAAAATCAATAATAGTATATTTATGACCGTGAGATAGTTAAAGAGACACAATACTCTCAGTTCGGACTCTACATTTGGAAAAGGTTTATGATTATGAGCCCTTTAATTACCTAAGACTGGTAACAGAGTAAAATTTCTTGCTATTATTTCCAAACATTATTGTATGATACTCGTAGTACATAAGCACAACTTAACCATTTCTTCATTCTTTTTCGTCGTCTAATTTCAAAAGACGAGGAGAAATTCTACAAAAAAAACAAACAACAGTTTGTGTCTTCGAGATCCTATTAAAATTCAGATGAAAAAAACTGTTTATGTTTGGACACACTTGCATCTACATAAATACAATGCAAGCGCGGGCGCATACGCTTCCTAGAAAGGCAAGTTGACCCAATTTTCTATTAAAATTCAAATTATTTTTTTTCGCGAGCAAAGAGAAAGCTGAGTTATACCAGTCAGTATAGCTCCAGATTTTAGACGATAAAGTGGTGTTGTGTACGAAAAATGTTGAAATCGTGTTTTGTTTTAGTTCTAAAAATTAATTTTGATGTAAACACAGGGTGTAAATTCGCGCGCGTTGTTTGGCGTCGCGCCAAACAAATCTCGTCGGGCAAACACAGATGGCGACGGAGAAACGCGACTAGGTACGTTGTTTGTCAGAATTCTCCTTGAAACTAATTAAAATCTGTCTCTGGATTAGATTACATGACGGAAATTAAATTAGAAGCCCATTAATACTGCCAATCTAACTTTTAACTCCACTTTGGATCAATAAGCGGTTTGATCTAAAAGTTCATCCGATTTCTCGGAGACGATTCTAATTTTTTAACCTTATTTTTAATAACTTTTTGGTTCAATAAATATGTCTGTTAGTCAGAATCAGAAGCGGCCAGTATAGAAATGATCGTTTTGTTGTTTGAAATTCGAAACTTGTTTCACCGGGTAGGTATGTTAAACAAATTAAATTATAAATCTAAGAGACCGATACTAAATTCCACGTGGTGTGTGGTCTCTTTAAGTAATATTTTGTCTCGAAAAGCCCCGACTGGTCAACGTTTTAATGATCTTAGGATGCAACTTAATTTACTGCAGATAATTATCTTAAAAGATTATGCACAGATTATTTTAATGTTAAATGCCGATATACTTTCTTATTATAAGTAATATGTTCTCTATCATCGTTTACAAGTAAAACGTTTTATACTTGGTTGAACATAAAATTGGATAGGTATTTGAAATGGTATCATTGGAACACTGTTTTGGTATGGCGTATCGCCGGTTGTGTCACCTTTCAAGAATGCGTTCGGTTCGTATTCTGATTTAACATGCAAATCTATTCTGTATCTACTAGTGTATAGTTATGTTAACAATAAAGTGGTCATGTCTGTTCTTATCTTTGACATTGTTCTGAATAGCAACATAGGTAATAAATAAACCTATGTGTAATTTATTTGAATATAATGTTGCAAGAGGAATTTTCTTCAGCTAACTATGGAATTTTGAATAAAATTGGTTTGTAGATATTTTTTCAGAATGGGTTGTTGATCTTAATGGCCTCTGAGAATCTACCTAGTCTTGTTACGAATTTAATACTTGGGTGTGATCTATCATTTGTAGTCAACTTCAGTAAATTACTTATTTATTTGGACACAACACCATGCACTTTGTTCTCTTTACCTCCTCTAAAACTCATCCTTTTACATACTCACATAAAATAAACCGGTTCGATTCAGTTAATTTAACGTAGGTATCTACGAAATAGACCAGACCCCAATTTAGTCAAATTAGATTCCCTTCCCCGTTTTGCCCTTGGTCCAACTTTATCTACCTGGAGCTCCCTTTCAAGGAGCGGCCCCTTATTTTATCAATAACGATAAGTAAGGCTATTTTGACTTCAATCTTGTACTGTTATCTTCATTATTTTCCGATAATAGAATTGATATTATATCTTTACACATCAGCGGCGTCGGTGGCATGCCATCAGTATTTTCTATTGTGTCCAAATAAGCATAGAAATAGGTCCACTACTTTTTATATTAACTGCAATCTGAAACTTATTTTATTTCATGTTTTTCTTCATACCTATATGTTTTTGTTAGTATATTATCCTGCGCAGTTGTTACAGATTACTGAGTGGGACCGGTCACTTCTCTACTGATAGACAGATTAGGTATCTATGAGTTGATGCCCATATTAACGACGATACATTTTTCAAATAATTAAAATTATCTATCCTATTAATTAGAAGCTGCTTTACAGTTCTACTCTCTCCGTTCCCTTCATTAGCAAAATTTTCTTTTACATCGCTTGAAGAATTACCTACCTACGTAGTACCTACCTTCCATATCTTTTGAAGCAAGTGTGGTTAATTAAAAAGAACGAGCTGCGGACGGTAGTCGGTAGTCCACAACGCGGGTGTTCCAGTACCTACGGCTGGTAAGTTATGTGTCCGTTTGTCCGCGAGCTAACGAACGCCATCTTTATGGCCTCGTTACCGCTAATAAGTCTCGGCTATCGTTCACCAGTACTATATGACCCTCTTGTGTACTCCACCTTATCTCTTTGTAGATACTTAATTGATAAGATTTCGTGAGGGGAAATTATCTGGCAATTAGAGTACCTAAAGAAAAGTGTGTAACCAGTTTCCAAATCATCCTAATACAATTAGGTATGATAAATAGGTTGTCTAAAACGTGATGAGCTTTTCTAATTAATTTTCAGGAGTTTTCTTTGAACGTAGCACATTAAAATTTGATACGATAAAAGCCTAGATCGTTTGCAATAATATCCGATCCAATGAACACAGTTTTGACTAAAAACCTTTATAAAAGAATTGCTATGCTGGATAATGCCTGAACAGAAAAAGTTAAGTAGGAATATAAAAGTCTCAACGCGTAGTCTACGAAGCAATCTGGAAAAATGCCATGTAGCGTCTTAGAATATTTTGCGGTGAACATGTTTTGAAAACACAATCAATTTAATAAAAATATTTTCGGCCAGATTTTTACGACTTCTACAAGAGGGGTGTAAGTGAAAACATGTTCGGAAGCGGGGATATCCTTGCAATAACAATAACTCATACAGTTTCGCGCGCCCCCCGCTAGATGGCGCGCCACGGACACAAGTAATCCATTTATTCTCGGGGCGAGCTTTATGTAGCGAACTCTTAAGAGCCAGTGCTATATTGTTTTATGTTATTATTTATAAATATCGGCGGTGCGTGTGCCGACTGGCTCAGAGGGAATTATGAGAAAATGTTCCCTCGCTCCCACTAATGCACCTCTACTTATCTTAATTATACATAATCGGGCAATTTACTTACTTTCGGAGAATTTTTATAAATACCTGGCAGATAAGTTACTTTGTAAGTTTTGGAAGTGGTCATATAAAATAAAGAGTTGCCCAATCAAAATTGGTAGTGTGACAGGTAATATTAGATACACTCGCCGTAGGAAAATTAGCATAAAATTATATTAAACTCTATCGAGGCGTTAATGTTACAAGAAGTATCTGTTACTTAATGGCATTAGTTAATCTTATAAATAACGGATATTTGAATATTATGGCTATAAGATGCAGTGCTCATGTGCTCATCGTGTACTTCTAGTCACATCTAATTACCTATAGGCCTACAACCCACTCTATCATAACATAAAGATGTCTCAAATATTCTATATGTATTCTTGTATCATTCAATACCTAAAGGGTCATATTATAATGTATGACATTCATGTCAGTTCACACGCTACGCTTAGTGGACGGCTGTCTTGTGTAATAATTGTTCCTTCAGCGTTGGTAACGGAGTGACATTCCGTCTGGGAACAAGAACTCGGCTGTAAGACATCCGGGGAATGTGAGGAGCAATTACCCTTCTACAGGGGGAGGGGGGAGGAATCTTGGAAGTTTCCGACCCTGTGGAATTTTGCGGATGAAACGTTTTAATTGGAATCTCTCGAGAATATTTTGTAATTGCTGGCTGCTAAGAGCCAAGGAATTTGTTTGATATTCTCAGTTTGAAATTCAAATTAAGACCTTGGTTGTGTTTCTCTTTGTTTTGATTTTGTATGGTGACATTATCTAATGGGATGTATTATGGTGGTGTGTTCGGGTATCGGCAGTAAAAGAAAAGTGTAACTGCGTGCTCCCGCCTACACTTCACCACGAAGGCGGAGGACATCGTGGGTTACCTACTTACGTGCGCCAGAAGATGAGGTACACGCCGAGGGTGCAGTTACTGGAGTCGCACCGCAACGTCAACTTCAAGGCTTTCGTGGTGTTATCTGTCCGTCGTCATGGAAAAATACTTTTGGCCGCAGGACGTGGTGTTCCGTCGCTTCCGCAGACAAGTACCACAGCACAGCACAAGGACAAGGACAAGCTATAGTGAAGTGAAGTGCTACTAACATAGTTTTAAGCAATATTTATTAACACAAGTTTTGTTTTATACTTTATATAGGTATATTTTGTTTGTAAGTTATGTGTCTATGGACCATTGTAGTCTGAAATAAGTAAATGTTTTTTTTAAATTTAATAAACAGATCAAAACAACCAAGTGCTACTTACTGATAAAATATTTTGGACTCCTTCAATTTCAAACATTATTTTCCAGAATAAAGCACTGAGATTTGCTTACGAATCTTCACCAAGTTTGCATTTACAGAATGGTATGAATTTTCGCATAAAATTCGAATAGATTGTCATAATTATGCATCTGGACGGCTCCCCTATTCGGGGGCGTTTTAAAGCCATTCTCGAGTTCATCCTTCTCTCTTTGTGTCTACTTTATTGTAACTCAAAGAAATGCAAAATATGCTGGAGTATTGTAGTTTATTTTCAAAGTTCGAGCGAAGGTTCTGAATAAAATTACAATAAGAAGCTCCAGTAAGAATTCCTTAGACAACCATACGAAGATACTTTGTACCTACCTAAAAGAAGTTTAAATAAAATAAAATATTACAGTGCGATTTTTCTTTTTCTATTGTTTGAAATCGGGTTAAAGCTATACTGACTTATTGGGTATTTACTGCCCTAGAGAAAAACGGCTATTAAAGGCATAGAAATTAACATAATTTTTAATTTATTTTAATTAAGAACTTAAGTTATTACTGACAATGAAGGACAGAACTGACAAAAGTAGGTACCTAGAAGTAATCAATTACAATATTATTATCTGTTGATATTTATTACAATCTATTTAAGGTCAGTAACAACTACTAACGGCTGAACCCAATAACCTATCTATTACCAGTACTGGCATACTGGACATAGAAAAGACTATCTATCTATGGTTTTAACGTCAAAATAATCTATCTATAAGAGACTATGGAACCTTACCGGCCTGACATAAGGACAGATAGAATTATACTGTCTACCATCAATAGCGATCTGTCTGTTACTGAAAATAGGTTATTGAGTTCGGCCGTTAGTTGGCACCTTACTTACTTGTCTTTCTAATTACATCAATATTTTTTACAACGCATAAAAGCATTTTTAACAAGAAAATGCATAGGTACCTACAACAATTTAATGAAAAACCTACAAAAAAAAGGGGAAGATCTTATTGGGCATAAAAAAATTTGTTCGCAGCGCTGTCAATGGGAAAAGTGCCCAAAAGGCTGGCAGTATTGCCACGTTGGATGGCATTCTTAGGTATTTTTGTTTTAGCTTGCATATCTACTTGCTGTTTCAATACACAGTAGGTACGTAAGTACTACCTATTATAAGTATAAGTGCCTACCTATCTAAGTACCTATATAATATCATTACCTAGGTACCTATAGTAGGTCTGTGGGACCGGTTTAAGGGCGAGAGCCTACCCGACCAAGTTATAATCATTCGTATGTAAATCAGCCCAGGCTCGACTCAGCGAAGCCTTTATCATCTCGTTAAGTATGATAAGTAAAGTGGATCTCTTTTTTACTTAAAAAACCCCTCAACTTAATATTTTTCATAAAATAATTTAAAGAACGTCCACAATTAAGTATGCAAATTAAATTAAGTCGCTCGCGTTTTTACTTTCATAGTAGGTACCTAAGTTTACAGTTCGTGACTATATTATTAAACAGGTTCGAATAAGAAGTTATATCTAGGTTCCAGGGGCGTAGCCTTCAAACAACCCGATTCTTATCGGCTTCCCTTCGGAACAACCACTCTTCTTAGTGTCTACTACTGCCAATTACGTAATATGGTACACCTGTGTGTGCAGCTGTGTATCACATCATATTACATAGGTAATAATATTTAATACCATTTAAATACATCATAAGATTAAAAACCTACAGTTTTTTGTTTGAGTTTATAAGAACTGAACAATTTTTTCTGCGGCTTCCCTCTAATGATAATTGTAGCTGCGCCACTGCTAGGTTCATTGCCATAAATCGTTGATATAATAACCTCATTACTCACGCCTGGCCGATTTGACGTCAGAACACATAAAATCTAAAGTAAAGATTAGAAACTGCATAGGAAAGCTTTCTAAGTGAAGAACTTTCTAAGTTGAAACATTTCAAATAACAGAAAAAGTCACATTATCATGTAGATCGTCAGATAATTGTATTGTTGCTGACAAAGGCTCCTTTCAATAAAGTTTGAGGAAGATAAATTAACAAAAGAAAACGGGTTAGGTAACAAAGCTGAGTTACGTAACGCGGCACAAAGGGTACCTACCCGGTATGAATATGAATGGGTTGTTTGGTAAAATTGGGCCGAAAACAACGACCGAGCGCAATTTCTTTTGTCTATTTTTTTTTTCTCGTGACTGCCGACAATTCGCTGCGAAAAGCCGCGATGGTAAAATTCTGTTTTTGTGCTAAAAATATTATTTTGATATTGCACGCTGAACGTTTCATCAGAACGGAAGTGTGAGCGCTTTATATTTAGATTTTCTGTGTTACGTTTTCTGTTTCCGTTGTAGGTATTGTGATTGATATTCTGAGTGGTTTTTCGCGAAATCGAACTTATATTTTCTTATGGAAAGTAAGTTCCGTGACGCTTGCAATAAGATCAAGATAATGATTTTTAGATAGGTACCAGTACCTAGGTAATTATTGTTCCTATGTGTTTGACAAAATCAGCCTTAATAAGTATACGAACGAATAAACGAGAAAACACAGCAGATGGGCAGTACAAAACTTTCTCCCACTCTCTGCCTATTAAGTGGTTAGAATCCTTAGTTTTCCCAACGAGTTTCCTCAATTGTTTCGGTCGGTATTTATTAAATAACCCGGGAAGGGCGTCCCGGTCTGTGGGCTAAGCCCGGTCGTGCTCTTAATAAAGGCCTAGCTTAATATTGTATGTGAATACAACAACAGCCATGTGTCCGTTTTGTTTATATTCCAGCCAAAACTCCGAATAGGCGACGCTCGCATTTTATTATCTTTTTCATGAGAGCAACATTTTCATTGTTTTTCATTATGTTTCCAGTTCATTTACTTACTTTAAGTAAGGTAATAGTAAGTGGCTAAGTACAGCCGTACGGTTCGATCGATTAGGTTAAGCTACGCTTGCTGTGGTTTTGGTCCGTAGATGGGTGATCGTCTTTAGGTATACCAAGACCCCTCCGTGCCTCGGAAAGCATGTTAGACCGTTGGTCCCGGCTGTCATTCGTGGATCTTTGCCAGTCGTTACGAGTCGTCAGAAGCCCGAAAGTCTGACAACGAGTCGTACTTAGGGGTATCGTATCGCCCATTAACTGGGTTGTGGAGGAGAGATAGGCACCTTGAAATACTGGTATTCAGCTTTACCGGTTAGACTGGAAGCCGACCCCAACATAGTTGGGAAAAGCCTAGGCAGATGATGATGAATTAGGAGTTGACGGTGTAAGTAGGTACTCCTACCTATGTGTACTTTATGATTTTAATATTATGAAAATGTTTAATCTCACAGATATGTACCTACCTATTTAGGTAGGTAGGTACATATGTGTTACAGGTATCGCAACATTCCAGGTGCCATTTTTTGGTACTCTAGACACTTCCCTTCTATGCCAATTTTCGCCATACTTATATAGCTGGAAGATACCTTTAGATCAAAACAGTACCTACCTACCTATCTCTGTAAATCTTTGCAAATACTATAATTTAAATTACTAGATTTACGTTCAACATTCATGGTATTGAGCGCGCAGCCATGAGAACACCGCTGCCGTAGCTGACTACGGTCCGGAAACGTTATCTCGGTTCAACTAAACAACTCACTCCAAACGAACGATACCCCTCGCAACTTCAAAAGTCATAAACGACCCTATATTCTATTGCAATTTGAATTTTACCACTCAAAACAAAGGGTTGTAAATTGAATGCGGGAGTCAAGTAGCAAAGATATTACAGAACATAAGACAAAAGCAATGCTGCTTCAGTAAACCTCTCTCAGACGAGTTAACCAGTTACCGCAGAGCTGAAACTATTCAAACAACTTCTAGGTTGGATACACAACTATAGTTACATGCTGTAAATGTATAGGTAGAGACATCTCAGAGAAGCGTCATGTTTTGGTTGAAACACATTGCTACATTTAAGATTTATTTATTCAGCCGGGACAAGACAAAACTGCAGTAAAAAATCTCCGAATTGCTGTCAACAATAGGTACAGACTCATTTCTGAGATTAAAAAAACAAAAATCGAGGTTAATGTAGGCCGAGAAATCTCCTCACAATTTAAAACTGAAAAAATCAACTTAATTCATTAAAATTACGAGACAGAAGATTGTCAGTTATGGTCTCTGAGAGCGAATGTGCTGAATCGACGAGCGTCGAAGCCGGTCGTAAATCTCTTGAATTCTCTCTGGATGAAAATAAGCGACAGAGTCGTGCCACAGACCAACACGCGTCGAAAACAGAATGTTCGTTCCAAAATCAATTTTTTACCATACCATACAATTCATTCTGTTTACTTCGACAAATGATGTTTTGGTAGTTACCTACCTAATTTATTTTATGCCAACTTTGCCAAAGGCCAAAATAATAACAATGTGAGCCACCAACTGCCAACATATTTTCAGACTGTGATTTCAATTTACGTTTCAAAACTCTTTTGGACTCTTTTTATCTGTCTAAACTTATGTAACTGCTAAAATATTTCAGCGCATAATCATTTTGAACAAAATTTTAAATTACCCATTCATAAAATAATATCGAGGTTACGTTAAAAACAAAATATTTTGGATAAATCTATTTTCTAAAACATCTAACCTACCTAAAAAAATCAATAGATATTTTAAAATCAAAATCTTAGAACGGGTTCATACAAAACACCTATCTCTTTGAAATACAAGGCCGCCATCTTGCCGCGTCAACCAATCACAGAGAGTTCTGCCCTAAAATCCAATATGGCGGGCAGGTAGCTGCCTATAGCGTAAGGCCATTCCGTATTGTGACGATGCTGTGAATGGTTGTGAGGAACTCAGAAAAAATATTATATTATGGACTGTTTTTTCAATAGACAGATACTTTTGTCTAAAGAATAAATACGACAGGTTGACATATTTTTTTATACAAAAACTGTCAAACTGCAATATTTATTCCTTAGATAATAGTTAACTGACCATTGAAGAATCAGTCCTAAGCTGATAAAACTTCTGCTTCAATCAATTATTATTTTGAATAATTTCGGGCTACTTCTATCCATCTGATTTAAAATGCCGGTTTTTGTACCCAATTACTTATAAAGTGCCTAATACTAGGAGTAGACCTACTAGATACTTATCTCGGTAATTTAAATTACTTCACTCAAAATATTAATAAAAATCGTGCAAATAGATAATAAATTACTATTTAACATTTAACATCAGTATTAGCGTGATTTACGACGTTTGGTGAGATAGCCTTTGTAACTGACCTAGGTACCTACATACAAGCACACAATAAAACTTTATGGTTTTTCAAGTAAACACACTGAACTATAATTTACAAACAAAATATTATACAATTCGAAGATAACAAACTCCTGGAAATTTACGGTCAAGTACGCATGTTGATAAAGACTGACTGAAATATGAGAACAGATGTTCGGGGTGAACGAACTAGGAACGATGCGCTTGCGCCGCACGACCCGCGACGACGATTTATTTATTAAATAAATGTGTCCACATTAACCTGACGATTTATACATAAATAGTCTTAATTGCTTTATGACACAATTTGACAATGTATTAATGGCTTTATCTGGCTATCTTTGACGCCATAAAACATACAAATTGCACATCAAAGTTACAACATGATAACAATCTTTATTATCACTGCATAAGTGCGTTTAGTATTTAATTGTGAACAATGTGTTTTAGTAATTGCTAGCGTTTATTGTTGTATCGTGTATTCATCTGATATAAAGCATTTTTCCTTACATGTTTACTGGCAGATGCGTTCATATTCAACAGCTTAATAGGTAGGTACCTAACTACTTTGAAATATTACACTAATAGGCAACACTAGAATAAATACAACGACTGTTTTATTTATTTATTTGTAAGAGATCCTGAACAAGTCAGTTAAAAATATAATTAACTCAAAACAGGTTGTATTATAAATGTTACTTTAAAAAAGCGTGTTAAAAAAAACAGCAGGTACTTACTTACGTAATTAACTGGAACATCTTACTTTATCAAACAACAAAATAAAACATCATTTTTTCCTCTGAACATATAATTTCATTGCGATAATAGATACGTACAGTAGATAGAGGGAGGGCAGAGGAGGTGATTTAAGAAAATTACATTATAAAAAGAGAAGAAAGGAAACCGGAGGGGCTTCGCCGCGCAGCGTCGCTCCAAAGACATTATTATAAAAATGTACCAATTTAAATTCAAATATAAAGGCGGTCTGCTGATGCTCTATTGAGAGTAGATTTACTATTTTACAGATGGGACATGAATGTGAGTAGGTATCAATCACAATAATATTTTAGGTTGTTTGTCGTCGAGAGGACGTCGTCGTTTATAAAATCATAAATAGAGCACAGTACCTATCTACCTACAATAACAAAATATGTTTACATACTTTCGGAACTGAAAATACCTAGGTTCTAACCAGATACTTAGCCACTTTACAAATCGGTACCTAGGTATCTAGCTTTGTACTTACCTACCAAAATAGAATCAACGTTCAATAAATTCGGTATCAAAAAGCTACTAAGTTTCACTTGAACAAAACTAATCTATCTAAATACCTTTGTGCTAGCTTTTACTGGTACTTTTCTTAAATTGGAAAAGCTGAGACGGATCAAATCCTGTCGAAATGGCAACTTTGCCAATAAAAACTTTCTTTGTTACCCAGATAGTATCGACTAAACTCTTTCATTCGTTCTAACGCTCTTCTATTCGAGGGGAAATGAGTGCACATAGCTATAACTTAGGTACTATAGGTAGGGCTTGAATGACTTTGGTTAATGTAACCTCTAACTCAGGGCAAAAGGGCCTGTGGGATTGTTTCCAGGGGTTATTAAAAACTTTTTAAATCTTTGAGATAAGAAAGCTTTTTATGTTTTAAGAATAAAGGAGCTATCAAACTGATAAGGTTGTTAGTGTGGCTAAATTGCAATGTTTTACTAGAGGCTTTTGTTTTATATTTTGTTATTTTAATTGGGGTCTTTGGCAGCTTTAGTAAAATTAAACCAGAAGCCCAATTCCCGTAACTAAAAACGTTCAAAATCTAGTCGTAATCTCATCTTAGTGACAATCAAATATCAAAAATGTAGGGAAAGTAGGTATCTAATTTTTGACATATTGAGACTAAGATTGCCTGCTTGACGGTCTTCTACAGATTATACTTCGGGGAGTGTGCTCAAGAACTCCACGACCTCATTCCGCCGGCCCCCTTCTATCAGCGGACATCTAGACGCACTGCAGGTTACCATCCTTACCTAGTTGCTATCCCACCAATTCGCACTAAGCGTTTCCAAATGTCTTTTGTGATGCGCACAGCAAAGGAGTGGAACTCTCTGCCTGCGTCTGTGTTTCCGAATGCATACAACCCCGATCTCTTCAAAGTGAGAGTGAACAGGCTTCTTCTGGGTAAACTCGCTCCATCGTCGACTTTGTCTCTGTCATCTCTGACCTAGACTAGAGTCAAGAGCAAACCTATCTCAAATAAAAAAAAAAATCAAAAAATGTTCTTTTACGAGAATTGCCCCATGAAAATTTTGTTAGCAGTTGTAGGTACCTACGTTGGTAAGTTCGATATTAGCTGAGGATATATTTTTACCATGTGGTAGGTGTGTTCCGCTTTGTTTGTGCCTCAAAGCTGCTGGATAATTTAGGATTCAGCAGTTTCTATCAAGTTTTAAATCTGAAATTATCAAAGAAAGTTTTGCAGTTTAAACGTTTGGTCTAATGATTTGTTATGACATAAAATATAAAGGCAAAAATAAGATTTTTTGGGAATTAAAAAATTAAGTAATGATTAAAAAAAAATGGTTAGGTTAGGTTAAAACTATGACCTCCTACGCACGAGCTGAGCGAGAGCGAAGCAAGCGGTGCCGCGGCAGCGGCCGGCGAGTGCCAGAAACGACTAGATTAGGTATATAGAAAAAAAAAATGGAAAAAAAGAGATTATTTTTAGCAGGCTATCAAGAACCGAACTAGACGAGGTTAATTATTTAAAAAAATGGTTAGCTTAGGTTAGGTTGAAACTATGGCCACCTACACACGAGCCAAGCGAGCGAAGCGAGTGGTGCCGCGGTAGCGGCCAGCGAGTGCCAGAAATGACTAGATTATATAGAAAAAAAAAACGATATAAATAACGACGATACTTAATATTTGGCTTAATTTATTTTGCGTAAAATGTGTTATTCCAACTGAAACATTTGACTACATAAAAATTGGTAAAAGTAGGTAGTAGTTGATAAACAGGTTATTGTTTAAACATTCACTTGCCAAACATTAGGTTTGCGTTACAATTATTTGTGAAGAGATTTTTTGCTAAGTAATAATTTGGCAAATGGAATTATGTGGAAAATTGTTTGGGGAGTGATAATTTGGCAATTTCTTGTCGATGAAACAAGGGAGACCCGTACCAATTTCCTACCTACTGTGATATTTTTCTTTTACTTTATAGATACCTACGTCTTCCAAATACCATTGATATATCTATAACATAAACGCTAAGTAAAACTGTTCGTATATCTAGTTACAAATCCACTAATATTATGTATCTGCTACAAAATCAGATTGGTCACACGTTTTCATAACGTGCTGAGCTTACTAATCGTAAAGCATTTTTGTAATCCGTAGTAGGTACCTACTTACTGCATGCTGTGGTGGGATCAAGATACCTCGCGTGTTATGTCTGACCCCCAAAATAGATGAGAGAGGATATTATTACCTGTGTGTGTGTGATGATTGTTTTATGAAAATGTTTTTCACTTAAACATTAGGCAGTTAAAAACAAGTTGGAAACAGAAAATAAACTGAAAACTTAGGTAGGTACTAAATAAGTGTAAATCATTACTAAAATAACATACCTTTTTATATAGAAACAACGAGCTAAGATGTAATCCTGAAGCAGAGTTTGGACCAAAATGAATAACTACCTACCTACATTTTTCGATGAATTCCATAGGAAAAAATACCTTTGTAGACTGTTTTATGTGCCAAGAATATGGAGTCGATTCAACTGATCAAGTCGCAAAGAATAAATTACATTTTAATTCATCTCAATATTTTGATCATAAGCTGCTGTTGTAGCTATGGGTACCTACCTATGTATTGTCTCCACAATTTTGTCGCCCGCATAAAAGTTCCTATTTCTGAACAATCATATCGTCAGGGCCCACAAACTCCATGAATCCCAATGTCCCGGAAAATATAACAAGGCGATTTATATTCGGGGGCGGTTCGGGACTCGTTTTTCTATCACAGAAATCTGGGCCTATACCTATGCGTTCCGTATTATACGAAGGTAACCCTCCGCCATTCAAGTTAAATTTGTACCATCTGGAAAGGAATTTATTGAGCCGAAACGGTTCTACTTATAATAAGTGTAGTTCCATTATTTTGAGTTGAAACGGTTTTATTTTCCCCTACTAATTAGAAACTTTTATATTGCAGACAGGAATACCTACCCTGAAATATTTTCCTTACACGTACTTAAAAGGAAGCTAAGCAAGTTCCAGAAGCAACAAAAAAAAAGTTTAGAAAAATTCGTTCTACACGACAAAATATTATCTAAGTAAGCCGACAGTTTTAATTTCTTTCTTAGCCAAATAATTGATAATTCAATCACGCGTTACGGTTGCATCCTGCCAACTGCAGGCCACGAATGTCAACTAAGGGAGGGGTGGCCACGAAATAATATCTATTATGGTAGCGGAGCCGCCCCGAAACAAAAGGTTCGCGTAAGGGACGCGTTATTTTTATACGAAACGACTCCAGAATAACAAAACGACGGCTTTTCTTCGTAAAAATATCTTAATAAAAGCCGGAATTGTGCGATTACATTCTGATCATGTGCCATCTCGCTTCCTCCGTTTGCCTCCAAACTATTGTTTTTGTTGAATTTGATTTATGTTTACTTTAGAAAAGATTTATTGTTATTTAAAAGGATACCTACGTTTATGTTTTATTACTTGTATAATATCCTATACAGTGTGGGTTGATTAATTAGTTTGTGTTTAAGGTCAACGGTGTCAGTGGTTAGGCAGTATGCGCTCGTAATTCAAATCACTCGGCGATGAAAGCAAGAGATAACACAATCAACAAAAATATAATATGATCCAAATGTAGGTACCTAACTTAATAAAATTTTCAGACCGCCGCCAAATTAATTCCCGTTCTTTTCGGACATTTTTATATTTCCTTACATTTGTGCATTCACTTCAAACTTAATTAGACTTTATAGAGCGTTCCTTCCCAATTTCGTTTTACTCTCGTCTGACGCACGCTGAGACTTATTCATTGGAGTGAGGGCGTGGGAGGGGTGTGCGGAGGGCAGGGGCAGGGGGGAGGGCTTGGCCCGAAATAGCAAATAAATGAGACGAAAATGTAAATGTTGCGCTTCAAAGATGAAAAGCGCGCCGCTGGCTCGTTCTTGTTAAGCTCATCGCAAATGTACCAAAATTAGGAGCTCGGCTGAAATAATTTTCAGGCCAGATGTAACGAACACCGCCGTTGTGAAACAGGGTGTAAATGAAAATACAAAATACTTTATGTCTACTAATTAAAGGGAATAAAGTTACTCTGTTTTGTTTTGTTGATATGAATTTTCCCAGCACACGTGTTCCTAATCACTGTAATATGTAGACCGTTTGATATTGTTCAGCATAAATTCTGTTACCTACAGCGAAGCCAAAACGGACCACCAACGCGAATGGAAAATAAAACGAACAGGCCTCCTGCAAAATTGTCTCTTTTAAAAAGAGAACGCAAACTGTTTATACTTAAAAAAGTAATTTAATGTTACGTTTAACGAAGCTTAATAAAGCCGTTTACTCACAATGTCTCAATCGAGTACAATGGGCGGGAGTTCACCATATTGTTTTCCCAAATAAGTCGGTTTAATAAAAGTCCGCATAAGTCTTCGACATATGTCCGGGTAGGATTATATTGAATCATTGCTGTACCACCCTCGTGTGTTCTCTGCTTTATCTCTGTTATTGCTATAAGTAATTGAATTCTCACATTTTTATATAGGTACATGTAGTTACGTAGTATGTTTGTATGGCTTTTATGTTATTTCTTTAGAGCTGGATACATGTAGGTGTGGTTTGATATGAACGACGTGTACCCTTGGATTGTGCTCAAAATTATCCGCACGTAGTAGTTTTGAGACGTTGATCTCTATATTTTATAACCCTCAATGTTCAGTTGAAAAATATTGTGTTTTTATAAGATTTTCCTGATTCATTTTTGATTTTAATTTTTGTCTAACTACTAGGTAGAGGTACCTATCTGGGTATCAATTCCATACCTACCTATTAGCAGTTAGTTAAGTCAAATCAATTTATGTAAATTATAATTACCTGCTAATTAAATTTAACACTAATACTCACACGTATTAATTGACTACAGACTAATAAGGATGAGGTAAATGAGTTTATATTTATTACCTACTAACAGCGATTACCTACGTAGTATTTTGATGGCTCTAACATCAAAGACTCATACAAACATGATTCGTGGTAACATATGTACCTACTTATAAAGTTATGTTACTCAACCTACCTATTTATGTCGGTGTAAATCTAGGAAAATTCTTAGGTACCCAAAAACGTGACAAAAGTGTATACCGTCGCAAAATAACATGTACCTACTCATGTCTTTCTAACTGTTATTATGTTCCTAATGACCCTTTGACCATAGCGCGGCACTGAACCTGTATTATAGGTACCAAGGTACTTACTATAAGGTACCAAGCCGTGGTACCAAGTCACGTTGCGTAGCGACCTCGCCATAAAGCGAGTCATAAAGCTTTTGAAACAAAGAGGCGCATTCATCAACCCGCTTCCTCTAAATTATGATAAGACCATAAATGATGCAGTCACATGTGCAAGGAGGTAGGTCACACATCCGCATTTATTTATTTATGGTAAATATTACAATATATCATTAGTCATAATAACCGAGTGAAGCAGTTATAAACAATTGTATTTTATAGTTTAAACAACCTTTCCTTTTAATCGTAAATTATTAGTCTACTATTACCAAATAATATGGCACACCTATGTGTGTAACAGTGTATCATATCAGATTACATAATTAGGTACCTACCTATATTTAAGTAGCAGTTTAATACATCATAAGATTAAAAACCTACAGTTTTTTGTCTGAGTTTATGAGAACTGAACAATTTTTTCTTCGGCTTCCCTCTAATAATTATAATTGTAGCTGCGCCACTGCTAATATATTGAAATAAGTATTAATTCTGCATATTTTCCTCCAGCTTATACAAAGCTCAGAGAAAGGCAGGCAATAATTGCGTGACAAACTGGCGTGACAAAAGTCACTCCATCTAAGTTTCTTTTTCCTTTCCTGCATAATTAGACTTCGACATGGAATCGAAGTGACTTAAAACTATAAGATATAGTTGGCTTAAATTATGCCTACGCCTACGTGCTACGCCGTAACTGCGTAGGGCGAGAATTGTAACTATTTGACTTGGCCAGATAAATCGTTCAGTAAGTGATATTTATGTGCAGTATAATGTAACCTGAATATGCAGTCTCCGCTTTATAACAGTGAATTACTTCGTCGAACTTACGCCCTTTAAAATTTGAATTCAATCAATAAACTCCTTTGTTTTTCGTAGCACTACAACAGGTTTAATTTTTTTTTTTTTAATGTTTTAAGTATCTTTTTGCTTTTTTGACATCATCTAGCATTGAAACCCACCACCATACATATCCTTAATTAAATTGAACCAGCAAAAACACAGAGGCAAACAAAATTAAATGTCACTTGCGACAAAACTCACATAATCTTACAAGCCAAGCCTGTCTCATTACGTACTTACAGAGGTACATAATGTAGCCAGTAAAGTATACAAGTACTTATGTGTGCGGTATCTGTGAGTGCATCGTTGCATCCGCGACGCGACGTAACGACTGCCTGCCGACAGAAAGATGGCTGATACTGCAATTCTTAGAAATCGGTGCAATGCACTCCATTTTTTTGCATGGCATTTGTTTTAGTATTTTGTTTTGCGAGGTAGATGCTTGCAGTTGTAGATCTTTGTGTTTTAGAATCTATGTACCTACTTATAATAAAATAGTAACGAAGTTAAAACTGTACCTACGTTGAATATTTTTGGAAAAAGTAATTGCTACGAGGCGTGGGAAAGGGTCTGATGCCGAAAATATAGTTTTTTAGAAATTTTGTCCGTTTGTCTGGATGTAGGTATGTTACGGATTGGCACAAAAACTTTCAAAAACTACTTCTGGGCATGCTCGTTCCAGCATACATCTCATCCATTGCTTTCCATCAGGCGTGATCGACAGCAAGAGCAGGCCCATTCAGAGATTTCAAAAAAAAAGTTTAAACGGATTTGGATCAAATTTGCACACAGTTTATAACCTGTATTAACACATAGGGTACTTTTGATCCCGGTAGTACCTATCTACATTCCCGTGGGATATTTTCCGACATCCAAGCGAAGCCGCGGGCAAAATGTAGTATATAAATTGGTCGGGAAACTTTCATATCTCAACTCAGCTTCAATGTAGGTACCTACCTGATTTGTTTAGGTCTTTTTCACGAAAATCATGTGATGGAAACGTATTATATAGGTTTATTTTTCTATAACGAATTAGTAAATTACTCACACTTGTAATAATAACACAACAAAGTTCTTAAACTCTGACCCAATTTCCTAATCTCAATTATTCCGAGCTTTCCCAAAAAATATCTCCGCGATGAATAACGTTGAATATTAATAATGTTTGTTCATGAAAATGAATTAATTTGTCCAAGTGGAAGAACGGGGACGGGATCCACTCATGAATTCATCCGGACCCCGTAAATATTTTATTGCCAGCGTAGAAAAAAATCTGAGTAAATTATACCTATTACCGGGAAATATCGCGAGCTGTTTTCAATCTTATACGTTAAGTGGTACAAACGATAAAAATAAATTCAGCGCTTGTGGGCATTTATTGCTAAGATTTCTAGAGCTTTGAAGGGTAGACGCACTTCCATTTTCTTGCTAATGGAACCTCCTTGGGGAGTGTTAGCAGCGCAATGAATTCGAAAAAGAAGTTTTCTTTCAAGAAAACCTGTCAGCGTTGAGTGCTGCAGATTTTTTATGCGGTTTCCAACTAGGGTAGGTAGTGTATTTTTATAACTCGGGGCAATATCCTCTTAAAAATATGATGGATTTATTAATGCTTGAAACTCTGAACTTAGTAAATAAATATCTCAATCCAGTTCGCTTTTTTTTCTAGACATATTTATATTATATTCACATACCTACTTATCTAGAAACCAAGTTTATTTATTTATTTATTTAAATAACTACCCAGTTCTTAAAATAAACTTTGCACCTAGGTTTATTCCTATATTTTGAAGAGTCTAGAAGAGACTCCTACGAGTATAATACGGTTAAATTCTTTACTTTCACCGGTAGAGAAATAAGTTGAATAAGAATTAATTAGATACCTACGTATTAATTCTAGACCATACCAAAACAGAGTTACAAACCGGAATATTAAATAAAGCTGTAAATAATATGTCCAGATTTTATAATGTAACAAAAATATTATCATATAAATAGCTCACATCATTTTAAATGGCCTTTATGAATACGAAAATTATTTTAAATATGCTCATGAGTTCTTTTTGTCTTAGGTAAATTAAAAGCGTATCATATATCTTCATAGTTACAACCTGTTGATAACTAATTGTTTTAAAATTTAAATAAAGGAACTTTTAAGATTTTGATTACAAATGTTATGATTTTAAGCCTATAATGGATAAGGCAATTATTCAGTTAAAAATCACTGAATGCAAAGTCGATGTTATCACTAGGAAATAAAAATTAATCTTCATAAATTATTTTAAAATTCCATTAATAAGCTTTAAGAATCTTGTCAGTTAAATATAAGTGACTTCCAACAAAATAAAAAACACGAATAAATTCTAAATAAATTCAATGAATGGGCCTTTAGAATTTTGACCTAGGTATATTCTCTAGATTTAAAAAAAACTTTCGAACTCTTTTTAAATAAAGAATAACTGAACAAAATCTTTCCAGCCAGTAGGTAATACCTATCTGGCAGCGTGTTGTCAACATTAACCAAGCCTGTCGTCAGCGACTATTCGGTTTAATTTATAGCATTAATTTACCTAAATAGTGTCTGGGTATGCTATGAATATCTATGGAATAGGCTTCCACACCAACGCTATACTTAATGTAACTGTAATATCGTTTAAATTATCGATTAGACACCGTTGTTTCTTGGTTTCTTGTCAAGTTTGTTCGTAAAATGTGGCTAAAATATACACACACAATAAACCAGGCCTTTTATAATTTTAAAGTTATAAAACGAGGTAAAAGTTCAGTTGAAATGTTTTATGAAACATAATATTTATATCTAGACAAACTTATCCGTTGTTCTTAAAATCAAATGAACTTTTAAAATGTTTAAAATTGGCCTGAAATCGAATAGGTAGATACGTACCCCAAGTTACGGAAAGGTAAGCAGATAATTGGGTTGTTCTGTCCCGATAAATGGAATAAGGCGCGCCCGTTACCACACTGTGGCCTAATACTGTAATCAAACCGTGGATGTACGAATGTAGGCAAAGCTTTATCTGCCCAGAGTTTGATTTTGTAGCTTTTCAGTGTAAATAGTTATTTCAGGAGTTATTTACAGGGCAGTGACTTTTACTTTAAGTTAGTACGGTACCCACGGAAAGCATGATAGGATAAAACAGGTTTTGTATAAAGCCCTGAAAAATCTCGTGACGTTTTCATCCAAAATTTATTCGCTAGGCTCTATTCAGTTTTGAATTGTATGTGTTGAACAAAAACAAATGCTCCACCATTTTGATTTTGACCAGTCATTGACACTGTGAATATATAGGAAGTTTGTCTCATCATAAATCATACAATTCCCCACGGTACATCAAAACTTTACATTAAAAAGGTACCTACGAGTATTTCCCTTTTCCTGAACTCTTACAAAGTAACGAAACAAAGAAACTGTTTGTCACGATAGTATCAGTATGATGAAATTCGTTCCACTAAATAAAGCCACTTAACGAGTTACATATAGGTACAAGGAGACTGGTTAAGGGCAGCAGAATATGTGCCTTTTTCCAGTTTTACTGCGTAGTAAAAATTCTATAAATGTTTTTAACTAAATTATTGTGGTAATATTATGTGCAAGATTGTTGCATTCAGAGTGGGTGTGAATGGCACTGTATTGTTTTTGTGCCTATATTTTTATTATATTACCTGATATGCATCCCACAGAGCACTATATCCTTCGTTTTATATCAAATAAAACATCTTGTAGGTACTCGTATGATATTATCACGACTAAAAGGTAATTACAAGGCTGTTGTAATAAATGAAGGTGTTAGTTCACGACTGACCAATTAGATTCGCCTATGCAATGCTGCAATATTATTCCTATAGCAAATAGCTGTGTTTATCACAACTAACAGAATAAAATTATGTTCTTTACGATCTTCAGAGTACAGCTTTCTGGTTTCAGGTGAGCGTAATTTGAAAGCTATGATGGAATGAAATACCTTCCTATAATACAAGTTTCTTGACATTCCTTAACTTACCTTAGTCTGAAATCAGCTGATCCCTACATTTTGACGAGTTATGCGAACATAAATGTAGGGAGCAGCTGTTTTTTTTCGCGATTTCAGGTTTGGTCCCACAGTAAAAGTTGTTCATAATGATGAGTACAATGACCCCTTAAGAGGTTGTGCGTTATTTATGTTACACCTTGTATATTATGTTCTTATATATTAAAGGGTTTGTCCATTTGTTGCAGGCGTGTTGCGGGTAAGGTTCGGGCGCGGTCATCCTCGCGGTCGACCTTACTAACAGGTGAGGCGGCGCCGCCACACAGAACATGATACTAAGGTTTGAATTTCAACTTTATTTTAATCATAACAAAGCTTACTTTCATTCGCACACCCCATCAGCTTACCTTCTGCAATTAACGCTGAGCTTTCATTACTAGGCTGTTTTATGAAAATAGGGCTTCATTTTCGGTGTGTGGGCGCATTAATTTTTTAAATTATGTTCTAGGAATTGTTTTAATGTAGCATTTTATTAAAATGCTTCCATTTTTATGTGAAAGGTTTTTACCCGGTTTATAATTAAAGCCTTGAATTAAAAGCTTGCGAAAAATATTTTTGATGTTCATTTCGTCAGTTGATTAAAAATAATTGAGTTCTTTAATGTTTCAGTAGTACATTCTTTAATTATCCTTAGAAGTCCTTTACATAGCAATCGGGTTCGTTTAAAAAACATAGTAGGTACCTATAAGCAATCTGCCACGCATATCATTAAGGCGTCATTAGACTTACTCGTAACAACAAAATCTTTTTATGGTCACAAAACGTAAGTAACCATGCTAAAAATACCTGCTAAAGTCAAAATTTTTTGTAAAAACAGTTCTCACGACGTAAATGGCGAGTAATAAGCATGCAGGTAGCTTTCGGGTCAAACTGCATTATATGCAACGTGCCTTCGTTGTGATGTGCCCCACCCGCTTGCCGACTCATTTACATTTTTATTGCGTACTCCTCTATAGGTATATGACTGATATGTAAGTACGTATGTACTTAGAACTGAGATGAGATCTTTACAGGGCTCAGTTGTAGTACTAGTGTTGCAAGATAATTATGTTAATCTAAATTATTATTTAGACACAACTTTGAGAAAGAAGCCGACAGAAGGATCTAGTTGGGTTGGGCAGCGTTTGGAGAACTTCGTCAAGTCTTTTCGTCACCTATCCCGCAATGTTTCAAGACTAAGGTCTTCAACCAGTGCGTCCTTCCCGTTATGACATACGGTGCCGAAACATGGACACTAACAATTGGGCTGGTCCACAAATTCAAGGTCGCTCAGCGCGCTCTGGAGCGAGCTATGCTTGAAGTTTCTTTGATGGATAAAATCAGGAATGAAGTTATCCGGAAAAGAACCGAAGTAACTGACATAGCCTGCAGAGTAAGCAAACTGAAGTGGCAGTGGGCTGGCCATGTTTGTCGTTGGACCGATGGTCGGTGGAGCAGACGAGTCCTGGAGTGGAGACCACGTACCGGCAAGCGTAGTGTGGGACGCCCCCCAGCTAGATGGACCGACGACCTTAAGAAGGTAGCTGGGACAGACTGGATGCGGAAGGCATAGGACACAGTGTGTGGCGCAGCCTGGGAGAGGCCTATGTCCAGCAGTGGACTGCGATAGGCTGAGATGATTCATTGATTGAAGTTATTATTTTAATATGGATGATGCCTGGGTAAAAAAAAGAAATTCTATTTAGTCCGACATTCAGATAATAAAAAAATATTAGGCACGTAATTTTTGCTTTAACATATTAATAAAAAATTACTTAGATAAAACGCATTAAAGTTGGGGAGTGGGGGCTCGCTACGTCACAACTCAGTATAAAATCTAGCAAGGCGTAACGTCATGCCACATTTTAACTCAATGTAGCGCTGTAATCTAAAGATTACACAAAAAGAAAAGAAAAAATACGTGTCCAATATTATATACCTCCCTACCTGACGGAGAAAAAAAATTAGTCATCATCCCTATTACCTAAGTACTACATATGTTAATCTAAGTTATCTTAATTCTTTAGATCAGCAGAACGAGAGGTAGACTAGACTGTCTTTGGCTCTTTACCCAAGGGTGGAACTATTTATTATTTAAAATTTGCAATAGCATACATTTTAAAATAATTTAGTTAGTTTAGTTTTCATATAGGGCAAAACTTGGGTAATCGGTGATAGTTTTGTTTTTTAATTGTAAAATTCGATTCATTGATCAGATTATTTTTTAAATTTACTGTGATACAGTAGACAAAAGAAGCTTTGCTAACTTATATCTAAAAATGTGGCAAATACTATAATGATTGAAAAATATACATTTATCAAGTCAGTAGTAACTTGGTAATAAAACACATATTATCTATCACCGAATAGCTACATATCACGGATTAGCCAAGTTTTGCCCTACCACAGGTCGAGCTTATCATAACCACTCAACATTGGTATCCAATATCCACACTCGAACCGATTTAATTTTACGACTGGATACCTTCACAAGTATCTGAAAACTGTTTATAAGCAAGTCTAATTAAAATATAAAATTTTGACATCCAATGTTCGTTAAAATGCAGGCAGAACACAGCCCGACACCTTGTCATGTTAATTCAGCGACTTAATTTATAGTCGTGCAAATATTAAATGCGGACGAAAATTCGCAACAATGTTGTGAATTTTGCGATTGTGATATTCATGACGACGTTTTAATCTGATCGTTTGAAATCGGACTAAGTTTAGAGATGTTCATTGGGCTGGATTGTGAATATCATTAGGTATATGAGTTTTAATTTGAAATAAAGATGTTGCTCATAATGCACACAAAAATTGAAGTTTCATTAGCAGACTGTCCTACTTAGGTACTAGGTCCGACTTACGTATTCTTTGTTTTTGATACTAAAACAAAATTCTTACGTTCATAAATAGGTACTAAACTTTCTTCCCACGAGAAATGACGCTAGAGAAAACTTCCAACATGTTGTTATTCAGCCTACTGTGCCTAAACCGTTTCCTTTGAAATATCCAATCACAGCTAAGTAACCGTGTCTCCGTCCAATAAAGGCCCGCATATACCTCCCACGCACAATCAAATACATTTCGTTCGGCAGTCTAATCATGCTCCATCATTTATTTTTGTTCGTAAACCAGGGAGAGCCTCTCAAATGAGCATTTATCAGGGGGCCGAATAAGTACTCCAGTTGATAAATTAACATAGGTATTGCAAACAGTAAAGTTCCCGACGGAATTTGTTAGACGCATGAAAACCGTTTCACGCAAACGCAACATAGAGAGCTCATAGACATTTTAATTCATCGATCGGACGGTATCGGGCGGGCGATCTATTCCGGGCCGGATTACGATTACGAATCACAATATATGTCCTTGATGATAACATCGGTCTGCGAGCGTGTTTAGAATACTAAGTGAGATGGACCACCGGCTTTTCGACAAGTACACGCGTATGCGTACGGTTGTGTATGGATGCCTTAATGATTGGGGATCCGGTGTGGAAAATTGTATTGTTCTACGAATGACGTGACGTGGTATAGAGAAATAAATAGTTGATTGGCATTGTTTCACGTAACTTAATAGCTCAATATACCCCAGCCTTAGGATCAGAAAAGGATTTGAATTTAATTCGTATCGTTAAATTATTTCCTCTAAATCCTAAATGGAAACTTGTGCTAATTCTGTATTCTATTTAGGAGTGTATCTAGAAAACCCGTTATTCTAACGTTTAATAACATTCATAATACGAAATCAGCGACTAGACAGGCGTGTTTTGACGTCGGCGAGGCATCGCAGGCGACTCGTATTCGAGGCGCAGTTAGAATTGCAAATGAATCGGCCGTTTACTCTCGAGTCGTAAACCCAGGGATATGATCCAGTCAGTTTTCGCACCATTAACTGCTCGGACCTCCACCTACCTACACCCTCGCGATCCTGTTATTGTAAATATGGCGACACAGATACAAATAATAGCTGTCTCTATCCACCCAAAATGGAACGTCAACCACGCCTATTAAAATCATCTCTTCAATCGAATTAATACAGTTATGACTCGCAATAAAATTACAACTTTCCATAATTTGTCTCGACATTATTTTTCTGTTAAAAAGACATAAATAAATCTCCTAAATATCTGTCATCGGAAGTATTATGTCGGTCTTATTGAGATCACAGCCGACGACAGTTTTATGATAAAACGCCGCAGCATAAACAGTTCTGTATCGCTGGCCTGACCAGCCAACCGTGGGAGAGACATTCCGATAACATATACTTGTGGCGCAGATAACGTGAACTGACAGCTTGTAATACGTGCCCAAACTCGTCCTGGCACTCCGGCCATTGAAATCCTCTACCCACCAGTGCACGAAGAGCTCTAAACTCACATCCGGGCATCTTTCAACCAGCTTCATTACACGACGACGCGGGGGGAGGGAGAGCGCTAACTAAGTTGGGAAAATTACACCCCGTTTGGCCAGCCGGCGGCCTATGTTTTGGGATTGAGTCGTAAATGTCAAGTCGAGTGCCCTCCGCCATAGTTCTGCTGCTCTATTTACTCGTACTTGATGAAAAAAGTAAAAAAGTCTCGGTTAACTAAACTCTCGGCTGGATTACGCGCACGAAGTTCAGTCAGGGACGGAATGAGTATAAACTTTAGATGAACATCGACCAAGTTTCGACGCAGATGGGTCTCAAGTTTTCCAATTAGTATTGGACTTACCGCTAATCTCTGGTAGTTATTTTATGTGTGTAATACGAGTGAATGTCAAACAGCTGCAGGAATTAATGACATCAATAAAATTATATTTAAGTATACATGCCTATAACTTACAATGGTTTTCACTTGTTGCATCTATTCATAGCGGAACGTACGTTTATGAGAAAACAATATAGCGGGTTTGAAAGAAAACTGCCAAGTATCAATCAACGCATCCTCCTAATTGTTAGGTAACACAAAACATTTTACGACTCCCACACGTATGACACGTATGACGCAATCGTTACCTAAAAAAAGGCTTGTAAACATGATTTTTTTTCGCTCATAAATAGGGTAGCACCCCCAACGAAAAACAGAAAAAATAACCGTGGCATTCGGCGCAAATCACCTATTTTATGTAAACTTCGTGACTTACCGCCGTATCGAATGACTTAGAAAGGATTTATTTATATTCCTACTGGCTTCGAATGGAGCTAGGAAATAAAATTGTAAACGTAGAAGTTGTCAATGGGATGTTTGTGGGTGGAGGAGATGCTTGCCTTAAAAATAAACTGAGTAATGTCGGCGGGCGCGCAGTGCGCACGATGATTAATGCGCAGTTCCACGCGCGCTCATTACACACGTCGTAATGAAACCTCCTGATACAAACTTTCTACGTAATTGGCCCTTATGTCGCGTATAAATTTTCATAGCCGTCAGTGTGTAGCGACCGTGAAATGATTTTATCCTCCTTTGCAAACCTTCGCTTAATCACGTAGCTTAACCAGTTAGTTATAAGAATTAACGTCACCTTTGATACAAAAGTCGATAGAATACGAGTTCTTCATTTCCAAACAATCGCGCCCACCTGACTTAGGTAGGTAGGTACTATATATCGTCCATTCACGCATTTATAAAGTTCCAGCATTTTTTTTTGTGTTTCCAATAAACTTTTCAACGACTTCTTTCAGTAACTTACCGCCTTCGCTCACGACATAGAACAGTTACGCTTAATAACTACAATAAAAAAAATATACAATCTCATAAATGTCTACACATGTCATTAATAATGGTTTTGGTTGTAGCCAACTCGTAGGTCCATAGTAATTAGGTAAGGAATTAATAAGCACACGCCGCGTAGTGTTATCCAATAAACGTTTTACAATTTACTGATTGGATACACCTGAGAACCGATTAGTGTGTAATTATGCAGCTGTATACAATGAATGTGTATAATTTATATTACAGTATAATACATAATTTTATACCTCTTATACTTTGTTCACAGGTTACCGTGCCCTTTTACGCAAACGTCGCTAGCGAGTTTACGACAAGGTGAATATTATATTTTAAATTTTTATTATTTAAATTAGTGTATATCTGAGGATTATCCCCATTGTATCGTTGATATTACTCGGAATATAGCTCAGGGTTTGCTTAAGTCTCTTTTGACCTGTACCTTTATTTGAAGACTACTACATCTTGACTCATAACAATCCTAAGTCTGCTTGTAAGTATCATGTCTCACCGTAGCAAAGAGTTGTTTTTAGCTAAGTAGGTGAACCCAAGTAGGTAATACAAGGACCTCAATCAAAACTTCTCGTTCTGAAACTTTCGTCCTCAAAATGTTGGTGGTCCCTTGAGGATATATCTGCCCGCTTTTTCAAAAGTACTTAAATAAAACCTTAAGATAAGTTGCTTGTAAAATTAATTTACTAGTGTGTATTACGGTTATGTCGACACGCGTAATGTCGATACTAAAAATAATTGAGAAAAATGAATCGATATTTTCCGCTTAATTTAAAATAGCGCTGCATATTTTTCTACTCACATTTTTATAGCTGTTGTAAAATGATTGATTTACATACTACGTTATTTCTTTATGTTATTATGACGTCATTTTATGATAGGTAGGTAAGTATGAGGAAAACAAAGCCTTGAGAGACCTACCTCATAATCGTATTCTGATTATATTCTCATAGTACGACTGTTGTTATATTTAATTTTAGATATATATGTATATAGTACCTACTGAAACGTGTCTGTGATGGTATACCTACCTACCTACATGACAAGTACCTACTGGCTATAATGTAATATTCCCCTCTGGCTAAGTTCTTGGAAAACTGCATTTGCAATAAGATTTGCATTCAATTATGGTCCATACCAGTTTCATGATCATCTTTATAAGTCAGTATAAGTATGTTATTAATTAAATTCTTAATCGAACAGTCACTCTTATACAAAGTAACCTGTACAAGCTTTAATGCGATAATTGGATTAATTAACGTAAAACGAAGCGGTTATATTTACAATTAAATTACTTTCTGTCTGAGTTATTTACGCGTGTAGATAAATCGAAAATTTTCCCAAAATTTTAACGTCCAATTTAAAATGTCTGAAATTTAACAAGCCGAACTCAAATGAGTTTAATTTGCTCTGAACGGTAACGTAGAGTTCCAGGTTACGTCCAATTTACAGCTTATGTTCAGAGAAAGTCGAGTGCAGACGAGTTTTTCAATTGGAACGAGTATTAAAGCCTTCTTAACAATCTATTTAATGCCTGTGCGATGGGAGCGTGAAGTCGCTGGACCGTTAGCCGAGTCGATGTTTTGCAGCGACGTTCTGTTGATAACACGAGTATGTCTGCCTCATTTTGGTTCTGAAATTAATAAGTTTATGATAGTATTAATTTATTATAAACTGAAGTAGGTAAATGTAACAAGTTTGGTATGATAACAATGCCTAATTGGAGACATTTTGCTCGTAGAACTGATAGTCACATGAATTATTCCCATCAACCTTGGCAGAAAACCCACAGTTGATAAAAAATATCTAATTACCAGGCTCTTGATTAGGTACGATTCCACGTATTTGTCAATGTCATATCTTTTATAAACAATATTATTATAAAACATTCAAGACTGAGTTCAAGTTAAGAATTATTAAGATTTATTGTAATTGCATGATTATAGTCTCAAGTCTCAAACTTTAAGCAATAAATTATATTCATAATGAATACAGACGTTGCATTAATGAGACCGGGTTTTTCGTTTCCGATACCATTGTTGCTATGTTCATGGTGAAAAAATTTAACTTTGCGTGAGTCTAACCTATGAAGTACGAACATATTATTTATATACATAGCCCCAATCCAGCGTTTGCGCAACTCCCGCACACATGTGCCGAGATAAGAAAGCGTACTTTTATTTACGTACTCGATGTATGGCCGACCATTGGCCTGAAGAGTTTCCTAACGTAAATATTTATAGACGGGCTCGGCGCAAGCGCACACTTGTTCCTATGTTTGTTTCTGTCATTCAACGCGAGGCTCGGCCTGTTTGTGCTTCGCTACTGCACCAAGATAATGTTACTTTCGTTTTGTTGCTACATAAAGCTCCTCTATGTTGTAAACCATATCTTTGTTTGTCTACGTTACGCTAGTTTTACTTTTATTTGCGTAAATATGAGCGGCTCTGGCATGTACATGTACCTAAATAATCCAGTTAAATATCTACGCAGTTGGATATTTTAATACGTCATGTAGACTGTGAGATATCTGGTTATGAATAACTTGCTAGATATCTACTGTAATACCGTACGTACAGCGTATGGATGGAGGCATATCGCCAGGTACTCAACTACATAAATCATCACTAAAAATAGAGATTTATAAAATCACTCTTTCCAATGTGACTATTGTGTGTCATGTTATATTGCTGACATAACACAATGTAAATACACCAAACAGTAGCCAACGATAGAGGTGTAACTCTGTACTTATAAATCTCTTTTGTGTTGAAATTTTTACATTTGAAAAGCACACGTAATCCTTGTTATTAGTTTTGTTGACACGTCCACAAAGTGTCGCGAATTTATCGTTTTGACTTTCTTTGTACGTCTCCTATTGTAATTACTCATACGCTAAGTGTGGGAAATTAATGTACGGTTCTATAGTAAACTTCGGTGGTACTGAGAGCGAGGAGCGATATCAGCAGATGCTTAGAAGGCAATGTGTGTAAAACTATTAACGTCGATTTAACTTTAAAGTGCGTGGCTGAAGTTATTAACCTTTTTATTATAATAATGGGTAGGTAAATAACATTATATGATTCAAAAGTGGAAAATGTAGATCACATAACTCGGAATTGTCAATAAAAATTGCACCTGTATATTTATCTAAAGGATAATGCAATTTACCTATATGATATAATATGTAATCACTAAGTTAGATTATCTCGTACCTGATATGAAACCTTTAATAGAGTGGCTTCAGTGTTTTATATATAAATAAAATCCTCCTTGCAGAATTTAAAATGCATGCACAAAATGCACCTAATATAAAAATACTAATGACGTGCCAAGAAAGTTACATATATATGAAAAATACCAACTTTTTTAAGTACGAGGGCGGGTCAATAAGTCCGTGACTTTTTGATTTTTCCGCCTCTTAATTGAAATGGCAACACTGCTCCCGTCAAAAGTCATCTGTCAGATGACTCCTGTCAAAAATTGAACAAGCTGTGACATTTAGTTTGTTTTTGACAGCCGTTAATATCAGACTACCGCGTTGACTGAGAAGAAAATGGAAAAAAGTGAATTTCGTGTGCTCATTAAGCATTATTTTTTGCGGAAAAAATCCATTACGCAAACCAAGGCTAAGCTTGATAAATATTATGGGGACTCTGCACCATCCATTTCCATGGTAAAAAAGTGGTTTACTGAATTCCGATGTGGCCGTACCAGCACAGAAGATGCCGAACGTTCTGGACGCCCAGTTGAGGTCTCCACATCCGAAACAGTTGAAAAAATCCACGATATGGTTTTAGCCGATCGGCGATTAAAAGTGAGAGAGATTGTGGAAGCCATAGGCATCTCGCATGGCTCAGTGGTTTCAATTTTAAACGATCATTTGGGTATGAGAAAGCTTTCCGCAAGATGGGTGCCGCGTTTGCTCACAATCGACCACAAACGCAAGCGTGTGACAATTTCGCAGGAATGTTTGGCGTTGTTCAATCGCAATATGAACGAGTTCAATCTAAATAAACATGCTTATCCCAAAACGAAAACAAAAATCGCTTATCGCTCCCACTATGAACATCGCTCACCACCTTATTATTTTGACAATTCGGTTATATTAGCAAGACGTGTTGTTCGGCAAGTTCACAAGAGCTAACATAACTTCAATGTATGTATGTTTTAGCATTGTTTGCCTGATATATTTTATTGCCGTGTCTTATGTAAACATTATACATTATACACGTGTAAAATATTGCTTGAATTTATTGGTTGTTATGGTTTTGTACGTAGGGTGGCTCGGGGGGTGTGGCGAATTAGATGGTCTACGACATGTTCTTTAGATAATTAATCATGTCTTTTTCTGAAAATACTTGTTAGTTGAATCGTGAAAGAAAGAAAGGAGAGAGAAAAAATGTAGAGTCAATTAGTCAGAATGTTTTTATTAATTAATTTAAATGATGAAGGTTGTACTTGGCTTTTTATTGTAAGCTTAGGAAAAAATCTAGTGTTAATTACCGCAAAAATTGATATTAAATGCCTAACTGTTAATCAATCTAGACAGATATAATTGTTACAAACATAAAATTGCTAAGTTTCACGGTCACTGAACTGGCTGAATATAAGGCATTAGTCCACGGCCTCGCCATTGACAATAGCAATAAAATAAAATTATATAATTTAATCTAGTAGGTGCCTAACATTATTTGTGGTGAAATTAACAGACGATAAAATTAAGTTTATACTCACAATAAAATGTGAGTGAGTTGCCGTCATAAAGTCTCGCGTTTTTTATTGGTGGCAAGTCAACGATGGCCGAGTGATGCTTGCAGTTTGGTTAAACGGCAGTTTATGGCTATTTTGCCTCCATTAATCGCTTTACTACGCACCCGCGCTCGCTCTCGACAACCCTTTGAGATACAACGATACAAAGTGGCCGCACGCAAGTACGGCGAAGTTAGCCATTGTAATTTTTTTTTCGGAATAAACAAAATTTTTATCATTAGTATTTTCAAATAATTTAAATTGATATAATTGTTGAAGGTTGTATAAAAATTTAAAATCGTGACTTTAAGAATCATTTTAAAATCAGTCTACATAATGATCGTAAAGCATGTTACTTTTTAAGTGAAACGAAAAACATTCCCAAAACTGAAACAAGAAAATACCGCGAGGGCATAAAACTGGGCGCCTCGCCAGCCGCCCGCCTACGAGCTCGCGTAGCTGATGTGGATTAGTTCTGCTGCCCGCCGCCGGATGGCGCTGGCAACTTGCGCGCGTGTGTGCGCCGCCACACCGGCACACGCCGCCACTCCGCGCTCGACCGCGCCGCCGAACGCGCGCCTCGCGTATACACCGCCGCACCGACCGCACAAACACGACACGCTCGCGACAACAACCTACCGATACGTCCACTCAAATAAATAAGAAAACTGTTGCGTCACCCACAAACTTTATCCAGATAATACAAAAACTTTTTTTCTGCAAAAGAAAATTCATGTGTGAATTGTTTACAATAAACTTTAACGTAAAAATAATAGAGACATTTTCAGACTGATAAATGGACTTACATTTTTTGGAGGTTACGTACGAGAGCATATCATATCAGTGACTGTTCGATGCACTCTCGAAATAGTTTCTAAAACTGCCACCGAAGCCAAGAGTTATAGTTTTTTGGACAGTAAACGTTGCGGTGAGTCCCGTCCGGCCGGCTAGCTAAATCGGGATCGCCTTTTGATTTTCATGTGCTGCTGCTGTGTGTGGAACGCGTGTGTGCGCGGTGCAATGTGCCCGCGACGCGCGTGAACTGCCTGTGACCGTCCCGATCCCCCGTGGCTTGCCCGGCCGCCACCCTGTACCCTGACAACCATGTCGGGGGCCTCGGCGCGCCCTGCGATGCGGCGGCCGCGTCGCCAGCGCCCCCCTCCGGCCACTCCGCGGGGCCGGCCTGGTGGACCATGATGAACGGCGTCGGCGGCGCGCTGTACGAGGAGCCGCACGCGTCGCCGCCCGGGGGCAGCCCGCCGGCTGCGCCCGCCGCCGCACCGCCGTCCGCCTCCAGCGCCTCGCCCGCGTCTGTGGGCTCCAATCCGCCGCAGCCACCGCTGCACATCCCGGCCAAGCGCTACGACCCGGAGCCAGGAGTCATCCGGCACGCGCAGCAGCCCTGGGGCTATCCGCCCGACGGGCCCGGCTCCTTCGAGCACCAGTACCCGGCCGGGCCCACCTACTACAACCTGCCCGTCGAGCGGGAGCGCAAATCCGCGCTGCCCTTCTGGCCTGCGAGCAGCGGCGAGTACAAGCCGTACGCTGACGGCGGCTGCCACCAGGGCTTCTCGCAGCCCTGCTGGAACTACCCGTACGGAGCGCCGCGCGGCGACCAGCCCCTGCCCTACGTGGGCGGCGAGGAGCGCAGGACGGCGGTCTCCGAGGCGTCCAGCTTCTCGCACGACGCGTACGGGCTCCGGAACTACGCGCCTGAGTCGGTGTCCAGTGCGCCCTACCCGCCTCCAGGATCCCTGCCCGGTCAGTAACATCTCATTACTCATACATACATTCTTGTTTATGATCGTTACCAACTCACAGCTCACGTTTTTTCACGTCCGGTCTTAGCATCGCTGTTTGTAATCTTTGGAACTTATCGGTGCCTCGAGACTAGAACCAAACATAGTTCAGCAAAACATTTATCGGAATTTATAAACAAATACAGTTCAATATTACTAAAACGTGAGTTGTTGATTAAGTTCATTGCTTTTCAGTACTTTAAAAGTTTGAAGTTGGCAATAATTTGCGAGAGGCTGAAGCTGATAAGTTGATTTGTAAATAATTTATTATGAGTTTGTCAACCTTGACCCGCGGTTGACGTCCGCTGGGCGCTAGAGGGCGCTGAGCGGGGCGCACACAGCGAGCGGAGCGTGCATGTGTGCCGCACGCACACAGACAGCCGCGCAGCTGTGCGGGTGCCTCGTGTGAAGCGAGCACACTTGCACTCGCGTCTGATACCGCATTCTTTCCTCTAATCGAAGACAGCTGATTGGCACGACTGCACGATACTTCACACTCGTGGACTTTATGTATATGTAATAATGAATGTGAGATGTATGTTCTGTCTATTTGTAACTGAAATGTATTTAGTTAAATAAATGCTCTGGAACGATAAATTTCGTTCTGAGAGTGCAAAAGGAAAACTCTGGTTTAAATGTAATTTAGCGCTTTTTGGAGTCAATGTCCAGTTAAAATCTGCTAGGTAGGTACTCTAAAAAGATTTTCTATGAGAAAGTTGAGTATTTTTGTTTTTCTAAGCAACAGGTAAGTTTTTAAGTTTAGTTGGTTTGTTTTTCAGTTTTTTGGTAAGGCGTGATGTTAGGTAAGTTTTTACATAAATATAAAGTCTGCTAAATATTCTAAATTTGTAGCACTAAACATGTCGATAACATCGGCTGTTAGCCAAATAAACAACGGGATCCCTTAGAGCTCCCTCAGAAAGCCACTGTACGCCCAAACCAAAACATTTTCCCACAGACCACCATAAATTTGATGAATGAACGAAACACGTGCTACAAATGTTTAAAAATGAACCGTAAGCACCTTTTTATAGGCAATGTAAAACGGCGGTATACAACCGACAATAAATTAAAGTTTACGTAAAATAAAGCGCCAATAAAAATGTATAACTAATAAATAAACACGATACCTGAGCGTTAAGACAATAAACCGATCTTTGAGTAGTGGCAATAAACCAAATATTGCTACAATAAACACATTACAGGGTTGATGAGACGATAAAAAACTAGGAGCTGCCGCGACCGGCCGCCCCACGCCGGTGCATACTCACAGCGCTCTCGTAGATACATATCACTTTTATGAATCGTAAAACCACAGCCACGTCACATACATGCAATAATACTGGTTCCTTCCCCAAATCGCGCTAGTAAGTAGTAATTACTAAACTACAAGCGCCATGTAAATATGAGAGCAATAAAAAGGCTCCATTCATAAACGCTCGCCGCTAGTTCGCTTTCGATCGCTGCCTAACCATAAAGATGGGTTTATCGCGCCTCTGTTACGGCAGAGGTGTAACTTGACATAATTTTGCGTAAAACGCGCATATAATGGGCCATTAAAAGGAAACAATTGTTGAAAAAGTTATACGAGTGTTCACGTCACTTTATGATTGTGTGTTTACGGCCCACCTGAGGTTGACATTGACTTTGATTTGTGCATTTACGGCTTAGTAAACCGTTTGTGGAATGGCTCCGTTAGCGAGACTCGCTCCGTGCGTTCCGCTTTCTCGCGTACAGTACACCAGACGCGTTCATCAGTCTTCAGCCACGCGGTTCACATCTCGTTATCGACAACAACTTAGTTTCAATAAACAAAAACGGAAACCAAATCGGAGAAATTCATTTGTGGTCTCACGGTATACGTCAAAAGAAACATCTTAACTCAGAAATTCCTTTCAATCATACGTTCACTCGGCCGTTCGACTACAAAACGAAATACTTTTTTTCAGTACCATTTTGGACTCTATCCCGTTGGAATAACAGAAGGTCTCCGTAGCGAATTGGCAAAGTAATGTTGGTACACGAAATAGACAAAGCCCGCGGTCGGGTAGGTAAACTTTTATGGTCGAAGAGAACCCGCACTTTTATAGCTCCTGATCGCTACCTATTCCCTCATAATTGACAACTCCACTTGTCATTATGTTCTCTTTAAACAATTGCCGATTGTTTCACGGAATAAAGAACCCGACTAGAAGGTTTTTCACGCCCACTTGCTTATTACACGTATTTTGCCTTGGACTGCAATGCATGCGGTCTATTCATTTGCTTTATGGATTGTCTTGGTTCTTTTTAAAGACGTTAAAGGGTAATGTGTATCTGGAAGCCGCAGTAGTTTTGAAATATTATTTTGTTTCGAACTTTAGCTTTCATTTACCTATATATATTCTAACTGAGATTTGAAGAAACAAGTTTATGAAATATTTAAAAGTTAAAACAGCAAAGATTTTTAGTGGCATTTCTTGTTGAATATATTATGTTTCTATTTATAGTATTTTTTCCATATTAGTACATGAATCCCAAATACTTGAAGTATTACGATGGCTTTAAAATAAATTCAAGACGGTAGGCCGCTTCCAGTGTTTCTCTACATCTTTGTTCCTGTCCTCAATTGATAAAGCCCGCAGTAGGTACAAGACTTTGTCTCATGTAAATCAGTTTTATAGTCACTTAAGAATACAATCATTGATTGGTTACCTTTTGTAGTTCACACCTGTTAAGTAGTTAACCTTTATTGGAGACCAATAAACTCATCCATTTTGTAACCATGAATTCACTGATAGTTCATTAGGAGTTTTATTCATTTATTTCCATAGTATCTACTACGTCATAAAATTAGACATTAAAAATCAAAGGTAATAAATACTTGGTTTACTCAATGAATGAGATTTACTTAACACTGGACAGCTAATTTTAAATAGCTACATAGGTACTTATATTAATTTACTTAGCGTATTCATCTTCAGCCGCATCGAATTTACAACGTCAGTACAATACAAATTGACACATTAGAGGTATTTAATCAATAAACAAAGAGTAGTTTGAAAGAAATAAATCAAGTCGGCTAACGGAACACGGTTGTGGTAGGGCAGTTATGATATGTGATTGTTTCTAGTAGATATGTAGGTACTTAGATGAATTGAGTCAGAGAATGGTACAAAAGATTGAGTTTGAAAGACCATGAAGTAATCATTTTAGTGTTGTCGGTTAACGCAAACTGAGTAGGTAGAGGGAATCGATAAACGTAGAGTACCTACATTTAAACAGATGAATTCAATTTCAATCCAGCTTCTGACCTCAATAAATCATAAAACATTATCAACTTCAGTTAGGGAAATTTCAAAATACAAAAGTAAAATAATGGAAAAACAATATTTTTCAATTTAAACAGAGTAAAATGTTTTGCAATACAAGTGTCAATAGCCATGTTTATACATCTCATACGAATTCGATAACACGGAATTGTTCCAACTATATCAGAGATTATTTCAACACAAACAATTTCTATTACCAACACATGTTGCCAGCATGCACAAGTGGTAATTTCCTCGGATTACATCTCATACATCAATATGAAATAGAAAATCGATCTACAATTTACACTTATAGCAGCGTTTCTAAACCAGAGTTAATTTGTTTTCCTTTCTAAAGTAAATTGGTTTCCAGTGCTCTGAAAGCTGTGAGCATGACTGAGACAAGTGCTGGTGTCGTGTAAGAGACAATACGACATACTGTTCGTTTCGAGATGCGAGTTAGTCTTGCAACACCCGGTCGTACTCATCCGCTAGACAATGAGGCATCTATTTCGCAATGCTCAAACGTGCACTATTTAGAATAGTAGGAAATAGTGCAGTGTGTTGCACGCATCGAATATCGAGAAGGTCGCGGATCGCATACAAAGTTTATTGCGGGTGATCTCATCAAAAGGACCGGTCGCATAAATCGCGGTGTGTGTTAACTTCTAACGCGCCGTACCGGCCCACAATTGTTTCTATGAACACTGCATGGAAATAGCTAGTTAAAAGCGAAACGTGCAGCCGGCACAGTTCGCAATGCATTCTGCGCGAGACAATTAGCGAATAGCGCAGCGAATAACAATGACCGGTCTCCTAGAAAGTAATCTAAATCGTTTTGCTGTGGAAATTAAATGTATTTAGCGAAGTAAGCAATTGGATTAAGATTGATAATTTATAATTATAATAAAATTTTGTGTAGTGCCTAAGCTTATGCGTATTGGTTATAACTATATGAGTGCAGTCGTGCCAACAGACACCATTTTGATTAGGTTACAACTGTTTGTTTAAACTAGAACACGACTTAGGTACCTACTGATGTCTAATTTTGTTCAAGCTACACTCGTTCCAAGTAAAACACGTGGTTTGTTTGTGCAGGTTCCCTGTCGATGTCGGTGGGCGTGGGCGTCGGCTGCGGCTCCTCCAACCCGCTGGACTGGACCGGCCAAGTGACTGTGCGCAAAAAACGCAAACCCTACTCCAAGTTCCAAACCCTCGAACTAGAGAAAGAGTTCCTCTTCAATGCTTACGTGTCGAAGCAGAAGAGGTGGGAGTTGGCGCGAAATCTGAACCTGACAGAGAGGCAAGTGAAGATATGGTTTCAGAACAGACGGATGAAGAACAAGAAGAACTCGCAGCGGCAGGCGGCGCAGGCGGCGCAGAACAACAACAACAACTCGAACGCGAACAACCACAACCACCACGGCGGACACCACCACGCGCCGCACCACGTGGCGCTGCACCACGCCCCGCCGCCTAAACACCATCAGTGACCCGCGCCCTTCTCTGGGACTTACCCCCTTCACCACGGTATAGCTAGCTAAACAGCCGGGAAGGAAGAGTTCCATAGGACTAAAGTGTGGAATGTGGTCGTACTTAAGGTCGAGGAGGACTATGCTCAGGTTCGTTACCGACAGACGTTCGTTCGCTATCCGTGTCGTACGTAAAGTGGACGCTGCGGCGCCGGCGCGCCAGTCCCAGAGAATCTCGCACTAAGATTAAATATTGTGTTGTCGATTTGTGTATAGTATTAATTACGAAATTATGTTCTGTAATTTTAACGAGACTAAGTATATACATGAGTAGATAACGATTCCTGATATTAATAATGTCTAGTAATAGCGCTGATTATGTATTTGAAATTTATTTAAGTACGAATTACGAAATATTAAAGACGTCACCGATGGATTATAGTTTCTAGATAGTTTATTGAAGAGAAATTTTGTAAAATATTTTGTGAGACTGCTTATTGTTGTATTCGTATCGCTGTTCGGAGGGTGAATTAGTCTTTAATCAGTTAACTTTTATTTTCGTTACCAAATTGTTGAACGACTCGGTTGCTTTGGTGGCAGTTATAGATATAATAATATAATTATGTTCGCTCGCGACCTGTTTACCTACCCTCAGCGACTAACAGACAGACGGACTACGTACCTATCACTACCATCGACGCATCGCATATATATACATAAGCAAATATAGAAATCGCATTATGATCAAATATTTATTACTGTTTAATTTCTTATCTCATAATTCGTAAATTTTGTTATTTAAATTATGGATTTCTGACAAAGCTTTAACTCGGTTCCAGTAGAATTATACATTAAGTTACTGTTATGACTTTTTTAAATATTGAAGTTGATGTTATAATCAATTAATTAGGTAATATGGGCAAGTGCATTAATATTGTCCTCTATTGATCATTGTACTGTTCGCTTTAGCCTGTCTATTATTATTTTTATTTTTGTTTTAGTTAAATATTTTATTATTTATTTATACACGAGTATGACTACAATCTATTATACCTACCTAAACGTATCTTGCTCTACATCGAACGAATTGAGTACTCTAGGTATTGTTTTATTTGAATTTATTTGGATTATCATCTAGTGGTCGAAGTCGAATCATCCCAGTCTTTAGAATATCATCTTTGTACTATTTAGCTACCTATTTTATATCTATGTACCTAATAAATGTTTTATTGTAAACTTAGTAGTTTACTCCTCGGATCTAATTCATTAAATCTGTATTGTCCCGTAATGATATAGTGAATTAAAATTAGGTGTTTTTGTACAAAATGGCGACCTCGTCTAGGTAACCGAATTTCTATATAAATGAGGAGCGAGGCATCTCATGAACCTTTGCTGAAACTTAGACGAACGGAAGACTAATGTAAGCGAATATGACATTTTAAAGCATTATCTATTGTATGGTACCTATTCGGAATATGGATCCTCGTATTTGTTTCATCAAGTTTATCTGAAAAGCAATCCTTGAACGCTCAATCTTGTTCAGTTATTCAAAACGTACTCTCGGTTATCAATTCGGCAAAGTACTTACTTAGTACCACGGTTTAATTAATCATTCAAACGGCCTGAATCTACAATAGCAATTTGCTTTTCAGATAAAAGCCAACAGAACAGCTTGACTGTGTATTATTCAACGATTTCAGTAGATACTACGATTAGAACCATACTTACCTAAACTATATAATTGTAATAATTAAAGGTCTCGTAATTATTATTGTACAGTTAAATTAATGTAGTTAATCACGCCAGAAAATGTGAGGTTTTGTTAAGTATAATGTATAATTAAACATGAATGTGCTCTCCACAGTTTTATGACGAATTTAGAAGAGAATGTATGAAAGGGGAAAAAATTAAATACTTCGTCGTGTCTCGGTTATTTTTTCTTTTGTAACCCTCTTGAGTTTTCCTTATGTCTTTAACAAAGTTGGGTGAAACAGCTAGCTATGGAATTGTCTATTAGTTAACATTTAAAAAAGAAAACTGCTACGAGTGTAGCAGATTTGAGTAAACCTTTAACAAATACCAAAAGTCAGCAAAATACCAACAATCATATTAATACACAATCTATAGCTACATTATAGCAGGCTATAATGAAGACAATTTCAAAATCGTATAGTATCATACTTGATTGGCATATTAATTACCTACTACGAATTAGCTGTTTCACTCAACGACAGAGTTACGAATCTATAAGAATAATCAAACCACAGAATGATGTAACAAGGATTTCGTCTAAAGAGAGAAAGGGAGATCTTTTGTCCCCTTCAGGATCGGCTATCGTTTCTTTGTGAAGAAACTTTGTTAGATACCCTCGTGATTCCTTGATACCTTTCCGAAATATTTGTCATGTAATAAAGTAATGATCTGATATATTACCAGATTTCAGTACCAACGTATTTTTATTTTTGAAATGAGGGGAAGCTTGTTTCGAACCCCGTAGCTTATATGCATTTATATGTGGGTAAGTAGGTAATAATGACACGTGTCTGAGTCTGCAACATCCTAGTAGCTATACCTAGTAGTAGCTTCTATAGTGTAAGGGGTGCGGGCAACTTCACATCCAAGCGCGTATTTTGCGTACACCTGCAATATTCTATTAGATAACTAATAGGTTTAAGACGCAGATATATGCTAACGGCCTTGAGTGCATAGCTTGCGTGTTCTGTGCTAAGCTCACGCAACGCGTCGTACTCCAACCCGCGCTGCCCCAAATTAGACACATTATTAATTTATTATTATAAATAAAACAAAAAGTATTATATTGAAACACGTATACTAAAAGATAAATAATTAAATTAGCTTTAAAATTGTGAAGGTTTCATAAAACGTGATTTCCAGATTTTATCCGCGTTAGACATAACTTTACAAATTAATTAGACAATGTAATATAAACATAATCTAAAATATTCACTTATTAAGTCATTAAAAGACCGACCCGCACTGGGCCCGCGTGGTGGATTAGGTACTTAGGTACTATCTACGACCCACTCCCTCTCACAGAGGAGGCCCGTGTCCCAGTAGTGGGAAAATTATAGGCCGATTATGCTTAATTAAGTTATTAAGAAAATGCACATAACATATATTTTTTCCAAATCAACTAACACTAGGTACTCGTTTAGACGTGATCTTCAGTTTAAAATCGTTAAAAGTTGGTAATCGTCGCCTTAGTAAAATTGTAGATGATGGCTTCCAAGTAGGTATGTACTTACTTAGAACAGATTACGGGAACAATACCTTAAGCCCAGGAAATTTAAAAAAAGCACATACTTATTCAAGTAGGTAGTAGCTCATTATTAAAGGTACATTTATGAGAAAACATAACCATAAAAATAATTAAGGAAAAATAAAATTTAAAATCATTTCGTCAATATGCTGAGTCGCTTGCTTACTACCATCCAATAATGTGGGAGCTCAGCTTTAAGTGGTAGGTAGATAACTGAAACGGAACCACCGGTGAGTGAAAATTCCATTGGTCTTTCTGTACGCAAGAGGCTCATTAAAGTAGACAGTTGACAACCAATGGATTCGAATTTAACTTTGTCGTACAATATGTAGAGTCACGGTACGATCATGTCGGCCATCCCTTCTTACTTGATCAAGCTCCTTTAGATTATGAACAGTAGGTACATTTTGTGTTAGTTGATTGACGCTTTTCTATAAAGCAATTCGATTTTCGGGATGACATAGGTACTACGACACTGACCAAAAACCACAGACTTTTTGTTACTAATTTTTTATTTTCTCAAAACTGGAAAAACTTATCCATTTATGGTCGTGTTAGTACCTAAGCATAGTCTCGCAATCAAATACTGTAAACCCATATTGATAATGAAGTGGACCAAATTCAAAACATTTGTAGTGCTGCTACGATTTCTAATAAGAGATCGGTAGGTATGTTGACCGAGCAACCGATTTTGTTGGCAGTACCTAATTGATACCTGGTGTATTTGTATACCAACCTAAGTAAATTAATTGCTACCTACAGTAGGTACCGCCATAAGTAGATATTGTACCTAAGTAGGTATTCCAATTTCCAATTAGCATTTTCAAATTAACTGATATCGGTGTAAATAACCCTGTAAAGCGATTGGTATTTATTTAGCATGTACCTACATACCTATACCTACCTACTTTATTTGCAGGCTAAACAGTACTTAATTAAAATTGATAAAATTCCACATCCTGTATGTTTATACTGGAAAGTACCTACGTTAGATTTAAATTTATATCACATTTAAATTCTATCGAAAATCATAAATAGCGAACCCTTGTTTTTCAACCCAGGCAGTGCAAATAATGTGAATGCATCAACCGATTTTGAGCCCTAAACCCAGCAGATAGGTCTGATTTTCAAAAGTGGCAAAGGTAGGTATGGCTCGTGGCGCCTTCTCCGAGTCAGTCAAGTGAAAGGACAAACATGTAATTTTTATGAATATATGAATATCTTACTTATTCCTAGATATCAACATTCAGTATTATAATTTACCATTTCTTTTAGTTAAGGACTTTTGTTCAAGAAAATGAATTTCTTTTAAAGGGAAAAAGCTGGAATAACGCCATCTACTGGTGTATAGTTTCCGGGTGTAGTTTCGCCAAGCTAAGAAAACTCTTGGTCCAGGATTCGTTTCCTTTCTTCTTTCCGCTCCATTATGGATTTTTCAAATACGACCAACTCTATTTAGGTATAGAAAACAATAAGTAATATTTTTTTTTTCAGAATAATTTTATTTAGTAATTTTGTGCGAAGAAACCTTTTCAAGTGTAGAAATCTTTAAAGGTGTCTACTTACCTACCTACTTCCCGAGTTTAGAACCTAATTGTTTTAGTAGCATCAAGAAAACGAACTTTCGTTTTCTGTACCTTACTGTCAATAAATTTATTTTCAGACGATTAAAAAAAATATTAGGTAAACTGAAAGTGAAATTAAAATACAGTCAGTAAGACGAGTTTAGTTAAAAATAAAATAAATAAAAATTAAATTAATTTTTAATAATCAGACTATAAATAAATGTCCATATTTTGTTAGCACCTACAACATTATCTTAAAACTAAGTAAGTTCAGTTCGTATGTTAGTATTATGGAGATCAATAAAAACGAAATAAATAAATAAAAGAAATTACAATAAAATTTAAATAAGTACTGAAATAATTGATAAAATAGATATTGATATACGTAGGTACCTGCCTCCTATTTTCGTTGAAATAAGACACCCAAATATCACAAATCAAAAATGTGTAGATACAGTGTATTTTAAAGGTACCTACATACTTTAAGTAAACTTTATCTCATAACAATTATAGATATAGGTATACCTAGTAGCTATGAAACAATAGCGACCTTCACATTTTCATAACAACTTTGACATTTTTTTTTTTTAATATGAACCATCCTACCTTGAAAGTCATTTTTAAAGCATTTTGAACACCTACTTATCCTCCACAATGCTAACTGGACCATTTGATCGCAGATAGATAGTTACCTAGTAATTAACGACAAATTGTGTCCATAAACTTAGCTTACAATGTATGATTGTAATAAAATCAAGTCTACGCATTTAATTAGGTAGATATGTAGGTATATCTACTCCTTAATTGGTAGATTAAGAGTCGATGTTCAACCTATTAGCTTACAATGTTGTGAAGTGATCAAAGACAGAATGAAACATAAATAATAGGTAAAATTAAATCAAGTCTTTAATGGTAATCGAATGACTATAAAAAAAACAGTCAAGTGCGAGTCGGACTCGCATACGAAGGATTCCGTACCACCGTTAAAATCTAAAACTGACAAATTGCGCGGCCCCTAATTCTTCATTTTTGAAGATAAAAACAAATAAAAAATTTATTTGTACCTACTCTACTACTTAGATTGAGTTCTAGACAATGACACCCCACATGGCAGGGTAGAAAAAAAGTGTATTGTATAATTTGTTGTTACAGCGGCAATAGAAATACACAATCTGTGAAAATTTCAACTGTCTACCTATTACGGTTCATGAGATACAGCCCACTGACAGACAGACGGACGGACGGACAGCGGAGGCTTAGTAACAGGGTTCCGTTTGGCACCGAACCCTAAACAGTAGCTACTGTATATAATTATTGCAATATTTTTATTTTAGATAAGTCAAAAGTAAGTATTACAGGAAATCCAGGCACAAATTAGTTACATACTTATAAGTTTTCTTTTCAGTTCTCTGACCTAAAAAGTCTTGAAAATTAACAGTTTTAGTTGTTATACTAGATTCGATATTTCTGTACATAGGCAGGCAGGTAGGTACCTACCTAGATAAGTACCTAGTTACAACCTTCGTGACTGTAGTTTCACTTAGGTAGGTACCTACTGAACGATGAGGGCTATTCAGACATTCTTTTAAATTAATCATACCAACCATGAAAACAGATTTAGATAAGTAGGTATCTATTAAACTTGCTCCAGTTTCTAAATAAAACAAAAATGTAGGTACTATATTTGTGAATCTTTGTATAGGTAGATACCTACTTAATTATTTTTTCTAGGATAGTTATTAGGATGTAAGTAGTTGTTGATGATGTTGTTTAGGTATAAATTATGTAATATTACCTTCCAATTTTAACGATTCCTGAGAGGTGTCAATTCTATGATAATAATTAATTAAGTACAGCAGCTAGAGTTCTACAAGTACTAGTTAGTACAGTCTGGTCATCTTCAGGCTGCTTATAATGAATACAAGTCCATACACTTTTAACCGACATCACAAAAAAGGCGGTCCTCAATTTATTTGTAGTAATACCTATAGATGAATTAAATATTACCACAGTGTACTTTTAGGAACCTATACTTACCTACTTAACTATACATACACATCAAAAGTGTCTAGGGATCAAGCACGTTTTAGCTAGTTCCTAAAAATTATGTTTTTAATTATATTTTTTGTAACTCCTATGGATATATTTCGTCATTTCAGAGAATAGTTTTTGAATTTCGGTCAAAAGATGAAAATCTTCTGTCAAGTCGTAGGTAGGTATTCCTATAAAATCCTGCAACGGGTTTGAGGCCAAATCAGTAACATGTCTGCCATATTTCTGAGTGGAATCAATACAAAAGAAAGTTATTATGGAGAGAAGACGTCATTTGAGTCGAGACGAAATGATCAGAGCCGTGGGAATGTTGGAAGCTAGTTCTCGGCAACGTGCTGTGGCAATCGCTTTGGGCACCACGCAGAGTGTTATACGTCGACTTTGGACACGTTACCGCATCACTGGTAGCGTGGCAGAGCGACATGGAGGACGAGCTCGCATCACCAGACACAGACAAGATCGTTACCTACATACAAATCACTGCGTGACGAAATCGTGCAATGACCGCGATGATATTGGTTACGAGGCTTCATAGGATCTTCTGGGATGCTAATAAGCGAGCAAACCATAAGAAACGCTAGCATGATGTCAATCTGCGTTCCCGAAGGCCGCTACGTGTAACACCTATTGAGCCCCGCAATTGCAGAGCCCGTTTACAATGCGCTCGTGAACACAGAAATTGGGCAGAAAAAGAGTGGCGTTTTGTGTGTTTTTCTGACGAATCTCGCTTTGGTATGAGACCAGATACTAGACTAGTTTAAAATCATGCCAGAAAGTCCATGCATACAGAGGTGGAACAATCATGATGATATGGGCGGGTATTTGGATCGGCGGAAGAACCGGACTTATTTGGATTAGAGGCAATCTCAATGTACAGATTTACGCTAACACGATTGTATCAGATGTTGTCATTCCGTTGCGGACCCAATTTGGTGCTTCATTTCGATTTATGCATGATAATGCACGTCCACACACTGCCAGAGTTGTTGCATACACTGCACTTGCTGCAGCTAATATCAACGTCCTGCAATAAATATAAAAAAACTGACTTGTTAACGGCTACAGGGACACTAACGGGCAGATGTACACCTACAACCTTACTAATTGTTTATTTTACGCAATAAAAACCTATAAAAACTTTTTTTTTTATGTTTTTATCACATTTTAATTTCAGAATTAAATAATTAAGATGAAAAATCCAGCATAAGCAAAAATCGCGAAAAGTCTTTATTAATGCAAAAGCAGAGCGTACTTCGTCGATCTATACCTACATACGAAAACATTTTAAATAGAGATTTTTATTTACCTTCAATAAAATATTTTTTTTAAATACCTTGATCTATAGACACTTTTGATGTGTGTATTTTTAATTTTTGTCAGATAAGATCCGACTCAATTTATAAATCTCTCAAGCGAAGTGATTGTCTCCCATGATTGTTCATTGTAGCCGAGATTGCAGAATGGTGCAACTGCAAACTGTTATTTCGTTATAAAAATCAATAGGCACTGCGGGTTGTGTACGTAGGTACCTACAGGTATAAACATAAACTCACTGATTAATGGGTATGCTTTGACAAATAGATAAGTAAGTACTTACTTATGTTGATAGTATCCAAGTAAAGGTAAACGCACACTTATCAGAGCCGCGGGAAGCGAAGGAGCCGGCGAAAGAATCGAGAATCGGACGAATAGCCGGCGCGGATAAGTGTGCGTTTACCTTAAGTAGGAAATGGATTCCTACTGAAATATTACCACAGTGTAGTGTAGGTACCTACCTACCTACTTCTAATATTCCTACATACAGGGTGGCAGGGACATCGACGCGAAGCCGGTTACCATGGATTCAGCACCTACATGATTCTGACCGCTCAACGTTGAAATTTTTCGTCTGTTATTTAAAAAAAAAATTGCTGTTCCATACATTTTGACCACGTAGGTATTGTACTTTTGAAGGAAACAGCAGATTTTTTGTTTAATAACCGAAGAAAAATTTCTGTACTGAATCATGTACTGAACCCATGGTAACCGGCTTCGCGTCGTTGTCTCTGCCACCCTGTATACACAATATTATTATATTCAAAATAAAGTATCGGTCAATCTTTACTTGGATGTTGATAAGAGTTTTCAAAAGGGGCAGCCGCATCTTGGCGGTCAATAAAGCGTAGATAAGCCATCTGTCCTATCAGGGTCAGGGGTATGTATTAGGTAAAGTTAAGTTGAAAAGTTTAGTTGGAGGTACCCACTAAAATGCTACCTTTGCATTTTATAATAAGCTCTATAGTAGGTACCACTGGAATTATAAGACTGTTTGTTATAACACAAACATAACAAAAATCAAGAAATCCTCAACGGAGATTTGAATCGAAACCCTTATAAATTTTGAAGGTAGGTACCTATTCCCGAGATAATCGACAAAGTAACCGGAGTGGTATGCACCTACACTGCGCCCGCGGCTCTACCGGTTATTGTGAACACGCCGCCTCCTCGTCGATTAGCATATAAATGAACCGAACCGAGACAACTTCATATTACACCACCAGAGTAACAAGACCTCCCCCCCGCTTTACACAACACCACAAAAACACTAACCAACGAAAATATCACGTCTCTTTCTCACTGGACGCATTACAGTTTAAATGTGGAACTCGCTTCCATTGGCCGACGTCAACCCTGCGTCCTCTCGGAGCCCTGTAAATCCGCGCGCGCGCACCTCTGGGACGATAATTTTATGAATAAAATACTGACGGTATTTTACACTTTCTACTGCATTTTTATTTCGTTCTGATATCTTAAGCAGCGATATTATGGCAACAATGTACGTTGTTGTCCGTACAAAGTAAATATGCGGTTGTAATGAAATCAGTGGTTTAGTGTTATTGAAGGTTCGGGTTATGGGTATGTTAGCCTCAGAATTATCCATCGACTTGTTAATATTCAATAGTCATCTTGTCCGTAACGTACTATATTGCTAAGCCTGGCATTTAGGTATGCTGGTATACCTAAATGCCAATGCCAATGATATTCTGAGTTGTGATTTTCTCTTCGTTTTATTAGTGTTTAAACGGGTATAAAATGTTGACAGCCATTGCAGGATAAAAATAATTTATCGTATTTATAATGCTACCTTAAACGTAAGTGGGTAGCTAAGTAGGTAGGTACGGTCGGCTAAAAATAAGTTATTTAGGTAGGACATATTTTCACGCTAATAAAATCTGAGTAAATAACAGCTAGAACAAATCTACCCTATACTTACATTGTGTAAGTACGATTCGATACGATACGTACAGTCACGAGCACTAATTTGTATACACTTAGCTACTTTTAAAACTGACTTTCTTCTACGGTATTGATTGTAATTTTATGTTGTTACGAACATAGTGTTTCGGAACACATAGAATTATGAAATAGTTAGGCATCTCTAAGTTGCTATCGTTATTCCACGAGGAAATCGCTTTTGAATTTCCCTAAGTGTATAAATATTAGTGCTCGTGACTGTACCTACCTGCCTACCATATAAGGTTCTAACGTATCTGTACTAAATATCGTATAAGTAGGTACCAAATCTACAAAAGTGTATGCAACTTTTTACTCATTTGGTTAAAGTGTTTTCACCAGTGGCGCACCTACAATTATCATCAGAGGGAAGCCGAAGAAAAAGTTATTCAGTCCTCATAAACTCAAACAAAAAACTGTAGGTTTTTAATCTTATGAAGTATTAAACTGGTATTCAATATAATTATGTAATGTGATGTGATACACAGTTACACACACAGGTGTAACATATTACCTATTTGGCAATAGTAGACATTAAGAAGAGCGGTTGCTCCGAAGGGAAGCCGACAGGAATCGGGTTGTATGAAGGCTACGCCCCTGGTTTTTACATTGTTAAAGTCGTAGTACAACAAAGCTATGAATGAGCTAATAATTCGTGAAGGCGTAAATGTGAAAGCTTTTATGCTTTTATATTTAAAAGTAAGCAGCGGAATTAATTTTGCTTTTATTGGTAGGTAGGTACCTAAGTACCCAATACAGTAGATTGCAATCAACTCAACCTATCGCAGTCCACTGCTGGACACTCCCGCGCCACAATACCCTGTCTTCCACCTTCCGCGTCCAGTCTGTCGCAGCCACCTTTTTAAGGTCGTCGATCCATCTAGCTGGGGGCGTCCCACACAACGCAATCTACGCATGCCAATACGCGGGCGAGTTTGCAACGTTAACACATAATTGACATTCATCGTTATTGAAACTGTATGTTAAGATGATTTTAAAGATAATTGATCGGTACCTAAGTAGTACTTACCAAAATACTTTTAGCTAGATAAGTTGATCAAGTATTAGAAAGACATTCAAATCTCACTTGCAAATTAAAGTTGAAACTAAATATAGGCACAGAGTCACTGTTTTCTCTCATGTCTGTGTAAGTAATTACAATTAGCAAAGCATGTACGTAGTATGGATTTGTTTTGCTGCTACTTATGACGCAGATATATGCTAACGGCCTTGAGTGCATTGAGCTTGCGGGTCCTGTGCTGAGTTCACGCAACGCGTCGCGTCTTTCCACCCAGTAATAGGACTCACCCATCAAGGAACGCTGTCCCAAATTGGACACATTATTAATTCATTATACATAAAACAAAAAGTATTGTGTTAATACACGTAAACTAAAAGATAAATATTTAAATTTTCTACAAAATGGTGAGTTTCATAAAAATAAGCTTGATAGCTTTTGGGTGATTCTCAGTTTTTATCCGCGTTGGACATAACTTTACAAATTAATTACATAAAGATACCTACATACATAACATCACGCCTTGTTTCCCCGAAGGGTAAGGCAGAGGTGTACCTGTAGTACATCCACATTTCGCCAGTTATAATAGCCCCATGTAATAGGGGCGAGTCTATTGCCATATACCGGGCACAAATCCAGACTCCGGGCTGATACTGAGAAATTCCGGATAGAAAAACCCACTAACACTTTGCCCGACCTGGGAATCGAACCCAGGACCTCATGCTCAGCAGTAGCGCTTGCGACCACTAGACCAACGAGGCAGTCAACAATTTAATTACACTATGTATAATAAACATAAACTAAAATATTCACAAATGATGTTATTAAGACAAAAAAAAAAAAATTAAAATGCTCTAATTTAACATATATTTTTTTCAAATCATTAACACTACTCAGTTTAAAATCATTAAAAGTCGATTATCAGAGCCTTAAGTAGCCTATGTCCAGTTCTCTCTCGCCTTTTGCCACGAGCTGTATGAGAACATTTCATTCGTGGTAATTTATAATACTTTTGCCTTGAGTGAGTAGCCTTGGTCTGACTACACACAATAGGAACTTTCTTGAAAGCTTAAAACGCAAAGATGGATACAGTTCTTGCACAAAAATTGCAATTTGTACTTAATTATGATTAATTATATTGTAATTACTCAGCTGATATGGAATGATACGGAAAAGAAGCTGGAACAAAAAGTACACAATACGGTAGACATACCTAGGTAAGTAGGTAGGTAGGTAGGTACCATCACGGACATTTGCGGTGACACCACTTCACCGCAAATGTCCGTGATGGTACCTACCTACCACTAAGGTGTCGGTAAAGGTAAAATTTAAATTTTTACATAAGTTACGAAACAAATAAAAGTTTCAATTTCAGACTCCAAACAAAAACTAAAAACCGGTTCAATATAACGAAACATTACCGGTTGACTTCCTCTTCAGGCTTTTATAGTCACACTTTAGTAATTATCAACTGGAATCCAAGCGTGAATAACCTTTAATCGCCGAAAACCGTGCGACAAAAATTTTGGTTCGGAATAACCAAAATAATACTTTTTTCTTAGCAACTGCTGCCAAGAAAGCTTCAGCACGCACTAAGTTTCTTCCTTAATTGCTTGTTTTATGTAAAAAAGCGTGCAAATTACAGCGAAATGAGACAAGGAGCACAGTTACTCGGTGTAAACTTTAGCGTTGATTGCTGCCCGCTCCGACGGAAACAGGTTCAATAGCTTTGCGTTTTCAGTTTACTGAGGCAACATAACTTTTTACATTAGATATATTAATTACACCTGAGCATATTATGCTAAAGATAAAATATATTCAAACTTCGTTTATATAAAACTATTATGTGTGAGGTGTAGCCTATTTATTATAAAATAAATAGGCTAGGCAGCAAAGCACTTAGATTTCCAAATCAGTGCGTGTTTCAATCAATATCCCATATCATCATAAATTTCATTTTATTAGGGAGCTAAAAAAGAAAATTTACACATGTGGGAAATTGGGGCGCTAACCGTTTATCAGATAATGTAATTATGTTCGGGGCGCTTCGGGACACCTTCACTCCAAGTAATTGAGTGTGCCCTCCGTACCTCGCGCCTGCTATTAGGCAAATCGAATCTCCGTCCCTCCAAGGCCTCCCTCCCTCTCCCGGCTGGATGAATATGTGAACGAGCTTCCTCTTGGCGTCGAACCAAGGATTCAATTTGCGCGAATGTAAATAAAACGCTTGGCTTGAGTTTGGTAGGTAGGTACCTACCTATATACCGACTTGTGTGGTTTTAGTCTTATCATATACCTAAATTGTGAATTTAGCACCTAATTGAACAATGCAAGCATTTTCATTGCAGTCTAATTAGTAGTGTCGATAATCTATCTACTTGTTATTTAAATTACACTGGCTGGATAAACTACAAAATTAAACTGTTTATACTTCAACACGTGAAAGTTGAAAAACTAGTTTTTCCACACCTCTTGAGGCATACATAAAGTAGGTAGGTACTCTGATATTTAGTAACAAAAGAGCTCGCTTTTGTCTTTTGTTAATGCTGCATTTTTTCAGAATAATTTTCCAATCTAGTTTATCATTAGGATAGAGTAAGTACTTAAGTAGGTACATCCGCTATAAACGTCGTCTTTCATGCATTTTACTTAAAATGTCTTTTGCACCTCCTAAGCCAAAAAAGGTGTGTAAACAAAAACAGCAAACGATACAAATTCGGATAAAACCTTAATGAATAAGCTATAACTTTATTAAGTAAATGCCGACGCTAAGTGGCGACGTTGACGCGCCGCCCACGCCGAGCGCCATCTGAACGTCTTTACCTAAAAAAGTTGCGACCAAACTTTGATCTCAGCAAAACTTGATTTCATTCGCGGGGTTATATTCGATCCGAATGTTTGTTTGTGTTGCGAATAATAAAAGTATTGAAAGTGCAAAAATATGCGCCGTCTCGTTCTGTCGGGTAGTTTTGTCCTCTTTCCGCAGGCAGAGCGGCCGGCACGTCCGGGGGCCATAACGTCGTTTGATGTTCTGCTCTCCAATGCTGGTAGAGGCGATATAAGCAAGATGTACGGCTGCGCTCTCGGTGACGCCTATATTTCCTAAACATCTTTCGGCGTTATAATTCCGTACGACGTAACCTTGTGAGGGCGATATTACCGTTTCTTGGTCGATTCAAATTTTTTTCGTAGTACGTTTTTGTAGCTCGTAGCAGACGTCTACGAAATTGTGTAGGCTGTGTAGCAAGTTGTGTGGAGTTGTTTTAAAGTGCAGTGCGGTGAGTATCGATGTTTTTAAGGTTATTGTTATTCAAATAACTGTTCTTATGGTCATCGCAGGTCCTACTTCGTGTGTGGTAAACGCCTACGCTTTTACCAAAACAAGATTTTTTGTGGATAGGATATGATTCGAATAGCCGTACCCTGTACAATTGAACACTGTACAGCAGCTGAAGGTGTGTTCGGCTGTCCCTATCATTAAGCCTGCTCAAGCACAGTATAAGTAATTGACATATTTACCTATAAGAAATTGAATGCATAGTTGTGTAGTTATAGTACCGTATACTGTAATGTATCGATATTTTGTGTTGAATTATTTAGGGCACAGTGCATTGTAGGCGTTCTTGCGTCTAGAGAATGCGTAAATGTCACACGCGCTGTCTGCTGACATAGAATTGGGTAAACGCGTACTTGTCTCAAGTAATATAGGTAAGTTAGTAATATACCTACCTACGTTAAAATAGTAAACTGATTATTTAACTAAGTAACTGTTGACTAAAGTTGTTAATTAACGTGTAGCTTTCGAAAAATCGTTTACGAACACCGCAAGAACATACTTTAGGGGTTGTTAATTAAGTCGTTGTAGATACCAGGTAGGTACCTAATGTATATGCAAGTGATGATAGGTCTCTTAATGTCACATTCCTGCTTATAACATTCATCAACAGAAAAACATTTTGCTCAGACAAAAAAAATTCGATGCTAGTTTTTCTTAATTTCCGCGCGCGCCATTACAAGGTTACATCTTATAAAAATATGCAACACGGCGGCGGTACGTTACGGAGCGGATACCAATTCTATCAACAACCCATAAACCGCAACCTTTCTTTGTCTCGCCTCTTAATGCTATCGTGTTCTCGAGTGAGATAGAAATCTACAAGTTTAATGGGCCGTTACGCGAGAAAAAATCAGTCCGCATTCGCGAGCGTAGATACGCGAGTGATAGTGGCAAGACGGAAGGGTACTGGTGGACTGGTGCAATAGTGCAGTGCTTCCGATGTGTCGGCGACGGCGACGACGACGCTACTTGTTGCTATGCGACGGCAATCACCGCCACGTGAGTGTTATATAGTTACCTACATAATCTATCTATACTTGTGTACCACAGCGTCCTCGACGCGTCATCGTTCCATGCTAAACATAGTAACACTGAGCTTACTTGCGACCAGCGACCACTGCCGACCGGTTCTCAGTCAAGATAACCTCCTTTAGTCGTGTTTTATGTTTGTAGTCGGTTTCCAGTAGGTACCTACGTCATTGCATTATGTCAAGTGTTGTCAATAAAGATTGATAACGCCGACGAATAGCGTTCAGTCACCTTGCCATTGTATAGATACCTAAGTTTTATGACTGTATGAGTCAAGTTTGATAGCTGAATTGACACAATCATACCTATAAACGAAATGTATGTAAGTACGATAATTGAATTCAATTTACATTATTCATTTATATATCGGTACATACACAGAGCTAGGTATATTATACTTACATTGTGGTTTTGAATTTAAATATTGCTGATTGGCACGATGCGATGTGGGCCCATTTACTTGTACACACTGCATTGTAAACATAATTACTGTGACTAAATAAAGTTCAAGATTACGTCTCTTTATAATAAAGAAAATATAGTTGTTTATTTATTCATTGGAAACTATTCTAAGAAACTGATTGGAATCTTGGCAATTAATGCAGTTCTTGAATGCCAAGACTTAAATCTTGAACCACATAAATATTTAGTATCGTGTTTGAAGTAACTGCCTAAGTGCCTAGTCAGACTGAATAATTTTACATAACTTTAGTTATTGTCTGTGGTATTTTAGATACCTACCCTGTATACTTACATTATTAACTACTTTATCTACACACAGTTTCCCACAGGTAATGACCACCTATAGTTAGTTGAATGAATTGTTCCACGTGGTTGCATTGCAGTTTTATCCTTCATTGTATTATATTTGTGACTAATTAATTACTTCTACTAGGAAAAAGCTGATTAAATACACACGCTGCTTTTACATAAAACTAGCTTCTGCTCGCGGCTTCGCTCACGCCACTCACGGGTCCAATTGTGAACCTTCCAGGGACCCACTCAAACACACACAAAAAATATCATCATAATCTGTCCCGCCGTTTAGGAGGACTTCAGTGACATACACACGCACAGAAGAAATAACTGTAACACACCCTTTTGTCATCCCCTATTGTTATGCAAATCCCCACAAAAGGGTTTGTTTCAAATCATCCTTTCATAATTTTCACATCTCAACTTTCACAAAATTATCATAACAACATGCGCCGGAGTCTGTTTGAAAACAATTTCTTTAAAACGATTCGAGAGGGTCATTTTGTCGACATTTTCGTGTATTGATGCTTATTTGCATAAAAATGTCATCGAACGCCAGCTTTCGAGACCGATAATAATCTTAAAGATTTTGGAGCTTATACTTTTAATCCAGTGGTTTCTCTCGGTAGGTACTGTGTCTGGTTAATAAGCTTAGTTCTTTATTGGTACAGGTGCTAAGAGTCGGGCGAAGGACCAATTAAGGAACTGGTATAAATATGTAAAGGCGTTGATGGGAAAATATACTTACTAAAAGGTTTTAAAGGCGAGAAATAGTATGCTGATCATATACTTGCCTTTTTTGTCAAGGGATACCTACTCATACATATAAAGAAACTCTTCAGAAGTGATGATTCAGAATATTTTGAATACTGGGTGTATTTTTTTGGAAAAAAAGAACTAAGTTACTTATTGCCAACTTTTATTACAAGCAAGCTTCAGTTAGATATTTCCAAGGTCATTAAGTCTTCCAAACCCACTTAAATTGATCCAATCGTAGAACTAAACAGCCATCACGTCCGCTGTCCAGCCTCCATCTGTAAGTAGTTTCACCACATTTACATAATAAGGGGCTGTGGTCCTAAGTGGCACAGTCTCGTACATTTGCCTTGGAGATGTGGGCACGAGTGACTTGAGTGAGCTAGGAATGTGGATGATAGCTTTGGGATTTTTGTCGAGTTATTTTCCTTGGGTTTTGTGGTAGAAACATGCTTAGGTATGTAGGTATACATCCGTTTTAAGCCCTTGGGTGTCAAATTATGTATAGAAAAGATAAAGTATTCCATTTTTTTGGCCATTTAGGAGACCAACCTATATAATTTTTTTTAATTATTTTACGATGATTTAATATGATGATCTTGCTAATCACGATGAATGAAATACGTGTATTCTGTAGTTCTATTTACCTACACAATCTTTCTGTAAATTAACAATCAACCTTTTAAAGAAAAAAATACTGCTCCTGTCTTACTTCAGCCAGAACAATAAAATTCGCGCCATTTTTTGCACGTTATGTAAATTACAATTCCCAGTTCTCGTAAAAAAATATAACAAGTTAGAAAGTGTGTCTCGGAGCTTTGTTCGGCATTCGGCAGGGGCGGCTATTTACATGCAAATCATTTACCTATAGATGGGCAAACTTCCAGTCTCTAGTCTCCTTTAACTTTGAAAACACAAACAAAATGTTCTTGACGTTCTTTGAAGATGGAAGTCCCTTGTGATTTAAATAAAACAAAGTTTGTATGTGATCTCTGTTTGATATTAATTTGTGGATGTGTGACGCAATCTCTATTCAGTGGTTACTCTGTGTCAATTGGGAATGTTTGTGGATTTGAGAAATGACAGCGAAGTTGTTCAGTGGGATAACGAGATTTCAGGAGAGTGGTAACAATTAATTGAAGTTTATTTTCACCGCTTTTTATGCGTTAAACATAACAGGTAAGTACCTACATATTTTGTACTTATCCAGACGGTAATAAATAAATAAATCTTTATTGCAGACCACATGATCCATAAAAAATACAATAAAAAAAATACGTAAAGTACCTAATTGCCTAATTGCATTTAAACCGGTATTTCTAACAGGTGTTTTATCACTGAATTTGCAAATGAGTAGGTAGGTACAAAATCCAATACCTGTCCAAAATTTACTTGTTCTGATACCTAAACGTCAACCGATAATACAACACACGCCAAGTGTTTGTCATTAAGTATTCATAAAAAAAATTGCTTGGACTTATTTATAAGACTTCCTACCTATGCTTATGAGCTGATAAGATCATAAACATACTTAAAGATAAATAAATAATACCAAATCAGTTTTTAAGTTATATCTTAAATCATTTTTTAAATATTATTGAGTTAAAGATTTTCTTAAAGCTTTTGATTGTGTATATCATGTTACGTGGTTCAATAAAACAGGCCAATCCTGGATACCCACAAAAATAGGTAACCAGACCTTACATCCTTTTAAAAGAAGATTTATCTTAATGATTTTTATAACAGTAGACAAACCTTAGCTTCTATTATTGCAAAATTAATTTCGCAGGGTACAGTAATCGGTCCAGTTTTGATTCACATTTAGATTGATGACTGATTTATTACCAATCAAGTGGCTTTTATGAAAACTCTACCTAGTATCTATCCAAAACATAAAATCAGTACTTGGAATATAACATTTGCCTGATTTATTCTTGTCTGAAACTGGCATTATTAGAAAATAAATCAATTTCCAAATCTGTCAGTTTAATTAATTTATTAATAATAATTAAATTATATCTAATCAAATTCATTGTCATCTAAATAGGTAGGAGTGTCACAAGATTTATTCATGTTTAAATATTCTGATTATTTAAATATTAAAGATAAATAAGCTTGTTTAATATTTTGAATTGTTTTATAATATTTATTTTTGTGAGAATATCATCTTCATTACAACATATCACTTTACTAATTCATACATACAAAGTCGCGAAGTTTACTAAAATAAACCATGTTAATGTGTTATGTATGCGAAGTTAGATATTTATAAATGATATTAGTTTCCATGTGACGGAATCCAAGTAATATTAATGAGCACTATATTTAGCAACAATGTTGCTTATCCATCGTTTAAGTAAGTTGTGTGGGCCTGAACTACGCATATATTATAATAATCAGTAACTAATAATTTCTAGAAGCTACGAGTAAGTAGCTACTAGTTTTACAACAAAATAATGAGTCTTTTCGATCAGATTAAATTACTATACTACTAACACTAACTCATACTACCTATACTAATACTTGTAATAAAACTACGGTATTATTACTAGGTATCTCAAAGAATTTATTCACTTCTTTAAATATTTTTATTTGAAACTAATACAAAATAGGTTCTACAAAGTCTGTTTTCTGTTATAAAACTATAGATGTCACACATATAACATTATCATAGTTCAGTAATAGTAATTGAAAAAAGGATACATTTATGTCGCTCACTAGTCGTGTTTCACACAAATTTATTAAAATATCAAGCATATATAAAATCGACGGAAACAAAGCTACAATGTTTTATACTAATTAGATGCAAAAATATGTGGGCATATAATTACTAATCGTTTCCATTGCATGAGGCGCTAAAATAAAACTAAATACAAATAAAAAACACACACGCGATTCTCAATTAAACAGCGCAAAGAAAAGGAAAAAATAAACTTGGAATGTGTTTTAAAGGGCAGCGTCGTCGAAATATAAAGTTGTATGTAAATGCCTTGATATCAGCAGGAGCATAAAATCTATATAGAAGTGGGCAAGTGGACGATGCAACGTTGTTGCCGTATCGTCGACAATGTCATCCCTGTCTCTTAAATTGTCGGATAAAACCCGAGCCACGGTATCGTTGGATCGACTTTAGTTTCCTTTATGAATACCAACCAGCCTCTTGTACTTATAACACATTTATTCGGAATATATTCTTGTTTATCCTCGGTTGCTTCTCGATGTTGTTTTTTACCTGTTGATCTTATATGGTGGAGATATAGATAGGCTTGTTTGTAAGTAACCTTTATGTAGGATATTGTGTGTAGGTACTTGAGTGCAGACGTCTTGTTGAGGTATTTTATTTCAAGTTTATTTGTTGTGGATGTTTAGGTACTTTGAATTTTTTATCAAAGTTCTTAAATGAAAGGCTGTCCCTTTTTTACTTTAGTGACAAATATCAGGCAGTTTAGATAAGATATCGTGTGCGTTTTTTTCCATAGGAGGTTTTATTTATAACATAGGGCTGACTAAGGCTTCCACCATTTCCAGCTATCAGAAGAAATAAATAATTATGATTATCCAAGTATACAATCTTACCGCCCAACAACCTAATCAACATGTTCACAAAAGTCGGCTCTTTCTTAACTCATTGACACTGCCACATTGTTGTTAAAACAATAATTAACTGCTACCCTTCTGATCCCTTAATTAATATTGTCGCCTACACTAATAGAACAATTGAAACGGGACGCTCTCCTGTCCAATGCAATTGAATAAATTGTAATATATAGACAGATGTAATCAAATAATAGTTATGGATGTACAGTTTGTTGACCCTCATCAATAGTTCAAGTGTGTATATGTATTGGTAAGTACATACCTACATAGCTATATCATTGAGGTCATCAGTAGATAATATCATGGAAAGGAAAGTTTTGATTCTTAATCGGTTCTTTCTAATATAATGTTTACTTTCAAGTCGGACTTAATAAAAGCGATAGGTGAACTTTAAGTGAATATACTTTTGATGATATTTTTTAAACATTCACCAAAATAAAGTTTTTTCGGTGTCTATTTATTCGTTCGTTAAACATCCATTTTTTGGTGATTTTCACTAGGAAATGCCGAAGCTTGTTGATCAATCCTTTAAAGATTTATCTTTGTGTGAAGCTATAATAATAATATCATAGATGCTGTACCTATCTGATCTATAAGAGCAGGTAGTAAATTATAAATCTTCACTATATTGGGTTTTGTTGACAAAAAAACTTAAAAGTTTAACATTGTAATATTTGATTCTGAAAAGATCATGTTTCACGAGCACGAGCTTTTTAAATCTTTTATATATTTTTTTAGCAAAAAGCTTCATTTCTCCAATTACGAAAGATCTATTCTGGCAAACTATACATTTCCCAAATCCACATTAATTAAATCCGTCAAACTTCGTAACTGAAACCTAATCTTAGTAGTTTAGAGTTACTACTACAGCATCAAGATAGCTCGTAAGTAAGTAGATACCTACTCATGTCTATTACATTTGTTACGTTGTACAATCAACAAAACAGATTAGATACTAGGCTTTGTCAAGAGAAAGATTCTGGCACTACATTAGCAATATTAATAGGTACCCACTTATAATGATTACGCCAATTTTATTTTCGTCTAGATTTCTAATACATAGTTATTTTTTAAAACATAAGATACTATCATTAGATACTCAGAAAAAATATTTAATAGACTTGGCTACTCCCGCCAAGGGGGTGAGAAAAGTTATTTTTGGGGTATGCCAGCTACTTAAATTTTTCCCAATCACTGCAACTCCTGTAAACCAGAATTGAAGTGTGAGTGACAGTGACATTGAAGTTTCTACTAGTCCAATGAAGTCCACTTTCACTTTATTTGTCATAAACTGAATGTAAAGTCATTTTAATTTTAATGCTTTGTAAATTGCTGTGTCCTTACTATCTGACAGGGTACATGTCAGGTGCTGGATCCATTGAATGTAACATCTACTTACCACATATTATGTGCAATAAAAGTTTGAAGTTTTCTGCTAGCCTTAGGGAAATTTACAACTGTCAAAACAATGGTGAAAAGCCACTATATATACATACATACAAATAAATACAATTGAAGTGTCTGTTTGTAATGTCAAAATAACAGCTTTATACTAAATACTCATGAAAGTATATACGGTACTTATAACAAAACAATAATATTTAATATTTTTGTCTGTCTGTCGGTCTATCTGTCTGATTGTTTCGGCTAATCTCCGAAACGGCTGGACCGATTTTGACGGGACTTTCACTAACAGATAGCTGATATATAAGGAGTACAGACTGACTGTTATTTCAGAAAAAGAATAAGTTTTTCGTGCAAAAAAATTAATATTGACATCCACGCGGGCGAAGCCACGGTCAACAGCAGCTAGTGGTCAATAAAAGGAATGGTTTTGTATACCATTGTAAGATTCTTACCTGTATCTCTACCAATCTCTTTTGTTGACTGTACAAGCATCTAAGAGTTGTATACCTTCTAAGAGTCAGTTGTACTCGCCCAGGCGATGTCGTTGACCGTTGCGTCGGCGTCGCGTCATTTTTATATGTTGTTGTTACGTCACTGATTTACTGCTTTTGGCTTAGGACCAATTAAAATAGTGTATTTTGAACTTGAAGGTTTGAATCACGGTAGACCGTATTAATCATCTACATTGTATGTGTTATTATTAATGTTTTGACGTTCAGTGAGGACTTAATTTTATCTTTGGACTGTTCTTTACTTCGTTGGTTTTTTCAACCTAATAAAATTAATAATATCTTGCCCAACTTGTTCCCAAAACACTATATCAGTTGGCTATCGATACCTGTGCATTAATTAACCGGCTAATTATGTTGCCGTTCACCATCTACATACCTACCTAATAAATTCCCATGGACTGGACGTCTGTCGATAATCTGATGCAAATACGAGAGCTGAGGCTGCACCGCGCATGAGCACTCCGCATATCCGATCGTAAAACTGTTACAGCCGCGGAGGCTACCCCCATCGCCTACCCCTTAACTTCAGCCTCCCTTCCCGTCCCGCGGACTGGGGTGCACCCCGCACACCCCCGGCGCCCGTCTGCAAACCTCTTTGTTTTTGGCAATACCTTGGAGGGAACTAAACCCGGACTAGTCTTAAGACCCTTTAATAGCTCTCTCTGTGGCAGGAAATTTCCTCTTTTGTTTGGCCAAAGGGTTGAGTTTTCCACTCCCGAGTTGGACCGATGAATTTTAATGAAATGATAATGGTAAGTAGTGATGAGCATGTTGTGTTGAGAAAGCGTTGGGGAACATTTAATTGGTTGTATTAGGAATAGTGTTTTCTTTTTTTGGCTAGAAATTTAATGTTAAGAGAATAGAGAACTAAAAGTCTGACATTTTAATTAGTTATATATTTCTTAATTTAAGTATTTCTGGTGTACAATAAAGTATATATAAATAAATAAATAATAGTTACTCTTACAAAAACATGGTTGCACTTTACTTTTCTAATTTTAAATAGGTATGAGATTTTCATGTGTAGATATGGACAGGTACAAACTGAAGTTCACTAGATATATAACTTAACTGCTAACACACTAAAAAAAACTACACACACTACACTATTTAGTGACTAAATAAAACACACTACACTAACTAAACTAAATAAAATGTATAAACTAATCATACCCTTTATATCAGACGTCCATAAAAACGAATAGGTAGGTAGGTACAAACACATCCGTCCTTTAAAACGTGCGAATAAAGTCGTCCCTTTAAAACAGTTTGTTATTCAGAAGTCGTAGGCAGACGGACGGCAGGTAGCACATAACTACATGACGGTAGACATGTAGCATATAGGTATGTGAGATGACGTACACTTTGCCGAATTTGCAGGATCCAACCGGCCGAGCATTTACTGTGCAGTGGCGGACAGATTAATTGGCGTTTTACTTCTGAGTGATTTGTGCAATTTAGTGTGTGCTGATACTTATTGTGAAATTTTCATTGAAATAGAATGCGGGAAAATCTTACCAAGACATATTCAGTTGCTCATGAAAGGTGAAGGAAGAAAATGATTTACCTAGTAATTCTTTTCAACTTTGAAAATAAACATTTTCAGGAGGTAAAAAACAATTAATTTCTCCATAATAAAATTATAAGTTACAATGTTTAATTATAATGTTTCATATAGTTTACTTTGACGTAAAGTTGTGATAACATTATGAACTATCATAATAGCTTATGTAAGTAATGTATGCAACGCCAAGCGGTTGGTCGACTCTACACGTGACTAGAAGCTGGCCTATTTTTTGGTAATGCTACCAGCCTTTTGGGCACTTTTCCTGTTGACAGCGATGCGGACGAATTTTTTGATGCCCTCTGATTATTTCCCCTCCTTTTTATATACTTGTACATATTATTATTATTATTTTAAGACTCTTAAATTAAATCATGTAAATATATGACACCTTTGACAACAATGTATAATTGATTACATATATCCAATGTATCTATGTATAATTCAGACATAGTAGCTACTAGTTGCCTATTGCCACTCGCTGTAAAGCTAATAAATACGAAAATGTTTTAATTCATTTACCTACCAATACCTACCTACTAATATGAAATCATTAGACTGTTAAAACTAGCGGTACAACACTAATGCAAATACATAGTTGTAGCAATAATTTTAATACACTACAGTTGGAGTGTAATGTCTGACTTATATCAAAAGACTTCAAGTGTCTCAATTAAACACACAAACCACAAGGCATTTTCCTTTTTTCGCAATATCACGTACTTAAAACAAATCTCAAAGGCGTGTTATTTTCCTGTCCGCCAGTGCAGTGGAGGCGTGCGCTGCGAATACAAATGGTGTCAGGTTGATTGTGCCCGAGGTTGCGATCGATCTGATACACGGAGACGTGTCGATGTGTACCTACGTGTGAGTGCGTTTGAAAGTGTTGCCAGACGATGGTTCTTTTTATAATTGGCTTATAGGGTGTGTTGGTGGGAAGAGGGAAAGTTATTGGGTAGGATTGTGAGTGAGTTTAAAGTGCATTTTCAGAAGGTAATTCATACCTGCGTGGTTAATCTAAAAAGGAATATCTACCTAGTTGGTAACTTTTATCCACCACATCTTAATATATGTAGGTAAGGTATTACTTATTTTATTTATCAATGTATAGGTAAGCAAGTTTTCCTCGCTACCTTCGTGTCTATAGATTTATGAATCCATTTTTAATTAACATACCTACTTAGAAAGAAACTCTGCGTTAATTTCAATTGTCTTAAAAATCATTTCATTATCAAATACAACCATGAAATAAATTATCCATATTTTAATTTCGCACCTACATATTTATTAGATATTCTGCTCTCAAACACGCCCAAAAATTCTCTACCAAAAATGTCAAAGTCTACAATAATTATCCAGGTGTCTCGAAAAAACACAAGGTTAGACTTAGGCGACGTCCTAATACAACGCGACTACGTGATCATCGCAAGTTCGCGCGAATTTTAGTCGCATGAATCCGCGATCAAACGAATGATGACGACGATGTCGAATAGGTGTCCTAATTGTTATTCCCGCGATGCGATTGCGCGACAAAAATGATTGTTATCTATGTATTCGCGGGAACTAGGTCCTAATTGAAATCGCGCGTTAATCGCGTCGCAACGTCGGGGAGTGGGGTGAGGAGAAGGGCAGGAACCGACCGCGCAGGGTGTCGTTAATTCGCGCGATGATCGCGTATTCGCGTTCTATTATGACACCCAATTTTTGATATCGCGAGACCGCGCGATGGTCGTATCGCTTACTTCCGCGATGATCGCGTAGTCGCGTTGTATTAGGACGACACCTTAGGTATATACGTACAATGCGTTACATATTTCTAAGTAGGTACAGCTTGTGTAACTAGTTCTAAAAGAATTGACTATGTATGGACATTCAGCCATGGTAACGTAATCTAACTGTAAGTATAAAGATAAATTCCATCTCTTATCTCACCAGGGTAGTAGTGTGACCATGCGATCTTAGAGACAGTAGACAGTCTAACTAACCAGGTAGGTAGGTATAAGGGTGATAATGGTGCCGATTCTCTTGTACACCGAACTACACTAACTAAAATATCACTAAAATTCCTTACTTTTGGCTGTGAGAATCTTAAAGCTATTCTGCAAAAAATATCACTACCTAAATTTAGAAATCATTTTGACAGTACTAAAATTGAATTTGACAATCTCGCGAGTCCACGCCATCCACACCGCCCATTGTGTCACCCTATGTGTAAAATTTTTATATTTATATCTGTATTTTTTATGGTGTACAATAAAGAGTATTCTATCTATCTCCACGTGGTACTTGTTTGCCCGGTGAATTTTTTTTTTGAGCCAAAGGCGCGCAGGGAGGCAGTTTCGATGTGTTTTATATGGAATTTTTCACTTTTTGTATGAAAAAAAAAAAGAAAAATGATTATACCTACATAGGTAGGTATTGAGTTTTAGGGGTTTATGGGTTTTATAAATGGGGTCGAAATTTTAATTATTTTGCGATAGGACACATTGTTTTCGAGATATAAGCAAAAGAAAAGAAAAAAAAAGCTACAGTACCTACTGTTTTTACACCTAAATTCGAGGTGTTGGTGTGAATTTTCATGCCATCTATTTTGATTCCACACCTTTTTAATCGCGATTAAAAATAGTCAAATTTAGTTATAAAATCTAAATTTCAGGTGAAAAACGTCAAATTCAGAATAGCAAAATTAAAATTTTCACTAAACTAATAACTCAGTGCCATCTTAGTGCTGTCAAACTAAAACATAGTTAAGTTGTGTCACTTTAGTCAATTTCAGAATGGGAAATCGTCGTTTGACAGGAATAAACTATATTTTGAGCATTTTTAATCTAGTTTAGAGACATTTGTGACAAGAGAATCGGCTTCAATATCACCCTTATACCTAGTTAAATAATATTAGACTTATCTAAGGTGTTTCAAAATTAACCCAACAAACTTTAAGGAGTGCTTTAGACCATCGAACTGACTAACTTTTACTATGAGACCAACTTTAAAATCGCGAAAAAAAACAGCTGTCCCTTAAAGTGTAGAACAGCAGATATTAGGTAATCTTTTGTATGGAATCTTTTCGAGACATCGCCAGGCGGTTGGTCGACTCCACACGTGACCAGAGGGCTGGCCTATTTTTTGGCCAAAGAATCAGCATTGCTATACAACGTGGCAATGCTGCCAGCCTTCTGGGCACTTTTCCTGTTGACAGCGATGCGGATGAATTTTTTGATGGCCTCTGATTATTTACCCCCTCCCTTTTTTATATACTTGTACATATTATTATTATTATTTTAAGATTGTTAGGTTTTAAATTATGTAAATAGTAGAATATGATAATTACAATAAAGCTGTTAACGATAAATTTAAATTCAATGTATAGCCGTTATCTTTTGATTACTTAAAAAAAGAAAAAATACTTGTCCAATATTTTTTAATGTCTAATCTACTTGATGGACAAAAAAATTTGTGATCATCCCTATTTAATAGCAAAACACTGAGGAGTAAGAATTACCTACTTAACTGAAATTATGAAATATTTCTGCAACTAACCTTAGAAACACTCAAAAAAAAAGCGGTTTTACGCATTGTTAAGTGTTTGAATAGGTACATAAGAATATAGGCTCCTTAAACAAGTTTAGAAACGCTAAAAACGCGAAGTAAGTTTAGTACATAGATGAAATATAACTAGGTATCCAGCCCGCTTACCTGAAACTGTATAATTGCATCGAAGCATTTCTAATAAATAAACTAACTTAAAAAAAAACATATTTCAAACACTAAATTCATCCACTTATTTTATCAGTTAAGTACTATCTTAACTTACCTAAATTTCAAGTGTTTATCGAATCGATTTAAAAATTCAATTCTCTTTAAAACTCCGATCCCACATCCGGTGACATTTTTTGTGGCAACACTAGCTCCTCCGTATCGTGAGTGGACTCTATCAAGAGCTGGGACAATGTCGCATTCCGAGAATGTCTCTACCTAGTAAGTAGGCGTATCTCTACATCTATTATACCTATTCGCGTAGAGATAAAATCGTGACTTAACCTCTTGTGTCATATTTACTACGCGTGTTTCAATTACGTACTCGTCCGAAGAGACTCTATGTAGAGTAGGTTTGTTTATTTATACCTAAAGTTGTTAGAGATTATTGTAGATAATGTAGATACTCTGTCATGCTGTAAACAAGTTATGACTTTGTATTAGATTTGCGTTTGTGTACTGTTAGAAGTTTACCTACTCATTATAATAATAAATAATAAGTAGATAATTAGATTTTCAAGAAGAAAATGTGTGCATGTAAACTATATACACCTACCTTATCTATAAATACCTATGTATTTGTAGATAAGGCTGGTTGTTAAATTCTTATCTAAGTCATGAGTTTAGTGGCTAGATTGGTGACTAACTAAATAGTCTGTCTTATTGGACTTAAAAATAGTTTTATTTAAAACATAATTAATTCACAAATGTATGCTAAAAGCGTGTGGGACTATTTTGAAAACAAAAGTAACGTCTTTTCATGTAGGTATTTAATTCATTCAAGCCATTCATTCTAGTTTTTTACGAGCTCCTCGCTAGATACCTACCTACTTTATAAATAGGTATGCAACTTTGTAGTATCGTAGCGTAGGCAGGAGTAGAAGTATTGCGTGGTATTGTAGGTACACCCCGTACAAACACAGCGCCAATTAAGGCGCCCAACACCCAATTGTTGATCATTAGCCACTAATCCGTCTCATATTCAATCAATACCCAAAACTTTACTCGCACACCTCCACCCCCCTCGCCCCTCGTCGCGCGACATTTAATGACACCCGTGCAACGACCAACACACGCCATTATAGTCTCTCCTCTCACCACGTAAGGGCCACACTCCCCTGAACCCGCCCACCGCGTTATATAGCACCGAGGATCTATAAAAGTTACGTCTGTAATCTAACATAAAACTCGGGCCGTTTAGATGCGAACGCGGCCACGGACGACACATCTCGGCTCGCTCCGTACTTTTACCGAAATATGAAGGTGTTTTTTGTGTGAATACTCGGGTTTTTTCGTGTAAAAACAAGGTTATTTCGTTGGTCGTCGGTGTAGTGGCGCGGACGTGAACGCGCGTCGTCGCGGCGCGCTCGCGTGATGTGATATCACCAACTTTGACGTTTGCACGACGCACAAAAACAATTTGTGAGTACTGAATTTGAATATTTCACGCAGAACGACGCTCTGTGAGTGTTCAAAAAAATATTTGTGGTGGATGTCGCTTTGTTATGCCAGCATGCTACGTTTTAAACGCTTCTGTGTGAAGAATTCAGCCGGTTTTTCCGATTAACATGTGATTTGTGATAAAAAATTGCTCATTTGTAACGAATTCTACACCTAACTATCTGCATCTGACGATTTATCAGTAGATTATAATATTTAAGAGTAGTTTCAATACATGGAATCAGAGGAAAATCCAATTTTATCGTAAAAATATATTTTCCCGGAAGTGTGATGCCTTTTTAAAGCATTTATGAGTTAAACTTTCTCTTTCAAGCATTTGGGATGATTTTTACGTTATTTTAGTCCATTTCTATTTTATATGAAAGTTTTAAATACCAATAATTCATAGGTAATATTACCTAGGAAGGTAAGTAAGAAAATGCAAGCAATGAAAAGCGATATTAGTAGTTCTAGCTTTTATTAAAGAATAGTTGAATTTCTTTTAGTTTTTTGTGAGTTTGTTAGTTTTCAAGAAAAGAGCGCAGACATTGATTTATTTTTCTTAATTTTTAAGCATGTTTTAGTAAGCTTCAGATTAATTTTCTTCAGAAAATCAACTTAAATATAAAATATTTGAATGCTTACCGCGGTAAATAAGAAAAATCATTATTTATTTCCACTAATTCAGTTTTTAAAACATGCGTAGCGCCATCTCTTAAGCGCGTTAGAAACTACATAACTGAGAATTTGGATAAAACTTTATTGCAGCATGGCCAGTGAATTCCATATATTCCCCATCCTTGTCTAATTTATGCACCCAGACTATACCTCTACTCTTCACGTCGGCCTCCATTCGAATGATACAGTCCGTGCATTCGCGCGAACTAAATACAACCCTCTCACGCAAGTGATAAGGTTGCACTTGCAATGCAAATGATTCTTATTTAGTTTCTGTTAAAGATGTTACCTTGCCACTGCGGCGTGCACCTTGAAATATAGTTATCTCTCTCGCACGATAGCTGTCATCTCTTTTTGTTGCGTGTAGTGTTATATGTAGATATCGCGTTCGGTGGGAGATAAACAGATGTCTGTTAGTAGTGACAGTTTGTATGGGATGTTAAGGAGGTAGAAGTACCACCATCATGAAATAGGCGGAGCGTGTGGTTTAGTTCCTCGTTTAGTAGGATCGCAGTGTTAAAGTACGATTATGGCGGTATGGAAGGAAACTGCCGTATTCTATAGGTATTATTTGAATAAACTCAGGGCTTTAGTGGATGAAGCAGCCAAATTGTTGAATTATACCAACTGTGCTGTAAAATTTGTATGGTAATTCTTGTTAGTTGGTATTCAGTTTCAGTGCCATATTTAGGCACATAGGTAATTTTCGTATAGTAAGTATGTGAATTTGATAAAGTAGGTAAGTTACCGTTAAGTTAAAGTAAAATAAATAATAGTCGGCGTTTTTCAGACACCTGTTTTTCTTTTTCGTAGATACTTAGGTATCTACTTATTACACAAAATTAAAAAAAAAAAAAACTTGCTACACTATTTAATTTAAGTAAGTTGGTAACACTAGGTTAAACGTAGGTAGGTACCTAATCATTTCTATCAATTAATTTCGTCTAGACCTACCCGTTTATTCCTTAAAATATGTAAACCATGAAATCAGTAGACAACAAATCACCGTTAAATTAGGTACAATATTAGGTACAATATATCAAGGTTGCCTGGAAGAGATCGCAGTATGCGATAAGGCCGCCAATTGTATATTTTGTAGTTTAAGATGTATCTTTAAGTAATGTGTAATCTGGTGTACAATAAAGTATATATAAATAAATAAATAAATTTAAATATTTTCAGCTAAGATTTGTCTCAGCTAAAAAAATCTGATTTAGCAACGGTTGGTAAGTAGGTATCTAACTAGGTAGGTATACATATGGTGTAAAATGGGCATTGTAGGTAGGTTACTTACTCATGGGGCACCTATTTACTAAACCAACCAAAAATGCTTGTTTAGATAGGTATATTGGGTATAATATGTAGGATGTAGGTAACATACAGTGGCGAAGCCATAGGAATCGGGTTGTATGAAGGCTTAAGCCACAATATGAATTTAAAAGAAAGAAACAAAAAAGTTCTGTCTCACTGATTATGATCTGCCATACATACCATAAAAACAGGTGTAAAAAAGGTGGTTTGAGTGTGAAGCAGTCGCACTTATGAGACATGAAGCTCAGGTAGATCACGGACATTACCCAGAAAGCCGCTAAGCTTAAGTGGGACTGGGCCGCAGGGGCGAGCCATCATACAACCAGATTCCTATCGGCTTCCCTTCGAAACAACCACTCTTCTTAAGGTCTACTATTGCCAAATAATATGGTACACCTGTGTGTGTAACTGTGACATTACACAATTAGATTTAATACTAGTTTAATACCTACATCATAAGATTAAAAACCTACAGTTTCTTTTCTGACTTTATGAGAACTGGACAATTTTTTCTTCGGCTTCCTTCTAATGATGATTTATAGTTACGCCACTGGTACCATAGGTATGCATTTACCTACCATAAGTACCTATTAATATAGGTAGGTACGTAAGTACCTACTACCTACATACCTAATATGAAAAAAAACCAGCCAAATGCGTGTCGGACTACGCACAATGAAGAGTTCCGTAGTTGGGATGAAGAAAGAAGAAAAATAATTATCCTAAGAAGAAACTTAACATTGTAGGTAGGTACATCCTAGTTGATAAACATGTTCTCCCATAAGTACATTCCAAAAATGTTAGTTTTGTACCTACGCACAATATCGAGAGATTTATCGTGTTATTTTAAGACTCTGTATGTAGGTACTTCTTATAGGTTTCCTGTAATCTATTTTCTTAAATAACTTTAAAACAATTTATTTTAAAATGATTAAAAAAAAATCTATTTGAGACCGTCACAGTAAGCGGGTATAGTTTGCAAAACTTTTTATAAAATTTTCTTATTTATTTACCTACATTACCTACACGTCCGTATTTAGGTCAAATAAATGCTTACCTATGTGTACCAAATTTCAAATTAATCGGCCCATTAAATTCGGAGCAAATTGGCTGAGATAGACGGACAGACAGACAGACACACGAGTGATCCTATAAGGGTTCTGTGTTTTCCTTTTGAGGTACGGAACCCTAAAAGTATTGGTTTGTCATGACTAATTAGAGAAGAGAGTGGGTTTATCAAGAGCCACTTCATAAGCCTATGGCATTAAGTCCGCCTGTGTACATTTCTGTGCATGAAGTATTAAATAAATAAATAAGCATAGGCTTTTACGAAGTGGTTAAGTATTGATAAAACCTAGGTAGGAGACTCCTCCTAAAGAGTAGGTAGGTACTCACCTACCTACTCTTTTAAAACTAGCTCAGTTAATTGTTGCATACACATGTAAGTACCTATGCAACAATTAGGTACCTACCTGTAGTTTTAAAAGCTATCACACAAAATGCTTTTATTTAAGTAGTACCTACTTACCTATTAGATAAGTAGGTATGTTAGGTAAATGAGCAATTTATGGATCTGTTAGTTGTGTTGCCTTTGGCTTGCAACACTGAAGTTAGATAAGCACCTAAGTATGACATGTTTTCAAGTGCTTTCCACTTTTTTACTTTTTCACTGCATCTATACCTTACCTTATCATCCTTGCGTTACTTTTAACTTAGTAACTTGAATGAGCGGTTGTCTGTTATCGTTATATGAATCTAATTAGGTAGAATATAAGTAGGATAGGCGATTTATCGCATTGTTTGAAAAAAAGCCTGATACCTATGATAGATGTAAAATGGTTAAATAAACTAACTAACAATTTGTCCATGCTTATACAATTTCCGACTCTATTGTACCTAATTATCTGCTTAATTTGCTTTACGTAACCTAACCTACCTATCAAAAAAAAAAATTGCTACTAGATACTGCCTTTCACAATTTCTTTTGACTTACCTACCTAAGTTGAAAGGACATAATGAAAAAAAAATACGTCCATGTTTTTATATTTTGTTTAGGTACATGCTGCAATGCATGCAAAGCTTCTTAGCTGTAATAAATAATCGTCTTTTTTACATCGTTCTCACATATTATAAATTCAACATAATGATTTAAAAGAGTGCCCATGGAGTTTCTCGACCGTTCTTCTCCATAGGTACTCCTACTACGCTTTGGAATGGGCAACTACCTATTGTCATATTTCTGACTGACCGACTCCTTGACCATTCAGAAGTGCCTGTAGCAGGGTTTAATTGAAATACTTAAACGCTTTGAGTTTATAAAAGTTCCCTGTGTAGGTTTCTAGAGTGTCTACATAAAATTTAATTACTGCCTTGCATGAGTTAATGTTTTATTACCTATGCATTTGAAGTAATAAAAACAGTAGACATGTGTTTTAACACCTTTTTGTACCATCGCGGACATTTTCGAATTACCTTAGTAATAAGGTCGAACAGTGGTTCCCCGCAAATGTCCGCGATGGTACCTAACATACCTACTAGTATTTTGCACCTGTATCTTCATAGATACTTACCACCTACCTACCTAGGTGTAAGCTTTTCTATCAGGATGGCCGGTAGGTACCTAGCTACTCACCTACCTACTTATTTCTCTACTACCTACTGAAAACAATCATTTTGAGAAATTCGTAAATTTTATTAAGTACACACCTTTTAATAAATATTCCTGAACTTCAATGACTTAAGTACCTACTACTTTATGTAATCGCAGAATAGAGAATATTTTGACCTCAACCTACCAAAAAAAATTGTACCAACTCATTTTGTTATTTATATCACCATCGGTGGATACAACCCCTGATTAAACTTTACAAAAGTATAAATCAATGCAACAACTCATTCAACGATTATTAGAACATTTTATGTCCTCACAACATGCATACAACTGAATTTCATGTCAAACAAGTATTATCAGGGTAGTCTCCACTCCTCTTTCATTCACCCACAGTATTCGGTTTGATAATGGTTTGTTTCCACGGAAACTTGCTAGGCGTCTAAGGAAATGTAGCTGACATTTTACTTAGGTATTGAATTTGGTAAAACTTTCCATGGGTAGGTCCCTACATGTTTGAGTAAAACCTACTAATACCGATTGTTAAAAATATAGATGTTTTGAAAACAGTTTCCATGAAGTTTCTGGCTGATTCTTCTCCATTGTACTATCGACCAAACTTCCGCATGCTCACCTTTAAGGCAATAATCGCATAGCACGGCTCACTCACGACACGATCTCCCGATGCATGCGTTTTGACCAATAGGATGCGAGTTTGTTTTTGATTTAATTTGTTGCTAATGTTTGTTGTTATTTTATGTTACACGCCCTGTAATCACACAAATGCATGCAAGAGCGGGAGGGCTCGAGGATCTTAAATGATAACGATCAGACATCTTCTAAACGTTTTTTATCACTCACAACCAACAATGATTCACACAACTTAATTTTACAACGAGATGCACACAGATGTAAATACAATTCAATACTAATCACTCTGCGGTTTTTTTTATTTTTTTTTATTCGGACCTATTGCTAGTTGGCTCTGGAGAGCCGGGCTTTGGTGGGGCCAGATGGGCCTCTCACCGTGTTAACAAAATTTTAAATAGCACATCTAAGCGCGTGCCCTAGCGGGACTCGAACCTAGACTTAGGGGGCTATTAATTACTAAGCAAGAGGGGACTTGTAGCATCTGTATGTGATTATTATTTGGGACAATATTTAAGGCTACTTGCTCCGCGCGGGCCGGTCAAGGATAATCGCTCTGCGACTGGAGCGAGCCTATATACGTTTAAACACATCACACGTTTAAACGTCACACAGCAACGACTTCCGGTGACATTTGTTTTACATTAAAGTTTAGATTTAATTTAGTAAAAATAATTTAATTGCACACAATATTTGATTCGTACCAAAAACTGTATGTTTTTAATCTTATGATGTATTAAACTGGTATTAAATATAATTATGTAATGTGATGTGATACACAGTTACACACATAGGTGTATCATATTATTTGGCAATAGTGGACATTAAGAAGAGTGGTTGTTCCGAAGGGAAGCCGATAGGAATCTGGTTGTATGATGGCTCGCCCCTGCGGCCCAGTCCCACTTAAGCTTAGCGGCTTTCTGGGTAATGTCCGTGATCTACCTGAGCTTCATGTCTCATAAGTGCGACTGCTTCACACTCAATCCACCTTTTTTTACACCTGTTTTTATGGTATGTATGGCAGATCATAGGTAATCAGCGAGACAGAACTTTTTTGTTTGTTTCTTATAAATTCATAATTATTGTGGCTTAAGTAATGGCTAATCATAAGTTTTTAATAAGGCTAAGCCAGCCCCGGTTCTATATTTTTAAAATGGAGATGCAAAGTACAAATTTGCCGCCCTCTAGGCAAAATTTTTCAACGAATGTCGTTTCTTTTTTTTTTGTCAAATGGTACATTGGTAAAAGAAATGACGGATTGGTACAGGGTGAAAGGCCGCGCCAGGCGGCGCCTACGGATTTTAATTTCGTCATTTTCTGAATTTATTTTGAGAAAATCTGGCTGGTGGCTGGACGCCCCCCAATCTTTGCCGCCCGGTGCAAGTACACCCTCTGCACCCCCCTAGATCTGGGCCTGGGCTAAGCACCAGTGTGTTGGATCATTCGGTTTCCTACAAAATGGTTGAGCTGGATGGTGCTGATCCACGCGTCATGTTCGTGAACGGGCGCCGTCAGTGGAGACTGGTCATCTCTTAACTGCCAGGGCTTATTTTTAATCTTATATTTTGAATTGTTTTTAATTACTTATTCTTTACATTGCTCTCATATATATTTAGAAGCAACAAGAACAACGTACCCAGGATTTTGTAATAATTTTGATTTAAAAGAGTGTCCATGGAGCTTCTTGCCCATTTTTCTCCATAGAGATCAACGTTTTGGAATGGGCGACTAGCTTCAATTTTCTGACTAACTGACCGACTCTTTGACAATTCAAAAGTGCCTGTAATTGGTTTGATTGAAATAAATGGTTTGAGTTTGCACAGTAGGTGGTGCTTAACCATAACCCAGTCGTTGTTATGCCTGAGTCACAAATAATCAATAGGTAGATAGGAAGGATATAATATATAGGTATTATGAAGCAGAAACAAGTGCCCAGAACTAAAAAAAAACAAAGGAAAGCCATGACCTACCTACATTTATTTTTCGACTTTATTTTTTTGTTGTAGCACCTGTTAAGTAATTGCAAATATCCATATCTCGAAAATATTCATTATTTTTCATTCATAATTTGACCCTGAAGACGTCATAATCATAACTTTTTCACACACTGACTTGACGCACCTTCCTGGCAACTGTAGTTCATTTAGTAATTTTAAAACCGTATGACGTTTGGTAGATCATTACCAACGGAGTAGGCACTTCCTTTTTTTACGTGTACGTACTCTTGAGTGTCTAATTAGTAGGTAAGTACAACCATTAGCAGGGTGTTTTTTTTTTGCTGGAGCCGCTATTCTCAGTGAGTCCTGAAAGTAAAATAGGTCACATTATTATTACGCAGATAGCCTTCTTGTAGGTAGGTATGAGAGTCATTAAAGCCGACTTTGTATGTGCACATAAATCATTTATTTTTACAATCTAATTTGTTAGTGATTACATACACATCTTAAAACTAGTGTTAGTAAGTATCGTATACCTACATATACAGTTGGCAGCACATTCTGGTAATAATTCCTAATAATGTCAGATTTGTTAATAATAATACCAAGATTACCATTAATAATGTCAAAATCATTCATAATACCATAATCAGATACAATACAACATCAATAATCAAATATGCAATAGGCACAAGAAACAACACTATTTCAAGGCACGATTTGAAGGCAATACTTGTGTCCTAGTCCAGTGCCTGAGTATTCGACCTTCCGTCCTATCGGCCACAGTGACCAAGAGGCTGTTGGCGTTGGCGCTGTCCCGCACCCGCCACATAGGAACATACAATCTGAAAACTGGTCGAACCCAATAGGTACTCTATGCCGTACATAATCTTTTATTATTTCATGACAGTTGCTCATCATGGCATTGTTGCTTAGCAAAAATACTATCCCAACAGGTGGGAAGAGATCAGAAGATTAATTACTAAGAACCTGTTCGTAGCAGATGCCTACGCCGTAGCAAGTGCTACGACGTAGACATTTAATTTTGACCTCATCTCCAGATCTTAGTTTAATTAATTAGGATCATCTCCAAAGGAAAAAAAGCCAAGGGGAAAGCTACTTATAGCCTTTCCCTCTTTCAAGTTAATTACCCAAATCGGTTTAGCTATTAAGTCCGCAGGTGGTAATTTAGTTTCGTATCCTCTCGTTGGGAGGTAGGACGCCTGCGTTAGTAGAAAACTCAAGGTTGTTTTGTTTTATGATTTTAAAATAAAGACAAAGATAGACATTTTATGTATCTCCCAAACGGCTAGATTGATTTTAATGGGACTTTCACTGGCAGATAGCGAATGTTAGGGCAGGTAACTTAGGCTGTCGGGGGCTGCGTTGAAGAGTGCTTAAGTGCCCCCGTAGCCCCCGGTGCAAGTGTGCGAGGGAATACCGGGGTGGTTTTAGTCAGTAAGAGTCTGACCGACCCCTCTGCCCACCCCAGGGCAGAGGACATCCATGAGGATTTCCACCTCGTCACCAAAAAAAAAAAAAGGTAACTTAGGCTACTTTTATTTTATTGTTAAATTAAGGTTCCGAGCAACAAAATTAAAACCCATGAAATTATGAACAAAAAGTCGGATTTGAAAATTTCTTTTTGCATTTGGTAGCCCAATTCTCGAGGATAGTTATAGGCTATTTAACATCACGCTACAACCCTTAGGAGCCGAGCAAAAAGAAAAAAAGTCAGAAAGAACACTAAGCGAAAACGAAGTAATAACGCGGGCGGGCCATTCAATACGACGGCACGGATTACCAGATAAATCACTTCATACAAAATTTTCAATACAGCCTACACCTTCGAGTCGCTAGACGCTGCGAATGAAAATGTACCTACTTTTACATGGGTAAAGTGAGTTTTGCTTTGTAGCTGCACGCCGCCGCGTGGTTATTGTGAATTGCCAGGGCTGCCTTTTTCGATAAAGATGTCAATAGGTATTTGGAGCACACTTTATGAAATAAAATATAATGCTTTTTAATGTTTTAGGATGTTTAATTGTTAAAAATACTTATGAAAGACCGAGGAATATTTTTATGCTAGGTACCTATTTAGTAGGTATTCTGTGACTACACCCCGAAATTGCAATTGTAAGACAAGTAAGGCACACATCGCACGCAATGTGTATTACCGTGTATACCGTGTGTGTACCGTGTGTATGACAGTCATGGGTATAATTAAATAACTCATTTATATAAACTAACAATACTAACCTACTTACGTAAGCACCATTGTTACTAACACCAAAATACTAACAAAACTATTATGGACTGTAGTCTGAATTAAAGTTTTATTCATTTATTACCTAACTATTTAATAATCAGTAAGTAAGTGAGTTTGTATATTTGGGGAGTCTGTTAACAAGGGATGGAAAGATAGATGAAGATGTGGAAAGGAGAGTAAATGCGGAAAATAAAGTGAATGGTGCTATACGTGCGGTTGTGACCAACCAGTTAATGTCCAAAAAGGCCCGACTGGCTGTTCACAATGGTGTGCTGGTGCTTACGCTTATGTATGGAAGTGAATGTTGGGTGTGGCAAAAGAAGCATGAAAGTAGAATAAATGCTGTGGAAATGCGTTCCTTGCGAAGCATGTGTGGTGTGACTATAAATGGTAGACTGAGGAATGATGTGATAAGGCAACGGTGCGGTTTAAAAGAAGATGTAGTGACAAAAATTGAAAAGAGTAGAGGAGAGTGACCAAATATGGAATACCATTTTGATTTTTAGGCATAATTTGCACAAATGTTATAAATAAAAAACTTATTGTGGTAATTATTAACAATCATATATTTGCACTTAAGTTTGTAACAAGTTTAGGTTATATTGATTAGTTTGAGGTAAGAAAAATTTTCAGAAACTAAATAACGATGAAGGTACCTATACCTATATGGAATAGGTACCCCAAATATGGAATACTATAAACACTATTAAAAATTAACCTTAACTTACAAGAGATTCTTTGGAAACTTTGGTATAATATAGAAAGGAACACAAATTATTTTCAAAACGTTATATATATGCGATAGTTTCCTTGAGCATAGACGTCTTCGAGGAGTTCAAAGAATGAGTCTACTTTTTCTTTGCTGAATCCAAAGGCTCTAGCAAAAGACGTGCCAGTTGGTCTTCTCACTGATAGCTTGTCCTTATGGCGTTTAAGAAATAATTTAAGCCATTTTTTTCTAGCTATGCCAGTCTCACCAAATGGGTTTTTCAACTGATTACGATTTGCTAACATGTACGCCATTCTTCGAACATCATTTCTCGTCAAGCCATGAAATTTGCTCTCCATCGTCAAAATGTAGTCTTCCAAAAGATTTTCAAGGGTTGTCCCTAAGACAGTTTTCCTTCCGAGTGTAGTATCTGCGGCTTCTTCTGGAGAAAATTCGTTTTTCTGACAACAAACAAATCGAAACAAGGTAGATCTTGGCACATCAAAGTGTCTTGCAGCTCTCAAATAACCCATTTTTTTCTCTCTTACTAATTTTATAGATTCCGCCATGTGCTCTGAATTCAATTCTTTACGCTTTGTTTTCGAGTTGACGCCGGCCATTCTGGTAAAACATGAAAAAAAATATATTTAACAAATTCATCAAGTCAGCTGATACTTCAGAGAACCAATTATGGAATAGTCCATAATTGGATACTGTGATCCGTCCATATTTGGATTTTCCAACGATTTCAAACTGACATTCACATTTTTATATTTAAGAAAGTAATACCATCTAATACCGCTAAAACATACAAAAGAACATCTAAACGATCTCTAAAAGCTATAAAATCAATACTGTGTGAACTTTCTGTACGAAAAATACGTAATTTTTACATACCGTAGTAAGTTATGCGGTAGCGACAAAACAAAACACTGTCACAACGACGAAGGCGCTCGCTCGACTGACATGCTACAACTTGTACACGTAAACGGGAGTAGAAAGAGACAGAAAATCACTGTTTATTGCGTGTGTGAGTTTGCATTTGAGAGAAATGGGGGTATTCCATATTAGGGATACTATCCCATATTTGGTCACTTTCCTCTATGTTTAGATGGTTTGGTTATGTTGAGAGGATGAATGAAAGTCGACTAACAAAAGGTATTTACACGGCAGATGTGAGTGGAAACGCTGGATGGGGACGCCCTAGGAAGACATATAGTGATCTTATTGGTGATGTTCTTCAAAAAGGTCAGGTGCGTAGTACTCGCAACCGGCGTGCGTGTATTACCAGATGTATGACCGTACGAGGCAAAAGGAGTATGTAAGGATCGTAGCAGGTGGCGTTCTGTAGTTTCTGCCTACCCCCATGGGAAGAAGGCGTGAGTTTATGTATGTATGTAGGTATGTATGTTAATAATCAGTGACGTAAAACCACTCCGCATGGGCACGAATACGAATGACATACGAAATGGTGGAAACTGAAAACATGATTAATTGATTTGTTCGTTCATTTACACAATTAGCGTAATAGGTAACTATGATACTATGCTTCTACATTATGAACAAACCTGCGCTGGTGCCATATTGTGACGTCATGCACGCTTTTCTAGCACTTGCACGCTTTTAAATAAACAATAATCATATGAACATAACATTAACAAGATAATAACGATAATAAATATTAATGAAAATTAATTTGCACAAAGTAGATTTCTGCTAAACGTAATTTTCAAATGACAGTTGACAAATGGAAGTCATTGACCTTTAATTAATAGAAGTAATTACGTACCTACCAATAAAATACAAAACACGAAATTTGCAAGTTTAAACAATTTACCTATTTACAAAACGATAGTAAAACTGTATCAGCAGGTAAACTGAAAAAAGATAGTTTTTATCTTCTCTTGCTGGATTTAAATCCATCAACTGCACTTAATACACCAGAACCAGCCATATCATAAGAATTTGAAACTAAGTACGTCGTCAGGTCGACCAAAATATATGCGTACGTACGCGCCTCGTGGCTGTCGGCATCCCACTGAGAAATGGGTTGCGTGCGGCCCGGCGGCCGGTAGGTACCTAATTAGCGCGCGTAAGTACATGGAGTGATTTATCTGATAATCTGTGGGTTCACGCAAAAAAATTAAAACCTATGAAATTATGAACAAAAAGTTGGATTTGAAAAATTCTTTTTGCATTACGAGTAGGTAGCCCAATTCTCGAGGATAGTTATATGCTATTTAACATCACGCTACGGCCCTTAGGAGCTGAGCAAAGAGAAAAAGTCAGAAAGAACACTAAGCGAAAACGAAGTAATAGCGCGGGTGGGCGATTCAACGCGACAGTTGGCGACGGGTCGGAGGACGAGGGAGTTTTTTTATTTAAGATAGGTTTGCTCTTGACTCTAGTCTAGGTCAGAGATGACAGAGACAAAGTCGACGATGAAGCGAGCTTACCCAGAAGAAGCCTGTTAACTCTCACTTTGAAGAGATCGGGGGATCGGGGGGACGTTCGGAAACAGACGCAGGCAGAGAGTTCCACTCCTTTGCTGTGCGAATCACAAAAGACATTTGGAAACGCTTAGTGCGAATTGGTGGAATAGCAACTAGGTAGGGATGGTAACCTGCAGTGCGTCTAGATGTCCGATGGTAGAAAGGGGCTGGCGGAATGAAGTCGTGGAGTTCTTGAGCACACAATAATCAATAATCTGTAGAAGACCGACAAGCAGGCAATCTTGCGGCGATGAGCCAAGCTATGAAGCTTGGCATCCACCAGTCTTACGTCGCCAATGAGCCTCTTAGCTCTGCGTTCCACCGAATCAAGCGCGGCAAGTTGGTATTTAGCCGAGCCATTCCAAAGGTGGCTGCAATACTCCATGCAGGATCGGACTTGCGCTTTGTAGAGAGTTAAAAGCTGTCCAGGCGTTAAGTATCGCTTCACCCTATTTAGGATGCCCAGTTTCTTGGCAGCAGTTTGGGCTTTGTACTCGATGGTGGATCCGAAGTTGAGACATGATGTCAACTCCATGCCTAGGAGCTCGAGCCGATCAGTTACAGGAACAGATGCACCCCGAAAAGTAGGACTTTGATCGAAACGACTCCTTTTAGCGGAAAAAAGACACGCCTGTGTTTTGGTGGCGTTAAAAGAGACCAGATTAACATCACCCCACTGGGAGACAAGACTTAAGGTCAAATCTGTCCGCTCTACCATAGCCTCTCTTAAGGAACGAACTTCGGCCCCACTGGTTTTTGCGCTGGACAAGTATCTCTCTGAAACAGTACTGTCATCTGCGTACCCAACAATACCAGGTTGAAGTAGGTCATTGATGTGCAGCAGGAAAAGAGTTGCAGAGAGAACAGACCCCTGAGGAACTCCGGCATCAATAGCCATAAGGTCGGAAGAGCAGCCGTCAACGACTACTATGATCGACCGTCCACTAAGGAAGTCTGATATCCAGCTACAAAAATCAGCTGGGATGCCATAAGCAGGAAGCTTGCTGAGTAGACCAGCGTGCCAGACCCTGTCAAAGACCTTCGAGATATCAAGAGCGATATAGCAAGTGCTTCGCCGTGTTTCTCGATGGCCTCGCCCCAGCAGTGCGTGACATACACAAGAAGATCGCCAGTTGACCGTCCCAGGCGAAAGCCATATTGTCAGATTGGTCACTGAGGAGATCATTGTTTTCAAGGTAGGTCAGCAACTTACTGTTCAGTACCCTTTCCATAACCTTGCACAGAATGGAGGTAATGGCGATCGGATGGTAATGGACAGGGTCAGCACGGTCGCCCTTTTTGGGCACTAGTTGCACATTTGCAAGCTTCCAGGATCTTGGTACCGTCCTTTTTTTAAGAGAAAGGCGGAACAAACGTGTCAAGTTTTATTAAAATGTGGCTGTTATTTTAGTAGGTATATTGTGTATCTTACGACATCCATGCGAACGAATTCGCGGGGCACAGCTACCTAGTATAAAATAACTTATTTTTGTTAGCTCCTACATTCTTGTGATGAATTATATTTCCGAGAAAGCTATGTAGGTACCCTTTCCTACACTGTGATTTTGAAATCTTTCAAGTCTATCAATTTAAATATTAGAAAAAAAAACACTATTTAATAATTTCATTAGGTAAGTACCCATTGTAGTGTTTATTCACTATAACTGAACAAAATATTTACATAATATATAAGCTAACAGACTTAAAATAATAATTATAATATGTACAAATGTAAAAAAATATATATATATAATCATAGGGCATCAAAAAATTCGTCCACATCGCTGTCAACAGGAAAAGTGCCCAAAAGGCTGGCAGCATTGCCACGTTGTATGGCGATGCTGATTCTTTGGCCAAAGAATAGGCTAGCCCTTTGGTCACGTGAAGAGTCGACCAACCGCTTGGCGATGTCTCGGAAAACCAAGTGGGCACTCGGACCCCATGGCCCTAGTGTTTCAACCCCAAACGGCTAGTACCCATTTGATTTTATCCATATGACTGACATCTGACTCCCACTTTCTGACAACAAATCAGATAGGTCAGATGCAATTATTATTGGGATATTAAACCATAGTTCGGTAGCACCCCACGAACACACGAACCTTCGCCAGCTCGGTAGTAGTTCCCAAAGGACCCCAAAATAACGACATACGACACCCTAAATTGATTATTTAAGAAATTATTTTGCTACCCGGCAAATCATACGAGTGTGCGTTACTTAAAAGAGTTGGATAAAAAGCGCGGGAGACTTGTTATGTAACCAGGGCCACAGTAATAATAGAGGAAGGCCGTGAGAATAGGTTGGGTTACTGGCGTCCCATTGGGGCTCGACGCCTGGCAGGCATTCGGGACGCGTGCGCACCAAGCGGCGCAAGACCGGTTTACCTTTATAAAATCCGAAGTGTGTAAATACCATAATCACCATTTTGATGACAGTGCTGGTCAAAGCTAAAAAACCTAAAAATTTAGAATTTCGACTCCTCTACAGGGGCAGTGAATACATCATTTAGATAATAATATTTGACGAATTTATAATTGTTTTGTAGATACGATTTAAAGTGTGACAAATATTATACAAAATATTATAATCAATATGAAAATACTCAGATCTTAACGTAATTTACAAACACAAGTCCAATAACACCTAATAAGTACCTAGGTATTTGGATTTGCGCCCGGTAGATGGCAATAGGCTCGCCCCTATTACATGGGACTTAAACATAACTGGCGAAATGTGGGTGTACTATAGGTACACCTCTGCCTAACCCTTCGGGGAAACAAGGCGTGATGTTATGTTTATGTTAAGTAGGTATTTATTACAATTACCTACTCAATTTGAGTTCAAAATCGCCGACCATTAATGGTTTTTTTTAATGTAGTAGGTACCTAATGGTGTGTGAAAGCGATTTGGCCAATGATTTTTTTAATTTCGATCGACTGGAGTAATTAATATAAAAAAAAATATCAGAAATCGACACTTGGACAGTGAAATAAAAATATTTTGAGCGTTAGAGACAATTAGCATTAGGTATTAACTAAATTATAATTAAGTTCGGACATTAGGTAGGTATATATTATACTAAAACCAAGTCAATAGACAGGACCTATGGCCAAGGCCATAGGTAGATAGAACCTCATTTGTTGAATTTCGCGCCAAATTGTTTCTATATTCAAAATTTTAATTCGGAATGCACTTGCTGTTGCAAAATTATTTTAATTTAGGTAGATAATGGACAATTAGTAAATTTGTTTTTGATACTTTCTAAAAGTTTGATACAGAATTTCTTTAGTTAGGCTTAGTAAAATTTTGTAAGGTTATGATGATACATTAATTCCATAAATTACCCTATTCTAAAAACACTTTTACATGTCAATATTTATTGTTAGTTGTATTAGCTTGGTAGTTTTTCTTTTTTATTAACTTGAGTATACATTTTATTGGAAACCTACCACAAAACAAAATAATTTCTACTGTTCTTTTTTCTGGTAGGTTTCCAACAAAGTTTAAAAAAACGGCCAAGTGCGTGTCGGACCATCCACAGTGAAGGGTCCCGTAGTTGTGATGAATATTAACGCGTGCACAGTCTCTGCGTGAAACTGATGTCTACGAGACTTATACACAATACTTATTATTGTTTGAAAAAGCCACCATCTTAATATCCAGAATGACCATTATTTTCGGTATCAGCATCCCTGAAAACCATGAAAATAGACGCTGAATTTTAATAGCTGCCATCTTTTAGTTTTTTGGTATCATCACCCAAAAAAACATAAAAAACCGATGAAAAAAATTAAACTTCTAATAGCCGCAATCTTCCGTTTGTAAACCAACCTGTGACGTATACTTATAAGAAACTATTGGGGGTGGACGGTCAGCACTAAGAAGTGTCACGTCACAATTTTTAGTAATTTTTGTCAAGACTTGGTAGTGTTTTTACGTACTTTAGTATGACAATGGTAAAAGGGACAATGCAGATAGAATGATAATGTCGTTATTTTGCCCTTTTACATGTTTCCAGCAAGAGAAAAGGTTGTTTGTCGTATCTACATACGTATATTTTCAGCGAATATAAGTTGCCTACCTTTTGAATAGGTGTAGTAATACTTAATTAATAATAATAAGCTTCCCTATATATCTAGTATGGAGGTCGAGGCTTTTTAAACGCTAAGACCCTCCACAATCGCGAGATATGCAGTCTCAGGGAATATTTCCCAGAAGCCGACGTGGGGATGCATCGAGTTGTGATTGCGGTGGACAGGGCCTCACCCCACTCTTTTGGCTAATGAGAACTGGCGCAAGCCTGTAGTGCTTGACACTAATGATCACAGAGATGTATGGCAGAGTAAGGAGCTTCACGGACGCTAGGTATATATTTCCGGGGCCTACATGGACCCAATGTAGATCTACTAGCATCCGTAGCCTGGCTGCGTTTCAGTGACCTCTTTGGGGAAACCGAAGGTTTTGTTTATGCAATTATGGACGAAGTTATGATGATGGACAATTACTGGAGATTACTTTGGTTTTTATTTCTTTTTACTTTTACATATTTTTAACGTCTATGTTTGTTCTATGTTTGGCACCCAAACTTCTACATTTATATTTGTAATGTTCATGGTGTAAGTACCTACTTACATAATAAAGAATATTCTATCTATTTACGTTTAGGTCATTCTATTTCGTTTTTGTTCTCACTGTGCGAGTTCCAATAAATACTTTTTCTTTCTTTCAGTCAGCCTCATAAAGATGTGTAGGTAAGTAGGTACATCGACAAGAACTCATTTAATTGCCTGCAATTTGTGTTCCATAATACTGTATCAATATGTAGCTACAATATTAAGTTTGTACCTACCCATGTTGATGTAACTATACATCTTTCTGAGGCAGACTGTACAAAACGAGGCTCTGCCAACTGGTAGAGTAGCAGTGACAACAGGCTAAAAAGCACTCCTGACCAATTATAGGCTTGAACCTGCAAAATGACATCATCAGTCAAAATGGACTAGCGCAATAGTTCATCAACCCATTTGGGTTCCACTCAAATATTGCTAGATACATATTTCATCAAATCGCTAACCTCCTATTTTTGTTGCCATTGCTGGACAAAGGCATGTCTCTAGGACAATGATTTTACCTACCAAAAATAGAAACAATTGAAAATTATTGAATTGTTGATGAATAGGTACTTAACGTTTTCATTTCAGACGAAAATATTAACCGTCATCATCATCGCCTGCCTAGCCTTTTCCCAACCATGTTGGGGTCGGCTTCCAGCCTTACCGGATGCAGCTGAATACCAGTACCTATTGGAAAATATTAATACGACTAAGTAGTTGAAACACACTGCTTTTTTTTTGTTATTTCGTGTGTTGGTTCAAAACGTCCTTAAATTTTTTATTAAATTGTATTGCCAAGTAAGTACTTAATCATGAATTTCGAAGATATCTCAGAACAATTATACATCCCTTGCGATTTGTAAGCGTTCGTTCGCATAATGGAACGTAATCATTAGCTGTCATTGAAGTTGTCTGGCTAATCCTTTCACCACGATGGTCAATATACCTATATCCCAAACGGTCCTTTTCAGGGCTAAACAGTCAACTAACAAAACCAGCCTTGTGTGTAATCTCGATCAACATCGAAGGGTTTTCACAAGATAGAGCAGAAATTCTTTCTGAACTATACCGCGAGACACACTGTGACATCATATGTGTCCCAGAGACCCATCGTGATTCCAACCAAAGCAGGCCTCACATTCTGGGGGCCAACCACCTGCTCGCAGTATTATTTTAATCTTACTTCAGTGTAAGAAAGTGATGGAGCTATGCAGGACGTATACCTCCATCTCTTTCTCGTTATGAAGTAAGATTAAAATAATACTGCTTATGAAGTGGTGGTTGGTCCCCAAGAACTAACTCTTGGCGCCGTAAATCTGTCGAATTACGTTAAGAAGAAAAACACAGATTTCTAGTACTCAAAGTGAACTTACCTAAGTGCTATTGTGATAGTGCCAAGTGTTCAACTGCACTTGAACTTGAACACACAAAAATGTCAAAATAATGACATTATCACATGGTAATACCATTACCTACAATATTTTCAGAATGTCTTGATTTAAGTACCTACTCTTGTATTTATAGATTGAAACATTCGTGAAAATTATTTGATTGATGATTGTTTATACAAAGTTTTATTATTTACCAATGTGGTTCTAACTAAATTATATTTTTATTTTGTTCTAAGTATATCGAAATTTGCTCACAGTTTAAAAGAACTTCGTTCGTTAGCTAGATAATTACAAAAAATATCTAGAGCAGGGTAGATTGATAACTTACTCTAATCCTTTGTTAGGTATAGGAATATTGGAGCTCGGTGCAACAAAAGAGACTAGTTCATGCATCATTTTCCAACTTTCTCTTTTTTTGGTTTTATTGTAACCTTTGCAAGTTGCCTGCAAAACTTAATGGATGCGCTATTATATCTACAGTTGTGTCGCGAAATTAATTTTTAGCAATTTACAGCTCAATATCCAATAAAAAAAAATATTCGCGTATAAAATGCATGGAAATAATATTGAAATTGATGGAATGTGAAAGTAAATCAAGGATTACCTAAGTCATCAATTACTAATTTGGCTACCAATGTTAAAAAGAATGTCAAAGGCTTATACATTTTAAGATTTTAAAAGTTACTTTTTATAGTGAAAAATCTTAATTCCCATTAAAAAAACTTTTGGCGCGAAACTTCCAAGACTCATGAATGTATTCTATTAAGCGTTTACTTGATACCAAATTGCCGTAAGCAACGGTCGCTTGTTATCGCAAAAAGGTCTTTAAAGTTAATAGGTTACGTTTTATAGCTCCGTGGAAGGAGACGTCGTTTACGTGATGGCAATCGAAGGGGAACGGTCGTTAGTTCCGGCTCTTGCCGCATTATCGGTGGCAGCACTGTGTATGATTTTTCTGAACAGAAATTATTTTCAGTTCATTTGGTTGTGTAATTTATTATTTTTCTGAAGGAAACATTTTTGTCTTGTAAGAGAAATTGGCTAAAAAGAGCAAAATGTTAATTATTTTATACATTCTTATCGTCTTTGCAGCGATTTAGGTACAGTTGTTTATGTTTTATAAATTTTCAATGAAAATTATAACTTTGCTTTTAAATTATCAATTACAAAAAAAAAACTTATAAATTGTTAACCTGTAGATAAATCCACCAATAAGAATTTTTAACTCCAACTTCCATCCACTTACAATTTTCGAGCTAACAGCGCCATCTCGTATCGAGTGGCAGAACTCCGTAGCGAGTTCACGCACACATAGACAATGTCTCCCTCCCGTGTTTCCATTTAGAAACATGCACACAACCAAAGCTGAAAAAACCGGAGGGCCGCGAGGTAAATCGGGATATCTTATGTAAAAGATCACGATAGCCTACCTATGTAAAATTGATTAACGTTTTATATTTTCCTGGGTAACATACCTTATTACCTATCTTTGATTGGGATAGGAAGTGGATAGTAGGTAGGGTTCGTAAGTAATTTTTTGATTTTCTTGCCGTTAAGATTTTTATTCTAAATTATTTATTGACTTAAAAAAAATAAAAATACTTACTTTCCTTTCTTTGGTCGAAATTCTTCTGACATGAAAGTGTTATTTGTTTTTAATATTGTTAGGAACCTAATACCTACATAAAATTTTAGAATTTTCTTTTCACGGTGGAAATGTGAGTAATGCCAAGCAAAGCTAATAACTAAACACTTGGTTGGTTTTATTTTTTTTTTGTTATTAATCGTGTTTATTTAGTAATGGTAACGACGCAATTTTTTTGACATACTAATGAATTTTAGAACAATAGTAAAACAAAATCCTGCGTACAAGTTTTAGCAGGAGTTTCCTTAGTAGTAACTGTAGGTGTCCTAACTTACCTATACTAGGTGTAATTTTAAACAGTGTTAATCTCTTAAGGGGTCATTGTACTCAGCATTATAAACAACTTTTACTATGGGAAAAATTGCGAAATCGCGAAAAAAAATCTGGTGTTCCCTATACTTTGACGAGTTATGCGAACATAAATGTAGGGAAATTTTTTTTTCGCAAATTCAGCTTTGGTCCCATAGTAAAAGTTGTTCATAATGATGAGTACCTACAATGACCCCTTATGTAGGTAGATTAAATATTTAACTAAGTAATTAGGCACAGTTATGTGGATACGGAAGTAAGATATAATCAATCAGACATGCAAAAGAGGACAAACAGCATTTAAAATACCTAAACAATAGACTGTATATTAATACAAAAGGATTGAGACCGTCATTAGTCATAATTGCCCATTGTTTTTGAAGGAGAATACTACAACGACTTAATTATATTTTACTTGCCTTCATATGACTTCATTATTTCAGGTAGGTAGATATTAGACGTAAGTACTTAGAAGGAGCCCCATTATGTTTTTATACATAGGACATAGGGACCTGTAGGGACTCATCAATCTCCAGTTTTCTTTGATAATAACAATATAAAACAGAGTTTCAGTTGTGATAATTCAATTAAATCATTCTGATTAAAAAAAAAACAATGAAATATAAATGTTATTTATTTATTGAAGTTTTTAAAAACATCTATTTAGCGATGACCAGATAGGGCCAATCAAACTTAAAGATAAGATGGATGGAGTGAAAGATAACCTAGTTTAAAAAGAAACATTAAATTAAGTAGGTAGATGACGGCTGATGAAGATGGGCTGATGAAAAGGAAGCACGTGCTGCGTTGAGGTCTGTAAAATGGGGGGAAACAAAAAGGATGAATATTATATAGGAATTAAAAACAAAATGTGTAGACTGTAGGCTGATCAATTTTGTATAGTACCTACCTATGTTTTAATGTTGGATCATTCGGTTTCCTACAAAATGGTTGAGCTGGATGGTGCTGATCCACGCCTCATGTCCGTGAACGGGCGCCGTCAGTGGAGACTGGTCATTTCTTACCTGCCAGAGCGTATTTTTAATCTTATATTTTGAATTGTTTTTAATTATTTATATAGGTACAATAAATATGTGAGAACAAAGTTTACAACCTTGTTCTCACATATAGAAGCAACAAGAACAATGTACCCAGGATTTTGTAATCATTTTGATTTAAAAGAGTGTCCATGGAGTTTCTTGCCCATTCTTCTCCATAGAGATCTATGTTTTGGAATGGGCGACTAGCTTCAATTTTCTGACTACTTAACTGACTGACTCTTTAACAATTCAAAAGTGCCTGTAGGTAATTGGTTTAATTGAAATAAATGCTTTGAGTTTGAGTTTGAGGTTGAATAATAAATACGGGTAGTCCTCAGTACATCAATTCTGAATGTTTTCAGATATGTTTATTTCTTAGAGTGAAGCGATCATAAACGAATTACTTACCCACCTACTTTAACTTTTCTGAAACTAATGATCGTAATTATATTTCTATTGATTGTCTAACAATTCACATAGGCCTACTTACATGGGTATCTGTCTGGACCATTTCCAGTAGTAGGTAACATGAAATTCGACAGCTTCACAATGTGATACCAACCCATATCAATAAACAATAATAATTATTATTTGTCTTATATCTCGCTTAAGAAATTGAATACCTTAACTAGCTCAAACATTTGCCTATTAACTTGCCCAAAAACCAAAGTAACCGAAAGAGTAGGTACTAAGAAAAAATTGTAACGCTCCATTTTTTAGCAATCAGGCCCTAAGCGAGGTCTGTTAGGTACAATTTTTTACTCAAAACAGCGATGAATATCGTAATTTTTTTTTTATAATCTGTTACAATTTTTTGCTCAAAACAGCGATGAATACCGTAATTTTTTATAATCTTTATCCTAATAATGACCACCACTTTGTTCCGTAACTGCGGTAACCCGTAAAAAGTAGAGTAAAAACTCATTGTAAAAACGTTACCTTTTATGTGCAAAGGGTTACGGCACAATACTTCAAGGGAAGATCCGTTTACTTATAGGGTAATATAAATATACAATAGTCGTGTGACATTGGGTTTTACTAATGTTCTTATTACAAAAATAACCGAACGACATTACTCGGGAATGCGTCTCAGTACGATTATTTGTCTTGCACAGCGCGTATGTTTCTTAAAATTAATCACCAATCCGTGAATTCGTAATAAAAGTGAGTGTGTGTAAAATAAAATGTTTACAAGTATCTGTTGTGTGTGTGTGCAGTGAGGTGATAACGAAGTGTCAAGGAAAAAGTGGTTTTATCGGTGAGAATAATGAGCATTTAGTTAATTACAAAGTAAGAAATGTTATAAACTCATTAAGTAATTGCCTAGTTTATGAGTTTGATATTGAATTGTATGACTTAATTAATGGCAGAGATTTTTTATTTATCTACACGTGTTAGCAACTTGCATAAATTAAGAATTAATTGTACTTACGTAATATAACCTCCTAGTTATGTAAACATTGAGCCTTAGCCTACAGAGATCAGTTTCATTCACATTGAATTAATAATTGGTACAAAATTTAATAGTTTCTCAATACTATTTTAAACTATCGTCTTGTTAAATAGGTATCTACTAATGCCAAAAGTCAATTATATTATAAGTAAAAAGAGGTAGATAGGTTATACACGCTCCGCAGGTCAATCAATCAACTCAGCCTGTCGCAGTCCACTGATGGACATAGGCCTCTCCCAGGCTGCGCCTGCGCCACAACAACCCGTCCTCCGCCTTCCGCATCCAGTCTGTCCCAGCCACCTTCTCCAGCTGGGGGGTGTCCCACACTACGCTTGCCGATACTCTGTCTCCACTCCAGGATTTGTCTGCTCCATCAGCCATCGGTCTTTCGACAAAAATGGCCAGCCCACTGCCCACTTCAGTTTGTTTAGGTACTTTGCAAGCTATGTCGGTAACTCCGGTTCTTTTCTGGATAATTTAATTTCTGATTTTATTTTCCTTTAAAGAGACTTCGAGCATAGCCGGCTGGCTATGCTCGAAGTCTACACAACATGGTACACAAATTCAAAGTCGCTCAGCGCGCTATGGACTGCCATAGCGCGCTGAGCGACCTTGAATTTGTGGACCAGCCCGACTGTCAGTATCCACGTTTCGGCACTGTATGTCATGACGGGCAAGACGCACTGGTTGAAGACTTCAAACATTGCGGGACGCTCCGGAGATGGCACGTCAAAACTTGGCTAATTAGCCTAGCTAAGTATCGTTTTGTTAAGCCCGTCACAAAAAATGGCACAATGTCACATTATTAGAAGACACGTGGAAGTAGGACGGCATGTCGTAATTATCGGGAACGAAAAAGAGAGGTCCGTAATAAATACACATGCGTGTAGCTAGCTTCTGATTGGTAAATGTCACAATGGAGTGTACGACTAAACGCCGACAGACACTACGCCGACAAACTGAACACCGACAAGACTTTACTTCGACGGGACTCTTCGCCGACAGGGCATAATGTAAGTATAATATGCATACATAATCTAGGTCCTTAGTTCCCAAAGTGGTCCAGGTGGACCCCAAGGGGTCCACGGGAGACTGACGGGTTCCACGTTGGGGTCTATCTTCACATTTTTTGTCGAGTTTTGGGAATATGGTAGAAATGTAGCTGCAGGGGTTCCACCGGAGCCAGCTAAATTTTGAAAGTGGTCTATGAGAAAAAAAGTCTGGGAACCTCTGATCTAGGTACCATTAATACCTTATGTCTGATAGTAGGTCGACGAAGCCCCGCTGCGTGTGGCTCCTATTTCTGTGTGTAGGGTTTAGAAGAACCTAACCAATCCGAACCTCGGGGTGCCCTCGGGGTGCTCTAGGGGTGCCTGTCGGCGAAGAGTCCCGTCGAAGTAAAGTCTTGTCGGCGTAGTGTCTGTCGGCGTTTAGTCATACACCGGTCACAAATGCAAGCTACTTGCTTAGTTTTGTACAAGCTACACGCAAGTGTAGGTACTTATTACTATCTTTTTCATTTCCGATAATTACGACATGGCCTCCTACTTCCACATGTCTTCCACGTGTCTAATAATGTGACATTGTGCCATTTCTTAAGATCGAATCTTGGGTAAGTAGGCCTATCTACCTCTTTTTATTTATAATATTATTGGCAAAAGTCATAAATCAAGCTATTAAGTTTTAAACTATACTGTAACATTAACTCATAGCAATAACTATTTATCTACCTTTAGGTATTATTTATAAACATAATATCTTGTATTTAGGTACGTAGGTAACTAATATATTAGCAAACACTACCAGAATCCGTGGTGTTGCAAAATGTTTCCCAATCAATCATTTACAATTTGAATAGGTAAATATGTACAAACTTGGTACCTAAGTATGTACCTACATATTTACCTATTCAATTTGTAAATGATTGATTGGGATCACTACCTACTGATTTCCATGAATAACATTTTTATATCCAATGTCGTCAATGTCTCTTCAGTGGGAACCTTTTCAATAAATTCATTAGAATTATTAAAATAAATATAGATAAGTCCATAAAACTCGTAAACAAATCATAAAATAATCAATTAATTATTAATTAATATTATTGCGTAAGAACATTGATAATTTATTATTGTAAATGTAAACAACCGCATACTTATATTATTTTTTTAACCACATTGAATTGGTAGATACCTATTATAACGTTCTTATGAAATAATTTTGTTACAAAGTAAGGCTATTAATTGATAATTATTATAATTCAAAAAGCAACCACGGAGTATACAAATAATATGGCTTGGTACTAATATGTTACGAACATAAGTACTACTTACCTAGATACTTAAAGTTGCACTTTAAGCTAATACGAATGCTTAAGCATGAAGGTAAATTAATTAGAGATACAATGTAATGTAAAAGGCTTGGATCGTATGAGTACATTATAGGTATGTATGTTTTTATACATTTCAAAATATCAGTTATTTTTAAATACAATTGTTATATTATTTTAGGAAATAAAAGCAATTTTAAACTGAAATAATGGGAAAGGCATTGCTGAAGTAGTTTTAGCTATTTCAAATTGCTATAACTATAATAAGCCTTATTTTCAAATCTTATCTTTCTTATCTTATCTTATCTTTTAGATTTAAATTATTTTTAAATATTTCAAAAGACACCCTTTTTCGCGTAACTACCAAGATAAATCTTAAGCAGAGTAAAATTAATAGATATCTAAGACTCAATTAGATACCTTTTTAATAGTAGAAGCTTTGATTATAAGTACCTACCTATATACTTTTGTCTTCGAGCAAAAGTTACATTCTGTACATAATGAGGTAGGTAGTTTTTGTAAGTTATATTAGTGAGATTTTTTATATTTTTAAAGCTAGGCTTCTTAAGTTCCCTATTTTATATACTTCTTCTGATACTAGCTGTTCTGCTGTGGCTTCGTCTGCGTGGATGTCAATGCTACCCTTTTGAATCGGATTTTGTACACCATTTCATGGGTATTAATTTTTTTTTGGGCTTAATGCTTTTTCGAAAATAAAATAGTAGCCTAATACTCCTTATAGCATTAGCCAGTGGAACTCCCTTCAAAATCGGCCCAGACTTTTCCGAGATTAGCCAGAACGTTTGTTCTGCCTAATCTCGAAAAATCTGGGCCGATGACATGGCGAGACAAAAATTGAATACCTAAATTGTTTTTTTTTGTTATAAGTACCGTATACAATTTCATATGCATTTAGTAAAAAGCTGTTATTTTGACATTAGGTACAAACAGACACATTATTTTTATTTATTTGTAATACAATAGGTATAATATAATATGTAATAGAAAAGTCTATGTGATATGTACGCCTACATGATACCTATACAAAATATCCTTCAACAAAATCGTGACAGGATACAACCCAATTAAAACAATTATTTATATTCACACAGTACGACTGCAATCATCGGTATCCAATTAACATTCAGGTTGCTATGTTGTGTGTCAGGCCTTATTTTGGCAAACAATTTGGTGGTCATGTACTACCTGCATTTATTATTTAGTTTAGGTGCGGCGCCTGCGTTGATAGCACGCCTTGCTTAGAATTCAATGAGGCGGTGGATTGGTAGGCTTACTAAATTGTTGCGTTGCGAATCGACTATGTTTTCTTTTCAGTGATTTCAATATTTGACAATATTGATATTCATACATCTTTGGGTCAAAAACATTAAGTGCTTACCTACCCAGACAGATTTTTTTTACATACCTACGCCAAAGTTCGTGTCCTTTCTTTAAGTTTAGATAAGTACCTAAGTACCTACCTACTATCTACGTAATTAATTCACACAAAATGCTGTCAAGTAGGTATAGTATATCATGTACATAAATATTAAAAAATATTTTCTGAAAACAGTTTATGCAACTAATCATTACTTTATGCTCCCCTAACACACATAGATAACAAAAACGACGTACAATTCCCACTTTGCCTTACAAATTATCAGCAATAAGTATTTAATTAAGCCTATTTACGTACGATGTAACAAAGTATAAACGTTTTCAAGTTACTTTAGAACTGAAACCACAGGTAGAAACACAAGCTATTCGGGCGGGCTTTGGAACACGCAAGTTTGCGTGCCGTCGGACACTCACGACCGACGCAAAACTTGCCTACGCAACGCAAATAACCCATACAAAAAACAATAACCAGGCTAAATATAACCTTTCGAACATCAGAATAGAGAACGGAATCGCCTGACAGTCTATTTCTTTAGCTACAACCACTATTTTGGTTTCGGATAGGCTTTGAGGGAAACGTAGGAAAAGGGAATGGACTCGGCAATTGGTCGATTCACTTGTTTATTGTATTTTGAATTATTTATTTTGATAATGCACGCATGTGTTTTTGCGATTTTCGGCAAGCATATAAAAAATATGTTAAAATATTTTCATTGCCTACATATAGGTATGTAGGTACCTATACGAAGTTACGCACTTTTTGATAGCATGACCCGCTTGCTCTTTTTTTTTGCTCAGTTGATTATGTGTTTACCATACTAAGTACTGTTTAACCGATTTACATACTAAGAAGTAGGTATTTGATAAAACATCAAAGTGGTATAAATGTCAGTAATTCGGAACAATTTGCTTCTTCGAAGTTTTCATTATTGCGTGTCGAGTTGTCAAAACTGTGATAGGAAAGAGTTCAAATGACACGATAGCGTTTCATTCTTACACGGAAACTCTAAAAACAAGTTTAACTAAAGAAACCCTTAAAGGTACGTATTTTTGTAAATAAAAATGTGTTCTTGTTTCATATTTATTGTGGTGATATTTCTACAATGTAGTACAAATATTACCAGTACTTACTGGTAATATTTGGATCATCTTAAGTCGTTACTTAAAATTTTAATTTCCAAGTGAATTTGAGCTTAGTTTCACCAAAACCTGAGCAACATTATTTTTTAACATGAGTAGCTTGGCTCGTGTATCATTTGTGACAGTTTGCGCAAAAAAAAAAATGTTTAGGTATTCTATCATAATAAAAAAAAACACTGCCTAAAGAGATGATTTGTTAATAACCATTGAATTCTAATAAATAATCGTAGTAATTGAACGAATATATAAGGAAAACAAATATATAAAAATACATTTATCAATTTCCTATTCGCCTTGCATTAATACAGTCCTATTACCTATAGCAGCATGGTTCACTTCCATTACACCGAGACATTAAACTGGATATGCCACACCTGGTACCTACCTTGCACTTATACCACACATATCTAAGTAATTATCAGATACTATCAACGTACGTACTTATAAGATCGTATCTAGTTTTACTTCTTCCTGGTATTGACTTCAGTCAGCAAGCGCGCCCTTTCGCATAACGACTCTTCGAACTAAAGTCTTTAGGTACTAATGTGTAGATTAAGCCTAGATAAATATCGACAAATCGTTTTTAAAAGGCTTATTTTGTAGTGTTTTTACTGAACTGTGTATCATAAATTGATTGTAATGTACCTACGTGTGTTTAAGGACGAGTTTCATAAAGAACATTTCTGTTCAAGATTTTTTTTGAGCTTTGTTTTTCGTAGATAGGTACTTATCTACTGGTTTCGCTAATAGAGCTACTATACCTGGCATTTGAAATTGAAAAGTCTCTTCATCATGCTTTTAATTATCATAGGTACTAAATTTTAAAGTACATATCTGTAGGTAGGCAGAAGAAGTGTAGGTAGTTAAAAAAATTAAAATATCTACGGACATAATTGAGCCTATTTCCATAACTAATCAAGATGTTGAACTCACGCTGCGATCAAATGAGACGTGTTAATTTATGTAAATTATTGCCTTTTCATTAACATTTTTGTTGTATAAAAAGATTTCCTAAAACGAATTCCTACCAATTAGCCTCATGATTACCATAATAAAGCCAAAACACGGACTGAACAAGAGTTACATAAAAAGCACAAAATGTTCTCCAACAAAAAAGTTAGGGCCTTATGTAACACACCTTGACTTCCCCATATTTCAAAGAATTTACTCAAAATAATTTCAACTCAACGTCAAAATGAAGTGTCACTAATGTCATAATTTAAACAGAATCCATTCCCAAACGAAGAATTTAAATGGTTCCAGCTTTGAGTGGTTAAGAAAGGCTAGCATTTAAGACGACCTTTAAATATTTTATCTGGAGTTCGCTTGATTGTCGACCCACGGGTCCCTTTCTCTAGTACCTTTATATTCGCCCAATATATCCTGATATCCCCCGCCTCCGCTTGAGATAACAAAATAAAGCCGTAATGAGGAAATGCGGCTCTCTTTTATAGGTCCTTCAAAACTGGATGGTATGTAGGATTGGATAGGTAGTACTTATCTCGAGAAGAAACTTGACGTAACTCGAAAATAAGTTGGTTCGTACTTGAGCCCCAACGATTTATTGACGTTGGTAAAAAAATATCTAATTTGGTTACAAGTGGGCCTAATATTTCTTTATGTAATGTGCCTGTCAGTTTAACAAAAAGATCTCGTGTTTAGGTAATGCTAAGAGGCGCGCTTTTGATGGGAAAAAATTAAATACGACTAATAAGCCAAATGAAAGTATATAGTCACCAACAAGCTGTTGCGAGGTGTTGAGATTGTAAATCGTATGTTCAAATCACGAGCATTTATTACAATTACAAGGCGATAATATTATCTTCAGTAGTTTAATGCTAAGCGATATCTTATAAAGTTTATTGCAGGCAGAAGTAAAATAATTATTTTGTATTCAGATATAAAAATCTTGAATTAATTATTATAGTATTAATTTATAAGAATGTTGTATACCTATGATAAAACTATTACAACAATGAAAACATTTCTAGATGCTCGTAGGTATTTTATACCAATACATATAGGTACATTATAATTATTTGTAGCGAACTGTATAATTATTCAAATGATTCGAGCAAAAATATTCCAACCAGGTCGTATTTTTGCCTCCCTACAATGTTATCATACAAAACCAACATTCACCCCGCACACTATTTCCCCCGCCACTAAAATACACCTCAATATCATCGTATCTGGCTCGATCAAGTAAACATCCCCATTTGCATTGACCCGGAAAGAATTTTCTCAGTGTATTTCGCAAAAAAAAAAAATCCACACTCGCGGGAGTAGTGTTTGTAAATTTTCCCTCTGACCTACTTGTGTATCTGCGAGGCCAGATTACATTGACCTTCTGCGCCGCCCTCTATCATGAGTGAACCTTTAAGGAAGGGGATACGGAATATATTTTGGGAGGTCTTGGTCTTCTGGTGCGGTGCTGTGGTATGGATCGATAGAACCCTGGCAGGTCGCCCAGCTTCGTTCCCGCATTATTGTTATTGCAAGCCGTCAGTATCTATCTGCTTCCGCTATTGGTTCCGAGCCTAGTACCTAATGTCTTGAGACAAAGATATGAAAACGTAGCATCGGAATACGGTAGTAATACATGATACACGTATACGGGGAGCAATTTCGTATTTTATGTCGGTATGATTGGAAAAACTACGGGGTAGGTAAGTATAACGAGCGTGCAGTTTTCCACGTAGATAATATAAAAGTACCTATGTATGTAGATACGTATATTTTACAACTTCTGCGGAGTCTTTCAAACTGATTAGACAAATCCCAAACAAACTGATTTAAACATAAAAAAGTTTTTAGTGCGCGGAGAGTACCCGTTAGTCAAAATTTTGGGAATCCAATCACGATTTTTACTTTTATACCGATCGTAGAGAAAATATTGGATCGTGGATCCGGGTTTGTATGACTCTGTCTGAATGTTGTTTTTATAATTACTTACCTACCATTTGTTTCAGATAAATATACTTTTTCGTTTAGGTATTTTCAGCTTATGACGCAAATTCTTAGCAAGGACAGTCTAATCTCGGGAATTAAAACATAAACATGACGGTTTATTTTTAACGCTATGTATTTAATAATTATATAGACAGATTATTTATCAGCTGTGACTTTTTATAACATGCGGTGTTTGATAATGTCAGCTTTTTCAGTTTGCGGTTTAAAACCACCTTCTCTGTTTTAACCGGGAGACCTTATTATAAGCTAATTAAGTAGCGTATATCGGCATATTGGCTAGGTCAGTCAGAATTTAGAATTCTAATACTAAACAGTTAGATACTTATTTTTAAAATATCTTATTTTGTATTGGTTCAAAAGTTACAATTTTAAAACATATTTATTGCGGTGAGAGTCGTAGGATGACCTCTACTTCACGTAAATGGACATAAATATAATTTTATATACAAAATTTGCTTATATATCGGTTTTATTGTAAAGGGAAGTGTCAAATAATTCAGATTATTCTTTGCAGTTGGCGGGACACCCATCAAGCAGTTTATTTCTATCAGGAATTTATTCAAATCAGCGTACAGACCCGATATTTATATCCACTTCGTACTGTATGTAATAAACGAGAGAGTAATATTGACAAGACATTATTAATGTAACACAAGACAGGCTTAGGAAGCAAGAGAGAAAGATACATTAATTACTGTGATATACAGAAGAAGGCTGACTACTAAGCTGAGTAATAAATGAAAAAAAACAGGTCTCTTTGTATAAGAAACAATAAATACATCTTTCAAATGAAAGCTTTTCATGTGTCTATCACTTTTCAAACAGCCGGTTATATACGATATCATAATTTATAAGCAACATTTAGTACATAAAGTGAGTTAATTTGTGGTCTGCGAGGTCGTATCCATGCTAACATTACCTACATGTGTACCTATAGGTAGGGAACATTCGGTAACAGTCGTAACATTCACGTAAATTAACCAAAGTATTTATCGGATCAGTATTGAGAACCCCACACGTTCACACATTTTGCTCTTTGTTAGTGCGGGGAATTATAAAAACATTTACCGAGCAAACCCAATTTATTTTATCAACTCGTTTAAAATATGTTTCCTAAACGAGCTCACTCAATGTACTTATTCTACAATGTTGTCGTGATACACGTACGTATTAGTCGACAAAACAAGTACATTAATACATTTTTTTCGATTCAACTTGGTATCGGAGACGTCTGTAAATCGCTTCATTATGGAGCGGCAATCGTCAATATCGATGGTGAACTGGCTTTAATTACGTATCGATAACTCGTTCACTGTTCACGCGAGTCGTAACATCAAACGAAATATGACTGCCGACCGGTCCGATAATCGTGGATGATAATAATTCCTTCGGATCCGAAAGATACGAGAATAGAACGGCGAGATGCTTCGGGTGGCTCGATGCCACTCGCCAGCGCTCGCCCAATCGATACTATACTTTGTAGAGGCGGGACCGTGTAATACGGATAAAAAGAATTATTTATAAATACTCCGACGCTTTCGTCCACGAATGAAAATGGAACATGCGCATCGAATTCCGGTAGGTAGGTACTCACATTTGAGTGACAAAATTGATTTGATTGGTTTATCAGAATTTTAAAGTTTACTTTTAGAGTTCCTACTGATCGGTGTTAAAATTAACATAATTATTCTGATCACTTTAAAATACTTATCTCGTTGTCTATTTATTGGTCCCGCAGTTTTGTTGTGTTCTTTTACTTTTCTGATCATTATCGTGACAGGCAGATCAGCGTCGTAGGTAATTGTTACATCATTTAATATTTCAACAGAAAAACTGTTAATAATTATTGCAGACTTTTTCAAGCAAAATGAAATCTGCTTGCATTTAAAAATGCCTAAAGTTGGTAAATAAATTAATATTATACGAGTATACCTACTTACACATAGACATAGGCAACTTCAATAAAAAAAAAAACATGATGAAAAGAATAAATGACATCTAATGAAATGAATATGATATCTGATGATGAATGATGTGTTCAGAAATAAAAAACCGGCCAAGTGAGTTTCGGACCACGCACATTGAAGGGTTCCGTAGTTGGGATGAAGAAAGAAGAGACAGAATTATCCCAAGAACAAAGTTAACATTGTAGTTGAAAAGCGTGCAAATATGTTTGTACGGACATTATTGAGATTTTTACCTATTATTTAAAGACTATTAACTTCTTATAGGTTTTCCTGTAATTTACAAGTATAGAACTATTTTCTGTATTTTTTTTTCAAAATTTTAGGCTCAGTAGTTTCGGAGCCTATATGGTAAATTTTCGTCAATTTTCTTAAATAACTTTAAAACTACTTATTTTAAAATTATAAAAAAATATATGCGAGACCATCACAGTACCTAAGCCCTTTTATTTGATATGTCACACGGTACTTATAGTTTTCAAAACTTGTTTTTAATTTTCTTATTTGCCCTAAAAGTGACACCCATGTTAAAAATTCATTTATTTACGTTACACGTCTGTGTTTGTGTCACAAAAATTAATATGTGTACCAAATTTCAACTTAATCGGTCCATTAGATTAGGAGCAAATTGGCTATGACAGACGGGCAGACAGACAGACACACGAGTGGTCCTATAAGGGTTCCGTTTTTCCTTTTGAGGTACGGAAAAACATTACCTAATTATATGAAAACAAAACATTTTCCCCGTTGTAGCTCGGTTGGGTCAAATATCACTTTTATTATTTTTGCAGGAACAACAGACGAGCTTGTTCTTAGAAAGAATTCTGGCGTAAATTCGTTGCCAGCGACATGTTTTCATTACTTTCATCTTGTATGTATGAAACTGTACTGGTGAAATATTAAAGATTATTTCGTTTATTCGTACCGCAGAAACTCTGTTCTTTGAAGTTGTCTCACAGTTGTAATATCGTTACACTGTAAACACAGAAACAATTTTCTACTATTAAGTATATTATGATGAAGAAGCTTTTGCAGATATATGAACATATGCACGATATTGTATTAACATTTCAGACTGTTCTCGATTTTGACATAGTTTGAGGTATAAAAGCAAAATATAATTTACTTAATTTTTATATACTTACGAACATATTAATTATTTACAAAATGAAAGGAAATATACAAAGATTTCAAACGGAGAACAACCTGAATTTGAGTTTTTTGTCGCACAGCATAGTAGCATGTTAGACTGACTGATGATCTTTGCATATTTTGAAACGATTGACACTCCAATCTTGTCCATTTATTTTTGGTAACGGGCTGAAGGCCAACATGTCTCAACTTATGAAATATATGAATGCCCCACGTGCCTGTTGCAGTTATAATTTCAAGGTTTCTGTTTCAATCTACAAAGTATTAAATTGTAACAATGTAACCTTTTCCTAAAATTGTACATTTACTTACCTACCTATTATATTTTTATACATTTTAGCTACTTAAATGTATATGCTACTAAATACATAAAGTATGCATTTGAAGAGACTCATTAGGTTTTTTATAAGTCATAAGTCATAAGTCATACCTAAGTAATTTATTTCATAACAATATAAGTACATTGTGTTGAAAATTAAAAAAATAACATATTACAATTGCAATTAAAATAAAATTCATTAAATACGTTTAGAAAAGTCAATAAAAACAATAACGGTCAATTAAGAATTCGAGTACAAATAGATCATAAATAATAAATGTCTAAGTAATAAAATCAATAATAAGTTACAATGAAAAAAAATCATCATCATCATTAAAATCATTTATCATTTATCAATGTCACATGTCATCTAGGAATTCATTGATACTGTAATAGCCTTTCCCCAATAAATAGGTCCTCAATTTGTTTTTAAATAAGTTAACACTGTAAATGGTTTTTAATTCTACGGGTAACTTGTTGTATAAAAATACAGACTGATATCTTGGGCTATGTTTGACAATTTTTAATTTCGGTTGAATAGTGTTGGGCAAATCTTTTCTACGTGTGCTAGCTCTAATTTGTCTTTGCTCATCAGTCTCAATTTTGTGCAAATTTTTAACTAAGCTGGTTAGCAACACTAAAATGTAAAGGCACGGCACTGTCAAAATTTTCAAGGTAATAAAATGGTCTTTACATGATTCCGTCTGTTTCAAGCGGAGCATAGTCCTTAGAGCTCTTTTCTGAATCACGAATGCCATTTGTATGTTGTACTTGTAGCTATTGCCCCAAAACTCAATGCTGTACCTTAGCCTGGACTCCACCAAGGCAAAGTACACATTTTTAAGTTGAGGCAAACTTAATTCTTCCCTCAGTGTTCTAATCGCATAGCATGCCGAGCTAATAGACTCAGTTATAGACAATGTCTCAACCTTCCAATTCAACAATGCATCAATGTGCACACCTATACATATTCGTTTCAAAGGTAATAATTATATTCAATTGAACAGAGGGGAATATAACATAACTCACGTTCCCTATTTTCACCAGTCTTTAAATCCAGTGTCATTCGCTTTTTATGTTTAGGTAAGGGAGTGTACTGCCTTTGTTTACCCATCCATTTTCCCATCAATTTTTAATAGCTAAACAATAACTTGGAGGCAATTGTCCGCCGCCTCCATTTTCAATTTGCGCTTCAGCAATAAACTTGTGTGCCTACATCTGGCGCCTTCATGAATTGTAATTTTATCGCCCGATGACATTCTCCTGCAGTTCAATTAATTTTTATGTGGCCTTCAGTCAAGTGCAACCAATAACTAACCTTAGGTAGGTTAGGTATTCGTTGCAGTTAAACCAGAAAAAGTATGCGCTTCAATAATCTTCGTGTTTCACAATTAGCACGAACGTTGCGCCACAGGGTTATCTGCTCTGGTTGCAGATCGTCATTTGTCTTTCTGAATTTGTTTGGAATTGCATAGACTTGTTAATCCAGAATTTTGTGATCATGGTAATACAAAATAGGCTAGTACATCCATGGTTGTAACGACCCTTTATTAGATCTCGCCATCGCGCGTTCGTATTTGCGAAAATAGACGATGATTAATTACCGAAGCGCATACTTTTTTCGGAATTTCTGTACGTATTCATTCACTAGCCGTGCCCCGCGACTTCGCTCGCGTGGAAGTCGTAAGATACACAATATACTAAAATAACAACAATTTAATACAACTCCCTCGTCCCTCGACCCGCCGGGTTGCATCGCCTGCTCGTGCTATTACTTCGTTTTCGCTTAGCGTTTATTCTGACTTTTTTTTCTTTTTGCTCGGCTCCTACGGCTTGAGGAATTGGGCTATCAAATGCAAAAAGATTTCCAAATCATTTTCAATTTCAAGTTCCAGAGATTAGCGCAAAATAGCTTAGATTTTATGGTATTTTTTTTGCGCGAAATCCTAATTCTTTTTCTAATAAAAAGTATCCTAAGTTACCCCTTATAATATCAGCTATCTGCCAATGAAAGTCCCGTCAAAGTCAGTCCAGCCGTTTCGGAGATTAGCTGGAACAAACATACAGAGACAAAAATTTTAAAAGTTGTTTTTAGTTATAAGTACCTACAGTTTATACTTACATACTTTAAGTAAAAAGCTGTTATTTTGACATAACAAACAGACACTTAAATTTTTATTTATTTATTTATTTGTATGTATAGAATATGTAAAATTTTGCTTATTTACCTCAGTGGCAGGTTGTGAAACAGAGTTGCGTTGCGTGTTCTCACGGCCGTGTATAAAATGTTGAAAAATATGCACAACATTAAGCACATTACGCCATTAAGAAATGTGAGCTTTTCTCTGTAATCGCAATAAACGTTAAATTTGCACTAATGAGGAGGTATTAAATTAGGTTAAGGTTTTTAAGCACACAACTTGTCTTCTTATCTATGTGCTTTATTTTGAGCTTACAATAGACAGATAGAATACTCTTTATTATGTAAAATAAATAAAGCAGATGATTTTTTAAATAAATGAAAGAAGAAGTAAACTAAAACGTTTATTCTAAGCAGATGAAATATTCGTCACCATCAGAATATTTAACAATTATGTAAGCAAAAATAGCTTTTTCAGATTTTCAAATTGTATCACGTTTGGTGTGTTACAGTGACAGTCTTCAGCTTATTTTCTTCCCAAATTGGACATTCCCATTTACTTCTGTCATCAAATAAACGTATTTCAGTAGCGTTGATTGGTAGGAATGTGGGAAGACACGTTAGAATTAATTAACGAAACTGTGAAAATCCTGTTTGGACGTTTCAAAATTAAAGCTAGCTGATTGAAATTCTTGATTTTATACCACGTTACCTATTTCTGTTCGGTTATAGTTTTCAAACGGTGTAGCTAGTACCTACGTATTTAACTTCATGGTACACATGAAACTTTGCCGATTTTAATATTTTGCATTTTCATAGCTGTAAGTATTCCAATTTAATTATCAAAAATGTGTCTCTTTGTTTGGAATTGACTGTTGGATCGACTTTTTTCAATCTCATTTTCTACTTGTATACTTAGCTGTTATTAAATAAATAAATTGCAAAAAGAATAGCTAATGAATAATTACCTACCTGTAGATAAAAATTATCATCAGTTCAGATCATGTAGGTACCTATGTTGCAAGACATATTGCTCTAGTTTACCCGCATCTGTCAAGATAATGCTATCCGGATATCTATTAGGCTGAAACTCACCGAGATGGGCACAACTAGTTATGAGTTTAATGCCTCACGCAACGTAAAATAAAGTGACATTCACCATAAACGCGTTCATGTTCGACATAACTGCAGTGGCTCATGAATATTGATCGTAAGCAGGTACCAACATATGTTTCAGGGCGGGTCACTGACACACAATGCATCCACTTTGTCTTGATTGAATGAAACATGTCGCGTTATGCCCGTCTTGTCTGCACACTCGATCAGTGCCGCTCGCACTCGCCCGACCGTTTGTCTCACATTTTTCGTTTTGAATTCCCATTCGGAGTTCAATGACCACTCATCAGATAACGGACCCGTTCAAAATGTCACCCGATCAAAATTGGAACGAGTTTTCGGTGCGTGCGTTTTAAAAGTGCGTTCAATTTAATTTACAGCGACATTGATTTTCAATATTATTTAAAATATACATCTATATTCTATAAAACAGCTCGGTATTTTAATCGTTTACGTTTGTTACAGGTACTGTGCCGTTTGTCATGACGAAACTACGTCCCGTGCAGGTTGGTCGCTCGTTAGAAAGCCTTAAAACTACGCATATTAATGTCTATTATTATAATAAGTACGGGATAGTCTGTCGAGAAATCAAGTTTTAATCCCCAAAAAGGTCTTAATTAAGCCGGGAAAAGAGGTCGAGAAGAAAAGTCCGAGACACCTCGCGTTTCATTACCGTGATCCCTCGGCCTCATTAAGCAGTCGGTGTTGTATAAAAAGCGACTTTATATAAGAAGTTAATTCGGCATCACACCTGTCGCGGTCGTAACTTCTCCCTTCAGATGGCTATACAATGAAGCCTGGCCCCATCCAACGCCAGTACTATTATTTTACCTTTACTCCATTCGTCTTGGCGGCATCGTCAAAGAAAACATAAAAATATATAAAGTCTTCATTACATTGACGTTTGACAGTTCGATTTTCGAAATAGTCCGCGCCGATTGGTTAGATTATTAACGGCTTGGGAGAATCATAAAAAATAAATTCGGTTTTTGTGCGCACGATTATGACGAAATGGGATCGAAGTAATTTGATTAGTACCTTTCACCTGTTGTTAAAGGAAACTTAAGTTATGATAGTTTTTGGCTTTATATTCAAAGCTGACCGTTGAAAAATAATAACCCAATAGATTGTCGTACAATAGACATAAAGTTTTAATGTTCTCCCTGAAACAACCATTTCGAGTGGATTACATCCAACTGGAATGTTGATAAAGGTTAGAACTTTAGGGAAAGCGTCAAATTTTAGCGCCAGTTAAACCGTAAGGTTTTTAATAGATATTATAATAGTATTTTTACGTCTCAGTTGAACTTCAACGTAGTTCTATCACTATTAAATGTAATGTAATAAAGGGCTTTTAATTAAAATTTGACAAGTTCCCTACTATTTATAGTTGTTAGAAAACCTTAAGACTATTTCACGAGAATAGGGTCTACACATACCTGGTCTGTCTACCTACACCACATATAGTTCGTTTATTATTTTATACTGAGCAGACGCAAATAGATATCAAATAAAATGTGTTGCGAAAATATTACTTTTCCCGCAAGAAACTCTATTAAATTGTGTAGGTAAAAGTAGCGAAAGTATGATGGCTGCCCTCAGCTAAGTAAAGCGAAGTGAATATTTTCTGGAATTTTCTACGAAATGTTCCAATTCCATTTCGGTAAGAGACTAATAATATACTTTTTTCCTCTTTTTACTTCTTACTTCCACCCTTTACTGTTATATACGAAAATGGAATGGGGTAGAGCCGACCGTTTGCGAAGTTTTTCCAACAATTGTGAAAATGTAGATGGACTTTACGTTATGAAAAATGGCTGATAAAACGCTGTAGGTAGGTAAGCGCTGGCGTGATTCAATTTTGCAAAAAAAAAACAAAGTCATTGGCATCGAATTTATTTTTAAAAACCCACATAGTTGTTAACAATTGACAACATTGCAAATAAATATTTCAACATAAAACAAGATTTTTAGCATCACAAATATCACTTGATAAATAAAGTGATCTTTTAAATCGCATAAGAGTAGGCGTGTGTTTATTATCGGAACGTAATGCGTGGAAGGTCGTCTCCATTCATTCGTTGGTTGAACTAAGGAGTTGCACAGTCGGACGGACAGCGGACGGGTCAATTATTTAGATTGGCGGCGGCGACGCTCGCCCGGAGCGTAACGACTACGTGACGACTCCGTGACGACTGCGTGACGACCAGCCCTGCAGTCTCGCCCTCTCTCCCGTCATGCTATTTTGCTTTGTTTTTATCTTTAGAGCAAAAATACAAAAGAACGGGGTGGAATTTTCATTAGTAATCATAATAAACTTGGCTGTGATAAGCTTGTTGTAGAATTTTGCACTGCAATCTTTTTAGTCAGACGGCAGATCTGTCGCATTTAAATATGTACCTATGTACATAAGCCAGTACCTATGTACTGGCTTTGTCACTTTCATAAAGAAAGCAGACTATTGCTGTTAACGTTAGGTTTACCTTAATCAAAAACCGCCTTCAAACACTTAAGTATGTAGGAACATAAATCAGGATAAATTAAAAGAAGCATTCTTTCCCACTGCTGCCTTAATTTATAAACTCAACGCCTGGTTTATGCACTGCAGCTTATACTTAAGTTACCGCATCATACCACTTCAATACCTGCCTTCGAAATAAATTTCCTTCGACGGGAGTAGCATGGGCAGTAGCTTACGTAAAAATTCCACGTATGAGGAGGTCTAAAGCTGTGGTCCAAGTGATGGAAAATAATTTTCAATGACTATTGACTTTTTAGCCGACTGCCCCAGAAGGAGGGTAATGTTTTTCGAGAGTATGTATGTATGTATGTATATTTCTTTGGCACGCTTTGTAGCCTAAAAGGATTGATGGATTTTAACATAGTGAGGTGTCGTTAGATTTGTTTTAATTGTGAGAGTGACATAGGCTATATAATACTTATACAAGGTGTAACATAATTACCGCACAACCTCTTAAGGGGTCGTTGTACTCATCATTATGAACAACTTTTACTATGGGACCAAAATTGAAATCGCGAAAAAAAATCTGCTGCTCCCTACATTTATGTTCGCAACTCGTCAAAATGTAGGGAGCAGCTGATTTTTTTCGCGATTTCAGGTTTGGTCCCATAGTAAAAGTTGTTCATAATGATGAGTACAATGACCCCTTAAGAGCTTGTGCGTTATTTATGTTACGTCTTGTATATTGCATCTGCAAATACAAAAAAAAGAGGGAAAGATATTTTTTTTTAATAATTTACAACAATATTGATATCAAATAAAAGCTTGTAATGAGTCAATTCCAAATAAGTATCTACGTTAGGTATATTATAAAATGTTTATGCTACTGTTTACTTAACTGAACAACTCGATCTTTAATAAAACTAAAAAGCTTGAAATAAATCAATTTATTTAATAAACCAAAAAACCCGAGTGAAAACAAAACCTTTAATTCAGACCTTGATCCATATGATGTTAGTAATACACACTTTTTTTTACTTATAAGCTGTGTTAGTAGCAAATGTAATACAAAATTTTTATTTCCTGTATCTGTCGCACTCATCTGATACACAGGGTACATGCACATGTAAGTATGTACCCAATGCGCCATAATGGCGCAACATGGCTTCTCACTGATGCCCTTTAGAATGCCATAGACGCTCCCACACACTCTTCGCATCATGGACGCAATCCCTTTTCACTGGACGGTATTGAAACCATCAGTACCTATGTACTTCGGCAAACATTCCTGATGCACTGCAGTAACGTTGAAGCCCCAAGAACATTCTGTAGTATTGTTATACTGAGCTCTGAGGGCGTTATATGTCCTTTGCTTATATTGAACCCACAGAGTGCACGTGTGCAAGCTTTGCACCCTCACGCCCCTAGTCGCCGCAGGAGACGCCCTGGGCGTCGGGAATTGGCAGCCGATTCCCGGCCACCGTAGGCGCGGGCTTGTTCCGGATAAGGCGGGAGGAAACGCCCGGGTGTCACCACTGTGTGGATCGCCCGGAGGACACGGTGGAGCATACGGTGGAGGTCTGCCCGGCTTGGGCGGAGCACCGCCGTGTCCTCGCGGAAGCGATCGGCGGCGGCGATATCTCGCGTCCGGCCCTGGTCCAGGCCATGGTACGGAGCGAGAGTGCATGGGAAGCCATTACCTCCTTCTGCGTAGCAGTAATGCTCGTGAAGGAGGAGGCGGGACGCGTGAGGGAGAGGCAAGCTTTGCGCCCTCACGCCCCTAGTCGCCGCAGGAGACGCCCTGGGCGTCGGGAATTGGCAGCCGATTCCCGGCCACCGTAGGCGCGGGCTTGCGGACGGCGAGCAATGGGTAGCTCGCCGTCCGGTAAGGACCAAGCCCGAGTCGACGGCGCGTCGTGTTCCACGCGCGCCTCAAGGAGATGTCAGCACTATTGACGGGGTCCGCTAGGGCCGATGCCAGCTAGGGTTGCGGGATGTTCGAAAGAGTACCGTTACCGTTACCGTGGCCCCGGCACAGGCAACAGAAGGAACACGGGTGGGTTTTAGTCAGTAAAAGTCTGACACGCCCTCCCGCTCCGCCCAGAGCGGGAGAAGTCATTTGATGATTTCCCATCCACAAAAAAAAAAAAAAAAAAAAGGCGCGGGCTTGCGGACGGCGAGCAATGGGTAGCTCGCCGGTAGCTCGCCGTCCGGTAAGGATCAAGTCCGAGTCGACGGCGCGTCGTGTTCCACGCGCGCCTCAAAGAGATGTCAGCACTATTGACGGGGTCCGCTAGGGCCGATGCCAGCTAGGGTTGCGGGATGTTCGAAAGAGTTACCGTGGCCCCGGCACAGGCAACAGAAGGAACACGGGTGGGTTTTAGTCAGTAAAAGTCTGACACGCCCTCCCGCTCCGCCCAGAGCGGGAGAAGTCATTTGATGATTTCCCATCCACAAAAAAAAAAAAAAAAAAAAACAGTGCACGTGTACAAAAATTGGCAAAAAGCCTTAAAAATAATAATTTTCACTTCGGGTGTAGGTACAAAGTGCAAACCTGCGGGCCAGCATATTGTATCGGACTGCCAACGCCCTCCGTGGAGACAAATAACTGAAAAGAGAAAAACAAGCATTATTATCTATTGAACTTTGTTTCTGTAAGATATTGCAGACGGGGATAAACCAATGACCTGAAATATGGTGTAACTTTTGTTTGTCCCCGCCTGCGATATCTTACAAAAAACAAAATTCAATACATAATAGGTAATGCTTGTTTTTCTCTTTTCAGGTATGTGTTTTTGCAGTGGGGTCTTTTGTTTTTTAATAATTTGCTTTTTATAAGAGATCAATGTATTATAAATAGTAACTTTTCCGGAATACTTTATACCTACTATACCTTACAAAAAGCCTACCTACCCACCTTTTACCTTTGTAAAAGTAGAAAACTTTTGAATTATAATAAAACGGTTATTTTTTTCCAATAAATAGATTTTATTTTTATGTTTTTGGCCTCGAACGTCTCTTATTGCATGGCACTTAAACATACTTAACTGTTGAAATGAGCGTACGTATACTTCTGCTCAGCCAGGGTCGTGGGATGTTCGTAAGAGTTACCGTGGCCCCGGCACAGGCAACTGAAGGAACACGGGTGGGTTTTAGTCAGTAAAATCTGACACGCCCTCCCGCTCCGCCCAGAGCGGGAGAAGTCATTTCATAATTTCCCATCGAAAAAAAAAAGGTATACTTCTACTCCCCTTCTTCAGAGACAACAGGCGTGATGTTATGTTACATAGTTTTAGAGAACTGCTTGATGATTGGTTTAGAAATAAAAATGTTAAACAACGGTGGATTTTTGATAAAAAAATAATTTTCCTTTATCTACATCTGCTAGTGCACGCGGGTTTTAAATTATCTACCAACACTACAAGTTTATAAGAAGGTCATTCCAATTCAATTTTCAATTTCAATTTCAAAGTCAATTTTAGCCTAACTTATTCTCTATTTCGTCTATCATTCGCCTCGGTTTTGCGCTTCTTTTACTACATTATCCTCACAAGAATTTTTAAGCTTAAATCATAATCAAGAGTGAACATTAATTTTCTGGGCACGCTCGTTCCATCACAGATTTCATCTATCACTTTTTACCAGATTTCAAGAACGGGCCCAGTTCATTAAAAAAATAAAATAAAGCCGCTTCCGCTACCTCTTCCCGCTGTCCGCCTATAACTTGCACCAACCCCCAAGCGTACAAACCGATAGTTGTGAGTCAGCGCGCGTTTGCTCGCCGTATATCAATCGCTGTCGACGCTCGCTTTTCAACTGTTGCCTTATATGATATACGTACTTACGTAGGACCATAACGTAACACAGTTCCTCATAAAGTTATATAAGCAGGACACGCTTAAGAGGATCGAATCATGGATTAAAAAGGCAAAAGTGTTGTTACAAAGGATTTTTGAAAGTTTTAGGTAATGTTATAGTTAGAATAGTACCATACAGTACCTTTTACAATGTTGGTGGGTATAAAATCTTATCTATAAAACTGCTTGAATGGGTAAGTACCTAATTAAAAAAAAAAAATAGTTGGAATAATAATTCTATGTAGTCATTTGACTAGAGCTTATCATAGAATTTCTTGATTTTTCATATGATAAAGCTTTAGAAAGCTCATCAATTTTAATTACTTAATACCCCACTTGTCTCATAATCATAATCAGAATTTTTAAAGATTTACGATAAAAAAGAAATACGAAACCTACAATTTTATTCCATGTGTATCGCTACACTTAAGAAAGAAAGAGACAAAAGTATATATAAAAGTGCAGATGTAAGAGAGAGAGCTCTATCGCCCGGGCCTTTACCTCGTCAATCCAGTTAACGAATTAGGGAGGAGGTACACCACGCATTTAGATGCAATTTACCAATAGCAGAAAGTGCAAGGTTATTTGATAAAAACGGGTTTTATATTTCAATATGAGTAGGTATAGTTATACTGTCTTTACAAAGATAAGATACAATGTGGGTGAAACCAGAATGTTAACTTTAAAAATACCTATCTACCTAGGTGATTTAAAGACTTTACACCTTTTATGCACTTGTGCCCTACTTAAGCTATTGCTGTTTAAAATGATGTCATTGATTTTATATTTCCTTGGCCTTAGTAAAATCCAGTTCCCTGATTTGGTACACAGCTACGTACCTAAGTACTCTACACAAAGTTCTCTGTGAATAAATAAAAATGAAGACAATTGATACCTATCTATCAATCGATTTCGTGATTGGCTTAACATTAAAGAATACCAGTAGCCTTCATGTGAACAGTACCTAATATTCTGACACGATTAAAACACAAACATAGATACGCCACCCACGTATTCTAAAGCTTATGATAGAAGATAAAAATAACCAATGATTTTCATCTCTTTGTCATTCTAAGCATGTTCTCTAGTCCTACGAGTACATGTGTGATAGTTTCAGAATGTTAAATATTGCAACTGGAGTAGTAGGTGAGGGCTACCTGTAGGTACTTGGGTATTACATAACAAGAATCAACAACGTAACAAATACACATTTTAATCTATACAAATAAATAAAATTGAAGTGTCTGTTTGTAATGTCAAAATAACAACTTTTTACTAAATTCATATGAACGTAGGTATACAGGTACGGCTTATAACAAAAAAGAATTTTTTTAAAATTGTGTCTGTCTGTCTGTTTGTTCCAGCTAATCTCCGAAACGGCTAGACCGATTTTGATGAGACTTTCACTAGCAGATAGCTGGTGTTACGGAGAGTAACATAACCTACTTTTATTTTTTTTTAAATAATTAGGGTTCCGCGCAAAAAAATTAAAACCCTTGAAACTGTGAACAAAAAGTCGGATTTGAAAAATTCTTTTTGCATTTGGTAGCCCAATTCTCGAGGATGGTTATAGGCTATTTAAAATCACGTCTACGATCCTTAAGAGCCGAGAAAAAATAAAAAAGTCTGAAAGAACGCTGAGCAAAAACGAAGTAATAGCGCGGGCAGGCGATGCCATACGGCGGGTCAGGGGACGACGGGGTTTTATTAAAATGTGGCTGTTTTTTTTTAGTATATTGTGTATCTCACGATTTCCACTCGAACGAAGTCGCGGGGCACAGCTAGTCTATTTATATAAAGATGTACGGCTGACTGATTGATATACAAAAACAGAATGAATAACTGAAAACTGAAAACGCAGGAAAATATGCTTCATATTGTAGGTATGCTAGGATAAGTAATTTTGTTGTTAATACACGGTCGTGTTTTTCAAATAATTTAGCAGTTTATATATTTTTTCTGCACTTCATACATACCTAATTATGCAAAATTCTCGCAGCCAGTTACTTAGTATTAATGCAGCAAACGGTAGCTTATTTACATAAGTGCAGCAAAACAGTTTTATCACAAAAGTTGCTTTTATTCTTGTGCTGCTCCTTTTCATATCTAGGTTTGGTATTAAAAACTTTTCTATGGTCTTACCAATTATTCTTTTACTCATAGCGTTACTACTTAGTTACCAAAAAGTATGGTAGATACTATCTCCGTAACGTTTTTCGGCCCGCGATAACTAAACTTGTTAACTTTCAGCGATGAAATGTACCTACCCTTTATTGTTTTAATGCCACTAAACTAGATCGTTGCCAAAATGTATCAAAATTGGTTCAGTAATTGAGCATAAACAAATAACAAAACAAACAAACATACAGACGAATTTTTTCATCATTGTTGTGGTCGATATTATGTAGTACCTACTTATGACATTGTAGCGCCTAAGACGCCGAAAGGTCGAAGATGTTAATGAGACGTAGCTTTAAAAATAAACACTTAAGTATTTTTAAAACAAATTCAATTATAAAATTATTAACACAAGTAGTGGTTTCAGAAATACAGGGACCGATCACTAGCCCATTAAGGAGTCAAAGTCCCCCTGTATAATCTTCTGCACTAATTTGTGAACATTTTCGGTAACATTTGCATCAAAACTGCATTTGGATGGAGTCAATTTGATTATGCAAAATAACCAGTAACCAGTGTAATTTGCAGTAAGTTTTACATTATTGCAACGTTATGTGAAATGGGACATGTCAAATGGTTTTGGAGAACAACCAATGGTTTGCAACCCCGAATTATGGGTGGACGGTGGCTTGACAGTCATTCCTGTCATTAATTTTGGATCAAGTGACTGTTCAATTTTTTGGAAAATAAACGTATTTTTACATTCTGATACATATTTATAACTTGAAGCATGATATCTACTGTTTATTTTTTTCTGAATCCGAATCCGTCTTCGATAAAGTTGGACGTTTAAATGTCAATAAAAATAAATGGCGGCAATAAATCATCAAGTTAAAGTTACGACTTTATTATGATGTTGTATTCTACTAATTGATTAATTATCTACTATCTTCGGAAGTATCTAATATCATCACAATGAAATTTAATGGGGTATTTTAATTTATTTACAAATTGTTGTTATTTTGGGTGCCGGAAGCTTTGTGGTTTAATGGTTTTAATTTATGCCCATGATTATTTATATCTCACATTAACATTTATGTGTAAACATTACGTGCCTATTTGGTTAATCAGTAACATTGTATATAATTTTGAATATACAGGGTGTCCGGTAATTAATGGATAACCTTGCGATAGCATATAATAGACCCTATGGCCGTTCTAAAAAAAATACAAAAAAAATGTATATCCCAAGTAGTAAGTACCTAAGATATAATTTTTTTAGAAAAAAATTCTGTGTAATTTCTAGTGACATTATTTATTGCCTCTCTGTCGGCGGCATAGTCAACGTACAATATTATAACAACAGATAACCGATGGAATTCATTCATTTGTGGTTGTGGTGATGAAAAATGTAAAAAAAGTTAGTATTCTTTTTCAAAAAAATCTTAGTTATTACTTGGGATATATTTTTTTTTTGTATTATTTTTAGAACAGCCATAAGGTCTGTTATATGCGATTTCAAGGTTATCCATTCTTTACCGGACACCCTGTATAAGCAGAAGCGTTTTACAATATCGTTTCATAACAAGTTACTACGGCACATAACTTACCTAGTTAGTAACTATATAATAGATTGTAACTCTGAGTAGCTTGTATAGATAATTATTCATATAATATAAGTAACTGTACGATATACAATAGGTAACAGTTTAAATAGTATCTAGGTAATATCTTACCGTATCATTCATAAAAAATCAAATGCATAAAAAAATTATTTAAGTTAAAAACGTGTTTTGTCAATGTCTTTCGAATTATGATTTGAATTTGAAAGAAGAAGACAAAACACTACCTATAACTAAAATAGGTTTTATTACGCATCCGTAAATGAGATCGACTGATTAGATAAGTACAGTTCACAGAAAAAACATGTCTATTATGATGTTTGTTCATCAGCATACAAAGTGATATAGATACCGCGTTTTTGGCTTAAATCAACGACAAAATTATTCAAACGGATCGTGGTAGGTAGGACTAATCCTATAGTAAAGTGGTATTAAATTAACGTTACGGTACATTGACGCTTTTCCGAACCCTCCCCGTTTCCTTTTAGCCATAATAGAGCCACCTACCGGCGGCTAATTAGAATTAATTAGAAAGAGCCGTTCTATTTTCGTGATTGCTTTTTTGTGACATCCCGTTACGTGTTTTTTTTTATAGAAAAATCTTTTTCTTAATTAGAAAGCTTGTTGATGTTCTGTTTTAGGAAATAAGTAGGCGGGTAGTAGCATCAGGTAGATATAAGTAGGTAGGTGGTACAGTTGAGTAAAGAAGTGCTAAAATAAAATTGTTAGAAAATCTAAGTTAGATTAGGTATTGTGAACGTGATAAAAATATAATGTCAGTTTCACATATTGGTCATTTAAAAAACTAAGTTAACTTTTTGTAGAAGCGTCTATTTAAATAATTAAGAAAAAAAAGGATTCAGAATGTGCATTCTTTTTTATACGGCCTTCAATAACTAAATTATTCGTACAACTCTCGAAATTATATGGTTTTTGATAATTCTCGGCTCTAATTTAAGTATCAAGTCATTAATTTATTCGGCTCGTATTTAGATTGTATGTAATCAGCCTTAAGCAGGTTGCAAGTAAAACAATAATTGAAATGGTATGTTAAATTAAACTATTGTAGAAATGAGTTAATTAGGTAGGTCAAGATTGCTTCTTATTTATTGGTTTTTTATTTGTTGAAACACCTACTTTTGAAAAAAGTAGATACCTAGACATAATAGTCAGTTTCACACACGATAACTTGGTGGTTTTTTTAAACAGTTAGCAGAAATAAACATGGCTGCCAACAGATTGACGGCCATCAATCCTGACGGAACAAGTAAATCCAGATCTAACTCATGCTCGAGCACTGCAGATAATTCAGTTTAAGTGTATCCACGGCTTTCTGCCGCTAACGCCGATGTGTTTAAATCCAACTGGTGTATTTCAGGAACCACCTCCTTTACGAGACTGTTATCCTGGTCTTGAGAATTTCTGTCCGACCAACCTGCACAGCCGTAGTAAAACCCCGAGTGCAGTGCATTTTTAAAAGGGAACGCCCCGGTCCGTTGTCCGGGCTTTTCATTATTTTAAATATTCAGTGGTGTGCAGTGTGTCCGAGGTTCAAGTCCCATGTGACGCCAGCGCTTCCACATCGGTGAGTACGCTTTTACCTTAAGTTTATCGCGAACCCTTCCACCGCTTTTAACATTTATCAGTGAAAGCACTTTGTGCTCGCTCTGGTCCGACACGAAACGCTCTTCATCACTCCCGTTAAAATTAATCGTCCCCTTGCAAAATTAAAGTTATGCCCTATAAAAATATTCATATAACAAGTCAGGGGACCCAATAGTCTCATTAGTTCCCATCGCCGCTTTTACGAAACTCGTTACTGAGATAATTTTCGTCCTTGGTCCAGCATTAAGCATAACGCGCAGGCCCAGTAAAATGCGGCCTCGACATAGCCTGGCATTAAACACTCCCAGAGGCTCCGCTATATTCGCACAATTATTCCCTGAAGCGAACCCTTCGCTGCGTAGCCTACAATTACCTTCCATTCAGCTAGAGGCGTTCCACTCTGCGGAAATAAAATAAAATTGAGGAGGAAAATAAAATGAAATATCGAGAGATCCGTCCAAATTACCGTGTGTATCTGCGCTGCGGAGGCTGCGTACCCATTAGGTACTCACGTGTGCCTATGTTCTGCAGGTATAATTCGTAGTGCACATAAATTCCGCACAGCAATTAAACCGTTGGCGCGATACTCGGGCGAGTGAAATGCAGCCGAATTTAAAGCTTTAATATCGAGTCAAAAAGCTGAATATAGCGGTAATGCACCGCAAAAACTAAAATAAATGTTTTACATACGGTATAAAATCAACAATATTATGTCGGTACACTCGCGTTCAATCTGTATTCAAACTTTATATACTTTGTTCGTTATAACACTCCGCATGAATATAACGATATTTTAAACGAGAGAGCTTACCCGTCCGTACTCTCAAGTTTTTCTTCATAAGCTCCTCAAAACGTTAAATTTATTCTGGCCCGGGAGCGTTGAATTAAGAGCCGCCTTAATCCTTTCGGAGCGAACTTAACCTAATATCATAAAGATGGAACAAGGCAACTTGTACAGAGTAAAGTCAAATATTATCCTTTGGGAAGATTAAGGAGTTATTAAATCCACGTAGGCGTGCGATAGGACGAAACTGCAGCTATAGGATCCAAATTCTACGTTATATCTTGATATTTGACATTTATTTATGCTCTTAAAATGAAGTTCATATGAAGTCAAAGTATAGGAATATTTAAGATACGAGAAACATTTTCTCAATTATTTATAGCCACTGATCTCTAACTTAATGATTAAGTATTAATGAGGGAACGATGATTTGCCAATAAACACCGAATAGACGTAGGTACTGAAACTGACAGCTAGGTAAGACCACCAAAATAAAACCACATTACATAATTATCTACGTAGGTATTACTTACGTGTGATCATTACAACTGTATTTTACTGCAAGATCAGTGAAATGAGCAACTTTGTGAGTGCAATTTGGAACTCATCCAAGTCATAAGTGGTACAAACATACATAACCTACATAATGTGGTAAACAAGGAAACAATTTCTGAGCTTGTCACGTAAACATCGATTCAAATTGGTATTATTTAATGTAACAGGCAGAAATCCGTAAAGGGATTCGAAAAAAAGAACGCAGGCGACAAAATGGTCGATAGGCTAAAAAAATGTGAGAGAACAGTCAGCTGTGCGGGGATGGCGGCCATTTTGAGTTCTGCTGAGAGGGGCGGCGCGAGTCGCGACCGCTCGCCGCTTGATTTATTTAACTAACGCACGCCGCTAATATGGATTCCGTACGTTTTTGTTATTGACTGTACTACTATTTTACTATTACTGTAGTACGGAGTGTTTTATTATTTAATATGGTAGTAGGTCTGTAGATAGAGGTAGGTAGATTGATTTGTAAAAAAACAGTTGAATGCGTTAATTTATTTAATTGAAACACTGGATAAAACATATGTTGCGTTAAAAAGTAATTAAATTCAATGTTTATTATGCATCATAATGTTAGCTAGAAGAAACTAATAATATGCGTTACAGAAAATTTAATACATGAACAGTAGGGTAATTTAATACAAATCCTCATTTGAATATAAAGCAGCTTATTTTTGTAGTCGGCCATACTCGACGCGCTGCGGTAGGTCAACGAAAGGGTATTTTAATATGATAATCAAATTAAACTTATCATCACTATAATTGGAGACATACTTAATTGCTATGCGTATACAATAAGAAATACGCGTAAATGCTCGCTCCCGGCATTTTGACTTGTCTCAGATACTTACATTGTAAGGAACAGCTTACACAGAATGAGAGCTCCATATCCATGATGAAACGATTCACGCAACAATAAAACACATGCGATATTAAACTTTGTCAGGCTGTAATAAAGTTTATATTTGTAAAATGAAGTTACGAGTTGAGACGTTTAGCAATAAATTGTTTTGGATTGAGACGCAACATTGTTCCTTCGAGATTAGTCGAGCTGGGTGCACCGTCCTTTTCCAACACAAAATAAAGATATTGAATTTTGATAAGGCCGTCTCTGTCTGCTAAAATGTCTTTGAAATTCTCCGGTATAAAATAGCTTTCGTAAAATGTTAAAGATTATGTTAAATTGGATGGAGAAATAACGGTGTAAATAATAGGTTTTATTTGTTATTTGTCACCGCTACCTACAGAACTTATCGCTCATACTTATTTAATTATAGAGGCAGACAGTCGAGTTAAAAAGTGAGTATTGTTTCAGATATTATAAAAGGAACAAAGAATACTTTAATGTTTTCAAAAATCAACTTCGATTACTATTATGGACCAATCCTTCTTTTGTCTATGAATGTAAATCATACATTAACCCATTGTGCATTTAACAGAAATAATTTGTCTGCATATTAATGACGCATATTTTCAAACTACATCCTTAATAAATCTGTGAGTTATATACTTACTTGCTTATTGTATGAGGTAGTGTGGGTGTGCAGTACAATAGGTAATATCTCCCACCCGTACCCTTCACTTAATTAAATTACTTAGCTGGCAGGCGCGAGGTAGCTAAGCGTTGTCTCTGACTTAATACTTCCATAAAATAGTATGTTAGGAACATATTTTAGTAGATTTCCTAGACTTGAGTAAAATATTATGAAGCTGACTAATAAATACCCACTTTAGTAAGCTTATTTTACACACATCTAAAATCTACGACAGTGAAAAATAAAAGTTTATTACACTCATGATTACGTTATGTAACATTTTATAAGTTCACAATTCCTACTTTTGGTCTTATTGAGGTCTGATTTTCACACAAGGATTCAACAATTTCTACTTCTTTGCAAAACAAAATTTAATTAAGACTCCCCACAATAAAATAAAGAGCTGAAAAAACACAATTTACTCCTACAAAAGCCTGAAGCCTACGCCTATATTTACCTCCTACATACATTTATTTACGAAAGACATAACACCTTCTTCGTGCCGAGCTGAAGACATTTTCTTTTATCAGAGGACACCGAGCACATTGGATGAGGTCCCGAGCGAAGGCATTATCTCACAGTTTCGCAGAACAACGTTACGTTTGCGTAAGCACAAAATATGGGTTAAACATTTCTAAAATTGCTCTGGGGTGAGGTATGTTTTCCTGACAGTAAATGTACCAGTGTACCAAGTTCCTAACTACTTATGACTTAGTACTATTTAGAAAAAAAACGAAGGAAGAAAAAGTGTGCAGTTGCTAGTGTAATAGACTTCATTATGGGATCTAAGCCTACGAATGTTGGACATGTTGTTAGGAAAATACAGCCACGATGTACCTCTCTAATCTTAAACAACGAGGCGGAATTAATTAACTGTTTTTTTTTCAAGTCATATAAAAAATTCGTTACGAGGCCCATTTTACTTGAAAAATAATGATCCATTAAAGATACATGTTCTTATACTGTTCGTTACATGTTTTATAAGTTATAATTCAAAGCAATTTTACCTAATTAGTTGAAAGCATAGTTTGGCTTTAGGCGTCCCGGTAATTTCACAATTTCACGCTGAGGCGGAGATCTCGTTACCCGGCCGGGATTTGGTCCCGGCTCTCCGGCCATCGCTAATGTTCCGGAACGAATCGCTGGCCCACATGTGGAAAATAATTATAAAGTCATCCGCCCAAATCAACCTTTGCGTGAGAACTATAACGTTTGTATGACGGAAATTGCTTATTTATCGCACCCAAATAAGTTTGTAATCTGTTACCTGATAGGGCAAAAGGTTCCAATTTAAATTCCAGCTAAAATTTCATTGTTATAACTTTTTTATAAAAAATGAAATGTTTATTAGATTTCTAGCATTTTTCGCCAACGCGGCTGTGATGTCAGCGCCACAGTCCGCATCAATATTAAAACGGGCACCCACCCAAATCAGCCCAGGAAACGGCTCATTGTCCCTGTTTAAAATTTTAGTCATGGCAAGCCTGGTCGGATATAAACAGCTAGAGTAAACACCAAAAGGAGCGTGGTGATAATTGTTTTTCTTATCCGTACATTTTCCCCGACATTTCCAGTAAGCGATAATAAAAAGCTTGTTCGTATAACTCGGCCACGAGTTCCACAAAACTCTTGTCAGCGAATGGACGATAATCCACCGCTTAGTCGTCCTTTTTTACGCAAAAAAAAAACTTTTCCTTTTGAATAACCCCCTATTTTTCCGACAGCCGACCCCTCTTTATTCATAAGCCGCTGACGTAACTTGGAGATCCCTAAATGAATGGTTGTTCGTTGTTTTACGGGTCTATTCACAATGCTTTAGGTTGGAAACTTTAGAGATTTGCCACAAGAAAAAGTAGTCGAGATTTTGTCATGAAATTATATGACGCCTGCCAAATTATTATATTATCTCAGAATGTCCGCACTGTAGTGTAGACAGAGATACCTACTAGGTCTATCTGGGTAGGTACTTACATCTGTAGAGCGACGATATAAAGATTGAAATAATTTTGTGGTCCGCTATACTCGATGTGGCAAGCGTCTTGTTAACGGGTCATGATATTAAATTGAAAGATTAAATAACTGTAGCTTATCAATGTAGGGTTCTCGAGTAAATTGTATTTATTTATGAACCTGCATGCCTGTGGCTCGGGATAAATAAAACAAATATCCATGTAAGTATTTCGACGCGCAGCCATTGAGTTGAGTGCATGCCAGACACAAGTATTTCCAGCTTTAATTAATACGTTAGCCTTCTGTATTAAAATACACAGTCGCATGGTTCAGACGTTTTAAATACAATGTAACATTTTAATCAGTCGGCAAGTTGAAAGTGGGTTGCATTTTGTAGGCAACCATGACAGTTACCGTCGATTGGACCTGTCTCTGTATTTGATAATTTAATATATAAATGCCTATGTAAATAAGCGCTGAAATGCCTTTCGATGGCTCTAAAGATATTTTTATGTGATATGAAAGGCAAAGGTTCATGTTGCCCACCTGATGGTAAATGGATAGTGAAGCTCATAGTAACGTCGGAGATGTAATCAACGCTGCCAAACTAGTTACGATAATCGTTCTCTTTCAAGCTCCCGGATTGTTGTAATACCGCATCTTATTTTATGTGTGTAGGATCGAATGGAAGAAATTCTAAGGTAAATATCGGAAGGTAGGTACCTACCTGGAAAGGTGTGGGCAAAATCGATTTACAGTCGCTAGCATAAAAATAGTGTGAACGTAACGTTATAAAATGAAATTCATCTCGTTTTATGCAGATAGGGGGTCGTAAGGTTTTGCCAGAGTTGAGAAGAAAAATTTGAATTTAGATGTCGCAGGGAGTCGCGTGGTAACGGGTTTCGAGATCCTTCGCTTTACGACGCTCGGCTAAAATGCTGTTCTCGACTCTGGCTGAAAACTGTGCACAGTTTATTCGAAACGGAGGCGGAGAAGTATCCGAGAGAGCGCGAGCCAAATGGCTACCTCTCGGGACGAATGCTACGGCCGGCCGTTTGTACCGGAATGGTGAAGGCACCTATTCTGTATTTTGAAAGCAATAGATTACTTACTTGTATCCTTTATTTGGGAGTTTTTTCCTCTTGTATATTTTTTATATATGTTTTTTCATTTACATTGAAAATAAGGAAACATTTGTAGTAGAACTGTGTAACTTCTGGTCTGTATTTACTTTTTTTAATATTTTTAGTCTCAAAATAGCAGTTTTCCCAAATCAAATTCCATTATACATTTAATAAGCAGTGTCCTCGTATAATGTTTACATACATTTCCTCCATTGCTATCCACATAGCAACAGTCAGAGAGAATTCGTATAAAAACACGCAATGGGCACCATTATCGGGCCCCGGAGGAAGCTTGCTCAAGTCCGTTACATACAAATGCCTTTCATTAACTTGTCGATGTTCGTCCGAAACGCTACGGGGCTATTGTGTTTTAAGCCATCTCCTCTCTTATTACAGCAAATGTATTCCTCGATTAACAGTAAATATACTTTACGACAACAAATAATATACCTAACTTAGACTTTGCTAAGAAATATCTCAGTTTTCTTTTTAATCAGACTCTATTTTTCCAAAACCTATCAAGTAAGAAGGCTTGGATGGAATTGTGGCTGTAAAGAAAATGAGATGTTTTGGTCACAGATGCACGCTTCCTTCCCGCATGCGATCAAACTTATCCGCTCGGAAGACATTCTGATAAGGCATGATATGAATTCAGATTTGGGCCATATCTCTTTTATGTTATTCGTGATTTTTTCTCAACGTTTACATTTTGTTCGCTTTGACTTTATTGATCCATAGCAAAATATGTATAAAAATATACTATGCTGTACATAAATCTGACAATATTATAGCTTACACAATTTTCATCATGTTTACGTTGAAAGCGCTTCCCACGCGACGAAATAAGCTATTACCGACATCGAGTAAACGTAATATTTTGTCATTTCCTATCGACCAATAAAAAGTAGGAAAGCAATACTCGCGTCTTGTAAACTGACAGACATCGAAAACTCACGCTGAGAGAACTCAAAACTTTTATAAATATAAAATCAAGCGAGTAGAAATCCAATCTACGGACGCACCTCATCAATATTCCGCCGTCTTGTTATTTTGTTTGGGGCTTTAAAACAAAACAAAAGAGGTTTGTTATTTAACTCGTTTCCGATACAGCCTATTCTTTAGTATCGAAGGAAATTCCCTCATCTATCTCTTGTACAGAAGGTGTAATAAACCTAACGGGATCGATTCTGCGCGTTCGTATTTAAACAAAACGAATAAAAAGAATGCGAATTTTCTTGGTGTTATGAGTCTCTATGTCTGAGATCCTCCAAGTAGGTAATATTCAGGGGTAAGTGGGAAGGTATATAAGTAATAAAAAGAAACTAGAAATACTTTCCTCTGTAGCTACATAGAAGGTGTATCTTTCCTGAATGTATTTAAAATGTTAGCCAAAATTTAGGATGCCTTTAATTTACCTACCTTTTATTTTCTTCACTAGCTTTTGGACTAATTTAACCTACAAAGTTGCATAGTACTCGTATCTATTGAAAAATGACAGTTTATTTTTTCTAAAAATAGAAAGTATCGACAAAGAAATCTTCAAGCAAAGGTAACATATAGAATTTGTGAGATCTTGCGTGTTGCAGCAAATGGTGGCCGTGCTAGAATAACAATAGCTAAGTTTATGTAAATGAACATCATTCTACGTAACAAAGAGGAAATGAGCCCACTGTAAGACATACAATTCGATCGTCGTCGATGCAAAGTGGCATTTAGAAATATGCCTCTCACGGAACACGGGTATGTATGAGCAAAAGTAGGTAAACAAGCTAGCAAATGCTGCAACTAATTCAACGTGCGTACCACAGAACTAAACAGCCACTAATGATACAGAACATGTTACCGTTCAAAAAGCAGGAGTTCGAATTTAAATTAAACAATGTAACCATTTAGTTTTCTCCACACGTTGGTGTAAAAAAGTTCAATTAGACACAGTATATTAACTAGCTGCTACTTTCAAGGCGAAAGCGCCAGGGTAGCTCGCGAAAATCAAATTTTCTTACGTTTTGCAATTTGCAAATCAGTATTACGTTGAATGTTGATTGAAATATGATTCGTGACCGTAACAAATATGTGTTTACGGAATTATAATCATTAAAGTCATCAATACAACTCTCTAAGACCAAGTAATCATACTGAATGACTATTTCATGAAATCTTGACATTTGAGGATTATACATAGGTACTAACTTAAGGAGTTGTATTACTGTTTCTAATGATTACAATTCTGTAAATACAAATATTGGTTACGGTCGCGAATTATACTTTAATTAATATATAATCAGACACTGAGTTGCAAATTGCGAAAATCGTAAGAAAATTTGAATTTCGCGGGCTACCTTAGCGCTTCCCCCTTAACAGTTCATAGTTTTTTATTACGCAACCCAGTATCGACCTGTCTGTCATATCCAGAGATGTATCGTCGTGTTTTTATTTATACTCTTTCATCTCAGCAATATCTACAAACTCGGTAAGTTTCTTTATTATTATGCCAGGCTTTATTTCTTTATTGTTTGGAAAAAAACATGGAGCACAAACTTGTTTGTTTGGCTTCAAATATTTTTCGGGAAAAATATACCTACGTAAATTCTGAATAGAAAATGGATGTGTGAAAACAGTGGGTATAAAGTATGGAGTTTTAATGTTTGGAATTAAATTTACACAAAAATAAAATTCACGTAACAAAATGAATAAGGAATCTATACAAATAAATAAAATTGAAGTGTCTGTTTGTAATGCCAAAGTAACAACTTTTTACTAAATGCATAAGAAAGTATATACGGTACCTACTTATAAATAAAAAAGGCAATTTAAAAATTTTTGTCTGTCTGTCGGTCTGTCTGTCTGTTTGTTCCGGTTAATCTCCAAAAAGGGTGGACTGATTTTGACAGGACTTTCACTGGCAGATAGTAGATGTTACGCGGAGTAACTTATGCACTTTAATTTTAGAAAAATAATTAGGGTTCCGTGCAAAAAAATAAAATTGTGAACAAAAAGTCAGATTTGATTTTTTTTTTTGCATTTGGTAGCCCAATTCTAGAGGATAGTTATAAGCTATTTAACATCACGCTACGACCCTTAGGAGCCGAGCAAAAAGAAAAAGTCAGAAAGAACACTAAGCGAAAATGAGTAATAGCGCGGGAGGGCGATGCAACGCGACGGGTCGGGGGGCGACGGGTTTTTATTAAAATGTGGCTGTTATTTTAGTATATTAAGGATCTTACGACTTCCACGCGAATGAAGTCGCGGGGCACAGCAAGTAGGAAAAATAAAATGTGAAAGATTGATTAATATATTATTAAATTACAAAATACAGAAACAATCTAGTAGAAAAATCTTACAAAATTTTATGTAATATATACTTCTCTAAGTTTTCTCTTTTATCCAAATACCTACCTACATTTTTTTATCGATATTGTGTGGAAGAAATCCTTGAAGTTCGAGAACTATATCTACGCCACGACAAACACGACTATTATTCTTTTTGCTTTTCTAGGAAAACACATTGTTGTAGTTCTCGAATCAATAATAACTATTTATACGTTGTACTTAGAAGTGTGACGAAAACATTACAGCTTGTAGGTAATTACTACATGAGGTTAAAATTGCAGAAGGTTAAAACTCATTTAAGAAAATGTCATGTCGCAGATGTGTGCTCTAAGTGTAATAAAGTAATGAAAGTTAACTCCACATTGTATCTAAGAACACACACTATTATCATTTAAAAAAAATACATTTTGTTCAAATTAATATAAAATTTATGTTCAGACGTTGTAGAAAACGGCAGAAGTTTAAACTATCCCTGCAACATTGATCAGCGAGCGAACCTTTTTCCGATATTATTTTGCCTTATTTATTTTGTTAGTTCTTTACTGCATACCGATATTTCGTGCGGGTAGGCGAGCTCAGAAAACAGGCAATATATTTTCTACGAAGGATATAACGGAAGGGTTCTCATTCCTTACGCATGTATAAAGGGTACCTAAATACATTCCGCCTTCTTTTACTTTATTCTGCTCGTGTCGAAAGTGGAAAAACCTCGCAAAACTTTCATTGCTAGCCAAGCTTACCTACACGTGTGTGACACATCACCGAAATATCTGCCAATTTCATTTCTCCGCTCACCTCCCTGGAGCGTAGTAAACACCACCCCCTCCCCCCACCACTTACAGACCTCCCCCGTGTGTTTGTCCAACTGATATTCTTGAAGATACACAACCGGTGTTTGAAGAGCTCCCACACCTCTCCACATTCGTGTTACTAAATACTGAAAGGACGGAAATGTATTCAGATTGAAAGGTCTGAGCTAAGTGGTGTAGAATTTAAACTCCAGCACTTTGTGCAGTCGCCTTTGAACAAACACGATGATGCGTCTAGAAACTTCAAAAGAATAAATGAATGTAGATAGGTAGGTACTAGTTACAAATGTTTTGTTTATTTCACAATAAAGAGATTGGTTGCCCCGACGCTATAATAGAAGAATGCTTGTGGATTTTCATAAAAGCGTGAAAAATAAAACCACAAGCTTTGTATTCTGGTGTTTATTTGCAATGTTCTTATTTGAATAAATTCGTAATTTGTGTTCAAAATCATAAACAATGTGTCAGATGGCAAATTGGTTATTTATTCATGGTACAAAATATATAGCCTTTGACTGGAGATTGATATTTGAAACTTCAACTTTAAAATCTAATCAGACAGAACAAAAACCCAATAACCATATTTATTCTTCTCCTTCTACTTTTTATTTCAACCTACCTTTCGTAGGTAGGTTCCTATCTTCACGTTCAAACACAGAATACCTACCCCTAAAATGTTTGTAATTACGACAATAGTGACGTACAAAACAAATACCTACTCAAGAGACACGAAATAGCGTAACCAAACAATCGGGACACGGGTCTGATCGGCCCTTATTGGCTACAAGCCGACAAGTACTTGACACTCGGAGTGTTTGCCGGCTCTCATTAAGTTTGTTTGTGTGGACTAATTTACGACGTGTTTGCCAGAGGACCCCACTAATTGACCGATGACGGATCTAGACACTGATGTAAGATTATCGAGCGGACTATTCTTGTGTCTACGAGATATGCCTACTTTTTCTTCGAATGATAAAATTACAAAACCTTCGAATATAAGAATTTTAAAGCATTGCCCACCACAAAAATCTACAAACTCATACATAGATCATCTTGTTTTTTCTAGTTTCGGCACCAACTTAACAACATCACGCCTGTAGTCCCCGAAGAGTTAGGCAGAGGAGTACTATCGGCCAAACTTAAGCATGCTCAGATTATATATTATATATTATTATTTCATTTATTGATTTTTCATTCATATTTATTTACATTTTTAAATATTTCTTAAAATCCGATATCAGGAGCAGGGTCCAAGCTACCGGTGGTTAGGGCTGCAGAGACAGGAACCTCCTCACAATACGAGCCGTGTCAAGGAGTACTGCCTTCTGAATCAGGCTCTTGATCCAACCGCCTAACGAGAGCCTCGAGAGATGTTGGTCGAGGCTTTCGTCCATCAGGCCATTGGCCGTTACGACAATCGGCACAATGATAGCCGAGCTCACATTCCACATGTCAACAACCTCGTGCGCTAAGTCGAGATATTTTATTTGTTTCTCTTTCTCAGCTTTCACGAGGTTCTCGTCATGTGTGATGGTAACATCGATTATCATTGCGCGGCGCGCTAATCGATCTATCACCACTATATCAGATATTTCTGCAGAAGCACAGCTAGTGACAGACTACACCCCTTTCTGGTTTCGCCCAATTAGAGAAAATATGCGTGGGACAGGGCGTGTAACAAAAAAGTAATTTCAAAAATTAAACGTCTTCAAAAATAAATTACCTAACTCAAAATGATGAAATAACTTTAATTTCGGAAGTCAGGTCTTGCGATCTGTATTTTAGTTTTTTGCCACCGACTTCCGAAATTAAAGTTATTTCATAATTTTTTGTTAATTTATTTATTGTTTTAAGTAAAAACTAGAATAGGTATTTGTTTGTAATAAGTAGTTAATAGTTTTTTTTGTAAATATTGCACTTGAATTTTACCAAGGTTTTGAGATGTTTTCACCACAACCGTAATTCGTATCAATATGCCAGGCCATCATATCTTGAAAACAATTAAACCCATTTTGATGAAACTTGCACTCTTCCCTAAGTTGAAGAAAATGTAAGCAAATAAAAAATAGTTTCACAATCAGATAACAGTTTCGGAGAAATGCGTAGACTAACATACATACACCTATAAAATTTTGTATATTAGATTGGAAGCCCTAATACATAATCATAGGTATGTCAATATAGGGCAGTTCCAATAATATTACATACATACGTGTCAAACTGATAACCTCCATCTTTTTTGAAGTCGGTTAAAATATAACAACAAACATTAGCAACAAATCAAATCGAAAACAAACGTGCCTCCTATTGGTCAAAACACATGCATCGGGCGATCGAATCGAGAGCCGTGCTATGCGATTATAGCCTTAAAGGTGAGCATGCGGAAGTTTGAGCGATAGTACCTACTTATAGTACACCCTCATTTCGTTAGTTATGTTTAAGTCCCTTATAATAGGGGGCAAGTCTATTCGGCACAAACTAATATTAAAATACTGCATTCGTAGAAAAAAATATCAATAAAAATACCTTAATCAGAAAGGTGGTAGGTACTCATAGCGTGATTGCCCAGGGTGCGCCGGACGTAGGTACATTTACTTACATCCACTCCAGAGGCTGCACATTACATTACCATAACCCTACACATTCTTTACTTCAACCCGACTCCCACGCAATAAGGGTAAAAGGAATCGAATTATCAAAGAGAATTTATCGCTTATGTTGTTGCCTCCACGCTACGCGCAAACGCCCATGAGTTCAGTTCGTGGCTTCAATACTAACGAGATGCATTAAAGGACAACTTGCATAATATTATGGGTATGGTATATGGACGTAACTCTAGAGGTTGGACCTGGTTAGCAGATACAGCTGGACCCTATTTAAAATTACTGACAATGCAACATATTTGTAAAAAAAATCTACAAAATTGATACATTTTCACGACAGGTGCTGTTGAATAAGTAGGTAAGGCAGAAAATGTGTGAAAAAATGTTGTTAAATATTGTCGCTTTTATTAAAGAGGCTCCAGGTTAATGTGGACGTTGTCGACGTTAAGCTGACCAAATACGGTGTCTTCGTGTAGCAAAAGCTGTAAAGAGTTTTTTTCTGGGTAGATATTAACTTCTTTAAATAACATAATGACAGAATAGTTTATATGTAAATTACGCCATTTTTAACGCAGAAACGTACCGATCGTCTCAGCCCTTTTGTGCAGGTATCTTCGTGTAACTACTGCGATTTTTTCTAAAGGTACTTGTTAGGTACAACTTTTTTAAACAACGTAAGTTACAGAAACCTTTATATCGTCTGAGGTTTTTTGTGCAGAAAGTTATATTACGTCGAAACAAAGTAGGAGAGCTTATAAAGTGAATCGTTTGATAGAAAAGCCGGAATGCTTTATAAAACGGAACCACTCAAGGCTCCCGCGGGGCCCACCCACATCGGTGGCTCCAACTTCCGGAGCCGTAATATTCATTACAGAACTCCAAAGATATGACAATCTAATAAGTAGGTAACTTAATAAAATTACGATCATTGGACAGTTAACAGTTAAACATCTTAACGACAGGTGTAGGTAGATCTTTGAGAATTAAAAGCATATTTATAGGCTTTACAAAGTAATCATACAGCATGGGATAAGGTTTCAGAAGAAGAGGATTTTTGAATGCGGCATGGTCCTGAAAAAAAACTGCAAGATTGTTTAGCTGAGATAAAATAAGGTAGGTATTTAGCCACAAATATTGTTTACCAAAAACTTTAAAGCTCGTTTAATATCATGCGGAAATATTAACCAGGAATAAGGTACGTATACTATAAAGTTTCCAGAATATTGTTTGGCACAAAACTCGAGTAGGAAACGCTCTCATTTTGAGAATAGTGCCTGTTTATGCCGGAGTCTTCAAAACAGAAAATACTTGCCATCCACCCTCTTACGTTGCGGTTGTAAAGGGGAAAAGGGGGATAAAATGTTTATGGAAATATTTATTTAAAAACATGCAGTAATATTTTAATAAAATATACATGAGGTAGCGAATTATTTTCGCAAATTAACGTCATTTGTTTTCGTAATTATTTTGCTCTTTAATAATATCATAATGACTTCATAAACTTTTTATTAAGGCCCGCTATGGCCTACAAACGTTACTTCTTTGTACTATGTCCGCGTGTTATTTTCTTCATGTCACATTGTTTATGACCTCATACAAACTTCAGTTGATATTAAGCGAAGGTAAACCTACTCAACCACCTATTGTTATACCTACCTATTATGCAAAATATCAATGACGAAATCCAGCAATCGATTTTAGACAAACTGCAATTAAGATATCTTTAACGATTGCTTTCAGCAAGTTTGTTAGTCAGCACTTATCTAATCAATCCGTCTAGACATCTTGCAATCCTTCTAATTTAACTGGAGACGTCAACGTCTGCCTGGATTATTTTGTACTTTATAACGTAAACAGGATTCTACTTTGACTGAAACCTGAACTATATATGTAAGTACTTAGATACGAACGCCTCAATACTGAATCGATTTTGATACACCGAACGTCCGTCGCCTTCATTAGCATACAGCCGCATTCTTCCCTATGTCCCAGAATACACACCTATCTTTAACCAACGAACCAGCTAGATAGAGATATAAATAGATAAAGTATCTCATAGTTATGTTAATTCTGCTTACGTAACGTAATATGACGGGGAAGAGGGTAATGAGATACGTCACTAAATTCTTAGATCGTCATTAGCCGATCGGGTCGGCCGGCCCATCCGGCTTACGGCCCGTGTAATGGCGTAGCTATGCCTCGGATAGACCGATCTGGCGTAATGACGGACCGGCCAATATGGAAGAGAGGTGGGTTGTGTACACTGCCTCCATACTGTTACGTAAAAACGTGGTTCTATTTTTTGGAATTTACTCCTTAAGAATCGATTTTTATACTGAGACATATGAGTAAAACAACGTGGAGCTAGTAATGTGGTTTATTCGGAACAGCCATGACAGGGCATCTCTGTGACAGACCGCGCACATGACAGATCATAAATAAGATTACCATACATTACACATATAAGGCCCCCGGTATAAAAATTTTATGAGGAGTGAAATTAATACAAACGTTAACTCAAAAGCGTTACGTTTTTCTGCGCAACTTACCTTGCGCAACTTTCACGGAGTAAACTCCAGTCGTGCGTCGGAGCTGACAAACACACACACTTTTTTATGTACTTGCGAAGGTTTATTTTCTTTAAATTAAAAAAAAATCCAAATTTCCGAGGATGCATAAATAATAGTTTCGTACTTGACCGACTGAGTTTGTCAGTGATTCTAGTTCATCACAGAATTTTGAGGATAAGTATACTTACAGGATGAAATTAAATTCATGGGCATCCTCTTAATGGGTCATTGTGCTCATCATTATGAACAACTTTTATTATGGGACCAAACCTGAAATCGCGAAATAAAAATCAGCTGTACCCTACATTCATGTTCGCATAACTCGTCAAAATGTAGGGAACAGCAGATTTTTTTTCACTATTTCAGGTTTGGTAAAAGTTGTTCATAACGATGAGTACAATGACCCCTTAAGAGGACACCCTTGAATTCAATTTCATCCTGTAGAAGTGTTATAAAAAAGGAGTTTTGGAAACTCAATCCTGAAAGAATCGAACAGCAGGGGTTAAACAACGACGCAGGACAAATAGATCTCGTAACTCTATGGCCTAAACACCATATTCTTTATTTAAACTTTATGTACACTAGTGGTACCTACATAGGCGGACTTAATGTCGCAAGGCATTCTCTCCAGTCGACCTAAAAAGTATTTCCGTAATTTTATACAATCTAATTTAAACAGCCACAGCCACCATGAGTGTACAGACACTCATGTGGTACTTGGCAACAATGTCTGTAATATAATGGAGGCCAAGATAATGGATGAGAGCAATTACATACAGTTTTCAGACAATTGAAGAGGATAAGATTACATGTTTGCACTAAATAAAGCTATGCACTGGCTAGCAACCGCTCGTGCAACTACAAGTGTACATTATTATTTCGCTGAAATAATTATGATTGTTCTTAGTGGGTGGCACTTCTCGGGCTTTTGTTATATGGAAAAGCTTTCGGCAGGAAAATATTGTCGTTATCTTATTTGTTGTTGTTCGAGATATCGTAGGAAGCAGTGTACGTATCCCTGACAAATACATGATGCCAATATTCTGACACTTTGGGTACACGCCTCTGCGTGTATGTGCGTATATCCAGTGTTCCACCTCACGCCGTCATATGACCCCATTATCCCACCCTTATCACACACCCAGCCACAAACATCAACCTTAACTTCGAAGGGCCAAAGTTTAAATTGGATTGTGCCCTCCGAACTAATGTAACAACAAGCGACTTCGCCCGAACACGAATCAGATAATAACTTACGTATTTTGTAAGTTGATTTCGGGCAAATTGTCGAGAGACATGGAGAATTGGAGATTATCGGGTTCCAAAGCTGATCGGTGAATAAATTTGGTTTGGAATAGGCACTGATGTAAGAGCCTTACCTTCCCACACTGCGTCGATATGAGAGAAAAATGGAAACATTGTGACACGAGTACCACCGAATGCTTCCACTGTAATAAAAGTTGAAGAATTATATGTACAGTCAGCACTTTTGAAGCTAGCGAAACTTTTGTCGTAAAACATTTTAATCAATTTCAACGTTTTTCGCGGTGCACTGTGACAATATTTTGTTAGGGTTTTGGCGTTGAAAATTGCTGTTTTTTGTTGCCAGCGTTTATATAAAAGAAATGAAGGTCATTCAACTGAAGTATCTACCAATTCCTTATTAACAGCAAAGGGTATCAGGAGTAATATTTTTTTCGCTGAAGCAAGCGAAAATTATGTACGAGTACATGTATTTTTACAGAAAAATCTCTACCCAGGCTTACTTTATAGTAAGTAGTATCTTTGTTTATTAGATACATAATAAAGTACCTACAACATAAAGGGTTTACTGCTGGAAACTAGTTTTGTTTACAATTGTTGTTGTACATTTATAGCAGGGCTCTGTAAGTGGCAGCTCTTTAGAGTATAATTCTAGGAGCTGTTTATGTAATTGACCATCCTAAACTACGGCATTAGCCCCATATTTTGTCTAAGCTGTCTTAAAAATTTGATTGTAAAGGATAAGGTTTTATTTTAGCTACCTTCTTTGTGTTTGTTAATTATACGACAAGAAAAATCTAGTACGCTTTCTCTTGTTCTTTTATTTTCATTGTAATCTCAACAACATCAGTTTTTTGCATAAAAAATAATAATTTAATTTTTCATCCTAGCAGAAAATTTTCCCGTTCCCTCAATCTTTATTATTTCAAGAATATTGCAGAGATGACTATTTGAATATGTAACCTCTCCATAGGCATATTCTATTTAGGTGTAACATCTATTCATACTACATACCTATATACAAATAAATTAAATTGGTGTGTCTGTGTTGAATGTCAAAATAAAAACTTTTTTCTAAATGCATATGAAAGTATATACGGTACTTATAAAAAGCAATTTTTAACATTTTGGTCTGTCTGTCTGTTTGTTCCGCCTAATCTCCGAAACAGCTAGACCGATTTTGACGGGAGGTTCACTGGAAAATAGCTAATGCTATAAGGAGTAACTTAAACTACTTTTATTTTAGAATAATAAACAGGATTCCGCGCAAAAAATTAAAACCCATGAAACTGTGAACAAAAATAATAACTCTGAAACTATCAGTCGGATTTGAAAAATTCTTTATTCATTTGGTAGCCCAATTCTCGAGGATGGTTACATCACGCTACCTAAGGAGTCGAGCAAAAAGAAAAAGTCAGATAGAACGCTAAGCGAAAACGAAGTAACAGCGCGGGCGGACGATACGTTTACAACGCGGCGGGTGAGGGGAATATGGCCATTATTTTAGTATATCTACCTATTGTGTATCTTACGACTTCCACACGAACGAAGTCGCGGGGCATAGCTAGTCTTAAATGTAGATTGAGGTAAGAACAACCTGTTTTTTGATACAATCAGCCTGCACTTCCTTGACGATAGCTTTTTAATGAAGAACTTTTTTTTAAACGTGCATTAATCCAAGAAATCTGTTCATTAGATTTTATGATAAAAAAGCTGAACAAACTGTTGTTATCCATACACATATGGATAGCACTTATGCATGTAATCGCGACGATACGCCCAAACATATAATTAGCATACGCTACGTGATTCATCGACTCATGTCATTTCAATATCTAGGCGTAAAAATATTAAGCGTACAGTTAACCATTGACATTTTGACCATATTTTATACAAGCCAATGAATTTAAATTTGTTTTGACGGGGCATTTGTCTACCTAAATTGAAGCTAAGCAGGTCTATTTGTCAATTTGATTGTACCTATAACTGGTTCGTTTCGTGCATGATTATGCTAGATTATTATTTATAGTTATTCCTTATAAATCATTTGGTGGCCTTTTTTTGAATTGATACCAATGACAAAAGCAAATGAAAAAAACATGCATCAAGAGTGTGTTGATTAATCAGCAGAATTTAAATTCTGAATTCCTTACCTATGCAGAGACTTATTACCTATGTAGGTAGAAATGAAAAGCGCGTTGAATCGTGTTGGTCTCTCGCTCGGACAAATTTGTAGGTAGTAAGTAAAACAGAAGAAGATTGTATGAGTAGGTAAGTACCTTTCATAAACAAACATACCCTCCAATCAAGACCTTGTACGCTATCGTCTTGTAGACACTTACTGCCATAACTCGAGATATATTGGTTACCGACGAGCACAGCATAGCGTACACTAAGTATGTTAACAGTTATATCCTTCGCCGTCACTCAGCGTGGGTCATGGCCGCTTAAAGCCCTTGAATGCGATTAGGTTGGGGTTTTATTACACGAGTAAAGCGGTGAAAGTTAGTGACACGTGCAGTTAACGCAAACACCGGTCTTATATTTAAATAAAGTCATGTATTTAAAACTTTGGTTAAGTACACGTCAAATTATTATTGGATAAAGTTTGCTGTTTATTAAGATGTACCGTAGCGAGTGTGCTAGAAACTATCTTAAATGTTTACGATGGCAAAGTATGAGTTTCGACTATCAAATGTCTTTTAGGCAAGCTTCATTGTATACTTACAGTCCTTTCATAATAGGGATAATGACTTAATTTTTTTTTGTCCGTTAGATAGATTATTGAAAAATATTGAACAAGTATTTTTTCTTTTTTACGTAATCAAAAGATTACGGCGATATATTGAGTTACAATGTGGTCTGACGTCACGCCTTGTTACATATTATACCGAGTTGTGACGTAGCGAGCCCCCACTCCTCAACTTTAATGCGTTTTATCTAAGCAATTTTTAATTTACATTATTTATTAACATTTTACGATAATGCAAAAAACACGTCTAATATTTTTTTTTATTATCTGACTGACAAACTGAATAGAATTACTTTTTTTTGGCCCAGGCATCATCCCTATTATTTTACCTCTGGCAGCAACCTTATACCAACGAGAATAAAGATCACTGTGCGGTGCAAAATCAGAAGTAAATGAACTATGAAAAGACTGTACCAACTCTTGATATACCTGCCATAGGTTATTAAAGTGATGAGTAGAATACATTGAAAATGACTCACATACTCAAGCAATAATTTAACAAATCTCTTTGAAAATAATTTTCACATTTTCAGGATGAAATGGAATTTTAATGCGTCTATTTCTGTCAGTTTTAACAGGTTCTGTCTCATTTAAACGTCAACTCGCCAGTCTATATGTGTCAATTTACACATGATTTTATGTCGTGAAAACTACATTTCTTTGCTGGAGTGGCTAGGTATACATTTTGAATATGTCTGTTTAAAAATGACTGAAGCTCGGTAGAATATTTCAAAAATAAATCAGGTGCGTTTATTTACATATTATTCAGATCATAATCCAAACGTAATCACAATCAGCTATAAATACATGCAAAACAAAAACTTGGTAAAATACCTATTGGGAAACTCGTAGCGCGTAGGTTTCGTAGCACTTCTTAAAAACGTTTTCGTTGACTCTTGTTCACGCAACGTGTTCTAATCAAATCCCATAAGATTGTTGAAACTTTTGATTGATGTTACCTAAATATAAAACGTTTGAAGTTGTTTGAAATTTTAAAGCTTTATTATTCTCCAGACAAGCGGTATCACTCTAAATCCTCGCTAAAGCCTATCAGTGAGGCTAACCCTAAAATTAAATCTCCAATCGGTGCTACGCTCGAGCTGGCTCGTAAATCGTAACGAGTTCATGATTTATGTTTTCAGACAACAACGCATAGGTACATATATTTAGAACGTTACAAAAAACATCGCGGCGACGCACGGCGCCTGAGTGGATCAAGTCGCGACCAATTGTAGCAACATCCTGTAGGTAGGTAAAGGAAAAAAAAGTATTGCCTGAAAAAAATTGAGATACAATTTATATTTAGGTACTTTGGAAATACAATACTTACAGAATCCAATTTATTACTGGTATTTTCTTCATAAGCTGGACAGAAAAGATAGCAATCATTGTGTGTCAATTTGCTATTTACTTACTTATATTACCTAAAGAAAATTTAGCCTGGTTTTTGAATTATTGTGGAAAGGAAACCAAACTGTGTTTAGGCAGCGAGATACAATGACATGATACCTAGACATTTTTTATAGTACTTTCCACTATTAACATACCTGCAACACATACTGCACTTGTGCCCATATTATTTCTTTGTCCAATCAATTTTATAACTTAGCTATGGCTTTTTCCACCTATTTCTTTAATAATAATCTCCCTTTACAAGCATTACAAGTCATTTTAGTTTTCAATGTTTCCTTTTTTCCACACGCTGTACAATTACAAGGTTTTATAGCCAATTATTACAGAATATTGTCCCCCACAACTACTATTTCTACCCTAAAGTAAATAAATATGTACATAATTGGATGTTTTATGACTCTTTTTGTTTTATTTTTTATTTCTTTTTCATTAATGGCTTATTATACGAATGTTCTTATTGATTTTTTTTATTTGAAGCATTGGTAATAGGTACCAATTTGCTCTTTTTTTAATAGGTTTTTATCATAATAGGTATTCTATTTATGTACCAAGTGCAGTGCGGTCCTACTTTAGCAAAATATTAATTCTTAAAATGAATCAATCTCACCATTCATAGGTACATACATAACACCACGACTGTAATCCCCGAGGGGTTAGACAGAGGTGTACTTATAGTACACCGACATTTCGACATTTATGTTTATGTCTGTAATGGGGAATATCAGTTCTATTGGAGGCATTATTAATTTTATTTTGATAAAGATAATATCATTTGTATTCTATGTGGGTGCCTAACTTGAGGAGCAACATACATTTTCGTTTTAACGCAAGCTGCAATCCTTTCCAAAAACCGTACCTACGTGCCTCCTAAAACTTTGTTTTGCATTTTACGGTTTCAGCCAAACCGAACGCACGTCGCGCATAACATTACCGAACAATAGTTTACAAAGAAAATCTTTGACAAAACATTGTCTCCATCCAAAAAAATTGACATTGTCCGTCAAACAAAATCAATAACCCTTTTTTGCATATAATTGCGCAACTTAACGACTTCCTCGACTCGTTTTTAAATGATAATAAACGAAACTGGAGCAAAAAGTTTAAGAAAAACTGTTCTCAATAACGGTCTTAAACTTCTTACCTAGAAAGGGTTTAAATATTGCGGTTAACTGTTAAACAATCGGTACAGTTATTGTGGAAGGTTTATGGGTTGTAAATCATTTGGGAAAAAAAGCTGTGACGTCATGGCCGTAAAGATTTAACTGCTTGGTCGATCAGCTGATGTGTGAGGTCGGTCACAGCCGCTGTGACCATGCATGTGCGGCCCGATATATCGAACCTGATGTTAGTAGCAACTTGGGTATAATATTTAAGGTGGCTTTGAAACGTACGTAGTACTTACGAGTTTGCCTTAAATTGCAGTTATATCCTTATCAAGTTGCTATAATGCGGGATCTAGCAAAAGTATTTCTTTAAAAAAAAAGTATAATGTAGAACTTACATATATTTTAGACAGGTCTGTAGGTATGTATTTTAGATAGGTATGATGAATTGGATCTACATTTCTACTTTTCAATAAGAGAAAATGTGTGATTAGGTAGGTACAAAATTAGATCGGTTTTAATACCTTACATGAAGACAAATATGTAATAGAACACAACCAAGGAAATTACGGATTTTCCTTCTTCTCAGCTACTTATATTTCAAACATCGGTATTTGTAGGTAGGTTTAATATAATACCATCGACCGTCTGCCCAGCGGCCTTCATCCAACACCCTTCTTATTCAGGAATTTTATATAAAAAATTGTGCCCAAGGGAATTGTGAAGATATGCAGCTTATGGTGTCAAGAGGGGTTTGCATCCTAAGCGACATTTTGTCTTTATGTGTGTGAGTGAGTGGGTGACTTAGTAAGCAAATTGCTATCCCCCGTCTTCATTTGGCCAAGGTCACGAAATATATTACAAGTGGAATGTTGAAATGTGTGCCGTATGCAAATTGCATGTTATCATTAGGTATTACCTGCGTAGAGTAGGTAATCATGAAGCATGAGAAAATAAGATATCTATACCTACCGTTTGCTAGGCAAGAATGGATATGAAAATTTGTATTATAAAGGTTATTTTCACTGTCAAGTCATTGACGCACAGAGATAGATTTCATTTCCCATAGAAAGTATACCTAGTGTTTGGTGTTAAATGTTAATCCATATTTTCCATGAATGGTTTTCCTTCTTTTCCGACTCTGTTAAGGTATCTGTATAAAAGCTGAAAAATAAATTAGAATTTATTAATAACACTCAACTTTTGTGGCATTTCCAAATGTTTCGACTTCGATTAAAAGAAATTAATGCGCAGACAATCTCTACAAACGCTTTCAGTCATTCTGTAGAAAAAATATACACATTACCTACCTACAACTACAAAATACAAATCTGCCTGAAACGTAAAAGTACATTTCAGTACTTACTCTACTCGTAATCTCCACACACCATATACCTAACACAATAACTGTTTCAGAGCGCAAATCCGCGATAACGAAATGGAGCAACCTCCGTTGTTGATAACGAAGCCGACTTTCTACGCATATTAAACCTGATAAACAGTCGAGATAAGAACCTCCTATTGTTGTCCAGAATAGCTAATCAAAAGATCTCGATTGAAAAATCATTCGAGAACACTATCAAGATTGGAATCGATTGAAGGAAATTGAAAATTAGACGATCGTAATAGAATGTTCTTGTACCTATCTGAAAACGAATTATTTTTCCGTCTGGTTTTTTTTTTGTTCAATCTCATATAAATGGTCTTTGGTAGGTTAGGTACCTATCATTTCAGATATTATTATGTATTTAGTTATGTCGTTTTTAGTATCAACTGTCGGTATTAGGATTAAAGATGCTGTCACATTGACTCATAAATTCAAGGTGATCTGACATGACATTATCAAAATGGAGAGAGATTAATATTTTTTGTACAATGATGCTTACCTACCTATTCATTATATTTGTGTGTAGGTTCCAGTGCTTTTAAAAGTTATTATAAAATGATATTGAGAAGGATTATGTAAATAATCCGTCTTAATAGGTACCTATCTATGTTGTGATCTCTATCTCGTTTGAAAATCTAGTTTTTAAACAAAACTGTTAGATATACTTAGGTAGGCTATTATATTCTTACTCGCTGCGATAAAATAGTGATTAGGTACGTAGATTACAGTATTCCATTACGTCTATTGGTTGACTGATTTATCAAGGTCTTTTTTTGTTGAAAATATGTACCTACGTTATAAACATAGTTTCTAAGGTGTTTCAGCCAACGGCTCTCGTAACCCAATGAGCGAAGTGCAAATCTGTTCAACACATCGCCATTAAAATCTGCCTATAAAACCTATTATGACTCCTTTTATCGGTAATGCTTCAATAAAAGTCGCAAGTGTAACCGACCCGTATAAATTGGCAAACTAAACAATGGCCAATGCAGTTTCGCTCCACATTTCTACGCGGTTGGTTTTTTTTGCTTTGTGGGAAAAAAATAGCCGCAATTTATCACAGTTATGAGAAAACCACGCGTTGGCCAGCACGTCTTTACGGTTTTAATTAAACATATACAGTGCCCCCGTGTGCCTAAATACGCTGCCACTACCCACTGGCACGCACGTGCCGCGGCCCGAATATTGTCCAGACGTGTTTACTGAAACGTGTGAAAAACACGCCAACACCGCCAGCAATATTTTTGGGTGAGTGTTCAAATGTAACATATACCAAGTTTAATACAACGCGTGGGTGCTTGCGCTACACCCAATGCCATCTATCCAGCCAATAGATAACAACTATGGGCCACGACCGACAATGGTACAACCTTTTGTACATGGGCCGTAACACAAACACATAAAAACTCCACTACACGCACAAAAGTGAACTCGTTTGGTGCGTGAGTGTGCGTAGAAGCTTTCACGCACACTAACGGCACCATAAGTCGTAAAACAGCAATTGAAAAGCTTCAGCCGTTCACCGCGCGGTGGCGCTGTTCCGATGGTTCCTATCTCGACCGACTGGCGCCAACTTTACGCATTCGGCGCTGCTGTGCCACCAAAGTTTTAAATTAGTTTTCTTATTAGACGGGACTCCTTTTGTTAGCTTGCACTTAGTAGACTTAGTCACGGGGAAAATAGATGAGAACGAGCACTGGTAATATAGAATATCCTTTTGTATTTTAACAAAAGGCAGCTCTACGTAGACTATAGTTAGTGGGTATAATTTCATATTATATTTATAAACTTTTCTTCAAGGCTAATAATAAAATAAATTAAATAAAATAGTATTTTAATGGACGTGAGTAGGAAGTGTAGGAACCTAAGACCATTTTATTTTATTTATTTGGGAAAATAAACGGTTATACATTAAGTTGAGTATTACCTAAAGTTTGAGTGAGTAAAAGTACATATGTATACCCCCGACATTTTCTACATACCTATGAATAAGAAACAAGACTCTTGTTAGCAAATTAAATACCTAGCTGACCTCCACAATCAATTCCAACTAGATCTTTTTTACATTCCCATTAACAACATAACAATATCAATAAATAGGTATAAATAAACGATGATATTTTTATAGCAGTCAAAATTGCACAGATCTTCTTCCATTTTCTAAAAAAAAAGTAATAATATTTTAAACAAAACTGCGAATAAAATCATTCCTTTAAAAACATTTCTCTATTCATGAGCAATATGGGCATAGAAACGGTGCCTTTTGTACGAGTTATCAGCAAAACGTGAACCAGACAATAATTGGCATGTCTAATCACGTAATGCGTAACGTTGATACGTGAAGGAAACACTGACTTGTACCTACGTAGTCGAACCTACCTGTACTAAGTGTTACGTTGTGCTATAAAATATGATTTATTGTTTGATTTTTCTTCATTTAAATATTTTTAGTAAAGTGACTTTAACCTAATGTAACTAGTGATTTAAATTCTATGATTGGTGAGTTTTTGTTGAGTTAGTTTTTGTGTTTTGTTTTGGTGTGTTATTTAGTACTTATAAGTAGGTCCCAGTGGTGCAGCTACAATTATCATTAGAGGGAAGCCGAAGAAAAAAATGTTCATTTCTCATAAACTCAGACAAAAAGCTGTAGGTATTTATTCTTATGATGTATTAAACTGGTATTCAATATAATTATGTAATGTGATTATGTGTGTGTGTGACACAGTTACACGCACAGGTGTATCATATCGAGACTTTTCAGGAAGAACATCGTAAGTGACAATTTGCACTTTTTACAGGAACGGGTTTTTTTTCCTAATTAACGATGTTTTTCATATACGATGATAACTTCTTACAACAATAAAGTCGTGTAAATTTAAAATAAAATTTAAGAGTAATTGCGACAAGATGTAAAACTGTCTAATTAAGAGATTACGAATAAAAAATAGTTTTGTGATTTTTGGCGCTTACGATGTTTTTCCTGAAAAGGCTCGATATTATTATATAGTGGTTGTCCCGATGGGAAGCCGATAGGAATCGGGTCGTATGAAGGCTACGCCCCTGGTAGGTCCTATGTAAGCAAAAAATCGTCCAAGTGCGATTCGGACTCGCACACGAAGGGTTCCGTAGTGCCGTACAATATTACTACTTTAAAAAAATACTTCAGTTTAAAAAAGCACGTCTCTTGTGCCCCATAGAGGTACTCATACACCTTTTAATTTTTTATTTTATTTTATTTTTATTATTTGTTGTTATAGTAGCAATAGAAATACACAATCTGTGAAAATTTTAACTGTCTACCTATTACGGTTCATGAGATACCTACAGCCCGCTGACAGACAGACGAACGGACGAACGAATAGACGGATAGCGGAGGTTTAGTAATAGGGTTCCGTATGGCACCGTTCGGGTACGGAACTCTAAAAATGTAACATAGGTTTGATATTAATTAGACAAGATTTTTGTTACTTAATTGTCCAATTTTAAAACACGCTAATTCTATCCTAAGGTACCTATCTGATCAGTTTTAGATATTTAAATTATAATAGAAGTTAGTCTATGTAGATACAGCTAGCCTAGCTTACATAAATTCTACTAACTTCCCCATTTTACGTTTAAAATTTTTGAAATCACAGACTAAAAAAAATTAACCCCGCGCAAAAGTATCTAAAATCTAGACGAATTCAAAGTTTTACCGACTTTACGTCAGCGTGGCTCGGAGTCTGACGATCGAGTGAGCGTCCCGCCCACCCCCTTTCATCTAACTTGTTCCATTACCGGGGCTGTTCCATTCCTTCGTTCCAATTTCAAATTTGAAGCTGATGGCACATCTATGGTACCGCAGCTTTGGCAAAGCTGGCTTCGGAGAGATTGGCCAAAGGGAACGTAAAATGGTTTGCGAGAGAAATATATTTATACACATAATATGTAGTTAGGTAGGTACTTGGTGGGAAGTTTCTGAGCTTTTAAGTAAAATAAAGAAAAATGCTTTTAGTTGATTTTTAAGATATTTTAATAATAATTTTCATTCATATATTTAAAGTAAACGTGCCAGTTTCGTTATTTATTAAAGGTAAGTCAATTTTATGCTTATTCATAATATACACCTCAGTAGTTATGTACTGGTATACCTAATATAAGCGCATGAATATGTAGAACCAATAAGTTAGCTAGGTGCGTATGATGTTAGAATAGTTTAATTCTTAGATGCAAAAATATTCCTAGGCAGGTGCTGACAGATGCACTCCTAATATAGCCATTACGAGTAGATATCATGCATATTATTTACATAATAAATAAAAAAATAAAATAATTAGTTTGACATTATCATAATAAAAAAGGTAGTAGGTAACCTACCTACTACCTTTATGCATTAAGGTGATGCTATTCGCTTCTACTCCATACCTAACGAGCAGGGGCGTGCCTTTATACAACCCGATTCCAATCGGCTTCCCTTCGGAACAACCACTGTTCTTAGTGTCTCCTATTGCCAAATAATATAGTACATATGTGTGCAACTGTGCATTACATCACATTACATGATTATATTTTATACCAGTTTAATAGTCATCATAAGATTAAAAACCTACAGTTTTTATCTAAGTTTATGAAAACTGAATCATTTTTTCTTCGGCTTCCCTCTAATGTTAATAAAATTGTAGCTGCGTCACTGCTGAAGAGCACTTTGATCTTGTAGGTAGGTACAGTATTAAAATCAATTTTTTTTTTAAGAATAAGCTATTTAAATGTAGTTGTTAAAAAAGTACCTAGGTAGTATCGTTCCAAAAACTAGTTTATCAAATTATATAATTTTTCAAATCAATTCAATTCAATTTTAATCAAACTAGTTTTATACAATAATTATTCATTATTTGTTTAAATGATACCCATTTCGAAAAGTATTTATTACCTATTTTTCTTGCATTGATAGTATCATTAATAGTACTTACTGACTAGGGTCATACTGACAAATGCTTGCACTGATTGGATAGGGCCACTCAAATTTGTGTGGTTCTTTCCTCAAAAGACCATTTTAGACATGGATCTACATGGTCCTCAAATGATTTGACCAAGATTATGTCTGGACTTTAAAAGAGATTTTAACCCCAGATATTGTTTTGCCATTTCTTCTCAGGGGTAGTCAGAAAGGAAATGTTGACTCCATCTAGCTTATTTTTTTAATGTGACGTGTAAAAGTGATTCCGATATCCTATTTACAGAATAAACAATTTCATTTCATTTCAATATTGTATTTTTTTTTTCACAAGAATCAGATCCCAGCATCTTAAGAATCATATTTTACAGTAGGTATCTGCAAGAATTTAAACTCACTTCAACTCACACCTTCCTATTTGACTAATTACAATTTATTATCATTATGACTTCATTTATTTTATTTGCAATAACCTTTGGCTTTATTGCTGCTTGAATTGGATTCATTGGAAGCTTAAATTATTATATACGACCGGTACCTATTTACTTATTGTTATTCTTTGGATCTTTTGAGGCTTTTGCGGTTATAAGGGACCAGTTAGTGGTAGGTAGGTATGTAATACATATGTATTCAAAGTATTAGACGGTATCACAAATTGGTATTCATAATATAATTTTTCATTGGTAGAATGAAAAGTAGCTAGTAGATTTAAATTACGGTAACTCCAGGATAGGTGCCGCACTTTTTGATAGGGAGCCATAATTTATTAATTAAAAATCTATTGGCAATACATCTTTTGCATATGGTAACTTTGATCTTTAATCTATGATGTTACGTACCTACCTCTTTTGTTTGTAAATAATTTTCATAGATTTTGAGGAAACTATGTCTTTTTTATCCAAAAGTCTTTTCAAGTCAAGTGTCTTTTTTTCTCTCAAAAGTAGCATACGTAGATGCCTACCGTGAGGGTTAGAAGACTCAAATGAAAAATGCTTCAAGGTAAATAATAAAGGTAATCGATTCCTCCAAGAGGGTATTCCGCAAGTTCTGGCTATTTCCTTTAAACCTTACTCATTTTTGGTCATTTCTTGGAAATACTCTTGCAAGCTTTCTTCAGTCCAACTAATGTGACGCCCGGATTTCTTTCATATTTTCGAGGCATTTCTTCCACCTGCCATATGAAAACATTAATAGAAATAGTTAGGGACATATGCAAATATGGCATCTATGGCTACAGCAGATGGGGCAAGTATACTTTTAGCACAGGATAGATGCCTTTTTAATTAAAAATACTAAGACTTACCCTAAACTTCCTACAGCAGCTTTTTAGCAACAGCGCAATAAAGGTAGATATTGAGCTGTAGCTAAAAATCTGCTACTAAAATAAAATATAATATATACATTATTTCAGTGAAGGTAACCTACATTGAAATAATGTATATTTTTGAAACATTGAAAATTCTAGACCTACCTACTTTTGGTAAAACATTTCACAGTTTCATGCCGAGTTTTGAAATTGTGTGTTTGTTTTAACTCACTGTGCAGCGAGAAATTGCACTCACATTGTCTATGCTTCAAAAGAAAATGCCTGCATTAAGTATCAAGTTTCAGAGACTAAACTATTTCAAAATATTCTAAAACGTACTAGCTGCTTAGTTTTCAGTTTCAGACTAAGCTACACTACACTAACTAACATCTACTTACTTATACAATATTCTGTAGAAAACACAGAACTCTACTTTTAATTAAAAATCAATTTCATTTAGCGCGGTAACAAGCTTTCAAACAACTTCTATCTCCCCTAATTACTTTAATCAACACCTACCAGCTACATTAATCACAAGGGGTAGGTAGAGTATATCTATAGATATATTGAACGGTATGTTTCCTTGAGGAAACAACATCGACTCACTGTATACAATATTTATACTTAGATGTTGGGTCGAAATTAGGGATGCGCTAACCGTCCTTTGACGGACATGCCTCCCAATAATGACTAAACTCGGTAGGTAGCTTGTGACTTTTTGTAGGTATGGTACCTATATTCTATAATAGTTTGTTCAGGTACTGCACGTGTAAGACAGTCTTTTAGCTAAATGACTAATCATTCAGATAAATGCGGGCAAATTGGGAGACGTTCCAACGGTTTCCCAATTTACTGAATAATTACAAATATTAGTTTTTCTAAAGGAACCTGTTCATTTGGCAATCAAGAAACTTGATAGACGGATCGGTGATGTCAGTACCTTAGTATGTTTTTTTATAAAATCGCTCGTAGGAAGTTGCTGCATCCTTTCATCTATTTTTTAATACACCCAGGGACCTATAAGGAATGTCAAAGATACTTCATATTCCTCGCTGGAAACAACATGGTACGCTTCATCTGCACCTACGGTGTATGCAGTATTTTATTTATTCCAACAAGTTCCGCCATCTTTGTTTGTGTATTCGCAACAGTGGGCGAACTTAAAAATAATTCCTTACAGTTTCAGAACACGTCCGTTCGTTATTTTAGTCTGGCCAATTCCAGAGTCCGCTCCGCACTACGGTGAAATCTGAAATCATTCGCTCACATACACAGGGAAAAATAAAACTCCATATTACTTCAAGAAAGCTTTATTTTTATTCTAAAAGTTTGTTTTTAACAAAATGTTTTTCTTGCATTTTTCAGGTTTTGTAGAAAGAGACAGTTAAGTTCAGTATTTGGCGGTGATGGCTCTTCTTAAAAAAATGTGAACGGCTGCAGTAGAGTGGTAGATAGGTACATACCTACGTTTTGAAACACTTGTATTTACCTACAATAAGTGAGCCCGTAAACATTCAGTTATAAAAGGCAGAGAATTTGCCTATTTTCCCATACGTTGGAAAGATAGTAAAGAAATTACCTACCTACTTAAGTCTATTCGTACAAACGCTTGCGGATAAATCCCCAAAAACTTACTGAAACCATACAAAACCAACACAAGTATAAATAGGCACTGTATATTTTTCTAATAAAGGGAGGGGAAACTAGGGCAGAACTTTCCGATAACATGATCAACTTTCTTATATCAAGTGTAACACGTTTTTGTCGCAATACGTCACGGATAAAGTTGGTTCTGACGCAAATATCGACGCTGCCGTGTAAACACAACATGCTGTATACACGTACATATACATCGTGTTGGCAAAGTATAGGCGCGCATCGAGAGCGTAATATTGGCCAATATGCGAATAGGAGACGGCGACAGGCGCCCAATTTGTAAAGGAACAACAACGACCAATTCAACGCCATGTTTTACGCTGTTTGTATTATTTTTGTATAATTTTTTCGCATACGTCGGATAAAAAAATATGTAATCTGGCTTGAATTTTGATTAAGTATTGTGTGAATTTGTGTGTCATATGTTTGTAATATTGTGTCGTGAGACGTCGCGCTTTGCAGAATTTGATTGTTTGTTGATCTCACTCGGGGAATTTTAAATTTTGTCTGGGAACTTGCCTAAAAAATAAGACACTATAAAGAAAGGATTTTATAAAAAGAACAAGCGCAAAAGACGGTCCTAGCTTGATACGACGAGGAAAACTATGGCAGAAATAAAAATCTTTGAATTATGAAAAGGTATACGAAACCTAATCTTATTTTTATTCTGTAAGCCTAAGACTAAGCTTATTATAACACCCTGTACACCAAAAATGGTAGAAAAACAACCTGAAACCAATTCACACAGCGTAAACAAATCATCGTGTGTGGTCCCCTAACGTTTCCAAGATGTGTCATGTGAGATATCGAGCCGCACCTCCCCGTTGGCGCGCAGCCGGGCAAGCGTCCCGCGATAACTTGCCCCGAATTAAGAACCGTTGCCAAATGACCCCGCTGTCCCCAAATACCGACATCACTAAGCGACTGTATCAATAAATTTCTTAATTTAATTAAAGTTATTTCTCGTCGTCTCTGAAAGTCGTATCTATAAACAAGATTAAATTCCGTTTTGTGCAACTTTGTTTTGTGTTTCGTATTATGTTCAGATACTGTACGATACGGTACATCCCGCTGATTGTATCACAAAATTTATTACTCACTACATATTATTGTCATTGTACCTACATCGTCTGTATTTCTTTAAGGCTAGCTTTTGCCCGCGGCTTCGCCCGCGTGGATTTTGGAAAATATCCCACGGAAACGTACTTACCGAAATTAAAAGTATCCTACGTGTTAATCCGGGTTATAAACTGTGTGCCAAATTTCATCCAAATCCGTTCAGCCATTTTTGGGGTGATCCGGAACATACATCCAGATAATCCGAAAAAAATTCTACAAACTATTATATTTTTGGCGTGAGACTCGTTCCCTCATCTCGTAGCAATTACTCTTTTTCAAAAACATTCAATGTACCTATGTACAGTTTTGACATTGTTACTATTTCATTATAGATAAGTATGTAACATTTTTGTACTTGCACTAAGAACAAATTATAAAGATTAAAACAAGAGACTTGGTCGGTTATCTCGTCTTGAAGTTGTCCGAGCACAAGTAAATTAAAATTCATGAATTCATACATTTGTACAGTAGGTAGTAGACGTTCTGAGTAATTAATTAACTTAATAAACCTTAAAAATCATGTTTCTACAAATCTACCGGTCGAAATCTTTGATGTAGATCTGTTTCTGCGATATCATGTGAAATAATCTCTAACACAAAGCAGGTATCTACAGGAAACATGGACTAATTACTGTTATAAAATATCTGTGAATCAGTATTTTATAGTAGATAAGCTCGCTTACTGAATAATTACAACCAGGCTGTTGTACATTCAGGGAAATTAATTGTTTATCAAATTAACACAGTCACTATTAAGTCAATTCGCCGGTATATAGACATTTTCGTACAACTGTCAAAGAATAACAGTTGTGATTTTAATATACGGGCAATTTAAGTTGCTATTTAATTTGATCCACAATTAATTTCCCTGACGTTACCCATACCTATTCCCGATATCAAAAATACGTATGTAGGAACTAGAAAGCCAGACATAAATATATATCAGTTCACACCATCAACCTATCAAGATGCCAACAATATCGACGTAAACTTCAATAAGAGCATCTATTAAGACAATATATGTAGCGTGTAGGTACTCGTATACAAACAGCCTTCGAATTCAATCCGTTTTGTACATGTATAAATTGTAATCGTGCTGTCTCGATGCTCGGTCCGATTTTGATTTCTCTTACCACTAGATTTGTTGTTGATGAAAAACTATTAGATACGTTTTAATCACAAAAAATCCTGCAACTAGATTAATGGATTTTACAATTAAGTAGACCATTCCAGAAGCTAGTTTCCATTTACCTATATGTAATGTACTTCTAAATTCAATAATGGGTACTTGATAGAATTTTGCATTTTTATTTTCAGAGATTTTTAACCTGTGAAACATAAGCTATTTGTCTTACTTTTGTAATGTGATCAAATATAATTCCCTATGGACATGTTCAGGAGGGGTGGGCAAAGTTGCAGGTATTGACGGCTGTCCTTCGCCAATGTTGGCATTAAGTCCCAATGGAATAGACGGACGCCTTTAGCCATTTATTGGACATTGATCTCTAATAGATATATCCAATCAGGAATGTGCTTACATGATACGTAGGACTAGGTAGGTACAGCATCGGGGTTAACTTACCTAACTAAAACTTTCGATTTTTTCTTCTCATCTTGCTCCGAAGTCGGTTTCCGGAAAAGTTCAATATTTTGATCTTTCATTTTCCTGCGTAGAATTAATTTGAGAGGATAAAAAGGAAAAGAAAACGGTTCGTTTGAATCGTGCTTCTGATTAAACGGAACCCAATACTTTCATTAAACCTTTATTGAACTGTGATTTTGAATTCCGATTTCCTCTTTCTTAGAAAAATAATCGGAATCAGACGGAATCGAAACTTGTAGATTTTTTTTTAATAATTCAAACCTGCATTATTAATATTGGCTAATCAGTTAAAGGTGTCACGTGATTTTATATCGGCATTAAAAATGTTTGTTCATTGCATAATCAGAAACAGCATCTGTCCTCACAAGCAGGTGCTACAATTTTAATTTTATAAATGACTTTCAAGAGTAGGTATTTACGCCAAATGCTTCTATTTTTTCGCAAAAAGATCAGCGAGCTAGAAGCAAACACATTTACATAAATATTTCTGATAAGCTGGAACGTTGTTTGTCAATATTCTTCACTAATCCGATATTGGACACGTTACCGTGATGAAGAAGGAAACAAACAAGTCTAGTCCTATGACCTCAAGAAGGTACTATTTTATTTATGCGAAGAACAACCTCTTTTGTAAAGTTTGATGCGGAAACATTTTTCAACGCACCTTTGCCTAGTACCACATTAGGATTCCTTAGGTTTCCCCATATCGTGAATGCAATTACTCACACATAATTACATACAACACATTCAAATTTGGAACCATCATCTGTATGCGGATCGGCGCCTAAGTCGTTTAAGTTGTCATACATTTCCGACAGTAATGCAATAAATACAACGTTTTTGCATATTTTTTATGAATATTATTACGGCGTATAGTTGATGTTGCTGTGGTAGAATTTGCTAGGATTTTTATGTGTTCTGTATGTTGGTTTCGTGGGCATGTTTTGTTTTTGTTAGGTACATATATTGTGGAGATATCATATCTCTAGTTACCTATACACGATTACTAGGGTCAAATTATTAAATAAATATTTAATAATAAATATATAGTTGGCTCTGTAGGTACATTTGTGTGCTTAGAGAATACAATAAATAAATAAATTATAGAGTTTTAATGAAATAATATATTTTAATTTAAACATCAATTGCAACAATCAGCTTAGCTCGCTACAGTTTTTGGTCTAATCCCATTTTTACGCCATAAACCATCTGCTAAGAAACCAGTTAAAAGCAAGAAAAATGCGATTGGTACATCTCACATTTTGTCACACTATCACAGTTATTCTAATTCCGACATCCGACAGCACGTTTGAAGGCGCCACAGCACATCGTAATTAGTAATTCAAGTCAGCTAATGCATCCATTCACAGCTTTGTGCGGCCGCGTCCGACGCAGGCAGGTACTTACTTTTGTGTACTATACTCGTTGTTTTTATAAACTCGTCTCGTCTAAACCGTTGGGATCCGTTCGGAATTTCTATTAGTTACGTCCGATGGCGCTGCAGAGTTATGTTACTGTTTAGTTTTCAACACGGGATTGTAAAGTAAGGCTAAATTAAGGTACGTTTAGCATCGGTTCGAGGTCATTCGTTGTAGGAGTATCTGGGAAGGTTCTTTTGAAAGCTGTTACAGCATTTGGTGCATGTTACCTTATTATAATAATACCAGCTTATTATTCTCGCAGAGGAGAGGTCTTGCCCTCAAGACCTCTTTTCTTAGTGAGAAGGGTAGAGCATTGATCACCATGCTGGCTCAAGATAGGTTGGCTATAATAGGTACTATCAGAGTTTAATTAACTACTAGCTGTGCCCCGCGACTTCGTTCGCCTGGAAGTCGTAAGACATACAGTATATTAAAATAAAAGCCACATTTTAATAAAACTCCCTCGTGCCCCGACCTGCCGCATTGCATCGTCCACCCGCGCTATTACTTCGTTTTCTTTTTTGCTCGGCTCCTAAAGTTTGTAGCATGATGTTAAATAGCCTATACTATCTTCTAGAATTGGACTACCAAATACAATAAGAATTTTTCAAATCCGACTGCTAGTTCCAGAGATTAGCGCAAAATAGCTTAAATTTCACGGGTTTTAATTTTTTTATGCGGAACCCTAATTCTTTTCCTAAAATAAAAGTAACCTAAATTATTCCTTATAACATCAGCTATCTGCCAGTAAAAGTCCCGTTAAAATTGGTCTAGTCGTTTCGGAGATTAGCTGGAACAAACAGACAGACAGACAGACAAAAGTTTTACAAATTGTTTTTTTGTTATAAGTACCGGTTATACTTTCATAAGCATTTAGTAAAAATCTGTTATTTTGACATTACAAACAGACATTTCTATTTTATTTATTTGCATAGATATTGAATGTATAGATAATGCTCATTCTAAATGGAGTTTCATCATCTTGTAAGTATTAATTCTTACTTTAGTGTTCTTCTGAATCAAATAAACAGTTTGCAGATTAGCTAACATTATAATTACCTATTCATTGTATGAGGTAAATAAGTAACCAAGAGGAGATTAACTGGTCGCTTTAGAATAGAGACATTTAGCTTCTTCATCCTTACAAAAAAGGCCATACATGTCCACATCATGTTTAGGAGATACTGAAAATGACCTATACGCCTTTGATATATCCTTTTGTCTACAGCTACACCTACTCAAGACAGTTCCATTCCCAAACATTTACACCTGCCAAATATTTATACATAGCAGTTCAACAAAAATAACGCTGACGTCTCTAAACAAAATGCAAGCTTGTTTTATATAAAAATAGTTAAGTATAAAAACCCAACTTTGTCCCGAGGACGAATACCAAGTTTTCTTACAGTGCTTCATGCAAAATGTATTGGAGCCGAGCGTTCGTGAAATTTGTATAAGCAGGGAGATAGTTTCGCTTCGTTCGTGCCCTCTTTCTCTACGAGTTTGATATTTTTGTGTTATCTTCGTGTAGGTATTTAAACACGTAGATGTATGTATGGTTTACTATAAGTTTGGGTAGAATGAAAGGATGACTGCAACTTCCTGAGTAACTAAAATTGAAGGTTTTTGTAACTTGTACCTACCTTTTTTATAGATTTCTGATCTTCTAGTCTTGCCTCTCTTTCTTCAATTAGCAGCTGATTTAGATATTTTACGGGGCGTTTTTTTTTTTTCATATTATTAGATTAATTCAATAAAATACATAACATAACATAACATCACGCCTTGTTTCCCCGAAGGGTTAGGCAGAGGTGTACCTATAGTACACCCACATTTCGCCAGTTTCAATAAAATACTTGACGGTTTTATGACTATACAGTCTATAGAAAAGTAAAATATTTTTACACTAATAAATATTACGTAGAAAAGTGAAAACTTTAAGTGAAAAAGCTTACCGAATAGTAATTTCATGAGCAATTTTCCCAAATTAATCCAGAAAACCTTCCTATTTTCTACATGTATTTGAGCAACACAAGCAATAAGGAAGTTGTATTTTAAAAATGTACACTACATTTGTCATTTAGGTGAGAATCGCGTGAGAATGAACTATAGTATGAGAAATGGCAGAAAAATGGTCTGTCGTGTTTTTTGACTGAAACAATATTTCATCTCGGGTTCATGGGACTGGGACACGCTATTGGCTTGGGTTATTACTGGCTTACCTTTCAAATAGTATGCCTGCATAATTTATACTAACCTACTAATATTTTCTGACATTTTTCTATGCATTAGTAAAAAAAAATGTTTTCTGAGGTTTAAGTCTCATTGAATTGTTAAGTATTGCAAATACTTAAGAAGATTAATTTTTAAATCCGTTTGTACCACATGGAATGAACTTACATTCAGAAATTTTGGACTTTTTAGGATTGGACCTCCTCAATTAGTGCTTTTTTTTTTGTTCGAGCTACACTAATGAGCTTTTATAGGTTTCATTTCTGCATTGACGTCTTGAGTTGCATCTGCTTAACAAGTTATTCACATCTGCATAAAGATCGATACCTATTATTTAACATAAACTGCGATACATTATACACCTAGATAATGAAGACTTTTTCGTTACAAAACAACAAATACTCATGCACAATTTTTAAAAGTCAAATGGGTAATACACAAGCACTTATCAATCCATTACCTTGACGTATTTTATTGCGTTATTACGAAGAAAAATATGAGCCGTAAGTTTTTCACATAGAAGTCGTATTTGCGTAGCATTTCCTTAACATACTTCTCCTTATCACAGATCTATGACTGAGTAACGTGTAACCTAGAAAGCGGGCTTACTTTACCTGTGGCTAACGTATATACGATAGTTTTTAGTCCTTTCTTTAGGCTATACGCCTACCTAGGTATCAATCTCGAGCTGTAGTTTGGAAAAGACGTTTCTTGAAAATCTAACATGGTTAGACGAGAAGTAAAATTGGGCCTCAACATTAGATAATATTTTCAGTGACCAAGCAACATTAAATTTGATAAATTATATCCCTAAGTACTAATGTTAACCTTTTCACGTCTTTGCGCCTGAACAGATTTGACAAGACAAGTACACAAGATTTGACAAGTACACAAGATTTGACAAGTAGACAAGATTTGGGTTAGGAGATAGGATTCTTCATCCCGGTAGTACCTACGGTCGAAGCCACGGGTAAGAGCTATAGTCAAAATATAAACGCAACATTTATTTATTCCTTACAACTTAATGAACAACATTTTCTTCAACTCTATGTAAACAAACGCGAAACAAAATACCTATTTCTAAACACGGGTTACATAATGACGTCATCTGGATATACCTGCACGTTACTATACGTCTGGATGGAGGTCTGAGCCCGGATCATTCTGACCCGAGGGCGAACTTAGCCCGAATGGGCGGTAACTAAAAACTCTCGCTTTATAGGCACACATCCCGGTACAAACGGTGGTGTGATGTGTGGTCTCGATGTAGGAGATTGGCGAGTCTGGAAACAAAGGAGAATTATTTTCGTATGAGTATATTATATTAATTACATCATGTCTCTATTAGTTCCTACTTCAGTCTGTTGGTACAGTTTTTACAAGCTTCAATTAAATGAAAACAATAAAAAAACTATTGAAAATTGATCACAGAAGTGTTAAGAGTTAGGTTAACACTTCTAGAGAATTGCATCCTAAGTTGATCCAAAATCATTCCGGATTAGATGATATGTTTTCTTATTTGTGTTTATTGAACCAGTTCTATTTAGAAGGCAACAGGTATTTTAGTTCAGGGTATAAAATACAATTGTCACTCTAAAATGTAGCATAACGAAATTAGCCCTTTGCAATCAATACTTTTGGAATTTCATGCATTTTTGTGGACCTCCGATTTTGTTTACTTCGGAAGCTAAAAAACACAGACACACCTTTTGTAAAAAGGCAAATAAAACATCTAAATGAAAGAACCGAAACGGTAGCAATTGTCGGCAATAAAATTGTTACAATGTGTTGTTTACCTGTATTATGAATTAGTAACATCTTTTTATGAATACAGAAAGTGAAACCTAGTTGAATTCAATTTTAACTTTTTGTTGAAAGTGAAAGCTAAGGCGGCGAGCTTTATTACCTGTCTTTTGTAAAAAAGGTAAGCGACTTCTTTATTTACTTATTTTAATTTTCATTGTGCAAGAAGTGCTTTCATCATTCATTTGAAAGAGAAATACGTCATGGGGAAGTTGACATAAAATCAAACGTTACTAGGACTGGTTTCGTTCGATAGGTACAGGTAGGTAGATAACAGATATTATTAAGCGAATAATAAAGTAGTATCTATTCGTATTTGACTACCACGTGGAATGACATATTCTAAAATATTAAAAATTAGCAAACAGCAACCTAATCGCGTAACACACTATCAATCAAAATCTGAATGATTTTGAAGCATATTGCTAATCCATTGCTTCAAAGTTCGAAAAATTTGTCTGCTCAACAACGTAAATACCTAACGCAATGTAGGTACGTATGTCGTTGAACTGTCAAAATTAAACCGATTCCTACTCTAAGTGTGTTACACAATTGCCTCGCTGGTTACTAGCGTGGCTGACAAATTCACAACTACAGCCTAGTCTTGGTCTTGATTTACATTATTTTCGGTGACTTTCCAGCTTCTAAGTTTGCAAAAAAAATGAGAAAAAATAATCGGGACGCTACCGCTCATGCTTAGACCTCGCACAAAACTCGAACACATTTCGCTCGAAGTAGTTAGTAGCCAAGCATGAAGGTACACTACAGCCACAATTATTCCCAACTCTACTATTCATGCTGAAGCCTTCCCAGGATGTGCAGAATGCAAATACTTTAAACTTTTGTTGTTCAGTCCCCTTTGTTTTGTCTGAAACCCTGCGTGATACCAGACGTAAAAGTTTTGGATATTTGTTACTTTTGTTTGTCTATTGGATGGATAAAACTGTATTGACTAAACTTTTGTTTTTGGCAGAGCTGAATTTTGGCGGATCGATAAGTCGTAGTACCTTGGTACTTATTGCTTAGGTATTTATATCTAACTAGCTGTGCCCCGTGACTTCGTTCGCGTGGAAGTCGTAAGAAACACAATATACTAAAATAACAGCCACAATTTAATAAAACTCCTTCGTCCCCCGATCAGTCGCGTTGCATCGCCCGCCAGCGCTATCATTTGGTTTTCGCTTAGCGTTCTTTTGACTTTTTCTTTTTTCTTGGCTCCTAAGGGTCGTAGCGTGATGTTATATAGCCTATAACTATCCTCGAGAATTGGGCTACCAAATGCAAAAATAATTTTTCAAATACGACTTTTTGTTTACAATTTCATGGGTTTTAATTTTTTTGCGCGGAACCCTAATTATTTTTCTAAAATAAAAGTTACTAAATTACTTCCCTGTAACATCAGCTATCTGCGAGTAAAGCCTCGTCAAAATCGGTCCAGCTGATTCGGAGATTAGCCGGAAAAAACAGAAAGACCGACAGATAAAAATTTTTAAAATTGCTTTTTTGTTATAATAGTATCGTATATACTTTCTTAGGCATTTAGTAAAAAGTTGTTATTTTGACATTGGAAACAGACACTACAATTTTATTTATTTGTATAGAAATTGAATCCAAAATTGTTGTATGTAGTTTTATTACATGAAAAGCTCGTATTTTAAAATGTAATAGATATCGAAGTGTTTAACCACTAATCACGTTTACATACCTATTATTTTTCACGCAACTTTAACATGAAACTGTTTGAAAATCTAAAACTCTGTAGAAAACCCTGAACATTTTACGACGTCTGATGTTGACCATCATTTTAACACATACATAACGGTCATACCCAAAGAGAACACATCTAAAACAACGAGTCACTCATCTCAAACAATACGTGCTCTCGCAGAATACCTACTCATAACAGAGACTTGTTCTGGGCGTCGTATTGTCTGTAGCATTATGTAAATACATGTTTTAATCTTCACAAAGACAAGCCCGTAGCCCGGGGCTAATAGTGCCCGCTGAATGCAAGTCACGAATGAATCCAATATCAGGAATCAGGATGTAGATTAGAAAAACATGTAAATAGAAGCACGGCGTGGGGGCAACTGACGCAGCCTTCGTATGTACGTCACATCGATGTACTGAAGGAAATTGATTCTATTAACATCTTTGCATAGGGCGGGAACTAATAGGAATGTAGGTACCACAAAAAACTTTACATTAAAGTGTAACATGTGAAACAGGCAGCAAATAACATCTCCGTCTTCTAATTTTCATAAGTATTATGGAAATACACGAAAACTCATCATACGTTCGGCTGTTAAGGCCCCACAGAATTTAACTAAGTAAACAAATTTGAATTATGTAATGAGATATCTAATTAATTTACAATAATGTGGCCAACGGCTAACTTATAGAATATGTTGATAGAGCTGTCAGACTTATCACGTGAGGATAGTATATTTACAGATTAAAGCTGGCTTGTCAAATATTTACCACGACCAATATATATATATATCGATTTCATGAGATATATTTTATTTATCGTATTAACAGAATAGGGTGAGATGTTGTGAATTTTAATGCTACCTCTTTGACCCATCGTGGTCAATCGATTCCAAAGCCAAGTTTAGAACCAGACACCAAAACAATACAGTTAACATTTCGAAATAAGACAAGAATCAATAAATAAATATGGAGAAGAAAACAAGCTCCAATCTCGTCTATTCGCTACACAACTTTTATGAAATCACAACACAGTAGTACATCTATCAGAATAAAACCAAAGCAAAATTGGATGAGATTATGGGATCATAGCAGCATGGGGTGTTTATCGCGAGCTTTCCTTAATAAAGTTCAATGATATCAACTAACGGCGATTCATATGCTAATGTTACAACTCTTGCTCTTGTAAAATATTATAATATTTTCGTCGTTGGACTAAAAGAAATGAGAAGAATTTTCACCCCAATTTGCATTAATATTTCTTTGTTTTTACAAGTTGAATTGTATTACCTAATCATTTGCATTGCAAATTAGGCTCTATTACTTATGATTATTGAACCCTATAAGTAGCTAGTTGTGAGTGAAACTAAATCTAGGATGCGTCAGTTTCTTATCTACTTACTGAGTAATTGAGTAAGTGGTTGAGTCAACTAAGACAAACTAGGTCAATTAATTAGGTTAATTAATATAGGGGATAACAATTTGTCATCCATATACTTGCAATCGCGATACTTGACAATTTATTTTAGACGTTTGCATTGCAAAAATTATGCAACATTTCAAATTATTTATGATTCTAAGAAAGTGCTAGAGTCTAAGTATACCTGTGCCAAATTATTTGAAATTATTAAACTAAACCATATATAAAGAGAACGATTCAACCTCCATTTCTTCTTGATCCCAGCAAGCTTTATCATTTAATACATACAAGTGTCGTTTAACCCAAAAAGCCGCGAGTGTGAAACTCAATGGTGAGAAAAACTGAAGGCGTGTGGAAACGGTTCTGTAAGAAGATAGCGATTGTATCTACAGACGAGCGACTAATCGCAATATTAAATAGTAACATCGTAATATATATTTTACAGTATGATATATTTATTTCATCAATATTCTATTTTGGATAAAAGAGGCAGCATTTATGATAAAAGAGGTTTTAATCGAATGTATCAAAACTTTTTCGTTCGTTATTCAAACTGTACATTAAGTTTTATTGATGTGATTTTGTTAATATGGACTATTTCCACTTATCATTCAAGCCATCGTTCCTTGCGCTCCGTAATTGTTTTTATTTACATAATAGTGCTGCTAATAGGAAAAATAAACCAAAGTTGAAAGCTTTATTAGTAATATTACTAGAAAATTAGCCTCTTATCAAGAGTGGAAGTGTCGAGTCGAAGCCTTCTAAATGCTTTCGTGCACGCATTTAAAGATTCATTAATACATATTAGATTACTGCTATCATCCAAAGGGCCTTTAGATTGAATAATTTAAGAATGTGTCAAGACATTATTGGAATAGAAAAACGATACCTTTAGCCTGTTATCAGATATAAAAGTAGGTAAAGATAACAGGTACCTACTTGCACTATATATTACGGTTCATAAAGCGGTTTGCGTATAACTTTGCGATTTTTCCGCGCGCGTCGGCAAAGCCCCTTCAAGGGTAGACCTAACGTGAAATTAGAAGGGAAAATAGGACGAGATAATTGTGTTTCCTCGTACCCCTCCCCCCGGCGGCCCTCGTTACCGAGTTTAATCTGTTTAAACTTTTATTTACTTACGCCAAATTGAAGCGATTAGCAGCCAGGGCCTTTCCATGGAAATGCTTCTGTTTTAACGCTGTTCCAAATTAAAGTTTCTCAACTTATTAGAAGACAAATGAAATATCCCAGGAATTTCATGATTGCCTTAGCCAGTCCTTCCTTGTTTTTCAAAATTGAACACCTTTATTGAATTGTACGAATTCAATCTATTCTGAGAGGTCGCCCGGCGGATATGTGGGTCGGGACATTGTAGATATCGCAAGGACAGGTAGGGAAGCCGGGTACAAATGTCACGATACGGTACAAATGGCACGATACGGGGAACATTTCTTATATACCTACTCGTACATATATCTGAACATATTATTAGAAATTATTCCGTGCGTCGCTTACCAATGTTTTGTTTCTAATGCCTTCAACATTTCTAATCTTTTGATGTACATTGCGTACAATTTACGGATTTTTTTAAAACAGGTTTGATGTTCATACTCACATTACGTAGGTAAGTAGATACCTACGTCTGAAGAAATTAAAGAGTTTACCTTCAATAAATCATAGCTAACCAAATGTAAATGCAACAAAAATATGATAATACCAATCATTTAAAGTTCAATGCCATCATCTCATTACACATTGAATTTCAAAGAACAAGCCTTAAATTGTATTCGACATTGAATTATCTTCGGATCGATATTATGTAAATCGCTTGTAGAATCATTTACATTCAAATATCTGCATAAATTTATATGAACACATGTTACATATTATATCTAATATCGAAATAAAATTAGTTTTTGTCATAATTATTTAAAAATATATAAGTTATGATATAGACTAATACGCCATATTCAATATGATTATGTAGGTAGAGATACAAATTGCGCTATAATTTAAACTTTATTCGATTGCTGACAACCTATGTAGGTAGGTATATGTGTAGGTATTTTGAACATTTGTTGGTGCCGCGAGATTCGACCCATAATACATTTAGTTTAGAGATCGACGCACTGTATTTTTAAACCTGTTTAACAGGATATTTCCCCCCAATTTTTTTTCCAAATAAGTAAATAATATCACCATTTATTTTCCTAATTTAAAAATGGAGCTTTCCATTTTAACTAATTATTAAAGCTAGAACTTAACGTCAAACTTCCTAACGTTAATTTTAAATAGTTATAAAGAGAAAGTCAAACGTTCCCACAGGGCCAAGCCTTCTGCATCGAACACAATTCTTTAAAATGCATGCAGATGCAATAGCCGTCGGCCATGTTACCGACCCGTCTGTGACCGCCGTCCCTGTGCACCCCATACATATCTCCCTCTTTCATATGTAAAATTATATCTAGCCGTCTCTCGCCCACGGGAACCCTACACGGAATATAGGGCAATACGCATGCGCGGCGTGTCAATGTCAAATCAATCCTCGTAGGCTGATGCAATCGGTTACACACAATTTACTAGGATAGTTACAAACGAGTTGGAGCAATTAATTAATACTGTGATTCTCTTTTTTACAGGACAAACCAGTTGACGGTTGGATTCAACGGAAAATGGATGTATTCGGAGTGTGGACGGTATGTTTAAACAATTGTTTTTACTGCTCATGTTGGTAGGTAGTACTTATAAGGAAAGGGCCGTTGTTCTTAATGTCGGTGAGTAATGCTTGCCCTCATGCCCTATTTGCAAACAAAAGTAGAGGACCTACTTGTAGGTACTCATGCAAGAGCGTACACTTTTGCCCTATTTAACAGTGGCGATAAATTAAGTTGGTTCTTAGTAAGTCGGCAGTGGAGTAAAAGCTGATGAGAGTTTCAAGAGCTCATTTGCATATACTATATTTTCAGGCATAGTTTTTGCATTATGAACATTGTCATTGAATAGCTAAGTACTTAGGTATGATTAATAAGTAAGAATTAATGCAAAATAGGTAGGTATGTCACACCTGTACGTCCGTGACGTAATTATTCTGAGTGTCGCATAAAAATAAGTATATTCTAATCGATGCTTAGGAATCGATGATTAGAATGCCTATTGTAAAATCTATCAGTCGATTTTAACTGTCGAATGACATCATATTTAACACCTATTGTTTTAAATACTCAAGGCTATCCACTTCAGAATGAGAAGCCGTTATTTGAAGTTAATTTATTGGAATTCTTCTTTAATATTCAGAATTCATTTTAGGCACAGATTACCTGTATGATTTTGAATTGGCAATACCTGTACATAGTGAATCTATAGTACATAACCGATATTAACCTTCCACTTGTCGTAATTACAGACACAATTAGTAAACAATTGTCTTTGAACCTATGGGGTTCAAGCGACACGCAAAGACTTAAATTGTATGTTGTAGTACGTCCAAATATATAGGAAGAGTATTGGTATTACCCTAATGATCTAGGTAGGTACAATTTATTTTATTAGATATACTTACCTATAGGAATTTTCTAGCTACCATGAAAAAAACGCATCAAAACCAACAACAAAGCTGGCTGACACAGAGTCTATATTTAGGTACCACACAGGACACAGCGAGTTAGTTAAATATTTAGTCATAGACCGGGAGCCAACGGCCATATTTTTACGAGTGGCAAGAACGTCTCATTACTATCTTATTACGTAGCGTGTCGGCCGAGCCACGAGCCGCAACACATCCAATTTCCCAGCTTCCCATTTATTGATATTGACTCGACGAGGACGCCTCGTGAATGCTTCGGCTCCAGATATTGTAAGAAATAGATGCGCTACCTACGCGACTATAAGGTAGCGACCGTATTACGCTCTAAGTTATGAATTGTAAATTCTGTGAATGACAAATTCTCGGCGTTTAAAATTGGAATGTTTGGCTTAAGAATGATAATTTTGAAAATGAAACGCGTTGAGGAACAAGGTACGAGTCTTTTATAACATGCATTCGCTTATACTATGATCAGATTTTTTTCCGAACAACTGATATTTTATTCACATTCCTACAACTCATAATGTCAGTAGGTTCCTACAAACAAGGTTGCATGTAAACTGACCGAACCTACATACGTCTTACGTGTGTTTACGGTTGTAAACAACGACCCTGACCTATGTAAGAAGACATAAAACACATCACAGTACATAGTAGTATGTATACCTACATGCATAGGTAGGTACTTACCTACTGAGTATGTATATGTAGGTAGCAGTGGCGCAGATACAATCATAATTAGAGGGAAGCCGAAGAAAAAATTGTTCAGTTCTCATAAACAGACGAAAAACTTTAATTTTTTAATCTTATGATGTATTAAACTGGTATTAAATATAATTGTGTAATGTGATGTGATACACAGTTACACACACAGGTGTACCATATTATTTGGCAATAGTAGACCTTAAGAAGAGTGGTTGTTTCGAAGGGAAGCCGATAGGAATCGGGTTGTATGAAGGCTACGCCCCTGGTAGGTAGCAGTGTTTGAATACCGATGGAAAAGCTGTGTTTGCTGACTTGTTCTTGATTTCTATTAACTCTTCAAACGTCGATTGCACACTATGTGTGCAGATAACAATAGATTTTTATTCTGTCTGCTAATTGGCGTGCGACGGGTTTAAAGGAGAGGAAATTACAGTGGAAAACTAGGAATCTACCTACTGGTAACTTTAGAGATTTTTTTCTAAAATATATAATTAGAGAATAAACAAGTAGCTACCTACCTAACCTATGTATAGATATATGTTCATTGTCAGTGATTGTTTATTTACCTTAAACATTAAGTCTTACTTTTTGGTAGATACATTTTAGGTTACAAAACTACAGAAATATTATTTTATGTATAGGTAAATAATCACAAAAATCACAACCACCGTAGTAGATATACTACGGAGCATTCATAACCCTGGAATGCATGAGTTTTTTTAGTGCGTGGTATGCTCTCTACATTGCAGATCTTATCAAATCCAGCGATCTTCTGTACATCCTTGTAAACCATATTTGGCGGTATCACTTATTATCATCAAACCTAATGCTGGATAAGCTTGAACCGATACGTGACTTGCGAAAAATAGACATTTATTTCACCCCCCCCCCCTCTTCACCCCCAAAAGTTCTTATTCTTTCACCCCCGGCGCACGCATAGAATTGATGGCAACATATCTTACTATGCAATCGTCTAGATAGATGTGGAATCTGATTCCTAAATTGATTGAAATTTTCTATTTAGTAGAAGTTTTTCTTATTTTCTGACAAAAGGATTACTTATAAAAATTTCCTACGTAGGTACCTACATAGATATTTAGGTAAGTAAGTAGGTTACCTAATAACGTTTAGCTAGCAGAAGATAGTTTCTGTTTTGTTTTGAAAACTTAATTCTTTATTTTTTTTTTTACTAATTTTTTTACATTGCAAATTTTACCAAATACAGAAATTTTGGAGACAAAAACGGCATAAGAAATTAACTGTTCTTCTAAACAATACAAGACTTACATAATATATTACCATCTTATCAGTAATCTTCCTATATTTCTGCCCCCTAACCCCAGCGCCGTCACCGTCGATTTGAAGAATTAAACCACTTACAAGTCGCTTAACTGCCGAACTTCGGCCAGCATTTGGTAATCCGGGTTAAGAACCTCGCCGAATCGTCCGGAAACTTTCCAAGATAAAAGTACCCAACTAATATTATAAGTAAGACCGGGCTAATCTTACACTACGACATTTGAACCGAGTTTCTTTAAAACTGTTGTTATATTTTTCATGCTTTAAAAATTGTGGAAGTTGTCCCACTTATTCCGAATTCAAAATGGGTTCCGTGTTTTCTACTTAATTAGCAAAACGTTTGGCATACGGGCTTGTTGTGGTGGCTTATTTATCTTGATTAAAACACGTTCGCTGAAAACAACAATACTGGACGTATAACTAAGTACAATATATTAGGTACACCAACCCAACGTTGCACTGGATCTACTTGCAATCCTCATTTGCATCAACCATATTAAAATATCCCTACTTGCTTATGAAATTAATTTAATTAAAATTCACTAAGTCTTATTCACTAATTAAATTACACTGATCATCTTAACCATAGATTAAAACTCATCTGGCAACTCTATTGACCACTTAAAAGTGATACAAACGCTCCCACAAGTACATAGTTAATAAAAAATAATCTACCTATAAATAAAACACGTGTACCGGTGTCTGCAAACGGATATTATGTAAGCAGCCAGGCGCAATCGATGTCATAAATAACAAAATAATTGTTCTCCATCGAGCAATCATGTTTATTGGACTACAAAGGGACCGAACGATCAAGACTTGGTTCTCGCGAGTAATGAGAACGCTGTACTCGTAATACTTTAGATGATTCTTGATACTTTCTTAATGAAATAACATTTAACGTGTACGAATTATCTTTTTTTCGCTGCAACTGGCTGAAAATTCCGTTTAAAAACATGGTGCAAATTTTTAAAAAGCCTAAATAATTTTTCTTTTTTCTTAAATATTACTAAAAGGGTCAACCCTTCCACTGCCATGGGGTGTTGAGTAGATAACGTAATAACAAAGCAAAAATCGTGGGAAGCGAAGGCGCGTCTATTTACCGATAACGCCCTTAGATTAGAATAAAATAAAGGCGAAATTATGCTTGTCAATCGCACCGCGGCTTTCAAAGGGTTATTTATCGCTTATTCGATTCGTAAAGATAGAAATTTACTTATACGGCTGATTGACACGAATGGTATTTCTGTGCAAGACCTTATCTTTGTCTCCCATCGCTTGGGTTGAAGGTACAGAAGGCAAACCCGGTCTGTTTGTTTACATAATAATACAGTTAAGATTCATTCCGATTTGAGTTGCGATTTTGATGTAAAATTTAGTAGGTATTGGAACTTAGTATTGATGCTATTGTTGGATTGATGAAGAATGAAGAGAGCTCTATGTTTTAGCCTTTAATTTTTTGGTTCAAGAAATTACTCTACATTCATACCTATAGATAAACGGTTTAGGCTGAAAATATGTTTTTTTTTTAAATTTTATTTTAAAACGAACCTACTCCGTACCTAGTTGTCCTTTCACCATTTACCCGTAGATAACGCTATACCAACGCTCCAAATATGAATTTTAAACATCAGTATCCTCGATCCGAAACTGACATGCATATTCGTTTACATATCTAATTATGTAAACAGCGCTCCGGGTTCCGTTCGAAATTGGAACCTGTCTGTCAAAGGGGAATGAAGCGAGCCAATCAGAGATAAATAACCGTTGGGTCCGCGAGCGTGGCCCGTTTCATTTGCATGTCAATGATGCGCGGGGGCGAAGGGGGGGCGATGCGGGACGACTTGCAGGTACAATGCCTTACCTGACACGCCGTGATAGGACTGCTTTTGGTAGATCGTGCTACTGACATACGTTGGGTATAAAATTGATAACACTGTAGGTGCGGTTTTAATGACAAAATTATGATATTGACCTTAAGTTTCACTTTTAATGAAAATTATGCATTGGAAAAACTTATCGGGCTAAAAGTATTAGTAAGATTTTACGAACTTTTTCGCTTACCAACTTGGCTGGATTTTAGTAAAATTTAGCTGAGCCTTATTTTTGTAACTCAAATAAAGCTGTTGAGTTCTAATACACGTTCGGGGAGCGGGTTCACGACCGCTTAGGTACACTTCAGTGTTGCTGAGTCGTGCCAAAATGTTCTGCACCGCTGCTGGCCACGAGACGGGTATCTGAAAGAGAATTTAAAATTTAAAAAAAGAAAATGTTGAAGATATTTTAAGCATGAGTTACTCATTGCGCGGGTGGCGTAAAGAGAGCTTGAGGGTTATTTGCTACTTTTTTTTTAGAACAAAATTATTTGGTATCTTTTATTTTAACGAAAAAAGCTTACCTACTCATTTCAATTAGTTAATTTCTATGTTTATATCATATATAACTGAAAAGCTTGTTCTAAAAAATCTAAGAAGAGATTTTCTGTAGAGGTATTTTAAAGTAAGTAGGTATACTTACCTAGGTACCTACATTTTGGAAACTCTATGTAGAAACCTAGGTACCAGTATGCTGTAGCTACAAAACAACTCCTAAACTTGAAAAGTAACAACAAACACGATTGTTTGAGTTACGGAGAACAGCTGAATAGTCTGACGTCATTTTATGTCAGGCACGAGCGGCTATGAAAGAGGATTCTAGTGACGTCATGCACTGGCCGTTAGTGCCCCGTCACCTCATGGCACCCATAGAATGTGAACGTTTATTATAATTTATCAATAGGTAAGTGGGGACCTCCGGGATTTTTATAGGTACCGTGGAAAAATATAGAAATATTATTTTGGTAGAAATGCATGTGCCTGTGACTTGCCGAAGTAAAAATGTTAAATGAGTACCTAAACTATACGCCGTGCAATATGATTAATAAAATATATGCCTACCCGTTACAGTGGATTAATTTAACACCTAGAAATAGTAATTAAAATGATTTCACATTCAGACGCATTTATTTATGTTACATTTAAAACAGAATTAATAAGTTTCACTGGCATAGCCTTTTTTTTGGATGGGAATTCATCAAATGACTTTTGCCGCTCTGGGTGGAGCGGGAGGGCGTGTCAGACTTTTACTGACTAAAACCCACCCGTGTTCCTTCAGTTGCCTGTGTCGGGGCCACGGTAACTCTTTCGAACATCCCGCGACCCTGGCTGGCATATCGGCCCTAGCGGACCCCGTCAATGGTGCTGACATCTCTTTGAGGCGCGCGTGGAACACAACGCTCCGTCGACTCGGGCCTGGTCCTTACCGGACGGCGAGCTACCCATTGCTCGCCGTCCGCAAGCCCGCACCTACGGTGGCCGGGAATCGGCTACCAATTTCCGACGCTCAGGGCGTCTCCTGCGGCGACTAGGGGCGTGAGGGCGCAAAGCTTGCCTCTCCCTTACGCGTTCCGCCTCATCCTTCGCGAGCATTAGGTACTGCCTCACAGAAGGAGGTGATGGCTTTCCAGTTACTCTCGCTCCGTACCATGGCCTGAACCAGGGCCGGACGCGAGAGATCGCCGCCGCCGATCGCTTCCACGAGGACACGGCGGTGCCCCGCCCAAGCCGGGCAGGCCTCCACCGTATGCTCCACCGTGTCCTCCGGGCGATCCACACAGTGGTGTCACCCGGGCGTTTCCTCTCGCCTTATCCAGAACAGGTACCTCCCGAAGTACCCATGTCCGGGGTGAGGACCTGCGTCAGGCGGAAGGTGAGGACGCCGTGGCGCCTCTCCAGCCACTCCTCAAAGAGGGGACTTATCGCCGCAATTGTGGCGTGCCCAGCGCTGGGTTGCGATAATCGCACTCTCCATGCTGCCATGAGATCCCGTCACTGGCACAGCCTGCAAATCAATTCGTATCTCTAATCTTTCCAAGAATCGATGAAGTAATTTTCCTCAATTTCCAAACAAACAAACGAAACGTTCCTTTAGACAATATTAGTACGACAGTTACACTAACACAATATTCAGTAGAGGAAAATAGTACACAAAACCCGGTTCCGCTGACTCGTCACAGACCGTCAGCCGTCATTTTCATAAACATAAGAATATATTTATGGTAATTTTAGTATCTTCTAGCTTTTGTCGGCCTCTTCATCTTCATAGATATCTATCTACTTAATTCAAGGGAATAGTTACTTGATATTATCTGAAAGATAACGTAGAAAATGGAAAAGCTTCGGATAGACGGATTTTGCGAAAGCTAAGGAAGTCTAAAGAAAAAAGGTTTTAAAGTATAACTTAAGCTTAACTTCATTAGAGTCAAAGTAATGATTTAAGTAGTGATAAATGTATAATAAAGTACTACAAGACCTTTTTCGAATCACACAGAGAGGTTGCATCACCAAATGATGTAAGAAACGAAAAATAGCTTTTTGCTAATCGAAAACACCACAGAAGTCTCCAAACCGATGTACACCGAAAATATGAATGTATATCAACATTAGCATCAGATGGTGGACAGTTTTAACATACAAAGATAATAAAAACATGACAAGTGATAGATCGAGATAATCTGGGACGGCCACAGTGCGTTATTCGGGCCCTTGTAAGTATATTATTCCGATCAATGCCGACCAATGCCGAAGTTACCCGAAGCGCGTCAAAGAATATGGCGGTTGTTATACCTAGACAAGCTTGTTAGTTTTATGATAACAACCAATTTTTATATCGGGACGGTGATTGTACGAAAGTGTGTATTTTATAAGATCTCTCTTCATATAATATGAACGACGATTTCTAGGCACTACTGTGTAATTTCGCTTAGTAAGATGGCTAGTCATTTGTTGAACGAGGTACCTACTACATGAAATACTATATTTATTCAGTAGGTAGGTACTAATAATGTGCTTTTGTCGAAGCAGCTACGGTAAAGAAATAATCCTTCAGAATTGGTTTTTAAACACTTCAACTTTGCTAGGCTTAATTCCGTCAGTTTTTAGATCAATTAAACGCAATAGTCAAAGCAATCATTGGGGTAATGAAGTTCCTACCTACCTACTTTTATAATCACCTTAAAATAATAATTATTTACGCTTGTTACTATATGGTCAAATAATCAAGAGGATCGAGTAATTAATCATCGAACCTGCACATGCAAAATTACATGCAGGTAACCATTTACAATGCTAGTTTAATTATGAATAGGTTTTATTGACACAAACTACAAAATGTTTCGTAAGAACTGAGTAGAACAAATATTTTATTTGAATTCAACCCTTAATGTCAAGTTTAATATTTTTTTAAAGTACTTTGGGCTGGTTGTCGTAATTTAAGTTTCACATATATTGATTTTGTATAGTTTTAGCTATACACACGTATTTTTTATTTTGGTATAGCTACAGTAGTTTGCTTTAAGTTGGAAATGGTACGGGGAAATTCCGATCGCGCGGGTGACGGTCAAAGGTGCAAACTCGCAGCTGTCAAACTCGGACGTTTGAGTGGCTATGAGTGGCTATTTTATTTTGAACTGTATTCATACATTTTCCTCATTCTTGTGACAATCTCCCGAGATGCAGCGTAATGATCGAAAATAAACGTCTTAAGAAATATTGATCTATCTGTATCCCTTCCTACTTAGTCTATGAAAGGGGTCGGTTGTTCGAGTTAACTGGGAGCGTCATTTTGACCAAGGAGTCCATTGGTCGGCGACGTGACCTTGCCAGAAATTACCTTTTCTCCACAAACAATGATTCTTCCATCGATCCTCCCGGATACTTTTGCTTCCGGGTAGCCTTAGATTACATTTCATTAAGTAAATTGATAAAGAAGATCTTAAAAATGAACAGACCACAGTTTTAGACGGTGCAATTTTGAAAATCAAGTAGGTACCTGCGAAGTTGTTGACAGATAAATGGTTCGTTGTCCGAGGCAACATAAGCTTCAGTATTCTCATATACTTATTTGATCAAAATGTAAATGCATATAGTCTTCAGAGTTATGGAGGGAGAGTGCTTAATGTCTCGAGAATGTCAATAGGTAGCGCTAGCTGTAATATTTCACTTGAATTACTCTCAAGACTCAAGAGAGAAACGGGTTGACATTGTGTAGTTTTGTTTTAATACAGTAATTTTATCTTTGATGACTAAATAAAGAACTTATTAGAAATAACGGTCAACTTGTGTAATATCATAAGCTCAGGTTTCAACAAAGTTTCTCATAGCAACATTGCTTTGCCTGCTACATTTTATTACAGCGTATTTTTCAAAACAGTATTTCAATATTCTTTACATCACCTGTTCTGCACTATTTTATTTAAAATATTTCAGGCAAAGTTTTATTCGAAACGATATTGCACGAACAACTCTGTTCCCTAAAACGTCCGTAGGTGGCAGTAGGGTGAACGCTACAAATATAGGAGGGACGGGGTATGGGCGCATGTTTTATATTATTGAGGCTCCAACGGCCGACGACAGGATGGTTTACCTTGTTTACACACAGAACCCCGGATAGGTATGTTTACTATATTGCTACCTACGTTTTACAGAATTTTAAATTCACGCACAGAAAATATTTCGCTTCCAACTGCCTTTGATTATGTATTTGATTTAGATATAAACGATTAAGTTCTATATACATACATTACAGTTTTTATTTTTATTGCAGCTCGTTAGATTATTGTGAATATGATCGACAGTTAGCATTAATGTACCTAATAATTCTAAACGATTTTCGTCGTGTGGAAGAAGTATTTATACATTACTTATATTTTTTAGTTTTTAGGTTTGTATAGGTACCTAAGTAATATGAGATCGATTTTTCTAAAGAAGAAAGAAGAAAGAAAGAAAGAAAGAAAAATAGGTTTATTTGTCACAGAAACACGTGCATACAAAACGATAAGAATAAACAGAAAAAATAAAACAAAATAGAACCACATTATAATCACGAGCTCAAAACAGAAATAGTCGGAGGCTGCACGTCATGACTGTGGCAAGAAGGCTAAAGAAAAGTTTCGAAAATCATTCTACTTACATAGGTATATGACTGTAAATTGTTTCCCAAAATACATACGGAGCTATGTGAGAAGTATTAGGTACATACCAAAACCCTCAATATCATCACACATCTACTTACACAAATGACAACCCGCCCGATCCAATATCCAGTTAAACATTTGCATTTGCGAGAGCGACGGTCGTGCCCGAATATCCTTTCATATAACATTGAATAAAAACAAAAACATGGTTTGGTTGGACAAAAGCGGCATCCCTTGATTATATTTGAACAAAATATTCTCCTTGTACCGTGTACACAGTATAATAAGTCTCTTGGGCAAACAAATGGAGCCGAAAGGAAAACCATCGTGTCTTAGGGCATACTTACGCTTTACGTGATCCGAGTGGATATGTATGGGATGGAATGGACAAAGGAAAAATCTCTTGAGCTGTATTAAGGTGTAAAAGTACCGATTCCCAAATGGTTCAGTTATTTTGTCGTATTGCGCGACAGGGACTCGACTGCATACAGAAATTGAATGTCGATGGGCAAATGGACGCATAAAAAGCGAATGTTGACGGAATAAACCATGCGAGCCTGCGAGGGGAGATACCTCTGATATAGCTTTTAGCACTAATCAAATTCTTCCAAAAATGTAGTGGTATTTTTCCGTCTCTGACGCTATTTACTTTGGCTAAAACCTGACGATAGTACAGCATGTTATTTATTTCTTTACAAGTTTCCATGTAAAGAAATAAATAACTAGGTACCTATATGTCAGTAATTACGACCTTCTCGAATTAAAATACCAGTATATTTTTTCAAAATAAATAACAAATTTGTCATCAATAAGCTTAGATTTCGAAATTCATCCAAAAGTTGCTCGCGAGAGCTTGTGCGAAATGGATAGGTATAAAAGTTTTTTTCACTTCCATTCAATTACCGTCAGTATATGCGAAATCTAATTAAATGGTTCTTGAAGTAAATGCTAATTCATTGAACCAGTACGATTAAAACACCAAAATTTACATAAACTCTGACGTCGGCAACACCCACAAAAGCAGGTCTTAAGAAATCTTCTCGTTACAACATGACCTTAATGTCAACTTATTGAGAAACAAAACCACTATGGACGCAAATTTGATTCGTAATTTCCAACAAATGACACTGGAAAGAATTTATTTAATCCATGTTGTTCCAAAAACTGATGCTGCGAGTGCACAGTTTCGCGAAGAAATTCCACTTCAAGTGTCTCCTTGGATCGCGATGGTGTTTAGCGAAAATGGTCCCTGTTCGGGAACACAGAAAGTTGATTATCTTTTATTGTTATTTAAAGATGTATTCAGCGCGCTGCTGAAGGATTTTCTGTCCTAATACATGAAGCATAAAGTATAAAATTATATGGAGGGGTTTGTTCTGTAAAATTGAGAGTAGCGCACCGCCCGTCGTGATGGGACCGCCGAATATTGCGACCCTTATTTATGTCCACTTGAAGTTTGCCGTAACTACAGCCACATCGAGGCACAACGTTTTTTTTTGCAAAACACGCATCACTAGGACCCAGGCAATCTGGTTAAATTGGATTGCGTGATCTCCCCGCGCATAATTAAGCATGCATGAATAATTAATTCGGTTACATTTGAGGATTCGTTAATTTTGCGACATGTGCATGGCTTTGTACGGAGCCAATTTATTTTGCTGGTGAGATGAAAATCTAAATGAGGGCAAGGTAAAATGTGTTTAAGTAGTAAATATAGCTACTTGCTATATTTCTAAACTAAGTAGGTACCTACTAGCGGGTTACATAACAAATAACTTACATAGAACAGACTTAACAAAATCCAAACCAAATAACCAGGGTGTCAATACAGCAGGATAAACACGAAGAAAACAATAGGTATTACATTCTTGAAAAAGAATACGAGGAAACAAAATATTTTCCCACAAGCTAAGCCTCTTATTCTCTCGAAGGCATCGGGTGGAAATCCAGCAAAACAATAGGGAACGAAAATTATCCCGGCAAAGCCCAAAGCAATAGAGCCCCACACTCATACATTTCACATGGATTTCTGAATAACATTACAGTGTATATTTTCCTCTTCCTCTATGTTTTGTATTCTGTTCTTTCGCTGCTGAAGTTTCGTTGGAATTTATTAGGCTGTGGAAAATAACTTTATTAAGACGACCCAAACTTCACATACCTAGATAAAGTCTTCGGAAATAAGGATAGAATTTGGCGTTTCTCTAGTATACGTTCACATATAAAAATCATCCATATTGGTATCTAAAAATGTTATTTTATTGTCTTGTTCATATTGAGTTTCTCTCGAAGTATTCTTGTATTTAGTATTCTAGTATATTTAGAAGTACATTTGCTTCTATAGGTACATCTTTCAGCAGGCTCTGCAGGGTAGGTAGAGCAATCTTAAAGGGTTTTTAGGTAAGACGGGCCGGGATTGCGGTAAACTCCGACTTCCGTCTCGGTTTGATTACCATTCGCCCCTCGAGATGCCTGCCAGCCAAAGATGTAAGAAGCTTAAGTCATCTTAAGAGATTTGAGACTCAAATAATTTCGAATTTGGGCCTTCATTTCTAGGGTTTAATTGCTTTTCTGCTTTGTTCCGTTGGCTTTTTCAGTCTAGGAAGCTGGTTTGCGCAAAATATTTTGAATGTGGTTAAAAAAATATTCACGCGATTTTGTTAGGAGGCCTTATGATTTAGCATAAAATTGTCATTCAAAATTGATTGGTTTCTTATTTATTGTTTCTACTAACATGTTAGTAGAGGCACACAACCTACACATATTTTTTTTATAGGAGTTAACGTCTTCATTTGATTATTTTTTACTTGGAATTTTTTGTGGCGTTTCGTTGATTCTGCGTGATTGATAGCTGTGTCTTTGGAGTCATCCAAATGTAAAGCTTCCATTTTCCGAGATGCAAGCAACTTACATAAAACTTTGTCCTTTTGGCTGAATTTCGTCAAAGTCAGTTCTATGTTTGACCTAGCCGTAGGACGAAAACAAAAGACAGACAAACACACCGACTAACGAACGCAAACTAAAACTAACAGCAAAAATCATCATAAGTATTAGGGTGGATAACATAACATGATGCCTTGTTTTACAGAAGGGTTTGGCAGAGGCGTACCTACCTGCCTATAGTACACCCACATTTCGCCAGTTATGTTTAAGTTCCATGTAATGGGGGCGAGCTCCAGGCTGCTACTGAGAAATTTCAGATAGAAAAACCCAATAACACTTTGCCCGACCTGGGAATCGAACCCAGAACCTCATGCCACTAGCGCTTGCGACCACTAGAGAGGCAGTCTTAGTTTGCATATTTATCTTTATTAGGTACAAATCACTTCATATGTAGGTATAAATCTACAGACACGTAAAATATAATTAAAGCTGACCCTGCATTATCTCAGCAGTGAATCTCAGTAGAGATGTTAATTACAGGAAAATCCTCCCCTACATTTGGTTGTCAGCTCCTATCCTTCGCACATCCTCTTCCGTACAATGAATGTAGGTATTATCTAAAGCGTGAAGGATTAAAACGTATCTGGTTGATATTTGACGCTCCGTGTGTCGTCGGGGGAACGATATGATCTACTTTGTTCCTACTTTAATAAACTTCGACAACATTCACGTTTCTTGTAAGAAAGTGATTCATTTGTTTTTGAGGATATTTGGAAAGAGTTACAAAGTTGGATGGTTTTTTTTTTCAAGATTGGAGACGTATTGATTGCTAAAGATTCTGGCTGGCAAAATGTTTGTGTGGGACAGTTAAAAATACATACATACTCTTTAAATTCGTCAATTTAACAGAATTAACTATTCTTGTTAAAACTTCCACATTTTTTTTTTGTGTTTCAAACGATCTATTGCCAAATAAATGTTCTAATTCTAAATTCTTTCTTTCTTTTTTTATTAATAGATAAGTAGCCAATACCAAAAGTTTACAAAAATGTAAAGAACCTAGTGATGATGCTTTGGGTCAAAAGCTCACCAGCATTCCAATCGCCAGAAAGCCTGACATAGTAATTATAATAATATTATATACCTAATAATAATACGCTCATTTTCACCACAATATTTAACAGCAACATTTACATAATTAATTGCCAAGTATTACAACACTGAAAATATTGTGGGGACTGGTGCCTAAGCTAGGCCAATGGCCTGTGTTTCAGGTCACCAGGTCTCCACTCCGTGTTACTATGTCTGAATTGCTTACGTACTAGTGACAAGAGACAGTAAGAAATTCTGTGATGTTAATGGGTATAAGATATTTATAAGTAATCGTCACACAACAAACGATCACTCATGGATTATTTCAAAACTTACAAGCCAAAAACAAACTAAATGTCATCCTACCTTCCACCAACCACATTTTCCTTGTACAGAAAACAGAAATCTCCATCAAAGTAATTTATAGCGTGTACAATTATTTATCAACGTCGAGTTAGACTTCAGAATTGATTATAAACCGATTTATCGCATTATTTACGAGACAAATGATAGATTTTGCGCCCACGCACCAAGTTAGGTAACTGTTCCTTGGTATGATTCATGCAACGACTTGTAGGAAATACCTACCTACATAAAATTAAATGAAATGATGGCTTTATACAATTTATGTAAAGATGAAATGGTATTTAGACTGCCTCGTTGGTCTAGTGGTCGCTAGCGCTACTGCTGAGCATGAGGTCCTGGGTTCGATTCCTGAGTCGGGCAGTGTTCGCCCCCTACTATTACATATGACTAAAACATAACTGGAGAAATATGGGTGAACCTACTATAGGTACACCTCTACCCATCCCTTCGGGAATACAGGCGTGATGTTATGTTACGAAATGACAAACATTTGGAGATTTTTCTCTATAGAATAATGCAGATTACACGACTAGTTATGGAAGAATTAATTAAGTAACAGAAAAGGTAGCTTGGTCATAAATAACAGTGAAAACTAGATCTTCCCAAAATTATCAACCGTAACAGGTACCTATTTATATTCAAGCTTTATTTAAAAATTGTAAACATCAGGTAGGTACAGTTAGATGTTGTTCTTGTTAGTAACCCACAATCCCACATAAATGGCTATACTAGAATATCAAGGTCGGTTGCAAAAAAAAGCGCTACTAAATTCAACAATTTTTAGCTTTTCCTTTTACACGCTGACTGTCATGAACACCTAAAGTTACTATTTCCTAGAAGAGCGGTGGCTGCCACATAACAGCCGCAGTGACGGCTGTCGTGAAAATGATGGCAGCGGGGTTTGAATTTACGGTTTAAAAAAACGCTCTGTAGGAAAACACCAACTTACTTTCTAAAATAACGTTTCAGTGATGTCATTCGCAGGTAAATTGCGGACGCTATATGGCGGCCACCGCTCGTATTAAACCGTAGCTTAAGACACGCTGGCCACCCCGTACTCATAATCATAACGTAAACATGTCGAATGCACCAAATAAATAACGGCAGGGCTACATTGTTCAGTAAGTGCACTTGGCCGTCTATATCTACTCTTGATAAATAAAGGTAATGCATACCGCAGTAAACTTGTTACTAGATATCGACAGGGGTAGTAAGGTATGTAAGTACTACGCTTAATCTTAAGGTTAGGTTTCACTGCGCGAGCGGAGAATGAAAGGTTTGAATGTTATTTCATTACTGAGACTAGGTATCTTTTTAAATGTATTTCTTTGTTTTTGTTTACCAACAAAGGGATAACAATAACTCAATGAGCTAATTACACTGCGTTTGTATACTTGGTATCAGTGGCGAACGCAACATATATCACGATTCCTATCGGCTTCCCTTCGGAGGATCGCATCAGCAACTCTGCTGCTATTGAAAAATGGCATAGTCAATAGTGTATAGTATTGCCAAAAAATATAGTTACAGTACGGGTATTTAATTCACCACAACATTCAAACAACAAAAACGCCTATTATTAGCTTTGAATTACAACAGGACTTTTATTTCGGGCGCAAGCGGCACACTGATGTGCCGGCTGGGACTACCGGAGTTAACTTGTCAGTGTAAATCCAAAATAACCCGTTACGGTTATCAGGAAAGCCCATACCTACGGTTATTACAGCCTGACATCGAGTTACCGAGTGAATTGTAACCCGGGTTATTTTTGTGTGCCAGTGGAATCGCAGCTTAAAGTAAAGACGAGTAGATAAGTGCTGGGCTCTTAACAAGTAGCTCACTATTACACAGTGGACACTCTGTGTAGGTATTTATTTACTTAATTTCTACGTTTAACCTACATAATACTTCTAAATGCCTCGACTAAATGATAACTAGAACTGTATAAGGATTTAATTCCTAAGTGGGCTTAGTTAAAATATTGCTACTGCTTACGAAATTATTTATTTATTTATTTTATTAATAGTAATTTTTATTTCGAAACTGCAGTACATTTAACATCAGTGACGTCTCGACCCCTGAATTAGGACATCATGACGGGGACGAGGTTTCTCCAGTTATATGGATCGGTGTGAAGAAGCTTAGACTATTATTTATGTACACACAGTAAAATAAATAGAGATACTAATTATAATAATTATGAACGTATTTTCTATTTTTTACTGCAACATTATAATTTACGAACACTAAACAACAAGAGTTAATTATTAAGCTGCTGCATCTTGTAAAAACCAAAATTAAAGCCCACTGTTTTTTCAGTAAGTAGCAGAAAACAATTAAAAACAATAACATTTTTATTTACTTATGCGCAGTTCAGACCCACGGTCTGCCATTGTGCGTCAACTTTGTTCTTTATGATAACTTTAATAATCTTTTAGTATAATTTACATTTAACTTCAAACAACTAATCACCCTATAAAGGTAACAACAACAACAAGAAATTAGGCTTTCTGAATAATAAAGCCAACGGAAAGCTACAGGAAACGTTCATTCGTATTTAAGGGGGAAGCGCTGAGGTAGCTTGCGAAATTTAAATTTTCTTACATCTTTTTCAATTTGCAGCTTAGTGTATAGGTTTATGTAGATTAAAATATGATTTGCGACCGTAACAAATATGTTTTTACAGAATTATAGTCATTAAAATCAGCAATCCCATCCTCTTAAAAAAACTACTATTCTTATTCCTTCTCTGTCCATGCTGTAAGATTGTGGAACTCACTTCCGCCTAGCATTCGAGATTTAAAACCTATTTCTCAATTCAAATATCGAGTAAAAGAGCATTACCTTTCCTCTCAACTGTGAGAATTTATTATATATTATATAGTTTTATAGCATATTTATTTATTTAACTGTATGTTAATTTTTGCTTTATATATGCATAGGTATATTTAATATTTTAGTTTAAGACGTCACAAATCATATTCTTTTCTTCTTGTTCTCACACACTATTGTCTCCATTTCGTTTTCATTTCTCCTTTCGCAGGTCTGCTGGAAGAAATTTCTTAAGAAAGAAGCAGTAAGTACCTTTGTCGTGTCTGTATATATTTTATTGTGTGTACATAAATAATAAAATAAATAAATAATACAACTCCTCAAGTTAGTATAATCCTCAAATGTCAAGATTTCATGAAATAGTTATTTTTAGGATTACTTGATCTTAGAGAATTGTAGATATTGATGACTTAAATGATTATAATTCTGTAAATACATATTTGTTACGGTCGCGAATCTTTTTTTTTTGTCAACATACAACCTAATACTGATCTGCAAATTGCAAAAAACGGAAGAAAATTTTAATTTCGCGGGCTTTCGCCTTAAAGAGACTATCTATTGTGCGCTTATAGCTTCGATATCGCTAGCTTGTAATGTGCAACATTCTTCAATTTATGTTATAGACACACTCTTTGAGTTTTGTTGTAATGTCAGACAAATATTGTTTCAAAAATATGACGCTTTGTGTGAAACTCAATACCTACCTACACACAGCGTTATTTTAAATTGGCTACCTAAACTCTGCAGACGCGATATCTGAACATAATAATTAAATAAAAAATAAAAAGATTTGATGTTTTTTTGGGAGGTCAACGACCGCTGTTAGTGATGTTAGGTACTTGAAATATGAGTTGAGGTTATGTTTTATCGTGTTTCACTCACAACTTCACGTCTGTGAAGTTTACACAAATAAAAACAGATTTTCTAAACTAATACTTCAAGTAACTACAATAACTGCGGTCGACGACTCCACAAAAAACCATCAAATTAATATTTTTTTTTGTTATATCGTGTTTAGTTAACGTTACCCTATACGGAGTTTAGCTAGCCAAATTAAAATAACCCTGTATAGGATGTTAATTGTTAATGCATTAACAATTAAGATATATAGGGTTATTTTAAACTAGTTGTGCCCCGCGACTTCTTTCGCGTGGAAGTCGTAGGTAAGATACACTATGTATTAAAATAACAGCCATATTCTAATAAAACTCCCTCGTCCCCCGACCCGCCGCATTGCATCGCCCGCCCGTGCTATAACTTCGTTTTCGCTTAGCGTTCTTTCTGACTTTTCATTTTGCTCGTCTCCTAAGGATTGTAGCGTGAATAAATTATTAACAAAGACCTTTCCAAAACCGTGAAGACTATTGGAAACATGCCTGTAACATATGGCATGTCTGCTGCAAGTAATTAAGACAGCTGGGCAGACATGTAGCTTACCTAGCGACTAGATAAGTGCTGAGACAAAGAGGCAAACATTAGGTACCCACTTAGGTAGCCGACAGATAGCTTATGTATGATACATAGTGATTCTAAAGCTAAGAGTATCTACTTATAGTTACTTAGATGGAACCAAGTAATGTCTAATTGCACTTATTATGCATCTGCTTATGACTTGAGTAAAAACACATGTGGATCCGTGTAGTGCGTTATTGAGGATCTAAGGAACATATAAGAAGGCATGTTTCTATATGTGCGGCGAATACTTAAGAAGAATCTTTTTATTATTTACTTGCTGTGCCCCGCGACTTCGTTCGCATGGAAGTTGTAAGATACACAATTTACTAAAATAACAGCCACTTTTTAATAAAACTCCCTCGTCCCCCGACCGGCCGTGTTGCATCGCTCGCCCGGGCTATTACTTCGTTTTCGCTTAGTGTTCTTTGTGACTTTTTCTTTTTGCTCGGCTCCTAGGGGTCGTAGCGTGATGTTAAATAGCCTGTAACTATCCTCGAGAATTGGGCTACCAAATGCAAAAAAAAAATTTGCAAATACGACATTTTGTATACAATTTCACGGGTTTTAATTTATTTGCGCGGAACCCTAATTATGTTTCTTAAATAAAAGTAGCCTAATGTACTCGTTGTTATATCAGCTATCTCCCAGTGAAAGCCCCGTCAAAATCGGTCAAGTCGTTTTGGAGATTAGCTGGAACAAACAGACAAAAAAAAATTTAAAAATTGCTTTTTTGTTATAAGGACCGTATACCTATATATCCTACTTTCATATGCATTTAGTAAATAGCTGTTATTTTGACATTACAAACAGACACTCCAATTTTATTTGTTTGTATGTATAGATGAATAAAATATTATGAATAACATGATTGTGCACTTGCATCCGGATTTTATTTTTATCTAGGTAGGTACATATTTAGTATAATCAGCCTATAATGTTTCCATTGCTGGGACACAGGCCACCTCTCAGTGAGAGAGAGTGGGCCATACCTAATCCACCACGCGGGCCCAGTGCGGGTTGGAGATGTCACATGTCTTCGAATTTTTGATTCAAGGACATTCCTTTCCTCACGATGTTTTCCTTCACCGTTTTGAGAACAGTGAAAATGAAATAATAGATAATTAAATAATTTACACAAAGTAAAGCGCCTGTCAGGGTTCGAACTTATGACCACGTATAGACAACTCGTAAGTCGCGGTCGTTACTCCTGGACCACCACTACTGTCAGAGAGGTATAGATTTAAATAATCAAAAAAAAACTTTATAAAACATATACTAAGGGTAATGAATATCATTACTTACATAATACTATATTGATGACAGATATTAATAATGATGAAGTGAATTATTTTTTAAAACAATATAGAAAGGTCATGGGGTTAGATAATTACAAGACCATGAGATTATTTAAACACAAACATTGATAATATATAATATACGGATATCAATGTATTTTTTCCTTAATATAATTATGATAATACTTACAATTATCAAACTCAAACACGTTAGGCGTTAAATGTGAATTTAAAAGTTTTTTTTGTTGCTTTATAGTTGCCGACAGATTGTTTTAAAAATCTGTAATAAATCTTAGCAACTTTGTAAACAATAAGATATTATGTATCTTATCAAATGAGGTCAAATTAGCTTCAAAGCAATTTGATAAGAGCACATTACGAAGCAATTCTTGTCGCGTATTTTTATTTGACTACCTACTAAATCTAAACAAGAATTCAACGAAATATTAAAGTATTGGGTTGAAAATAAATTGCAGTCAAAGTTACCCTAATGCATAATAATAAAAGAGGAAAACCGCACGTAAAACTGTCCAGCATTTTCCTAGTCTCACAAGACAGACAGAACAATACAAACAGATGTAAACAAATCGTGAATCTTACCTCATCGCGTGATACCGGTAGTAAGTTAGGTTGAATATTAATTACACGCTCAAATTAATTACAATTCTTTACCAACTACGACACAGGCAGACTAACACGTCAGAACATTTTATAAAGAATTCATATTTAAAAGGGGCGCCGGCAAAAAAAGCGGGGAAAGTTAACCCTATTGTGCCACCCTCATCTAAAAACTGGGCCAATAGGGGACGGTTATGGGCCGACATTGGATTTTTTCCTACCAATCGATATGATTTCACAAAATGGCCGCTTTTGGCCGCTTCATTTTTTTTGGGTTCGGATCGACAACTATGCTCAGACGTCACACGCTATTAATAACAATGGGCCACGATTTCTTTTTTTGGTTAGTCGCATTTGGGTTTCGTATGAAGTTTGCTTTAAAAATTTTTGAGAAGGAATGAGTTAATATTTTTGCCACATATTTGCTCAAATCAATTGTAGGTTCTGAATACTTGATACCCATTTTCAGTTACTAGTTCTACCAATTATATTTATAATAGTAAGTCATACTGCTTTCTAATATATTAGATAGGTAGTACTTTAAAGATATCTGAACTTTGAATTTAATCCAAAGGGTTCTCATGGAAATTCTGACTCATTCTTACCTATAAATTCTTGTTGTAAACAAAACTTACAAAATAGTCAAAATATGAATAGTTAAAGGTATACCTACATAGGAACCGTGTGTGCTATTTTACCGTAGGTAATAGGGTTAGCCCCGACCCCTTGTGTTTTTCGTCCTTTCAGAGAACCCTAATATTGCACCCTTTCTTATTATAATTTATTTGGGTTACCTATAGGTGCCCGTTTGTAGTTTTGTAAACAAAACTATGACTGCACCTATGGCTTTTATCTTACCCAAGCATTTGGCAACTATAATTTTATAGATTTGCTAAATAGGTAGGTACCTAAGTCTGTAGGTAATATCAAGAAGGTAAACCGTGAAACACAATAAAAAATATTGGTAGGTAAGAGTATGGTAGGTAGGTAGGTACTACTTACCTAAGCTAAAAACTCACGTGAGGTGGAGAGGGTTAAACTACTTGGTAGCATGGTCATAGTGTTTCAAGAAGGCATTGAATTTGAAAGTAGGTACCTACCTAGGTTGTGATGTCATACCCAGAATATCCCACATTACCTACTTTGGTATGTCCATATCTTTAAAAAATTATTCTTGCTACATGTGCAAAATGTCAGAACATGACCTTCCCATTTACGCCGACCGTTTTAGACATTATAATCGACAGCACTTTTTGCAAAAAACCGCATGTTTTAAAAATTGCAAGCTGATTATTTTTGGTACCTATTCATACTTAGTTTTAGCCTGAGCACCTTTTTGGTTATGGTTTTCCCAATCAATGTAGGCCCATTATCAGACTTTTTTTTTTTAGGTAGTGTAGGTAGGTACACTACCTACCTCCAAGGTACTACTTAGTACCTTCATATATATACAAGATGTAACATAAATAACGCACAACCTCTTAAGGGGTCATTGTACTCATAATTATGAACAACTTTTACCAACCAAACTTCAAATCGCGAAAAAAAATCAGCTGTTCCCTATATTATGACGAGTTATGCGAACATACCTAAATGTAGGGAGCAGCTGATTTTTTTTCGCGATTTCAGTTTTGGTCCCATAGTAAAAGTTGTTCATAATGATGAGTACAATGACCTCTTAAGAGGTTGTGCGTTAATTATGTTACACCTTGTATAGGTAACAGGATAATATATTTGAATATAAACAGTAGATGAGCGTAGTCATTCATAATTCAAATTATTAGGAGGTACTTCCTAATTTGAAATATTAACAAGAAAATTGCATAATAAATACTTAATTATTCATTTGTGGCAGTGTAAATACTGCTAATTGGGAACGTTAGGTATTTAGACATCTAGAGAAATTGGCACGCTAAGTATTTAGCAATAAGGAGGTTTTTAATATATTATAGGTACCTATTATTTAACACACCATCACACCATATCTACACCTCATCCATCATACTACCTTCTCAAAAAGTACCGGCAGTAATTTTAATTTAACATGATCATTTACGCTATTGATTACTTACACCGTGTATCAAAAGTATGAAAGTCATGCTAAAAACAAGTTTAACTCTACAAAACATTCTCCTATGATCCGATAAACAACCATAAAATGCACGACTGAAATCCACTCAAAAATGTATCTGATATTTATCGAGTGAAAGTAAATTGTCTTAGAAAAGGCAAAGAACCCACAAGCAACCGAGGAATATAATAGGTGGATACCGCAACCAAACAACAATCGATTTCACAACATAACCTTTGTCTATAACTAAGTACTGCACCGATAATGAAGAAAGTACTTAAGGTATTGCACAATTTGTATACCGCAAGCAAGCACCTTTTTTAAAAAAAGAAAATAAATAATAACCTCTGACGTTCAACTTGTAATTACTCCTAATTGGTCATTTCAATGTCAGCAACAACGACAAACAAAACACGATAACATCTGCCCTGTATTATTGTAATACAACTGAAGTTCCCCAAGTCAAGGTAGGTCGCGCCATCTATCCGATCCTCAGAAATTCTGCAAAGCTTACTGTACATACACTGTGTCAGTGTGAGTTCTCGTGTTTTGTTACGTAAACACGCTTTCACGCACACCAGTTAGTTATGAAGCCGTGTATTTACTTGCGACACGCGTCACTGTGTGCGTTCGCAACGTAAGCACTGCGCATGTGTGCCTCATCTGTACGCAAGTTTACAGTCGCCATTTTCTTCGTGTGCGTTTTGTGTAGCAACGAGGAAGGTATCGCACACTAGCGGAAAACTTTTTCTCAACGATACTCATAGCGACATCTGGTTTTCCGCCGCGGAACTAACACGTGACGGAGCTTTTGCAAAAAGCTGGTAGTGACTTTTCTAACTAGATTTTATTAAATAAATGTATTTATCTTGACTTATCCCATAAGAACAATTTGCAAGTAGATGTGAAAGAGAAGTTGTCTTGTAAGAATGTATTTGTTGCTATATTTCATTAATAGGTTCATAAGCAAACTTGCCTTATAAAGTTATATCCATTGTATTTCTTAATGAAGTTGCATTATTGATTAATAATAAACTGCTTTAAAAGCAGACAAGATGACATAGTTTTAAACAGATATTGATCATAGCTTAATACTTGTTTATGCAGACAGAGCCATTATGCAGATTAGGTATGTACTAATATTGTTGAACTTATCACAAGCATAAATAAATATAAGTAGGCCAGTATTTCACAATAATTAACTATTTTATTTTGAATATATTTTGTGAGTTAGAATCGTGATAGAACAATACGTAAACGTTTAGTACGAAAACTTGTTTAAAATCTTGATTTCCAAATAACAACAATTGATGTCTCGAATTGGTCATAAGCAATTATTTATTAATTAATTGATCTTGTTTACCTAAATGCTATGGTTAAAAAATATAGATACTTATAATGTTTTATCAGAAGCAGTTGTTAAGATCATCTGCGAATAAAAGTTACAAAATTTTCACGAGCGTTCATATTCACGTGCGGCGTCCTTAAGCTTAAAATAGACATCTTTATCAAAGATTTCCTTTACGTATGGCCGGATTGAATTCGATTTGGATAATTATTACAAAGGCGTGTACTAATTTATAATTCAAGGATGACGGCAGATACGTAATCAATTACCTACAATAAAATGCACCAACGTAAAAACAGTTAATGGGCAGGCTCCGAAATTAATTAAAACAAAAGATAATTTATTCTCGCGGTTATTCCATTTGTAATTACGTAACTAATTAATAGTTTTTATATCGTTCTAGATTGTCGCCTTACCTACTCCGGCTAGTAACTACGCGATACATCACAATTTATTTACAAATATCCGAAGAGTTTTTCCTCCGCATTCGGGCCCAATTGCTATCGCGTGCTGGTTGACAACACGTCACAACAGCGGTGTCGCGTCATAATATGGCCATTATGTCAATGACGACGAACTCGGTCAATGGCCTATGAAACATTTGATTACATCACGCAATTTTCGTAGTAAAACTTGGTATAAAACATCTCAAAATTACGTTCCATTCTTAATGAAGTTTAGCTAAGTTCAATCTTAGTTATTTCTAGTGGCGTGCCAAGGATACTGCGTGGAATGAATCCTGAATTAACATTTTTGCTGTGCAAGGACGGGCTCGGACGCCTCCGCCGATTTGTATCGTGCGGAGATTAGTAAAGTTCATTGACGTTTCGCGTAGACGATGCGAGGGGATTTGGGGCCCGCGTGGTGGGCCCGCGTTACGTTCGCCGCGCCAGAGTGGGAGCGGGGCCTAGCAAATTGTCGCGCTCGTCTCGTGGTAGCAGGTGCCCATAATTGGCATTTAAGTCGGCCGCCTGTTTGAACTTTTGAAGGTCGAAAAATAAACATTTGGCGAGACTGACTTTTCTGTGTTCTTTTTAACACAGATATCAAATTCAGATTTATTTTCGTTTTGGCACTTCGAAATTTTGCTATAAATTCATAACACTAAAAATGAAAATTTTGGAATTCAAATACTATCTACATTAAAATCGAAAGTTTAACAATAAAAATTAATAGGTACTTACCTATATAATAAAGACTTACGATCGTAAATATTAAAGTTTATGAATTATGATGGAGAAATAAATCACTTCGATTAAGTAATATTTAACTGAAGATTTTTTAACATCGTTTTTTCGTAGCACTCTCCCATAAGCACGCTCGCTGGCGTGAAAATAGTTCTCAACGGGATTTCAAGTTTCATAAACTACACTTTAGCATTCATGTATTTTTACACCAAAGTCGTGAGTTCCAGAATGGTATTTTAAAATGAAACCTTTTAAAATATTTTTGGTGTTCACTCAGTGAACCATTACAGCATAACATTCTTTTGTTTCTGTTCAGAAAAATCGTTAGGTATTCAAATGTTCGAAATAAACGCGTCGCTTTGATGTAGGAGAACCATCTAGTCGGACAACTAATCTCGAATACCTACTCGAGCAGCCTAAAAAACGTTCGTACATTTCTGCTAAAGAACTGGTTAGTTTGGCTTCCAAGGATGGAGTTGAAAGGCAAAAAAAGTTGTCCAATTAAGCAAAACAGGCTGACTAACGAAACTTAAGTAGTCCGTCCTTGAAGTAACTAGGATGAATTGTTTGGAAACATCTGGATAGTAGGACGTTACGCATCCTGAGCTACATGGGAGGTTGGCTGCTCTACATTCGAGAACTTTAATCACAACAAATTTACAAAAACATGACACCGCCAGTTCGCTCGATGATTATGAGTTGTTCGCGGCACGCTTAGTTTACCCTCATCTTATTAAAACAATGCCAATTTGTATTCTAGTGGGTAAAAATAAACGACGTCGACGGGCAGAAAACATATTTTTTTCTTCGAGATTTTTTTTTGCGGCTGGCAATACCAATTTCTGTCGAATAGTTTAAAGAATACATAATTTATTCAGTGAGGTAAGTAGATAGGTAAGTAGTTTGTAAAACTACGTCAATCACGATTTTAATATTAGTAGGTAGGTAGTACTTATTTACAAAACATTTTCAATGTTGTTGTTAATTAAAAGTAATAAACAACATAGCCTAAGTAGGTACTTAGAAGCACCTACATTGAAGTTAATGTTTTATAATAATAGGTATTGTGCTCTTTGTAAACCAGTGTCGATCATTGTTAATAATACCGTCGTATCTACCTAATAGTTTAGTCCGCAACGCGTAGTCTGGGTACATAATAAAAACCACACTGAAAATTCAACCTTATCACACCGCAATAAGATGTAAATTACAACCGCCTAAGGAGCAAGATACAAAGATTTTCTTCGCTGTGTGATGTAACCGAAGCAACGGGAAGGCATTAGTCAAGATTCAAACACGGTGATAGACATTAGAGTATGTGAACCGAGCTTACCGCCCACATCGAACAAAGCGGTTTTAATAATAAAACTCATTGATTACACCTCACCGCAGGCGGAAACTAAGCACCGTTTCGAATCAGCATCCATCCCTATCATTTGTTATGATGATAGAGAGAGATGTAGGACCAAAATCGAACCGGTCTCGTATCCGTTAGTAATGATTCGAAGGAATCGATCGCCTCGCGGTCCTTTTTGAAGTCTGGTCTGGATTTCCCGTGGGAATTTTAAATTTTCTCGGGAATCATAAGGATCAAAAAAGTTTTTTTAATAAATAAAATCCAAATATGTAAGATCCGCACAACCAAAATATTAATTAGAACATAAAATAACCTAGTGTCCCTAGAAATGTAGAGATTCAATGTACCTATAACTATTCAGAGGTTGCAAGTACCTACCTACAGTCACAAACTCTAAAGGATCCAAAATACACTGATCACAAAGACAAATTATACCCACCTAGTAAACTCTCAGTCTATACCTACCACTGTCTAAGTAAGCCTAACTATAGAAAGAACAAGGTCCAACCCGTTCAAAATCCCATTGCTCAATAAGTAGTACCTACATACCTACCTCCTTCAAAAATTGCGCCACGAGAATTCCCTGGGAGGTTGCTGCCCATACTCCTGGCGATAACCCCTCATTCGTCTCTTACCTCACTCATGGGAAATATCAGAGTGGCACCTACAGTTTTGGCCGGAGACCAAAGGTAAATATGTTGGTAAGTTATAGTAGCTAGAATATTTTAAATCACTATTTTGGAGGTTCCAAAATGAGATGTTTCAGACTCAGATTTTTTAATCTTCATATAATTTTTATCTTAGGAATAAAAGTTGCGATTTGACAGTTTTTGTACCTATAGGTAGAAGATCTTATGTCGAACCATAAAAGTTAACTGAGATTGAAAAATCTCCCTTATACTCGTACAAAAATGCAATGTGTTAAAGTCTATCTTTAACACATTAATGAACTTTCACAACGTTAGACATACCTAATTATCATATTCCATTCGTTAATTTATTTATTTCCATTTCTACACTATTAACTACGTCGATAGTTATAAATTGTTACCATATCTTACAAAGTGTGTCATAATTTTCGGTAACACAAGACCAATGATATCACGGAAATGAACACAAATTTAATTCCACGCCAGTGGAACTACGATACGATAAAAACTAATAAAACTAATAAATTTTCCATATGTCAGGTTATTTCATAAGCATACTACAATCTTTTCACAGTTATTTTACCTCTGACAGCAGCAACCCAATAGCAACCTTATCACGACAAGAATAAAGATCATTATGATTTTGACAGGCTTGTCCATGACCTCGACCCAACAGCGACCTTATTGCAATGAGAATAAAGATCACTGTGACTTTGGCAATGATGCAAAATCAGAGGTAAAATGACTGTATCTATTATGTATGATACATATGACAGATAGGGCAGCCCGCTATCAAAGAGTTAATTACCTAATTAGGAACCACTGTCTGTATACTATACATATTCACTGATTCAGTAGGTCTCTATATAATAATATAAAAACTCATTAATCTGTAGGATGTTAAAGGCCACACAAGCGGTTTAGGTAGTGATTGCTATCTCGCTCCTGCGTCAAGCGATCGGATATTGGGAAAAAGAGATAGATAGAAAGTAGGCTTGCGCGTCCTTCGAAAGGCTTTGCCGGGGAAACTGGTTTCGATGAAATGCTGCGGGACGTTGCTTTGATTTCGGAAAATTCTATTAATTTTGTTAGACGTAGTAGATACTGATCAAACCCTTAAAAACAATAGTTTAAAAAAAATCTGAGTAATTCAGGAACATCTAGATAGTGAGTAAGTTCCTTTACTTTAAGAGAAAATCATTAATTAAATTAATACTCAGAGCTTGAAATTTAGACGTCATCGCACAAAACTAACATTCAGAATTTGAAAATAATTCGACATTTCGTTGTTACGTTGAAAAAAATATTTTAGACAGTCAATCCATTTCAACCTCATTTATCTACTTAAAAGAAAAAGTGTATTTCTTGTTTACACTAAAATATAGATTGGTTCCCACTGTAATTCTGACATTTTAAGTTCTCCTAAAAGTAAATTTTGAGAGACCACCAAATCTTTCATCCACAATTTATTATAACAACGAAAAATATACGATAGGTATTACTTGAGCCAGATGAATAATAATATTTAATAATAATATTTTAACTAATATTTTACAGATAAATCTATCAAAACAACAAACTTTGCACGCAATCTGACGCCTTCGGAACAAAATAATTCGCCAAGAAAAACAGCGCTACGAAAATATTCCGCTGCGTCCCGTAGCATTCGGTGTAGTTTGGAAAAGCCTCCGAGGATTTTGGATAGATGGCGTTAGGCTCCGCGTAATGGCTTCCTTCCTTTCTTTCCCGCCAACTACCCACCCTTGCATATTCTGTTTATTTTCATTTTCCCAGAGAAAAACTACAAATATTTTGCATGTTTCTTGCCAAAAAAATACAAACTGCAAGTATCGAATGAGCACTCCAACAAGAATTCGGTTGGAATAAATTTGAATACTTATTTTCTTATATGGTATTCGGAGGAAGCTTATCTCAGTGCTTGTTATTTATTAGTATAGCAAAGTCAAAAGAAATGCTGGACAATTTTAAAATTTTAAGTTTATCTTATACGAAGATAAGGAAATGCAATTTCAAGTTCTGTACTGAAAGCTTACCTAAAGAATTTCAACCGCCATTCCTTCAGACTTCCGTATAAGTATTTCAGTCTACTGTCTTTTCTCTATTATAATAATTATATGCCCATTAGTATTCATTCACCTTGACTGCTTATAAGAATAGTTATATAATCTAATAATATTTCCTAGATGTTTATAAGTCTACAAAATCATCTTAAGAAAAAGATAACATCGTTCCAGTAAGATCGCATAGATGCGGGGTTTTATTCCAAAATGGCCGCTCCAGCGTGGGCTCTATACATGTTATTAATGGCTTGTTATTTTTATTAAAAACTTTTCATAATGATCGGGAAGATTTATTGGGATGTTTCTAGATCAAACAGTGTTGCATAACGAAGGAAGGGCGAGCGTTCAGTCGCCATATTTATAGCGACGCTCTCCGCCGCCGTCGGCTCGCGCATGCGCGGGAAATAACCCCCTTATTTGTTGGTAAACATGGCCCCTTGTGTGGTCGATAATGTTTTGTGCACCTCATGGAAAATAATTCAGAGCTTGATAAAGGAAATGTGCAGAGGGCGTTGATTTCGCGAAGTAGAGCTTCCCATAAGAAATTATTTCAGGCCATTAGGCTTGAATTATCGCACCATAGGCATTTAAATGTAATGAAAAATGGGGCGAGGAGAGCAATTAGTGAGGATTTCTGTACAAGCCTGTGTTTAAAATTAAAATATTCATAGAAAACTCGCTGAATGATAACAGAAGCATTTTTCTGATATCGTAAACTGACATAACATTTGTACTATGCTCCATGCGGGCGCCAGCTGTTTCTATTAAGTATTTAACACAGCGACGGAAACAACGTAAATAATCATTAAAGTCATACCCATTAACATACACACATTATGAACGGCCATTCACGTGAAAAAAACCACTTCGCTTACACCCTGAAATAGCGTTGATTGAACGTGTCAATACTCCATATACTACCTACAACAAACTTATTTTTGCTGCTCCTGAAATATCTCAGGACTCCTAGCTGTAAGAAAAGGCAGCTGAAAATTGTTTAGTCTAACTGCAAAGCTAAGTTTGTCGCTAAACACAGGTTATCTACAATCAGCAGTTTGTTAATAGCACTTAGAGGCACGTGTACCTACATACTATAGGTACCAATACAACTATATCACGATTATATTAAGTATCTGTCACAATCAAGTCAATTATTTACGTATATGATTGAGATTAGGAAACCATTCGACTGGCTTCAAGCGGATGTAATTTTTAGTAGGTACCTAAATTGTTTTGTTGTTTTGATAAAATAGTGACTTATTTCATGTAATTGTAGTATAATATGTAATAAGTGCTTTTACGTACTTTAAAATTGATACTAAAAATTTTGTTTATTTATTAAATCACTTATCCAAGATCATCTACATAATTCGTTTATCTTACAAAAGGTAAATGTTAATGAGGCATAAGTACTTAACTACAGCATCATGTTCATTAAAAATCCTTATCAAAAGCTTCCCCTCTCATTTAAAGATTCCATTTAAATATAGGTACTAGTATCATTATGTCTATTTCACTATGGTAGACAAGTAAATCATTTCAAGACATAGTTACTTATTGTGTGTCTAGTAGGTAGGTATGTACTATCGGTAAAACTTAATCATGCTCAGTTTAGAAAATAATTCTGCGGAAGCGCAGCTAGTGACAGACGGCACCCCTTTCTGGTTTTGCCCAATTAGAGACAATAAGTATGGATTTGTGTGAGTACAGGGCGTGTAACAAAAAAAAAAACAAAAAAACATTAGCAACAAATCAAATAAAAAACAAACGCGCATCCTATTGGACAAAACGCATGCGTCGGGCGATCCGGTTAAAGGTGAGCATGCGGAAGTTTGGCCGATAGTACCTACATTGTCTAATAAATTAGTCTGCCTTGCTTATTAAGTTTGTTCTGTATTTTCTATAATCAGCCTCTACTATTCCCACTGCTGGGAGATAAGAGATAAGGGAGCGGACCGTGATCCACAACGCGGACCCAGTGCGGATTGGTGGATTTCATATTTCTGTAGGTACTAAGCATTTTGTACAGTTTTGGTTGGCACATTCTGTTATTTTAAACTTATACTACCTACTGTCATCTATAAAAATTGATTCAGGATTTAATATCTATAAATGAAAAATATACCTATTTACTTACTACAAGTAGATATATAAGTACCTAGGTGTATGTTTGGTTCAAGTGTAGGTAACACTTCAACCAAAAATACACCCACTTATTTCAATACCTACTACACTCTTCAATGCGCAAGATCGTTGTATATAAACCTCTATCTGCTCCATATAGCACTCTACGTAGATCCTACCTACGCACATGCTATTTACGTTTTACAAAATAAACTTAACACTCAACGGCTGATAATAACACTTCTAAAAACATATTTCAATTAGATAGCGAACCGGCGCCAACGATGTTCACCCTTCTATCACAATGTTATCCACACCTCTACATTAAACTCGATTAAAGTGTATGTCGGTATGTGCTTGTTTGGCTCTAAAACTGTTGGACTAAAACGGATCATTTTAGATGGGTTTTTTTCGAGCTTATGTAGTAGGTGGATTACGTTTATCAAAGATTAAATTAAATTTCCTCATCGTCATCATTTCTGCCGAAAGACGGCCTCCAATGCTGGACATAGACCTCCCCTATAAGCGTCGTCTCAAATTAAAGTTATGGAAATATTATGTCATATACCTAAATAATAGGGATGATACCTGGGTAAAAAAATATTAGGCACGATTTTTTTTGCTTTGTCTTAATAATAAAAAAAATTTAGATAAAACGCATTAAAGTTAAGGAGTGCGGGCTCGCGATCACAACTAAGTATAAAATCTAGCAAGGCGTGACGTCATGCCACATTTTAACTCAATGTATCGCCGTAATCTTTAGATTACGTAAAAAAAGAAAAAATAATTGTCCAATATTTTTTAATTAGGTATCTACCTGACGGACAAAAAAAAAATAAGTCATCATTCTCGAAGCCAATAAAATACCATGATGCCATATTTTTCAGTTATGAAAATATTTCGGTTTGAAATCTGAAAATCTTTGTAAGTTTTTCATAAACCGCAATAGGAAAAGTACAAGTCGCGTACATTTACAGGCAACACCAAAGCAGGAGCTAGTTTACCGATAAAATAAAAAAGCTACCATTGATACAAACTAATGGAGCCCCGACACGCATTAAGTGCTCGTTTTAAGTTATAACTTAAACTTTTTCCAACGAAAACTCTACTTAAAGCATTATCTTTTGGAAACCAAAAAGCAGCAAAGTTGTACTGTTTGAACGTGAAAATTTATCTTCAAATGTAGGTACACTTTTGTCTTTATACAGGGTGTCCGGTAATTAATGGATAACCTTGCGATAGCATATAATAGACCCTAAGGCCGTTCTAAAATAAATACAAAAAAAATGTATATCCCAAGTAGTAAGTACCTAGGATATAATTTTTTTAGAAAAAAATTCTGTGTAATGTCTAGTCACATTATTTATTGCCTCTCTGTCGGCGGCATAGTCAACGTACAATATTATAACAACAGATAACCGATGGAATTTATTCATTTGTGGTTGTGGTGATGAAAAATGTAAAAAAAGTTAGTATTCTTTTTCAAAAAAATCTTAGTTATTACTTGGGATATATTTTTTTTTGTATTTTTTTTAGAACAGCCATAAGGTCTGTTATATGCGATTTCAAGGTTATCCATTCTTTACCGGACACCCTGTATACCTTATCTCTTATGTATTGAGGCGTTTCTGTAGCTGTATTACACAATTCTTAACTTAATTAGGGCGTGTGTGACTAAATAGATAGTATGTGGTGAAACTCAAGTAGGGGAAGGTGGGGGGACACCGGATAGTTATGAAAAAGAAACAATAAATAAATCACTATGTTATTTATTGCGGTAATCAATGTCATAAATGTTTAAGTATACCTTAGGCATAACTTTGGCATAAAAATGTTTGAGATCAATCTTAGTAATTAAACTATAGGTATATTTTTTTTTTTTACAAAAATTATAAATCCGAATTCACCCCATACCTATGGGTCAAACCAGATAGGCAATTTTTATTCAAGGGGTGAATACAGATACTAATAATAAAACTAAATAATCAAATTATTCGCAGTTTTTTGCATACAAAAATAATAATTCTGTGTGTAATTAATTAATTAATTGTAATTATGTGTGTGACGCTAAAAGTTATCCCATTCTGCCTGCCAGCACTGAATTTATGGCTAAAAGCATGTCTGACTCCGACCACTGCAGCCTATTTGACTTTCTCACATATGTATGTTCGTGGCATGTTGACGCTCGCACTCTGTAAAAAGTAAAAAAATAGTAATTAAACAGAGGAATAAAACAAACGCCTGCAATAACTACATATAAAATCAATCGGGGGTGAAACCGGATAGTCGAAATCACCCCGTCCGCTTGTACCCCACAGGTGCCATGTTTGAAATTGTAATACTAACACAGATTATGTTTACACTCATAGCAACAACAAATACCGTTTTAAAAGGTTAAATATGTATTACTTCATAAAAAATACAACTGTATATGATAGCACATACCTAAACTTAATGATAACACTTTAAAAAAGTCAAAATATTAGATAACTTACCTTTGTTTACAATTTTCGTTTATAGACGCACGCGCTGAGATGTTACCGTCGCCGCAATTTGCAACTGCGCTGAGTAAGCGTTCGCGCGTAATTCACCACTCGCTAGAGCGAAACAGCTGTACGCGGAGTAATGAAATAGCAACTATCTGGTTTCACCCCCTGTCCGGTTTCCCCCCACCTTCCCCTATATTTTCTGAAAACACATTATTCACAAGTGATAAAAAGATACCTATTTTTTTCACAAAAATACCCAATGTTACCTGGTACATAAGCATCTTCCCTTTATGCATTTTGTTTACAAGAATTCAAAAACAAAAACATAATGTAAAGGTTCACGCAAAAAGCGATATAAAAATGAACGAAAACATAAGAAGGTAGGGGACAAACTTCCTTAACTAAGCTACATAAAAACAATACCTACCTACCGACTTATCTACCCACCAAATTAACCTTCTCACACAAGTTTCGGTTCCCGAGGCATTCTGAAACAAACAAACATCGCGCCGACGTCCCCTTTCTCCCCCGACGAGGGGCGAAGTAGGGTAAAACTCCCTTACCCAAACGTACACAGTATTTCTTGATTACCACAGGTCCTACGCTGCACCAAGCTAAAGATCTGCATGCGAATTTCCAAATTTACTAAATCTCGATTCGATATTCGAAAATGATATCGATTCTAGGAACGAGTGCTCCAAACGAGACGACAGTTTCATGGTACCGGAGACGTTCGCCATTCCATTTAAGTTATCGTTTTCGAAATGCATTTAGTGAGGGACGTGATCTGTTTGTGTTTAGTTTAATTAATTTATTTTGTTCTTTGTTCTTGGGAATTAAAGAAATTGGAGGCAAAAGTGGTGCGGAAAATGTACGGTAAGCCGGAAACGCGGCCCCATACATCCAAATCATGTCATTCGTGGCGCCGCTGCCGCCGACAATGTACCAAATGTCATGATATATCGCGATGGAAAAAAAGATTGGATGGATATTTTACCTATAACAAGAATCGGTAATCCAGTTGAGACAGAAAACGATGTCGCCATGATTTTGATACTTAGATGGAAATTAAGCTTGAGTAAACAATAGCAGAATAATTACTTATTTAAGTGTCTAAACTATGCCTTCAGTATATATAAATACAGGGTGGCCCATTTATAGTGGTCCAAAATTTTTTTTTGGGTCTAGGATATACCGCTGTTTCATCTATAAACGCAACATATGTTCCGCGAAAATCATTAGGTAGTTTAGAAGTTGCAACGGTGCCGTTTATGCATTGAAAATCAAAGCAGACATGTCGAAAATTCATTGTATTTTTCTTAATTTTGATTTATTATTATTTAATAAATTAACTTTTTGTAACAAACTCCAGTGCTTTCCTTTTAATAATTAACCTAAAAAAAAAAACAAAAAATCACATCTGAACTACTGATTTTCGCGGAAGAACACAATATATAGCATTTAGATGAATCATTAGGATGTCATAGACTCAAAAAAAAAAAACTAAAATTAGGACCGCTACCTAACTAGTAACTTGAGAAGGTATAGATGTACATAAATGTAAGCACCTTGACTTATGTTAATCTGAGGATACTCAGCAGATAATAATATTTTACGTTCCACGATAAATTGTAATTATGATCCAATTTCATATCCATGGACCTGTCTAGTACCCCACTATTTTAATAAAGATTCTTAATTAGCGAGCTCGAACGAGTATGCAAAATAATTTGCTATCTTTACTTATATTATACTAACTACATATATTGAAGAAATATTATTCTTACTTGCAACTATAATGCAATACTCGTCTGACGGCGGGTTGTCGAGCAATCAACATGTAAATCGATTATGTTTTAATTAAAATTTGCATGAATATTTAACTAATTTGAGAATGTTTTTATCAAGAGATAATCAACGCTGATTGAGCATAAATTACGTTATTGATTACCTTAAATCGGTGCTCCGCCCTTTCTTTTCCTACCGACCTTTAAATACGTAGATACCGAAAGGTACCTAATTATTCAAATGAAGCAAGTTACCAATCTAACTTGGCTTGTCTGTGTTAGGTATTTATCTACGTGTACCTACCTATAGGTATTATCTACTTGGTACATCTCTAGAGAAAACCTTAATTCAATACCTACCTAGTCTTTCACACACCTTTTTTTTAAGGCAGCATTAAATACAGTCTATAAAAAACTATCTTCCCATTATAAAAGCATTTCGTAGCACGTAAGTAATCGTAGCAACAACTACGGCATTGTGATGACTTGTCAAATAGGTACATTGCTACGCTTCTCGTAGACTTGAATTATTCATATGCAATTTGTGAACAAGAATCGCGAATAGTCTTCTTAGGTAGGCTAAAGTCATTGAGGTTCATATAATTATAATTAGGTGCTTGTTCACACAGTCACACAACAAACCCAATTGCAATTCCCGGAAATTAAAACTTAACACAGAACATTCAACCACCACATAATGCCCAATTTAAATATAACATTATTTGCATACAGCCTTTTTCATGATCTTGTCTTGTATCTCGAATTACGTGGGAACCATCAACTCTTTACTTTATGTATTTAAGTAGGTACAGGAATATAATATTTCGCGTAAATTCCGACTTCTTTGACACCCGCTGTGTGGGCGGATAACCTTCCATAAATAATTTTCAGCGGGATATGCGGTCAAATTAATAATATTTTATGTTTGGTACATACATAAATTTCTTGCATATAAGTAAGTAGTTATTGATGACGTGGTTCTTAAAGAAGGTAGGTAAACAAAGTTTTGATTATGCAATGCATCGATTTTAATCTTGGCTACCGCGCTGAAATAGAGTCGAAGATAGAACCAATGCATTATAATTTTCCAATTGTTTACCTACTACATAAATATTCCGAGTATTGTTTTCCGTCAGGTTACAGATGCATAATGTTACTTACAATTGCCAACGTGCCCTTATTGGCAATTGTAAAATAATAGAAAATAAAACCGATCAGTAAACACAACATTTTATAAAAACTCAAAACATCAAAATAATGTTTTAATCTCCAGCCGCACCGCTAAAATCGATACAACGATTTTTCAACTACAAAAATGTTCCGAAACGATTTGCCCATAAATAATTGTAAAGACAATTGCGTGTATATAATAAGCAAAAAGTATTAAAAAGAGCCCCCATCGTAAAACGAGAAACGAATGTGTTTTTTATACAGAAGTAGGTGAGAGAACCTTTCGATACCTACCCACATACATTTATAGATAGGTACAAGCTATTGATGTTTTAATTCCGGTGCCTCGTAAGTCAAAAATAGTGGCTAATATATTCGAGTTAATCGCAGGATGCCTCATTTAAGTAACTTAAAGTTAGAATTTTAAAAGAGATTACATAATTTCCTACAAAAAGTGAGGTGGGAACTAGAAAGTCCTAACTTATTTTTGGAAAACGCTGAGTTCTCATGATTTAGCAATTTTAAATTCAACTAATGTCGATGTCGAGATTAGAAAAGTTTTTAATCCACTAAGTAACGCCAGATTCCTTTGATTAAAACGAACATTGAATCTTCGCCAATATAGGGGTGTGTAATGAATACTTAGATTGAAAAAACCGTTTTCAGCGTTTTTTGACAGAACCGGTTGAAAATTTCCAAAATCTACCATTAATAAGCAAAACAAAAATCAATTAAGACAGCCGGAAGCTAGCACAAGTCGAACAAAAAACTCTGGCTGCTAAATAAACTGAAGTGTTTACAAAATATTTACAACAATTGCATTGCAAACAAATGAACACAAAACAAGGAAATTCTGAAAATTGTTCCCTACGGTACCTAAAAAGTTAAACATTTATTTGTCTGGAACTTAAACAGCAGTCCTTATGCAGTATATATTATACCCGGACGTAAAGCCCCATCCACACAGAATGTGGCGGGTATTAAGTGCGTCCAGACGGCACGGGCGGCTGCGTCAGCATCGGAACCCTTACGAATTTCAACCCTTAGACGGCGGAACCGCTAAACAAGTCTGAGTGGCTTTCCAGTTTGTTATGAGAGGAACAACGCATGAGAGGGTTGCGATTTTGCGAAAAGAGCGAGCGTGTAGCGAAATGGCGTAAAGTTAATTCCATCTGTAAAAGGCCAAGTTTTATGTTTAAACTTGTACTAAATATAAATTAATCAAAAGTACGTATTCTTTCTATATTTCTAAACAGTTGATTATACTTTCATTGGAATTCCTATGTTAAAATAGTGATTGCAGATCCGGTTTCTCAGTCAATCTTTTTGTTTTCTATGAATTTCAAGTTGCCGTATTAGCATTATTATCATAACAATGTATCATGGACACTATCGACTTCATCTTGACTTAGGTACCTACATAAAGTCTTGAAGACTTCCCCAGTCACTCGAAAAGATAAGATAAGTAAGATTCTGTTGAAAACTTGTAAAATTCGAATTATGTATCCTGGTCATCTGACTGATTAAATATTTAAATATACCTACACATTTTAACCTGCGTCATTTATTTGCATACCACATGGCTGCGAGCAATTTTAAGTACTTACTTAAGTATTTTCAAAACTGGAAAATATTTTATGAAATGAAAAGCTTGTACCGTTTCGAAGTTTTCATAGAAGCTAGAGCTTATAACTTTACGTCTGTCCGTCTACTATTCCGTATAAAACGGCTTTACTCCGCAACAGGGAAGGGGCCCGCGTTGTTAGGTACTCTACCTAACTAAAGTACGGAAAACGTCGGTCAAAGCATTGAACTTTAGAGGAAATTGTCCAAACTACGCGCTTAGCATTTGAGGGACCAACACTTTAGTGAGATAACCTTTTGTTGGAATGTCTGTTGCTTGTTCTGACTGTTGTTAAGTATCTCGACTCTGTTTTTTCTGTAGTTTTTTTATACTGTGAACTTTTATGACACCGTACTTTTTAAATGTAGGTAAGTAGATAAAAAGTGTATTTAAGTAGCCATTTATTATCTGATCTAGATATGTAAGTAGGTAGTTATTATAAAGATATATTTCATGTTTGAAGACATAGAAAGGAATGCAAGAACTTCAATTGTTTCAAAACAAACTCAAAGCAGAAAACAACAAATCAACCAAATTGAATTATATCTTGTAAATATCTTTAATGGCCATTATTTACAGGCGTACTCCTAACAGGACGAGTTAATTTAACAAACAGCTACTAAACAAATTAGATTGGAGTCCCGAAACGCAGTTAACGTTTCCGAGCGTCAATTACTGGGTGTATTAACAAAATAATTAGTCAACAATTATTTCAGCATCGTAACATTTTGATAACGCTCACAGGTCCGTTTGGGGCATCTGTTGCCTGCCCACAGTAGGATACTCGATCTTGGCACATACACAAACTTATCATTCCACCCCAGAAACTGAACATCGTCTCTTATCTCCAAAGACTAAAGCTGAAAATTTCTTGCTCTGCATTTTCAGGACGGCAAATTTTAAAGCGGTGTATGGTAGAATGTTGTTCTGTTCTTAAAATTAATTTGGGCCTCTTGAGACTCTACTTGGCTTTCGGACGAGATTAAATCAATCCCCAGTTAATGAATTTTGGTAGGTATGTACATGTATCTAAAAATGACTGGGAAAACATCGGCGTTGAAACTATAGCTTTCTAAATGAATACATTAAATTCATATTTCAAAGGAGAAATGAGTGAGACGCCCTTTGATAAGTTGTAAAGTGGTGTGTAGGTACTGTATTTACATTATTTTATTATTGATTTAAGTAGAATTAAATCTGCTTTTATTTTATCACTCGATTATCGAAATATACCTCTATAAAAGTTTTCAAGCAAAGCGACGAAAAGCTAGTGCATTGTTTGGACTTTAAAATACCTACTAACTTTTCTGTCTAAGTTACTAAGAGCATTTTCTAAGATATAATGTAAAAACCTTCTCTTTGTAGATAATTAATGCTGTAGAAACTCATCCATAAGAATCACCTTTTACCTTCAAAATATTTGAATATTCAAAGGTTTTAAACGAGCTAAGAAAAGATTTTCTCATATTTCGCACTTACTTACCTCACTCGATTCCTTGTTGTTACTTGATTCATACAATGTAACTTGCCATGTAACATCAGAATGTGTGCACAGAAAATCGATTCTCATGCTTTTCCGCGTTATCCGGCCTCTTGTCCCCATTATAAGTTGGGTCTACGATCCCCAAATAGGAGGAAACCTAACCTAACCTAACATGTCCCTACCTACCTATGTAATATAATTGAGTTGAACCAAGCTTGCATTTTACTGAATAGGTAGGTATTTATTATTGGTCTTCATGAAGCGTTGAAAAGTTTTCTTTGAGTGATTCTTAGGTGTTATTTACACACGATAATAAATTTCGCAAGCCATAAAGTCCTTGTTTGTCATCATTATAATCAGTTTAACACTCATTAATAGGTATTTTTATCACAGGTGCTTTGTAACTTAATTATTTTATTCATACATAAATCAGTTCGCTCGATAAAAATATGTTTATTGCGACTACATAACAAGGGGCGTTCACACAATCATATATTTTATTTAAAATCGTTTGTAACGTGTATATAACCTTATTTATGCGAGAAAATAAGACGATATCGTTGCTTTCGTGTGTTTACGACACGTGTGTCGATGCGTTAATTCGATAAGTAATATAAAAACTGTGAATTTATTCGCGATCCACAGACTAAACGTTACATAAAGTAAACGTTCGTATGTCCATGTGTCAGGCAGGTGGCCCTGAAACAAGCTTGTAAGATGCTATCTGATCATTTTAGTTTCACGCTGAGAGGCTTTTAACGGAGTTTCAATTTCGCAATGCATTTAAATTCAAGATTATCTGATGCGTTTCGATTTCCTTCCTAATAAGTCCAATTTATTTACAGAAGATATTATAAAGTTATTAGAATATGGAGAGTAGATTTTAAAAGGAATGATTCGTAATGGCTCTTAAATTCCAGTCTTCATTTCCGATCCCCTATTTGAAGAAATTAAAACCAAATTGAAACATGAGACGATGTGGGGCCGTAAAATCACAGCTTAAATTCAAAATATTACAAAAAACGTTCAAAAACCGTCGGCCATTTTTAAATCATGTTTCATTGGCATTCGATTTTTAAATATGGTGCGGAGTGCACCGAACCCCAATTCGATAGTCTGATACAATCATCCAAATTAGAGAGACCTCGTGAGCTGCCCTTTCTGCCTTTTCGAGATCTGTAGGTCAATGGCCTGCGCGAGGGGTAGAAGGTCTGGTAAGGTTGGTCGTCTGGCAGCCCAGCTCAGTCCTTGGGAGTGGGGACGGAACGGTACTGGCAACACGCGAGGGCTTGTCGATGTCAACATCTATCATACGTTTTATGGTTGAGAGGCTTTGAAGCGGACCGCTTACATGCGAGTCTATCCACTATTTGCCTTGTTTTAGTATTACAGTTCTAAGGTCTTACCGTATTGAATTTAGTTTAATTTTAGCAGTTCGACAGAAAATCAATGCACGCTAAGATAACACAAAGCCAGGAATGGAGTAATTTATTCAGAATTTAGGAACGTGTAAAATTTAGAGTTTATTGTGCCCGTTGAATAATTTATCAGGGATTATTTCGAAACAAAATTTATAATATCATGAACACTTTTGTTGACATTAGTTTCAATATTGTTATATTTGAGGTTCTTTTAAAATAAATTAATGATCAGATAATCTAATTCTGTCTGACGAACGACATCGACTTTTACAAGCCAGCTGCCTTGGTCCCGATCTGTGAAATTAGATTGTTTATAAAGTTCGTCTCATATCTGGATTAGTCACGTTCGGGGACTTAACTGCCTTATCAAAACTTCAATACTTAACGGTGAAACTGTTCCGGGGAAACGGGAATACGTAATCTTGACTTCATATCCAATTCGCATGTTATCACAAATCCTGCCTAAGAGCGGTGGTTGGATCGTGAATACTCGAACGCTGCCGTGCATGTCAAACCCGCAAATACTGTCATAATTTTGCAAGACTTTTACTAAAAAAAAATGACTCAACATGGAACAACCTTCAAGAAAAAATCCGCTACAATTCAGTAGCAATAAGAACCACAGTTGTTTGAAGTTACAGCAGTCGTTGTAGCATTTTGTGTCTCAGTACACAGATCAGTGAATTCGGTAGGTAAAACTTTGAATCCCCATCCAATTTTGAGAGAGTCCATTTGCATCTCTTCTTGCATTAACTAACGGACCCGCGTCGAAGTTTCCTCTTGGCGAAACTTCTTTTCTGCTTCAACTGTTTTGGTAATGTGGCAATTTCATGGAGCGAGGATTAAAAAAAAATCATAATAAAAACTCTTTGGTAATAAAACTCTGAAACAAATCTGAATTTGTACGCTTGCAAATAACAAAAAAGGTGCGAGTTAATAAAGGATTGCGCTAAATATTTCTTATTACTTTTTTTATTGCAGCTTAGAAACAATAATTTTCGTCGTTTAACGTAGGTAGATACCTATTTCTTTCCAAATACAGGAAATCTTGAACGCTCGCCTATCTATTTGATGTAGACAGGTACCTTCCATTTCCATTTTACGACTTCTCATTAATTAACCATAAAATAAAATTAACTCGGATCGATTTAGTGGTATTTTGAATAAGGCATGATATGTATATCTTTGTGTTTATAGTGTGGTGTAATAAACATGGCTATCATTAAAACGTTCCTAACTTGTGTTGTATTTGCCCGCTGTAAGTATTAACTGCGTCAATTGCCTTATCGGCACCCCCACAGTCCTATTTCGTGACCAATTGCCGCCGTCTTGGTGTAATCAACGCTTTATTGCACCAAAAAAGAAAAGCCAACGAGATAATAACAGTAACATGTGTAATAACTGAAAATGTTTGTCGCTACGTGTCACGCCTAGATATGTGATGTTTGACACAACGGTTAGCACGTTCCACAAATATTGTGCTACAGACAGCAAATACGAGGCAAATGTGTGTGCCTTAGTATGGCACAAACATTGGGGCATAATGCCACGGTAAATTGTGCACGTCGATATAAAATTACGAGTCGTTATGGCGATTGTCTCTGGCAGCACGAGCGCGGCACGTTCGCGACTTATCGCTTGTTCAGTTTTTCGCACAATCGAACCGTTTTCTGTTATTGGTATGTATGTATTTTTATCGGGATTTTGGGCGATGCTGAGCTCCTATTCCAAAATTTATGTTACATAAGCATGAGAAAAACTTGGAAATTCCCGATACAATCATGAAAATTCTGTTCAGTATTTTCAGCTTTGTTTTCAGGCAAATTGTTAGCACCCATTGTGTGTTTGTTTCAAGAGGAATGACCTATTTGAAAAACGATCAGAACAATGACCTGTTTGTTACAGACAATCGCTGTTAAATAGAGCACGTCTGCAAATCACAATTCCAATTGCGAAGACAATTGTTGCTACGATTATAAGTATGTCATTGTTTCTTTGAACCTACGCCAATAGGCATTTGATGATGATGCGATGGGTACATTGCATCATTGACTATAAACTATGTGTACTTACATACATGCTTAATCACCTGCAATATTTAAGACTGGCGTTTGAACATTTTTAAGGCTAGGCTCAAAAGACTATTTCAGACACCAACCTACATGGTCTTCACATGATCTGACCAAGATTATGTCTGGACTTTAAAAGAGACTGTGACCTCTGAGTTTGTTTCGGCCTTTCTTCTCAGAGTAGTCAGATAAGAAACGCCGGCCTCATCTAGTTTTAAAAAAAAATGTTTGACGTGTAAAAGTGTTTGTATAAACCTACTTTCAGAAATAAAATCATTTATCATTTAGCACCAAAGAAAATAGAAATGAAATAGTAATTTGAAGGTTGCACCTCACCTCGTATTGTACCACTCTCTCTGACCACAGCAATAAATCAATGATCGTATAAAAGAAAGCAATTAAAAAGGCTTTCTTAGACAAAGACGCACATTATCACAATGAGGAACGACCACCTTCACTATATCACCTGTAATTTTGAACTGATCTGTACCTTACCAGTAACGCATTGTTGCAACGCGGAAGAGTTTGACATTTTTGTTTATGCTCCAAATTTTTATGGAACGAACCCACTAAAACACCAACAAAAACGGACAATGCACTTTCAGTTTCTTTATAAAAATAGAACAATGACCATCCAAAGGACGGGGTAAGGTGTTTTTGATTGTAAAAACAATGGTTTGTTACGCAACTTTTGTTCTGATGAATGTCCAATTTTTTCGTAGTTGCATGTTATAGAATATTGTCAGTCATTCTCAGAACATTACTGGTGTGTTACAGTGCAAAAAGTGGACCAACGTGGTGATGTTTTTTGATAAACATAAAAAGTTTTAAAATAACCAAATGTGCCCCTGAGACGTTATCGTTGAAGATAAGTAAAGGAGACGCAGCTAGTCATAAATATTAGTGAATTGTAATACGCAGTCACGACTGTGAAGCGTGACGGATCATCGGATCCAGAGGTAAATGTTACAATAATACAACAACCGATTCCCAGTAAAGAACAAATGGATATAATATCCGATGATTTATTAAGCAATATTCGGTATTCTTTCGCTGCAAAGAATAAGAATCGAAATAAACAAGGATTTGCGGAATGTTAACACGAAAATTATGTTGAGGAAGACATTTTAGGAATCTAGTGAGAATCAATGTTATTTGTTCGTGTTGTCGTGTATTTGTTTGTGGCTGTGAGTTTCAAGGTTGGTGATCGGAACCGGGGCACAATCGATGGTCGTATAAATTATGCATTTCACTGACATACGCGTTCGTTTTCGATTTCTAGGATAAATTGTTATGGTAGTGAGTTGGCGGGTTGCGATTTTGATTCATGACTATGTAGGTATAACATAAATTTTACTTAGGTTTTTAAATAGTAGTTCGTTAAATTATGGCTGGGTAATTATTTAAACAACTAGTCTTATCTATTCTATCATATTTATTTCCTATTAGCAGCACCCGGCGCGTATGCGCTGTAATGCTATAAAAAGTAAAAGAGTGTTTGGTGGTATTTTTTGGACCAGAAACCTTCGTGGACGTCCTCAGAAGACCCTACCAAAGTTTCAAAATCTGATCAATGGTTTAGGAACGCATAGTGTACAAACATACACACATTAATTTTTATTTAGGTAATATAGATAAGTATTTATGAATGATTAAATTATACGAGAATTATCCGAATAGAGTTTATTAATGCGCCTATCTAATGTACTTTAGCCCGTTCTAACTAATGTTATATATTGCCTATTTAAACACCTCATTTATAAGCTTATTGGTATATTATTTACCAATAAATTTAAGAGTTTATTAGGTAATAGCCTAAGTGTAAACAGTTATAAATTAATCGTGACCTGCAACTCTGCTGATAGGAAAGTTTATTGGTATCAACTGCTTCTAATAAATTGATCAAAGTACCTACTAACCAATATACCTACCAACGTATACATAACTAACCAAGTAAACAGTCTAATGAATTAAGTTGTATGCAAGCAAAGTTCTGGCCTAATTACTTAAGTATTTTAACACCGTATGCACTACGCACATTCATTGTCGATTCCCAATTCAATTCTATTTGCATTAAACGAATTTTCCCGTATTTCAATTCATGGTTGTACTAAGGCTAATTAAGAGTTTCAATGTAATTGTTGGGGCTCAATTACACTTAGAAATTTTGCTCATTACTGTTGAGAAAATAAATGTGATTCGTCCCCCTAATTCTGTTATTTGCAGAGGAATCTTCTATCCATTTCCTTTTGAATTTCCGCCTTCATTTTACGGTTGGAAGAAAAATATCAGCTGAAAACTTTTCTTATTTTCAATAGTGTAGAAATATTTGTCAAACGTCAAACGTTGTCGATGTACTAGCTACCTAGTTAGGTAGTTACCTATCCAGGTAAGTTTATATGAAAAGGATTTAATCACAAATATTAGGTATAGATGTACACTACCTATACCTGTTTAATGTCTAAAAGTTTTTACCCACCAAAATACCAAGATGTATGGGGTTGTCGAAGGAAAAGCAACCTGCCATAATCGTGACGTCATGAATGTGACACCCAAGGGGATGAGAGGTCTTACACTGTTCGCGAATGACAATATTAGCTCCCATGTGATAGAGTCCGTCCTTACTGACATTTAATCGGGCACTATTTGGACATTTGAACTCTTCTACAATTTTAAAGCCCAAATACACACCCAGAATTCAGAAACAATAAAACTGAAGATCTGCCAATCTCTTAAGGAAATACAGTGTATCCATAAACTCAAACTCAAACTCAAAGCATTTATTTCAATTAAACTAATTACAGGCACTTTCAAATTGTTAAAGAGTCGATCAGTTAGTCAGAAAGTTGAAGCTAGTTGCCCATTCCAAAACGTGAATCTTTATGGAGAAGAATGGGCAAGAAACTCCAAGGACACTCTTTTATATCAAGATTATTACAAAATCCTGGGTACTTTTTCTGGGTAATTATTATTGTTACTTCTATATCTGAGAACAATAGAAAAAAAAACAATTCGAAATATTAGATTAAAAATAAGCTCTGGCAGTGGCATGAGATGACCAGGCTCAACTGACGGCGCCCGTTCACGAACATGACGCGTGGATCAGCAACATGCAGCTCAAACATTTTGTAGCGAAATAACCATATAGGGACAAAACAATAGTTAATTAACTGAGCGCTACCCAAGTTGCCGACTGTGTAACTAAACCATTAGGTATCGATCCCCGAACAAATTAGGATTGCCCTCATGTCCGTGAGAGAACGACATTTTCCTTATTTCGGTGAGAACCGGGTTTAATTTGTCGTTTATACGTAAGTCGATGCACGGATCGGGTACCTGCCTAATTTGTGATATCCAATAGGGGCTTGAGAGCTACCTACATAAATATGATTTTAGTGTCGCTCTTGTAATTACAATTTAGCTGATTACGATTTGTGGTAGGACCTCAAATGTTTGTTTTCGTCGCAAAATGAATTGATATGGGATTTTTAATGTAGGTAGGTTCATTTAGATAAGATACATGTAGTGTGTGCCTTGCCTATATACCTACTTATGTAGATGCAGGTAGGTGGGTAGGTACTTCACCTTATCGAAAAATTAACACCAATAATTTATGACAGCCATTGACTGAACTAAATAATATCGAACAGACAGGTGCAGATGGCGGAATCGATTTAAAAATGAAGCAATCTTTATTTTTTAACTAAATGTTAACTAAATATTAAATAGGATTCAGCAAAAAAGGAAATAATTTTATTACTTGGGTGGATAGATTTCGGAGGTGTAACAAAGAATTAGTTTCAGTGTCAAAACCACAAAACTATGACAAACGACTTGCCAGTTTTAGAAAACAAATATGGCCGTTCATCCTCAACTTTTTGTTAGTTATTGTCCAAACTTTGAAATAATTAGTAACAGAATAGATAGATGGATGAAATTGTATTTAAAAATACACTGACAAAGATTATATTATAGTAAGCTCTTACGCAAATATTTTCCATTTTCTGTGCATTGACCAATAATATTTATATTATCTTTTTATCTTACATACATTCATTTTAACTTTATCCCGGCAACTCACAATCTTTTAATAGACCGGGATCGAGTTATTATACTACGACATCAAACTAGAATCGGATGAGACTGGCTCTTAGCAATCTTAACTACTTAAATCATATTTTTGTAATTACACTTCATATAAAAACCGGGATAAAAATATGCTAAGAAGAAGTCGGGAGCCAATTTTACATAAAACGGTATATAAACGGAAATATGAATGGTTATTTACTACAATCGTGGCTTGCCTCTTAGTTGACTGATTGGCGTCTACCCAGGCAATAAATTCATGCCAAAATGTTTGTTCCAATGTTTGTATATTTGTAAACCACATCACAAAGTCCACTGAACTAATTTTAATAAGCTTTACGTTTGAAGAATTTCAACCAAATTATATTCAGTCTATACAAGGTGGAACAGGACAATTGACATTCCTTCAAACCACGTAAACAGAATCATGTTCTTAACCCGTATACAAAAAATTAATAAAATCCAATGAATACTTTAGCCACAGAAAATTATTTTTCATTTTCTTATTTTTCAACATGATGTAGATCTGAGTCCGTAATAATAGGTTAACATTGCCGACGCCGCGCCCCGCACCCCGCACCGCACCGTTGGTCAGAGACTTTTCGTAGATAAAGCGTGTTTAGTTTTTATGCAGTTGATTCTGCTATTTATTTTGTTGGAAAACTGAATTTTTTAAATTCTTCATTAACTACTGATCTTTGTGTTTTAAAATGTTTCGATGGACTAGTACTGTGTTCGTTTTAATTTAATGTCGTATGTCCAGATCCACATTGTATACCTACCGGTTTTATGTAAGACTATTTGTGTATTCGTGGTACGATGGTCAAACATTTTAACATTCTGAACCCATTTGGGATATGGTTTTATTATATAATTCGAAGGTGAGCAGGTTAAGTTCAGTGTTAACGGGTTTAATTTTTAAACTAAACGCCTACTAATGGTTGGTTCCTATAAACAAACACGAGTCGCTTTACTTATCAATTTTTTATTTGCCAAAATGCATTTTTTATTGCCAAACTGGGCATATATAACTAGATTTGTAAGCTAATTTTACCTGTGATAGCTACTTCCATATGGGAGCGTCTACTATGCAAAGCTATGAGGTGTTTGCTTCATTATTGCTAAAGATATCATACAATAGTCTTAATTTTAACCGACGGTCCATAAATTATAGGAATCGGCCATTAATAAATGCTTTACAACTTCTATCATATTAGTAACTGCCTGTTTAGGTATTTAAGATTTTTAATTTATTTCACAGGCCTATGTTATCAGATCATCAGATGCATCATATTTCCTACACGATTTTAATCCTTCACAACCAATAAGTAGGTAAACAAATACTTTGCAAAATATCTTCAAATAGAGCAAAGAAGTATCATTCGAGTAGCTTCGATCGAAGCAGTATGCCAAATTGGATAACTGCCAATACGAATATTAGTAGGAAAAGGAAGAACATCATACCATTCGTTCACTTCCACCACGTAATAAAATAAGTAAAAGAAGTATTTTCGGAATCACAAATGAGTTTGAACCTAATTTTGTTGTAAGTTTTGCTGTTAGATACCTAGCTCACAGAACTTGTTAGTGGGAGGAGCAGTTAACATTAGAAACAGATATACTTAAGTATTATGATATGCATAGTTTATACACCCACGTAAAAATAACAATTTCAAAGTGTTTCAGATACTGTAAACATTATGTAGGTATACCCTACAACGACGCAACAAGTTGACGAAAAATAATCTTTGATATTATGAAAGTACTAGATTCGAAATAACTTTTCCGGAACAGATTAATAACTACAAAGAAACGATACAGTACATAACACTACAAAATTCTGAAAACATCATTGAAATAGGTATGTACCGAAATGCATCATCCAAAATTAAGATGCACATAATCTGCTTCAGAAACGGTTACAGAATGAAGTGGCTGTGAGTTGAGCGTAAATACCTACATACCTATGTTGTTAGGCTCGTGTGATGTGTATGAAATAACGTATATTAGCTAAGACTGGCGATTATCTTCGGCTTTGATAGTTGCGCACGAGTACAAATCCGTGGGGTGCAGCTTAACTACTGCGACTACGGACCGCGGCAGTCTGAATCAAAAAATTTTTATGATGATTTATGATATCTAATATTTATTGACAGATTATGTTTATTGTTTGGCTGTCTAAAAATAAAGATATTTAAAAATAATACTTGAATATAATTTTTGTAGTTAAAATAAAATAGAATCCGGGTCACTATAGATAAAAAAGTTATCTTTCCACATACTTAGGTACCTACCTATTTATCTTGTCTCTATAGACTATTTACTTACATACATACATACATACATAATCACCCTATAAATAATGTTCCCACTGTTGGGACACAGTAATCCACGCGGGCCCAGTGCGGATGTCACATGTCTTCGAATGTTTGGTTCTAGGACATGCCGGTTTCTTCACGATGTTTTCCTTCAGCATTTTAAGAGCAGTGGTGATGAAACTATTTACACAAAGTAAAACGCCTGCCCGGGTTCGAACCCACGACTACAACTCGTAAGTCGGGGCCGTTACCACTGGGCCATCACTGCTCTCTACTACTTTTTATTTAATACTTACTTATAATACGTTTAGTTATACACAAAAAACGCAGAAACATTGCACTGAACATTCATAGATTTAGCTGCAATGAATGTGGTTTTTTTTATTTAAATAATTCAAACATAGGTACAGGTGGCTTTTGTATAGTCAGACAAGAATTTAAAACTACTCACATTCAACAGGTGTGACGGCTAACAAAAAAGAAAATACTGTGCATTTTTAACCTGCCGAAAAGTCACGCAAATCCTTTTAAAAATAAAACTAAGTACTTATCTAACTATATCCGCAAAAAAACAAACACAATTTTCCCATAAGGTCCTTAGGGGAAAATTGTGTGTGGTATTCATAACTAACCTTCAAACTGATTGGTCAAAGTTCAACTCCAAAGCTTACGTAGACATAACCCCATAAGCCCATAACTAATTGGCCCATAGCCAACACAGAGCAGTTCTTCTCAGTTTTAATATAGAAACAACTGGCATTAACAAGGTGGCTTGTTACTCTATTTTCATGCTGAAAGGCCCTTTGTTTTCAGTTTCTAACAAGCTCGGCTTTCAGGATTGGATCTTGTTAGCGTTAGAGGGTTAGTTATTTATGACTAGATGCTATTTAACCGACTGTGGATGTTCTTTGTGTAGTTAGGACGTTTATGAGTTGGGATTTGGACGAAGTTTGGTCGGTTCTGTGTTTTTAAGTGTGAGAGTTTTTTGAAGCTTATTTTTGGTAGGCTTATCGGTAGGTTAATAGAAAAGTTCGTAATGGAAATATCTTTGTTGGTATGATTTGAAAAGCCATGTCATTTAATTACATAAGATTAGTAGGATTTCTGTTACTAATGTGAAGCAGAGGTTATACACACAATAGATAAATAGTAATCGAAATTCAAATTAAAAAACGATTCAAATAACTACTAGAAACCAGAATTTAATCTTTGATAGACTACTTCATAATTTATAAAGAATTAAATAAGTAGACATTTAGAGCCATTATTCTAGATTTCGAGACAAATATTTAAATTATTTAATAGATAAACGAAATGAATACTGTCATGACTAAGTAATATTTATGTCTACAACTCTACATAATATTTAGTAGATCGTATCGGGATTGTATGCCAATAAGAATACATGAAAATCCGTTCATAACTTTCTCCTTTATTTTGTCCGTTAAGTTGAATCACGGGTACAGTTATATTTGAAAATCTGTCTCGTATATTCAAAATGAATACCTCGAATGTCTCTTGTAAAGATAACTTTATAATTTAGCACGCATTTATTTTTAATAATGATGGAAATATTTTGTCTGAAGTGAAGTAAAGTGTATTGTACCTACATTATTACAATTTATATGTTCTTGTGACAGGTAATGGCAGAATAAATAAGTAGGTACCTACATCTACTTGTTTAAATTAAGACATTAAATGTTGTTGAATTACTTTCAGGAGTAATACTTAGTAGGATAAATAAAACTGAAGTTTTCATAAAGAATCTTGTTTTGCGTTCTTTATTTCACTCAGCGGCCTAATTACGTTACGCGCTTACAATGGCAATGCCTTTCAATTTAAGATTTCAAAAATACCTATTCATTGCGTTATTTACGTTGTCCAGCAGACGAATTTTTAAAACATATTCAGCAATGAATTATGAGTTTCCTTCAAAATCCTTCAGATTCTTCAGAAATTGGGGTTTATATACCTACCTACTTATTCTGTAAGCATTAGCCATGAGCATTTTACCCTAGAAATACTTAACTGGTAAAATTACTTCACAACTCTACTTTGTTCCCCTCAAAAATCTTACAAAACATCACAAAACATGAAGGAATAAGTAACACAATAGGAATCAAACAATTTATTCAGCTGAATATCCTTGGTATCGTAACAATAATTGGAAAAAGCTTTCACCCCGGGGCACCCTATCGTAGGGATGTGTGGAGCATGCGAATGTCGCAGTAGCAGTGCCGATGCTGATCCCACTTGCATTTCCTGCACTGTTTTAAAGTAACGTCTGCAAAAAAACAAAATAAAAGAAAATTTAATTATTTTATTATATTTCCTTTTCTTTTTTTATAATAATAAAGGAAGTTACACTTGTGTATGGAAGTGAATGTTGGGTGTGGCAAAAGAAGCATGAAAGTAGAATAAATGACGTGGAAATGCGCTCCTAGCGAAGCATTTGTGGTGTGACTATGAATGATAGGCTGAGGAATGATGTGATAAGGCAGCGGTGCGGTTTAAAAGAAGATGTAGTGAAAAATTTAAAAAAGTATGCTTAGATGGTTTGGTCATGTTGAGAGGAGTCAGCTGTTCAACCTGATTTTGACAACCACATGTATACAATCATGTTTAGTGTAAGACTAAATGTATGTGTTTCCCTTTGTACAATAAACTAACTTATTGTTGTTGTTATGTTTCTCCTAAAAATTGGCAAATCATCAGCAGCTATTGACAAAAGCTTGACATCAAGCGAGTCATAGTTAGATATGCCCTATTGCCTGCTATACCATAAAAATGGTTACTTACTAAAAACTATTAAAGATGAACGTTTTATTGGGTTTAAAAAGCTTTTAATGTATTGTTACACCTTCAGTTCTGATCATTAAGCTGCAATCTGGGCATAGGCTAAAAATATGGCAGGTAATACCCGTGGTCAACGTGCTAGTCACGTGGGTCAAATTGTAGTGCTAGCCATCGATAGGTACCTACCTAGTGCTAACCATTGCTTAAAGGCACTTAGTACCAGCTTTAAATAGCAACCACACTTGCAATGTTTCTGCTTGCTAAAACAATCGTGCATATAATTCATAATTAGCCGACGTTCGCATGGACGTAAAAATATCGCGGTAATTTTTTTTGCGCACTGGATTTTCAATACTCTGCTTAGCGCCCAGAGTTGAAAATTCAACAGTGTGTTTTTTTCGACGCGTTGGAATGCACTCTGTTGGATTCTCAATGCTCGCCTCAACACCGAGAGTTGAAAATCCAGTGCGCGATAAAATCCCGCCGCGATATTTTTACGTCCGTGCGTGCATCGGTTTAAGTACAAGGAAGCCTTTATATGTAGCTACATGCAAATAAAATTGCGAATCACGTTCGAACCACACAAAGCAGTTTAAATCGCTACGACCTGGGAGGTTTTAGTAATCAAGGTTTAATAATATGCTAACAAAATCCAAGGCGACCTATCTACAAGAAACAAGTTCACCCTTTTCCATATACCTGCCTACTTTACATAACAGTGCCACAAAATTATTCCAAACTAAAAAATAAGATAAAAATTTCCGTCACTTCTACAAGTGTCTGATAAGGAGAAAAGAACAGCTGTCAGAGTAAATAAATGTCCCGTAGGCGTGCACTATGTCCAATCATGAGGTTACTAAATAACACGACACGCATCCCTATGTGGATAATCTAATCCACCGTTTAAACTGTGAACGTCTTTGTGGGCGTGGGCTCCAGTCATTAGATACTAGATTTATTTACCAAATCTGACGTTTAGTAAAAACTTCAATTCATGACAGGCGAACCAACAAAACGTCGAAGTTACTGCCGCGACTATAAACATTTAAATTGAGTTTTTTATCAAGATAGACCTACTCTGCCGGTGGACGAAAACGCAGCAAGCTGATTCGAATTATTCGATGAGTGGATAGAGAAATTTTCGTAATGAGTGGATGCGAATGACCCGGCCGTTTTTATCTATAGGTATAATTAGGTAGATAGATAGACTCTTTATTTTTATTTTTTTATTCTTTTACTCTTTGTTATTTAACTACCTACTTAGGTACATAGTAGGTATTATATACTTCTACTAATAACTGAGATGTTTGAATTAATGCTGAAAGTTTGGATGCATCACTTTCTTCTATCTACACTTCTTTTGTTTACCTATGTTAAACATTACTGTGTTTCCAATTATCAAGCAATAGTCAGACTGATATTAATATTATTTGATAAAGACTTTAAATCACATTTATTTATTGAGGGTCAGTCAAAAGAAGTGGCAATTTGATTTTTATAAGAGTGTTAGTTACGGTTTCTAAATTGGTTACATTATGTAAATATAGATTGCCTAGACCATATCGAAGAACCGATTAGCCGCCAATTTACAAGTATAGCGATGCTGTAAAATTGATTTGGAAATAATCCGTTGATTTGTTTGTTTTGTTAGCGCTACCATAGCCACTCTCGGGGCGCAATCTCGACGCCCCATCTTGCAAGATAACATTATACCTACTCGGCTTAAATATAAGATACCTATAACAAACTAAAAAAAATGCCTAATGAACGTCGAATTTTATTCACCATTCCTGTTTTGAAAATTCAAAAATACTCGAAAGTATGGCGGTGTCACGCTGTCCCATAATGTTGAACATTTTATTCGAACATTTGCAGGTTTTTGGCATTAAATGTAATGCACAAATGGTGTTAATATTACATTTTATGCTTTTAGAGAGTCGGTTGTGGTTGATTAAAATTTTGTCGTGTAATTCTTTTTTCGATGTTATTTCTGAGGCGTGAGAAGGCTCTACGGCTTTTGGCAAGTAAATGAACTTTAGTTAAGCGCCTTAACTCCACACTTATTTGTTTTTTCTCCCTTTATTACTTTGCGATCTTTTAATCTTGATGAAATTGCCTAAAAGAATATTACATTACTAATTTGTATTTGGGCGGTAAGTAAGGGGTTTACTTTAGGTAGGCAGGTTATATACCTACTTTTTCCAGATACTTACCTATACCTAAACAGGGATTACTAATCCACAAAGAGCACTATGTCAAAAGCGAAGGCAAACTTCCACTATCAATAATGCACGGCCACTTACATAATACTCTATCGGAAACACAAGACGAAGATCGAAAAACACCAGTCCTCGCTCCGAGGGAAGGCATAACGCAATAACAAAAATATTTACCGAAGCTCCAAGCGAATAAAAAGATGTCCCTTAATGCGACCCCAGATGCACTCCACCTATTGTTTCTCCAGAAAAGGTTACCTCCGAAGAAATATGAATACCTATAAGTAATGTAATGCAAATTCCGACTGGGGGTCTCGAGCCCTGACACTATTTCTTTTTCTTCTATTTACCCGAGGGCACCTCTGGGAACAATGTTATTAAAGATAGATAAGTGAGGCGAGAAGGATCCTATCTTATCGACCTTTCGTATTTCGATCTAAAGAATTTGTGTGTAAATCGGTAAATAAAGGGTGGCCCTCACATAAGGAAACGAGACGCCCCGAGTCGGCGATCCTTTCACACTCAACTCGATATCCTTCCGAAGCGAGTTACACGATACCAAAGTAGAATGAGATCTTCAGCAATTAAACAATAAAATTTGGTAGAGCTCGTTGCGTTTTTCGTTTCGAGCGTCGGTTAATCAAAAAGCGCTGACGTTTAAACGGCATGTCTAATTTCCTGCACTAATTCAACTGCAGCGATTACTCGCGTGGATTAATCAGACCCGGCCAGTTCAATTAAAAATTTAAAACAGTCTCGTACAATGTTAATACATAGAAACGGAAAGTTAGCGCATTCGTATGAGTCACGAGATCGTAGTACGCATCAGAGTTATAACCATCGCGTCACAGATTACGACACGCTCGTAAAACTCGTCCGTCCATTGAGTAAAACAATAAAACGCGATTTGGATCAAACGGTGTCACTAGCCCGGCGAAGTTCAAGTGCGCGATTAAGTTGCACAACAGGCAATAAACATTTGAAATAAAAACGTAAATATTCGCGTCGTAAAGTGTGTATCATTTGTAATAATAGCGTTTGCGAGATGGTTATTTTTATCCGGGTATCGGTCGGGTCGTAAATGGCGTAGACTAGAAGCAGACGGGTTTTACGGTGCGGCTCGAGACCGCCGGTGAACAGGTGATGAGGTGTCTTCGCTTTATGGTCTGCGAGAGCGCTGCATCTTTCACAAGCTATTGCATTATGGCAGCTCAACTAGAACGATAAATACTTACACGAGGTTTTGGTACCTACCTAGGTACCTACTTATCTTATTATGAAAACTGTTAACAAACTAAACAGGTGTATAAACAGTGGATAATGTAAGCAATAACGTTATGCATGAGTAGGCCAAGAATGAGCAACAGCGACCTATTGTAGCACATAATAAACTTGAACTAAATAGATTATGCGTGAAGAATGTATAAAAGTGCCTTGAAAATTAAATAACTTCTTTCAAGAGGGGGCAGTACTACTGCTGGTTACCTACCTGGGTATAGGTATGAAGTGTCAGTGGCCGATAGACTGTTAACCTTTATTTTACCTTGTTTCAGATAAACAAGGAATTTGGATGACACAAATGGATGCCTTCAATTTGAGTGAACAGAAAAAAAATGAGGTAAGTAGGTACCTAAGTTATTATTACTGCTGCCTATACCTATTTACCTACCTGTACCGACCTTTTAAAAATACTAAAGGTACCTACCTAAGATGAAAAATATACCTACATATGTACTCAATGTACAGTCAAGGACATTAATTGTTTAGCAGATTGTCGCTCTACGTTATAAATTGCCGTGTTTTAGCCGTTTCATACAACAGTCAGAAAATTATTGTTGAGGCAGTCACTTAGCTTAGCCATCTGTTTCTCTGACTTCATCTACCTACTTTAACGCAACTATAATTATCATGCTTTTCCTTTAAAAATTTCCATTAATTTACCTACTAAAGAAACCACAAAATTGCCAGGTAATTTTCCTTACCGATTTCACCATAATTCCCGATTTAATTTGATTCAAAGAGAACAGAGTGGAGAGTTACATCGTCAGCATAAAGTTAATAAGATAGGGGTTGACCGTCCGCCCGGAGGCCGCTGTTCGACCATATTGGACAAAGGACAATGGAGGACGTCCCCAGTGCCTATCACGAGATTCTTTTCGAAAATTCCGTGTAGGTTTGGGCCTAAATAAGTATTTACCTAAGAGAAAAGAGCGTTTATTTTGTGTTTGTCTCTTTACTTAATAAATACAGCGTGATTAAATTTGTATTTTCATAATAAAAGAAACTGTAGGTTAAAATAAAAAGTGAAAGAAAATGTTCAATGCTTAATCCGAAATGAAACAAAAACTTCAGCTCTTCAAAATTTGTATAAACACAGTAGGAATGTTGTAATAACTTTTATCAAAGGCAGCCGTTCCCAAAATTAACCTTGTACAAAAGGCCCTTCGCAACGTCAGGACGAAAGTACCATAGAAGAATTTCCAACAATATCTGCAAAGGATTATGGAGGTCTATCCCACCATTACGGGCCTAAATTGAAGAGGTAGGCCATTGTAGAAACTAAGGCAGCTCGGTAAAGAGAATGTGCTTAGTTAGGAAAATGTTGGGGCCTACCTAATTTGGGTAGGTTATGTTACACGTTAAGTACCTACTACCCTTTACCCGGTTAGTAGTTCGAGTTAACTTACGGAACGAGAAAACGCGTGTACAGCCGCTAACACAATGATTATGCGAGTTTAGTTTGGCGGGCCGTTTTATTAAAAGTTTTGTCCGTATATAAAGTGAGTTTGTATTGACAGGAATTGTTTTGCCTGAAAAATAAAATAAACATCTCTTTTAGGATCGTTAAAAAACAAAATGTAACTAAATTGTTGCAGGTTAATGTGCAAATGTTTAAACCAGATTGAGTCCAAAAAGATGAAAAACCATTGAAGTCGTATATTTTCTTTTACATAAAAACAATAAAAAAAAATTATTAGTGCCTCTACAAGAACATTTTGCAAAACCACATAATTTATGTGATGTTATGATCATAAATCGGTTAATGACCGAGTAATAGCATACAATAAATGCATGACGATTAACGATAAACACGTGTCGGTATCGTAAAACTGTTTTGAATTCAACTGCGCCCGTCTAGAATCTGTCTGTCTAGGTACGGGCCGAATGACTATTTTATTGCCGATTCAAAGCTACGTCATCTCATTTTACGGTGGCGCCTACTTATACGAAATCACATAAAACCAAACACGTCATTGAGACTACTATAATGTTCTATTAGGGGCAATTTAAACAGCTCTCTACAATTTTACGATTTCGACGGCGGTTTATGGCGTGGCACGCGCTTGAGTTTGCTCGTAAAAACCTACGGTCACCTGTTGTGTGTTATCCTTCCTACAATGTGTCAATAAAATTTTGTCAATGGACGACGTTTTAATGTGCCAATTATGGTTCGATGTTTCATTCACAAGTTCCAGTTTTACGACTCGGTTTGTGGCGCTACGCTCCACCATTCCCGTAGGCAAGTTCTCATCGCACTACGGGCTTTCAAGCGTAAATTGATAAAGCCTCGCCTAAATTTTACAAAAAAAAATATTTTTTATTTTTGACAAACACTTCCTCAATAAATTAACTTTTTCTTTTCATCTTGCCGCCTGATGGAATAACTTTGATCAAGGAAATAATTTCAGAGCGTAACAATATTCGTTAGCGACTGTACAAGAATAAATGTTTATGAGCGGTTCCTTCACATTAGTAAGTGGGTAGGTATTTTACGGGACCATATTTTGGACGCAACTATACTGAAGCAGGTTTACGGATTCAGTTATTTTTACTTTGGCATTTCTTATAATTTTATCTTTAGGTGTTGCTAATAGGTACCTATTTCTTGTTTACACGTGTTTTTTCTTAGTGTTCTGACGCTTTCAAACAACATTGGATAAAATAAATGCTAATATATTATGCACAATATCCCGTTTACATGTAATTTTATTTATAGATACCTAATAATTTTCGTAATATAGGTCATAGTGATATATTTATGAACAAAACCACTGACTGGTTTCATGGGAATCCATTTTTCAGGGTTTTACTGTGGTGGAAGAGCATGTTTATTTTATAACATAATTTAGTACAGCAAAAAGAAGAATAGGTTCTCCAATTTTACTATGTGTAACAGGATTTATTGTGATGCCGTCGGCATAACAATTGGTATAGAATAGCCTACGTATAAGTATTGTAACAATCACGTAGCTCAGCAGTATTTCCCGAAAAAAATATAACATTCAGCAAGAAAAGGAAGATTCAGCAGATTTCTTATAAATACACGTAGTCCTACGCCATCGCCCATAACTCAAATGACTGCATACGTCAAGAATATAAAGGAGGAACTTTAGCCAAGCCCCACCTAAAATAGCATGGCCGTTCGTTCAGCGAACACCCGCCACACGCCGATTGGCAGAAACTCAAATAAACCAGTTTACCCGCTCTTGCTCTGACCAATCAGCGCGAGGAATATTTAAAAGGCAATTTAGAAGACATCTTGGGAGGTATCCTTATCTCTGTCATTACGTATGCGAGTGAACGTGACGGGGCACACGTCAATGTAGTGGTGAGTGGTTGTGATGTCTCGTGTTTCGCATAGATGGCGTTAGTTGTTACGTAGTTCGACTCTTTCACGTTAGATGGCGTGTCGATCTGGTGTAATCTTATGGGAGTCAGCTGTTGGTAATGGGATTGTGATGGAATCCGGGCTTAGAAGAAGTTTTCTAGAAATATATCCAAAATTTCCAATTCGGATAGTTTTATAGTATAAAATACTTATCGTTTGTCTTTATTTAATAAACATTGTGTTAGAAATGTAGAGTTTTTAGATTAAACATACATAACCAGGTAGGTACCTATGCCCAGTTTTGGGATATTAACTATTTCTAACAGTTATTGAAGTCTGAGTAGGTAATAACTACCTACGTACCTTGGTTAAACTGTAAGGTGCCATCACGAATGTTCGTTCGTCATCACAAACATCAGGATTAGGTGCCGTCGCACCTGATCCTACCTATAGGTAGGTAAGTAGGTAGGTATCTACCTACCTAAATATTTTGTAAGTACAGTCAGTTAAAAGGATTATTCAGCATATTGATTATCATCTTAAATTGACCGAAATAGATTCAAGTCACAATATTGTCATTCCAAGTCGTAAGAAATGACTACAACACGCCAAATTATAGGTACCTATAAGTGTGTCAATCTGCTCAACAATATATTTCCCTGGCTGAACAAAAAATTTAATTTGGCACATTTCTTACATTTAATTTTGTGAAATTGTACAATATCAATATTCAACAGGTAGGCTAAGTACCTAAGTATAATAAATACTTATGACTTCAATCGTCTTAAATTCGTAATCAAATTAACTAAAATCAAACCTGATTTAAAGCTAAACCAGTATTGAATACCTACTAATTTCCAGGAAATGGCAATTCAGACTAAATCTCATAAATCTGTGTAGGTGTAAGATTTTGAATTAATAACAAATTAAGTGTTCTTATGCACTAATGTTCTATAAATAAATACCAATTTTTAAATTTTGTAAGATTTTAATTATTATCTGAACGATGAATGATAATTTATAAGAGTTGGAGAAACTGTTTGTAAGATTTTTTTTCTGAGCAGGTTTCTGAGCAGGAGAAGTAGTCTCAGTAGTAGGTAGGTAGGTAGTACCTATAAGTAGAATTTGAAATAGGTAGGTAGATACCTACCTAGGTATACCTACAGGGCCACATTAAATTAGCTAGCGAACATATGCAGACGAGATGGATAGGTATCGATTATATAAACACGCTTAAATTTCATCAACTCACACTTCAAGTAACAACACTACCAGCGGTCATATTGACCCCAAGAAATCATTTTTTATTTTTTCTTTGTCGCATTTAGATACCGATACCATCACGTCTGCAAAGTTTTGCTAGCTATTTTAATTTGGCCCTGTATTTTGGAGTTTGGCTCTGCTTATTTAACTGTCCTAAATGCTTTTATTCCATATTCCTCCATTTCCTCGGATATTTTCTTGGCATAGGAAGTAAAGATCCTGTTAATTTTCAAATGTTCTTTTTTTAAAAATAACTAAATAAAGTAAGTGGTAATGGCCATTAATGGTTTAAGGGCTGACTTTTGGCTTATTCCACTTTTCCCCGTTGGATGATCCCCATTGATGGGGATTAGTGAACTTTTTGTTCACTATTCCCCGTTGACCCAAAATTTTTATTTAATGGGGATAAGTGAACTAAAAAGTTCAATAATCCCCATTAGGTAGGTACGTTAAAAAAATAAAATATATGAATCATGTTACATTTATTAATTAAAAATATAACTTTCTTATACCTAATAAAATCACAGATTGTACAATTATAAATTTAAAATAAAAAATATAACTTTCTTATACCTAGTAAAATCACAGATTGTACAATTATTAATTTAAAATAAAAAATATAACTTTCTTATACCTAGTAAAATCACAGATTGTACAATTATTAATTTAAAATAAAAAATATAACTTTCTTATACCTAATAAAGTCACAGATTGTTTATTGAACTTTTTAGTTCACTTATCCCCATTAAATAAAAATTTTGGGTCAACGGGGAATAGTGAACAAAAAGTTCACTAATCCCCATCAATGGGGATCATCCAACGGGGAAAAGTGGAATAAGCCTGACTTTTCAATCGTCAGATAACTTTTACCTGAGGAATAAATATGGCGGTTTGACACATTTTCTATACAAAAGCTGTCAAAACGTCAAACATATTCTCTAGATAAAAGTTATTTGACGATTGAAACATCAGCCCTAATTATTATAATCCACCTAGTAGGTAAGTTTAACCACCGTGAAAGGGAAAGGGAATTTGGTTTATGAGTTAACACTCAAATTTAAGTACTTAGTTGTCAAAAAAGTAAGTTTCTTGTTTTATTGCTACTTAAATCAACCAAACACACATGGCTGACGTTTTCACTCAAAAGAATTCAGTTTATAACTTTTGTTACAATTCATTTTAAGTAAATCAAAAAAATATACATTAGGTAAGTATTTTCTCACAGAAGAATTTAGAGAACTTTAAAAATTGTTTACGTTGTTTATTGTGTTTGTTAACTTTTTACATTATCGCTGTTAAACCATTTCCATTAATACAAACTAAGCATACAATTAAGTAGAGGCTTTAAAGAAGTTTTACTTATTTTATTACAGCCGCAGTCACATATGTCTTTACCTACTTATAATATTAGAATCGTTTGTTCCTACTATACCTACATAACTACTTAATAGGGAATATTACACAAAGCTGCGACAGCAGATGGTGCCACATAAACACGAAGTAAACAAAGCAAACTGTCAAATGCTAGCGCCACCATTTATCGGGGTTTTTCAATGTAATTTCAGCTTACCTCATCCTTGTTACTATAATTGTTGGCAGGCCTGTTGGTCTAGTGGTTAGTGACCCTGACTGCAAAGCAGGAGGTCGTGGGTTCGATTCCCACCCAGGACAAACTTTGTGTGATGAGCATATTGTTTGTTCTGTGTCTGGGTGTAATTTATCTATAATATGTATGTATTTATAAATTATATAAGTAGATATGTATATCAGTTGTCTGGTTACCATAACACAAGCTCTGCTTAGCTTGGGATCAGATGGCCGTGTGTGAGTTGTCCCAAGATATTTATTTATTTATTTATTTAGGTATTTATTGTAGGTTAAAATAATACCAAAAGGTTGAAAAACATGCTTATAAGAATTTCAAATATATTTGTTTTTGTGATATTGAACTACTTTACAATAAACTTTTAACTTTACATTCAAGTAAATAGCACTAAAAATATTGTATTTTTACACTAGGTTAATACTCTGACCTGTAAAATATCCTTCATTCTTATAGTTTTCAGCTCTAAAATGTTCAGAACACAACCCTTAATGTTTTGTTCACTGACTGATGCATTGTCATCTAGGTATTACAGAATATTCCTGACGAACGGATATCACTAAAATAATATATCAGCAGATTGTAAACACACTGGACTTCTAATTAACATTCATTTAACCATATATATTTTTTTTTATAACCATAGATGAAGTTTGTTTTTCTGTTTACGTTATTTATTTAATTATTTATTCCCCTTATAACGATCATTACAGGTTGCATTGCCCAATGCAATTGTACGGTCTCATAAAATGAATTTATTATTAAAATGATGTACAACTTACAATTATTAAGAACTTTAACCTTTTCACTCTAACCTTTTTGTTAGCTAGTCTAACCATAGACGGACGCCATGTTGTTCTGTACCTATATCAAGCGTTTCAGGTGCGCCCTCTAGCGGGATAAATTGTCAGTAAGGTTCCCTATTACCTAAAGAAAAGAAAAACAAGTTCTAATTTTAAATTCACTTGTCATTCACTTCCGCAGTCACCACGTGCAATCTGGATTTGTCTTCTGCCGACGTTGATTTTTTTTACTCTGTGGCACATTTAGCCTGACGAACCCTACCTATTACTTATCGGTGTTGGTTATGGAGTTGATTAATGACCTTAGTCTGTAATAACAATTTGTTACTAACCTATTTATAACCTCATAATAGGTAGAACAATAGTTATAAAGTTAAATAGGTATCCTACTTCATTGTGGTATAAACCACTAGCAGTGATTATAGGTAATCATTTTAACGATTATTAATAATAAAGAAGTTGAAATAGGTACCTACCTATAAATAATTCTGACATGTCAAAATTGTTGAAAACGTTTAATTAATCATGACCAAAATTTTAATAGAGTATCTACAGGTAACCTCACCTATAAAGTCATAATAAATAAAACTTATAGATATCTATCAATAGCTTTAATTATTAAAAAAAAACTTGTAAGATTCCTAACGTCATTAAAAAAATATATTTATAGTTAACCTGTTACTTGTAGGCTCAGCCTTGAGTTGTAAAGAGGGCCACGTGTAAAATGCTCGTTTGGTTCGAACGATAGATTTTTGGGGTGTCGATGCTGTTGTCTTACAGGAGGGTAAACTTTCTGATCTGGTTTATGGTTTATTTTGTGTTGTAGGTAGGTAGGTATTAGGTAATGTTATTGGTGATGTTCTTCAGAAGGGTCAGGTGCGTAGTACTCGCAACCGGCGGGCGTGTATGATGAACGTGAACAAGGCAATGGGAGTATGTAAGGATCATAGAAGGTGGCGCTCTGTGGTTTCTGCTTACCCCCATGGGAAGAAGGCGTGAGTTTATGTAGGTATCTAGGTACTTATGTGTGTATAACGAAGAAAAATTCTGGTATTGAGACTACTCAGAAATATTTCTTAGAAATTAAGGGCCGGCGCTGACTGACATCGCGACACGGCACGGTACGGCATTGCGTGTTTCGGCAGCCCGAAGGACGCTTTAGTATGACGCGGCAAGCCGCGGCATGCCGAAGCATACCTACCGGAGCATGTGTGAGTGAAACAATACAAACAATAACAAGACGCGCGCGCTTCCTCCCTTGCCCCCGCGCTAAACTCATTGAAATAAGGATAAAAAGAACTTGATCAGAAATAAAATCCTTTACCGTGACGTGCCGCGACGTCAGTCAGCGCCGGCCCTTAATTTCATTTGTTTCTTATTAAGTAAATTAAGGTCTTCATAATTGAAGATCCCACCATCTATAGATACTTAAATATTATTTTCAAGTTTATTAATCATGGATAGGTAAATTAATACAAGGTACATTTCCATTTAAGTAAATTAAGAAGTAAGGAACTGAAGATCTCATCATCAGTAGGTACCTATTTTTTTACCCGATTACGGTAAAGCCAAAGGAGGGTTATGATGTTAACAGACTATACCTATTGTATTTCATTTTTATAATCATGAATACCTACTTAAAGTTGATTAAAAAAAAATACACAATTATTACAGGTTGATACAAAATTATTACAGGTATCATTAAAATTAGGTAGGTAGGTATTTTTCTATACCTAGACCTACCTTTAGGTACCTACTTACCTAAGTAGGTACCCTTTCGCTGCCCATCGCTTACACAATAATAGGTTAGGTACATTAAGACTTCAAGGAATTATAAAGTTTACATAACATAAGATAACATAATATCACGCCTGTATTCCCCGAAAGGTTAAGCAGAGGTGTACATATAGTAGGTACACCCACATTTCGCCAGTTATGTTTAATTCCCATGTAGGTAATAGGGGGCGCGCCTATTGCCATCAACCGGGCACAAATCCTGACTCCGGGCTGCTACTGAGAAATTTCTGGTGGAAAAACCCAATAACAGTTTGCCCGACCCGGGAATCGAACCCAGGGCCTCATGCTCAGCAGTAGTGCTGGCGACCACTAGACCATCGAGGCAGTCCAAAGTTTAAAGTTTACCTTGGAGTAAAATCAACCTAAAATTCGCCTTAAGCTTCACCTCGTTTATTATTTATTTACCTCACATTAGAGGAATAGTAGGTACCTACCTGTTGGTATACAACTTATTAAAGTAGGATCCACCTACCTACTAATCTAAGAGAATAAATACTATCTGTAATACCATATACCTACATAAGGGGGAAGCGCTAAGGTAGCCCGCGAAATTCAAATTTTCTTATGATTTTGGCATCTTGCACCTATGTCGGGGTGTATGTTGATTAAAGTATGATTCACGACCGTAACAAATATTTATTTACAGAATTATAATCATTAGAATCAGTAATACTTATAACTCCTTAAGTCAGTATAAGTAATCCTCAAATGTCAAGATTTCATGAAATTAATAGTTATTCAGTAGGTTTACTTGGTCTTAGAGAGTTGTATTGATGACTTAAATGATTACAGTTATGTAAATACATATTTGTAACGGCCGCGAATCATATTTTAATCAACATACAACCTAGGTAATACTGAACTGCAAATTGCAAAAAACGTAAGAAAATTTGAACTTCGCGGGCTTTCCTGGCGCTTTCGCCTTCTTTTTATCCCTTTCAACTTATTATATTGAAAAGATACAACTTACCAAGTGTTCTATTGTTGTGCAGGACAAACCGTTCTCATTAATGCATCCCACAGGTATCGAAGTCTATTCATAATCCTTCCATAGTTAGGTAGGTACTTACCATATTTAGTATGGCGACTCTAAAAATAAAAATCAATACACTATCATCAATATGGTAGTCAATCGGTAATAAAAACGATTCTATATCCGATTATACTCGCTTCTAGTCCGGTAAATCGATTTTTTACATCTCAAATGACGAAATCGATTGCTTACAGCAACATTGTATGGGTCTAGTACCATTGAGCGGAGCTATTACTGTAGGTATAAAAAATCAAGTTCATGGTTGTATTATTTTATTGCATATCTGTTAAGATATGTGTTACTTCAGTTGCAGGTGAATTCTTATTATTTTTTAGTCAGGCGCTTCCTCAAACACTTTTTTAGAAGTTTGTGAAAGTATTTTTCTAAGGAAAGTTTGATTTTTGTGATCTTCCACCGATTTAAATCTATAAGCGATTCAATAGAGTTTTGGAAAGTAGGTTAGCATACCTATGTGTCTTTCAAGGAGACGTTATTCAGTTTTCTATCTAACTTCGATTTATGAAATATTCATGGACCAAGTACAAACACATAAGCAAAAATTTAATCTAGTTTGAAATTTATTGTATTTTATATAGATAGATACACACTGGTCCGCAAAGAAAAGGGGTCGGTAATGCTAGTAATAGGTAATAGTTCTATGGGGTCGGTAATAAAAACCTCAGTAACTACCAAAATATTGGAGCTAGCTTTATGAAGTTAAGACTGCAGTTGCGCAGATACAATCATCATTAGAGGGAAGCCGAAGAAAAAATTGTTCAGGTCTCATAAACTCAGACCAAAAACTGTAGGTTTTTAATCTTATGAGGTATTAAACTGGTATTAAATATAATTATGTATAGTGATGTGATACACAGTGACACACACAGGTGTACCATATTATTTGGCAATAGTAGACATTAATAAGAGTGGCTGTTCCAAAGGGAAGGGCATAGGAATCGGGTTGTATGAAGGCTTCGCCCCTGAAAAACTGTATTTTATACAATTTTATAGTCCTTAAATTAATGTCATAAAAGTTTAAGATTATGAAGTTTATTTTGAATAAAAGTAAATTTAGTAAGAATGAACATTTTCACTAGATTTCGAAAAATGTGCTACGGTATCAAATATGAAATTTTTACACATTTTATTAACATTTTCCTTTTCCTTTATTTTATTTTTTGTTTTGCCACCATGAGCTGTTAATACAGTTGTTATACGGTTTGATATTTTCTCTGTATTATAGACAATTTTATAGTGCTTAACTATAAAATTGTCTATAATACAGTCTTTATTTTATAAAGCTAGCTCCAATATTTTGGAAGTTAAGTATTGTGATTTTTGTTAGGTACCGACCCGCTATATTTGCGGCCCAGTGTAGATATAATACTTTGACACCAACATTAGAGCAAGAAGTTAACAAAATCAACTATTTCCCAATCTCTAAAGTTATAAGTAGGTATTAGAACATCGTCCTAATTTTAATTTATTATCTCCAAGCGTAGATTCAAATCCTCGCCCAAAAATTAAAGAAGTTTGTTCGACACTTCAACCTTCTTAACCCAGAAATTTTATACCGTCTAATCAAAAGTTTTGTAACGAAATTTCGCCTTAAAGTTCCCTACAGAAATACCTACGTTGCTAGTTGCTATAGGTATCTATAGGTATTTTTCGCGTTTCTGTTCCACGATTTTTTCGTTGTCATGTAAACAATAACAAAATGTAGGGGCTTATCACGGAGGACATAACACGAGATGTTTTGTATCTATGGACATAAACTCACCGATGTAAGCACTATGCACAACATCAGCTGAATTGTCAATATTGCTCTTAAAATATTACTGACTGTACTATCGTGTAAACTCGGCTCTATGTATGTAATACCTAAGTGTGTTTTAATTTAGATTTTTTTTACTGAAATTCTACTTTATCCTTTAGAACTTAAGGTGGATTCTTGATTGAGAAAATTGTCATGTCGTGGCTCGCGTGTATATCCCGAAGTCGCAAATTTGTATTCAAAAGATACCTACCATCGAAGTACGCAATAATCGTAAAACGAACAATTTAAACTCCGATTTTGTCGAGTTTCGAATATTGCTCTACCATTGAAACAGTAAATAAGTTTGTATATAGGCACTGATCTACTTATTATCGTGTATGTACTTGCTTAACTATCACTTATTTACTTTATCTAAGGGTTTTGACACCTTATGTAGTCCCACTTTGATATTACCTAGGTACCTACATAATACTGTAAACTAGTAGGTACCTAATGTAAACTTACAGACTTTTATCAGTGCGTGTTGTTTCTAAATGCTCTAATTAATTATCTCTATAAAGACTTCAGTATCAGGTGCTATAATATCGAACTAAGTATAAGAATATTAAAGTTTTTTGCCTGAATTTGAAGTGAATTAAGTTTTAAAAACATCATGTTTCCTTACAGGAACAAGTCGTAGCAAACATAATAAAACAAACGGAAAGACCAAACTTTATTTACCACAAAAAACATTTTTATATTTCATACATGAAAACTACAAGCTGTAACATTAAGAAGTAAGTACATTTATTTACAAAAAAATGTTTTATATTATACATCAAAGTTAACTAGATGTGTACAAATAGTCTTTTAATTGTACCTAGGTACCTTACTACGCCGTGCGAACTCAAAATTATCTCCCTCGCTTTGTAGTGTTGCCAACAACAATAAATAAATTGAGACAAGTCCCCGAAAATGAGACGAAAGTCTATAAATTACATGTGACACGATTTAAACAGACATTTGTGTGTTTTATTCTTTAATACAGTTATAATAAGGAATTTATTAGGATTAAATTCTTAGAAAATTAGTGGTTAATGACCTGACACAGGAAGCGATGCAATCGTTATGGCTTCGTGTTTCCTTACATACATTTACATTAAATTAGCTGGAGTGGCAATGTGCAATTTGTAGCCTAACTGCTTACCTTTCCATGGCACAGACTAAAATACTAAATAGAATTTTCACTACACACTGTATAGTTAGTAGTAGGTAGGTATATACCTAGGTGTAGCTTTTTGTTTAAATCTATTCCATATTTTCATGCAATATTTTTCATTGTGAAATTTATTTACATAGGATGACTGGTAATTAGTGACCGATACTTAAACACATGATTTTACACATGATAACAAGCAACTTTTACTATAGCACCAATCCTGAAATCGTGAAAAAAAAACCAGCTGGTCCCTACATTTTGACGAGTTATGCGAACATAAATGTAAGGAAGAGCTGATTTTTTTTTCGCGATTTCAGGATTGGTGCCGTAGTAAAAGTTGCTTGTTATCATGTGTAAAATCATGTGTTTAAGTATCGGTCACTAATTACCAGTCACCCTATATACAATGCAATTAGGTATTATCTATAGGCACAATGCCAGTTTCCAATCATGCTAACACTGAGAATCTAAGCATTTAAAACCAGTGATAGATTTCCCTATCTACTGTCAAAACCCAAGTCCTCAATAACGTTAGTGGTTAGCCAAACTACGCCACCACTATGTCAATGCGGCAAAATTTAGATATCCCACGAAATTAGGGACGGATGGCGACTCTACGCCCACTCTACATAATTTTACGAGGCTCGATAGCGGCTGGGTTTTAGGAGCGAGATAACTATGAGTTGGCATGGTCTCAAGCCTACTATAAAATTATGAAAATATTGTGGATTGGTACATTTGCAATGAAAATAAAGGAGAATTTATTGTAATGCAGTCCGGAGCAGGCTTAACGGGTCTTGCAGGCTGTGCGTGATCCAATTTTCTAGAAAAAAGAAAATTATTTTATTAAAGAGAAAACCTTCCTTCTTATAAATCAATTGTTTTATCACTCACAAGCACTAATTCAGAGTTAGGTAAGGCTTACTTAGTTGGTAACGGTAGACTTATAAAATAAATGAAAATCAATTGAATTATTTTCTATTCCGTGGCTAGACAGTTTCAGGCTGCAAAAAACCAACACCTGCCTTAGTCAGTTACGCTGAAGATAATATCGTACATAACATGTAATTATCAACATTAATGCGCAAGCTTAAAGGCCATTGTTTCTATAAACGATAACCTTATAAAGATACAGGAATGTACTATGAGTGTGTTATGTTTATATTATTCATCGATTAAGTGTAATAATTAAGTTTTAATTGAATAGTCTGTGGGCGTAATTTATGCTTCGTTATCGTTTTCTAAAAAACGCGTCGCCGAGGTCTGACAAAGACAGTAAAGTCACAAGTTTACAGATAATGTAACTTGACCTCAACGCACACGCTTACACCTTCTATATGTACCTACCTTAGTCTTAATTATTCCTGAATTCATTACTTGATAAATCCAACATTAAGCCGTAAAAAACATTTATATACCTACGCTACCCTAATTAAACGTATTATTTTATTTTTAAACGCAAACGTGTGCAATGTTCGTCCCGAGTGCGGCGTAATTAAATTTCTTATTTATTTTATTAAACAACACCTTGCTGTTGAATTAAACGTGTTTCAGCTATATAAACAGTGCATAATATGTCCTTCCTTTTAAAATATTTGACAACACTTGGATAACTCGGGCGGGTGAAAACTAGATCCAATAAGGTATAATCTATGTAAATAAGCATTTTCTGTGCTTGTTTTGAAGCGAATGGGGACTGTATGTGTTTTCTAAAATACATATTTAATCAGTAGGAATTTCAATTTATTCTATGTCTATTTATTTATATTAATATTAATACATACCTATGTTGGTGCCTACTCACACTCTTAGCTACCAAATCATCTTATTCAATAAGGCAATTTCCAATTATCGTTTTCAGATAATTCAATCAGGTATTTAATATTAAAAACCAAAATGTCTTTTCAGCTATGGTTGTCATAATTGTTTTTGTGGGTAGAGCTATTACTACATGTTTGACAGGCAGATAGTTTTTTGTAAAAACATATTTTGACAAAACAAATAACATTTTTTTGAAATTTAATCAGGCATTGTTATTTCGTTTTTTCTCTCCTTTGAAAAAAAATTTGAATAATTTTGTTTAATTTAGGTTTCAGTCAAACTATTTTATTACCTAATTGTAACTTTGAAATACAATAAAACCTAGCAACACAGAGGTACGGTATGTACAGACCTACTTCCAATTCAAACACTGCTCTACAAATACAAAGGTAGAAACTGTAGGTAGGTATCTAAACCCGTATCAACTATTTACCCAACTTAAATGAGGGTCTTATCAACGTAGATCTTGACCACACAAGCCTCCGAGTAACCTCATCAAAATCCCATAGGTGCCAACCCAATTTGAGAAATCAAAAGGAAATATCTACGAAAACTACTTAGATAGGAGAGGGCTTTATCTGTTGACATTGTGGCTAGAAATTCGCTGTGGATATAATATGTTAGTCGAACTAAACGCTAGGCATGTTTTCTGTATAAATAACCCTTCTATGTAGGCACTAGCTGCGCCTGGCAACTTCGTTCGCGTGCAAGTCGTAAGATGCACAATATACTAAAATAACAGCCACATTTTTTTACAAAACTCCCTCGTCCCCCGACCCGCCGCGTTGCATCGCCCGCCCGCGCTATTGCTACGTTTTCGCTTAGCGTCCTTTCTGACTTTTTGCTTTTTAGTCGGCTCCTAGCCTATACCCATCCTCGAGAATTGGGCTACCAAATGCAAAAATAATTTTTCAAATCCGACTTTTTGTCTACAATTTCATGGGTTTTAATTTTTTTGCGCGGAACCCTAATTTTGTTTCTTGTACCCTTTCCTAAAATAAAAGTAGCCTAAGTCACTACTTATAACATCAGATAACTGCCAGTGAAAGTCGCTTTCAAAATCGGTTCAGCCGTTTGGAGATTAGCCGGAATAAACAGACAGACATGACTGACCGACAGACAGCTAGACAAAAATTTAAAAAAATGATTTTTTTTATGTTATAAGTAGGTATCGTATATACTTTCATATGCATTTAGAAAAAATCTGTTATTTTGACATTACAAACAGACACTTCAATTTTATTTATTTGTACCTATAGATATAGGTACCTACGAGTAGATAGGAGAATCGTGCAACGGCAGGTAAATTTTTTTATTTGTTAATCATCTCTAGTTTTCTCTGCTTCGGGTGTACCTATTTTCCAAGCAGCTGAAGTTATTAATTAGGCTCTCCTTTACTTGGATAATGACTAATAGGATAGGAGATAAACCGACTCATCAAATCACAATATTCACAACTAGGTACCTAACCTTTACTGTCCACACCTCTTTAGAAATCGTATCTTTGAAAAGAAAGAACCTTCTACCTACACTTGTTCGATCCAAGAAAAATTCTTTAAAACACAAGTTACGTGTCGTCAAAGCGAGTAGGTGCGTGCTATATCCATATGTAGGTAGGTATACTTTCTATACATGTATACTTGTGTATACGTCGGTTCAGGAACTGAAGTGCAGTTAGGGAATACCGCACGGACTGATACCTACCACATAAAGTAGGTGCGTGGTACACGAGAAGCGAACAACGGATGTGTCGCGAGATATATCGGTTTTTACGTCGTGTTTTATTTCTCGTTGATTGATGTATGATGTCGTGAAATGATTGATGACCCATTTTGGTTGTGTTTTCTTTTGAAGTATGGAAATGTTATGTTGAAATGTTTTATGGCAAACGTTGAGTGGTGTGTGGTTTGTTGTTATAATTTATTTTTGTATTGGCCGTCAATGGCTTTTGAAATAAGGCCAGTAGCCGTTTCTCAATATCTGTTAACAACCTACCAACATTTTAATGAATTTTAATAGTTACATAGGTGTACTACCTACTTAACAGAATGTTTAAAAATCTTTTCCATTTTTTAGTATCCAAATGTAGAATAAAGTTTGGTTGAGCGACCAAAAAAGAAAATTTCATGTTTACACATACCTATAGTTGTAACATGAGCAGTAGGTAGATTCAAACCCTGATTACTATATTTTAAATAGGTAAATCGAAGATCACCCAATCAGTGTGGTTATCTACCCTTCACTTTTTTTCGACTTAAGATAAGCATACAAAGTCAAAGAACCATATTAATTTATGCCAATCCAATTAAAACACAATAACAGTCCATCAGCTACATTATTAACCCACTTACATTACCTAATAAGTTATCTATCTCCGGATCTATCTCGCAGCGTCCTTGCGTGTGCCCCATTCATGTCAATAAAATATGTAGGAGACGCGACGTACTCGCCCTCTCTCGCCTTTCCTATAACAAGAAAGAATTTTTCTATGCATTTATTTTCTCACTGAAAATTCTTTTGAGTTTTTTATTCGTTTTGCCGATAACAAGACTAAAACATAGTCCTTTTTGTATGACATTGTACCCGAACACGACTTTGTAGGTGTATTTTACTTAGTTGATGACATATATTGAATTTATAGTTTGTTTTGCCTGTATATGTCTCGTAGTACCTCCGTTATGGGCAATATATTAAGGCAGGACCTTGTACCTACATCCGTGTAAGCGACGCTGTTTTGTGAAGGTACACGAAAGTCGCTGACAAGAGAAAATTCTGAACTCATTACCACAGAATGGATGTAAGATTCCTGCGAAATACTTAGGCATCTCTTCTCAAAATGGAAGCCATTTTCTATTGAACAAACATAGATTGGTAAGTAGCTACAAATATGTATAAGTAAAATGAACATAGAGTTTATATTTATGCCATTAGATACACAGTGTGTAATTGAATATTTATTATCAAAACATTCATATAGGTACCAATCAGACTAAAGAGAAATTGTCAGTAATTCAATGTAACAAATGTTATGACATTTCTCCAGTATATTTATGACCTCAACGGTATAATTTCTTATTGTCGGGCGCCATTTCAAATTATCGTTTAATAACACTGAAATGTTTCAATTGATTTAAGGCAATAATACCTACGGTACGTAACGTGATATAGACTCTATTTATTTCAAGTGTAACGCGGCTCACGAATTAGAGAGCCGTTCATTTGTGGAGTGTTTGGGCGTCCATTTTATTACTTCAACTTACAAATAAATAAATCTGTCGATCTGTTTCTTCGAAATATAATTCGAAGAAGAGAAGTATTTTTATGTGGTCTATAAAATTATAGTTTTATTGAGAAACTATTTACCAATTTTCTTTTAGACCACAGGGTTATCTAGTCAATCTTTAAGTTCATTTATCTATACCTACTTACTGCAAACATCTGAATATTATCAACAAAGCAAAATAATTTCAATAAAATAATTTCAGCATCCGAAGTTGATTCAAATTTATCGCAACACACAGTCATACAAAGGCAATACAAAGAAATTCTTTCCATCCAAAAATTATTTTAGTCATCACCCTTATTCATTTCCTTCATCAATACTCCATTATATCTTTTATACGGTACCTTTATTCCCGTACCGCGTAATGTTTGACACTAAAACGATGCTGTCTCATTAACCGAGAGGCAGTGCCCGTTGTGGTAAGTTAGTGTCGGCTTGTAGCAGTAAAATACGACACTTGATTGGCGGACAAACATTGGCCTCGCCGGCATAACTTACCTACACGCCGCCCAGGGTAGGTTAGGGAGCAATGCGTATCGATTTCGCAGATGCGATATTATCTTTAATGTACCTACACGTCCCGTTAGCTGCAATAAGCATTCGGGATAATACCACCGGTAGCCACCAATTACTTAATTGGATTAAGTGCTGTGCTTTTTGAATGAGTTGTCGATATCGAAACTAAATGATCTTGCACTGATGGAGTGATTCAGTCACTTCTTACTTATTTCCGATGCGTGTTTTCATCCACTAACAGATAGTTCATGCTCTGTTATTATATTTTATTCTAGGGAATTGGTCTCGTTTCGAAAATAAATAGAGAAGTATTATGAAGATGTGTTTAGGATTCGCCAAAACATTTGAGAGATTAATGCTTGTTTGTGTAATATATTTGTTTTCTTATTGGCTTCCGAAACAACGCTAACGCAACCATTTGAAATCTTTTAATAAACTGGTCCTTTTAAATCAAACAAATTAGGGGGGCCTAAATGAGGTTTTTGCCCCACCCGTGCAAATTAAAAAAAAAATAAGTTACTGGCTTCACAGCACAGATAGCTTATTTAAACAGATAATACTATAATTTGAGCAGAAAATGTTTAAATTAAAATAATCCGATAGGGGGAACCGGCGGTAATGAACCGACGCAGAAATTATCACGACGATATTTTACGAAAAAGAGGTGGTTTATTTGCATTCAGAGTATTTTTACATACACTGATAACGTGTCATATGTAATCTTCATCTGCTAAAATACCTACGCGCTTCATGTGAGTTCGGTTCGCCTCAAAACAGGTCTGATAATACGTAAAGCAGTTAGATACTAATTTTATGAGACATCCCAAGTAAACGCCTTTCGGCTTTCACAGGTAGATACGCCGACTAAATTTACATCGGCCTTCCGCTTCGAAACATATTTTTTATCTGAATCGTTGAGGAGCTATCGGAAATATGCTATAGCTATATTTATCTAGGTGCACCCCGATTCGAAAGGCACATGTAATCTTGTATGTGATGAAACGCGACCTCCGTACCGAGGCTTTCACGAACAATAACAGGTAGGTACTTAAATTTTACAATTGAAATTAAGATTTTTAAGGAATTAAAGAAGACTCTCATGTTAACATATTATCAGATTATAAAAACCGTTTCGAAAAACCTAAAAAATAAACCGTGAAACAGCTTTTTATTTCTCAAGCGTAGTATGACGAAATGGATTGCACGCTAACTCAAGATTAAGCTACTGACGAAGTAGCATTTTCACACCCGATATGGCGAAACTCAATTTCGCATCTCGATATTCCGGTGCTAAATCTTTAATTGTACGACGTATATGAAAGATTTACAGTACGGAATGAATATGAATTTTTAATTTGTCACGAGGGAAACTCGAAAAGGCGTTCTTTCACTTGAAATTATTAACACATAATAATGTAATTTTATGGTTTCTTTTAATGGAACGTGGGGCTATCGGAGTGGCTCGGGGTTCGAGATACGGCCTCAATAACGCTTGATGTTAATGGCTCCCCCGATGGAGGTGTGTTATGTATTCTGGTCAGTAGGTATAGGTACTAAACGTCGTAATGAGCCTCTTTGCTATATAGACAATCGACCGTATACTCTCTCGACCGTACGATCTACAGATAAAGAGTATTAAATATAATATTTATCTAATTAGTCAGCTATATCTTGCTTTTTTTCTACTTTTATTTTCTGTTTTACGTTTTAGTGATTTTTTCTACAGGTTCGCTGATAACACGGTCGTGAATGGTCCAGTCCCGGATCATAATTTGACTGCATGTGTATTAACGTCCCTAATTAATTATTTCTACGTATAACCATATTACGTAGTTAACAATCAAAACAATAACCATGTGCATAAATAAGGTGTTTTCCAAAGCATTATCCAATGACGTGCACATTTGGTTTGAATAAGAAGACTCATACCTACTTAGTAGGTGGAGTATTATTTCGTAAATACCCGTTCGGTGCTGGTTTTATATTACTATTAACACTTTAACACGACTAAAATATCGACATGTTTTGTTATTCTTTTATAATTCAGAGCTAGTGTGGGGCACCACACAAAATATGGATCTTGAAAAACAACCAGTTATTTTGACAACCATCGTTTCCAAATAGGTCGTAAACTGTCTCATCGTACGAGCGAAAATTCTCTTAAACGCACCGCGTTAAAGTGCATTTCACATTGCAATGTTTTGATAAAATATAAGATTCTTTTCTTTAGTTACGCTAGACCTTAATTTTAATTTGGAATGAGCTTTTTATAGAGGACTCTCTGAAGAGAAACGATTTTTCATAAGTGATGAGGCGGCACTGATTGTGTATATTGGATAAATATTTTTAAGAAAAATCTCCGGGGTCGGGAAAAATGTGGGGTGTAATAAATATTAAGCAAAAGCAATGTCGACACGTGTAACTAATCTTTCGATTATACGTGTCCATAATGAATTAGCCCCCTCTAGAGTTTAATCAGTATGGAGGCTTTTTTTTTTTTTTTTTTTGTGGATGGGAAATCATCAAATGACTTCTCCCGCTCTGGGCGGAGCGGGAGGGCGTGTCAGACTTTTACTGACTAAAACCCACCCGTGTTCCTTCTGTTGCCTGTGCCGGGGCCACGGTAACTCTTTCGAACATCCCGCAACCCTAGCTGGCATCGGCCCTAGCGGACCCCGTCAATAGTGCTGACATCTCTTTGAGGCGCGCGTGGAACACGACGCGCCGTCGACTCGGGCCTGGTCCTTACCGGACGGCGAGCTACCCATTGCTCGCCGTCCGCAAGCCCGCGCCTACGGTGGCCGGGAATCGGCTGCCGATTCCCGACGCCCAGGGCGTCTCCTGCGGCGACTAGGGGCGTGAGGGTGCAAAGCTTGCCTCTCCCTCACGCGTCCCGCCTCCTCCTTCACGAGCATTACTGCTTCGCAGAAGGAGGTAATGGCTTCCCATGCACTCTCGCTCCGTACCATGGCCTGGACCAGGGCCGGACGCGAGAGATCGCCGCCGCCGATCGCTTCCGCGAGGACACGGCGGTGCTCCGCCCAAGCCGGGCAGACTTCCACCGTATGCTCCACCGTGTCCTCCGGGCGATCCACACAGTGGTGACACCCGGGCGTTTCCTCCCGCCTTATCCGGAACAGGTACCTCCCGAAGCACCCGTGTCCGGTGAGGACCTGCGTCAGGCGGAAGGTGAGGACGCCGTGGCGCCTCTCCAGCCACTCCTCAAAGAGGGGACTTATCGCCGCAATTGTGGCGTGCCCAGCGCTGGGTTGCGACAATCGCACTCTCCATGCCGCCATGAGATCCTGCCGGAGCTCTGTCCGCCGTGCCGCGATTTCTCGCGGCAACGGAGTTACGCCCCGGCGTCCTGCCTCCTCGCGCCACTCCTAGATGTGCGCGAGGACTTTTGCCTCCAGATCCCATGGCGGTAATCCGGCAAGGAGGTTCGCCGCCTCCCCGGAGACCGTGCGGTATCCCCGGGCTAACCGGATGGCCATGACCCTCTGGGACGCGTTCAACCGACGGACCGGTCGCCGCCTCACGGAACGCGCCCACACCGGAGCTCCGTAAAGGGCCATGGACCGCACGACCCCCGCGTAGAGCCTCCGGCAGGAGGCGTTTGGACCCCCCAGATTGGGCAGGAGCCGCCCCAAGGCAGCCCCGGCCCGCTCCAGTCTGGGAGCCAAACGTCGGAAATGCTCCACGAAATTCCACCGGCTGTCGAGGACGAGTCCCAGGTACTTCATCGTCGACTCGACACCGATGAGAACCCCTCCTACCGTTATTTGGGAACCCGATGGTGGCGCGTTCCGAGGACCATGAAAACACATGGCCTCGGACTTGTGCAAGGCCACCTCGAGTCCCAATTGCCGGATCCTCTCTACGATTGTCGCAACCCCGCGTGCCGCTAATTCGGCCGCCGCCTGGTGCGACCTCCCCTGCGCCAGGACCAGCGTGTCGTCAGCGTAGCAAACTACGCTGACGCCACCAGGGAGGTCGGCGCGCAGCACCCAGTCGTACCCGATGTCCCACAGATGCGGTCCCAGAACCGATCCCTGCGGGACACCGCACGACATCTCTCGCCGGTTCCACTCTCCCCGGTGACCGGGGTAGATGACGGCCCTGTCCGTCAGATAGGCCTCGACCACGCGACAGAGGTAGGTCGGCACTCGGTGATACCGGAGTGCCTCCCTGATGCAACTCCAGGGCAGGGTGTTGAAGGCATTGGCGATGTCTAGAGACACCGCCAAGACGACCGCACCCCAGTATGGAGGCTTGGATTTACATGAAATATTGTTGTGTTCGGCAGGTACCTAAATATAAAATATCCTCCATGTAGGTATACGGAATTAAAAACCGGGGAAGGAGAGGGCGGGCAATATAATCCGTGCGTACCTATTGGCACCGTTTGGGCACTTAGCTCCAGGAACGCAGATGTTTCTAATGATTTAATTTCGCCTGAATCCGTCCCTTCGTCGGGACATTGTTCCTCGAATACCTAAATTCTGTGAGCCTAATCTACATTTTTGCTGGTGTAATCTTCAATAAGGAAACGCTCATATTTTCTCTGTCATTATGGCTGATTTCCTTGCGATTATCGCGGATGTAGCTTTGTTTATGAATACAAAGCAGAATCTAGTGTTTATTTTGGACTCTTCACAAGACTACACTAAAATATTCTTGCATTATCTTCGAACAACGCTATAGAATTCGCTTTTAAGTCGATTATTATTAGTTTTATTAAATACTTCTATAATTCCTACAATTATTTTTAGTTTTAATTATTGTAAAGTATCCTGAAGTTATATTCCTTTCAATTCTAAGTACTCAAAGTCATATACAGCAATGCTTATGAACGGATTAAAGCGTAGTCATGGTATATCAATTACCTCATGCGGTCAAAACCTACGGCCATCATTATTATACATAATAATATAGTAAATTTAAATTCCAATTTGCATTTTAATAGCTTCGGATTCTTCACACACATATTTTGCTAGAATTTACACGGATCGGATTGTCAACCGAAAGCAATTGGAAAAACATAAAAATGCTATAAAATTCGATCGTAAAAGAATTGTAAGTCCCGTGCACATTTTTTTCCACGCGGTATCGAATCGAATTGGTCTCTACTTCTGATACCGCGTCGTTTAGTTAATTATTATTATAGTGGAAACTTTTAGCTGAGCAGTAAAAAAATCCCTCGGATGTGGTCAAAAACAATATGGCATCGAAATATTAGGCGCGTGGCGATTTTTATGATCTTTTAAGTGTTAGGAGTACCTACTAAACTTGAGATTTATTATCTTTTGATTCAAAGTATACCTATAACCTAGATTGACGTATTTATTTATCACCTTATCTATGTCAATGATAATATATGTTCATAATAGTGGCTTTAATTGCGTTATTAAACGATACACTCAAGTATAACAATCAGTAGGTACCTATCTAATGTGTATCAAAACTTTGAGATTAATAAAGAGTATGAAAGGCAGACAGGCGTATTTTATATTGAAAAGACAAACTCCCGATATCGGATCTCCTTGAATCTTTTTACATTTTTCTCACAAAGCACCGTGGAACGGCGAATGTAATAGAAGTTCCGTCTCGGAATAGGTGCGTTATCAGAGTAAAAGATAAAAGTTTTAAGATTTTATTTAAGAGACGGTACCCGTTCGTTCAAAGTTTGGTCGTAACGACCCCGGATTCAAGGCAGTGGTATTTCAACTGAACACGTACCTACCTACCTAACTAAAGTAGGTATAGGTACCTACTACGCAGTACAAAACTAACCTAAATTGAAACTATCAAAGTTAATTAAAGAAATCTATTGTTTTTTCTTAACATTGTCATGTTTTTGTAGTGTGATATTAGCAGATATTATACTGTAGATTAGGAAGCCTGTATAGCCATGAGCTGTCATTTTATAATTTATTGAATTGCTTTGATAGGATACTGACGTCACAAAATATATTTTTAGTGTGCAAAACAAATAACATTAAGATATAAGAGGTTTGAGAGGTCTTATTTTAAAAATACATAACGCAGAAAGCCTATGTATATTAAAGTGAATCCCGTGTTAATCAACAAAGCTAAACAAAGCCAATCAGAAAGCTTAAATTACTTGAATAGGGGGAGATAAAACCTAATAATTTTTCCGTCCAATGCCTCCAAGGAAAATTAGTTGGCAAGGTTTACACCTGTATAAGGTAAATTTGTCCAGAACTACGTCATTTAGACGTACGTATGAACAGCCCTCGCCTCAGTGAGCGCAAACATTCAGTGGCTAATACAAAGAAGGAAAGTAAAGATTGCCAACATATTGTTCATTCCCTCCGCCGAAGATATCAAACAGATATAACGGGATAAGATTTAGTCCGTGTCCTTTATGATGTCACTACGAAGGACCTAGCTCTGACAGCTGTGAGCGAAAATTCCGGGAATTTCACTGAGAAACTAACTAGGACTGAAATGTCTAAGGGATCAAAATGAATGGTTTAGTCTATCTAAAAACACCTAGTAGGTATATTTCTTCACTTTTTATAATTTAATTAATTTTCAGTAGCTCCACATTATCATCAGACCTAAAAAATGAACACTCTATCAAAATCATACATTAACGGTATAACAGTTAATTTAGTTTTAAACAAAACTACCTCTATCTTCCAATAAACCCAATAAAGAATGCACTATAACTAAAGAAATTACTTACTGACTCTTAAACCTGGCAATTTCCATTAGTTTGATTAAGAAAAGATCCAACAACATGAAAACATGTTGGTATTTAACTTTTAACTATCCATCCACACACATAACTATAGTCATGTGTGTGTTGCCGTCTATAACATGTGTAGGTATGAAGCAAATACGAGGAAAATCTTCATTGGAAAATGTACTTTAGTTTTTCTTCGCTAAGGTTTATTTTAGGGTGAAAAACGGAAGGATTTATGACGTAATATCGCAACGATATCACGTATCGATTGGTAGCGGCTCAAAGCTGATACAACCGCTTCTATTTACGCTCTTTACCTATTTATAAACCAAGCTATCTGACTCCCTACCTGCTCGCCGCTCCGATGTTAGTTCTCGATATAGGTATTCGATACACACACGGATATTATATTCGATAGAAAAACTCGATTCACTGCGTAGATACCTACAAGAAGTTTTCGGAAATAGGCTAGTAGAGTGGTTCTGCTGATCGTCGAGAATCGATTTTGTAACTTAAATGCAAGTGCATGAGCATACTCTCGTTCTATTTTTAAAATGCGTGGGTTGGAAATCTTTCGCATCGTCCTGTAGAGATATTTTAGTCCTTCTATCTGCGCAAACGATTCCATTCCCGTTTAAGTAGATTTTAATGAAAAATAACTGCGCCTACAATTAACGCTCCCGATGCTCGTAACTGTCAGACCGATTCTAATGAAATTAGATTCAAAATAAGATTGCGTAGCGAAGACCATTGTGAATAAATTAAATGAGGCAGAATTTTTGGAATTAAGCAATAATAATTAGGTACGAACTGACCAACCTGCCTAGATTGGGTTTTTTAAAGTTTCTTATCAGAGGTTCGCAAATGGATTCAGTGAAATATGACGAAATGAAAATGTACTGGAGCGGAGTGCTCCGCCGTGCGGTCACTGACACGAATGCATCGATAGGATTGTTACACTCAGCCTCGCTACAACGTGCTTCCAAACGGTCTTTAACCTCGCATATTTTACAGATTAATCGGAATTTAGAATGCTTGTTATAAATATTTTTTTGTAAATCCACTTAGCGTAGATAGGTAATATATTTAAATGATACGCTAGGTGAGAAAACGACACGCAACACAATCTCTACCTCTACATTTCATACTTAAATCTAATTATAAATAACTTAAAACCGTATTCATCCTGAGCTTTCTAATTTCTACCGCCACCTGCTCAAGGAGGCAATTTACTAGGCCCAGCGATCACAACCACTGATTTCTTCCGCCCAGCTTTTAACTACGGTTAAACTGAATTTATCAAGTAGCAAATGTCGTGCAACACACGCGTGCCGACGATTTTACTGTCCATAAACCGAAGTGTTAGAGCTCATCTTTCTTGTTAACGAGCGCTTGGAATTGTTTATAGTGTAAAAAAATGCCAAATCGCGTCCGACCAGTCTTCGGATTAACGAGCAAAAATATTTACGTTCAGTGTCGTACAACACTCGTTTAATGAGAGCGAACGTTAACTTCGGTGGCGCCTGCCTTTAGCACTATTCTTATTTACGGATGTGCGCCACTATAACAATATTGGATATCGCGTTAGAAACCACGCCCAAAGCCAATATTTGCACTAACATTCGCATAAGGCGAAACTAAAGGAAAATTACGCAACGCCCCATATATTATTTAAGTCGGCCGTAAAATGCTTGAGTTACCGATTCCATCGACGTTTAGTGTCGAACAATCGGCCACAGTCGGTGAGTCAGTTGGCGCCCGAGGACGGACGTCGAACTACGCCTACAAATCGGAAAATATCCCTTACCATGTGTTACTAAATAAACATGGAGCTCGTTGCCTACATAACCAACGCCCGTCTCGCTCGTTCCCTGCACGTACGAGCCCATTATCTTTTGAAGTCACGCTCGAATCGAATTCATTATTAAACTTTATACTCAGAGTAATCGTAGTTGAAAAGTACGCGGAACACACAATATCGGAATTTTGATTAGAACGATTTTATGCGAGCCGCGATTCCTTCAAAGAAATGCTGCATTGTTAAATCCCCGAACAGATGGGACATCCCGCGAAGCCAGTTTCACTCGAACCCTAATTAAATATTTTAATATATTCTCTCCATCCGTTCTGGGTATTATTTCGTCTATATGTACGGCATATATATATGGTAAGTTAAATTAAAATGCATTGGTTAATTTTCCTCAATAACATAATTTGGTAGGCATCTACCCATTTACGGTCGCTACGCGAGCTTATGAAACGTTTCGTATTTCTCGATGTTATGATGGCCATTCACGGAAACTTTATAGCTCAACATTAACATAATCGGCGAAAAAAATAGTACCTACAGATAAAGTTCCGCAACTTGATCTGCCACAAAATAGTCGCGTGAGAAACACCTAAAAATCGAGTAAAACAATTAAAATGCCATAAAAGCGTTGGTTTCCCACCATAATCATTGAGTAATTCTGTATCGTTACTACGGGATGATAAACACGCCTCTCGTGCCGAACGTAAAAACAACTTTTGTTACCATTTTATGACAACAATTACGACCTATAAAACGTGTAGCGATTATTCTTCGTACCGATTGTTGTGGTCGCGCTGTCATCAGCCCGTGCTGAGGACTGGCTACTTACTAACACGCGGCCACTTATAAAAAACTTAACTGTAACAATATCACATCGTAAATTAAACTTTATTTTATTGCTAGTAAAGTTTAATTTTTATCGCCGCTGTAGGTGATATGTTCATCGCCTCCCTCGCTGCTGATAATTCTGAGCCTACGAGCCTTGACTTTGTCAGCTGTGTATTTATAATTCGTCAATCCGTTCATGTTCCGTGCCATGTGTAAGTTTTACGACTTTTGTGGGCTATTTGGACATTATAATGTTCATTTGAAAGAGAATCTTCGCTTAACAGATGACATTTTATCGTTTTCTTCTTCAATAAAGTTATGCAAATGACATTTTTTCTTAATGAATTTGTAGTAAATCTTGACGAAAATTATTAGGTGTTTTGTTTTCATTCCGTATGTGTGTGTGTGTTCCGTGTGTGTGTTTAGTAACGGTTATTTGCTCTTTGTTTTACAGTAGAGGAACAGAATAGCAGAGCACATGATAATACAATGGGGCTGGCTGTTTACAATGGTATCGTGTTAAAATTTCGCGTAGAAATGCACCCAATTTGGCGAATGGAACAAGGGGTTACAATTTGTGTTGATAGTTGTTATCTATGCCACCCATCGCGGAGTGTATTGTACTGCCTACAAAAAAGATTCCTACTGAGAAATATTCATATTTTTTGCAAAAAGTGCCTATAAATATTAAATACGTAGTCATACCTACTCATTCGAAAATGTGTCCTGGTTTATACAATAAGATTGTCTAACCGCAGTGTGGTCCTGTTTATAAATAGATTTCTTCGATCGTTTAAACGATTTTGTAAGAGTAACATTATAGGGATTATATCAGATATTCGGATAGCAACTGGCTATAAATTAATAACATTATAGGATCGCTAATCCACCAGCATAGTGCATGAGAAAACTTTAGAATCATTGGAAACTTAAAGAGAGAAAAACAAGATATCTAGTAGAGCGAAGAATTTCATATTTAAAATAACATGGTTATTATATTATATTATATTATATTATATTATATTATATTATATTAAATTATATTCTATAGGCATATAAATATATATATGTAAATAAATTATAGTATGTTTGTCCTCTATGCGAATGCAATTGCGATAAAACTTTGTCAACTTATTGCTAGAACTTGCGCGAAGGGTTGTAGGCCTTAAATAAAACACGCGGACGAAGTTGCGGGCAGAAGCTAGTTAATAATAAGACTAACTGCGTGAGGTTAATAGCCTGTTACTAATGAACGTTATTACAACCCCAATTTAAAAAGAAGGTGAAGTAGGGAAAAATATTTTGTAAGCGCTATAGAAAGAGCTTTCATTAAACTTTTAATAAATCAAGATAATGTGCCAGTATTTTTAACATAACATAAAGGTATAAACAATGTTTATAGTGGAAATCTAGTCTACGTGACAGTAAACCTTATGTAAAATAAGCACATAATTCACATGATTCAACCCACATAGTAGGACTTTTATTCAACCTCTAACAACGTAGGCGTTCAAACATTCAAGTTTTTGTAAATCACTCCTCTGTTTAAACTAGCGTTTGTCACGACTCTGTAAACAGATAATTCTGCCATTTTATTAAGACTGGAAATATATATGGAAAATATATAAAAATAATACAATATTTTACATGCATACTACGCCGTAGCAGTTTTATGCTCATAATTTTCTTGCGCCATTGCTACGTTTAAAAATATAAGTATTTTCGATAATTTTGTACAAACAAAAAAGGCTAAAGCCCTTTCGAAATTTACGGCGTGATAGCTACGAAATATCTTGAGTGCTCACCTAAAACTACGTAAAATACGAACAATGTCGGCCATTTTCTTGGTGTCGACAGCCGACTGTACCGACGTGAGGCGTTCCCAACGACAGAATATCGAACACGTCTGCCCTTTCACAAACACCGTCTGCAACGTATGACATTTAATTTAATATTCATTGCCTTATTTCATACCGCCGTATTACGAGGCGGATTTTAAAGGGCAAATTATCACCATAAATATAAATATAGGTAATGAATAGCGTAACATGTCGGATCAGGCAGATATACGCCTAATTAAATTTTCTGTAACCGCTTTAGCTAATATGCATTTTACATTGTAGTGTCTGGTCATACATTTTATGGCAAATAAACAAAAGTTGCATTGACGCTTATTTACTTCTAAATATTTGCGTAATATCAAATTTCATAGCAATCTCCGCAAATTATAAGATTAAAAGTTTATTTCTAAACAGAACGTGAGAGGCGACATGTTTATTTTCTAACGCTACCCTGTTTCATATTCGGCTCGCGCTCCCCAGCTATATTTTGAATGAGACAGTCTCCAGACCTACGTCCGACTATCCTGTACACACATGTTCCATACTGTTGAACGCTAGCTTTCATACACAACACACGTATACGGGATCCGATTCAGTTTCCACACTTTTCCATTTTTAAAACGGCGCCGAATGACAAATTTTCTTTGGAATACTTCGGATAATTTGATGTTAAGATATAAATTCATAACAATATCTGTCTCAGCGTCTCAAAGGCACACTAACAAAGTTATCAACACTGAAGGCAGGAATTGGGGTTCTCGACCAATTTATTAAAGCGAAGTACGATTTACGCTCCAATTTTAAAAGAAATACCTCATGTTGGCATCGGATTTAAACGAGAAATCCGTATATTCTACGCGCATACTTAAGTTCGCGGGTAAAATAAATTAATTTTCTACCTACCTACCTAAGTGTTTGTAATTTTTGGAAGGTGATTCAAGAGTTTCGTGGCTGAATTAAATATTCGATGAGTTGGTTCCGTTCGTTCGGGCTGTGTATTTTACTATAGAGAACGAGTTGCTAATAATAATAAACCAATTTGATTGAACAGAATCCCAGCTTTATAATGAAAATCAACGATATAGATAATGTTGTAGATTAATGATAAAATAATATAACTGTTAATGGCTCCGTTGCGTTTGGTGGATTTGGCTTTTCTAAGTGGGTATACCTAATACCTAATTGCCTTGATAAGTACCTATATGAAACATATTTTAATGCACACGCGATTGGCAGAAAATACGTATTTGTCGTATTACATTTTAAATACAGCCAGAAGTAGGTACCTACCTACTGTGACTGAAGAAGTTAAAGATACCGAATTAATTTAGGTATATGATATTTAAGGTAGGTAGGTAAGTATCATCATCTGCCTAGCCTTTTCCCAACTATATTGGGGTCGGCTTCCAGTCTAACCGGATGCAGCTGAATACCTACCAGTATTTTACATGGAGCGACTGCCTATCTGACCTCCACAACCCAGTTACTGGGTAATACGATACCCCTTGGTAAGACTGGTTGTCAGACTTTCGGGCTTCTGACGACCCGTAACGACTGTCAAAGATCCACGAATGACAGCCGGGACCAACGGCTTAACGTGCTTTCCGAGGCACGGAGGAGTCTCGGTATGTAAAGATGGTCACCCATCCACGGACCAACCCCGGCAAGCGCAGCTTAACCTGATGGATCGACCCATACGGCTGTTATTACTTAGCCACGAGCTCCTCCAGGTAGGTAAGTATGTAGGTAAAAAAGTATTGAAAGGGCTAAAAGTACGTATTGGTAAGTAACTACACGATTTTCATTATTCATATTTTACAGAAGCACTTCGCCCCTTGAATTCAGACTTCCCAAGGGAAGCTCGCAACGAAACATACGAATTTCTCATACGTTTTTTACAGATAGGCAGCTGCTTGCAGAAAATAAGAAAAAGTCTACTTTCAGAAAATTACCTAGGTAGATAAGTTATCCGAATCTTCGAGATACATATGAAAAATTTAGATTCGTTCAGCAAGTTCAAATTGAATACAAATAAAGGTTGGGTTAGTTTCTTGTCGTGACTCAGTACCTACCTACAAACAAATGTTGATATGTGCGCCAAAAAGAACACCTTGAAATGTGAAAGCTGTTTTTCTGTCTACGGGCAAAAATGGACAAAGCCCGAACAAAAGTCCTAAAAAACTCTTTCACAATGAGCTCAAAATATACGATCTAAAAAGCTACATTCAAAAAAAGTTTCCATACTTATTAAGAAGAAGAAAACCCATTCTAACCGGTTATATGAAATCAATGGAAGTGTGTTTTGCTACAAAAAATTTTACCTACAACTTCCTCGTTTTCATCTTGTATTCCCCTTGCAAGGACAGGCCACCCCGTTTTTTCCCACGAGTGCAGTAACAGGCGACTATCGGATCATATTAGGTAGGTGGACAGCTACATCTACCTCCCTACCTGCATATAGCTGTTGGACATCAGGAGGCAGTAGCTATTTGTAGAACAACAATATCTTACCATTTTATTTGAACTAGGTTTTGACCGCGATTTCATGCACTTCTAGAAAAATTTGTTATAGGCATTTTTACCTACTCTATCTACCTCTCTGTTCAATTTTATCCAAATCCGTTTAGTCGTTTCGGGATGATTTTGTTACAAAAAAGCTTTTACATATTTGATAATAAATTTTGGACTGCGTCCTTGGTCTAGTGGTCTCAAGCGCTATTGCTGAGCATTCGGTCCGGGGTTCGATTCCCAGGTCGGGTAAAGTGTTATTGGGTTTTTCCATCTGGAATTTCTCAATAGCAGCCTGGAGTCTGTATTTGGGCCCGGTTGATGGCAATAGGCTCAACCCCTATTACATGGGACTTAAACATAACTGGCGAAATGTGGGTGTACAATAGGTACACCTCTGCCTAGCCCTTCGAGAATTACAGGCGTGATGTTATGTTATGTATGTTATATATAGCAAGACAGAATCTAGTATACCTACTTCGAAAAACCTCATAAATAATGACAAAATCTAAAAAAAATATTTCACATAAATCTACATGGGCAATTATGAAACGTCAGAAGTTAGGTGCACGGTTCAAATTGGTCGTTTTCTGTGGAGAAGAACCGGCAAGAAACTCCACGGTTAGGCTTTCAAAAATATTTGACTTTTACAATGTTTTCAAATTACAGTTTATTAACACTGTACCTAATTTGAGTATTAGCTATGGAAGGACAGTGTAGGCCTGTAATTAAATGAAATGAAATTGTTTATTCTGTAAATAGGATATCGGAATTCCTTAAACACGTCATATTAAAAAAAAAAAGCTAGATGGAGTCGACATTTCCTATCTGACTACCTCTGAGAAGAAATGGCGAAACAAACTCAGGGGTCACAGTGTCTTTTAAAGTTCAGACATAATCTTGGTCAAATCATGTGAGGACCATGTAGATTCATGTCTGAAACGGTATTTTGAGGAAAGAACCACATAAATTTGAGTGGACCTGTCCAGCCAGTGCAAGCATTTGTCAGTAATCATGCAGCTCAACTCAGGATTTAAGGAGCTCAACGACTCGCCGAACAATACCAAAGAAAGAACATTTGGGTAGGCCGCATAAAGTAGTCATGATCAAGTACCAGGTACTTAACAAAATAGAAAATGGGTTACAAATCTACAGTCTATTAAGCCTACAACGTTCTCACATTCACAAAATATAAAAGAATATATTTAAAAGAGAAATATATAACGGCGCAGGATAGCCTTTACCAGAAGTAGTGTTCGTATTAGTGGTTCAGGAGCTTCAATATCAACAGGATTGTGCCGGAACGTAGCAGTTCATCGTGGACGTGGTACGAAAGTGGCTCTGAAATCTTCTCTTCTGTCATCAGAAGACAGCCGCCACGAAAACATCGATACGACGTTCGGCTAGAGTGGCTGTCACCAGCCAGTGTCATTCTTATTCGACCTTTTCGGTGATTCCAGTAACAAAACTAGACGTCGCCTTGGTGCGCCGTCATATATATAATAATATATAGAGAAATATATATATATAACCAACACACATATTATACGCTATATAGATGTTAAACTAAGATAAAGATAGCAACTGATTTTATCTTCCCAAAAAGCTGGGAGCGAAATTAAACGCCTGAGGGGAGGAAGGGAGAATTTGGTCCTACCAATATTTTAAGGACCAAATTTTCTATATAATAGGCAAAGGTCGGTATAAGTAGGTAAGTATAAAGAATCGATACCTAGTAAATGGAAGTAATTTTATACCGATTATGGATACATACCTAGTTTATGATAGTTGGTGCTTACATGGAAAGCTAATTTAATTCAAGAACCTACGATAGCTAAGTCTAGTCGAAGTCGTTACAATAAATTAAGCTTATTACTGATAAGGCTAATATGAAATCCTATTATTTATGTATTTATTTAGATATTTATTTATTCCTAATTGCGTGTTATAAGCAAGTTATTGGCGGATTTAATCACTTTGACACACCTATATGGTGTATTTATTTTATTTAAATTCCTCAATTATGATTATTTGTGTCAATACCATAGGTTTTACATGTGTTATATTGGTGATATTTTATTATTCTTTAGTTTATAGGGAAGAAGAGATTTGAACTTAACAAACATAATTATACAACATAACATCACGCTATGTTTCCCCGAAAGGTTCGACAGAGGTGTATACTTACCTATAGTACCGACACCCACACTTCGCCAGTTATGTTTTAACTCCAATTTTGTTAAGTTCAGAGCATATAAGGCTTTGAACTTAATGGTAAAATTATATTCACATAATGTTTTATGTGTGCTTATGTATGGGCATGTACCTAAGTAGGTAAGTACCTAAGTAGCGCCATTGTAAGTAGATTGGAAAATAAAGAGTCGTTGGTAACAAAATTCCCTTTTTAGTACTCTACTACTCTCTCTCTCTCTCTCTACTACTCTACTACTCTAGTTCCATAGGGACCATAATTTAATAAAAACCTTATTTCTTTAACACCAAAATCCCCCAAAATTCTTATTTATTTAAACATGCTGAAAAACAAACAAACCATCAACACAATTAGGTACTGAAACGATTTCTTAAAATGAATTCTAATAAACAAACAGAAACACGCACAAACAGCGACTTATCCTCAAATATAATTTGTTTGTGAACAACACACGGGTAATGGGACGACTGGGCAGAAGTGCCGCAACACGGACGGACAGGGATCATCCCTTACAAGTGTGGTGGCATAACTTTATTTTGAAATTAACATAATTGAGGAATGTAGGCTTAGGGGTACAGAACAGTGCTTATTAAGTTAAGGCGTACTGATGTTATTGCGGAATTGGAGGAAAACAGGTGTTAAATGCCAAGGATAAGCTGCTTCTTTGTTGTGTTGGTTCCGGGGACTTGGTCTTTTGGTCTGAATTTTTAAAAGCAGTAGTATTTTATTATCTTTCTTTAGTTATGGAATAACATGGGGTCAACGCCTGGCGTAGACAGTGCTACGAAATTATATTTTTTTGTGAAACTTGATTAAGTATAATTTACTCATTATGGAGTTTCAACCATTCTAAAGTACCCATTAACCGGTTAGAAAGGTCTAGCCAGACAGTTAACACCTAAACATTGGCACATATTTTGTTTTTTCTAAATGTCGCATATTTAAAACCGTCTACTGCCATATCTTACGCGCGGCTTTTGTTTTCCGGTCTTGTAGAAGATCAAAGTGCGTAATTTATGAGAAGCTGTCGAATTTTTTAAAGATAATTCTGTGGGACGTATATTTTATATAAATGGTTTTTGTTATTCATTAGTGAAGTACCTACAGCCGGCAGTAATAAAATAGAATAATTTAATTAGAGATTTTGGGGACACTTCCATCTTGAAGGGGACGGAACAGACCATTCCGGCCTCGCAAGGAAACCTATTGGTTTAATATTGGTGGTATTATAAATTTAAGAAAATCCCTTGACGTCCCCTTGAAAAAGGTGGCGTTGTGGGTATCAGGTGTCCCAAACTGATCCCTAAGAATGGTATTATCCGGAACATATTTTCCAAGCTGGGGTCGTACAGACCAGTTGGAGGGCCCACTCTGAATAAATTACTTATCTACATTTATTTTTTCATCGAATTTACATAGGAAAAGGTTTTGAGTGGCAATACTAAGACTCTGCTTTATCTCAGTCTCATATCATACTGGTATATTTTGCAAGCTGTGAACCTCGTCTTAACACTTAGGTGGAGATAAACTGAAGGCTTTGCGGTTCAGCTTTAACTAAAACATTCGCTTTAGAACTTTAAATGTGTAATTTTACGACCGAGATAGTTGTGCTAACTGGGCGGGCTGGGAAAATTATACAATGTAAGTAGAGGGTCGTGCGATACTACGTAGTACCTACTTATTATAAGTTGAATTAAATTGTCTAAGTTCTTATAATGAGTCACAAGTGTGACTATCTTCAGGATATAACATCAAAAAATCAATCTGTCTGGCCTTTTCCCAACATGTTGGGGTCGGCTTCCAATCTACCGGATGAGCTGAATACCTGTAATTTACATGGAGTGACTGTTGTAATATAAGAGTCACTCCATGTAAATTATTATGGAGGTAATATTGTTACCTCCACAACACAGTTACAAGGGTAACATGATACCCCTTGGTAAGATTGGTTATCAGACTTTTGGGCTTCTAAAGCCCCGTAAAGACTGTCAAAGATCTACTAATGAAAGCCGGGATCAATGGCTTAACGTGCTTTCCGAGGCACGAAGGGATCTCGATATGTAATCGATGATTACGCATCCACGAACCGACCGCGGCAAGCGTAACTAAATCTTCGATCGACCCGTACGGCTGTTATCATTTAGCCACGAGCCTTTCAGGATATAACATAAATACTTATTTATTAAGTAGTAATAGAACAGTTTCATAGAAAATTATTAGGAAGATAATCTTCATTATCTACAGAAACAAAAAAAAAATACAGAAGCTTTCTCGGACAAATCCAATGGCTACAAGAATGTAAGTACCTATATCGTCGACACGAGAGCCAACCCTCTCTATTACCTAGTACAGTTCGGTTCTAAGTAAAGATTACGTAGGTGTACCTACGTTGGCCTTCAGCGAAGGTCAAAAGTCAAAGTCTTCCAGTCCTCTGGTCCTTTTAAATAGAACTAGGATCCCAGCAATGAAAATTACCAGTAATTCGTAGGCTTCAAAGTACTTAGGACCGTTTATAGAGCAAAAACGTTGCTTCTCTTCTATTATAAATTCAAATGTACCTACACTATTAAAATTTTACAACTAAAAATTGAATTAATTGTGAATTAAAATGTAATAAAACCGATCCCGATTCGTATGCGGTATCTATTCAATAATACGCAGTAAAATCACCATGGCTTTGAGCTTGCGTTGATACTTGAATGGGATTGTCATATCTGTGTTTATAGTTGAGTATAGCCGAGCATATAATACTCATATATACATAGATGTAGGTAAGTAGGTAGGTACTTACCTATAGAAAAAAGGTGATCTATATTTTATTAATTGAATAATAAGAGAATTTAGTAGGACCTTCATAAATTGTGTTTATCACTTTTAGAATGTACTTCTAAGTTGTCAAATTATTTACTCAAACAAGAGCTATTTTCCTGAGAGTTGTGCACTATATTTATCTCATTTTAAGTTTTCAGCAACCAAATTTTAAAACCATTACGAAGGTACCTATTTACGTATTCATACGTGAACCGACATATACGATTACCGACATATACGAATACCTGTACTCTATCACTCGAGGATGCATGGAACAGGTTATTCTACCGCGTTATCGTTTTTGTGATGCATACCTATTACTTACATACTTGAACATGTGATATGTTCAAGCCCCAATGCCACTCCACAGAGAATTGAAGGGAGACAAAATATCCAAATTCTATGTAAGTACTTATTCCAAAAATCCCGAAGCGGCTTAAACCCCTAAATAAAGCAATTCAATTTCAAAATTTTCAACATAAATACATTTTAACATGAATAAATAAAAGATAGCTCTAATTCACCAGACAAATAAGCAATAACGTTTAGGCCTTCAATTACACTTTGCCCGCTAAAGAAATCAAAATGTCGCGGCATTTCAAGGGTATTTTCTTTTCAATTTCGCGATGACCTTTCGTCCGGACATCGAACCAAGAACCCTCGTCTAGACATCTTAGTGCTGCGCCACAGTCAGCTGATAAACGAAAACGAGATAATAAGGAGATGCCTTGCCAAACATAATATGAATACCTACAGACTATGCTAGAGAGATTTGGCACGAGTACTAGGTAGTAAGGACTTACACTTCGCTCAGCCCAGGTATTGACGTCTTTGCATCAGTGTGTCGCTCGCTTTACTCAACCCTCCCGCTGCAGCCATTCCCTGCATAACTCTAAAACTCATTTTTTATTTTATTTTACGACATGTTATCTATACGAGATACCCTTAAATGTGCTATGTAATATGTTTAAATTGGACGGAACTCACAAGTACTTTCACACAGTGTTTGTAAAAGGGTTGATGACAGATATGGAATATTTTAAATGGACACTAAAAGTGCATAGATAGGCTGTGACTACATTTAGATATCTAAATGATTAAGATAATTTATTTTTGTGTTTCTTTGTTTCAGGTATGGAGTTGCAGCTATGGTTTTAAAATCATCATTCTGACCTAATGGAATATTTTAGTAGGTAGGTATTTAATTTTAATACCTTTCTTCTATTATTAGGCACATACTTTATTAAACCAATTTATTGTAGGAATATTTGAGCCCACACAGTTCCTCACATTTCAAGTTCAAATAATAAAACCATTCAACAAAATCTTCTTCATTAAGACCCTAATTTCGCGAACACACTATTACAGAAATCTTTATCTCCAAATGTCTGGTAAAGTACGTAGCTACCTACCTACCTAACATTTTTCGTCTGAAATACTGAAGGGCAGGTAGAGAATATCGCTTAATCGTGGCGGGAGGCTCCGACGGAGGAGGAACATTAATCGGAGGCTTTACGACGGGAATCCGTGCCGCAGACGACTTCAGCCTCTTAGCGTATTGAGCGCGTATAGCGGAACATTGCAGATAAAATATATTGAAGCTGAATATAAATAATAATGTAATTATGAAAAAGCGTGAGAAAAATGTTCTACATTTTTCTCTCTACCAAAAATATGAATTTTGTTAACAATAGTAATAAAATTTTAATTGTATATAAGTATTTTAATGAGGTAGTTAAAACAATTAGGTAAACGATTTTTAAGTAATTTTAAGTGCATGTTAATTCGACAACAATTTTCAGTGTGGAGTATGCCGACTTTATTCAATTCAAATACATGCATAATTTTATACCGGTTTAAAGTTTAACAATTAATATTAATTAGTTAAACAATGTAGGTAGTTATAAATCGTTTACAGTAAGTATCCGGAATTTGCTTTTATACGAATTCATACGATAAGAAATCTCATAGCATAACCCAATTCTGCATATCCTACACCACCGCGCTTCTATAGGTATAGAGAGAAAAAGTAGGGCTGGAATCGAAGGAGTTCGTCCAAACTGGAAATATAATTTTAAAGATGGCTGCCGCTCTCGACCTACCCTCCCCGCGCGTTCCCCAACCCGCACCCTGACGCAGCCTAAAATATTATGCACCCAAAAACCATTGTCTGTTGCCATGACAACGGGCCGCTCGATACCGGAGACTCGCAGTCGCACAATCAAAGTTACAGTCATCTCGCTTACTCTTTAAGTAGTCAGATGCTGGGTCCGGATTTGGACGATCTTCGTATTCGCACGGCGATGGCTGGATGCCAGTGTTCGTAGGGTTAGCATAAAATGTTCTCTGCGCTGTCGGTTAAGTGAGCCAGCGGTCTTGTTGGAAAGCTTCGGCCGAACAAGAATGTAGATATAAGTATATTAAACCGATCTGACCTACATCGAACTGTGGATTGTATTTAGATTATATCAAATATGCGATCTTAGAGCAAATATCTCGTACCTAATTTACAACACGATAGGTTGATCTGATCGTATTTTGGTTAGGTCTATGATTGTACTAGGTACGTTGTATACCTACTCACTTGTAGCTAGATTGGATATTTTTATTGTAGGATGTAATCATTTTGTCGTATGATTTCTTCGTACGAGTACAACTATTTTTGCCTTGATAGCTCGGTATCTACAGGCATTCTTGACGCAATTAGTAAACCAGTCATGAACTTATTAAAAACTCACTTCACTGAAAACTTTTGCATATCCACCAACTAACTTTCCACTTGATTTTTGATCTAGCTAAGAACAAACACTAGATTCACTTTACAGCAAAATATGGTAATATGCGACAACTTTAGCACATCTCATCTCCCAAAGCTACCGTGCAAATGACTCAAAACTTGGGGCGATTTCAAAAACAAATTAGAAAGTTCTATTTTCGGCTCCCCTATTGGTCGATTGCACAAATGTTATATTTTTTTCCTCACCTTAGGAGTAACTTTCTCTTTTTTGTTACAGTTCTCATTCTTCCTGGTTTCGTACCTCTAAACGCGGAAGGGTTTTTAAAAACTTTCACCCCTGAAACAATGGCTTGCGTTCTATCCTTTTTGAAACTTTAGACCAAAACAACTGGTGTTTTTTGGTAAAAAATGCTCTTTATGTTTATGACACGTTATTATTTTAAAATTATGACTTTTGTTTCAAAGTGTCATTTTCATATTCATAAACGGACATATTTATGTCCATTTTGCCTTGTTTAGTTTTTACCTACCTACGTCATGTCATCGATGAATCATTAATAGGTAGGTATTTTGTTCGTATCCATTGGTTACACGTTCACATAAAAATAAAAACCATAATTCAATAAAGTTTTGTATGCAAGAATATTTCTAGAAAATCCAAAATAAAATATGTTTCTTTTACGTCAAAACTTTCAAAGTATCCAATTAAATGATTATCAGATTCTTAATCTTTACCTAAGTAGATGTTTGCAATTAAATGTTTCAACACTATTTTATTTATAAACTTCAGATCTACCAAACACAAAAAAAGTAAAGTTCGTTTTGACATCGTGAAAGTCTACCTACACCATAAAAGCTATGTTCTACGGTTTCGAAAAAGTTCGGCCTTGGTTGCATAGATGGCGCTTTTGGCGACTCGCAAAAATGTATTAAGACCGGCGAAATTGGAAGGGTTAACTTGGTAAGACTGTAGTATTAAGCAGTTTTTCACGTAGTTAGTTTCCTCGGTCGCACATCTGACCCCACATAGATTTTTTTTCAGGTAGCTGAACCTAAGCTCGATGACGTCAATTTAGAAAATACCTACCTATCTGAAAAGTAGAACTTCTACGTTCTTACTTACTTCTTATATAAAAATAGCAGTAGCATTTATTTATTAATTAAAATTAGTGCACTATAAAGGTACAAGAGTGGACTTAATACTTAGTGAATTTACATTAACTTTTATCACAAAAAATTAGTTTCTGTTTCTAGGTAATTATGTTTTTTTTTAAATTTAATTAACTACAAGCAAGTATTGGAGCTACCATAAATACCCTTTTTGTAAATAAAAAAAACTTTTCCAAGGTTTTTGTAAACCGTATTGTCATTCATTTAAAAAACATTTTTCTTACCTCGTTTACCTTCAACTTATAGAGGTCATTCAATGACTGAAGACCTACCTACTTATTATAAAGCCTACAGTGAGTTGCCTACCTTCATTTACAAAAAATAAAAGCTTATTGGAAGATGTAAGTAAAATGTATTTTATTTTCCATCTATTCCAATAGGCATGATGACTAATTTTTTTGTCCGTCAGGTAGTTTATTAAAAAATATTGGACACATATTTTTTTCTTTTTTTACGTAATCAAAAGTTTACGGCCATTGATTGGGTTAAAATGTAGCATGATATGACGTCACGCCTTGCTAGATTTTATATTGAGTTGTGACGTAGCGAGCCCCCACTCCGAAACTTTAATTAGTTTTATTTAATTATTTTTTTTATTAATATGATAAAGCAAAAAATACGTGTCTGATATTTTGTTATTATCCGACTGACGGACTAAATAGAATTTCTTTGTTTTTACCCAGGCATCACCCCTATTACCTATGGCATATTAAATCAAAAACTTTGTTATCTAAGTCTTCTTATTCATAAGTAGGAACTTACCGACTACACAAGGACGCAAGCAAGGGAAGGGTCTCCATTCAAGTAGAAAGAGGTTCAATACTACCTACTCTTAGTCTTTTCTTTTCCGGAATTCAGCACATATAAAAACCAATTGATTTACCTATTTCATCCTTTATGTATTTCAGCTATATCATTATGCAACTAATTACAAATAAATTTCTTAGATGATTGGTAGTACCTACCTAGATATTTTGTAAAAAGTCATACCTACAGTCAGCAGAGCTCTGTTGAACATTATTTATGCTCATAATCAATACCTAGGTACTTACTTTTATTTTTGATTTCTCACCACAGTGTTGACAACCCCTTTCGCAGCTTTTTCCAGCAATTTTCTGTTACCACAGGATCCTATGAAAACCCCCTTAAAATGTTATTCTCTATCCGTATACTTATCATCATGTTTTATTGTAAGCTCCTATTGTGGCAAGGCAGATATGTTATTAAAAGAATACCTAACATCATATATAGGTACGTACCAAAATCATCAATAAGTGCGTGTTCGAAGATCTGGCAATATTCTCTTTATTGTTGCAAAGGTAAGAGAAGACCCAGGCAAGTCATAAATAATGGTTGCTCTCCGATTTTCCGAAAAAAAAAATCAAGAATCTCAGTAGAAGAAAATTTATTATCCACCATAATTTTCCAGCAATATCTTTCTATCGTCATGCCTACCAATATCATCTAAAGAAAATTTTCTGCTTGTCCCTTATACCTAACGGAAAAACTGCTCAACCAATGAGTACGAGCCTTTCACCCATAGACAGCTTACAAAGTCTAGTATGGCTAGTAAGTACCTACACATAACATCCCGGAACCATACATCCGTTATACCCACCCAAGTCACTAATGCAATAATTATAAAATGACTAACAACCCACTGCTTCATACTTAGCTTGTGTAATAATAGTATGTGAGTCTGACTACCCATTATAAGCATAATGCTTGAAGATACTTATGCGGAAGAGGAAATGATACTGGATGTATTCGCCATTTGTCTATGACATTTATATTTTATTGTCTTTTGTCATATTGGTGGATCCAGTTTAAGTTATTGTGATAAGTTAATTGCTTAAGCGTGTAATTAAACTAAATAGTAAGTTAAAGTAATTAGAGATTGTGTAATTAACTTTTACTTGATCCTAAATCAAAAGTAGCCATTTCGTAATTTTAATGTTTTTGAAAGAATAGACAGGTAGGTAAAGTTATAGCTAATATTACCTACCTAGGTATAGAGATTGAATGCCTAACAATAGATAATGAAATGAAACAAAAACATGTTTTAATGATGTACCTATTTATTTATTTATAAGTATAAAGATAACCTGTAAAACGTTACATAAATAAATATGATATCATAGAGAGCATTTACAGTTTTTATAGGTAAAATATAAGTGTCATTTATTGCATAATGATTATACAAACAGTAATTATTTAGATCAAAGTTAAGACACCTGAATGATATAAACAATAATCATCACAATATTGACCCAATTAATTGCATTATTTTACAAGTATAGTTAATTAATGTTACAAAAATAAATAACATGCAAGTCGCATGATGTCTGTTTGTTACAAGTGATGTGCATGAAAATTACTGTAGGTAGGTAATATACACTTATGAAACTGTTTTTTATACACAGCAATTGACTTTATACAGTATAAAAGAGATCTATTTTAATGTGGAGTCGTTTGCAGCTGCCCAAGTGATCTGTGAACATATGAAAACGTGACACACAAAAACACATGTGAAATGCAATGTCAATGTAAAAATAGTTGTAAGTTAAGAATCTTCATGTCTTCGTCTTCTCAGCGGTCGACCAGTGCCATCTTCTGTTACGTATACTGAAGGTATACCGGAAAGAATGAGGCACTCAGGATACATTCAGTATACGTACAGAAGGCGACGCGTACTCTTCTCTCTTCTCTTCTCTTCTGAGCTTCGAAGAACGCTGTGGAACATGGTAAGAATAGTCTAAAAGTAATTCTAAGATTGACTGTACTTTGTTATTAATTGGACTCTAACACCACCCAAATGTTAACCCTACTAGCTCACTATTTAAATGTGACGGTTCACACGGAGCCCCTTCAATATCTTAAAAGCTCACCGAGCGAAGCAACTCCACGCCGGACCCCCACCTCTCCTCAGGGAACACCATCTGTAAAATAAAGCAACCGATTTACAACACGCTTGGGTCTTCATACCGAAAGGGAAACACTGATAGCACATGAATTCCGCTATCGCAACTGCCCAAGTAAAATGGAAAAAAATATGCGTTATCGTAAATACCCAATGCGAAATTGTTTTTTAAAAGTTTAACCCGCGTTAGACCCGCGAAACAATCTATTGTACTCCACCACCAATGAGAGGGACACAGGGACTTGCGAAAACACGCGATTGGCTTGCAAAAATTATTTTCGCAATCCTACGAACCGGTAGCGCGTTTCTTTGTTTTTTTACAACCTATCCACCGAGGCAGCAACGACTGACGCGACGCCGAAGGCCTTTTGTCCACCGGCCTTTGTTGCACATAAAGGATAAATTACAAAAGACAAGTTTCGACCACCACTCGTGAAGATAACTAAAGAATTCCAAGTGTCTATGTGTGTGTCAGCCGAGGGATTGAATAGAAAAACATGAAAGGGCGTAAGGGTGTATTATATTCGTAATTTACGACGCGAGCCAACATAACACCGGGCCTGCATTATTGATTCTAATGCACAAACGAAAGGTCTCTATGCACCGATATAAAATTCACAAAATGCAGTAAATACCACTGGAGCGAAGTCGGGGGCGAAAGGGATGCGCGAGTCGTGGCGGCCGCGGAGAAGAATGAATATAGCACGTGACTTACCGGTCCGGTCGGTCAGCTGTTCGCGTCGTCCGATAAGTAAACATTGAAGGATGACGGATGGGGTGGCGCGCGGTTTGAAGGAGCGTGTGTTCAGGGACGGCGTCGCCGGGCGTCTGCCGGTCTGGGCGTCGGGGCGCGCGTCCCGGCCCGCCATCGATTGCCGCCCTCGCCGAGTCGCCGCTCGGCGCGCGCCGAACCACACCACGACTAATGCCGATGCAAGATTTTCATTACATACGCCATGATCGTTGTTATTTGCACCCCGTAATGTTTTTTGATAGTTTGCTTAGGCTTCGCGACCGTTTACATTACGAATATCTATTTACGTTTACATATTATTTAGATAGAGGCTCGTTGGCGGGCTTATTATAATATTACGTATGTAGGAGTGCTGATAAAAAAGTCGATATTAAACAGTAGACAGGCTGCGCCACCTGTTCCTGTTCTCCCGGTGATTACCGTTCCGCCCTGCGAGCTGCGGCAGCGCTCGGGATTTTTAATACTAACATAGGTCGGCTTTATGTCGCAGCGTAATAAGTGGGTAATGTAGATTTTGGCAATTTTATAAATAGAAAATATAAAACGAAATTGCGTATTGTTGTGTTTTACTTACGCGCCGTTTCTTTCTCTATTGCCTCCGGTTAGGTTGGTAATGAAAAAATAGTAAAACGTCAAGTCGCGAGGTATTCAAGTAATCGTTTAGTCGTAATTTATGAAGGAAATTTTTATGGCAGTACGTTTGCGATTTTGCGTTGGAATCTTTTGTTATCCATGTTTTTACCTAGGTAGAGTTAAAGTCCATTGTTTTACGTATTATGCGGGAAAGAATAATCTTTGGTAAGTGTGTATTATCCTGTGTTTTTACATGGTAAGAGAGAAAACCATATTCATGTAACTATTCATGTCCTGTGAATTTTCTAAAAAAAATTCTTCTACTGTTATATTTGTCATAAAAATATTGTGTAAGATTAACATTTAAATAGTACCTAACTAAGTATAATTATCGCTTCCCTGTAACTACTTTTGCTGCAGAGTGGTATGGTGCTTAGTAAATTAGCATCTACAATCTTAGGTACCTAACCGCAAAACCTACTTACCTACCTACGTTTCAAACTGCTGTAATCTCATGGAAATCAGGTAGGTAACTAAGAGAAACGAGAATTTCAGGAAAGTTACTTATATTATTTTACAAATGGTAGGTTACATACCTACCTAACTGGTCGATTTAAAAACTATCTTGTATATTTCTGATATTATAACATAACATAATATCAAGCCTGTTTTGACCGAAGGGTTATGCAGAGGTGCGCATATACCTAGCCTACACCCACATTATCACAATTTTTGAGGTAAATATTATGTAAGTGATCAAGTAGAAACGTTTTTCACTTGGGTAGGTTAGGTTATTCATGAACTTATTGCAATTAGGTAGGTAAAAGACCTAGGACTGTACCTCCAGGTAGGTAATCATTTAGTACTATAGATACCTAGAGTCATTTATGGCAGATCCCTATAATTTTCGGACCCTTATTGGTTAAAATTAAGACTCTTGTAGCTTTGCCAATAATGAAGCAAAGACCTCATAGCTTTGCATAGTAGACCCTCCCTTATGAAAGTAGCTATCACAGGTACCTAAAATTAGCTTACGAATCTATACTAATCTTATAAAGCTGAAGAGTTTGTTTGTTTGTTGAATGCGCTAATCTCAGGAACTGCTGATTCAAATTGAAAAATTATTTTGATGTTAGATAGCCCATTTATCGAGGAAGCTTATAGGCTATATAACATCACGCTACGGCCAATAGGAGAGGAGCATCAATGAAAAATGTTGCAAAAACGGGGAAAATGTAGGTATTGCTTTTGAGAGCTTCCGTTGCGTGCGCTGCGTAAACGGTTAAAGTTACGTAAAAATCATGTATGACGGAATTGTTTCTCGTAAAAAGTTTAAAAAAAAATCCGCGATAGCATCTTTTAAGGTTGGCTCACTATAACTTTTTTAATTGCGAAGGTGTTTTCATAAACATGGTATTAATCCTTATCAAAATAAATAGTTTCATAATCAAGGTTGATTAAGTACATGTAAATTGCTTTTTAAATTATTCGAATCGGACCTTCCGTTTAGAAATTACGACGGGTATAAAAATGCTTAAAGTAAGAAAAATGCGCTTAGTCTATTAGTTACATTTTATTTTTATTGACTGTTTGAACGCGCTAATCTCTGTCACTACCAGTCGGATTTAAAAAATATTTTTGAATTTTATAGTCCAATTCTTGAGGAAGGCTATAGGGTATGTAATATTACTCCAGGACCCTTAGAAGCCGAGCAAAAAGAAAAATAGTAAGAACGAGTGCTAAGTGAAAACGAAGTAACAGCGCGGGCAGGCGATGCGATGCGAAGGGGTGGGTCAGGGGAGCCAGAAATTTCACGCGGACGAAGTCGCGGGCGGAAGCTAGTTAGATACTAAGAAGGTACTACGTCTGCATCTACATAGGTAGGTACCAGTATCTACTATCTAGGTACCTTGAAAAAATTACTACAGCGATAGTAAAAAAGTAGGTACATTTTTCATGTTCAACTTCAGATATGTAATAGTAGTAAGGTAGGTATTTTACACTCAATAAAATAAAAATGTAAGTAGATCTTGCAAATTTAATGAATGAGATAGATCACTGCAATGACCCAATTTCAACATTTACGATGTTTTTAATAACCGGAACTAACGGTTCCATAAAATAAAACTTTATGGCTTTTAAAATTTTTATAAATAAAATTTGACATTTAGGTACTACAATATTTTTTTTATAATTTTAACGATTGTCGTCATCATTTCTGTTAAGATAAAAGATCATAGCTGCGAATTCCTGCTTGAAGGAGTTTAGATGTCGACAATAAGGCTTTAGAGGTGTTTTTAATCGTCATCATCATCTTCCTAGTCTCATCCAAAATCTGGGACTGCCATTGCTGGCGTAGCAAGTCCTTTCTTCCATACATCTTCACCAGTCTCATCAGCCTCATCCCACACCCGCATCATATCAGTGTCTACTTCCTAGTTTCCCACCTATTTTAATTTCTTACAAAATTAAGCAGAATGAAGTAGGTAGTACCTACCTACCTACTCGTTTATTTTTACCAACTCCATTCACGAAAGAACTCAATTCCATAAAGGCTCCTGCAAACAGGCGCGACTCGCGACGCGACACAAAGGCACCGCGTGTCGCGGACTGAGCGGTACCTTTGTGTCGCGTCGCTTGTCGCCTGTTTGCAGGAGCCTTTATGGAATTGAGTTCTTTCGTGAATGGAGTCGGTAAAAATAAACGAGTAGGTAGGTACTTAATTCTGTAGGCAGCTATGATTCTTTTTGCTATTTAAGTAGTGTGATTCTACTTCCCTGTCCATCGAATTTCATTCAGCCATTTTGGAACTAGGCGTTCTAGAATATTCAGGCAGCCGTTACCCATAAAATATTGCTGACTAAGCGAGGAGGTGGGTAGCTAAACGACCTATCGAGATCTTGTGAGCCAGGTCAACGGAAATTGGTGTTCCGGATCGATTAGTTGGCTGAAGGTGCCTATTATTTAATTGGAAGACTTTTAGGTAGGTATCTATCGTAGGCTTCAATTATCGTGTCTTGTGCAAAAAGTTTGTCATACGTCCTAGTAAGTACCTACGATTACATAGATAAATTAGGATATTGTAGATAGATATACATAGATTAGATTAGATAGATTTTCAATATCTACCTCCTGTACAGGGATAAAAAAAATCCAATGGTTGATTGGGGATCATAAGATGATCAGAAAAAGTATTGTGCTAGGTATTATTTCCACCTTCAATTAACATTGAAGGGGGTTGGTATATACAAACAACCAATTTAAAACTAACCACCAAGTTTCTACTTATATTTTATTTTTATTTGATTAGGTTAAGCCTTGGATCATAAGGCCACTAATATGATGGGCAACCGTCTAAATACGTAATCCTCCACAGTGTTCAGAAAGCACGTTACGTTTAGTTCCGACTGATCACACCAGGTGGCGCTTGCAGTTGCTACGCGCGCGTAGCACTTGTGACCAAGGACAATTCCTTGGTCACACCTGCCTTTTTATTTCAAGAATTTGTACTGTTATTGGATATTTTTATGACGGAAAAGTCTCTTCTCGACCTCTTGCTTACGTCTTGAATTAGGAATATTATCATTCGCTAAGTAGATGGAGAAAAAGTCCTATGTCTATCTGTCTAGGCCCGTTTAACTAATTAACGTTTGTAACTAATATTTCTCCTCCAATAGGAAGACAATAGGTGTACAATATTCTCTTGTATGTTTGTTTATATTTTAAGTGGTGAATAGTTTTTGAATTTATGTATTTTGTTTTCTCTTCTAGTCTTGCACACGTTGTCTACATCTCTTTATCTACTTTCCTATCGCAAGTATGCTGGAAGAGATTGCTTTAGAAATAAGCATCACCTTTGTATGTATTTTTCTCTTTCTTTCCTCTTGTCTGTTTTTATAATAATAACTTTATTTCAGACTATTTAAAGAACATACCTACATATTTGTGTCAGTAAGTACTTAAGAACTATGTTAGTAAACTACAAAAATGAAAATAAACGAAATCAATTAGACGCATGGAGTGCCATCCAGTGTGATGGCACTCCATGACAAAGGACTGTCTACCGGTCCGCTATTGCTTTCAGAATGCTGTTGGAGCTTGCTCGGATACGGTGCAATATGGAGGCCGCTCTCTTGTTCATGATGGCATGAAAGCCATCAATCTGAGCCTCCATAAACATGCTAGTTGCACTACAGCATCTCGGCTGCCCCAACAGCATCCTAAAAGCGTTATTATATTGTACACGAAGGGCATTGAGTGTCCGCTGAGTACAGCTGACCAACAGGGAGTGCGAATAAAACGACTGGCAGTATGCCCTGAACATTGTGCGCTTTACCTCATTCGGACACCGTTTAAACCTGCGAGCCAGCATGTTCTCACAGACAGCCAACGCCCTTATGTGTGTAGATAGTAAATAAACTGTTAAATAATAATAAACTAATAAATAAGGTTGACTTTCTATTTAATGGCTTCGTCCTATAGGTAATTAGTTCAGCCATTGCAGACAAAAGGTCTATCACCTAAATCTCTAGAACTCCCGACACTATTAAGTTGCCTAAAATACTTATCAGGGTCGCAAAGGCCCCCTTTTCGTCCTGACGACCATTTAGGTACCTAAATTATACGTAAAGGTTACAACGACCTATTTTAGGTATCTATAGATAGATAGGTACTACGTTGAAACGGGTGTAGACCATCGTTACACCAATAATTTAGTAGATACTTACTTGAAGATTCTTGTGGGTTCCTACATGAATTTGATTGGAGATCTTGAAGACACCTAAACCTTACTTAAAATGCGGATGGCGGCCAATTTAACAAAACTTCAAACGTTTTACACAAGAAAAGGCCTAAATTTTAGCTAAAAACTAGCTCGATAAAGTACTACTAGGTAAGTACTTAGCCTTGGTTAATGTGCAGGTAGACAACCATATAAGTACTCGTAAACATGTTGGTAAGTAGGTATTTCTAGTTCCGGTGTTTAATTTAAGACGTGGATATAGGTATGATTTTAGTCACTTTTAAATCTGTTATTAGTGTATTATTATGCCTTCAAATAGGTAATGAAAATAAGTTATGCTAAAAATGTATGTTAAACTAGAACGAAAAACTAAAACTAGAAATAAATTCAGGAAGTAATGTCCACCCAAAACTTTTAAACTAGGTAACTACCTACTTAAGATATTTTCATGATTTTCAGTATGAACAGATTACTTTATTATCTATTATTATATCTGAGATTTTTTTTTTCCAATCGGTATTCATATTTTCGTTACTAAAAATAGATATTCCCTATGAAGCCGAACGGAACGGCATCGGCATGCGGCAAAAACTCACCGTCCAGTCGCACAAGGTCACAAGCACTTACCGTCACCTTAACAATTTTCTTTAAACATACTAGATGATACAAAACAACTCTGTAAGACCTTCATTTTAACAAAGAAACGTATCTACCTACTTACCCTTCACAGCCTCAGCAAATCTCTCCTCCAGAGATCCCGATAACTTACCTCTAAACGATCATCCCGACATCATCATGAAACATAAGAAGTTCAATTTTACCATTTTTTCCAGTTGAAAGTGTGCTCTTCCGCGGTCGATGGTCAAATGAATGAATAAACGGTCTCAACCCCAGCGCCCAGAGGGTGGGGTCGAAAATGGAAAAAAATGGGGTGGGACCAGATACCAGACTACCCCTGCAACAAAAAATTAAGATTTATTTGCGAATACCACTCTTGTAATAGTAATAATGGCTGTATTATTGTGTATGGAGGATGCACGGTAGTGCAAGCCAAGTTCCACAAACAAACAGCTTACATTTTTATATTATTTGGCCTTTGTTCAGTTGCTAAGTTTGATAGCAATTAAAAACCTATAAAATGTTCTTCAAAATCTGCCTGTCTATGGGTGTGCATAAAAGTTTTCTACTTAATAAGAACTCGAATAATAAAATTATTGCTATGTGGGTAGGTATCTATTTGCCTGAAGCTATAGAAATCCGCAAGAATTTATCTAAACCATAGGTAAGTAATTAATCCACTATGCCTACCTACCTGTTTAGTTAAACAAATTACAAATCAGCTGTGTGTACAACTTAATCTAAGGCCTATTACTTTACCAGTGCCCCAGAAAAAGCCTCTATCATTAATTATCAGATAACGGGTTTGCAATTACCCATTTATAAACAAAGATACTTTAATTGCCAATACATAACAATTAGGTACTACCTAGGTCACCAGAGCGAGTTCTTGTACCGTGACTCACGCTTCGTTGCATCTAATTCTCGAGATATTTCTAATTGTATCTCTGTGGATATACCGAACTCGTTTATTTAGCTCATATTCCCCAAAACCAATATTCTTATTCACGCCATATGCGCTGAATAAACACACCAACTCCTAATCAAGTTTGTATGAATATTAACAGCATTAAAAAGGGATAGCTTTGATCCCCACGTTGTTTCGTGAACGCGATAAATTCACAAGATTTAATTGTCGTGTTCTCTGGTCAATAATTTTGCAATACGACTTGCATATGAACGTTCATCGGCGATATATTTATGCGTCTTTAACGATATAATTATGATCGAATGTAGTCTGCAATTGAAATAAATGGCGTCCGTATCTGTCCGTATGACATAAATTAGTGTTTAAAATAACAGCCAGTAGTATACTTTAATATCTACCTACTGATTAACACAGTCTATAGTTTTATAAAAAGAAAATAAATTAAATTAAAAGTCTTGGTAACAATAATTTCCAAAAGAATAGGTACCTGTAGGTAAGGTATTCAGGCGGTAGGCACCAATATTCATTCATTAAAAATTAAGCAGGAGGGTCATTGAAATCTAAAAGAAATATTTAAAGAAAATATTGCGTAAAAAAAATTAAAACAAAACAAATCCAATAAGACACAAATCTACGTTTACATCTGGTTAGATAGGATTAACGATACAATTAAGGAACAAAATATGGTGAAGTTCACATAATATTATTGAAAACGTATTAAAACATTTTTTTTTTTAATATTTGGTTGAAAAACTAAGGAAAATCGAAAAAAATAAATAAAACACTTACCTGAGTAACAAATCATCACTGAAATTACACTATTCCCTCAACAAAAATGGCTGGTTTCACGAATAGAATAGAAGCTAGACAATTTAAAATATTTTTTTAGGACATTTCGACACGTCTTTGTCTACGAATTCAGTATTATTTTGAATTTTCTTTCCATGGTTAGGCCTAAACACAACAAAAGCGGCGGCGGCCGGCCGACGGCGGCCATCTTGTGGCGCTGCCGTCGCGTCGCTCTGCACGCTCATTGGCTGAGTGACGTCAACCGCGCCATGACACTCCACCATTACTACACACTACCAATATCTCTTGACTATTCGCACACTGAATACTAAGCACTATGCGGCCGACACACACGTCACACTACCCGCACTACTAACTTTGTTGCTTGGTACACGCGCCTATCCTTGTCGGCTCGCATTCTTGCGTTGTGAATTATCGCTTTAGAAGCTTTTAGGATGCACCCTAATCGGGCAAGGGGGAACATTTAAAATTCAAGTGACTCGACACTGATAGGTTGAGAGATTTTAATTGGCTGCTGATTTTGGTCGTCCCGACTCGACTAGCGTTAAATTAGGAGATGTTTTCTAAAATAATGTAGAATTTACATCGAGGTATTAGGATATGCTTTCAACGTGAAATTCCACTATTTAACAGCTAGTTAGGTATTTGTGAACGTAAGTAGCTTTAGAAAATATAAAAGGAATTCCTAATAATTTTGCAGACAAAGGCAGTCGAGTAACGCAGTCTTGGAAAATAAATGAAAGATGCATTCTGCATACTTATCCAGATTTTTTCTATCTAAAAAGGTCGTATGCGTAAGGAGTAACTTCATGCCTTTTTATGGCCTGGTTACCAGATGCAGGTAAGTTCTCTCAGCCTACGTAGGTATGTAAAGAGCTTAAAATGTAACGATGTACCTTAGCATAGGTAATGAATGAACAACATTGTTGCCTGACTTCATCTAACATAGAAAGGGTTTCCAGTGAAAGGAATTTATGTAGGTACTCTCGCAAACTGCCTGTAGGTAGGTGTTTAAATTATACTTGTACCTACCTATGATATTGGAGATCGCTATAATAGTGTAAAGGCAGAAATTAAAGTGTATTGCCGGTAATACACCTACTATATACTTTACTTAGCAATTATTGTTTTAATTTACGCGGTAAATATACATAAAATGTTATTAAGTACCTAATCTTTAGCAATAACATATTCAATTTTTGTTGAAGGAAACTAGTGAATTTTATTATATTAAAGACACTCATGTGCATCTCATTTATGGTAAATAGAATGCTTTGAGTTCTTTACACACCCGTTATTGTCGATTATACACCATAAACTACAAAGAGAACAAAAAAAAAACATTAGCTTAAATTCTGCTACGACTAGGTGCCTGTGCTACGCCGTAGACCCATTTTCGTAGACCCGAAACAAGGTTAAAACAGAACAAAGGTGCGCTTCATTAACAACTTGGCTAAAAATGAAAACATTAAAACAGCCAATCTACTTAATTATCAACCATTACATGAAAACAAATATAACCATTATGTAGGTAAGTACTACCTACATAATTATAAACTATCTCTACGAATTAATCTATCGTAGCAGACTGTATCTACCATAAGTCATCGTAGCACTCATTATATAGCGTCGCTGGATATTATTTATTATAAAGAAAATCACCCGAACAAACTTAATGAAGTACTATCATATTTTTATCTTAAATAATTAAGGACCACCTGACCACTTGGACTTAACAGCTATATCACCTCTTTGTGATGCCGACGACGGTTGTTTCTCGCTTTTTATTCTCTTTTCTAAAATTTATTGTTGTAAAATATGAAATTTCCAATAAAAATGTAGGTGGGGCTGCGACTTGGGGCACACCATCTGTTGTTCCCCCATATTTATGTGATTAGTTCATGGATTGGTCCGGTGTACGTATAATTTTTATTTAAAATCGCCAATTTATGATTATAATCAGGTTCTGCCTCACAGGCTGTCAAAAGTTTTAATCGATTTATGTATGGCTGCGCTGTTTGTACTGTTGGCTGCCTTCTACTAACTTACCTACCCTTTTTTATTAGTAGGTAACTTTAAAATTTTATCGCATGACTGCTTTTGAATATAGTGATACCTACCTACGATTTTCTAACCCATTTAAAATAGTTATTTATGCAATTAATATAGTGTTTTGCCATTTCAATTAGTGTTATCAAATTCGAGAGCATTACTTAGTACCTACATTGGTAATTACTTCATCAATTTATACTCGTTTAGATAACCAGCTTTTACAAAACTGGTTCACATGCGTGGGTACCTACGTCGGCAGAATAATTTTTGTCTTTATATGAAGGTACCGCACGAAAAAACTACTTGGTAAAACATAGACACAACATTGAGATAGAGACCTTTTTGATAAAAAAAAAATGGTCAGCAAAAAAAAGTTTATCTGCACTCCTGGATCGCCAAGTTAAATAAGTAAGTAAGTACGAGTATATTCACTCTTTTGGGTATAATATAACGGTAGGTTACACAAGGAAGCGATGTACCCACATTAAGGGGGATCTGAGCCATCTGTGAGATCGAGCCAGTCGACAACTTGTATGGGAAGCCGTTATGGGGAGTAAAGTGGGTGAATCAACACCCGCCTTGTGTACCGTGGATGTAGGTATCAAGTATTGATTGGATGATTCGTGGTTACTGGTTAGGTACTAAGCAGCGAACTCATTTGTTAAACTCAATAAAATTATACATATTTTATCTGTAAACACAAATAAATCTGAATGTTGTCAAGTCTGGAACGTTTTCAAGCGTGAAGGAATGCGATAACCTACTTTTTCATAAGTCTCCGTAGTATATGATAACTAGAGCTAAAAATAACCGCATTTGTTTTAACAACTATCTACGTGTTTGGATACTTATGTAACACTTCCTTAGAGCCAAACCTACTTTTTCTAGTTTCCACGGTCAGGCTCAAGATACCGCTATAAACAAAACATTACGTAATATTATAAAGAAATATAACAAACAAACAGCTACATAACCGCACCTAAGTTTATCAACATCTAAAATACCAACGAAAGTAACATCTTGAAGCCATACAGTGTGGCGGGGTCGATGCACTGGACTACATAGTCTTAATACGGTGGAATAAAGTCCTCATTCGCACAGTAATGCACCACTGGATCCGAGTATCAATGTAGACGATCACAGATGCAGATATTCGTGTGACGTGTGACATGAGGCGACGTGACCTTGACCCAGGAATGACGGATTCCGGCCTTGCGGGGTCGCCGAACTGTACATGTAGGTTGCCTCACTATCTAGTCAACATCTACACGTTGTAACGTTTAACCTAGTAATTCGCTTAGGTATAAAAAATATTACCGCGACTTTTTGTCGCACTGTGTGAATGCTTGTATAAATTATTACACAGAATAAAAAAACTAGTAGGGAGATAAGGTTTGTTTTCTATTACAGAATTTATTTTTAAAGCAGAATAGTGACAGCGCGTTACTCGAGCTCATCGATAAGTTATTTGACAAGTAGAAAATTTAATAGAAAAGATAAGTTTCCGATAGAAAATATTACCTACATAATAAATAGGTAGATAATGCACATAATGTAATGTTTTATACATAAAGCTAATCCGATCGTTATCGGCCGACTTTACAACAATTGTATATTAAATAGATAGTTTAGTTTTTGTGTTTACAACGATAGGTGTGTGTTCTGAATAAAAAGCAGTTTGTTACGACAATGCAGATAGCGTCGCGTGGATGCAAATCGTGGGAGGCGGGACGAGACGTTTGCTCCTTCACGAAAATATATGTTAAAATACTCTCTTTGTCCGTAATTGAATGTGCCTTTACATTGAATTTTAAATGTAATACACTCTTTGTTTTCTTAAACTACCAACAGTACCAACATAAAGGTAAATAAATAATACATCGAGCAGATAATAATCTTGCTGGATTATTTCATTTGCGGTTTACCCTTTTATTGTGTGCGAGCGACTTCTCTACATACATAGGTACAGCATGCACGTAGGTATTGATGAACTTTTAAACAAGATAAGATTTTATGTTTATTTCAACAATGGGCATGTGTTTATACGGAACGTTAATCGTGATTTTGATGTCACTACCCACTTAAAAATCGCTTCATAAATAATATCAGATACACAATCGTGTTGCTACTGCAAATGAAAATTTACAGGAGTTCAACAGAGCATGAATTCATGGATCGTCCGCCCGACCACTAAATTATTTATTAGCCTCAACAAAGGAACCATTTCGGGCGAACAAATCGCCCCCGAATACATTGCATTTGATTTAAAACACAGGTATTTGACCGAGTCGCCGCCCGCTACGAGTAATGAGTTTATTTACGACAATAGAGGCGGCGGACAAGGCTCTTTATTATCATGATTAGTAGCGATCCCCGACAATTGATCGAGCGAATTTTAAGTGCATAACAAACGAGACTGTTATTTATATAGACGTTACTGTTATGTGTGCAATACTTTTTATTAATTTGATCATTTGTTGGCCGTTATTGTTTCAAAACTGGGTAAGCGATCGTAGCAATACACAGTGGCATCCCAGAGCTCAATAAATCAGTGTACACTCAAAATACTCGTGATGGTTATTTTGGTCGAGCGATCACTGACGCCCATGCCTTGCATAATGTACGTCGTTAATTGCGTTGTAAATCCGTGGAGTGTCAACAGGCGGCCAGCGTGACGATGCAGCGCTGAGCCGCCCAAATTTCGTCTCGGCCGACCGCAGGATTTGTCCCCTTGCCAAATATCCCAGCTGTGGACACAAGCGCGCTCTGAATACTGATTAAATGTACGATATTGTTTTCGTTTGCTTTTTTTCACTTTCGCTCTTCGGCTATCGACCTATTGAATTTTTCATGGTGTTCTTTACTGGAATTTCATACGAGCTCCGCTGATAACCGCCCGTGTTAACGTCTATCTATATGATCGATCGATACCGCGGGAGGAAGTTTCGTCAATTATACCAACTCGGCAGTGGCATTAGCATACATTTCGCATCCAATTCAATGAGCCTTTATCGTCGTTTGAATTGCTTTTATTCGCGGAATAAAAATAAATGAGACTACCTATATTTAGATGATAATCGACTCCAAGCCGGAACGTACCTGACGACGAGAATAAAATAGTATTTAATCTAGCTAGATAGGTATGTAACCGCAGATCCAACAAACTGTTGGATGTTGCCACTAACATCTGTGTAGGATTAGCTCTACGAAAACAAATCGTTACTTTGAAGTAGATTTTCGTCGTTCACAAATATAAATGTGTCATAACACTGTCAAATAAACTTGTACTTACATGACAATACCGATACGAAATCACGTTAACCCATAGAATGGCATCGACAAAAAGCACTAAAAACGCCAATTAATAGAAAATTTCAAGCGGCGTAACTGTTGTCGTAGCGCGTTTAAAATACGCGACATTGTGGAAACATCGGGTTTACAAAATAGGTTCATCTCTGTCCCGCACGAACAGCTAGTGCACGAAATGAACGAACCCAGTATGAGTACAGTTGACTTTATCTACAAAACGCATCCGTAATAGTAAAGTGGATCACTTTATGATAGCACAATGCACATTTTTATAAAGGGCGAAAAGGGCAAATATCAATCAATATAGTAGTTGTTCAAATGTTATAAGAGTCTACCTATCGGTTTCGGAAAATCCACATCGTAGACGCAAGTATTGTAAATTTAGTACTGTTTACTCGTTCTGAAACTCGTACATGCTACGAAAATAAGTCTGCATTAGAAAATTGAAAGTGAAGAACGATTAAATAATAAACATCCTTATCTGAAGCCGTAAACAAAGGAAAATATTTATATTGAACGGTATTAAGCGCTTAATCCTTTTAACTTTTAATTGACGTAACATGTACCACCTGGGCTTAAAACAATAAAATACATAAAACTCACCCCAGGTACTCGATTTTAAAGAATGTACAATGGCAGTGTTTTTAAATCACGATTTTAGGAAAAAAATTGTTCAAGATTGGGATCCGAATTTACTGATACAGGGGAATGTAAGTTCAACTTGCTGAAAGTTTTAAAATATCATTATCGAATGAGGTGTTACGTTGGAAAATCGGTCGTATATCTTTCCATGTGAGATTTATTTTTGTATATCGCTCTACGCGCGTTTAAGTCAGTTTTCCAGGTTAAGGGAGCTGATGTAGGACGTGCAAATAAACACGGTATTTTTATCGCCGCAAACCTTTATATAGTTGCGGTCGATTTCTCCTCTTTATCTGCTCAGAGCGGTGTTTGCTTTATCTTGAATAAAAAGAAAGATACGTGTCGACTGTCAAAGGATTCCACATCAAGTGATTGCATTGGCTATGATTTCGAAAAACACAGCGACCGTAGTTGCAATATCGCTGTGACATTTCATACTACAGTGTTTACTTAATTATCCTTTGATTACGGTCTTCTTCACACAAAGTTTATATGAAAATTTAACGACTATCAAGAATAAAGATAAGCGAACATTACTACCAGTGTAAATATCTACAAAGTTCACACGTAATTATATAATTAAGTAACGATAATTTTATGACATTAATAAAACAATAAGGCCTTCTGGTTAGCAAAAGTAAACGAAATTGTGAGCGAGTGATCCTATCGTGCTGTCGGTTGTAATTCAAATTAGGTCTTTATAGAAGTTACACGTTTGTTTGTCCTGGCGAAAATTTTTGATTCGATAAGAGATCGTAAAACACTGCCCCCCGTGTCATAAAATCGAATCGAGCCTGTCATGCAAATATGGCCTTAAATGCCAGGTATTATGTAACCTGGAATCATTTTTTTCGCGTGGCCCGTGTTGCCTGCATTGTTTTATGACTATGGAAGGGTTACCAAGTTACGTAATGTTACAATAAACGTTTTGAGGGCAATAAATTTTAATAGAGCAGAAATTTATGGTCAATTTGTGGAGACATTTACAGCTGATGAACAAAAAGTTTATTTTTCATGCCCTTGTTTGTCGGCGCATAAATCTTGTATCGGTATCGGCATTCGGCTGTCATAGCTATTTGTGTCACAACGGGTATGAACGTAACGCATTCTACCAAATAACAATAAAAACCGAAGTTGAAAAGTAATCTGAGCGCTGAAAACCTGAAGGAAAATGTTTTAGAATGACGTAACAAATTGCTGTTTTAAAACAACTGTCGTTTTCGTTACCCACATCGGTTTTACCTTGATATGAATCGGAAAAATAAAGGCATTCATATCTGCAACTTTCATTTTAAAAGCGTGCCAAAATGTTTTGCCAATTTGTTACATTTTATTTGACATCATCATGAAGTTTGGGCGCTCTATAAGTACCTATATATAAAGTAAAGCTGGTATTTATTTGCTATGCGTCATAAGAAGAAGGCACGTCTAACTTACATACCTACATTAGAGTCGTCTGTATCTATTCCCTAACATTGAGTTTTTATGTCAAAACTATATCCGAAAAGAAAAAACAGCTACGGAATACGTGGCGAATCGAACGCTGCTAAGCCAATATATTGAAATTGCAATACAGACGAGGCAAGTTCTTTCATTAGGGTTGGAAAATAAAAACAATACAAGTGAAAAGGGTATCGGATACTGTGCGCATATTCGCCAGAGAAAATTTCCTATTATGATCCCTTCCCTAAAGTCAACTACGTACCTATAGCTACGATCTTGTATAGCAATTGTCTACCGTCCGCTATAGAGATGTGCCTATATCGACATCTTGTCTATATAAAGCAATAATAAAATCCGTATGCTAATGTCTCAGATACATTCATAATTATTAGAAACCTTTAAATATTCTATCCGTATATAATTGAAGATTCATGGTTGGTATTCAGATATCGGTAGCGTCCATAAAAGTAACATAAAGTACTAATTTATAGCTTTCCAATTATCCGGTAATTGTCATAGTGGGTTTGATAAGGATTAATTAAGAATAGTATCGACAATTACCGGTAGCGAGTCTATGGAGCGTCCCTACGTCCCCCGCACGCACACACCCGGGAGCGGTACAAGCACGGAGTCACACAGACGTACAACAAACACGCTTACAAAGCTTAAGGTACGTATTTAGAGACATAGTTTCATCCGCGACCAAGAGTGGAAATTTCAATAAAAATGCAAATTTTTCCCGAGCAATTTCCTTCTCACTACCGCCGCCTTCGTTATTGGGTCCTACCGCATGATGTTCGGGTTTGCAGCGTTATAACATACCTACAGAGGCGGATTATCTATGTATACCTACCTACAGTGCTTCAATTTACTTGTTAATGTACGCCATCGAATTACGGTTATCTCCAGCGCGTAAGAATGGAGTGTAATCCCCTTAAATCGACACTTAGTTAAGTTAAACGGAATGGTAAACAGTATTTACACAGCTCCGAGTTGCCATTGACGTTATTAGCCGTATTTGCTTTTTCAGAGCGCTAGCGTGGTGTTGGCTAATAAACGTTTAAAGGTAAACTCTGAGAGTGTCGATTACAGCTTGTTTAAACAAGGTGGATAATTTAAACGTCGTGTAGTTGTGCTTTTTAACTTTACAATTGCTGTATTGAAGCCTGCAACAGTGTTAGGCTCGAAGCTGATAATATAAAACTTAATTTATAGCCACCTACAATTCTCTTTTAATAAATAGTTGCATACACGCCATTCATTTTAATTAAAGAGCCGTACTTCAACGACATCGTTATCATGCAATCTACCTAATTCGCACAATAAAAACAAGTGCGTAAAATCTGCATAAATACTATGTTTTAAAACATTCCGCTTAGTTGGGGCGCGGCGCCGGGGGTTGAAAAGGGGTGGGGGCAAACGGCAAACAGGCCAGATTAAGGACGCTGGAAGCGAGGAAAGAATACACAATTAGCTTTCAGCTACCTGCTGCAGATAACGTATCCAGTTTAACATGATCCCGTTTGACACTTATCCGGCGTGGTCTTGCGTTACGTTTTTATGTTGGCCGCCGGGGACGGAGGTCCTAGGATACGCTGGTCGGTTTTGAGTCGGGGATTTTAAAAACGCTCGGCGAGTTTTAGCTTCGACCGGAACCAAGGGGGCCGGATCGATCAGCGGAACTCGGATCCTCGTTGGCTTTGTTGAAAAATCAAAATTAGATACTTAGTATTCACGTGGGTATAGTGGATGAAGTAGACAGTCTTCTTGTGTTAGGAGAAGGTCAATGGTGTCTTGTAGATGGGTAGGTACAGCGGTTTTGAATTGGGTAGGTTGTCAGTTGTCACCCCATGATTAAAGTTTAGTGTTTCAAACAACTCTTCAGGAACGAGATCACCTGAAAATGATACTCGTCGACGAAAAATCATCTCTTTCGGTCACATACTTATAACGTCTTCAGTAAAATTAAAATAAGGCCATATTATGACCGAAAAGTCCAAAGTTGAATTTAAAAATGGAAAGGTCAGCGTATAAACAACAGATATTGTCTGTGTAAAGGAGCGTTTTCGTCTTTAGAGAATTCTAAAAAAGCTTTTGCGTGTATTAAAACAACAACACATAAAACAAGAAAAACCCTACTGCTACATAGGTTACGAGTTCACTGTATACCAAAGGTTTTTGTTAAGAAAAGGCAATAATCGGTTAGACTAAGAAAAAGAATCAACAAAACACGTCGCTCGCTACAAAACGCGGCAAGCAGCGTTCGCACATAAAACCTGCTCACACACAACATTACACAGTACGGGACCCTATGTTTGCCAGTAATACTTTACAGCATGTGTACGAAAACAAACACGGCACACTATGTCATAATCATTATGTACTAAACAATAAAGTCGAAAATCGAACACGAAACCGTTTAAGCGAATGCAAATAGCATGTAAATATTTTGCGTTTATTTTCAGCGTTGAAGCAACGAGATAAAATTCGCGGCCGTAAAATAATATAGAGGGGCGAAAGAGTATATTGTTCGAGGTACCATTAAGCTTGTTCACATACTACTTAAGAGTCTCTGTTGCTATTATAAACGCTCTTTGTTGTGCATTTATGAGTGATTAAAGTTGATGAGGAACGAATATATATTGGACAAAGTAAAGTTTATGTTCCTAAATTGGGTTTTATGGAAGTGCTAGGTGATATTGCGTAGTTACTTAAATGATAAAGATTGTCTGTAAATACAGGGTAATACATGTTCTTATTGGTTACCTATTTTATTGGTACTTTGGTAGGTAAGCCAAGTGCAAACAATCCTATTTTATTGGTCATAATTACAAATGACTAAAAGTAAAAAGCTCATAAACATAATGGTTACCTACCTGAAGTCTATCATTTATCCAACTATTAGAGGTAAAACGTAAAAGCTCTATGTCCCAACAATAATGAAACACCAGAAATATAAAAGAATGTAACTAGAAAAAACAATCCACCGCAAAAGTAGGATAATATAACTGCACATTACGCACAGTAAGTATCTAAAGGTATATATAACCCGAAAGCTAAAATTTCTTAATACCTGCTGCCATTTCGGAGCCACCCTCGGTAATAAGCCAGCCGAGGTCCACCGGGAGGATCCACAAGTGATTTAAAGAGATTGTCAGTTAATGAGCCCCTGTCTGCCACAAATTCAGCCCTTTTCCGTTAAATTCTGAGCTAATCACCCTTTTAAATGAGCCCCGTCTTAGGCCTAGAGGCAACAAAGCTGGCCGAGATCTATAAACGTTACTTAGCTCGTGCTTCAACTTACGTCGACTACGTCGAGAGAATGCGTTCTTGACACCTGACAGTTTCATACTAACGAATATGTGTTTTGGGAATTTGATCCTTATTCATATTCATTTATTTATTAAGTACATTCCATATTGTAAAAATGGATGTTATAGAAGGCTTAAAGCTAGGTAAAAAAATATGGACCCTGTAAGAGCACAGCAACAGCCTAAAATCAAAATTACAAAAAAACTAAATTAAAACTATTACTAATGTAAAAATAAAAATATATGTATTAAAATTAATTAAACAATAAAATAAGGACATAAGTGCTGGGTATGTGAGGAAGACTAACAGTAAACGTACTGTGATCGGATGGAATAGACACGTCAGGGACGCTCATGGGTGCGCCAGGGTTGCTTTTAAGAACTGAGTATGGCATGAGAAACCTCAATTTGATCAGGTGTTTCCAGAGATGCGAGAAACGAGAAAAGTATTTAAACAAAAAGTAATGTATTGTCAGGATAATAAAGAGTAAATTAAGTTGGACATTATAGCTTCAGAACATAAGAAAAAGCAGTTTCATAAATTTTCGAAGTCAACCCAGAAGTTAAACACCAGACCTGCTGTACCTTCGAGCGTTAATGGCGTGTCGGAACCAGGGGAGATAGCGGAAATTTTTAAAAGGCATTTCTCAGTTACACCAATTTTGCAAGTCAGTGAGCAGGAGGGGTGCGGTGTGGTGAATGGTGGGTCGTCTAGCCCGACTAACATCTCGTTTAAGGAGATATGCATGGTTATAAAAACTATGACTAGGGGCAAATCTCCGGGTCATGATAACCTTAGTATAGAACACCTCGAACATCCGGTCCGCATCTTCCCAGGGCCTTATCCATGTTATATAACTTTTGTATTAGGCACTCCTACCTACCTGCTGAGTTGATGAGGACGATTGTTGTGCCTATAGTGAAAAACAAGACTGCCCACATCTCGGACAAGGAGAACTATAGGCCAATCTCATTGGCTACTATAACTGCAAAGGTGCTTGACAGTGTGATTGAGCGTAGGATGGCTGGACAGCTCAATTTACATGATGCGCAGTTCGGCTTTAGATCTGGGCTGTCCACAGAAACTGCTATTTTGGCGCTCAAGCACACGTTCAGTTACTATACTAGCAGGAATACACCGGTGTACGCTGCATTTTTAGACCTTTCGAAGGCATTTGACCTGATTAATTATAACGTCCTATGGCCGACGTTGCGCGAGCTGTATGGGTTGGACTTTGGCGTAAAGCAGGGAGGTCTTACCTCCCCAGCATTGTTTAGCCTGTATGTCGATCAGTTGATCGGGGAACTCGCAGCACAGGGGTTGGATGCTCGATAGATGGAAAACGTATAAATAGCATATCTTACGCGGACGACATGGTAGGTACTGCTGAGTCCCTCGATTGAGGCACTCAGGCGATTGCTTGAGATTTGTGAGAGATACGCCATGAATCACGGCATCTTGTACAATGTGAAAAAGAGTGTATTCATAGTGTTCGGGGATAGTACAAAAAAGCATAGAGCAGTGCCGCCGGTGTACCTATAGGTATGGTGTAGGCCTAAACAGAGTGCCTTATTTTAAGTACCTTGGCCACTTAGTACCTGAGGATCTAAATGATGACCAGGATATGGAACAGGAACGAAGGACGTTGTCGGTACGATGCAATATGTTGGCCCGCAGGTTTGCTAGATGTACGAGACCGGTTAAGATCACCCTTTTCAAGGCATACTGTCAGTCATTTTACACATGCAGCCTGTGGGCTGGACATACGCAGAGGGCCTACAACGCTCTTCGTGTCCAGTATAACAACGCCTTCCGGGTGCTGTTGGGGCTACCGCGATTCTGTAGTTCGTCAGGCATGATTGCTGAATCGGCTACCGATAGTTTTTCAGCAGTTAGGTATGCGAAAAAGAGCGGCATCATTGTTGCGCAGGATTCGGGCGAATGCCAATAGCATACTGAAGGTGACTGGAAATAGGCCAGACGGCGTTTTCCTGGAGTATTGGAGCCGTATGCATAACTGCGGGTCTGATGCTGCAGGGAAATATATGAATTAGAATAATTGTAATTAAGTATACTTACATAGTGACGTAAGCTGTATTATTAACAAAGATCTATGGAACAAGTGTCTGAAATAAATGTTTTTATTGTATTTATTTATTATAATAAATAGTTATTAGGATTCAATATTACACAACAAAACAAAAACATAATAATAGGATTTAATTTGACTACACATAATTAGCTGACATACAATATGATATTTAAGTAATTATTTGATAAAATATGTCATTTAGATATTTATTGATGTTATAATAGCATTTAGTTAATAGAAACTGTTTCAATTTATTTATGAATGTACACAGTTTTTGTTATTTTTTAATTATTTCCGGTAATTTATTATATACTTTAATTGACATGACTAGGGTACTTGTTGAGTGCATTTTTAGCTTAGAGCTTAGTTATTTTTAGCTTGAGGTTTAGTCTTTTTTTATGCCGTAATGTGTATCTTGACTGTATATTTTCTCTTGAAGTGTAAAAGTGTTGGTATTTTCAAACAAATTTGCATAATTCTGGGATGTATAGGCAGGGGAGGGTTAGTATTTTATGTTCTTGAAAATGGGCTTTACAGCTATCAGTGTCTTCTATATTTACTAAAAATTCTTATTGGTTTTTTGTGCAGTGTTTTCATGCTCAGACACGGCGTAGCTGAGCCACGCATATGCGTTGGCATAATACGTAACAAGTGCAGTTTTAAAATTAGTAGTTTTTTTGACCTCACGAAGGGCTTATACAAATTTGAATAGTTTTGATCCTTATTTGTTACTAGAAATTGTCCAACTGACAGGTGTCAGAAACGCATTCTCTCAACGGCCGGCCTGTAGACATGTTCTCGTCTCTATTTTACATTTGTAGTTTGACAGTAGTGCGACAGTAACTGAAACAACGCTTATCGCGTACGGGCCGAGTAACGTTTATAGATGTCGGCCTTAGAGTGAATGAAGACACTAAATTATGAATGGACGCTCAGCTGGTTAATTAGGACCTCGAAAGAAACATATACGAGAAGGTAAGTAGTACGTGGCTCTCTTTTTTTAATTCGGTTACGTAGACCACGTTCCACAACTTTTTATCCTCATTACAATATTCTCGGAAAGAACGTCGACATTCCTATACTTGTCATGACGAAAGTATGTGCTGCGCGCGAGAATCAAACAAATAAAATATCAAATAAATATAGGTATGGACATTTTAAAAGCATTTAGCGATTTTAGTAGCAGCTGACAATCGTTCATTTAACCACGTGACACGCTGTTAAGTTTATCCAATATACGTTTAGAATGTCCCGCGGAACTCAGACATTCAATTCCTTTTAATATTGCCTTTAAAAGAGAAATAAAAATAAAAGCCATCCCTAAGGATTGTCGTATAGTATTACCAGCGTAAAGGTAAAAACATAATGTTAAAAATTACTATGATAATCTTCGAGCTGACTGCAAATTAAACCACAAAAATAATTGCCCATCCAATATAGAATGTTCAAAGGTTTAAATGTTGAACTTGTAGCACATGCATCTACATAACTGGTTCGATTGCGGTCTAGGACTGGGAACTACGTCCCTATGTGCCCTCGGGTAAGCCATAAGTGTGTGTCCGTTCCGTGTGTTCCATACAATTTATCTGTGTTCGGCCGAGTGTGCACGACCGCCTTATTCGGCAATCGTCCCACACCTTTACCTGTTCCCAATATAAACAAGACTAAAAAAATATCGTCCGAATACGCTTTCGTTTACTAGGATAAAGCTATTCGATTCTAACATTCTATATGAACATTAATGGCTCTTATGAACTGATTTAATGTCATAATTGCGGCAGTTTCGGATAAAATAAATCGATATGGCCTGCTTACATAATACCGCCCGCAGTTCGTCTGTAGAATGAATGCCAATAACCATTTTAACTTGGCCTCAATGAATTCAAGGAATTTCATGCACTTTTGATGTTTTAGTGCAGCATTGAGCGGCCATGAGAGGTCACTATTTATAAAATGGATGAGTTTACAAGACAATTTTAAGTAGAATTTCTTATCTAATCCGTTGATTTACGAAGGCCTGTTATAATCTATTATCTAGGTACGCCACACTCAACTGTATAAAGATTTTAATATTTAAAATTGTTGGGACGTCATTACGTAAAATAGGTAACCAATATTAGTTTTTTGTGATGAGATTTATCTTCGGCCTTTATATTTATGTGCATTTTAATTATACGTTTACCTATTTAAATACGAAATTTCACATAAGTCGAATATGGATTAGTAGGCAAGTAAAGAGTTCTGTAGATGATAAAGATTTTAGGCACTTAATAACTCAATAGTTTGCAGAACGTCGAGATTGGACCGGTCATATAGGAGGCGCTCGTCACTAAAGAATACGCTAAGGATTGAACTCTACAAAGCTATTTTTACACTAAGGACAAGAATGAAACTAGGTAGGTATGTTATATGCTTAATGAAATTAAAAACAATTTAAGATAAAACAGTTGAAAGCGAAACATATGTAGCTGTAGGCAGGTACCTAGGTATGTAGTTATAACTTTAAGACATATTAAATTAACGGAAGCTTAAAGCTGTAGAGAATATTCTAATTTAGTTTCTGTCTGTCTAGTTATTTCCGTCTAACCTAACTTGACCATTTAAATGTGATCCTCTGCCGCCACGGTAATCCTCTGTATCTTCAAGGGATGGCGGGTCATTTTAAATTGGTCAGTAATATAGAGATGTAGCGAGTATATTATATAGGTTGTGTATCGCATTTTGTGAAATTGCGAAGAAGCTTGGAGTATACCCGACGTGCCCAAGGGAAAGCGTCTGGTCTAAACACCTCGTTTTTGTTTTATCTTTGTTGTAGTACCTACCTAGGTGCCGTACTTTGATCTTATCTGGGTATATTTGGAAAGTCTATTTAAAAGGAAACTCTTGAACAAATATTGGCTACCAATCTAAATTGCTGAAAGGAAAATTTTGAAAGGTCGAATTAAAAAAATACCTACGTTTAAATATTTTGTTAGTCTGATGAGATGCCCAATACATATTCAAATCATACATAGACACTTGAATAATTAATTACCTGACAAAAAATTCGTAAAAGTAAAAAAAAAATGTCATGAATATAAATTTTAATCCCACTCTTGTAGCCACGATAAATTCTTGTAAATTACTTTTATTCAACACATAACCACCCCACATTTTTTATTGTAACACGTATTTACAAACCACAATTAAATTCCACACCGTTCTGAGAACCAGTATTCAATAGAAAACAAGGCACATCACGTACTTGTGCCTACATTTGTATTAAAATATTTTATAGAACCCAGTACTAAGCCGCATCTAATTCACACTTATAATGGAGATAAAGTGTCCAAATGGACACAAAGGAACATTTTTCAGGTGTCCGCAAATTATATTCAAAGGATGGAAGGTAAGTATGTACTGGTTTCATACGCTTATATTATAATAAAGAGTTCATTGTGACACCCCTTTTTATTGCGGATTATACAAGGTGTAACATAAATAACGCACAACCTCTTAAGGGGTCGTTGTACTCATCATTATGAACTACTTTTACTATGGGACCAAATCTGAAATCGCGAAAAAAGTCTGCTGTTCAGTACATTCATGTTCGCATAACTCGTCAAAATCTTGTATAATATAATTGTCACCTTCGTGAAATATTGACATGAATTGACCAAACTCAAGGCGTATCTCATATTCTCATCATTATTTTTACCAATGTCTCTAATGACATGCAAATATTCAATGGTAAAGTTTGTAAACTTGTAAATAAAACACGCCTCAAACAGACACATTAAATTATATTTAATTACTTAAAAATGGCTTCTTTCCTAAAATTGGCTATTTAAAAGCCATTGAATGAATTTGTTTATCTGCAATAAATAAGTTTATATCCGTACGAAATCTTTTAAATTGCATTTTAATTAGGATATTAGCACATTAAAGCGCCAGTCAAATCTGAAATTAATTAACAAGTAACACAATTCTATGGAAATTCCGAATTGTTTCTATAAATACCTATACATAACAGAGCTCGCAGCATCATCAAAGGACAGTCGTTAACAAAATCGCAAGACATTATACCCGTATCGTTATGATGTTTAACGCTACGCATTACCCTTAATTATTGTCCACACAATTGCTACGCCATTCCTACGCTACGTACTACCACATTAGCAACTCTCATAACACTATATCTGCTATGAAATATGCTCGTGACTGTCCATTAATGGCGTCCCAAACAATTTTGTTCCTTATACGTCATAATTACGGGCGAGTATTGTGTGCTGTTTGGTATAACACTACAAGTGTGGGGACGATTTTGTTTTAAAAGGGAGGGTTCTAATGTCTGGTCATCGGTCGACTCTTGCTTGACCGTAGGGGTAATTTGGAGGCAGACAGCGGACACATTTGCATTACAATGAGAGTCGGATCCCGAGGGGTGCGGGGAGGGGGCTTCCGCCGACGGATAAGCCCGCGTTTTGTATGTATAAAAGTGTGTAAGTTTGTCTGGAAGTTCGCTGAATACTTGAATATTAATTATTCCTAGTAATTTTATTTGTTTAAGAATTAAATTTGCTTATAGATTTTGATGTTCATAGCATTTTAGTCGGTATTCATAGACACAGTGTATCAGGGGCGTAGCCTTCATACAACCCGATTCCTATCGCCTTCCCTTCGGAACAACCACGCTTCTTACTGTCTAGTATTGCCAAATAATATTATACAGCTGTGTGTGTAACTTTGTATCGCATCACATTACGTAATTATTTTGAATACCAGTTTAGTGTGTTGTCTGAGTTTATGAGAACTAAACAGTTTTTTCTTCAGCTTCCCTCTAATGATAATTGTAGCTGCGTCACTGGTGTATTCAGGAGACTTATTACATATTTCAGGAAAAATGCAATCTGTTTGTAGGTACTTATATTACTCAATCCGAAAGTCATAAAATAAATATTTAATTCACAAATGAACGCAAAGAAAGCAGTGAAAGAACCATATTTAAATTTACTTAAAAATGAGGTCAGCAGCAATAAAGCAAAGAAAACAAACTGACCCTTTTTGTTTGTATCCGGTTGTCTCCATTTTATGTTAGATCTTGAGACGGCAGCAGGAAGTTTGGACAGAAAAAGGTACGACTCGTCTGGTAAGTGAATGCAGGCAAAGATAACAGATTCAGCACACTTGTACTTACAATAGTGTTCATACTTACATTTACAAACATAATGAAAACAATACGAAAACCTGATCTTAGTGAAGAGAAATCGGGAAAACTGTTCTAACCAAAATTTTCCTTTGTATAAGAAAACGCTTGTGTAGATAGGACATGTCGATAATATCTACAATTTTATATAAACAATGACAATTAGAATCCAGTCTCCCTTTTGCCAATGACAAGCTACCAAACATGAATACCAGCTAGTAGGTAGAAAGTAAAAAAATATTTGCGGCAAATATGACGCAAAGAGCTTTCTTTGCGTCACAACACAAAAAAAAACAAGTAAGTATTGACTGGAAATAAATAATTTTAAATGCAACTTGGTGATTGCAGAACCAATCTACTCTCACCAAGTTGTTGAAGCTATTGCAATAAATAATAACACATAAATAAATATAATCTTTAATTAATGGCTATCGAATGTTTGCCAACTAATAATTTCAGATCTGCACTTTAAGACTGCTTCATTTTCGTCTACTATTTGGTCTAGACTCGTTTCTAATCAATGAATTTTGGCAGTCAATTGCTCATATTCTTTATTGTAACTAGTAGGTACTTACGCTAGACTGAAAAACAGATTCTGACTCACGAAAATTGTATTATGAGATTTTTTTTTTCATAAAACTTTTATCTTCGTGCTGTTGTTTCAATTTTTAGAAAACTTCGAAATATATTTCGAAGATTTGAAGTACAATATCATTATGAAACAATTGAAGGAAGAAATACGTATATAATTTCAATTAACTATTTAATTCCGGGCTGTTTGTAATGGCAGGAAATGATTTCTATAGGCAGTTAAGGTGCCTACAACTTTCTCTATAAGGAACATTAGAAGACAATAGGGCTATTTTTCAATGATCATAACATAACAGTAACAAACTTAACACCAATTGCTTTCTTGTATTGAAACATCAATACAATCAAGCAAATCATATTTAAGACCAACACAATACATGAACGTGCTCCAATAAAGTTAGCGAACGTTCTGTGAGAACTTGATCCAGTGCATTAATAAAATATATCGCGTAGGGGCGATTACGTCAAAATAGATGCTTCCCAAAGGCGCCAACGCACCGAGTGCGGGACAAATACCAATATGTTGCAGTAAAGTGCAGTACGACGTGACGTGAATGTACTACAAAAAAGATAAGTAGGGTGGCCATGCGAAATATGGTCTCTGAGTGTGAAGCAGATAATGTAATTTATATTTGCAGTGTACATTGTACAATGTACTACATTTACAATGTATGTACATTGTAAATGTTATCTACCTATTCTTTTCTTATCGAGTCGACGAACTTATACCCGGTTTCTATCCTTCCCGTGTTCTACAGTTGTCGCGCTTTTACTACAACTTCATGAACCTGATAAAGACTGATACAGTTATTGCATGCATGCATAATCAGCCTATAATGTTCCCATTGCTGGGATACATGCCTCCTCTTTCTGTGAGAGGGAATGGGCCGTAATCCACCACGCGGGCCCAGTGCGGGTTGGTGGAAATCACACGTCTTCGAATTTTTGGTTCTAGGACATGTCGGTTTCCTCACGAGGTTTTCCTTCACCGTTTTGAGAGCTGGGTGAGGAAATAATTTACACAAAGTGCCTGCTTGGATTCGAACCCACAACCCGTCAGTCGCAGTCGTTACTACTAGGCCACCACTGCTCTACAGTTATTTAATTGTTCATAAATTATGAGTAAAAACGAGAAATGGTTTAGATATATGACATAATATCTAACTGACTGCTTCGTTGGTCTAGTGGTCTCAAGCGCTACTGCTGAGTATGAGGTCCTGGGTTCGATTCCCAGGTCGGCCAAAGTGTTATTGGGTTTTTCTATCTGGAATTTCTCAGTAGCAGCCCGAAGTCTGGATTTGTGCCCGGTTGATGGCAATAGGCTCGCCCCCTATTACATGGGACTTAAACATAACTGGCGAAATGTGGGTGTACTATAGGTACACCTCTGCCTAACCCTTCGGGGAAATAAGGCGTGATGTTATGCATAATATCTAAATAATTTCTTTTCGCGCAACGCAAAAACACAATGCCTAGATGGGTTAAAAGGAGTGCCATTAAAAATACGATAATCGATCAATTCGATCTGAATATATAAGAAACAGTAGGAAGGTACCATAATGGCTCAAAAGACCAACCCAGTTTTATATTTAGATTAAAAAAGTGGAGTTCTGTATTGCAAGGAAATATCAGCTTAGGTAATTGAGGTACCAAAACTAAAACAAAATGCCCGATATCACGAACCCCTTTAAGGCAGTTAGTCTTAATGCTAATTATTAGCATTTTCACTAAGCAGTCATTATCAATATAAAATATAACAACAAATAATTTCGATTTCACAAAGTAACTGGCTGAGATAACGTGAAAAAGATATAGGTACGTAATTTTAATGGTTGAAAATTAAATCAGCGTAAAGTACGTCACAATTTTTATTGCATTCCGGGAACCTAAGAAACCATGGAGTCTCTACCATCAGACCAATACACAAAATAATAATTATAGTACTGAATATAATCACGTGTACATGTAAAGTACCTTTATATGTAATGCCACAGGTGTTCTGAAGCCATCCAATGTCCACTTGATGGATCTTTGTAGAGCACTGATAGATTTATTTATCTACCACTTTACATTTTAGAAACATACATAATGGCTTGGGATGGAGTTATTGCTTTGTTATTGTTTCACGAAGTAAATACATTGGTAGGTATATAACAAACAAATATTTTTTATGCCGTTCGCTTTGGGACCATTGGGATCGTAGATCGTATACTATTCGATCTAATGGCTAGGTTGTCCTAGTTCCGTTATTTTTTTCATAGGGAAGACTGTTGGCATAATTTGGAAAATGATTTCCTTTATTTACGGTTTATATCTAGTTTCATTGTCATTGTTTATTTGGCTGTTGAATTCCTATCTCAAGATATTATTGTCTGGCCCAAGAATCATACGTTTAGGTATAGGTGTAGTTGAACAAGGCATCTGTCAGAAAATTATCAGTTACAATGAAGTAAGCAATTTCAAGTGTTTGAGTTTGACACAAATTATAGGTAATATTAATACTTACGTTAAGTGCACAAGTAAGTAACGATACTACTATTATTGCATGTGTTGGTTACGAGCAGATTTTATTACCTACCTATAGAAATAGATTAGATTGGTTTGACAAAGGAATCATCGAGCTGCAAGTCCTTTGCATGGCACGATGTTCTTAAAATATAACCATATTAAATGATACATTTGTAGAAAAATCTTTTTACTCTCTTTAAATATTTACCGAAACCGACTGACAAACCCTCATCCTCGCGCTCATACCTAACTATAAATTGCATGTTCTCAGAACATTTCCAACTAAACTAGTTACCTCGGACCACGAACTTCCCTACCACATCAAAACCAATCTAGAAGGCAGATTCCCTCTGAACTTAGTTCAATTTACCATACAACAATGTAAGCCCAGACGGCCTTCTTAATCAATGCAGGCAACGTGCACAATCACCCGTAATGGACTGATGTATGGCGTGAATGCGGTATATTAGCGTTGTATGGACCTGGACGTGCAATGCGGATGCAGTGATGTCCCTTGCCAATGAACGTGGGCCGTCTGTGTTGGTACTTACTTACTTACTATCTAAATAGTTAGGTATAGGTAGGTAGTTGGGTATTGTGTCTGATTGCAGACAAGGTTCTTGTTTGTTGTTCTATATGTAGGAAACGTTACTTATAGTATTGCTCAGAGCGCTCTTTACTCTGTAGTAGTCGTTCCACATAAAATACAAATGCCCGATTCCTATAATTTACGGACCGTTATTGGTTAAAATGAAGACTCTTGTATCTTTACCAATAATATAGCAAAGACCTCATAGCTTAGCATAGTAGGCCCTCCCATATGGAAGTAGCTATCACAGGTAAAATTAGTTTACGAATCTATTTATATGCCCAGTTTGGCAATAAAAAATGTTAGCATCGGTAAGCAAAACGATTCGTTTCTGTTTATAGTAACCGAGCATAAGGGAAGACGCTCTGAAAGTTAGGTATGGGAAGGAGACCTCGTTTATGCATGGACGAAGATAACGATACGAAATAGCGAGCTTAGGCGATTAATGTAAAAAATAATAATAGATAATACATTATATTAAGTACTATTATAGCATTTACATCGGTAGGTGATCGCTAACTAACTCTAACTCTGAGGAAAATAGATACAGTCGTACATTCTGTCGGGGGATCGAGTGATTCTCTCGTCGTTTCTGTCGGAAACGATTTCTCAGGTTGTAAAAAAGAAACCTTGTCCTAGTACTTATACAAGACATAATTGAGTAGCCTTTGTATGATTCTGGCGTACCTACGTACGAAACTACGAACCCAAAAATGAGGTTAACCTACCTACTCCAACAGGGTGAGATTGTAAAGAGAACTTCATTTTTGGATGCCATAGTTGCCATACAGAAAGGGGTGATCGTCTACTCGTCTGTAACAAAATAGAGCTGTTATCTACAAACACCATTAAACATTCAGTTTTCCTGAAAGTGTTATTACGTGTGCGGGAAATTAGTCTTGGTCAATTTGGAACCTGACTATAAATTGAAACTAGTTAGGTATTGAGGTCTTTGGACTAATTATTTCATGGTTTATTGACAAGTTCCTCTCTGTTGTCGTCTGCCTTATTAGTGGTCATGGTTACTATTTAAGACTTTCTGGTGTTTTACACATTGGTAGTCCCTTAATTTCGGCAAATAAAAGTGAAAATTGGTACTTTTTGAATTGGTACTTGGATTCTACGCTAGCAAGAGACCCCACAGCAAACATAATATTTGAAATAGCCCGACTGAAAATAAAATGCGTATAAAAACGAAGCATTCCAAAACACATTTCGTCTTTCAAATCACAGGACACAACACAAAAAGCTCTTCAGAATTATAAAAACAAATAATAAAACTTCTAAAACAGAAACAATAGTCACAAAACAATAAGACACGGGCGTAAACGTTAAAAGAGTCGACAAAAGTAAAAAAGCAACAAAAACACATAATACGCCATTCAACCCTTTCGTCAAAATATTACTAGAATCGACACTTCCTTATTGCGTCGTAAATTTAACAAGCGACATATACAAATCTTTGGAGACAATAACATATTTTTTATAAGAGAATATTCGTTACCAGTCCTTAAAGAACCAGTGTGCTGTGTACGTGTTGGAAATAAAATTTTAGTTCATTTAAATAGTTTGTGTAGTAAAACACGTCTGGAATACCATGTCTCATTCTTAGAAAATACCTCAGTACCTGTAAAAAATTTCAAGTCACATAACATAAGAAAAATCATGGCCACACAGCGAAAATACTTCCAGAGAAAAAGGTTCACGAATTCCATTAAGGAAACTATTAAAAGGAGAGGTCATTACCAAGTAAGTGGGTTTTTGGTTTATACCTACACTTGTTTCCCAAGAAACTTTTGCGCTAGCTAAAATTTTACTGACCAAGGAAATTTCACGGACCCATTGGTCTTATCAAAAGGAAGGAAAAAGGCATTTTGAGCCATTCACCTTTCAATTTATTGCGTACAATATCGCGTAGAAATCTGACGACCCGAGTTCCTAACATATAAAATATCGTTTCACTGAGCAATTCTTTCTGACAAAAAGCCACGGAATCGTAACAATAAATTGGAAGGTGTATGGTAAGCTTTAATGTAGTCCGTTACAGATATTTATTTGTTTTTCCTCCAAATTCTTAGTTATTCATTCATTCTTACTTTACTAGAGTAATAAAAAGACTGATAAACTCTAAGAACAGAAGCATTTGCATGAGTATTACCCTCCAAGATTTCCATATTCTCTATAAATTGTACCAATATTTAATCTTTAGTATTCATACGGTTACATTAAAGTATGTCATGTATTTGAACATGTATTTCTCTTTTGTAATGAAATTAGTTTCAAGTGGTATTGAAACAAAGTGTTTTGAAGACAATAGCTTTACAGTATTGCGTCTCAAGTATTACCTATACAGTGTAATTTTAGAGAGAGGTTTCTGTAACTACTAAATATGTATACAGGGTCAAATTAAATTAGCTAGCGGAACTCCGCAGACGTGATGGGTATCGGTACCTAAACACGATAAAATAAAAATAAAAGATTTGATGATTTTTTTTTGGGTTGATCGCTGTTGGTGTTGTTGTTACTTGAACGTCTGTGAAGTTTACACAAAAATACAGTTTTTTTTAAACTGGTATTTCAAGTGTCTACTACTACAGTGTAGTACCTAAGCTACATGCAGTCGATGACACCAAAAATAAATCTTATCAAATTAATTTATTTTTGTTTTATCCTGTTTAGATATCGACACTCATCACGTCTGTGAAGTTTACACAATAAATACTTTTTTAATTGATATTTTAAGCGTCTACTACAGTGTACCTAAACTACATGCGGTCGATGACCCCAAAAATAAAACTCATCAAATTAATTTATTCTTTGTTTTATCGTGTTTAGATGTCGCTACCCATCACTTCTACAGAGTTTCGCTAGCTAATTTAATTTGACTCCGTGCAGTTAGGTATCCTTGAGTATCGAGTCGACCGCACGACGGTAGTAACACTTTTACTTAGAGCTGGCCTAGCGTAGTGCTAGTTTCAATAGAATAAGAGGCCAGCTTACACTGGTTTAGTTGCCACCGTCTTGCGGTCTACTGTACCTACCTTGTACAGATACTGCCAGTACTTACCTACCTACTGTTTTTTCTAAAAAAGACTTATTATCGTTAGCGATTTTTTTGGAGTTTTCGAACCTATACGTATAATTATATGAAATTAAATTATTTTTTGTTCTTTATATATGATATCGAAATCACTATTAAACGTCATGTTTTAAAAAATAAAGCTACATGGAGTCGACATTTCCTATCTGACTAACACTGAGAAGAAATGGCGACAAACTCAGGGGTCAAGATCTATTGTCTATCATTTTACGGTCCATAATAATTTAGGCACGCTAATGACAGCAAATAAAGAAATGTAACGCTTCAAATAAAAACAAGAGAAAGTAGCCTCCTACCGCAATAGGTATCGGAGAGAAGCATGTCTTAAATGTCTTAAGTATATACTGGATGATTTTTTTTTACCGTCTCGAAATTTTTACAGGGTGCCCATGAATATGAACAACTTTCACTACGGGACCAACTCTGAAATCACGAAAACAAAATCAGCTGTTTAATAGAAAAGTTCAAACCTACTTGACCAAAATGTATGAAACAGCTGATTTTTTTTCGTGATCTCATAGTTGGTCCCATAGTGAAAGTTGTTCATGTTCATGGGTAGAACACCCTGTAAAAATTTCGAGACGGTAAAAAAAATCATCCAGTAGGTATATGTATATATAGAGGGTGTAAGGGACAGCCCTCCGCAGAGTGATAAACACGATTTGCTTTATTATCTCACACGCAATATATCGTTACCGTGGCAAAACGCGCGTAGCGAACGGCAGCGCAGCGAGCCTTCGGCCGCCGAGTATTTCAACATCCATTGCTGATTTTTTTTATTTTAGCTGTATTATTTACATAAATGGAGTGCTGCGTACAGTGATTATAATTTTACATTGAAATAAAGTAATAATAACTGAAAAAACGATAAAAAAATGAATATTTTCCTGAGATTATTTCCGGTGGAATATGATTCAAAATAAGAAGCTGAACGCACCGTGTTAGTTTGCGGAGGGCTGTCCCTTACACCCTGTATAATTATATTACGTATCCTAAGCGTGTCCTACCTATAACCTAAGTATGTAGCTTATTGTCAGAACCAGTAAACCGTAACTTAAATAGTCCGTGCTAAACCCACGATTGAGTTTGAAACGCACGGGCCCACAGCCTCGTAACATTTAGTATTAATGTTGCTCATAATAATAATTACTCCGAGTACTTAATTAATTTTCATACACAAGCGGTAAATGTGAAGGCTCTCGTAATAGGTGTAGTAAATATTTATTTGAACATACATCATACTTTCAAATCTGATTTAATGCTTGAATTTTGTGAGTTTTGCAAAAGCATTCGTTTTTGGGACCGTCTGAACAACAGAAGGCCAATTCCGGTATTTAAAGTGACAGACATTTAAATGGGCAAAGTCAAAGTTAAGCGCAGGTATTGTGTAGTATTGATATTTGTGTTAGTCGATATTTTTTTTCTTTTTAGACCTCTTAGGCTTACATAATTATGTCAAAGCTGTTTTATTTTGTTTTTTGATTAAATTTTTTGTATATATTTTTAGATGTTGCTTTAATTTCAGTATGTGAATGTATTCCTGTATCTAATTGGTGTATACATCAGAACCTATCACTTTTATTAATTAATTTAAAAAGTATATAAGATCAGATAAGATAAGATAAGATAAGGATATGATAGGTACATAGATAGTAGTATTGGTGGTAGTGATTTTTTAACTCTGATTTTATCATTTTAATTTTATTCCTTTATTAAAATAAATACATATAAATTATATTTTTAAATATTAGAATATAAAGATTATAAAAAAACATTTAAAAATATAAAAAATAGTAGCCCACCGGTATCGGGAACAGGGTCCAAGCTACCGGCGGTCAGGGCTCTAGAGAGAGGAACCTCCTAACAATGCGAGCCGTGTCCAGAAGTACCGCTTTCTGAATCAAGCCCTTAATCCAGCTGCCCAACGAGAGCCTCCTTAGGTGTTGGTCGAGGCTCTTGGCAATTAAGCCATTGGCTGATACAACTATCGGCACAATGATCGCTGAGTCCACATCCCACATGTCGACAACCTCGCGGGCCAAGTCAAGATACTTGATTTGTTTATCTTTCTCGGCTTTCACGAGGTTCCCGTCATGCGGGACAGTTACGTCAATAATCATTGCGCGCCGCTCTATTCGATCCACCACCACTATATCAGGCTTATTGGCAACAATAGTCCTGTCAGTGATGATGGATCGATCCCAGTAATTTTATTTATCATTATGATGTTAATTTTAATTCTGATTTTAAATTGTATTTTCTTTTTTTTTTCTTTTTAATTGTTTATTTTCATTTTAATATTGATGTTAATTTTTGCAGTTTAAAAAATGATGTAATGTACCCTATGGGCCATGATGCCTGACAATAAAAATATTTATTTATTTATTTATTTAAAGATCTTAAAAATTAGGCAGCAATTATATTGACATACAAATGATGAATATGATTAAAAACGATTAAATGAGTGGGCACTATTAAATTACAATGATAAATTTATTACAATAGTATTTGAGTAGGTACCTACCTAAATTGTTTTAACGCATGCATGCAAATTAAATTTTATGAGAATTCATAGTCAATTTCATTTCATGTCAAAATTTAAAGTCAATTCAATTCAAAAGATTAATGTAAAGTATTAAAATTTATGTCAGCATTATAGAAGATTTGTCTTTAAGAAACTCGTCTTGAGTAATAGCATCTTTCAAGCAGTAACCCGTTAAGTGTTTTTTAAACTTCTGCAATGGCATACATTTTAATTGCATCGGGTTTGTTATCAATATTTGTGGAGCAACACCAAAGAAGCTTTTCTTCATTAGTAGGCGGCGGTGATGCTCGCCACATACCACGTCAGTTGTTTCCACGGGGCGAAAAGCGAGCTGCGGAATGTCGCTTAGCTACGCTGAATGTGCAGGGAGGTATAAATGATAAGATGGATGAGGTGTGTGAGATGGTGAAGGATAAAAGGATAGATGTGTTATGTGTGAATGAGACGAAAAGAAAGGGAGTGGGCATATCCAAACACGGTTCTCTGACCGCTATTTGGTCCGGTGTTCAAGAGACACATAGGGCCTGTCAGGGGGTGGGGGTGGTCCTCTCAGAGCGGATGATGAAATGTGTGAAAGATTATGTTTGTGTGAGTCCCAGGATTCTATGGTTAGGATCCAAGGTGGGTCTGAACTCTATATTTATTTTAAGCGTTTATGCACCCGATATGGGAAGCTCACCTTCGGAGAAGGACGAATTTTGGGACAGTATCAGGAATTTATTAAATGGATGTAGGTCGAACGAGAAGATTGTTATGATTGGAGACTAATGGTTGGGTTGGTGTGAAGAGAAAAGGCTACGAAAAAGTATTAGGTGCATTTGGGGATGATAGGGTGAATGAGAATGGGATGAATTTACTAGAGATATGTGTAAAAAAGAATTTGTCTGTTATGAACACTACGTTTAATCATAGAAAGGTTCACAGGTATACGTGGGAAAGGCAAAACAGTAGAAGTATGATCGACTTTGTGATTGTGGATGAAAGATTAAAGAGTAAAGTGACAGATACTAGAGCATATCGGGGTGTTAATGTAGGGACTGATCATTATCTGGTTATGTGTCGGGTGGATGGTTTGTTCAGACATTGGCGTCACCGAGTTCGAATTCCTGTGACTGGCAAAGCACAAGAAAGTCTACTGTGCTTTCGTTGACTTGGAGAAGGCCTATGACAGTGTGTGGAGAGAAGAACTGTGGTCGACACGGTGTACGATGTGGACTGGCGCTTGGTTCGGGCACTGAAATCTTTATACAAGGATTCCAGTGCTTGTGTTAGGATAAATGGGGCATACACGGACTGGTTCTGCATCTCGAGGGGTGTTAGATAGGGTTGTGTAGCGTCACCATGGCTGTTCAACTTGTACATGGATAGTTGTCTGACAAATTTGAAAGAGGGTGAGTGCGGATTGAGGATGAATGATTTGCTTGCCAAATGCCTTCTCTACGCAGATGATCAAGTTCTACTTGCATCGTCAGCAGAACCGTTGCAAGACATGGTGACTGTCATGGATGAAGCATACAAGATGAAAGGGATGAATATAAATGTGAATAAGACGAAGGTCATGGTGTTTGAAAGAGAAGAGGACGTATCGATGTGTGATGTGAAAATAAATGATAAAAGTGTAGAGCAAGTAAGTGAGTTTGTATATTTGGGGACTCTGTTTACAAGGGATGGAAAGATAGATGAAGATGTGGAAAGGAGAGTAAATGCGGGAAATAAAGTGAATGGTGCTATACATGCAGTTGTGACCAACCAGTTAATGTCCAAAAAGGCCCGACTGGCTGTTCACAATGGTGTGCTGGTGCCTACGCTTATGTATGGAAGTGAATGTTGGGTATGGCAAAAGAAGCATGAAAGTAGAATAAATGCTGTGGAAATGCGTTCCTTGCGAAGCATGTGTGGTGTGACTATAAATGACAGACTGAGAAATGATGTGATAAGGTAACGGTGCGGTTTAAAAGAAGATGTAGTGACAAAAATTGAAAAGAGTATGCTTAGATGGTTTGGTCATGTTGAGAGGATGAATGAAAGTCGACTAACAAAAGGTATTTACACAGCAGATGTGAGTGAAAACGCCGGAAGGGGACGCCCTATGAAGACATATAATGATCTTATTGGTGATGTTCTTCAGAAAGATCAGGTGCGTAGTACTCGCAACCGGCGTGCATGTATGACCAGATGTATGAATGTAAACGAGGCAAAAGGAGTATGTAAGGATCGTAGTTGGTGGCGTTCTGTAGTTTCTGCCTACCCCCATGGGAAGAAGGCGTGAGTTTATGTATGTATGTATGAATTTTTACATTTCACAAGGCATAATTCATTCATGTATTAAGCACACATCGGTGTTTTTTTCACTGCACATAGTTTTTTGAATAAATGTGAATTTATTTTTACAAATAATGCAGTTTCCAGGATGTACAAAGCTGGTAGGAGTAATATTTTGAATTTTTTTAAATATGGAATACAACTATCTGTTGTTTTTAAACCACACATTGAGCGTAAACATCTTTTCTGCATCCTGAAAACATGTTCCATATCTGTTGACTGTCCCCAAAAAATAACACCATACCTACCGCAGAACCGAGGCGGCATGATAGGCTGTTAACAGTGGATCAGTATTTACTTTTTTTGAAAGTTGCCTTAGCAAATATGCTGATTTACTTAATTGCTTGCAAACTAAATCGCTTAATCGCTAGTATACTGTTGGCGTACCAAGATACATAAAAAGCGTTTCTAAATAAATAAATAAAAATCGTTTAAAATCTAGCCGCACTCTCACCTCGGCAACAATGAGTGTCAAAAACTTGGTTAAACTGTGAGTAAATTAAAGGTGCGGTGGTTATTATGTGCGTCTTATTTGTGCAGAATAAACAATGTTTCTTTCTTTCTTTCTTTAGGTATTTTAGACAGATTGAGATCTCTGACCTAGAGGTCTCAAATAGTTGGGTATAGGTTGTGAGTTCAATGTAAGTGAAGTTTCCTGGACGTTTATGTAGACCAACTACAAGATTCTTAGTTCTCGTCAAAGTTATCAAAGTTACTTAAATGCCGCCGATACCCAAAATCGAACCGATACATGAACCAAAATCGGTTGTGAACCGACGACGTCATAAAAGCGACAGGTGTAGGTACAGATGGAGTTGATGGGTTCACATTTGATGTGGTCTTATTTTCACACTTCACTCTTTATTCACAAATAAGATACGCATTGGAATTCTACAAAATATATTCAGACTATAAAATTATAAAGAATTTAAAGTTAAAATGTGTTTTGTGCATTTTATTAATCGACCAGCTGTAGGCCTGTATCTAGCATACGACTATTTAAGTAATAGTAATATATTCCCTTGTATATTAATTTAAATACACAACCTTATTTAAATAACCATCTGTTTATTATGTAATCGTACATTTACATTAGCATGTATTTTTCAAAATTAATGAAAAGTCTAATGATAATTTAGAAAAACTTATGACGGTGGGTCTACAATGTTACATGTAGGTAACTAAGAGTTTATGTAGAGATGGCCGTAATCGAATGGGCGTGTACTAACTGCTCGAATTATTCGATTTTATTACTACTTTGTTGGAATTACACTAGTTTTCTTTAGTAATGGATTCAGTATTCCCTTTATCATAGGTAGGTGGGATATATTTCACTCTTACTTTATGCTGAAAATGATAATCTGTACTATTTTTAACCCTTTATACTTACGGCAGAAACGGAATGTGTACAGCGCCTGTAACCGCCCGAATAATCTAACTTTAAGGTCGATTTAATCGATTTTAAAGTTAGTAGGTACTACAAATTTCGTTTTTGCCCTATAATGGGTCAAAACGATAACAAATAACCAACAAATAATTGTTTAAAATTCACTTCGCTAACAACAGTTTAAATAAATAAGATTCGAATGTCGATAGATACCTACAATTAAAGATAACCTGAATAATTTACCAAGAAACATGTACCTATCGTTAAAATAATTAAAATCACGCTAATACTATGAATTAGCCATAAATGGCATGCTTACAGTATCAAATATCAAATTCGAATGGAAATCGTTATATTTATTGATATGACAGCCATCATAGTAGGCAGCTGAATATAATTTTATTCATGTTTTTATACAACTTAATGTTTATGATACGAGGAGATAAGCAAATTCTATCGATTAATCTTCGAATAGTTAGAATAAAAAAAATAAGATTATACTGTATTATTTTTATGAAAACTTATGACATGAGGCATAGTGTCAGAACAATTTAGTGGCAAGAGACACGAAACACAACTTTTTAAACTTAGATGCTACCTATATAATATACAAGTTACAATTTCATAAATGGGTGCAGACTTTAGTGTGATCAGTTGGTTATCAAAAAATAAATAGTTTTCATTATAAAAAGGAATGAAAAACTAAATTATTCGACCCGTGTAAGTCGATACGAATTAATTCTAGTTACGACGTTCTAAAATCGAATCTATTCGCTATTATTTTTACAATGACCCCATCCCTATTAGTTGTCGTGAGCATATTTTAAATGCTGTCAGAACAACATGGCGCCAAGCAGTTCCAAACTTAGTCAAAGTTAAATTAGGGGTGAGTCGCCTTATGTGCGTTCACTCCTAACTATTGTGTGAGGCTATAATTAAACTGTTTTGATAATAACGTAGGCGTTCACTGAACTTGTTAGTAAATGTGTTTTATCGTATTTTAGTATCGTATGTTAGCTGTTTTGTAATCACGGAAAAGATCGGCTGAAAAAGAGTCCCCTAAAAATCTACTTACCTACGTGTTAAAAGTGATTTGATGAGGTTAGCGGTAAAATTAAGACGTGATTTTTATTTCGTGTATTATCATTAAAGAAAAACCTATCATAATAGGCACTTGACATAATCTGAGCTTAAAGCTACTTTGTTCATGAATAATTTGTCAGTTGTAAAGACAATCACTTCGCCTCAACAATCAAACGGTTAGAAAGACGTTCCGTAGCACGTATCGATCAGAACGGATCGTTACGCATAAAGCAATGGGCTCAACAAATCGACGATCGTCCGTAATAGAAACCAATTGATAGTAAAGACATAGTTTGATGTGAAAAACAACTGATAACTGATAGTTTTCAAGTAGGTAAATGGTTCTATTAAAATGTTGAGAATTCATTTATGTTGCGTGACTTTTATAAAAGCTCTAAAATGGCATTATTGTAATTATATTCTTTATTCATTCGTTTCAGTATTTAACACACGCCCTAGAATATGCGTATTCACTGTAATAAATAAACTCTTACCTACTTAATTCACGAACATTATCATAAACAGTTTTCACCAAAGAAAGCCAGACGTTAGAATTAACTACTCTATTAATAGTGCGGAAAATTGATCGGGTATTGCCATAAAGGAATCTATTTAGTCCCTAACGACGGCCGCCAGAGGTCGTCAGCATGTCTACCTACTGTAATACTGAATCATATAAGGCAGACGCCATGACTACCCGAATAAACCCCACATTTTCACGTTACATAAACACATAGGTATTGAAAACCTACCTTAATTAAACCTTGAGCTCATACGCACGTTTTTTTTGGCTTATAGATACCGCTTTTTATGTGGATTACACACGTAATTAAGCAATAAATTGCATGAAAAAATTGCTTAATCATATTTTTATTACTTTCTGGCTTCTACGGATGACATTGGCTGTTGTCAACATACGTTTTTATTTACTTATCCTTGTACTTTATCCTTTTAGCTGAGTGATATAAAATTATGAAACGAATGAAAATACTTTTGCTCATTTTAAGCATGCCTTGTTACGTCATTTTAGTGGCTACCTAAAGGTTTACATATTCATGTATTTGTGATAGTTTTCTCTACATAATATATTTCTATTCGACAAATATTTGTACAGAAATCATGTATTCTTTAGATTGTATGACGTCAATCTATGATACAGTCGCATTTGTCAGTGTTATAGTCATCATGGCGTTGATTTCATAGAAACGATTATCGATTAAATACATGAATATTCGATCTGTGTACTAACTAAACTGACAGTGTCTTAATTTAATATCATTTCACACGCAAGTTGGATGTCTCAACACGTTATTTGATTACTTTCATCTAAATCAGAAACCTGTTCGATTAATTATAATGAAGACTTGTAATGGATGAGTTTATTGACTTTGATACACTTTATACATCTATAAAAATTTTATGTGCCAAATGTAATGTTTAGACAAATTAGAGATAGAATGGCCCGATAGAATTAATTAATGATAAACACTAATAAATCTTAATATGCAATTAATTTAATTTCTTTACGATTACGAAATGAGAAAAAATCATGAGAATATTTTAAAGCATTTGGATGTGAGAGAGATTTCAGAGACAAAAGTAAAGATACCTACAAAAAAAAACTGGAATACGGTTCAACAACATTTGAAGGCCCAAAAAGTCTAGAAAAAGCAAGAAAACAATATCCCACTTTATAATTAACATTCCAATCTAAAGCGGACATTCCACGATCCTTGTTCGTGCTGGATCTGACTTACAAAAATGTCTTCGATCCCGTAAACGTTCAAAGTTTAGCAATTTATTAGTGTCGAAGCCAGTCGTCTAACGCGACACTTAATTACATTCAGTGTAATTGAAAGTTGGAAGCTTATCGTGTCTAGGAGTTGTATCTTTGTACCTATGTACTGTAGGATGGGAGGGTTCGTAGGGGCAAACTTAAGGCGGATTATATTATTAATGTTGGAAGTATCGATAACTTATATTTCTATGGGTTATGTTTAAAGTTTTCTGTCTGTGTTTACCTATTTAGCAAATGTTTATCCATATCTATGTATTTAGTTACTTTCTACTGTATAGGTACTTAATTCAAGGCAAGTAGGTATATAACAATACTTTTGAGATAAAGAATAGGTAAGGCATTGACATGGAGTTGCGGACACCAGCCCTTATTACCAATTACCAATTAAGGCACTTCGTCTTACCTGTAGCTTTTACCAAAGGCGATTCATCTGCCTAGTCTTTTCCCAACTATATTGGGGTCGACTTCCAGTCTAACCGGATGCAGCTGAATACCAGTATTTTACATGGAGCGACTGCCTATCTGACCTCCACAACCCAGTTACTGGGTAACACGATACTTCTTGGTAAGACTGGTTGTCAGACTTTCGGGCTTCTGACGACCCGTAATGACTGTCAAAGATCCACGAATGACAGCCGGGATCAACGGCTTAATGTGCTTTCGAGGCACGAGGGGTCTCGGTGCGTAAAGATGGTCACCCATCCATGGACCAACCGCGGCAAGCGTAGCTTAACCTGATCTATCGACCCGTGCGGCTGTTATTACTTAGCCACGAGCCGCCTTTATCAAAGGCGATTGATGATCATTAAAAATGACTCTAAGGGCAGTAGATTTCAGTTCGATTTCAAGACCAATATCAATATATGCAATAGTTTAATAATATGCATAATTTTAAGCAGTGCTAGGAAGTACTTACATAATACCTACATTCCAAGTAGAGCAAATTTCCAAGTCGCAGGATACATTTACATGATATTGAAACACAAACCTATACAAGTTTACCGACTTCCCTAATAACAAAGAAAGTAATTCGCACGTGTTACGGATACTAATATTAAGTTTCTGAGTCTCTCCGATTCCATTAACTTCTGTGTACCTACTGTATTCTTTCATGGCTTAAAAAGCATTAGAAAGGTTTTTTTACCTACTGATAGCATTGGAATGAATGAATCTCATTAAAAACAATCAAGAGTTCTTTCGAGGAAATACAGCCCTTAATTGTCTAAAAGTCACTTAAGAGCCTGAAAATCAACGACTGATTACAGGCCTGAAAACGATGTGGTTACTGCTATACCTAATCAATTTTAGCTTGACAGTTTGGGGATCTTAAGATGATGCTGACGAGAGCAGTGGTGGCCCAGTGGTAACGGCCCCGACTTACGAGTTGTACGTCGTGGGTTCGAACCCAGGCAGGCGCTTTACTTTGTCTAAATAATTTCATCACCACTGCTCTCAAAACGGTGAAGGAAAACATCTCGAGGAAACCGGCATGTCCTAGAACCAAAAATTCGAAAACATGTGACATCTATCCACCTGCACTGGGCTCGCGTGGTAGATTACAGCCCACTCCCTCTCGAAGAGAGAAGTTCCCAGCAGTAGGAACATTTTAGGCTAATTATAGCATAGCATAATTAGCCTATAATGTTCCTACTGCTAAGATGATGCTAATGATTTGGCTTTCAGCAACTAAGCGATTGTTATCGGCACAAGGTCCGACGAGCGACAGTCTTGTATCCAGGACGAGGACGAGGAAAACACGCTCCAAAAACAACTCCTAAATACCTTAACAGTACAGAACCCATTGTAACTCCAGCAAAATGTGTTGAAAGTTGTTGCTTTCATTAATTTGGGGTCCGTAAAGTAATAATTGCTCTTGGGAAGCGCGGGCCGCGTCTAAACTTGCTTATTAACATTATTCGGTAGCCCATGGCTTCAGTACAATGGTGTGTTCTAATTATAAACTTTCCTAATTTTCTTTAATCACGTTTCTATTCTATGTACTTCTTGTCCTTAGCGTGAATGGCGACTACTTAAGAGGAATTTTAATTTTTTACCCGGTCGTCTTTTGTTTCTAGTCTTCCCGTCTGGTGGAAACCATTTCTTGGGGAACAGAGCGTTCCTTCGGTTATACATTTATTTTGTTTTAATTCGCTCTCACGTTAATGTGACTCAATGGCGGAACTGGCTGATCAGCCTAGTACCTAGCCTTTTTACCTCCGCCGCATGACTCCTCCGCATGGCTTCTAAACCACGCCTATGTAAAATACTTTCTTCATACAGAACAAGTCCCACGAAGGATGAGCCTTACGGTTCGAGGTTGAAAACTATCAAGATCTCCTTTCTACCAGCATCCAGTAGGCTGCACGATTGCAGGCTTAAGAGGTAATGGTTTGGTTTCCTTGGACGAATTTTTTCAAGAGCAAAACTTAGCATAACATAAACCCAGAGACCTTTCTTAGCTTTACTCTTCTCAGTACCAGCATAACAGCAAAATCAACCTAAAACGTTCCCCTACTGAGACACAGGCCTCCTCTCTGAGAGAGGGAGTGTGCTTAATCTACTACGCGGGCCCAGTGTGGATCGGTAGATGCCACATGTCTTTGAATTGTTGGTTCTAGGACATGGCGGTTTCCTCACGATGTTTTCCTTCATCGATTTGAGAGCAGTTGTGATGAAATTATTTACACAAAGTAAAGCGCCTACTTGGGTTCGAACCTACGACGTACAACTCGTAAGTCGGGGCCGTTACCACTGGGCCACCCACCACTGCTCTCAGTACCAACTTACCTACATCTATATTTACTGCAGAAAGCAAAAGATTATTTCCTCTGAATAAGAAATCTGCACAAACACGTCTCATTCAACGGGGGATGTAGCATACCTACATACTTAATTAAGGAAACCTGTACGAATGTAATATCTAGGAATAATTAATGAGCAGAGTACCTATTTTCTCCACCGCTCCCTTATAATTAGGTAGCTACAAAATACCTACATATTCTTCTATACCGCATTCTAATTTGTGTTACCTCCATTTAGAGAGAACTAAATTATACATGACCCGGAATTAACGCACAACCTCTTAAGGGGTCATTGTACTCATCACTATGAACAACTTTTACTACAGGAGCAAACCTGAAATCGCGAAAAAAAAATCAGCAGTTCCCTACTTTTTGACGAGTTCTGCTAACATAAATGTAGGTACTAACAGAACAGCTGATTTATTTATTCGCGATTTCAGGTTTGCTGCCATAGTAAAAGTTGTTCATAATGATGAGTACAATGACCCCTTAAGCGGTTGTGGGTTAATTTTGGGACATGTTGTATAGACTACTTGTGTTGTATCTATGTAGGAACGAAAATACTGCTACACCTATAGAGTTTCACAATTCTTAGATAGACAGTGAAAGCACTAAATTAACTACAGTTAACTATAAACATATCGAACCATCCAGAGGTTCACAAAACGTGTGTAAAGTATAGTCAGCCGCATAACACAATTACTGTTACATATTAAACTTTTGTTAATGAGTTCGCTAACCTCACAATTCGAGTAATTAATAATTATACATACTTAATGAATGTCAGCATACACCTTTGTAATGTAATTATAGAGCAATTATATTTTTCATTGCCACTTTATTCTTAGGAGCTATTGCGCCTGGAATGTTTTTTTCCGCGTTAAAAGCGTTTCGTTTAATTACTATTAAGGGGCTACTTTTATGTGTTTATAAATGCTTACCTATGTTTAATGCATAAAATGGTCCAATTAAAACCTAAGACCGCAGCAAAAAATCTGTATAACCAGACATTTCTGCTCATCAAATTTCACTTTACATAATGCCAAACGCAACAAAAAATTGTCTAACCTAACCAAATATGATTGCCAACTGTACCGAGCGTTTCGCATGATGGCGGACGGTCGTAAAGGGCCGGAGTTGTAAAATAAGTAAAAATAAAGGGCTCGCCCGCGGCACGACGGGTAGAGTTCAAAAGGAACTTTTGCTTTTTAACCAGTCGGTCGCCAAGTTTAAATTGGTTTCCACCATCACCTACCCTCCGCCGAGAGAATGGGAAAACTAGTAACGAGAAAATTTAGCTACGTACCTATAGGAGTACCTATCTATTTATTAAGTAAAAGTTAGATGCCAAGTAGACGTTACACAGCGACCTTTGCCACTCTGATAGCCGAGAATGGCGCTAAAGCATCATTTAATATAGCAACATATCAATCAACCAGTTAAATATATCTTCCTGTATCAATTTCGTATGTTGAGGTTGGTCAGACGTACCATTATCAAGCTAATTATTTACATGCGTCTAACATTAAATCATGTTTCGAGCTTATAAATAATTGCATGATAATTAAAATAAATGGCGTCAAAATACTATTTATCATCATAACTTAAGCTCGCTTTATAATAATTTTGGAAGTATTTTCATGTCACTCAGTTGTATTTTAACGTCTTTATGCAATGTTTTCTTTGGGGGGATTGAAAAAAGCTTATAGGTCATCGCACATCTAAAATTAAATCACTTTTAAGTTATTTTTCGCACCAATTACGTCAGACGGAGCGCTGTTGCCAATAATTTTGCTGCGTCCTGTCCTCACACGCCCAATCGGCAATTCAAATGGACTATTAATACTGCTATCAGTTTTATGTTATGTTTAATTAATTTAAATCTGATATTAGATAGTATTTATTATAAAAAAACGCTATTTCGTGAAAAATACTCGAAAGAATGTTATCGATGATCTTATTTATAAACGTTTCCCGTAGACGTGCGTTATTTTTAAGAATGTTTTATAAAATGACGTAATTACGGGAGTTAGCGCTCTTTTACAAATGTAAACTTATATCTGCTTAGCAGTAGACGCCATGTTGATTCACAAATCACTCATTCGTTACAGGACGATTTATTGCTCTGATTTGATAAGCAACAATGTAAATATGATTTAAACAATAAAGGAAACCTAAATCACTTGCCATGTTTTGATTCATTGTCGCTATAAAATGTACGTGAAACAATTTCAAGGTTGTTAAATATCATAAAATTATTTCCTCAGCAAAACCCTTGCCGCGTTTGTTTAAAGTGTGCATTAATAATGATTTATTGTAATACATATCTGTTTAATGTGTGTGCGTATGGGCAATAAAACGTTTTATGGGACAGTTTAGAGCGTTGCAACCTCAGAAAGTGCTTTTATTGGTATCTAAGCGCCATACAAAATTGATATAGGCTGAGGTGAGGGAAGTGGTATGGTGTGAGATGTATTGGTGGTTCCGATGGCTATTTAGTTGATTACCTACTATTACTTTCATTTCAACGAATAGCTGAGGTAATGGGAACTCATGACATTGTGACCGCCTAAAGACACGCGTTATCGGATTTATTTTGTGGTCCAGATATGAATGAATAATTGGAGTATAGGAGAGTTAAATATAAACAGTTCGAAGTCAACAAAAATATATGTAGATTTGTAGAAGAGTAGCACTTGACGCATTTGATAGATATTTTTTTTTTTTTTTTTTATGGAATTCGCTGCTGATATATTATTATGAGTAGATATAGCTTTGACTGATGATAAGTAGTTACCTATTGAAGTCATTTAATTATTTTGAATATATTTCAACGCTTTATAGATCATCCATAAGCCATTTCCCTAATATTTTTGCCTACCTGGAACCATTAAATGACAAATTTATTACATACATTATATATCTTCACATTGCACTGAAATTACTTGGCTACCACACATTAAACACGATTTACACTAAGTTTACACATACTCGCTCAAATATTTGATTAAAACACGATCCCACCTTTATTTTTACGAATGCTACGAGCAAAATGCTTTGCGGCCAAACTTGCACTGCAGAGATTCAATTTGTCAACCCCCTAATTCCTATGATTATTACCTTTACCACACCTTGTCAAGTAATTACCTTCACAGTTATGTTTTAACAATGCTATAACCTGATAATTTGACAACGCCATTTATATTAAACCTTGTTAGAAGAGAATAGGGTTGCGAATAAAACGGATTTTCTTAAACATAGAAAGGCATTGACAGAAATATTTATTACACCTCAAAGGGTTGGGTATTAGCGTGATGGTTTTATGGTTCTACGTTGTGCAATTTTCCTGCATTGTGCAACTAAACTGATGTATTGTTAGATACGTTGTGTAATTTTGATACTTGAATCGAATGTTTGCGTTTATGAAAGCTGAATTTAACAGTAGGTAGGGCAAAACTTGGGTAATCGGTGATAGTTTTGTTTTTTACTTGTAAAATTCGATTCATTGATCAGACTATTTTTTAAATTTACTGTGATATAGTAGACAAAATAAGTTTTGCTAACTTATATCTAAAAATGTGGCAAATACTATAATGATTGAAAAATGTACATTTATCAAGTCAGTAGTAACTTGGTAATAAAACACAATTATCTATCACCGAATAGCTGCATATCACGAATTAGCCAAGTTTTGCCCTACTCTACTTACCAACAATTTATTTTTCATACCTTTGTGCATTTTATGGCTGTAAATCTGTTGCCGGGATTACATTAGGTACCTATTGAAAAATGCTTACCTGAGCTAAAATTTCAGTTATTAAGAAACGTCATTTATTGCATAAATGCAAGCTATATGACAAAAATTTTGTGGTAAACACATGAAAAAACTTAAAAAATACCAAATGGTAGGTATTGAAAAATAAGTAGATATTTTAAAAGTAAGTAAGCATTACAAAATAGGTAGTATAAGTTAATGGAAATGCAGACAATTAATGCTTAGACATAATACACAATAATTTCCAAGCTAATTAAAAACTGGCAAGAAAATTATGGAATTGTATTTGGCCCTATTTTATTATCTATTTACATAATAAAAACGTAAAGTTATTCGCAACATAAAATACAGGTATTAACCTACTGCATCGGCTTGCTTTGAAGCACAATATTAGTTTTATAACACATAAAATACCTATCAGGAATATTAATGAGAAATCGAAGATTACAATGTTATACACCACTCGGTATACAGATGACGCCATCTTTTCTAATATCAATGACAACTATATTACATTATTGACATTTATTTATGTACTAAAACAAAAAGCTGATAAAATGTCAAATACAAGGAGGTTTATAGTTTAGTAATAATATAATTTATGCCATCCATAAAAGGTATTTATTTACGATTAGGCCCTTGTTAAGCGACGAAAGCTCAATAATTAAGGTGAATCCGTAAAGGTGGCCCGCGAAATTTATGACACTTTAGAACAAAACTAACTTAGAGAGATGTATTGATGATTCTTATGGTTATAATTCTGTAAATACGTATTTGTTACAGTCGTGAATCATATTTTGATCAAGATACAACCTGACACGGACCTGTAAATTGCAAAAAAACGCATGAAAATTTGAATTTTGCGGGCAACCTTTGTGGATCCAACTTAAGTATCTACTTATCATTGTTTCTGATATCAAATTATTTATTAAACACCTTTCTTTTTATGGACAGCTTGGTAATTTTCTTGAGAAAGTTAATCGACCCTGAGATTTAATCTAAGACTGAAACTTGCAGGCTAAGCAGCCATTCAAGTTGGACACCTACGTACGTAAATTATTTTTAATTGTTTATTTTTAACAATTCATGTTTAAATTTAGCATAAAAATAATTGCCTACTGTCCCATTGTTTGAATAATTTCATTTAACACAACTAAAAAACAGTTTTCTTTTTCATTTTCCCAAGTATCAAATCCGTTCAGTCGCGCTATACCTATGTTTGTTTTAGCCAGCAATTAACCACTGGACCATCAATAAAGCGTGCTAGTAAGGCGGTCACCGACAATGGGACCATTGTAACTCCACGTAACCCTTTCTTCGCGACAGGAACAGTTATAACACCTAGCCTGCCAATAAATACGAAACAACGGAATCCTTCACTCCGACTATTGTTTGACGCACTGTGATTTAAGTTCAAATATTACGGTGCATTTTACCTGTTGCGTTTGGACGGTTCACGAATTCTCAAGGTTGAGTAATTTATTTTGGGAATAGGTATGAAGCTGGGTTGTTGTCAAAAATAGAATTTCCTAAAGCGTGAATATTTTGAGCTCTGTCGGATGTAGGAATACTTACATCAGATTTAAATTTGTTGTAACAGAACTTAACGTTCTATTTCTTTCAAGATGAGTAGCATAATATTTTTGTAAAATTTGTAATAGCAAGTAGGGATTGAACTCGTTAAAATATGTTAAATACGTTTGATTTTTATGTAATTAAGTGTCTGTTGATTTTCTCATTTTCTCTAATAACTAAGTAGGTAAGTACATTTTGTAAATAAATAGCCAATGACATAATTAAAGGTTCGTATATAGATGTAGATTTAATACCAGTAGCCTCAATTATAAACACATAAAGATAGGCTCCTATCCACATAACTGCTAATTTACCAATTAACGATTCACATAAATTAAGCAAGTAATTAAATTATAAATAACCCTTATTTAATTATTCATACGGTATTTACTTAGGACAAGATAGGAAAGCAACGGTATGTGACGAATAAAGTTCTAATAACTAAATTAAATCCAAGATTTTTGCTTACACTTTTCCATTTTTTTTTGACTGCCTCGTTGGTCTAGTAGTCGCAAGCGCTACTGCTGAGCATGAGGTCCTCAGTTCGATTCCCAGGTCTGGTAGTGTTATTAGATTTTTTCATTAGAAATTTCTCAGTAGCCGTCTGGAGTCTGGATTAGTGCCTAATTGATGGCAATAGGCTAGCCCCTTATTACTTGGGACTTAAACATAACTGGCGAAATGTGGGTGATCACCCCTGCCTAACCCTTCGGGTAACTACAGGCGTGATGTTAGATTAAATATATTATCTTGTTTTTGCTAACAAAAGGCTAGACTACAAGGACCAAAGGCTTCAGGGCCCAATTGTAGAAAAGCACCATCTGTGTATCAAAAGACGAACTAGCTTGTCTAGTGCAAAATAACAGTAGCACCATCTTTGGGGACAGACGGTGTTTGCAATAATGCGCCACCCCTTGCAACCCCCGTCTGCAGCCAGGGGTGACAAACACACGGTTGCATTACGTATCGCAGTCGCCTTCGACCCGGCGAGGCAGTCCGACTCTATCGCCAACCCGAATGAAGTCGAACAACTATACTCATATTGTATTTAGATTTACGACACAAACATTTTTTATCTTTATTATTTTTGTCTGAACTGCATGTAAATATCCCAATTGTTATCGCAGCGATGATGGAAAAGCGTCGCGAACAATAATGCTCAAGTTTATCCAAACGAAACAGTTCGGCCATGACGCGGAAATGAATTGTTACCATATTTTCTGGGACAATTTTCATTGATGTCACGCTTCGGTGTTTTTGTCTTGACAAATCTGGGTCAACGTTGTATACGATATGTGCTGATAAGTTCTGAGACAGTTGATAGCACGTCGTAAGAGATAAATTTTCACTTTATGGAGAAAAAAAGTTGTCCATCATTTTTTATGTGGCAACTTTGCCCTTAAATGTTGCTGGTAAAAGTAAAATTTCCTAAAACGTTTTTGTAACACATGTGGACGCTAGTACCTAATTATATGAGGGTATTATGTAAATGTAGGTGCCCTTAAGTCCCTGTAAAGTACACCGTTTACGAGGCCAGCAAAGCGGTTGCAACTCTGTTGTCCCTATGTAGGATGTTATGCTGAATTATTTATTTAGTTTACACCCACCTATTTCGTTTTACACAGATAAGTATTTAATTATACGATTTTTAAATTATGTTTCCTACTTTACGAGCACTTCAAAAGGCCAGTTCTTAGATTCTATAGTTAAGGGTAAGACTTTAAGTAGGTATCAAAGTTAAGGAGATTACTTAACACGTAATAGTGGCCGTTGCTACAACTTATTTAGTATCAATATCTGTACCCTGCGGAACAATAGGATGATAAAACAAAAACTGAAAATATAACCTACCTAGTTTAAAGTAGGACATTCTTTCTCCGACGTTTTTTTTATGTTCCAGCTCGTGTCTTTTTTATCCTTTACTTTTTTGGTCCTACGAGAGATAAACATGGTAAGTACCACTCTACTATCGATAACGCTACAATAAAATCCGTAAATGATCTTCCTTACAACGATAACGTATCAAAACTGTTACCGGCACTAGGTATTCCGTATTCTTTATTCACCCGTAATCGATCGTGAAACACTCAATTTGCAGTTTTTCAAAGGATTATGTTAATCGTCTTGTTCATCGAGGCTCTAATATTTTTTAATTGTTTATTTTGAAATTGAAATCAATATGGCGTAGCATACAATGTAAGTAGCTTACACTCTACTTGTAAAGTATGAAAATTCATCCAGAAGTTTTGTTTATTAAACCCGTTATTACTGCATTCCATGATTATTGATTTAAGCCTAGATCAACAGTAAGATATAGAACTAGAAATATATTCTTGGTGACATGTAGGCATCTATTTAAATCTTATATTAATCTAGTATAATATAATCTGGATTATTCACTAAGGCTTGAGATCTTTAGATTCGTATTCAAGAATGCTGGATTGACTGCATTTTCTTCTACTTAACCGTATTAAGAAGCGGATGCTGTCCTTAAATAACAGCCTTGGGTCTTGTAGTCCTAATAAATTTAAAGAAAATGATAATTAAAGCTATAGGTACTTTATTAGGTATATAAAAATATCACACGTGCGTTCGATAAACAGAGGATGCGTACGGTGTAGTTTGTCGAAAAAGTCTGAACAGGTCCCATAAGAAAGGTCGTAAACCAGTCAAACGAAGGTGTCCAACTACTTACCATTTGTTTTTCCAAATCAGAACACCAAAGACCAGTAGACAAGGAAATTAGAATTGTATTTTACTAAATTCCAATACCATCCATTAGCTAAACGATATCGGCCATTTTGAACACAAAGTAAACTACAGCTACCATAATACAATCACTTTATACCCGCCTCCATCCCTGCCTACTCGCCGTTACATTAAAAGTAATCCAATGTTTCCAAACTCCTTTTAACGTGCCATCGCCCAATAAATTCCATTTTAATCGACTCAGTATCGACTCGTATCATTCCCACAAGAACAAAGAACACCGAACTACGAAAATTCAAAATTCAAGAAATTGCGTGACAGAAATAAATACTTTCCCTATATACAAGCAATATATAAATATATTCAAACACGTGTTCGTGAGGAAACGGGCCATGCGTACAGAATGACAATAGGGATTTCCCTTTCAAGCGGAAAATTTACGTGATAAAAATTCTAAATAGTCGCGTGTGAAAAAAATTGTACAAGGTCCAAAAATAAGTGACTGCGGTAGGTGTCATTATGTAGTCTTATAGCGGTTTTGTGTGCGGCCGTAAATCAGAGAAGAACGTGAGAATGGATTCATTATTTAGACAATATACGATACGTGGCTGGCGTTTACGTAGATGAGGTTCGTATACCGTTTGCAGGGTTGCCTTCATACGTGTTTACACAGATATCAGCGAACTTCGACGTCGTCCGGAAGCAATGGCGCGAGATTGAAACTTTATTACTCTGTACGGGCTTAGTAACATCCTGTTTACTGAAGCTTGGTTATCAGAGAATTAAGTGCATCATAAGTTCAAACAATATCTCAGTAAGAAATAATAAAAACTTTCTTCATTATCAAATATATCTACCTAAGACTACAAAAATCTCTCATCTGTCTACTAGAACTCTTTACCCTCCTCAAAAGAAAGACACATACCCCACATATCTACATTTTTTAACTAATGACGTTCATCACTCAAGTTGTCAACACATAACCTCGTGTGTTATCGACGGCAACCCTACGGATGGTATCTACGAGTACCTACCTAGTTACGGGCTACGGGCCGTTGGCTCGATGATTCCCGACAGATACGGATCTCCTCGAGTTTTGCGTAAACTTGTTCGGTTATGTAAACGTTAGATTCTGATTAAGCGATTGACTAAAAACGGTCGGAATGTTGTCGTTTTTTGGCCTCACACGTCACTGTGACGTAGTATTACGGTTGTGGGGCGAATGATTCGAGCCAATGTCAATGAGATGATGATAATGTCGATATTTTTATAAATTATTAACTAAATTTGATTAGAGCTCTAGTCATAATAATTATAATGACTTTGTCTACGATAACTTCAATTTGAAGTAAGTTAGCTGAACAATATTTTTATCTGTAGGTAGGTACAATAAAAGCCTGGATTATTTTGGTCATAGAGTTCCTAGAGGTATCAAAGAACCAAATTATAAATCTACACAAACGCTCTACTGTAACCAAAAAGTTTGCACAAGGCACCATTTTATCTCAGAGGGCGCAGCATGCACCCTCTGCTGCAATCTCAACCCTTCTATGCAAACAGTTCTCTTGCCCTCTCACAGATGGCGCCACTTTCTTTCCACTCAAAATAGTATAAGTCTATTCATACTAAACGTGTTTACAGACAAAACAAAAAAACCAACTTATAACGTTATAAAATTTCAATTATAGTAGTCGAATAAATTAATAAAATAAAAAGAGTCAATGTTCCACATTTCAGAATTCGAATTTTGACCTTGCCAAATAGTTGTCAAGCAAAATCACAGATGGCACTATCCTTGCGAAATTCGGCAACGGTTCGCAAAACTTTATGATTAAATAAATTATGGATTATAATAAATATTTTATTAGCGTTTGTACGAACGTGAATCGTAATCGTGACGTGCATTTAAATATCGGAAAATCTTAATCACATGTTAATTATTGCAAATCCGAAGTAGGATTTAAAATGATTTTAATTAGGTTTATAATTACGGGAAGTAGGTTTATTAGTGTTTAGAAATTATTGTTCCTAATTACTTAACGTTTACGATAACGTGATTTGAAAGGTCATCGCTGTGTAGATGCGATTAGAGGCCCATAGGTAGGTATAACATCTCGCATAAACTTTAACCTCCTTACTGATAAACGTAGGTATTATATCAGGTCAATAGTTACACACCGATTTCACTCTTTCAGTCGTCAGTAACTTGACTTTCGAAAGAAGAAGACAAAGCGTTCTGTCATACAAATAATAATAATAATTATTATTATTTTTCCCCATCGCCGTATCTCTACGTTGACGTCAAGGTGGGGCTTGCGCGCTCCCAACTCTAGGTCTGTGCCGGTAGAGTTTACTTTGCTGGAACAGGTCTAGGGTGAGGAGCCAGACCAAGAGAGATACAGAAACCCGCAGGGCAGCATGTGGTGAGCTGTTGGGCAGTAGCGACCCCGGTACCCTATCTCCCGGGAGAAGTCATGTTCCTCATCTCTGGCTTGCCTTTATTGGCCGGCTGGAGTGAACACTGACGAGAACTGACCTCCCACCTCATTCTTGCCTTTATTGGCTGGCTTGAGTAGAGATTCGCAAGAGCAAACGGAGGAAGGAAGTAGGTATTCCAGTAAGAAGCTGGTAGGGATCTTGACCGTACTTCCGAGATTGTCCTGATAGCCGTGCAATACCTCTCCACTCCTCTTAAGCACCTCAGGACATGTTGCCCCCTTGTCGCTACGACACTATGTGCTAGCGACCGTTTCCGGAGGCCCATTGTTGAGTGTGCAAGTCACCCCCTGCCATTTTATCCGTGTATTGTATTTATCAAACATTGGTCAGGCAGGGGCCATAGTCCTTCCATAGTTTTAGATAACCAGTCCACTTAAGCCATCCAAACCCATAGCCCAATAATATTTCTTTTGTCTCCATATCCTGCAATAGTCCTACACCAACCGGGGGTTGTCCTTGGGTGCACTTGCATAGTGCGTACAGGGATAATAGTCGGTTGGTGGCTCATTTCCATTGAAAGCGTCTAACGGGCCTCTGCAAGTTGGCTTCGGCCCCTCATATGCCTTCCAAAGGTCCGGGACCCTAGGGTCCCAAGAAATATCAAAAACGTAAAAAATAATAATTGTTTATTTATTTTCACTTCAAGACACAGGTATCAGTGTAGCCCTGGCTCTTGTACTAGGAGTTCCTGTATCACAAGAGCCAGGCCTCACTTACAGAGAACAGCACATAGAAGCGCGATAGACAAACATGAGATACGTTAGAGTTATGGCATGCATTAAAAGGTAGGTTTACAAATATACAAGAGAACAAGAGAAAAAAAAAGTAATGATAGTCCACTGCGTTCTGTGGAAAGAGTGAATGCGAGTGTGGTGTGTATGAGAGGTGTGTGTGTGTGATGAGTATGGTAAATGTGACTGGGTATCATATCATGTAAAGCCGCTGAATAGATTTTCTGTTTCCTCATAGTCGTAACTTTCTAGCCAGTGAATAATAGATTTTTTGAATTGGTTGTTGGATAGATTTTTAAGTAGTTTGATCCCCTTTTTAACCGACTTCAAAAAAAGGAGGAGGTTATCAATTCGGTTGTATGTTTTTTTTTTTTAATGTTTGTTACAGATGGTAAGATGGCCACCGGAAGAACTCAATAATAAGTAGGTATATCACGGGTTGAGATTCGATTACTTTAAAATTATTGTTAAGCAATATAAGCTCGTCACAATTTATATGGTGAAGTGGAGCTGATGGTGAAGTACCACGAGAACTCCTTAACAATTAACGTCCCTGCATCGGGAAAAGCAATGATTTGTAAAAGGTGATGTGCAGTTGTCATTAGGCTATTGTAGCTTAGATAAATTAAAAACCGACCCACTAAAAAGTGAAAAATAAAAAACTTTTTTACAAAAAAAAAACAACCGACCTCCAAAAAAACACTACAAAGTGAAAAATAACTTTAATTTCGGAAGTCGGTGGCAAAAACCTAAATTACAGATCCAAAGACACCGACTTCCGAAATTAAAGTTATTTTTCACTTTGTAGTTGTTTTTTGGAGGTCGGTTGTTTTTTTTTTTTTTTTGTAAAAAAGTTTTTCATACCCAATTTGGTTGTAGACCCAAGGGGCAACATAGTGGTAGTACCCATTTGCTAGCGAGGACGCTCTTGGTACCTTCAACTGGGCACCTGTCAATCCTTTTGGATGAGATAGGCAGACTCGGGATGGCATATCAGACGCTATACCTACAACATTTATTAGTAAGGAGGTAACAGGGTAAATAGATTATACGTTGCTACTGAAAAACAGTAGGTACCTAAGTACCACAAAATATACACTACACAGGCTAAGTAGAAGCAGCCTGGAGTTCCATTGAATACACTGAAAACCTTCATTGGGGTTTTTATTGGGTAATTAGGTCTCACAAACCTCGACCTACTTCGGAACTCGGAAATAAACCCTGATTATCCTTATTAAAAAAAATGGGGTTGGATCAGTAGATTCTTTGGTTACTGGTAGTACTTACAGTACTACCTACTTAGGTACAACCAATTCTACAGGGTGTTTGGAAGCTGGGTGCAAAGCCTTAAAGGCGTGATAGTTGACACCATTTAGAGCATTTTTAGCCATACCTACATGTCTTAGACGAAGTATGTTTTTTTTTTATTAACTGCATACTTATTTTTTAATTTTTTAAATAACTCAATTTTTGTTTTGTCAAGTTTTTCAAATTTTAAAAGTTTTCTGCGAACCTTAAAAGTTTCCAGATTTTTTTTTCAATAACATTGATGCTTGGAACTTAGTTTATTAGACTAGGCATACATCAGACAAACCACGAACTTTAACTGGGGCACAATTGCCAACAATTAACTGTCAAAAATTAGGTTACCTATAAAAAAAAAATTGCTGTTAAAAATAAAAAAACCTACATCGTCTAAAGACATGTATGGCTCAAAATGCTCTAAATAGTGTCATCTATTACCTCCTTAAAGCTATGCATCCAGCTTCCAAACATCCTGTATTCCTAGTAAGAAAATCGAACCAGAGGCCACCTAAACAAATGAGTTATATCTATTCTTTTATCATCAAACAATTGGTTAATGCTCGGTTCCTTTAAACAAAAACGAATCGTTTTGCGTACCGATGGTAGCTTTTTATTGCCAAACTGGGCATATAAATAAATTCGTAGGTAAGCTAATTTTACCTGTGATAGCTTCTTCCATATGGGAGGGTCTACTATACAAAGCTATGAGGTCTTTGCTTCATTATTGGTAAAGATCCAAGTGTCTTAATTTAAGCCAAAAATGGTCCGTAAATTATATGAATCGGCCATTAGTCACTTAGAGTTACAATAACACAAAGCAGTAGGAAGCAATCACGAAAACAAAAATTAACGTTGTTAATAGCTACACAATTAGATTTCGTAGAGGGTCTACACCCTACGGCCTACGCGCTACGAAACTACGATTTTTTTTATGCCAATTATGAATTACTTAACTATTGCCATCGTGTTTCTTACCAGTAATTTCAAGGTACTTGCCTGAATTATTTCCCTGCATAAATAATTTTCGATAAGGATCCGGTCTTGGTATAATATTCAAGCACTACTATACAATTAGTAGATATTATTATAGACCCGAGTGTAAGTTGTGTTAGTAATTCACTCTGTTAAACCTTTTGCGGTTTACTTCATTTAAGAACCTACTTAGGTATAAGGAAAATTTAAGCATAGTAGAAGCCAAATCAATCTAAAGTAATCTCAGATACAAAATTATTTGGACTGTTAGGTAACTATTCTAACTGGTTTTCTTTTAGGAATATACACTTACGAGCAACCAAATCAACTCAACTCCTAATCATGCATTTCGACTCAAATAGCAATTACTCGAAAACAACTATGCCGATTTTATTATTTATGGTACCTACGATCATAAAGCATAAACGTCAGGCTTTAAAAAAATAACTTTTTTTATATGAGATAAGAACTTTTTGAAAAAAAAAATATAGGTACCTATGTATGCACGGGTTTGTGTGGACAAACCCGTGCATACCAAATATATTTTTTTACACCGAACCTCCCAATACTAAGTAAAGTAAATAGATTCTGAGTGTGTCGGTATTCCTCAAGGGCACGTGTAACATCTAAGTGCTGGGTCAAAGATCACAGTTAAATTGTGTTACAATACTGACAGGTTGCTCTAATATCGCCTTCGAAGACTACGGTTAACCATCTACCAAATAATTGACCAAACAACCAGCGTGGGACGACAACCAGCTGCTACTAGAATATGTTTGCATTAATTCATAGACAAAAGTAAAATAAGAAAACGTTTTAATTTAATTATAACAAGAATGCGCCATAAAGTATAATACTTATTGAACCATAGAATCGATGTGTAGGTACTCGAGACATCCATGGATCGCTACGACACTTTTATAAACGCACATACGACCACCTTATAGCATATTTCGCTAAATAAGAAATACCGCTATCATCGCCTTCCCTTTTACACCCCCAAATGACACTACCGAACGTTCGGAACGCGCGTCTATCAAAAACTATATTTCTCACCTCCCGAACACAAAGAGAAAAATGACGTACATACTCAGCGCAAGCGTCTAAATGTCCCGTAAAAGTATAGAGAGCGAAAAGTCGCTAAATTTGAGGCGTTCTTTGAGGCTTTTTGAGGAAAGCCCCGATGCTGGTGTTATAGGCTATGAGAGGGCGAGGCGGGAGGCTCTATAGGCACTTTACACGCTCTACCGCAGCTAACCTCCGCCCAAATGTAATAACGCGCCGCCAGCTCTCTGTTTCAATTTGGGAACAAATTGAAATTGTTTTTATTTGAATAATATTACCGTACAGCCGCTGTAGTATCCACGAGTGGCCAGTTATGATATTACATTATTTTATAACGATATGTTGTTGTTGAAAACGATACTGATCGTAGTCTCTAGTCGTGGGAGCATTTCGTGTTTCGTAGATAAGCGGATCTTTCATTAAACAGGTAATAATGCATTAGCTGATGTGTTTGAAATCTGATCTTTATGCAAATAAGTGGTGCAACAAAGTTGTCTGCTAGTACCTGATCAATATTATCTACCCGGAAGATTGTCAGTTACATCATCTGCCTAGCCTTTTCCCAACTATGTTGGGGTCAGCTTCCAGTCTAACCAGATGCAGTTGAATACCAGTAGGTATTTTACATGAAGCGACTGCCTATCTGATCTCCGTAATCCAGTTACTGGGTAATACGATAGGTACCCCTTGGTAAGACTGGTTGTCAGACTTTCAGACTTTAACGACTGTCAAAGATCCACGAATGACAGCCGGGACCAACGGCTTAACGTGCTTTCCGAGGCACGGAAGAATCTCGGTATACAAGGTGTAACATAAATAACACACATCCTCTTAAGGGGTCGTTGTACTCATCATTATGAACAACTTTTACTATGGGACCAAACCTGAAATCGCGAAAAAAAATCAGCTGCTCCCTACATTTATGTTCCCATAACTCGTCAAAATATGGGGAACAGCAGTTTTTTTTTTTTCGCGATTTCAGGATTGGTCCCATAGTAAAAGTTGTTTATAATGATGAGTACAATGATCCCTTAAGAGGTTGTGCATTATTTATGTTAACATCTTGTATAAAGATGGTCACCCATCTATGGACCAACCGCGGCAAGCGTAGCTTAACCTGATCGATCAACCCGTGCAGCTGTTATTGTCACTTACATACCTACCTGTTTAAAACCGACTTAAGAACTTCAGCATTACCAACTTGACAGAAGAAACTGACATGAATTACATTTTACATTATTTTGAAAATGTTAAAATATGTTTAAATCTACAGCAGTTACTCTTTACACCTGATAGGTTCAAGGCGTCTATCAAGTCTTTATTGAAAAATCCCATTGTTACTCCTCTCAAGTCTTTTGTAACAGTCGGTAGCATTATTAGTTGAGGTACCCATTTTACTCCAGAATAATTACTGAAACAAAAAGGAAAAGGACTACACTATTTATTGGTGCGCAGGAGCTGGGGTTCAAAGCCCTTTTGAAAACTCCCCTAGGTACACTTAATTAGAATGAGCCGGTTTTACTCACAAATTATCTTACGAACAAAATTTTCAGTTGAAGATAGCTAAGCTTTTCGCATCGATAACTTATCCACTTTCATAGAAAAAACCTTTAAAATATAGGTGCTTTCAAATTCACGTTTATTTCAGACCCTTTCTGATTCAAATTCGGCGTGTTTTCGTATTCAAGTCTTGTACAAAATAATTCCTATTAATAAAATTATTATAAACGGTGTTCATTGTTACGCAATTCCGGGTGCTTCAGTGGGGATGCGGGGCGCGCGTTGCATCCTTTATCACGGTGCGGGGGGATGAGGCAGCCGCGGGGCGAGGGGCGCTGCTGGAAAAATTGCACATAAATATTGAAGCTGCCACTTACACGTGCGCCCACCGAATGCCGTTCGCTTAGTGTGGATGTGGTCGTAATTTTTTTTTGTCTTTTTTTTTAAGGATTTTTAGAGCTTTCATATTCGAGATTAATGAAAATGTATGGAAAGTGGTTTTGATGTGGGCAATTTGATTTAGGAAAGCATGGTTGGCTTAATCACTAGTTTCAACTGGAATTAAGGACACAGTATAGAGTGTAAGCCCGGTTCAGTTGACGCTATTCGAACTTAGAATGGTAGATGTCATCTGCCATTCTAAATTCGAATAGCGTCAACTGAACCGGGCTGTCATGTTTACCTTTACTTTTTGAACATTTCAAAGGTAGGTCCTAAGAAACGAATTTCAAGATATGAAAGGTGCGACGTGTTGAACAAATATCGCTCTTTTGAAATTATTTTCATACCCTTTTACAATTTGGGAAAATTAAAACTTACTCCACGTGACAGCTTGCTATAGGTATACCTAATACCTACATAGGTGTAAAAATACTCATAACGAACCTGAGAGTCATTTGTTCTTCCCTTTATGACACTAGCTTTTGCCCGCGGCTTCGCTCGCGTTAAAAAGTATAGTTTTTGCGGCTTTACTTTTGTTTAGCGTGTGTAAAAAATTAGGGCCTACAAAACTTCTTTGTACACAATATTCTTAACTAATCTGTCATTAGGCGCTAAAACTATTAAGCTATTGGGTGAACTTACTCGTGAGCAAGCAACATAAAACTGTCCATGAGAGAAGCAATGTTCTCTTAAGTCAATACCCGCAATTTTGAGAGTTCAAACATTTACATCCTCCATCATCTCTTATTTTATCCCCATGGGGGTGGAATTTATCAAAATCCTGTTTTAGGGGATGCCTACGTCATAGTAGCTTTATGCATACAAAGTCTCAGCCCGATCGGTTTAAAATTGACAGTTTCATACAAACTTTCATCCCCTATTTTATCCCCTTGGGGGTAGAATTGATCAAAATATCCTTTCTTAGAAGATGCCTACGTCATAGTAGCTTTATGCATGCAAAGTTTCAGCCCGATCGGTTTAAAATTAACAAAGTTTCATACAAACTTTCATCCCCTATTTTATCCCCTTGGGGGTAGAATTGATCAAAAGATCCTGTCTTAGAAGATGCCTACGTCATAGTAGCTTTATGCATGCAAAGTTTCAGCCCGATCGGTTTAAAATTGACAAAGTTTCATACAAAGTTTCATCCCCTATTTTATCCCCTTGGGGGTAGAATTGATCAAAATCCTTTCTTAGCGGATGCCTACGTCATAACATCTACCTGCATGCCAAGTTTCAGCCCGATCCGTCCAGTGGTTTGGGCTGTGCGTTGATAGATCACTATGTCAGTCAGTCAGTCACCTTTGAGTTATATATATTTAAGATTTTTTTGTACGGGACCATTTTGACCTGGGAACATTCTGGTTACGGAGAAAGGTCAATGTTCCACCATTTTTTACTTTTTTCTTTATTATAACAAGTTTTAAATTGATAATTACTTAACTTTAAATACTCCCAACATCCCTGTACCGTTGCACGCACTCATAAGCATAATGCTGTGCGTGCGTTGCATTGCTCATTATCGTAAGCAGCGAATTTTCCCACCAAAAATAAAAGCAGTTTCGAAACAATTATTTTTGCAGAGAAGTTACTTATTTAGGCTGTCTATGTTTATGTTGTGTTTGTGTTTGTTTATGTTGAATGCGTAGATGACGGCTTCGTGAAGTATATTTTTACACCCTGTGTAAACAGCCTCCACCACTACACTGCCGGGCACACGTTTCCTTTCTTGATCATCCTGTGCTGGTCGCAGCTAGGTGTAAATCATCAACTGTGACATCAATCCATCTTGCCTCAGGATATTCACAAATTATTCAACCTTGTCTCACGACTGGTCTGATATCTTCAATCGGTCTTGCTGTAGAACTTTTTCATTTCTTCTAGTACATTGCTTTGGCTTTCATTCTGCTTAGATTTTAGATTTATAGACATGTTTAAACAGGCTGGCCCGTTTACAGTGGTCTAAAATGATTTATTGAAGCCTGTCGCTAAAGGCTTTCCAAAATACCCCCATGCATGTACAGCGATTATTTACAGTTTAGGAGAAAACTTAGCTCAAAGGGAAACATTTTGTGCGACAAAATTTCGATCCGGATTTTCAGCCCCAAAAATTTAATAAAGGGACAGACTTCCTCGAAATTTTAAAGTTTCAAGAACATTTGGCTTCATAGAGTCATCTTTATTAATTTAGGATCTTTTAGTAAAGAAATAACGATACTCTACACATAACCTGTAATGTCAGGCTAGTCTTAATTGCCAGTTTTCCCATGCACAACCAATCAAAGCAAGCGAGTCATAAATATTCAATTCTCTTTTCTATTTAAGTATTAGTAACTCGTAATTGCAGGCAGGGAGCAAAAACAGCTTACAAGCTCTGTGAGGTTACGAAGAAACCTTTTAATGAGCTTTTTATTGTCTGTTGTCTCATAAGTGGTTATTAAAATCAGACAGCACCGCCTTCTGTGGTATTGTCACCGAAACTGTGTCGGATTTCAGGAAGAACAGCTATAAATATTCTACGTATTATTTAACATAATTTATCTATGTATTTTAAAAACTATAAATCTCTTTTTTTATCATTTTACTAGTTTCTTGAATGAACTTAGAAATGTTGTTGGTTAGAAATTAAGCCAGATAGTAAGGTGCCAAATCTAAAGGGAATTGGCACCTTGCAGAATGGCTTAAAATGTTACGACGCCATGCTCTACTCTTCAATCAATCAATCAAATCAACTCAGCATATCGCAGTCTACTGCTGGACATAGGCCTCTCCCAGGCTGCGCCACAACATCCTGTCCTCCACCTTCCGCATCCAGTCTATCCAGCGAGCTTTTTAAGGTCGTCGGTCCATCTAGCTGTGTGGCGTCCCATACAACGCTTGCCGAAACGCGGTCTCCACTCCAGCGGGGCAATTGCGTAACATACTTACTAGGAATCGGTTTCATTTTGACAGTTCAACAACATTCTTTGTGTTATCTACGTTGTTGAGCAGACAAACTTTTCGGACATATGAACCAATGGATTAGCAATATTCTTCAAAATCATTCAGATTGTGATTGATAGTGTTTTATGCAATTACGGTACAGCACTTTTTTGCTCCACCGGCCATCGGTGTTCCGACAAACACGGCCAGCCCACTGCCTGTACTTTAGTTTGCTTACTCTGTAAGATATGTCAGCAACTCCGGTTCTTTCCCGGTTCTTTCTCCTCTACTCTTAGAATAGTTTATACTGATTCGAGAATAAAACAAGACTGGCCAGAAAAATGCCCAGCATCTCGCGGCACATCCACACTATGCCAACGTCGCGGCGCTGCGATGGGAGCCCTCGTTCTTTTTCTTGTAGCAAATTTCGCAACAATCTCACTTATTATGCCACACAAATTTCCGCTCCCCGCCCAACTCCAGACGTGAAATTAAAATTTCCTACTTACCCCCCTTTTTGTATACGATACGAGCCGAATAGCTAAATAAATATTGCTACTTAAGAACCTTTAGTACGCGGGCTACGTTATCTTTTTATGGGGATTTGTACTTATTAGTTTTCGAGCTAAGAAATTGGGGTATTCCTTCTTGATCCAGTGAAGAATTTTAAGGCAATCTACTTAGTCGTATTAGAAATTGCGGATATACTTACAGTTAACTTGCCAGTCTCATTTAACTTAGTGCAGGCAAACTTGGGGCTTATTTCATTCTCCGAAAAGGCACTACCCAAAAAAAAATTATTTGTATTAAATTAACTGAAAACCTGAACCAATCCAGTGTTGAAACAGACCATTAAGGGCGAATTTCACCAATGCATCTTAAGGCGAAATAGTATCGTAACGGGTTTGGAGCATTTGGTATGGCCAAAGGGAGCATTATAGAATTTTAAAAATTTCTTTATAAAATTCTATAGGCTCTGTTACATTAAAATAAACCCATAATCCCCTCATGTCTTTGCTGGTGAAGGTTTAGACGAAATTTTATTGAAATTGCTTTAATTACAATCGAATAAACCCGTTTTTTCTCATAAAAATTCTAATTTTGAGGAAACTGCGATTTTTTTTTGTTTCGAGCCAAATTGTGTCAATCGTATTTTGGCCCTCATAATTCACTAAAGAAAATCTTCAATTTTTATAATCATCAAAAAGAATAAGGCAAATTTGTCGTTTTTGAAATAAATGCGTCAAAATATCTTCTTTGGAACCCATTTCGCCTTAATGCGTTCAAATTCATTGGTAAAATTCGCCTAATTGGAGGTGTTCAAAACAGTGTACTATAAAACAGTTGAAACTCGTGAATAAAATCTTGATGTCTGCATTACTGACCAACAACCACCTACATGAAGTACCTAAAGGTGTTGCTTGTAGCATTATCACTTTTCAAGTCTTTCCTACAAATTGAACAAGGGATCTTGGATGACTGGTGCTACACACACCTCACTTGACAGGGCGATAGATAAATTATCACAATATTGAAGTGAAATAATGAAATAAGTGCACAGATGCTCCTCGTTTTCCTTAATTTTCTTTAGGTATGATAGGTGTTTTTTTGTCTGGTTTTCTTCTCTGTTTATTTATCAAATACGAGAAAGAGATGGGATAGTATTCGCATAACCAAAATCCAATTAAATATAAAAAGAAAAATTATCTTCTAAGGATAATATTTAAACAACTTAATAAGTAGGTAATTTCCAGCTTTATTAAAGTCTAAAAAGGTTCCTACTATATTCTAGTGAGATTTGAAGATTACCTAATGTTGAATAAAATTTTTAATTATTGTTTTCTTACTAGAATTACGAAAAAAGAATATTAAAGTTTTATTATAGTAGATAGGTATCTCTGGCCCTTGAACTAACTGCACTTCAGCCCATCTCTGGTAATGGACCACTGTGTCAGTCCTTTACATCTGCCTCTACTCCATCTTTCTGCCCATCAGTTACCTACTTATTTAGTAATTCACCTCAGTCGTCAAAGAATCTGGTTAGAAGATTTCCAATTTGCTATCAATACTTATCAGCATTCTTAATTGACTGTCTTTTTTTTGTTTCAGGTGATGATGGCAGCTATTGGGGTGAGTACAAAATTAATTGATCTTCGAGACCAATAAGCTTCGGAACTATATAACAATTATTGGCTTGAAATAGGAATCCTTCTATGGTGTCAGTCTACTGTAAAACTATGTGCCTGATAGTATTAAAATGTTGCGTATTGCTGTGGTGGGCGGACTCCTAATCGACTGTGTGATTATAAGGCCACACCTATTTTGCTTTAAGCGATTTAGTGAGATACGTTCATGGTGTTCTTAGACCAAACTGGTTCCTTTAAAAATGATGCAGGTCAGATTTTGACTGACGGCTTTAAACTGATGCGTTTCAACCTAGGTTACTAGAAGATTTATTTTATGAACATAAAATAAAATAAAACTGTATTCTGTTTGAATTTGTGCGTTTGATATTTTCATTTTCCAACACCGATTTACGAAAAAACACTGAAAACTGGGCTGAAGACAGCAAAAAATGCTGAAAATGATCCAGTAAGAATTACTGAACGAGCGCCGTAAAAAAATGATAGCCGTTTAACATAAAACATGGCCCACAATTACGCCACTATAGAGCATAAGTGGTACATTTGTCACATTGATAGCCGTTTCATTGAGACAAAGCAAGTTTATATCGAATTTAAAAGCGTTGGATCTATAAACTGGTCGTTAAATCTCACAAGCGATAGTTGTAAATTTTCCAAAGACTTCGGAACACTTTTACGATGGACGTCGCTCCGCCCACCGGCGACTTTGCGGCTTGCAATATAGAGGTTCCCGTACAGCGATACATCTATAAAATAAGGGTGATTGCACCAACGCTCGTGTTCTTTTTAGGGAACCTGCCTTTTTTTGTACATGTTCCATATAAGTGCAAACTCTTGAACTAGTTCACAAAGTACTTTGTGTAAGACGTTTTGACTTTGTTACCAGACAGATTTGAAAGCAACAATGTTGCTTGTTCTAATTTCGATGGTTTTTTATTGTTGTACAATTGTTTGGTGTTTGTAAACAAGACAAGAATGAAATAATACGAATTGGAATTTGACATAATCATCTATGCAAACATTTCGTTTTAGAACAAAAAAAAAAACAGGGAAAAATTCTCGTCACCTGTTCATTAGGTGAAAAACATAAACACATCTTTATAAATACGAAAAATCAATGAGTGTATATTTTCCTGCAGAAAAGTAGTCTTTAATTTCTGACAGACACATTAACAAAGCAACGCAAAGGAGTAGGTATGTAGGATCGTAACAGATGGCGTTCTGTAGTTTCTGCCTACCCCATGGGAAGAAGGCGTGAGTTTATGAAGGTGTGTGTACATGTCGTAGCCAAACCATAGAATTGATCATTTCCTGAAATGGTGGTGTTTCATAAAATGGCCAGCTAAAATAGACGATATCCTTTAAACGTCAACGTTAATGATTTGTCAGTCGACGTTTGGCCATATCATTAATGTAGGGTAACTGTCGTGGTCCGATCGTAGAAACGGCCATATCATGACGAAAGCAATCTATTTATAGATATTCCCAGCTGACCACTGGGCATATCGCAAAGTAGTTGCATTTGACGCCGCTAGAGGCATCCCGATCAAATAAATAGGTTAGAATAGAACTGTGAACAACCGCTACATCCAACTTGGTCGCAGTTAGTTGGCTATTTAGTATTTTTAGGACCCTAAAATAGGAATTATTCGAGTAGGACTATTCACAACAAAAACAAAGCGACATCAACGCCTCTACCGGTGGATAATCTAACTATTTTACGATATGATCACTAATGTTTGCCCACATCATGAAGTAGTCGTGCGTTTAACTGTTCATATCGTCAAACGTTGAGTATTCAATGATCTGGCCAGACTACCTACATCATGATGTGACCAGCGGTCAATGTTCTATTTTATGAAATAGGTAGGTACCTACAACCATTTCATGGAATGGTCGAACACTTCATGAAATGAGCGATTCTAAGATCTGGCTACGATATACACGTTATTTTCCCCCTCAGTCACTTTTTCAGTAGGTGCTTATTTGATTCCATCTTTGGGTAGTTAGTAGGAACCCAAGTAGCTTTTCTTATTGGTTTCCTAAACCTTCCAATAAGGAGCAGACTGATTATCCCACAGATTACTTGTTCCAATAACAATCTTACTGAAATTGTGAGAAGTGCTAATTACATACTCATAAGTACCTACATAATCAGCCTATAACGTTTCCACTGCTGGGACACAGCGGGTTGGTAGATGTCACATGTCTTCGAATTTTCGGTTCTAGGTCATGCCGGTTTTCTTACGATGTTTTATTTCATCGTTTTGAGAGCAGTGGTGATGAAATAATTTACACAAAGCGCCTGTCTGGGTTTGTACCACGACTTAGGTGCAACTCGTATGTCGCGGCCATTACCACTGCGACACCACTGCTCTTAAGCGCTAATTGGTTTCGTTTAATTACCGATCGTCAATAGTTATTGTTGTTTTATGAGAAGGTGACTAACTGGGTAAGTACCAATATAGGTATCGTGGTATTGTTGACGCAAATGGTAGATACTTATTCTTATTAGGTAGATATGAGCAATACCTACTTGCAAAGTAGAAAATACACCTGAAATGAAGTTTTTCAGGATCGAAACACACGATTAATGTTCGAACAAGAGGATAAAGCTCAGTTTACTTAAAAGCTTTTTTAGACAGATGCACACGACCGATTCTTATGTCGCTCTACCAGCTAATGAAAGTAGAGTAGCGTTATTGACACAAAACCATCGATTATTTGTAGAGGCCCTTCTTAAAATAACATCACCTTTTATAAAAATATGCTTTCATCACAATATAAAAGGTGATGTTTTTTACAACAGCAAAAAAACAAATTTTGCTGTAGGTAGACATGAAAATAAAGACTGCCGCGTCATGTCTTTTTATTTTCTATTTATATTTTCTGAGTAACTTGGAAAATGTAAATAAAGATTTTATGTTGTAACTGAACTTCTTTGTTTACCTACCATTTTCAATAAATATGTATAGAGAAACAATAAATAATCAAACTAGGAGTACTTAGTGGCCTTATTCTTCTCACACATCAAAGAGAATTAGGTCGTCTATCATTTTTATTTATTGTTTTTTTTTTCAATATTTATATGCCTCGTGCAGTCTTCTATTTTAAGAATATCCGCAGTCTTAAAAAATATATATTATATTGCATACGAGATGGTACCTAATTTACCAACTTGTTTTTTTTTTCTTAAATAAATCGCAATGCTAAAGCGATATCTACTTTTAAAAACATTTTATCTACGCAAAATGCAAAATGTAACGGTCCAAAGAGTTTCCTCCAACGGAGCGATACATTAAACTGTCATTAACCTCATTAAAAATCAATAAAAAAATTGCTCATATCGCGAAATAAACGGCTTTAACTGGCCATATTATGCATTCCATACGTTTACGGCGAAAACATCACAATAACAACATAAAACCTATACTTATGCAATGTTCTACTGCCTCACAGTCGTACCACCGACCTGATAAAGCTGAAAAGGCAACTTAAGCATATAAAAACCATGCACTAAACACGTTTAACAATCAAAACTGTAACAAATAAATAAACTTCTCAGCCAATAAACGGTTTTATTTTAACAGTCGTAAAGTTTGTTATTGCACATGTGCTCGGTGTAGTTACGACCAATACGTATGAATGAAAGGTGCGACAGAGAAAGGAACATTCAAAGAAACGAGATGGATAGTACTCGTCCGTCCACGTGGCCGGCGTAACGCAATTTAGAGCAATTCATGTTTTGAATTTAATATTTTTAGCTTTTGTAATTTTGATTTTTCCAATTGGAGATTTAAAGAAACAATCGTTGTGTCAAGAAAAAACACTTTGACGACATACAAAAAATCTGATCTTACTTCACTTCCTTTTTTTTAAACAAAAAAACATTATGATAAAAACACTCAAAATATAATTTGATTATGTTTTTTATTCACGTAAGTTAAACAAGTGAAGAAAATCATTTAATAACATGTAGGTATAAACTTCAGACTAAAAAAATAAAAAAAAATACACACTTATTTTTTTATTTTTAAACGAAATAAGTAGGTACTGAAACCACCAAACAATAGCAATATTTTTCATGTTTTTGTACACCAATAAAAAATATGTCTGTATCTGTATCTGTAGGTATTGGATAAAACTATGGCATATTTTCAAGTCATTCAGGAAGTTAAAATTACACACTCAAGAAAAAAAATATATTATTGTAAAAACAAACAAAGTTTTACAGGTTTGCGAAATAATTGTACACTATAAAATTTTATTCAGTACCAGATAATTACAAAAAATTACATTTAATATTAAAAGTAATGTTGCAATTCTGTTTAAAGCCATTCAATTTGACAGCTAGAAGTGCCGGAATGGTTTGTGATTGGCGGTGAATGTTCTGCACCGGATCACTATTGGTGTAGACGAGGTCGGTGCGGAGGTGCGGGGCGCCCGGCGCCATTACGAACAATGGCCGTCGGAATGGTCGTTAGCGAATAGCTTTTATCTCTTTCTAATATAAGCCACGCAGGTAGGAATTAATGAGACGGAGAGGGTTCTGGCGGGTCGACCCCGATCATCGTTGCGTCTCGCTCGCACGCACGTGGCGTGTTTCGCTGTCTCGAGCGCGGCGCGCGGCAGCGGTAACGCTCGCCACGACGGGGAATTCGGAGTCGTAGAGCCTCATACGCGGGTCATAAACGATCCGCGGCCATAGTAGAGGTGCACGCGCGAGAATCGATCCGAATCGCCGGCGATAAACGCATCTCCCGCGAGGCGATCGTCGCGCGCCGCGTCGCCGCCGAGCGATGAGTTCCAAGTTCATCATCGATAGCATGCTCCCGAAGTACCACCAGCAGTTCCACCACCAGAATTTGTTCGCGGGTGCTGGGGCGTCGCCTATAGAGGCGTCGCTGTCATCTTCGCTGTCGTCGTCTCTGTCGACGTCGCTGTCAAGTTCGCTGTCTGGCGGGCTGGGAGCGGCAGCGCTGGGGGCAGGCTCGCCGGGCGCCGGCAGCCCGCAGCGGTCCTCGTCCTCGTCATCGGCATCGCCGGGCGCTCCGGCGAGGATGTATCCTTACGTGTCGCATCACCAGCAGTTCGGAGGTTCTGTGCCGTTCTCTGCTGGTGGCGGTTTATCTGCGGCGGATGACAAGAGTTGTCAGTACCGGACGGCTGTGGGAGGAGACCCGATGGTGAACTACGCGCTGGGTCAGCACAACGGCGGGGCGGCGGTGTCGGCGGCATCAGCCAGCATGGCGGCCGCTGCACAGTTCTATCATCAAGCAGCGGCTTCTGCGGCATCAGCAGCGTCCGCCGCCACCGTGGACGCCATGGGAGCGGCGTGCTCGCAGCCAGGCTCTGCCCAGCCGCTGCCAGACATACCGCGGTACCCCTGGATGTCCATCACTGGTAAATGTTTTACTCCTTCACTGCATGAAGTTTTCGATGTTGGCGTTCCTGAAACAATTGTAACGAATTAGTTTTTGTGTTGCTTATAAAACCCAAGATAAGTTTAATTATTATTTATAGGAAGTCTTATCAGGCCGTTGTGTAGTACCTACATAGCAATTAGATTCGCCTTCATGTTTTCGTTTAAGTAGTACGTATAGGTGTACCTATGTGTTGTTTTTAGACTAGAATTGTTGATTTTATGCTGTTTTTACTTAAGCATTTTTTCGTTTCGCTTTTACCATTTTTAAGTAGGTAATTCCTGAATTAAAATAGGTATTTATTTTATTAATATGCATTCAGTTCGTCGATTATTATTATGTTTTATTGATATTCATTAATGCTACATAAACAAACATCGGTTATATAAATAAAAAAAATTAATTAGTAGTTACTTGTTTTTCCAATTAGAAGTATCTAGTCGTTTACCTATTTTTGTAAATTATACCCATTCTAATACGATTTTAGCACTTATTTAACAATAAAATAATTCAAACTGTCCTATATAAACGCAATAAAATTGACCATTATTATTTTTATTGTCAATTAATCACAATAAGTATCCTTTATGGGTACCTACAGAATAATTTGGGTAAAACTTTAGCAGCTGTTTTATTCTGAATAGCATAAAGTTAATTCTGATCACATGTAATTTGTTTTGTTGAATATAAATAAGGTAATTAAAGAAAGTATAAGGGTGTTTTGGTATAAACAGGCTATAAAACAATGAGTAAAGGTCGTAAATGCTGCGCGGGCGCTTCGGTTCGGTTGGTTCCCTCGGCTACGTTCGGCCGTCGGTCGCCGTCGCTCGCACCGCCCATTCCGCCGTCGGCAATGGGCGGGTACATTTTATGCTTACAAACTTTACATAGAACTTCATTTAATACCTAAAGCTTATTTTTAACTGCAAAATATTTTTATTAGCGTTTTAATTACTGTTTAGGTAATTAAAATAATGTTTATTATTTAGTATAGGTACCTAATAAATTAATTATTTTAATCAAATTCGCAATCATTATAAAATGTTTAATGACCAATTGCTTTAAAACGGGTTAGTACTTAAAACATTTAATTAAATGTTTCAAATAACTTCTTATTTACTGAAGTAGCTCATACCGTTTTAACGTTAGGCACTTAAGCTAAAAATTAACCAGATTGCATTGGACAAACTCAATAACAATAAATTACAGTATCTAACTACCTATTCTATAAAAATAACAAGCTATTAGGTAAATTGGCATTTAAAAGCACATAGGTAGCCTTTCTGAAAGCAAATGCATTAAAATATTTGACGGATAAGTAGCCAAATCCATTTTCAAATTCTGTAGCTGATTTTAAAAATACAACCGGGAAAATAGAGTAGTAGGTCAGATCGGTCAGCCTAAGTACTTACCTATGAATTTAGAGTACCTACCTTTATAAGCATTAATTCTTGTGGGGTCTACTTAGTACTCAAAAAAGGCGAACGATTACAGACTCGAAGTGCCTGTACGTTTTGCATACAATAGCACGATGATTTTTATTCGAAGTTTTATTATCTAGCAATCAATCTTCCGCGGTTATTACAGAGTTAAATATCGTATTCAAAGGGATTGAACGATAAAAATGATTTAATCGATTTTAGGATTGGTGCTCAAGGTGATTAAAAATATTGATAGGTAAATAAGCATAAGTTTACATTATGTGGGTTTTAAATAAACAAAAATTATAGAACAGTAAAGGCAAAGACAGAATATTTAGTAAACATATTACAGAAATACCTACTATAAATATCTTTTATTAAATCGATTTTATGAAATGGCACGCAACGTGATTATCTTAAGGGGGAAGCGCTAAGGTAGCCCGCGAAATTTAAATTTTCTTACAATTTTTGCAATTTGCAGCTCAGTGTCTGGGTGTAGGTACCTATGTTGATTAAAGTATGATTCGCGGCCGTAACAAATACCTATGTTTTTACATAATTATAATCATTAGAATCAGTAATACCTACAACTCCTTAGGTTAGTAGGTACCTACTCGTATAAGTAATCCTCAAATGTCAAGATTTCATGAAACATTGTTAAATGATAAATGATTTTATTTCTGTTAGTAGGTTTATACAAACACTTTTACATGTCAAACATTTACACATTTGTTAGATTTACTAATTAATTTTTTGAATTACTTGGTCTTAGAGGGTTGTATAGATAACTTTAATGCTTATAATTTTGTAAATAGATATTTATTAACCGTAATAAATAACTAAAAAAAAAACGAAAATATGATTCGCGACCGCGCGAATCATATTTTAGTCAATGCACAACCCAATACTGACCTACAAATTGTAAAAAACGTAAGAAAATTTTGATTTCGCGGGCTACCCTGGCGCTTTCGCCTTAATAACAAATAATACAATTTATAGCCGGGGAACGGGTGTAAAAGTAACGCAGATGCATAAGAATCACACAATAATCACACAGATCACACAAATGAATTAAATAGGTAACTATACCTAGTAACAGTTACCTAATTGTTTTTAAAAATAAGTAGATAGGTAGGTACCTACTTATCATATTTTATTACCAATTATGTACCTGAACCACTTATTTATAAAATAATATTTTGAAGCACTCACCTATTATTCGTATGTAGAGCTATTTTTGCGGTATTTTAACGAAACAGTATCTTTTATCCATCGAGCTAATTAATATTTAGTAAAAACTGCAATTTGTTACAAAAAATTAATGAATGTCTGTTCAGCACATAATTATAGTCTAATCTAAATTATGTCACTAGAAAAAGCAGCCATCATAAATGCTGACCAAGTGCGAAACGCGTTTAAGAGGGCTGTCGCAATTTTTCACCTCTCTCGCTCCCACGGAACTAATTTTTTAAGGATGCTAAATGAAGAGATGTTTTTTTTTAAATGTCACCAACTGGCGAACTAATAAATAATATTAATTTAATATGTAATTATTAAAAACACATTTCTAATGTGTTATCTAATAAACTGAGCTCAATAAGTACCTATTATGATTTGTTTTTGTGATGTGATAAATAATTGCCACAATAAAAATATGATTTTAACCTATTAAATTAATATTATTTATTACTTCGCCAACTGATTACGTTTTTCAAAAAAGCTTCTTTTCATTTTAACATCCTTCAAAATTTGGTTCTGTGTGAGCGACAAAATGCGACAGCCCTCTTAAGTGCCTACTTGTATGTCTTTAGGTTTTATTGTAAGTTTTATTTCAATACTACATAATTTATTTATGTAGGCACCTACCTATAGGTAGTATTTCATATTTAAGTAATTTACTGACAAAGCACATACTTACATAGGTACCTACCTACTAGTAAGTACCTACCTACCGGTATCTTAAAATACTAAAACATACCTATACAACGTGTTTCTGGATGTACGACATTAAATGAAAACGAGGACAGTACTAATCCATTGAAACATTTTAAAACACGAAGATTATTAGTTAATGGAAAATTAAAAAATTGCAGTTTTCAAACAAAATAAATAGTAGAATCAACTGCATAAAAAGTAAACACGCTTTATCTACCATACGTCACTGACCAACGCGCGGCGGCGGCAAAGTTTACCTATTACCTATTACGGACTATCTATCTATCTACTATCTACATCATGTTGGAAAATAGGAAAATGAAAAATAATTTCCTGTGGCTAAAGTATTCATTGGATTTGATTGATTTTTTGTATACGGGCAAAGAACATGATTTTCTTTAAGTGGTTTAAAGGAATGTCAATCCTCCTGTTACACGTGGTATAAGGAACCTACCTACAAACCTATACCCACGGAAACAAGAAATTTACAAATAAATCATCTTAATCAATCTCAATACAAAATTAAAACCATAGGTAGGTAAGTAGGTATTGCGGGATGTTCGAAAGAGTTACCGTGGCCCCGGCACAGGCAACAGAAGGAACACGGGTGGGTTTTAGTCAGTAAAAGTCTGACACGCCCTCCCGCTCCGCCCAGAGCGGGAGAAGTCATTTGATGATTTCCCATCCACAAAAAAAAAAAAAAAAAAAGGTAAGTAGGTACCTACTAATTACCAAATTATTAATCAATCAATTACTTTTATTGCTTTATTGTTTAAAAAAATAAAAAATCCTACTGACTGTTAAACAGGACAAAAATTTACCTTATAATTAAAAATAGTAGGGGTACCTACCTACCTACGTAGTTTACAATAACGTTCTTAATGAATGTCACATTGAAAATAATTTGTGGGGTTTTGAAAAATGTATTAGATTTATGGTTATAACCTACCTACCTATTTTAATTTTATATTGTAATATATACCTACCTATTATTTTAATCTAATAGACTGTTTCCATCCTACCGTTTCTAACTGTCTATATATTGCCGAATTTATATTGATTAGCCAATAAATATTTATTTATTGCTAGCTTTATCTACCTAGGTACAACACTAAATTCTGACCTTCATTTAACACAATGTGCTCTCTATATAAATCAATTAGGGCCATTACATATACCTACATAATTTTTATTTGCCTTTGTATCTATTTATACATACCAAATCAGGCAAGTAGCTAGGCAGGTAGGTCGGTAGGTACTTACTTACTTTTTAGAGTTCTGTAGACAAGGAAAAGAAAACCAAAGTGATATTGGGACAGTGAAAAAAGTAAAACGCATCTTTTGTAGAATAACAATTTGAATGCTCAACAACACAGAAACAGAGAAAACAGAAAAATAAAAAAAAAAACTACAAAAAATAAAAAATTATTGATCAACAGTTTTTTTTTTTTAATTATAAGTACAAAATTCTAGCAAGGCTTGTGTGAAAGTAAAAACATTAGGCAGAGTAACTTACTTACCTAACTACCAACAATTATTTAAACGAGAAGTGTTTAAAAACACGTATAGCGCTCTAACAAAAAAAAAAATCATTGGGGCATGAGTTAATTTGATAAACTAAATCATAATTAGGTATGCCAAAAAATTTACACGTAGGTATACCTACATAACTCAGACCGCGACACAGATATGTGTGAACCAAACTTTTTTGTATCTAGTACCGAATTCACGTTCTTGGCACTGGCTGACGCATACAGTTGTCATGCGAAAATAAAATTTATCAAAGCCAATGGAACGTCATAACAGCCTCGTAGATCACTGAAATTATATAAAATGGCCTATAATCATCTTGTTTTTGTTTAGCAATAGACTATTTTCGTGATTTGTCGGCATATAAAAATGTCCGGGCTGATGTAGGTGAAAATTCGTCTCGGGAAGACAAAAATAACGTGGCAGGTGCTTGCGCGCGCGCACACGGAATTAAAATGGCGGACTTGTCAGTAGCTGACAGTTATGCCTCGTAACGCGCAACATTCTACAACAATTTGACAGTATAAGAGCGTATTACGTTCAAACACTACGCGAATGATAGTTTGAATGAACTTTAGTGCGATTCAATGTTTCTTGTTTTTCAGCATTCTAGCGATGAATGGAAAAACTAAACATGTGCGGCTAGAAAATTATTTACTTCGTTCTCAAACTTTTAATGTGTCAATTATAACGATAGGCTGAATAAAAAGAATTACTATTCCCAAAAGCATTTTACTTAACCTACATCAAATATTTCAGCAGCAAAAACAAAACAATAAGTAAGTAGGTAGGTAAGTATCTTTGAATGTTTAAAAAAATATCAATTCTAAATAAAGCTACGAGTCATTTTAAACTTAGAACGCAACTCGCACTTGACAGTAAACATTGTGTGCCGCGGAAAAGAAGAGCACCAGTCACATGTGTGCGGCGCGTAGAGCGCATGCGCTGAACAAATATGGCCGGCATTTCCAGCCAATCGGAGCGCGCCGTGAGCAATCGGAACCCACATGCCATCAAAAGCCCTTTATATTATTGATTGCTATTTGTAGCACGTTATTAATTAAATTGTTAATGCCGTATTGTTCACACTAACTATTATTTAATTACGTACTTACTAGGTACGTACACCTACATTAGTTTACTATTCAAAACAATTTACATTGACTTTAATGTTTCTAAGAATCCTGATTCACTTGCACATATTTACGACCTTCTACTCTGTTGCCGCGTTTCCAAAAAACAATAAAAAACGTTCAACTTGAAAAATAACATCATTATCTTTCCCCAATGAAATATGGGACTGATACAGAACTCTTAACCTTTTCCATTTTCGGGTTACACCGCCTTTCGAAAGTTTCGACAGTCGATTTTTAAATTCTCGATTGGAGACCGAAAGCCTGTTGTTATCTCGGAATGAGTTGTGAATTTTCGAGTAGGTATCGATATACGGCGTTCGATTCGTATAATCGAATTTTTTATGCATTCGCGGTGTAATTAACGGCTGCACTCAATCGAGACAATTTAAATGTTTCCGATAGGTAAGACTCGTTAAATTTAAACGTTGCTAAAACCGGAGTAGCTCTACATGCGTGCTTAATTGGACGTAAATTTATTTGTGAGTCATTATAATATACCTACCTAATGACTCACAAATAAATTGATGTGATGTTGATAGCTAAGACAATTTTTAATATCATGAATTTTTGTCTACAGCAATTTTATTAGCTTCCCAGTCGCTATAACTTTAGTATTTTGATGAAATGCCAGAAAATTTTAATGGCATTGTAATCCAGTGGCAGACGATGTCGCTCTTATTTATACTTAAACTATTTTATTTATAAACAATAATTATATTTTATCATGTTCTTAGACGAAATAATTTCCTGGGTGACCAATAGGGATGATGCCTGAATAAGAAAAACGAAATTCTATTTAGTCCGTCAGTCATATATGTATTAAAAAAGTATTAGACACGTATTTTTTGCTTTAGGTATCATATTAATAAAAAATAACTTAGATAAAAAGCATTAAAGTTGGGGGCTCGCTACGCCACATTTGAGTATAAAATCTAACAAGGCATGACGTCATGCCACATTTAACTCAATGTATCGCTGTAATCTTACGATTACGTAAAAAAATAAAAAATACGTGTTCAATATTTTTTAATGATCTACCTGAGTACAAAAAAAAAATTAGTCATCATCCATATTAGGTATTATAATGTTACCAACATTCTGGATTTGAGATACATAAGAGCTAATTATTAGTCCTTACAAATAAATAAAGAAGTCAATAATTAGGTATGCATTGGCGCTACGTAACTTCCAATTTTTATGACGATTTTGTTTTATTTTAAAATGTTGCTTTCTTCATTTCACATGGCAGTTTGGCATGATGGTTAAATATTTAAATACCTACATATTAAGAAATTTATTTAGCTACCTACCAATTTTATTAGATTAATTTCAAGTAACACCCTGTATTAGTGAATTTTTTTTAGTAGCCATTACTGTCCCACTGCTGGGCAAAGGCCTCCCTACTCACTTTCCACCTGTCTCTGTCCAAAGCTGCCAATCACCAATCTTTATTAATATTTATATACTTATCTTTATTCATCATCTGCCCAGGTATAGGTAGGTACATCGCCTTTTCCCAAGTATATTGGGGTCAGCTTCCAATCTAACCGGTTGCAGCTGAATACCAGTACCTATTTCACATGGAGCGACTGCGTATCCGACCTCCACAACCCAGTTACTGGGTAATACGATAGCGATACCCCTTAGTAAGACTGGTCGTCGACTTTCGGGCTTCTGACAACCCGTAACGGCTGTTAAAGATCCACGAATGACAGCCGGGACCAACGGCCACGGAGGGGTCTTGGTATGTAAAGATGGTCACCCATCCACGGACCAACCGCGGCAAGCGTAGCTTAACCTGATCGATCGACCCGTGCAGCTGTTATTACTTAGCTACAAGCCCTCATACATATCTACTTATCTTTATTATTGTATTATTTAAGAGCTAGTAAAAGTTTTAGTAATCAATTCTTTAAATAGGTATCTAGGTACTACATTATCTGGAGTATTATCAACTAAAGCTTGTTTATATTTATAGAAATCAGCAGGCATGATTCACTGTAGAATATTTTTACATTAGACTACTTAATTCCACAATACTAGTTGCAATTATCTAGCTTTCGCTCAGCGGCATTTGTTTGAATCAACATTGTTAAACGTAGTGCTCAATAAAAACTAAATAATAGCTTTAATTGATAAAGTGTAATTAAAAATGTTTTACTCGTAATTTAGATTCACGATAAAATGTAATTAACAGTCAATTGTTCTAGCCGTTGATACTCGCTCCAAACGAGCAATGTCGTTGTGAAAATCTACTATGTGGTGAACTATAAAAAAATTACGACCACTTTATCCATTGAACTGTACAATTAAACCTGTTTTTTCTCATTTATGTACAGTGTAAGGTTTCAGGATTGTTCTAGTTTTATGACTTCCACAAATCATTCTGTATAATGTATACAGGGTGATTTGTGGAACTCATTTATAAATATAATGATGATGATCCTGGAAATGTTGACTTCGCTTCACACAAAAATCCACAATAATAAAAATTGTGACTTTTGAGGATCGTTATTTGTTTTGTTTCTCCTTTTTAGTTGGTTCTCCAGTTGATAGACTTCTGTAGATACTGTATACCTATCCCCGTAGACCAAGTATTTTACTAAGTAGTAGGTAAATCTTTTTGTTTCATAAAAATTGTAAGAAGATTTTTTGCTTTAAAACTGTGTTGCAAAAAGGTACTGTGAAACCAAATTACATTTATCTTTATTTCATTAAAATTCAAGAGACACTGTATAATATTTTAGCGACTTGTTTTAAGTATGTCTTTTTTTGTGTACTATATAGGCTTAACTCGTTGTGCATGCGACTTGGCCGAAACAAAGATCTTTCAATACGATTGATAATAGATTTTCCATTTCCAGATTGGATGAGCCCCTTCGATCGGGTCGTCTGCGGTGAGTTCAATGGTATTTATCGTTTCAAATTTATTTTCTTTTAGTTCTAAGTGCCTTTATTTAGTTTAGGTATAGGAATCTTAACACACATTCGACTAAACAACGCTTTTAACGGCTTATCGCCACCCAAACTCTTTGGAATTCTCAATTTTGGAACTGAAAAGTGAAACATTTATAACCCTTAATGGCAGAACTTTTTAAACCACTTGTGATAGTGACACAATTAAATGCTGAATGTTAGAAATCGTGAAAATCGTCTACTACCTAAATCGTTTTGAGTGAAACAATGGCTTAAAGTTAAGCTGATTAATGACTGTAGAAAATGTAAGTAGTCTGAGGTTTTTATAATGGATTTTTTTAATTTAAAACTGGGTCGCGTGATAGACAAAACATTATTGTCTTTAGTCACAACATTGGCCTCCAATATTTAAAACTGATTTCAGTTCCTATTGAGAAAACACCAACTGGCAAATTGTCGTCAATGCACTGTGATCATAGCATTTTTGTCGAATGTGTGCGGTGATTCAAATTAGGTATAACTCCTTTGGAGGCTGTCGTAAAATTATGTTGCAATTATTCATTTGATATGGCTTTGTGGAATTATTGCAATCAAACCTTTTTTAATTGACAAAGGGCTTTTTGTCGTAAATGTTTGTTTCTATTTAAGATTTTAAAGTTGAACGAACTACATATGTTTAAACGACGGATTTTATCTGCATATTTAAACCTGCAGAATTACAAAACAACTAACATCAAAGGTGCAACAACTAACCCTAAAACGCTACCTGTATTTTGCATCATGTATCACGTTTGTTTATTTGGCTCTTTTTGCGAAAAAAATCTCTCCTTTATTGTATTTTTTACTATTGACAACTTCAACAATTGCAAATCTATTGTTCTATCGCAAAAAAGTGACGAAAAAGGGTTTAAAAGGTTCGCAATAAACACAAACTTTCTCCAAGAACAAAAGTTTAATAGTGGGTCAATATTGTACAACCGACCATTAAGGTACAAAAATGGTCAGGGACCTTCAATTCTGGGCAACTCTGTTCCGTACAGATAAGCCGCACAATTATTTCCCTTAGCTGTTTTCCTTTCATATTTATAACGCGGGCGTATTTTCCTGCCAAAAGTAATATAAATACGCAGGCCGGGAGCGCCCGAGTAGCATTTAAATCCCCCATCTTTAATAACTATAACAATAAATTTTTAGTTGATGGCAACTTCCCGGTCCTTCAAGCACAATCTTGTAACGGAACGGAGCGTGTTTTGTAAACGATTTACCATTTTTGCCTACGGAGTAGGTACCCACCTGCTCTACACTTTGTCTTCTTTTATAAAATATTGTTATCTTAATCAGCATTGCACTGACGCATTGCACGATTTTAGTTTTACATACAATGCGGCTCACGGACCATAAAAATCAGGACTGACAGACATGCTACTTTCACAATTTTTTGCTAATTTATTGAAAAATCTAAACAAAGGGTTCACGGCAATAGGGTTGTGCAAATTCTCGATTTTGTTATAAACAGCAATCCTTTGTGCTTACAAGATGTTTACAAATAAGGTATAAGTCAAAGGGTTTTAAATCACGGCGTCGAAAGCTTTTAAAACAAGTTTAGAAAGGGGTCCATTGTTTTGTTGGCACGCCCGCAAATTGCTTTATTACGGACGTTTGCGGCTGTTGCGCGAAAGTCGATATCGCCAAAATCGTAGTCAAAACATCGTTTGTTATCAGACGGTGCTCACAGGCCAGAAGTAAGGGCTGAACTCGTTCTTGCCACAGTAAACATAGCCGTGACGTTAGCACGCGTTTATCTTGCATGCTTGAAAGAGTCGTGAACATCATATTCATCTTCAAACATAAATCTATCACTTTAGAAGTTCATTTTACATACGTTTATACGATTGAGAAAGTGCGCTCTCAACACAATTTTATCATCAGTAGGTAGTATAAAAATACAAACAGTGTATCAACGTGAAAAATGGATAATCATAACACTTACAGAGTATATAAAAAGGAGTTTTATAGCGTCATAACAATTAAGGCTTAATCACTGTCAATCGTAACTCCACCGGCACCGTTATAAAGTGATTGACGCTAGTGTGGTAAAAAAAAGTTTGTCCGCGAACAATAACTGTTGAGAATTGACCATAAAGTGGCGACCTTGTGGCAATAAAAATTTAACGAGCCAAGCCCGTGGCGTAGTGTAGTACAAACACATTGTCAGATTCGTGAACGTGACTGTCATAGAATCAGCTGGGCCCACATCTGGGTATCGCCTCGGAGACAGACGCAGTCTTTAAAACAGTAGGTAAAGAGTTGGGGAAACAACGATTGATTTATTCACGCCATTTAATATCTTCTTCACGTAAACTCGTTTGGTAAAACCAATCGAAGATTTATTGTTTTAGTTTTTCTAATATTTGATTTACAATCGACTATCGTAGTTGTATTTTAGATGTTTTAACGTTACAGCACATACCTAACAGTATAATAACTTCGTCTGAATTAGGTAATTCGATGCGATCATTATAGACGAGTAGGTACTTTAATATGAGCAGCGGACGTTTATGGTTTGTAGGCGCCAAAGTATTTTAGGCGGAAATTAATTTCCATAATGGTCTATTTGACCACCAAGTCGCGTTGTCGTGTTGCGCATTGCGAATGCGTAGATGCACGAGCACGACTCACCGTCGCGTCGCCAAATAAGTTAACTCTGTAAGTCTGTACATGCATAATATTGTAGGTAGATACCGATGCCTTATTCTGCTATCTCTTGGCTGACTCTACTGTGTTGATATTTTAAGGCATGCTTTTTAACGTTAAGATGTCTTATTTTGAACTTGGTCTCAGTGAAAAGATAGAGGGCGTCAAGTTATTAAGCAATGTAAGAGATGATAATGTTTTCTTGTTTGCTTTATTTGTCGTTTAACCACTTTTTGGACTATATAATTCCGCGTTCTTAAGGTCAGCAGGTTTTATATTAATTAATAGCTAAAAATAACTGCATACTTACAATCTTGTCGTTCGAACGATCTGTTGATATCATAGTTGTAATTCATGTGATCCGCATCAGAAAGCGCTTTAATTAAAATTAAATATCATTGAGATAATTTCAGAGAGAAAAAAATATAATTTACTAGATAGCCATAAATTCTGAAACTAAAAAAGTATCAAAGGATCGACTTTTAATATTTTTATCAGACTAAAGATCTTCGAGACAAGTTTGTATTGGTATTATAAATAAAATTTATTTCAAGTTCGTTCAATAAATAATGTCAGTGTCATAGTTATATCTTGAACATGGTTTGCGTCGTGCTCCTTCCTCACATAGTATCAAATGCCTATTCATTAGACGAACAAGACAATTGTGCGCTTGCGCCTACTTTACAACCCAAGGTTGTATTTGTTGATGCTGCTACAAATTGCGTAACATACTATTTTTGGTATAGAAAACGTGGAGTTCTTCGACCTCTTGTAGGTACTCGACTGCAAACTGTCATGTCTCTTGATTTAGTAAACATGTTTCGCTGTAACCAAGTTACCAAATACCGCTATGGCTTTAATTCCATTAATTTATGGGCTTAATAACTTGGTCATTAGTATTTATATTTACCTATAAATATTAATGTTTTGGTTTCTCAATTTGTTCCGAAGGACAGATTTAGGGAGTTGGCAGATGATTTGAAACTTGATTTATGAAAATTGATTTTGATGCTGTCTAGATTTCTTTTATTTATTACCTGAACGTTAATATTGGTAATAAATAATTATAATTTACACATTATATAGGTATACAAATATTATAAGACAGAACAGTCGTGTTCAACGTCCAATAGATTTAATACGAGTAGGTGTAGATCTAAATACCTAACTACAATACCAACATTTAAACCCGCTAATACTCACTGTCCTCACCAGAACATTTAGATAAATAATTGATACAGTATTAAATTTTAGACTTGGAACCGCATAGATTATGAATATTCAAATTCATAGATTAAAATTATGGTTTACACGACCAAACACGGCCGTGAACGAGTTAAATGTTGTAAATCCACTGGCAGTCTACAAAGTAGGTTTGGATATTTTTAATTAACACCAAATCGAAAGGTTTTATTTAAACTTTGTTGATATTAAATAATGCGTAATATTAGAACTACGTTCCTGTCATGATTAAACATTTTAGTAAAGTGTGAAACTTCAATCTTTTATCAAAGAGAAGACCAAATTATATCGAGGTCTTTATACAGTCTTATGCTATATAAAAGCAGTAAAACCATCATACACTTCAACACCACCCGTAAAAACAGTTCCCCAACGCGTCTGTCTGTCAGTATGTGTGTTCAGGATAATCTCGAAAATTACTCGATGGATTTTGGTACGATTTCAATCACCACTTAGACCGCTTTGAGGAAGGTTTTGATATATTAATTGTACGCGTGCCGTCTGCCAGCTAGTTACTGTTATCCCACAAAATTGATAGTCTGATCTGACTATGAAAACAAACAAAGCGTAGATACATTTTTTTATTACTCTTTATGAATGAAACTTGTTCTTTAGAATATATAAATACTGCTGAATGTACTTGAGCCTCATATTTCATTTGGTTCGAGGAAATGGAGCGGGCTAATGATTTTATTTAAACAGCAAACGGACCACGTATGATGTCGACACTTTTTGGATTTTACAAGTTTCTTGGAATTTTTTGGTGCAACAGGAAATCATGACAGATCATGCCTCCGTTTTAAATTTTGGCTCTCAAAGCCGGCTACTATTTCAGCACACGTTTTGAAGAACTAATTTTGCATATTTTTTTCGTTCCACACCTTGTTAATTCGTAGAATTAAATAATATTCTTAGAATGCGAATTAAACCTATACAAAGGCATTTTGCTGACCTTGCCTTCTTCCTCCCATATGCGTTGTAGGAATGTAAGTAGGTACCTACTACTTAATAGCTTGCTTCCTTATAAACGCCTCGTATCCAACATTTAAAACATTCAATAGATAGGCATGAGATAAGGTTTTACACAAAAGTTCAAACCTTTATACTTACGATAATGTGTATAGGTATTTAAAGGTGTCGTTTTGCAATTTTAATTTGCATCCTGTTGGCATAAAACTAATATTTTATTAGCTGCCAGCCTATCGATCAACGTGTTTTGTTTAAAATTCGCTAAATAATACATTTCGCACTCGAACCGGGCGCAAGCAATGCATTCAAACGTTACTGTGAATGTGAAACAGTAACATGCATTGAATGAATTTACTATTTTGTTTAGTACCTAGGTACTCCAACTATCTGAACACAGGGTTTTCCCATAAATAATCGCAAAATTTTCTTCTAACAATTTTCTTCGCTTTTCTAAGCTTTGTTAGTGAGGGAAAATTGAGTAGGTAGGTATGTGGTAAAGACTGGTTGGGTCATATTTAGCCCAGCAACTATAAAAAAATTGGATGGCTGATTCTTATGGTGTTTATACTTAAATGTTAAAATGTTAGATGTAATTTAACATTCTTTCATAATAGCTAACTAAGGATTGATAAATGGCAAAAAATTGTTTATTTAGTAGAAATAAACCGTTTATTAAAATTTAAGATTCTTCCTCAGAAAATAAAAAAAGATATGTAAAAGCATTGCCAACTACACTTAGCGAGTACAACTATCCGTCTCACTGTTAGTACCTACCTATCATGAATGCTGGCACAGTCACATTATACAGAATCATACTATAACTCCCATCCATACAAATAAACGTATGGTCATGTAAATATATCCATTTTGTCCATTCAACCAACATTTTCTTGCGATAGATTAATTGGAAATTGTATTTAATTAATATGTATTAACTAAAACAAATGAATAATGAATGCAGGCGTTCTTCTGTCATGATCATTGCCAAGTTTTCGTAATGTATGAAATCGAAGAAAACTAGTATACTATTAGTAGCTAATAGACGTGATTGGAATCATTATCGATAAACTTTTCGAACAAAAGGTGTCTTAATTTCGCAGAATGACGAAAGGATTTGCAAAACGGTTAAGTAAATCAGCAAGGTTAAAAAACTATAGGTACCTAGTGTTATAAATAGTGTTTGCACATAAATATTTAACAGTCAACACGTTTACCTGGACCTCAAAATAAATAAATATTATAAATGTGTAATACATTACCTACTCTCCTGAATTAATGATACGTGTATTCTGTATGACTGATTTATACATCTTGAGATCAGATAACGTATTCCATATTTATTTATATTTATAAAACAGCTAATTTTCATTCGAAATCACGGAGTGAACCACAATGTTTTGCGCAGTTATAGGCATACATAGGGCTATGTATCTACTATCGACAAAACGGACGCCTTTACACCTTAAAGTTGCTTTTTGTATATAGGTACTAATTCACTGAAGAAACCCTGCCCCTATGGTCCTTTGTTTTACTTTGTCATCTTGTATGTACTTACTACAATATTGCAGCTTGCAAGCAAAATTGTTTCAAAATTGGAAAGGCCTGGCGTTTGTCGATAGTACGTTATACAGCGTGTTATTAGTACATAACGCTCACAGACGTGACTCAATAGCTACAAGAATGTGAACGGAGGCATTGTTCAACAGTCCGTCGAACTTTCTGAAAGCTTTAGTTTGCTCCGTTTATGCCAACTACGTTATGCGTTATATAGATACGATGTCGTCTGCCAGTTTGCTACTACAAATTTATTTTATTCGTCTGCTATGACTTGAAATTTAGGTTCCAACTAATGCTAATGTTACGTTCTAGACAGTTTATTGGTTATTTCAAAATTGACGCTATCATTACTTAGAACGCAGCGCTACAAATAAATCGCGCGCTTTATGCTTTTTACTATGAACGTGATGTTGGTTTAGGATCGCTCGGAGTAAGTAACTACCCCGGAGAGTTTGATCTGACATTTGTTACACATAAGCGCGGCCTAAAGTCAGAAAGTCCACATGTAGTCAACGAAACATCGTGGCAGCACGTCTGTTCCGTCCGATAACGCGTCGTTTCGTAACGCTACAAGTCGTCGATTGCTCTCAAAGGGATTAAATGGAATGCGTACAATTTATATCTCTATTAACGCAGAGTATTGTTTACACACGTCTGACCGCGGCCTCGGAGGCCAAACGCAAACGCTTGTGAAAACATTCGCTTCGAGATTAAAGGTGGACCTAGCCACCAAAGCCGGATCGTACTGACCCGCATGGTCCCGCCCATTTGGTAATGCGTCGTAGTTTCTCAGAGGTCAGCGTATATTAGTCGCGATTAAGTTTGTTTACAGCGGGCTCAGCGTTTCCGACCAGTTTGCATAACTCGAGGGTAGTCTCAATAAAAACAAATTGGCTCGCTGACCAGAGTTGCGCATTACACACGTACGAGGAAGCCGGGCGACATGCCCGGAGGTGATTTACTGACATTTCATGCCACTAAGCTCGAACGGTTATGGAAAATAGATGTAAACTACGATTATGTTCTAAGCTCCCAAACATTCCTACAAGTATTATGCGAACTCGGAGATTTCTAGGTGCACAATGTCAGTCCAATAATTTTAGGCGTACAATTTTTACGAACATTTAATTCCTTATTGAATACTAAAGAAAGAAAACTTGTTAAACTCAACAATCATAAAGCAAAACACCTATTCACAAGCATAATGTTTCGTTCATCATTTAAACATGTAACTTGTCTATTTAAAAACCCATTTCCAATCTAAACCTATACATACATATCTTACTAAAACCTAGTTAATTAAATAATTTCTACATCCACAGATAGTTAGTTGATAACCTTTAATGGGCAGTTAACCACGCCGTGTTATCAGTAAACATCAAATATTGTGTACTAACAACAAGTTGTATTAAATCAGTAAATAAGGTGTAGAAAGAAACGGTAGGTAATGTTACCTACAGGCAGTTAGGGCTGTACGACACTCTTGCGCATTAATCTAAAAGATACAATCGCGGTCACAGCGAGCTTCGTAAATCTCAGATAGGGATCTTAATATATGGTGGGGGAGAGTGGGGGTACGTTTCACCTTTGTAAGGCCTTTTGCAGAGCGACACCTCGGGCTCGATACGGGCTCGGCATTGTTCGGATCGTGTCGTCTGAGGTTGTTTTGTTTCTTTATGATACGATGGTGGACCATGGAGTGGCATCGATCTTTAAATTTTGGTCGTTTTTGGTTTATAAAATAGGTCACTATAATGGATATTCTGCTTTAGCTGTAGGAAATATAGGTAGCTATGTAGATTGTGTTTCCACCATTAGACACTGTTTCAGATCATTGCCTACTTAAAACATAAACAAATTTTATACAACAAGATAAATTTTATAAAACTAGAAGTTATTGTAACCGCAAAAAAAGTTCAGTACTTAAATCTTTTACAACATAAAGCTCGGTAGTCAATAGACATTCATCCTTTTTTATAAAATACAATATGGCTGTCACACAAATTATTTTTACTCCACCGTACAGACTATAAATAAACTACATTTTTTTTTGTTTCTTGTTCCGTCCTACTAGAGAGGCTAATAAAAATTAATGCGAACATTTCGTTCAGATTTATGTCAAAAGTTTTGTTAAATCAAACAGATGCCTCGATATGCATGTTAAAGAGTTATGAAACGATATACAACCACTTTTATGACGTTGTTACACTGTCAAATAGACCACTTGCTCGTTACACATAACAAATGACGTCATAATTAACCACATTTCTGACCCAAAAATTTACATTCCCGTTCACAAAGTACAAAAGGAACACCTACAACATTTTTTGTTGTTTATTTACAAGAAAAATCACTTCGCTTCGTCCTGTCTGGAATAAGCAACTTTGGCTCGCTGCGACCAATTACGGCGACGTTTAAAGTAATTTAATCGCCACTAATAAGAAATTAAAACGTGATTTTATTGTAGAGAAGCTTAATTGTACGATACGGAGATTTTTGACGCGCCTGCCTTTTGAGGTCAGCCGCCTGTGTTCAGTCCTTTAGTGCGTTCCATTCGAATTAATAATTAAAACAATTTAATGACTTTATCTAGGTATATGGCATCTGCACTGTCATTCTTATGTTGCTTTCATGTTGCGAACATGAATTATGGATTTAATCTAGGCCTCGCTCGTATTACTTACGGTTTATGGAAATGAGGCTCGGAAAACTGTAATCAAGAATTGTTAATTACAAGCGGTTACCACCCACGACTTGTAACTTATTCGTAATTCTTATTATTTACGTAAAGGAAATTTTATTTGGTCCGGATGTACGCGATATACTCTACATCTTTACTTTTTTATATCTATGGGATCCATTATATAAGTTGTATTACCTACATAAGTTTATGTTGGCAGTTAACATAAGTTTCCGGTAGACTTAACTTGGATACTTTAAGAGATGAGTTTATGTTGTTTTTTCTTGCAAAGAAAGAATTTCGTTTGCGCTGTTGAATGTAGGACTAGAAGCCATTACTCGATGTGCCCTGAAAGTTAAATCGAGTCGATTGTAGCTTTCATAAAGTATTGCGAAAACTCTTACTGCTTACTTAAGTAGAGATGAAAATTACGTCAATGTATATTCAGAAAAGTAAAGAAAATTCTATTAAATGTATGAGTATAGCTGTACTAGTGTATATACACAAACACACGTATTTTCATCAGGAGCAGTCAAACATGATACGCGTGTTGCAGCTCAATCGTTCGATATAAATAGTAATGCTTACATCTGTAATCTTAAAATACGCTCTGTTTGATAATCGATAATGTAAACGAATTTATACATCAATGAAGCATGCCTACGGGTATGAGTGGCCAGCCCTTTGGCGTAATTAAGGCGATATATCTATATTTTTTTAATAATACCGGTTATTTAGCATGTTTCTTAGTATCCACCGACCGGATACTGAGTCGCGATAAATTCCATGTTTACATTACGATATGTATCTGCGTTATGGACGACAAGATTTCAATGAGTCGGTAGATGCTGCTACTTTGTAGTTGGGGGAAATAGTTGAGGGGGGACTAGAATACTAACCCTTTCGCTGCAGATGATATACGAGGTGCCGAATCTGAAATTGTAATTTGACAATAAAATCCTTGCAATTGATATAATTTTATACAGCCGTTAGCATTCGAGTGGTGTTGTGTAATGTATGTTGGAGGGATAGGAAGGGGCATCCGTGGGGTTTAGGGGATCAGGGGACAGGCGCAGGGTGCGTCTGACATTGAAGAAGTGCCAATAACAGAGGTATAAATAGCGGGGGCCGGCGGCTGAGGGCATTACTTCGGTACGAGATCAGAATATTTTGTTAGTTCGCTCCGCATACTGTCCTAAACAACGGATTACAATGCGGGAAGGCGACTACTGAACGATACCGATCTGTATCTACTTGATACATTGTAAAGCTGATACAAATTTATGGGTTTTACGTGTCGCTTGACACTTAATGTGAAACATTTACGTATGAGTACTTAACATTTAAACAGGCTTAACAGGCAGTAAGCATAATAATTGTTTTTGTTTCACACGAAGGCTACTTGTTTAACCTCGGACAATGATACCTAATTATGTTTTACAAATCCTTTTACAAAAGGTTTTTGTCAGAGTTTTGAAAGACTTCGTCACATTGTAAATCAGCTTGTTAACTGATTAACTTTGGGTAGTGACCCGTAAAGTTAAACCATTTGACCGATTCAATAACTTCCACTTCACAATGAGTGGAGCAGGTTTCGGTAAACATCATTTGTTCGTTCGAATGCTGGAAACGTGACTCTAGTTCCAAGGTGGTATTAGTCCGAAAAAAGTCATAATAAAACTCATAAATTCTCCCTAAAAATTGGTCACCCTCGAAGTAGACAAAAATGACCAGAATAAATTGGAATGCTAGTGGCAGCCGATAAAACATTCAGTTTATAGGGTGTCATAGTTACATTCGGGAAGATATCGACGTGGGAATACAGATAACTACTTATTTTGGTGTACGTGGCACAATATGTTCCTATTCTTCCCATATATTTGAGTGGTATAAATCTCTGGTTACAACACATGAGATAAAGTGCACTTGGGGATAAAAAGACCGCATTACGTACGAGCTGGTTGAATTTTCCGCCTGAAATGTTTATGGATACATTTACCTTTTTGGTTCATTACTTAAGGAAGTAATAGGGGATGCCATTGAGCCTGTTAATCCAATCACGGTAGCACTCCAATTAAACAAAGCCCTCTGGCTGGTGCTAATCGATTGCCAATAAATTGGGATCCGAGCGAACTCTGAACGCATAATTTCTTGCACCCTGCGGCTGTGTAATGTGATGTAGTCTAGGGTGCAAACGCAAGTAAATCTATGGATTAAGTGCCTACCCTAGCTGTGAAAATACTGATAATATTCAGATGGGGCTCATAGCTATCCGAATGGGGTACTAACTAGCTACATAGAACGTTATCATTTCCATATTTTTGACTAAATTCGCTTGTTATTCCTGTCTGTTTCTACCAAAATGTGCGTTATATACCTACTCGTAAGGTGCTCCTATCAAAAATAAAACGTATAATTTTATGTTACACACTCTCGTTAAACCTCCATGCGAACGCGTGTAATCTCCAGACATATTTATTCGAAAAACGCGCAAAAACACCCCTAAATGGTGGCTCAAGATTAGTCGGAGCCATTCCGACACGTTACGTGAATAGCGATGCTACCAAATAAAATGTTTAGGGTCATTTTGGCCGACAACGAGCGCGCCTAGCTCACCCAAATGCCAATAGGTCTATTTTACCCCCATGCCCCGAGGGGTGTATACGGCCATCATAAATTGTCCGCCGCAAATTTGCAATCCTATCTTTTTGGCCCGGTGAGGGAGGTCCGACATTAACATAACTGTATGTTGGGCAATCCCACGTGTAGCTTCATGAACATAACAGCTTACCCAAGCGCATATATGTGCTTGAAACTCTGCGTTAAGGGCCTTATATCACGACCCTGTAATGTAAGTAAAGGTGCGCCTTAAACAACTCCTGAAATTTGAATTTCTCTATCATTTTTGCATATTTTGGGCATCAAATAAATAGAAGAGATAAGCCAAAGAAAACGAGCGGAGTCTTTAAGAAGTGGGTTGTGTATTTTGAAGACTTTACATAGCAAACAAACCCTAAAACACATTTTCATTCATATTAATGCCTTGATTTAGAACCCAAAAAATTACAAAGAAGAATTTTAATGAAACTTCATGAATCTGGATTAATTTTTAATTATAATTGCGGCATTGCAAATGGCGGACGGCGTCGCTGGAACGCGTGAGAGGCGCGATTTAATCACTCGTCTTATAACAAGGGTGAGGGGGGGGGGGCTAGGAGGGAAATATTAGGAGCGCGTTCTTGAGTTATTAAAGCCCCTTAATTGCGCTTAGATATTTTCTGGTTCATTAAATACTTAAGATTTATAAGGAGATACTTCAATGAACGAGATAAGTAGCGTGACGGGAATGAGGTATCTTATGGGGTGATTAATATCAACGTTGGAGTTCCTTCTGTATTATCTGCGCTTTCCATCGAAACGAGTGGAAGATGAGAAAAAAAACTGGACCGTGAGCTGCTTTATTTATTCACTAGGAGAGCGATATTTTTCACTTCTCTGTCGTCACACATCCGGCGTCTATTTAAAATGTATGACAGAATTATTTTATACAATGAACCAAATACAAGTACCTACTACCTACCTACTAATAAACAGTTAAATTATAGCCTCTTATAATTAACTGGGTAAACACTGTGACTGTTTAACACAGTAATACAAACACGAAACTGGCCGTTTTAAGCGGCAACACGCGTGGAACGTGGCCCTATCATAGTTTACAAGCACATAAGGGAGCTCCGTCGTCGGGCGGTTAAGGGCGCATTACACCCTTGGAATAGCGACTCCGTAATTAAAACGCTCTAAACTGACAATTACGAAGTACCTATGAAAATAACACGCCGGCCTCCTATGAGCCTTTCAACAGCTTAGATGCTGGAGAAATTGCTATGAAATTTCATAGCAAGAGAAACCGCAATGCAATAGACACCCAAAGTCGTTGCATTGCTCATTCATACGAGTAGATACCAATTGTTCATTAGTTTGCAAATTCCAACTGAAACGTCTTTTATGTAAAATAGTAGGTATTATTCATTCGAAGCACGTTAACGATATATTATATATAGGTACTTGTGTGAACTTTAAAACATTACGTTCGGGCTAAAAGATTTTCGAATCTATGGTTTTTAGATAAAGTTACAAATAGAACTTCAAGCTTTGTATACGAGATCGGTATTCTTTGTTTGTCTAGATTTCAGCGATCATAGAAAGTTGTTTAGTACAATGTTTTTTATTAACTATTTCAACACTTACATATTTCAAAACATATTGTACTGAAGATTATTTTGGATGAATATTCCTTCTCCCACCATGGTTCATGTGGGTACATTTTACTTGTTTACTAATTGTGATACAGTGAACTTTATCCTTATCCTTAATTAAAAAGAGTAGATATCCAGCATTAAGGATATATCTCCAGTATATCTCCGCCCGCATTAACTTTCAATTAAAACAATTTATGCACCCAACGCATAGTGTTCTGACGTTGAAAATTGTATTGCCATAAATTATACAGTTGAATTAATAAGTGTACAATAGACGAGCTAACGAGCTCAGTCGGCGGCGACCGCCTGGGTGCATGCGAGCAAATTAAATTTGCATGTTTGCAACCCCATAACACCCCTTCGCTCCGCCCTGTCCGAACGGAGTTATTAGCGGAGTAGCAGCCGCCATTTTTGGCCAGTCTGACCGTGGGGCCAACCACTGGGGGATAATGTGGTCGGCAAGCAATTTGTTTTCGGATTTAGTTTTGTAATTGGAAGCGTTTCACACTCGGCAACCGTTACCTACCTACCGTGAAATAGACTCTGAAATGTTACGCACTTCCCCCAAACTTACGATTACTTACGAGTTTAAGTGCTAAGTCGATAGTACAGACGAGCCCATTTCTAATCAACTAGATAAGTATTCGAGACCTAAGCAGATAGAATAATGCTCTCCTCTTCCAAAGAGTGGAGCTATTAAATAGTCGTATTCCGCAACACTATCAGACGAAACAACAATTTCTCCGCAGATAAAAGCAGTCATTTTTGTGCAAAAGCTCTCTACCTAGACATTCGGTACATTAGGGGGGTCTATTCTAAAAAACATTTTCGCTTCTCGACAGGGGTGGGCGGGGTTGAAATTATAAAATATAACAGCATTGCGCCCTTTGTTTTTTAAAGGTATCGTAGGTAGGTACCTATGGATGGGGCGCGAGCATCCATGCGGTATTCAAATTTGGGAGCTCTGCAGGGGTAAACTAATTCGTTTTAAATTACGTTACGATATTGCGTTTCGACTTAAAATATAGCTGATATAAACAAGCGGGAGAGGGTTTGGATAAAATATTAGAAGGCACTCAGGTTCGCGGCGTAATTAGATTACTAGATACGCACCCGTATCGCAATGCGAGCTGGAGTGTATGATTCTGAATTCTTTGAATATTTATACATGGATGCTTGTTATCTACTATGATTTATTTTCAGTTATAAAGGAAGATATTTATGTCAGTAAGTATCTACATAGCGAACGTGAACCAATAGTTTTACCTATTCAAATTAGTAAGCACTTAGTCAGTGAATGATTCCTAAAAGTGTTATAATTAGTCATAACAAAGAGATTGTTATTATTAGCTGATAACGTTACTTACAAAGGAACCGCCTTACCAACGTTATGTAAACAAACTTTATCGATGCTATTAGATAACAAACTTCTACGAATTCAATTTATTTATTTATTTGAAATATCCAAACGGCTGGTTGGCACTTCCCGTGACTCAAGGGCTGGCTTTTACCTTGGCCAGAGGCTAAGCTTTGCATACAACGTGCAAAGCCAGCGATGCGCAGAAATTTTTCAACGCCATATTTTAGTTTTTTAATCGTCTTAGTTAGTTTAGGATATTATATTTTTAAGTTAATAGGTAATCTGTTGGCAAATAAAGTACCCATTTATTTACATTTTCTTTCACACGCTTAGTTTGATATTGCTCAAAAGTTCGTTTCGTAACAACTAACCTTAAAAAATTTGAATATTTTAAAACTGACACTGAATCATTCCGAAATTCGAACTTAAAAATCCAAGTTATCCACCCACTGGCATAATTTATAACTGCGAGAGTGTATCCCTGTTATCGCAACACGTTCACGCTGATATTTATTAGACAGGTGCATATTTTATTAGCTTTCGAACATAAAACAACACATAAAAACTATCACTCTGACGCTCACCGAAAGAGTCCGGAACACAAATCTTATTCGCAATAAACGAGACGAAACGAAACGCGAACGTTAATAAAGATATAATAATAAATATTCGGAGGAAAACCTTTCGGGATTCGAATTAAACTAAGGGTAGGAAAATTGCGAGAGTCCCCAAGGAGGCAGGCGAGCGACAGCTGCGAGCCTAATGTCCTTTCTATTTATCTGTGATCGGGGAAACGCGGCATATCTATATACTACGTCATAACAGTAAAGTATATGACACTCCCAATACTACGCACCACGCGACAGATGTGTCGATATAAAATAAACGCGATTAATAACATAATCAACGCCCTTTTGTATGTCATTCGAAGACACGACTCTTAGAATTCGTGCCAATTTCAACGAACTCCACTAAATATTCATAAAAACATATCCGGTGTATATGATTTAATGCCAGTAAAAACTATTCAGCAAACAAAACGAATTAATACGACATGATCGCCTATTCGCACTGATATTGCGTAAGTCGTGATGACAATCTCTGTTTTATGGTTTAGACCTCGTAAATGTCTATTAATATGAATGGGCTCCAATTACTTTTACGATTCGCGTTTTGTCGAGAGACGTTCTAAAAAACTTTACGATCTTCCGCGCCCCTGGTCTGTTTAACTTTACGTCTAGCTGAGGGTGTGAGCCATTCAGGACAGATCGAAGCGTGGACAATCGGCCCGCTGGCAGATGTCACACGGAAAGCTGTCACCTGTCCAAAACTGCCTTGAGTCTGAGAATTGGACCTATAAGCTGATCTGTTAACACCCTCCCAGTGTCGACCATCAGACCATTTACTTCAAGTTCAGCGTGAACATTTTTGGCATAGACATTGACTTTAACATTGGGGAAACTTCAAAGAGTCTCCCGGTATTTTGGGACTCCACCAACACGTACACACCTCCTCATACTTACCAACTGAATGAACGGATATCAGATGATATTCAGACCATATGAATGGTTCATTTATGTATGTTTCTCAAACGCGACGATGAAGCAATTACGATGCAACATGCGCCCTGTGAAGTGGCGAACGATTTTATTACAATTTAAATTTTATGTTTATTTACTTCACTGAATTATTTTATAAGCTCAGTAATTTGCTTTTAATGTTCGGCTTCTTTCTTCGCTGAAGCCCTTTGGATATCGAACCATATCTGTGAGTCCTTCAGGTAGAAAATGCTTTGCAAATATTATACCGCAACTTATGAGTCATGGCGGTTGAGAATATACGGTACAAGACTCGGATATTAGCTTTCAAGTGCATAAAACAAACAAAATCAGCATCAACACATCTGAAATGTACAATAATTCCCATTCAGTGAATCAGAATGCGTCGAAGTGAATGACTATGGTCCAATAATGTAGTGCTAACTTCCTCTCGTGTGTGCCAGCGTGCCGGTCCGGGGCGTCTATCACATCATATGACCCGCTGAATGCGTCTTATTACAATTTTATCGGTCGTATCAGTCATAAAATGCTAATGAACGAGCGTTTCGGACCAAACATCCGAGCGAGAGATTCAAATGACGGTATAAAACGTAACCCGAAGTCGACACTTCGTTGGAAACGTAATCGTAATCGGTCTATGCGCTTTCAAAACAACGCGTAACACGAGCGTCTGTATGGCCGCAGAGATACCACACGATGTTTTTAAAAGCTCTTTTATTGTGCGACCGATATACCTAATACAATAATGTGCGCTCAGACGGGTCTGTGCTGTTGTATTCTGTGCTCAATTACGTGAGACGTAAAAACGATGTTTGCTCGGAAAAATGTCGCTGCGAACAAACGGAGGCTATCTACATCGAGCGTCACTGTGATTCATAACTTCTTTCGGATTTTTACAACGTACAATGGCATTTAAGTGCTAATATTTCTTAATATATGCGACGATAATATTTTTAATTACAATAAACCACTGTTGTAAAAACTGTAATTGGTTAAAACACATTTGTTTATTGTGTACGGTCCTCGTTTTTGTTTTTCCTTATTGCTCCCGTATAAGAGTTCTATTCATGTTATTTTATGTTAATAATTCTCATTTTCTTTTTGCGTTTGCCGTGTTATTTATTAGTCTGATTTCAGCAAGTCTGGAACTGGTTTAAAATCAATTAATTATGAAGTTGTTAATCATATTTTTTGCCAAAGTACAATATATTTTATGAATGCAATAATAATTTGATGTCAAATATATAATTTCGTTCTATTAAAATGGAGCAAAAAAGTGAAGTCTAACGAGAGGTGTTGACTGTTTTATTTTGTGCAATCTCATATATCGGTATTATTATGAAGCAATATGGTTTTCTAGAGCTACTCGTTCATAAATCAATTAGAACGCTCGCTCATTTAAATAACAATAATGTCACAAAAATATCCAGTGAACCGAACTGAACAATGTTTTGTTACTTCAGAACTTTACGTGACACTTAATACGAAGCATTACAGTTTTTTTTTGTGACGCCCCTGGAACGTTATCTGTGACTGATGGAGTCATTTTCAAAAATAAAACGGCCCTCTCCTCTTGCGATGAGAATATACGACCACTTCACATTAATATATATTATCAAAATAACGTTTTCTGAGCCACGAGTGTGCTTACGAGCAGCGGCTTATCTACAAACAAGAATACTCACAAATTATATCTAATAGGAAATGAAGTATGTACTTAGCGCAGCAATTTGATGTTTCAAACATCCTGTTATAGTGTTAACACGTGGGCTCCTAATATAAATAATGACGACGAAAAAATTAAAGCACTGTAAGTCAATTGTTTCCGGGACTTGTATTTCAAACATTCGAGTCTTAAAATTAAATAAAACAATTCGTTTGAACACTGAACTGTTTGTGTAAGTATAGACACAGAGACACGCTTGCCTGAGTCAAAAATGGGAGTATGCAAAAAGTTCTTAATTAAAACATCAGAGGCAAAGCGAATTAATCCCTACATTGCGGTGGGCGGCAGACTGCAATTTTATTTGTGTCGCTAACGTATATTTCAGATGTAGCTTAAAAGGGGGAAATCCTTGCTGAAAATTCCCCTATTACTTATTACAGAGCTGAAATGATCCTTATGTGTTTAGAGATAGGGGCTGGAATTGTTTGTGTGTCGGTTGGAGTTTTGACTTTTGTCAGGTGGGCGGCCGCCCAGTGCAGACTTTGTATAATTACGTTCTGTGGGATTTGGCGTTTGGAAGCAATGTAATTATAACTTGCACTCACATGCACCGACTCGGAGTTTTTTGTCTAGAGCGAGCCATCGTTGCGGCAATTAGTGAGTTGCTTGAATTATGTAAACTTGCGTTCGAAAGCAATTCATTAGCGTTTGTGTTAGTGTTCTTAAGGGATCAGAACGTTAACTATAGTAAATAGGTAGCTTGTAAGTTTTATCTTGGGCTGCGCCGAGCGTTTAATTTTATTATGACGTTTGAATAGAGTTTTTACCGTAACTGAAAATATGGATTTCTAAATTATTATGTGTAGGTTACCTGGTATACAGACTTGTAAAGCCACTGTGAAATATTTTCGTCTTTTAATAAGAATGCTGTATTCAAATCCAAATCAAGCTTAGAATCGATTAATATAAGATTATTTGCTTTATTTTTGACACCTAAAACTCAATAAATAAAACAGATTGTCTCTTTTATCTTTTGAATGAAATCTAAATTAAAAACTCATTTTTAAAATTAAAAAAATAAACCACATGATAGTCGTCATAAAGCCACCGGATGCAATCAAAACGATCGTTTGACGTAAACAGCTGTACCACTAGTTCACAAAAATACTACAAACACTAAAACACTAAAATTTGTGAGTCACAAAATTCTCAAAAAATTCGTGCGCACGAGTTCCCCAGAAGCGTTCAGCGTTCTTCATCGTCCATTCCGCAAACCTTACGAGTGACTTCTTTACATACAAACCAGTTTGGAAGGCTACTAAGAACACTTCAAGGCATGACAATGATCTATGCTTCAGAGATAACTTTCTGTCAAAAGTATGCGCTTGCGCTCCCCTCGCTCTTAAATAGGAAGCTTGTTAAACTGTGACTCGCTGATACAAATTGTGTAGAGTCAACAAAAAACTTTTTTACCAAAAAAGACTTCCAAAAAACACACTAGGTACAAAGTGAAAAATTACTTTAATTTCGGAAGTCGGTGCCTTTGGATTTGTATTTAATTTTTTTGCCACCGACTTCCGAAACCAAAAATTTTATTTGGAAGTCGGCTGTTTTTTTTTTATTTTTCACTTTTTGGATATGGTACTTGCCCCACACCAATTCGTATACCTACTTGCTATGTGACAGAAAGTAAAGTAAGGAACAGTGACAGGAAGTATTTTGTCATCATCAAGATACACACAGTGGTGGAATAAATACGTATTGTCTAAGCTAACTTAAAAACTACCCAAGTAACCGTAATACAATTTATATGGGACCACTGCGCAAGCTTCCTCTACCAAATGAAAAAAATAATTTTCAAAATCGGTCTACATTTATTGACGAAAATATCGATGAACATAGAAAAAAAATACATATCGACGAACATAATACTTATAACCTCCTCCATTTTTTGTTGCTAGAAATATGTTTCACATTCAAACTGAAAGTATGAAACTACGAGTATGCCAGCAATATGTAGGTATTCCACAACACCAAAACATGTTTGAAACAATGTTGTGTGACTTGTACCGAATACCTTTTCTACAACACGTTTTCAACACACATTGTATGCACTTATTAGTAAAAATCTTAGACATAGTTAGCCTGAGTGTATCATAAATTGAAGAGTTAAAACGTGCGTTACGCTACGTTAATTTTATGTACATAGTGTAAAGATGTTTATTTCTGGCCTGCATACCAATCAATTTTGCTGACTGTACAATGTACGTTGATATGAAGATTTTATCTAAGACTGAGTCTAGTCTACTATCTGAGTAGATTTAAAATAATCAGAGTAGGTCAGTGATGATACAGTTTCTATTTTTGAAATTAGTTTTTTTTTTCAAGGACGTTTACTTTTATGTGTGTCCAGTTTGGAATAAATTTTTCTTTCTGGCCAGTGCTATAAACTTTTAAATTCGTTGTCAGGATAAGCAGAGTTTCAAACCTATTTATACAAAACGTGTTCACCATTTTAATCCCTTATAGGTACATATATCTCCGTGTTACAAAATATTGTGTTTGAGGATCATTTATTTTTATTTCTGTGACAATAAATCGAGACGTATGCAGCTGTCCCACTGTTTACCCTTTAATCCTTGAGTTAAAGTTAAAGAATTATTCTCACAGTTAGTTTACTTATAAGAAAATTATTATCAGTATTAACTATCTGTAGGTACTCACGTAAATACTTGAGCGTTTATGTTAACTTTTCCTTTTTGTTAAGCAGATGTCCGCGACACACTTATTTACAACTTTTCGATTCATATTAAGAAGGTTAACGCACTAGGCAGTTGGACTGCAGCGGCTAACACAACACTGTGTTAACGTATTGTAAACAGGTATAATTTACCAAATGTGGGGACTGGTTTCCTAACAAGTTTTACCGCCGCAGTCTTCCCACCGAGTGCGTTTTCTCTCTTCAAATATAACTTTATTGATTGAATACATAAATGTCGAGAACTCGATCAAATATATATCATAGTGAGTGGCTACTAGTCTACTGCAAACTGGTTTTATGATAGAAATATATCTAATAGGAGATAAAACTTTATGTAATCCTTGCTAAATTCGAAATCTCGTAACATAAACTACTGTTTTAGTTCCAATAGTTATCATTAGCTAAAGTATGGAGAGTATAATTTATTATTGATTTTAGAAGGTAATGGCGTAGCAAAATCCGTAGCGTCCGCTACGACTTCCGTAGCAGATCGGCGTAGCAGGTGTCGTTTAACCTACACAAAACAAATTAGATTGTTACCAACAAATATCGAGAAAAATAATACCTACCTACTGGCGTATTCATATTGAATGAATTCATCATCTGCCTGCCTTTTCCCAACTATGTTGGGGTCGGCTTCCAATCTTACCGGACGCAGCTGAATACCAGTATTTTACATGGAGCGTCTGCCTATCTGACCCCCACAACCTAGGTAATACGATACCCGTTGGTAAGACTGGTTGTCAGACTTTCGGGCTTCTGACGACCCGTAACGACTGCCAAAGATCCACGAATGACAGCCGGGACCAACGGCTTAACGTGCTTTCTGAGGCACGGAGAAGTTTCGGTATGTAAAGATAGTCACCCATCCACGAACCAACCCCGGCAAGCGTAGCTTAACCTGATAGATCGATCCGTGCGGCTGTTATTACTTTGCCACGAGCTCCTCATATTGAATTAATTAAAGGGCAAAAATAAGTCTAAAGACCGCCCATTGCGTCACCCTATGTAAAATTTCTAAATTTATATCTGTAGATACCTATATAAATTTAGTATTTTTTAATCGTCGTGTTTTTTTTTAGTATTTTTTTTTTTAAAGAGCATTCTACTCTATTCTAAATAAATAGATACTACTGGTATAGTAATGTGCGTCAAACTCAATACTAAATCGTAGATACGAGTGTCTTCCATAGTAACATCTACGTAAACAGTTAACTCTATCTGTTTCGTTTCTAACCAGAGACCACACTGCGTGTCATAGATATAAAAATATACTAGCCAACTTAAATATAAATGATATATTACACATAGAAGTATCCATTAGACCTTCATCGTCGTCCCCTGCAACCCACACGGAATACAAACAACTGATATAATCAACATTTCCTTCAATACCTCGCTTAGATATTACTCTAGGTACAATTATGTATAGGTGACTTGATAATGGAAACATTCAGACTAATTAAATCGAACATTATATGTCAATTGCGATAGCGCTTGACCTATTTATCTCGAATAAAGTCATCCATTTCAATAATGACTGTCATAACGCTCACAATGTACGGGCGAAGTATAATAAATAGCGTTTTATAACTATTATGTACTAGCAATCTGCAGAACTCTTCTGTGTCCACTGTTCATTATTATGTATAATTGAGTCATTGACGATTATAGTTTTTAACGTTTATATTTACGTGATGTTTTATTGACTTTTAATACTTAGTTGCTACTCTATTCTAGCAATAATAAAACTTTGTAATAGTACTTTTTTAGGGTTCTGTAGTCAACAAACAATAAGGGTTCCTCCCTTATTGTTTCACCATATCCGTCCGTCTGACTACCTGTCTGCGGCTCAGCTCAGAGACTCTTAGACTAGAAAGCTGTAAATTGGCATGGGTAAACTTCGAGGAAGGAAGTAACATAGAGTGGATAATACCTCCTCTAAAATCCCGGAATAATTTTAATGACGTTTAAATCCCGGGATTCAAAAACCACGAATTATTTATTGAACTTTATTTATAGATAGATAGAATACTCTTAACTATGTACTTACACCATAAAAATTACAGATATAAATGTGTGTGTGTATGCGTGTGTGTGTGTAACCCTAAAAAATGTTATGATTTTTCAAATCAATAATTTGTAACTACAAATAAAGTCCGACAAAAAATTCGTGGTTTTTAAATCCCGGGATTTAAACGTCATTAAAATTATTCCGGGATTTTAGAGGAGGTATTATCCACTCTATGTTACTTCCTTCCTCGAAGTTTAGGCAAATTAGCACTACCTATTCGTATCACTTTTTATAAGTTAACCAGTAATAGTCGACCAACTTACATTTGCAGTTGGAATACCTATATGGGAGAACATGTTTTTCAACTACAATGTTAAGTTTCTTCTCGGGATAAATTACCCCAACTACGGAACCCTTCATTATCCGACACGCACTTGGCCCGTCTAATGTGTAGGTATAATAGGACGTGAATGTAAAGAGGGAAACTGCAAGAAAATTGAAATTAATTGTCGTTTACCGACAAAGGAAGAGGCGAAAATGCAATTACTGGTTATTTACGATTTACCTTAATTGCTATGACCTACCGTATTTCGTATTTATAACTATGAAATATTGTTATTTAAGCCTGTGTAATTATTTATGCGTTGGGTAAATTATAGCTTTAGAAATAGCATTCGAATGCGTAAAACGGAGGACGCTATGTCGCTTGACACAACGCTTTTAAATCGTTTCTCACTTGTCTTTTTAACGCGTTGCCCAACTTTCGAACTGAGGGGCAATTCCCGTAATTTTAAGAACGTTCACAGTCAGATCTCAGTCTAAAAATGTCAAAAATATCTATAATTTTCCTACGTTTTTGACAAGTTTTTGAGTTTCGCTGATTGCGACTAGATTTGGAACATTTTTATTTCTTATTCTATTTGCTAAACATTTTTTTATTTAATTTTGTTTTTGTTTTGATTTTGTTTTTAATTTTCGTATCGAATTTTGATTTTAATTCTGTTTTTAAATTTTGATTTAAATTTTTTAACATATTATCTTAAGTCATATTTATTATTTTATGGGGCGTGCGGTGCTAACTTATAAGAAATTGTTATACCTTTAATATAAGAATCTTTATTTTTAACATGTAGGTAACAGTATATAAAATTGTTGGTTGTCCAGAAATAATAAATAAATAAACAAACAGTTAATTGTATCAAACTACAAAGATTTTTAAGCCTAGATAATAAACTATTTCGAATTTATTTTGTAGGATCGTAGAGCTTGAAATAAATTACGACAAAAAATGTAAAGTAGCAAGATATCAAAATGAAAAAAAAAAGTCTATTATATTACTACGTGATCTTAAAACCGTAATACATACAAAACAACGTGTAAACGATGCTAATGTTAAAGCTGTCAAATTATTTAGAAAGGGATTGCAATCATAGTCTACCATAACAGCAGGTAATTATCACTTGCTTATTATGCTAATCAGCTACTAATTAACGTGTAGGTACATACAGTTAAAATAATTATTTCTATAAAGTTTATACTTACGTACCGTAATATCCGCAAGGCAAACGAACGATCAAGGAAATTTATGATGAAGTGAACTGAATAATTTTGCTTGGCTAAGATTTGAAAAACGAGCCAACGCAAATCTTTAAGGTACCAATAGAAAAACATTGTATTTGAAGCTTGTGTTCTTAGGTGGCTTGTAAAAGACTACTGAAAAACTGGCCAAGTGCGAGTCGGATTGGCACACGAAGGATTCCGTACCACCGTACAAATATGTGTGTTGGATCATTCGGTTCCCTACAAAATGGTTGAGCTGGATGGTGCTGATCCACGCGTCACGTTCGTGAACGGGCGCCGTCAGTGGAGACTGGTCATCTCTTAACTGGCAGGGCTTATTTTTGATCTTATGTTTTGGGTTGTTTTTAATTATTTGTTTTTTACATTGTTCTCACATATAGAAGCAACAAGAACAATGTACCCAGGATTTTGTAATAATTTTGATTTAAAAGAGTGTCCATGGAGTTTCTTGCCCATTGTTCTCCATAGAGATCTACGTTTTGGAATGGGCGACTAGCTTCAATTTTCTGACTAACTGACTGACTCTTTAACAATTCAAAAGTGCCTGTAATTGGTTTAATTGAAATAAATGCTTTGAGTTTGAGTTTGAAAAAATATTTAACACTACATATCTACCTATTTAAAATATTTTAGTTAAAAAAAAATGTTTCTTGTCTATTTTATTTTCATTATTTGTTGTTAAGTATAGCGGTAATAGAAATGCACAATCTGTGAAAATTTCAACTGTGGACATGTTACGGTTCATGAGATACAGCCCGCTGACAGACGGGCGGACGGACAGCGGAGGCTTAGTGATAGGGTTCCGTTTGGCATCTTTCGGGTATGAAACCCTAAAAAAGTAATTGCAAAATGCAGTAACCGTTTATTCTTTTTTATATCACTTTATTTCAAATCAAATCATTTATTTACTTTCCAAACATGACCACATCAAAAGACAATGTGGTCTAAAGCTAGCGGTTCACGATCAACCTTTTATTTCATGATAAAATGATGTACCTACCTACAGTCAGAGAAATTAATTGTTAAGCAAATTGACGCCCCACGTCAATGCCCGCGTTATAATTTAAGTTGGTAGTCAATTCACTAAGCAATTAATTTTCCTGACTTTACATTTCCGTTACTTTACTCTGTATTTATCAACTTTCAATATAAGCACGGCCTTACTTAATATATCATGTAGGTAGGTACCTACCTACCTATGTTACATCTACTTTACCTTCAAACACATATGTTGAAAGATATTGCAGATACCTAATACGACTCGTCATGACTTATGTAACACTCCTAGGTGAAGGAAAGCGAGTCGGAAACTTCTTATTCAATTACGTAAGAAATAAGAAGTATCCAATAGATCTCTCTGAATTCTGTAGGCACACGGAAAGGAACTGGGAATTATATATAAGATGGTACCTATACATGTATCTACTTTCATTTCGATCTAGGTAAGAAAAACGTGAGAGAGAATTTCACATAGACGATGAAACTTTTTCTTTGATAAATTGCCTGATTCCTGCATCCGACTCGAAAACCTAAATAGGTAAGTATCCTACCTTTATACAGGAGGCACAATTACTTTTTCAAGGTCTGGTCTTCAAAATCTTTCAGGTAAACAAGATCACTAGCGTTCATATCTTCACCAATCGCAAAACCTTCAACCCATGCTAAATATGAACGACTATACCAAATCAATAAAACCCATTCACACAACTCAAATAATCTGCCAATCCAAACTCAACGACCAATTACAATAAATCGATCCACGTCTATTGCCTTCAATTAGATAACTGCACAGCATAATCTACAAATCACTAACAGTCCCATTACTTCAAACATATTTGACAAACAGGCTTGATCGTGAGGACTGAAGCTCCTTAAGTGGAGAGAGCAAGGGGCGTCGACCTGCTTTAAATCAGGTTGTCTGTGGCTGTTAGTTCGTTTGTGCGTTTGCAAGATGCAGCTGCACTTAACTCGGGCATACAATATAACAGTGGGAATGTATTGACCGTGTAAGGACTGTTGTCGAGACGAAAAAGGATTATGTTGAGTGTCGAGTTCCTTTCGTGGTCAACGTTGTTGAGAGAATTAGCGAGGACTGATCTAAATCTGGTGTTTGTGTTTGATGACTGTGTTCTAGAATAATACTCAAACAAGAGATCCAGTGACTGATTTCATACATACTAGATCAAACTTAAACTCCCACTTATGCGTACTTATTCATTATTCGAAGTTACCGAGTTCTGATACTCCTTAAAACTCGTGTGTGGTAAAAACTGTTCAAACTAGTTTCCTCAAAATGCCTGAGCGTACTCCAAAAATCTTTTTTCAATCAAAAGCGTTGCCGTAATCGTAAAATTTAATCCGTAAGAAGATAGAATACAATGCTTCTTACCTTTTTCAATCTACAATCAATTTTGAACTCTATACAAGCGGTATAGAGTTGGCTTTTCCTCAAGGCTGCAGCCAAAAAGTGTTCCTTACTAGGCTATGTATAAAATTACGCTCTTGCCGTTGCCAACCCTTGCTTATATTTTGTGATGGCGCTCAAGGGACAACTCAATACATAAGGAACCGGTCATGTGCGAATGGGGATTACGATAGGTCCCATATGTTGTAAATATTGTTGAAATCAACGTTTACTATGTAGTAAAAAGAAGATGTTATCAAAAAGTTAAAGCTTCATAGAATTTTTTAAGAAGAAAATAGCAAACGTCCAACTTAAAATATTGTAGGTAAGTAGCAATTGACTCATTTAAATCCAAGCAGTTTGATAACTTATGATAAAAGCCAGACTGATGACAACGAAAGCGATGCGTGATGCATTATAAACGATTCGTCCAAGTAGGTATAAATTATTCGATAGATTTCACGTCAGGCAAAGCAGCTATTTTCGAGTCTATCCCTTATAGACAAACAGACAAAGACATTCGCAGACACTTTCCTGTGCCTTCTAGAATAACTTAACACGACCTACAGCGACAATTCTTAGAAGAAATAAATTATTCAACAACATACGCATAGCAGCATACAAAGTGCATACAGCGTTATTATAAACCCAAGAATTTATTTTAATAATATATTAATGACGAGTACGCACACAATAAAATACTAATTTCATTGTATAATGTTTGTTTTATCTTTAGATTATTAGATAAATGTAATTAAGAAACATGAATTACTTACATATGCAAAGAATGTACGTATATTTATTTGGTTTCAGCGCATTATCATTTTATACGATAAACTCGTAAAATATTTAATTTTTACATTCTCGAGTGCTGTATTCAAAAAGTGTTAGGAAACTGTTCGTGAATAAACGTTATCTTATAACGGACATAATTTTAACTATCAATGGTGGTTAGTTTATGAAAACCCGGTAACAATCCAGTACCTAGGTATATATACAATTTAAGCAGGACAATACAGTTACGATCTTCATGTTTCAGCCATGTTTTGGCTACCAAGAAAATACTACTATAGGTTCTTGCTTAAATACTTTTTTTCGACTTTTCCGAATTTTCACAACTAATCGAGTTTCAGCTGAACACTTGTAAGCACGTTCCTTAAGCCTTTTCTTTAATTCTTGGCTTAAAACCACAGGCGTCTTACTCAAATCTTTCAAAAATGTCTGCACCTGCGTAGTTCATTCACACGTAGGTACGTAACTAGGGTAGTCATCTAAATAAATGAAGCAATTTTCAGTAAAACGGTCGTCAAAGTCAGGTCGTAAATAAAACGAACAACAAACCTATGACGTGATTTCTATTTTAATTTTAAACTATGTATGAGTAAGTCCTTCTATTACGATTAGGTTTCAGGCACACTGGATATAATTGAATAAGGTTTGAGTAATAGATTGTTTTGTTTTTTCTTCCTTTGGAATTAATAGTTGATATCAGCCTATCATTATTATTGTCACTTGATGCCTGGAATTATCACACCATATAATATATTATGGAAACAGAAAAATTTATTAAGTATGGTTTATTAATTTTTAAACTATCAATCACTCAATGAACCATCGAATGAAATGGAATTAAATGAAATTATTTTAAGTATTCTGTAAATAGGATACTGGAAGTAGAATATGGAGTCGAAATTTTTTATCTGATCCTGAGAAGAAATGGCGAAACAAACTCGGGGGTCAAAGTCTGCCGCAGGAGACACCCTGGGCGACGGGAATTGGCAGCCGATTCCCGGCCACCGTAGGCGCGGGCTTGCGGACGGCGAGCAATGGGTAGCTCGCCGTCCGGTAAGGACCAAGCCCAAGTCGACGGCGCGTTGTTCCACGCGTGCCTCAAAGAGACACAGACTCGCACAGGCAACTGAAGGAACACGGGTGGGTTTTAGTCAGTAAAAGTCGGACACGCTCTCCCGCTACGCCCAGAGCGGGAGCAGTTATTTAATGATTTCTCATCCAAAAAAAAAGGGTCAAAGTCTCTTTTAAAGTCCAGACAAAATCTTAGTCAGATCATGTGAAAAACACGTAGATCCATGTCTGAAATGGTCATTTGAGGAAAGAACCACACAAATTTGAGTGGACCTGTCCAGTCAGTGCAAGCAATTGTCAGTAATCGTGTAGCTCAACTCAGGACTTAAGGAGCTCGACGACTCGAAAATATCTCGTTACCACATAATTAACAAGTGACTTGCTAGTTCTATAACAATTTATTGACATCAAAAGCTCGCAAAACAGTATACTTCTAATGCACAACCTCTCACAATTTTAGCCAGAAACGCCTATATTTCACGACATCAAAGAGTACAACAAGAACAAGAGGATAGCGTTATACCGCGACCTATATGTTATTGGTCTCTGTATCCTTAGTTTCATACATTGTTGCAAATGAATACATTATCTAAGTAATTCAACCTTTATAATTATGCAAATACGTGCCTACCTTGCCTGGCAGGTACCTGATCGGTTGCAAAATAACAATATTATATCTACACAGTACTTAGTATTTGTAAGTTACCTATATTTATTTTATTTGCTTACATGCATACCTACACGCTCATTCCGAAGTGTTGATCGCTTGTCTTCGCTACTTCTTGCAAGTCGTTTTACCAGTAATTTTATAATACTGATTTCGCGAGATTTTCTCCTCGCCTGGGTAACACCAATGATAAGTTTCAATATACGGCGTCATAGACAATATACGTACTTACGGTATTTTGTCCTCGCAAGCAAACCAACTCTGACTAAGTTCAACAGAAATCATTTATCATTAGAATATAATCGAATAGTATCAACTTACGAAAGCGCTAAAAGTATTTTTTTTTCTGTAAGTAGGTTTATACAAACACTTTTACACGTCAAACGTTTTTTTTTTTAACTAGATGAGAAGAAAGACCGAAACAAACTCAGAGGTCATAAGTCTCTTTTTTAAAAGAGACTGTGACCTCTGAGTTTATTCACGATCGTGTGAAGACCATGTAGGTTGGTGTCTGAAATGGTCTTTTGAGGAAAGAACCACACAGATTGAGTGGACCTGTCCAGTCAGTGCAAGCATCTGTCAGTAATCGTACAGCTCAACATAAAAGTTAAGGAGCTCAACGATTCGACGAACAATACCAAAGAAAGGACATTTGGGTAGGCCGCATAATTTACTCAAACTGGCAATGTCGGATGCTGGATTTAAAATAATATCATTCTATTTCTGTCAATCGTTTGAAGATGACAGGGACAGAATGATGTTTGAAATAGGTACGTTTAACTCTAAATTTATTTAGTGATAGGTGGTGCAAGCGGGCCTAAATGTAAATAACTAGTAAATAGAAGGTAACTAGTAAATAACTGATAAGATCAAATGCTCACGAAAAGAATAAAAGCTTATTTGTAAATACAAGAAAACAGAAGACGAAAAAACACACCGTGCTTAAAACTGCTCACTTTTACCTTAACATGCTGTGTTGTGGTCAAAGTGGTCACTTGGCTGTGATGGTGTCTGTGTATGTGTAAGTCAGACTGTTCTTCATCTATCTATCTATCGTAATGTTTACACAATGTTGTCAGTTTGTTGCAAGCAGGTGAGCTCCGAAGACTTAGAACTTGTTCCACTCGCCGATTCCACGTCAAACGTGACGACAGGTTTAATTTCCATGTTTAATTGATGTTCTAAGAATCTTAATTGGTTTCATTTGAATTTAATTAGTAATTGACTAATTATGGAGTATCATTACACACATCCTTTGCGAAAACGTTTTTAGTAGGTAGATATTTAGGTACCTATCTTTTAAGGCTTGAATAAAACCAATCGTTTGTACCTACCTCTTAATATCATAGGTAGCACTGAAGATTTTCTTACAAATAAGTAAGCCGACGTAGTACCTACGCACGGACGTAAAATTAGAGCGGCGATTTTTTTTCGCGCACTGGATTTTCAACTCTCTGCTTAGCGCCGAGAGTTGAAAGTTCAGCAGTGTATTTTTTCGACCTGCTGGAATGGATCAACATCGAGAGTTGAAAATCAAGTGCGAACGTCGGATTAGTCAATAAAATTATAAAATTGTACCGTAATTATTCAATCAGTCATGTCATGGTAATTGAGCGTCTAATGAAATGAACAATGATTGGCTTCTGTTTAAGTATTTATTAACTCATCGTCTTTTAATCAACAATCTGCCGGTGCCTATTGATCTTCATTGATTATGACGGCGATGCTTTTTTTTTACTTTTTACTATTCTTAAATTTTTCACGATGACAAAAAAGCGCCAGACAAGCCAGTAAAAATCGTCACTTTTCGCTAACTGCGCTAAGGGTGAATTTCACTAATGAAACTGAACGCGATAAGAACGCGGTCAGTGTCAATTTTCCACAACAATGATTATACTGACAGCTCATGAACGTGGTTTGAATGTGCTGATCGGGTTCAGTTTCATTGAGGAAATTCACCCTTAGCGCAGTTTGCGAAAAGTGACGATTTTTACTGGCTTGTCTGGCGCTTTTTTAACATCTTGAAAAATTTAAGAATAGAAAAATAATTATAACTCAAAATATTATAACTCTAACGTTAGTCATTCGATAAACGACAGACAATTTAGACACTTTAGTGGTCATTTATCGATGACCAAAACCGTATCAAATATTAGTTTAAAGCACCAAATTGTCCAATTCCACGTATTGTGTGCGTATCAAATGATCAGATCTCCCCTACATACATAACACACCTACATAATGCATGTTTTTAGTAGTACTTAGTTAACAGTCAGTTAGTCGGGATGAATAATAGTGACGTCATCAAGGCGCGCCGCCCCTGGATCAAAGATCGTTTCGCTTGAGCACACCACTGTGCGTGTGCGCAACTGGCGTAGGGATGTCGTTTAACAAAAAATATCGAATACGTTATTAAGAGTGAAATATAGAATAGAATTATAATTACTTCCTGTGTCGAAATTTTCTGAATTTTGGGTTTCCGGTGAAATAAATTAACATCCTACCGATAACTTAGTCGAATTTTCGGGTCAACAGAAAATATTTTTTTGATAAAGATAAGAACACTACTGGGTTACAAGAAAACTTTCATTTTGTGAAGCCTTAATTGGTGTGCCTTTTTGTACTTACCTAAATAACGTTCTGTTACAAACAGCTCAAATAAAATGTAACTTCAAAGGTTTCCCCAAAATTTTGTAATGCCACAGTTTCCGTTTTTGGGACAGTCTTATCCACCAAAAACTTATGATAAGTATTTTGTCAATAACAAAGTTTCACGGAGTCGGAGATAGGGAAAATATGTTTGTAACTTCCCCCTCCGTTGTTTTCCTTACTTCAATGGCATGCTACTCAACTTTCCTAGACACTCAAGTAAGGTGTAAGTTCACCTATATAATTTACATAAAATTATTATACCGTAATAACTTTTTATTTGTTCAACATTGACTATGGAAAATTTACTCGAATTAATCTCAGGTAGGTGCCAGGGCAAAGGGCACAGTTTCTCATCTCGTTTAAAAGATACATAGGTACCTACCCAGATACTGGTCACGATAACCAGTCCACGATTATGTGATACATGCCACGCATAACATAGCATTTGTTCCACATAATTTATATCATTTAGAAACCAAAGAACCAACGATATTATCTATTAAAGAAGGATGCATTAAAATTCTGTTCACGATATTTAGCGACGTTTTTCGGATACCTTATATGGAGTTGGTCAGCCCTACGGTAAAGGCAATGTCCTACGCGAGGCACAGAACAACATTGTGATGATTTAACAGTCACTCACAATGAGCGAAAATAGTTCTTTCCGACACGACCAAGTGTGATATGTACCTACTTGCACTCAACATTCGCGTTACTAAGGTTATAAATCACTTAGAGCTTTGTTGTACCTAGTTCGTTTCATTACACAAAACAAACATTTCATTATTTAAATCAAAGTCTATAAATTACGTAAGTACTTACCTAATTAAGCCAAAACAGTGTCTATAGGCGCCTCTTAACACAAATTAAACGCTCCTATTCTAATTTCAAACGTAGCACGTTAAATTAATTGCCTGTAGGTATACTAACGGAACTCCATGACCTCTTACAATGGACTTCCATAATAATTATACCGAAACAAAACTAGTTTTATATGCGTTATACGGATTTTGTCTTTTAACTACGATAGTGCGTGCCGTCTAATAATTTCGTCATAGGATCGATTTACACTAATTGTAAGAAAAGCATCGATAATATCGTTACTCAGTTACGGTATCGTTATTAATAAATGCAAGAAAATCGATTGTCACGCGTTGTTATTTAAAATGTTATCATGCGATATGGAAACGTTGTTTTAATTTGGTCGTTAAACTTTAGGTAAACATGTTTTTAACGATATTTTCGTGTAATTGTACTGTGTGTTGTTTGAAAACCTTTATGATAATGGACTTTAATAATACCTACCTACTTATTACTTATTCATGATGAAATAAGACCGAAAGACTTCCTCAGCTACAATTAGATCAAAGGAAGATTTCGCATTGTATTCAAAACAGCACTCCGCATCTAGAACTTAAGCGCTTAAAGCGCAGGAAACTGCACATCACAACACTACAAAACGTCAAACATCGATCCGGTAACAATAGAAGAGAGTCTACATTTGAATTTCGAACACGAACTATTTTAAGATGGCGTCCCGAACGCACACGAGAGTTTACGACGATTCGCGAATTACGAGCCAATAAAGTGCGGTGTCGCCGACACGCCGCTACAGCCCTTAAAGCTTTTAATGTTCGTTTAATTGATATAAGCTATACTTAATAATGCTATCGATTTCTTTTACAGTCGACTTTATGGCCAGCATTTAATTATATGATCCAGTTTTATCTCCAAATTATTTACACATACTTGCATCACTCAAACGCGCTATAAACATAATTTCGTCTCGCATTAACGCATCAAGCACCTCAGCAACACAACGCGTCTCTCAGACCATATTTTCTCTGCCTCAGTTAACATGACTTCCACAAATCTGAGACACTGACCAAGGCTTACTCGTTCCATAAATAACCCTCTTACTGGACAAAAATTCTGTTATAATTCACAATCAGACCTTTAATATCCCGATCCGACGGGTGGGCATTAATCAAATACATGGAACGGGTTTGTACAAAGGCGGGCAAGTTAAATAAAATAATAAATAAGCTGCATTCCGTGAGATTTATTTCGAAGAAAAAAGGCAGGGTAAGAGCCGGGTCATGTCGCAGTATGTTTATTGTCCGCGCCCGCCGGTGTCAGCCCACAATGTACGGCTCTAATTAATTATATACCTCGCTCTCAGAGATATATCGTGTCCATGCCAGTGTCTTTTTAACTCACGATCCTCTTTTTCTAATCTCAAGATTAGGTACCAACAATTTATTATCAAGAGCCACAAATAAAACATTAAAAATATCCTTGTTATTCCAAAATAGATACCAGATCAGACGCCAATTACAGAAAAACAATGCAAATGAGGTTGACGTACTATATCCTGTGAAGTATTCGATGTGATTGTTATCTTATATCATGGGAACATTCGGTGGTTCCCAAGTTCCCATTAAAAAAGATGAGCTCTTCTCTCAGGTACTACAATACGATGCGAGAGTCAAACCTCTTTGCGACAACAATACTGTAGAGAATAATGGAAGCCAGCTGACGGGAGGTGCCTTAACGTCCGTTGTCATGGCGACCGTACGAAGGGTGAACCTGCCTAACATATCACCGACCCCGACAAAAAACGGTTACACTCACCCTCCTGATATCTGATTTTGGACTCTACCCCATAAAGCAGAAGGATTCTTTAACGCGTCATCGGACATCACTTACGACCTTTCACTGTAATCGCATTATTGGGATACGTGTATTGTGTTTTGGGTTCCATCTTTGCTTTTTAAAATTAGAATGTCTATCGCTCTCTCGCTCTATCGTACGAGCATTATCTATCCTTGCTCGTCTAACCACACTTGTATAATTATTCCATTGTCTGTTTATGTCATTTTAAACAGTTTTTAAGTTTTTGTTGAAATAAGCACGAACCATAAATGTTATTGCGGCAGTAAAAATGCAGTTTCGTTAATTTATAGCTCATGTAAACGTAGTATCAGACTTTCGGGCAAGTCACTTGATTTATTTAGTTGCTGCATATTTTTTACTTTGTAATGAGCAAAGTGAAAAAGTAGAATAATATTTTATTCTTTTATCATTGAACATAAATTCACATTGTTACATAAAATTGGGTTACTTCGTGCCCTCTTAAGGTATTAAAATATTTAAAAGGCGATTACTTTCATTTAAGCTTACTACGAATCAATTCAAAATTTACATTTTAATTAAACGATTCGTTTGTGTTTGATTAAGAAAATACTGATATTATCGTCATTGGAATTAAAGAACGACAACCAACTTAATCGTATGCATATTTAATAGGCTATGGAAAGCGCTTTACAGAATTTAAGTAAATAGAGTACCTATGATGTGGGAACAAAACAGTGCGAAGGAAATAAATAAATGAATCCATTTTCTTCTTTGTAATTAAAATCATACAATAATAGTGGCGCATTAAAACAACGTCTAGGAATGATTATTCTAGAATAATTACTTAATTAAGTAACATTTCTGATCGCCTTACTTAATTCAGTGCGCAACAATTTAAAGTGTTTGTACACCAATTAAAATAACCCATTAGCTATATCGTATCTGTATTCTTTTAAAGCGATCAGGTAACTAAGGCCAGCCTACACGGCCGAGAATTCCGAGACACTGTTGGTCCGCTATCAATTTTATACACGGTGGGAAGGCTATTTATCTTACCTTATTTATTGGCTGACTCGAAAACCAGTCTTGGGACCCGATCGCTTTGTGGAACTCGGTATTTACCTGTCTATGTATACTCGACTTTACGACGCGTATGCTGGATGAGAATTCGCCGTTCGTGAATTCTTAGGTATTATAATTAAAGTTAAATGAACCGAAGTGTTACGTACGAGATTTTTATGATGCTAAAGGGTAAACTTTCACGATTTCTAAGAAAACTTCTTCCACGGGAACAAAATAAAAGGGACACCTTACAAAGCATTAGAAAGTTGCGCAACCCTTCTTTACGCATCCCTGACTTTTTTGTAGCGATTTCTTTTTAGAAAGGACACTATTGTTCGCGGACCGTTTGCTTCTAACCCTTTCCGTTACTTTTTTGCTTCTTTGCGATATTGTTTTTACTTATTTTTATTGTAAGCACAATCTTACGGCACGAGCACGACACAGAACCCGTATCCATCGATACCCGTGAGGGCTGCGCTCCTTCGGCGCTCTGTGATTAATTTCCACCGAGGTTGGTCTCAGTAGCGGATAACTCTAAAATTAACTTTACTGCGCTATAAAATATTAATGAGCCATTAAAATCTAAAATGGTATAAAAGTGAAATTTAATGGTTTCTCTCGAAGCCTTTTGCGAATCGAAGCTGTGTTGGAACGTGATATATGATGCCATAAATCGATTTTAAAAACTCCAATTTAACCGTTACATATAATTTATTTCAGATTGACGTTGTTTTTATACCGCAATATATTATTAATTTGTTTATAAAATTGAATGTCTAATAATGTTTTTCTCTTTGTTTCCAGGACCAAACGGATGTCCACGAAGGCGGGGCAGACAGACATACACGAGGTTCCAAACGCTAGAACTAGAAAAGGAATTCCACTTCAACCATTATCTGACACGCCGACGCAGGATAGAGATCGCACACGCGCTCTGCCTCACAGAGAGACAGATCAAAATATGGTTCCAGAATCGACGCATGAAGTTAAAGAAGGAGCTGCGAGCCGTGAAGGAGATCAACGAGCAGGCGCGCAGAGACAGAGAGGAGCAGGAGAGAATGAAACAGCAGCAGCAAGAGAAGCAAGCCAAGCTGGAGAGTCAGCACCACGGCCACCACGTGACCCACCATCACGACCCGATGAAGATGCCCATCGACAAGGGCTCCAACGACCTACTCAAAGTGAACAAGGTCCCTACGTAAGGTGTCCGCGACGCCGTATAGGAAATCTTGACTGATTCTGTATCATATAGTGTGAGAGGAAGTGTTACGTCCATACGGACCTGCGGGCGTTAGTCGATTCGTATCCACTAGTTTTATGTTTTCGCGTCGGAGTCGCCCTCGTTGTGGAGAGCGGCTCCCGGTTTATGTAATAATGTTCCTTTAGTGCGAAGGACTTGCCTCGGTGTCGTTCGCTGGGTGGACAGGCTGGTGATGTGCTTTAAGCATTTATTTTGTTGCCATAACCACACCTTGTATTGCAATAATATTTTACTAAAATATACAAAAACGTGTTAGAATCGCTCTAAGGTTTAAATAGGAGCCCGAGTGAACTTCGGTATTGTTAGTTAAGATTTTAAATCTGTGAATCTCATAGTATTTATTGCTACCACTTACTCTTAATCCATTATGTTATATTTTTTATTAATAGATATTATATTATGTACATTTTGATGTATATTTTATTATTTGTCCGCTGTTAGCGGACTGGTTATGTTTTGATGGTCACATTTTTTTTATGATTCTAAAATTTGTTGTATTTTATCAGTTGATTTGGAAAGAGTTACTTCTTTATTTTTCTTTTTGACCAGATTGTGATTCACTTCAGTAATTTAAGTCCACAAATTGTTGTTTAATTTGATCCATTGATTTCGATAGTATAATATTATCGACAAATATTAAAATACCTGCTTAGCTAATTCCATAAGAACTTAAAATGTATATTTATAACAAAATACGTATGGAAGTACAATTGAAAATAGATCTTCGTCGTGACGAGCGTTGTGTTTTATATTTTTCGTCTTCAATAATTATGAATATTTAAATGTAGACGGTATTTTTTGATAATTCTAGTTAAAAATACCATGTCCATGAAATAAATAGCAAACGAACAAAACGAACAAGATTATGGAGCGGTAGGTACTGCATACGGCGTGTTGTCCATACATCCCGAGTCATCTGATGTTCAAAATTATATACGTAACGATGATACATATAATAAATTACAATAATGTGACTAAATATAAATTTTACACGTAATATTAAAAGTTGAGTAGTTTAAGTGTAATATACATAGGTAAATAGGTTCGACTTTGTATGAAGTATAGCTAAGACTAGGTACCTACAACATAAACCAATGTACGGCGGATAAACAGCGGTCGCACTTTATCAGGCAAAAAGTCGATGTCATTAAGTTCCTTTTTTTCAACGAAAGTTAAAAACACACCGTATTTCGAGTAAGAAACGGTGGCGAAATTATGTTTCCTGCAATTTTACGTAGCCATATGCACATTTGAATTTTCCAGCTCAGTAATTTCATACATAAAACGCCTACAAACGGTATTACTAAATGGAGCTCGGATGAAACTCAAAAATATACACGATTTTTTTCGCGAAAACGCGAGCTTGTTAAACATGACCGGTTTCATATTATTCCACACACCATATTCGCTTTCAATTCCACGTTGTGCCAAAATACATAATTAAAATAATTTATAAACACGAACATTGATATATTTGTTCCGCGTCCAACAACCAGTTTTAAAATGCTTCGTTCTTTCAACTATACGTAATAACTGAGCAAAAACTTAGAATTTTAAAAAATTAGTCTTGATAGTCACCATTATACGTAAATTAATGTCAGGGTAGAATTAAAAAGATAAATTAATAGATAACTGTATTAAAATTGGAGTCTTCGCTTAATTTTTTAATAAAATCACCCTCTCAATATCTGTCCACTGTGTTATTCGGAAAAATTATGTATAATAATTGTAGGCTCTGTGTAAAGGCAACATGAAATTTTAATGTCGTGATATCATTAGGAAAGATTTAAGTCGTCGGTAGATATAAACACATGAAAACTCGTATAGTCTTTTCACGTTTCATAAATTAATATAAATTAAATTACGGGTCACAATTTTAAAACGAATGTCATTGAGACAAAAACGAGTTTACTCAATTCATTTGCAACTTGTGTCAACATGGACAGTTGAAACATTATAATGTTGGTGATAAAAAATCAAATTAAAACATACATTTTCTACTTGCTTGGTAACGCTAAAATAAAAGGAGAACGTTGTGATTATAAAATATCGGGCAATAAATCTGAAATAATGTTCAATAGCTACCTCTTGCTTCGGTTACAAAATGGTATAGTAAATTAGCAAAATAGCCATCAGAATTCTAAAAAATAAATATTGTCTCTATTTGGTCCAATCTCGACGACTTCTATACCTACATTGATTGTTTGTAACTGCTAAAACTTTTTGAATGTCGTGCACGTAAAGCAATGGATACGTAGTTAGAATGAGATTTTATATTGATTTCCATTAAATTTACCCTAGTACGAGTGCAATAACTTCAACCCACATTATTTCATTAAATCCGTAGTCCCCTTAAGATTACGTACATAATAAGGTTGTCGTTAGTAATATAACTTTATCCCATCTTATTTTTAAATATATATAAAAAATCGAGAATGAAAAATCGAACAAAATGTACTTAAGTAACTTCGAGTTAAGTAGGCTTTATAAATTATAAAACGCATAGTTATTAAAAATATCGTAGACTCTTGTAATAAAAGTTAAGCGTAAATCCGATGGTTAGTAATTGAATTAAAAAAAAAACGCTTAAAATAATTTAGTATTGTTCGTAGATGGTCATTTGGAAGGTGAATGGAAAGAACTTCTTTGTAAAGGGACGTACACACTGCAAACTGAAACGAAGTTGAACTTACATAATTACACGATGTGTGTATACGAGTTAAATTGTTATTACTGCATTTGTGAACTAAGATAGTTGTTTTATCGGTTTTCGATTATTGTTTGGGACTGTGCAAATAGACGACAGATTTCGAAGTGTCAATCATCTTCCTCTTAACTATTCATTAAGTTTTGTGTATAACAATAGGTAAATCTTGTAACATAGTATCGATATTCGTGTGTAGGTATGTACGTCCGATGATTTATGTCAGGTACACTTTATTGTTTCTGCCTCGTAAAGAACTGTAAATCCACAGTGAAACAATGAGCAATTTGCTAAATAGATTATACACATATGTCCTCCATCCATAATGCTGTCTTGCCATATTGCTAGTGTTTTGTAGACTGTAGGTATCTATATACCTAACCGAGCATTATATATCAATATTAATATTAATTAAAATAACTTTTCACATTAGGTTATCACGTCTTTTCCCAGTTGTATTCCAAATTCGTCACCTGTACTTCGTTTTGTCGTATGTTTTGTTAGATTTATTCCTTGTTGCGTTGTCCAAGTTATAGTATTTCCATTTTCTACGTTCTTTTAACTTTATGATAACAAGACTTTCGTTTATTAGTTATTATCCTAAAAAAACGATCAATTTTTATCTTTAATATAAATGTAGCTATGTATCTATGTACCTATATCTATATTTTTGAATATAGTTATTAAATCGTCTTAAAGTTAAGTAACTGTAAATAGTCGTGAAAGTTTTATGTGGCGCATTATTTTTTGTTTATATTTTTTTTGTTTTATGTTATGTATTTATGTATTGAGGTGTGTCGTATGCCTGTGCAATTTGACCATGTTACGGGACATCGGATACTTGTAAGCACCATTGTGTGCGGAGTTCAAGATTCTTTGGTCTTTTCGACATGGTTGTGATTCGTAAGCGACTGTTACGAAAAGGTCTGATTAAATTGGATTATGTGGAAATCGTTTCATGTCTGATAACTTGAACTGTCATTGAGTACTCTGGTGGTCTAAGTTAACGTGGCCAAGTGTGAGCTGATGGTACGATTCAACGTGACTGTGTCGTGTTATATAAGCAAATAGTTGGGTGATTGTATATGAAGCCCGCATTCAATATTGTAATATTAATTTCAAAAATTCAAGAGAATAAAGAGTTAATAAAAGTATGGCTTTTTGATTTTTGTTGTTTAGATACCCTGCACTAGGCTTTTGATACTTATGAATTATGAAATTAAATTACAAACATGAAATACGTAAAAACATTTTAAAGTAGACATGTAATTCTATGACCGATATTTATAAATAATATAAATACATATTACAAAATGTAAAATACTCTTTTTATTCCAAAAAAATACCTATCCCGCTTTATGAAATTTATCGTTTTAAATAACAGTAAGAACTATTACTACTTACTTACTTGCCGATTAGCACAAACCTAACTTATGTTAGATATCTATACGAACAACGTTATAGGTAATTCCATTCAATACAAGAATATATACCTAATGGAAAATATTATAGGAATGAGAATTAGCAGATATGCCTTTAGATCCGTGACTTAAAATGGCAGACCTTGGTAATCTAATCCTTTTTGAAAAGCCTCTATACTCGTCTTTTATATGGTGCAACTTGATTCTAGCTATGCTGATTTAAAATGGAGCATTAATCAACGGACAGCATAAAGTAAATCTATAGGTACATACCTACAAATAAATAAAATTGAAGTGTCTGTTTGTAATGTCTAAATAACAGCTTTTTACCTACTAAATGCTTATGCAAGTATCCTACGGTACCTATAACAAAAAAAAAAATTTAAAAAATTTTTGTCAGTCTGTCTGTCAGTCCGTCTGTCTGTTTGTTCCGGCTAATCTCCAAAACGGCTGGACCAATTTTGACGGGACTTTCACTGGCAGATAGCTGATGTTATAAAAAGTAACATAGACTACTTTTATTTTACAAAATGAAATAGGGTACCGCGCAAAAAAATTTAAACCCATGAATTTGTGAACAAAATCCGATTCAAATAGGGAATTTGTATTCCAACATCCACGCGAACGAAGCCGCGGGCACAATGGCTAGTTATGTAGTAAGTCTATCTAAGGTCTAGGCTACGGCTACTGAAGGTGCCAAGCTCTGAAGGTGCCAACTCTGTCTAGACTGCCATCAAAAAGCTAAGAAGAAGAAATCTATCAAACTTAGAAAAGTCATTTTAAGCAACGAGGTTTTCCGAAATTTTCCTTTTTAATTTTTTTTTTTTCATTGCGAAAATTTGAGAAGGATATACTAATTTTTTCCCAACCTTTGAAAAGAAAAATGTACCTACCTACCTATAGTATCCAATATTAAGGCGCTTCCCCGACCGGACGACCTTGAGCGTTCGGTCCTTCTTTGTCCCACCGCTCTGACCCCTGTCCCGCTCCCTCCGCACGCCCATTTATCATAGAATTCACACAATTTTTGGAATTATTTTAATAAAAAAAGAAAAGCGATATTTTGAAGTGGGTATAATAAACCGTGAAATATTTAGATGTTTAAAGTAGGTATCTATCTATCCATTGGTTTACCTAATCCTCAAATTAATAGAATGTCACTGTGACCTTTAGCATAAGATACATGTAATTTCAGTCATTTTTTTACAAGGAGTTTTTAATTATATTTATAACACAAATAAGAACGTGCAGTGTGATCATAGGATATCGCACATTGATAATGAGCTTTTAGATATAGTTTATGTCTCTTAATTAATGAATTAATAGCCTTTGAATAACGCATTATCGCAAGGTTTTGCTCGGGGTAGGGCCTTATGACGTTGTAAGCTCACAATGGGTACTTAGCTACACTACAAGTCAGTACAAATATTTAGTCATTAGAGCTCGAATAGTAGAGCATTTTAGATCGTGGTCAGTCAAAGCCAGTAGAAGATCAAAAAGATCCTATCAAGAGACAGCCGTGAAACATTGCACTTCAGGATTAGATTTTTCACACGATACTGAATGACTAGGTATTACCAACTAAATGCTACCAGTAGGTAGGTACCTACTATACCTATGTCCGTTTCTCTAACACTTGGCGACACCTTAGTGAGTGCCTAAATATAAAAGTGCCCCATTTGATTTTCAATTTTTAGTGCTGAACCGAGCGTTGGAAATCGAACAGTAGGTACGGTTTGTTTTTACGATTTAGGCAGTCACTAAGGTAGGCTTACAGTTAGTGAAAACGGGCAATCGTTTTTGGGAATCCTACTAATGTTATAAATGCAAAAGTTTGCGAGGATGGATGGATGGATGGATGTTTGTTACTCTTTCACGCCAAAACTAAAGAACGGATTTGGATGAAATTCGGCAAACAGATAGTTTATAACTTTTTATCTCGATATCCCTCCAGGATTGAGACTTACGCGGGTGAAACCGTGGGGCACTGCTAGTCCAAGATAACGATAAAAACGACAGAAGAAGAAGCGGACTGGCTCGTTGGTCTAGTGTTAGTAAGCACTACTGCGGAGCATGAGGTCCTGGGTTCGATTCTCAAATCGGGCAAAGTGTTATTGGGTTTTTCATTAGGAATTTCTTAGTCCGGAGTCTAGATTTTGTGTCCGGTTGATGGCAATAGGCTCGCCCCCTATTACATGGGACTTAAACATAACTGGTGAAATATAGGTAAAGCTCTGCCTAACCCTTCGGGGAAAACAGGCGTGTTGTTATGTTATGTTATGTAAAACATAAACGCCCTAGTAGCTCTACGTGGAAATAATAACTCAGCATCTGAAAGACCAGATCAAAAAACCCAAACAGAAGATTTGTGTGTCAACTTTTGCAATAAATGAAACTGTACCAATTGTATGATACATTTCTTTGTAATCGAATGCACACAAAAAAAGATTCCGACGAACTGAGAATCTCCTCCTTTTTTGTAGTCGGTTAAAAAGTAGATCAATTTAAGACGATGTCATACGTCCATAAACTTCAACTTAGGTACTCAATAAACTTGTTCCAAATGATCTTGTTCTTTGAGGCAAAAAGACTTTCTTTGATTAAAAGCAGGCTTTTGACCATGTGTGCAACTTATAAGATAATCAAAACCATTCTTCCATTGGCATTATTTAATTATTTTTATAAATAATTACAAGATAAAATAATAACGATACACCGCAATGAGAAGCTGCATCTTATTTAATGTTTCTTATAAGTGTTTTGTTGGTTTCCACAAGGATCCATTTTGGGGCTTGTCATGTTCCCCATGTATGAGAGTTATACTGAGTTGCCGCATAGTGAAAATATTATATTGATCCTAATTTTCACAGTGCACAGCTATGATGCTAACTAAACAGAACGTGATTTCTGGTTACAGAAGTAAAAATGAATAAGTATCTTGCACGCGTGTATATGCGATAAAAAGGGCTTGACTTTTATTAAGCTATACATATAGGTAGGTATATATGAAAATGGATCTAAATTCTACTTATATGCTTAACATTTTTGAAGAAGAATAAATCTTAAACGAACAAAAAAAAATTTTTTCTCATTTTCTAGTTCTTCATAGTCTTAGCGAATTTGACTTATGAAGTAAGAAACAGCAGATTTTAGTTTCATGCAATTCCCAATACCTATCCACAGAATCTAAAAGATTGTCTGTTAGAAACTTTTCCTATTTTCTAAATTCTTTCGTCAATTCTCACGAATATCTGCGGTATGGATCAAACCATGCTATTATATCATGAGAATTCTGTAGCATTTTATAGATTTATAGATAAGTCTTTGTGTTAACCGCAAAAATATCTTAGACATAGGTAATACCAGTACTTACAGAAATAGGAATCCCCGTTAGTATCTGAACATTTGCTTAACTATTAAAATAATAATTATGTACTACCTAACTACTGCCTCGTTGGTCTAGTGGTTGCAAGCGCTACTGCTGAGCATTAAGTCCTGGGTTCGATTCCCGGGTTGAGCAAAGTGTTATTGGGTTTTTGCATCTGGAATTTCTCGGTAGCAGCCCGGAGTCTGGATTTGTGTCCGGTTGATGGCAATAGGTACGCCCCCTATTACATGGGACTTAAACATAACTGTTGAAATGTGGGTATACTATACCTAATGTAAGTACACCTCTGCCTAATCTTTCGGGGAATACAGGCGTATGTTATTACCTAACTAAAAAAGCATAGCTTTAAAAGCATTTTTTTTCTAACCACTTATGAAAACCAAAGCTACATTCTGTGATTCTTTCGTAGTCTTATCTCCTGTCACACCACTCATAACAATATTAATTTCCCACCGTAACTAACAAGCCCACATCGGCTACAACACTCTCTGTCTCATATATTATCAATAAGGAAGAAAAAACATTACCCCTAATAGTTAAATGGCCCTAAATACCAATAACGTTTGTCGGATCCCCGCCAAAAACAAACCATGAGTTATGTCCATAATGTATTCTGCCATTCCACCATTTTCCATTCTCCACAGACACTGGGGCTGTCAAATAAATTTCAGACCTACGGAATTCACAATAGGTGGGACCGATCCACACTGAACCGAAAATCGCTTAGCACGCCACTCCTATTTTAATACAAAAGGTACTGGAAAGCGCACCGAATTGCAAGCGATTGTAGACTTACACACTGAACAATTTTTTACACCGACCTTTCATCTGATACTTCGCGTTTATATTTTTTGTTGATAGTTTTTTCGAGTGCTATCTTTGACATTACCTTTAAATGGCGCCCGATATCTGTTAGAGTGATCGTAGCAAATTCTAATAGCTATTAAAGCTCGCTAAATTAGCTAGTTACTACCAAAACAAATTCAGTGATTAGATTATCTTTTATGGGAATTTAGATTCCTTGTTCTCAATAGATCGATCGACAGCAATAGAGAATTGTTGAGTGAAGTAGTTAGGTACATTGTAATACATTGTAGGGAGTGAGCTTGTTCGAAGATAGCTAAAATACAAGAAGGGGAACCGGTAGTAATAAAGGTAAATTTAAAGTAATTCTAAGTTCTCTGTTTACGAATACAATATTATTATTCAAATACTGATTAATTTGTTCTTGATGTAAACATGACACTATTTTACAATCTTGGGCTGAATCATGAACAAGAGAGGTAGGAGATTTCATTACCACTTTGTAACATTATAATGTAAACGGTATTAAGCACAAAGTCTCATGCTTGAAAACAGCAGCCAAATATTACTGAAAATGGCACAAAGCTTCCAATACATATTTTTATATTTTGATTTCAACTTTATAGAGACGTGCAGTAAATACCTACATATTAAATTCGGTTATATATGGAAATAGCTGAAATCCTATCCACTGGTCGGCGATTAAACGCCGATGCGTTGCTCTGATGGCATAGACCGGGCCAATTTCATGGTCTAACGCTTCCACCCTGCATCAGAATCACTCACTACGTATCCCCATTTCACCTTTAAATTCCTATTGCCATCACATAGCCTTTGTAGCTTCCTAAAAACTCAAATCAACTAAGTACAAAAAATTTGCTACTAATGGGATTTTTATTGCAATCGGATACAGCTTCTTCATAAACTTTAATTAGTACTATCGAAAATCGATTAGTAATAATTTTAAAGGCTGTATAATATTTCGTAAAATCAAATTAAAATTTATGACGCATCGTTAAATAAAATGATGCTTTGATTGCAAAATGTTTCTTTCAACTAGTACATACGATATGTAGTAGGTACCCATCTGAATTGAACATGGCGACTGCGATCCGCTTGCAAACTATTCCGGATGCGATAGAAAACTCCATCCTTTTATTTTATTCCCTTTTCTGCTTTTATTCTATTGAGAAAATTGTTTCGTTTCACTATAGGTATCTATAAAGTTTTTTTGAACAATATAGTTTGGTTTAGATTTATCTACTGCCACAACGTATAAAAGTCGTTTGTATTTAGTTTGATAGAAAAACGGAAAATTCAAAGAAAATAACAGGATAGTAGTTTTTTTTTTAAACAGCATGTTGTTCATCTATTTAGGCATTTTTAACCTACTTGAAAAAAGAAGGAGGTTCTCAGTTCGTCGGAATATTTTTTTTTGTATGTTCCCCGGTTACTCAAAGACGGCTGGAACGATTTGGAAAATTCTTTTTTTGTTTGAAAGAGTATACTTCCTAGTTGGTCCCGTTGTCATCAAGTCAGGATCTGATGATGGGATCCTGGAGAAATCGAGGGAACTCTTCAAATATTATAGGCAATTGGGCTATTTTTTATAGTAACTCGTGCATTTGCTTTCGGAAAGCACCATTTGGTGAAGTGGAACTGATAGTGAAGACATAGATGGCCACCGGAAGGCTTCAGTACGGTAGACCACAACCATACTGTTCGGCAAATTGTACAGAAGACCGAGGGGTACAACCAGCCGCTGTGTATGGCATTTGTAGACTACGAGAAACCCTTCGATTCCATCAAAATATGGGTAGTTCTGGCCTCTCTGCCCCGATTTCAAATTGATTGGCGCTACAATGGAGTGTTGAGATGTCTGTATGACGCTGCCACGATGACTGTCCAGATCCAGGACCAAAAAACCAGCCCCATCCAACTGCTCAGAGGGGTAAGACAGGGGGATGTGATATCCCCGAAACAGTTTATCAACGCGTTGGAGGACGTCTTCAAGACGCTGGACTGGACTGGGCAGGGTATCAACGTGAACGGCGAGTAAATCTCACATCTTTGCTTTGCCTATGACATCTTCGTAATGACAGAGACGCTGGAACAGTTAGACCAGATGCTGCACAGCCTAAGTGGAGCCTCTAGTCGGGTTGGCCTCGGCATGAATTTGGACAAGACGAAAGTCATGTACAATTCACACGTCTTGCCGAGAGCAATCCGCATCGAAGGGTCGCTTCTCGAAGTTGTGAAGGAGTATGTCTATCTATGGTAAGTTATCCAGCTTGGTAGACACAACTTTGATAAAGAAGCCGACAAAAGGATCCAGTTGGGTTGGGCAGCGTTTGGAGAACTTCGTCAAGTCTTCTCGTCACCTATCCCGCAATGTTTGAAGACTAAGGTCTTCAACCAGTGCGTCCCGCCCGTTAGCCTGCAGAGTAAGCAAACTAAAGTGGCAGTGGGCTGGCCATGTTTGTTGAAGGACCGATAGCCGGTGGAGCAGACGAGTCCTGGAGTGGAGACCACGTATCGGCAAGCGTAGTGTGGGACGCCCCCCAACTAGATGGACCGACAACCTTAAGAAGGTGGCTGGGACAGACTGGAAGCGGAAGGCGAAGGACAGGGTGTTGTGGCGTAGCCTGGGAAAGACCTATGTCCAGCAGTGGACTGCGATAGGCTGAGTTGATATCATAGACCTAATAATAGGCCAGTCACCATAGACACAAAAATCCCGTTAAGTCGCAAAAAATTGCACGGTAGTGATTTTTTGAGATATTGTTAGGATAGATACCTACCAATAGTGTAAAACCAAGTTTGCGGCTTCAAAAGACCTGTGCTAACTAAGTGGTGCTCGAAAAACTTTGAAATTTTCAGACTTCTTTCATTGTTTAACTTAGAGATACTAACATAAGTCCAACCATCTCACAATATAGGACAGAGAATTACTTATTATGGACAATTGGACACGAACTCAACACATTTCCGTTCTTCCTTCCTTATATTGTGTTGCACAAATTCTCAACATTATCTTTAACGTTCCTTATTAGATAATCCACATTCTGCCCGGAACGTTGCCCATTATTTTTATTTCCCGTTAATAACGTTAACCCCCGGCAATTTTGTTAATGAGAAAATTTCCTCCTTTCTTGTCTTAATTTCTTTGTATATACTTAGTTTTATTATTGGAAGTGACACAATAGGTAATTTCACAGATGACTGCTAGAAAGGTCTTTTGAATTGATATTGCTAACATTATACGTAACGTTTTAAGGATAATAAAATGGTTTAGAGAGAAGCGCTGTCTCATTGCTGAACTTGAAAACATCGATCGCACTGAATGCTTTCTTCTCATGTTTGTAAACTACGTAGTACGTTTGTTGAATAAAAAATCTATTTTTGGAGCTAGTTTGATGGTTGAACATAGCAAAGGTCATTTAGAACCTATGTAGGTACCTCCACTAAGTTAATGGATAGAATTAAACATCTACGCGGAATGAATGACAGGATAAATCTCACTGAATGGGAGTATAAATGGCCACAATGATGGTTGTAATATAGCAACTCTCTCAACAGGTCACTGCCACCCAGCGTCGTCACAAAAACCGATCCCATTTAAAAAGTTACGGTGTGACCCCATTTCTAAACCAAGGCAAAATTGTCACCCAACTAATTATGCTCTGAAGGCATCTGGATATTTTTCGGTTGAGTTTCTAATACTTATCCCCATGAAAAATGGTCCAACTTTCAACATTTTATTTAGTGGTAAGTACGAGTACCTAGTCAAATGCGGATATTTTTTGCTACCGTTCGGTGGTCGTTTAGCAAAGACAAATGCAAGGTCACATGTGTAAAAAATAGAGATAATTTTAATGACGAGTCTGGTTTAGTGGAACGTCTGGCTTTTGGTCTCAGAGTAGTGAGGTTGTTCCTTGCATTAGGACCTGATAAGCAATTTTTCTACGTTGAAAGCAAACGTTTTGGATTGTGAATTTGGTGCATATATAAAGAAAGACAAGTGAATAACGCAATGTAAGGTAAAGATTGTGATTGAATATGACTTTAGTGCAGTGAAGGGAGTATTCTCGAAGAAAAGAGCTATTTCTCCAATCAAGTCTAAGTAAGTACCCGCTCTAAAATTTTTTTATATGACAGGTAAAGTGTCCATCATGGTATAATTACCATAAAAAAACTCCTGGTTTTATGTCCTACATCTAAAGCTTTTAGGTATTTATTGCTCACAGTATTTCTTTACCCAAAATAATTCTCACAACACATCATCTCTAGGTATTTATTTAGATATGTATTACGAAAGGTACACCAACGATATATTTACAAGCATAAAAAGAAAGAAAGAAGAAGAAAGAAAGAAATGCGTTTACTGGCATTACCTACAAGAAAAAAAACAAAACTAAAATACCTTAAAACTATTAAAAAAAACAGAAAACAATGCTTATAATGCCAAACGGCCTCAGCTGAGCATGATATCAAATGATAATACAAGGTGTAGGTACTACCTGACGCTGACTTTCAGCTGCAGGCCACATAGCCGCATAGTAACAATAGCTAATCACGAAGGTATACAATGTACCTCAAATTATACGACAAATACAGCATCAAAACACGAGAAATTAAGAGCTAACTCAAAAGTAGTGCGAACACACCTTAGCGAAGCGTCAAACAGCGTCGTGCAGTATCGATTGAGGCATCGTTTATCGCTTCACATCCCTCGCCTGAGCTCGAAGAAGGAGTTTCTTACCTACGTAAGTACGTAAACCTAGCAGGCGCGAAGCCTTCATACAACCCGATTCCTTTCGGCTTCCCTTCGGACCAACCACACTTTTTAATGTCTACTATTGCCAAATAATATGGTACACCTGTGTGTGTAACTGTGTATCACAACACATTACGTAATTATATTTAAATACCAGTTGAATACATAATAAGATTAAAAGCTACAGGTTTTTGTCTGAGTTTATGAGAACTGAACAAATTTTTCTTCGGCTTCCCTCTTATGGTAATTGTAGCTGCGCCACTGAAACCTAGTAACTATGAAAACATCGGTACCTACTCAGATCTACACGCGTTTGAAACGTATGAATGAAAGAGTTTTAGTGTGTAATGTAAATTTGATAAAGCTGTTAGGGGCTGAAAACTGGACTAGTTAAGGCGGAAGCGCTAAGATAGCTCGCGAAATTCAAATTTTCGTACGATTTTTGCAATTTGCAGCTCAGTGTCTGGGTGTATGTTGATTATAGTATGATTCGCGACCGCAACAAATACCTATGTTTTTACATAATTATAATCATTAGAATCAGTAATACAACTCCTTAGGTTAGTACCTATAGGTAATCCTCAAATGTCAAGACTTCATGAAATAGTCATTCTTAGAATTACTTGGTCTTAGTGAGTTGTATTGATGACTTTAATGATTATAATTCTGTTAATAGATATTTGTTCCGGTCGCGAATCATATTTTAATCAACATACAATCCAATACTGACCTACAAATTGCAAAAAAAAAACGTAAGAAAATTGGAATTTCGCGCCTGGCGCTTTCGCCTTAAGTAATGAAATAATCATTGTTTTTGGTAGCCATTATTTTTTTTTAAATTTTAAAAGAACGTAGGTAACTGAATATTCAATGATTTCTTTAACAAGTTAAAGGAGGGTTTCACTTATTTATGAAATCATTGAATATTCGTCGATCAAAATGTCTAGGTATAAATTTCGTTGTGCAAATTGCTTGAGATATGGTATTAAACATTTGTTGACTAAAACACGGACATGAATACTTCTGATAGTAGATAAGTACCCATTCCGTTTATGTATCCAGACCTTCCTAAGAAACTCATTGGAAGCACTGTACATTTTAACCCACCGATTTTTATAGTAGCTATTTTTTTGGTAGAAATACCCTTTTAGTATATTTTTGAAATACCCAAAATCAGCAAATCCATAGGAGCCGAGAAAAAAAATCACGTAGCGTGTCTAAATTGGTTTCCAAACAATAATAAGGTCAATGAAATTTTCAAGGTCAAGGTCAACGCCCCAAAAGTCAGGGTCAACACCCCAAAATTCAAGGTCAATAAACTAAAATATGCTCAAATCTTAAAATATTACTTTGTGACATGCTTTGAGGACAAGAGCATTTTCAAGGTCAATGACAGACGTCTCAAAGTAAGGCATGGTCGACGGAGCCCCGCTTAACGGGGCTTCTATTTCTGAATGTTTTAAAAAAAATAACCAAGAATAAAAACAAAATGTCAAAAAATTTCAATTTTATTTCGTAATTATATCGTGTGTAAGTTTTTGAAACTTTACTGTTTATTCTCTCGAAAACTATGCATTTGCTGACTGTGTCATTTTGCAAAAGTGTTCGACATGAAGACATTTACACGCTATAAAATTTTGTGAAGCTTCGAACGCGCGGGTTATAAAGTACAGTGGAGCCAACTCATTCTTTATGCTCACTGAAAAGTTACGATGCAATGTAATAATCCGACTGGATAGTAGTTAGTAGGTCAAACAATAAATACATGGACAAAATAATAAAGTTGTCATCCAGAATCCAGTCAACAGAATGCTAACTGGTAATTAATCTTAAAAATCTTACAATTACCTATACACCACAGTTCAGATGCTAACGAAGAACCAACTCTATATGTAGGTAACTAAATACCTAGATGAATGAAGGTTAAACAATTAAGTGTTACTAAAGCGAATAAGCTTTGACTTGAGCGCAAAAGCTTCAAGCTTATTTGATTCTTGACAGATTTAAATTGTTGTGTCCATTTAATTGTTCTCTAAATCTTATATCAAACGTTTTAAATTCTGGCAAGATTTATTTTAAACAGAGTTGATCTTAAAATTCTAGTTTCTCCAATTATAACGAACAATTAAAATTAATCAGTCGCTTTCTAAAAAGTGTAGGTACCTACCAGCCTATTTGTTAATAAACGAAAACGAAAAAATATATAAATAATTAAACATCTAAAATATATGTTACTTACGGCTGAGAATTGCATAATATAAGTGCCTAGATCTATCGAAACATTACGTTGAATCAAAAGCTTGATACCTAGATAATTTATGAAGAACAAAGCACGTTTCAAAGAATAAACACAGGAAGTGTCTTTGTCATCAGTGGCTCATTCTCAAATAATGCAAATCTATGAATGTGGTTTAATAGTTTATTTTAAAAATGTCTATTGGTACCTTATAGGACATAAACACAAGAAAAGAACAGTTACATAAACGATGCAGTAAAATGAACTATACAATACATTCAGTAATCTGTGACAATACATTCAAGTGCTCAGAGAGAAGGAAACGAACTTTCCACATACTTTTGGAAACAAAAAACAGAGATTTCTATAGTCTGTTGTAGGTACAAGTATTAGCATTTTTATCGTCGAACACGTCGTCTCACGCGTAGCAGTACGTTATTATTATTAGCATCGTCATCTTTTGCAAAACTTAGTAGGTGACAAATTGAAACCGGTAAAATTGACAAACAACACCAAACATCATTCATTCAAATCAATACGAAAACAAAAGAAGAAATGTTTCTTTTTATTAAAAAGTTAGTCTATTCGTCGTTTTAAAACAGTAGCATCTGCATAGAAAGTCGGTCCGAGTGGCTGTAACTTCTGACCGGTAGCGTTCCGTGAACGTTTTGCGACTGCGCGAAAACTTGCTAATGGCCACATTGATTTTGCAGATAGAAGCCAGGTCGGAGTGTACAATCCTACCTCTCGTTCCCCGAATGGGGCGCCCATTCACCGCATAGCTGCAATTGTCATATATTGAACTTACAGTACGCAGTTTAATCGCGTCTGCCCGTTGTACACACGCAATGGAAGTCGTAAAACTCGAAACGGTTGATGTGACTGAACGGAATCGGTGCTCCTGATACGAGGCTTAGGTTAAGGGAATGTATAACAATAACTATATTATTATTACCTATGTTCGTTTCGACTGAAGCTACCGTTCGTTCTTACTTTACGTCCAATAACGACGAATTGCCATTGGGAAGGAAAATCGTTATTATATAACAAAATGTAATATTACTGTCCTCGGTCGATTACGTTTTCCGAGGGAAAATACAGGAATATTGAAAGAAACGGTCGAATTGTCCTTTTCCTATTGAGATGGTTGTAATAATTTGAGGACTCCTAGCAATTTTATGCACTGTCGGCTAGAGTCAACTTCATTGAAATAAAGAGGAAATATGAAAGGTCATGTGCGTGGGTTTTCTTTTATATCACTTTTCTATACTTTACAATAATGGAAATAAATCGGCTACGAAAAATATTCTAAAAAATTTTCAATTTACAATCGAGTTCAATGGGCTTCTAAATCGTTGGCACCTAAAATGAAAACATTCCGAGAAACATTCCCATTTTATAAATCCAACAACTCCGTCCCAATCTGTAACCATTCGAAAAAGCATTGTATCGATTACAAAACGTTCCTAACTCGCATTACTCCGTCGTTTATTAAAACAAACAAAATTAAGGACACCTCAGGGCGCGTAGTATACACACATAAATTCGTAGCTATTTAATTGGATCGTATTACGTGGTGTATGGCGGTACGGAGCCGCGGGCGCAATATAGGACGTTATTCGTAAACTTAACTATCCAACGCGAGTTACGACTAACCAGCTCGTTTTTGTTGTGCCACTCGCTTTGTGTGGGTCCGACAGCGTTTGGAGCATTCCAGTCTCTGGGCGAGTCACTAGACGTCACGAGAAATTCAAATAAGAAATTTTAAAAAACGCATTTCTTTCATTTATCTACAGGTAAGTCGTTTTATGACTGGCTTTAAAATCAGTTTTATTTAATGATAAGTGCAGAATTAAATTCGATTTTAAATCTATTTGGAGCCGAATTATGTTCTAAATTTCCGCTGGGAATGTCTGACCACTGTCTACTGAAATCCATATCGACCTGCTCTCATCCAGATGAGAGTCCTAGAGGCACGAGGCGCGTATGGCGATACGAGTCAGCATGCTGGGATGAGATGCTGCACTTTTTTGCGTCTTATCCTTGGCGGCAAGTGTGCTTCTCCTCGGGTAACCCCTCGTGTTGTGCTGACGTGGTTGTGGACGTGATTCGGCAGGGGATGGAGTATTTTATTCCATTCTCCGACATCCCGTTTGGTCACAAAGCCCGGCCTTGGTGTAATGCAAAATGCGCCCACGCTGAGGCCCGAAAAGAGTCTGCCTACCAAGCCTAGCACGCGACTGCAAAGTTAGAGCGCGTAGGGCTCGCGCAAGGAAAAGAGCCTTTAATTCTGCTACCAAGTTCTGCAAGCGGGTTTTACGTGGGGCACGTTTTGACCATGTCGGACGTATTGGGGCCAAGCTGGCTTCGCACCCTCCGGGTAGTAAACAGTTCTGGTCCCTGTCTAAAGCGGCTGAAGCGAATTTCTGTCGACCCACTTTACCTCCAATGATAAAACCTGATGGTTCGCTGGCACACTCTGCAGGTGAGAAAGCAAATCTTTTTGCATCTCTCTTTGCAAACAATTCACATCTGGACGCTGGCTCCAAGCAACCACCTACTGTACCTCATTGTGACTCCTTGATGCCGGAGATCGCAGTTCACATTAAAAGTATTGTGCAGTCTAGACGTGAACAAGGCCAGCGGGCCTGGCGGCATTCCAGCGGGAGTGTTGAGGCAGTGTGCGCCTGAGCTGTCTCCTATGTTGACACGTTTGTTCCGCCTCTCTCTTAAAAAAGGACGGTACCAAAATCCTGGAAACTTGCAAATGTGCAACCAGTGCCCAAAAAGGGCGACCATGCAGACCCTGCCCATTACCATCCGATCGCCATTACCTCCATTCTGTGCAAGGTTATGGAAAGGTTACTGAACAATAAGTTGCTGACTTATCTTGAAAACAATGATCTCCTCAGTGACCGTCAATATGGCTTTCGCCGGGGACGGTCAACTGGCGATCTTCTTGTGTATGTCACGCACTGCTGAGGTGAGGCCATCGAGAAACACGGCGAAGCACTTGCTGTATCGCTTGATATCTCGAAGGCCTTTGACAGGGTCTGGCACTCTGGTCTACTCAGCAAGCTTCCTGCTTATGGCATCCCAGCTGATTATTGTAGCTGGATATCAGACTTCCTTAATGAACGGTCGATCAGAGTAGTCGTTGATGGCTGCTCTTCTGATCTTATGGCTATTGATGCCGGAGTTCCTCAGGGGTCTGTTCTCTCTGCAACTCTTTTCCTGCTGCACATCAATGACCTACTTCAGCCTGATATTGTTGGGTACGCAGATGACAGTACAATTTCAGAGAGATACTTGTCCAGCGCAAAAACCAGCGGGGCCAAAGTTCGTTCCTTGAGAGAGGCCATGGTAGAGCGGACAGATTTGACCTTAAGCCTTGTCTCCCAATGGGGTGATGATAATCTGGTCTCTTTTAACGCCACCAAAACACAGGCGTGTCTTTTTACCACTAAAAGGAGTCGTTTCGACCAAACTCCTACTTTTAGGGGTACATCTGTTTCTGTAACTGATCAGCTCGAGCTCCTAGGCATGGAGTTGACATCATGTCTCAACTTTGGTGCCACCATTGAATACAAAGCCCAAACTGTGGCCAAGAAACTGGGCATCCTAAACAGGGTGAAGCGATACTTTACGCCTGGACAGCTTTTAACCCTTTACAAAGCGCAAATCCGATCCTGCATGAAGTATTGCAGCCACCTTTGGGATGGCTCAGCTAAATACCAACTTGCTGCGCTTGAAACGGTGGAACGCAGAGCTAAGAGGCTCATTGGCGACGTAACAACTGGTGGATGCCAAGCTTCAAAGCTTGCTCATCGCCGTAAGGTTGCCTGCTTGTCGCTATTCTACAGATTGTACTTCGGTGAGTGTGCTTAAGAACTCCACGACCTCATTCCACCGGCCCCCTTCTACCATCGGACATCTAGACGCACTGCAGGTTACCATCCCTACCTAGTTGCTATTCCACCAATTCGCACTAAGCGTTTCCAAATGTCTTTTGTGATGCGCACAGCAAATAAGTGGTACGCTCTACCTGCGTCTGTGTTTCCGAACGCATACAGCCCCGATCTCTTCAAAGTGAGAGTGAACAGGCTTCTTCTGGGTAAGCTCGCTCCATCGTCGACTTTGTCTCTGTCACCTCTGACCTAGACTAGAGTCAAGAGCAAACCTATCTCATATAAAAAAAAAGAAAAAATGTAGTTTGATGACATAAATTAGCTAGACGTGAATTACTGCTAGCTATTTGTACTGTTGTTTCATTCCTATCTAGGCTAATTAACCAGCGATTTGCACCAAGAAGTATTGCCGTCTCATTTCAATTCAATTGCGACAAATCATCAAGTTACCGATATTGTTCCGATCGTAATGTCACCACTTTATTGTACTGCAATCATTTTGTATGACTCAGTTCAAATTGGGTGTCAAGTCTGTGCACAATGCGATGGATTGCAAAATGAAGGTCTGTGACTAACTCTTGGTCTCAATTTAATAACTGAATTGTGGAATTCCCTATATTGCCTAAGACATTCTCAGTAAGTTTTGCTCTACTAGCGCGAGTTAATGGAAGCCAGTTATGATGAGATCATCGTGAACAAGAATTTAATTTGGTGTTTAACTTCATTTCAATAATGCAAGTAAGTATCTACTTAATATTGAAAAAGCTTACAAGATTTTGCAGTGAAGAACTGCATTATACTTAGCTATAGCTTTCCTAAGCAAAAGGCAGACCTCATAAAGCCACGGACCCAGATAATATAGTACCTATACCTAAAATAATACGGTAATTATTAAAGCTTGGTTACAAGTTTATAAACTGTAGTTCAATCACAGAGTCTAACAAAAAAAAAAAAAACAAATGCCGAGCCTACGAGTTCTACTTTGCATCAAAGAGAAACTTGTTTTGGAGTCTTGTTTTAGAGCAGACACTGCGAACAAAATCTATATTATAAAGCTGAAGGATTTGTTCGTTTGTTTGGTTGAACGCGCTAATCTCAGGAACTACTGGTTCGAATTGAAAAATTATTTTAGGGTTGGATAGCCCATTTATCGAGGATGGCTATAAGCTATATAACATCACGCTATCTATATATAAGCTATAATCAAATTTGTTATAAAACAAAGGATTATTTGCGAAGGTGTTTTCATAAAAATTGTATTAATCCTTATCCAAATAAATGGTTTCAATTATGAAACATACAAGGTTGATTAAGTACCTACATGTAAATTCCTTTTTAAATTATTCGAATCGGACCTTCCGTTTAGAAATTACGACGGGTATAAAAATGCTTAAAATAAGAAAAATGCGCTTAGTCTATTAGTTACATTTTATTTTTTATTGACTGTTTGAACGCGCTAATCTCTGTCACTACCAGTCGGATTTGAAAAAATCTTATTGAATTTTATAGCCCAATTCTTGAGGAAGGCTATAGGTTAGGTATGTATCATTACGCTAGGACCCTTAGAAGCCGAGCAAAAAGAAAAAAAGTAAGAACGAGCGCCAAGCGAAAACGAAGTAACAGCGCAAACAGGCGATGCGATGCAACGGGGTTGGTCGGGGGAACAAGAATTTCACGCGGACGAAGTCACGGGCGGAAGCTAGTTTAATATATAATTTTGTTCACGGTGTCTGCTCTAGCTTACATTGACCCTCAACGAGTCTGGTTATAGTGACTCAAATTACACAACTGACTATCCTTTTTCATTATTTGAACCAGTTCTTATAGCAATAGAAAGGTGCCCGTTCTCTAACAAGTAATAGAGAAAGTCGCTGTCACAACTCTCACAAGAATGCATTACAGGCAAGTAACTTGAATCAGTAAAGGCACCTTTTAGCAACCACCTCCCGTCTATCCCGCTTAGCTAGACCTCTGACAGAATGCCTTCATTCCCCCCTGTGGTCTGATTTTGAAGTAGCAGCAGGGGGTGGGGAGGGTCCTGCTGTGTTGGTTAGTAGTTCAATGTGTGTGTGGGGTGCAAGCGTATAAACAGGTGGGGTTGTAATTGTGGGGGTGCGGTGCATCGCTTTACATCTGTGTATACAGAACAATGGGACAGTTCATAGGAAAATCATTACGGCTTCTATTTTCTTTTCCTGTTAAACATGAATGATCCAACTACCTGGAAAAAACTCGTTGACGGTAAAACCATTTTATCTTATATTTTTCGCCTCAAAGTTAAATTAAGTGTTAGAAATTGTCTAATACTTCATTCAGATTAAAAACACCTTCAGGATGCTTCCTGGGCAAAAATAATTCCTACAATTGGACCGATTTAAGCAAAAATGATCCAACCCACATTGTCGGGGTTGTGGGTTGGATCATTTTTGCTTAAATCGGTCCAATTTGGAAAATAAAAGCTGTGCAAAATAGAGAATAGGTACAAGTTTCTTCAATCAATAAGGTAATATAAAGCGGTGCAAGGTTGTTTAGTCAGTTTATGTTAAAATGTTTCCTTAAGCTTAAGAAAAAGATTCAAGAAAGTTTTTAAGCAACATCGTTACGTCCCTATTTCTTAACAAAACGGTTTTACTTTACACAAACACAAACTTGCTAGAAAATAACTCAACTACATTTAAGTCACCTGTTTTATTTTGTTTTCCGATTTTTCCAACTCGAAAGTTATCGCTGCGGAATACAATATGTGATACTTCTCGATACGATTGTACTAGACGAGGGTCCGTTCATCGAACGAGTTCACCACTCGACAGCGAAACGTCGTATAACAATCCTACATACGCCAAACAAACGCCATTTCACCCTCCTAAATACAACCAATTCTTCTCCAAAACAAATGTCTCAACTCCCTTAAAATTTTCCGTCGCTTACGCCGTTCTTATTCTAGTTGCCCGCGAAACGTCTCGCGCAAAACCGAAATGTATTAAGTTACGACTTTCCCCGAACTCATACGACATTTGTAAATAGAATGTGTACAGTCTTATCTCGCCCGTAGCAAGGTGATTTACTATAATTAGAAAGATAGCGGTAGATGCCTTTTGTTATAATTTTCCAGGCTGGCTCACGAGCGTTTTCCCGCGCAAACTCATGAAAATGGCGGCCATTTTGTAATGTGCCTTGTTTTTTGATAAGGGTATTAAAATAATGGCGCTTTCGGACGGTTCTTTAGTCTGCTGTGGAAGGTATTTGTGTAGGCACCTAGGTACGTGATCGCACATTTTAAATGCAAATTGGAAGAGTTGCTAATGAAATTTAGAGAAATTAATTGTTTGAGATATCGACCTCCTTTCTGTTGTTAGGTGTGCACGAATACCTAATATTATTAGCTATTGATAATTATTATTATTATTATCGTTTATTTCAGGTATTAACCCATAACAAAATTACTTATTAGATACCTTACAATGAATTAAATTATAATTAAAAATTAAAAATTAAAATTATTAACATTATCATTAAAGTTATCAAAAATTAAAATTAAATTATATTACATTATTAACAATTAAAAATTAAATTACATTAAAATCACACATATCAGCATTTTAGCGTCTTAGCATGTACACACAGCGCAATATTACAGACACTATTTGATTAGTACATGCACATATCCGAGTCAGGAAAGATGCCTTGAGTTTCCTCAAGAGCCCGTAAAAATCAGCAACTCTGTTCTCAACGAACATGCCAGTCGCACTACACCGCCAGGGCAGCTTTAATACAGCTCTAAAAGCGTTATTATACTGTACACGAAGAGTGTTATAAGCACTCCTCGTGTACCGGTACCAGAGTTGACTGGTGTAGAACGACTGACAGTAAGCCTTGAACAGAGTTATTTTAACCTGGTTGGAGCAGTGAGCGAAACGTCTAAATACAAATCTATATCTGTAAAGAATGAGTATCTACACCTAGGTGTTAATTGAAGAAACTCTTAAATGAATGGCTTTAGTGAATATGTTGCGTATTAACTTAAACGACTAAGCAATAGTTTTGCTTAAACGTATTTATGTGGTGGTACTTTTGCTTAGAATTACCTAAATGATAATTAATAACCAAATTCTAATTACTTAAGAGCGTAAAACATAACTTCTAGTAGACAATAACAATTCTATCCTATTACTCTTTTTACTTAAACATATTAGTAATGTGTAGTAGGTAGGTCTTACATAAAAGCGGCTACCAGCGCTTAATTCGATTCCTTTTTACAAAGGATCTCTCTAATTGGAAAAAAATATCAGTAAGGGTTTTTCCGCTGAATTAAATCGCTTGAAAATTCCGAGGCTAGCTTTCTTTGTCTGGCCGAAGCTATTGTTGGGCTGATCGACTTAAATGGGCTGAATGGATAAGCTCCAGAATACAGTATGAAGCCGTAAGATATTGTTACGAACGATATTTCGCTTTCCGTTCCGTTTTATGTCTGGGAAAGAGAGACCACTTACTTCAAATTTTCAACAGTTTTAAAGTGATAATAAATTTAAGATTTCCTCATATTACCTACCTATTGGTGCTTGTGCATTGGAATTTAAATCATCGACCAAATGGTATTATGGTTTTGGAAGAGTGGTTTTAACGTTTTTCAGAATTACTTTAAAGTCTTTCATTTATCTCCTAGCCAGGGCATTACTTATTTAGGCATCCATTGTTCCCCCGGGATAGCAGCAACAATAACGACATTCCCTAAGGCTTTCGAGACGCCATTTTTGTTAACCTGAAGACTCGTCCCCATATAATTAAGGATATAATCTAACCTTCCGCGCTTATGTTTAGTACACGAATTTAACATTTCACCACAAACTCCATGTTTACTACCTACATGAAATTTGTAGTAAAATGGAAATGGTAAAATAGACTTGGACCCTGAAAATTGCTAATAAAATCCTACTATCCTATCCTACTAATATTAGGGGTTTAAATATATGAAATTGGCGTTTTAACGTACTGGCTACTTTGAATTAAAATTAAACCTGCATGGTGTCAGACTCCAGAGTGAAACTTTTTTCACGGGATAACTATAATTTGAAAAATGTACACGCAATACAAGTACAAGTAATATAAACGCGAATGTTTGTGAGGATGGATGGATGGATGTTTGTTACTCTTTCACACAAAAACTACTAAACCAATTTGGATGAAATTTGGCACACAAATAGTTTATAACCTTGATTAACTTATAGGATACCTACTTTTTATCCAGACATCCTCACGGGATCGAGACGTATGCGGATGAAACCGTGGAGCGCTGCTAGTCGCTCATAATTTAATGTTTCTTTTATTATGCTCAGAGGTGTCATCTTTACTTGACAATAAATCTAAATGACAGCACTCGTTGAAATCATACAACTACTTCCAAGTTGGTATCTTAATCGAGCAAGTTGCAGACAAGACTTCTAACTGTTAGAAGCCAGTTAGAAATGATACAACACTGCTTACCTACTTACGCTTAGGTATTGTCTTTTGTTTCTCATTCTCGCCTACCTTTTTACTTAAAAATATTTTTAATTCAATGATTAAGCCAGCGGCTCTGTATGAGGGTGCCTGTGACAGCTTAGCCACAGGGTACAAGCGACGCCTAGTTTGTAGGGCAAAACTTGGCTAATTCGTGATATGCAGCTATTCGGTGATAGATAATTGTGTTTTATTACCAAGTTACTACTGACTTGATAAATGTACATTTTTCAATCATTATAGTATTTGCCACATTTTTAGATATAAGTTAGCAAAACTTATTTTGTCTACTATATCACAGTAAATTTAAAAAATAGTCTGATCAATGAATCGAATTTTACAAGTAAAAAACAAAACTATCACCGATTACCCAAGTTTTGCCCTACCTCACCGAATTTGTCTAAATTGTATTGTTACTCTTTGATTAATAAACTTTATTATTATTATTTAAAATATCTTTGACATATCTCGGGACCCTGGGGTCCCGAGACTTTGGAAGGTGCACGAGGGGCCGTAGCCAACTCTCAGAGGCCAGTTGGAAGGATTTGTATGCCGAAATGATGCAGGAACCGACGCTATGTGATTTAATATTCACCGACCGATTATCCCTGTACCTATGCACTATGCAAGTGCACCTACGGATAAACCCCGGCTGATGCAGGACTGTTGCAGAATATGGAAACAATTACGTTGGACTATGGGTTTAGTTGGCTAAAGTGAACCGGTTACCTAGAACTATATGGAAAGACCTGCCCAATGTTTTTTTATTCATCATCTGCCTAGCCTTTTCCCAATTATGTTGGGGTCGGCTTCGAGTCTAACCGGATGCAGCTGAATGCCAGTATTTTACATGGAGCAACTGCCTATCTGACCTCCACAACCCAGTTACTGGGTAATACGATACCTACTCCTCGGTAAGACTGGTTGTCAGACTTTCGGGCTTCTGACGACCCGTAACGACCTTTAAACATCGAAGAAAGAATGACAGCCGGGACCAACGCCTTAATGTGCTTTCCGAGGCACGGCGGGATCTCGGTACGTACCTAAAGATGGTCACCAATCCATGGACCGACCGCGACGTATAAGCTTAACATGATCGATCGATATTGTATAAATAAGCCAATTATTTATAAAAGAGTAACTGTGGAGTTTCTTACCGGTTCTTCTACATAGAAAACGACCAATTGGTACCGTCCACCTAGCTTCTGACGTTTCATAAGTGCCCATGTAGGTTTACCTATATGAAATAAAATAACTTGATTTTTGATTTTGATCAACCCGTGCGGCTGTTATTACTTAGCCACGAGCCCACTGTTTTAATATTATAGCTTACAAATACAGCTTATCTATTCGATAAATTAGTTCCAGTGGTGTGATAATATTGTGACCCGTACAAAATGTGAGTAGTATGTCATTCTGTTTCCCCACATTTATTTATTTATTTAAGGATTACCAACGAGATACATTACAATTATCTTTTACAATAATATAACTTGTATAATAAATACGTTATCCTGTAATGCATACGCAATTCAGGTAACCACAGCTTAGGTACACATTATTTATTTATTTATTTAAAATCACATACAACTGTCATCACAGGCTTACCTAATACAATAGTGTAGTTATAGTTACAATTATGGAGTAATTACCTACACATGCTCTGAATACTTAATTAAATTAAGATAAGTTTAAAAAAACAATATACATACATGCTATTATAAAAGATATAGCAGTCAATATGAATTGAAATTCATAAAAAAACTTGCAAACGTCACATGCCATCATACAGTGCCACCATCATAGTTGCAAGCCGTAACACTTGAAGTTTTTTTTTAATTTTCTGGGAAATATAATTCTCAACAAAACCCATGTCATAAGTGATTATTAGGATAGTGAATGAGCTCTCGTGATATTATAAGTACTTACCTACTTACATACTTAACCTACTTCGGGGTCCCCGAAACGAGCAATTGCGATTGATCAATTGCCATCAATTCCTATTGTAATAATATTGACAATCGCACTTTGTAGACGGTCAATCTGCGCAACAATGTTTATCAAACAGGTAAAAATTGACAATTGCTATTGGTCTTTTCGGGGACCCATTAAGTTAATGATTTCTCACAAAATCCATTCGATTAGGTAGACTCCCTGTACGTTTACGGAAACTGAAATGAACCCCAAGAACACCTTCCTTATGATAACTCCCCATCCACCATTCTTTCGTCCTCAGATATATTCCCACATCAATAACCACAACAAAAACTCCATGGTGTTACATATACCGGGTATTAATACCGCGATAATGCAAATACCGGCAGTGAACGACTGCGGAGGGCGTTACGGCGGCCATTACTGAAAATTTCGCTACGTCTACCTCCCGTGAGCTTTAGCTAACACACTCGCTATCAAATGCTTTTTGTTTTAATTTTAATAAAATTTTACGATATGTGTGTGCGAAAACATGGATACAGTTTGAAATTTAACAACTCGACGGAATTGTTGTGTGTGTATTTAGTCCTATTTGTGTTCATTTTTGTGTGTGTGTGCGTTCATTTTGGAGGACTATGTTGTTAAATTGTATAGTTATGAAGTTCTTTGGTTAGTTACTTTCTTGGATGGAGAAGGTCCCTTATGTTTGTCTTAATACTGAAGTATTTTCATGAACATTTTCCTTAATATCCGAATATCTGCTCCACCAGCCTTCAGGATAAGTTTCTCGAGTATCGTGGCGTTAAGTAGTGTTACAATGCAATGTTTTGGACTAAGTCCAGGTCATATTTTCTGTAAGCCAGTGCATAGAGCGGTCTCCAACGTGCTTTTGTAGAAATTTCTCTCAAATTCTCGATTGTGTCCTGTGAAATTCTCAAAACTGTTGGCATCAACAAAATAAAAAATAGTGGAAAAGTTTTTATATCTTGGTGTTTAGGTGCTAAAGATATTTTCAAACATTTTTGTAGAATAACTTTTAGTAAGGCACGTCCTAGAACCGAAAATTCGAAGACATGTGATAGGTATATACTTATTTGTAAAAATATTTTGATTTAAAACAGTGTCCGTGGAGTTTCTTGCCCGTTCTTCTCCACAGAACCTTATGCTTTGGAATGGCCAACTAGCTTCATGTTTCTGACTGACCCCTTGACAATTCAAAAGTGCCTGTAATTGGTTTATTTGAAATAAATGCTTTGACTTTGAGTTCCACCAACCCACACTGGGCTCGCGTGGTGGATTATGTCCCAATCCCTCTCACAGAACGGACACCTGTGTCCCAGCAGTGCGAACGTTATAGACTGATCATGCTATGGTTATCGAATAATACCTTAATATTTCACAAGATATGCAAAACCTAAATATTTAGTACCTACTGAAATGAATACGATTGTTTTAAATTGATACTCTTCAGAACCTCAACGGAAAAAGATCTACGGAGGTTTAGCGACCCCAGCCTTTATTTATTTTTAAATAGCATACATTTATACAATATCTTGAGTAAATCTAATCTGCGTTTAGTTTTTTAGGAAAACCCTTACCCGATGAAAAGCAAATGATATTCAATAACGTAACGTCTGTAGCCGTTCCTGCAGCAGCGGTCGTAAACGATGATAATGTAAATGACCATCAAACAGGAAATCCAGGAATACAGACTACATCACCCCCTTTTAATAAAAGACCCTGAACACCGACGTCAGAACACCCACTTTGTATCGAAATAAACTCGAGAAAATATATGTTTACATCGAATAACTAACTCGCGTAAAGTGCACAAAAACTTTCTGTTAGATATGTTATGAATTTTAAACTTGCCACCACTCGATCGAATGAATCGAGTCAGGCATCGAACTCGGATTACATCCGATTCGATATATCGATAAAAATCCTACCGTGACGTCGACACACCGTCACGTCTTTTATTCAATTGCATGGAAAATCGCAGGGATTCTGTGTACCACCCTACTAGTTCTGACCCTTTCATTTTCGGTTTGTTGGATAGAGAGATCCGATAGTAAAGGTAATTGAGGGTAATAGAGAAATAGTTTTAGTCTAGACGGTAAGTTGTATGTCAGAATGACAGGCGTGAGCTTATGGAGAATGTATTGTAATAAGTAGCACTTGTGCTGAGGAGTCATCGAGGGGATCTGCATAAAGTTGCGTTCAGACTACGAGACATTGATTCAAAGTTGGATGCTGAATTATTTAGACGTGAATGTAGGATGGATTTTCTTTTGATTAGGCAAGTATCTAATAATTCGTGCCACAATTTTTTGCATAAGGTTGAATATCCAAGAGATGGTAGGTAAGTAGGTAAGCCACTGACTATTTCTAGAAGTCCTTGAATTTTATAGTCACGAGCTCACTACGACCACTGCTAAACGGTAGGCCTTTCGTGACTCTGTTTATTGATATGAGGCAGTTTTCGAACCTTTTTCAACAGTTAAAGACCAGAAAACGCCAAATAGCTCTTATGTCTCAGTTAAACGAAAATATTGAGTGATCAAAACGTTTTTCGACTTTACTCCGTACGTAAGAAAATGTTCGTCGGATATATCATTTAATGGTCTGAAATCGTTAAGTAGCAATGGGCACATTTTAATATGGTTATCAATTCTATTTCCTTCTCTTTTGCCCGGTACAACGTAACATGAAATGTAACACACGTTGAAACAAATTCGCAAAATTATTGTGTTACATTTTCGTGTTGCATTGCATAAGTTTGGACGGTTCATTTGTGTTACTTCATGTAACATTTCACTAATCTGTACCGGGCATCTATGAGAAGATGCTTTTGTACTGAAGTGAAACTATCACGGGCTGACAGGCTTGGTAACTGCTGTTCTTGATATTGCTGGATGCTAAAAATATTTTTCGCAAAAATGTTCAATCAACAGGAAATGATGGGATATATAGGAATTAATTCTCTAAGCATTTGACTCACGGAATTTACTGCCACAGATAGAAAATGTGTGAATTTCAAATTAGGTAAGTACCTACCTACTTTATACCTAAACAAAGTGAGGGTACCTACTGTTTATATCGCCTTTGTGGACTATTCAAAAGCTTTCGATAGTATCACCCATAGCTCATTTTTAACGCCCTGCAGAATCAAGACATAGACACCACTTACATTAATCTTCTACATAACATCATAACATCACGCTTTGTTTCCCCGAAGGGTTAGGCAGAGGTACCTATAGTACACCTACATTTCGCCAGTTATGTTTCAAGTCCCATGTAATAGGGGGCGAGCCTATTGCCATCTACCGGGCACAAATCCAGACTCCGGGCTACTACTGACAAATTCCAGATAGAAAAACCCAATAACACTGCCTGACCTGGGAATTGAACCCAGGACCTTATTCTCAGCAGTAGCGCTTGCGACCACTAGACCAACTAGGCAGATTAATCTTCTACAAAGTATTTAGAAGAAAAGCATTGCAGCGATTAAGATCAGTTCCATGACGGGATGAGAAAGGAGTTGCAAGGTAACCCGCTGTCTCCGAAACTATTCACGGCTGTGCTGGAGGAAGTGTTCCTAAAGCTGGCAGAACGCTGGACGGAAAAAGGCATTATGGTCGGTCATAAGAGATTATCTAATCTCCGTTTCGCCAACGATATTGCCCTCTTATTCGTCGTCAGCCTCCGACTTGATTCAGAGGAAAGACGATCTTAGCACGGCAAAAAAAAAAGCCTAGAGCTCGGACTACAGATGAATATGTCAATGACCAAGTTGGTGACGAACAGCGCGCATCACAAGATCACTGTGGCGGGTCCCCATCAGCCACAGTGATTAGAATACGTTGATGAATATTTCTATCTTGGTAAATTAGTATCTTTCCAGGCAAGACAATACAAAGAAGTTGCAAGACGCACCGAAAATGCTTGGAAGAGCTATTGGGCCATTGAAAAATCTAATGAAGGGTGATTTTCCTTTGTCCCTTAATGATGAAAGTCAATGAGTCTTCTCTTAAGAACACTCATTGACTTATGCATTCTTCCCATCCTCACATATGGTTCTCAAACATGGTCTTTGACAAATCAGCACAGATCCACGTTCGGGGCTTGCCAGAGGGCTATGGAACAGCGTATTCTGAGTATCAAACTAACAGACCGGGTTAGGAATACGACCATCCGTTCTATCACAAAGATAACTGATGTCACTTGGAAAGCTGCCACGCTAAAATGGAATTCGGCTGGACACAACTGCCGCATTTCAGACAACCAATGGACCAAACTTACAACCCAATGGGTCCCTATTAATGGCAAGCGACATGGCGGCAGGCCCAGACGGAGATCAAACTCAAACTCAAAGCATTTATTTCAAATAAACCAATTACAGGCACTTTTGAATTGTCAAAGGTTCGGTCAGTTAGTCACAAAGTTGAAGCTAGTTGCCCATCCAAAGCGTAGATCTTTATAGAGAAGAACGGGCAAGAAACTCCACGGACACTCTTTTAAATCAAAATATTGTTACAAAATATTGGTTACATCATTCATGTTGAAATTAAGTACTCTATGTGAGAACAATGTAGAAAGACGTGCACGTTAAAAGGTAAAACCAAAAACGATTCAAAAATTAAAATAAGCCGTGGCAGCTAAGAGATGACCAGTCCCTCTACTGACGGCGCCCGTTCACGAACATAACGCATGGATCAGCACCATTCAGCTCAACCATTTTGAAGGGAACTTAATGATCCAACACACACGCCACCACCAGCGAGACACCAGAGAGATGGCCGGATGAGCCGGACTCATTAAAAAAAAACTGGTCCTCAGCAGCTTTAAGCAGATAGAAATGAAAAAAGAATATGAAGGCCTTTGCCCTGCAGTGGGACATCACAGGCTTTTAATAATAATTCTCTGGCTTGCCTTTATTGACCGCTTGGAGTGAACACTGACGAAAAACAGAAGTCCCACCTCATTCTTGCCTTTATTGGCCGGCTTGAGTGGAGATTCGCAAGAGCAAACGTGCTCGGAGGAGGGAAGTATTCCAGTAAGTGCTGGTAGAGATCTTGACCATCTTCCCGGCTCTGGGATTGTCGTGATAGTCGTGGAATACCTCTCCACTTCTCAAGCACTTCAGGATATGTTCCCCCCTTGTCGCTACGTCACTAAATGCTAGCGACAGATTCCGGGGGCCCATTATTGAGTGTGCAAGTACCCCCTACGATTTTTTTTCCGTGTATACTAAAACATTGATCAGGCAGGAGCCATAGTCCTTTCATAGTTCTGGGTAACCAGTCCACTTTAGCCATCCAAACACATATTCCAATATCTTTGTATCCATATCCTGCAATAGTCCTCCACCAACCGGGGGCTGTCCTTGGGTGCACTTGCATAGTGAGTGCATACAGGGATAATCGTCAGTTAGTACCTCATTCCATTTAAAATTGTCTAAGGGGCCTCTGCGAGCTGGTTTCGGCCCCTCGTACGCCTTCCAAAGAACCGGGACTCCATGGTCCCGAGACACGTAAAGATAAAAAATAATAATATCTACTGTAGAGGTTTTAGCCTGCATGGCTCTCCCAAGCAACCTCTACGGGTACTTATTTTACACGCTATACCTAATGATAATGGTAATGGTGGTAAATGGTAATGATAATGAGTGAGATAGACAGTATCTCACATTGAGAAGGATATAAAAAACAGAGTAGAGAGTGAGCTTGGAGACCTGACAGCCCGCGTCATGATATAAAAGAAGTACATAAGTATCTAGTATCAATTCTAGAAATAATAGGGATGATGCCTGGCTAAAAAAAGAGAAAATTTATTTAGTCCGTTAGTCAGATAATAAAAAAAATATTAGACACGTATTTTTTGCTTTATCATATTAATAAAAAATGAGGAGCTCGTGGCTAAGTAATAACAGCCGCACGGGTCGATCCATCAGGTTAAGCTACGCTTGCCGGGGTTGTCCGTGGATGGGTGACCATCTTTACATACCGAGACTCCTCCGTGCCTCGGAAAGCACGTTAAGCCGTTGGTCCCGGCTGTCATTCGTAGATCTTTGAAAGTCGTTACGGGTCGTCAGAAGACCGAAAGTCTGACAACCAATCTTACCAAGGGGTATCGTATTACCCAGTTACTGGGTTGTGGAGGTCAGATAGGCAGTCGCTCCATGTCAAATACTGGTATTCAGCTGCATCCGGTTAGACTGGAAGCCGACTCCAACATAGTTGGGAAAAGGCTAGGCAGATTGATTGATATTAATAAAAAATGAGTTCGATAAAACGCATTAAAGTTGGAGAGTGGCGACTCGCTACGTCACAACTAAGTGTAAAATCTAGCAAGGCGTGACGTCATGCCACATTTTAACTAGGTAAGTATATCGCCGTAATATTTTGATTACCTACGTAAAAAAATAAAAAATACGTGTCCAGTATTTTTTAATAATCTACCTGATACCTACTTAAAATATTTTTTTTAGTCATCATCCCTAATTATGTTGTATAATAAAGGTACTTAAATAAATACGCCTCTTGTTGATGGCCCCGGTACTGAAAGTAGGTAGGTGCGATGGGTAAAAGAAAAACTATAGTAATGTGTGTGTGATACATGATAAATGATTTTATTTCTGTAAGTACCTAGGTTTGAACAAACTCGTCACTCACACGTCAATCATATTTTAAAATCTAGATGAGGTCGGCGATTCATATCTGACTACTCTGAGAAGTAAAGCCAAAACAAACTCAGAGGTCACAGTCTCTTTTAAAGTCCAGACATAATCTAGGTCAGATCATGTGAAGACCATGTAGGTTGGTGTCTGAAATGATCTTTTGAGGAAAGAACCACACAGATTGAGTGGACTTGTCAAGACAGTGCACACATTTGTCAGTAATCGTGCAGTAGCTCAACTCAGAACTTTAGGAGCTCAACGATTCGACGTTTCCATTCCTTTCTTACCCTAACTTTAAACTTTAAGTTAGGTAGGTGTGTGGTACGCCACGTCTAGATGTTCAAAACAGTCCTTAGAGTTTATGTTTATTTCAGTTAGTACCTACGCAGTCGTAGTATAAGTTGCCTTGGGATATTGTCCTTTTCAACTATTTGCGAAATTGTTATAATTATACCTACAACATAGTGTTTAAACTGCGAATTGCTACATTTGCCCTAGAGAGTCTCTCCGGCCTATTTGCTGCGAACATGGGTGTAAGGAAAATTTTCATCCCTTAATTTTCTATCCACTTTACTGTCCGGGCTACACAGCAACTATTGCAAGAAACTTTACAGTTCATGTAACAATATCCAGAATTGTGTAAGACTTTGCAGAGGATACCTACGAGAGTTGAACACTACAGAAGAAAATAACGAAATACCTACCTAAGTAGATTCCTATCGAACAGTTTCTCCTCAGAATACGAAACATACAACACTTCTTGTGCAAAATGTGGCCATAAAAACAAGCACAACGTGCCATAAAAGTATATACTATTATCTAAACACAAGTCTTGTTCGTTTTTATAATGCCACAAAGTTATAAATGCCATCAAACGATAGCACAACACACCTGCGGTCAACTTAAAACAAATACTTTGGGTACTACATTCACCTGCCAGGACTTTATGCCCCTATAAAGCTCACAAGCACCCATAAAAGCATTATTACCTATTAATTTCACACCACATTAGCGAAACACACAATAAAACTTTAACATTTGGTTCGGTGACAGTGATTTGGAGTTTTGTGTTTAGCGCCATCTATCAGCAGAGGGCGGAGCCTCGCGGAAAAAGATTATAGGCATTATACGGCCGAGTTTACGACGTCGTAAAAGTATGTCGTAAAAGCGAAGGGCACGCACGCCCTCTGTTAATCGTTCAGAAACCGATATTGCGGTGAGGCCTCGAGATAGATTACTTTTAGGAACGTTAGGAATAACTTCTTGGCGTTTGTCTATTTATGGGCGCGTGCCGAATTGTGTAAGTACCATAACTCACTCGAGGGTAGTAAAATGTGTAATGGGTTGTTTATGTAACCCGTCAAATGAGGTCACGAGATTACAATACGTGAAAAATAAGGTATCAGGAAGTAAAGAGCTCGAAGAATACAAACATGATTTGGCAAGATCCACGAGAGATTCCCTATAAGCTGAATAAACTGCCAAAACATTTTATTGAATGAAGGAACAAGTTTTTGAACGCTAATTGGTTTGTTTATTAGCTACAGTAATTAACTATGCGCACAAATAAGACAAAAAATAGCCACAAACTACTGTACAATACGTAACAATTTTATTCGTGCACCCTCGTAGTCGTTAAATTTTTATTGACTCCAAACTGCGTGACTTTAAAAATACACAAATTTATGGTCACTCAAACTGGAAACGATTATTCAACACGTCGTAACTATTTTATTGCATCAATGTAAACAAAGCATCAATTTTGTTATCTATTGGGATACTTTTTTGTTGACGATTGGTGTGACAATACCTACCAGTTTTATTTGTTTTTAATTGTTGATCTTTTGAGAAGATTTATCGGTATCTTTACCTCATCCTTTAAGTATCTACGTACCTACCTAATTCGGAAGTTTTTAGAACTAGTCGATAGGATATAAAATCTAGTTTTCATCTTAAAGTTCGAATTGCTTACCTACTTATGTAAGTAGCAGAAAAAGTTTGTCGAGTAGGTACTTACTCGACAAACTTTTTACTTCTAATTTACAAAAAGATACTTTGATTAGGCAATCAATTAGTTAGTTAGTAAGTTGTAAGTAGGTTGATTTATCTAAAATTAGAATTGGTAAGTAGGCAATTACCAATTCTAATTTTAGATAAATCAACCTACTTACAACTTTATCAAGCAAAAAATCCTTTGATAAATAAGAGTAAACTTTATACAAAATACATCAAATATTCTATACTCGTCCGCCATGTTGTAAAAGTCTACTAGGAAACTTGGAAAACTAAATACCGCAGTAAATCACAGTAAACATGTTGGTGTACACTCAGCATTGCAACACTATCAGCCTCTTGCGTATTCTCGCGATACTAAATACGAAGCGAGTGCACTGAGGTACCTGCGAGTGCAAATAATGTGCGCACATGCCCATAGATGGCAGGCATTTAAAAAGTTTTGGTCCAGTAGTTTGCATGTGGTCAATGTAAATTTTACTGCCGCCAATAGATGGTGCTGTTTTATATTTTTAAGTTGCGTTGTCACATTTTTATTTAAATTTTATTTATAGGCCAAAATAAAATGAGATTTGTAAATAATATAAAATGAATTAATTTTCTTACCTCATAGAACTAGGAACTTTACACTGTCAATTCTTCAATCGTCTTATCAAAGTTTAGCCTCTGGTTTTTCTTTTCTATTGCACTGTTGGACACTATTTTGCACTTGCACTATATTTGGTGAAAAATATAGGTAGCATACTGACTATAAATCACACTGATAATACTATTCTATTGATATATCCTTGATTCACATCAAAAACTTCGTATATTGACACTTACCTACCTACTTTCAAAGTCAAAACTGAACTAAATAAAAATTGGTAGAAATAGTTTTCTGACAAATTAAAACGGTACCTATGGGTAAGTATTGTATTATCTGTGCTATGGGGCTGTTTGAAACGGAAGGGTTTTATGACTAACGCAATTGTGTTTACAGCTTTCAAAGAAACCGCCATGCAATTGTAAGACAAAAAAGTCCAACTATTTTCGAACTTTGTTCGTCAAACATTTTTTAAAACATTTTGTAAAATTTTATTGTAAAATAAAACAACGCGTTTAAATTCTATTTTATTTATTGTTTCAGATTATTCGGTCAGCCGCTTTCAAGATACGAAGCCCGATAACTGGACATTAAAAGGTAAACAACAATTTATTTTAGCACCTATTTATTTCCCTATAAGTGTGATTTTATATTTATTTTATCTAAGCAGATCACCAAAATTGCGTATAAGCAATATCTATTTAAATTGTGTTATCACCAGAGGTCGGAATTAGGTAGAGTTATTTATGTATAGATACTTAGGTACACTGATTTCATACAGCGAAAGAATAAAGTAGATACTTCAAATCTTAGTGGTACTTTGAATGAATCGGACAAGGAAAATGATTCTGATGGGCCGTTTGAATAAGCAAACCCTCACGAGTCTAGGCTAGAAGCAAAAGTGTTTTCTTATTTATAAAAAAGGTGAGGTATAAGTATGAGAATTTGCTTAAGACTATTAATAATTTGTATTGTGAATTAATGTAAATACTAATAAAAATTGTATGTTAATTATCTTTGTTTTATTTGTCTGTCTATCTCTGAGGTTTTTATTACTATTTATTTGTAATATTGTTGGCCGCACAGGATTGTCCATTAGAAATCACGGGAAGATCCATATTAATACATACATTTCGATGCAAGTACATAAATAACTCTACCTAATTCCGACCTCTGGTTATCACTAAGCTTCTATTTTTTACTTTTAAATTGCAGTTTAAAGTGAAAACTAAATCGAATGATTTTAATGAAGCTATCTAAGTGTACCTAAGTAATAAAAAGTAATTGACCCATGTGTTCTACTAACAAGATGGAGAAAATTGTCATTAAACTTAGTTACCCCCATCATTGAAGTCTAGGTAAACTTAACATAGGTTCGTTTTTCCTTACTTCTCCTACCTGATTGTTTTATTAGGTAATCTGCAGGTAATCAAGGGGTGGTAAAACAGGTCCTTTAGATTTGTAAATCTGTCGTTAAAATACGGATAAAATCTTCTACCCTTGAGAACTAAACGGACGACGGGAAAACGAATATTCTTCAGGTACTAAATCAAGTATTTTTTAGCCCTTATCGACAGTTGTCCACGCCTTTAGTTTTTGCCTTAGTTTTTGTTGCTGGCAGGTGCTCAACCAATGGGGTACGTTATCTTAATGACAAGAGTAATGTGTGTGTAGATCATCAGGTGATACATTTATCTATCTATGTGTACCTATTTTATTTCTTCCGAAGATCTGCATAGTGGACAGTTTCATTAACCACCTAAATTAAAAATTAAAAAGCTAACTAGTTAGTTAATAAAACATTGCCTGAGAGAAAGACAGATGCCGAACGCTTTTGGTTGTTGTTTTTTTTTTTTTTTTTACTTAACTTATTTATATTTAAAGACCATTTTAATGAACAGTTGACAAGAAATTTTGCTAAGTTGGTGCTTTCAGACATACCTAAGTACTTATAATTACCTAACAATTAATTTAGGAATACTTTTGCCGAAAGGTTACATTATCATAATCACCACGCTTTTATGGCAGATAGATGATCGATTATATCGACAGCAAGAGTGATGAAATTAATTGTACTTTCATAAAAAATCATGTAGATTTGTTATAGAGAAGTTACGAGAGCTTTGTAGAAGTCGTTCTAGACTTACGCAATGTTAAGTAAGACGCATAAATAGGTATACAAAGATCCAAACAACAGCTTGATTTCTTGTGTTGACTTCTTTATCTTTAATAATTTTTTACTTTAATAATTTACCATGATTTATCAATTCAAAAACATCATTAAACAACATTTTGATCTTTTTTCGGTCTCGTAGTGTAGTAGGTACCCACCGTTAGATAATTATGTAGATACGCCGTTTATGTGGAGATAACGCTGTTATTTCTTACAATGCGTATAATATTGTAAGTACGTATAAAAAAACATATGTACAAGACTTATACATCCTCAAATAGGAGCCAGCTTTTATCTTACCCCGCCATCTAGCGGAGACTCTCGACAATTTTTATCGGTTGATTAAATCGTTCCTAGCTACCCCTTTATGGGCGAGGCGTGTATATACCTACTCACTTGTTTTGTTTTTGGACGAGCAGGGAGATACAATCTGTAGGTGTTTTGTTGCATATCAGAACATTAAATCAGGGTAATGTTCTGTTCCGTGTCAAAATATTGAGGAAATAAAGTTTTTGGTACAAGTCATAGGAAATTGATAGTGGAAGATACTGCTTCAATTTCTATTCATTGTTAATTCTCCTCGAGACTTTCGATCTTCTGCGAAAATTTCATTAAAAATTATGAGGTGCTCAGAGATCCCACAAATGCCGAGGTCTGGGCTGCGATTCTTGCAAACAAACCAGACCTTCCATCTAACCTTGTTTTATAAGGTACACTGCAAGATCCTGTCTCCTATAAGAAAAATAATCAAACATAGACCATCTAAAGTGCAATCATCAGTCCGTTTATCACGTGTGGTGATTGTTTCGTCTTTGACAGTCCTTGTAGGGACCAATGTGGTAAGAGACTGATAGGTAGAGGTAAGGGAATGTCTAGAATACGAGACCTTACTTAATTTATTACTTAACTTCGTCGTTAGTTAGTCGTCGGCGGCTGCTTAGAACCGACAGACATTCCAATATACTAGAACTATCATGTTATACATTGTGATCACCTAATTGTATCTTTATCTTCGATTTATAATGGCACTATCAGCTAACACGTAAACTCATACATAAACACACACTAAAACACACACACACACACAGACAAACCTACGATCACACACTACTACAGTCACACTAACACATACAATTGCACAATACACAGAGCTGCTAATTACCTTTTGTCATTGTTTTCTCTTTGGTTCTAAATTAGTTGAATTAGTTTTATTAGTTTAATTTTAATTGTTACAGAGTCTCAATAGTGTATAAGCTATCAATTAAGGGAAAGAGCGAGATAACCCCAACTCAAGTATTATTAATTACTTACTGGGGCTGTCTCAATCACATCTGCAAATATAACTGTTTGAGACCCAATAAACAATTTATTTATTATTTATCATACCCTTCAGTCATATTAGAATGAAGATCTTATTGGTAACCTACGTTAATGCTATTCAATTGTAAAAAGCGTTAGTATTCTCATCGTCAAAATAATCATCCTACACCTACTGACATCTCCAATTCCTACTATGTTCTGTAAAATAGCTTCATCTATACAAATAAATTAAATTGAAGTGTCTGTTTGTAATGTCAAAATAACATATTTTTACTAAGTGCATGAAAGTCTATACGGTACTTATAACAAAAAAGCAATTTTTAAAATGTTTGTGTCTGTCTGTCCGTTTGTTTATTCCGGCTAATTTCCAAAACGGCTGGACTGATTTTGACGAGACTTTCACTAGCAAATAGCTGATATTACGGCGGGTAACTTAGGCTACTTTTATTTCAGAAAAATAATTAGGGTTTCGCGCAAAAAAATTAAAACCCATGAAATTATGAACAAAAAGTCGGATTTGAAAATTTCTTTTTGCATTTCTTAGCCCAATTCTCGAGGATAGTTATAGACTATTGAAAATCACGCAACGACCCTGAGGAGCCGAACAAAAAGAAAAAAGTCAAAAAGAACACCAAGCGAAAACGAAGTAGGTAATAGCGCGGGAGGGCGATGCAATGCGACGTGTCGGGGGTCGAGGGAGTTTTATTAAAATCCAGCAGGGTCAAAGAAAGATGTATTTAAGTTTCGATCTGTTAATAATATAATAAAAGCTCCAGCTAAAACAGGTAATGATAGTAATAATAAAAATGCAGTAATCCCTACAGCTCAAATAAATAAAGGTATTTGATCAGAAGGTAAATTATTTAATCGTATATTAATAATTGTTGTAATAAAATTAATAGCTTCTAAAATAGATGAAATTCCAGCTAAATGAAGGGAAAAAATAGCTAGATCTACAGAACTTCCTCCATGAGCAATATTAGATGAAAGTGGGGGATATACTGTTCACCCAGTTCCAGCATCATTTTCTACAATTCTTCTTGAAATTAATAAAGTTAGAGAGGAGGGGAGTAATCAAAAACTTATATTATTTAATCGGCTGAGTGCTATATCTGGGGCTCCTAATATTAAAGGTAGGTACAAGTCAATTTCCAAATGCTCCAATTATAATAGGTACCTATACCTAACTATAAAAAAAATATAATAAAAGCATGAGCTGTAACAATAGTATTATAAATTTGATCATCTCCAATTAAAGATCCAGGGTTTCCTAATTCAGCACGAATTAATAATCTTAACAAAGTTCCTACTATTCCTGCACCAATTCCAAAAATAAAATTTAATGTTCCATTATCTTTATGATTTGTTGAATAAAGTCATTTTCGCTTAATAAATATTGTTTCGCTTAATAATAATGTGTCTGTTATTTTAGTATTTTGTGTATTTTCCGACATCCACGCGAACGAAGTCTCGGGGCACAGCTAGTTATCTTATAATTTTTCTTACCCAAATGACTGTTCAACTCAAACGTAAAAACAATCTGGAATTTCCATGTCAATCAATCTGCTTAGCCTATCTCACTATGTTGAGGTCAGCTTTCAGTCCAACCGGATGTAGCTGAATACCAGTATTTTACATGGAATGACTGTCTATTTGACCTCCACAACCCAGTTACTAGGTAACACGATACCCCTTGGTAATGCTGGTTGTCAGACTTTTGGCTTTCTGACTTCCCGTATAAACGACCGTCAAAGATCTACAAATGGCAGCCGGGGCCGACGGCTTAACGTGCTTTTCGAGGCACGGAGGTGTCTCGATATGTAATGGATGAACATCCATGAATCGACCGGTGCAGCTGTTATCATTTAGCCACGAGTTTCCATGTCAATATTCCTTATTCCCTCGAAACAAATTCGCTATCACCGTTAAGATAAATAAGTAATTAAGTAGTTATATACCTACCTACTTCGATACATTGTCTGAATCGGGCTAAGGTCCTTATACCAAACAGAAGTCGCAAATGGGTACATAAATAAACATTGTACGACGAATTATAACATCATTATCCAATGAAATACTTACCTGATAAGTCCATTAAAGCAATGGAAGACGGATGCACGAGATAGCAACTCCTGCGTCCGCTGTATATCTGCTGGATGTGGAAAAATCTTAGTTTTAAAGATGTTGTACACTTGTGGCTGTTTGGCCAAAATTATTTTTGTCTGATATCTACTGGTGGAGTTTCCTGAAAAAAATGACTGTAGACTCAAATAAAACCTAGAAAAAGTTTAAACATTAGACACATTTTCTTTGTTAGTGTTCCTAACTTCCTACACTACATGAATATATCAAACTAGCTGCGCCTGCGACTTAGTTCGTGTGGATGTCGGAAAACAACTTTTGACAACAGGGTTTTAATTATTTTTCTAAAATAAAAGTACTCTAAGTTACTCCTTATCTTATCTGCTCTCTGCCAGAATACCGTCCCATACATTTGGGTTGAGTAGATATTGAAGCTTTGTACGGGACTATTGAATTTTTTCCCGATTACGATGCTGGTCCCATAGAGAAAGTTGTTCAGTTTGATGGTCTGTACCACACCCCTAAATTTAACCGCACCTTTCTGATACACCCTGTATAAGCAACAGCATCTAAAAAGCAATTTAAAAAAAACTGAATAAAATAAGAGCTTATTGCAGTAAGACCACAAAGGACATTGCTCTGCGCCCATACAGTGTTCGCCCTGGAACCAAGAGCATAGGAAAATTATGTGTTGTATTGTCGATCATTAGTAAATTCCTACATGATGTTATTTTTAAAGCGGACTAGCTGCAGAATAAATAATATTTCAAAAAAAGTATCAGATTTTAAGGTTATAATATTACTATCTATTAAAGAATATTCCTGACGAACACATATCACTAAAATAATATATCAGTAGATTGTAAATATACCGGATTTCTCATTAACAGTCATCTAACCACAGATCTTTTTTTTATAACCGTAGATGAAAAAGGAGGCATAAACATGAAGTTTGTTTTTCTGTTTACGTTATTTATTTAATTATTTATTCCCCTTATAACTATCATTACAGATTGCATTACCTAATACGAAAGTACGGTCTCATAAAATGAATTTATTATTAAATTATTTACAATTTAAAATTATTAAGAGCCTTTTTACTATAACCTTTTTGTTAGCTAGTCTTACCACAGACGGACGCCATGTTGTTCTGTGTAGCAAGCGTTGCTGGTGCGCCCTCTAGCGGGATACATTGTCAGTAAGGTTCCCTATTTACCCAGGTTCCCTATTTACCCAGGTTCCCTATTGACAGAGTGAGAGACTGACAAGTGACAAGTGATCATTTAGTGACGTCTCAAAAATAGGGGCGCCAAATATGATACGTTAAAAAACGATATTTCCTAAGATTTACTATGGCCATACGTTACAAACAGTATTACATCAACGTATGTCATACGATAATATTAATACCATTACAAGTATGACAATATCCTATTTATAATAACACCATACTTCTCTGCTTCCTATTTACTACCTATTTAAAATAGAGTGTGGCCTCATTCATTAGGTATAGGTAGTAGGTTTTTAAATTATACTTTTAGTGAATAAGAATAATGGAGTGGTGATTGAATGTTTTTATTGTATCTAGCTTCTATTTGCACTATAATCGAAATAAATTCAAAATGTGATTCAAATTAAAACATATGCAACAGTTCAAAAAAAATCCAAAACGTCGATTACAATCGATTGGGCATCCCTAATCTTCTGTCACACGACATGACGTTTGGCGAAGATGGCGGCGATTAAGGATATTAGTCGCATGAAATACTTTTTAATGTTCATTTCGGCATGCAGCTAGTCCGTGTTATAAAAGTATTTGCAACAAATTTAATAAAATAGACAATTAATTATCGTGTATGTCCGATGCTTTTATTGCACAGGGCGATTCTTGACATTGTCCTTTAAATCTAATACAAGACCATACTATGAAACTCTAAAAGTTAATATAAAATATTAAATAGACTTCAAATTCATTTCTAAAGCATAGAGCAGACTAAGGTGCCTATTAATCGAAAATCTAGTCACCACCGACTTAGAAGACACAATTCAATTTAGAACACATGAGTATTGGCACGCTACGACGTGTTGCAATACTTGCAACACACCATAAGTGTACACACAGCTTTAATCCAAAGATTTGTGCCGCGCACGTATAAACAGTGGGTATTAAGGGGCGGTCTGCGATTTACGACCAATTAAAATCTATATCGTGGAGCCAATTAAACCTCTAGTGGTTTATTAGTATTGAATGCTGTGTTTATCGGCTCTGTGGCATTTCAACCGGTCCCGTACTTACCTAGTACTGCCCTGATCAAAGTTATTGGATTATCTTTACTTAATTAAGCCTCGCCTACTGAAAATGTAGGTGTTTTATTTTTGTTTGGGTTTATTACTTCTGTATCTAATATGCTGGTGTAGCTAGCGAATTAATGGATCTTGTATCAGGAGTTACTTTAAGCATCATATGTTGTACGTAACAGTGTAATTACAGAGTATTTATTTGGTTGGTAGTATCGACTTTAATAAGGATGATAACTGGGTACAAAAAAGAAACACTGTTTAGTCCGTCAGTCAGATAATAAAAATATATCAGACACGTATTTTTTGCTTTATCGTATTAATAAAACATGAGTTAGATAAAACGCATTAAAGTTGGGGAGTGGGAGGATTGTTACGTCACAACTAAGTATAAAATCTACAAGACGTGACGTCATGCCACATTTTAACTCAATGTATCGCTGTAATCTTTTGATTACGTAAAAAATGAAGAAATATGTGTCCAATATTTTTTTTAATCTACCTGGGGGACAAAAAACTAAATTTTAGTCATCATCGCTATTATGTCAGCTAGATAGAGGAGTAATAGAACATTGGAATTGTATACCTATTGAATAAAGAAGTTGATTACAGGGTTCCGCGTTTACACTAACCAGATAAGCTTACTGTGTATGTAGGTATAATTGCAGGAGTTCAAAAATGATGCTCCTGAAAATTAGAAATCTTGAAAAGAAACTCACAATATCTATCTTTACAGAATAACGTTCTGCTTATTATTGAAAATTTAAAAACCTGCGATTTCACACAAATTGCCTCTCCAAACTAATCTAACTTCAAACCTATCTATTTTCATTTGATAACATACACAAATAAGTAAATAGCTTAGACAAAATTATTAAAAAACTTACGAAGAAAAATATGATAAACTGAACCACTTAAAATTATCACTGTTCCCAGATCATCAGGAAGTCGTAATTATAAAATTATAGCATCGTATTAAAATGGACAGATTAATCAACATACATAATTATACAACAGAACTTCATTAATGACTATTAATTATCCTTATCGTTTAAGTATCACATTTTTGGATGTTGTAATTGGGTTATAATTTTTTAAATCTAGTTATTAATTAAGTATTTAAATGTTTTGCATTAATATTACGTTTTATCGTTATGATTCGATCCAATGCTGATCATAGGATCGACATAAAGAGTTCTGTAAATGATGAAATATTGCTATACCTAACTATCATCAAAACTTTAAAGAAGCGACGCCTTAACATGATTTAAATGTTTAAAAAATATATTTTAATAAAGCTAAAGCTACGTAAGCTATGTATTCAACTACGATATATTATAATAGAAACGGGCGACTGAAAAATCGATCGAATAGAATCAAAAATCTTATAAGAAAGGTACTGCATTCAATCCTATTGGAAGACAAGCTGAGATTATTCTAATTCAAAAATAAGTAAAAGCTCAACAAAATCTATTTCACCTTTCACAAACCTTTAGGTATTTTTATAAAATAAAAAAACCCCATTAAAGTCGCACACAGAAACAAAAGAGTGCCCGAAAATAATGGGGGAAACTCGCAAAACTAATCACTTAAACTTTCCAATCCCATCGTAGGCCATGCAGGGCCAATACTACAAATTTTCAATTACCCCCAATGGTAGCAAATTCAGCTGAAATGTAAATTATTTCAGCGTGTGCATTATAAATATAATTGTAGGTGTTTCTGGGCGGGGAATGGCGAGCCAATGGCAGTGCTCGGATAGGTTTGGGCGCCGCCCGCCGTAAGACTGATGTTTTGCCCGCGAAGCCTTCGCCGAGGACGCTACGCTCGCACGGAACGGAAAGGCTAGAATGTTGCATGTTTTCGAATTTTAAATGTAAGGCATAGATAGAAGGTAGCTGGGGTATTTTCAAGGCTTTACTTTTGTTGTTTGGAACTGTGAAATGGATTGGTTTAAAAGCAGAACTTTTTGTTTTTGGAAAATACTTAATGGGCGTTGGAAATATTAATGACTACCTGTTGCCCGCGAGTTCGTCTGCGATCCAGGATGAAAAGTAGTATATTTCCTTCTCCATGTCATGGTCTACCCATGTGCCAAATTTCATCCAAATCCGTTCAACCGTTTTAGCGTGAAAGCGTAAAAAACATACAAACTCACTTTCGCATTTATAATATTAGTTAGAATTCCGACGGACACCTCGGTCCTATCAATTTTATGTTATAAAACTGAATAATATAGAATGTCTTTACGATAACTTCATAAAAATCATCATGAAACTCCAGCTTTTCCGTTCCAACATCTAAGTACTTTTTCAAAATGCAGGTAATTGTACCTATGCTCCACAAATTAATAACCTGAACAACATACTACCTATTATAAATTAATATGAAAATGAAATTAATTAGGTTCCTACTACATTGTATATTTTAGCAGAAAGTAGGTACATTTTTACTTCAGCAGACATAGGTCATTAAGTAAAATATTGTACTGAAGTAGTGGTATAACACTTAGTTCGAAACAAGATATTTTATTACGCCCAACAGCACATACAAAACATAATTTCCTAAATTTGAATTAATTAAAGACAAGTTATTGAGAATTCAAGTAAATATATCAGCATGAGGCACTGGTTTAAGTAGAATAAAAATAAAATAAATATGTATGTCTTTGGCAGTTATTTTAAGTCCATGACAATCAGTGTTAATAGCGGTTGTAGGTATAAATAGACCACAAAATGATTATAAAACGTTATTCACTTCAATAAAATCTCAAAAAAAAACCAAAATGATTTCTAAATCCAGTAGCAGTTCACCTCAAGTAACTTAATACATTATTATACAACATATGGACATTTAGTATCACCAAATGACTCATAAAATTGCCCAAATATCCCACAACACCGTAAATTTATCGTTGAACACGTCATTCAACTCGTAAAAGCGTCGAGGAGAATCATTCTCGGCGCGGAACAAACTCTCATGTCAATCATTAACGTCAAACAAAATATAAAAATCAATTTACGCGACATTCAAACCATTATGTGGTAGTGGAAACCGCTTCATTACCACTCATGGTACCCATAAAAGTGCTCATGTTCCCTCACACAATGCCGCCATGATTTACCACTCGAATATATCTCAATATGTAATAATAGTTTGCTCATTGTTAATTCGTACCACTCCGTGCCCCAGAACAATAAATTTGCGATTAGATATAAAGCAGAAATGTGTCTAGGATGATTTAAATGCGAAGGGAAGACCCTACCGCTATTTACCTGAAGTGTATTGAGCTTTCGATGTGATATTATGTGAACCACAATGTAGCGAAAATAGCTATATTTTTTGTGTGTGAAATGCGATTCTGTACGTTCATTATGGATTCACCTTTCTTTTGTTACAGCCAACAAAATGGATTGGAATTTTGGTTCTTTTTTGTTACGGAGAAACGGTTCACTTTAAAGTAGAAGGTGAACAAAAAACGTTTAAAAAGTCGTGTTATTTTATGAGCTTTTTGAGCTCAGTGGTATAAACACAGTAAATAAAATTTATTTGAGTATGATGGGAGAAACGGCAACGAAATTTTAAAGACTGAAAATGTAATTTGTGATCCTAATAAAATATTAAAATTGCCTTAAAAACAATTGCATGATAACTTGATGAGTGTTTCAAATGAATACATAAATCCATGAGTCTCATCGTCTTCAAATGTAATTATTTTCACGCAAGCCTTTTCAGCTCATCGTGTCCATTTTCTTCACTAATGACTTTGTTAAATCATCTTAAGATCCATCCACTTAGAGACTATACTTACTGACACAAATTCCAATGATGACTCAATCACCAAAATATTGGAACAACTTGCCTGACAACTTTACAATAACTTACCTATTGTACAAAAAAGGCTCATTTCCAAAAACGTCATTTTTAAACAGTCTTCGGTAGAAACAAAGCTTTTTAAGCGATCCTTCCGATTTATTACAAATAAACGGCCATAGAGGGCACACTTGAATTTCAACATAATCTTTATGCCGCCATTAATATATTCCTCGACTTATTTATTGAGTCCCAAAGGAAGGTCCAGGCAGGTGGTCCATACTTAATCAAGACGTTACCGAAAGTAAAAAAAACGTGTAGTCATATTTTGTTTTTTGTTTGAATTATAGTTCGGCCCAACGTAGGTAAGTTATACGAAAAGGACTAGACCCCGTTTTGTTTAGTTATTTATATAATACCTTTTAATACGATGAGAAAGACATACGTTTGAATATATTAGCAGTAAAGTAGGGAATACACTTGGGAAACCAGTTGTGCGCAATAAAATAACATTACGACATGTTAATAACGTGAACAAATGCACGTTTAATAGTTGAGCACCGGTTATGATGGACGGCGCAGATAATGCGGGTGAAAGGTGTATATTCTAATGCTATTGCTATAAGTACACACACTGTAAGGTATTTGAAGGTTTTAAGGTGTGTAGAAAATAAATACACGAATTAACATTTAAATATCACGATTTCGCTAATAAGGCAATAATTTAAGGTATTATCTGCGTACCGTTGACTCAATAGCAGAGATTTTTAGAATATTTATATATCAAAAAGGTTAAGAAGATAACTTCTACTATGCAGTAGTTAATATGACGTCATAAGTAAAAGTATTACAATCTATTCTAACTAAATTATCTACCATAACCATCCACAATACATTATTCATCCATTTTAGAAGCTTAGAAAGTCACCAAAACATAATAATACACCCTTAAAATAGTCCACAGCTAAAAACAAAACAGATAAGGAGAATCAAAACAGTTGTAGGTACGGTCAAGACGGCACAATAAAACAGCATCCTACAGAGATCCGAGTCGAGATAGCGAGTTGATTTAGCCATCTTACCGGTAAGATTTATTCAGTTGTGGGATTAGCTTTATGTCGCCATTCGGCTGTTATGTAGCGCGGGCACCGTGGTATATGACGACTGTTTCGGTGTTAAAATAGTTAGAATGTATGGGTGTGTTCGTTAAGTTATTGGGTTCTTGTTAGAATGTCTTGTTTTGGTCTTTGTTTCTGGATATAGTAGGCTGAATTTTATTTTATTTTTATTTTAACCTTCCATTTATATTTTTCGTACACTTGTGAGGTCTTTATGGTTACGGTAAGAAAACTATATCGATTTGCAGAAAACACGTTGTTCTAACATTATTTATTGTGCTTTTCTTCTAATTTCATTCCTTACAAACACATTGTAGCAGACATTCCCAAAAGAATTTCAACAAAAACTTCTTGAAAATGGTAAACAGAAACGGATTGACAGAAAACTTCCCACAATCATCATTCCCATCATTTTACAACTACAATCTAATCCCGACACTGTCCACAGTCCACTGTATTACACCCCGTTTAAAAAACACCCCCTTTTTGGAAACTTATCCTCAGAGGGCGAGGGGCGAGCCAACAAAAGATAAAAGAGATATATAAGTGGCCCTCACAGTACCATCGAGTCGTTACAACACCAGTAAAATATTTCAAATTGTACCCAATGTCGCGGAAAACGGAACTTACGCGTTTTCACTCCCTTTCTCCCCTCCCGAACACTATGCGTTTTTAATTTCGTTTTCGATTTTGTTACGTTATTGGAAATGTTGTTGGTGTTCGTAATTAGTCGTTGATGCATTTTGTGTGGGTTAATGGTCGCTAATGGACTTTTAAGTTTTTGAATTGGCAATACTGGTTCTTTGATACAGACTTGTAATATTCCTAATCATCACTTTGGTCCTAATGGTGACATTATGCTCAAATACTTTTTTGATATCGAATTTACATTTAGCCGCATTTAAGTGTAGGATTAACGTTTGATAATATAAATCATCGGTTTGTTAGAGCGGCTGTAGTCCTTTCTATTGCAAAATTACACAAGCCTTGATCACGTTTTCAAGACTTATTTACTTCGTACATTTGTTGTATAAACCACACTATCAATATCCAGTCTACAAAACAAGCTTAGGTACCCATAATTTCATATCAACTCAAATATTATAATTTCAAACACTGTTCGTACCGGACAGCCATAACCAAACTGGACATGACATTTCAATAACTCCAACTATAAACCAATTACGACCCACACTGTAATATTCATCTGTTCTATGTATTGACCATTGTATACATACATAACAGACCATTCACCATATACATACGTCCATTCCCATGATACAACAAAGGCTTACAATTAGATGCAAATATTATTTGAATGGTGGTATTAACGGGCATAGGGTCAGTCATGCAAATGTTGGAAGCTGTTGGATTTCCCCAGTGGATATCCCTTCGGTATGAAGTAATAACTTTTGCACTGTAGCCAGTTTATTTGTTATACGGTCCAGTTAAGGGGTGGTCAGGGTGTTTGATGGGGGAACGCATTGTAGAATTTAAAAGGACCGGATGATTGCCAAATTTGGTACTTAAAACCTACAACACACCACCAACTCGATCGTTGGAAAAGTAGGGATGTAGATCTAAAATGTCTCGCGTTATGAATCGGTTACCGTCGGAGTTTAAACAGTATAAATAAAAGTAAATATCAGTATCCATCCAGACGCCTTCAGAATATCATGACTGCAGTCTTATGAGTCGGTTATAGGAAATCGTATTACGGGATTTGGATACGTACTTATATACAAAACCAAAAGTACGTAGCCACGAAAAAAAATGACAGGATATCTTTTCACCAGTCAGAGAAATAATCGGATTGAGGATAAACGAAACTGGTGGTGACTTTTTATTTACGCCAAAGTTAACAAAATACGGCAGTGCTTTTTGCATGTTTTTAGTAATTATTTGATGATTATTTGTTTGTTTTTGTGTGATTATTTTTTTTTTAACAATCATTTACAAGGTTTATCCTCAATCTGATTTTTAACTAGCTGGTGAAACTCTTGAGCTAGCCAGACTTTTTTTTTTTGTGGGTACTATTTTAAGTTTTATATATAAATAAATAATATAATAAAACAATTAAATAATTATTATAGTAGTAAAATAATTATAATTAAATAATAATTCTAATAATAATAATTACAATAATAAAACAACTACAATATTATAACAATGAAATAATTACAATAATAAAACAATTAAATATTTACAATAATAAAACAATTAAATAATTATTATAATAGTAAAATAATTATACTTATATAATAGGTAATAAAATTAAAACAATCAATCAATCTGCCTAGCCTTTTCCCAACTATGTTGGGGTCGGCTTCCAGTCTAACCGGATGCAGCTGAATACCAGTATTTTACATGGAGCGACTGCCTATAATAATAAAATTAAAAAAAAAAAAAAAAAAACAAAATCAAAATAATGTATAGAACTGCTCAATTCTCGCTTATTCAAACGCACTGTGCCATAGGCCTTAATAAACAAGTATTGCTCGCGCGCACTCACTATACGCAGTCTCCACTAATTTTTTAACATCTACCCTACTAACAACGCTAATCGGTTATTTACTTTAATATTGTATTTTCTCTATAAGTGATTCATGTAATCTTTTGAGAAAATAAATGTCTTAAACCGTATATAAACTTATCCAAAACCCATAACACGATTTCCTATAAGCGACCCGAAAAACACAAACGAGAGGTTTCGTGGGACATCCGTTTGGAACGAACTTTCTTTCACTTTTGCACACTTGGTGAATGAGAGCTAGACCGAAAAAAGTGTAACATTTTACCGTCACGACACTTCTATAACGTCACAAGTGTTACACTCTTTTCAATCTAAGGAGCTCTCAATCGCCAAGTGTGCAGAGTATATCGTGCGATAAGGAACTTGGTTCCAAAAATAGTGTCAGGTTTACATAGAAACTATCTTCCACGGTTGATGATAACTACGGCACACATGAGTAATATTTTTTGTACTTAACGTTTAACATAACTTTACTAGAAGGTAAATCAACTTAACTTAGCTCAGCTGTCACGGGGAAAATTCCTGTTAGAGTAAGATGATTAATAACGGCTTAAGGGTCGGTACCAGCAAAACGCGTGAAACAGAAAAAATCTGTGGGTTCACTGTTCTTTGTTGTCTTTATTTAAGTCTAGTATTAATTAGGTGGCTTTTAGTAAAATACTGGTATTCAGCTGCATCCGATTTAACTGGAAGCCGACCCCAATGTAGTTGGGAAAAGGCTAGCCAGATGATTAATTATGTGACTTCTTATTTACGCCAAAGTAATCAAAATACGGCAATGCTTTTTGTACGTTTTTATTGATATTCAATAAACAATCATCGACAAGGTTTATTCTCAATCCGATTTTTTCAATGACTGGTTAAACTCTTGAGCTAGCTAGAAGTTTTTATTTGTGGCTGCTGCTTTAAGTTTTGTAAATACATAAACTTATCAAAAACCCATAACACGTTTTCCTGGTACAGACCCTTAAGTTAAATGTTAAACCTTTCCACTGTGATGTTAGCTTTTGTGATAGACATGGAAAAGTGCCTACATATATGCACGTTCAAAATGTGCAAGTAATAGTAGTTTTCAAACAGCATTTTAAATCATTATTGAATTAAACATTAAGTAACAGTCTGTTAGGAAAATTTAAAATGTGAGTCTTCGTCTCCAAAGGATTCCAAACTGACAGCTGGTAAATCAGTCCAGTTTTCTACTAACTAACTTTGACTTACTCTATAAAATAAACGAATCCGTGATTTTTTCAAAGTACTTTTTACTTTTATTATCGCTGATATCCTAAACGCAGAGCTTTCTATAAAAAAACGACGATCGGATTAAACCAATTACAGGCACTTTTGAATTGTCAAACAGACGGTCAGTTGGTCAGAAGGTTGAAGCTAGTTGCCCATTCCTAAACGTTGATCTCTATGGAGAAGAACGAGCAAGAAACTCCAAAGACACTCTTTGAAATCAAGATTATTACAAAATCCTGGGTCATTATTCTTGTTGCTTCAATATATGTGAACTATGTTCGCTTATCCGAACATAAATGTAAGGAAGAGCTGATTTTTTTTTCGCGATTTCAGGATTGGTGCCATAGTAAAAGTTGCTTGTGTAAAATCATGTGTTTAAGTATCGGTCACTAATTACCAGTCACCCTATATAGCCTCACACTACAAAGTAAAGTACCCAAATACCTATAGGTAGTCCTACACCCCTACACAAACTAGGTGTGTACTCGTATAGCAGTGTATAGAGATGTCCGTATACAAAATCTTTCCATTTTGCTCCTTTAAATGTAGGTAGGTACACGAGTCCGCAACAGTTATCAAATCTTTTAGCCAAATAAATGACAATCGTTTTTCTAAACTTCCATTCCTATACAGCCTCATACTACAAAGTACCCGAGTACTCCTATAGGTAGTCCTACATCCCTACACAAACTAGGTGTATATAGGTAGCAGTGTATAGAGATGTCCGTGTTCAACGGAGCGCGGGTAGTTTCACGCATGGTCGCCGCTTGCGACCGTGCTGTTTGTTTTGTTGTTGTTATGTTTTAACTATGTAGGTACCGTGTTGGGATGTAGGTGGGTTATAGAAGGGTAGTTTAGCAGTAGTAGGTCGTTAAATTGAAAAATGGTTAATTTTTTTGTAAAAATAAAAGTGATCGAATTTTTCAACCGGCCTACCCTTCATCTTTTTGCATTTGGTATGGTTTGGGTAAAAGGGTAATTATACTATGCACATGTAGGTACCACTATAGATACAAGCCTAGGATAACGGTTCAATCAATCGCTATTAATAAAGAAAAGTAGGTAAGTGTCTTGTATTGTGTGGAACATGATTTCAACGACAGAAAAGTTTTTCATCATATCTACTGTAATTTAGTTTTCCTCACAAATACTCGTACATGCTTTACTTATTTCCTACAGACTTCCACATTGTAATTAGGTATTTTTCTTTCTTATATACCAACCAATTTTTTGAATAACGAACCAAAACACGCTATAACGCAACAGCAACAATAGAGTAATCAAAACAGTCTTAATTATAACCTTCATACATAACAATCAGTATAATACCCAAACAAAGAGTGTAGCGTGCAAAGAGTTCGTAAAACCTCCCTTAGTTAATGTAACCACCTAATAGATGGCGTTACGTGCATCAACGAGAGATCGATACGTAGGACAAGGGAATAAAAATGTCCACAGAAGCAAGCTTTTGAATTGATTGCGCTCTCATTGCTGAGTGGTCGATTTTTGAATTTTCTATCGATTCGTTTTGGTTTCTTTCAATTTACAACTACGATTATTCGGTTGCCCTTACAGAGTTTTCGAAAGTCTTAAATGTTGCTAAAGGGGTAGTGACACTTTTAAGATTTTGGTTCATAAAATGGATAATTTTAATAAAATGCTTTTAGCTAATTTAGATACTTTTTGCTCTACCTAACTAGAACTATTGTGTAATTTATCATTGGGTTAACTATTACAGTTCAACGGGTCAAGATTTATTCCAATTCAATACCAGAATCCCATTGTCAACTCGAAAATACATTATTACCATCTTAAATAACGAAGTCTATGACCTTCATATATTTTTCTTCGAACAGTATTTTTATCTTTTCAAACACAGTTTCTTCCCGTTCACAGCTAATCCATGTTACCTATGAACTCGTTACTATAAATCTCATACGCGACACATTATACATGTAAATGTTTTTACTTGAACTCTGTAAAATTATTCCGAGGAGGCATTCGTCTGACTTTTATAGCCGTGTTGAATAGGTAATGTTGTATATGTTTGTTTCAGGGAAATGATGAATTAAGGGGAAGGTGACAATCTGACGAGTAATAATGTGTTTGAAGTCCGGATTTTATTTGAATTTTGTAGTGTGAACGTGATTGGCATAGTCAACTTTCAGTTCGTAAAAAGTTACCCATGATTTATAGCAGTTCTATAATAATAATTACAAAGTTAACTAGAAACTATGATAAACTATTAAATACTTACAATATAATGCAGTAAAGCTGGTCGGGCTGGTCCACAAATTTAAGGTCGCTCAGCGCGCTATAGAGCGGGCAATGCTCGGAGGTTCTTTGAAGGATAAGTTCAGGAATGAAGTTATCCGGAAAAGAACCGTAGTTACCGACATAGCCTGCAGAGTAAGCAAGCTCAAGTGGCAGTGGGCTGGCCATGTTTGTCGAAGGACCGATGGCTGGTGGAGCAGACGAGTCCTGGAGTGGAGACCGTCGATCGGCAAGCGTAGTGTGGGACGTCCTCCAGCTAGATGGACCAACGAGCTTAAAAGGGTGGCTGGGACAGACTGGATGCGGAAGGCGGAGGACAGGGTGTTGTGGCGCAGGCTGGGAGAGGCCTATGTCCAGCAGTGGATTGCGATAGGCTGAGTTGATTGAATGAATGCAGTGAAGTGTCTTAATCTGAGGGAAAATTGTACAGTCTCCACAAGCTTCGTACATCATCTACTTGAAGAGATAGGAAGACTGAATTGTTCCTACTCCATCAAACTTTGTAATAAAAGAATAATATAATGGTGGACATAACATCATATAGGTACCATAATTATATAATCTTCCCATAAATGTAATCATATTTAAAAAAAACCGGCCAAGTGCGTGTCGAACCATGTACAATGAAGAGTTCCGTAGTTGGGATGAAGAAAGAAAATACAGAATTATCCCAAGAACAAACTCAACATTGTAAGTACCTACTTAGTTGAAAAACATGTTCTCCCATACATTCCAACTGTAAATGTAAGTTTGAACGCACACTATTGAGAGATTTACCATGTTATTTTAAGACCATAGACTTCTTATAGGTTTTCCTGTATTCTATAATTATAGAACTATTTTCTGTATATTGTTTTTTTCAAAATTTTAGGCTCAATAGCTTCGGTTATATTTTGTCTATTTAATAGTTTACTTTAAAACTATAAAAAAACCTATTCGCAATTCCCACAGTACCTAAGCCCTGTCATTTGATATGTCACACACCCAAAAGTGACCGCCATATTCAAAATTCATTTATTTACGTATTACGGCCGTGTTCGGGTCACGGAAATTGATATGTGTACCAAATTTAATCGGTCCATTAGATGCGGAGCAAATTGACTATGACAGACGGACGGACAGACACACGAGTGATCCTATAAGGGTTCCGTTTTTCCTTTTGAGGTACGGAACCCTAAAAAACAGCCACACCGAAACTTACCTTCAAGTAACCAATATCCGTAGTAAATATATGCATAAGATCCCTTTGTGAATAGTTGTTGTTATTGAAATAAGGTGTCGCTGCATCCGATCGCGGTTATCGATATGGCTTTATACATAATCCGCGCGCCTTCCCGTCTTGTTTACTTCCTTTAAGATATCGCGTTGTAAAACCCTGCTATGTTTGTTTTGAACATTCCTGAAGGATTTTGTTAAGAAATAGTCCATGGATTTTGCAAGGAAATTGCTGATTTTGTTGTTGGCAACGACGGAGAATAAGTATATTATGTTAAATAATTCCATGGTGTTTTATACCTCCGTACTCCAATAAAACCTAACGCTAGATTTCCAATTGTTTTATTATTTTACTCAAATAATGCAGTCTTACAGAGAACATTAAATATCAAACTATGCCCATTATTTTTTCGTGGAAATGGGGAAGTTTTGGGCCAACACACGCCTTCTACTTACTAAATTTTATTCATTGCTCAGTAACTACCTTCCCATGTACAACATGAACACGTATGGGGTTCATAACCACCAATCAAGCCCATAAAATACGAAACATACAGCCAGACGTAGGAAAAAATAAATGAAGTCATATATCTTGAAAGTATTTTAATGAATATAATTAGAAAAGTGTAGCACGCATACGACGATTTACGTGCAAATGTCACGCGACGCGGAATAATCTGCTAATGAACTGAACGCTTTTAGCTTTATAATTTAATTTTTTTTGGAGTTGAGAACATCTGCTGGTCACAGGTGGATCTGAAAATAATAGAATTTTATTTAAAAAAAAAACAATCGTTCGAATCTGTTTTATTACTACATATTTTCAGGATTGAAGATTGGTTATCGGAGACTTTCGACTAATTTAATTAGTTGATGATAGGTAACGATTACGCTGTGTTAATTTAAAAGTAATATAATTCTGTACATATATAGTCATTGCGGCTACTTTGAATGACACAAAGAACTTGGTAATGAGATGGGTATTGATACTAAGTAAAAGCAAATTTGATCCCTTTTCAAGTGACTGGTTTAGCGTAATTTTTGTTTAAGCAATACTTTTTCACCTAAATTGATTATGAGCCACTGAGAAATTCCAGATAGGAATACTTGTACCTAACTTATGGGTGTACTGTAGGTAACACCTCTGCCCATCCCTTTGGGATAACAAGACGTGATGTTATGTTATGTAATTACGAGCCTTACCAGCCTAATGTTCTCTCCACCTAATGAGAAATAGTATAGGTTATGATACTTCAATACTGTTTCAACCCAATTTTTATCAGCTCCATTTCTCAGCATCCCAATAGCCAATACAAAGCAATTGGCATCAAATCATAACCCAGAACTAACAACAATAACAGCGAACTGCTCAACAACTCACGCCCACAACTTGCAATACGTAGCGAAATACGTTTTCGGCAATAACTGGGCAACATTTCAACAATTTAATACGACATAAACAATAGAAATGCCGGTTGTACGCGGCCCGGCGCGTATGTAAGTGTGCAGCGCGTACGCGGCGTATGTTAGTACGCGGCGTATTTATTGCGTATGGTATTGTGGTACGCTCGTTACCGTATATCTGTGAGTGGGGGCGTATGGGAGCGCCCTATCATGAATCCTGATACACGACGACCGCTTTATTGGGAGCCGCGAGCTTTTTAACGATCGCTACTACGAGGATGGACTTTCTATTCTGTATTAAGTGAGGTATATGTAAGTTGGTGAAATAGGGCAGACCCCAGAGGACTTGATAAGGGGACATGTAAAACAGACTAAAAATAGTTACCTAATTGTTTACAATTGAAAACACAATAGATACTCAATTAAAGTATTTTTCACAAAATTGAGTTGCAACTGTATTGAATTCATTCACAATTAAACATCATTTCACGTCATTCTCAGCAGTAGTATTGCTCATGAAACTTAACACGAAAATCACTCATGGTTAAAAAGTACCAAACCTTTTTCAGTAGCTCAGAAAAACAAACAACCAGGACCAAGCTACATTGGCGGTAGCGTGAAAGGGTTTGTTGATTGGACTATCCTCCGGGGTCCCCGTGACCCGTGCACCATGTTAATGGGCTTAATCGTCTGTATAGTCCGTCTGAACAATTTATGTATCATTTTCGATCCCGTTATACTCGCCGGATTATGCGTACGTGCGACCCTCCCGTTTCGAATTCGTAATGGTGATGGCTCGAGATATCTGAATTTATAATGTTATATCAACACTGATAATGGTAGTAAGGACCAGAGGACCAGGGACTAAGGACCAACATAACTTATGTATTGGTTGCTTAAGTAAGTAGGTAAGCTAGTGCAGAGTAAGCTAAGTTAGAGGAATAATTCAGAGGGCTTGGAAACTGTTTGTGTCTTTGCGATGCGAAGGCATTTGCTAATGGTCCTTTCGGCCATTTCGTTCGAAATATTTCAGTGATTACTTCAAACGACTTCTCGGATGATAAAAATTATAATTTGTAACGAGTTTTCAAAGTTTGCGACTAATCGTAACGTAACTAAAAGTAATTTAGTAATATTTCTGGGAATAAGATCTACATAACAAATAATTAAATTCGATAGTTAAGATAAGATAACTATCTTAACTATCTAATTTAATTATTTACTTATTCACTGGCCCTCATAAGTACCTACAGCATTTACTGAGAAAATTCCTCTATCACCACCAACCCTTGATAGTGGTGCTCGTACCATGTCATTGTGAGTCCACAAAGAAGATCTCTTTTTCACTAATTTACATAATTATTCAGCGTTAGGTGCTCAAAAATACCTATATATTTATACACAGACTATACCCACAAATTCGTAGCTCTAAATCCAACAATACCTACATTAAAGTGCCTACGAATAACAGGTGCGGCTTTTATCAGAATTTAAAATAGGGATTAACACCGCCCGGTTTGGTCGCAGCGTATCGCCGGCACCACTCCCGGTAACCGGATCCGGCGTATTTACCCGGATTTAAACCGGATTAATCCGCTTCGACGCTGCTGCCAGCTTTGTAGATATCACATTGTTTATTTTACGTTTAAAATTGCAAAAGGATTATTTTAATTATATGAATAAAGTGGTGTGATACGACCAATAGGTATAATGTTATTTTTTCGAGTGTGTTTTAAAACCAATTTAAAAGCTTTTATTGTAAGTACCTACTATCCAGTCATAAAGACTTGCCTAATAAATAATTTATAACATAATTAAGTAAGTTATCATTTATCTACCTAAAAACTTAGCCTAGGTAACATCAGTGTTGTTTCAATAAGGCAGTGTTTTTCAAACTGTGGGTCGCGACTCCTACGGGGGTCGCGAAGCCTTACTCGGGGGGTCGCGGATAAAAGAAAAAAGGCGAGTGTTTCTAGGTCCTCCACTACAATAAAAAAAATACAATTTCAGTGAAAAGTATGAGCTTGTTTATTTTTCAAAAAATTGTCAAAACATGGTTCTATTTTTGAGATGTTATTAATCAAATCATTTTCTAGTTGAAGCCTATTTCTCTTTTCAGTTTTAATGTCCATCATTGAAAAGAACGTCAGTTCACATGGGTAAGAAGTGGCGAATGGCATTAAAAACTTTAAGGCAATTTTTAATTTTATGTATACATAGGTCCCAAAAGAAAAAAATATATAAACATAGTCTTTCAAATAACAAACATTTTGTTTGTTTAAAGGCTAGGGGGTCGCTAGAATTTTTTTACTTGTAAAGGGGTCGCGTATTCTAAAACAATGAAAAACTGCAATAAGGGATGGGTATGACTATTAATGAGTAAGACCTCAACAAAACACATCTTTCAAACTAGAAAAGTCCTGTATCTTGAAGGATAATCAGAAGACAAATTAAGTACGTCGCATCATTAACAACTTTCCCCTATTTCTATGGTCATCTCAGCCACCTACATTAAATTAATCCATCAATACACTAACCTATACTCACCATAGCATTACATAATATAAATGGAACCAATACACATACATAAAACTTCGGCATACAATCTCCTGAATCCGGCCCCCGCTACGACGTAGACCCGCTACGCCGTAGCACTAACATATAATCCTTTTCGCTACAATAGCAATTTCAAACTTCCTTAGGGGCTTCGGATAATCTTTCTTTATATCGAGCTACGAGTCGCAAGCGGGCTTATTTTTCATCTCTTTCTTACACCTAATTCACTCGTAAGCGCAACAAAGATGGGTGATACAAAAGCCTGAAGAAAGCGGTAGACTTCTCAATAAAGAGGGGAGAACAGTAATGTGTATTTAAATTTTGGTTCAAGTGTAATAATTTTGTTTTTTAATTTAATTTCTAATGGCGTTATAAATCTAGGGTGAGAGTGAGAACCATAAATCGTTCTGGTGATCTTTATTTTTAAACTGAAGATGGCGGGGAACTTTTCCCGACTGTTCTTAAGTTGATGCGATATTTTTACACTGTTATAATTAAGGCTATATTTGACTTTGAGGGCATACCTATGTATGAAGGTATTATTGATCGTAGAATATAAAAGGGAATCTAACAATTTGGTGACGTTGTTATAATAAACTTGTCAAATGTCCTTGTTAAGAAACCATACTCACAAACATTTTTAGAATTAAACTTTATCTACAATTACTTTATGTAGAACACAGCAGTATTTGTTAATCATACGGGTATTTTATTTTTTTCTGTAAACTAAGTATAGTAAACAACAATCCACAAGTACCTATTCATAAACTAACATAACAAAATGAACAGTTGATTACGGTTAGTTAACAAAATTCCGATTTTTTAAACAAAGAAACGAACAAGCAATTCCAACTTTAAATATTGTTACGCAAAACAATGAGTATCGATCGTCTCAAATACGAGCACCAAATGCGACCTAAAAATAATCTATATCAATTTCCTTATTAATTTCGGGAGTGGCAAAAGCGTTACTTTCATAGCCACTTTAATGGGTAATTTTCATAAACAAAGTTGAGGATCCCTGAAGATGGGGCGAAGGGGTGCAGGGGAGGCGCGGGGCGGGTGGCACGGGTTCCTTTCTGAGATAGAAAACAGCTCTGGTGCTCGTATAATGGGTTTTTGGAATGGCGTCGTCCGTCTTGCCACACCCCCCGACCCCCTTTCCACCCGGGGCGAGAAAGGATGAATTCTTATTTCCTCATCTCGAGCCGTCCGGTACGAACCCTCCATGTAGATTGCCTTTTTCTCGTAGAACCTCCGTATAACATAACAATGGCTTGTTTTCAATTTTGTTGGTGTTATTTCTTCTGCTTTTTTGTTTATTTGGACATTGGACACGCATTGCTCTGGTTGGAAATAGAGATGTACGAGTACTAACAAGTTAATACAACTTCTATATTTTGTGGTACAAAGGTAGATGGTTGATGTATCTTATCTTTCATGATTGTTGTTCATTGATAGTATCTGGAACAAAAGAAAATAAAACCCAATAAGTTTGTATAATATCTTGAGTTACGCTGATTTCAATATGACATACATAGTTTGATCAAATTCATTAAGAATTACTGTAGGTAGGTAGGTACTTGTCTCGTTGACACAACAACTCAATTTCGTCCTTTTGGGATTGGGATCATGAATGGTACTACACGGTCTAGAAATTGGCCCTTACGTACTTACAATGTCAAAGTCAAATCATTTATTTCAAATAGGCACATAAAAGGCACTTTTGAACGTCAAAATTTAAAAAATTGATTCTAATCGCCCCTTCCAAAAGGTAGTTTCGTTTGGAGGAGAATGGGAAAGAAACTCCACCGTTACTCTTTTAAAATGTTTTACAATATTTTTATTAGTAGGTACTCTAATCTATACATACATATACATACAAATACATAAAATTTAAGTGTCTGCTTGTAATGTCAAAATAACAACTTTTTACTAAATGCAAAGAAAGTATACTACTTAGGTATAACAAAAAAGCAATTTTTAAAATGTTTGTCTGTCTGTCTGTCTGTTTGTTTCGGCTAATCTCCGATAGGGCTGGATGGATTTTGACGGGACTTTCAGTGGCAGATATCCGATATTACCTATGGGGAGTAACTTAGGCTACTTTTATTTTAGAAAAATAATTAGGGTTCCGCGCAAAAAAAAATGAAAACCCTGAAATTGTGAACAAAAAGTCGGATTTGAACAATTATTTTTGCATTTGGTAGACCTATACTCGAGGATAGTCTATTACTGGCTATTTAACATCACGCTATGACCCTTAGGAGCCGAGCAAAAAGAAAAAAATCACAAAGAACACCAAGCGAAAACGAAGTAATAGCGCGGGCGTGCGATGCAAACGCGGTGGTCCGGGGGACGAGGGAGTTTTATTAAAATGTGGCTGTTATTTTTAACCGACTTTAAAAAAAGGAAGAGATTATCAATTCGGTCGTTTTTTTTTAAATGTTTGTTACCTCAGTACTCCGTCATTTATAAGCCGATTTGGAAAATTCTTTTTTTTATTTGAAAGGATATACGTCCAGATTGGTCCCACTTTTATCAAAATACAGTTCTGATGATAGGATCCATAAGGAACTGAGGGCACTCCTCAAATATTATAGGCAAACACATAGCGATTTTCGTATTTTCATCAACAAGTCAAGCATTTGCATTCAGAATGTATCATTTGGTGAAGTGGAACTGACGAAGAAGATCACAGATGGCCACAGGAAATCCTCAATGATAAGTATTTTATGTGTGGCGATAAGATAATTATCTCGATTAAGATAGTTAAGCGACTATGACGAAGCAAATTTAAATAAATGGTTCTGATGAAAATGGTACCATCGAACTGATCTGATGATGAAGCCAAAAGGTAGGTACCGGAACTCCGTAATACAACAATATATCCTAGCCGTGTTTGGGCTTATTGGAATTGTCATAAGATGCACTCTGGCTATAAATGATTTTAAAGGTAATATACTTCAAATTGCGGGTATATGTGGCCTTGAATAATAGAAGACAGATTTCGTCAACGATCTGTCATCGTGTGGTTGGTAAAAAACGAAAATACAAAGAGACCGACTTCCGAAATTAAAGTTATTTTTCAACTTGTTTTGTTTTTTTTTGGAAGTCAGTTGTTTTTTTTATAAATAAGTTTTATGGTATATTGTGTATCTTGCGACTTCCACGCGAACGAAGTCACGGGGCACAGCTAGTTTATTACATAATTTTATCTGAAGACGAATAATATTAAACATCTGAAATATGTTTTCGTGTATGTGTGGCTCGTTATTCTTTCGAAATGTCACGCCTGATACAAGTAGAACAGGACACTGAAGTAAAAAAAAATGCATTTCCTACGTAACAATATCACTTAAATTACATAACAAAATAAGGATATTCTTTGGCCAAAATGTTCATAATCGTAATATGTATCGGACGGCAATAGCAACTGCATTCATGAAGTGTTCCGCGAGCCAAAAATACTTTGATACGTTGCCAGAACATGCAAACACACACATAAAGTAAGACTCGCCACTGCTTGTTATGACGTGCTTTTTAATTTACTTTGACAGTGTCGCTTGCTCCATGATTTAGTATGTTATTGTCTAGGAGAAATAGTTGGTCTAAAAGTAGGTGTTCTATTTTGGGGTTTCGGAATGTGATATTTGTGTTTGAAAACGGGATTGACTTTTTTCTCTCTCCTTTAAGTTTTTGCCTTGATGAAAAGAAAAACACCTTCAAAGTGCCTTCAATTAATTTTGTAACTAATGCATGTAGGTATCACCAATTGTAACATGAAATAAAGCAACAGGGATTTACTCGCAGAAAAACAATGGCAGCTAAGTATGTATATTTTAAATATAGCTTCGATCCATGGCTAATTTACCGTATAAACCCATAATCAAACAACAAACTACACAAACAAGCTATAAACAAACTGATAAACATAACAAAACGTATTAGCACTCATAATCAGTTGCCAAAAATCTGCTTTCATTCGTGCGACGCCATTATGAAAACGTCTACCGTTGCAACCATTGTAACGTGATCCTTTATTTTCTTTTCTTTCGTACTTTTTCTTGAAGATGAAGGGGGTGGGGTAGGTCACGGTATGTTGGCGATTATATAGCAATCATAGCAGTTGTGTGAAATGAGAAGTCTCCCTTAAAAGGATAAACAAGTCGCGTGTGTACGAAACAGCCAAGACGCGCTGAATTCATATTTTACTTCGGCCTCCCTTTGGGAGAGCGTGCTGCTAGAAGCGATGGTATGGTTGGATAGGTGCTCTGTTTAAATGTAAGCTAGCAAATACAATTACAGTAGTATTTTTAAAGTAAAACAGACTGTCGTAATAAAAATTAGTAATGTGACGTGAGTGTTTCGCGAAATAATTATAATGTCAATGTGAGAAGAAAAGTTTGATTCGACTCGAAGGACACAAAAATTTTTTGGCCAAACATTACGTATGAGGAAATGAAACTTATTAATTAAACAGCTTATTGGCAATTTTTCTGTGGTTCAATGTTACATAAATAATTACAAGAATTCCCTAATGGCAGTGTCTAAAAGTAAACGAAACAAACACAGCATCGTGTAACAGAAATTCTAATACGGTATCTCACACAAATCTAAACACAGCTAAACGAAAATCCGCTACATAGAGCATCTATCCTCCCGCATCTTAAAAGTAATGTACCAAAACGTTACAGTTGTACCATTCCACCATCAAAATTGCTTTCCTTATATCTTCAATAAATGTTTAAAACATCCCGGCAAGCATGTGTTTTATAGGCTTTAGGGCTTGTTATATTAATTTCACTGGTTTCTGTACTCACACCGCGGTTGAGGGATGAAAAAATATTTAAGATCAGGATTATTCAGGATTCAGGGCCCCAAAGCAATTTTTGTTTTGAAACATTTTAAGGGCTTAAGGACCAATAACTTTTGAGGCATCTCTGACGTCAGTACTTCATAGTTTATGAAGGCTCGTATAGGACTTGTATAGTTGAATATTATGAAAATAATCTATCAAGAAAAAATTATATCACTTTCATGCGAGGCTATTATTGTAAATAATGTGAAAAAGTGTTGATTATTGCATTTTTCCAACGTCTCATAATGAAATGCTTTCCTCTTAAAGCGAATAGGGAAAAGACATGTGAGATACATGCATGGAATAATATATTTTTATCTTTATCCTTGGTGTGTCATGACTTTCTTTTGTACATTTCTTAAAACATCGATAATGACTGGAAGTTTTCTTTCTTAAATAAATAAAAATACGTGATAATTAAAAGATTGTTTCTGAAATCAAAATAATAATTTAAAACATAAGGATTAATTTTGAACTCATCTCTTCCGTAGACAAATAAACCTCAACCTAGACTCCTTTCAATCGTTATTGGAATTGTGGACCCCTCAAAGACCGGTGTAATGGTAATGAAAAATGGTAAGTTTTTGAGATAGAAACATTATGCTGCTCAAGAGTCAAGAGGAGCTTCGATAACGCGCTTGTATGAACCAATGAAAATTAGCAAATAATCCTGATTACACACAGTACATTACCAACCAAGAAAAATTACAAAGACAAAAGTACTTATAGCAAAATGTTTATCTTTTTACGTTAACTGAGACTCTTTCATAAATAAGCTGAACGTATAACAATAAAGTGCTTCCCGAGATTTATGCTTATCTCACGGACATAGAGCGGTATTAATGTATATAAATATGTCAGGAGCTAGGGTGGACATTGTTTTTCTTATATGTAGTTGACCTTAGAGTTAATAGAGTTTACGTTTATGTAAGAAAATGTACAGCTATACATTTATTGTAGTCATAATTATGTAGGTTAGATTTTTTGTTGTTCACGTAGATTTGGGTATAGCTACCGTCCGCACGTTGTAAAAAACACCATTTAACTTAGGTACTTACATCCAAAATGAGATAATTACAGCCTGATGTGTTAACCTAGGCAAAACTGTCTAATCAGCTTTAAGCATTTAACTTTTGAATTTATCTCTGCCAAGTCAAATACTTTAGAGTAAGTATTATTAATCACAAAAAAACACCAGTTAAGTAATCGTCTTTAATCATTTCAAAGATTTGTTTAAACTTTGTCTACCAAATTAATTTTAAACGTCAACCACGCCGGTACTATAAAACGATTACTTCAACATACAACACTAGCAATTAATAAAAAAATCGTCCTTTGCACCCCAAAATACACAGTTACCCCATCAGGACAGGATGCCCGGTCTCCCTTTCGCCGGTTGCGCGGGAAAGTTCGCCAGATCCGTTTCCTCTGTTTGCCATTTCCCCCCAGAGCACCCGCTACCCCTGACTGACTGCTTCCACAAACATAAATACGACTACCCTCCGAAAATAAATCTGCTGTAACGAAAAATAACGTTTGGTAGTATTAAGGTAGTTTTTATGGTAGCATGAAAACCGTTTTTACTTGGTTTCTGACTTTTAGCAAAAACCAACCGAGCTCTTGCTTGTTCAACTATTCTTTTTCTAAATCTTGTTGAAGCAGGTAATGTGAGAGACTGTTTTATACCTTTGAGAACCTTCAAGAATTATGAAGGTGTACCTAGGTGGGACCTAGGGGGCGTTGTGGTGGTGGTGTTGGTGGTGGGTAGTAGAATGACGTGGCTACTTCGCTATTTATTTAATGTTCCAAAATAAAATGGTGAAGAACAACCCAATCATAAGTAGGCATGTCTGTGGTGAATGAACCACGCAATCAGATCAGATCCATGACACTTCGACTAATTTTTAATTCCGTACCACTTTCAACACAAAAATATCGGAGAAAAACAAGCAAAACAAAGGAATAATACCTCAGTTCTGCAACTCTATTCTGTAAAAAAAACAGTTCATCAATCTCACTCACTCACTCACTCACTTTTATTTGTATGGAGAGGCAGACTTGACAATCTCAAAGCTTTGTTTCTACTTCAGAATTCCAAAGTCGACAGTGACTTTTTTTGCAGAATACCTACTTTCCACTGCTGTAAGTAGGTACATATATTTTAATCCTTCTTATCTTTCGTAATTGTCAGCTTGCAATTGAAAAAAACACTAAAGTAATTGTACATAAAGTCTTTATTCGTGCTCATTATTTTAGTTGCAGCGATACCGCGGTTTTCAAGAAACATTAATTAAAATAATGCTGATCATTACGAGCTCACTATAAAATATGTCCTTTTCGTGCCAATTCTACGTATTGTCATTGTCTTTTATAAGAAAAAAATTTTTTTCTTTGTTTGTGTGACTGTTCAAAATTACTTGAATGATTTGGGTGCCATTTTCATAACATCACGCCTTGTTTCCCCGAAGGGTTGGGCAGAGGAGCACCTAAAGTAGGTGTACACCTACATTTCGCCAGTCCCATGTAATAGTTTGCGAGACTATTGCCATCAACCAGGCACAAATCCTGACTCCGGGCTGCTACTGAGAAATTACAGATGAAAAACCCAATAACATTCTGCCCAACCTGGGAATCGAACCCAAGGCCTCATGCCATTTTCATAGCGTTATAAACCATAAAATGCGGCACTAAAAAGGTATATATGCGGTTGATACTAATTAAATCACATTAGCCTTCCATTATCTAGTTAACATCTAAGTATACATATAAATAAAATTGTAGTATCTGTTTGTAATGTCAAAATAACAGCTTTTTACTAAATACATAAGAAATTATGTACCTACTACGGTACTTATACCTAACAACAAAGCAATTTTAAAAAAAATTGTCTGTCTGTATGTCTGTTTGTTCCGGCTAATCTTCGAAACGGCTAGACCGATTTTGATGGGACTTTCATTGGCAGATAGCTAATATTACGGAGAGTAATTACGGCTACTTTTATTTTAGAAAAATAATTAGAGTTCCGCGCAAAAAAAAATTAAAGCCCATGAAATTGTGAACAAAAAGTCGGATTTGAACTATTCTTTTTGCATTTGGTAACCCAATTCTCGAGGATAGTTATAGGCTAATTAACATCACGCTACGACCCTTAGGAGCCGAGAAAAAAAATCAGAAAGAACACTAAGCAAAAACGAAGTAATAGCGCGGGCGGGCGATTCAAAACGGCGGGTCGGGGGACGAGGGAGTTTTATTAAAATGAGGCTGTTATTTTAGTATATTGTGTATCTTACGATTTCCACCCGAACGAAGTCGCGGGGACCAATAATAAAACTCATTAATTTAATAGAACTCCTAACAAACAACATAGTCGCTATAATAGACAAAGGTGAATAACACAAAACTGTGACCTTCAGTATTCATATTTATCACTTCATTATAACACTGTAATCCAAAAGTTGAATATTATCAGTCAGTACAATCAAATATTTAATTCCCAGGAAACAGTAAAAATATATACTCGTAACAACACACATTTACATAGAAAGTGTTTCTTGAATTAGAAGAGTTAAGTTTTAAATATTATTATTTTTATCTAGTTTATAATTTTCTTAAAAAGCAATTTAACTATCGTGTAAGAGATCAAAGGATGCGGTTGTTTATAAAACTTAATGGGTACAAACACTCCATTTTAGAGACATAACTTGGAGGCAAATCTCGACTAGAGTCAAATACTTACCAAGATGTATGCAGTTGTGAATACTAGATGAGCTTACAGATTTGCTACAAAAGTGGTAGGTACTGTCAGAGAGGAATATATCAGTTCTGAAAAAGGCGTTGTCAGTTCAAAAAATACATTATTGTTTATTTCAAAAATATTTTGTTAAATACTAGGAAAATTCCTATACTAGGTATATATAAATTACTGTAATTTACGTGTAGACTGGATGTATTCCGCTTAAAATATGTTGATATTAATTAATTTTATAAACCAAATTTTCTTCATTAACGTTACGTTTTCCCTTCTGCGTTGAAAGCGTGTTGCACGATCATCAAGGTCATAAATCAACATAAAACGTCAAATGACATAGCACAGTCACGTTATTAAGTAATTAAACATATTATGACACATCGTATAAATTAAATTAATTGACAGGATAGAATATTCACAAATAAAAACATGCTCAAAATTTTACAGTTTTCAGAATTTTGTGAAAACTTTTAATAAGTCATCTTCTCTGCTTCCAAGCCAAAATTCGCGTTTGTTCAACGAGGACCTAAATATATCGACGAGCGATATAATGGACACTGGGGTGCTATGAATCGCCACACATCATTACAAATAGTTTGAAGATGGTAACAGATTGCTTCTTAATTTGAACTGTCTCTCAATTCCAACTGAAAGAGCCCTAACATTTGCATACCCTCCCTTCCCCTTCTTCCTTTCTTTTCTTCTTTGCCTCCCAATTATCACCTTCTCTCAAGTCACTTCTACTTCGTCTACATCTCGGTATCAGTCGCTACGTTGCAGTCAACAATGGCGCCCGATAGTGGCACAATAAACCGCCTCAAATGGCCCGGAACTTTTTCTCTAATGGTTTATTTAAAAAATCTCACAGTTTTCATTCGGAGTTTCCTTTGGGGAGGCAGATAAATCTCCTTTATTCGTCTCCTGAGACATTCAGCTTTTGATCGGAATAGCTTTTATGCGATGTTTGTGCTCTTCTTAGTATCTTCGTGATTTAATGTTATGGCCTGGTCGACGTGTCCTTCTTTCATAGACACGACTCCTTAGAAACTGGGAGGCTTGTGTCGCTATTGAATACGTAAAGAATCCTTTATTTGTCGCCTTGTATTTCTTATTAATGGAGTCTGAAATCGGCGGGGATTCGGGTCAAGTGAAATTATTAATATATTTGAGCGTACTGCTGTCGCAAATTGATATTTTTATAGACATACCTAGGTCTGTCTTTAGAATATATGTAGTACCTACTCTATTTTTGAGTAATAGTCAACCACTTAAAATGCCGTTAAAAACCAACATAACTTCATATAAAATCATCTACCGTTTAATAGTTGTCTCTAAATAAAACATTTTCATCTCAAATAACATTTCCGGTGTTTACATTCCTGAGATCCTTCGTACACATCAGAGATCCCCTCAAAAGCCGCGGTATCGAAGTCGTCAGGGTCAGGCAATCGCGTTTACGACGCATAAAAGTTAGTCTTTATAGGCTCTCTGTGTATAAAAGTGGCGTTTATGCCTTTTTAATTAATTGTCGTGCCGTTAAAAGCCATATCAGCTTTGTCGCTGATGGCTGATGCCCGGGAAATTGTTAACGAATAGTGATTTAATAATAAAACGTATTTGATGGTCGGACAGTTCATAAAAGTCTCGTAAAATGTTCGCTGTAAATCGTTAAGTTCGTAAATTTTCCCACAGCTGTGATTTATATTTCTCGTTACGGCGACTGATATCTTTTAGTAAAAGGATTTTATGATCCCAAATCAGTAGAGTGTTATTAGACTCCATTTTAAAAGCGTTCGACTAATTTATAATTATTACGACTCGGGTTTAAAAATGGACAAAAAAATATATTTATTAACATGTAAAGTTCATCGAAATGTATAATAATAAATTATTTTATCAGTATATTACGAGCACCGAAGTTTTTATAAGATAAAACACCCAATTATGTAATCGGTTTCGGTGGGCGGAGCTGAGATATCTTCATTGTGCGATAAATTCAAACTAATGTTAACTTATACAAGATTGTATGAAAGCAGCCTCCATTAGTCACAGCTTGAAGCCCCATCTATTCTTGCTTACCGGTCGTTCTATCCATGCAATAAATAAGAAGATTCTCCAAATAATTTTCCAATACTAACTTACATTTGCCTATCGGTTGGACCTTGTTGCCTGAAAAATAAATACTAAATTCCCTTGATGTGTATTGTGGCATTTAGAATTTATTAGGAATACATTATAGTACAGCCTCATAAGGACAGTTATTAATAATAACGAAGTGACATTCACAGTACGTATGGTACACGTGTCTCCTTATGAAAATAAATTCACCGAGATGGTATTTTCTTATTTATCGTAATTTCAGACATTCTTTTTACATTAGATTCCCTTGGTTTACTCTTACCCTACAATGGAGTCAAGTTTAGAATGAAGTGTTAGATGTGTTTACTATAGAGAGGGTTATGGTAATCTATAGTCCCATAACGCCGTCCCCAAAACTAACATGGACTAACTGCCTTAAGCCATTAACCTTTCATGATGGTTTATCGATGGTACTATAGTGTTCTTTGACGTAATCAGCTCTTATACCTACCTATTTCTGGTAGGTATACAGACCTACTCTCATATATTTAGCTAAATAGACTGAGAAAAAACGAAAAAGACATGCACATAAAAGTTATTAAAACATTCAATTATCCAACAAAAGTCAACCCCACGCCACCGCTGACGGTATTTATGACCCGCGCCAATTAATTTTTCCCTTCTTTTTTACTCCGTCAACAGTAAAGAGTACAAAATGGCCATAGACACAAATACAAGTGGCTATAAAATGAATGTAGCTGAGTCAGTGGCAGTGGGTGTCTCGAACGCGCATGTGCGGCACATTCCGGTACTTTTATTGATTTCAGTAGCACTAACGGTCCATAAAGCCGACGTGCCGGACCGAAGCCTCTACTCTATGCCCCTTATTAGGTACTCACGATCTCAACTGAGTTCTACTTGTTAACTTTTTAAATAGGTAATTACCTACTTCTTGAAGTTTTTTCGCGTTTAAGGATCATTAGCAATTTAGAGTTGATTAAGCAAAGTAGCGTTAGGATTAAGATCTTTTAGGACGATTAGGACTTGTAAGTGTCGTTAAACTTTACGGAAGAGGTAGGTACTGAAAATAGATGTCACCAAACTTTATTTAGGTTATAGGTACATTTCGGATATTTCCCATGCATATGAAACAGAGTAAAAGCACCATAAATAAAAATAATGCGCGGTTAATGCGTAAGGGCTACCTTGCCATTTTCACTGTCTAAACAGTATGAACCCTCATTTTTCTCTTCAAAACAAACCAACCTGCAAATGCCGACGGCAGTCAATAAACACCCAGCGCACGTATTTTCGGATTAACTACACGTAGGGAGTCGCCAATCTTAATTGCCATTCTCTACGGGCACAACACGCGGTGGTCATTGGGACCTACGGACCTGCACTATATTATTTTGTTTGTACGCCTCGTTTACGAGGGTTGACTCAATGTTTCGGTATGTGCGGTTGCAGTTAATGTTGTTACCGTTATGGGTTTGAAAGGTCTTAATTAAATGGGCTTTCCAATAACTAAGAAGCTGTAAGAATCGGACCATCCAAAAAAAAAAAAAACGCAAAAAAATCACTGAAGCTCAAACACGGTGCTGAGAAGAAAACTATGAAAAATCCTAAATGTTTAAACAAGCGCAAGTATTCTACTCAACCATAATTCCTTACTTTGATCTCAGACACGGCATAAGCCAGAGATTGTCAACCCTAAGCACATAATAATGCTTCAGCGTAATATGAAAAGAGGACATTAGTGGGTGTTCGTCGTCTGTAATATCAACGTTGCGACGGCTGCGGTGGTCGCAATAGGACCTTTATTAAAACAAAATTTCTACCCGCAAAATGTCCACAAGCTCTGTCGGAACATTTCTACTTTGCGACTCGGAATATTCGAATTTAAATTATTAAAAAGCTTTCTGATGCACACTTTTGCACTTTTATAATGTTAGCTTTGCGTTCTTAGGTATGCTATGTCTTTTGCATAACTTTGATATTATATTTAAGTGTTAGTAACAATACTCTTTGTTGTATTTTTACAACTAAGTAAAACTAAGTTATTCGATGTTGTGGTAGAACTGAAAGAAGTTTCAGTTGTGCGCTACACTATATTATCAACTTGGAACTTCTACGATGACACAAATAAAGTTCACCGACAAACTAGAAATAACAAAACTCAAACATATTTCCTTTGGAACTAACAAAAAGAATTCGCACAAAATCAACCCGGCGTCGTACAAACGTCCCGTACAAGTTACTCAGTGATTTCATTCCGGAACCGAAAGTCCAAATTGAATCAAATATACCCTACTATCTACTGATTACAATATCTACTAGGTTAGGTAGGTAGGTATACAATATGTCCGTACGCCGCACCGACCGACGTTCGGCAGTGAAGCGATGATTTCGGTACATTTGCCGAGACCGTAACGATGCTTGGAATCGTCTTGATGGACGCTATGAATGAGCTCTCACAACATAAAGAAATCCCCTTAAAAAGGGTAGCGTTGGGGTGGAATAAAAGAAGCCAGCGACGCTCAAAAATGTTCTTTCAAAGAAAATTAAAGAAGAAAAGATTCTTACGAGGAATGAACGGCTCGGAATTTAATTTTATATTAGAATAGTAACAATAGATGTTGTTTCAGATTTTGTACCTCTGTTTTGTTACGAAGGTTGGGTGTTTTTATTCTGGAATATGTTGGGAACCGGTGCAAGGAAGATAGCATTGGAGACGCAAGCCGGGCGGGCTTCGGATAAGCTGAGGGTGCCATTCTATCTCGCTGGTGCCGCCTAGCACTGTTCAGTACGCTGAATACTTCAGAATTTACCTCGAGAACTCAAAAAGATTAAAAAGAATCCTTTGTTTACCTTATCCTTTAAAAATAAACTTTAAAATCAATTCATGAAATATAGATAAAAATAACTTTGACTACTTTTTAAATATTACTATGATCGAGTATACAAATGTCTATCACACTATTGAACCTATCTAACAGTCCCTCAAAGTAACTTCCTAGTATGATATCGGTACCAAAACATAAATTGAGTTTTCGTTTCCTTTAGGGCAACTGAAATAGTTCCACAAATATCCGATAAATATCTGTTCCAACTAAAATATTATTCTTTCAGCATTCTCATTCTTAGTATAAAAGTAGAGATAACAGGGTGAGTTAAATCCATGTTTACCGACGGGAACTCAACCCATTAAATGTCCGCGTAGTAAAATAAACAACACAACTATGTAATATTTATTTTTATTCATAGTTGCACCGCTTACAGTACGTGTTATGCCTGTATATGGACTAGTAATTAACACAATTAATTTCATCATGACTCTCAATAAAACTGTACGAGTTGGCACTTTAATACAATTGTTACCTCGTTACGTTATAGTAGTTTTGAATATTTAAACCACTAGCAAACAAACTCGGGTAATCAAAACGGTTCCAACATTATGCTTCACCGGGCACAACAGGGTTAATTTTTCTTCAGCAACATTTTGTTCCTCTCAAAATATGGAACGTAAGAACAAAGTTTCGCGAACTAGACACCATTTCATTACGTCGTTAGATTTATAGTAACAAAACAAGCAAAAATATCTCCTTGTGTTACATAATAAATCGGCAGACTTGCTTCTGGAGCGTATTTCTGACCTCCCCCGCGGAATGGGGAGTAAACAAAACAACATTTTTTTTTTTCCAACTCGGATGAATAAATAAGACGAGAAGGGTCGCAGTTCGTAGGGGCCATCCCCAACGTCGGAATAGGTACTTGTTTGATTTGCATGTTTTAATCCTTTCCAAATCTTGCTCTCAGGCAGAATGGCGTAGAATTGTTTTAATGCTGGAGCTTCACGAAAATTATTGCTAATTTATGAAAATGTCTATTCATTCATTTTGTTGTTTGCAAATGTTGCTTTTATTGCAAACTTTAACTCCTTTTTAGAACGGCGACAGACTTACTACTACACGTCATAAGCTCAGAAAATCACACTCTAAAATTACATAATTCCACATTCTCCTTACATCGAGTGACAAAATCCCGTGATACCGGGACTCGGCCCGTGAACCCCGGGCGATGAAACTAACGGCCCTGGGTATCAACAAAAGAGCAATAAGATATGCTTGGAAAAACTAGTGTATGCGTCCCGCGGGTACAGTCCGGGGCCTGGCAAGCCCGCATCGCCGCCGGGGGGTTAAGAGCCCGTGCGTACAGAAAGACGATCCGGGAAATAAACGACTATCGGTATTGCCATGAAGACATTTGTGGGCGAGAATAGATTGATTTTCATTCGGTTTCGGTATAATCTAATAACACGCTGAATTGTTCTACGTTAATCTGAAAAAGAAAATTGTGAACGAGAAGGTCAATTGTAAAAAAACGAATTTCTGATCTTTTTATTGTAATATTTTTATTTACACAGTTATTATGACTGTGTAAATAAAAATTTAAATACATCAAGTACAAGTTATGCATCTAAATTATTATAAATGTTAAAAGATTAAAATGGCAATCCACGTGAATTTATTATAGCAATGAATTTTAAAGGTTCTTGATTAGGAAAACTGACTTTAAATCAAGATTAGATTAGTAACTTATCTATTGCTACGACAGGCATCGTTATTCAAAGAATTAAATCATATTTAAATGTACCTAACATTCAGTAGGTATAACTCACGTTTTATCCTTGTCTTGTAACCTTGTCAGATATTGTAGGTACAACTTTTCCTTATAAAATAAATAACAAACTGCATAATATTTCTTGGCTCGATAGAAAACTTTACTGGAAAAAAAGTAATGCCTAGCAAACCTTACTTACGTAATAGTCGGAATATCTATAGCTTTTTGACAGTTCAAGAAAACTTCCTAAAATATAGTTACACCTATCTCATTGGCAATGACTAGATAAAACCACTATCTACTAATAAAAACTATTCCATAGTTTTTCAAGTCATGCCACGTTTGCGATATATCGGAACGGGGTCGGCAATGCTGGCAATATGTATAATTGCCGGGCCGTACCCGGGACTAGGCCACACGTCACCGGGATTGCCGCGTATATCCCGGTAATTGGAGAGCAACCCGGGATTCCACTTTCTTTATTGCGAATAAACTAGTCCCGCACTGGTGCTGTTCTTGCATCTTGGTCTAAGAGTTAAGCACAAAGCGATTCTAAAGATGTCTTAATTAAAATATTTTTGCATGTAAATAGTTTAATAAAATAACTAGGTACTTCGGTACATATTTTTAACATTCGAGGTTTTATTTTTCGAAGATTTTTCTAGTACCTAGTAATGAATGGCTAGAAAACTTTACGCTGTAGTTATCTACCTATCAATTTGACCATCAGTTATAAAATAATATCTATATAAAAGCATACATACGATTGTTGCCATCAAAAGTTTTGTTAGCCACAAAAAATACTTAGTTACACAAACTAAAAACCTAAATATATGTACCTAGTTAGGTATTTACAACCATTGCAGTCAACTTGAAGATCAAATTTTTATACTAAAATTCTTGTATTCGAATACAATTTCTGTCCGTCAAATCAAAGATTCCGAATTGGTATATTTGATGCACATGCAACAAAACAAAAATCAATCTGCCTAGACCTTTCCCAACTATGAATGAACATAAAGAATAAATTATAAATATAACGGCGCGTCTAAAGGTTTTACGACGCCAAACTTACAGAGTTTATTTTAGAACGATTTTGACAGCTGTCAACTTGACTTAACCCCGAGTAGGTACCATCATCATGGCGACTACCATCTCAGTGCAGTGAGTAGATAGATTTGCGCTTGCGCCTCACGTAGGTACTCGGTGGAACGTCGTTTACATTATTGTTCATTCCCTGTTATGATCCGAGACTTGTGATTATTCAGAATATTTATTGACTTTCATTTTACTTAGGAGTAGGCATCATCATCCTACATCTCCTCGCCCGCATACCCACGCACAAGTCATAATATGACCTCTTCTGATAAAGACGACGTATTCCCTTTATACATTATTTTATTAGATATCAATAACATAACATAACGCCTTGTTTCCCCGAAGGGCTGGGCAGAAATATACCTATAGTACACCCACATTTTGCCAGATACATATCAATAGTTGTATAATTATGAAAAGATTTCAAGCCCAAAACCGCCTACTACACATTTGTACCTATATGTATTTTCACCCGCTCCGCTTTCTAAAATCTGCCCTCTACGTCTCACCCTTTGCACCAAACAATTGAAGATAGCATTTGTGTAATTTACTGGTTGAACTTACGATCGTACTCATTACTGAAAGTGTTTTGGAAACGATTTGTAATGGCCCGTTTTATTTCTGAACTAAGTAGGCGTACGCCATTCAAAATAGACTCCAAACCCGTTTGTACCGATATAAAACGTTGTTACACCTACACTTCACATTTTTTTATGTAAACAGCTAATAATATAGTATATTTAATACGTTTATAGAATGAAATCATCTCAATGTTTGATTTGATGGCTGGTTTATTACGTGTTAATTTAAGATTGGAGGTAAAGATTACGTTTTATGAACTATAATGTTGGTCGTTGAGAACAAACTGCTACTTTCTTTGACATTTGAAGCTTTTTGTTGATGGTGATTGTGTTAGACGTTTTCTTTTTATTTGTTAATGCTTATTGTTAGTAGTGTTATAATTACTTATTTCGTTTTATAAGAACCTGTGGTTAATAATATTGAATTTTTAATCACAGAAACGGATAATTTATCATAATATTGTAATCAGAAAACAACTTACTCGTGTGTAGGTATTACTCATCAACCTACGTCATTAGCTAGAAGATTTTCATATTGCCATAACCTTGTGTCCGTGTGAGTAATTATAATATAATATAATAATATAATATAATAATGTTTTATTGACATAAATAGGTTGATACATCAATTGAAACCCTGGCTCCTGAGCTAGGTGGCACCTGTGTTACAGGAGTCAGTGTCTTCACTCGTTTGTGGAACATTAACAATTTATGCAACAAAATTAAAACTAAAATGTAGTTAAACAATTAGTGCAAACTTGCTCTCATGTGATAGGATTATGTGTCCATGTGTTGTGTATGTATGTGTAAGTGTGATGGTGTGTATGTGTGATGGTGTGTAAGTGTGATGGTGTGTATGTGTGATGGTGTGTATGTGTGATGATGTTATGATTTGTGCGTGTGTTTCTCTGTGTGACAGTGCTTGGTGGTTGTGCTTTTAGATTATATCAGATATATTTATCTACCTTATAATTTATTTATTATGATTATTGATTTTTGACTATATTTTCTGTTTGTGAGTAATCAAGTGTTTTAAGCCAGGTGCTTATTTTCATCTTCGCTTTCTTTTTAGTTAGTGGGTTGAAGTCGAGAATTTAATTTAATTTATTATATATATAAATAGCTAGGTATAGGTGTTGCCGTCGAGCGGATGCGGTATTACATTTTACTGAGCGACATACATTACCGATGGTTCTTTTTAGTTTGTTCGTATGATTTACCGGTGTAATTTCATGTTGTTTCAAAGTGAGATTCTGTAGAAATAATTGTCTTACTGTAAGTACTTGACAGCTTTCATATAGGCTTTTTGTAGGGTACCGGTAGGGTTTGAAGGTCATGACTTTTAATAGGGATCTTTGTGCTCTCTCGAGGTGTATCATGTATGTTTTACAGGCCCCACCCCAGGCCGTGATACAATAACCAACAATTGACTCTACTAGAGAAAGATACACTAAGATTAAAATAATAAATGCATCACATCATCATCATGCACATGTTGTTTACTATTGAAGGTCTACTATCATGATTCACCAGACAAAATATCAATTCAGGTCCTTTATTTCTACCAACACCATTTCCTAAATTAGACAACAGAAATCGACTGCCAGTTTTACAAATTTATTCTCCATACTATTCAATGTGACCAAGTTTTTCTTTAAAAGTAGGTGCATCCGAGCGGTTGCCGTCGGCTCTTACTAAATTGAACCCAATTGAACCACATAATATTAGATTTTCTTTTGTTTTCCTATCCTGAAAGTCTCTTTGCGTTTTCAACTGGCCTTCCCTGGCCTGGCCTTTTTTTTGGCTGGTATTTATTATTTTTTAGACCATTATCCCTCCCCCTCGCCTCTATCACATGGGATTGAAACGTAACTGTCGAAATATGGGTGTACTTACTATTGGTACACCTCTGCCTAACCCTTCGGGGAAACAAGGCGTGATATTATAATATCATAGTAGACTAATTAAAACCTAGGTAATGTTGAAAGATCTAGTTATTTAATGTGATGTTAATTGGCAATTATTTAGGTAGATTAGGTAGGTATAATTTTGAATTTAGACAATAGTAATCCAGGTTTATTAAATAACTCTGGTTAGTGTGTCAAGGAACTTGCTAAATGTAATTTCTCAGTGACAATTATTCAAATCTAAATCTTCCATAGTTAATGATTATGAAAGTAGAATTATAGGTACCTTATCTTGTGAGTACGGAGTACCTACCTTATAGCAGTTTCAATATTAAAAATATTTAGGTAAGCTTTCGACAGCTTTTGGTAGATTTTACTTACAAAATGACGTAGTGAACTTACAAATAAACCATAACTTATTTATTCAAAACAAAAACGCCACCAAATCGTCCCAATGAATATTCCGCCCTATAATTATCTAAACAATAGATAGTATACAAGTACCTACCTATATACAACATAGTGGAGCTCAATGGCCGGCAATGAATACTAATTTATACGCGTTTAATGTGCCAAGCAATTAAAGTGCTGCTGTTGAGCGCTCTGCCTGACCTAGCATATATATATTGCTTTATATTATATAGTATATTGTAGGTATGCTAAAGGCTTACAAAAATATCATTTAATTTAATATATCTAATGAAAAAAACAACCAAATAAACCTTATTCTAAAGTGTAGGTACCGTGACTTTGCATTTTTCTTTTACCTACTTTTTTCCTATTGAAAAGGGTGTCAAATCAGTTTTTTTTTTTTTTAATAGATTGTTTGTTTAAAAGGACTACCTACGAGAACTGCATAGATAACATCTTTAATAACCCACGTTTTAGGAAGATTTGAACAGAACACAAGTCTCAGATTAAGAAGAGAGTCCAAAATAGATATTAATTATAGGTCAACAAGCAACAAAATATGAGATCTGTTACATGGGGTTAATTAAAATGATAACTGCACTCTGACTGCCTCGTTTGGTCTAGTGGTCGCAAGCGCTACTGTTGAGCATGAGGTACTGGGTTCGATTCCCAGCTCGTGCACAGTGTTATTGGGCTTTCCTATCAGGAATTTCTCAGTAGCAGCCCGGAGTCTGGATTTCTGCCCGGTTGATGGCAATAGGCTCGCCCCCTATTACATGAGACTTAAACATAACTGGCGAAATGTGGGTGTACTATAGGTACACCTCTGCCCACCCATTCGAGGAAACAAGGCGTGATGTTATATAAAATAAAAAAAAAAACATCTGACAATGTTTTAAATAGAAAAAGATAGCAACTTATGTAAGTTCTTTAATTCTTTTTAGCAACCCTAGTTCCTAAGTAAAAAAATACAAATAGGTACCTACAGGTAACTTTCAAAATAAAGAGCAATCTATCACAAACCATCTTTCAGTCCACATAATTATATCTGTCTCTTAAGATACAGTTTTACCTAGTTTAAGATGCAGGGTTATAATACTTGAGTACAGATTTTAACATAGAACCAGATGTATACAATGTACTTACAGTATTTCATACCTAATGGATCATCTAGGTTCCCATCTGTATTTTTATGGGAAATAAATTATTATTATTTTCGCGAGTGTTCTTTTTCTCAGCTCTAGGCTGGTTTTAGCTACATTTACGGGCCAAAGCCAAGTAAATGCAGCATGTGGTGTGTATTTAAGATGAGGGTGTGTTTTCTTCATCTAACTGCATGAATTTCCTAACTATTCTGCAGGTGTTTAATATGGCAGCCTTCTGTAGGTTGATACAAACGAATTCTTCTAAATCTATTAATTTAAGGCTACGGAGAAGATGGTTGGGGATAACGCCTGTCGTGGAGAGAACTATAGGGACAACGTTTACTTTATCTTGTCTCCAGATTCTTGTGACTTCTTCTTTAAGATCGGCAATATTTACTTATTTTTTCTGATATGTTATTTTTCCTGGTCTAGTATAGTGGATAGTCCTATCTGTAAGTATGGCTCGATCGTAGTACATTTTGTGCGTATCATTTTCAAGGATAGTTTGTGGTGTGTACTTGTAGTAAGGAGTGTTAGAGTTTTGTATGAGATTGTGTTTGAGTGCTAGTTTTTGGTGAATGCTGTTTGCAACCTGGTGGTGTCTGTGAGTGTAGTCTGTCTGTGTGAGGGTTGTGCATGCTCTAGTTATGTGTTGTATGGTTTCTGATTGAATGTGGCATCTTCGGCATTTATCGTTTGTGGTGGTAGGGTCTTTAATGATAAATTTCCTGTAGTTTTTGGTGTTGATGATTTGATCTTGTATAGCTATGATGAAGCCTTCTGTTTCAGGCAACAGATTGCAGTTATTATTATTATTATCTTATGTCCAATGCTAGACATGATATTTGGCGGGAATCTGATGCCTTTTTCATTAACTTCATCCACACTTTCTCCCCTTCCTTTTCCCCTTGCTTCCTTTTCTTCTTCCTTCCTTTTCCCCTTGCTTCGTTTTCTTCTTCCTTCTTGATTCTTCTTCTTCTTCATTTGGTAGACGGATTTCATGTTTCAGGCACGTTGTCATCAGAGAACAGGCACATCCTGAAAATATTTTTAAAAACTTAGTAGGTAGATACCTATAAACCAGGTATGTTTGAGTTTGAATCCTTTTTTTTTTTGTACCTATGGGAAATCACCAAATGACTTCTCCCGCTCTTCGTGTCAGTCTTTTACTGACTAAAACCCACCCGTGTGCCTTCAGTTGCCTGTGCCGGGGCCACGGTAACTCTTTCGAACATCCCGCAACCCTGGCTAACCTCCTAACATGGGAATCCCAACTTCCTAATCCTAACTAATATTATAAATTCTAAAGTAAGTTTGTTTCTTTGTTTTTACCTTTTCACACCTAAATCACTAAACCGATCATCCTGAAATTTTGCATATACGTTGTCAGGCGTAGGTACAGGAGCGGACATAGGGTACATTTCATCCCGAAAAAAGTACTTTTCGCGAGGAAAACAGCAATAACGTTCTTATGGTAATAGATGGCGCCACATGTCTTTCGAATCATGATTGAATTACCTATATCATGACGAGGGAGTTTTATTAAAATGTGGCTGTTAACTTACTATACGTACCTATTGTGTATCTTACGACTTACACGCGAATGAAGTCGCGGCGCACAGCTAGTACGTAATGAAATGAGTCAAGGTATTTAGCGAGAAAAAACATTCACTGGCTTATTTCATCAAAATAGAAAAGAAAACTAGGGGAATGTAGGTCGATGTCCGATAAAAAAACATTTCTTAATTAGTATAAAAAAAAAACAAGTCACGAACATCGAAATTCAATAGAAACGCAAATGTAACTACTTCGTTAATTAACATTCACGACGTGTATAGTATAAACAATTTCTAACAATAAAACGCGACGAAACAACATCGAATCTGTGTTAAAAAATAAAGGTATGGAGAAATTTATTTGTAATGGCCGCCATACAAGCGAATTGATATTATTACAAGAAAATACACTCGACAATCTAAAAGTCCATGAGCGCTTTTTCAAACAATCCTTTCTACACCCGGTCAGAGACTTTGAGACCAACACGGTCTAAAAGTACCTGGTCGAGTTTGTTAGTGAGTTACAAGGGGCGGCGATACGGGTCTTTTGGACCGCGGCATTCTCATATAGAGTTGTCAAGGGCGGGGTCTCGTGATGAATTGGAAACATTCTAAGCGGGCGAGGGGAGAGAGGGGCTTTTTTGAGGGGATCTCAGTTCGGAGGAGCTTGGGGGGTGCGGGTGCAAGGGGGTTGATGAATGGCCCTCGCTAGAGGGAGCCATGTTCATTATACCGCCGGAACGATGTGTTACTCGCCTACTAATATATTTTGCTTTAGCCCGAAAGCTTTGGGTATGTTATTAGTTCATTATTTTTAGACATTTTTATCTCTTCCGGAGATAAATAATGACGTCTCACTGATTACGTATCTTTTGGAACTATGTTATTTTTAGTTGTTTTCAAAACAATAATTTTAGACGGCGTCGTGTTATATATAGGTATATAAAATAGGTGGATAATTAAAAATAATTAATAGCTCAATTTATAAAGACATAACAGTGACTAATGGTAGTCTTGAGTACAATAAGTTGATTAGTTTCAACAACGAACACATCATTATCTTGCGCTGAATTAACGAGAATTATCTTTTTCACATCAATAATATTTTTGGTATGAATCAGCGAAACTAAGGCTTAGTGCACACAGTCACATTTGCAGCACACCTGCGTCACAGAACACGCGCGCCCTCTCCGTCAGAAAGCGAATTATAAGTGAAATACTGAGCTAATATTGGGGCTTATAATGTGGTGTAAAAAGGCAGCGCGCGTGGAATCGCGAGATAGGCACCATTGAGCCCGCGCTTAGCTTTCATATTAATGACATTTATGAGCATAAGACGTAGTTGTAACTTTTTGTTCTGTTATATGATATTTTTGTAGGAATATTTAACTTAGACAATATGCTAACACGTAAACTTTCAACTAAATACCTGGAGGTAGCTATTTAGACTTACACTTTATAGACTTTTGTGACTTAGCTTTCTGTTTCTGATGTTGTGATTATAGACTACTTACTTATAATAAGCATTGAAATAACCTGGGTAGGTAAATATTAAACTATTCTTACGGTTAACCAGAAAATAAAACTTTTATTTACTTACCTACTGGATAACCAAATGATATTTTTTTCTGGATATTTTGTTTGGTCAACTTTAAAATACAAGAGCAAATTCCAGGATTGGAAATTGTTAAATTTTTAAACGACATGCCCCTTCTGTGTTTACACAGTTTTCAGACATCTTCATGACAATATTCAAACACTGCAAGTACTTACACACAAACGTATAACAAAGAGGCGTCTCATACCTACTTAAGTATTCCATTCGCACACCACGTTTAAAATAGAAACAATGGCGCCATTAAAAATCCGCTCTTGGATATTTTCCGAGCGTATCCCGTAACACAAATAAATCGCTAGCTTTCCACCGAAGCTATTTCCAAACGAGCATTTTCTATTCTGAACCGTGCACCCGTTTTTCTTAGACGCCCATTATAAGGCGAGGGAGGGTTTTACCCCGGGGTGGTCCCCAACCCCCCCGAACCCCGAAAGTAGAGGTTAAGTCGACGTATAGGCCGTTATGAAAGTTTATAAGTAGAATGGATGATAATTATACAGGCTTTATGTATAGGGCGTGCTTTTTAAACGATATCACCTTAAAGAGTTTTCGGTGAATTGCAAATTTTGGATTACCCTGTATGTTGAGTGGAAGGGACAGATTTATTCGGATATGAATGATGCTATGAATATTTTTGGGTTTAACGACGGTTACCTTTGAAATAAGTACAGTTTAGAGATTCAAGACTACCGTGGATCACGATTTTATGACATTTTCACATCAGACCGAAAATAAAACAAATGCGAATCGATCTTGTCTCGGCAGTTCCACGCACCAGCGCATTGAGAGCGTTCAAAAACCAACTAATCTGCAATCACATGTTAATTCCCAACAAACTTAAAGCTGACTTAACATAGACGCGACATAGACTCGGAAGCGCCATACAACACCGCAAACTTCGAAACACCAGCTCTATTTACATGTAAATACTTTGAAAAAGTAATTTGCGCCGAGCGTCTCTCGCGCCGCCCTCGAGATTGCGAAAAGGCACATTAAGCTTCCTCCAGGTGATGCATGATAACTGTTATGGCCGAATATAATTTTCTCAGGGCCGCATCGCTCCCTTAATCCCCGCAAAGAGCCTTCGGAATTATTCCTACAGATATTTACGGTTTCGTGAATAAATAAAATTATGAACGGTGTGTACGGGGATCTAACTAAGTCGGTGCGGCTTGGCTCCATCTTGTTTATTATTATACCTATATTAAGTTGTTTATCTTTTTAATGGTCGCAGAGAGTTATACGGGTCGATGCGATTTATGTCGTGTAGGATAAGAAACTCGGTAGGATAAAAAGAAGGAATGTCGGGACTCGAGTCTGATTCCACGCGAGATTGGATTTTTAAATTTAGATGTGATGATATTGTTCCGTTTGCTTTATGTTTATGGATTTTTTGTTTGAAATTGTTTAAGAGAAAATTGTGATCAAATGAGGACCTACCTACTTAAGTGGTTTATAATTTTCGGAGGCTTTTAGGAGAGTCTTATAATTTCAAAAATACAATAATAGGTATACAGCGTTACCTGTGACTGTAGTAGCACAATCTATAAAATCACTTTAAGAAGAGTTGCACTTTCACCTGCCAATAGATATCACGAAGGTAAACTTCAATCGAAAGCAAAATACTATTTACATTTTGGAGAACCATCTAAACCACAGTTCACAATTTTAAAACACGGAGTCACGTCAGACGTATATAGCGTTCGATATTACACTCATAACAATCTCAATATTCACTGAAAGGGGTAAGTACTAGTCTCACAAAAATAGGTACGCTTTTTTGAAACTATTTCTAAAGACTCATGGTCAACACCAGACAAAGGAATCCATGAAATTCAAACAATATTGCGCAAAACGGCACTTTGCGCAATATATCGTCGTAAAAACAACAATAAACAAAGAAAGGGTAACAAAGTCACTCCTCAAACCCTTTTATTGCTTTCGAAAGAAAAACAACCCTTCCATTGATATCACAAAGAACTTTTGTTTCGGCTCGCGCGTTATTTTGACGCAAACGCTTTTAAAATTTCTAGGAAAGTAGGTAGGAATGTAAACAAAGCATCGTCTGTACATTTTTTTATAAACACCTAGCAGGTAATATATTGGTCTTTCAAGTAAAAAAGTTAACGGATTGCCATTAAAGAAGATAAAAAATCGTTACTCTCTTACATTGAAAAATAAGTGTTTCAAATAGCCGTCTTCAAACGGGACGTTGGCCATAAATTCGTTTACAGCATGCCCACTGGGTGTTACATGAAATATATTTATTCCAATTTTTCTTGCACTCATGAACCTATATTGGTATGCAGACGCATTATTTATTTATTATAATTCTGGAAGACGCAGAAGTTTTTCCTTCGGCGCGTGAACGCTACTTCAAATTGTCGAAAAACTTGACTAAATGGCACTGTGCGTGACGTAATTAAACGCAAACTGTGTACAAATAAACGTATGTCTAATAAACGTAGCATTAATAGACATGACTAACACATTGTTACCAAACGCTAACAATTCGTCCCCACCGCCACCTAATCATAACCAAATACCGGGGACCAAAATAGCGGTAAAACTGAGTGCAACGACCTCATTGCAGACCCTACCCAAGGTCGGGCTAGTAAAATGTTTATGGACTATAAAACCTCGTCTGCACTGTGTCTCTATGTCAAGGACTCCAGACAATTTTATTGACCATTCTCTGACGATTCGACGAGACAGAATTTACAACCGACTGTCAACTGCCAACCCTTTATTGTTTTTAAAAACAGATGCTGGGCACAAGTGGGGTACCAGGATGCCTATTGAGCTAAGAATAACGATGAGAATGCAGTTGATGAGTTTTTTTCGGTTATTATACAGATGTTTAAATATTTGAATTACCCATTTTGTTTTTTCTGTGTCAACCTACTGTCTATTATATTTTTTACTTAAAATAGAATACATGCTTAATTGTTTGAAATAAAAATGAGTTGAATAAATATTAGCTATTAGAAATATTAGAGAATATTACTAAAGATATTCATCAAACTTATTACTCCTTACGAGCAAAAAAAGTTTTACCTTTTTGCTGAAACGTTGTCTGAAACTGAAATATTTTTTTGTAAGTAGAAATCACACTGTAAAAGTTTGTCAAGCATATAACAACATTAAAGCTGAACAAGGCAATGGAAGTTAACCTGCTGCACGTCACGTCTGGAATCCGTTTTAGTCATGGTACGCACATAAAACTTGCACAAGACGAAGGGTCGGGAATTCGGAATTAAATATTCCATAAAATCGCAGCACTTCTAAAAGAAAAGCAATATCGGATACGCAAGTGGCTAATGACAATTTGATGCCGACGGTATGGCGCAGTCGTAAAAAATCACTAGAAATGATCCCATTTTGATTAAAAAATCACGAGTAACCACCCTCAGGCGCTCACAAAAGGAAACTTCCGAATGATTTAAAAGTTTTAATAACGGAATTCTAGTGAAATGACATTATACTTTCAAATTAGGAGTGAAAATTTAATTTAAAGGAGAGACAACTCGCCGTTGTAGGGGCGAATGAGATTCACCATCGTAAAAATGTACAAGCTCTTCTTTCACAGTTTCTTTTCAGTGTGCAAAATTTATGCCGCTTAAATCTCTCCGAGGAAAATTAGAAGGGGCCTGTATTTATTAAACTGGATGGTTCTCACTCGTTAGAGGAATTTTAATAGGCGAAGTTTTCCTTATGAATGCGGCTTTCGCTATGACTTTCGAGTTATCTTTTATTAGATTTCAGTCCTAATTAGGGTTGTCAAGTGTTCTGGAACGAAATCTTTAATGACCACTTATTACACTGGGTTTCGGTCACGAAGCAATTTTTTTCTGAAACTTAAACATCAAAAACGGTCAGACATTTTACAATGTGGGGTAACAATTTTATTTTAACTTTAGAGCCACAGAATATTCAACGTTACCAACTTTTCGCTCCAGACAATACACGAACAAGCTTTTTAACTTTTAATTTCTAATTAGAGGGGCGCATTATTAACAAAACAAACATTGTGTGTGTAAACTAACATGGCGAACGCAAGAGAGTGATATTGCTATTATAATTTTGTTCTAAACGGGGCGCACACGCGGGCCGTCTCCGTTTCAAAGCATTTTCATGTATAGCTAATTAAAATACGCTGTCGCAATGTAAACGGCGCGAGCGGTTGCTGTAAACGTACCCAAATTATTTGTGCTTTGTTAAAATTATTTTTTACGTACTTGCATTGTTTGTGACGAGCTTGTGGCTAACTTATAACAGCCGCAAGGATCGATTGATCTGGTTAAGCTACGCTTGCTGCGGTTGGTCCCTGGATGGGTGACCATCTTTACATACCATGACCCCTTCGTGCCTCGGAAAGCACGTTAATACTTTGGTCCCGGCTGCCATGTCATTTGTAGATCTTTGACAGATGTTACAGGTCGTCAGAAGCCCGAAAGTCTGACCACCAAGGGGTATCGTGTTACCCAGTAACTGAGTTGTCGCTTTATATAAAATACTGGTATTCAGCTGCATCCGGTTAGACTGGAAGCCGACCCCAACATAGTTGGGAAAAGGCTAGGCTGATGCATTTACAGAGTATGCTTTTAAAAAGAAGGATAGCTATGCCCGAAATTAATTGTGGTGATGTAGCTGTGCTACATCCTACACCACAACCTACCATACCTACCTAGGTTCTATCTAAAGGACACTATTTAATATTACTAGGTATATTAAATCCACATTTTTTATGCTGAAGGTCATAGAATTGTTGGTTGGTATTTTAAAATGAATCAGTTTAAATATACTTATTGCATGTATTTGTAATAAATAACATTACTTCAGGCAATTATTCTAAAACGATTATTATCTGGAAAATGTCATTTTGCATCAGTTATAAAAATATAATGGTATTTTTACATTAACACCTACCTAATCGTTAGCAAACACTCAACTCAATACATCAGATCTATAATAATAAGCATTTCAATCTCAAGTTCTCTTTTTCATAAATCAGATTATGAACAAAAAATCGTGTTCAAGCCATTTTCGATTTGAAATAAACTTTTAAATCATTACAATAAAGAAATAATAATTTAGAAAAGATAATTTAACGTCTGGAAAGTTTCTTATAGTCGTTTTAAAAGATATTTATTATGTCAATATTTCTTCAAATCTATTCTTCGTTTATTGTAATTTTGAACTTTATCATGATATTTTAAAATCTGTTCAGCAACTTTCACTAGATTTTTATTTGGTAATATTTTAGATGATTTATTATTTGCTGCCATGTTGTCAGACCATATTAAAATATGCATAATTAGATAAAACATGTACCTACCTAAGTACCTACATAGTTAGTTAGTTTTGACAGCATAATATGTGGCCGGTATCTTCATAATGTATTCGAAAATTGAATCGTAGGTATTCCAAATGTATGTGCAAATTATCATCTTTTATTGTCCCTTAAATACCTTTTCCCATTAGCAATTTGCTTTTAGCAATGACCGATCTTTTCTTGCATCCAACGAGCAAAATTTCACTTCAAATTTCATTTTACTTTTTCATGAGGTTTGACGAGTTATCTCGTCAAACCAAATAAAGAAACACCCAATTAAGCTTAAAACATGCTCAACATTTCCATACACATTTCCTAATTTTCCCACAGAGAAGTAACAATAAAATAAAGAACATTGTATCGTTTCATGGCCATTTAAAAACGTTAACAGCCACACTAGAGGATCGTCTACGTTCGGTTTATAAGCCATTAACCAACCGTTTGGCCGTAAAGTTGACAAGTCTCGTCGTTAAGATTAGGTGCAGTACACCTCTATTAGCTCGAGATTGCTTGATGTTATAGTGATGACCAGAATATAGGTAAAGCGGAGTAGGAACTTTAAGATTGTCTTCGTGCTTGAAGTCTGTTGCTGAAAAGGACTTCTAATTAACAGATAGTTTAAGAAAGTATTGCCGTGTCGTTACATTTGTTTTGGTCAACATCAACTTAGCCTATCGCAGTACACTGCTGGACATAGGCCTTTCCCAGGCTGCGCCACAATACCCTGTCCTCCGCCTTCCGCATCCAGTCTGTCCCAGCCACCGTTTTGTATCCCACCACTAACAGCTATTTGTTTTTGTATCGTTTAGTAACTCGTCGACAATCACTTTCCGGCTTTCATCTGTTTTTTTAATAATGTATAATAATAATGTTTTTTAATAATTTCTGTTTATTTATGTTTCTGTTTACAGTCTTCATAAGTAAGCCTGTAAGTTTTGAAGGCTGGTGCTTAAAGTACCTAATTGTTTCTCTTAGGCTGATTGAACCAGTCTTTTATCCGCAGAATGAAATTGACGTTTGACAGTTTTTATATGGAAAATCTGACAAAAACTACACACACACACTACACACTACTACACTTTTTAGATTAGTCTAAAAAGTGTAGTAGTGTGTGTGTGTGTGTGTGTGTGTGTGTGTGTAAGTCTTTATACTAGGTATAAAAGTTTGGTCAAATTCACCCTTGGTCCTTTTATTGAGCTTTGTAGATAGATACTGCAATAATCTACTAAGGGCTGATTTTTCAATCGTCAGACAACTTTTACCTGAGGAATAAATATGGCGGTTTGACAAATTTTCTATACAAAAGCTGTCAAAACGTCAAACATATTCCCCAAATAAAAGTAATCTGACGATTGAAAAATCAGCCCTTAGTAAGTATAGTTTGACAATATTTAAAGATTCCATCGTTTATTTTCGGAAAAACCGAACTTTGCAGAATGAAATATGACTGGTCTATTGAGAGTGATGGAATTAGTGCGTCAATCAATATTAATTTAGGGCGGGAATATAAATCAATTTCTATTCGTCGATAGTCACATTTTATTCGCTATATTTCGGCTTTTCCGAAGACGAAACGATGGTTTTTCTAACTAAACAGACAGATGTGCTGCTGGGGAGTTTGTTGCGCCACTTCTTCCCAGCTAAAGCACTAGAAAGTGGTGAAGGGTAGGTGTTTTGGGGGACTGTCTTATGTAATTTTTGACGTTCGAAAAGTGCTGATTCTCAGCCTAGTTTGAATAAATGACTTTTGATTTTGAACCTTTGTGTCAAACTGTAGGTACAAACTGCAAAAGGAAAGCAGTCATGTGTAAGGTGAAAGCTACAACATAGTAGACCTACTTAACTAGTCACTTTAATTAACTAGATAGCCTGTACACTTCTTAAATATATAGTAACGGTATCAAATGCCCTTTAGTTTTACCGCCCATAATTAAAACCACAAGAAGAACGTTACCTAAGTGGTAAAAAACAATAAAGTTCTTTTCTTGCCTCATACTTACAAGTAGTTTTTTTATGTAAAACATTTTCGTGAAAATTAACTTCAAAGAATGTTTGTATAATATGCGTTATATTATTCTCGTTAAAACCATTTTTATGATGATGAGGTGTCTAAAATAGCGGCTCAGGTAAATAATAGAAAATTAAGTTGCATGAATTTCTTAATGAGCCCGTTATTATACTTTCGCATACCGTATGTTTGTACGATTTTATGTTAATTATATTTTTTGTTCATAATTTAAGAAGTGAAATTAAATTATTATTTCAAGAATTCAACTAACTAAATGAAGAATGCGTAATAATGCTATCTAAGTGAATGTGTAAATTATTACGATAGCCGAATAAGTATAAGCATTGTGATTACAGATTTTAAAATTTCGTAGTACCTAACATTCTTCTGAAATGCTGCGTGTCTGTTTGTAATGTCAAAATAACAGTTTTTTTACTAAATGCATATGAAAGTACTTACCTATATACGGTATTTATAACAAAAAAAACAATTTTTGCAATTTTTGTCTGTCTGTCTATCTGTTTGTTTCGGCTAACCTCCGAAACGGCTAAACCGATTTTGACGCGACTTTCACTGGCAGATAGCTGATGTTATAAGTGGTAACTAAGGCTACTTTTATTTTAAAAAAAAGAATTAGCGTTCCACGCAAACAAATTATTTAATCCATGAAATTGTGAACAAAATCCGAATCAAATAGGGAAGTAAGGATTAAAATCCACGCGGGCGAAGCCGCGGGCAACAGCTATTTTTATAATATGTACAGATAACGTAGGGAGATGATATAACCATAGTGATATTCACCAGCCCACTGATCCACCTTCCCCACTCAATGGTGTTGCAAAAGGGAGTAAAGATAGTCCATCAAGAGTAGATACCTATCTATGAAGTGCAGCGTCTTTCTGTCTGTTTAAGTATATTATAATCAATCCGTTTATCAAGCGTGTTGATTAAGACAATATTACTGAAAGACCCAAAATCAACCTACATTTTCGGGATGAGACGATAATTATAAGATCAAGGGTAAGTTTTTCTTAGAAATATATTTCATAACGGATCAGTTATGCCTACATTAATATGATAACAAAATCAAACTGCAGTTTTTCCTCAAAATAAAGTTATTTAAATATCCAATAGGTATTTAAATAAAAAATGTTCCCAAGATAACAATAAATTCACGAGGTCTTTTGAGTTCATACAAACATACATCAATGTCACATCATACGTGATTTTAATTGTTCTTTTAATACATTAACAATTTATTTTAAGTTGTTTTTTATTTGAATCAGCTGTCGGGAATATATTTTTAATTTATATTAGAGCTTTAACGTGAGACTTAAGAGACATTTATACAACATAATTCATAACTTTATGTTTTTAGATTGCTATGTTTATTGAGGTTATCGAAATGTGTCTTTGATAAAGCTTACCTAATAATAAATAGGTATGCAACAATGTGGTGAACACAAATCTTTACTTATTTTTCTTTTTACTATACATAGAGTAGGTATATGATATTCCATGGGACTTAAAAATAACTGGCGAAATGACGGTGGTAGGTACTACACCTCTGCCTAACCCTTCGGGGAAACAAAGCGTGATGTTATGTTATGTTTATGATATTATTTTCAAGCAGAATGAGCTGACACCTACATTTCTCCGATTGTAATGCATTGCCTTTCTTATCATTTTTGAAGAACTAAACCAAACTTTTTGGCATGGACGGATTGATTGAGCCAAAGCGATTTACAGCGTTAAGTCTATTTTTGGATTAAGAATAAAAACAGTTCCATCGTTTTTTAAACAGTTGAACATCACATAATAGTCTTATGAAAGTCTCAACGTCGCTTACAACTCAATGTTTTATTAAAATCGTTTTCTGAATGTAGGTAATACGTTTGCTTCTCGAAATACGGTCCGACGGTACCCCATAACGAATGGGAATGACCCCATTAGGGGCACCTTTTAACGTATTAAATCGAAACTTATCGGGAGTCCTGTCCACGGTCTAACCCAAGGGTGAGCCTTATCGGGCATACCACTCACTTAGGGACACTAGGATAGTGGATGCGGGATATACGATTCTCATTTGCGGTTTATACCGGGGACAGCTCTATAAATATGTAGGTATCCCTGGTAGGTATTTATGCATTCGCAAAGTAGGTACGTCTAATACATGAATTTTGTATGTCTTCCCATTTGTTGAGTTTAATTTATTCAACAAAATAAATAAATACTAACCTAAAGTAACTAGCCTAAAATACAAAAACAATACCTAAGTAGCGGTAAGATTTTCACAGAACTTATTATTTAAAAAAAAAAAACATTGGCTTACACTGAAATCAATGGCTGAACTTCTTAGTTAGGATAGGTATAGATACTTACCTATTATTACCTACTCTATCTTGCATTTATTTTTTTTTTATTATCTGGTAGTTTTATCTGTGAGAAGACCATAGTTCGGTTATGAGTGATAACTACCTAATAGAAGTTATCCTCATGATAATCTAAGCAAATGAACCCAAAAGCTTTAAATAATCATAAAGAAAAATAAACACAAAAATAAAACCGCATTCAAATTCAACTGACTTTCAACGAAACTTTTTTTCAAAAAGCTTTTTAAATTCAAAAGCTCTACACTGCTTTCAGCGCCACAGGAATCAAAGGTTCGTGTTTCCAATCACTTTGATAGCGTAGAAGCCTTCGCCTCCACGTAGTTCCTATAAAGGCTACGAGATGGCAGCACAGGTACGAAACTGTAATATCATCGTAAAATTAATTTCAGTGGTTATGTGCTCACTTTGAAGTCGTTTTAAGTGTTTTAGTATGAAATTTAAATGAATAGAATATGATTTTACCTGAATTTGGTCCCCCTGTGTGAATTTAAATGACATGGTTGTTATTTGTGCACTACTAATGGTTTATTTAGTACAATTAAGTACCTACCTAATGTTAGAATAAGTTTACTTATTTGCAATAGTTACACCCAGTTTTTGTTACCATTTCAAGGTCCAAATTTAATTTATCCACCTTGAAAATTTACTGCCAACTCAGAATATTGTTGATGTGACAGTAAATTGCCAACGTTCATTTTAAATATTCCGATTCTTATCATTTGAATCATCCCTTTAATCATAGCTTTAAATAATAAAACTAGATAAACAACCAGCTTCCGTTACTTAATCAGTTTTTCTCACACAAAACATTATTCATTAACAAGATTAAATATTTATCGTTTATCTAATTAAAAAATCCATCCCCTCTATACAAAATTGACTATTAAAACTGTTAGAAACACGGCCATTAACACTCATATACCACTTGTACACAACGCCCCTATACGATCGCCATTTCACATCATTGCTAAATTGGTGACCACATAAATCCTACTGTTTAATTTAATCAACAATGCTGTTCTTCACTTATAAGTACACTTTATGCCCACTCCATCCTGACCTCTGAATCATAACCGATTCACCCCTTTTACTGAAATAAAAATAGAGGAGGCGAGGGGAAGGGTAGGTCTCCTTATGTCGGTCAGTAGGTTATCCATAATTTCATTTATGTGGGAGCTTACCCATGCATGTTGTCTTTGACAAGAGTAAGATTAATTTCAATATGATAAGGGCTTAAAAAGGATGTTTTTTTGTTATGTTGCTTTAAAACTAGGAGTTACAAAATATAATTGTAAAAATCTGCTATTTTGTGTTTGAAAAGCAACTTTCTACCTTGTAAAATGAACATGGAGATTGAGATTTAGGTGTTGGTATAGAGTAAGTAGTTCATTGCTAAAAAAGCACTGAGGGTTTCCTTAATGTCATTTAAATTTAATTTGGGAAAGAAAGAACATTACTTACTTATTTATTTACTACAACTGGTAGAAAAATTCTAAACGATAACAAAACAAATAAAAATAACAACCCACATGTTTCCCACCAAAAAAACAACACTTATTATTACATATCAAGCAATAGTATGTGTAAACAAACTCATAGTTACGATAAGCATCAATATTTCGGTACTCCAAAGAGACATTACGGATCATTGTTTATCATCTTCCTATAACAATAATGACATTTCAAATTCAAATGTAAAATGGCGGCGCGTTGGGTGGGGTTCCTCCCTACCGGATGCGAAGCGCACCGTCGGAAACGAAGGGAATTATTTATGAGACTGTCATTTATAATTTATTTTATTCCCAACTTTCGATGACATACTAATGTTCGGTACGACACATAACATTACCATTTCAATAATCAACGACCGTCACCATAATTTTTCTCATCGCTAAAACTGTGTATGAAAATTAATAAAATACACCCACGTTGTAACTTATACTGTTCGTACATAATAAAGATAATGAATTTATGATAATAATCTTCAATTTGGCTTTTAGTTTGTCATCTTATCTATGCACCTACCCGCATGATGACGCAATAAAATTCAACTAAACACAGTTGGAATTTATTTTAAAAAACATACCTAAGCATCTAAAATATGTATTTAAATATTATTATATAAAGCAATATATTTTGGTTTATTTATTAGCTATTATGTAAAACAGCGGCAAAAATAGCTATAATTTATGCGTTTAGATAAAAAGCGGGAAAAAGAACAGGTTTCCGTCATTGGCTAATCTTTAAATGGTTGCGTTAGTGTAGGGAGACTACCGTACACTTACCTACGAGGAGTAAATAAAGCAACTTAAACCAACAAAGAAGCATTTGGAATGGCAGATAATGAGTGTGACCAGCGAGAAGGAACGAAATGTCTGGCTGGGAGAGGTTACGATATTTCCGGGCCATTTGACACTTTGTTGTTACCCTACACAGTGTCATGGGCACGCGGCGGGGGAAGAGAAAGAAAGATGGTACAAATAAAACTGTTTTATGTATGTAGGTATATGCACAGACTTACAGTTATTTTAATGTTTGGATAGAACAGTATTAAAAGAATGTTATCTTTTCTTAATTATTCGATTTTATTTTCCTTTTATTTCACGAATAACTCAGTAAATTAATCTACCTACCTAGGGAGCGGTCCATGCAAACTTGACAGTAGGTATTTGTTTTGGTTTTCAGTCGATGCTCCATTTAGGTACATGGTGATTCGAGTGATTTTGGTCAATATAATACACGTTTTACTACATACAACTTATCATAACATCACGCCTTGTTTCCCCGAAGGGTTAGGCAGAGGGGTAAGTACCTATAGTACACCCACATTTCACCAGTTGTGTTTAATACGTACTAAAGCCATTAAAAATAAGTTACGAGCCTATAAACAAACGGAATGTAGAACATGTATAGTGCGATAGTTTTACAAATAGCCTGTTAATTTACTTGTGAGTCACTCGGGACCACACAACGTAACCTTATGTTAAATCCTAGACTAATAGCATAACTATTAGACCACACATATTCGGCGACACCAAATAAATTCAGTTGGTATAAATAAAGTGTGTAATAGTGTGTGGACAAACACAAGTTTTGTGGGTTCCGCATGCTTTAATTCTTTCAAAGACTTTAAATTATTTACTTTTTAGTTTTTAGTATTATAAATCTCAAGTTTCCTTTATCAAGTTAGGACACAAATAATACCTTTAGAAACTTCGGCACTGAGCAGATTATTGCATAAAAAACTGTACTTTAATTACTTGTTATTAAAGATCAAAATAGCATATCTACTTACAACTTTGACCAATGTCGAATTGACATGAACCTAAAACCTTTTAAATGGCCTGGCCATTTAATGAAATCTTTCTGTTTTTTGGTTAATTGTCAGAATCTGTCAAAGTCATATTTTTAATTCGGTCTGACATGTAAAGAAGATGGCTGAATGTAATTCTGCGGTATCAACATTATGACGCAATATAATAATGCTGATTCGATAAAGCAGATTCTGTCATGCAACGAGCAGACAAAAATAGCCCTTAAGGTGAGAAAACATATTTTTCAAAACACTTGCTCATAAAGTTATTTTTAATGAACCGCTTTTAGGTTCATAATGCAGTGTATTAAACACGCGTGCTTTTTACTTTATATTACCGCTCTAATGCGGTAATGTGCGCCACAGATAACTATTTACTAGTCGAAGATATGCGCTTTTTAAATCTCTACAAAGAGACTTCATGCCTTTTTACATAAATAATAAAATATGACAAATAAATATAATATTTCATCAAATTATTTATTTTTGTCAAAAAAATAACAATATTTCGTGTTCTACATCGAAATAACATACAAAATATTCAGTTTTTATGCTTTTGATACGTATTAGACTGTTCGACGGCTACGTCCTTTGCCTCTCCTTCAATCTGCGAAGACGCCGCGAAAAAAGGAACCGGCGGGCCATATTTATTTTTTTTTTCTTAATTTTGTAATTAGCATTGAGGTTCAATGTAAATTAGAGCAGACACCGCGAACAAAATTTTTGCGCAACACATTTTGGTCCGGGACCACAAAACATCTCAGTCTACTCCTGATGTTTATGGTGGCAGGACATGACCAAATAATTATAAAATAACTTTTGAAAATGCCTTCTTGTGTGATGAAAAATTGTTGCCATCACTCAAGAAAATCCATTTCATCGGTGGGTAAAAAAACACTCGTTTTAAACTCATTTAAAAGTAAATAATTTTTACAATAACCATTTTGCGTGAAATGGTGATTACCTATGAAAAATAAACGGAACAGAAATGACATATTATCTTACCTACTAAGTACTATACCTACCTCATGATGTTACCTAAGTCTGTTGTCAGATGCTATGCATATCTGTTTTATTAAATTATTTCCAAATTATGAATTCTCTTCTTTACAAATTAGGTATGGATAATTTTATGGAAAATGAGCCGCGGACATGCGACCTAAATAAGACTTTTCTTTGGTTTGTTACAATTTAATAAAATGGTACGCTTAATTTGAAGGTAAATAAAGGTAAATGCTTATTTTAATTATACCATATGTTAGATATCAAGTAGACAGAATAAGCAAGCTGTGTCGCATCTGCGCGTACGGATTACTCCATAGAAATATAAAAAACAGATCTATAGATTACTCGATGAGAACCCCTTCGCAGCGCGCATGCACCGCGGTTGTCACATGTCATTTGACATCTCCGATAATCAGTTTGTAATAGCTGCTCTAGTTTACATTGAACCTTAATGGTAGGTAATTAAGTATTGAAACTTTATTTATTATTTGCCTCGCAAGTGTGTTGAGAAACGTCGTATGAAACGAGGTGCATTGATCATTACACACTCGGCTCCCTTATCGCCGCCTCGAGTGTAATGACCATACAGCACACTTGTATCATAATGTACGGATGTGACTGTACAGTCACGAGCACTAATATGTATACACTTAGCACAATTCAGAAGCGATTTTCTCGTGGAATTACAATTGCAACTTTGAGATAAGTTCTTTTTCATAATTAGTTACAACATAAAATTACAATCAATACAGTAGGTTGGAGAAAATAACTTTCAAAAGTTGCTCCGTGTATGCAAATTAGTGCTCGTGACTCTAAGTGCGGTTCAAACAAAATATAGATTAGGATAACTTCAAACTTGACTGACATTTTCAACAAGCATTTATGTAGGTAGTAAAATTAGTTCCCAGTAGTAAAAATTTAGCAAGTTTTCCAAAGCAAAATGCAGGTAAGAATCCTAACTAGTTAAATATTTTATTTTATTATAATTTGTTAAAGACTTTTTTTTGTCCGACTTGTGTAATCTTACTTAGCGCGAATTCAACCAAATTTTTATACCTAGTAAGTCTAATCCAGCGAATAATTTTTAAATTTTTGACAGATTCTCCATACAAAAACTGTCAGACGTCAATTTTATTCCGCGGATAAAAGATTCTGACTTTAGTTAAATCAGCCCTTACCCGAAATGAAGAAACAAATTATACAATGGATGTAAAATAAGCTAAAGGATGTGAGTAATTTATATCTTCACCAAGTGCTCACTTTAGCGTCCATTGTAGAGTACTTGTATTAAATTACCTACTTTGTATGTCAAGATCACAGTTTCTAATCCTACCTAATAATATTAGTATTCCTTTTACACATGGTATTTACATTTATGAAGCTGAACGTGTCCTACTAAGATAATAATATGAGATCACCAAGCGTGACGTTTTTTGTAGATACCAATTTAATCTATTGAAGTTCAAGAACTGATTTTACACCAACTATTTAATATTTAACTGCCTCGTTGGTCTAGTGGTCGCAAGCGCTACTGCTGAGCATGAGGTCCTGGGTTCAATTCCGTGGTCGGGCAAAGTGATATTGGGTTTTTCTATCTGGAATTTCTCAGCAGCAGCCCGGAGTCTGGATTTGTGTCCGGTTGACAGCAATAGGCTCGCCCCCTATTACATGGGACTTAAACATAACTGGCGAAATGTGGGTGTACTTTAAGTAGGTACACCTCTGCCCAACCCTTCGGTGAAACAAGGTGTGATGTTATGTTATGTTTATTTAAATCCACATAAGTTAAGTTATTTTTATCCTTACTGTGATATAACGTAATCAATACATACATAGGATGCTGAAAATAATAAAACACTAACATCTAATGGCTGCAAAAATAAATTAGGCAAGTATAGGTACTTGGTTAAAATGGAGGGCTCGTGTCTAAGTAATAACAGTCGCACGGGTCGAGCCATCAGGGTAAGCTACGCTTGCCGGAGTTGGTCCGTGGATGGGTGACCATATTTACATACCAAGACCCCGCCGTGCCTCAGAAAGCACGTTAGGCCGTTGGTCCCGGCTGTCATTTGTGGATCTTTGACAGTCGTTGCGGGTCGTCAGAAGCCCGAAAGTCTGACATCCAGTCTTACCAAGGGGTATCATATTACCCAGTAACTCAGACAGGCAGTCGCTCCATGTATAATGCTGGTATTCAGCTGCATCTGGTTTGACTGGAAGCTGACCCCAATATAGTTAGGAAAAGGCTAGGCAGGTGATGACTTGGTTAAATGTCGGGTAAAAAAGAAGGACCTGTGTTTGTAAACATTTCTAACAAATCATGAGGCTGGTACTTAGATGCTATAGTTAGGTACATTTTCCATTTACTATAAGGAACGCCTAGAGAGAACATCTTTTTTGAATAAAAGAAAGATGCTCCATAAGAGCACCACCACCTCACATCTCTTCAGAAACAGAGAACATCTCTTCACCACCCTTGGTTGACTGGTAGAGAATGCCTAAGGCATTAAGTCCGCCTTTGTACTTTTTTAAGTGTGAGAAGTTTAAATAAATAAATAAATAAGAGCATCTCTTCAGAAATGAGTGGTGCTCAAACGTACTTATTTTTCTTGTAAAGCTTTCTCAACATGACGTCATGACTACGGGATTATCATAGGTAGTTATTCTCTTTTTAAGAGTAGGTATTTAGTTTATATTAGCTGATCTGATACCTAGCTATTTGTAGGTACTTTTTGGTACTACTTAGATAACTAAATAGGCCCAAAAAGTATAAACATTGAGCGGTAAAAAGTACAAACCAAGTTAAATCATTCTTCGACCATTCATTCAGTCATTCATTCATGCATTAATTCATTACTCTCTACCAAATATATAAGATGATGATTAGAAGTTATTTGTTTTAATTGGCAATTAATATTTGATAAACTAGCTTTAGAACATGTAAATGTAGGTACGAGACTTCAAGCAATGCCGATTGAATTAAAAATAAATAGTAAGTAAACTATCCGATATCTTACCTCTACTCAGAAAGAAGGAAGCATAAATTGAACGTATGCGCAATCAAGATCATTAATTGAGCTGTAGCCAGTTCTTTGCCATAATTATATGCCAACGTAAATTAATAACACATCACTTGTAAGATAATTAGATATTATTTTATATGACGCAATGCCACAAGGCAGTATTTTGTTTTTAACGGACTTCAAAAAAGAAGGAGGTTATCAATTCGACACCTATGTATGTACTTAATATTATTGAAACTGCAATATATGTTTGTCCACGCATTTCTCCAAAACTGTTAATCGGATTGTGATTGTGTTTATTTTTATTGGCTTACATTAACCTACTTCAACTTAGGGAACAGTGCAAGATTCTTCAAAATCGGGTCAGTAGTTTTCAATATATGGACTAATACGTGTAAGTGTGACAGCCTGGCTTATTGATACGAGCTACGGGTGTGGGTGAAATAGAAAACATCTCAAAACCTTGGTCAAATTCTAGTGCCGTATTTGCAACAAAACTTTTTATTACAAACAATATTCGATTTTACTTAAAATTAAAAATAACGAAATAAAAAAGTAATTACAAAAATTAAATCGATTTCAAAAAGAAATGAACTCAAAATTATGAAATAACTTTGACTTCGGAAGTCAGTGGCAAAAAACTAAAATACCTATAGATCCCAAAACACTCACTTCCGTAACCAAATTAATTCATACCTACTTAATTTTGAGTTAATTTATTTTTAAATCGATTTAATTTTTTTAAATTACTGTTTACTGTATTGTTGAAACTGAATGATGTTGTGCCAAGCCCGCCGCCTAGAGTATCAAAGTTTCCATATCACTATCTTATCATTAGTTATTAATCTACTCCGTTTCTTAACCGACGAAACAAAGGAGGAGGTTCTCATGTCGACGCATACCTAAGTATATATATATTTATGTATGACCACGCATAACACTTTACAGAGTAGTTCGATTTGAACGATCATTGTTATATTCGGGAGGGTATACCTCGAAATTGGGCCCATGTAGTTTTTGAGTTAGCTTCAATGATACCTACGTGTTTTTCCCACTTAGTCTATGTGGATGATGTTCTAATAACGTCCTGTCACTGTAATTTACATAACAGGTATTGGTATTCGATTTTATGTGGAGAGTAGGTATGTACAACAACTAAAAACTGAAAAATAAAAACTATATTATTACAAAAAAACACTGCAAAGTAAAAAATAACTTTAATTTCGTAAGTTGGTGGCAAAAAACGAGAATACAACACCAAAGACACCGACTTCCGAAATTAAAGTAATATTTTACTTTGTAGTGTTTTTTTGGAAGTCCATTGTTTTTTTTTTTTTTTTTTTTAAATGTCACTACTGTCAAAAACCAAAACAACACTACCTATCAAAAAACTTTTGATAGTCATAAGAAATTAAAAGTTTTTAGGCTGAACAAGAATTACGGAACTACCACTGAGCCTCGTTAGACCCTAGGCTAGTTTAATGATTTTCTTGTGCAATTCGTCTTAGTCGTTTTCAGTTGATATAAGCTCATCAATCAATACACCACTGGGTTTGAAGAACCAAGAGTCAATTTCTTTCTAACAAGCGATAGACGCTACTAAACTACATACTCTCATACTACATAAACCCAGGAACTCACATACATGAATAAACAAACCGATTATACAAATGTTAATTAGGACACGACTGTTTCAAAGAAAGTGGAGTCCTAGGCCGGGAAAACGTTACGATACTGTGACTCATAAGAATAACACAATGGGGCGCTAAGTGGGTAATCAATTCAAGGAATGGCTAATGACAAGGATTATTTAAATTAATACGTGTCTCAACTTACCTATTAATAGGATGGAGATGATCTATCTTTAATCGAAATGTATCTCTCTACCTATCTATTCTACAATGTTTCTGATAAAGATGTGGTACAGACCATCAAACTAAACAACTTTCTCCTGGAGACAAACGTGACAAAATGTGAAAAAAAATCAGTTGTCCCATACAAAACTTCAATACCTACTTGACCAAATGTATGGGACGGCTGATAATTTTTTCACGATTACGATGTTGGTCCCCGGGAAACTGTTGTTTAGTTTGATGGTCTGTACCACACCATTAATGTTGCTTACACCTTGCTCAGACGCTCTGTATCGCTGCGTAAGTAAGTAAGAAGTTTAAAACAAAGTCTGCAGTGTGACCGCTTAGATCTTCTAAACATCACTAGGTATGGTTTTGATGCAGTTTTAACCATCACTTAGAGTATTCATTCCGATAGGTTTAAATGCGTATAATACATTAATAATTATACATTTAATTAAATACATATAATATGTACTTAGCATATAAATCTCGATGTTTTGACACGTAATTGCATCCGTGCGAAGCAGGGCTGGGTCGCTAGTTTATAAATAAAAAAGCTCCGATTGTTTCAGAATCAACACAGGCAATATACAAAAAAACCAATTTAGTTTTACATCAATAACGTTCATGAAAATTCATGAAACGCTGATGAGTTCGAACTTCGAACGCAGAATGCTGTCGAACGAAAAACGCGCGTATCCCGAGTCTGACTATTTACGGCCCGCGATAGCTCTCGCCGTAAAAACGTCAACGTGCGCCCGATCCTCGCCTCCTATCGCTGCCCTATCGCCGTCATAGATCCCCAGCTATCTAAAGCCACGACTTTTGATATACGACCAAGAAACCATTGGTTACTACGCTAGTCTGCGCCAGTTTGTGCTGGGCTCTGCCTATCCGTGATAAATGTACGGATTAGCAAGCTACACCATGATTGCGCTGCTTATAGCACATCGGGACAGTTTCAAAAGGAAATAAGTGCAATAGATTTATTAATATCATCAGTTTTCCGGTTTCAGTTTGCCAGTTGCACACGGAAATTGGTCCACAATTTATTTGTTAACGCTATTAATCAATTGCACCCACATTTACTCTCTACTCTACTCAGTAGTGAGTGAATGTGGGTAGTTTAGGTCTTGTCAACCTTATTGATATGTTTTCTGAGAAAAACATACCTACGATTTCCTCATGAAAATTGTTTATTTGTAGATTTATGTGGTTAATAGCAATAAATTGTATTTTTTATTGACACACTTCAAGCTAGAGACGTGTATAAATTAACAGAAATTACCTCCCGTTTATTTTACCTTCATTCATAGCAGACAAAACAATAATATACTAAAATATCATCATCTGCCTAGCCTTTTCCCAACTATGTTGGGGTCGGCTTCCAGTCTAACCGGATGCAGCTGAATACCAGTATTTTACATGGAGCGACTGCCTATCTGACCTCCACAACCCAGTTAATGGGTAATACGATACCCCTTGGTAAGACTGGTTGTCAGACTCGGGCTTCTGACGACCCGTAACGACTGTCAAAGATACACGAATGACAGCCGGGACCAACGGCTTAACGTGCTTTCCGAGGCACGGAGGGTTCTTGATATGTAAAGATGGTCACCCATCCACGGGCCAACCGCGGCAAGCGTAGCTTAACCTGATCGATTGACCCGTGCGGCTGTTATTTCTTAGCCACAAGCCCCTATACTAAAATATTTGTCGTGAAATTTAAAAATGGAACAAACTTTTTACTTCGACAAATAGCAACCAAGGATCAGAGATTTTATTTAAATCTCGAACTGGCTTAACAAGTAGAGTTGTTTACCCAAATAGCTTTTCTCAAATAACGAAAATACTTTTAAAAAATCTTGTTATTCCTGTGTTGTAGGTAATTGCCTAGCAGAACAAAATAAATGATTGCAATTAATCGTACGATGCAAAACGAAGTTATAACGATCCGATACGAACTTATGTACGTTACCACAATAATAATAGTGCTGGAAATATAATAACTGCTTACGTCCCAACGTTTACATGCTTGAGAACATTTCAATAGTCCACATAATTCTTATGCAGTAAGTAATTAGGTGCCGATGTTCGTGTGAAAATGCAAATAATCGATTATAGTATCGAGTGAATGGTCGATTAGGTATATGTATCGAACAAATTGCGATAACGAGCGGCTTTGTTTAGCTCAAAGAAGCTGCAAACGGAATGGTATCGCAGAAAAAAAATGAATAAGTGTGTTAATTTTACGTAAAATATTGTGACATTTCTTCTATTAGCAGCTGCAAGGATTAGTATTTTCTTCTGAAATACCCAGTATTTTTTTCTTTTAAAGCTACGGGGAACATAATATTTTTACCACCGTCTCGTACATAAATGTGTTCAAGTACGAAATAAATCACACTGAAGGTTATGCGAGTGCGGCAGGAAAAAAGAATTGGTAGATTTTATCATTTAGATTTATTGCTTGCAAATACTCGTACCAACATGGATTAATTCCATGTTTACCTACCCGTTTTATCTTGAACGATAAACGATACAGCCATTTAAAAGTCTACATAAATACCTATAATAAGTAAACCATTTCAGTTTCACACGACATTAAAAATTCACTACACATTACCAAACTGTAATCGTTTAACGCCTACAAGATCGCATTTGAATTAAAATTCATTAACTTATTACTATAGGGCGTGTGCGAAATGAAATAAACTAATTAAAGGGCAACACTGGCCGGCCAATTACAGCAGTTGATTTATCAGTGTTGCCTGATCAAATAATTAAAAATACGCCAGCCGGTAGATGGCGGCACGGTCGTAAATTGGCAACGTTTGCGCATTCAATTTGCGGAATGAAACTGGCCGGCCTCAATATGTTCGTTGTATGAGAATTGACGATTTACTGTCCTCTGAAAGTCTGAACGGAGCATTCTTCGAATAATCAAATTATTATAAACTAGCCACGCCCCGCGACTTCGTTCGTGGAAGTCGTAAGAAACACAATATAATAAAATAACAGCCACATTTTAACAAAACTCTCTCCTCCCCCGACCCGCCGCGTTGCATCGCCCGCCCGCGCTATTTGTTCATGGGTTTTAATTTTTTTTGCGCGGAACCCCAATTCTTTTTCTAAGCCAAAGTTACTCCTTATAACATCAGCTAACTGCCCGTGAAAGTCCCGTCAAAATCGGTCGAACCATTTCGGAGATTAGCCGGAACAAACAGACAGACAGATAGACAAAAATTTTAATAACTCATATTTTTGGTATAAGTAACGTATATACTTTCAAATGCAATTAGTAAAAAGTTGTTATTTTGACATTACAAACAGACACTTCAATTTTATTTATTTGTATACATGTATAAATAAAACGGAGACGAGTGTTTACCCACGACGCCAACGACAATGTCTCTCTACATTCTTTGTCGCGAGGTATTTTTATTTCGCATTCCTGGCTGTGTTGTTGTGTTGCTAGGTTACGCCTATATAATCCTAACAAGAGGTGGGTCTCGGAGGTGTATCTGCAATATTCACAGAGGCTGGGCACTGTGTGACCTTTGCTTTAAACAGCTGTTATTTCTCCAGTTCAGACAGGAGTCAATTCAATTCTATACTCGCGACTCTCGATCTGAAATTTAAAAGTGCTCCTAAGAATGGATTTCCTTCTTTATTGCATTTTAATAAAGTGAGATAAGGTACTACATACATACACATTACACATCATAAACTCACGCCTTCTGCCCATGGGGATAGGCAGAAACTACAGAACGCCATTTGCTACAATCCTTAAGATAAGAGTACCTACCAATTAACTTAATATGTAATGAAGGAATAAAATGTATTATTTATAGGTAGATACATACTACATATATTATGTACCTATACCTACATAATATATTTTTAATTGGGTTTAAATTATATTCATAGCAGCAGCAGACCGATGGTCACTTTGCCTTTCAAGTCAAAGAAGTACCTACCTTATCTTATTTATTGCATTGATACCAAGGCAGTTTTAAGTACATAAATACATCAGGCCTACGTATACACAGATAAAAGGCCTTAAATCATGTAAATATGTAAAATAAATTACACTTATCTTTCTCAACATATAAAAATCTATGAACATCGAGAAATAATTTTCTCTTTGGCATATAATTACGGTAATGATGCCAAGTGGTTACACAACAAGAATTATTATTGAAGTAGGTATGTACATATATTTAATTGTGAAAGTTCAATGACTTTCTTACACATAAACTTCTTCTTGTATTAAATACTAGCTCCTGCCCTCGACTTCATGTGCGTGAAATTTCTTGTCCCCCCAACCCACCCCGTCACATCGCATCGCCCGCCCGCGCTATTACTTGCGTTTTCTCTTAGCGTTCTTTCTGACTTTTTTTTCATTTTGCTCGGCTGCTAAGGGTCGTAGCGTGATGTAAAATAGCCTATAACCTTCCAAAGGAATTGAGCTATCAAATGCAAAAAAAACTTTTCAAATCCGACTGGGAGTTCCAGAGATTACCCCCTACATACAAACTTACAAATACAAATTTTTACCTCTTTATAATATTAGTATAGAAGTAAAGATAAGTAACTACATGGACAGTTTATGACACTAACTCCATAAGAACAGAAGTTTTACTTTTTTTTTCTCTATTGAAGAACGAATAGATTCTCTTTAAAAACCTATAGAATGGTCTGTTTATGGTAGGTACGCTTTTGCAAAATGAATAATATCTCATCCAAAAGTAATTTATCAATCAATCTGCCTATCTAGCTCTTTCCCAACATGTTGGGATCGGCTTCCAGTCTAACCGGATACAGCAGAATACAAGTATTTTATATGGAGTGATTGCCTATATGACCTCCACAACCCAGCTACTGGGTAACATGATACCCCTTGATAAGACTGATTGTCAGGCTTATGGGCTTCTACCTACCCGTAACGACTGTCAAAGATCTACGAATGACAACCGGGACTACGGTTTATTGTGCTTTCCGAGGCACGAAGGGGTCTCGATTTCATTTCTATTGCTACAATTAAAAAAAGCATTCAAAAGTCTTAACATAAAAAAACACTGAAGACTTATGGGGAATTACGTTAAGGTTATTGGAGATATCATTGACACGACTGCCCCTGTCCTAACAGGTATTTTTAATCAATGTTTAGACAACGGTATATTTCCTGATTTAATGAAACATAGTAAAGTAGTATCAATTTTCAAATCGTTTAGTAAGAGTGATCCCTCTAACTATAGACCTAGGTATATCTGCATTGAGTAAAATATATGCAAAAATCATGCTAGACCAGATGATATCACTTTTTAATTCAAATGGGATTTTCCATAGTCGCCAGTTTGGTTTCTCGAAAGGTAGGTTTACATTTTGCAATCTTGGGAGAAGTCCCAGGATGCAATTGGCATTTTGTGTGACTCTCTAAAGCGTTTGACTGCGTTGACCACAATACATATACTGATCTGTTCGGAATGTCCACTACGAAATTCGTGGACGAGCTGCTGATCTTGTTCTATCTATCAAACAGGCAGCTAAAAGTAAATGTTAACGGGGCGACTTTCTCGGGATCTCTACTCAAAAAGGGCGCGCCTCAAGGTTCAATTCTTGGCCCTTTCCTAGTTCTAGTTTATATTAATGACCTTCCTTACATGATGGCTAAATTAACGGATATAATTCTATTCGCTGATGACACTTCGCTTATTTTTTAAATAGACAGAAAAGATACGGATTACTTACATGTCAACGATAGTCTGGCTACTCTTTCGAAATGGTTTGCAGCTAATATCTATTCTTTTACTTAATGCGAATAAAACTAAATGTCTTAAGTTCTCATTACCAAATGTACCCCAAGTGGGTTACCCCAAGTATTTTTAGGGTTTACTTTGATTGTAAATTGCAATGGGGCGCCCACATTAGAGCAATTTTAGGTAGATTAAGTTCAGCTGCATATGCAGTACCGTATAGTAGATATGCATGCCAGTACGAAAAATAAGGCAGTTGGCTGATAAAGCCACAGCTAGGTTAGTATACTTTGCTTATTTCCACAGTATTACGAGTATGTCTTATGGCGTTCTGCTGTGGGGATCGGCAGCTGACGTACATAGATTCAATTTTCATTTTACAGAAGAGGGCAATCCACGCGATCTATAAAATGGGTCATTGTGAGTCCCTTAGCAACAAATTCAAAGAAATTGATATACTAACTCTGCCTTCTCTTTATACCTATCTTAAAAAGTGTTTTGTACGTTCACCAATACTTAAGACTTTTCAAAATAAGAAGCGATTTCCATAATATAAATACACGTAGTAAACATGAAATTGTGATACCCAAATTTAGATTAACTAAAACAAGCAAGTCATTTCTTACAAACAGTATCCGCTTTTATAACAAGTTGCCAAAGTCGGTTACAGAACTAAACGATGGAAAGTTCACACATCAAACGTGTCCTTATTAAAAAAGCATATTATAAGATTGGACTACGTTGAAGACAGGGAAGTTTGGCGCTAATTCCTTAGGCACATGTGGCTTCCCTGGTACATCATTAACTATTTATGAAAATGTCTATTAACTGCTCCCAAATTACTTTTTTTTTTACATTCTTCCATGATGTAATTTTTTCATTATTTTACATTATATAGTCTTGTCTTTTAAATAGATTCCTCTAAATTTTGTGAATGTGAGAACATTGTAGGCTTAATAGATTGCTGATTTGTAGACCATTCTCTATTTTGTTAAGTACCTGATACTTGTTGACAGGCCTACACTGTCCTCATACAGTATACTTGTATACTTAATAACACTGTAATTTGAAAACATTGTAAAAGCCAATTATTTTAAAAAGAGTAACCGTGGCGTTTCTTGCCGGTTCTTCTCCATATGAAACGACCAATTGGAACCGTGCACCTAGCTTCTGACGTTTCATAAGTGCCCATGTAGTTTTATGTGAAATAAAATATTTTAATTTTTTTTCTTTTTGATATGTTATGGACGGTCACCCATCTACGAACCGACCGTGGCAAGAGTGAGTAGCTTAATCTTTGATCGATCCGTGCAGTTGTTATCATTTAGCCATGATCCCCTTCCAAAAGTAATTTATCATTTTCAATAATTGTATAAGTATTTACTATTTACTCCTATGCTAAACATTTCTGTACCGGCTGGTCCCACGACCCTCAAATTGTCCGCATCCAAATACCGAAACACGTAAATCACGCTTACTCATCACAACTAATTACCAAAACTAGTGACATGCTATCATGCTGGCGGCTAAATAAATCCCGCAAATAAATCTCTTCTATAATACCTTCGTTTGTTTACAGCCAGGCTGCTAATTGACGTCACAGACGTTGATGCGTTCCGCACGCAACGCGTTCCAAAGTGTTTACGAGTGTTGCATTCTATATTTTTCATGAAGGCATTAATGCGTGATGCGTGAATTGAAATATGGAACGGGAATCGGGTTGCGGTGGTGCTCCGTTTGATCGAGCGAGTTGGGATGGACACAGAATGCGTCTACCTGTAGTGTTAATATGTTTATGGGTTGTGGACGATGACGTTTGAAATGGGTGAGCTAGTGTATCGTTTTGTCATCCTAGTTTTGAAATGTTTATTTTTTACCAAACCGAATGTTACGAAAGACATTTTCAAATCATTGTTAGTTGTCAGCCACAACATTCCCATTGTGAAACTTGCTACTGGCACAAAACTCAGCTTGATTTATATATTTATTGACACAAACAGTAACTAACAAACGCACAGGACAAACATGATCTACGAACGAGTATTTCACAATTCACATCCACAACAATCGTACCTCACTCCAGTATCGACGGCAAGATAATTGTCTCAAACTAAATCCTCAAGCCATAACTCTACTCGCCTACAATTGTAAATAAATCGTGAGCTAACCTAGTGGTGTGTAACGAGCTCAAACGGGGCTCCGATGCGATATCTCCACAGTCCAATGTTATATTGCTCAGTCGCCAGTTAAAGTATGAGTTTTTGATCAGTCTCGCCTTGAGGCCGATGAACTGGCTTGATTAATCATACTGCACTCTTTGTCTCTTTGAAGTATCGTCCAGAAATATATTGTATGTGCAAGGGTTATGTTGGTACACCTTGTTTCTAAATAGTGTATAATATTTACGTTAATATTATTTATATTGGGCATTAAGTACTGTAAATTCACACAATTACCTACATAAACAAAAGTTGTAATTTACACTTTATTTGTACAGTTACAATTATATCAGTAAAATATTGTAGGTGCTCATTTTTTTTTTCCATTGCTATGAATTTTGCGTCGCGAAAGCTTGTCTGAAATTTTCTTGGAGCTTTTCCGAGACCGTTTTCTAGTTTACTTTGAGTTTATAAAAGCAGTGGTGTGTGCTTCGATTATATACATGTCTAGATAGAGTGTCGCGCTGCAAAGAACTAAAACAAACAAGCCAACTTTGTTATCTGAAGCTAGACCACCACCTCTTAAAGCAGTATTATTGTAATCTTACGTGAGTGTGCGAACGAGATGGAGCTAGACGTCCTGTATAGCTCCATCTCTTTCTCACACTGAAGTAACATTAAAATAATACTGCTTTAAGAAGTGGTGGTTGGCCCCCTGGTGTGCGTGACAGCTGACGTCTTACATTCGCGCCAGTCATTCTGCTGTTTTAGCATGCGTGCAAAATGCGGCCAACGGTTGGACGCTATTTTTTTCGAAGAGTTCACAGCTTTGACTGACTCTATAGATATATTTATATCTTTGGGTGTGTAAAAAGCGAGACCTAACCCATTAAAATTCAGTTTAAGTCTCGTAATGTATTTTTAACTACTCAATAATTTATCGGTTGCAAAATACATGAGTCTATGGACAACGACGTAAATATTAATTCGCTTTATAAGGAGAACTATAAATTGCACATAGGTGGTACAAAGAAAAACTAGCCGGTAAGTGTATTTAATAGTCAGAAGTGTGACAAGGACTTTAGACTCATCAGAAGTGTTATAATAACTCATCTTGTAAAGATGAGCTTACATAGAGAGATAAGCGAGTAATGAGCGAGAACGCGACCTTCAATTAGTTGTGACTTACGGAGCCGAAACGTGGACACTCATGGTAGGGCTGGTCCATAAATTCAAGCTCGCTCAGCGAGCTATAGAACGGGCTATTCTTGGAGTATCTCTGAGGGATCGAATCCGGAAAGAGGTGATCCGGTAGAGAACCAAAGTTGTCGACATAGCTCACAAAATAAGCAAGCTGAAGTAGCCTATGGCCCAGCCATATTGGCCGTAGAACCGATAACTGTTGGGGTAGACGTGTTTTTGAGTGGAGACCGCGAATCAGCAAACGTAAGGTAGGACTTCCTCAGGTTAGGTGGAGCGACGATCTTCGCAATATGGCTGGTAGCACCTGGATGAGAGTTTCCGAGAACCGAGCTGAATGGCGTGCACTTGGGGAGACCGATCCCCAGCAGTGGACTGCTGTAGCCTGATGATGATGAGCGAGAACGAAGCTAAAAGAAAAATTTAAACCATCTTGCTTCACAGTACATTTAATTTCTTATACCTACTTTTTCTATTGCAAGAAAAATATCAAAACTTCATCTCGTACATTTAAGAATAGAAAATATAATTCGTAGCATGAAAGTTGCTTCGCCACACCCTCGCCTACAATAAGCTACCTAGTTTTAGGTTTCAAAATGACTTAATGTGCTCTAGAACTGTCACCATTACAGAAAATATTGATAACTCAGACGCACAGAATATATTCTATTATGCTTGTACTTGCAATAATTTCTCTAGGTATGCAGGTAGGTCCCTTCACGGTTGTCATATAAGGACTTTATAAAAACCGTAGAATGCAGCAAAACATTCTGAGAATTTTATAATGTTTATTATTGCATACTTTTAATGTAAAAAATGCGTCCGATTTGCTTTAAACATTGAAGATACTTATACCCACTGGATACACAGAATAATTTCTTTAAATACGCATTTGCCACACTTTAGGGAATTTATATTTTAAACAGATGCATTATTATGAGGTGCATAATGCATTTTATTGTTTTGTGTTTTTGTGCCCTTATATTTTTATATCTTCTAATAGCTTATAAAAGTAGGCTTTTACTGTAACTCCATCCTAGTCCTTCGAATGATTAATTAATAAAAATTAATGACGTTGACATTTCTAAAAGGTGCAATTAATTTTTACTGTAGGTAGGTGGTGCCTACTATTCGCGTCACATCTCATGGTCATAATTATAAAGGACAAGGCGCGGGGAACTGACAGGATCATAACTTCAAGTTTTTGTTAAGAAATATTTCACACATTTTTATCTCGCTATTATTGAATGGAAGTGTTAATGCTGGAGCCTTTATACGAAGTAAAGTAATTCATTGAACGAGCTGAAGAAACAACTACTGTTTTAAATTGCGGTAACGTTTCAAAGTTCCTAATTAACTATACCAGCCTGTATACACACACATTGCGACAAAACAACCTCCATGATTTAGATATGAAGCATTAGTACTTGTCAAGTCTGAAAACTTTGTAACCAAAACTCTAAACAGCGGCTGGGGAACTTGGGAAGCTTCAGTGTTGCGGTTAAACTTACGGGACATCCGCAATAAGTTACAACAAGTTTGTGGGGAGCCCAAAATCGGTACCTTTTCAACACAGAACCCCGCAAAATGACACCGTGTCAACGTGTGCGTTAACTCCCACTTAGAAGTCAAAGGATTTTGACACTGTGCGCCCAGCTGAAACACGCCTATTGGTCGCAGTGGCCAGTATAAACATCAGGGTGTTACAAACTTATTTGCATTTACACGGGCCGAGTAATTGCGTTGCGCTACAGGGAGAACTTTAATTAAACTTAAGAGTCTTAAACTTAAGTAGATATAGCTTAAGTACGTAATAAGAAAAGTTTTGTTAATTACCTAGGTTGATACTAGGATTACCTACGTATGTACTTGGATGGAGTTTGTTGCCAAAAGCGGAATTAGCAAATTGGATGTTAGGTATATTTTTACGAAATTTATATGTAGGGGAAACGGAGAATTTTCTCGGAGCAATTTGATATCATATGTATTGTGACATAAATACCTATCGCCATGATATGCGGGCTCTATTTCTATATTTCATTCTGTAATCGGTAGTGCATACGTATATGTGAGAATAAATTCTTTCTCTTTATCTTCCGGTAAATATTATGCTGTGACACTGGAATGGCAGATGAGAAAAAATTTTGTAAATGTTCTATGGGTTAAAATGTTCTCTGTCCATCCCTTCGGAGAAACGTGGCGTGATGTTATGTTATGTTAGGTATGTGTTACTAAATCTCCGTAGGTACTCACATTCGGTATTACTCGATAGTTTTACTCGAAAACAAGTAAAAATCAAGGCGTGGACTGCAAAACTCACAACTCGAAGGCTCATATCGAGCCGGCTCGAATTGGAATTAAATAAATATAATTTCCATCGCAGCTACTCGAAACAAGCCGTCGAGTTTGACTCGAGCGTATGCGCGTCCTTCGAGTCAACGTATTATTTTTTTATTAATGGGGTAATCATAGAAAGAAATTTTTCATAGCCCAGACGGATACAGGTCAACTAAAGTTAATGCATTGTAAAAGATATTTTGTAAAACAATAGATATATTATAGCTATTTCATTTTATGTTACTAAGCTATAACTTAGCCATTAACTAATTGGACGGACAATAGCTACTAAAAAAAACAGTTAACAAAAATCCCGACCACACATCAAAAGCTTCGTAACAAAAGATTAGCATAAGGAATAAATAAAATTTTGTTATTTATTATATTTTTGCGTTAATTTTCGCGCTATTAAAGCTACAAAAACAAGAAAATGCATTAGTGATCATTTAAAACCCATAGCATAAACCCGTTACCTATAACCAATTGAAATAAACTAAAAAAAAATACGGAGAAATCTAAAATACATATAAAATCGTTAGTACGGAGTAACAACGCTTTCGAATCAACTGTGAAATCAATCAATTGATTAGTGACGGTGAGATTAATAAAACACAGTTGGTACATAAATTGAAATTGATGGTATCAATAGTAAGTTATAATTTAACAAGTTGTAAGGCGGTGGGCACACTGATGGTAACCGCGACTGTGCGGCGCCCGTGCCGGTGAGCAAAGGTTGATTAGTTTTCTGTATCTGATTGTAAATGTAGGTAGCAAAACGGGTGTTAATCTTTATGTGTGTGTACTATGGAAAGGCTTGTTATCTGTTTTGATAGTATGTAACGAAAAACATAGATACATCATTATATTGCTTGAATTTTCCCTATTCGGTAAGGAAACGCCTCACATAACTCAACCTAAAGGCGTGTACCTATTCATTTTCTTTTAAGGAGATTCGCTGACCAACGAATATTAATAGTCATCATCACACCCAATAATTATTATCGAATTAAAAGTATTTCAGCGAGTAGGTACACCTGTGTAACACAAACGTAACATAAATAACCACAGAATAGTTATCTCCTTCGAACCGATCAAATAAAAAATTCTAAGTCTCTTGGGAGATAAAAAATAATAGAAAACAAGTCAAATCTTTCGGTTTGGCGTTCGTGACCATTATATTTGTATACAGCGGGATATAACAGTAACCGTAACCGTTAGTCATTCGCTAGTGTGAACTAGGTATTACCTAGTGCTAGCGTTTATTTTTACAACCCTGTATATGTTTCTAGTGGCAGCCATTAGAACATAAAAATAGCATTTTTAATATGAAATTAATAGATTTCAACTCTCTTTTGCTCATTTTTTTCTGAATTTCTCTTTTTTACAGATATTACTTTTAATTGGGTTTCTGCAGTTGCGGTAAATATAAAAAAAAATACTTTTTCTAGAAAAACGATTTCTATTGTGATTTTTGGAAACCAATTTGAGGTAGGTGTGAAATTGTGAATATGTGGAGGTAATGAATACTGTAAAAATACAAATGTTCTAACTTTTTATCGATCAATATGAAGAAGAGCACGAAGCTTCACGTAGCTTTTCAGATCAGATCCTGATAATACTCCCAAAACTAGCTACTAACAGAATAAGGACTGTCACTTTTAATAACATTTATTTATTTATTTAGAAAAAAACATATAGGTACTACAACAGTACAGACATAAATTTAAGTTATTGCACATTTAAATTTCAATAAAAAAACAGACATATTTACAATAGGTAAGCTAGCAAACAACAACAAAAACATCATCTTATCATTATATCATCTTTACATTTATTATGCCTTACATAGCTGTAGGTACTATTACTTTCTTCAATATGCATATTGTCCAAATTACACAAGCGGGGATTTGTAATAGTTACTACCTTACAATTACAAGTATATATATAAAACTATCCCATATCGTTCACATTACTAATCCATGTCTTGACATGGATTAGTAACTTACTTACTTACTTGTCATAATTACTGTAACCACTTGTATCCACTCGTAAATCATTACTTTGAACATTAACTTCATGGGCCAATAATTTGGGTACCTCTGCTTCTTGCTCTGTTGAGCTCATCCATACCTTATAATATATAACCTTTACTTTACAATAATGTTCACTGTCTTTCATACACATATTGTCAGTTGTTGTTGTCATATTCTTGTTGTTTTCTGACATTGCGTAGTTCGTACTTAATACTTCTTTTTCTACTTTCGCCTTCTTCACTTTCTGAAGATTCATTTGGTCTACAACTCATTCTGTCTCGGTGATTTCTAATCTACAAAGTCAAGCTTTTTTTCTATTGTGTTCATACTGTCCTATTCGTGGCTTGCCTTATTTATTCATCATTCTCTTGGTCTTACTACTTACTTACTTCTCTATTAAGGTGAACGTCCATTGGCCCGTACCGGCCGCAATGCACGCTCGGCTCGCAACGGATTTTGGTTTGCTTTGTATGAATTCATATAGCACTACGTCTACTATCGGTACCACCCGCACCGAGCGCTCGGTTCATTTCTTCGTACAAACAAACCAAAATCCGTTGCGTGCCGTGCATGCATTTCGGCCGGTGCGAAACAATAGACTTTTACCTTTAGTTGTCATCTCAATAGTCATCCCCTTTCTAGCCATATCATCATTAACACAGTTCATCCATCGTTTCTTTGGGTTGCCATTATTTTTTCTTACCTATTAATGACCATTTATGTCATCATCTGCAAAAATTTTCATGGCTTCATTTGGGCTAGGGATAGGACTCGTGCATATAGCACTGCGCACTACAACCAATATTATTACTTTGCCAAAACGCTAATTCAAACTAATGGTCAAAGATATTATTTAGATAGAAAGTGCCTCATCTACGTAAATACACGGCACAAAGTGATGTAACATCTAGTTAAAGTCACAGCTAGCTATAAACTGATTCTGATGCACATCGCACATATTTAAGGGGGCCGCGGACACAAATTGAAAATTATGGGTTGTCGCGTCAGAGTAACGAGTGCGTTAAATTATATTATAAAGCATGTTTATGTATAGTTTGGACTGTTTTAGATTGGACTGCCTTTAATTTCTGTTGTGTCCCTCTTTATAAGTGCCAGTTATAACTATTTAGGAGTCAAGCTTTTTTATTTAGAGCAGTGTAATTTGTGAGATGTCTGTTGAAAAGTTAGTCTTTTGTCAGACACATGATTTTTTTTCTATTTAAAAAAAAAATATCTGAGGCAATTAACTCATTTTTTTTTTCAAAATATACGTAAGCAACGACTTCATAAAATAAAATACTTTTTATAAGATAACGTAGCATATTAAACAATAATTCTTCACCACGACTAAAGTAACACTAATCAATTTCTAAAGAAATAAGAACTAGTATCAGATCAATAACAAGTACTGCTAGAAAGGCGTTTGGCCTCAATAACTCAGAATGATTAATTACATCTCTATTTGTAATATAATAAGCCGTTTTAATATAGCAGATCACTGTTGGCGTATGCGCAAATTAGAAATCATTGGGCTCTGTCCTTTAATTAATGTTTTATATACTCATAAGTTTATGCCAAATGATACATGGTTATGTAGTTCTTGGAAAATAAATTTGGTCGAGATCAATTTCTAGCGAATAAAATAGGTAGGTAGGTACTGTAGGCGCTCGGTAATCTGGCATCCATTTTTTTCGCCTATTATACGATTATCAAATAGCTAGCAAATTAATGTCAGATAGTTATCTATACTATACCTACTAATATTATAAAACTGAAGAGTTTGTTTGTTTGTTTGTTTGGTTGGTTGGTTGGTTGAACGCACTAATCTCAGGAACTCCTAGTTCGAATTGAAAAATTCTTATAGAGGTGGATAGCCTATTTATTGAGGAAGGTTTTAGGCTAATAACATCACGCTACAACCAATAGGAGCGGAGCATCAATGAAAAACGTTGCAAAAACGGGGGAAATTTATTCCTTTTGAGAGCTTCCTTTGCGTGCGCTGCGTAAACGGTTAAAGTTACGCAACAATTATGTAAGACGGAATTGTTCCTCTTAAAAAGTTCTAAAAAAATGTCCGCGATAGCATATGTCTATCTTTTAAGGTTGGCTCACTATAACTTTTTTTAATGGTAATCAAATTTGTTATAAAATAATGCATTATTTGCGAAGGTGTTTACATGAACATGGTATTAATCCTTATCTAAATAAATAGTTTCATAATCAAGTTTGATTAATTACATGTAAATCCCTTTTCAAATTATTCGGATCGGACCTTTCGTTCAGACATTACGACGGGTATAAAAATGCTTAAAGTATGAAAAATGCGCTTAGTCTATTAGTTTCCTACACATTTTATTTTTTATTGATTGTTTGAACGCGCTAATCTCTGACACTCCCAGTCGGATTTGAAAAATTCTTTTTGCATTTTATAGCTCAATTCTTGAGGAAAGCTATGTAACATTAAGCTAGAACCCTTAGAAGCCGAGCAAGAAGGAAAAAGTGAGAACGAGCGCTAAGCGAAAACGAAGTAACAGCGCGGGCAGGCTATGCGATGAGACGGGGTGGGTCGGGGGAACAAGAAATTTCACGCGGACGAAGTCGCGGACGGAAGCTAGTAAGAAAAAAAAAAATAAAAAAAATTAAAAAAAAATAATCTATGCACATTTAATTATTGTTCCGACTGATTCATCAACGCAGAGCCTAAACCGCTGGAGCTACAAATTGAAATTTTGGCAGTTAATGCCTTTTATGTTGGAAGCATCCACTCAGAAAGGATTTTTGGAAATTCAACCTTTAAGGGGGTGAAAGGGGGATTTTGTTTGTATGAAAAATCTTATTTCCTAAACTTGAAGCTTGGCACGAATACTTATCTAAGTAAATTATGAAGTTTGCCATTTTTTGTTTTTCTATACTATCCCCTAAAGCGGGATTGGGGGTGTCAAAGTTTGTATGGAAGAATTTTAACGCGCAGTCCGGTTTACTCGAAACTCAGTATTTATACGTAACACCAAAAATAAAGAATGTAGTGTATCAGGGTTTTTTTAAATTCTAACGGGGTACTAAAGTACGAAATCCATGCGGACGAAGTCGCGCGGGAAGTGCTAGTAGGTAGGTAATAGTAATAAATGCGCGCGCTCTGTAATCGGCTCTTTTGTATGAAACCTCGCTTAGGGATTACAGAATAGGAGAGCTAAGTTAGAAAACGCCGGACTATTGGACGTGTCGGATTAGTGAACGCCCGATTACCGTGCGCTTGCACCTGATCAAAATTTAAAAAAAAAAGTTACATTAATTTGATCGTAGATTATGTGAGTTAACGGAATCAGGTGTGTAATCTGACTAGCCTTTTCCCAACTATGTTGGGGTCGGCTTTCAGTCTAACCGGATGTAGCTGAATACCAGTATTTTACATGGAGCGACAGCTTATCCGACTTCCATTACCCAGTTACCGGGTAACACGATACCTACCCCTTGGTAAGACTGATTGTCAGACTTTCAGGCTTCTGACGACCCGTACCTAACGACTGTCAAAGATCCAAGAATGACTGCCGGGACCAACGGCTTAACGTGTTTTCCGAGGGGGTATCTCGGTATGTAAAGATGGTCACCCAATACACGGACCGACCACAGCAAGCGTAGCTTAACATGATCAATCGACCCGTGTGGCTGTTATTACTTAGCCACGAGCCCCTCCTATTGTACTGCATGGCTGTTACTTTTCGGAAATCGATGACTGCAAAATGTTTTGAATTTTTTTTTTTCGAAATAATGAAATGACATAATATTTTATGTGAGTTTGTTTGCTTATCCACGTGGTTGAAGGTAGTTTGAGTAAAAAAAACAAGACTCTAGTCATGCCTCCCTCAACATAGTAATGCAAAAACAGAAACGTAACAAGTTACCCGTTTAAAACATCTACGCAAGACTTTACACAATCTAACTTATAATAACTTTATTTCTACCGTGTTTACACTAGAAAAATTTATCATAATAACTCATAGTCACGTCACCAATCAAAATGGAACCTTCAAGCCCACACTTAAAGTCAAAATTACAACAAAATACAAATAGAAAAAATCTAAGAATTTTCTCACGTTCGCAGTGTGCTACCATCTTCAAGGTTAGATGTGACGGATAAAACCAGTACACATAGGCCGGTGGTAGTTAAAATTGTCATTTTCCACATCAGTTGACCACATGGGTCATGTCCTAGTACGTGATATCCATTCCAACTAGTTTGACTATGCAAACGTAAGCCAACACTGTTTGTCCACCGCACAACGTCACGATACGTCAACGAGAAACGAGATTATTCGAACCGAACGTGATGTCCCGGTGTTGGTGTGCTGTGGACACGCGGCCACAGTAAATGTATGTATCGCCGTCGTTGACGTCCCGTTGACGTGGTGGTGGACAAACGGCCTTAGGCCTGACTTACAGGTACGTTTGAATTATTAGGGTAGGTATATTTGGGTACCTATCTGTTGTTTTGGTATAGGTATGTGTACTGTATTTAAAGGTATAATATTGATGAGACTCCTGCAATACCGCTATAGATTCTGGAATAGTGTCAGGTCAGCAAATAAACAATGTGGGTCAATCTTACAATTTTTCATAGGCAGAGGTGTACCTATAGTACACCCACATTTCGCCAGTTATGTTTAAGTCCCATGTAATAGGGGACGAGCCTATTGCCATCTATCGGGCGCAAATCCAGACTCTGGGCTGCTACTGAGAAATTCCAGATAGAAAAACCCAATAACACTGCCCGACCTGAGAATCGAACCCAGGACCTCATACTCAGCAGTAGCGCTTGCGACCACTAGACCAACGAGGCAGAATATACTAATCGCGATAATAAACGTATTCATCTTATTCTTGAAATAATAAATTTGTTTTTGGTAAAAGATGCAAGGTTTCTTTTCTTTATCCCGAACATTTCGTTCATTCATTGAAATACCTACTTTGATTCTCTCAATATGCAGTACAAATTACGTAATAGGCTGTTTAGTTAGATTAACTCTTATGTCTAAGAATGTCACACAGCTGTTTCGGTCAGTATAATGCCTACATGCACTAAATACCTACAGTCTGGCACTGGCAAGCACACAAGATTCATCGACAGCTGACACACAAGATGATCGACCTCCAGACTACCTACTGTATATCAGTATTATAAGTATACACTTCATATATATCTTGGAATAGGGATAAAGCCTGGGTAAAAAAAAATCTATTTAGTCCGTCAGTCAGATAATAAAAGAACATTATACACGTATTTTTTGCTTTATCACATGAATAAAAAATGACAGATAGAACGCATTGAAGTTTGGGAGTGGGGGCTCGCTACATCACAACTATGTATAAAATCTAGCAAAGCGTGACGTCATGCCACATATTAACCCAAGGTATCGCCGTAATATTTTGATTAAAAGAAAAAACACGTGTCCAATATTTTTTATTAATCTACCTCACGGACAAAAAAAAATTGTCTTCATTCCTTAAGGAGGCAATTTGTAAGAAACTAGGCCACCTCCTTTATATCTTCCCTTGGTTACGCTGACAAGAGATTTTGGCAAAATAACAACACGCTGATAAAATACCAATCCATCTTTAGAGGCCTTTGGCCAGACTTGATTTGGCAAATAAAGTTTACAGGATGACATTAATCAAGCATTCATGCTGCATAGAACACGAGGTAAGTCCATCGGATAACAGTCATACCTTTCACGACTTTTTTCTTGTTTAAAGAAAGTGCACTAAACCTCATGCACGAAACTGTTTTACTAACCCCCCGACATAAACTTATTAAAGCCATAACTAAAAACTCAGTTATCAAAGGATGTGTGAAAATCAGAGGCACATAAAGGTAAATGAATGCAAATAACTGTCGTAGTTATTCATTGGTGTGTGGACTAATTGTAAGCGGAACGTTGCTCGCGAGGAAACGTCAAAATAAACGCAAAACACGTGCCTGTACAGAGCTCATATAAATTCCACAAGTTTCATTTGCGAAGAGGGTATGGTGCAAGATGGAAGGGGTAGCGCAAATTTTGATGAAGGAGAGATAGATAGACATACGCGATCTAATAAGCATTGATTTCATCACCCTAGTAATGAAGATATGAATAGATAAGAACTTAAATAATAAATAAATAGTTAAGGCAACTGAACTGAAGTGGCAGTGGGCTGGCCATGTTTGTCGAAGGACCGATGGCCGGTGGAGCAGACGAGTCCTGGAGTGGAGACCACGTATCGGCAAGCGTAGTGTGGGACGTCCTCCAGCTAGATGGACCACGACCTTAAGAAGGTGGCTGGGACAGACTGGATGCGGAAGGTGGAGGACAGGGTGTTGTGGCGCAGACTGGGAGAGGCCTATGTCCAGCAGTGGACTGATTAGGCAAGGTTGATAAGGCAACTAATAAAAAAGAGCATTTTATTTCTTGCCTTAACTAGTTTACACACATAAAAAATAAAATTTTTACCTTAAACACACTTATCATATAGCTTAGAATATATTCCTAACACTTAGGTTAAGATTAGGACCTACGCAGATGTTATCATCATCATCTGCCAATCAGAAGTCATCTAAATGTATGTGAAATCTCAAAATCTAGTGAAAATATGTACCCTTCCTTTCCAGTCTCCCAGTCTAATGCTGGACAAAGGTTGCACTCAAAATGGTCCAAAATTCACCCGTTTCATGGCTGCTATCAAGCGTAGCAAGTGGCTTGAAGATACAGTCATTACTGTCACAAAGAATAAGTAAAGGGGAGAGAAAAGTAAGTGCCTTTTTGAACTAGGTTCCTTTGATCATTCAAATATTCATATGTATTTTTATTCATCGTGGGGATTTCATGTTTTCAATAATTCGTTCTTTTAGGTTTAATCTGATACAGATCTGCAATTACTTTGATCCATAATCACCAATTAAAAATTGTGAAACACCTACGCTACCGTTCTCCAAACCAGTTTCACAGGATACCAATTTCACACATCATAAACTGCATTCAGATACAATTATTCGATGCCCAGTGGATCTTGGCATACGGCGAAATAGGAAACTAGCTATCAATGAACCAAGTCGGGCATACTTGGACGTTTGCCTTCACAAGCAGCGCCACAGCATGAGGCCAAGTTAAACTGGTTGCTAGACTAACCCGCTTTCGTCCACACCTCACGCCGCAGTTTCAAGAGGGGCATGTTGAACGCATGAGCGTCATACATTCATGAACATTTAAGGTGTCCGGATCAAAGGGCTTCTCTGACTTTAATTACAGAATGATCTCATTTCTGTTCCTTTGGCAAACAAACCGCTGAAAGACACTTCAATGGAGCATGGAAATTCGCTATTTCAAGTTTACAGATTTTAGATACAACGCATTATTTAGGGTTGACTTTTTGCTGGTGACATTATGAACATTTTGTAAACAACAAAAATTCAGATTGAATTTTGAATCTTCTGTTCCAGAACGCAAAAGCATGAGTCATCAAAAGTGATGTCAGAACGGTCCTACCAGTCTGACCCATTACTTACGAATGAATTGGGACACTTGATAATTTGTTGACCTACAAGAAAGTTGGCTGGTAGAAACAGACCAACAAAAATCTGTTCGTTTGCCGTCTCCCTTGTACCACGGTATACCCCTCATCAATGTTTCTACTGAAGGACGACTATATAAACATAGTTTTCAGTCATTTCCCTCTGAAGTACGTCGTTAGAATGATTTGCTTTCATTATTATGGTTCTGAAATGTTCAGTTTGCGTTTCATGGTCATAATGCCTTTGATTTTGGTGACGACAACGTGTTTATTATGCGAACTTTGTTTTTCTATTTTTAGGTGAGTTAATTTAAACTGTGTGTCATTTGCCTTGATGTATTTTCAGGCACAGGATGGATATTTACCTACCTACTTATGTATTTCTTTATTTCGGTAGTCGGCCACAAGAGGGATCTCTCTTTTTTATCCAAGATCAAGTTAATAAGTCAGTCGGGTCAAATGCTTCTGTTGCAAAATTAAAACCCATCGATTTGGAAAACCTGGTAACAAAAAAATATTCGACACAATAGTCTACAGAGAGTCTTCTTTCACATTATCATACAATTCCTTGTTAAAGCCCTATCAGGTTTAACCGGACTATTGATTTAATCAATAAGAGGCTTCAATGTTATGTAAGCCAACGGGGTCAATATAATTCGATGTCACAACTTTCGAACTTGCTGCACCAATACATTGTAAAAACTGTTAAAATGTCAGGGTATGTGACATACGAAGCGGCTCGCATAATGAGGTTTGGCTGCCAAAACCAATGATTCATATTCTTAATGGCGTAAATCTCGCGTTTGTTGCCAAATGAAGGAGTACCTATAGTACCTAAGTAGGTGCTATAGTACCTATCGTAGCATGTGTGACAATTTGGCATTCGGGTTTGAATAATTTAGAGCATTGGTGTAGGTCGCGCGCATATTAAAGAGGCAGAGATGAAATTAAGGGACCCACGGACCGGCAATTAATTGTAAAATGATAATGAATCTAGATGGATATACAATCAATGTGTTGGGCGTAACATATTTAGCTTGTTTGTTGACTATATTACACTCGATAAACTGGTACCTACCAATATTTCTAGCGACAACAAGCGTAAGTATACCATGTTCTATTTTCTCTCACAAAAGCAAATAGCCACACCTCTACAATGCGGAGTGCACACCCACTTTATTTGTCTAGATAGGTACTACAGCCACATCTAAGATTAGCTGGGTACTGAGTAGTACCTACACAATAGCTGGCTTCTATTCGTGCGCGCGTGGGCAAACATGAAAGCAATACTTCATAGGTTCTACTAACAAACCCTTTTGTACTCCCAGAGTAACGGCCGACGCGACTCTAAAGCATGTCAGTGTATATTTATAACACTACGAGTTATATCCATGAGTAATGGGACTTATGTACCCCGCTGCATTATACTGTTGTAAATCCAACGTAGTGTCGCGTTTACTATTTAAATGTATTCATCCCAGAGTTTATCCGGCGTCATGGCGAGAGGCTTTCGCGGCTGCAGATACCCATGAATAATTTTCGTTTATGCCTCATCGTGTCGTTTGGATCCCTACCTCAGCTGTGATTGGCTAAAAATATCAAAATATATTTCCGGAAATTCTTACATGGTATTCGTAAACTATTTCCAAGCTACCATCGTTTCCATCTAAAGTAAGTTTGCCATCGTAAGTATCTGTGCTAAATATGCATCATTGGCTCTGCTCTGCTTTAACAAATTGATCATTGGAGTTTTACCACTGAGCATTCTACTGCCCATCTTTTTGACAGGCTACAATTAGGAGATCTACATAGGCTAATCTATACCTGTTAGTTACCTTTATAATTTCTTTCCAATTCTACATTCTAAAGTGGAATGCGTAAGTAGTACCCAGTGGTAATTTCCGCAGTTATTTCAATAGAAGCAGATGTTTATCTTCGAATACAAATTGCAAGTGTCATCCGAAGGAAATTGTAATTTAATAGCACTGAAGGCGATGAAGTAGCGATTACTTACGCTCTATCGGGATATTTTAATCGATAACAAATTGCTTTTAGTGGCTATAATAATAGTGATGATCTTCTTTTACTGTGAACTGTGCTTATTCTTTGTTATCAATTAGTTCGTCCATTGTACTTTTTTTATTCCTAAGTTCCATCCATCTTACAAGGAAGTCCTTAGTTGCCTTAGAAAATTTAAATAACTTCGATGGTCCGAAAATTGCCACAATGAGAAGTAATATCGCCAGATCCCAGTCTATTTATTATTCATGAGGCTCAGAGCATCTGTGAGTGATTCCCGCTTTCTCAACTCAAGCTAGCGGGTGGTAAGTATACGGTTTTACGTGTTTTAGATAGGAAGAAGTTCGAGATAACCTTTCGATCTTCACGGATGGATGGTTTCTGGAATTTCCTCGTTTAAGCGACTCAATACCGTGAAACAGGGTGAATAGAGATGCAGGGGTGAATCGGGACGACACTTTAAAACGGACTTTAACGTTGAAATAGTAGTTTGTCAACAAGGACACTTAATCGTTGATTATAATAGGTACCTACCTACAGTAGACTCATTAGGGTCCTTTTTGGCAACAAACTGTATTATTTCAATGGGTAACACTGTAATTTGAAAACATTGTAAAAGCCAATCATTTTTATTTTTAAAAGAGCAACCGTGAAGTTTCTTGCCGGTTCTTCTCCATATGAAACGACCAATTGGAACCGTGCACCTAGCTTCTGACGTTTCATAAGTGCCCATGTAGCTTTATGCGAAATAAAATGTTTTGATTTTACTTGTAACTTGAACTAACATGTTCTACATACCTAAGTATCGGAATATCATTTCCGATAATCATTTCACCTTTATCGATTCAACTGGTATGTGAATAAAAGTGAAAACGATTTAATTACGAATACTGATGTGGACCGATTGTATCATTGACGAGTGTAAATTTATCCGTCTATTAGTTAATGGGGTTATAAAACCCTGATTTTATGACAAACGATTATTTTAAACGCGGTTTAACTGTTTTATGATACCGTTAACGGTGGATTAGTAATAAATGTAAGTTACCTATATGATATTGATGGTTGACTAGTTTTACATTTTTGTTTGTTAACTTTGACTTAATTTCAGGTTCCAAAGGTAGGTACTTACCTATATTTTTTTCTAATTACATTAGTAACTTTTTTGCTGATTAAAGTTTTTTTTAACATTGTGATGTTGAAAAAAACTTTAATTAGGTACCAAAAAAGTAGGTATATAATTTTAAACCAGAAGCTAAGTATTTTTGCATTTATAAAACCATTCGTTTGAACTTGGATTTTACTGTCTGTGTCTTCCAAGTTTATTTTTACCCAAGTAAATTTAAACAAGCTACACCACTCACGACCGTAGCCGTACTTATGTGTTTAATTAATTAGTTAATTGAATACTAAAAGCACCTTAATTACATGCAGTGCTAATTGTCACTATGTCATGTTACAAGGTAAGTACCTACCTATTGTATTAATTTGCGTAACTAAGCAGGCGCAGTCACTGCATAATGTAGGTAAGTGTATCTACATATGTTACGATACATAAGTACATGTACGGAGGAGTATGTTTATTAACTAACAGACTGGGTTTAAATTGCTTTATTAGTAGGTATACTAGCTGTTCCCCTGTCTGCGATCCAAGATGAAAAGTAGCCTAGGTCATAATCTACCCATGTGCCAAATTTCATCCAAATCCGTCTGTCTGTCTGTTTGTTTGTTCCGGCTAATCTCCGAAACGGCTAGACCAATTTTGACGGGACTTTCACTAACAGATAGCTGATTTTAAGGGAAGTAACTTGGGCTACTTTTATTTTAAAAAAGTAATTGAGATCCGCGGAAAAAAATTAAAACCCATGAAATTGTGAACAAAAAGTCGGATTTGAAAAATTTCGAGGATAGCTTTAGGCTATTTAACATCATGCTACGACCCTTAGGAGCCGATCAAAAAGAAAGTCAAAGCGAAAACGAAGTAATAGCGCGGGCGGGCGATGCAACGTGACGGGTCGGGGGTCGGATAATACTCCCTGTATTATTAAAACGTGGCTGTTATTTTAGTATATTGTGTATAACTTACGACTTCCACGCGAACGAAGTCGCGGGGCACTAATAAACTAAAAAATAAATAAACCGTCGATCTGTTGTGTAGTTGAGATTACCTTTAAGATGCTCTTCCGAAGGCGACCGCAACCGCAAACAAACCGCGGCGACACGACAGGTTTCTAAGTAACTCTATGAAAACGGTAACAGAGGTAACGCCGCCAATAAGGAAGTGTTTTCATAGAATTACTTACTTACATAGAAACCATTCATGTCGCTGCGGTCTGTCATTGCGATTGGTCGGCGTCGCAGCTGCAGTTTGCAGTCGCGGTCGTCTTTGGAAGAGCATCTTTAAGCGTATTGACCGTCTTTATGTCTTGCCTATTTATTTGATGAGTATTTATGGTCAAAGATTGACTTTTCTAATGATCTCCAAGGACTACTTATTCTAGTAGGTAGGCCATGTGGTCTTGGGACTCTAGCCATATTGGTTTTGATAAGAAATGGGTGTTTAGGTATCGGTCTCTGCGTACAAGACTAACCTGGAGCTAGACCACCACCTCTTAAAGCAGTATTATTTTAATGTTACTTGACTGTGGGAAAGAGATGGAGCTAGACGTCCTGTATAGCTCCATCTCTTTCTCACACTGAAGTAACATTAAAATAATACTGCTTTAAGAGGTGGTGGTTGGCCCCCTACGCTTAAGCCAAAATCAGTCAAATTAGTTGCTAATCAAATTGGCACGCTACGCTCCATTCAAGTCAATTTGGCGTGTTAATAGCCATTTCATACAACTGTCAAACAATGACAATTTATTTAACAATTAATTTCTCTGACTTTACATTACGAAGCATTTATGAAGACCAGACCCATAGCAATATCGCCTAATATTTGTTATAAAACTACTTACCTACTACGACTTATTTACGAAAACGGGTATAGATACACCTCTACCTAACCCTTCGAGGAAACCGGCGTCATGTTATGTATGAGATGTTATGTGTTCAAGTTATTTATATATAATGAACTATTTAGTTACAAAACAATAAAGTTGGCTCATGAAGAGTACCTAGGTACTCATATTCAATAGGGTAATTATTTAAAACTGTACTCATATACTTACTAATATAACAATTCGCGATTCGTAGATTAGTACAAATTAATTAATATTTATATAACAACACAACAATATTTGCAACACACCAACCAAAAACACTTTACAAAGTTCTTCAAAACATTTCGTAACGAATTCAACCCATCACTACCGTATCCTAATCGCTTCATGGCTTTTAAACTATAATCACGAGTACGGGACCATTGATTACAGCCATTTCAAGTAGACTCTCACACGGTTAAAGGTATTCAAATCACTGACAACAACCGAGAAATTATAATCGTCTACGCTCAATCTTAACACAACCAATCTGCCTAGCCTTTTCCCAACTATGTTGGGGTCAGCTTCCAGCCTAACCGGATGCAGCTGGATCGACTGCCTATCTGATTTCAACAACCCTGTGACTGTGTAAAACGATACCCCTTGGTAAGACTGGTTGTAGACTTTTTGGGTTCCTGATTAAGCGTTTCGGCTATCAAAATCTACGAATGACAGCCGAGACCAACGGCTTAACATGCTTTCCGAGGCACGAAGAAGTCTCGATATGAAATGGAGGTCACCCATTCACCGACCGCAGCAAGCGTAGCTTTTAACCTTCGATCGACTCGTGCGCCTGGCCACGAGCCCCTCAAAACGAGCTCAATCAAAACTTAGTAAAGCTTTAATTGACAACGCTGTATTTTCACGAGAACTGTGACCCAGCAAATGTCTACTTAAACAGTCACAATCGCCTTATCGGGTTCGAAAATTGTCAGTGGAGCTTTCGAAATAATAAATCTTTCGTCGGAGCTATGGAACGGGCGATGAGCAGAACGTTTAAGGAACAATAGCTCAGGAGTGGGCGGTATAGTCCTACTGTTTGATGTACCTCTCGGAAGCCGTATTGATAGCAGTAGATCGTATCAAACAGTACAGTTAACTGCCAATGCAATCCGATCCGATCTGATAAATCTTAATGTACGATTGCCGACACCCACGTTAAGATGATGGTTTCTTAATCGTCGTTTGAAAGTAATTAAATGTTTGTGGGTGTTCCTCCGTTCTGTAATGAGAGGAATGGGTGTTAACATGAAGAAAATGAAACTACTTAATTAAAGAAGAATAGGTACAAAAATTTTAACTACAGACCAGTAAAATTAAATCGTTTCGCTCCAACTGCTCTGTGAGAAAAAAAAAATCCAGGGAATTCAAAAAATATCCATCCAGTGCATGTCAAAGTGAATTAGCGATGTTAAATCGATTGTTTCGAAAAATCCATAACAATGTATGACCAACTAATTAACAACGTTCAATCTCTAACAATAGGTAGGTATAGAAGTAGCCAATCTGTCACGCTGATTTCTTGGCTCCGTATTATACTTGAAAAGTTTGTAAAAAGCGGGACCAGTTTCCCGTTAAGTAAGATAAAGTTGAAACTTGAAGCGGCCGTTTCAAAAGAAGTGGAAACATTCGAGAAATGCCGATAGCGTGTCTGCGCCCATTGATTCACTGGTTATCCAAACCTTATGGACTGAGAACGTAAAGGTTTTGCACTGGCTCAAATTAAATATAAAACTTTCAGGCTATATGGGTTTTTTTATTAGATAAGTAATTGGAACCATCAACAAAGGGGTCGTCTACCTACATCTACATAAGAAAGATAAATTCACAGATAAAAAAGATTTTCATCATTAATATTTTCAACGAAAGTTGCCACCTACAAAGTTCTAAGAATTACTAAATCGACGGCTGAATACGTAAGTTTAAACTGTGGCATTGTCTTTCCTACAGTCTGATCTACCTACTTCTGCTAATGCTATAATTCTTGAGTCCTGTAGGTAGGGTGCTAATCAGATCACTTAAAAGATCCTGGAATTTACACCAAAAAAAATAGACACTGTCGGTAAAGATTGGGCTGATAGCTTTTATTTACACTTCATATCTTTATTGAAAACAAAGTGCCCCAGCAGCTCTTTGCTTAGTTACTGTAATCACCAGGTACAGCAAACTTTGTAACAGATATAGATTATAATACATTAAAATGATCTTATACCTACTTAGTAACATCCATACACATTTTTTTATTTTTTTATTTGAGATAGGTTTGCTCTTGACTCTAATCTAGGTCAGAGATGACAGAGAAAAAGTCGACGATGGAGCGAGCTTACCCAGAAGGCACTGGCACTCCCACACACCGACGGAACACAGCAAGCTGCTTGGCGCCAGACTCCGGTGGGATAGTGGTCGCGAGCCAGGCGGCCCCTTGCGGAGCCTACCACCGCTAATAAATGACACACACATGATGTCACGGGCTATATTGAATTTTGGAGAAATTCTTTTCACAACAACCCATAGATTAAGTTTGAACGATTTTTACAATCGCCAAATGCTCAAAACCCTAAATTAATATACTTCGTGCAAAAAAAACGAGACACGAAAAATCGAACAAAATCTGTTACATACTATCGGACATTATGTACAAACGTAAAAAGCATCAGTTTACCTATAGTATTTAGTCACCTTGGACAAAAAGACAACTGCTCATAATTACTTAAGCACGTCCCTACATGGGCTCCCGACTTGTTGGTATCCCGATGATGTGTACATAAATTCATTATTGTCACTATATTTTATTACCAAACCCATAATTTCTTATTGTCCATTGTTTTTAGCTATTATAAAATGCCACGCTTAACAGTTTGTCTATGTGAGTCGAAAGTACAAATGCCGATGAGTTTTTGTTTACGAAATATACATACAAGTAAGTACCTACCTTCTAGGTATACGTAGGGGAAAGTTGCGATCATTGGACTAGCTCTTTCATTGGACCACCAAGGTATTTCCAAAACTGTCGAAGCTACCAATACCCAAGCTAGTCGAAACGAATCCGTGCTAGCTCAGTTGCACCCCCATCTTACCTCAGTGACGCTGCGGCACGTGGCGAGGAGTGACGCGTGTGGTTGTGTTTGCGGCGGTCAACATCTTATTATTTGACTCTAAACAATTTGATGTAAGTATCATTCTATTCATATTTGTTTGCGTGCATTGTTGTGAAATATTAGACAATTTAATTGTGATTCCATGTGTTTTATTCAATTTTGTCTAATCATGTCCATTTATATTTTAGATTTTCTTTTCTTAACGAGTACCTTGTTGCCATCAATGGACCTCAAGGGAGTTCCACCGTTGGACCAGTCCAATCATAGCAACTTTTTATTGTACATTTTTGGTCATAATTAGGTATGGGAATGGGCTCTGAGTTTTTCACTAATTATAGAAAAAACTTGATAAATCATTATAAATTTAAAATTTCAGAATGTCGCCGAATAAAAGAAAATACTTTGCATGGAATGAAACAAGTATGAACCTTGCTTTAGAATCAGTGAGGAAGCAAAAAACTGGTTTAAATGAAGCAAGCAGAATACACGGAGTCCCGAAAGCAACACTTAAACGAAGGTTAGATGGAGTAAACCAAAAAGCTAAAGAACACGTCCAAATACCGGGTTCCGAAAGTGACCTCCCTCCAGAATTAGAAAATGAAGGATACGTTCTATAATGTTCATTTTGATATCTGTGAAAATTATATTAAGAAGAAAATATGAGACTATATTACCTATATCTTAATTTTGATGACTTGTTGATCTCATTATATGTGCCAAATGAATTTAATTAGTAACTAAGTAGCCTATAACTACAGTTTGTTTGCTTGTCGTATGTGTATGAGTATTGTTTGTCTCTTCTCGTATGCCATAATTTAATCATATTGATAATTATAATAAGTTACCTTGATTGGACCTCTAGAACAAATTTCTCTAAGTCCATTGATGGCAACCTGGTGGTTCAATGAAGGTGTCCATGGTCCAAAGAAGGCAACAGCCCAAGATTTAGTTTTCTTTGTTTATACCAAAAAGTGTAAGCCCGAATTGTTTGTGCGTTTGATTATTATAAATAAAGGTCCTACGAAATAAAAATAATAAGCTGCTTTCATTTTATCACTTATATTTTTTGAGATATATTGTCGTAAAGTTAAGTGGTCCATTCATAGCAACCTTCCCCTACCTATTTCATTCAATTCACTTTCTGCTTTTGTCGTGATTAAGAATTTACTTAGGTTAGGCTGATTTATTAAGGTTACTATCAATAGATTTCCCGATTTGGCGTCTAAACTTTATCGGTTGACGTTCAAGAATTAAAGCTTCGGTTTCCAGGTTAAATGGTTTGCTGCAGTACAAAGTAACATGGATTGTTAGAAAATTAAATCAATTAATGTTTGCTGTTCATCATTTGTTTGCTTACCTTGTTTTTATTTTATTTACAGGTAAAGCGAGTAAGGACATCTACAAGAGTTATTGATATACATACAAGGTATGTTGTTTTATAGAATTTTTCTTTTGTACCCACTTTGTTTGGCCTAACGTGTTAACAGTTGCCTAATGATAATGACTGATCAAAAGGCAAATGAGAATACCTAGATTATACATAGATTCCTTTACAGAACCTCAGCACACACTGTCTTATTTTCAAGATATTTTTTAGTTATCGTGTATTGTAAGTCCTTTTAAATTTACTACGTTGCAAAAAACGGTACTTAGCCGTACCTCAAGGAGTCATCCTTGTCTGCAAAGTTCAATATCAACAAGACAATAAATTCTGGAATACGTCTGGATATTTCGAATGCTTTTTATTTACTGTCATCGGAAATCACGTCTGCCATATTAATTGGCTAATTTTCCAGCAGCTGGTAGCACATGAAGTCCTGTAAATTGTTGCAAAAACATAGAATTTATTGAGACTCCAGTGTAAGCGTGTAATGTATGACGTAGAATTTGTAGTTTTTTGGGATGTCGTATCGGTCTATAGACTTTGTAAAGTAGGTATTTTATATATCTACCTCTTGTGAAGCTAATTGGTTCTTATCGGACCTATTATTTTGATATTATCAACAAAAAGTGCATTTTGTTTCCACAATAAAATTGCTGCAGATACGGATAAGAAGGTACCTATCTATTAATTTTACCCTAGCAAAGCTCTCTTGCACAAAAACAGACACCTTGAGTAACTTTTATAACTTGGAAAAATGGGAAAAACTACTTTAAATCTCATGAGAATTAAATAGTTTTTCCCGTTTTTCAAAGTTCTCCTGTAAATCATGATTTCTAATGGAATGGAAAAACTTCATGCCTGCAGATCCTCAATTTTATACTTCATAAGTGACCATGATTTCGTCATTAGTAAACCTCATCATGTTAACTTAACCATACACTAAAGTTTAACCCTTTCATGGGAACCTCGTGCCCAGTAGGTGTATAATAAGAGAAAGCCTGTTCAGAATAATGGTTACTTATCTTGTTAGCGCTGATTGGACATACATTAACGAAGCACCCACTATTGTCTGTACATCGGTAATCTGAGTTAAAGTTCAAGGCATGCGAGCCAAGTAACTACTTACCATTAATTTTCATTGTATGGTAAAACTATGGTAGCCCGCAGCTTTGCGTGAAGGAAGGCATGGTTTAACAAAATACTCGGGGAAAATGATTTTTACGTTACCTAACTAATTTTTTTTGAGTTTTCTTATTTGATAATGAAAATATTGATTTCTCAAGGTTGATACATGTTGCCAAGACCCAGACAAAGATGACCTAGACGTTGCAAGTGCAACCATAAAGAAATGTCATTTTCATTAACTAAGTAGGTAAAGTCAGAGAAATTAATTGTTAGCATAACTTAAATTGTCCATATAGATACTTATTCAAATCACAAGTAAAATACAATATACAATCTAACACTGAAATACATATACTATGTACACCATAATGTGCTCTTCCTTTTTTGTTTCTTTTTTTACTTACTTTATTCTTGTACATATAATGTGCTCTTCCTTTTTTGTTTCTTTTTTTACTTACTTTATTCTTGTACATAATAAAGAGTATTCTATGTATCTATCTCATTGGGCATCAAAAAATCCGTCTGCATCGCTGTCAGTGGGAAAAGTGCCCAAAAGGCTGGCAGCATTGCCACGTCCGATGGCATTGTCTTTGACCTAAAAATTAGCCAGCCCTCTGATCACGTGAAAAGTCGACCAACCGTTTCACAAGTGTGATTCTTTGTCAGTTTCATGAACGGCTTTATCACGGCAAATTGTTTCTATTTGCTTAACAATGAATTTCCCTGACTGTGGCTGCGCAGAAACCTAAACCAAAACTTTTCTCCTTTTCTCTGATCTAAACCAATGAGAACCCCATTTTTATGTACCTACACGCAATCACTGTTCAATCCAAGGTTGCCTGGAAGAGATAAATAATTTTTTATAAATTAAATAATTTTTTTGCTATGTATTTTCTGGTGTAGGTACAATAAAGCATAAATAAATAAATAAATACACAAACCACTTTTTTTATAGCAAAGCCAAAAGTGTCAAAACGGAACTGGTATGATCTATCAATTAAGGATCTGAAATCTCAATACAAACTACGCTAAAAACACTGTTTAAAAACCCAAAAAGAAACAAGCTCATTCCACAGCTTTTTAATTCATAAGCGTAGCCCCGTAGGCGTTTATTAAAAAGCTCTAATTTGTTCGGAGCGCGCGCGCGGGCTAACTTTTGAACGATTGTAAATCGCACTCGCGCCTGCTTTATAGCGCCAAGTAGCCGCCTGATGGCACGCCATGCTCCAACAGCCACGGGCCACGCCAACTCCATTATTTTCAAACTTTACCAACCAACTGTTTAATCTTCGTCGCTTTTAAAGTTAAGCATAGTTCGTTGTTAGAGTTTTAAGACGGGTGCAGCAGTTTTAAGAAAATGTTTCAGAGATAAAAGAATTTAGGTACCGTTAATTGAAATTAAGTTTGTCTTTGTAACCAGCGGAAAATTAGGGCCACTAAAATCTGTACCTTCTCGGAGACATCACTCCGCAATTTTGTAGAATAACAAATCATCACTAATAATAATACTAATATCAGGCAGGTAATTCTTTTAAGTAGGTATGAAACCGAACCGCATAAATTCCGGGTCCTCAAAATTCGAAGAACACAATAAACGCAGCCATCGACGCCTACCACGGTCGCAAAAAACGACAATTTTCGGATCCCGATGATAAACTGGTTTCCGAACGGGTAATTCGTCTTATCTTCCGTCTCTTTCGCTCTCACATAAAAACTGTATGGAGAGACAAAGATGGAACCACCAGGTAAGCTAAAACCGGCGATTCCAGTTTTATTTATTTCTTAACTTGTTGCTGGCACATAAAACATTTTTCGATTTACGGGCCAAAGCTTGGGTAATTGCTTTAGCATCGGACTTGACTAATTTGCATTGTATGAATTTTAAATATGGCGGCTGTTAGGAACGTAAATAAATTATCTGTTGGGAGCTGCCTGTCTTTATATTTGCGAGTCGATGTGGACCCCGTAGTCGGAAAGGAGAAATGTAGGGTGAGCATGATTTTAGGGCAAGTTTTTCTGAATCAAGGCTTTAGTATTTACTATGATCTATTTACTTACCACAGACAAAACGCACGAACAAAAGTAATTTTATTGTTGTACCTACATAAGTAGATACATATAGAACATACCTAATTATCTTATACTGTTATAGTTCCCTTGTAAATAAATAAATAAACATGTTTCGGAAAAAAAACATAGCCTCTTAAGGGGTAATTGTACTCATCGTTATGAACAACTTTTACTAAGGGACCAAATCGCGAAAAAAAAATTAGCTGTTCCCTACATTTTAACGAGTTATGCGAACATAAATGTAGGGAGCAGCTGATTTTTTTTTTCACGATTTTAGGTTTGGTCCCACTGTGAAAGTTATTCATAATGATGAGTATAATGACCCCTTAATAGGTTGTGCGTTAATTCCGGGACATGTATAGTATTTTTAGTGCAAGACCCTAAGTAGGTACGTTCCTTACAAGTTTGGAAAGGGGCCAACCAATTCTTTATTTATTGTGAAGATAAGATGTAGATCGTTGGTACTAGAAACCATTATATTTTGCATTAGGTGCATTCTGTTTAGGTATAAATTACTGATGCAAGAGCTCGTATGTATCTTCTTGTATACACAGTAGTTATTTACGAACCGATAATAATAACGATAAATCAATGTTCATTGTTTTAGATTAGAAATTATATTACTTACAAATGTATTTCATGCTGTATGCCTCAATTTATTTACACTATCATACATTACAGGTACTTAATCAATCGGCAAATGATTAATATAGGCGGCAAAAGCCCAACAAATCAAATACTCCCAGTGCACATACGTCATCATTGCATTAAGCGTAGTAAATAAAGCTTAGTACAGAACGTACACCACGGTCCGCAAATAAATCGCGAATCGAATTCCAAAGACGCTTTTAAATCATGACAATACCAGATACAGTGCGCGTTATCAATTAGAACTACTTAGCAAGTTTAATTTTACGCTCCAAAACTTAGCTCCTGTTGCTTGTTGGAAAGGATTAAGATTGGAAATCGCTTGGCAATTAGTTGGAAGATGGTAAAAATGTATTGGTATAAGGATCGCTCGCTTCGGGCACGTAGCGCGTAATAAATAAAGGAGAGGAGAGTTAAGACTCGCCGTGAGCGGGACTTGTTCCTTATCTGTCCGACTGTGTGTACTAGGCCGGGTAACCCTACACCGAGTTAGATACTTAGTACAACGGAAAGTATAAATTGTTGTATCTGTTTACTGAAGATAAGTCGTAAATCTTTAGGGAAAGCACTTGTGAAGAATTAAAGAAAGTTTTTAAATTAATGAGTATCTTGCTTTTGAGCGGATGAGCCTTTGCTGGCGAGTGAAATAGCTATATCAGACACGTAAGAAGATCCAGCTTCTTATGTGTCAGTAATGTTTGTCTGCGAGCTTTCAGCATTGATATAGGTAGGCTTTTCCTGTTGAAATCTAAACTTGTAAAAATCAGCTGCTCCCTACATTTATGTTCGCATAACTCGTCAAAATGTAGGGAGCAGCTGATTTTTTTTTCACGATTTCAGGTTTGCTCCCATAGTAAAAGTTGTTCATAATGATGAGTACAATGACCCCTTAAGAGGTTGTGCGTTATTTATGTTACATCTTGTATAAGTCATAAAAAATTGTATTTGTAGCCTCCACATAGGCACGGATTAATATGATTTTTGTGAGACCTGCACCCAAATTACGTAACACACCATCAATCACAATAACCTGAATTATTTCGAAGCATATTGCTAATCCGTTGCCTCATATGTTCGAAAAATTTGTCTGCTCAACAACGTAAATAACGCAATGAATGTTGTTGAACTGTCAAAATTAAACCGATTCCTACTGTAAATGTGTTACGCAATTACCCCGCTGACTTATTTTGCTTTTTTGTAAGTAGATGTCTTTTGCTTTTCTGTTTTTCCTTTTGTGATGTGACTTTGAAGATAGAAGCACAGTACTTAGGTACCAAACTTGATACTTTATTATAAGTCAGAGACCACACACTCAATTACATATTTATCATACAACATCTCCCGGAATTAACGCACAACTTTTTAAGTTGTTATTGTACTCATCATTATGAACAACTTTTACTACATATGGGAACAAACCTGATATAGGGAAAAAAATCTACTATTCCCTACATTTTTTGACGAGTTATGCGAACATAAATGTAGGGAACAGCAGATTTTTTTTTCGCGATTTCAGGTTTGGTACCCTTAAGAGGTTGTGCGTTAATCTGGGACATGTTGTATACTGCAAAAAAATAAGCACAAGCCCTTAACAAGACAGACCACACCATTTTTAAGACTGTAACGTCGGTATTTACGACGTATGAAACACAGACAACGAAAATGCAATAAATACTCCTTGGAAGCGAGTGGTTATCAATAACAAGGTGCAGCTGGAAAACCTGCATTAGCAGATGTTGCGGTTTCTTATTTATCTCGTTTGTACCAACAACCGCGCGGTTTGCAGAGAAAAACTCATTACAATTCTAAAATAACGAACCTTGAACTTCAGCATACCTACCTACCATCTTACTCGTAAGTGTAATAAACCAAAATCCAAATAAATATCCATACAAAATGTCAAAGAATACTTATAGGTGACATTATTTCTAATAGATTCGCGACCGTTCTTAGGAAACCGACGTTCGAGATTGACTCTTTGCCCCAAGAAATAAAACTTGAATTTGAATAGACGCAAGTTTGGCAAGCAACGGGGTGCCAGGCAGAGGGGCTGATTTATATTGGAGCAATGCAGCAGTGGAGTAGTGTGCAGTTAGTATTGATTTCCATTCGCAACGCCCATTCCCCTCCCCGCATGCATCTCACCTCACGCACCGTCACAATGGCAAAAGGCCAAGTATCCAACACTGGCGACATTAAAAAAATATATAGTCAAATAAAGAATATGGAATGTCTTCGTTTAAATTGTGACACGCGATGTATGCCCGTGCTCACGGTAACCACTGTGCTTCGTTATCATCAAGCAACAACCATCTTTATTTCTAATTGAATAACGTTTAAAATTGGCTCAGCAGAATAACACATTAGCTCGCGTGTAAGTTCGAGTCTAGTGGAGCCGTGAACTGCCTCAGTGAGTCAAAACTGTTTACCAAAGCAAACGTTCCCACTGATTGAAATCGGAGGAGAATTCGTTCACTAAGCAGTTGAACACTATTGAGCGACTGTTTATTTGCATTCTGATGGTCTTATTGATCGCATGAATGAAAATTTGCACGGAATGAATTGTTTAAGGAATGTGGTGGTGTTTTTGATAGTTTTTACTTGAATTAATTTACATATTTATTCTAATGCCTTACTGAAAAATGGATAAAGTTAAAACTGGGTTGTTTATGCTCTTTTGAATTTCATGACAGTAAATACAAAATGTTCGTTGCGTTAAGTTTCAGGAACTAATAATTTCAGCGACTATGAGCTTTATAAGCAAGTAAAGGTCAATTTTAATTTATTCAAACAAGAAATACGCCTTATTGTCCTAATAAATTAACAATACCAATAAAATAACAACAAGTTACTTCCAAAAAAATCTTTATCTTCGGCTCGTAGTCATGTCAGCAACAAATAATAAGTTTTATGAACTATATCGCTATGATAAACGCTCTCAGTGGCCTCGACCAACCGACACACTCCCCGGTTGGGGTCGTTGAACGCCATTTCGGTTATGAAAGAGAGTATACTCGACAACACACGGCTTACGTAATACGGGTATTCAAAATTAGAATTTCGAGTAGATTTTTCAAACGTCAGTAAGTATAAATTATGTGTTCCATTTTTAAATATACTGGCTGCAAATTACCTATTATTTTTATTTTTTATGCTATCGGTCAGGTATTTATTCAGTAGATGAGAAACGTATAAGTAGATCAACAGGTAAGGATTTTACAAAACTGTGAACATATGAGGAAATGAAGGTAAGTAATTCAGTGTTGAATTTAATCGGAAATTTAGATAAAACACAAAACGCGCGATACGGATTTATAACATCGTTCTGCTTCAGTCAAACGTTTGAAGATGACAGACACAGAATGGTGTTTTAAATATGTTTAGCGCTAAATATATTTAGTAATTTGTGGTGCAAGGGTCTTAAAATAGGTAGAATAGGTAGGTATTTAACCTACCTACCTATTGCAGATGTTATGCAAAAAGCTAATCAAAGAATATCGATCCTAAAGAAAATAGCGCAAATCTATAAACACGATTATATGAGGTTATATTACAGAAATATTATTTATAATTCAGGCACAAGCCATCGTTTCTATTGCATGTTGCAAATAGCAAACTGCAATGGCAATTTATTGGGACTTGTCAAGTAAATGAAAAAATAAATGTTCCACAATTCATTTCTGAACAAGTTTCCCTAAAGCACGTTTAAAATTATTAAATTGCCGATTTATACTGCCGCAGGTAATTTATTGATATTTTATACATTTTTACGTTGGGAAATGTTCGAAAATAATATTCGTAGTATTCTCTTAAATCGAGTATGTTGAGTACAAATCAAAAGTCGCGGGTAAAAATAAACCACTTACTTAAGGGCCTATACTACCTCAAATGGCTTAGCACGATCCTCCGTTATGTCGAAAATACTGCAGCATTAATTTTGAAATAAATATATGGTAAAGTTGAGGATTAATGTTAAGTCTTATGTTTGGCGAAAACACGATTCCATAAAATTTTCTCGATAGAAAAAAATCTCAAAGTTACCTCTAAACTGAACTATAAACCGTTGGCAATCCTACAATACTTCAAATAAGATCATGAAACTTTTTATACTTACTGAACTAACTATAAAGCAGGTCTTATGTTATTTTTTTTTTTTAAATTACTATTATTTTCACCGTAAAAAGCAATTACCTAAACTATCGGCGCTGCCTGCCGCCCAGCACCGCACTCAGTCCTGCTCTCACTCAGTCCGCGCGCAGTATCGTGCGAGCGAGATAAAGAGTGAATTTTAGCTGAGGTAGTATAGGCTCTTAAACGTGAGGGCATGCGCAGTGTAGAATGACGTCACTGAGTGCTGTTTCACGATTGGTCGATATTTTTGTTGTACGGTCTACCCCTCATTCTTCAATACCTAATGGATAGCCTTGTATTCTCTCACACCTTATAATTTGTTCATCAAGGCATTATCATTCTTGGTTGTAGAAATCTAAATATCAATGTGTAAATTAAAGATGTCGCCCAATAGGGAATATGCACGTAATTCAAAACTTATTGATTATTTAAATATACACTGTATAGGAGTCAACGAACAAATTCTAATTTTTTTACATTTTGTAATGCATTAAGTAGGTACTTATTTTACAATTCATTATTCTATGTTGCGTTTTTTTGGTGGAACGGAACGCTAACTCGAAACGCGTTGTCTTCTACAATGCCGAAAGTGAAGTGACTATGTGAATAAAAATCTATTCTTTGCAAAGTGCTTGAAATCTCACTAAGGTAAGTAAGTAAGTGCGATTTCTGCTTGAATAAAGCACAAAAAATCATTTTATTAATACGATTTGGGGTTAAAAAACAGATGTAAACAAAGCAGTATCGTGGTAAATGACGTCACATCATGACCGCGCCAGAAACGGACGTTTGAACTGTAGTAGAAAATTGTTGGAGTTTCATAATTTTTTTGAGCAACAAGCAGTAGTTGAATTTAACTTTTAATACTTATCTTTGGTTTATATTACAGTATTTTATTGATTTAATAAAAAAAAATTACATGTGTCTCTATTCCCCATTTTTCTAGGACAAATCCTACGTCCTGCTCAGCAACCTATGTCTGTCTTGCTCGCACACGAACTGTCACTTCACATAATTTATTAACCTACTCCTCTTCCATATCTGTATTTTTGTCTCTTTCTCTTCTTCCTTTCTCTTTCTTCGCCTTCTTTAGTAGATTGTTTTGTTTTATTTTAAGAAAGTATAAGCTGTCTCTTGACAATGACATAGAATTCGTTATCATAATCAAAACAAACAGTTATAATAAAAAGGTCTCCATTATTACTTTAGCTACCAAACAAGTATAGGTATTTGTAACTTTTTCCGGATTTCTTAACGTTTCGTAAATAAAATATTTTGAAAACTTTTGTCCACTTCTATACTACGGATCCCTAGGTAGTTCCCGTTTCCACGGGTTCGTCGCCGAATGTTGAGTTCGTAATGTGCAGTGGGACATATTTATTATGTATAACGATTCGATGGCTACTTAGTTAGATACCTAAGTACTTACTTCATTTGAATACAATACTAATTTGTTTTATGGCCACTTAAAATTAGCAACTATTTTCAAATAATTTATGTATCTAGTGATTAATTTTGGAATAAAACCTGTGTGAACAATATAGATATTTTCTTAATCGGAATGCTGGTTATTTTATTTCTTTATACTAGGTAGGGCAAAACTTGGCTAATTCGTGATATGCAGCTATTCGGTGATAGATAATTGTGTTTTATTACCAAGTTACTACTGACTTGATAAATGTACATTTTTCAATCATTATAGTATTTGCCACATTTTTAGATATAAGTTAGCAAAACTTATTTTTTCTACTATATCACAGTAAATTTAAAAAATAGTCTGATCAATGAATCGAATTTTACAAGTAAAAAACAAAACTATCACCGATTACCCAAGTTTTGCCCTATTAGATGTTTACGGAATCCACCATCAAATACCTACCAACGTTTACGACACTTGGTATGTAGTACCTACCAATATGCTAATGTATTTTAGAACAAATTCTACAACCTAAAAGTGATGAAAGTCGATTTGTAAGTAAGTAGGTAATTAACTGGTATGGAAATATATTTTCTATGAAATCAACAAACCCTATCGCCGGTGTTAAACTACACTGCTCAAAAGACAGTTTATTTCAGTACTTCCGCTGTTTTTTTTTTTCACCAACATTTGTCACCAACTTAAACCAACTTCTCGCATAAAATATATAACAAACCAAAGTTTGTTAAAGTAACCGCTTCCTCGGATTAGATCGAGGAACAAACACATAAACTGTCTTTATAGCCCATATTAGTCTAGATTATGGGCTCTTACTCAAATATGTTTTTTTAGATATATTAAAAATAGTTTTGCTGAAAGAATTATGAGTAATAATTATGGACCATGGGAGAAACGAACATTTATACACCATTAAGACTATTCTTGCTTGCAGCGCTCGGCAGCTATAGTAATGTTTCGTAACAGAAGTGGTCATCGTGTGCACGGGATTTTGTTTTCAAATTGGTCTGATGTAAGTTTCCTCGATAGTACCTATCTCTAACTATTAGCGTAGTTCCCGGCCAAGAAATGTCTACGTACTTTCCATTCAACGTAGGTAATGTTGAAAGAAATATATAAGAGGTATGTACCTACTGTAGAGGTAGGCCTACCAGTGTTTTCATTTTTCTTTTTCTGCCGTATCTCCATGAAATACATAAGAGGAGCTCGTGGCTAAGTACCTAATAACAGCCGCATGGGTCGATCCATCAGGTTAAGCTACGCTTGCCGGGGTTGGTCCGTGGATGGGTGACCATCTTTACATACCGAGACTCCTCCGTGCCTCGGAAAGCACGTTAAGCCGTTGGTCCCGGCTGTCATTCGTGGATCTTTGACAGTCGTTACGGGTCGTCAGAAGCCCGAAAGTCTGACAACCAGTCTTACCAAGGGGTATCGTATTACCCAGTAACTGGGTTGTGGAGGTCAGATAGGCAGTCGCTCCATGTAAAATACTGGTATTTAGCTGCATCCGGTTAGACTGGAAGCCGACCCCAATATAGTTGGGAAAAGGCTAGGCAGATGATGATGATGATGATGATCTCCATGAAATACATCTACATGGACGCACCCTAAATAGACTCTGCCCAGAATTCGGCTACGAGTTTGGCGCCATCACTAGCGTCCATCAGTTCTTGTAACGTGCAGCTGACAGGACAAGCAGGACATGATATTAAGTGTCTCATCGTTTGTGGAACAGCACCACATTTACACTCCAAGACGGAGTCGTCAATGAATCTCCACCTGAACAGGTTTACCCTGCTTCGGCCAACCTGGGTCCGGAGTCTGTTTAAAGACTTCCAGGTTACCCAAGGCAACTCATGTCCAGGCAGGAGATCTTCAGCAGGCCACAGCTGCAGTCTTTCTTTTGCTCGTTCGCCAGTGAGTGGAACGACACACTTTAAAAAATCCTTTCACATACCACATAGCAAGATTCTGTACTCACCAGTACGTAAAAGCTCTCTGAAAAGCTTGGTGGTGTATGGTCTTGGTATATGAGATCAGTCATCGTCACGGTCATTAGCAGCCTATTTTTAGCAATTGATGACTTCCCCTTAATATTATTTTACGCCTACAGTTCTACGTGAGACTTAAATAGGACACACTATATCTAGATGCATATACTACGCAGGCCTAGTGTCAACGCTGTTAGAGTTATAATTAGTACTTTAGCAACACCTGGACCCAGGCTTGACATAAATTAAACACGTGGGTTAAACTGACATTAATGTCTCCAGTGTGTGGTGTCATGTGTCTGTGGCCTATGGCATGGTTTCCGTGTTAAAATGTACATTTTAAATCATGTAGGTACCTACTTACAGAACACGATAATAAGGCAATTTTTTGTAGTTGCAAATCAACATGAAAAAAAAAATTTTATTCAATTTTAAACTGTATTTCTCGTACTAACCATGGCTCATGGGACATTACAAAATTTTGTTCATTCTCGTAAATTCCTCGATAAATATCTCAGTGACAAACGGTCTTACTTAAACCGTTTCGATTGCGCAGATTACTCAATACATAATTTCATGGCTACTATATTTTCATCTTGAACCTCTGAAGGAGGACATTTCGCGTTTTATATGTGAGCTCGCCGTAAGTCACGTCGACTGTAGTTAAGATAACTCACGATAAATCAGATTTACGCGTATGTAAAACTGAAGCGATAATTTTCACGTCCAATAAATACGTGCTCTTACCTCCGTCCGGTTTCACTGCTGCCGTCACGAAATCGATGCAGCATTCGATATTCGAGAATCGAGAATCTTGATTCTCTTCATAATCGGAAAAAACTGGGGGCGCGTCGACTTATTTTTGAAAAGAGAAAGCATCGAAAATATCGAGTTCGTCGACACCCACTCTTCCGGGTTCCGTATTATATGCTAAGGTTTAAATAAATAAATACGTCGCGTGAGACATTGATTCTTATCGCGTACCAATGAGATTTATTCGGGGCTTTGGACCGGATTTATCGTGTTACAGGGAACCCGTTTCGTGCATACTTACTTAGCTCAGTAAATAATGCCCCACCGAAATTAATGGTGTTCTTTCTTTAAATAGATGACTAAATACTGTGGCTCACGTTATCTCGGTAACCAAGCCTTGTTTATATTGGTTGCCTTGCGTAATCTAAGCTTTGGGTTCCATTAAGACAGTGACCCCTACTTACCTACTATTGCATTATCGTGTTTCGGTGTACTTAAGTACCTACTCTTGTTTATTTACTGACCGATGGATGGTTTACAGAAGGACTACTTATGTCTTCTATGTAGGTATGTAGGTATAAAGGTTCTATAGATATGGGTTGCTCTCCAAAGATTTATTTATGTTTCTTGAGCTTAATGTAGTCAGATATGTGTATCCTTGTCTTGTCTTGCCTTGTCTTAAGAGAAACAAAAGTAGGTACATAAATTAGCTTGATAATGCTTAGATATTCATAAAAATGAAATCTGTGATCCATACTTATTGCCATATCGATCAGCTTAGGCCGCACTGGCAGCGAAGCGAAACGAAGCTAAGTTCGTTTCGCGTCTTTTCGTACTTACTTGTTTTTTCGTTTCGCTTAGTACGCGATGTGAACCGAAGGACGAAAAGACGCGGAACGAAGCGAAACGAACGCTTCGCTCCCAGTGTGGCCTGCGGTTAAGTTATACTGCCAAAACAATCTATACCTACGAATATTATAAAGCTGAAGAGTTTGTTTGTTTATTTGTTTGGTTGAACGCGCTTATCGCAGGAACTGCTGGTTCGAATTGAAATATTCTTCTAGTGTTGGATAGCCCATTTATCGAGAAAGGCTATAGGTTATATAAACTCACGCTACGACCAATAGGAGCGGAGCATCAATGAAAAATGTTGCAAAAACGGGGGAAATTTATTCCTTTTGAGAGCTTCCTTTGCGTGCGCTGCGTAAACGGTTAAAGTTACGCAACAATTATGTATGACGGAATTGTTCCTCTTAAAAAGTTCTAAAAAAAAGTCAGCAATAGCATATATCTATCTTTTAAGGTTGGCTCACTATAACTTTTTTAATGGTAATCAAATTTGTTATAAAATAATGCATTATTTGCGAAGGTGTTTTCATAAACATGGATTAATCCTTATCCAAATAAATAGTTTCATAATGAAGGTTGATTAAGTACATGTAAATTTCTTTTTAGATTATTCGAATCTGACCTTTCGTTTAGAAATTTTGATGGGTATAATAATGCTTAAAGTAAGGAAAATGCGCTTAGTCTTAACTTAGTCTTTTAGTTACGTACACATTTTATTTTTTATTGACTGTTTGAACGCGCTAATCTCTGTCAATACCAGTCAGATTTGAAAAATGATTTTTGCATTTTATAGCCCAATTCTTTAGGAAGGCTATAGTGTATGTAGCATTACGCTAGGACCCTTAAAAGCCGAGCAAAGAGAAAAAAAAGTAAGAACGAGCGCTAAGCGAAAACGAAGTAACAGCGCGGGCAGGCAATGCTATGCGACGGGGTGGGTCGGGGCACAAGAAATTTCACGCGGACGAAGTCGCGGGTGGAAGCTAGTTTTCTATAAAATAATAGGAACCTTAAACTTTAGTAAGGCCATGCTCACACTACTCTCGCAGAAGATGAACAGTGTCTATGTCAAAACATTGAACACGGAACACGGCCAGCAAATGGGAGACGAATATAACCAACCAGCCTTGAAGAACACTTTGTTTCTCAACGCTTTAAGGTAAGTCAGCACAGTGTGCGTTATCGCAGTTGTTTTTGGCCTACGATATTAAATACGACGCACAAAATCATAATTCACTGTAATGTATGGACAGCAAAATGCTGGAACGGATAAGCGTTTTCGGAGGCGAAATGCGCATGTTATCGATGTAGTGTGTTGTTGGTAATTAATTTAATGCGTTTTGTATGATAAATTGTTCGTTTTATTTTCTTTTAGCTACCTCGTTCATAAAATTTTGTAAAATAAGCTTTTTATATTCAACATTGTACACAGTTTGACCTGTAACACACACATAGCTATAAAGCCATATTAAACTTCAAATTAATACTGTTTCCCCCAAAATGCTATTTGCCTACATGCATTTCAAATTTTATTTACCTACACATGTTCCACATTTTTCAACATCCCCACACAAATATTTTACAAGCACCGAACCTTCCGTAGCCATTAAACATTATTCAAAAACGTAAACCGATTAAAAACTCTTATCAACACAACATCAGATATATTTATGATTGTTTAATAAATAATTTGACTAAATGTAACAACCGCTTTACGCACGAGCGGGCTCATTTTCCCCGCAGTTAATTCCTTCACGTGACTTATTAGTTAGGTTCCCTCCAATAGTGCACGCACTATGCCCAAACATGAATAGATTTATACCCAAGCCTAACATACAACAACAGCTTTGTAGCCACACAGAATTATTTACCATTTATTTTATAATCCATTGAACTTTCTCATCGATGCTCGGTAAAAGAAGCGATTTCGCTCAGTAGATATAGCGAAATGTATATCGGAATAAAACACGAAATTTTGCACCAAGCAATTTCGCAGAGCCCACATTATGTACACACATAGTACATACAGATTCGGTACAACACAGAAATCCACTTACCCCGTACAGTGGGGCCCTTAAGAGTATCACGTTAGCTGTTTACAAGAAGGGCTCAATTTATTTATTCGTTCATTAAGCAGCGAGGCGGGGGACCTCTGCGAGAGACGAATTTTAGGATAATGGCTGTATGGTGTGCTTATGAGCATAGATTATTAAGGCGTATGCGGTTGATAGTGGAAAAGCCGTCGAACAAATAAAATTATACCAACGGCTCTCATTAACTTTTATCGTTATTTCGCAGCTTATAATTTTTTGCACACCGATTTCTTTTCAAGTAGCAATTACAAATTTTGCCCCGAAGCTGTGGAATAAAACGTGCAACACGTATTAAAAAAAAGATTTTATTCTAGACTTATTTTAACAGCCCAAAAAATTCACAAAATATTTCGATTTAAAATCCGTGATCTGCCACAGAAATCGATTAAAAAAATCAGATATAAAAACTATTACAGATAATAAATCAATTACACGAAAGGTTAACGAAACAAAAACGTGAGAAACAACAAATCGATTCATCGCAATTGATGGCTAGTTAAAATCGAATCGTCGCATAAACGGTATTTAACATATCGTACCAGAAATGCCCATTCCGTAGAAGGTGAGAGACAAAAAAATCTTGACATTTAAATTGAGAATCTTGCAGTAGGTTCAGTAGAGTTGAGCGTTTATGGTTAGTCTGTGGCCGTGTATCGAATCGAAGGCTATAAAACTGTACGCAGTTTTATAATTCAGCCTTACAAAGGCGTTAGATTGAATTTGGCGTGTAATTCAATAATAGTGTCGGAACACCGGCGGCACTCACAGTCTGGCCCCGACTATTATGTGCAATCAACGATTTGATACAGAGAGATTGACCTTTGGCTATGAAATCGCGATGCAACTCCAAGAGGATATCGTGAGGAAGTGTTAAAGTGAATCGTTTAACGTTTAATTCGGGACTTTCAAAATCAGAAAACTTTACAAAAAATTTGCTTTCTGAAAAAAACTCCGTCACGAAAAGGAAAGTTAATCAAAAATTATTTCTAAGTCGTGATGAATTTGTAATTAGATTTGTGCAATTAGTTGCTTTATGAGTGTTGTATGGTTTTCGATAAAATCTAGACAGTTATAAAAACCACATTTTCAACATTTTTAACAGAACTTTTCTTCAGTGATTCTCGAAGCCGTTGTTTCAAGACGTTAATAACTTAATCGTCCAACGGTTTTGACGTCCAGCACCTAACAGTGAAATTAATAGAGTTGTCATGTCGTGCGATAGTGTGTGCGTAGCATTATAATCCTCTTGCCGCCCGTACTTAACTACTACTATATACTGTACAAGATACACTTCCAAAGAATTTGTTAGCAAAGACATCTCCTTTACGATAATGTTCGATTTTCTATTAAACTTGAAAGCGTTCCACGTCCCACATTCTTATCTCGAATGTTCTACGACATATTTTTCCAAAGTTTCCCGGCGCGAGCTTTCAGGCGGCCGCGTATAAAGCTCTATTCACACATGGCGGGAGATAAGGTAGCTTTCACACCATTAAGCCGCGCGCTGGAGCCCGGGGCTTTTCCAGATTAGATTATACACTCGATTTATGACGTCATTAAAGCTTTGATAATTACTCGGGACAGGCTGCGTAGGCGAGACGCGGGAGGGGAGCGGTGGGGGACGCAGGGGGATTCAGGGTGCGCGAGGGGGGCGGGGGTGCTTGTACTGTTTGATTGGATTCCTGGTACTGCGAGGGTTAAAGGATTAAAGTTATGGAGATTAGTTCGCCGCCCGCGGCCGCGCTTCGTTTATGTTAAAAGGTCTATAGAGATATGTACGGATAAGAGATTGGTTATTGCCAATTGTGATACCGTGGCAGGTTTTAATTTCGCCTCGGTTGCGCTTGTACGTTTGTAAATAAACTCCCGATTGGTTTTAGTAACAAAACAATAGCTTACAGTGTGAACGCCGATATATCGCTGTGATACGATTCGTGAACACGCAAACGATATTATTTACCAAACGCTATCTGTGTACGTATGGCTGATTAACAGCGCGAGCTTCTACGAAATTATCAATATTAATTACTAAGTAACTCCTAGCACGGAATTAATATGTAGGTATTGTCCCTACACTCGTGCCACTTGAGATTGTAGCAATTTACCATATTCTGTGTTCTTGGTAGTAATTGCACTTAACGAATAAATTCAAGCTTGTTAAGATGGCTCGTTTAAAGTGGTTGTGGGCTGGTCAAGTGGTCATGTCACTCGAATGCACCTTGACTGATAAGGAAGGACATGATGTGATGTGACTGACAAGGGTATATTCGTCAAGGTTGTAAAGGTCTGGTTGGGTCAATGGAATGTAAATGGCTATTAGAAATTATCCGAAAGAAGAAGACTTTTTATACAGCTTCACGCATCTTTAATAATATTCCGGGGCCTATTAGGACAACTACGGAAATTAAAAAGTATCTCCATGATCTGTTAGTAAACAAGTACTATTACTCTATAAAAGACTTCCTATCAGACAAATCACTGCTCCAATACAGGCCCCCTCATCCATGATGCGTTCAGTGGGCCACTGATGTGTACCCACCTAAATTCGTTTCATTTTATTCTTATTTTTATCTTTTTATATTTTATGTGAAATCTTAATAATTTGTAACAATAATGTAAATTTAATTTAATTTCTATGTTGGTAACTATTGTATGCCCTAAGGGCGGGACATAGCTGATCACATTTTAGTTATTTTAGACCTGTATTATGTACTATCTACAATAAAGATATTGATTGATTAACTTTTTCCCCCAGCACAGCGATAAGACGCGGGTTTGCGACAAAGAAAAGAAGAAAAGAAAATTGCGTTTACTGGCTAAACAAAAGACATACTATAACAGTCGATTGTCATGTAGACTGAGGTAAACCCCAGAAAAGAGATTGACACTGACAGTTGACTCCGTTTTTGTATACTTACTTACCCCTTGATTTATCCTCTAATTCTTGTTAAGCACTTACTTTTGCACAAATGCTTGATTGCATGATCAAAACTCTAGGTCTGGTTGCATGAACTTAATAACTGCACTTTGCATAGCTGAAACCCTTAGGCTGTGGGCACGCGATGTAAGTGGACGACCACCAATTAGTCCCCTAATTTATAGACTCCTTGTTTTAAATAAAAACAACTTTTGCAGTTGCAAAAGGTCACAGATTGCTGTACACTGAGACTTGAGACAGATGCTAGAAGTGCGAATGGACCCCTTTCAATTTTAAAAATGCCATCATCTTTTTAAGCTACATAAATTAATATCAAATGAGCTTTGTACTTAAAAAGTCCTAGTTTCGGACTCCTGCAGAACTTCAAGCAGCTTCTTATCAACTAAATAGGTCCAACGGGATCCCATAACAACACAGATATCTTATAAATCCTTGTAAATTGCTCTAAAAGGGATCAATTTTCCCTACACGTGCGCTGTTCAGCCTTTAATATTGTAATTCAAACAATTATGACCGTTGTATCTTATGTATTACAGGCAATTTTCCATCACACCGCCCTCGGGCGTTTATCAAAAATGTATATTTTCTCGGAAACAAAAGCTGTTAAGGCGACTTACTGTAAGGCTTATCTAATGCCTGCACATATTTCCCTAGTCGCTTGAACGCAAAGTAAGCGAGAAATTGTTTTCCTTTTAAAGTGTAGGTATAAGTTGAAATGTTTATGAACCATTGTTTGGAAGTGTGGACTAGGTAATACTTGGCAATACATGGGTGGTTTCGTAAAAAATAAATTGTGGTTTAAATTGCTTGGTAAAGCATGGTCCTGCTGACTCTTTTTCAACTTTCATACTTCACGACATATTATTTTGTATCCTATACAAGGTGTAACATAATTAACGCACAACCCCTTAAAGGGTCATTGTACTCATCATTATGAACAACTTTTACATATATGTTCACATAACTCGTCAAAATGTAGGGAACAGCTGTTTTTTTTTTTTGCGATTTCAGGTTTGGTCCCATAGTAAAATTTGTTCATAATGATGAGTACAATGACCCCTTAAGAAGTTATGCGTTAGTTATGTTACACCTTGTATATTTTATTCAGGAAAATATTCAGCCACTTTATACTACAAATACAGCTCATTATAAACACTAAAATTACTTAAAACAATCCTATTCCTAACACACGAACCCTAATTGTTATTTAACCACCCACTTCGCCTCTCCGACCTAGTAAGAGGGTGTTTTAATTTTTTACTCACTGAATACTTCCTAACCGGTACCTAACTTTTGGCCCGGGCATTAGTGCAGCTATTTTGGCCTGGGACCACCCATCAGGGCCTAATGGGCGTCCGCGAATGACCCTACAATTAAGTGTAATGAGCCGACCCGAAATGTCGAAGCGTATATTTGAATATCTATGTATGGTGCCCGGAATTCGATTTTAATTAAAGTGATTATTCGATGTAACATGTTTTTAGTATCTTTGAATATCTAGCTAAGTAGGTAGGTACTTAACTTAGCAATCTACTTAAAATTATCGTAATAGATTAAGTATTTTGAAAAATGTTAACCATTTTGGTCACCTAGTAGATTTGGTAATGAAAAACGTTTATCATGGTAACAAATATTTACCTACAATTTTACAGGCATTTTAAAAAACCTTAAAATAATATAATAGTTATAGTCATAGGATACTTTTTATCTCGATAGTACGTTCCCGTGGGATATTTACTGACATGCACGCGGGCGAAGCCGCGGGCAAAAGCTAGTTTGAAATAAATGATTTGACCTTGACTTTAATAAAAAATGACAATTTAATAAAAAATGACTGCCTCGTTGGTCTAGTGGTCGCAAGCGCTAGGTACTGCTGAGCATGAGGTCCTGGGTTCGATTCCCAGGTCGGGCAAACTGTTATTGGGTTTTTCTATCTGGAATTTATCATTAGCAGCCCGGAGTCTAGATTTGTGCCCGGTAGAAGGCAATAGACTCGCCCCCTATTACATGGGACTTAAACATAACTAGCGAAATGTGGGTGTACTATAGGTTACACTGCTTAACCCTTCGGGGAAACAAGGCGCGATGTTATATTATGTTTAATAAAAAATAATAGATAATGTTCTTTTTGTGCAAAAGCTTTGTTGCGTGCAAAGAAACAATGACGATTTTCCACATCGTTTTCCGTATTGAAACAAAAGAACATCGTCGTTGATTTTCATTTGTTGCTAAACAATCAATCAAATGTAGGTAGCTACTTTGGGACTACGTAGGTACATCTGCTCTGAATTCTTTGACAAAAGCAGATCAAACCATCAACTATAGTAGGTACCACAGCAACCCGGAAAACTATCGTCCAATCCATATTTCAACAGCGTAACCCATTACGGTCTATTAGCGTCAGTAAATGGTGCATTAAAAGTGTCCTATCATAAGTCCGGTCGCATTTGGCAGCGGCATTGTGATCCTGATATGTCGAACAAACGCGGGATAATGATGGTCGGTGATGTTCCAAGTGCTGTAGGAGCGTTTGATGCTATTGATTTGTTTCGATGGCTAACGATGAAACAAGCATTTTTGCTTGATCTACCACTGTTCTATCACTGCACCTGACTTATAATGTAAAAACCATTGATTGGCTGTCGTTCACCTATAGGTACCTACATAAGGTTATTTTATCAACTGCTCAAAAAAAAAGAGTTGTCGAAGAAAACTGTCAAGATTTACCTACGTCTCCATAGCATGAAAAAGTATAAAAATATAGTCACAGGACGTGGATTTGGAGCATTCGCATCGCAAAATGATCATCTGCCTAGCCTTTTCCCAACTATATTGGGGTCGGCTTCCAGTCAAACCGAATGCAGCTGAATACCAGTATTTTACATGGAGCGACTGCCTATCTGACCTCCACAATCCAGTTACTGGGTAATACGATACCCCTTGGTAAGACTGGTTGTCAGACTTTCGGGCTTCTGACGACCCGTAACGACTGTCACGAATGACAGCCGGGACCAACGGCTTAACGTGCATTCCGAGGCACGGAGGCGTCTTGTTGTGTAAAGATGGTCACCCATCCACGGACCAACCGCGGCAAGCGTAGCTTAACCTAATCGATCGACCCGTGTGGCTGTTATTTCTTAGCCACAAATCCCTCCGCGAAATAAATAAAGAAAATGTAGAAAATCAATATTTGCAGTACTAAATATTGCAATCTCAATCTAAATTGATACGACCGTCATTCTAACAGTAACGGACAGTAAGAGTATCTAATCTACCGTCCGTAGTACGAGCGGCCCTGTAAGCCTCCGATATTGTCCAGTTAAAATAGGCGATAATTATGAAATGTGGCGCCGATTGTCGGCCCATTAGGCGGCTTTGTGGCTTCGACCAGTACGTGCCTGCTCCTAGATATGCAAATGTATCTACTATCTATATATTGCCAGTGATTTATGTACTGGCAGCACTATGGTAGCTAAGACTAATACGCCCGCCTAAATAATGATAAATGATTTTGTTTCTGTAAGTAGGTTTATACAAACACTTTTACAGGTCAAACATTTTTTTTTTAAACTAGATGAGGCCGGCGTTTCCTATCTGACTACTCTGAGAAGAAAGGCCGAAACAAACTCAGAGGTCACAGTCTCTTTTAAAGTCCAGACATAATCTTGGTCAGATCATGTGAAGACCACATGGTCTTTTGAGGAAAGAACCACACAGATTGAGTGGACCTGTCCAGTCAGTGCAAGCATCTGTCAGTAATCGTACAGCTCAACATAAAAGTTAAGGAGCTCAACGATTCGACGAACAATACCAAAGAAAGGACATTTGGGTAGGCCGCATAATTTACTCAAACGCCCAATAAATGCGTCCTTTGAATATTAATTTTAAAATTGATGGTTGAAAAACTTACCTAGCTATAAAGAATGATGAAAAAACATTGCTTAAATTAAATCACTAATCGGATTTTTTTTTTCACTGGAAAACTAGAATAACAAAATCACGCACTGTTTATAGCAAAGGTAAGAGACAAACTGAAATATGTAGGTAACAGAAAAATCAAAATTTCTTTGTTGAATAACGAAATGTCGTTATTGTCCCCATCACCTGCTAAATTGCGCGTGACAAAACATTCATAACAATAAATAATTTAATTTCGCAAAATTTTACGCAAAAACAACAATGGGAGAAAGACTTTCTTCTAAAAAAGCTCCGAAGGTGTAATTATCTAGGTACCTTTGTTTCGTAACAAGCCTAATGGTCCATAACACCTTTGTACAATGTCAATGTTACTCTAACAAGGTACTTTTTAGTGGTTTACGGTGCAATAAAATCGGTACGGACAAGGCCAAACATTGCGGGATTCTTACGATATTATTCGCAATATATTAGAGAAAGGTGTCTCAGTATTTTTATCCTGAATATAATTTTTTATTACACTCCCTTTCATAGTTGCGTCACACAGTTAACCCATTTGAGGTCCAAAAAATGGTTCTTTGTCGCTGTAAGGGTTACGTTTTTTAACAAAAAACGTTGTTTTATTTTTATTTTTACGTAACAACAGGGTTCCGCGAACGCGTTCTCTACAAAAGGCTAAACCGTTTTGTTAGCTAAGTTTTTGTTTTGTTTTATCGAAGTTAAATATACGTTTGAGGCTATTGTGTTAGGGCCAGTTTGTTGTTAGCCATTTAGTCTTGAAAAAATCCTTCATGTGCACGCTTGCCTTCAGATATCTATGAGAGATAACCAAATTAAAATTCTACAAGAACAGTGAGAGTTTATTGTTGTTACCGTTTAAGTTAATTAGGTAGTGTTAATGAGTGCCCTGATACGCGTTCACTGTTAAAGGTAAGGAAAGCCAGTTTATTCTATCTACTAACTTCATTTGGTCATTATTCTTCTCTATATCGTTCCTATTTTAATTAGTATCGCATGGTTTTTGAACTCGTGAAGTCTTGGATTATATTTCCTTAGTACCTAAAACTATGCTTCAATATTTTCCAAGAAGGGTACCTTTCTTGGAAAATATAGAAGCATAGTTGTACATTCAGTAACTGGAACGTTATTTATTAGGTTCTAAGTGCAGTTCAAATGGTCGCGACTAGTCGTGAGAACAATTCCTACCTTATTGGCAGAATGATTTACCTACCATATAAGGAAAGGTATTAGTTTTCTTAAATGTTACCTATGTGCCTACGTAATAATGAACAATTCACGTCTTTTATAGCTAAGTAGGTACCTAAAATTATTTATATATCAATTTAAGAACCTACTAACCTTATACCACAAACACCTACCTACCTCAAGCTAATAAAATAGGAAAAAATATAGCTTTTTAAAACGGAATTTTCGTACCTATTTACCATATATTTGGTATAATCTATTGAAATATTCACGGACACAATATTTATGTCTGTATCATTTTAGGCGACTACTTACCCACTAAACAAGTTTTTTTCTTTCTATTGATAGTCGACATTCTAATTAATTATAGGTACATTACCAAGTCGATAGACGTTATTAACTAGAAAATTAGCATTTTATCTGTAGAAAAAAATCGTTAATATATTTCCACGTTTTTACAGGCTTTTCAAGCAACGATTTATGTAGGTACCTATTTCTATTATGTATCGCGTATCCTATGTGGTCGATTATATTTATACATACGTTACTTATTCAAATTAAATTAAGGCTTTCGTGATCTTCGTGATCTGATTAATCAATGTGGTTATCATTGTAATACTTACATATAATAAGATAAACTGTAATCCTAGCGCATTATTTTAATGCTTTAGTAGTTCATCCAGTTTAGACCTCAGTTGACTTTATACGCGTAGCCATTTACAAATAAATGATTCAAGTAGTTGAATCCTTTATTCAAACCTCAAACGTAGCCCACGATAAGTCTCTACAATTTCATCACAGTAAAAATAATTAAGATAGTTTATCGTGTATCACTGACTTTACTTACAGACTGCTACAAAAGTGGGGTGTTGATAATCTGGTCTCTTTTAACGCCACCAAAACACAGGTGTGTTTTTTTACCGCTAAAAGGAGTCGTTTCGATCAAACTCTTACTTTTCGGGGTACATCTGTTCCTGTAACTGATCGGCTCGAGCTCCTAGGCATGGAGTTGACATCATGTCTCAACTTCGGAGCCACCATCGAGTAAAAAGCCCAAACTGCGGCCAAGAAACTGGGCATCCTAAATAGCGTGAAGCTATACATTACGCCTGGACAGCTTTTAACTCTATACAAAGCGCAAGTCCGATCCTGCATGGAGTATTGCAGCCACCTTTGGGATGGCTCAGCTAAATACCGGACATCTAGACGCACTGCAGGTTACCATCCTTACCTAGTTGCTATCCCACCAATTCGCACTAAGCGTTTCCAAATGTCTTTTGTGATGCGCACAGCAAAGGAGTGGAACTCTCTGCCTGCGTCTGTGTTTCTGAGCGTAGGTATACAACCCCGATCTCTTCAAAGTGAGAGTGAACAGGCTTCTTCTGGGTAAGCTCGCTCCATCGTCGACTTTGTCTCTGTCATCTCTGACTTAGACTAGAGTCAAGAGCAAACCTATCTCAAATAATAAAAAAGTAAAGAATAACAAACAAAAAATAGGTACCCAGAAATCGATACTAACATATGTGACGATATTTTATCGCAGTTCCATTTGCAAGCTCTATCATAAATATAACCAGGTCCATATCAAGATCTTAATAGTGCTCACATAAATAATGACAGGTTGTAAGTAAGCCATGCTACCTTCCAACACTATTAAATAACCCTTTACCAGCTGTTGTTGTTTGGGCAACATGAAGGAAACCCGGGCAAAGCGAAAGCCTGAAGATATTATCAGTTATGAATAGTAAAGGAAACAATAAAACAATTAATTGTGTCAACAGTTTTCATTTATTTAATAAAACAATTCAAATAAAGCTAACTAACGCTATCTTTAAATTTTAAAACTGAAATACCTACCTACATAAAATTAACATAATTTTATGTAGGTTTGTGGTGCATCTTCGTGTTTAAAAACATTTTACATGCGAAGACACAGAGAATTCGTCTCGCAACATCAAAAAAAAATCATACAGAAAGTTATTTTTAAGAAGCTCATAAAAAGACCAAAAGAGGTCGTAATTGCAGCCAAAGCCCGAAGCTATAAGTGCTCAATTACATTGCACAACAAAATTGAATCGGCTCTCGAATAAAAATACTACCCACTTATATTGAACGCCTATAACTAAATGAACGTTTAATGTATTAAATGTGTATCACATACATATTCTGGAACTGGCAACTAGTCTTGCCTTTGCCTTTGCTTGAATTTTTCAGGAAAATTACTTTTTCGGGAAAATAGAGTGTAGTTTGAATTACGAAGAGGCTTGCCACAATAACAAATTCAAATTATTTAATTCGAGTAACATAGACTCATACCTAATAGAACACACAGTCACATTAATTAAAATTACATACAATTTTAAAATAAAATTAGAATAAATAAATTGTGCATCACACATTAAAATTACATTAATTTGTAATTCTAAGCGTGCTACGTGTTGCTTACAACAGGTACACAGGAACACTTAGTTCATTAACAACTTTCCGAAAATTCCTGAAACAAATTTCTATGAAATAATAACAATAATACGAGTATTATCAAAATCAAAGAAGTCGTTATGTAGGTAGTACTTACCTACTCTTCTACAATACTTTGTCCTCAAAAATGATGGATTTCGTTTGTAAAATGACCATTTGTCTTTTGTCATTCCAAAGTAGATCCTACTATCAACGATAGTCCCTTGAAAACTCAAAGTTCTCGATACTCGTTACTTAAAGCCCTTACTGACTTTAAATATAAACATAAAACAAACCGAAAACAGTCTTTATATACTTACATAATATCTCCGTCTTTCGTGCAATAAGTCTGGCTTTCTGTAGTACCTACTGTTGTGCATCGTGACATTTGGTGGGTTCGGGGTGCGATGCCGGGTGGTAGCAGCGGTTGCCAAAGGTGTATGACAGTGTTCAATATCCTATATATTGCTGCCGTTTCGTCATAACCATATAAATTCACCTTTACATCATGGTCTTTATTTCATGGAATGGCAGCGTAGGTTCCGTAGACTATTTTCCTTTTATGACTTCATCATTTCGGATAGTTACTAATATACCTATTACTTCTTAATTAAACAGAAGAGTATTTGCATGAGTATCTATAGAAATCTTGACATATTGAAACAACATCATCATCAGAATTTCAGAACTTTCACTTTTATTTTGTCACTAATTAAGTAAATTTTTCAACTTATGCTTAGCGATAACTGTTACAACTACTAAAGTTACAACCTTGAATTCGAGCCCCTTTGCTTCCCAACAAAATATTAAGAATATCTACTACAATACCTACAGATAAACGGTTACCATACCTCCACTCTATATTTCTTCCATCCTTCAGCAATAATTCAGTCAAAACAAGAAATTAATTTTCTTGCCACAGTGTAAAAAATAACAGTCCCACCTACAAATTCACACAGTTTTTCCAACCGTTTTTGTACCTCGCAGCATGTTCATTTATTCATTGGGCATGAATTATCCAACAAGCGAAGTGGAAAAGCTAAATCAAAGAAGCGAACATCTGCATTCCAATGAAAGTTTGAGAATCAGCCGCGTTTAGCAACTGTGTTACTATGGTAACACGAAGAGTTGTCGTTTCTTTGTTTTAATACTCGTATTTTGATGGTATAGAAATTTATTTTTAAAGTGGTTTATGGTATGTTCTGTATTTGTCATCGTAGGCGTGTGCGCACGAGTTTTCATGTCCTAGTCGCAGAGTTGTTCATTTTGATATTTCAGCAACCCAATCATTGCAGTGTCAAATCAGAATGTCATTTTAATTTTGCGTTTTGGCGTAGAACCCCTTAAACAACTATGTATCTAGTCTTATAATCAAGGTCCAAGATACCTATAATTTAAATTCAGCAACGAAAACACCTTCACATTTTGCTCTCAACGGTACCACAAAACCGGTATTCTTCCAATCATATCGCAGCCCAAACCTAAATAACATCCAGTATAAATCCTCAGGCAACCCTTAGTAGAGGTCTTTAGTCAGTCCCTCCATAAGTCAGGTCCTCGTGTCTGCCAGCAGATAGCGGCCCCCGCACGCCGCACCCCTCCGCCCACATAAACTTAATACTACATAACTCACACTTGAATAAATTATTGCCAACTTATTCTTGTTTGCAGAGCCCCTTTTTGCCTAGTCTTGTTTATTCTGTGGCGCGAATATCTGATCGTGTGCGTGCATGACTGATGGTCGTGTAAGAATAGTTAGCGTTATTGGGTGCGATAATTGCCTGTATAGTTTGTATGAGGTGTATGTTTCTCCCATGCAACTTGCTGGAGTGTGGTATCTGATTTTGGACCTAATGTAACCCTGGAGGATGAATAATAATCTTGAGGAGTTACATGAGTTTTATTTTTATTTTTTCTATTGGCTGATATTTAGGAGGTAGCTACCTATTAGGTTTATAAGCGGCTAATGCAAAAACATGGCTTGACCGCCATTTTTGATCAGTCAATAGGTCAACTTTAAAAAGGTTGTTTAAAGGTTACCTAAGTTGGTTTTTTTGTTTAATTTTCTCAACCTATTCCAAATATTTACTTGCCCAATATATTATCTAGTTAAAATAAAAAGTCAAGGGTCTTTCCATATCTCAGTTAAGAGACCGGTTAAACTAATTGACGGTCTCCATTTCATTTCATTTTCAACTAAGTATGTACCAGTATCTTTCATGCTATTTTAAAACTAACTGAAGTCACATATTGTAGCGTTACTCATGAATATTGATCGTCCAAAGATTTATAGGATTTCCAAAGAAAAAACATATACATTCCGGGACGTGTTTTAAATCGATATGTAAATACTTAGATACAAATAGTTAAACCTACATTGGTAATATATGCTGGCTCAACATAGGTAAGTAGGTAGGTACGTGTATGTTTACCATAACTTGTGTAAAAACTTTTTCTTCTTGGTAACTTTTTACCCTCTGAGCATGTAGCAATCAATGAAGCAGCTACATCGGTCAAAACATTGCATTATAGGTACCTCATTACGCCTTCTGACCGCTTTGCACGGTTGCAACGTATCATTTTGTGGTCTTAAAAATTACCAATGCACATAGTATTCGTTCACACACTGAGTGGTGATGAGTAGTTTTCATTTTACTCTTTTACAATTCTATAAAAGCCCTGTAGGTTCTGAGAATGGTAACAATTCGACAAAGCGACCTAGGTACTGTGTATTTAAAATTTTCGCCTGATTTTCGCACGATACAATTTTTAAGGAAAATGGGTCTACTGTAAATGCTTGAAAAATCATTAGGACAAGAAAAATAACCAAAAACATTATCATGGACACGCTATAGATAGGTACCTACCTACAAACCTACTTACCTAACTCTGATTCGAGACCTGGCTTTGTATTTTTCATTTTGCTATCCCTCTGGGTCTTAGTGCTAGTGTCTTTATTTCTCAACAATAATAGAATATCCAAGACCTAGAGAACAACAAAACACAGCACTGAATTACACTAAGTGCTAAAGAGCATATTCTCCGTTTTTTTTCCAAAGCAGAACCGTGAGTGGGCACAGGCAACGATACGAAGGGCCTTTATCTCACCGTGATGTATACTCTGTCACGACTGGCTTCGGACGTGACCGAAATGCGAGTCGATTTATTCTGTTACTTAAATAACCGCTTGGATTTTGTTTTGATTCGTCATTCGAATTTTTCGTATGTTGTACTTAGGTACTTATGTCTCTTGGTTTTTTTTTTCTTTTTTATTTATATGAGAACCTCAAAGTGGGTCCGTTTATCGTCTGTTTAGATATGGTATCACGTTTGTTTTGAATTATTCAGTAGCGTACCTATATCCTATCGTTATTTATTTATTTATTATTTATTTATTTAAACTTTTCACACTTAAAAAAGTACAAAGGCGGACTTAATGCCTTAGGCATATTTACTATAATATATACCTATATTATATACATATATTATATACAAATTCAAGAGAGAGAGGTTTTGAGATGACTCTACGCTATTTATTTTGAAAATAACTCCGCAATCTCCGCTTAAATGCATACCGACTGGTGGCCATCCTGATGTCAAGAGGTAGCGCATTCCAAAGAAGAATGGACTGAATATGAAAGGAAGAATGAACAAAGTCAGAAGTATGAGAAGGACAGAGTAGGAGAAGATTGTTAGAAGAACGAAGATTCTTAGCGTGTGAAGAACATAGATATTGGAAGTGAGACACTAGATAAGATCCTATCGTTATTCTCTTGTTTTTTAATGTAGCTAGGTATATAAATAACTTAATTTTCTCCGAAGAATTGTCTACCTACACGAACCTTCAAAATAGTTTACAAGCGATAAACAAGACCCTCTACGTTCCAATTTATTGGCCAATAAATAACAAGGCGGATATATACCGAACAAAGATAAAATTACCCACAAAATACATGACAATTTGCACCAAATACCGTCCTGAAACACAAAACCAGACAATTAGCAGTGTATAAATCAGAATGCGAACATTCCTTTATCCTGCTCCATCTACAATATGGTGGTACTGGTGGTAGGCAGTAGGCTCGGCTGTTAGGTTGTGTTGGCAACTTATGGGCACTGTAAAAGGATGTTCCTTCACGACAAGGAACGATAAAGCTACAAGGCCCAAGGGTATTGCGACACGGAAACTGGAGCTTTTCCCTTGTTCTTGCACCTCGCATCTATGTAGGAACTATAGTTTAAGAGTGGATGTTTTGTTTTGAACACCTTGCACTGGCAGGAGTTACGGGGTTTGATAGTGGCTTAGTCTTCCTAGGTACCTATCTAAGTATTTCAGGAATATTTTCATCGCAAAATCAACAAAGTTTATAGTTGAATGAAGGCTGTATGCCAGATATTTCAATTTGTGATTTTGTTTCTTTCGTTGATTCTAGCAAAGAGTTTTTTGTTACATTTTGAAAAAGATCACCTAAGGCCGCGTACTAATAGAAAGCGACCGTCGCGTTCAAATGTCACTTTTTGTTCGATGAACTGGAATGCGTGGTGCCGACGACAGAGGGCGCCTTTCGGTTTTCCGAACAAAAAGTGACGTATGAACGCGACCATCGCTTTCTATTAGGACGCGGGGTATGATTGAGGAATTTAATTATCTTCAAAATATAGCTAATCTACCTAATAAGTAAGTAGTAAGTACCTACGTATAAAGTGTATGGAAGGCAGTAAGTAAGTATCAATAGTCATTAACTGCACCTAGAACAACATAAGTAGGTACAGCTTAAGTAAATATTTATTCAGTAAATTGATCGGATTAAAATTATACGTTACCATAATCTTGATGGATAAATGTATTGATTAGCAAAACTATTAAGATAAGTCATATTCCGTTTATGGCAAAATTAACCACTATCCAGTGCCAATCCTAATTAAATGCCTAGTCAATTTATTTCTCATTTATAATCGAATTATCGTTCATTTAATTTTGTAGTAAGAGCCTGATAAAAATGCTGATATCTAAGTATTTAAATTTTCATGAAGCTCTTTACTGATTAAATTGGTTGATTTACACTCTGTGTTAAAAAAAAAACTTAAAATGAATAGGTAGCACTTAGTCTCGACAAATGATACACAACTACAGGTGAAAATATCCAGATGAGACAGGTGAAACATTTAGTTAGGTAGGTAGGCAATATTACTTTCAAGAAAAAACATACCTAGCGTGTCTAGATATTTTTCTCCGCCCGTCAATTAGCAAAACTATTCAAGATATACAGCATTAAAAAAGACAGTAAAATATTAAACACGTACCTAATCAGAAAATATAAACGTACTATCAATAAATCACTCTCCCTTCGAGAAATAACAACGCAAATTGCGATGCAATCAAATGCGTCCGCGCAGTTAATTCAACGACATTTAAAACATTGTTCGAACACATTCAAATATGTTTTAAAACATACTTCAGGAAACGATACCTTTTATGGAGAAAACAAGGTTCACATTACATTGGGATGGACTGTGTTGTAGGCTGTTTTATGTGTTGGAACATAAGTAGATTTATAAGACACTGAACGATGTGTAGAATATTGTCTGAGGTCCTGACACCCGTGTTTAATGTCTCTGTTCCAATGAGATTCCACTGCGCAAATTATGGGAACAATGTCGGTTGATTTCTGTCACCTTTGTCACTTAATAAAATTGCCAATATAGTTACAGCGCTATAGTGATTATCCTGTCTCAGATGCGTCTTGGTGCAGGGTTCAATATTTCCATGCACATACTTACATTAAATATTCAAATCACAGTGAACTGTATGTAGGTACCTATTGCTAATTAATTATTACAGTCTGCATGAATTCTTTATAAGTATCTAATTGATTTTACGTAAGTAGGTACGCATTTATCTAATAAATGACAAATCTCTGGCATCTATAGCAAAGAAGATCAGCTGATAAAGGACGGGATGATCGACTCTAATAATTGACCTAAATATGCTAAGTACCTACTTATTAATTTCAAGAAAATATTCTATTAATTTGATGTAAAACCTGCAAATAAATAAACATGATGTTTTGTACCTATAGAAGTCACAATAAGTAGGGTAGGTGCCTAGCAGTGGCGGAGCTTGACATTTCGTAGGAGGGAAGCCGAAGAAGAAATTGTTCAGTTACAAATAATCATACAAATAAGATTACCACGTTGTGGCGCCGGCTTATTTAGAACAATTTGTGTTGTTGTTGGAATATATACTATTTGGCAATCGTAGACATTACTGAATGTGCTATTTTTCCGTGGTGGTAGGTGAAGTTGCTCTTCCGATCCTCCAAAGGGAAGCCGGTAGGAATGGAGTTGTTAGCGCGCTTCGCCTCTGGTGCCTAGTAACTATCCTAACAGCAAGTACTTAGGTATTATTTTTAATAAAATTGTGCTAAATGCCTACGTGAGACTACGCACGTTTCTAATATGAACACTGTCAAGGTAATTACTAACCTACCTACCGAACAGTTATTTAGATATGTCATCAAACGTATGCTTGTCACGAAAATGAATAAATAAGTACCTACCTACCCATTTCCTCCTTTCCAAATCAAACATTGCGTAGTGCGTAATGCGTAGCCGAAAACCTCAGGACAAAAAATTAGCATGACAATCCACATCCTTTTCTAGCAGTCAATCAAAAATGTGTCTTTATCCTGTAGGTACCTACCTACCTATGAAACAATAGACAGACAGCCAGCATTACCATAACCCAAATAACATTAATCCAAGAACAACGTACACGTAGTATGAATCTTGTATGAATCAGGGCGAACTCGCTACTTAGGCCCGCGATAAATTCCTCTAGGCGTTTAAGAATAGCTGACACCGAATAAATCCAGTACAATGTAGAGTAATCTCTTCAAGAATCAAGATTACGGGGTATAAAACCGGCCATACACGAACCTCAAGTGTTAAGTGATTAACGATTAAATAATAAGCCACCGCACACTCGTAAAACAAAGATTAACATACAGTTACGGGTGTGAATAGCCTATAACTTTGATTTTTACGACTAAATAATCGTAAAGGAACGCTGGTAAAGCGGCTATGTTGAAGAGGCGAGTTTGAATGCGGCGGGCGAGTGAAACTACACAGTTTTGGAGTCGGGCGGTTTTTAATCGCGGACAATGCAAACGGGAGGCCCGTTGATGCACTTTTATTTTACGACGCACTCATAACATAAAACGCTGAATGTCTCAACAAGGGTTATCTATCAGTCGTTTGAGGGACAGGAATTGAGTTTTAATAGAAAGGTATGTCTGGTATAGAGATTCTCGAATTTATTTCGACGTTCTCTAAACAGACGTCGCGAGAACATCAGCTGATCAAAGTCAAAGTCAAATCATTTATTTCAAATAGGCACATAAAAGGCACTTTTGAACGTCAAAATTTACAAAATTGATCCTAGTCGCCCCTTCCAAAAAGTAGTTTCGTATGGAGAAGAATGGGCAAGAAGATCGTCGCATGCGTATAGGTAATACCTACTTAAACGCATTTTGTATAAATACCTATGTGGGTTTCTATCAGGGTTGGGAAGCGCATAAGTAGGTACCAACAATAGGTACCTACTTATAACTCGTCCTAAACACAGAATGATATACCCTGTTGGTCTAACCACCTAATTTCGCTGCGTCCGCACACTGTGTCCATTGCGGTTTCCCTGGGCCAAAATTCCGTGTAATTAAACAACTGAAATTTTAACAGTATCCCGTATAAATTTAATAAGGATGGGCTATTAAGAGTGTAAATGGACCAAATGTTTGGCTTTCGCCAAAAACCAAAATGGGGCCTGCGGAACGGTCCGCTGTGTAAGTTTCGATCGTAATGCGGTGGCACCAGGGGACAACGTGTAAAATACCTAGGTATACCTACTTATAGGCACATCAATTTTGTTTTTTTTTTTTTTTTAATTAACACAATTTAAGTTAAAATGTAAAATAAGTAGTACTTAGAACGTTGATCCTGGATTTGAATTACAGATTGAAGTTACATTAGGTAGGTAATACCTAGATAAACCTACCTTCCTAATTTATCACACGCGTTTGGGTATATTTTCAGTACCAATTCCAGCAAAAATATAGAGCAAAAACAAAAACTGTCAAACTCCCACGCGTACCTACCTACGCGTACTTACTTAGGTAGACATGCAAAAAAGCAAGCAAAAAAAAAATAAAACCCAATACCTACCTACATCAAAAACGGAAACAATTAACATAACAATCGCCTAGATTTTAATTGAACAACGGAACAGAGATTCTCGGCGAGTGCCGGGTAAACGCCGTGAATCGACCAATAATAATGAAAGTGATGGCTGTGACGCCGTCGCTGTATGAAGCGGCAGTTTTGGGCTACATAAACAGCCCGTATACTACCCTATCTTGCACAAACAGACACCTAATATAACCCTTACCTTGTAACTAAAACGGGCTATTTTCGTACGTCGCGTGTATCAAGTTATAGGAAGTCTTTGTATAGCGCCCCCCTCCAGTGTGGCGGGAGGGGCCGCCGGGCCGGGTCGGCTCACACGTAGACAAAATGGCCGACTTTTTTGTCGCGAGCGATTGGGAACGCGCGTATTGTGTGTAGGCCATACGGAGCGGAGTTTAGAAATTAAAAATAAGGAGTTCAAATATTGGTTGTGGTTTAGATTTCTTATCTATTAGATGTTGGATTGGTAGATTAATGTTTGTGTCTTGTGGATTTGTGTGTTGAGCTAAAACGGATTTTAAAGATGGTCTTATGCTTTAATTTGTTTAGGTAATTAAATGTTTTAACATTTTGATGTAGGATGGTATTTGTAAACTTAGGGTGTCTTCAAACAAATACCTACTTATTTTACATAGATTTATTGCTATTGAAATTGCACTTGAATTATTATATTATTTAATTAGGTTCAACTAGTTGTTTTACATTGTCTTTAAAAATGCGTGATAATTATTTTGTTCCAAAATATAAGACCTTTGTATTATTTTCATTGAATACCTATTTTATTCTCCTAAATAAAATCATTCAAGTGTCTTCTGATTTCTCTTATCCCATACATGTTCTACTAGAGTACCTACCTATCTACCATAGATTATTTAATACCTAAGCCTTCATTTTACGCCCAGTTCTAACCGAAAAACAAAAATACCTATCTATAAGTAGGCACCTTCAATAAAATAAGAAAATATTTTCACCGCCATGTAAACTGGTCTTATGAAGGGTGGGTGCGGGTATTTTCAGCCGACGCGACCGGCGCCGACTGCCGAGTCCCGACACTCCCGACCGTCTTTTTTGTTCCTATAGGTAGGTACCTCCACCTTCTACTTTCTAGTCACTAGTCGGTACTTAAGTATACCTACCTAGCTATTGTAACAAAGAATAGAACGAGATATTTTTGTTTTTAGGGTTTGAAATCATAAAAAATTGTGTAGAATATTTAGAAGAACACATAATGCTTCACTGGACTTCATCTTAGACATAGGTAAGGTTACCTATTTAGGTACTTGTTAACTTTCTACTGATTTAAAATGTTAAATGAACTAAGTAGGTAGGTACTAGATACTACTAGGTCTCTCTAGGTCATCTTCAAATAGATTTGAACCACTAACAGACTTTAAGATCCGCTTGCAACAAAATCACTAAGTGCGTTTAGCGCTAAACAAATTTAAAACTTCATTTTGTCTCTGTCATCTACAAACGACTGACTGAAACAGAATGTTTGAAATTAATTTAGCACTAAACGCATTTAGTGATTTGTGTTGCCAGCGGGCCTAAAGGACAAATAACATCCATCTACCTATGTAGGTACCTAAGTCCCGAAATCAGTGTTTGCATTAAAGACACTTATAACAATGAATTTAGGTATGGACGGTAGCACATCAAGCTAGGTACTACAATGGGCGCGTTCCCACTATGTCGTGACGATTAATTTATCGTTGGACGACTGTCGTCTCTAGCTGTTCCCATTATATCGACTGTTTATTGACAATCTGTCGTCACTGCAAAAAAAAGTCGTGGACGACAGTTAATCGTGTCGTCCTATATGTGAACACCTCCATCTAAATACACAAGCCACGACGCTTTTAACGACACGATAATCTGTCGTCACGACACGGTGGGAACGAGCCCAATCTGTCAAATTTCTTTAATAGATTTTCAACTTTATCGCTAAAGCATTAGGTTCAAGGTTGATTGGGAAAATTTGATAGTTTTGGGTAGCTTGACCTGCTGGCGTCTGTATCTACCTACCTATTATACGGGTGGTCTTGTTTATGAATAAGCAAGTCCCATTCTAAAAGTAATTTTGCCATGATCTACTTAAAACTAAACTTATATTTTTTTCTATAACCACCTACCTACTTATGTCATTCTTAACAATCTATTTTAGACAGTAACTTACGTAGGTATAGGTAATGATCTGCAGTTGTTTTTCTGAAGAATGCCACAGTTTGACACCGTTCAAAGGTTTTATCTTCGGAAAAACCGAAATAAGTAAGTAGGTAGGTACCTACCTATACTTACCAATAGAAATTTATTTATAACATAACATCACGCCTTGTTTCCCCGAAGGGTTAGGCAGAGATGTACTTATAGTACCTAACACCCACATTTCGCCAGTTATGTTTAAGTCCCATGTAATAGGGGGCGAGCCTATTGCCATCTACCGGGCACAAATCCAGACTCCGGGCTGCTACTGAGAAATTCCATATAGAAAAACCCAATAACACTTTGCCCGACCTGGGAATCGAACCCAGGACCTCATGCTCAGCAGTAGCACTTGCGACCACTAGACCAACGAGGCAGTCAAATTTATTTATATTCCCACCTAAATTATTGTAAGTCGATTGACGCACTAATTCCGTCACTCCCTTATTGGACCAGCCACATTTAATTCGGCAAAGTTCGGTTTTTCCGAAAATTAACGATGGAACCTTTGAACGTTGTCAAACTGCACCTTACCTACTTATATCTAATAAATATCTTGGCTACATTAGGTATGGATAAAGTTTATCTGGGAAAAGTTTTTGAGTAACTGCCGGAGTAGAGTCATTATTTACTTTTATATGCAATGCAGGAATGTGTAAGTTGGGTAATTCTATAGAAGCCCGTTCAACCGCATGAATTTATTAACAACATAGGAACATTAACAATTCTATACGCACAAACTTAAATTAATTTCTCTACGACAACAATACGATAAATACCAAACCAAAAACCAAACAATAATTTGAATGTTGAGAAAACGAGCCAACAAACAATGCTCTAACATAATCAATTCGAATAAATCTACTTATTCATTCAAGCCAAATAAATTGTAGGCGCGTTACGAATAAATCTCTGAAATTAGAATAAGGAAACTGATATTAATTTTCATGGCGTACAAAGGCACGAAACCTATAGAATACTAAGGTTATAAACTATGGTGGCCCTATAGGAAATTATCTGTGAGGCAGCGTCCCATTGTACCGGCTCTGAAGACACCTATCTACTTAATTCCTGTTCCATTGGTGTTCCTGATATCGTCCTAGTGTATGTGAAACACATTCAAATAAGAATGGGAAGGTAGTACAAGTTTCTATGTACAATGGTGTTAGCAAGGAAAAACAGCTTGCTTTTTATTTTACAGGTTTTCTGTTTCATGGTAGATATAATTTTCTGCCTTAATTGGTATGGAATGCTTGTTCCTATGATATCTGATAGATAAAATAATCTTGCTTAGGACATCATTATGCTTTAGATTAGGTATACGTGGCATTCCTTACTAATGGGTCTCTTAGAAATTTGCATAGGCAGAGCAGGATTGTACATCTTGGGAGTTGACAGTTATGGGAAGCAACCAATATGGTAGGTACAAAGTAAGGACGTTTGGGAATGTCATCCTGCAACCTGAACCATCGATTTATTGTTAGTAAACATTAACCTTAATAACCTATACAATTACTAGCTAACGAACTAACTATACAAATAAATATACAGAACAAAAGGAAACTTAGGCGTCGAAGTACTCGTCCGCATCGCTGTCATCCGGAAACGTGCCCAGAAGACTGGCAGCATTGCCATGTTGAATGGCAATGCTAATTCTTTGGCCAAAGAAAGAGCCAGCCCTCCGGTCACGTGAAGTGTCGACCAGTCGGCGAGAAATTTCCTTAAAAAGGAGGCGCGCACTCGGGCCCCATGACCCGAGCGTTTCGATCCCAAACGGCTCAAAACTGTAGTTACCGATAAGGTTACAGTATTTGCGCCGCTTTAGGGCCTCAGTAGCCGCAGCAGCGGCGCCAGCACAGCACACCGTGCTTGGAACATGAGATGGCGCAAGGGTGTCGACACAGGTTGCGTCCCACACCAGAGGTCTACCCACCTTCCAAGGCAACAACGTCATGCCGCCTGGTCTCTTCCCATCGTCCATACCAAGCCGTTTGGTTCTAATACAACCAAAATTTTCACTAAGTAGGTAGGTACTACTTGTGTAGATACCGTATTAAAATGAGTTTCCTACATGCCAAAAACCAAAATATCATTCAGTCAATCGCCAATGAGAACTTCAGTGCGAAAGTGCTTTCTTCAAAACAAGGAAACTACTGCCTGTCTACTGTCTACTGCCTCAGTTCTGACTAGGTATACATTCTCAGCATAAAGAAGTTGACATTGAATCACAATTATCATGCAGCCATGTTACTCATGTATTTGCAAACAATTACATCAGCTGATCGACGAATGTATTATAACTGGCCAACAACAGCACGCACTCTATCTCCAGGAACAACTCAATTTGCAACTTGTAAACGGTGGAAAACTATTCATTGCATGCATCCTCACTTAAGCTAATAAAGTGATGTATTCCAAACAGCCTTGAGAATCGGTTACATCACAAACGACATTCCATCATAGGCATCACTCAATAAAACGCTCACGCGATCCAGCAAGCAAGCTATCGAGTGTGAAAACAAACAATGTGCAGGAGTTGAATGTTAAAATACAGCGGCGCTGGCGCACGTGCTGCCGATATCCGTCGAAATATTTATACCTACTTATTTTTATTTACGTTTTATGTCCGGGGTTGCGCCGGCGACGACGAACGAACGGCGCGAGCCGATACGATGACACCCGAATAGAGCCGAGCTTTTTTGGGGTTCCATTATATTGTATGCTGATTGATTTCGGATTGTGAGGTCCGTTTGGTTGAGTAGTTTTGGCTATTTTCAGTGCTAATATTGATGAGAGCAGAAAGTGGCGCTTAGGTCTATTCTTTTGAGGCTTCTAAAAGCGGTCTTATAGATCTAACGTCAGCAAGTTAGGCTTTTACCATCACAGAAAAAGGTTTAAACTTCAAATCACAGTTAGATTTTTAGATAATTTTATTTCAGAACGAAGAAGTGTTCAGCGTCTGTTGTAAAACGCAATTAGACTGTAATAAATTGACGATGGGATACCTAAATGGCCCTGAGTCACAAGACTTTCAAATGCCAAGGTAGACAGTTAAGGCTATTCCGCAGCTTCACAGGATAGCATACCTATTTGTAGGTACAAATTGAACATACATACCTACATATAAAATGTTCCAGTCTTTTTCAAAATTCCCATTGTAGAGACTAGCTTGTCATGCATTTACAACATTAGCTAATTGAAGAAAACATGATTAATCCAGCATGGACAGACTGGGATTCAGTGATGATTGCCGTCCATCTGACCTGGGCTAATGCAAATTGGCACAGTTTCATTTCATGACGTTGAATAACCAAATAAAACAACATGCTCATCATTACAATGTAACAATATTATATTATCTGTTAAAACATTGGTCTGTAGTTAGGTAATAAGATCACCAATATAACTCACATCCACTCGATATAAAAGCCATTAAAATAATTCTATTACAAACGCGTGGGCAAGTTTTTAATCTGGGGCCACTTAATCCAACGCCCGTGTTGGTCGCATAATATAAATAGAATCAGACGAATATGTTATATCAAGTGTAGGTACCTAGGTATACCTAGATACATCTTTAAGGGGTCTAGGATAAGTGGACACATACGCTATCAACAAATCTACCGCAATTTGTTCAGCAAAAGAGGTCTTTTTAAAATGGTTACGTGTTACGGCAAAGTTAGCTTTCCGACGGGGACAAGCGTGATTACGAATTTAAATTGCCCAATCAATTTTTAATTTGGCTGCAGTACCTATACCCGAATATGTTTGGTTTGTCCTGTTTTAACTAAGAAATCATTTTAATGGATAAAGTAATTGGGAAATGTGTTTTTTTTTTGCGGAAAATTAATTTGTGGCTATTTTTGGTTGGCAAGTTCGGCTATGGATTTGGATTGTGGCCAAAATTGGCTAAATAAGCATCCGGTGTTGGTATGTAGGTGACTAGTAGGTACCTAGGCATGTAGATACCTAGGTAAACCTATTTACTGTGGTGTTGTGGTATTAATTTGGTGGCCAGCTGGTACCTACTTAGTTTACCTAAGTATTTTATGACGAGGTAGAGCCGTTTTTGGAGATTAAGTAGGTAAGTAGGTAACTATGTTGTCTTTTTAGTGATATTTTAATTGGTTTAGGGCTGATTTAATCACAGTAAAATATCTCTTATCCGCGGAAGAAAATTGACGTCTGACAGTTTTTGTATGGAGAATCTGTCAAAAATTAAAAATTTATTCGCTGGATTAGACTTAGGTTAATACTAGGTATACCTAAAAGTTTGGTCGAATTCACCCTAAGTTATAGAAATTTAAAAAACTACATCTGCCTTCTATTGACACCTACCATAGTAGATAGAATAACGATACCTAGGTATACCTACCTACCTACCTTCTTACTAATTTAAGTAAGGATAGGTACCTACCTACCTACTAGGTACTTCAATACCTTTACCCTACCTGACACCTAATTAATGTTTTCATCTAGGTAGGTAGGTACCTACCTACGAGTACTTACAGAAAAAATGCCAAACCACATGTTGGTTTGCCAATTTTTCTAAATTACATAAGTAGGTAAATATTTATTTTTCAGATAAGTATCAGACCTTAATAATAGGTAGGTAGGAGTACCTATTACCTAAATACAGTAAGTAGGTATTTACCTATTACCTAAAGTATGTAGGTCGATATTGATAACTTTTCACATAAGTAAGTACCTAGAATATAGGTAGGTACTTAGTACTTACCTATAGGTACTTCAGTAGGTACCTAAAAGTTTGCCTTTTGGTAAGATGTAGATAGGTAGAGACCGCCTTTCTTTTATTTTTGCCAAATTTACTTAACCTGGCCATACCTGAGCATACCTAGATATTTTTCAATTAAAAACAAACATTAAAAAGAAAAATTAAGGGTGTCAAAAGATAAAAAAAAATAACAACGCCATAAAACCCAATTAAAAACAGCAGTCAACTACGGTGTGAAAAAGGTTGTTACAATTTTATTACCGTTACCAGACATTAAAAGAATATTTCGTACTTTTCATCAAAATTGTATCCAATTACTACTTTACAACCGATTAAAAATTAATTTTAAATTATTTTATAGCAGTCACAAAACTCGAATCGCTTCGCACTTACATTTTATTACCGTAAGAGTGACAGAGACAGATATAAGGCTATCGATCTCTACGAACGGCGACGCGTCGCCAACGAGCGTAATGGCGGACGATACAAACACATTCGATATTTTAACGATTTAATTGATTATTTGTAATATTAACCACTTGACAATTAAACACAATTATCGTAGCACTATATTTTAACACTATACACTAGTTTCCTAATAATTTAACTGCGAAATAACACATTTCAAAGTAGATAAAATCACATTGGTCGTTCGTCGTACAGCGCATCAGTCGCCATATCCAAATTCCAGGGAATCCAGGGACGAATTTGAGTGACCTTGGGGAGATTTATTTTTTATGTATGTTGTGGTTGTCACGTGATCAGTGTTTTGTGAATCTCTCGTGGATCATATTACTTAAGTGAATATTAATTGTTTTTTTTAATTTATTGATCAATATACCTACCTAATCATTGTACCTAGTTGGGTACTTACATGAAAGTAATTTTATATCAATCAGGTATCTAATTGTATAGTATTTTTTTCCTAATTTTATTGCATTATTTTGCAGTCTTTTTTATTTTGCGATAAAAGAATCCCCTGTAGTAGGTACACACGGCTACATATCAAGCTATAGGTACCTACATTTCCAGTATAAGCTGACCTCTCTTTGTACGGATATCCTATACAATGCGAGATTAGTTTATACTGGAAATGTAGAATGTAAAATGGAAATGTAGAATGTCTTGTTATGTAGCCGTGTGTACATTCACCATGTTTGTTATGTTTGTGAATTAGTTCGTTTGTCTGTATCTATCTGACCGTCTATGACGACGATAACCGACTTTCAATGATTTTAAACTGAAAATGAAGTCTAAATGAGTAGTGTTAATTATTTGGAAAAAAAATTCCAAATAATTAACACTACTCATACATACATATACTTATATATATTTATATGTGAAATTAGAGAATTTCTTTAATAACTTAACATGTGAATATTTTAGATTATGTTTATATTACATAGTGTAATTAATTTGTGAAGTTATGTCTCACGCGGATAAAAGACTGAGAATTACGCAAAACCTATTAAGCGTAGATAATAATATTTGTATGAAACCTCCACCATTTTAATGATAAATTAATTATTTATCTTTTAGTATCTATACAAGTTTTAATATAATACCTTTTATTTTTTGTAAAAAAAAATTAATAATGTGTCTAATCTGGGACAGCACTCCTTGATGGGCGAGTCCCATTACTTGGTGGACGTACGACGCGTTGCGAGAGTTCAGCACAGAACACGTACGCTATGCACTTAAGGCCGTTGGCATGTATCTGCGTCGTGACGCGTTATTATTGGGCCATTATAGGTAATATCTCTATTGTATTTATTATTGTTTTAATACTTTTTTTAATCTAAAATTGTACAGTATTGTAGGTAAAAGAAGGGACATACTTTAAGTGTGTGTAGGTAGGTACCTACTCATGAAAATTACAAAAGTGCAAAATTATCGCGATCAAAAGGTACGTAACAGCTGATTGTTCTTTCATATTTCAGAGATGGTCGCATAGTAAAAGTTGTTAGTTTTCATGAGTAGGTACTACACTCCCTTAAAGTATCTAGGTATGTGTCTTCTATTACCTGCCATACTGTACAATCTTAGATTTTAAAAGTAGGTATTACAACATTGACTATCTTGCTCTGACTCTTATGAGACCGATGTAGCTAGATTTGTAGCTTCTTACTTAGAACAAATCGAGAATTATTTCAGTTATGTTTTTAACTCGATACCGCGGCTCAAGTTACTTACGAAGTGGTAACTTACCAAACCGGTTTTTTCGAGTACATAGTCGTTACTCCTTACTAAATAGTTTACTATTACACAATCTTGAAAAAGCTTTTAAAAATTGTGACGTCTATTTCGCCTTGAGATTATTATCCTTAGAATGCTGACTGCTGACTTACCTACCTGCCTTTTTGTATAATATCCCTATGACGGCTGGAGATCATTTTGCGCCCGGTGGAGTCTGGTATGTCTGATGCAGAATGTGCGGATAGGAAGAGAGTTTGTATCCCCCACTCCGTTTTCACCACTTTTTTGTGACCGTCACTTCCTTGCAAAGGAAGGCGACAGCGTCTCACGCGCCCTCGCTCCTTAACCATGCACCATGGACTGAATCACAACCGGAAGCGAGAGATCACGGCGCTGCGCTGCCCAGGCTGGACATTCCTCCAAACTCTACTGCGCCTTGTCGTTGAGGCAGTTAACCATAACGATGGTAACTGAGTGGTGGCTCCCAGCCTGTACGACAAAGGTAGACAAGCTGCTACTCCCATTCCACCACTAGGACCTGACGAAGCTTAGCCGACATACCTAGTGACCACCGCTAATTTTAGCATCACGATCCACGGGTGCTAATTCGGCCAAGAAACTCACCACTTCAAAAGAGACGGTACAGTATCCTCTTATCACCCTGACGGCCATCGCTCTCTGCAGTCTTCGCAGAATTGCGATTTGCGACGTTGCGAGCCATCAGAGTCAGCCAGAGCCTCCTGCAGGAGGTATTGGGTCTCTCCAGATTGGGCAATCCCCGCGAGAGGACCTTCACGGTGCCCATCAACTAATCGCTGAAAGCGCGGCCCGATGCCCCACGGGTTGTCAAAGATGCTTCATCGTGACTCGACACCAATGCGGATACCTACCTCAATATCACGCGACGACCTTAGGCGCTGCGCAAACGGGGACACTTTTGTGTCTTGTGTCGGATACAAGCTACCAATGAATATTTGATTTCTATATAACCAGTATGGAATCAGCCACTCTCTGCGCAGACGTGAACATTTTCTTTGTCCAGTTGCTTCCACTTAACACATACTCGTTGCCGATCAAAAAGTGTTCAGTGTCAGTAACTGGAAACTAAAAGTCGTTAGTTGAAGACACAAGCAAAATTAACAAATTTCCTTACAATTGTACTGAGCTACGCAAATGGACGATTTGCAATCGGTGTCCGTATCCTGTGTGCGACACAAGACACGCACACCGAGCGGGTGGCCCAGGGGCGCGGGCGGGGCGAGCCGAAAACAACAACTAGGTACGATTAGCGATTACCAGTGACCAGGAGTAGCAACCGGCGACTGTGTCCGATCGCCGCTACAGGACACAGTAACTACGGTTTCCTGTGATGGTGTGCCGTGTCGGTAGCAAAAAGTGTCTACGTTTGCGCAGCCCCTTAATCCACCGTTGCAATGCCGAACTGCCGTGAATACCTGCCTAAGTTAATGTAAACATTGGTTAAGTATCGAAGTAGGTACTTTCTTTTATCATACCTTACTCATTAAATAAAAGTAGTAAGGATATACCTACCTGCGAAAATATATATGTATAAAAATTATTTTCGCAACTAAAAACTAGCAGTAGACGTCTCGGATTTTATTAGGGTTTGTTAGTTTTGTTTCATCTAGGATTTCGACTGGGAACAAAAAATAAAAACTTAAAAAGACAATATCAATAGGCAGGTATTATTTTATAAAATAATATTCTCACCTGATTCATAGAAAACCAAACAATGTAATAAACTTTTATCAGAACTTAAAAAATGTCATCACTTGCCAAGAAGATGAGTCAACTGAATGCGCCCCTGTGCATGCACGCTCCGCCCATTACAACAACAAAAGTTGGCGGCGTTCCTTCAAAATATCTCGTTTGGAGGCCATTTTGACGATCGCGTGCGACAGAGATAGCATCATCGTCGTGCCGTTACGATTGCACGTGCGTGACTGAGACAATTATGCAAAGTTAGTTTAGTTTTAATGTGGCTGGGAAAGTGCGTGGGGACATTTGTGTGTGTGTTACATTGGATTTCATTCGGGTGGTTTCGGGTGTAGAAACTAGTGTTCTATCGTAGCAAAATGTAGGCCGATTATTACAATTATTTTAATATTATTAATTGGTTACACTATTTTTGTGTTTGTTCATAGATATTTTTTATGTGTGAATTTTTAAATAAGATAGGTAGGTAGCTAGGTATCTTCTTGCACACACCTTCGTTTGCGTTTTGTGAATTTATTTTCATTTTATTATTATTAATGATTTGATACTACCTTTCAGATTGTTTTAAGGTCTTTACATACCTAATTTACTTTAGAGTCAAATTGTTTGCTATTTCGTTCGATAAATCTTTTTTAAAAAAGATAAGCATATTTCAATGATACGGCTATGCTATTTTTGTATCGATGTGTCATCCGAAATAAGCAGACAACCACTAAATTCAACGTTCGCATCAGTAGGAAAGGTCGGTAGATAATCACCTGGAAATATCCACCGAACATTATCATCGAATCCACCGCACTTCAGCAGGGTTACCCCACCCACGTAGTGTAGTATAGAAGTGACTACAAGATCGTACTTATACAAACCGCCAAATCCACATTTACGACACCTCCATTCATTGAAGAGTTGTACGCATCGTAAAAGCTCTCGCCATGAAGTGACGTCAGCTAAGTGCCGTGACGACGCAGTCCCACCAGTTACAGCTAGATGGCGCTAAACACAACCGCACTAGCCCACCGCTCGTAAAAATAAATTTTATTGTTATGACGAAAATAAAACGCTTGTCGTCAATTTAAACATCATTTTACTGTGTAATAAGATTTATTTTACGATTAACAAGTGTCTTGATGAATTTATATAGCTGAATGATGAATAAAGCAATAAAATTCGCTTTTATGTTCATGTTATCGCTTTTCTATTGGCAGTTATGTCGCTTTTTCATACGGAGATGAGTATTATGTAACATTATAGCGGAACATAAAACTAAATCATTATGTTATAAATAGCTGCTAGTCGTGTGTTTGACTCATTTTGTTTGATAAGATTTTAATGAGAAGTATTTATAGTCTGTTTAGCATCTTAAATCTTCATAACTTTATTGTTTTCATAGTTTGATATGATTTCACTTTTGTTTGCATAATAAAGTTATTTTTGTAAATTCATCGTTCGCTGACCTTTCACAGTATCCTTCGGAGTGGTTGTAAAGCTCTGCAAGCTTTAGTAGAGGTCGCGCAAGGGTGACAATAGATGGCACTTTATCCACATTAGGGTGAAACCTATTTTTATTCAAAATTATTAAATGGTAAAAACGAATTTATTGGATGATTAATTTTAAAAAAATTGTTTTCTTCGCATGTCACTGGGTGTAAGTTAGAGTGAATGTTAGTTGAACTCAGCTTTCCACTTTTTATGATAGATGGCGTGAGTATCGCGCGGCTGAGCTCCCATAATTTGTCTATAGAGTCCCTAGTCAATCTTGATTATTGGCGTTGTATTATTGATTCTAATAGATTTCTTATTCAAATCTGACTTCGAATAAGTATAATATTATGCATCAAGATAAAATGTTTTTTTAATAATATGGTAGATCATATTATCCAAAACAACTATTTTATCCGTCCACAGATCGCTACCGGTATTTAATTATTGGACCATAGATATATTGTTAATAAACAAATATGGTAACTATAAATTATAAATCCATTATAAAATCGATTGTTATCAATCCTATGATCGTCAATAACTTGCGAGTCAATAAAAAGGAAAATTACAGTCATAAAACGCCCGCAATCGAGTCAAACCAGACATCGAGACGCTGAGGAAGCGAGCAAATCGACGACGGTCGTCGTTATATCCTCACACGATGAAGACATAAACTATCAACGACTCCTTTATCTCTATTAAACGGGTGATACTTTAAACAAGTCAATAATGGTTCAATAAACGTCTAAAGAACGGCATAATAACAATCCACGTGCGTTCACTGGCTGCGTCAATAAAGTTTCCAATTTATATCGAGGTTTAGCCCCGGAGGCGTATACGAAATAATCTGAGCGGTGTTTACTGGGAGTTCTACAAACGGCGCAATTCACGTGACGTTTACGAGCATTCGAGTGGTTGTAAAAATGGTGTTTACGATGCGCGCGGGCACGCGTGCGCTGCGCCCGCGCCGCCCGCCATGCGAATATCATCACATCTGTCGCTGAATGTGAATGAGATGTTTTTTTCGTTTGTTGTGATAACGTGAACTACTGTAGTACGTAGTGGTTTCCCCAAATGGGTCTTTTATTATTTTTAGACTGCTTCCTGGCTTTTTCGAGTTGTGGATTTTTTGTACGTTTTTAAGAGGATGTGGATGAGGTTGAAGATTATCGAGTGGGTAATAAAGTGGGTGGTGATGACACGTCATCTATTTCAAGGGGACAGAAGAGCTAATAGGTAAATGACTTTCATCCTAAAATAAGTGTTTGTTTCACCTGCCTTTGGTGAACATTTAAAGTCTAGGTAATTTTAGGTAGTAGGTAGCTTGTAAGAATTTTTGTATCCTATCCGCATTTGTTGTAAAAGTCACAAGGATAATTTTTATGAATGGGCAGTAGGTACCTAGCGCCCACCTGTAGACATCATATTGATGTAGGTATTAAGATTACCAATCTGGCCTCCAAGATTTGTACCTAATTAAAATGCTGTGAGATCGTTCATGATTATAGGTACCTATGTGTAAAGGATATCCCAAGATTTCCATTAAACGTCTACAACCTGACTATATCAATCATAACTAGGTATTCTACTTACTTACAAGTGCATAAAACATGATTACTTATGCATCACCATACCATTTTTATCCACACCGGACTCCCAAGTATCTCCGACCCAGACCTTTACAATAGATAGGTACCTCAAGTCTTCATCATCAAAACCGCCTTAAGCAAACACTTAATAAAAATAAACAATGTGATAACTAAATTACCCATAGGTAACTTAAAAGTGCATAAGTTACAAGAACACTAGATTATCACATACTTTGCAATATTCAATATTGCAAGCGGTGAAACAGCTTTTAACTGCAAAAAGTACAGTCAACAAAATAAATTGGTGTGCAGATGGCAAGTGGTGAACAAAAACATCGCGAGGGCCATTCAAGGAGGACTTGCAATTACCAAGCGTGGTGATTGATGCTCAAAAACAGAGCTTTTCTCAGAAAAGAGCTTCTATATGAAAAAGCTCTTTTCACTGCAGTGGGAAAGTTAAATAGGTACTGGGAATTAAATGCAGGCAGTTATTTATGACAAACTTAGGTACTTAGGTACCTACCTAATATTCAGACTTAAGAGTGACCTCTGAATTTGTTCCAGGATTTCATCTCACATAGGCAATAATAACCGTCAGCTAGGAAATAGCCGCGCCATCTTGTATAAAATACTGCCAAATCATTATTGTGTAAAAAAGTGTTCATAGGATCTTCTTGCAGAAATACATATTTTCATTACAATTCATCATTTTAACTCAAGCAAGATGTTAATATAGGTACTGAGCAGTCATAGGTAGTATGATTGTATTAGTTACCTGCCTACATTTAAAATGTTAAATGTGAATGTCTACAGAGAGAGGTCCAGAGATAGTAACGACAAACATTTCCAGCATGGAATAGATTCGAGGAGTTTTTTCCTGCATACCAAACTCTTTTGGTGTCTGTACGTTGTTGAAGCTTCATGGGCTTTTGTTCCGCCCATTTGGCCGTAGAGGCATAATTACAGAGAATTAAATACTACTAAAGCTCCTGAAAGGTTATAAATTCGAACCAGTTTATGAGATTGATCGCTTATTGGAAATATTTGTTAGTCGTATTGGGTGAGGTCTAGGTATGGGAAATCTTATTGGATGAATGGATTATACAGGGGGTGGTGAAGTGTAAACTTATTTAACATTATTATATTATGATCTGAGACGAAGTAGTCATTAGGTAAGTACTTAAAGTTTACACAGTACCTATAGATGATGCTTTAAAATTGTCTCCACGAGTGCCCATACTTTTGAAAAACATAGGTAATTTTGTAAGTAGGTAGGTAGGTACTTACCTACCTAAGGGAGGGCGCCCACGAGGAGCATAGTTGCCCAGCAACTTTTTTGTCTCTGTCGCTCTCTCCTCGCCGAGGTTGGACGATGCGCACACGGGAGCAACAGCAACGCTACTTTTTCATAATATTTTACCGCATTCATTAACATGGATTTCGAAGAGACGGTTGTTGTCTGTTCGCTTTTCTAAGAAACCGAAGACGACAGCGAAAAAGGCAATATTGGGTGCATCCATTATGGAGTGAGAGACTAACATTAGAAAAATTGCATAGGTAGGTACAATTTTTAGAAAATTGAGAGAAATTCCAAAAAACAAATTTGGCTATTTTAGAATTAGTAGGTCGAAAGTTTTGTTAAATTGTGCAGAATTTTGGGTGTGCAAAAGGGAAAGGCTGTCCTGCACACTCTTTATTTTGTAGCAGGGTAGCGTACGCGAATAAATAGGTACGATCGGTGTAAAGATGCCCTCTGTCGACGGGGGCGCTTGAGCAGTAGGTAACTGACTGGCCGGCAACTTTTTTGTCGCCGTGCGCGCACTTGCATTGCAACCATTAGACGGGGCGGCAGTTGGTCGCCGCCGGCCTGCCTCCAAGCCCGCAGACAAAAAAGTCTCCCAGCTGTCGCGTAGCTACATGCGTGCACTTTCATACAAACCCGTAGACTTGATGTGAGAGACAAATTAGTCGCAGAGACAAAAGTTGCTCGTGCGCGCCAGCTCTAAGTATACAGTCAGTCGCATTGGAACGTTGCTGGCTGATTTTTCGTGAGTTCAAGTATCAATCAGCGACCAAACTGGAAAAGCAACTACCGTTGAGGAGGAAAGGTTTTCAAATGGTAACGCCAAGGTGAATAGAGCGTCAAGATCATAGCAGTGGCGAAACTACAATAATCATTAGAAGGAAGCCGAAGAAAAAATTGTTGAGTTCTCATAAACTCAATCAAAAAACTGTAGGTTTTTAATTTTATGATCTATTAAACTGGTATTAAATATAATTATGTAATGTGATGTGATACACAGTTACACACATAGGTGTAGGTACCATATTATTTGGCAATAGTAGACACTAAGAGTGGTTGTTCCGAACGGAAGCTGATAGGAATCGGGTTGTATGAAGGCTACGCCCCTGGTATCTAGGTAATACCTACTTACCTACCTACAGATGAACAGACGATCTAATAAAATTAAATAAAACTGTACCTACTATACCTGGTACAGCTACAACACTGGCCTGGGCCATCCCTTTGGGGAATGCAGGTATGAAGTATCATAGAACGTTAGTAGGTACCTATAGGTACAGAACCTACCTTTTGTTTTTAAAAAAATAGTAGGTAGGTACTTATCTACTCTAGACAGTAGGCCAGTATTTGCTCTGTGTTGATGGATATAGATTCTGCCTTAGTGCTAATTTTTACCCTTTAGAGATTTCACTTTGCTACATAAAACAACATTATATATAGGTACCTACATTTTCTTTTTTTTGTATAAAATGCTGCGTTGCACACAGTGTCGTTTCTTATCATTATCCTAGATTTTTTGCTAGTTGTCCAGAAAAAATAATCCAACTTTGCTTTAAGGAATATAATTTACCTAGTTTAAGTAAGGCTCATTAGTAGGTAAGTGTAATGTAAACCATACAAGGTTACACTCAGTCCCTAATTAATGTTCTCAACTTAAACACGATCTTACGTCGTAGACTGTTACGAAAAACGTTTCTGAGTAGGTACTGAGTAAGTATTCTAAAATTCTGGTACTTAGGTACATATATGGGTGTTTACTTACATTAGCCCGTTTCTAACTTCAAAAATGACGTAGGTACTTCCATACAAACTTACACCACAAATTTAAACCCCTTAAACACTCTAGTACCCGCGTGTCACCTCATTAGCTATCGAAATACAACACTGATCTAACTCCTACCTGCGTCACCCAGTAGAGGTGCTACGCTGGTCAATGTGTTCGTAGCGGTCAACGGCTACGAGCTACGAATCTACGAGTTTTTATAGTGCTACTAACATAGTCTTAAGCCTTATTATTAACACAAGTTTCTGATCATAAAAATATGTATGTTTAGGTTAAGGTATTGTTCCTGGCTTGTGTCGCCTGAAATAAATAGAATTATTATTATTTTTTATTTTTATTACAGGATATGGAAACAAAGAAATTGGAATATGTGTTTGGATGGCTAAAGTGGACCGGTTACCTAGGGCTATAAAAGTAGGTACTATAGCCCCTGCCTGATCAATGTTTTAACACGGAAAAAAATGGCAGGAGGTGACTTGTACACTCAATAATGGGCTCTCGGAAAATATCGGTAGCACTTAGTGACGTAGCGACAAGGGGGCAACATATCCTGAGGTGCTTGAGGAGTGGAGAGGTATTCCACGACTATCAGGACAATCCCAGAGCCCGGAAGATGGTCAAGGACCCTACCAGCACTTACTGGAATACCTACTTCTTTCCTCCGAGCATGTTTGCTCTTGCGAATCTTTACTCAAGCGGCCAATAAAGGCAAGATAGAGGTGGGAGCTCTGTTCCTCGTCAGTGTTCACTCCTCACGTTCCTCAGGAACAAGACTCCTCCCGGGAGATAGGGTCCGTGGGGTCGCTACTGCCCAACAGCTCGCCACATGCTGCCCTGCGGGTTTCCTCTTGGTCTGGCCCGTTCTGGCAAAGAAAACTCTACCAGCACAAACCTAGAGTTCGGAGTGTGCTAGCCCCACCACGACATCAACGTAGAGATACGACGGTGGGGTAATTATTATATTTTTTTTATTTTATATAATGAGTTTTCAAAATAATTTTGGTATTAGTCACTTATGCGGGGAAGTTTGAAAGTGGCGCCAGTGACTGAAAAATTGAAAGGGAATCGTTTGTCTTGGTATGGTCATGTGAAGAGGAGGGATGAAACGCATGTTGCTAAAAGAGTTATGAGTTTACATGTGGATGGATGGAGAAGGAGAGGGAGGCCAAAGAAAAGATGGATGGATTGTGTGAGAAGTGATATGGAAGAAAAGGGAGTCAGTGATAGTTTGACGAGTGACAGGACAGAATGGAAGAAAAAAACGTGTTGCGCCGACCCCAAATAATACGGGATAAGGGCAGGAAGATGATGAGTCACTTATGCTGATATCCACTGGATTGCTTAATTCTTCGTTGCTCTATTCGTTTTTTTTTTTATTTGAGATAGGTTTGCTCTTGACTCTAGTCTAGGTCAGAGATGACAGAGACAAAGTCGAGATGGAGCGAGCTTACCCAGAAGAGGCCTGTTCACTCTCACTTTGAAGAGATCGGGGTTGTATGCATTCGGAAACACAGACGCAGACAGAGAGTTCCACTCCTTTGCTGAGCGCATCACAAAAGACATTTGGAAACGCTTAGTGCGAATTGGTGGGATAGCAATAGTTGCTATCCCACCAATTCGCACTAAGCGTTTAAGGATGGATGGAAGGTAAGGATGGTAACTTGCAGTGCGTCTAGATGTCCGCTGATAGAAGGGGCCGGCGGAATGAGGTCGTGGAGTTCTTGAGCACACTCCCTGAAGTATAATCTGTAGAAGACCGTCAAGCAGGCAACCTTGCGGCGATGAGCCAAGCTGTGAAGCTTGGCATCCACCAGTCTTACGTCGCCAATGAGCCTCTTAGCTCTGCGTTCCACCGAGTCAAGCGCGGCAAGTTGGTATATGGCCGAGCCATCCCAAAGGTGGCTGCAATACTCCATGCAGGATCGGACTTGCGCTTTGTAGAGAATTAAAAGCTGTCCAGGCGTAAAGTATCGCTTCACCCTATTACACTTCACACTATTCGTAAGCATCAAAATCCTGGTTAAAAGATAAGGAACATTAAAAAAAGCTAGCCACCAGCATTTCGTAGGTAGCTCCACCTAAAGGGAGCACCGAAATGAACATGATTTGGACCAATTGCCAATGACTTGATTATTTAGACATTACGAAATCTATCAATTGAATTGCGAAACATAATCGCCAATAGGTTGCGACCTTTCTATAGAGCACTTACTCTATATATATATATGAAGCCTAATAAGGTGGAGAATAACAATCATTATGACCTATTGTAAGCTCAAAGCAATGTACTTACCTACTTATTGAAATTTATGAGTTTTATCTAAATGTCACTCTGTGCCTGTTAGTCTAAATAAGATGCCTAACTTGAAGGCTATATTAATGTGGGTTAATAGCTTCCAAAACAGTGTCTCTTGGAAGCCGTTATCTTAATAATGTGAAACTAAAGAATATCTAAATGTGGACGAAGTAAATTATAAATTTAGGTACCTAAGTGCTTACTGATCTAATTATGACAAAATAAACTTTCAAAACTCTCATGAAACTTTCGAAACTCCTATCGGTTGGGTGTTCCTACTGTAGATTGGTAGGCAGCCTTTTTTTTTTGGTGGGAAATCATCAAATGACTTCTCCCGCTCTAGGCGGAGCGGGAGGGCGTTGCAGACTTTCACTGACTAAAACCCACCCGTGTTCCTTCAGTTGCCTGTGCCGGGGCCACGGTAACTCTTTCGAACATCCCGCGACCCTGACATGCATCGGCCCTAGCGGACCCCATCATTTAGTAATAGCCCCTTATCTAAACACTGAAGCTAAGGCACTATAAGGCTGCCTTTCCACCAGAGATGTATATGTGTGTGAGGTATAGCTAAGCTACGAAACCATGTGTAGGTAGTACCTATATTTCTACTAAAGCTAAGTTAGTCGGCAAGATGTGCTATGAAGATGTGCTTTGCACGGTAAAAAATAACTTCGTTGAACCCTTTTCCACCAGAGCTGATCGTTCGTTAGTAGGTATCCTATTAATATCATACACATTCTTCGCTTCGAAGCTTATTAGACCGTACAGCTTTGGTGGAAAGGCAGTTCAATATGTTTTTATTTTTAGTTGTTGTTGTTCTCAATTACCGCACTAGGACAACTCTTCTGACCAAAGTATCGTACCTAAATGTGCCCCAAGGGTTTTGAGGCCATGGGCAGAAAGCGTTAGAAGTAACACTGTAGGTACTGTAGGTAGGTATATGTAGAATTAGATACACTCGCGAGCAACCAAATGGACTCAACCCCATACAACCATGGTTTTTTTTTTTTTCAAAAGTTTTTACCCCATTTATGAAAAAGGCCTACCTACCTACTTATTTTTTTTTAAAGCTGACGTTTCAGCTTTAAAATGGTGGTTGTTTTCGAGTAGGTAAAATTGCTATTTGAGTCGGAATGCATTATTAGAAGTTGAGTCAATTTGTTGCTCACTTGTGTAGTTAGAACAAAAGCAAAGCCTTTTTTGTTGGATTTTCCTTTGGAGTCAAATTGTTCTTCTACACTACGTACTACCTACCTATGACTAGTTCGTCGTGCGGAAAAAGAATTCGAGTCCGACTAGAAATCATAAGGTAGGGACATAATTACTCACTACGTTTCTACTTCTGACAGACACGCGTTTTATTTATTTTTTATTTGAGATAGGTTTGCTCTTGACTCTAGTCTAGGTCAGAGATGACAGAGACAAAGTCGACAATGGAGCGAGCTTACGCAGAAGAAGCCTGTTAACTCTTACATTGAAGAGATCGGGGTTGTATGCGTTCGGAAACACAGACGCAGGCAGAGAGTTCCACTCCTTTGCTGTGCGCATCACAAAAGACATTTGGAAACGCTTAGTGCGAATTGGTAGAATAGCAATTAGGTAGGGATGGTAACCTGCAGTGAGTCTAGATGTCCGATGGTAGAAGAAAGGGGTGTTTTTTTCTTAAACAACAACTAAGTACTTATAGTCTCTGTAACGAACTAGTAAAAAAATGCGGGTATTTTCATCGGTCTCCTTTAAAAAATAATACATTAAATAAATGTGTAAATAAATCAGGTGAAAATTAGGTAGGTATTCAGCTGCATCCGGTAAGACTGGAAGTTGACCGCAACATTTAGTTGGGAAACGGGTAGGCAGATGATGATGTGTAAATATACCAGATTGGCTAAGTAGTACCTACCTACTTAAACAAGACTCAACAGGCTGATGTTTTCTGTTAGTCTGTGTTGCGAACTTTTTCTGAAAATCTAGCTAAGAGCTAGCAACACTTGAACTATGAAAACCAAGGGTGGTTTTAGACGTTTTGCTACGAAAATAAGAGGTGCTGTCAAAATAAAAAAACCGTCTCATTACTAACATTAAGTGATCTAATTAATTGAGGTACATAAACTAAAGCCCGCGAGACGAGATAAATTTTATGCTTTGGGATTAAAAACTTTAACTTAATTGCATATGGTCCAGTTTCCATTGAAACTAAAATTATTTTGTGACTTTTATCGATAGTTTTTTTTCATTCAAAAATAAACTTAGATTACTTGATTTTAAAGTTGATATTTGTATAAGTTGCAATATTATGTATTCATCTCGTATCGTTGGCCTGAGTAAGATCAATGGTCAACTTTAGCCCTAGCGTAAACCTTCGAGGCATTTTTTGCATTTCGAAGTTTATTTCGACCGCGATAAAGTTCTAAATACAAAACCTATACCTACTTAGTAGGTACACACAGTAAGAATCGGTTTCATTTTGACAGTTCAACAACATTCATTGCGTTATTTAGGTACGTTGTTGAGCAGAATTTTTTTTCGAACATAATGAAGCTATGGATTAGCAATTTGCTTCAAAATCATTCAGATTGTGATTGATAGTGTGATACCTACGCAATTAGGGTGCAGGACCAAATTATTATAGTTTTGTATAAAGAACTGTATTTCGATCATGGTTAGGTAGGTTTTTATTACAAACACTGGTTCGATGGTTTAAACCACGTAGGTATGAAGAAAAATCTTGTTTTGTAGTAGGTAACCTAAGACCGAAATAGTTTCCTTGGAGGTGCGGTTCACTCTATCTTCCCGATATTTTTCACTAAAGATTCGTCATGGGTTTACCAATTATTTATTAGGTATGCAATGGTTTCTCAAGAGAGCAATGAGTTTTTAAGTGTCCCGAAATGGGCCATTTGTTCTTCCCAATGCAGGACAGACCCTTTTTTTATGTACGGGAGCTTTTGATCATTAGGTCTGTAGAGTAGCTTTTGGGCCTCTGTATTTTTTTACTGTGACCTACCTAAGTAGTCATTTTGATCTATGCCTTTCTTAAACTTTTTAAGAGTTCGGTATTTGAACGAAATCTTGGTTGCAGGAACTCGATGACTGAAAAAAAAAGAAAAAGTCCAGGTACTTAAGTACCTACCTAAGTACGAGTTTTCCTAGCATTTTTTGGGATTAAAATTTTATGAACATAGTCTACCACTTCTTTTACACTTTTGAGCTTTGCGTGTCTCACCGTTATTAAACCTACATGCCACAAATAAAATGCTGCTCGAGTTGATTGTCAATTGTCAATGGCCTCTCTTCAACATAGCTTTGAGGATGGCGTCAAGAACATTTCTCACCTATCTATTTATTGCGTGGAGTTAGCTCCAGATGAAAAACTGCAGATTTCCAAGAATTTATCATTATGATATTTTTATCTCTTTATTCGTTCATATTGATACAAAAACATTAATGTTATCTGCAATCTAGTTCTTTAAAAAACTACGTCGCCTACGACGTGTCGGTATCTTGCGTCTTAAATTGACCAATTACACGCACTCACAAAAAATCGCCACACAGAGCCCATTCCCGTCCTTTTTATCGATAAATATTTGTTTAAAGAGGTGAGTGCAATAAAAATGCGAGCGTGTCTCTGGGTAGGCCGCACTACCACAGCCATTCATTCGTTTGATGACTTCATTTGGACGCGCGAACTGAGTGCTTGCGATAATGCGCTATTGTTTACCCTTCGATAGTGCGCCTTCCACTGCACGCGCCACACTGCGCCAGAAAGAGACATACATACTATTTGCAGCTCCGACGCCGCGATAAGCGTTCCGCTGCTAACCTCCCGTCACTTTCCCCCCTATGCAGCTCGCGTACGCGCGAGCGTAACAGCAACATCACTCGTAAAAACAGGTAGTAGAAGAAATAATAATCATCTTTACGACTTCTCACTCTATTCAGCACCTTGTTACGATACTGCGCGCTCATTGTGGCACGGTCGAGGAGCGGTTGTAAAATCTTTTCTTTACTCGCCCGTTTCACTAATTGTACGTTTATGAGTTTACGACTTTTGCGGCTTAACTTTTCAGTTATAGTCATTATTGGGGTTTTGTCGATGCTTTTTTTTTATTTATTGTATTGCATTGCGTGGGTCAACGACTTAAGTTGTACAGTTGCACTACTGTCAAAGGATGACACTGATTTATGTTTTTCAGCTGATGATTGCCGGTGGCGGTTAGTGTATTTGTTTACTTACAAAGTTTGGTCGTAGAGCATAGGTACTCACATGTCCTAATGTAGTTGGTGGAGTCGCCTGAAAATATGGGCTAGTCTGAATAATCACAATAGGTATGCACCACGTGCTTCAGGAGGAGTGATAAGAAAGGGAAAAGAGAGCGTAACTGATAATATTTATAGTCATTAGCGAAAAGGGGACGGAACAATCGTCGGTGTTGCGATCGCAGGCAGCGCGCGGGGCGGCGCGCGTGGCTCGCTCTCAGTAGATTGCGTGAGCCGAGCCGCGCCGGTCGCACACGGCACATAGTCGCGCGCTCCCGCCACACGCGACCAACAAACTTCGCTCGCGACACACGCGTCTGCGTCTCACACATCGCGAACTGAAAATTTTAAGAAAAAAAATCACAACACTCGCCACTTGTGCGAGCACTGTGAGACGAGCCGGCGCCGCATACAAGCGCTTAAAAAGTCGTAAAACCCGTGGCACGCGCTCCCAAGTCGTAAAATAATCGTAAAAAGTAAACACACGTCAACTGGCCTTTATCGCCAACGAAGCCCATTATGACGCTCGAGTGACGTTTAAGAGGCAATAAAATTAATAAAATTAAATTACATTGTCCGTATTTGGAGTGACATTGGCGGAGGTCGCGTTATCACGGCGCGTGGGGCCGCGATGACATAAGTGTTCCCTAACTGAGTGACGTTAGTGTCGGTGACTGATCAGAATGAACTCCTATTTCGAGCAGGGTGGTTTCTACGGGGCCCACGGGGTGCACCAGGGTGGTGGCGGCGGTGACCAGTACCGCGGGTTCCCACTGGGCCTGACATATGCCCAGCCGCATGCCTTGCACCAGCCGAGACCCCAGGACTCACCGTACGATGCGTCGGTCGCAGCCGCTTGTAAACTATACGCGGGGGAGCAGCAATATGCTAAGGCAGACTGTTCTAAGCCAGGAGGAGAACAACAGAACGGCTATGGTGGCAAAGAGGCTTGGGGCTCCGGTCTAGGAGCCCTGGTGCGGCCCGCAGCCTGCACCCCGGAGGCGCGGTACAGCGAGTCCTCGAGTCCGGGACGAGCGCTGCCCTGGGGCCAGCAGTGCGCGCTGCCCGGCGCCGCCAGCGCAGCAACACAGCCCGTACAACACCAGCCCACCAACCACACCTTCTACCCTTGGATGGCCATAGCAGGTTAGTTGTCTTCCAATTATAATTTAATTAGAAACAAAAGTGAAATAGATGTAGGTAATCCAGTCGTTAATTTACAAAAAAAAAAAAACTTTAAAACCTCAAACAGCACCATAACAACTCTTTAATTGCTCAATAATATGTAAGTAATAAAAATTTGAAACATCCATGCGCTGATAGTCTCTTAGTATAAGCCCTAAAATGCCGCTATCCGATTATAGTGTGGGCCGAAATCGGATATTCCCATTCAAGTCTCGTAGGAAACCAATAAGAAGAACGGTGGCAGGTAGAGCCGACAACTCGACTCAAGTGTCAATAAAACGCACATAAAACGAACGACCCTCGTTAGCACCTTATTAGTCAAGACAGATTTTAGTGCCATTCATAACTTTATTGTTGCCATCAACTCTTGGAATCTTCATTAAAATACTAATTTGTGACAATAAAAAATAAATAAATGTAGCGGTAGAGTTCATTTGAGCTGAGTTTTATTTTATTTACTGCCTTATATTTCAATTATTTGATAGTTATTGTAGTTTAATGTGCCATTTTATGACGTTTATATGATATAAATTGTAGTAACATGCATTATAGAGCCATTAGTGTTGTAAAAGTCATAAAAATACTTTAAAGCTTTTATAAAACTGAACTGACCAAGTGTAAGTTACACCATAATTTATCTCTTAGATTTAAAAAGTTAATCATGTTGTGGTGAAAAAATGCACTCGCATGCACAATAAAAGTCCCAATTATTTTATTAGTAGGTAAGTAACTAGATAGGTATTTTTATAAGTCTCAAAATTAGATGCTTATTCATTTAATCATCCATTAAATCTCAAAAGTTTGAAAGTTAAATAGCCTATTTTGCATACAAATAGCAAAAGTGTTAAAACAATAGGTTAATGGATCATGAATGGATCACAGAAGGTTGTTAACATTGGGCGTGTTACCTGTAAATTACTACAATCAAGTACAAGGCTCTTTCTTGTTCTAGTTCTAGCACACACAAACTAGCTACCGACTTAATTTCATTTTCTAAGCATACCTGTTAGAATCGTGAATTATTTTATTTTGGTGGTTTAAAAAAAATGTTAAGTAATGTTTAAAATATAAAAACTTAATGATTACTACTTCAGCATTGTAATAAATTAATAAAAGTCTTCATACCTATCAAAACATCTCTATTACTTAGAATAATAAATCTATCCGATTTTAATTACTCAAGGTTCTATTTTTAACATCGCCATTTTGTGTTAACATCGTATTTTATGATATCGATAAAAGTGCTACTGATGAAGCGCACGATCTCGGTAAAACGTCTTTAGTATCATTTTAGCGCTCCAAATTATGGCGGGAGTGCACGGCGCGCCCGCGCCGAGCGCCCGGGTCAACGCCCCGATCTAGTTTGGGCGCATTATTATTAACTTGAGGAGTGCCACTGACCACTCGACAAATGACCACTCGATTATACGTCCGATTCTTAAGATGAAAGCCCAAGACTAGATAACTTGGAGTGACTAATGCCCCCCTGACGAAAACATTAGTGATGTGTTAAAAACGCCGCAAAGAATCCACGCGCTTATGTATTTATTACCACCATTAACTAACACTAAATAAAGTTCCTGTTACGACTTATTAGAATCTTTTTTGTAAATACTAATTGGAGCTATGATTTAAAATAGAGACGTCCCAACTCTAAATTCAATTTGGAATGCTGCATTTAATAACTGGTTAGATTCAGGGATCGTATCCGATTTTTGTGTTCGAATCAATCATGGCCGCAGCGTGGAGCGAGTCACCTGTACATTACTAACGCGTAATTAACGCAACGCGTGTGGTCCCGCCTCTCATAACTCATGCGACTTGATAAAATTAAGTAACACGGGCTAAAAAAATAAAACAAAAATAAGTAGTCGAACTGTCGGCCATATTTCACTCGGTGTTCACGCAACACGGCCCGCGAAACAATACAAGGACGCTTGTTGGACGTGGGTTGTATGAAAAGTTCGGGCTTGTCGGGCCTGTCCGGCCTGTCCGCTGTCCGGCGAACACGATCTGCCGACCTGTGTTGGCTTCGTGAAAAAATGTCACGTGTCTATGCTGAATACAAAAGCTTGTCTATAAAAAAGAAATAAACATTTTAATTTAAATTACTCAACATAAAATTTAAATTATTATGTTCTATCTAATTTATTCTTAAATAAATCTATTCTAGAGACTTTAACTACGATGATATTAATGTGGACATTTCCCAAAATAATCCTTAATCATTTTAAAATCCAACTTCAGAATAGTCTCAGTCCGTTTAAATCAGAAATTGCTCTAGTGTAACCTGCATTACGGACTAACTGAGGTAACTAAGTAAATAAGTATACAGTGTCAAGTAGGTAAGTACCTACCAGTAAGACATAACAAGCAGTTCTTTGACTGATATCAAATAACTGAGTGACTGGCAATAAGCAAATAAAATTATAAACAAGCAATTACAAAGTAATAGTTTCCATGATAAGTTGTTGTATTGCCCCAGTAAATGCTTGTTTTATTTACCGGTTATCTAATAACCTTACATTTAATGTTAGATATATTATTATTTAAAATGAGTACATAGGTACCTACACTTAAATAAACAGTTTTTAATCTGTGCTAATAGTCACATTAAAATAATTATCTTTAATATTAGCTTAACTTATAATCATACAGTAGTTTCTATTGCTATAACTAGCATTTGCAGTGCGTCAATAAGTTTTGCTGCATTAAATTAGGTTATTGAAAACAAATTGAATTGAATTTTCTTCCTAGTATGTATTAGAACTTTTTATACTTTAGAAAAAAAAATACTGATTCCCTAAGAAAAATTTCTACGTTTATACCTATCTGCAATTCGTATGGTGTACATAATAAAGACTAGCTTCTGCCCGCAACTTCATCCACGTAAAATTTCTTGTCCCCCCGACCCACTCCGTCACATCGCATCGCCCGCGCGCGGTATTAGGTAACTAATAGCGCGGGCGCGCGATGCAATGTGACCTACCTACTTCGTTTTCACTTAGCATTCTTTCTAACTTTTTTTCATTTTGCTCGGTTCCTAAGGGTCATAGCATGATGTTAAATAGCCTATAACATTCCACAAGAATTGGGCTATCAAATGCAAAATAAATATTTCAAATCCGCCTGGTAGTTCCAGAGATTACACCCGCCTACATAAACAAATTTTACCTCTTTATGAAATATTATCTATAGATTATTCTATTCTATTATTTACTACTTCTGTACAGAACCCAGCCTTTTAACAAACACATACCTAATATTGCCAGCTTTATTTGCATTCTTGAGCTGCTTATTTTTCAGTAGGTACATCGAAGTTTTAAACTCAACCTAACCTCATGCCGAGAGTTGAACCTATAATTTCTAAACAAGTTCCCAAATTGGCGACTGAATATTGCCGTGGGCACCGAATGATTTTAAATGCACCTTTATTAAAGGGAAATGAGGTATTGTAATCACAAGTTACGTACTTGCAAAGTATTCCGTTGTTACACGCTTCATTTCGATCTTAAACTTGTTTGTATAATTAATTTAAACTGTTCGTTCGTCAAGTTAAAATCTTCATAAGGTGGCTGGGTTTTTTATTCAACTTCAATCAACTGCCTTGAAAAAAAACGAACGGAAAAAAAAAACTAAATATAAAAATAAAAGAAAATCGTGTCCTCACAATTCTTTTCGCAAAAAAAAAACGATTGACTAGATAGTTGCAAAAGCAAAACAATGAATGTCAATAACATGAGTAATTATTCAAAACAATAGCGAATACTTAAATATTCTTAGAAAAGTCGATGAAATTAATTGGAATTCGATGCACAAGGTACACATAACTACATAATACATAACATTATAAGTTTGTATCGTATTCGTAGTGATGGGAACTCGTGAGTGTGCATCCGATCTGTGAGACGCTACAAAAGTGGCTCTACTTCGCTCAACGGATTTTGTAAAGCGGCGACTTTACTATAAGACCGCGCTAAAGACACTGAATTTATAGTTTGTATTAAATATTAAATTCAATACAGGATAAGTTTAAAAGGAGTGCGGATATTTTAGGAGGTAATCAGCGGGGCAATTGCGTAACATACTTACAGTAGGAATCGGTTTCATTTTGACAGTTCAACAACATTCATTGCGCTATTTACGTTATTGAGCAGACAAATTTTTAGAACATAAGAAGCAATGGATTAGCAATTTGCTTCAAAATGATTCAGATTCCGATTGATAGTATGTTACGCAATTAGGGTGCTGGTGCATAAAACTGAACAACTTTCCCCAAGGAACATAGGTCGAAATCTAAAAAATAAAATTCAACTTCTCATACAAAAGTAAGTCACGTGACCAGTCACTGTATGAAAAGTCGATTTTCAATTTTAAGATTTCGACCTATGTTCCTTGGGGAAAGTTGTCCAGTTTTATGTACCTGATTACCTCCTGAAATATTAGCACTCCTTTTAAAATTATCCTGTAGGGCAAAACTTGGCTAATCCGTGATATGTAGCTATTCGGTGATAGATAATATGTGTTTTATTACCAAGTTACTACTGACTTGATAAATGTATATTTTTCAATCATTATAGTATTTGCCACATTTTTAGATATAAGTTAGCAAAGCTTCTTTTGTCTACTGTATCACAGTAAATTTAAAAAATTTTACAATTAAAAAACAAAACTATCACCGATTACCCAAGTTTTGCCCAATAAATTGTTGTGTGTGTTTATAATGCGCTTAGGTACAAAGTTAATTATGAATAAGTAAAATTCAAATGAATGTAAACCGAAATAAATAATCGTTGTAATCAATCAGTTAGTTTGATTTACTATAATCTGGCAATGCTCGATTTTTCTAACTTTGCTCTAACATTTTCTATAGTTTTCAATTGATGATTTCGACCCAGAATTTATGATTAGGTACTTAATAAAAACTTGTTCCTTTATAAGTTATACAAATCATGATAATAACAGTCAAGGAATATCTCGAACAGTCTCCGTTAAACAAATACAACGGGATACAAAAACATTAGAACAAGAATGATAATAGAGTCACTTAAAAACGGATAACAGGCACCTACTCAATAGAAACATTCTGTAATGGTACCCCACATTGGTAACCCAGACCGCCGCATACAGTCAAAACAAACACCAATACACAGAAAAGTAACAGCATAATAGGCCCGTAACAGTCGCAAGCCATAAACTAATAATGGGGGAGATATGTTTTATGGGTTTCAAGTTTTGAATACGTTAAAACAGTTTTTTGTTAATTTAGTGCAACGCAAACCGTCCGCGAGTCAGCACGTATTTTGCGTTCGAATCATTCTATAGAAGAATAAAGAGTTCTAATTTCAAATGTGTCGGAAGATTGACGGGTCCGTTATGGCGGAGGAGGTGTGCATGCGCTTGTTTCCCGCCTGTTCGCGCGGCGCGCCGGCCGCCATCTTGGATAAGATCGATCATAGGTGCGCAGCTGTGAAGTGATAAATATGAATCCCAACTGCATCGTGGTGTGGACTTTCTTTTTGTGGAATCGTCGGAACGAACTCACGGACATCTTCTTGGAAGCTCTGCAAGACAAAATTAGACAATTAATCAATTTAAAGCTAAAATTAAACGTGTCTCGAACTCTTGAATAGTGTCCTTGTGTGTAATAGGTAAATGTAAAAACCTCACATGTATTTCTAACTGAATATTTTAAAATTAGAACTACGTATTCCAATTTAAAATTAGGGTAAAAGCCCTCATTATGGTCTCTTGACAAAAACCTAGCAATTCTACTTTGGCACCTTATTTTAATGTTATTCTTAAGCTACAGGAAACGCTGCCAAATTATGATAATACTTATGTCTGTACCTCACGTAATTGATGTGGTAAAAAACCACCGTCCTATAAGCGGAGGCAATCAAAAAAATAAGTAGTGCCCAGTGTTTCCATTGCCGAATACGTGGTCCTACATAATGTCGGCCAAACTTGTTTAACACAGTACCTACGTAGGCACCAAAAAGTGGTTAGAGGTAGTTATAAAGTATCCCCAGTTCGCTAGTGTTCATAAACGGCGTGACCTGACGTAGGTTATTATGCATTACATTGAAAATCACGGGGCTGCATCCTATAGTTGCCGTTTTGTACCGCAATCTTTACAATTGCTCGCATAGTTAGGCATTTATTCCTACACACAACACCTCTTTGTCTACTGAAAACTTGGTTTTATGTGTTACCTATCTCAGTTTTACCGCCGTAAAGTCGTAAAAAGTCTAAAGATTTGTAATTTTAAGTATGAGAACGTTGTGTTCATATTTTAATCCGTTTAAAATTCTCTGTAATTGTAATCGTACTTACTCTTATCGAAGTAGATAATCTTTTGAAGTAGGAAGTAATGAAACAGACTCGAAAAATGTTATAATTTCCTGCATATCATTTTGTTATTCTTTTGTTCTGATGTAAGTAAGGCTTGTTAGGATGGTCAGAACTTTTTTCCCGACGTCAAATTGTCATATAATGCCAACATGAGTTTTGAGCGTGCCTACGTATGTAATTTATTTTCTTTGCTCGTAGTATGTAAAAATGTATTATTACACGTTGATCGGGCGGTCGATCGCTTGCTGGGAACGTTACATTAATCCCATCTTCCACAGACAGTCGGATGCGTTGTTTAGCTACGCGATAAAGCTTCTAGAAGTCGAAACTTTAAAATGTGCCTAGCAGTAAAGCTTGTGTAAAATATTTACATCCATTTTGATTATCCTGTTTGATTTCTTATATCTTCAATTATTTAATGCTGCATACCAAGTTAACGTTTGATACCTACCTATTGCCTATCTACAATAGCATAATTCAAACTACATTCAGAATGGTCATAAAAATATAATTACCTATTTTAAAATGGCCGTACCTATCTATAATGGAGCAATAATTTAGATACAAAGTTAACGCGTAAATAATTCAGAAGCTACCGCGAACAGCCGTTTTATTTTAATCCTTTACCGATAAATGGAACCTAGAAATACGTCTAGAATAACTTGAAATAAAAATTTCCAATATTTCTTTTACATTTTCGTGACTACCGTTTACGATTTTAATCTTTAGATGGACTTTCTGCACTATTAGAAGTGTTAATCATTTCTCTTTAGCGAAAACATTTACAAACTTGTGATTGGATTAAATAGCGCAATTAATTACATTATCTGTTGAGCGATTTGCGTCGTTTAGCTGTAAAAACAAGCTGTAGTATCTGGTGGTTATTCATGAGTATTATCGCTTCTCTTCGCATGGATGGCGGTCTGAAAGGAGTTGATGTCTGGCCGGCAATTAATTGTTGCACGATATACAACACTGAGGTGCCCTACCACGCGGTATTTGAATATTAAGACGCATGCAGAAATATATCGATTTCGTTGTAAATCGAAATGGTATGAGTAATGCAATCGATTTGTGTGAATGTGAGTCAGAGATCTAAGTCTGTGTCACCACATTTACATGAGTGTCATAGAGATTTATTGTAAGTTGAGTTATAGTCGATTTAAAATAAAAATTAAAAGTAACAATTTTAAATTTAATTTGCTTCGAAGTTCCCCAGTATCAATATTGATTACCTATACAAGCACACCACATCCGGCTAAGCGAAACTACATCGTTTAATTTTTGCAACGCTAACCCGTTCTTAGTAAACTATTAAACCATATTTAATTTCACATAAACAGTGCACGGTATACTCGGTATAAATAACTGAGCTGCATTCGCCTTTCATTCGATAGGTACTAAAAATCTCTATAAACATTCAAATTTAATTTTTATTACCTTATCCTAAAAGTACATTTTTCATAAGCAAGGGCTCTCGTTGCCTTTCGACCTGAAAACCTTCCGTAAACCTTAGGTCTGTGGGATAAAGTTCCATTTAGGGTATCAAGGATCGTGTTTGATATTTTAAACTTATTTCCCTGACATAGAGGGCTTCGTGCCGAAACTAGCGTTTTACAGAACAATGTGTCTTCTTTTTAAACTAAGTCGGTTAATCGTGCTTCCATTATGATTCTCACATAAAACAGCCATTTTGTGTTATCATATCACACAATTGTTTGTAAGTGTAACTTACGCTAACTGCATATGATTGACACTAATTGACTATTTATAAAGATTAATAAGAATAGGCAATCATTATTTCATTTATCAATCGGGTAAACGACTTCAAAGTTACACATCGGTAGCGGTAGACATCTAAATCGACAATAATATCAATCGGTTTGAAAACACGTTATTCTGGTGATTGCTTAGTCTAAGAACACTAAAATATAAATGTTAGGTACATTAAGTGGGACATGAATAGGTGCGCTCACCTCACTTTTATTGCACTCTCGCTACTTTTTAATTATCGTTGGTCAATCACAAGTTATATTACCGTCCGTAACAAATCTCCGCGATTCGTCTCGCCACTCACGGATTTGTTTCGGCTCTAATTCTAACGACCAATAAAGTTTATCACACCATTTCAGTAGGAATCTCAATAATTATTCAACTATAAAACTTTATAGAAGTGACTGTTGTTGGTGTTTTATTATCACCTAAAGTCGGTGAAAGTCGGTAACCTTTTGATATTTTAACACTAAAGCAAAATGTTTTACGACAATTTAATTATCGATGAATTAAGAACGAATTTAAAAAGTCGTTAACATTAAAAAAGAATAGCATTGAAGTCGTTATGATATAAAATTGAAATATTCACGACGGGAATCGAACGGAAAGCTTGCGCCGGCGCCGTTCCCCATGATGTATGGGCCCCACCACATACTTAACTAATAAACCCTTCCAGTCTAAGGACACACGCGGTGAAATATATCCGTCTCGGTCTGTTACTCCAATTTTATTGTTTTCTACAGAGCATTGCTAATTTTAAACTTTAATTAGCAAAATATCTAGCTGTTAGAGAGTATTATTTCTTGTGGAAAACCAGTCAGAGTAGCGGTGAAATAGAAAAAAAACATGCATCTCATTAAATTATATGAGTAGGCCCGTGGTTTCACACGCATAAGTCTCGATTCCGCGAGAATATCGGGATAAAAATTATCCTATGTGATAATCCAGGTTATAAACTTTCTGTGTACCAAATTTAATCCAAATCCGTTCAGCCGTTTTTAAGTTATTGAGTAACAAACATCCAAACATACAAACTTTCACATTTATAATATTAGTAGGAATAGTAGGATGGAATATTCAAATTTAGTAATTTCTCTAAATTTTTAATTAGTAGACGCTTGTATTCACACACTTTCGAATGTCATTGTTTTAAAAATAATATGTTATCTTCAGCCTCGTAAAATATTATTTCATACAAAATAAAATTTTAAGAAAGAGATAACGATGTTTATCACAGCTCTTCCTCATACCAAAATGGCCAAGCCAAGGTCCGATACGGATCGAAAGCTCAACTTCGGTTAAACGTTACATGCGGGTGAAAAAAAAACGACGTTTCTATTATAGAAGGCCGCTTTTTTACCACAGTCACCGTCCAAAAATACAATCGTAAATTATAATTTATTAACTCGAAGGACTAGGAAATTAAGATATCCACCTTTCTGTATCTATGGCGGTATCCTTTTGATTATATAACTTTTAGTGCAACGTTGTTTTTCGAGTGCGACAGACGTTACGAAGAGTGGTTACGTTACAGTGGCTGTGAGACGTTGTAGTGATCGATATGCAATCTGAATTGTAAAGTGCCGTGACCTACCACAGCTCAATTTGTCGGCGGAGTTACATCAAAGTGTATTGAGCATGCGATTCGATGCGAAACACGTATCGGTTAATTTACGCATCGCCCATTGGCAGCTGTCATCGTTCGACGATCATGCACCGCTGCCCCTGAACCAACCATGCACTTCCGATACAGACTATATGGGCCAGTGATTGTTCTCAGTGATATTTCCAAATCTAGTGTTCTGATATTGTACAATTTGCTTTTACTTTTTCACACGCATGAGACGCGAGATGTATTTCATTGTCAACGCACGAATGTTGGAATCATCGGCGCTCGCGCAGAATTTAGATGAGAATTTCCTTCTGCACTCGAGATACATAAACATTATACGGCTCGCCGTCATGTTTACAACGGAAAATGAAATCGCGGACTGTTTGCTAAACGGACTTTTTAATGCGTTTAAAATTACGAAAATAATCTGCGACCTTATTGTTTAGTTTATATGAAGACGTGACGTGGTGAATAATTTATGGTCGATTGTGTGAGTACTGTAGTATTTATGGTGCCTAAAATGTGTCAGTAAGTAATTTTAAGAGGTCAAACACCGATATTATAAATGCGAGCGCACGGAGCCGCCGCGAAAATATGTACTCACAAACAAGTTAAACCAAACACGGTCTTAGCGCTCCTTGAATAAGTGGCCGAAACAAAAACCTGCACTTGCATAAATGCAAAACTGTGGTGTTGCCCTCGCTATGTTTTTATAATAGGTAATAGTACAAATTAATTTTCAATTAAGTCAACGGTAACTGGCCTATGAATAATTTAAAGTTTGATGGCGGCAATTTTCTTCCTTATGACGTGTTATGTTGTAAGTCACGACAGTATTTTCTGTACCTAATTATTTTCAACATCTTACCTGCATTTCTGATAAAGGCCTTAAACATTAATTAAAACAGCACTCTATAAAACTTGCCATTAAATTCAATTTTGTTGTATTTTTCTTGTCAATATATTGGAATATGTGTTAAGGTGTTTGTCCAATACTTAAGGAGTGACTGATGTCCATAAATGAAGTGAATTTCTTGCTAGTATAGTAAAGTTGACTATTTCTTAGGTGTAACATTACAAACTAGACCTAAATTCCTTATTAATTAGAGAAAAATGCTACTCACATCACAAAGACATACGTAAAATACTTACTTAACATGAGAGCTAGCACTTAAAATAAAAAGTTCTGAGCTAAAAATGGTGAATACTAAAATTCCCTACACAAATTCGAACATTCATACTAGGTATTAATAGTTTCTTATTAAATTAAGTATTAGTCCTTTATCCTGTATGTGATCTATTACTTTGTATGTATGTATGTATCATATACATTATGGCTAGCTAATATTTCAACATCAGTTTTAACTCTTTTGTCAAAGTCTAAACAATTTTCTTTCCTAACCAAACGCCTTTACAAAACTCCTAAACATTCTCAAAAAATCACTAACAATACTAACTTTTCCTCCACCAGATTTATAGACAAACTCAAAAACACAATTCCACCATCTTTTAGTGTTCAGTATCCAGGGCACAGGGGGCGGTGACCTCCGCCCTTCCGCCTGGCCCCGTGACCCTGCTGAAACTGAAACTAACTCGCAGACAACTCACTAATTTTCACTCTAACTTCTAGGTTCGGACAATTAGGTGTTAGTTAGGAGGTTCGATAGTACTGAAAGTATGGCTGTATTTTTTTTAAATTTTTGTTGTAGTTGTTTGAAATGAGTATTGATTTGGCTAAGAAACAAGTCTGATACTTACCTACTACTTAGGTAGATACCTATTATAAAAAGTCTGTAAAAATTGAGAATAAAAAACAATAATATTCCATTCATGAACAATCGGCTAAAAAATAGTTTTTTGGTGTTCATATGTAGGTTGGTCATATATTGGAGTAAAATTATTCCTGTTATTTACTAGACTACAAGGTGTTTATTTAAATAATTTCAAGCACACTATTATAAGCTATTTGATACAAATATTAAACTTAGATTTTACGGGTTAAAACTCAAATTTGGAAGTTTTAAAACGCTCTGAAAGTAGCTCTACTAGTAGGAATTAAATCAGGGTTTACTTTAGTTGAATTTTGGATCTTATCAGTGATTTATAAAATCCAACCAATAAGTTTTATATTTAAAAGATATGTATCTTCACGGTTTATTTCCTTTATGATCTCATTATGCTAATCGTTAATGATTCGGTATTAATTAATACGAATTTTTTTTTCAACTTTGACAAAGATTGGTCGATAGGACATTTTAGGATATTGTTAGTTTTGTACAGATAATCGGAAAATCATAGTAAGTTGTCCATAATAATAAGTAGCTGCCTATAACTGTCAATTTTAACAAAATATCTATTGACAAAATCACTTTTGTTTTTATTCTAACTTACTAAGAGTCAGTTTACCTTTTCTAAAACAGGAATTGGGGTTTTATCAAAACAAACACTACAATATCAATTAAAAATTGAATTCATTTCAGTAGATAATTTAAATAAATTAACAATATATTCTTAATTCTCAGACCATTAAGGGGTATATCTGTCTACTTCACAGGTTTAGACAAGTTCTTTATGACTACGTTATATAACGTAAATTATGGAATTTTATTAGACTCGTGCTTCGACTTCGACATTTTTGCTATTTAAAACTTTTTTAAATAACACAATTTTAGGTACCTACCTAATTAGCTATACCTACCGGATAGCTAAGTAGCTAGGTACATAAAATTGTAAAAAGAAGAGCAAAGCACAATGTTTCAACTTCAGATTATTATTATTATTAAAGAGAAAGCGCTAAGGTATCCGCGAAATTCAAATTTTCTTACGATTTTTGCAATTTGCAGCTCACTGTCTGGGTGTATGTTGATTAAAGTATGATTCGCGACCGTAACAAATATGTATTTACAGAATTATAATCATTAGAATCAGTAATACAACTTCTTAAGTTAGTATAATCCTGAAATGTTAAGATTTCATGAAATAAGTAGTCATTCAATAGAATTACTTGGTCTTAGAGAGTTGTATTGATGACTTAAATGATTATAATTCTGTAAATACATATTTGTTACGGTCGCGAATCATATTTTAATCAACATACAACCTAATACAGACCTGCAAATTGCAAAAAACGTAAGAAAATTTGAATTTCGCGGGCCACCATGGCGCTTTCGCCTTAAAAGTATTTATTTTTTTATTTAGGTTCTATATCATAAGATATGCAAATACACCATTAAGATAACTCTATCTACTTAAAACGTAATAAACACAAGTAAAAGTCTTTGATGTAAACGGTTGCAGCTTTTTCTTTTTGCATACTAAACAACAAAAAAGAATGTTACAAATTACACTGTATGTAAATTTTCTTGTTCCCATGCACAAATTTCCTTTAAAATCTCGCAAAATATCGGTTCCTTTTAAAAAATCTTCCTTTCAATTTGGTACGTTAAGTTCGGAGCACACCCCGATCGGTTCGGTAGCACTTGAATTAAGATAATGTTCACACCTGCCCGAGTCTGTATAAAACGTCACATTGTGAGCCGAACGCAGTAACCAAGAGAATTTTATGGGTTAGCTTTAGCTCCACTGGCCATCGAGGCGAAGCGATATCGCGACTTGAGATGATTTTTTTTACACTTCGACAAATCGTTACGCTTTTTTAATTGAAATGCCAATTTAGAATTAAGGTGCGTTCATAACGAAATATTATTAAAGAAAGAAAAAAAAGAAGAAGAATTTTTAAGACATTACCTACGATGTCTTAAAAAATAATGCAGGGTATCCACGGTCAGTAACAGAGCCGATTCTATAAATAGAACCTACTTTGTACGTTATTCCGTATTTTGTTCTGCCATAAAAGATTTATATCGTGTCATAAATCATTTTATGATGAATTATTCACACGCGAATCGCTGTTACATTTTGTTTCTGGCAGTTACCGAGTCTTTGCTTCTTGTAGCTAGTATCCTAACGATTGGTAGTGTTGGCACCATAGAAATATAAAAAAAAACGATGTTTGGCACCATAGATATAAGAAAGAAGCTGTGTTTTTTATGTTTCTGTGGTTGGCACTCTTTGCTATTAATAACTTCTATAGTTAAGAAGTAGGTACTACAATTCAATTCCCAGGTCGGGTAGTGTTATTGGGTTTTTCTATCTGGAATTTCTCAGTAGCAGCCCGGAGTTTGTATTTGTGCCCGGTTAATGGCAAGGGCCGCCCCCTATTACATGGGACTTAAAGGGGAAGCGCTAAGGTAGCCCGCGAAATTCAAAATTTCTTACGATTTTTGCAATTTACAGCTCAGTGTCTGGGTGTATGTTGATTAAAGTACCTATGATTCGCGACCGTAACAAATATTACAAATTATAATCATTAGAATCAGTAATACAATTCCTTAAGTTAGTATATTCCTGAAATGTTAAGATTTCGTGGAATAGTCATTCAATTAAATTACTTGGTCTCAGAGACTTGTATTGTATTGATGACTTTAATGATTATAACTCTGTAAATACATATTTGTTACGTTCGCGAATCATATTTTAATCAACATTCAACCTAATACTGACATGCAAATAGCAAAAAATGTAAGAAAATTTGAATTGCGCTGGCTACTGGCGCTTTCGCCTTAAACAAAACTGGCGAAATGTGGGTGTACTATAGGTACACCTTTGACCAACCCTTCGGGGAAACATGTTAATGTTAAAATTTTTTGAAAAAAGTCTTTCCTGTTCCAAAATTGACAATGTTCGAAATATAAAGTGCGGTAGGTTCAGTGTGCGTTAGTCGCTCCGTGCGTGTGTCGCCGTCTCTCGGTCCCTTTTTATTGCGGTTCTGTTTACAACGTATATTATAGCATCAGCTGTTTGATTACGTCACTACAGCTGGTCGGATTGGGGCTTCAAGCAATCCTGTATAGTAAACTCGCTAGGTGAGAAAATTTGGGGTGGAAAAATTTATCGTTAAGACGTAAACAGGATAATATCGCTTGCAATTAAGTGTAGGGGAAAATTAAGTTTAAAAGTTATTGGACGATTTCCATTGGGATAAGTAATTATTTTTGGTAAAACATCTGCTCCTGTATCTTTTTTTTTTTTCTTACAAATCTTTTTCTTTTCATCTTCACCTTGTGCAATAGAGTGGTTAAACCATATATAAATTCTTGAGCTTTAAAACGGTCCAGCAGGTACAGAACTATTGTCTCGTTTACCGTTGAATTACAACTGTTTTATGACTTTTATTCAGAAAACGTTGCATAATTTTTATGGTCACAGGTGATTGTTGTTAATGAATGAGATCCTTTAAAACTATTATTTAGTTAAGGTTAACAATAAAACGGTTCGCGGAATCGTGTAACCGTTATATTTTAAAATGACAAGGCGTTGTGGTTCTTGTATTTTGAGTCAAAAAGCGAATCAAGAGTCGGTAAATGAAAACACGTAGTTTTCAATTGTTTTCTAAACCTGTCTCGATCAAGTTTCGACACCCAAACAAGTTTTCTCATCGTTCGAGGAAAATGAACTCTTCACTAACTTATTCCTAGTCATTTTCACTTCTACCAATCACGGTTTGAATGCTTAAATTATGATCATCTACTTACTCCGATAAATTCCCTTATATCACTTTTCCTCATCGTTTTGCCAACTTGTCCAAAGAAACATCTATTAGGCGTCTCATAAAACAGCACACTTGTAAACCACTGGATACAGGGTGTGTAAATCTCTCGGCATCCTCTGTGTATTTTGTTACGTTTCCGCCGAGCTTCCTCCACTGACCCCTGTTATTTTGTTGCGTCCTCACACTTTCGTAGATTGTACACACTGTAGTAAAAACTAAAAAAAAACATTTAGTATTTTAATTTTGAAAAATTCCGTATTTTTTTTTATAAACTAATCGGTTTTATTGGAGACCTATGTAATTTATTGAATCGCATAGCAATATTTTAGTAACAAAAATAAATAACGAACGCGTTCAACATTCCGCCAAAAAAAATAAACAAGTTAGTTTAATTATTTAATTACAAGCAACCGAGCTTGTTTGCGAAAACTAAAAAAAAAAACATGTAATGAAGCTCTTAGATTTTTAATATAAACATAAATCAGATTAATTACAGGGTGTTTAAATGGTTGTGTGTACAGTAATAAAGAAACAAACTGTTAGAACTTGGATGGCGGCGACATTGTAACGACTCTCACGACGAAACCGGAAAACATTAAGGCGCTCACTGGACCTCCTATTAGTTAAATTTTATATCTTAACATCATAAAATTAAAATAATAGAGCACCCACTTAAATGACAAATATTGTTTGACATCCTGCTTGTAGATAGCTACTTTTCTCTAGATAATTAAAACTTCTAATTAGGTTCGGGAACAATCTCAGAGCTAACCTACCGAGTTACCTACATCTATGAAATGCAATTAGGTCCAGGAATCGTATTACTTAATTAGCGTTTCTGTTGCGTCACTTTGTGGCAGCAATTTATGATGCCTTGGTACTTTTTTACACGTGGAAACTGAGAATAGACGAGGTGCTGAAGGTTTAATGATAATTCATTTTCCGGGAAGTAAATCAACATAATTCGCGAAATTAGTACGGTAGGCTGCACGTTTGTGGTAACATAACCATTATACGCTGATCTCTTATTCTATTGAAGGCTCCCGCAGATAGCGCGACACGACTTTAGTAGAACAATTTCTATGAAAACTTCATGGAGATTGTTCTACCAGAATCGCGCCAGTCTTCACGAGCCTTGAAACTCTGTACTACGCTAACCCAGCACAAGGTCAAAGTGTTACAACCAGAGATCGGAATAGGTAGAGTATATTTACCTAAACTTGGAGGAAGTTAGTAGGTAGGTACTATCGAGGAAACTTACATGATCTGACCAATTTGAAAACAAAATCCTGTGCACAAGATGACCACATCTGTTAGCAAGCGTTACTATAGCGGCCGAGTGCTGCAAGCAAGAATAGTCCTTACGGTGTATAGATGTTCGTTTCTCCCATGGTACCTAACATTGAGTGGATAATACCTACCTCCTCAAAAATCCCGTAATCATAAACATGACGATGAAGTCCCGGAATTGAAGAAATTGCGAATTATTTATTGCACGTTGAATAGATAGGTATATTCGTAACAAATTATTATTTTAAAGAATCTATTACGTTTTTAGGGTTTCGTACTAAAACTGTTACATTAAAGTGCTTTGTTTTACACATAGGAAAATACATTCTTGAAAAGTTGACTGGTTATGGTGTTATTGGTTATGCTGAGTGAGATTACTTGATTATATTGCGATAAAAAAAGTAATTTAAAAAATAAAAAGCAGAATATCCATTCAAATCAACATACATACATATAGTTTCGTACAATTACAAAACTTTCATGTTAACACTACCAAAGAACCAGCATAAAGTAGTTAATTATACAAGGTGTAACTTAAATAACGCACAACTTCTTAAGGGGTCATTATGAACAACTTTTACTATGAGTCCAAACCTAAAATAGCGAAAAAAAAATCAGCTGTTCCGTACATTTTGACGAGATAAGCGAATATAGTTGTAGGTTGTCTACATCATGTAAAAGAGATAGTAAATTATATCACAGATTGTAGTGTAACAAAAGATATTTTGAAACAATAAGAACCGACACCTTTACCTATCTAGGAAAGAATAACCAAATATCTGTACAACAAAATGTATGTAGCTAACCTAACCTAATGTCCACTAAACAAATAAGCACATAAACCAGCCAACTTATTTTTATTTTACCTACTTAAAACAAAACATTTGAATTTGGTACAATTTTAGTACGGAACCCTAAAAAATATAATAGAATGATTCTTCAAATCAATAATTTGTGACTACAATAAAGTCCAATAAATAATTCGTGATTAAAACCGGAATAAACTTCAAAATTAAAACTAAACGTCATTGTTATCATTCCAAGATTTTAGAGGAGGTATTATCCACTCTATGTTACTTACTTCCTCGAAGTTTAGGTAAATAATTATACCTACTCTACCTATTCCGACCTCTGGTTACAGCTGACGTGCGGCTTACAGTACTAGCAGAGAAACGTGAAACTGAACACAGTAAGGACATTCTTGCTTGCAGCGCTCGGCCGCTATAGTAACGCTTGCTAACAGATGTGGTTATCGTGTGCACGGGATTTTTTTTCACGGTGTTCAGCTTCACGTTTCTCTGATGGTACCTACAAGAAAAAAATGGAGCAAAATTTTCTTCATAATCCAGCTTAGCTCACTTAATTTCTTTAATCACCGTATCAGGCCGAGGTCTTTTCCATCTCGTGAAGGTAATCAAAGCAATTTCTCGACCTTGATCTTCAAAACCCTACCTAACCTTAAACTGCTAGTAATTTTAGCCCACCAACCTGTATTTAACCCGCATGCAAATTATAATAAATTACCCGTACATTACTTGGTACGTCACATGATCGTGGGCCGCTCGGTGCGTGCGCGCAAGATTATTGAATCTGCGACAGTCCCGCCACGTCATAAATCGGTTGCGTCTCCCATTGTTCCTGCCGATGTCAAAGATCAGTAATTTGCCATTGTGGAGGCAGAGGCAGGTTTTACCGTATACTCAATCGAAAATTATTTTTAGAAATTTTGTCGAAATTGACAACACCTTTTATGTAGATGAGAATGGTAGGAAAATAGATCGTGATAGCTGATTAGGTTTTTGATTGATCGGATAAATGCATACCTAGAGTTAAATTGACTATGAAGAAGCTTGTCCGTTAACAACCTGTTAGGTGTACCTCCTACAATATTTTTTTCCGAGTTACCAGGCGTTCAGACTCGAGGAGTTTTCCGCAGAACATACCTACCTAAGAGATAAAATCGTGAGGTACCTAGGTACACACATTTAATAAATTTTTGATATTACATTTCAAACCGCAAGCAATGTCGGTTGGCAAAAACATTGATTTATGTGTCTGACTCGGCAGTAGTTTTTTGAAGGTTAAAAAATCCATACCTTTCTGTTCTACGGCTGCGAGCTATTAAATGTCTACTTAAGGTTTAATAAGTTTTTACTATTGTTGAAACTTGTATGGTGTCACGCATGGGTTTTATAGCCCCTTGTTACCATGTAGACACAGCGTTAATTACGTCATAGATATTATCTTTAATATTATCATTTTTAAGAACAGTTACCAAATTTTATTACGCTCATTCCATTCGCACGGAAGCACTATTTTTAAATTGATCGTTTTATTATCAACTTCTTAAAACTTTATGATGTAATAACCTTCGTAATTACGTATGTAAATTAAGCAGATTATACTAGCAGTTTATTGTTTTGAACGGACCTGATAATGTGAGTAAATAAATAATAGTTTGTCAGTCGGGTATAGCTGAGCTGTGAGAAAGCTTGAAAGACTGCGCCCGTTAGGTCCCGAGGGCCTCGATACCGTACTGCTTGCACAACAGCTGATTATCCGTCATTACATTGTTACACGAAAATCCAATCATTCCCTTTACGAAAGAAATAAGAAGCATACCTTAAAAATCAAAATAAAAAAATGCTTAAATGATGGCGTCGCACAAAAGGTAGCAATGCAGTTTTTCTTGTACAATTTATTCAAAATTCCGCCTTTCCGCTCTATTACACGGTAATCAAGCAGTTATTGTCAATGATATACATATCTGCCTGTTGAATTATTAATTTATGCAGTCAACAATTTTAACACTCTAAAACATATTTTAAGGCGAAACTGCTCTGGAAATATATTTGCAACATAATACACCGTATTCTCCAAAAGCCGCTGACATGTGGAACCACAAAATCTCCTTTAAATCCATACGAGTATATCATTTAATAGTGCCACTATAAGAATGATATCACCCCATATAAATATAGCTAGAACGACTCATCTCCGCGGTGGCAAAGTCGGCCGTGTCTGTAATATCGACCGTCCAAATTGTGTACAAGTTCAAGGCCCCAATAAAAATTACCCACATGAGCAGCAGACGACGGGATATGACGAATTATTGCGCGATATTTTATCATAGAACACCTTGATACTGGCTGTTTATAAACATATAAACATAAACACAGTAAAAGAAAAAAACTCTAAGAGTAGAACACGTAATTAGAACAATGTGTTGTGAAGAAAAAGTGGTTTCATGTTTCTAGTAATTGTGCCGTTTTTCATCGTGTGACAACAGTTTCAATTAGGTGGTTTGTTTGATTGAAAATTATACAGTGTTGTCACGATTTTCTTGCGTCTATGAAAACTAGCATAAAACTACGATGTGCTCAGTTTAATATTCTGTAGGAAAATAATAAAATATTCCCACTTTTGAGTGAAATTTTGGTGGCTCTTTTTTATTGTATTCATGACATCATGAACACAATAAAAGTATTGTGTCGTAATAATTTTGAATTATAGCTCCGAGATTGCCATCTTAATTTCTTAATGCGTGGAACTTAAATTACAATTAAACAAAATAACTGGTCTTAATTACCTAGTTACTCCCTACTCTGCTCTAGGTAGCCGATGGTAGGTAGGTAAGTACGTCACACTACATATAAACACAAATAAAATATGAAAATGAAGTGTCTGTTTGTAATTTCAAAATAACAGCTTTTTACTAAATGCATATGAAAGTATATAAGGTACTTATAACAAAAAAAACAATTTTTAAAATTTTTGTCTGTCTGTCTGTTTGTTCCGCCTAATGTCCGAAACAGCTGGACCGATTTTGACGGACTTTCCCAGCCATATAGCTGATGTTATAAGGAGAAACTTACGCTACTTTTATTTTAGATAAAGAATTAGGATTCCGTGCAAAAAATTAAAACCCCTGATATTGTGAACAAAAATAATAACTCTAAAACTACCAGTCGGATTTGAAAAAATATTTTTGTATTTGGTAGCCCAGTTCTCGAGGATGGTTATAGGCTATATAACATTAGGTACCCACGTACGACCTTTAGGAGCCGAGCATAAAGAAGAAAGTCACAAAGAACGCTAAGCGAAAACTACCAGCGCGGGCGGGCGATGCAACGCGGGGGACGAGGGAGCTTTATTACCTAGCTGCTACTGCTGCTGTTTTGCTGTGGCTGTTATTTTATTACCCAGGTATACTGCGTACCTTAAGACTTCCACGCGAACGAGGTCGCGGGGCACAGCTAATATTATTATTTTTTTAAAAAAGTCCCCCCTGCCGCGTCTGTCTGAACGTGATAAACTCAAAAACTAGGTACTGAACGGATTTTCATACGGTTTTCACCAATGATTCACGAGGAAGGTTTAGGTGTATACCTAATTCAAGTTTTGTGTAAATTGGCTGAAATATGACGATGGTTGTTGAAGATGTCGTAAAAAATCATGCATGCCGACTGATGTGCATTATACCTACCTATGTATGCTCTACTACCCGTGCGAAGCCGCGGCGGGTTGCTAGTGTTCTATAAAATACTTAAGTACCTAAGTATGAAATTAGACGCCGACATTGAATTAAAAACTTTTTGTAAGCAGACTGTATTGTTACGTATAATTTTAAGATCGGATCCTACTGATTTTGCTACAGCGTCGTAGCTCGGATACCGCACTTTAGGGATGGCAAAGTTGTTCTACCTTAGTTTGTAATTTTAGGTCATAGATTTAAAAAGTGTTTTTAAATAAAAATAATGTTTTAATTATCTGATTTAAAAAAAAAAAATAGTAGGTTTATGTGATTCGATAACTTTTAAATTCAAGCTATAATAAAAGAGAAAATCACAACGATTTTTCTCGCTCTGTTTTTCCCCGTCCCGCGAGGCGACCCTAGCGTCCATGAGTAATAGCGGGCTGGCTACATTCTGTTTACAACTCTCCTACTGCTCAGAGCATAGCGTCCGGGTGCATTCGGCCACTATGTTAAAACTATTGTTTATTGTCACCCTAGTGTCGACTGCCGCATGATTGATTATGACAATTTAAGCGATATAAACGCATTTGAAATTCAAATTTAAACTTCTGATTATCATTTGTAAGTTGTACATTTAGATACTAATTTAAAATGTTTTCTTGTATTGTTCCATGATTATTAGATTTCTTGTTTCTATTTTTAATTTTTAGTCATTTAACTAATTGGCATTTTTATTCTTCGCGTCATACTAGGTATAATAAATTATTCGCTAAACGTGACTTACTTAAGTAGGTATTGAGTATTTAAAAAAAAAAATTGCAATAATTATGAAATCTGCATTTCAATCTTTTAACACTAATTACACGTATTGTTTGTAATAATTGCTCTTACACAATCGTTGTAAGGAAAAAGTCAATTGTACAAATGGACAGGGTTGTTGTAACATTTCCTGTTCGAGGGCGACACTAATACTCAATATTAAATGTGTCTAGACGGAGAAAGATAATATGAAACATGTTTCACGGCAGTTGTTGAGTTTCCCACAGGCCGCGAGACACTGGCACGCTTATTGTTTGATGTTAAAATACAAACATTGTGAAAAATTCATCCGATGTTCTGTAACAAATGGAAACAAAAGACTACAATGCTTCTTGATTTCTTACGTATACTGAGTTATATCTGACATGAGATCAAAATAAATTGTAAATGAGTCACACGTTGTGTATGCGCTACCTCAGTATATTGAATAATTTCAGATAAAAAATGTAGAAGAATATTTATTAAAATAACCAGTTAGTGTCATAACTCGAAGTTATTACATATTTTATTTCCTAACTGAAAATTAAGTTGTAAGGAATCCAATGTACCTACCTAGTGTAATAAAAGGCAAAAAATCTGTGTAATGCTAGAGATATATTTTTAGACTGAGCAATAACACTTTAATGTGTTGCTTACATTATAACTAAGACTGTATTTACTCATTTACTGTTTATGTTACTATGTCTACATATTCTTCAATAAAAATTTTAGTGCTCTTGTGTTTTATTTAGATCTAATAAGATTAAAAAACTTTTATTGAATTTAGTACTAGAAAAATGTAGTAAATGTTCTTGGTTAGCTGTACCTACTTAATATTTTTTGGAGTTTACATACTCCTTAAGAATCGATTTTCATATAAGTAAGGCCCCCGGTATGGAAATGTTAGGAGGAGTGAAATTAATACAAGCGTTAACTCAAAAGCGTTACGTTTTTCTGCGCAACGTACCTACTTGAGCATTTTCACGGAGCAAACTCCATTCGTGCATCGGAGCTGACAGACACACACATACTTTTTTGTATTTCGAATCAATTTTACTAATAAAGGTGTAATGAATTTTTGAACGTATAAAAATATATCGAGCTATATTTTGATGAAGTAACACTGTTAATAAAAATCCGTTTTACGATCATAAGTCTCGACTGTTAACAGCTAATAAAGCGGGATTGACATTTATGCAATACCTACAAGCAAGTCTTGAAATAAAATCAATTAAGCGAGTCATGATTGCGAACAACCAATTAGTTCATAATGTTGATTGTAGATCTTTCATAAAAAATAAAGCCAAGTAGCTCTCTAAAAATAAAACTTTTTTTTCTTCAATCTGATGTTTTGTAATACTTATCAGTTTTTCTTCCAACAAATAGGACGTGATTGGAAACATTCAAGTTTACTTTTTTCTATTGCCAGCTAACTTTTTGCATGGAAATAATAATTGAATACCTATACACCTGTTTCCATGTAGGTACCTATCTATATTCAAGTTTTTTGTAGGGTTGTCATAAGGTGTCTCCTACACGCGATTATTGCACACCTGTAGTCAGAAAATTGTTGTAATTACAAAGACATTTCAGGTTCTTAAAACTTTGTCTGCAGAAGGCTTCATTTACGTGTTTCATTGTTTTATGTAAATTGACAGGATAATTAATGGCCACTGAACTAAACTGATTATGTTGGACGCATATCAGAGTTCATTTTATATGTATTGAATACTCAATCAATAGAATAGAGAAAAATATGTGATAGAAGCTTACAAATGTCAACTTGAGTACCAACGAACGAATAAAACCATCATGGCGGCACACAGTTTGCCGTCGTCACTCAGGCAAACGAAGCAAAGTCATTCAGCCTGGGCTATAGAAGAGGATGAATATTTGACCAAATTTTACGTTCGCCTAGATAGTGAGGGTCGATGTTTATGTCTCTATACGAGGTGCGTGTGTAATAGCAGTACCGCCCAACGTGTCATGCGTCACCAGCGTAATAGCTCGTAGCTTTATCAATTAGGTAGGATTGTTTTTTAAGCTTGAAAATGTCGACGACTTTTAAAACACTGAAAATGGAAATTCAGACGTAAGTATAGTTTAAACAATAGTTTAGCTACATAAATTATTTAGGTATCTACTAAATAGATACAGACAACAAAGTTGCATTTATTGAAAATGTAATTTCCTCAAAATGATTCTGATATCTTATTTATTTATTAAATTCCACTTCAAGACACACGTATCAGTGTAGCCCTGGCTCTTGTACTAGGAGTTCCTGTATCGCAAGACCAGGCCTCTCAACTTACAGAGAATAGCACATAGAAGCGCGATAGACAAACATGAGATACCTACGTCAGAGTTATGGCATGCATTAAAAGCTAGGTTTACAAATATACAAGAAAAAAAAAATCTTAGATTTAGGGTTTAGATAATCAATATTGTATTTAGGTGCAATTTGCAAACTGATGGCTTGAACATTTACTGCGACTACTCTTTGATCTTAAATCGCGAAACCTATATCTGTCCAGCAAATGGACTTCCATTATTATTTTGATGGTAATGTATCAAATAGATAGAGTTATCAATCACATAGCGTGTATCGAGACTATACCACCGAGCGAGGTGCCCAAAACGGCTAATATAGCGTCGGTTAAAGGGTTATTATCGTGAGTTATTATATTTTATCTTCAAGTATCGAGGTTTATTTAGTAGAAAATGGTGCCAGACAAAGGATGTTAACAAAAAAGCGAGGCGAATTCTAAGAAAAACGCTTTTTATAATCAACTAGCGACCCTGGTTCGCACGTTTTTTTTATTAATTGACAAAATATCGTGATTTCTTTATTGAATGTAAGTTTAATATTAGTGTATTATAAGCATATAGGTACCTTTCGGAATAAATTCTCTAAATGATAGCAAAAACCGCATCAAAATCCGTTGTGCAGTTTAGGAGAACAACGCGGTCACACAGACACGAAAAGTGACTTTAATTCTATACCTATAGATATAGATATCGTAGATTCCTTTTACAATATTAAATGCAAAAACAATCACAACAAAAATGCAAAAGGAATTCTATTTTTCCATTCACAAACACGAGAATCTAACAGCCGATCGATCAGTAATTGCTATGGCATTTCCCGTGGTTGATTTACAACAACCATTATAATTGTAGCTTACACATACTGCGAACTGGTCTTTAGTGGACATTTTTACTAGCTTTATACAGGTGTACGATTTAAAATTCATGACGAGTAGGAACCAAGCTGGTTGGTAATTGGTGCGAGTTGATGGTACTGTCGATGAAACTTACATCTGACCAATTTGAAAACAAAATCCCGTGCACATGATGACCATATCTGTTAGCAAGCGCTACTCTTAGCGGCCGAGCGCTGCAAGCAAGTATAGTCCTTACGGTGTACCTATACCTAGGTGTTCGTTTCTCCCATGGTACATGCAGAAAGATTAACGAGACTTTTCCTAAGATAATTATGTCGGGCGATGAAGTATTGTGAATCTATTGAAGTTTAAGTACTATCTTAGAAGGACTTCGTGGTCATAACTTGAAGTTACTTTAAAGTTTAACCGTATTATTCATAGAAAAACTAAACTTATTTTAGTCATAGTCTTCTTCTTTCAAATTCAAATCATAATTCCAAAGAAATTGACAAAACACGTTTTTTTGACTAAAATAGGTTTATTAAGCATTTGAGTTTTTTATGTTAAAACCGGTAAGTAGGTATTTAAATCCTAAATCAAAGATTTTTTTTGTTGGGTCAGCCCTGTAGGTACCTATTTTATGACATAAAATATTTATCACAAGTTCAGATGATTTGTTTGCCTTAGTAGGTACCCATGACAGAATTCCGTAGACCTACATATACATAAACCCACGCCTTCTTCCCATGAGGGTAGGCAGAAACTACAGAACGCCACCTGCTACGATCCTTACATACTCCTTTTGCCTCGTTTACATTCATACATCTGGTCATACACGCACGCCGGTTGCGAGTAATACGCACCTGACCTTTCTGAAGAACATCACCAATAAGATATATGTCCATATGTCTTCCTAGGGCGTCCCCTCCCGGCGTTTCCACTCACATCTGCGGTGTAGGTAGGTAAATACCTTTTGTTAGTCGACTTTCATTCATCCTATCAACATGACCATGACACATCAAGCATACCTACTCTTTTCAATTTTTGTCATTACATCTTCTTTTAACCCGCACCGTTGCCTTATCACATCATTCCTCAGTCTATCATTTATAGTCACACCACAGATGCTTCGCAAGGAACGCATTTCCACAGCATTTATTCCACTTTCATGCTTCTTTTGCCACACCCAACATTCACTTCCATACATAAGTGTAGGCACCAGCACATCATTGTGAACAGCCAGTCGGGCCTTTTTGGACATTAACTGGTTGGTCACAACCGCATGTACCTATATCACCATTCATTTTATTTCCCGCATTAACTCTCCTTTCCACATCTTCATCTATCTTTCCATCCCTTGTAAACAGACTCCCCAAATATACAAACTCACTTACTTGCTCCAGGCTTTTGACCTAACATAACATAAATAAATATTCCTATAGGTGGTCAAGTTTTATACCTATATACGTATTCCGCGCGACCGTATACACAGCTGGAAAAATTAATATGGCTAATTCAAATTACTTTTAAACGTAACATTGAGCGAGCCTTTTAAAACTAAGCGGAAGGCCTTGAGGACTTCATGTACCTACCGTTGCTAAGTCCGACCTTGTCTTCGCAATAAATTTAACAGTTGGGACACGCAAATATCCACTAACTGAACATGATTTATTACCGACCAATGTAGATCGAACAATTTGCTACCAATTCCAACATTCGGTCCTTGATTCGTCAATACTTGCATACGGTAATAGATTTGATCCGGTGCTACGGTAACCCAAATTGTTTACGTCGTTTTTGGTAATCGAGTTTTGTGAATCACATTGGGTATGCAATTTTCAAATTGAATATTTCTTTCATGACTGTCATAACTCGTATCTAGGCCAGCCGATAAGTAACCATTTACCTAGTACCGTAGTAGTTCGTTAGTACCTATTTACGTCATATTATTATGCTCTTTGATCACGTAATTTTTTAAATGCTTACTTACTTACCTTGTTGAGATGGTCTGATAAGCAAAAATAAGCAAATTATTTCCTCGTACAATATTTCTTATGTTGTTTGAACTGTAAAGCTCAGCGGGCGATCATGCGCAGGCGCCGCATTACAACGTTCCCATTGGCCCCCGAGCGACAGGGCTGCCAATCTACAAATAACGTATGCCCAACACAGCCCGCTATTATAATTTAATTGAGGACTTACAATAATTACTGAGTCATGCCCCAGCGGATGTAACACAGCGATTATCCTCTTCAATTCTTAAGGCGGCGCTGAATAAGTGCACGGAACCTAATTTTATTCAAATTAGTCTAGCAAGGGGAACCGCGGATCACCTGTTAATTTAAATGAAAATCCTCATGAAGTACGGTGTAATGCGCATAGAGTTATCAACGCCAATTCTCTGTTTATTTTCTTTATTAAAATGTGATACCTAGATATTTTAAGCATCACTTAGAATATAGGTGACTGCACTAAAAATAGAACATTCATCAATACAACGAGCGCAAGGCGAGTAGTTTATTCGCATTAAATCATACCAGCAATAAATCTCGCAAACCCGTTCTGCAGCTTATCAAAACAATACGCAGACACACTTCCAGCTATGCATTGAAAAATGTCTTCTTCGCAACATCGCACAAACTAGTTTTTAATGTATTCTATGAAACACAAGGTCTCATTTCCGTTGTCATTGAAGCGCGGATCATATCCTTTAGCATCGCGAGGAGATCATTTCAAAATTAAGCCTCAAGTGTATGATAAATTTTCATAAATCAGAACGTTATTTATTGAAGTATAGACTTTAAGGTGTTAGGGAATCGGTTTAGTTTGGTATTTAAGGATTTGATGTGTAAGGCCTTTCTTAACCGGGGAATTTGCGGAATAATCGGATATCGGATCCTCATCTCCCCGATATTTCGCTATATGGATGGAAGAATAAAATTAGCGGTTGTTATTACCGGGAAGATGAATGTGTTGTAGAATGTCTTGAGGTTACGTTGTTCTTAAACGTTTTTAGTATAAGAAAACCAATAAGCGATGATGTGTAAGATTAGTATTGTAAAGTTGAATTGTTTTCATTGCATGCAAGCTGAGAGACTATTATTCTCCACGTGGTAGGTTCGATAGAGAGATAGTTCGCGTGGTGTTTTCACACAATTAATTTTCAATAAATAACAATGTAATATGAGTTACAAGCCAGCGGACGCCCTGTGAGGCAGGCATCGCGCGTCCCATCGGACCACCGCCACGATACTCAAGGCGTTTTTATGAAAATTTCCCAACAAGTTTGAATTACGCTGTATCTTTTAAACAATAGAGTTTAATATTAAATAAATTAAGGTTATTATGGGTCGATTATCACTATTTAATCGGGTACTGCAAGCATTGACCGGTTATTGTGGCAAAAAGTGTAAGTAGATAATGAACTGACCTAAATGTTGCAGCGTAACTTAATGTAGGATCGGTAATTTTATTTGCCACAATAAAATCAGAATCTAGGTAAAATTATTACTTTACACTAAACCTATTAAATTACAAGGTAAAGTGGGTTAATCAAAGCCCATATGTGGCGATAAAGCCCATTATGCAAGCTCATACACATTTCCCTTTAATGTGTAAGAAAATGTTCTAATACAGTAAATTATAGAGCGCGTTTTATTAAGCTAACGTTTCATTAACTAAGTATAAAATGAACACCTTATAAGCATAGTGGTAGGAATTACAAACCGTGAGGTTATGCATTCGATTCCTGAGCACAGCGATCTTCAGTGGCTTAGCAAGTAAATGATAATACCTACGATGGTCTTTTATTAGGTAAATGGATGGATAATACCGCCTTAGGCGATATTTGTACAAGAGCTTGCTAACAATGCTAACCCTTTCATTGTCGGTATAAAAGCACAAATGATTTGCATTGCATAAATGCCGTAAGTATACAAACATTAAAGGAGGTTAACCATTGCTTTATTTGGGTCCTCAACCTACACCCTAATCATGTAAACTCAATGGTAATCAGAATCAGTTACATTGAACATTTGAGACCGGGAAATCGACTATGGATCGATAAAGTTACATTAAGTAGGTACTAAGGAACCAGCAAAATGTTATAAATAGTTTTATGATTACATTGATGACAAAAAGGCGTGGGATTGAGCTGCTCCAACTAATTAAATTTTTTTTTATATACATACTGATTTTTTTTTTTTGTTCTTTTCATTTTCCTATTTTTTTTCTTATTATACACATTGTCATTGATGAATTTTATATATACAATGACATGAATATTTACTTTGTAAAATGTAATATTATTTTAATTACCTACTGTGAATGTGAAGACTATGTGGGTCCTTGTTTTTTTCTTTTTCTTTTCTCTCAGCTTTAATCATAGTTTGCCAGTTTGAGTAAATTATGCGGCCTACCCAAATGTCCTTTTTTTGGTATTGTTCGTCGAATCGTTGAGCTCCTTAACTTTTATGTTGAGCTGTACGATTACTGACAGATGCTTGCACTGACTGGACAGGTCCACTCTATCTGTGTGGTTCTTTCCTCAAAAGACCATTTCAGACACCAACCTACATGGTCTTCACATGATCTGACCAAGATTATGTCTGGACTTTAAAAGAGACTGTGACCTCTGAGTTTGTTTCGGCCTTTCTTCTCAGAGTAGTCAGATAGGAAACGCCGGCCTCATCTAGTTAAAAAAAAAAAATGTTTGACATGTAAGTGTTTGTATAAACCTACTTACAGAAATAAAATCTTTTATCATTTATCATGAACAAAAAAACATAACCTCCTCCTTTTTTCAACGATATTAATCGCTTTGTACAGTACACTACACTATACTACACTTGCGTGCAAAAAGATTTGTTTAATAGCCATTTACATACTACGATCATTATCTTAACTGTGTTAAATCATTGTCATTGCTAATGTTATTACAACTCCTAGCACTAATCATCTTCAAACACACGTTATGAAAATTCCATAGTAATGCGTTGATGCATTATGCCTGCCCCAAAGGAGACGAAGCGGGAAAATATAACCACTCAATGAAACCGATGCTCTTGTAAATCATCACAAGTACGTAACTGACTACGTAGTTAGGCATGTTTCATATCTGTACCCGATCGTAATCTTGATAATTGTGCAAAATTTCATTGTCCGCCTGTCTGTCTGTTCGCGTGTAGATACCGCAGATATGAGCCTTTGTTATTCAGAACTTTTAACGTGAGCCTTTTAATTCTCTTTTATCTTTAAACGGATTAAATACTTTATCCTGGCGTGGTGTGTAAAAATGCACTGACGTGTACGAAGTAGTCATTCATTACGCGCAATGAAAAAAATGTAAGTAGGTAAAACGTGGATTGGTGGTAGATTTTTGATGCCGCTAAGTAAGTACCTAAGTACATTAATTTATTTTAGAAAATAATAAACATTGAAAGGCTTTGTAAAACAATCTTACCTATACAGGGTGTACCAGAAAGGTGTGGTCAAATTTAAGGGTGTGTACAGACCATCAAACTAAACCACTTTCTCCTTGGGACCAACATCGTAATCGCGAAAAAATGATCAGCCGCCCCATATCTACATTTGCGTCGAGTTTGAAGTTTTTAAGGGACAATTGATAATTTCGGGATTACAACGATGTTGGAGAAAGTTTTCAGTTTGATGGTTTGTACTACCTACCACATCCTTAAATTTGACCACACAATTTGTACATCCTGTATAAAATAAGAATCTAAAGATCTTAACTAAATTAACAACATCAGACATGATATCGTGTATCTACCTACATATCTACTAGTTCACTTAGGTACTTCATTTTATTTATTACCTATGTCCAACAAAGTTATATTTGAAACGTAAACTGCACGAGATCTAACACCAAACTGCATTTTAAAGATGGCGGCTAATTGAACTCATTAAGTTATTTATAACCGCTGCATATGGTTCGGTGAGCGATCGAATTGCCATAATTTACTTGTAATTAGGGTTCCGTACCCAGAGGGTGCCAAACGAGACCCTATTACTAAGGCTCCGCTGTCCGTCCGTCCGTCCGTCTGTCACAGGGCTGTATCTTTTGGACCGTAATAGGTGGTCACTTGAAACCACAGTGTGTACTATGTACACGGCTACATATCAAGCTATACTTTTCCAGTATAAGCTGATCTCGCATTGTGTAGGATTTCTGTACAATGAGAGGTCAGCTTATACTGGAAATGTTAACTTGATTACAAGCCGTGGTGTGTAGGTAGGGTACTATGGGCGTTATAATATAATAACAGATTTTTACTAAATGCATAAGAAAGTAGGTATATACGGTACTTATAACAAAAACGCAATTTTTAAAATTTTTGTGTCTCTCTGTCTGTTTGTTCCGGCTAATCTCCGAAACGGCTGGACCGATTTTGACGGCACTTTCACTGGCAGATAGCAGATGTTACGGGGAGTAACTTAGGCAAGGCTTTTATTTTAGAAAAATAATTGGGGTTCCGCGTAAAAAAATTAAAACCCATGAAATTGCGAACAAAAAGTTGGATTTGAAAAATTATTTTTTGCATTTGGTAGCCCAATTCTCGAGGATAGTTATAGGCTATTTAACTTCACACTACGACCCTTAGGAGCCGAACAAAAAGAAAAAAGTCAGAAAGAACACTAAGCGAAAACGAAGTACCTACCTACTAGCATGGGCGGGCGCGATGCAACACGACGGGTCGGGGGACGAGGGAGTTATTAAAATGTTGCTGTTATTTTAGTATATTGTGTATCTTACGACTTCCACGCAAACGAAGTCGCGGGGCACAAGTACCTTAATACCTATAGTTATATGCACCGACCTCTTTTGTTGGTAATAAAGGTTTTTATTTTTATTTATTTTATAATAAGGAGCAAGATTTTCTCTATCAACTGGGTACTAGTCCAGACTCCAAGCTACTATTAGAAAAACCACTAATACAAATCAACTGATACTCATTCTCCTGTCCTTATCCCAATTCATTTGTAGGTAGGTACACACAGCACAGCATGACTCCATCTAACATCTACCTATACAAATAAATAAAATTTTAAGTGTCTGTTTGTAATGTCAAAATAACAGCTTTTTACTAAATGCATATGAAAGTACAAATGGTACCTACTTATACAAAAAAAAATATTCTGTCTGTCTGTCTGATCCGGCTAATCTCCGAAACGGCTGGACCAATTTTGACGGGACTTTTACTGGCAGATAGCTGATGTTATAAAAAGTAACTTAGGCTACCTACTTTTCTTTTAGAAAAAGAATTGAGAGTCCACGCGGGTGAAGCCGCGGGCAGCAGCTAGTATCTAGATAATAAATAAAAAAGTAATTAAAAATAAATAAATTGAAAATTATGAAACAAATTTAATTTCGAAAGTCGGTGTCTTGAGATCTGTACCTATTCTGTGTTTTTTATTTCGTAATTTTTAGTTTTAGGTAAAAACTGGAATGTTTGTTTGTAATAAGTAGTTAATAGTTTTGTTGTAAATATTGCACTAGAGTTTGACCAAGGTTTGCACGCCAGGCCAGGACACTTACATTTTAGTCCATAATATCTTGAAAACTACTGAACTGATTTTGATGAAACTTGCACTGTTACCTAAGTCGAAGTAAGCCAATAAAAAAAGAATAATTACAATCAGAATAACAGTTTCGGAGAAATTCGTGGACAAACATACATACACCTATAAAATTTTGTATATTTGATAGGAAGCACTATTAGATTATCATTATGTCAATATATTGCAGTTTCAATAATATTACCTACATATACATACGTGTCGAATTGACTACCTCCTTCTTTTTTTGAAGTTGGTTATACAATGTGTAATTTAATAATTTTAAACAGTGTTAATCTCTTAAGGGATCTTTGTACTCGTCATTATGAACAACTTTTATTATGGGACCAAACCTGAGTCGCGCAAAAGAAATCAGGTTTTCCCTACATTTATGTTCGCATAACTCGTCAAAATGTAGGGAACACCAGATTTTTTTTTCGCGACTTCGGGTTTGCTCCCATAGTAAAAGTTGTTCATAATGATGAGTACAATGACTCCTTAAGAGATTAACACTGTTTAAAATTACACCTTGTATATGATACATAAAGTTAAAAATTAAAGGAAGTCCCCGTACAAGAAATGTTTTTTTGTTTAAATATGTATCTATAGTATTAAATTGTACGGTGTTACGGAACCCTTCGTGTACGAGTCCAACTCGCACTTGGCCGCTTTTATTTATTTTACTAAGGTCGCAATTGAACATGGCACGTTGTTCTAGCGAATCTTCAAAAGTGATAAACACGTCTTATGCTCTTTAGTATATAATTATAATATAGGTCCTTATTTTGTTGTACCTAACTCTGTTTTGTTCAAGATTTTTAAGCATCTGTATTTAAGGTTGCGACTTCATGAGCTAGTAGAGGACTGAAATAAAATTATTCCACGTAGGTAAACAAAAAAATATAATTTATTTTCAATACAATTACTTACCTAGATAATATAAAGTAAAGAGATAAAGCCACATGATTCGTTACCTATACCTACTCAGCATTTTTATCGGCTCAGAAGTTCATTGGATGCTCTTTACAACATTGAGTTTGTTACCTAAAGATTTCCAAATTCTAGGTTGATATAAAGTCAAATTTGGTACCCCCCGGGACCCTCATTATAATTGTAAAATTAATAATTTGTCGAACAAAGCCTGGGGGAGTTTCTTTAAAATATGAACATCTTGTCAGTTCGTAAATTCTTCAGCCGACGTTAAAGATTTATTATGCTAGTTAAAACTCACAGCTTTGTCCGTTATCAAACTTAATAAATTCTACCTCTAAAGGAAATTATGAAGGAAAAGAGCAAGCTCAAATAAGCTCACATTACACCAATCAGTAATGAAATGACTCAATTTTTTGTGCAAGGAAAATTGCATCCTAATTGCGTAACACACTATCAATCACAATCTGATTGATTTTGTAGCTTGTTGCTAATCCATTGCTTCATAGGTATGTTCGAAAAATTTGTCTGCTTAACAACGTAAATAACGCAGTGAATGTTGTTGATCTGTCAAAATTAAACTGATTCCTACTGTATGTGAAGCGATTACCCTGCTGATTCAATCATTTTTATTCTAAAAATTATTGGTATCAGCCAGTATATAATGTAATGAACTATGAACTATTTAAAATAACATAACATCACGCCTGTAATCCCCGAAAGGTTAGGCTGTGGTGTACCTTTAGTACCTACACCCACATTAATTTCGCTAGTAACTATTTCTCCGGTCAATATCCACACTGCCGTTCCACATTAGGCATAGTTCACATAACAATCTCCGAAATATTCGGACGAAAAGACAGAACGTTTAGTGTTAGTAGGTATAACATAAAACATACCAAGAAACCCGTTTTACACTGTAGGTACCGTCCGCATAAAGAATTATGATCATCTATACATTTCATACATTAAACTCGCTTTTCGTGTCTGTCTGTGTGACCGCGTTGTTCTTCTAAACTGCTCAACGAATTTTGATGCGGTTTTCACCATCGTTTAGAGAATTTATTCCGGAAGGTTAATGTGTTTATTACATTAATATTAAATTTACACAATCAATCAATCTGCCTAGCCTTTTCCCAACTATGTTGGGGTCAGCTTCCAGTCTAACCGGATGCAGCTGAATACCAGTATTTTACATGGAGCGACTGCCTATCTGACCTCCACAACCCAGTAACTGGGTGATACGATACCCCTTGGTAAGACTGGTTGTCAGACTTTCGGGCTTCTGACGACCCGTAACGACTGACAAAGATTTACGAATGACAGCCGGGACCAACGGCTTAACGTGCTTTCCGAGGCACGGAGGAGTCTCGGTATGTAAAGATGGTCATCCATCCACAGACAACCCCGGCAAGCGTAGCTTAACCTGATGGATCGACCCGTGCGGCTGTTATTACTTAGCCACGAGCTCCTCCATTAATATTAAATTTACACATGATACAGAAATCTCGAAGTTTTATAAAGTCGTAAAAACCATGCGAGGCAAGGACGGGTTAGTAGCTAGTAGAATATCCTAATAATTTATGAACAAATTGGAAAACGTGTCAATACTACCTATTGCTTAACAAACATAATGATAAATTGCTCTTTTATTTAGAATATTAAATTCGCCATTATCATCTATCATCTGTATCTTTTATTAATATGAGAATTATTGTTGTTAATCGATATTACCTTACATGATTTTATATAGTGATCGATTATTATTGTTATTATTAATATTTTGCTATAAATCAATTGCCGACATTTTATAGAAATGTATGTACCTACTAATTTATAGGTTAAGTTGATGAAGTGGCAATTATTGTTGCTATAAACAGTTTAAGTATAATCACTTTGAATGATAAATAAATAATGAATGTCAATTAATTGTTGTTTTATTTTCTTGCTCTCGCTTAGGTACCTAACTTTTCAATACCCAGGTAGGTAGATACCTATTCAAAGGAAATATGCAATTCAGTAAACTTTGTAATCGAATGCTTTTGGATGTTTCTCAAATAATTGAGTCATTTAAAAAAACCTCTAACGTCAAAATTAATGATATTGATTATGACATTGTTCTAATGAATAAAATTAATTTCGAATTTGTTAATTAATTATTAATTTATTTCAAAATATATTTTATTAAGCTTTTTTTGTGGCCAACGTTGCCGACTCTACCGTTTCCCGTTCGCGGTCCCAAGATGATGTTATTTAAGATCAGATCAATTTTATTGAGATTTATTTTGTGAACAAACTTTGTGTTGATTTTCTTCTTTGTCTATAAATTAACGATTTTAGAATCCCGCTGTTGATTAATGTTTAAATCATACGCCCTTAGATAGGTATACGAAATGTAGCCTAACAAGTTAAAAGAAGAGAACAATGAAAATGATAATTATTGTTATACACTGCAAAACTAAACTAAAAGTAATATAATTTTAGCAAGTTCTACTTAGGTTTGATTTTTTTAGAGATTTTTTTAGACCTAAGTAAAAAAATCTCTAAAAAAATAAAACGTAATATCATGACCTAAAAATGTTTCTTTGCCATCAGGAAGTGTTAGGCAGGCACTGCTTAGGCAACAAGTACCTAACAACAGTAAAAAAACAAAAAACAAAACATTTTCACCCTATAATTTTATTACACTTAGGGCCAAGGTACATAGCACTTAGGGCCATGCTTCGTTTATCTCGTTTCCTAATAAAATTGTAATAGAATAACTGACTACAATTTTCCAGCTAATATCAGCTTTAACTAGAGAAATGGCACGTAGGGACTAGATAGCTGAAATTATCTTTCACTTAACATTGTACTTATGTATAGTACCTATGGGTATTATTTAGCGCCATTTTCTCCTCGTTCTAGTCCATAGTTTAGGAACGTTTAGCAGTCTGTGCCGTGAGTTCCCTGACGTGCTTCGTTGCACATGGCTTATAATTTATGTAAAGAAAAAACATAATAAAGGCGTCATCTAATGAGACCACCGACGTGAATGATAGGGCTGTCATACGGAGAATTTATGAAGTAACATGCATGTATTACGTAACCTACAATAACTCAGTTCAAAAGGTTATTCTAAAAAACATTGAATTTCTGAAGTTTAGAATGAACGTCGATAAAAAGTCCCAAACAAATGCCTTATAAAACCTATGCCAAACGTTTTTATTTGCGGAAATGTAACGAATTTTTCGCGAACATCGTCTAAAAAGGTTAATACGACAGTTTTTATGAACGTCGGCAACCCTATTACGGGGCCCGGCGGGCGTAATGCGCGTGAAACCGTTCATCACACGAAATGCGTCCGTGCTCTTCGAAATTCAAACCTTCGAGGTAAAGCCTCGTATTGCTTACCTACTGTGACGTCATCGCGACTATAAGTGACATTTATGACTAATTAATTACCTACGTGTTTGAATAATTTAGCCATTATCTTTAGGCACCTGTTCAGCCACTATTTTTATAGTTTCCAGTTGTTTTCACTCATGATTTTGTTGCTGTAAGAAAACACTGAATGTCGCGGAAAAATGTAGTCAATTTAATTAATGGCAACCGTTATAAAAGTGTTATTTTTATTTATTTTCATTGCCATAAAAAGAACCATCCGTGCCAACCGACCGTACACCTTTGTAAACTTAATATAAAAAGTCGCTTCACGCTTGACCCATTCCGTAACCGGCAAACTTCAGCATAATCCCGTGGAAGAGAGACGACATGCCTTGTCTCGCTCGCACGCCGACCTTAAACGCTTAAAAAGCTCCATAGATGGCAGTAAAATCGTTGCAACTGTTTCAAGCGGCCACTAGTGTCGCCATCTAGCGTCGAATAACCGAACTTTTATGGCACGTTTATTGAAGAGGGTTCTTCGGCAGCTCGTAAACGATTTTATGGGCACTAACGAAGTCTACTCTCGTGCTCGATATTACCCGACCGAGTACGGTTGGGAATGCAATATTTGGATGCTCCTGTTGAGCAGCGTTGTATTCAATTCTACCGGTGTTCATGGGCTTTTATGTGCGATTCAAGGTGCGATTGGATGGCGTGCTCGAGCGTTTATTTGGCTTTATTGTTGGGGTTTGTTTATGCGATTGCTGTTTAACCAAGTACGGTGTTTGTACATGCTTTTGTTATGATTATTACGTTGTTGCGAATAATGAAAACGATACCGTGGGAAAATTTTGATACTTATTATGAACTCTTCTTTCAACCAATTGGTTTAATTTTTTTACTGATAAGATACAACAACAACAGGTAATTATAAATATAAATTGTTTGTGTATTGGAGTACGGTAGGCGGTAAAGTTCGAATTAGGTACGAAACCCAATAACCATTTATCAGTGATTTATATTCGAGTTTTCCCCAAAACGTAGCCGTGAAAAAGGCAAATCATAAATAAGATCCGATTCAAATTTGTAGAAGATGGTATCTGTATGATTTGTAGGCTCGCACCCGAGAGCGCTTTGTCTAGTGATGTGCTAATTGCTACGTCACGTATCGATAAACCGAATAAATGGCCGAACTATTGTATGCTTTACGATATACACAATATCGCTTGTAATATACAACGATCTCGTATAGAATAAGTAATAGGGATCCAAAAGTTGAAATTGAGTGAGATGCTAAAGAGAATGGGAATACTGGAGGCACTTTGAAAATATATCACTGTCCCACGGCTATCGACGATATCGTTCAAGATAGAAGTAAAAATGTGTCTTTGGATTTTCGTTTAAAAACAAAGCGAGATTTATATGAATTGGCAAAATCTTTGCAAGTATAGCAAAGATCCCGGCGTTTTGCTGTTACAAGTTCCCTACATCAGCATCTTTCGGTCAGATCTGTCGGTGAATTATCGCTCCGGGCCAGTTCTTTTTATTCACCTCTTATTTCTTATTGCGTTAGCATGACGCCTCTCGCGTATGTAGGCGAAACTTACGACGTGGGTCGCCGAGACCGCGGGAAGTCGCATCACTAATTATTATTTTTATTATTTTGCCGGATCGCCTCTGTTCTTTTATAAACTAGTCTCGCAATCTGTAGCGTTGACTGCTGCTCTCAGGAATTTCATTAATTCAATACTTTCGTGCGCACGGGTGAACGCCTTTGAATAATAAGGCTTAGTAGTAGGTAAATTTAAATATTATGGATAGTATATTTATCTTTAAATCTACGCATTTTGTTGTAACGTAGTTAGCTGTAAAGCTCGTCATGCATATAAATTAGTTGGATAAACATAGCTTCAGAATAGATACCCGGAAACTGCCGAAAATGGCTGTGGCCTGACCCGACACGATCCGTGTGGACGCCACGTATCGATACCCGAAACATGGCCGATGAATAATCATTCATTTAAATTCGATACTCGCCCACGCACTAGCGATATCATTATGATTTAAGACGGTAGAATTTGTCACAAACGCACATAAAACTGTGACTAAATAAATACATTTAATTTTAAGGAATTGTTTAAAATATTTTTCGGGATCAATATTTGGTACCTGTATAATATATTCCGAGCCGTGTACCACATAATATATGAGAGGACCGATGATGTAAATGCCACCCTGAAGGCAACAAATCTCAGCCGTGTCGGCCGACAAACATTTTTTCTAAACCACATACCCCAAACAATGTGTTATCTGTCCTGATGTGATTTAACAGGTAATTTTTAAAATAGATTACTATTAAACAAAGCTAGATTTATGTTTGGGCACAATGTAAATAGGCAAGCAACAGAATGAGGAACTACATTTATTTTCATTTACCTCCATTTATCGCGGCTCCACGTGGAGATTACGTGATTTAACAAAGGGAGTGCTATAAATCTGTGAGTCCTGTCTTAGTAGGCTTTTGTGGGCATTTTTGATATGTGCCTTTAAAAGCTTTTTTCTGTATTTAGATGAGAGTTCATTGTGTAATTCATTAAAGCGGGGGGTAGGTCGCGTGGAGCGAAGTGCGGCCCGCGGTCGATATCGAGAGATAACGCCATATTTATTGCCGACCAATGAGATGTCCAACAAGGCCGCGATACTTTTAACGGCCGACGAATTAGTCGATACAAATAAGAACATAGCAATAAAGGTGATGTACACACGATCGGCAGGAGAGGTGTCATCCTGAGATACAGTGGGAATCTGACATTCACGTGTTCTCACTTGGAACGATTCCCCAATTTGAAAAATAAAACTTTCATTCTGTTTTGGAACCTCATTGAGACTTCATTTTAATTTATATTTTACTTGACGTTTAACGTAGTCTGGGACATGCTTTAATAAGTTGCCACGTATTTTATCTCACAATGAAATATCTTTCATAACTTATAATACAAAGTGTAGATAGGTATATGTAACTAGGTATGTGAAATTATCGTTTAAGCGCAGCACTAGCATTCTGATCACGTATTAGCCTGGACAACACAAATCTATTGCAGAGATCAACCGTGATGTATGGGTGAGATGTGTAGGCATAATAAATCTTATTGGCACTAAATCTATCTAATAGGTACCTACCAGCTACTAGATTCTCAGTAAGTACCCATTACGTTACAAAACAATGGTTTTTACTATTTAAAATATTCCCAGACAACTCAAACAACATTATTCCAAGTTCCAACGTCTACAATGCAATTCTAACGAAGAAATTTCTATTTTCATATTTTTCCTATAAATTGGAATCGTGCTACATATCAAACACATGCATTGCAGATGTGTGGGTGGTCCTATAAACTTCTGGTCGCATTGTCTATTCTAGAATCGAACTTGCGATTTGCATTGGAACCTACTCGGCATACATTATAATGTGGCGTGGTTTGTAAGTAATTAGCGCTCATGTCGATATCGATATTCCTATCAGGTACTTCATTAGTCGATGTTTCCGCCCTCTAGGAGAGTGCAGTAAAATATCATTAAATATTAATTCCATTTTTTAAATATATATATATAATGCAGTATAAAGCACAAAATTAAGTAATTAAACTTAACGTTACTAACTAACGACTGACCCGACCGACCGCTAGCCGAGTAATACGTCACGACTAGACATCTGCCCCTTCCCCTGGACCCCTCAAAGCTCCTGCTTGATGCCAGAACGGGATAGCGATATTAAGAATGGTTGTAGAGCGAAAGAGAAGGATGGGGCTCGTGAAACATGGCGTATAACGCCCCTTGATTTATGGTAGTGTGCCAAAGTTCGAACTTTATGTGTGCGTGACGCTCACATATCTACTTCAAAATAAATGTGTAAATGTTATTGTTATGCACAGTTAAAATACCGTTTTTAATAAAAATCCTTTTCAAGAGATTTAAAAGTGTTCCTTTTTTAAAGCCATTGTCGTTAACAGCTTATTTTTAAGTAGAATGAATCCGTTTTTAGCTCTCCTTGACCCCATTTCGTAAGTCCACGACGAATGCCCGCTAATGACGTAGTACTAGCATGCATTCAAACTGTCATAACCATTAGATGTCTATAGCAGAGCTGTAAGTGTACTAATGCGATAATTATATAATTGAGTGTTCGTGTGTATGGTCGTTCAGACTCAGTGAACTACATAATAACAATGTTCTAGCGTTGTCTATACGCCGATAACTATCTAGATTGTATTCAAATGAGCTATTACAGACAGTTTGAGTTTTGTGAATGGAGTGACCGAGTCGCGTGCTCTTGCTTGAATTAATTTGCGTTACATTATTTAAATGTGATAATTGTCTACTATTATATTATTAAAGGGGCGTTTTCTATTAGGTTTGTAAGACGAAGATTCGTTTATTTCATATCAAGTAATCGGTGGCAGAGCATGTTATTACGTGCGTTTATATGGCGTATGGTGAAATAGTGATTTGTTTTTGCGTTTTTATTAGATTATTACTTATTGCCGTCTTATAACGTATTCGTTCTTTTTGTTGCAGGTAATACACACTACTAAATACTACGCTGTCATAGAATAAAATAGTAGGTAAGTAATGCAGGATGTGTGTGGATACGGTATGAATTAAAAAAAAACTATGAATTATTTTGTGTACGAAAAGAGGCTATCACGTAGGTATGGAAAATTTTAATTTATAAATTTTAGTCACGGTGTATACCTACCTATGCCCAACCAGTTCCTATGTCCAATTTCCGGAGAACACACAAGAGCTTGTAGAGCTCAATAAGCCTCAAATCTTACCTAATAGCTTACTTAAAACTTAGACTCAAAGCGTATCTACCTATTTAAATTAAACCATTTACAGTCAGTCAGTTAGTCAGAAAGTTAATCCTAACTAAGAGCCTGTTGACACAAGCTACACAGTAAAAAATCTAACTTAGTAACAAATTAATAAAACACACGCCCACTAACTAAGCAAATATCCAACTTAACCTTAAAATTCTCACCTACAACTCAACTTACAAACCAGCAATTACCTCCAGCAAAAATCTCCCTAATAAAACAGAAACAACATTAAACATCAGAGCTCTTCCTTCATTAAAGGGTTATTAGACACCCTGAGCGAAGCGAGTAATTTGCTAAGCAAAATATATAGCGTAGGTGGCCACAATGCTGGTAGGGTAGTGCCGTAAACAAGCTCAGTTTCCTCGCTAGGTGGTCTTAACTCACAGTGTTATTATTTATTGGGTTCCGTCGGGGTACAGTAGCTCTTGGTAAGTGTAACATCTGTCAGCTGATATAAACTATGCTGCGTTTATAAAGCGTTTTTGGTTTTGTATGAGTTTTACATTTTTCTCGGTGGGTAGCATTATTTTGATATGCGTATGGTCGAATATAAAAGGCTGATGCTCGGGCATAGTGTTTGTTACAAATAGCCTTTGGCATTCAATAAATTAACGTTGAGCTCCTTAACTTTTATGTTGAGCTGTAGGTACGATTACTGACAGATGCTTGCACTGACTGGACAGGTCCACTCAATCTGTGTGGTTCTTTCCTCAAAAGACCATTTCAGACACCAACCTACATGGTCTTCACATGATCTGACCAAGATTATGTCTGGAATTTGAAAGAGAATGTGACCTCTGAGTTTGTTTCGACCTTTCTTCTCAGAGTAGTCAGATAGGAAGCGCCGGCCTCATCTAGTTTAAAAAAAAAATGTTTGACGTATAGAAGTGTTTGTATAAACCTACTTACAGAAAAAAAAAAACGTTTATTTCAGACTTTCTGTCCATAGGTACACTTACAAAACATAGAACGAAACCCACAATACACATACACATAATAACAAAATCTCAAAATACACAACACATAAAAATATATAAACAATAAGATACCAGTGACAACACCGAAGATGCAACACATCAATAGATACTACTGAACATTTTAATAAAACATACTGTAGGTAAAGTGAAAAGTGAACTTCTGTTCACTTTTTCTTCAGTAGCAAAGGTGATATTTTTTAAGGTCAGATGAGATACCTACTCTTGATTTTGTGCGAAACTATCTACCTATGCCTTTATTTTAAGTATTAAAGCAGTAGAGAAGTCATAAGATTCTGACACTAATAAACTTACATAAATAATTATCTGGTATTCTATTTCAAACGTTCTTACAACATGAAACATTGTTGCGAAAATTAAAAACAATCTGAATAACAGAAATACATTCGAATCCATCATTTTTATTTCACCACCTCAACATTTGACCCCACAATTACGGCTCATAATGAACTTTTTCGCACACCATTATTATAATTGTTGACAAATTGCTATAAGATAACCGATAGGTATGTCCCGAGCTCGCATTGTTCACCCAGTGACAAATAATAGCAGATAATACCACACTATCGGATGTCGGGCCGCGAATTTAGCACTGTGTTTCCAGCCAATATTCGCTGTTGATAATAAACATACATCATATACATCCCTATCTATTTAGTATTGGGATGCGTTAGTCTGTTTGGGACTCTATTGAGGGATTTTTTGGTGTGGTTTTAATTTTTAGGTTAAAATCACCCTGTATAATCATTTCTGTTTGTGTCTTGAGCGCAAATAAGGATGTTTGAGAGTAATTTTAACTAAAATAAGCCTACTGCATTAATTTTTTTTCGCAACAAGTCTTACCTACTGTATTATTTTACCTATTTTTATTTTAGGTATCAGTAGGTATTAAAAAAAACACACACACACATAACTTGCTCAATAATAATTCTTTTAATAAAAATAATGTTTGCGACGCCCCGTCCTAGTAGGGTCATGCACTCATTAGAATAATATAATTCTACTAACGTGTGTAGGTACTACACTGTGCAATAGATAAATAAATTGCAACTTTAGAAATGTTCTTCAGGTTATTATAGGTAAATTACTAATACCTAAATAACTTTTGCATTGCACTATATTTTTTTATCCTCATTTATCAAGCCTTCTCTGTCTGTGAAACAGCCCGTTCTCCTATGTAGATATATGTGTACATACGTACTTACCTACTTATGTATGTGTAGGTAATATAGGTAAGTGATAACTCAACGGTTCCTTTTCATGAAGCATGGTGAAGTAATAAATTAAATAGATATCAGATAATATATTAGATAAAGGGTAACAGCCGACTCTAACGTTTGCAATAGATAGATAATTATATTGGTTTGTTGGGTAGGCTTCTTATCATGTTTGTTTATCGTTAGATTTACTGACTGAGGTAGTATTTTTTTCTTGTGCTTTTTTTTTGAGCAACTTTCATTTAACTCTCTGATCACTAGAATACCAACAAAATTCCCCAAAAAATCCCCAAAATTTCCCTATAAAAGTTGTTTTATTTACAGACATTTAATTACCTATGGCATAAAAATATTGCTCTATAAAAACAGCTCCATTTCGCCTTTCATAAAGACGTGTTACACAAGCTCTCGTGATATCAGATTGGAGCTCAGTCACGAGAGTCACGACTTACCGTGTACAGTGTACTCCCGGCCTAAAAGAACACGCCACTCAAACTTGGCTATCTCGAGATACTTATGTGCAAATACCTTGTTAGTCCAATGCGGTAGCAGGATTTATTGAATATTTTAATTATTATTCATTTAGTTCGAAAGACTCATGAAGTCGTGACCGAACAAGATGATACTGTAAATGAATCTTCGTGAAGTAGGTAGGTAATAATGTATTAGATGAGGAACTCGCGTTATCACTTATCTGTCCACGGATACATAATTTGCAGTTAATGTAGGTCATAGAGCGAAGCCTTGACGCCGGAACAGTACTTATCTCAATTTGTAAGATAGTAGGCCCCAATAATAATGATAGTAAACAAATACTTAATCTACATAATATGCAGAAAACTTTAAGATTTTTATAGGCAAAATAATGCAACAAAAATATCACTAAACATCAAAATAAACCGGCTAATATACCTACACCCAAACAAAGCTAAAATAACACGCATCAATCTCTTATATTAGCTCCGAGGCGGCGGAACAACATAAAAACTTCCCAAAGTTTCCTATACTGGCCCGTAAATCTCGCGTTTTTTAATAGATAAATAGGGCCTCGCACAAACGAGCAATATCGCATTATTTGGCCCTCCCTCAGGAAAGGCCCTCCTGATAAAGCCTCCTTGCCTCACACTCTTCATGCTAATGTACTGCGCCAGACGGTGACAACCATTTTTTGGCCCACTTGGCTACATTATGGGAGCTATAAAGAGTATTTCAAATTATATTTTCCGTGTCCATTAAAAAGGCGATGTGGCTTTCTCTGGCTTATTATTCAAACTTTTGTTACAGATTGTACAAACTTGTTGTATTGTATTTTAAATCTTCACCTAACGGTGATATTAACCTACCTATGCTTTTTGTATTACCGCTACAGGTAGCCGGTCCAGTTTTTTAAGAAAGATAGTTTACAAAACAACAATTGTTCTACCGTTGTGGCGGCCTTATAAAAGGTACAAAGCACGAGTTCACGGTACAACGTAATAAAATGTTCAAAACTTCGAAAAAATATGCCGTCATAAACAAAGCGGTTCGGATGCAAAGTTAGATAAAGAACATCTCACACACCTGAGCTAGAAAATTGCTTTTTTCTAAGCGCCTCCAGTTTCTTACGCAACTTTCTACGAGAATAAAAGAAGTTTTGTGGAAGAACTTTCTTTTTTTTTCTTCTTGTTTTAGTTCGTAAATCATACCCATACTCAGCCGTATGACGGGCCGCAAACGCGCGAAATATGCTAACAATAAAAATATTGTGACATGTCAGAACAATTGCTTGGGATGCTTTTGTTTTGACGAAAGTTTTTGAGTTAAAACATTTCTATGTGACATTGTTTGTTTTTTGACCGCAGCTGTTACGAATTTAATTCATCCCAGAAATCCGAGCATTAGTTGAAACTTATTACAGAGGGCGCATAAAGCACGGCAGACCCTTATCACAACTAGTTAAAAACTAATTACCGGGGTGACACCACCTTTCCATAAATCCCGGGACTCCTCCGAATTACTCTGACAAAAGTTATTTTTAAGAAAAAAGCCCTTGAGGCAGTGCTGCCCCTCCCCCTCCCCCTCAGTCTCGCGAGGAATTTATCACGATTTATATTCATGGCATAACAACAAGAGCTCCGTTTAGGGTGATCCCATTCAAACTGTAGTCTGCTAAATAAAACCTGTTGTTTTGCGATATCTGCGTTGATATAAAACACTATTAATTTTATTATATTGATATAACGTTGCATGAGATAACGCAATATGCCTAACTTAATACATCGAATGTGTATTTATTTAGTCGTAAATATTTTTTGTGTCAATGTTAAATGTGGAATAAATTATTCTAAATATAACAAGTTCGGGTGTGAACCCGTAGCATATGGTGGCTTAGAGCAGAGTGTTTCTAACATTGTTAGCTAGTAACTCTTGGGCGGACGGAACAACAAATCAACTGTGGTTTCGGAACGGAAGCATTTGGTGTCGGTACAACAACTTTACTGTCTAAGGGCCATTAGTTACTGCAAGGGTTGGCTTTTACTTCGATGAAATTATACTAATAAATTAAACTGTGGAAATAATGTATATCCATTAGCTTTTTACTCTGCAATAACGGCTGCAGTTGTTTCGTATGTAGCTACATGAAAATTGATTAGGTACCTACCTATGTACTTTTCCAACCACAAGTTTGAAGCACCTAAATAAACCGATATTTTTGCATAATAATTAAAAAAAAAAATAATGGATCGGAAAATCCATTCCAATTAATTTATAAAGAATCTGCAATAAATTAACTATCAGCCTGATTGCACAACAACACTAGGTAGGAGTACAACACTTTAACGCATAGATTATAAAATATTAAACATTTTTTTTTCAATATAATAATTTTCAATAGATAATATAATAATATATTGGTTGTTATAAAAAAATAGCATGCAACACTTTGATCCATACCATGAGTACCTACAATAATGAAATACTTAGTGTAAAAGTTATGTTCGTCTATGTTGATGTTTTGTTACTTACATTGTAGGAGATCATACCGTACACGGAGCTTCACCTAAGTACCTCCCCACAATGGTTAAGCATCTAACCACCATAAAATTTCCCATAGTGTGAAACCTAGCACGATTCCCGTAGTGACTAGATCACGCAGGGGTGCACAACCTTCAGGCAACGGGGGTGGCTTCGCCATAATTGATGAAGATCTTAACGCAGCGGGGCGGGGAATTATCATCGCCTCGCGACACCCTGCTACAAGCTCTCATTAATTTGTGATTAGCCCTCAGTTAGGAGACTCTTGCAGAGGCTTTCTTCTAATTAGATAATCAGTTTTTCCACCAGAAGTGGGATTTAAACGTCTTGAGCAGATGTTATTAGGTAATGTTACGCACAAGGGGAGATAGTAATTCCGAACATTTTAAATCTTAAACCCCATTTTACATCAGGAGGAATAACTAAACAAATTGTTCTAAGCTTCTTAATCACTGTTGATGTTACTTTATTCAAACTAATTTCTGTATTTACTGCAACTTGAATCTATTCAGCTGCAAGTCACGGAATCACGTTCTCCCACCCATATTAAAAGTGGCCTGTCTATTTGCAAGATAGAAAACTTAATAAATATTACAGAAAAAAAAATGCTGACACAACAATCTTCGGAATGGACGGACAAATCGTGGCTTTATTTATTTTGCCCAAAAGTGAGATAACAATTCGTTGTAATATATAAAAACTCAATTCATCCCCTAATAAATATCTTAAGCATCGTTTACTTAGAATGAGGCAAAACGTTATTTTCCCCATACGTACTGTTTATTTAAAGGTGGATTTGTTGAATATTTATTCACGTACACACACACATGTTAAGGGGCGATACAGATGTATTTTATTCAACAAAAAGTTTACTGAAGGGAATTTTTAAGTGAAATACACAACACAAAAAGATATCATGATACCGTTGTCGCGTTGTCGCAAAAATGGTCAAAGAATGTCAATATATTCTTCCCCCATTACTTCCATACATATATTTGGCATGAATTCATTAGGTAGGTACTAGTTTTTGCTTGGTCTCGCGAATGTACAATAAATAATACAATTCGTATCAGCGTCTATTCGTGTTCCCTCTTGCTGTCCTCTATACATATTTCTCCATCTAAGTGGTTTTGTCTAAGAAAACCTACGTATCAGATTAATTCGGTTAGCGAGGGGTTTGGATGGAGCCAATTTGTCTGATTGCCGCCGATGTCAATTTATGTAAGTTGTCTACCTATGTATGCCACTGCTCTTGGTTTTCAATAAATTCTGACCCTATCTTGTTACGTCCCCATCGATAAATATTTGCGCATGATCAATTCAATAAACTTGCTACCCAGTTGAATTATAATTTGATTTATTTTTTTCACTTGTATTTCCTTGGGCAATCTCGTGTAATTTAATACATAAAACTTATGTCTGGCTATATTGTTTAGTAAAGTTAATATTGCTTTCTTTCCTTTCGCAATTCTTTTAAGTATGCATAAAATACCGAGACTGGCTACAATAAAAGTAATTAATCCACTCAAGTGCTAACGAAAATACAACGAAGAGAATAAGAGGGAAGGAAAAAGCGGAACTCGTAAAATAATCAACTCTCACCTCATAGAGTGTAGGGCGTATTGTTAATTATAAAGGTTATGTATCCACGACCCTACCGGCCATTACCATCGCAGTACACGCCTCTTTTGGGTAAACGTCCCAAATCTCGACACGAGGGGAAAAATCAAACAGTAAATATCGGAAAGCAATCCGAGGTGATTCTATTAGATTGAGTTAAGCGGGAGGCTTACTTTGCTTTGAGGTCTTCGAGACTTACAAAATGGGCAGTACGATTTATGTTGGATTGAGTGTTTTTAAAGTGTGTTATTTTTAGTATTTACTTCAACTATACCTATAGTCTGATACTGATATACATTTTCCGTTTATATTAAGCCACATTTGGCTACTAAGAATTACTTAACTTCGCGTGCAAGTCGAGATACATCAGGCCTCGGTTCAGTTGGACCGACCGGCCAGCTATCTAGATTTCGCCTTTCAAAGGGGCTACACTTCTTAATTGGCATTTCTTGATTATTCGAGCTTACTTTAAAAGCGTATCTTGCTCCGATTTCGCACTTAATTAATCAAATGTATCAGCACAAAAGGTTTCTCTGACTTTAAAATATGTCTTTAGATTGTGGATTTTAAGTGTTGAACATTTCAATATAAAATTCGGTGTATTTATTCATTTCACAAGAGCGAAAAGTAGGTACCAAGTTCTTATTTAAAAGATTTAAATTTTTACACAAATGTGTGCAAAGCAGTGCTGCAGTGAGTACGGGTTAACTCCTGCGATCGAGATAAGCCATCACATTTAAGATATTTAAATCGATTTTCCCCAATTTTCCGCGGGCGGGCGCGAGTTAAGGCCCGAGTCAATTTATCCAGTGTCGCTGCGGGCTCGTGGGACGGGGCCTTTCCATTGTTCACCAAATGAAGTACGCGGCAGGCTTACAGGGCCGTTACACTGCTTCCGTCATGGTTTTACGGTCGGGAACATCAACTTACTGTTCTCTGTCTAATAACAATGGATGTTTGTATCCGAATTATTATTGATGTAACACGTTACATTCGTTTTAATTTCAGGATTGGAATTGACATATATTTTTAAATTAATTTCTTTTTCATGCTGTCATTTTTTTTTAAAGAAAATACGTAGATTCTCTTTTCCCCAGCTCACTCTTTGCTTATTTCTATTAGTTGAAAATCGCTTTTCGTACATTTAATTTCGAAACAGTGGCAACCCTTCAGATATTCTTTCATTAAGGAGTTTTGCTTATTTCGCTCAACCGGAACCTATTTGTTGGGTTGCTATTTAAAACATTCGCCCCGACTGCTTACATAGATCAGATACGTTCAACAAAGGCTTTTGTAATTAAGAAAGATATTTTAAGTCGGCGGCAGCTTGACTTTATATACGCAAAATGAATTTACTGAATTTAAGGGTGTTTCGAATTTTGTAAGACGAAATTGTTGATTGCCTGCAGTTAGCAAACATATACCTACCAGTTTAGGTAGGTACTCGTATCTAGTTAAATAAGATTGATCAAAAGCGACTATTTCTACAACTGTATTCGTATTTCAAACCGCCTATCTAGCGTATATTTTTCCTGTGCCCCATTCATTTGGTCGAAAAAGTTAACCAGGCAAAAGCTGGTAAAACTCCCAACGTCCAAAAATCGGTATCAAAGTAAAAACACGCAAAGCAATACTTCGGTGGGCTAACAAAAATAAATTTCCGAATTCCAACCCCAATTTAGGAGTGCATTATTTTCGCTTTCACAGACATCCGATACAATTAAAATCTTCTTTAATTAAGGGACGAACATGAATCATTCGCACGTGGCGCACTGAGTTTTCCACTTGTATACGCAGGAACCTTAACACCGAGTGGCTTAGCGCTGTAATTCTTCGACCCAATTTCAACTTTCCAACAAGGTACTTAAAGGTCATATTGCCTAACCCCAGTTAAGCAGTTAAGGCGTAGCTCTCCGTACTTTTTGGGTATCTCTTTTCACTTTATCGCAGTGTCTCCGTTATTTACTCGTACGTGAGGGATGCTCGCAATAAATAGGTGCGCACAAACATATTTGACATTTACAAATACCTCCCAAATTGGTTTCCTTGGCGTGACTGGCCGTTATTACCAGTTTTGTTTACTTATTGCCCCCGCACGGTGGCAACTTGTAATAGCATCAGAAGATTTTGTTGGGGATCATTTTTCAAGATTCTGTCGTATTAAGGCTAGCCGCCAAAGGCGGTGGTCACTCCAATCTTGTGTCATGAGTATTAATCTAAATCTATTAGGGTCTTATATAACATCAAATTAAATCAATGTAAATATTGAAGAATAACGTATTTGGTCACTGATGTTAAAATAGTACGTACCTACAGTAACTACAGATTATTTTGAATGTATCAGGAAGTTTATTTGACTATTAAAAATATATTGTATTTGAAAATAGAATGTATCATCGACCGTTAGTAATGCCAGCACGTGGATCGCATTACTCAACGAGTGATTGAACGACGCTTTATCCGAGTCACTGGCCGAAATCCAATGGAAAAAATAGATCATTCAGCAAACGAGGTGTGAGTAGTCCCACAGTCGCACCATTCTGGGTGTCCGTTGGGAGTTGTAATTCAAGTGACAAATATCGAAAGCTACAATTCATATTTTTCTGCTATCTCCGCGTCCGTGTCGCCATCTGTGCCGGAGGGACACTCGCTATTGGTTCTCCATCAAGCGGTCGTGTGATGTATTTTTGTTGCGAATAAAACATTGTATTTTTTTTCCATCGGGAAATGTTTTATAAGTATTTTTATGGCTGCTACGTGACGTGTTATTTTAGGGTAAGGTATGTTTGGGGAGCAGTGGTTTGTCTGTAAATGGAAAAATGCATAAAAAATGCAACCCTCCTAATGCAACACACGTAGCATCTAATAACTATCTGCTTTACCCTGAATCTAAGTTATTGTAAGAAGCACTGAGCAAAATTGTACTGCACCAAATGCATTTTAATAAATTAAACTGATCGATTTAAGTGGTCGGTAATTTAAAAATCGCGTTCATTGTATCGACCGAAAATAGTGTTGGCGGTACACTGGCCATGCATTATCGAGATCGAAAATTTCACGTGCCCATATAATTTTAAGCTCGTAAAGCTCGGACAATAATTCACCGGGAGCATTTGCGGAAAATGCATTTTATTGTTAAAACGTGAATTTTATTTATCGTCGACAGCCCGCGGTGGGGGGTGTAGTGGGGGTTGATTTGCAGTAGCATCGCATCGAACCACCCTTTGGCACGGATTATTTATACTAAAGGTAATATCGCCGGTTCATTATTGGGGAATGTAACATTTGCGTATTTCACTGACTATCGTTTGCAGTTCATTAAAAATAAGCTATGAGTGCATTTCGGTTGTTGATTGATGTTTAATGTTGGTTGTGCTGTTATCAAATATTGTGGAAATACATTTCATGCTTATTTTTTATCGTCAAAAGATTACCGACTCTGCCTGCACCCATTTCAGAGACTTTAACCAATAATTATACCCTTTCTGCATACTCTACCTTTTATTAAAAAAAAAACTTTTCCATTTTCACACGACGCGTTTAATTCGTACAACGCCATATTTCAACTCACAACACGGTCTGACATCGCGACCACTCCCCTCTTCACTGCAATCTGCAACCAAATAACATCCTTCATTAGCACCGTTCAGCGTATAAAATTACCAGTACGATTTTAAACAAGCACTTCGCACAATATAACTCATACAATTTCGCTGTAATACTTTATCTGGTGGTCTAGCACGCGTTAAGGCGGCCCTTTCCGGGCCGATACGAATCGCGAGGCGTTGCCGCTACCAACGATCTTGGCCAGCCTTCACATTACCGCGTTTAATTGCAAATCGCCTTTATTTAGTGCGTTTTTGTTCCGTAACTTGTTTTATTTTATGTGGGAAAATCTTTTTGAGTAACCGCTCTATAAATCTGTGCATCGCGTCCAAAGAATGAAGCTTAACTGCGAAAAGAACCATAAAAATCAATTCATAAATTCAGGATGAGCTTGTAAAACAGACAAGCAATTTTCCTGAAAGAAGAGTTGAACGACAGATGTTCGCGTCCATTCGATGCTCGAAAGGAAAATGCAAACTCTTTTAAAAGCTATTTAGCTGTAGTCCCTAGATAGCGTCTACCGCAGTGGCTGGCTCGGACCGTTTTTTCCTCGCTGAAAAGCCAATTTGGAATGAATCACTGTAACAGTGGCGAGCATCTGTGCTAATTTACCTACGGGCGGACAGTCTAATGCGACTCGTTCGATCGTAAATATCGAATCGCGACCGAGCGCCGAATATCGAAAGCCGGCATTAGTCGGATACAGCTAATACACACGGGGGTTGCTCCGATAAATTATCGTGCGTTCATTTGGGCTCCGATGTTTAATCTATCTGTAGCGATACAGTTTCGCTTCGGGCTATTGTGAGTTTTGAATCGTGAGAGAATTATTAGCTGGCGATAATCTATCCTTTGGATCTCTGATCGGGCTGGGAAGGACTAGAACGTGTTAGCAAGGAGCTAGATGTTGAAGGCTTATTTATACCCTGCTTATAATTCTATAATTTTAAAGTAGAAGTATATAACATAAAAGACGTCACGTTCGTACAAAAGTTATATTCATACAATAAACTTCGTGCACTAAGTATCTCGATATATTATAAAAGTCTGTAAAAGACAAATTCGAATCATGAAAACTTCAGTTCGACTGACTTTGCGATATCCGAGGGAATCTGAGAGCGTACGTTGTTAAATTGAACTGTGACAATAGTATCTATTGCCGCTATCGATACGTATCTATCGATATCGTATCGATGTTATATCCCGGCGCTATGTTTGCGTCTACGTGCTAGTGATGTAGAGCTGAGGTTGCAATTCGTTCTCTGCGTGGTTTATGCGTGTGTGTGTGTGTACCATGTGATACTTCATTTACGAATTCCCGTACAGTACATTATTTATCGTAATCAAATTTTCGTGTGAAAAGCGTATTTTTTTGTTGTTTTATGAGGTGATGGCTGGATGATTTTTCATCAGATTGGTGCTTTGAACGAGTTATCATTTTCGCATTGTTGCAATTTTCCGATGATACATTATGAATAATTGACACAGCATATTGCTTACGATTTTCACCAATACATAGAGTATTATCTGTTGCCTATGACATGTATCCGATTCCGTAGGTACCGAAGGCAAAATAAAAGATAAAGATCCAACAAAAGCTTTTTCTTAACACTTCACATCTCTAACAAATGTCCTCTTTTTGTTTCAGGTATGAATCTGAAGTGGAATCGACAGCGGCTTTCCACGGTATTTTATCTAAACTCAGATCAGAAACCCCAATAAAAAGCTCTGACTTTATCACGTCACCATAATTTTATCAGAGCCCTTTGATATGCAATAATGGGGGCAATGTATCAAACTAGCTATCTAAGTTAAACGCAATTTGAAGTATGGCCGCCTCTTAAGTCTGCCACCCCCCAAAAACCGGGGGATGAGGCGGGAGGCGGGGTTGCCTTATCGCGGAACTGCAGGCACTTCGCTCGTTTACCTTAAGATCTTTAATATTAAATAATATACTACAGTTAAAGCCTTAAATGTAATGCTCGGCGATGCTTTATTGGCCTTTGAACAATTCTAAATCTTACGAGATTTGAATATAAATTTTAATCAGTCTAACCAATTTATCAGATTTTCGTTAATTTCAGCTAGTTTATCACTTTAGTCCTTTATTAACTGACTTTATAACTGAGTCTAAAATAATGTTTGAATTAATCACTCTAACAGGCGTTTCAATGGCCCTTGGCTGCGGCATTTAAATGGTTTGATGTGACCTTCCTAATATTCCGGTTATGTTCAGAGTGCTAGACCCCAATTGACAAGGTCAACAAATCGTTTACGGAAGTCCCTCTAAAGACCGCCTTGTAGAACTATTAACGTTAGGAACTATTTGGCGTGTTCCATTTTTGAAACACAAAACAAAAGAAGTCCTAAAAACATATTTTTAGGACCTTTTTTTGTATTGTGTTTCACAATTGGAACATACAGAATTTTGAACATTATCAACCAGAATTATTTATAGCATTGTATTGTAGTAGACATAGTTAAAAACATGCCTACAACAGTTTTGTTGAAATCCCGTTTCGTAGACGACATTAAATCCACTGACAGCTGGCTGTGCGCCATTTTTCTCCGATTACGATGAATTCAAAAGACCGAAGGAGTTATTGCTCGTACGAGTAAATGTTTGTATAGAATCCGATGAGGAAAAATTGTGTGGTTATTAGATATATATCCATCTAAAACTGTACCTTGTTTTTTATAATAAGGTTTGCAATAGGGTTCAAAATTGGAATCAAATCGATTTATAATACAACCAGCAGAATATGCACCTATTCAAGGAGTTTATATAGTTTAGGTAGCATACACGCCAAGTCCATGTATCTTAACATCCGCGTGCCGGCATGCAACCTGCGTGCACCACAGGGGAATAAAGACGTTAAATAATTTAATCGGATGCCTGGATGGTTTATGCACGCATGCTCCAAGAAAACACGTTCTTCACTCGACTCCGCCTAAAGTGTACTGTGCGTCCTTACTGTTCACTGTATACTGTGGCGTCCGTTATCTTCCGCATAATGAACTGTCACATTTCATCATGCCATCCAACATTTAGTTCTTTGCCCGCCCTGTGGCTTGCTGCTGTATTTTCAACTCTGACTGTACGACTTTTGATCTCGTTTTCTGTGCACCGTAATAGTCATTTCATCCATTATTTTGGTTGTTACTTCATTGTTCTGCCCACAACGCCGTCTTTAATAGAAGTATCTCCATGTTTAGCTGCAATGTAATGTAAACAAGTTAGACAAATGTAAACAAGCGAAGATGTTTACGTTTTATAAGGACCATTCGACTGATCTTAATATATTATGTAAGCAGGTAACTCATTTTAATCCGTATTTTCTCGGTGATATTACCCAAGAAGTTTTACAAAATATTTATTTGGGTAAGGTTTGATTTTGCTTCATACTGTGTACAAATAATAAGTAGGTATTTGTTAGCTTTGGGAATATCAAATGCTGGTGCAGTTACTAGTGTAGGGCTGCAGGCACATTTTGCAATGCTTTTAAATCATTTATACATAAATAGTACATAACTCACGCCTTCTTCCCATGGGGGTTGGCAGAAACTACAGAACGTCACCAGCCACGATCCTTCCATACTACTTTTGCCTCGTTTACGTTCATACATCTGGTCATACACTCACGCCGGTTGCGAGTACTACGCACCTGACCTTACAGAAAAACATCACCCATTAAGTCACTATAGGTATGTCCTCTTAGGGCGCCCCCTCCCGGCGTTTCCACTCACATTTGCTTTCTAAATACACTTTGTTAAACAGACTCCCCAAATATACAAACTCACTTATTTGCTCCACACTCTTATCATTTATGTTCACATCACACACCGATACATCGTCTTCTCTTTCAAACAGCAAGACCGTCCTCTTATTCACATGTCATTTACATGCATCCCTTTCATCTTATATGCTTCATCCATCACAGATACCATGTCAATACGCAATACTCAATACTTTCACAATGTCTAATAATATGCTTAGGTGGTAAACATTAGCCAAAGAACAATCGTGGACCCTGTCGGGCACAGCAAGAGAAAGATAGTAGGGAGCAATGAGGACTTAAGGTTTATCTTATAATCTAACTTATTCTACGAAAAAAAAAACATTATGTATTTTACAAGAGTTTTAAGGATTTATCATTTAAATACATGTCTTGCAACTGTTTTGCTGACGATACCAGTAGAACTTGTTCATCTGCGTTTAAATAATGTATCTACATCAAAAATTATATATTTTTTTATCTCAAGCCATTACAGGTAATATCTCCATCAAAATATATAGGTAGCTATTGTTATGTTAATTTTAAGTTTATCAATGTCAGTATTTAAAATCAGCCTTAACCATAGAGGCTCGCCTTGTCACAGAAACAATGCACTTACTACCAGAAATTCATGTCAGAAGCACTTATAAAATTATTTATTTATGTGCTGTAAAAAAATAATTGGAGCTGCTACAAAAAATTATTTAATATTCTTAAAAGAAGTTTTTTAATTGTCTATGTTAGTACACACCTATTTATCTTGCCTTCTTCAAGACAAGTGTAGGTACCGAAATATGAAGATTGAATAAATAAATAAAGCCTCATTTCCTGTTGTAGGTACCTAATACAAAAAAAAATGATGTTACCTTTCCTCAATTTAAACAACAAAGCCATAATATCAAGAATTGTCATCACCATTTTCATCAATTTCACCACAGATGATACATAGCCATCTTGTATTCCAATCTACTTCCACACCATCACAAACTATTATCAGTATTATTTCGTGCTGTGTAGGGTCGCCATAAACTAACTAGGGCTCGTGGTGACTGCGCGTGGGCAGTGATCTATAGTGCTTAGGCCATATTGTTTTCTAATGACTCAATAGTACAACTACAAAGTTAACATTTAACTATATCTGCGATATTACCATTTATTAGATGTTGGACAGTGATAGGACTTATCCTTAATTAGGGATTTGGGCAGTGGGGCAGTTTTTGTTTTGGGATAGACAAAACCTTTTTTGATTTTACGAATAAAAAATTGGTGCAGAGTGATATCAATTCAGGCGTTTGCAACCCAATCGCAGATGTAAGCCCTTCCTTCAAAGGTAACGCCCCAAATCTAATACCTACTTTTTTACAGCCAAAGAAAATAATTTCTGTCTTAACTTCATACCATTTTTACGTGCATAGTCTCAATATTTTATCAAGTCTATCATTACATGTGTTTCTAAATAGCGGTGCCCCGCGACTTCGTTCGCTTGGAAGTCGTAAGATACACAATACAGTAAAATAACAGCCACATTTTAATAAAATTCCCTCGTCCTCCGACCCGCCGCGTTGCATCGCCCGCTCGCGCTATTAGGTAGGTAGGTACTTCATTTTCGCTTAGTGTTCTTTCTGACTTTTCCTTTTTGCTCGGCTCCTAAGGGTCGTAGCGTGATGTTAAATAGCCTATTACTATCCTCGAGAATTAGGCTACCAAATGCAAAAAGAATTTTTGAAATCCGACTTTTTGTTCACAATTTCATGGGTTTTCATGTTTTGCGCGGAACACTAATTATTTTTCTAAAATAAAAGTAGCCTAAGTTACCCCCGTAACATCAGCTATATGCCAGTGAAAGTCCTTTCAAAATCGGTCCAGCCGTTTCGGAGATTAGCCGGAAAAAACAGACAGACATACCAAAATTTTAAAAATTGCTTTTTTGTTATAAGTATCGTATATACCTACTTTCTTATGCATTTAGTAAAAAGTTGTTATTTTGAAATTACAAACAGACACTTCAATTTTATTTATTTGTATAGATTCGATTAAAAGCATCTCAATTACCTACTCCTAACTTCATGCACATTAGCAAAATTAAGATTTATCTACAGTACAAAATTAAATGCCTTAACCACAATGTATTGCAACGCGTCCCTAATGTAGATACACGCATGATAAATAACTTGCCAAGATAGGGTGAGAAATCTTACTTAATTTAACTAATGGACTAATATAATACTGCGTCTAATATGTGGCGGCCATTGTGTGCCGAGCAAGTTACTTCAAACAAGTTTACTAACACAACAAAATTACAGAAACTTCATAATTGTTTCAAAGTTTTTTATACTGCGGTTGTATTCAATTTACGTTGTTTTCGCGTAAATGTATTTTCTGAACTATGTATACAAAATGGAATGGAAACAATATCTGAGTAGGTACCTACATTTATCATTCTATTTATTTTCACTTCCGAAAATTAGGTAGGACTCGTATTGCCTCATAAAGTGTTCAATAGAACATCAATTTTCATTTGTCAGCCAATATTTTCCAACGCCCCTAATTTTTTCCAGCGTTATTGGATGTCGGCTCACTGTGCACCTAACTCAATATTGAAGAACACGTGACCGCAGTAGATTGACGACACTCCTGTGTCGCTGTAATTAAGTTTTACCACACTGTGCAATACCCTGTGTAGGTAACATTGCTACTATACATAGATATATTTGTTGTGTATTAAAACGGTGAAGATAGGTACCTTCTATCTACTATGGCAATTTATTTAGGGTAAGTAGTAGGAATGTATCTTTATTGCACTGAAGTATGTAGAATGGACATACTTAAACGCATGTAATTTAGTTGGTCACGTAAAACATCTCGACCACTTTATAAACAAAAATATCTTATGTTATTATGACACAAGTACACAGTGTTCATTTGTTTGAAACTCAAATTATCTCAATAATCTACCATATTTGAAAATGTTTACAGAAAGGAAATGACAGCTGACTCGCAAGATTCTATCGACAAAATATATCTACCCGTTAGAAGCTGTTGAGTGCAGATAAATAAACCGGCTTTCAATGGAATGTTCAAGTAAACAGAATAAGCTTACGTATAATGATTTTTTATAGTAATAAATAATATTTGTATTTTTATGATAATGTACGAATTTGATACAACAACAAACAGTAAAAATGAATAATGCAAATGGCGCATGTTGGTGGTACAACACTAGTTATAGTGACGCACTAAATTACAGCTGAACTACCGTACAATGTTGTACACCTTGTATAATCAGCTGTTTGCAACGTCACCCACTGTCTACGATCATCCCATATTCTCCTTATACAACATATTTTTAATATAATTTATGATTTTCCGATATTAAAAAATACTTGCCATAAATCATGATCATTAATAATATTGGACATTCCAATATCTTTATAGACACTTAAGCTTATTATAGGCAATCCGATAAAAAGGTATACGCCTTTATAGCCAGTTAATGCAATAAAGGATAATATGCACTAACCCTACAATTGCAACTGCGGGCCATTCGGACCAAGTGTTTAAGAAAATCATTCTGGACCGAACGTGCCAATTCAAAACACTTATCCACTCGGTTGAGCTGACTGACATCATTAAGTTTTTACACTTATTATACGCCAATAAACAAAACCTTGGTATTGTGAGGATCGGTCGGTTCACTCGCTACGGGGGGAGTGGAGGAGGTACCACCCTCTACAAAATTATGTACGACGAACTGGGACTAATATATCAAGGGGAGGACGTGCCAGACTAAGGAGACTGGGTATTATAGGGTGGGCCGGTGGAATACTTAAGAACCCTGGTGACACCCCATTAAAACACACGTCCCGCATTTTTGGCCAGACGTTTTAATTTCGGCCCAAACGCGAATTGGATTAGGTCCGGAATTTGCGGTGTACATTTTAAAATTGGGTGTGCGTTGTGAGGGTTAACATCAAGATTCGTAATTTAAATATTTTTTATGAAGTAGATAGTAGGTATGTTGCATTGATGAAGTGGGTCACTGTATGTCAAGGTTTGATGAGAACAACATTTACTTCGCACTTGTATCGTGTAAAAGTGCCAATTAAAACCTGCATACGGAATGTTTATTCATGGACATCATGTGGTGTCCTGTGACTAGATTTTATTTTATCATCATTGAGTCATAGACACAGCTTTTCCCGCAAACACGTTATGGCGTCCAAATGCAACGTAAACGGTTGCAACCGGCAGATATTACATGAAACGAGGCGTGAAACACGCGGCGCTCGCAGGACGCATCCGGAATCATAATTCCAAAATAACTTCCATCCGTTCCCCTTCCAACCCCCACTTCTCGCCCTCTCCCCGCACTTTTTTTTTGGATAAACTGGAATCCCCGTCCCACCGTTAATTCCCAAGATAGACATAATTTGGAATTGGATCCATCTATCGCGCGTACCTACGAACAAAAATAAGTTAGCGCGCGGTACACGGCGTATTTATGTGGGCGAAAACAAAGCGGCCAGTGTACACACTGCGTGCTATAGAGCGGAGTTTGTCAATGATTTTAAACTGATGCACTGTAACTTTCTGTTCTCCAGTTAATAATTTTGCATAGAAAAGAAAAATTGGCATAGTTGTCATAGAAACACGAGCATACAAAAAGATAAGAGTAGGTAGGTAATCAGAAAATAAAGTCATTAAAAAATTAAATCGGTGTCTTGGGATCTGTATTTTAGTTTTTTGCCACCGACTTCCGAAGTTAAAGTTATTTCATAATTTTGAGTTAATTTCTTTGTGAAGTCGATTTAATTTTTTTTAAATTACTTTTTTATTTCGTAATTTTTAGTTTTAAGTAAAAACTGGAATATTTGTAATAATAAGGTTTTGAGATATTTTCCCTTTGACCCATACCCGTAGCTCATATCAATAAGCCAGGCTGTCACAATTAAACGTATTAGTCCATATCTTGAAAACTTCTGAACCGATTTTCATGAAACTTACACTGTTCCCTAAGTTGGAAGTAATTGTAAGACAATAAAAAAAATACAATCACAATTCGATTAATAGTTTCGTAGAAATACGTGGACAAACATAAGTACATACAAACATACATACCTACCTATACCTATGAAATTTTGTATATTTGATTGGAAGCCCGAATAGATTATCATATGTCAATATATTGCAGTTCCAATAATATTACATACATACGTGTCGAATTGATAACCTCCTTCTTTTTTGAAGTCGGTTAAAAATAAAACAAAATAGATCTACATTATAACCACGAGCACAAAACAGAAATAGTCAGCAGCTGCACGTCATGACTGTGACAAGAAGGCTTCCACTCAGCATGAGTATCATAGCACAGGTATCATGTAGGTCTCAAATTAGGGTTTAGGCATTTAAAATCTTTTAATAAAAGTGTGCATAATTCCATTTTAAGGCCTGACATGCGTTTCAGTGCCTAGTCATGAGTGTCATTGCGTTGTTGAAAGTCTGACACTAGTTGACGGAGATGGTGATGCTGGTCAAGTATGGCCATGTGCTGGGTGTGAAGATCTACAAGCTGGCTCTTGAGTTGAATGTTTCTGCCATTTACCTTCTGGGCTTCAATCTCGCGGTCCTCTCTTTCCTGCAGCAGCTGGTTGGTAAGATTTTTTAATGCCTCCAGCTCCTTCAATGCAACATTCGGTTTGTCAATCATTACAGCCCACTCCCTCTCACAAAGAGGAGGTCTGTATCCCAGCAGTGGGAACATTATAGGCTGATTATGCAAGGCGTGAAAGAAACATCTTTTAAAAGCTAACTCATCAAGGGATTTGCACAATTTCTTGGAGGTTTAATTTAACGACAAAACAGCAACTAAAACATAAAAATGTCTAGGTAGAGAGTAGCCATCAGACAATTTATTTTACGAGAGATCCTTACGCTTAACAGGTCATAAAACGACTCATAAACACGGGCTCGTCCATTCACAAAATACTCTGTTTACTTACCGTTTTAAATGCAAATACGATTACGGCTGGCGGTGTGACATTTACAGATGTTAAAAAATATTTTATACACCATTTTCAACCGTATTGTTAAATATTTACCTACATGAAATAAAATACGATTTTCCCATATCCAATATTGTTTGAGCACACTTGAGACCGCTGACGTTGCACAGACATCGCGGAAGATAAAGTATGCGCATTTTTTATTTCACCTTTGACACTTTAATCCAATTTGTTTCCTTATATCCTGCCCAAGGGATAGGGGAAGAATTTTGTCCTTATAATTGTTATTTTGAATTTAAAATTTCCATTTTTATTTATCGGCAGCCGAGTCCCTTAAGGACAAACGCATTTTCATAAATTTTTGCGCGTTTTAATTTTTGCTACGTAAAAAGAGACGTTAATTTACATATTTATAAGGATGCGATTACTCATCACGTCATTTAATAAGTTTATTTATGGTTTAAAACACAGTTTGTCTATTTTCCGTTTTCGACGGGTCAGTTATATTTTTTTATTTTTGCAAAGGAATGCATATAGTTCACGTTGCCCAAAGTTAACCCGTAAGTGGTCGTGATGGCTTTCGAGGTCGGCCTACCGATTCTTTTTATAGCCAACTAAGAAAATTGGCTCATTAATCTTAAAGATAAATGTCCAGCCACTATTCGGCCCATCTTATCAGCGAACAGAATGAATGGAAGTGTGGTATACCTACGAATTTTGATAGCATTTGGAAACTTTTTGGCTGTTTTTCTCGTTGGTTTTATAGCTTTATGGGTGCTTTAAGCAGTTGTTCCTGAATCATAATGACCCTAAACGTCGATTAAATGTAATGCATTACAGAATGATTTGCGATACCTGTTCGTCGGAGAATTAGGCTTAGTATGTAGTACAAAGCTATGTAAAACAGGCCTGTAATAAAGAATTCTATCACTTAACAGATGGTTGTTGTTCATAAATATGAGAGTGGTGTCGTGGCTCACGACCGCGCCCTGCCACGTCAGATGTCGCGCAGCTAATTGTCAGCTCGCTGACACAAGTGTCCGACACTCGCAGTCGACACTAGACACGTATAAGTAACTTAACACTGTACTGCACCGGACATAAATAAAGGAGCTACAAAGTTGTATTGCTCGGTATTTTAGACCTCTGACAACATTTACTTTTTCGTACAAGAATTCGGTATCAACTCATGTTTTATTTTCGTTAATTTGGAACATGTTTCTCAAAGTCTGGTTTACCTAGTGATGTAGCCATGATGCTAAATAAATCCCCAGCAAATTATTACATACCAGCAATTTTCGAAGTAATATCCACGTAAATGTGTAAATTAAAGTGTTATTTACCGACTAGTTACGATTAAAACTCAATTCTAACATAAGTAAACTGAAAATTCCGTGAACATGGCCGTTGTTTCTAAGAAATATAGATTTAGACCGTTAAAGTTTGCAGAAGCGATATAAATATAACGTTTAATTAAGTAATAAAATAGGTGTTTTATGACAATAACACGTTTAAAAATAACCATTTCAACGTGTAATGTTCTGAAGTTTACAGTTTTTTCACGCTGTATATAAGGAGCAAGTTTATATTTCGTCAGAATTTAGCGTGTGTTTGTTAAGAGTCGTTAGAGTAGTACAAAGGCATATTTATGTAATGTAACACATAAATATTTCGCCATTTTCCGTGGGCGTGATGGAGTGAAAACCTACTGTTGATTTTCATTTGGCCTTTTCTGGCATTCCTTTCAACTGATTAAAAGCGAAAATTTTATAATAAATTATTGTAACTAAGCAATGTTTGCATGTCAGTTAATTAATTTGTTTGTTTAGATGTTTTATTTATTATCCTCAATAAGTATTTTAATTAAACTTGCTGAGTAAATACCTATATGTTTATTTTTCTAGCCTTCAATAATAAACACAAACAGGTCAAGTATATAATAGATATTAATATTTGAAATATGACTTACCTAGGTAATTCTTTTCTAAATACTCTTACCTAAAGACTGAATACTATCTGGAGTTATCAACGAACCCTCTAATGTTACATAGCAAACTTGCACATAGGTAATAAGACAGTTGCATAAAAATTATCGCTCTACATCCTTCCCAAAAATAAGCCCCTCACCGCATTCCACCCTGCCAAATAAACTTTCCAGCAGGTATACCTACCAACTGAAGCATAATTAAAAAGAAAGAAAATTCTTTGAAAAGAAACAATCGCGTTTGGAAAGGAAGCAAGTGTCGCGAAGGAGTCGTGAGCTGAAAGTTCTCCACATAAATCGGTGGCAACGAGTTAACCCCGCACTAGCCGAGTTGAACAAACTCGGCCAACACACACTGATGCACTTTTGTTTATTTTAAAGAATTAGGTATAGACCCGGCAGTTTAGGGTTAAGATTTTTGTTGGACATTCGTTTGTTTGTAGTGATGTATTGTGGTTTGTCATGGGAGTTTATTTATTTATTGTCTTTCCTTGACTGTGTGATGACGGTTCTAAAATTCAGGCGATGACTAATTTGAAGAGTAGAATTGATTAGATCAGAATTTAAAAAAAATTGAGTTCGAAATAAAATCAATACTTAAAAATATTCTCGGTTATCGTACCTATCATAATGTCTGGGTCATCCCTAACAGCGGACATATCTTCATTTAATTTTAACTATGTGCAAGCAGAAATATAGTATCTAGAAACTATCGAATAAGTTTCAGAAACATTTGTATCGTATTGTGTCAATCAATATTCAATTTTAATTAAGTAGAGACAAGATAATTATTAGCAGCTCTATAATTTATATAGGTAATTATATAAACTGTTGTTACTAGGTATAAAGAAGATTATGAAAGAGACCTTTCTCTAGATAACTTAGTGCATATGCTAGTAACTTAGTGACACGCGTAAACCTTTCAGTCAACGTCCTCATTCAGTCACAGATAGAGGTAAACTATATCTTAGTTGGTATCATACACGCGTCAGGGAAAGAAACAGACAGATTTGAGCTGTAAAGAGAAAATAACTTAGCCAGACAACAGGATAAATAAATTATTTAAAAAGTAAAATAAGTAAATTAATACTTAAACGAAAAAAAAAACTGCTCGAGAAATCACAACTTTTCCAGCATTTTCCTGAGACCGCAAGGCCTCACTAATGTGCCAACATGACAAATCAGGACGTTTTTGGTCACCCAGCTGTTAAGGAAAGCGGGTGTTAGATCTATAAATCGTAAAATACAAATCCATACTTCCAATAGCTGTCATAAAACCTCGAATGGCTTGCGAGATCTAGATTCGCTGATTCGGCAGTGCACTTGCTCTGGTTCGCATACATCACGGTGACCGCCCCAAACAGCGGCCAGCAGACAAAAGTCGTAGCGTTCCGTGTTCAATCATTTCGGTTGTTTATTCAAAATTTATTCTGTCGGGGAAATACGAATGAGTAGTGGGCTAGTGAGGCGATAAATCCTGTCGATGTCGCGACGTGTCGCGCGTCGGGTTAAAAGCTCGATAACCGAGACGGGCACACACCTACCCGCGCCAACAATAACCTCTCGCTTTGTTTTATTTCTGAACGTTCCAACGCGGCCCGACCAGATATCCGCCAAGTATTTTATGCATAAAAATATCGATATATAATTGCTTCATTACGTCCCTGTGTTGGTGAGTAAAATATGTGGGAGTCACACACAGGTGGCTCTTTTCGTGGGCTTTTTCGAACCCTCAATTAAGCTCTTATCGTACTAATTAGAACTTTTTTATCATTTTCCGTGACACGTTAAAGATTATATTCACGAAAATATACGCCGCTGTAATTACCTCGCGATAACTACCGCACAGTTACCTATATTTAATTTTATAGGTACAGTTGTAGAAATATAATCACAAAAAGTTTCGCGCCGTTGTAATTTAGACGTTCATTCTTACATTAAACGAGACATTTTGAATTGATTATGTGAAAACTGGTAGCCGCAACTTGCATAGTTGCCAAAGCAGTTATTTTTGTCTATTAAATATTTTACGTGCCATTGTCTTTTTTAATTAGAGTATAACTTTGTACTTTTTTGTAGTATTTGGTGTAATTGTTTTTAGTTGTTTCAGTGGGCGTAAGTATATAATTAAATAGTGGTGATAAGCGCGAGGCAACACCCTGTAGCGTCCAGAAAGGCGAGTTCTGTGGTGTCTGTCGGTTCTCGCAGTGTCGCTATCGTTGTATCGCCTCTGCCACGCCGTTTGCTTTATGGTGCCAGCTTGGGTGTAATATTTCTTAGGGATCGCACGCCATGATTCATTCCGTGTCACTTTTTAACTTTTCGAACGTACCTGTAATGAAGGTAGAAGGCAGATAATAGAATTTAAAAACGGAACGAGGAATTTGTTTTGATTTTTGTTTTTTTAACAAATTAATGTCTGTTAAACTGTAAACAGGACGCTTGAAATCAGTCAGCAATATAGCATTCATTAATTGGAATCGTATTTGTAATATTAATTTCACGATTTCGTTGAAACGTTAGTTAAAATAGTAATTGAATTGATGTATCCTCTTTGTTTCAGCAATAATAATAACAACTAAAACATGTATCGTAGGGAAATACCTACTCAAGTATGTGGCTTGAAGGCTTGAAATTGAGCGAGCGGCCGCGCCTGCGCCGCTTGTCAGTTATAATTGGCTGAACTTGTCGACCGAGTCGTAGCGATTTTTTTACTTTTTCTCCCTACACTGCCATTACTCTTCGTCTCCCGGGAGAGACGTAAATTGCGAACATACAGCCCGTGGAAACAAGCATGATGTGACGTATGAATACACGGCCATTGTTATGTATTATTAAAATTCAAATTTCAGATGAAATTTCTAAACGCTGGGGGTTCGGATGTTCATATTAATTGGTTTTATGAAAACATCGTGCTGTACATCTCATTTGTAGGTTCTGTATTTGAATATTAGCTGCAGCGATATTGTGAACCAGGGTCTAGAATATCTGGTGCATTAAAATGAGATACCATTTTAGTCTTAATCGGATGTTAAGGCGAGGTACACAAAAGGGCGGCACACGGGCACGTTGTGGTACATCGTTCAGTGTTCATTGTGCTAGTGCCAGTGGCAGCTGGATCCCAGGATCCTGGCACTTTACATAATTCATACATAATCGCTTTGCATATCGACAACATGTGACATATGTTGCATTCTGTACGCTGAACGGGGATTTGTTTTTGTTGACGTAGAGACAGATAAAACTGCATTACTGAATAATGATGTGTTTATTAATGTACTCCAGTGTGGACGTAAAGAGATTTTAAGTGAAACTGATTCTGTTACAAATAACAATGATACAGATTGTGTAGATGATGTCACAAGGAAGGGATTTTGTAGGCATTAGAGAAACAGATAGAAAATAGGGAAAAGTGGTGTATGATGATGAAGGTAGAAGGAAAACATAAAGCTGGTAGCTAAACAGTTGTAGAAGACATGGCCACAAATTTAAGACTAGTTGAGAATCTAGTTTTAAAGCTGATAAACCTGTTTGTATATTGGATTGTGGAACAAGTATCGATTTAGATACTAATTCCATATTACCAACTAGATTATCTATTTATGACCTAACGCCATTAAAGCACGTGGTAAACAAAAAAGTGCTGTATCAAGCAAAAAATTCAGCGTCTCAAGCAGTTTCCAGAATATATTCCTCTGATTTTAAATGCAACTATCTGGTGCTAGCATCATTAGTTTTCTTAAAGCGTAACAGCTTAACTTAAGCCCAAAGTAAATAGCATCGCGGCGAGACTCCAAAAATGCATTTGGTTCGTAATAAATAATACATGAACCTATTTATGGGGGCCTCATTAAGTTGCTGAGTTTTCGGATGACTTCCTTTCTTTGGTTTTTCGAGTTCTTTGTGAAATTGAGGAGATCAAGATCAAGAAGTGGTTAAAAAGTAAATAATTGAGTAAAATATAATCTACTTCTGACTGTGCAAACTGAGTGTAGGTGTATATTAGTTAGGGGCAAAAATGCATTTGCTTTGTATCATAATAAATACCTAATAGGTAAGTAGGTACATGAGCCATGGGTAGGCTGGCCATGTTTGTCGAAGGACCGATGGCCGGTGGAGCAGACGAGTCCTGGAGGGGAGACCATGTATCGTCAAGCGTAGTGTGTTACGCCCCCCAGCTAGATGGACCTTAAGAAGGTGGCTGGGACAGACTGGATGCGGAAGGCGGAAGACAGGGTGTTGTGGCGCAGCCTGGGAGAGGCCTATGTCCAGCAGTGGACTGCGATAGACTGAGTTGATTGATTGAGGTACCTACATGCACCTATTTATAGGGGCCACATTAAGTTGCTGAGTTTTCGGATGACTTCCTGTCTTTGGTTTTTCGAGGTCTTTGTGTATTATTGGGGAGGTAGAGATTAAGCAGTGGCTTTAACTTTAGCAAGTAAAAGAAATATCATGTTATTGAGATGGTGATCGTTGAAATTAACAAAGATTTTCTGACTCTTTGTCAAAATTATTGTGACTGTTAGTTGAAAACAAAACTATCAAAAAATGCGCCTTCAAACTGAATCAAGAAACCAACTTTCAGTAGGTGTCTACATATGATTAATTGGTGACTTGGTGATACAAGCATCTTCAATTCAACATGGACCTTTGTTACTAACTAAATGAAATAATAACACTTATCTATTTTTCTTTCAATTCCTAACCAAATATTTTGGCTTTACTTAACCATAGTTTTCAAAATTTTATTCCGTTGGCATGTCCATCTATTCTAGTCAGTTCATTATCAAGTTAAAAGTTAAGTTTTAGTTAGTTGTTCGCAATTAGTTAGCCGCTACCCTGCTTTTAATGAGCATTTCATTGTTCTCAGAGCAATTGTTTAACTCTTTTGTTGTTATTCTTTAATTAATCTTTGTTTTTCCGATCCGTTCTTTACAAACTTAACTACAGTTAATTGCGGTGGCAATTTCTTTAATTGGAAACCAATAATATATGTACGTGTGTACTTTTTTGTTAAGTTTCACTTTAGTGTGTACCTAATTGTCTTTCTGTTCTTATTAAAGGTCGAATGAATGAGATGGGGTGTTTCCCTTCACTCTATCACAATAGAGTGAAGGGAAACATCTTGAGGAATTCTGGAAATCATAAATATTGTCTGAAATTGTTTACAAGTAATATGCATACGAGGCATCTTTCCGTAGGTACCTACTTTTGCCATTAGAAAATTATAAGCATAAATTAAAAACAAATACCTAAGCTTATAATTTTCACATGGCAAAAGTACAAAATCTTCTGATTTCATTCAGGGGATTGTTGCATTTCTGATCAACTTTCAGACACTACTTTTTCCTAAGAGTATTCATAATTTCCATCAATCGTTTTCCCTCAAGTGAGGTTAAGTACCTACCTAAATGAAAATTAAATCTTCATATAAAACTAAACCAAGTACAATATTGTACTCAGAGCCAATGTAAGTAATATTTCACAGACAGATGATTACAATCTCATGTTTATTAAGTAATAAATCGTTAGTTTAATTATATATGCGTCTACAAGAATGATTACGTTATAAATTAGTCGATCTAATGAGCGATGAGAATACAATCGATGTGTTATCGTTGAATCGATTTTATCATCGAGTTATCTTTTTTATTTAATTAAATGTAGTTGAGTATTTCGTTGATTATAATCTGGAGAAATGTGATTAGAGTTTTTTAAATGATAAAGTCACGGTTTTGAAAATGAAAGTACTTACTTTTGATCAAATCTAAGATATCTACCTAAGTAGGTAGTAATATATAGGCGAAATACAGAACTTAGTGATAAGTTTTGTTTTTAATGTTTACCTTGATACCTTTATTGTTGCCATAGAAAAGTCTTAATTAAGCTTTTGTGAGAAAACTTAGAGGTGTATAATAATTTAGCACAACCACCTACCCATTTAGGTACCTACGTACAAAAACAATCACGCTTCAAATTTTTTCAGTCTTTAATCCAAACGTTATCATTGTAACTTTTAAAGCTTACCCCACTTATTTATCTCAAAATGGAAACAGTGGTCGCATTCAGGAACAGTATGCCCAATCGTTTCCACTCGGATACAGCGGCAATTAAGAACATTTCATACAACAACATTGCGTTGTCAACGCATTCGCTATCAGACTGACCTCAGACCACCTTTGACTGATTTGCACTGAGATACAACAACCAATGCATAAAGATCTGCCCACCCCCCTTCCTCCTTTATACGTCTTGGATAACCAAGGAGTGTGTGGGTGTTTCAAAGGCCAGATAAGACTGGTCTCCAGTTTATAACGAGTCTTTAGAAATTGTGACAGATCGAAAGCAACGACGGGCGTAATCTTAAATTGACTGACGTTTAATTGTTAAATTAATTGTCGTGATATAAGAGCTCGTGTTTACGGGTTGAATTAATTTTAGAAATTGATGTTATGTAAGGAAGTGAGTTTGCTAGGACGATGCCCTAGAGATGAGGAATATTGTTCAGCTTTCTCTGGTTGCTTGGGATATTTATAATTAAAGATTTCTGGGTACCTAGTTTTACCAGAATTTGCAGTACCTACTTAGGTAACATAGTTTGATATGTAGGTACTATTCAACTAATACTTTGTAACTTAAACCAAACCCGTTTTACCATTTATGACATTATTATTTAAGTAAGTATAGAAATGTAGTGAATTTCTGATTAGGTAGGTACCTACTTTTAAGATTAGATAAGAAGCTAAGAACTTGAATATAATGTCAATCTGACCTCACCACATAGGAAAACCAAATCATACATAGACAACCAAACATAACATCACGTCTTGTTTCCCCGAAGGGTTAGGCAGAGGTGTACTTATAGTACACCCACATTTCTCCAGTTAGGTTTAAGTCCCATGTAATAGGGGGCGAACCTATTGCCATCTACCGGGCACAAATCTAGACTCCGGACTGCTACTGAGAAATTCCAGATAGAAAAACTCAATAACACTTTGCCCGACCTGGGAATCGAACCCAGGACCTCATGCTCAGCAGTAGCACCGACCGACCGACCGACACCGACATACCGACCGACCGACCGAGTAGATACCGACAGCAGATAAGATAGAATACGTTTAACTAATAAGTAAGCTAAACGATAAATAAAATATCGTTAGCCATAGTCCACTAGAATTTAAGTAAGTAGCAACTTAATTCAAAACTTAAATAAGTATATAATTTTTATTAAGAGGGCTGTAGCATTTTGTCAACTCTCTCGCTCACACGGGAGTCGGGACCAAGTTTTTAAGAATGTTAAATGAAAAGATGCTTTTTTGAAAAATGTAATCAATCGGCGAACTAATAAATAATATTAATTTAATAGGTAATTATTAAAAACACATTTCTATTGTGTTATCTAATAAACTCAGCTTAATAAGTAGGTATTATTATCTGTTTTTGAGATGAGTTAAATAAATGCCACAGTAAAAATGTGTTTTTAATAATTCGTACCTATTAAATTAATATTATATAATAGTTCGCCAATTGATTACCTACATTTTTTAAAAAAGCATGTTTTCATTTAACATTCATAAAAATTTGGTCCCGTGTGAGCGAAAGAGATGCAAATTGCGAAAGCCCTCTTAAATAAACTTCATTAATTCTTAGGCGGTCCATAGAAGTTACAATGTTATTCTACCAATTTCTGAAGTTGAAAATCGGTAATAATTACCCGCGGGTAATTGCCATGGAATACCTCTGATACAGTTAAGATAGTAGATTTTATTTCTATGATAAGGTAATTTTTAATTAAGTAATGCACCTGAAATATAGGAGAATTATGTAGATGCCTATTTATTTGCGCTTATGTGCTTTGAAGAATATGATTTGTTTGATACGGTGTTTGATGTTCATTTATTAAGTTAGAAGTCTTAGCTTTTTATGAAAATATTATAGTAGAGTACCTACTGTAGAGGCTTTAACCGGGCGTGCCTTTAGCATGAAACCTTCGCGAGTTGATTCATTGATTTAAAAAACAATTATTGATTTTGAAAGTTAGAATAGATTTGAATTTGATAGGATAAGAAAATTGTTTTGTATCGAGTCAGAGTGTGGAAAAAATAGGGCTTGAGATGTAAACATGTTTTCTATAAACTATTAAATAATAATTTAGTGCTCCCATGTGTGTGATTTGGTAATTTAATGACCCAAGCACACTCCACAGTTAAACACCATCTCGACACACGTAGTAATCTGCTCGGTCCCATAGAATCCCTGGCAGATTGCTACAGTACCTACCTTACCTACCTATAAGCTTTCTATTCGCTAATAGAAAGCCGCTGCTCAGAAAATAACCGCTGTATTTTATCATACGGTTGTTAAAAGCGAAGAAGCTGTTATGTCATCTACATAAATTGATAACCTCACAGTAGTTAAAAGACAGACGTTCTGTGTGCAACCGCAGCTTCCTAATATCACAGATGAAAGGAACTAGTCGACGGCTTGTTAATGAGCACATGAGCTCCCTTGACCAAAGCGAACCTTGGCAAAGAGCCAAGAAAATGCTAAAGAAGATGCCATTAAAGCTGAATAAGGGACAAAAGAGAATTTACTCGATACAGACTGAACTTGAAACTACATTAAACGCAACAAAAATTAAATCGCGTATGCATTTACCTATGTCTTAAGTTATCTACTATTTAATAATTCATAAGCAAGACAGTGCTAAGGACTTTTTCAGCTACAGTTTTCTTTTTGTGTGGAATTTTATCGCATTTTCATGTAGACATAACGAGTTAGGCGCGGCCTTATCGAAAAAGTATACAAATAGGTATCTACGTAAAGGAGCCAATTTAAATTCAGCCAAAACGTATTCGTTGGAAGTTGTTCGATCCGTCACGCTTCCCCTCAATAAATCTCTGCAGATACCCGCCCTAGTACAGCATAAATAAGGTGGATCTTGTTAAAAACTTGCGGGGTAAAAAAAAACGGAATATTTTCCGCCATTTTTAAAACGAGACGCTCCCCTTAAGGAGGCTTCCGTGGTTTCATAAATATGCAGATATGCCTTCACCTGGGCTTAAGCCACAAAATTTAGCTGAACAATTTATCGTAATAGAAATATTGTAAATACGTATACATCGTGCGAGCTTAAATAGATTTGTGTTGTGGCGTGCTTTTGCATAAGTAGCGCTGGTATCTCTCTCGTTTCGCGTTGTGTGCGTAGGCCCTTAGTAAACGATTCGTTATTATCTGATAATGACTTCGTCCCCGACCAACTAAAATACATTTTGAATTATGGTTCTAATTACATCGATTAAAAATAGCTGGCATACATAAAAGGCCACGTGCACCTACCCATTATAAATGACCCACATGCTTTAGAAGACTTTGAAAATACTGAATGAAATAGTAGCTCATTTACTTCAGATATTGTTACTAAAACTTTAAAAAAACGTTATGATATCCACATAAATCACCAAGAACTTATTTTTGACATTTAAAAGAAAATAAAAACGACACCACAACTATCAAATAACACACAAAAGTCATCGTAAGAACTGTAACTTAGTTACATTGAAAGAAAGTACCTACTGGTCCTTGCCAACAAGCAAAAAGAAACTTAGTCTTAGTTGCTGAAGATTCAAAACCGAATGCTTTTGAAGAAATAAAAAAGAAGTCTGGAAAATTTAGTTGTATCCGTAGACGTTGATTGAGTAGAAGATATTAGTAACAGTCAACACTAAACACTTTGTAGATCTTGTTGGTACCTAGAGTACTTATTTAAACTAGGATTAGATTTTGGCGTAGGTAATGGTCTGTTCCAGCTATTAATCGCTTTTAGTCAATCTTGATCGTGTTTTGTTTAAGATAGGCACGAATGTTTATAGACAGGCATTTTCTAATTTCTCTCTACTATTTTCTTCGACGATTTCCGTTCAATCAGTTAACTACATTCTTACTATTGATTCGTTATTTAAAGAGAAACACCTGGCTGTTTTTTCTCTCTTCTACTTTGTTGTGCTCGACAGGGTCTACAATGTTCATGTCTTTGTAAAATGTAGCACCTAAGTTCACATTGTGATAAAGGAAAAAAAAAAGAAACGGTATGCAGTCATAAGCATTTTTATATACCTAAGTACCTTTTTAGGATATTCAGAATCCTTAAGATTCAACTTAAACTACATTATTCAAGATTAACTCTGTAAAACCTATTTTTAAGTTTTCCAAAAGTCCGTCCAATGATATCAAAGTTAATATGTCTACCATAAATTATCTCCGTTGACTCCGTCATAAATATGTATCCAGTTGACGTGCTGTTAAATAATTTCTAAGTCAATAAATTATCCAAGATCTTATCAATACATTTACGGTATAAGATATCTGTAGGTACATAGGCAGCTAGATACTTATATGTATAATTAAAAGCAGAAACAGATATGCAATTATCTAATTACTCATTAATTACTCAACAGGAACATGGGGCATATTGAGAACATGTGCCATTCCTATTTATAAACAGCTGTGAGCTGCTAGACACCTACGTATGTATGATTTGTATTCATTCTGCGTCAGAACTAAATTAGTAGGTATTGTTATAATAAATTAAAACAGCCAATTAATTATGTGTAATTAATTTGCTTAGAATAGGTAGGTATCTTGTATGTCTTTATACTAAAAGATAATCTAGATGCTATGAAGAAAAATATTTATATAACTAAATGATAGAGCTCTAAATGGTAGATATAACGAAAATCATGAAAAAAAAAAATTGTTGAACTAAACGCTAAAATATTGAGGAATTTAAAAACCAATATTAATTTAAAACAGATAAATTTAAACTAAAGCACACATTGAAAACTCTAAAAGATGTTATCTTCCAACAAATTGCTAAAAGTATTCATAAAACCGGTTTTAAATATATATGTATGTACTAAAATATATTACGGAGAGTGAGATCGATGCGTCAATAGGAGTACTTACGCATCAGTCTATCAGCGACGACTGGTACGCCCACCGACGCCGACCTACTGGCTACATTTCATTCACCACTCCATACAAAAGCTACATTATCTCATACAAACATTACATAACTCCGAAAACGCAGGTGTTAAAAGCGTATTAGAGCCAACAAACAGGGCGCTAAGCTTCGGGATTCGGCAGACCATAGCTCGGTTAAAATGGCCGAAGATTAGCCGAGTGCGGGGGCCCCAAATATTAATGTTACAACCAAAATATCAAAGGTTGGAACATAATTATGTTATAATTGGACCTCTGATAACCCTCTGATTTACATACTTAAACGTATATCAAATAAACGGAAATCTCCATAACGTTGAAAAACTCAAATGCCATACGACCATGTTGTGAATAAACAAAAGTCACTAAAATTAATGTAATTAATCGTCGTTTGAATTAATTAAAATATTTGTGTTTAATTTGCATACAATTTTGTTTCAAACAATGCACTAAACGGGCGATGTTTTCGTGACAAATGTCGTGGCTTGATACGTTGGGTTATTCTCATAATTGTCCCGTAATAGGGACGTATAGATAGGTACGTTTACCTCTATGCGTTTGTCGTACAGGCGTGCCAACTTTTTCTCAGAAACTAATCAATAATGTGAAGAGGTATTGAAAAGCGCGCAAGTGCTATAGCGTTTACACACGCTACTCCTTTGTTCATTTTTTCGATTTAGAATGAATTATAGAACGCCTCTGCTGCATTTAATTAGACAGCATTGTTTATTGTTTCAATTCGGATTCATAAATTCATTTCTTGGTCGTTCTTCATTTGAATTTTAAAAGGATTCTTCTCAAAAAAACGTCCGTTTTCGGTTGTTTATTTGTCTAAATTTTTTAAGTGCTAAAAATAAATATGGTTTAATGAACGTCTCTGGATTTGGCCGGAGTATCTCATATTACCTTGTTTATCCCCCGTTAATGTTACTTGCAAACTTTGACAATTTGGGTGACGTACGTATCCCGGTCCGGTTTCGTTAATTCTGCGTACGCCCGGGCCCGGTTGAATTTGCATTTTGCACGCGTGATAAGTGGGCCGGATTACATGGGATTCCCACCAACAGCCTCTGTTTGTTCTGAAATAAAGGGCTGTTAAACTTTTTTCATGGTAATTTGGGTCACCTTCAGAAGAAACGATCGTTGTAAATTTGTTTAAGTAGGCTTAGGTCCGGTCGTTCGTTTAAATTAGAAGGAACATGCGTAAAGCTAATTTGGAGCACTTGCGCACTCGTTTTTCTCTTTTTTACAAGTCTCATCAAGCATCACTATAAAGGAACTTTTGGAATGAAACTGCAGAGAAAGTTTGGGACCGTACCTAAATAAGTGACGTCCAGCGAGGAAGTTAGTCGGAAGTGGAGGGTATTTTTCCATCGAGTGATTAATGAAAGCCACCACATAACAGTCCCGGCTGACTTCCAAAATTTCCACAGTAAATCTTTCCTTTCGTTTCGCTTCTTTTGCTCGGGGAAGACTTGGCACCGTATTTTATGTGTAATGCAAGCGTTGCACTGTAGCTAGGTAAATAGTCGTTGTATATATTTAATGTATTGCAAGCGACATTTCATTTTTATGGCCCTCTTATTATTCGTGCCGTCCATAATCCGAAAAGGCACTGCATACTTATCTCTGAAAACGGCGTTGAAATAGCGCTTTGTGGAGCTAAAGATTTGTCTTTTAAAACCCGTAATAATGCCTTATATAAAATACCTACCAAGTATTTGTTCTACATTTATTAGTTTGCACATTATATGATAAAAGTCGTTATCAACATTATATAAAGCAAGAGTCAATTAGATAAGTTTCAAAAGGGACAAACAAAAGTAAAAACGTCGCCATTGGTTCAAGTTTTTCTATGCAAGGCTATTCGTCAGTGGTCTATTTAGGATTCAGAGTAGGTACTTACGCTCAACTTTCCCAATATCACACTGCAGTTCTCATTTTATCTACTTCTTTGTCTTCAGTGAGCTAAAGAAATATACCGAAACTTGAGTCAAATGAATTAAGTAAAATGCTTTTGGTTTTTAAACTGTTTATAGACATAGTTAAAATTTTTGAATTGCAGATTTAATTACACTGATATTATTGATGCTAGGTGCATAATTATAACTTATTTTCCTTAAAATATTTGTATGCCAGTCCATGGCGAGACATGTAGATCATAACCCTATTTACTAAGACCATTATTGTACCATGTTTTAATGGAAATAAATATACCTATTCTATTCTTAGTTAGGTGTTTGAAATTTAGTCTACATTTCATCTCACATACATTGATAGCATTTGCTTTTAATAAGTAATAATAAAAGTGATTGCTTAGTAAAAGTACCTAATAGTGTTTAAAAAGTTAACTATTGACACAAAGTACCTATAAAATATTTAGGTACCTACTTACTTGGCTAAAGTAAGAATTATGTAGGTAGTACCTACGCTAGTGCAGAATGACCTACAAGACTATCCAATGACTTTTTCAAAAATCAGCCTACCTACTTCATTGGCTAAATATTAGACAATTCTATAGCTAAACTAAATAAATAGCTAATAAATTCAAGTACCCGCTCTAAATACCTACTGAATGCAGAAAGCTTTTGAGAGTTTCTTCCTACAAAACGTTCGATGGAAAGGTCCTTTGGATATAGGTAGGTAAATAAAAATATATATCTATAATTAATAATTATTAAATACAATAACTAAATCTCTTTTTATTGTATTTACCTATTTTCATCAAGAAGCCTACAAAGTTAACGCATGCGCCGTCGGCACATCGCTTGTCCCGTCCGTCGGTGTTTCAACTTATGTAGGTACATATTTTATAATAAAATAAACTAATCCGTGGTAAAATAAATGAAAAACATTAAGATAAAAACTGTTAGAATCAGTTAGTATAATTCTAGTTGAAAACTTCTGTTTCATTAGCTAGTTATTCATCATCACAACACAAACTTTGAGGTTAGGAAAAAATACACATTTTATTCCATATTCTTGATATTTTTTCCCAAGATTTGGTTCTCTTATAAATTAAAACTGTAGGTATATAAACAGTGTTTTGTATGAACCTGAAATCCTTATTTACGTATTCTGTGAAAAGCTTGGGTAAACAAAACAAAGGTTTTGAGATTCAAAGTTCCTGTTATTTTGTAATAATTGATAGTAATGGATGGGTATTTAAGTAAATTTGTTAGCTGATTTGCCATTTGATTAATATATTTTCAGCTAAGTTTAGTGCTCATTTGTTTGTATTGATTCAAAAACATGAAAAGTTAGGTTATGTAGGCATCTCCTCATTAGTTTCTAATTGGATAGCATTTTTGGCATATTTTTAAATAATTTCTGTAAAACTAATAACTAACTACTAAAATTTGCTTACTAAGGTACGAATAAATTGAAATTTAGTGAAAAACAAACCCTCGCATGAACTGAACTTAGCTTTAGGTATTCGTCGTGGCGTCCTTTTGACATTACTACGTTGTTTTCACACAAAATCATCATTGAAACATATGAATGGTAGCCAACAAAACCATAACACGCAATAATTCACTGATTATATGAAAAATAAACCAAGAAAAACATTTAAAACCAAGAAAAACACACAAAAACAGCGAGGAAAACACAAGGTACGTTTCGCATTAGTTGAGGCAGAGGGCACTGCGAGCGGTGGATTCAATATGGCGATGGTTGGTCGGGCGCTGATTGGTCGGCGCGCGCATTGCCGTGAAGTTGGCTCGAGTGAGCGAGCGAGTTAGATTTATGTGATGTTTTGGCGCCGATGAAAGACGGAGAATGTGTCGGAACGAGAGTACATTTGTATGCCGGCGGCGTGTCAGACCGGTTTAGTCAGGGCGTTTACGGAGTGTGCGTATGTGCCGGCTATGTGCCGAGGGCAGGTAGGGCCGCGCTACCTACTTCTAATGATGAATTGTCCAGTTCGCCTACATGAATTAAAATATAAATTTTTAATATTCAATTTTAATTGTTGCAGGTAAGGTTTCACTTTGGAGGCAACGAGGAAAGTCCCTACTATAGGTATAGTACAGTATGGAAACATAAACACGTTTGGTAGCAATTAGTCAAGGCGAAATTTCCCTGCTTCCAGGAGCAGATTCATCCATTAATCCTTATGATAAAAAATAAAACCATTATCAGCTAAATTTTATAATACCTTTAAAGTAGGCAAATCTGTAGCTTTTATTAAATTAGGTAAGGAATTTTGTCTACATCCTGGCATGCAAAACTTGTTTCCAAGATTGTTACGATCCACTTTAGGAAGACTTGGCTAGTTCTACTAACCCGCGAATGAATCTATAACCTTAGGCTGTCATAATAATTATTTTATGATGACTAATAGGATATATTAAATGGCATTAACGATTTATTAGAATAATACTTATGTAATTATTGACATATTAGGAATAAAGTGAGCGGGAAAATGAGATTGAGTAGAGATAAGTACACCCAATAGAGAAGACAACAAAAATAGGTAGGTATATAAGCTTTTTGCTACATTAAGATTTTTAGTCACAGAGGCATAGGTATGGAACGAACTCAACCATTCTACTCGGTAGTGGGCCTGGGGTTGAAATCAAATCCTATCTAGGACAGAATTTTAAACAAAATTCCACAGATGGAGCATGAGATTAGAAATTGTGATAAATGATGCTTAACTCATCCCTATCATATTCGAACCCAACACCGCCAAGGGCGATCCAAAGTAAGGGAGCCAAAGTGTAGCTCCACACCTTAGGGACACTACCCCGTCCTCTTTAGAAGCGTGATGTTTATTATGACGAATATCTTGGCAGTAAATATTGCTTAACGGCTAAGATAATAAACATCGCAGACATAATAGAACCCCACCAGCCACACCCAGCATATCCGAGCGGAAGCTAGAATATGTGAACCAAAGAAAAAAGCAAATATGGCCCAGGCCCAATGGCCTAAGATAAATTTATTTCGTCGTGTAACTAGCAATAAATATGCTAATTCAACACTATAACGTCCGTATGTCGCCTACCAGCTCCGCCATTGAAAGAGTGAAAAAGATATCACAAAATTGCACTGCGCATTGCTCTTTTCAGTCATACAACCTTCGAGTGGCATCACGCAAAACTTTACTCTGTTTCTTTCTCTCGTAGGTCGTATTTTTTTTCTTTCCGATTTATTGAGATACGCCGTTCTGTTGTCGGTTTGTAGTTTTATCGACCTACGGCAACTACTAACCTAATAAATTTTGGTGTTTCGCTCAGTGAATCCGTTCGTTGAACGAATGCATCGTCCCAGATACGAACGTGCGCGATTTGACTGCGACGATTTATCGGCGCGGCTTATAACTTACTGACCAAAATTTATAAGAGATGACCTTCGATTCGATTCGTGACGCTCACGTTTGTCGATTCGATACCCTTTAAATTAGAAATTCGAATGTATCAACTTATTTACATATGTAGAAATACTTTATCAGAGACGCTTTTAGCATTGTAAAATAGCCTGACTCAACCAGTTCACGGACCCGCAGTGAATCTCTTAATTAAGAAACACAATTAATGTATAAATCAAGAGCACAACTTAATCTGCAAAATGAAAACAATCAAAACCAATATTTAATTGATGGGCAAACCTTAATTAACTTGTAGTTCGGCGGGTCTGGAGCCCCTTGGATAAAAGAAGCCATCTGCATTTCGGTATTCAAATTATTCTCCAAACGTGTTCTCCGTTCTAACCAAGTAGCCATTAACGGAATCGTTGCATCACGCTCACTCCTGCGCATCCAAAACTGGCGCGAACAGTTCACCCTTTGGTTCGGGACTCACAGCTTTGAAACGACAATATAACGTACTCATACGGACCCGAATAAAACGGAACAAAAAATCACATCACAAAAGTTTGCCTAAACTAACCTCGTTAAGAGATCTCTGGATAAAAGAATACCGTTTTTCAGTATCATCATGATTGTGCCGTGGACCGGATAGCTCGATCGAAGACGCGACAAATACTGACAATAAAAATATGTTTTAAAGTGAATCTAGTTCCTTTTTCTATTTGTAAAGTAACTGTTTGTTGCACAAATGCAAAGAGAAAGTTGGTTTTGTTGCATCGGGAGACCAAAAAGATAGTTTTTTTGAGTTATTGTTCGAGAGAAAGTCGCCATTGTTAAGGTAAAAAAGCTTTTTTACCTGCTAAAGAACGGAGCTATGAACGGCTTGAAGTTTTTGTAGTATTCGAATAACTTCGTTGTAGAACGTGCGTGTTTTGAGCTGGTTTGAGAATGTGATTGGAAGCCGTGTTGCGGGGGAAAAATGGAGTCCTACAGAGCTTTCATTCAGGTATATGTTCAAACATTTTCCCCATACTTAACCGATGTTCTCCCAGATTAAACAACAGGTTACTTCGTACAGACATGATGAAAATTTTTCCGGAGGAAAAATTAATTGAGGGCGTCATGTTTGAAAATTTAATCTCACGGTTATGTTGTGCACAGTTTGTCAGTACAAATTAACGTTGCTTTTTTGACACATTCTGTGTTAGGCAATTTACGTTACACAATATGTGGACAGCTTATAGGAGTACTGGCTCATACATACTTGTTCATTATGTATAGGGGTTCCATGCTTACATAAATTTTATAAACTCCTAATAAATATTCTTAGGGTAATTAGGTAATTAAAAATGTCTACAAGTTTGACGTATTGTTGACTTTGTTTGTGTTCATATTATAGCCTTCGCGATGGAGAGAAATGTATTACTTTGTTGTAAAGAAAATACAGTTTTGCTAGGCCACAAGGATGTTTAAGTCTGCTTAGAGTCCCTAGCAGCTAGCCAACAAAACAAAAAAGATTCATCAACCGAACCCTTTAAGGAACGCTATCTCTCCCTACCAAAAGCAACGGTTGGAATTTAAATTCAAACCGACTCGAGGTCGATAGAATGGGACAATGCGTCTCCAGTGGTCTCTAAGAACAACAGGGAACATGTTGAATGTGTACGCACATGCAGACACAAAGGAGGAGACGCTTAATTAAACTAGCGAAGCGGGGCAAGCGAAACGTAAGCATTTAATTTATATCCCTGCAGTAAACTCCGCGGCCTCTCCCTGATTGGGCCGAGCTCACAAACGGAGCGGGAACAACGATCCTGCGTGTGCACGCACGCTTTTTCAAGCCTGCCTGGCATGCATACGTAAATCATGGAATTGTACAACTTTTCAAACATAAACTATATTTAATTAATTAAAAGCCTCATAATATTATTAACTTCAGATTGTTTTCTCACTTCCCTCGGATTCCAATGTGCATTTACGTCCATATTTTTTTGCTTTTGGTGGCCATCTTGATTATCTTCCTCTTGAGTATGATGTGTTGACTTAACTTAGTTTGTTTTAATCCCTTCACGAGTACCTAAAACTTTCCGAATCAGTTGTCAACCGAATTTCAATCGCCCATCGCTTCTACCAAAACCCGCACCATATTCGCTGTACAGTTGTGGAAAAACTCGCCTTAGTTGAATACTGGATTAGAATAAACTATTTTAATTACGAGTTACGCTTGCCATTGACTCGCTAACACAATTATATGTGTACCTACTTAATTGATTGCATTAAGGTAACCGCGGCTTCCTTTCTGCTTCATTTGTTCTGCTGAATTATTTATTTACTTTGAAAGGTAAAGTGAAACCGGAGTTATCGATTTATTTGAATTGAATTCAATTAAGTGGCCGTGTTTCTTTTGGTTCTGAATTAGCTTTAATGTGTTGATTAACGGCCAAACCGAATAGTCTATCTATCACCAGTTTTGGCATACTGGAGATAGAAAAACCTATCTATCTATGGCTCGAACGTCCCAATAAGAGATTATGGAATCTTACCGGACTGACATAAGAACAGATAGAATTATACTGTCTACCATCAATAGCGATCTGTCTTTTACTGAAAATAGGTTATTGGGTTCGGCCGTAAGAAAATGAAGAAGTCGTCTAGATACATTGTTACCGTCAATGAAGACTTACCTTTATGTTTACTAGTTCTAATTAACAAAGAGTAAGTGCGCTCGACCACACACCATCTCAAACTAACGCTCGAAATATTGTTTGTTATTCCCCGAGGTCTGAACGGCGACCACTACAAGTACTGCAAGTTTACCATCTTGATTTCCCAGCAGCCGAATTTGAAAGCGAATAAACGTTGAGACGGCAAACATTAATATTATTGCTTTGAACGCAGACGTAAGGATCAATGTAGACAGACAGACATGCTTCAAATACCTATAGGTAGTGCACTTTTCCTAACAGAATATTGGGAGTGAAATTGTCCATAGGTAGTAATAAAATCTTTCTCTGGAGCTACATAATCCTTGTTAATTTCCACTTTTATTTTACTACTTCTGTATCATTATTCGAACAAGATAGGTACTAGGTATATCTTCCAAGTTGGCAATCAACACCTCGAGAACTTCAATAACCAGGCTATTATAAGTACTTATTTGGTTGGCTTTACCACCAGTGCCATCCTCTAAATTCCCGTAGATCTTTCCACCTATTCTACCCCTGCTTAATTAAGTCCATACTGGGTAGCGACAACAATGGCGGGCGACCGATGCGCGCCAAGATATTCAAATACGTCTAAGGCCACTATTATATTGCCAACATTTATCGAGATACTATTTCTGTTATATACCTACTAGATAACAGCAGACTAACTTTATTTTAGCGAATGATTAATTTAGAATTTTATTTCTGTTGTTTTTTCTGTAAAATTATAGTAACAGCTGTTTTATAGGTAGTTTCAAAACATTCGAATTTTCTATTTTAAAAGAATGGGGATATGACGTGTCTGTCTCAGAAAATATAAAACATGTGTTAACATAATAAACTCATGTGTTTATCTTTACTTTATTATATGCGTTCGCGAACGCAATTAATGTTTCCGCAATCAAGATTTCAAAAATCGTCACAAGCAATTTCATCCTATTTATACTGCCAATAAATTTGGAAACTTCCATTACCTACTATTTTGTAATAATCTTTAAAACAAGATGTATGGAATAAATTCTAAAGCCGGGACAGTTTTTCCGTCGTCACCCCGTCCAAGTTGGAGACCATTTGGGACATCGATCCCCTTACTTTAGCGCCTATCTGGCGCTACACGCAAATATATTTTTCTACACTGTCCTTTTCAAAAAGCACAATTTAAATACTTACCTAAGTATTAAAAAATAGTGTAAGCATAAGTATTCTTAATACCAACTGCAAGCAGTAATTAAAAAAAAAACCTAATAGATAAAAAGTTCGTGATTTTAAAACGAATGATAATATAATGAAAATGTATTCTGCTCTTACAACAAAATCACAAAGGGTCGTCTCTATACTAAACGATCCGGTAAGCGTATGGGAGCAAAATAACAGCAAAATTGGAACCCCTAGCCGACTCGTGTTTCCAGAACTAACAGTACATAACAACGTGACTAGATAAAGTCGTTTTGTAAGCGATACCATCTGTTATGCAAGCTACACTGACGTAATGAAATGTAATGGTAGATAGATTCTTATATGCATGTTTTGTTATTTTGGGGCCTAGGTCGCACCCTTGTGGCACACTTTTAGTTTCTCTACAGTAAAGATCTTTCTATATTTAAATAACAATGTTCAGTATATGTTACATTAAAATAAAATTGTAATTTGCTCTCCTAATTAGAGTAAATATAAATGAACCATAATTACCTATATGAAGACATTATAAATATTCCATCGTAGGTATAGTAAGTCAAACGCATTAGTCAAAGCCAAGAATGTTGATAATTACTCTGAATGATGAATGGAATGAAGTCGATGATAGCATTAATAGGAACCGCTAGTAAATATAGATACCTATTATGATAACGGTTATATTATAAAACATATTGCTATATACAGAGGGCAGATGCACTTGCAAAATAAAAAAGGAAAGGTAAAACGCGACATGGCTCTTGATTAATACTTTAAAGGAAACTTGTGCAGAGACCCAACTAGGCAGTCGGTAGTCTGCCAGTACCTACCTACCAACCTGCTTTTTACATACTATAAAGCTTAATGTAAGCGTTCACCTGGATTTAATTCAACGTATAAAATTAAGTATAGCTCATTTTTAATGAAATTGATAACAATGTGACACGGTAGGTGCATTTTCAATTTCTGTTTTTTACTATTAGGTACATGTAAAAAGGAGAGGTAGGATTAAAGCTGATTAAAATAAAAGTCATGAAAAGTGTTGCTAAGAAATAATAAATATTCCTGAGTCCACCAGGTGACGATCTGATCGCGCAAAGAAACACTCCAGTTTTACATATGGCCGAGGTAAAAGTAAGATACTCTCAGGAGTTGCCGCATAAATTGGCCCGTTCGTGATGCAGTGCCTCGTTGAATATGTATAGGTGCGCTCCCTTCCGTACTTCTCATTTTACTAATAGATTTCTCTTTGATTAAATTTGTATACGTTTTATTCATACGACCGAGACCACTATTGTTAGCTAGCCGGTCACTTAAATCACCGGTTACCACATCGAATATACATACATACCTCCCGTTTATTTTTTATTGGAAAGTTGGCGACCTCAAAATATGCAAACATTAATTCAAAAATATTCAAATCAAGTCGTGTAGTTACTGTCTTATAAATTCGATCTATCATGCTTATTATCGCGTGTGTACACTCGTTGTTAAGGTAAAAATGGTTTAATTGAAACGGAACGAAAAGGTTGCAAAAAATTTAGGCAATCTTTTCTGAAATGCAAATACATTAATTAAAGGACTTCGTAACTATAATAGGCGTAGTGCGCGACTGCACGCTCAGTCTATGAATGTATCACGACGGTTTCATGCCCGAAGCAAGTTTAAAATCGATATACCTATATTTGAATAGAAAGTTAAATATGTCTTCGACTTGGACTCTACAGGTAGTATAATATTACATGTCAAAATACGTATGGGTGTCGATAAGTAAGGCGATATGAACGTCTCATTTAAATTATCCTTGTCTCGTAAAATATACGACCGGTAACCCTTTGGCATTTGGCGTCGAACGACTGGACGTACACCGAGGAATCAGATATTTATAATGGCTTTATTAAGACGAGCCATCGGCTGAGCTCACGCCCGCTTATTATTATAATTTAGACGACTGCCTAAAGCTTCGTTGGATGAATGAAGTCATCATTGTATACTGTTTTGCATTAGCTAGTTTTTATTTCATTCACGTGACTATACAATTCTATGTAGACTTTTCATTTGCTGAAGCTAACTCAAATTCTTGTACAACAAAGAAAGTTGAAGTCTTGGTCCGGGTAAATAATTACTTTTTTAACAAAGTGTTTCGAAGTTAAGTCGATGTGATAAAACGCAGTCAACAAATCATAGCTGGGTTTGTTATGCAAAAATGCAAGCGAAGATTCCGTGACGCGAAGCCATGGCGGTGGGCCGTTCATGTTTATAATGTGTTTATACTTTTTGCTGGCCCCAGGTACACGTGAGCATGGCTCTTCAAACTGTATAATGAGGGGGGAATTAAAATATAAATAGACAGTCCTTTGTGACACGACATCATTTCAAATATGCTGGCTTAATGAGCGTCTGAAAATTGTAAGAAATCTTTTTCCCTACTTAATTAATACCACTCACAGTTGGTTCCGTTACTCAACTTCCAGTAAGAGCACAGTAATCTCACGAATGGGAATATTTACGGGAGCTTTACCTCATTGGAGACATTAAAAGTTTCCCAAGCCATAACGGCGGCAACTCTTACCTCTCATTGTTCATTCCGGGTGCGTATATTGTTGGAGTTGAAATTTGTAGGCACCACTGAAAAAGTGTCAATTCATCATCGCAAAGCCCCGGGCTCGAGACCGAAGTCCCCCACATAAATCTCACTTCCATACTTTCGCGTGGGGAAAACGACTGCTTTATGAGATCCTTAAGGCTGTATGGATTTGGGAAAATATTTCCTCTGCGTGCTGGCCCCCGACAAATGAAGGAGCATTGGGCACATTAGAATGTGTGAAAGGGCCTATAGGCGTTTTTATTGTTATGCGAAGCAATTCGTTTAAAAGCCAGTGCGTTACGGTAGTACATACGAAGTGCCTATTTGCTAATATTTATTAAGCTGAAGCACCTCTTCGGGTTTCGGGATCGAGAAAAAAGTGAATTAATGTTTATGTGAATACTTAAATTACTCACGCGCTCCTCAACCGGCACCCGCTACTACCTAACTGGATAGGTACTGAAATCACTTAAGTATAAATGGCAGAGTGTCATTAAGCAACTATTTCTGGCGGTCATGTATCACTGCTGTTTGGAAATCCTCACTAATCTTAATTTATGTCGGTCGGCCGTGTTTATTTAAATGTGATTTTGCTTGCGGCGGAGTTAAAAAAACAAACTTGAAATTTTTACAGTAATTCATACTTTAGCTACTAGGTATATTGCGTAATTGAAATGGGCGTAGGTATTCATTTAAATTCATACCTAAGTACATAAATCGCTGACGTGCGTGCGTGAGTGCAGCGCCCGCGCACACGGGGCGCGCCTCATTAGAACACACACCCGCCCCCCGCTCCCCCGCCGCTTCTGCGGCCGCACACCCGTTTATCCAGGCCCGACGACATTTCCATTGCCTGTGCGGAAAATAGACGTTTTAGGAGAGCGGCTACAAACACAGCAGATTCTTCTTAGATAAGTTTATTGTGTGCTAATACACTGTCACTATCTATTTACGTACGATTCGTACGATATGCACTACCATTTATATTACTTATACTTAAATAGGGGGCAAAGGTAATATGGAATACAGTCTATATACCTATATAGTGTGAGAAATCTCAGTGAGTACAATCGTGCTCCGTATAAGGTGCACCAGATAAATTGGAAGACTCGTGGGCGATGTGATTTGAATTGAATTAATTATGAGAAGCGCATGACTCGCTCACGAACTCCTGCAGGAAATGCAAACTAGCGGGAAAAATTACGAGATTATGGGATATTTTCACCGCTACTACGTGGAAGGCGCGCCTTATCTGGATACGGAGTTCAATAAACCAGGGGACGCGACCGCCTCGCGACTGAATTGACGACAATTTATGCGACAAAATAACGCATACAGGTGTCGCCTGGCCCGGCGCCCCTTCCAATAGCCGCCGATATGGGAACTAAATAGGCAAGGGGCTCCTTAGCCCGCGTACCCAAGCGTTAGACACGACCGATGCCGCGATAGCGCTCGCTACACATCCCCAATTACGATTTATACAGTCTGTAAAAGGTAACCCGTAATGACGGGTACCCCGCGAATGCCTTTTTCTCGCACAATCGAAATCCAATTATTTTCGAAAGTAACTAAGATACCGGTCGCGACAGAAGCGCAGAGGCGGCCCGTAAATCGGCTCTGGATGTTTGCAGCGCGCTCGGAATATGAATTATTCTCGGTGATTGTTCTTGCGACCGCGTCATGGTTCATACATGAAGCGCGAACTAGTTTTTTCGAGGTTCCTCCCGTCCTCGGCTCGTAAATAAAATCGTATTCGTGAAAAGTTGAATTTCTGCCTCGTCGTTACAGTTTTTTATGTCTCCAAATTCGTCAGCGCTTCCGAGAGACTTATCAACTTATAATTTTCTCTGGTTTATAATTATTAACATTATCGACAGTTAAGTTTTGGTGGTCGAAATTGGTCTTTGGGAAAGTAACCTCGCGTAGTGCCTGCGGTTCCCCTTCACAGATAACCCAAATTTGTTTGGGCGAATTTTTCGAAACTCTTTTTTATCAATCGGTGGGCTGGTTGGTAATTGGCTGAGCGGGCTGCGAGGCGGCCAGCCATAATTGACGGTGCTATCATTCTGAACTTTTCGCTCGGACATTCGGGGAAACTCTTAATTGGTCCACCTTTTGTGACGTTCAATAATGCCGCCTCGATAATAACACCGTCAATTATTAGCAGATCGTTGTTTTTAATTAGCTGTTTGATGACTGTGAGACGTTTTGTTCGGTTTCGATTTTTGTTCAGCAATGCTTTATTAGTTCATAAACGCATACCTATTGCATTCGAGCAGCCCTGCTCTGAATTCCTGCAGCTCCATAAATATTGTCTTCCATCGAAGCTGCGTTCGTTACTTTTTGTTAAATATTGAATTCGATTGTTTTATTAATGTTTCAACCTTGGCGTATATTTAATTTACACTCGACTGCTTATATTCCAAAGATTCGCAACATCAATACTGTATTAGAAATTAGCGAAGCGCTTTATTCAGTCCTGACTCCAGCCGCTTCAGAACTTCGGATAGCATTTTTTTATATTTCCAAAGCGAATATCCATTAATAAGGCATTGTCAGTGGAGTGAAGCATCTCGAGTCTATAAAAGAAATAAGTTTCTTATTGGTACATAATTAAAGCGTCCTGAAGGTGACCGTGCCATCCTTAAAGCGGATAAAAACCTCGCATTCGTCGAATACAAAAGGAGAGAAGCTCCGCTGAAATTCTGCGCGTAAAAAGTTACCGAACGATACTTATCAAGTGTTTGAAATGACACAACCGGATTCCGGCCCTTCGACATGTAGTTTTTTCCATACGGGTATAAAACTGACGAATTTCTCAATAAAAGAGAGATGACCGGCGTGTCGTCACGTACTAGGGGCTCAGTGGGTATTTAGAGCGGTGCAGCAAAAACTATTCAGGGACCATTATTATGGCATTTTTGTCGTCTGACGGGGCTGAAGTGGTCGCGGCCATTACTGCGCGTGGTGGGGGCGGTGCGTCCCCCGACCCCCGCGCGCCCCACCCGCCCGCGCCTTGCCGCAGCGCACACTGCGCCATCCATCTTCGATATGCACATAAAGCGAACCGGGCCCGTAACGGCAGACCCACATTCCCGCTGCTCTTAAATTTATTTATCTCTTTATTAATTCGCCACTTGAATTTTAATGTTTTGCACGAAATTTAGTTGAGAAAAACTCGAATTAGTCGCAGGTGGATCAGTCGAATTTTAAATTATTGAATTAGATACTGTGGAAAAACCGATAATTAAAAGCGACGACTCGATAAGACTGCTATAAAATAAACACTCTAAACTTATTAAGTTCCTTCTTTAATATATTGATCAACTACTTGGGTATAGGTACCTACCTAAACGAGACTAGGCCTACCTACTTCACCAGAATAATAAAAAAATATTAACTTCTTCATTCGCCGTTCATTGAAAGTTAGTAGTCGTACTCTTATTGTAGGGAACTCAATTAAAATCACCTGTTGGTCGACTTTACAATAGGATAGATAGCCACGAGCCCCATAAAGCTTGGACGAGGGCTCGCTAGGAATGATCGCTTTAATGACGTGCGAGCAACGAAGCTAATATTTAGCCGATAATTTCTGTTCTCTTGAAATTGTCACTATTGTAACCGTCTATTACTTCGATGATCATCAGAACGTAAATAGGTAGGTACTATGAATTTATTTTCTTTGCATCCAATTTTAGAATTCCCAATAAGAGGAAGCAGCTGTAGTATTATTTCAAGTGAATGGACACTTGGACAGTAGCATCACTAGCATCCAATTCAACACTAATGACATCTTGCTGTGTTCGCCAATTAGCCGTTTACAGCTATTAGGAGTAAGTGTTATCTTCCCATGATCTAAGCTGTCCCGTGGACAAAAGGCTTTAGTTTAAAGGATTCTGTAATATAAGGCTCCTAACTAAATATATCTACCGACTGAAATCGCGAACACAGAAATATGTTGTAAATGAAATAGCAAGTTTTTCAGAATAATATTCTCTGGACAAATTAACATCGTCCTCCTGTCCGTCATGCTTAAAAGAACTGGTCGCGAGGTCGTTAGCAAATACAAGACCTGTCCTTCCATTTTAAAGCAAGCTTCTGGTTTTCCGTGAAGCGACTGCATTTGACCTCCACAACCCTTACCTACCTACATAAACCAGCTTTTCATAGTAGGTATGATGCTATCAGTGTAAGTACAGGTGGACGCTGTTGCTTATTCTATCTGATAAAAAGATTGCATCTAAACATTTCCAATGAAAACATTCAATAACACTAAGCTGACCACATAAAACTGTTTGGAAGCCCTTGGGAGCGCAGTGGTGACTCTGACTGGCGGATTTACGAGCCTTGAGCGTCCTGGGATGGACTTAGATAGATTGCCCACTTCTTCGGGCTCGCCTCTAAATATATTAACCAATTACAACACGTGTTTTAGGCCAACCTTCCACAAAACACTAACAAATTGTTTAGACCTGTGAAAATCTCAATCTCAAGTATTTGTTCAAGGCGTGTTCGGCCATTCAAAATTATCGAATAACAGAAATTGTCCTGCCCCAAGGTGTGTTCTATTACTCATAGATAAAATGGAATTGTTTGTTCATTAATTACAACAAATCATTTGTTAGTATTAATTATTAATTAAAATAGATTGCTGTATCGCTGAAAATCACTATCTGCAGATCTATGCTATAAATCGCGGTGGTAGTTGGAGCGCAATCATGAATATCTAATACCAGTACCTAGGTGTCTAGATAGGTGTCCAGTTAGTCTAATTTGCAATAGCGCCTTTGTGTTAATTGATCCCGGGGCGGCGTTGGTTACCGTAATTGTCTATAAATTGTTCCGCGCATTAATCTGCACATCAAATTGCTTCTTGTATTAACCGACGCATTCAGTGCGAGATTGCATGAATTTATAACAACTTTATCTTCTAAAGACTATATAATAAATACTTAACAGTTTGTGATTTGAAGTAGGATTTAATATGTTTTGCCGCACCTTTTTTAATCCTACCGAGACATAATCTCGCGAACATACATCCATACACGCTTGAGAACGTGAGGAACGCACTAATTAACGTTCAACGTGAAACTTCGTCGTATATCTCTACCAGTCAAGCGTGATCTGCCGCCCTTCACATATTTCCCCTGTCTTTGTTCCTATCGTCAACTGCACGAAGGGAGAAGAAGGCCTTATTAAACTGGGTGCTTCGTAATTGCGTGTCTTACGTTCCCTACACATAACATGGCCTTTTATTAGGTGGAAATTCTGTATACGGCACTACACTCGAGCATCGGGTAGAGACTTATAAACTCCGTGTGTTTATAACTCACAACATGCAAATGCACAAATCTGAAGAACATACATTTATGTGTTTAAAAATGACTATAAAATTACCATCGATGAATAAAAATCACATTGTCTCGAACGGTGATGTTTAAAATTGTGACTCTATTCGATTTTTTATTTGATACGATTCGATTCAATTGATTTCTTAATCTGAATCGTCGATTCATGGAGCGTGTTTAGTTCAATGAGGCTTGATACAGTTGATGTGTTATTGCCGTGTTGGTAGACAGCCGTAAACGTCTACATTAGTCGAATATTATTGTTTATGGTCTATTAACACGTATTTACTTGTAGGTACATTAGTCACACTGCGCGGCTTCTTTGTATATTGTTTGGTGTTATCTACTGCCCACTTGAAAAACAACTAGTATTGTTTATTTGGACCATGTCAGTACCTACCTACTATGTAATTCTTCATCGAGCAATATAGTAAACGGGAACTCAGTATGATGCATTTTGGCCAAAAGAAAATTATGATCATTTTTATATTATTTTGATTGAATAAGAAAGAAAAATGTGTGGCATATCTTGGACATATCATTATTCCTTAACAACACCCAGTTCTCGCAATAACTAACAAGTCACATAAGAAACTTAAAGAAACTATCTAGCTCGACATTTTCCCTACAATTCTTTCCATCGCAACCAATGCAATGCAAATGTGCGACTGGAGGCTTTTTCTTCATCCGTACAGGTCTCAATACATATCTAGATATGCACAAACGTGCATATAGCATTGTTCGCTAACAAGCGAGTGTAACCGCGCCCCGGCACGACACTGAACCCGCACTTATAGTAACTACTGAAAAGTATAAACTTAAGTAAGTAGGTACATGCCGTGCACGGTATTTATAACAGTTCATAGGATTTATTGTTTCTTCTAATTTGGTAATTGTGGATAAAGAATAGTTAATGTAAGTTGACATATCTGATTATGAGTTGTGAGATCTACATATAGATATATCAACTTCGAAAATTTTAATATCGTCTACGTACGTTGTGAATATGTTGAATTAAGGTACATCTTAAGTTCCATCAGTTCATTTATGTTATTAAATCCATCAATCGATGAAGAGACCACCATCGACAACTGAGTTTAAACCATTCGAAGTGAACATAGGTCCGTATTTTGGCACAAGTCTGGACGCCCACTCGAACTCCGAAGCAGTTTCTCAAACAGCAAACTTTCTTTCAACCAGAAACAGTTTTATACTGGACAATAGACGAACAATATCGAATCTTAGAAAGCTGACCGTTGTGCAACTTTCTCCCTTTATCTACAGTACAAAGGTAACTGTGAAGTTAAAATGTATTGTTCAGTTTTTTTACTGTACTCCCGTAATAATGTATCGACTGGACTTTTATGATCGTCCTGAATTTCTAAAGTTCCTTTTTTAAGATTGTATTGGGTCCTCAAATTGCTGCGACTAAATAGTTTTACGGTGTCATCGAGTTCCGTTCTAAAGTCTGTTAATTGTTGGTTATTGTTTGAAGTAGCGCCTAATGAACTTGGTTCAGTTCATTCATGTTTGGCAAACAAAGGTTTTGGGGTTTCTGCATCTGTTATTTGAAATGTCCAATTCTTTTGATTCCCAATTTCTTATATTATGAGATTTTTTATCAAGATTAGCAAGTCATTACCACAGGATTTCTTATAGATGTTCATATAGAAAACGTGAAGCATAGGTTTGGCAGAAACTAGAAACCTTTAGCAATCAAAATCACACCAATCACCACGTTCATCAGCCAACCCAATCAATTTGCTTACAATCTGACGCACAATTTATACGTTCAAAATTGTAATTACGTGACTAAGAATATTTTATAGTGGTCCGGAATAATCATCGTATATCCAGTGAGATAGACATCTAGATACATAGTTAGGTATTAAATTGTCGTGGTGCGACGTTTACGAGCATATTGGCGGTGCAGGGTGCAACATGCTAACGCTATCATTTACCCCCGTCCGTGGCTAATTCACTGTGACAAATTAACAGCGGCTAAATTTTGGACCTACTGGAAGTCGTGCTGTCTGTGCGAGTTAGCTGTGAGGAGGTCGTGTTGTTTTAATTTCCTTGAGGATAGGTTCATAAGATAATAAGCTATATTAAATTGTCTGTACTTTTTTTTTGGTTCTAATTTTGGATTTTGTAATTAGTTTCCTATGACACATCCAAGTTGTGTTTTCCATCGATTTTCTTCATTTTGTCTTTCTTGTTGTTTTTACCGTCCTCTAATTTGTTAACTGTTTCCTTATCTGATGTATTTTCTTGTATCCTAACTTTTCTTCATACTCACCTCCAGCAAAAATATTTCTCTCATATTCTCCTTTACTATGTCAACTTTTTACATATATTGTGTCGTCGTACTTACATTAATTTCCTTGGGGATGGGTTCTTAAGATAATAACTATATATTAAGGGCTGATTTATCAATCGTCAGATAAATTTTATCTGAGGAATAAATATGGCGGCTTGACATAATTTTCTATACAAAAGCTGTCAAAACGTCAAACATATTCCCCAGATAAAAATTATCTGTCTACCAACCTAAATTGTCTGTATTATTATTAGGTTCTATTTTTGAATTTTGTAATTAGTTTTCTACATCCAAGTTGTGTTTTCCATCAATTTTCTTAATTTTATCTTTTTTGTTGTTTTTACCGTCCTTTACTTTATTTACTGTTTCCGTATCGTCTTTCTTTTATCCTAACTTTTCTTTTTACTCACCTCCAGGAAAAATATTTCTCTCATATTATTCTTTTTTATGTCAACTTTTTACATATACTGTGTCATCGTACATCAGTGGACTCCTCGTGGCGAGCGCATTGTTGCTGTCCTAAGAACTAAACAAACTATATGAACCTAGCCAGACGGGTCTGGATACAGAGACACTGGGAGACGTACTCGCAAGTCCATTGTCTAAACCGGATGTGTAAACTGTAACTTTGAGGTTTAAGTGAGGGGTTGAAAGATAGGAGATGGTTTGTCATGTTTGGCTAATTGTTAGTCTCTTGGCATGACTTCGATGTTTTATTCGTTCTTCAAGTAGGTATAGTTTCTTTTGCTAAGGGTGGCTTATAGGTAATTTATCTACGGAAACCATCAATTTTTGATTTCAACTCTTGGCTCGTCTTGATTTTGAACTGAAGTTTACTTGGGTCTAGATATCCTTTTGATAAGAATGACTGACTTATGTCACTGAAAGTCTTTTCGACGATAGATAGATCTTGAACTAAAGTTTTCTTTGAAGTTAGTTTGCTTTAAATCACCTTAGCATTATGTACCCTCATTACTTACATTACGTATATCTTTTTATGTAACAAGTTTCACATAATCCTTACTTATATACCAAACAGAAAACAAACCCAATTTAGTATTCAATTTTCGCAATAGAAAACTTGGTTTCCGTATGTAAGTAGATACACATATAAATACTAAAGTTAGCAAGGTTAATAACAAGCGGACTAGATGTATGGCTCGGTTGAAACTAATATTTCATATCAGCATTGTTTACAGGCCGCCCGTGGCCGCGGGGACTGCAGATAAACCCAATAAATTCCATACTGTATTAGTATTTAAAATTAAACGGGAAGCTATTTTATTTTAGCGTTTAATTATGAACGTAATTACAAGTGTAAATTGGTTGTATTTTCTCTGGAGATATGGGCTCGAGTAGTTGAATAGAATTTTGATTTAAATTTGCAGTGCATATAAGGAGGATACCTACTCTACACAATTAGAAATTCCTGAAAATTTTAAAGATAATGAAAAAATTGCATTTTTAAAAACAGATAGGTAGCTTAAATACAGAAAAATGTGTAGGCATTTAAACTCTTAATTAACTATAAAAGACTCCTACTCAAAACCAATTAGAAATTCGTATTTTATTTATACTGAAAATTTTACATTTATAAAAATAGTCAGAGCTCTAATACAGCACACGAAGGAATGTCTTAAAGCCCTAGCTATAAACAGACTCCTACACAAAACACTTGAAACATTTTCTCTCTACATTTTAAATCTAAAAATATGATTCTCCACATCAAAATTCTCAGGCAGACGGATGAGGCGACCAGTAGGTAGTACACCCCCTATTGTGAGGTTCTTTTAGTTGTCCTGCAAGATAAACCACGGCAGGCAGACGTAAACATGCTCAGAATAACGATCTCAAACCGCGCTGCTATTATTTGCCAAATTAGGGCGAAATGCCAAATCAACTTCAGATTATGACAGGCGAATTTATAGAGAGGAAGGTACATTTTTGGATGTATGAACATTTTGGGGAATTTTGTGTCTTATAGAGGTAATCTTCAAAAAAACTCATAGGTAAGTAGGTATTTGATTTTTATTGTGATTGCTTTTCAGGAAAAATCGAGGTGGTGTCCGATCAAACTGAATATTTAAATTGGTACCTACTTGCCTAGTTTCAGCCTTTCTAGTTATGTATTACTAGCAGCGTCCCGCGGTTTCACCCGCATAAGTCTCGATCCCGTAAGAATGTCGGGATAAAAAGTATCCTATATATTACCCTTGGTTGACTGGTAGAGAATGCCTAAGGGAGTCCGCCTTTGTAATTTTTTGAGTGTGAAAAGTTTAAATAAATACCTAAATCCAGGTTACCAATTCTGTGTGCAATTTCATTCAAATCCGTTCAGTAGTTTTTGCGTGAAAGAGTAACAAACATCCATCCATCTATTCTCACAAAGTTTCGCGTGTATAGGTAATATTAGTAGGATGAGAAGAATAACTTGATATTTTTTCCTCAATACTCTAGGTAGGTATGGTAATAAGAATAGGTATATATTAAAAATATTTAAAAAGCAGTTGATAGCGGATGGTAGCCTCATTTTGGGAGTTTAGCTGTAAAACTAAAACTTCTTTATTTTGATTTAATAAGACGAGATGTCGTGGTTTTTGCTAAAAGAAATCATTTTCACTAAATATCTTTGCCATTTTCCTCCACGTTTAACAAAACACCATTTCGGTTAAAACCAAACAAAACTCACGACACAAATAAATCTGAATCCTAGAAACGAAACGTACCTAACCCTACCGCGACAGTGCACACCCAATTCGTTGGTCGTCGTTGGCGGGCGAACTATCGCTTCAATCGCTTGTCCAATAAACCTCTGACGTACAGACAGACAGGGCTTAACAAACGTAACTGATCTGCGGAGTATTGTTCGCGACCACATATGTTAACAGAGCTGGTATTGTAATGACAATGCTTTATGTGCTGATTGGACTGTTAAAACTATGGTTGGTGAAAAGTTTTGTGAGGGTTGAATAAGTATGTGTGGCGTGATTTTAGTAAGACGAAAATGGTTGGGTACCTACTAAAGCTATAGTAGGATTTCTATTATAGGTAAAAAGTTTTCAGGACAATAGATAAACGAAAAATATTTTCAGCAAGTTGTAACTGGTCTGGTCTACAGTCATTCCTTTTATATTTTTTAAATCGCACGCCGTGTAAAACATCCTGCTCTTTACTAATGTAAATAAAAGTTCAACCAAAAAAATAGCTCTGTTTCAACAACAAATTCCGCTTGTTTGTCCGCTATCCGCGGGGCGCTGATATTCGCATAAATCGAGCGAAAACGCCAAATTGCAGGCCACGGTTCACGCACAGCACTCAACTAAAAATTGCGATGTTTCACAAACAAATATTGCGTGTGCACACGTTGTTTAGCCATTCCTTTTATTGTTTTATGACCCCTTTTTTAACGAACGTATAAGTAATTGCTTAATAGTCGTCGGTATTCTGCAACGGTACAGTACTCGGTAAAGCTTGCATGTGCAACTTCACTAAACTTGGGCTAATGCCAGACAAAGTAGTAGCCTAATAATGCATTATGGATTAGGAATTTAGTGCTTATCTAAATTCAGTAGCAAAACATGATGACATTGCTCCAGTACAATACAATGCGAAGTTATTCACGAGTTTAAAGTAACAATTTTATTCCGCACCACGCCGCTAGATTAATCCCTCAAAGCTTTGCAGCAGCGAGAACGCGCTGATAAACGGCAAAACTAATGCCACACGATTGCATTACGATGCAAACTTTTTCAGTAACTGGCGCACCGAGCGTAAATCGAATAAAAAAGAATCGAATAAATCGGTGAGTTTTTTCAGCGGCTCCGTTCGATATTCGACGATTGGATAATGAATCCGAATGTAGTTAAGTACCTACAACGTTATTAGTTTCTGAAAGTTTTGATATTACAAATATAAAATTATTCGAAGCCTTTGTTTTGTGAGGGATGTGGGAATAAATCGCGCTCTCATAGTGGTGTATAGTAAATTTCGCTGTATAAGCGATGTTGCCAAACCGAATCAGCAATATGTGTAGTTTGTGTAGTACCTACACGCGTATAGAGCTGGATTCTCTTATGATGATTTAGTGTTGTACGCGACACTGTTGGATGGATTTACCGCCGTATGAACGGATTATGTGGGCGAGAGCAAACACGGGGCAGCGGACGCCGTATTGTGATTTACTGCCAACTTTTGATTCGCGACTTTATTGCCTCTATGTTACATAGGGATGAATTAAAATTGCAATGTGGAAATTCACCTGCGTTTTGTTTTGACTTTAGGTGCAATAAATTCTAATAATTTTTTTAATGAAATACGAACTTCAGCTAAAAGTGTAGCGCTTGATAAAACAAATGAAAACTTATGTAAACAGTTTACATTGGATACCAATCAGTTTTATTTTAACCTGGAATGAATATGAACAATACGTAATTTACATCCAATCCCATATGGTAAAAATAACTGTAGCTTATCACTGAGAGAGCATACAGCTCGAATAAATTGCAATTACGCCACCGTAATCTCGTCGGTACATTTGTTAATAAACCTGGCAATACTTCCAGTGTTACCCCTCAAATAATTTTTCTCCGCGTCCGAGATAAATAAGACAAATGATAAATCATAGCCGCCCATTTCCTCACGAGATACAAAACAACGGGCAGGGCGGGGAGGCCGGGGAATTATGACAAATCATGCATTAAACATAGGGAATAAATGTTTTCTTATCACGTACCTATTCTTGTTTTGATATTAGTTTTCCTTTATCTTTATTGACACAGGTTTCGGGAGGGAACATTTTATTGGTGGTGTATCGTGACGCGCTGACTAAACAACGTCGACCCTGTTATTTACAGTCTACTTTGGATTGTTCATGGAGGTTATATTTTTCTTGAAGGACCAAGATTTCCATACGAGAAATTGTGAATATTTTTGACATTGTAAGACGTATCTCTATGTTGTATTGTCGCGACGGAATCACATAAATAATTCTTGTTTATTCATCCCTTGTGATCAATTAAGTCCTCGAAGTGCATTCGGTTGTATAAATCTTGTAGGTAGTCTTTGTTTCTAAAGAATTAAGTTGTGAATGAAATAGTAGGTAGTGTCTCGACGTAAAACTCTAGACTGCAAATCTGGTATATTTATTTCAAATGCCGGTAAAATCTCGGCGCATCCTCGGCTCAGCGGCGAAATTTGCATTTAAGTACAATACACACTGAAGCAAAACTTTGTTAAGTTAAAGTAAGATAAAAGGCTGGCTTTGTCTTCATTTGTGATGGTTTTATTCATTTCATTCTATAAGCCGCCCTATGTTGACTAGATAGGTACATTAGATGCTCAACTCTAATTATTGTAAAAACAGTCATTACCTAATATTTTTAAAGTAACCACTTGCTCCTCCAACATTAACAGAACCAAGCTTGAAAAAAGTTGCTCAGCTTTTCATTTCAGTTTATTCAATCCAAATACAAAAAAATCCAGTTCAAAAGTCTCAATCCTTTCATATATTGTATCCAAGACCTAACACCGTCTGAGATTTAAGTCGGTCTTCAGACAACGCGGCGCTGTGGTTTCTTTACTTAAGTCCAACCTAAGTTACGTGGCTACGCCCAACTTGGGTTACCGAAGCTCCTGAATACCAACTCCTTTTCAGGTGACTTTGTTGTCTTTCAGCCGTTTAAAATTTTCGCAACAGGATTTCGGCGAACTCGCGGATTTAAAGTTTCGCTCCGAATGTGAATTCAGAATGAGATACGTATATTTTGAATAAATTTATGTTTGTTTGTTAGTCGTTACTCCGTTTTGTTGTTTCGAAGTCGTATTCAAATTTTGGATGATATAACGAAGTTAATGAAGAATTTGATCCGGTAATCATTTGTATTCCTAACATACTTAAACCATTATCTAAATAAAATTAATCTGATCCTTTCTTACAAATAGCATCACTATAAGATCTTGAAATCATAATAAATCATACCTTGTTTAAGTCAAGCAGATTACTTTTAAATTAAACCATTTCAACAACCGAGACCGACTCATAAGACCAGTGAACATAAGTGCAGAAAAATTACACCAATTGCCAGAAGCACATTACTTTGCAATTCTCAAAGAATCACAACAGAAACGTGGGACATTACAGTGTAATAACTAGTTTTATAAGCGGGCACAATGATGGGCTGTGTCAACAGTTGTTTTATATCTCGTAATGGATCGGGGTACGGGCCTATCAATTTAATAAACCTCACAGCGAGTCCACGATTTTATTTCAAGTGCTAGTTTATTGCGTTCATTGAATGGCGTACTGTTTGCAGATAAATCTGGAGGAGACGGTCTAGATTCGATTTTGTATTGGGGATAAGAGCAATGTGAAAGGTTTTATTGATTATTGTAGATTGTTATGCAAATGTTGTTGAATCTTCCAAATTGAATACGAGATTAGATGTTTCTCTTGCTTAGATTAGCAGTAATAAGGTGTTGAAGGAGTTTTTGTTGTACGTAACACGAAAGCATTAAAGAAAATGAACTTAGTGAGTGCATTTGACGATGACCAATAAAATTAGGAAGGAACATTAAACTGACATAAACTCCTGAAACGTTGCTGAAGATGAGATTATTGGGCCGTACTACATCCAATATCGTGTCAGTAGAATAAACAACGCGATCTATCGACAAATTAGGACTCCAAGTTTACATGTGTTTACTAACATTGCTTTTCTGTCCCTACCTACCTACAACTGAGAATCACTATAATAACATGATATCTGCTAGATTACTATCACTATGATTCGCTTTTATACACGCTAAATGGCAAATTGTCGGTTCGTTTCTACCGTCGAAGAAAGTTTTATCAGACTTAATGCTTCAACGTAAAGTCTAAATTACGGTGGCTGATATGCTATGACTCTTTGTTAATCTAATGAGGTGCGTAAGTATCTTGTGGTCTACCAGCAAAGTTGTTCGACATCTATAAAGTTTTGCGGCAAACCGCCAAACTCGACACTTTTTTGCAGGCATTCTCCTATTATGGCGAATGACTATTAAGTGCGGTTTCTTAAGTAAATAATGTTGATCTCAACTTCAATTAACGACGTTTTTCTTCTTAAAAGGATGTGGGTAGGGTAGGTGTCATTTACATGGTTCTTATGTGGAAATTCAAAGAACTACGTAGGTAGATATAAATAAACCTAAATGCGATCTTGATACTTTATAATAATATCTGTCGTTTTTATTGTAGCAATAAATTAAGTTTATAACAAAAACACGAATGTTTTGGCTTAAAATGTCAAAATATAAATCAAATTCTTTATCTCTTAGTAGTCGGTGCTCGTATAATTTTACACCTCGGGAACAAAACGTCAATTTCTCAAAACGTCCCGTGAAATCAAAAGATTGGTCTTTTTTCTACGTTTTTTTTATTTCGAATACTTACAAAGAGAATGGCTGTGAAATCACTGGAAATATTAGTTTGCAATTCTTCATAAGAAAATGATTCTTCATTTAATCTGTGATCAATGTGATCATAAGACAGGGCGCACACTAGAGAAAGCCAGCTGCAATATATCAAAGTTTGACAGCTACAAGCTCTGAGCAATATGGCGACCACGCCACCCAATGAGGCGCTGCCCCGTCACGCGGCGCGCTCCGCTCCTAACTTGGATACATTCATCACGACTGATTTATCGGGGAAGGAGTGACACATTTTATATTCTATTTTCGAAAACTCTAACGAGTTTTTCAAAATGGGCTCCGTTTGAGAGATCGCAACAGCTGCATCTTGTTAGCGTTGGTTTCAGAGGTTCGCTTTGTGTTAAAATTATTTGCGTCAATGGCTTCGTGTAATTCGGCTTGTTACAAGTGGCTCGCTACATGCCCCCTTGTTAAATAATATAGATAGAGACATTATTGATGTTCACGTATTGTGCAAATTATACGCTGCATGACCTCGTATTTAATAACAGTCTATCATTGATTTATTGAGTCATTTATTTGAGTAACAGCTGATGTATTGATCATCTTAATGTGCATCGCGTCGCCGTCGTCCGCCCATTCAAAACGTCACATAAATGTCTTTGAAGCACATCAGTGTTTTAAGTGCTCTCTAAAATTGATTTTTAAATAACAAACGCCGGCCTCCCCTTAGAAAAGAAATAGACTGAGGCTTTCACATGTCACATATGTCAGGGTTTGGCCTAATCCTCTCGGGACGTTCAATTTTTATTGCGTTCAACCCTGATGTATGGCTTAATATCGGCACGATATATCGGAAAGTGATATGGAAAGGGGTCAAACATTGTTCATGGGTAGTTTTACATGGAGCTTTAGAGTTTATGATTGGAAATTTAATGTTCTGAAAGAGAAAATTGCATGATAAATTTTCGTGCGTTACGTCTTCGGAGAACAAAATTAAAGGGCAGTAGGTAGGTATAATTAGGTACAAGGCTCGATTTTAAACGGGTTCCGTGATTTCGACACGACTACCGTGATTTCGATCTTGAACACCATCGTTGATAATTTACGTTTGCAGGGACTTTTCGAAATTATCATCTAGGGGCGCGGAAAAAATCAGGTTGGCCACGCCATTTTGGTTTGCAAGTTGTTAATTTTCTCCGTAAACGCCTTGAGAGCGTCATGATTTCGATCTTGAACACCATCGTTGATAATTTACGTTTGCAGGGACATTTCGAAATTATCATCTAGGGGCGCGGAAAAAAATCAGGTTGGCGACGCCATTTTGGTTTGCAAGTTGTTAATTTTCTCCGTAAACGCCTTGAGAGCGTTATGTCTTGTGTGCCATGTAGGTACTCCTTCGCAATTACTTTAATAGCTATCTTCGATATTAAATACATACGAGTACCAGCTTGCCTCTGCTCCTTTTATTAATACCAACATTACCAACCTGTACAATATGTATAAGTGGTATTAACCGATAATGTGTAGCCCTGAATATTTAACAACCTTTTATAAAAAAGGGCAGGGAGGTACAATTCACATATAAGGCCGTACAAAGTAGGTATGTATTTTTACCTAAGCTATAATACAAATTTTAACAATCTTTGGCGTAAAACCTATCCACATATAATCCACTTTTCCACCCCTTTTTCACTGCAACTGAAACTTTACACGAGACAGCACAAGAATCCGTAACTGATTAAGGCTTACAGAGCGGTGCCGCCTCTTTCCGCACCGCTGTTTAATCACATAGAATTTGCTCAGCGCATTGAAAACTAAATGATATTAGCCTTTAATTAAATATAGCTGAGTTAAGGCAAATAGGAACCGTAGAGAACCTGTACTAGTACTGCAATTATTAAGAGTTTAATTGCATTATGTTGTTTTAAGTCCCTTGTTGAAAGGTGATTTGTTTGTGGTATTAATGAGATGAAAAACCGATTTTCATGACCGTGTGTGGTCTCTAAGTAGGGTCCTGAAAGTACTTTTTTGGATGTTGTCATGGACATCTTCTATTTGGTTACATACCTAATATGTCAGATGCATTGTTTATGTGACAAATGCGTACACTGCCTGGACAGGTCCACTCAAATCTGTGTGGTTCTTTCCGCAAAAGACCATCTCCAACACTAATTTGCATTTGGCCTGACCAAGATTATGTCTGGACTTTAAAAGAGACTGTGAACTCTGAGTTTGTTTCGGCGTTTCTTCTCAGAGTAGTCGGTTAGGAAACACCGAACTCATCTAGTTTTAAAACATAATTTAATTTTGACATGAAGAATATTTATTTTTAATGAATTTACAGAAAAAATAACAATTTATCATCTATGTACATACGGCTATCTACATATCAATCTATGCATTTCCAGTATAAACTGATCTCGCATTATATAGGATTTCCGTACAATTAGCGGTCAGCTACCTACTGGAAATGGATAGCTTGATATGTAGACAGCTACACATCAAGCTATACATTTCCAGTATAAGCTACACACGGGTGTACCTAACACATACCTAAAGATAAAATTCTTGTTCCTTCTAGGTGTAGAGTTTTTCCAAGCAAAACCAAAAACTTTCCATACCAATAAAATTAGTGAAACGGCCATATTTAATGAAGTTAACTTGTCATACAAACAGGAAATGGTCAAGCTTTTAACCAAAGCGGTCTGGCTAAGGGCCTGTCAACGATATGTAAATACGTGAGGTACTGTTATAACGCAGCGGTCATCAACCCGCAAGCCCAACGTGGTGAAAAGTTGACTCTAGTGGAGTCATAATGTCATACTGTCATACAAAGTAGGTATACCTAAGTAGTCACACATAATCTATACGCATTACCTCCCTTCTTTGAAAAGTTCATATTCATTTATTTATTGCATTCCATATTGCAAAAAAAGATGTGACAGAAGGCTTAAAGCTAGGTACAAAAATATGGCACAACAAGAGGTTAAAATCAAAGTGACAAAAATAAAAAATCTAGGTATTCAAATTAATTAAACAATAAAACAGGGACATAAATAATTATTAATACGAGGGATTTAAGTTGACTACATAGTTAATGTAACGATGGACTGCACTGAAAAGATGCAGCTGAAAAATACATACTCGTAAACTTACCTATCCTTATGTACCTACTGTAAATTCGTCTCAGGTACTACCTACATAGTGCTGTTTTTGAGCAATATTTACTATGACAGAAAAAAAAAAACAAAAGAAGACCATCAACGAATTCATTGACCGTCCAGTTGCAAAAAATACATCCTCATCGCAATAACAGATAACAATCTCAATCCGTTGTTTCCCCACAATGATTAATAATTAAATTTTTATTAACTAATTGGTTTCGCTGACCTTACCAACCCTTATACGCAATCTCACATAACCGATTTAAATTGATTCCGTTATGCGGTCCGCAGAGTACTGATTACATAAAAAGTTGCCGTATTGCCGGTAGGGGCTCAGGCTCAGTGCTCAGTTCGTTTCATTTTCAACCTTTGAGTCAATTAAGCTTTGCCAATTTAAGAGTGCGCGTACTCTTACACCGGCCACTAATGTATTATTCATATTGTGTTTTTGAGATAACAAGCAAGCTCTCAAGGCGATACACATCTAGTGAGCTGATTGGAAGTCGGCACCGCAGATGGCGGGAAAGCAGCGGCATCTTGGAAAGCATTAAAATTACCCGGCGATGTTGGCATCGTTAGGATCTGTCAGTATATTATTCCGCCTTTACGAGGAATTTAAGGCAATAATTCAGCGAATTAATTCTTCAGACGTAGGTACCTACTACCTGTCTAGGAATCGAGCCAATGTGAATTACAGCCTTTATATTTACGAAGTACACATACCTACATAACATCACACCTGTATTCCCCGAAGGGTTAGACAGAGATGTATACATGTAAGAAGTACACTCACATTTTGCCAGTTATCAATAGAGGGCGAGCCTATTGCCCTACGAATTTACGTTTCGCTTAATAAATCGCACTCATAATTATGCATTTTATTTCTTTTCAGCTACAGTACCTACTTAAGATCTTAGTAACTTAATAATGTGGGCTATTAAAGCTACAAATCACTGTTATAAAACACTCTACTAAATAACAATTCCACATTAAATTGTCTTGCGGACTGTGCAGCAGTGCTTTAATTACAGCGCGTATTGATACAGTAATTCATGTGAGCTTTTATTTTAACCAATAATTCATTGGGTATAGATATAAAGGAGTGCGGCGGCCAATGTGTTATAGCGCGGTGTTTATATACTTTGTAATCGGTCAGTTGATTCTGAGACCACCCAGGTGGGAGCTACGGTACGTCCTCTACCGTACTACATACGCAAATGCGCACACGCACACACACACACACACATGTGTACAGTTAAGATCTCCTCAACCTCCCCACCATTGCCAAAACATTTTTCTCGTATCAATTTTGTAATTTGCGTTTCAAGTTACCAATTTGAGTGATTATGTTTCGTCGAGCCCGTTGGCTGGGAATATGTAATAAGGAAATTCACTAAAATAAGCGGCCGCGATTATTTAAAATCGCTCAGATCGCGGGTAATGAGATGATAATGTATTAAAAAAGTGCATTGAACACGTTTTTGGGATGTGCATTCCATTATGGCGTCATGTTGTTCTGAAATACGTGTAGGTATGTTATAACAGAAAATGTATAGGTAGATAGGTAGGTACCCTATACTCGGATGCATTTATAAAATTATTGAAAAATTATAGTGATAGGTTGATTTTATTATAAAGTTTTTTTAAGTTGGCAGTGTACCTAAAGATAATGGCTGTTTAATGCTTATATGCAAATAAAGGCTATATGCGAAACTTAAACAAAAATAGGTACCTACACATGTAAACTCCCACCGATTTTCAGAACTTTATTGCAGTCTTAAACTTTGAGTACATCGCATGTCTATTATTAAAACATAATATGGCAACAATTATGCGGCTTAGACAGACCGTAATAAAGTAAAAATTATATAGGTTCTGTTTATGTAATAGGGCCAGAGTGTCTCAGGCAAACCCAGCCTCGTCTCGACAAGTCCTAGACACATTTATTGACTTGTAGAACATGTTATGCGCAGTCGAACATACCGTGTTATCTTAATTTGACTCATTAGACTTCGAGCGCAAATATCTACTTTACATAATTTTATCGAAGAAAATTGTGCGCGTGGGCATACTCGCCGACGTGATCCGTTTTAATGTCGCCCTTCCATTGAAATATGCTAAACAATGGTCCCGTTCCATCATGAACCCATCCGTCTTAGCTGAAACTATAAAACACCCTTTACAGTGACGTTCGAAGCTAAAAAAAGGTTAAAAGCTATTGTTTTTCTCATTAAAAACCGTTTACGATCCCACAAGTGTAAATAACCGCTTCCCGCGTTGTCAACCGCGCGCCACATGTTCGCCGGTATCGGAAAAAATACTCAAAAGCGACCGATCTGTTACAACAACACTAGTAAATCACGCTGAAAAGTTTTACGAATTAGGAACAATTAAAACATCGAAGCAAACAACAGTTGTTGCGAATGTCCTCCGCAACTGCGGGACCATTGTGAGTTACGAGCGGTTTACAACATTATAGATCTTAGTCCGAAATTCTTTACGACTAATATAACTTGCGCAATCCTTTTGTCGCCCGATGGGGAGAGGGGGCAACTTGGACAAGTTTCTTTTGTTTGCGATTGCGACACGTGTTGCAGAACGGGTTGCGCCGACACTTGTAAGGGAATCTTGGGAACGGTTACGAGTCGATTTCCTTCGAAACGTTCATTGTCTTTTTGCTTGAACTTGAATTTTTGGGAGTCAGATTATATTGTAATTTTCTCTGGTTGTTTTTCAACGAAAAATGTTGTGTTTTAATGCGCTGCGCCTTTCCGAACACAAATTCGTTTAACCTGTTTTTGAACCGGCCGCCCCGGGCCACTCTCGAATGCAATCAAGATCGGATTGAGATCACACAGTTATAACATTATTATTGTCGTTTGTACATTCATTTTGTGCCTTCAATGTTGGTTATTTTGCTTGAAACCTCAAATTTCATCACTCTTTTTTATGGTTACCGAGCTTTAATTGGCATTTTCGGGTAACGGTACTTAAATATGTTCCATAATGGGTAAAATTCTGGTAGGTCCATTTTTTATTTACGTCGTGAGCATAAGTGCATAACCTTGCGGGTCCGTTGCGTCCCGCCCCGCGTTATGGAACACGTAACCTAATGCGTCTGCGCAGATGACATTTTTAATTTTTCAGATTTGTGCATAACGGAAACTGGCCGTCATTATATACCTATTAAGGCTTGTGTGACACTACACTTATTTTTTGCTAGGCCACAAACTCCGCCTTTTGCCTTAATGAACCCATTTGTGTCATGTTTATTGCTTTTACGACGTACTCCGGATTTTGAGGAGAATTTACAAGGCGAAAATTGACACTGAAATTATGGTAGGCCCTAATTAGTTAGCACACGTGCGAAGTCGGTGATGTTTAGGTACGTGTTTTTTATTCGAGGGGGAAAAGTAAAACAACATAGATTTCCGCAGATTATGTCTTGTTTATTTACTTAGGTGACTTATTTATGGCCGTAAATAACATCCTTTTTGGAAAGGGCTTTTCTGACTGGATTATTTACGAGCTTAGGTACTGAGCGTTCGTTCTTGAACGAACTCCTGTGTATTTAAATTGTTTAATGAAAATGATAACTCTTTCATATTGCTTCCACATTGCCAGATAACGTCTGCAAATAATCTTTAGCCTTTACATCAAGTCGTGGCTTCCAAATTGACCTTCATTCGAAACATTGACGTGGGTTCCTATATGCAATACTTATACATATTATATGTATACAGAGAGAAAGCTCCGAATTAACATACAAGCGTGATCTGCTTCGCGTAATGAGTCTTAATACTCTTAATGCATTCGCTTATCAGAGCTCTGGTGCATTCGTCATGTTGAACATTTTTTGGGTTAATCCATGGCAAGTGAATGTATCTACAATTTCATTATTTATTTAAAAGTATTTACCGACATTTAAAATATTGCTTTTAGGTTGTGTTATGTTTGATACATCCTGTATTTAAATAGTGGTAGCAAAATAATCAAGGGCTTTTTTGTAGTTATCTAAAAAAAAAAAAATTGCTGCAACGTTTGATGATAAAAAGGAAGGAACTATAACAACATGTGTTTCTATGAAAACTCTACCTACCATATAAAATAAGAATATGTAGTAATGTTAGTAAATGTTATTTGTTGGAAAATTCCAAAGAAAATGTTTAGTCACACGTGCTTTTTCTGAAATAGCACGCTGCCCATAGCATGTTTGTTCTGAAATAGCACGCCGTATAGCATAAATAAATAAAGATAAAGTAAAATAAACTTTAAAGCAGTATCGTTCTAAGCAATCATTTACCCAGTGGTTAGGTAGCCACAGAAAAGATGTTGAGATTGTCTGCTTAGCAAACACTACACAGAATCTCTGCTTATATCTTTCATTCTGTGTACAGATAGCCGGCCCATTGTGTTCAAGGAATTTTGCATTTAACTTAGTTCACCTTAGACTTTACATAGGAAACTATGGGCTGAATTCTGAAACGTAACTCAGTTTTAACTCGCCATAAGTCTCACTTTGGCATGTCACTATACCTACCTAATATCACTCATCATCAGCAGATGCATTTTAGCGACTGTGTTATGAAAATCAAGTGTTGATTGAGAATTTCGGAATCTGACTCGCAACACAGCTTAGTCAGTGCGTATACAGGGTAGCATTTATTTTTTTGTTTAATTTTATAATTAAGTAATCGTTTGTTTACGTCAAATAAAACCTAATGGCATAATAATGTTTTCTCTAACGTTTCACAACACCCTGAAAAGTATATATTTCTCATTCAATCAATTACAATCGTAGGAACTAAACAACGATTTACAGTTAATCCTGTAATTCTGTAAATAACTCGTACATAAGGAATGGCCCCACAATTCACGTGGTACCCCCAGAAGGCTTTTACGGGTTAGGTAATTAGCGTCACTCAGTTAACCACTATAGGTACAGCGGCCGCAAGAATTTTTGTTAATTATTAAAAAGGTTGCACTTAACTCGGAAGGAAGGAAAGGTTTTGGTCTTATGTAGTTGCTTGTGCTGTAATTTCCTGTACCTAGTAACTAAACTCAAGTGCAGTTGGACGCGCATTGTTTGAGTTTTGATTTAGTTTTTTTTTTACATTTATTTTATGGTTTATACAGGCACTAAATTAACTAACCCACTATTTAAAAAAAAAATATAGAAACCTGCACCCTAATTGCATAACATACAGTAGGAATCAGTTTCATTTTGACAGTTCAACAACATGCATTGCGTTATTTACGTTGTTGAGCAGACAAATTTTTCAAACATATGATTCAATGGATTAGCAATTTGCTTTACTATCATTCAGATTGTGACAGGTGCAGACTTACTACCCACCTGACTTTTCTGAAGAATATCACCAATAAGGTCACTATATGTCTTAGGTACTATTATCAAAATACATTAGAGTTATATTTCCGAATCTTCCTTTCACATCGTGACTAAAAATCAGTTGACATTATCAGCTCCCAGTATCCCGATTAGGCGCTTCAACAGAACCATCGACCTTTGCTTGGTTTTATATCAACAATAGGCATGTTTTCCTCGCTTTCTCACGATTCCGATTAAACCATACTCCATACAACTTAAGAGGATAGATAAGGATGTATGAAAAGAGCCGCTTGGTCCTTACGCAGCCTCCGATCTCACTACTTGAGATAATTAAGCCATTAAATTGGTTCGCGTACCCTTTTATGCTGTGAGAAGTACGGACGGATCTTGGTTTTATTTTGAATGTAACAGTAACGAAGGCAATGTGCTTGTTCAAGTACTTTATCGGTTATGTAGCTTGGTTATGACATGTATTTAGTATGATTCATGTGTTTGTCTGTCTTTCGAGAGTGTCTGTTAGTTTGGTGGTGATTAAGTTAGAAACTTCAGTTAATTAGATGCATGATAACAGCTCAGGGCTCGCATAATTAGGTAGTGTCTACAAATTAGGGTTGATGAGGAAGTGGTTATGAGGAGGAGGATGCGGATGAGGAAGTATTAGAAATACGTTTTGAGGAAGTGGATGAGGATGAGGATACGAGGAGGAGGAAGAGGATGCGGATGAGGAAGATAGAAGATTGTGATTTCAAATTGAAAATTTAAGTAAAAGAAAGACTGCGAATGGGCGCTTTAATTTTTAGAAAAAAAAAAAGAATTTAATTGTAAAAATTCACAATAGGGAGGTTGAATTTAATGAAAATTAACTTTGAAGCTGTTTCTCCAGATAGACGGTTTCGTAATTTGTCTGAAAAGGCGCTCACTCACTTGATGGAAGCGAGGGGCTGAAAGATACTGGCGCACAGCTCCGTAAAGTTCAAATTATTTGGGCTTCATTTTCCACCACAAAAGGCTGTCTTCTTGAAGACCTATTCTCTTCTTTTTAATATAATTTATTATTAGCGTATTATTAGCGACGACTGGCTACTGTGGCTACGTAAAGAATAGCGTGCTGTAGGTATTAGGTATACTTCTACAACACGTTGAGATGCGTTCACGCCCGATTGTGAAAGTAGCTACCTAATTCATATTTCTTTTCACTGTAATTATACCTGTCTAATACCTACAACGAGCTAAAGACGGAGATTACATTTAATTTCTTTGAATATCTACGTCAACGACACTTATTCATAAATTCCTCTTAATGAATGAGGAAGCGGAAGAGGAATATTTGATGTCTAATTTTGGGGATGACATGTGGATGAGGACGAGGAATCGCAAAAAAAATGAGGAACTACCACATTATGAGGATGAGGAAGAGGTATTCTCATCAACTCTACTAAAAATTGCTAATATACCTAAAGTTAGCTGTCTATGAATACTAATTTAGTCTGTATTATGAAGCTACTCAAACACGTTGGCTGGAAAGACAATATGTCATAATTTTAAACAATGTTACCGTCACAGCTGCCCTAGAGTAAAATGTGAAAAGAAATCTCAACGTACTCCACTTGAAAATTACTGTATAAGCCCTTCAGTTGCAATAAAACCGAAGACCTTCGATCGAATCGAAATTTCGATCTTTTCACGCGTCACCGATCACTTGAACGCTCATTTCTCAAAGATGATAACATCAACTAGGTCGAGTTCAATGCAAAAGTTCCAAATTAAATTCAGGTACATTCTGATTGGTCTTAATCTGATATATTATATACCTACTGAGAAAGTTGGACATCGAAAAAGAAAGAAATAAGGCGATCGCAGCGTGCGTTCGGCCCTATACATAATGTTGGAGAGCACGCAAAGACCGGCATGCAATGAAAGCCTTCGAATAACCGCGCATTTTAATATTAATATATATTTGTAATAAATCGCGATGTTATTAATACTTCTAGATGCTGTTAGTGTTAAAGTAGGATTTTGTAGAACGTAATGTAGGTACTCAATACTGAGTTGTAATGAAAATATCTGCTGAACTTGACGGGGTAATCCCGAAAAATGTTTCTGTGTAGGTTTTATATCGGATGAAAGTCAATTCCATATTTTGACCAATCAAACTATTCGACATCAATAAATATCGTTTTTGGATAAGCTTAGGTAAGTATGTAGGTAATGTAAGGTAGGTACCTAATATATTGAAGTTTTAACAAGAATATCCAGAATTATGCCAAGTTCGTCTTTAAAAAATAGGTAGAGCAGCCCTGAAAACAGTCGAATTTTCTCAAGTCACGGCTATTGGCCCCTTATTCAGTTATCCTGTCGGGAATCGAGTTTTCGGTACCTACACAGTTGTAAGACAATCCGATTCGCCGCGATTGAAGTTCAATATTGATTTATCACGTTGTATTTTCAATCTGTACACCCTACTGAATCAAAGCTAGAAAATGGAAATTTCGCTTTAGTATGTTTCTCGAATTTCTTGTTATTATTTATGTACCTGCATCTGCATTTATATTGCATCTGAAACTTAACAATTTTGCATCCTCGCCCACACGTGTTTATGTTTCTTAATCAAGTTTGCAACCAGTCTTAATTCCCGGTCGGTGGCTCTCAAAGGCTGCCCTTGCGCATATATCAATATCGACGTTTAAACGAAATGAAGCTGTCGTCACCGCCAATTGTAACGTCATTTGAACTAAGCTGTGTGAGACAACCAATCCCATTCAACATTCAAACGCTTCGCTGAAAGCAGATCGCCGGTTCAATGCACAAACTTTTTTCCAAACAACCATTACGTACCCATATTATGGTCCTTGATTTAAAAGATTATTGATCATTAATTAAATCTTTTCTATTTTGTTTCAGGAGCAAACGGCCTGAGAAGACGAGGAAGACAAACGTACACTAGATATCAAACACTAGAGTTAGAGAAAGAGTTCCACACGAATCACTACCTCACGCGGAGGAGACGCATAGAAATGGCGCACGCTCTCTGTTTGACGGAGAGACAAATCAAAATATGGTTCCAGAATCGAAGGATGAAGTTAAAGAAAGAGATCCAGGCTATAAAAGAGTTGAATGAGCAGGAGAAGCAGGCGCAAGCACAGAAAGCGGCGGCGGCAGCGGCGGCGGCCGCGGCCGCTGCGCAAGGCCACCCCGAACACTAAGCATGCGCGCGCGCAAAGCCTTGTCCAGTGATACTATCGCAGTCCGCCGAACACTCCATAGCTTTGTGGTTTTTTTTTTTTTGTAAATTGTTTGTAATTATTTTCTCGTTATTTAAGTGTTGTTCGGTTGTTGTGATTATTTTTAAATTAATTTTTAACTAGACACAATGTTTTCTCAAAACGAATGATGGAACAATAAACTGTTGAATGCTAGACTAGAAACGGGTCGTATTATTTTGTGTTTCGGGTTTTGTTTTTTGTTGATTTATTGATTTTTATATACATTTATATTTTAATCCGCGTAATCGTCGAAGATGTTCGCGTTTGGAAACCAGTGCAATTTGTAGAAATCTCTTCCGTGTAACATAGTGTAGGTGTATCGTAGTGCGTTTTACTTTATGTGCGATCGTAGCGCTCCCTGCTCGGCAGCGTCGGCGTCACGAACTATATTACATTGTACAAATTTAATATGCCTACCAAAGAGACCCGGTCTCGTACCCGTAAAGCTAAGTAAATAAAGAGTCGTAAGTTAAATTAATTATCCGCTATTACACGGACAGTGTGAACAGAATAATCTTCCGCGCCATCTAATCCTTCAATACTCTCGCATAAGTATAGTGTAAACGTGATCGTGTTCCTGCAGTTTTAATAGTCGGTGAAGTTAAACAAATTGCCATAAATATAAGTAGTTATTATTTAGCCAGTAGCGGTGTAAATAGTTAGGGTAACGTCTGTAATGATGGAAGTGAGCGGTTCGCGATTGCGCCGGCGCCGTGGAATGGGCAGAAAAAGCTTCGGGGCGAGGGCGCGGTGTGAGCGGGGCGAGCGGGGCAGCTGCGGGGCAAGCGCGGGGAGCGCGCGCCGCCGGCCACCGAACAGGACTAGGTGAGTTTTTGTCAAAGTCACCGCCATTATTTATCGAGTGGAGACGGTCGCGAAAAACTTACTCGCCGTCACCAGTCACCAGGCGACGCAAGATGCCATTTTTGAAGTCGCCCAAGCGCGACTTCTACAGTATTGCTGTTTTGCAATGTTTTAATTTACTAAGTCTGTTGCACCTTTTGATGTTCCCGACTGTCTCCACGCCGAGCATGTAGAATGTCGTAATAACACCCGCTGTAGGTACACCAACGATCGAAACAATTAAAGATAATTTACTGGTCCCCGTAATGAATTTAATGGCATCCTACATGTTGACCGATTGTTAACGGTCGCTTCCCGCCATAATTAACACTAAAATAAAGACTGCCGCAGTATACAATAATTAGGTGTCAAAAAAAATTAATAAACGCTATCTTGGCTTGTCGAGGCCTTAATATTTCGTAAGCATGCATAATGACTTCATCGGCTTTACCGCCGGACGGTGAGCGGTGGGAACTATTAATTAAATTGACTATAGTCCGTTTCATCTCGAACGCCGAATATGGCGACTGAAGAGTCAGGCGGCCGCTAAAAACTGAATTCCAAGCTCGCTCCACGTACAGTCTGCAAAAGAAAAACTCACGAATATCTTTCTACCTATTTGGATGTGCTATTCATATTGAAAAATGCTGAATAGCATTATACGTACGTGTCAACTCGTTAAATCAGGATTTAAATCTCATTTCTTAAGGCTCCAAGTGGGAAAAAACTAGATCACGTAGGTACCTACTTAGGTACTGAGTTGCGCTTTAAGCTCCCTGCGATAAGGTGAAAGATTATAAGGCATTTTACAAACTAACAACTTTGTCGTTGCGTGTTTGTATTATATAAAGAGGTGGAGTTGTGTGGAAGTATTTGTCGCAAAAACTTCAGGAATTAATCTTTATAGGTTTCAAACATTATTCTTGTTTGTATTGAATAATGGAAACGTGTTTTAAATCATGATTCAAAAAGTCTATCCACAAAGTAAATTGTTTTTTCCCCTGGTGTAGGTATTGCCTATGTTGCTGTCGTTGTTCAAGTCGGCCATATTTGCGGTCCTCGACCTGGCCTGCCAAATCGACGATAACAGATAATTATTTACCCGATACGAAAAATTATTGGACATCGACGTATCGCGGCCCGAATTTTGAACAACTCAATTTTACTGGAGCATACCGATCGGAACTTTGTTTTATGGAAGAATAATTTGATAGTAGGTTTATAATAACTTACTTAAGTATACTTTTTGAGAGCCAGTAATGTTCGAGTTAGTATAAATATGGGCTTATGAATATTTATGAACACGTAGAGCTGTATTTTAACATCGTCTGAACGTTTTCACTTTTAAGTCAGGTGGGATGTGTTTTTTCCGAGTCTTCGTGTTGCCAGGAGCGAAATAGGAGCTCCTTCGACAAGCTCAATAGTAGTGTACGTTTTCAATTAAGAATAATGACTACTTCAATGCAATGTTTCTCACTTAATTAAAACATACCTTGGTAAATTATAAACATCATAAATGGCAGATGTATCGATAAAAACTGAATGTATTTGTCGATAATTCGCCCATTTCAGCACATGGGCATGCCTGCTGTGTCCTTAACAAAGTCATGTATATTTTTTCTAAGCGTTTACTTACGTACCTACAATATGCAAGTTTTTCAGTCTTTTGCAGGCCGTAAGTCAATTTAATCAGTCAATAACTCGATAAGATGTTTTTATTGGCTGCTAAATCAACTGGCTAGTTGTTCTTTTATGTGGTCGGCCATTGAATTATAGACTAAGATGGTTTTTTTTTTCAAGAAATATAATTTTTATATCCGCACCGAAAGTGCCGACAACGTGTACCAACCTACTGCATTCACACATTTTAAAATATTGTATACCCACCCACAACAACACCCTTTTTAACCGATTTCTACGAATTCACTAATTAATGACCGATTCCTATAATTTACGGACCGTTATTGGTTAAAACTAAGATTCTTCTATCTTTACCAATAATGAAGCAAAAGCCTAAATAGCTTTGCATTGTAGACCCTTCCATATAGAAGTAGTTATCACAGGTAAAATTAGCTTACTTACGAATCTATTTATATGCCCATAATCATCATAATCAGCCTATAATGTTCCCACTGCTGGGACACACGCCTCTTCTATGTGAGAGGGAGTGGGCTGTACCGAATCTACCACGCGGGCCCAGTGCGAGTTGGTAAGTAGATGCCAAGTTTGGGATCAAAAATTCTACCATTGGTAACAAAACAATTCGTTTTTGTTTATAAGGAACCGAGCATAAATAAACATGCACACAAACTGCACGTCTTATTTATTAGGTAGTTTTAAAAATAAAACACATAGGGAAAGTAAATAACATACATAACATAACATCACGCCTCGTTTCCCCGAAGGGTTATGCAGAGGTGTACCTCTATATTACACCCACATTTCGCCAGTTATGTTTGTCCCATGTAACAGGGGGCGAGCCTATTGCCATCAACCGGGCGCAAATCCAGACTCCGGGCTGCTACTGAGAAATTCCGGATAGAAAAACCCAATAACACTTTGCCCGACCTGGGAATCGAACCCAGGACCTCATGCTCAGCAGTAGCGCTTGCGACCACTAGACCAACGAGGCAGTCATAAAAACAAATAACATAAATAACATATTAGGTATGTATTGTAAGATAACCTAAATAAATAAAGTAGCAAATAAGTACTTACATAAAATTAAAATAAGCCCTAAGCGTTTATATGCAATTATCTACCTACATTACCTACAGATAACTTTTACAACATATAAAAACTCTTATTACAAATAATTAAATATCCACCAAGTAAACAAGGAGAACTACCCGAATAATTTATACAAATTAATCAGTAGGTACGTTTTTATATTTATAATAATTAATTATTATTCACTGAAGGTACCTTATTAAAATATTTCAATTTTTATGGGTAGACCCGTTTGTCATGTGAAGGCTAGAGGCCGGTGTTCCTATAAATACTTACCTGAAAGTACAGTGAAACAAAGAGATTTGTTGGTAGGTATACAGGCAGCTAACTTGCAACAACTTTACACATTGTTATGAGTTTGCTAAGTACTTACCTAGGCTTTCACATCAGACTTTAATGTGAGTCTAATGGTTTAAAAAAATATCATGCACACAATACTGTACTTTTAGTTACTGTGTTTTTTATAGTTGCACTGAATAAAGCCCCATTTAGGCCAGCCACGTAGGTACCTACAGTCACAATTCAGTTTCGAAAGCAGCAAATCCATTCATAATCTAGTAAAGTCTAATAGTAATCTAGCAGTAGTAGGTAGTAGATTATGAATGGATTTGCTGCTTCCGAAACGGAGTTCCGAATCTGAATTCCGATAGCATGTGGCCGGCCTTACACGATAAAAGTTTCTTCCCAGTGGCATACCTACAATAAAATTGAAGCAAAAAATGATTTGCTTCGTCTAAACACTGGTTAGTCGGTGCAACTTTTATTGTTGCTTCAATATCAGGTTTTAATGATTACCTATCTATCTAGTTGCGCAGGAATTTTTCGACGCCATATTTTAGTTTTTTAATAGATTAAGTTAGTTTAGTATATTATATTCTTATGTTATTAATCTATCTAATATATAAAATTATACAATAAATTGCCAAAATGTATCAGAAGTGAGGAAAATGTCAGCCATTTAAAAAAAAAATTGTTCCTGTTTTTAGTTGAAAAGACGTATTACTCGATTGAAGACTATTTAAATGTCAAATTATGACTAAATTTAATTTTCTTTGACATTCTTAATAATTAATAATATAATTCAATTACTTTATTTTATGCGGCTCATGACATTTTTCAATTGCTTCATTTCTTTTATCCTAGACTTTATTAATTATGATAGTAAAAATAACCTGCTTACTAATATTATATTTGTATGCCGATTATTGGCCGAACATACAGATCAGCTAAAATGTATAAATAACATCTTTTTGTACTTATGTTCACAAATAAAGATTGATTTGATTTGATTTGATTTGATAAAAATGTATATTGACAGAGTAGTGGAATGATGAATATTTTTCCTGTACGTACACCAATCTCTTTTGCTTACTGTACATTTATGTACCTACAGGTACCTACGTTGGTACCTTGGTACCTACTTATGTGGGCAGCTGATGTGATCTCTTATGTGGCTAGTAGGTATCTACTAGTAGCTACTTCATTCGTCTGCTTCAGGTCAGGCAGGTTTTCCTAAGGGTGGAATATTTATGTGAGAGATTAAGTAGGTATATCTACTTAGGCTTGAAAATTTAATTTGATTTTAGTTGTACTGTGTATCTTTTGTTTGTATAGTGGAAATGTGCATGAAGAAAGAATTTTAGTTAATATTAGGTTTATGTACATTTAAGTTTGTTAAGTTAGGTACATAAATAAGTAGGTAAAGGTAGTTTCTTTAAAAATTACACATGTATACGATTAATAGTTTTAGAAGTTTAGATTTTAGGCATCTTGAGACTTGTAATACCTACATATTTTAAATATTCTTCAATAAAAAATTTCATATTATTTTCTGCATATATTTTTCCAAGTTCCTCAAAATAGGTGTACCTACATATCTTTAATTAATTAATTTTTTAGTACTTAATAATGAAAATACCTATACCTAGACCAAGCTATCATAGTAAGCTAGGTACCTACCTCTTTTACAAAAACAAAAAAAACAGTATCGTAATTGTAAAGGAGTTACAGTAAAACGAAGTACTCCTAAGTCCCCATTGGTGTCCCTTGATTTCCTTAAAAGTCGCATTTACTATAGGTAAGTAACATACAGACATGTGTAGCAACTAGGACCCAGGGTTGTCGACTTTAGAAAAAGTTTCGATGCTCTATTCAAATTGGAATCGACCGATTCTGATTTTGCACATAGAGAACGCTTTAGGTACCTACTTGCCTACTTGTTTGTCTCTTCTTCTCTTTTCTTCTCGTCTTCTTCTTCATAGAAGAACAGCAGCAACAATATTGATGCTCTTTCACTGAACCACCACAAGCCTACCTACACTTCAGCTCAGTTTATTATTAAAGGGCATTCAAACCACACGACCATTCGCTGGGGAAGTTTATTTTGACTCGACCTACACGGCTTCCTGCCTAATCCATTAGCATAATCAGCCGATAATGGTCCCACTGCTGGGACACAGGCCTCCTGTCGGTGAGAGGGAGTGGGCCGTAATGCACCACGCGGATCCAGTGCTGGTTGGTAAATGTCACATGTCTTCGAATTGTTTGGTTCTAAGACATGCCGGTTTCCTCACGATGTTTTCCTTCACCGTTTTGATCGCCTGTGATCCATTATTTTAATTATATTCCAGAAAACCGCTTTAAATAAGTAACGATACTCCATAACAGAGTTAGCAGCTCATCCCGAACTATCTTCTGGAAGACTTTCTTAATATCCTAAGGGCGGAGTTCATCGACTTTCAAAACGGCTGTTTAGATATTTAATCAGTTTTTTCCTTAGAAAATTTGTCACAAACCAACTGTTTAAATACCTAACCTGTGGTTTGAATGTTAGTGAACACGGGCCTGAGAGCTTCCTAAACCATCTGTTAAATTCCAAGTTAGACCCATTTTCAAATAAGTTCAACCAGCTCTCGTATCCCGAGACATTCTAATTTCAAAACATTAAAAGTCTCTAAACATTTCGGGACATTCGCCACCGGGCTGAGTCCCGTTCAACCCTACCCCGGGGAAGGTTCGTGATTCGATAGTATCGTTCACCCGACCTGGCCTGTCCTCTACACGACTCCTTTAACTGTGCGACTAACCTCACCGTTTCATTCCTGGGAACGTGCCTGAGCTTACTTCTTATAGGTTTAGGTGGGTTAGATATTAAGGGACAGTTTGGTTGAGTTAAATTTGGATTATAGTGTGGGTTATAATTTTTATGGAGGCTGGGTTAGTAGGTATAGGGAAGGGAATCTGCATTAAATATTTTGATTTGGAGATGCGTTTCTGGTTCATCAAGTTTTGGAAAACGTTTGAAATGTGAGAAAAAAATAATGGTTTTTTTTTTTTGGTATGGACTTTACATAACATAAACATCACTCTAGTAATCCCCGAAGTGTTAGATAGGTAGAGGTGTACCTGTAGTACCTACACCCACATTTCACCAGTTATGTTTAAGTCCCATGTCATAGGGTGCGAGCCTATTGCCATCAACCGGGCAAAAATCCTGACTCTGGGCTGCTACTGAGAAATTCCTGATGGAAAAATCCAATAACACTTTACCCGACCTGAGAATCGAACCCCAGTCCTCATGCTTGCTTTGAATGCGTTGCACCACTAGACCAACGTGGTATGGACTTTAAAGCACTGCCTACCTACTCTTTATTACAACATGACATAATACAAATAAGACAAATTTTTGGAAGAAAATGCTTAAAAACCATAACTGTAAATGAAAATAACTGAAACTCTACAAAAGAAGTAATTAAAAAAAAATTAAAAGCCGAGCCGAGCCGTTTAAAAGAAATGAACTGAAAATTATGAAATAACTTTAATTTCGGTGTCTTGGGATCTGTATTTCAGTTTTTTGCTACCAATTATAATAATACATACATACCTAGGTACATAAACTCACGCCTTCTTCCCATGAGGGTAGGCAGAAACTACAGAACGCCACCTGCTACGATCCTTACACACTCCTTTTGCCTCGTTTACATTCATACATCTGGTCATACACGCACGCCGGTTGCGAGTACTACGCCCTATCTGACCTTTCTGAAGAACATCACCAATAAGATCACTATATGTCTTCCTAGGGCGTCCCCTCCCGGCGTCCACTCACATCTGCTGTGTAGGTAAATACCTTTTGTTAGTCGACTTTCATTCATCCTCTCAACATGACCAAACCATCTAGCATACTCTTTTCAATTTTTGAAATAATTGAATTTTCAATTATAATAAATGTCAAAATATTGCAGTTCCAATAATATTACTTAGCTTAGCATAGAAAGAAGGAGCTTACTCCTTCTTTCTTTGAAGTCGGTTAAAAAAGAAATGGTTCGTTCAAAAGATATTCATGCCTTTGCGGGCTACATTTGTCTTTGTGTCTAATACTAAAGTAAATAAGTGGATGACAATAACTTAAGCCACCTTACTGGTCAATTTCAATAGAATTTAAATAAAAGTGACCCTTCTAAGTAAAGCTTTATGTAGTCAATCACTACCGAGTCTAATATGGATCTGGTGGAACTTTGAATCTGGTTTCAGACCGATATAGTGCATAGAATACCTAGTTTATACAGGGTGTCCAGTAAAGAATGCATAACCTTGAAATAGCATATAATAGACCTCATGGCCGTTCCAAAAAAAATACAATAAAAATATATATATATCCCAAGTACCTAAGTAGGTAGGCAGGTAGGAACCTAAGATTTTTTAGCAAAAAATACAATTTTTTTTAAAACTTTATTTTACATTCTTCTTCACCATGACCTCAAATGAACGAACGAGGGTTTTCTGAAATGAAATTGACTAGGTGGCAACACTGAGACATCAGGTCAGCTGTCAAAAGTATCAAAGCGCCCATATTTTCTTTAGTCGTGACTGAATGACGAACGAATGAAACGAGTGATGAACGTCAGCATATATTTTATATTCATTGTTGAAATGGATGAGTCTTGTCAAAGTGGCGCCGACTGGTGGCGGGAATTTTCGTGAAAACCTTCATTCCATCGGTTTTTTTGTTGTTTTTTTTTTAACATTGTACGTTGACTATTAGGGGCTTGTGGCTAAGAAATAACAGCCGCACGGGTCAATCGATCAGGTTAAGCTACGGTTGCCGCGGTTGGCCCGTGGATGGGTGACCATCTTTACATACCAAGACCCCTCCGTGCCTCGGAAAGCACGTTAAGCCGTTGGTCCCGGCTGTCATTCGTGTATCTTTGACAGTCGTTACGGGTCGTCAGAAGCCCGAGTCTGACAACCAGTCTTACCAAGGGGTATCGTAGGTATTACCCATTAACTGGGTTGTGGAGGTCAGATAGGCAGTCGCTCCATCTAAAATACTGGTATTCAGCTGCATCCGGTTAGACTGGAAGCCGACCCCAACATAGTTGGGAAAAGGCTAGGCAGATGATGACGTTGACTATTACCTAGGTATTGGTAGGCGACAGAGACGCAGTAAATAGTGTTGCTAGAAATTGCACAGTATTTTGTTCTAAAAATTCGTGTCTTAGGTAGGTAGGTACTACCTAGGTACTTAGGTACATGGGATCCTATATACCTATGTTTTTCAATTTTGTAAATGTGAGTACCTACCATGGAGCGGTTTTATGTTAGGTATGATGTAGGTACTTATGTTGACTTGAAAGAGTATGGCAGTTGAGAGTATGTCATGCTCACTTAAATGTCTCGCTGATGGTGGCGCGTGTGTTGGATCATTCGGTTCCCTACAAAATGGTTGAGCTGGATGGTGGTCATGTTCGTGAACGGGCGCCGTCAGTGGAGACTGGTCACCTCTTAGCTGCCAGGGCTTATTTTTAATCTTATATTTTAAATTGTTTTAATTATCTATTTTTTACATTGTTCTCACATATAGAAGCAACAAGAACAATAACATTGTACATACCCAGGATTTTGTAACAATTTTGATTTAAAAGAGTGTCCATGGAGTTTCTTGCCCATTCTTTTCCATAGAGATCTACGTTTTGGAATGGGCGACTAGCTTCAATTTTCTGACTAACTGACTGACTCTTTAACAATTCAAAAGTGCCTGTAATTGGTTTAATTGAAATAAATGCTTTGAGTTTGACTTTGAGTTTTCGTATTTTTTTAGAACGGCCATAAGGTCTATTATATTTTAAGGTTATCCATTCTTTACTTGACACCCGGCATAATTTCTAATGTTGAAAAGAGTCTTTTTGCTTGGTAGTGTGCATAGTAGGTACTTTATCCCTTTACCTATACATTGTTTACAGTTCGCTTGTCTAGGTAGAACATGCCTTCTACATGTAATTCCCTTAATAAGCTAACTAACACCATGCTAGTATTTCGACGATACTCCATACCATGCCTCAACGCTAAGCCTCCTAAGACACAAGCAGCCGTACGCTCAGACTATAACATGTATGTCCGTATGTAACAGCGATAATCTCCGCAACATACTCGTACAATAAACCTACCCCGCCCGTTAATCGAGTTTAACCCCTATAAAATAACGAGACCAATTCAAAATTTACGAGATATACGAAATGTTCGCTTACCACAACAGTTATTAATTGCTGCGGATGTAGCTATAAAGCTAGGAACACACTAGACGCAATAAACATGCCGTTATCTGTACCCAGGGCCTATTTAATACTCACTTTACAATGATTGGTGCAATCGATACTTACCTAGTTACAACAGTGTTCTACATGAATTATGATCAGTGGCTTCACGTTTTTATAGTCGTGCATTATAACATTGTTAATTAGTATGTGTTGAGTGGCAGTTTAACATAAACTATCGAACTTATCCAATCGCAGGAACGTAAAAAAAGAAATTCGCGTGTTGCACAGGTTTGAACGTTAAACTCTAATTAACCTACTGTTTACTTAATGTAAACACCTTCAATGAGTCAATGCTCCCACTTACTTTCGCACTTGCCAATCAGAGTTTTGTTAACAACAAACAATAGAACGGCCGGCCCATACTATGGAGGGGCGGCTGCGCAGGTAGGGTTACTGTTACTCTGGCTAACGACACACAATTATTCACTTTACAATCACTCGGGGAGAGCTGTAAAACTGACCAATAAAAGTTCATTATCTATTGGCTTGTTCGCACTTCCAACTTTTATTTTATTAGTTTACGACGGCACCCCGACTACTCATAAAACTAGTTGTAACCAGCTCTGATTGTGAGCTCCTTCGGCCAAATTATTTGTAGTACGTAATTTAGTTTGATGACTGAATTATGTCGTTATGGTATTTTTATTGGATCGTTTATTGGTATGGAACTCGTTTGGAACTCGTTTTATTTCCAACACATAAGTCTTTGGGTTTGTTGTGATTCCCCTTTTAGTATGTTTGGCTTCCGTGAAATATTACTCAGTTCATTATACGCGTGCCGAAGGAATGCCCAGCAATTATATCTAAGTATTTTTATCTTAATGCGTTTTTGAAAAGAGTTATTTTCGTAGATCGTGTAATTGGTTGTTCATCACTGCGTTCAGTTGGTATCTTTATTAAGGCCAAGTATATAATTAATTTCAATACTTGAGCGTAATTATATAGCTACCCTTTCTCACGATATAGGTATCGTGCCGGCAAATAAGTTTAATATTCATACACTCCGAGAACAGATAATATGAAGGACGTCGGGGGCTATATTTTAAAAATTACCATTTATTAAAAGCTCGCTGAAAACGTTATTTACTGGGTACAAGTGACATTTGATGGGCGTGCCGGTGTTTATGCAAAGTGCAGCAAGACGTGCCCAGCGTTTTGCGTATCGGCCGGTTTGTTCAGAGCGTTTTCCAATAAGTGGCAGCTACTTACTTAATTGCTTTAACACATAATGATTATGATTGGTCAGCGGGGCCTTGGATACGTGTAGCCTTTACCTATGTACCTACCAGTTTGTAGGTATATAATCCCTTATTTCAATATTATCTTTAGTTTAATGATGTATAGGGTATTGAAAGCTCTAGATACCGGGAGATAAACTAGGTAATTACGCCTGCAGCATATTATTTATTAGGTATCGTAGCTGGTAAAGTTATGACTTAGGTACCTATTTAGGTATTACTTTACTAGCTGCGCCCCGCGACTTCGTTCGCGTGGAAGTCGTAAGATACACAATAGGTATACCTACTAAAATAACAGCCATATTTTAATAAAACTCCCTCGTCCCCCGACCCGTCCGAACTACCTACCTAATAGTTTACTTCGTTTTCGCTTAGTGTTCTTTCTGACTTTTTTCTTTTTGCTCCGCTCCTAAGGGTCGTAGCGTGATGTTAAATAGCCTATAACTATCCTCGAGAATTGGTCTACCAAATGCAAAAAGAAATCCGACTTTTTGTTCACAATTTCATGGGTTTTTTTTTTGTTGCGCGGAACCCTAATTATTTTTCTAAAATAAAAGTGGCCTAAGTTACTCCCTGTAACATCAGCTATTTGCCAGTGAAAGTCCCGTCAAAATCTGTCCAGCCGTTTCGGAGATTAGCCGGAACAAACAGACAGGTAGACGAAAATGTTAAAAATTGCTTTTTTGTTATAAGTAGGTACCGTATATAGGTACCTACCTACTTTCTTTTGCATTTAGTAAAAAGTGGTTATTTTGACATTACAAACAGACACTTCAATTTTATTTATTTGTATAGATTTTACTTATTCACATGAACCTTTTTTTATTAAAAGCAAGATTGGTTAATAAAACAATAAAGTGTTGATTGATTGCATTGACTGAAGACAATAATTTGACATTGTGACACATATTTTTTAATGAAAATAAGTTAGGTACCATCATACCAATTTACCCATACCTACCACTCAATAACTGGGCAAAGTTCGTTCCAACAAAAGTGTACCTACAATAAATTAGAAACGTCGTAAATTCAGTAAGGCGCTTTAATTGAAATCCCGGCACTTAATTGAGTGGCTAGTACGTTCTGCGCATGCGCTCCTTCCCACTTATTTATACTAATCGCACGTACCTATACAGGGTTATTTTTAAATTCAATGGCGAAACTTCACAGCATTGGAGGAATTTAAAAGCAAAAAAAAAACCACTAAATTTTTAGCATATTCTCTACCTATATACTCGTATATGTATATGTATGCTTACCCGTACACTTATGCAAAGTTCGGTAACGATTTTCTCGTGAAAAGACCTATTTCATAATAGTATGGTTTCGAACATACTAGGTGTGTTCGTAACAAAAAAATTTACTATGGGCAAGTAAATACTACATTAGGAAAAAATCACTTTTGAATCTTGTTTAAGCAGTGTACCTAAGTACTTATGCTCGTGACGGTACCAAAATGAGTTGATCCTGTCAGCAGTAGTTTAATTAAAATTATGATTTTTCAAAATATTCTTCATATTTTAGAAACTTCACAGGTTACGAGTACCGGTGTCTACTGACATCACATCACCTGTGAAGCTTCTCCAGTTAATTTAATTGACCCTGTATACCAAATGCATCATTTATCGAGCCGCTCACGTTTGCAGTTACACCTGCATTTCCAGCATGTAAATACGGATGAAATAGAACGCAAAGGGTGGTGAATAAAATTAGCTGTAACCTCTAGTTTCCTGGCGTTTGCATTGCAGCCACTATGCAGTTAAACTGCTAATAAGATTGGTCTTTTTGGAACTAAGTCATAACTCAGTTCCAAAACACCAATCTAAAAAAATCCAACAACATTGTTGAATTTTTCGTTGACACAGGACCACATTCAGCTGTTGATGAGGCCATTTATTTCAATTAAACCATTTACATGCACTTTTGAACTGTCAAGGAACCTGTCAGTCTGAAACATGAAGCTAATCGCCAATTCCAAAGCGTAGTAGGTCCCTATGACGACTACTAGGTCCCTATGACGACTACTAGGTCCCTATGACGACTACTAGGTCCCTATGACGACTACTAGGTCCCTATGACGACTACTAGGTCCCTATGACGACTACTAGGTCCCTATGACGACTACTAGGTCCCTATGACGACTACTAGGTCCCTATGACGACTACTAGGTCCCTATGACGACTACTAGGTCCCTATGACGACTACTAGGTCCCTATGACGACTACTAGGTCCCTATGACGACTACTAGGTCCCTATGACGACTACTAGGTCCCTATGACGACTACTAGATCCCTATGACGACCACTAGGTCCCTATGACGACCACTAGGTCCCTATGACGACTACTAGATCCCTATGAGGTAGTCACGACAGTAAAAGCATCTCACTTTAGGAACACCATTGCGTCCATCTGTTTTTTAAACAGAATTTTCTTTAGGTACATACCATACCATACTGTAAAGGGGTAGGTAGGTAGGTTAAAAGATTGATACGAAAATCCTTCAATAACTTAATCACGAATGATGTCGTGTTCAAAATTCTAAACGATCAAATTAAAACAACTCAACAGAATTTATACTTGTTTATTTTTAAGCATAAACAAAATTAACGAATGACTTAATTTATAGCTTCATTTGCTACTACCATTGACCTTAATAATAAGGCTGTGAGCGCATAAATTAATCGTGGCATTCACAATCGTAAAAAAATTGACTTACGTCATTTTTCCTTAAATACATATTGTACTTCCAAAAATACTAAAATTCACCCATCCATTAGTCACATTTCACACCTTTAGATCTAGAATCCAGTTCCTATAAACACTATCTAAGAAGGAACGCTGACAGGCTATAAAATATGTATAAAACAATGTCTGCCAATTTAAATAATTCACACATCAATTAAAGTCGTATATCTTTCGACATTTAGATAAAAGTCTTAATTGGATATTTATGCCAGTTTCTTTAGCGTGCCTATTATCTATAAAGATATACCTGATACATACCTACATCTTAATATTAGGTAGGTATCGACATTAAAATATCCAACACAAGTGGTGATACTTAGGTACCTACTCTTGCACTTTGGAATTTAAGTACCAATTTCACCACTGAAACTGAACGCGATCAGCACGTCTAAAAGAGCTGTCAGTGTCAAAATAGCTATGGAATATTGACACTGACAGCTCTTGAACGCGGTTTAGAAGTGCTGATTGCGTTCAGTTTCATTGGTGAAATCCGCACTTAGATGTGCTGAATGTGCTGATCGCGTTCAATTTCATTGGTGAAATTCGTCCTAAAAGAAACTGTGTGACCTCTGAGTTTGTGTCGGTCTTTACCTCAGAGTTAGAAGAAAACACCGACCCCATCTATTTGTAAACATAATTTATTGTTGACGTGTAGAAGTGCTTTTCATCAATTATCATTTACATACTTACTTAGATGTAGGACCTACTTCCAGAGCACCCTGGGTATAGTCAGTAGTCAGCCCCACTACTACCTTGCTAGCAAGCTACGAGTATTCTAGTTGCTGCCGATACAAAACAAAAGACTATATAGATTTACTTATAAGGTATAAACAAAAACTCTATCAAAATGTAGCGACAGAGGGCGTTGGGAGTAAATAAACTGGGAAGGGTTGAACCCCTCAACTTTTTCCTTAGCCGGGCCTCTCCGACCCCCATCAGTCTTTTCCAGAGATACGCTAATTTATTTTTATCCGAGTTTCTTTATTGCGCTCGAGATTCGTTCTTCGTGGTATTGTTTAAGGGTCTGATTAAAGTCGGGGGCGTTCGCACCGGTTTTCCATTATTTAATAGTGTTATTATACTGTTAGATTAGGTAATTGTCTTTTGGTGATGCGAATTGCAGTTACCTATCTTAATTAGAATGTAGATTATTTTGACGAATATTCATCTTAAAGTTTAATAAAGTAGTAATAGCTTTTCATTAAAAATTATCAAAAGTTAAATACGGTCGGAATGTTGCTTTTGTGTTAACTGTCAACAAATATTCTTATTGGATTCAGTTTATACTTCGATAATCCAATAAATTAACGGCTACTTTATATTCAAAAATTAATATTTATTTATATAATTATTCATTTCTTCTTTACAATCAGGAAAACTACGGTATATTTTAAGCTAGCCGGCCCCACGTAAGACGTGACAGTATTAATGAAAGGCATAACGGAATCGCATACTTACTGTAGGTAAGTATGTACCCTTGCATAGGGCTGCCGGTTACTCGAAATTCTTGTGAGCTGTCAAGTAGGGATGAAGTGAGTTTAAACTATATGGTTTGGAATTTTCATGGTGACAGGATTCATGATGGAAATCACCTCTTAAAATTGTCCAAGCTTACTTCGTTACTACCAACAACCAACAATAAAGACTCCTGCAAACAGACGCGAAACGCGACGCGACACAAAGACACCGCGTGTCGCATGTCGCACCTGTTTTCAGGCGCCTTTAACCTATTCTAAGTACGAAGTAGGTATTTTCTTTTGTTTTACATCTTGAATATTAAAAGTGATGTAGGTACCTACTTTTGTTTTTGATGAAGTTATTGTGATATAAAATAGATACCGAAGCGTATCGCATTTGGTGGAATGAAGTTATCAAAGGGGACTGTTGTCTCAGACTCTCAGTAATTGATACCGTCCCGGAAATCTCAACCATCGAAGCGTATCGTGACCGATTTTTGTAGTCTTCTACTTTCTTTTTTTGGACCGGGCCCTTTAGTAGGTACTTAAGTAATTGTTACATCTTTTACTCAATTTAAAATGTAACAATAAGTTACATAAACGAGCGGGACTTATCAGAACATGGTTGAACCGTTACAATTTTCTGCAGTAACATAATTTTCCAATTTCAGGCCACAATTATCTGAAAAAGAAAACCCACACAAATAATTTAACAGAATTCGAAAGGGAAAATCGACCCATAACTAATTTATGAGAGTTAAAAATGATAAGTATCCATGTTTTGGGGTAACATTGTTTTTGCGATCGCCAACCCTGTCATTACCGTAAGGTTGACCATCCCTGTGAGAGCCCAGATATATCGTTGAAACACTCCTGGAGTGCCAATAACATTTGTGTTCAGGAAATGTGCGGTAGTTCTCATAATAGTGGTTGGATTCGAGTGTGAATCGTACTAAGTGTTGGAAACTCATTGGTCTAATTTGAATCTCATTCTGTTATCACTCGCTTGCTTCTAACTTGACACACGAATTTCTGTTTAATCTAAACTGACAAAACTTTGATTAAAAGGATGGTACTTATCTACCTAATAAAATATCTAGTAAATAAACAAAGGCAAGGTAAGCAAAAATGCGTTTCGGTTGAAAACCCAATGAAATAATAAAAATAATATTCAATCCTGAAACCTGAACTTTTTATTGTTTATACGAATTACGAACAGCTCTTACTGTGTCATAATTTTGCTGCACTGCAATCTGCTAAATCTTATAAAATTCTACCACCATGAATAACTTAAATACATTCCAACAAAACGTTATCTGGTTTCTATTATAGTAAATACCTACCCGGTTTGAATTTGTATAAACTATCGAGTGATAACCATTCGACTTGCCAGGACCCCTAGTAGGTCCCAGGAGTACCAACTCAACCAAATAATTGCTATTCTATTCACACTGAGAGGACGATTTATGCCCGGAATTATTTCCTTGTTGTTTTATTCGGGGATTTGTCACTCACCCCCTGTTTTATAATTACCCTAGATATCGAGTAAGTTTTTAAATCGAATTTATGTTGTTTTAGGACAACTTTTGGCATGGATTAGTTTGTACTGAATGTAATTATGGGATTTTAGAAAGTTTTGCTAAATAACTGTTTTGTGCATAATCTGGGCTTAATACGGTCTTGAGATCTGCCGTTGGAGTTGTATTTGAATAAACTAGGTCTAAACTGGTAGTAAATAAACTGGATTTGGAAAGTTTTTAGCTTCATTTGTCATTCTTTTTTTCTGATAGGTGGGTCGTCTTTCTTGTTTTCTTGAAGGTTGGTGTAGTTTCCACTGTCATCCATCCAATCAGACTAGTAAATCCAAAGTAATTTTTACTACATTCGTCTTATTAATTGTGTAAAATATCTACTAGCAGCGCCCCGCGGTTTTACTCGTATACCTAAGTCTCGATCCCGTAGAGATATCGGGATAAAAAGTATCATAATATGCTAATCCAGGTTACAAACAATTTGTGTGCCAAATTTCATCCAAATCCGTTCAGTACCTAGTTTTTGCGTGAAAGAGTAACAAACATCCACCCATCCATCCTCACAAACTTTCACGCTTATAATACTTATTAGTAGGATAGGAAGTAGGATGATCAAGTAAGTAGGTAGGTAGTAAAAAAAAATCATACTTATTTTTAATTACTAATAATACAGGGAGAAACAAAATTTATGGAACCATCAATCCAACTTTTCCAGTATTGCAACTTATAACCCAAATATTTTATTCTTATTAGTAAGTACTTACCAACATACCTACCTACTTGTTTCAAGCTATGCCAAGGTTAATCTTGGCACAGCTTCCAAAACAATCCAACTGCCTAGTTGGAAAAAACGTGATTAAAATATTAATTGTAACTCTATTTAATACTATTTTAAATGTAACAGTATGTTTCCAAAAAGCTGAATAAGTATTTTCCGGGTTAAAATAGACTGTAAATAACGCGAACCTTCGTTGAAAGATTTGATTCAGCTAACATACGCTATAGTAACGCCATCTAATGGCATTGTAAAACTTTCATCTTAATTTTCAAGTTAATATTTGGGTAAATCTTTGTAAATCGCTATTGTATCGACTATTATTTTGTCTTTAAATAAATTTTGTATTTGTAATCATTGAATTTCGGACGAAAACTTGTTACAAAGTTTCGTAAACGAAGTACCTTACTCGAGGTCTAAGAAGTTCTACCGTTCGCCGCTAGATGGCGCGCAACACAATATTGTCACGCCATCACTCGGTTGCGGCCGTTCAGTGTACTAAACGGGTAGAGCGAGGGAAAATCCGCCGGCGGGACACGAGCGGATGTTTATGATGCAATTTACAGTTCGTATATTGCCAGGCACTTCATATAACACGACAATATACTTCTGAATTCTCTTTCAAGTTGTTTGGGTTTCTTGAAACCTGCACTAAGAAAATTCTTTCTCAGATCTTAAGTACGTTTATTATGAACTACCTGTCTAGGTTTTGTGTTATGACTACGACACCACGTGGCTTAGCTTTTATTTGGTTTTACTTAAAACTAGTTACTACCTGCTATATTTTTGTGGATCGTAACTATATTTTGTTTGTACAATTACAGCATTACGTACCAAAACTTACGAAAGAAGTCATTGTTGATCTTGTGCGTTACGAATCTGCAAAAAACGAATATTAGAATAATTCATGTAATACTGCTTTATTACATCATTTTGTAACTCAAAATTAGCCAAATAAAACTACTTATTGTATTACAAAATGCATAATAAAACATCTGAAATCTATACGGCAATGTAATTCGTCCGCAGTGCTACACTAGCGGCATCAATCGAACCCATAAAACATCAACTTTACGACGTGATGACCTCAAATGGCTCATAAAAAGCTTCACGAACTCACTCACAGATGGCGGTATGGTCGTTGAGCGATGAGCGCCATCTACAATCGGCAACTGTGAGTTATAAGTCGCTAACTTGGAGGACCGAGGATATGGTTTTATTGGATTATAAAAGTTACAAGTTACGACGTTCGGCCGTCGAATATGGAGATATCGGAGGGCGAATGGGCGTGTAAGACAAGAGAACGACTTTTATTGTTTGTAAATTGGCTGTAAAATTATGAGTTCGCTCGTATTGTGCGTAATCACGGCGATCAGCTGTTATTTTATGGGATAAATCACTTTATTACCGCAAGTGGTGGTTTATGAGGCTATAAAGCTTCATTCAAATGGGCGTCAGGTTGTCTACCGCGTCGATGTGCTAATGTACATATTAACTAATGTTTTTATAGCTTTAATATGTCATTTATTGGTTTGACTCTTTGAATAACTTGGGAAAATTATTACTCTTTACATTAACATTTTGTTGCGATCTATTTGTTTAGGTGTCTCGATTTTCAAATTTGGTTTATTTAAGTTTGCTCTGTTGCCTTCTGGAATGTATGGTTAATCAGTGATCTTAAGGTTAATATTCTAGTATACCTACTTACAACTTTTTTTACTTAAGGCCGTCAACAAAGATTTCATCTCTAAGAGCGGGTTTATCACACGTTCATAGGTAAAACCAACCGCTCTTTTCTGTCATTATCTTGAATACAACATGCTGATACTCTTTAGAAATTAATAATATAAAAATAATATACTTAAATACTTACTCAATTAATATTTAATTAAATTTTATAAATATGGGAAACTTCGTATCGATTACTGTTTAATGATTCCGCTATTCGGTAAGAGATGGCGCCACATTGGATTACATGACGATACATAGCTCAAACAGATCGATGATGGCAAATTACTATTAATTGCTCTTAATAGAAGTAATATTTATTTGGATAGATCTGTCGCACAAAAAATATTCTAAATCATTTTTAGGGTTCCGTACTTAAGTACCTACCTCAAAAGGAAAAACGGAACCCCCTTACAGGATCACTTCGTTGTCCGTCTGTCTGTCTGTTCGTCTGTCTATCTGTCTGTCGGTCTGTCAAGACCCTTTTTCACAAGAACGCGTGGAGGTATCAAGTTGAAATTAATTATAAATACGTAGGTCTACGGTCCCTTGGAGCTCTAAAAAACTCAAGCTTCTAAGTCAACGCAATAAAAAAACACGGCCATTAATGCATCATATTTTGATACTCGCCAATAAATTAAAATCTATATAGAGTACCTACCTACTTCCCGTTGACCAAGAATCATGAAATTTGGCAAGAAGCAAGGTCTCACAGTACAAGCACAGGAAAATGTTCGAAAATCATTAATTTGTAGTTTTATCATATAAAAAAAACATTTTTTCTGCGATTACAAACTTACATTTGCAGTTGGAGAATTGACCGTGACGTATATCGATGTATGGGAGAACATGTTTTTCAACTACAATGTTAAGTTTGTTTTTGGGATAAATCCATACCAACTGCGGAACTATTCATTGTGCGTGGTCCGACACGCACTTGGTCGGTTTTTTTATTCGTTGTACTTAAATAACATTAACTATTAATTTATTGATGACAGACAGAAACTTAGTACCTACAGAGCACCTGCCTTCATCTATAATATTGTATATTAATATTCAAATATGTAGGTAACAAAGAAACCCTGTAAATATTCAAATAAAAACTACCCATACATGAGCATGACAAAAAAAATCGATATCAATGCGAGTCGTTTTTTCCTCACTCAAGTGTTTTTATCTCGTCAGCCAGTAGCGTCGAAGTTAACAGCGGCTAATTATTTGTTTTACGACACGTTTACGATCATCGTCATCGTTAACTTGACGTTTACGATCAGTTAACACCTCGGCCCGTGATTGTTTAGCTCGTGGCTCTTATTGCCACTTTATATTAATATTGTAAACATACACTTTTATTGATCGCAAGCGGCTCCATTGAAGTAGCGCGTATTTTAAAGTGGATTATTTTTTGGCCAATTTGTCGGATTTATTTGTCCGTTATTTTTCATCAGAATAATACTTCATTCTCACAATAAGAAAGACTACATTCATTTTATTTTTCTTTATTACAAACGGTACGGCTGGCCGCAAAACACATTGGCAACAGATTCCTAATACACTTTTTGATGTACAATAAAATGGATACAAGACCCAAGTGAATTGAGCTAGCCAGTTAATAAACGGAGGGAGAGAACAAGACAAAAAATAAATCAAGACAGAGAAAGAAATACTGAAGGAGAGACGTAATTTATGAGATGCACATTTGGGCTGAACAGCACCAAATAAAAAGTTATTTCCCGGTATGGTTATGATATTAATGTTCTGCTTTTATTTTGTTATTAAACACTCTTTTTAGCTTACTGTAATTACGCTCCGTCTTTGCCTTTTTGTGCTTAGCAGACATTTTTTTTAAGTAGTTCACAGCATTGTTTTAAATAAGAATAATGAAAATTCTGACTATAAATCTTGATTCCCAATTCAGTGATAAAATTAAATATTTCACGCTAAAAAAGTCTCAAGCTTCAAATAAAAAATAAGCCTAAAATATGTAACGAAAAAGAAATTAAAAATAAGAATAATGTAGACATGTTTTTCGCGACCGTACCGCCTATCGCTATGAGTAAGTTATGGCCGCTGTAGGGTGAGTTACACCCTGCTTAGGTCACGTGGCCCGAGAGGGATGCCACCACCAAAAATCCGCGGGGGAAAAAAGGACAAAACAAGTTGGGGCGGCAAGTTATCTTCGTTTCATTCAACTCACACTCGCACCGCCCGAACGTCCGTATAGATCAATAAAACTACTTTATCTCTTTTTGGCACATCCCCATCCCGTCGGCGACTTCCTAGAACGATACTTTGTTGTCGTTGCATCAAGCTTTCTCTATTGAAACAAATACACTCGTCAAACAAAAGTAAGTTTTTTTTGCAAGTCTTTTGTTTTCTTTTCTTAATTTCAAAAGTCGATTGCCATCTTTTCAGAAAAAAATTTCAAAGCAGAGAATTTAAAAAAGGAATACTAAATTCAAAAACAGACCGTTTGTTCACGCTCTTTTGTCTTTTTTTCGGAAAAAAAAAGGAATCCCGCTAACGCAATTGTCGCCCGTTTTTTACGCGGTGAGGTCGCGTAAGAACGTTTTATCCGTGTTTACAAAGGTAATGGCCATAAAATATTATTACCGGGCTATTAGGAGCGAGCCACAGGTAGGTCCGGGTGGCAGTCGCTAGTTCATTGCCGTTGCGATAGCGCACCGGTAGTTGTAAGTAATTGAAGCTGTTAATTTGTCGTTAAAGTGCTCCTGTGTCTTGTTTGAGCGGCTGCACGTGATTTAGGTAGGTAGGTCGGCCTTTTTATTTTAATACCTTTTTATCTGACCTATAGTAATTGTTTTTATGTAGTTACTCTACTTTGTGCCGTATCTTTCAACCACCACATTTTTATTCTGCATTCAATTCTACCGTTTTAAAATTTTTTAGCCTACAAAATCCGGAGAATCTTCCCTTAAATATTTTACAAACCTCATTGATACTTACTGTTTAGAGAAGTGGCCGTTTTTCGGTAGGCTGTCACACTGGCATATTTCGTGGCCGACCGTCTTCCGGTGTCACCTAATAAAGTAATTACTAGGGTAAAGTCGGGTAACTCTCCGCCTTCTCGCTTCACCGCGACTTCACTAAGTTGGGACGACACAAACGATTCGTGTCTGAATTTAAAATTGAGCAATTTGGCAATGTAATGACACCCCTGTTGTTCTGAGTTAATTTGGAAATTGAGTTCTTGCAAGGGATAGGTACCTAAATGCAGTGCAATCTACATTATGTTAACATTAAAAGAAAACTTAAACACAGAAGCATGTAGGTCTGCGGCAATCTGACAAGTTTCAATCATACCAAACACCACAATAATTGGTCATGACATTAAGTTTGTACAAAATTCGCTCTTGTTCTTTGAATAATTTAGGTACTTGTTAAATCACCAAACCAACCCATCGTAAAATTTATTGTATGACACTCTATTTATCCTTCTTCATTTCATATTGTTTTGAACATTTACTTAACTAGGTACTCGTCTGCTCCAAAACCCGTCAAAAACAAGTGACATACGCAAAAGAAAATAACTTTTCTATTCATCAAACCAGCAATCGCCACTACAAACAGTGACCTTCTATATGAAAGTCATTCATAAACCGTAGAAGCAGAAAGAAAATGTGATGAAGCGAAGAATATCGCCTTTATATCTTGTAACTACTATCCTAATACAATAAAATCGTTCTTGTATAAAGCGATGGTGCGTTAGGAGCAATCTACACTTTTCCTCACTTTCCCCGCTCGCGGGAACTTACGAAACATATGTATGTATAGGGATGTTACCAGTTTTGTCACGAATAGTTATTTTCCTAGACTAAGTATGTGAGGGGTTGGAATCTTTCATCTTGTATCACTCTACTTTGATTATAAAGTTTATCTAATATCAAGTAAGAAGTAGTTATAAATTAGTGACAAGCCTTACTATACCTATATTAAAGGAGGTATAAGTACCTAACGTATTGCAAAAGATCTTCCATTAAGAATGATTTATTAGTTTAATTATCAACAGAACATCTTTAAATGTGTCAGCCATGTGTCCCAAATATGTCATCATTATAGTATCAGAGCTTTTAGTAGATACTGCTGTAATATATTTTTCGTCAATGATCAAGAAAGAAGGGTTGTGGAATCTTATACTTACATAGAAAATCAGAGTTAACTAGGGACTAGGTATTTCTTTTTACATACATAACATATTACATAACATAACGCCTGTAATCCCCGAAGGGTTAGGCAGAGGTGTACTTACCTATAGTACCTACATCCACATTTCGCCAGTTATGTTTAAATCCCTTGCAATAGGGTACGAGTCTATTGCCATAAACCGGACACAAATTCAGACTCCAGGCTGCTACTGAGAAATTCCAGATGGAAAAACCAATAACACTGTATCCGACCTGGGAATCGATCCCAGGACCTCATGCTCAGCAGTAACGCTGCGACCACTAGACCAGCGAGGCATTCAATAAGTTAGTCAGTATTTTTTTTTGTTTGTTTAAAACTGTCTATTTTTTGTACAACGCTGCAAGATCTTAGCTAAGCCTTCGCTTCACATGCAGAGTATATATTCTAATGCTTTATTTAATCTCTGAGTTATCTAGTTCAGATGCTATAGGTAATATTATCATAGACGGTGTACTTTATTGTAGGATGAAGATCTTCATCTGTTTCTATCCAATTACCATCAGACCTCCATCCATCATGGCTGAAGTGTCTAATCTCAAGACTATAAAATAAGTATGAACTTCAAGAAAATTTTGAACGCAAGTCTAAGGCAGATACAGCAATGCGCTCATACTTATATTGTCCGTATCAAACAAAAGTTTGGTCACGCTTAATGCCTTTACGACTGTCGAGGGTGACATAAAGAAAATGAAAAACATTTTGTATTATTCTTGTTGCGCTGTTACGCGAGTAACTTCAGCGATCCTCCTTAGGAGGGCTGCGCACACGCGACTTACACCTGCGTTTGTCGCTAAGCTTGCGGGGATGTAAGAATACGTTTTGGGTTTCATATTAGGGAGAAAAAGTTGCTCATGATTTGTTAATCCTATGATAAGTTATAAACATTTTTGTTAATTTGGCAAGCGAGGTCGCTTTAAGGGGGAAGCGCCAAGGTAGCCCGCGAAATTCAAATTTTCTTACGATTTTTGCAACTTGCAGCTCAGTGTCTGGGCGTATGTTAATTATAGTATGATTCGCGAGCATAACAAATATGTATTTAAAGAATTATAATCATTAAAAACAGTAATACAATTCTTTAAGTTGTATAATCCTGAAATGTTAATATTTCATGAAATAGTCATTCAATAGAATTACTTGGTCTTAGAGAGTTGTATTGATGACTTTAATGATTATAATTGTGTAAATACATATTTGTTACGGTCGCGAATAATATTTTAATCAACATACAACCTAATACTGACCTGCAAATTGCAAAAAACGTAAGAAAATTTGAATTTCGCGGGCTACCCTGGTGCTTTCACCTTAACGAACATTTTTAGGTAAAGAGTATCGTGTCACCATTGAAAAATTGTGTAGAAATTGATACAGCTCCACATGTGAGTGCACTTTGAAACATGAGGTAGGCATAGCTACAGGAATAACTACTAAGAAATACGTTATAAAAGTGACTTAACCCGAAACATGTTCATACAGTCATAAGAGTCCACATAAGTGGCCCCTGTTTAAAAGTGGTCACTGGAAATGTTGAAGCCAAGACGATAATGATGATGCTATAGTTTATTCAACCACAAATTAAATACCTACTCATAATCTACCCTCTTATCTTGTAGGGCAAAACTTGGGTAATCGGTGATAGTTTTGTTTTTTAATTGTAAAATTCGATTCATTGATCAGATTATTTTTTAAATTTACTGTGATACAGTAGACAAAAGAAGCTTTGCTAACTTATATCTAAAAATGTGGCAAATACTATAATGATTGAAAAATATACATTTATCAAGTCAGTAGTAACTTGGTAATAAAACACATATTATCTATCACCGAATAGCTACATATCACGGATTAGCCAAGTTTTGCCCTAATTAAACTCTGCCTATTGTCATTGAATTTTTCCAATTGCTCTAACAACGCCATGGAATGATTAGATACAATTATTACTAACTAGCTGTCGCATGCGGCTTCGCCCGCGTGGATGTCAATACTTCCCTATGTGAATCGGATTTTGTTCGCAATTTCATGGGTTTTTTTTTGAGTGGAACCCTAATTATTTTTCTAAAATAAAAGTAGCCTAAGTTACTCCTTATAACACCAGCTATCAGCCAGTGAAAGTCCCGTCAAAATTGATCCAGCCGTTTCGGAGATTAGCCGGAACAAACAGACAGACAGACAAAAATTCTAAAAATGGTTTTTATGTTATATGTAGGTACCGTATAATGATATACCTACTTTCGTATGCTTTTAGTAAAAAGCTGTTATTTTGACATTACAAACAGACACTTCAATTTTATTTATTTGTATAGATGTGTAGATATCTCGTGTCGGATCTATTTGAAGAAACACCATTGACTGTTTCTATGTCAACAAACTTAGGACTTCTGTTTAGTGCCAGACTAGCAAATATGAACAGTCATGTTTTTTTTGTTGAAAAATGAATATGCATGAGCTAGGTACGTATTACTTTTTATCTCTAGGTATTAGTTTGACGTTACATAAATCACGCATCGATTCAAATGCACATAGATTATGCTATAAAGTCGCGACTTTTTAAAAATAAATCTTGGTGTTCCAGCTTGCCTTAGCGCTTCCCTCCGTATCCAACGGTTTTTGCTTAGACAAATATCCGCAGAAACTAGTTAGGTACGTGTTTGGACTTGTTTATGTCGACTTCTTAATATTTATTACCTGTCTTTATCCATCTTAGCCTAGCAAGTCATTTGGGATTGTGTGATATCGTATTTTGTGTTTTTCATTTTTATTTAATTTAATTTATTTATTCATTTAACAATATTAACATTGTGTTGAATATAACATTTAAAAAATTATCACATGCAGAAACAGTAGGTACATTTAAAAGCCCAATTAAAATTTATGTGAAATAAGAGTCAAGAGTCAATTAATTTAAAATATGTCCACACTTCAAATAAATATAAAGTCAAATCAATAGCAACTATAACGTCAAAATTCAATGTCAAAATATTAAGAGCAGGTACTTACAACAAAAAAAAAAAAATATATATTTAAAGCTTGACCACTGCTGTTATATTATGTGACTATTTAAAGCTTGATCACTGCTTTTATATTATGTGACTATTTCTATCATTTGCCAATTAGAATAATTAGTTTAATTAGAATAACATTAGGTTGTATCTCTGTTACAGACATTATCTACGTCTTCATTATTTATTCTATGTCATCTTCCAGACTTTTCACTCGTAGCTAATTTGTTGCTATAAACATTGTTAAATGCTTTACTGCTTAAAGGGAAACCGATTTGTCAGAAAACTAGACATCTTCAGTTCCTAATGATAATATTGTTCATCTTGTCTTATTCATTTCCAATTAAGTAAACAAAGTACCTAAGCTAACTCTTACAAAAATCTGTCTTCAACTTTCAACACTTACCTTAAATACCTGTACAATATTAAAGGAAAACCACTCTCCGTAACCCACTAGTATAAATAAACTAAATGCGTCATTGAGCTATCAACATCAAGAAAACGCGAACACAGCGATACAAATACAATGTAAATCAGTAAGGAAGCGAGCGGAAAAGCCCGGGTGTTGGGTGTTGAATAAAATTCCTTCAGTGTTAGTATAATTTCGTAACATAGTCTCGGGCGGGACGAGGCAGCTATAAACTTGTCAACTAAAACTATTTCTGGGCTGTTTGTTTTCCTTTTGACAAATCGTGTCGCGACGCCATCTTAGCTGCATAGCTGACGGTTTGATACCGCCTTCGAATTAAACTTTAGTTCAGGATGTAGTCTATTAAGTGAAGGTACCTAATGGAGACATACCACAATTGAGTAATGTGAATTGTAATCTTATAAAATCGTTTGGGAGAAACTGGATGACTTGATGGAGATAGTGGATATTTATAACGTTTAGGTGCTGCAATATGTAGTCTAAAAATTATCTTCAAACCACTAAGTTTTCATTAATTGTGGTAAATGATTAATGAAGCTAAATGACTCCAATACATTCAACTCTTCCTGTAAGGTAACATCGAAAGCTTCAATATCGATAACACGGGAAAAATTGATGAAAAATATTAAAATTAACTCACTTAAACTGTCGAAAAACATTAAAATTTATATGCTCTTACTCACAGGGACTCTATAACTCTTCAGTGATGTATAGACGGTGTACGTAATGAAAGGGAGACAGTTAGGTATATGTAATATTTACCCAAAAATACCGGTAATAAATTAACAAGTGTGGGCTGTATCGCGGAATGAAACAGAATCAGAAGAATTTGAGCCTTCACGTAGATAAAGAACATCTTTGGTGGGATGGCTGAAACTATGTCAAAGAAAAACAGAAATATCATCAAAGAATATATAAATGTTAGTCTTTCAGTTACGTTGTGTTTAAAAGTAAAATATTACATTTGTTTAACTAATGAATTATACATATATTTTTTGTAAAACTTGCCAACAACAAGCAGGGAGGTTTGTTAATGTATGTTTTGGTGAAGGTGACGATGACCTGGTCGTTAGATAGGTATGGTTTTTATTATTAAAAACACATAATTAGATATTAATTTACATAGGGGTTTCAAGGCTTATATTTCATCAAAACCCAAGTTATTAGGGTAAACATTCATCAAAGTAACTTCATAGTTTTAAAGTGGCTTGACGTCGCAAAGTTATCGGTAGTAAAATCTTAGATCATTCATTGTACAAAAAAAACTATAAGTCATACATCACCTGATAGTGTCTACATTGAAGTTGTCCCACCTCCAAAAACTAACTAGGTTTTACCAAGTTTAGAACATAATTCATAAATATTATATATCGGCCGCGGTCACATAACTTAGCTCGCGTCCCGGGTTCGCTCGTAATTCGTCGTGTGTGGCTCGCGACTCTTCTCCGCATCGCCTTCGGAAATATTGCTCTAATACCCGATAGATGACATACAAAAATGGAACCTATTTTCCAAGAAAATGAGTCCTAACTTGAGTGAATAAAAATTGGTGGTTATGTTCATGAACGTGGTGAAGAAAACTAAAACCTTAGACAAGAGATCTATGATAAACGTGATTTCGGTAACGAGCACCGTCATCGGTGATGAATGGTCACGACTCTTATTTTCCGTGAAAAAGGGGAGAAAAAACGAAAGTGTGAAGGGCCGGCCTCACTAAATAATATTGTGAAAAATAGTTTATTGTTAGATCTCGTGATTAGGTGTAATAAAGGACGGACGGGATGTAATCTTTTCAAGGGAAAATTGTTTTCATCTACTGGCCGTTTGTTGTGGAAGTAGGATTATAATTTGCCGATCCTCCGGGAGAGGGCGCCACAAATCAACTTTATGGTAAACATACATGTATAACTTACATAATTATACGGATGGATCACACGGGTCGACAAATTAATGTCTGATTGAGAGTGGCACTCAGTTGAGTTTTGACAGTATTTTCAAAATAAAGTCGACTTGAAGTAACGCAGTATATAGTACTAAGTTGCGCCCGTAAATCTTTAGGAAAACTACTGAAATAAATCGCAGGGACGGATATGCTTACAAATTGGAGATGTCTATGAAAAATATTTCAGTTGATATAGGTAGAAAGAAAACAAAGTCAATACAACTTTTCCAATTATGTACCGAAGAATACAGACTGTATCGAGAACGGATATAATGGTAGATATACTTAGGAAACCCTATGAAGTTTTCAGGTAATTTAGAAGTAGGAGTTCAATTCTTAAATTACTTGTGGGTTGGATTTTACAGAGAATTAGGTACCATAACAATCACTTAAGTATCTGTATGAAACGACACTATAGTAGGTATCTACTTGTAAACAGGTGAACTTCAATTTAAGCGACATAAATCATCACGGTTTGGCACTATGACTGACACCCGATTACCCTTTGCTCACCTCACAAATAGAAGAGAGAGAAATTGCTGTATTTATTGCAGCAGAAAGACGAGAAAAACATCCATATAGGTACTTAATAAACGTCAGATACTCTACAAAGACGTTCGGTAAAGTGGCGAGGTTTTATTACAAATCATACGGAGATTTATAGTGTGTGTCGTCGACCACTAAGCACTCACAACTGAAATATGGGGTTTCAATACCATGAGTTCGCACTTAAATAATTGTGTTGAAGGTGGTACTGGAGGCGAACAGAGATATTCTCTAAGAAATAGGGCGTATTAAAATTTTGGCAGTAAACTTCAAGTTCGTTCTATATTTCAAGAACGTATCAAATGAGAAAACAAAACAAATGTTTTCTACATTATTTACCTTTTTTGAGATTTGCTGGCACTAGAACTTTGGCATGTCCTCAACATACAGCATAATGTAGTCAAACCAAAGAACTAATAACTACTAACGAATCTACTGATATAACAATACATTTACTTAGTAATTAGTCAGTTTATTGTGACTATAAAGACACACAATTAGTCAAGCATCACGTCGTCAACATAAAAAAAAAACATCTGTTGGAATCTGGAGCCTCAGCTGAATCTTATTTTGAATAATCATTTTCTTCACCTCCATCGCTGCAGATTCTTGCTTCGTACTCACGCCTCACGTCTCACACTCTCTCCATAACAATGGCAGCTCATCGTCAGTACACCAGTACTGTGCACCGTCTCTGCGATGTTGCCAACTCGATATCATCTTATTTCCTTGGCATCGACGCCAGCGACGACCGCTTGATTTATTCCCTACTACCAACCTACAAAACTTTACGGATTAAATAGTTTTTTCTCGTTACAATATTTGCCAACTTTTTTTCCTCCAATTTTTTGGTCTCCTCTTTAATTTACATCGTGCGTAGGTTGCCTTTGCATATATTTGCATGGAGTATTTATTTTGGAGCAGTAAAATGGTTTGCGAATGTTTTGTAAATATTATACCCACGACGCTGTCTACTGAGGCGTGTGGACACATAAAACTAAAGACGCATTATTGTATTTTTTCGGCAAAGAAACAAATACACTTGAGTGATGATTCGTTTCGAAGGAATTTAGCATTGCATTATGTAAACAAAACCGAATTTACATACAAACACAAATGTCAATAAAGGCGTAACTAAAGTGAGAACCTAAAATAACTATCGTTTGCAACCCTCAAATGCCCGACCTAATGGTGGCACATAACAAACTGTTCCAGAAATAAATAGCAAGAAAAAAGAAAGATTAGTCTGAGCACGTCGACCGCATTAGCCGTGCCCAAAAATAAAATTAATATAAATATCGTGTAGTGTGAAAGTTCACAGTGACGACAAACGATTGCGCATGTGCCTAGTAACGGTCGCCTTTTTAAAACTTCCGTATAATTGGTCGTGTCTTGAGAGACGAGAATTTATGTGAAGACCCTACAGGTTAGAATACCGTTGATATTTTGAATAATGAATTTTAAATCTCGAAGCATTGGTAGGTAACGAGTTACTGACCGTATTCTGTTTGAATACACATTGATTTTTATCGAACCGTTAGAAGATTTAAAATAAGAATGTGTGAATCAAATTATACGGACGTTGCTACATTGGCGCTGCTGGTTTTTAATTGTAATGAATATTTGTGGAATCAGAAAATTTTCATTTTCATTAAAACTGGATACACAAGCAAACGCTTCGAGTAAGTAACTTTTCGGTCATTTTTTTTTTTCACGCGGTCGTGTCATGTTTTGTGAAATTTACGCCCAGCTTAAAGCGTCCAAAATTTTAGCTTGTGCCGTCCAAAATCCTGATAAATGTCCCGGGCGGGGGGCGGATCGCTGCGGGAAAAAAATCACAGTACCCCTTTTAATATTAATATTGCTTGCGAGGCAAATTGTGTTAGATTCTAACGTAATTTACATATGAGTTTTTTGGAAGAAATATTTTTATATATCTTCAAATGTATTATTATGATTGTAACAAACAAATGGATGACGTCTCCTTATATCACCTTCCACAAAAATATCCTCCAATAATCACCATCTATTTTCACCAGCAGTTTTTGGTAGCCATACCAAACTCTAAGGAAGAAATACTTCTAACAATAGACGATACAGTAACGGCGTACATGGACGTAACACGTCACGGAGGGCCCGCACACGTCGGGTGGGGATGTAGATAAATTGATGGCCACTCCGCGCAGGTACACGGGGAGGGGCGAGCTTGGGCGAGCTCCTTATAAAAACGAACCCCTATTCCAATTTTTGAATTCGAATATAATTTGTTGTTCCAATTTTTTGGCGTTTTTGCTGCCAATATGGTGGTGATTTTTAAAATGAGACCCGAATCAGTTTAATTTCCGACGTTTCTTCGACTAACAGGTACCCCATTTTTTTAAAAACAATATTTTAAACCTATTTTTATTGTTTAATATCCAGAGCAGCTCGTGGCTAAGTAATAACAGCTTCACGGGTTGATCCATTAGGTAAAGCTACGCTTGCCGTGGTTGATTCGTAGATGGGTGACCATATTTACATTCCGAGACTCCTCCGTGTCTCGGAAAGCACGTTTTAAACCGTTGGTCCCGGCTGTCATTCGTGAACAGTCGTTACGGGTCGTCAGAAGCCCGAAACTCTAACAATCAGTCTTACCAAGGGGTGTTACCCAGTTATTGGGTTGTGGAGGTCAGATAGGCAGTCGCTCCATGTAAATACTAGTAGGTATTCAGCTGCATTCAGTTAGACTGGAAGCCGACCCCAACATAGTTGAGAAAAGGCTAGACAGATAGATTCTGGGTTAAATAAAAACTGCTGTGCCAATATAATTCAGTAAAATAGTAATAACTTTTAACTTTTGTAGCTACTTACTCTTGTGAAATAGCTTACGGTTATCATTTTTAAACCCTTTGTTGAAACCCTCTGTAATCCTTATAGAATTTACATACAAATGTAAAGTATTTTCACATTAATCTTATATGCGTTAACGAATGTAATAAAATCCTTACAGGCTGGGGTGGAATCTGAGACAATTTGCCAGTCTCGCCCCTTCGTAAGCCCACCTATGCATCTGTCTTATTGCCGCCTAAATCTTGAATATACAACTAAGATTAATCCCGTTGAAAGAAAGGGTGATGCAATCCTTTTGAGGGATGTTTGCACTAAAAACAGCTTTAAAAGGATTTGCTTTGCAAAAATAAATTTTTCTGCCACTGTACTCCCAACAATACCGGCTAATAGCTATACCGACCTATTCTCTAATTTTGTGTTCTAAAATTTTCCAGAATACAATTGCAGCTTATATGCATGATAAAACTGACAGTTCTAAACTCCCTGTAAAAGAAAACATCTGCATCTAAGCTACTTAATCACCACCAGATTAGTAGGAATTCGTCAAAAATGCTCACGACAGAACTAAACTAAACTAAAATGTCATTTAAACCCGTGTAAACGCTCTCTTCACTCGTGAAGTTTCATTTCGTGTCGGTTATTGAGGTTTAATTACTTTTTTATTGTCGTGAGAAATACCTAGGTCGAGTTAATAACGGCTTCTAGGTGATAATTGCTCGGTTAATTACCAAACCAGATACGAGTCTGTGTGTTCGTTTGTTTTAAGGTGTTGCCTTTATAAAGTGCTTCTATTCAAATGGCTGTTCATTAAGTTTGATTGATGTTTTATCGTTAGTTAATAGAGCTACCGAATACTGGTTATGTGCGAATGTGGACTTTTGTTTGGGGATCTGTATAATAGAAGTTCTACCAAAAATATTTGTTCATCATGAAAGAGAATGAATGTTGGCTCCAAAATTGTTAGTGTTCAAGTAAAGAAACATGGAGACTAATATTGATGATTGTTGTCTTCCACGAGTACGTATTTCAGCGGTCGATATTCATTATTTCCACGGTAGAATACTCGCAACCCTTATCAAGGGAAGACGCCCGTTTTTTCTCGGTTTTCCCAAATCATTTATTTAGCGGCCCGCCGTCAATTTATCTCTGTGGGAGCTAATTTCGCGTCGGCCCGGTGGCTGGATGGCGCATGCTGTAATTCAACAAATTGCGCGTCCTATTGGATTTATGGGCTCTCGCACTTGACGGAGCGCCCGGCGCCCTTCTTCCATTGTTCTGATGCTGTGTGCATACTGGTCAACATCTGGAAATAGAAGAGAAATCGTGTTAGTTGCATTTGGGGTCGTTGTCCGTGGCGGCATCTCGAGCATTCGTTTTAGTTTAGTGCCGACTTAGGTTATGTCTGGATGCGTTACGTAACGATTTGTAATAAAAACATGTGCCATCATTTGGAATTAGCATTTAATATGAACGTGAACGCGATTTAACGTCAAATCAGGACGTTTTATTTCTTTATAGGTTCTTCTATTTTCCTTTCGTACTTTCTTTCTATTGTGAACAGTCTGCTGCCACCCTTATCTCCTCTGCAGTAGTAACACATAATCGTATCAATTATTCGGTTCGCGTCCCTCTTCTTTATTACTTTCCTTGACCGGGATGGTAGGTGAACCTTTTTGTACTACTTTGACTTTTTGTGAGAATTCCCTAGAGAAACGTAGGTGTATTCTTGTTTATAGCAATAAATTACGTACGTACTGATTGTTCGGGTGTTTAATCAAAAGTTTGACCCACATTCGTTGCAAAACCCTGCTTCACATAAATTGTAATCGTGTTGTTTGTCGCCGCATTAATAAAATAAAAATATACTCGAACAAGAAAACTCCCTGCCAACGACAAGTTTATATCGATTTTTTTTTTAAAAACATGTTGTATAAAAATGAAATAATTAAATCCCCTGAAAAAATAATAAAATAAGATATTGTACAAGTGCGTGGTGAGGCGAGCTCGAACGTTTCTGTTATGTGTTTCTTTCTGCTGACTGCGGATCGCCAGACAGTCCTCCCTCGCGCTGCCTCGCGAATGGGCCACATCAGCAGCACTGTAACTTTATAGAGATGATACAACCTTTTTTCCATCTATTAAAAGCAAATTTTAGTCATAGGTAATTATTTTGATTTCAAAACTTGTTGATAATCCAAGATAACTTTTTATAATGTTTACTTCTTACCTAGAAACTAATGAATACAAGTAGGTAGGTATATACCTATTAAAGTAATATTACTTTAATATGTCTAAAAACATTGTATAACGTCTAATGTTAATATTAATTTGCTTTTTGTTTGTACGCGACTCTCTCACTCTATATAGCGAAAGCTTTGTTTGAAACTCTGCCGCATACCTATACCTGCCTATTTATTCTACACCCAAATATCAGCCTTATAACAATCCTCATGTTTGCCTAATTTAGTTACGTTAAACTTTACTACACTGTACCTGAAACCGCTCCATTTGCTCACATTTTGTGCTCTAAAATATCGTTCTACATAAATATAAATAACACTGAATCAAACAAAGTGACTTCCATAACATTATGTCGACAGTTATTTAAATAACACACTTAAATGATAACTGTCACACACGCAACCGCTCTGAACATATCCACCGTCTTTGTAAATCAGCATATGCAAAGTGGTATAGCAATAAATCTAGCTGCTCTTGCTCGTTCTCGCATCATGTTACATCTTAATTTCAGAGCCGGCTCGACGGAGCCTGCCTGCCAGAGATACAGCCTTTTATCAAATACGCATTACGCTAGAAATTAACTTTAACTGAAAAAAAAATTCGCCGTTCCGTGAGCGTAAGCGATAAATAATGAAAAGCTGTTAGAATGCTGAGTTTGTTTTAACATGCCCATGGGGCTCGCGCGAAATTATTTGCATTTTAAGTCCGCCCTTGTTTATGAGAAAGTATTCCGATCTGATGAAATATCGTCGTGCGCTTTAGATTTTAAATTGTTACCGACTTGTGCCAAGCGCGTATAAATAGAAAATACTGCTGAAAGTCATCAGATCTATCTCCTCAGCAATATGCTGAAATTATGCTTCCAATTATCCTAAACCAACAGCGACGATAACGAATTTTTCATACATTGTTTAGCTAACCCCGCTTAAATTATTTATCTCGAAAACGAATAAGCTATTTGCATTTTTAATTTTTTTATGATTGGCGTTTTAATTAATTTCGCTTTTCCTTTTGTTTCAGGTGGTCGTCGCGTGTAAACGTTGTCGATGCTTGGTAGGTCTTAGGGCCAACTAGTACCTATGTAAGTTAGCGCGCTCCATGTACACGCAGCTAGTGATGCATGAGTTCCGATTGTCATATTGTCGCTCGGCTCCGCACGCCCCGACGCTGTTTGACGTCGCGAGATCAAGATATCAAAATCGACTGTCGAATAAATTTTTACGCCAGCCCACACGAACGCTTAGGCAATCGACTGCCAGAGATTTATTGTCAAAATTTCCCGTTAGTAACGCTTACCGAGCACACTCCGCGTATCACTATTTCACAAATAAAAGAACCAGTCGCGATATCATCGTCGACTATAAATTATATGAAACTCGGATGAAAAATACGCAATTCGGTCTTCGCTTATTTATCGCTTAGCTTGACTTACATACGAATACATTATGTTAATAAGGCGATGATATTAAATAGTCACATCGATTAATATTAATCGATTCGCACGGATATGTTGCGTAACCGTGGCGGGGTAAGACGCGAGCTCGCCGTATATTCTGGATAGAACCATTAGAAAGCGCACAGTTATTGTCCAGGCGACATGGCGTTAGTTGTGAGGCTGTCGCTATCTGTCGGGGTGATCTGCTATCATGTTCCATCGGGACGGTGGCTGCTCCACGCTAGGAATAGGTCGAGTTCCCGCGTACTGTTCCGTGATATATTGTTCCGCATCTCCGTGTATAAATCTCGAACGCCTGCTGAGGTACACGGGACACGGCCGCCGCGCCGCAACTCCGAGCTTCAAATGGAATTGTTTTTATTTATCGTGCGAATCGTGCCCCACTATCGCTCACTTGAAATCGCACTTTATCTGCCAAAACCGCGGTGTCGAACCGAGGTGGGGTTTACAGCTCCTTATAGTTACTATTTTTGTTTATGTTATTGCGAGGCCGTTCTTACGATTAGGTACATACATGCATTATGGATTTATTTCTGATGGAGCGCTTGCCAATAGTTCGTATCAAGATGAGTTCATTTCCTTTCAAATTGTTTGGTAGCGAGCTGAAATTGAAAATGCACTAGGAGTGTGAATACGTCCACTGCGACTACGGGAATATCATTTTTTTTCATATTTCTCTAGTTGGTAGGTACCTATCATAGATTGTGATGTGGAGTTTGTAATACTCAATGTTTTGACCAGATATAATGTTATACGAAAATCGAATTTGATTAGTATCAAATTCGTTCTCATTAATCTTCATCATCCGACGTCGCAGTGTACCTATCTATGTGTCGAAACAAATTATTATAATGTAAATATTAAGACTTAGTAATTATGTACTTGTAACCGAAATCTGATGTACAACGTCTGTATACGTCTTTGAAACGCATAATAGTGATACATTTACAGTCTTTTACTTACAATATATTTTACTGGCGCGACGCATGCGGCAAATGTATGACTACCATAATTTTTATGTATATTTGACTAAATCGATTTAAAATTGAAGACGATGTTTCGTGCCTACCAATTTTTTCTATTAATATATTATGTATTTAAACATTTAAGTACACTGCGTCCCGCCAGAAATCCTATATACGTAACTACAAAAGCTTTAGTATGAAAAAAAAAATTCCATTTATTAGTCGATAGCTTAACTTATTCTTAGTAAAATAGATTACCTATAGTCACTTAAAAATGACATGAATCAAAACTAGTTGTGCCCAGTATACGAATAGCTAATTAAATTTAAGTACCTAATAGATAATGTAATTTATTTTAAGATACAGTAGTGGTAATATTTTTGGATTCCTATAAACATATACGTAATTTTTTCTTCTGTACTAATATATAACGTAGTCACAACACAATGATCGAGTAAGATTTGATCGAGATTCTTTCGGCACATTTATTTTTAATTAACACCCTTCGAAGTGCCAAATTCATTTTTTTTTATTAATCATCGATTCATCTAATTACCTCTTTATAGTTCCTTTTTAACGTAATAATGATTTTATTGTGTTAATTTAAACAACGATCGCATTGTTGTCAACTTTGCACTACTTACCTGAAAGAATCTTGATACAAGTTTTTTTGATGAACTTTTGTTACATATTGTAAATATTAAATACTTATTTATAAAGCTTCTTAATTAAATATAGATGACAAATTTGTTGTATACTATCCAGGGAATTCGAATTTCGTACACTTGTTTTAATATTTCACAGATATTTTGCTGCATTTTGAAAATGATAAGTTTACAGTTAAACGAAATCGTTAATTTATTTTAATTCGAAACGTGCTCATGAATGTAATACGTAAATTTTGTCCTTTTACGAAGCATTTGTCATACGTAAATAGGTAGGCCCAATTTTATTGTAATGTAAAATAATTATAATATAGAAATAAATGAAGAGAAATACTTAAAACTTGAGGGATTCTAGTGTAGAGAATGATTTAAATGTTTGTGTTTCAAGATTGTAAGTGTGTGAAAAGTTGTGTAATATTATATTATATTACCTATCATTACCTATTATTATGAACGGAACGATATTATAATTTTTTGTACAATATCGGCTATAGTGCGAGATGGATCTGCATTAAATAAAATTCTGTTACTGTACAAGTTGCTTTTATTTTTATACAGAGAAATAATTACCTCCTTTATACCCTAAATGGACAAGCTCAGATCCTTTTGGGCGTTAGGCCAAATTAAATAAGGATCACCGCTGAAAGAAGAAATAAAGATGAATCGTGATTTTTCTGGAAGAAAAACGGATATTTCTTTTACACACAAAACACAACACACACGCATTACACCAACCTTTCACGATTTAATCAGCGGTAGTTTTGGCGGTCTTGTACCGTCTTGTAGTAGGTTGAGGTTTTAAAGTTTTTTTTTTTAATAGGTATTAAGAAAAGAAAAAGATATGACCATGTCTTTAAATCCTGCAAATAAAATGTTGTGATAAATGATAAAAAAGTTATTGATTCCAAAATCAAGGAGCCTATAGGCGCCTACAGTCCAGGAGCAATGTATGAAGTATTAATGCCATCATGATTCCAGTCCGCAAAAGGGATGGTGCTATCGGTCATGTATAGCTCTGTCTCTCTCTCGCACTGGGATCACGATGGCATGAAAACATCATAATACGGCACCGGTTTTTCATCAGACCATCACCCAAAATTCTTCCAACCGACTTGTCAGGGACCCTACAAAATCTCCAAAGCTGAATATGATTAATGTCAGTTTAAATTCCTTACTGGTCACTAACCGAACGAGTAACATCTGGTTATTAGCCAATGAAGATAATTTATGACACTTGATAAAACATGAGGTGCGCTACGCTCATAAATTCATAACTGTTGCTGTCTCTGCCTATCCTGTTAAGAGGCAGTATTGGGAATGGTGATTCAAGAAGTTGGTTAAGTATACTTACTTTGTGACTTTATTAATTTTTTTTTTTGATATTTCTCGGGACCCTAGGGTCCCGGACCTTTGAAAGGCATATGAGGGGCCGAAGCCAACTCGCAGAGGCCCGTTAGACGCTTTCAATGGAAATGAGGCACCAACCGACGATTATCCTTGTGCGTACTATGCAAGTGCACCCAAGGACAACTCCCGGTTGGTGTAGGACTATTGCAGGATATGGAGACAAAAAAAATATTGGGCTATGGGTTTGGATGGCTAAAGTGGACTGGTTATCTAAAACTATGGAAGGACTATGGCCCCTGCCTGACCAATGTTTGATAAATACAATACACGGATAAAATGGCAGGGGGTGACTTGCATACTCAACAATGGGCCCCCAGAAACGGTCGCTAGCACATAGTGTCGTAGCGACAAGGGGGCAACATGTCTTGAGGTGCTTAAGAGGAGTGGAGAGGTATTCCACGGCTATCAGGACAATCCCGGAAGTACGGTCAAGATCCCTACCAGCATCTTACTGGACTACTTCCTTCCTCCGAGCACGTTTGCTCTTGCGAATCTCTACTCAAGCCAGCCAATAAAGGCAAGAATGAGGTGGGAGGTCAGTTCTCGTCAGTGTTCACTCCAGCCGGCCAATAAAGGCAAGCCAGAGATGAGGAACATGACTTCTCCCGGGAGATAGGGTACGTGGGGTCGCTACTGCCCAGCAGCTCGCCACATGCTGCCCTGCGGGTTTCTGTATCTCTCTTGGTCTGGCTCCTCATCCTAGACCTGTTCCGGCAAAGAAACCTCCACCGGCACAGACCTAGAATTCGGAGCGCGCAAGCCCCATCACGACGTCAACGTAGAGATACGGCGATGGGGACTTTATTAATAATTATTAACATTAAAATATATAACATTATATAAATACAGGGTGTAAGGGACAGCCCTCCGCAAACTAACAGGATGTATTCAGCTCCTTATTTTGAATCATATTCCACCGGAAATATTCTCAGAAAAATTTAATTTTTTGTATCGTATTTTCAGTGACCATTCCTTTATTTGAATGTAAAATTACATGCTCTGTACGCAGCACTCCATTTATGTAAATAAAACAGCTGAAATCCAAAAAAACAGCAATGGACGTTGAAATACTCGGCGGCCAAAGGCTCGCTGCGCTGCCTTTCGCTACGCGCGTTTGTCACGGTAACGATACATTGCGTGTGAGGTAATAAAACAAATCAGATTTATTGGATTCCCATAACGTTCCTGAAACAATTTCATGTACCGGTCATCTTAGTATGATATACTGAATTCACCCCATCGCTCTGCGGAGGGCTGTCCCTTACACCCTGTATATTATTATTTATATTTATATATAGGTAATTGGTGTATATAATTACATTTATAGTTTTGGATAGGTGTATGCATAATATCTTTATATTTAAATAACTATTTATTCCTCAATTCTCGCTATTGCACCTATCAATCACTGTTTGTCTCGGCATCACCCAAAGGTTGACTGGCAGAAAATGTCTATGGCATTAAGTCCGCCTCTGTTCATTTGTGTGCTTAAAGTATTAAAATTTAATACTTTTTTTTTATTTAATAAAAAAAAAGTTGGTTAGATCTAGTGGTCAGTGCAGTTACTAAAAGATTTTTATTTTCGTTTGTTGGGAGTTTTCGTTATGCAGAACAATGTCGCAATGTGAGCAATGTAAATAGTCCCCTTGCTAGATGTCTAAAAATGTTAGTTCATTCTGGTCTTTCAAAAAGGTAATTGATTTCAGAGTTAGATAGATCTTGCAGTTTGTTATTTTTGTTATTGCCTTCTCCCTTACTTCTCTCCCTTCTTTCTCTAGAATTTCTTCGAACCGATTAGGTACTATAACTCATACACTAACTTATTACTTGTTAAAATTTTAGGAAAATCGTCTACTTTTACAATGTTTGTAAATATGTGACACCATGTATCTATCACATAATTAACTTAACTGTCATTGCTTCATTTTCATTGTTTTTACCTATTGTGCTATAGTAATTTTATTCTAGGCGCATCGTCTTCTCATATAATATAAATAATGTATACATAATATTGTAAAACATTTTAAAGGAGTAACGGTAGAGTTTCTTGCCCATTCTTCTCCATACGAAACTACCTTTTGGAAGGGGCGACTAGAATCAGTTATATTTCCTTTTTAATCTTTGACGTTCAAAAGTGCCTTTTATATGCATATTTGAAGTAAACGATTTTACTTCAACTTTGACCTCGAAGATCATTTCAGTTTTACTAAAAGGGCCTTGTAAATGCCGTCTATCGTCAGAACATAATTACTATTTTCTGTACAAACAGAATTTATTAAAAAACTAAGGTACACGCTTGAAGTTCATCTTAGAACAGACTTTTTCTCGACCCCATTCCCAAAATCCACCAACAAGATCCAAAATAATAAAATTGAACGATTGCGTGGAAAAACCTAATGCATAATACATAGGTACACACAGACGAACGGTGAAAATAAAGTAGTGTTCACATTGAGAAAAGTAGCCATGGTGTCGTGCCAAACAGGAAGCGTGCTTGCGAGGCCGCCGGGATATGGGGTTCGATTCTTTTGCTACGCTATTTTAGACCTTATTTATTTACTAAAAATGTTGTGCACATATTCTTGTGGAGAGTATTTGATTTAAGTTCTTATAAATTGGTTACAAACAAGACGTTAGAACAATGTTTAACATGTTTTGCAACAGCATGTTAAGTACATGGTTAATAGGATGTAGGTACTCACTAGCGACCCGCACCGGCTTCGCACGGGTAACCCGATCGTTAAAAAATACTTTACAGGATCACCCGTTGGGCTAATCTGAAGATTGCCTAAAAATGTCATCAAAATCGCTCCAGCCTTTTTGGAGTCCGTAGGGTACATATACAACGAGTAACAGGACGACTGACATTCCTTTAAATCACGTAAAGAGAATCGTGCTCTTTAGCCACAGGAAATTATGTTTCATTTTCTTATTTTTCAACATGATGTAGATCTGAGTCCGTAATAATAGGTAAACATTGCCGCCGCCGCGCCCCGCACCCCGCGCCGCACCGTTGGTCAGTGACTTTTCGTAGATAAAGCGTGTTTATTTTGTATGCAGTTAATTCTGCTATTTATTTTGTTTGAAAACTGCATTTTTTTAATTTTCCATTATCAATCTTCGTGTTTTAAAATCTTTCGATGGACTAGTACTGTGCTCGTTTTCATTTAATGTCGTACGTCCAGATACACGTTGTATACAATACATACACACATCGATTCTTATATCGAATAGATAGAATTCACTATCGAATAGTTAGAATAGATTCTTAGGTAGGTATATAGATTTACATAAATGTGCAGACATAATCATTATTATCATTAACCTGTCTTTTTATAAAGGTGTATAAATGATGCTAACTTGGTTGTTATGTGCACCAAACGCTTGTTTTCTAAAACATTACAACTATAAATTGTTCCTGTAACTATTTTGAACCTGAGCTGGTTAAAACTTCTTTGACAAAAACATGTGCAAATGGCTGAGGAAACTTGTGTCTATTGCTATTCCTGTTTTATAAAACGCACAAATTCAGAGAAACTAAAGTTCTGAATACAAAAGAAGATAATGCAACTCACATAAAACCATGTATAAATTTAGTCACCCATAAATAAGTATACGAAACTATTTTGAAAGAAACATATCTCGTCGCACACTTACGAAACCCCATTCCCGTTAGGGATTTCTAACATTATTTATAACTCAAGAAACTAAGCTCCATTTTTTATAAAACACCTAAATTTGGTGGTCCGTCTGCGGTACCCTATAAATCAGGGTGTATTCGGCGGATTACCGCAAGAGTAATGACTCCAGTCCACCTGCTGAGGGACTCCTATTATTTAGCTATTTGCTCAACCGTACTCTGCGTCCTCTTAGGGTATTACTTGTACCTCCTGAACTAGACTCCTCCTCCTCCTCCACTTTCGGAGTTAATTATCTGTGCCTTATTAGAACTTTCGTCAGTAATCTTAGGATCGTCTTAGTATGTACTAAATTAAGCTTGAATTTGTTTAATAATAGATTTATACGAAGCATATAAACGTAAATCATATTGATGTAGGATATGAGCGATAATTTATTGGACATCGGGGACACGTGGTTTGATGGATAGTTTTGAGCAACTGCAAAATTTGTGCAATGAATACCTAAGTAGGTACCTAGATACTTGTAGGTAATGTTCAAGCCCAAAACACACTTCCTGACTTGATTTGAGAATCTAGTCACTTATTGAACAATAGGTACCTACCTATTCAAAATGATTGGAAAATTAAATACGGTTTTGCACGAAGCACTCAAGCACAATTTTTTCAATACGCGAAGAACAACGCCGTTTTTTTTTTGTTTAAAGAATAGCTGTTTCGAATACCAGTCACTCATTTATGTAGGGGCCATACTAAATCATAACACTAGACAGGGAGAAGGCTAGTCAGATTGACCTAAGCCAGAATTGTACAATATATTGTATCTCAATCCCAATTTAATCTTGATCCGCAGTCTTTGACGGCTGCTTGGTGATTCGCCCTCTCAAAGACTCAGATTGACAAACTCGGCCGTTGATTGGTTACAGACAAGGATCGGGATCAAGACTGGGCTAAAGATATAGAAAGCGGCCGTAAAACAAAACACAATCTCAGACATGACAGTAAAATACAAATGTCAAAAAATAAGAAAAAATTACGCTTCCCACCAAAAATTTCCACTAGGTCATCATTAACACCAAAAGCCCAAAAACTAAATAAACAAAGCAAACGGATACAAGTAACCGAATACCTACAAAAATTAACGGTGACTTCGGATAGTGTTTTATGCAGAAATTAAGGCTCCCGTGAAAGGCTTATAATTAACTGGCTAATTAGCAACGTGAGACTACTCACTTTATTAGCTGGGTCGCCTCTTGGAAGCCTGATATCGGATTTTGGTACTGGTTTAATTAGGCATTTTCTTGCTGCTTTTGTTTAGGTTATATGACCCTAGCTTGACTTGATTCTAGTCTTAAGGGAGATATATTATAGGCAAGTGTGTTGTGTGTAAGAGGATATTCTATGAGGAAAATTTGTAAGGAGGTTCGTGCAAGGATTTGACCTCGATAAACAGTAGGGGTTTGACTAGTGCAGGCTTAAGAGGCTTTTTAGGTAGCTAGATCGTAATTATGAACTTGTCTGTTTGCAAAATATCAAAGCTTGGAAGATTAAGTGGTGTTTCGAACTAGCCGCACCTATTTACCCACAGAAGACACAACGGTTAAGGGGGAAGTGCTAAGGTAGCCCGCGAAATTCAAATTTTCTTATGATTTTTGCAATTTGCAGCTCAGTGTCTGGGTGTATGTTAAATAAAGTATGATTCGCGATCGTAACAAATATATAATTACAGAATTATAATAATTAAAATCAGTTATACAATTTGTAATCCTGAAATGTCAAGATTTCATGAAATAGTCATTCTATAGAATTACTTAGTCTTAGACAATTGTATTGATGACTTTAATGTAATCATTAAAGTCATCAATACAATTCGAGACCGTAACAAATATGTATTTACAAAATTATAATTAATTTTGTAAATACATATTTGTTACGGTCTCGAATCATATTTTAATCAACATACAATTTAATATCTACTGACCTGCAAATCGCAAAAAACGTAAGAAAATTTGAATTTCGCTAGCCTGGCGCCTGGCTACCCTGGCGCTTTCGCCTTAAGAGCAAGAATGCTCTATGCATTCTGACATATTTCTGGCTTCTGAAAGGAGTTCACATAATTCAGGAGTTTGCTGTGACGTCAGAAAGCTTTAAACAATAAAATCTTTTCACGTATGGAAAACCCGTGTTATTAGGTAGGTAGGTACGTATAAGTAGGTATTCTGTTCGTAAATTGCCCCTACACAGTACTGTTAAAACCAAACAACAAAGACACAGTGCAAAACTAGCCAAGTCCTGCACAAATCTTCACAAACATCTCAACCCGAGTCGAATGAAGATTACGACATTATCCTTCATCACATAATTCTTATTATTCATACATCCAGTGCATGTCATACTACAATTTGCCGCGCAAAATCTGCACACACAGCTATCTGCGTGCGCGCCGCCATATTTCGCGGTCAGTGGACATATTGAGTTATCTTAATTAGCTGGAGGCAACCCGCCACCCGCGATCCAAGCGATACCTAGCGAGCTATGTACGCTGTTATCTATGTGGTATCTGGTAACCTAAGTCTTGTGCGTGGGTTCCGTTTAGTTTAAAGTTTTTTTAGAGGAAGGTATTTGTAAAAGCAATGGTGGTCGTTTAGGGGAGTTTATAAATTCAGTTTTGGGGGACTTTTTAGATTCGAAAACTATTTCAAGTAGGTACTCCTAAGTAGGTATATAGGTATACCAAGTTGAGCCTCATTCAGCTGTCACATTTAGGTAGACTAGTCTTCATTCAGACATCATTATTCGAACTGAAAATGTCAGAAATGATGAGAAGCCTTACACTTAATACCTAATAAAATAATAATCAAATTAATCTAGTTAAAATTCAAATCAGCATAAATATTTAAAACAAACCTCCACTCCTTAGTAAATCCAACAGTATGATTCAAATACGTGTGTATACACTAAAAATATTATTATAATAATATTCAGGTACGTGTAGTAGGGATATAAATCCTTCTGTCTACAATATCAGGCACGGCAACTCCTGCACAGTCGGGGCTCGATCACGAGGAAATAAAGACAATATGGAAGAGATTATTAATATTTATATTCGGAAATATTGATGCGAAAGTGCAAAGTTTTACTTCAGGCCATATAACCTCCTTTTTACAAGCCTTTTGCATGAAATATCAATTAAATTATTGCTCGAGGAATGCTTCTGCATTTTGCTACTGTGAGCTTTCGATAAGTTATGTAGAAAGCGGCATGTTTCTACCAAGGAAACCGATTTCAAATCAGATGTCTATCCTTCCATATTCAGCTCGACAATGTCCACAAATATAGGCCTCTGTTAGCGACAGTTACACGCATCTTTGAAGATTTTCAATGATAAGTACACTAAGTTTATCGTGTAATTACTTAACTGTAGCTTAGCATTTAGTTATGGGTAGGAACAGCTTTTTTAATCTGCGTAAAATTACAGAAACAACAATGCTGGTCAGTAGGTACATATTGTCCTTCCCTAAACCATGTCATTTTACACGCAACACAAATATACAAAATAATCAAACTAAATCACCAACGCTGGCCAACATAATCAATGTCTCGTATACCTAAGTACCTTACATAGATTAATTCCACAAAACCATTCTGTCATACAAACGCAAACAAACAATTCACTTCTACTCCACCATTAGGCAACACAATATAAATGGCCGGCGCCATACGGCCATAGGTACCCCCGTATTTTCATAAACAGGGTTCGTTGTCGTTCGAATCGTGCGCAGTCGAGATAAGATAGCCGCGCGTGCGCAGTGCCCCGCCGCGACCGCTAATTAAGTCTTTAGCTTCGATATGATTTTATGGTTTATTTGTTAATAGATTGTTACAAGTTGAACTGGATCTATGGCTCTGACGTTTTATACTGATAAATGAAGTTCTATTGTATTGTGTTGTTGAGATAAATGTGTTTTCAGGCTGTATTGAGAATTAAAATTAAACAAAAAGCCAATGAAAATTATTTCTAATGGAGTTTTGAAATGATATATGTCAAAGATATGTCAGCCCCATCGTACCTACCCTTTTACATTAATTGGCTTACTTAAATAGTATTAGTTTATAATATTACTTAATAGCTAATGAATTAGAGTTATTCGTGGAGGACCATAACTAAATGGCGCAACTTTTTAATAATCTCCGAATATGGTACTTACAGATAAGATGGATTGGATTATGCCTACATCAAATTTATTTATTTTAAAGTCCTTTACGAATAAATCGCGTTCTACTCTGTTCCGAGCACACTCCATAAGCAAATGTTGTACGTCTTCGATTTGATTGCAAACTGTGGAATTAGGAGAGTCAGCCTTTTTCATAAGAAATGCGAGTTAGTTGATCGAGTTGAACAGCTAAAAGAAAACACAGTTTATAGCAGAAAGGCAAGGACAAAGCTGCGATAGATCAATAGAAAGCCAATTATCCTTGGTAGGAGCTTCTCTATCAAGATGTTAACAACAGTTTCAACTGTTAACCCTTAGTATCCGGAACGTAGATTCACGCGAGACACAATGGCTTTTCAGTTGTTTCTATCACTACGAAAGGTTAATGAACAGTTTGAAACTAATTTAAAAAAAGAATCTAAACGCTAAGTGCATAAAAATGCGCAATAAACATTTTTTTTCATTTCAAGCATGTTGATTTCAAAATTTTCAATAAACGAAAAGCTACTACTAATTTGAAAAGAAACAATACCCAGGTGAATTCTTAACGCCGTAACCGAAAAGGTGTAAGTACTTTTTACATTTCAAACAATGCGCCAAACTCTTGTTTACATTAGTGACAATAAAACTGCTTGGACCTGCTCCGCGCACTAGGGTAGACAAAGCCGCTTGTGGCCGCCTGTCATAAATGCATGATTTACGCAATTACCTTGCAAAGACGACGATAAATTACTGTTCATTTCACTACAATAACACACAAATATAATTTTACACCGCCAAAACCATTGCTCTACATAATTTACACCCTATTTCTGAAACAATAAAGATGATAACTCTGAGATTGTATTTAGTTGGGTGCATAGCTAAAGTGGTTAAGATGTAAGACCTGATTATTCACAGATATTGTATCGGTATTACCACCCGCTAACTTGAGGTGACGCGAAAGAAATTCTTCATAATTTTCCATTATATTTCAAAGGTAGAATAAACGTTTTAAGTGTAATATTAACGATGCATGTTAAAAATTAAAGGTAATATTGCATACAGTGAGGTTTTTTGAAACGGAAACAATAATGAATGGTCTTTTTGTGCAAATTTAAAAGGACCAATTTTTTATTTAACGTGACCAATATTTGCACGAGCATTTTAAATAACACTGAGTGGTAGAATAAGATCAAAGTTTCGACAAAAGAGTCGATTTTGAACTTAGCTGGCAGGTCTTATTTAATTTTCATTGTTACTCCAGGTGAAGAAGGACTCCTTGTACCAAACGCCTATCATTAAATAGACCCTGGCAATCGTGCCTGAAGTAAGAAAAACAAACACCCAGAAGCTATTTTTAAAACCAAAAAAATACATCTGACAATTACACAGCCACATTAAAACTTAATCGTTAAGCGTTGCCAAATCACGTCGTGTCGGCAACACTTATAAAAGTTCTGGTCAACACGTAAGCGAAAACCGCTTAACAGCGTGCACAATATAAAACGGTTTTTAAGTTAAACATGACCTTGGGGTCACCTTGCGATCCTTCACCGTTCGTCTTTTATTGAATAACTAGCTGACCCGCCAGACGTTATGCTGTCAAAGTTTCAATTTCAATTTTTCGGCTGTTCCTTTGGGTTTTTCCTAATTTCTCTTTTCCTAAACCACCCCAGTATTGACGTGAACAAAACAAAAAAAAAAAACTCAAATCGGTCGGGCCATTTTCGAGTTTTTGCGAGATTAATGCACGGCAATTAATTTATATGTATACCTGTATATAGATTGTACCTATAATAATAGTACTGAGCAATTTGGTGATCAAACTTGATGCCTACCGAAAGGACTGGCTCACATTTAAGCACAAAAGTATGATTTTGTTCAAATGCTCTCTGTTATAATTTTGGTGTACAATTAAACACATCCTATCTATTTATATGGAAAAGGGAAAGGGATGTCTTTGCCCTTGGTCATTATAAGCTAGAAAGATAGGTAGCAATTGGTGGCGACATTTTCATTTATGAGCTACTTTAAGATGAAAATATTTACCCTGTGATTTACAAAAAGCAAAGCTTCATAGTTCTCCGTATCCTTAATTATTCTTAATCCAAAATTAGGAATGATTTGACCGCAAACTATGTTCTGACAATGAATGTAAATGTAAGTCTGCTTACGTTCATATCCTAGTCAATAGGCCTGTTAAACTCGGAAAACCGCAGTCTGAACATGACCAAACATGACCAACATTTGAGTTCGTGCGTGCTGTCGTACGAAGCGCATGCAAATACTAGAAGCTCCGTGTTATTGTTTTCTTAGAATTATAAATACTCACAAAAATAGTTTAAACTTATACCAATCAATAGTAAAAAGTACAAGTGACAATAATCTCATATTAAAATAAACAAATTAGGAAGTATACGCCCCATACAATCAAAATACTATTCAAAAAAGTGAGCATCAAACAAAGGACAAGTGTTGCGAAAACGACCCACAGTGACTCATCAAAAGTGTGCGCGGAGTGTTTCGATACCTTATATGGTCACGCAGGTCGACGAACTGTCCACTGGAATTACTGCCTTAACAAATAGGCTAACAATTTGGACTCATTCACTAAGCACCTTCGTGGCGCGGAGGCGCAGAGGCTAGCTTCTGTCACCGAATATCGCAAGTGGGGGTTCAAATCCCAGTTCGACAACGAAGAAATTATTTGTTTTTGTTTGTTTGTTTTTGTTAATTTTTCTTTTGTGTTTTATTCTTTGTTTATTAATTTTTCAAACTAATAAAACATAAATTATAACCAGCATGAACTGCTTTCAAATGGAATTAGAGAACATCACAACTAGAAGGCCACGACGGGCAAATTCACTCGATCAGTTGTTTACAAATAATTCGACATTACTGGATACCACCATGAAGAGCTTGCCAAGCACGTCCATGAATGATAGCGACACTCTAATAAACCTCAACCAAACAATTAGACGCTTAACAATGGAACTTCAATCAGCCCATCAGGAGATTGAAAACTTGAACAGCGAAAACTTCCGACTAAAAATGGATATCGGCGAATGTCAGAAGCTCATTCATACATACAAGAAAATTATCTCATCCGACATGAAAAACATGACACCGACGACCTCACGTAAACGTAACTTTATTAGAACGACCAGTACGTCTACTCATTCTACGCCTCTAAGTCTCGGTAAAGGGACTAGCACATCCACCCATTCTACACCCCTAAAGACTCAAGATTGCGTTCCAGCAAACCATGAGCTCAAAACTCCTCAAGCCCCACCACTAAAGCCCGACATCATGAACAACACGATACAACATTTAGTGACATCTATGGACCAAAATATGACTTCAAACGCACCTATAAAGTATCCACCCAAACCGACTCAAGATACTCGTGATGGAAACTTAATAATGACTTCTTCAGATTCAGGAAAAGCTGAAGAACTAAGCCACAACATTTCTTCTCCAAGGATATTAGTTTTAGGTGACCAACAAGTGCGGGAATTTGCTCCAGAAATAGCAACACAAAGAAATAATAATAAATGGAACAACATATACTCGGTTTCAGGAATCTCTAAACCATATGCAACGACTACACAAGTCCTGTGCAACTTTGAAAGATTAACAGAAGGACTTAAAAGTGACGACATTATCGTATTAGGTATTGGAAGTAATGATAAAAATCCCTATTTGTTTTTAACAGAGTTATGTTCTTCACTTCATAAGGTAAAAAATAACAAAGTGTTCATACTAAATGTTTTAAATAATCGCTACCTAAACACTAACTTATTAAATAAACACATAAAACTGATTGTGAAAAACTATCCAAACTGCCAATTCATCGATACATCTGATGTTATGGTAAGAGCTAATAACTATAATTATGTTTCAAAGCGCTTTATGTGTTTTAAAATAAATATAGAAATCGACAACATAAACTACCAGAAATTAGTAACTTCACAATTGAAATCTAGATGTGCCAACCGAAATATTGAACAGAAGTGTAAAAACAATGTTACGGAAACAAATATGTATAAAAAAGGAACTATCCCATATTATTTTAAAAAGCAGCACACTAATCATATTTCTAAACCTATAAACAGCAATGAAAACACTAGCCAACCGATGTTTTTTCGAGGTTAGACGCAAATGTACTCTTCTACATCAAAACATAGCTGGTATATTGAGTAAAAAAGACCTTCTAGAATTATCAATAACGGAACTAGGAAAAACTAATATGAGTGTTGATATTGTGTGTCTCAGTGAAACATTTATACGACAAGGGGCAGAATCCAATCTTACCATGAAAAACTATAAAGTAGCGTCAGCCTTTTCAAGGCCGCATCAACGTAGAGGTGGCACTTGTATATTGACCAAAAAAGACCTTGACTGCAAACCTTTAGGTAACTTAATTGACCCCCAGTTATATTATTTCGAATACTGTGCAATTGAAATCACAACCTTGAAACTCTTTGTTGTCTGTATTTACCGCACACCAAATTCAAACATTAAATTATTTTTAGAAAATTTAAACCTCCTCTTAAGAAAACTTATAAAAAATAATAATAAAAGCATCATATTATGTGGTGACTGGAACCTAGACGCAATTAAAGCAGATAAACATTTCAAAGAGTTAGAATCTATTTTAAAAAACTATAATATAAATAATCATATTACCAATCCCACAAGAAAACTCTCTTGCATTGACCTAATTACAAGTAATATACCAAATGTTAAGTCCCAAATACACTACCTGGCTCTATCTGATCACGAAACAGGACAATCTATATGTTTTGAGGTAACGGTAGACACCACGAATATGAAACGACCATTTTATTTTGAACAAAGACGCGATTTTAATCAAGAAAATATAGACAAGTTTGTTAACTGTCTATCTGCACTGACTTTCTCGGATATTTACCAGACTGAAGATACTGACATTGCATTTAATTATTTCCATGACATTTTACTATTATTTTATAATTTATGTTTCCCCAAAATCAAGTTTAAGATAACTATTAAGCCCTTAAAACATAATTGGATGACGAAAGGCATAAAAAAATGTTTTATAAAGAAACGGCGTCTATATCTAAAATATCGTCTCTCAACAGCAAATAAAAAACGTCATAAAAATACCTACTCTAAATATACTGCTATTCTAAAAAGGTGCATGTTTCAGGCACAAAAAGGCGAGAACACGCGTTATTTGTCTCAATCTAGCAACAAATGTAAGGCTGCCTGGAAGGTTATAAAAAGTAATACCAGCGAAAAACAAAATAACCATGACATAAATAAAATCCAATTAGACAATAAAGTTTACACTCAACCAGAAAAGATAGCTGACATTTTTAACAATTTTTTTATTGATATGACCAATGACACCATTGACCCATGTATTGACTACACACCACCGATGACTTACCATCCTAATACTATGTATTTGACCCCAACTAATGACGCCGATGTACATAAAATAATAAATTCTTTAAAATCAACCAACTCAACAGGCTACGATGACATTAACACAAAAATCCTTAAATTATGCTCCCCATTTTTATCAACTCATATTAGCCATATTATTAACTTGTCATTTATGCAAGGTTTATTCCCTTCGCGGTTGAAATTCTCAATTGTTAAACCAATTCACAAGAAAGGTGACAGAAGTGATATGAATAATTACCGCCCCATAACACTCATACCAATATTATCAAAGGTCTTTGAAAAGGCCATGCAGGAAAGACTCTCCGGTTTTTTATCCAAATATAAAATTTTAAGTGAAGGTCAATTTGGTTTCAGGAAAAACAAATCGACCACAACAGCTTGTTTTGCCCTATTAAAATTAATAACGAAATGCCTTAATGGTAAACTACCAATTGTCTCTATTTTTCTAGATATGTCCAAGGCATTTGATTTTGTGAACCATACTCTATTAATTTATAAATTAGATCGATAATAAGGGGAAACGCGTTGAAATGGCTGGAAAGCTACCTTACACATCGGCAGCAATGTGTTGAGATTTCGGGACAAACAGGAAATGAAAAGCTCGCATATAGGTCTCAATATCGTGAAAACAACTGTGGTGTCCCCCAAGGGACCATACTAGGACCGCCATTATTCTTGATCTATGTTAATGACTTGCCTAGTGTAACACCCCACAGTTGCATACTATACGCTGACGATACAACCCTTAGTATTATAAACCAAAATGACGACATTGTTGAGTACCAAAACGAAATAAATATGACATTAAATAAAATTATCACATGGCTTGAACAAAATAATCTTCATATTAACATTAATAAAACAAAAATGATACAATTCCAGACATATAACAGTACGCGTCCACGGCTTAGAATACGATATGGAAATGAGACAATAGAAGAGGTTGATTACGCAAAATTCTTGGGGATGATAATTGATAAAAACTGTAACTGGAAATCTCATATTGATGATCTATGTAAAAAGATAGATAGATTTGTTTTTGTTTTATATAGACTAACACATGTGGCTAATGTTGAGGCAGCACTATGTGCATATCATGGCTATGTCGCATCAATCTTGCGCTATGGTGTTATAATATGGGGTAATTCGGTTGAGCTTCAAAGAGTGTTTCGAGCTCAGAAAAAATGCGTGCGCTCAATTTGTGGAGCGCACCCACTAGACAGTTGTGTTCCTTTATTCAAGAAACTTAAAATACTACCACTTCCAGCACTATACATTTTTGAAATTTGTATTTTTGTTCACCAAAACAGACATGAATTTGAATTGTATAATGATGTTGTATCCAGACCCAGCCGGAAAGTGCATATGCTTAATGTTCCTAGGCGTAGAATTAAATTGTTTTCAAATAATGTATACTGCATGTCCATTACTGTCTACAACAAATTACCTGACGTCTTCAAAACTCTCAGCCTCAGAATATTTAAACGTAAATTATTTGACTTCCTTTTAAGCAAATGTTATTATTCGACTGAAGATTTTATGAACGAAAAATTACCTAAATAATAATTGACATTAATGCCCATAAATCATATTTTATCTCCTTGACTTCATTGAATTTTGACTTATATAAGCTCTTTCTAAATTATTATTCAATTTATTTTGTAATTCTTATTATTAATAATTGTATGTACCTGATAACGTAATGATGACCCATAATTTTACCAACAATATTTGTACGCCGGAAACGGCAGAATATTATGGACGTAATATATTATAATGCACATAACAGCTTTGTACAATATTCTGACAAATAAATGCATTCTTCTTCTTCTTCATGTGTAATCGATCCCTAAACACAGTAAACGATCCATCAACATCCAGTACCACCATAATAATTATTCCTCAAACGAACGAATCAACATGACAAGCAAACTGATCTGCTTAGCAAGTACAAAGCTCAAACCTTCCTAATGTGTTGTCAATCATTCTCCTTCTAACCGTCCATGAATTGAATAACAACACGTTTTTTGTATGGACACTCGCCACTGAATATCAATCTGTCGATGTGTCATGTCCTCATCATGTGCTAGGTGGAATTCCTTAATAATAGTGCGCTATACTCGCGTATGGACAGGAGTGCGAAGGATGAGAGATAAGTGGTGAATGTCTTGGTGATGTAAAATGTTGTTGGGCTATTTTCTTTGGGGCTTGTGTTGTAGAAAAGTGTTACAGCAGGATGAAACGTTAGAGAGATGTAATTGTATTTGAAAAAAAATGAGTTTATATGAAAGGAATTCTTGTTGAATCCTTTCCAGACTGTCTGAATGAACCATGAACTCATAATTTGGATGAGGAAAACCGTTTTGCCTTGAATGCTACTCATTGATACAACTCCAGTCATTTCGCCTATAAATCACTTCAAACGGTGCGCAAAGGCAATTCAATCAAACGCCAGCGTAGGTTTCAAAAGTGATGTAAGACAAAACAACCAGCAATTTATTATCAAAACAACAGCCGATCGCTTAATTCACACCACAAATCACCGCACAAAATGCAAACCTTGTCGACGATCACGCACATAATTTGTCAAATAACTATTTATTGACTCATAACCTTACCATAGTTGCTACTTATCCATCAATCAGAGATGGTTATCAAACGCCAACACTTCCCTAGTCTGCGGTAGGTATAGTGTGTTAGACTTAGATTTCCGATTGATATTGATAGGCGATCGGTCACGTCTCTGGCGGTTTGCTTCGCGACTGCTAATTAACAGGATTTTACTCAAGCGCCTTCGGTGACGTCAGGCTATTGTACGCTGTCACGCTTAAAAAAAACTGCGCGTTTTGGATGATCGTGTGCTGTTAATCCGATATCCGGTTAGGCAATAAATAAAATGAGAATTATGTGAGAATTGGCAGCTTTGAGGTACCTACATAGGTAACTAGTGCATTTGCACATTGCTTTCGAGTATTATCTTACTTTGTTTTTGGAAGTGCCGTGTAGTAAATGCAATGGGCGCAAATCGCTCCCTATTTCTTACTCTTTTTCCCATCCTTATCCCATGTAAGTCTCAATTTCATATGAGTTGGCGTATTTATATTTCTTACATTCTTTTTTTATTCAATACTAATAAGATTTTATTTTCAAACAAGTTAATATTTACAAAAACGCAGAAATGTGGGTGTACTACATATTAGGTACACATCTGTATAACCCTTCGTGATGATATGTTATGTGTGTGTGTGTGTTAATATTATTATTTACATAGTATATAAGCTTGTCTTAAAATAATAATAATGTATATGTGTATGAATATAAAAAAATACTTTCATAAATAAGATAGGTATTGGTAGGTGCATGAAGAAGGAGATGTATCCAGTAAATAAATTACCAATGCTAAAGGTTAGTAAGAAATCATTCTCAAAATATTGCCATATCAATTACACACTAAGCAAATAACAGTAATTTATAGCAGTGCGGTATTGGACATTAATACTGTCAGGTATAAATAGTCAATATCCTTAATAAGGCATTATCCTTTCTAGAATGTCTTAGTCACCTTTTATGACAGTTACAGGAAGGAATGTGGCGGTCTGTTCTAATGTTGGAATTGTATAAATATGTTTCTTCATTGATGGCTTGGAATAATATATGACATGTAGTATAGTAGGTGAGGATGTATTTTTCTAAGCTAAGTCGATTTGAAAGAAGTTTATGAGTCAACGAAAAGTATGCTTAACACCATGGCATCATGGCTTCTTTTAAAAGAAGTCCTAACGCTTACACTGAGCCTGTCAAAAGAAATAAGTAGCATCACCTACTTCACCTGCAAAGGACAGCGGGCAAGTTTGTATGGGAGTTGGTCCAAGAGCGGTCACGATTAAAACATATGTCAAATGAAAGGGTATGAAGGAGTCGTCAAGCGTGCAGAATGGCATCAAAATCCATCCGAGAGTTTTTGAGTAGTAACCGAATGATGAAATAATATTTTATGCGCTGCCATAAATAGTTTCCTTGAATGCCTATATTGTTCAAATCTTCTCCACAATACAGAGAGGATACAGTATCTCAAATGATTGAACTGAGATGGTTTTTGATGCCCTTCTGCATAATTTATGACCCGTTCATACCCATTCATTTGGCACATGTCTTAATCGTGGCCGCTCTTGGACCACATTTACCCACTGTCTTTTCCAATCCGTGACAAAGAACAAGCGTATCTAATAAATAATGTCCGTATGTTTAGCATTTAAGCGACCGGAATTTGTTTTATTCTCTTCTCTTCTTAACCACAATAATAGCTGCTGAATTTATTTTTCATTTGATTATCACCTAATTTTAAAGTCTACACCGACGTCCAATTACTCAGAACTAAACAATTGCCTTACCGTAGAATTCCTCGCCTTTATCTAGGTAACACAAACCTAAGTGCCCCAAGATGCACATCTTGTTAACATCAGTAGGTCGTATTTACACAACATTCACTTATGCTAACACAGTGTTCTTACCTGTTACTAAGCGCTTTACTAATTATTCTGACGCATACAAGGAATGTTAGAGCTTTCCCTACTTATCTACATAAGACCTACTTAGTAATTCTGCGAAATAAAAAGTACCTATTCTCGGCTTTTATGTGAGGAGCAGTGGTGGCCCAGTGGCAACGGCCCCGACTTACGAAATCGTGGGTTCAACCCAGGCAGGCGCTTTACTTTGTATAAATAATGTCATCACCACTGCTCTGAAACTGCTCTGAAGGAAAACATCGTGAGAAAACTGGCATGTCCTAAAATCAAAAATTCGAAGACATGTGACATTTACCAACCCGTACTGGGCCCGCGTGGTGGATTACATTACAGCCCACTCCCTCTCGTAGAGAGGAGGCCTGTGTCCCAGCAGTGGGAGCATTATGGCTGATTATGCTATGTGTCAACACAAGAAGACTGAAGACCGGAATACCAGGGAAGCATGACACAAAAGGGAGGAGGCCTATACTTAGCAGTGGCAGAAACAATGCTGCCAATGATACTGATGACGACAAAGGCTGTCAGCGTCTTAGAACCCCCTGAAATTAATATCAAAAGTCTTGCAATCACTAATGTCTTTATCAAGCTTAGCGATCTAGATACTATCTTAGCACACGAATTCTAACTACTCTACTAAAGGCGAAATGTGTTGCTGTGAACATTGCAGACATAATGATAGCTATACTCATTTAGCACCAATAAGTAGGTACTTCCTTACTTTCTGTATTTTCCGTGTATCAGAAAGCACGTTAGCCGTTGGTCCCGGCTGTCATTCGTAGATCTTTGACAGTCGTTATGGGTAGTCAGAAGCCCAAAGTTCTGATAACCAGTCTTACCAATGGGTATCGTTTTACCCAGTAATTCGGTTGTGGAGGTCAGATGCAGTCGCTCAATGTAAAATACTGGTATTCAGCTGCATCCGGTTAGACTGGAAGCCGATCGCAGTTGGGAAAATGGTAGGTATTCCCCAACTTAACCTCACAAATCCGCGCCACACCCAATAACTCAAAATATAGTGTATAATTGAAATTTGAAAATCCCAAAACTACTCAATAACAATACCCAAATATGGCATTACGGTCGGGACCGCCGCATAAGCCTTAATTAAATAAAATTGAAATGAAAACGCCAAATGGATTTTGCGTGCTCCCATTAATGGTGCGTTCCGTATTATTTTCGAACATTTATTATTGTGTTGTAATGCGCACGAGTATGATCGTTATTCATGTCTCGCTTATTAAGCTGCTTCAAAAACAACATGTTTTCATTAACGACTGTGTGCAACGCTAATATTGTTTTGTACTGTTTTAGTTTATGATTAAAATCTGTTGTTTAATGGAACTGTGTTGTGGATATCCATTTGTTATTACATGTGATTACTTTAATGTGTTACGTGGTGGAGTGTATTGATGGGTGGGTAGGTACTTAATTCATAAGGGCACAGTTTTATGTTGGGTCTTTTTCACGAAAGTGGTTCTAGGACTAGGCTTACATTTTTGGTTTTGAATTCACACACACCACACGTTGGGCTCCCATGACGTTACCAGTGCCAAAGAGATTGATTATTAAATTAAATTAAAACTAAAAGCAAATAGACTATTTATTCAGTACCATCCTTTATTTCACTTTATACATTTAATTATATTTTTAAATATTAGAATACAAAATATAAAAATATTTAAAAATATAAAAAAAATAGTAGCCAGCTCCAGAGAGAGGAACCTCCCAACAATGCGAGCTATGTTCAGACGTACCGCTTTCTGAATCAAGCCCAACGAGAGCCTCCTTAGGTGTTGGTCGAGGCTCTTGGCAATTAAGCCATTGGCTGATACGACTATCGGCACAATGATCGCTAAGTCACATCCCACATGTCGACAACCTCGCGAGCCAAGTCAAGATACTTGATTTGTTTATCTTTTTCGGCTTTCACGAGGTTCCCGTCATGTGGGACCGTTATGTCAATAATCATTGTGCGCCGCTCTATTCGATCCACCATCACTATATCAGGCTTATTGACAATAATATTATGTATATTATTATTTTTTTCGATAATAGGTAATGTTCAACTACAATGTATGTGTGAATGGTACATTGTACGTACAATGTCTACTGAGATTGGAGGCTTGAAAAACTAGAAGATTATCACGGATTTTGTCGGACAAAGATAAATAGCAAAATACGCTAAAGTTTCCATTGCAGGTTAGGTACTGAGGAATGAACTGTGCAGTTGTAACACAGAATTGTAAGAACCAATTCCACGTTGATTAATTTCGTACTTAGCAAGGAAATCTCCCTACATGAAACTTTCAACACTAAAATATTCGTCGTGAATGTTTGACAAGCTACACATGTTGGTAAACAAGCATAAATAACAGTGAAATTCAACTATCCTCGGCTACCGTTCGTGTTTATCATTCTAAATGACGTAGGAAAAAGACTGGGACGCGACTGCCTAGTCACGGACCGTATGAAGACTAAAAATAAATAAATGTGCAGAATTGTAAATGTGACCGGTATATTTAAATTCACCTCAACGGTTCGCCCAGTTGCAGCGGACGGGTTAAACCGACAGGCTTGACATGAATTTTCTCTGTTACAATTGCCATTTCTAATCATGTAGGTAGATATTTGGATGTATGTTACTTGTTACTTACATGTTTTTTTTCTTTTCTTTTTTCTTTTGGGTGGCAAATCATCAAATGAATTCTCCCGCTCTGGGCGGAGCGGAAGGACGTGTCAGACTTTTACTGACTAAAACCCACCCGTGTTCCTTCAGTGGCCCCTGGCACAGCAACTCTTATTCTGGACCCCCCTGCGTTAAAAATTTTCGTCAAAAAATCAGCTGTTTCCTACAAAAGTGCAATATTTACGCGGACAAAATGTATGGAATAGCAATTTTTTTTTTTAATAACCGACGAAAAATTTCAACGCAGGGGGGTCCAGATTCATGTACTAAATCCATGGTAACCGGATTCGCGTTGATATCCCTGCCACCCTGTACACTTTTGCTACTGAGTCACTTGTGGCAGTGATAGCTACGAAGTGAAAAGATTTGTCGAGTATTGCCTGCAATTCTTACAATATCTGCAAAACTATACAATTATTGTAAGTAGGTATCACTTTATAGATATATGAAGAAAGAAATCACTTTAATTTGATGACCAATGAGATCAATACGCAGTTACGACTAGGGAATCCAATCCCGCAAACGCGCAATTGCGGGATCTGAAATGCGGGATTACTCATGCGGGATCCCGCACGTTTGCGGAATTGAAAAAAAAAGAGCTCAGACGACGTTCTGATTATTTTTAAGACCCAGCACAGCCTCATCAATAAGTGATTTAACAACTTTCCCATGGAACTCGTGCGTGACTTTTCTATAGCGTTTGTATGGAAAATACTTAATTAGTTTTCAGTTTTTAACTTACAGCTAAAAAAAATTGAATTTTAATTTTATGTTTTGTGAATCCTGTTTCGGAACGGAACGTAATCAATGTCAGTTCAAATACTCTATGACTAGGGATTCCCCCACGGCACGGGGATTTACCTTTGCGCGTGGTTAATTGTCAAAAAAGTTATTGCGTCATTTGCCTCTTACTTGTGATGTGAAAAGGTACGATACAATTACATACAACGATAAAATTATTTTTTGTTATAAAAGTTTTCATAGCAAGTTAAACGAGTGGAAAATTACTTGTGTTCTGATTAAAAATGAGTGTCAATTTGGTTTATAAAGAGTTTAAAAGCTCGAGTGCTTTTTCCGCCGCTGACTATTTATGCAACAAGATAATATCGAATCTCAAAGATGGAACGTTAGATTCTTTATCATTTCTTCGAAAGTATTAGATATCAGAAAAAATAAGCTGATTTTTATGCCTCTAAAACCAATAAATACGTACAATTGTCAATACAAATCTAAAATACGAAAGGTTGAAATTTGTATTAAATATCGTTTTTTAAAGCTGATAATTTTTAACTCTAAAGCATCATTTAATTCAATTGTTGATTAGTCATAAGTCATAACTCTACTTAATATTAATAATGATAATAAGAAATAAAATTTACTTGTCTTTATTTCATATTTTTTTTAGATAACTACTCAAAACTAAATACCTAATATTTTAAAAATCTCAATCCCGCAAATGCCGCGGGATCTACGGGATTGATGAACTCAATCCCGTAGGCCTGTGGGATCGCGGTTTTGATGCGGGATTGGATTCCCTACTTATGACAGAAAGAAAATGCCTTAAAAGTTTTTTTTCTAACTCTAATTCATTTTTATAGCAAACATACTAGCTCCCAAAGATTAAACATAATTTAAAAATGAAAATAAAAATAAATGTTTTCTTTTACCTTATTTATATGATAACAAACACACAACAGTCACACAAAGATCTATTTATCACATTTTAAGTTGTTTACCGGCCACTGTTTGCTAGACAATGTCCCCGAAACATTTGTTAGGGAGAGCCGCGTAATTTTTTACGCGAAAAACACAGCAATGCGGTACGTTTTACAAAAAAAAAGAGATGAGAATAAACAGACGAGGAATGGCGCGAGAGAGCGCTCGAATTTTGAATACAAATGTAAATTAGTATCTCCACTAATTACCTTGGTAGACACGTCCAGGGCTATGCGTCTTGCCGGCTTACTGGGGACGTTGATTTTTTTTTCAGTAGCGAAATCTTCGGCCATTTTTCACGTTAGTATCAAAGCGTAATTTAGCGCAGTGTGTGGAAATCGAGGGTAATTAACGAATTAGTTATAGCTATTTTCACGGGTCTTAGTAGCAATTCGGGTACAAGATTTGTTGGAGCACAGAAAGTCACCTGTTTTAGGTGCTGTGTTATAGATGCTTTTTTCTTTTGACCATACTAAGTAAGACCTATTTATTTCTTGATGTTTTTAATATGTAGTTTGATTGTAATGGTTTATGGTTGCAGCATTAAGTTGTCATCGATCATAAATTATATTTAGTCAAACCGAAGTCAAATTAATCCATGTGAGTATACAAAATCTTCGGGTTCATAATTTTGCTGACTCAGTGATCGAAATTCAATTGTCATAGCCGTGATTTCTTTCATCAATTAGTATAAAAGGTGGGTATGCTCTGTCTGTACTTACCTAGGTCTTGCCCATGCAAAATATATATTTTTTAATAGATATTGTTTTTTTTTTAAATTTTAAAACTCTCAAATGATAGCAAGCTTCATAATCAACACGTAATCAAGTCATAAAAAAACGTCCAGCACCTCAACTCTATATTCCGCCGGCACCCAGCCCTCAAGTGACGCTCTTCACATTTAACGCATTATTTATCATCGTCTCTGCCACCCTTTTCATCGCCGCTTCTTCGCTGGACGGTGATGTTCATATTTTATAATTACATTTACAACTCACGATGTAGGTTAAAAATATTTAATTGTAATTAATATATAGAAAAGATTAATAGACATAGTAATTTAGCGAGGCGTACTGTTTTTGTTTGCTGAGGCCCCAGCACGAAGGCCTGACGGTTCGGTTTAAATTTTTGCGACAGTCACAATTAGTAGGTATAGATACATTGATACATGAATAAAGTCTTAAAACTAAGTAAATATTACGTGATAAACGACTACCTATTTTAAATTTCTAAATCTTTCGACGCACATAAAATCACGCGTTGTTTTCCCGAAGGATTGGGCAGAGGTGTACTCTACCTATAGTATACCCACACTTCGCCAGTTATGTTTACGTTCCATGTAATAGCTTATTGCCAACAACTGGGCACAAATTCATTCTCCAGACTGCTACTGAGAAATTCCAGATAGAAAAACCCAATAACACTTTACCCGGCCTGGGAATCGAACCCAAGACTCAACAGTAGTGCGTGCAACTACTAGACCAACGAGGCAGTCCTCAAAATCATTCGAATTTACGTAAAATTTACTCCGCGCGTTCATGCTAGACCATTCAGTATATTGCGCATCCTTTTAAATGTCTACTTCCTAATTATCAGCTAATTTGTTCATCAAGACTTTATTAGAAATCACAGGAATAAAACACTGCTGCTTACAGCTTCACTGTTTCCTAGATTCTCGGAAATAAGTCCTACAAAACTTATTTATAAAAGAAAATTGGAAAATTTGCTTATACACCATAGTGAAAAGCTCATGCGACATATGTTTCAAAAGGAAAACGGTGTAACTCCAAAATCGTAGCGTATAAAAGTCACAAACGCACCACGGCCGTCCCTCGTACGTCGGAACTTTATAAAAACGTTATCATCTTTTATTTTTCACGTTCTCAATTTGCATGTCCCGCTTCAGAGATGATGCTCTATGAAATTATGCTCTAAAAGTTATTTATTGTGTCTGCGCATAAGTTAATGAACGAGCTTAATTAAGTGAATTCATATTTATTTTATTCGAGTAAGTGTTAATGATATAGATATATATATATATATACCGTTTAGATATAGTTTTAAGGAAATAAATATTCATGTGTATGCATGCGTGCTGGCCTTATTTTATTTTTCATTTGAAACCTGTTAGGTTAGGTGTCTTATAATTGGTGTCTTGCCCCTGTTAGTTGATTTTTGTTATTGATCTGTAACTAAATGTGATGTAATTCAATAGCCTCTCAAACGTCGTATGAACCCCATAGGTTCATAAGCAAAATACTCTCGAAACGACAATAAATATAATCGTGAAAACCGTTGAGCGCTCACATGTAAACTGCTTCTAGTAGGCGGACGTTTGACGGGATCGTAACACTTCACGTGACCAGAGGGCTGGCTCGTTCTTTGGTCAAAGAATTAGCATTGCCATTCAACGTGGCAATGCTGCCAGTCTTCTGGGCACGTTTCCGGATGACAGCGATGCGGACGAGTACTTCGACGCTTAGGTGTCCTTTGGTTTTTGTGTATTTATTTGTATAGTTAGTTAGTGATTGTATATTGTGTTTAAGATTTGTTGAAAATAAATTATATCTATCATTCCACCTCACACTCACATCACACTATAGCTTCACCTGCACTCTACACACAACATTGCACTAAAATTGTTTTTTCTTTTCTAATTCAAATTTATTTTTATTTTTTGTTTGATTAATTTAAACATCTCTATTTTTTTTTCTTTCATCAATAAATAATTTGTCTAGAGTTTGAAAATTAACCATTGTAATGTTAATAGATTAAATTCAGGGTGATAGCCTGGTGATCTGTCACACAGGGTATACTAGCCAGTCCCTCACAAAGGATCATATTTTATGCTTTTTGTCAAAACGCTATGATTTCTTGTCTCTATGATTTTGATTATGTGAACCTTTGTGAAGAAAGAAAGAAATAAATAAAAAAATAAAATAAATAGTTAATAATAAACTAAAACAAATGCTGCACTTTCTGTTTTACTTTATTCAGAAAAGGTCTAAGGAGAATTTAAATATTTTCGGTGCACAACATAAATAGCTCTAAGTACAATTATCCACTTTATAAAGTATTTATTTTCATTTTGTCCTCTGTCCTTTTTTGACACTTCCACAGCGATTATGTTGTGTTTTTCCTCAAATTGGATGCTATGATTCACTCACATCGAACTTCCATAACAATAATAAGTGACTAAAGCACACTTGCACCACAAATCACTTATTTACGTTCAGCGCTAAACATATTTTAAACATCGTTCTATCTCTGTCTTTAATCATCTTCAAAGGAGTGCAAGAAACAGAACGATCTTTTAAATTCGTTTTGAGCTAAATGTATTTAGTGATCAGTCTATAAAATAGAGCCTGCTTGCGCATATACCTATTTCAAGCATGAAAAAATATGATACTTGACAATTAAAACAAAACTGAAATCAAAACTGACATATACCTCCAAGCATTTAATCATAGTTACAAACCTTTTGTTCTCTTTGTCCCAAATAAGAGATACAATTACAATTTTACAAACGCGTACCCGGGATGACGTCATAAATTTTAGGGTGAAATTTAAAATTTATTTAGAAGCAAATGCGGAGTTAATTTTTTAGTGAATCACCGGTGGCCCATTTCGGTGATTAACTTTTATGGAACAGCTGATACGTTTTACAGTTTAATGGAAAATTTAATTTCTGCTTATTGTTTGGGGATTTAAGTTTAATAGCTACAGGCTAAAGTTACCTACGTTATAGCCTACATATTTTCATATGCTTGGTTCTACGAAAAAAAAAAACAGGATCAGTAATGATTGTTCCGATACGCTTTTCTAAATGTTGAGTAGGTAAAGAAAGAGTAATGTTGTGTAGTAGTAATGTAGTGGTCGCAAGCACTAGGTACTGCTGAGTATGAGGTCCTGGGTTCGATTTTTTATCAGGAATTTCTCAGTACCAGATTTTGCTCCAGAGTTTGGATTTGTGCCCAGTTGATGACAATAGGCATATTACATGGGACTTAAACATAACTGGCGAAATTAAACTACAGGGGAACCACAGGCGTGATGTTTTGTTATCTTATGTTATTAATGCAAATCAGCCAACCTGTTAGTTAGTTGTTAGTGTGTAGGTATGTTGACTTGAAAGAGTATGGCAGTTGAGAGTATGTCATGCTCACTTAAATGTCTCGCTGATGGTGGCGCGTGTGTTGGATCATTCGGTTCCCTACAAAATGGTTGAGCTGGATGGTGGTCATGTTCGTGAACGGGCGCCGTCAGTGGAGACTGGTCATCTCTTAGCTGCCAGGGCTTATTTTTAATCTTATATTTTAAATTGTTTTAATTATCTATTTTTTACATTGTTCTCACATATAGAAGCAACAAGAACAATTACAATGTACCTACCCAGGATTTTGTAACAATTTTGATTTAAAAGAGTGTCCATGGAGTTTCTTGCCCATTCTTCTCCATAGAGATCTACGTTTTGGAATGGGCGACTAGCTTCAATTTTCTGACTAACTGACTGACTCTTTGACAATTCAAAAGTGCCTGTGATTGGTTTAATTGAAATAAATGCTTTGAGTTTGAGTTTGAGTTACCTACTTGTCTACCTACTGTGTTTCAGGACTTTAGTAAACTACCTGCTGTAAACAACATTCCTTCTAAAATGTTCCATTCCAATCCAATCGAAATTAAACCACACTAATTGCAAACACATAAACACTCCACCAACTTGGACCCAAGTCACGCGTCACTTACGACAGCTTTACAACTCATCTATATTTAGAGGCGCCGCAAAAAACTACCGCACACCGATATTTAAATACCTACACTTAACATTCCTCCTAGAACCTAGAGCTGACTTGAACACTGATTGTCTTACAAAAACCACTATTTTTACAGAATTTCTTCTAATGTAGGATTTGCGTAAGGAAATGCATCTAGGCCTACCTACGCCTTATTTCATACCTACGTTTGACTCGCTTACATTATTCTGAAAGTTTAGGCTGTGACCTGGTAGTCCAGATGGTTACTGAATGTCATTTAAAAAACAACGTTTTTTTTTATAGAATTGCTACTGACTTATGATTTGAATAAGAAAAAGCGCATTACCTTTCCTCTCAACTGTGAGAATTTATATATTTATATAGGTTTATAGCATATTTATTTGTTAATTTGTATATGTATTATGTATGTAGTATTTGCATATGTATTTGTTAATTTTTGCTTAATAAATGTGTGTATTCAATATTTTAGTTTAAGACGTCACAAATCATATTCTTTTCTTGTTCTCACACACTATTGTCTACCTACATTTCTTTTTCATTACACCTTTCGCAGGTCTGCTGGAAGAAATTTCTTATGAAATAAGCTACCTTTGTACTCTATACTTATAATGTCGTATCTGTAGATATTTTATTGTGTGTACATAAATCATTAAATAAATAAATGCGTTCAATAAGGACTATAAATGATAAATGATTTTATTTCTGTAAGTTTATACAAACACTTTTACACGTCAAAGATTTTTTTTAATAACTAGATGTGGCCGGCGTTTCCTATCTGACTACTCTGAGAAGAAACGCCGAAACAAACTCAGAGGTCACAGTCTCTTTTAAAGTCCAGACATAATCTTGGTCAGATCACGTGAAGACCATGTAGGTTGGTGTCTGAAATGGTCTTTTGAGGAAACAACCACACAGATTGAGTGGACCAGTGGACCTGTCCAGTCAGTGCAAGCATCTGTTAGTAATCGTACAGCTCAACTTAAAAGTTAAGGAGCTCAACGATTCGACGAACAATACCAAAGAAAGGACATTTGGGTAGGCCGCATAATTTACTCAAACTGGCAGACTATGATTAAAGCTGAGAGAAAAAAAAAACAAGGACCTATGACCCACATGTAATATATTTGACATAATGGTTGTGATCTGGTCATGGTTACTGTTACAAACCGTATGATTACTTTGTAGTCCTGCTAAAAGGTGTAAGTGATGCTATACTGTTGAAATTATATTACGCAAAACGCACATGAAAATACCATTTTCGTCTCTAAGGCCGGCCACATACCTAGAGTCAGAATTCCGATTCGGAAATCCGTTTCGAAAGCAGCAACATACATACATACATAAACTCACGCCTTCTTCCCATGGGGGTAGGCAGAAACTACAGAACGCCACCTGCTACGATCCTTGCATACTCCTTTTGCCTCGTTTACATTCATACATCTGGTCATACACGCACGCCGGTTGCGAGTACTACGCACCTGACCTTTCTGAAGAACATCACCAATAAGATCACTATATGTCTTCCTAGGGCGTCCCTCCCGGCGTTTCCACTCACATCTGCGGTGTAAATACCTTTTGTTAGTCGACTTTCATTCATCCTCTTAACATGACCAAACCATCTAAGCATACTCTTTTCAATTTTTGTCACTACATCTTCTTTCAAACCGCACCGTTGCCTTATCACATCATTCCTCAGTCTATCATTTATAGTCACACCACACATGCTTCGCAAGGAACGCATTTCCACAGCATTTATTCTACTTTCATGCTTCTTTTGCCACATCCGAAATTCCGCATGGTAGTCTGTGCGTAATTTTGTATGGATTTGCTCCTTCGAAATTACGAATTGATATTTCGAAACGTTATAATTAATTAATAATTATTCCAATATATATATTAAAATCAATATATATATATATATTATTATGCCTGATTTGCAAGATATCAATAAACATAAACGTACAACGAACCCATAACCATTACCAGCCAAGATTCAATATAGTTGTACTTTCAACCTCAAGATTAATGATGATGAGCTCAAAACACCTGGCAAACGATCGATGGTCTACATCACCTAATTACTATTCGTCAATAACTTTTAACTCAGTTGTTTATACACAACATAATGGACGTAAGAAGCCATCCATTTACCATAGAATGGGCTTATTTTCTATGGCTCATAAATTAGCAAGGACGGCGTCGTGCATTTGAAAATGTTTTGCAAAAGAAATTTTGCCGACGGGGACGGGTGTTACATGAAGTTTTTCTTTTATTTATTTACTGACTTCGTTATCCATTGAATGCCTCTGTTCTGGTAGATGAGAAGGCACCCATGTAAGTACAATATGGTACTTGTACCTAATGTACGAAAGATAATAAATAATGTTTACTTCTTTTTGTAGGTTTACACAAACCCTTTTACACGTCAGTAATATTTAAAAAACTAAAAAGCTGAAAAAGATGCAGATGTTTGAAAGTCAGACGAAACAAGAGCTGTAATATCTACTAATTGGTCCTTTTATACGCGACATCAAATATTTTGCATAACTTAAGCAAACTATTAAAGCTATCTTCCCAAACGTTTCAGAATTGCTTATCTATTATAAATATTAGATTCGAAATATCAGTTTAGAATCTGCACTTCCACCAGACGTCAAAGGTCAGCATTATTTACTATCAGGTGTAACAACTCATTAGCAATAATTTACCATAAAAATAATCGTCGTCGAGTTGGCTCGGGCGCAATGCACCATAAATTATTATGCTGGTACTAAGAATCTTAATAAAGCTCTTCAGCTATTTGTAATAAATGACGAAACAAAAATAAGGACTGGAATACTTAATGCTCGCTAAAGGGGTCCCAATAATGTGTTGGCTATGTCAGTCGAAGGCAATCCTGAGCTACATTCGGATTTTACTTTGAAAATATTGCGTAGCGCTTCTAATAAATATTGGCAATTACATTTTAGCGATACGCGAAAATCCTAGCGTTGTAATTTATTTTCCCAAATGCTTATAAATTTGTGGATTACTTACGGAGGTTTTGTTATAGGTAACTAGAAGGTTTTTTGTTTAATGCTTGAAAAAATATTAAAGTTGTGAGAAGTGTGTTTTTGTAAAGTAGACGATGAAGTGGTGTAACTTGGTGTTCCTTGGAAACCCTGTCTCTTTTCCTGTAGCGGCATCTTTTTGTTACAATGATATAATCAAATTGCTAAAATCAGGTTTTCTCGTTCCTAAGGTTAAGCCGCAATTTCTCCGTGTGAGACTAAGAGGTCATCATGTCAGTGGTGACACTTATCTTCAAATACAACGAAAAGTGGGTCCGGAATTACTTAACTTACCTACAAGTTTCAGATTTCCTGGTTATCGTTCAGTCTTCCATAAGGGAAGCGCTAAGGTAGCCCGCGAAGTAAAAAAATTCTTAAGATTTTTGCAATTTGCAGCTCAGTGTCTGGGTGCATGTTGATTTAAGTATGGTTCCCGATAGTAACAAATATGTATTTAAAGAATTATAATCATTAGAATCAGTAATACAACTCCTTAAGTTAGTATAATCCTCAAATGTCAAGATTTCATGAAACAGTCATTCAATAGGATTACTTGGTCTTAGAGAGTTGTGTTGATGACTTTAATAATTATAATTCTGTAAATGCATATTTGTTACGGTCGCGAATCATATTTTAATCAACTTACCTACAACCTAATACTGACCTGCAAATTGCAAAAAAACGTAAGAAAATTTGAATTTAGCGGGCTACCCTGGCGCTTTCGGCATGTGTCCTGAACTTAATTTTGATTAGTTTCTAGGGATGTCCGTCAATTTTAATGCTAACTTTTAGTTATTAATATTAAAAGCCACATTCAATCTTCCAAACATACTTACCATTTACCAAAATATCTACTTACTCCATATGGTAAACTGCACCAACAACCACCAAACTAAGACGATTCCCAGCAACAGCAATGATGCTGGGACCGCAGGTTAGGTGGTCAGGGCAAGACGTTAAAGTGCAATAAAGAAACCACCTCGTCTCGAAACTAAGTGCTAGACTTATTTGCCAAGTTACCGAAATACTGCGGTCGGGAGGACCAAGTATTGTGGGCAATTGTTTAATGATGTGCTTAGGCAGATGTTTCGTTGTGGGCACTTGTATTGTCTAGGATACAAACTGGAAATTTTGTGCAACTATTGATTGTAGGTAGGACAGTTACATCTCACGAACACGATGTGTATTTGTGGGTTTCCACAAAGTTTTATTTATTTATACAAAGTGTAATTTTAATCACTGTTAACCTCTTAAGGGGTCATTGTACTCATCATAATGAACAACTTTTACTATGGGACCAAACCCGAAATCGCGAAAACAAAATCAGGTGTTCCCTACGTTTTGACGAGATATGCGAACATAAATGTAGGGAAAAGCTATTTTTTTTTTCGTGATTCAGGTTTGGTCCCGTAGTAAAAGTTGTTCATAATGTTGAGTACAATGACCCCTTAAGAGATTAACACTGTTTAAAATTACACCTTGTATAGATGAATTTTAAGTTATTTTCTGGCTTTTAAAAGAAAATGAAAACGTTAATTCGGTCATGATATGTGATGACATAAACTATTTATTAGAATATATAAAATAGATATTTAAAAATCAATTTGTCCTTACTTATATAACTGACCTTATTTTCTGCCCAAACTATATCAGAACCAGTTCTGTATCCATTTCCATACCATAAAAATAATAATACCAAAAACAAAGGAAGACCCACACTTATCAAGCTATAGATTCACGGCTATTTATTCGAAACACAGTTGAAGCAAATATAATTCGCGTTAAACCCCCATAAAAATCCGTCGCCGGGGCCACAGGATGAATAGACCAGGCTACATTCAGCGAGCTCATGAAAAGAGCGACCAAAAACGAATATATTCCGGGAGAGAAACGGCTGAAATACGTCGACCGGTCGGCACTCGTGCGCCGTACAGATCTACTGGATGCGGTAAGAGTGGAGTTGGTTTATGTAATTGAACGTGGTTTGGGTGTTGATTGTTCGAGAAAGAATGGTATCATCAACTTAATAAATGTGGAACTGGTTTTGAAAATTGAGGAAAATTATGTAGAAGGAAGCAATTATGTAGCTTTCTAAACGTTATATTTAATTTTCTTTGAAACACAGACATGAATGAAAGATGCAATTTTTTTTCAAATAATATTATATACAAGATGTCACATAAATAACACACAACCTCTTAAGAGGTCATTATACTCATCATTATAAACAACTTTTACTATTGGACCAAACCTGAAATCGCGAAAAAAAATCTGCTGTTCCCTACATTTAGGTATGTTCGCATGACTCGCCAAAATGTAGGGAACATCTGATATTTTTTTCACGATTTCACGTTTGGTCCCATAGTAAAAGTTGTTTATAGTGATAAATATAACGACCCCTTAAGAGGTTGTGCGTAATTTATGTTACACCTTGTATACATTGTAATTTTCACGATTTTAAGTTTTGTAAAACATTTTCATAGTTTTTATATTATTTTTCATTATTTTTATTAACTTATAAAACAATAAAACTATTGACTACGAAACAATTTACTAAGGAAGCATACCTGCATACCGTATTTCTCCTGCTAACTTTTTTCATTTCACACTATTATGATATTGGTACTGGTCCTGAAAGTAGCACATCTAGTAACCTTAAGTATCATCATGCTGGCTAAGCTACATAGCAGTACGAATACCTCGACGGGAAAATAAAAATATAGCCAGAATATAGAACGTAAACATGTTTACCGAATCCACGGTCCGATTAAAAACTGACGATTAGGTAAACATTCATTATTCATTGAAATAACTACTACCTTCATACATCTTTCTTGAAAGGATTGCGATGCAGAAATACACTTTAATAAGTACCTAAATACAGACTAAATTCAAATTCACAATATTTTATTTCACATAAACCTACATGGGCTCTTATGAAACGTCAGTAGCTAGGTGCACGGTTCCAATTGGTCGTTTTCTGTAGAGAAGAACCGGCAAGAAACTCCACGGTTACTCTTTTAAAAATAATTGGCTTTTACAATGTTTTCAAATTACAGTGTTGTTAAGTATGGGAGGACAGGATACCTTTACATATTTATTTTTTTGGATTGAGGGAAGGTTATGTCCATTTGTCCAAGCAGTAGGAACATTAATATGCGGACTATGAATTCTTCACCATGACAGCAGGTACTGAAAGATTTTTGAAATAGAAGATACACACCCATATTTATATAAGTATTTCATATTATTTTTTTTTTTGCATATTTATTTAATTATTTTGTTATTATTTTGTGTGAAAGTATTGTTCATAATATAAATACGGTCAATTGACCTATTTATCTATTTATATCAATTTTAATATCAAAATAATTAAAGCCAAGATTTGGGTAGAGCCGGTCTTATCTAAAGCTGGGTTAGATTATGAAGATGAATGAGTTTTTACTAAAATATTTAACTTCACATGGCCATTCATTTTAAGTATAGATAGATAGATATACCTAGCATAGATGAGTTAATCATGTTTATCAGTAAATGTTTACAGGCATAGTATCTAAACACTTAGGTAACCATTCTCCTAATCTAATATTGATGTTTCATTATATGATAAATGATAAATAAATGATTTTATTTCTGTAAGTAGGTTTGTACAAACACTTTTACACGTCAAACATTTTTTTTTAAACTAGATGAGGCCGGCGTTTCCTATCTGACTACTCTGAGAAGAAAGGCCGAAACAAACTCAGACGTCACGGTCTCTTTTAAAGTCCAGACATAATCTTGGTCAGATCATGTGAAGACCATGTAGGTTGGTGTCTGAAATGGTCTTTTGAGGAAAGAACCACACAGATTGAATGGACCTGTCCAGTCAGTGCAAGCATCTGTCAGTAATCATACAGCTCAACTTAAAAGTTAAGTTAATTAATGTCAATACCAATGTTGTTTTAGAAATGAAGATTGTATAAGTTAAGCAGATGGCAATAGGCTCGCCCCCTATTACATGGGACTTAAACATAACTGGCGAAATGTGGGTGTACTACTATAGGTACACCTCTGCCTAACCCTTCGGAGAAACAAGGCGTGATGTTATGTTATGTTATTGTATAAGTTCAAGATTATGTTGAGTAACTACCTACAGAAATTGGAAAACCCTTAATTCATTCTTCTATTAAAAATATAAATTGTCTTGATACATCTCTATATCAATATCAAATAACCTGAAAGTGGTCTGAACACTGCAACAGTGTATATTTCAGGCGAGATATACGAGCTAGGCACTTAAATCGACAAATAGCTACGTTGCAATTGACAGTGTATTAAACAGCTGCCTGCATGCCAGAATACGACCAAGACTACGTTTGAAGGGGACTTTACACTGTCCATACTAGGTACTTTCATGATTTAATTGAGTGTATTCTGTTTCTATGTATACACAACAACTGTCAATGATTTTATTGACAGTCGTTACGAGTAGTGCGACAGACTGATAACGAGTCGTACCAAAGGGTAGCGTGTTACTCAGTAACTGGGTTGTGAAGGTCAGATAGGCGGTTGCTCCATGTAAAATACTGGTGTTCAGTTGCATCCGGTTAGACTAGAAGCCGACCCCATAATATAGGTGGGAAAAGCCTAAATAGATGGTAATGATGATTCTGTCCGTAACAATCTCAATTAGGTACAGAATACTATCAAGAGTAAAAATATTGCGTTGCTGTTTTCATTCATATTATTAATTAAAAAACTGTTTTCATATGGATATAGAAACGAGATTGCTATTTTAAAAGTGGATTTCAAAATTGGTGACTTTTCTTGGAAACCTAGGTAGGTATTTATCCTCTTACTAAAGATGGGTCGGGCATTAGTAAATTGAAAGTAAACAGGTAACATAATTTCCAGGTACAACAACAATAACATATTAATTTTCCCTGTGTATCGTAAACGAAAACTTGATAAGGTGGCATAATAAAATGATGACAATGACATTCTGAGTTCATCAATGAGGCGCCGTACTTAGATAGTTTACGACTGTAAAAATATGGGGAAGGCCCAAGGACAGTAACATTATGTTATGCTGTGTCATCCTGCGTCATATGTGTGATTTTTTCATTAGTAATAAAAAATAAACAGTAATAAAAACAGCAGTCAATATATCTGAAGGAAAGGGTAGGAAAAATGATATACAGCTTGTATCAAAAATGTCTGGTCATGTTTAAGGTTGTGGTACAGATCATCAAAGTGAAAAACTTTTTCAAGATAATCAGCTGTCTCATACAAAATTTCAATACCTATATGTACGAATATGGGACAGCTCATTATTTTTTCACGTTTTTGCTCTATACTATCACCCTTTTAAATATGACTACATATTTCTGATACACGCTATTATACTGTCAGAATATAACGTTCATGTAACTCCCGATGTTATTTTTTAAAATATATATTTAAAAAAAAGTTGTATTTATTTTTAGATTATTTCTAATTTTTCCACCAACATAATTTTCCACATTTTTGCATTACTTAAATCATCGTAGGTGTGCCGCCAGTATATAAGCTCCCTAACTCTCGGAAGGGGATGTCACGGCGCCTAGCGGGTTGCCAAGGAGCTACAACTTTTTCTTTGATAGAGTTCGAATTTCGAATAAATCCAAGCCAAGAACGGCAATGCAGACGCCAGCGGACGACTAGAATATCGGATTTGCACTTTCCAAATAACAAACATTCAATCTTACTTAGGTATTTGCATTAGTAAGCACAAATTTATGTTCTTTTTGTCGTATTGATGATTCCAAATAATATAAGTTTTGACCAGAATCCAGCAACGTCAACAATAGCAGTCACATATTTATCTTGAAGAATGTATTTTATTTTTTATTAACTCAAAAGGGGTAGTTTGTACACAGATGCGGGACGTGACACACCAGTGTTGACAGTCAGTAATAATATTAATCAATATTTTCAAGAAATTAGACAAGCTCTCTTTCGGAGATCCTCATAATATCATCCATTATTAAAGTGCAGTAATTAGGTACGGTTCTAGAATCTTTCAGTGCCTAGGCAATTTTTTAGGAGACAGCAGTGGTACTTGGGCCAAGTACCACTGCTGTCTCCTGAAAAAGCCAACGCCAAGTAACTTGACGTATATGTTTATAAAATTAGGGAAATTCATTTTTAAACAAATTGACTACCGTAAAACGGGGTAAATAGGGATGCAGGGGTGAATCGGGACGAAACTTTAAAATGGATTATAACGTTGAAATAATATAGTTTGTTGCGAACAAGGACACTTAATCGTTAATTATAATACAATAAACACATAAGTGTAATTTTTGCCAACAAACTATATTAATTCAATGTTAAAATCCCTTTTAAAGTTTCGTCCCGATTCACCCCTGCATCCCTATTCACCCCGTTTTACGGTACCAACTTAAGTTGTCCGCATATTCAAATCACAACTGACAAAACGACAAATGGTCGTAGGTGTCAATTTGCTTAAAAATAATTTGCCTGACTGTATATCTAACGGTATTATGAGTATTTCCTACACACACTTATAACATCGCAATCTTTTAGACATAAAATCCTACTTCCGAAAGTTAGTGGGGATGGATGGATATTTATTACTCTTTCACGCAAAAACTTCTAAACGAATTTGCATGAAATTTGGCACACAGATAGTTTATAATGTGGATTAACACATAGGATAATTTTTATCCCGGTATCCCTACGGGATCGAGACTTATGCGGGTGGAACCGCGGGGGCTGCTAGTGATCAAATATTTTTTAAATAGGTACATTAATTTATCAATGGCAACCCATTGTGTCACTTGTTTTAGAGATCATAGGATATGGAACAGCTCTGTTTCCCATACAGAGTAGTTAGTACATTTACTAGGTTTTCCTGAATGGATAAGTGACAGACTAAGCGAGTGAGTGGTAGACTAATTATTGCAGCTTTGGGGGTGTTAGCTAGTGGCGGGTGGGTATTTATATTTCAGATCGCCGTTCATAAAATTAGAATCAAGAGTTCGCCTAACAGGTAAACTCGTTTGATTCGTCTACGTCTTCATTGATAGATAATAACCGTATCCAGCGCTACGTCTCTTTAGCCTATTAATACCTACTAAAAATGCCAAAACAAGCTACGTCTTAATCTCTTTATAGAAAACAATTTAATACAAACTACAAGAATCTCTCATTTAGTCAGTTGGCAAAGCTTTAAGATAGCGGTCATCGCATAAAGGAAATTCCTGCATTAAATTACTATTAAACCATGCAATTTGAGTTGAAGCTACCACCGGTACTGCACTTGATATCTACGTCTGACCACATGAACACTTAAGAGATCATGGCTGCCAGATCCTAGTAATATTATTTTCTATTGCTGATGGATTGACTGAAGTTGCCTTTACAAAAGTTTGGCAATTGAATCTTGTCCAAATCATGACGGTTGAGGTTTTTGATAAGCCCAATCATATTTGGTTTTGGAGATATCAACAGAGGTGCTACTGCAGCAGCTGTTGATTGGTGTAATAGAAGACCCCAAAAAGCTAGAACCTTAATCTAGTATATCATGTCATCTAAGACACTGTACTTAGGTACCTTCAGAGGATAATGTACCTAATAAATTGTTTTGTCTTGATGCCAGAAGCTTGAAAGAGGTTGCTATAATATAACAGTGTATGCAATGATTTGGTTTAAGATCAGACGAAGATCAATACCTACGGATAAATTAGAACTTCGCCCGTGAATGAAAGACTAGTTCCTATGACCCTTTGGCACAGCAGTCTGGCAGTGAACCAGAAGGGTGCTGTGTTTTAGATAAGAAATATGATTTCTTTTCTGTCAAGAATAATTTGTTTACCCACAGAAAAAAACCTTGGAATTTAAATGTTTATGGAGTGTTCATTTTAAAGATAAATTATATTTTCTCTTTGGCAGCCTTTAATCTAGGGCAGTTGGCATAAGAGGTATCTTTTCATTGCCTATGGCTTAGCTTATTCTGAAAAAGAAAAATTCAGATGCTTCATGTGGAATGAAAGTTTGTTTTGTGTGGCAGTATTTTTTATATCAGTGAATATTACAGTTGTAACAAATCAAATCTACCATAATACTTCGCGTCTAATACGGGTCCCCTAAATACAATATTTATGTATTTTCAGACAGTTTCATACTTTGTTCGCGATGTCCGCTCGAGGTGTATCATCGACCAGATTAGATTGAGCCGCGACTTTCCCTCGAATTGAGTCTTTTCGTTTGTATACTTGTTTTGAAGGGAGAATATGGGGATCTTCGTATACTAGTCATGTGTTACGCGGAGTGGCGAGTATGAATAATGCATTTTTGTTTTGGATTTTTATGAGCAAAGTTTTGATTATTTTCAGTTCGGCACCGTATAGGTACACGAGTTAAGGCAAGACTCTTTCAGTAGACAAATAATTGTTGGGATGTTCTGTTACAGGGGTACAGGCTGTTTGTTTTGCGAAAGTTTATTTGTGGTTTATATTATTGGCTGAAAATTTTCTGCGTAAATCAGGGAACATAAATAAATCTGAATTCCAACACATACTGATTTCCTTCAAATATAATGTTTACGTTTGTTCTGCTATAGAAAACTTTTAGAAATAATAAAAAAAAATTGCTGTTCTATTACCCCATAATAAAGGGGACTCAGAGCCGATTTTTCAACTGTCAGATAACTTTTGTCTGGGATATTAATAAAGCGATTTGACAGATTTTGTATAGAAAATAAAGTTATCTGTCTATTGAGAAGCCAGCCCTAAGAGTCAGTCAAGTCAAACTAACACGCAGTTTCTGAATTGAGAAAATGAAGTCTCAAGAAATCCTTGAATCAGTAACAGAAACAACTTTCATTAACCCTGGAAACAGTAACAGTACGGTCACCACAAAACAGTTAAACACACTTACCAAAAAAACATACAATAATTGCACCAGCAGCGTTCATGCGAATTGCGTTGGAAGTAAATCTCGACGCAGGCACGGGGCGACTTGCAATAAAACTAAAAATATGAGTAATAAATCGATCCTGCTACATTAATCATGTGTTATTGTTTATGTGCAAACTACTTTTGTCATAGTTCGGATGTGTTCTTAGATAAATTTAGTCGTACGGTGAATTTGGCAAAAGTTACCTGAATATGAGTTAATGTTTTAGGTCCAGGGTAATGTATTTATGTTACTTTGGAATAATATGAAATCCAAATATGGAAAAGCCTGCGAAGTGACTTTTTAGTACCGTGAACCGTTTGAAGACGAACGTAATAAGTATTTAAGATGGATATAGTCAAATACAGGAAAAGAACATCTACCAGGTTGTTAGAGCTCGTCTAAGCTTAAATGACGCACCCCACTGCCGTATTTACCGTAGTAATAATATGAATAATAATAAAATAATATGTCGGAAATACGTTAGTCGTCGTTTGACTAATCGGGACGCCGGCGTCACCAAGCGGCGCTCGACAGAGTCTACAACATAAAGCTCTTCGACCAACGTGATGAATTGTGTGATTAATTTGATCGTGAATTTAATTTGATTTGAACTGCAAACGGTTTTTTTATTGTGCAATAACCAACACTACCCATAGCACGCCCACAGTACATAGTTAAAGTATAGTTGACGATAACTAGAGAGATGTAACTTCTCCGTCAAATATATTCTTTATTTCGTACTACACATATCCATATAGTGTTAGTAGGACGATGACTTAAAAACTATCTTAGTAAACTATGTTAGTGTACGTATACTATTATAATTTAAGTAGTGGGGCGCGTCATTTCAGCTTAGACGAGCTTTACTGAATGACGAAGTAACACAATAAATTTTTGTAAAAAAATAATATGTAAGTTCTACCGAAACAAACCCAATGTTAGGTCTAAAACAACACGAATTGTAATCAGTAACTTTAGGAGTTTGTCACTGTTTTGCTTTTACTCCATCCCATTACTCACCCAATGATTCCGCGTACCCAATTCGAACTCCACAAAAAGCTTACTCATCCCACATACAAGCACTTCAGATACCTACCCAGTAAATCAAACGCCCTGGATAAAGTGTGTGTTTATTTGTAATACGGTAGTCTTGTTACATGTTTGTACAAATCTGATAAACGTCGCAAACGCACTCTCACGCGATTTCGCGGTTCGGAAAAACATGGAACTGAAGTAGAAGACCCGATTTTATCTGTATTACTATTTTTAAACGTTAAATGAAGTGGAGTTGTTTCTGAAAAAGATTTTGGGGTTGAAGTTGGAGCTATTGATAATTGTATTAAAAACGAAGTAATATGTGTCCAGTGGATGAAGAAAAAGATCCGCTAGTTATGACAAAAGTGAAACAAAGAATATAAAATTGTGTAGTTGTAAAGCATAACTAAAAGGGACTGCCAGCATCATCATCGACTTGCTTGAATCTACTTAATTCTGAGTAAAACATTTCTTTACTATTATAGCACTTTCCTAAAATTGACACTAGACCGTCCATTGTACATTCCTTTTAAATATGTTTTATGTGGAAGACAATAAAGTGTTTAATAAAGTAATTAATAGAGCGTAACTACTAGCTACCAACATGCGTTCTTTATTGAACTTCTCCAGCCTCGAAAAAAGCGCTGTACATAAGTACAAAAAGAGGCATCGCTTGAAGCTGGCTACTGGTGTACTGAACACGTGACGGCGAACAGCGTTGGAACGCTGCTTGAACCGAATTGTGGTAGGGCTGCCAAGAGGTAGAAGATTTCATTAGCTTCTATAAGCTCATGAATTGGAACTCCAGCGAAAGAAAATTATCAAGGTTACAGAGCCCTTTCTTGTACGACTACATGAATTCTTACAATGATCTCGTTCTTTAGGACCTCTGTGGTCTCTGTTATCTAACACGTTTGGAGTATGACTTAGATTATTATATTAGGCTGGTCGTTATTCATCTACAGATTTAAAGTTGTTTTTAGTACCATAAACTCTTAGGTTTTCAGAATCACATTCAAATGTCAATTGGCGTTTACTCTACCTTTAACAACGAAGAACTGACTAGATTCAAATTCAACCGAAATATTTCCTTCAATAAGTCGACGTATGACATCCCCAACATACACCCACCATCCAGATTGAACGATTAAATAAGTAATTAAGTATCGACGCTCATTCTGTCGTGGCGACTCTCAAATTTGCATGTTAAACGAAGTTTAACTTTGGTTTTTGTTTTTTTCACTTATTGAGATGCTGGTTGTTCGCGTGCGTCGCCTCAGGGACATTTGAGCTGCAAATTTAAAATTGTACCTCCTGTATCTCCTATTTTATTCACGCTAAAGTTGATATTGGTTTGTGCGTGAGTGTTTAGATGTCGTGTAGTATTGATGGACTTTTTAATTGTATTGTTAATGTCAGTGTAAAGGCGTAGAGATCGCTTGCTTCGATTGTGTGCGGTCGATGCGGTCTTGTATTTGTCTTTGATTGCTTTTACCTGAAAACCGCATAGATTAAAGTGTTAACTGATTTGACTTTGCGTGATTTAGTTACTGCGTCAATTATTTAAGTTAAGTAAGTACCATTAGTTATTAGGTACTGAAGTTGATTCCGAATTAGTTTCAGAAATTGTTTTTATCACCATCATAGTCTAGAAACTTCTGCTGGTACCAATCTTGAATTTATAGGTTAAAACATTTACCTAGTAATAATTAGGTATAAATCTTGAGTCCTGAAACAAACAGAAAAAAATATAAGCTCGTGTAATAATCTTATGACATTAAAAAATTAACTCCCAACTTTCACAGCCACCTACACAATTTAAATCCCACATACACAAACAAGTATCCAGGAGTTCAAATTACAATCACACCTTTATATAAAGTACATTTATAACACACCTACAGCACATAACTCTTAACCGAAAAGGAAATAAATTATGTACTTACGTCGGTAAGCCATATTAAGCGACCCCAATTAGGCTAGATGAGATATATTGTTATAAAATATGTATTTTGTTTCGGAGGGTGAGCGGATCGATTCCCCGTTAGCGGACGGTGGTCAGGCATTAAAATATTAAGGGGACTCTAATCGGCCATGATTGAATTTTGCGTTACCGATGGCCGAGTGTGCGCCTGCCCTAACTCGGGAGCTATGTATCATGTGTGACTACTGTCGGTTGTCGAATGAGGTTAAGTACGATATAATTTAATGTCTTTAGGAAAAAGAAACTGTGCTCAAAAACATTGAAATTAATAATTGGTCATTTTCGCTTGGGAAATCAAAACAAATCTTTCGGGACCTTCAAAATTCCAAATGCAATTAACATCGTTAAGAAATTATTTTTGATATAAGTACAATGTCAGTACTAACTAGTCTTCATAGTAGGAACTGGTTTCCGAGATCGAGGGGTTTTTGTTCTTCTGACCATAACTTCTTGAGTGAGTTTTATCACCCTAAGAACTCGACAACAGATCGAGTACCACTAGTTTCCCTCAACCGTATGGCATAAATCTGGAGGTGGCACACAAAGCGTGCGCAGGACCGATAGCGAAGTATCTAAAGCCGCGGAGGAGAGGCCAAATTAGCATTTTAATAAATATACACCCTTTGAACACTCAACACTCGTAAATTTATACCTATGGATCTCTATAATCAAATACAAACATATAACTCTTGTTTTGAATTGAAAGTCGGGGAAAGTTTGCCGTTGGTTCATTTTTAATTTGTATTGCTGACATGCGATATCTGGGGTATGGATATTTATGTGGTTCAGGTGTAGGTATTTCTGGTGGTTTGAATTCATAAGATTAAGGTTTGGAGTGATTAATAATTTCATATCCAACGAACATGACCATAGGTTGGTGTGTCAGCTCTCTATTCGTGGTGTTTCTTTCTAATGGCGATCCCCGTCCCATTTAGAGAACAAACAGTTTCGATACTAACTGCAACCATTTTGTAAGCCAAGAAAATACCAAGTAACGACGTGGTCAAGTCAATGACTATATCTATTATTATCATTAACATCATCATCAACGGCAGTATTGTCCCAACCACTTCTGATTATAGGCCTCCCCTATTTTGCGCCATGCTTCTCTGGTCTGTGCGAATTTCAACCAGGTTATCAATGGTTTATAAATCTACAGGGTCAAATTAAATTAGCTAGCGAAACTCCGAGTTTTTGCGAGTTTTTTTTTGGCTCAGTGACCGTTGCTACTGTTGTTATTTGAAGTGTGAGTTGATAAAATCTGTGTTGAGATATCGATACCCATCACGTCTGTGAAGTTTACGCAAAAAAGAAAACTGATTTTTAAACTGGTATTTTAAGTGACTACACTACCGGTTGATGACTCCAAAAAAAACATCAGCAAATTAATTTCTTTTTTGTTTTACCATGTTAAGATATCTATACCCATCACGACTGTGGAGTTTCGCTAGCTAATTTAATTTGACCCTTTATTACTCTTAAGGGCTATCAGTATAGTCTCACTAGTAAACCTTAATAGTAATTCCTGAATAACTTAAATCCTCTCTAAATCCAAAGAAATAACTCTTGCATTGTTCCCATGACACACGCACTCCACTTAATTACAAACACTGATGTTGCGAGTCTAAAGCTAAACAAGTGGATCGCGGTCATCGTAATCTTGGATAAGGGTTGGTGCATAAATCACGCGGGCGACGTTGCCCCGGGCCTTTACTTTATCTACTGTGTGCGGGTGACGCTACTGCGGCGGAGAGTTCGAACACTGGATGGGGTACGGATGGGAAAAGACTGATGATGGCCTATATTCTGACTTAGGACAGGATCATAAAATAAGTACTGTCGACAAAATGGACACCTTTACACACACACACACACACAAGTATGGTTTAAATATCCATCAAATGGCTGGCAGTAAAAGCATATAATTATACGGTGCTGATAAAAGCGTAACAATAATCTTGCTTAAAAGGTTAAGAGTGACAAGTTTCTCGATGTTAAATAATAACTTTTTTTGTATTAAAGATTATTATTTAACTAGCTGTGCCCCGCGACTTTGTTCGCATGGAAGTCGTAAGATACACAATATACTAAAATAACAGCCACATTTTAATAAAACACCCTCGTCCTCCGACCCGTCGCGTTGCATCGCTCGCCCGCGCTATTACTTCGTTTTTGCTTGGTATTCTTTCTGACTTTTATCTTTTTGCTCGGCCCCTAAGGGTCGTAGCGTGATGTTAAATAGCCTATCACTATTCTCGAGATTTGGGCTACCAAATGCAAAAAGAATTTTTCAAGTCCGACTTTTTATCACAAATTCATGGGTTTAAATTTTTTTTTGCGCGGAACCCTAATTATTTTTCTAAAATATAAGTAGCCTAAGTTACTTCCCGTAACATTAGCTATCTGTCAGTGAAAGTCCTGTCAAAATTGGTCCAGGCGTTTCGGAGATTAGCCGGAACAAACAGACACAGACATACCGACAGACAAAAATTTTAAAAATTGCTTTTTGCTATAATTCCACATGCATTTAGTAAAAAGTTGTTATTTTGACATTACAAACAGACACTTCAATTTTATTTATTTGTAGGTATAGAGTATAGATATAGATGTACAGACAACAAGAACTTTTCAAATGTATTCTCATCTCGACATTTTATCCACTTGTCAATTCAAGAGCCAGATCTCTTCAGATTCACACTTACAGCGTGCCGCATTTATGGCGACATTAATTTAACACGTATACGGTATCGCGTTTTCGTTTTATGAAGATATTTTAATTTAATTAAACGTTACTATTTATGTTTACAATTTTCTAAAATAGCATCTTGGAGCAACCTGTAATTATAGAACTGTAGCGCAGAGGTCATTTGCCGGGGTCACGGATCATAACATCGCATTAATGAAATTAAAACGAATAGCGTGCAAAGTGTATGCGAATTGAATGAAAGAGAGAGCTTTATTATTTAGTTTGTATGAAAATTTTAATTTTACGAATTATTATATTTTTTATGATTACTGGCCACTAGCCCTCCTCGTGTGTTTAAGTAATGTCGCCATTGTAGAGGCACGTTGTATGCTCTCATCTATAGGTAATCCAAAACTCACTGTTTTGAATTAATGAAGTACATTCTAGATCAAAACCCCTTTTCTCACGTGTCTCTTCCAGTCGCTCTATACATTGGTCCCCGATAATTGCCGGCCGCCCCGCACCCCGCCCTGAGCACCTCTGACCCTCTGAAACTTGCAGCCGATCACAATAATTTATTGTACGTGCCACCCAGCACCGGAATTTCGCGAAAACTAGTAGGTTCATATAGTATGTGTAATTAGAAAAAAACGTGGGTAAATTAAGCTTGCAATTGGTGTGTATAGACGGTGGAGTTTTAGATAGGTAAATAACTTGCATAGTTAACTTCATGATGACGATTGATGTTGTATTTTAATGAATTATTATGAGATTTTCAAGTATCAAGAAAAACAGTCCTGCTTTAGTGCCCAGTTTTAGCCATTTCAAAGAGCTATCAAAGAATGTCAGTTTTGATTTGAATATACAACAGGTCCCCAATATTAACGCATAACCTCATGGGGTCATTGTACAGACCCCTGCAGATCAAGCTACCCGGAACTGTCAAATTTTCCCAATCAACCTTGAACCTAATGCTATTGTGATAAAGTTGAAAATATATTAAAGAAATTTGCCAGATTACCTATAGTAGCTTGATATGTTGGGGTCTGTAATCATCACTATGAACAACTTTTACTATGGAAAAAAAATCAGCTCTTCCCTAAATTTTGACGAGTTATGCGAACATACATCTGATTTTTTTTTCGCGATTTCAGGGTTGGTGCCATAGTAAAAGTTGTTCATAATGATGAGCACAATGAATTAATTCCTGACTCTACTAAAGATTTTTGTCCATAAATAAATGTTCACGGCTTGTTGCCAATAAAAACACAAAGAGGTGACAGAATCAATTAATTGACTCAAAATAACTAGCCCAGTTGCTGTAAGCTCTCTATCTATGACGAGAAGTGCAATGAACTGTTAGCTTAACCTTACGAAACGACCCCCCCCCCCCCCCCCCCCGGGCTTGTCACACCATAATTCTCTAATACACAACATGCCTTAATTAAATCAAATTAATTACTTAAAAAGTCCGGCACACAATAAAACAAATGAAGTCACCAATAATTTATGTCGTGGACTAGTGTTTGCGCGCATGCGTCAACATTGCCTGATTTACACACAAAACATTACCCTGATCTTATCCTGGGACAGGGCGGTCGCATAAATAAATGAACTAATTCTGAGATACAAACACTTTGTATACAGCCTATGTACCTAAGACTAGTACTTTTAGATTAGAACGGAATCTTACGAAATCTGAAAAAAAATGGCCGTTGCTGAAAGTGTCTCCGTTGCAGCTAAAGTATTACGGCCGAGCCCAATAACATATCTATCATCAGTTTTGGCATACTGAAGATAGAAAACCTATCTATCTATCCCAATAATCTACAAGAGATTATGGAATCTCACCAGCCTAACATACGGACAGATAGAATTATACTGTCTACCATCAACAGCGATCTGCTTTTTACTGAATATAGGTTATTGGGTTCGGCCTTTAGTCGGTATATTGTAATCCATACTTACCAATATTACAAAATTGACTATGTATGTCTGTCTTCTTTTCACCTTGACGGCTGAATGGATTTCGATGAAATTTGGCACACGGGTAGACCATGACCTGCGTTAGGGTATAGAATACTTTTATTGCAGTAGTAGGTTCCCGTAGGATAATTTCCGATCTCCAAGTGAGCGAGGCTGCGGTCAAAGCATATGGTATGTAATAATACTTTGGTGCAAAATTTTCCTCTCACAGATAACATCAGTCACGGGTCGATCCATCAGGTTAAGCTACGCTTGCCGGGGTTGTCCGTGGATGGGTGACCATCTTTACATACCGAGACTCCTCCGTGCCTCGGAAAGCACGTTAAGCCGTTGGTCCCGCTGTCATTCGTAGATCTTTGACAGTCGTTACGGGTCGTCAGAAGACCGAAAGTCTGACAACCAGTCTTACCAAGGGGTATCGTATTACCTAGTTACTGGGTTGTGGAGGTCAGATAGGCAGTCGCTCCATGTAAAATACTGGTATTCAGCTGCATCCGGTTAGACTGGAAGCCGACCCCAACATAGTTGGGAAAAGGCTAGGCAGATGATGAGATAACATCAGTCATAGCAACGGGAACATTATAGGCTGAGAATGTTAACATATTTACCTACTTATGTAAGTATGGGTCATTCCATGTAATCTATATATTTTATTTTAAATATCACCATAAAAATTGTAAACAGTTATATAGAATCACTAAAAATCTTTTTTTTATATTCTAGTTAGGAACATAAATCCAACCAAAACTCAGCCTAGCGCTTCAGAATGCCTTCATTACCTTCAACCTCATCCTGAACTAAATAATTTTCCAATTTATATGTGTCTATTGTCACTATGGACTAGCTAAAGGCCCAAAATTAAATATTATACCAATAAAAACGATAATAATGGCTTCCCCGACATCCGACCGCTGCGATAATTCCTGCTCCCGACCAATAAATATAGTAGGTACCTTCGACGTTTTCAAGTTAACTTGGTATATTTCAAAACAACCTCAGGCAAGACAGGAACCTTCCTTACCCGATACGGCAATAAAGGGAATCCCTATAAACGTATCCTTGGCCCTTCGACTTATAAATATCAATTTATCCGTGATGTCAAATACGGCGAACCCTGGCCATTTTCACATTACGAATTGTCTGCGATCCGTCTTGCCCGGGAGCGGTTTATCTCAATTTTTCTTGAAATTTTTATACAGAACAGACTTTGGCTGTGGTACTGAAAAAGTCGACGTATATTGCGGTTATTAATGGTGTTTGTTTTTAATTATTTTGTGCGAAATATTATAAACGTATACAATTTTTAAGTAATCTATAGGTACAAATAAATAAAATTGAAGCGTCTGTTTAGAATGTCAAAATAGGTAACAGCTTTTCACTAAATGCTTATGACGGTTTATACCTCGTATAACGAAAGTGCAATTTTTTAAATTTTTGTCTGTCTGTCTGTTTGTTCCGCATAATCTCCGAAACGGCTGGATCGATTTTGACGGGAATTCTACTGGCAGATATCTGATGTTATAAGGAATAACTAAGGGTACTATTATTTTAGAAAAAGAATTAGGGTTCCGCGGAAAAAAAATTAAAACTTATGCAATTCGAAACGGCTGAACCGACAGGACTTTCATTGGCAGATAGCTAATGTTATAAGGAGTAACTTAAGGTACTTTTATTTTAGAAAAATAATTAGGGTTATGCGCAAAAAAATTAAAACCCATGAAATTGTGAACAACATCCGATTCAAATAGGGAAGTATTGACATCCACGCGGGCAAGCCGCGCGCAACAGCTTGTTTTTAATATACCTAAGTATTTAGAGTCATAATGTCACTCGTTGATTATGTTATAAGAATTAGATATTCTACAGAAGGACATTAGCTACAAGAATCAAAGGTCCCTGTACTTTACGCAGCTTTTAAAAACACCTCTTTCTAAAAACCATATAAATCTCTTGCTAGCCTATCTCCACCACGTAAAACAGTCGGAAACAAAACACGAGCGTTACAATTGTGAATGCAACTTGACATTAACATTCATTAAATAGCTGCGTCCCCTTAAATTTAAGTGTACCAACAAAAATAGAGCAATATATTAAGAGGATTTACGGTACAAATATATGTAAAGTTTGCTGGATATATTATATTTTGGGGTTGGGACGAGACGAGAGGGGGTATACGTGAAAACATTCAAGTACGTGCCTTAGCATAATTCCTTAAGGGCGCTAGGCTGGTAAGCTTCCGCAATTCGTCTTGGAGGAATCCCTAATTTGAAATGTGGATGAGTTTCGAAATTCCTTGAGTTAAAGTAAAAGCCTCAACGTGTTGAGAGGAGGCCTTAAGTTGTGTTACTATCAGCTGACTTAAGGAATTACAATGGAGCTAGCTTAGTTAATATCAGGACAGGTCCATTCAATCTGTGTGGTTCTTTCCTCAAAAGACCATTTCAGACCCAACCTACATGGTCTTCACATGATCTGACCAAGATTATGTCTGGACTTTAAAAGAGACTGTGACCTCTGAGTTTGTTTCGGCCTTTCTTCTCAGAGTAGTCAGATAGGAAACGCCGGCCTCATCTAGTTAAAACAAAAAAAAAAAATGTTTGACTTGTAAAAGTGTTTGTATAAACCTACTTACAGCAACAAAATCATTTATCATTTATATAATCATCAGAACGTCATAATTGACAGAGAGTAACTACTAAAAATTACAGTCTTACCTAAGTACTGAAAACGTCATAATTGTTGGCCTCAAGGTACTTCCTAACTGAGTTTTTGTCACTATCCTAAGATACTGACTTGGACTTTGGATTAAAACTTACCTATCTAACGGCCGAACCCAATAACCGACCTATCACCAGTTTTGGCATACTGGAGATAGAAAAAACCTATCAATCTATGGTTTTAACGTCCCAATAATCTTTACGAGATTATGGAATCATACCAGCCTGTCATAAGGACAGATAGAATTATACTGTCTTTTACTGAAAATAGGTTATCGGGTTCGACCGTAAATAGGTAAGTTTCAGTTCAACGTCAAACTGGCCATTAAGCGGTCAGTAATTAAATATACTTCCATGTTGGTAATTTCTATGCTAACATTGTTGTCTGATTAGACTATCGATTAAAGCCTTGTTTGTTCTACTGAAACACATTAATTCAAGGTACTTACTTGCATAAATAAAATTATGTGCAAAAGTCATCTACGTCGTAAGATCTTATTGCTTAACGGGCGCACCTACCTCACGTTGTTGTGTGTACCCTCACTTTACTAACTTAATTATTTTGTTATATAAAAACCCAAAAAAAAAATCGAAACATAATTATTTTATACTAGCTGTGCCCCGCGACTTCGTTCGCGTGGAAGTTGTAAGATACACAATATACTAAAATAACAGCCATTTTAATAAAACTTCTCGTCCCCCGATCCGTCGTGTTGCATCGCGCATCGCCCGCGCTATTACTTCGTTTTCGCTTATTGTTCTTTCTGGCTTTTTTATTTTTGCTGGGCTCCTAAGGGTCGTAGCGTGATGTTAACTATCCTTGAGAATTGGGCTACCAAATGAAAAAAGATTTTTTCAAATCCGACTTTTTGATCACAATTTCATGGGTTTTGGTTTTTTGTGCGAAACCCTAATTATAATTCTAAAATAAAAGTAGCCTAGTTACTCCACGTAACATCAGCAATCTGCCAGTGAAAGTCCTGTCAAAATCGGTCCAGCCGTTTTGGAGACTAGCCGGAACAAACAGACAGACAGACAGACAAAAAATTTTAAAATTGCTGTTTAAAATTATTATGATATTATAAGTACCGTATATACTTTCTTATACGTTTAGTAAAAAGTTGTTATTTTGACGTTACAAACAGGCACTTCAATTTTATTAATTTGTACAGACAACGCTCATAAGTAGGTACAATATTAAAAGTGCAAGAACTAAAAACAAACATTCCTCACATCACTAAAAATCTCTTTCCCAACACTCAGCCGTTTTTCTTCATAACCCCCAAAACGCTGGATTTAAATTTTTCGTTTCAAACTTGTTAGCAGATTAGCAACAAAGCAAGCGCGATATCTTAAATGTGGATCTGTTGTAAACAGATTCGCGAGCACAACCGCTATTTATGAGTTTATTTATCATTAACAAATTATATTAAAGCTCACGGGAACACAGTTTTTTGTTGTTCCACACTTTTAGCTTGTAATTTAAACGCGGTAACGTAATATGCGTTTTGATTCTTATCGTAATTGTTAAAGATTGGTGGTGTTAGTAGATAATTTGTGGCGTTTGTTTCTTGACTGATTTCTGGATTTGATTCAATTTTAGATGTGTATGTATCTAGTTATAGAAGATCTTTATCATCGTTACCTTTGTCTTGATTATCAGTCGCTTGGTTTTAACTATCAAATGCTTTTTCTTTTTCTTCTTTAGCTTGGTGTAAAGTAATAATAACTTTGGTCTTCATAATCAGTACAGGTTGATCTTTTCTATTAGTAGCTTGGTCGTGACTGTTAGTTACTAAGTCTTGATCATTCGGAGCTTATGTTTGTTCCCTATCGTAGGTATCTTTACAATCATCGAATTTTTTATTAATGTCAGAGTTTTTAAAGACTCATCATCATAATCAGGCCTTTCATGTCTTCGTCGTATTTTGATGTAGATTTAAGGCTTGTAACTTTTAATACATGTCGTGAATCATTTACGGTTATGCTCAATATTACGAGAGCGTAGGTATACAACAAGACCTATATCTATAAAAAGTTTGTTTCTTTCGAACATTCTGTTACAGAATATATTAAATATTGTTTGTCATCTTTAAAGAACAAACTAAAAAAACACTTTACAGGCCAATATTGCCCATTCCTTTAAAGCAAAACTCACCATCAAAGGTGTTTGATTAACCTAACAAAAGCGTCTCTAGCCATAAAATCCTTCAAAACAATATCTTCCTAAGGACATCTTCCTGTAACAAACCGTTAAAAAAGGTAGGTAAAGGCCTTGTGGGGATGATATTTCCGAGGTCGACGATACAGAACGGAGGCAACAGAAGCCTCGGAACAATGCGACCCATCTGCACCCACTTCCGACGTTCAATTAAATTTTTACTGGAGATTATCACGCAGACGTACGAACGGCCCGATTATGGATACCTATTTAAAATGTTGTTTTAATATTAGAACCTTGTACGGGCTTGGATTACGTGGGTTTTATTTTTAAATTAGGTTAAATAAGGATGACGGCTTTTTTATTTCGCTTTATTTGGGTCGAATCTATACGTATGGCAGTTTTTTTTTTGCTTTCAGGATTTTGTGACAGACCTTGATTATATTAAAAGAACGGCGGATACTTTTCTGAATTTTACAAACTTTGTACGCAGATGCGTGGACACAGCTACAAATTGTATAATCAATTAATTTAAATGTAGGTAGATCAGATGATGTTGAGAATGTAGGATTGTTTTATGAATTCTTATCTGTCGATCACAAGAACTTAATTTAGTGCTTTTTAAAAGTATTTACGGTTTGAAGTGCTCTTGAGTTAGAAGCTTCTATTTTCGGGTATACCGATCTCAAATGGTCTGTCCTTTTGAGATAGATTTGTTTAAGGGGGAAGCGTGAAGGTAGCGTGAAGGTGGCCGCGAAATTAAAATTTTCTTACGATTTTTGCAATTTGCAGCTCAGTGTCTGGGTGTATGTTGATTAAAGTATGATTCGCGAGCGTGACAAATATGTTTTTTTTTTACATAATTATAATCATTAGAATCAGTAATACAACTCCTTAAGTTAGCGTTATCCTCAAATGGCAAGATTTCATGAAATAGTAATTAGAATTACTTCGTCGTAAAGAGTTGTATTGATGACTTTAATGATTATAATTCTGTAAATATATATTTTTTACGGCCGTGAATTAAATTTTAATCAACATACAACCCAATACTGACCTGTAAATTGCAAAAAACGTAAGAAAATTTGAATTTCGCGGGTTACTCTGGCGCTTTCGCCTTAAGTTGTGTTCTATTCTTATTTCCAGAAAAAAAAGTGGGTAGGTAGGTAATTTAAGTAGGTAATTTTAGCCCATGAATTTAGAAAAATCATTTACAGATAGTAGTTTTCCCCGGGATGCGGGCGAAATCGCGGGTATCATCAAGTGCTAATGCAAAGAACAACCAGCACACTGCAAAAAGATTTATCTATGTAGGTACCCTTTTTCTATCAACAACAATTCCTATCTACTACTCAAAATTTTCCCCTATTTTTATCATACCATCCTTACACGGAAGCAATAGACTTTGTTCTTATATAGCAATACGTAATAACTCCGTAGCTGTTTGCAGTACTCGCTCGTAAATGAAAAATAAACATGCGTGAGCTTTATGTGATTATGTTATACTTATTAACGTTGTTTGTCGTCTGTTTCATACTTAAATATTGTAAATCTTCTTGTTGTGTTTTGAACTTTATGGGATTTCAGTTTTGGAAGGACTTTTCAGGTTAAGAAGTACTTGCCAGGGGCGTAGCCTTCATACAACCCGATTCCTATTGGCTTCCTTTAGGTAGGTACAACCACTCTTCTCACGGAATTGAAAGTGCAAAAGTTAAAGAAAATCACTTGAACATATCGCAATATGGTGGATGAGGCATTTAATTCCTTATAAAATTGCCTACAGTATTAAGTAAGGCGATCTGATATATTTTGATAGCAATACATAATTGAAGGAAAAAAGCAAAAATATTGTAATACATAGACTTTACTACCTTATTATGTCGAATAAAGTACAACAAACACTAATATCTTTATAAGCGCACCCAAAACAAATTACCATAGGAAAGAGATTCAAAAAAAAAACTTTCCCTACACTCATACCCATTATAAGTTTCCAAAGAAAAACACTTTTCGTGCACACGTCGGTCGCTCCCGGTTTTTTCTCGGCGCACTTTTCTAAGTGCTATAAATCTTTCACGTAAATAATTGAAGCTATATTTTATGCCAAAACATTCCGCGGGTGGGGATGTCGCACCACCTGCCTCCCAACTTGTACCACTTTCTACTTTAATTTGGTTGCGTAATGTATTTTCAATTACTTCCAAGGAACAGTGATTTGTGGTCGGTCTGGAAGAGATTGGAGAATAATTCTTCTTGCCTAATTTAAAGTTGCCTAGGTAACGTTTCGGTGCGGTAACTTTATAATAAATCAATCACCGTTATACCTGTGGTTGTGAATAATATCTAATTACTGAGATTCTTCGCTTTAAATTATTACTTTCATAATAGCATATTTTTGAAACTAACTCAATATTTTTTTGTCAATTAGATTTTATACGTCACTGAGGTAAGTAACAGAGATTTAAGTGGCTAAAAATCGTAGTCGTAGGACCAACATTAAATATGTCTAAGCAAGATTCATGATTGCGTCTGGGCATAAATCGTGCAGAAACTAGATTTTAGGACAAACTACGTCACTTCTACGCGATAAAACCATCAAAAACCTCCTCAAAGTGCGCTCCATTCACCTCTTCACTTAATTTATGACCGCAAAGGAGCATCGTCCGTCAAAGCGCACCAAACGTGCATTTTAAATGCATGGCCCAACAAGATCTGATAACGACCTTTGTCGAGGCCACAATACACTGGCGTGTCATAAATAAAACCTCACTTTTTCACTTCCAAAGGGAAATTTATCATTTCGTACGACTTTTTTCCCCTTTTCCCAACTTTTTGTACATCTTGGGATCACACTTTTAAATGCCATTTATTTCTTCGCTCGCTCCATACCGTTCTATACTGATGAAGGTATCGTAATGCGGTATCTGATAATAAAATGCTTGAGTTGCTTGATTCGATTTGCATGTTTTAGGGCTGTTTTTTTTGTAAGTGGTTTATATAAGTGTTCGATACTTTTGTTTTGGTGTTTGTGTTAAGATGCTTTATTATTGGCGCACTGATGAATTATTGCTGCCTGTTCCATTTTCGTTCTGATGTTTTTATTTAAGTACAGCTAAGTGAATATACCTAATCTACTGGAATCAGCAGTGGTTAATGGGGTCAGTGTACTTATAATGTAAGGTTTTTTTTTTAATTTAGTCGTTAGACACCCCAACGGCTTAAAGATACTATACTAGATACTTAAAGAGTTACGATTGTGGTAGCACAGTAAAAAGTTTGCAACACAATAATGGGAGAAAGGTATAATTTAAAACATGCTGAACCCTTCTAAATCGCCTGCGTACAGGATAATGTAATATTATTGTTTAACGGCTGTCTAATACGTTATGTTTATGGCTTTTTGTTCACGCTCTATTACACTTAAAAAGTATATCCAAACTGTCGATTAACACAACGTTAATTTTTTGTGTCGTCGGTCCTCGCTGGAGTCGAAACGTGACTAATGAAGCACGCCGACTTCTTTGTTCAACACAAGTTGTTTTTATAAATCCTTCACATCCATTGAGGAGACTCGATTCCATCTCTTTGTGTTCTCTATATAAGTGCATTATAAATTTCTGCCTCTCGCGACCATAAGTCATACGTGTAATGAATAAGGGCGATTTGTTTTGAATCCGTCCAAATTTATGGACGATATCGGCGCTTTTTTACAGGCGTTCCTCGGCTCATTCCGCCATTGTGATCGCCTTTTTCTGGCCCTTTTTATCCCCGCCAAAGTTTTTTTTATTGTCCTCAACACTGACACTTTACGAGTTATTAATTGGTTGTCACGAGTTTATTTATTTCTCTATTTTGACATCGGAACGTTTTTCGTCGTATATTATGGAGGCCGGATTGAAAATCTATCATATTCAGGTTGTCGTAAATTTTACGTGATATAGTACGTTACACGGTAATAATTCTGCGAAACCGTCGCGTAGTGCGGACGGATGTGACGCGGTTTAAATAACGACTTTGGATATTAAAATGGCCGCCGAATATGCGTTTTTGTCATAAATTATATATTAATTTACACTGCGAAAAAAAGCCATTACGTTGTCATCGGCGTAAGAGTATGAATGCGCTTTTAAATTTAATATTACACCCGTGAAATGTTTTCGGTCGTGTAAATTAGGTTTGGAAGTGTCTGTAAACATATCGATAGTTTATGCAGTTGCACTTAACAATCGATATCAAGAACACATCAATCGTGAATGTAAAAGTTTCGTTATTTATTCAAGTAAACAACGTATATATTCCACCCTTAACATGTCTGTCGGATCTATATTTTACTCACTGCCAAAACAAACCTAATGGCATAAAGATTGACAGTTCAGAGTTCTTAATGGCATGAATACACACGTCGTTCCTCAACATAATACCCAATTAATGGAAATTGGTTGAAAGGAAAACATTCATAGATCACCGCGACAATTAGGTTTCTCTAACATCCAAACATTTTCCCATTCGCTTTATCAATCCTTCGTCCTCATTTATAAAACATTATCCGAACAATATTAGCAGAACTTCGTAAAAGTACTAGGAGCCCATAGCCGCGCAACAACGCACCTTACATGAGGTACGAGTACATTACGAAACTTGAAGCTTTTCCTTACGCAACACTAACATTCATAATGTATGTACGAAGCCCTGTATGCTATTTCCCGTCTTATGTAGGTTCTTTTTTTCGCCCATAAAGCATTGTTGGCTGCTTTATTCCTTGATTTATAAGAAACGTTGGAAAGACAAATAGCCGGATTGTGTTCCAAATTTTTAAAGCCACATTTCGTTTCGTGCTCGCACCCCCCGTAGTAATACCTTCGGCGTAGTCTTGGTGCTTAGAGGATTGCTAGATTCTGACTCCTCTTACTAGATTTGCTGGAACTAGTTTTGTATGCATGAAAAGTGTGTTGATTTTTGGATATAAGTAGTTTATAAAGGTTAATATAATTTTTCCATTAGGCTGATTCCTGCGTTCCTACAGTGTTTGAAGTATCGCGCATTGATGACTCGATAACAGCTGGTGACATTCATTTCTGTCACTTTGGAAGATGGTCATTAATCAATCAACTCTGAGTTTCACCGCCCACTGCAAAGCAAAAAGTGGTCCAGTTTGTCATTCTAAAATTACAATACCTACAACAGTCGGCCATTGACCATCTGGGTCAATCAAGATCCAACAAAAGTCCATTAGTTTTCACTCAATTTTCTCTAAAATTCACCTCTCTTAAACGTATCAAAACGTGTCGCAAGACTGTACGAAAGTCCCACTAAGGTATACCCCATATTAAAATGTGTTTTCCCTACGCTTTTCCACTGCTTAGCTGAAGCGCCATCTATTGGCATGTTAGAGAGATTTAATGGGAATTCTCTCATTTCTATCGGGTCTTACCGTGGAATTTATAACGACATCGCAGATCTTTTTTCCATACGAATGTACTTCGACGGATTTATTGGCGTTAGAAGGTATTTTGAATTTGGAAAATTACTTAAATTGTGAGTTTTCTTTTGTTTTACGCCGTGTTAGGAGGTCTGTATCGATGTTGGATTGGGTCATTTGTGTAATTTTAAAGGTGAACGTCCACTGGTCCGCACCGGCCGCAACGCACGCATGGCACGCAACGGATTTCCGTTTGTTTGTATAAAGAAATGAACCGAGCGCTCGGTGCGGGCATCGGTAGCGCCCGCACACAAAAAATGCGTTGCGTGCCGGTGACGTCACATGGATTAGTTCACCGCGTGCATCACTCACTGCCACACGTTGTTTTGTTTGTAATTGAGGTAAGAGCCGCCAAAACATTGTAAATTGGATGATTCAATTTTTATGTCTTTAGATATAGATAGATATTTCTACTAAGACAGATCTGAAGAATATTAATCTGAAACATCGACAATATTCAATTTTTCAAAGAAGAGATAATAATATTATCTCCTCTCTGTATCCGGATATTAACCAGATACAGAGGGCGCATGCCATAGGCAAATCTGTACAATACGTTGCGTGCCGTGCGTGCGTTGCGGCCGTTGCGGACCAGTGGATGTTTACCTTTACTGACCCTTTCCTGCTTTGAGTTTCTCGAAACTCTTCGGTCGTACGAACGTGTTGCATTATGAGGATTTAATGACATTTGAAGAGCTCTCGTGCTTACCTTGATTAGTTTCACATTATAACTTTTCATGGACATCTCATTATGACTTTTAATGCTGATCATGGAAAACTTAAAATAATAAAATTAAACATCATAGAGCGACCCCACTTAACTTTGTTCATTGTTGAAGCATGTTTCGCCACCGTAACTGCGAGTAAACGCGGGCCAATCTAAAAACAATTAAATAAATGCCTTAAAACAATGTCCAATTCGACCGTTCGAACTATCCAATTGAAAATCAACACGTAACCGTTCGCCGACTTAATTTTTACCCCATAAACGCACCCCACGAATCGCGATACGATATGGAAATTCGCCGCCCGTCGTCGGTAATATTCGGCAATATTCGGGCGGACGTGAGCCCCGAACTAAATTGCCTATTTATTCTTAACTTCATATATTACTTTGCGCGTGTTGTCTGCGCAAAACGATATTTATTGTTTGACCGTTATTGCGTCAAATGACGTATTGGTTGTACGTATTAACGGATAGGTTAAGGATGGTAGGCGCGTGACGTACTTAGCTAACATTTGTTACCATGAAAACATTACACATAACAAGCTCAAAGAAAAACCAAACTTCTATTAACTCTATACAGAACAACACACTTCTCACTTCGTGTCCAAAAACATTAGGTAAGTACATAATAAGTATTTTCAGAAAAATCTAAAATTTTCAGGTATCATGTTTTGATGGTCCTCGTCGCAAATAAAAACGACATCACGGTTACTACCCAAGAACGGTCCCAAAAATTAAACTTTAAACTCCAACATCGTGATGACAAACCCAGCTGTTGGACCCACGTGTTTGAACACGTGTATAAGTTATATCCAAACACATGCTGAACACATATTGAACGTCAGTCAGTTGTCTATTTTCTTCGAAAACTTTGATCTTCATTTTTTTTTGCTTCGACGTTCAAAGCTTGACGTCGTCTGTGGTATTCCAAAACTTGCAACTGGCACGTGCTGAGCCAATACGGTCATGTTTCGTAATCTCATGGATGACGATGGAGGAGATCCTGCTTCCAAAACAATCCAGTGGGGTAACCGTACCTGCTTAACCAATATTTGGGGTAACCTTTGCGAATACATATATGTATTATTAACAGAGAAAATCTTTGCGAAAATACCCGTAAATATCTGTGGAGTCTAAAATACAGAATGGTCCAAATATGTTAAGACAATTCCCACTTTCGTAGTTTGTTGTTACAAATAATAATAAATGAATAAGATAACAATAATACCAAATAATTGTACTAAATGTAATATTTAAAGGCAACATTCTGTTGCACCGCCATCGAAGCACGCGCAGAAGCACGACACTAAAAACGTTGTGCGCACATGAGTGACAACCACAACGGTCACACGGTGTTCGAAGACACTCTTAGAGTTTGACATTTGTTACATAACTAATAGATTTTTAAAAAGCCCTGATATACGTTTTGACTTTACCATATACACTTTGACACCCACCAATCCTCCTTAGGGGGTAGGTACCTAGTTTAGAAAAACAAGAAATGACAAACTTTTATAATTTACTTAGATAAGTAAGTATGTGCCAAGTTTCAAGTTTATTAACTCAAGAAATAAGATTTTTCCTACAAACAAAATCCCCCTTTTCACACCCCTTTTTTTAAGTTGTATTTCCAAAAATTCTTCCTTATTGGATGCTTACAACAAAAAAGGCATCAACTGCAAAAAATTCAAGTTTGTAGTCTCAGCGGTTTATGCTCTGCTTTGACGAATCAGTCAGACAGGACAAGTAATTATATAAGTATGTATAGATATATTGATAACTAACCAAGTTATTACCTATTTCGTCAGTATTATAGATATTATAGATACCTAATGGATGAGTTGTTTAGAATTGTGATCAATCAGTTTGAGGTGGATATGTATTCTTAAGAAAAATATATCAGTTTGCTAAGTTAAACTTCAGCCCACAAAAGAAGTCCCTCCATTTAATTGCGAGTTAATAGCTCTTCCCTATCTTCTTCGCCACTAAATATTTTCTAACACATACTCAATGGGGGAGTAATGAATTCGTTTTATTTACGAGCCGCAGACTGGCAGACGACCGATAACGTCCTACCCAATATCATATCCCCATTACATTCGGTTACTGACTGAAATATGTATCGGTCTAAGTTTTTGTTGAGCAAAATATGGTTTGTTTGTATTTTTGGGTGGGTACATGTAGGAAGAAGATGTGGGTGGGGTATTGTGTTTCAATGGGTTTTTAAACGGGTTAGATTTTTGAATAAAAATGCTGTGAATAATACCTACATAGCTTTGTACGAACATTTACTTAGTGTCTACTAATGCATATTTTATTTCAGCGCTCGTTGAAGACCACAGCATCAATAAAGTAGAATATAACATTAAAATTAAAACTACCCCCTTTTCACGCACCTCACGTTCAACTTCATAAATAACAGCACAGATCAACTAAAAGCCGACCTTATTTAACTTATACAAACTATCTAGGTACGTAAAGTATAAAGTATAAAAAGTAAAACATACCCATTTTACGCTTAGGCGAAAGAATAGGAATAAGTTGACAGAGACTTCGCCCCTGAATTATGTTTCTCAAGATAAACGACGCGGGCGAAATGAAGTCGCACCCCCCACGCCTTGCACCCCCCCTCTTCGTCCCCCCAGCGCCCTCTAGAGGCAACGCGGGGACATAAATTTTGAAAGAAAAATCCACCACGGTTTCTCTCGGAATGTGTGATTTGGATTTTTAATTGAATTGGTTTCTGTTATCTGTTTTATGGATTTATTTGGTCTAATTTCTAGGTCGAGGGGTAGGTTAGTCGGTTTTTGGTAAAATGAAAGGCTGTGCTATATAAAAGTCTTCTTAATAAGTTAAGTAATATTTTTGAGCGATAATTATTTAGTCAACAAATACTGATTCACTGTCAAAGTTTACAACAATTATTGCTTCATTATTTTCTTAATTCTAATGTGTTTATTTAAAGTTATCACCTACACGTATAGTCATATACCTATGATATGACCTGAAAAAGGTCAGAGTCTGAGCGACTCGTTATTCTTACTTATATTGGCTCTATCATCATGGGTAAGCTCTTAAAAAACTCGGCATTGCCCTCATTTTATACCATCAAGTGTAACAAAATTTTTTCCCCCTCATCAGTTATGACTTGCTCATACACGATAATGAAAAAGTTGCACAAACTCGACCGTTAGACACTCTCATATCACTATAAGCATGAAAACTCCATATAAACTTTGCCGATATCCACTATTATTTTATCTCATAGCGATCAATCGTCTTTTTTTCCTGTGTTTTTGTTACATTAATAATGCGTTACTATCTACAAAGATATCTATTGCTGACCTGTATTATTGTCATAGAGATATTTACAGCGTTCATTTATTTCTCGATGTCCCCTCTTATTTTCCGTTCGGGGCCAATCGGATAGAGGCGACTGTTGAAAATTTTTCGTAAGCAGTAATACATCTTGTCGCGAGTCCTATCTCTCGGTGAACATTCGACGGCCACCCCTATACTGTGGCCAAAGATTAGAGAGGTTGACAGATTGGAATGTTTGACAGGTTTTATGCCAACACGTAGGTACCCTAATAACCCTAATATCCTTCTTCTTTCTGGTTAAGTATTTAACGAATTTTTAACACCTTTTTAAATGTATCAATATTTTACTAGTATCCTATTGTTGAGATAATGGGTCGAATTTAATGTGTAAGTTTTTTATTAAATTCATGTGTATGTATTTACCGAGGTTGTAATATGCTGGCTGTAGGTATGTAAGTTTTCTTAGTACTCAGTACTTTTTTAAAACCCGTACTGTCCCACTGCTGGGCAAAGGTTTCCTCCACAGCTTTTCATTCTTCAATGTATGTTGCCTTCTCCGGCCCATCCTCCATAAACGCCTCTAAGTCATCACACCAGCGTTTCCTAGGCCTCCCTCGGCGCCGAAGCCCGTAACCAGCAAACATACTATACTATTACAATTTGTTATTTTATCCCTTTTTCTCCTGATTTTTTGCCTGCATACTGAGATACAATTTGTTAAAAAATACAAATGTAAGTAGGTAAGTACCTACTCATAAACCTCACAGAGGCTTCCATAAATCACAGGCCGACAGTGTCTCATCTCCACATAATTTGATCTTAGCTCGCGCCCCGCGCCCCGCCGCGGCGCGCCGCCCGCCCCAGCTAAAACCACTTGTGCCAATTTTCTCGGGGACGCTTTCCACTTTACTTGAGCTACCACAGACACAACACTTAACGACCTAACTACACCTCCACCCCATTCAAAAATCACTTTTATCACCCACAATTTAGTGCCCATTTTCGGTCGCTGAATAACCCATACGTTATTTCGTTGTTTGCGAACCCTTCATGTTTCGGGGTACATTTGTAGGCCTAGGCATTTCTTTTCCCGCCCTTTACTAATGTCTTTTGGTTGTAATGAGAAGATTTTAGTGGTGGCTCTCATTTTAATTTGATTCTTGGCAGCTTTAGATTAGTGGTTCAGGGAATTGATATTAAAACGTTAGAGGGTGTTTTCCTGAAAAGAAACTGGAGCAAATTCTTATAAACAGGTTTTTTTATTTTACGTCATGGATACTTAAGTCCCTTTTGTAATGATGTCATGAAGCGTGGACCTTTTATTTTAAAACATTTTGTTCATTTAATTTTTTACCCTAGTCGGCTAACATAGAGAATATTTTATCGCCGGAACTTGTGCAAATTACCAAATATGCAAATAAAAAATCCGCGCAAAACCACAAAGTGATGAATAGCAATTTTAATAAAACATGAAATGAAAAATCCGAGAAATGAAAAAAACTGACTCATCCATGCACGATCATTATCCCAGAAACTACTTTTATTTCTTGTCACATGTAGCTAGGGGGACCATGATGCAAAGCGTTATAGGACAATTCCTGATTTCTGAAAAAAATCCACAAACAAAACATTGTAGTACCTATTCAACAGGGTTTTACTTTTTAGGTTCCGTAGCATTCGAAGTACGGTAGGTACCTAATTAAAATTTTCAAAATAAGACACGTTTTACTAAGCGATATTTTATATTTAATACGGGGGGCTCTTGATTTTATTGATCTTGTTATTTCTAATATTCTCATGGGGTATGAGAGATGTATGAAATTTTAAAGTAGTACCTACCTAATAATTTTAAACTGAGACTAACTTCTTTCTGGGGCCACTACTTCTACACTAATCCTGATTGCATTCGTTCAAAAGTTGTGACTCCTGAAAAAAGCTAGTTCAACCAAAATTTCGCTCCTCTCTCTCTTTCTGGAACTGACAATCCCGCTCCGCTCTAGTCCATGGCCAGCGCACGTAGGTAAATTATTACCGAGCGTCATAACTCGAGCTCGACCTTAGCCCGCGGCCACACTGAGCGCGATAAATCCCGCCTGTCTGGATCAGGTGACACCACCTTCTTTATGTTTTTTCCCAAGCCATTTTACGGGAAAGATAAAAATCTTTACATATTTTGACGCTGCCTCGCCAAGGCTTATTCTCAAATTACGCGCGTCCATTACGTAATACTGAGAATTAACCATTTTAAAGAGGTGAGTCTGTTAGTAACTTGAGGAGTTTTAATAAAATATTAAGTTTTGTCTAGCTGGGATGTAGTAGGCGTATTCGTTAAATGTGGTTTGACGTGAGAGCTCTTTGATCTCTGTTGTGATTAAGACGAAGGCTTAAGATTAAGGACCAAAGGTCGTGGTGAGATGAACTTTACATAGTCTGTAGATGAATATTATACTATTACAAATATACTTCTCCAACTTCTAGAAGTTTCATAAAAAGGACCTTAGTGATCTATAGTGATAGAACATACGGTAACTACAGGTACAGTGGCGCAGGTTAAGGGTTATGGGCCAACCAACCATTTTCCATTTCTCAGTGAAGCCAGCCTTACACACAAATATTTACCTACCACAGATCATTTATATCGAAACAATGAAGTATTGTCAACTACATGAATCACCAATCTTAATATCCCTCACAGTCATCCACATTTACAAGTTCGTCTACTGCACACACCAATATTGTTAGACCAGCTTGCAATTTCACAAAGTCTTTATACGATAGAATATGATAAGGAAAACCAACCTTACGTCGCTAGCGAGAAGGGTAGATTTGCTTTACAATGCTTTCAGATAAAGGACCGAACGATATGAATACACACGATTCCCACAATTGGAATGTGCGCGCAAAACAGTCGTAAACGAAACAACATAGGTTTTAGAAAATACGATCTAAGCAATGAAAAATTTACGACGTTTTTCCACTGCCCCCGATACAGCAACTAAAGCATAAAAGCTCGAAGCAAAACTGGCAATGTATAAAACATTAGTAGATAGATACAGAAAAGTAGCGGAGCGTAGTGACTGGGCGTCTGTGTATGTACCCCACACCGCACTGGGCAAAACGAAAATATATTACTTTTCCGAAGATTTAGGAGTGTTTGGACCGAACAATAATGTCCGGCTTTTGTGGAAAAAGATAGATGGCAATGCATAGGTTACATGGAGCGGAGTTTTTCTTTTGTGGCCGAATGAAACTTCAGTATGGGACACTGTTATTAATAATATTTATGTTTGCAATTTAATACGAGACCTATTGTTAGTGAGGAGAAAAGATTTTTCCGTAATTTTGTCTGAGAAAACTCTGAAAGCACTCACTACTTAGTCGTACCTACCTCCATTAGGTACCTACGGCTATGACAGATGGCTTTTTTTTTTTTTTTTTGTGGATGGGAAATCATCAAATGACTTCTCCCGCTCTGGGCGGAGCGGGAGGGCGTGTCAGACTTTTACTGACTAAAACCCACCCGTGTTCCTTCTGTTGCCTGTGCCGGGGCCACGGTAACTCTTTCGAACATCCCGCAACCCTAGCTGGCATCGGCCCTAGCGGACCCCGTCAATAGTGCTGACATCTCTTTGAGGCGCGCGTGGAACACGACGCGCCGTCGACTCGGGCCTGGTCCTTACCGGACGGCGAGCTACCCATTGCTCGCCGTCCGCAAGCCCGCGCCTACGGTGGCCGGGAATCGGCTGCCGATTCCCGACGCCCAGGGCGTCTCCTGCGGCGACTAGGGGCGTGAGGGTGCAAAGCTTGCCTCTCCCTCACGCGTCCCGCCTCCTCCTTCACGAGCATTACTGCTTCGCAGAAGGAGGTAATGGCTTCCCATGCACTCTCGCTCCGTACCATGGCCTGGACCAGGGCCGGACGCGAGAGATCGCCGCCGCCGATCGCTTCCGCGAGGACACGGCGGTGCCCCGCCCAAGCCGGGCAGACTTCCACCGTATGCTCCACCGTGTCCTCCGGGCGATCCACACAGTGGTGACACCCGGGCGTTTCCTCCCGCCTTATCCGGAACAGGTACCTCCCGAAGCACCCGTGTCCGGTGAGGACCTGCGTCAGGCGGAAGGTGAGGACGCCGTGGCGCCTCTCCAGCCACTCCTCAAAGAGGGGACTTATCGCCGCAATTGTGGCGTGCCCAGCGCTGGGTTGCGACAATCGCACTCTCCATGCCGCCATGAGATCCTGCCGGAGCTCTGTCCGCCGTGCCGCGATTTCTCGCGGCAACGGAGTTACGCCCCGGCGTCCTGCCTCCTCGCGCCACTCCCAGATGTGCGCGAGGACTTTTGCCTCCAGATCCCATGGCGGTAATCCGGCAAGGAGGTTCGCCGCCTCCCCGGAGACCGTGCGGTATCCCCGGGCTAACCGGATGGCCATGACCCTCTGGGACGCGTTCAACCGACGGACCGGTCGCCGCCTCACGGAACGCGCCCACACCGGAGCTCCGTAAAGGGCCATGGACCGCACGACCCCCGCGTAGAGCCTCCGGCAGGAGGCGTTTGGACCCCCCAGATTGGGCAGGAGCCGCCCCAAGGCAGCCCCGGCCCGCTCCAGTCTGGGAGCCAAACGTCGGAAATGCTCCACGAAATTCCACCGGCTGTCGAGGACGAGTCCCAGGTACTTCATCGTCGACTCGACACCGATGAGAACCCCTCCTACCGTTATTTGGGAACCCGATGGTGGCGCGTTCCGAGGACCATGAAAACACATGGCCTCGGACTTGTGCAAGGCCACCGCGAGTCCCAATTGCCGGATCCTCTCTACGATTGTCGCAACCCCGCGTGCCGCTAATTCGGCCGCCGCCTGGTGCGACCTCCCCTGCGCCAGGACCAGCGTGTCGTCAGCGTAGCAAACTACGCTGACGCCACCAGGGAGGTCGGCGCGCAGCACCCAGTCGTACCCGATGTCCCACAGATGCGGTCCCAGAACCGATCCCTGCGGGACACCGCACGACATCTCTCGCCGGTTCCACTCTCCCCGGTGACCGGGGTAGATGACGGCCCTGTCCGTCAGATAGGCCTCGACCACGCGACAGAGGTAGGTCGGCACTCGGTGATACCGGAGTGCCTCCCTGATGCAGCTCCAGGGCAGGGTGTTGAAGGCATTGGCGATGTCTAGAGACACCGCCAAGACGACCCCACCCCGGGCCACAGCATCCCCCGTCGTGAGGGCTCGTACGCACATGATGGCGTCCACCGTAGAGCGCCCCTTGCGGAAACCAAACTGGCTCTCCGCCAAATCCGGCCCCACCCTCACCAGCCGCCCGACAAGGCGGTCTGCAATGACTCTTTCAAAGAGCTTGCCCACCTCGTCGAGCAGCACGATGGGCCGGTAAGCGGACGGCGAGTCCGCAGGGCGCCCCGGTTTCTTAATGAGGACCAGTTTCCCTGTCTTCCATTGAAGCGGGAACTGGCCCCTCTCCAAGCATGCGCTTAGGAGCCCCCTTAGTCGAGGCCCGAGAGCCTCCAAGGCCAGGACCCAGGCTTTTCCAGGTAAGCCGTCGGGTCCTGGGGCGGTATTCTTGGCATTCAGCCTGCGCACCGCCACTCTCAGCTCTACCTCGGTCACCTCCGGAATGACAGATGGCTTGACGTGCTACTACTTATTTCGTGTTCACGACTTGTATATTATTATTGTCTATACATTTATATCTAGGGTCATTATTAATGTAACTAGTATTATCCTTTATTTCATTTACAAACATATTATTTACATTTTTAAATATTTTTATAAACACATTAAAAAAGAAAACATTTGAAAATATATAAAAAATAGTAGCCCACCGGTATCGGGAATAGGGTCCAAGCTACCGGTGGTCAGGGCTCCTGAGAGAGGAACCTCCTAACGATACGTGCCGTATCGAGAACTACCGCTTTCTGGATCAAGCTCTTGATCCAGCTGCCTAACGAGAGCCTCCTCAGATGTTGGTCGAGACTCTTGGCTATTATGTCATTTGCCGCCACGACTATCGGCACAATGACTGCTGTATCCACATCCCTCATGTCGACAACCTCGCGAGCCAGGTCAAGATACTTATCTGCTTATCTTTTTCAGCTTTCACGAGGTTCTCGTCATGCGGAACCGCTATATCAATAATCATTGTACGACGCTCTATTCGATCCACCACCACTATATCAGGCTTATTGGCAACAATAGTCCTGTCAGTGATGATGGATCGATCCCAGTACCTACAATGTGATATATCCATTTTCGAGAACTGGGTCGGGCACATACCTGTAGTACGGCACTTCTGATTCCACGAGACTGTATTTCAGAGCAAGTTGCTGATGGATAATCCTGGCTACAAGGTTGTGTCTATGCAAGTACTCTTCGTTAGCTAGACGAGAACATATTATATATAGTTTAATTACTAAGATTGATCTCAAACATTTTTATGCCAAAGTTATGCCTAAGGTATACTTAAACATTTATGACATTGATTACCGCAATAAATAACATAGTGATTTATTTATTGTTTCTTTTTCATAACTATCCGGTGTCCCCCCACCTTCCCCTACTACTTATGAGTTTTTTTATGAAGTTTACTTTTAAAAGTATACAGAAGACAATTAAGCCTTCCTTCATAATTTACTTTGCTTTGGTTTGTTAACATTTGGTTGCGGTACCAATATATTCTTTATTCTATGAAGCCATCAAATTATCAATTCGTATCAATTCAAATGTTATCCGCCTCATTTGAATTTGGTTGCGCAAGTTCACTTCATGTTAGAAGTGGGGTACCTACAATGATCACGGATATCCTACTTCAATAAATCCATGATTTATTGATTACGTATTCTAATATATATAGATTATGTTATTTAAATGTGGTTTCGGTTTTAATAAGTGTGTTCTACTTTTGCCATGTTTTTTCCGTTATATTACGTGGTCCCGCTCACCTCTTTTGCTGCTTTGATTCAAGCCTCACCATGATTATTGAGGACAGCTGCCTAAGGGATTACTTATGTATTACTGTGACTCATCATAGATCTAACTTCGAATCCTGGATTCAGACGATGTTTGTGTCAATGATTATTTCCATTGACTTAAAGCTAATGCCTTCTTCACTTCAAAAAATTAGGCGTTCTATTACAATCAGCATTTATATCTACTATATATTCTCTAATACAGTATTTACGTTATACCTACGTCAAGTAATTTTCCTTTAAAACAGTCACCAATCAACAAGTTTAAAATTTTCGGCACTAATATGAAACGGTCTCTTGACACCGGAATCCAAATGGTCAACTAACTAAAAATGGACACGAAAAATAAAAATATAACCCAGTTACATGAGTCGTGTTGTATTCATGCGCACCTATAACTCTACTTTGGCGTGCCTTTCTATAAAATATAGACGAGTAGAAAAGGTTCACTTCGGACAAAGCGCTTAGCACAAACTCGCTCACACGTTGACAAGAGTCGCTACTACAGCATTGCTTCTAGACTGTTCTGTCTCGTCTATCGTTACAATTAGACTCTATACCCATGTATGAGTTGTTCTGTTGTGTGTTTTAGACAGTGGGTCTTCTGCTCCAACCTATTCTGTGGTCCCAGTGAAACTGCGCCGGCGCACCGTGACTTGCAGAGGAATCACCAATTATTGTAGCGCGCGGTGTCTCTTCTATATTAATCTGAATATTAACTTCATTCCCCTTCGTCACGTATGCAAGTATTTTTATGGTTTTCCTACCTTTGTTTATATTTATGGTAATGTAATTTTTAGTTATGTTACGCAGAGTTTATATATCGATTTCGATAACTGGTAGCGTATTGATTGAATTTAAATCGGGCTTCCGTTTTTGTGATTTATTTTTATTACTTTTGGTTCATGTTGAAGAGCTTGTAAGTTGTGTTACGTCACGTTTTCGAACCCTAACGGTAATAGTGACGTTACCTAGTGTTGTCATTAAAAACATGGATCTATGAAAAATACGGAGATAGAGAGGTAACGATGGCAGTTTTTAACTGACTTGAAAAAGGAGGAGGTTCTCAATTCTGTTGTATAATTTTTTTTTAAATGTTTGTTACCTCAGAACTCCGTCATTTATAAACCGATTTGAAAAAATCTTTTTCATTTGAAAGGGTATACTAATACTTTCAGATTGCTCTCATATAAATTTGGTCAAGTTCTGATGAGTGGTTTTTGAGTTAGCTTCAATAATATCTTCGAGGAGCCTTCTAATACAGGCATTGTTTGCTTAAAGGGAGGCTCCAAACACGTTTAAATGTATTGTAATTTTCTATTTTTCACAATAAACTATTTTGTATTTATTTGTATTTTGTATCTACGTATTTCTTCCACCTATTGTATTTTGATGATGCTATAATAATTTCCTGTCACTGTTATTTATATTGCAAGTAGTGGTAGGTATACGACTTTCCACAACTAAAATGTGAAAAATAAAAACTTTTTTGCAAAAAAAAACAACCGACTTCCAAAAAAAAAAAACACTACTTACAATGTGAAAAATAAACTTTAATTTCTGAAGTCGGTGGCAAAAAACTAAAATATAGATCCAAAGACACCGACTTCCGCACTTTGTAGGTAGTGTTTTTTTTTTTTGGAAGTCAGTTGTTTTTTTACAAAAAAGCTTTTTTAATGGTCCCTATTTTGTTATTGCACTTATAATAGTTTTAAATAGATAAAAGGAATTTCTTAATAGACGTAGGAGAAGGAAGAAGAAATAGAAAGGCAAGTAAGGAAGAAATCAAGAACCGTGGTATTCCTTTACTTTAAAGGTTTATGAGATACCTACCTACATTACGTAGCGTTACTTAAGACCTTTTCAAACTAGTGCTGGAAGAAAACCTTTTTTTGCGTACAAACTAAATCATACTAGTCACTGGAAGAAATAAAATACATAAGTAGGAACATACCATAGGGCAAAACTTGGGTAATCGGTGATAGTTTTGTTTTTTACTTGTAAAATTCGATTCATTGATCAGACTATTTTTTAAATTTACTGTGATATAGTAGACAAAATAAGTTTTGCTAACTTATAGGTATCTAAAAATGTGGCAAATACTATAATGATTGAAAAATGTACATTTATCAAGTCAGTAGTAACTTGGTAATAAAACACAATTATCTATCACCGAATAGCTGCATATCACGAATTAGCCAAGTTTTGCCCTATTACCTATTCTTAAAACGCCATGGCTCCATTGAAAACTAGGTAACCTATGTTACCTAAGTATTAAGGCCTTATTATGAATGAGGAACGAATTTTTACCAAAGGTATGAGTTGACCTGATATAGGAATCTCATAGGAGGTGGTTAAGTCTTCGCCTGTAGGTAATGCACGAGGTTCTGGGTTAAAATGCGGGCAACAATGTGACTTTTTCAAATCATATGAAGGTACTTTCTAATTTTACCTTGGACATCACTGAAATCGGTGAAGGAACATCGTGTATTACATAGGGCAAAACTTGGCTAATTCGTGATATGCAGCTATTCGGTGATAGATAATTGTGTTTTATTACCAAGTTACTACTGACTTGATAAATGTACATTTTTCAATCATTATAGTATTTGCCACATTTTTAGATATAAGTTAGCAAAACTTATTTTGTCTACTATATCACAGTAAATTTAAAAAATAGTCTGATCAATGAATCGAATTTTACAAGTAAAAAACAAAACTATCACCGATTACCCAAGTTTTGCCCTATAAATGAAATTGTCGACCCACCTATTTAGGAAGCGTGGTGATCAATGCTCATGCCTTCTCTGTATGAGAAGAGGCCCTTACCTGTAGGCTGGGACAATAATAGGTTGGTGTTATTATCATCTAACCCTTAAGATACTTTTCATCCCATTAAAAACTTCCCAAGACATTGTAAAAGTCAGAGTTAAATCAGGCTAAACCTAGTTTGAAAACATTCAAATAATTAATCCTTTTATATCGCAAAGCTTAGTCAACAAATAAAGGAATCCATTGCGGGGGGTATACAGTTCTAATTTATTGAGCACAGGGCTACTCTCATTAAGGGCTGGGTTACACCTTGCCACCTGTAGAATGATCCGTTCTATTAGATTTATCGTTTTTTACCACTTGCGCTTTCCTTGTTTGGATGTCGTCCAATTAATTCGTGATTTTAATTAGATTTTGGCGAGATTATTCTGATTTTCTGGAATTTTGGAAAAATAGTGGTCTTTGTATGGCGTTTGATTTAGTTATTATTTTTAAGCTTTTGATTGCTTTAGGCAAGCTCGTTAGGATAGAGATAGAAATGCTAACAAAACTTTTTTGAGATTTTTTTTATAAAATTGAAAAAAAAATACTTCGTTATTGGAGGTAGTACCTATGTCAAATTGTTGTTTTTGCAAATCAGATTTGTAGTTTCCCCTAAAATTAATAATTTTTTGTTTCAATATAATTTATTTTTCTCTATTTTATTCTATGAATATCACCCGTAACTGCATACCATTATTAATATCTCGAATTAAAAATTAACGGAATTTTAAAAATCCCTCATAATATTTTATTAAAAATGCTTGGTACTACGTCGACGCCATGCTCTCGACTGCCGTGGCTCCCACTCTTTGCATCGCACGCGGCATCGCACCCCGCCCATAAACATGTCACTCCGGACGGCACGCCGCGATTTACGACCTCTCGCTCTAACACACCCATAACTCAGACAAACAAAAGGGAAAGCTATAACGTTCATCGGTCCCATGCGGATAGTTTAATTTACACACACAGACGTAACAAAATGAGCTAGTATGCGATTTGAGCTGGCAGTATACAGGCGATTTTGAGATAAATTGTGATGGTTTGAAGGGTGTTGTATAGAAGATTGGTTTTGGACTATGATAAAGGAAAAGAAGGCCAAGTATACCAAATGCTATATTTACCTATTTATAGATTCTCATACTGAATGGTCATAAAACATCTTAGGATTTACCATATACTGCACGAGTCTTGTTGTCGGAGTATGAACGAGCCGGCTACGTTCGAGTTCGCCGTCGGCCGAGAGTTTAATGTTTTTATCTCACTCTAACACACAATTCCCAGATCGTAAATCTCGAAATGGCCGCATGTAGGTTACGCACGCCGTCCGCGCTGTACCAGCGGGAGCGCATAAACTATAGTTTTCTCTGTTTTATTACGTGTTTTAGTGTGCGATAAAGGAGATGAGAGTATAGAGGGGAAATCAGCTGTTTAGGGCATGCTTTAAACGTGCTGAGGAATGTGGCGAACGAAATGTGCTGTTGTAACGATATGAAAGTGGCTCTACTTTGACTTTTTTATTTGTTATTTAAAATTGAAAATTTTTGCTGTACTTCATAAAAGGTGAATATATTGACGATGAATACTCATGGTTAGCTTCATTAGTCATATGGCTTATGTGCCTACTAATGTGACCTCGAATTCTAATGAACATAAACTAGATAAACTTGTCAGTTGATGACATCACGCTTTCGTGCATCATTCCATTTAGATACTTAGTCGATATATTAGATGTGCCAAATTATGTGAAAGAATTTAATTTAAGTAGTGCTGAACCATTCATTGGGCATCCAAGCATACACGCAATAGGTACTTTAGGCTTATAAACAATATTACTAGATAACATGTCATCTATGACAGCAGCTTCTGAGATCATGATGATTAGATAAAATAATATAAAGATTAATATAAAATTGCGCTGTGGCATTTGTGAAAAAGCCGGTTCAGCATCACCTTTAATGAGCGATGCTCTTATTCGTAGTTTACCTAAGTATCACGATTTGGCAAGAGCTAGATAATCTTTGACTAGGTACTTAATGACTTGACTAAATACAAGATGGTCATTATTCACAAGATGGACAAGATGGGTTATTATAATTATGTAGGTATAAGTACCTAAGCCTTTTTTTTTGTATCTGTGTATTTTATTTATGTCCCTAGTTTATGAAATAAAATATTAAATAAATAAGCAAACACATTGTGTAAATTACGAAGCATTTTTGTAGATAAAATATTTTTAACCTACTTCAAAAAAAGAGGAGCTTCTCAATTTGGTTATAGGTAGCTATGTTTTGTTTTTTTTTTTAATGCTTGTTGTCTCAGAATTCCGTCATCTATAAACTGATTTGAATTTTTTTTGTATTTGAAAGGATTTACTTCCAGACTGGTCCCATATAAATTTGGTCAAGTTCTGATGAGTGGTTTTTGAGTTAGCTTCAATAATACCTACATATTTTTTCCACTTAGTGTCAGTTGATGGTGTTATAACAATTTTCTGTCACTGGTTATTTACATTGCAAGTCATGGTATCTATACGACTTTGTATGGGGTGGGCACCACAACTAAAAAGTGAAAAATAAAAACTTTTTTGCAAAAAATACAACCGACTTCCAAAAAAAACTTTATGTTGAAAAATAACTTTAATTTTAGACAAAAAAACGAAAATACAAATCCAAAGACACATCCGAAATTAGAGTTATTTTTCACTTTGTAGTGTTTTTTTTTTAAAGTCAGAAAAAAGTTTTAATTTACCGATAAACTGTTCCATTTCGGCCTTTCTGCTCTCCACCCTTTTGTGTGCGAGTGCATGCGTCCCACTGAGTGGGGATAGCGTTCCGTTGCGTGGGATTGGGGTTCTGTGCAGGGGTTACTTTGATGTGCCCGCGCAGATGGGTGTTTCCGTTTAGTAAGGGTAGCTTGTGAAGCTAGGTATATTGTCATTGTGAAGAAAGTTATAACAGACTAATGTTACTTACACTTTGGACAAGCATTTTTAATTTGTGTCATCACTGGTAGAAGCTAACAGTGTTCAGCCAGGCTCGCAGTGTAGGTAAGTACCTACTAATGCCACCTCATATGTTATGCAACATATGAGGGGACATTACTTAGTTCAATAGGCTTACAAACCAATGATGTCTTTGGACCAAACATCCGGGATGAACAGGCTTGGGATAGATTTGTTATTGAGGCCTAATCGTCTTACCTTCCTAATTCGTCGGACATTCGTCGGGCACTTTCTCATCCCTTTTGCGTGTTAATTTTTTAGCGATATTTAACGATTCCGAAATTGAAATATTGAGTTTAATAAAAAACATTTACATGGAGCAATAATTAAAAAAAAACACTGCTCAATCATTTTTAACAAATGCACATGATTTCAGAAAACTGTCTATCACTGAAAAACTAACTGACAGGAGTGTAATATAGTCTGTATTCTCTAAACAAACTAATTTTACTTAGGTGAGTAGGTACCAATATCACAAAGAAACATTCAAAACTTAATTTAAATAAACAGTCACACAAATTATATTTAGTTTACCTATACCTACTTATTACGGTAGCTCCCGCATCTTGACGTTGACAGATGCGACTGGCGCTACCTCTCATCTCGATTCGGTGCGACTGGTGGGGGCACAAGATGGCGGACCATCCGACGCTTCTGATTGGCTGGAATGCGATCCCTTTGTAGTCTATTCATATAGTTCAATATTTTGTACGTGAACGGTTGCTTTTGTATTCGGGCAATAGAATCTGAAAAAAAAATTCTTAGCGTTTTGTGCTCTTTGAATAGGTGCATTTGACTTGAAAGTAGTTGAGAGTATATTTTAAGTATCTTCGTTTGTTAGACGTTACTGTTGTGAGATTCTGACGAAATGAGAAAGTAAGTGAATTTTATGTCTTAGTATCATAATTATTTAGGTAGGTAACTGTAGTAGAAATGACGTTCTACAATATTTACCTAAATACTTCAGCTTATCTATGATGTTTATGTCAGAAGAATCTATCACAACCGTGAAACATATTTTTATTATTTCCATCGCAGATAAAAATGTATTTTTTCATAATTAATAATAGGTAGGTATATATTCCGTTTCTCCTAGATGAATCCAACGTTTCAATGAAACTTATGTGTACCAAAATCAATGATAACTCATAGAAAAAACTCTATAAAGAACTCGTTGGACGAGTTTTACGATTTTTCAATACTTAACACCTAAGTAGTAAAAAGTTAATCCAGCCATTATAGCAGTCAGTGCAAATGAAAATGAGTGAGAAAAATTTGTCAGAGTTGTGTTGTTAAAAACTGCGTTTATAAACTCATTAAATAAAACAAAACTTGCAAGGAACTTGCAAGTCAGCATTTTTTTAAGGCAGAGTTCTTAAATATACAAGTAGCATGGTATGAAATTCTAACTCACAGAAAACTTACAGAGACTTAACAGCGGGTCCCAAACTAGGCACAGTCTGTTTCTTAGTGAACCAAACACTACACAAAGGATGAAAGCGCCAGGGTAGCCCGGGAAATTCAAATTTTCTTACGTTTTTTGCAATTTGCAGGTCAGCATTACGATTTTGATTAGAGTATGATTAGCGACCATGACAAATATGTATTTCATCATCTGCCTAGCCTTTTCTCAACTATATTGGTGTCGGCTTCCAGTCTAACCGGATGCAGCTGAAGCATTGCAAATATATATTTATGGAATTATAATACTTAAAGTCATCAATACAACTCTTTAAGACCAAGTAAGTCTACTGAATGAATATTTCATGCAATCTTAACATTTCAGGATTATACTAACTTAAAGAATTGTATACTGATTCTAATGATTATAATTCTGTAAATACATATTTGTTACGGTCGCGAATTATACTTTAATCAACATACACCCAGACACTGAGCTGCAAATTGCAAAAATCGTAAGAAAATTTGAATTTCGCGGGCTACCTAAGAGCTTCCCCCTTAATAATTTAATGTTCTGCTAGCGCAAGATTGTTATTCATAAGTTTACTACTATTTTTTATTTTTATTTACAAATGTGTGAATACAAAGAAAATAAATAGCATAGAATAAACATACAAAAAAGTTAAGGTGAGTATGTGGTGTAAGTGTGAGTGAGGGTAGGTATGTAATCTATCGGAGAGCGTGTGTGTGTGTGTGTGACTTGTGCTGCAAAGTAAGATTTCTGTTTTCTTAGAAGTCCACCCAGTCCGTCCCTCTTAATGCAGCTAGAGCGTTTTGTGTTGACCTTTACCTATAAGGTTTAGAACTGACCTTAGGATGAACACCTGACGTACGCGTAAAACCCTCGGATTCCATATTATAGTTCGTCCGTGAAGAAACGCCGTGGCTTTCCCAGAAGTACCTTGAGGACAGCCCGCTGGACCCGTTCCAGCTCCAGCATGCAGCAATACAAGTACTATAGTAACTCTGTAGGATTGTAAAAGGAATATTTTTATCTTCAAATTCTTATTGCGTGGCTTATAAAAACCAAAATGTGATTGATCTGCGAAGTCTAGATTCGTTCCACTATTTCTACATTCCAGTTTTTATTCGAATATCTGAAGTAGTCCTAACAGGTAAGCAGAAATCTAATAATTATCAGAACTGTATTGTGTATTTGGATTCATACGTACTCTACTTAGCTTGCAGAGTTAGAAAGGCGAAATGGCAATGGACCGTGACCATGTCCGGTGAAAGATCCATAGCCATTGGAGCAGACGAGTTTTCGAGAGGATACAGCATAGGTATCAGCAAGCTCTGCACTTAGCGTGGGAGTCGGACACAACCAGCTACATGGACTAAAGACTTTAAAAAGGTGGCTCAGTCCATCGGGATGCGGAAGGCGGAGATCCGTGTGCTGTTGTGGAACTTGGGAGACGTCTATATCCGGCAGCTGACTGCAGTAGGCTGAATTCATTGACTGAAGGTTGCAGCACCGTTAATTGCCCATGGTCTGGACCTAACAACAATAAAACCATCAACAACGGAGCTAGGTATATGTAACAGCGGTGAGGTGTGAACTTTTGCAAGAGAGAAGCCGAAGCGAATCCAGTTTTAACTTACTTATCAATAAAGTTAAAATTAATTTATTAACTTATAAAGAAGTCTTTTCTTTACTGAATTTAACGCCATCTATCGTCAAATAGCATAACCAGAAAGACGCTACACAAACAAAACTTTCAATGTCTTGGAGAAATAAACTCAACTAAATTAGGTACTCATTCTAAAATTATTGTATTATAAGAATATAAATAATCGAATACAATACAACTGTTGAATAAGTGAAAATTAAATATAATGTGCAATATTCCTCCATCTCATTCTCTCTGACGCATTTTTTCTATATCTGTCTCTATGGTAACCCGTTGTACAGCGGCTTGCCCTCGTCCATTATCAAGCGGTGCCACGTGATCTCATGACGGGATCTCTATTGTATGAATTTTTAGTTCCCGATTCTGACGTTTTGGTGCCGGGTTATTTTAGAACATTTTTTGTTGTTGTTATAATCAAAGCTAATAATAGGCGTTTTGGTTGTTGTGTTATTTGAGTAGTATGGTAAATTAAATACCCGTAGTGTAACTATGTTTGTTGGTAATAGTAGACACTATTGACTGTGCTATTTTTCAATAGCGGTAGTATTGTGGATGCGAACCTCCGAAGGGAAGCCGGTAAGAATCGTGTTATATGCTTTCGCCACTGATATGTAGACGGAGAGACAAAAATGAGTGCGGTACACACCATATTTCTTAGGCCCTGCAGCATTACTAACTGAACCACCACTTTTTTGTACTGGATATAACCGAGAGCGGTTCGAAGTTATTCAATAAACAGATACCAAATTACGATCCTGTCTCAGAGTCCCTCGGCCTAGCAAAATAGAATGGGCTTCAGTGACCACAATTTGCGCAGAGTATGTCCTGGGAAGGAGGCACTTAAACATAGAGTTGGAGTCCACTGACTCCAATTGATTGACCACACAAACACTACAACACTCGAATAGCCTGATACTGAATATCTTAGAAAGTAAGAGTGAATACGTCATTACTGATTGATGCAAGACGCCAAATACGAGTAGTACACCACAACCACCAATTGCAATTGTAGGATAAACCAGTACTTGCCCTGGCCCATATACCAAGCTACTGTGTTAAAACAGCACGTGATTTCTTTTTATGCAATATGTATGTGGAGCCCAATCTAAGGCAATTTGAACAATTTTGGCTGTTATTTGTGGCCTTATAGGCAGTCACCATAGTCAGAACATCGGAGGTTTGTCGGCCAGGATTTTGGAGTGCAATGTGCGTAAAGTAACGCATCGGAACATCGAGAAATCAAAAGAAAGTATGATATTCATATTATTTCATCTTAAACACCTTCTTGTCATTTTATTATTGAGTATAATATACGGTACTTAGATCGACTGTACCCATTTGCGTTTGCAACTAAGTTACTTTTGCTGCCTTAATGCTGGACTGCTTTTGTAAATGATTTAGGTTCCGTCAGCGAGAAAAGTCAAACAACATTCTATATCAGCATTTCTTAATTTAGCAAAGAGTTAATATTATTAACTTCCTTGCTGGTCTAGTAGTCACAAGCGCTACTGCTTAGCACGAGGTCTTGGGTTCGATTCCCAGGTCTGGCAAAGTATTATTGCATTTTTTTTTACTTAGGATTTTCGTAGTAACAGCCCGGAGTCTGAATTTGTGCGTGGCTTATGGAAATAGGCTCGCCCTCTATTACATGGGACACATAACTGGCGAAATGTGGGTGTAGCTACTATAGGCAGGTACCTACCTACAACTCTGCCTAAGCCTTCGGGGATTACAAGCGTGATGTTATGTTGTTGTTAATATTATTTTTATTGTACTTCAGTTCCGAATATGATTGAATATTAGCTTAATTATTAAGATTAAAAAAAAAAACTGACATTTAATCGACTTTTGTCACTGTCTACCACTAACCTACCCAACATACAATAAGAAGAGCCCAAGTTGCCTAAGATTTCGAAAACTCAATACTTTGCGGGAACTACGAAAGAATCTTATATCTGTTATTTGTCATAAGTAATATGAAGTGGAATTGCACGAGTATTTTATTATTTGCGATATGAATCGTGTTGCGTAACGTCTGCGTCACGCACGAGTAACAGTTCAGAGCGTAACAAGCCATTGGCCTGCGCGTACGCATTCATCCTGCTGACCTAAAGTATAACTAATAAAAAGTAAAAGTATATTCATTTGCTTGGAACGAAGTTAAAATATGAGGTAACTACCCATGTATTTTGTGTATTAGCCCTAGATTGCGGATGTCTCTTCATTTACCTAATAAGTGCAGCATCAAGATGCCAAGATAATTTTAATGAAGTGACTCTATGTTTCAACTTAACAACTGTACTTATTCAGCCAGTAAAATTGATCGATACTGCCAAATAAGCTTTCTGACTATCCGATGACTGAGAAAACGTAGTAGAGCATCTTTCCGAGCGAGCGAACTGGCATCAACGTCTGGTGCATCGAACGATACACGAAGAAACTTTACGACGCCGCACTTGCTCGGACCGGCCGTGCTACGACCAACCGCCGATACAATTCTATCGCGAGTCGAGACCGAACCGTTCAATTAATCGCTCCGATTAACGTTGTCTCTCGGACATCAATGGTGTTGGATTAACGGAGGGTGGTGGTGTCCTTTTCTGTTGGTCGCAGATTTAGTGCGGCGCCGCGGCGTTCGGCGTCGCTTGGCGGGGGGTGCGCCGTCGCTCGTAAAGCATCGGTCGCCACATTCTACTGACGCGCGCCTCGGCGACTACGCGTTGCGTAACTGATCGCGCCATAAACAACACGACGTGCTTGCCTCCGCACCTGACGGCTGTCGGCTACTTACCCACGTGCGCCCGACACATTACGTATTGCGCTCATGCCGCATCTAAAACGCTGACACGTGACTTGACGGAGTGAAACTCTCGGAACTCTTTTTATTCGGTAGAACTGTGAGTTTTGTGAAGAAGTTTTTAGCGAGCGGGATGGCGCGAGCGCGTTTGCCGACGGCGAGCGCCCGCCCGGCTTAAGGTAAGTTTATTGCCAATTTATGGCTCCCAACTTTACAGGTTCGCGGCAAGGGTCCGGCTATGGTCTGATCGTCAAACTAAGTTTTGCGAAGGGTCTACAAAGTGTTAGATGGATGTTCAGAAACAATTTAGAGCAATGATTGAATTGATTGTTTATGATATCAATAGCCTAAACGAGTTGTAGAACAGATTTTTCATTTTTGATTCGACAGAATTTATTGCTTTTAAACATAGAAACAGTAAGTATTAAAAAAAGTAGAATATTCACATGAAAAAAAGAAATGTAAATAATTATGTAGGTAGGTACCCCTAGATTTTTTTATAACACATAAAATTGCAAATACAAAAAACAGAGTGGTCCAAAAAGACACAACATCTAGAGCAAAAAACGGAGTTGTAAACAGTGCGCAAGTCACATCAACGGTTGACTTTTTATGAGATGTCCAAGGCAAAATGTTTGTTGATTTTTATTAAAAATCACTTCAATGCATAAAACAATCTTATTCAAGTACTATTAGAATCTAAACGAACAGTAAAATAAAAGATTAGTATGGTCCAGTTATCCACTAACAGACACAGTAATAACACCGCTTACTCATTTTTGTGACCAAATTTGAGCCTTCAGTTCATAAAGTTAGGGTCGAAAATTGTGTGTTGAAAGCCGAATATGATAGAAAAACATACCATTTATGAAATACAGTTTGAGCAAAGATAAGTAAAGATAACAGCTTCTTTGTATAACACTAGATTGAAACTAATTTAGAAACGGACCTATATTTATCGTGTGTAATTAATTGTATGGTCGACTAAATTTAATTGAACTTAAGAGTGTAATAGGACTTAATTACTCTGATTGATATGTATGTAAAGGTTATACAAAATTGGAGGATGTGATTTGATTCTGATAACTGTTCATTTTAATGTTTATTAGGTACCTACTGATTGACGCAATTGCGATTGTACCAAAAATGGTAAGAGTGGGTACCAACGGTATAAAATGATTATTTATTAAAAAACAAGTAGCTACCTAATCATTTACTTAATTTAAGTATTAAAAATCAAATTGAAATGATTAAAGCCATAATAAGAATTATCTGTTATAAAAAAAAATGTTATGTTATAATTATAAAAAGAATACCTACATAGAAGCATGTAGGTATAAATGATACTAATAATGCATCTTTGTATTGATTTTTTTGTAGAGACTGATTCTATTTCATTCAAGAAACGTTTAAAAAAATAATTTTCTTTTAAGGGCTGATTTTTCAATCGTCAGATAACTTTTATCTGAGGAATAAATATGGCGGTTTGATATATATATATTTTCTATACAAATGCTGTCAAAACGTCAAACATATTCCACAGATAAAAGTTATCTGACGATTGAAAAATCAGCCCTAAGTATAACAGAAGAGCTAGTAAAATAGATATTGATTTAAGTTCCTTGCTTAAAAAAAATCAACCCTTTAAGTATAATATTTCCCTGTTTATAATCTCAATTCCTTAAATAATATTATAATTGGCAGTAAGTATTAGTAAGTCCAAAGTTCATCCAAAAAGTTTAACCTAATTGTGTGTTATCATCCCATAAACATAAGCAATGGATCTTTACGGGTAACTGATAATAATGTTGGTTATAATATGAAGGACAGTACCGACTTCTAAATGAATGATGAAGTCAAAAAATAGTCTAAAATAGCCTATAAAAATAAAAAATAGTCAAATAAAATAGTAAATAGTCTATAGCAATAAATTAAATTGAAGTGTCTGTTTGTAATGTCAAAATAACAGCTTTTATTAAATGCATATGAAAGTACATAACATACGGTAGTACTACTTACAACAAAAAATCAATTTATAAAATTTTTGTCTGTCTGTCTATCTGTTTATTCCGGCTAATCTCCAAAACGGATAGACCGATTTTGACGGGAATTTCACTGCGAGATAGCTGATGTTATATATGAGGAGTACCTAACTAAATCAGAAAAATAATTAGGGTTCTGCGTAAAAAAATGAAAACCCGTGAAATTGTGAACAAAATCCGATTCAAATAGAGAAGTATTGACATCCACGCAGGCGAAGCCGCGCGCAACAGCTAGTGTATAATACTATTATGGTCGTTGGTAGATATACATTAAATAAAATTCATAAGAGAATAAATAAAAAGAAACTGTATAGACATACCTACTTATAGGTAAACAAAAATAGAGATAGGTACATAAGTACCTTTCTACATATATACATGACTAGCTGTTCGTGCCCGGCGTCGCCCGGATGAATTTCAAGTTACTATCTCCAGTGGTTTAGGCTGTGTGTAGTATGTTTTCATACAAAAATATCATTCGAATTTCCGACATTTCCAAAAAAAATCTGTCACACAAACCTAGTCCTGACAGTTAAAAACACAACAAAAGAAGAATTAGCCAAATAGGTGCAAACGTTATGAAGTTATGCGCTTACAATTCGGTAATACATTTTTATTTATTATAGATTAAGAGCTAGATATACCCAGATTTACTTAATTTCAAAATTCAGCTATAATTGTAAAACTGATACCAAAATAAAATTCTTTGCGTTTCTACGATAATAAACTTGATAAGCTGAGGTAACGTTCTATTAGCTAAGTGGGCTTTTGGCACAAGGACTTGTTTACATTTTTACTAACGCATTTACATAGAACAAAGTAAATAAAATACCTGTAGGTACAAACATGCAAGAACTGATTCTCATTAAACAAAATACAAAATAAGACCGAAGGAAAAACTAAAATACCAAAGTTACTTGAAAGTGAAACAGTTGAAGAACAAACTGTTTTCTGTCAAATTCAAAAAAGGAACCGGCACAACTTGAATTTCCAACACTTGTAGTTTTTTCTACAAATAGAACAAAAACTTGTACCTATAACAAACTCAATTTAAAAACCTTATCAGTCCTTCCTTAAAATCCAGAAAAATAAAAAGAAGTAGTTCAAGGAGTGTTTGCGCGGGCGCTGTATTTGTGATTCCGGTCATGCGCGCCGCCATATTTGTCTTATTTCACATCAGCCTGTTAGATCTCAATCTCTACTTATTATTCAGTGATGCTGCTGGTTGCTTTTTGTAATATTTAGCTTTCCTTGTATGCTGCTGTGACTCAATCCCTTGGATATCATCTACCTAGCTGTTAGCTGAATATGGAAATTGCTCACTACGGCTTGAATATATCCCAATTTACAACATAATATTTTCTGAAGCACAGATTCTTGAAGAAAAGTATGAAATAACAATGACCGATGATGACTCTGATAATTTATTGTAAAAGCAAATCTGAAGAACCTGCACAAGCTGTAGATGAAAAAGAAAAGATAGAATTACAATTCCTAACCATTTTGTAAAAGTAAACCTGATGAAACTGAACACAAAGATGCAATGTTTAAGTTGAAACATTTGTGTTGTGGTTTTCGTGGTCTCAAAACACTTTGTGCTACCAATTAGATACAGGAACCTAACTTCAACAACAAAGAAAATGATTAATGTAAGGACAATAAGTTACAATTTAAAGAACATAATGCACAACCTCTGAAGGGGTCATTGTACTCATCATTATGAACAACTTTTGCTATGGAACCAAACCTGAAATTGCGAAAAAAAAAGCAGCGTTTCCATACATTTTGACGATGCGAACATAAATGTAAGAAACACTTGTTTTTTTTCGCGATTTCAGGTTTGGCCCCAAATTAAAAGTTGTTCCTAATGATGAGTACAATGACCCCTTAAGAGATTGTGCGTTAATTCCGGGACATGTTGTAAGTAGGTATAGCTTTTAATGCATTTTCGATGCAATATTTAGGAGTTCCTGGCTATAAATACATTGTTGGGGTTTTAAAACTGTAGTGCATAAAACTTCATGTAAGTAGGTATGTTTCTTTCTTTCCAAAATGTCTTAAAGTTCTCCTAAACTTTTTTTGTTACTGACCTTGCAGGCAAAATAAACTACAATATATAAAATATCCTATCATTATAACTGCCTCGTTTCAAATTGCATTGTATTAATTTAACTTAATTATGAGAAATATACCAACTGTGACAATAATAACTTCTGAGGTGTTATGTAGAGGAACAGAGACTTCAAATCTTCTATGATGATATTTTGGGTTGAAACTGTCGGTACAAGTACCATCGCGGACATTTGAGGTGAACCACTTTTCAACCTTATAACCTCAGTAATAAGGTCGAAAAGTGGTTTACCGCAAATGTTCGCGATGATACAATCACACTTGTGTTTTCAGGGAGAGGTCTTTAACAAATTACTGTATTTATAGACATTACAACAGTAAGATTGTGATTAAGCACACTAGCCTAATATTATTTTGTTATTTGATTTGTTTAGGGAAAATAAATGTACAATCTTTGCATCACCTTTGTGTGTGTCTATAAACTAGATTATACTTAGGTATTTAAATTCAGCTTGATCCGTTATAGAACAAAAAATAACGATACAATCATTAACTGTTGACATCACAAAAAGGCTTAGAAATTACTTGGCAATGAAAATCTCTATAAAATTTCCATAAAATCATTGTTCGGATTATAAAGTCCCATAAATTGACGCTTTGATTGATGGATTTATTCCACTACTACTTCCCGTAATTATTATGTTAATGGATCGAACAAAACCTATGACGCTTGGGTGCGCATACGATGCTCCTGGACAAATTGAATAGGTACACCTAAACGAGGCGAGAAGTTTCCGCGCCTTTTTTGTTTCATGCAAACGTTTGATGGGACCTTCTCGAACAAAAAAATTGAGGGGCACGTTCAAGTGTGTTAGTATAGCATGAAATTGTCTTATTCGCGGTCATAAATTATCATCTTAATAAGTAATGAGTGATTCCAGCAATACTTTTGTTTTTGTTACGCACCACGCAAGTGCCATCGCTACCGGTCGCCGCGCACCCGTTATTGCCATAAAAGACGCGCGCGCCGCGCATCTGCCTTTATCGAATTTGATTAAACTTCATGTTTATTTATCGCGTATTTATTTATACAAGTAGGCCTACGCACCGACGCCATTTAGAGACAATAAGACTTGAAATGACAAAAATATTGCTACTTAGCTTTTTGTCCGACTATTTAATTCCTGAGGTCACTCCCGTTTGAACGTTAACGGCTCGCATGGGAAAAGTCCCTCCCGACTCAACAACTAGTTTGGTTTACGTAGGTACTCTTATTGATGAGATTTCTCCAGTGCATTATGATGTTCCTGTGAAATCAAATGTTTCTAATGCAGCTAGCTAAATGTAGGTATTTTCTTCATGATGCGTTCGCGCATGTTGGAGATGACGTAGAGCGGACCTGTGCGTATGCTGGATCGATTCGCGGCACGTACCGCCGATCAGACGCTGTCGAACTTTTAATTCCAACAAAAAATGGTTTGCGAAGCGTCAAACATTACCCAGTAACAGGTGAGTCGGTTACCTCCCGCGCGCAACAAGCAAAAAACAACATCTGTTAGTGAGAAATTTATGCAAGCATCGGTCGTACACACGATCATATCTACTTGAAATACGTCGCTGGAGACAAATTGCAGTCACTTCAAACGTGGCGAGCGAGTCCCACTGCCGCAACGGAATAAGCAAATAGCCGATTGTTTCGCTCCCGACTGGGGATGGCGATGGCGGTCCGAATAGATCTTAACCCCAGTGTAACAAAATACAAAGTCGTGTAGTAGTCGCTCGCCGTAAAGTACGGTAAACCTGAACGTAAAGCACCGCACTTCAGCTTTGAATCCGCATAATTATCGAATAGGCAATAAATCGTGCGGTGTGCGGCCGCGTGGTTCGGATTGTCTGCTTTGACGACATTATTGTCTTTAGTCTGAGGCACGGCAGCGAGTTCCACGCCCAAGCCGTCATATTCCACCAGCACCTTGCGAAAAAAAGTAGCCATGCGTTATCAATATATTTATACTGCCTGACGCGCTCAGATAAAAACTTGATGCCGATTAATTAGGCTTTGGTAAACGGGAATAATTTATAGCACTGCACTAAAGATTCGCATGTTCTTTTTAAAAACTGGTAATTTGATTAATTGTTGTGCAATATAAAAATCATGTCTGTGCCAAGTTTTGTCATGGAAAAGTTGTGAACTAATTATTCAATGATAATAAATTCATTCATAAGTAGAGTGGTCAAAATTGTCCAATGTTTGCTTATCCATAATTTCATCTATGATTTAAAGTGATGTTCCGACCTCATCGGTTCGATAATGAATGAGGTGGTCGTAAACGGCGAAGTGAAGAGAACATTAATGTCAATAAAAAAGCCATAAACCCTATTAGCCGTCATAAACTTCACCACATCTGTTCAATAACTCGTTTCGCGTACAAATAGTACTAATTGAATAATTAAAGTTTTGTGGTTTTGTATGGTAACGATATTGGTATTAGGTAGGTACCTAAGTAGAATGATATTTTGATTAAAAAAAGATATAAAACTGTTATTAATGTTTTTTATTTACGTTTTCAAGAATAGAATAGAATGCAATATATTTGTTTGCATTAAAACATGGTACAAAAATGGTCTTAATAAATAGGGTTATGATCTACATGTCTCGCCATGGACTGGAATACGAATATTTAAAAGAAAATAAGTTATAATTATGCACCTAGTATCAATAATAACAGTAACTAAACAGTCATTATATCAACAATCACTGACTTACACAACTGCTTGTAAAAGAAGCAAAATCTATTTAAATATATTTAAATGTGATGTTTTCTCCTCCATTTCTATAACCTATCCACATTGATATGATAATGCAGTGCAATATAACAAAAGGGCGACGATCATTTCCTTATAACATTTCTGAAAAAAGCCGTAAATTTTCGTGTCAAAGATAGCTCGGAGTCGATAGAGCACACGGAAACGAACTTTTTGTTACAACCGCCACAGAATAGAACAATAAATTACGTCAAGGTGTTACGAGTTTTTGGCCACAATTCTCCAAAACACAGCACTAAGCACAAGTACATTGTTACTCGAATTACCATAATAATCGGTTACCTGCTCATTCGCAGGTGAATTGTCACTTTTGTCTATGCGTTTAATAGTTTGCGCAACTTTTATTGCAGTTTCTCATTGTCAAATAGGTTCTTTCTTCGTTTTTTGCAGGCTAACGGTAACAAAAAAGGAATTTTGTAAACATAACGGTGCAAATTTGCATCTTTTCTCTATTTAACATCACAATAGAATAGGCCCGTTTTGTTTTTTGCGTATAATATTGCGATTTTTAGGAATTCTCTCTTCTTGATATTTATGTTTTAATATAACACATGTTCTTGTTTTGACTACTGTTATTCTTTGAAACAAATGTTTGTCTTTGTTCTTTTGTTCCGTTTTGCTACCGTTAAGTTGTTTACCGTTTTTTACACACTTAATTGTGTTTCTCTTTTCAATAAAACGTATAGTTTACAGTCTGTGAGTAGAGTTACTGTTATTATTTTTTTTCAATATGATATTGTGCAATCTACAGGAGGTAGAAGGTACAACCACGTTACCCAACAAATAAATAGGCAATCAATAATAAATGCATCCGTTATTCCTAAGTTTTTCTTTGTTCTTCTAATTATATCATTGAGAATATTTTCGCCTTCAAAAAGTTTCTCGACGGTGGTAAAACTGTCGTGTAGGTATCTTGTAAAACATCATCTGCCTTGCATTTTTCATGTTGGGCTTGGCTTCCAGTCTGACCAGCGGGGTAATTGCGTAACACATATAAAATGACCATTGATCGCAATGGTTTTCATTTTGACAGTTCACCCACGTTCATTGCATTATTTACGTTGTTGAGCAGAGACGAATTTCTCAAATCTAAAGCAAAGTTATGCAATGTGTGGTTTAGTTTAAAGCAATGCTGTAAGGACTTATAAAATAAAATAAAACGCAGGTTCTTTGCATCACGTCCATTAAGAAGAAACAGGATACAGAGGAGAAAGCACACAGGCCGAAGAAGCCATCTTGTAGAGTCACTGAAAAGTGTTCTGTGCACGTGACTTTGTTCTAGAACAATACAAGTTGCCACTATAAAATATTAATATTGTTACTCTAAAAAATGCAATAGCAATATCCTTCAAAAGTGTGTTACGCAAATAAGGTGCGGATGCAAAAATAAATTATGTACCTACATACAGTCTGGGAAATTGATTGATTAGCAAAGTAAATGTAAAAGTATTATTTTTATTTTGGAACAACAACAAATTGACATAATTACAATGGTAACGATGATAGCTACAAAACTTAAAAACTGTGTCGCAGCTATCAATGCCCGTCTAAATATAAGAAAAGCATTGTTCCAAGCTTAACGCGACGATAACCGACTTTTAATGATTTTAAACTGAAGATCACGTCTCACGTGATCTGGAAAAAATATTATGTTAAATAAGAGCAGTTTCTTAATATGTGAATATTTTAGATTATGTTTATATTATATTACATAGTGTAATTAATTTGTGAAGTTATGTCTAACGTGGATAAAAAACTGAGTATCAAGCAAAAACTATCAATCGTATTTTTATGAAACCTTCACCATTTTAAAGATAATTTAATTAAGTATTTATCTTTTATATACGTGTTTTAATATATTTGATTTTATGTATAATAAATTATTAATGCGTCTAATTTGGGGCAGCGCTCCTTGATGGGCGAGTTCTATTACTGGGTGAACGTACGACGTGTTGCGTGAGTTCAGCACAGAACACGCAAGCTATGCACTCAAGCTCGTTGAATCTGCGTCTTAACTATGACATGGGTAGGTACAGTTTAGCAGCCGTCAACTTGCCGTGTTATCTCTAGGTACCTACCAATAGCCATTTCATACGATTTACCAAAGAATGACTGTTGTGATTTCAATATACGGACAATCTATGTTAATAATGCCAAGCAATCATTTTCCCTGACATTATATTATAAAACAAAAAAAAAAAAAAACAAGAAGCAAAATATCACTTACCACAACTCCCAACAAACCATTTTTCACCACCACCATAACAGAACTTCAAAACCTCAAAAGTCAACTATCTAAAATATAAACGAAGTTGCGAGTCCGTCGAAGACTAGGGAGGCAGCGTGCTTCGAAAATTGTAATATTTCAAAATTACTCAAGAGTCGCGTTCGCTTGAATAATGCGATAACTTTGAGCCGGGGTTGGGAACGCCCCGCGTGCGTGCCTCACCCCCCGCCACTTGTTTTTGAACTTCTGCTCCTGAGTTTGATCAAAATATACTTGCGCCGCCCGCTTCATTTGAGCTCGTTTATTTGACCAAGACAATACAGACTGTTGAGTTGTTTTGAATTTAATAAACACTGTCTTAATTATCAACACATTAAGAATAATTGAAGAAACTCTCGCTAGGTATAATTTTTACGTAGGTACTTTCATGTTTATATTACCTTTTCCCAGTATCTAGTTTGGATCTCCATCAATCTAACGAGATGCAGCTGAATTATAAGCATTTTACAAGAAACTTCTGAAGATAATAGCAAAATGGATCGGAATGGAATTTAATGGATGGATCGAATGGTCGTATCATGATTGTTAAAAATATAAATAATATAGATGCAATGATGAATGATGAATGATGTGATGTAATGTTTTGTATATATATAAAATTGTTAGCTCAAACCGTATCAAAATAAATTTTTACAGTACCTCCTAAAATCCGGATGCAAAACAATTTCAATATTCTCAGGTTCATACGGAAACATAAGGAAACTTTCTTCTAAAGACTTATGAAGTTCCGAAAGCCGAATATTCAGGCACCTAACAGAATTTATCTCTGTTCTATGCTAAACAGTATTCGGACTACACTGAGAAATAAAAATTGAGCAATCTTGAAGAACTACGGAAGCGTAGGTAGGTACTTAGGTTTTGTAGAATAATACTCATACCTATGAGAATTATAAGTCAAGGAAATTAGTTGTCATCAAATTGTCAACCAACTTACATTCCGTATTCAAATCACAATCAATTCCTTTATAACACAGTAAATTGACGTAGGATGTCAATTTGCTTAACGATTAATATCCTGACTGTACAACACTAGTTGGTAGTGTAGATTTGTCCAATTAGTTTACTAATACCGAGTAGGAACAACTAGCCTTATAAACTAAGTTTTAATGAACCTCTGTAGACCCGTTTGACCTAAGGTCAGCTGGTCAGCTAATAGATTTCTTTGACAATATTCAAGTCTGTATAAAACGGGCTTACAAAAGGCAGGTGTGTTCAAACTCAATAGATTCTAATTGATAGGCTGTGTTAATTTAATGAACTGCTAACAGTCTACTGCTTCTGGTAGTAAATATTCTATATTGTTTGGTACCTACTGTTTCTGCCTAGATGAATAATGATTAATTGAATTTGAAACCTCCAGAGTTGTAAGATTGTCTTAACAATTTAGATATTCAAGTGGATGTGTCAATAGTTTTTGTTATAATCCTATTATCATCTTGGAAGAGATAATACAAGACAGTAATGTGGATGCAGAGATCCGTAGGATTTATATTGAACTATCATCCAATCGAAATAAACCAGGACTGAAAGCTTTGCTACTAGAGATAATAACAGTCACAGCATGGTTAAAAAGGAAGACAGTTTAAACAAAAGTAAAGATCGAGTAATAGGCATGGCAAAAGTGCAGCTAGTATTATTTCAGCATTGGGGAAATACAAGAAGTAGTATTAGACAATGATGACCAAAGCGAACAAGAGGCTTTAATAACTACGAAATTTCTCAAAAAATACCAGTAAGTATGCTTGCTTGATAACTTGCTGATGTAAGCGTTGCCGTTGGTCCATACAAAAACGTGGCTTATTGCAACACCTGACCCAAAACACAGTATGCAGTAGTTTTGAATTTTTAGGCAGAAGTGTTAATAACTACCAACAATATAAGAAAGAATAAGATATAGTATGTGGCGACAAATTGTTGACTAATTTAATGTATCATGGCTAATAAATTCTCAAGCAAATAGACACTTAATCAGATCTCAAGCGCAATAGCAAATGCTTGGCTAACATGCCAAATCGGCTGGTTGTCGAAATATAGTAGAAATACTATTTAATATACTCGAGCATAATTATAGCCAATTATAGAGAGGATGCAGGTGAACTTGACTGAAACTCAACACCGGGTGATGATCAAAATGTCATTAATACACCTGAATTTGATCAATTTAACAAAATTGATATAATATCTTCAGTTACTACCTTTTCAAAACAGACATGGGATACCTACATTCACAGAGATTAAGAAGATGAATTTAATCAGAATCTGACAACTGTTAATGATCAAAATAATTATGTACTGTACTATCAACAAAATTGTTGTTCATCAACCACTGCCTTGTCGTAACAAAATCTATGAAGAGGAAGCTGGTGTATTTGATCAATATTAAACAATTGCTGGTGATCAAGATTTGTTTGGTTTAACAAAATTGCTTTAACATATTTAATGACTGCCTTGACTGAGAATAAAATCTGCGTTCTTCTAATACATTAGAATGGACTTTATCATACGGTCACTGACTATGTTACTAAGATGTATGTATGATTTATGCGTCATGTAAATCAATTTCACATCCTTATCGACATCAGATGGCAACCGCATCCTGTACTTCAAGTTTACATAGCAGCCTAGCAGGAGATGGCAATCTCCATAGATTTTACATTTCAATGATACCAAGGTATCTATCAAAATATCTTCAAACCAAATCTTGATGATATCAAAGTAAAAAATCATTTTGAAATTGATACCACCTTTTTATCAACATGTGTGGGTGTGTATATTACCTACGAACTTACTTAATTTCTGTCCTACTTAAGGCTCCTGCAAACAGGCGCGACACGCGACGCGAAACAAAGGCACCGCTCGTCGCGCGACCCGCGGTGTCTTTGTGTCGCGTCGCGTGTCGCGTGCTGCGCCTGTTTGGAGGATCCTTTAGTTTCTAGTTGGTCTGATTTTTCAAGATTAATTTTTTTACTGTTGTTAAGTACCTCATCTTTGTCTTTCTGGGTAAAACTTCTAGAAAAGAGGCTTGTTTGGACCTCCTAAAAAAAAAACACGTCCCAATTAGCTAAGTATAAGTGAAGAGAATTCTGTGATTCAAAAATGTTGCGTTTCATTATCTAGATTATTAAGCAAAATAACATAATTTCAAAAAGGACTTCAAAAATGAACGGCAAACAGAACATGAGTCGAACTTTCAACAACAGAATCCCGAACATAAACGAGGCATTTAAAAACTCATAAAATAACATTCACCATAAACTTACTGACAATGCGTTGCGTCCTGGCCTCTACATATACACATATATGCCAGGTTACATTTACATTCATATATATATAGCTACATATAAATGTATAAGTGTATTCTGGAGGTCGCACGTGGTCCATGCCATGTGATAAACCGGTCTTGGGCAAGCCTAGTAACCTCTAAACGACATCGTACGTGAACACTCTTGAAGGATACCATAGCTACACTTTTTATTTTTCATTTACACACCGTGAGATGTATTTTGTGAGAAACAAAATAAGTGGCACAGGCATATTTTTTAAATACGTCTGCATTTTTAGCGGTCTTCGTGTCGTATGGAATTGACGTAATTTTAACCATGTTTCTCACAACTTTGTCGTTGTTTTTTACTGCTTAATATTTTTGTATCTAACAAGCCTAGTGGTTACTTCTTTCATGAATTATTTATGAACCTAATCTTAGAGGCCGATAAATCTGCAGTTATCAGTACATATCTCGGGGTGACAGCTATGCAAATCACTTCGAATGGTAAAGAAGATATCCATGTACTCTCAAAAAGGCGTTATTACGTTCTGTATTAGGAAAAGACCATTCTTTGTTCCGTTCTTAGTAATAAACAGATCTAACACCAAATTACCCATTTATCTTGTTCATTAATTTAAGAATGATTAGTTTGTTGAACTTAATCAACACGTGCAACAAGCACTAATAAGTGATTTTCTTTGTATTATTTTTTCAAAAGAAATAATTATTATTCATTTAGGTAAAATAATTATTCTGTGTAAAAGTACTCCATCTCAATATAAAAATATTTGCTATTAGTCTAGACCGGGCAAAAACTGCTTTTTAATTTACACCTTTACTTTAAAGTAGAACAATGTAGTACATGACTGAAATACATAATAGTTTCGTTGTTTTATACCGTTTAAATTTACAAGACTGGTTGCTTTTGAATTTATTTGTATGGTAAACTGTTTTCTGTACCTTCGATCATCGAATTATCATATCGATTAAAAAGTTTTGTTTCGAAAAAAAAAATTGTTTAGGTATTATTTTTTCTGTTCCGCCAAGGCGTAACATACGGGTCTTTAATTTACACCTTCATTATAAGGCAACTAAGTATACAACCGAAGCCAATAATTGTTTACATTGAAAACGCCCGCTCCCCGGGAAGTCGGTGGATGTAACCGCACCTGCGAAACTTGGAGCCCCGGGCAACTTGAAGAATTCTCAACTCTTAGAATTCCCGGCTAGGAACTTGCTTCGTCTCGTTAGCTGCTTGCCGCAAAACCTCCTCTTATTTATGCCCCTACTTTATTCCATTTGCGGTTGGCTTTTGCTATTTTAGCGCTATTTTTCATTTTACGTAATAAAATTTTCAAGATGTGCTGCGAGTGAAAGACTGTCATACTTGTGCATCTGTTTCGTGCTTTTGTTACTGAAGGGATGAGGTTAATTATTAGGTTTAAGTTTTAGGGAACGGTCTTCCAAATACACCTAACTTTTAACTTTTATTCAAAGCACAACGTATTTATTATTTTATACAGTAAGAGGATATCAACCTAGATGTAGTATCTGCCATTGCTTCATGTCCCATAGTTGAAGCATACCTTCAAGCTTTATTACTCCATAGAAAAGATGAATAAAGAATACCTGCACATGATACAAATGGTTTATTTTTCTTATTAAATTGTCACTCATCAATTTTACTAATGTCGACAGCAACGCCATCTATCAAACGTAAAATATTATGTCGACCATATATCAACGTGAAAAAACTTGATTAACGATACAATGCTAATGGAGATCTTTAGTTTTGATCATTCTTGTTATGTAAATTATTCGTTGAGGTAATAATTTCTCGAGGCCGTAGACTTTCCATTAGCTTTAGAGCTACGATTACTTAATAATAATAATGGCAGCTATTAATAGCTAATAATCAGAAATTAATGACAAATGCATGTTCTCTCAGCTTTGAGTAAAGATATTCCTCTAAGAAATGATGCGCCCAAGAATGCAATACCTTCATACCTACTCCTCTTATTTCTTATAGAGTCATAGTTTTTAAAGGCCAGGAACTTGTCTTTTATACTTTACTTATTGCATTAAGCACAGCATACCACAATTATATCATATCAATTTTTTATCTAACATTTAATAGTAATAAGATCTGTCATTAAAACCGTTCTGTCCGATATAGCTTTCTAGAATTCGAGTCATGCAATTGTAAGGTGTCGGAAAAACGTTGGCAATTCCATGAAAATGCATCAGCGCAAAGAAACCCGCCGAGGAATGCCACATGCCGTCTTTTAATCGATATCAGTATATCCCGAACCAATTTAATCTTTGTGAATGATGGATTAATGTTAAAAATTTATTGGCGTCCATTTGGTTGTTAGGACGTTTTGTCGCAAAAGTATAATTGTTTCGAGTTTTTATTTGAGCAAGGTGCAGATATAAAATGCGAATGGCGACTAAATGTTCCGATTATAGCATAGATAGTGGTATACAGTTATTGTTTGTATAATGTATTTAACGTACCTGGCAAAAAATTATGTGAAATTATTTTATAAAAATACACTGCGTTTTTAGATGAAAGTAAAAACGGTATGGGAACAGCGCGTGTCATGTTATGAAATACCTAGTTGTTTGTATTGTAATAAAAATGCTTATTTCATTATTAAATGCTAAGACAATGGTGTAAGCTAAATATTTGGAATATGACTTATATCATAGTCGATCTTACTTACCAGCTGACATACTTACATCCACTAACAGCCTTAGGAAACGACAGCACTATTCACAGTGATATTTTAATGACAATATTTATTTTCAGGCATTCGCTTCATGAATCAATCAAGCATTAGTATTCAAGGTAATAAACGTTACAAAGATATTAATCTTTTAACGCAGAATCTTGCAAAATTATACCAATAATAACGTCAAAATAATGTAATCGTGTTAAAGGGTCATTATGACCCCGGTAATTATTGCAATTAATTATAAGCTCCTTTTAATAAACAAAGTAACCCTCCAACCCTTATATCATTAGACGTTTCAAAGACGGTTATTAATACCCCTTACTTTAGTTTATTATCCGTAAATTGTTACTAATTTGCCGGCTTCGAACGTGTTAGCACGACAGGGTGTTCGCGAAGTATTCGGGAAATTTCAACTTTGTCTGCTATAGTTCGGTTGAAATAGATTGATCAAATTTGTAAACAACTATTTGTTATTACTTATTTTGACTGACAATAAATTAAGGAAAAGTAACAAAATACTCAATTTTCGAAACTTGCAATTAATATGTAAGTATCTAGATGTATTTAAGATGATTTTAAAATGTATCTGCGGTAGATTTTAATATTATAGTGATTTTCGGTAGGTACTATACCAAGTAGAGATAAAATTGCTTAAGTAAAATTTATTGCAGTCATCATGACGTGAAGACGTTATTATTCAAGTTTTATGACGTTAAAAATATTAATATTTATAGCTTACTATAATTTAATTATATCGTTTATATTTTAATAAATACTTTGCACTATTGTCTGTGAGTGTACTTTAAATTAAGAAAGTTCGCGTAGATTCTTTGTCATAGTATTCTAGCTTGAAAAGTGACAAACAAAACAGTATTTTTTATTACGTATATTTAACTATTTTCTTAATCCAATTTTGTTTTAGTATCTTTTTTATCGAAAAACATGGGCAAACTGGGACCTAATTGTGCTTCATAATACAGAATCAGTAGCGACCCGCCCCTGCTTCGCATAGGTGCAATGGTGACTTGTCAAAACTTCTAGATTTCTGTGCTAAATCTAAGTTAATCCATAGAAATAAATAAATTTGAAGTGTCTGTTTGTAATGTTAAAAAATAAAAGTACCCTGCGTTACTCCTTTTAACATGAGCTACCTGCCAGTGAAAGTCCCGTCAAAATCGGTCCAGCCGTTTCGGAGATTATCCGGAACAAACAAACCGATAGACAACAGACAAAAATTTTAAAAATTGATTTTTTGTTATAGCCGTATATTGTCATATGGATTTAGTAAAAAGCTATTATTTTGACATTACAAACAGACACTTCAATTTTATTTATTTGTATAGATAGATTATGAACTATGTATGTCACTTAGGCACTGCACTTATCTGGTACAATATAACTTAAAGATGGTGGTACCTGGTGAGACTTTCTTAGATACTTTACTCTAACTAGGTAGGTACCTACCCATACTTAACATCTAAAAAACTACATAAATCTTTTTAACGTTACCCATTCCTACTTCCTACAAAACGATGCAAAATGTATTATAGATGTTGCAAATGGATTATGGTGATGTAGGTGTGTCTTTTTCCAAGGTTTATCTAAGTATAAATGTATACGTAAGTTAAGTGTAACATAAGTTACGTAAGTCAAGTTAGTGTGCCCGCATATGCAGGCTGTCTCAAGGACTAATAAAGATTGTTGAACAACAGTACAGTCACGAGAAAAAATAGGTAAGTACTTTACAGTTACATAAAATTCACAACAACAACAATAACACAACTGGTGAAATGTGGGTGTAAGTTCTGTAGGTACACCTATGTTCAATCCTTCGGGGAAACAAGGCGTGATGTTATGTTATGTGTTACGCAAAATTCAAGTTTTTCTCTCGTGAAATAAAAATTTCAACTTGAGAAAAGACTGATGTAATAATTGTGTAGGTGCTACTTAAATTCGTAACACCACCATAAAATATCTATCAATACTCACGAACATTGCTTTTGTATCTTATGTCAGTGTAAGGTTATATGCTTGTGACTGTACAACACCGCCGCCATTTAGACCATTCTTAGATATCTATAGATCTACATATTATTGCCATGACCATTAGTTTTTGGATCACTCTTGTTAGTAAGAATTTAGAAAAGAGTTAGATATATGCAGCATATTACCTACTTACATCTAAGTGTAGGAACAAGCACATCACTTCCACATCAAACACATTGGTTTAGCTCGGGTTTTGAAATTAGTCCCTATTTCATATTGAAATCCTTATTTCCAATTGATGTCATTTATACTTAAACAAATATATATTATATTATGATAGTGTAAATTAAGTAAATTCCAAACTGACTACTATTGAAATAGTTATATTTTTGTTTAAGTTGTATCGTAAACTGAACATTATGTGTTCGTAAGTGTTTACATTTTTGGAAACTAAGTTGCGAACGCAGTATATGTTTTCTCTGGCTGGCTGGATATTGGCAGTTCTCTGTTTTCCCGACAGGTAACCCCATTGTCAAAATGCTATCTTCCCTAATTATAGAAACGGGTTTGATTTCTATCCAAGTACCTGATACAAAATATCAAAAGTAGGTCTCATTTAAATGCCATTGAATATATTTTTCTTGCCTAACCAAAGGACAAGGTGAATACCTGTCTAAAGCTCGAAACAAAATAATGACTTTACCCTACAGCTGTTATAAAAGCCAAGATATAATAAATAGTTGTTTATGAATTATGTTGACATGATAAGTTTTTATTTAACACTATATTTTTGAAGATTAATAGCTATTAATACAAACGTTAAGTAGACTAAACACTGTCGTTATGATAGAGACGACAAATCGCATCATTTCTCATACAAAATAAATCTACAATCTCCAGAGCATTTGTATAATATCTTCTTACTAATAATTATACCATACAGCTTCCTTATTTATTATATTTAAAATTGATATAAGCCGTGAGCTCGTTTCGAAGTGGCTTGACTTCTAAAGGATCTATTGAGTTCAGGAAAACTGGTGAGTCGCTTTTGAAGGAGCTTGCGGGTCTGATTAACCTCATGCTCATCGGCGATGTGAACGATGCTGTCGTCGATGTCTCTGCGCAAGAAGGACGGCGATTTTCGCCCCATCGCCGTGAGGTGCACCTACAGGCGTACGGCAGCCAAAATATTATGCTGTAAGCTGTACAGCTAAATTTCAGCCCCTGCAGCTTGGTTTGGCTTGACCCTTTCGCGCCTGCGAGGCTCTGAGGCTGCCGTGCATGCCCTTTCAACCTTTTTCAACTCCAACAAAGTTGAGGTCATCCTCAAGGTTGACGTTAAGAACGCCTTTAACTCGGTAAACAGACGACACTTATTGGCTGAAGTCAAAAAGGAACTTCCTAATATTTATGGTTTTATGTGGCAATGTTACAGATATAAGGACAATATTTTGGAATGACAACAAGATGATCCTCTTGGGCGAGACATTTTCAGTCTGGCTATTCATTCAATTATTCAGAAACTAAATTCAAAATTTAACCTATTTAGACGATGGAACGCTAGGAGGTGATGCAGACGGGTTTTGAAAGACCTACAACTTCTCAAACAGCAATTTAAATATATTGGCTTGGATCCTAACCCCTCAAAATGTGAAATTTACCTTTACCACAGACCCTAGATAAATTTAATGCTGGCTCCACAAATCCAAATTTTTAGAAAAAAGTTCACTGCACCCCAGGTTTCCCCAATTTTAGGAAACAGTTTTACTCCTTTCATTATCGAAAAAATCAAAAACTTCAACGAAATTTCGGACAGATTCTCCAAAATTAATTTACATTCGGCATTCATCCTGGCCCAAAACGTTATTTTCTACGTTCTCCACCTTTATGGAAGCAGACACATCTATTGGACAAAATTAACCAAATTATTCGCAGCACACTAACATCCATTTCAAATGTGCCCTGGGATGACCGAGCGTGGCTTCAAGCCATACTACCCATCCGTTTTGGTGGTTTCGGCACTGCAAAATTACCAGTACCTATTAGCTTACCGGTGTCCTGTGCTCTGCCCACAGCACTGAAAAGTTGACCGGGAAAATTTTAACTCCCTCTCTGGTTGACTCTCACGTACCATGTAGTCTGCGTCTGGGCGCTCATTGCGGGGCTCCGCATCGCTGCCAGAGCGGTGACACTGTCGAATGCCTCGGACACCATGGCCTATCTTGCAGTAAGAGCGCAGGCCGGATAGCACGGCACGTCAGCATTAATGACGTCATCCGTCGTGCTCTTGGCACCGGGGTGCCAACTGTTTTCGAACCCAACGGCTTGGCACGCGACGATGGGAAGAGACCAGACGGAATGACCATAATGCCTTGGAAGTTAGGCAGGCGTTTGGTGTGGAATGCAACATGTATCGACACCCTTGCGCAATCTCATCTTCCTAGCATGGCGGGCTGTGCTGGGGTGGCTGCTGCTGGTGTGGAAAACCTCAAAAGGCGAAAATATTCCAATCTTTTTGGGAGTTATATGTTCGAGCCGTTTGGGGTTGAAACACTAGGGTCACGGGATCCGAGTGCCCACTTGGTTTTTAGTGACATAACCAAGCGTTTGGTCGACTCTTCACGTGACCAGTGGGCTGGTCTATTTTTTGACCAAAGAATCAGCATCGCCATACAACGTGGCAATACTGCCAGCCTTTTGGGCACTTTTCCTGTTGACAGTGATGCGAACGAATTTTTTGGTGCCCTATTATTCTTTACCCTCATTTTTATATACGTGTACATATTATTATTATTTCAAGTCTGTTAGCTTATATATTATGTAAATATTATCTTACCTTCTATTTGAATAAAAAAAAAATATCCTCATTTTTTTTTTAAACAGCAGTAGTGAATACTTTTAGAATGTGTGGATATTTTATCTAACATTGTATGTCGATTAATTTTAATGACATATTAGCTGACAGATTATTGTTAAACAATTAAATACTAATATCATTAGAGTGCATCACAAGTCATAACATTTATTTAAACTAATGTCGATGAAGTAAATATACATTTTCTCAAACATGCTTGGAAATTCGAGCATTATTTTGACAACCTTCATCGAGATAAATCGAAAATCCAGTACTGGTCAAATACATGCGAGCAGCGGCCGGCAATGTTAGTATAATATCTATCGAGTTTAGAGGCCGAATAAATTGCTATGAAAACTTATACCTATCGGTCGTGTAATTTAAAAATGGAACGAACTTTTACTTCGACACATGGCAACCAAGGAGGAACTTTATCAATGATTTTATTTTAATCTCGAACTGGCTTAGCAAAAGAAACAAATGAACATAATAGGCGCGTGAAAAATTATCGTTGTTCGTCATTGATTCTGGAATTTATAATTAAATTTACTTAGTTTGAATTTCCGCGCATTATTTGAGAAAAGTACTATACAAGCCTTGGCCGCAACCAGGCATTGAGGGCTTTAGCACAACTCCGCCGCGAAACCGCATGATGTTCCGCTACTCGAATCGCGATTCGAGGGAGCATCTTGCGAGTTAGTTGAATTGAACTACTGTGGTTTTGCTGCTATGATTTCACGGCGGCGGTGTGCTAAGGCCCTCATGGACTCACGTATGTATGTATGCCTCGGCTTAGCCTCGGCTCACATTTTCACGTTCGTCCGTCAATGCCCCTTTTGCAGACCGCAGCAGTAATGTACTATATCTTCTCAGTCGTAATTAAAAAGACTGTTGGTATAGGTACCTACGTTTCAATGTCGTCAAAAATTAGGTTAGCACCCTAAAAATAGGTACATGCATTCACCGTTTCCTGGTCCTTTTCAATGTACCTTGCCTCTCTGACTTTGTCACCATTTTACAAATAAAGGTTAACTGTGTAGATAAATTAGTCTTCGCTATTAACAGGTTATTATCCCTTACTAGTTAACCTCCATCTTCTGTCATCCACCATTCTCCAAAAGCGTGATGCTACACACAAAATATAAAGTCGTTTCACTGACAACCATTAAACAGACCCTTAGGTAAGCCAAAAGCATTGTACCTCGATACATTGTGGCTTATCAACAATCTCTACGGATAGGAATTTTAACTAATAGTAAGTAGTTATCTACCGTCGAGTATCAGTATTATACCATCATGGAGCTCTTTGTGCTGACACGTCATCATCATGATGGGAGTCTTTACCGGTTTCTGTCCGGGAGCAATGCTATTGGGTCACCTCTTACGATGCTAGTTTTCTCTCTTTGGTCATAATTAGTCGAACATTTTATGGAAAGGAAATACTTGAGAATCTTGGAAGAGTTTTCTACCTAGCACTCTAAAATTTCCAGCTATTATTAAAATGTTTGAGCTAAATGTAAGAATTTGGACATCAAGTTTAGTAGTTCTTCACATTAGCGTCTTTGGCTTCTACATTATCATGAAGGTACTAGCAGTGCACCGCGGTTTCACCCGCATACGTCTCAATCCCGTGGAGATACGGGGATAAAAAGAATCCTATGGGTAATCCAGGTTATAAACTATTTGTGTGCTAAATTTCATCCTAATCCGTTCAGACGTTTTTGCGTGAAAGAGTAACAAACATCCATCCATCCATCCTCACAAACTTTCGCGTTTATAATATTAGTAAGTGAAAGAAGTAAGATTAAATCCACAAGATAAAGTTCAGAGGTCTACAATTAAACAGATCCCGCACAAAATCGAATCGCATGTGAGAAACCGGTTCCAATGGTCACAATAAACTTTATTACTAGCAACTGAACGATCAAGTCTTAGAATTAACCGCATTGGAAGAATCCTATGAAGCAATACTATCTCTGTGGTACTCGTAGAATCACGGTAGCAGTCTCGCAATGAACCTGATCGGGCTTACATACTTGATTGATGGATAAAAGGACGCCGAGCACAAATTAAAGAACAATCCAAAGCCAACATGGCCATGGAAAAGTAAAATCAACAATTAAACTCGTTATAATATAAGTGGGTGAACAGACTGTGGTACGCATTTGTTGGAGGACAGTTGCTTATTCAAAGTTATTTATCAGTGCCTTCTTTGATGATCCTACTACATAATCTCATCTACATAATCTAGAGCAGAACCTGATTAAAAAAAATCTATAAAAGAAGGTTTACTTTAAAATATTTCAAACTTCGCTTTATCAGGTCTTCTGTACAGACAGCTTCAGCACCTAAGTCATGTGAATTTAAATTTCGATTCGTAGAGAACTGTATTTCGTAGTGATATCTGTAGGTAATCACCCTAACATAGAACGCAGTTACAAAGTCACTCCATAGATACAATCACATCCAACTTTATACGCATTAATGTACCAGTACACAGGTTATAAACTCAAAGCATAGCACCGTGGATAATTTTGACATACAGTGTAATTAAATTTCATATACGTATGTGACTATGTACCTATGTAATTTTATTATGAACGGTAAAAAAGTTTTAAAAATGAAATTGTATCGTAAGAATTTGGCTAACATTTCTTCATGTAAACCCACCTATTATTAACATAGTTAGTTCCCAATTAAAATGTTTTATGATTAACTCGAAGAACAAGTAGGTAGACGTACCTATTATAAATTTGTATAATTAAGTATTTTATGTATGTACCTACAATTTGGAATTAAGGCTCATGCATGTTGTAAAATGAAGGTAGATAACAGATTACTTATTAGTTTTATGTTATGCGGTGAGAGTCACATAAAAGCACACATGTGATTGTACAGATAAAGAATACACAGTAGCGTAGTCGTTTTCTTAGAATTTTAATTTAATCTTTGAAAGTAAATGTCACAATAATTTTTAATCACTATTAATTAAATTCTGGAATAGAGACTTATTTTATAGATTCAAAACTATACAGTTTAATGAAATATCCAAGTAAGATGAATGCGGAGTTTCAATATATTCTCCATTTAATGTTATTTCCTGAGCGTTGCGTGGTCAAGGCGCCTGCGCATGTCTACGCTCACTCGTCAATCGCTTCGATCGAAGATGTCCTTAGCTTCAGCAACATACTTGAAAGTTTATTTACTGTGTACATTTAAGTTCTAGAGTTTAATTTTAAAATGAATTAAAGGCTTTTACTATTTTGGACCAGATAATCACTTTAGAACTGAAATACATTCAACGTTTTATAGGGTTCACTATATTATAGTCTATTCCGACCTCATAAATCTGAAAAATAATTTTCTTCTTGTTTTGATCTTCCCTTACTTCCGGCTTACAAAAGTTTCAAGTTAGTTTGAACGGACTGGGTATAACATCCAAAAAGCTCCTTAAATTAAGGAAAGGTCTTGTAAATTTTAACTTTGATCAGAGCACGTTGATAAATATTCATTTCACGCCTCACCAGTTGAAAGGGGCGTAAAATGAAGACCAGAATATTTCATAATAAACAAGAAGGTGGCGACGAGACGTTCGTCCTCTCCTGTGGCCTCGCAATGACTGACGTCAAGTCAGCGATGATTTATGCATCGCGGGCGCAGTCTAATTAGGCCCATGCGCATCTCATTCTATGTAAATTTGAGCCGGCCCACAGACTGAATGATATTCTCATCGGTACGATCTCAAACTTCGTGTAGGTTTAAACAAATAAATGCACGAAGAAGTCAGTCGTGATACGAATTTGTAATTACGTTATGATCTTATAATTCATTATTTTAATACTGTTTGTTTACCTATATTTTTAAGAGAGTGCCTCGAGAGAAATAAATTTGACAACACCGTTGATCAACTGCAGTTGTACGTGAGTGAATGTATTTTCACACGCCAGAAATTAATTCAGAGTAATTTTAGTACACTCTCAAACCAAATAAATAGCACGTTCCCAGCGAAAGACTGCTCTTGAAAGCTCTGTACTAAGATCCCGTTGCGTTTGGGGACGACACGTCAAATCCACCGGAGCGTAGTTGGGCATCCAAAATCTGTGGAGACTACACAGTAGCGTGGTACAGGGGCCCGAGGACGAGTAATGTTATGAGCAAGCCATTATTGTCTCGCCCCATACCGTAAAACATTACGCAGTCGTGCTGGGACCGACGAATGCATTTAGAGCTGTCAAATACCCCTAAACACAATTTGTACTTTATAAATCACGTAGGTAGTTCTTGAACAAACAATTTGAGTGTTTTCTTCAGAATTTCTAAAATGGAAGATAATGTAAACGAACTCTTAAAATTCACGCACGTTTTTCTTGTTTCCAATGCGTTTGATTTAGATTCAGGGGAATGTGCAAGCAAAAAGGCCGAAAGGATCAAATTATAAATAAGCTAAGTGGAATTTCTTGGGTCAGTACAAGGCTAATTATCGTGCCTCACCGGTGCACGCCATTAATCTGAACGCGTTAAGTTCTTCCTGGGATCGTTAATTTGTGTGCTAACCTAATAAATTAATTGAATAACAGGAAGCGACAACAAAGTGTGTAATAAATAAGCACATCTCAGGACATGTGTTAACTGTCAGATATTTTTTATTTTATTTTTGAAAATTGTATTAACAGCTCTATATAGGGTGGCAGTGAAACCGCTTAGGACCATCTAGTGAATGTTTGTACGTACTTACCTATAGTAAAAGATGCTATGAACTCATGGGAATAAAATAGTTATCAATAAGTTTTATTCAATTGGAATAATTTAGTTTGGGATAAAGTGGTTGATGGCGGATTTTGGCCAGTTGTAAAAGTTTCTAATATGGTTTTCTTGAAGTTTGCGTGACATTTGCTGAATGTTTTATTTACTTATTTATTTTAATGTCTACTTAACGAGTTTTATCGCAACAGGCTGTCTATCACCAGATGTATGAACGTAAATGAGGTAAAAGGAGTATGTAAGGATCGTAGCAGGTGGCGTTCTGTAGTTTCTGCCTACCCCCATGGGAAGAAGGCGTGAGTTTATGTATGTTAACGATTTTTAGTAAACAATCACTCTGCGGAACTATTTGGTATTCTTGCGTTATTCAGTTTCAGTTCATCCTTGCCTATGTAAAATACAAAATGTGACAAAGTTTGGCTTCAAAATAAAAGGAAAACTCCACGCACTTTACCAACAGTGACAAACAACACAGTTTCCATGCACCAGATAGATGGAACTGCACAAATAAGATATAAAATTTTGTCAAGCAATAGCTTGACAAGCACGAAATCGCGAAACACAAAACGAGCGTCAACATAAACTAACATCCGGCAAACACTGATGTATTGCAGCCGCAGAACTATGGAAACAAATCTCTCGCAGTAATAATTTACGGGCGCAATATGGCTCCGCAGTTTGAAAACAAACAAACAAAACAAAAACAGAAGCGCGACCCGCGATAAAAGATGTCGCCACACTCGCTGGCCTCACTTTAAAGATAGACTAGCTAGAGCTTAGATAGCGGCAAATAAAGGACATGGACTTGCGCCTGCGACTGCACAGCGGCCCGTGGCCAATCAGCGGCCGCCGCGTAATTATAGGTTGCGTTCGAATTAGGAACGACTGCCGTGGCTCGTGCTAATTGAAAATAGAATTCGCTGATTTATATCGTTTTGAGTCGGAAGCCTTTGCTGATTGTTTTTAACATGATTAACGAGCTCTCAAACTATATTTGAATTTAGATAGACTCCTAGTTTCGAGACAATTTATAAGCTTTACTTGTTGCCGCTACTGTGTTGAAAACGTTAATTGATAAATCGGCAACAGATTATATGTAGAATTTAATTTTACAATAACTGCTTCGATGCAACTTATTAAACAATTTGTATTAAACATGTAGGTAGGTAGGTATCTACTCACTATTCATTAGCATACTAACGCGCAATAAATTAATCTCTAATGAATCTAATCTATTACATTGAAGTTACAGAAGGCTTGTTGATATAATCTTATGCATTTTGACTTTGAAGTACCTAACAGGTAATAAAATGTTTGATATATTGTATTGTAAGTATACTTACCTAATGAAGCATTTCAATGTTGCCCACCTCTTTTCGAAAACGGCTTCTTTGTCTTCGATAAAAAAAAATGTTGTTTTTGAATGTTGATTATCTCAATAAAGTAAAAGGTGATTACAACCTGGACAATTAATAAACACAGATAAAATTCCCATAACAGTTATTCGAATTATAATACAAACATGACTCACGAGGAAACAAATTAAATGCCCACTGTCCGCGCTAGGGTTGCCAGCTCGATAAAATGCTTCGAATTGTCGGGTGCCTATCGTCATTCCTGACTCAATTATTTAAAAAACGAACGCCCGTTGCGTGCGGTTCCGTCCTTGTCCCGCGTGATTTTTGACGATATATCCGACTCTTTCACTCAAACGCGCCCGCGTCGTCGATAACCGCGGAATGTGCCGGCTGACTTCAGTCGGGCGGCGCTCATAGACAATTTAAATTGGAGAAATTGGTAGCCAAGTACTTCGAGGAACTGGTAATAACGGACAAACGTCAGCGTATGTAGATAGTGCGGGCACATCATCTATTACCAATGACATATTATTACAAGGAAACGTGCAACCCGTTTGTACTGTGTTATTTATTTACTTAGTCAAATGGAATAATAAATACTTGTGGAAACGCACCTTAGTGCGTTTCTAAAGCTTACTTTATTAAAAAGCTTCAGAATAGGTATATAAACAACATGATAGAAATTAAACCTTCGTCGACTGCAGTTCTTTTTAACACTCAGCTTATCATTCGCGATTCGCGACAACAAAGTAAAAGCAAAAGCTGAGCAAAAAGTTCCCGATCGGCTCGGTGTCACAGCGTAACAAGAATTCTGAACAAATTCGAAATCGAAACTCGGTAAGTGCAGGTATCGATAAGATATTCTATCGATATAACTGCAATAAAATCAATAAGGCAACTAATCAATCTAGCACACGTAATGTGTCGCGAGTTTCAATTAAGACTTGGCTCGCCAACTAGTTATTCGCGATTAAGATTGGAGATAAAAACCCTAGGCCATCATAATAGGGATAATTGTATTCAGGTATATCATAACGTGTTGCAAGTTTTAATTGGCGTCCTAATACGAGCACCGTTTAAATAACGAGTTAGCAATCAATTCATTAAGATGCTGTTGGCATGTCGAACTTAATCCTCGAGGGAGAAGATCTTGCGGCCTGACAGAAAACATAAAAACTCGGCGACGACACTGCCAGTTGAAAAAGAAAAAAGTAAAATCCCCAAACTAAACCGTTTACTTCCCGAGAAAATTTTCAAGTAGTCTTGAGTGCTGTATTAAGGGTAGCATAATAAGGCTTTCTGGATTAGGTGTAACGCTCTTGACTGAGAATAAACCCAAGGGAAATCCTGGCGCGCAGCTTTCCTTCTAATTTATTGCTCCTCCAACGGCCAGCGGCCTTTGTATCGGATCTGCCGGGAATGAGAAATATATTTCTAGATGGATTAACATGTTTGCCACTTAGAGGTTGGTAATTAGTGTACTCAGGTACTTTAAATGCTGTTGAGTTGAATACAAGTGAATGACATGAGCTTAGAACTCTGTAATCGGAAAATATTTCTTCTATACTTCTAGATCCATCAATGATTACCTACTTAGGTAGAAACATATACCGGCAGGGGCTGATTGCGATTACATTTATCGGGAGTCTTTTGATACTTTTTACGATCTCTTATGGAAGCTGTAATCAAATATGATTAACCTTCCAAAATGTAAAGATGTAACGAAATCTAGGGGCCTACTCCGAAGTGTAAATCCAAAGCATCGGCCGAATGTTCGGAAGTTTTCTACTACACTTCATTCTATTTCGTTCGGTCGGGTCGGGTCCGACCGAACTTCATTTTGACATTTATTCAACGAACTTCATTTTGACGTTTTCATTCATTTTGACGTTGACCAAATGAAACAGAAGGAAGAGTAGTAGAAAACTTCCGAACATTCGGCCGATACTTACGCTTCGGAGTAGGCCCCCTAGTTAGTGAAAACAGAGCGCACATTAATTTACCCACAGTGCTATTTATTTCTACCATTTGATAAACACACGTAGAAATAAAAGCTGTAGGTATATCTCTCATACGAAATCCCCACATCAGCTTAAAAGCAGACTTAAAACTGTGAGCCTTTTTAGTCACCACGATTTCGCAAACTCACCAAAATAACAAATAGCTTGGATTGCAGCCATCGAAAACAAAGAGATGAGGATAGCTATATGTTACTGTCTGCTAAACAAATTGATTTAATGACTTCTTAAACTAATTGGATTTACCGGTCCACTTGTATTTCGTCTTTGCGTCGAGATTAACGCCCTGTTCACATCTTAACTTACTCGGATGTGTGGACAGCGTTGTTTGGCTATAAATTAAGAATTATATGCCTTTGAAGATAAAACATTTCACTTAAGATGTACACCCCACTTAAGAGTATAAAGCAGTTTTATAAAACGATCAAAAGTATAAACACGAGCTCATTTTGAGCTGTGTACTGAGTCTCTCAGGTCCCAAATTAAAGAAAGAGCAGAACTAGCTTGCATTGTATCGCGAGTGCTTCCTACTATTAATCCGTAGTAGTGAATTAGTGCGATGCACACACGTTTGTAGTGTGGAGACACTTCATTACGGGGGCAGGGCATAAATCAGGACTTCTAATATTAAACGTGCCTTGGTGGGGCAAATTGCGGCCCTGTCTGCGACTCTGCGGTCGATGGCAGTGACCTGATGAGCCGGGTTAAACCTTACTATTAATTACCCTTAGTAATTATGTGCACTGTAGCCCGACAGGCCAGCATGTCATAAATGTAGCTTTTGAGTTCTTAAACCCACTAATGCACTCTCCTACACTAAAAGGTAATCATTGCTAATAGAGTAACAATGTGCAGTGAACATAAAAAATATAAAAAAAAAATAATCAACTTTATCTCTACTTCCATACAATTTACTTTTTTTCTGTCATCACCCAAATGAGATATGAAATGTTTAAAGTATTTTTTATTAATTTATTTTTTCCCACTGCGCGAGATAATTTCGCGGGCCCCACCAAGATCTTCTACTAATGTGATTTTAATGTACTTAAATGTCTTCTCACCTATATTTGTATAATCTGTTTTGTGATTTTATTGTTATCTGAATTTTATTTGGCTTTATTTACGTACTTTGCTGAAGGTAATTCATGTTTAAGTATTTTTATCATGCTCGTGCTTTCATAATACAGCTTATTTAAGAGCTTGGCTTAAAAATATGGTCTTTGAATTTCGAAAACGTGCAAGATTTAATGTTCTTCAATGATTTCAAGCACAGATTTCTGAATAAAACATTCTTTTATCTCTGCATCTATACACTGTAGTTCTTGGAAATTCTAGGTTTATACATACAAGTTATGTATGACTATTTAATGGGCATTGACTTCCTCAAAGTCATGAAGGTATCTGAACATACGCATATGTATAAGGTAATTTAAATAACGACTTAAATCTAACACTTAGAACGCCATCTTCACCCATAGATAAATAAAAATAAGTAATGGGGGGAGAATTTGAGAAAAAGCGCAGTTTATAATATTTTTATCTTTTTTTGACACTATCGGTCCCTCCCTGTTCTGCGTGTTCGAGACAGGGGCGTATCGAGAGTCATTTAGGTTCTGGTCCCCCATCTGACCCCTTAGAAATATGGGGTTGGAATGGGGACGAGACTCTCCTACTCTCGACGACTACACTCTTAAGTGTGAAGCATCAATTTAAAAATAAAGGATTACTTTGATTCCCAATAAGCTGCTTAATATTGTAAGCAGTAGAACTTGTCGAATTTTAATTTAAAATTGTAAACAGAAAGAAAATTGTAAGATATTCAGTCAGAAACAGATTGTAATTAGGTTTTATCTTGAACTAATTGTCAATTATACAAACCAAAATTGGAACAATGCCCGAAAATAAAAACAGTCTCGCCAAGTTGGGACCTAATACGACTATGATAGACTTCTGCCTTCTCTTGCTAGTTGTACCTACTATGTAAGTATATGTAGGCACTGGCCTACATTCAAATTCCGTGATACATTTTTGCTTGCGAAAGGTGTCAATTATATTAATTGTTATTGCATACCTCCATTTATTATTGAGAACATCGCTGTTATTGCCAACATGACGTCACGAAGTCTTGTTTTAGACCTCATTTGAGCAATTGATCGCCTGAACGTGGCTCAAATGGATCGGAAAATGCTCGGGATGTTTGAAATTATTTTTGTCGCGTCGGCTCCCGTGGCGCAGACGTTTATTCTCCAGTGTATCAACGCCCTACTGATGTATGGTGCGTTCTAACATGTACTGTATTAACTTTTTCGTTCTATTGTTTCGGAGTATTGGTTTATTCGAGCGTTTTTGTGAAAATTCTGGGCTTTTTGTTTTTTGTATGATGAACACTGTTGTTTTGTTTTATTGTTGCGTGACATTTAACACGGTACACTATAAACTTACTCATACAAATAGGTATAATGTTAGGTAAACAAAAACAAGTTTATATCTGAGAAGACCACTTTTTAAATAATTTTTATTACTGCAGCTTTTATTATGAACTATAACTTTGATAATAACGTACTGAAATAACTTATTCACTTGCCTAATCTTAAGATAATATCTGTGATTTGTCAATATTCTTAAATGTGTCAACTAACATCCAGTAGACAAACAGCTATCTCACATTTAACAGATAAACCACAAAAACGATTGTGTCAGCCAAACCCCAACAATTAGCACATCTTTTACCCAACTCGAACTACCTAAACATCTTAGCCCCAACTTTACTCTAACAAACAATTCAGTTCCCACATTCATGTCAATGGCTCGTTTGCTATGAACTTTAGAAAGGCGGCCGGGCCCTCGAGTGGTACGAACTCGCACATTAAAACTTTGCCCCAAGTACAGCCCTGGCGAGTGCGTTGTACAGAAAAATGTACTTAATTAATTAACATTATTTATGATGAGTCGTAAATTTATTTATTAAGATAGAAAAGTTCTAAATGCGTCTAATTTTTTCCGGGGGTATTTAAAAGCGTTGTTATATTGTTAACAAACCATTTTTGTGTACCTATGTTGGTTTGATGGGGTTCTGTTTTTTTCTAAAGGTTCATTCATTTGTTTAAAATGTTCTGCTGATTTCGTATAATTACACTTTAGCAGCTAAGTAAGTAGATATTTTATAAGTAGGTAGATTTTATACAAAAAAATAAATCAAGTATACAGGGTAGGTCGGCCTAGTACTTGATGTTTGCTATGGAAATGTTTGTTACTCAGCTTTGCCAACTTTTTATAGAAAATCTAAATACAACAACTAATTTGTATGAACAGGTGTATAACCATTGCCACCATGATTGATGGCAGTCTCATAGGTGGGTGTTTGTACCATTATTCCGCGCGTAACTTAAAACAGTGTCTACTATAACACATGCTGCAGACACATAGTTGTAGAAAGCAATAACTTATCCCCCCCATCCCAACTATTCCCTTGGCTCAAACATACATCTATGCGTAACCTTACTGACAAAGATATAACCCTCTCTAGAAATGGTAGTGCTGTGTAAGGAGAACGTAGTGGCGAATAATAGACTACGTAATTTGTGGAAAGGGAATTAGAGATAAAAAGATAAGGTTTTTTCAAGAAAATTAGTTTATGTCTGAAAAACGATATGATAAAGCGCAGTTTTACAAGTTTGTTGTTTTACTGATCGAGTTTTACAAAAGTGTTTATCAAACTAGAAAACCCCTGACAAACCATAGCTAAAAAGAAAGGAAGAAAAATAGTTTTTATCACATATATTCAAAAAGAGCTAAGAGTTTATTCTTCGTAAACAGGGACTAAAATAGCTCTATAATCCCTAGGGACTAAAAGTGATTTGAATTTGGAATGTGGATATTGTTAGTAACAGTTCATATCACCAAAGAGATCAATCACGAACATTGTATGAACAAGTAAATTAAAAAAAAAGCTGTTTGATGAAGTAAATTAAAAAAAAAAGTTTGTGAAAAAATAAAAAACGCGCGAAATGCATTCCGCCTACGTTCGTAATTGTTGTTTTATAAAAAAAAAATATTATCTCTATGATAATGTCTTATAGCTTCTACTTGTATGTAAGTAAATAAACGTACTATTCTTATTCATAAGTTGCACTTACTTATTTTCTCATATAGGGTGATAAAAAGTAGAGTGTCCACTTCGGGAGCAACACTATTTTAAGCTCGAGTGACGTACTTTAGAATCCCTCGCTGCGCTCGGGATTCTACTCTAGGATCCTTCGCTCTGCTCTGGATTCAAAGAAACACTCGCTCTTAAAATAGTTGTTTGTTCCCTTGGCAAACAATCTACTATTTCACACCACCTGATTGTTAGTGTCAAATTATGATATATGTCATGCAATTAAAGCTCTAGGCTCTTGCCGGGCAGTAATATTGCAATTGTACTGAATTTCACTATAATCCGCTGGTCCATAATGTGACTTGAATTCGGAACCTCAACTAAAAAGTTTGTATGAAAACTTAAACCGTAAAAAAAACCTTTTTTTTAATAAAGTACAACTCGACCAAAGAGTTTCTCCCTTCATACGTTTTAGTTGCCTTCGACGAACAAAATAATGAAATCACGCAATTTAATAAAGATGTTATAGTGCAGTAATAAGTAACAATAATTTATATTAATTGGTAAAACAAAAATAATAAAAACTATTGTTTTGGGTAAATGTTCAATTCCATAATTATTGAATAATTTGCATATTAGACTGGCTCGACCGCTGTTTCTATATTATCTGTGGCGGTAATAATTATCATCGCAAAAGCTGATCGGTTGTTATAGCATGTAAGCACCCCCGCGTTAGAATGTTGGATTTATGCGTCATATTTACGATACTATCTACTGTGTTTTGTATTGTAAGTAAGCAACAATAACATTAGCAAATGTTTTATATTGTAAATTCTCGTTAACAATCAATTCCACGTAGCTTTTCCACTTTTGCACAACATTTCTGCCCCATCCAGCCCACATACATCCATAACCCTACAAAATATGAAAGTTACTCGCGCACACCGCGTGTTGTTCAATATATCACATTTTGATTCGGTCGCGCCATAAACAATACAATATATCAATATAAAGCAGACGGTGGCGAAATTTGAACGGAGCGAGTGCGTTATATTTATGTGCGAGCAACTGTACGCATTTATGTACTGGCAGCGTTTTGTGATGTTTTAAACACATATTCAGTAAGTGGCTGTCTCGTTGGTCTAGTGGTCGCAAGCGCTACTGCTGAGTATGAGGTCCTGGGTTCGAATAGCAGGTCGGGCAAAGTGTTATTGGGTTTTTTACATGACATTTCTGAGTAGCAGCCTTTTTTTTTTTGGATGGGATATCATCCAATGACTTCTCTCGCTCTGGGCGGAGCGGGAGGGCGTGTCAGACTTTTACTGACTAAAACCCACCCGTGTTCCTTCTGTTGCCTGTGCCGGGGCCACAGTAACTCTTTCGAACATCCCGCAACCCCTGCTGAGTAGCAGCCTGGAGTCTGGATTTGTGCCCGGTTGATGGCAACAGGCTCGCCCCTAATACATGGAACTTAAATATAGCTGGCGAAATGTGGGTGTACTATATGTATAGGTACCTCTGCCCAACTTTTCGGAGTAATAAGGCGTGATGTAATGTGATATGTGTTATTCAGCAAGTCTTGTTGTGTTTTGTATAGTGGAAATGGAAGTGATAGTGGCGTATAGTGCTTTAGTACAGTGGCATTTGGTAAGACTAGACGCTAACCTCATCATAGTTGGAAAAACTGGAAAAAGGTTAGCTTGATGAACAGTGATTTTGTAATCTGTGCGGCTGCAGAACAGGCAAGTAAGGGTTGGCATTGTATATTAGTTACTCAATAGTAAGCAGATTATCATAATAAATAAACTTTAACCTACAACTTAATCAGTATCTACCAGTGGCGCAGCTACAATTATCATTAGAGGGAAGCCGAAGAAAAAATTATTCAATTCTCAGAAACTCAGACAAAAAACTGTAGGTTTTTAATCTTATGATGTATTAAACAGGTATTAAATATAATTATGTAACGTGACGTGATACACAGTTACACACACAGATGTACCATATTATTTGGCAATAGTAGACACTAAGAAGAGTGGTTGTTCCGAAGGGAATAGATAAGTACCTGTATTAAAGTAGAACTATTTCGATGAAGTAGTAGGCACTTCTTCATAGAAATTGTTCTACTAATTCGCGTCGCGCTTTAGCATCGCGCCTGTCTGCGGGAGCCTTTATAATGACAAGTTTCACTGAAAATCGTGGACTGTAGAAAATATGTAAGTTGTACGCGAATAACTCTGGGAAGTTTCTGAATACGTACACAAAATAATTCCACTTCCACACCACATAGGAAAACAAAATCTCCAACAAATTAAAATCGTCCAAAAAACTCTGAATTTTGGTCATCATCCCTTGAGAGAAAACTTTTACTGAACCAAAAAAAGCTTTTAAAACCACATGTAAGCGTGCATTACAGTACATAATGAATGTTCTGTCGTACTGTGTTACATTTTGTTCGATTTTAAACGCATTAAGTGAGTCAATAAGTTTGTTTGAGTCAACTGACTTTGCAGGGATATGACCGGGCGTTGATCTTGTTTGTTTATTGATGCTTATGAATCAAATAACAAGCTTCGATTTATATGCTTAGGTTTTGACATTAGTAATTGGAACGAGCATGGAATGTGAATTGTTTTTTTTTTTTGTCAAAATGTGTTATACCTACCTACTTACTGCATTAGGACAGTAGGTACTATCGACAAAACGGACGCCTTTACACCTTAAAGTTGTTTTTTGTATACACTGTTTCATTGAAGGAACCCTGTCTCTATGGTTCTTTGTTTTACTTTATCATAAGTATAATTGCAGCTTGCAAGCAAAATTATTTCAAAATTGGAAAGGCTTGGCATTTGTCGATAGTACCTACACGACTGTGTGAGCTTAAATAACATTAAGCTTAGGTTCGTCTCCGCCTTATTATAACAGCCGTCATGACAATCTGTCTTTTCACCAGTATTTGACAGGTGCCAAAAAACGCTCTGTACCTATTTGCATAGCCTTCATTGTGAGACTGTTCAAACTCAAATTCAAAGCATTTACTTCAATTAAACCAATTACAAGCACTTTTGAATTGTCAAAGAGTCAGTCAGTTAGTCAGAAAATTGAAGCTAGTCGCCCATTCCAAAACGTAGATCTCTATGGAGAAGAATGGGCAAGAAACTCCATGGACACTCTTTTCAATCAAAATTATTACAAAATCCTGGGTACATTGTTCTTGTTGCTTCTATATGTGAGAACAATGTAAAAAATAAATAATTAAAAACAATTCAAAATATAAGATTAAAAATAAGCCCTGGCAGCTAAGAGATGACCAGTCTCCACTGACGGCACCCGTTCACGAACATGACGCGTGTTCACCGCTTCCTTAGGAAACCATTGCTTTACTGTTCAAATGCAGAGTAACCTTTGATTAATTCCTTCAACAACTTTGATTTCAACGCTTGCTCTTTGCGTAGGTAATGAATTAATGATTATTATTTACTAACAGATGCGCGCACTGACTGGACAGGTCCACTCAATCTGTGTGGTTCTTTCCTCAAAAGACCATTTCAGACACCAATCTACATGGTCTTCACATGAACTGACCAAGAATATCTCTGGACTTTAAAAGAGAGAGAGTTTCGGCATTTCTTCTCAGAGTAGTCAGATAAGAAACGCCGGCCTCATCTAGTTAAAAAAATTTATGATTGCCATGTAAAAGTGTTTGTACAAACCTACTTACAGAAATAAAATCATTTATCATTTGTGTAGGTCCAGGTTTTCTCATGATGTTTCCTTACATCACCTTACATAACATACATACATAATCAGCCTATACCTAATGTTCCCACTACTGGGACACAGGCCTCCTCTCTTCGAGAGGGAGTGGGCCGTAATCCGCCACGCGGGCCCAGTACGGGTTGGTAGATGTCACATGTTTTCGAACTTTTGGCTCTAGGACATGCCGGCTTCCTCACGATGTTTTCCTTCACCGTTTTGAGAGCAGTGGTGATGAAATTATTTACACAAAGTAAAGCACCTGCCTAGTTTTAAACCCACGAACTTTCAACTCGTTAAGTCGGGGCCATTACCATTGGATCACCACTGCTCCTACGACACAACTCTGCTCTGCAGCACTGTTCTTACATTACATCACCTAAAATCAGCGTATGCTTTAGTAATGGCAAACGGTAAGAACTATTTAGGACTTGGGTAAAAGGTACGCGTTTTTTTTCAGCTTTTATAAATATACCTTTTGGTATATTTATGTTACATAATGTAGGTATTATGCTAACAAGAAAATTGAACGTTACGATTACATTACAGATTGTTACAACCGATCTAGGTGTCAAATAATATAAAGCGTGTTAGAACGAGGCGAACTATAAATAACGTTTACCCTACAATTAAGTACCTAGTTAACGTAATGTTTACACCATGCAATTTCAACGTACCCAAACAGTACTTACGTAAACTTTTGATTCTACAACACTATTTAAAAGTAGCTAATTTAAAACAAGATTGAAATTACTCTAAAACTCTTGAACGAACATCTCTTCAAAGTGAGAGTTAACAAGCTTCTTCTGGGTAAGCTCGCACCATCGTCGACTTTGTCTCTGTCATCTCTGACCTAGACTAGAGTCAAGAGCAAACCTATCTTAAATAAAAAAAAATATTACAAAATATTTTCTTAGTAAATCAAGAACAGTTTTCTTATCATCTGAAGAACTCAAAATCTCTATCAAAACGAAGTTCCAGCGATTATTCATAACACTTTAAAACCAACTCGGCCAAAGAGACTAAGAACAGCGCAGCGGCCTAAAGGCCGCGTGTCGCGCGACGAGCGATGCCTTTGTGTCGCGCGCCATTTGCGTCGCGTGTCGCGCCTGTTTGCAGGAGCCTTAAATCACTGGCAGTCACATAGGCGCTTGATAAAGTTATAGCTACGAACCATGTTCCTTTAAAACGGGAATCTTCTAAAATATTATTTTTGTCTATGGAAAGATTTGCACTGTCAACCAAAATGACCAAAAATTCACTAATCTACATGCTCGATAAATTGCTATCGAGAAAAGTAAATCCAGAACAGTGTTGTTATCGAAGGTAGAACTCAAAATCTCTATCAAAATGCAGTTCCAGCGAGCGATTATTCATAACACCTTCAAGCCAGCTCGGCCATTCATAAAGGCACTAAGAACAGCGGCCTAAAGACTAAATCACTGGCAGTCACATCGGTGCTTGATAAAGTTGTAGCTACGAACATTGTCCCAACCTACGCTACGCGCCTATATTTTGATTTGCATAAGCAAGGCTGGTTTTGAGGTACTGCGTTTAAGGCCCGAGCAATACGTATGCGATAGTGCGTTATTCAAAGGCTATTAACTCATTAGTTAACAGAAATAAACTACATCTAAAAGCACATTATTAATGTTCGATATCCTAACTTCGCATTGCACGTGCTTATTTGGTTTCATGTATTGTAAATACATTTAAAATCTCCTTGTAAAAAAATGATTAAACTTACTGATTGCCTGCATCTTTGTCTAAAGGGGACGTTCTATTAATTTGAGGATGGAATGGTTATTGGTTGTGGTTATGGTTGGGTTTGGAATGGTTAGATAATTTAGAAATCTAAATAATTCACGTATTATTTTATTTCAAAAGATCGCTTTTCTTTTTTTATTATAATGATTCCAAAAATTGTGTGAATTCTATGTTAAATGGGCATGTAGAGGTAGCGGGATAGAGCGGGTCAGAGCAGCGGGACAGAGAAGGACAGAACGCTGAAGGTTGTTCGGTCGGGGAAGCGCCTTAAGTTTAAACGGATCGAATCGCTGTGATTTTTTTTAAAGAGATTTTCTTTTTATTTTCTGAAAATAAAACTTTTCAGATGATTTGTTTTATACCTACTATCGAACCCAAAGCACGTTAAGACGCTAAACTTAAATAACTATTGCCCCTAAACGAAAGACTGCAAAAGCAAAATAATGCGTTCTCTTAATCATTTTATATTACAAACTACTTTTTTTATATTATTTTATTATTGTTATTTGTTGCTTTTTAAGAATGATTTATTACCTAGGTAACCTTGAACCTTTTTATTATTTACTTAAATTGAGCTCATTTCTACACCAACATTCAGTTCTCGGTTACGAAGTGTGTTTTGATTCTCAGAACCTCTCTATGAGTTAATCACCCAAGTAATTGATTTAATTACGCCATGTTTGAACGTGTATGTCGTACGGACTCCAGACATGTTCCACTGTGTTTGCGAAGACCGCCTCTTGTTTAGCCTTGTTCTGACTTACAATGAATTCATTGTCATCTTCTATAACCACTAGCTGCTGCCATCTAGCTTTAAAATTTTGACCGAAAAATTGACGTGTATAAGTGTCCTAAAAGATCGATTTACGGAAATAAACATCAATTCATCATCATTTCATTACTACTATCTTACTTCAATCTCTATTAAACATAAACTAAGATATTTAGAAAAATTCAATGTTAAGAAAATTTCGACCCTTTTCAGGAAGAACATCGTAAGTGACAATTTGCACTTTTTACAGGGAAGGGTGTTTTCTTTCCTAATTAACGATGTTATCATTTACGATGATAATTTCTTACAACAATAAAGTCGTGTAGATTTAAAATAAAATTTAAGAGTAATCGCGACAAGATCTAAAACTGTCTAAATAAGAGGTTACGAAGAAAAAATAGTTTTGTGATTTTTGGCGCTTACGATGTTTTTCCTGAAAAGGCTCGATTTATTCTCATCGTTATTCAAATTCACGGCTTTTCTATAATTCAAGTATTTAACTTGCCTATTTAAACTTTGTTAATTTTGAACTTAATCAAACGAAGTCAAAATATTAACTTCAAAATTCGCGCACAACAATAGAAAATTACAAGAACGATTTAATTACTAAGCGTGCCTTGTTCGGTCGTGGCTTGCGCGCAACCAACATGTCAGACACAACAAGTTGGGCGCACAAAACATGTTTAAGCGTTGTGTCGTGCACGACTTCTCTTAGATACCTACTCGGCTCGCTTCAACGAAGAAGTGTTCTATTTTTCGATGGAGATGGAGCAAATCACAGCTCTTGTTAACTTAAAAAAAGCACAACCTCTTAAGGGGTCATTTTACTCATCATTATGAACAACAAATCGTGAAAAAAAATCTGCTGTTCTCTACACTTATGTTCGCATACATAACACGTCAAAATTTAGGTAAGGAATAGCTGATTTTGTTTTCGTGATCTCAAGTTTGTTCCCAAAGTAAAAGTTGTTCATAATGATGAGTACAATGACCCCTAAAGTGGTGGTGCGTTATTTAAGTTACACTTTAATAAGTAAATACTAATTGACTTATTAATAACTCTTGATTTTAATGAAGAAACTTTACTGTACATTTTATAAAGCCTTATAGATCCCAAATACTAAAATCTTTATACGCAAGCTAATAAAAAAAAAAACAAAAAAATTTAGTTATAACTCCTAAAGTACTTGCTAACCCAAGTAGGTAAGAACTTGCCTATCGTAAGCGTTTAATTGCATCCGATCTTATCCCATCCCTATATCCAAACGCGTTTGTAGACGCACAAGCACACAACATGTTGGGCGCACTAAACATGTTCACATGTTCGTGCGTTGCGGTGTGTTCGCATTCGCGCAGCCCGTCTTGTCTCGCCCCGCCCCGCCCGCTACATGGAATTGTTTTAAACTTTGATTAATTCCTTGCCAACGCGGTGATGTTGCCTTGTTTCCAGTTGATGAATACTGTGTCGAATAGTTGTTTACTGAAAAAGGGTTCACTAATTAATTTTCGTGGATTCGTTGTTTGTTTTTCTGCCTAGGTTTGTGTTGTTTTTGCTTTTCTGTAAATGTGAACCAGTTATCGAAATGGTGGAAGCAATACACAGTTACACAGGCTTTTTTGTACCTACTAGAAAAGTTTTCTTAGTGGAATTATGTGACGATAGGTTTACCTTTTTCCCCAAGATTCTCTGGAATTTAACAATTTACACCTGCGTTTATCATTGTGCGAAAGTAACTGACGATTTGACCTGTCAACAACCGTACAACGAAAACCACCGAGCTTGACACATTCAAAAGGCGACACAGCGGTTATCTCGAGAATTACATTAATTAGAGGTGTGGCTATAATTAATATTAATTAAAGTCACCTTTTAGCTCGCGACACTGAATGCGTATCGCAGTTAATAAATTTAACGGCATTGGCGGACCACTGGCTAACGCAGATAAAGATGCACCAGAAACTACGCAATTTTATCAGCAATTCAATCCCATTAAAATGTACCTTAATCCTGAAAGCACAAGTTCCAAAACGATCGCATCAAACACTTGGCAATTACGTTCGCTCGTTGTAACTTTTGCAAAAAGTGTTTATCGTCCACGCAAAGAATTGTAGGCTTTCTGACATCGAGATAAGATAGTTGACAAATGAATGAATTTACTTTGTTTTATGTCCGCTGAAAGTTTACGATCGTAAAATGCAGGAGTGTAACGGGCGAAGAAATTATAAGTGAGAATATTTTTGATCCATACAACAATCCAATTATGAGGTATTCCTATTTTTGTCTCAATCATGATAAAGTGTGTAGTTCCTTAATAAACGGAACGTGGAATGTTTAAAACAGACCCGTAGAAGTTGTCAAACTTAATATTCGTGACATAAATGTCAGTATTAAGAGAATGTATGCGACCTTTTGTAATAGCACGTGTTTTAGTTACATTATTATTGGGACTAAAGGTTTCAGGGCTTGAGATATGGACACTTATTTCTGTATTGATCGATTTGATAAGTTCACTTTCACCTTCATCGCGTGAATGTTGATTGAATTCATAAATTAATATCTTTGTGAGAATTCTTTTGTTATTTCTGATAAAATGCTAACCAGAGAGGTAACACAACAAAAAAATGTAATAAGTATTGACCACTGCCTTTACATCAACAACGTCACTTTTATAGTGTACAGCACATTCTGCAAAACTTCACGCATTTATGCAGAACTTCTCACAACATTTCGAAGCAAAACTTTATGTGTTTCAATCTAAATAAGAAATACTGTATTACATAAAATGGCCGCACATTTGCATCACATAAACAATAGCACCTAATCATTCCTCGTAACCATTCCTGACTAACCGAAGTCTACATTAACCCATAGCTATTGTGTAGCGTTACTGCATACATTGCTGGCTTTGTGAACAAAATGCAAATGTATCATAATGTTAGTATTGCATAAATCATCGCGCCCGGCCGCGCGGATGCCCCGCGCTGATTATCTAGCTATGGATTTCAAGATAAAAGCTTTATTTGTTTATTGCTTAGGCTGGAGAAAGAAATATAAAACAAAAGAGGAGGTTTTTCTATCTCGGAAGAAGTAGAGTTGTACAAAACAAGATGGCGGAATTCCGCCATCTTCCAAAATTGTTTCCCAACAACGCCCATTGTCAATGTCATTCAAGCGCCAAAAGATGGCTTAGCACATTTTGTGATGGTAGAACGATCACAATTTTGAAAATAGAAATAGAACTGGCAGCTAATAAAACAAGTGACGATCTTATAATTTGAATAATTTTGTTAATAAGGATGCCTTTTCAGATTGCCATTGTGGTTTTAAAGCAAGGGGCGTAACCGAGCCTAGATTTCCACAATAAGACTGTTCATTACTCCCTCATCGTCCGTACATAGGTGTAGGTCCAACTAATAATAAATTAAACGGTTGAACAACCGAAGCCAATTTTGAAATAGAAAAGGGTTAGGTTATTATTCGACCGCAGACGTATTAAAACCGTTCTCGTTTTATGAAAATTAAATACAGGGCCCATTCGACCCTTTGTATATGACCACATGTGCTTGGGTTATGCAAATGACGTATTGGATGTCGGGGTACAATACATACTTGATTAGAGATAGTTCTGTACATAAATTATTATCAAAGCTTCAAAAATTAACATCATGCATAGCATAATCAGACTATAATGTTCCCACTGTTGGGACACAGGCCTCCTCTCTGTGACAGGAGTGGGCCGTAATCCACCACGCGGGCCCAGTGGGGGTTGGTACATGTCTTCGAATTTTTGTTTTATGAACATGTTTCCTCACTATGTTTTCCGTCACCGTTTTGAGAGCAGTGTGATGAAATAAATTACACAAAGTAAAGCGCCTGCCTGCGGACCTAAAACACTTAAGTCGCGGTCATTATCACTGGACCACCACTGCTCTCCAAAAAAATTTACATGGTGGAAGAAAATTTTGGGAACCTGTAAAGAAAATTGAATACAAGGAACGATAAAGATGAAACTCAAACTTTTAAACATGCTTTTTAAGAAGGTGTAGGTATTTTGGTCGTCTTTATAAAGTATCATTCAACAAACTATCAATCCTTTTAAAACCACTTAAAATTCCTACCGAATTTTAGAAACAAAACCGGTACATTTTACATTCAAACTATTTCGGACAACTCTTCTTTCTTTTTAGCATCCAGACTATAGTGGGTACGGTGGAATATTAAACATTTTGTCATTAGGGAAGCATGCAAAACAATTTATGTCGCAGAAATATCTCATTCTGTCAACTAAATGCGTTTTGGTTTAGCTAAAATTGCATGATAATTTTGATTTTAGGATTCAGCTCGACCGCTGTGATGACGGATATAAATTCTAGGCCGCTATATATTTCACATGAGTAAGTTTCGTATTTACTAACGCTATTTTGTAACATGAATGGTCGCAAATACGAGTAACTTACTATTTTTGTGTTAGATAGAAAAAGTTTTCGTAATGGGTTGGGAGATAAATATTGTACTGCATAATGCTCGTTAGTTTCTTTTATTATTGCTGCTTGAAGGAATATTGGCAGAGATTTGTGGCTGATGACGAAACTTGAGTGTGTGAAGTTGTATAATATTGTATAAGTAATGTGTGACCATACGTTTACGATTATGATTTGTGAAAGCAAAAGCTCCTTCATTTGAAAGATATTATTTAAGATATCATAAAATGGTTGGCTAATATTTATTTTCACACCTAAAGCTCCATTTACTGGGTGCAAGTTTCTGGAACGTTCAAGACCAATAATCGCATGCCATAAAACACGTTCAATTATTGCCATTCAAGAATTGCATACAAATGTTTACACGCGTGCGATTTCCATAAAATGGCATACAATAATTGAGTGCGTTTACACCAAGGCAATTTTATTGCAAGGCGATTATTGTATGCAAGTTTTGCCTCGTCTAAACACAGAGTTGAACGTCCTTGTACAATTTATTCAAGTATTGCCCGTATGCTGCCAAATATTTCATTAAGATTTTATTGAACGTCTTCTCAAGATTTTTCATTTTGTTTGAAAGATAGAACATTTCATGCCAGAATTTAATGGGATTTTATTGTACCTACGTGCTGTTTACACCTATGCCAGTTCTGAACGGCAACTAACTTGCACGTATCGTGCAACAATTGTATGTCTCGTTTACACGGTGCCACTTAATTTCTGCTTCAATTTTATGGTATGCCACAGGTAATAAACTTGCACCGTGTAAATCGGGCTTTACTTTCCTGATACACTTTTATGTTCATCAATGTTTACGGTGTTGTGATTGTTCCAGGATGGTCCGACTAGTTTCATGTCAGAATGGAGCTTTTAATCGTGACTTAAGGCGAAAGCGCCAGGTAACCCGGGAAATTCAAATTTTCTTACGTTTTTTGCAATTTGCAAGTCAGTGTTACGATGTATGTTGATCAAAATATGATTCGCGACCGTAAAATGTATTTGTTTGTCCGTGAATTATAACAATTAAAGTCATCAATACAACTCTTACCTAATTCTACCGAATGACTATTTCATGAAATCCTGACAATTAAGATTATATAAACTTATAGAGTTGTATTACTGATTTTGATGATTATATTACTGTAAATGCATATTTGTTATGGTCACGAATGATACTTTAATCAACATACAACTTAGTACTGACTTGCGAATTGCAAAAAACATAAGAAATTTGAATTTTTAGGGGCTACCTGGCGCTTCCCTCTTAATAATGTCATTTCAAAAATTTCATGTACGTATGATTTTCTTTAGGTATCCGTATATCTGATGAAAATACAAAGAAGAGACCTTTAACGTCTTCTTTCTCCTTTATCCTATCATTTCTTTAGACTTACGACGTTGCAAGATTCTTAACTACGTCTTCCGCATTCCCTGAGTGCAGGGTCAGTATTAGTTATTTTGATTAGGTCGTTAGACCTTTTGACCTATATTACATAGGGCCATGAGAGGTTTACTCATTTACCTGAGTAAATCTATCTAAGCGAGTGAATAATAGGATGCTATGGTAATCTAAATGATGTTTTTTACTGGCTGTAAATTACCTGAATTTTTTCTTCAATAAGTATATTTAACATACCTACTCGTATCTTCACAAAGTCATCTTAATTTGAATTTACTTTCTTTATTTGTAATTTTAGATTTTTTTTTTGAGAAAATCTTTATTATTTTACTTCATAAAAATATGCTTTTCAATTCATCAATAATAAGTACTCGTATTTCTAACTAACTTCAATCGTTGTATGACATTTCGATTGTCATGTTAGCTGAGTTCATAATACAATAGCTTCGTACATTATGCTATTGTGTTGTTTTAAATGGAACACGACACGAGCCTGTACGACGGGCTGACATGTAGGTATCATAATAAGTACCGACAGCCTGTGGGTAGATGTTTCCAACACGATATTAGAAGTTGACAGGAATGGGTGTTCGAGTCCCGTGCGTGACCATTCATGAACTACTCGGAATGGTTCATAATTTTTGAAAGGTTTTATTGCTTAGCTGTTTTACAGGCGATTTTGAGTTCTTTTTGTAATTGATAAGGTTCATTTTTAATTGAAGTTGACTGATTCCTAATTGGGTTTCTGTTATATGGGAACGTGTCATTAAATGCCTTCGTTAATTTCATGTAAACTTCAATGTGTTCATACTCATAAATGACAACTTGAGTTCTTCCGGGTAAAATCACATAAAATGGCTTAAATAGAATAAATAATATTTTAAAAAACCTAACATTTTGAAATATACAAGATGTAACATAAATAACGCACAACCTCTTAAGGAGTCATTGTACTCATCTTTATGAACAACTTCTATTATGGGACCAAACCTGAAATCACGAAAAAAAATCAGCTGTTCCCTACATTTTGACGAGTTATGCGAAATTAAATGTAGGGGCAGCAGATTTTTTTTTGCGATTGCAGGTTTGGTCCCATAGTAAAAGTTGTTCAAAATGATGAGTACAATGACCCCTTAGGAGGTTGTGCATTAATTATATTACACCTTGTTTATGTAATTTACAACTTCAATAACAGAATATAGCATCACAGTGACCCATCTGCAACATTAAGTATAAGATATGAATAGAAGACTCTCCTCCATTTTCTAGTACATCTCTTAGTTGAGTGACCTGAATCTAGGTAAATTGATCGACAGGCGACGAGCGCTGTCATTTTCAACGTCAATGCGTACAAATTGAGGAACCCACATATCAAGTCTCGTTGGCAAATCTGTGATGAAGATCTAGCTCTGAACGATAACCCGAAGTAAGCAGCCACTTGCGTCATTGGCATAAATACGAGAATTGAGTGATCTAACTAACTCAGACAGCAGTCACACAGATTAATTTAAATGTGGAGTGGATGATGTAAACAGCAGAGTGTGTGAAAATGTGGGCGATGTCTGGAGATGGTCGTTAGAGAGCAATTGAAATTATTTGTCTTGTAATTTTATTAATTTGTCCACAGAGAAAAATATAATCAACTTTTTTTCTAAAGGGTGTGGATTCATAATGATGTGAAAACCATTTACCTTCATTCATTATTGAATTCGACTGCCTTTGGTCTAGTGGTCGCAAGCGCTACTGTTGAGGTCCTGGGTTCAATTCCTGGGTCGGGCAAAGTGTTATTGGGTTTTTCCATCTGGAATTTCTCAGTAACAACCTGGAGTCTGGATTTGTGCCTAGTTGATGGCAATAGGCTCGCCCCCATTACATGGGACTTAAAAAAATAACTGGCGAAATGTGGGTGTACTATACGTACCTACATCTCTGCTTAACCTTTCGGGGATTACAGACGTGATGCTATGTTTGTTTATGTTTATTTGTTTCATAAGCTAAATACATAAGGAGAGAAAACGGGTTAACAATGCATTACTTCAGTAGCTTAGATCCTTGTACTAATTAGACTACGTAAGTATATGCTCGATTTTGTGAAACTCGTGACACCCTGTATCCCAGGCATCAGATATGTGGAAGGTGTATGTTTAATAATAATCCATTAGGTACTGGTTTGTGGGATCAGGGAAGAGACACAAACTGACATATGGACGCTTCGCTACATAACGCCAGTGATTCCAACAAAAGAATTAATAATTGAATAGTGTTTTATCTAACGCTGACAGCAAAGGGTTACCACACGGAGGGTACAGTACCTACATATTGAAAAAACTAATGACAATGTGGCATCAAAAACTTTTATTCACGATCCCAAATTGTCTTAACCCTTCAACCCTTTCTATTCGGCTCATAAAGTTGGCGAAACGTACAAAAATACCGACATAATGCCATTTGCATAATGTTTCGAGCTTTGTTTTTTCATAGAACGGTGGGTTTGAAATGTCACCGCAGACTGGGGGTGCGAAAACACCCATTATGGGGTGCCGAGTGTATTAAAAATCGTTCGCGTCCTTTGCATTCTTGAGGTTATGGGTTTTCGTGCGTGGATCCCTTGAATGTGAAGAATGGACGGGAGTAGTACTGTGTACAGATAAATATCTATTGAGACGTTTATTTCATTTAAAAAGGTTGAATTATGGAGGTTTGATAGCACGTCTTCATGATGATGATAATTTGAAGGATTCGTTGTTTTGTAGGTCATTAGTAAATCGATATAATGACTTCGTTTTCTCAACAACTCGGTAAAGCAATAATAACTATAAATTGTATTATAAGTAACTACAGATATATAGATTCAATTTTCCAACAGTAATATAAATAAAACACTTTCTCCGGAAAATCCCAAGTAAAAGTAACCTTGATATTTTCCACAACCTGACTTAACTACAAATACCTAGATAGTGTTGCCAGCAAGCATTTATAACTCTTGTTCTCTTGGAGCATAACTTAATTCTTGGTGTTTAAAATAGTTGCTATAAATTATAGCTTTCTCTGGAATGAAAACCTTTATTCTTGAGTATTTCTTAAGACATTCATGAACTAATGTGTTTCACAGTAAGTACCCGCTTCTGAATCACCAACTGTAATATGAAGGGTACCTTTTGATCTTTTATTTCATTTGGAACTCTTTCAGGACTCGCACCAAGAACAAACAAATGCACTTCGAACATACTTACATACAGAAACCATCTTCCATATAACTGTTGCATTATCCCGATTCATAGTCCACGAAGGTACTCTCAAAAATGGCAAAGACAGTTATCGTCACCGGCGTAGACTTGAAGTCTACACGACCGGATGTAGTAGTCGTTCCGGCAATAACATTTCCGGTACCGACACTCGGCTTGCTTCCGTCGTCTGGGAGGGTACTGTTTCCTTCCAATTGTTTATGCCTTCGACAAATACTAAACGACAAGTACGAAAGCGTCATAAACACAAACGGTACAGTTAAGGCACGGTAATACCCGTATATGAAAATATCACGAAAATATCTATACAAATAAATAAAATTGAAGTGTCTGTTTGTAATGCCAAAATAACAACTTTTCACTAAATGCATATGAAAGTATATACGGTCATCATCTGCCTAGCCTTTTCCAACTACGTTGGGGTCGGCTTCCAGTCTAACCGGACGCAGCTGAATACCAGTATTTTACATGGAGCGACTGCCTATCTGACCTCCACAACCCAGTAACTGGGTAATATGATACCCCTTGGTAAGACTGGTTGTCAGACTTTCGGGCTTCTGACGACCCGTAACGACTGTCAAAGATCCACGAATGACAGTTGGGACCAACGGCTTAACGTGCTTTCTGAGGCACGGGGGAGTCCCGGTATGGAAAGATGGTCACCCATCCACGAACCAACCCCGGCAACCATAGCTTAACCTGATAAATCGACCCGTGCGGCTGTTATTATTTAGCCACGAGCTCCTCCATGAAAGTATATACGGTACTAATAACAAAAAAGCAATTTTTCAAATTTTTGTCTGTCTGTCTGTCGGTACCAGCTAATCTCCAAAACAGTTGGACCGATTTTGACGGGACTTTCACTGCTGGTAGATAGCTGATACTACGGGGAGTAACTTAGGCTACTATTATTTAAAAAAAATATTTAGATTTCCGCCCAAAAAAAAAAAAAAAACCCATGAAATTCTGAACAAAAAGTCGTATTTGAAAAATTATTTTTGCATTTAGTAGCCCAATCCTCGAGGATAGTTATAGGCTATTTAACATCACGCTATGACCCTTAGGAGCCGAGCAGAAAGAACAGTAAGTGAAAACGAAATAATAGCGCTTGCTGGCGCTGCAACGCGAGGGGTCGGGGGACGAAGGAATTTTATTAAAATGTGGCTGTTATTTTAGTATATTGTGTATCTTACAACTTCTACGCGAACGAAGTCGCGGGGCACAACTAGTTTTTATATATAGTGGTGGGCAGTAACAAGCCTGAATACAGCAGAGGGCATAACTTAACGCTGCTTCTGATAATATTGAAACATATCCTAAACTAGTTGAATTAGATGAAGATACTCTAACTTTCAGAGAAGCAGTGCAACATGATGCACTCACTACAATGTTAGTACACAATGTTCACTATACTCCTAGACAGAGACTAAATGACAGGATATATTCAATTGCCTATTTTCTAATTCCTAGTATCAAGCGAGGTTGTAGCTAAAGTGATTACTAGTTATAATTTCAAACCTATATGATACCTGACCTATATGGTAATGCTAATCCTTTTTTAGGACTGTATTTTGCTATATTCATGTCGTAATTCTTCAAATTTTATGGTTTAGCTGAGTTTCATCATCATCTGCCTAGCCTTTTCCCAACTATATATTGGGGTCGGCTTCCAGTCTAACCGGATGCAGCTGAATACCAGTATTTTACATGGAGCGACTGCCTATCTGACCTCCACAACCCAGTTACTGGGTAATACGATACCCCTTGGTAAGACTGGTTGCCAGACTTTCGGGCTTCTGACGACCCGTAACGACTGTCAAAGATCCACGAATGACAGCCGGGACCAACGGCTTAACGTGCTTTCCGAGGCACGGAGGAGTCTCGGTATGTAAAGATGGTCACCCATCGACGGACCAACCCCGGCAAGCGTAGCTTAACCTGATGGATCGACCCATGCGGCTGTTATTACTTAGCCACGAGCTCCTCCTCCTCCTCCTCCTATGGTTTAGCTGAGTTTGATGGTCAATTAATTGTTGATAACTTTTCAATCGTGTGCATATATTACGCTATCTCCCCTTTTAGCTCCTGAACTATTTATTTCACATCCATCACACTTGCCAAATCGATTTAAGAGTTCGCAAAGAACCTCCTCATTATCATGAACGAAATCATAAAACTGCACTAAAATTCCAGCTATGAATCAACCATCTGATGGCAATGACAATTTATTGCTATTAGAATACGGTAATGGCCGCCGCACGGAAGGGACTGGGCTGTTTTTAATTTGGCGCCAAATTAATGAAGATTCTGTTGTTTCATTTACGTACGTACAGTCGTGGTGGTATTCGCTTGTTTTGCCCAGTAATTTTTTTTGGTCTTGTTTTGTTTAACTCCTATTCTGAGTTACTTTATTTGGCAAAGTAGTCAGATATTTTTGATAGATATCAGTGATAAATGTTTTTATTTCTGTAAGTAAGTTTGTACTTACTTACAAACACTTTTACATGTCAATCATATCCGACTACTCTGAGAAGAAAGGCCAAAACAAACTCAGAGGTCGCAGTCTCTTTTAAAGTCCAGACATAATCTTGGTCAGATCATGTGAAGACCATGTAGATTGGTGTCTGAAATGGTATTTTGAGGAAAGAACCACACAGATTGAGTGCACCTGTCCAGTCAATGCACGCATTTGTCAGTAATCGTACAGCTCAACTCAGAACACCAAAGAAAAGACATGTGGGTAGGCCGCATAAGAAAAACAAAAAACAATGACGCTCGTAGTCTTCACATTCACAATATTTAAAATAATATAATAATTTGCAAAGTAAAATCTCATTCATGGCAATGAAATTTCATCAATGACAATGTATAAACAAGAAAAAAGTTAGCAAAAAAAGTCATTCAGTATGTAAAAAAATTGGTAAAATATGGTTTACGTCATCCTCAAACTAAACTGGGTTAACTTTTAATCTAGGTTTGCTATGTGGGTTTAATTCTGTTCCGTCGACATCGTCCTTAGTGGAGGATACTTCGGGATTATCAGAGCTTTAAACTGTTCTAAGTTGGTCTGCATAGTTTCTTACAGTACTTACTGTGATTTATGTTTTGAGATTTCTATAGGCCTTAATAAGTTGTATCTTAATTTAGAGACTTAATAATGATTATGTTGCATCATTCTATTTTGCAGTGGTACCCAACTGTTTTGTAGAGTAATTTGGTTTTGCTGGCATTTTTTTTTAATGTTTTCTTCCTCGGTTGAGAGAATTTACTGTTTTACTATGTAAGGTTGAGAAAATTGCAACGGCTTTTGAAGAATGGCTCTTCTAGATTCTACATCTACCTAACCACTTTGACTATTCTCATCATTGTTGGGAACTTCTCAAAGATTATTTATTATTAGAGTAGGTAATCAATTTGATAGTGCTATGTTAAGGACATGTAAGTCATCATACGTTAATAAGTAGAACATTATCATGAAAATTGTTTCAATATTTCTTACATTAAAATTGTGTTTTACACAAATAATTGTGTTTTCGAGTCTGCTCATACTATTGGTGGACAATGTGGACATGACATATCGAATAGCCTCATCCCGAAAAGTTGGTATTCGGAGAGCTGTCCAATCAAAATACAACACACAGCCATAACGAAATACTATTACTTGCCACCCCTTAGAAAACCAATAAGAACAATAATAAATAACTCTTATCATATTTCGAGTATGCTCCTGGTCGCATCGCGAGAGATCCAAACCTATATATCACTAGGAATTTACGAGGCAAGATACGACAGGAAAATTGCAAGAATGGTGGCGCAATCTATCTTAGTTGGGTTGCTTGGGGAGGCTGGGGTAGCGCGGGAGTCCCAGGGGCGCGGGGTGGGCGCGGCGAGGGGGAAACTTCGAGAGGTTATTAGTCCAAGCATCTGTTGTTGAGGGGGGGCGTGATGAAACTCTTCGGGTAGGTACAAGCTAACAAATCTAATTGCTCAGTAGGCGCTCGTGTATACCAGCCCTGACAAAACGGCCCCCCTCATGCGGTCGCCGCGCAAGACTATTTGTTAAGCGCCCAGGTGACCGTGGAAGATTTAGGATTTTTCCTAACATATCATGCTTTATACTTACTTTTATTACGAGTAAATTTTGTACGTCGTTTGTAAAGTTTACGTCGCATGGAACACTCGGATGTTTTTTACAGACGCCTTTTCTACATAACCGGTTTTATTTTAAAACGTAACTTTTGAAATAACACTGAGAATTTAGTAAAATATGTGCAGTCATTCCTTTGCGTAGCGACAATAATTATTCGCATAGCCGCTAGCCACCGTTTTAGTCTCGACTAAAAAATAGAATGAGAATTATTGTGATGGAATTTGAGATAAGTAAATCTAAGTTGTAACAAAAAATGCGTGATACTTAACACTTACTGAGAAATTTTGTATGGCTATGTGAGTTTGCTTAAATCTGTCGGCGTGACTAATCTGCCTGGTCAGTTATGTAAAGTCTTGGTTTTTGGTCTATTACCTAAGTGGTTTCGGGGAAAGGCGTAGGCGTACGTTTTTTGTAGGCCCCGCTTGACGCGAGATAACAAAATACGAAAAGTTTAGTTCTACCGTGTACCCACCTCATACAATCTTTTTATGCTTATCTTTCTGTGATTTATGAGTTGTTCGGCGTCCAACAACGGGAAAGAAAGGAGGTATACAAAAGTAATTTATTTTTTACGTTTGTTTTTCTTGTCTTACCATCGGTGCGTGCGGTACTGGCCACGGGGCGAACATGTTTTTGAAGTTGGCATTTTTGAAATGTCGCAATATGATTTATGCTTGACCCCTCGCGTAGGCGATGCTTACTGCTTAGTCCGATCGGTATTTTCGGCTCTATATACTATAAATCATAATACATAAATAAATCATACATTAAACGTCACCTCTTTATTATGGAGATTTATTTATGGCGCGATTTTCCCCGAATATGTTGTCACAGAATAAATATGAAAAGTAAACAGAATCAGGTTATAATTTATTGTCTGTTGCAGGTAGGTAGGTATGTTTAATTTCGAGGTGTGATTTTTTACAGTGCATTTAATCATTTATGAAAACCAGCTCGTCTGTTGTAAGTATGGACTTTTTAGTATTGTGCTTAATATATTTTTTTCCACCACAGCATCGAGGCTCAATCCCGTCAGTACTAAGTGGCCACTCCAGTAAAAACTTCACGTCATAAATCCAAAACTGTCCGTTTACAAAACGAGGTTATTAAGATTCAGAAAAAAGTTCACACGCTTTTATTCGACAAACACGTTGTTCTCTCAATTAAGCGTCTTTACTGGCGGGACAAGGCCCGGACACGGCCCGGACACGGCTGTACGGAATTATTCATGACGCGACTGGCCGACATGTCATTCGGCCAAATTAGAGGCTTGTCATAATGAAGTAGGAACACGGTACGGAGCTGAGGGTGGTTGCACGTATGTTGCTCTGCAAAAATGGTAATTACTTCATTAGGCTCTTGCAGCATGAACTGGACGTAGAATTGAAGAGATTTTGTCTCGAGCAATGTTGACATCTCGATATTTCTATCGTTCGAGATTGACAAACTTGTTGAAATAGATGTAGAAATTGTCTGTGAGCCGAACGCTTGCTTTCTGGCCTTAAGATCCTTAAGGCGAAAGCGCCAAGTAGCACGGGAAACTCAATTTTTTTAGGTATTTTGCAATTTGCAAGTCAGTATTAGGTTGTATCTTGATCAAAATATGATTCGCGACCGTAAACAGTATGTATTTACAGAATTATAACAATTAAAGTCATCAATACAACTCTTTAAGACCAGGTAATTCTATTGAATGACTATTTCATGAAATCTTGACAATTAGGATTATACAAACTTATGGAGTTGTATTACTGATTTAGATGATTAGAATTCAGTAAATGCATATCTGTTACGGTCGCGAATGATACTTTAATCAACATACAACTTAACTTGCAAATTGCAAAAAACATAAGAAAGTTTGAATTTGCCCCCTTGAGCTTTCCCCTTAATGCTTAAGACAAAGATCACTGAACAGGGATTAGGTTTCCATAGAAAAGTCTTGTCATCAATGTTCCCAAAGCAATAATTTCCCTATCTTTCTTATCGCCCAATCAACTACATATAAACCAGCTCATAATTAATTCTTTTTTTTTATTGTTCACAGGTATGTGTGTTACTACTGGTTACTACTACTTTTTACGAGTTACGTGAGTATCAGTGAAACCGTTGGCTTTAATATGACCGTAATAATGTCATAAACTTTCTACGCACTCCGAAACCGCTTTACTTCCAAGAATTTTCGTCACTCGCGCCTTTCTCCGGTTTTTATATTTTCCACGAAAAGCCGTTACTCATAAAAGTAAAGAAACATCATGCCTTCACTGTTCATAAATTTTCATATAAACTTTGTAGTAGCCAAGTATGTATATCTTAGTAGGACATAGAATACAGACCACCCAGCCTTCGAATTCCTTAAGCATTAGGTTGATTGCAAACTTATCAATAGACTAATACATTTCCCATAGATAAGTCGTCCTACTTCCTAATCGTAGAAAACAGGATCGAAACCTAGTCAAACACTCGTACGTTCTAAGATCAAATACAAATGATGTACTCTCGAACCGCTATTTACCACAATATAACTTGAGATAACAGTTCCAAATGCACTGGGCGAACCACTCTAGTGCTTACGTCACTAGCCACGTCAAACCGCCTCCAGCGGTATCATACAAAAGTGCATGCATTATGAAGATTGCATGCACATCTAGCTGAGCCAAGTACCGGCTAAAGCTTTGTTGCCAAAAATCACACGATAAATAACACGGGGGGCAAACTGCATGCATTACAGTCGTACCTTATCTTACTGAATTTGAAGCCAAGAATTGCCCATTAAATATGCATTAAAATTACCTGTCTCGGATGAAAAATAACGGGGAGTTTTAAGCTTTATTATTGGTTTGAGGACGCATTGACGCGTTTAATTAAGTAATTTGTGCGGTTGGACTTGATGTCTGTATTTGTGGTGTGTTTGAGGCCTTAATGTGGGAATGGTGCTTTTGCTGGTATCCTGAGGAATTTGTAATTATAGAAAGACAGATAAGAGATGTTGATCGATCAGGCTTCCGATTCTCCTTCAGAATGTGACATACAATTACAGCAAAAACAGTAAGCATATACTTACATAAAGTTTTCTTCAAACATAACACGTGCTCTTAATTTATTCTCACAAGTAATAAGGTATTCACAATAAATAATTCCATTCCGATCCATCACAGTTTTCTTCATGAAGTTATTGTTCCAACAACAATAAAGAAATCATAAATCCTGTTCCCTTCACGACATCGATTAAAGAAATGATTGTGCAAACACGCAGACAAACAGGCGCTGCATTTTATATAAGGCAGAGATTAGTAAATTTCATCATGTAGACACCGGTGACACGGTGAATCACAATAATAGCATTCTGTATACACCACGGTCCCATCAATTAAACGAGTCGCAGGCAGATTGTATAAACAGATATTAGACCAACTCACCGTAAACGCATTATATAATTTGGGTTTTTTACTCAGAGTCCAAGGAATTCTAAACAGGAGAGTGGCGATATCGGATCATGCAATTCTATTTTAGAAACCATTTCGTAACCTGGGAAAACGGCCGAATTAGAATATTACGAGTATATCTTCAGACGTTTAGATGTCTTTCTTTTAGTTGGAAGCATTACGGAAACTGGAACAGTGTTTGATAGTGTTCCACAGCGATATATTGCCAATTGCAAAGTCCTAGAGGCTGCCAAATATTTTGTGACGAAAAAATCTTCAAACGATCTATTGCATACAAATGGGCTGCAATATTATTGGCGTCGTAGACATACACGTAACAATTGATCTGAAGATTTCGACGCCGTCACGATATCGTGACGATAGATTGGAAAGTGTATGTGGCTTAAGGTCATCGTTTTGAGCGATTTATTGTTACCTCAATGACCTGCACACTCGGTAACTCATCTCTGAAAGAATAATGTTTTACTGCGCTTCTGTCAGTTTAATCAAACTTAGCTTTCTATTCTTCTTTTTTATGTTTTAACTGAGATTACTCTGATTGAGATTACTCTGTATTTTTGTGAGTAATTGATCATTTTAGTCCTGTTGCTAGTATATGTTTTGAAATATTCAGGTTCGTAATCCTCGTCATCCCAACTTTCCACAACTACGAAGCCAAAAATTATTTCATGTTTTTGAGCAAACTCTGTCCATCCATCAGAGGCGGCTACGGGTGACACGTAACAATAAATAAATTTAATATCATCGCGCATGTTCCCAGGGTCGGTACCGGACACGGCTCTCCAAGTGTCCAGCTCCGTTGTCTGTTCATTGCCAACATCACTGTCTGCGATACTCTTGTTTCCAAGATTGCGACTACATGACGCCGGTACTACCGGTTCTTGATATACTTAATTTATATCTCGATTTGTTTATTCATTGAACACTTTAGATTAAACATTAGGGTTTTTAAAATTTAAGGACATATTTTATAAGGTGGCAACTTTGATTTTAGATCTAATGACTAATATGGCGTCGAAAAATTCTTCCGCATCGCTGTCGACTGGTAATGTACCCAAGAGACTGGTAGCATTGCCACGTTGTATGGCAATGCTCAGCCTTTGGCCAAGGTAAAAGCCAGCCCTTGGGTCACGGGAAGTGTCAATCAGCCGTTTCGAGATTTCCTTAATGCGACCATGAACACTCGGACCCCACGGCCAGAGGGTTTCAAACCCAAACGGCTCGAAAATATAATTACCGGTAAGGTTATTATATAGTTTTAGTTAGGTTAGGTTACCTACTATATTTGTTTTTAAATAGTTTGTATAGATTGATTAAACTTCATTAATGACTAATTAGTAGACAATTTTATTGAAGAAATAAATAATTGTTTATCAATTCAAGTCAAAGCAACCAACAATAACACTATATTACCAAATCTAATGTTACACAAGTTATATTCGAATAAAGTAAACACTCCCAAAACAATCTTCAAGTAACTGTTGACGATACCAACTTTTGCTTTAACAGTTTACACAATCTCACTTAGCAACTCGGCTAATCTCACTTGCCGAGTCCGTGGTAGCGCCCATCTCATCACAGGCTCACTGCCAACTGCTCGTTTGTTATTCACTAGCACACCTCCACTTGACAACGCACGCATACAGAGCATACTCAATGTGGGGAATTTTCGCATACGATCAGGACCATGCGTTTCGATGGAGTACCGACGGTTGCCGTCTTTATTTTGGCTTTGATCGATGGGTATATAAATAAAGGAAGGTCTCGTTTGTCTTGTTGATACGGTAAAATTTATTGTAGAAACACAATACTGACTGAAGTAGAGTATGCTGCCGGAATCCGGATCCTGATAGACAAATAGATCAGAAAAACAAGTGAATATCATGTGATATTTAAAAATAAGGAGGCTCTAGGATTGAATTTAATTACATACAGAATAAACGGTCATGTATTTTACGCAATTTCGTTGGAGAACTCTAGTTGGCGGCACTTAAGCGGACTTAACTCGGTACGTAAAGTTCTCGCGGCTGTTCAGCTACATGCGTTCTGGTCACGTTTTTATCCATTATGGATTATTGCAGGGCACCTAGAAACTTGTACCATTATGCCTGATAAAGCCACATGCAGAGAAAACATGTAAATCGTTTCACTGAACACACTTTAGTAAATATTATAACGGCTTGCTGTAGATTTATGGTCATTCAATTTCAAATTCCGAAAACTCATTGAACTCGTGGTCGCTTTAAATAATTAAAAGTATTTAATACACCGAATGATGTCATGCTTGTGGTTTTAGTTGGGTAATTACTGTTCTACCGGAAACGATAGTAGCAGAGCTTTCGTCTGCATTTAAAATTTAAAGAATAACTAAAACGTTCCAGTTTATTGAATTAGTTATAGAGAACATAGATTCGATATCTTAGAAATGTAGAAACCTGTCAAATTGCTTGTCTTATTTCAGTAAAAAAATATTACATAATATAATATCACGCCTGTATTCCCCGAAGGGTTAGGCAAATATACTTAATACCTACACCCACATTTCATCAGTTAATGACAGTTATGTTTGAGTCCCATGTAATAGGGGGCGAGACTATTGCTATATTCAGACTCTGGGCTACTACTGAGAAGTTCTAGATGGAAAAACCCAATAACATTTTGCCCAACCTGGGAATCGAACCCAGGATCTCAAGCTCAGCACTAGCGCTTGCAATCACTAGACCAACGAGGCAGTTAGTACTTATTCATTTAAAAATATTAATCACTTTAAAATTCTAAATAAACGATGTTTTTTATGTTGACTGTTCTGAATTTAGCGTTAAAATGGAAATGTCAAGTTTTTAATTAAAACTGTATCATAATTATGTAGATTAAGATATCGCTAAAAGCTCAGGAAGTAAGAATGATACCACATCCACAGATATTAGAAATCGTGGGAGTGAATCTTTCGTTGATTAACATCGTCTGTGTTATTATGTACCTATGTTATTCATAGTATGGGTGTTTTGTGTAGTTTTTATGGCAATACTAGCTGACCTGATCTGTCAGGTTGGCTAGTATTGCCGATAAGTCCTGAGTTGATCTATACACGATTACTGACAAATGCTTGCACTGACTGGACACGTCCTACCCAAATGTCCTTTCTTTGGTATTGTTCGTCGAATCGTTGAGCTCCTTAACTTTTATGTTGAGCTGTATGATTACTGACAGATGCTTGCACTGACTGGACAGGTCAACTCAATCTGTGTGGTTCTTTCCTCAAAAGACCATTTCAGACACCAACCTACATGGTCTTCACATGATCTGACCAAGATTATGTCTGGACTTTAAAAGAGACTGTGACCTCTGAGTTTGTTTCGGCCTTTCTTCTCATAGTAGTCAGATAGGAAACGCCGGCCTCATCTAGTTTAAAAAAAAATGTTTGACATGTAAAAGTGTTTGTATAAACCTACTTACAGAAATAAAATCATTTATCATTTGTCCACTCAATTTTGTGTGGTTCTTTCCTCAAAAGACCATTTCAGAGACGGATCTAAGTAAATGGCCCTTACATGGTTTGACCAAGATTATGTCTGGACTTCAACCCCAAGACTTCGAACCCCGAGTCTCGAGTTTCGAGTTTGTTTCGCCATTTCTTCTCAGCGTTAGTCAGATAGGAAATTTCGCTCCATCTAGCTTATTTTTTTAATATGACGTGTAAAAGTGAGTCCGGTATCCTATTTAAAGAATAATTAATAATTTCATAAAAATTTGTAATATTCCGAATTAGGTTTTATGGAAACAAAAGTCGGAAAAACTAAAATAGGAAATAGGATTTTTGTCCAATTTATTGAAAATATTAATTGATTAATTAATTTAATAAAAATCCTATAGGAAAAGTGACGTTTAGTTTTTCCAACTTTTCTTTCCATAAAGCGTAATTCGGAATAGGGCAAAACTTGGCTAATCCGTGATATGTAGCTATTCGGTGATAGATAATATGTGTTTTATTACCAAGTTACTACTGACTTGATAAATGTATATTTTTCAATCATTATAGTATTTGCCACATTTTTAGATATAAGTTAGCAAAGCTTCTTTTGTCTACTGTATCACAGTAAATTTAAAAAATAATCTGATCAATGAATCGAATTTTAGGGCAAAACTTGGGTAATCGGTGATAGTTTTGTTTTTTACTTGTAAAATTCGATTCATTGATCAGATTATTTTTTAAATTTACTGCAATATAGTAGACAAAAGAAGCTTTGCTAACTTATATGTATCTAAAAATGTGGCAAATGCTATAATGATTGAAAAATATACATTTATCAAGTCAGTAGTAACTTGGTAATATAACACATATTATCTATCACCGAATAGCTGCATATCACCAATTAGCCAAGTTTTGCCCTACTACGAACATTTTAAAACAAATAATAGCCAAATCGGTGTAGCCGTTCTCAAGTGATGTGCTTACCAACGAAAAGCATTTCATTTTTATTTAGGTATACAGGGTGGAAAGAAATGGGGTAAGCCGGAGGTGGCCACCTATCATTAAAAAAAAAAAATAAGTTGGGATATATCTATTTTTTTGTTAATCTGGGCTAGAAAGTTTCGATAGAGTTTAATAAAAAGTTAGAAAAGACAAGTGAAAATAAAATCTAAAGCGTCGCAGAACCTCGCTGAAGGTAAATAGGAACATAATCTTGTATGGTAGGTAGTACACTATCAAAGCATCTTCATGTCAGATTTGAACTCACTACGTCGATTTCTTGAAGATTATTAAATTAGCGAATTTTTCTGAGCTGTTAAGAATATCCCAAGTTTATAATTTTTAAACTGTAGAAGTAACATTGACCTAAAGGTTAAGTCTCAGTAAATGACGACTCTTATGTGCAGCTTAGTCTGGTGTTCGGATAATTTTATTAGGTATTGCTAAAATATTAGCAGTGGGTATGTTCCTATAGGTATAGGTAATATTCCTACGATTTATCAACGGTAACAAATAAAATTAATTTTCAGTGAAACTAGAAATACATTGTTATTTAGACTTAGTATCATCATCTACCTAGCCATTTCCCAACTATGTTGGGGTCGGCTTCCAGTCAAACCGGATGCAGCTGAATACCGGTATTTTACATGGAGCGACTGCCTATCTGACCTCCACAACCCAGTTACTGGGTAATACGATACCCCTTGGTAAGACTGGTTGTCAGACTTTCGGGCTTCTGACGACCCGTAACGACTGTCAAAGATACACGAATGACAGCCGGGACCAACGGCTTAACGTGCTTTCCGAGGCACGAAGGGGTCTTGATATGTAAAGATGGTCACCCATCCACGAACCTACCGCGGCAAGCGTAGCTTAACCTGATCGATTGACCCGTGCGGCTGTTATTTCTTAGCCACAAGCTCCTCTTAGTTATTTAGACTTAGTATATAGGTTCCTACCCAATTTATAAGCGGATGAAATAATTTGATGATTTTGAAATATATATTTAGCTATGGGTACTTAGGTCTGAGTTTTTTTTTTTAACTTAAAATGAGAGGACCGCGTAAAAGTTAAGATACCGTTAACCTTTTAATCGCTTCAAGCTTCTATTAATAACTTTTTAAAGAGACCTCTGTGACATGTTTAGTTATACAACGTGTCCCGGAATTAACGCTCAACCTCTTAAGGGGACATTGTACTCATTATTATAAACTACTTTTATTACCTATGAGACCAAACCTGAAATCGCGAAAAAAAAATCAGCGGCCCCTTATATTTTCACGAACATAAATGTAGGGAACAGTCGACTTTTTTCCGATTTTAGGTTTGGTCCCATAATAAAAGTTGTTCATAATGAAGAGTACAGAGATTGTGAGTTAATTCCGGGACATGTTATATATTACATACAATAAAACAATGTTGTTATTAGTGGCTAAGAAAGATTAAAATTAAAACGAATTAACATACTAAACGGAAACGACTTGATTGAAAACCCTTTTTCTATGGTATTGACTTTTTTATTAAGTATGTTAAAAACTGATAACATCGATTGATTTACGTTCGCCATTCGTATCGATTAAATTTATAACAATCGAAATCGAATAGAAAATTCCCAATCGTCACCAAAACATTCTTCATTCATTTAAAATCGAGAAGTTTTGATACAAAACCGGTTTTTGAGATGTCGTTGAAAATGCCGATTCGCGATTAAAGGTATAACGTTTATAGAAAAAAAAAAAAAAAAAATCTTCCGATGTCATTGTCCGAATAATGACGATAGAATTCAAAGTAGTTTGTGGTAAAAAGTTATGTGTAGTCTAAGCCTTATGCGTATAGAAGCGCAGTCACACAATTTTATGTTATTTATCTGACCTGTCACCTATATTTTGCCTTAAATTCATTTTCTTTTTAAAACCCAAGAATAAAGATGATTTGTATGATGTTGTTGCTTCCGAAACTAGTATTTTATAAATTCTAGCCAAATATAGCGGGCGTGAATAAAATTTTTAAAAACCGTCCACCCACACTAAATAAAACTATTTAGGTAGGTATACTAAGAATTTCCTGTAGGATTATTTATTGTCTTTAAAAAAAAAAAACTTTCGTTTTTAAGCCACGTGATTTGTCTTGGAAGCAGCCTAGGTGCATTATTGGAAGACACATAACATAAAATAACATCACGCCTTGTTTCCCCGAAATGTTGGGCAGAGATGTACTTACCTATAGTACACCAACATTTCACCAGTTATGTTTAAGTCCAATGTAATAGGGGGCGAGCCTATTGCCATCTACCGGGCACAGATCCTGGCTCCGAGCTGCTACTGAGAAATTCCAGATAGGAAAACCCAATAACACTTTGTCCGACCCGGGAATCGAACCCAGGCCCTCATGCTCAGTATTAGCGTTTGCGACCACTAGACCAACGAGGCAGTCGATCACTGGAAGAGTTATTCTGAAAGGATGATGACTAAAAATAGCACAACAAACACACACTGAAAGTTAATTCACTGTTAGTGAAACCAAACTGTGCCTAAGTAACTGACAGGTAGCAAGACCATTAAACGAATTCTTGTCGATGTATACAGGGTGTCCGAGAAATCGACCGACATACTGTAGGTGGTGACAGCTTTGGCCGAGCCCTCCCAAAATAATAAAACATATTTTCTGCAAGATCTTATAGTTTTCGAGTTATACCTACTAGATTTTCAAAAAAAAAATCAAAATAACCGCCATGCGTCATTCATGCGTAGTCCATTTTGACTCTCATATGTAAATAAAATCCTTTTATTATTTTAAATCTATTTATTATTTTACTTTTTCCATCAAAATATTATTAAATAGTTATAACATAAATTCACTGTTATTTGATTTTTTTCCTCAAATATTTTTTTGTTAATAAATTTTATACAATTTCTTAATAAGATTTTGCGGAATATATGTTTTATTATTTCGGTAGGGCTTGACCAACGCTATCGCTACCTATAGTATATCTGCATATCATTCTGACGCTGACAGTATCAGTACATACAACTACAATTTTCCTCCATAGACCTCTACGACTCTGCGCAATAACAATATTTTCGTAACAAACCTGTTTAAACGAATAAAGTCCGGTAGTAAAACATTTAAATTATGAAGAGTAGGCTCAAGGAAAAACACGGTTTTACCATTATTTTCCACTCTAAACTTCCTGTTCTGAGCACGAAAAGTGTTAATACAGTAGACTTACAAAGATTTGCACAAAACTTGTAATTAATGTTGTACTACCCGCTATTTGTTCCCAAGTAAATTGCATTCGATTAATTGCCGTGACAGTCTATTAATAACTAACGCTGTGAGAAATCTTACATTACATCGTAGAGACTCACTACTTGTAGGTAAACTAGAATCTAAGTTAGTTGTGACTATAAATCAGGCTTAGAATATACGCCTGGTTTATTGAAAAATATGGCATCATACTGTTGACAAATTGATGGGAAGCTAAGTAAATCATAGTGCAAGTAGGAGCCTGTATTAAAAGCAATTTGCTTAGATTTTCCTAGGGAGGCGAAGTTTTGTATAAGGTGTTAGAGTATAAATAACCGAACTGCTGTAGATCAGATGAATAATAGACCTATCAACAGATTTTCTAAAGGTTCGGTAATGTGGTAATAAAGGCACAGCTAACCCTTACGCTGAAATAATTAAAGTTAAGGAAAATGAAGAGCGCACTCGTAAACTTGAACATCAATCAGAACAAGATCAAACAATCGAAACAGATGCTAAATTAATACCTGATAAGCAACAAAATGATTCCCCTCAACACAACAACGTAATACCGTCCAATAACCACGACGATTAACAAACCGATTCGGTGCTTAATAACAAACAATTCAGCGTATACTAACCTGCACAATAAACCGACCAGTTGGTAGGAAGTCAATAAAATAATAGCGGATCCAGCCCACAATAGTACGGAGAGCAGAGCAAACAATGATGCTCGTAAACAATCTTACTGTGGGTGCAGACTGGCGATTTTGCGACTAAATTTTAGGGTCACATTTTGTTTAGACGAGGAAAATAAATGAAATATGAAGATTAGAAAACGCTGCTCGCTGGCGTGATGACTTAGATGCGTTTATGGGAGATTGGCCGGAGAAGGCAACACACAAAAAATATTGGAAAGTAATGGGGGAGAAATTGCCCAGCAGTGGGACAATATAGGTTGATAATAAAAAAAAATGGAGATTAGATGATCTGAACGAAATCAAGGGAATACATATACTTATTAAGCAGGAAGATTATAAATAGGAAGTCGATTATTAATTTATTTATTTGTTGAGAGCTACATACACACGGTGATGGGTGACAGCTATTTAATAATAAAAGGGGTGCAAAGCTGCCCGTGCGGGTGTTGTACACCTACATGTTTAAAAATAAACTTGTCATAATCCTTACTTCTGTGTGATTTTTACTCAATATCTTTATGCAAAATAGATATCAAGTTTCGGTATTCACATTGTTTTAAAAAATCATGAAATACGTCTTCTACCTACTGTTGATTTTTTTAATAGGTAATAATTTATTGCTTTAATTAATTACTATCAGTATAGATCTTAGATATTTAGTTAGAGATATTAGATTACAGTTTGACAGTGTCACCTGCTGGATTATTTAATTCTTTTGTCTCAAATGATACTAATGTCTAACGACTAATCGCAATAGCGAAAGTTTTGAAATCGCAGGTCTGCATGATTTGAAGTATGAATTGCGAACTTAATACCTTATACTTTGTGGAAGCTCATTGAAAATCAATGAAGTTTTACGACTATCAACATTATTGTCGGATTATGCAATTATTGTTTACTCCTTAGGTTGTTTATTGCTTTAAGATGAATATTATCCTGATAATTTATTCTATGGTTTCCATATTTACAAAATCTGTTATATAGTGTTTGAACTTTCATTACATACATTTTTCTACAGGTCGTTGTTTTAAAAGAGTGTGTCTATACTTGAGTATTGACAAAACTTGTTAATACTCTATGTGCTGCATCATTTACTGACAGCTCTCCATATTCAATGAAATTAAACCCCTCTTTTCTTTCTTCATTCATGTATTTTTTGACATGTATTTATTTATAATAAACTTAATACATCTCATACCCTCTTCAACAAAGAGACAATTTAAAAAATATAAATTCGATTGCATATATTGTATTCAAAATGCAAACCCAGAATGAATAACCTTGAGAATATTCAACTGTGGTTACGAGGGATCGTGAAATATAGTGAACAAATAATAAAATCATCAAACATCCATATCGACATTTTAAAATTACAGTCGTGACTTTCATTCTAAGACGTTGAAAGCTTACGGCGATGTATTATTTAAAGCCGAGGCGCGAGTTCCATAAATCATTCCACTGTCTCTCACTACAATCGTATCGATTATATTTTAAAGAATAAAACGTTAAAGAATAAGGACCTAATTGCGTGCAGTACTGACAAAAAGTAATATAGGACGACACGTGAAGAGTTCAGCCAATTTCATGAAGTGTTTCACTAATTATAATCGCGCCAAAACGGTGTATAATTAATCTTATTTGCTCGTGCTTCGCGCAATTAACATCGGAATTAGGTGGAACTGGTTGTCGCCATCATGAAGTTGTAAGAAATGGAGGTTTTAAAAATCCTGTTCTCATTACTGATTCAGCGAAGTGCAAAAGCTGACGCGAAAACAATCGTTTATTAATAAAGGCTACAGCAAAACATCGGTCGGACTCGGAATAAATCGGAAATGAAAATGCCGATTGTCCTTATAGTGCATTAGGGGCACGTACGGGTTTGAACGGATCTCGTCAGACCGAACAGTTCTTTCTCCGGTACCGGTAGGGTTGACGACGCTCCGGAATAAGTCGCTACTCGTTTTCTTATATAATTTTGCAATTCTAAACGAAACTTATTGTTTTTCCTGAATCTTTAAGCGGGTTGTAAAGGCTGAGAAAAGTATCACTGATTTAACTATTGAAGACGATGACGATTATCGTCCACGCAACGTTGTTGGTTTAAAAAAATGTAATTAAGCTTGTAATTAGGTAAATAAATGTAACTTAGAACATAACGAGTATCTAAGTATCATAGTTATATATTTATAGTTTTTCTTGGTTTTTGTTTGTGGTTTTATAGTTTAATGATTAAAAAGTTGGGTAATACCAGTTCTAGATATGAGATTGCTTGACATGATATGTAAGCTCTAAATATGTTACCAACATCCGGAAAGCGTAGTACCTACTACCTAATCTTGATATAATCTTGTATTGCGTTCCACTGGTTTCTATAGTAAGACCACAGATTCAGATCTCAAAATTGCTAGCTTAAATTCCTTAAAAACATTTGAAGAACAGTTTTTATTTTTGAAACTTATTTTAAATCAAGTGACTATTTTTAAATAACCTTTTAAACAAATTTTATGTTAAAGATTTTTTTTTTAAAGTTAAGCTTGTCTGAGAAATTACAAAATTATTAATTTGCGTATCTTTTATCAGCCTCTCATTACAGCGTAACGAATTTCCCCTCAACCCTGCGTCTGCAACCAAAAATCCAATATTCAATAATTGTTGTACGGGTACGTAAGCTTAATGTCTTCATCAATAACTGATAATTTATGTACAGCACGATCGGTACAAGACGAAATTGCGGCCGCCGGCTCCCCTTTGTAATCAGTGCAGAATTATAAAGCCATTGCAACACCGCGGGGCCAGTTCTCCGTGTTATTATAAAAGTTATATCTCAATGGATGTACTGAATGATTGTGTTTTTAATCGAAAGGAAATGTGTATGGAGAGGGAACACAAACATAAAGTATTACAGTAGCAAGTTATATCAGTTCGTGTAAATATATGTTTAGGGAAACTTGTTGAACACACCTGTAAGCTAACCCCCCACAAGTGGAGGTTGAAGATATAAAGAAATAATTTATGAATTATTTTTTCCAAGCTTTGGGAACTTTATTGTAAGCTTAACGTCCAGGATCTACAAAATTATCTGCCTCAATCAAACATAGAAAATTTTTGAAAACTAAGTACCTAGCATTCTGACATTTTTCAAGAGTAGAACTTAACCCAAGAAATTACGCAAGAAATCTCTTAAAACAGTTTATTGTACAATACATTGATAATCATAACATAACGCGGACGAAATGCCTTTAAATAAACGCATTCGCCTCCCAAAGTATTTACACTGACGAACTTGATTGATGTCTATCATTAGCCAGTTGGTGCATGGCTCTTGTTTACCAAAGATAAGCGCAGTATTCGAGCTCTTGAAAATTTTCGGTGGCTATTTCGAACGAGCTCTTTTATTAGTTTTAAAAAAGGTCGTTTAGATTACAGCGGCGTTCGAGGGTTGGGTGGCTTATTGGCTTCTGAAATATTAGGTGGTGGGATTAATGGGACTCCCGAGAAATATTGTAGTTATTATGAAGTATTGCTCGCTATATATTTTTCTTGGAGAAAAGTCGCGTTTACTTTTTTTGTGCTGCTTTTTGACACAGTGGAAAAGTTTGCAGGAAAAACTTGTATGAAGAATCAAGGACACTATTCTCGAATCAACGGTTTTATTTTGGTGTTTAATTAAGGTGTTTTGTAGGTAATCTGAATTGTTATTTATTAAGTTACACAAAGTACTTTACACGTGTTTATTTATTTTTTTAATACTTCAAGCACACACATGTGAGGCCAACTTAATGCCATGGGCATTTTCTACCAGTCAACCCTTGGGTGATGCCGAGACAAACAGTGGTAGGTGCAATAGCGAGAATAAATATTTATAACTATTAACAACTAGTAGGTACTATTATTATTTTATTATGTTATATTTAAAACAAGGCTAATTATAAAATTGCCAAGAACTACGTCATTAGTCCATAATCAAAACATTACAGATATTCTGTACTTAAATTCAATTCCTAATTATAAACCTCAAAGGAATGACTAAATAAACATTATAATATCGATTGCGTTTCAATATAAGAGCTCTTACCCATGACCTAACAATACCGGCGGTACCTCGCTGCACCTACAGGTAGGCACCTAATTGTGTAGGTTATGCATACCGGTCCAGAAATAAAGCTAAACCGGGCCCGCCGTAATATCTTCATCAAGAGGTGTGTTCAATCGATTATACCGCTGTGCCTTATAAACCATATGTATACTTAGTATAAATCCTACTGAGATATATTGTGCGTTGTTTGATTTTTATTTGCCAGCCTTGTAAAAGTGGTTACATATTTTCGTATCTCAATTGCGAGGATCTGGATAGTGGACATCCTTTTACTGAATTAAGTACGGACTCAATTTCGTCGCCACTCATAATATTTAATGTAAACGTTGCTGTTCTCATGGGTACGATAAAGATGTCGCAATCGCATACAAGCATTAATTAATTCTCGGGTGTAAATCAAAGTTCTGTTTTTATGACTTAATAATATGTTACCAACGTTAAATCTTGGTTCAATCAACTTTATTAAATTACTTTTTTAATGAAGTCAGCATGAAAGTAATTCGTAGTAAGATGATATCTTTAATTATTCATTACCAAAATAAATGCGGAACAAATAGCAATCAGAAACAGTAGTTTTGTTTGGATGACCACAAATTACATGTTTCAGTTGTATTCGGTAGCGTTCAAACATGTTGTTAGATTTAATTTCGCGAGCTAATAATTCATTTTGGAACATTTCACCAAATTATAATACAAGTATCAAAATTAATATACAAAACGGTGCAAGCATTAATTTAAAAAAGATCCAGCAAACATTCAGAGCGTGTATAGCGAAAGCCTTTAATCAATGCGCTACGCGCAACCGCGAAGCGAATCGCCGACTTATGCGTCTTTTACTTTAGTATGTAGATGAGCTTAATTCGCTCGCATCCACTCTGAGTATGTTAAACACTCATCGGTGGTATTTTTAATGTGAAACCTCCTTCCAGATCCCGAGATAAACACTAAAAATTACACCGTTTTAAAGCATTTCTCTCTCGGCCGCAGTTTGTCATTTAGCACACCCTTAATATCGATGCCAGTGCCAGATAGCCTCGTGTTTATGTCGCTTAAATTAAATTGCCTGTGTTGATTATTGTGACACTGCTTTTTGTATGTGTTGAAATTTATTTCACTCCATATTTTATGTAGCTCGGACTTAGGTTTTATTTTCTGGCCTTAACTTTGTTGACAAGGTTTGACTAGTTGGATACGATTTATTCCGGCACGACGCAGAGCCTGGACGAACCAGCCTACCAAGATAAGCGCCACCTTCATAAAATGATGTTGTCATAAAAATCAATATAAACACAATAACATTCTATAAGAGCGGCCACGATTTAGCTTAACGTCTTCATTAGGGCGCGCACGACCTCCCGATCGCAGACTTGCAGCGCAATTTTCGACTCGGCTCGATTCACAGTCGCGTCCATAATTTGCGTTGTTCGGGTCCCGATTTGTCGGGCGGCTCCGCAATTCTGAAAGCGCTTGCCCGACAATTTCCAAGAGGTCTTGTCGAGCAATTTTCGAACGCGAGCGATTGGTGCACTCGCGATATTCGAGGTGCCCGAGTCCCACGTCGTAATTGATGCTTGAGGCAGGTCGCAATTTTAAAATTTACCGTGATTGAGTGTTCACCTTTTATTGCATCGAAACTTAAAAGCTTTTAAATTTACGCACGATGCCAGTAATTTTGGTGAGAGATTCATTAAATTGTTGTTTAAAACAATGAATTGATCGGATACGGCCACGGTTTTTTGTAATTAATTTTTTGAATGTAGCGAGCTGGTTCCTCCTATCGATTATCAGGTAAAATCATGTCGGATTTACAAAGCTAGAAAGAACAAAAAATAATTTGCGGATGTGGCTAATCCAAATATTGTAGCTCCAGGGTGTGCATCAGATCCTTCTCAAAAAGTTTTTTCTCCAGCGCCAAATTGCGTTTTCTTTTCAGACCTGGCTGCGGTTAATGCTCTAATTATCTGTTCTATTCACTCACCCGACTAAAAAAAACCCCGCCATGTTTTTCTATTAGCGTCACCTTTTCTTTTTTCTATAAAGGCATAATTGTACAACCTGAGCCTGCGCATGGATCAGTACAACAAAATGATTTATGTTCTCTGGCTAGTTAATTGTATTTTTCTCCCAAAAAACATCGGGCATTATCTCCCGGCGGTCGACAGGTAACAAATCTTGCTTTTTAAATATTATTACTCATCGTATTCGATTTGGGAACGAGCTCGCTACGAATGCTTTATCACCACCTACTCGGCGTCCCGCGGCTCACGATCATTTGGTCCCCCTAAACTTTATTCAAATGCGACACACATTCATCTATCTATCTCAGTCGCACGCGCCGCGATTAGTCGCCCTCAAAATATACCCGTCTCTCACCTCACTAAAATAGACTGCCCAAGCGCAAAGTGTTCGTGTCAAAACTTTTGTATAGAGTCGGATAATGGCTTACGAAATTTTTCCCCTACCTCGTGACTTTTTTTTACAGTCGAGCTTGTATGCTGGGGATGTGAAGTTGTGAAGTTGTGTAAAAATATTCTGGATCGGTTGATGCGGTGTTTTATCGTAGCATAGGTTTCGTGTAATGTCGGACAGATGCCTTCTCCGTTCTATGTGAACACAGAACACGACTCTGTTGTAGTATGGACAACAGTGTCAGTTGTAAATAAGGATTTGTGTAGACCATACGTATCGTAGTAGTGAACGCGGTCCAATACGCGCCTAATAATTTAATACGAACTTAATCGGTCCAAGTTCAAGATAATAGCAATAAGTAATTATTATTGTTTATTTTTTATTTATTGTGGTCCAAGAAAAACTTTGATGAATTTAATTCGTCTTGGTGTTATTGATAGTGATATTGAAGATTGTTTATTGGTGTGCTAGTGTCATCGTTAATCCAATTTAGTGACCTGATCGAGATTTTATAAGGATTTATTTTGATTGTAAGTATCAATCTAGTTTTTAACTATTCTGTTTTAGTTCCTTTTTACTTTGTTAAAGTTTGTTGTTCTGAAGTTTTATATTTTTTAATGTTTGTGCTTTTAGATTACCTAGGTACTTACTTACCTACCTACCCACCTATAAGTTTATAACGTCTTTAAAGTTCGCATATTTATAAGCTGTGGTTTTTTACTCCATTCCAATTAGATAGCTCTTTAAGAACTGCATGATTTTGTATTCTTCAAAACTCCTTAACTACGTTTAAGTAATGGCAACAAAAATATGAAACTTGTTAGAAATGAACATAGCGGCTTAACACAAACTCTTTAAAGACCGTCGAGTGGAATGCATCGCGATAAAAGATGTCATCCCGATCCGCCGACCTAAAGGCGAAATCAAACCATATTGATATCACCCCATCAATCGATAACCGCCCTTATCTCAACTAGTCAAAGTTCAATATAGCTTACCCACATCGGAGGGTCGAATTACTTTTTTTTTATCAAAGGACCGAAACAAAAGTTCAGACCTAGCTTTGGGAATTCATAAAATCAAACCTCCATCCGAATCGTTTTGTTATTCCCCGAAATCGTGCTCTTTTGTTTTTATCGAACATTTTTCATTATCATTTTAGTAAATTCTGGATGTGTGCGGTGGAGTCACGCTTCACGCTTTCGCTGAAAGCTTGTAAAGAGTACTCTATGTAATGTACTTATGTGCTTCACTGTAACCTCAACAACAAAATAAAAGGCGCTCACGATATTGCCAACACCTGTACTGAATTCAGCTTTTATCACTTAGGTATTTTTGTCAGCGACTTCCTTAGATAGCGAAGCTCTTACAGCCCCGAGGAAATGAAATTCTTATCGTGCTTCTGTTGAAAGAAGCTCACTCTTCTTATCCGCACAGGAAATATATCGGGGGGAAGAGAACCGCTTGCAATATCCAACATCTGATTGCCAAAAGGAATCACGGGGAAATCTCTGGATCCAGCAAAAACTTATCGTATTTGGGGTGAAGTTGAATAGATCACATTGTTTGAGGATGTTTCGTTGTGTAAATATTATTTTGGCTTCCATGTTGGTACCTACTTGGAAGCAAAAATAATATTTACTTGCGTCATACATAGCTCATGTTATTGCCAGTAGAAAGTTGGCCTAGAAAGTAATTAAATAATTCTTGATAAAATATTGATTAAACAAAAATGCAAAAGTAGTTGAAATTAATGGAATACGTTATAATACAGACTATCAACATAAATGACGTGAAAACGCGAACACAAACAAGCAACGCGTTTATTATTGTCATGCAAAGCGACTCGATTACATACGAAATCACAGAATGCGTTCGAAAATTTTCAACAATGATGTCCCCTTTTTCATTCTGACGCTACAGAAAATTTACGATCGGTCCTCGCGACCGAGCATTTCGTGCCTGATGTTTCTAAAAATGTGTCAAACTTTTTTACAAACTTCTTTCATTTAGCGTCGTCCGGCCTTCCTCTTTAGCCTTGCAAGTTTTTATTTCTATTGTTTATTTTTTAGTCTCTATTGAAATGTCGCCAGGCCAAAGGATTCTGAGTAACACCGTAAAAACTGGGCACCCCGTGAGTAAATGAAATTTCTCTTTTTAAATGCTCTTTTGTACAAGTGCCTTTGGGATGTCACTTGTCTTTGTTGATTTTTTGAATAAAAAATTCTTGGGGAACATTAGAATAAAAATTGTCTCTGCAGAATTCTTTATTTGAAATTAAAATTGTTACATCACCACGGATATAGACAGAATAAAGTTATTCAGAACAGCAATAGTTGTCTACATGATGTGAACTATATTCAGAAGTTGACTAATGTAGGTACTACCTATTTCGAGGCGATGATTCTTCACGTGCAAACCTCATTTCCAGTGTTTCCCCAAACAGGAAGTTACCCAAATCGCTTCGGGGTTCGATCACAAGCCCTTATTATTTGTTCCTTGTTTTATCAATGCTCGCATAGTGCTTTGCATAATCGGTTTATTCAGAATTTATAAAGTGTCCCCGATGATTTCTTGGCTTTTTGTGCTCGGCGGCCACAAAACCGGTCTTCGTATTAGACGTTTTGGTCGTATTCAGGTAAACGTTTATGCTTGATTCTAATTCGAATATTATAAACTAAAGTGTCACATTTATGTATATGCACAGTTAATTTTGTTAAGATACGTGTTGGTGTTGTATTAACATAATTGTTTTTGGGATATGATTTTAATTCGATATACGATTTATGTGGAATCTTTAATTTTTTTTCGACCTAAAAACTTTTAAATATGGAACAGAAACAAGGAGTACCTAGGCTGCATCGGTTATCTTCCCGCGCAAATTGTAAGAGTCAATTGAGTGGAACGAACGAGACAGTTTACGAACGTGGGCGATGGGTAGCTAACTGTCACAACCTTAGCTCTATATTGAAATCTTCCATAACTGTTGTGTAGCCATAGTTTTAGTAGGTACCAGACTATAATCCGCTTTTTTAATTTCGGGCATTTCCACCACCATAGGCAAAAACTTATTTAATGGGACTTGAAAAGTTGATCACATGTCCCAGTCGGCAATTTTGTCAGTTCATTGGAAGAGACTATGATTAATTGTGTCTAATACTGTTCAATTGTAATTCGTAAGTGACAATAGGCTAGGTCGATGTCTAGAATTTTGAAACAAGTCTTATACATTAGAAGTTAAAAAAAAAATACTAAGGCACCAAAGAATAACAAAGATATGCTGAAGACGTGCCAGTATGAATCAGAAGGTATATGTGTGATAAATTACTCTTAACCTTGCAATTTGACTTGTTAATCTAATATTCAATGAGTTATTTACTTAAGGACAAGTAGCAAAGCTTATATGATGGGAATCAGAAAAAAGATCCTAAGAATAAAATATACCTACACTTCTCATTAAAAAAATCGCCCTACAATGGAGCAAGGTTCTCTTTCCTGACGAGAGTAAAATTATGCTGTATGGAAATAATGGAAGGTAGAAGGGATACAGAAGAGAGGGAAACCGTTATGCACAGTGCTGCATTGAGGCAAAGTTAGCTATGGCGGTTCATGGACAGTTTTGGGGGCATTAGTACCAACGGAAAAACAGATCTCGCTTTCGAATCTGGACCACGCCTGTCTGCACTAAACAATCGTCGTTATATCGAAGAATGTCTCGAGGCTTACGTGGTTCCCTGTGCACATTTCATTGGCGATGACTACATATTCATGCATTATCATACACATGGCCCTTGCATTATCAAGCCGCAAGAATCGTATGAGATTATCTCAGTGAAATTGTATCTCCGTTATGGAATGGCCAGCAAGAAGCCCGGATCTGAATCCCATAGAGCACCTGTGGGATGAACTAAAAAGACGAGTTCGAGCAAAAGATCCTGCTCCAGAGACTCTTGGCCAACTGAAAAACGCAATTCAAGAAGAATGGAATAACATTCCATAACATGCTGACTCTCATCCGATCCATGAAGAACCGTATGGAAGCAGTCATAAGGGCCCGCGGAAGGAATACGAATTATTGAATAAATTGTACATAAACTTTTTTTTATTTACCTGTTTTGTTTATTGCATTTCATAAAATCTCCATATACAGATTAGAAGTGACTTGTTAAACATAACAAGAAACATTAAAAAAAAAATTTGAATTTGGAATATTAACATAGGGAATTCGAAACCTTGTAAGTACAAATTAAATTTTCCGTATAATACAATATCTTATCTAATAATTCATTGAACTTGAACTTGAGAAGTGTTACGATTTTTTTGATGAGAAGTGTGGAATTTACAGCATCCAATTTATATGATAATATTGCAATATATTTACAAATATTAAATAATAATAAATAAATTGATTATTAGGACTGCCTCGTTGGTCTAGTGGTCGCAAGCGCTACTGCTATGCATGAGGTCCTGGGTTCGATTCCCGGGTCGGGCAAAGTGTTATTGGGTATTTCTATTTGGAATTTCTCAGTAGCAGCCCGGAGTCTGGATTTGTGCCCGGTAGATGGCAATAGGCTCGCCCCCTATTACATGGGACTTAAACATAACTGGCGAAATGTGGGTGTACTATAGGTGCACCTCTGCCTAATCCTTCAGGGAAAGAGGGCGTGATGTTATGTTATGATTATTAGGTAGGTATATCTTAAGATATTTCTGCGTTATTAAGAGTTTTGACTCATGAGTAATAAACTTAACGTTGGATTACTTCGTTGAATCATATCGAATACTTAATGAATTTATCAATATATTAGAATCAATAGATTCATTAGATAATATAATAGATGGATCTGATAGTATAATTTATTTCCTTACGTGGGTATTTTGATAAACATCGCATTTGCTCTGCTCCACTAGAAATCCAAACAAGACTTTTAAAAATGTCAAAGAGGTTATTTTGGAAAAACCAGTCGATAGCTTAATAATTATTTCTTACGATTCTTTGTATGACAAGAAAGCACACGAAGGCTCGAAAACAGAACTTAATAACATTTTCACTGTTACATACACCACATACAAATATTAAGACCAGTAAACGAGAGTTGAACGTTATTATCCCGTCAGGAGTAAAGGAAATGGATAATAAACAATACAGCCCAGCCCTCCTTCATATGGCCAGGCCATAGCCTGGGGCTAAGCTGGTTATAGAAAACAGATACCATAAGGTGAACACTAGGGCCATCACTTTCTAGGGGTCAAATTTTAATGGATTTTGCAACACGTTTTATAGTCACTGTAGTTTGATCTTCACTTAAAATTCCATTAAGCATCCATTTTCCAATCACTAAGTTAGTTAGTTTAATGCCAAATTATTTATGATAAGCAGGTAAAACGTTTGTTGAATGAATTGCAATTGATTTCTCAACAACATTTATAGGTAATGCCTATGTTTTTGTTTTTGTCACTTCCATGGAGAATTGAAGCTATAGTTTTAATGAGCTTAATTAAGTTATACAACTAATTTGCGAAAAGCAGCTGAAAATTATACCACCCTTGCAATATTCAACAGGCTTTTAAAATTCTAGTTTCATTAAACACTTTACCCAACTAAGCTGTTGAAAGAATTCTCGGCTACATTTTAAATAGTGGCCGTTTTTTACCTGCGTACACGCGCCTTTGAGTATATACCTAGCTTAAATTAATTTAGTAGAATATCTTCCCTTTGTTGCCACACACCTGTTGAATATTTTATAGATAAGAACTGGGTAACTTTTAAATTATCTATTATTTTAAGCCCTAATTAGGAAACAACGCCCACTTCCCGTGAAAACATGAATGTCCAAAATAAAAGCCTTTGTGGATAAAACAAATTGTTTTCTTTTAGATTGTTTTACGAGATAGCATTTTGCCTTTTTATTACGAAATAGTTATATTTTATTCAGTTGAACGTCCATTTTAGGAAAACTCGTTTCAGATATTAATTGTAGAATGTGCTGATGTTAACTTAATTGGCATTCAGAAAATCAGTGACAAAAACAAATATTTTTGGTAGAATAATCTGTGGGAGAAGAGGATAGAATAACATATTTATCAGTTATTCATAAATTGTCTGATAAAGTGAACAAATAAAACTTAATTTACATAAGTATTGATTATATCAGAAACAAATATTCAACATTCATCAATATTAAATGGGAATGATAAAAGATTGAGACACAGGCATCTTACATTACATATTAGATAACGGTTTAACCGCGGTTAAGTAATAATGTAAGTTACACAAAATTGTCTCATTTTATTTAATTTAACGCTTATAAATTCTGTTTAAGTAAGTATCTGATTAAACATCAGATACCGACAGAGGCGTGCCAGTCAAGTTTATGTGTGTATCTAGTAATAAAGAGTATTGAGTTATGGTCAATACCATGCCGGACATACGAAAATACATATCATAAAATAGACATGTCGAATTAGTGTCCCCCATAAATGGAAAAACCGATTCCACACTTACAAGCTTATGCTAATTACGAAACATCCACATACAACTTTATATTTTTTTAAATACACAGCAAACCAAGGTGTTCACATTTCGGCGTTCGAGTTTAGAGATGCGTAGGCGCACAAGAATTAGCCGGTGTGTAAAAAGATTTTAATCTGTCCCGAATGTGGGCAGTGACTTATAGGTTTTTTCTATTATAAATTTTGCTTTCCAAGTTGAATATATCAACTAATGAGATTGGGACACCGACTGTCCAGGGAAACTCGGTTTTCTTAGGAGCCTACATACCTAACCCGGAACGTAAATCAAAGTGACACGGTGCGTTAGTTAATTAATAGGATTTCACGCTTTGAGCGCAGGGTTTAATTTAATAGGTAAGTTATAAACGACTCCGTCAATTAAAATTTCATGGAATAGTAATTATTATATAATAACATTTCGAGACGGTGTTTTATAAATTTGCTCCTTGATAGTAGTGAATGTCGAGAGTACTTACTTACATCATGCATGCTACCTGGATAGAAAAGCATGTATGGAATATAAGGAAGGGTGCACACAGGCGCGCCGCGGCCACAGCTGCCTGCCGCGTTAACTGACAGCTTTTAGATTAGGGCTCCCACCTCCCCGCACTCGCTCCTGAGCCCCTCCCAAATTGAGAGCTCCATGCCGCGCCGCCTAAATTAGTAACGGTTACCAAATTGCTTTTTAATTTCGTGTCCGTTATTAAGTAGATAATTTTGGAATAACTACGCTTTTTTACTCCTGTGGCGTAATGATGTAATCGTTGGAGATTCCTTCGCAAATTTAATTCTTTTGCACGAATTCAGTCGCAACATTCGGTTCACGTTTTAACAATTTTTTTTATTATAAAGCAAACATTATGAAGCTATAAAACTAAACGGGCTGAGTTCAATATAGAGTTACAAGTAACAAGAACAACGGGTGGACATTGAGAAATCTTTCATCTCATCTGTATCGATGCCCGGCAGTAATTCATTGTATGTGTGTTTTTTGGTTCGTTTTTTTTCGATGAACCGAGCCCCAGGGCGCGCCGGTCCCGGCCCTGCCCTAGTCGCGGGTTTCGTGGCCCAACCCTAATTTTAATGGCTGCTTACTTCGTCACATCCGGGTAACTAAATATGGAATAGGTTTTTATTTCTTAGGATATTTGAGACACGTTAGGAATGTGCGGAAGATAATCAAAATTTTATGAATTGGATTTAGTAGGCATGCGTAATTTTGCGTTTAATAACACACAACTCTGCATATTATGCAGGGTTACTTATCGCAACCCACCGCTTACTTATCTGCGTGTTGATTAGGAGGCGTATCTAAGTGCGGTAATTAAACTGCTATAAATCAATTACTTCTTAGTAATTTTGTAGAATTTATGTGTCTGAGGTAACTCGACGAGCATTCTATTTCTATGGGTGTTGTATTCTTGGAATAACACCTATAAAATATACCTACATTTGCGGCAAGAACTTTTTGTGAAAGCCGTAACTAGGTACCTACCTACTTACATAGCAAATTCATTAATTTATTAAGATTAATGAAAGTACCTACTCAACGCAATTTTTCAACAGCTTACAACATAACTTTTCACTTGTTGTAAAAAATTGCTACTTCATCTACCTAATTAGGAATACCTTTTTAGTATCAAGGTGGGCAATAGCTCTTCATATTTTATATTGCCTACATTGCTTTCTGAGTGTATTAAATCAGTAGCCTAATAAATATGCATTCCTCGAGTAGATCTATATCATAATTATTATTTAAATTATCCATTCCATAAATTACAAACTTACAATCCACATATTAAACGTATCAAGTCTAATTCTATTATTGAATAATCTAATACATTTTCCCGCATAAATTAATTAATCCGAGTCAGATTGGATTCCTGTGTTCGAAGCGTATTAATACAAACTATAAGTCATCGGCGCTGCACTCGTGGCCAACCCTATCCCGCAAGCTGATGCATGAATTACGAGTGCGTCGGGCGGGCCTCACCGACCCCGCCGTGTCGGATCGACCGACGCTTTTTGTTATATTCAACCCGTAATTGCTGAAAAGTTTTCACGCCGTTGCGCTGGTCACGCGTATTTTATTACTATGAAATTGAATTATTTATGACGCAATGCCCGACAGAGCGACCATTGTGCGCTGTACACGTCGGCTGCTGAATTTTAATATTCGAATTATTATATTTTCACCGCTATAAAACGGAATTGGATGCGATTAGTATTATCCAAATCTGGGTAATACTCGTCACAAAATGACATATCAGCGCGGAGGCTTAATTGCGTCGCCCCTAAAGCCTTGTCCGAGATTTATGTATATCCAATCCCGGCCGCCTAATCCCGCTCCTGGCCGGGTCAATCCGACCCCGGAAAAGGTTTTCCCGGTTATTTTCCGTGGAACTTTTAATCCTGCCGAATACCGACATACATCATAGAGGATTAAGAGGTTTAAATTGGAAGTTACCGACGTCCGAAATAAATTTAAATCGGCTGGCAGTCGGTATTGTGATATCGGTGCCGATGCTAAATGGGAGCCAATTTTATCCCACAAGTAAATCTTCTAAAGAACGGACGTTTAGAAAACTTGATATAAATATAATATGTTTTTAGGTACTTATGTTATGAATGTTCATTTATACAAATGGGCTGCTCCATATAAAGAAAAGGGTAATCTGTGGATTCATTTTTGTTGAATTGTTTTTGAATTAGGTATGCTAAAATGAATTTCATGAATTGTTTTTGTGTTACGTTGTTTGTTATTCTCTTCATCAAAAGCAAAGGTACCTAGTTAGATTCTTGAACTGCTTCACTGCCTTAACTTTGCCCAGTATAAAAAAAAACCCACCATGTAGGCAAACCAATCGATATATCCTATTCTAATATGCAGCATAAAGGTACCTTGCTACATAAGTACATACATGCTCAAACGGGACCAAATTAAAATGGGTATCAATAAGGGCCCCATAAATCATGTGAAAGCGTCTAGCTGGCAAAGGGCCCCTCTGGAGTGGACCTTTAGGGGACACCTGACCTGCCACAGTTTGGCCCTGCGTCGCATATGGTAGATGGATAATATAGCAACATATTACTTACAGTATAAATTTTTTGCTTCTGTATTTTTGCATTTTGCAGGATAGCTATGTTTGAAAGCAGTGACAACACTGGGTAAAGCTCGGTTTACATGACGTCGTTTTTTAAAACGTTCGAATGATTCAAATACATTTTTAGTCTCATGTTTGTTTACCAATCTAACAATTTAGTATGAATATACCCCTTCTGTCACCTATGTTAAAGAACACAGGCTTTATAGCCTTTACTAAAAAAACTATGATTGAAAGCTTTTATAAAAACAGTTTGCAGTAAAGCCAAAATCAAGTCACATATGAAATGCAATGATGCTTCATTAGTAGGATCCAATTAAGCCTTAGAAATGTAACAGTTGCATAAGTAACTCGATCCCTAACATGTAGTACTACATACAACATAGGTACATACAATGTATACCCTCAGCCATATACCCTCGTGGACAACACGGAATTGGGTACGTAAATCATTAATCAGCCGCGTCATTTGTTCGCGCCAAAATTATTAATGTCCGCACTGGCGCTGCGCTTACGTCGCACTGCCTCTTTAAAACGCAGTTATTGCCTTATGTGCTGCTAACATTGCAGTGCTGAATAAATTCGAATAAAATTATATACTTTTTTACTGTTAAACTTAAAATATCTGCTATTGTTGGGTTATTGAACTTTTTGTTTGAATAAATAAAATAAATACTTAGTAGTAACATTTTTAATTTAATTTATTACCTACCTATTCAGTGTATGTAATCCTAAATTCAATTATATAAAAAGTATTTCATTGTGGTTAACTTGCATAGTAGTTTAAATCAAATCAGACTGACCGATAAGAATTATTTATTTAATGAGTTTAGTTGTTCCCATTTTATGAATCCATTGTAATGCCACTTTATCTGAAGTTTTAAGCTAAATATATAAATTAATATCAGAGGAAAAATGACACAAATGCTGTAAACTCAATTCTTAAAAAATAAGTGAATATTTGACATCTTATTAAGCATTGTGAGAAATAAAATTTTTATGTCAGAATCTTGCGGATTTTTCCGCATACCGATAAACTGTTTTAGAAGTGTTTATGTTTCGCTTGCTAGGCGTCAGAAGGTAATGAGAACCAATTTCACCCTTCCACCCTTCACATCCATCAAATCCAGCTGTCTTTCAAGCTTACGAAAAAATAATCCAAACAAGAGATAATCTATGTCTTGTTTTTTGTTTAACACCTGTCGAATCTATAAAGTTTGGATGCTATAGATAAATTCGGCAGGTGTTAAACAAAAAACAACACATAGATAATAATTTCAAGCTAACGGTAATAAGATTTCACGGCTAACTCTTCAAAACGCCGTAAGCTACTTAATAACCAAATCTAGAATTCAACCCATAAATTATCATACATTGTCAAAAGAACAGCGGATACACAGAGCCGAACTTTTAGAAGTCACCATGGCTAATCAACTGTAAACTTGGTACAAAGTTGGGTGGCTTTTGGAAAAGGGCGTAATTCAAGTTGGAAGGGTTGTAACCGCTGGAGGGCTGAGGGCCGGAGGCGCAATAAACTGTCGGAGGACTCCCTTGATTAATGGATGTGTAATTGTTCCCACATAATGTACAATAACTCGCATAGATAAACGCGGCGCTGGTGTGTTATTATGGATGCGGTATCAAAAATTCGAGCAAGTTTCTACTTGCAAGTTTTCTTATTGCAATTTTCTATCACTGGGAAACTCATTTAAACTTGTAGCAGACCAACTAGAAATAAAGTGACAAAAGCTTATTAAATTCATCGATTAATTGCCAACTAGACTGACAAGACAATAAATTGACTTAAAAAATTTATAGCAATTTAACGATATGTTAGTAAAGTCATACCCACAGCAAAAAGGTCGGTATTCACCAACATAACGAAACTGGTATACAAGACTATACATACCTAGTATACAAATTTGAAACATTCATTTTTAGTCCCCTCTAATAGTCCACATTCCTCGACAGGACCCAAAGACCAATCCGAGGGTTGGTTGTGCGGACCCGATGCTTTATAATGAACCCGGAGAATGTTCCACTAACTAATGTCTTTGTAATTGTCCTTGTATAGTAATGTATCCCTAGATTGCCAAGCATAAGAAATACACTAACTGTAGCAGTAACGTGGCCGACGGATATTGCTTAATTTAATGGCGAGGAGATCACATTTAAGTTAGAATGTAAACTATCGTCAGTTTGCCTAATAAGGAATTAGTTAATAACTGGTCTATTTCAAGATTTGTGGAGCTACTTAAGATATTAATAGAATTAATAGAATCGAATTTAACACAACATTATCGACAGCTTCTTAATAAAATCCACATCATAAACAAAATAATCGACAGCGAAATAGAAATGATTATTATAATTTAATACATACCTACTACCAATTTCTTATTAGAATAAGTTCCGTTCCGCATAAAACACTCTTCTCTCAGCGTATTAAATTAAATTTGTTATCAGACGAATTTATCTCAGGGCTAGGTCACGCATCTATTGTCTCGGTTCCGTTTAACGCACACTTAATTACACGTGGTCCAACGTGAACACCTTAGCTAAAGGTGAAGATTGCACTTATCTTCCTTTCCTAATTTAGCTAAAGATAAATAATTCAATTACCACACGGTGGGGCGGAATTACTGGGTGGGCGAGTAATTGAACTAATTACGTCAGTGCCTCTGTGTTATTAGTAATGAATTATTGATGTGCCGTAGCGTGTGATAAATGATCTTCGCTTGTTAACTAGACAATAATTATTTTTTTCTGGCATTCGTACTATGAATTCAGTTTTTATTTTCGTCTTGCACACGTAGCCTGTTTAAGGAATAGCTGATTTGAATAAACGTATAGACAATTCTTCTTACATGTAAGCCGGCCATTAGAATTCGGAGTATTAATTTGAGGAAGTAATTCATCTATTCGACGGCAGATGTCGCTGTTTCGAGTTGTTGCGTTTTCGCGGCCAAACGCAGGAGAGCGCCACTTCCCGGCACAATAACTGTCGTGTTTTATTATTATTTTATTGCCGCGTTCAGTTATCAACGTTGTTTATTGACATTCTATTACAAAGCAGTAAATAAACAAGCGTGTAACCGCAATAAAAGTGCTCGTTCATCATCCGAGAGATTGAGACGATAGTGAAGCGACAAATGTCCCGTAGTTCAACAGTGTAGCGTTAGAGGGCGTGATTTATGTCAACATTGATGTTCGTTTATGGTTCAATTTGTTCTAATCGACGATTATGAGCGCATTAGTTTTTACGACGTATTAAAACTTGATTTTAATGGGCGGCTCTTCAAATATTTACGTATTACGGAGCTTTCATCTGAACTAATAAACATAAAAGGATATTGAAGTGTAGCTTTAGGATCAACTTCTTAATTTTAGTGTTGTAACACAATAAGTCGACGAGTATGTGCCAAGTTGTATTTCACTGAGATTTAAAATTTGTTTATGATTATTATTTCAGTTGACTTTGTTATTACTTCAGATTCTTTATTTTATGAGGGGCTTGGCTTCAGGAACTGAAAAAACAATGAAAAGATCACACTGTTTCTAAAACTCAAGTGGCCCGACTGGCTTATTTTATTGAATTGGTTACAGTAAAACCAAAGGGACCTATCTATTTTAAACTATTGCACATGCTGACTTTATCTAATTGCTTTAGAAAAACTACACTTGTCTTAGAATATAAGTACCTACCTTTAACTACTAATTAAATGCATGTTTTATCTACCTATACTACTCGTATTATTAACTACCTAAAGATGATAACAGACACCTATCTTTCCAATTTGGAACAGTCAACTATTGTTTTAATCCCAGCACTAAAAGAAAAACAAAGATTTAACTACCTAACACCCATTAAAGAAATACCTACTACCCCATTCGTCATGTTATCACTACTGCGCACACTTAATAATAATACTACCGACAAGGGTGAGTGCGAGGTACCCCTAAAAATTAAAAATGGCCGCTGTCGGGTGCGGCTCGATTGGTGGCTATAACTCATTCGGGCAGCAGGGGCGCTAGTCATTTGTCTGCGTCCCACCCCCCCGCCCGAGAAATGCTCGCAAGATGGGGGATGCTAGTGTCATATTGTTTAATTGTGTTTAGGAAACTGTTTTAATGTATTTTTTTGAGGAAAATATTGTTTTTTGGGAAGGTTGGTGTAAGTTCTAAGATGTCATCAAGATCACCTACCGTTTCGGTACTTACCTACTTGTCTAACATTTTGTCCAGTCATACAGCTTTTGTAAGTTTCATGAACAATATTCTTTCTCTTCTTATTTATTTTTCTTGCTAGGGAGCTGCCACGATGGTATTCTACTCATCATTATGAACAACTTTTACTATGGGACAAAAAAATTGCTGCTCTCTACATTTTCACAAGATGTGAACATAAATGTAGGGAACAGCAAATTTTTTATTCACGATTTCAGGTTTGGTCCCATAATAAAAGTTGTTCATAATGATGAGTACAACACTATCGTGGCCGCCCCCGAGCCAATAAAAAAGCAGCGTGTATAGATTCTTTTATATTTTGTGAATAGACTGTAGATTTGTAGACCATTTACTATTTTGTTAAGTACCTGGTACTTGTTGACAGGCCTACACTGTCCTCCCATACCTTATAACACTGTACGTAATTTGAAAACATTGTGAAAGCCATTTTCAAAAGAGTAACCGTGAAGTTTCTTGCCGACTCTTCTCCATAGGAAACGACCAATTGGAACCGTGCACCTAGCTTCTGACGTTTCATACGTGCCCATGTAGGTTTATGTGAGATAAAATATTTTGATTTTGATTTTAAATATGTAGGTACCTACAATCCTACATACTTTTAGCTTATAGTAGGTACTAGCAGAGAAACGAACATCTGAACACCGTGAAGAAAAAATCTATTTGTAGGATCTAAGTATTAGATTCTTCCTGTATCTATAAATCAAAATGTGGTGACCTACATGCAATAAGAAAATGAAAATCTAACTATTATTAATAAATTCCATCACAAAAACTGTATCTACCGATGGCAAAGTTTCGATTAAGTTTTTCATTTTATGATATATTCAAATTGTAATTTTCTTTACTTTAGGCATGGTAAGTTAAGGTAGATAAAGAATAATACCAAATATAAACTGAAACTTAACTACCTAATCTTTCAAAACACAGTTACTATAAACTATTCATACTCAAACCATTAAATAATTACTTACAAACCTATCGGCACAACTCCTAAACGAAATTAAAAACTAGCGACAAGCAACTCTATGTGGGAGTCATCAGATAATATAAACTTAATTAGTTTCTTCGTGTTGCCTAAACGTAATTCTTATCTATGTATATGAATATACAAAGCCATAAGTAACTTAGAGGGACAGCTCTCACTGATTAGGTCTCCATAATACTGGCACCTTACAAACTTAATTCTTTTTTTGAAAAAAAAGGAAAAATTTCCTTGAAGGTTGATTAATGCCGAATTGAGTAGTACCAAAATAAGTTACCTTTGATTTTGTCAACGGTAAAGATAAGTTTGTGGGTGAGGTTGCGTGTTCCAAGGTAGTAATGGAACCCACCTCACGCACTCTTCCGAAATTATTTTAATAAAACCAGGTTAGGTGAATGTTTTGATATTTTTTCCTCAAAAAAATAGGGAAGGGAAATAAATGTGGAAATTATTTGACGTAGCTTGTTTTGTTTTCGTGGAAATTGTTGGTATTTTTGAGCTAGGTATTTCTAGTAGTTTGTTATCTGAATAATATTACAATTTGATTTATAGAATTTTCTGTAAGAAACACTCAAGTTTCTGAACGGAACCACACGCTTTGTTTAGCTTTATTGTATCATCAAGCTGCAGTTTTCTATCAAACTATTTTATGTCTACCTATTGTCGACTGTTCTTCAAACCTTTGTGTGAGCTAGTAAAGTCAAATTATTGTGACATTTAGAAGTGGGCTAAAATTCAACTGCAAGATTTACCAATATACATTCATAGTTGCATTGAGCAATACCTAGTTATAGATGAGGCTAATAAAAACATGTTTATAATCGATCAGATAATTCAATTTCAAAACGTGTTAGCTAATTTATTTTAAAACTGGCAGAAATTAAATGCGTCATACTGAATAACTAAAATTATAATTAAGCAGTCACAACACTAGGTAGTGTACAGGCGCGTACAGCGTTTCTAGCACAATATAATAATTGAATATTTGCAACCCTTATTAAGTCCAACAATGGTTGACCAAAAATAAATCAACAACAACAACTCTATCTTTGAAACAACAAAGCACTTGCATTCGCAACGATTATTATCTCTAAAACAAACTTAATGCATTTAAGGCTAGTAGCGACACGGTCTAGAGACATTTTACCACTTAGCAAACATAATTTCGCAATCAATTTGACCTTTACCTGCTCTTAAATAGAGCCCATTTTCGGATGGTCTAATCGCAAATTTCTTAATCGTTACCAGCCAATATCCTTTTGCGGTTGGTTTAGACTTTAGTGTTGAAGATATAGCGTCTGTTTTCAGTTGAGGAGGTATTACAAATGAATAATAGAAGGACCAGTCGTGATCGAGGATCGTGATTGCGACACCGTACTGCGTGCCCTTTGAACACGGGTTCCGTAGCCGTGAAAAATCACTTGAACATATGCAAGCTGCCGGCCTGTCCCTTGGCGACATTCTAATCCAGCGTAATGGTAGCAGCGACATTTATTACGTGTTTATTCTTGTAAATCAAAGTTTTATAGCAGTTTGGAGTAAGGCGGATTTACGTTAGTTATTGTGTAAGACCGGTAAATATCCATATTTGGGGAATTAAAGAAAATTATGGAGTCGTCATCTGCTTTGGAAGCATCAGTGTTAACTGCATCTAAAAATGTATTATTATCCTTGGGTAAAGGCAATATCCTCATAGGCTGTCACTTTTACAATCTTTAACTTCTTTTCACAACAAACTAGTATATATCACTGTTACTTTCTTAAATTATTACAGTTTAAAAGTAAAAATACTGTCTAAAAACTGTTTCTCAAAAACACTAATTTCAGTACCAACGCTCCAACTTTTTGTTCGCACTGTACTCCACAAATGATCGTTTGGTTGAACACGCGAACATGCTGGCACCGTGAGCTGTGTCGAAAGAATTATTGCCCTATCTATCTCGATATCAGTTTCATGATACCTGCACGCTGTTAAGACAAATATCAAGCACGATTAAGTGCTTTTAAAAGTTAGAAGTCTGTTAAAGGTGTAGCTGTTTAAAGAGACAGCTTGTAGATCAATTTCTCTTTTCCATTTCACTGTAAATATTTTTTTAAAACACTCAATCTTGGTACTTCTAAGTAATGTAGGTGGGGACAATAAAAAATAAGTAGGCATTCTGAAAATTCGTAAACTACGCACGATAAGCTCATGTCATCCACATGTGTGTTACGCAGTATATGATTCATAATACTAGTACATACTACAATAAAAATAATTATTTCATAATATATTAGCCAATAAAAAAATCGACTAATTATTTATCGACTCATCGATACTATCGATACATGCGCGAGAGCGTTTTGTTTAAAATTCGAACATCGACGCCGCCCGGTATGGCGCACAAGGGATCATAAAATATTATGGCTCTATTCTTTTCGATACGTGATAACTCCTGGATCAAGTGTTGAGTGAATGTTAATGTAGGGCTGTAGCTAATATGACACCGATATGCTTCCGGGATGTATCGATATGGTGTTTCCCAGGTTTGTTTTTGAAGTTTTCACAACACTGGCTGTGACGTTTTTGAGGAGTTGTCGTAGCGCGTCTGCTACGTAAGCTCAGTTTTGCTACGCGACCGTCTGTAGCGGTTGTGTTCATAAAATAAAAACAATGCCTAAAATATACTCAGCTAAAACTAGGGAAAGTAGAAATGTTTTTAATAACCTTTTCCGTCCAAAAAAATCTTTCGTACCAGTCAAAGTTTAAATATATTAACTTGGCTCATAAAATACTTTTATTACAAACATTTCAATCATCTACATCGAATGTTAATTACTAAAATGTCATAAACAGTTATACTTTATTATAGTTTAATTAATATACTATCGACCTGATGTTACGAGTCATAAATAATTCATCTATAAATCTATTATTTATTTATTTAAACAAATCATAACGCCGCATACATGTGCGTGTTGATAATATATAATTTGTGGAGCACGTGTCATCTTTTTTAAAAGTATTTTGGCATAGTAATGATGATCGAAGAAAACTATAAAACTTCACATTGGTATTCCGATAGTCTTTTTCTATTTACGACAATTTGGACACGTAGAGAGCTTTTTTTACGTTGAGTTTTCATTGAAACGGTACCTTAAAAATGCTGAAGACAGCTTTGAAACTTAATAAAATCATCTAAGTTATGTAGCAGGTGTGATTCAAAATAAATGTAGGCAAGTTAGATTTGTTCGTCAATAAAGATTAAACTTTAACTAAATTGTATTTGTTGTATGGACGGCAGCACATCAAGCTACTACAATCTGTCAAATTTCTTTAATAGATTTTCAACTTTATCGCTAAAGCATTAGGTTCAAGGTTGATTGGGAAAATTTGACAGTTTCGGGTAGCTTGACCTGCTGGCGTCTGTACCTAAATGCATTTTCCAAAAACATATTTCATTTGATACACAGTGAACCTTTACGAAACGTTATAATTCTGAAAACTGTTTAATCACCTTTAAAATTATCAGCTTCCGCTCCATTACGGACAGTGATGTTGCATCATTTATGAAACATGGACTTATTTGGCTTATACGTAGTGAAAATTTCCCAATAAATCAGTATATTTTATTGGATAGTTTGAGCTTTCAGCGGTAGGCGTCACAAATCATTGAAACGCATCGCCCGCCCAAACTGACGTCAAATGGTGCAGAAACTTTATGTATTGTGCGCACCTAGTTTTGATATGTGGTGACGTTTGTATTACATACTATTGTAGTTTTAAAAACTTCATAAATCGTGTTGAAAGTCGGTCAAACTATCTGTCCGAGAATATTGTTGTTTGTCTCTAAAGGACTGAATGGAACATTGTACTACATAGGTAAAACAAGCAAACAACATATAAATTCAATGTAGGTACCTACCTATGTTTATGATACGGTTCAAATGCTTAAAAGTAGGGCGATGCGTCCTAAGCGCAATCGTCATCTGCCTAGCCTTTTCCCAACTATGTTGGGGTCGGCTTCCAGTCAAACCTAATGCAGCTGAATAGGTACCAGTATTTTACATGGAGTGACTGCCTATCTGACCTCCACAACCCACTTACTGGGTGATACGACACCCCTTCCTGCCTCGTTGGTCTAGTGGTCGCAAGCGCTACTGCTGAGCATGAGGTCCTGGCTTCGATTCCCTGGTCGGGCAATGTGTTATTGGGTTTTTCTATCTGGAATTTCTCAGTAGCAGCCCGGAGTCTGGATTTGTGCCCGGTGGATGGCATTAGGCTCGCTCCCTGTTACATGGGACTTAAACATAACTGGCGAAAATGTGGGTGTACCTCTAGGGTGTGGGTGTAGGTATGCCTCTGCCTAACCCTTCGGGGAAACAAGGCGTGATGTTATGTTACGACACCCCTTGGTAAGACTGATTGTCACAGTTTTGGGCTTCTGACCACCCGTAACGATTGTCAAAGATACATATATATACCAATGTGAAATAATGAGCAAATTCACTGACGTCAAAACGTGTTGTCTTAAATGTGACTCATTCCTAATCAGTTGTCAGATTTATAATTTTAATGTACATTTTCTTTACGAGATGAGATGACACGTCTCAAAAACCATTGGTGGATAACATGCACAATAACTTTGATAATATCAGTTTACTATTAATAGTTTTTATCGGAAAATAGTTAGGAGCAAAAGAAGCAGTTTTACCAAATGAAAACAAATCCATTATAATAGTCTCTTATCAACCAATTCAAATTCAAATTCAAATATTTTTATTTCTAGAACATAGGTGAACAAAAGAACAGATGTCAATATTAATAAAAATGAGCGCTATGTCTTGCCGTCAACGGCGTACAAATATTGTAATTATAATTCCAGAATAATTGATAAAAATAATAAAATGAAATAAATGATACTCAATTAAAACAAAATTCAAATTCAATCAAAACATAATTTTGATATACCAAAACAGTTCCTGTTTGCCAAACAGCCATCTAGAACCATATAATTATTATAATGTTCATTAAAATGCCAGCAGCCTATTCCAATGGACCACGATAAACGCCAATTAAATCGTAGATTAGATTAAATTCAACCGTAATGTCTGTCTCAAGACAATCAAATGCAATGCCTCGTTTGATAGCGGAGGCAAGATTAATCGAGTACTGGACTCTAGTAGTGACGTGAAATGTCCTTAATTTAATGTGGCAAATAATATGTGCTATAATGATTGATATGGTTAATATTCATTTATCTTACATAATTAAAATATTGCAGCCAGCTGTATCAGTAGCAGACATGAATGACAGTGACAAGACATGTCACGGATACCTACATGCAAGTTTTGTACAAGAGAATTGATTAGATTTGTGAGTTATGTAATGAAACTAAAGTAGATTTACGAGTTTTCTCAATTAATTATGATAAACTAATAACCTAAATTGTTTAGTATTGTATCATTAGGTTATAAATGCTCCACCACAGTGTAATTAGATCTCTGAGATAGATTCTACTGTCATGATTTCCAAATATTAATAAGATTTCTAGTGATTCTATATCCTAAATATAAAATTGAAAGTATGTGATTTGCATCAAATGATTTTTGTATCAGTATAATCATGAAGTTTAAAAGTATCTCATTTGACAGTTACCGTAAAAGTACTGGTTTTTTAACGAAAGGGAATGGAAACATGATGTTTAGAGCGTGGCGCTTGGTTCTTTGGAAGTTAGCTCTTCGAGCCTCGGAACGTACCTAGAAGTTATTAGTAAGTAACACCAAGTTTGTATATGTATAAGAAGAAAAATACAGAATCATGCGTTCTGAAAAGGTGTCTCATTTCCCTACCTTGTATTTAAAAACGAGTACTTACATCTTCCAAGTTTTATTTTATTCTGCAATTGCAAGCAGCTGAGATGAGAATGCTAATAGAGATGTGTGGTGTTACACGAATGGATAGATTAAAAACTGAGTATATAAGAGGAAGTCTGAAAATGGCACCGGTGACTGAAAAGTTGGTGGAAATCGGTTGTCATGGTATGGGCATGTGATGCGGAGGAGTGAGGAAAATGTCGTGAGTGTGAATGTGGATGGCTACATGAGTAGGGGAAGACTAAAGAAGAAACGATGTATGACTGTATGAAAGATGATATGTCGAGAAAGGGGGTGACTACCGAGATGACCACGGTGCCGAAACGTGGACACTGTTAGTAGGGCTGATCCACAAATTTAAGGTCGCTCAGTGCGCTATGGAGCGGGCAATGCTCGGAGTTTCTTTGAAGGATAAGAGCAGGAATGAAGTTATCCGGAAATGAACCAGAGTTACCGACATAGCCTGCAGTTTGTCGAAGGACCGATGGCTGGTGGAGCAGACGAGATCTGAAGTGTAGACCGTGTATCGGAAAGCGAAGTGTGGGACGCCCCCCAGCTAGATGCACCGACGACCGTAAAAAGGTGGCTGGGACAGACTGGATGCGGAAGGCGGAGGAGAGGGTGTTGTGGCGCAGCCTGGGAGAGGCCTATGTCCAGCAGTGGACTCCGATAGGCTAAGTTGATTGATTGATTGACCGACATGACGACTAACAGAGAAGTATGGAAGAAAAAGACAAGTTGCGCCAACCCCGAATAAATTGGGATGAGGGTTGGAGAATGATGAGTCATTTACTTCGCTTAAGTATTAGTATCTACGGTTCTCTGTTTAATTGAATGCACTTATACCAGCTTTCAATCCTCTTCATTCTTCAAGGAACCCTTGTCACTGCAAGGTCAAGATAACGCATTGCGAATAAATTCCATAGGTTATTGCTAGTTACCTAAAAGCAGGAGTTAAGTAATTAGTGTTTATAATACAGAAGCATATCGAATTTGAAATTAATTAATATAAGCGGCTGTGTAAACCCATTATTCAATAAAACCGTAAAATTAATTAGCTATAATTATTCCGGATCGAGCGTAGAAATTTTAAAAGAGATAAAAAGTGGTGTGTCTAACATTGAATTATATATAGCTTGAGAACTTTTGACGCCTTAACGGTCTAACATGTAGACTTATGCGTAAGGATAAATGTGTTTTAATTACAAATAAATTACATAGGTAGGTCCATAGGTACTATCCAGCAAAAGACGTTGTAAATAATTTTTGCACTTGGCAGTGACAATTTAGTAAATTGTTGTTTTACAAAAGTTAGGTACTGCCACGATACTAAGGCAGATCACCACTTGTCTGTTTGGTCTCAACTGCGAGGTGTGTTGGTAGATATATAAATGAGGTACCTACACGGAAGCACTGCTATTACTATTTATTCGCTTATATGAAAACACATTACATTCTCAAGGGCAAAGCTAGCATCGCACTCTCTCTATATAAAACAATTTGACCATACGACAAAGTTCGAACCTATTCTAAATTCTAATAAACCAGTGTTTGTCTTATCAGCCAATGTCACAATCCGAGGAGGATTCAAGCGGAAGGCCGGCTCAATTAAAGCCTCTACAGTACTGACTTATTTACAGCAAAATATAATAATAATACTTAGTCCTCCAGACCGAATTCCGGCCATGGCGAGTGTGGCGACCAATCTCAGCGGAGATCAGCCTTCGGTGCGGGAGATATTATAGTGCGCAAGTTTGTGCGCAGACACAGGTGTATTCTCTCTTCCCTCACTCTCATAGTCCGATGGGACGGCAATCCGACACGACCGAGAGAGATCAGCTCCCTAATTGCGTAACAGCGTAACACACTATCAATCAGAATCTGAATGATTTATGCTTATTGCTAATCCACTGTCTTATATGTTCGAAAAATTTATCTGCTCAACAACGTAAATAACGCAATGAATGTTGTTGAACTGTCAAAATGAAACGGATTCCTACTGCAAGTGTGTTACGCATTAGGGTGCAAGCGCAGGGCCAACGGCTCATGCTCAGTTCCTATAAGCAAAAACGAATTATTTTGCTTACCAATGATAGATTTTTTTATTGCCAAACTGCCACATAAATACCTAGATTCGTAAGCTAATTTTACCTGTGATAGCTACTTCTATATGGGAGAGTCTACTATGCAAAGTATGAGGTTTTTGCTTAATTTTATTATTGGTAAAGACAAAAGAGTCTTAATTTTAACCAATAACGGTCCGTAAATTTTAGGAATCGGCCATTAACGTGCTTTCCAAGGCACGGGCGTATCACACCGCCGACTTCCAAATTCCGGGCTGTTACTAAGAAATTCTTAATGGAAAAACCTAATCACACTTTGCTCGACCCGGGAATCGAACCCCGGACCCCACACTCAGCAGTCGCGCTTGCAACCTCGAGATCAACGGGGCAGTCACAGCAAAATATATGTACTTACCTGCATAATTTATAAACGAATAGTCTTAAAACAATAATACTGACTTCTTTATAATAATTCGCCTTTTTTTCTTTCGACTGCCACGTTGGTCTAGTGGTCGCAAGCGCTACTGCTGAGCATAAGGTCCTGGGTTCGATTCCCGGGTCGGGCAAAGTGCAATTGGGTTTTTCCATCACGAATGTCTCAGAAGCAGCCCGGAGTCTGGATTTGTGCCCGGTAGATGGCAATATGTTCGCCCCCTATTACAGGGACTGAAACATAACTGGCGAAATGTGGGTATACTATTGGTGCACCTCTGCCTAACCCTTCGGGGATTACAAGCGTGATGTTATGTGTTATAATTATGAAAAGAAGAAAATTATCTTTAAAGAAGTACATATAGGTACAATTCGTTGAAATAAATCAAGACAGTTGCAGAAATTCTTAAAGCTATTATCATCAATGTTTCGCAGACTACCTCCTCCAAGTACATTCGAGGATGAGATGGTGTAGACACCAGTTTTCTAAGTATTTGAATCCCATGTTATTTCCACAAATTGTAAACACTCATCAGCTGGGCACCTACCTACCTACCTGAAGTAAAAAAGATCGTGTCAGGCATAAACATTTCCAAATTACATGAAAAGCAATCAATTTTAGCAGCACACGGCCCATCAATCCGAACACGGCATAAAATCTAAATCTGCGCGTGCACATGCATAGTTAATCATTCGTTAGCATAGCAATCTGCATGCGTAACGTACCCGCGATGTACACAGTAATTAATAATTTCGACACTCGCCGATTAACATTTAAATCAGACTCGCATTCGGTCGGGATTGGTCGGGTTCGGTCGGGAGCCGTCGTGCCCGATCGACCGTGGTCGGGGGGTGAACAGTGAAGTCTGACGGATTGATTTATATTTTGTTTATTCGGCAAACAAATGGCTTCGCCGCGTGTACGGGTATCGTCAGTGGCCAGTGCTGAATGCTGAGCCAGTTTTATCTGCTAAACCAAGATCAATAATAAATAATAGGCTTTTACATAAATGTTTCGAGTTTACCGCTTGTTTTACGAAAGCCGCGGTAAACTCCGAAATAGTTTATTATCACAGTGAGGTGTAACAATACTGTGCATAATTCATACTTTACTATTTCTTGATGTTAACTTTTCCGAGAATGAACATAACTGTTTTTGCGCCAACTAAAAACGGAGAAAGAAATATAATTTCGCTAAGCTCCAGACTATTTTTTGTTCTCAAGAACTACATTATTCTCATTCTCACTTAACTAAACTTGATGCTCGACGCATTGACAGTTAACAGTCAATTACCTACATGTGGGGTAAATGTACCGGTTGTAGTCTGCATTCTAAGCTTCTTTAAAAATGCCTATGTAAATCTTATTGCAGTTAACAGCGTGTAAATGTGGTGGCTAATCTATCACCATACAATTAACCTGCGTCTAGACGTACACGTATATACCTTCGACTTGTTGAAAGATAAATAGTGTCTGACAGCTAACTGGCCAAGCGCCTGCTTGATACTGATAACACTATCTGACAAATTACAGTTTACATTATAGATACATTGCACACCGTATTTCGTACTTGTAATTTACCTAACGAATGAGCCGTAGTTTTTTTTCTCACTAAACAAGTTTTATTTGATAATCATTTCGTCGAAAGAGTAAAAGAAAACTTGTAGGTACACTTTGCCAAAATTCCATTCTTATAAAGGTTAAAAACAGCTGGTATCCAGGCAATTACCTGGGTACTAATCCATAATTTTCCACTTAACAACTTAGTAATGACATAAATAATTGCACTTCTCGTACCATCTAGTACAGGTGACCTTCCACGAGTTCAGCACTTAATTGCGCGATAAAGGTATCGAAGCATATCCTATAAATTACCGCACCGTTAATATTGTCACTATGGACGTGGTTTTGTGGGCCGTCAATCGTGGGTCACGCTCGAGTGCCCGACGCTTGCCCGACGCTTGCCCGACGTTTGCCCGACGTTTGCCCGACGCTGTCCGTCATTGGGTGGCACGGCTCATAAACGAGACACCTTCTATTACCGTATGTATTAAGACTAGGAATGTATTAGCGCTAATAGGAAATTATTGGCTGGAGTTCAGATTGTGATGGTGGCTATTGAGACTAATAAAGCAGTTGAACATCAGTTCAACTGCTTTTCTGCGTCGAGGATAGAAATACTTCCTGTTTTGTTACTGATGTTCAATCTTTGCCAAGAATCGAATAGATCAAGTGAATCATCTCTATTCATTTGTAAGTCGGACCAGAATTCAGAGTCGGCCATAAAGGTCTTCCTCTTTCCGGTGACATTTCAGGCTTTGGTCCGCCATCCTTGGCAAATGCGTCGTCTTGCCAATGTAGCTTATCAAATAGCCTAATGGAATACAGATAAGTACCTATAATCTACTTAAAGTGCTTACCCTCTGTTCGGGTTCAGCTCGCCATCTTTGAGCAGTACCTGCCTGAAAACCTCATTACATGTCTATAGACAGATGTTTGTTTGAATAACTTTCAGGAATATTATCACTTATTACCTAAAATGTTGACATAGTACTGAATTCCCAGCAGCTTTACTCACTTTCCAACTCAAATATTCGCAAAAAAAATTTCGCGAGTTCGATTTCGCAATGTTTTCGCGACTATTTATTCCTGTCAACCGATGGGTGCACGTGTCTTAAGGCACGTAGGCCATTACTTCAAGTTTAGCTACTACATGGTTGGGCCATCCCACTAGAATACTTACCTACCTACAAGGGAATGTAAATACGCTTTCCGATTTCGTACTACTAAACTTTATAATGAATCACTGCTTTGGTATGTTAAGGATAAAATTATGCGATGAAATAAAAATATACTAGCACTATGAATATAAACAGTTCCTGAAAACAGTTTTAGCATGAGTTGTTATAATGTTATTTGGTTTAATTAGAGTCAAAGGCCAACCCATGGCCTAATTAGAGTATCCATAAATACTTTTTCCCCATAGTTTAGGCGTACGTTTACTTTCATATTGCCTGAAAGAAGAGCAATTACTTCTACATAAGGGACTTTTTTCACATTTTCAAACAAGATACCATCAAATCATTACAAATTAGGTCGTCAAAATATAAAATAATGTCTACCAACACACGTAACACAACAATTATTTCAAAATCGCGCAGAGGGCACACATGACTCGTGTTCGACACGCGCTGCCCAACCTTTTTTCATCAATTTGTCCAACGCATTGATATGCGAAATGTAGTCGCGAATCGCACGTCGCATACATACGATTAAAAAATCGCCGCGGTAGGTGACCAGTGCGTACTCAGCTTTAATTGAATAGATTTAGCGTCACAACCCGACTCCTAATTGTCTAATTTGAAGCGAAAACAAGGTATGGTTGACGGACGAATTTATTACAGTGGTATGCAGAAGGACTTTCTTTTGGTGCGATATAAACAGTGGCGGGAATAACAAACAGTAACGTTATAGGGCTTCTTGACACTGATACTGATTAGGCAAGATTATGAATTAGGTCTTGGCACACTTTAATCGTACCCCTTGGCCAAGACTTCAAACTCAACGTGAGTTTGAAATCTTGGGCAAGGGTTTACGATTCTCTCTATCGCACCACCTAGTCAGTTTTACAGGCATTCAGCACCCAGATTGCGTAACACAATATCTATCACAATCTGAATGATTTTGAAGCATAATGCTAATCCATTGCTTCATATGTTCGAAAAATTTGTCTGCTCAACAACGTAAATAACGCAATTAATGTTGTTGAACTGTCAATATGAAACCGATTCCTACTGTAAGTCTTTTATGCAATTGCCCCGCTGTTCAGATATCAAACTATACAAGATTACAATTATCTAATATGAACAAAAGTTACAATTCCATACTGGATAACTTACGTATATTTCAGTTCATAAACGTTAGATACTTACCTACATCGCAATTGCATTCTGAAAAAAAACATCTGTAGAGATGTTTTTTTTTTCAGGCTGAAGGCTCTAGCCTTCTAGTGCTCTCAGTCAAAGACATTTCCATTCACATCTACGTTTCTAATAACATTGCATCATTACAAAAAATAGCACTATACATTGTCAACATTTTTAAATTATTCAAAACACTTAAGGGCAAAAAGTAATCAAGACACTATTGTTTAGCCGGCCTTGTGTCTAGGTCCAGCATTATTATTCGTAGACCGGCGACCATAAACCTGAAGGTATGTAGGCAAGGCATGTGGGTGGCCTATGCTAAACTGTCGATACTGCCAAACGTCGGCGGACGGTTGTGGAATATCTATGACCAGCGGCCAGCTCGGTCCGCTGGAGGTCTCAGAAAGAAAAGTTTTGCTGCGGATGTATTGTTTTGGATTGAAAGAATTGGGGCGGGATAGCGGTATGTCGGTTCGTTTGATTTTCCTTGTGGCCGTAAAGCGAACCGCGCCGGCGCCAGCCTTAATATTTTCGATAATTTATTAGTGTCAACTGACAGATTAGTTCGTCACGTTTACTACTTACATACTTGACTAATAATAACAGCTACCTAAGCATAAATCAGTTTGGTGCGCATGTCATAATTTTTAAACTGTCACTATGCTACGAGGTCCCCACGCCACCTGCATTACAAATTCAAGTCTCTAATTAGTTTTACGAGTCCTGTTAACAACTCAAGATATCAATCAACATACGCAACACACGTAATCCCATGATTAACTCGATGGATCACTCTTCTTCAACTTAAGTCAGAAGAAGCATCTTTCACGGCACAACTTAGGAAAGCATCCAAATTTTTTTTCACAATTTATCATGACGAGCAATTCAAAACACGCAAATAAAACTAAAACAAACCATGTTCTCGCGGCACTAAAATAAAGACAAAAGACGACACCAATAAATTGTCGTTGAAAAGTAACCAAAGCATTATACAGTTGCATAACAGTACAGTAACAGTAAATAAAAAGAGGAAAAAGGAGCAAAACTGTGCACGAAACTGTGCGCTTTTAAATACGGACGACGTTGAGCGCGGGTAAGGCAAAGACATTTATGTTCACTAAACAAGTAGTAAAAGTCACTACTTGAGCGTTTTTATGGCACTCATAAATGTCAGATTGTGCGCCGGGGGTTTAGCAGGCCCAGGCCGGCCCGTACGCGGGACGGTGCCCGAAGCCCGACCTACTGAATAAGGCATCCGATTTTACAAACCCGACCACCGATACTTAATTGATTCTGTTCATTTCTCAATTTGTGTGTGTGTTTTTTAATGTTTCCGTTTACACTCACTTGATGTTTACGACTGTCATTCGTTGTATAATAAAGCGATTTCTTTCTCTTTTTCAGGTAACCATTTCTGCTGTTTAACCGTCCATAAACAATAAGGCGTCATTAAATGGTGAGTTGACGGCTGCGGAGAATGTTTAGCTGGTGAATGACGAGCGAGCACAACGAGATCACGCCGCCTCGCAATATTTAGCACAAAAGTTCACATAACAAGAGTTGCTACTGTAAAAGGAAACTTTATAGCCGAAGACAGACGTGAGAATAGGTCGCGTTTCTCAGCAACGGGCCCCTATGCAAATTATTGCATCATTAAACACCTCGTTGCGAGCTTTCGTGTTGGATTGACGTTTACTACACTAGCCAGTTGTCTCAGGTTTGAACACGATTTGTAAGACCGGATGCGTTTGACTGGCGTTAGTTTGTTCAATTATTGTAAAGAAAACGCGTTGTTCTTGCTCTGATTGACGGCTCCAGATAACGCGTTATACAGGGCATGTTTTTAATCACTACCCAAATTTTCGCAGGTTGTTCTACCCATGAATACGAACAACTTTCACTATGGGACCAACTCTGAAATCACGAAAAAAAATCTGCTGTTTCATACATTTTGGTCGAGTAGGTATTGAACTTTTGTATGAATCAGCTGATTTTTTCTTCGTGATTTCAGAGTTGGTCCCATAGTAAAAGTTGTTCATATTCATGGGTAGAACACCCTGCGAAAATTTGGATAGTGATTAAAAAAATGCCCTGTATATGTTTAGATATTTTGCCGCCCATGTGTGAGCAAGCATGCAAATTAAATCGCCGTAATATTATTATGATTAAGGCGACACACCCATCTTGTTAGGTCAAGTCTTAATTATCCGTTACTAAGGAACTATAAATTCTCAACTTTATTGCGACAACACGTTGACTCATTTGCTGCTAAATTATTTTAAAGAGCTGCTTTAAATTAAAACGGTTGAGATAAAACGCAAAATGGCCAGTGTTTCAATATTCTGGTATGAAAATGTTGACAGCATCCGTCTACGAGCCGCGTATTTGCATAGTACCTACGTGTTTACGACCAACTAGGGTTATCACTGTACTAAAGAACTTTTTTAGTGTAAACCATTTTGCTACTGGTGAACTCGTAAAATGTATATCTCGATGAAGGCATAAGTGCGGTAGCGCAAATAAAATCTTTGAGTAACTGGGTTGTTTTAGTAACGACTTTTCATGTTATGCCTGTCGAGTTTTCGGGTCTAAAATAACACGGATATAAAATTGATGCATTGGAACTAAATAACCTTTAGTTATCTATGACAAGTGTGGTACAAAAATTATGTGCAAAGCGCGACGTAGTTCATAGATTTCCAGCGATTCGAGTAGTTTATTTGCTTTCACAATTTTCCACAGCAGCCATACACTGTTTAATAAATTAAATAGATACTAGTTTTCGTACTTATGTCATGTGCTAAATTGGTATTTGTATCATGCTTAACTGCTTATCACTTGCTCTTTTTTATTAATTTCCTGGAACACATAAAGTCTCACCTGTTGTCAAACATGACAGCAATTTTAATGGTTTTACAAATTAGGAACACAATTTTCCCGTCACTTATGAATGCAATTTATTATAACTCTTCACCAGCAGGCAGCCCTACTGCCATATCCTAGGCAGTACACCTGCTAGCGGGCAGTAGACATGTGTATGGTGGGACGCTGACTTTTATTGACGCGGCCGTGTTTATTACTCGCTCCTGCCTTCTTCGGGCGAGCCTGGCGACAGTTCTGCCTTTCGGTGTACCGGGGTTGAAGGATAACAACGGCGCGAGTGATTTTGTATAATTTTTTTTTTAATTTTGCCAGTTCTGAGTACTGTTTTGATAATAATACGCGTATTTGAGAACGATGCTTAAGCATGAACGAGTCTTGATTGAAAACTGACAGACGAATCTGGGGGCCAACCACTACCACTTAAAGCATTTTAATGTTACTTCAGTGTGAGAAAGAGATGGAGCTATACAGGACGTCTAGCTCCATCTCTTTTCCACACTGAAGTAAGATTACAATAATACTGCGTTATGAGGTGGTAATGAGGTGATAAGGTAATGTAGTTTAAAATCGAAACTATCGTTTACTTTTTTACTCAATAGGTGTGTAGATAATTAAATCTATAGGATATATTATCAAGATATGAGTATGACTTTTAAACATAGCCACGTTTAATTTTATTCTATAAAAACAAGGACCAATTTACTATTCCATTTAAGTCCATCAGCAAAATAAATAATAATAATATTCCAGTTGAGTGAACTCTTTACTGTTTAATAATGCGCATAATGAATAAGAAAATGCAAGCAAAACTTTAATATAACTTAATAAGAATAAAATATAAAGCGTTGACGAGTCAATTTAGGTTTCCGCTTCCGCCCGTAACTTGGGTCATTTTGCAAACTTCGTTTTATGGGTTTTGAATTACGTATGTTAAATAGAAAATGAGGCATGGGAATATTCTACTTAGTCGCTTAGCGGGCCCGATGCAAAGGAATTTGATTGGAATTGAATTGAATTTGTTTTGCATGAATTCACTATGCGGTCTTAGTTTACTACATCAATAAAATATTTTATTTAATTCTTTTCTCTATTTTCTATGCCGAAATCGTAAAACCTATTTTATTTCTATTCAATTAAGACAGACGGGTAAGTAAAACTTGGTTTTATAGATGCTTAATGGCACATCAGCATAATCCAGATTACGAGTTGTTTCTTTCATTTTTACTTTCATTTGGTACTAAAATGTATGCTTATGTATCTGTCAAGTTTTCTCCTTTTATTGGAAATGACATTATTTTTTTTTCTGTACAGGCTTTTTATTGATATTCATGGTGATAAATTTTGAACCTCAACAGACCTTCCGTTGATGCATCGCTAGGAAAGTCTATGGTATTAGTAATCGGTGCAGCAATTTTCTAAACTCTAGTCTGCATTATCTCCAAATGCTGTATTAGCTTCAAAGTCTGTCTTCTGTCTTTTACTTTTTCATCGGGAAAGCAATAGTCCACCGATTGCGTCTCCCGATTTTTCATGTTCTAAAAATTCCTAAAAAGTTTAGTTTAAAAACCTGTCGAGTTTGAACACAATCCTTTCATAAAGCTAATCATTCTACCATAAAATAGGTGCGTATACGTCGAGAGCACCAATCGTAATGGCGCGAGAGGGCATGTCCGCGATCGTAGCGCCACGATAGCATTGTGCGGTGTGGTGCGCAAGAGTCGATCGCGACGCCGATTTCGAACGCCTGTCGCTTACGTGTCGCCTCCCGCCCGTATCTCAGACCGCATCGCACGCAAATTATAATCGATACCATTATTGTAATATCCGAGTGTAACATTCACACCACTATTGTTCCTTTTCTTTGGCGTAGTCTTAGCTCTTTGTTCGCGGCCGTCTGATGCTGTTACAGATCTATCTAAAAAATCAAGTAACAGATACATTGTTCAATTATAGCTTTCAACTGTGTAATAGTAGCTAATTAACACGTGATTTATTAACACCTCTCAAATGTATTATTAATAAGATTCTTGGAAGAGTTTCTCGTTTGAGCTTTTTTGCGTGTGTCGGTATGTTAAAATTTTCTTTTAATTTCGGCTGGGAAATGCAGAGTTATTCATAATTTTCATACACATGATAATTAAAAGCAAGGATTGCAGTGTTTTGTCGTCTTTTCGTGTAGTGTTTAAGTTTATTATCTTGTTTAATGATTTCGTGTGATCATTAACAAGGAGTTCTGACAGACCGCGTGCCGTATCGGCCGAGACGTCCAATTTAAGTGCCGACAAGGGGGACACGTAGTCAACAACTGACATCGATGGTAAAAAGTTCATTTTGTTCCAGCAGTGTTTATTTCGTTTCCAACTGTCCTTTCTGGTTTCACACTCCGACCAAAATGTACCGAATGTTCGTTTAATCGGAACATTTTCTCGTTCCGCACGAGTTATGACTTACGATAATTATTTTTTTAATAGTAATGAGCTGTCAACTCTTATAGTCATTACGACTTTTCGATTGTGTAATTGGATAATTTATTCGATCTTTATCTTTTCAATTAGCGTCGTGTCCAATGATGTGATGTTTTAATATTCATCTGACAAATTGTTGCCATTAATTTTTAATCAGTTTTTTTTGTTATTTAGTTGCTTCAACATTGTATGCATCATGAACAAGCGTGACTAGTGTACGACTTTATTATTTGTGCAGTTTATAGGTGTTAATTGTTATCTCAGGCTTGTTTTAGATATTCCTATTAGTTTTTACGAATTAATTGAGTCGACTCATGTTTTTCATTGCATCGCTCTATCACACCTGGTGAGCATAGCACAAAAACATAAAACAAAAACATATATGGCTACTAGCTATTGCCGCGGTTTCGCTCGCGAGTGAAATTTCCAAAACTCCTTCCTTAGTGGATGCTTACAACATAAAACACATCAACTGACAAAATTTTAAGTTAGTGACCGGTTCAGGCTCTGCGTTGATGAATCAGGCAGTCAGGACAAATAATTATTTAAGTATAGGTATATAAGTTGACTCAGGGGCTCGTGGCTGCCTGGAGGTGGCCCTCAACAAGTCGGAGGCCATGGTGTTCCATGGTCCCCGGTGGGCGCCGCCGCCCGGATCACACATAGTGGTCGGGGGGTCCGGATCGCTGTCGAGTCTACCATGAAGTACCTGGGATTGGTGCTCGACAGCCGGTGGGACTTCGGACCCCACTTCCGGCGGCTGGTGCCCAAGTTGATGGGCGCGGCTGGGGCGCTGTCAACGCTGCTTCCCAATCTGGGGGGCCCGAGCGCCGCCTGTAGGTGACTCTACGTGGGGATCGTGCGATCGATGGCCCTGTAGAGGCCCCGAACTGGGCGGCTGACCTGACGGCCGGTAGCGTCGCTGTTCTATGGAGGCCGCAAAGAGCGATGGCCGTAAGAGTCATCAGGGGGTATCGCACGATCTCCTACGAGGCGGCTTGCGCACTGGCCGGATCCCCGCCCTGGGACCTGGAGGCGAAATTACTCGCGTCATTGTATCGGTGGCGCGAGGAAATGCACCGATGCAGCGACAAATGGAGCAGCGTCGGTCGCAGCTTCGCGAGGTCCTGGTGGCGGAATGGCGGGACAGACTCTCACGCCCTACCTCGGCACCATCGAGGCGGTCCGGCCGGTGCTCGACCTTTGGCTCGGGAGGAGGCACGGCTCCCTGTCGTTTCGGGTGACGCAGGTGCTCTCGGGGCATGGTTGCTTCGGGAAGTATCTGTGTCGCATAAACAGGGAGCCGGACGCCCGGTGTCACCACTGCGTCGACTGTCGGCAGGACACGGCGCGGCATACGCTGGCAGAGTGTGCCGCTTGGGAGGAGCCGCGCCGTGCCCTCATCTCTGGAGTAGGCAGTGACCTGTCGGTGCCGGCTGTCGTGAATTCGATGGTCGGCAGCGAGGAGTCCTGGGACGCGGTGCTTTCCTTCTGCGAGACAGTCATCTCGCAGAAGGAGACCACATCCTCTCATCTGGCCCGCAGCAGGCACACCGGGCGTCGGTGGAGGGCGGACAACGCCCTCTTCCAGCCCCCCTAAATGGGTCCAGGGGTGACAGACTTGGGGACGTCCGTCGCTTCCCATACATCGGACCCGAGGTGGCGGCGCGTAGTGTTCCATGCGCGCCCCTCTTAGACGTCGCGGGGGGAGTCAAACACCTCACTCCCCCCCTCAACACGAGGAGAGGCCTGCCGTGGCGGGCCGGCACCAGCCGGGGATTGTGGAAGGATCGTTCCCGCGACCCTCGGCGTAGGTGTCAGGTGGAACACCGGGGTGGTTTTTAGTCAGTAAGAGTCTGACAGACCCCTCCGCCCGCCCCAGGGCGGAGGACATCCATGAGGATTTTCCACCCTGAAACAAAAAAAAGGGCTCGTGGCTAATAACATTTCAACCAAAATGGAGTGTTAAGTCGAAGACAATTTGGTTACCAGAAAAACGTTGGGACACAAGACGCAATATCGACTCTAATTAAGGACGTAGTGAGCAGATTGGATGACAAACAGAAAGTAGCTGGGCTTTTCTTAGATTTAAGTTCAGCATTTGACACCGTGGACCATAAACTACTGCTTCAAAAATTTGAGCACTACGGGGTCAGGGGTAAAGCTCTGGCACTTTTCACGTCATATTTAAAAACCAGAAAGATGTTTGTGGAGATAGAGGCAGTGGTGTCACAGACAAATTCTTCAGGCAAAAATTGTCCAACTGAAGAAACATACAGGTCCCAATTGTCTCCTGTGAACACTGGCGTACCACAAGGCTCCATACTGGGTCCGATATTTTTTATCGCGTTTGTAAATGACCTTATACAACACATGATGGAAAAAGCTATGGGATCTATCCAGCTTGTGGTATTTGCCGATGATACCAATGCCATTGTTTCGGCTGACAATATATACGTTCTTAATTCCATAGTCAATCAAACCTTAGACATTTTCCACAGCTGGTTTGCTGTTAACGGTCTTAAAGTGAATGCCAGTAAAACTAATGTAATGCTTTTTCGTACCACTTCCAATAACAAAGATAGTATTAACTGTGTCATAAATGGAGAAACAGTGAGCGTGGTCCAGGTAGTTAAGTTTCTGGGAGTTTATATCGATTGCCAGTTAAACTGGAAGCAAGAGCTAGCTCACCTGGAAAAAGCAATCAGCTCTGCCTGTTACGTACTACGAAGTCTGAGAAACGAGGTAACCATAAAACATTTGAAAATGGTCTATTACGCATTAGTGGAATCAAAACTGAGATACAGCATACTTTTCTGGGGAGGAAGTTATGACTACAATACTCAGAGAGCTTTTGTAATTCAGAAAAGAGCAGTCAGGACCATAGTTAGAATCCAACAGCAAGAATCATGCAAGCCTCATTTTATTGACTTAAATATATTGACAGTCCCAAGCTTGTACATTATGGTCCTACTTAGTCACTTATCAAAGTACATCTTTGAATATGAGACTGAAGATGAAAGGCAAAAAAGGGAAAATACAAGAAGAAAAGATCTCCAGTTGAAACAAGTGCCTCACCTGAACATTGCAAAGCATAGTGCCTACCACAAGTCAATAAAAATGTTTAATAAACTGCCGGCAGAAATAAAAAGTTTAGCATATAAAAGTGAGTTTCAGAGTAAGCTTAAACTGTTCTTGTTAAGCAAGTGTCTATATTCTGCTGATGAATTATAATTTAATAAGAATGGACATTTTATTGTGTTTTATGAATTGACATTGGACATTGATTTTATAGCTTTTATATCTTTATTTGTTTTTGTTGTTTTATATTTTATTCTTATTATTATTTTTGTGATATAATTTAATTAGTATAATTGTGATGATTTAAATATGGATCGACATTTAATTTTGTTACTAATTGTGATGATCTAGCTAGATATGGTCTGCATGTATGATTTTTACTATATATTTAGTTATAGAAATTCAGACACAATGTAAAAATTGTTATTGAATGAATAAATAACAACAGCCGCACGGGTCGATCGATCAGGTTAAGGTACGCTTGTCGCGGTCGGTCTGTAGATGGATTACCATCTTTACATACCGATACCCCTCCGCGCCTCGGATAGCACGTTAAGCCGGTGGTCCCGACTGTAATTCTTGGATCTTTGACAGTCGTTACGGGTCGTCAGAAGCCCGAAAGTCTGACAACCAGTCTTACCAAGGGGTATCGTGTTACCCAGTAACTGGGTTGTGGAGGTCAGATAGACAGTCGCTCCATGTAAAATACTGGTATTCAGCTGCATCCGGTTAGATTGGAAGCCGATCCCAACATAGTTGGGAAATGGCTAGGCTGATTGATTGATTGATATAAGTTCACTCATGTCTCATTGCAGCGCTCTACGCTCTGTTGTCCGCAGCTTCGCTCTTGAGTGAAATTTCCAAAAATCCTTCCTTATTGAACGATTGAAAAGACATCAACTGCCAAAAATTCAAGTTTGTAGACCCAGCGGTTTAGGCTCTATGTTGATTAATCAGTCAGTCAGGACAAGTAGGTAATTATATTTATATGTATAGATACATATTTATATTGAAACATTCAAATAAAGCTTTTAATCAATATCTATAAGGTACAATAACGTTGTTAACCTCAATCACTTTCTCAAGCTTCTCGGCAATGACGACCATCATACACTTATACTAGTATCCGCCCAATATCCATTTGCGTTGCCCTTACAAAAACCAGTAAGAGATAATCATTAGTCTTTACTAATGTGTGTTTTAAATGATAATTTGTCTTAATTACTTTTCATCTAAAACAAATTATCATTTAAAACACGCACCAGTAAAGTTATGCCTTCAACTTTAAATAAAAAGAACATGAAAATATTAGATCCATTGCATCGAAAAACTTTTGAAACAAACAGAAGAGAGCCTCTAACTTCACTAAACAACAACCTCTTTCGCAACTTATTGGCGATCGAACTGCAATCGCGCCAGCAACAACCATGCATTAATAAGAACAGATAAAATCCTCCTTTTTATCTAGACACGGAGTTTGGGCGTGTCCATAGTGGCACTGTCCTCATAAATCACAGCACTTACGAACATTGTTTCATCTCATAAATGCGATACAGTGCTGTCTTTATTTGCAGCCTGTCCGATAACAGGGAAGATCTCAATTCGCTTGGATCCAATCTTGAGTGAGGTGTATTGTGCGATATGGAGATGAAAGGTTTTGTTCTGGAGTTCGGACCTGGTTCTGTGTGACTGGAGTTTTGTAATGTAATCTTAGGATATAAAAATAGAAATGAAGTTTAGTTAAAAGCCTATTTTTTTTTTAGAGATATAAATGTGATTGATTCAAATGCTTTATATACAACGGAGAGATATTCAATTTTATTACCACTATTTACTTCCGTATACATTTTCAATTTACGATGGGCTTAAAATAAAACAGCATAAGCCCAATATTTAATGTTTTTTTTTTCATAAATATTTATTAATAATTCCGTTACCGGTCACTTTGTGTGGTACGCGACTTTCTCCAAAGTTCATGAAATTCAATAGGTAATTAATTTATCAATGTTTATGAGATAACATTAGGAAATTGCCTTTTCGTAAGTGGCGTTTCGCATTCGGTCAAGAAACTCATTAATAGTTAGTTAACTTTCCAACAGCTGAAGAAACAGGTGAAAGTCCTATGCAAAACAGGGTCACTATGCTAAGGCATCACGCGAGACACAACAGCTGTTACGTAAAACAGCGTATAACGGCTCTAAAGCTATAAATTGACGCAATATAAGGTCAGGGTCCCCATATAAACGTTCAGTGTTCGACGTTGGATGCACTACTCCGCAAAGTGGTCATTCGTTTCAAATAAATTACCATGTAATGGCGCGTTAATTTGCATACTCTACTCGACGATACAATTGTTTCTGCAAACTAAACACAACCTTACCTCAGAAGTATAAGTCACATTTTCCTTCACACAGTCGGTTTCATTCAAAGCTTCAGCGATGGTGCTGCCACAGCGGCAAAGCTCCGAACTACGGAGCTTTCACGAAAGTTCATGCGCCATCCCAGAGATGGCGTAACGATCGCGGGGTAAAATGGTTCCAGTTTCAGCCGTGTTCGGGTAGCTACGGGGGTTGAAATTGTTCGCGTTTGAAGCTAGAGGGTGGTTTTGTCGCTCGTAAATGTTACGGGGTTGAACGAATAGATGGCGCTACACCGGGTCGTGGGAACTTTGTGAACTTTTTGGAGCTTTCGTTACCACGTGCGAACAAGTTAGCAAGATGGATGATTAAATGAATGGTTATATTAACACTTTTACTGTATGCATATTATGTTTGATTTGCCACGGCCGCCATTCAATTATTTTTATACCCATTCAATTACATTTTTAATATTTCAGAGTTTTGGCTTTAACTTATTTTCATTAAGTTGTAGGTATACCTATGTAGGAAGAACAAGTTTTAATAATATTAGAGAACAACTTATTAAGAGATTAGATCCAGGTAACTAATGGGCTAAATATCTAAGTATAAGTATTAGTGAAATCCTAAAACCACTTGAATAGGTAAGTACTGTAGGTAATCATATTTATTTCAAAGAGTTGTGTTTACATACAGCCAGTGTCGTATCTTTCAATGAAGACACAACAAAAGTAGATGTAGCAAAAACTTTTTCAAACGCCTATTTATTCCAATTTCTAACAATGAAAAGTGAAAGTGCGAATCTCCATGCAAATTATAATTCGAACAAATATACCTGCTTCTGTGTATTGTTCTCAATTGCATAAGCATAGTTGACAATTAAAGTCGTAAATCTAATGTTTGACCCAATTCAAGACTACTTTTGTCGACATTTTTGTTTCTTCAATTGTTTTGACTTACCTGTTGTTGAGAAATGTTGAGGTCTTTTGATTTTTTGTGCAACTGACTTCCTTGTGCGTGGTTTGCGAAGGTGGTTGTGTAAATGTTTGGTTACCTGAGGTTTTTAATGCATATTTTGAGATTTTGGCAGATCTAGCAATACGTCATGTTCCGAGGCCATCAACTTTTGTCATAATGTTGAGGTAATGGTGGCTAAAAGTCTTAATAAGCAGTTAGAAAACGCTTTCAATAAAAAAAATTGAATTATCACCTTCTTTTGATGCCATTCAACTGGGCTCTGCGAAACCAGTTTTGTCCTCTACGAGGTGGAATAAATGTTCAGCGTTGCAACTATTGATACTCAAGACTTACGATAGTTGAAACTTTAGCCGCGACTCGAATTTCCAATCAGGAGCGCTAATTAACTGAAAATTATTCTAAAATCTTACAACCTCCGAAACACAACCGCAGCGGAGAAATTTAGATGTCTCATGCACTAAGCAAACACATATGATTTATATCCAAACACGGGGTACGATGACGTTTCCACGCCATAAATTCCAGCCCTCAAGGCGAGCGGACATATCGGGTGCTTTATGAAGAGCACAGACTCGACGACAGCACGGATACGACCAGCGTACCTAGCCGGGTATAAATTGGTACACGCGCCGGTCACAGGCCGGTACACCCGGGTACGCCAGGGTATAAATCTGGCACATCCGGCCGGCTACCGCGCCGGTAGTGGCGACGATTATTCACCCAATATCGAGTTTTGGCTTCACTAGCTAGCTTTCTAATCTTCGCTTTCGTCGAACTGGATTTATGTCGGATGCTAGAAACGTTTTTTTTTTTTTGTATTTTTAAGGCTCACCCAACCCAGATTTCGTTTTCAGTTTCTGCTGTTAAACCTCGTGAAATACGCCCGAATCATTTTCACGTGACAGCATCCCCAATTCAGTGTGTCCATCCATTAATTTCCATTACGAAACAAGAAAAAGTTAGTTTAATTTCTCGTACTTATCCTCTCGTGACTTTGATAACATTTCGCTTAGTTACATTTCTAACAAAGAAAATGCCGAACAACTTTCGTAGCTGAGAAAACCTACCAAATTATGACGTAACTACTAAAAGCTTTGGCATCGACTTCTAGAGCGGAGCCCTAAATCAACGTCCATACTCATTAGGGCGCGTTCGGGAATTCTCGGAGTAAACAACACGCTGCCCTTCGACTGTCGCTCGTCTAGACGTGACCCAGCTCACCTAGCTTTGCCTTTTTTCCACCAGCCAAATCCCCGAATCACACACGGCTAATGCGCGACCGTTCGCTATAAATCAACTCGCCATTTTTGTTTTCAACGCACCGATAACTCTTTTGTCATAGGGTGATGTAGTAGTAGAAGTAGGTAGGGGTCCAATGGAGTTATTTATATTGTCGTATTTTCCTTGGTGGAAGAAAATTTCCTTTCTGTTTGCTTCATGGGTCAGTGATCAGATTCGTTCGGCGGTGCCTGCTGCTGATGGCTGTGGCTAACAAGCATAGGGATGTAAGTGAAACATCATGTAATTATTGCAGCAATTAAATGAACACATTCTTGTTATCTTAAGGACTATCACGGCTTGAACAAAGCGCTGGTAAATTACTTACCTGCTCTTAATCTCCTTTACAACCAGTTATTATAAAAGGTATGGTATTATCAAAGTTAAAAACTGCAATTAATCTGTTAAATTATTATTAAATTGTCGCAAGGAGGCACTTATTGGAAATTACTGTATCATTAAGTTGGAACGCAATTTAAATTATATTTGCACAGGCGATCGAATGTACCTACTTATTATTAGTTCTAAGATTGATTAGTTGATTGATTATGTAATTCTATTGACTGCATTCCATTTAAGATTGACTTGAGTAAAAAAGATAAAATCTAGCAAAGCATTTTCAATCATAAGAATTGCTTAGATTATTTTAAAAACGGAATCCACTCAATCATCTTTAAGCGGACTCTGCTCCTGAAAAGAGAATAAAAACCAGATTATTAAAACTATTATTGTCAAACCAATGAAGTTGAGACTGAACAAAAAACGTTTGTTAACAATTTTCAGTGTCGCCTTTCTTTACCGGGAGCGTTTGCACCCCACGACTCCTAGTTTGCAGGCTCGCTCCCTATAAGGGAAATAATTGTTTATTTTCGACAGCCACGCACTAAGTCCACTGTGACCTAACGACCATGTATACAGCGGTCACCCTAAAATCGTGATAAACTCGATTAGGAAATTTCATGAATTTTGTTGGGTTTAATCTACACGTAAAATGAACATCATAGTAGCTATTTTTAGGTCCCTATAGGTAGATAATAGGAATCTTTTGCAATCCGTTTAAAGGAATTAGTGACGAATTTAGGTAGGGCAAAACTTGGGTAATCGGTGATAGTTTTGTTTTTTACTTGTAAAATTCGATTCATTGATCAGACTATTTTTTAAATTAGTGTGATATAGTAGACAAAATAAGTTTTGCTAACTTATATCTAAAAATGTGGCAAATACTATAATGATTGAAAAATGTACATTTATCAAGTCAGTAGTAACTTGGTAATAAAACACAATTATCTATCACCGAATAGCTGCATATCACGAATTAGCCAAGTTTTGCCCTAGGACGTGTACTTACCCGTAGGTATGTAGGTATCTATTTTTGTCTACTTTTCTGGCCTATCCCTTTTATTTCCATTACCAATTGGAATCACTAACTCTACATTAAGCAATTTAAATAAAAATTAGGATAACGCAAAAGCTTTTAAATATTTGCTAGTCTAGTAAGTGTCGATTGTTCGTTTCGCACATCCTCTTGCATTGCATTCTAACACCCCACTTTAATACCAAACATTCCAGATTTAAAACAATCTTCCCGCTCAAATAAAATGCGTTTACATACCGAACGCAATCAACGGCAATACTAAACTTTTTTCTGCACCCATAGACAGTAGCGACATAAATAACAGGGACATAGCGGGAAGCATAGACTATACAATGGCAAATGTCGGTGCTCACTCGCGACCATTGTAGCGTGGCGCGGAGGCGTTACGAATCAATGGAGGGAATTATCGGCACTGCGACTGGCGTGGAGATGACGTACGTGGAAAAATATGGGAGCAATCATCTTGTTAGCGGGTTAAAATGATCCTGTATGTTGTAGATCGGGTCTGTTATATTATTTGAGTCCTTGTAAGGATAGGTGAATACTTTCTTGAGGACTGCAGAAGGTCCTGTTTACCACATCCACACCATCACACTTCGGAAAGTATTGGATCTTGAATTAAATTGAATGTAATGTCATCCAGGATTTGGTAAAGTGCTTGAGGTTATGGGAACAAAATTGTCAAGCGCGTATGAGCAAGGGATAATGAGAGCAATGAATGATGGAAATTAATTCCTGGAATAAATTATGTGTATTGTAGCTACGGTCAACACTTACAGACAGATCCTGTATCTTCTAACGGCTGAACCCTAACCTATCTATCACCAGTTTTGGTATACTGGAGATAGAAAACCTATCTAACTATGGCTTTGACGTCCCAATGGAATCTTACCGGCCTGACATAAGGACAGATAGAATTATACTGTCTACCATCAACAGCGATATTTTACTGAAAATAAGTTATTCGGTTTGGCCGTAAGTCCACCCAGCTACCATACCTACTTTGCTCGCCTATTTTGAGATACCTACTTACAATCTTATTGTTACCAGATAACAGATCCTGTGTCTTCTCAGTCCACCCAGCTGTAACATACATATTTTGCTCTTCCATTTTGAGATACTTACAGTCTTGTTACGAGATGGTTCACAGCCCAAAGCAAGGTTTCCAAAGTGACTGGTAACTGATTTTGAAAACAAAAGTAGCGGAAAGATTTTTTTTAAAATAAAATGAAATCAAACAATCCTATAGAATATTACTGCTTTGATGAACTCAACCTCTACCTACTTTGAAACAAACGGACAAACACACACGCTAAGTCCCATTTTATTCATGACGACATCTCCATAGTCAATCTTGTGCCAGATTAGTTCGTCCCACGCAGCGTATCGGTTGAAGAGGTAAATGAAATGCTATCCGGAGGGGAAAAGTTAAATTACTGAATTTGAGGGTCAAAGAAATAAGTCTTCCGTAGACAGACACGCCTATTGAGTTGTTCTATTGATTTAAAATGTGTTGTTTTGTTTATAGTAACGTGTACATAGAGCTTTATGTGCATGGCTTTGAAAGTAAAGGTGGTAAAGGGCACACAAAGTTGAAAGGCAAAGTGTAGATTGTATGATATCTTTATCATCATAATTTCAGCCAATGAAGTCCACTGGTGGACTTCATTGGCTGAAATAATCCTCCAAGCATTATAGCCATGACGAACCGTCCTAAAGCCTTAAATTACTTTGATAGCTTTGGCTAGTTATTGCTTCAAATTAAAGTGAACGATGGCTGCAGTAGTCATAGTAGGGTTACTTATTATTTACCAATGTTTTCTAAACACAGTTTTTTTGTAAATAAAGTCCAAGCATATTTGCATTTAAAAAAAGCTTTGTTGGTAACTTTGCGCAATTTCTTTACTTCCCCTTGCTTATTCGACAATACATACAGCATACCTACAATGAAATCAAATGCCATGCAATGAAAATTTATCTTTACTGCTATTATGTTAAAATACATTTTCATGTTTTGTTTTCCTTTTTTGGGTTTTTCCACGCATAAGTGGTCAATTCTGAATTTATGGGAGTCGAGCTTATACTAATCTCTTGGGGTTTCCTTGCTCTATTTCTAAATTGTACTATATTGTTGTAATAAGGGCGGAGTCAAAATAATTCTTTCCCTGTCTCATTATACTAAGTAGGACATAAACCAACTGTTTTGTTTTTAAAATGAAGTTATTAAGTAATTGAAGCAATAAAATTCATGATATGAACGTTCAAAATGAGACGTTTGACAAATATACCGCATTTACCCAAAACCTCGAAATTGGGGTAGGGTCGTAGTAATGACCCCGTTTACTGTTATCTATGGCGATCACTACCACAGACCCTAAATTGCCGCCAAACTTAAAATTCGAACATCATAATCTAACTTCTTGAGGACGAATTAAAAAAAGGCCGGGAAACTTTTTTATTAAGTGTGTTCGTTTGATTGCATGTTTTATTTATTGGTGATTATAGTTCAAAATTGTTTGTGTTGCGACTCTGGGAATTGGAACATCTGCCGGTGTCTGGAAGCGGCTCGCGCGCATTTGAAATTTTGAAAAAGGCTCGACGCCAGAGCAACAGATGCGACATGGATTCCAAAAAGCAGATGTTTATTAAATACCCTCATAGATTAAAGTGGGGAGTGCTTTTGTTTTTTCATTTCTTACATTGGACAATATTGTGCCTTAACTGGTTTGACCCTTTGTGTTGATATGCGGGCAAGATAACATGATAATTGGTTTCGTCGTCTTTTGTACTGATGTACGATATGAAAATTGCTAATAATTGTGCTTATTACTTTGTATTGTGCGTTGAATTATGGATTCGTTTTTTATTTAATCGATTATTACAAATAAGGTGTTCAATATCTTGACCGAATTCAAACAAAAAGTTGTTGTAACTTGATACAAAGGGTATTTGTAGAATTGCAATAAAAAGTGGAATGGCAGATTAAATACCTACCTATCTACTCGAATATCTTATTGCCCAACTAAAATTTTTCATACAGCTAGTATTTTTATCTCACGAAGCGAATTGCGCTTTACATGTGGTTACCACTTGGTAACCACATGTAACCACGGTACCGAGAGCTCCTGCGCTTACACACGCATTCACAGCGTGGTTACCAAGTGTAGTACTTACAAACCAGTGCGTAAGTAAGCGCAGAAGCTCTCGGTACCGTTCGAAATAATAGCATAGTTGGAAGTGTGTGCGTATGCCTGTGTGTGTTATGTGCCGACGCACTCGTCTTCACGCAAACATTCACAGCGTATTTGTACTCACTTGGTTAACACAAGTAAAGCGCGTGTCGCTTCGTTTTTGTAAAAACCGAGATAGGTATGTATGGTTCATAATATTTTTTAAGAAAATATATTCTTGGCTTTTCAGTGCAAAGTTCATTTCTTTCCCATACAGTAAGTTCTTAGGAAAAACAGGTAATCTCTACTAGTTGATAAACCCCAATTGATACAACTAACAGCTATGTTTACAAGACTTACTGTTGGTATAAGCTATATTACGCGTACTAATGTTAACTAAAATCCCAACAACACATCCAAAGTGCTTAATATTCCATCAATGAAAACTTAACTGTGTCTAAAATACCATTAATTCTTACACACAATCACGACGTTTATAATCAACGTTCGTTAGAATTAACACAAAAAAATAACGATATTTTTAGAACGTTATTCCCGTAGCGAAGGTGAAATTTCACGGCCAATTTTTATATGATTCGTGGAGTTGGCACTGGTTTAATCTAAACTACGGTTAAACTGCTGTTTGACATGCAACTGCGTGGAAGGGAATTAGATAAAAGTTTCGAAACTATTTCATAGAAACATTTACGGAATGAGGAAGGGAAGGAAATAGACGGATTATAATATTTTGCGTAAATTATGATGCGTGGTGGGTGAATAATTTTGGGCGGTTTTGTAATGATCAAACTTCAACTCTCTATCATACTTTTGCTTGCATTTTGAAGCACTACAAAAGTTACAGTACCTAGTAGTAGTAGTTACAGAATACATGCAACAAACTATAACTGAATGTCCTCCCATACTTAATAACACTGTAATTTGAACAATTGTAAAAGCAATTATTTTTAAAAGAGTAACTGTGGAGTTTCTTGCCGGTTCTTCTACATACGAAACGACCAATTGGAACCATGCACCTAGCTTCTGACGTTTCATAAGTATGTTTATGTGAAAGAAAATATTTAGATTTTTTTTTTATTTTGATTTTCAAAAGTAGCGTAGATATGGAAGTCATTTACTGACACCTATTCGTGGTTAGAAATTTTTAACATTTAAGCTTCTCCTGGTATCTCTGCCATACCTACTTAACACAATACTTTAACCACTTCCAAAGCTCCCACTGCGCATTTTTCGTCTGCTATGACGTCATCTAACATGGCACGGTACACTCCAGGCCACACAAAAGAGGCCACGGGCGATTCCGGCCTCGCCCCACTACCTCGGATATAATATTTATGAGGGGTACATTTTCACTCTATAATTACATATCGATTCGTCCGTCCAAGTGACGCCCAAATATTATTCATATCTACGACCTCTTCAATTACTATTACGTAGGTGGACGGCAAGCTGTTATTTTTGTTTAGAATTGTTGGTACTTATTTTGATTGGTTTGTAGCAGTTCGTCGCAGACGTCCACTGCTGGACATAGGTCTCCCCAAGCACCGCCACTTCGACCGGTTCTGTACTTCTCACATTTCCTGCGGCCTTCACCAGGTCATCGGTCCACCTTGTGGGAGGCTTTCCAGCGCTACGTCTTCCGCCGCGGTCGCTACTTCAGAATCTTTCGGCCCCTTCGGCCATCTGTTCTGCGAGCAATGTGCCCTGCCCACTGCCACTTAAGTTGGCAATTCTTCGGGCTATGTCGATTACCTATTATGTAATTGTAGCGTTGTTTTCTTTGGTCCATATTTTTCGTTTCGAAAAAAAAAAACAGACACATGCACGATTCATGGTCGATTCCAGTATTCCACTGAAATTCAGAATTATATTATGAGAAATCGGCTTTTTAAATAAACAAGAGCTCAACATAGGTAATACTGATTTGTTATGCAACTGACCCTTGAAAGCTAGCCTTGGTCTAGTCTGCGTCTATTTCGAGACTATCCGCTTATGTCATAAGTTTTTATACAACCTGATTAATTAATTTTTACAACGTATAAGTATAAATTATTATAGGTCATTGTTTTGACATACAACAAGAGTGATACATGGAGATAGCCTTTTCATACTCAAGTAAAAGCCTTAAAAAAGTAATCAGGATAAGTGGCTACTATTAATTACAACCTTTATTAATTAAATGGCCGTCAGGAATTTGCGTGTGGCATGCCGCGGCCTAGTACGGGCATTTTTGAATTAAGTTCCATTTTCACATAAAAGAGGAAGTAGGTGGTAGGTTATGTAAAAAGTATTGCCAATAAAAAGGTCAATTCACAAAGATAATAATAAGCAAAAGTGAAAGCGTACACGTGACTGTGGAGTCCCGTTGGCACCGTACCTGTTGCAGTCTTATTTACGACCCAAAACAAACGCTTTATCTCTCCCCGTCCATATAATGCGACCATAAAACGCTCCACACCGATCCATTTACGACTTCTTGCATAACACCCTTTTGTTTATAAACAAAAAGATTTCAAGGTTCGCGCTACCTTGCGATTTTAAAGTCGCAATTGAATTTAGTGACCGTTTTTCGGCCGTCCGGTGAACTTCGTCGTCCTCGTGTGTCGAGTCGAGACAACTAACTGCATTTTCGTTTAAAAATGATAAAGCCGACGATTAAAATTCAGTGGACACGCGCGTCATTACCAGCTGATCGATATATTGCGGTATTTAAATTGTGGTAGTGGAGTGGTCATAAACGCAGAATGGGTTGTAAATAAACAATAAATTATGTAACGTATCGCTTAGGGCCGATAACCTACGATTCATTTTCACAGCTATCTGGAGTTTACAATCCTTAGTATGTTTACGATCTGCCAAGTGATAAACGAAGATGAATTAATTTGACGTACCTATTATTAATTAATTATAATTATGTGAGTTTTATGAGTGGTGTTGACGGATATATTGTGAAACAATGTTGTAGTGATGATAAATGGATGCAAAGGTAACAATTAAAATTTCTCGTATCTGCTAATCTAATTTATTATTATTATCCAGACAAATTGCTCACACTAAACAGTATACCTAGTAGTGAAGTCAGTGCCAGTTCTAACTAATTAATTCACCAGCAATTGGCGTTTTAGCCATATTCTACAAAATCTCAAATACAAACTCTTCTGTCACAAACTCAGCAGCATCCAATCGCGTACTAAGCGCGAAGTATAAGTAAAAAAAATAGACAAAAAAGTGATTCTAATGTGGGGAATGGCGGCTGAAACGCACCGGGAGGGGCGAGCGGGGCGGAGCGGGCACAAAAAACTAATAATAACAGTGTGTCACCCCATCACTGGAGTGTGGAGTCCCAACCCTGCGTCACCCGACGTCACTCGTGTGAACTTTGTATGCCATTTTGGATCGAGACGCTTTTGGGAGCGAGTTTAATAATAGCGCAATAGTATTTGTAGGTATGTATTTAGATCGTGAGTAGGTATTGCGAACCGTCTGTCTCTCGGACGTCTGCTAATTAAATATTTTAGTTTTGCAAGAGATAATTGTGTTTATTCTGTCTCTGGGAAGCTGTTTAATTGGATAAGTTGTGTTCGCACTTTGCATAGACTTTAAAATGTTTTGTAACAATGCAAATCCGGTCACAATGTTGTAACACTTAAAAGAACTATGCTTAGCTTCTTTTAAACAGTATACCTACATCGTGGTAGGTATTTGAGATCAACGAATTTTAAATCCAAGCGTTTTATTTAAGACAGAAGGAATTCCAATCACTGTAATAAAGTAAGAGTTCCAACTCCCAAGACCACCGTCATTGCCAAACAAACGGTCCACGTTCTATTAATCTCACAGATACACGTGTACATTTTTCTCAGCGGATTTAAATCTCCGTTCACCTATCATTACGAGGGCGAAACTAATCCAGCGTGTAATCTAACGTAATTATAACATGGCGGGGCTAGTGTAAGTCACGAATTCTGCTATCTAGGCATGAGGCGAGACTTTAAAAACTTTGCTCCTATGTATATGTTCAGATATGTATATAGATACCGTGGCCGGAATCTGATTATCATCGCGGACGGAGTAAAGTTGCGGCCACATTGTGGACTTGTGTGATAAAGTTTTTGACAGTGGAGACTTTGGAACGTCGCGGAACGTTATAACTTATTTGTTATTGGTGTTCCGTTATTTAAAACCAAAGCGACGCGTTTTTGGACACAAGATACTTAAACGTTATAAGTGTACCTATTCAGCAGTGGCGCAGCTACAATTATCATTAGAGGGAAGCCGAAGAAAAAATTGTTCAGTTCTCATAAACATAGACAAAAAACTGTACCTACGTTTATAATCTTATGATGTATTAAACTGGTATTCAATGTAATTATGTAATGTGATGTGATACACAGTTACATACATAGGTTTACCATATTATTTGGCAGTAGTAGACACTAAGAAGAGTGGTTGTTCCGAAGGGAAGCCGATAGGAATCGGGTTGTATGAAAGCTACGCCCCTAATACTCAGATGTTCTTGTGTCAGTTCGTATCCGTTGTATATTATTGGAGTACCTAATTTAGTGGTAGAGTTCTTAGTACGACGCAAGGTACACACTTTAATAATTTATTTGTTAAACAATACTATTGTCAAATAATACGATAGTATTCCTCATTGAAAGCTCACCTCGCAACTGAAGCACACGTAAAGCGCTGCGCAAACGTGGACACTTTTGTGTCTTGTGTCGGATACAAGCTACCAATGAATATTTGATTTCTATATAACCAGTATGAAACCAGCCACTCATTGCGCAGACGTGAACATTTTTTTTTGTCCAGTTGCATCCACTTAACACATACTCGTTGCCGATCAAAAAGTGTTCGGTGTCGGTAACTGGAAACTAAAAGTCGTCAGTTGAAGACACAAGCAACATTAACAAATTTCTTTACAATTGTACTGAGCTGCGCAAACGGACGATTTGCAATCGGTGTCCGTATCCTGTGTGCGACACAAGCCACGCACACCGAGCGGGTGGCGCAGGGGCGCGGGCGGGGCGAGCCGAAAACAATCTCACCACAACGATCACGCCATCGGACACAGCAACTACGGTTACCAGTGACCAGCTACCTAATTGCGTAACGCATTCAAACTAGTTGGTTTCGTTCCGATCGCGATTTGCTTTATTTTACAACTTTCGTATTGCGTATCTACACTACCATACGAACCAAACTGGGATATGCTTGGAACGTTAAAAGAGTGAACCATATGCAGGAAAAATTGGGCACATGTCTATTTTTCGAATTGTGCATTCAAAATGACAAGCGACAGTTTGCTTGAAACGTCACATGAAACCAACGGGCAGTCTTATTGAAAGCGAAGAGAAACGTCTGGTTGCTATCGTCTCTAATTCTACGTTATTTTAGGATTTAAGTAATCGTATAATCGCCATAATTATTTCGAAAAAATGTAAGAGTAGTCTTCCTGATAAATTGTGAATGTGATTCTATATAAAACCTTAAGGATAAATCAATATTAGTGGTATTTTAAATATCGAGGCAGCGAGTTAAAATTTTTAAAACAATTGTGAATGTTTTCTTCTGTTACAAGTGCTTATAACCTAAACTAAAAGTAGCAACCGGTGACTGTGTCCGATCACCTCTACAGGACACAGCAACTACGTTTTCCTGTGATGGAGTGCCGTGTCGGTAACAAAAAGTGTCAACGTTTGCGCAGCCCCTAAAAGTGTGATCGTAGCAACTTGTCACAAAGCAAATCGTAGCGTATGGCACTTTTCGAACATTTTTAGCTTTTCAAGCCAAATTATCCCCCTTTTCTTCATGAAAAGCTTAATAAATTTTCAACTAGCCTCAGTCACATACGAAAAGAAAACCTCAACGTCAAAAACTCCGTAGCACACAACTCGTACCTCGTCGTAGCACCATTGTGCCCTCTGCCTAACATTAAGACCGTGAGTTTAACCGGCTGATAATCCGGGATGTAAACATGCGAAACACGATCGCCTCCCGAAGCCCGCCACCGTCGCTAGCTACGTCAAATAATACACTAATATTTATTTATTTATCTACATGGAGTTAAGCCCTAATAGGGCCATATTAAGGCCAGTGTGTAGGCATCTTTGAGTAGATTCTACTGGGAACTAAATAGAGATATGAATGATTATCAGGAATGCCCCACTCACAACAAGGGCAGGGCAACAGATTCTGTTTGTTAGAATGGCTTACTGTTGTACTTTTGGTTTTATAAAGTTTATATTCTCACTAGCTGTGCCCCGCGACTTCGTTCGCGTGGAAGTCGTAAGATATATAAACTTCGTTTTCGCTTAGTGTTCTTTCTGACTTTTTCTTTCTGCTCGGCTCTTAATAGGCCATAGCGTAAGCCTATAACTATCCTCCAGAATTGGGCTACCAAATGCAAAAATATTTTTTTTTAATCCGACTTGTTCATAATTTCATGGGTTTTAATTTTTACCGCGGAACCCGAATTATTTTTCTAGAAAAAAAGTACCTACCCTAAATTACTCCCTGTAAGATCACCTATCTGCCAATGAAAGTATCGTCAAAATCGGTCAAGCCGTTTCGGAGATTAGCCGGAACAAACAGACAGTCAGACAAAAATGTTAAAAATTGCTTAAGTACCGTGTACACTTTCATATGCATTAAGTAAAAAGCTGTTATTTTGACATTACAAACAGACACTTCAATTTTATGTATTTGTATAGATGTGTCACACCTACTAGGTAATAATTTCATCCATATTTGGGGCAGAATCAAAATAATTCTTAAAAGCAGATGTAGGTCTATTTATAACTGCCAATATCTGAAAGCAATAAATTAAAAAGCGATTACTGAAATTAAGATGCAAAAACTTTATCGGACCGTTTATTGGCATTTCATCAACGTCAAGCTGTGATGTGTGATGGCCGACAATGTAAGAATTATGGTCAATTTTCCTGATATTCTGGGATATTGAAGTGCTTTATCATCTTATCTGGGCATGCAGATTCAGAGCAAAAAGTGGATATTTTTAAATGAAGGTGTAATGATAGTGTATGTGGTTTTAACTTATCGCATTACATTTTTCATCATAGGAAAGCACACGAAAATGACATTACAAGCTTTTTGCAATTTGGTACAGTTGCCAAAAGAAAAGAAAAGCTAGTTTAACAATTCAACAAATTCCCAATACGATTTATGAATTTCGAATTCAGTTCGACGCATAACAAAAATGTGTTCCATTTAAAAAACCGTTCGATTTGACAAAAGAAACAATGCAAAACGCTAAATTAAATTCAAATATCGAAAGAGGAAGTCGCCGCGCCGCCCCCGCGTCTCTGCGAGATTTATTATATTTGTCCTGCGCTTATTTCATTATTGCCAGTCGCGCGATTCCGAACAGGCCCGTTGAAATTTTAGGAATAGTTTACAATGTCAATGATCTCTGATAGTCACGAATATAATGCGGTAATTTGGCGTTCTTCTGTATTAATGATAAGTATTGGTATTTTTCCAAAAAGCGTTTTGTTAAAAAAGATTTTCTTTTTGTTTCAGGTAAATTCAGCAAATATCAGACAAGTTCACGAGAACGATTATTCATAAAAACAGTTTTATGTAGGTATACTACAGCATATTTTTCAATTTTCAATATCAAGTTAAGCCATTAAATTAGAAAAGTGGTAAGGGCGCGAGGAGTTAATGGATTGAACATTTCAAAACAAGAATAACTTGAGATGGTTAGAACGCTATGTATCTAAATAGAATGAAAATCGTTATACAACTGAACTGTAAAAGCGCGCAAAAACTTTTTGATGGGCTCCCACTGAGCTTACCTACAGTATATTCAAAATTTTGCAACACATTGATTTAATTTTGTTTTGAAAATAGAACATTTTATTTTGGAACGTCTTTATGTTTAATGTAAAAACTTAAGTTTGATAACACCATTTCAATGTTGCAAAAAACTTAACTGCAATGTCGATTGATGTTCGTAAAATTTCGCGTATACAATCACTTATGAATAGAAAGCGTTCAATGAATATCTGTCTCGTTCACACTTGTGAATAACCTTATCAATCTAACACGAATCGAACAATAGCGTCGCATGTTTGATTTATACAGTCGCTTAGTAGGAACATTACGGATAATTATAGTGCGACTAACTGATTTTAACGCTTGAAAACAATTAATTTATTTAAAATCATGAAGTACTTTTGATTGAAACATTAAGGGTCGGTACCAGGAACTCGTGTTATGGCTTTTGGATAAATTTATATATAAAACTTAAAGTAGTAGCCACGAAAAAAAAAGTGTGGCTACCTCAAGAGTTTCACCAGTCAGCGAAAAAATCGAATTGATGATAAACTTGGTTACTGATTGTTAAAAAAAAATTATATCACTATAAACGTGCAAAAAGCACTGCCGTATTTTGATAACTTTGAAGTCACCTAATTTCTTGTTTTTTCCACCATCACCTACTTTGTCTAACCACTTATTTTTTTACGTTTACCATAACATTACTTCTGTTTTGCGTAAAAAGTTCGGAAATTTTCAGAATTTTCAGGTCCGAAATCTCCATACAAAATACTTTGATGAAAATTCAGACATTTTCCGAATTTTTTACGCAAAACTGAAGCAATGTTATGGTAAACAGAAAAAGTTAGTGGGTTCAGTGTTCTTTGTTGTATTAAGTACCTATAATATTAATTAGGTGACTTCTTATTTACGCCAAACTTATCAAAATACGGCAGTGCTTTTTGCACGTTTTAGTGACATTCAATTTTTTTAACAATCATCTGCAAGGTTTATCCTCAATCCGATTTTTGCTAACTAGTGACACCCTTGAGCTAGCCAGACGTTTTTTTTCGTGGTTACTACTTCTAAGTTTTCTATCTAAACTTATCCCAAACCCATAACACGATTTCCTGGTACCGACCCTTAAATTCAACCGTTATTAACCGTAACGTCTGCGTTGGTAACACCAGATTAAAATTAAAAATTCTTGCAGGTATCTACTTGAGGAAAGTTATATTTATCTTGCAAGTTTTTCTTTTCATTTTCTTTAACCATTAAATAATGGGAAATTCTCCACATTAAGGAAAGCCAAGGTCTCTACCCAGATATTTTAAATTTAGTTCATCGCACTAATTCCAAGCCACGCCGACCTTTAAAAAGGCAATTTCAAATTGCGAACTGTCAATTGGAGCGTTCACAACAAATCCCAAGAGGTCTCGTTCGAAGTACACCTCCACAAAAGCCGAACAGAAGTAGGAGCTCAGCTCACGAGGTTTTCAAGGGTGGTGGCTGCTTTCGGCGGGAAAGCAGCGGCTTGAAACGGCCCGGGGGTGGGAGAGGGTGGCCGGGGGGCGTGATGGCTCGTATTGATTTAGTGCCGTCGTCGACGGAGCTATGTACTGCTAGGTAGGTAAGTATCGCTCGATGTCGCTTGATGCGCTTTCTTTGAGCTGTGAATGGATGAGTAGCGGGCGCGAACATAAATGATGGCCTGAAGTTGGTATTCTGTGTTGTGTGCTGAATCAAATTGAGATACTTTGGTAGGTACTTTTTATTCTTTTGCACTTTAATGGAACATCAATAATTAATTTTATGAAGTCCTTAATGTAGGTAAGCTGATTTGACACCTCTGTTTGTTAAACTTTTAAATTAAATGACTGGACCCTGACTCTAATTAGGTTTATGTTTAGTGTAATTTGGATTATTACCTACGTTTAAGAAGAATCAGATAAAAACGGAAATGATTTAATCAAGCTATTTCAATAAAAAAATATCATATTTTATGCGTAGCACTTATTCATGCGCAGACTGATCTTATCGTCTAGTTGGTTCTGCATTCATTTTCCAAGTTATTTCTCCATCTATTCTATGCTAAAATATACAAAATCATAAACGAATAAAAACAAACCCACACAAAATCCTAGTATAACACAATCTAGCAATTTTCCGGTGCAGTCAATGTAAAAGCGCTTTTCGCTGCTGCAGCGCTGTATACCCCTGAGACCTCCAGCGTCGAAGATTTAAATGGATATTTAACTTTAGTCTCAAGGAACCTAAAGTCTATTGCCTTCGTCCTCCAAGTCTGTAGGTTTTTTTGCTTAGAGAAAAACTTGCGAAGCTCCTAGCAAATGGTTTTAAATAGTCCAGATACAGCGTTTTAAAACTTTTATAATGGTCTGTTTATTGAAGTTTGTACGTTTTGTCTTTCTTTAAGAGAGGACAGGGATGGTTTATTGTTACCTATTTTAGTTTTGCACGGCTTGATAGAAAACGGTCTAGATGACCTTTAACATAAAATGACATTGGGGAATGTCTGTCGTTTTTGTCGAGTCAGTCTTCGATTCCCATTCATCATTCACACATTGCTAGAACAAAAATTGAACGAGTTATCTAGTAGACTTTAACTGTGTTTTTGATTGAAATTGTGTTCGATACATTGCGATAGGCTCGCTTCGGATGACTGAAACCGATAGCGTCATCGCTGAATGGTTGTGATAACAAATGTTACAAGTTGGACGAAATATTTGGAGGTTTCCAGCTATCGTTTTAGCTAAAGAACCGAAGTTATTACCTACAATCGATTATAACTCTTGGAAATTAAATACTAAGTACTACAATAGTGTACAGGGTTAGTAAATAAGTTGCTACCGTAAGACCTAGTTTCAGCATACCATGTTAGATAGTTTAATATTCTGTTAAAATAAACACAAATCTGTTACTAGAGTAAATAAATACAAATTCTAAAATTATTCCTTTTTCAAAAAATAACTTAAACCTATTTGCTCAGAGTAATACAGTAGTCTCCAACTCCATGATTAATGAGCATTTTTCTGAACAGAATAAAATCTTTTTAATATTTCTATTGAGAACCGAGGAAGCTTTTAGGATATTTGATTAATAAAAGTGAATGACATTCTAATACCCATTGGGGCTATCACCGCTCCTTCGTCTTTTAGCAATTCAGTTATAAAAACTCGATCACATAAATGGATTGTTGATAAGTACCGCTGCTAACATAAAAACAGCTTCACGAATCTGTACACAGAGTAGTACAAAGGCAGAAACAACACGACAGTAAAATACACCGTACTTTGTTCTACAAGACAAATACTTACCTAGGTAGGTAGGTACCAACTATACAACGTGTTTTTTTTATATGTCATAACTCTAGGGTTATATTCTATAAGAAAAAAAAATCCAAAAAGTCCTAGAGTAGGTATATGGTCCAAAAATGCATAGTTTCGAAGATAAATAAATAATAAATAAAAATCTTGGGACAACTCACACACGGCCATCTGATCCCAAGTTAAGCACAGCTTGTGTTATGGTAACCAGACAACTGATATACATACTTACATATATAATTTATAAATACATACATATTATAGATAAATTACACCCAGACACAGAACAAACAATATGCTCATCACACAAAGTTTGTCCTGGGTGGGAATCGAACCCACGACCTCCGGCTTTGCAGTCAGGGTCACTAACCACTAGACCAACAGGCCTGTCGAGAGATATCATCAAGACTCTCGATGTGTGTAGGTATCTAGTTTTATTGATAAATATGAGTACCTAATTCATTTTTATTCATACCAATCATTCATAATTAAAGCTAAGAAAAAGCGACGTTGTCATATTTCACGTAAGGGCGTTTTACATTAATAATCGTGACTTTGTCGAATTATTTTGAATGAAAAATGAAAACAAAAAAAAATGATAATTGATAAATAATTCATATGCAAGTTGATTTTTTGATATGGTCTCATTCATACCCTAGAGTTATGACACATAAAAACACCTTGTATATCTTCCTTGAGACTGTAAGACTAAGGCCTGAACAACAAAATAGCCACTTATGTTCACTAAATGTGAAATATGGATTTGAAAATAATTATGGTCACCATTTTAATAATTTTCTTTCGCTTTTCATCTCTTCAGGACTGAAAAGAAAATCAACACTTAAGTACAACTCACTTGCACTCTCTGTCCGCTAACCTACTCTGTGGCGACATAAAGAATTTTATGGTTGTTGCGGCGATGCCCGCGCCTACACTTTACACCCAGTTTTGGGTACGCTTCCTACTTATTTTAATTACCATTTTAATTGCTATACAACCGCCGATAACGATCGTTTCGTTACAAGCACTATTGTTTGAATTCGTTCGCAGAACAAAAAATATACGTTCCTAAAATATGTTTAAAGTGAGAAAAAAATATAAAGCGAATAGTAACAAAGTTTTGACGCCTATACGTGATGTTATTCTGAAGTCAGAACTTTATATACGCTTACTTTAGAGACAGTTGGTATTTGCAATTCACAGACAGAAGTCGCTCGGCAGGTAGGACTTTAGAGTTATCTTTTATTTATAACTACGCAAAGAATCCCTCTCTAATGTCTAACCATGGAATGTCGGTTAGTCCTCCCTGTTGGATTTGGGAGCGAGAATCTGATGAGTCGCTCTGAATGATATAGGACATCATCACATTTGTAAAAAAAAGTAAAACATGATGACCTCTTTCGTCTCCAAACAATCTTATGCAGTCGGAGGTCTTTATTGTTAAATTTAAGAAGATGCCTCCGACTGCATGATTAGATTTTATTATTTATTTTACACTTTTTAATTAGGATTATTTTTCTCTCAATTTATTAGGCAACGGTCGTAAACACAATACCCACTTATAATCGGGTGATAACGGCCTCTTACTCATTCACTCCAAAAGTTCGGGATTGTTTTTTATTTCATTTCTCATTCCAAATTACATTTAATCATAAAACTTGCATATATTTTTGGAATCACCTTTTAAAACCCTTCATTTTGATACCCCACTCGATAGGTTCGGGAGAAAAAATATTTTTGAAAACATACAATTTGCCGCCTTAAATCCGCCATTTTGATTTTTTTAAATTTTGTTATACCAAGTGACACTCGCGCAATAAAGGCAAGTCTAACGACATATCATTTATCAAAATCGGTTCAGCCGTAAAAAAGAGAAGTACAAAAATGTTGATAAGGTTATGGATCATCATCATAAAACTAAATTAAAAAATAAAGAAAATCTTCTGCTTATTTCTTAAGAAATAAGCAGTACCTTTGTGCTCAATGATCATAATATCCTAACTGTAGGTATAATGTTTTATTGTGTGTACATAAATAGTCAAATAAATAAATAAAATGACCACACAAACGAAATAATGACAAATGAGATGAATCTGCGGGAAATAAAATAATGAAGGACAGATGACATGCGGATCCAAAAGACCAAAGAATCATCCTACTGGAGCCTCAAAGACTTTAAAACATCAAATAGGTTTTAATTAAAATAATCTTCGAGGAAACACTATCAACACCTTTGCCTTAACCAAGTATAAAGACAGTTACACATAAATAGTAGGGGGTCCACAAGTCCGGAAACCAGCGGGTGTTCGCTCTCATAATTATATTCACGTCTGATATTTTTGAACTTTCACGTGAGCGCTTTATTTCGGCGCTTTTTTTTCTAAACTCCGTGATTTACGTCAGTTGGAGTCAGATTCTGTGAATGTCGAGTGTCGAAAGCTTTATGCGGGACCAAAATTTATTTTGTTTTAAACGATCCCTAAGCACAGTCTCTATAAATTAAGTTGCAGTGAAAAATAATGTGTTGAATGTATTAATGAAGATTCTCTAGGGAATTAGGATATGTAGAAAATATATTATGTCCGATATAAATTAGGTACTCTGGACAGCTTTTAATCATTATATCATCTGGAAAAGTATTTCGCAACCTGCTCACAGTATAAATTTTATCAAAACGTATATTTTATGACACGTTGACGCGAAAATTAATATCTCTTTAAGACATCAGACAGATGTTTACCAAAATAATTATACTAGGTAGGTATGACAATACAACTAGTATCCAAGGACCAAAAAACCAACCCCTCAAATAAAAATTCTTCGCTAAATTAATAAAATCAAAACACTTAAAGCAGCTATACAAAGTAAAAACAATTAGTTACCACAAACTGTTACAATAAAAGCGTGCCCACTCCTCTTCCCTGTTAGTTTTCGCTCCCTTGCACTTTTCCGGACCAAAAGGAACAAAAGATTTACGTTGGCCACGTCTGGGCCTTTCTCTAAGACTACTTTTGTTTGTAGGTAGGTACCTATCTACTTTAAGTACTTTAATGCGCAAGGTGAGATGCTTAAGATGTATTTTCTGATAATAAATTTTGTTTGGTATTGCTTCATTTAGATAAATTATTGTTATCTTAGAACATTTCCAATAATTGGAAGGTGATCATTTAGGACATTTTCTGTTTTTATTTAACACTCTTTTCAAAAATCTTTCTTCTTCATCATATCGATGATTCCACATAAGTTTCGACCAGAACTCAGTCACATCGACAGCCTTAACATTGGGCTCATAAAGGTCTTTTATGCATGGTGCAAAACCCTTTTAAACTAGCCCTATTTCAATAGAGAAGAAGACAACGCTTAATCGACCAATCATCCTACTCACTCACGTCAATATAGTACAAAAATTTATCTATCGTCTCTCGTTTGTTAAAACAAACAGTAGTGGACATAACATCACATAACATCACGCCTTATTTCCCCGAAGGGTTAGGCAGAGGTGTACCTAAAGTAGGTACACCCACATTTCGCCAGTTATGTTTAAGTCCCATGTAATAGGGGGCGAGCCTATTGCCATCTACCGGGCACAAATCCAGACTCCGGGCTGCTACTGAGAAATTCCAGATAGAAAAACCCAATAACACTTTGCCCGACCTGGGAATCGAACCCAGGACCTCATGCTCAGCAGTAGCGCTTGCGACCACTAGACCAACGAGGCAGTCACAGTAGTGGAATCACCTGATAAAGCTTATTCAAGTCCATAATTCAAATAACGAAAGTAATTCATCTTTCCAAATTTTCTTCCAACTGAAAACAGAGTTAATTATGATTTATTAAATCTATTTACATTTCTACAAAGCTGAATCACACCCAACAATGAGTTAATAATCCAATTAAATTTCCTTCGACTTCTGTGTCCTGGGCCATGTTTCAAATTCAAATAAATCACCAACTTGAACTCGTCCGACGGAAATAGCACTCCGTCCGTCCATAAATCCAAGTCTATTTAAGCAATCTCAAACGAAAAATCTGAAATAAGCCGCATAACATGTCACCTAGCACATAACTTTTTCATTTCCAAAAAGATTAAACAAAAGACTGGCTTTTTAAGAATTTATCGCGGTTGCTCGAATTAAAAATAGTAAAATATCTTCAAAAGCGATCTATGCCTTACGCTAAGAAAGATTGCACAGATTGATGTCACGCCTATTGTATTTGAAAAGAGTCCAGCCAGTATGTTAATGTCATATTTACAAAAAAAAAAAAACAACTATCAATTTAAACGTCAACTTAGCGTTCCGTTAATCGATACTGCCAATTCAAATTAGCTACATTAACGTAATAACAGGTTACAAAATAGACGTTTTACAGCAACAATAATTAATTTTTCGTGATTATCGTGCACACAATCAATGCGAACGTTCGCGCGCGATACGCATCGAGTTAAAATAATTAATGCAAATTTATGAAACGCGCGGGATTCTGAACGCACCGGCGCCAACGGCTAGACTTGTTGCTATGTTCTAGTTATTTTAAGAAGCTGGTTTCGAGTTTTGGCAATAAGGTGGGGAGGACTGTTATCGATCCTATGTTTATTTTTAAGTGGCTTCGACATTTTGGCCGTTATAACGAGGTAGGGCTGAATGAGTAATCTAGAACAATCTTTTACTATGTGTGGTAAAAAACTATGACTAATCATAGTTTGGTTACACTAGCCTTATCAGGGATCTACTAAATATATGCGACTAAAGTATGTGTCATATTGTGTAGCTATAGATATCAAATATAAGAACTCAACGATAGATAAGTTTAATAATAAGTTGTATTGATTCATAAACAAACAAGATACAAGATACTACAAAGCAATTAAAATTATTTTAATATGTTTTTTTATGAGTACTTACACGGGCCACGTCAAGGTAGCCAACTACAATCCATGTCACCACATTTAAATACATGTACCTAAAAATATTTTTGTAAATATCATTAATAGCGTAGTATCAAGCGTGGGAACTACTTAATTAATTGCAATACTAAAAATTATAATGAAACAAACTAGTTTTTTTTTTATTATCCCACAAATCTATGAATATCCATTCAAGGCTTTCATATTATGTTACGTATAAATTAAATACGTCCTGAAGTTGTTTGTACAGTTTCTATCTCAACTAATTGGTTAAAGATTTATTAATTGTGCTACTAAATGAGCACGGTATGATTATTTAATTGTCTGTACGCTTGTTAATTGGGCACTCGAAATTTTATGAAGCCTACAGCTAGAGCCTCTTTTAAGAGTCATTTACGAACTGTAAAAGGCTGATTGGACTAAATTAAAAAAAAATACTACATGGAGTTTTATTTACGGAAATAGCCTACGAAAAAAGTGTAGAGTTAGTTCATAGAATAATAATTGAATGTTATTTCCATTCCTTAAAAATGACAACGGAACTTGTATTATTTTAACTGAAGACGGCATTATCACTTGAAGCAAGTACCTATCAATTCGTCTTCAGTTATCTTAAACTTGAGTGTTGTTGATCCACCGATGTAATTAGTCTCCATAAAACCTTTGATACATATTAATTTATCCCATCATTCCGGTTGTAATACATACAGTCTGAAATATACTGGTAGCAGTGTATTGATAAACGGATATTAAGGCTGTACCTATGAAATCGATATAGTTACACAGTGGTCAAATGACGTCACTAGTGTGTTGCTGTAGTGCTGTACGAGATTAAAATACATTTCTAACGGTAATCGCGATTTCATTGGTGTCACTTTTATCGGTTTTCTTAATTTTAATAAATAATTGTATTCCTATCAATTTGTTATTGTATTAATAATAGCCTAACGTTCTGATGCCAAGTTTATACTTCCATCGGGTCCGTAATCATTCATTTAATATGGCTCATGGTATTAATGTACCTAAACAATGATGTAATTAGCACGAATAAATTTAAAAAACAGGATTACCACCACGATGAATTTATTAAGCTTAATACGAGGATTTATAAGAACTCCGCAAGGTTAAATTCATAGTAAGACCGCTATTAAGTCATTTATCACGATCACTAAATAAGCTGTTTTGGACACAATATTTGCGAATATAAATTAAATTCCAGAAGCAAACGCCTACATAAATGATTATGGAACTTTAAACGAAGGAGGTAAACACTAATAACACGCACTTTCATTTCATTATAAAAGTGTAAGACCACCTTGTATCGATTTAAGTATTCATTATCGATAAAGAATCGAGCACGTACTCCGATAAAGTATCGATGTTCGGTATAAAAATCGTTGGCGGCACCTATTTAATCATGTTGGCTGGCTGGGTGTGCACCTGCTTGCATACATATTCATTAGCTCGATATCGGTACGCAGTCACTATCAATGACGGTTTTCGCAACACTACGCTGTGATAAAAAATACGTTTTGGAAATCGAATTCGATTGTTTAATTTAAAAACACGTGTTCGAATGTCGTGTTCTGTATTTGAATCGTCTGGAACACGAGAAGTAAAGCTACGTTTAGACTGTTACAGGGTTGGCGAGACAAGTATTGGGACCTCATTTTGTGTTGTTCACATTTGTGAGAGTTTAAGTGTACTTGTATGCTGCTTTTGCTCAAGACTTTTACCGTCTTATTCCAAAACACGATCTAAATTTAGTACTGGGATTATTACTAGGTTTAAACCATGACTACATAAAACGTTATTATAAAATGAAGTTTATCTCTAGTTCATGAACTATGTAAGGTACTAAAGTTAGTCGGCTGAGACCCCTAGTTTATCTATGGGACTAACTTCGGTACTAATTTATTTGAGGTTAGCGTTGATTATTTTCGTGTCTTTTTATTTACAAATCATTAAAAATGGATATTAATATGACAGACTTGATGGATTTGCAAGATTAGGATATGCTAGAGACGTCTCGGCGATTTTACAGACATCGTCATCGTGTGAATCCTTTTGAATTGAGTGAAGAAGATTTTAGATATAAGTAGGTTTAAGTTCACAAAACGTTTCGGTGACGTAATATTTCTTATAATAATAAAAACATTCGCGTTAGGTAATCGAAATAAGATGATACAAAGAATAGCTTACCTAATAATAATTCAAAATCCATGTTTTTACTATATTTTTCTTCAAACTCAATTTTTGTTTGTAGCTCACGATTTAACCAGACACAAAACAACTCACGAACAAACCACATAGCAGTAACAGTAATACTAAGAACAATTAATAAAAATAAGAATTGCATTTAGTTATAAGGACGCAACTTAAACATTCGTCTCAAATTACGCGCGCCGCCGGTACCTAATTCACTCCACTTCACGCTAGAGGTGTTAAAAAATATGACAACTTGATTACAAAAAGCGCGTCAAAAGTACAAGTTGTGCTTGTTCAATATATTGTAATCTAAATAAAGAACAATGTATGATATATTTTTGTATTCATAAATAATTATTTAAGCATTTCAAGGGTTACTAAAATATCAATATTTAGAGAAACAGAACGTTGCTTCAAATAAAGCCTGTATGAACGAATGATAGAATGCCATTTTCGTTTCTTATCTGTGGATATTGTTTAAACCATGGACCTTCTTTGGTACTAACTGATCCTCAGAAAGTCAAAGTTTTGTAATCAGAACACATTTTGAACCTAGTACTAAGGTTAATACCGTAACAATCCTAGACCTTTTAGTATTGGTTTAAACCAGTACTTAAGCATTTTTTTGTAATAAGACCGTTATAGTTTATATTTTTAGTCATTAGCAATGTGGTTTCCGGCTTTTGATTTAATGGTAGAATAACATTTTAATTAACACTATACTAGAATATGGGCCACATATCAATGTTTTTTGAACTGCATATCTAAAACAGTAAATGTATGCGGAAGAAAACCCGTAGCACAATTTGGTCGTGTAACAGTACTGTAAATATAGACGTCTGCAAATAATTAGTTATTTCTGCACTATTAACAGCGCATAGAGCGGTTATTAAGTCGTTTTAATTTAATTATTATTTAATCGTAAATTAATGTGTGGTGTTGAGTTACCTACATACTATAACACACTTAGATCTCTTGGTGTAATGACTTAGAATTGAAGATATCAGGGGCACATTAATATTCATGTAGGTGCGATATCGTCTTTTACTCGTCGACTTGTCGGGGCGAAGAAATCCCAAAGTTTTGTGGCTGATATTTAAGACGGTCAGGCAGCAGTAATTGACCTTCCTTATAAAGATCTCAACAATAAAATTCAGATTGGAAGACAAGTCAAGTGGTCACTGCCAAAGCCTTAACTGTGGTTAGACTTTCAAATGTGAACTTTATTTTCTGTTGGTTTTATGTTCTACCAAAGATTCCGGATCTGCACCGTAAGTGGTGAAGATTGCATTAAATTTTCAACTGCACAAAATCAGGGCAATATAATCTCAATCCATAGTTGCCATAGTATCGTATTACGGGTAACCAACCGTAGTCGTACCTCCTCGGCCCCTCAACGGAAGGAAAAAATTCTAATTTGCAAAAAGCTTTTTAGCTACTCAAAGACGACGTTATCACGCGATGATATCGATCAGTTTCACCGTCCGTATTTTTCCCGGTTTAACGAGCGTTTTCTAATCAAAACGAACAATGCTATCATGCAAACAACACCAATTAGAATTGTTACATAGGAACGCCAAAGAAAAATGCAAAGAGGAGACGAATTCAATTTAAAATGAGATCCGTCTGCGTTCCGCTTGGTCCCGCGTCGATCGGGGCGAAATTGAAAAAGAGAAAAAAATCCGAGAGTGGAATAAATAAAAATAGAGATCCCGCTACAGCGCAAGTCTCCGTTGAAATGAAAATAAAACAGCATAAAGCTTTTTGTGGACGAAATAAATTAAAAAGTGTGTCGCGATTTTGTGAGCGCACCGTCCGCCATGCTTGCCCCGAGTGTCTATGACTATCATACTCGTACTGCGAGTGTTTAATGTCTTTTCGATTCCGCTTTGAGGTTTTAGCTTTTACGGATGTTTTTGTAACACCTTTTGATATAAACTTTAGTAATAAGTTTGCTTTGTAAGTGAATTATAACTTTAAAGTCGTCCACTATTGAATGAGTGATGTTCAACTCTATCAAAAAGTTGCCAATGATCTACAAAAGATTAGCGCTCTTGATAAGATCATTATAAATCTTCTACGAGGTTGTAGATTTCTGTTCAAACATGTTCTGTTCTCAAATGGAATTCATGAAAACCACCTGAAAAGTAAATTTAGGGACAACATTATTCTAAATTACCTTAATTTTGTTCACAAAATCTCACACTAAACAATCTATTACTAAAAGTGTAGCCGTTAACTTCACCCAAATTTTTTACGACTACTCGACATTAGTTTTCACAATCATTGTGACGTCACTACTTCATTCGCGGCTAACATTGTGAGCCGCGGTTTGATGATGGATGCTTGTCAAACGAAATGCGGACGAGCGGATGACGTCACTGACCAGTAAATACAGCCAAGATATTGGTTATTTATGGGTTTGATTGATTGCTGAAACAATCGTCGTGCCATGTTCGTTAGGTGTAGACAGAAAGGGATCATAACACTTTTCTCTGTTGTCGTAGTTTCTGTATGCAGAATTCTATCGGCGATTTTTGAATAGTGTTGATTGCAATTATTGGTCAGTTTCATTTCAGTTTCTCTCATCAGTCTGTCCAAGGTTTGTTGGTATAGATTGCTTTTAGCGATAAAATTGCCCTTCGTTACTTTCAAACAACTACGTAGGAACTTTTCATTCAATGTATTTATAGTTCTTTATGAGATATCTGTCTATTTTATGATCACCTATCCATAGAAAGGTCTAATATTATATCAATCATAATATATGGCAATTTAACATCATGATCAACCAAACAATAATTTGGTTGCTACTCTCATGAAATAATTTAAAAAATATTTCACTTCCGCCAAAATTACAACCTCACTTACTCAAGTCATTAATCAAATACATTTTCCGGAGCATTAGCAACCCTAAATATCTTAAAATTTTAATTCTTCACATCCCTATAAAAGTACGTCACCTATTTAATGCACCCAAGCTCGGCATAACCATCGGGGAAAGTTTTACCTAAAATTATATTTGTGGGTCGTCACGCTTTTCCGGGGGCTGAAGTGAGGGGGAGAGCCGGGGGGCGATTAGAGGGGTCTTTTGTGAGCTCGCCGTAGGTGGCGGGCCACGGCCGTATCTATAGGAAAGCATTGATTGATGTTCGATTTATTAATTCGCGTTTTTGTATGAAGACGTTGTTGGTCTATTTCAGCAGACTGAACTTCAGCTGGTAGAAAATTTTGTAGTAGATGTAATAAATTTTGAAGAAAAGTACTTTTAAAATCAAGCTCACCAGGACTTTCCTTGTAAAGCGCCCCAAGGTATCACCTGTCATCATTCGACTCCAACTGTCTGACGTCTCAAAATCGTCGGTTCATTTTGCCGTGGGGACAACTGAAAGAATTAAGTCCCTCGAGCAAGATATACCACCATTCACTGATCGATCCTTCAAGCAGACAAATTTTGAGATTAGGAATAACTGAAAATAAGTAGGTTTTTTGAGCATTATAGTGGTCTACGGCGTAGCCTGTAACTGCTACGCCGTAGACACCTAAACAGCAATACACATTTCTTAGAATTGCGAAATTAGAATTTAATTGTGTTAGATTGGTTTTTAACCATTTCGATTTTTCAAGAATTTTAAATCCTAATTTCTCGTATTGCTTTGTACGAGCTTTTCTGGATTTATCATTGAACATAAGACATGGCAATTATGATTGTGTACTGATTGTTCGCTAGGTACCTACATGCCTTTTCCATGAGTTATTACTATGTACCGGACTACAGATACGGCACATTTCTAATCCGGCCAGCACTTAAGTTGCGGGGGCAATCGGGTGTAATGCGCGTTTACAGCGTTTCTATAGTTTTCTGTTGTAAACTAAACGTAAAAGTTACGTGCCAACAAAGCCTTCGGCCACCGTCTCCGCGAGCCTTGTAAATGTTTAACAAAATTGTAATAAAGTTAATGGCGCCCGACAAATACCTCATACCCGGCATTTATGTACGTAAATACATAAAACACGTAGTTTACTAACATATGCATATTATAGGTTGCTAGTTTTGTACTAATGAAACTTTCTATGGAAAGTATTCGTGTTCTTACACTACTGTAATTTAATTTAACTGCTGTAATTACCGAAATTGTAGCATTTCTATTACACACATAGTGTTTAGCTACCGTATGTGTACCGTACGGCAGTAGGAAATTAAATATTAATTTTAACCAAGACTTTCAAGCTACCGTTTGAAACGGCATTCCTTGACGCGCCAACTTCCCAACTTTAAATGGGGATCCCGTCAAGGTGGAAGAAAGTGGCTTACAAAGAAACCATTTATGGGAAGTTGGGGGCTATCCCGAGAAGAAAGTTTGGTAAGAATTTTTAATCAGCGGTGCGTGGGGTGCGGGGTGGTGTGGGGCGGCGTCGCGGCGGCGGCGGCAGTGCGCCGCGCGCGGCCGACGCGCCGCCCGCCCACAGTCGCCAGTCGCCCGCCGCCATGCCGCCTCGCGCGACTCCGCGCGACCACGCGACCACGCGCGCGCTATAAACTCGCGCGACCTCACGCACGAAACTGAATAAGTTCGACAAATCCTCCTCCTACCTGGACCACTACATAGACAACCGAGTGTCACAGTGATAGTTTCTTTCATTTTCTAGTACAAAATTGTATATCTTCTGTAGAGAGAAATATTAGTATTTTTATTGTTAAAGTACAAAATAATGTAATATAGCGGCACCGTAGCGTCTATAGTTTACATACGAATAAAATACAGGGTCAGTTTTTGTATGAATTCAATGTGATTGTAGTATAAGTCGCCGAGTCGAGATCGCTACTGTTCATACCGCTTTAGATTACCTACCGTGAGTAATTCTAGGTAAGTAACTGACGGTAATGATACGTCTGCTGCCCGTCTACATCTCATTAAGAGTCATCGCCACTATCGCAGTACGATCACAGTTACACTTTCCAGTCGGATCATAAATATTAAATTCAGCTTTATTACACGACTTAAGCCTTATAAATCAAGTCGTGGTACATAAATTCAAGTAATACACATGTATGTATGTAATTACAGCTTAAAACACATATTAATAACAAATTATTGACCAACAACTTACAAATATGTAAGAATGAATTACTCCGGCTAACATCTTCGGATACGGAACGTCTAAACAGAACCAAAACAAACCATATTTCTCGAGCGATGTGGCAACTGATGGCCGGTGCAACGGTGGCTACATTCAAGCTTTGTAAATGCAAAAAGCATACGTATTCCGGTCTCGAAGACGACACCGCTATGATTTAAGCGCGCGGCAAACTCCTAAATCACGCTAGGTGGCAGAGGCGAGTGCCGACCGACACCACTTCGTTGCTCGCAATCCGCAAATTGTTTGTCCCAAGCCTAACAATTTAAATTTAGCAAGAACAAATGCCGATCGTAAATCGAACGGCTCGCAATTGTTTTGAATAAAGCCACGAAACTTAGCAGCGAATAATTGAGATGCAGCGGAGTCGCGTCGAAAGTTAGATTAATCGTTCGCACACAGCCACCGGCTCGCGTTTTGTGTTTCACCTAATGAGTTGTGAGTTCATAAATTGTTTAAGGCTCCTTAATACGCATTAAGGTCGAGTTTACCACAAGGCATTTCCATGACAACTTTATGGAATGCGTTGTAGTTATTTACTGGCGATAAATAACACTTTTAATACTTTTTTACAATAAAGCTTGGATGTAAAATGGCTATGTGATTTCAAACAAGGAAAACCTTATACAAATTTTAATTCACACATACAGATTACCTAATTTGCTGCTTAATGCTGTATTAGCCGTGTTCTAAGCCCATGGGAATTTTGTCCGTCACAGAAAAAGAACAAAAATTACCGCTGTTATCTCTGCTACAAAATATACAATGAAGTTTAACTCAAAACAATTTGAGATAAAGTATAAAATATTCACATTTAACTTGGAACATGTTGCATGTTAATGACAGAGTGGCAGTTAATACTAAGATAATTTACGATTGGCATGGAATTCAATGAATGTGTCTATTTTTTATCTTTCACGTCTCAATAAAATTCTCGCAGAGCTGTCGACAAGAAAAATATCATTTAAAAAACTACATTTTGTCACAAAGGCGCAAACGCAACAACTTAAAACAAATCCTCTTTAAAAACAAGTTTTTTTATCAAATTCTTAAAGAATGGGACAACCACTAAATCATATTTGCCCTTTTGTTCGGAACATCACAAAAGAAAAGAAACTAGACTAGTTTTTATCTTTCGGACGCGTGTCCCTAACGGTACACTACGATATTACGAAAGCTTCCAAAAATGTTTATAACAATGGTTTACGTGAATGCGTTTGCGCAAGACGTTGCTATGTTTTTGTACACGATTTTTCGTGGATAGAGCAAAATGTATCGTGTTGGCATTTAAGAGCTATTGTTATGGGGGTGGTCGGTGGTCGGCGAAAGCGAGCGTCATTGAAGCTTTGTTATTTATCAGTTTACAATATGCCTTTGTTGTTTTACTTACCTTTAAATGAGAGCGAGATCTGACGTAGCCTTTCGACAGCCATCGCTGAAATATAATGGTATACTTAGTTTCTATACTGATTGTACAATAAATTGTATATCGAGTAAATCATGACGTGTTACATTTAGGAACATGACCTTATATAGGAAATGTTATAATAATAACGTTATTTTATTATACAACCTAGGTCTGCCACGCAGAATGCCACAAGGCACTACTCTAGGCCCCTTGAAATGGAGTTGGCATTTACATTTGTCTTTTATGTAAATCGTAGAATGTTCCGGCATTAAACATATTAAGATACGTACTTACATATGTAACTTATCAAACACACGTTAAGCAACTGATGCTGATGCCTTGAGAACCCGCAAGCCGTGACCCCGTTACAAACAGTTTTATTTTTATTTTCTAGTCCAATTTCTTTTCCGACCGTGTCTAAACTTCATAAATATAACGACTTCCATATTTCGAAACACTTTCGAAATGGACACGGATTTCGTACGTTTTTACGAAATTTCGTAAATCTGTGTTTCGTATGGTATAATGGTAGTTGATTGCTCTAGTTACCTGTTTTAGATACTTCATAATTCATGTAATTGTAATGGATACTTTAAATGTCCGCTTATCTGGAATCGTTTATGTTAATTTTAAGAACTTAATAACACCTAGATTTATTTCTTGGACTACTGGCTGTTGGCTACTTCCAACTTGAATATTATATTTTGCACTCTCGAAAATAAAATCATCACCACAACAAAGTCTAGTGCCATTCGCGTCTGTGTTGTGATATAAATCATTCTCGAACCGAGTAATTAAAATACTGGTGTACGCCAGAATCAGGCATTTCGAATTTACGCGGCCAGCCTGTGTACGATGTAAAAACACGAAACAGATATTGTACGAGTGTCTGGATATGTGAAAATGGCGACAGAATTGCAATTGAAAATCGCTATCATTTTTTTCAACCGGCTCTGAAAAAACCAATAATAGGTACCTAGTCACGGTTAGCTTTTTCATCCGTGGCAGTTTTTTAAAACGGTCACAATTTGTAAGCTTTTGTAAAGCTTTTATTACATTCCTTCGCGTTCACCAGTGTAAGTTCAAGTGAGAACGAAATTTTACTTCCAACTTTAAGCACCCATATCTATTAATACACAATAAAAACTTTTTCATATCACGTAAGTACAAAAAAAAACAACAACATGAATTCTTATTTTAAATGCATCCTACGACTGTTTTAACGGCTTCATTTGTTCGCGTAATGAGTCATTTACGTATGTAAACAAAAACAAAAATGTTCTTGCAAATCAATAGGCCGTTGAGATCGACTGTTATCTACAATACAAGCATAAAACAACCAATTACAAGGCTATAATCTCAATATGCCAATTAAGGTTAGTATTACGAGTGCATAAACGGTCGCCGGTTGAGTGCGGTAAGTGCGTCGTAAAGTAGGATTTAATAGCCCAGCTGACTACCGAGGGAATCCCGTCGCTGGTACAGCTTGTTTCAAGGACTTGGAACAGTTTGTGGGACATTATCAATCAGTTCGGGGTTGGTTTATCTTATTGGAGCATGTTTAGTGGAAGTCTTAAATGGTTTCAGTCGATGATTAATGCTTTTGGAAGTTGCCAAGTTTTTCTGTTGAGAGCTTAGATAACTTTCTCTTGCAAATCACACGGGTGCTATTAGAAACAAAACAAAAAAATATATTTTTGAAAAATAAACATTGATATTCACTGGCTGATACAATGATTGTAAGAAATTATTCAGCAAACATATTTCCTGCCTCAAAATTCGAAGCTATACCAAACTACAAAGTAATTAACAATGCCTATAAAGTACATAAGACATAAAATAATGAGCTTATAAAGTTTGTGTAAACGGTTAGTTTGTCTAGTAATGATGTTATTTCTATGTAGACAACTTGGAATCCATCGCGTGACTGCAAACAGAAATTCTTATAGTAGGACACGCCAACTATTTTATGTATGTTATTTAGGATTCAAATGTATGTATGTTAGTAACTATCAAGACATTTATGAACATATTCATAAATGCTTAAGCGTTTATTGTCGCAATAAATTCAGGTATTATGCTTTTGTTTTCTGAAAGTGGTATTTTGACTAATTTTATTGAGGCATTACTTTTATTCACAGCAAATAACAATGTTTTGATGTCAGCTGTAAAAGAGAATAATAAGTTTTATAAATGTAGGTAATACTTAGTAAGCACACATTCTTCATAAGAAACCGTTTATAGAGCAAAAGTGGCTTTGTCATTATAAACTATTATAGAGTAACGGTAGTCTATCTATAAACACTTGGTATTGAATCTATACAAATAAATTTAATTGAAGTATCTGTTTGTAACGTCAAAATTACAATATTTTACTAAATGCAAATGAACGTATACACGGTACCTACTTATAACAAAAAAGCAAATTTTAAATTTTTTTCTGTCTGCCTGTTTGTTCCGGCTAATCTCCGAAACGGTTCGACCGATTTTGAAGGGACTTACACTGGCAGATAGCTGATGTAACGGGAAGTAACTTAGGCTACTTTTATTATTTAAAAAAATAATTATGGTTCCGCGCAAAACAAATAAAACCCATGAAATTGTGAACAAAAAGTTGGATATGAAAATTTTCTTTTTGCATTTGGTAGCTATAGGCTATTTAACATCACGTTACGACCCTTAGGAGCCGAGCAAAAAGAAAAAAGTCGGAAAGAACACTAAGCGAAAACGAAGTAATAGCGAGGGCGGGCGATGCAACGCGGCGGGTCGGTGAACGAGGGAGTTTTATTAAAATGTGGCTGTTATTTTAGTATATTGTGTATCTTACGACATCCACACAAACGAAGTCGCGGGGCACAGCTAGTATTCATTAAATTCGATACTTTTGACTAAGTAGGTGTTCATGAGCACATAAAAATACACGATTAACATATTAATGTAATACACGATGCTGGTTAAGAACATATCAAATCAGCTTTAGCACAAAGAATAAAACCGACCTTTGTTCTGGATTAACACGATCCCGAGAGACATCAAGCTAACTAGAGCCGTCCGAAAATCTACATTTACATAGACACTTATTGCGACCCCAAATTGTACGTAATTTAGGAACTCCTTCGGAAGTTGGTAAAACAGATTCAAAGTCTGACGATCACAACGATTCTATCGAGAAAACTGATAATTCAGGTAACATTGAATAGTCAAAAGAAGATTGCAATCGATTTCTCCCAACCGCATAGTCAATGAAAATGTTACAGCGTGTGGATAGTCTCAGAAGGCTTCGCAAAGCTTTACGATAATCATAACGATTTCATCGCACAAACTGATCATTCACGCTCCATTGAAGAGTCAGAAGGAGATTGCAATCGATTTCTCTCAACCGCACAGTCAATGGAAATGTAAGAGTGTGTAGATAGTCTGAGTAGGAAATATAGTGGGTTACTTCGGCCTGTTTGCTATGCAGGGCAGCGTGGTTCGCCCTGATTTTTGGCCGATGCCGACAGTGAGCCCAAAATGTATTAGTGGATTTAACGCCTACGGAATAAGAGGCACCGATCTAGAAATGTGACGAGAATACGATATTAGTATACGGAGGTCCTAATGCTTGGGCTAACGAAGTTGGATTCAATTTCGTTTTACCTGATTTTTTTATTTATTGGTGGGAATGCAAAACAATATTGATCGACCTGTGTTATAAAATAATTCCAGTGATTTTTAGATTTTTTTTTATTGCCACAAAAGTTACCTACTTGAATTTGGCTTTCTAAATGAACTCATACAAAGATAATCACTTTTCTATTATTATTAGGAAGAATAGCAAACTAGAGAGGAATACCTAAGTAAACATCAATTTTATGTTTCTAGGAAGACACAAAAACTTAATTTACACACATGATTGCGTGTTTGATCGACGGACGAAACTACATTAAAATAGATTGGGTCTCTAATCAGTAGGGGACCTAATGCAATTTCCTTTATTGTTTTCATCCAATAAGACAGGTGGGGTGGGACACACGGACAGAATATTTGGGTAAACGATATGATTAGCTTTAAGTGGAAATTGGGGGAAAAATATGTCTTGCTTTGTTTTGATGTTTTATATATATATATATATCGCAGCGTTTTCTTTGAGATTAGTCACAAAAATATGATAAAATGTAAAGTCAGTCTGTTACAAATAGTACATTTTGTGTCTCTTCATTTCTACCCTGTCAAGGTAAAAATGTTTCCCCTACTAATAAGGAAACTTCAAATTCCTGCCCTTTTTAAAATCACGCAAACTTTCTCATTATACATATATTTTTATAAGTTTGAAGCTGGTTGATTCTGAATTATTTAAATCAAATGCACAAAGCAACACTATAGTATTCATATATTCAATTATTCCCACGAACTTTCTAAAAAAAACAAAAGAAAACTGCATCAAAAACACGGACCAATGACCACCTGCTTTGCCATATTGTATCCGAATGAAAAATATGAGTAGGATGTGGGCGGTCTCAAGCTTAACGGTCAAAACGATCTATGTTCTGAATAGCTATTAAATTCACACGAAATTAGCAATTATATTGCATGAAGAAAAAGTTGCTTTGCTACCTAAGTATTGCTTTCGTGAACAATTTCATGTTCATTTGTAATTAATAGTTGGTAACTAAAAGCTTTTAACTTAGATAGGCACCTACAGGTGCAAAGTTAAGTATGTTTCAAATATTGCTAAAGTTATTATCACCTATTATGGCAACAATGACTTATTATTAACACCTTTGTCGTTACCATGTACTTTAGTTTCCTAAAAAGCGCTTTAAGCTATCCCTTACATTAATTTAGACGGCGCTTGAAGCGATGCAGGACTTGTCTTTATAAAGGTTACAAGCCTTCACGCGGTCTTATAAAATGCCCATAAACTTTCTTTTAAACTTCATGAGCTGAATTCATAATTGTATCCTTTACTGTTTCTTAAGACAGTAGGCTGTTGTAGAAAATTACTATTTAAACAGTTGAACCAACTTTTTTAAATAATTGTGAGTCGTACCTAAATTCCTCTGAATCGAATCCATAAAAAGTTGTACAAACATGTAGATAGTTTTTTACCATTTAACAAGCAACATAATAATATTGACTTTTTCATACACCTTTTTTCAAATTAGGCCATTCACATAATTATACAGAACGCAGCGGTAAATAACAAAACACATATAAAGGTTAATGCAGACGTGCGTACATAAGGCGTCGTGCACACTCGCATCTCATTTCCCGCCCACGCCACTTCCGATGACGTCACTCGATAGGTGTTCGCTAGGGGCTCGGCCAACAATGCTGTACACTAGAATAGAGCTATAGAGCTACCGAAAAGGTTATAACAATATTGTATGGCTTCATCTAGAAATATAAGGTCAACAGGACGGGAAGCAGTACCTATTCTTCCAAAAGTCAATCAAAATCAAATGGACCATTGCACAACTTGGTAATGGTTACTCTAGATATAGGTAAGTAAGTACCTAGGAGACATTCCGAGGGCTGATGATATAAATGATGATGAACCCTAGTTATTAGCAACGGATATCTCTATCGATGATAATCTACTATCATAATTTTATGACACACATGAGCACAGGCATATCAATGTGCCTGGTAGAGGCCATAAAACCGAGGCGTTTATTAAATATTAATAGCCATTCATTACTACCAATAAACAGGTCCCGCAACAATGTTTCAAAGGTAATATACAATTCCGATCTTGTCCTTCCAGGAGGCTCTTACCAAGATTCTGCGAAGACATAAATTTATCCATCAAAGTGTGAACAAATATCCCTTTGTCAGTTGAGACTTGTGAGTCAAGGAACATAAAAATAGAATGTTTTGAAACACGTCCAGGGATTCCACTACTTATTCCGGATTCAAAGCTAATTGACGTAAAAAAATCGCCTGAGTAAATCGTTGAAGCGTTCGCGTTTGTTTCGAACGAAGCGTGTTTGATTCCAGGATGTGATAGCGGAGTTATCGCCTTCGCGATGTAATCATTCTTTATTTCGCCGTGAACCGGCCAGGTTTCGTCCTTCACTCAATCGTGCACGCAAGAAACGTTCCCAAAAATGAGGTGTGGATACTTCCTGACCTTTCTGATCGTGATTGCCTCTTTTGAATTCTGCTCTAATTTATTGGTTTAAGACAAAATTGTAGGCATTAACTAACTCATCATTACTTACTGAATAAGTTTCGTAAACTTGTTCTTTCGTATCGTTGTTAATTCCTTCTTCATCAATCACGTCATAAGATGATAAATAAAGTACTTGGTATTCGCATATTATTATTTATTCTCCGTTATTACTACTAATTCAATCATTACGCATTATTATTATTGTGACGCATATTTTCCCCCAACTTGTTTCTTTTTGTGTTTGTGTTCTTTTTTTTTTGCGTCATGCTTACCGCAAATAAACGTATTTTTTTTCTTTTCTTTTCTTTTATTAGTCACTTTAAAACTGAATGTTTTGACTTCTGCTGACCGACCGACATTAAAATGCAATTCTTTTAAACTGGTACCCATTCCTCATGCTATGGGACGAATCTGAAGTCATTAATTGAAATAACTATACGGAATCGATTTTAGTGTTGAAGCGATGTCCAAAATATATTGGAATTCTATAAGGCGTGGACATGGTGAATCAATTTTTACTCGACGGTTAAAATAACATAAGTATCTACGTTGACTGTTGGATCCTGTTCATGAAATCACAAAAGCGATTTGGGCATAAGCGACATTTTTCTCGAAATTGAGTTATGAATGCCATCCTAAAAAGCGGAAAATTATAAGTAGGATGGCATTCATAACTCATTTCCGACCAAAATGTCGCTTATACCTTATTAACTTTCAACCGTCGATATGTAGTTGTAGAGGCTTATTTTTTTCAAGCCACTTAAACAAAGCTTTCTAAATCTAATACATATCTATACTGATATGACAAAAACCAGTAGCATTCGGTTACTTTACGCCCTAATGCGATCTTATCGGCGGAAGGGCCCGAGTCGGCGCGCTTTGCCACTTAAAGCTACGCTATTTATATCTTGGACCCTTAGACAGATTGGGTGACCGAGCATCTGTCTGGCAGAGTACACTTTAAAAAGATTTGAATGAGATGTCAGAACTTAGGCTGGAATTTGATGACTTGTACCTGAATACTTGATTAGCTAGTATACAATTAAGTCCCCTGATAAAATCCATTATTTTTATTTGTCAAATAATTCTATGTTAAAATAAGAACCATTGAATTGCTCAAAGATTTCTCAAATGGTTCTTAATGATATCTGTAGAGGCAGATTTCTTTCTAACAACCCAATACAAATAACTCAAAGTTTAAGTAACAAGATTAGATATTTGAATACCGCACATAGCCCCTTTTTACTCCGCCATAAATTAATTTCGTGTGAGAACATTTTGACACTGACACCGTCCTATTTATTATGAACCAAAATTGACTCGGATCATAGACTACCATTCATTAAAAACAGATGCCTAATAAAATAACCAATTAAATGCAGTGCGTTAAATGCGTTACTTGATATCTTATCTTTGGTATTAGGTCGCGTACAGTGGACAGTGGTCGACATGCATATGTGTTTTGACATAATTGTTTATGTGTGTATGTTACGTGCTTTAGTCCGTGACAAAACTCGTGTGAACTTGCCTTTATTTTATTTTTCAAAAACAATAAAAACGGAAATAAAATTGGTGACGTATATATCTATATAATAATGTAATAAAGACTTTGTTTGTTGGTTTAAACGCGCTAATCTCTGGAACTGCCAATCGGATTTGAAAAATTCTTTTTGCATTTGATAGCCCCATTCTTGAGGAAGGTTATAGGCTATTTAACACCACGATATGACCCTTAGGAGCCGAGCAAAAAGAAAAAAGTCAGAAAGAACGCTAAGAGAAAACCAAGTAATAGCGCGAGCGGGGAATGTGGCTGTTATTTTAGTATATCGAGTTGTCTTACGACTTCCCCGCGAACGAAGTCACGGGCAGAAGATACCGGTTAAATATTTAGGAGAAATGTAACCATACTTAGATTATCCTTAATGAATGGACAGGCAGACGTTTAATTAATTTTGTACAACAAAAATATAAGTTGGGACCTTATTCATTTTGCTAATACTGTTCTTTTTCTTTTTCAGGTATGTATCCAGATTTATATGACAAAACTACATAAAATAACAAAGATGCAAAGGATACAGTGGTCAGTATTTATGTGCTAACAATATATGTATTACAATTTATTTTAACAAAAATTTTATGAAATACATACCTTTAAAAAAAACATCAAGTCCATTGAAAACTCAACAATGTTCATAACAATACGATGCATGACGCTAGGCTCGACGTTTGTGCTGAACTGTCAATAAGCAACGGAAATATCAAAAACTTATTCTATAAACACGACAATCAGAACTCACCTTGAGGTGTCAGTGAAGAAAATAATAGAAAAAAATCATAATACGTGATCGCGAAATCCCTGTACAAACGCTTCTCACAAAATCTTTTTACATATAAACTGCATAGAAGCGTTGAACTTTTACAAAAGCACTCAGGTAAGTATAGCGATAGGTAGTGCCGTTTATAGAATAGGATAGAGTCTTATCCACTGTGTGAAATAGAGATACGCAAATACAATGAGAGAGAGGGGGACGGCGGTATGCAACTCTGTTGCGTCCCTGCAAAGCTTAGAGCTCAGCTGTCTGCCCCGAGCGGTGATGTTTGAAACACGGGACAGGCGGAGCTTAGCTACAAATCACTCAATGTCACATTTTGACATTTGAGATATTAGGTCTTTTTTTTCTATAACACCGCCATCTCTTATTTCTCTGTGAGCTTTTAGGTATACATTGACAATATGGCTAATTAGCGCGGAATTTGCGACTTTGTTTATTTGAATATATAATTCGTTTAGAGGCGACTTGTAAAATCCTCTTAAGTGACCATTAAACATTCACACGGCTCATCAGTACAGCTATAAAGTTTACGACGACGGACGTCAAAGTCATTTCTGGCTTTAAATTTTGAACACAACGCCACGGAACAAAGTAGGCACGGTCTTTTAGTGGTACCAAGTTAAAAAACTTTAGAGCCAGTTTACTGTGGCCCCTTAGTTGTTTGGTGATTATACTGAAGTGGGAGCTTTAAGAGGTCTTGCGTTGGTCGGTCATGGTTCAAGGAAGCACCCTCAAATAGTCCAAATGAGGCCATAAAAGTCCCGCTGAGCGACGTCTCAATACAAGACGTGTTCAGTCTCGCTGATCATATTTTTACTGCCCACATAAATTTATTAGAGTAAAAAAAGCCGCTAGCAACTGTAAATTGTACTGCACGCACAAATGACCGTACCACAATTTGTAGAAACTCGCCTATAAAACCTACACTAATTAAGAAAATATTATTAGGTTTAAAACCATTAAAATTACCCGTGAATTCTTTATTTTTAAATTCTGCGATCGTGTTTTGTTTCTCTCAAGACTCTAATTACTCGTACTTCTTGGAAGAACAGTACGCAGTATAAAACAGTGTAAACCTAATCGAATTTTCATTCGGATCCTGTCAATCGGCGTTTCCCGCGACTTTTCCTATTACGAAGCTGGAACAGCTCCAATACGGCTTTACCCAGAACTTTAACGTAGCACTTGACGATATTCATTTTCTTTCCATAACTATCACAACCCTGAACAATTTTGTACAAAGAATTAAGACTCATGCAACATCTTATTTAGGCCTTTTGTTCAAAAACAATCCCCAAAATAAAGACCCATTATTACTTGAAAAAATTCAAGCATATGCGTAGCTGTTTTGTCCGCAAATTACGCAAAACGTCCAAACATGTCCAGCTTTGTGAGAAGTAACAATAACCCGAGCTTTTGTTTGCATAATTAATTCTTAGTCCAAAACTCAGTTCGACCGCGATCCCATACCGTTATACTCGTAAAGCAGCAGGCTACAGAATACGGATCCACAAACTTACACTTTTCATAGCACTTATGACAATCCAATAAAGGCCATTTTCTTTTACTAAAAATGCAGAAACAACTTTGTCCAAATACGGAATCTTTGTTTCACGCATTCTAATTCTTACACATTTTTTCCGCACGTACAAAACAATGCTTATAATGAATAAAATTATTAATAATTACTAGCCCGCCTTTATTTGGTTCGCGTTTTGTTCACGAAAATAATTCGTTACTTTAAAATGGTTAATATGGTGTTGTAAAGATGATTTTTGATAAGAAATTAAGCTCTATTTTAATACACGGTGTAATTAAGATAGAATAAAGCAATCATAATAATACCAGCATATTATTGTCCCACTGCTGGGCAAAAGCCTCTTCTCATACTTCTCAGTATGAGAATGTATGTGTGCCTTCTCAGGCACGAGCATTGATCACGACACTTGCTCGAGACGTGTTAGCGATTTCAGAGTCAAGTAAGGATCGATATTTTCCCGGTTTTTTTCCGACATAGGTATAAAGTCTCTTTACTGTAAACTCTAAATTATCTTTACAGTTTACAAGTTTTTTTGCGTAAAATAAAAACAAAAGGCTGAAATACTATTCAATAAATTACCACCTAAAGAAACATAAAAACAAAGCAACATTCCCTAATACATCATTAATCCAATAATATTTACCAATTAGACCCATTTTTATAACCAACAAGGAGCATAAAATATCATCACGCTATAAAACGTAGTACCTGAGTAAGCAGTAAATAAGGCAAAACCTTTGCGTTGCGGGCATTGAGCTAGTTAGCGATCGGAATAGCCACACTCAACTTTTATGGCACCCATAAAAATGTTTTTAACAGCTTCAGTTGGTTAATTAAACAATTACCATTGTTACTATCTGATGTACCTATGATAAGTTACATGTTGTAGCAGTGTACCTGAATACATTAGATAATATCCGTACTGACCGGGCAACGACGACAGTCTTTGCAAACTGTAACGGGTCCAACGATACTAGCATTCATTTTGCACGCAGAAATATTAGCCTCGTCCCGCAATATAAAATAACACATGTTTTTTTTTTAACTTGTAAGAATCTAAATTTACATTTTAATAACTTAATTAAGTAGTGCTTAATTGCTGAAAAAAAATTAATAACTAATTTATTATAAGCGGCTTTATTTTTCTAGTAATTCGTTACGGAAAAAGGAAATGGGTGATTCTGCTGTGTTATTCGGTCATTGACCGGTCACTTACGACAATGGCCGCTTGTCTAATGCTTTCGTGGCATCTTTTCGCGTGAGTACCATCGCAGACATTTGCGGTGAACCATTTTTGACCCTTATTACTAAAGCCATAGGATTTAAAAGTGATTCCCCGTAATTGTCCGCCATGGTACGTAGGTACTACAGGTCAACCAGAAAAGGTATGCACTTCGGTAGTCAGTAATCTTCGTGTTGCTGAATTAGCACGAACGTTGCTTTAAAGAGTAAGCCCCACAGAGTTAAAACTTCTAAGTTTTATACTGCCGCGCTTTGTAGTCACTGTGCACCTATTATTTGGCGTTTGTATGAATTATACTCTCTGTCGGGTTATTTTATTATTATTTATGTATGCATACAGTCTGAATACCTACAGGTTCATGTTTATTTTGTACCATTAAACCGGAAATAGTTTGTATCGGTACTCACATTCGCTATAACAACACCCTACTCCGGTCACAAATCATCGGTAATCTGTCACTCAAAAGTTTTTTGGAATTCCAAAAAACTTTTTTCCAAACAACTCTATGCAATTGCATAGAGTTTTTAATCTGTAACTTTGTAATCATGGCAATAGAAAATAGGCAAGTAGGTATATGTACCTACTTCCATGGTTGTAACAGCTCTTTATTTTAGCACCTATCATCGCGCGTTCGTATTTCTGAAGTGATGATTCCCGAAGCGCATACTTTAATTGGGATAGCTGTAAGGACCGGTAGGTATATTTTGTATCAGAAAGGTGTAGACATCAGCTGACAAAGGTTTTCTAATATAGGCGCCCCCCGTGGCGCTAAGACGGCTTGATGGATGGTCAGTATATTGAAAAGCAATGCCTGGCAGCTTCATTTGTGTCTTACACATAGGGGTTGGTCACGCAAGTCTTAGTGGGATTACTTTGGGGCATCTATTTGATCAATATTATTGGATAAGGTGGGTTATTGGAAAGCTTCTATGGTGCCTAATTTTATTAGTGAATTAGGTAGTCCAAAAATGGTTCTTAGTAGAGTAAGTACATAATCTTAGCTATGCAGATGACATGGTGCTGCTCAGTCCCTCAGCCAACGGTTTAAGGAGACTTGTTGCGATCTGCGAGAAATATGCAGCTGAACATTATCTCTCCTATAATGTTAAGAAATCGGAGGTTATGATATTTACTTAAATACAGTAAAGGTCCTGATATGAACTGTCCTAAACATTGTTAGTTAGTTTAAATATCTTGGTCACATAATTAAGGATAATTTAGCAAATGATGCTGATCTAGAACGACAGAGGCGTAGTATCGCATGTCGAAGCAACATGTTGGCTAGACGTTTTTCTCACTGCTCCAAACAAGTTAAAATAACTCTGCTCAAGGCTTACTGTAAGTCGTTCTACACCAGTCAACTCTGGTTCAGGTACACGAAGAGTGCTTATAACACTCTTCGTGTACAATATAATAACGTCTTTAGAGCTATACTAAAGCTGCCTTGGCGGTTTAGTGCGACTGGCATGTGCGTTGAGAACAGAGTTACTGATTTTTGCGGGCTCTTGAGGGACTCAAGGCATCTTTCCTGACTCGATTATGTGCATGTTACAGTAGGTACCTACTAATCAAATAGTGTCTGTAATATTTCATTGTGTGTTTCTGCTAAGACGCTAATATGCTGAACTGATGTAATTTTGTACTCTTAATTTTAATAATTTAATTTATTGTGATGTAATAATTTAGCAAGCATGCATTTTAATATTGCTATGGGTACCTCAAAATAAACGATACATAATAATAATAATAAAATAAATATACAGGGTTAGTATTACAAATTAGCTAGCTAACTCCACAGACGCGATGAGTTTCGATAAAATAATAATTAAAAGATTTTATGTATTTTTGGGAGGTTGACGACCGCTGTTAGTATTGTTACTTGAAGTATGGGTTGAGAAAAACTGATTTCTTATTTTTTATCGTGTTTAGATATCGATACCCATCACGTCTGTGAAGTTTACACAAAAACAAAAAAAAACAGATTTTCTGAACTGATATTTCTTGAAAGTTGCAGTAGAAAATCTGCTTTTTTCATGTTTTTTTTTTGTTTCTGATTTTGTTGTTTTGTTTGTTTTTTTTTTGTTTTGTTTTTATCGAAAATCTGTTTGTTTTTAATGTTTTTTTTTTCAAAAAAATCAAATTAATATTTTTTTTGTTTTATCATGTATTTGCCGATACCCATAGCGTCTGCGGAGTATAGTTAACCAATTTAAAATAACCCTGTATATGACAACTCAACTCAGCCTAGAGTAACCGATATAGCCTGCAGAGCGTGGCAGTGGGCTGGCCATGTTGTCGAAGGACCGATGGCCGGTGGAGCAGATGAGACCTGGAGTGGAGACCGAGTATCGGCAAGCGTAGTGTGGGACGCCCCCCAGCTAGATGGACGAAGGTGGCTGGGATAGACTCGATGCGAAAGGCGGAAGAGAGGGTGTTGTGGCACAGCTTGGAGAGGCCTATGTCCAGCAGTGGACTGCGATAGGCTGAGTTGATATGACAACTACTGATGTAAATATGTAGTAAAATGAAATTGGATCTTTAACATAAAACACTTGGCTTTTCATATTGCGGGTTAAAAAATGCTATATTAGGTATCTAACCCTACTTCTAACAATCATGTTCAATGTAATCAAACCATTTATTATATTACAGTTGCTTTAATAATGAATAAAACCTAACCTTTTCTCAGACGACTTTAGCTAACATGCAACGTTTTTCCTGTACTGAATCACCATGTAACAATACACTAAGAAATATTTCCTGTTTTAGAAAAACTGACTATAAACTAGCTTTGTAAATGGAACAGACATTTATAGTTTTCACCTTAAATAAAGGAATAATTTATATAGTAAAATAAACTCCACCTTAAATACAGGTATTGAAGTAAATGGCTAAGGTAGATATTTATTCAGCCTGTTAATTTATACTAGCTGTAGTGACAACTGAGGCAGAATGCCGCCATCATAAATTTCATGTTACTCATACCTATATTTCATTTGATATTCAAATATGTAGGTAGGTGTTTGCAAAACGAATACTGATAGATGCATAAAGTTGCTAGCAAACTAAATGTGAGTACAATTTATTCGTATTAATGGTAGGCACTTTCTATGAATATTTCTATCTAACGACTTCAAATGCCATCAGTTTAAAATTCTTGAAAAATTACTTGTAAGTGTATAAAACGCAGTGAAATAACAAAAAGCTTTTTATACGTTCTCAATTACAAATATACGGTGTATGCGAGCAGATGTTTAATAAAACCAATTTTATTTAAAAGCTTGAGTGTGGAAAACATGCCGATAATCGTGCGGCTGCGATGTTCTTAGAAAAACAAAAGAGATTACTCATCCCGATGCTCGAACTCTATCTGAGAATTCTTCGAAGCGCACCACCGCACCGCACTGGCCTGTAGCGTCAGCACCGACATTCTACGATAAAATACCCACATATAAACTAAACACACTTAATAAAAATGCTTATACGTAAACTAAATAAAAGCTCCCATTGAACGACTACATAGTAAATCATGATATAGCATTTTTCTACATCACCTATACCAAAAAGAAACGATTCGAAAACTCAACAACATGTGTGAGGTAAAAAAATACAATTCAACCCGTCATCGCGACGTGACCGCGTGAAATAAAAAATGTACGTGTGAGGGTCTGTCCGTACCCACCCCTAGACCGAGACGAGAGAACGTAAGACGGAGTACAGAGAAAGTTTGAGTGACGTACCCCCTCCACCGCCCCGTCTCCCCAAGCGAGGATTTACGGCGCCATATTGGATTGGGACAAGATGACACGAAGCCCGGATAATTTGGGCAACGGTATCACGTGACAGGACCCGAACTCTGAAACGGCACTTTAATTATGATATTCTCGAGTTTATTCCACTTTGAGTTTGCGAATGTTTAGTACAGATGTAGTTAAGTTTTGTTTTGTAGTCAATATTGTTAGATTAGTATGTTATTTGCTTATTAAATGTTACACCTATTCGTTAATTATAAGACGATAAATATTTGCTTAAAATAAATGGCCAAATTATAAACTAATCGTTTCTTTAAAAATAAGTCAATCAAGTTCAGTTCGGTTAGCACAAATAATTAAATTATTTCACCGATACGAATCCGTATTGCGGTGTAATAAAATGTAAATTAAAACAATAAAAAGTCAATAAGATATTCATTGGCGTTTTAAAAGTCAACCCTCAAATGAAAAGGTGCTATATAAACAAAACTAATTCATCAGTAAGGCAATAAATAACCCGAAGCGGTTGCACGCACTCGCGCGCAGCGTCTGATGTCTTGACACGCATGCGCCGTTTGGCGTGCCAAAGCACATACTCGTACTGTATCTACAACTCGGATAGACGAAGAAAATAATTGAGTGCAGAAGTTTTAATAAATCTCGGTTGAAACTTTTGTATACATATTCACACATTGATGATAAATGCTGTATTAACAACGCATGAAATCAACTAATGAACGATAATTAATTGTCCGAGTATTCGAGAATTATGATATAGCGATCGTTATGCTCCGGCCAGGAGTCGTTTAACAAAAGCCGCTGACGTAACAATCCGTGCAATACGAAACAAGGACGTCACCGAACTGCTAGTATCCGAACACTCGAGGGTGCGAATACTGCAAAAACAGAAATCTCGTTAAGATGACAATTTATGGGTTGTTTTTGCTAAATGAAAATAGTCGCAGGCTGTGAACTGAACAGACCTTTTTTGATTTTCTTAATGGAATCTTTCCGCTTGGGATTTGAGTCGAGCGATGCTTTAAGCTCTTCCGTTTACTCACAATACCCTATAGCGGAAGATTTGTACAAGCCTATTTTATTTTTCGTGAATATTTTCTCCGAAACTTGGCATTCACTCGTATAATTGACACCGTTACCAAAACGAGCTCTGCCATGCTCAGGGTGAAAATGTTGTAAGCAAACAACATAATAGGCACCTATACAATTAGCGGCCTTTTCATTTCCTCGTGGACAATAAAAGCTTCGTAACATTGATACAAACTTTCTTTGTAATAAAGCAACCAGCCGGAAGCATTTCATGATTTATGACAAAGCAAATTTTTATTTCCATTTCTCTTCGTTCATTGTTTTTTTATTATTATTTTGCCACAATTCCTCGCAGCTTTTCAGTGGAAAAAAGTCACCGTGGAAAGTCGCTTTCGGTTTAGTGGAAATGGAAAATGGAGGAAAAATAAAAGAAAAGGCCGCATATGTGCTGCGAGCGAGAAACTTTGGCGTTATGATCGCCGGTCGAGTGGACTCGCTACAGCATTTCAGGGTTAAAATTTTCTTTTATATTTTTAAAACGGTAATAAATTTAGCTTTTAATAAAATATGCTAAAACACCACGGTTGCGTTAAAAAAATGGAATCGTTAATTAAAACATTTATCTACAATAAAGGTATCAATATTTACACCAACGGTGTGTCATGTAACACTTGAATAACATAGAATAAATAAAATGGGTAATAAAACAATATTTATAACATTTGCAATTTAATCTATTTGTGTAAAATAATATTGCTTGTTCAAACTATTTGTCTGCCTGCATGCAATAAACTTTAATTGGTGGTTATATTTTACGAACGTTTTGAGACAAAGATGGTTTTATGCATACTGTAGAAGTAGATGCATATGAAGAAAACTTGATTTACCGTGATAATTGTCTACGTATTTACTACGTACGGCGTGAGTTCTGCCAAGTCCCCAGAGGGTTCACACAGCGCTGCCGAGGCGAGTACATGCCACTCTTTTTGCCTCGTTTTCCTGTCACGCTTTCCTTTTCAGATATTACTGTCTCGCTCACACTTTACATAGGAACTATGGACCTGTAGACGCATTAAATTTGAAATTAGTTTCGTGTCTTCGCAACAACATTCCATAAATTATTCAAGATTTCTTTATTCACTCTAATTAATTAAATTGTGATAAACAAAAGTTCACACTTCCTCACGTGATTAAAAAAAAACTATTACCCAAAAAAGAATGCAAAAAAGTTCTAAACATATTCACATAAAAGCTACTCCATGGCTCCTCTGTTCCAACACGCGTCATTCTATTTTCTTTATTCCACTCTGTTTTGTTGCGTCCCGCTGCTTCCGTACCGTGGACACTTTTGGTTAGTTTGTTCTGTTTTCCGTATAATAAATAATAAAGCCCATACCACTGGACTATGTAGAAAACATTTTGCGCTAACTGTGTCTTGACTCTTGTATACTTGAGGACAAACGAGCCCTGTCGCACTTGGAGGGTCAAGAATGTAAAAGGTTGGGTAGCGGCTGCATATCGTCCTGCATATCGTCTTGATGCTGATGAAGGTATAAGACTATTTAGGAGGTAGACGTGAACGACCTTTTCTTTTCTTTATCAAAAATTCTCGGAAATAAATAAATCATTTTTATTAGATATTTTGTGATTTATTTTTAAATAATTGTTAGTGAGATTATTTTCTGTTGTTGGTACCTATGTGTCTCCCACCGATTTTAATCCGACAATGAGCATCCAAAAAGGATAAATTATCACGAATCTTAAAACGAGCGTAAACCCGATAACCACAGTCATTATGAATGCAGATATAATGCAGACAAAGTCGTGATTTGATCTATAGCGCTTTAATATTCTATTAACCGATATTCAGTCGTTTATTAGCATCAATGCATTATTTATATCTGATAGTAATATATCATTATTGAAAATAAGGGATATATTGTCAATGATACGATTTTTCATTGATCAATGGTGGGCACGCGTGTACTTTTATGTACAACTGATAAATAGCGCCCGTTTTATGGGGCGACACCATTGATATCGAATGTGTACCCATTGATTTATCGTTTCGGCGTATAATTCGCAATTTCAAATTTTTTTTTTTTAAATCATCGATTTTATACGAGATACTTGATGATCCGGTGATGAAATATAGCTAGTTTATGTCACAATGTCGTTTAACCGTATAACAGAATCGAATTTAACTTGGACCACTTTGAACTTGATTAATTAACTTTTAATATCCAATGTAACGGTTGCCAGAATTGTGCTCATCATTCTTCGTGTCTAGAGAAACTTAAGCCAAGCTAGCGTTAAACTTAAATTGAATTAGGAATCCGTAGAACGCTCAGACTGATATTTGTTTTCTCTGAGCTAACGAAAATAAAATTAATTTCTCAATCGAATCAACGTAACCTAATATCCTAAAAAAAAGAAACCCAAATTACGCCTACTATCTATCAATGTCATCGCCGAAAAAATAAAGAAAAGAAAAAGAAAAATTCTAAATTTAAAAATATAAAATTCGAAAAGTTTACATTTGTTCGGCTCGCGATTCGCGAAAGAATCAATTTTATTGGTGAAACAAGCGGCGTCGGTGATTTATGTCGTACGAACGTGGCCGATAGCATGTCACCGGCCGGCGTGTTCGCGCCTCGCTCTAGAATTTGCTAGAATATTCTTTTGTGTTTACAAGTACAATGACTTTTTGGTGAATCGAATTTCTGTTAAACACACCTTTTAGATACTGAAATTTTCTGAAACATTGAATTTCGCAGAAGGATTTTCCTCGCTTATAGAAGGAGTCCCAGTAGTGAAAACATTATACCTAAGACTAATTATGTAGATATGTAGGTATTTTTAAAAGTAAAGTAAAAATAATTTATTTCACCATTAAAATTACAATAGGGAGATAGTGTTGGTCCCGGTCAGGCATTGGACGCAGCATTAAATAAACACTTTGGTTATTTTAATTTTAAAAAAAGTTGAAATTGGCGACAGTTACACTAGTTATCCTCTTCGAGACTGCAAAACAAAAAAATACAAAAATAAACTAATCAAGGAGGAGTACTAAAATCAATTCTTATAGTAATTTTCCTTGACTAATTATTGTTACTGACAAAGTCACGAGTAAGATTTATTGAATTTATGACACAGTCAATCAGTCCGATGTCAATTCAAGCTAACATGAAAGTAAAATAGTAGGATTTAATATAATTGCTTAGAAAATATTCGATTTAATTACACATATCAGTAAGATGCATCATTCCTATGCATTTAGAATCTCCTCGACATTTAAAAAGTTGAAGGTTCAGCGAAACAAAGAAACGTATTGACCTTTTTAAGCAAGGTGTTCCGATTAGAATCTAAGCAAATATAAAAATATAGAAAACAAACAACCTTTTGCAGTTTATTTGTCATTTCCACGACAAAATTGTGCATGTAATGTTGGAAACGAAATATAGAAGAAGATTGCCTGCTTGTCGGTCTTCTACAGATTATACTTCGGTGAGTGTGCTCAAGAACTCCACGACCTCATTCCGTCGGCCCCCTTCTACCATCGGACATCTAGACGCACTGCAGGTTACCATCCCTACCTAGTTGCTATTCCACCAATTCGCACTAAGCGTTTCCAAACGTCTTTTGTGATGCGCACAGCAAAGGAGTGGAACTCTCGGCCTGCGTCTGTGTTTCCGAACGCATACAACCCCGATCTCTTCAAAGTGAGAGTGAACAGGCTTCTTCTGGGTAAGCTCGCTCTATCGTCGACTTTGTCTGTGTCATCTCTGACCTAGACCAGAGTCAAGAGCAAACCTATCTCAGATAAAAAAAAAATGTTATGCTAGAAATAAAACCGAGTCCCATACAGATGGTTTTTGGAATCTTTAATTTTTTTAATGATTCAATTGAAATTTTGATAAATGAATCTTCAATATTCATTTGAGTTGCTTCTCCATTGTCAAATATTGGACTCATAAATATTCCTGAAAAAATACAGAATACATGCATGTTTTTGCAAGAGCAAAACAATGAATAATCCTTTTTTATTGATCCAATACACGAACGAACTCGAGAAAAACCGCGAACAAAAGCCAGTTCCCAATAAGCAGGTGCTACATTATCATATGGTAGTACAAACCGACTGCAGACGCTAATCTACCCGTCAAACATTTGTTCGCGGGCTATATGTCATTATCGATCGCTGTTACTATTAATTCGCACGTTTACCCATCAATTACCAAGAGTTTTTTAATCATTTGTCATTTATAACGAGTACCGCATAAGTTTAAATTAAGTGCTTATTGTTTGGAATGGTTTTAGGAAACATTAAACTGTCATTGGCAACATGGTTGCCACCGTCCAGCGATATTCTTTAATAGTTCTATTTACATTGCCGGTCCCTCATATATCTTGTTTTTGCTTGTCCAATGATGTACATTTACGATTACCTATACAATTCTATTTGATCGTTATCGTAAAGAAGGAGTAATAGGACTGTTTGCAAAGGTTAGAGAAACGTTTAACAACTTCTTGTAGTTAATTCAACATATAAGTAGAAGGGTTAGTGAGTTGTATATCAATATTTAAGACCTACATTATGGCCTGGCCCTATTCAGCTAATTGTCACAGTTTATTACAGATACATCTTGAATTACTGTCATTATTAACTTGCCAACGCATCAAAATTATGGGCTTGAACGTATTAGAAGCAATGTATTACAAAGCAGCAGCTTACCATACTTTTTAATATTCTGTAAGAATATGCGAGAAAGTCAGTTACAGGAAAATTACGACGCATTATTTACATCGATATACTTAGTTAATCAACAAAACACCTGTGCAGGTGAGGACTAAAGCTAGAAATTATTAGACTAGATAAACCTGAAATTAACACAGAAAGCTTTTTTGTAATCAATAGCAAACATGAAGATGATGATAAAGATAATAAAAGGCAGTATAAGAATGAGGGGAAAGAGATTATACTCCGCAAAGCTGATCATAAAAAATAAGATCACGCTTTCGATGATAACGAAAATAAAATAGGATTATTAACCATATTCACGATGATATATAAAGCTTCTCAGTTGTATAATACGATGCTAAACGTTTTATATCTACTTAACGGATCATTAAGATTATTTCGTAGCGGCATGCGGCAGTGACTACGTTGCGAAAGGTCCAAATTCGGAAGGATTGGGGTCACGTTCGTCGGATGATATTAAGTGGACTCAGATATGTGGTTTTCGTGACTTAGATACAATTGAGTCATTTTGTGATCTGTTATCTGGTTTACAGTTTGGTATAAACGTTGAACCGATTAGTGCAGCTTCAGTTCAGTATAATTATATTATTCGTTGATTGGTTAGTCAGTATTTCGTTTACGATCTTTATAGATGACACTATTTGCTGTGCTTGTAGTTTGTTTGTTGTATATCTGGGATTTTTAGAATAGTCTAGGCTAAAATAAAGTATAGATTCTTTCTTGTTAGACATGTGCAATAGATTTTCATAACAGAGAATTTGAGAATTCATAAAAAATATCAACACATTCAAGGGAAACAAGTATCTATATAAGGTATAACAAGTTTGTGGAAGAATATAAACACCGGAATCCAAACGATGACTAAGTGTCTGCCGATCTACTATTTTGGGTAGAGCCTGATCAGCCAGTTCGATAGGTAGTCGCAGAATAAATAATTACTCGAAATTCAACTGATATGTAACTTCCTGCGGTTAGGTTAATGGACTAGGCTAATGAAATAATGAAATATGGACCATTATTTTAATAAATTCTAGAAAGCTAGGAAACAACAACATAAATTTAAACTAGAGCACTTTATGTCTTGAAATCAATTACTGTAGCAGATGACAAATGGGGACTACAAAACTGTGATAAATGTTTTCTAATGCAAATTCGGCGACCACCAATACTGAGTCGATATGATTATCATAATCTAATTAGCTTAACGAATGACACTAAAGCGTAAAGTTTCACTTCCTTCATAATACTTCTTCGTTCGGTTTCAATTTCTAACGGCAGAACACCGGGAACTGTTTAAATCACGCGCATACGCCGAAAATAAACTGCGCGCGATCACTCCTCCGCCTGGCCGTAAATTCACTGCTAATTTACAGCCCCTCAATGTTATAAATAAATAAATATTCGTCGTAGAGCGCCACATCCACTCCTGACACATTGTGCCACCACTTGGATGCTGCTGTCATAACAGATCCTTCGTTGCACGCTTAATGGATCGCTTTGGCTACTGTTATGAAACTCTTTGTATTTGGGTGCACTTCTTCTATAGTGCTTTCTGCTGTTTCAATTTCACAAAGAATGTGGTCATTATCGAACATTGAGTTTACTAAATCGCTGGGATTTTTAATTCTTGTAATTATGTTGTTAACAAGACTTACAATACTCTGATTTGTCGTTTAGTAACAAGCAGTAATTGGTTTTTCAGCAGCTTTGACGGAAACATAATCACTTTCGCCATTTAACATAAAATCTTTCAGCAACAAGATCTAATCAATTATCAACATAGTAGTGGCGAACTCACAAATTATTCTGCCACTTGCGACGCTGGTACCCAATGAAAGTTATTGAGTGCCAAGTAGACTGAAGCAAAGGAACAGCCGCGTTAGCTCCGTGCCAGCGATCATTGGTGGGATTGTGGCGGCCATTGTAATACAAATTCCCCGCCGCTGTTACCATCTGTCTTTAAACCGAAATTCGAAAAACAATAATAGAAGGAGAACGATATCCACTACGATGATTAAAATGTAGTAGTGTAATGTGATACTTTTGTCTGTTCACCCGCGTCAGCGCCAACCGCAGTCGATAGAAAGCCGTCATATATCTGTCATACGCATACATACGTAACCGTAACTTGAATACATTAAGTACTATGTTACCAACTTAATTTATAGTTGATTTGCACCTGCAGCGAATTATCAATGCATGCTTCTGTTTAATGGCATTCTTTCACTTCATCAACTGCCATTAATCGTCGCTTACATTCTTAAGCCGCGAGGACAATTAATCTGATTCTTCGACCAACAGTAATGTTCTTGGTTTCTTTTCACTCCCCACTGTCATTGCCCGAGAAACACCTTGGTTTACTAGCGTGGAACTTTTTGATTTGTTGCTTGTAGCGTGTCACAGTACATTTAACGAATTGAGTTATTAATCATTTCAGCACTTGTCGTGACGATGATTGATTTTTCATTTTACAATTAGTTTGCAACAAGAAAAAAGTTGTCTACTAATTACAGGAATGTCGATTTTATTGACAAGAATGCTGTTTTCGAAGTTGTTGAAAGGCTATTGATTAAGTTGTTGTGTTTTATCGACAGATATGACGTGTGCTATTCATCACTATTGATATTTTGTGATGTGCTCTGGTTGCCAGCGCGGGCGGAGCTTGCATAGTGCCAACTATGGCGAGCGCGTTAATGTAGCGGCGATGCGTGCGCATGTTTTTATTGTCGTCTGCGCAAGAGTCGTCTAGCTATTAGCCGACCTATGCGTTAATGCCACACACGGTGTTGCATGGAAAACTAAAGGACTTTGATGTTTCAAAACCTGTTATTATGCATCATCAATCGACCGATGATTTAGACTTTTTGATCCAGTACAAGCTCTTACTGTACCAATATTTTACAAGAGACTATTTTTTTCGAACTTCGGTTAAGCTTTATTGTCAATTCGTGGGAGTTTGACTGTCATGGCTCACAATAAATGTCACACTATTAAACAGTCGTAAACTGAAAACTCTGTCTGCATTGAAGCGATTGTTTTTTAGTTTTATTCGTTTTAACTAGCACTTCGTTTACGACTTTTTGTAAAACAATCTTTTATATTCGTCTTACATACAGACAACTACAATTGTACCAATTAAACGTGATTAGAATTTAGATTCTTAGACGCACTCTGTTTACATTCGGGCATCTAAATTTTCATGTCTCAAGTCTCGTCAAAATTTGGTCTAGTCATCGAAGACATTTAAGGTCACATCTCACTGCCAGTCGTTAACTTGATTGGATCGTGCGACTTACCAAGCGATGCAGTTGTTACGATCTCTATATAGAAAATAATTGCGTCAGTTATCCGAAGATTTCCAAAGCTCGCGGTGAAAGCGTCTCAAATCACATACGCCGAATCAAGATCAGTTAACATCCGCAACACATACATAAACAATATGTACATATGTGTACGTGAGAAGGGCCCGTCATGTTTTATTTATTCGTTCGCGGCCGACTCGTAATAGAGTCGTGCCGTGAGAGCCACCGCCAGGTTTTTTGCCGACCGTAAGCCTCGTCGAGTATTGAGACGTCTGGATGCTGATGTCTTGTTGCCTGTCCATACTATACTTTCGACATGACGGCGACATTTATTTTTCCAATGTTTTTTTAAACATCCGATACAACATGTTAGCACAGCACCCGACGTAAAACAGTGATAGATAACAAAAAGTTCCATTTACTAACATTTTTCATCAAAGGAACCACTGAGTTTGGGACAGCTGTAAGTGGATATTAAAAATCCATTCATCACTGTAACAGTAAAAAATAAGAATTTAGATTCTCACTGGAACACGGCGACTGCGAAATCTGGTGAGACGAGGAGGTATTTTCCCTCCCCGTGCGTCCCCCGATCTGTCGGGGGTGGGCGCACGCCTCCCTTTTGACAGGAAATGATTGTCTAATATTAGCTTTGTTATAAGGTCCTCCTTTGGGATTTGAGCGAGTTTTTGGAGTAACGCTTTGGATGTATCTTCGTAATCCTTGTTGTCTTAGCCATTTGTTTTGAAGTTCTACGTACTGCAGCGATTCCTGTTTACATTTTGAATCTGGCAAACGTAGAGCGTTTGGACATTGAGAACTTGTTTACCAATACTGTGTCTGTATGCACAGTTTTGTAGATCGGATTAATATTATGATCACGTATTTCAAACAGAATTAACCACTGTAAATGTTTGTAATAAGTTAGCTGACAATGAACACTTACTTACTCTGCACTACAGCTACGCGATCTCATTAAAACGAATTTATAATGTGGGTGCTTATCTACGTGCGTTAGTAAAAATACGCGACAAAAACTCGGTACCTAATATTAGAGTGTCGGACAAAAAAATCTAATTCGTAACGTTGACTCACTTCAATAATTTAAATTAAACATCCAATGAACCGTAGGAAAAATTTCGGGTCGTTGACCTTCACGGCTGAGAAGTGAGAAGAAATTTTTCGAACACCCCCGATAATCACAATAAAAAGTCGTCGCGGCTTCACAGAAATAAAACTGAAGCTTTATTTTCTAATTTATTGGTGTTATAGCTATTTCGGTTCGGATTTCGTCAACGGTCCGCTGGGAAGTGACTGGTGTCGCCTATGAATAGTCGCACCTATACCAGCCGACTACCACCGACTCCAGTGACAGATTTGTGTTTTACAAATGAATTCTGAGCGGGCCCGGAACACTATTTTTTGGTTTAATGATAGATTTAGTTTTGTTTTCCACGTAATTTATTCATATCACTATTAGTATGTCTACTTATTACAAATACAGGTTTATTTATGTCTGTGAATGTCGCTGTGGTACAACTATTCCTGAAATTCCGAAACGACGTCAATCCGTGCCATGTGCAACTTTATTGTAGAACTCTGTGTTGAAATAGATACAAAATAAATTGACTCTTTATTTATTGAACACAAACTTTGTTAACCGATCGTCTGCGGTTTGCACACTGCAGTTTCGCAATAATCCGTACACATTAAAACAAAAGGGTTTTATACAAAATTAAATTACCAATATCCGTGGAGCGCGTTGCCACAAAATATTTTTGTCGAAACGGCAATAATGCGAAACTCGCATATTGTGCGATTCGCGCGTAGATAACAGAAATAATGGGGTTCAAAAATGAAATTAATTCCAGGTTGATGATTTCAAATTGAAAAGTCACATCGGCTGGCGCCATAATTCATGATCCTGAAACGTGTCCGGGCCGGGCGTGTTGGACGCCCGCGCCAACGAGCGCAGGGCTGTACAAAACAACCGTCCTTTTATTTACCAACCTTCCTTCATATGCAAAACGTTTTGATTCCAAATTAAATATCACAAAATTATGCATCGTAATTTTGACTACACGTTTTTTTTAAATAATGCATTATTAATAGCAGCATAAATACACAACATAATAATTTCTATTCACGTTTGTCATTTATTAAAAAGACACGACTAAGCCCGTGTCACATATTTTTGCCGCGTATTGAATAGAACAAAAAGCGAATGCAAATATTGGCATTATGATGTGCTATCAGCCCTATGGCGGCCCGGGCTCATTGTCACAGTCCTTTGTCGGAGGTCTCTTCCGCTTCACCACGCGCGATATCTCGCAGAGGTGGCGCCCTCAACCGAATATTCATGAACACACCGAGTTGTGGGATAAGTTTTATTTATATACACAACTGTTTAATACATAAACGTTACATAGAGTTTATTAACTCTATGTAACGTAATCGTTTACTCCTCACATCCTGTCAACTATTGTTGAGAGGGTGTGAGGAGTAAATGATTGCTAATAGATAAATATTGAGTGAAGTAAATAATTAAGTGTGTTGATTATTATTATTAGGTATACAGCGTGCCGCTTTAATGGTGCCATTATATTTAACACACGTATACGGTTTCGCGTTTTCGTTTTATAAAGATATTTTAATTTCATTAAACGTTATGTTATAGCATTTTGGAGCAACTGTATCGCAGAGCTTATTTTCCGGGGTCACGGATCGTAACATCGCATCAATGAAAATAAAACGAATAACGTGCAAAGAGTAGGCGAATCGAAGGAAAGAGAGAGCTTTATTATTTAGTTTGTTAAAAAATATAATTTTTCAATCTACGAATTATTTTATTATAATGGCACTACCTGTGTGTTAAATTGTCGCCATTTTAGCGGCACGTTGTAGTTTTGGAGTTTCCACTTTGTTTTTCCAGGAACTTCTAAGAACACAAATCTGTAGGCGATAAAGATCTCAGAAAATTAATTTCTTAAGTACCTACTTGGAAAAAAATGTAATAACTTGAAATAAAATGGCTACGGGTCCAAGTCGATCAGATTAGTCTACGAATAACTGAATTAATAAAATAATATGAAATTGTGCACTATGAGATTAAATAGATAGTAGGTACTCTACCTGCTCGCCGTGAATGATTAAAAAAATTTCACGCCGCAGTGCCAGCCCTGAAAGGCGTGTAAATACTTTTCTACTCGTCGATAAGTGTAGTTGGCTATAAAAATATTTTATTCTTATAAAATGAGCATTAAACTTTTTACTTCTTTATCTAATTTGAAGGGATCCTCTTGAGGCATTAGCAATTCATATTTTAATACAACTCTTTTTTTATCAAACAAATAAATTATCTCTTGTGTTATTTAAGCAAAAACATTGAGTAATTTATATAAAATAATGTTTTTTTTTAATCCTGTGAGCAACCCTAAAAACTTCGAAGCAATTTATATGAAGTAAGTTCATTCTAAAAACTTTTTCGTTTACAATAAAAGTAGTGATCAATTTCATGTGACATTGGTACTCATAATTGTTTCTAATGAGTTAACGGTCTCGAAACCGGTCATTGAATGTTTTATATTTATAGCATTCACTGTAGAAATGTGGAAAGTAAGTTTTTTATATGTAAATATAGCTCGGTGGCAGGTCTCATGTTTAATGCAACCGCTATGTCATGTACATTTGTCGGTTGCACCATTTCAGACGGCTGTAGGTACTCCTGTTAGCTTAGTTTCTACTAAACATTTGCACAAAATGTTGAATTTCATTTCGAAATAATTCATCGTTCATATTTCGTGTTTAGTTGCACATGTTCCATACAAATAAATTGTCTAATCCTATTAATAGTTTGGGAACGAAATACCCACGAGCATTTAATGAAGACAAAGCCTTTTTTATTTGGGCTCAGCTTCCGAAATAGCAAGAATTTTTAATTAATATTTCGGAGTTTTAATAAGCTCGGTGACGTTGAAAAATATCCGCGCTGAACATGTTAATCCAACTAATTATTGTACAGGGTAAATTAGAAAAAGCATCGTAAATCATTCCATCCACAGGTCTCAGCCATGTAACGCCGCAAGGCTTTCAAGGAAACACAATAGCCGTGATGGTGTCCCTGTCTGGTACTCCACAAACCGTAGTAGTAGAAAGAGACAGAGTCATTCACGAAAAACGAGCCCGTAATTTGCCTGCACGAAAATTTGATAATAAATCATAATAGTTTTAGACAGAGCAGAGGTAAAAAAAATAAACCAATTTGGAAAGTGAATTGTAAGGCACGGCGAGCACCGCCGTACGGTCTGTTATTAGAGCAATTATGTTATTATGTTCGCCGTATCTAATCCGAAAAACTAAATTGGAGTCGGCCGCTGCCGGCGAAGGCCCGATAGGTTCAATAATTTCGACTTTTGAGTCGCACGAAATTCGTTGCGGAAGCAATAAGAAACACGAAAATTCCGAACGAAATAGTTACAAATTATCCAATAATACATAGTTGTGAGCGAAATATCGATCGATGGACAAAAAACCAGCCCAACATATTTTTGGGACCCCATTTCGCTACGGTTCATAGTTTAGTACAAATTAAAAAAGGGTGCATTATTGCAGTACATATTTCAAAGTTCACATTTCATAAACAGCCTCGCGTCGCCCTTTGATATTCCTCACTTAACTCATATTTCATTCAATATGACCATAATTGAAGTGATCGCTGGGACTTCATTAGAATAGGACGCTTATTGCTTCAGCGGGAGAGTCCACAGTGGGCCAGTGACGTTTCTGTAGATAAAGAAACATCGTATGAACGATTGCCTCTTTCACAATTTGTATCTTTAGCATAGTCTGTTGGTAAAACAGGTTTTTCTCGTGTGTTTTCGTTTCAAAATGCGTGGTCCCTTTGTATTTTCAAAGTATCAAATATGAATACCAAATAAGGGTTGGGACAAAAGAAAAAGTGACAAGTTTTTTAATTTATGCGCAAACGAGTACATGAAAACGTAATAATAGGAGCGTGTTTGGTAAATATATTAATGTAATAATTCTCTGAGGGCGTTCCTAAAGTTGTCGGGAGTTATTTTTCTAAAATTTCACGGTAGATACATCATGTAGGGCTCGTGAAAATTGTTAACGTCTTCATTAGAGTGGAGTGCTTGTGTTTTGTGAGCACTTCATGTCAGTTTCCACGATTTGTGTGACAATGGAGGTGTGGTGAAAGCAAATGAAGTTGTTCACTTTGACCAGTTCTAGTTGTTTATTCAGGACTACACATGAGTAAGTTACAATGATCATAATTATTATAGTCACGGTTATTATAATCACAAACAATTTCATGTTCACACACATAACATAACATCACGCCTGTATTCCCCGAAGCGTTAGGCAGAGTTGCACCTGGGCATAACGTGAGCATAACAAAACACTGAAGATTAACAGTTCACGATGAAATCTTTGGTCGGGAAAATGCTAAGGTTCCACACGAGGGCTGCGTTATCTAAAACGTCAGTCGGCTATTGAAAAAAGCTGCGTAAAATACATTCTACGTAATTTCATCAGGTAAACAATTTCGTCTCACATAAATTCCGGAGAAACCGTTCACCTCAGTGTTTACAGACTTTATCTAAGTGTTTATTTTTAAACTCACTCATACGCAGAGGAAATGCAATAATATATTTTTTTTATTAATTTATTCTCTTCGACTTTTGTTTACGAATTGCACACAACTAATTTATTCTACACATTTATCGTTTTAATTAACTTGAGAATGGTAATTTATAAGTGTGTATGTATTTTTTAAATAATTTATTGCAAATAATATCTCGGTTAGTGTTAAAGGTTCGTAATTTAGATTCGAAGTAATTAATTATTTTTTTGCTATTTGATAAAAGTAAGTGAAATAAATAGCGTGTTGTGTTAATGTTTGTAGCAATAAGTAATGCTTGACTTTTTGAGGGCTAATCGTCAAATAAGGTTTACAAGAAATTTTATCAGGGATTAATAAAATGTCATATTAAAAGTAGATAAATTCAACGAAAAATATACAAGGGTGTAATGTAAAAAATGTACCTATAAATAATAAATATAAAGTGAGTAACCGTAGGCATTTTAATAAAAATAAATCCATTGTAATTTGCTTCTAATTAGACATCTAGCATCACCAAATCAAGATATCTAGCCCACATCACCCAGATAATATTAAATAAAACACAATACCTACACTCAGCTAAACTATAATAGGTTAGTATTCGCAACAACCATTTAATATAAATTAAAAGACAAAGAACTATTACAGCTGTACCCAACATATTTTTTTTAGCAAATATAATGCTGGTAATTCAGATAAAACTGAACTTGACCACAATACCAAATCTTTATACTTAGCACTGTTGCAGTGACCCACTTATCTGCCTACTCTACTCCTGACCCTGTGGTCATATCGCAGCCGCAATGATAATTTATATTGACATAGGTCAACGATAAGAAAAGCCAACGACTTTTTGAAAATATTTTTCCCTGATTCCTGATAAGAATGCACTATGAATGACGTTATTGTTCTATATTTGAATAAACAGTTTGTACGTTTAATGGATTAATAATAAATAATATTTAATTTATTTATTAATAATTATTATTAATATCGCTAAGTATGATAACAGTTTAACTCATTTACCTAATAATAGTATGGAAAACGATGTTGGTTTTGAAGTCAAAATTATTTTCATTAAAGTGTGTACCTAATATAAAATTGTGAGCTTTTTAAGATGCAAATGTAATCTGTTTTATTATTTAATGGCGTTATAAACTGTAGATATCAACATAAATGGTGATTTTCGTCAACATAATGTATCGGTTTTTAAACTGTAGTTATTTGCATTGATCACACTAATTATGTTTTGCAACAACATTTTGAGTCTGAATTTTTGCGCTGATTTTAACTGATTTATTGTTCAAAGCCAAAATTGCAGGAGCAAACTTTTAGTAAATTTTCAGTCCATGATTTGATTGATTCCTGTTAGCTACCTACTGCTTTTATAATTAAATACACTAGGTGCTAAATGTTTGTTACATGTAGGTACCTACATATAAGACTCACAGTTTTGCAAATACTTTTAGACGTAAATGCTCTTGAAATACCTGATTGTAAAGTTCTTGAAAAAAGTAAAACTTTCTACGAAGCTCAATATTAGTTCAAATCACGTTCATTAAGTCAAATTATTTAAAAAACAGAACAAGATAAACGAATAACGTTCCATTTTAACTGACCGTTTTCTTTTTTGTTGCAGGTAAGAAAGAATTCCTGGCCGCATGGAACCTAAGGAAATATGTACGAAATTCAAATTGCGAATTATGTGCGCGTGTGTGTGAAGTGATCGTTTGTTTTGTCACGTGTTCGCCATGCGATTATCAGTTCAATGGTAATTAACATAAAGTCGTAATTCAGTTTTGCGCGAAGACGTGAACTGTGTATTTGAGCGTGTGTTGGTACGACAGCTGAAAATCAAAGGGAAGTTTTCTGTCTCGCTTGGTCTGAGGTGACTTTACAATAAATGAAATCAATTGAACTGATGTTGGTATGTATTATATCTTCTTATGATTTAAACACGTTTTGGAACCTGTTATTGCTGAATAAGTATATTAGTGAATCAAATTTTGGTGGAACAAACATTTCAATAGCAGTTCAAGAAGATAGGTAGATGGAAGACTGACATTAATACAGTAAGTAGGTAGCCGTTATTATATCGCCTGTTATAAAACGAATTAGGAAACTGGTACTAAACATCAATTCCAACAGTTTGCATACGAAACTAGTAAAGAACTGTTGCATAATAAAAATTGCAACTGTTTGCTGATGTGCCAATTAGGGTGACCGTGCGGTACATAATTTTTGGGCTGCTTATTTTTATACCTACGTACGTTTTTGTCAATTGTAATAAAGAAAAAAGCTCCATGACAAAAAGAACTGCGGCAAGCCGACTGTGCGCAACATTGAACACAATTTAAAGAGTCTAAACAGAAATGATTTGCTCGATTCCAATCATAGCGACAGCGGCGCATCTCTTCATAGCGTTTCCCGCCCATACGAACCGCTGCGCTACATGCATTCGCACGCATTCGGCTAATCTCACATGTGATCGGCCACATAGACGCGCATAACCAGCCATTTTATAAAACCGATACAGTCCCAACTCCGTTCTGCAGTTAGGCATCATTTCGTCTGGCCGCGTTAAAAGCACGCTGCATGTTCGCACTCCCACCCGCCACAACACAGACGCGACTCATGTATGAATCACGAGCTGCGTATGTGTGAGTGCCCGTACGTTCGCGCTCCGCTGGAGGCTGTCAGTGTGTTGGTGACCGTCGACACACGTGTACGCGCGCATGTGTGCGGGCCCACTCATGGCAGCGGACTATGACGGCTCGTAGATTTGACAGCTAGCTCAATGCGGGTTCAGACGTTCATTATACGCCGACCGATGTAATTTTCGTGAAATACTTGACAGTTTTATTTATGTACGATAAAGACATTAGTGTTGTGACGCCGCCTCTACATGTGACAGTGTTTAACGTTGAACCTAAATTTTGCGCGAACTTGAACTTCAGTGTTTCTCCCCCGTATTGGAGTCAGCCCAATTTGACGATTGATTTGTGACATGCCCGGTCTCAAGGAGCGTTTATGATGGTCACAATTAGATACGGCTCGTTGGAAATCTGTTCGAGGGGTAACGGAATGAATAAAAAATCATTGGACGTTTTGCAGTATAAACTAGACGGAACGAAAATATATTCCATGACTGGAAGATGTAAATAAAATAAACTTTACCTAAAGTGCTTAAGGACAATAAAATTAATCAAATATGATAAAAAAGAGGTGATATTTTTATTTTCCATTCTTTTCGCATTTAATTTTGTACGTTAGTAGTGTAAATCAAATGCATTTTTATTATCAGTGAATATGACTAGGAGTTAGCAACTGGATTGAGTGATTCATTTAAGGATTGTTTGGGAAGTCATTCTGGATAAGTTTTTTGCCGCGCAAACATTATCGGTAAGTTGTTATTCTCTCAATTAATTGTAATTGTACCTGAATAGTTTAATGCAAATAGATTTAATTGTTTTGTTTTCAATCCAGTGTTTTTGCTATCCCTAACTAACCTATGAAAAATCTCCTCTCCTCAAAAATCCACTAATAAGAATAAACCAAAACAAGATATTCTGCATTTGAAATGAACTTGTTTTTATTCATGCTACCTACCTACTAATAAAAGAAACAAAGTGAAAACAATCTAAATAAATTCGTTTATTATTAAGATATCACTGGCATTTTTAAAACCTGACTTTTATTTATTTTGCAATCGTAAACTTAAATTATTTGCAAATTTTGAGCACATCATGCCACACATCACAATTTAACTAAATAAACTATAGTAAAAAGTCAAGAAAATTACGCTTTATATAATAAATTATGAAAAATATGTATCAAACGGAAATATAAAAATGCAAATGAAACAAAACAGCTGTGGCGGTAAATCCAAAATGAATATTATTAAAAAAAGAATAAGGTGCACATGTCACTAAGATTAATAGAGACATTAACGCAAATAAGCATAAATTTTATTGTTTTCTTTTATATAATAATGGTAAGCCCTGGTCACCTTTTTGTAGGAGTCGCCGACAAGCAGGTACCAAAAAGGTTTGGTGATCATTAATCAAAATCGTAGTGTTATCCTTTTAAATGAGTCGACGAACGGCGAAATAGAGATGTAGACGCAAATGGGGATGAAGTTTGCCACCGCCCTAAGAACGGTCATTAATCAGTGTTATTTTCTTTATCTATGTATCTTTTACTTCTACATATTCTGTTTAATTACTATTATTTAATGAAGCATAATATTATTGTATCAATCATTTGTTAATTTTTCAAATAAATTATTTTAGTCCATCACTAAATGATTAGTGTCAATTGAAATTATATAATTTGGGACTATTCTGCCATAAACGTCAATTTTGGTGTTAAACGTTTAACTTAATTTATGTCCTGACCATATTGCACCTAATAAAAATATTTGGATTGAGATGATTAGCACATTTGATTATTAAGTAAGTAATAACTTATTCATGTTATTTATCAGACCATTTGGGTCTATAACTTAATGTTTAGTATCAGAAGGTAAATTAATTAGCTTTTTACGAACGATTTCTCAATTATTAGTATTGTTTTGCGAATGAAGTTATAAATAAATACAGTAGTTCTACCATCTTTAATCGTGTATCGTGACATCACGCCCAAATTCGGTTCCGTTGTATGTTTTAATTGTCTAATTAAACGAATAGGAATAAATGTATTCCGCATGTTTTAATCTATTTAATGAATGCGTGTTATGTGGGTATCTCCGTTTCAAAACGTTGCTAACATAACAGGCTTCACTAAATCAATATTTAGCTCCAAGACTCCAAATATTCATTACACAATTCAATTGCTACATTTCGTTACAAGTGTATTTAAATACTTAATTATTTAACCAATTAAACGGGACAATGTTATAAATCAACTGAAAGGTCAATGGCAATAAAATGGAGCCGTCAAAACTGGTACCATAAAATTGATCCAGATACATGGTCACTGCAATGAAACTAGGTGGAGATTTCCTAGCGGCTATTACTCTAACGGTCCCTTTCACCGCTATCTTCTGACCATCTGATGAACTGCTTTTTTCAAGTGCCTTAATAAAGCGAGCAGCATGTAAGATTGTAATGTTCAGTAGACCCGTAGATTTGGTCGGTGCGATAATACGCCGTGACTGTGCGCTCACGACTTTCTATGAGTGGACTTTTAGAGATCGAGCTGTATTTTTTTTTTTTTTTTTTGTTTAAAATTGTTGTGCCCTTTTGCGAGGTAACGATTTGAAAGTCTCTTACATGATGTTATCGTGTACGAACAAAAAACCATTAGGTAGTTGTAGATACTGATATTAATGGATATTGTCACAGTAGTCAACGCCAATATTATACACCTATATATTAAAGCGTCTTATAAATCTCCTTAAGTAGATGTCAATTTATAAAAAAAGTTCGCTATCACCAAAACATCGGAACAAAAATGATTACGCCCACCTTTGTGTGTCGTTAATTTAATATCATTCGTTTACCTATGTCATCGGCTCCCACTAACAGAGCGAGCTTCTCATTAAATATTTTAATTAACTTTCGACGGCCATGTAAATGTCAAAAATATATAAATGTCCTGTCGGATGTGTGGTCACATGAGTAATATTTTGACATAGGTTTTATAGACGACCTTTAGTTTAGACAATTACTTACGACTACTAGTAAATTAAATTAGAAATGGAGATTACCATTATTTTCATGGAACAGGTTTTGTCGTATATTGGAACTAGTTCACACTGTTTACAGCCTATTCCATTAAAGTTGTAGCAGAGACAAATGTGTTAATAAATAATTGCACAAGGAAATAACGAGAAAGGTTTTTACAAAAAGGTATATCAATGAGCGAATTAACTTAAAAGTTCAATAATACCTATAAACTTAATTTGACACTATCCATTATTTTCTAACAGTTCCATAATTACAAGAAGACACGTCTAATTAAACCAAACGCAAACAAACGAGACGACATAAGTCTGACGTTGAAAAATTTCCTCAAAATCGACTTTCTGCTTACAAATTAGTACAAAATAAAGAATAATACAAGTGAATTGGCAGTTTGACATGTGAAGCCGGCGATATTAATGTGTATTATAGGCCCATACCCGATCGTTGAGGCGAATTTGTAAAATTATCGGCCGAACGATTTGAATATTAATCTTGGGATGCGCCCGCGCCGATCGAGCTCGTTAGATTACGAACTTTTTGTCCGCCGAACGTTTTTGATAGCTTACAAGATCGATCATTAATCATTCAATATACCTAGTATCTACCTACATGAAATTTTGTAGCAAGTTATATTCTTTTACTTGAACTAAAAGTTTAATTTTAATCTTAAAATATAAATTATCTTTTATACAACAAGAAGCAGACACATCTCTGGATTTGTTTATTCTGATAAGTAATTGTTTTAATAACAAAATTCCGGTAGTAAGGTGTTAAATGTTTTGGGCAATTTGATATCGTATGATTACCATAATTATATTTAAAAAGTCAAATCGATTAATAATCAAAAACATGCTTGTTATTTGCGTTAATAGTGTGATAATGTTTTTTATCAGCGTCGGTTTAAAATTAACTTAAAATGTGCTGTATCTATGTAATAAACTAAGATTCACACATAATATTACTGAGCAAGAGAATAAAACTAAATAATAGGTACTTATAATAATAAAAGACAGAACCGTTTTTGCTATCAAAATTATTTTAACTTGAATTTTTAAATTCTTGAACACTTGGCCTGTCATATTTAGGTACAGAAATTGTAATAAAAAGAGTATGCGTAATATTTTTTTTTTTACTGAGAGTTTTATTATTAACGCTTTGAAGGACGCTGTACGGCTATAGTAGTTATAACAATACAATTTATAATTATTGTGTCACGTTTGCGTCTCGCAGTGTGTTATAAAATAATGAATTTAAAGTGGTCTTGTTTTGATGAAATATTAAAAAACTTTATACTTACAAGAGAGTAGTAATTTTCGACGTTTTTGTTTTTGTATCTGAATTAAAAATGATGTCATATTTATAGAACATTTGCTGTAGTGATTAAAATGATAGAGACTAATCTCATAACATCGTAAGGCATGTTTTAGTTTATTTGCCGTTCAGTGTTCAGAACTATGCTATTGTGAAACGGTTCACTTTATTTATTGAAAAGCAATAGTATTGGAAATAATAGTCATTTACGTTATTTCAACATTAATTTTTCAGTAAAGTCCTGCCGAATTGATAGTCACAGTAGTCACTGTATACCTACATGAAAATCCGTCCCAACTAATAAAATGTATTATAGAGTGCGCAAAAGTAGGTTTGTTTGTTTATATATATTACGCTTTCACGCTAAAACGGCTAAACAGATTTGGATAACATTTGGCAAATGGGTAGACCATAACCTGAGTTAGGACATAGGATACTTTTTATCCCGATATTCCCACGGGATCGAGACGTGTGCTGGTCAAACCACGGCGCGCAGCTAGTATTTTATAAAAGTTAAAAAAAAAAACTGAGTCACAATTTTCTTTTATAATGTTTCTCTTTGTTTTGATATTTTGTGAATTCAGAAACATAAGACTATTCAGTTACAGTTCTTATTTGAAAACAGCGCCCAGCTTAAAGTTTCTTTTCACATTTCCTTCTTATAAATTGTCGTGGAGCTGAAATTTTTCGTTCTAGGCCTGTCGTTTCTGTGTGATGTAGAAGTTTATTTTGACTTTTACTGTATTAAAAAGGTCGGTTATTTATAAGGAAAGAGCTAAATCTGCTAGGTCATATAAAAGTTAAAAACTTGATCATTTATGAATGAATAAGGGAGCTCACATTATTAAATCACTGTTTTTTTTTTAATTAACAGTCTTTAAAGGCTAGTGCGACACGCGACACAAATGCACCGCGTGTCGCGCGATGAGCGAGCGGTGCCTTTGTGTCGCGTATCGCACTTGTTTGCAGGAGCCTTTAAGAGTGTAAAGTGAGTTGGTAACAAATATTAACATTAATAATTATAATTAGCATTTGTAAATTAGGTACTTAAACGTAGGGAAATCTTTTCTAAAGAAAGTGTGACTCGTTTTGAAACGGACTGTTCTATGAGGAAAATATCTAAAGATACCTACTCCTTTAGATATTTTCCTCATAGAATAGACCGTTTATAAAATATTGGAATAAAATTATCTACCTACTACTGTTAACCTGCACTATCCGACTGCTGGATAAAGGACATGTCATGACCATCTATCCAGCTCTTTCGATCCAGGGCTAATGTGGAGAACAGGTCATTTGTTTTGCTCAGCTTGTCCCGCCATCTTCTACCGGGTCTGAGTGACGCGTTCTGACTGTGCCAGAGCCCTACATCACATCACCACTCCCTACTGGTACCTACATGAAAATATATCAAAGTGCAGGGCTACTGAGATGTCTAACAAAACTAATTATACTTATGTAAGCATTGCCTAATTAGATACAGCGTCTGCGTCTCAAACGTTTGAGTTGGGTTAGACAAGACCGTTTTGAGGGTGACCGGACACTATTGCAGACCTGTTTATATAGTAATATATACGTTTATTTATATACAGATATACTTATATACTACACCAGTATATAGGTGTGTTGTAGTGGCTGCAGCAATATTATTTCGACTAAAATATGTCAAGGAAATACAAAATTGGAACTTGAAACATGTTGCTAGTCGCTAATGCTGTTGGTCAGTTTATCAGATAACAGCAAATGTAGGTACTTTGATTTTTACGTGCGTTTGATATAGCTTGAATTTTATATAATGTAAATGTCATTGCGGAGGTCAAATAGACAGTCGCTCCAGGTAAAATACTGATATTCAAGTGCATCCGGTTAGTCTGGAAGCCGACCCAACAGTTTGGTTGCCAATTTATTGATTGATAGATGTCAATCAATCTGCCAGCCTTTTCCCAACTATGTTGGGGTCAGCTTCCAGTCTAACCGGATGCAGCTGAATACCAGTATTTTACATGGAGCGATTGCCTATCTGACCTTCACAATCCAGTAACTGGGTAATACGATACTCCTTGGTAAGACTGGTTGTCAGACTTTCGGGCTTCTGACGACCCGTAACGACTGTCAACTATCTACGAATTACAGCCGGGACCAACGGCTTAACGTGCTTTCCGAGGCACGGAGGAATCTCGGTATGTAAAGATGGTCACCCATCCACGGACAACCCCGAAAAGCATAGCTTAACCTGATCGATCGACCCGTGCGGCTGTTATTGCTTAGCCACGAACTTCTCTTTGATTGATTTGATTGATAGGTGTATTGTAACACTATTATCTCGACCAAAATTTATCAAGGAAATACAAAAATGGAACTCGAAAAACGTTCCTAGTCACAATATCACAAGACTGTAATGTACTTTGAAGCTTATGTGTCTTTTGATAAAGCTTTGATTTCATAAAGAAAGGTAGCTTTTATTAACTGGGTTGTAGTCGCTCCATGTAGAATAGTGATATTCAGCTGCATCTGGTTAACTTTTGTAGTAGGTACCTATTACCTATACTTCTGTTAAGTGCACTCAGTTACATATGTAGATAAAATAGTCTTTCAGACCGAATTTCGGCCATGGCGACCAATCTCAGCGGAGACCAGCCTTCGGCGCGGGAGATATTAAAATGCACAAGAGTGTGCGCAGACACAGGTGCACTCTCTCTTCCCTCACTCTCATCGTCCAATGGGACGGTTATCCGACACGATCGGAGAGAGATCAGGCACAGGGCCAACGGCTTAACGTGCTTTCCGAGGCACAGGAGTATCAAACCGCCAACTTCCAAACTCCGGGCTGTTACTAAGAAATTCCTAATGAAAAAACCCAACCCCAGATACCTACATGTTGTTACTATTAGGTCGATAATTTCCTTTATCAATGTTCGTAATTCTAAGTTCACACGACCAAATGATTGCTAACTTATAACACTTTAAAACAGACACTTCCCGTGATCCAAGGGCTGGCTTTTATCTTGGCCAGAGGCTAAGCATTGCCATACAACGTGGCAATGCCGCCAGTCTCTTGGGTACATTACCAGTCGACAGCGATGCGGATGAATTTTTGGATGCCAGATTTTAGTTTGTTAATAGTTTTAGTTAGGTTAGGTTAAGTATTATATTTTTATTTTAATAGTTTGTTAGTTAATTTAGTACCTATAAGAAGTTTATCCTTGAACTCAACAATTAGGTTTACCTAATTATCACATAGCTAGATACCTACGTGGGTTAAGTATTCACTACCTAAAAACAGGGCAGCGGGGCAATTGCGTAACACACTTACCTACATTAGGAATCGGTTTCATTTTGACAGTTTGACAACATTCATTGCGTTATTTACGTTGTTGAGCAGACACATTTTTTGAACATAGGAAGCAATGTATTAACAATTTGCTTCAAAATCATTCAGATTATAATCGATAGTGTGTTACACAATTAGAATGCTGGTTTATTACTATTCGTATAATAATATACGTAGATACAGTATTGATAACAGTCCCAGTGAGCACTTTGTTTAAAACTATCGCATCTGTGAAAAACAATTGTTTTAAATTATATATTTTTGTGTAGTAATTGTTTATGCGTGTAGGTGACAATTGTTTGAATGTTGATCAGTTGGTAGATTTGGTTAGATATTGTTTGAATGAAATTCCTTTCGTGCATTACAGGATTTATTCCTACTTCCTATTTGTGTCGTCATTATGTTATGTTATATAATTTATTTAAGCATAAACTGTTAGTTATGCAATCGGAAAAAAATAGTTTTCGGTTTTCACAAAATTGCAGAAAACGTCTGGCTACAGCTACATACATATCTATGTGTGCAACGACCAATTGGAACCGTTCACCTAGCTTCTGACGTTTCATAAGTGCCCATGTAGGTATAAGTGAAATAAATTATTTTGATTTTGTACCTTAAAGGTGTGTGTGCGTTGATGTAAGATGACAATGCAAAACATGAGAAAGCCAGGAGAATATTCAGAACTAATTGTATATATTTATATACCCCTCAAGCCAGCAGCCATCTTTAAATCTGTTGTAAAATCTAATGTTAGCTGCTGTGATTGTTTGGCCCAAAAAATACTACCAATCAAGTGACCAAAGTGACTGGAAGTTATTGTGGTTTTTGAAGTGATCCTGTTATCTTCTACCTAACTATACTAATATTATAAAGCTGAAGAGTTTGTTTGGTTGAACGCGCTAATCTCAGGAACTGCTGGTTCGAATTGAAAAAATATTTTAGTGTTAGATAGCCCATCTATCGAGGAAGGCTATAGGCTATATAACATCACGCTACGAGCAATAGGACCGGAGCATCAATGAAAAATGTTGCAAAAACGGGGAATTTTATTCCTTTTGAGAGCATCCGTTGCGTGCGCTGCGTAAACGGTTAAAGTTACGCAAAAATCTTGTATGACGGAATTGTTCCTCTTCAAAAGTTCTAAAAAAAGGTCCGCGATTTAACTTTTTAATGGTAATCAAATTTGTTATAAAATAATGCATTATTTGCGAAGGTGTTTTCATAAACATGGTGTTATTCCTTATCCAAATAAATAGTTTCTTAATCAAGGTTCATTAAGTACATGTAAATTTCTTTTTAAATTATTCGAATCAGACCTTTCGTTTAGAAATTAAGACAGGTATAAAAAGGCTTAAAATAAGAAAAATGCGCTTAGTCTATTAGTTACCTACACATTGTATTTATTATTGACTGTTAAACACGCTGATCTCTGTCACTACCAGTCGGATTTGAAAAATTCTTTTTGCATTTTATAGCCCAATTCTTGAGGAAGGCTTTAAGGTATGTAACATTACGCTAGGATCCTTAGAAGCCGAGCAAAAAGAAAAAAAGTAAGAATGAGCGCTAAGTGAAATCGAAGTAACAGCGTGGGCAGGCGATGCGATGCGATGTGGTGGGTTGGGGGAACAAGAAATTTCACGCAGACGAAAACGTGGGTGGAAGCTAGTTTATCATAAAACTCATAGCTATACAAATAAATAAAATTGAAGTGTCTGTTTTTAATGTCAAAATAACAGTTTTTTACTAAATGCATATTATAAAAGTATTTATGGTACAAAAAAACAATTTTTAATTTTTTTTCTGTCTGTCTGGTTTTTCCAGCTAATCTCCGAAACGGCTGGATCGATTTTCGATCGACAGGACTTTCACTGGCAGATAGCTGCTGTTATAAGGAGCAACTTAGGCTACTGTAATTTCAGAAAAAAATTAGGGTTCCACGCAAAAAATTAAAACCTTTGAAATTGTGAACAAAAAGTCGGATTTGAACAATTCTTTTTGCATTTGGTAGCACAATTCTCGAGGAAGATTATATTTAACATCACGCTACGATCCTTAGAAGCCGAGCAAAAAGAAAAAAGTCAGTAAGAACGCTAAGCGAAAACGAAGTAGGTAATAGCGCGGGCGGGCGATGCAACGCGGCGGGTCGGGGGACGAGGGAGTTTTATTAAAATGTGGCTGTTATGTTAGTGTATTGTGTATCTTACGACTTCCACGCGAACGAAGTCGCGGGGCACATCTAGTTATAATTATAAATAGAACTACAGGCAGGCAATAATTGTTCCATTTTTATAATGATTTAATAATTATTAAAAAGAGGTCTATAACCAGCAATAACCTTCGGTTTGTGAAAACTAGATCAACCGATCTATTCTGTAAAAATTTCACCATGATAACTTAGGGGCGGTGTGTGGGGTGGAGCTTGAAGTGAGCTGTCAACTAGCGGCCGAACCCAATAACCTATCTACCACCAGTTTTGGCATACCTACTGGAGATAGAAAAACCTATCTATCTATAGTTTTAACGTCCCAATAATCTATAAGAGATTATGGAATCTTACCGGCCGGACATAAGGACAGATAGAATTATACTGTCTACCAATAATAGCTATGTGTCTTTTACTGAAAATGGTTTATTGGGTTCGGCCGTTAATAGTGTCAATCCCTAGCATCAGAATGGCAATTCCCGTAATTCAAAACGTTCAAAATCTAGTCGCAATCTCATCGCAGCGACCATTAATGTCACAAATCCCATACAATTTTGACAGATTGATACTGAGATTAGAATGCGACCGTTCTTAAAAATACGGGAATTGCCCCGCAGGTGAAATGACAGCTCACTTCACCTATGCTTTCATGGTGAGATGTTTACAGAATAGACCGGTAAGTCTTGAATCTTGTGTTACATTGCAGTTATGATACAAACAACAGTCAATCAGGTTACATGGTTTTGATCTCACAAAGCGATACACGCTTTACCAAGTGTACAAACAATGTGTGCGTAAGCGCTGGAGCTCTCGGTACCGTCCGAGACAATGGCGAAGTCGGAAGTGTGTGTGTGCGTGTGCATGTGTGTGTGAGCGCTGGTGCTCTCGGTACCGTCCGAGACAATGGCGAAGTCGGAAGTGTGTGTGTGCGTGTGCGTGTTATGTGCTGACGCTACTTGTCTTCACAAACTCGAGATAACTAGGAAGAAACAAAGAACTTGTACATAAACTCATCTAAAATTCTGCTCCAATTGCCCACTTTACAACCACAAAAGTGGTCGCTAGTTAAATGTGGTCACTTTTGAATGATCCGACCTTGATACCGAAACGATTCGAAAAGCGGTGCCACCGTACGATCATTGTTTGATTCCGAATCCGACAGTCGAACGAGACAGACACTGGTTCATTTGAATAAAATTCACTCCCACTGATAGCAATCAGTTTGTATTTTTGTATTCTAGATAAAAAATTGAATGATTGATTGACGATTGATGAATTAGCGGACGTAGCTATAATGTTTACGGAATTTCTCTTACAGGAAAGATTGGTTATTATAAACAATTTTTCATCGTACGTCTGGGTATTTTACGAAAGTATTCTTTCAAAAAAACTTGCAAATTATTTACATAAGGTACAGTTTATTAATATTCTTTAAAACTTTCTCAAGTGTTTTAAAGGAGTGGCTAACCATCACACCGTTGATGTATCTCGCTGTTTGGTAACGAAGAAACAAGTTTAATTAGCATTTGACATCTATTAATTGATTTACGAACACATTTTATAGTTACGTCCGATCCAAATTTGTAATTACCTGTTTTAGAGTACCGTTAGAAAAACAGAATTAAATAAACTTGGAATAAACAGTTATACAGGGCAACTTCAATGGTGAAACTTCTTTTTGTCATGATTTGATATCGATGCCCGTCAGTTCTGTGAAGTTTCACTAGTTAAGTTAATTTGACCCCATAATTATTTCAGGGCAGTTCAATTTAATTTGGAGTTAAATAAGCTATCTTAGATTGAATTAAATTAAAATAATAATAATAATGTATGTTTGACAGACTTTAAACTAGCTGTGCCCGGCGACTTCGATCGCGTGGAAGTCGTAAGATACACAATATACTAAAATAACAGCCATATTTTAACATAACTCCCTCATCCCCCGACGCGCCGAGTTGAATCGCCCGTCCGCGCTATTTGCTCACAGTTTTAGGGTTTATTTTTTTTTTACGCGGAACCCTAATTCTTTTTCTAAAATAAAAGTAGCCTAAGTAGTTAGTTAGGCTACTTTTCTAAAAAAGACCCGAAAAGTCCCGTCGAAATCGGTCCAGCCATTATAGAGATAAGCCGGTACAGACAGACACAAAAAAATAAAAATAAAAATTGTTTTATTGATACAAAAGTACTGTAGGTATTAGTACTACTTTCATATGCATTTAGTAAAAAGCTATTACTTTGATTTTACAAACAGACACTTCAATCTTATTTATTTGTATAGAAGACTAGGAATGCCTCAGTTTGAACAAGATTGTATTTTAAAAACATGTGCATTTTCAATCCATCTCGTTCTTCAAATGGCGAAAGAAAACATTGTGAGGTAATCGCGCTGACACCTAATAAATTTTAAACATGTGTTACTGAGGGGACCTGTCTGCTACCTATGGGAGCTTTGCTTCCTTACAGACTTACTGATGCTCAGCTTATTAAAAGATTTCTCAGTGACCCTGCGCTTAGGCGAAAGCACCAGGGTAGCCCGCGAAATTAAAATTTTCTTACGTTTTTTTGCAATTTGCAGGTCAGTATTAGGTTGTATGGTGACTTAAATATGATTCGCGACCGTAACAAATATGTTTTTACAGAATTATAATCATTAAAGTCATCAATACAACTCTATATGACCAAGTAATATATTCTATTGAACGACTATTTCATGAAATCTTGACATTTTTGAGGATTATATTAACTTATGGAGTTGTATTACTGATTCTAATTCTGTAAATACATATTTATTACGGTCGCGAATCATACTTTAATCAACATACACCCAGACACTAAGCTGCAAATTGTAAAAATCGGAAGAAAATTTCAATTTTGCGGGCTAGGTACCTTAGCGCTTCCCCCTTCATCCTCAAGTTAGTCTTCTGTTTATAATTACATTTTGCTGTCATGTGTACTTTTTCTTTTTGATAAGTTACTTAGCATAAATAGTTGGTCGTCTGTCACATATAACATAACATCACGCCTGTATTCCCCGAAGGGATGGACAGAGGTGTACTACCAATAGTAGGTATACCCACTTTTCTCCAGTTATGTTTGAGTCCCATGTAATAGGGCGCGAGCCTATTGCCATCAACCGGGCTCAAATCCAGACTCCGGGCTGTTACTGACAAATTCCAGATGGAAAAACCCACTAACACTTTGCCCGACCCGGGAATCGAACCTAGGACCTCATGTCCGCAGTAGCGCGACCACTAAACCAACGAGGCAGTTGGTCACCACCCCGGTGTTTTGTCTCCTCGCGCCATTCCCACATGTGCGCGAGGACTTTTGCCTTCAGATCACATGGCAGCAATCTGGCAAAGAGGCTCGCCGCCTCACCGGAGCCCGTGCGGTATCTCCGGACTAGCCGGATGGCCATGACCCTTTGCGACGCGTTCAATCGGTGGGCTAGTTACCGCATCAAGGAACGCGCCCACACCGGAGCCTCGTAAAGAGCCATGGACCGCACGAACCCCGCGTAGAGCCTTCGGCAGGAGGCGTTTGGACCCCCAAGATTGGGCAGAAGCCGCCTCAAGGCAGCCTCGGCCCGCTCTTGTCTGGGAGCCAAACGTCGGAAATGCTCCACGAAGTTCCACCGGCTGTCGAGGACGAGTCCTAGGTACTTCATCGTCGACTCGACGCCGATGTGAAACCCTCCTACCGTTATTTGGGAACCCGACGGTGGCGCGTTCCGAGGACCATGAAAACACCTCGGACTTGTGCAAGGCCATCTCGAGTCCCAATTGCCGGATCCTCTCGACGATTGTCGCAACCCCGCGTGTCGTTAGTTCGACCGCCGCCTGGTACGACCTCCCCTGCGCAAGGACCAGCGTGTCGTCAGCGTAGCAAACCACGCTGACGCCGCTAGAGAGGTTGGCGCGCAGCATCCAGTCGTACCCGATATCCCTCAGATGCGGCCCCAGGACTGATCCCTGTGGAACACCGCACGACATCTCTCGCCATTTTCACTCTCCCCGGTGACCGGGGTAGATGAAGGCCCTGTCCGCCAAATAGGCCTCGACCACGCGACATCGGTCGGCATCCAGTGATACCGAAGTGCCTTCTTGATGCAACTCCAGGAGGCATTGGCGATGTCTAGAGACACCGCCAAGACGACCCCACCCCGGCCACAGCATCCCCCGTCGTGAGGGCTCGCACGCGCATGATGGCGTCCACCGTAGAGCGCCTTCTGCGGAAACTAAACTGGCTCTCCGCCAAATCCGGCCCCACCCGCACCAGCCGCCCGACGAGGCGGTTTGCAATGACTCTTTCAAAGAGCTTATCCACCTTGTCAAGCAGCACGATGGGCCGGTAAGCGAACGGAGAGTCCGCAGGGCGCCCCGGCTTTTTAATGAGGACCAGTTTACCCGTCTTACAACGAAGTGGGAACTGGCCCCTCTCCAAGCATGCACTTAGGAGCCCCCTTAGTCGAGGCCCGAGAGACCCCAAGGCCAGAACCCAGGCTTTATCAGGTAGTCTGTCAGGTCCTGGGGCGGTATTTTTGGCATTCAACCTACGTACCGCCACTCTCGGCTCACCTCCGGGGCATTGTCGTCGTCGTCGGCGGTGTGGTCCGCATCGGGCACCGCTGAAATCCTCCGAAATAGTAATATGTTAGAGGAATTGTAGAAATCCTGAAAACTGGCACTGACCTTAGTGTAGTGTTTAGGTATACTTACTCAATCGTTTTTCAAATCGAACTTCATGCACTTCGATTCTTAAGTATTGGCTCGGCTTCCTGCAAAATGTTAGAGATATATTATTATTATATTCATCTTCTCTGTCGAAATATACTTGATTGAGCAGATCTTCTCAAGGTTTTAAATTCAAGATAACTCGTCCTGTAGTCATATCATAACCTAAAGACCATCTGCCAATAAGAGTATTATTATGAAGGGCTATAATTATGCATTGGTGGTTGGAGTATTAGCTCTCCTCCACAGCTCTCCTAATAGTACCTAACTCCACATGATAATGGTGTCATAGTACTTACATCATGTGAATGTGTGTGCTGTCGCGGAGAGCAATACTCCAAATATTAGGCATTTTTGCGGAGGTTGCTCAGATAGGAAACATGTTTTCTTGTCTGTTCGTTGTCTGCATAGAGTGTGCATTAATGTAACTACCTATTTTATATCAGTGCTACTAACACTAGAATATAAGTTGTTTTGTAATACTAACATAATATGGATTACTGCTGCCCGAATTAAATAAATTTTAATTTAATTTAATTAGGAACACCTGCCTAACCTTTCGGGGAAAACAGGCGTGACACTTATGTTATGTGTTACTTCTTACTTGGAACTTCTAATAAATTAAAACTAACGTTCTTAAATAAATTCGTTCCACTCATACCTAGTTTTATTACGAGTTACTCAATATACAGAATAATCTAGATTAGCAGGTCTACAGTTTATGAGCCTAATATATTATCATGTGAAATTCGTACCTCGTACATTTTATCATGTAACGGTGGTTAGTGAAATCAGCCGAGTTTTGGATTGCGTTCAACTAGATAATTAGATAAATAATAAATAGATTATTAATGAAAATAAAAAAATGAAATTAACTTTAATTAATTGAATTTTCGTCTCGAAGAAAAACATAGAACATATGTTGAAGTAAACAATACAAGTAAATTATTAAAAAAAAAATTAAATTAAGAAAACAAATATTTACTAAGAAATAAAACATAGCACTAACAACATAATCATAACTACAACTGCTAAAAACAATGGGGTTATAAACTGAAAGCTCGTCATAGGTGGCAGCACTTTTGTCCGTCTTCAAACCGCCATTATTGTTTATGTATTCACTGTTGTGTCAATTACAAAATATACGAAATTGGGACAAAGATGTCTACGAATCTGTCTACAGCGGACAGGTTGACTGGTTTGACTTTTGTAAATGAATAAATAGAGGGTAGGTACAGCAGTATTCCTCAGCCTTTTATAGATATTTTCATCACCTAGAACCCCTAGAACAGACAAAAAAGGATATATTTATGTGCGAAACATTCTAAATAACTATGAGATTCAGTGCAGGATATGTGTTAATATTAGACAGTAGGTAGGTACCTAGTTTGCTATGAGGATATACAATGCAACATACATAGCGAATGCTGCTTAGATGCTACTTAGATATTAGGTATTATATTTTGGTCGATTCAAAGATCACACACACCCTTAAGTAATGCTCAAGTGCCTGTAACGAAGACGCGCTTAGTTCTCTGTTTATGACCAAAAGCATCACCTGTGTACGAATGTCTCTGTTATAAGTCTTCAGGTTTAAAATGTATAGCACATAACCTAGACGTATTATTGAGATTCCAATTTTTTCTTCAGAGAGCTCTCTCCCACAGTTTTCTCCTTTTAACATCTTTGGGGAATACATGGGTCCCGGATTTTTGCTGTCAACAGCTGCGCAACGGTGCAAATTAATTATTTATGAGTAAAAGAAGTTGATTGTTTACAAAAAATATATGGATATTGACAGCTAGCTGTCTGTCAAATTTTAAGACGCGCAATGGTGGCGACATCTGAAGTGAGCAAATGGCAGTTTTAATCCTCATTGGCATCGACCACAAAAATATTATACATGGTTAGGTAGGTACCAAACTTACCTTAGTTAGTAGATAGATACCTACTCATAATACTCCGAAGGTTCTGAATACATAGCATAGAACAGAGTACCTTATATCAACACATACATCAAAGTTGCTCAAGCTAGGCACGATCGCCGGCGGCTACGATCATTGCTCTCGTCTCTATATAATTTCGGCCTTTACTTTTTTTAATCGGCCCGATCTCCGATTGCCGCATATTCGGCGTGGATCCTTGGAATTTTATCCAACCAGTGATGTGATGATTTATAACCGAACATTAAATTAAGAATCGGGTTTGTACTTTAATTAAAACATAGAAGTTTACGGTTTTTTTGTGACGTGTTTTGTATTTGTATCGGTTTAGTGACACTGTAATTTTATTGATGTCTAATAATATTTTGCAATGGTCGTTAGTACATGTCGTGTTGGCTAAAGAAAATGTGTAATCAATATCATAAATTCTAACGTTTAAAATGTTAAAGTACTTAGTTTAACTAGATAAAAATACGATGTGTTCGTTTAAATAAATGGGCCAGTTTGAATAATTAAAGTTGTTGTAAAATAACCTTTGTTTATTGAAGAAAGTAGGTTCTGTAGTGTTAATTATCTTCTGAAAATTAAGATTTGTAGATATCTACTTGTTAATCTTATTATGGGGCAAACCTACTAATCATTTTGTAAGTCGCTGTGGCATACCTATGCTATTTCTTCTTTCCACTACCCGTCAATGTCATTTACCAACTGAACAAACAGTAACACATAATAAGTCTCATACTTTTGTAATTTTATTTACATAGTTCATTATGGAACTACATCTGTTACCAATCGATTAGGTGATTTTGAATAGCGTCTACGTGGTGCCAAACCTACCTACTTATTTTCTACGGTAATTTGATTGTAATGTTGGTAGATTATCTGTCTGGGATTTGAGAATCTCCCTGTGATTGTAAGTTGGATTTGATCAATGAAGATCGTATTTTTATCACGAAAATGAAAGGTCATTCATTTGTTTTTAATTTCGGTTTTTGATTGACGGTTATCTTGCATGAGATTGGTTGCAGAATAAAAACAAAAGCTACCCATCATTACTCTCTGATTGCTACTTAAGCATTGCCATTGTTTGTGTTTAAATTCAGATATCATTTCATTTGGTGGAACTGAAGGAAGCTTCGTGGGTTGCGTGAATTGATGCATTATTTTTACTTCAAAATTCTTATTATTACCTTTTCACTGACGATGACATGTTCATGTCATTGGCGGCAATGCAGAAATATTTCTTGCATGTTCATATCCCTCTTTCTAGAGCGTAGGTACCTACCTAGTAAGTACCTACCTACCACTTTGTGGCTGTTTCCGAAAATGTATTATTAAGATGAAGAAGAGTGGTGGTCTCATTTTTCTTCTCTGCTGCTTTGCCATAGGTTTTAAAGTCTAGTTCTCTTTCACAATCAAACAGACGTTATACCTACTTTACGTTGGTAAAGTTTTGAAACGCAACCGCGACCAACCGCCAACAACCGGCGGGCAATAGGCGTTGCTAGTGATGTGCCACGCGCGAGGTGTTCCCGCGCTAACTGCGCACCGTCACGCGAACACCGCTCCGCCCATCCTCACGCACGCTAATGCCTGATTTTTGAAACGCCAACTCCATTTTTTACCTTACTTAATTATGCCTGTAATTCAGTCGATACACGGTCTGATGAAATCACATTCGATCAAGCCACTCACGATTTTCAGGTCATGATTTGATATAAAACCGACTTCCATGTGCAACAAATAATGTTTGTTATTTGTTCTATTTAAGGAAACAACAGTTTGAAAACAGTATTATTTATACGTAACGGTGCATTCTGCTTTCTGTCTACCTATTTATAGCGAAATGCTGAGCAATACAATGCTGCAGCCGAAAGAAGACAAATACCTTCGCAAATAAACAATAAAACATGTTTGCATTTGCTGGCCAATATTAATAAAACAACTTTTTCAACTGCAATAGCACGTGAATTGTGATTTCAATTCAATCAAAGCACAATATTCCTCACAACTTAAATACCTACCTACCTACATCATTCTTATAATTATCGCGACGTAGTAACAGTCACAATGAAATAGTCCAAGTGCAGGGAACTAACACTCGTTCTTGATAAACGGCGGCCATCACTGCACGCCACGGCCTATTATGAGAGCATGACGTCACCGCCCCGCCCCCCACCTCCTCGCTTCAATCAAACCGGGGAACCCTCGTCATGCCCCCACCCCACGTTCCGCTTTACTGACTCCGCATTTTTTCTCATAATAATAACGTCGAAAAAATCGCACAAAAAATCTCGACAGACGCGGCGTTGCTCATCCCATCCCTATCGCCGCCGTCCTTTTTCGAATCGAGTCTCGGAATTCAAAATTTGAATTTAGATAGAATGAAATCTGTGTTTTTATTTTTTAATTAGGAATACCTACGGCATCAAGCTAAATGTACCAATCTTGGTGTGAACCATAGAGAGAATAAATATTTTAAAATGAAGACATTACCAACCTGCATAATTTTATTAGGTATCTAGATAAATACCTGCCTAGATATAGGAAATTAAACTAAAATAAAAGACTCATTTCATTGTACCTACTTCTAATTACTAGCAACGTTGTGTTTTTGCATCAATCACAAAAAGGCCTGTATCCCACTAGCTCAGTGCCTAGTGGGCACATTAAATGCTGAATATGTAGGTAGGTATGTCATGTATTTATTTGTAATAGGTATTTATAGCTCACTGTGTTCCAGTTATGTGAAACTCTCCGGAAATAATCTTATAAGATTTAAGAGATACAAACATTTTCTAGATATCGAATTATGTACAGGCATTGTGCACAAATGCTCAAACAGTTGTTACAAATTAACAATAACAGAAGGTTACGCCAGTGGTCACAGGTGTTCCTTTATAAAAGTAAAGTAAATAGTCTTATTGGATAATATTATTACCCACCTATTTAGACAAATGTGTTTGTATTGGACTACCTGTTAATCATTCTGTTTCTCTTGTTGGTATAGGTAAGACTTTTCTTAAAGGAATTAATTTGATACTTACCAATTAGGTATAAAAGTCCTATAGGTAGCCAGCATTTTTCTTTAGAATAGCCATGCCACCAAAAGTAATGTTGATCAAATATTACTGAGTTATTAAAATTAAGAAAAACAACCAAATAAAAATATTTTCTTCAAACTATCCAATAATGCCATCTGTCATCACGTCGATTTCGTTCAAAGTTTAAGGCAAGGACTCCAAGTAATACGACTACTCCCCGGTAGAGGTCAGCTGTGTGCGAGTTTTAAAAGTTTAGTTAACTATCTCTTTATTTAGTTCGAAGCAACTTTCACAGGTGGTGCTGTTGTCAAAAATTAGCTTTTTTATTTTTATTGAAGTACAGAATAATAAAATTGAATATTCATTTAAAAAGTATGTTTGGACAAATTAAAAAGAGTTGTATGTTTGCAGTAAAAGAAAATTGAGTATAGGTGTGATTTTTTGGGAAGGAAATTAGAAAGATGGTATTAAGAACTTTTTATTCTGAAAAACTTACCAGAAATCATGGTGGGTGGACCCGTAAACTCGGCTAATAGTTCTATAATATTGGAAGGACATTCAGGTTGGCATGGGAGAATTTAAATTCCATAATCGTAAAGCTTAACCCTTGTCAATGTTGACAGCGTCTAAATTAATAGTGCGTGAAGGTATTTAGCAAAATATGTTCTTAATTTATGTATGAAAAGATTTATGACTACATAAAACTATTGCCAACAATATGACGTGTGTTTATTATAAAAATAAGTTTGCATATTATTAAAGTGCTATTAATATAAATTGCGCTATTAATGTAATTTACATAACAGTTCCCACTCTAAAGGTAATTTTTCAATAATATTCAGCCATCAATACTTCCATTATCTGAGCAGCTTAAGCCATAGTTCTATAGATAGGTAAAAACTGCGTTTGTCTACCATTATAAGTCAAACAAAATATTTAGGTACTCATTGCCTGCACATTTGGTTTGACTTGAGAACCCTGGACTCTGAGTATGGCATTCGCTAAAGATACTAGAAAGTTATGACCATGTTATCAACCTATTATGTTGATTAACATGTAGGTAACCTTTTTATAGTAAGTGCAATAATCACTACAGAAATGAAAAATAAAAAACAAAACGATACTTACTGATTTTTTATTTAATTTTAAAAACTTACTATTTACTCACACTCGTTCATTCTTCAAACTAACAAGGAATGAAAACTCAATTCCAAAGCGGTATTACCCCATAGATCTCACAAAGGAACGTTATTGAGAGGAGCGTGCTGCGACCGAAGCTTGATGAATGATTTTCATCGCTACCGGCGCCAGGGCGGAAACTCTCAGATACCGCCCGCCCAGGGCAGCCGCTGCGCGTAAATTAACCCGCCCGCCATACCACGTTTCCGTTTACATTTCTGTTACATTTAATGTAAAGCCGCGATTTACTGTTTCGATGACATGGTTATGATAAATGTTTTTTGGAATTCGTGTAAAATATTTTTTTTCATATGACACACAAAAAATATTTAAAGTTTCTGTCCATTTACTGCCCATTGATGAATAGACACGATATTTTATTCTCTAGTAAATACGATAGATAGTAGGTGGCTAAAAAAAAAGTTAGGAGGAGTCCTGGAACACCCAGTTGGATTAAAGTTTCTTTCGCTGTATATTAATTTCCATAACTTTTGTACCTTGAAACTGACGGCATAACGCTTTTTCGTTAGGTCAGAATTTCTGCCAGTTTACTCGTACCCTACCATAAGCCGCGTTAAAGAACTGCGTTCCAATAAAAATATGGAAAATCTCCAACTATTGGATTAATAACATCTGTTTTTACAGTACAATAAGACTCAGTAACTAAACGTGTGTAACCTTTTAAGACAGTTTCCTCCGATAGGTAAACTCGGAGAAAGGGAAACGTTGATTATTCAAAATGCGTCTCGAATTATTCAATGTAGCGGGAAAATGACCGTGATAGGAATTTTAATAGAATTTATAGACAGTTGCTTTCCCATCTAAACCTTTGCTGTTGCTCAATTCAAACTTTATTTTTAGTTCTTCAAAACATTTTCGACATCTGGGTGACTGAACATTTTGAACTTGGAAGTAGTTCACTACCATTAATGGTAGTTCATTACAAAAATTACAGATGGCGTTGAGTAAAAAGTTGCATAATTCGATACACAGATGGTGTTGATAAAAGTTCATTCAAATGAACAAAGTAACGTTTCAACTTTTTATTTCCTGACACAACCTATAAATAGAAAACAGTTTTGTATACTAATTTAAAAAGCTGCAAGCTATAATTACAATGATTGCGATAAATTGAAAATCAGTACCGCCTACTTATTGTCATAACATCTCACCCCCGCTCCTATTGTTCGTACGTATGCATGCAATGTTTGAATCACGTGTGGCAATTACAAAGGTGTCGGCGTTTCTATCTCGCCATAAATCAGCTTTGCGCGATATAACAATTAGCCGGTATGATAGCAATGTTAATTAAACGGGTATAACTCGACGACCGCAGCGCCGCAGCGGCCGAATTCAGAACTACAATGAAACATTGCGGGCTTCGATTCAACTCTGTCCCGTATTTACCGATGACTTGTGTTATGGTAATAATTTTTTAAACCAGTAATTATAGTGCTGATAAAATTGAGTGTAATGAATGTAATTAGTAATTCAATTAACATTTCCATTGAAATACCTGATGTAGGTAAATAAACTTGATAAATATTTAGCAGCAATAATAATTAAGTGAAAATTGCAGCTGGACATTCACTGAATTTCGACTTAACAAAGTGTCAAGTTATTTATAGTCTAGTAGACTTAAAAAATAAACTAGAAAAAAATTAATTTGTGGAAGCTTGACGTCCTTGATTTCCATTTCCTGTTATTAATTTTGAGGCAATTTTACATAGTTACACACACGTCATAGTTCCTAAATATTTACCTAGGTAAGTACCTGAAAAAAAAAACAATTGAAAATCTCAAGGATCTTTTACCAACATCATCATCTGCCTAGCCTTTTCCCAACTATGTTGGGGTCGGCTTCCAGTCTAACCGGATGCAGCTGAATACCAGTATTTTACATGGAGCGACTGCCTATCTGACCTCCACAACCCAGTACCTGGGCAATACGATAGGTACCCCTTGGTAAGACTGGTTGTCAGACTTCGATCTTTTACCAACATGTCTACATTTAATTAATTAAACCTCATTCATTTGTCTTTAAATATCCGTTGCCAATTTCAGCTGCTACACATCGATATCGATACAACTACTTAATAATTTTATCAATATAATCTCCACTTAATCGACACCACGACCACTCAGCAACCAGACGTTTGATGCTGCCCCCGAACCCAGCGGAATGCCAGACATTTTGATTGCGATGCCAGTAATTGATAGCGTTCACTTTGATTAACAGATTCCAGCTTACTGTACCTACCCCGTAATCGGTGATGTGGGACTATTTGCATCGTTTTGTAGGTATATTGGTAGGTAGGTGTAATTAAATGTGGGTAGGTGGTAAATAGGCTACAGTTCAGATTACACTAGAACCTTAAATCCTTTAATATATTCTAAGGATTTTTTTCATGAAGCTTATTATGTTTTCTATAATTAAACCATTGAGTGCTAATTATATCTATATAAGGTGGAATTTTTTAACCTCACCTGGAGGGAAGTACTCTAAATATTGGAGATAGCAGATTTTACTCAAAGGAAACATTTCTTTATTTATATCTGCATTCAAAGATTTTTAAAAATTCGCTTGACACACTCGGGAATTGAACCGGCTAAAGTCCGAAAAAATAACATCCTGTACTTTTAAAGCATCAATCGATAAGGATCAAATCTCTCTAACAAACATGATAAATGAAATGAAAGGAAAACCATCAAATCTAAACTTATGAATTCAATGGAACAAGATAAAGTTCTTTTATTCAAAGGTTCATCAGATTTTCAATATCTATCCCAACTCGCTATTAGAAGTTACTGAAAATGAATTCCTTATAGAGCTTTCATCCTTATGATCGACCCTATCGATTGATGCCATAAAAGTACAGGGCGTTATTTTTTCAGAATTTAGCCGGTTCGATTCCCGAGTGTGGCAAGCAAATTTTCGATAATCTTTGAATGCAGATTTGTTGCTTTTTAAAAATAAAGGAATGTTTCCTTTCAGTAAAATTTGCTATCTCCAGTATTTAGAGTACTTTCCCTCCAGGTGAGGTTAGAAAATTCCAACCTGTGTATATATAGGTAGTATATAATATACAATTTAGTAGGTAAATTAATCATCCTGTAAATAGTGTTAAGTGTAACGGCCGAACCCAATAACCTATCAAACAGCAGTTTTGGTATACTGGAGATAGAAAAACCTATCTATCTATGATTTTAACGTCACAATAATCTTTATGAGATTATAGAATCTTACCGGCCTGACGTAAGGACAGATAGAATTATACTGTCTACCATCAATAGCAATCTGTCTTTAACTGAAAATAGGTTATTGGGTTCGGCTGTTAGTGAGAAATAGTATGACATACTTACCTTAGATACAGAAAAAATTGAATAGACACTCAACTTATACATACATAATTCTGAGCTGACAAAACTACATGAAAAGATATAAGTAGCTAATGCTGGTGATGGAAAGAAACAAATGCTTCCATTTCATTTAGGTGAATTCCACAGGATGTTCAAATTTCCTAAAACCCTAAAAATTGCAATTTAAATTCTCTAAAATACACCTTCGATTTATCATCTCACCGATTTGGTAACGTTTACACAAAACGTTGAAATATTTATTTATGAATTACTTGTGACATTTATATAGCAATACATCAGATTCATATCTATCCATACAATTTATAACGTACTGACATTACAAAGGTTAAGTGGTGTTGCGTTATTTACTTATTTATTTTAATATACACCGCAAGTCAAAACTTCCGTTGTTGAACATGGTATCGAGAAATGTAATTTGCATTGGGTTTGAAAGATGAATGATTTCCTTTAGGTTTAGAAGACAAGCAGATTTGATGATAAATGGTACTACAGTACCTACCTACGAGTACATACAGTTACGCTCATTTTTCTTTCATTGAAAGCAACTTTGTAGGTAGCTTTAAAAATGATCCAGTTTATGTTACAATTTGTATCTTTGATCTTTGTGAAATAAAAAATAATGATCTTTTTATGCCCAAACCTTGCGTTTGTATCAAGAAATTGAGACGTACAATCTTTTAATTCCTAGGTAGATTTTCATACGTAGAAACGGAAAATATGTACCTATTAAAAATCCGTTTCCTAGTCCCCTAAACTACCTAGCCATTTATCAACTCGATGCAAAAACTGCGTAGCACTGATGCTGACGCGAAACACAGCTTTTATGCGCGGCCACGGCACGACGTGACATAAATTAAATGACATGATACTATACTAGTGCGAAACAGTAGCCACAGATAGCAATCTACTAACAGAGCACAGATTAAGTATACAGCCAGATAATTGCATAAATGCTTCGTGTGCAAGTAAGCAAGGCGTTTCTAATTGAACTACCGTAGAAACGTTATGATTATGAACACATTATCAACTAAGGCAATTATTAACTCATTATTTGATTAGGCCTTCACGCTTTAGTTAGATTTCATATTTTTGTTTGAGTTTCTTCATGTTTAAGAGCATTCTCAGTTTGACCTCTAAAAATTGTAACGAACTTAGCCATACTCCGAGCGAAAGTCGCCAAATGCAAATTCGCTCATTGTTTTTCGCAAAGGACCTGTCACTGTCTTTGTTCACTTTTGGGAAAACAAAGTTCTATTTTAGAATTTGACTCCATTAAAGTTTCACACAATACATAATAAGGTGTAATTAACTCGCTTTTCACTTTCCTTGTTGTTTAACCCTCCACACGTCCGCGTCGGGGTAAACAGTGACATACATACTAACGCGGTAATCACAGCACCTCACCTCCCGACGGCGTCATGAAAAATTATGGAGCCACCGCGAAAATTACACAAGTTGTCTGATTAAATTTAGAAGTTGGTTGGCATAATTAGCAGGAACATAGCAATTCACTCAGGGTACGCTTAGTGGCCCGGATTTACGTCAGGGGGAGTTGGGAGGAGTTTTCCCGGAAAAAATGCGTCCGTTTTTCAATACAGAGAGTACTCGTAATGTCACGTCGGGGAATATGACGTGTTTAAAAGGGTTAATAATGGAGCGGGTTGATGGTTTTTTTGGTGGAATGTAATGAAATGTCGGGATATTTTTCAGTATTTTCTCGTTCGTGTAGGTACCGACCTGAAAAGAAAATTGTTCAGGCGAATCTACTCTGCCATTCAGAAGCAACGACTTAGTGATTATAAAAAAAATTACGAAAAGTAATGTAGGTAATGAAAATATAATATCTTTACCACATTAAGTTACCTATAAGTAGGTACTTAAATAAGGTCAAGGATTATTCTTACATACGGAGTTTTATTAAGGAGTTTCTATAGTAAAATAGATACAAATATAATTTTAATTTGGTAATTTCAGAACACCCACTTCTATAACAGTCATTACGGGTCGTCAGAAGCCCGAAAGTCTGACAACTAGTCTTACCAAGAAATGAAATGAAATAAGAATTGTTTATTTTGTAAATAGAATATCGGAATCACTTTTACACGTTATATTAAAAAAAGAGTAAGAAAGAAATGAAAGAAAGAAAATACGTTAATTAAACTAGATGGAGAAAAATAAAATAAGCATGGGGTATCGTATTACCCACTTATCCATGCAGTAACTGCGTTATAGAGGTCAGATAGGCAGTCGCTCCATGTAAAATACTGATAATCAGCTGCATCCGGTTAGACTGGAAGCCGATTCCAACAAAGTTGGGAAAAGGCTAGGCAGATGATGATGAATTTTAGAACACCCACTTTGCCACTCAGTACTCAACTAAAAAGCAACAACATCTTGTCCAATTTCCTTTACAATTTCGATTGCAAAACAAGGTGTCTATCTAATTAAAGGATTAATTTAACACAACACAATAATAAGAACATCAGAGGGAGCCACCGGCAGATTAATGGTCAGCCATGTTTAATAAATGGTGCGACCACTGCGCTCCTTAGAAAGTGGTGGTGCAACTAATATGCATATGGCGTGTAATTAATTAAACTACCTGTGTTTAAAAACAAGATTTACTATTTCGTAATAAAAGGTATGGTGTGGGAAAAAATTGTAAGGTGTTGCTGATTTTTATGGCAGCTGTACCTACTTTGAACTTTGTATAAATAAAGAAAAACATCAATAGCTTGAAACTAGAAAACAGTGGACGTTTTCAGTCTGAAAGACCTGAAAATGATGATCTGTTATAAAAAAAAGTTCTAGTAGGTATTATGGAAAGATTGGTGAATGCTATGTTTGTTTTACCTGGCGGGAAGATGCTGCCTGGACATGATTCATTATTCGATTATATTATTATGGTGAAGGTACACAAGAATGGAAGAAAAATACCCTGGAAACAAAAATAAAACAAAAAAGGACCAACCTTTTTTGTTTTATTTTTGTTGCCTGGGTATTTTGACTAGTAATGAAACTTCACTTCATTGCTTAATATAAAACTCGTGTTACTTCAACATTATTGGTACTAGATATACCAATCTAAAAACATTGCAATTAGGACTCAAACGGTACTAATATCTCGAGTTGGTATCGTCTGGCGTTGCAAAGCCATCAGAGGCGTGAGCAAAACGAACATACATGAATCAACACAATTCATTTATCTGCAATCTTTAATGTTCTTATACATATAACAGTACAGTATAAGGACGTTCGCAGTTCGTATTTGAGAATCAAAAATAACTTCAAAAGCTGTGTTGACCTTAAAAAGAGAAGTTTCCGTAGCAGAAATTAAATTGACATCCATAATGTTCCAAAGAAACGGGTTATGAAAAATTCCCTTCTTGCGACGTAAGTACTTAGGTAGAGTCCTCATACCTACTGCTCCCGCCATGGAATGTGCTCCACTTCGTTACATTTTCCCGGAAAACAAAAAGAGGTATAAATAAATTATATACTAAATAAAAAAAATACGTTGTAAATCTAGAAAAAATATAGCTTCAGCATTTACGACGATAATACATCGTGTTTGTTTCAACGTTTTTTTACGATATTTATCACACACCTATAACGACTCAACTGCATTATTTGTGAATGTTATCGTACACGATGACACAAATTTTGTTTAAATCACTTTAATTACTTAATGAACAACGATTAATGTCATCAGTCCTGTCATCTAACGCTGTTGTATTTTAAATTAAAAGTACCATAAAATAGGTTTAAAAAAAACTTCGCGCGAACGATTCTATGTAAATCTACGTCAACAATGAGATTTTATTAAGATAGATGGGAGCGATTTCCCGGAACTGAAAACAGTGCAATAAAACAAGGTGGAGCTACTTTTCTTGCGTACTGTCGCATTAAACCGATACAGGGTGTATAAATCAAAGTACGGTGTTCCCACAATAGCTCTCTAATTGACAAATAGTAGAAATGATAAATACACGCGTTGGGAATTTTCCCAAAATACGCATCCTTTGATCGTGTCTTGATTAACAGCTGCCGACTTGTGGTCGCGAAACGTTATTAATTTTCTTTTTAATTTGGTCTCTAGTCTATTAGACAATGTATTTTTGTATGATTTATTGCCTGAATCATAAAAAAAACAAGACGAGAGATGGCCCATCGAATATTTCGCAGTTTTAACGTATGATTAAAACATTTCCAAGTGATTTACACGTTTCTTAGTTCTTCAATGAAATGTTTAAAAATATAGTTCTGTGCGTATTTCGGATATAAATTCAATACAAACGTAAATCTAGAAATATAATTAACATAGAAAAATTTCTACGTTTATGTGACGATGAAAGAGATTTTAATCATTTTTTACGTTTGTATCAGAGTGTTATCTGTTGCCAATATCTCGGGCGGTCTTATTATAGTAAATACATAACTTATTCATGATGACTTTCATAGCTATAATGATGTTAACACTCATTTGACGTTAGCTAGCTCTTCTGGTTTTTATAATCTGTTATGGCAGTATGGAATGGGAATATCAGTCCTAATGTGTGTCTGCTTCGCTGTGTACCTTTGACATTCGAAACACAAACAAGAATATTGCCACAAAACTACGAGTTCTAATGACATTTGACGAAATCGTCTGTTTTCTCACGAGATTTTCTAAATCTCCGAAACAAATGTAAACCGGTTTCAAATTCCATTTCATTCCCATTCTATTCCAGATTCGGGTTGAACATCTTCTGCCCAGCGTCTATTTTTTTAAGAATTGTCCAAGAATTTACCTAGAAACAACTCATAAACATTTTGACACACACCTAATTACATATCCAGCTTTACTTAGAAGCAAGGGGCATGAGAACGAACCTCGGCTGACTCACAAACCGGTTATTTGAGAAATAAATCAAACCGTAGACGTCCGTTATCAAATTATCAAAAGCACGTGAGACTTAATTTCGACGTCGGTCAGTTTAAAGATATATTCCTTGAACGTTCAGGGTTGAAGATTTTTATCTTGATTGTAATTGTCGGCTAGAGCATTAGTCGTACGTGCACTACAGATCCCGCCACGACTATGAGATACTGTTATAATTTTTACACATGTAATTTTTAATTTGTATTTTAATATGCACACTTAATTTACCTTTTTTTTTGTCCGGCATTCTTATGCACTGATTGCACGAGCTTAGCCTTTATAAAAGCTGTTTTAAGTCTAAATTAAGTAAAGCAATTAAAGTAGAATTACCGTATCTAGAGCTTAACATAGTCTATGTTACTTATGTGGACGTAATTGTTCGTTCTCAACTAGCATAATTATTGGTTCTCCACAATTACAGGCGAGATAGTAACCGGCTAACTTGAGGCTTGAGGACGTGAAATAAGACCTTAGCGAATAAAACCTCATAAATCAGTTCTCGTCTACATGTACCTACTTATGTAGTACATCTATAGGGCGAGAGTTAGTTGTTGGAATGCAAATGAAAATTGAAAATTAAAAAAAAAAGCGAGGGTCGCGCCGCTGGGGGGCGGTGAAATCGTAAATTTAAATTGTCCAGCCCTGTACATGCAAATTTTCCGAGTAGGCATGCCTTTCAATTGTTGTACCTACGCTCAGTTCACGCTCGCTTCAAAATTAATTAACGCTGTTACGTATTGTCCTTAGAATTTTCACGATTTCATGTGTCATCAACAGAGAGATTGAACCCGAATCTGGAATAGAATGGATGCTATTTTGTACTGATGGAACTCGTTAAGGAAATGAAATATGGTTTTAGTATGTCTGGATGGTTCAGCTGATAATTTTAGCAGCAGATAATATTATTACATGTTCTCATGCCAATGTTTGTTACACAACAAAACAGTAGCATCTGCGAGTAGCATATTGTTTCGGAGTCGCCGCCATCATTAACTGTCGCTAATGAAGCTTGAGCTTTTGGTTTTAAATAACTTGCCCGGCCCTTAGGGGCGGCTCTTCTACTGCAAGGATTTTTTACTCAGTATATGATGTTAACAAAGCGTATCGAAAATATTCCGACGTGACTTTGTAATGTCTATTTCGAATTAAAAGATGTAGGCAGTAGCTACCTCTTACAATATCTTACCATAAATTGAGCGAAATATGACGCAAGCGCACGTTTCAAGTCGTCTTAACTCTAAAATTATTCTCGTTTTTTATTTGTTTAATTGAATTTTTTGTTCCACCGTGTTGGCTACTTGGTAAATTCTAGTAGCTGTCGTATTAAGTACGCAATAAATTCTCTATGTTAAACCAGTAGAGCGAGATTCGGCGATAACGCGGTGGTTTCTGTGACACTTGTCCCTCGGCGCACAAATTAACGTCCGTGTAAAGTTATATCGTCGGGCGGCGGCGCGGTTGTCACTCATGCTCCATCAACTGCTGGGAAATGTCGAGGGTATGACGGCGGGTCAGCCACATGTCGATCTCGAGACGTGACACTATTCCATCTGCCGTCTCGCTTCTCAGGATCCACTTCCTTCAGCCAGACAAAGACAGATTCCAAATATGAATCGCGTTTAAGAATGTGCCGCTTAGTTATCGCCGGCGAACGGGGGCCCGTATCGCAGACAGGTTGTCGCTAATAGGCGTTTTACTCGGAACATGAGGTTTTATGACTTCGTGTGTGTCCCAGCTTAAGGACACGTGTCAGTCTGTCAGTCAGCTCGGCGGCGGCGCGCCATGACTCTGGCGCAGCTAACTGTGAGCTCGCCAACACAAACACGATCGACCGATAGTCGCTTTCTTACACCTGACCATTGGCAATTTAATTATAGATTTATTAAGTGCATCAACCTCTCTTTTCAGATTCGAGGAAGAATCAGATGAGGAGACACCGTCCGTCAACACCGAGCAGCCCATCAGTGAGACCGATAGCTGTCGTGTAGTGAATGGAATCCGAAGTGTTTGTGTAGTGACTAAACTGTGATAGGTAGTGTCGGCCCGAGGGGCCGAGAATCTGCAACGGAAGATACGGACGCGAGCCGCGCGGGCTGCGGGCCCGCGATGAGCGCCAACAACTGCGATAGCATGACCTACTTCTCCAACGCCTACATGCCCGACATGAGGAACGGCAGCGGTCATGAGCACCAGCAGGCGCACGCGCACTACGGTGCCGTGCCGCAGCAAGGCCACGAGATGGAGGGCTGTGACCAGCAGCTCAGGCCGGCACAGCACCACTACCCCGCGCAGCCGGCCCCCGGCATGCCCTACCCTAGGTTTCCACCTTATGACAGGCTGGGATATTACCAACAGATGGAGCAAAATGGCTACCGGCCGGACAGTCCGTCACAGATGGGGCACATGGGTCCAAAGGCGGCGGACGGGTATGGGCCTAACGGTCATCAGCCACCAGCGCCAGCGGTCTACACGTCGTGTAAACTGCAGGCGGCGGCAGCGACGGCGGGGGGCGTGCCGGGCAGCCCGCCGCTAGAGCAGGCGCAGCAGATGCCGCACCACATGCACCCACAGCAGCACATGGTGCAGCACGGCGTGCCGCACCAGCAGCACCTCATGTACCCAGTGGACGACATGCAGCACCAGACGCAGATGCCGCCCATGCACCAGCAGTCCATGCACGCGCAACAACCGCCCCCACAACAGCCCCCGCCAAACACCAACGCTTCGCTGCCCAGCCCACTATACCCCTGGATGCGAAGTCAATTTGGTAAGTTCCTCCGCTCTAGTTATCATACCTACCTCGCCTTTAACGATTAATGGCTCCTGCAAACAGGCGCGACACGTGACGCGACATAAAGGCACCGCGTGTCGCGTGACGAGCGGTACCTTAGTGTCGCGCGTGATTCGCGTCGCGTGTCGCGCCTGTTTGCAGGAGCCTTTAGCCATTAGGATTTAGTAGAGCTACTATGGCAGACTCATCTAAATGCATATCAAATCCTCCACAAGTCCAAACAATGGCCCTTTTTTCATCATGGAAATCGAACTCAGTACTTCATAATACCGGAAAACCGCTTTTTTGAGGACTAAACCACTAAAATTACCAATTCTCTATCTACCTATCTTCTACGTCTTTAATATAAAAGTCACAACAATAGGCTCGTACTACCCAGAACTGTTTACTGATTTATAGTACGTGGAAAACGAGAGCAAATTCCTGTGTCAACGTAGAATTTGCACAATATACGGACGTAAGTACGTGAACTCAGGTAGCTAAAATAGATTCGACAATTTGCAAAAACACTTTCGCTCCACGTGCGCATTGATGAGAAACAATAAGTGCCAGAAACAATACCCAGCCTACTGTTCGGGGATTATTTATGAGTCGAAGAGGCATTCAAAAGGAATTTCACTTTTCATAAAATTTACAACTGCCGACACAAAAGCGCTCACCTTCTGTTTAGCTGACGCCGATCCCGAACAAAGACCCTCAAGTTGTGCTACCATCTCCTACTGTTTTTGAATTTGTCTGAAATCTAATTTATGGTGGAACCGCCTGATTTACGGTCCCTATTGTAATTGGCGATAGCATTCGCAATAGATGCTGTTTAGAGTTTCGAGTTTAGTTTTGCGTGCATATTTGCGCGGGATAGTTTGGCTACCGTCCGGGTCCGAGTTATAATTATTCGCGAAAGTTTTGAGTCAGTTTAAATAATTTTACCTTCTATTGATATTATACATCGTATTTGTGAATACCGAAGTGGCGCTAAGGTAACAATTCTATAACAAAACTAACTTTATAAGCGTGAGTTCGTGATCAGGCGTCCCTCCTCTCAGTACCTATTGGTAAGCTTCCTGATGTCTATTTTCAACCCATTGGCTAAGCACACAGTATAGTCGTATGACTAGAGCCGTTCTTTATTCATTAAATGCAGTCGCAGATTGCGGAAATTCCAATGACGTGAAGGCTTGGTAGCGTCAACAACCACGACATTCTGTGCGAATAGACTCTTTTATACCTCTTATATATTATTTTCTCTAGCTTTCAAACCATTATGATTCATTTAAATTTTATTAAAGATTATCTTTTCGACGTCTTTCTAAAAGTTAGTTTGGGCAGCAGCTTCCTCTTCATCACCTAAAATCTTAACTTTGTGACTACTAACAAGATGGAGATCAGAAAGTATAAGACTAGAGATACATGTTGCACCTATATTTTATGGTAAATTGGTGAATAAACCTAGTACGAGATAAGTGCACTAATTTAACAGAATAACTCATCAGTCAGTCTTAAAGAGAAATGCATTGAAATTGTTGCGCATGCCAAAACTGAGGCTTAATTTAACAGCACAGCAATTAACACCACAACTCACAAAGCATTTTAATTCGTATAAATCAAGTAATCATAAATCAAATCTGATGGAATCTGTGTCTTCGCCAACTTTTACTGTCCCTACGTAGCGTAGGATGTGGACTGATTCACGTCCAACTACGAACTTACTAGAGATGAGGAGATAGATAGTCGATTATAATTTATACAACGAAATAAGCGGTGGATAATAATCGACTAAATACATGAATCGATTAAACGTTGTTGTTGATTGAAAGATTAAAACGTGACTGGTTTATGAGCAATAAAAATGCAATGCATTTGACATGCAAGTATTTTTTTACGTGTTGTCCTATTTTTTTTACTGCTACGGTAATTGAATTTGTATTAATCAAATTCATTTTATGTTAAGTTTTCTTCTTTCGCTTTTTGTGTGACCCCATTCCATTATGCAGCATCGAGTTAGTTAACATTCGATTACCAAGTGTTTCTAACCCATGTCATAAGCAATATACCAGCTAGATGCCAGATAAGACGTGCCAATTTTGACTTAGTTTCTGTTTGCCAGACGGTCTGAGTTGGCCGTCGAAGTTAATCAATCCTAACTTCAATGTGATTTGATGAGGCAGAGATAGAGTGTTACAAAGTGGGGATGCAAGAAGATGATGCAAGGTGGTTACGCCTCTTGTATGATGATTGGGTGATAATGCGCAATTTCATTTGTAAGTAGGTAGTTGGTCAACGGATTCTGAGAATCTCGTCTTTTAATTGCTTAGTGCCGTTTGTCAGGCGATTACTCGTCTCTAATTCAATTTATTCTATTCTTCCCAGTTAGCATTCTGGTCTTTTATTGTGTTGGTTTGAATGATGTATCGATATAAGTAATGTCGTGCAATTAAAATAGGGCTGATATCGGTTCTGATGTTAGTTTCCAATTAGTATAATAGGTGTTCATATCATTTAGTAAACCATAAACTCAATTGATATCTACGTGCCAAGATTCTACTTACATGTTTGTGGCAGCAATTAGCGTCTTAAATATTAATTGCACAACTGCAGATATACGACGCAAAAAGGGTAGATTCTACCAAAACCAGTCAGCAAAAAACAAATCTCGGTTATTATCTCTTAAACACCAGACGTGCCTATTTAGCATATGAAAAATACTCGGTGCTTAAAGCACACGGTAGCAAATAGTCGCACTTAACCAGAAATCTCGTTAAAGCTCTTATGTTATCTACTTGAGAACGTTCCTTCATTAATTATCTTCAAATATCGGCTGCCATTTTGAAATAAAAAACCGACCAATAGGAGCACCGCGTGCGTTTGTTTGAAAATAGAACGCCGTTCCGTTTGAAGCTTACGAATCATTAATCATTGGCCAACTGTAGCAACGTGTCCACAATGATTATGTACATACGAATACAATCTGTTGGTATGTCTGTACTTAATAAGCTAGTTACATGAAAGAATAGGCAGGAACATGCCGATTAGATGAATGAAATAAAAATAATCGATAGTAGCGTCAAAATTAGGTTCGAAAGCTAATCCGCAGGATGACACTAGTGTAGAATGACAAAGACAAACATTAAAGTCTGATTATACAGCTGATGTAGCCTAATGAGATTTCGTGTTAATATTATATCACAAGCTTTACTGATAGAATTATGTGACTCGTTAGTTTTAAAAGACAAATGATAAATCTGTATACATTTTTCATTTCACATCAAGAGGATATGATGAAGATATAAAATGGGGAATTTCGGATGACGCCAAAAGGTGGTCAGTTATTGCAAGATAATTAATCGAATCACGAGAAGATCATTCGTTAACGGAAACGAAGAGGAACAGGATATACCAACAGTCCAGCAAGTCATCATGAGCAAAGAGTTAAATGGAACAAGAAATAAAGAAGTTAAGTTGTATTAATACAGTTAGTAATATAATAATATGACACTATTCTTTAGTGTACAGCCAGTGTCCAATTTCAATGGCAATCTTCTCATTTGGGACTGTTCGTGAATATTTTGGAGCGTCACGTATCTGAAATATTATCTTAAAAAGCAGTATTGCCTCTAATTTCCTAAGCAGTTGGGCGTTTCATTCCCCGAAATTCCTTTAGCACCGCCACTGGACATATTTTCTCCAGAATTCACACAAAAACACCTTTATTTCGCCGCAATTTGACGTATAGCCGCACTGACTAACGGCATAGAAAGATAGACTTACCTAGTCCGAGAGGTAGGCCGCGATAAGTCGCGGGGAATCGAGGTGGAAATGGAAATATAATGGAAACCCCCCCTACGCGCCGCCTCGCCCCCCTTCGCATACAATGCCGGATAGACGACTTGTTACATTTCATTGTTCAGTTATCAGCCCCGAGGCCTTTGTGAAAGCCAGATGATTGAATACAAGTATTTGTTCTCGTGCCTGCTTCTGATTTTCCCCGCTTGCTACTGAAAGCTTGAATCGTTTCGTATTAAACATAGAATTGTATAATACAATTACAAATGTGTTACGGTTGGCTGTTTGTTTTTTCTTGCAAACATCTAGCATGAATTTTGGTGTTGGCAGGTTGTGAATGAAAAGGGAATGAGAAATCGACAAACATGACAAGGGCCTGTTTTTGAACTGAGAAAAACCGAAAGTTTGTTAGAACCTATTGAGTCGTTATTAATTATCATAATTTTCATTACGCTGTACTTAAAATTAAAAACCTCCAATAAGACTAAATTAGTACGACGTGCTTCAAGTAGGTTGAAACTAGTTCGAAGCTGAAAATGGAATCACACATTTTCTTCATATTCAACTGTATCTTTTCTTGTCATACGCAAATTAATTTCTCACTACATAATTTTACATTATCCAGTAATTTTGTCGTCATCTGTGACAAAACATAGGGATTTTCAAAGTAAAGTGCGCGATAAAGTCCCATTGTCGGTACGTTTGACTTGATCGATTGTCGATTGTCGCGCAGTAACAATGACGATAAATGCCTCACTAGATTGGAGTTCAGTTTCTTTTTGTACCAAGCTTTCTACTTTTCCTTTGATTTTTATGCTTTCTGAAACTTCTTCACTGTTTGTGATCGCTTTTTCTTGTTGTATCAAGTTCTATGTCTCAATTTGTTCATAATTTTCCTCCAATATTAACCACCCATTCAACACAAATTTTAAAAATCGTGTTTCAATTATTCTGTCGTAGGTACTTAAGCAGCCTTATTATGCTAATCTTAATAATTCACTCGAAGGAAATTTTATTTTACATTTCTTACCTCATTCAATTCTAATCAATCAAATTGCTCAAACATAATCATTAACAACTTAATTTGCTCAATTATGGATTGCCTTATTGCAAAAGGTAATAAACGTCACATGAATTATCCATAAATTTGTCGTACAGATTCTGCATCATTACCTTTCCTTACCTTCCCTTCGAACTAAAGAGATGAAGTTAAAAATTTCCGCAAATGTTATTATTTATGTAACACAGGAGCTATGGTCCGCACTTCCCCAACTTCCCCTTGTATTTACACGTGCTATTATTTGCATAAAGATTTTTTACACAGTAGGGTAGAGTGGGGTAGAGGGATAAAAATATATTTCTAATTCTGTTCGGTGGTGACTTTCCGGTTCGGCCCGGTGCGGGACGTTGACGAATGGCGTTTATACTGTTTTTTGATATTATTTTTCCGATGTCGGCTCCTAAGCCGACCAACAAAACTCCTAAGTTTTGTTGGTTTTCAAAGGAAGTGTGAACGAAAATATTGAATAGAGGTGTTGCAGTACTTTGCTTCTTTACATAGGGACGTTTATTTCAGTTTTTAAACTTGATTTAGTTCATAATTAAGAAGGAGGTACCTACTAGCCAATTTCCTACCAGCCAACAATATGTTTGGAAAATATATTAATTTTCTCTTTTGTTATTAGAAAAACTTTCAAGTAGCAATAAATTACGATACATTTAATACATTCTATAATGAAGAAGAAAAGTTTATAATATTCTGTTAGTATTTAGCTTATCTACTTGACGATTAACATCTAACTTATGATTCAACTTATCTCTATTAAGCTGCATTGATGTAAATCGATTATAAACCAGTTCAAAATGACAAGACCAAAAGATAATCTACCTCGGTAACTTAGCATTGTGGATCTTAAAAGAGCTAAGAGCGTGCTTGTTAGTTCTTAAGTTACCTGCAAGATGGCGTTGAATCAAACTTATTCGACCTATTCAAGTTTTGATGTTGAAAGATTATGTTGTCTACGACAACTTTTCCAATTGGAGATGAATATAATAAAAATAATGACACTCTTCTATACATAACTTGCGAAATGTGGGTGTACTATAGGTAGGTTCTACCTCTGCCCACCCCTTCTGGAAAACAAGGTGTTACGTGCGTATAAATAAATACAAGTACCTAAAAGTGATGAATAAAATTTTTAGGTAACCGACTTCATTATTCAAAAGGATTAGATATTATTTATAAATAATTGTGACAGAATATGCTTAGGATAACCGATATGGAGATTGGAAATAATAATTATATCCATTAATAGAACTCATTTTACTATATATTCAGTGTTGATATTATTAGCATTTAATTTAATTTTAACAACATGTATTCTACTGACTTCCGAAATCAAAGTTATTTTTCACTTTATAGTTTTTTTGGAAGCCGGTTTTATTTTTTTGTAAAAAAGTTTTTTTAAACCATTCTCTAACCATTTTTTATTCAATGATATAATGTATCTAAATCCATATACAACCACATTGATTAGACCTACTTATATGAAATATGAATATGATTACCTACTACCCAAAACAAAAAAATATAAAAAGGCAAAAAGTTGGGAGCTTATTAAAAAACCATTACGGTCCTATAATTACATACACCCACAACGAAATACACCAATCCCATTAATATATGTCTAACGCACACGTAGACAGCCGAATACTCACGGAGGCACACGAGTATTCACGATTACCTTCTCACGAATAGGACGCACTCACACATTGACGTGACGAATGCTGTATGACGTGAGCTGTCAATGTGTGGGTCATGGAGTTGCGAGTTATTTATATTACCGTTAATCAGAGGTAAAATTTTCTGCCGGATTTTTTAAAGTAATTACATTGTTCATATTATTGTTGTTGTAAAAGTTCACGTGGAAAGTTCGTGTTAACTTTTTTCATTTTTTTTAAGTTTCGATACCTACTTGTTTTTCATACTTTTTTCGTCTCAGCTAACCGTTTAGGTAATTAAAATAAAATAACGCATGAAAACTTGACTAGAAATCTATACTGTAAGAATATATTGGAATCTAATGTTACAATTTGTCCATAGATACAGGCATAGGTTACAAATTAATGTTACAATGAAGATGAATGTAAAGATGCTTTCCTGATATAAGTAAAACGAGCATAGTTATGTTTCGCTTCCAAGCTTTAATGGCTTGGTGAGTGATTTTATCTTTAAATTACAGTGACTAAACGCAGGCGGAGCCAAGCATTACATAATTCATAATTAATGAATAATTACATAAATCTTTTAAAAACTGTTCAATAGTGAATAAACTCACAGTATTGTATAAAAATTCCCATCATTTGCATTTGTGCTGGTAACAGATAAATCTTAATTATTTTACAGCTATCTTCCTTATCGTTTAACAACTTAATTCAACTTTTGTAGAAAAGATGACTCTGAGATATACTTATTTGAATACATTTTTATATAACAGCTTATAATAATAATAATAATAATAATACCAGCTTATTATTGTCCCACTGCAGGGCAAAGGCCTCTTCTCATACAGAGAAGGCACGAGCATTGATTACCACGCTTGCTCAAGACGGGTTAGCGATATCAGACCTACCTATATTAACTACACGTAAGTCCAGGTTTCCTCACGATGTTTTTCTTTCACCGATGTCACAAATGTCCAAGCTAAATTGAGAAAGTAGGTACATATGAATTGAAAAGTCACATTGGTAGATACTTACTTGCCCGAATTTAAACCTACAACCTCGTGCATGAGAGGCGGTGCCTTAACCACAGGGCCATCACGACACGATTAACAGCTTAGCAGGGACAAAATGTCAAGTTTTAGATTAGTAAGTAATTAATCAAGTTCCCACAATACATTCCTTCAGTTTCCAACTTGAGTTAAAGTTCACTGAATAACAAGGTGCCTTTCTTGTACCCTCTTTCAAGTTACTAAGTTTAGACCAATAATTTCCCCGAACTACGTCCTTTTACTTCTGAAGTAAGTTGTGTCCAATTAACTGGCAACATTGTCAGAAATCGACTTTCTCTGTTCGGCCCGCTCTCCCCGTCTTTGTCTCGCTCGAGGTTAGGATAGCTTGGCCCACATTAATTAAACGTCGGGATAGAACGCCAATCAAACTTTGACCGCCGCTAAGCCGATGAAGCCGAACTTATTATGTGGTAGGTATTAAAATTCCATTTTCGAACACCAACCGCTCGAAATTGAATTGGATCCATAACATTATGGAATGATACCCACTAATTCAATAAATACTAGTGTGCCGGCCAATAACTGTTGAAAAAGTTTGACGTATTACTTTTCCCGGTCATAATTACCGACACAGCAAATTACTGAACTAATAGATGGCATGTTAGTTATCGAAATTAAATTCTATCATCGCTCGATACTCATTAATGTGATATTAAGTCTGTTCGTATCATTAGTTGTGTACAAAAAGTGGCGTCACATGATGCGTGCACATGTGGCAGTCGACAGTGCCACATAAATCATAAACCGTATCTTTGTACTTGCGCCGGTAGGTAGGGAGTAGCCACGTCGATGGAGGAGCGGAAAAAAGCCCCCCCGTTTCCTGCCCGGGGATCACACATGACCGGCCTGTCTATCTGCCAGACCCGTGTCAAATATTCTCTGGAGCGGAGATCGCCCCCCACCCGGCTTACGGGGGCAGGGGCAGCCCCCTGGGGCACGCTGTCCCGCGGCGAAGCTCATCTTGGAGCCCTAATGCGTTTCGCGCTCGGCATTATGTTGAGATGAATTTTTAGGCAGCCTCAGAACACTACTGTTTTTGTTACGTTCGCGTATTATCCAGACATCGCCCGAATAACATCACTAGAACCTTTCATATCGACGTCAGAGTAAAATGATTGAATATTTTCTTTTTCATTAAGATTTTCGCTTTCACAGGGCGGGCGTTGAAAAATCACCACCCCGCACCTTTCATAACTTTTCACTTCGTGATCCAAGGCAATTACTCACTCTCTATCGCCTTCTCAAATATTCATTCGTGCTTTTCCTGCTGCAAATTATAGTAATGGCCCGAACAAAACTGGTAATTAGCCCCCTATGTGTAAGGGGGGGGGGGGCACTCATTTTTATAAAAGCTTCAGGTCATTACATTTCACTTTTTCATGTTTTTCAAAACATAGTCCTAATACCTAATTGATGGGTTTAATTTAGTAATGGAATGATTAGTATTTTGATCCTCTATCGCGGTTCGTGCGCTATTCTGATATGGTTTAATTGTATTGCGTGTGTATGATTAGGCGTAGGTACACGGTCCGTAGGTGTGTTGGTACAGAGGTCGGGTAGGATGTCGCGTCGACAGGCGGAGCCGGGCACAGAACAAAGCTGTGCGAGCCTAACAAAGACGTCACCGGCCGTGGTTGCGACGCGGAGTTATGGCACCCATTGTGCGCAACAATACCCAACAAACGAGTTTGTATAAGCTATTAGGTACGCGCATTAATATATATTTTTTGTTCGCCCGAAAATTTAGCATTCCATTACGAGGGAGAGAAATGAAACGCCCGCCGCATGAATTATATTAAAATATATTTGAATATTTCATTTGACACCTTTTTTGCGGGCGGTATTTCGTTCAATCCCGGGCGGGGAGAGCGTAATTTTTAGCATACACCAAAGCTAAATTTTCGGTGAATAACATTCCATTTCGGATGCGAAACACGACGGGTATCAGCGTCAACACAACACTGACTGATGGTTGTGTGTTCACGTTATAAATTCTTTTTGAGATCCGCTCGGATTTGTGATGAAGCCTTTCTGCTGTATGTAAATAGACATTCGTTTATGGTTATTATTAATTCGTAAATACATTACAACCTTTTAGTATTTCCAGCTAAAGATTAGATCGTGGATTCGGTTGTTATATTCTCCATACTTAATTCTATTCAAAGTCCATAAAACTCAAGTTGGTATACCTATCTAGATTCTCAAACCACGAAACTAACTCCAACTAAAAAACATTGCATCAAACATGGTTTGCTATACTTATCAGATATCTACTCAAATGGTTCGGAACAAAAGTCATTAAGGCAGCATACATAAGCCACTAGCAATCTTCAGTACATAATCTAGCGGCCGCCCAAACCTCGGCAATAATTAATGATTTATCAAAACTAAGGCAGCCATGTTGTTTTTTTTGTCATGCGTCACTAGACCCTTTGTGTAAGATTCTTAAACAACTTTCTTAATGGCATAATTGAAACACTATTTGTAGAAGATCGTGTTATTAAATTCCATAATTAAGATGGAAAAACAAAAGAAAATGTGGTTACAAAGGTAAAAAATTGGTGTTTTAGCAAAGACTTGATCTAATGCTGAAAGGGAACAATAGGACTGAACAGCTAAATCCTGGGAAAACACACATAGAGACGTTCCCAATTTTTTATATATTATCTAAATTTTAGTAATACCTACTCGCATGCAGGGTTAAATATGTACGCACACGACACATTAATCATGCATGAGGTACTCGTAATTATTATGTCGCGTGTTTTGTCATCCATCGCATTTTGGCCGTGGATTTTATCAATGTACAACAAATTGTGTTCATGTCATTAGTATACCAATGTCGCTTTTACAATGCCATTGCTGTTTTAATGCTAAGCGATATTATTTACGATATTTACCACCTGGTTATTGGCCGATCCTTTTTATGGGTTGTTGTGGTAAAAATTCATGAAGCTGTTGGTAATAAATAAAAGAGATATCAAGATTGCTAGGAAGGAAAACCTACAATTCAATGGTGTGCTTACTGATCTGTACGAAGAAAATTTGTAGAGCGTCTTGCATTGTCCAGTGGTGTTTACAGAGATGCGGCTACATGCGAAGACATTGCTGTTATTTTTAAATCTCAATCTTAATGACCAATGGTCACATCACTTAAGCAATGTTCACTAGGGAGGTCCGACAATTGTAAGGTCACACGGAAAATTTAATGGGTCACTCAACTTTATTCCAATCACCACTGAGAGATCTTTCTTGACCTTATCAGATTGCAGAGTAAGAACTGGTCCTTAAGTGCATTACAATGTATCAACAGAATTGTATTTTATTAAGTGGTAGGTAACTGCATATGTTTGATTGATTTTGTTATCAAGTATAGTCTTCAGGCTTCCTATAAGGGCAGGAAGATTTATTTTCCCTGACTAGTCCTTAATTTTTCATCGGCGACTTTAAAGCTGAACAATCGTCACTACGACATTTATTTATTTTTATACGATTGCTATATCAATTAAACACTATAAACATGGATTGACCTTCGCTATAGTCGTTGGAAACCAGCAATTTTATTTACGACGTGTAAGCGTTTAAGAGAAATTGCATTAATCTGAATACCCGTTTGATATCATGTACGTTGTTGCAATACACTGAGTGATTTCAGCATAGCTATAGGTCATAACAAACAAATGTTCATAAAGCATTTTGAGTTCAGTCACGTTGAATATAAAGTCAGGATTCGATTGGTTTTCGTCGCCCAAATATAGCGTTGGCGTGGAGTGGAAATATATGAAATTGTAGGACATGAATTATGGATTGTCGATATCGCTTCAAGCTGTTGCTGTATTTTTTTCGTGTTCCTGTGGCGATACCGCAACGAATTAAATTAAAAGCTCTTTTCACTTGTCATCCCTTGATGAATTTGGTATTTAGGCTCGCACGCTTTGCCTGTTATTATTTTTTTACTTGCGGTTGCGGAAAATATTTGGGCGACTATTTCATTACACGACTGCCATTGGAAGAGTTCGGTTATGTTCTGTTTTATTTTATTACCCAATTATTTTGCCACTGATATTTCAGCAGCTTACTTCATATTTTTATCAGTAGGGATTACTTTCTTTCCGATTCCTACGATCCAACTATTCGCTATCGGAAATCGTTTAGGTCCTCTATCATTTTCTAGCCCAACCATGACGACATCGTTTGCTCCCAGTTAATCTTGATCTGTAGCAATCAAAAATTCTTGGAAGTTACGAGACCACGATACTGCAATTTGGCATTATTTTTCTTAACTTTCTTCCTTGTAAGTATCGAAATAACAGTGTTTACGAGTTAAATACGGTCCCCATAGTTGTTGAAACACCTGACCTAACCGCAGAATCTATTGTACTTAATTGCTGCAGTTGCTAAAGTTTACCACGCAATTTTAATGTTATCTGTTGCAATATTTTTAATTCTTCGGTTAGTTCATTCTAATGCATTTGTTGCTTTGTTAAACTACTGTGGCTATTACGCTGCAAATACGATGAAAGCATTTTACAAAGAACTCCACATTGCAAATAAAGCTGACCTTTAAAATTCAATAGATGTACTCCTAGATATCGTAACGGTTCTATACTATCATAATAATGCCATTTATCATCAATTCTATATACAAAAGAGTATACATCTCAATTCAGTTTAGTCTGGTTACAACCGGTTTGTGGCAGCTGACCGCATTTTTCGACCCTTTACCTTTGTACACGCAACGCTGTAATCAGTACAAATGCGATGTGAGATAGCGCACGCCTTTCAATATTTTAGCACGCACTTTATCCAGATAAATGTGAACCAACCTTTACTTCTCAGGGGATTAGTACCGTTTGGATTCTGTTGCAATCGCCCTGGAAACGCATTCGTGAACTCAGTATTACTAACGATAATCTGTCGGCTCGATACATCAGTTCTGTAACGATTCGGTCTATTTTGTATTTCTTACTTAAAAAAAAATCTAATATTTGTGTACAATGACATCTTTACGCGAAAAAATAAAGTTTTAGGTTAACTTGATTGTACTTTATGTCCGAATGTTGCTTTATCTTAAGAAATAGAACGTGAACGTGTCACGAGCCATAATATCAAGAATTGATATGATCTCGTGGTACACGTCATTCATACATAAGATGTCTACGAGCGTAGGTGTTCCTAAAGGCATGTGCAACAACAACAACAACACCTTACAATACTCATACATAAAAGCAGTAAAAAACACTGAAATACAATTCCAGATTTCAAAATGGTATTTCTATTCTGAATCTCTTACATCATTACCTATCACTTTCACCGGTCCATCGTAGCCAATTTTCAACAATGCCCGGTGTTTGTCCACATCGTCGTGAAAGTAAGCCCCTTCCCCTGCCCGAGATGATTTATAGTCGACCGACGACACATGCAGCGCAGCGCCCGACGCTCCTAAAGCTGCGATTTCGTTTGGGACGGTCAGACGAGCGTGTTGAACGCTGCGGTTTAGGCGCCCGTTTGTTAGGTAGAGTAAACGTCCTTTTGTGGCCACGTTTTCTAGGGTTATGCGGATGGCATGATTATGACTGTTTCGTTCAAGTGTCTCTGCTCTTTATGAGAAAGAAGACTTTTGTCTTCAAGGAACTATTTTGTTAAATTTTGTTAAAAGACATCTGGGACAAAATTAAACAAATTACTATTCATATTTCAGGATTTCTCCATTGCATTTAGTTGTTTCCAACCACGTAATATGTTCTTTGTCAAGACGTCTTCTTTCAACCTTCATCTCCATCTTGAGTAACAACACTCATCAAAATTGTATCAATCAACTCCACATCAATCCTTAATTATTTTACGACCCTTTCAAGTTAAGAATTACCATCGTCTAGCTTCTAGCATCTCGCTTGCCTCGTGCCCTCTTTAATGCTCTTATTACGGACGGTTTAAATCTGACGGGGGATCATGTTTTATGCATCTGAGTGTGCGATGAAACCGCTGCTGTAATATATAAAGCCCGCTAGGAAGGGGATTTCATGAGCTATATCGCTATACGACATTGTTTTGGAATTTTCGGCGCGACATGACCGATGAGATCGTGTGTTGTCTTGATGAAATTTAAGGTCTAGAGACGCGGTGAAAACTAAAGACCGTGGTAGATTGTGACTTAGATTGTAGTGTTAATGTTTGAATGAATCACTGTGTGATGTATGAAATATGTATGTTTTTACTCCTACCAATAGACACAGTTCCAACGTTCACGGATCTAACGTTCATTTCTTTTAAAGAAATCAAATCCTACTGAGTAGGTACTGCTTATTCTTGCAATATGGAAATGCTAATTAAATATATTTTTTGCATATTAATTCTAATTATCGTAGTGGTATAGGTATCTAGAAAGATAATAATAATATATCAGAGCAGAGACAAAAGCTTTCAGTAGATGTCAAGCTTGCTGCACCTTCTTGCCCAATTTGATCCATAACAAACTCCACAATGGTTTTATAATATTACTAGTGACCCGCCCCTGCTTCGTACGGTTTTTACGACTTGACAATACATCGAGATTTCTTTAGTATAATTATGTACGTTTAATATTGAACACCTTCCGATATAAATTCTCGAAATGATGGTGAAAACCGCATTAAAATCTATTGTGTGGGTGAGAAGAACAACGCCGCCACACAGAAAGACACGAAAAGTGACTTTAATTTATAATAAATATAGATATAGATGAGCTCTAATGTCAATGTCTCAAACATCTCAAAATCTTAAAGACTATTAACGGTAACGTGGATGTACTTGAATGCATTCCAAAATCCGGCCAGGACGATGAGGTTGTTATCAATTTCCTGCGCAACAAGTGGGCGATAATTTTGAATCCGTTGCACCAACCCTAACACTGCCTGACTCTTTTACATCACCTCACTCTGTTAAATTCCTCTAGAAATCTTAAGATTTATGTTAGCCGGTCAGAGGTTATCTATATTGATGACGTTATAGTCCTCAGTACCTCGTTTGTCAACTCGTAACAAACTGTCGTGTTTGTCATCAGCTCCTTTCTTTTTTCAAATGTTATGAATATTGTCGTTCTTGGAAATCGTTGGTAGTGTGATTCGCAATGTAATCCGCGATTCGTGTCTGCGTATTTCTTCGAAGTTAGCGTGTTTATCTTGTATGGCAAGCCGTTTCGCGTGTTACCGTTGAACTGAAAATAATCAGCTAACTTTTGCTTTGTTTCAACTCCAACTTCAACTGTTTCTATTTCAATTCTGAATGTATTTTCTGGCTTGTGAATATTTTGTGCGGGTTTTAGGTTAATATAATTTCGTTTAAGTCAAATTTTGCTAACTTCTTTTATCTACAGAGGTCAAAGTTTGCAAAAAGCATGTTCATCTAATGTTAATTCGTCTTTATAGACTTACATCCCTAAAGTTGGCTATTTATGGTACCTATTGTTTTCTAGTCTATCCGTTAGTAAGTTTTCTGTTTTATCTATTTATTTAATATCGTAATCACGTTTGTTTCGTGCAGTTTCATCCACAGATTTATCTTTTTTCACTTCAAATAAATTACAGTTCAGTGCATCATCTAAACCGTGTATAATAGGCTTCGCATCTTCTTCGAAGAATAATGATTACAAAATGAAAAAGCCCTGCGGCGTCTTAAATTATTTTAATTGGCTTCGGTAGCGGTTCGGAACTTCGGACCGAGTATTCACTCACAAACACACGTTCAACTCATTTTACGTAATACACACTTAATATCACGCACACATCCACAGAGTTGGTAATATATCAGAATTATTAAATATCTGTAAATTTATTACAGGCGTCTACTTACGTCTCACTAATAGCCGTATGTAATTATAGAACTAAGACCAGTGTACGGACATTGTCGGTAGTGAGAAGGACTACTTTGATTGATGCCGAGTTTGTTTTGCTAAAAATATATATTATCCTGATTTCAATTGCGAATTCTCTGTACATAGGTCTATTTTCTAGATTAAAGTTGTCCATGATGCACTACGATGTCTACACACAGTTTAATGCTAATTGAACTTTGTTATTAATTGAAAAGGCTGATAAATTGATTAGTTTGCATTTAAACGAGCATGTTTTTAAAAGATAACTTAACTGATAACTTGAGGATAAAAAATGCCTAATGTCTGCAGCGAATACGAAGCAATGTGTAATATCTTGGGTAACAAAATCTTGACTTGGTCGATTGCGAATTAATGTTTTAAAATTAGATTACCATTTCCAGCGCACTGATTTCTATAAGACTCTAAAACTCCCGACAGTCGAGAGATGCCCAACAAGCAAAAACAATTAACAAATTGATAAGCTCAAAACAATTTTCAATTAACTCGGCGCGGGAGTATTCGCCGTTTACAAATAACCCAACATTTATCAGAAATGCCTATGCAGTTTTTAACGTCTGCCGTCTGTCAGGGTTGCCTCGTGTTTTAAAATTAATCTGTTGTATTTTTTTCTCGTTTCGTATTAACGTGTACCGTTATCTAATTTCAGAAAGGAAGCGGGGTCGGCAAACCTACACCCGGTACCAGACGCTCGAGCTGGAGAAGGAGTTCCACTTCAACCGGTACCTGACGCGGAGGAGACGGATCGAGATCGCGCACGCACTGTGCCTCACGGAGCGCCAGATCAAGATCTGGTTCCAGAACCGCCGCATGAAGTGGAAGAAGGAGAACAAGACCAAAGGCGAGCCCGGCTCCGGGGACGAGCCGGACAACATGAGTCCGCCCACCTCGCCACAGTAAAGGCCTCTAGCTTAGTTCGCGCGGTCCAAGCAAGCGGCGACTTGTTTCAGATTTCCTCGCCCGAATCACAAACTCCGTTCTCCGCGTTTTATTTTGTGTATACGATTATGTTCGACTGCTTCGAACAGAAATCTGAAACAATACGCCCCGAGACCGAAGTTACTAGAACAGTTTAATTTGTATAAATTGTATGTTGGACTTTTCATGATAATATTACATTATAACTAATACGTAACCTAGTGATTTCGAGTAATGATAGTGTGATGAAGAGATTTTTACAGTTGTTAAGTATAAATTAATTTATAGAAACAATCTCAATACCAATAATTACCAAAAACGCAGTGTATATGATTAGTAAACTGCATCATTTATGTGATTATATAGTTGATTATTTGTCATTTTCTCGGTATTAACTACTGATTTGCAATCGGTCATTACGTTTGTATAAGTTCTCGACAAAGTGCTTGATACTACATGTCTCATAATATTTATTTCATAGCTACTGTAAGTTGGCATCAATAGTATTTTGAAATTCCAAAAAAAAAAAAAAAAACAAAATGTGACGTCCGTAATTTATTGTTGAATTCTGTATCAAGCACTATGCCAGAAGTTATGTAAAACATAACAAAATTCTCTAATAATTTTGAATCACAAAACCATAAGGACCTCTTATAATTAACCATTGATAAGAAGGCAATTAGTATCCATATTGTTATTATTTAATATATTTGATGTTTTATTTCTTAATTAAGCTATCTAAATACTATTCTGTACATACATACATACATAATAATTTTTAGATTATATGATGTACAATTGTTTTAGTGTGAATAATTAATTATTGAGATTAATTTGGGAAACAACGATATTATTCGTGTTTTGAGTTTTTTTGCGGTATGAGTGTTTTTGAGTTGTGGATCGTCTCTTTTTTCTATATACGTAACCGTAGTGCGGGAAGGCCAGTTTACAAGTGCAATGTATACGATTTTTGATGACACAATATACGTAATTAATACTGATAATAAACGTCATAGGAAATCTATTATTATTGTAAAATGTTACGAGATTGAAACTTATAATTTAGAAAATACTTAATGAGAACATAAAAGAGATATTCTTTGAACTTCTATTGTGGAAAGGTGTGTGTCACGTGAAGACATCTTGGACACGGTGAAAGAAAATGAAATGAATGAGGAAAATCACTTTATTTATAATGAAACAAAAGTTACCTTCAATATCGTAGGTGCAGAACTTGATACTTTGATTTATAAATCTCTTGTGGAATGTAGGTATGAGGTTACATGTTCACAGTATACCAAAGTTAGTAAATAAACTGGTGTTTATACGAACGAATATACGTAGATACGGAGGCGCTTGACGTTTCAGGTATAACCGTAATACATCATTTTGAAAAGGTATTTTTATAAAATCATTGATTAAGAAACCCGATATACGTAAAAAAATATCTAATATAATATATATACTCGTAACACGTTAGTTTTACGAATATTATTATTAATAAATTGGCGAGTGATAGAAAGGTTGATCTTGTCAGGATTCAAGTTATACGTTTTTTCGTAATAATGTATAAAAAAGTACTATTTGTAAATTATTTTTCACATAGATTGTAATTAGTGAATGTTTTAATAAGAACTCAGTGAGCCGGTTCTATAAATATTTTTTCTTTTTTTTTTAATTTTGTGCTGTGTTCGTTAAGTGAAATGTAAATTGTAATAATTGTACATTGTCGATATATTCAATATTTATTTATTGATTCGCTAATTAGGTTCGCTTACGTTTTCTTCTATTGCAATTGGGTGGAATATTGGATAGCTGTCTGGCTGGGATGCATTTTGTTGAATTATTTTTAATTGCTCAATTCACATGTTTGTGTTGTAAGTTTATTGCTAGAGTTAAGCAGTATTTTAATTTGTTGTTACTTTTAAAAAGTGTACTACAATAAGTATGGTGTATTAACGACATTGTCAGTTAAAAATCCTCTTAGATGGTAATATATTTTCAGTGCAATGTTCCACAAAATTTTCAGATCCCTTGCCAGATGGAAACTATGAGTTTGAAATGTAAAATTTTAAAATTAGTTTTACTTATAAAATTAAGTTCTGATTCTAAGTCTGTTGAGAACTGTCCTCAAAACTCAAAAATTAGGTCTGTAGAGAGACATTGAAACCTAATTTCAACGATTTTATTTACCATTTATGTCCTATCGATTCAAAATTTATGAAATATAACTATAATTAGTAACATAATAAGGTTAGGCGAGACGATATTGTCATAAATATATAAATACATGAAATTAATAAAGCATAATGATTGTACTATGAGATTTTTATTGTTAACCACCTTATCATTACATAAAGACACTGATAGTAAAGTTGGCAGTCTTAAAGGCATTGCAGACAACAATAATATTATATAACAATAATGATAGATATAACAGAATTTTTAATTATTATACAACCTAGTTTTAAGAAAATACATAATTTGCGACTGGCTGATATTTTGTTGAAAACATAGAGAAAATGTGATATCATAAAGATACATAAAATATAGAAACAGACTAGCTTTTACACTCTTCTCAAGTTCAAGATTCTCACACAATTTTGCTAAAGTACAAAAAGGTCAAGGTTTCACACAGCTGTGCCTAATGCTGCACATATCTCAACTTGGGCTATAAAATAAAGGCTTTCTTCCAGATCGTGGTTCTAGATACCGTCATTATAATACGTCAGCTTAACGACAAAATAATGATTTTGCGTGATACGACCTTACCTCGTACCTTCCGTGTCAGTTACGGCTGATTGGTACCTCCCCCCTCACAAATCTCGAAATTACTTTTTTTTTCTGTTTCACGAAAGCTATTTATACGACTAGGTGTGGCTTCTCTAATGCGTTTTTAATAATCCCAGCGTCCAATGAATGCTGAAGGCGAAACATTATTCTCGTGCGCGATATCTACTAATGCGATTTTGACAAGTTTGAAATTGAGGCAATTATGGTTTTGCAGGGTTTTAAATGACGTGTATTTGTCTGGGTGATTTCAGTGATCGCCGGAAGTTATTATAACTATTTTTTGTAATTAGTCCAGCGTCGTTTTTCGTGTTATTTCACTTTATATGACATATTGATCTGATTGTCGGCCTTCGTCCCACAAGGTCCTACATGTCAAATACTAGAACCATGCATCCATCCAATTATTTTGATCACTGTTTGTTGTACATAATTAATTCTTAAATAAGCAATGAACAATTTGTCAATATCATCATCATTTTTCTATTTGTGTGGCCTGTTTATGTATCATCACCATTATTTCATGCAGCGTGTGTGGTATTTCGCAAGATAGTATTTACTTACAAAACATTGATATTGGCACCAATGTATTTACTATTTTTATCATTCACCAACGGATGTAAACAATTCAATTTCTTTCAATTCCACAACCAACGAAGCTAGATCCTTCATAGTGAAGAGATTTAGATTCAATTTGTTTTGTGATAGGGGTCATAGTAAAATGGTGGGTGTCTCCTCTCAGGGAGCGATGATAAGTATTATTTATGAGCTTCGTCAATGTGCCATTGCACTTGCCACAGATTGGGTTCACGGTCGTGCTGAGATAACACAATCGTCTACGTATGCCAAGCAATTGTAGCAATCACTCTGATTCTGTCTCTTGGTGTATTTTTTACAAAAACAGTTCTGCTGTCAGTGTTGTCGTTTGATTAACCAGTCTCAGTGTCATTGTTAAGATAAATTTGGTATTAAAATGTATTCTTACTTGATTGTTTATTTGGTATGGGCATTTGGTTAAAGTTGCGTCTAAGTCTAACTAGTTTCTGATAAGTATGTTCTTATATAAATTTCTCGAAACTAGATATGGGTTTTCTTACAGGTGTAAGGTTCTTATTTCAACCTGTCTACGAAATTCATTTCCTACAACTTGACGTTTCGACGTACTGTTGGAAATACTTCATTCTTGTCAGTATTCCAACTGGTTTTGTTCATACATTATGAAATTCCCTGCTAATTCTGCTTACTCTGTTAAATTCAATATTGTATGTAGGTATTGACTCCATGAAGCAAACGAATTTTCAAATTTTCTGTCTTCATTGGATCCCAGATTTATAGTATTTCTAGTTAGTCTGGCAGCATGCTAAAAAAATGAAAAATGACTCATTGAAAGCCATTTGTGCATCCTATCAAACATTTGTAAACAAACATTTATTAGTTCTAAACCACACAAAAAGCCCAACAACATCAAACTTAAACGTACTGTCCCAAGATGAAGACATAAATCATTGACGATTTTTCACTTACGACCTTGCCTCATAACGTTCAATTTTATTGACTGCAATAAACCAAAGCAATGGTTAAATCAACGCCGCTGTATCGATATAAACACCTCGTAAATATCTCTTGTCCCTTTCATGTTTATGAGAATTTAGGCTTGCTTGAGCGAGATAGAAAAGTCGCCTCTTCATTTAGCTGTTACTGAAAATAGTTTATGAGAGCTAAGGTGTCGCTCCTAAACAAATGATTGTAGACTCTATCGCGTGTGCTATAGGGTTGGTAATTTAGTGTGTTGTGAAATTTATAGCTTTTAAATGGGTCCTTAAATCGCAATAACGATTTGTTTATAGATACCGGGTTTATAGATGGCGGCGATCCTTTGTAGGAATAATTTTAATTTATGGGCTCGTGTTAAGTCAACTCTGTAATTGATTTTATTGACTTTTTGACACGTTTGATAACTTATCTGACATTATGTTGTTAATTGATTCGTCATCGTTGGTAATTCATGGTGGGAGTTATTATTATGAGATACCAAAATTACCATAAATCATAAGTTAGGTTAGGTTATCATTTATATTTCTAATTATATCACAAGATTTTTCTTTCTTAAGAAGTTGTTTACCAAGGATATAGGTATAAAGTAAATATTGTGACATTATTTATCTCAAAACATTTATTATATTAAAACTATTTTGTAGGTCAATGTCTTATGTCCCTTAACTTTTAAAATTAAATGTCTATTTCAATTTTTCATCTACCTACTTTAATACTTCAAGTAAGTATGTCAAACAATCAAAACTTTGAAAACCTAATAGCTCAATTGATTTTTAATAATTTTGTCGATCAATTATATAATTTTCTTTTTTTTTCATTACATAACTCTTATAAGTCGTTTTACAAATCGAAATTGAAATTCAAAATTGGCGCCCGCGCGGCCGCCATTTTGTTTGGGGCGGTGACCCCGCTCGCCCCGCCTCCAGTGCCACTCCCACGCGTCAGCCACTCGGACGCAGCCCAACTCATTTGTTATAGTGTACAGTCTACCCAACAGGTTGCTACGGCATTACGAATATATTTTATTCTATGATTTGAAAGTTAAATCAAAATGAACACTTTCGTAGACTAAAGAAATCTAATAAGTAGGTATGTCAATAATCTAGGCTAATTTATGAATACCTAACTTTATTATATTATGAGTGCAAAACATATTGAAAGAATAGGTATTAAATAATAGTATTATTATTATATAATAGAATAATAGGTATTTAGAATAGGCATAAATTGGTTAAAATACCTGGATATATATTAACCTACCTAATAAAACGGCAAAAAAAAAATATTTTTTAAATTAACTGTAGGAAGTTACAATCAACTTGACCTAATGGGAGTTGTCTATCTTAATAATTATGAGTTTCATAAGGAAAAAAGCATTTAATTTCCATTGTTTTCTCAATTACCTACTATGCCGACATAATTTAATACCTACTAAAAGAAATGCTGTAATTGTAATATTAACAGAACACAAGCACGAAATTAATATATTTTATTTCAATTAAGTTAGCGGAGAAACTTGTTACCGTTAGGTACACGTCAGGCGTTTCATTGGAAGATGACACCCATAGAGATGCTACCGTCCTATTCCCATATATGGCAAGTTATATATTTCTGTCCTTTTTAATTAGCACTTTTAGTCAGTTCAGCTTGAAGCACAACAGACGCGAGGGAGCAGTTACGTCACTTAAGGGAAGCACGTATCAACTATAGGTACCTACGTAGGTATATGAATAGGTATGTATATCTAACTATATTGTGTTGCGATCTCTTGAATTTTTTAGCTCAAGCACAAATGGAATACGTATACAAGCTTTAAAGGATAATACAAAAATAGATATGAATTTAGACGTGGGTGTAGGCAGCAACTAGAAAATCAAAAACTAACAAGTACTTAACTCGCACTTAGCGTGAGGCATTCTTTGTAAAACACGAGAACTCAAAAGAGAATAGGTTATAGGTAAATATTGAAACCCCGGACGAAAGCCCGGCTAACAAAAAAAGGCACTACCTAATGAAAAAAAGAAATATAAATACTTAGTTCTTTACCTAAATATATTGTAGATGAAATAAAGTAATCAACTAAGTATGCATTATGTTATAGGAAACAAACCAGTTACTCCTTAGCTACTGTTTAGTTGTTCACTTCTTCATACATGATATAATGATATTTTTTTCCACATTGGAATGCATTATTTTCCTTCTTGATTGCATCTCTAAATACCTAGTTCTACTTTTGATGTTGGCAATAAATGAAGTAGTATTATTATCGTGTCATCAACTGCTCTGTTATTATAAAGCAATTTGTTGGCTTTAGCATAAGAAGATATTATAACCTTTTCTATATTGACATGCTGGTTCTGTAAGTATAATATTTTAGAAAAACTCAGAGTTATATGAGCATGGATATGGATTTTTTGAAGTATAAACATATTTAATAAAAAAATTGGCACACATTGCATATCAAATCAATATTTACAGAATTTCTCAAGTACTCCCGATAAAAAATATAAGATTACTACCCTACTTCAAGTGAACTCATCATTGCACCTGGACTTGTTTCTTGATCACTAACTAACCCATAATCACCATAGATAAGATTTTACTACTTAGTATATTGTTCAAAATCTACAGATCTCTACCAGAGATGATCTTTCTAAAATGACACGCATATCATTTACCTGCTTCACACGCAAGTCATTAATCTCGTCACCTAGCTCTCACAAACGATCATTATGTCTGCTGGCAGACACCTCGGCTATTCTCAGCCTCTTACATTGTAGAATAATTACTTAATTATATCAACCAATAAATAGTTCAACGTGGGAATTCCAAAAAGAATTATTTAGCAGTTTGGTTGTCAATGTTGCATTCAGCGATCTTAATTAATGTATGTAGATGACCTGTCTTCATAGATCAGTCTTCAATAGACATGTGTATTTGACATTAGATACCCAGGATTTCATCTTCTACTTTGTTATCTTTGTCTGTGTCTCGATAAAGTCTGCCCAACTAAATGTTTGGCCCCTAAGTATTTTTTTGTCAAATTAGACGTGACATTTTCTCATCAATGGAATTTCTTAGTAGCAGCCCGGATTCTGGATTTGTGTCCGGTTAAAGGCAATAGGTTCACCCCCTATAACATGAGACTTAAAACTGGCGAAATGTGGGTGTACTGTAGAGGTTTAATGCCGGTGGCAACCTCACGTGGGACAGGCCGCTAGGTATTTGTGAAAAATAGAATAGGTTTAAACTATGACACATAGTCAAATTGTTTTATATTGAGTCAGAGGCAGTGCTAGCTTTACGGTGGACAATGTAACGTGCTTTCCCATAAGGCAATAAATAGTAATAGCAGTGCTGCTGTGTGTCTCATTCATATACCCAATAACACACCTCTAGAAGAGACCACACAGACATACAAGTAGTGGTCTGCCCTAGTATCGTGGCAGGCCATTACAGGACTATAGATACACCTCTGCCCAACCCTTCGGGGAAACAAGCCGTGATGTTTTGTTATGTTATTTTCACATCAGTCAGTTCTTCTTCAGCAAAATATAAAGACCAAGTTGATCTCATATTACTTGGTAATGACGCAATTTACAAACCTTTAATTATTTCACTCCCTTCACTTAACAGGTGCTTCTGCTGATGAACTGATGTCCTCCGTAATTTCATAATCTTCTCGAATATCAGTCCAATCTTGGATAATTAAAGCTTACACCTTCTTTTTACATTGGCAAGTTCCAATTTTACTCCTTTTTTAATTTAGCGATCCTAAATGAAAAATGTAATTTAATATCTTCCTTCTTTGATTTCATTTTAACTTTAATTTTATAAATAATGAAAGTTCTCTACTATATCAGCATTTTTAAATTTTTTCATTAGGTATGTAGGTAGACGTCATTAATTATGCTTGACGTAGTGTAGACAACTGTTACTTAGTCGCTTATTAAAAATAAAGGACATGTTACACGTATTGATGTAATAATAAATACCATTAAATCTAATAATACATTTTAACCCCTAAACTGATCGACATTGAGCAATTAATTTCACCGTTACTCATTACGTGAATTATTAATGAATTAACACAAATTGTGCTGCTCACTACATTATGTACGGACACTTTAAAAAATAGTTAGACCCTAATGAAAGCTTTGACCTTATTATATTGATTGTTAATTAGATTATTTTTATCTGACTCCAATTTGTTGGTATTTATATGGGATTGTTAATGTCACTTCCGATGTGCATGTCAATTTGTCTGTCAGTGTGCCAAGTTTTCGTGTTTTATCACCTGTTTGATATTTTATACTGCTAAACGACTTCTCGGTATAAATAAGTGAGAGAATATATCTGGAGGGACGAAAAAGTTTAACTTTTTGGTGCAGGTAGTGTTACGGCCGACGGATAGTCCCGAAATAGAGCTCCGCCGACGGCCGTTACAATTATTTTTGGGATTTTCTCTTCCATTTAATTTTTTTGCAGATTTTCCAAAAGCTCGAAAACATCAAAAGGCCCAACATTTTATCGAATTAATAGGAAAATACTTCTTGTAGCATGTGTAGATAATATTCTCGTGTTTTCGCGAATACAGACGCTAAAATACCAAGATTCTTACATTTATTAGCTAGATATTTATATACTAAAAAATATTGATTTATATATTGACTGCCTCGTAAGTACAACTGCTGAGGTCCTGGGTTCGATTCCCGGGTTGGGCAAAGTGTTATTGGGTTTTTCCATCAGGAATTTCTCGGTAGCAGCCTGAAGTCAGGATTTGTGCCCGATGGATGGTAATAGGCTCGCCTCTTATTACATGGGACTTAAACATAACTGGCGAAATGTGGGTGTACTATAGGTACATCTCTGCTTAACTCTTCGGGGAATACAGGCGTGATGTTATGTTTATTGATTTACATCACAAGATAATCTTATCATTAGATAAGAAAATGACTACCTTCTGCAACTGCTAAACTCAATAACTGCAGAATATCTTAATGATACCAACCTTTAGGCATCGCATATTTCTTCTTAATTCAACGATCAATAATAATAATAATATGTAAGCTATTTTCCGCAGATATCTATCCATATATATCCAGTTGTTTTGTCTTGTGTTTAATATCTAATCTAAGTCATGAAGAAAATAAATGCCCCAATTTACAAATACTTTTATTTTACTAATTACTTACATATATAATCTTTAATTAAAGCACACACTCCTTTGCGTACTTCGGCTAGGCGTTTACGTAACTAAGGAGTCAAAAGAATTATAAATCACTTCATAAAATTATAAAGACGTGAAGGCATTGACTGATTGAATCAAGAAAATAAACCTATACTTATTACTACAGAATTGTATGTAAGTATTCATAAATAGGTTAATTCAAAACAAGTTTTTGTGCTAATACGCAAAATACACATACAGATTAAAAAACTGTATAATCTCACCATATGTCATTCGTTGCTGTTTTCCAAATACAAATAATCTTTAAATGTAATGTGATGTTATTTAACGGTACCTATTCATATAATGATTGATGATAGTGCCTCAAGAAACGACTCAGTGTTCTTCTGTGTTAACTTGTCTTATAATTTGTTCGTACATTGCTGAACTGTGTCGTTTTCTTGTGTTGTTGGAAAACAATGGTCGGTGTCGGCTGAGGCTGCTTTGTCGGTCCAAGGTTGGTTCACATCATTTGCATAGGTAGCTCGTGATGCCAAGTGTACAGTCACAATCTCTTAATGCCATTTTTATGTTGAGCGAAATATTGCACTTTCTAATTTTTGATGTTGTTTTTGCATTACCTACTGAGATTAATATAGTTTTGTCGGATATAATACCTAAGGGAATTAAATCAAATAAGTATTGCTCATTCCATGGTATTTCTATCATCCTAACGATTATGGTGATTCTATGGGTAAGTACTTACATAAGTATATTCTCCTCCAACTTCTGCTTTTAGTGTTTGTGTTTTTTTCTTTGCATCATTTTTCATCATCTATTTTTCGTCATCAATCACAGTCTCATGCGAATTCGTGTATTCAACACATATTTTTATGATACCTACTCTGCAATTAATTTCATCATTATTTTAGCCGAAAGACCTCCACAGCTGGACATAGGCAAGCGTTGCCACATCGACCTATCCTGCGCTTCTTGCATCCAGCGGATGAATTCTTTTTTACAATTCATTTCTTAATGCTTTTAATCTTTATTTGATAACTCAGACTGTCTTTATTTTCAACAATATAGCGCTGTACAAAATCACTTAATAGTCTCTGTATTGTGCATTTCCTGAAAGCACTCACTCAATAAGAGTAGATAGTTCTTTCAGTGTTAGATACATAGTCAGTTTCCCATAGATGGACGCATCCCATTAATTTCTTTCTAGAGGAAAATACGAACGCATTTATAAAATCGCGGAAATTCTTGCACAGAAATGGATGATTAACTATTTGTTTCTAATGGTGAAATAATTTATTTGCTTATATTGCTTATGATGAAAAATCAAAATTAGCGTCGCTGTAATTCATTAAAAACCCTTTGATTTTACGACTTTGCGTATAATATATTGTTTTATTTAAGGCTATAAAGATATCCACAGTTTTTTTTTCAACATTCGGTAACACGTTCGATACTTCTTAATTTTTTAAATAACCTTCTCCAACTAATCTATTTTTAATGAATTAAAATTCAGAATCTTCTTTAATAGCTTTACTGATACTGCGTATTACTTCTTCATAATAATATGTAGACGAGATAATGTTACAGATTTTATTCTCAACAAAGCATCTCAGTACTCTGGCAGTCTGTCGAACATCCTCCAGTAAAGTTAATATCCGCCTCGGATCTCCTCATTCCGTTCCTCAATCCATCAGGACCTACCTACGCTCTTACACAGATCATACATGCATTCAGTGATAGCACAGATTACTTAATAATAGAGATACTAACTACCTGATAGTGTAACGACTAAATAATCGTTGTTATGCAGTGTGTTTTATTGGACTAGATCTGGTAGCTCTTAAGCAATCGAGTCCTTAGAATTTTATAATGGTCAATTGGATTTGATTGATCATCATTACAATTAGCTGTGAGCATGTCTGTTGGACAAAGATCTTTTAGATACTCATCGAGCTTATTTCGATTTACTATTATTTTACCATAGATTTTCTGCTTTTTCGCTCAATATAATTGCCAGACTTCCTTCATTTCTCCTTCAGAAATACCTCTAAGTTATTGCCAATTCTTATCTCTCAAAAACTTACTAACAAAAATGTTAGTTAGACAGAAATAACGAGATAAAGCCCTTATTGCACGGTCCGTAGTCTGTAGTAAGTTATGTTGGGCGGCATGCTGTGAGCAGCGTGTGGCATTCAATAAAGATAATCCGCAGATACCAGCTGGTAAGCGTGTAATCATAGCGAAGATATAATCTAGTTTTAGGTGTGCATGAATCTGGGGTGGTTGGATTTTAGAAGGATTTAATGTAGAAATGGATAATATTGAAGTCTCAAATCATAAAAAAGAAAAGAAGGATATGTTTAGTAATGAAGGGTATTTTGCAGAAGGTGGACAGGCTGCAATAATGAATAATGAAGTTTTCAATTGTAAGACAATGGCTCGTGATGGTTGAACTGTGTAAAAAATATTAAACTCTTAAAACAAGCATCAGTTACACATAAACCTACAGGTATATAAGTGGGTAGATAATGTACTGATAAAAAATGTATTACGAATATACTACTAAGATTACTGAAGAGTCCGTCGTCACAGCATTGGCTGTACAAGTTGGTGACCTCAAAACCTGTCTCTCGCATCGATGACACTAATACCACATTTTGATGAAACTTCTCATGATAAATTCAATCTACGCAACGTAACATGTTACGTTAATAATTTACTCTCACTCGAGAAGAGGCGAATGCTTCTGCAAGTAATGACACTGCATGACCTCTATCATAATAAGCTAAATTGTATAGACCTTAGTAATAAACTTGTAGTTCCTAGATCAGTTCTTCGTCGTGGAGTGCGTGATTGGTGATTGTTTGATCAGGCATCAAACCGGACAAGCGCAGGTAAACGTGCACCACTTCAGCGTCTCACGCAAATGTACCTATAATAAACATTTCACAAATATTGATATATTTATGCTAAATAAAAATGCTTTTCGAAGTGAAGTTATTAATGTACTGAACAACTTAGATGTATCTAGTGGTTAATACTTGTTTATTAGTTGGTAACGATTTAACATGTTTCGTAGAATGTGAATAATAACTAGCTTACCGAGAAGTCCTCACCATACAGCATACCTCTTTGTTAATATGCGGAAAATGTTGTGGTTAGAGTTTGGCCAACGAAAGCTGACCACGAATTATTTTCAAAAGTTTTAGTAGGTATGGCAATATTTTAGGACTGTCAAAATTGTCACATTGACGTTTCGTGCTTGAGTTATCTTGTGTTTACGTGCATCATATTTTCGCTCGTTCTGTTTAAAATAATGCCGAAAATAATCAAAAGTTCGACGAGCAAGCTTCTATTTACTATGATTCACAAATATAAAGACGTAAAAAGTGATTTGAATCAGAAACTTTTTGTTTAATTCAACCTTTTCTGTATAAGGCTGTGCCAGGAAAGTTGAGCTGTGAACTTCAATGTGCAGAAGTTAAAAAAATACCAAGCTAGTTTCGTTTAGAGCTTAACTTTGGTACTGATAATGATCATCTCCACGGCGAAATATTGTAAGGCTAACTTGCTTATCCACCATTGCGCGAATACATAATTGTGGTTTAACAGTTCCAAGTAAATATCAAGGGCAATAAGGTTATTATGGTCTAAGTATATAATATGAAATACTGATCTAACTATCGCTTAAAATGTCTTGAATAATAAATAGTATCAACTCCGTATAAGCAGCGTATATCCAGGGTTGACAGCTCTTGATTTTTTTAAATTCCCACCTTTTTTCTTGGACAGCTTTCGTTGGTCAGACTCTATTAGGTACATTGATTTTGTTTTATATATATACCTTACTGATAAGTGTTATATTTAATGTAATATCGTTTTTTTTTTCAAATAAAATAAAGATAAATTCAATCTACGCAACGTAACATGTTACATTAATACTTACGTCATTATTTAAGTAGGTGTTGAAGAGATTAATGAGTAAGATTATGTTCGTAGGGTTCGTAAACTTTATTACGAAGTTACTAATGCACAGTCACCTATGGATGTCACCTTCTTACTCATTTTACAAGCTATCTAGAGGTAGAAAATATTGTGTTAAGGCAACTGAATTATTTATGGTGAAACAGGAAGTGAAAATGTGTATAATCTGCAGGTTTTAGTAAGTTTCCTCAGGGTTACGTCATGTAACATAATTACGTAAAAAATTCTGAAAATGGACAGCTCTATAGTGATTTGGTGCCCATATGATTGCCATTCATTGGGTCAAGTTACCATTTCATTTTGCGATAATTTAAGGTTACGAATGAAAAAATCAACAGAAAGAGAAGACTCTTCATGATGGGAGAGAAAACGTATTGTTTTCTTTCTCGACGACCAACTCCACGTTTCCTTCCATAAAGATACAAGACCTACTACCGCTTAGCTTATTTTTCCGCTCGGCTTCGCTCAGCTCCACCGCTTAGCGCTGTCATCGTATACAATAAAGCGGTGTTCCGATTTCTCTAATATCATTGCGTGTCTACGGATAAGCTCAGCGGGGTTCCTTCATATTTTTGTTGCCCCACTTTTTGTTTATTTCCTTGCCCACATTTTGAAACTTTGGACCGAGAGCAAAACGAAATGAAACGAGAATTTAAATAATATAATTGAGTTTAAGACTTCCTGCTTGGATTTTGGTCATAATATTAGACCAACTTTGTTTTTGTTTATATTCAATTCGTCTATAAGTCATGAATTTCAATTCCAGAATTTGTTTAATTCGAATTTCTTTTATTTTATAAATTCTTAGAATTTCATCATTACTATCTGGTGGAATGTTAAGTACCTATCCATATCCTTATGACGTTATACCTACGATGTATCAGTAGATTCCTGGTGCAGCCTTACAAAGGCCTCTATCACAGCGTAGCGGGAAGTAATCTCGTCGCTGTACGACACAATAGCAAGTATTTCGTGTGTCGTTTGTTTCCAAGCTTTTCTCAGCCAGGGGAGGTCGGAGTTTTGATCTTAGTCTAACCAAGGAGTCTCGAAACCAAATAGACGATGTTCTTGATTGCAATATCTATAAAGATTGGTTACTAAACCAGGCTGTACGGTGAGTAGACTAATTAAATGAGTATAAAGTTCAACGACATTCAATATTGATTAACTACTTTACTAACGTAGTTTGGGTTGGACTTTATAAAATTACTAAAAGCATCCAAAGCCAAGGGCATAGGCGTTGGTTGGCGATTGAGAGGTAATGACTCAATTTTGTTCAACGGTGAATACAATATTTTAGCGAACAAGGTTAATTCCGATTTAGGGGTTACGGAATCAAATGGTTTAACAAAAATATTCGTCACATTTCTGTCCATAATCAATATAAAAATTGAATCTCTAGATAATAATCAGAAATCTTCAAGACATAACATCACGTCTATATTTCATTACAGGATAGTACATTCACATTTCGCCAGTTCTTCAAAAATCCCTGAAAGAATTTATCACTCAACACTTTCGAGAAACCAAAGTAAATTTCTTGGCAATGAATAAGGGAAGAAGTGACAAGCTTACACAAAGGGGCCAGATATATGATGAACGCTAACTTTCCGTAAATTCAGTAATACCTATACGTACCACATATCTACTAATGAAATTATCTGTCCTCGTTGAAGGAACCCTCGTGATTAACGAGCCGAGTGAAATGGCGGGGAATGAATGCGAGTGTCGTTAGGGATTTGATTTTGCATATCACAAATTAATTTTGGTTTCAATTTGGACTGCGGTTTGCAGTTCCTGGTTTTCGGTATTGGTCAGGAATGTATGGTAACCTATGGATGTTAGTTAAAATGTTTCAAAATTGATATTTAGTATTATTATATTTTTATTTTCTTATTACCTATTAATAATAAATATTAATTTAATTTAAACAAGAATTATCTTGTTTAAATTAAATTAATATTTTCATCTATTACGACAATGACTGAAAGATACTTCCTCTTTCTTTTGTCCATAACAACAATGGCTGAAAAAGAAAATTGGCATTCCACCTTTTTTACAACTGCAATCAGACTCTGTCATTGGGATAAGGGCAGGAGAATGTTGAATCAGAACTCTGTTATTATTTATTTGCCTTGCTACAGTGAATTTTACATAGGTATTATTTACTGATCTTTTCATCATGGTTTATAATAATTTCATAAAGGTCCTCGGGGGGCAGAGAAAACCTGTTCAGGTGGAGATTCATTGACGACTCCGCCTTGGAGTGTAAATGTGGTGTTGTTCCACAAAGGATGGGACACTTAATATCATGTCCTGCGTGTCCTGTTAGCTGCACGTTACAGGAACTCATGGATGCTAGTGATGGCGCCAAACTCGTAGCCGAATTCTGGGCCGAGTCTATTTAGATTGCCATCGACACGCTAAGAAGAAGAAGATGATGAAAGTCCACGGTAGCACACCATCTCATGCATAAGTAATAAATATTTATTCAAAATCAATCATGTTATTTACATAAAACCCAACATTTGGTAAGTACATAAGCACTTATATCTTGAACTTCCAATAACCACGTGGGTAGAATCGAATTGTCGTCACAATAACCGTTATCTAGTGTTATGCTGTTGCCCACATTATGTAGATGTATTCACTTGATTCCGTCAACCAACTTTTCATGACCCGCTAGTGTACTCAAGTCTAGTACTTCATAGAAGGGAGCAAGGTTCAAAGTATATTGGTGAAATGAGTTCAGTTTGAGGTGAGCGGCACTATTGTTGTCCTCCATTGATTAATGTCATAGTTTATCCACGATATGACAACAATGGCGTCTTGCCCGAATACCTTAATGCGTTCTGCCTATAGGTTTTATTTACCCTTCCCTTGTTTTCACTTATATGGTGTTTCTTTAATGTATATTGCTGTGTTGAATATTGATGTTCTTTTTTTCTCTTTTTCTTGCAGAAGATGCTGCGACGTCGGCTTCGTGATCTGAAAAGACGAATTGATTATGTGAATTATTCGCAACAATGAATTTAAGAGTTATTACGACTCATTTATTTACGTTTGTTCCGATGTATAACGAAGGATGTAATAAAAGCTAATTTCTTTGTTGTGTAAAAAGTTGCTTTATAACATTATGGTGTCATTAAGTGCGGTATAATTATTATTTGAGCTCTTCATGGGAAAATTATTTGATGTGACAATTGATGATCATTATTTACTACAACATATTTCCAGGATCTAAAGAAATTAAAGAGTACATGGATGTCAGTATAAATACACCATGCGAAAAGTCCATATATCAAGCCGTTATCAAGAAAACTCTACCTACACGTTTGTAAAACCTACTTAATAGAAACTATGGAAAGTTCTAAAATCAATAAACGACCCCAGCGGCCAAAGGCACAATACATACAATTAAATCACAAACTCTCCCGATTCTGTCGAGTCTCTCACAAGTGCAACTCCTCCTTCACATCTGTAGGCAAAAACCTGGCTACCAAGTCTATCAAAATACTGACAAGACTTTCAGAAACTGAGACATCACTCTCTAGAAAGTACTCACCACCAAAAACTTCGCCCTTCTCCTTCTTTCTACCCACTGACGAAACAGAAATCTCAAATTTTATCAATCAATTAAAAAATGACAGCTCCCCAGCTCTCCTTCCTGACAAAAACAGTTTAAGACTCATCAAAAAAACACAAAACCTGATTATAACACCTTTAACCCACCTGATTAACCTCAGCTTAAAAAATGCCCGATACACAAAAGTGGTCCCAAAGATCAACCAGAAAATTAGAGACCAATAGCACTTCTCAGTATCTATTCAAAAATCCTGGAAAAAGTAGTAAACACCCGACTAGTAAATGTTCTTGAAAAACATAATCTCAATTCCGAGAGACAATTTGGTTTTAGAAAACGCAAATCAACTGAAGATGCTGTTTCACTGTTTACAAACTCAATATCAGTAAACATAGAAAAGGACGAACGATGCTTGGCGGTCTTCTTAGACTTAGGTAAAGCCTTCGACATAATCTCAACAGATCTACTTCTTAAAAAAACTAGATGCAGTAGGGGTAAAGGGAAAACCGCTTGAGTGGTTTCACAGCTATCTCACCAATCGCCGACAATACGTGAAATTAGGCGAATACTCAACTGGTCAACTCCCTATCAATTTTTGAGTTCCACAGGGCAGCTTACTAGGCCCAACACTATTTATAATATATATGAACGACATATTGAACCTCACTCTCTCAAAGGCGGAACTAATTTCCTGGGAACAGGTCTACAGTCTCGCAGAAGAAGGTTTAGCCGCAGTAGCGCAAACACTCAACCACAACCTGCTTAACTCTCAATTTGAAGAAGACCAAACGACATACGTTTTGCAAAACACATTCATCTAGCCCCCCTCGCAACCTAACATTAAAATTCCACATATGTCAGAACCATCTGTAAACTTCACGCTCATGCGAATGAATTAACCGTCCATATTTAATTCGCCATATTTATTTATTCCATATTTCTATAGGCCTACTCATTGATGAAAACTTGCCTTTTAAAGCACACATTGAACTTCTTTCTGGCCGAGTAAGGAAACTAATACATATAGGTAAAAAATTAAGAGACCGTACTCCAAAAGACATCCTGCGAACGGTTTATTTCGCAATATGCGATTATACAACGGTATATCAATAAATTGGAGTGGAGCTGGGAAAACGACAATGATTGAGCTCGAAAGAATAAATAAATAAAATACGTTTATTTGCGGCAAACATGACGCAAAAAAAAGAACACAAACACAAAAAGAAACAAGTTGGGGGAAAATATGCGTCACATCCACGCAAAACGGCCATCGCTCAGTATAATGCTGCAACTCTATGCGAGACAGAGCCCCAGCGCTGGTCCCAAGGAACCCAGAAAAGAAAGAAAGAAAAAGAAAGAGGCCAGAGAGGTGTTATTAAAGTATTTTTCTTTAAAATTACTTTAATATCAGCTCGCTGGGCTCAAAAATGGCTTCTTTCAGCCATTTTTGTACTCCACTGCCTCTCTATACAAAGAGTTTCAAGTTCTCCGTGTCCACCAACTGTTTATCCTCAATACACACTCACAATAAAATAAAAACCAGACCAGACTATCACTCATTAACTTTCAAATGCGTCTTCCACATTTCTCTACAAAGAACCACCTCTGTCCTAGCCAGACGATGTCTCACCTACCTACACACTTTTGAGCTGTAGTGTAAGTATATCCACACCTTATTTTGAAGGTTTATTATTCTTTAGTTTTTAACCTTGATCAATACAAGTTAGTTCCTATTTTGTTTAATACAACTTAAGTTTTGTATTTTGTTTTATGTTTTATCTATGATCTCATTTCAAAATTTAATGTGGACTTTTTATAACTTTTTGCAATCACTTACATATGCACATATCAACACCAGTTAAAAAACAGAATTTTGTACCTATCACAAACTCAGGTCTCCAAGATACAGGCACCGCCTAGTTTGGGGACCACTGCATATAACGAAATGAATGTCACCAACAGTTACAGACGGAATTATTGTTAAACTAATTTTAAAGTAATATTTGCAACAATGTTTAAAATTTTTTTTGTTTTGTTTATTACTCTATTATGTGCATGAGTTTTAAACCAACGATAAAGGATGTGCCTGAACTTAGCAGCTGGCTGGAAGTGAGCTGTCAATTGTATTAATTCCAATCGATCCCTAACATCAGGTGGCATGACAGCTCCCTTCACCTTGAGGATATTAGATAGACCGTTTTCGTAAGTATCGCCTCCAAATAAAATCACTAAGCACTTTTGAAAGAATTGTCGTTTTCCAAAATCCGAACACCCCGTACAAAGTTGGTGTCACTCACACAATTTGACGAATGGCATCGCATCGTACCATTATATGCAAATGTTCACCAACGTGTACCAACACTGGGTACGATCGCGATAATATACTGATCACCATCTAAGTAGCACGCCACTGGTTTTGATGATGAATGACGTGACACTTGTCGGAAATATCGGTGATAAGTGAAGATGGGACGCATACATTTTTAGTTCGTGCTAGAATTTTAAATTCTGAAAAATTTGACAGGGTTTAGCCCTGTCAAAAATTTAGATCCATCGATTGATCCTTCCCTAACGAAACCCCCGCAAAAATCAAAAACTAGTTAGATTTTTAAAAATGCTATTGGGAAATAATATAATATTTTAAGGAGCTTTAGAATCTACAAAAAAAAAAACACACAAGAAAGACCTCGCTGAGACTTGCAGTCTAGGGAAGCATATCTAAATAGAGAGGCCAATACTCATAATTGAATCGAACAAGGCTGTCAATGATAATGATGATGATTGGAGAATTTGGTACACCTGACCAAAATAGAACGTGTCTAGAGTTTACTTTTTATCAACTAGCTTGTGATTAGTTATTAGCATTTGTCACTGATGTGACAAGGTTGCTAACCCATGTAGGTTTACAACAGAAGAGGCCTACATACTGCCCTAGGCAGGATTGAATGAACACATCTGAGCAAGATTAAAAACTACGAGGGAATCCGTTAATTGCGTAGGCGCACCCCAAAGGTTTTAACAGTGAGTGCTGGGTTAAAGATCACATCAATACGAAGACGGTGACACTTACCGCCTACATTCATTGTAACCTGTTTGCGATTGCGCAATTTCAGAGTGTGAAGATTTTTTCACTGTGATCATTTTATCTAGATAAGGATGGTCTTTACCAGAAGCTGTGTAGGTAAGTTCAGCAGTAAACGTGAAGCAATAGCCTTTCCTGTAGGATCAGGGATGGTTCCTTGTACAGTCGGGGAAAATAATTATTTATCAAATTGACATAGTACGTCAATTTGCAATTGACAATGTAAGTTGGTAGTCAATTTGATAAGCAATTCATTTCCATGACTTTACTTTTCGGTTGTTGTTCCAATCCAGTTTTTGATTGTATACCATATCAAAAACTTAGAAAGTATGAATTTACAGATGAGATAAGATGTCAATCCCTGCATTCTCATGTTCATATGTGTTATACAATATTTAGCTGCAAAAACAGCTTAGTTGATTATATATATTTCTGATAATTTTATGAATTCCTTAAAAGGTAGCATTCGAAAAGACACAATATCAAAGGAGACATTTTTTTTGGGTCCACTATTAAACGGTTACGTTTATTAATCATATTATACATATAACAAGTGATCATCATTGTTTAACTAACAGACCAATAATTATATACAAATCTAACCGGAATAATGAAATAATAGTAAAAAAGTGTGATGGAAAAAAATGCGTGTATAGGAGCGTTTTTGGTTTAATTTAACGTGAAAAAAAAATGTTTTTACGGTGCGCGGCGGTAATAATATAGATTAATAATTCATTGGTACTTGTTGTTAATGCTGTTATTAACGGTTCACGCAAATATCGCGTAACGTACTTTAAAAATCACCGTGGAACGAATCATAATTAATAAGCCCGTTGTAGATGCTCTGTGGTCCTTTGTTTATCAGTTTCAATCAGTTTGACACTGACATTATTGTTTCAGATTTCTAGTTGCATGAAAGTGTTTCTTCTGTTCTTTTCGTATTTTTATTCGAATGATATTATGAAAATGGCATCTGTAGGTACAGTGCATAATCCACAAAGCTATTGTATCAATTGTGCAGTAAGATTCCAACGGAATGTGCGACGACAGTTAGGTACTGTCCGAGACAGCTGCAGACGTGCGCCAACTTGTGTGTATGTGGATTACTCGCGAGTTGGGTGTTTATGCTGTCTAATCTGAGGTTTTACCTTTGAAAACGCGAAGAATTTAATGAAGTATATTTATTCGAAATTTATTGGATGCAAAACCCTGTAGAATAGTATCAAATGCGAGTTCCTCGCCTTAAAGGAGGATATTTAGTATGTTCTTGTATGTTTTTTTTCTCCATACACAACCAGCTTATAACACATCACCATATTATTTTAGATCTACAGTCAATGGCCGGGAAAAGCCGCGCTATTTCGAAATTAGTACATCTAATTCATTTACATTAATCCATAATTATTAATCCATTTTTATTTTTATTTTTTATATTTTAGTACAGACGTGACTTTGTTTTATACTATTTATTATTGAACAGTGTACTATTTTAACTCTCTTTTTATTTTTAGTGTACTTTTTTTTATTTTAACTTAAAATACCCATGAGACCTATCCATTCATTAGACAATCGCTCTTGTGAGATTTTAGGTTATTATGAGTCATGTTTTGACTGTCGTATTTCACAGTATTCCGGTTACATAAAGTTTTGCTAATATTACCACTGTAATCTAGAGATTATAAGGAATACACCAACATGCATTTCATTACTATACGTTACAATTTGTGGTGGGCCTATTCCCCAAACAAAATAAAATGTCTCCATTGCTTGCATGATTAATTAAATAAATAAAATTAACACTAATTGCAAACCAATCCCTACATTTCCATCTACGACAAAACATCTGCCAAACATAATTACCCACCAAAATGCCAACTTCATACGACAAACTGAAATACCAAGTTCCCGCGATCTTTAAGAAGAAACAGGTACTCATACCTATGTGTCATGGCCGATGGGTGATGACGTACGCACTTCGGCAAGGAGAGGGGAGACGGTGACATGTAACATGTGGAAATGTGAAGAAGCTGCAGGCACGGTGTTGATAAGTGATTAGTTTGTTTACTATGTGAAATAATAAATAGAATGACTATCTTTGTTGGGAGTTTGGGAATTATTGCAGTAATGAACCTGAGAAATATGAGCATGGGAATTGATTTTAAGGAGATGATTTTTTTATGAGAGCTTTGGCAGCAGTGTTTACTGATCTCGACCCTGTGTACTCTAAAATAATGGACTGTCTGTACATTTTATTATACTTATCCTAACCTAGTGCATCTTCTCTTAGGATCGCCAAGGTACGAAAGATTGAACGTTGAGTTTACAGTTATAAAAAAAAGACGCACTCTTGCTTTCCTCGAGGAATAACTTTGAATTTAATTCATAGTTTTTAAATCATCAATAAAATATTAATTGGGTGCCATAGTCTTTAAAGATACGATTAATACGTTGCAGATTAAGTAGAAAGCATACACGATATCAATAATGTTGAGGTCATAAGGTTAAGGGGTTAAGGCAGTTGCAGAATTCTATTTGTTTTGTATGATCACACGTTTTAAAGTAATACAGTGAATAGTAACACGCACCTAGTTTTTCAAGTTTGCGACTTGTGCGACAAAGTTGAAATAAGAACTAGTAGGATATATCTCAGCACTATATTTACTTACGTTCGTGAAACGAAAGTGTAAAAGTAATCTATCTACTTAATTGAGTTGTCTAAAAACCTTTTACTATCAAGGAAATGGTGAAACTAATGATTACGAGATAATGCGTAAGAAATGGACGAAGGCAAGAACGCTTTCCTACGTCTATTCTGAAAAAGCGAAAAAAGGATCTGTGATGGAGAGACGAAAAAAAAGACCGAATTTCGTCTCAGGAGAGTAAGACTGCAGAACCTGAGCATGATCGTCCAAAGAAAAAGATAATAAGTAGCAAAATAATACACTTAAAATAAGAACCAACGATACGACAATTAGGGATTGTTTTCCTGTGATGAGATTAACGTTTTAGAGAGATACTTGGCAACAAATAAAAACGAGATATCCGTGACTAGTGAGAGAGGAATGGAAGTACAAACAGAGTGAGACAAAAATATGGCATTTTGATTAATACGTAGCCATTGCTCAGAGCGGGCTGTGTACCATTGCTAAGTAATGACCACTCCATAAAGACATGGTTAAGGTTAAAAGAAAATTACTTTATCAACGCCTTGTTTTAAATAAATATCCTGTTTCAGGAAATATTATTGTTGTATCCAATACAAGAAATTGAGATGTTAGTGAGATGTTAAGATTCGGCCGCTATATTGATAGCTACACAAATGATGTATTATGAGTATCGTTTATTTTGTTAGGAAGTTTTGTTTCGACCGTTTTATTTGAAACATGGCGGGTTAATTTTATTGCTGCTATTAATTACGCGATTGTGAATAGATAATGTTAATTAAAATGTGCTTATTGTGGTAATAAATAATATTATTGCTTGTTTTTTATTAGGTAATGGGTGTCGCGTTTTATGTTTGCTGTTATTTGGTTAATGTTTGGTTTATACAGTTTAATGATTTGACACGTGTTTTTATCAAATTGAGTGGTAATAAAAGATTTGAAAAATTAAGTTTTAATTATGAAAATGTGTGTCTTTCAAAGCAGTGGCTACAATGTCATACATTCGTTCTTCGACATTCTTTGCCATGTAAAAGTGTTTGTATAAACCTACTTACAGAAATAAAATCATTTATCATTCAAACATTTAGACGACTTTTCAAAGGTATATAATAGAATAGAATCCTATCTAATATTATAAATGCGAAAGTGAGTTTGTTTCTTTGTTACGCTTTCACGATAAAACGGTTGAATGAATTTGGATGAAATTGGCTAAGGTCTACATGGGTAGACCATGACCTGGGTTACAAGATAAGATACATTTTATCCCTGTAGTACGTTACTGTGAGATAATTTCCGACCTCACCGAACAAAAGCTAGTATACCATAACTTTATTTAAACTAGACTTTAGTGAGCATCGCAGAGGAAGTTAAAACTTAGATAAATAATATAAAAACTCTGGTTGATGACACTTATATACTATAGTTTTCCCGTTTTACTTTCAAGGAAAAAATCTGACTTACAGTCGTCCGCAAGAATCCCAGTCACCTAACACAATAATTAAATCCCTTCCTTCTAAACATAAACAAAAAACAACAAGGATATTAAAACGCAATAAAAAAGCACTTAATATACTAAGCTGGGACGAAAAAAAACGTCTCAATGTAAATCGTGCGCCTATGACATTCTCATTGGTTAAAAAGGGTTAAGACAGCTGTCAGATTGGGCCTCTACCAAAGGAAATGAATAATAGCTTGAGATAATCTGTGACAGATCCGTCTTAGTAAAAAAGCCGTCGTTTGACACAGATAAATAAGATTATTCAGCCATATTCCAACCTTGAGTTTTATTCCTGATTTAATTACCTGGATTCTCACAATGTGTGTCATGGAGCTTTGTTTAATTTTTTTCTGATCAGATGTTTTAATATGATAATTTTTGGGGGGTGATTTCTTTTTGTGTTGGTTTAATTATTTCGTTAGAAGTTTGGGTAAGCAATAATTTGCTGCAAAAAGAACGGATCTTTTGATGTTAATAGATCTATTAATAACAACTGAAAAAAAAATTACCGTCTTTTTAAGGTAAGTTAATACGAAAATGGCGTATCTGAATCTTACCCTTATGTATTGTTTTCCTGCATAATTTTATATAATCTTTTTTTACAACCCTCTACTGCTCGTATAGGTTTGCAACACGTGGTTCCAGCAAATGCCAACGCGACTTTCTTTGGATCCCCTGGGAGGGGTGTTTGCAGTAAGTTTCCTCTTACAGAGAACACCAAGGTAATTATGTAAAACATCGTTAAGATACAAGTATAGGTACACAAAGTGCAGGTAATTAGGTGTCAAAGCATGACATTGGATGACTGCGTCATTGTAACATCGAGGAGAATCACGGATATAGTGTTAACTATAAAAATTATGTAAGCAAGTAGATTTCGCCGATTATTATCAAAACTAAAGAATCATTTGTTAATGATTTTTATAAGCTAAAATTAAAAGATATTCATTCATTAAAGTTCAATATCAAAAACCGTTTCTCATCTAACAGAATTTTGCTTGATTCACGAATTCTAAATCCTTTACGACTCACTCGAAAAATATTCAAATAACTCCTCAAAAACGGTCTAAAACTCTAAAACCAAACTTCCACCGAAGGGTTCAGTGGGATAATCAATTATGTATGTCTAGGTGAGCCACTAGGCAGTTAGGTACAATGGTCTCGCCATTACCAACTAATTCCTTGTCATTTGCCTGTGGCGGGCGCCGCGCGACGGTCAACCGATTGTGTACTCGCTATGTCGGTACTGCGATTTTACTTTGATGACTTCGCTAGAGCTTGGTTATGTAATATTTGTGGAAAATTGTTAGGGCATATGGAAAATTTTAGATTTGAGAGTAGGAAAATCAAAATGCTGGTTAGATACCTACAGGTTTTCCGAACCGTTTGTAGGTAGCAGATATTTAGGAAAATTGGTCGAAAACCATTTCAGGAAAATTGTTTTTCTTTTGCTGATTCGTCTAGTTTGCTGATGGAATGCTGCAGTACTTCTGGATGACGTGATACAATAAAATAATGGGTACGTACGTACCTATGTATATGTAATTGTATAATGTCACATACGGCTATGGGTATGCTATGCCATATTGCAAAAGCGTTTTCAGCACAGTTAAAGTTATTTTTGGAACGAAGTTCTTTAACGCGGCTTGCGGTAGAAGTAAACTGGTAGATATCGTCACGTAACGGAAAAGTGCGTTCATACTTCACATAATCAGCCTATAGTCATGTTCCCAATGCTGGGACACAGGCCTCCTCTCTGTGTGAGGGAGTGGGCTGTAATCTAACACGCGGGCCCAGTGCGCGTTGGTAGATGTCACATGTCTTCGAATTTTTGGTTCTAGGACAAGCCTGTTTCATCACTATGTTTTCCTTCATCGTTTTGAGAGTAGTGGTGCTGTAATTTACATAAAGTAAAGCGCCTGCCTGGGTTCGAACCTACGTCCTACAATTCGTAAGTAATAATATATAGTAATTATTCATTTAGGTACATAAAGGTTTTGTTGTTGAGTATATGCGGGACTTACAAATTATGCATTATTAATTAATTACATTTACAATAATTAATTGTTGGGTGAATCGCTGCTCTCCTAGCTACATCATTGAGTAATCTGTATTAGGGAGAGACAAAAATCGGGGCCGTTACTACTGGGGCACCACGGCTCTCAAAAAAGTGTTCATACTTCAGTGGAATATCGATAATGTTCATACACGCTCCCTCCAGGCGACTTTCTTCTTTCAAAAAAAGAAGGTTTCTCTATCGAGAGAGGGATAAAGTGTGAATTTGTTCAAAATGAAAATCCAAGATGGCCGCTCCGAAAATTTTGTTTTTGTTTTAAATCATACGTGAGAAGGAACTTCGTTCCTGACGGGGGTCCCCCGACCGCACACTTGTTTTAATCTTCAGTCTAAAATCTTTACCTGGTTAGTAGTATTGTTTATATCACCTACGTAAGTATGGATGCTAATATAATACGCCGTCTGACGATATCTACAACCACTTTACAAGGTGACAGCTGGCTAGTGGCTACCTTGGCCACTTTATAGCTCAAACTAACTTGAGAAGGACTTACGATTGATTGAGGTAAGTACTCCAAAATACTTGTTCCTATGAATGTTGACAAATTAATATTATCCTATGTAGTGCTAAAATGGTTTTATACAGACAGGAAAACTTATGACTTAGCTTCGAATAAATTCCTACAGGTCAAATAATAATTTAAATATACATACATCTTTTACATAAATATCTACTTAATTATTATGAGGGCAATCTACCCCGTTTTTCTTAATCCCATCACGGTCCCTCAAAAAGTATTTAACAACGATTTAAATTATATGCAATTTTCAAATGAAATCCTTAATCTCAGTAAATCCACTCAGCATAAGCGGTTGTATTACGGTAGCAAGACAATCGATTATGGACGGTGGCCGTAGCTGCGCCGCACTTGGATGGAATGGTCGCGCAATTATTGGATAATCCTGTCCATTTGCGTGCGAGTGCAAGTCATTCCGTAAGGGTCAAGGTTTGTGGCGAGTGTGAGGAGTAATTGAGGTTGTATGCCTGATATAAGAAGTAAAAATTAAAAAAAAAAATGTTCCTTCTTAATTAATGTTTTTATTTATTTGATTATAAAGGTGGATGCGGCGCCGCACTTAGACGACGTGGTCACGGCATTATTGAATAATGCTGTCCATTTGCGTGCGAGTGCAAGACATTCTAGTAAAGTTCAAGGATTGATGCAAATAATTGAGATCGTATGACTTGTTATGTGGGATTAAAATAATAATTGACAGTTTTGCAGTAGGTAATATTTCCTGGTTCTAAAACGAGTTCAAATTTTACACTTTTTATAAGAAACAAGATATATCGCCCAGATATACCGACTATTTGTTCAAAAATAAAACACAGAAAAATACAAAATATTAATTTTGTTGAGCTCGTCTGATACTTTGTCACCTTCATTCTACTACAATCCATCAAACTCATTGGAATTTGCGTACAAGAAAAACAAAAGAACAAAGCAAAGAAATGGCAGATCTACGGAGGCGTCTCGCCTCCATCAATCACGCACAATATTTGCTATTGGTCGTAATCTGTGTGCCCAAACTCCTCACTCAAGGGACACACACACTATGGGACAAAAATCGACTCTCACGGAAATTATATTGATATTCAATACACAATAAATGGGCCCTGTCAAAAACTTGCTGTTCGCTCCTACGGTCATCCCTAAGCTATCTGTGTCATTTGCTATTGGAAACGCAGCATCTAACCGTCCCTTTTCGCCCTCATACGCCTCGTAAGTTAGAGTGAGATAACCATGTATAGTGGGTTTAGCTCGCCTTTGTCACGAGGACTGAACTAATTTTTCATCATAGGGCCCGCGACAGTTACAAATACGGCCCGAACTGTCTGCTTCTTTAATAATACTTTTTATATTTTTTCAAGGGTAGTTCGCCCTCCGTCGAAGGAAGATTTTCATCTAGACGCCGGGAAAAAATTTAAGAAGCTTAAAATGCAATTTGTTTGTATAAACTCTTTAATGCCGCTTTAATTAGAAAAAAAACACAGCCAATTACTCTGATGTTTGAATTTGACAAAACCGCTCCCGGTGAGGTACAGAGAGAATTTGTAATCTTAAAAAGTTCTACATATAAATGAGGGGAAGCAAATGGTGATGATAAATAAAATAAGTACAATAGATTTAACATTAGGTACTGAAAAAGCAAAACAGAGGACCAAATTCTGACAAACACCATCAATGACATCACTGAAAGTGTACTTGACACCATAAACTGCTGTATTTGGTAAGTTGATAATTGCGTTTCTACATTCCTTTTTTCAGTAATTATTTACACACGATGTTTACCTATTCTGAAGCTGTGTTTAGATCCCAAAATAACACACACAGACACGACTCCCAAAAACCGAAAATAATAGAAATCACAGATGTTATTCTAAAACCTATTGATGAGCACAAACGTCTTGGGGTACAAAAGACCCTTCGCATTATAATTCGGCACCCCATCAGATGAACTGCGCTCGCTCGATCAATCTCTGACGAATCTGTCATGTTCGGTTTATGAGAAAAATTGTTAGGATGCGTCCAAAGATCCCCCTTCCCCTCTAGCAAAGTGTTGGTTTATATAAAGGGTATTGGCATGCTAAATAAATAATGTACAGATATTCAATATTTAGATTGGGTTGATGAAAAAATATTGGTTCGCTTTTTGCATTTGAATGAAAATTTATTTTGGCTAGAGTGTGAGTTTTACCGAAACCAACCCGTAATGTAATGAAAAATAAAGTTTAGATTATTATGGTAGTGACAATAAAAGTTGTACTTAATAGAAGTAAAATGTGAAATAAAAGTTTAGCTTTACTTCAAATTGAATTACATGATAAGTTTTGGGTAGAACTATATTAAAGTTCCACCTTTGTTCATATTATAACTCATGGGAAGAAAGCTTCCATTTCTATCACTTTTGAATTTCTCAAAATATAGACCAAGTACAGCCTAAAAGATGTATTAAATAGATTTAAACCGAATCGCCCGCGGACTTCACGAAATCCCGAATAACATCGAAACGCAAAAACATTTGAAGAAAATACTTGGTTGGAAATCATTTGTCTAAGCATCGAGGGGTCAGTGCGACGCGCCCGTTCCCACGCTGAACCTACAACTAAAAACCACGTTTTATTTTCATTTAATAGAACTGTCCACATCCTGAAAATCATCCTTAAAATGTAGGGGGGAAAGTAGTGTGTGTTGAAAAGAAAATTTTCGGGACTGAAAATGTAAGTTGGTTTCAGTGTAGGTATTTCGAGAGAGTTTCCGCTAATCGTCTAGAAAAAATATTTGCCAATTCAGCTACGGTTCTTTTTCTACTGATAAATGTGCTCGGAATATGTATCTGGCAATTTGTGTGTAGTTCGGATCCTTTTGTTTCATTAAGTGCTTTAGTGGTGGAAGTTTTTTTTGTATTTCCTGGGAAATCTGCCATGTGACGGCGACGATGTAAGAAAGTGAAACATTTGTCTTGCTTGTTTTTTGTACATAAACTTTGTAGATGAGTGTACCTAGATTTTGATAGATAGTAATGGACGAGTGTCGAGTACATTGCGGTAGGTTTGTAGAAGAGAAAGGTCCGTTTTCGATGAATTTTAAGTTATTAGGTTATTTTTGATAAACACAAAAACCAATTCTAACTGAACACGCCACCTATTAAAAACCCGATACACACACAGGAAATCAGCCATTTCCCTGTTACAAAACTGTTTGACCTTGTCCCCAAATTGTAGCAATTAAAACTAAACGGAAAAAATAAATGTTATTTTTACATGAATAATATGGACAAATGAAAAACTCCCACTAATATTATTTACAGAAATACATAGAAAATAGATCCGAATCAAAAACACACAAACATTAGGGCAGCGGGTACACCGAGCGGATAGATATTGAAATTCAAATGGCCGCCCGTGATTTAGTATTCATTTGACGTGATGGAGGCTTTACTTCGGTTTAGGTTTCGCCAGGCGTCGTCTTCTCGTACATCATAGCGCTACGCTTCAGATCATTCGGATGGGGGTACACTGAGCGGCTGAGATTTTAATTTTCTGTCGGGATTTTTTAACAAAAGTATGTTATCACGGGGTTAATCATTGTTTTTAACTTCTATTATTGACAATGTATGAGTAAGGACCACGATCACGGAACGATTCAGTAGAAAATAATAATTAATACGAAAATGGAAGCACAAATGCAATCCTTTGAATAAATACAAGAAAAACTAGACCAGCAAACGCTTATTATATCTGAAACAGTAGCAAAAAATGTTTTTGAAAAATTGGGTGAGAAACCAACTTCAGTTATAGAAAAAAATAAAATTATGAAGACTGAGATAAAAACCCTGCAAGAAAAAATTAAACTTTTGGAGCAACAAATGAAGAAAAATAATATTGTAATATCTGGCATACGGGAACAACAAAATGAAACAATAATAAATATTATAGAAGTAGTTGAAGACCTTTTCCAATCAAACTTGGGCATTAAAATTAAGGTGAAAGCGCCAGGGTAGCCCGCGAAATTCAAATTTTCATACGTTTTTCGCAATCTGCAGGTCAGTATTAGGTTGTATATTGATTAAAATATGATTCGCTACCGCAACAAATATGTATTTACAGAATTATAATCATTAAAGTCATCAATACAACTCTCTAAGACCAAGTAATTCTATTGAATTACTATTTCATGAAATCTTAACATTTCAGGATTATACTAACTTAAGGAATTGTATTACTGATTCTTGTATTATAATTCTGTAAATACATATTTTTTACTGTCGTGAATCATATTTTAATCAACATACAACCTACTGCTGACCTGCAAATTGCAAAAAACGTAAGAAAATTTTAATTTCGCAGGCTTTTTTTTTTTTTTTTTTTTTTTTGTGGATGGGAAATCATCAAATGACTTCTCCCGCTCTGGGCGGAGCGGGAGGGCGTGTCAGACTTTTACTGACTAAAACCCACCCGTGTTCCTTCTGTTGCCTGTGCCGGGGCCACGGTAACTCTTTCGAACATCCCGCAACCCTAGCTGGCATCGGCCCTAGCGGACCCCGTCAATAGTGCTGACATCTCTTTGAGGCGCGCGTGGAACACGACGCGCCGTCGACTCGGGCCTGGTCCTTACCGGACGGCGAGCTACCCATTGCTCGCCGTCCGCAAGCCCGCGCCTACGGTGGCCGGGAATCGGCTGCCGATTCCCGACGCCCAGGGCGTCTCCTGCGGCGACTAGGGGCGTGAGGGTGCAAAGCTTGCCTCTCCCTCGCGCGTCCCGCCTCCTCCTTCACGAGCATTACTGCTTCGCAGAAGGAGGTAATGGCTTCCCATGCACTCTCGCTCCGTACCATGGCCTGGACCAGGGCCGGACGCGAGAGATCGCCGCCGCCGATCGCTTCCGCGAGGACACGGCGGTGCCCCGCCCAAGCCGGGCAGACTTCCACCGTATGCTCCACCGTGTCCTCCGGGCGATCCACACAGTGGTGACACCCGGGCGTTTCCTCCCGCCTTATCCGGAACAGGTACCTCCCGAAGCACCCGTGTCCGGTGAGGACCTGCGTCAGGCGGAAGGTGAGGACGCCGTGGCGCCTCTCCAGCCACTCCTCAAAGAGGGGACTTATCGCCGCAATTGTGGCGTGCCCAAATTTCGCAGGCTACCCTGGCACTTTCACCTTAACCCACTGGAAATAAACATAACTTATAGACTCGGAAAGAAAACGCAACACAATGCGCGTCCAATCTTGGTACCTAAGCCTAACTACAAACTGGAAGGAAAATGAAGTACTTAAAAACAAACTGCCTAAAGACATATATATTCAAGAATATTTTTCAAAAGTGGTCTTATAGACTCGAAAGAACCTACAGTCTGAGCTGAAAGAGAAAAGAGAGAAAGGTTGTATCGCATACATAAAATACGACAAACTAGTAGTGAAAGATAGTACCAATCGTGATAAACGGAAACGAGAAGATTCTGTCTCCCCGACAGCTCAAAAACACTACATTAAGTTAAATGAAAATACAGTGGACTCACCAAAAAGCACAAAAAACCAAACACTAGAAATATGCTCGACTACATATCAAAACTAACTCAGGATAAACAATTAACCCTCTCTACTTATTCTCCAAGCCGACTGGATCCCGTGGAGGATTACGACCAAAACGCCCCAAACAATAACCCTAGAAGAAAGAAAATATCTAGCCACCGTATGTGTCGCGAGTTTGAACGTTAGAACTTTACTCTTTGAGACAAGGATTACAGAGCGGAATCCTGCTACTGAGAAAGAACGAGTACAATGGGAAGTTATAGGATTATGTGAAACAAGAAGAAACGAAGAAAGTATAAAAGAATATCCAGATTTCATATTTTGCAATAGTAAGGCAACAAATGGAAGGTATGGAGTAAGGTTTATTATAAAAAAAGAACGTGGTTGGTTTTAATTGCTACTCAGATAGAATTGCGACCCTAGAGTTAAACATGCTTGTAATAACTTGTGGTCTATAGTACAAGTCTATGCACTCACCGAATTGTGTGCTGAAGATGAGTTAGGCGAGTCCTACGAAACCTTAGAAACCGCTTAAGAGACCTTAAACGCAAGAAACCTCATTATTATGGGCGAAATTCAATGCCCAAGTGGAGACAACACAACAAGGCGAGGAAACTGTATTCGGTAGATACTCGCACGGCAAAAGGTCAAAGCACGGACAGAAGTTGATAGAGTTTGCTTTAGAAAATAACCTTAAATTCGTAAGTAGTATGTTGTGTAAGCAAAAGAAAATAAACAATGGACATGGGTATCGCCGAATAGAGAGTACCATACTGAAATAGATTTCATCTTAACAAACAAGGGTTCAGATATATTTGCTTTCTACTTTACTACTGACCACAGAATGATAAGGTGCAAAATCAAAATCGAAATCACTTAAAAAAGAAACTTTACCAAATCGATAAACGCACATTGTACAAGAAACTGGCCGATGTTAACAAGAGAAGACGGGATTCACTGTGAAAATAAATTTACTGACTTGATCAACACATCCTCATAAGTTCAAATCCAGTATGATAGGTAACTTCCAAAAAAGGCATAAAATATTTATTAACACAAATACCATGCGAAAACAACAAAAAAAATACCCAATAAGTCTACACACACGACAACTTCTAGAATTCTAGAAGATAGAAAACAACTGTACAAAGAGAAAAAAACAAAAGAAATGAAAAGAAAAATCGCTAAAACAAGTAAACTAATAAACAAACAAATCTCTAATAACAGAAAGAAACACAGGTAAAATGTTTCTGAGGAATACTTATCGAAAAAGGGAGCCATTAAAAAGGCATACAAAGATCTTCAAACTACAACAAAATGGGCAATAAACATGGTGGACAAGAAAGGAAAGATTATTTCAAAACGGTCAGATATACTAACAGAAGCAACTAACTTTTATCAGAATCTTTACTCGTCACAAGAAAAATCCAGCTTAACGCAACACGTCAGAGTTGTCAACAAGTCTACGTCGACGAACCGCTGCCCGAAATACTAAGATCAGAGATTGGTTTTTTTTTTATAGAAACTCAGAAAAAAGACAGAGCACCCGGAGAAGACAAAGTAACAAATGAAATATTTAAGTCTCTATCAGAACCCTTACAACACCCACTGGAAATTATGTGTAATTCTACAAAACATTCTACAAAAAAGGAAAACTCCAAGATAATGGTCTGAATCTTCGATAACTCTTCTTCACAGAAAAGGCGATAAATGGGATCTCAGTAACTATAAACCAATTAGCCTAATATCAAACCTGCATAAAATCTTCTCCAAAATACTATTGAATAGACTTACAACGATTCTAGCTGAAAATCAACCACAAATAGCAGAGAAAATCATAGAATATGGCAAGACTCTATATTTATTATTCATCGATTATACCAAGGCATTCGATTCTTTGGAACATAGTGCAATATGGAAGACACTAGTGGAACAAGGAATAGATATTAAATATGTAGAGCTAATCCACAGCATTTATTCAAAAAAATCCGCAAAAATAAAGTTGGCATTGGAAGGATCAACTTTTTCCATAAGAAAAGGCGTCAGGCAGGGTGATCCGCTGTCACCTAAAATATGTTCGTCTGTTCTAGATACAATACTTAGAAACCTAGACTGGGAAACCACAGGCGTGAAAATTGACGGTGAACATCTAAACCATTTACGTTTCGCAGATGACATCGTTGTGTTTACAGAAGGATCCGCACAATTAGAGAACATGTTACAAGGCCTTGCGAAAGAAAGTAAAAAGGTAGGATTGACTATGAATGCTGCAAAAACCAAAATTTTAACAAACGGGTCGGAAGTAGCAATAATTATAGATGGACAGGAAATATAATATGTTAACGAATACGTATATTTGCGACAAACTATTTCATTTAAGACCAAACGGAAAAAGAAATAAAGAATAGCAATTTCATGGAAAAAATACTGGAGTCTTAAAGAAATCATGAAGAACACCAAGATAAAAATGAATTTGAAAAGCAAATTGTATGAGATAGCGATGCTTTCATGCCTTACATATAGATGCCAAACATGGTATCTAAGGGTAAAAGAAGAACACATACTCGGAGTTATGCAAAGGAAAATGGAGTGAAGCACATTGGGAGGAAATTAGGAGGAAAACTAAAATAACTGCCGTAGTAGAGAGAATAAGAAGCCTGAAATGGAATTGGGCAGGGCACATCTGTAGAATAGAAGACGAAAGATGGACAAAGAAAATCATAGAGTGGGTACCTAGAGACGAAAAAAGGAATCGGGAAAGGCCGCGGAAGCGCTGGGAAGATATATTTAAGGAAAGTGTGGACCAAACTGGAGGAGACAAGCCAGAGATAGGGAACAATGGAGAAACTTAGGGGAGGCCTACGCCGTGGAGGGGACTTCCGTAAATAAATAATCTCACGTGCATGCCAACAATAATAATAATATTTTAATCCTTACATAAATTTCAATCTATATTTCCTTATAACGATTAAGAATAATAAAATTATAAATATTAATTTAACTCAAATAATAATTATAATGATAATGAAATGTGTAATATGTAGATAACAATATGTGATATGATAAAATAATTAATTAGTAGAGAACCTAATACAAAATACAGACTCTCAATTATATACCGCGTACCGCTACAATGGAGATATTAATTTAACATACGGGTAGGGCTAGTGGCCAGTAATCATATACCATAACTGTCTAGTAACTGCTCCCAAATTACGATGTTTATTTTTAATTTTTTTTTACATACATAGTTCCTTGACATATTTTTTTCATTACTTTACATTATATACCTACAATTCTAATTTCAACTATACTATTTATTAGTGGCTTTTGTAAACAGGATATTAATTAAGATTTGTTACAGTTGTAATGGCAATCATGTATGTCATTTGGTTTAAATAGGTTTTTATTTTTATTTTATTTCTCTTATAAATATATTCTTTTATAATGTGAATGTGAGCACGTTGTAAGCTTAATATACTATATATTTGTAGACTATTTTATATTTTGTTACCTACCTGGTACCTACTTGTTGACAGGCCTACACTTTCCTCCCATACCTATTAACACTGTAATTTGAAAACATTGTAAAAGCTAAGAACTTTTGCATTTGCACTTCACCAAATGGTGCTTTCCGTGTTAAATGAGTAACCGTGGAGTTTCTTGCCGGCTCTTCCCACAGGAAACGACCAATTGGAACTGTGCACCTAACTTCTGACGTTTCATAAGTGCCCATGTAGGTTTATGTGAAGTAAAATATTTCGATTGTGATTTTGAATCATAAAAATTATTACAAGATAAAGTAATTCATAAATTGAAACATTTAAATATTCAAACAAACTAAATAATAGAGCTCTCTCTTTCCTTCAATTCGCCTACTCTACGTTATTCGTTTTTATTTCATTGATGCGATGTGATCCGTGACCCCGGCTAATGCCCTCTACGCTACAGATATTTATGTACTTACATGTTGCTCCAAGATGCTATATAATAAATAAATAATAATGTAATAATTAAAATATCTTCATAAAACTAAAACGTGAAACCGTATACGTGTTAAATTAATGTCGCCATTAACGCTATATCTCGGAAACCATATTATAAGGGCTTGTGGCGGGCATATCTACATCGCCACATGCGAACGCATCACACTGACGTCACGCAAAATCCTGCATCGCGCAATCAGAGTTTACCGCGCGACTAGCATATATACGAGTACAACCTCCCAACATCAACCGTCGGGCAGTAGCCCACCAGACACAACACACGTCTGGTCGGAGGATCCTCCCTTTTCTACTTTTCTATATAATCATCATCATCATCATCATCATCATCATCATAATCATCATCATCATCATCATCTCTCATAGAAGTACCTACTCAATTCAATAACCTATAGAGGTATGAACCTCTATAGGTTATTGAAATGAGTAGGTATTTCTAATGCTGCGGTCCCACGGTCCGCTTTCTCACAGCCCAGGTCGCGTCAGGCCAGGCCGACCGGCCAAATCGTCGAACCGATGAAGTCTGTGGTTGGAATGGTCGGCACGGACCGCGACAGGCCTCGACAGGCCGTGGGACCGTGGCATAATACGTATTAAATTTTCATTCATACATGTTAATCTGCCTTAAGACAAGAAGGAAACAAACGAATTGATTTGAAATTGGATTTAAAGCTCAAATGTGGTTGGTAAATAACTGTCTAAAATATTAAATTCTTCTAAAAAGTAATGACAGAGATATTGTGTGTTTTAATTTTGAATCAGTATACAAAGTGTAATTTTAAACAGTGTTAATCTCTTAAGGGGTTATTGTACTTATCATTATGAACAACTTTTACTATGGGACCAAACCCGAAATCGCGAAAAAAAAACCGGGTGTTCCTTACATTTTGACGAGTTAAGCGAACATAAATGTAGGGAAAAGCTGATTTTTTTTCGCGAGTTCAGGTTTGGTGGTAAATTACACCTTGTATACTTAGGCTATATCTATGCGTTTTAAAATCCGAAAGGTTTCTCCGTTTTTAAGAAATATAAACACATCTTTGCATTAAAAAAAAACAAAGAACAACGTGTAGAAAGTCTTAGTACATCCACACCCTCGTCCGGTTGACGGCGGCGTAATCCCAAAAGATTTCCACTTGAAGCGAGCATCAAGTCGCGTCCCCCACCGCTACACATTCTAAATAATAAACAGCTCCTCTACCTACGCTCTACCAGACTCTATATGCTGATATCTATGTATGTTTTGGAATATTGGTATTGTCATGGAGATAGCAATTTCTGGATTAAGAGAAAGGGTTTTAATATTGGAAGAGTACCTTATGTTACCTAAATAGTTCAATCTAATCATGTACAAAAGATGTATAAATTCCACATTCCCATGGATCAATCAATTAAATAGGTACTGAATTGTTTTAATACCTATAAGTTTTGTTGATTATTGTAATAGAGATTAATTAATTCTTGTAAAGCAATTTTCATGAAACTCTTTCATTGACTACCTTGTTCTTTAATCTATGCCAGGTTTTACCTACCTACTATTTAAATGAATTACTGATTTTATTCTTTCTGCAAAGAAGATCTTTTCTAGATGAAACTTTAAACCTATACATATAACGATGCCTAACAGCCAAAAAGGGATAAGTGACAAACTCAAACTCAAAGCATTTATTTCAATTAAATCAATTACAGGCACTTTTGAACTGTCAAAGAGTCAGTCAGTTAGTCAGAAAATTGAAGCTAGTCGCTCATTCCAAAACGTAGATCACTATGGAGAAGAATGGGCAAGAAACTCCATGGACACTCTTTTAAATCAAAATTATTACAAAATCCTGGGTACATTGTTCTTGTTGCTTCTTGAAGTGAGAACAATGTAAAAAATAAATAATTAAAAACAATTCAAAATATAAGATTAAAAATAAGCCCTGGTAGTTAAGAGATGACCAGTCTCCACTGACGGCACCCGTTCACGAACATGACGCATGTTCAACACACGCGCCACCATCAGCGAGACATTTTTTGGCTGTTAAGCATCGATATAATTACTTGTCTTGACAGATTCATCAACGCAGAGCCTAAACCGCTGGGGCTACAAACTTGAAATTTTGGCAATTGTTGCCTTTTATGTTGCAAGCATCCTCTAAGAAAGGGTTTTTGGAAATTCGTCCTCTAAGATGGTGAAAAGGGGGGATTTGGTTTGTATAAAAAACCTTATTTATTCAAAATCAAAACAAAAACATTTTATTTCACATAAGCTTACATGGGCACTTATGAAAGGTCAGAAGCTAGGCGCACGGTTCCAATTGGTCGTTTCCTATGTAGAAGAACCGGCAAGAAACTCCACGGTTATTCTTTTAAAAATAATGGGCTTTTGCAATGTTTTCAAATTACAGTGTCTTGAGTTACTAAACTTGAAACTTGGCACGAATACTTATCTAAGTAAATTATGAAGGTTGTGATTTTTTGTTTTTCTAAACTATCACTTAAAGGGGGTTCGGGGGGTGTCAAATTTTGTATGGAAGAATTTTTACACGTGGTATGATTAACTCGAAACTCGGTAATTATAATTAAGATCAAACATAAAGAATAACGGTTTTTTTTTTAAATCTACCCCTAACGGGTACTAAAATAAGTACAAAATTCATGCGGACGAAATCGCGCGAGAAGTGCTAGTACTTAATACAGACATTTTAGTAAGTGATGTCTACGTGAAAGGCGGCGTCTTTCATCCACTTTGGCGGGATAAGCAAACTGATATTGCTAATGAGTGGCTTGGCAAAGCAGACAGGCGGCTGAGAAACGCTAAAGACACAAAAAAAAAATAAATGAAGAAGCAGAGGGCTGAAGTTGATAGGTTGGCTTACTGCAGCTAAAGAAAACTGTACTTTCTGAAAACTATGACTGTATAAGCTCTACTACATAAGTAAAATCACATGTAAAACAATTAATTTATTGATAACCGTGGAGTTTCTTGCCGGCTCTTCTCCATAGGAAACGACCAATTGGAACCGTGCACCTAGCTTCTGATATTTTATAAGTGCCCATATAGGTTTATGTGAAATAAAATATTTTGATTATGATATAAACAAGGAAATTTTGCAGCAATGAAAATCTGTATAATACTTTTAAATTATATGTCGTTTAATATTCAAGCTCTTATTTATTTGCAGCTCACAGATATGATAATAAAAATACTAATACCACCTCTTATTCTTTCTGCTTTTACCAAAATTGTACTCAGTTTTAAGTACCTATGAATAAACACACTTAAAATATGTATATTATATATATAGTATAAATACTTGTAAAGTAAGTACATAAGATAGTTGAAGTACTTAATCCAAAACATTTTGCGGTCTAACCCGTCGGCTGCGGCTCGGTCGTATTGACCCCAAGGTAATTCTTACGGCGAAGTAACATTACAAGTAAATTGTTGTGCGAAACAAGTAATTTTCTATGTAGTTATTAGGTATAGATGTTATTGTATAGGCAGGTATTGGTAAGTACCTAAGCCTTCGTTAGTAAGGTAGGTACTAAGGCCATGGTTAAGGGTAAAAATAACGATCTTGTAATCATGGAAAACTATCATCATCTGCCTAGCCTTTTTCCCAACTATATTGGGGTCGGCTTCCAGTCTAACCGGATGCAACTGAATACCAGTATTTTACATGGAGCGACTGCCTATCTGACCTCCACAACCCAGTTAGGTACTGGGTAATACGATACCCCTTGGTAAGACTGGTTGTCAGACTTTCGGGCTTCTGACGACCCGTAACGACTGTCAAAGATCCACGAATGACAGCCGGGACCAACGGCTTAACGTGCTTTCTGAGGCACGGAGGAGTCTCGGTATGTAAAGATGGTCACCCATCCACGGACCAACCCCGGCAAGCGTAGCTTAACCTGATGGATCGACCCATGCGGCTGTTATTACTTAGCCACGACCTCCTCAATCATGGAAAACTATACCTACTTACTAATTGATTAAGTTGGTAGTTCAAGTAACGTTTTATGTTGGAGAGTTTTCATAACTTGATTAAAATACAAGGTTTTTGAATCCCGGACATTGAATTACTTTGACTTCCATTAACATTACAACGGTGAGATTTTTCGCAGTCAGGAATCGCCGTCAGGTATAAATGGTCGAAGAAGGACAGAAAACTACACTTCTTTCGTTGACCTTAGGAAACAAATATCCTTCTCACATCCCTGTCCGCGGTTACATCGACAATTTACTTTCCATTGCGCATTTATTCCACTTACAAAGCTTCAAATTTCGAACTAAAGGAGCAATGTATGTTGAAGAACTGTAAAATATCGTTAAATAGAGAAGTGTCAGATTACGCAGCTGTGCTACAGTAGTCCATTGATGCATTTCCTCAGGGCCACTGTGCATTCGATTGATGCACCGCCGACGTTAGACGTATTGCAATCGTTATGTACCTAATGTCAATGCGATCGTATCCGACTACTGTTAGTCTGTGTCCGCGTTTAAGGAGTTTTATTTTAGTGTTAGATTGTAATGCTCTGTCTGCAACCGGGGGAATATCCGAATATAGGAATTTCAGATAAGTTGGAACACTTTTTCCATGTTTTGAATCCAGTTTTACAAAATCAATATTAAGAAAATGATTCTTTTGAAAATATTGTTGCTACTGTCACATTGAATTATACCAAACATAAAAAATAAGAGATGTTTAGAAGAATCTACTGTTTTCCATAATTGGCAGGACTTCACGAAAGAATCACCACAAGCAACACACTATATCAAAGAAAACATATTTGAATTTCATGCTAAAATACAATGCAAAAGCAATTCAAACAGAAACAACAAAGAAATATCGTTTACAAAAGCTGATTCATTCTTTATAAAGAGTCAATTTCAGCAAAAGCAATCTAAAACAGTTAGCAAGGGAAAAGCGAGTAGTGACCAACAAGTTGTTCGTTTCGGTAGAGAAACAAAAACTAAGTTATTGTAGGTAACTGTGTAATAGGAAACTGGAGAGCGAAGAATTAAAATCATAAAAGGTTTTGGGTCAGATGCAAATAATAAACGTGACGATGAAGATTGATTTTGAGATGGTAATAGACTGTCTTATCACCTTCTGTAGTTTTAAAAAGAGGTTCCTAAAGATTGAGAGCTAGAACTGTAGTATCCATAGCTTGGATCCTTTTAGTAATTATAACTACCAGCCATTCTATAATTAAATACATGTATTGAACCGTAACAGTTACAAATATGATTTTTTCTTCTTCAACATGGCTGAATAAATTGAATCATGATATCGGTACCTACCAATGCTTGGCCTGCTAGTATGAATCGTTCGAAAATAAACACCTCAATATAAACGCCCTGTCTCCATAGTTGTAATACCACATTAAATAAATCGACATTGCCACTTTACAATCTCGGGACATTGTAATCACTTGAATAAGTTTACAATATATACGTATACTATTCACAACATAGTCGTTTTTTACAAAATTATACATATAAAGCTTTCGCACTATAGGCTAACTTTTGTTTGTAATCGTTCTAAACAGGCCAAATAGAATAGTAAACATTTAAATATATGATGATATACTCTCTCGACCTGGACTATTGCCTTTATTAAATATGAGGATCAAATAAAATTAAAGCTTAGCTAACTTGTCTTAATTTATGAACACTTGGCAAAATAATGATACCTTACGCTTACATTTGCAATCTTGCCAGTTGCTAAGTTTTCATTCAAAACTGTATAAACTTTTCATTTCTCATTCAAAGCAAAGCCTGAATTTTGAAACAACGATTGTAAAACAGGAAACAAAATTAGGTCCCAAACCCCTTATTACCACGAAAAGGTTATAATCCTATCCCTTCCAGCTAGCCCATAGAGCAGCTAGAACAACGTAGGAAGCATTCACAAGACTGGTTGAAACATAAATCTGGCTCGGCGGCTCGGTCGCGCGGAAACTTTTTGAATTATTAGTTTTAATTTCCGCCTAAGATCCGCCGCGCGTCCCCGTATCTGTCAGCGGACATATACAATCCGCGGATATATTATGTTTGTATGAACTACGCCTTACATGTGGGTTATGAAGCGAAAAATTTAATTACGTGCGGATCTTGTTAGTGATCTTTGGTTTTGGAAGGACTAACGGTTTTAGAAGGTACGTATTATATAACAAACTTTTATAGTGAGCCGATCGGTCTCTTCCTTATTAGGAGGTTTAAATTAAACACTAAGCAAGCAGGTTAATGGCCGCATACTGTTTCAGGAGATTGGATTATTTCTATTAATTATTCTCGTTTCCATAAGAACATCTTAATGAAATCTGAAACACTATATAGTTTAGTACTACATATGTAAGTACCGCTAAACGATAATATACAGTCTGTCCGACACAACCTCTCCAATACATCACAATCCCTGCACAAACCAACTCCTTCCCAACACTGCAGCATTATATCAGACATCAGCAACATTCTTAGCACTCTATTAAGATACCAGTTTGTTATTGAATGGTAGCGTAATTACAGAGCATGGAACGCCACCGGCTGGGGCGATGTTGATTTTATACTACTGCAGATCGAATGCAAGATACGTGGGCAAATAATATGCATGTGTTAATACGTGGTGCTTGGATAGCGATCGTCTGACTCGAAGTAGGGTTTATCCTCGAAATGATACCTTCTGGAATAACGAGATGTGAGAATACAGACGTTGGGGCAATGATATGTGATTTGCTTTGATTTGGTGTTACGTGCGGCAATTTGTGTGATTAAGTTCGATTGGTTGCTAATCTTACTGTTTTACTTACCTACTGATTAAGTTGATTTGTTAACCAGAAGGCGGTTTATTAAGTTACAGGTTTACAAAGGTCGTCGTCGTCGTCGGGGTCGTTGTCGTGTATTAAGAAAAGTAGGATTATCACTACTGAAATCTCACAAATTCCAAGTTCGATAGTGAAACAGAAACTGTTTAGTTTAGCTAAAAGCTGCACAAATAAAAAGCCAATACAGCACACAAATAAAAGCGACCGGCCGATAGGATTAATAAATTTGTCTAGTGGAAATGCCACGCTTTCACCGTTCTCCCTTTTTGCGTGTGTTTCCACATTTTTCACGCTATAAATCATATTTTTTCACCGGTAGCGCTTTTTGCGCTGGCGTCCTTTCGGTTTGCCCGAGCGTACTGTCATTTTTTTCACTCGGACATGGGAGTTTGCACTTGCTCATTTCGCTTTTGTTTTGTACAGAGGATTTATGATTAATTTGTACCACCGTTGACGCACAGTTGAATGACCTCGACATTGAACCGCAGTTTTTACATGTGTGTAAATAAACTATAGGCTGTAATAATAACGCAGGCGCTAATTAAAATGTTTAATTATCGATCAACATAAACTTTGAAGTAAATTCCCTTAGCGCCGACATGACAAATATCTATATATTCAGTCGACAGCGGGGGCGACGCGCGATGGCACACCGCTTAAAATCTCTCATCGCTGTAAATTTTAATTTAGCTACCACAACGTGAACAATTTAATTTAATTGCCAAATCATTAAGTTAAGCACGAAAATATTAGTCGGCACTAGTGCGACGGAATTAATAAACTCGACAGTACAAATAAAGAAATCAATGACGTATCTATCTTCGGAAAAAATGGCGGAGACTGTACATTAATACGTAGCCATAAATTAAAGCGTGGCTTAAAATTAAGACAACAAGCCTCTTTAATCTACAATAAATGGTGGTCGTCGCTCGGAGACCGGTTTCGAGATGGAGGCGCAAAAGAAAAAAGAATAATCCGGTCCGGAGCGGGTCCAAAATATGATAGGCATCCATAATACAACATGGCCGCTAAGCTCCTATATCTGTCTCTGTCGCACGCGGGGACCTTGTGTATGACTATCACACTTTATTAAGGTTGACCACATGTGGAGTGTTCCGCTAAGCCTAACCTTGATATCATACTCTCCGCTGTACGGGGTGTCCTAATGTCGATTTCATCTCGCGTTTTTACAATTTATTGCTCGACATCGTTTCCTCACGAGCTATTTACTATGTATTAATGAGTTCAAATGGGTCATATTTTATACGGAAACTTTATTCGTATCGCGTTCGAATGTCAATAAACTTTGGGTAAACTTGTTCTCGCAAATGACGAAAAGAAAAAATGCAAGATCTAAAGATATACTACATTTAATTTGATCGCTAATAAAAAACCAACACAGCTATTAATCGTTAATTTGTAACCAACACAACTAGATATTCATAACGACATTCATCTCATGTGCAGTCACATAAATGTCCCCTATGTCCTACAGAACACCCTATAGAGTCGGCCCCCCTCCCGCGTCGTCCAACCGACGGCGACCACAGCATTCCACATTACCAACACCACCTTATAAATAAAACCGTTCATGTGAGCCTACCTGCCGAAGCTTCTCTCAGAAAAACATAATGTAAGTAGGCATCCCGTGTTGACATCAATAATGTTACGAAGTTGCATGTCTTGCGGTATATTTTAATGTCTGACTTTTCCTTTGATTTTGAATTTTTTAGAACACTTTTTAAACTTTCGGATATTCGGATCTTTTTGCGCTGTGTGTAACTGGGCTTAACTTTTCGCATGTCGTAATTAGAGACATAATTAGTAAACAATTGACTTTGTACTCTAGGCGGTTCAAACGACACGTAAAGACTTAATAATTGCATTTGTGTATAGGTAAAGAAACATTATCGAGTAGGAAAAGCTTTAAGGAACGTCTTGCTACTTACCTACTTCGTTTTTTTGATACCCTTTACTTAAGACCATAGTAGGCTACTATAGGAAATTACTTTAAAATTTCACTTTTATTAGAAGGAAACGCACAGAGCACTCTTATCAATGTATGCATTAAAACACAAAATAGGAACTGATTTACCCAAAGCATAGAAACAAACTGAGCCAGTCAAGTGAAAACGAAACGGCTGTCATGTCAGTGCGAATAATATGCAAATTGTCCCGATCACCAGGTGGTCATTGTGACAGAACACTTTTGTCTAGTACTACCCTATTCTTCTCAACGAAACAAGATCACTTTCGCTAGCATTCCTGCGAATATGCTACACCTTTACTTTCAATTCTTTTCTAAGCAAATGTTTTGTAGTATTTGTTGAATGTTTGCAGCCGCAATGCCCTTTTAATGCGGTTGTAAATCAGTAAACTCTTTTGCTAAAACGTGAAAAGAAAGTACCTGTTACAATTTTCCACAGTTTTGTCGCAATAAATAATTGTGGATTTTTTTTTGTGTTGGCACCCTTTGGTTACCGTAAGTGATATTGCAATTAATTGTTGTAAGTACAAGAAAGCAGCCTCTTTGCCCGACTGCTGTGCAAAAAGGGTGTAAAACTTTTTGTGAAAAAGTGCAGGATTGTTGTTGGTGATAAAAGGTAAGCCTTTTACAGGAATAATTTGAGGTGAGATGAAATTGTACAGAGAGCAGGTTTTTCTGAAAGGAAAATATGAAGTTAAAAAAAGTTATAGTATTTTTAAACATGACTAACGATAACAAGTTGACACTGACAGCAAACATGCCACAGAAAATAAAACAACATAATTACTTTATGAACTCATTGAAGAGTTCGTTAGCAAAAGCTACCGCACAATATTTTTTCTTGATACGTTTTTGTATACCTACCTAAAGATTGCTTTCATTCAATGAATTTGCTGTTTAGCACTATTATAATTTTCCTTCCGGTAACAACAATATCTCTTTCATATTAGTCACATCTGTTGATAGTGGTGTTACCGTATTGATAGATAGGCGATATTAAGCGGTGCCTTATTTTTATTACCTATACGATTTTTTCACTAACTTGAATTTACATGAAAATCTTTGGTGTTGCACCATAATGACATAAACATAAAAAGTTATATCTTGGTTACCGCAACATTATGATTTTATTGAATTACAAACAGCTTTAAAACCTCATGAAAAATTATAGATAAACGGATACTGACAAAGAGTCATAAACATTTGAAGTTCAAACTTTAACTGCCAATTTTCATAAATATTTACTGTAGTTATTTTTTTTTTGTTCACATATTAGGTATATGCTATTGAATGGTTGTTTTACAAGAAGCTCCACAACATAAAATGTTATAGTATCGCATCTGCACGAGTGTATCGCGTGCCTTATTCGACTCATTATCGCCGCCTGCAATAACAGATGTTTCGCTGTTATTAATACTGTACGAATTAACTATTCGTTACCACACTATTTTGTTTTATTGTACAACTTTATACTTTGAGAAGGCCGAAGTTCGTAGAGTTAATTTTATTAAAATATTCATAAAGAAAATAGTATTTAGGTGCGCAAGCTTACAGGTAGGTAAACTTTGACCCTTTGAAATGGCAACAACGCAGATTATAGATCTACACCCATTTGACAGCTGAATGGCTGTTTTTGAAAGGTTATTTCTAATTGGTTACAGTAGTGTCAAAATCTAAAAAACCTCATTTCATTTCACTTCAATACTATCGACCCTGCTGCAAACGCACCTTTATAAACCTAAAAAAAGAACTTCAAAGCTTAAACCAGCCCACCGTAGGTACGTAAAATACCACACCATCTTAGCCATCTATTTTTGAAGCCACGCTCAACTTAACACCGCACCGTACGTATATTTCGTCATTTTATAAATACACCGTTGTAGATACCGGTGCCGTTACCTTCAGACAGGCGAAAGATGTATCTCGCGCTTGACCCGAACCAAGGGCACAAAGAACAAAGCTCCTAATTCTATTGAAACACCATTATCTAATAAGTTCGTGGACCATCGATCATCGTGAAACGTCCCCTCTTCACTTCCATGTCATTAATCAGTATCTATAAAAGTTAGGCCGACATTTGTGTATCGAATTCTTGGGTTTTTTGGGGCCGATTCCCGCTAGCGTGGTTTTACGTTATATAAGGTAGAAATTAGGTGTTCATTACTTTAATTATGCAGTTAAATTTAGGGTTCTTTGTATGGTTTAAGCGTAGGTGCTGAACTGTTTAATGATAACGGGATATTTTGGTTTGTTGTGTGTATGATTTTCATGGTAACATAAACACATAACATCACGCCTTGTTTCCCTGAAGGGTTAGGCAGAGGTGTACCTACCTATAGTAGGTAGTACACCCACATTTCGCCAGTTATGTTTAAGTCCCATGTAATAGGGGGCGAGCCTATTGCCATCAACCGGGCACAAATCCAGACTCCGGGCTGCTACTGAGAAATTCCAGATAGAAAAACCCAATAACACTTTGCCCGACCTGGGAATCGAACCCAGGACCTCATACTCAGCAGTAGCGCTTGCGACCACTACACCAACGAGGCAGTCGATTTTCATGGCAATGGCAGAAAAACCAAAAAAAAAAGAAAATTGAAATCTTTATCAACAAATACAGTTAAGACACATTGAAGTTGTGATACGTAACGTTATGAATACAAAGAAGTAGATTCATTATGGTTCTGTAGAAGAAGAATTAGAAGTAGATTAATCAATTTGCCAAGGATATAGGGCTTCATTACAGGTAAAATTATTTTAATAATGTATTTTGTTCAAATTCTAATTATTTGATAAGTTATTAAATAATTAGATATATAGAGCTTGTGGTAAGAAATAACAGCCGCACGGGATCAGGTTGATCGATCAGGTTAAGCTACGCTTGCCGCGGTTGATCCGTGGACGGGTGACCATCTTTACATGTCAAGACCCCTCCGTGCCTCCGAAAGCATGTTAAGCCGTTGGTCTGCTGTCTGCATTTGTGTATCTTTGACAGTCGTTACGGGTCGTCAGAAACTCGAAAGTCTGAAAGTCTTACCAGGGGTATCGTATTACCCAGTAACTAGGTTGTGGAGGTCAGATAGGCAGTCGCTCAATGTAAAATACTGATGATTAAATAATTAGATATTTTCTTGTTAGTACAATTTAGAAGTAGCATTACGGCAGTAAAAACAAAATTAAAAAGGAGAAGTAGCGCAATATTCAATCCAATTCATTGACACGCAGCATTTCATTGCTAACAAGGTTAATTAATAACGATTAAATAACCGATTTGCGTCAATTTAAATGATCATTTAACAACCTAATCGAATAACAATTTGCTCATCACTAAGCGAACGAGCAATGACTAAATCGATATGCTAACTAATGCTATGCATTTCTGAAAGCATTAACTGTAAGTGTCTGAACATAAAACTGATAGGTATGCGATATATCCGAGCGGCCATCAATCTGGGACTGATTCGAATAACATCTCGATATTTAGTATCGATAAAAAAGAGCATCGAGTGCGGTGCCTTTGTTCTTGTCTACGCTCGCGGTGATTCTTTAGTGTTGGGAGTTGTTGGCTTGCTGCAAAGCATATTGTAAGTTGTTAGGCTTTATTAATTCATCGGAGTTTTTATTCAGAGCAACTAGGACTCGTATGCAAAAGATTTACTCAGCTAAATATTTTATATTCAGCTGAAGCCCGTAATTTAAAAGAGTTTCATTTAATGACCTAAAAATGTTCAATTACAAATTGAGAATTAACATTTAACAGCTCAACTACCCCCATTAAAAATACATTGAAACAGTAGCTTTATAAATCTTCTAAGCAAAACAAAAGTACAATGTCCAAATCATAGGCAGGAAGTTAGATTAAAATCGGGCGTCACAAAGCGTCATGACTTGAATAATTTCGTCCGATAATAGGGTGGGGCCCTACGGCATGCGGGTATTTGACTCATGTACTACGGCACGGCATCGTATCGCGTTTCGTTACTACTGCATGCCGCATACCGATTGCGTGTACAACAGGCCTTATGTACGCGGACGACTTTTCTGACACTTGGGTTTTGAAATTGGAATGTTTGATTTTTTTCGGTTGAAATGGGCATGGGATGTGTGTCGGTATCCCATAGCTGAAACTTGTGTGGAAAACGACGATTTTGATGGAGAACGTGATTTTGTATTATCGCTCAAAAAACAATAGGTAAAAATAAAAAAAATTGCACGCTTGCTTGCAGGCCAAAAACCAATGACACTTAAGATGAATTCGACCAAAATGGTATACCTATTATAAGCCTTTCCTTCCGAATAAATTTTGAATTATTGACAGTTCCTTCATATGAAAACTGTCAGAAGTCAATTTTATTCCGCTGCGGTATAAGATAAAGCTGACGTTGGTAAAATCAGACCCTAGTAGATTATAAGATCTCACCTTTACAAAAACTGTGTACTTCTAGCAAATAAACATTAATTGATTTCGTTTTAAAAGTTTACAAGCACTTTTTTACATAACTAATAAATAATAAAATAAATATTAAATCAATTTTATATGAGTTATTATTTTTAAATACGTAACATAACATAACATTAATTATTATTATTTTTAATTTTAATTTGAAGTTATAATGAAATTGTGTATTGTGTTTTGTCTTATTTTTATTTATTTTTCTAATAATTTTTATTTAATGCATTATATGATCCAACTGTTGATTGAAACAAAGGAATTGAATCGAATTTAATAACGCATGTAAATTTTAAAGAAAATTCTTATGTAGAGTTTTCACTTCACTAACCCAACCATCGATTAACCAATCAATCGTCGCCCCAAATCCCATTAGCGCCACTATTTTTATCTATCACGACATTTTTGTCTGAAACGTGCGCGCGGCCGTATTCTTGTGTCGACAACCATTTGTCACCATCGATCGCATTCACCGTAAGTCTACCTCCCAGACACGCCGATTGCCTTCACTATCTATAATACGTAATTGTTTTATTTGTTCGAGCAAAAGTTTGATATATCGCCAATTGAGAACTATTAACAGATCACCGTGGAACTTTAATAGCCCATTAATGTTGGACGAATTGTAAACATCGAGAAAGTATTATGTGGGACAGTATTAAGAGATTTTGTGGTTTCAGAATAGACCTTTTGGATTAGAAAGTGGTGAAAACGTAACTACATACTATAATTATTATTTCTGAGGAAGCTATTTAGATCTCGAAGTGAAGTCGTAAACAAAGTCTTAGAAACATTTGCCATTAATTCTTCTATTGTATTAATTCTAGTGGTTTTAGAATGTTTTCCATTTCTACCCGGTATGCTGGAACCCTAAAAAAGACATGCTGTTGACATAATCCTAGCTTACATAAACATTTTCACAATAAATTAATAAGTAAGTACTTTTCTTTACAGCCTGAAATCAACTTATTGAAAATAAAATTGTTCATAACTCTTACCTCGCTTTGATGCTAATAATAGGTAAATCATCGATCTTTTGATTTCAATGATTGTGACAAGAAATGTAGGTACAAATAATAGATATGGTGGGCCTGTTTGTGTAGTTTATTTCTATATTCATCTCATCGCTAAAATACTAAGTATTAATATTACAAAGTAATACAAACCTACATAATAATCTACCAGTTTATTATTAAATCATCATTTTTGCACTATCTGAGTGTTAATCATTCCCTCGTAGATAGTTTCGCGAGACCAGTTTAAATCGTACAATTATAACGTAATATCTTGATTGCCGTCTTCGCACGAATGTTGCATCCCTTTCTTACGTACAGAATAAAAAAGAGAAAGAAACAACACGTACGATGGATCGTAGATACTTACGTGATTGAGGAAAGTGGGCGTGTTTGGTACATTTATTGAGTGGAAATTATAGATTGATAACACCAATCATTTACAACACCATTACTTCACTACTGATTCGTGATGGATATAAATTGAAAACACTTAATTAAGCGATCAATTAATATACTTTTTATTATGTTGCGGTCTAACTAACTTGTGCCTACCTGGTTGAATAATTATTCGAACTATTTCTTGCTGTTTTGAAACGAGAACTGATATTTTAATGTGTTGCAATTTCGTCTTCGGCCTGCAGAATATTGAAAGGGAGAAAGAATAACATGTATATGTTCTCTTTATTTAACTACTAACAGGGTCTGAAAATTAATACCCCAACAAACAAATAAAATACATTTCGGATCAATTTAAAGTGCTGGAACTGCCGATCTATTCTGTACCTAAACATCACGTCGTGAGCACTTAGGTGAAGTGAGTTTGAAGTGAGCGGTCAATTACTAGTAGAGCAAGGTGGGATGACAGTTCACATCACGCTCACTTCACCTAAATTTTCACGGTGAGATCTGTACAGAATAGCACCACTGGACACATTCGCAGATCTGTGATATCAGCTCTCTACTTTGAAGGAATTCTTTGCAATGAATAATCCAACAATTAGGTATATAATATTTATTAAACCTGTGGGTCCTTAAAGGCGTTGATATTTTTTGTAAATAGGAAAAATCATTATAGTCTAACTTCAGATAATGCAACTTTGCAAAATACTTAAGAATAAACTCCACGCTAACTTCAACCTAGTTTCTATAATCACACTACTTAGTTTACGTAATAAGTCTTTCAAAAACACGTAGCGTGGGCGGTAAAAACTCCCTTTGTTGCCGCTCGAGCGAGCTGATTTCTTAAATAATGTCGGTTTGTGTAGGTAGAGGGCTGGCGAACCACATAGCAGGCAGGCATAGGCAAGCCCCGGTGCAATCAGTCTTATTCCACGCGGACGCGCCGCGATTAGTCAACGCCTGGTGCAGAGACAACCGTTCCCTTTCCCCCCGACCTCCTCTCGGGACGCGAATATCGATTGTTGGTAATCGATTTTGGTTTGGGCGTGTATCGATTGTTTTAATTGAATATTTTTTTGTCGATTTTGTTACATAAATATTATTACAATTTTAAGTCTGGCAGTTGGGTTTTAAAACTGGATGATGAAGGCGTACTTACAATCGAATCGTGTTACAGAATTCGGTTGCGGCTTGGCCATTTATTTCACAATTTGCCTCCGTCAAGAACTGAACCGTGATCATCTGAATTTACTGATTGCAGGACTATATTATTATGATTGTTACCGGAAAATTTTCAAACGAACTATGTAGAAGATACAATAGTTAGCCTACAATGCTAAACTTCCGTCTTTCTAAACTCCAGGATGTTACAGACAGATAAGTACCCGCTATTAAGGACCAACCACCGCGCAGCGTAGGTCACGTCAACCATAGCTATGTAACCTAAACGTTCTCCGCATAAGAAAGGGGTAAACAACATCCTCGAAGTCGTGCCCTAATCAAGGACTGGCCGGCCTTTGGCTCTTCCAGCAAATTACTGTTGTTGAGAGTAAGTATGTCTTCGTTATTATGTGAGGTATGAAGTTTCAAAATGTTTGGGCGTAGGTATAATTATGTTGATGAAACGGTGTGTTATGTGTTTAGTTGCGAATATTAAGATGTTGTCCATGTGTGATCATAAAAATATTGGTGATGACTGTAGGTACTGACGATTTATGCTGTTATAAATAATAATTCATGAAAATTTTTCTTACATATTCGACTGATTATTTACAATACATATTAATACATAGGTATCTGGAAATATTCATTCAAAATTTTGGCAGGAAAAATCCATGATTTTAGATTTTCCGGTCCGGTAAACAACATCATCGAAGTCGTGCCCTAATCAAGGTCTGGCCGGCCTTTGGCTCTTCCAGCAAATTACTGTTGTTGAGAGTAAGTATGTCTTCGTTATTATGTGAGGTATGAAGTTTCAAAATGTTTGGGCGTAGGTATAATTATGTTGATGAAACGGTGTGTTATGTGTTTAGTTGCGAATATTAAGATGTTGTACACGTGTGATCAAAATATGGTCGATTTATGCTGTTTTTAAATAATAATAAATATTCACTCTCGACTGCTTTGATGGTCTAGCTAGTGATTGCAAGCGCTACTGCTGAGAAGGAGGTCTTGGGTTCAATTCCCAGGTCGGCCAGTGTTATTGGATTTTTATTTCTGGAATTTCTCAGTAACAGTCTAGAGTCTGGGTTTTTGCCCGGTTGATGGCAATAGGCTAGCCTCCTATTACATGGGACTTAAACATATCTGGCGAAATGTGCGTGTATTAAAGGGAACACCTCTGCCTAACCCTTCTGGGATTACAGTAAATAAGAATTCCTGATTTTGTCTATACATTCGACAGATTATTTACAAAAATGACAAATATAGGTAATATAAGTACATTGAAAATTCTGGCAGGAAAAATCTAAACTTGGATTTTCCTGTCAGAATTTCCGACAAAATTGTAAAAAAAAATAACATTGTTACAGTCCCATGCTTTGCTAAAAGAGACCTTATGTAATATAGCATGTATTCTTAAGTAAAAAAGCAGCTAAAAGCAGCGTATCTCGATCGCGTTTCCCGTAAAGAACTTAACACGCCACATTATCTATCCACGAGCCTTCCTTTATTCATTACCTATATTTTATTCACGTGGCCGGCTGTTATCGCGACTTTTCTCACTGCGGCATTATAATGAAGAGTTTAAATTTAGGAGTAATGGTTGACCAATAAGATAAAAGCGAGAGGGCTACGCTTGCAAACATAACCAGACACTTCACTGAACCCTAAAGCTAAAGTCTTAAAGATCAGTATTGTGTGTTTCAGGTGGGTTTTATCTTGGTATTTTGGTAATGACGGACGCTTGGACGGCCGCATACAAAGCAGCCGGCTACCAGAATAAAGTTATCTCGCGATACATCCCCGTATTAATGGGCAACTCGTTACTTGGGTATTGAGACGTTACGGATCACCAAACCTGATGATTTTAAGGCATCGAACTTTTGAAAAAATCAACATGGCCGATCGTTTTATTTAACAGGTTGGTGCGTTGGTGCTCTTCGTTCAAAGCGTGTGCTAAAAGTATGATACGAGTCAATCGAGATTATTTCTGATGGCTCTGTAATAAAATTAGCGGATGCAGTGAATTCGCATAAGAGGTTTTGTTTATTTAACTTGGTATCTACTTATGTTACCTACGTTGCTTTTGGAACTAATCAAAAAGGCTCGTGCAGACAGGTGCGACGCGATGACCCGACGCGACACCGGTGGAACAATACTACCATGAAGTTTTCATAGAAATTGTTTTATCGGTGTCGCGTCGCGCCAGCCTGCACGAGCCTTAAGTTCTCCACGAAGGCAATTAATATTTTTAGCAACTTGGCGTACAGCGAAGTTTTTATTTTCTTAAACATGTATGTATTCTATACAGAACATATCAGGTTTTTTCTGATAGGAAGAGTAAACAACCCAGCATTATGACGAATACTTATATATTCCATCGTAGCGTTTAGTTAAGTCACCATAATGGTCGGCTCACAATAGTCGAGCACGCAATCACCGCGATCTCTATCGCGCACCATGACCACGGCCAATGTCTGCGGTCACAGACTATAATTTGCCAGTTTTCGCCGCCTAGCTGGCTGTAATTTTATAACAACGTCGAACAACTTGAAGACTTCATTTTGATATTTTAAACTTTACCTTTTTTGCTGCAGGTAGGCCCGTAATCATTGGCTTTCGGTTACGTAACGACGGAGAAAGTCCGCCATAATGCCACAGGGACGCACATCATTTTATCATACAAATGAGCAGTATCCTCGCTTATTGAGATGTAAAGTGACCGTTGTTTTGTCCAAGAATAACACATTAGGAATATAAGTTAATGAGTCAATGTGACTCGTTGTTTACACACGTATAGTCTCGCCTCATAGAAAACTAATCTGGTAACCAAATGTTCATTCAAATGGTAAGGACTCGTGGACGTATTGCGCAGTTCCATTGGAAAAAATCACTATGGGCGAGCGTTAAAATGTGCAAAGCACAAGACGACGTATTTAAATGAGGCATGTGCCATAAACATCAAAGAAATGTCACATAAATCATAAAAGGCTGTGGAGACAAAGGCTCCTGGCGTCTCCAGTAGTCCCTTAATAGGATTTCGTGAAATCAGGTCAGGATAACATGTGCTTCTAGTTTATTGTTCCGTATTGTACAATCTTCCGGGTTCTGCGGGAATCCATTGTCGACTATCGGCATGCAAATTTTTTGTTTCATTTTCGAAAGACGTGTCTTCGCTTTTTGATTCTTGCATTGTTCAGTTTTTGCTAGTCTGTTTTGAATATCATAACCTTCAAAATGTTTTCTATCTTTGTTGCGAAACAGGCCAAAAATCTTAACTACTTACATGAAGCAAAACGTAGACCCAAATATTCGGGTTGCATGTCTGATATCTATTCATATTGTAGTGCCTAGACTTAAAGTACAGGCAATTTTAGGCACTTATATGATAATATCACGTGTTTCGCAGGTTCACTGAAGTCGCATTACCATTTCTATAACGTACGTACACGCAAGGAGCGAGAATCGAATTCGTGGGAAGTCTAAGGCGTCGGACAAAACAAATCACCGTGTCATTCCATCCATTTACTTGCAAATTTCGTGCAAAAGTATCGAAAAAACCCCAAGATAAAGGTACAAAAGTGTTCTATTCTAGTCGCCAAATGAATAATTACCTTTCACGTCTCTCCTTTCAATCTGCGCTCGGCGATCGATCAGCGTCGAAGAACTCTTTCAGTGGCATCACCCTTGCCGCGCTCAGGTAAGGCGCAATTAATCTGAAACATCCCAAATCAGTATTACATTAAAAACTAAATAAAAAGCCCGCAGCCTGCCGTTTTTTCGCCGCCGCGTTTTCTTTTCCATTCAGATTTTTTTGACAGCACGAAAAATGAGACTCATTTATTTGACTCGTACACAATGTAGGACTGTTTGAGTACGAGTATTTGCTATAAATACGCATTTTTCTTTACATCTCCTTCCTCCGTGGGGTGAGCATTAGCCTCGGATGCGAAGGGAGTCTCACGTGATCCCTTTGTTCGGTTTCGAGATTTTAGGGGAGTGCTGATGCTTGTATTCTCATGGAATCCATCAAAATAATCGCACACTCATGTATAATGGATTCGTGGTGTCAACAAAGTTTCACGTGATTAACTGCTGTCGTATTGGTAAGATGTGATATATTGGTTGTTTATGCGTATCAAGGACAAAAATAATACTTTATAAGGAGTCTCAAAATTTTCAAAGTTCATAACAAAGTACGAAAATATTCAGAAGTTTTTTATGTGCTTAGCTACTGTAAAATTAATGTAAATATAAGCTGAAATTGACGTATATACTTTTATAATAATGTATGCGTCAACTACACAGTCGTGACCTGCCCCTCAATTATTCAAACATCAAGACACAACTAATCAGGAAGCATAGTCTTTAATTTCAACTGCCTTTAATTGAAACGGCGTCGAACCCCAGGCCGTGCCATACAACTATACGCGTACTTCAAATCGCTCTCATTAGCACACACATAAAAGGCAATTGATTCTTTATACTTTTTAAACGCTGACTTTTGTTTTACTGAACACCGTGCACTGGCAATGTCATATTTCGACGTTCTTACATTTGTTAAATGCTAATAGTTTTTCTAAACTCAATTTTAAGGTCCTCGTGCGTTCAATGTTCGTCGGTCGGCCGAAACATTGGCTCATTGTGTGATAAATTAGTGAACATAAATAGTGTTTTGTCTTTGGCCATTCAGCTGTAATTAGGTAGCACAATTTGCTCTGTTGAATCGTTAATGAGACTGACTGACTTGTGGACAAAAAGCGGTAAATCTATTACACAATGCGTTCACTGATTTTTATGCTTTTGACAGTTGTTCGTTATGAATATGTAACGTTTGGGAGGCTAATGAGTTTCGTAATGGTCCCCATATTGAGCAGGTATTTCAACTATTTTATCATTTTAAGCATGTGTTCCATTTTCATGGCTGTTCTCTTGTTTATCAACATTTTTGGTTAGATAGCTATGTGGCTAAATTATTTTGTTGCACTGAGACTTCTGAAAGAGTTTCCACTTTCCAGTTTTGTTCTAGAAAAAAAACTAAGCAGATTGTTTTTTTTTTTTTGCAATGTCCAGACATTTGTAAAGTTACCTAAGTACCTACTAACAGAATACCATCTTTTTCTTACTTGTATAATTATTATTGCTCCACTGCAGGGAAATCACGATTAGAGTTTGTAAAGTTCACTAAAATTACTTTTTCTAGAAAAACATTAAACTGATTCTCAGGCCTCCTGTAATAAAATTCCCAATAAAATTCAAGCTTTCGAGAATGGAGATTTTTTTTACTTAGCTTAGGTACTGGCAAACCCTTGATTTTAATTTTACAATTTTCTTATCGACAACTCAAGTTATCAATCACAAACAAAATAAGTTTGAACAAACCACTCGGCGATTTGTCCAAATGAAAAATTAATTTTGCCGATGATTAATATAATGACTTACAATAAAACGTAATTGCTGTTTGGAAGTTTTTACATCTTCCTCTTGTCTAAATTAATTTGTTTCAACAGAACGGTGGCAGAATTTAACATTGTTTAACAGCCTGTAAAAATACCGACGAAATCATTTTTTTTTTGGTTTTAAATTCGACCTTCTTTTAAATGGTCTTTAGAGGTTGAATTTTTTGTTTTTATTTCAAACTGTTACAGCTGTTTACGTTTTAGCTGCCTAACTGAGCATGAAGTTTTTTTGTTCTGAATTCAAACTTTCACATTTATTTTAACAAAAGACCACAATTAAAAAAAATATATCGAGACCACCATTTTCAACTATTGAAGTACATTTTTGATTTTAGATAATCACAAAACTCCTCTATGTGTCAAATCTGAATCCGCGGATCCCGAAATTCATTCAATTCCAGGTATACTATAAGACACCTCCCATTGAAACCTGAACCAACACAATCAGGTGACAGCATGAGATATGACATTTCGTAAAACAATGAGCGGGATCTCGCCGTAATAATAGCATGAAATATCTGTGGTAACAATTTATATTCTAACGCTGGATTCAACTTGACAATTTATTAATCAAACCGATTACCTCCCCTGCAAAACCGGGGCCTATTGTGAAAATATTGTCGCCCAAACAATCCTATGAATAATTAAGGATTTAAATTTTAACACAACAAAGGCATAAAACAATACACGCCCTTCAAAGTGGACAAAGGCATTTCTGTGAGTGGCATTTTAGATGCCCCTCGTAAAATTGTTAATGTGTGGGATGGGCACTTGATTGTTAGCTCGTAGTTAGCCACCACATTCTTTACTGCCTACATACATATGTTTTAGTATTGCAAAACTAAAATAATTTAGCTACAACTAAAATGTTGATATTGTTAGCTTTATTCTGCAACTTTTGCCCGCGACTCCGTTTGCGTGACTTGCAAATTGGCGAAATTGAAATTTGCTGTATTCAGAATGCAGTGATCATGTTTTACGGTTAGGTGATATTTTGGAAGTAAGTATTTGGTTCAAAAGTCAGCTTTGTCTACCTCAAAGATATCAATTTATTTAGGTTAGTATAACTATGCCTGTGTTTATTAATCTACCTACGATTGTTAATTATTTTTCTTGAGCAAATGATGTTTATTATTTAACGGTACGTATATATAATATTAGGTATTCATAAAGCCTAATTAAGAACAAAAATGTTAGATTAATCCAGAAATCAATTAAGGCCACCATCGGTTTGGTATACGTCTCCGACACATGTCGGTCCCCACTTCCCACTGCTTTTTCCATAACGACCTGTGAGCCCCTCCCTTCTTTAGAGAGAAAAGCATAATCCATCACTGTACGTCACCCCTATTTTGGTGCTTGCTGTTTCACTCGCACACTTTATCAGAAAGTATGTCTTTCCTTGTCTCGCCCGCTAGGGGTAGTTTCTCTCAGTCGCCGCTTGACGGGTGATCATTTTTCTTGTGGCGCGTTCAATCATCGCGTCACTATCGCCTTCCCTTTCGTCCGAGGGCTTGTTTTTATGTTCCTCTCGCTTGCACGGGCCCTTCCTGTCTTTCTGAGTGTCCCTTATTTTCTGTTAGCGGTGCGTGTTCCACTACGCGCCCGTCGACCAAATATGGCGTCTTTTGTGTTTGATTTTGACGTTTTAATTTTTGTTAATAAAGTAGTCGGTTTTTTAATTACTTTTCTTTTGTTGTACATTTTTATTAACATAACTGTAGAAGGACGGGTTGGGTAAGCAAACATTTTGAAAGACGTTTTTATTTTTGAAAGATACCTACTGGTATGCAGAAGGTTTTTTTTGATAAACCTATTACTTAAAGTAAAATATAAAGGAACTAACATTATTGCTTCATAAATAATATCTTTGTTGATACAACACATGTTTAATTAATTTTGCTATTAATTTATATCGCGTAGTAGCTTAATGTTAAGATTCAAATTACAGAGTATTAATCCACCAGTCATAGGTACTCCGTGTAGAAACGTATGCAAATGCACTGAATGTGTTTAATGGATGTAGAATATGCAAGGAATTCAGATAGTTTTATTTTTTATTTGCGGGTATAAAATGCAACAAATTAAGCCACCAAATGTTCTACCGAAATTCAGTAGTTTTTGAGTTAGTAGATTTTTAGTTTTATTATGAAAAATCCCAAATTAAATCATTTGAAGCCAATTTAAAAATTATTTATAGCGCGACTGTACTGAAATTTAAATTATTATCATAGTTGATGCCGTAGCAGACCTTTGCCAATAATTAATAGTTCAAAAATGACTAAAACTTTGGTGAAGATCACTAATCAGACATTTATTTTTTTGTAATTTTTACCATTAGGTTCAGAAAAAATATTGTCTAGTGCAAAAAAAAAATACTACGCCTGATGTACAAATTAGGTACTTTATACGAAAATATCTTTGTTTTATCAGCTATTCAGAAAGGTATGATTGTCAATACTTTTGCATGTGTGACAGAGAAGAGAAGAGTTTTATGGGAGGCAGGTAAAATTGCGAGACGGTCAACCTGTTATTTCGTATTCATATTATTCGTAGCTTTTACCTGCGCTTGAACTCCTAACACTAGGTAGGCAAGCTTTGTTTGATTGGTCACTTTTATTCTCTCGGCATGACACGGGGTGCGACTTCGTAAAATCTGGTCGTCAGCGTTTGTTAGTTTCAACTCTACGTCGCGCAAGCTCGTGTTTTGTTATCTGGCTATTTCCCTAACTGTTGTCGCGTATCTTGCTCTTGTCCTGTGCTGTGCCTTCATAAGTGCTGACTATGGCTGCATATTCTAATCCTGAATACGCTGACATAGTGTACTAACGGACTTTTTGATGGTAACGCTGCTGAGGCGTGGAGAGAATATCAACTTCGCTTTCCCAACCGCCTACTCCCACACGTTACTGTCTTCGGATCGACTTATCGTCAATTATCTGAAACTGGCAGCGCCCAAGGAAGCAGGCAAATTGACACTGGTCGTTCCCGGAGATACACGGCTAAGGATGAGGAGCTGATTTTTCACCGTTTCATTGACGACCCCAACATATCGACAAACATCGTAGCGAGTGAGCTTGGTATGTCACAGTGGAAAGTCTGGACTGTAGTTCACTTGTTAGGCCGACATCCATACCACTACCAACCCGTCCAGTCATTAGAAGAGGGAGATCCGCCGAGACGGCTTGAATTTTGTCGTTTTATGCTAAGTGCCGACGCCGAAGGCAAAACTTTTTAAAAAACTTTCTGTGGACCGATGAGTCATGTTTTGACTTGCTGGATGAAAACGATCCAAACCGATGGATAGGGTGCGGTGGGCCGATTCCGTGGCCTGTACGAACCCCTGATCTGACGTCGCTAGACTTTTACATCTGGGGTCATATGAAAAACCTAGTTTATGTGACCCCAGTAAACTCAATTGAAGAACTATGGGAGAAAATAACAGATGCGGCGGACCAGATGTGGGCAACGATAACATCAAGAATCCCAAAAACGAAGTGAGGAAGCGTATAAAAACATGTCTTCGAAACCGAGGGCAGCACATCGAACAAGACGTGTAAAATGTGTGTAATTACAGTTTTTAAATTGATATTGATTAAAAGTAATAATAATGTTGACGAGGGAGCTTCGTTCCTTACGGGGGTTACCGCACACGTTTTTTTATTCACTTATACGTACTTTGGTATCTAGGGTGTAGTCATCACGCAAACATTGTGCTCTCGTATTAAATTGTTTTAAAAATATAATATTGAACTGTTAAGTGACTAATCTACGACTAAAGTGATGAAAACAGTGCAACCAGTGTGTGAAAGTGTTATCTGAATGTAATATACACTATAAACTAAACATTAACAATATTTTAATATCTTCCATAAATGAGACAAAATCTGTGTTAAAATAATAATACTGTGTTTTCTAACAATCTGTGATAGTATAAACAGCTATCATCTGGGATGAAATTGTGCAAAGCATCAAAAATAACAAAAACAATTTTTCAAATCAAAGTGATAGGTTGCTGGAAAAAAAAAAAATTAAATGACAGTCATCCTAACGAACTACGTATTTTCTTTATTCCGAACTAGCAATCTATTACAAATTTCAACTCCTTATACAACTGCCACCGTGGCCTGTCCGCAACAACGTCTACCTCTGTACGGCACATGAGGACTCGGGTTCGAATCTCGCCACCCGATTGTCTTTTTGGAATGTTAGAAATCTTGAACTAAACATACAGAGAAGTCTAAAACTATTCACTACCTATAACCATCCATCACACACACTCATTCATCATGGATGATTACGAAAACATTACCCAAAGAAGACAAAATATTCGAAATAAAAATATGACGACTAGCACTAGTGGTAGTGACAGCGAATTAGATGTGGAAGTTTCATACCAAAGCTTACCTAACGTAGTAGGAAATAGTGATGATATTACTATATTGAAGGCGGAGATAGAAAATCTAAAACTGGAGCTGCAAGCGGCCAACTCAGAAATTGATAACCTAAACATTGAAAATAACACACTTAGGAATAATCTACAAGACTGTGGAAAAAAGATAAAATTACTAAAATCGATAGGAATACAAGAAAGTTCAAACAAAGAAAACTTACCTAGGCAGTTCTATTCGCCTCAATATCAGCGGAGAGTACGGACACTAATAATGAAAACTGGCCTACCTAGGACATCTTCCAGAGATTACACAATACAGGCATTAAACTTGATAAGCCCTAAAGCTGATGTTTTAAACAATTCGGTAGCGGACAATAATAAGTCTCCTCGTGTAGATAAGCGGCTTTCATTTGTAGCAGCCACACGTATGGCTGAAAACCTACAGGATAGTGGATTAAACAAAACTATCCTAAATTTCTCCAAAGAGGACAGTTGTGTAAATAGAGAAAGTATTAATGTATTGCACACACCAATTGATGAACTGACTCACGACGCTCCACGCAGTAGAAATACTTCCTCACGTAATTACAAAAATCTTAAAACAAAAAAAAGAGTTATGATATTATGTAATGAAGAAGGGAATGGACTACGTCAATCACTTAATCAGCTACTGGGATCAGATTACACGGTATTCTCGTTTATAAAATCTGGTACTACATTTGAAAACCTCATCAATTCATCAAAAAATGAAATAGCTAAATTCAATATGAATGACTATGTTATCGTAGTTGGGGGCAGCCATGAACGCAACCCTTACGACACGGAAATGTACTTGCATGCATGGCTATCATCCGTCAAGAACACAAATATAATTATAAGCGAGGTTCCAACAAATAGATATCTCAATGAAACAAAACTCAATTACATGTTAAGGTTTATCTCTGGAAAGTATGACAATGTTATTTTTATGGATATGGACTACTCTAGATATCGGCCTCGGAGAACTCATTTTATGCTTAATTTATCTAGATCTTTATTGAGAGAAATTTTGCAATTGGACTATAAATACAAATCAAATGAATACCAAATTTTATTAATTAAACAAAGTAAAAAAATATATGTAGATAAATCTGTACAAACTGACTTTACAAACCATACAAATAAAATAGAGACCGAAAATTTCGAAGGAAAAATATGTAATAATAGCTCATCTAGCAATAATCAGTCTTTAGAGGAAAATACTGTTCGTAGTGATTTTTTTCGTGAATAAATACTTATGTGTGCTACACCAAAATATAGCGGGTCTGCTTAACAAAGCAGACACCCTCTCTATATGCCTTAATGAACTGTCAGAAAAAGACTTGTCCGTTGATGTACTATGCATAACGGAGCATTTTATGATGTCAGGTCATGAAGACCGCCTTGTAGTACCTAATTATAGATTGGCTGCGTGTTTCAGCAGACAAAATAGTAAAAGAGGCGGATCTTGTATTCTGGTCCGGTCTGGACATTCGTGGAGGGAGTTATCGGAGGTTTCGGAACTTTCATTGACAAATGTAGTAGAATGCTGTGCTATTGAACTGACAAGTTATAGAATTGTAATAATATGTATCTATAGAGTACCAAAAGCAGGAAATTTGAATGTATTTTTTAGCAAATTAGAGCAATTGTTGACATTACTGGCAAGAAGAAATTATGGGAATATTATTATTGCAGGCGATATAAATATAGATTTATTGAAAAAAAATAATATAACTTTAGAACTGAAATGTCTTCTAAAAAGCTTTAACATGACATTAGCAATAGAAAATCCAACCAGGATGCAAAGCCAAACCTGCATTGATAATTTCGCCCACAATTTCGAGAAAAAATGCAGGACGGAAGTGATAGAATTTGCCCTATCGGATCACACTGCGCAATTGCTGAAGTGTCCCGTACCCATTAACTGTGTTTTGAAATATTGGTATAAATCACAACGAGACTTTAGCCCAGAGAATATGACAAAATTTAGAACTTGCCTGGAGAAACTAACGTTCTCTGAAATCTATAATAATGACGATCCAAATGATGCATTTAATTCATTTATCGAACAATTTAAATTATTCTATGACCTATGCTTCCCCCGTAGACGTATTAAAATACCAACAAGCAAAAAACCAAAATGGATATCACGAGGACTTAAATTATGTAGCTTTAAGAAAAGACAATTATTATGGACGTCTAGACTTGAACCTACTCAAACAAATAAAACAAAATATGCAAATTACTCAAAATTATTTAAGAAAATAATTAAATTGACTAAACGATCTCAAAATAACTACAATATTAAAACTTCTGACAATAAAAGCAAAATTACATGGAAAATAATAAAAAACTCTAAATTAAATCTACCTAATGACTCAATAAATACAATTCAAATTGACAATGAAACAATCAACAGACCTCAATTAATTGCTGACAAGTTCAACGACTATTTTGTAGGAAAAAATATGCCGATACCAGGATCAGGCAAAAGATCGGGTGCTTATATATTAAATAAACAAAAATCAATGTTCATGGCTCCATGTCAACCGTTACAAATATTTAACATTATAAAAGGTCTTAAAAACACTAATAGCGTAGGGTATGACGAAATCTCAACTAAGATTATAAAACATGTTGCCGATTTAATTTCTAAACACTTGAGTCATATTCTTAACCTGTGTATCAGCCAGGGTGTTTTTCCTGACCGTCTTAAGATCTCCATAGTTAAGCCTATATTCAAAAAGGGTAATAAGCAGCTAATGCAAAACTATAGACCTATTGCGCTTTTGCCAATTTTTTCTAAAATTTATGAGAAATATATTTATAATGAGCTTTACGCATACTTAGAAAAACAAATGATTCTCTGCAACGAGCAAAAAGGTTTCCGGAAGAATATGACAATTAATATGGCTGTTTATGACTTTTTAAATAAAATTATGACTAATATTGATAATAAGACACCAGTTTGTGCTGTGTATTGTGATATGACGCAAGCTTTTGACTCTGTTGACCACAATATTTTAAGAAACAAACTTGACTCCTATGGTATAAGAGGTAACATTCTAGACTTATTATGCACTTACATTTCTAAAAGAAAACAATTTACTGCTATAACAAACTTAAACTTAAAGACTAAAGAAGAAGTAACATACCTATCCAAAGAACGCACAGTGTATTTTGGAGTACCACAGGGCAGTGTATTGGGTCCCTTATTATTCTTGATTTATATTAATGACCTGCCCAATGCCATAGACTTTCCCATAACACTCTTTGCTGACGATAGTACGGTAACAGTACCTTGCAATAACCCAGAATTATATGAGCTTGATGTCAATACCGCGGTTAATTCATTAATCTCTTGGCTTAATAATAATAATTTACGAATTAATCTTGGGAAAACCCAAATAATGCACTTTGGCCATAAAAAACCTAGTGCGAAAATGGAAGTTCACTACCGAGATAGCAAAATTCATGACGTAGATAGTGCGAAATTTTTAGGCTTGGTTATTGACAGGCAGCTCAACTGGAAGGATCACATTGAAGCGCTATGTAAGAAAATTAGTAGTTCATCCTATGCCCTGTATAAACTTGCTCCTACAGTTAACACAGATGCACTGCTTACAGCTTATCATGGTCTTGTGGCATCTGTATTAAGATACGGCATTATATTTTGGGGTAATTCTACAAACAGAGAAGCCGCTTTCAAAGCACAAAAGCGATCCATCAGAGCCATGTTTGGACTACAAGTAATGGACAGTTGTAAACCGTATTTTAAAAAATACAAAATTCTGACACTACCGGCTCTGTATATTTATGAAACTGCCTTATTTGTTAAGTTAAATGCACACTTGTTTCCCCACCTATCAGATGCTGTTAAACGTAACAGACGGAATGACATGTTACGCGGACGGAGAGCCAAAACAGCCTTAATGTGGAAGAGCATATTCTGCATAGCCCCGCAAGTTTATAACAAAATTCCAAAATCAATCCAAGTGTTAAATTTAAATGGGTTTAAAAAGAAACTTAAAAACTTGCTATGTAATAAATGTTATTATAATTTAAACGACTATTTGAATGATACCTTGACATCCTAATTATATTGTAATCTTTTATACTTTGACATCCTAAATAAATTGTGTGTGTGATATTACTTTTAAATTGGCATACCTCAAATTGTAATTTTAATTTGTAATCAATAATGTTAATTCTAACATAACTGTAATAAATATCTGTACCTAATATTTGCACGCCACACTTGGCAGAATGTGATGATACCACTGACTAATTTTAAGACCATAAATAATGTACCATATTCTGACAAATAAATGATTATGATTATGATTATGATGATGATTATAACGAAATTGTTTAATTTGATTTTCTGAATGAGACGCACGCCTTCATGTGCTAAATCAAAAACGATTTTCTTAATGTAGTCCATGACTTTGTCTTAATTTTCATACCTTTTTGGATAGCTGATAAGACAAGGATATTTCACTATTAAGTTGGAGATCAGGCGTAGTATTTTTTTATTTATACTAGACAACATTTTGTATGAAGTAATAGCAAAAATTACAAAAAATTAAATGTTTGATTAGTGATATTTGTCAAGGTTTTAGGCATTTTTGAACTTTTAATTATTGATAACGATTAGCTGCGGCATCAACTATGATGATAACTTAAAATTCAGTGGGTACAGTCGCGCCGTAAATAATTTTTAAATTGGCTTCAAATGATTTAATCTGGGTTTTTTCATAAAAAAACTAAAAATCGAACTAACTCAAAAACTGCTGAATTTCGGTAAAACATTTGTGACTTAATTTGTTGCATTTTAACCCTACTATGACGTCTTGCAAGGAATACGTTGAGTTACCAGTAACCCTGTATATCTTACACTTATGTTACATAAAGAAAATTTGTATTTTTTGTTTGTTGAAGGAAAGATTTTACCCGAACCTAAATCAGAGTCAGCGCGCATTAATTTGTTTCTACCTGGTTAATGTCCTTTATAAAATAAGGCCTTATCTATCAGAGGAGCTGCGGATCTAGTTGGTTGAGCACTCGTGCTATCCAACCTAAACTATGCGGACACAGTTATCGAGCCTTCAACTAAACTAACTACTGATCCAGAGGGTGCACCTGCCCTCGATTCTGATCACTAGTGGAAAATAATGCGCAAAAAGACAGTGCTCGCAGCAACTCTATACTCAATCGCACAAGACAGCTGCGAACAGTTTTAGGTCCGCTGCATCGAAATGCTAGAACAATTATGATATTCCCCTGCCAATTAGGAATCTTTTAAATATTTCGGTATCTTCAGAATTTGACTGCGGCTGTTTGTTATCATCTCGTAGATAAAACTGGGTAAGACTGTTTCGAATAAGTCTATAATATAACTGGCTGTCATGTTCATCCCGAGTCAATCTGCTTTTATAGCCTAACTTATGGTCACAAGCCTATGAACAAAGGGTAAAGTACCCTTTGTTCACAGGTTTGTATTATATTATAATTAATTAAATAATTTGTGGATGTTTTGTTAGTTAATACTTATAATACACATGTTTATTTACCTATTTTATTTATTGCAAACGTATTATAATTTATACAAATCGTTTATTTTATTCACACGGGCGCCACAATAATTATAATGAGATTATTCATTTATACATAAGTATTATTACTATTTAAATTATCAAGTAATTAAATACAATATCAGTACATCATGGATCAAGAACATTTTCTAATGCAAACTTCACTGATACATAATTTGAATTGCGGGTATAAGTAGATACTTATATAATTTCAGTCCGCATATAACAATTCCTCACAATACCAATAATTCGCATTTTTGCCTCGTCCGCTCGACGTCCTTATATCAGCAGGGATCCAGCAGAATATCAGCGTCAGGTATACTGCTTGACACATGCTGAGCTGGACTCTAATATGGTGCAACCTTGAGATTGTTTTTCTTTTTTTTATATTGGCACCTCATAATTTCTGTGCTATTTCTTTTGTGTGCACTAAATAAATGGTTTATCTATCTATCTAACTAAACACTCCGGTTCCTGAAGGCCCAACCAATTTTATCTGACAAGCAATTTGAATGTCTGTTGTTGTTTCGTTATAACTACCACAAGATGAGACTTGGCTGCAAAATATATCGCGATCAGACTTTTGGAAAGAAAGTTTTAAAAGCCCGGTTTAAATCTTACAACAAAAAGAAATAGTATCTTCACAATTTGCGTATACTATGCAATGTGCATGACGCTCCGCTGTCCGCTCCCGGGACCGCCCGGGAGCTCCGTAGATTGACTTGTCAGAATATTTGAATTTTAATCCCAGCCAAACGTTACATAAACACCACTTTATTTATTCATGAGCCTACCACTGCACTGGCTACGTTTGTTGTCAAGTGAATCTGGAATTTAGGGATGAATTGGATTGGAAACCTTAAGAATTAGCATTAGCCTAGATAGGTTAACGAAAAAGTTAGGTACATCATTGTTTTGCGGTAAAAAGCTCTCTTTGACAATTCTGCTTTAGATAATTATTATCCTGTACCACAATCTTCTCAAACCACTTGTTTTTGCTATAGCGTAGCGTTTAAAACTAGTGAATCATAAGGAAAATGAAAACTCTTTTGGTTAGTGCACAATTTTGGAAACTTTTTCATTAATTAAAAATGTAAGTTTCCAAATAACTTCAAACGAAAACAAAATAGTATGAATGCTTCACGCAATTATTAACCTTATTGACATTATTATCGAAACAATAACATTTTTTTTACTCAAAGCAATATTTTATTCGCAGGTCCCCCTTATATCGACGCACGCTTCATGTGAGACGAACTGCAGTATATTATTAAATTATTGCAGTGGACTTCTGTTGTCCGCCATTTGCTATATATAATATTAGTAAGTACTTACCTAGTATTTTTATACCGCTTACTTTATTGTTACTTCTATAATTTTACCTAGAAGGACATTTAGTGACCCCATTGGTGATGTTCATCAGTAAGATCAGGTGCGTAGTACTCGCAACCAGCGCCGACGTGCGTGTGTGACCAGCCAATCTATTCTGTAAACATCACACCGTGAACGTGAGTTTGAAGTGAGCTGTCAATCCCTAGTAGAGTAAGGTGGGATGACAGTTCACATCACGCTCACTTCACCTAAATTTTCACGGTGGGATCTTTACAGAATAGCACCACAGATATAATATGAACTTCACGTTCAAAAGGAGTATGTAAGGATTGTAGCAGGTGCATACCATTCTGTAGTTTTATGTCCTATATTATCTCTGATAAATTAAGGGCGAATTTCACCAATGAAACTGAACGCGAGCAGCACATCTAAATCGCGTTCAAAAGCTGTCAGTCAGTGTCAATATTCCCTATCAATGATGTCAGTGACAGCTTTTGAACGCGGTGTTGATGTCTGTTCGCGTTCAGTTTCATTGGTGAGTTTCGCCCTAAGAAATAAGGCTTTGGTCATGCTCCAATGAACGTATACTAAAAACTCAATTATTATTTACAGCTTCTTACAGTATTTAATATTATTTTGTTTTTTAATAAAAGGTTACACGAGCTTGCTGATTGCAAAATTCGCCTCTAGCCTCGGGTAAGGCGCGATGCGTGCAACTCTTCGCGGGACAACTGGTGTGTTCCTCTTGGCACCACATATTTTATCAAGTAGGTATGTGAACTGTTTTTAATTTTTAGTTTTTTCCTAAATAATTGCATATATTGTAAAGCTTTAGCGCAACCACTCGGTAGCTTAACTTAATAGTTCAAACAGTTTAGAATTTGCAAGATAACTAGGAGTAGTTACTCGTATCTAGCAAATCCACCGAAACGATATCGTTCATAAGCCTTCGGGGGTCACATTATTATTTTACTTTAATTATTCTTGAACTAAGTCATATAGGTAATCATCATTATATCAACTTACAACCCATGGGGAAAGGTCTTAGTTTTTTCATAGCCAATTTAGTATAGATGCTCAAAACGTCTATTAATTGGCGATAGTCACCTAGTACCTATCTCATCCTAAATATGAACGGAAAGTATCACATCCTACGCTCCTAATAAAATTTATTAGTATTAAAAATCCCCAATAAAATAAATTGGTAATAAATATGGCTCTCTATAGACTTTAATTACAAGAAATCCAATAAGTTACTGTCATCGCGATTAGTATTTTAACGTCATAATTATTCCGGTCAATTTTATGAATGGGTCCAAGTGGAACATACCACAGGCTTTTATAGCCAAGAAACCTTTAGGCGGTAAACGATTTGATGGCTTTTTAATAAGTTGCCTTACGCGGTTGGCATGAAATTTAATTAAATGACCATAACAGATAGGTCGATGTGGTCAATAAGGAAGGCGAGACTAGTGTTAATTATAAGGATTTAATGTTAAATTGTGAACTGGTTTGCAGAAAAGGGTGACATTATCAAGTAGTCATTTCTATCTATATTAATTGGAAATTAATTGCAACATAATTTATTGTAAAAAACTAGCTTTTGCCCGTGACTTCGCCCGCGTGGAGGTCGGAAATGATCCCACGGGAACGTACTCCCCAAAAAGCATCCCATTTTATAAACAAGGCCATGGTCTATGTGTGTGCCGAATTTCATCGAAATCCGTTCAGCCGTTAAGTCGTGAAAAAGTTGCAAACAGACAGACAGAGTTACTTTCGCATTCATAATACAATATTGTTATAGTACTAGCTGTGCCCAGCGACTTGTCACGTATCATCTACACAAATAAATAAAATTGAAGTGCCAGTTTGTAATGTCACAATAACCGCTTTTTACTAAATCTTCGAGAGTTGGGCTACTAAATGCAAAAAAGATTTTCGAAATCCGACTTTTTGTTCACAATTTCATGGGGCTTTTTTTTGCGCAGAACCCTATTTATTTTTCTAAAATAAAAGTAGCCTAAGTTACTCCCCGTAACATTAACTATCTGCCAGTGAAAGTCCTGTCAAAATCGGTCCAGCCGTTTCGGAGATTAGCCGGAACAAACGGATAGACACACAGACAAAAATTTTAAAAATTGTTTTTTTGTCTGTTTTGTTGGTTATGTACCGTGTGTACTCTTTCATATTAATATGCATGTAGTAAAAAGCTGTTATTTCGATCTTACAAACATACACTTAAATTTTATTTTTTGTATACGTATTAGAAGATTATGGAAGTACGGATTCCGAATTAAAGTACTATAAGCACTTTATTGCTGGGCAGTGGACATAGGCCTCCAATTGCACGCTCCTGAGCTCATTCCTGGGCCACTCTCATTCATTCCACCTTGATGGTTGATATCTAAAAACAAACATTTTAGTTTATCTACACCCTTCTTAACTTGAAGGTCGCTCGATCTTTTATCTTTATAAAAATAAAAGCAAAGGCTGTTACTAACTTCGTAGTATATAGGCACCTATTTATTACTTTATGTAAATACAACTCGGAGTGTCTCGCTGTAGAGTTTTGAAAATGGAGTACATTTTTATCACTTGTTTTCTTCTTTTCTTCAGATGGGCAGTTGTTTTTCTTATTGTAATTAGATACGGAGAGAGCCACAAAGGTAGGCCGCTAATCCAATTTTTTGTTTTTATTCTGACGCGTACAGGGGAAAGATAGTGGCATCCATTAGGGCTACAAGGCTGAGTAAAGAGCCGACACCAGTTGTCGTGAAGCATCCTACATAATATAAATATTCAATAGGGGTTTGAATATGTTAATACAACGTCTCCTCATTGGGTTGTAGATTGCGTCATCGTTTTTATCTTATACGACATTTAACTCCGGTAATTCAATTTACTTTATTTGCATAATGTCGCCTCCTTTCTAAAGTAGGTGAGTATGGAAATCTCACTGAATGGGAACGCAATTCGTTTGTCCTTTGAAGTGTATAAATAGATTATTCATGTTGATTTTCCGTTTGATAAAGTAGTGTTTTAATTGGATGTATGTGCATTTAGTTGTACAAATTTCAAATGGAATTGATTACAGAAAGTTTGTAGTGATATTTTACGCTTGTTTCAACCTACGCTATCGTTGTTAACATCAACCGAATCAAAAAGGTTTCATCACACTATTACGAATAGACGAATGGAGATATCTAGAATTAATCGGGCTCTGAAGGCATACAAAGCCGTGAAATATTGCTCGCTCGTTGTTCACAATGGCTACGTCTTCATCACGACCCCATTGTTTTTTTTCTTTGGGCACCACACGCGGGATTGTTTTCTGTTACAGCTATGGAGTTGGGAAACGTGTTCTGCTGTCTCTGTGCCCATTTATCAGGGACTAGGCACATCGAAGGCTTAGCTTGTGGAGATAAAAATATCTCTGTACTTAAATATAAAATTCTTACATACTTGTTAATAATATTTATGGACGGTGACCCGACGATAGTGGCCTGAGGTGTACAAACCATAATTTATTTTATCACAGTTCTGTGTGCTTGTAGCTGTAGAATATACAGGTATTTAGAATATATATTTTGCTACTTAAATGTACCAAAAATAATAATAATATTGTACCCACATATTCAGAAAGATATAGGTACTACAAATAACCTAACATAACATCACGCCTCTAATCCCCGAAGGATTAGGCAGAAGTGTAGGTACTACCTATACTTAGTTCACCCCACATTTCGCCAGTTATGTTTTAGTCGCATGTAATAGGGGGCGAGGACATTGCCATCGACCGGGCACAAGTCCAGACTTCGGGCTACTACTGAGAAATTCCAGACATAAAAACCCAATAACACTTTGCCCGACCTGAAAATCGAACCCAGGACAGCAGTAACGCTCGGCAGTTGCGCTTGCGACTACTAGACCAACGAGGCAGTCTGAAATAAACGTAATTAATCAGAACCAATTAATCAGCCACGCTTCCACACAAATTCTCAATACAAATCCAACATATGGGAAGGAAATAAGTTTTGTTACAAACCTACCTACCTGTAGATAGGTACATATATACAAAGCCACAATAGAACGGTGCTGTTCATTCCCCGTTATCAATCTACCATGATGCCATCTGTGACGCCGCCATTACTCAATTTCCTTTGCCGCCAAAAAAGAGCGCATAAAAAGAATTCAAAGAAAGAATTCAAACAACCATTTAGAACATGGAATAGAGACGCGACGCTTCACTGTTGGTTTGATGTTACTCTATGATTTATGGCTGAATAAATAGGTATTGGAATTTATGATTTTGAACGGGTCTAGGGTTTGTTTACATAGGTGTTGCATAGTGGGATGCTGGCTGAAAATGTTTTATTTTCAGGAATGATGAAGCAATACGTTGGACGTAATATTTGATAGCTGTGAATTCTCCGTATAGGGTTTATTTTTATTATTAAGCCAGAGTAATAGATATCTATGAGAATATTCAAAACGATAGCAATCTAGAAAGAATTTGGAGCCATTTTTCAGGATTGTGACACGAAGGTAAACCCAGGAGACAAACTTCTTTGCTATCATTGATTTCATGTCATGAGCCACTAATTTCCAAATTAATATCGATGTTGAAAACAAATCAAACAACTATGAACCAATCGCAATCAGTAAACAAACGCCTTGTCGGAAATAGATAGATTCTTATCAGATTTGCATATCTATACATTTTCGGTTTCTAAGTGGAATGTCCTGGTGCACCCACACAGAACCGAATTTGGACTCTTGCACTGTGTGTTGGTACCACTGAATGATAATTTAAATTCATTCTCTCCGCCGCCCGCGCCATCATTTGGACAAATGCTGCGTCATTTGTCTAAGGGGCTGCACTGAGGTACGGGCGGGAAAACCACCTCAAATAATCGAGGAAAATCAACCTTGTATACAACACTTTAATGTAAGTTTTCCAACAACACTAAGCGATCAGATTCCAAAATCTTCTGTTGATGTAAAGCTACGCAAAATTGATATTTACGTGCAAAAATATAGAGTTCATTCGGGTCCGCGCCACCGAAATCTCATTTTGTAAGCTTCCGAAAACATTTTCACAATGAAAAATGAAACTTATAAAGAATGTTCGTCGGTTGATTTTTGATCGGCAAACTTTCATTTCAATGGGTATTGAATTAAAACTTACCGTATTTGTGCTACGTTACTAATTAATTTAATTATTTATCTCATTGTGCGCATGTTTATTCAATACACATAACTTTAATGAATAGGTGCTTATATATGAAGCTTCTGTATCTCTGTAATCGATGACTATAATATTTATAATTCGACTAATTTTTGTAAACAAGGATTATTTAAGTTACGTAAGTACTTAATTAAAAATTTTGCGAAGATCGTTTTTACAGGAAGCAGAATTGTCACTATAAAACAAAAATATTAACTAATTACGGCAATATTATTATTAATATTGCGTATCTATCTGAAATCCTTACCAATAACAAAGGTGAACCTTTTTACTTTCAAAAATTATCCACACATTTTCTGATAGAAAACCTATTTTCACGTTGATCTCGACTCAGGTATCTTACGTTCAAAAGCTATTTATCTCGTGCAGTATTGAAGAAAACTAGGTTAGTAAGGCAAAGGTGTCTCGGTATATTGACTTAGTCAACCTTCTCTTGTCACTTTGTATCTTGCAGAATCCAGGACCAGGACCTATGTATTCTCCAGGTATTATCGCGGACAATTGCGGTGAAATTTTCGACCTTAGTACTAAGGTAATAAGGTTGAAAGTGGTTCATAGCAAATGTACGCGATGGTACTATCGAGGAAACTTATATCTGTCCGATTTGAAAACAAAATCCCGTGCACACGATGACCACATCTGTTAGCAAGTTTTACTATAGCGGCCGAGCGTTGCTAGCAAGAATAGTCCTTACCGTGTATAGATGTTCGTTTCTCCGATGGTCAATACTGAATAAATGATAGTTCTAACTCAGGTTCAAGAAGGTAGCAGGGAAAAGATGGCGAAAGATGTGAGCTAAATATAAAACCCTTACAACCCCTTGTACCCTTAGAGAAACTATGATTAACTCTGGGCTTTTTACCCGACTACGGTGAAGCCAAAAGGAAGGGTAATGAGTTTGGCAGTCTTTGTATGTATGTTTGTATGTTCCACCGTAGTGCCCAAATTGCTAAAGCGATTTTAATGAATGAGGTGTCAGTAGATTCGCAATAATAGTCCAAGCAACATAGGCTACATAAATTTTACCAAAGTTTTATATGACGCAATTTAAACCTAAGAATCTAAACTTGAAAAAATTGAACTGAGATAATCGTCACGTGTTTGGTATCAAAAGAAAGGTCTTGGCGAGCACATTACAAATATATATATATATATATGGTCTCACTTACTGTAGGTATACCTACTATGATTATGTAGGTGCCAGGAACACCTCCATTAAACAGACATGGATGTATAGTATACAGTGGGTGCGACCACGGATCTACCTTGACCGCTTTTGTACCTATACATTTCTGGATTTCTAGTTGAATTATTTTCTTGTTTCGTCCTTTTTAGACCCCTTTTTTACATAGTCGGGTTATAGTTTTGTCACCACTACTGTTGGATAAAGGCCTTATTCCATTAGGCCATTTGATATGTATTTTATTCAGCTCGTTTTGCCATTTCCATCATGTTTTGCCGCGACATCTAGATAAATAATTATGATCATATTTACTTAATTTATCTTTTGCAATAGTATTCTCTTTGTCGTGTCTCACGATTAGTTCAATCGTGATCGAATCACTGGTTAACATCCTGATTCAGATCTGCAATATAACAACATGTAGGTATAGGCAATGCTAATTTAAATGTTTGTCTCAATGCGGAAATCTCTCTGGGTCGGCTCAAAGCTCAAAAGACGGATGGTGGATGATATAACCATTTCAGTCAACTATGAGTCTACAGGGTCAAATTAAATTAGCAAGCGAAACTCAGCAGACGTAATGGGTAGGTATCTATCGATATCTAAACCCGACAAAATAAAAAAATAAAAGATTTGATGATTTTTGTTTTGGGTCAACGACCGCTTCTGGTTTTGTTACTTGAAGTTGAGTTCAGAAATCTTTTTTTGTTTTGTTTAATCTTGTTTAGATATCGATTCCCATCATGTCTGTGAAGTTCAAACAAAATAAATTATTTTTTAAATTAATACTTCAACTACACTTCGGTTGATAATCCCATAAAAAATCATCAAATTAATTTATTTTTTGCTTTATCGTGTTTAGATATCGATACCCATCACGTCTGCGGAGTTTCGCTAGCTAATTTAATTTGACCCTGTATAATAGTCCAGAGCTGATCATGACCTTTTCTTCTAAATTCAGGAAGCTATTATCAATCAAATTCCCATAACAGCCATCCCGTGGTTTAAAATAAAATAATTCTTATTACTTTTAGTTGTATACGCTACGAGAAGGAAATGAAACGCATCAATTTCCTCGGAAAACCTTAATGTAGTACATACAGGCAATCATGTAAAAAAGTATATAGGTACATAAGTACATTACTGAGGCTCATTTGTATCGGGGTAGGCAGTCAGTGTAAAATAATCGGATCCCGTAAATGTTATATTAATGATCGTCCATTTGTACGAGTGAAATAAATTTGATGAAATTAAAAGGAAAAAAAATCAGTATGAATAATTGGCGTTCGCTTGTTGTATGTCCGCCTTCTGTTATTAAATTCCACGTAGGTTTTATGTGAAATGTGGAAAGAATTATTCCGTACAAGTCGGCCATATATTAGCAACGGATTCTATGGTTTTTTTATCTTTAATTAATTTGCTGTTGCTGCTTTTACTTATGAGACTCTTCACATAGTGAATAACGATTGAGGAAAAAATGTGAAAGATGAAGATTAAAAATCTTTCACTGCCCTACATTCTTTCTTAATGAGACTCAGTGATTAGATTTGATGTATTGTTCTGGGTATATAGCAAAAACTGATTAAAGAAGAGATTAAATTCCAGATCTTGACAGAATATGACGTAAGAGCAGTAGACCAAAAAGACCTCCTTCAAACTAATCCGCGAATTTGATTCTTATCTCGATTTTTTAACCACCAACCCTACTGTCCCGAAAGCAATCTAGTTGGGCCCAGGATTACTCGTTTATTTTTTTTTATTTTATCTAATTGTGCCCGCGGTATGCCCCAGAGATGGGGCGATGTGTCGCGGAGTATCTACTCCGCTGCCCTGCGCGGAAACCAATTTCAAAAGACCCAGAAACTGTACAGAGTCGGATGGATTTGCGATGTTTTATACCTAGATAAAAATAAGGGAGTTAAATTGAAGAAATTTAGTTTATTAGCAGTGTGTACAGGAATGCAATGTCTGCCTGCGGAGGGAACTAAGATTGACGTTGCAACGTAACCTTTTTATTATCTAATGAGAAGGTTTAACATAGTCGTGTTGAATAGTAGAAATGCAGAGTCCTCGTCAAAGAATGACTTACGGCTCCAATGTTTAGTAAACTCGAGTCTATTTGCTTCGGAAATATTTGAGATATCGATCACAAACCAAATCTTCGACCCTTTACAAGCACGTAAAATACATATTAACATACAGGTGTATATCAGAAATCGTAGGGTAAATATTGTTCGGAAAGGATAGCATACTCCGGCCCTGTCGAGAGTGGCGCCCCCTTCAGCCCGCGAGTGACACTGACGGATCGCGGGACATTAGTCATAGTCGAGACCTCCCGCCCTCCCTTCCCGCACCCCGCACTACCCCCGCACATACCCTGTTTATTTACTTTTTGTAACGCTATTGATGTTTAATTATAGAGCACCCTAATGTACCTCGCCTAATTTTGACGCGTAATGTTTTGCTTGTAATATTTCATTGCATCACGAATATATTTTGTTAGTGCTATGTCGTTTGTTAAGTGCTATTTTGAAGCGATTTTCTGTCTGCAGTCGATATTTCTTAGGCAAATGTAGAAGCGTTTGACCGAGATACTTATTAACTACATAATTTGGACGCTGTCTGGGTGAACTCAACTATAAAACGTTTTTCAACTTAGGCATGAAGGCGTATCTCGTAGCACCTAACTTGTAAAAGTGCAATAGTTTAAAAAAAATGTTTATACAAGGTCAAATTAAATTAGCTAGCAAAATTTCGCAGACGTGATGGGTGGGTGGGTGACGTGGATCGATATCTAAACACGAACGAATAAAAAAAAAATTTTTTTTTGAGGGTCAACAACCCCTGGTTGTGTTGTTGCCTGAAGTAGGTATGAGTTGACCAAATCAGTTTTATCGTGTCTACATATCGATACCCATCACGTATGTGAAGTTTATACAAAGCAAACTGATTTTCTAAACTAATATTTCAAGTGACTACACTATCTGCGGTTGATGACCCAAAAAAAAAACTCATCAAATTAATTTTTTTTTGTTTCATCATGTTTACCTAGATATCGATACCCATTACATCTGCGGAGTTCCGCTAGCTCATTCAATTTGCCCATATATATTCTCAAAATCTATTTAGTTCAAATATTAAAAACATTACATATGACCCTTACGACCATGAAATCCAATAAATGCCAATATACCAGGTTCTTTGCTCTGAAAATATTTTGCAAGCAACGCCGAATGGCCAAACTTAATCTACTCATACACATCGAAGTATCCATTCCCGACAAGCTAGACGCAAATAAAACGGTACAACCAGCTTTCAGTTGAAGTGGTAAAACAAGAGAAATACTGCTTAGTTCTAACCGGAATGATAGTTTGTCTTACCACTATGATAGTTGTTCATTAATACTTGAACAGCTGTGTCATTTCAAGCTATCAACACTTCATTTTGTTTTGCTGCAAGAGTTAGCCTATTCATTCGTAGATGAATGATTGAAATAGGTTTTATGTGGGCAGAACATTCATCTTTAAAATAAATCTTTATTAGCGTGCCCTAATTGCCTCTTCAATGGGTATCTATTTCTAGACTCTATAATTTAGAGCTAGCTTTTAGCTTGCCTTTCTATGAAACTAACTATTTTTAGCCAACAATTTATTATTTTGTTTGTATCCAAGCCCAATTAAATTTCTGTAAAAATCGACAACATAGAACTTTTTACGCTGTAGTTCCATCTACGTAGATGGAAAGTTAAAAGTTCTATTACGATCTATAACGTTACAGATAATTATTATTATTTGGTTATTACTTCGATTTTTCTAAGTTACGTTCGCAAAGTAATTAAAAAATAATAATATCATATAAACAGGCAAACAAGTCCCTCCTCTCACTCCCTAAAACAAACACTCATCTTCAACAGTAGCAAGAGCAACATAATCATTAACAAATCGAATTTTCCATCAATCTCGTGACGTCATCGCTTACGATATCTTTACCTGGGAGGTGGCGCCCCCTGCCTTATCACATAGCGACATGATAAATGACTTGCGCCTATCTGTTAATTAAGATTTTCGCGGCTCTCACGTGTAGACGGATGTCGGTAATTTAACTTAGATGTTGTTGGATGTTGGATGACGAAAAATATTGAATTTAGATAGTGATTGTTGATGTGATAGTGAATGTGGAGTTTAAATGGTGTTTTCTTGTAGGGTTATGTGATTGGTAATAAATAAGGTAAATAGGAAAATTTGATGTTGGGTGAGAACATTATTTGAAGTTAAGTTGCTGTTCCAACAACAGAATTTCACTTTTAAAATCAATCTTACGCCTAATGCGAAAGAGAGGCAATATTTTTCTGTCTTATAGAAAAAAATTTGAAAACTAATATTTTAACTTAAATACACAGTAAAATGTAAATGCATGTAGGCTACAATTTAATTTTTTCTTTAACAATTGAAAATACTGTAAAACCTTACATAAATACCCCGGCTGCAAGTGCAAAGTGTATCAAGACATAGTCGAGATAGTTCGCTGATCGCCGATAGAGGGCGGGCCCGAACACCCATTTGTCAGCGAGAGGCTCATTAGGGTCGAATCTGGTTGAATCTCCAGGGATTAAGGGTCTCAATACGAGGTAGTCGTGACGAGTGTACGGTAATGGATATTGTAGCAAAAATCTTAGGTTTTAGAATTCTGAGTTTATGTTAGCTGCTGATTTGGCAATAAGATTTTTTTTTTATTAATTTTTTTTTTCTGTAAGTAGGTTTATACAAACATTTTTACACGTCAAGCATTTTTTTTTAAACTAGATGAGGCCGGCGTTTCCTATCTGACTACTCTGAGAAGAAAGGCCGAAACAAACTCAGAGGTCACAGTCTCTTTTAAAGTCCAGACATAATCTTGGTCAGATCATGTGAAGACCATGTAGGTTGGTGTCTGAAATGGTCTTTTGAGGAAAGAATCACACAGATTGATTGATTGATGTATCGATCGGACAAGTATTATGTGTGGTCTAATCTACATTAAACTAGGAAAAACAATGTAACAGTTCGTCAGTAGTTATTAGTACCACTAACAAAACGAAAAGAAAAAAAAATGAAATTCCAAAAGTGCACGCCTCACAGACAGAAACATGTTGACGATAAATTTTACGGGAAAAAGTCTAAGAAAATTTATTGATTTTTGTTAAAAATTTTTGAACGGTTATGAGTTTGTTATAGAAAAACAATAAAATTTACCTATCCGAAGGATGAAAGAAAACTTATAGAAGAAGATTTAGATTAATCCATTGTGTTTGACGACGTGAATCGTGACGACAAACAGACACACTTCCCAACGGAAAGCGCTACATGTTTTTTAAATACATTTTTTGTTATATCATCAGCTGCCTAGCCTTTTCCCAACTATATTGGGGTCGGCTTCCAGTCTAACCGGATGCAGCTGAATACCAGTATTTTACATGGAGCGACTGCCTATCTGACCTCCACAACCCAGTTACTGGGTAATACGATACCCCTTGGTAAGACTGGTTGTCAGACTTTCGGGCTTCTGACGACCCGTAACGACTGTCAAAGATCCACGAATGACAGCCGGGACCAACGGCTTAACGTGCTTTCCGAGGCACGGAGGAGTCTCGGTATGTAAAGATGGTCACCCATCCACGGACCAACTCCGGCAAGCGTAGCTTAACCTGATGGATCGACCCATGCGGCTGTTATTACTTAGCCACGAGCTTCTCTATTTTTTGTTATATACAGGGTAAAATTAAATTAGCTAGTGAAACTCAACATACGTGATGGGTATCGATATCTAAACATGATAAAATAAAAAATAAATTTATTTGATGATGTTTTTTTTGGCATCATTATCCGCCGCCGCCGGTAGTGTAACCAGTCACTTAAATATCAGTTTTTTTTTTGTGTAAACTTCATAGACATGATGGGTGTCGATATTTCAACACGACAAAACAGATTTTATCAACTCACACTTCAAGTAACAATACTACCAGCGGTCGTTGACCGCAAAAAAAATCATGAAATCTTGATTTTTATAATTTTGTCGCGTTTAGATATCGATACCCCATCACGTCTGCGGAGTTTCGCTAGCTAATTTAATTTGGCCCTGTATATCAAGGTAAGTATATTTATCTAAAAATATATTAATCTTCCATGTATAATTGAGTTTATGAGCGATTTTATGATGGAAAATTTTGACAAGGCGACTTATCGAGAGTAGAGCATTCTCACACGCTGAAGCGTTGTGAGGCGTGCAATAACGAGAATTTGACACGGACCTCTGATAAATATTTTGGGTTAGAAGAAAATTATATTTGAATGGTACACACATTGATTGAGGGGCTTGTGGCTAAGTAATAACAGCCGCAAGGGTCAATCGATCAGGTTAAGTTATGCTTGCCATGGTTGGTCTGTAGATGGGTGACCATATTTACCTACATAACAAGACCGCTCCATGCCTCGGAGAGCACGTTAAGCCGTTGGTACCTACCGGCTGTCATTCGTGAATCTTTGACAGTCGTTACTGGTCGTCAGAAGCCCGAAAGTCTGACAACCAGTCTTACCAAGGGTTATCGTATAACGCAGTAACTTGGTTGCGGAGGTCAGATAGGTAGTCGCTCCATGTAAAATATTGGTCTTCAACTGCATCCGGTTTGACTGGAAGCCGATCCAAACATAGTTGGGAAAAAGGCTAGGCAGATGGTACAAAATTTATTGATCTGGATTTCCAAAACAGACCAAAATACCTACTCCCATATCAGATCATAAAACTTTGTAAGAAGAATCAACGTACTTGTTTGACTAAATTGATCCAAATCTGCGCCCATTACTGCAGTAGCTGCACTCAAATGAGGTTTTTACTATTAAACCTACCTTGTTATTATGTTATTATTTGTTTTTGTTACTAATACTAGCAATCACATCAGATCTGTCATATACATAAGTATATTAGGTAAGTGTCATTACCTACACTAATCGGCTTTTCAAACTAAAACTCAATCCTCAGAAAACGATAGTTAACTCTGCTATAATTTACTATATACGATATAAATCTATGTACGACGATTATAAAAACATTACACGATAGATAATATAAACTTATCGCGACCGCCAATCAGAAACGAGAAGTCGAAATAAATCGATGTTACATCCAATCATTACTCTACGTCAGGATCGACTCAATTAAAATATCGTTAATGTGCTACAACTAAACAAAAAGCAACCCTATGTTGTAAACTTTAGAGCTGTTTTTTACACTGTCAATATTTTTACCTTGCAATGGTCATTATGGTAAATGTAGTATACTATAAAACCACGAAATCGGCGTGTCGGAATCGGAATAAAGGTAAAATAAACAGTCGGTAAAGCTGCGCTGGACACGAGGTAGTAAGTTTTAAATAATATAACAACGGCCATTATAAAAATATCAACTTGTAAATGGTATTGGGATAATGTTTATTCTCATACATTAGATAGACGAAAGAACTTGATGAGATAGATATAGTATATTGTTCTATTATAGAAAATATTCATGATTTCACATTTATAGGAAATGGATGATCTCTACGATACCACTATCATTTTCAAATTCATACTCGAAGCATTTATTTCAAATAAATCAATTACAGGCACTTTTGAATTGTCAAAGGTTCGGCCAGTCAGAAACATAAACCTAGTTGCACATTCCAAAGCGTAGGAGGTACCTATTCTACCTATGGAAAAGAAGATCAATAGATCTTGAAGGCATTATGGCTGTCTTTTACAACTGGCGTTTCAGGTCGGACAGTCAATGAAGATTTTATACCTACTGTATTTCATTGCTTAACTGCATTACTTATTACATATTGAAATAGGCCCTATAATTAACTACATGTTTCATACATTCAATTCAATTAATAACGTCAGCTAAACAAAACACTATACATTTAAAATGACCACCATTTAAATGTTCAAAATCCATATCTGTCTAATTTGTATCCAGTACTCTATCAAATTATAATTCTAGTACTTACATTACTGAACTAAAATGATTGCGTAGTTTTTCTATTTTTCATAATCAACGTAAAGTCGGTTGTAATTTATCAAAGTGTTTACCTAAAACAAATACGGAGTTAAGTACTGTAATCTATATCTCGTGTAGTTTATCTCTAACTAGACCCATGGTATTTTGCTTTAGTTTCAGAATTTAGTTGATTGTAACTGCATTACTGCAATATACAAAATTATGTATTGTAATATTTACCTATGTAGGTAAATGTTACAATTCACTACATAGGTACTTACATTGCTCACTACTGTAGCACAGCTTGGTCATCTATTAGGTACCTTGTTTTCTGCTAAATTCATTGACTATTCCATCCTAGACATCATTTTTGTTTTTTTTTTACTTGATCTATACTTTGATCAAACATCTGTTCGTTGTCAAATTCATAAAATCTACTTGTAGTCATTTCACCAATGAATATTTTCCACCCGTATTTGCAAACTCTACAGCATCATCGATCATCTCGTGCCCAAAATGCCCTAAAACATTTCGACAATCTACATGAGTACTTTTTAAAAGAAAATATTTACAGTCTCCAGCGGTGTTATCCTCGTGTACGAACGATAAATTACTTGTAATTTCGTACTCGGGTGATACCTGAGCTCAGTGAAAAAACACGAGACATAGACGTCTTGGTGCGTCGCAAATTACGGTCATCATCTTCTCATCAGGAGCGTGGGTACGCGTTGATGTATCGCTGTTCGGCTGGAGGGTACCGGAGCGTACCCATATAGGGACTTGAAGGTGCAGAAGGGATTTTTTCGTAGGTGGGTGTTTAAAGTTCGAGAAATTAATGAATTTTAGTGTTATCAAATGATGAATTTTATATGTAGTTGTCTATTGCACCTGAGGCATTCTTAGTTTTAATTAAGTTAATTTAAAATAAACTGCGTCTCTCTCTATTCCCGACAGTTAATCCCAAACGGTGGTCTCGCTCTTTCTATGACATCCATGTCGCAAACATCGGATGTCGTCTTGTGTTGTGTACTACTATATCCTCCTGGTTTAAGGAAGCCCTTGTTTAACGAGAATCCTGGGAAGACCTCGGGATCCCGTACAGAAACAGAAAGTTTCAGTGCCGGATTGCCTACTTAATACAGTAGTCCAAATTATACTTACCAGTGTGTGATATCACACAAAACATTAATATTATTATAAAATTGTGTATGATCTGTACTGATTCTGATGAGTGTATCTATATTCTATGAGTTAAGACTGCATTGAGTATTGTTTTAATCAATACTCTTGGCGCTTAACACACTTTGATTTCGAATAATCCGTGCCACATCTAGACACATTTGAACTCTGTGATGTAAATATGAGCACTTCAACGTCAGAGAGAGTTGGCTTAAAGAGTAAATGGGCGTTCAGCGTTAGGTTTTAAACTCCACTAAAGTTTGTGCCTCACAAGAAACAAATTACAAGGAAACAAAATCACCGCGGTAGTATCCCGTTACATTACATTATGTTGCGTATATCGCCACCTGCGAATATTGCTTTTGTGAACGTAAGACAAATAAATCTGTGAATGACCGACATGGATACCCATGATGGAGGCAGGCTTTGCTAGTTTTCTCTCTTTTATCTAAACAAATATTTTCATAAATCCGGAATTTTAGAAACTCAATATGATAGCCGTGAGTTAAATAAAAAATAATCTGGTGGTTTTTCAGTTTGAATCTGACTTCCGTTTATTTTGAGCATCTCAAGCGCAGATTCCTTAAAATATTGATAAGTAAAGTTGATGAGTGAACGTGATTTTTCATCGTGCATATTTTTATATTCAGAAGTATTTTCAAGTTCCAATAACAAAATTCAAACACGTTGCATACCATCACCGTCCTTCTCTCCCCAGAAAACGTCACCTTTGCAGTCATGACGATACAATTAATAAAGTTCAAAAAGCAGCTGTCACTGCGCATCCTAGTAATACCATATCGAAACCAGCTTTCAAAAGTCATCATACTTAGCCCATTTATCCAAAACAGAAAAGCAGACAGGCATTACAATATAATATTTCAACTGAAGGTATTAGAAAGGCAGTAGTAAGCGTACGACGGTAACTAATCGTCGCGCATGCGTAGCCAATCGGAATTACTGTGGAACAATTGCTGGCAACGCTTTAGGTAGCCATGGGTGCTTGATTTGATGTGGGAAAGGGTATTTACAGAACTAGAGACTAGAATGTCAAATTCGTCGTTGACAGCTTTTACTTCGATAGCTCTAACATCATTCTATCTGACATTGTTTTGTTGCGTATGCGATTTGTTCTTTGTGCTCTTTTGGGTGTTTAATATTAAGATCTTAATAAACCATATACTCAGAAATACTTTATAATCTATTCTATTCTATCAAAATGAAACTGATTTTTTATGTTCTAAAACATGGTGTCTTATTATCGTGATTTCCAACTTCCTTGGTCACGTCACGACTAAAATGGAGAAATATTTTATACAGTTTGAATGAATTAATTAATAATGAAACGTGTCCAGAAATTAAAGGCAGAAGGAGGTAATTATGAAGAATTAACTTAACTCTCCCCGGGTATTTAGAAAAACCTTCACAGCAAATTCAAAGCCGTCCAAGCCTGAGAAAGAACATATATTTTCCTATTTTTTCAACGTCCACCCACACCTAATAGTTTTTACGCATCAAGCGGTAGTCGTGTAAAAACGTAAATTACCAAAACGGATCGCCGGTAAAAAAGTGGGCTGGCCGTCAGATCATTAGTAAGAGCCAATGGTCGTTACCTAAAAGTCATTAGCGTCAACTTTTACCGTAATTTGAGGTTGTATACCAACCTACATAAGTGTACTATGTGATGGGCATTTTCATTATAATAATTTATGTAAAAGAACCAATTTTGTGTTATTAGTTACGACTTTCGATGATGACTTGATGGGGTGAACTTGATTGCGAAATTGTACCAAACTTGTTTCGTGACTTTCGATAGAGCTTTTGCATATTTTGCCTTCTTTTCCTCATCGAATTATAATCGAAGTTGTAAGGTTTTACATGTAATAACTTAATTTGTCGCTGCAGCCTTATTTTGTAAGATCCTATACCATAACTTACCGATGATTAGGATCACCCAATGACTCAATTTCCATACCGGTGTACATTTATACAACTTGAGTTATTCCGTAGGTAGCTACTCTTTTTTTATAGAAATTATCTCCAGAATAAATTGTTTAAACCTGAATAACTTTTTATAGTTTCCAAACAATAATAACGAATAAAACCATTTCCTTCAAACGTTATCCGTATTGAAGCCAAATATTATTTATTTCCATAACCATCGGACCGTGAAAAATAAAAACCTAGATTTTCCGCCATTTCTTTACGATTACGAATCAATCAAACAAAAAGCGGGCTCCGTTTCCATCAATTTGTCGCCCAACTTTTACAATGGCATACGTTTTTGCGCGAGCCAGTGCAGTCGATTGTTCTAATTGCGCGGTTCCATTACAATAATGTCTTATAATCACAGGGCTATTTGTAAACGCCGCGTCGGGCTGCAATGAGGTGTGGAAACGGACCGTTTTGCGGTGCGCGCTTTCAGTGGAGCGGGTGTGGTGCAAGTTAGACACGGAGTTTGAGCGGTAGTGGTTCTACATAAACAACATTTAAATACGAACTCAAACTCCAAAGCATTTATTTCAATAACACCAATTACAGGCACTTTTGAATTGTCAAAGAGTCGGTCGGTTAGTCAGAAAGTTGAAGCTAGTTGCCTGAACGTTAGATGGTGATTACTTATTCTAAGTTATAACTGTTGCACAAATCATTTATGCTTTACGTCTATTATTAATCATGCATGTCAATCCAAATCTGAACCACGATTTTTGGCTGCTGCATTTAATTTATCAAGAATGATGTCGGTCGAAATGTTAAAGTGATCATGTAGGGCATTTGACCATGGACTGAAACACCCACAAAATAAACATCATTTTCCGTATCATTTTCCAACCCTGAATCTACGATTCGCCCTCTCAAAGATGGCAAACTCAATACATTGATGCAAGCTTCATAAAAAAAAGGAATGAAAACAAATTTGGGCGCAATTTAAAACTTAGATTACATTTATTGTCCATTAAACATTATTTCACTCAACTTCGGTTTGCTGACGATAGTTGTCATGGAGGACCTCAATACAGTGCTCGATCACCTAAGTAGAGCTTCCGAAAGAGTGGGTCTTGCAATGAACAAGGACAAAACGAAGGTCATGTCAATTAGCCATGTAACACCTTGTGGCGGCATCGCCACAATGGAACGCGTCACACTGACGTCACGCAAAATCCTGCATCGCGCAAACAAAGTTTACCGCGCGACTAGCATATATACAACATCCCGACATCAACCGTCGGGCAGTAGCCCACCAGACACAACACCCGTCTGGTCGGAGGATCCTCCCTTTTCTATGGAGGATGAGTGAACTTTACACCCTGTTCCTCATGCCTCTATACTGGTGACCCCGAACATGAACGTCAGCGCAGCCTTCGTGCAAACTACTACAGCGTGACGTCATCAGCATCACTTCCTCGAGCTTTCGAGCAGCGAGTCACACAGCCAGCCAGCACCCACGGCTACAACGGGTATCCTGACCACCAGCATGCAGCGACCGCGCATACCTGGTCATCACCCTCAGCCTCATCAGCAACCTTGGCACAGCACACTGCACTCTCGGCCGGTCAACAAGCAGAGCCCTTCAAACCTCTCCTGGTCGACGCCAGCAGTCAGCCTCAACCCGGCGCTGTACCACATCCGACGCACTGGAGCATAACGCAGCGCCACCCCGACTCACTGGGGGCATCTCCGTAGACAGTTCCGACTCACCGCGAACTATGCGGCACCCGGTTCCGACTCACTGGAACCGCAACTGGCCCTGGCAAGCATCGCAAGATACACGACTCAGCCCACTATCGACCTCCGGTCTCCGGAGGGGAGTGATGTGGCGGCATCGCCACAATGGAACGCGTCACACTGACGTCACGCAAAATCCTGCATCGCGCAAACAAAGTTTACCGCGCGACTAGCATATATACAACATCCCGACATCAACCGTCGGGCAGTAGCCCACCAGACACAACACCCGTCTGGTCGGAGGATCCTCCCTTTTCTATGGAGGATGAGTGAACTTTACACCCTGTTCCTCATGCCTCTATAACCTTTCACCCTCATAAAGATCGGAGACTCTACACTCGAAGTAGTAGACGATTATGTTTACCTAAGACAAACTGTCTAGTTAGGGAGGTCCAAGAAAGAGAGTGAGAAAGAGAACGAGGTCAATCGTCTAATCTAACTCGGCGGGGCAGCGTTCGGGAAGCTTCGTAATATCCTCTCGTCTCATATACCACAGTGTCACAAGATGAAAGTCTGACCAGCGTGTTGCCAGTGATGACCCATGGCACTGAAATGTGGTCGCTCACAATGGGCCTCATTAGAAGGCTGAAAGTTATCCAAAGGGAAAAGGAGAGGGCTATGCTTGGAGTTTCCTTACGTGGTCGAATCAGAAATAAAGAGGTCCGTAGGAGACCCATAGTACAATAGCCCGTAAAATTGCAAAAGTGGCAGTGGGCAGGGCACATTGCTCGCAGAACAGATAGCTGATTGGGCTAAAAGGAGTTTGAGTGGAGAGCGACCGCGTACCGAAAGTCGTAGCTTTGGAAAGCCTCCTACAAGGTGGACCGATGACCTTGTGAAGGCCGCAAGAATCCGCTGGAAGCGTGAAGCACAGAACCGATCAAAGTGGAGGTGCTTGGGGGAGCCTATGTCCAGCAGTGGATGACTTTCAGCTGAAATGATGATGATGAAGAAATTTTATTTTCTCAGATTTCAAATATGAGGTATTTTAAATGATTTCTAAGCGAACTTTATCTGTCCAACTTTTCCATGCTTTTTGGGAAATTTTAAAGGACTTGTGACTTTGGACAGAACCTTATGTGTATGTGCACCTGTGCATTTAAGATTTACTGTAACAAAGCACTAGCATACCCAGTATCATATTATGCTGTCGAATTTTTTACATTAGGTATGTAACTCTTGTCTTTTAAAAACCCGCTACTCGCTCACAACTTACGCCACGCAAGCTCTCTGCATTACTGTAACATTGTCGGTCGCTGATGGCCAGTAGCCGTGCGGTTTAGAAATCGATTCAGCTATTCATTAATTTAATACATTTCCTGTTAGTGAGTCTTGTAATTGATATCTAGTTTAATAACGTACAATAATGCTTAATGTACCACAAATTTTGAAATACCTACTATTTTATTAGTAAAAACATTTCCTGTGTGACAATAGATAATACCTTCCAGCCACATTAATAGCTGTGTTATGTACCTACCTATTAAATGCTTTAACGATTTTTGTTGAATAACAATGAATTAATAATTATTTATGAATTCAGTTTTCTTTCCAGAAAATGTTTTCAGTGCTATGTTATTTTTATACAAGCTGTAACATAAATAGCGCACAACCTCTTAAGTGGTCATTGTACTCATCATTATGAACAACTTTTATTATGGGACCAAACCTGAAACCGCGAAAAAAATCAGCTATTCTCTACATTTATGTTCGCATAACTCGTCAAAATTACAGGTTTGGTCCCATAGTAAAAGTTGTTCATAATGATGAGTACAATGACCCCTTAAGAGGTTGTGCGTTATTTATGTTATACCTTGTATATGGCCAACATAATATAGGCTTATCCTATTCCAAAATTCCGTTTATAAAAATCATCGCTTTTCGATCTGAAACTGGAAAACACAACATCAAAACATAACATCACGCCTTGTTTCCCCGAAGAGTTAGGCAGAGGTGTACCTATAGTACACTCACATTTCGCCAGTTATGTTTAAGCAGTTGTGTTTTAACTTTGAAAAATTCAGGAAAATTTATTGTGTCTCATACTGAACTTCACATTCCTAGCGTTTTCAAGACAGTATAATATATTATACAAACATCAAATGTGAAAAATCATAAATTACGAGCTAGAAGTGTGAAATGGTGTCGGGTGTTGGCAGTGAGACGTTCACTCGTCACATATAATAATTAGTCAGTAAGACAAACAGGTCATGAGCAGGGCTGTCGCGAAATTAGAGCGCAGGAGTTTAACAGAATCGTCTCTCAAGATTTTGAGAGATGTTGAAAATATTTTTGGTTATGTTCGGATTTTGACGTCTTTGATTATTCTTCTCTAGTAAAATGGAGCTCAAGTCGATGTAAAAAGTTTCAGTTAGCGAGATCAACAGTGAAGCTGACTGTCAAGGGTTTATTTTATTTTATTTATTTTTCAGTTTATGTACATACACACATATAAACAGACAAGAAGAAAGGAACAGAAAAATACGTACAAACTTGATGCTTATTTCTAAAGAAATCACTTCCAGCATACCTGCGATAGGAAAGTAGATAAAGAGATATAGACAACGTGTGTAAGAGTAAAAGAGAAAACAAAATACATAAAATCAAAAACGGTACACTAATATGAGTATATAAGTACAAATATATATAAACATAAAATATGAGTACATACTCGTACAAATGTATTGTATTTATATTTAATCAATAAGTAACAATGGACTCAATGTGCATGTAACAGTATTTCTTAACAACTATATTAGTAAACTTAACCTACACACTTAACAATGCCCTGTAGTTATGAGAATCCCTGCTACAAGCTCAACACCGATGTGCAGAGCTTGCGGCAGCGATTCACACACAAGCAGTCCAGTCTGCTCGCGACACACTGCAGTATACCTAATGTCTGTTTACTAGGTAAATTTATAGGTTTTTCGCTGATAGTAGAAGTCAGAGCCAATGCACACGATGCGTTACGACGCCGCACCGCAAAGATTTCGCCGTATAAACGCCGCTATTGGTGGTCACACGTGACTGCCAATGTAGGTACGGCAAAATCTTTGGCACTCACTTCTACTGTCAGCGAATGCTACCTCGGTGTTGACTCAGATTAGTCAAGGATGATAGTGATACTAGTTTCTAACATCCCACCGACGGAAACGCAAAGGGTGGTCTTAGTCGGAAACCATAAATTCTAAGCAAGTAAAACAAATCCCACCATGATCATTAATAAAATAAACATGATCGTAGAATTGCATGCCAAAAATGAAACAATACACCATTACTCATTGAAACATCTTGATGCTGTATGCAAATTCTTGACACGTTAATCTTGCACCTTTTATGTTAATTGAGGACATGTAGAGGGGGCTTAGAAGTCCCCTCGAGAGCCAGTCTAGGATTGTGATTAAACGTCGAATAAAGACAACAATGACAGAATAGAAACTATTTTGAATACGTGTGGCAATGAAAAATGATGATCAATGATAGGGAAAATGTGCATGCGTTGCGTTAAGAAAGCCGATTAAATGGTATCTACCTAGTTGAATGTTTAGGTACAGATGGCTACATATCAAGCTATTCATTTCCAGTATAAGCTGACCTCTCATTGTACAGAAATCATATACAATGCGAGATCAGCTTATTCTGGAAATGTATAGCTTGATATATAGCCGTGTGTACGTAAGCATTGTGACTATTTCGATTGAACTTTTGCACTATTCTAGGTAATGTCCAAAAGTATGATAAAGTCGTCTGCATATAACTAGATATCAATCGAATCAAACAATTCATTAGTATGATTTTGATAGGCCGGTGCCTAGACATTGGATTTACTTTTGCAGGATAGGAAATCAGTGCCAAAAATAGCAAAATATCTATCGTTTCATCTCTAAAGTAATGTTGTATATAATATATTCCTGGAATATTCAGAACAGCCCTGTCCAGTTTGGCATGTGACGTCACTAACGAGTCCACAGTGCTCGGACGTTAGCAAAAGGCGGACTGACCCGAAATTCCACTTAGCAATGCACAGAGCGAAACTTGTATAAATGTTCTTGGCGGAGTTGCTATTAGGTGTAAACTACATAGTTACGCGTGTACTAAGAAACTAAGATAAGACCAGTAGGGTCCAGGAATTTACAATTTCTAAAGTTGCGATCTTTCCAAATGCCTTCACCAATCGAAGAAAAATGAATTTCACCTTTTTTATTCTGTTGCTGTAATTTTAAATTCTTTATAAAATCAAAGCAACAAAAGTTTGTGGAACACAATAGTAGATTATGCACCAAGGGAATAAAGCAGTGTCTTATGTCGTGAACGCTGTATTGAATCCCGAGCGTAACGAAGGATTCTAGTGTTAACTCCCGTCTGGAGCAAGGAAGTTTAGATTTAAATCCTGAGCGAAGCGAAGGGAGTTAAGACAAGAATCCTGAGTACAGCGAGCGATTCAAGCATGCCCAAGACGAAAGCACCTTTATCTCCGAGGAGAATACTCTACTTTTCACATCGTTTACGAGATAATAAAAAGGAATAGTAGTAAAATCAAACTAGGTAGCTATAATACTCTTTATTACGTACCTACTCTATAAATATTACAGACATAAAAGTAGAAATTTTACAAGGGTGACACAATGGGCGGTCTTATTGTTAAGAGCGATCTTTTAAAGACAATCTTTGGATGGATTAAGGAAGAAAGGAGAGACAGTACTGCAGGTAGTCTATGGTATACCTTTTATATAATTATACAATAAAAACACACATACATGAAACATTTACTTATCTATACAAATATATATAATACAATAATAATCATAAAACAAGTGCAAAGAACATAAAAATGATGTTTAAAGAGAGAGATACTTTTAAAAATTAACAAAGATTGGGCACGCCTTATCGACACGGGCAAGACATTCCTTGACCGTACTGCTTGAACTGTAAAAGATTTAATATAGAAACTACTTTAAGTATTTATTAAAATTACAATTACATTAGAGGGAAGCCGAAGAAAAAATTGTTCAGTCATCATAAACTCATACAAAAAACTGTAGGTTTTTATTTTTATGATGTACGAGTATTAAACTGGCATTAAATATAAATAAGTAATGGTGTACCATATTATTTGGCAACAGTAGACAGAAGAGGTTGTTCCGAAGGGAAGCCGATAGGAATCGGGTTGTAAGAAGGCTACGACCCTGGTAGACCTATTTATAACAATTAAAAGTTAAAGGTAATTTTCGATACAACTGACCAGTTTTGAAAAGACAAAGTTATGTTTTTATTCGGTACTTACATTGTATTGAAGTTGAAGTAGAGTTTATTTGAGTATTGCTGCTGAGTAAAGTTTCAGAAACTTGGGTCTGCTGGGGATCATTTTGGATCGTCAAAGTCGGTGAAAGTGATGCTTGAGACAGCGGGCTAGATGAATAGTGTTATAATGTAGATGGTTGCGGTGACAAAGGTGTCCAAGGATCAGTTATCGACGGTGTTTTTAGTTTACTTTAATATATTAATTCTTCTGTATTCACTTTCTTAGATTTGACTACATACATACACATAAACCTAACAAAGGATTACAATTATATATTTACCTTAGATAGAGCTCACAGATCAACCATTTTTCAAAATATCTAAAGTACAATAATTTATTATGGGGTCCCGTGTTAAATGTTACAACAAAATACCTTGTGATATATTGCAATTATATGAAAGAAAATTTAAAATTTATATTAAAAGTACAACTTGTAAACAAGCATATTACAAATTTGAGGATTATATCTAAGATAAGAATGCTTGGAAACATGCAGGCATGCTCCATAGGACAATCTCTAAGTCTAGACAAAATCAAACTGGTTGCTAATTAAATTGTGTAATTTATTATTTTTATGACACTGATTTTACATTCTGTGATTACTTTGGCTCACACACTGACTTATTATTATTACTTGTTAAAATTTTAGGAAAATCGTACACTTTTACAATGCTTGTGAATATGTGAGCACCGTGTATCTAACAAATATTTAATTTATCTGTCATTGCTACAATTTTAATTGTGTTTATCTATTGTGATATAGTAATGTAAATCGATGTGCATCGTCTTCACATATAATTAAGTAATAAATGTACTTATACAAAATATTGTTAAATATTTTTAAAGAGTAACGGTGGAGTTTCTTGCCCATTATTTTCCATACGAAAGGACCTTTTGGAAGGGGCGACTAGAATCAATTTTGTAAATTTTGACGTTCAAAAGTATCTTCTATGTGCCTATTTGCATTATATGATTTGACATTGACTTTGACTCAAAAATCTTGACGTTTTGGCATGTCGAAACATCACATAGTAGATTTCACACAAGCGATCGATGTGTGAGCGGGTCACTACGTTGCTAGTATAGGAAGCCTACTTACTGGTAAGTATGTAGCTATTTTGGTTACTAAAAATTCAATCATTCATTAGGTACTGTAACGATTCACCAGGTGCTTTGGACGAACCGTTACCTCTAGGGGATCTGTGTGTATAAATAATACGCCAAAACACTTTTCAGAATGCTTCTAATAATAAAATAATCGTATGACATATTTAATTACACCATCAGTCAGAGCCGGGAGATTGACTATCAACCGCATTCATTTTTCTTCACCTATTCTAAGTTTCAAAATCAATGTTTGTCTTTTAAAATCAATCAATCAACTCGCGAAGGCTTCATGCTAAAGGCACGCCCGGTTGAAGCCTCTACAGTACCTTACTTTTTTGGTAATAAGGCTGTGGCCAAGGGCTTCATTAAGAGGGGCTTGTGGCTAAGAAATAACAGCCGCACGGGTCGATCGATCAGGTTAAGCTACGCTAGCCGCAGTTGGTCCGTGGATGGGCGACCATCTTTACATATCAAGACCCCTCTGTGCGTAAGAAAGCACGTTAGGCCGTTGGTCCCAGCTGTCATTCGTAGATCTTTGACAGTCGTTACGGGTAGTCAGAAGCCCGAAAGTCTTACAAGAGGTATCGTATTACCCAGTAACTGGGTTGTGGAGGTCAGATAGGCAGTCGCTGCATGTAAAATACTGGTATGTATGTATACTGCATCCGGTTTGACTAGAAGCCGACCCTAATATAGTTGGGAAAAGGCTAGGCAGATGATGATGAGGGGCTTCATTTATAAACGTTTCCACATTTTGAGCTGTGAAAACTTGTGACTTCTTAGCACATGTCCTTCCGATTTCCTTTTAAAAAATGCCAATAACATGGTGTATCCATGTATGAATTTGAATACATATTATATTCGAAGCTTATTGTTGACCTGAGATCAAATAGATGCACCGTAGGCTATTTGGCTTCTTTGTAGGTACATGATAAATGCTGGAAGTAGACTAAAAACACTGATTCAGATACAGACTTGACGCCCTTTATAGTTTTCCATTTTTAAAAATCGTCGTAGGCTTTCATGTACGATTCTTTGCACTGTTCTGGGAGTAGATTGCTGGCAATGCATGTTTCGAATTTAATGTACTCCTGATTCAAATCACCATCGTCACTCGACATTTTTTTACTCTAGAATCCTTTGTTACGCTCGGGATTCAATACGGCGGACATGAAATAAGACACTGCTTTATCCCCTTGGTGCATAATCTACTATAAAAAAGTGAACATCAAACTACGCTAAAAGGACCTGTCATAAACGGCACAAAACAACAATAATAACAATAATATAAATAATGGCAACACTGGCAAGTCAACAAACGTCTGATTTTTCTTTTATCATATTTTCCATTTATTTATTACCTCAGCCATATTTTAGTATCAGAAAGCACGAAAATCAATAAAACCTTTAGAAATAAATTGAAGAGACAATAAAAAACATGAAAATGAGAAAACAAATAATTAGGTATGAAAAAAGCAAGAATGACGGCTGTCAAATTCGGCCTGATGAATGAATGATGATGAAGAAAATCAAATATAAAACGGAATGTTGACGAGATCAGCAACTCGCCGCGCACGCCTACCACCTCCGGACTCGTCGCTCAGCTCCGCCCCGCCGCTGCCGGTACCCAGCCCCATCGAGAGTGCTGTGATACCGGCCATGGCAGCTGCGTCGAACTCGAGCGACGAATATTTTTCCCCGCCGACGTCGCCAACACCTGTACGTCGGCAGGGGAGAGGCCGGCCACCGAAGAGCTTGGGACTTAGGGGCCAACCGGCCCCGAGCCGGGTCCCCGCTGCCGGTGGTTGTGTGCAGCGCATGAGATGGACTCAGTCTATGAACGAGAACGTCATGCGCGCATATTACGGGTCTACAGAGGGAGGAACTAACCTCACTGCGTACCGCAATAGGATGCTGTCTCTCTTCCAGGAACTAGAACCAACCATCAACACTTCGGCCCAACGACTGTCGGATCAGGTGCGGGTCATCCAACGCAATCACAGGTTGGACGATGCTGCACTTGATAGGCTGCGCTCAGAGGTACTGAACAACCATATCGTCTCGACTTCGGCACAAACCGCGGTACAAGCGTCACCCATAGATGCAATCCCGCCGCGGTTCAATCATGTTGAAGAAGAATATGATAGGGTTGCCACAGTAAGTAGCCAGTGCAACGTCCGATTGAGGAGCGCACTGGAGGATGCGTTTCGTGAGTATAGGTCAACTCCGACCGAACTTAGGCCCCGATTACCACGCTTACCTATGCACAAGAAAAATAGGGCGCTGGTGTGTGCCTTGGACTCGCAGCTTAAGAATGTGTTCGAAAGCAGCGAGGATCTTGTTGATACACACTCGATCCTGTATTGCGCGGCTGTTGCTGCATGTCGTTTAGCTAACGTCAAATTTCCAAACTGTGACGGAGCTACTCGACCAAAACCAGCCGTACCAGCCTGGCAGTGCAGGATCGAGCGTCGTATCGATGGGACCAGGGTACTCATCGGCAAACTATACTGCTTCAGGGAGGGCAATACACGACCACGAGTGATGCGCTTTGTAAGGCGGGCATTCTCGGGGACTGGAATCAGCCCTCGAGAATACATGTCCCGTGTCACAGAGCGCATCGACTTCCTGAAGCAGAAAGTTTGTGCATGGGCGAGTCGTATTCGGCGGTATAAGCGGCGGGTTGATCGATACACGCAGAATCGCATGTTCCAGAGCGATGAGAGGTGGGTATATAGAGCTTGGGAGCGACCTGAACAAAATGTGACAGACGTGTGCCGCCCGGATGATGCCGCTACGAATGTATTCTGGCGCAGCATCTGGTCGGTGCCCGTCTGTCACACTGAGGATGGCTGGATGCAGGACGTCGAGCGAGTGTGTGAAACAATACCAGAAATGGAAAAGGTCGTAATTACGCCATTTGACGTAGCCAGAGCAGTCCGTCCGTTATCGAATTGGAAATCTCCAGGACCGGACGGACTGCACAACTTTTGGCTGAAATGGCTAACTAGTTCACACACTTGCCTGGCATCTCAGTTCCAGTCATCCTTAGAGTCTGGGTCGCTACCGCAGTTTCTAACAACAGGCGTTACCCACCTGCTCCATAAGTCAGGTAGTCCCGCGGAACCCAAGAATTATAGACCGATCACGTGTTTGTCGACAGTCTATAAACTTCTTACATCCATTTTGAGAGCGAAAATTAATATACACATTGAGAGTAACTTGATTATATCTGCCTCTCAAAATGGATGCAGGAACGGGTCCCGCGGTACTAAGGAGCTACTCCTCATCGACATGGCCATTAGCCAACAGGTTCGTCGATCCCGCAAGGATATGTCGACATGCTGGATAGATTATAAGAAGGCCTACGACTCGGTGCCACATACATGGCTCATGAGGGTGCTTGAGTTGTACAAGATTGACGCAACTCTACGCACCTTCCTTGAGTCGTGTATGGGGCAATGGAGGACGGTCCTTCGCTATCCAGGGTGTGGTCAGATCCAGAGGAATGATGAACCTGTATGGATTAAACGGGGAATATTTCAGGGCGACAGTTTGAGTCCACTTTGGTTCTGCTTAGCCCTGAATCCTTTAAGCACACTGCTGGAGGATTCAGGTCTAGGCTATCGGTTGAGGAGAGGTGGTCAGGTCATATCTCACCTCCTCTATATGGATGACTTGAAACTCTTTGCCCCCAACAAATTGCGACTGATGGAGCTACTGAAGGTAACTGAAACTTTCAGTAATGTCATCAGGATGGAATTTGGTGTGGACAAATGTGCAGTCATGCATGTAAAGCGAGGCGAGATTATGGAATCCGAGGGAAGTCAACTTTCGGATTCCATACACCTCAGATCCCTCTCCTCATCCGAAAGCTATAAGTATTTGGGTATGTCGGAAGCGTTAGGCATCAATGTCGCTGACATGAAGCAATCGTTGAAGGAACGCTTCTTTGGTCGCCTGAAGAAGGTATTAAATAGTCTTCTTTCGGGCGGAAACAAGGTGCGCGCCTTCAACGGCTGGGTCATGCCAGTTTTGATGTACTCTTTCGGCATACTCAAATGGACTCAGACCGAACTAGACGCCCTGGATAGGAGGGTCCGTACATTGCTGACCGCAAACCGGATGCATCACCCACGATCATCGGTGATGAGACTGTACATCCCGCGGAAGTGCGGGGGTCGAGGCTTTTTAAATGCGAAGACCCTCCACAACCGCGAGGTGTGCAGCCTCAGGGAATATTTTTTAAAAGCCGACGTGGGTATGCACCGTGATGTGGTCGCAGTGGACAATGGGCTCACCCCGCTCTCCATGGCTAAAGAGAACTGGCGCAAACCTGTAGTACTTACTACAGATGACCGCAAGGCGGTATGGCAAAACAAGGAGCTTCACGGGCGCTTCTACCGGGCTCTTCATGAACCCGGTGTAGATTTCTTAGCGTCCGTATCCTGGCTACGTTTCGGTGACCTCTTTGGGGAAACTGAAGGTTTTGTTTGTGCAATTATGGACGAAGTTATTTTGACGAATAACTACCGGAGATATATTATGAAGGACGGGACGGTTGACGTGTGTCGGGCATGCCACCGTCCGGGTGAGTCTATCAGACATATCATCTCTGGTTGTTCTCGTCTGGCTAACGGAGAGTACTTGCACAGGCATAACCAAGTGGCCAGGATTATTCACCAGCAACTTGCTTTGAAATACGAACTTGTGGACTCTGAGGTACCGTATTACAAGTATGTGCCCGACCCAGTTCTTGAAAATGACCATGTCACGTTGTACTGGGATCGGTCTATCATCACTGACAGGACTATTGTCGCCAATAAGCCTGATATAGTGGTGATAGATCGATTAGCGCGCCGCGCAATGATTATCGATGTTACCATTCCACATGACGAGAACCTCGTGAAAGCTGAGAAAGAGAAACAAATAAAATATCTCGACTTAGCACACGAGGTTGTTGACATGTGGAATGTGACCTCGGCTGTCATTGTGCCGATTGTTGTAACGGCCAATGGCCTGATGGCCGAAAGCCTCGACCAACATCTGTCGAGGCTGTCGTTAGGCGGTTGGATCAAGAGCCTGATCCAGAAGGCAGTACTCCTCGATACGGCTCGTATTGTGAGGAGGTTCCTGTCTCTGCAGCCCTAACCACCGGTAGCTTGGACTCTGCTCCCGATACCGGCGGACCTCTATTTTTTTATATTTTTAAATGTTTTTTTTTTGTATATATTGTTATTAGAAATATTTAAAAATGTAAATAGATAAGAAAGAAAATAAATAAACGAATATAAATAATATAAATAATATAAATATAATAATATAAATAACAATAATAATTATTATCATTAATTTCAATTCTGCGGCTTGTGGCTAACAACAACCGCACAGGTCGATCGATCGGGTTATGCTACGCTTGCCGCGGTTGGTCCATGGATGGGTGACCATCTTAACATCAAGACCGCTCCGTACCCCGGAAAGCGCCTTAAGCCGTTGGTCCCGGCTGTCATTCGTGGATCTTTGACAGTCGTTACGGGTCGTCAGAAGCCTGAAAGTCCGACAACCAGTCTTACCAAGGGTATACCCAGTAACTGGGTTGTGGAGGTCAGATAGGCAGTCACTCCATGTAAAGTACTGATATTCAGCTGTATCTGGTTTGACCGGAAGTCGACCTCAATATAGTTGGGAAAAAGCAGATGATGATGAATTTCAGTTCTGCAATATTGTGGGCAAACCTTACTAACGATTTGAAAGTGCAGAGCCGTTATCCAAATGTGGGACGACCCGAAAATCCACTTAGCCTTCGAGGAAAACTTGGTAAAGGGTTGCGAGGGTTGCACGTAAGAGCTTAAAAACAAGGGGTGTTTATTAAATTATTTCGTCGTGCATAGGGATTTAATCAGAGCCACTGATAACCATTTGGGACTGGGATTAACGGGTAAAATGGTGTGAATTTTTTTTTTTTTTTGCCCAATAATACTTCCTTTTTAGTTGATTATAAATAAAGACATTATACATAGACATATAGTTAATATGAGACAGAACAAGTTTGGTTCTTTTGTGATTTATGCGTTATCAGATTTATTAATAACTTAAAACGTCACATATTAATATGTAGTTATCTATCATCATCAGCCTATAGCAGTTCACTGCTGGACATGTCCAGCAGTGAACTCCTTCGCCTCTCCTTCGCCAGGCACTTAACTCCATCGCCAGCCCTGCAAACCCTGCAAAGACGTTGATTCACATAGCCTAGTAATTCAGTTCTTCGGACAATAGTGATGATGCCTGGGTAAAAAAAAAAAAAAAATTCTATTTAGTTCGTCAGACAGATAATAAAAAAAATATTAGACACGTATTTTTTGTCATAGACGTGACGTCATGCCACATTTTAACTCAATGTATCGCCGTAACCTTTCATTACGTAAAAAAAGAAAAAATACGTAGGTATCCAATATTTTTTTTTATAATCTGCCTGACGGACAAAAAACAAATTTTTAGTCATCTTCCCTATTACGACCAACCCTCAACCGCGACCATGTTTGTAGCAAGCTTACATTCCACCAACAGCACAGGATCTAAGCGGACTCCACAACGTCTAATTAGACAAAACGAGAACACGTCCCAACCGTTGTTCCTTGTAAAATAGCTTGTTATTAAAACTTTATATTTGTGTCAGGTGCCTTAACAGAGTGCTAAGTTGCCTGCCAAATGACACTTGTTTTGAATTACTGAAGACTTTATCAAGAGTTGTGGAACTAGGAAAGTTGGTTAATTTCCCTTTTAGTGTTAAGGTCCTTCATCTTACGTTGCTGTAGAGTAGACTGTATGCAGAATTTATTAAACCTTAAAAACCATGACACATTATCAAGAGTTATCATTTTCGCAGTGTTGTTTTTCCATTTTCGTGTCCTAGGAAACAATGCTTATCTGATGACTTTTGGCATTGATATACTTTAATTTTAATCATAATTACAAATATACAATTTACCTACTTCCAACGTAGCAGAACTATTTGAGACCTTGCCTTCCTATCCAAACTTCAGTTTCCACTTCACTCAGTATGTAGTTATCATTCCAACTCCACTCCACCATCAATAAAACATCGATAAACAAATCCCAGACGTCACACGATCAGCTAGACGCGACATCAAAATGCTAATAGCAAACTACGAGCGCACTCGAATAAACTACATTATGCTGGGATGTTCAGCTGTTCAGTTTTACAGCTCAACCCGCGTAACAATCCTCCGTGGAGCAGCCGCGCAAACTTTTAATTGGCGTGCCATTAGGACGGGCGGAGGCACTAAGCGATTTGTGGTGTACCGGCCCTCTCTCTCTCGAGGTTTTAATTTCTCTCGCACCTCTTGTGGGAGGCTTGTTGATTACGTATTCTGGATTCGGATTACGAGTGCCTTAGATGCGGTGGATGTAATTGTTGGAGTAGTATGGATGCAGGTGTTAAGTAACAAAGTCAGAAAATCAAACGATTGTCTGTTAGCGACTTATTGGATTTGGCCAAAATATGTTGCAAAAGTTTTGCAAAATATTTTGCGTTTTACGACTCGTCTTGCAGGTTTCTGTCAGACTGTGCCACTTTTAGGAAGTTATTTTAACAAAATAGCACAAAAAATGTGCCGTTTAAGAAGACCTAAATGTCGTACTTTTGGTATTGGTAAATCACCTTTAGTACGTTCGCACATAAACTCCTATCAATTTTGACAATAGAATACTTCACATGTCTTTTATAATTTCAGCTTACCAACAGCTAAGCAACACATTAAAAATATCCGTCTTTTTAAACTTAGACGCGTCTTTAAGACAGATTTTAACTTAGTTCGAGACAGATAGGGGATAACTTAAAGGCACGATCTAGTAAAAAAGCTTGCAGCTAAAAGTTCTCTCAGAAACTGTGGCAGCTCTTATAACACTAAAAACACTTGAAAAAGTGTTTTTTTTTTCGGACCCTTTCTGGAGCAAAATAATTACGTTACAGAAGAAATTGATTACGTAACAAGTAAAGTAGAAGAAGAAAATATCACGAAAATAGATGTTTTGTTAGAATCAAACAATGCAACTCTCAATTTTTAAATTAGTTAATTACAACTTGTGGGTTTTGGCGGGGCTCCGTTGTAGCAGGACGGTCATGTCTTCAGCTAATGACACGTCGTTACCGCCACAAATCTCCGACATTACAACGTATTAAAACTCTAAAACTTTACTCGGCTCGCCATTTGGCTTCAACAAAAACTTTCTTACATCACAAAGATTTAAATTCAAGTCTCGAACCGCGCAGAGTCATGAAAATACATTGCGCAAGGTTGTCTGGCTTACGAAAGATTATAGTTGTAGTGTGCTCTTTGATTTTCATAATTCTTGTTTTGAAACCCATCAATGTAGTCTTTTAGGATTAAAGTTATGTCTTATTCGATGTCGCTAATACTTAATGCTTGTAAGTAAATGTTAGAATCTAATCTTACTAGATTTAAGTAAGCACTCATAATAAATTATAACTAATAAGACAAGTTTGCCAATAGATAGAGTACCTATAGGGTTTTTATGGCTTTTGTGATTCTTAACATAACATCACGCCTGTAATCCCCGAAGAATTAGGCAGAGGTGTACCCATAGTACATTCACATTTAGCCAGTTATGTTTAAGTCCCATGTAATAGGGGGCGAGCCTATTGCCATCAACCGGGTACTAATCCAGATTTCGGGCGGCCACCGAGTAATTCTAGATGGAAAAACCCAATAACACTTTGCCCGACCTGGGAATCGAACCCTGGACCTCACGTTCAGCAGTAGCGCTTGCGACCACTAGACCACGGGGCCGTCAAATTTTTGCGATTCTAATCACGATTATATTTTTTACAATAATTAATTCAATATTATTTTATTATAGTTTACTTCAAATATAAACTAGATCGTTTTTTTTACTTACATTCAAAAGAAAATCTAGGAAAATTAAAACACTGTATTCATACTTTTAGGAAAATATTAACCCAGCTCCGGAAAAACTCTTTCATACTTCCCGCCATTTCCCACTTCAATAATATTCGCAAGTGGCGCCGTTTCGCAGATTTTCATTCGCAACTTCGCAACCCTTAGTCACGAGGGGATGGTTATGGTTCGTCAAACCTTGGATAGATGGCGCACGGCGCATTGTATTTCACGAAAGCCAGAATAGATGGCGCTGACAGAACTCCTGGTAATTATTTTGAAATGAGATCAAAAAATAATCGACTGTCTACATTTGTCGGAATTTGATTTGTCATTATTAAAAGTATTTAAATAATTTAATACTTACCGAATCTCATTCAATTTTGTTTTTGACAAACAATTGCACATCGCTGTAGACAAAACAAAAGAAAGTTACTTCTAAATACTTGCATAATTAAATCAGTAGGTAGTAGTAGTAGGTAGGTTGGGTAAACACATGATTGACGAATTTCAATTGTTTTATTATTCTAAAATTCGAATATACCATACCTACATTTATTAAAGTTAAAGGTTCAAGCGGCCGAACGCCGGCTGTCGACGATTAGCCACGCTAGCCGGAACAATTTTTTAATATCCCCAAACAAGGAAGGCAAGTCTATCGAGTGTTTGAAATAATGTGGATGTGACACTCTATTTAAAAATGATTTTACCTAAACTTTTTGTGCGATACCTTAGGTATATCCCACTGCCAGTGGTTGCGATTGCGATGCAACATTCTCCTTTGTCACTGTCATGAAAGTTTAGTCTGTATCATAAGAAAATCTATATCTAGCCGATAAAAGGTATTCTTTATCTTTTATAAAGCTGAATGAAGTCTTGTAGCTGTAATTGTTATCAAATACCTAATATTCAATAAATGAAACTGTATTTTTAGGTGTTTCCTGACTAATTCTGTTTGGCTTCTACATAGTGGAGTTAGCACGTTATGTTTTCATGTCGATTATCGTTTGTCTTTGATTTTGCTCGCGTTAATATTCTAAATGGCCCTGATCCATAATTCATAGTCTAACTTGCACAACATCTATGAATAGACCTACAACAGTAATTGAAATCTGTACTCCGATTCCCAGTAAATTGTCATGTCTACACTAAGACAGCACGAAAGGAACATTAACAGTTCGCCAGCGAGTTTGACAGCTACAATACATGTCGTGGTCGGAATTAGCATACACACTTGTCGCATGTACTTGGGTACCGACTATTCCCATCTCATCCATATATAGCTCTTTTTATATGTGTGAGAGGGATGGGACGATCGTGTGTGGTAGCTGCCTCGTAAGACATTGATGTTACATAGTAGGTGTGTATTGCTTCGTGATGGAATAAGCATTGTTTGAGGTATGAAAGGAAAACATAATATCTTGTTGTTGTAAGGTCAACACGGTAGGCCAATGGGTTACCGACTTATAAAGACCGTACAGACGCCACAAGTAGTTAGGACGACGTTATCAATTTGGCACATGTGTAAAAGCACTGCCGCACTTGCCTACTTGAGGTCCACTTAACGTCACTCATCCTTAAGGCAAAGAAAATCGTATAAGGACGTACTTATCTGGCTTGTTACTAACAAACTGCCAGTCGTTCTTTGAGTAATTTATTTGAATTTAATTGAGACGCATAAAACGAGAAATCGCAAAATATACTTTGATTCAGAAAGGGCAGGTATATCGTAATAGACTTGATTTTGTAGAAATTTTTAGGTAAGTAATCGAAAATAAGATAGATTCAGATGATAAGAACTGATTGAGTGAAACTAATGAAAAATAACGATTAAAAGCCTTCAAGCAACATAAAGGGGATTAGAAAGCTGAACAGTTCAAAGGCTAATTTTGCAATTGGCAAGCTTAAACTTAGGGCCTTTCATTATAAATAATATTCTCGGTAATTCTAACTCCAATACTGCTTTCAATACTAAATAAATGACTATTATTCAAATAACCATAGAACGTTTAATTTTTAGCAACAAAGGCTGACGGGGAGTGGCTCCACAAACACGGATTTCCAATTAAGTTAGGGCCTGATTGGCAGGTCGTTAGTCAACGCTGCAGCGTGAATGTGGGCGCACGTCTCGGCCCGGCCCGCGAAACATCGCGATTATTGATGGCTGATAGGTACACAACAAGATGTTTTAGAAGCGTATTTTGTAAAACAAGGTTAAAGTAATGATAAAAATGTTGTATTTGAGGGGAATAATAGATAATTTTAGTAGGTAGTCACTAAAGTGAAATTTTGCAAGAATTATTGACTGTGAGCTACTGGCTATTTTACAAAAAACTAGGGGTGGTCCAGTCAAACCATGAAGGCTACTTAGTTTCATACGCACAAAATCATATTCGAAAGAATACTCAAAACATCTAATAAAAGCTACAATAATTATTATCGTCTCAGTTAGAATACACTCTCTAAGACGTCTCAATTGAATCCATCTACCATTTACCTTTACCCTATAGAGTTAAATACTACATTATTTACAGGTGTTAAGTAATACAAAACGAATTAACAACAAAATTAGTTCACACCATCAAAACTTAATAGTGTCAATTATTTGCAGATAAACTTAAAGGATCGTAGCAGGTGGCGTTCTGAAGTTTCTGCCTACCCCCATGGGAAGAAGGCGTGAGTTTATGTACGTATACTTACTGAGCATAAAGAGATATCAGCACACCTGTCATCGTGTCTACTAGTTTATTTGCTTTCCATGTAAGGACTAAGGAACTCGTAAGCGATATGCAGGAATATAAAAGTAATAGGATCGATTTCTATAGTACCATCATCTCTATTAGCTTTACATACTCCTAGACATTGAAGTACTACATCTATGCCGGTAGATACGTCTCTGTACCTTGTCTTTCTTCACTATCATTATTGATTGAAATGTATTTCAAATTAACTGGGGCCAATAAGGTTTTATCCTTGATGGGATCTTTATCACTTTAGAGTGCTTCATCTTGATCAGTATTATTACACCTGTCCCTTACACTATTCGGTGTACTACGTATTCCTACACATGGGTAGTACCCTATACTTTTACATGAAAATATTTTTTAATATTAATAGGAACTTGGTCTCGAAACAAACACTTAGCATTAACTTGCGCATTTCTCACAGACTTAAAGCTGATGTTCCAAACAAATGGGTATTTTTCACTTATGGCACGTCGTTTTGCTTTTTTTTTCTATGGACCTTGGATAAAAGCATACCGTCCTTGTGTCTAGTGTAAGGAACAGGCCTTTGAAACTCTGGTGGGTTTTTTAGGATTGCTACAATGGACACTTTTATATCCCTCCTCAAAATCTGCTTTTGGTAGCGTTCCTCCAAATGTTTATTAATGAGCCCTAAGCCTATTTTTTTCAGAAATATGTCTTATACTAATAACTTCTGTTAACTGTCTTCGATTTGTCACATTTTTCTCTTCTTCATGGCCAGATTCGTGGTCTAATTTAGAATAAATATTTCCTTATCATTCAATCCTCGACTGACAGCCATCTGTAAAGACATAAATTAACTCCTTTAACTACGTAACTTCTCATTAAAAATAGTTAAAACATCGATTTTTCATATAGCTACTTACATATAGTAATTTCAATAATAAATAATAAAATTATGTAAAATAAAAATAAATCCAAACAAACTACCTAATACATTGATAAAACTGAAATACATAAAAAAATAAAAACACGGTACACCAAGCTACACTGAGGTACCTACTCCAAGTCACTCGTACACGCCCGCTGAGTATATAATAGTAGTCGGCGCGCTGGATGCGACTGTCGCTATCGCATGAATCAACCTATAGCGGTCAACACTAAACTAAAATACACGGACGCTCAAACTCAAGGATATAAAACACAAACAAAATTAATTAAATAACAAACCACTTTGGGGTACCCCAGTACCCCATGTAGGGTTCCAGGGTTAAGTTGCATGTTTAATACAAATTGTAACTAAGTATTTTGGATGAAAACTAGCATTATTGCTATCGGTATATTTAACCGCTGTGGTACAACACACTCTTGTTTTTATTTCAGCGATTTAGCTTGTTAAAAGTAATTACCTGCTCAGCTTATCATTGATTAATTTATTTACAAGCACCTACCTTCCACTTCTTTTTCCCAATTAGTGGGTGTTCGAAAAGTCGAAAATATTAATGAATTTTAAATTAGCGGATGAGTGTGTTTTTGCCATTGTCGTATTCATGTCTGCTAATATCAAAAAACTGTTTTCTTCAATACGTTTATGACAGTTTTAAATGTAAGAAGAAGTAGGTACGAATGTCTGCAAAAATAAAAACAGCAGCCAATATTCCAGAAACACCTCGCAATTTGAATTTTCTTTCACTACCGCGAAAAGCAACCAAGTCACGCATCACTACACAGTCGTTAATTATCGTCGACTGTCTCCGTATAAACATGATCGATTGACTGGTATGTACGAAAAGTGAAGATATCGGAGGGAAAGAAACATTAAGTGTATTCCTATGTCGGCAGTGATATCATTTTCATAGGCTGCCGACTCTGCCGAGGTTCCTGTAGCCCCTTGGAACTATTGCGAACAGAACAGGTGAGGAGATGTTAAAGAGCATCTTTATTTTTTCGGGACAGAAACTCGTCTAACCAAACTGCGTTGAATTCGATACATCTTTTTGGAAGCCATATTCCAAAGATAGGCGAACAAATAAACTTTAACTGACTGACTGAGGACTTTAACTGACATCAAAACTATATCTACATAGTAGAAGAATGATACCTTACGATGTAAATTTATAGCTTCGTTGTTTGCGTCACAAAGTTTGATTGGTGAACTAATTTGCGAAATCATTAATATTTCGGGGTCCATCCTAATTGCTTACGGCACATCCAAAGATCTAACGATTGATTTACCGATATCGAAGGATACTAAATCTTTTTCGGGCGACCACTGAAAATCAACGCTGTGCTGTGGGTCCCTCGAAGCACAGCATCATGCTGAGTGGAAGCCTTCTTGTCACAGTCATGACATGCAGCTTCCGACTATTTCTGTTTTGAGCTCGTGATTATAATGTGGTTCTATTTTGTTTTATTTTTCTGATTATTCTTATCGTTATGTATGCACGTGTTTCTGTGACATATAAACCTATTTTTCTTTCTTTCTTTTTTCTTTCTAAATAGAATAGAAGGGATACGAGCAAATACGAGCAAAGCGGCCGTTACCACTTACGAGTTTGTAGGTCGTAGGTTCGAACTCTGACTGGCGCTTTACTTTTCGTAAATTACTTCATCACCACTGCTCTCAATATGGTAAAGGAAAACATCATGAGCAAACCGGCATGTCCTAGAACCAAAAAATCGAAGACATGTGATATCTACCAACCCGCACTGGGCCCGCGTGCTGGATTACGGCCCACTCCCTCTCACCGAGAGGAGGCCTGTGTCCCAGCAGTGGGAACATTATAGGCTGATTATGAGCAAATTCTATATTTCTTATGGAGGTGTATACGACTGACAAGGTTTTTAAAATAAGGCATCTTCTGGGAAAGAAGACTTCTTCTTCTTCTTATCGTAGACCTCACCCATCGCTTTCCATCACCCATCCCGCAATAAAAAAAAATCTACATTTAAATTTGCTATTACTGCTATTTGACTAGTGACACATACAAGGTGAAGAAAATAGCGACTCCACTGAAATCTTATTCTGGACTTACGAAAAAGCAACTGAATAGTAAGGCGTCGAGAAAAAAAAACAGAATGATTCAATCGGCCACTCTCGAATCTCGATCAGTCTTCGTCACTGTTTCGTGTGTTTAGTCGGATATCGATTTATTGTCGACACTTATGGAAAAACTGACAGTTTAGACGGCTAAAGTTTCACAGCGTCTTTCAAGATTTAGGGACTACGCACAGCTGATGATATTGAAATTGGTAGGTACTTCATTTGAAAATGATTTCTGAATAATACTCGCTTCTCAGATCTAACCGTTTTATATTTATGTAAGGCACAGTTTTAAGTCAAGACTTTATATATTACTTATTATTTTTCTACTACTGTTATCTTGTCTTTTGTAACCCAACTAATCAAGGCTCCGTTTTCTTTTTGTTGTATCATCTATTTCTAAAGATAGTCTTCCTCACCCTAACAGACTGTTGCATTGAAGGATCGTGAGGTCATAATTTCTTCAACGCTAATTTGAAAAATAAATATTTTACGTTGAAATTACAAGCTGCTTTGAAGAGCAGCTTGTAATTTATTTACACAAAACTATTTTCCAAAGTTCCACTAACGTGTTTTCTTATGCAAATCTATGTTAATCTGGTATTTTCACGTTTAATTTTATTTCTGGCCACATTTCTCGAATGATATTGTCTCGTAAATCAGTCGTCGGGTGTTTTTCTTGGAGCGGCCGAGCCACCATGTTTTGTTTAGAATCACGCACACCCCGTCTGGGTTGCTTCTGCGATTGTGATTTACAACTCCTGGATTGTTTTATCACTAGTTTTACACGTAATTTGAATGTGTTTTAAAATGAATTTTGAATTTATTGTCGTTTCAAAATATAGCTGGCTACATCTTAGCTTGTGTCATCCGTTTCCAGTGACGAATATTAGAGCCTTCGAAAACCAAAATTAAACAATTGAAGATCAAATTCCAATTGAATGTACATGTTGTATTGTTACAAGGTAACCTTAATACAGGTTACCTTGTAACCTAGCTAGGACGCCAGATTCAATTCTGTTATTTGTTACTAATTACGATTTTATCCGAAAATGGTTAAACTATATTTATTATGTAACAGACTATACCACACTTTTGAAATAAAATAAAATAAATACTTAAATAAATAATAAATAAATAATGTTTCTTCCGTTGATGAGTCTCCACCAAGACGTCAACAATCAAATTAATAACAAGCAACACTGTTTGTTCAGATCTGCCTTAGCATATTGTGCTCGTACAACTTATGGTCGCAACTTATCAGTCTTCATAATATCATCATTGAGATCCAAATCTGCATCAAATTCGTCGTACTCATTAATTATTATTAGTCCCTGAAAAATATCATAATCAATACTGACATGTATTGTAATTTGAGCAGAAGCTCAACGTGTTTTTCAATTTATATCAAAGTATGAGTCACACAATTAATAACATGCATAAACAAATGACCGGTCACTTTATACTTTTGATTCGTTTTCGACCAGCTATGACGTACCCATGCCGGTAGAAGAGTAATTATAGTTATTCTAATGGATCGTACGGGCATTCTGAACATTCCCCATTGTAAAGAGTCCAGGATCGAAGTTCTGATTAATGATTGTGCAGCGAGGGACGACTTAGGGGCGACTTATAGTGCGAAATGTAGAAAAAAATAACTTGTTTTATAAAACCAAAGCTTGCTATAGAAAAGCCAGACATTTTTTCGTTGATGGTATTTAAATTTCTTATGCAATAGCTTTGTTAACACCTGTTCTTTTTTTTCTTATAATTATATTCTTTTGTAACTAATTATTGTACTTTAAATAATTTAGTAGGTACTAAAATTTTTTGCGTGATAAACAATAGTTAATCTATGACTTGTGAAACTACATAAATTAGAATGCTAACGTTGAAATTACCTCAGCAGAAAACGTTTGCAGGCCATTGGAATTAGTTTGTTTAAATTACTTACTTGAGGTACTGAAATTATTCACCATAATGCCTTACAAGTTACTTTGAGCAGATGTGAAATAGTAATTAATTATTTGAAGTGTACTTACCTTCACTCTTGTCACATATATCTTTATCTATATACCGTAAGTAGTATAAATTAAAAAGTATAACAACATTTTTTTTTGTTTTAACACTTTTCAGGTGTAGGTAGTATAAAGCTTCGCTTCGTTTCAATTTGCTTTATTAGTTAAGGCTCGTGCAGAATGGCGCGATGCGACGGTGCGACGCTATTATGGTAGAACAATTTCCATGAAGTTTTCATAGACATTGTTCTTCTAGAGTCGCGTCGCGCCTGTCTGCGGGAGCCTTTAGTCACCTTTTGTCACGTTAAGATTCTAAGCATGACCTTGTTGTCATTTAATTTTTTGTGGGAATATTATTTTCGATAGTTCCAAGTCCGAATTTGCATTAGATTTAAAATATTTCTCCACTGTTTTTGCCCATACAACCTATTTTTTTTTTAATTTGCCCTACGTACCTACATGTACAAAAATATAAATATACAACAGCAAATTCACCGAGCAGCCGAAGCCGGGAGTAAAAGCTAGAGCAACAATGCATTAGCCCACTGCACGCTGGACCTTAACAATGTTATCAGGGCATAATGCCCCAGCAAGAGATTATGCCACACAGTTGACCGACCGATGTTTGTTTGCTGAAATCGACAAGCATGGGGCACCGTCACCCATGGTGGAGCCGATGGGAATTCCATGGCCAGATAACCATGATTTTGTGTTTGCGCCTATATTTAGGAAGTATTTGAGGGAAGATAAGTATTAACCCAGATAATGTCAATATTTTCTAACTAAAAATCAAAAGAAATATTTGAAAATCGCCATTTATCGTTGTTATAAAAGGTGCCGCTTTAGCATCAGAACCAATTGTTACCCAGTCCAAAGAGAAGTTCATATAGATCATCTAAAGCTTTAAACCGCTCATAAAGTAAAACAACAAAGCGATCATCGTACCTATACCTGGTTCAAGCGCATTGTTTCGCTTCAAATACAACTATTTTATTTTAATACCCAACACTACGCACATTACAATGATGGACTTGGCAATCGTGCGTGTAACTCCGTGACAAATGCTCCTTAAAACAACACAGTATGACAAAAAGATAAAGAAACATCTCATTTTCTCTTTTTGTCTCATAAAAAAACCTTTTCTTTTACCCACTTTGAGAAACGCCGAAGCTTTTTCAATATTTTTTCACTTGCATAAGATGTCATAATTGTGTTTATAGATGTGTTTTGTCGTATTTTTAAAATGTTTGTTGTTAAATTGGTTAAGGGTACACAAAACAATGGCGTCGCAAAGTTTTGCGAAAAAGAAGCGTGCCGTAAAAATGGGTTTTGGCTTTCGGCAAATGGTGATTGTTGTCACTGTACTAGGTCAGACTAATATTTGAAGGGATCGTTGAAAATTTTAAAATATTTACTATCGAGGAAACTTACATCTGAAGCCCAATTCTCGTAACTAAAACGTTCAAATGTAGTCGCAATCTCATCTCAGCAACAATGAAATGTCAAAAATGTAGGGAAATTATAGGTATTTTTGACATATTGAGACAGATCAGACCGTGAACGTTCTTAAAATTACGGGAATTGCCCCCCTGACCAATTTGAAAACAAAATCCCGAGCACACGATGACCACATCTGTCAGCAAGCGAGCGTTACTATAGCGTCCGAACACTGCAAGCAAGAATAGTCCTTATGGTGTATGGATGTTTATTTCTCCCATGAGTCAACGTCTTCTGCTAAATTAAATATTTTTATATTAACAAAGTGCTTGAAATGTGCCCCAGATATTAAGGATACTTAGCGGGTAAATATTTACAATTTTCCATGTATCGAATTCAGTAGAAAAACTAGGGAATTTCGGCATCAAGAGTACCTATCAAGAACAACTGTTTCTTCCCTAGTATTGAAACCGAAACCTTCCGCGTAAAACGGGTTACTCTTCCACATTTTACTCGATAAGGTTATATTAATACAACAGAACTTCCGAAACGGTACGTCTATGAGTCCCGTTCCCCGTACGTTGGTCATAAATCTTCAAATTTTAACCGTTCAGTCAGCGAGTTGACAAAATAATGGTGTTAGACAATGTCCTGATAATTTTATTATCTAATTGTCAGCTTGAAGCGAGACTAAATTCATCTTTGTTTACACATTACTTTGTAAGAGACTGAAAGGTTCGTTTTCAATTTAGAACCAACTAAAAAAACGCCCTGGTATTGAAAAATAAGGTAACTTCTACATATCTATGTACATTATTAGTAGGTGACACTAGTTGGAAGATCTGGCAAACATCGAAAAATACGTCATAGTAGTTTTTAAAACCGTCACTAACCACCACATTTCAATCACCGCGGTGTGACCATGCCATCTCATAACTACTCGTATTTCAAAATAATTATTGTGTAAGCCACACGTCGCTGTCATTTCAAAAAGTCGTATGTTAAACGTTTGTTTTTAGTATTCTGTGCATGCTATAAACAACCGCATTTCTCATGAAATGAAATTGTTTATTGCCAGATATAGTAGATCCAACTTGGAGAGGGAGGCTTTTGCCCTGGAAATAAACGATTTCATTTTATAATAAATGCGGTTGTTTCAAAGACCTTACGCATTTCGACCAAAATTCGTAGCATGCTTATTTATAATACTAAAAACAAAAATGTAACATACGACTTTTTTAAATGACAGCGACGCACAAGGTTACGAAATTTTATAAACACAGCTAAATATTCAAACGCACAATTTCTGCAAAACAAACCCTTCACAATGCTTCTGACTTTAGGAACCGGAAAAAAATTCGCAAAACATGAAAGCAGGTAAAAGTCCCAGTTTTGTGACAAGCGGCGCGCTTTATCAAAGAACCAGTACCGGTACCGACTTGAAAGTATTTTATTGTTTTAAGGCCCTATAAAAGTAACATGTTTGTATTCAAGGAGCCGCTTTCGCCTCTTGTTTTGACGTGCCGGCCGACGCGACGTCTTGGATGCTGACTATTTCGGTAGGTGAGTATGGTTCAAAGGCAAATTCAGCTTTTGGGCTCCTATTTGAGTTCTGCCGGTAGATCGATGGTCTTCTTTAGTAGCTGATTGGTAAAAGATAAACCAAGGTTTAATACAATAGAAAAAAGTTTTATTTAATTCATCAGGCACCTTTTCTATCGACAGAAATTGTCAGAAATGTACTTGGCATAGGTGCTAATGAGATTGGGATGATTGTGGTGTGAATATTTTCTGAACGGAGCTATCTATATTAAGTCCAACCATTTATCTCAAATAAAGTTTTTTTGATGTTAATAACATGCTAACCTGTGGTACAATACCAGTGCAAACCGCTTGTTAAAAATTCTTGGTTTTGCACAATTCAGTATTATCTTCCTTTTAGGTGTCTTTCTGAATGTCCTTTTGTATTTGTATCGACACTGTACAAATATCAGTAAACGGACAGATGTCAAATTTTTTCGCGCAAACCATAAATTAGAGAAAAAGATCCAAAGTAAATATCAACCGAAAAGCCCCGCGGCAAAACCAAATAAGTACAATATTCTGAATAAGCCATCGATTGATTTCGTAAGATTAATGGTTGCACATTGTCAGCGCCACAGTATGACGAGAAGGCTAGCCGAATTTGCGCAACCAAAATGTGTTTTATAACCTTATGTATAAGGGCTAACAAATTTCATTTTTGAAATCTTTTTGAACAGACAGAGCAATGAATGGTGTTCACTGTTTTTATTTCCAACGTAACTAAAACTCAGCTTTATTTTGTAAGTGACAAAATTCAAACTTGCATTCTACAGAATTTCTTAGTTAAGTCTCTTTGGCAGCGGAGCTTGAAAGTTGGGGTTCGATAGAAATTGATTTTGGAATTCAGTGTGAAATTGAAATAAAAGTTTTTTATTTGAAAGCAAAGTCGACACAAAGTAAGATTGGCTCTATGGTTAATCTGACGATTAAATATTTATTTGTTTGGTTTTAAAAACCAATAGTTCTATTTGCCCCGATTTAAATGTTCGACCACATTAGAGTGTAATGGGTTGAAGTTACTTAATTTTTTTTTTTGATTTATGATCGCTTACTCCGTCTGGCGCCCAAGTTATTTTTATATTTTATTTACTAATAAGTATGTTACTCATGTTGGCATCGAGAGTAAAAGCTCTTTCCATTTCGATTTACTTTTCGTCTAGCCTATTTTCATATATTTTTCTTTTGGCTTTTTCTTTCAATTCTTATTTTCGGTTAATTAAGAAAAAACCCATAAAACATTTTTTTTTATTGTGTAACTACAATCAATTCAGTGAAAATTCCTTTCAATTCCTAACCACACTTTTCCGAGAACTGCCTGCCACAAATCGATCGATATCCCGTATCAAATGCAAGGCGGAGAACACAATGCACTCAGTTGGTGGGTGTACGCATGTAACAGATGTGAATCGCTCCGGACAGGAGGTGTGTACTGTGACAATGAATGCATATGTCGCTTTCACTGCCGATCGTGTGTGCCGATGCTTACTATTGGGCGTTCAATAATGCGGACGTTGCATGAGTAAGCAGTTTTAGTATTTGTAGGTATTATAAGCTATGTACTACTTAGGTATAAACCTGGTGAAATAGCTTTCTGGTGTTTTTCGGTGGCTTGTATACGCTTTCCATAAGTTTTTATTGAATCTTCAATGGCTTGTGAATCATATTTGTATGGTAATAAGGTTAAGATATTGATAGCAGAGAGTTACATGGTGACAGCGTTAGATAATTAATGTTTTAATAGGATAGTTTATTAAAATTCAAATCATGTTTGCGTAAGCAAATCTCGAACTTATAAAAATGTTGATAGAAATAAAATGTTTTCTTGTTCATTTATACAGAGAGAGTAGCTCAGGTCATTCGATGTTTTTCTAAATAGACACAGTCTATTTGAAAAGTGCCCACTCAGTAGGAATAATTAAAAAAAAAATATTAGGACTGAAATCTCTTAATTTTAAACTGATGCTAATAAAAGGCAAAACATTAAACTTTTTAGGGTTCCGTAGTCAACAAGGAACCCTTATAGTTTCGCCATGTCCATCCGTCCATCCGTCCGCAGCTTAGCTCAGAGACTCTTAGTACTAGAAAGCTATAATTTGACATGGATATACATATTCATCACGCCGATAAAGTGGTAAAATGAAATCATGAAAAACCATTTTTTTAGGGTACCTCCTGTACACGTAAGTAAGTGTAAGTGTAAGTGGGGATGTTTTTTTTTCTCGTCTCGTCCATAGTATGGGATGTTTTTGGGTAGGTGTTTCAAAAATATTGCAAATTTGTGAAAACAATTTTTCGATGAAGGGATCCGTTTCTGAAATATTAAGCTTTAAAGTGCTAATTTTTGTTAGAGTCAAGTGTGGGGGATACTTGCCAGCTAAACGGTTAGTTTTGGATATGTGAAAAAATTCACGGTAGTAGTACATACAACGAAGTTAAAAATAAATTTATCACAGCTTAGAAGGGCTAACAAGTTTACGAGTAATAGTCGACCAACTTACATTTGCAGTTGGAATGTATGAGAAGACTATTGTTATTCAACTACGATGCTACGTTTGTTCTCGGGATAAATTCATCCCAACTACGGAACCCTTCATTATGCGTGGTCCAACACGCACTTGGCCGGTTTTTCTTTAATCTTCATCTATTCAAGCCAGACGTTTCTCTAATTAAACAATCGTATTTAAAACTCCAATAAATTAATTACTTGAAACATCAACGACATTAAAATCGCAAAGTCGCGTCGCAGACGTCGCACGCGCACAGTCACATGCTGTGCCATTGTCGCGACCCCCGATTGAACTGTTACACGTCGAGATGAGTTATGTTCTAAACCAGGCCTGGGTTAATACAGGATGTGGTGGTTTTGAATCCGGGTTACTTTTAGAGACATAGTTTTTTTTTTTGTTGTCGTTAAATATGCTGTGTTTTCGTTTGGTATTTAGACATGTGAAGATACTTTGGATAATGTGATAGACTTAAGCAGGCTTATCTTACTTGGACCGTTGGTTACCGATTTGATGCTCAGTTGTTTTTGTATATAAATTGCTACTGAAACTTATCCGTGTCGATGTCTGGTGGTAAAACAGTGTGGCAAGAAAATTCAGTTATTTGTTGCTCTGAAATTTCTTGCCTGAAGGTTAACTATTTCAGTACTTAGTTCAGTTCAGTACAAATATTTTATTTATTTAAAATCCATTCCGTCCAAAATAATTCATTAAAGTAATTTACTTTAACACCCTGTATAAAATGCAATCGCCAATGCAGCACACTGACACATATACGCGGCTTTACACTAAACCAATAATAGAAATCAATCCATACTCCCTCTCTCACTCATACAGTCACACCGCAATCAATGATCTACTCATGCCTACGCGCACACACACATACCAAGTATTGGAAATATTGGCTTTGTAAACATTTGCAAAATGTTCCGCCAATCGGACCATGTATACCCTTCCCATTCTTTTTGAATAGGTGAACTAACAAAAGAGTGGGACAGCGCACCCGGGCCGACAACTTCGCAGAGGGACAATGGTGACGCTATTGTTGAAAGTACCCCAAACTTTTTTTAGGTCATAAAAGTATTACATTTTGTTAGGGTCGTGCCGTTTGTATGCAACTATGCACTTACATCATTCGTTTCGCAGACAACTCCGGAGACGGGTCGCCGTCTCCTACGCAGTCCAGCTTCAGTGCTAATTACCTGAAATCACTGCAAATAAATCAGTGTCAGTGACAGATATTTGAATAACATTATGTCTTTAGCGGCTACTACTAATCGTGCTAGTGAAATGTGGAACAATAATGCAGATGTGAACGCTCAGAGTGCGAGACAACTTAAACATAACGGATATAAACAGTTCCCAACAATGCCGTCCGACTATTATAAATATCAGAACAATTATCCTCAAAACTGTGAATATTCTAATGTGTTAAGTGCTAGTTACGGGAAAATGTACGAACCGAATCAAAGTGAAGGAGTTGTGAAATCGGAGCCTTCTCCTTGGCAAGGTTACCATGCAAACTACATCAATGGGAATCATGCTAATATGGAAATGCTCAATCGATGGAGAGAAATGAGCTACTACGCACAGCAGCAACAGGAAAACTACGGGTATGAACAGAGAATGAATGCAATAAACCAGAATAGTGTGGAGAAACCAGAAGATGTTAGATTAATTAATTCACCCAGTGAGTGTAGTATTCCTGATGCTAATTACGGATCACCGCAAAGCGTATCAAGTAATTTTAAATCACCCACATCTGAATCTTCTGCAGATTCACCAAACTTGAGAGCTTTACTAACTAAAGCAAAGGGCAAAAACCCATCACCTTACTTCGTAAAATGTGACAAATCGTATACGCAAGAAATGCTACAGCGGATGATGTTTAACACAGAAGAGGTGAGCGATTGGGAAAAAAACAATGAGAGTGCAGAGAAGGAATGCAATTTATCGCAATTTCATGGTGGATTCGAAAGCGTTGAGGATCAAACGTCAATCAAGAAAGATGCAGTGGGTGGAGCGGCGGAAGGCGCACAGTCATCACAGGACTCCGCGGAACCCTGTCAGGACGTGACGAGGGTCGAAGCAGGCGGGGACAATGCGGATTACGCAGATAACAAAATGGCGGCTGCGCAAGATGTGCAAGCGTTTTATCCGTGGATGAAGAGTGTTGGTGGTGGTAAGTTAATTTTTTTTATCAACGTTTATTCTACCTAAAATTAATCATTGTAACATAAATATTGCAGTGTTATTATGACGATCTATAGTAGCAATTGAAACTTGATTCTAATAATGATTTTCCTCATTACAGATGACAAAAAGGAAGGCTCAAAGCGGACGCGGCAAACCTACACTAGATTCCAAACTCTTGAATTGGAAAAGGAGTTCCACTTCAACAAATACTTATCCAGAAGACGAAGAATAGAAGTCTCACATGCTTTGGGGCTTACAGAGAGGCAGATCAAAATCTGGTTCCAGAATAGAAGAATGAAAGCTAAGAAAGATGGGAAGTTGACTACGTCACCGGATCCTTATGGTGTTGATGACTTAAGTGCGACTAAGTTAAGTGGTATGCCAGAGTATATGGACACAAGGCAACAAATATCTGGTGTTAGGGAATATCCCAACTATCACATGAATGCAGCACAGTCGAATATTATGCCACCTCATGTTGCAGGCACTATGCCACATAATTATATGATGCCTCCATATGAAGGGATCAAAATGTGACCGTAAGAACCAAGTTTAATTTAAGGGGTGGATTAATGAACGATCCATAATGTTACAAGTTTCCATTATTCATGATTTTGTGATTTCTTAATTTGCAATGATAATAAAAATTTGCAATGCATCAGTAAATAAGTTGGTCAACGTTTTTTAGACGTTGCTATTTGCGATTAGATTGATGCAATTGTAGTATCGATATTGACATATTTTTTATCGATTGTTAACTGCAGACTCTAATATTCATTACTTTACGTTTTTAGGATTCCGTACCCGAAGGGAAACGGAAGCCTATTACTAAGCCTCCGCTGTCCGTCCGTCTGTCTGTTAGCGGGCTGTATCTCATGAACCGTAATAGGTAGACAGATGAAATTTTCATAGATTGTGTATTTCTATTGCCGTTATAACAACAAATAATAAAAATAAAAGAAAGTAAAAAATTAAAGGAGGTCCGCATACAAGAAACTTAGTTTTTTATGCTGAAGTATTATTTTTTAAACTACCTGTGTAGTGTTAAATATTGTATGGTGGTACGGAACCCTTCGTGTGCGAGTCTGACTCGCACTTGGCTGTTTGTTTTAACTTCTCTATATCAAAATGGCTAGTAAAATCATACCTCTTTATTTAAACATGAGATTATTTTGAGTTTTTAAATTACGTGGATAGTTATGCCTATGTCATGACCAGATCTTAGAATTTGATCATTTCATAAGTGTTCGGTCATTTCATGAAATGGTTGTGTTTCATGAAATGGCCAGCTAAAATTGACTTTATCGTTTAAACGTCAACGTTTAATGATATATCAGTCGATGTTTGGCCATATCATTAATGTAGAGTATATGTCATGGTCCGATCGTAGAAATGGCCATATCGTGACGAAAGCGAAATGATTTATATCGACATTCCCAGCTGACCACTGGACATATCGCAAAGTAGTTGCATTTCACGCCGCTAGTGGCACCCCGACCACATGGATTTAGGTTAGAACTGTGACCAACCGCGCGCGAGTCGAGCGAGCGAAGCGAGCGGTGCCGCGGCAACGGCCGGCGACCGCTACATTCAAGTTGGTCGCAGTTACTTGGCTATTTAGTATTTTTAGGTCCCTAAAATAGGAATTATTTGAGTAGGAACAGATACTCAACAAAAACAAAGCGATACCAACGCCTGTACCGGTGGATAATCTAACTATTTTACGATATGTTCACTAATGTTTGACCACATCATGAAAAAGTCGTGCGTTTAACTGTTCATATAGTCAAAATATGTTGAGTATTCAATGATTTGGCCAGACCACATCATGATGTGACCAGCAGTCGATGTTCTATTTCATGAAAAACAACCATTTCATGAAATGGTCGACCACTTCATGAAATGATCAACTCTAAGATCTGGCTACGACGTCCATACCTAATCGATCAATAGCTGATTTCTTTTCGATCGATTCTGAATATCATTGATTATTATTTTGATTAGTTTCATTGCATTAATGTATTGTATTTAAAATTTTAGTCTTAAGTGTAGTTATGATGTAGATATGTTTTAAGCTTAGTATAATAAAAATGTTCCTATTTAGACTAGATATACATATAAATAAAGTTAAAGTAGCTGATTATATTAATTATTGTAAGAATAATTATTTATGGATAAAACAATTTTTGTACTTCTCTAGTCAATTGCAAAGGCGCTATTAATAAAGAGGAGTGGTGATTCCTGATTATTGAATATTTGTTTATTAATTCAGATTTCCAAAAGTAGGTACTTTAAATCAAGAGATACCTACCTAACGTACCGAATGTACTTTCTTAATGTTTATCTGTTTAGAACAGACAATTTATTAAAACTGTTATTTGACCTACTTTTGTCTTACACGGTCGTGTCAAAAATATTGGACGCCTGTCTGGCAAACTTCACTTCATGGATTTGTAGATAATTTGTATGGAGCAATGAATATCTGGACGTGTGACGTCTTCAGGCAATCTTTCAGAGGCTTGAACTAAGAAAATATCCTCTCATACTTAATCCTTTAAAAATAATAGAAAAAAAAATCTGCGTCGTGTCATTCTAAAACGCTTCCTAAGAAGCTTGAGACAGGGCCTGCGATTTTCCATACATATGTGTTCCCCTTTTTTCTTCCTGAATAACGCCTCTGGAGCAATAATTTATTTTTCATAAAATCATCAAGGGAATGACAGGGGCGTGTCTACAGACAAATTTGATATTTTTTTTAACATAAGCGAAAATGATAGGGACCAAGACATACTCTTTCTTGTTTATTTTTGGAAAAATAATTGAATTGGCTTAGTTTTCGAGCAGAAAAATGGGAAATACGAAACGTCGATCTCGTCAAAATTTTTGTGATATAATCGGTCTGAGCTGCAGCTATCCCTATCACACTCTACGGAGGTAGGTAGACTTGAGGTAGCGCGACGGCCATAGTTCCTTCAAATACATATTTTTCAAATTCCTCACAGGCCCCCCTTAAACGGTCACGCAAAACATCAAACCCAGGAACAGATCCGTTTGAAATTAACGTTTAACAACAATGGGATAAACGTCAACAATGTAACCCTTTCACATAGTTTAAAAGGGCCCAAAAGTGTAAACACAGGTCTCTAGGGATCAGTAGTAAATGAGCAAGTGTTGTCAATAAGTTTGGCATGTTTTGACTAACTATCGGATTTAGAAAATTTTCGCTGAGTAATCCTGTTATGTTCAGCTACTTATCTATGTTTAAGCATTGTGATTTTGCGCTTAGATCTGTTTACTGTGTGTTGTAAAAAATACAGGGTGTAAGGGACAGCCCTCCGCAAACTAACAACGAGTATTTCAACAATGGATGTTGAAATACTCGGCGGCCAAAGGCTCGCCGCGCTGCCGTTCGCTACGCGCGTTTTGCCACGGTAACGATACATTGCGTGTGAGGTAATAAAACAAATCAGGTTTATTGGATTCCCATAACGTTCCTGAAATAATTACATGTACCGATCATCTTAGTATGATATACTGAATTCACCCCGTCAGTCTGCGGAGGGCTGTACCCTTACATCCTGTTATATGTATAGTATTAGTGTGAGCAGTAATGGCCCAGTGGTAACGGCCGTGACTTACGAGTTTGTAGGTCGTAGGTTCGAACCCCAGGCGCTTTACTTTGTGTAAATTATTTCATCACCACTGCTCTCAAAAACGGCGAAGGAAAACATCATGTTCTAGAATCAAAAATTCGAAAACATGTGACATCTACCAACCCGCACTGGGCCCGCGTGGTGGATTACGGCCCACTCCCTCTCATTGAGAGGAGCCCTATGTCCCAGCAGTGGGAACATTATAGGCTGACTATGCTTATGCTTAGATCTGTTTTAGGTCAAATTGATGTATTTTAGATTCTGATTTTCCGTGATAATCTTAGGGAAGCTCGATTGTATATGTATAGCTTAGCCATTGATTAGCTTTTACGCTCAAGATACCGTCAAGAAACTCTTTCACAGATTAGGTAGTCTAATCTTCAAAGGTTTCAAGAGTAAGCACAGGGTCTCCAGGGATCGATTGTAAATTTTATGTGCAGATGTTGTCAGAAGTTTGACATATTTTGACTCACCATCGGATTTGAAGAATGCTTTAGAAAAATTTTGCTGAGTAATCCTGTTATGTTCAGCTACCTGTGTTGATCAGTTTAAGGATTGAGTTTTGTCGTTTGTTCTGTTTTTTGGTTTTAGTAATATTGAGACTATTTAGTGTTTTTTGTTTGTTGTTATTTCTGGTGGTAATCTTATTCATTATTTACCGCTCAATTGCCGTAGCATCAGGAGCTAGACCACCACATCTTACAGCAGTAGTAGCAGTAGTATTGTAATCTTACTTCAGTGTGGGAAAGAGATGGAGCTAGACGTCCTGTATAGCTACATGTCTTTCTCACACTGAAGTAACATTAAAATAATACTGCTTTAAGAGGTATTGGTTGGCCCCCTGAGTACCAATAACTAATATATTATGTTCTACAGTCTACAAGTTTTATTAAGAACTAGCTGTGTTCTTGAACTCGTAAGATACACAATATAGGTACCTACCCCGCGCTATTATAGTAACATCCTTTTCGCTTAGTTCTTTCTGACTTTTTCTTTTTGCTCGTCTCTTAAGTATCATAGCGTGATGTTAAATAGCCTATAAATATCCTCGAGAATTGGGCTACCAAATGCAAAAAGAATTTTTTAAATTCGACTCTTTGTTCACAATTTCATGGGTTTTAATTTTTTTGCGCGGAACCCTAATTATTTTTCTGAAATCACAGTAGCCTAAGTTGCTCCTTATAACATCAGCTATCTGCCAGTGAAAGTTCCGTCGATCGAAAATCGATCCAGCCGTTTCGGAGATTAGCCGGAACAAACAGACAGACAAAAATTTTAAAAATTGGTTTTTTGTTATAAGTACCGTATATACTTTCTTATGCATTTAGTAAAAAGTTATTATTTTGACATAACAAACTGACACTTCAATTTTATTTATTTGTATAGATTGATGATGTCAGTTTCTTATAACAATCTGTAAATAAGAATATTGTGAATCGACATTTTAAAGAATGTTCAGGTGGGTCAGTCAGATGACGGGTTTTTTCAGTCAAATTAAAATATCCAGGCAATTATCATTCACTAATGAATATTTATAGTAAAGAGATATTCTATCGAAAATTGATAATGTCATGGTCTTTTTTCAAAAATGCGTGGGTCAGACGGCAGCTGCTCTTCGATCATAGAAGTCACTGAACGACGATGTGTAATGAAACGATTATTTTTATAAAGGTACCTAGGTTATTTACCAGTATTAGGATTGGGTGAAGGTAACCCTTTATTTTAATAGAACTTGAAACCAAAAATCAAAATTGGCATAGTAAGAACTGATTAAAAATTGTATCCTCTAATAACTTCCATTTGTAGCTAACTTCACTTTATTCATCGCCCCAGCATTAGAAAGTCGACCCTCCTGCCTTTTGAATAAAGAATAACAATAGAATCCGTGTAAAAGAGACAACAATGCATACCTGACCCCTATGGGAGAAAGAGATGCACACACATTCAGCCCTCTATACAGGGGTAAGTTGGGACTACGCACGCGCGGCGGACATTCAACCAAGATGGCTGTCTGTGTTTAGTTTAGTTCGTATAAATTGGTTTTTCTTTTAAAAATCAGTTTTGTTAAAGTAAAAGTCACTGAAAAGTATTAGCAAATACGGTGCTGATACATATTTTGTACTATCATCCATAATTAGCTTTGTATCTGGCTGTGAATACAAGTTAACCTAAAATCCTGGTAAGTCTACGTCATTTTACCTCATAACATCAAGTAAACAAACTCCAGAAGTTTGGTTCTGTTCAAATTCAAATCAATTGCCAACATTATTAACATTTTTTTCCCTGTAAATTAATACATAATTATTATAAACCCATGTACCTATAGTATTTTTATCTTACGAAGCGACACGCGCTTTACTTGTGATAACCAAGTGTGAATGTGTGTGTGAAGATGAGTAGCGTCAGCACTTAACACACACACGCACACACTTGCGACTTTGCCATTGTCCCGGACGGTACCGAGAGCTCCTGCGCTTACACACACACTCACAGCGTGTTTGTAAACATGGTAACTACATGCAAAACTTGTGTCATTTCGTGAGATAAAAATGCTGTAATTGGTGTGATGTAATGACTAGTAAGTATGTCGATAGATATATTATTGATTGACTAGCAAAAAAGTCCTTAGCAGAGTCTTCAGCAGTTCTGTGTTGGGTTTAATATAATTATCAAATATTATTACAAGTAATAAATATCTGAAATAATGTCCAAATGTCTTTTGTGATGTGCACAGCAAAGGAGTGAAACTTTCTACCCGCGTCTGTGTTTCCGAATGCATACAAGGCAGATCTCTTCAAAGTGAGAGTGAACAGGCTTCTTCTAGGTAAGCTCGCTCCATCGTCGACTTTGTTTCTGTCACCTCTGACCTAGACTAGAGTCAAGAGCAAACCTACCTCAAATAAAAAAAAAAATATTATAAACTTACATACTCACAGAAAAAAACCATTTGCTGGGTACTTTCGTGCTTTGCCTTATTAAAAATAATTTTAAATCGCATACCTACAAAGTGCTCTAAATTACTTCTCATGAGAGACCTCATTGATTTATTTTCTTGAACATTAGCGTGACAAATATCGAAAGAGCCAGGTTTTTAAAATAATTAACAAATCTCGTAAGTACATTGCTCCGTTTTATTCCACTTTTGATCGATTAAAACCCTTTGTTACCAATAAAATGAAAACAAGAACATTTTGGTTTAGTAACAAACACACCTTGGCGTTACAAACCAAAATGTAAATGCAGTTCTGAAACTGATCGCTGTTCGAAATGACCATTAATATTAGCGCCCTAATGATCTTCAGACTTCAAAATTCGGTTCGCCAACGGCAAATCTAAGTTGGCCCGTCCATGCATTGAATACGTTGCTTGAATGACGGGTCTAATTAATCCTAACGCTGAACGAGTCAGCTCTCATTGAAGGTGGATCAAAAGAAACCTCCTAATGGGTATTTGAATGCCACTATAGTATTTACCTTTAATACGAATCGACTAAGTAAGGTTTAGAAAATAGTGAGTCATATAAGATATAATATAAAAAACGTATGAGGCCGAAGTCGGGTGCGGGCTACATTACGAGCCTGTCAAAATCAATCATAACATCTGTCTCTCACAAACTAGCTAAAGGTAGAATGTATTCAGATAGCCGAACAAGGATATGTGTGGGTACCATATTATGTACTCCTATGTAATCCTTTACCCTATTGTATGTACAATATTATAAGTGGTTACATCTTTTATTATTTTGATTTTTAAGTAGTTCTGACCAGAGATTTTTAAGCTTTCTCATTCGAAAGACGTTCAGTAGTTTTATCAGTTTAAAAAAAAAATATTCAGTCTGTTAAATTATATTTGCTCAATTGAAAGTTCCATTTTATTCATCTATTTATGTCTTCACTTAGATATTTTTATGTAGTAGCTATTAATAAAATTCATGAAATAATTCTTAATTTATTTCCGTCCAAACACAGTCTTATCGACACTCGCTTACACATGTAGTTTAGCTACTTACTTTGATCACTTTGAACGATCAAAGTGAGGAGTTATCAACACCCATAAATTACAATTTATAATTAAACATTACGACCAATTAGTATTAAAGAGAGAGCTGGATATATTGCTCATGACAAATCACTGTGATAGGAATTTTGTTTGATGTTTCTTCATGTTCAGTGTCAATAGCATTTTATTGCTTTTGAAACATCTTTTAAAAATAATTTTAGATTTGTTGTGTAAGAATTTTTATTTTGACATTCTAGAAAATTTAACAATGGTATAAAAAACCGACCAAGTGCGTATCGGACCACGCACAATGAAGGGTTCTGTAGTTGGGATGAAGAAAGAATAGATAGAATTATCCCAAGAACAAACTTAACATTGTAGACAAAAAAACATGTTCTCCCATAGGAATGTATGGGAGAACATGTTTTTCATCTACAATGCAATTCTAAATGCAAATGTAAGTTTATACGCACAATATGGAAAGAAATGCCGTGTTATTATAGGACCATAGTCTTCTCATAGATTTTCCTGTAATCTATAAGTACCTATAGAACTATTTTCTGTATTTTTTTTCAAAATTTTAGGCTCAGTAGCTTCGGAGATAAGGATTAAAGTTATTAAAAAAAAACTATTCAAGACCCCCACAATAAGCCCCGTGATATATCACACGGCTTGCAATTTTTTTTAATGTTATTATTTACCCCCTAAAAGTGAATCCCAATTTAATTCAATTCAAAATGTTTTTTGCTCAACACGGTACATAATCATACATTTCTACTTAGATGTCAAGTGAATGCGCAGTCCACTGTGTTGCACCAATTTAGGCATGCAAAATTATTATTAAAATTATACAAATTTCACAAACTCAACAATAATACTATATATAATGTCATAAATTCAAAACAATAAGTATGTTATGTCAGAGTATACTCATATAATGTCATAATTAAGTAATGTCCAATACAGTCGACACATAATTAGCAATACAAATAAAATAATTTTAATAAAATAAATTGGACTCAAGTATTCACCTTAATTATATGTATTATTATTATACACTGTATTATTACACACATATGTATTATTATTATATCCCATATTCAAAATTCATTTATTTACGTTACCCGTCCGTGTTTAGGTCAGGAAATTTATATGTGTAGGTACTAATTTTCAACTTGATCATTAGATTCGGAGCAAATTGACTGTGGCAGACGGTCAGACAGACAGAGAGCCACACGAGTGATCTTCCCCTCGGGTGTCGCGACACCTTATTCAGGTGTTTGCTAAAATAGCCCTATCCGTGACGGAGGTAAGTACTTGGAGATATACCTATGTATGTGAAAAAAAAGCAATGTGCGGAAATTGATAACTTTAAAAGTAACGATTGTCGTTGCTAAGTACTGTAGTACTGACCTGCCGGGATGCCACGGCAGGTCACTACGTGCAATGTATTCTTCCACTCGTTAAGAGATGTGTAAAAGGGGCGTTCTAATTATTTAATGATACACCGGAGTCACTTAGTTGGGAAAAGGCTAGACAGATGATGACACCGGAGTCCCATAATATTATTTTAATGGCTTATGGCAAGCTCGTTACAAGTTCAACGTAAAGCTAGGAGTCAACCAATATAAAACAATTTTACTATATGTCATCTTTCGAACTTATTCTACTATAAAATCTCATGACGTGACTTAATGGCCAGCTGTAATTCCGATGAAGGTTTCATGCTGAAGGCAGCCTCGATTAAAGCCTCTACAGTACCATGGGAGAAACGAACATCTATACACCGTTAGGACTATTCTTGCTTGCAGCACTCGGCCGCCATAGTGACGCTTGCTAACAGATGTGATCATCGTATACACGGGATTTTGTTTTCAAATTGGTCAGATGTAATTTTCTTCGATAGTACTTACCTCTGATCTGAGTAAGAATTTCAGGATTCAAGTCAACAAGTACCAAGCTATGTTGAACTACCTACAATAGGGATATTTCCCGCCCTGAGGGTGCTAGAATTCGCAAACAGTGGCTTGATTTAACTGAACGCGTAAAGCCAGAGATCAGACCCTATGTCACGTATGGACAAGTTCTCAATCAACAGCCTGTTGATACACATAAAGCAAAGAATAGGCATATAAACTAATAGACTGTACCGATATTCATTTTTTTTTACTTAGTTCTTTGTAATAGCAAAAGGCAGATCAAAGTAAGTACTAAGTAGAGCTTGTCTAAGCTGAAATGACGCGCTCCACTACCGCATTTACCGTAGTGACGTATACTATAGGTATATATCATAATTTAAGTAGTAGGGCGCGTCATTTCAGCTTAGACGAGCTCCTCTAGTTATGCAAATTAGTTCAAGACAGTTCCTTTCTTATATTTCGAAGCAATTTATATGCTATATCCCTGTAACTTTGCCGTACATAATTAGCAATACACTACCATCTCTATTTTTTTTGTTATGTTGATAGTACTCCAGAAAAGAAATATTTTCAGATTTTCCCAAACCTTTGATAAAGCTTTGCTTTCAACATTACAACACCGAACAGGACACAAATCGATACAGCATAACACGTAAACATCACGTTTGGTCACATCGCAGTAACATCAGTGGACACAAAAAGTGTGGGATCAACAAAAGAATCTACACGGCGCATTGTCCCAGCCGTTCGGATCATTTATCAACAACGCTCCACTGCCATCGTTCGAGAGCAGATCGTGGATCAATGGAATCAGCTTCGACCGCGATTAAAATTTTTGCATTGTTATTACAAGTTTTTGGTAGATCGTTGACGGTATATTAGAGTTCAGAAAAGCACTGGGAGAGATTTCGTGAATTTTAAAGAAAATATTAAGCGATGAATTTAAACACGACCGATTCTTAGTAGATACTGGCCTGTTTAAAATTAGGAGGTCATAAAAAAGGCCTAAATCTTTTCCAAGTTTCCTCAACTTTTTCTCAACCAAATGAGGTGTTACAGCAACACGCGATTGGCAATATAGTTTCCAACCCAAATGCGCTATTCAAAAACATAGATTTACTTGATCAATCCTTAGAAAAGTTAGAAAAAAAAAACTATTTGTATGCAACGATAAAATACTTAACCGGTCTACCGGTGTCATATTAAGTAGGTATCGCATAATGTATTTATGTTGAAACAGGATATTTATAGACTTATTCAGTAGTAATCAAGTCTTACATGGACAAGTATGAAACGGTGATCATTTGCCCCGCCACCGTATAATAGCCATTATTATAATTTTGCAATTTAACGCCTTTTTGCGAAATTTATAATGACTCAATTTATGAACTTCACATTTTTTCTTGAACAAAACAACGATAGACTCTTGTTGAGTGGCTCATTATATAAATTTGATTTTGAATATCGGATCAGCATTTTCTCCTCTTTTTTCAGAATTTAAAATTAAATAGAGTGGCATGAACTAAGAAGGTTGAGTTTATAAAAAGTTTTTAATAGGAGACATCTGCTTGTTAATTCAGTAATGTCCGAGAAAATACTGTGACGACCTCTTTGACATTTTGTTATGCTTTTGTACATAATAAAGGCGGTAATACTTATGTGCTGCCGAGTAATGAGTATATTTATATGAATGGATGTAAAGAAGGCCTTGTTAATTCCCACTTAGTGCTCATTAAGTTATCACAAAAGACGGAATACAGTACCTAATAACATTATTATGTATGTATTATAACAGTCTTTTTAGATAACTGCCACAACACGATTAAAATGGAGACGTTTTACCTAAGTATACATATCTACACCCAAACTATCCATTAACGAATCTGTTCCAAAAAACAAAACTTCGGGGCTACAATCTCTTGTAGGCACCTAGGTACTTGTCCCGTTGGATTCCTTATTTAGGTCGTCGGAGATTCCATTTCTGTACCGAACTTTTCCTTCACCTAATTTTATATACGTCAAAACTAGAATGGTCAGTCTCCGTTCAAATCAAAATCATAACGTCATTTACCTGACCGTAATATGGCATGACGTGCCCGCAAAAATGTCCATTGACCGTCCAATTTTATTTGAACCCTACTGTGGAAGGATAAATGTTTAATTTGTTTTAGGATGAGAGCTCAAGTGTTGCTGGTTGGTTCAGCGTCAATGTCACTTATGTGCTTAACCCGGCGAGTGGATGGAGGAAATGATGGATGGTAGCAACCCGGCCGTTGCTGTAACGTCAACTATTTGGAATTGTATAGAGCTGATAGAGCGAAAGTAGGTTGATAATCTTATTTTTATGTTAATTTAACTTTTCCATTACAAAATGAGTAGGTAGATAGTTTTATTACGATATTCTGTTACTTTTAATGGAAACATTGTTAGTCAATAAAAAATCGTTAAGGTACGCATTTATTGGTATTCAATGAGTAGATTTGCTGTACTGTGGTATTTATTTCTGTGGATTTAGATGCGTTCACATATTTAACAATGAAGACGTAGATAATATCTATAATTTACCACAGATTCCATACATTTTTTTTTCCAAAACTTGTGGTATCAACAGCTCTATAATTTTCCCAGCACGCCGCCCGGACCCTCCGCGCGCACAAATTCCAAATTGTTTTTGACTGACAGCTAAATGTAAGTTAGCATTGTTTGAGCGACGCACCGCACTTCGAAGCTGGCTCTTTCTCTAATTATTTCTCCGCTGCCAGTTGTAATAACACTGTTTGTTGCTAGTTTTCAGATGTATTGAGGTTACGGGGGATGGTTTTAAAGGGTTAGTATTCATGTTATAGATTTCATGTTACTATTGTAAAGTCAAAATACTACTTCATTACTAACTTTATCTCAGTGCATTACTATTACATTTTTAGCCTAAAGATCAGCATTGCCATCCAACGTGGCAATGCTGCCAGCCTTTTGGGCACTTTTCCCATTGACAGCGATGCGGATGAATTTTTTGATACCCAATGAGCTCTTCCCCCTTTTTTATTTTTTATTGTATACTTGTTTATATTATATATATTTTAGTGTTATCTTGTATTGTAATTAAGAATTATAAATAAATGAATATCTTAATTAGAACTGTCCTAAAACATGAAGGTATTTTGCCAAATTATAAACTTGTTCACGTAGTAGGTACGAAATTTTTATTCTCGTACCGGATATTAAAATAGTCAAAGCTGACCCACGCTGGAATGCAAAACATACTAAAATACAGGGCATTTTTTTAATCACTATCCAAATTTTCGCAGGGTGTTCTACCCATGAATATGAATAACTTTTACTATGGGACCAACTCTAAAATCACGAAGAAAAAATCAGCTGATTCATACAAAAGTTCAATACCTACTCGACCAAAATGTATGAAACAGCAGATTTTTTTTTCGTGATTTCAGAGTTGGTCCCATAGTGAAAGTTGTTCGTATTCATGGGTAGAACACCCTGCGAAAATTTGGATAGTGATAAATTAACAAACAACTTAATTAATATAGTCGTAGATTTATCAGCATAATATTAAAAACACATTTGGGTATTTCTTAATTTAAGCTATCATCGATACAGAGCCAAGCTTTTTTGCAAGCCCAAAATAAATTGAGACGTCCCAAAAAATACTTGAATGAAATTCACAAGATTCTAGATACAGAAATATATCAAGCTAACTTATAAATGACAAAGTTAAAAGCTAAAATTAATTAAGTAAAAGTCCACTCGCCAAATTGTTGAACCAACCCGCCATGCTACGCGAAGGATTGACGCGGACGGGCAAACAAACAAAACTCTTAACGGAAATTCTCAAAGTTTCAGCCATTTTTATTTACCCAAGAAATCTCATTAAAGTGAACACTTGGTCGGTTATTTTTACTCTGGAAGTACGGCATAGTTTTTGTTGGTGATTTTATCTGTTTTAAGGAAAGATTTACTAATGAAATTCAGAAATAATAATTGGATTGGCGTAGGAGAGGCTGAATTTAGGCCGCACAATTTTGATATTATGACCGAACGTACTGAAAGCACTAAATTGAAAAACTTGCTTTCATGGACTTAGTTAAAAGTATGGGTGGACTATACAGGGTTATTTTAAATTGGCTAGCTAAACTCCGTAGACGCGATGGGTATCGATTTCTATAAAACACGTTAAATTAAAATGAAAATGATGAAACCTGATAGGTTGCTGGCTCACTCTGCAGATGAGAAAGCAAATCTATTTGCATCTCTCTTTGCAAGCACTTCACGTTTGGGCGCTGGCTACAAGCAACAACCTACTGTACCTCATTGTGACTCCTCAATGCTGGAGATCGCAGTTCACATTAAAAAGGTCCGAAGAGTATTGTGCACAAACACCTACGTACGTTGTACGTGAACAAGGCCAGCGGGCCTGACGGCATTCCAGCGAGAATGATGAGGCAGTGTGCGCCTGAACAGTCTCCTGTGTTGAGACGTTTATTCCGCCTCTCTCTTAAGAAAACGGACGGTACCAGAATCCTGGAAGCTTGCAAATGTGCAACCTGTGCCCAAAAAGGGCGACCGTACAGACCCTGCCTATTACCGTCCGATCGCCGTTACCTCCATTCTATGCAAGGGTACTGAACAGTAAGTTGCTGACCTACCTTGAAAACAATGATCTCCTCAGTGACCGACAATATGGCTTTCACCGGGGACGGTCAACTGGCGATCTTCTTGTGTATGTCACGCACTGCTAGGGCGAGGCCATCGAGAAACCTTCCTTCGCAAAGCACTTGCTGTATCGCTTGATATCTCGAAGGCCTTTGACAGGGTCTGGCACGCTGGTCTGCTCAGCAAGCTTCCTGCTTATGGCATCCCAGCTGATCTTTGTAGCTGGATATTAAACTTCCTTAGTGAACGGTCGATCAGAGTAGTCGTTGACGGCTGCTCTTCCGACCTTATGGCTATTGATGCAAGAGTTCCTCAGGGGTCTGTTCTCTCTGCAACTCTTTTCCTGCTGCTCATCAATGACCTAGTACAGCCTCGTATTATTGGGTACGCAGATGACAGTACGGTTTCAGAGAGATACTTGTCTGGCGCAAAAACCAGCGGGGCCGAAGTTCGTTCCTTGAGAGCGGCCATGGTAGAGCGGACATATTTGACCTTAAACCTTGTCTCCCAGTGGGGTGATGTTAATCTGGTCTCTTTTAACGCCACCAAAACACAGGTGTGCCTTTTTACCTCTAAAAGGAGTCGTTTCGAACAAACTCCTACTTTTCGGGGTACATCTGTTCCTGTAACTGATCAGCTCGAGCTCCTAGGCATGGAGTTGACATCATGTCTCAACTTCGATGCCACCATCGAGTACAAAGCCCAAACTGCGGATAAGAAACTGGACATCCTAAATAGGGTGAAGCGATACTTTACACCTGGACAGCTTTTTTACCCTTTACAAAGCACAAGTCCGATCCTGCATGGAGTATTGCAGCCACCTTTGGGATGACTTAGCTAAATACCAACTTGCCGCGCTTAACTCGGTGAACGCAGAGCTAAGAGGCTCATTGGCGACGTAACACTGGTGGATGCCAAGCTTCATAGCTTGGCTCTTCGCCGCAAGGTTGCCTGCTTGTCGGTCTTCTACAGATTATACTTCGGTGAGTGTGCTCAAGAACTCCATGACCTCATTTCGCCGGCCCCCTTCTACCATCGGACATCGAGACGCACTGCAGGTTACCACCCCTACCTAGTTGCTTTTCCACCAATTCGCACAAAGCGTTTCCAAATGTCTTTTGTGATGCGCACAGCAAAGGAGTGGAACTCTCTACCTGTATCTGTGTTTCCAAACGTATACAACCCCGATCTCTTCAAAGTGAGAGTGAACAGGCTTCTTCTAGGTAAGGTCGCTCCATCGTCGACTTTGTCTCTGTCACCTCTGACCTGGAGTAAAGAGCAAACCCATCTTAAATAAAAAATAAATAAAAAACAAGATTTGATGTTTGGTTTTGGGAGGTCAACGACCGCTGTATTGTTACTTGATGTATAAGTTGGGAAAAACTGTTTTCTTATGTTTGTGTATTTAAATATCGATACTATTCGATACCCATCACGTCTGTGAAGTTTACAAAAAAAACAACAATTTTTTAAAATTAATATTTTAAGTGAGTAACTGCGGTCGATGACCCCACAAAAATCATCAAATTAATAAAAAAAATTGTTTACCATGTTTACATAACATCGCATCTGCGGAGTTTAGCTAGCCAACTTAAAATAACCCTGTATTTTAACCAGCAGTTCACTGATGGCTCCGATTTTGTTACGGAAATAAGCAACCATATCCTGGTAACTTACTAAGTATTATTTTTTCAAAGTTTGTTTCATAAAAAAATGTATCTAAAAATGTGTTTTATAATAACGTGTTTCATATAATACACGTGAGAAAATAACTGTTAGCTACCGCACTCCTTATTTTCTTTATTTTGGAATAAAAAGGTTTAATTACCATTGTTTTACTTTTCTTATTGCAATTAAGTGGTACAGTGATTTTTTAGTGTTCACTAAAGTGGTTGCACAGTTGAGTTATATTTTTTATTAATGTAACTCTACTAAAATGCTCATAAATGTTTAAAACATTGAAATGAATTCGTTATTCTTTGTTGCAGGTAATGGCGCCAAGCATTGTGCAAAATAAAATACTATACAGATATAAATATACCGTTTGTTTTATTTCTACTGTGTACATAGTAAACCAAAGTATTTACATTAAAATTAATGTCAGTTTATAATATAGATTAGTCTTTAAATACTTTAGTATAGTCTATAAATACTCCAGCTAGTTTAGACTTACAGCATTCAGCAGTGAGACAAAGACAAAGATATTTTTTCGAAGGATATGGTCTAAAAAAAAACTTATATCTACGATACCAATCTAAAATATTAAGGCTAAGAAAGAATATTAAGGTTCCCTGGTATGTCATCAACATGAATCTTACTGCACAGGGATTTCAAAGTGAGCACACTTGAAGAAGAAGCAATTGAGCTGACGAATAAGTACCAACAAAGACTACTCATGCACTCAAACAATGCAACAAAACTACTGGTATTTAGAAAACGTCCTCTTAGGAGTCTAATGCGAAAAAGAGATACCAAAGGACAAGAAACTCAACACTCATGACTACTCTGTATGTTATGTCGTCATGCTATCAATATAAAATTCTAACTCGCACGGCCCAGTAAAGCTAATTTAATCAAATACACTAGACCAAGGTATCATTTATGCTGAACTGGCTCTGTGGCGTGACTTATCTACTTGTCTTCCTCTTTCTGCTCTTGCCTCGTGCTACTTGGGGTCGGCGCAACACGTTTTTTCTTTCATTCTCCCCTGTCAGCTGTCACTCCATCATTCATTCCTTTTAGTTTCAAATCATCCCTCACACCATCTATTCCTTGGTCTTCCTCTACCTCACCATCCATCAACATTTATATTCATCACTCTTTTTGTGATAGGCGTTTCGATTAAATAAAATCAATCTGCTTAGCCTTTTCCCATTGTTGGGCTTCCAGTCTAACCGGATGCAGCTGAAAACCAGTATTTTATCTGACCTCCACAACCCAGTTACCTACTGGGTAATACGACCCCTTGGTAAGACTGTTTGTCAGGCTTTCGGACTTCTGACGACCCGTAACGACTATCATAAATCCAAGAATGACGCCGGGACCAACGGCTTAACGTGCTTGCCGAGGCACGGAGGAGTCTCTGTATGTAAAGATGGTCACCCATCCATGGAGCAACCGTGGCAAGCTTAACCTGATCGATCGACCCGTGTGGCTGTTATTACTTAGCTATACGCCCCAAAATTACTTATATTAGCATCCAAAATTGGAAAATATCCAGGGCCCTAATATTCTTCTTCTATCATCGTACAGCAAGACCTCTAGCTTACTTTGGAGCTGTTGGTGCTTCATTAACGACGGTTTTCAATAATGTATCTCAATACCAATTTTGATCCGCAGTCTTTGACGGCTGCTTCTGATTCGCCCTCTCAAAGACTCGGATTGACAAGCTCGGCCAATGATTGGTTACAGACAAGGATCGGGATCTAGATTACATTGAGACACATTATTGAAAATAGTTGCTAGAGACCTTTTCATTTAGCTCAACTTTGGTATTATTTTTTGCCTCCTACCCTTTTTGGGGTTTCAGTATGGGGTAGATTCTTTTTATATAAAAAGAATCTCATTATACATGAGCACTAACATCACACGCTGTCACTGGGTGTTTAGCGGCCGTATTAGTATGTGGGTATCCAGTATTGAGTTAAATCTAATATCAGGACGTAGTATTTCATCTCAGGGCCGATTTTCAATAGTCTCTATTGTCCAACAGAGTATGGTGGACGTTGAATAAGTTAGCTATGGAATGGCTTCTGAACTGTGCTTTCTAAAGAGCAAACCTCTTTGGGGTGTTCAGTGTGAGGTATATAGAAAGAATGTCATTAAACATGAGCACTTAATAACATCACACGCTGTCACTGGGTGTTTAGCGGCGGTATTAGTAAGGTCGGCGTCGGGAGCGAGTTCGAACGTTTGACAAGGGGCGACACTTTGACTAATGGTGTTTCACGTCACTCTCTTACTTTCGCCGAGAAGGTGACTGTGGAGAGTGTGGAGTTGGGCGATTTGGTGTAAGTTTGCAACAGTGTGCCGAACCGTTGGTTGATATTAGCAATTTCTGATACTGAGATACAAATGAGAGATGTGTGTGTGTGAGTATTAAGAATTGAAAATTGGAAGGGGTCATTACTTTAAAAGAAATATTCTTTGTCATTACTTTAAAATTGTGCACTCTCACACAGTCAGAAAGGTATTTCGTTGTCCGAGTTTCGAATCGAAACTCGAACCAAAGTTCAAACGAGTTCAAAATCTTGTATAGGTAGGTAACTAAGTGTCGAGATTTTTAGTTCAACCGAAACTAATCGATAATCCCGAAACACCTACAAGGGAGAAAAACCATAAACACGAAATAAAAAATCTAGTCTTGCCTTACCATAATCTAAATAATGCAGATCACTCTATGGGTCATATTCAAAATAATTGTAAGTTACGGATAGGAAACAAATATGAATATTATTTGATTGTAACAGAAAAATAACAGAAAGGAATTATTAGGGCAAGTGTTGACAATTGTTGACAACTGCACAATATGAAAAATGTAGATGTGCCAATATATTGCTAGGTGAGCGATAAGGTTTCTATGGTCTGAAAATAACACGGTAAATCTCCCAAGTTTGTTCTTGGGATAAGTTCATCCCAACTACGGAACCCTACATTGTGCATGGTCCGACACGACGACGATGCCCTTAGCCGGTTTTTGCAAATTGCAGCTCTAGTAGGTTGTATGTAGATCAAAATGTGATACGCGACGATGGTAGTGTAGGTATTAATATTAAGGCGAAAGGATTCTAATGATTATAATTATGTAAAACTATAACTATACTATACTATAATTGTTACGGCCGTGAATCATATTTTAATCAACATACAACTTTCCACTGACCTACAAATTGTAAAAAACGTGAGATAATTTGAATTTCGCGAGCTACTTTGGCGCATCCCCCTTAACTGATTCTGAGACTGCCGACGACGAGAGGCCGGGTACGCGTCGGCGAGGCTGTGCGGTTAGTACAAACGGCGCAAGCGGTGATATACCCAGTAAAACATGCATACACAGACAATACATGGCACAGCAATGCAATACAGGGCACATTATTCGAAAACTTTACATACTTCAAATAAATTGAAGTAAAAAAAAAATGTTTTGGCTAACTTGAGGTGCAGTAAGTATAATTAATATTTTATTATCATTAATGTATATGTGACACCATGTGAATAACGCCTAATCATTCATATCTGTTACGTAACAGAAAAAGTGACGGATAAAATAACGTATATGAATTAATTGCACGTGTCTAACCTACAAATCTATTTATTTCCACACTAATTCAAATGTTATACGAATATTTTATATTTAAAACAATTAGCACAATACAGACATTTTCTAGTATGAGTAATAAAACAGTAAACTTACTAACCGCTATTTTAAACGTCTCACATTGAATATTTACTTTTAAAAGTCTAATTTTCTTCGACAACGAAACGAGCTGAGAAACTATATTGAACAAAACGGCCGATCATTTATTCTTACGTCGTGAAGTGACAGGTAGTGGACTAATGTTGCCAGTATATCAAATTTCTTTATTACCATGGAAATAATATTAAAATAGCATAACAGAGAAGAATAACAGATGTGTAAAATCAGGAGACTCATTAATAAATTAAATTTGAAGAACAATAAATAGTATTTTATATTTTGTTTAGTGAAGTGTTGAAAGTTTAAACAATATTCTCTGAATAGTTTTTTTTTTTTAAACTTTTGTGTAATGGTTAATAGTTAAATTATTTTTTTTAGTTTACCGTCAAAGACGTGGACATTGAATACTTGTATGAAACGGAATCTACGCAATGTTTGGTTTCATTTTTTTTAAAGAATTGTTTAGCTGTATCAAATGTTTCGTTGTTTTTTATTAAGCTCAAATAAACATTTAATCTGTGTGTTTATGAAATTCTAGTCAATTGTATCTCGTTATAAAAATAATTGGGTTGGACAATAAGACAGTAGTAAATATACAATTATTTTGAATATGACCCCTATACATTACGTATATTATCATTGAACAAGCGTAATGATTTAATCGATAATCGAAGCAGGTTTCTGGAATAAAACCAAAAAGTTTTTTGCACGCCTAAAATTTCCTAAGTTCGAGGCTTACCCAATCTAATCGTAGAACCGACTTCTTTCGTTGGCACCACTCGGGTAGCAGAACACATTTATTGGACTGAACCGAACGTGAGCGAACGCTATTGTTTTTGAACTTTCAAGTTTGCATAATGTATTGATAGCCAAAGTTTAGACTGTGGTTAATAGGTTGGTATTACATTACTTGTATGGTGTCTCAACTCAAGTAGGGATAATAATCTATATTAATCTGTACTAATATTATAAAGCTGAAGAGTTTGTTTGTTTGTTTGGTTGAACGCGCTAATCTCAGGAACTACTGGTTCGAATAGAAAAATTCCTTTAGTGTTTGATAGCCTATTTATCGAAGAAGGCTACAGGCTATATAACATCACGCTACGACCAATAGGAGCGGAGCATCAATGAAACATGTTGCAAAAACGGGGAAAATGTATTCCTTTTGTTGCGTGCGCTGCGTAAACGGTTAAAGTTACGGGAAAATCATGTATGACGGAATTGTTCCTCTTAAAAAGTTCTAAAAAAAATCCGCGATAGCATATGTATATCTTTTAAGGTTGGCTTACTATAATTTTTTTAATGGTAATCAAATTTGTTATAAAATAATGCATTATTTGCGAAGGTGTTTTCATAAACATGGTATTAATCCTTATCCAAATAAACTGTTTCATAATCAAGGTTGATTAAGTACCACATGTAAATTGATTTTTAAATTATTAACTTTCGTTTAGAAATTACGACGGGTATAAAAATACTTAAAGTAAGAAAAGTGCCCTTAGTCTATTAGTTACCTACACATTTTATTTTTTATTAACTGTTTGAACGCGCTAATTTTTGGCACTACCAGTCGGATTTGAAAAATTCTTTTTGCAATTTTATAGCCAAATTCTTGAGGAACGCTATAAGGTATGTAACATTACGCTAGGCCCCTTAGAAGCCGAGCAAAAAGATAAAAGTAAGAACGAGCGCTAAGCGAAAATGAAGTATCACGCGGGCAGGCGATGCGATGCGACGGGGTGGGTCGGGTGAACAATAAATTTCACGCAGACGAAGTCGCGGGCGGAAGCTAGTATACATATACATATATTACCTAATATAATAAGCTGAAGAGTTTGTTTGGTTGAACGCGCTCTCTGATACTAACAGTCGGATTTGAAAAAATATTTTATATGAGCCTGTTTTCATCACGCTACGAAGCTTAGGAGCCGAGCAAAAAGAAAAAAAGTCAGAAAGAACGCTAAGCGAAAACAAAGTGATAGCGCGGGCAGGTAATGCGATGCGACGCGGTGGATCGGGGGAACAAGTAATTTCACACAGATGAAGTTGCGGGCAGAAGCTTGTTATCTGTACCTAATAACTAATAATATCAGCCTATAAACAGGTTGGCGATTTCAGACTTATGAATTGAAAAAATCACGTTGGTACTTACTTGTCCAGAATTGAACCCACAACTTCGTGCAGTAGAGTCGAGGCCTTAACCACTGGGCAATCACGTCATAAGATCCCGAAATAATTATCTTCTACAAATAAAATTAAATACCTACTTACTTACCTACCGGCAGGTAGGTAAGTAAGTAGGTATTCATAGGTTAAAGGCTCCTGCAAACAGGCGCCGCCCGCGACGCGATACTAAGGTACCGTGTGTCATGCGCGATTCGCGTCGCGGTTCGCACCTGTTTACAAGAGCCTTAATCCTTTCATCTAAGCTAAGCTTGTGGTAAATATAGATCCACCTCAATTGAACAGATGAGGATTGAACTCGCGACTTCTACCTTGCTAGTCCGCAAGTCTCTAACCCTAACCGATATGGTCTACTGTCACCTGCCACTTTAAAGTAAAACAAAGCGGGATCACATAAGGTTTAGAGACTTCACTTCTAAACTCTTCTTCTAGTGTTGAAAGACATGACTAAGTCGTTTGTTCGACTTTGTATTGGATTTTAGCAGCATTTTGGGTAATGACAGCCGTGAGTGCCGTGACTTTTGGTTGAGGAAATCTTTGGAAAAGCTTATACATGTCCCGGAATTAAACACAACACAACATCTTAAGGGGTCATTGAACTTATCATTGTGAACAACTCTTACTATGGGACCAAACTTGAAATCGCGAAAAAAAATCAAGTGTTCCCTGCATTTTGACGAGTTATGCAAATACAAATGTATATTTTCGCGATTTCAGGTTTGGCCCTTTAGAAAAATTGTTCGTAATGATGAGTATAATACCCCTTAAAAGGTTGTGCGTTTAATTCCGGGACATATTGTATATAAATATAAACATACTTAATATCACGCCTGTTTTCCCCGAAGGATAGGCAGAAGAGCACATACATTTCGCTAGTTATGTTTAAGAGGGTTATTGCATTTGTCACCTCTCTCGCTCACACGGGATCAAATTATTAAGAATGTTAAACGAAAACATGCATTATTGAAAAATGTAATCAATTGGCGAACTAATAAATAATATTAATTTAATAGGTAATTATTAAAAACACATTTTATTGCGTTATCTAATAAACTTAGCTCAATAATTACCTATCATGATCTGTTTTTGAGATGAGTTAAATAAAAGCCATAATAATAATAATGTGTTTTTAATTATTACCCATTGAATTAGTATTATCTATTAGTTCGCCAATTGATTACATTTTTCAAAAAAGCATCTTTTCATTTAACATTCTTAAAAATTTGGTTCCGTGTGAGCGAGAAAGGTGATAAAATGCGACAACCCTCTTAAGTCCCATGTAATCGGGGGTGAGCCTATTGCCACCAACTGGGCACAAATCCAGACTCCGTGCTACTACTGTGTAGCGTTGTATCGCTTCTACAATAGCAATTAGTCGAGTGAGCTAACTATTTCACAAATTAACCATAAAGTGTTACAACTCTAAAAGCAGGGTACAACACTAGTTGTCTAAGGACCACTCTTTCATTTCAATCACTGACCGCCTCACTGGCAGGAGTAAATCCCTGGCCCTCAGGATTCTTTGTGCCCCAATCTAGGGTTTCTACGTCCAGGCTGAGGGCAGGACTTCAAAATAAGACAAGCTACCCCAGACCAGACTGCGCGCTGCACGCGCTGACGCTGCAAGCCGTCGTGCGGGGCCTACAGCCCGTTAACAACGCTGCGCCGCTGAGCCTGTCCTACAGGCCCCTACATCTGCCAGCTTTAGCCAAGGACGGTACCTCACTATCTAACCTAGTGTGCGAGTGCTCAGAACAGTATAGTGACTACCCACGACCTAGCCGTGTTACCTTAAGATAACCTATTATATGTATTCTGCCGCCATAACGAAAAAGGACGTTTCTACACGAAATACGAAACAGAGCAAAAAAATAAAACGTGTTTACGAGTAAAATAAAAATAAGACGGTAGGTTAATTATTAACCTACCGTCTTATTTTTATTTTACTCTACTACCTAACTTGTTAACGGCCTCCGCAGCCTACCTGTGAAGCCCTAGCCGTTACAACTGATAATTCCTAATGGAAAAACCCAATAACACTTTGTCCGACCTGGGAATCACACCCACTCAACTCATTGGTCAGTAGACCAACGAGGCAGTCCCATTGTGGGCTACTGCCCGATGGTTGATGTCGGGATGTTGTATATATGCTAGTCGCGCGGTAAACTCTGATTGCGCGATGCAGGATTTTGCGTGACGTCAGTGTGACGCGTTCCATTGTGGCGATGTAGATATGCCGCCACACCGTGGAAAAGCTTCAGCAGAAAAGTATTTTATAAATAGAAGACACGATCTGAAAAGACCTATTGCTATCCTCTTATGACTTGATACCCTACTACTTTCCACAGAAGATATAAGGAAGCCAGCTATATTTTATTGCAGTTAAAGCGGGTAGCAACTCATACCATCAACGCTTTCATTGTCAACAACATGGAAACAGTAATTCAAATAAATTGATTAACATAATAAAACTGGAAACTACTATGTCTTCATTATAACAACAAATTAATACCGCGTTTAGCGTCATTAAAATAATTTAATTAAGATGTTTTATATGATAGGTACTTATTATTTATAGTAATATAATTATGAATAATCACATCACATTTAACTGGTCAGTGGCGTTTAGTGTATGATTTTCTTAAATATTTTGCTTCATTGAGACCTACCTACCATAACGTTCATGCCAATAAAAAATGGGTATACCTAGGTATTTCACGGTAAGATGTAGGTAGCTATTGACAATATAGTAGCCAACTTTAGAATTCACACTCAACCGAAATGATGAGCTCCTAACATAGTCAAACTAGGTGTAGTGTTGCAACTTGAGAGAAGCCTAAGTCCAGCAGTGGACTGCGACAGTCAAAGATAATATTGAAACTGACACCTTCCTAACCCTCCATTAGTTTCAACAAGAGATGTCTCAAAACATGAGCCATTGAAAAAATATTTTTATTACTTATCCTATAGGTACTATCCCACTGCTGGGCAAAGGCCTCCCCCAAGTCCTTCCAGGAACTCTTTTCCCGCGCCACCTCGAACCAGGCCTCACGGTATGCGTCCAGGTCATACCACCACCTCTTTCTGGGCCGGGCTCGGCGGCGCCGTCCATCTTCAGGTACCATGGTGTGTGGAGACTTTTGCCCAGCGGTCATCGTGCATGCGGCTGACGTGACCCACCCAATCCCATTTTAGCCTGGCAGCATTTTGCCTATGTCCATTATACCAGTTTTGGGACGTTTACAGAATTTACGTTTACAGAACAAATATTATTGAACAAAAATCATTAGATGAGGTCCTACTAATTAACCAACAGTATTTCCTGCGAGCAGTTTTCTAGAAAAATGAAGTAGGTAGGTACCCACATAAATAAAGTCACTTGTAAGTATTGTGTAGGTATTTATATTTATATCTGTACGTAATTATAATAACATACGTAAGTAGTAACTTAGAATTTTTGTCCGTTCGTCTGTTTGTCTGGATGTAAGTAGATATGTTCTGAATAAGCGCAAAAACGGCTGAACGGATTTGGTTCAAATTTGGCACACAGATAAATTATAACCAGGATTAACACATAGGGTACTTTTAATCCCTGTAGTACGTTCCCATGGGATATTTTCCGACATCCACGTTGCGAAGCCGCGGGCTAAAGATAGTATTAAAATATGTAGGTATGTTTAGTTTAAGGTTCTAAGCGCCTGTGTCGCCTGAAATAAATAGTTTATTACAATAGCTTTTTATGTAAGTTTTACATAAAACATTAAAAAAGAGCACACATTAGGTATTTATTTTACCTAAAGTATGGAAAGAATGTTGAACAATTAAACCATCACATCAACGCCATCTATATTACCGGACGATACAAATGTTTGGTGCTGAAACGTCGACTATGCTGCCTCTGTCGGCAAAATATTGTTTCGCTCTCGTTTTACTTTCAGGAACATTCAGGATTGGAGTTTGTTGTTATGTGGTACAGTAAATAAACAAATTCTTGAAATAATAAACGGTAACTAAGTAGGTATGTGTAAGTAAGTATATTGGTTTTGTAAGTGAGTAGGAAAGATATAAATACCTATTAAAATATTTATCTGAGAAAAGGTCTAACTTTTGTGGAATGTTTTATCTTCTGTTATTGCAATAAACACCAGTTTTCAACATAATCATTGTGATAAACATAAATTGTAGTTAAAATGTGACTGAAACACTAAAACGTACTGCATTCGTAGTAGCATAAGCTTCCGTTTCGAGTAATTTTTTATCGGAAAGATAAGAGATAAGATTAATAGAAACTAACACTCAAGAGAGGAGGACTAACTAAAATCAAGAGAGACTCTCACAGAGAGAAGGCCTGTGTCCCAGCAGTGGGAACGTTATAGGCTGATTATTATGCTAAAACTCAAGAAGATACCTACTAGGTAATTACTACCTTCTGTTCTACAGTAATTCTGATTATGCGGTTAGGTACTTATTGCTACAAAGTAAGATTACCATAAGTTGAAAATCGATTGAAGAGTATGTACCTAAGTCATAGAAATTCCGTTTGCCTTCAAAATATCGAAATAAAGATTCTACTAAGTACAGTTTATTCTATTATGAATCTAATTTACTTTAAGTCTCCGGTAGCTTTGAGTATCTGACATGGAAAACTAAATGCAGAATCCTAATTGTATTCGAATGGGAATTGTATTCGAACGGGCATGTGGCTAAGTAATGACAGCCGCACGAGTCGATCTATCAGGTTAAGCTACGCTTGCCGCAGTTGGTCCGTGGATGGGAGACCATCATCACATACCAAAACCTCTTCGTGCAATTAGTCCCAGCTGTCATTCGTGGATCTTAAACAGTTGTTACGGGTCGTCAGACGCCCGAAAGTCTGACAACCAGTCTTACCAAGGGGGTATTGTATTACCCAGTACCTACCGAACTGTATTGTGGAGGTCAGATAGGCAGTCGCTCTATGTAAAATACTGGTAATCAGCTGCATCTGGTTAGACTGGAAGCCGACCCCAACATAGTTGGGTAAAAGGCTAGGCAGATGATGAATTGTATTCGAATCTGTTTTAGATAATTTTTAATAACAAATTAGGCTCTAGAAGCGAGCTTCAGCCTTCAAATTTCACTCAACAAACAAGCTACATCGTTGCTTACCCTACAGAACATACGAGTACATTACCTAACCAATACGGTACAATTGCCTTAAAGTGAAAATACAACAGTATCTACTACCATTATCCCAAGGTAGGTATATCTGCCGTCAAACAGCTTCAGTAGCAAAGGCTTCAATGAAATTACAGGTAGGTACCTACCTAGGTACTTAGATATGAGCAGTGGTGGCGGAGTAGTAACGGCCGCGGCTTACGAGTTGTTGGTCATAGGTTCGAACCCAGACAGACGCTTTACTATGTGTAAATTATTTCATCCGCACTGCTCTTAACACGGTGAAGGAAAATATCGTGAGGAAACCGGCATGACCAAGAACAAAAAATTCGAAGACATTTAACATCTACCAACCCGCATTGGGCCCACGTGGGGGATTACGGCCCTCCCTCTCACCGAGAGGAGCCCTATGTCCCAGCAGTAGGAACATTATGCTAAGCTATTTTAGATAAGAGACTTGTCCACTTTGTTTTGTAGTGACACCTAGTATTGTGGATGTAATACCTACGCGAATGTTGTTGCTTGAAATCCGGTTGCTCATCGGCTACATTCATCCCTCAGTCACACAAATAATACAAAAAATTGTTTCCCACAGCACTGACGAGTAGGTAGTACTTACCACCAATATAACCAATTCTAGTTAGATTGAATGATTGCAATTGCATGCTTATAGGAATATTTTCGTTAGATACTTCACAATCACTGACCATTCTAAAGTTGCCTGGAAAAGATCTCACAAAGCGATAAGGCCGCCCCTTGTATGTTTTGTAGTGTTAAATTGATTTTTTGCTATGTATTTTCTAGTCTACCTACCTACCTATATAAATAAATAAATACTTAAGTAGTAAGTAAGTACCTACCTACTTTAGTAATAAAATATATCTCATAGAGTTGCCATGATGGGAAGGTATCTTTTTAGGGTTTTTGTTAAAAGGGCTTACACCTGTGTTTCGGCTAATGAAACCTCCTAGATCTTGATCCAAACCCAAAAACATCAACATGTTGTTAAGACAGTTAGGTGCTCTATGTAAAAATCTACTAGTAACTTATTCATCTAGGGTAAGTAGGTACTAACATTCGGTTAAACTGCAGCCAACCGACCCCATCATAGTTGGGAAAAAGCTGGGCAGATGATGACATCGACATTTTATTCTCAGTAAGCGGAGAATATAAATAAGAATTTCCACATTTTCTTGGAGACCAGAAATGTTTTCCCTGAAAAAGAAATCTCTAGAAGCACTTGGTGAACTACCTACATACTCTAATGAACACTATTGGACAACGGATTGTTGGACATTGTCTATTGCTACATATGTAAGTACGACAAAAAGGTGCTACGGTTCTCTAGAGATAGTAAGTAGGTAATTTCCTTTTCCTACTCATGGAAAAACCTTGAGTGGAAAGCTTTTTCCTTACAGGGTACCACAAGATCTACAAGAAGAGCTACTCAATTTACCTACTTCTCTATCATACGTTAAGTTATAGGTAATATAGGTAACTTAAAATTATATCAGACGTAGGTGTTATGTAGGACCTAACTAAGCTGTTTCACAAAAACAGGGCTACAAACAATGCCATAAATAAAGTTGATCATAGATCTAGTTAATACCTGGCAATCTATTCTGTAAACATCACACCGTGAACACTTAGGTGAAGTGAGTTTGAAGTGAGCTGTCAATCCCTAGTAGAGTAAGGTGGGATGATAGTTCACATCACGCTCACTTCACCTAAATTTTCACAGTGGGATCTTTACAGAATAGCACCATTGTAATAATCTTGTGAGTGGTCCAGGTATCTACTAAATAAATACACTTTCGTCGTATATTCATTAAGTATTAATTTTTTCTAAATTTTTTCGAACATTACTTTGTTTGTCATTGTAATTATAGCGAAATACCTATTAATCAAAATTAACTACAGTAATCAAATCCTCTTTTGGTATGGCTATAGGTAGGTACCTACCTAAATTTGCCATTCATTCATAAACAATTTTTACGAAATCAAGTGCAAATTAATGTCAAACTGACTTTACATTACAATAGTAGGTATAAGTCAGTTTGACATTTACACTTGTCAGTTTAGTCTCCGAGATTCAAAAAACAGACTTTACTTATGCAATTTTGTCAGTAGATCAATAATAAACTGAAATCTTAGTCCGCTTGTAAGGCTTGTTTACTTTACTGATCTCTGTCAGTGATATCCAACAATAAACTATCTATTATGTATTAAAATACCTATAAGATTGTCACTTATCCTTCACTCCAACATGACAAACCATTATCTAATAACTTCCACATTCCAATCACGTCGCCAAAAAACGATAGAAAGTAGGAAATTTTAGTATAATTTCATAAAGTTTTCAACTATAAAACTGTTTGAAGTTTCTTCATTTACACCCCACTTCAGCAACTGTCGCGGCCAATCGGGAGCCGTCGGATCACGCAGGAAGCCGCGCCCACGGCCGCTGCAATACGCATGCTTCCACAACCGAGGAGCGCTGACTCGACCAACGTCTCACTCCCGCCCGTACTAAACGACCCCGTGCAATAGAGATAGCAACACATTTGCCATTATGATTACATGCAAATTTTTTATTCATTTGCAAATTAAGTGTTGCATTAAGTAATTATGTGTTATTATGTGGGTATCACGGTTAAGTTGGTCGTTTAGTTGAAGAAACGCGTGACGTTCTAGTTACAACCAAGGGTTGTGCAATTGCTGCTATTATGTCTACAATTATTATGGACAATGAACTTCAAAGAATCGAGGAATATACATTAGTTTTGTTTATAATTGTACTCTACATGTAATAGGGGTGGGTAAAAAGTAAATACAAACTTACGATGATAAGAAAAAATATTGAACTTACAAAAATATTTTATTTGGCGTAAAGATCATGATAAGTAATTGTTATTTACTTTCTATTAAAGTTTTTCTGACATTATAAATACTAAAAAAACTAATTACTCGATTGCTATATAGAAAAGAAGATGATATGATATAAATAAGTACCTTTAAGTGAGACAAATTAATGTTCTATTGACCTTTATAAAATACGTAGTACTAGTAGCTACATCTTTTTCTGTGCACTAGGTATAGACTAAAAATAATGTAATTTTAATTGACACATTCATTAACTTTAAAAAAAATCATCAAGTTAATAAATACAAGATGTACCTAGGTAAGTAGGTATCAAGCAATGTGTTGCTGATTCATTCACACTGAGGCAGACCGTATCTATACAAACTTTTTTTTAGTCAGAAATCTCCGAAGATTCCAGCAGTTTATGATACCTTAGGAGTACACCTACCTACAAGGATAATATAACCAAACCTCCATCTTAAGAAATTCCAATCCTATTTCCAAAAATCCAGTAAGACATAAGAGTCCTGTCAGAACACCAATCTGATACAACTCTTCACATTCTCGACATGCCTGCACCAAGAAAAGAAAATATTTAAAACTCAAAACCAGTTCCCTATTAAATACCAATAAACGATTTTTTAAATAAACATATTAATTGGGCATCCTTTTCTTTCGTTGCACAACGAATAGAGACAGGTATAAATTAACCCTTAAGTCGTAAATTATTTCGAGGTTGTTGGCACACATGTGCATTTGTCGCGTGACTAGCCGATTATTAAGTTGTAATAAATTTTGTGGCCCACGGGACGTAGGGTAGGTGTCTTTTGGGACCTCCGACAGACCTTCTAATTTTTTGTGTGATTAACAAAGTATGTAGTATGGAAACATGTGAACCAGTAGGAGTCGATGATGATACATAACTTTATGTTAATGTAGGAACTGATCGTAGAATTTACGATAAAGTTAAATGGTAGCAAGTATGGACACAATGCTATTGTTGTCCGTAAATCGTAAGTGATGAAGGTTTGGGAAGACCAGCTGCTCTGCTTCGATATTTTGTACTTTATCTCATAATGAGTCTTCTGTCACTTTAATTCTGGCCAACTGATTTGGAAAAGGTGGAATATCATGAACCAAGTTCATATCATGCAAAGCTGCGTTAGATAGGAGGTCTCGCTGAGCAGTAGGTAAGTCCATGATCTACCTACATAGGTATTTGGGTCATAACAGCTAAGTCAACTTTTTAATTACAGATTGACGAAGTAAAAAAATGGCAATCCCTTAAATATTTAGAATTGACTGATGATCAGGTACTACTTTGAAAGAATATTAGATACACCCCATTAGCAGAAGACAATACTACTCGATTTTCTGTAGGTAACCTGTGCCAGCAAATAACATTACTAACAACTAGAGGTTCTACCGAGGAATCTTGGGCAAGAGTTGTGTTTTGACTGAAATACATACATACATAAACTCACGCCTTCTTCCCATGGGGGTAGGCAGAAACTACAGAACGCCACCTGCTACGATCCTTACATACTCCTTTTGCCTCGTTTACATTCATACATCTGGTTTTGACTGAAATAACCAGTGATAATATTGTGCTATATTATTACATTTAGGAACCTGATTTCAATCATGATCAAGCTACAATTGAAACCAATGAAGTTCTAACTGGAGTTTCTACACATCATTATTTGGACAAGTAAGTACATTTTAATACTTTGATTGAATAAAGTTCACTGTTGTAAGAGCAGAACTCCTTAAAGCAGCAAAAGCAGCAGTGTTGTAATATATTGTCATTACTGCATCAAATTCAGACAATATTACATTTTACGTTGAAACTAATCGCTCCATCGTCGACTTTGTCTCTGTCATCTCTGACCTAGACTAGAGTCAAGAGCAAACCTATCTCAAATAAAAAAAAAAAAACTGAAACTGGTTAAATTGCCATAAATCTCTTTAGACTCTCTAATCTCAATGACCTTGCAATTCATTACAAATCAAAAATTTCTACTGTGTCAGAGACAAGATAATATATTTCCATAGTTTTATATTGCCAAATAACGTGTTGACATTCATCGAAAGTTTAGTTTGATCTCTGGCTACACAGACCTCTGGCTCTATCATATTATTAAAGGTAAGCATATCAGTATAAAATTCTTTAAACAATCGTCTATATCTATAAATTTTACTGCAACCGAAACTTTTTCAACTGTTTGCTTAGCTAATTGTGTGCCCCCAAAAAATGAGTTTTCCTCATTAGTAAAAACGCTAACGTCTAACACAGCTTTCAAGTAAATTACACACAGTTCAACATAATAAGCAGCCATGACGAAAGCCGTATTTAAAATTTAAAAGCCTTACATTAAACCATGAACTTCATTAGCATTATCTACCAAAACATATACTTACTTAAAAAGAGTATTTGGTTGAGAATCGTGTGAAAAAACAATAAATCCAACAGTAATATCACACTATTAGTTAGTGGGTCGTCAGCAAGTGGCGTACTATCGTAATAATTAGCAGTTAATTATAATTAAGCCAGTGTACAAGACGAATGTGAGTCGTTAGTGGGTCGTGGCGACTTTACAAACTGTTTGTGATACACTGAATTTGAGGAATGCCCATTGAATTGATGGTGCGGTTTTTGCTGTAGTCAGTTGGCAATGGTTGACGTTATTGGCGATTTTGTGTTGTGGTGCATTGTTTAAAGTTTTTAAATCCTGAATAATACGGAGTTTAAGTAAATTTTTCTTTGGTGTCTGTAATCTACACTATTGTTGTTATTAATTTGGCCAAACATATTAGGACAAAACAAATAAAGTTCAAGCAAAGTTGAATTTGCATTAGTGGACCAAGAGAAGAGTAACATTAGTGGACCAAGAGAAGAGTAACATTAGTGGACCAAGAGAAGAGTAACATTAGTGGACCAAGAGAAGAGTAACATTAGTGGACCAAGAGAAGAGTAACATTAGTGGACCAAGAGAAGAGTAACATTAGTGGACCAAGAGAAGAGTAACATTAGTGGACCAAGAGAAGAGTAACATGATTTCTATTAAGTATGTAGGTAGGTACTTATTTTAATTACCTAATGAAAATTACGTTTCTACAAGAAATTCCAAAACAAAAATATCCATAGGTAAATATAATCGGTCTAAACTATATTCTGGTCTCAAGCACTCCTCCAGTGAATACCCCTAATTTTTTACCCTGGAAAATTGGATCGAATTTTCATGAAACAAAAACCAAATATTTTTTTTTTAAACTTACCAGAATATTCCTAAATTCAATCGAACAAAACGTATATAAACCAGAAAGATTAAAAAGCACAGAGTTAAAATCTAGTCATTTTACTAGCTACTAGGATTAATTTACAAAGCGTTCTTATTTTAAAATTCCCATAGCTAAGCAGCTAGGCTACGACCATACATCTGCATGTGATTATGAAAATATAGGCTAGTGATACATCTAAGCGGTGTGTGGTAATTTTTACTCCTCAGCAAGACGGCGCGGCGTGCGTCAAGAGTGATGCATGGCCCTTGTCCGCTCATCTAGACTAGGACTAAGCACTTTGCTTGACGAGTTATGTTACCGCTTTTAGTATATGTGTGTATTTGTGGTATTGTGATAATTATTATGATGTTACAGACAGCAAAATAGGGAATTTTACAGTCGCTGTAAACAATAAATATTATTTTTTTCAAATTTTTGTTTAGTAGATAATAATAATGCCGGTCAGAACACAGAATGAAACTTATTTTCCAGCAACGACTTACAAGTGATAGGTAAACATAAACATAACATCACGCCTTGTTTCTCCGAAGGGTTGGGCAGAGGTGTACTTACCTATAGTACCTACTGACACCCACATTTCGCCAGTTATGTTTACGTCCCATGTAAGCGCGAGCCTATTGCCATCATCTGGGCACAAATCCAGACTCCGGGCTGCTACTGAGAAATTCCAGATGAAAAACCCAATAGCACTTTCTCCGACCTGGGAATCGAACCCAGGACCTCTTGCACAGCAGTAAAGTTTGTGACCACTAGATCAACGAGGCAGTCAGAGTTACAAGTGATGTTCCAAATTATAAAAAAATCATTCTGCTGTTACCATTGCTACTTAGCAAAAAAGGCATACCTACTAATCAAGTACCTAATGCTACAAGACAAAGCACGAAAGTACTAGGAAACGCCTACAACCTAAATAAAACAGGCGGAGAAAACCTTTGAAACTGAAAGTCATTCAACAAAATTTCCAACGTAGAAAAGCGAACAAAAATGGTAAAAAGATTGCAGTTCACGGCTACCGACAATCGTTCACCATTTACTATCCATAATCATCAATCGGTCCATTGAAATCGGATACGTGGTGTTGCGACGGTGTACCCTAATTACGCTAATCGAAGGAGCGGGCGCGGAAGCGGGAGCGCTGCGAGCGGAGAGATAGCGGAGCGGGCTCGCACGTGGCGGGCTCAGGTGCGCCCCGCCCCGCTCGCCCCGCCCGCCGCTAGTTTGACGCCGCGTCAACTCAGCCGCTCACCTCGTCGTCAGACGCGCGCTGCACTCGACGCTCGAACGCCGGGAAAACACGAGTCGTTTTTCGCCGCGACGACACGCACCGAAGTTTTCCGAATTTTGAAGTTCGAAGTTCGATTCTTGAATAGACTGTAACGGTCGTTTTTGATTTTAGTAGATTTTGTTGTTCAATGATTCTTATTTTTTATGGTAATTTATTTTTTGATGTGAAAAGTGTCTGCAAATAAACTTGTGGGATGTTTTGTGATTTTGTCAACGATTGGTTGTGATTGGTCGTAAAGTTGGCTGTTGCCGCTGTTGGTCACTCTAAACTTTGAATTGGAGTGAGTATATAAAATTATCTTTATTCGTCGTCATATTTTTTTTCTGTAGGTATAGAAAATTATCGTCAATTGATACAGATAAAATTGAAAAGGCGCGAGTCGAGAAATCAAAGCGTGTCGCAGTAAATCTCCCAGGACGCAGTGGATTCGAACTGTCCACTTGACACGGAACATTAAAAGTTATTATATCCCGAGAGCTTTTTGGCATTAGTGGATATTAAAATAATTTTATAGCTCGATTTATATTTATTTGGGTGACTTTGTAAGATCTGTTTAACTTTTGTTGATTTTATTGTGAGCAATGTATTATTTTTGAACACATCGTCTCATAATAGTTATTTTTGTAGGTATTCCAACTTTGATTAATTTGATTAGGTCCTACTCTGTGCAGTATAGGCTAACAAATTGCTTGTTGGTTTAGGTAATTATATAAAGAAGATAAAAAAGATACAAACACAACTCTTTTTTTTTAAATTCATAATCATATCTTAAAAAATCAAATCATCAAAAAGCTAGAAAACTAGATAAACTTTTGAAGTCCTATCAAATAACCACAACATAAAACAGCTAACAAGTTACCGTTAATACCAAACGACACAATAAAAGCTATCAAAGTGCCGAATTAAAATTAAAACAGACATCCGAGGCATGCTCATCAAAGGATGTCTGGGAATAAACAACTGTGCTGTAAGAAAAAAGAAGTTAAAAAGAAAAAAACAAAAGCAATGAAATCGTTCGGCCCATTTAATGCGGACCGGACGGGAGTGACAAAAATTCTAAACTGAAATAAACTGAACACATGTGTCTGTATGTCACACGATGTAGGATAGGAAACAATGAGATGGAGTAATGAACAGCACTATAGGGGAAATAGATAATATTTATTCGTTAAATGCTATATTGGTCGCAGAAGATAAAGATTTGGTAGAGGATCGGCTAGAGAACAAGGTTGGAGGATCGGCTAGAGTAGTAGAAGAAGTAAAACAGTATGTTAGTATGAATGAATAAGAGTTAAAGAAGATAGATAGCAATAGATGGCAGTAGGCTCGCCCCCTATTACATGGGACTTAAACATAACTGGAGAAATGTGGGTGTAAGTACTATAGGTACACCTCTGCCTAACCCTTCGGGGAAACAAGGCGTGATGTTATGTTATGTTATGTTAAAGAAAATAAGTAGGAATTATTTGTACCAATATCGTCAGATTGAATTCCTAATTCTTCTAAAGCCTGTTTAGAGCTATTTGAGGCCCGAAAGAAGTCTTTGGAACAAGTTTTTCGGAAGCTGTACCTTCTATTTTCTCATTCATTGGAATCAAAATAAAATTATACCTATTAGAGTTTGTTCTTTTTACAAATTCTTCTTTGTTTGCTAATTCGTCATTATGTTTTCTTGCAAATTAGTTCACACTTCTTTTAAGTCAATGGGATAGGTATTGATTGTGGCAGTTTTTTATGTAATTTAGTATTTTCGGTTAAAAACTGCTTCACCAAGAAAACAGAATTGTTATCATATTTAATATCAAATGATTATGATATTAGTATCTTTAGTATTCTGTACGTAACTCAATAGGTAGTATATCTCGTATTATCGTTTATTAGTAGATCTCCCGTAGGTAGATTTTCTTTTATTCTGGTGTGTGTGACCAAATTGATTATCTTGAACTTGTGTTCTGCGATCATTTTGTTTATTATTTTTATAAATCCTATGATAATATAAATAACATTATTATGATAATGATCCACATAATGTGTGATAAATTTTGTTAACTGCTTAGTTTTATTATTTAATTATGAAGATGAGCCATTATGCATATGTTATGAAGCGGCGCAAAAATCTATTAAAACTTGATTTATATAGAATGTTATTCAAAATGTAGATACTTATACTGAAGGTAAACCTACAAAAAAACTGTTTTTAACACAATAATTATCATGAGTGACTTATAATATAACATTCTTAAATGAGACAATTTTAAAAATAATCAAGAAAAATTACATAATAAGAGAGCCAGCAATTGATAATATCCAACCAATTACAAATTGTCTTAACGTAACGGCGTAATACGCTAAAATCGTTATTTATGCACATAAAATTTATGATTACGGCGATGTCTGGCCAAAATTCACACATATATCATTCAGCGAGCAAATGCGACAAATAAATCGGGTGCACAATGACTGCTAATTTGCTCATAAAGATGTATGCACCGACCGGAGTACATAAATCGGGAGAAGTCACATTCGGCCTACCGCTTACACCCATAAACCTCTGCGGACACTTTTATAGCCCTACCACGTGGCTGAGCCACAGTTTTTTCCGCACTTGACTTGACATGTGTACTGCGCTTTAGGAAGTCACATCCCTATATTAATTTATTGTTTTAGAATAGACCCCCAGCGTGACGCAAGTGGTACACGTGTTTAGTGATTTATGCAACTACTACTGAGTAGGTACCGTAAAAACAAAAGTGACCGTAAAATGAACCACGTTGCGAACTTTGTTATCGCAAATGATTATAGGCCACCCTGGCGAATACTCTAAAAAGGCCCATAAAAAGAAGAGTTTTTTAAAGGGTATTTGAAAAAAGTATTAACCCATTTCACTCTTCAAACTATAATTACTCATATTATACTTACAGACCTTCAAAGTTTTTATATGTGTTTAGAAGTTATTTTATTTTTAGATTTTTTGACATTCAGACGAATCTTAATAATAGCTGAATGAATGAGAATGTAATAAAATATGTGGGAAGGTTAAATAGACATCGCTATACCTAATACAATAAAATATTATCGTTAGGTCATAGTATTAAACATTTGTATTCGAACCATATTTCAAATCGGACAAAACACAGTACATATTTAAATCAAACACTCAAGATACGATCTGTATTACAACATTTATCACGTATAACGAGACGACGCACTTGACCGACTAATGTGTCTCATTTTATCACAGGTCCATCAATCAAGCTCCACTCTACGGGGACAATTGAAACGGACCGCGAACATCAGTAGCACTTAACATGTCCAACTAGACTATTCAGTGCTCGTCCAAACGATGACAACTGCCGAGTGATCTTGAGAAGAAGGATAAACACACGCTGTTATCGATGAACGAATTAAATTATAACGCAGGGATGAGCTCCTACCAGTTTGTCAACTCGCTCGCTTCCTGCTATGGGAACCAAGCGCCCGGGCGTACTGGGACGCCCGTCGAGCAAGCTGGTCATCCCGGTCTGCCAACACCAGGAGCTGATTACTACAATCCAAATGCAGCTGCTTCAGCATATCCGAATACTTGCTATTCGCCGCCGCAAGTTGGACATCACTACCCACAACATCCATATGGAACGCCCACTACCGGAGCGCACATGCAACCGCAAACGATGATAGACTACACACAGTTGCATCCTCAAAGACTGGGTAGCACAGCGAGTCATATGCATCAGCACTCGAATCCAAGTCCAGGAGCATTATCGCCCAACCTGATGTCCACACCGCCAAGCCAAGCCGCTGGAGCCAGTTGTAAATTCGCAGATTCAACCTCTACAACCGGAGTAGCGTCTCCTCAAGACCTATCCACATCTTCTGGACCAGGTCGAACGTCACCCGGTTTCGGTGGCGTCGGTGGACAAACCTCTAGTGGAACTACAAGTACTAAACTAGGCCTAACTACTCCCATCGCTTCTCCTGTAGAACACAAGGCTAATGTGAATCAGAATATATCAAGTCCTGCCTCCAGCACATCAAGCAATGAGAGCAATGAGGCTAATAATTCTAGCTCAAACACGAAGAATTCTAAGTCTTCAGCGTCGAACTCTTCGGCAAATCCTCCGCAGATATATCCATGGATGAAGCGAGTACATCTAGGAACAAGTAAGTGGAAACATTTTGTAGGTCTAAAGATGATAACGGTAAAATATTTTGTCTTATTAATGATTTTTCCACCGCGAGAATAATCAACATTATGAACGGCTCGATTCACACTTTTTTACCGCTAGCGTGAAATCATAAATGATTTAGCTTCGTCGGCTAAACTAATAACGGCAGCAACGGCCACGCCTCTATCAAAAACCAACAGTTTGATGTAATAGAAATAAAACAATCCATCAATTGGATGCCGAGGTGGAGACAAAACAAATTATATATCTATTTATAAAGCATTAGCATGCATTAATGTTGGATCGATATGGCTGGCTGATGGATGGTGTCCATAATAAGGCATAATGGCTTTGTTGGCGGGCGCTTACAACTGAACATCCGAAGCCTTTTTTCTTCTCGTATCCTAATGATGGGGAAATTGTGCAGTCACCGTGACGTTTCATTTGACGGATCCTAACCTTTAAGCGTGAATTGGGTTATTCAAGGGTTAATCTGCTTTAAATTAGAATTCGGGAGCATCCAGTAAACTATTTGTACTTTTTCTTCACGGAACAATATTTGAATTCTGGCTTTGTGTAACAATTTCGTAATTGTTTGAAAATGTTCTGTTTCAAATTGGGAAGAGTGATTTAAAAGCCAGCGCTTAATTGCTTCGAGTGGACAGTGTCTAGTAAAAATGTGAAAAACATAGAATTCGAAATCAAAAAGTGATATATCAGGGAGATAATAAATAGTACGTAATACGACGCAGGATGCCACAACGCCTGTCACGTAGATGTCCCGATATAAAGACAAGAGCAGATGACAACGGCCCGACGTTTCGGCGAAATTATACGAAATTCGTATTGTTTTATGTAGCACAAATCTGTTTCCACCTTGTCAAGGCTTACGATGTTCTCTTAATTGGTTTATTTTTGCATTTCTTACGCAAGTGGTTACTAGTCATCTTCATGATAGTGACCGACTTTTTACTATTTATTTTTAAGATATTTAGGTAGTACTTCAATTTCTAAGTATGAAAAGGTCGGTTTATCGATATCATTCATCACCTTTGAAACAACTTTAGTTACTAGGTACTCAGAAGTCGGAGCTGAGTTCTCATTTAACCAGATTGTTAGTTTACTAGATTTACGTTTTAAATCTTGATAACTGCTTTTATCGATGACCTGCTGCTATAGGCAAAAGGTAAGATTAGGTACTGCTCATGAGATTACTGCTGAATCAAATACACTTGACTAACACAATGTAAAAACGGCCCTTTTCCTCTAAAGTATGACTTTCGATACACAATTACGTTCATTCTGATGTTCCTCTGCCTTCATTCAACCACGATATTATTATAGCTATAACTAGAATTAGTATTAGGCTCAGTGAAAAAGTAAACAAACTACACGGCTCAGTAACAAAAACTATTGGCAAAGTGCACGACACAAATTCAGAACAAGAAAAACTCCAAAACACATTATACGAGAAATGAATGACTTAGTATAAATCATACCACTGTCATCAAGGACGATTGCAGAGTTGCAGACACCAAGTGGGTACTTACATGACACCATTATGAATTGCCAAAGAGGCAAAAATAAATAGTTCTCTTACAAGCATACGGCAAAACCCTGTTATTATACACAACAAGTCTGTAGGCTTGACAAAGCCTTATTAAAATGTACATTTCAGCCGATAGGCCTATTGCAGACGGGCTACTGTCGCTACAATGTCTTGTGAATCTGCGAAAGTAGCCCGTCTGCTGTAGTGCCTACACTATACATAGAGAAGAAGAATATTAAACTAAGCTTTTGCATTGACCAGTGCATTTGAAGCTTGTGAAAATAGTCTTCATTGTAGTATAGTAAATAGTACACATATATAGATATAAACACTCTACATCTTCTCATAGTTATGAAACAATGCTATAACATTGACTGCTTTTGAATCAACTTCTTTATAATCCGAATTTATTCGTTGACACATGAATAGCATATTAATTGATTTAGTGCCTCTATTAAACAATGCTGCAGAGATCATAATATGATAATTTATTATGATACTTACAGCTCTATTAGAGAGTAATATTTTTGTACAAATGATGCATGTTAGGCACACATGCATATCGGGGCATCTTTGTTTCCATTCAAAGAGACTATTGTACTCTTCCAGTAGGCATCTGGTAAAATGTGTTTTAGCTTTAACTTGATTATTGACGAAGCCTTCTTTCATATTCTAGTCTTGTTTTGCAGAAGAATTAGTAACCCTATAGAGCTTATTTGCTTTAGGTAACGATAATACTGTATTTCTTGCCTCATCATTTTCATTCTACTGAAAGACGTCCACTTCTGGAATTAAGCCTCCTTCTTCTTCATTATTGTTAGAACAGTCAATAATTTTCTTATCGAAGATCATATTATAATCTCTGATAGACACTTAATTCACTTATCACGCATAACTCTGACCACCGTAGAAACGAAAGACAAAATTACAGATAGTAGGTATATAGAAAGGTTTCTAAAAATTAACAAACGAACGCTCACTTAGTATAGCAAGAGATATGTTTTTTCTTCGTAGAGAAGATGTAGAAGTGGTCATACTACACGAGCGATTTATAGCTTTTTGACCAGATTTTAATCGCACCAATCGACAGTCGCCCGACTGCAACAAGCCGAAGTATGCAAATAGAGTTGGCAGGCGGCTAGGTCGTGTTACATGTTTGGTGGTCATAACTCAAGGAGAGGTGGAAGCCACCGCCCCGCGTGCGTGCCGTCTGACGACTTATAAGAATTCAATACACCGTTATTTAGCACAAGTTACATACCCCAACTGAGGTATTAACACGTGGAAATTAAGTTGTTTGGAAAAATCGTGTGAAAATTGTTTGAAAGAACCCTTTGTAGAAGAGAGAAAGTAATTATATTTATGAGGTAGGCAGGCGCTAAATGATAAAAGGATTGTTTTAGAGCGTTTACGATGTACGGCATTTCATACAAACTTTCAAGTCCTTGTTTTTAGAAATGAATGAACCGATTTTAATGAAACTTCATACGCATAAGCACGATACATAGGTCTAAAAAGTTAGTTATGAACATTTTCGAAAAATAGTGTTACAGCTAAATTCGACCGATTTTAAATTTTCCATAGAAACAGAGATTTCCAATTATATTTTTATAAATAAGATATTTTGAAAATGTTCTTAACTAACTTTTTAGAACTATGTGTCCTGCCTTTTTGTATAAAGTTTAATTAAAATCGGTTCATTCATTTCGAAAAACAAGGACTTGAAAGTTTGTATGGAATGTCGTACGTCGTAAACGCTCTTAATGCTGATTATATGCAAATTAAGAATATTCTTGTGCATTATTGAAGTTCAGTTATACGTAAACAGCTCTCACATTGAAGGAAAAACTTTAGGCAGTATGCCAATTATATTACAACCCAGAAAGTTTCAGAACCTTCTTGTAAGCAAAATAAAACACACAGTCATTGGAAACACCCATTGGAAAGCTGACCCTTAAGTGTTGTATCACCTCGGGTCATCGTGAAAGCTCATTGGGTTAATTACAAGAAAGCCAGTGGATCTCAACGGATTATTAAGATTTTTGCAGGGACTCATTTCATTAAAATTAAAAGCATGATTATTATGAAACACAATCTGTGGTGGAAAGTTAAAACAGGCCAATTTAAATGTTTTTTAAGAAGAGCACCTCAATGTCTTTTATTTCGGACCCCGTAAAATCAATTTAAAAGCTATAAAATTATCCGTGATTCCATATAATTATTTATGTGTATGCACTGTTAGGCATAAGCAGTTAAATATCGCATTATAGCAACGTAATCTGATGTAAATTATGGAGTCATAGTAGCTAAGGTTTTCAATTATCTTGAAATGGACATTGAAAATACATTAGGGAACCTAGTCTCGTTAGATTATACCTAATCTTGTCAATGTAGGGTTTGTGTAATTTATTTGAGCTTTTGTTTGGTAGTGACTGGTTATTTCGGTCTTTAGAGTAAACAATACTTAGATTTGCATTAAGATTAAGTAATGCAATTACGCATAGTAGGGCAAAACTTGGCTAATTCGTGATATGCAGCTATTCGGTGATAGATAATTGTGTTTTATTACCAAGTTACTACTGACTTGATAAATGTACATTTTTCAATCATTATAGTATTTGCCACATTTTTAGATATAAGTTAGCAAAACTTATTTTGTCTACTATATCACAGTAAATTTAAAAAATAGTCTGATCAATGAATCGAATTTTACAAGTAAAAAACAAAACTATCACCGATTACCCAAGTTTTGCCCTACTATGCGTAATTGCATTGTTATGTAACTAATTATAAGACTCATTGCAATTACATTAGATTCTTGAGGAAAGTTTTGACTATGAATGTGGAGGGCTTTAAGAGTAGGGTAAGACTAAAGAAACAAAGGATGGACTGTGTGAAAGACAATATGGCTTGAAGGCGGGTGACTACCAAGGTGACGACTTGTAGAGAAGTATGGAAGAAAAATACATGTTGCGATGCCCCCAAATAAATTGATATATGGGCAAGTAAGCGCTGAAGAAAAATATCGTGAGGAAATCGGCATGTCCTAGAACCAAGAATTCGAAGACATGTGACATCTACCAACCCCCACTGGGCCCGCGTGGTGGATTAGGTATGGCCCACTCCCTCTCATAAAAATGAGGCCTGTGTCCCAGCAGTGGGAACGTTATAGACTGATTATGCTTATGCTATGGGCAAGAGAATGATAATGATGATCTTTGAAATGCACAGATAGAACTAAGTATGGACGCCAGCACATCAAGCTACCCGAAACTGTCAAATTTTTCCAATCAACCTTGAACACAATGCTTTAGCAATAAAGTCGAAAATCTATTAAAGAAATTTGACAGACTGTAGTAGCTTGATGTGCTGGCGTTTGTACATGGACAATTTTAGTAAGTTTGCCAAAATAACTTGGAAATTCCTCTACGGACGTTGCATATTTTAGAAAACTAGAAGTAAATATTAGAGCTTTTCTGTTCTAAAATCCAAGTTGAGTTTTTAGTTTCAGAACACTGGGTCTCCCTGGCAAAAGATTGTAACAACCAGATATAAACCAACTAACAAGCTACTTATAACCTCAAATTCCTTAAAACGATAAGGCGGGCCACACGCGAATAATTTCGATCGTTAACAAAAACTTAACTACTAAACGGGTTAAGTTAATCTAGAGCAATTATTAAAATTTTATTCATATCAAATAAATTATTAATAATATCTGTTTAATTTATCCGTTTAGTTGAATTAAATTAATATTTATTATTTTGTATAAAATGTCAGTAGGGACAAGAAAACATGGACAAGTATTAGTTTTAGCTATAATTAATGAAATAAGGAAAACTAGTATCACCTTATTTAAATATGAAAGGACAACTTGTGTCATAAATAATATTAACATTATTGCATCCTTTGACTAAGTAGGTACGGCTAACAGAGCCAAATGAAACAAATGAAATAAGTCCTACTTAGAGAAAATGTATAAGTTTTTTTCCGTAGAACTGATTATGACGTAAAATAACATAGGTATTACACTAAAGTAGGTAGGTACTAAGTTATTTTCGGTACTTTAATTTTTGTATAATTTCTCTGCAAAATATTGGTCTAGAATATCCATCAATATTCCGTTATTAATCCACTTGTAAACTCTCCAATTATATTTTTGCTCGTCGCCTCATCATATCAACGATGAATAAAGAAAGATTTTACAATGAACGTTTTATCGTTTTTAAAAATATCGTCATCATCAGCCTACAGCAGACCACTACTGGACATAAGCCTCTTCAATTGGACGCCATTCAGCTCGATTCTCGGCAACTATCATCAAACTACTACCAGCCACCCTGCGAAGATCGTCGCTCCACCCTGAAGCCTGAGGGCGTCCTACCTTACGTTTGCCGATTCGCGGTCTGTGTTATATTAAAAAAAAATCTTGTATGCTTAGATGGTGTGGTCATGTTGAGAGGATGAATGAAAGTCGACTAACAAAAGGTATTTACACGGCAGATGTGAGTGGAAATGCCGGGAGGGTACGCCCTTGGAAGACACATAGTGATCTTATTGGTGATGTTCTTCAAAAAGGTCAGGTGCGTAGTACCCGCAATCGGCATGCGTGTATGACCAGATGAATGAATGTAAACGAGGTAAACGGAGTATGTAAGGATCGTAGCTGGTGGCGTTTTGTAGTTTCTGCCTACCCCCATGGGAAGAAGGCGTGAGTTTATGTATGTATATGTTGTATAAATTCCCTTTACTTATATCCCTTCCCTAACTTTCTACTTTCGTATAGAACTCACAAATCCCAAAAATAGCCTCCCCCTTAAACCAACCATCCTTAATGACATGCATAACCCTACCTGTTCTATAGTTACTAGCGGCGATTAGTAAATAAATAACAAATTAAATTCCACTAAAGATTAGTGGCGGAGTCAGTATGGGCTCATAAATAAATCAAGCGTTCGGTCCCGGAGACCGCGGTAAATTATGACTCAAATAATATTATGCTAAAGGTATGCCAGTGTAGTCGCCACTTAAAGCTGTTCGTGCTTAAAGCCTTTTTTGTGCTTTTGTAATTAGCTGTTCGATGTCTATAGATTATAGTGTGTGCACTGCTTTAGCGTGTATTGAAGACCTGACTACTCGTTATTTGTGAAACTGAAATGCCAATCATATCATATCAATGATATGTGTAGCGTTTTGTTTTTTGCTATAATAACTGTTTTTGTTTTGCCACCTGCTATGATTCGACATAAATTAATAGAATTTTTGCAATGTATAGTCAAGGAGGTGTAACTTATAGGACTATCACATTCAAATGTCAGCTTTGCAGAGTGCTACAGTCAAAGTACAGTCAGCCTCAAAAATATGTAGGTATACATCGGCAAGAATTCATTTGATTTCCTACAATTTGTGTTCCATAATACTGTATCAATGTATATCTAGTAATTAAGTACCCAATGTGTAAAATTACATATAGGTTTTGTGACTACACATTAATACTATTTTATAGAAAAAAGATTGTAGATCATTTAGTGAATTCTTGTCGATGTATCTATACATAGTTTTGAAGCTGACTGAACTGTATTGAGTGTACTTACGTCTAACTAGAAAAATGTCCTCTCTGCATGTATTATACCCATGAAGTAGAGGCTTAACACAAAGATCAAGTTAACGATTAAACATTTACTAGCTGTAAGTACATACCCAATTTATACCTACGATAAAACGATTATACCGTAACTCTAACCCCACAAAAAGCTAGCACACCTACCACCAATACAGTAACATACAACCGGTCTTAAAGAATTCCTCCACACATACTATAACTTACAAAAGACTTACATATATACTACATACTACTTAGTCCGAACCAGATCACTTGATAATATCGCCCGCATCTCCCCGCCTGCAAGTCGCGACCTGCGTTAAATATGCATAAAGGGTTCACAAAAATAAAACTTCTAAAGCTTGAATGGTTGAAAAAGGAATAAATATATTTCGTGAAAGGATTAGCAGCCGCGGGTTGGTCCGTGCTTGCAATGGCGGCGCGATGATATGGCAGAATTCTTGCTAAAGTGTAGCTATACATAGATGTATATATGTATACATGTATAAGTATACTACCGTTGCAAGTATCTCATTGCCGCGTGCGCAAGTTTTGTATGCAGTGTGCGTCGCGTTGTATTAAATGGCACTTTTATATTGGTTGGTTGAGGATAAGGCTTCTCGTGTACACCTTCCAAAAGCAGGTTTTTGCTTACGAAAAAGATTTGTTTTGAAATAACTGAGCGTTTAATATTAGATGTGATGTATTTATTATCTTTAAATCAACAATCAGTTGGTTTTCTTGTCTTAAAATAAAAATGATTCTCTTTGAATTTACTTCTATCGATCTTACATACTTACCTATAAGAATTTGAGATTTTTAACTATGCGCCCCACAAAAATACCAAGTTAATTACAAAACTTCGATTTTTATTTCTGAAGAAAGTTCCGAACTAAAGCCACGTACACACCGTCAATATTAACTGACCCGCCAACTATAAGTACCCACACGTCAGGAATACTGGTAAGCCCTTCTCCCCAGAGACACAACTTCAATTATTGATGGCAACTTTTAGCCGCTATAAAATATAGGGGAAGAAAAAACTATTTTTCATCTGGTTTAGCTTTAAATAACTTGTAGCATGTTCTTGTTTTATTTTATTTTTTACATTTGCGAGTAATTTATGTGCTGTATTTTTAAAATAGGGTTTCACACGTAATATTAGTCGGAGTATTAATAGTGTACGTTGAACGAATGTCAGGCATACCGCAGGTGTATACTGAGCCGTAATCAATCGTTCCTATGTTTTTATGTGTTAATGTTTTAATATCTGCGTTAATTTATATTGCTTTCTTGTTTTTATGATAGAAGTGCACACGTAAAGTAGAAACACAGCAACTTTTTTTTATAAATTCTTGAATTCTGAAGTTTTTCTAATGATCGTTTCTACAAATTCAAGCTGGGTGATTTATTTATTATATGGATCAGTTATGACTTATTTTCTTTGCAAAAGTTTGTTATTTTTTCGCCTTACCATCTCTGTCAACCTCCAGCCTTCTTAGCCATAATATCATATTTTTACAATTCATTACTTATTTTCCTTCAGTCTGTCTCTTCTCGTATTCTGGTCTCGTAGTCTTCATTTCATCACATCATCTAAAGTGGTTCCTTTGGGTAGGTACCTAACTATACAGGTATGTATAGGTATTACGTAAAGTATTTTCCTACGACATTCATAAACAATAATATCAAAGCAATCCGTCATAGATTTTATCCGCAGAGGACGTTGACAATCATTGATGCAAATTATCTCATTATAATTTTTAATTACATCACATTATTCATTCTACCCTAGTACATAAATTGCACATCTATTAAAGTGTTGTTTGTGTGTTGCTAGTTTTATATGGATATTGTAATTAATATATAAAAAGTCTTATCTTCGTTCACTGAATATAGATGTTTCTAAAGATAATGGATTCGTAGTAGATAAAATAAAAACTGTCATTACAAGTTTAAATTATTATTGTAACTATTACATCAGTGACAACAAAAAAATTGTATTTTTATTTTCGAAACAGTACCTGCAAACCATAACTTAGTACCTACTTATAAGTATAATATAGACTACGAATAAATGCTGTGGAAATGAGTTCCTTGCGAAGCATGTGTGGTGTGACTATGAATGATAGACTGAGGAATGATGTAATAAGGCAAAGGTTCGGTTTAAAAGAAGATGTAGTGACAAAAATTGAAAAGAGTATGCTTAGATGCTTTGGTCATGTCGAGAGGATGAATGAAAGTCAACTAACAAAAGGTATTTACACGGCAGATGTGAGTGGAAACGCCGGACGCCCTAGGAAGACATATAGTGATCTTATTGGTGATGTTCTTCAGAAAGGTCAGATAGGGCGTAGTACTCGCAACCGGCGTGCGTGTATGACCAGATGTATGAACGTAAACGAGGCAAAAGTAGTAGGTATGTAAGGTTCGTAGCAGGTGGCGTTCTGTAGTTTCTGCTTACCCCCATGGGAAGAAGGCGTGAGTTTATAAGTGTATGTGTATAGACTACGGCGTTTAACGTTAACGTTGTTCAAAAATTAGAAAAAAAAACTTTTTTTCGAATCCCTCATGATACGTAAAAAGCAATAATTTAATAAGTATGTGGGTAAAAATATACTCTACAAAACCCATTTATAACATAACATCATAACATCACGCCTTGTTTCCCCGAAGGGTTAGGCAGAGGTGTAGTACCTATAGTACACCCACATTTCGCCAGTTATGTTTAAGTCCCATGTAATAGGGGGCGAGCCTATTGCCAGATGGCAATAGGCCCGCCAGATAAAAAAATAAAACCAGATAAAATGGCCCGGTAGACACCGGGCACAAATCCAGACTCCGGGCTGCTACTGAGAAATTCCAGATAGAAAAACCCAATAACACTTTGCCCGACCTGGGCATCAAACCCAGGACCTCATGCTCAGCAGTAGCGCTTGCGACTACTAGACCAACGAGGGACTTTATAAAACCCATTTATATAACATAATAAAGAGAAGGTTGGAAAATAATAAATCTCATAAGACACAAATATTTACTCCAAACTTATGATTTAGAACTAAACAAGGCAACAAGTTCGCAGTTGTTTTCAATCTAACATGTTTAGAGAGCCTGTAGCCTCGCCATTTTTAGTCATAATAATCCAATTACGTTCGAAGGCCCTTCACTCACAGTAATTTAGCCTAGTTTAAGGTTTCTTGGCGCGCTAATTTAATTAGGTATAACTTGATTTCTGTATGAGTCAAATTTATAAGATTTTATTATTACTTTCTGCGAAATGTGTACGATAAAACAGCTATTTTCGTGTTCTAATACATACTTTTACAAAGTCTTAAGACACTCGAAAATTGACAATTACATAACAGACTAAAGCAAAGTTTCTAAACTGAAATCGGCTAAGTACCACACAGAAACAACAGCTTAGTCAAATTTATAAAATACTAGCTAATTAATGTCGTAAGATACACAATATATTAAAATAACAGCCACATTTTAATAAAACTCCCTCGTCCCCCGACCCGTCGCCAACATACGCGTTGAATCGCCCGCCCGCACTATTACTTCGTTTTCACTCAGTGTTATTTCTGACTTTTTCTTTTGCTCGGCTCCTAAGGGTCGTAGCGTAATGTTAAATAGCCTATAACCATCCTAAAGAATTGAGCTACCAAATGCAAAAATAATTTTTCAAATCCGACTTTTTGTTCATAATTTCATGGGTTTGATTTTTTTTGCGCGGAACCCTAATAATTGTTTCTGAAATAAAAGTAGCCTAAGTTACCCACCGTAACTTCAGCTATCTGCTAGTCAAAGTCCCGTCAAAATTGGTCTAGCCTTTTCGGAGATAAGCCGGAACAAACAGACAGACAGACAAAAATTTTAAAGTTGCTTTTTCGTTTTAAGTACCGTATATACTTTATTATGCATTTAGTAAAAAGTTGTTATTTTGATATTACAAACAGACACTTGGTCAGACATTAGGTACCTACATCAAAATTACAGGACGATCAAAAATCTATTATAAACGAGAGCTCTAATTGTTTACATAGATACATAATTTTATGATTCACGTAGGTTAAGACAGAATAAGACAGAATAGATCCAAAACAGCACTATTTCCCGCAATTATTTCAGGTAGAAGTAAAATCCAATTTTCCTCACAGATGACGCTACTGTGCAGGCTTATAATTACAAAATGAAGATTATCTGAACAAAAAGCCAAACATTTAATGACGTTTATCATTATTTCCATACAGCAGTCTTTTACTGAAGTTTTTGCAGTAATCACCTACACAGACATACAGCCACAATGACTGCTATTACGTCATTATTGCGTTTAATTACTAATAAATATACATTGTACTGTGCATTCCGATGCGTTTTACCTTTTTTACACTATGGAAACATTTATTGATCGTTTCAACTGCGTTCTGTGTGGCCTTTTCTAAAATTACGTTTTTGTTGAGAAAACGCAAGGATGGGAATGGTTGAAGACTAAAGAAACAGGCTAGTGTATTCTAAGAATTAATCATAGAACATCTTTAGTATACTTGTAAAAGGCACGACTAAATAATAATCACCCTACTCTCTTAGTACACAAGATTGCTATGAAATCACATTTAAGTATCACATCAACTATCAAAAACCTTTGTTTAAGTAGGTATGTACAACTTGCCTAATGGATAAAAATGATTGTTTTTGGGCATGGCCACATCTAAGATATTATACCAAATCTTAATACTACCTTCTAGTATTGTTATATCTTATCACATAAAATTCTTATCAGACAGAAAATCCAATCAAAATTTTCACAACTTTCTTTTTGCACACCACCATCTTGCGCTCGATCTAATTTCATCTCTATATTCTCTTTGATGAAACGACTACCGCATACACAGAGCCTATTTCATTTTAATTAAAATACATACCTAACACGACTATTAAAACCATGGAGCCAGTGTTTTAATTTCGATTCAATAACCCGTGTCTGCGCAAGACACTGATTAAGCTCCCCATAAGAGACGGTACAGTCGCCCGCAAATGCGCTGGCGCTGAATTAGCATACGCTGCTTTATGGACGAGTGAACGGTGGTAGATTACGGACCTACAGGGATTTCGTATTCAGCCATTGAATATTAGAAGATTACTTTCGTAATTAATTTGATTTAGCCAAAGATTTAAATCGTTAGATCTGACCTCACCGCCTATTGTGAAAAGAGTGAGCTTACACATCTTGCATAGAAAGATTGATTAAAATTTCATTGTCAACGAAACAGACCCATGATCATTTTTTGGTCCGGTCAAGCGAATCTTAAGATTTAAATCTTTGGATTTAGCTTCTTCTGTCAGAGCCAGTCAGCGGAGCTGAATAGTGTGCTGGACTTTTGAAAGCTCTCATTTCTAAACTCACATTATCTAAATTGACAAATTTTCTTTGTCATATTCATCCACTTTTGCAGTTTTCCCTATTTTTCCAACATTAAAATATATGCTCGGTTCAAGCCATATAATACGATGTATAGTCGAACACAAATGCTTTTGTGCACGTGCAATGTTCTTGGAATTAGCATAGAAATCCTAAGCCGTTACTCAAACAGGACAACTATATGTGAGAGGTTAGTACCGGTATCATATAATAAGTAATTATTTGTTTACTATATTATGTACTTTAAAATAACTGTGATATTTAAATGTGAACGAGCACCTAAGGTCACTTGTTGAGGATTATACCTAACTTAAATATCTTTAAGTAGGAAACGCTAGGATTATTCCTAAAAGATAAAATTAATTAAAGTGTATCGTAAATGGTTGGTCATTTCGCATACAATCGATTTCTTGAAGTATGATGGATTATTTTCATTTAATGGACCAACATAATTATATGAAATTGTTATTTCACTGTAATTTCAAACTTGTTAGCATTTTTGAAAACTAATTTTCTCCGTAGGTAGGTAGGTAGGTATAGTCTGCAACAGCAAATAATAATATTATACAGTTTTACAAGCAACATTGTATTAAATTCTGCCAACATTTCAATTGAAATCTTTGGCCGTGAATTTGAGATACAAAAAATGATAACTAACTTTATTAAATTTAGAAAAAATCCTCAAGCCTCGACATAAAAACAGTAAAGTCAATATAAAGTGAATCACACCACTTCACGCACAATAATATACTATTGTTGTATCGTCCACAGTGAACGAAACGTCTTCATTTTGGGGACAAAAAAATAATACAGTTATTGCTGTCAAATGTGATATAATGGTAACACTGCAATTGTTTTCGAGATCATAAATAACTTTTTACAAAAGATTCGCGGTTTCCTTAAAAGCTAAACGGGCTGATAAACATTTTTTTTTCTTCCGTTTCGAGCCGTCTTTCCTGCGGCGGTATGAAGCCTATAAATATTAATACAATCAAATGTTTTGACGTGGGCCTTTTTTAAACTTTTATCTTGTACCTTCGCTTATTTTTTGTTGGTTCGATTCCGTTTTTATTTCGTGTTAATTTGGACAGCGAATTCGGTCTTTTAACAGATCGTAAAGTATATGGAATGAGGCGAAGAGCGAGAAGTGGCGCCAGGTGCATTTAACATTTTGGGGGAAACACTAGGAGAATAAAAACATTTGTTGCTTAGTAGAATGTAAAGCGAGTTTACTGGCGCTCAGTGGCTAGATAAAATATAGGTACTTACGTACTTCATTAAATATTTAAAAGAACTTTAATTAGTGAAATACGATCTTATATTTTGACAGGCCATAAATAAGCCAAGCTCGTAAAGCTTATGATTACACACTTGTCTCCTTAGATACCTACGAATTTAGATTATATTAGATTTACGATAAGTAAATAACGAAAATTATTCTGGAAGTGAGAACATTATAATGATTATGAGAAATTATGGTGCTCGTGTAATATATGCGAAACAAACTTTTTTATTCATAATCAGATATCATTAATGCATAAAATTAAAATAACGGTGATTACTCACACTATACCATTAATTCTTAAATAAAAACATAAATCTTTACTCTGACTCTAAAAACTGTTGAACAAACACCCACTAAAACATCATAAAATTAATCAAATTCATCTTTATTGCTGAGAATATAAAGTTTAAATGACTTTGTCGCTGCTAATACAAGTTGGGTTTCGACAAGATCTGATCAAAGTATCTAAAATGGTCACAGTTAGTGGGTTAACCACTTTAAATTGTCATCTGTCTGATTTATTTCTGTATCTTTTGCGGCCAACACATTTTTGTCTCAGTTTCGTTCTGATACAACATTTTTAACATCTATTTGGAAAGTTTTATTTCCTGAATCACATAATAAAAATAATTTATTTGTGTCAAAATTTACCTGTGGTACAGAGCATTGGCATTTAGCGAGTTTAATGAATTCATTATTTTAATTTTGCATAAATTAAAAATAAGTATGAAAAAAATATTTTTCACGAACGGAAAGATCGTATTTCCTCCTTTTTTGACAATCAGCATCATTCAAAACAAAGTAGGTAAGTACCTACATATAAAAAAAATAATATCATAAAAAAACAAAGTTTTGAGATCTGAAGTGTGGGAAGACGACACCCACATTTTTTTTTAGAAAAGTAGTTTCTCCACCGTCTCCAATTTACGATGTCTGAGATCTTTAACGAAACCTAAAAAAAATAATTTTATCCAAAGTGTCCCGAATCAAGGCCCACTGTGTACGCCAGAGGCTGACCTATCAAATGCTCGTAAACTATAATCATTCGCGGACCACATAAATAATTGCGCGGACCGACCCCGGTTTTTGTCGGTCGCGATGCGCTGGCGCAGGTAATATAGTCATAAATTTCCATAACCGCCACTCGATCTTATCAAACATGATTTTAATTTGATTTCGGAGCCACACGTGTTGTGGTCGTTTGGACTCGAGTTATTATCTTAGGTACCTATGTATAATGTTTCGGCTAAAGTGTTGAGTGCTTTAGCAGAAATCATCGTATTTGTAACTACTATGGTCTTCACAGAAATGGACGTTTATTAGATAATTTACAAGTAGGTATGTTAATGATGGATTTTTTTCTCGTTGACTAATTTATGACGATGATCACCTGATTAAAGCAGTATTTAAATTTTTACAGTAAACGAACTGAAAAGTGAGATTGTTAACGTTACCTGCAATCTGATAGAAAATAGGGGGCCAACCACCACCTCTTAAAGCAGTATTATTTTAATGTTATTTCAGTGTGAGAAAGAGATGAAGCTATACAAGACGTCTAGCTCCACCTCTTTCTCACGCTCAAGTAAGATTACAATAATACTGCTTTAAGAGGTGGTGGTCTAGCTTCTGGTGTGATATAAAAGATTCAGCAATGCGATCTTTGAGTGTGCATAAAGCTCCTCTATAGGTTACCTCCAATCTCTGCTGTTACAACTTACAAGATTCTATTGATCGCTTCCTCACATAATTTACAACCCTATCATCTCCCAGACAACAGCATTACATCACTTAGTGAAAGTAACACTCGGTAAACGTAGAATATTAATACTTGTCCTAATTCCCACAATCAAACGATACGCCGATTATTGTCAAACGTAATCAATAACAGCAAAAAGGTAAATCGACTTCTAATGATAGGCTTTTACAAAACGCGTGACGCCTCCAATGTATCAACGTATATTTGACAGTTAATATGTCATTGAAATCAAAACGGTTTGATATAAGACTGGCTGCTTTTACACCGTATGGTAAGGTTGAGCCAAAAAGCACCGAACGTCGATAATGGTCTTTCATGTTTTAGCTGTTATGTCATTAATATTATTAGGCATTGTTTTGTTTTCTTTGAGATAATCATTCAAATTGTTTTCTAACTGTTCTCTGATCTGCTGAACACTTACTTTTTTTATCTTAAGCCTTAAACTATATCATTGCCAGTTTATCCACATCACTATCATCCATATAAGGAACAACTAGAATCAATTCTATTTTCTTGTTAATCTTTGAGGTTCAAAAGTGCCTTTTATGTGCCTATTTGAAATAAACGATTTGACTTTGACTTTAAGTACTTCCAAGAACGACCCTTTTTGATTTTCACAACATTTTATCTACTTGAGCTCAATACAAAATAGATATTTAATTAATTTCTAACTTCACTAAGTCCGTATTGCATTCGGTGATGATATAACCATCGACAGATGTCTTAAGTGTGAAAACATTTATCATCCCGAAATAAAGCAGAGTGTGATACACGGCCGTATGACAGACGACCGCTATAAAAATCTAAAAAGTGACCACCGCTTACGAAACCACGATTTACAACCCACAGTTCTTATTATCTAGTATCAGGCTTTAATCCATTTATCACCGCTTTTGTTTACGATCCTCGCGTATCATCGACTATTAATTATAATGCGTTCCTCACTTCGAACTTTGACGTTCTCGCTGTGTGACAGACCAGAGATAAGAATTTTAATGTTACTCGATACCACTGTACTTCATTTGTTACATTGTGCTACACGAAAATGAACATTAACGAGGGGCAAATAAGATTCAACAGCAATTTCCCGCATTACTACTCAACCGTCAATACAGTTTGAACTCTTTCGAACGTGATTATAGGGTTGCTTATTCATTCTAATGGTTAAAGAATTCGAACGCTTCTGATGCAAAGCTGAGTTTAGAATGTTGATGGATGTGGTTATAATTGTTTCTGTATCGATTATGCCATTGATAAATATTTCGACTATTGCTCATTTTATTAATGACGTGGAAGCGGAAGAACGTTCTGGGCGATGTCCTAACGACAGCGTAATGTCACAATTAATAATATTGGAGCTGTCAAAACATCTGTCAGCGGGGCCCGCTCACGGAACGTCTGCTATTCATTTGTGACGCAATTAAATTTATTAATATCTAGACTCCTAACACACCTACAACTAATTGAAGATAATGTTCCAGCGTATTTGAAAAGTTCTTGTTTTTCTACATAAACTGGAAACTAGAATTTTCCAATTAATATATCCGTCGTCGATACTTCAGCGCGAACTGAAAGTTTGAAATGGTCTGCTCCAAACACAAGATATTTTATTCTTGTGTTGCTAAAAATAATTATTACGAACTCCGAGCACTGCGGACCAATTTTATTATTGGACCGTATTTGGTGAATAAAAATAAATTTTTGCTCTGCATTGCAGTGTCAGTTTGTGTACCAAGATTCATTTTTTATTGAGTTAACGAATACAAAGTGTTTTGACATATTACTGAGCAATTTTATATGTATCATTATATCATTTATCTCAACCTTTCAAGTCTTTTGTAAGCTTTATAGTGATTCATGTAGTAGGTACAATCATTTACTTATCATCATATGCCAGAATCATAGCTTGCTACTTGTTTTATATGGTTCTCAGAAATCTTTCGTACTATCAGCAGATCTCTTTTATATTCAAAATTACTATAAAATTTATATAACCATTGACCTCTGATCCATCAGGGCTTGCCGGTAGTAAAGATACCATCATCTAATATCTACAGTTTGCCGATGGCGGTACTAGATCTCAATGTAATAGGGCAACCTTATCACTTTGTTTAAGGTAAAGATCCAATACCGAACTGAGTTTTACAATAGAAAAGCTCAATTGCACGTTTGCACGATCTGGAGCATGAAGTCAGAACTAAGAGATTAGAAATCAGTTCGTTTGAAGCAGCCTTGTTAGCTCGTCCAATGAGACAGTTATATGTTTGATCTTAGCAGGCTTTCTGCATGTAGGTGCGACCCTGAACCTTGGTACCTACTGTTAATGATTCAAATAAGTTATAATATCTTTGTTAAGGTGAAGATTTTTTGGAAATAGCTCTAAATCAAGATACACACACATGTTAAGGTGCTAAGTATTATTCAAGTCAAGGTTAACGTGTGCATTTTTGGATAACAATTTTATTACGTTCTTCACGTTGTTTTTAAGTTGAGAATCGAACAGTTCTTACATAATAAACAATCAACTCTGTCCTGACCGTTATTGTTTTTAAATTCAGAATCAGCCACACAACCTCGTTCATGAACTCATGACCGTTCAGGTTCAAATACCCAACCTGTATAATATAAGTCCGCGTATAAATCAATGCAGTTGTTGGCCAGTCAACCATTGTTCTAAGCATCTTTGTAGGTCCATAGATATTCCATAAGCTCTCGTCTTTACCTTTCTTAAACATGTAGTAGCTAACGTAGCTATAGGCACCATGGAACCGGTCAGGTTACAGTAGTGTAGGTCCAGTACTCTCATAGGGTCATGATCTTTGGAATACGCCCTCTTACGCCTGTAGACCTCATTATTGACTTCGCGAATGATTCATTATGTGTTCGTTGGGTATTTTGCACGTAGGTACTACTTAGTTGGTTGGGGAATGTTTGGTGAAGGGTACTTACAGTGAAAAGGTGGTTGAAGGTTTTATGCGCCTATCTCCATTTTGATCCTTCTAAAAATTCGACTAAATTGCAAGTGACAAAGAATATTGATAAATTGAATTGATGGATAGAGCAGGAAAACCGAGGGTAGTTTTTATGTTTCCTTGTACGGTGAGGAGTATAACTAGATATTGATAAACTGTGATGTTCTAACTAACTAGCTAGATCTGAACGTTCTTTCTTTGGTCACTTAAACACACTAATAAATAAAGTACCTACTGCAAGCTACTTCTTAACTTGAGATCGATACTGTCCCCTAGTTCAATTTCCACTAAAATTAACGGCACCGTATAAACCAGAGACGCAACGAACCGTAACGGAATTTAAATAGTCTAAAGACGCCTTTAATACCGTGGACTCGAACACCCGGAATCTATCGATACATAAATGATCTATCTCTATAAACAAGCGTTGCAATCTAACATTTCACACCGTCAATATAAAGTCTAGTTTCGACTGACCATGTCAGGCGGGAGTTTTCCAATATTGCTCTAGAAAAATCATTATTAAGTTTAGCGAACTCTTGTCTATTGTAATTATTATTAAAATTATAATAAGTTGACGAATAGTTTAGTGGGAAACTTTTCAATTTTGCTGTTTTGGCCATTGTGTCGATCGATTAAAATTTTTCATATCTTTTCTTCTATGACGGTAACGGATCCATGTTCCGATTGATTGAAAATCTATTTTATAACGTATAAATTTGATATACCAATTGATTAGCCTGTAGAAGGAAAAAACTCAACCAGCAATTTGCTAGTGCAAGTTGATTTTCAAAAGGTTTACTTCGATTCTGGTTAACGCCTTGAGCGAACTACTTTGCACGTTTTAGACGTTTTATCTAACTATGAGGTAGTAGTGTTTACAGGCTAAAACTATACAAGATCGGTAAATTGTTTACGTATTACTTTTTAATATGCAAGCCTATAAACGGCCACATTTCCATTTAATTTACCATCCTTGTCTATACAACTTCACAGTTTGCTATTAAAATTTTCTTTACTCACAATCTTTGATATACCTCTATTGGAAAGGCTTAGTTCTCGGTAAGGTAAGGATTAAAAATTTACAAGTCATTTAGTCTAGCCATCGCAGTGCTACGACCAGGTTTTCTTAACTGTTTGAAAGTGTGTTTTATTATGTGTAGGGACAGATTGTGAGTTTATTAGTCAGTGTTCAATACTTTAAATGTTTATTGTATCTCTAGTCCTAATTTGTAAAGGAATAAGATGCTTATCGAATCGTTTTGTTAGAAAACACTAATGAGGAAAAAATGCTGATAACGTTTTCCTTAGCTGTTGTTAATTACTCGTTAATTACAAGTAAACGGATCTTAACCGTTTGATTTTTATTATTGCAGGAACTGATTTTATGCAGTTCCATGTCTCCATAGCTGATGGCTTCGATTCTCTCACCTTTTTAATTCTATCTAAATAAATGAGCTATCCAACACTGAAAGAATTTTTCAATTCGAACCAGTAGTTCCTGAGATTAGCGCGTTCAACCAAACAAACAAACACTTCAGCTAATATTAGTATAGATTGACTGTTTTAACGCGCTAATCTCTGTCAATACCAGATGGATTTGAAAAATTCTTTTTGTATTCTATAGCCAAATTCTTGAGGAAGGTGTGTAAAATTATGCTAAGACCCTTAGAAGCCGAGCAAAAGGAAAAAAAAGTAAAAACGAGCACTAAGCGAAAACGAAGTAACAGCGCGGGCAGGCGATGTGATGCGACGGGGTGAGTCGTGGGATAAGAAATTTCACGCGGACGAAGTCGCGGGCGGAAGCTAGTCTTGAAATAAAAGGTTACATTTCCAAGTATATTCCAGAAATGATGTCGATAGATTATACAAGTAATCGTATTGCTTGTGATGTAACTGACGGTTGCAAGTGTTACCGGCTAGCGCTCGGTAATTGCTGACCAGTCGCTGTGATTCGACCAATACCTGCCCGACAGTGTATTTTAAACTCAATGTTGAATCGTTTAGCAGAAGTGTATTGCAATAATTTTTGTATGAAATGACACATAATCTGTCTATCCAAATATTCACGGAAAATCGTGTCATGTAGAAAATTGATTTTTTTATTTATTTTTTATTTAAGATAGGTTTGCTCTTGACTCTAGTCTAGGTCAGAGATGACAGAGAAATAGTCGACGATGGAGCGAGCTTACCCAGAAGAAACCTGTTAACTCTCACTTTGAAGAGATCGGGATTGTATACGTTCGGAAACACAGACGCAGGCAGAGAGTTCCACTCCTTTGCTGTGCGCATCACAAAAGACATTTGGAAATGCTTAGTGCGAATTGGTGGAATAGCAACTAGGTAGGGATGGTAACCTGCAGTGCGTCTAGAAGTCCGATGGTATATGTTTTGTTCAAGAAAAGCAATTTAGTGAAATGCCAATTTCATTGCTTTTGTCGCAGGTATAGCAAGTGAACTTCTTTTAGTACTTTTCAATTATACCTTCAAATCATTGTTGGATTTTAGTGTATTATGATTTTCTACATCAAACTCTTTAAATAGATTTTCGATGCTACTGGTCCCTTTTATATTTCTTACATAATGTCCATGTGTAATTGAATGTCACCGCTCGTATTTCAGAAAATGAAGATGATCCACAATCTGAAATAAATCATGACCTAATTAAACCACTAGGTAATTGATCAATAAAACACGTCAAATTAAAAAGCACTTAAAACATTGAAACGTGTTGACATTCAAATATCGTTAAACAATAAACGTTCGTGTTCTCACTTAAAAATGGTGTGAGAATTCGCAGCATATTCAATGTATGAAGAATCTCGTGTTTGCAGGCGATCGGTCGTTGATATAAAATTAACTACATAAGTGAGAATGTAATAGAGCTGCATTTTCTAACGACTATTATTAACTTTGTTGGGAAACTGTTTGTTTGCAATGCGCATTTGTATTGTAAATGTGTACTTAGTGGATTCATACTTGTATATTTCAATCTATTTCTTGTTCAGTTTTGTTGTTTCACATGATACAATTTCATTATTTCAATTTGTCGGTCTTTCTTCTCTTATAATTGCTCCCAATGGAATGCAATGCTTTGCTATTCTTTCATGGTTCTTCAAGGTTCTATTTCGAAGTCTAAGATATCAAGTCTACATAATATATTTTAACGAAGTCTACAGAGTTTTCTGAATTGTTATTCCCACTCACGACCTTACTCAATCACAGTCTTATGGTTTAGAATGGAAACAGAATACCTGCGTCATCTGCTTGGAGTGCTTGAAACTCTTAAACCTGTGATAATTGTGTAAATTTTATTCACGTTCACGTGGCCTCAGTTTTCCTTCTCCCACGCATCTGGAAGTAAAAGAAAAACATGTATCAGCTGTTTTTTATCATGCTCAAGTCATAAAGATCAAATGCGACAGGCTAGATTCTCTTAAACTTTATTATACACATTCGACTACTGTATTAGCAGGTAGGAAATTACCAAGCTTTTAGAAAACAAAAGAGTTTTATCAAAGTTTGGATAAAGTTGTTTATTGAACACTTTTTTTACCAATGACTGTGGTAGCATAAGTATAAGCATAATCGGCCTATAATGTTCCCACTGCGACACAGGCCTCCTCTCTACGAGAGGAAGTGGGCTGTAATCCACCACGCGGGCCCAGTGCGGGTTGCTAGATATCACAAGTCTTCGAATTTTTGGTTCTAGGACATGCCAGTTTCTTCACGATGTTTTTCTTCACCTTTTTGAGAGCAGACTGAGGTTGGTTATATACCAAATATCATGTAGGTTAAAGTTTCAACCAGAGCCTTAAGGGTTTGTCTGTTTCTGAACATCACACCTATTATATTTCATCATCATCTGCCTACCCTTTTCACAACTATGTTGGTTGGCTTCCAGTCTTACCGGATGTAGCTGAATGCTAGTATTTTAAATGAACGACTGCCTATCTCAACTCCAGAATCCAATTACTGGGTTACACGATACCAGAAGTAAGAATCAGAGTTATATTTTGTACAGAGGGACGTTGAATTTGGTATTTTTTTTTGGATTTGACTTTGGACGAAAGGAGGGCAAAAATAGTATTAATTCAGCAAATAGTTGTGACACGTAGTGTATCGACATTCCGACAGAGGGTCCCGACATGTCCCAGGGTTCAGAGGCTCGACAGAAACTGACAGGGGTCGACGTTCTCACTTCATTAATTCTTGAACAACGCTGATCAATGGACGCGAAGGACATGCTCTCTGACGTAATAAGTGAAATTGTTTCTATTGGAAGGAGAGGGCGGGAAAATAGACTAGAATCTGGTGAACGTTGGAAAGCTAAAATAACAATGACAGAAGTCACACTATGTCACTTCCGATGAGGATGTGAGTAAGGGGGCGTTGTAGGAGATTTTACAATATATTTATCAGAGCGGAGAACAATTCCGTATTTTATAGTAGGTACCTACCTACTAGTATTTTCTGATATAAAACTAGTCAGAATCGAAGACCATATTATTATATCGTTGGTAAATGAATCTCAGTTGGAAGATCTAGCTGGTGGCTGTAGATTCTAATCAAAGTAAAAAAAAAAACATATGAACCTAGAACTCGTATCACTAAAAGCTATTGTTCCATACTACAATAAATGATAGATTTAAAACTGAGAGTCAAAGTCTCTATAATAATATAATATAATATAATAGACAGTTCATACACAAAAATAATCGAACGTAGCAATTGTTAGTCAGTGTACAACTGCCCCACCGCACAGTGGGGCGAGTTGCGTCCGCCGAGGAAACAAAACCGACAGATATTAATGGTTACTTATATGGAAAAAATATTGTGTTGCGTTTTTGTTTCCCCAGCTTTTAAAGCGCAACAAACAGCGTGCAATTAAAACGCCAATAGCAGATTAATATATTGATTAATTCGATTGACAAGCATTTTCTTTTTGCTGTATTTTTGCGAGTAGATAACCTACTGCTAGAGTTTTCTAAGCGATATCAACAGTTTTTTTAATAGATAATTAATTTAGTTTCAATGGATATCAACCAAACGCTAATTTTAGTTTACTGTTTTGGTATGCTTATTTATCTTACAATTGCTTCATTAGCATAATATTTTTTTTATTACACGCTCAACCTGAATGATGCGTTTATGTGAGGCATGCGCAATACAAAAACCTGACAATCAAGTTCTTTATCAGGACTTAAGAGAATACCTAATATTCTCGAGCATATACCTAAAGAACAACCAATAAAATTGCAAAACAAAAACAAAGCAACTTTAGCTACCTGTTACGAACTCCAATTATAAGATACGACGTTGCACAGTGGTACAACTCGATCGCCATAACCAACAGATTTATGAACCAATGCATAGGAATCGCGAACCAATTAAAATGGCGGCGATGGGTTGTCATTCCGTAATTGGTTAATTATTATCAGCGTGGCTGGGCGTGGTTGCACGTGCAACATTGCATTCGTGTAAAATGCAATCAAAGTAGATTCCTGTTCAATATTCGTGCACCTAAACTAGTAAAGGCTAACTTGCAAAATGTACCATCGCGGACATTTGCGGTGAACCACTTTTCGACCTTATTACTAAGGTAATAAGGTTGAAAAAAGTTCACCGCAAATGTCCGCGATGGTACCTCTGTCATACATTTATGCATTTATTACACTTCATAAGTTTTCTCTGCAAAGAATCACTCTTTTATACTTCCTTCAAAGCTATTAAAGCCTCCAAGCGATACCGATTCTTTAATTACAGATATTGCCGTGAAAATTGCAGTAGCACACTCGAGACCTGTTTCTGGTCTGTTATCACCTGCGAGGACTTAGCACAGTTAAAAGTGATTTTCCTGAGCCAACCTGCGAATGTCTTTAAGTTGTTCAATAGTTGAAAATTTATGATTGCCGAATCTATGAATTTAAGTGAGTCGGTAGCTTATTAATATAGATTTCTACATAAATTATGAAATTTTAGGTCAATATTTTTGTATTGGGTTGTTTTTTTATTAATTTATTTTTATTCTCCTGGCCCCCCAAGACCCTGCTAATTCAAAAGATACAAGCCTGTCAATAAGCATAAATAAAAATTATATAATCGTCACAAACGATACGCTTTCATAACCTCACGTCAGGTTCTAAACACGTCATTAGGTATATGATTAATTATGGCTGGCCCACGGCCCAAGGGAGTCTAGGCGTCAGAGTTAATGTTCATTCAATTCGTAATCATGCTTTTTATAGCATAAGTAATAGAGTTGACCACCCTCCTGTCAGTTGTTTTACCGGAAAATATAAAAAAAACGAAGTGTGAATTTATTTAAATAAAATTCATCAGTCATAATAAGACTTTTAGAAAATTAAGTTTTTGCACGTTAATAATGATTGGCGGTTTCCTTACCTATTTGTAGTTGTTGAATATAACTAAGTTACGAAAATGTAGGCAAATGCTAAAACACTATATTTATTTTTTTAATGTATGTATAACTAACTCACATTCACAGTTTGCACCATATAATGATTATTATTATACAAAAATTAAACATAAAACTTGAACATAATACCTATTTATAATCTTAATATTTTGTGCAATAAAAGTCTAGTGTAACTATTCGTCTCACTGTAAATTCTCCACGTAGGTATATAGAAGGTGTAACATAAATAACGCACAACCTCTTAAGGGGTCATCGTACTCATCATTATGAACAACTTTTACTATGGGACCAGACATGAACTCGCAAAATAAAATCGGCTGCTCCCTACATTTATATCCGCATACCTAACACGTCAAAATGTAGGGAACAGCTGATTTTTTTCATGTTTGATGCCATAGTAAAAGTTGTTCATAATGATGAGTACAATGATCCCTTAAGAGGTTGTGCGTTATTTATGTTACATCTTGTATATGCTGTGCCCGACTGGGTCCATAATTGTGACTCATATAATAATTCCTGACCAACTATACCTATACATTATGGTACGCAATAAAGAATTGAGAATTGAATTGAGAACTTCATTAAACTAGCAATTTTATTTAAAACGTGCGCTGTTCATATTTTTTATTTATGTTTCATAAAGCACAGTGGTTAATTCATCGATTTAACCAGTCAAAATATGTACAAACAGTATCAAGATGGAGTCAGAAACACGCGTCGAGGTACTGACTTTGTACTGCGAAGAAAGATCGGTTTGTTTTGAAATGTCGTGAGCCGTGCCGAGCCACTCGTTTCATGTCACGACGTACGTTTACGTGTATTTTACTAAATAATCAGGCGGTTATATTTGCAATTAAAATAATTAAAAGCTATTTCGTCTTGGACTTAGATATTTATGTAAGAGACAAGGTTTTGACTTGGGATTTTATTTGATGTATTTTTAGGTTTTGATTGAATATTTATGATAGTAATAGACATATAACATTTACCGGTTATTCCCATTTTCGTTAATACATTTTTGCTACAAAATAAGTTCGTCTGAAACTTTAGCTAAAAATAATTAATAATTCATAATATTAATAATTCAGAGCTCAACTGAAAATATTTAAAAACGTCAAAATATTTTGGTCCACATATTGCAACATTTTAATTCTGAATGACGATGTCCGATTTAATATAAAGTTAGCTTTAACATACGAGTATCTTCACGTGCCTACTGTCCGGCGATGTGAAGAGAAGCGCGCGTGCGCACACCGCGCTGTCACTCGGCGACAGCGTCTGCGCCGGTTCTACGCAGAAACGCGGATTAAATAAATCCACTTACTAAGATCAAAATCCCGCATAAACTGGATAAGATCCACAGTTATTACTCCATTAAACAAAGTTAATAATAAATAATTTTCTATGAAGACGTTTAATGTCGATCGCCATGCTGTAGTTGCAAAAGCTGTTCTGTTCTAACAAATTAAAATTACTTTCGGAATTAACTTTCTACCTCACAGCGGATATCTTAATTCAACCTTACCTACATACATAATATACTGCTAGAGATTGAGTTCTAGTTTATATATCTTACTGTGGGATAATCTGCTCTGCGTTTAGAGTTAATATAGTAAAACATAAACAATCTCTTTCCCCGCAGTTGGCTCATCAGTCGGCCAACAAATTAGTCGGTGTCACTACAATAATATACAATAAGGAGTGCACAGTGGTACGCAGGCCTCAGGCCGTCGCATAAATCGCTCAACACAGCCGAGTAATGTTTTGTATGGAGATTTCTTTCGACAATACCGCGCTAGCCGTGTGGTGGCCTTTATCTACTCTTGGATTAATGTTTGAAATTGATAAACGTTGCTTCTTTCTTTAACAGCCGACGTACTGTGCATTTTCACACTTGTTTTAATACTTAAGTCGTTTTTTGTTGCAGCCATCGTTGCATTTGTATCATTGCGTTGTGTATCTCGACATCGAAACCTACGCTATTGATAGGATGATAGCCAAATTGCTTACTAGATATTATGATATCATGATCTATTCCTGGCTCAGTGTAGCGCACATTTCCATCCGCGCAAACGTTGAGGTCTTTATAGTCTACGTCATCTTTGTTTGTAGATACAATGCAAACGACCGGGTACTTAATACATTCATTATGTTTTCCTTAGTCTCTTAATGCCCATACGATTCTTTTAAAGTTTTGCTATGAGGACACCGCAAGTGGTCGTATTTAAAACAACTCGGTTTTAACAACAAAGCACGCCTTTGAGACGACATAAATCACGAGTCTGTGCGAAAATGACCAAATGTTGCAAAACGGCGAGGTGGTGTGCATTTTGGAAGGTCAACTTGCATTCAAAATTGTAACATTTTTTTCTACGTTTCGAACCATTGTGCATTCAAAGAAAGTCTGAAAGACTTTCTTTCGAAAATGTCACAGTAATTAATTTCCTAATGCGGCTATTGATAGCTATGTACTGTACTAATACTTTTGCTTTCTTTAGAGGCGTATGATGATAATTGGTTCAAAAGAAAAAAAGCCTTTCGAAAATTTGCATGGCTCGGACCCACCGCGGGCAGGTAGTGTCTCGTAATCGGACGATTTGTCTTATTGTCGGAGATGTCGTGTGTTTGTGTGCATCGACCGCGACTGTGCTCGAGATAAAAGTAATAAATTAAGTGAAACGGAAGGTGTTTGTAATGGTCGCCGCAAAGGTGTGGCTCCAAACATTAGGCTTTGACTAATTCAAACAAAAAACTTTTTACAATTAAACTTTTTAATATTTGTGACAACAATAAATCGTTGACCATTTAAATCTATTAAAATTAGTATTGCCGTAGTCGGAGTTAAGTTATAAATAAGAGAGGTAGGTATAGGCGAAGACTCGTCCGACCAGATTTATTATTAAATTAATATTCAATTAGCTTTCCGCACATGATGCCGTTGTGTTGGGCGTACGTATTATTAAATTTAATTTATGGCATCATTTACTGGGCGATATTTTTTAAATTATTATCGGTCCCACGGCGTCTCCAGTAATTGTGCTGCCAGCGATTAAGGAAGCGATCGGATCGAAAATCGATATTTATTTTATTTGGATTTTACGTTACGATTTTACGTTTTACTGTTTGACGTTACCTACTTGTTTCTAGATTTTATCTAGCCTGCTAGCGATTCGTGTAGTTTATATATCTGTGTGTTGATAATTGCACGCGAATAAATAAATATTCAACTCGCTTAGCACGCCTTCGAATTGTTTGTCGGTTTAGTGTTGGAAAATTATACTGATACTATCATGCACTCATCGGTTAGCATCCAATACGTGTTTGTACGAGCCGGTATTATAACTGTTCCAAATTGTATAGTAAATGAGCGCTGTAGATTTTCTCAACTTCGTGAGTCATGATTTATAGTCACAATTCAAAAAAGTATTACCTATCATTTCATTATTAAAAATACCTACAGTACGTGTACACGTACTGCAACCTAAAAAGTCGCAATATATCAAAAATAAAAAAGATGCACAGTGTTCCAAAGCGCATGACGGTAGAAAAAAAAGAAACATTTATTTACGATTATAATTATGACAAATGTTCCAAAGGACGTTTGGTTATAAATCACAATAAAATCGTACATACCGTTTGCCATTCCAAGGTTTTATACTTACCTAACTTCCTATAATCTACTTGGCGCGGTTACCGGTTTCGTCCGTTAAGCTACTAAGTAAACGTAGATAGATAGCCAATTAGTCTTCTAGATAAGCGATCTGAACTTAGTCACATAATAATGTACTAGGTTTGTATATAAAGGTATTTACTTCTGTGATAAATAGTCCAGGGCGTCCGTATTTTGCATGATCGTTGTGTTCCAGTAAATTGATGTAAATTGATTTGAATGACAGTTTATCAGTAATAGGTAGGTGGTGGGTGAGTTATGTTTTCAAATGTGATTAGTTTGTGTTCATTTGCTTAGGTATTTTATCAAAGTATCATGATTATTATTTATGATCGATAAACCTACGTATTTGACAAGCAGTACACATGGTTTTCAATCTACTAAAAAAGCTACGGGAGAAGTATCTACTGGAACATTAACAGTAGTACAAAGATAACAAATATAATAGCCCCCGCATCGAAATAGTCCATCGAAAAAGCTCCAATAAGAATTTATCAACGGCGCCGTCTGCAACGCGCCGCTGCGCCCGCGCATAGAGATTTATTGCGTGTTATGTAAATGTGTACAAGATATTAGTGTCCTTAATATTTCTACGTCGTGATTAGTGCTCACCACGAACGTGAGAAATCCACTCTTAATGCGAAGCTTCGTGCCCGCTCGGGATCCAATCGGGCAATCTTCGGATTCTCTTTTATGGATCGACGATTACGTAGCCGCGCTTGCGCCGCGCAACTGGTTCGACTCTATTTGTAATTCTACATTTCTCTGCTATAAATCTCGACTATTATTATCTTTACTGTATTAACTAATTTCCTCTGCATGTTAAAGTTAATAATCGCAAGGCAACGAGCCAAATAATAACTAGCGCCGACTAAGAGCCAGTGACATTTGGGTAACATAACACGATCTTGTGGGTTGGCTGATGACATAATTTGAACATGCGTGCGAGTGGACATCATCGCTATAACTCATTACGTTATGAACACTACCATGACTCTCAGTCATGTGGCGTCTTCATAAATGCACAGTAAATAATAGCTTTAGCTGATTGTTACGTAAATTTTGCACGACAAATGACTCAAACATAAATTAGAATCAACCTACCAGTAAAAAGTTTCCGCTAATGTTAATTTTTAATCTATATTATTATTTGAGTGAAAACTGAAAATCATACTGGTTAGGAACTGATTTAAATTAATTAGAATGAAAAGTTATCAATCACTCAAACGAAAACTACCCTGGCAAAAGTAATTCAGCAACAATCTAACCTCCAAGAAAATAAAAACCCGAAACTTGTTAGTTAAGTAAACCAAAAGTTTAGCAAAGTGGCACCGCGGGACAGACTGACACATTGCTGCGATAGCTCGCCTCAGATAATGCGGCCAAAAAAGTCGTATCTTCAAATAAAACCTTTACACGATGCGCGGGTAGCTTTAAAAAGCAAAGCCTCGATAGGTAGGCGACATATAATAATTACTTACTAGCAGAATGCAGGCTTCGTGTGAAGGTAAATAAGCACTGCACTGATTAAGGACATTTTCTGTTTAAAGTGCAACTGTTTGCGTTTTCGCGTTTGTTTTTGAGCAAACCGTTCAGAAAGAATAAAGTTCTATGTGATTTTACACAAATATCTAAATCTGCTGAAGTCAAAGTCATTTATTTTTGCAGAAAACACTGTTACAATGGTGTTATAGAAATTTACAGGTTTCAAGTGATTCTACCGTACGGCATGCAAAATGTATAGAATCATAGAATTTAAAAAAAATATATAAAATTAAATCAACAAATAATAATAAAAAAACAATCATAGAATAATATAACATATTAATGCAATGTCATACAAGTTAATTATTTATTTAGTAATAGTAATATTTAGATTATTTCAATGAACTTAAATCAACTTTATGTATTTAATCCTAAAATAATATTACCGTAATTCATTGCCAAAAACTCGTTTCATGTATGTAAGTCAACACCGAATGATAAATCTGAAACGAATGACATTATAACATGACTAATTCATCAAAATAATAAAAGATATATTTGCAGCCGCATACGCCATATGAATTATGCGTCTCAGAAAAGGCTTTAAACTATATGGCGGTAGAGAAAAAAGTGTTCATGTAGTAGCAAATGTAAATTTGTAAGTAGTAGGTAAGGAACAGGAAGGCTGTATAAGAATATGCCTGAGGCCACCTTGCGCAGTGCGCACGTCAGTCATACGTCAAATATGCGCGTGCGCCGAGCGCTTTGTTTCAAAGCGCAGGTGAATTTGCTCCGGTTACAGAGCCACTCTTATGGTAATACTCCCACCAAAATGTCACGCTTGAAAAAATATTACAATAAACGGATAATCATTTTTTATAGTGTCAGACAGATATAAATTTTCCTGTCACTATCAGAATGTCATTTTAATAATCAAGCTCGCTTTTGGATGATGTTTTAGTATTCTGTTATGAATAGCACGTTGCAGAAAATAATACACGATATTAAAACGAATTTTTGGAATTCTGTGGTTTTCCCACTCAAAGAAATAATGCATATCTAAACTGCACGTGTTTGTTCTCAGAATCTGGCCAAGGTTACTTCAGTGTTTTTATTTCTGTAAAAAATTGAAAATCACATACCTACCTACCTACATATGAGAATTTAAATAATTCACTTCCGTCACATAAGCTGCAGTGGAAGCCAAATTAATTACTGTTAGCCTGTATCGTCATGTATTATTACTATTTGATATTTCTCGGGACCCTAGGGTCCCGGACCTTTGAAAGGCGTATGAGGGGCCGAAGCCAACTCGCAAAGGCCCGTTCTATTGCAGGATATGGAAACAAAAAAAATATTGGGCTATGGGTTTGGATGGCTAAAGTGGACTGGTTATCTAAAACTATGGAAGGACTATGGCCCCTGCCTGACCAATGTTTGATAAATATAATACACGGATAAAATGGCAGGGGGTGGCACACTCAACAATGGGCCCCCGGAAACGGTCGCTAACACATAGTGTCGTAGCAACAAGGGGGCAACATGTCTTGAGGTGCTTAAGAGGAGTGGAGAGGGATTCCACGGCTATCAGGACAATCCCGGAAGTGCGGTCAAGATCCCTACCAGCATCTTACTGGAATACTTCCTTCCTCCGAGCATGTTTGCTCTTGCGAATCTCTACTCAAGCCAGCCAATAAAGGCAAGAATGAGGTGGGAGGTCAGTTCTCGTTAGTGTTCACTTCAGCCGGCCAATAATGGCAAGCCAGAGATGAGGAACATGACTTCTTCCGGGAGATAGGGTACGTGGGGTCGCTACTGCTCAGCAGCTCGCCACATGCTGCCCTGCGGGTTTCTGTATCTCTCTTGGTCTGGCTCTTCACTCTAGAGCTGTTCCGGCAAAGTAAACTCTACTGGCACAGATCTAGAGTTCGGAGCGCGCAAGCCCCACCACGACGTCAACGTAGAGATACGACAATGGGGTTATTACTATTATTATTCGTTTATTTATTTTCTTTCTTATCTATTTACATTTTTAAATATTTCTAATAAAAATATATACAAAAAAAACATTTAAAAATATAAAAAAATAGAGGTCCGCCGGTATCGGGAGCAGGGTCCAAGCTACCGGTGGTTAGGGCTGCAGAGACAGGAACCTCCTCACCATACGAGCCGTATCGAGGAGTACTGCCTTCTGGATCAGGCTCTTGATCCAACCGCCTAACGACAGCCTCGAGAGATGTTGGTCGAGGCTTTCGGCCATCAGGCCATTGGCCGTTACAACAATCGGCACAATGACAGCCGAGGTCACATTCCACATGTCAACAACCTCGTGTGCTAAGTCGAGATATTTTATTTGTTTTTCTTTCTCAGCTTTCACGAGGTTCTCGTCATGTGGAATGGTAACATCGATAATCATTGCGCGGCGCGCTAATCGATCTATCACCACTATATCAGGCTTATTGGCGACAATAGTCCTGTCAGTGATGATAGACCGATCCCAGTACAACGTGACATGGTCATTTTCAAGAACTGGGTCGGGCACATACTTGTAATACGGCACCTCAGAGTCTACAAGTTTGTATTTCAAAGCAAGTTGCTGGTGAATAATCCTGGCCACTTGGTTATGCCTGTGCAAGTATTCGCCGTTAGCCAGACGAGAACAACCAGAGATAATATGTCTGATGGACTCACCCGGACGGTGGCATGCCCGACACACGTCAACCGTCCCGTCCTTCATAATATGTCTCCGGTAGTTATTCGTCAAAATAACTTCGTTCATAATTGCACAAACAAAACCTTCAGTTTCCCCAAAGAGGTCACCGAAACGTAGCCAGGATACGGACGCTAAGAAATCTACACCGGGCTCGTGTAGAGCCCGATAGAAGCGTCCGTGAAGCTCCTTGCTTTGCCATACCTGCTTGCGGTCATCTGTAGTAAGTACTACAGGTTTGCGCCAGTTCTCTTTAGCCATGGAGAGCGGGGTGAGCCCGTTGTCCACTGCGACCACATCACGGTGCATACCCACGTCGGCGTTTAAAAAATATTCCCTGAGGTTGCATACCTCGCGGTTGTGGAGGGTCTTCGCATTTAAAAAACCTCGACCCCGCACTTCCGCGGGATGTACAGTCTCATCACCGATGATCGTGGGTGATGCATCCGGTTTGCGGTCAGCAGTGTACGGACCCTCCTATCCAGGGCGTCTAGTTCGGTCTGAGTCCATTTGAGTATGCCGAAAGAGTACATCAAAACCGGCATGACCCAACCGTTGAAGGCGCGCACCTTGTTTCCGCCCGAAAGAAAACTAATTAGTACCTTCTTCAGGCGACCAAAGAAGCGCTCTTTCAACGATTGCTTCATGTCAGCAACATTGATGCCTAACGCTTCCGACATACCCAAATACTTATAGCTTTCGGATGAGGAGAGGGATCTGAGGTGTATGGAATCCGAAAGTTGAATTCCCTCGGATTCCATAATCTCGCCTCGCTTTACATGCATGACTGCACATTTGTCCACGCCAAATTCCATCCTGATGGCGTTACTGAAAGTTTCAGTTACCTTCAGTAGCTCCATCAATCGCAATTTGTTGGGGGCAAAGAGTTTCAAGTCATCCATGTAAAGGAGGTGAGATATGAGCTGACCACCTCTCCTCAACCAATTGCCTAGACCTGAATCCTCCAGCAATGTGCTTAGAGGATTCAGGGCTAAGCAGAACCAAAGTGGACTCAAACTGTCGCCCTGAAATATTCCTCGTTTAATCCATACAGGTTTATCATTCCTCTGGATCTGTCCACACCCTGGGTAGCGAAGGACCGTCCTCCATTGCCCCATACACGACTCAAGAAAGGTGCGTAGAGTTGCATCAATCTTGTACAACTCCAGCACCCTCATGAGCCATGTATGTGGCACCGAGTCGTAGGCCTTCTTATAATCTATCCAGCATGTCGACAGATCCTTGCGGGATCGACGAACCTGTTGGCTAATGGCCATGTCGATGAGGAGTAGCTCCTTAGTACCGCGGGACCCGTTCCTGCATCCATTTTGAGAGGCAGACATAATCAGATTACTCTCAATGTGTATATTAATTTTCGCTCTCAAAATGGATGTAAGAAGTTTATAGACCGTCGACAAACACGTGATCGGTCTATAATTTTTGGGTTCCGCGGGACTACCTGACTTATGGAGCAGGTGGGTAACGCCTGTTGTTAGAAACTGCGGTAGCGACCCAGACTCTAAGGCTGACTGGAACTGAGATGCCAGGCAAGTGTGTGAACTAGTTAGCCATTTCAACCAAAAGTTGTGCAGTCCGTCCGGTCCTGGAGATTTCCAATTCGGTAACGAACGGACTGCTCTGGCTACGTCAAATGGCGTTATCTGCACTGCATCCATCTCTGGTATAGTTCCACACACTCGCTCGACGTCCTGCATCCAGTCAGCCTCAGCGTGACAGACGGGCACCGACCAGATGTTGCGCCAGAATGTACTCGTGGTGGCATCATCCGGGCGGCGCACGTCCGCTACATTTTATTCAGGCCGCTCCCAAGCTCTATATACCCACCTCTCATCGCTCTGGAACATGCGATTCTGCATGTATCGATCAACCCGCCGCTTATACCGCCGAATACGGCTCGCCCATGCACAAACTTTCTGCTTCAGGAAGTCGATGCGCTCTGTGACGCGGGACATGTATTCTGGTGGACTTATTCCAGTCCCCGAGAATGCCCGCCGTACAAAGCGCATCACTTGTGGTCTTGTATTGCCCTCCCTAAAGCAGTACAGTTTGCCGATGAGTACCCTGGCCCCATCGATACGACGCTCGATCCTGCATTGCCAGGCTGGTACGGCTGGTTTTAGTCGAGTAGCTGCGTCACAGCTTGGAAACTTGACGTTAGCTAAACGACATGCCGCAACAGCCGCGCAATACAGGATCGAGTGTGTATCAATGAGATCCTCGCTGCGTTCGAAAAAAATTTTAAGCTGCGAGTCCAAGGCACACACCAGCGCCCTATTTTTCTTGTGCATAGGTAAGCGTGGTAATCGGGGCCTAAGTTCGGTCGGAGTGGACCTATACTCGCGAAACGCATCCTCCAATGCGCTCCTCAGTCGTACGTTGCACTGGCTACTTCTGTGGCAACCCTATCATCCTCTTCTTCAACATGATTGTGCCGCGGCGGGATTGCATCAATAGTTGACGCTTGTGCCGCGGTCTGTGCCGAAGTCGAGGCAATATAGTTGCTCAGTACCTCTGAGCGCAGCCTATCAAGTGTGGTATCGTCCAACCTGTGATTGCGCTGGATGACCCGCACCTGATCCGACAGTCATTGGGCCGAGGCGTTGACGGTTGGTTCCAGTTCCTGGAACAGAGACAGCATCCTATCGCGGTACGCAGTGAGGTTAGTTCCCCCCTCTGTAGACCTGTAATATGCGCGCATGACGTTCTCGTTCATAGACTGAGTCCATCTCGTGCGCTGCACACAACCACCGGCAGCGGGGACCCGGCTCGGGGCCGGATGGCCCCTAAGTCCCAAGCTCCTCGGTGGCCGGCCTCTCCCCTGCCGACGTACGGGTGTTGGCGACGTCGGCGGGGAAAAATATTCGTCGCTCGAGCTCGACGCAACTGCCACGGCCGGTGTCACAGCACTTTCGATGTGGCTGGCTATCGGCGGTGGCGAGGCGGAGCTGAGCGACGAGTCCGGGGGTGGTCTCGTCAACATAACTTTATTTTCATAGCATCAGTAAATAATTCATGTCCCGGCCGAATTTGACAGCCGTCAGTTTTTCTAGATATCTTGATATTCGTTTCATTTTTCGTTTTATGGTGTTTATTGTTTATTATTTAATTATTATTCGTTCCAAAAGGTTTTATTGGAACGAATAATAATTAAATCTATTATTATTATTATTAAAAGCCTGTGATGTCCCACTGCAGCGCGACAGGCTCCCTACTCTCTTTCCACTTCTCTCTGTTTAAAGCTGCCAAGGACCAGTTCTTGTTGAAGGATTCCAGCTCATCATGTATTATTACTATATATAATAATTATATAAATTACCCCACCGCCGTATCTCTACTGTCTGGGGGCCTACTCTTTAAGTCCGTCAAAGAAGATAGGTAATTCGAAACTTCGGACCGCTATACCCGATTATTTAACTTTTTCGGACAGGAAAAAACATATCGGGAGCTATCAAATCGTGATGTCATTCATTCTTAGGTCTGGCCCCATACTAATACGGTGTAGGAATCGCCCGTAAGTTCGGCCGAAACTACGGATTTCGTGCTTAGGGGAGTAGACCTCCTGTGCCGGTAGAGATTACTTTGCCGAAACAAGCCTAGAGCGGGATGCCAGACCAAGAGAGATGCACAAACCCCCAGGGCAGCATGTGGCGAGCTGTTGGGCAGTAGCGACCCCACGGACTCTATCTCCCGGGATAAATCTTGTTCTTCACCTCTGGCTTGCCTTTGTTGGCCGGTTGGAGTGAACACGGACAAGGAACAGAGCTCCCACCTCTTTCTTGCCTTTGCTGGCCGGCTTGTGTGGAGATTCGCAAGAACAAACGTGCTCGGAGGAAGGAAGTATTCCAGTAAGATGCTGGTAGGGATCTTGACCATACTTCCGGGATTGTCCTGATAGTCGTGGAATACCTCTCCACTCCTCAAGCACCCCAGGAAGTGTTGCTGCCTTGCCGTTATGTCACTATGTGCTAGCGACCGTTTTCTGGGTCCCCTTATTGAGTGTGCAAGTCACCCTCTGCCATTTGGTCCGTGTATTACATGACATTGATCAGGCAGGGGACATAGTCCTTCCATAGTTCTAAGTAACCAATCCACTATAGCCACATTAGCCAAGCATACCCATAGCCCAATATGTTTCCTTTCCATGTTCTGCAATAGTCCTGCACCAACACTGCGAGTTAACTTCGGCCCCTCACACGCCTTCCAAAAGTCCGGGACCCCAGGGTCCTGAGATATGTCAAAACTAAGACTGTGTGAGATGTGTAAGACTAATAAAAATATAAGTTATATCATAATTATAAAAGAGCACAAAACATTACCTACATGAAAATTCGATAGAAAAACAGTCTAAGTACCAAATTCAAAATTCACCCGCCATTCATGATTGATCTGTCTAGTTGTGTGTGTGAAGTCAGATGACCTGCTTGACGATGCACCGACTGCTAGTAATGGGCAGATGTTATTCATTCAGCTTAAACGCCATGGCAACAGATTTAATTGTCTATCTCGATATAGATGTCTGCCGTGTCTGTCTGACGTTTTTTGTATAATGTTTTATGCTCAATGAACTTAGCTTCCGCTGCAGCTGATGTTATACTCGTAGAAGTGAATTATTTGAATTATTTTGTACAATGACATCAGTATTTTGCGAATTCATCTACATAGTCTACCTATTATATATTGCATTGTCATGTAAACTTCCATCTCAATATTGTTAGGGATAAACTTCACACCAGATTTGGCCTCTCAAGTCCTGAATTCTACTGCCATGCGTGATGCTGCGACTAACCGTCAAGCCTTTGACAGCCAACATGTAAATGGCTAGACTATAATTGTAATTATAAATATACCATTACAACCTGATCCACTCCGATAGTAAAAGGTTATCTAAACAAGAAGTTACTCAAATTGTAGCTACCAACATTTCAGGAGAGACCTTTGTTTAAAAATATGGTTTTGATATTCTTGACACAATTTGAAAGAGTAAAAAAATTAAGCTACACTAGATTTCAAGGCGAAATACTATGTCTGTACTAACTCAATGCATACCTTTTGCGAATGTAGTTATTCTATAGATAGCAAACAAGTATTTAATACAAGAAGATGTATTGCTCTGTTTGATATTTGAAGATATCTCTACATTGTAAGCCAGACATAATACCTACACAGCGTACTACCACCAGACTATATACATGTTAAATATAACTGAAATAATACACACATGTATATAAAATTGAGTAAACAATTACGAAAAGAGACTAATTAGGTACATATATTTACAATGGTTGAAGCAGCATAAACATTGTACCACATAAATAACGTTCAAATAGAAGCTGATTAATAAAGTGAAGAAAAGTTTATTAGAATAGTTATCTGTATGAAATTTTTGCACTAGCATTTAGGTTATTAGGAGGAAATACATAGGAATGACGCTACTTAAATTAATGTTAAGCTTTGTTTATATGTTTCGGATGAACTCAAAGTATTTACAAGATTTGAAGAAAAAAAAATCTTACCAGTTTATTGAAGGAACTATTTAAAGGTAGGTACGCTTAATTTTTTAATTTTGCCATCAGATAACCAAAGATAAGATTTCAACGATAAATATGAAAATATAATTTTGTAGCTTTCAAAATATGAAATTAGTAACACAAGGCATCCGGCTCAATTAGCGACTACAAAGCTGTGCTTCAATTTATTATAGCAAAACAGTGTGAATACACAAACGATACAATCGACAATTATACGGCCTATGTAGACCACAGATAAAAATATATTTGTGACATTTTTATTGCACACTCTGTTCTCGTCTAGATATCATTATTCATTGCTTTGATCTTAAATCTGGGAACGTTTTTATGTCGGGCACATGCAGTAGAGTATGAACAGTGCTGATTAAAGAATCCTAACGTTTGATACAATAAATGTTTTAGCTGTTATTGCTGATTATATTTCATGTCCAGATTATTTTTGATGTTGAATAATAAATCATATAGGATGGGAAGAATTTTCTAATGGATAGAAGTGGAATCTAAGGGATAAAAGATTCTGGAGAAATTAAAAATGCAGAAATACGGATGATGTCACTTGAATTTAATAATATTGTTAATCAAAATTATGAATCTCAAATAATTCTCGAATAGGTACTTAAGGAGACTAATAAAACAAAGCATAGAAATAAAGCTATAATTTTGAATGCGGAGATAAGCCAGAAAAGAAACATAAGCAATAAAGAAACTAAATCTATTCACTATGCTTGGTCAAGTCAAAGGAATTAGCAATTCATTAGCAGTCGTTAAATAAGTTCGAAGTTGACACAGTAGCAGAGAAATATGTTCATGATAATAATAATGCTATACTAAGAATAGATATAAAATTAATTGCAAACAATATCAAAGATTTACAGCCCCGTTTGGATTACCAAGGCAAATGAACCGTCCAATGCATTCCCAAATTAAACATTGTTCACATCTGAATATCACGTTTTATCAAATACTGTCGCCAGACGTTACCTGTTTTAGATTTCAAATTTTCAAGTCTCATCCATTGGTAATGCGATGTCATTCGTTTAAAATTCGACCATGCAATATGTCTAGACAATGGTAGACGGAATATCAATGGTCTATGACCTAGAATTATCCAGTTTAGACATAAAGACGACTACCGTTTTCGTATATCTTTCTGCAAGTATTAGTAGATAAGTTTTGTCTTGGACAATATTGCGTCGGCGCAAATAATTGTTGGAGATGAAAGCATTGCTGTACCTATTTGTGATCTTAAGTGTTGGTACGTGATTTCTAATTATATTTCGGAAGACGCTTCTTGCAGTGAATATTGTCTCGAGTCAATGCAATAAAAAAGTTTATACTTTGAGAATGATCTAAAGAATCACTTATATATTTCAAGTTATCTAAATAATTAAATTGACTAGAAAGAATCTGAGAATCGTCATAAGGAATCTTCTTGAAAAATCAAAATCAGTAAGATAGATTTCGTGTTACTGATCACTCTCAGTTGCCTTATATCAAAATATCATTATCAAAAATCTCATTTATAAAAACATTAATTAACTGGAATGACAAAACAATATTCATCAAACCCACCCGTTGTAATTAAGTCAGCAGTTTTAATAAATCGCACTATAGGTACAATTTTGCATGAGCGATTAATATCATTATAATCAGCCTATAATGTTCTCACTGCTGGGACACAGGCCTCCTCTCTTCGAAAGGAAGTGGCCTGTAATCTACCACGCGGGCCTAGTGCGGGTTAGTAGGATGTCACATGTTTTCGAATTTTTGGTTCTAGGACATGCCGGTTTCCTCACGATGTTTTCCTTCATAATTTGGAGCACAGTGGTAAAGAAATTATCTGTCACAATGTAAAGCGCCCGCTTGGGTTCTAAGTTTCTAACCCAAAACTGGGCCACCACTGCTCACACTAATACTATATTATTGTTTATTCCAGTCAGAAGGACCAACATTAATCAACTTGAACTTGCAACTTTGGTCACATGTTTAAAATAAAATAAAAAAATACATTGATTAAAGACATTTTTTCGGCACAGTTCTACGCATATCATCAGCATCAAATTATTGCATTTCTTATGAAGGAAAGACCTGTCAATATTTCCATATACATAGCTTATCACTACAACTTAAAAACATTTAAATTATGATCTCGATGTGACCGTTTAATCAACATCAATGTATTCGTGAATTCATATTGAAATTCAAATGCTCCCGTATTGTATCCATTCGTTTCGTACAAGGATTATTTATGTTAAAATAATGCTGTACGTCTGTTGTTTGTGCATCGGCCTGTCACTAACATTTCAATCGGCTCTGTTTTTGCTGCAGCTTTACTCGTACGCTTTTAAACTCGTATGAAATCGAATATTTATATTCGCTTAAACATCTTTATTGACGCGGGTCTGACAACTGGAGGAATAAGGGAAAGGACTAAAAGCCTTATTGAATCTATTACTGAATTTATTATATTATACTAGGCAATTGGTTTATAATTACTCACTGCATCTGCTCCGGCTTATTTTGAATTGTAATTCACTGGGACAAGGCAACGATACAATCACAATGGCATGATTCAATATGTTAATAATAATGATGTGGCTCACTCATTAGTGGACCAATCTCCTTAAAGAAACATAATAAATGGCGCAGTTTAATTTGGTAGACACACCCGAGACGGGCCGCGTATCTATCACAGGAACACTGGCGGCCGTCCAAGCCGGACCAAATGGTGGGCCGGCCGCCGACATGCCGTGACAGGTGCGGCATGCAACCCATGACTCGCGCGCCACTGCCATCGCCATACCGCTTACTCGCTACTGCCCCTTTGATATTCATTTACTAACTGCACTTAATACTTTAGATGCTTTCTAAATAAACACTCCTCAGTCATGCCCGATATGCCAGCAATAACAAAAAATAATCATTTTAATCGCACCCAACATGTGTAATATCATCAGAACCATCTCTCGCACATGATGAACCCAGCTAAAAGTTTATCTTGGCTGCGGTTTGTACCCGCAAACAGGAACAAGCATGTGCCAAAACAATCATTAGAGAAGGTGTCGTAGTGCGTCGCGAAACAAGATATAAATTAAGAAAAATGTGACAACCCGGGGGAATAAATTAAAATTAATTGCACAATAGTGTTTATATTTCTGAATAGAAATCTTTTTCTTAGCAGAGCAGGTTGCCGCGAGCTCTACATCACAATCGAGCAAGCGTGGCAAGGCACGAAGTCGATCGAGCCAACTATTCATTGGCGCTCAAACGAACATTCAGTTCTAAATATTAACGTGCCTCGCGTTTTGTGACCAGAATAATACTTAACGAACTTATACAACGAATGTGGACTAAACCTTGAGTCGTTTGAATCGTACTGATGGATTCACTTAACTGTTTCAGGTACGGTGAACGCCAACGGAGAGACGAAGCGTCAGAGGACGTCGTACACCCGGTACCAGACGCTCGAGTTGGAGAAGGAGTTCCACTTCAACCGGTACCTGACGCGGAGGAGACGGATCGAGATCGCGCACGCACTGTGCCTCACGGAGCGCCAGATCAAGATCTGGTTCCAGAACCGCCGCATGAAGTGGAAGAAGGAGCATAAGATGGCGTCTATGAACATAGTGCCGTACCATATGAATCCGTACGGCCACCCCTACCAATTCGACCTTCACCCCAGTCAGTTCGCGCATCTCTCCGCATAGGATCAGTGGAATTTTTCGAACAGCGGATAACTGATTTATTAATGTAGACAGTCGTCCGCAACGCGGGGTTGCGTGTAATATCGTGGTGTACACTGATGTTACAGCAACCAGACTGGGTCAGTTATTCGCTGTTTGAAAAATTTATCTTGTGTAGTCTAATTTTGTTATTGTTATTCTGACGTTATTAGTGACGAAGACAGTGTTTGTGCTGCAAGATACCGTGGAACCGAACAGGAGTGACGAGTAAAAAAGTGGTTATTGTGCAAAATATGAATATGAAACATAACGTTTTAAAGTTTATTCCAGTTTCCCATACCTGTACTAATGCATGAAATGAAATCATCAAAATTTCTTGTCACAAAATGTTAAATGTAAACATTAACTAACTACAACGGTGTTAAAATTTAAAGTAGAATTGAATTTTACCTAGTCATAAGCTGTATCGATTTGCATTATTCGTAAAACTGTAAGATATAAACAACTGAATACCGATATTATGTACATTGTGGTGACTAGAAAGTGTCTTAAATTAAACAACGTGACAGGAAAATTCTGGTATCGTTTACATTTCATTGATTTCTTCAACAGAACAACGATTGATGATGTTGAAAAACCACTCGATGAACTGTTAAACGCCGCAAGAAGATTCGTGTAATATGTTTTCATCGTAGACACTTGATAGAATTAAGATAGACGTTATACCCAGCATATTATAGTCATCACAAAGATAAAACAAATTCGGAATTGTACAGGGATAGAGTAACGGCGTACGAACAACATTATTGTTAAAGACAAAATGTATCAGAAAATATTATATTTAGGTCTTTTCATAATCTAGTAACGAATATTAGAGAGGGCTTGTAAAAGCGCTGTGAAACTTAACGAAGTAAGCTCAGTAATAGATTGTGAATAGGTAATTCCTTCCTATTAATGTAAATAACTTGTCACGTAGTAGGTACGGTGAAAAAATTAATATATATCAGTATGTCTCCCGAACTGTTTTATGTTCCTGTCCTTAGTTTGTAAATAACAAAGTATTTATCACACTATAAATACATACTATAGTTAAAGTTATTAAGTAATAATTATTAGGGATTTTTTAAAGTTTCCACAAACGATACCATTTAAAAATTTCATGTGGCTCTATTGCGTACTTTAAAGTCTTTAATGTCGTATATGTAAAATGTACTTAAAATAATGCTAGTGATTAAATAATCTTTTCTTTTTCATGATTGTCTTCAGTTGTTTTGAAATTGTTTTCATTTTCATTGAAGTTTTGTGAAATTATAAGTTGTTTGTTAACACATTTATTCATATCAATAATATTTTAGTCCTAAAGTTTTGATTCAGACGCCCTTACAAGGTTATTAACACCTCTTAATCTCGATGTCATGCAACTCACGTATTGCAGCATTACCTGACCTTGTCATAACGTCCAATGATAAATTAATGACGTTCGATAATTTGACCTTATGATTTATAAATCGTCGCTTAAAGTTTTGTTGTCACATTTTTTATTAGAAAACGTCGTGGTCAACTGTGATATTTTGTTAAATTTTAATTCTTAAGTGAAAACAACGCGATTTGAGTTCGTATATTTGATTTTGTTTCAAGGAGTATGTTTGTAATGCTTATTTTCTTCGATTGGTACATTTGTTGCTTTATTTATTGTTTGTAAATATTAGATAACATAGTGTAAACTAAAAAATGTTCAAATTCTTAAGTAAATAACTTGTCTCATTATTTCTTTTGTAAAAAAAATCTGTGCAATAGGATGTGGCCTGACTTTTTTCTGTCTTCTATAATTTTGTAAAATATTTTCCACCTAATTTAGCTATGTTATTTCTTTATTAACTAATAAAATAACGTTTATCGTTCATTCCAGTTTAAATGAGGACTCTAGTAAAGTATGCTACTGATCATTTAAATTATTGTATTGTATTAATAAAGTGTATTAAATTTGAAAAATTGGTGAAGATGATAAAATAAATTATGATGATAAGAACGCGTTTTATTAAGGTCAAAGAAACTGCACTACTCATTGGAGTATGTTTAAGTATTATTTTAAGTAAGTAACATCTGGTTCATAACACGATAACATCGAGCCTAAAGAACATATTGCAGAAACAGAACTCAAGAGAAATTTTGACAAAAGAAAACAACAAACAATCCAATCAAATCAAAACGAGACCAAAAGCCTTTCAACAATGCAACTCTATAAAACAAATGATGACAAATACACTCAAACATTTAAAACACAATATTATCGTTACGATAGAAAGTATCGAACTATTCGTTCACAAGCGCCAGAGAGACGCCCGAACAGTTGATAGCAGTATTGACTTGAGCGATGATAAATGAGCATCGCAATGACATGACAGCCGAAACCTGCGAGGGCGCCAGCAGCTTACCACGTGCCAACAAAAGAGTGTTGGAAAATGTGAAGGTTGCCTTAGTTTGTAGGTCGGAGGCTGGTCCTATAAATCATGCTGTCGGAATATTTCGCTCTATACAATGTTTTGATATGGTAACTGGTGCTGAAAGGTTTAAACGATCAAATTGGTCGTGGTGGGGGAGGCGATTGTTCTGTGCATGTTGTGTGGAGCTAGAGGTCTGTGTGTATTATAGATACAGGTATCTAGTGTTAGTAAAGTAACTTATTTGAAAGTTAGGTACATCATTTCGAAATCATCTTCTTTGTAAACATTACCGTAGGCGTGTTTAAAGGATCACATTTTCTTGTCCCAAAATACTGTAATCATCAGTCAGACAATAGGTAATAGTCCCAAAAGGCATTGACCTCTGCTAGTAGAGGGAAGAACTTACTTTTATAATCATATTTGCTCACTGTGTCCTGGAAGTTCCAGACCATTAAAATCCAGGCTTTATTAGAATGTTTTCCTCCTTGACCGCATTCATTCATTTCTAAGAATTACAAAGAAATGTACACAACTTTCAACTCTTCCATTGCTAAGCCCGGCTGCTAATCACTAACGATACATCTTAGTCTACCACATTTTAAACTAAACAATTTTTTAAATCAGTTTACCTTCTAAAAAACTCAAAACATCCAAGTAATTTCCAAGGAATTTTAAAGATACAAGCATTAAGGTTACTCCGGAGATGTGTATCAGCCGTGTCGCGTTACAATGAGTAATATTATTAATGTTCTACTGTCCCCGATGTGGACAGTCCGTGATACACCTCACATTAGGTGTGTCGAAGTCGCGAATCATAATTCATACTGCGATGTACCCGCGACACTGTTTTGACAGAAATGATAAGATTTTACGTTACTTATGAGTTATTGAAAGGATTTCTTGAATGAATGTTGAAGGATGTTGATTTGAGATTATTTTAACCGTTAGGTTGAATTCGTTGATCCTTTCTCCGAGTCATAAAATAATTGTAGTGTGCAGCTCGCCTAACTTTACGAGTATATTTGTAACTGCACACACTAATTATTGGCATTATTACACGAATCGTTGAATTGAACAGTTCTCTTTTATTTTGCCTACATTACTCTAATACATGGCGACCCTTAGCTAGCAATTAGAATTTTGCAACTTACGTGAAAGCGAAGATGTCTGTAGTTGAAGAAGTCATGAAGATTTTTACTGATACAAGTTTGTGAAGACGGAAAATTAGAAGAAAGAAAGCGAAGAAGATTTTAAAAACTAGGTACAGAAGAATTAGAATCAGAATCCTTATAGAAGAATTTGTTCGAAGAGGAGAAACCATTAAATAAGATGGCAGAAAAGGAACGTTGCTACCGGGTGCCGGGAGAATGCTCAAGCCTTATGACGAGAGGATATGCAGGGCGCCGGGAGATAAATTGTACGGGTCTGATGTGGAGCAGCTGGGAGTCAGTTCGAGTCCAATGCTGAGGAGTACATTCATCCACGCCACGTGAGATGTCGTGACCTACATATACGTTGTCAGTAAAATACGAACCTACTGCAATGTAAGTTTTGCACTGCTAACATTTTTTTTATACATATATTTGATTACATTTTTTTTATATTCTACAATATTTCATGTTATTGTAAATAAATCATGCTGTATTATTTTTAATTATGTTTTGGGGATTAGGAATGCCCCAACAATTGCAAGATTTGCACACTAAACTAAAATATTTAAAAGAATGTTTTTAGATGTTGTTTGTTAGCACAGTTTAACTAAAAATGCATTATGTACTCAAGTAATAATAACATTTTTTTTTTTAAAAGGGGAGGTGTAGTGTACAGCTCGCCTAACCTTATTTTTGTAACTGCACACACTAATTATTGGCATTATTATACGAATCGGTGAATTGAATAGTTCTCTTTTATTTTGCCTACATCACTCTAATACACTCATAGATATGCATAGTCGACCTCGTAATAACTTTCCACTTTTAACAACAATTCCCAGTAAATTTAAACTTCACTAAGTGCTTATATACACAAGCGGCACGTTGCCAATGGCAGAGGCAACTGCAGCCGTCAGACACTCGTTTACGGCAGCCGTAGACGCGTCGACGGCAGCCACCGACGCGTCGGAGCCTGCAGTTGTCCCTGCCGTTGACAACGTGCCGCTCGTGTAGGTATATGAACTCTCATAATAGATTTAAACTATCTAACTGTCACATGACAAACAGACCTTCAAGTGACATTCAACCCTACGGTGACAGAGCAGTTACGAGGTCTATTAAATAGGAAAAGAAACCGATATTTAGCAGACAATAAGACAGTTGAGATAAAAAAAAAAACATTTCAGTTCTTTTGGAAAATCTCATCTAAAAGATAAACGGTCAAATCGGAGAATTCCCAAGACCAAGACCAGGACCTTGAAAAGTAGTAGTAGATGTTCACCATATGGGCCTTGAAGTGTGCAATTTACTCCACAATATTCCAGATACAGTGTACAGAAAGAGGAAATACAGAACAATAAGACTTCACTTTGAACGCAGCCCAGCGGCCATTGAAACATCACTAACTACTTGATTGAACTTTTGTATACGAATTGAGATATGAACTTTGATCGAATCAAATATGGGTCACTGTGTTTATGATCTAGAAGGACAAGCCTGATAGCATTGCACTAAGCAAATAATAAATTACGTTTATTTTATATATTGGTTTTAGCAAACATTTTTATACGTCAAAATATTTTGAAAAACTAGATACGGTCGGTGTTACCTATTCTACTCTAGGTAAGCCGACGTGTGCACAGATGTAAAAATATCGCAGCGGGATTATATTACGCACTGGATTTTCAACTCTAGGTGTTGAGCCGAGTATTCACAATCCAAAAGAGTGCAGTCCAGTGTCGAAAAAACACACTGCTGGATTTTTAACTCTCGGCGCTGCACCAGAGCGTTGAAAATTCAGTGCGCGAAAAAAATCGCCGCGATATTTGTCGTCGGCTAAGAAGAAACATCAATACAAACTCGAGAGATCACTGCCGTCTTTTTTAGGTCCAGACATTATCTTGGTCAGGTCATGTAAGGACCATGTAGATTAGCGTCTGAGGTCTTTTGAGGAAAGAACCACACAAATTTGGGTGGACCTGTCCAGTGAGTGCACGCATGTGTCAGTAATATTGTGTAGCCTGAACAGAAGAAGCTCAATGCTCAACTATACTCCTTGCACGGGTAGACACAAGTATCTATCACATCTCGCCAGACTCGCCACTGGATATGTTATAAGTCCCATGACTAGGAAGCTATAGGATATTACTTAATTAGTAGGTAAAGAAGGAAAGAAGTAGATAACACACACACACACATAAACTCACCCTTACTTCCCATGGGGGTGGGCAGAAACTACAGAACGCCACCTGCTACTATCCCAAAGTAAAGTAAGTATGTAATTAGATAAGTGTATTTATAAAAACGACTAACATTTCATATCATTAGGTAGGTAGGTACTGTGGAAATACAAATAACATATCCATGTAGAACGTGCTCTATCTATTTGCATTCTACTATCATCTTTACACATATTAGAGAGCTCACGGAAGGAAAGAAAATAAGTCTGGGTAGCTATCACCGAATACGGTGAAGAGGAATATATCACATAGGTAGTATACTTTGCCTATAGTTTACTCGTCACCCATTTCTTCAGAATACAGAACTGCTTCCTGACGACAAAAAGAGAGGTGGACCGGGAGAACTATTTTAAAGGAGGTATTCAAATAGGGATGATGACTAAATTTTTTTTGTCCATCAGGTAGATTATTAAAAAATATTGGACACGTATTTTATTCTTTTTAAAGCAATCAAAAGATTACGGCGATACATTGAGTTAAAATGTGGCATGACGTCACGCTTTGCTAGATTTTATACTGAGTTGTGACGTAGCAAGCTCCCACTCCCCAACTTTAATGTGTTTTACCTAAACATAACATAACATCACGCCTTGTTTCCCCGAAGGGTTAGGCAGAGGTGTATACCTATAATACACCCACATTTCGCCAGTTATGTTTAAGGCCCATGTAATAAGGGGCGAGCCTATTGCCATCTACCGGGCACAAATCCAGACTTCGGACTGCTACTGAGAAATTCCAGATAGAAAAACCCAATAACACTTTGCCCGGCCTGGGAATCGAACCCAGGACATCATGCTCAGCTGTAGCGCTTGCGACCACTAGACCAACGAGGCAGTCAATGCGTCAATGTCAGGCGTTTTATCAAATTTTTTATGATAAAGCACAAAAGTGTCTATTTTTTTTATATTATCTGACTGACGGAATAAATAGAATTACTTTTTTTTACCCAGACATCATCCCTATTGAACCTATGAAAACTTGAATAGACACCAGAATTGAATTGAAATTGAATGGCACCAGAGCCTCGATACACGAAGAATCGGTTACCATACCAAGAAATCATTAGAAAGACAAAATATGTAATATGTCAATGGTAAGTACTTACATAACTTGTAGGCTATTGGTGCAAATAAGGCTGATCCTAAGTACGTATTCTATTTAATAAAAACCTGAACAGTTTCCTAGAATATCAATTTCCAAAACTGTCGAAGTAAAACGGTCTATACGAACAAATTCATTCCAAATAGACTGAGAAAATATTATCAGACAGAATACAATCGGGCGAGCTGTTCATCAATCATTGCCTCATACTGTTGGACTCAGCACGGAGGTAACACAAAAGTGTTTTTTATTGAACGTGGTACATTATGTTTAATGATTGAATCACCTTTATAGGACACAAGAGATAATAGTTGTGATGGTAAGTAAAAAATTAGTGGGTAAAATAAAACAAAATAAGTAGGTACCCCAAATGATCCGGTTTTTTCCGATGTGGAAATCCTAATGTGTTAAGACTTTTTGTCTGAAAGTAGCAAGAGTATATTGGTTTCACTGTCTGTTTGTCATCAGATCATGAAGAAGGGGTTCCAGTATCTCCAGTACCAAGATTTTGCCATTTTCAAGGACTAAGTTTTGGTCACGCCAAAGCATTTTTTGTGCAAAATCAAAGAATTTTATTTTACTTAGTATCGACTCTAAAAAAATTGGCATAGGTACTAACATCTCAAAACTGCCCAGTGCCTACAGCTGGATGCTGACTCCTAGTCTGATGACTTGATGACTGAACAATGGTAAGTAAAGAGTCACTGACAGAAAGGTCCTTTCTCACTCATTTTCATAACTTTCAATGTACTTAAAAAAATAATCAAATAAAATTAGCAAGCTATCAAAAATTAAGTACTACAAGGCCATCGTTACATCTTCGGGAAAAACTATCGCTTTCCATGAAAAATAAATAATAATAAAATTAATGTAGTACAAAACTCAAAATTGCGACATCTTTTCAAAGGCCTTGGAAATACTAAAGTAGCTTACGGGCCAAAGCTCTGCTAACTAGCGCCATCTTGCGGGAGAAATTAGAACTAAAACGAACTCGCAGTGTGACGTCTGAGAGTGGTTCTTAATTTTTCCGTAGATGTCGCCTTGTGCATTCACTAATAGGAAAATTCTAAGGAGAATCCGCATCCAAGAGTTTCTGTAAAAAAATCATTACAAGTTTCCCAGTGACTATTTTAAGTTTTCCTTTTCATATTCAAGTGGCCAATAGGTTATTTCGTATTGACAAATGAATGCAATAAGTTTTATTTCATATTTTGGGAGGTGCCCTTTAGACACGCATTCTGCACTGCGGTTAAAGGTAAGTGCTGTAGTTTATTCCTTTTGTTGTAAATGTCGTCATAATTTCAGGAATGCTAATTTCTAGTGTTCATAAAAGTAATATTTATTTATTCCAACTTCTGCAAGAAATCTTGTAAGATTATTGATATTTTATTCTAACAAGCCCCATTTAATTGCTAAGTGGCTTAGTTTTTCTACTCGCTACTAGATGGCGTTGTTTGTCAATCACAGAGATGGTAAAACAGTTCTGTCTCACTGTCAAGCTCGGGGGAGCTTTCATTCAAAAAGCTTTCATATTAGCGTACGGACGAGAGTTTCAGAATAGTTTTTAGAAATATTTCCTAGGTTTTCTTTTAAATAGACGTCAGTTGCTGTAACAGATGGCTTTGTTCTGGTAAGTATTTCAATCATAGTTTTTATTTAATTTAAGTTCATCGGTACCGGTAATTATTTGCAGTCAAAATGATTACGTATTGTAAGATGTTTTAACCGATCAATTAATATACCTATATTAATAACATTTTTGTTAGATAGTGTTTAGAAGTAACCTGAAAAATTATTTCAGTCACCTAAAGTTTGGGGTTTTGGAATTGCTTTTCCCTTTTTATCCAACTTCATTCTTGATTCTACCACAAATACTAAATTTATAAAAAAAAACACGTCAGTGTTGATTAGCAATTTCCTTTTATATTTAATTATCCAACTTACTTTGGAAAAGCCAGTTTTTCACACAACATTTTAGCAAATATTTGATTGAAGTCAAGTAGCTTATAAATAAGGCATACAATTATGTAGGGTGCATACTTATTTATAGTTACACTTATAATTTTCCTTGATTTTCATTAACTCAAAACAATCAATGGAATTAACAGGATTGGTTAGGAAAAAATCTTTTATGTGAAAACCTAGGCCTAGTAACAATTTATGATAAAAAATAAATTAATATTTATTAATTATTAAAAATTGGTACAATATTAAAATAAAATCTTAGAAATAATTTACAAAGGTATTATAATGTTAGATGCCTTATACTAGGAATTATAAAAGGATGAATGCTAATACTCCAATTAGCATGTACCAACCTATTTTTGAATAATATATGTTGCGGCTAAATACATGCTAGAACATGAGCCTAAAAATGTGTTTGCATGGCATTTACGCCAATAATATCTAAAATATCTAAGGGATTAACCGATAATTATCCTATTATTTTTTTTATTTTGTTTTATTTGAGATAGGTTTGCTCTTGACTCTAGTCTACGTCAGAGATGACAGAGACAAAGTCGACGATGGAGCGAGCTTACCCAGAAGAAGCCTGTTCACTCTCACTTTTATAGTTAATGATTCGGTGATCGATGATCTTTTACAGGCTTTTCATCGCTATTTATTTCTCATCGTTATTAAGAGTTACACTAAAAGCATTGTCAACAATTATCATTAAATAATGATGAACATGGTGGACATTTTATATTATGCATTATGATGATCCTGCCTGTTCATCCTCCTTTGTCTAGACATAGGTACTCGTATAACACATGCGTCACTACCTCGGCTACTTATAACCGAGATTTCTTGAAAAAGCCAGCTAACCGTTCTTTATTTAAAAAAAAAAACGTGTTCCTGCTAATAGGCTCCCGCCTAATACATAATCCAATTTCATAAAGCTCTATTTTCAAAACAATCTTTGTCTACCAAACTAGATCTTGTCAAGAACCCTCCTGATCCCGTATGGCGAAGGAACCAAACGGTTGCATTCTAAAAGTCAAACAAAAACATTTTTATACCTGACTTCTATGAATGGATATTTTTGTTCGTCCCGAAAAAAGGGGCAATGAAATATGGCCGCCACAAAGGCACCTTTGCGCCTGCGCCGACCTCGGACTTGCGCATTTGGGTAACGGCCGTACTTACTAAGGGTTCTCGAACTTAACTCGCATTGCCATGCTTTGTCTTTTCCACGAGTAAGTAATGAATTCATATACCTACCACAGGGCTGCAATAGTAAAAACTGTATTTGACTCGGTCAGGCAGCATTATTATAAAATGTTTTTTTCCGTATTTTGTAATGACGTAAAGTAGTTCGAAGAGCTGTAACTGTAAACATAGTTTATTATAATGAATAACGGTACCTATTTCCAACGCCAAAAGATTCATCTTTGATATTTTGATCTAGGTCATTTGTCTTTGCGTTTCGTTTGAACCCCCTAGGTAAAAAGTCAATTGCCTACTAATTGTGTCTGTAATTACGGCATGCGATAGATTAATGTGCCTTTCGATGTATTTTATTTCTCTTAATTAGTGAGTTAATAGCCTTTAAATAACGCACTATCGCAAACTTTTGCCCGGGCTAGCCCCTTAATACATTAAAACCTTAGATATATTAAATATAATTTTGTACGTTCATTATGAAAACCAAGTTCATGTAAATATGTCAAATGGTCTCACAGTCATAATATTCGTTCTATAAAAATTAAGCCATTGAAATTCCTAAATACAATTATGAAACATTCCTAAATTCCTACACGAGAAATGCCTAACAATTATGAAATAGCTTTGTTTTTTATTATGATTGGATTTTAACTTATACCTAGTTACAAGTACTTTCTAGCTACAACTGTAATTAGAGCTCAAAAATGGAGTGGTAATTTCTATTTTAACCAAATCACAGCGATAAGAATTTATAATATGTAGTAAAAGTAATTTCTAATTGTGTTAAATGAATAGGACCAATCTTGATTAAAATTTAGATTTACATAAAAGTTAAGCTAGTTTATACATGTACAACATAGTTTCAAAAAAACTATATTTCTGTCAATATGATTGCTATCAAAGATATAAATTAGAGTTCTCATCTCACCTCTATTTGAAATGACCACATGATAAACATTTTCAAATTCTATTCTCCACACCTTTTGTGTGTTGTACACATACTTACTTAGGGGTATTTTCTGTAATTATTTCTGTAGTAATATCAATTATATTATTAAAAAAAAAAACTTAACAACTTTAACTTCTGAACTCGCTGAAAATTTTCTCTCTCATCTCACTATGTGTGAGTTCCATTAGTCGTGAGACAATGGTAGTGACATTTTCAAAAAATCCTGTTAGCCACAGGCTGGGTTGCGTTACCTTAATATTTTATTTAGTAGGAAACAGTATTTGTTCTTTTTACTAAAATGGACATTAGGCTGGAAACGAGAAATGCACGAACAAATAATTTAGTACAGAATTTTGTATTCTCTCTGCACTTGGCATATTTTATATGCCTAGGGGCAGCTAGTTTTATTACTTATGTATAGAAAAAAAAAACTACAAATTTTAATGGTTTTAGCATCTAATCTTAATAAAGACAAAACCAAACACCTTAAATAATATTTTTGTCTGTTTGGTCGATGATTTCCGATTCTTTCTCATGTCTATCTAAATCCCCTCTTCAATCAGAATAATTAATTTCTTCAATTAGATTAAAACTCGTGTAACTAAAACGTGCCTATTCCGGTAAAAAACAATAGAGAGAGAGAGAGAGAGAGAGAGAGAGAGAGAGAGAGAGATAACAGACAGAACAGAAAATCATCATTTTTCAGACACAAGTATCAAGCCCAAAAATATACGTCTAAAGAAACTAATAATAATTTGTGTCAGCTGCTTAGACGAGTTAACTATGAATATATTAACTAACAGTTGTTCTAATACAATCGTGATCTCGTTTGCTCCTGAGATGGAAGCAAGTAGCAACGGTTTTGACATGCTGATGAGTCATGCGCCTATAAAAATATAGGTAGCTACCTACCTATTAACATGACGTATTGATGTGAAGCTGTTACACAACTTGGTGTATACCTATGAGTTGGTATACAATTTGTGAAATATTCCACTGATCATGTGAAAATTTTGCTGAAATACGCAGATTTATTGAGTCATTGTGGTAGTGTCATTTTGCAATGGATTGGAATTATTAGGCATTATTTATTTTGTGTTATAAAGTGAACACGGGATTATAGACTATTCATTAAATTAAAGTTCCTGAAGAAATTAAAAACCTTTTTCTCCATCAAAAAATACTAGTACCTAAAGGAGATGTTTGAAAAGTTTTGACTAGCATTTTGTACATTATATCAAAAAACGGGAAAAACCCCTGCATTTAGGAAAAAGATTAATCCGTGAATTTGAGAATAATTTGTGCACAAACAATGTAATTATAATTATGTCGTAATTATCTCTATATATGTATTTTACTGTGTGTACATAAATAATTAAATAAACAAATTAAAGTGGCCATTATGGCGGAGTCCTGACAGTGACAGTGTATATCAAAATAAAACGTTCGGAAGTATACTGGCCACCCAGATTATTAATAAAATTGTACTAGAATATTATTACATGTTTTCTTTTTAATAACACATTAGAAATAGGTGTAATAGACGAATTAATAATACAGCGATACCATTTTATATTTATTTATTTATTTTGTATTTAATATTTTTGCATTTACGATTTCACATTCATTTCAGATCCATTCTGATTTCAGAACGCCATGTTTGTTGTCAGGACGCCGCTATAATGGTCCGATAGCAATAGCAATAATTGAAAAAAAATTGTTTGTACACAATATTCTCAAATTCACGGATTAATATTTTTTCTAAAGGAGATGTCGTCCGCTTTTTGTATGGACGTTGGTTTTTTATTCCGAGAACAATCTAACCAGCATCAAACTACCTATACATAAATAAATGCGACAAAAATAAGAAACTTAAAACTACTGAAATAATATTTTTAGACCCCTCCATTTAAGAAAAAAGTGATTATTATTTAATGTTAGTACATATATTTTATTTGTTGATAGCAACCCAAATAAAACCCCACACTTTGACAATATGTCTTATTTGACAGGCCTACGTGTTATCCAGTGTTATGGTTTTTTTTTTTATTTGTGCTTTGTTGATTTTCCCGATTTTACTGACTTGGCCTTTTCACAACGGATTCTTCTACTTTGCACTTAATTAGGATACCGGTAGTTTAAGAACCTATAACCTTGACGACTTTGCTTTTTCATAACGGTTATTTGATCCTGTTGAAACCAATTCCGTCCCGTTTTGACTGACCGTCCTGATGCCCAAACTTTACTGGAAAGAGTTAATCAGAGAATGAACATGCCAAATTATTTAGCTGACTATGTGATTGGGAATCAGCTGAATAGACACCGAGCCAGTTTCATCCAGATAAATGCTCAAATACCACAGCTGAATATGTTCCCCATCATGGACATATCTGATTTAGTTTTATTTAGCTTAGAAGTTTATGAAATTAAACAGGCTCGCTCTTATTATACATATTCGACCCAACGGTACTTTTACTGTAGAAGTAAGTGTAGATGTACAATTATTAAACATTCCAGGCATTTCGTCATCACATGAGACAACTTCGATCAGAGGACGAATAAAGTCCGCCACTATAGTAATAGAGTGTATTACACAGATATTTTATTGAAAGTGGCGGAGACTAGTTGGCAAAATAGTCTTTCCAATTATTATATTGTAGTTGCATAATTGGGTAGCTGTGCTCATGTGACGACAATTATTGTCTGGTATCTTGGATGGGCTCGGCATCAAAATGATATATCTCCACCTGCTCATTTTCTCGACAATATTTTAATAAGAGAAGACATTGAAAATGAAGAAAATCAATAAATGAATATTTATAACTCAAAAAGTTTTATTGCATAACAAAACCGTAACAAAAGCGTCCAAAGCTTGTTATTTCAGTTTATAAATTGCATAATTTTCGAAAGGCTTTTCATTCACTTCTGATCTTGATTCTAAGTCACAAAAAAGGAATTCTCCTAAGTAATTAAACAATGTTCACGATCATTAGGTACTATTATCATTTACTCCTGCTAAGAAACCCTTGTGGACTATGCTGAGACATGAACTTCTTGATAACTGGGGTCTCACTAAAATATTGCAACTTGCACAATGAACATTAGAAATAGCCATAATCATATACAGTGTGCTTTCAGTTTGGATTATGCTACAAATTTTTCATCTTATTTCTTAATATTAAAGGTACAATAATTAGATTTTAACGTTTTGTTTTCATTGCTAAACTCATAAATCAAATATTGATTAACAATAATGACAGTATCATATGTCAATTTTGACAAGTTTACTATTTTTTTGGGGTGTGTTCACTTTATTATCCTAGATAATTAGAAAGGTTTATTGGTTTTAGGAGTAAATTCACAGTAAAATGAAAAACGATTTTTCTCAAAATTGGAGGTCTTTATAAATGTATGATATTGTTAGAACCATTAGTTTTTGGGATGTCTAGCCAAATATATTTAACTTATCCTGGTTAGAATTATTGAATAATAAAAAACAATTTTCGGACATGTCCTTTAGGTTACTTTTCCGCGATTCATGATATAAGTACAAGTGCTAGTCAAAGTTCCATACAAAAATGAAACGTCTCCTTAGCATAAAAACATAACAATGCTCAAGTATTCTATTTTCAAAATTAAAAACCGAAAACTTTCGAAAACAGAACACTCAATAATCTGTTCGACTACGGACACTTGGCAAAGCACCGCCTGTCAGCTATATTCGAGGGGAGCGGATTAAATTGAAATTCCTTTTTTAAATTCACCAATAAGGGGAGGGGTGACGTCGGATTGGCTGCGAGCGTCCGAGCAAAATAATCCTCCGGTTGAGTGACATGGGGTATTGCAGTGTTTGCTACTTATAATTTTTTAGTTATTTCTACTAAAGTGGTGCCCACACGTCATCGTCGTAATGGATTATCTGCATTATATTTATTGTTACACAAAAACAAAGTAAGAACCCGGTTTTGGGTGCATCCCTTAACGGCCTTCAGGTCTTAAGGCCTATTAAGGTCTTCTTTTTCGTAATGATTTATGGGCGTATCTAAAAACAAATTCGACTATTTGGTCGGTGTCTCGGTGCGTTTTTTTTCACTGCCGTGCGCGGTACTTCATATTTATCTCTATGCGATACAAAAATACGTGCGGTGGACTCACCGCAAATTTGCAGTGGGACGCCCACTGGTGAATACACCGCATGCGTTTTGTCTAACGCAATGCGCGCACTTCTATTTCATTCCATACTTCCCAAATTATGCGGTAAAAAACGCACGGCAGTGCGTACTAGGCCTAATAAATAACGGTTAAACATATAAATAACTTTAATTTCCATTTATATTTTCTAATTTTAGAATGTGGGTACACTAGGTGGGTTGTGTACCTGGGTATCACCGAAAAATATTTCTAGTACACAGATCTCAGATCAAATTTTGTCAAAATTCTCTCACCTACTTCCTTATCTGCTTAATTAATTTCAACTCTTTACAGTCTTTACTTTTAAAATTGGCTACTTTAAAAGTGTCGTCTACCTACCACAGTACCTTGGTACTTCATTAGTTTTATTACCGCATTAGGTACAGGTTCTCATGACATGTGACATGTTCACGGAATGACGAAAGTTCCCGGAGTGACGAGTTTTTCGTAACGTCAAACCAATTAGCACTTCATATAAAATTTACGTAAGTATTAAATTAAAAGGAATGCTAACATTGCGTATAGTATTTTTATCTCACGAAGCTTCGCCTTGTGGTAACCAAGTGTACAAACATGCTGTGAATGTGTATGTAAGCGCTCCTGCGCTTACACACACATTCACAGCATGTTTGATGTCTCGGACGGTACCGAGAGATCTTGCTCTCGGTACCGTCTGAGACACGGGCGAAAGTGTGTGTGTGTATGTATTATGTGCTTACTATAGTTAAAAGAAGTTTTTTTTTTTATATTTCTATGGTGCTGACGCTACTCGTCTTCACGCATACATTCATAGCGTACACTTGGTTACCACAAGTCAAGTGCGCGTCGCTTCGTCAGATAAAATTGAAAATACCGGCTGATTTTAGCCTTTTGGATGTACGCCACGTGTGCGAAGAAATCGCTCATTCTATGTAGAACAGTAGGTCTATTCTGGCAAAATTTCACCTGACCCTGAGGTAAGGTTAGCTTGAAGTGAACTGTAATTTCACCTGATGCTAGGCTAGAGATTCACGCTATTGACGACTTACTTCAAGTTTAATTAATCGGTTCGCGGACGGTAAACGGGATACAATAGAAGTTTTATTGTTATGACGTCAAGCGCGCACGAACACGTTAACCCAGGGCTCGGATACCGGTATATTTTTCGAAACTGTTTCGTTCTCAATACTTAAGAAACGATTTGTTTCAGTTACGTTCGAACGGAACGGTATAAAAACGTTTTTGAAGAAGAACAAAATTTGAATCGTTCTCGATTATACAAGGTTTTTAACCGTTTTTTCTTGCGTTTTTTTTTTGCAATTTGCAGGCCAGTGTCAGGTTGTATCTTGAACAAAATATGATTCGCGATTTATAACAAATACGTATTTATATAATTGTAACTATAACAATCATCAACACATCTCTCTTAGTTAGATTTGTTCTAAATATTCATGATTTCCGAAATCAAACTTAAAGATAATAAATCTAACATAATAAACCGGTTATTGAAAGCGTTCTCATTTCGTTTTCGTTCCGAACAAAATGTTGTACAGACGCCAGCATATCAAGCTACTGCAATCTGTCAAATTTCTTTAATATATTTTCAATTTTATCGCTAAATATTAGGTTCAAGGTTGATTTGGAAAATTTGACAGTTTCAGGGTAGCTTGATGTGCTGGCGTCTGTACAAAGAACTGTTATAAACGATTTAAAACCGTTATTTTAAATAACGTTTCCGAGCCCTGCGTTAATCCAAGTTTTCACGGTGAGATTCTAACAAAATAGATCGGCTGCTCTCTTAGCACAGCCTATGATAACGTTCAAAATTAAAAGATTAGTTATGCTAGATTATTTAGTCATATAATTATTTTTTCTTTAAGGATCGACGTGATTCATATAAAATAACTAGTAAGATTTATTTATTAAATGTAAGTTTAATAAGTATTCATGTACACACAAAGCTTCCGGAATAAATTCTCTGAACGATTGTGAAAACCGCATCAAAATCCGTTGTGTAAACAACGCGGTCACACAGACAGACGCGAAAAGCGACTTTAATGTATAAAATGTCTAGAGTTTAAGATGCTACAAGTCTAATAAATGGACAATCGACCTCCGACATCAAGGTTCTCAAAAATAATTGCCACTCGAATCAAAATTTAAAATTCGAAGCAGCCGCCATGTCGAAACCCGCAACCCATTTCCAAGAATTAAGGGCAAGCCGTACCATAAGTAATAAATCTATTATACATTACCTAATCGCAATGATATAAACGCATAAAATCGTACGCACCAACGGTTACAAAGAGTTACATACACAAATGTATTGAGTCATTCGCCCGTGAACGCCATATGGCGTCTTGTTAGTTGGACATAGACACCGGACGGACGTGTCACGATGGATAAGCGCCGTTTAGAATGTAAATTCTTGTACTGCGACAGTTTTGTCGCACGCACTGTGCCGACAAAAACGGTAATTAGATTTTGTATTCAAAAAGACAAAGGATTTGCATAGAATGCATTTCACTAGAAAAATATTTTATTAATGTGACATTGAGATGTCATGGCATGACGCTATTGTTGGATAAAGGCACCGACTAGGCATCCCTCGAGAATTAACATTCTCATTTGAACCTGTTTGAATAATCGCCTCTTGGGAGTCTTGCTTTTTATGAAAATAGCTATTCTTGGTAGAATTGTGGCGGCCATATCTACATCGCCACAATGGAACGGGTCACACTGACGTCACGCAAAATCCTGCATCGCGCAAACAGTTTACCGCGCGACTAGCATATATACAACATCCCGACATCAACCGTCGGGCAGTAGCCCACCAGACACAACACCCGTCTGGTCGGAGGATCCTCCCTTTTCTATGGAGGATGAGTGAACTTTACACCCTGTTCCTCATACCTCTATACTGGTGACCCCGAATATGAACGTCAGCGCAGCCTTCGTGCAACTACAACAGCGTGACGTCATCAGCATAACTTCCTCGAGCTTTCGAGCAGCGAGTCACACAGCCAGCCAGCACCCACGGCTTCAACGGGTATCCTGACCACCAGCATGCAGCGACCGCGCATACCTGGTCATCACCCTCAGCCTCATCAGCAACCTTGGCACAGCACACTGCACTCTCGGCCGGTCAACAAGCAGAGCCCTTCAAACCTCTCCTGGTCGACGCCAGCAGTCAGCCTCAACCCGGCGCTGTACCACATCCGACGCACTGGAGCATAACGCAGCGCCACCCCGACTCACTGGGGGCATCTCCGCAGACAGTTCCAACTCACCGTGAACTATGCGGCACCCGGTTCCAACTCACTGGAACCTCAACTGGCCCTGGCAAGCATCGCAAGATACACGACTCTGCCCACTATCGACCTCCGGTCTCCGGAGGGGAGTGATGTGGCGGCCATATCTAAATCGCCACAATGGAACGCGTCACACTGACGTCACGCAAAATCCTGCATCGCGCAAACAGTTTACCGCGCGACTAGCATATATACAACATCCCGACATCAATCGTCGGGCAGTAGCCCACCAGACACAACACCCGTCTGGTCGGAGGATCCTCCCTTTTCATAGAGGATGAGTGAACTTTACACCCTGTTCCTCATGCCTCTATAGAATAATGTAAATTCAAAATAAAAAAATACGTGTCATGTAAAGGTCAAACGTATCCATGTGGATAAAAACCCTCTATTAATTTTTAAGAAAAAAAAAAAAAAAACTCAAACAAAATGATTGACACTGTCTAAAACTAAAAAGGAAACAAGAAGTCGGCAGTTAAAAACTTAGTAAAGGAAGCGTGGAAAAATTGGTACCTACGGCTTTTATAGGCGCCATCAATGATATCGATGGGCGCCATACTGTAAACTTTGGAATACTCACAATATCTAAATGACAATCAAAGTAAATCAACACTAGAAAGAGGACGAGGGGACTCGTGAAAGATGGAAGGAGTGGAGGGAGGCCTTTACCCAAGAGTGGGACAACACTAGTAAAAGAAAACAAACCTCTTCAATTCTACCTTTGCGATTTAGGCACAAAAACTTCCCGAGAGCTAAAAAATTGTACTGTCTCGGCCAACTTAATTTTCTACGGATAATTGTATTAATCATTTGACAATCAAGTCCGTTGTTGTAGCGAACAAGCGAAAGAAAATCTCACTGTTTAAAATAATAATAATCTTTCGTTAAACGTTAGGCCATGTGAACCCGTCCTCCGGAACCGGCAGGCTCGGTTACGTCACTACGCGTCCGACTTTAACGGTTTCAATGTCAATAGGTAAGCACGCATTTTACTTTTATTTGTACTTACATATTTGTACATATTCACACACGTTTTTAAGTTGCGTAATTTTTTCGTCACTCCCAACGTTTGGTTTACCAACCTTTAACTTATAAAAATGTAAAAAAATGTATTGTAGAATAAGTTTTTCACACTTAGAGCCTGTTTCGCCAGCACGGAGTGACTTCCCTTTAAATTACTCGGCAGATATTTTCATACAAATTCTGTTCCCTTTTTGAATTATTTTGTTAGTCCATGCCATTCGGACATGTATAAAACAGGTCCTAGATACCTAATCATTTCGCTTATGTAGTTGCCAACTGCCGGAAAATTTACACAAGCAAGCCTAATAAACGGTAATTAATAGGTATTATTAGATCTAGAGCCTGTTAACTCCGGTAGCGAGGGGTTGTGTAGACAAATCTGTGAGGAGTAAGGAGTAGTAGGGCGGGGCCGCGGGAGGGAGGGGTGACGTAGTAGGCTTGTGTCGCCGCTCGCACTTCGCGCCGCGCAGCTGCCCCACGCGCCTCCCTACGGTAGGTAAGCGAAATTTAGAATTTTTCTATACCAACCTCGCGATATCGCCGCTCGATTTTCAAACTATTATTATTTTGTAGTAATGAATATCAATTACATGGCTGTTTGATTTAATTCCTTTGCGTGATTTAGGGTTATAAAATTTGAAGTTGTTTTAAAATGGCCGCTAATTTATTGTTATTTTGTTTAGTTTTATTTAGTCGTTATTTCACATTTAACATTTTTGACGCTTATACTATTACCGTTATTCTGTCTTACTTTTTAATACTTATTGGAGAAAGGACAAAACAAAAACCAAGGAAAAAGTTGTTTCTTTGACATTTAAACCGTCCGCTGCAACGTACCGGTCAAATGGTTCGAAACGCATCTGTTTCGAAGTGCGTGGAACAAATGGCATTTCTATAGGGCGCTATAACGGTCCCGAGTAAAAATATTGCTTGTGTAAATGTTTAATTACTTAAATAGTAATTTCGCACCTATCATAAACTTAAGACTGGTCAGGTTTCAATTTCAAGTCTATCCTTTTTGGTATGGGTACTTAGGTAGGTTACGTAACATCGTTTGAATTAAAACGGAGTCGCTAACGAATAGAGTATTTCGTTGTAACACACTTAATAGAGCCCAATCTAGTTCATTTTCCCTTGTCAATATTGAAACAAACACCCGTTTTCTGTCGCGACGAGGTCAGTCCATCAATTATACTGTCGTCGTAAAAAAGTCTTATAGTCGCAACAAAATCTCGTATCCAGGGCTGCTATAACAGTCCATCAAGCTGACTCCGTAGTCTATACCTATAGAGAACAGAAGACATTCAAATCGAGTGGGATTGTATTATTTTTATTGTATTATTTACGTTATCGGGGTAAGGGAGTCTGCGCGCGACGCCTGACGCACGTCGATACCGGCGCGCGATGTACGCATGTGCGGAATTGGCAGTACACTGATAATATTCTGATTTCTCCTTTTATGCATGTTAATGCGTGATATCAAAAAAGGTTTGACCTTTCTCTTCTCCGCCCATTGTCATGGCATTTCATAAATACGTTTTATTGGTCGGTTTCTTATTTTGTGTAGATTAATGGCGGTTCGTTTGGAAAGTTCACTGCTTTTTCAAAATTATCCGGGAATTAACCCTCACATTTATGTAGGGATAATTTTCAACTGATTGCAGAATGGTTTCATGTAGAAATAATATGGCAATTATGTACTTACAGACATCCCTACAGGCTCTACCTGTAACTTCTTCTATATCTAACTATAAATCCATTCTTGTGTTAATCACAAGAATGAACGCCTCAAAAATTAAATGGGTTTATCGATAGATAGATAGATAGAACATTCTTTATTATATACCTACACCATAAAAATTACAAATATGCCTAAATGTAGAAATTTTACATAGGCTGACACATTGGTTCATTTTATCTACCTACATAGGTATCTATCTTGTAATAAAGCTAATGGAATCGTGAGACATCTCTCATTAGCTACAGCACATAAACTAAATCACACCCTCAGGTAGACGGTTCTATGTGTACTAGATAAAAAAGTCGGTAAAGGAACTAAGGCTACTGCGGCTCCTCGGGTTTTAATTACTCAGACTGCTTAACTACTCGCTAAAACAACCACAAACGTTCCACCTTTCCTGAAGCATTACACCAACTTAATAGCACCACAAATACCAGGTTTTTTCTTTCACGAAGAGGTAATATTACAGTCTGAACTGTAAAAATGCCAGTAAATTTAAATCATGACATGCCACGTTTTCCCGTTCCCGTGAATTATTATGCAATTATTAATAACACCGCGTTTTTGCTGCCGTGGAAAATAACAAATATAAAAATTAGCTTCGTGTTGCTTGCATGTAAGTACTTAATCGGAATATACATATTTTCATAACGCTGGATACCTTTTTATTATTAGTTATGGGTTTAGAATACGAATGCGACGTTTGACAAATAATAAAACGTTTCCGTTCCGTTTTTATTGCGATTTCTTTTGTTTTTTTCCCGCAATTTTATTATAAACGAGCTCGGTTGTTTGTTCTATTATTAAAATTATCCATTGCAGTGCGACGGTTATCTGATAAAGCTTTTATCAAGCTTGAGTATAAAACTAGAAGTACTATTTAATTTTTATTTAGTAGGCTAACTCGTTTCTCTTTTGAGCACCATATAGCTTATTGGCATTTCGAAATGGTTTAGATACTAACAAGCTGTCACTGAAACAACCATGAGTTATTGGTGGAATAGATAACCAAGGGCAATATAGAATGCGAAAAAAAAAAACTAAGTTCCCTTTTTAAAACTATGTTGTCAATAGGCAAACACGCGAATAAAAATTCAATCGTTCACAGTTCACACTACATCTACGTGACTGGAATCGTTAAGTTTTATGACTGGGTGTCATGGAAGCCAACGTGTACTTACATTTTGTCTGTAACCTGTGTCTGTATTTACATACAAATAAAGGCGGCAATAAAAGTTACGTCAGGTTAAAATTCAATATCCTCTCAAGGAGTCGTCATGTGCAAAGGACTGTACTTGTTGGACCTTGAAAATACGTACCGATACCGACGTACTTTGAAAATATATACCTACAGGGTGTCTCGTAATTCAAATTTGTTGTTGGAAATCAGAAGGCCAGTTCCCGTAATTAAAAACGTTCGAAATCTAGTCGTAGTAGTCTAATCGCAGCGACAATTAATGTCTAAAATCCCATACAATTTTTGACAGATTGAGACAGAGTAGAATGCGACCGTTCTTAAAAATACGCGAATTGCCCCGTGAGCAATGGGCAAGGCAACCTACCAGTTTGATCCATTATTTACGGGACACCCTATATCATGTACCGATACCAGCGTACCTACGTTAAAAATATATGCAAGATGCAAATCGCGAAAAAAAATCAGCTGTTCCCTTCATCATGATCAAGTTCGCATAACTCGTCAAACTGTAGAGAACAGCTGTTTTTTTCGTTATTTCAGGTTTGGTCCCATAGTAAAAGTTGTTCATAATGATGAGTAGGTACAATGACCCCTTAAGAGGTTGTGCGTTATTTAACTTACACCTTGTGTATTATATTGATACCAGCTTATTTTGGAAATATTTAATATATCTGCCGATACCGACGTGCATACTTTGAAAAAAAAAACTTTTTTGTTAAAACTCGTAGCAGTACTTCCTTTGTCTATAACACTCGTATATGTATATCGTCATTTTTCCAAAGCAACATCTGCCTTAAAACTGGCACCTGCAAAGTTTCAAGCACTTCTAAAGGAAATTCAACGGTCCTCCCGGGAAAAGTCGCGTGTCAAACTTGTATAAGAATTAACGTATTTTTATTACCAACCTGAGTTATTTTCATTGTCATTAAAAGTTTCCAAGTTCATAAACAGCCCTGTGAATAAATAATAATGTTCTCAAGGATTGCGTGTCTACGAGGATATTTTCTGTTTGACTTATCATGGCCGCGTTTTACAGTCCCTAAATATTTTATTATAAAAAAATTGTCAGTTTATCGTCTACTCCATCCAACTTTCATTTAGGGTTGGAGCTGGTTAGCTTTTGAAAGGGATACTGGAATTGCGTGATGAATTTGTAATGACTTCCTTTAGTATCATTAAGGTGTGCTTGTCAGAGTGAATTCTTTACTTTTTAAGTTAACATCTGCCTGTTTAGGTTCAGATCATTGCCATATCTAGTCATCGTCAGACTCTGAATTCAAATGCTAATTTCAAGCTGAATCATCTCAATTAGAACGTTTCAAAATTCCGTCAGCAGAAACTGAAAACCGATACCTGAAATTAAAGTTACGGGTTACGACTCACAAATCCGCATTTCGTTTCGTCCTAATAAAAAATTTCAATACGAACCCAGAACATTTCTACAGCATCTATTCAATTCAATTCAATTATTTTATTGCATCATGAAGTTCTTACCTATATAAAATATTTAGTAACACACATTTGGCCAATATTTAGCATGCAATAGTACAAGTTTTTACACTTATAATTACTAGGTAACTACATTTTATAAATTTATGTATCTGCTTTACAGTTAAATATCTGTGCTTTAAATGTATAAAATTTATAGGGTCACTTTTGAAAGAACTCATCTATCGAATAAAAACATTCTTGTAACAACCACTTCCGCAACGCAACACAAAATTTATTGAAGGGTAGTTGAGTAATTGACCTAGGCAAAGCATTGTAAATTAAGGGAGCCATGTAAACGCAGCTCCGCCGAAAAAGTTCTAGCTTTGGAACGGGCATTTCAAAATCTAAATGTGTTATTTTCCTTTTATTTGTGTTATTTTTCCGTTTAAATAGTTCAAGATTGGACCTCACAAACCTGGCAATTTCTATAGTACATTCCTATTCCCTCTCAAAATCTCGTCTACATTCGCGCAAAATTCGAAGCTTGCGGGCAATGCGAGGTGCTTCGACGATGCCAATCGATACAATCGGCACGCCTCGTTGTTCGGAAGTCATCGATGTCAAAATATGTTTTTGTCGATAAAACAAACTGATGGTAGACATAAATGCATGGCATTAGATACGGACGATCGATATCGATGTAATTACCGACGACCAATCATGACGTTGGAATCTACTGGACACATTTCTGTTCTATATAAGTACGGTATCTTTCGTGCTTTTGGAGCGGTTGTTAATATCAGAAATAATTGTAGGTCCAATGGTATTCAGAAATCGTTTAGAAGATTAGATATTTTTTCTATCATTTTCGTCGAAACCAACATCGTGTTATTTGCCATGAACGATGCTGAAATGGAAAGACATAAAATATGCAGGCATCTTAAGCCTACTTAAAGGTAACAAGAAAAGTAAGATAATGTTTCTTTCGAGTCCTTGAAATTTCATTGTTTATCTTAAGGTGCGATCCGTAAGATCCGAACTTAATTACAAAATGGAGTCAAAATTAATGGTCCTAAAAATTTTCCGTGACAGTCTCTCTTTTGTGTGTTCATTTACGGGTTGAAAATCTCTGTGGTCTCATATCTATGCGTGTAAAATGTACCTACCTATCTAAAATAGTATTTAACACTGCGTCCTTATCTTAGTTAAATAAAGATTTATCAGCTACCTACCGGCTACAGGTGACATACTATACAACCTTAATCTCAGTTGATACGATATTATAATGTGAATGCAAACACAGTGTGCGGCAGCTTCCGTTGCCTTAATCTCTTATCTATGATATTAAGTATAACGTAAACCAGGTTAACATAATAATCGTTAATCTTATCTTTTCTTAGAAGCCAGGTAATTTTATTCGATGGAAAATTAATAAGCAACAAACTAGGAATATTTTCATCGCACCAAATCCAAATATACCAAAGCATGAACATAATCATAAGTCGGTGTAAAATTCGGCGGTATGAAACCTGTAAAATTCATGCGAGACTCTGAATTTCAAGTATCCATACTTGAAATATAAATGAGCGTAATACAACTTCACACAGGGCAGACGCTCTTGACAGCACGACTGCGCAGGTGCGTCGACCAATCCGGTGGCCTAGCAAACTGGATCAGCCAATCGGAGGAATCAGGGATTTGGTCTAGCAGGTTGGATTAAACGTCGTGACTTGTCTGCCTTATAGGTTATCTAGCATGAGGAAACATTCGTTATACGTAGCAGATGTTTCCTTTCTACTCAAAGAAATAGTTCTGGCGTCAATCGATACAGATAAACTTGTAAGTGATTAATAAGATCACTGCACTGCCGATTACTTATTTAAACCAGACATTTAATTAATACCCAAGCGATTATCGATCAATTATACAGCATATCGATAAGGCCTAATACATATGGATCGATTATCGATAGCTAAGCTAGTGTAACAAACTCGTTCGATTGCAAAAACGTGCATCGATGTCTTAAAATGTAAAGGGTTAAATAAAACCAGTTTACGAAGTGCGATTCGAATTAATATCTACTAGAAGAAATTACACGCAACTAATATAGTTATTACTGGTTTTTGTCTTTTTAATGATACACAGCAATTTGTAAAGGTGCCAGAGTCGAATGCGATTACTGAAGCCAGTATGTCCATTGTCATTACACTAAAATTTGCCAATTAGGCCTCTCGCTTATAATAAGTCTTATTAAAGTCGTCACAATGACAAGAATGTGGGTACTGCTCATTATTATTGTCCCATAAAGATAAGTGTACCTATTATTTATTAGTTTCACTACTACTTGTATTGAAGATACCATTTATCTCATCCTGATCGTATAAACTTCTGAACTTAAAATTAAGTACGTCGTTTATCTGTTTCTGCTTTTGCGTTTTCTATAATTATGTAATTCCTTGCGCTTGCCTAAATATTAGCCTGACTTAAATCTGGAAACCTGTCATGATTCTCACACATTATAGAAAACCAACTCTTGGCACGCGAAAGCGCCGTAAATGTTTAACTGCAAGATACATATTTTAATGTTAATATCCTAGCAGTGCTATAAAAGTCTTCGTCAAGAGACAGATTCAGAGCTATTAATCAAATACTTCGACTTGATTGAAATATTTCATCTATAACAGTTATCAAATGCTGGAATGCTTCATTGGATAAGATACATACCTTAATATGTGTTTCCAATACATTTCTTGTAGTTAATGTCAAATGAGTTATTTTTAGATATACCATAACCGATCATATTCATTTAGTTAACAACATATTTGCTGTAAATAGCAATAAATTCAATTGATTTTATGAACATGCAATATTAAATAAATTCAAGTTAGTATCTGATTTTCTATCATTAGCTTCTTCTTCAGACTCTATTCCTGCAACGTTGGATTATAAATCTAAATGAAGATTTTATTCTTCATTGCCTTAGATACTTCCGTGAAATGGATTATTATGTAGGTACTTAATGGGTCATGTTTTTGTATTTCTAAGCCAAATTGTAACCAGAAGGATCATTTTAGTTCATCAAGTAGGTATCCTGTCGACTAGACCCAACAAGTAACTCATGGGTGCCTCTAAAGGTTCTACTGATCCCATAAGGAAAAGACGTGAGCGGCCATACATCACGGTTAAAAATAAAATATTTCGATACATTGAAGGCGATGCCATACTCGCGATGCAATCTCAATAACATATGCCTGTACGCGTATTTCTTGATGTCAAAGTCTAAGGAACTGTCGACTTTATACTTCGGAATTAAAGTTTTTATCAGCAAGACGTTTCCGATTAAAAATGATGAAACTGATCGTGCATGTCTTACATTAAACCACTCGTAGCACTTTTCGGCTACTAAAATAGAACAACAATGATAGTCTGAGCAAATAGAAAGCGGAAGACACATTTGTTCGACGAACCTGGGTGAACTCGTGTTTAGAAAAAATATTAAGTTTAATAAAACGGCAGGAAACCAACAATAAATCCCGAGTCAGTGACCTCGTGACTTGAATACAGCTAATTCTGTTATGCGAAACGTGTTTTGTTAGAACAAACATATCCACATGTTAAAATTATCATACTATGTACTTAAAAAGAATTCTGGTTATATAATAAAAATACCAAATGAGGAAAATTGGACTGACTTAAAAGTCTTATGAGTTTTTTACAAACTCATTAAATAATTAAGTTCAACATTACATTATTTTACCTAAAATTGTAAAAATAATAACGTCAGGACTAAACGTTTCTGTTCATTCCCGAGACGATGGACGGCCTCGCAGCAATGTGGCAAAAATGTCGTTCAATTTATGCCCAAATTTTAGTCCCGAGACTGGTCCCTTTTTGTTACCATCTGCGCGTCTCGCCGACCCGAAAGTCCAGACAGCTCCACCCTAAAAACCGTTTAGATGAGATTCTTATCCTTTCGCACTCCTGTCAAATCGCATATCGTTCTCTTTCTAAAAGTTCGAACATCCAGGACCTGTCGTCCGTCTCTTTTTTGCACGCGCGCACAGATTGTTCTATCCTTTCTGACTCGTAGTAATTCGTGTATTTCCGCTTCCCACACGAGCGGCAGCCATGTTTGGCGGGACTGTCAAGTCAACGCCAGTTTGGCGCGTATCAAGCAGGATGAACAAGGTCGGTTTCCATCAGTGGAAGCTTTTTGTAATTCCTGTAATTGAATTACGCTGCAGTGCTTCCATCATATGACACAATATTTGTAATAAATATTAATGTTTTATGTGGAAATCATTTCAGATGGCGCCAAGTGAGGAAAGCTGGGAGCAAAATCGCTTCTTAAAAATGTAAGTTCATAATATAGTATCTACTTTAATTACTCGTTGTGGATGAGTTTTGATAAAATTGTTTCGGGCAATGCTTAAGTTCGCAGACGTTCTGGCATCGAGCCAAAGGACATGTTTAACCAGCTATACATTTTATGGGCAATTGTCTGCTTCCGTTATTAGATGTGGTGGAAACTGAGATGATATTTTTGTGATTTGTTGTATTGTTGTATGGCTTTTATTTCCATAAGTCTGATAGCTTGTTATAGAAATTTGATGTCATTCCGGAAGACATACGAGTATATGTTTTAAATGGATATAACCAAACACATCATGTTCTCATAATTATCATAATTAATTAGAAAAGGTCCATTAGATGATAACTAAGCATGGTTATTGCTTGATTCTCCATATTATATGATTAGTCTTCGAAATGTTTCTACAGGTACAGATTTTTTGCCAACAACGCAAACTAAAACGAAAATCTTGGGCAATATGTGCACCAATAAAATCGATACCCACTTTTGATGTTCCACCAAATAAACAAAGATGTTCAAATTAAACTCGTAAAGCCTATAAAAGGTGAAGATGCTCAAACAATAGATCCTAGTGTGTTCGGCTCTAAAATATGTAACGAAGCGTTCCCGTTAATTGTTTGCGCTCGAACAAACTTTCTGGGTCGGTATTTATTAGCACTATAACTACGCTGCGTTAGTCATTCATTACCACTGGTATTTTCGGACGTGATATTGAAAAATGTTCTACAATTTTGGAATATTTCGTTCCTGACACAGATCCTATTGTCTCATCTAAAGTATTTGTGAATCAACAACGTTGAAACTGGCTTCTCAAGACTTATCACTATGGATATGATTAGCTTCATCAGGGTCTTTGACTTTATATGAATTTAAATTTTTGTCACCATCTTTATACGCGTCATCCATGTCAATTGAATCTGCAGGCAAATCCTCGATCAAACGATATGTTTGTATATCAAGTACATTGATTTAGCTTTCTGCATCTATGATTGCTTAATTTGAATGCTACCAGACGCTTTTGTCTGTCACCAAGCCCCAACTGTTCAAACACTATTGTAAATAAATTATTATCTAACTGCCTCCTCATTGTCTTGTCTTAAACATATTCAACGGTTGATATGCTAATGATCAACGGATCACCCACATTGTATGAATGTGTTATTAAATTCATATTCGTAACTGTTAATATTTGACCGAGGTTCATGGTTTTTCGATTATTTAAGTAACATCTTGAAGGTACTTATTTACATAATTACTCAATCATGTTGTAATGAATAAATTCGTTTTGGTACGCTTTAGCGGTTGTTGCTAGGACTGATTTGCAAAATATTCTTTGAATAGTGTATAACTATATTGTAGGCAACGCATAGCTTATTTCTGGAAAAAGAATAGAGAAAGTCAATAAAAAAAACTGACTGAAACTAATTCCACAAGTCTTTCACAATATATAGACACAGAGAACGGTTGGAAGCTAGGTATCAAAGGTGTTAATGAGCAAATTAGAACTATTTCTAATTTGCCTATTACCACCTTTCATCATGCCCTCCAATTTTACGGTGTGCCTTGAAATTTTTTCACCGTTCGTGGTTGGCACATTCGTATCATCTCCCATGTAAACAGGCAATAATTATGCACGCCGGACTAACGAAATGTGTAAATGGGCCAATTACCGCCGCATATGTAGGCTGCCGCACAATTAGTGGCTTACTAATAGTTTTCATCACCAATAGTTTCAAGCGCTACGTTGGACAGGAGCACATCATACCGAGATCGTCTCTCGTTGTGCTCACATCGTGTTTTGTTGTGTTTTTCTCTACCATCGCTTTTCAAATATAGTCTCGAAAATATCCTATCGTCAATTCAGTTCTTGTCTGCTTTCGGATTTCAACGGTGAGTCTTCCATTTTCTCGTTTAATTATTTCAACAATTTGGTTCATAAATTCAACTATAGAGTTAAGCGTTCGCTAAGTTAGATTTATTTGACAGAACTAGGTCACCAGTGCAGGCTTCTAGGGTTGAAATGTATTATACAGCTTCGCATTTAGAGCGCAAGAAATTTATGTTAACGACTACAAAATGTAGTTGAATCCGTTGTATAAATCTTTGCCTTTTTTCATTTATTTCACAGACGTCCTTTCCAATTGTTCTCCGCAACATTTTTATTTCGTTTGTTTATTTAGAATTCTGTTTCTCATTTCTTCCAATTCCAATAGAATGTTTTGGTCTAAATAATTTAATACTGGACTCGGGCTGTCTCATAACTTTCAATATATTTAGGGAACCAATATAACCAACGTTAACACACAAAGAGCTTTGTATTATGAGTTTTATTTTGAAATAATAAATTAACATTCCAGAAGCAAGGACAATATAGGTACAAATAATACAATCAAAATCCAGGAATCTATAAAAATCAGAAGACATAAATGAAGTAGTTTTGAATCTGAAAGTCTCTCCTTTCAGTTTCAAAATAATATCATAGATTTCTAATAGGTATCTTTGTTACACAGACTTTTTATACTTTTAATTTCGTTTGCTTTGTCAAAACCTTCCAACAACACAAATAAAAATGTGTCTACGTAAAGGTTTTCTTCCATAAAAATTGAGTAAGTAGTTGCTATAAGTAATACGATTCTAGAATACAAGAGAATAAAATGGAAATAACGCACATAAAAGAACTGAGAAAAGTTATTCTTCATAAATTATTCTTACGTTGAGAGCTATGAAAGGAAACAAGATTTTGTTTGTTCAAAGGAAAACGTGATTATTGGAAATGAAAATGTAGAGAGAAATGAAATTACCTACATTTACAATAGTTAGGGAGTCTCTCTTTGGGTTGGTCCTTATTGTGCAAACGTAAGACAAGACAAGCGATAAGTAGCTGTCGCACATTATGTACGATGAGCAATAGAATGAGTTCATACTGAATTTGTATTCACGCTGAGCTGATTTTATCTGCTAGGCAATCATACTATTGAATATCCTTGCATTGAATAATTCACACGGGATAAAGCATCAATCTTAACCTTTCATGTTTATCAGTAGGCGTTATATTGTGTAGTAGCCATAATGAAATGCCTACACAGACAATAGACAAAATCAAACATCCCAAGATTCGCTTAGCAACTAGTGGGCTGAGCGCTCAACAGATTTGTACAACAGCTGCTAGGCCTATAGACCAGGCTAGTCGGATCTCTTCCAGCCTTTGAGCCACCCCAAATCATGCTGTCATCGTAAATAGGATCCTAGGAAGGGGAGGTCTGGTTATGTCGGCTGGTGGGTCTAAAGTGGGGGGTCCGGGCCATTCATTCGAGGGCGGGGGCGGCGCTCATTGCTCGTGTCCGGAGCGCATGCGCGTCCCCTGACCCACTTGCCACCGCCGCGCCGCCGCCGGGCGTATAGCGACCTCGTTACGCCAAGGTTGGCGAATCAACCGACGAATTCGCGGGCCGCAGACGTAGTGACGCGCTGATTACTTCAAGTTCGATGAACAGTGATTAAATATAGAAACGATGTCGATGTCGACATTATCGACGTCCCGGATCGCGATTATGAGCTGATATTAATCGAGCAATAAAAATATTGCATCAAACTCGTAGGTAAGCGCTTTTATATAAAAAATACTTGTTAGAGGACGATTCTAATTTAAATAATAAAAGTTAGCGCTATAACTGGAATACCAGTTCAGGCATTCCATAAACCGGTTGATATTTATCTTAGTGATTTACAAAAGTTACTACAAGTTTTTGTGAGTCAGCGTGATGCAACATTCGTTAAACGATATTACGTGTGTATAAAAACAAACCAATCTCTTTGTATTGATTAACATGCACCATCTAAAATGAGCCCCTGTTAACAAGTTCCTTCCGTTGATGTGTAAAATACCTACGTAATAGTAGTTTTTAACACAACTTTCCCTCACTTGCCTACTTTCAGCCTTGTGTAAATGCGATCACTAAGCCATTATTCATCTGCGGACAGTATAAGGCTGTTCAAACACTAATGTCCTTACCTGTCTCTGATGTTTACCTAACTCTTGTTTATAGATAAACAGCGCAATTACGATGATCGATTACGACACTCGGCTTCTGTTACACGCTTATTATAGAATCCGATTGTGTAGGTGACGCCGCTACCATACGGTGATATTGTAATCGACAAAATCGATCGTGCGTTGACAACACTATTAATTTTGATGGATGTGTGTTTTGACGTTAAGTTAAAAATGTTGCGTTTTTTAAATGATTTATTCATTGTTAAAGTCAATTTAAAATTGTAATGTTTATGTTTCCAAGTATTTGAACATTATTTTATTTTTATTTCAGGTGCGAATGAACTCGGGTAGCGCGGCGCGGTGCAGACTTCGGGCGAGTTGGTAGATGCAACCTCGATGGATTCAGAGAAGTTTCTTTTATTTCTCTTACCTTTAACATTAAAATAACTAGCCATCTCCTGCAAAATTAGTCTAAAAAGTTCTTTGATGGCTACAAAAACGATCATCAGAAAATAGGTGGTAATGTTCACTGCCTCTACTTAGCTAATTAGTATTTCTTCAAAAATGATGCATATTTTACAAAGCAGGTTGATTTATATAAAAAAAATATTATAGTAAAAGTATACAATACTGTGGATTACCTACTGGATCTTTATTCATAAGCAAGTGTACATTGTGCAATTGGTTTTTGAAGCTACATTTTTGGATGCTAATTTCACTTGTCATTCCAATACTTACAGAGTCTTCCTTTTCAATACCAATAAAAAGCAGTAAACTTTGACATAGCAATCTATGTAATAAGACTGCAGATTACTCTAATGGGTTTTCGCCGATTTATCTTTCTCATATCACTAAAAAGGCTATCTCTATATGTAATCGTCTGTAAAATCCACAACAAAAGCAAACAATGTCGCGATTATTGCTAACATAAAAATTCCTATTATGTAGCAAGATGAGGAGCCAAGTTGCTTATTTTTTATTTGAATAAGCTGCTTAGCCTGCTTAACTTGCATGAGAAGTAACTTAAGTACTACTGGGAAGATTGTGAAGATTTTTGGCCAAGTAGTAAAAATATAATAATGTAAGTATCTACTTGTTCACTTAGACTTTGTCGCTTACATAATCAGCCTATAATGTCCCCTTTGCTGAGACACAGGTCTACTCTCTTCGAAAGGGACAGTGGGCTGTATTTTACCACGCGGGCCCAGTGCGGATTGGTAGATGGCACATGTCTTCGAATTTTTGGTTCTAGGGCATGCCAGTTTCTTCACAATGTTTTCCTTCACCGTTTTGCGAGCAGTGGCGATGAGATTATTTACACAAAGTATAGCGCCTGCCTGGGTTCGAACCCAAGACCTACAACTCGTAAGTCGGGGCCGTTACCACTGAGCCACCACTGCTCTCACTGTCCTTTGTCGCTTATGACTATAACATTAGGTTTATGCTGAGCAGAAATACAAAACAATTGCTTCTTAAAAAAAAATCGTCTTTATGTAAGCTACATGTGTCTCGAGTGTATTAATCTCACAAAAGCTATGTGTTTCTTTTGTGTAGCCGACACTGTCCCGCTGATGGGCAAAGAAAATAAACTCGCTCCTTATTCCTTTGTACCAAAATAACCTAACGCCAACTCCATCGAATCACACCTAATAGTCACGTGAAAAATAGTGCAAACAATTTCCTCTATTTCCAGAACGTTCTCCAAAGAAGAAACCTTGAAGAGGACATCTTTGGTGCTCATCGGCATCAATATTAGTGCCCTACATCTACCCTGTAGATCCGAATTTGTTTGAAGTGAGGCGACAAATTCGGTTCTAGAGAGGTTTGTGTGGTGCATGCACTGCGACGATTCAAGACCTTGATGACATCAATATCAAAATATTCTTGTTTACTTGATTTTTGTGTGTAAGTCGCAGAAACTTAGCCTGACAAATAGTTGGTTATTAACTCCAAATCAATTCCTATCATGTCTCTGTTAATAGTAGATATCTGTAGGTACATAAATTCTTAGTAATTTAGCACTGTTTAAGTTAAAAAGTATTAGTTAAGCTAAACCCATATGTATCCGGGCTGTGTTACTGTGACTCATTATTATGTTTTCTATTTCTTTATGTATTATTGTCATGCCTTTCATTTTCTTATTTTTCTTAGCATTTTCTCAGCCTGTTATTAACAAGAAGATCTAAGAGTTTAGATAGGTAAGCTAGTACCTCGCTTCCTAAGATCTTAGATCTTTTTGTGTTACCTTTTCAGTCAAACTCAAACTCAAACTCAAAGCATTTATTTCAATTAAACCAATTACAGGCACTTTTGAATTGTCAAAGAGTCGGTCAGTTAGTCAGAAAATTGAAGCTAGTCGCCCATTCCAAAACGTAGATCTCTATGGAGAAGAATGGGCAAGAAACTCCATGGACACTCTTTTAAATCAAAATTGTTACAAAATCCTGGGTAGGTACATTGTTATTGTTCTTGTTGCTTCTATATGTGAGAACAATGTAAAAAATAGATAACTAACAGTATCTAGTGATACTGAATGAGGTTTGCACTGTTATCCAATTTCCGCAGATTTAAGTCAAATTTAAATCGTTTATTTCAAATAGGCACATAAAAGGTACTTTTAAACATCATAAATTAACAAAAAAAAAACAAAATTGAATTGATTCTAGTCGCCCCTCCCAAAAGGTGGTTTCGTATGGAGAAGAATTGGCAAGAAACTCCACCGTTACTCTTTTAAAATGTTTTACAATATTTTATATACATTAATTATTATCATTATACGTGAAGTTTATACCATAATATTTAGGTAGGCGTGACTTGATACAAATCTCCAGAAGGCTAGGAATAAATAACTTTCTTCACAAATACATAAATACATTTAGAGAAGGGATTTTAGTCACACATAGGCTACAATTTTATTTATGCACCGTATCCAATTTCCAGCTAGAAAATCGTACATAGCAATAAAGTGAAAATATTCCGTTTAGCAGCTCAGAAAACATGAAAAAACTAAGCACGTATTGTATAAAACTAAAGTTATCTGGAAATATGAAATTCAGAGCACGTTTTAGGAAAAATTGTATTCCCGAAATCCCGACACTCATACAAAATGAGAGTTCCTTATTGTTAGCTATATAGAAATGGGCTTAGGAGAGAATCTTGTTTTGTACATATGAATATTTTCATGAATGAAATAAACAATCTTTATGTGGTTACGCTAATATTAGATTAAATATATGGACGGGTTTAGGATTTAAAAGATAGAATATCAAATTTTCTTGAAAATGTTTCAATCAACAGTCAACTCAGCCTATCGCAGTCCAGTGCTGGGCATATTCTTCTCCCAAAAAAAAAATTAAAATGTTTGGCTTTCAAATCAATATTAAACAAAACATTTGTTTATATTCTTAGGTAGGTACTATAACATACCTAGAAATCTTTCAATCTAATTACCTACATTTGAAATAATAATCTTTCGAAACTCAAAAAGATCCTGACTTAGGTACTTAAAAATATTTAATTGCATTGCTGATTATATTGACGACTTTTTACTTAGAAGCCTTGGGAAACAAATGCAATAGGCATGCAAGTACTATCGACAAAACGGACGCCTTTGCACCTTAAAGTTGCTTTTTGTACCCTCTGGTTCATTGAAGAAACCCTGCCCCTATGGTCCTTTGTTTTCTTTGTCATAAGAACAATTGCAGCTTAAAAGCAAATTTGTTTCAAAATTGGAAAGGCCTGACGTTTGTTGATAGTACATAGACATACGTAATACCAATGTAACAATCAATGTGTTATAGGAATATTATAAAGAACACTTAATAATTATGCATAGCATGTCGCCATTTTCGTAATACGATGATTAAGTACAAGGGTAGCATCACAATGTGTTTATTTATTGTTACAGTGACTATATTTTACCTACCCAGTAAATATAGTAATATTTTATACAAGGTGTAATTGCAATAACTGAAAACCTTTTAAGGGGTCATTGTACTCATCATTATGAACAACTTTTACAATGGGACCAAACCTTAAATCGCGAAAAAAAAATCTGTTGTTCCCTAAATTTTGACGAGCTATGCGAACATAAATGTAGGGAGCAGCTGATTAATTTTTCACGATTTCATGTTTGGTACCATTGTAGAAATTGTTCATTATGATGAGTACAATGACCCCTTAGATTTCAGTTATTGCAATTATACTTTGTGTAATTAGGTACTATTATGTTCAAACATTAAACCCATATAATAATAAGAGACATATTATTAAAAACTGTAACCTACACGTATATTTACCAATGAACATTTTATCTATATAGGTAGGTAAAGGTAGTATAAAACCATATTTTTTCTGTTTTCTTAATCATAAATCAGGCTGGGAAAATTATAAGATTAATTTGCAAACATCATTCTTTGTTTGGGATATTTCCATTTATTTGTATCAATTTCTGATATGTCGTGTGTTAGTGTTTTCTTATCACGGATATCCTTGCAAATGATCAGTTTCTTCCACCACATATTGCAAGTGCATCAATTATAACATTAAGTTCGTTGTACTTGCAAACTTATGTGTAATCGAATCGATTGGGACTGCTTTGTTTGAATTCGATATTCCTTATTTTGAAGTGTGTAAATATTATGTACAAACCCTCATATTATATCCTTGTATTGTGTATCTACATTATGATAGTTTATACAAAATAGTATACTTTTATCTTCACAAATCTCCCAGCAACTATAACCTAGGTAGGTACAGGTACCATAGTAGAACCGAACATCTATACATCGCAAGGGCTTCTCTTGTTTGCAGCGCTCGGCCGCTGTAGTAACGCTTGCTAACGAATCTGGTCATCGTGTGCATGGGATTTTGTTTTCAAATTGGTCAGATGTAAGTTTTCTCGCTAGTACCTATTTATATACTGAATTCTCGTTCTCTGCAAGAACGACACCCTTGCAATGGGTCAATAATATGGTTTAAAAATGGATGTAATCTGAAATCCAATGAACCAACAACTAAGTTACTGTTTATTTCTCGCTTTAAAAATTATACTCCCTGGGCAAAATAATTTATTTTATTCTTAGTTACATAACAACATTGGTAAAACTCACCATACTGGCAAGATAATTCTTTTTTACTGTTTACAGCGCCCGTGTTAGGTGTTTGTTTCCATAAAACTTAATTGATGTTAATTGCCTGTTAACGCTTTGGTATCTGCGTACATTGTAACCTCGCTAAATACTCATAAAAATGTGAAATAGAGGCGAGAGATGTCGAGAACTGGGTTTGAATTTGTTTTAATTAGGACTCGTCTGGGTATTTCTTTGTTTCATGAATTGCGTATTTTTTAATCATTTCTCCAAATGATATAGTGACTAAATCTTAAATTATAATATCTCTGTCTGTATTTCTTTTTATTAACTTTTATTTTTTAATTTTTTTGGTTGAGTGAAAATGTTTCTGTAGTTATGTAGGTATATTTTTCTTAAACATGTACTTATTATGTTATCTATTTTTCTTATAATGTCTGTGTAATTCTAATAAATTAAATTACAAGATTTTCTTTATATTAATTTTTTGTTTGTATAAACCTACCTGCCTACCTGTTTCCGCTGAAGACAAAATTAAACCTAATGCATCGGAGTCATCAAAACGAAAACTGAACGCCTGAAGTAACCAGTATTCTGTTGATAAAGTAATACTGCACCTAGTACCTACATATAGAAAGCAATCAGTATACAGAACACAAAAGCCATTGAATATCAATCCGTAGACATCTAACTGCTACCAAGGATTCTGAAAAACATCTAAAATCAATTAGGTACAGACTAATGCCAGAACCACCACGCTCGTTAATGGATGGGTGATTGCAGTATGCTGTTGGTAAGAGGATGATGCTGCCCATCCTCATGGCAAACCATCCTACAATAATATCATGGATAGGCTTGTAACCTGCTGGTAACTGGTAGAAACTACGACTGGATCTGAAAATATGGAGAAAGGAAAGTTAAAAAAAAATAAAGGTCGTTTTTTAATAACTATTACGAAGACAGTATTTTCTAACATCACAATAAAACTATGTTCGTATTTACACATATATTACAAAAAAAAGTTCAGAAGCTTTCTTAGGGTCAGATATCACATTACCTGCAAGCAATCGATAAATTGCTTAAAATAAAACAATTACACAATGCAGCAATAAATTAACAGACAGAGGGGTAGGTAGGAAAACGCTCTAATGTATTCAAAGTTCTAAAAATCAATACCAACACTGCATGCTTTAATTACTCTATTCCCCACTAGATGTCGCTAGTTTCAGGTAAAACAGTTCAAAGAAGCATCATTTTGGACTGTTAATTCTATTCGATACTAGATGGCGATAAAATCGTTTTCAGGGTGGAGTTTTAAATACTTTAGGTATTCTGCATTGGAATTATGTACTTCATTGAAATTCGATGTTAACCCAAACCCAATAACGTCTTATTGTAACTTGCTGATCGCATTAAAAGTAAACGTTCGTCGTAACGGTCGTTTTAACTCATCTTTTCTGTCTTTTTGGTCTGTTTAGGTATTGTAGGTATTGTAGTACCTACCTGCAGTCAGCCACACGTCGATAGTAACAATTTGACTTTGACAGCGCCTTTATTTCGATTGTAGCAGTAAGGGCGGTTTTGATAGGTCAAGTGTTATTGACATGCGGTTGACCGTACGGTCAACCGCTTGTACATTATGGAGGTAGGTACCTACCTCCATAATTATTAATTAAATCCCATTAATTCACTCACTCGTATATGTTATAACAGTGAGTGTACCTATCCATGAGTTTCAATAACATGTACAGATAAAAATATGACATTTTATCGTCCAAAAAAGATGACATCATGTCTTATTTTTGTAATTAACAAAATAAGTTGGAAAATTGCTTGAAAATGGAACGTACATTCCATTCAACAGGATTTTATTTGTTTATTTATTAAGGGTACACCAACAGCTTCGGAATTTAATGTACCTATTTAATTAAGTAACGGTAAGGTAACAATAGCCTCGGAATTAAATATTCGCCAATTACAGGTGAACTACCATTCTCAGAAATAGGTGATATCACATAGCTAACCTAACCTAACTGTTGCCCGCAGCTTCGCCCGCTTGGATGTCAATATTTCCCTATTTAAATCGGATTTTGTACACAATTTCATTGCTTTTCATTATTTTGAGCGGAACCCTAATTATTGTTCTAAAATAAAAGTACCCTAAGTTACTCCATAGCCTCCTTACAGCTATCTGCCCATGAAAGTCCCGTCAAAATCGGTCCAGCCGTTATGAATTTCATGAGTTTTAATTTTTTTAGGCAGAACCCTAATCGTTTTCTAAAATAAAAGTACCCTAAGTTACTCCTTATAACATCAGCTACCTGCCAGTGAAAGTCCCATCAAAATCGGTCCCGCCGTTTCAGAGATTAGCCGGAACAAACAGACAGACAGATAAAATTTTTAAAAATTGCTTTTTCATTATAGGTCATGTGCATTTAGTAAAAATCTGTTATTTTAACATTACAAACAAACACTTCAATTATATTTATTTGTATAGATGTATAGATAATAAAACTAAAGGCTTTAGAAAAAAATTTAGGGGATCGTAAAAACTAATAAAAGTTTAGGATTTCTGCGATGACCTAAATACTAGATAGTCAGGGAGTACCTAAAGGTTTTATTAATTACGAAACTCATAACGCCTCAGAACATTCAGAAAATTTTAATTACACTCTTAACTACTCACCGTTGTAGGTACTTACTGTTTTAATTGAACTTTGCCATTACTAAATTACTTAATAAAAAACGACCACCGCTAGAAAGCGTGCTACTAATGCGTTTTCAAGCAAATTAGTACATACCTACATATTACTTGTAAGTATGTACCTTTTTACTAACTAATTAACAAGGAAAAAATGAAATCGACTTCAAAAGAAATTAACTCAAATTTCTGAAATAACTTTAATTTCGGAAGTCAGTGTCTTGAGATCTGTATTTTAGTTTTTTACCACCGACTTCCGAAATAAAAGTTATTTCAATTTTTAGGAAATATAGAATAAAATATTCTTTATAACAAAAAATCTCTCTCTCTCTTTATTTCTTTGAAATATCTTTTTAAAGTCGATTAATTTTTTTTAAATTACTTTATTATTTCGTAATTTTTAGTTTTAAGTATAAACTGGAATATTGTTTGTAATAAGTAGTTAATAGTTTTGTTGTAAATACTGCACTAGAATTTGATCAAGGTTTTGAGAGGTTTTCCCTTTGACAGATAAGCCAGGCCGTCACACTTACACGTATTAGTTTATATCTTGAAAACTACTGAACTGATTTTGATGAAAGTAAATGTAAGCCCATAAAAAAAACACAATAACAACCCGATTAATATTTTCGGAGAAATGCGTGGACAAACATACATATACCTATAAAATGTTGTATATTTGATTGGAAGCCCTGATAGATTATCGTATGTCAATATATTGCAGTACCAATAATATTACATACATATACATACGTGTCGAATTGATAACCTCCTTCTTTTTTGAAGTCGGTTAAAATGTTGCTACATTCATTTCAGAATTTCAGTGATCAATTTCTTAATTCCCATTCACACGTTGCAAGTTTCTTGCCTGGGCATACAACAAAATTGATAAAATAAATGACTTGCATCGTCTCTATAATAAACACTGTTTAGACGGTGAAACTTTTATAGTTGCTTCAATTTATGGTTTGCCACAGGGAACCGTGTAAATCAGGCTTTACAGAATATCCAGTTTATTACAACAGTCAGCAGAGGTATTTACCTACTTTTGATTCGGAATTCGTTCATTGGTTATCTACATACTTGTTAAAGCAAAAGCAATGTTTGTTCGAAGCCTTGATTTTGAATTAATTATAAACCTATTTTAATACCTTTTAAGCATCATCTTTTCTGGTGTAGGCACTTTTTAAATCTCAATCATTTAAAGGTAAATATAACCGAGACTAACAAAAACTATATTACGTTTTATATCAAAACACTTTTTTGGTAAAAAATTATTAATACCAAAAAATCTTTTAACATCTAAATAAAACCTTCTATTTGTGTCTCACAATTTCATAGAGCGGAGAGCCGCCGGTAGGTACCGACTCCGAGGTACCAGGAATGTATAAGGAAAGAAAAGATTAATGACTATCGCGGGACGGCAGACAAGCGCGGCCACGTTTGACAGGCGCAGGTGCGCTATTTTCATAATTGGCCCGACCCGAGACCTTTCAGCTTTCAGGAACTACAGTGAGTGTGGTCATGAGAGTTCATGTATGGTGATGTTTCTTTGTTTTAGATCAGTCTGTGGGGTAATTAATTTGATTAACGCTTTGAAGGCTATAGCAGTAATAACTATAACACTTCTATTGTGTCTTGTTTGCATCCCGCAAAGTGTTAAGCTTGCCTTAGCTATTTATAAGAACCTCTTCCTTTTCATAGTTGCCTGGTACTCGCTCATATATGTAGGTAAGAAGCTGAGACCTTTTAGCTTTCAGGTAGGTACCTTATTATGACGTTCCAATGGCACCACGATTCTAGTGCGCAAGAGAGACCTAGTTATACATGACCGATAACACCATCCCTTTTTCGAACTGGAATCATGATGGCGTTAATACTTCACAATACGGCCCTAAGAACTGTAATGAGTGTGGTCATGCGAGTTCATGTATTGTGAAGTTTTTTTGTTGGTTTTAGAGCGATGCTGTGTTATAAATAAGTTGATTCTGCTTACCTTAGCGGTTATAATAAATATATAACAACCTCTTTCTTTTTGTTACCTTACTCGTGTCTATAGGTAAAAGACGAGCGTATAATTTACTGTATTGTTTTATTTTTGCTTTAATTTTTGGCACTTTGGTATCTAGCCACAGGAAAGGTAGGTACCTTTCCTGTGGCTAGATACCAAAGTGCCAACTAGACCCAAATAGACTGACGTAGGTACGTCAGTCTATTTTGATGATATACCATGGTTCTAGGTTATGTAAAATCGCCGATTATGTCCTAGAAGAAAGAAAAACAGAGGAAAACATCGTGAGGAACCCGGCATGTCCTACAACCAAAAATTCGAAGTCATGTGGCATCCACCAACCCGCACTGGGCCCGCGTGGTGGATTACGGCTCACTCCCTCTCACAGAAAGAGGAGGCATGTATCCCAGTATAGGGAACATTATAGGCTGGTTATATGTCCTTGAACCCGATTTGTCCATCGCTTTTATGGAAGAGCCTATATTCAGCGATAGATGTTTGATTAAGAACATCACTATCTTCAATGTAGTACAAAAATGTTCTCATCCACATACCATCTTATTTCACTTCTATCTCAAGTAACTCTATAACTCTATATTAAGTGGATTACGTCACTAATCCCGCACCGGACAGGGCTGCCACGTGTGCGAACATGAAAATCTGACACACAGGGGCTCACCTTTCTCCGTAATGAGTAGGTACTATTAATCACGCGAAGACCGTATGTTGTTCGCTAAACTTAAGCACTACTTGACATGTATCTTCGTCCTGCATCTGTGCCAAAACTAACGACTTGTGATGGATTAGAAAAAAAATTTAAGACCCCTATTGTAGATGTGAAGGTAAACTTTTTTTGTGTGCGACTTTTGAACTGTCAATTTTCGAGATTAAAAATTAATCATTGAGCTTTTTTTTATAGTGCTGTTGGATTAGATTGATCAAAGGATCAGAAAACCTAGCAAAGAATTATAAATTAAAAATGTTCCTATCTTTACACTTGCACTAATAAAAATACACACGACAATGTTATGGTTTTCCTACCAGATAACAAGCGACACCTCTCAAAAACTCTCAATCTGCTTACTCTCTTTTCCTTTTCCACAAACATCTCACTCAAAAATACCGCTATCGCAAATCAACCGCTCCCAAACTCCTACCATAGAAAAATTGTGTAACTCAGCGAAAGCATTGCAAGCAGGAAGGGCCACGTCAGAAATTACTATTATACCCTTCGACATAATTAATGAACTGCTTATTCAAATACATTTAAAACTATTATTCATGCCGTTTACGTTTGAAACGTTCCGACCTTTTCTGTGAAAGGACTCCTTTATATTATTAATTAAAAAAAACGTTGCCTTATGCGATTTTTAAATAGTCCTAGCTAAAGCTGTAACGAATTTTAAGGATAAATATTTTTTGTCGACAATAGTTCGTTATTAGATTATTATGTAAGTAGTTAATGATCTTTGCACAATTCTTTGAATAGTAATTGGTAGCAGTTGAAAGTAACCATTTAGGTACGCCTCGTTATGCGCCTGTTTGTTATTTATGTTTGGTTCCTATAAACAAAAATTAACCGTTTTGCCAATGGTAGCATTTTTATAGCCAAAGAAGGCTATAAAATAATACATTCGTAGGTAAGCTAATTTTACCTGTAATAGCTACTTCCATATGGGAGGGTCTACTATGCAAAGTTATGAAGTATTTGCTTCATTATCGGTAAAGATACAAGAGTCTTAATTTTTACCAATAATGGTCCCTAAATTATAGGAACTGACCATTAGAGGCATAATATGAACTACGACATAGTCGTGAGTTGTCCTTAGTTTTTCTTCGCAGCTTCGTGAGCTAAACCATCATCGAGATTTTATCTACGGCTTAATTATACTTAGGTACTGGCCAATATTTAGACTAAAATATTAATAATCCCATTTTATTGTAGATATTTATACAGAAAATCACGTAAGGGTATTTCCTAATTAATTATAACAAAATAAATAAGACAATTACCTACCTAGCTAGTCAAGAAAATAATCAGTACTAAGATAATGAAATAACAATACACATACAATGATCACAAAAAGGACGATGGAAAAAACTTCAACAAAGTAACGAAGAAAATGTTTTCTGCAAGAACAGAGTCCGCTTCGTTCGCTTCGCTTTCCAGATTACTATGACCTTCCCCACCCCTCTATATCTAAAGAAAAGTGGTTGGAATAGCGGTGTGCGGTGTTCCTCTAGGGTTCATTTTATAATGGTCGGTAAAGATTTCCCGAATGTTTTTTCCTTTTGATATTTTCGCTATTCGACGGATTAGTAGGCACCTTCTCATTATTATTACTGGAGCGAATCCCTGGGAAAAGCGACTGGTGTTTCTGATATTCGACGTAACGCTTGCATGCCCAGTCGCACGCTTTCGATTAGCTGTATGCTTTGTGTGCCAGCCCTTATATTGGCGCGCATTTTGCTGATTGTTACAGAAGGGTTCCATTTTTGAAATTGGTTGTTGATAAAATTAATAACTTTATTTGTTGGCTCACAGCTGTAGGTACCTTTACTGAGTTTTATTGAACATGGATAGTTTAGGAGAAATATTATACTAGGCAGACCTCTTGTAAAACATTTCAATGAGTTAATTATCTGCTACTAAGTATTTATGAAATAAAAGGACTTAAATGTAATAAATACTACAGCGTCAAAACTGCTTCCTTGACTATTTATTAAAGGAATCTCAAATTATTATTTCAAGAACAAAAATGCTCACTGCAATTTCATCGTTAGGTACGGTAAAATAATAACTATACTCGTATTTGTACAAAATAAATTATTTTTCGCGTCCAGAGACTTATAATATTGCATTTTCCATATCGAAATCCCATTGTAACATTGCACAGCGAACTTTTAATCAAGTCCTGGAGAAACGATTTACTACGAACAAAGAGTAATCTCGAAATAACCAGAGGAGACATGGCTAAAAAACGTTGACGATGTGCTTTCATCTCTAATGTGAGTTACCTTGATTCTCAAAAATTATCGTTGCTATTATTCTGCCGAATAAGAGTGCAGTGACGCTTTACAGTTAATTTGTTAAAACTTCTACCAATTTCACACCGGGGTAGATATCTGAATATAAAACGGTATAAAACTGAAAACCACTGTTGACTGCCAACACATTATTTCACTTACTTAAGTTTTTACTTTGGTCTCACACTTGTCTTCGCTAGTTTTCAGCTGTTCAGCTGTTATTTGGGATCATAAGTCGCCGGTGTATCAAGCACACCGTTTTATTAAACCGTGAAAACGGCATGTGTAAATGATACACTATATTTCATAATTTCCATTTTAGTCGATATTGCAATAGTAATACGTAGTACTTTCTAAGTCCACGCATTTCGTTTCGTTCATTCTTAAATTTCGGTCATTTTGATGTACGACAACACTACGTGCGAGGTGTATCCGCTTTGAGAAATATTATACTCTGTCACTTAAAATAAACTTGGGATGTTTTTTCTCAACTTGGGATGCTTGTAAATAATGATTATTGTACTATTGCAATATCGTTTTATTTATTATTTATGTTAACAATATGTTAACCTTACATTTTAAACCATAAAACATATAGGTCATCGATCGTTTTATTAAATTAAACCCATTTACTTGTAATCTGAAATCAAAATTTTCGTTGTTCATGTTTACGACCAATTTAAAAATACAAGTCGATCGTAAATTCTTACGAAATACACACTGTTTACTAGCTCTGTTCGTAGCCATTCTAAAAAACCCCAAGTGTCTACTCATTTCTAAGAACTCAAGCTACTACCGCTTTTTTTCATCATCATTTAGTCATCGGCCGGTCCGCCGGCCGGCCGATGAGTAATGCCGCTTGCACGCTACTGCTTTTGTCTGGCGAGCGCATGCACACAAGCGGTTATGACGTTAATAATCACAGCCTTAGACAAGATTCAAAGCATCCTATAAAACAATTTAAGTAGTGTCATAAATGAATAGCATAGCATAAGCATAATCAGCCTATAATATTTCTACTGCTGAAACACAGGCCCCTTCTTTTTAAGAGGGAGTGGTAATCCACCACGCAAGATCAATGCGGATTTGGTGGGTGTCACATTTTTTCGGTTTTAGGACATGCCGGTTTCCTCACGATGTTTCCCGTCACCGTTTTGAAAGCAGTGGTGATGAAATAATTTACATAAAGTGTCTGTCTGGTTTCGAATCTACGACCTACAACTCGTAAGTATTAATACGAATAGTTATGACCGTTTGGGCACTTTTCTGGCTGATAGCGATGCGGCTGAATTTTTTGATGCCCAATAAACTCACCCCTTTTTTTCCTTCATATACTTGTATATAATATATATATTTTAGTGTTATATTGTATATTATATTTCAGATTTGTGTAAATTACAATAAATAAATTTGTATAGTAAATAAAACAAGCAGTAAATCAGTATCTTAACATTCTTAAAATGAATAAAGAAAAAATTTACAATTATTTATATATTCCTAATATGACATTATAATAAACTTTATCTCTTGGACTGACATAGTTATAAGTTTGACATCAATTAATCAATTTGTTCTCTAAAAATCTAATGCATGAGCTCTTATTTTTTGTTGTTGTCTTTCTTTTTAAAAATTTAATTATTTAATAGCATTATGCAGGATAAAATTAAATATTTGCACACCATATGTAATGGTAGAATGTAAAGGGGCCATTATAGTTTTAAGATCATACATACATTGATAAACCTACATTCTGGCAAATAAATAAATTTGATTGGATAAGCCACGGCCCCTTTTACTGGGCCACCACTGCTCTCTGTAGGCAGAAACCTCTTCCAACTTCCCTGTCTCCACGTTGCCTAGTTTGGCCCGCCCGCAGCCACAGTCGCCGGCCGACGGCGCCCGCGGCGGGCGCCCACCATTAATCACTAGTTTTAGCTCACGTTGAACGCTGACTAGCCGTACCTACTGCACTGCAATGTTCAGCTTGCGGTACTGTGGAAAATTGCTTTTCTGTTATTTGCAGTGTAGTTTTTAAAATTATTTCAGGATTTATGTATATTTTTGGGCAGAATTTAGAAAAAATGTTTTTAGCTTATCTTTCTCTGGATGTTATAGAAGGACAGTGGGCTTTAATTCATCATCGGGCTTTTGCGGTATACTACGCAATACGTGCTTCCCTACCTACGAACGCATTTACATAGGTACTTGGTAACTATGTTCCCAAATCCAAAATCAATACTGAAATATAGATGAAAATATATTCACTTTATAGACAAAAGGCTTAACCATAAGGTGTTGCATCTCGAAACCAAATATATTCAAAAATCTTTTTTGTTTCGTTCAAATCGTGAAATGTAAATAGAGATACTTTAATCGAATGTCAGTCAATCTGTACACGCTACGCCAACAGTTATCACTGACACGTAGCTACAAGTTACTGCAGAAAAGCTGAATTGTATGTTATCGATGCTTAAGAAACGACAACAATTTATAACGCTGTAGGTATCACAGATGAAGAAACAGACCAGCAGTGTGAGAAATAATATAATATTAGTAAATACTGCATACTACCTACCTTAATAGATAATACTCTAGATCTTACGAGTAAATTCAATCTATGCAATAGAATCGAAAACTAAGAGTTACACAACGCCACATTTTTAAGACACAGATAGATGCCAATAGCCTTGGGTGCATAGCTTGCGAGTACTGTGCTGAGCTCACGCAACGCGTCGTACGTCCACCCAGTAATAGGACTCGCTCATTAAGGAGCGCTGTCCTAAATTAGACGCATTATTAATTTTATTATACATAAAACAAATGTAATCGGTGTATATTCCGGAACTAAATTGCAAAGTAATTCGTCACATAGACCAGATTCGACGATATCAGGCCGAAGGCGGTTCAGAGGTGCAGAACAAAAAGAAGAATTGGCATTTGGGCACAGAAATCGAGGACAGTAGCTTGTCACCACAGACAGCATCCGCAGGCGTAACGGGTGAGAATGGCGATTCCATAGGCGCCGAATTTCCAAAAACCGCCGAAGAGGTCCATCAGGGAGAGGAGGACAGGACGAGTGTTGAGCCATTAGCTTTGCATTCATCCACGACACAAGATCATTCAAGGAGTCCCGACCGGCCTGTACCGCATCTGACAGAAGAAGGCGGTGAGAATGTTTTAGAACCTGACCAACAGAATCGTAGACACAAACGACGGGTTTCTGCCTGTTAATTATAAGCCATTTTTCTGAAGTATGTGGGGAAGGGAACGTTATGTATGGTACTTACCCCTACTACGCGTACGACACGCGTGTGTTTGTGTCTGCACGCGCGCGAGTTCGAATCGCGTACCTTTGAGAATAAAACAGTATGACACTGACTCGTGGTTTGTTTATACGTGCGCTACCCCCGCTCCCATCAAATACGTAACAGTATTATATTAAAACACGTATACTAAACGATAAATAATTAAATCATCTTTAAAATGGTGAAAATTTCATGAAAATACGCTTGATAGTTTTTGCGTGATTCTCTGTTTTTTATCCGCGTTAGACCTAACTTTACAAATTAATTACAGTATGTCATATCAATATAATCTAAAATATTCACATATTAAGTTATTAAAAAAATACTCTTATTTAACATGCTTTTTTTTCCAAATCATAAATACTACTCGTTTAGACGTGATCTTCAGTTTAAAATCATTAAAAGTCGGTTATCGTCCCCTTAAGAGACGTAGTATTTTGCGATCCGGATGTATAACAGCAATTCTCTCACAGTTATTTATTTATTTAGTCAGAGTAGTTATTTACCACAATCACTAATCCGATCAAGTGTTACCTATAGATTCAGGATTTCCTTCTTAACTTCTGTATTTACAAACTTCTGTACCAGAGCTGCTTCAGTTTGCGTTACATCGTGCAACTCCGATCTTTACTCCAAAACAATCAAATTCAATCAACTCCAACTACAAGTAAGTATACAAACTCCTACTGACCAAATCGGCAGTTGCTACCAATATAATACTAATCTCTATCAACTTACAACCGATCGGTATGTCTGTCTGTACACGGAATATTGTTGGTAGTTGCCGAGTCATCTAGGGAGCCAGTATCGAACAGTAGTTAGCGGTGATCAGCGCCATATGGGGTTCCAGTCTTTGTACCAACGAATTCGATATGCCTTTGTTGTTCACGAAAGTTTGGGAAAATAATGAATTAATTTTTGGATTGTGCATGTAAGCATAACATTGTTAATAGTTGTGTTGATACGGGGATTACAGCTTGCTGTCGTATTTTGAAGTGGTTGTAGGTGTTTCAAGTTCTCAAAATTATAACGACGAAAATAATCCTTTAGTTTGCAGATTGTAGGTAGTGGAGTTCTAATTTGCACCTTATCTCGAGGTAGTTGGTAGAATCAGTAAAGCATTAACCATATCATTAAAGTTCCATAAATTGCGATCACTTATTTCTATTAAGGTTGGCTTAAATGCAAATATGAAAATAACACTACTGACTTCAGTTGCTTCTTCCTCTTTGAGTTTCCTGGTACCCTCTGAAGGTCTTATTAATTGTTGCAAATCATTAAGCTCTTTCAGTAATTTGCATCCGCATACACGTCACCATGTATTTATATAACTGCTTTTAACTATTTAACCTCTTCAAAAAAACTGTCATTGTAACCATTCGCAGACGCCTCAACATCTTTATATCCAAGACTTTGCATATCTCAAAGAACAGTAGCACAAAATGATTTATAGTTTCCTAGACAAAATGTTTATTGTTACAATTTACAACAATAGCAACCCCTTTCGTGCAATTTTCGCAAACTACCGTTTGTAACTGTTACAATTTTTGTCTGTTTAGAAATAATTTATGGTGTCGTAAAGGTGGTCTGTGACAATGGAAGGTATTCGCAAGTCACTACCCTTTTGTAGGTCAGTTACTATTTGCCTGTATCGATAGTGTAATGTATCGGGTGGGCAGCGATGCTCAAACTGTTGTGGGGGTGGAAACGGAGAAGTGAATTGAAACAATCATAACACATTTCTCCGAATAAAAGTACATGCCTTGTTTACAAGTCCCAAAAAGTCACATCATCACTGTTCATTGCAAGAAGTGGTCCGCCTTTGGCTCTCAAAACTTCCTCTGATTTTGGTAAGTTCATAGTCATTTTAGGCTGCTGATGCTGCAAGCTGCTATTTGTGACCCGGATATTATTCTTGTAAATAAATGTATTTTCTTTCTTTCTTTGGATAAACCGACTGCGGCACTTTTTCTGTAAAATTAAATCAGGGATCGGTCCTGGGGCCGTATCTGTGGGATACCGGGTATGACAGGGTGCTGCGTGCTGACCTCCCTAGCAGCGTCAGCGTGGTTTGCTACGCTGACGACACGCTGGTTCTGGCGCAGGGGAGGTCGCACCAGACGGCGGCCGAACTAGTGACATGCGGGGTTGCGACAATCGTCGAGAGGATCCGGCAATTGGGACTCATGGTAGCCCTGCACAAGTCCGAGGCAATGTGTTTTCATGGTCCTCGGAACGCGCCACCGTCGGGTTCCCAAATAACGTTAGGAGGGGTTCACATCGGCGTCGAGTCGACGATGAAGCCGGTAGAACTTCGTGGAGCATTTCCGACGTTTGGCTCCCAGAGTGGAGTGGGGTGGGGATGCCTTGAAGCGGCTCCTGCCCAATCTAGAGGGTCCAAACGCCTCCTGTCGGAGGCTCTACAAGGGGGTCCTTTGCAATTTACGGGGCTCCGGTGTGGGCGCGTTCCTTGAGGCGGCGACTAGTCCACCGGTTAAACGCGTCCCAAAGGATCATGGCAATCTGTCTAGTCCGGGGATACCGCACTGTCTGTGGTGAGGTGGCAAGACTCTTTGCCGGATTGCCACCATGGGATCTGGAAGCAAAAGTCCTCGCGCATTTATGGGAGTGACGCGAGGATGCAGAAAGCCGGGGCTTAACTCCGCTGCCATGAGAAATCATGACACAGCAGACAGAGCTTCGGCGGGATCTCATGGCGATATGGAGAAAGCAACTGTCGCAACCCAGCGCTGTGCACGCCACAATTGCGGCGATTAGTCCCTTCTTTGAGGAGTGGCTGGAGAGGCGCCACAGCGTCATCACCTACTGCCTGACGTAGGTCCTCATCGGACACAGGTGCTTCGGGAGGTCCATGTTCCGGATAAGGCGGGAGGAAACGCCCGGGTGTCACCATTGTGTGGATCACCCGGAGGACAAGGTGGAGTATACGGTGGAGGTCTGCCCGGCTTTGGCGGAGCACCACCGCGTCCTCGTGGAGGCGATCGGCGGCGGCGATCTCTGGCATCCGGCCCTGGTCTAGACCAAGGTATGAAGCGAGAGTGCATTGGAAGCCGTCACCTCCTTCTGGATAAGCAGTAATGCTTGCGAAGGAGGAGGCGGAACGCGTGAGGGAACCTTTGCGCCCTCACGCTTCTAGTCGCCGCAGGACACGCCCTGGGCGTCGGGACTGGAGAGCCAATTCCCGGCTACCGTAGGCGCGGGCTTGCGGACGGCGAGCAATGAGTAGCTCGCCGTTCAGTAAGGACCAGGCCAGGGTCGACGGCGTATTGTGTTCTACGCGCGCCTCAACGAGATGTCAGCACGAATATATGGGGTTCGCTAGGGCCGATGCCTGCCAGGGTCCCGGGATATTCGAAAGAGTTACCGTAGCCCCTGGGACAGGCAACTTAAGGAACACAGGTGGATTTTAGTCAGTAAAAGTCTGACATGCTCACCCACTCCGCCCAGAGCGGGAGAAATCATTTGATAGTTTGCCACTCAAAAAAGAAGTATACTAAAACTAGAGAGCAGTGGTGACCCAGTGGTATCAGCTCGAACTTACGAGTTTGTAGGTCGTGAGTTCGAACCCAGTCGGGCACTTTGTGTACTTAATTTCATCACTACTGCTCTCAAAACGGTGAAAGAAAACATCGTGAGGAAACCGGCATGTCCTAGAACCAAAAATTCGAAGACATCCACCAATCCGCACTGGGCCCACGTGGTGGGTTATGGCCCACTCTCTCTCACAGAGAGGAGGCCTGTGTTCCAGTAGTGGGAACATTATAGGCTGATTATGTATAGGTACTAAAATTAAGGACAGCCAAGCCAAGGAATACTCAAACTATCAGTTCACGACTCGCACTGTTCATCGTCATAGCAGGCAATGTTAATGCCTGTCAGGAAGACAAAATACTTACGGTCACGAACTGGCTGAAAACATTTTTTTAGACTTAGCAATGCTGGCAAGTTAAGCCACCCACATAGTTATCTACATGTTACAGACTTTGCATATGCAAACGGTAAACTATACACACGCCACATTTTTTACCATAGCAACACTATAACACCTACACAAGACAAACATATTCCTCCATTACCGTCACACATAAAATAAATGAGTCTTTTTAATTAAATTCAATAACCTCGCAGATAATAGTAAAATTAACCCTTGAGTACAAACGGCGGCATTCATTGCATACAATGAGAGTTTGAGAATCGCCGACAACCGACATACAGCGGCACAATGCCTCGCTAATGATCTTCTTAACATTCAAGTCGCCCACGCGCGTCTTTTGTCTCCAAAAACTCCTAAGTTTTTCATTCGCACGTCTATTTTTCAAGCAGCATGATGCTAAATAAAAATTGCCAGTGATTGAGGGATCTGGGTCAACGGGTTAGCTCTGAATGGGCGTCCGGTGTGTTGCGACAGAAAAAACTTTTAAAAAGAAGGTTGATTGGATCACGGGCATTCGTTGTTTTGCTACCGAGTGTTAATTAACTTGCCATAGAGGCATAGACGAACAGTAATAGATTCGTGTGTGGAAGGCTGTTGTAGTGTAAGTGAGGTGGAATAACTACTGGTGTGGTTACAATGTTGGTTCATATAGGGATCGTGATCATTTATGTGCAATTGTGCATTCTTACTAAGCTTTGCAAGTTGATATCCATATACTTATGACTTGAATACGATGATAACTTCAATATGATTTTAATCAAGTAATTAAAAAAAACACGGTTTGTGCCCTTCAAAATGAGTAGAAAAATCCCTTTCCTGTCTAATGAATTTTTATTGTACTTAGAATAGTAAGGCGTCGAATCATAACAAGCCAGTATTCTCCACTGTATGATACCTATTCACATTAGTTTAATCAGCAATGATTGAATTAATGTACTTTAGTAATAACTTATTGTAGCCAATAACTCAACAGTTCTTAGTATTCAAAGTGACCTGATGATGTCAAGCCTGCCACGCATAGATGCTTCCCCAGCAATGTCGTTTAAAATGCGATTTGCGGTTTTAAAATAGGTAAATATCTGACTTCATCATTATTTCCAAGATAATCGTGTAAATTGAAGGGCATCTAAATTAGTTTCACTTGACGCTATACCTTTATATGGAGAATGTTTATTTGGACATAATTTTATAGCTGAGCACTAAGAAACTTGAAAGGCATTGTTGTAGGAAGGATAACAAGCCAGCCAGGCGTTATTAGGTGCGTTTAAAATATGTTAAGGGTTGTTTGACACAATATTTTAATTAGCATAATTGGCGTGGGTGTAAAATATTCAAAATTTCTTAAGAATAATGAGGTCCTGTGTTTTGATCAATATCTTTGCCAGCCGTAACCAACTCAACGGTTCACTGCTGAAGATTCACTCTTCCGAATTGCGCGACAACACTCGGTCTGCCTACCGCATCCTGCCTATACCAGCCTTATTAAGCTCGCCAGCCTAGCCATTTAAGATGCTTCATAATGGTGACATACGGAGAACCACGCAAACTTTTCATACCAGTAACCTCTCGCTTCACTAATTTGTCAACGAGGTTCTGCATGCTTTCGAAGATAGATTTGAATCTAGAATTACCTTTACCAGCGAAGTAATTCCTTTGTTACATTTGACTATGAATAACATGCAACGGCAACTCCAAAAAGTTTTTCAAGCACATTCCTCCAGGGCCGGTTTGTCAAGCGGTTTCCTTGCTCTCTTGAAATAATAAGCAGTGCATGCCGAGGATGATCCGTGACGTCACTGCTATGTGACATCGTCGTCTATTAATCATGAACAAACCGCCGCTCGCGATCGGGGATGTAAAATCGTTTACAAACATCCGTAGCTTAAAATATCTGTTAGAGAGTTTATTTTTGTTGGATTTCAAAGATAAGTTGTTTAATTTTATTTTACGTTTCAAGATTTGTAAGACTTTAGTTGACGAACTAGCATTTTGATGGACGGACCACCTGCAATGGAAAAGGAATAAGGTCTGGCCATAAAAATCTAAGCATGGCACAAAAGGGAAGTAACACACTGAAAACTTGTCTTCAGTTTTCCTAATTCTAAGACCCATCTATTGGAAGAAATTTTTCGCAACACGGTTCGCACAGTTTTTTACATGATAGAGGTAAAAAAATAAAAATAACATATCCCTTTTCAAAACAATTACCTAGCCTGTCAATTTTGACATTTTATCATTATTAACATTATAGCAAAAATCGTGTGAATAACTTCAACATGATCATTAACAAAACATGTCTAAACCCAATTGTATTGTACCTAGCGGTGAAAATGGAAAACCCGTCGATATGTGCAAGAATTCATACAATGCAACAATTTCATGCGCCATAAAACATCTCTACAGCATCCAAACTCGACGCGAGATGAAAACGAAACGAGTGGCGTCCGTATCGAATAAAATAAATCGATTTATTTTCAAAAACGATTTCGTTATTTTCTTGACGTGGGATTGAGGGGCGCCGATGACAGCGTTTGTTATTTACCAAAAAATCTAAGATCGATGATGGCATCAAGTTTTCAACAATTGTCGTTTTTGGCAGGAATTTAAAAGATATTAATTGGTCGCAAGCGATTAAACATAGGAATTGGATAAGAATGCCTTTAAAAATCATGCAGGTAGACGGATCCATATTCGTAACCCTATACCTATTCACAGCAACTCTAAATTATTCGATAGTCAAGTATGTACTTAGTTAAACCAAACAGCGAAATGATATAAATTAGTTTTGTCAATGGCAGCTAGGTAGTACACTATTGAGTATTAACTCTGTAGTTCCTAAAACTTGTTCATTACCATGTCATCTATACAAATAAATAAAGTTGAAGTGTCTGTTTGTAATGTCAAAATAACAGCTTTTACTAAATGCATATGACAAATTTTTGTCTGTCTGTCTGTTTGTTGCGGCTAATCTCCGAAACAGCTGGACCGATTTTGACGGGACTTTCACTCGCAGATAGCTGATGTTATAAGGAGTAACTTAAAGTACTCCTATTTCAGAAAAATATTGAAATTCGAAACGGTTGGACTGATTTTGACGGGACTTTCATTGAAAGATAGCCGATGTTATAAAGAGTAACTTAGGGTACTTTTATTTTAGAAAAGTAATTAGTGTTCCGCAAAAAAAAAATAAAACCTATGAGATTTTGAACAAAATCCTATTCAAATAGGGAGTATTGACATCCACGCGGGCGAAGCCGCGGGCGACAGCTAGTGTGTAATAAAACATACAGAACCTGTCTATCTTCTCCAACATTTCGAAAAAACAATTTGCTACATGTAACTTTATATTATTTGCCCAATGTAAACAAAGACCAGTCTTATCACACTAGTGTTAATTCCCCAATTCCCAAATGGCGAATGGTCATCACAGTGCCCTCTGTAATCCACTATAGCTGTGCCAATCAGCACTATAAAGGGACGTGTAGTCCGTAGGGATGCGAGGACATAGGACCGAGGGAGGAACAAGGACCATGGGGTAAAAAGGGGAGAGGGAGAGGAATGAACGATGAATGCGAGGGGCGCAAAAGAGGGAAGTTCTTAAAATCACTCGTATGGAATGGGAAAATTGTTGAAGTGTAAATTTGTCGCTGACGCAAAAAGTCGGCGAGTGCTTTTTTGTACGTTTCAGGGGTTTTCAGATGTTGGCATGTTTGCTGCGATAACTGGAAATAACGCCTCAGCCACCAATGTTTCAATTAATATTATATTTACTTGCCTAAAAAGCACATAGTCTAGAAGTGGCCGGTTGCTCTTTGAGTTATAATGCTACTTAGAAACCTAGTTTGCTGAAATTAACCTAGCGCTCCGTTTACTTCAAATTCTTAGTTATACGCATGAGTTAGTTATTTATAGCCATCAAAATAGAGCAGAAAGTGCTGCTATAAATAAACAACTCGCTAAAATTACTTTTCACCGAAAATCCTGAAGGGGTAGCCAACCTTCTGTCAGAGTTGCCTACCACAATAATTTTTCACCAAAAATCGAAAGTTTATATACCCTTATTTACAGTCTAAACCACTGATTACTCACCTAATTTTAAAACTATTCAGAAAACTTTCAATGTTAACCCAAAAACAAAACAAAATCGCCAACTTTGCTTTCAGTGTATTCCAACTTTTAAACACATTCAAGTAAGCTACCCTTTGAAGGTGTTAATTAATTGTGAAAGTATCCAGAGACTATCCCACATAGTCCATTAAGCACAAAGCTCTAGCTTAACAGTTACTGTTCTTTTTCCATGACCCTCGGAGCAAAATCCCTAAAGTCCAGTCGAGTGTCCAATGAAACTGACCCTCCCCGCCTCTTTGGAAGTTCCAAAAATATGATGTATCAGGTGTAATGTGGTGTAGGTTAGGGGTCAAGTGAACCTGGTCAGTGAGTGACCGCAACTTTTGTTTTATTCAACATAGGTCTACCTGCTGAGAGGTGGCCTTTAATTGGATTAAAGATTGTTGATAAAAGGGCTTTTAATGTAAGCGCTCTGAGGCGGTCGGTGGCCGTTGACATTTAATTATGGGACGGCTATTGATTTTAAGTTCTCGCACGCTATTGGCTAGTTTTGTACGCCTTTATGGTGTAAAAGAAGAAATGGAATTCGTTTCTATTAGTGTGTAAGGTCAATAGGAGAGGCTTATGTCCAGCAGTGGACTGCTGTAGACTGGTGATGAATGTGTGAGCTCTAAGCAGTGTGTTTGTGGGCAAGATATGAGATAGGTATTAGTTGCAAATATTTACACCACAGTCTGTTGTTGTGATATAATATCGTTAAGTTTCCTTTACGTATCTGTACATAAATTATTATTTTATAAAGTCGCTATTCGTGTCTATCTGTGTGACTGCGTAGTTCTTTTAAACTGCGCACCGGATTTCGATGTGGTTTTCACCATCATTCAGAGAATTTATTCCGGAAGGTTTACGTGTATAAAAAAATATTATCCTAAATTAAAAAGGACTCTCTGTGATTTCTTTTTTGACTAAGTAAACTATTTTTTACAATTTGCGCTGTTTGAAACACATTTTTACGTATGATAGGTACGTTTTTACTCAAATCACTGTCTGCCTTCTCAAATACTTTTTGTTTATATGCTTTCTTCTATCTGTGAAAACTTTTAATTGGCCTTTTTTTGTTACACTCAATCGTGCAAAAGTGTTTAGCTGTAAGTTTTCCAAAAACTGTAAAATAAATTATTAAAAAGTTACTTATAGTAAAGAAAACTTGATGTTTTGTCAAGTCATTCAAACTGTGCGGAGCCGGGGCGGGTCGCTAGTTTTCAATAAAATAAAGTCCCAACTTGTTTATTAATAGTTATATTTCAATCTAATGAATAATGCACATTACATACAATCTCTTCCAACACCTGAAATATAATGTCATAAACAAAATGATGTATAGTCAGCAGCGATAGATTTCACTTGCGCAGCGTGTGTTGTTGATTAAAAGTAGTCAAAATCTAAACCATCAATCTGCTAATAACGTTTATAGAATGATTTGTGGATTGTGGATGGTTCAATGTTTTAAATTAAAGTTAAAGAAGGCAAAACAAATCACTTTCATGACATGTGCAGTTAAAAGCTAGCCGTGCCGGTAGCCAGGGCAAATCTCCTGTCGAAAAACCCAACGATCCGCATAGTAAATGAAGTCCATGAAAGAATAGATGATATATATTTTCGTTCAGTTTGAGTGAATTTGCAAAAGTTCTATTAAATGTAGTAAGTTTCGTAAATATGTTAAGATTGTTCAGTATTAATAAAAGGGAGAGCTCTATGTTTAATTGTTAAGTTATTATGTTTTTTAGACTAATGACGGATCTATGTTTAGTACCTAGTTAGATATCTAATTAAGTAGGAAGATACTTTTTTGTTTAATTTTGGTTGAGTATATTGCTGTTTAACTGGTAGATTGATAATGTACATACATATTTCGTTATGAATATGTATATCAGCTGTTTTAATAATATTAAGTATTAATAGTTGATAGCCACACTATCGAATTAGGTCTTTGATCTGTAAACGTAGTTGTAAGAAGTAAAATAAATAAATAAAAAGCACGAATATTTCCGGAACCTCAACATCACACATAAAGGCAATGCTTGTACAGTCCCTAATATTCCCCATAAGCTACTATGGTGATGTTTCTTACTATGACCTGAATGCGGATCTCCTCAATAAACTTCACCGCCTATTCAATAACTGCATTCGATTCGTTTTCAGTCTTCGTAAGTATGACACGTATCCGCGCACCGACTGCTTTTAAAATGGTTACCAGTTCACCAGAGCGCAGAGAGTTGAGGGCTCTGTCTACGTTGTTCTCTATTATTGACAAACCCACTTATCCTTCTTACCTGAGTTCCCAAATTCAATACTTATGCTCTGCCTATAGTAAAAATCTTCGCTCCACCAACAATCGTCTTCTACGATGACTTTCTCACCGTTCTCGGCTTCATTGATTCTTCTTTCATTGTCCAGGCTGTCATTCTTTGGAATGAGTCCCCTTTGAACATCAGAGCGGCAACCATTCGGTTATATTTTAAAGTGAAGGCACGTGAACATATTCGTCAGAAGTCGGCGGAATCATCCCTGCGCTGATTTGCTCGAGTTGTTTTCTCCTCTATCGATCGTTATTTCTCCTGACAAAGTTTATTTTGTTTATATGTAGGTATGTATTAGCATTTATTCTTGTATTTTATAGTTATTTCGGAGCTATCTATCCCGTATGTTGCATCTGCTATGTTTTGTCTCTGCATCACGCTACGGTTGACTGGTAGAAAATTGGTACAGTATTTTTTTTTACTTGTGAGTAAAGTTTTAATAAATAAATAAATATTTCGATTTATATACCTAGTAAAACTGCCGATAGAAAAATAACTATTAAAAATAATTATAACCCAAAAGATCGCTATTAAAAAGGCGTGAGCTTATATATATGTATCAGGTACTACCTATTTAAGTAGCTTTAAATAATTTCAAAGAAGTCAAAGTCAAAACGTTTATTGCGAACTAAGTGTACAATGTTGGTGTAATATTATCTCAGTACTTATGACTTAGCAGCCTTTTACAAGCATTGCAATTATAATTCGCCTGCCCTTATCATCCTAAATTAGCATGCATTAAACATTTTCATTACTTATTTTTCTTTTATAATTGTAAAATTAAATTGAGAGGTTATAGTTATGTCAGAATTAAAGAATGTCAGTAATAATGAATTTCATCCTTTTCAGGTAGTACAAATTATAATTATAATTTTATATGAAGTTCAATAGGATAGACTAAATCCTATTGTTTGTATAGGACAGATCGTCACTTTTGTACATGAGAGAAAATCGTTATTGTAAGCTTGACTCTAAATATTCTTTTACCGAGTAGAAACATTTTTGGATTAGGTATAGCTTTAGCCTTTTTTGGAATAATGTTACAGACTTTTCAGTTTTAAACATTTTTGGCAACTTATTATATATTTTTATTGCCATATAATGTGGGCTATCACTTAACATTTTAATTCTTGAGGATGGAGCGCATAACCTTCTTTTATGGCGAGTGTTGACGTTGTGCGTATCTTGTACTTTAGTGAATTTGTCAATATTTTTAAAAACAAATACGCAAATGTCAAGTATGTATATTGACGGCAGAGTTAGAATCTGATATTTTATAAAGTATTGTTTGCAGCTCTCCGTATTATCTATTTGGACTAGAATTCTTATACACTTCTTTTGCATTATGAATAGTTCATTCACGTTAACGCTATTTCCCCATAGCATGACGCCATATCGCAGCCATGAGTATGCGCAAGCGTAGTAAGCAGCCATAGCTGTTTGTGTGTTAGTGCTTTGTTTAATTTGAAAAAGAGCGTAAGAGAACCTGGAGAGTTTTGTTTTTATATGTTCTATGTGCGACTTCCAGTTAATGTGTGTGTCAATATTTATGCCAAGTAGGCTAAATGTATTAACTTCTTCTATTTGCGTGTTTCTGAATGTTGTTAACAGACTGAGATGTGGTTTTTTGTAGAAGTTTTCAATAGAAAGGACCAGAAAAAGCTCAATAAATGCTTTAAACGATGTCCTGTATCAATTGCCTTGACTTAGAATTTTCAAATCCTAAAAAATATCTAAATATCTATTCCAGGAATTGTCATCATGACAGTAAATAGTCCTTGGGTTCTTTAAAAAATGTCATTGTAAATGATCATTAATCCTAGCTGGTAACTTTCCACATGGAAAGTCGCAAGGAAAATCACGATGTATATTTGAAACGGAAATCTCGATATTGTAAAAATAGAAGCGCATGTTTCAAAATAGACTTCGTGGAATGTGTGAGTCAATATATTAGGCGTCGCTGACGGTGGGCGTCCACGAACGATTTCAGCTAATTAGGTATTACACATTGAGATGCGTAGGTATGCTGTGTCATGTGTGGTCCACGGATAAGAATAGTCTTTGACATTTACTGGCTAGTAAAACACGTTGGTATAACTGTTCTCTGCTTCTCTTCTACTGCTTGTTTCACGTATAATTCTACCCGATGCCCAATTCAAACCTTTTTGGACAGCTGGGAGTTTCACAGTTTCTGAAAAAGGAGGATCGTCGCGGCATAAAATCTATTTCCAATCTTTGATACGATGCTTTGCTAGATCATTCAAAAAAACAGTCTTAGTCTTGTCTAAGCGTATATTTCTTGTATGATTGTAGTATTATGATTATTTGATTAGGTATAGGTTGTACCTTCAACGGTCTTAAGTAAACTGCCACCGGATTGATCATTTTGGCCTGCACGTCAGATCTGCGCCTATCTCTGTGTGTGTGATGTTTTAATGCAGACAGTAACGCGCACACAGTATAACTACGAAAGCGCGTTATTGGTTGGTCAGATGCATGTGTGGTCAACACTAAATAAAGATACCTACAATTACCTATTTATATACTTGTTTTTTTCTTAATAAATTATCGACCACAGCACCTATTTAAAAGCAATGCTAATTTGAAGTAAAAATTATAAACAGCGATGTACAGCAGAATACACTCACGTGCACGCACGAGTAGGTGGCTGTTATTGTGTGTGCGTGAGGTGGAGAAGGTTCGAACCTCAGTGCGCGCTTTCGACTCTTTTTGTTTTTTCGTTTCCGTATCAGAGTTCAATTATCTATTGAGTTTCGTTAATACAATGTCAATAGGGTATAGAGGGTAAAAATAAAATATAATAGGCAATAGAATTTTTTTTTTAAAACTCTATTTTTCACAGGAACATTTATTAATGTTATTAACAACCTTTAAAAGATAAACATATTCTAAACTTTGAAATAAATAAAATACCTAATTTGTTCGTAAATCATTTTTGGTTGCTACTAAAATGGGATGTTTTTGTTTATTGAGGTTATAGCTTAATTTATTCAATAACTTGCTTGCTTGCTTGCTTGGCTCATCGCCGCAAGGTTGCCTGCTTGACGGTCTTCTACAGCTTATACTTCGGGGAGTGTGCTCAAGAACTCCACGACCTCATTCCGCCGACCCCCTTCTATCAGCGGACATCTAGACGCACTGCAGGTTACCATCCTTACCTAGTTGCTATCCCACCAATTCGCGCTAAGCGTTTCCAAATGTCTTTTGTGATGCGCACAGCAAAGGAGTGGAACTCTGCCTGCGTCTGTGTTTCCGAATGCATACAACCCCGATCTCTTCAAAGTGAGAGTGAACAGGCTTCTTCTGGGTAAGCTCGCTCCAACGTCGACTTTGTCTCTGTCATCTCTGACCTTGACTAGAGTCAAGAGCAAACCTATCTCAAATAAAAAAAAAATAACTCAAGGAGAGGAAGATTGAAACTAAACCTCAATCCTACAATCTTACGATCACTAACGTATTACTATTATGGCCAGTGCATCCCTTGAATTCATAACATTTAATATTATATTTTTTATTAATATTTAGTGTGACCTCCGTTATTGTCAATGCAGTCAAGAAGACGTCGACGCATGGAAGCCACAATATTACTGCAAATATTTGTGCCACGTAAACTATCCCACAACTCCATGCAATGGGACTTCAGCAATTCGAAACATCTTTCGTCTCGCGCTTCCCATCTTTGCACCATTAAACCCCATACATTTTCTATAGGGTTTAAATCGGGGGAGATAACTTTAACATCCGAATGTTCACTAAACCACTCAAGAACAATACTGGCACGATGTATCGGACAATTATCATGAACCAAATAAAATTGACCGATTTCATCCACTGTATAAACATTGCGAACAGTAGGTAGCATTATATCACTCAAAACTTCGACGTAATTGGAGCTGTTGGCCCACGTCGGTACTAATGCGAATTCACCCGGCCCTTGAGCACTAATCCACCCCCACAATTCACACTAATTCTTCCTGAGTCCGTATTATTTATAATATTACTATCAGACCAACGTGTATTGTCTCTGCGCCACAAATGAAGTCTTCCTTTTTGACATGATTTGAAAGTCTTCTCGTCAGTAAATACAGTACTCTCCCAATCAAAGTCTAAATATTCACGAGCAAATCGCAACCGTTTCTCCTTATGCCTTTGCAGTAAAAACGGTTTTTTCGCTGGTGTTCGATGATGGAGGCCTTCGGCATGCAGTGCACAGCAAACAGTGCGCAATGACGTATCAAATTCTTTAGCAAATCATCTTGTAGGTATGAAACCATTCGTTTCATATTCACCAACCATAAAGCGTCGCTGAGACCCCATACATAATAAGTGGCGGCCTACCACTTCTGATACGACTCTTAAGACTCTCCTCTTCCTCAAATCTTCTCACCCAACGTCTCACTTTATCTCTCTCTAAAAAAAAATCCGTATGAGAACAAATAAAATCAAAAACCACAAAATAACTTACAAAAAAATCCGGTTTCATTGGATATTTCAGATATATTACACCCATTATTATGCAAGGCTACAATGTTCTGGCCCCGGCACAGGCAACAGAAGGAACACGGGTGGGTTTCAGTCAGTAAAAGTCTGACACGCCCTCCCACTCCACCCAGAGCGGGAGAAGTCATTTGATGATTTCCCATCCACAAAAAAAAGGCTACAATGTTCGCCCTGGCTTCAATATTTATTATTATTTAGTCCATTAAATTAAATTAAAAACATTAAATTGATAAAAAATCAGACATACCTACACAATAAAATAATATAAAATAATGATCCACAAACATTCTAATCAAATAAAAAAATTTAAAATACATACACATGTCATTCAAAATAATAAAATAAAACACAACACAAAAATATTACCTAGATAACACGAGGGGAGGCGCTACTATGAAGCTGCATCCACCTCTGCAACAGAGGCAGATCCCACCGCTCGGACTATACCTTTAGGACGCTGTTCGAGCTGTTTCATAGGCGACTTAGTAGTGAAGCGCTTCGTTTCCTTATGATCGCGAAAAAATCATCAGTCCGCGCCTCAGCAAACAAAGTCGATGTGATAGTTTTGTAATGCTGGAGTTGGAGTTCGGACGACTACTGTACCTAAAAAGTTCGACTGATAGATCCTTCATTAAATTCTCATATTGGTATATTTCCACGAGATCCTTGCATCCTAAATCTTTGTATACCTACAAGTTTATAAAAAAAACAAGTTTTTTTTTTAAACCTTACTTCATCGCAACCAAGACCGGCTCTAAAAAACAAAGCCATCCCAAACTTTATTAATACCTATATACAAATGAAAACGGAAATAAATCCACACGATACATCAAGCCGTGGGCCCGGGCCGCGGAAGGCTCGCCGCGCGGCATGTCAAACAGCAGGATACCTCCGGTTAAATTGAAAAACAATCTCTAACCATTTTCGCTCGCCGAACGTAATAAATCTATGTACAAAAATTGTACACGTTATTTATGAAATGTATCAGACGGGGCGCCGAACTATGTGTTTGTTGTGGCGGCCAATGTCTGGGATGCAGCTTGCTTTGTAGCTTTTGACGGGCTGGGAAAATTTTAATGTCGCTGAGTGAATAAGTAGGTATGTGCATACTTCAAGTTTACACGTGAATTTGGCTCTTGGCAAATTGGTAAGTAGATTTTTTGTGTAAACTGCATCTAAAAGCGACTGAAGGAGCTTCTACCATACTCTGCATTTCCAAAATAATTGTCGTTTCGTTGTATGTTTTCGTTGCTTTCGACATAATTATAACTTTTGTCCCTGAAAGAGAAGGAGATATGTATATTAAAAAAAAACTTTTCTTCTGTCAATGAAAATATGTTTTATAAATATATTTTCACAAAGTTTCAGAGCTTCTTTAGGAAAAGTTATTTTTGTTTCACTTTACAATTCATTCTAATAACTAACGAATAAAAACAAAAGCTTTTAAAGTTGGTGCGCTACACATTCAAAGGCAGACAGTGTACTGCGATGTAGCCATTGTGGGATTAATTGCATTAATCATGCCCACTGACAGCTATTACATTTTTGGTGGCCGACTTTTGGCTCCAACGCGACAGACCGAGTTTCACTAAACAATACAACAATGTAACGTTTTCGTTTTGAAACAATTACGAATCTATTTCGATTGTCTGTCAAAGGTCTAAAATTGATTGAGTTACGTTTACGTTGTAGCGAGTAAGAGTTTGGACGAATGTTACCTACATGCTGTGATACCTACTTGTATCGCAAAGATAGATAGAGAGAATACTCTTTATTACAAGTATGTACACCATAAATATTACAGATAAATAAGTAGAAATTTTACAAGGGGTGACAAAATGAGCGGTCTTATTGCTAATAGCGATCTTTGAAAGACCACCTTATAGGTCCGTATAGGTGTGGTACCTATTCCACCTACCTACTCGTTCTTTTATTTCGCGCCGCCCTCAGTGCTGGAATTAAGTAAGATGAAAACAGGAATGAAAAAGTTTGAAGTACATACATATTTCAATATCAAAACTGCGAACACAAGTGGCGCCGTCTAGCTTTGTTACGAAGTTACTGGAATCACCAAAACGGTCGAATAAGACGACGCTGGCACTGCTGGTGACACACGCTGGCGACAGTCACTCTAGCAGAGCATCGCATCGATGGTTGCGTGGCGGCTGTCTGATGACAGATGATGTCAGGGGAGCCGCTGTCGTACTACGTCCACGACGAACTGCTATATTCCGGCACAATCCTGATGATATTGAAGCTGCTGAACCACTAATACAATGACCACTTCTGGCAAAGGCTATCCTGCGCAGTTATATTTATAAGAAGTCTGGCGCAAATCATGCCAAAGGTACATAAAACAACATTTATGTACAAAACATAATTTACGCAACCACCTAAAAACTGAACACCTAAATAATTTTCATAAACCCCGCTAATAATATACCACTTACCTTTTCGCTTAAACTTAGGAGTAAAGTCCATAATTTTAAATTGCAACACAGCTCAAAAACATGAAGATCGATTAAGATTTAAGAGCTTTTATCCATTAAGTTGATGGCTCCGGGATGTAATGACTTCATTAAGAGCAATTTTCCATGCGGTAATCGTCGCGACGGTCATCTAAAGAGGATTGAAAATTAATATACGTTGCACGTAATAAGTACTAACGCTGTAATTACGGTTTTACATATTGATTCTGTTCATGTTATAAGTATGGTATTAAAAGTATATTATGCGGCGCAGTTTTTGTTTGAATGAGTAGATACAGTTTTCGAAATCAGCTTCGTTCTCGACTGATAAATTGACGATTTTGTGCAGAGGTTTAAGTGATACTTATTTAGAGTCTTTGGTAATGGAGTCTATAACTCGGAGGAAAGTTCACATGAATTTTAATGATTAAGCACTTTGCAATATACAGCCGTTACAATCTATGCGTATCGACTGAAATAAAAGAAAAACAAGTAAAAGATTAAGAGCCAATTTTGATAAAATAAACCCGGACAAAATGGTAACTCACAATTACGTTGTCTGTATACCCAAAATCTTTGTAAAAATTCAGAAAAAATGAGAAAGGAATCTGGCATGATCCTAAAATGTGCAAAGGTAAGGACGACTAACACAAAATCATGTGTTATATGTAAGGTTCACGAACGCAGGTAGTGTTTCATATAAAATTTTCTTCACCTACGTGTTTCGTGGCGCATATTACGGGCATGCGCTAGCGCACGGCTCGGCGTGACAGCGGCGCGCGCGTTCGATTGGTCTCGCATTATACTACGGAGTAGCTAAGAAATGGAGTGATGGTATCACCCTAAAAGTCATGGTTGCAGTGCAGTTTAGCATGAAACCTAATGTTTGAAATAAATGCACATATTTACTTGTAGTTGCTATGAGGCGAACACAATCTTTGACCGTAGAAACGGAAGACCCGAAAGACAAAATGACAGATTGATGAAAGATTTCTAAGGTGCGATATCAAAAACGAAGAAAAGAAATGTCACTTTCTAAAGAAAAAGATATGTCTATTCTTCAAAGAGTATATTAGAGATAGAAGTAAAGTGCTACAAAGATCTTTTGGCTTTCGAATGACAAAGACATTGGAGAGCTCTTGGTAAACATTTTGTGAAATTAGTTTTTGTGAAAGGTATTGATACAAGGCGTGATGTTATGTTATGTTATGTGTATTGATAAAATAAGATGGTAACGTTAGTTCCCATTTTGACCACGTGCCTTGTACATTTATAGTCATGATACTCATGCAGGTTGCAGTATTATGTGTTGACTTTAGCGTGCTCATCCTACATGTGCAGCATTTCAGCAACGGATGACAGTCGCTACGAAATTTACTACAAAAGTCGTCATCATACTTCTTCTCATCGAAACATCGGTCTTACATGCGCAATCCAAAATTTTTGATATGAAATGTGAATGTTTAAGAAAAAAATATGCATCACCCCCTTTTATCTGTTGTCTCCATAGTTTCACTACTCCGTGTTCCCACTATATATGGAGTTGGCGCGCAATCATCAATTACGTCCGATTGTAACGGAGATCAAAGCGACCGACCACTCATGCGCAACCAGAATGTAAATTATGATATACATTGCTAAGAAGGATCGCATGAAAATTTCTTGTGTTGTAAACAAATCAATAGAGCATGCTTAATGTAGAAAATATAGGTATGTTCTGTAAATATCTATGGACTGTAATCATGACTGTATATAATAATTATTGACTAGTCAATGACATAAAATAGTTTACACTTACGATTAGCAGAGCGTAGATGGGTCCAATTTATTAGTTCGTCTTCTATGTTTACACAACACAGTTACACAAATTATTATATTTACAAACACAATGTTCTATAATAATATTTTTTCCCCTCACATCAACATCGGACACATTTTGTTTCTTTTAGCACTAGACACTGATACTTAGGAAAGTATACTGGGATCACTTTTGTTCATAATTTACATAAACGAATTGCACAAATCCATAAAACAGGAATTAATACTGTTTGCAGATGATTGCACAGCTATTTTTACTAAGAGCCAACAAGATAATTATGAAACAAATGTTAACAAATCTCTTGAAGATATAATTTATGATATCTTCAAGAGATTTATAAACTGGTTAAATGTAAGCAAACTAAAAATAAAAATAGAAAAGACAAGCTACATGATTTTCAATAATAAAAACTCAAAAACAACAAAAATTCATATTAACTACAAAAACGAAACATTGAAAGATGTTAATAACACAAAATGCCTATCCTAGGCATTCACATTGACTCTGGGCTGATCTGGAAATTGCAAATCGATGATGTCTGCAAAAAATTGCATCAGTCCTCTTATGCACTTTTAATGCTAAGAAAAGTTGTACACGAAAGTGTATTACTAAGCGCTTACCATGTATGCTTACTATGTATTGGGTTCTATACTCAAATATGTTGTTCATCTTTGGGGTAATTCTCCCAACATTGAATATGCGTTTAAAGCGCAAAAAAAATGTATTAGAAATATATGTGGACTTAAACAAACTGATACATGTAGAGCAGTGTTTACTAGGCTGAAAATGTTAACTCTCCCGTCAGTATATATTTATGAGGCTGCAGTTATGATAAAATGCGATATTAACAATTGTAAAACATTCATAAGTGCACGACACAAAAATTAATTGAGTGTTATTAAATGTTCAAATCAAATCATTTATTTTTTGCAGTTAAATTTAAAAAGAGTATATTTGGGATAGGCATAAAAATTTGTAACAGACTACCAAATTGTATAAAATCCATTGAAAAACTGAATATTTTTAAAGATAAACTCAAAGAATTCTTAATAAGTAAAGCATACTACTCGATCAATGACTTTTTAAATGATAAATGTTAACATACAAACAATGTTTATCATTATTTTTATGTTAAGTATGTGGAAATATTAAATTAAAATTTGACTATGTGTATTTTTGACATATTAATTAATGATAATATATTTCTGCATGAGTTATAATATTAATGAAACTAGATATTGTACGCCCTCTGGGTATGTTACAGTGATCGAATATTTTTATGGTAAGAACTGCCTTTCAACCTGTAGCAAACTATAAATGAATTTGAATTTGAATTAATTTTCCTTTTATAGTTCAGTCTATGAATACTGAGGTATACAAACTCTAACAATTTCCCTTAGCCAACAAATCTAACTATAACGCCCATTGCATGACAAAGAGATGTGAAGTTCGGACATGGCAGTGCTTTTGTGAGAAAGTCAGCCGCTTGATTCGTTGTACCAATTCTTGTAACTTCAATAGCACCTTCAGCCACTAGTTCTCTGACATAGAAGTGACAAATGTAGATGTGCTTAGTCTGTTTGCGAAACTCCGGATTGTGGGCAAGTTGAACTGCTGCTTTGTTGTCTATACTATCTTGCAGAATTCTCGTTAGCTGAATAAGTTCTCTAGCTGCTTCACTAGCTGCTACAAGCTCAACTTCAGCCGTAAGATAGTGACCGAGATTTGTCGCTAACTCAGCTATGAAATTATTCCACCAGAATAACTACAGACGACTCCTGTCTCCACTATGATCTGCATCGCTAAAACTTTCTAGCACGCCAGGTAAATGCATTACATCCGCGTAGTTTGATAGATAAGTTTCTGTGACACATACGTGTGTAACGCGGCAGTGCTCTTTTACAGCGTCATGAAATTCCTCAGAGTTATGATCATCGTGATCTTCTTGTAGGTTATGTTCATGGACAAAGTCTTCCACTTGGACGTCTCCCAGGTACTCTCCCTCAAGACTTTGTTCATGTTCAACGAAGGCTAAAGGTCCTTCCATAATATGGACTCCCTCGTGTTGAATTGTATCTTGATGTATTTCTAACGAAACCGGTTCCTCACTGTCGTTCGTGCTATTAATCGGCAGCTTAAAGGAATACTCCCTCGAACTAGAGACAGTTTCCTCATGTTCGTTGATGGGAGGTGGTTGTTTGTTACATCTCGTACGGATGTAACGGACTACCTACAATGTTTTTCTTTTCGTTGTCCAAATTTGGTAGCAATCTTCGTCATATTCGACGAGTTTGCCTTTGATAGCTGTTTCTTATCTAATTTCTTCCGCGTTTGTTTTGGAATGTGGACGTAAGCTGGGCATTTTATAATTCGGATGTGTTTTATGGCTTCTTTTTACGCCAAAGTTGGTACGGAGACTTATCGTTTATGATGGTAGGACTAGGTTACTCGTTTGAAATGGTCAACCCATACATGTACGTACAAGTTCTCCTGGTGCGGTAGCTCGAGTCCTCGTACCGAAATTAAGTCTATGAGGTTTCCCGTATATGCAACCTTCGCACGTATCCTTATCAAGAGGAAGATCTAGTCCTAATGCGTGTTAAATAGTTGCTTTTGCATGCCTCTTATTTTGATGCGCAAGCATCTTATGATAGAGCTGCATCGTTTTAGTTGTTGCATAGACTTCGGGGATGTTCATAGACGTATAACGTCAAGTCTGTATAAACCACCTCAGTGCTGACGTTTTCTTATTAAGTTTTCTTCTCCGTTGATAAAGACGGTGCATTATTTTGTCGACGATGTGAACGTGTTTTTTGGAATTTTGTCGTGAAGTGCGTAAACTGAAAATTTATTCTTATTTATGTCTGGAACGTACCAGACGTCTGACTGGGTAAAACGTAGTTGTTTCCCTTTCACGGTAGCTTCGAGTATTACAGAACCTTTACCTTTAGCATGAATCGTGTATCCATTGGCAAATGTTAACGTACGGAGTTCCGTACCGAATTTTGAGCGTTTTGATGAGTTCATCAAAACGCTCAAAATTCTTAAACAAATCAGCCCGATTGATGACATGTGTCGTCACGCCATTGTCAAAAAAACAGCTCTCGGTGTCTCTATCGATGCTAAAATCGATGCTAAAAACGTCTGTGTTCTCTGTGGACATTAGGATCATGTTAGCTATGTTAGAAGTAGAAGGCACTGTATTGTTACACTTTAGAGGCTCGCCATATCGGATACACTTCGGGCAGTTTTTCACTCGATGACCTATATATAACCTGGCACTAGTTGCATTTCATTTTGTTGTCCTTCTTCTTCTCTGTAGCAGAGGTGCTGGAATTTGTAAACAAGGCTTCTGGCTGCTGTAGTACGGCGTTATTACCCAGCAGTGCCCGGTCAAATGAGCATAAATGACTTGTAAGACTGTCGATGTTTCTGTTCGCTTACGGAAGTATTCACCAACTGGTTTTGAACGTAAAGAATGATTCGTCAAGCGTATCCACGATTTTATAAATAAGCATTAGTTCTGGTAGCTCCTGGTTTTCGTCTTTCTTGAGTTAGTGATTAAGCTATGTCGAAATGTTGTTTAGTTTCGACATATGTGTGGCTATATCGTCACCGGGGGGGACTTTTTTGGTTTCAAAAGGGATTTTGATACCAAAAAAGTTCATACACTGATTGTATGCCTTATCTTCGTTAGTACCATTAAAAAGTATATGTAATTGAAGCCATACCTCTCGAGCTTCAGCAACTCATGACTTTCATAAGTGTATCTTGTGCATATTGGTCGTGATGTCGTTATCTCCAGTTCTGGTGGCTGGCGGTATGGGTTTCTGAAACGTGCCCTCAACTTTAGCACCTTTGGTACGGTACGTAGAAGATATTTCGAAGATATTTATTTTGATATTTTCTTTGTATTTCCATGTATCCCAGTTCAAATTGCTCTCTAGTAGATTAATTTTCCCTGCGAATGTTTCCATCTTGCAAGCGGGCCCTCAAACTAAAATTGTTTACACTTACATAGCAGAGCATGGATGGGACTGATTTATTAGTTCGTCTCCTGCGATTACAGAACATAGTTATACAAATTATTTTATTGACAAACACAATGTTCTATAACATAATTTTTCCCCTCACATCAACGTCAGACACATTTTGTTTATTTTTGCAATAGACACTGACACATATCGCACCTTTAAAGACAAACCGTTACTAAACGAAAATATAAAATTTTACACAGGAGCTTAAATAAAAAATATGCACGGCCTTTTCGCAATATAATTTAAGATCACGGTGCTTTGAGCCATCTTTTGAGGTCATAATGATGGATATTTTACGTAATTTTATTTTATTCATCGTATAGTTTACGTAATTTAGAAAGATGGCATTAGTAACTCAATTCTTGAAAAATTTCGTTTAGTAACGGTTTGTCTTTAAAGGTGCGATATGTTATTTTTTTCTTTTATAGTTCAGTCTTTGAATACTGAGGTATACAAACTCTAACATGACAGACAGTATTTGTCAATGGTCATCAAACACAAATATTTGAATTCATAGTTTGAATCACTAAAATTATCTTGCTGTTTTACGACAATGACACTCTCCAATGTAGTGGTCGTAGTTGTACTGTGTTGACTGTCAAAGTAGATATTGAAATAAAAGCTGATGATTTACGATTGCCATCATTAAGATAGTTTCCTGAATTTAGTACACAATTAATATGTTGATATGTAGTTTTTATAACACTGGTTTTGGTGGCCTCTATCTACCTACATTTTATTGTTCACTACCGGCAGAACCCAATAAGCTATTTCCAGTAAAAGACAGATCGCTATTGCCGGTAAGATTCCATAATATCCAGATTATTGGGACCTTCAAACCATAGATATATAGGTTTTTTTATCTCCAATATGCCAAAACTGATGATAGATAATATGTTATTGGGTTCGCCCGTAAGCATTACTTACCTTACTCGTAAATTCAATATGTATATTATTATTCACAAGCGAATGTTTAACACCTTCCAGACAATTCATTAAAATACAAGATCAAACTGTTTGATCTTTATAATTAAGTACTTCGCAGCTTAACCGTTCCGTTTATCACACTATTGGAAACTAGGTTAGCAGAAATGAAATCACTCTTCGAAACAAAACAAAAGCTGGTGATCGTGAGGCACCAAGCTGATTTGATACATTCAGCGCTGCAGAATCGTGCGCACGAATGCGTAGCTTGATTTATTACCCGTCAATCCTGCGCTCACGCATACAAACATACAACCATCCTCATTTTCAAACCTACTAGTAAACATTTACCGTTTTTTCGAAAATATCAAATATAAACTATTAATTGATTAGCTGAACTACAGTAACGACAGGTAATAAATATTTTCTTTTGGACACATGATGTTCCGAATGATTGATCATGAAGTTTTTTCTCTATCTGTACGTAACGCGCTTCTGGCTAGACTAAACTATATTTAATGTTTATTTTAGTGTGATATATTGCGGGTCAGGAGGTTAGGTTAAAATGTTATTGATCTTTGAAAATTCAAATTAATCGATGTTATTTTTATGCTAATTTAATTTTAGTAGGTAGTCCGAGGTAGCTCTTCGAAAAATGTCCGTTCATTTAGTATAAATTGACTAAATGCTGTTAATTTATATTTAGTTACATAAAAATATTTTTACTATAACGGTTTTAAACTGCCAAAGTGTTTCAGCTGCGAAAAAATGCAGTCAAGCTAGATTTTTCTCAAATGTTGCAAGCTTACAAGTTACATGGGTCACTTTCAATGTCAATTCATGAATCATACGTACACTGCTGATGCCATTCATAATAGCTAGGTACTATTAAAAGCAGTGCCAGTGTGCCCGACAGTAAGTACCTATCCTCACATTTTATAAATATCAACAACTCTCAGTCTTTCCGTCAGTGCAGTGCGTATAACTGACGACACACGCTTGATTTTTTGCTTTAATTCATTCGCTCTCGGGCTTGGTTTCAGTATGATTTCAATAAGATTGTATTATGTTTGAAAACACAATACCAGCTTGTATTGTGTAGTAAGAATATATTACGATAAAACTAGAGAAAAAAACCTCCAAACGGTAAAAATTACCCATCAAATTCAACACTTACAATTTTTCAAGTGACCCAATTACACGGGATATGACCAGTGAATGGAGGCTATGTTTACAAACATCCTAACCTAGGCTAATGATGAACGACAGGGCGAGGTAATCAGCGGGCCGTTGACCCCGATAATGACTGCCCGATGACGTTGCATGTACGGAGCACGTGCTCAACGGTCTACACAATGGGGAATGAGACAGATGTAAGCTTTTTATGCCCATTCTGCGCGATTGGGGGTTATTGATTGGTTTTGTTTTTTTAGGTTATTATTAAATTGGCGGATTTTTCGAATTTGGAAATTCAATTGTGTTTTGTTTTTCTATCGTGTAGGCCAGCTATACGAAATAAGCTCTCTGTCTCTCTTCTTGGCTATTTATCCCACATGGTGGTGAGGTCAGCCTACCTGGTATTTCTCTTCCACTTCGCTTTATCCTCGACATAGTCTTCGGATACCTGACACTCTTTCATTCATTCATTCATTCACGACAGACAACGCACAGCCTAAACCGTTGGGTCTAGAAGCATGAAATTTTGCAAAAGAGTTCCTTATAATAACGACGAAAGTGGGAACTAAGGGAGGATTTTTGAAAAGTCATCCCCTAAATAGGGGATGAAAGTATAAATTTGTCATTATTGTCGATGGAAATTCCCATCAGGCACATAGATTATACCTACAATATAGGTAAGCTCAAGTGCTGTAGTAAAATAGTTGGTAGTAGTGCTGACTTGCTCAGGGTTCGCCGGACATGCTTTGACATCGTCATTCATGGAATTGTGTGATGTCACTCCAACTAACAGATTGTATACTCATTTTCACAAAATAATATGACTCCTGATCTCAGTGCCTACCTACCGACATGCAGTTGCTCTATATACTATAGTCGTCATGTCCGCTGACGAGTGCAGCGTTATCGCGATCAGTGCATTCCATGCAATACACGCGAACCATTGTCATGTATTACTGTGCACAATCTAAATCACGACTGATTACTGAGAATTTTTGTATAAAAATAACACAACTATTAACACAAACTATAACGTAATTAGTCTGACATCGTTCGTTTACTAGTACCTTTTTCACTGATTTAAATATAGGTACCTAAATCAAAGAAGACAATTATCATTGTAACTATGGCTATATTACGATTTGTTTGTTTCTCTATCAAACTTAATCAGATTAGCATGCTATGAGACTTTTCACCAAGCCATTTGTCTCAATAAAAACTGACAGTCGCCACTGTTTTTATCATTTTTAATTCACACCATTGTCTCACTGGCTGTTTGTCAATTCTGTCAGATTTCTGGTCATAGCGTCCAGCATTGAGCCGTCAGTCGAATGAAGACAAATATGTTGGCATGACTTTCAAAAAGAAAGTGTTTGGGCAAATTGAATAGAGTGCAGTTATGGTGGTTCAACGTCTGTATTAGTTTTTCAGGCCATTTTAATAGACGAACTAGTTTAGTAATGTTTGTATGGGACGAGCACCTATATCATTGTGAGTCTATGTATTACTGAGTAATTGCTTTGCAAGATTTTTATTGAAATGAAACCGTTTCACCTTGTTTTGTGTGTTTAGGTAAGGCACCTGTCCCACCGCTAACGAGAAAGCGACCTGCTATCAACGATTTTCTAGTTCAAGAAACGTACAAAAGATTGTAGGTCCCGTAAGTAAAAGAGATACCTACATTTATGTATATTGATAGTTGGTCGCTGACTGTTCACACCGCCCGCGAGTACTTGTTTGTCGCAGCGACCGAAACTATCAAAGAGATTACTCGCTCAGCGACGCTCGCTGCTCGTTGCTCGCCAACTCGTTTTTAGTATCTAGCTCTACTCGCTTCTCGTTAATCGCCGGCGGTGGGACAGTATGTGGTGCCTAAGCTTATAATTTGCAATATAAATCATCGAATCGTATTATCTCATATAGGTACATACCTAACTATTTAGAAATTAGTTTTGTTGCAGAATTTAAATTTTTTGTGAGTTATTTAGATAATCAAAAAGGCGTAGCCAGCTGTTATTTCGTTAACACATGTGATGCAGGTAACAAAAATTTAAACATTCATCAATATTATGTTGGAAATCTATCATAAAATGGATCTACGGAAGTGAAATGTTAATAGAATTTATATTTTCAGGTTTATACATACGTAAGTATATGTATACAGGGTGACTGGTAATTAGTGACCGATACTTAAACACATGATTGTACTCATGATAACAAACAACTTTTAGTATGGGACCAAACCTGAAATCATGAAATAAAATCTGCTGTTCCCTACATTTATGTTCGCATAACTCGTTAGAATGTAAGGACCAGCAGATTTTTTTTCGCGATTTCATGTCTGGTCCCATACTAAAAGTTGTTTGTTATCATGAGTACAATCATGTGTTTAAGTATCGGTCACTAATTACCAGTCACCCTATATAGTCCAAACTATTGTTTCGTTTTAAAGGAACTCTTGAGACAAACTTCATGCTTCTAGAGTCAGAGATTTATAGGTTGTGCGTTGTCGGCCAGTGAATTTGAGATTTTTATTAAGTACCAGCTGTTGCCTGCGGCTTCGGCCGCGTTAATGTCAACACTTCCCCTTGAAACAGATTTTGTTAACAATTTAATGGTTTTTAATTTTTGCGCAGAACCCTCATTCTTGTTCTAAAATAAAAATAGCCTAAATTACTTCATATAACATTAGCTATCTGCCAGTGAAAGTCCCGTCAAAATCGGTTCAGCCATTTCGGAGATTAGCCGGAACAAACAGACTGACAGACAGACAAAAATTTTAAAATTGTTTTTTGTTATAAGTACCGTAAATACTTACATATGCATTTAGTGAAAAGCTGTTATTTTGACATTACAAACAGACGCTTCAATTTTATTCATTTGTATGTATTTGTTTGTATAGATAAGATAAATATTGAAAATTTTGACTGCCTTTACGAAACTCTTCCACGAGACATTTTTTATGTGCACAAAACCTTCGTGTATCGTATTATATATGGTAGCTAGCTGGTGGCCATTGAGTTGGTTATTGGTTTAAATTGACATGTCCGTCTTCATAACGGAAGCCGTCGGATTACGTTCAAGCCGAATATTGTACGTTGTATGTAGTAGTCAACCACACATCAGTGGTATACCAATTTTACATTGACAGCGGCTTTATGTCGTAATAGTAGTAAGGGTTATTTTCCTAGTTCAAATGTGTGTTAGTTCAACTGATGTGCGGTTGTTGACTGTAGGTACGTATACCTACCAAGCTTGTCTTTTATTTTTTTCAGGTTTACAAATATTATGTCCTGTTTTATTAAGTTTTATGCTTGAGGGCAGGTCTTTTTTTTTTGGATGGGAAATCAAATGACTTCTCCCGCTCTGGGAGGAGCGAGTGGGCGTGTCAGACTTTTACTGACTTAAACCCACCACTTTTTTTTTAGTTGCCTGTGCCGGGGCCACGGTAACTTTTTCGAACATCCCGCGATCCTAGCTGACATCGGTCCTGGCGGATCCCGTCAGTAGTGTTGATGGCAGGTCTGTGTTAGTAATAAAATTTTGTTTCACTAATGTATTATTAGTGATATTGTACCTAAGTATAAACGTGCACGCCCTGCACGTGAAATACCCACCTACCTACATAGAGACACTAAAAAAATTCATATACGTTTTTCATTTTATTTCACTGTGTAACGTAGTAACAGTTAAAAGATTAATGAGTACATGCCATCGATAGAAAGACGGTATTTCACACATCATTTAACAGATTCATTATCTTTTCTTGGCAGAGAAAATGAACAAGTTTATTTATTTTACTTGACATGAAATATGATACACAAACTATAATAATAATAAGTAAGTAATTTACCAAAACATTGATCAGGCAGGGGACCTAGTCCTTCCATAGTTCTAGGTACCTAACCAATCTACTATAGTCATCCATTCCCAATATGTTTTGTTTCAATATTCTTCAATAGTCCTGCACCAACAGGATGTTGTCCTTGGATGCACTTGCATCGAGCAAACAGGGATAATCATCGGTTGATGCCTCAATGCTTAAAATTATCTAAGGGGCCTCTGCGAGTTTGTTTCGGCTCCTTGTACGCCTTCCGAAGTTCCGGGACCCCAGGGTCCCGGGATATGTCAAAGACTGATAACTAATAATAATAGTCTATTTACGAATAATATTATCATTCCCATATTACTTAAAAAAACAGTTATCCTAGTTTATTGTTTACCTAACTTATTGGTTTTGCTTTTACAGATTTGCTTGGATTTTTAGTTGTTTGCACTTACCTACAGTAAAAGTTTTTGACTCTTTCAGGAATGCTGAAGTTATATTTAAGAACAGCTCTGTGATACTATGTTCCATGGTATGCTTTAGTTCGGGGGAAAATAAACCTTCCTACAAGAGGTTACCTATCTGTATGAGTGTATGATATTACTGGAGTAACCCTATAGAGACGAAACGATCTAATCCCACACCACAAGATCTTTATTTACCTACGAAAATCCCAATATCCTTATCAACCATCCCGTCACCTATAATACCACCAAAATCCGCATCACCATAATCGTATTTCGATACCGATACCAGAATGACTAGCATAGTTCAAAGTAACAATCGGATATCAAGCGGCGCGACTGACATGTAAATTGTGATCGACCGGGATCCGAACCCGCTACCACGGACTACCGGTGCCACTGCGCTGACTCAGCACTTATTGCACACCTGCCTTAGTAACCCATAGAAGGCGTAGTTGAATAGTTGATAGATAGGAGTTTAGATCGTATGTCAAACGTGTTACAGGTTATTGTGCTGTGAAGTGATTTGGGATAGTTTCTGCAGCCTAAGTGAGATTTAAGCGATAGATACGGGTTGTTAATTAAAGTATTTACAAGGTTATGTAGTTCTTTTGTATTTAGTTAGTATACCAACTATTTGTTCTGATGAACATCATCATATCATCGTGTTCCTGTTCCAATATCATGGAATATTATTATCAAAACTTACATATGGCCAGAATCAGCTACAGACAAATGTTACATAAATACCTAAATCTTTATACTCGTAGCTGAAACGTTATAATAGAAGTTATTCTAACACAAACATCTGTTGATTTCGTCCAACAATCAAAACCAAGTGACCGTCCTGTCATAAAGTATGCATTCGGGCCGTCTAAAAATAAATCTACAGAGAAGACGCAACAACAATACACATATTCCTTAATATCAAAAGCAAAGAAAACCTGGTACCTGCGCATGCACATTATATACAAAAATAAATACAATACATAACCAGAGATTCTCACCGACCTTCGTCAAAACTTTATCTAACGCCTCATAATCATACAGCCCGAGATTTTTTTCAACATAATTCCTTGATCCTCTTAATGCTAAAAAAATCAAAGATGATGTTTTTAATCTATGGTTTGAAAGATTGACAGGTCGGTCGGATGCCCGCGGCCTAGCAGGTAGGCAAAGGTACCTACGTTTGATTAAAAATATTTCAGCAAAAGATCGCTTGCGATGCTATCGGGTTTTACCTTTTTATCTTCAAAATATTATTATTTTTCGTTCAGCTGTTCGAATTTGGAATATTTTTTGTAGTTTTCGTTTTGGCTGGAAAGCTGCCAGGAAGTTTTGTTTTTTATTTAGCTGCTTTTTGGATAAGATGTCTATAATCAGGCTATGTTTTGGGATGTTAGCAGGTTGTTGTTTTTGAAATCTGCCATAATAGGCCGGTGAATATGAAACAGTTTGAAACTGAATACCTAAATTTTCCAACTTTATACAGCACCATTGGATGTAGAATTCCAGCAAAACTTTAAGGCAACCGATAGACTAAACAAAAAGGCCTAATAAAATAAAAAAATAAGCTAAAGGCGATTTATATTCAACAATCGTCTTTAGATCTACACACAGTTGAACGATTTCAAATGTACAGAGTAAAAGGGACACGCACATAGAGCTCAAATGTGCGTGAAAGATATATCACAGTTGCAAACATCTCAACCACTAGTAAATGCACCCTACAGAAGCGGCCATTTCTCAAATTGTACGGCATTCAATGACCCTTCGTAAAAAATATTGAACTAAAACCATCCCCTAAAATTATTTTAGTGAAAAGAAAGGAACTTAATACAGTCCCCACCATGCCGCGGGGCGCACCCCTAGTGTGTGTTTATGTGTGTAAGTGCCAACCGTATTCGATTGTGGGTGTGTGAGTGCCCTCGGAACGAGCGGCTGACAGCTGAGTATGGGGGGCGGAAAGTACTGACTGAAATGAAAAAAAAATACTAGAAACGTTCGGTAGATTTTTAATTTTACTTTCTTACAGGGATGTTGAGAATATTGTCTAAGTTAGCAATTTTTTGTAATGTTAGTTTCCATTTTTAATAAACGATCAAAGAATTTAGTGAGTCGTGCAAAATAATTATTTTTATGTAGAGCGTGACATGAAACACACTACAAGCAGACACTAACATGAGAAAAGTAAAAGTTATTACCAATGTGTTTTAATTGTTTTTAACATAGAAAAATCACTGTGCATCACGCATTATGAACCATGAAAAAGGGTGATGGATGATCGGCAACATTATCAATATTAGGTAAATAAGCACTCGATATTTCATGGACTAACTGCAAAGCCTATTAACAAAAATTAAACCAAATACTTTAGTCATGCTTTATTCAATTCGCTTTGATGGACCATTTTAATTCAATAAACCCCAGCACTTTCTTCCAGCCGTACCTGAGAACCATACCGAGCGGCGCGCGGCGTCGCGTCGTGTCGGGAAATCAACGCACACACACATACACATAACTCACCCCCACATACATCTCGTACGTCGCCCCACAGAAGGGCACAAAAGCTTGGCCGACTGACTACCGAGATATGTGCTATACATACAGCTGTGATATATTGTATGTCTTTATAATAGACCATGTAGTATATGGAGCGTCTTGAAACGCGTTTGAGAGTAAAACAAAGTGCGAGTGTGCTTGTTGTTTTTCAATGAAGTGCGAATTAAGAAAGTGTTTGTCGTACTGGCTTGACTTGTCTTTTCTGGAGCTAGAACACCACCTCTTAAAGCAGTATTATTGTAATCTTACTTCTGCTAGCTTCTGCTAGCAGCTAGACGTCCTGTATAGCTCCATCTCTTTCTCACACTAAAGTAACATTAAAATAATACTGTTTTAAGAGGTGGTGGTTGGCCCCCTATTGACTTTGAGAAGCGTCTCAAACACATTTTCAAAACACATTGCTCTCGTTTTCATTCAGCAATAAAGACAGTAATACATACAATAATTTATTTTAGTCTCAAAGTAAGAAGATTGAATAATCTTGTAAGGACGTAAAAAAACATAAACTTATCTCGCGTATTTACACCCAAATGGGTTGTAATTTACTTTATAAGAATTAAAATGTACCTACTTTTCATGGTACTTTACAAAATGTGACTTATGTATACCTTATAAAACATACATGTTGATGTGTCTGAATCACCTTGTAAAGGTTGTCTGCAACAATACGTCCTTACGCAAAAAAGGGACAACACTACAGTATTGATTATTTTTATTTTTGATATTCATATTTTAAACTGGAATGCGTATACATTAAAAACAAAGCAAAAATAGACAGTCAATGTTATCTCTATCTAGTGATGAATCGAACTCTATTTGTAAAAATATTTCTGCAGGTAATTACTTTTAAATTGCTAATAATATCTTTTACAAAATCAAATATTAATTTCAAAACATTATAATAAAGTTTTCAGGTTACAACTCTAACAAACGTTAAAGCTTATTTGAAATTCTCGAAACTAAATTGAAAATTATTGTATATCATACTCCACAAACATAGAAATCCAATATCTTGAGCGACCCCTCCACATATGCCGGCTTCTCACGTATACATTTCTGCAGCTCTCAAATCGACTCGAGTATGGATTACATACAGCCGACGACTTGAGCCACCCTATACTATGATGTAAGTACAGGCACAATTTAAAAGAAAATGCGTGGAGCAGAAAAATGTAAAATATTTTAGTTTTCAATTAAGCTTTTTAGTAGGTTTATATGCAGTGAACGGCTACGAAAAATATTTTCTCTTCTGTTTTAGAGAAGAAACCCGAGGTGGTGGTAAAAATAGAGCCTAGGTTATAACAAATTGATTGTTTTTTTATATAAAGTGGGATCGTTACCTTACGACTCAGTTTGGAGAGCCACAGGGCAGCTTTCTAGGTTTATTGTTGTTTTAAATAATTAGTCCTGCCTTTTTACATATCCCATATCATTCCTTTCGTACTAAAGACAAAATCTAATTCATGTAATGTTTAAACTTGTACCACACGAAAACCATCCGCCATATTCAGTCGGGTGGCGCCCCTACGCAACAAGACGATGTATTGAAATTTGTCGCGTCGTACAGCCCTTTGAGTTCAATTCGCGCCGCCAAAGTTGCTGACTGTTGCTGAAGCGTATACTCCTACAAAGTTTGGCTTAAATTTAAGACGTCCATTGTTCTGTATGACGTGTATTGCTAATTATGTAAGTCTGTTTTCAGCTTGCGTTGCTTTAGTAATGTTTTGATCATCAATATTGGAGGTTAAAACTTATAGTAGTGAACTGCTGCACTTCGCACTTATAATCGAAATAATCATAATTTTGGCTGGTATCACAACTTAATTTTTCATGAAGTTCTATATGTGGATACTCGACACTAACTCATCTGAAGAAAGACCCGTGAAGAGTTTCACTTACTTAAGTTTAATTTTACAGTTTTTCTGCATGAAAACACGCAGTTATTTCAAAAAGTATTCTAAAAATACCTACGTATAAAGAATGAGAAATCTAAATTATCATTTGCCATTCTTCACCTCTTTTGTATACCGTCATACTTACAGGCTTACCTGAATACTTACCGATGTTTTCGCACTTTGCAAGTCACTGCACGGAGTAAGGCTAGTCATCCACGAAACAGTAACCGCACTCTATGTTAACTGTCCCAGGAGACTTAAAGGCTCTCTCATCAAAATGTTTCCATTTTTAGGACATTTCAAGGTTATTGTCTTTATATGATTCGTAAGTACTTATAAATAAATTATCCTGTTTGACTCCAAACTGAAGGTACACAAATACCTAAACAGTCTTAGCTTATTTGGAGAAACCGTTTATTAATAAAACTGAAGTCTATAATAAACAAATTATACAATTACTAACATAATAATAATAATATGTACAAGTATATAAAAAAGGGAGGGGGTAAATAATCAGAGGGCATCAAAAAATTCATCCGCATCGCTGTCAACAGGAAAAGTGCCCAGAAGGCTGGCAGCATTGCCACGTTGTATAGCAATGCTGATTCTTTGGCCAAAAAATAGGCCAGCCCTCTGGTCACGTGTGGAGTCGACCAACCGCCTGGCGATGTCTCGAAAAACTAAGTGGGCACTCGGACCCCATGGCCCAAGTGTTTCAACCCCAAACGGCTCGAACATATAAGTCCCAATAAGACTGGAGTATTTGCGCCGTTTGAGGTTTTCCGCACCCGCAGCAGCCGCTCCAGCACAGCCTGCCGTGCTAGGAAGATGGGATGGCGCAAGGGTGTCGACACACGTTGCATCCCACACCAAAGGCCTACCTACCTTCCAAGGCATTATGGTCATTCCGTCTGGTCTCTTTCCATCGTCGCGTGCTAAGCCATTGGGTTCTAAAACAGCTGGCACCCCGGCGGTGACAAGAGCACGACGGATGATGTCATTGATGCTGGCGTGCCGTGCTATCCGGCCTGCGCTCTTACTGCAGGATAGGCCATGTTGTCCGAGGCAGTCGACACTGACACCGCATTGGCAGCGATGCGGAGCCACGCAGGGAGCGCCCAGACGCAGACAAGTAGCGAGCCGGAAGGTGGTGTCACCCAGCATGGTGCCTATGTTGGGTGACGGTAGCGCCTGAAGCCAGAGGCCCGACTCCCACTCCCCCACAGCCAGCAGGCGGGCACGCTCAGCAGTATTGGTGGTCGTATTAATTAGATTATTCCGTACCAACCTGCAGAGCGGTTCATCCCACTGCCTCTGGGAAGATAGGTTCAAGGGCCGATCTGTATCCGGGCAAGCCACTTTCCAGGCGTTCACTGCGTCAGTCAAACACGGCACTTCTGAGTCAACCAAGGAGGGGGCTAAAATTTTCTCGGTCAACTTTTCCGTGCTGTGGACAGAGGACAGGAACGCCGGTAAGCTAATACTGGTAATTTTGCGGACGCCGAGGCCACCAAAACGGATGGGTAGTGTGGCTTGCAGCCACGCTCGGTCGTCCAGGGCCACATTTAAAATGGATGTTAGTGTGCTGCGAATAATTTGGTCAATTTTGTCCAAGAGGTTTGGCTGCTTCCATAAAGGGGAAGAACGTAGAAAGTAAATAAAATTTGGGCCAAAACAACAGTATCTAATCAGGGTGAATGCCGAATGTAAATTAATTTTGAAGAGTCTGTCCGAAATGTCGTTGAAGTTTTTGATTTTTTCGTTGATAAATGGAGAAAAGCTGTCTTCTAAAATTGGGGAACCTAGGAGGTGCAGTGAACTTTTTTCTAAAATTTTGATTTGTGGGGCTATTGCATTAAATTTTTCTAGAGTCAGTTGTCTGTCGGTAATGTCAGAAAGGTAAATTTCACACTTTGATGGGTTAAGGTCCAAGCCAATAGATTTAAATTCCTCTTTGAGAAGCTGTAGGTCTTTCAAAACGGTGTCTACATCACCTCCTAGCGTTCCATCATCTAAATACCACACGTTAAATTTTGAATTTAGTTTCTGGATAACTGGATGAATAGCCAAGCTGAAAATAACTGGCCCGAGAGGGTCACCTTGTTGGCATCCTACTGCAGATTCCAAAACATTGTCCTTGTATAATAATTTAGAAGGGTACCTGTAACATTGCCACATAAAACCATAAATTTCGGGTATTTCCTTTTTGACTTCAGCCAACAAAGTGTCCCTGTTGACAGAGTTAAAGGCGTTCTTAACGTCAACCTTGAGGACGACCTCACCTTTGTTGGAGTTTAAAAAGGTGGAAAGGGCATGCACGGCAGCCTCACAGCCCCCTTTTGAGCCAAAACCAAGCTGTAGGGGCTGAAACTTAGCTGTAAGCGATTCGCTATACAGCTTACAGCATATTTTGGCTGCCGTACGCCTGTACGTGCACCCAACGGCGATGGGACGAATGCCGCCGTCCTTCTTGCGCAGGGCACATAGGTTGGCCCCGTACAAGACATCGATGACGGCCTCGTTGACACCGCCGGTGAGCATGAGTTTTATCAGGGCCGCAAGCTCCTTCAATAGCGACTCACCAGCTTCCCCGGCGCCTGAACTTAATAGGTCCTTTAAATGTTGTGGAGTCAGGCCGTCGAGGCCGCCGGCGGAACCACTTCGGAAGGAGCTCACGGCTGCAATCAACTGGGGAGCCGAAACGTTTAGGAAGGTTGAATTTAGGTCGGGAGGATCGGGGGGGTCGGAAAAGGTGAGACCATCCGCAGGCGCGGGGTGTTTACTCTCTAGAGCTGTTAGCGTTTCTGGAGAGTAAGGCGCCACCACATCGCTGCTAAACAGTATCCTGGCCGCTCCCCTGATGTCACCTTCACCTAATTTGGATTCTACATGTGAACATAAGCTTTTTTGTGATAGGTTATTGAATGCGGGTAATTTTGGATCTAAAATTGGGGTCGAATTGATACAATTATCTTTAATTAGGTTCGTTAAGGTTTTTTTAGTTGCCAGATTTTTTTGAACATGCAGAATCCTATAAGGGAAGGTAAGTAACTGCTCCCAGGCACTTTGTGAGTTCTCCTGGGTCACAAGACGGAGACATTGCGCCAAACTCAGTGCAACAGATCGTCTCGCGCCCCGGGGAACTCTCTTTAGCACTGGGGTAGAGTTTTTGAATTTAGCTAGCTTTTTCCACAAGGTTTGTTCAAGAGGTGTTGATGTTGGGGATGTAGCTGGGGGGCCCAGTGGTACACTATGTGATTTGTGGATCTTGCCATAGTGTATTCTCAGCCCCCGTTCGCCTTTAAAAAAGCGTGCCTGGGAGCAATGTGGACATCTCACCAGCTGCACATCAAGCGATGTGGCAGGTTGACTGGCACAATTTCCGGCGTCGCTACAGCCGGCATTGAACATATAAAACACTTAGACTTACAGAGTTAAACTTACCTGAAAAACAAATTAAAAAAACCTATATACACACACACTCGTACTAAAACAAACACAAAAAATAAATACCTATACTACCAATACCTAAACTAATTTTTATATAGATTCCACACGTAAAACTATCATACATTCTGCAAGTATTCATTTTGTAAAATATCGTTCTAGTTTTTGTAAAATGTTCGATTGTTTGAAATCACATTATTGATGAGGTCTTAACTCATTATGGCGCAGCATTGTCTTACATGTTTCAAATGTTCTTACTGACCGTCCACTAGTTGTAAGTATCGCACCTGACTTCTAACCCTCTCATTCCAGCAAGTCACGGTCTCGGCGGAACTTTTACTCCACTTCCTCAATAAGTCCCATGGGACTCACCTGCCGAAGCCTCCACTCTCTAAGACCTTTTACTTTACCGCCCTTTGTTTCCTAAATATTAGAAGGTTGCAAAATAATGCCCCAATCCCAGTGGAACGGTAGTCTCCAATTTTAGGAACTAGTATCGTCAAGAAAGGAGCTTTAATATAGAAGATTTTAGACAATTTAACGTCGCAAACTTTAGTAGTGACTATACAAGAGTACTTGTAAAGGAGAGGTTGACTTATAATATACCAACCTATTATTGTTCCACTGAAGCGCAAAGGCCTCTTCTCAGACAGAGAAGGCACGAGCATTGATCACCACGCTTGCTCAGACGGGTTGGTGATTTCAGACATAAATTAACTATAAGTCCAGATTTCCTCACGATGTTTTCCTTCACCGATATTAGTAATGTCCAAGATAAACTCAGAAAGTATATTATGAATTCGCACTAAGCAATTCGCACTGAGCGTTTCCAAATGTCTTTTGTGATGCGCACAGCAAAGGAGTGGAACTCTCTGCCTGCGTCTGTGTTTCCGAACGCATAAAACCCCGATCTCTTCAAAGTGAGAGTGAACAGGCTTCTTCTGGGTAAGCTCGCTCCATCGTCGACTTTGTCTCTGTCATCTCTGACCTAGACTAGAGTCAAGAGCAAACCTATCTCAAATAAAAAAAAAAAGAATTGAGAAATTTACATTGGTACTTGCCCGGATTTGATCACAACCTCGTGCATGAGAGCGAGGCCTTAACCACTGGGTCATCACGACATCGAGGTTGACTTAATTAATCCTAAAGGTATTGACATTATGAAAGCATCAATAAGACGAAATCTTAATTTTGATAGTGCAACCATACCAATGGGAATAGTATTAATCTTTAGGTAGACTCCTAAGCAATAACATATAACATTAACTGACCTTGAAACCGACCCTAGGACCTTAAAATGCGCTGCATAAACATCGACGGCTAAGAAATTATTTAACAGTAAAACAGCTACCGTCTGCTTTGACAAAAAGGCCTCATGGGACACGAAAAACACTAAACATTTTACAAGCGGCAAATCACAATAAATCCTTCAAACGACGACGGTAGCATAATCTTGTTATTTGCATACAAATCTCAACAACAATAACATCTTTTGTCTACACTAAGAAAATCTGCAAAAATTATAACTCTTTAACGCGCCGTGCAAAAAAAGGGTTATTGTGACGAAACCTTGCCAGTCTTGCGAATGAATAAGAAAATGTTTCGGCTAATTTGGGAGTTTTTGCAATATTTTTTGCACATTATCTCAGTCTCCGTCTAGGACAAAAAGCAAAAATCTTTTCGTAATATACTGTTCCATAAATTCTGTTGGAGTTTTGCCAAAATCTTTACGTTTAATCCTTATTTGGACATCAGAACTAAAACTTCAAATCAATTTCAATGTCCATTTCTCTAAGCTCCCATTTGCTTTGTAATTTCATGTAAGATTAGCGGTCACTTATTGTACAAATGAGGCACGCGATCTATTTTTTGTTGATCGGCAATTTGGTTAATGGCTTTTAATATCTATAATTGGTGCCCACGAATTTATTTATGTAAATGATAGGAATATCTATTTGGGACTGAATTTCATTGTTAGGTGTGGCAGCAAATATGTTTCCATATTAGGACCACTACAAATAATATAATTTACTGAAAGTGGATGAAAAGCGAAGCAAAATAGAAGAAGAATGTGATGTGAATTGGAGGTATAAATCTATCTATGTATGATATATTTCAATTGAACCAAAAAGGTGAAACAATCGTCAAATTGTGACGTTAATTCTAATTCAGAAACTTTAAATTCAACTAAAGTAACTTGTACTACAAAAACATTTATTAATATCCAAGTGTGAAAAATCCTACAAACGATATTAAAACTGTGAACAGTACAAGTTATATATCAGAGTTGATAAAACCATAGTCGTCAGGCTCGCAGGAGATGTTGCGTGCCGGCCACACAATGAGCCAGCGACTTTGATTAATGACCTTACATTCAACGAATACATTACGGTTTTTGCTTTCATTTCGTTCGATACGAATGTCACAAGGTTATGATATCGATGCCAGAGGAACGATCGGTGCGTAGGAGTGACTTGTGATGCATGCCGATATGCTTGGATGCGATTTTCGGTTGAATGTAAATTGGGTGCTTGCTTAACGATTGTGCCTTGAGGCGAGGTAATGTTCATGATGGTTGTAATTAAATTTAGGCTGGATCATGTTATCGTTTTACAGTTACCTCTGATTATTTTACTATTCAGAATATTGATACCAGCTCCTCTACATTAATCTTAACCCGGTGGTTTATTGAACATTTTATCAGACTAGTCTTCGGGAATCGCGTTTTCTATTCAGAGTTGAAATCAAAAGCAGTAAAAGTATTTTTCATTACTATATTTATTGGTTTTGTATTCACATTTTTCTATTTCAGTTACAAAACAATTTCTCGTTTAAAAATTAATTCCACATTTTGTACCTAAGCCTAAGTCATTGTCTACATCACATAAGTCATGAACATTATGAACGACATTTTTATCAATATGATTATTCTTTACATACAGTACATTTACCCACCTGTAGCGTTACTTAGGAACAATTCAACTGAATACGTTATTTTTTACATAAAAGCTTTCAGCTAACCACAAAAGCATTAAAAAATATTAAAGCATTGTAAAAGGAAACGTTTTATCTCTCTGTTCATCAAAATGAGTGATAGATTTCTAAACTTCTAAGATAAGCTAGAATTTATAAAAGTGGAATTTCAATACCTGTTTTATACACAGGATAAAACAGAATGGTAGATGTCACGAAAATAAGGAAGTACTACATCACCTGAAATGGTAACTAAAAGTAAGTAGACAATTTAGCACACATCGATGACAATATTATTATCCTTGCAACGTATAAAAAGTTAGTTATTAATTTAATAAATACAATTGCTACTACTGACAATGACTTAAAATAAAATGTACAAATTCAACACTCAGAAGATGTTTACCTACCCTAAAATAATAATAATCACACTTTTGACATTGTAAAGTTTTCCACCTAACTATCCAAACATCCGATTATGACTGGTTACTCTAAAATACTTACACAACTTAAAAATAAATCTTAAATTAATTTAATCACTTTATTACACCTTAGACACAAAGGAATGGTAAGAATTACAGTTCGATAATGAAAAATAGAGTTTTCTTCTTTACACATCTAAAGATTATAAGGCGGTTAGACCGTAGTCTGATTTGATGACTGGTTGGTTTGATGGGATGCCGGTGCCGCAGCCTGCAGTGCCGACGGGAGATCCGTGGGCTGCAAGGTTAGCAAGTAAAGCTGGGTCCATGCCTCCGTGCATGCTCATCATGTGAAGGTGATGCGGCGTCATGGGGTGCCCCGCGTTCATCTGGCTTCCTGGGTGAGACATCGGACTTATCGCTGGATCGTGCGACAAATTTTGCTGCGCTCCAACACAATGCAAATCATTCATTATGTTATCAGTAACATTTTCTATACTATCCGGTCGACCATTGTTGTTTGATTTCTTCTTATCATTGTTATTTGTATTCTTATTCGATCTACTCTTTGGTGTACCCTTAGTCGTGGTTGTGGTGACGCCGGCCGGATTTGTTTTTCTTCTTACGTTTTTGGTGTTCGGCAGCTTATTGTCCTTCTTCCACTTCATCCGTCTGTTCTGGAACCAGATTTTGATTTGCCTTTCTGATAAGACTAGAGTGTGAGCTATCTCTATTCTTCTTCTCCGCGTTAAATATCTGTTGTAGTGGAATTCTTTCTCAAGTTCTAGTATTTGGTGTCTTGTATAGGCTGTGCGTTGGCGCTTCGGTTCCATTCCAGGTTGATATTGGCCGTTTGCTGTGAAAGAAAATAAAATATTTTAAATGTCGGGTTCCGTTGAAAGTAGGGAGAAGTCAGATTTTGTCTTAACTTTGTACCCACCAATTTGACTATACTATTTGGATAAGTTAATTATCTGCGATTTTTGTAATGTTTTAAGCTAACTGCAATACATTGACAAAAGTCAGCATAAATTATATTGTTACATTATCATCATATTCCTAATATTCTATGCTTTGTTTTAGCTCCGATACCCATATTCTCGAACACCGGACCTCTAATAAAACAGTACCTAACAAAACATAAATAAGGCCGTACCTACTCTCCCTATATCAGTAGCGTTGCGTGCTCGACACAATAATTTATGTACCGGCCCGTTGTGTTAATTAATGTGCATAATAATTACACATGCATGCGCCTGAGCTTCCTTTTTGTTTTGATTAATTGCGCCTAGTAAATTAGTTGTACAGACACCGTAGACGTTGTTACGATTTCGTACACCTTGTATGGCATGTTACAATTTTTCATGTATTATGTACTTACATGTACTTAAGTACGCACACATAAGGAAGTTATTTACATTCGAATATACTGTGTTGTTATGTTTAAAAGTTGCTTGGTGATTTCAATTTCGTTTGTTGTCAATTTTGATTGATCATTTAGTTGTAAAACACTTTTACTTTTTTAGATTAGTGAGTCAAATAGCTTGTCTAATACCTACATTTTTTTTTATTAACTGTCGTCAGTACGTAAGCAGTAGTAGCTAAAGTTCAATTTTAACCGTGATTGGTTTCGTTTCGTATTATGATTTGTTTAAAAATGGCACTAGTTTTGTATAATTTTTTATTATAATATTTTTATTTTCAAACAATATTTACATAACAGACTTCATGTAGGTATATAAAAAATAGGGGAAAGAATCATAGGGCATCAAAAAATTCGTCCGCATCGCTGACAACAGGAAAAATGCCAGAGGCTGGCAGTATGCCATGTAGTATGTTCTGTGGTTCATATTGAAATAATTAAATATTTTTTTAAGCGTGACTGAGCACTATTATTTTACTAAAAGATTGGCGTGTATCATTACAATGTCATCATCTGCCTAGCCTTTTCCCAACTATATTGGGGTCGGCTTCCAGTCAAACCGGATGCAGCGGAATACCAGTATTTTAGATGGAGCGACTGCCTATCTGACCTCCACATCCCAGATACTAGGTAATACGATACCCCTTGGTAAGACTGGCTGTCAGACTTTCGGACTTCTGGCGACCCGTAACGACTGTCAAAGATACATGAATGACAGCCGGGACCAACGGCTTAACGTGCTTTCCGAAGCACGGAGGGGTATTGACATGTAAAGATGGTCACCCATCCACGGACCAACCGCAGCAAGTGTAGCTTAACCTGATCGATCGACCCATGCGGCTGTTATTTCTTAGCCACAAGTGTCATTACAAAATATACAACTTAAATCCTATCTAACGGATTCAAATAAGTTTCTTTCTAAGATTTCACAAATCAATAATTTTAGAGCCTTGGAAAACAGGACGAGGTATAAGTCAGGTTGCTACCTGACGTCATCCTCGCCCTCTTCAACTCCATTAATCAAGTTTCATATAATTCAGGTTTAATCAACAAATTCTATAGAACCACCCTTTCAATTTATTTAATACACAGTCCTTCTAGGTAATATTAATATTTTAGTGCTGAAAGATTTAATGCCTATCAAGGTCGAAGGCCTTCTTCAAAAGAATAGGTCTTAACCTCACTTGAATATTCAATGGGTTTAATAGTCTTGACAGAATAGTTTCATTGTCAGCCAAGTCCTAGTAATTTTGTAATTTCCTTTCGAGGAAATTGCCTTTATATTTGATGTCAAAGGAGCTTTGTCAATTATTGTAACGTCTTTTTTATTTTTAAAAGGATAGAATGGAAAATTCTGGAATTCATTAGGTTCATCAAATATTTTTGAGTTCAATGACATGGCAGAATCCGATAACATCGGAAATTCAAAATAACTATGATTTTTTGTTACACCCACGTACTAAAATGACGTATTTTATATATTTTCTTGCTTAGAACCTACCTCCTTACTATATATAATTATATCGTGTTAAGAATAACATTTAAACTGTTGAATAGAAAAAAAGTAATCTAGATTCTCAGCAAAGTAATTATCTCAATCAACATTTTCTCACTAACCTATCGTATAGTGAATATAAACAAGTTATTATTTTGTTTTTTGTATCTGAAATACTTAATTTACAATTTGCTATGCTACCTTCTTCATGATTAGGTACTTACTTACCTAAGTACCTACTTCTATCAGTAAATTTCGAAACAATACCATGCATCTACAAGATATAACAATACAATTGTCTCCTACTGATGAAATAGACATCGAGAAACTTCATCCGTCGAAATGACCCAACAGTTATAACATAACGCACACACTACCAACCGAACTTCCTTTTATTTATATCGATAAAACAAAAAGTTAATCTGGAACGAGATCACAAATTACTAATCTATATATAAGAGCCTTGGTGCGAGAGGGATAGAAACATTTCTGTGGGGATCGTAGTGGTATTTCTTTGAATCTCCGCGGTTCTGGTATGTGCGGTCGCCGGGTTGAGCCGAGATTCCCGCTGACCACTGACAAGTCTACATTGAGCAGGGTTCAGGGATCGCACCAAATAAATATGGAGATATAGTCGGCTAGTTTTAGGTATGTTACATTCCCGATACCAGGAAAACGGGGAAATAGAAGGCGTGTCTTTTGTGGACATGTGTGCAGTGTGTTGATGTTCTGTAATTATACTTTTTGTTTCGGAATTTGCTTTCGCTCATTCTGTATTAGTGAAAGCAGTTTCATCTATTCGAGAAGTTGTGATGGCTAATTTAAGGGGGAAGCGCTAAGGTAGTCCGCGAAATTCAAATTTCCTTAAGGTTTTTGCAATTTGCAGCTCAGTGTCTGGGTGTATGTTGATTAAAATATAATTCGCGACCGCAACAAATATGTGTTTACAGAATTATAATCATTAGAATCAGTAATACAACTCATTATCCTAAGATAATGAGTTGTATTACTGATTCTAATGATTATACTAATATAATCCTCAAATGTCAAGATTTCATGAAATAGTCATTCAATAGACCAAGACCAAGAGAAGAGACCAAGTAATCATTTGGTCTTAGAAAGTTGTATTGATGACTTTAATGATTATAATTCTGTAAATATACAGGGTGTGGCGTAAATAGTGGTCCAACGTTAAGTGGTCGATACACCATATAATCAACTATCACATACCACAATTTGAAACTTTTTATTCCATAGATCTCAGAATAAAATATTTTTTTATTCTTTTTTGAAAAATGTACACCTTGCTTTACTAATGTGGCTGTAATTTCTATAAATGACGTTATTTATTCATTATTTTTTCTGTTTATAGTTGTGGAATATATGTGCTATTACATGCAAGTAATTTTGTAAATGTTATTATAAAGGTAATAAAGAAAAATGTGTTTATTTCAAAATGTAACTCAAACGTTTAAAAAATTGTGTGACTTGGGGTGTGAATGGTGTAAAAAAATGTACTACACTGTCGGTGCCCATTATTTGAAAAACATGTTTAGTTAATGCAGATTCTGAAATAGTAGGTATAATAATAGCTGACTCTATAATTTAAACAAAAGTTATAGTCATTTCTATTCAAAAAGAGCTGAATTGAACAGCCCAATTAGTAAAGCAAGGTGTAAAACTTCAAAAAAGAATAGAAAAATATTTTATCTATGGAAAAAAATGTTTCAAATTGTGGTATGTGATAGCTGAATATACGGTGTATCGATCGCTTAACGTTGGACTACTATTTACGCCACACCCTGTATATTTGTTACGGCCGCGAATCTTATTTTAATCAACATACAACCTAAAGGCTCCTGCAAACAGGTGCGACACGCGACGCGACACAAAGGCACTGCGTGTCGCGCGACGAGTGGTGCCTTTTTGTCGCGCGCGATTCGCGTCGCGAGTCGCGCCTGTTTGAAGGAGTCATCATACTCAGCTGCAAATTGCAAAAAACTTAACACGTTCAACGCCATGTCGGACAATGCTGGGCGACACTTAGCTTTCCCTATAAGCCACACAAAAATTTGAAATTGACTAAAAATCGACTTTTCGTTTTATTAATAATGTTAATAAATATGCATTTTTAACTTATAAAACATTTGTTAAGCTTAACATGCATAACTGCGGAAATATTTATAAATATGAAGATAACTCATGTCGCCCAACATTGTCCGACATGGCCTGAATGGAAATTTATCATTTTATTCCATGGCGTTGAACGTGTTAAGAAAATTTTATTTTCGCGGGCTACCCTGGCGCTTTCACCTTAAGGTAATTTTTCTATCAACTGACTTTTTTATGGCAAGAAGAATAATGTGTAGAAATAGTAATACAATATTTTATGCTCAAATTTTTTGTATTGAATGAGTAAGTGCGAACAATTTATTTATACGGTGAGTACTTTCTCAACACCGCATTGTTATAACAAAACTTTACAATGAGCTGTAAGTAAGACCTGATGTAGTAAATGAAATTTAGAAAAAACTATATTCGTAACTGGTTTTTCTTGAGACTGTCTGAACCTGACAATCGTCTCTAAAGAAAATGTCATGAATCTCTTTTACTGCATCAACATCAATGATTCACACTGTTTATTTCAAACAAACAGGACCACATTTTTGGAAGACCAGCAGCAAATTCTACGTAACCAAAGATTACAGATTGTCCACGTAGCGATAGGTAATCAATTATCGACAAATTATTCAAACGACCGTGGCGTCAAACAGACTTTGTGACTGATTAGCCGTGAAAACTATTAAATTGAGTATTTTTTGTCCTGTAGTAATGCAAACGTGAATTTAAACTAATTAATCAGAGCTCTAGGTATAAATGTTAAAAAAGATGATAAATATTCAATCACAAAATAATTCGATATTAGAGATGACAACGCATCCCAAGACATTGATCAATGTTACAACACAATAAAACTTTACAGCATAACATTTTATTATACTTTTAAAAGCTTGTATCACCTGCCAGAGAGAATCAACAACTCATTATTTTAATCATCATTGCAGAACCGCTACTCGCTACCGGTGCTCGATCTTCGCTTCGTTAGCCACTATCACGTCATCGAGACGATGACAATCTCAATTGAATTACGGGCTACCTGCGACCAACGTGTGGTCCATCTGTTAATCTCGAGTCGATCTTACGACGCATGCGCTATCGGCCCCTCGAGGTGGTCCCGCCTCATTACGTCCAACTTACGATGGATCTAAAGCCTCTTTGTCCCACTATTGTGTACCATGAAAAATGTTAGTCCAATGACAGGTGTCGATAAGCCAAGTCTCTCTTAAATTCGGAATATAACGCGCGAATGTGATACTAGCAATTCCATTGGCGATCAATCAATGAGACCGGTTCATTAATGATGTTACAATGGATGAGGATGCCTTTAATGTTTGTCATTTTAATCGTGAAGGATTTCACTTTTGATGGAACTTTGTTTGACGGTTTAAGGCTCCTTCAAACAGGCGCAACTCGCAACGCGAATCGCGCGCGACACAAAGGCACCGCTCGTCGCGCGACACGCGGTCCCTTTGTGTTGCGTTGCGTGTCGTGTCGCACCGGCTTGCAGGAGCCTTTCTCGAGTTTGTTTAATTTTAGAGTAGATAAACCTGTGGTTCGCCAATCGCCAGTGAGAATGATTCATATTTTCTCAATCTAATAATTTAACCCTACGCTAGATGAGAACGAAACTATGAATATACGTAGGTAGTTACAACCAAATTGAGTATTTGTTTCGTTATCAAAAATGGCTTCTAATAATACGTACTCTAAAGGCTCTCTTGCCGGGAGCATTTGCCTGTATGTAATGTAACAATCCAAGATTCCACTGTACCGACTAGGGCTTCACAAGTAGACCGTAAATTGATAAAAAGAAAAGAAAAGGAAGAAGAATTGTTTATACTGCACAAACAACGTATATTACTAAAAGAAAAACCGACATAAAATGCACACAAAAATAATAATAATATTGCTAGGTAGTGAAGAGAGATATTTGAAACCAGCAGGATAGGTTTTAATATATATAATTAAATAGGTAGGAACGGCTAGCTTGCAGGTAAAGGTTTTATTACAGGCAAATGCTCCCGGTGTGGGAGCGCCTTAATATTTCTCTCCGTCAACTAGTCTACATCTATACACCTACAGAAATAAATAAAATTGAAGTGTCTGTTCGTAATGTCAAAATAACAGCTTTTTACTGAATGCAGATGAAAGTATATACGGTACTTAAAACAAAAATCTATTTTTAAAATTTTTGTCTGTCTGTCTATCTGTTTTGTTCCGGCTAATCACCAAAACGGCAAAACCGATTTTGACAAGACTTTCACTAACAGATAGCTCATGTTATTGGGAGTGACGTAGGCTACTTTTATTTTGGAAAAAGAATTAAGGTTCCGAGCAAAAAAAATAAAACCCATGAAATTGTGAACAAAAAGTCGGATTTGAAAAATTCTTATTGCATTTGGTAGCCCAATTCTCGAGAATGGTATTAATGGAGGCTATTTAACATCACGCTATGAACCTTAGGAGCCGAGCAAAAAGAAAAATTCAGGAAAAACGCTAAGTAAAAATTAAGTAGGTCTAAAAGCGCGGGCGGGCGATGCAACGCGGCGGGTCGGGGGACGAGGGAGTTTTATTAAAATGTGGCTGTTGTTTTAGTATATTGTGTATCCTACGACTTCTACGCGAACGAAGTCGCGGGGCACAGCTAGTAGGTATGACATAATTTTGTGGGTAGATTTTATTCGTACGCACGAATCCTGAATTCTCTCTTTTATTTTCGACAATCATGCAACCAAAAATTGCTTTTGATCCAGCTGTTATTGAAACAGTCTCTAAAAGGTTGGCGACGAAAAATATTATAAAATTCACATCATCACGCACCACCCTGTCTTTTCTCGTCGTAAGGGATGAGTTTCAACAAAATTGCTGCGTCATGCTCGAGGGAACCTGGTTGTGCATTTGCTAATCGTATCTCCTGTTATTCCTTACAACACAGTGAAGCAAATTGCCTTTCTTAAAATTATTTAGAATTCTTTGACCCACAACAGTGATTTAATTTTCGTTACATGTTTAGACATACTCTTAAATAATATAGGTACCAAATTCACAAAATAGTCATGCAAAAGGAAATTGTACACAGGATCAAAAAAAAAATGGTTACCTACCTACTTGAATTTATGACAATATATATATATTTTTGTTTTATTGCCACGGAGCAATCAACGTGGCCATGGGCTCAAATAATATAAAAACAACGCAGAAGAGAACCATCGACATGAAAAGAAGTAGATTTTGTTTTGTCACTACTTACCTAGATATCGATATCCCTTCACGTCTGTGAAGTTTCGCCAGTTTATTTAATTTGACACTGTATACAGCTTCAACTGTCACGATGTGAGACACAATTAAATTTCTATTTTTACCGACAGGCTGCCCATCGATCGACAGCTGAGGGGGTATTTATGTTAAAACTACGGAACCTAAAGACAGACATTAGGCAAAAGTGACACCACACATCCAACTTTTTGCTGCAAGTGAATGAATACAATATGCATAATTTAGAGTCATGTATAGAAAAAACTGTCGACAGCAGGTTCATGAGACAATATGTTAAGGTCACTGGTGTTTAATGACTTATGATTACGTTATGTGGCATTAAAGTCGCTTTTCGTGTCTGTCTGTGTGACCGCGTTGTCCTTCTAAACTATGCATCGGATTGTAATGCGGTTTTCACCATCATTTCTGGAATTTATTCCGGAAGTTTTACATTTACATTATTATAATAAAGAAATCTCAATATTTTGTTAAGTCATAATAAGCGTGTGAAGCAGGGGCGGGTCGCTAGTATTATGTAAGTAGAAATAATATTAACGTTTGATTTGTAACTTTGTATGGAATACAAGCTTCAACAAGTAGGTACCTAAACAATGTAATTATCGTGATCAATGATGGATGTTCTGATGGTCGCATTCGCACCAGCAAAGATGTTCGTTAGGTGTGTATGGGCATAGCATATACCTACTATGTATATCTATTCTCATAATAATTAGCCTTTAATGTTCCCAGTGCTGGGACACAGGCCTCCTCTTTCTGTGAGATCGACTAGGCCGTAATGCCCGTAACCCACCACGCGGGCCCAGTGCGGGTTGGTGGATGTCATATGTCTTCGAATTTTTGGTTGTAGGACATGACGGTTTCCTCACAATGTATTCCTTCACCGTTTTGAGAGCAGTGGTTATGAAATAATTTACACAAAGTACATCTATTCTATGATATGGGTATTATTATAGATGATAAGACTCTACTTCAGCCTTTTTATGTGAAATATTTTCTTGTTTCTTTGGATACATACCTATTGATCTTTTTTTACTTTATTTTACTTCACTATAACCAATGATTCTCACACATTTTAATTTCATGTTTGAATTAGGATTCATTCAAATTGCAAAATCCTAATTACCTACCTACCTATTTTTTCGTCGCAATTAACTCATAAAAATGGCTATAGCATAAAGCTATTGTAACCGAACTGTATAATTTTGTGCTTGCCTTTCATGTGTTTGAAAGATAATATAATATCAAGTTTTAATGCATCGGTCATTTTACTAATTTTGAATAAGTATAGCTTTTTTATTTAAAACAAAATCACTGCGTAGCTCAGGATAATTTATCCAGTCAATGGAATAGTCACAAGACAAGACATGTATTATACGGTGCCTTTTCTTTCATTATACCTATTCTAAAATTTAAAAATACAGAAATTAAATTAAATAAATAAATTGCAAAAAACCAAATAACCTACATTCATTTTCCAAGTAAAAAATAAAAGAAACTTCGATCATCGTACTCGTTTTAAAAATTGGCCTCGAACAATCATACGTGTTTAATAAAACCGTGATTGACTTATAAAAAAGTTCAAAATGCAGACTTTAATCGACTTAAAATTTACTAAAACTTTCAACTATTATTACAATGTAATTTTTGCAAAAAAAATAACCTACAACGGCAGCAGACTGTGCTCTATGCCAATTTTTACTTTGGTAGGTAGTAGAAGATTTTTTTGCTCTGGAGTGTCCGACACTTAAATACTAATTTTGTAAGAACTGCACCCTAATTGCGTAAAGGCTACTGTAAACAGACGCGACACGCGACGCGAATCACGCGTGTCACAAACCGCACCGCTCGTCACACAACACGCGGTGCCTTTGTGTTGCGTCGCGTGTCGCGCCTGTTTACAGGACCCTTAACACACTTACAGTAGGAATCGGTTTCATTTTGACAGTTCAACAACATTCATTGCGTTATTTACGTTGTTGAGCAGACAAATTTTTCGAACATTATGAAGCAATGGATTAGCAATATTTATGCTTCAAAATCATTTAGATTGTGATTGATAGTGTGTTACGCAATTAGGGTGCTAAGAGACCCAGCCTTTTGCAGTTTCCAGAGTCTAACCTCAAACAAGAGAAAAGAGCTGGATGATGTGAACGTGGCAGAATTTCTTCCTTAGTTTATTATTTTTAGAATTAAGAATAACCATATCTACCATGTGGAGACAACGATATGACAATTATTTCAAACACTGTATTTGCAACCATTAAATACTTAAATCCAAACGCCAAAATTAAAAAGGTAGGTAGTGCCTATACCTAGTGATTAATTGAATGTATTTGATTGAATTTTTGGTTTTAAACTGGCAACGTCATTAGTAAAATAGGCGTAGTTTAATTTACGGGACGGCCCACCCTTTATATTACCCAGTTTCTTACGCGTTATTGAGTAATAAAAACTAATAACTTGCACTAGCTAGTGCAAGAGACTCTAAACTAGACTCTAGTGACAAATTTCAAAGGTTAATGCATAGTATAAATTTAAGTACACCTGAACTAAATCACAATAAAGCTAAAGGCGACAAAAGGGAGACATATCACAAGCAAAAAAAGTAGATATCGATAATCTCCACGCCAAATGTAGAACCACAAACAGCTATTTAAAAGCTATAAAAATAAATGACACTCATTAACATGACTGTTTGGTCCTTTGTGGCGCGACAATGGTCCTGGCGTCTTACAGGACCACTCTAATGACATCGCATTAGTAAAATGTCAAAACAGAAAGGACACACTCGAAGACGAGTGGTTGAACTAAACATTTGAGGGTTATTAATTGGAGGTGATTTGTTAATTCTTTTATGTACGCACCGCGAACGTTTAATATGCTTTAAAGTTTTCGCATTGATTGTACACAAAGGTAGAATTAATGTGTGGGTATTAATCTTGGAGAAATGTATATTTTATATTAATTTGTAAGCCATTAGGCGGTTTTAACTTGTGATTTGGGTGCATTGTGGTTTTTTCTTGGTCTTCAATATTTGAATCTGTTTATAAAAGCGTTTTTTTTATATTTTAAGCACACTCACGTGCATATTATTTTCATGTTATGTTGATTATTATTTAAGTTTCTTTCAAGAAAGTAGATACTTCCAGCAGATCACTCGAGTGACGAATTGGAAAGGTTAGCATCAAAACAATCGTTGAAAAGGAAGTGTGTTTTTTTAAAGGTCATTGCCATTATCATAGGTAACCAACCAAGAATAAATTCTTGACAGAGTAAATGCCAAGGCAGAGCATAAGCACAGCCACAGTCGATCCATGAATATATTAAGTATGCTCTAGTTAATCAATCAATTTTTGAACTTAAGGTGTACTTAAATAATATACCTACTTAGGAATGATTTTTTGCCACATAATTTGTACCCAAACCCACAGCATCCCACATATCTGAGCAATGATTTCAGAAAATCCACCTAATTCATATAGGAACTTTCTAATAGCGTTTGGTATTACTATATACAGTTAAAATTACAAACCAGCCGGACGATTAGAAGAAGAAAATATGGAAACCCAATTCGGAACTCAGTCACAAGTGAAGCTTTATAACACATAGAGTCTTTAGACTCCAGGTTTGCTAGAGTTTGCATGTGTTCTAAATTGATGATGACGATGATGAAGAGTAAGTAGTTACATAACGCTAAGCTGCGGGTTGCACAGGGTGATAGTTTTCATGAAGGAAGACGGTTTAAAAATGTGTAACTACGCATTTCAGATTTACCAACAGTAACTGACATGGAAAGAGGACTCAATAAGAAACATGATTCTAATATAGACCGTACCGCACCCTAATTGCGAAACACACTATCAATCGGAATCTGAATCATTTTGAAGCAAATTGCTAATCCATTGCTTCATAAGTTCGAAAAATTTGTCTGCTCAACAACGTAAATAACGCAATGAATGTTGTTGAACTGTCAAAATGAAATCGATTCTGATTGATAATGCGTTACGCAATTGCCCTGCCGTTTGCTATCTCTAAACTGTGTTTCTCTTTCAACAAAGTCTCATATTCCGTTCTGTTTAATTTAATCTAAAGAATATATGCTTTTCTATAGGTACTTGTATTCCTTCTGTTGAAATGAGAAACACTCTATGTGGCATGAGTACCTAAACATTGAAGCATCTTTTAAACATTAGGTATATTGAATACTTGGAAACTGATACTGAACGTAGTTCCTTTTCAAATTAATTTGAACTTATAATTTGTGTCTTTTTTTCTGCGAGCGAATGGATTAGAATTTGTGAACGTAGTTTTATAAGTAAAGCTACTTTTGCAGCCAGCTTTGTGTTTCAGCTTGCTAATATTGAAAATCACTAGGTCAATTCTATTTTTGACTAGCTGTGCCCCGCGACTTCGTTCGCGTGGATATAGGTACATTATAATATACTAATGAAGATACACATTATACTAAAATAACAGCCACATTTATATGAAATTCTGCGTTGCATCGCCCGCCCGCGCTATTACTTCGTTTTCACTTAGCGTTCTTTCTGACTTTTTTCTTTTTGCTTGGCTCCTAAGGCCTTTTTGGCTTTTTGATTTTCAGTAGCCTATTTATAATCATCTTCGAGAACTGGGAACCCTAAATGTATTTCTAAAATAAAAGTAACCTTAGTTACTCTTTATAAAATAAGCTATCTGCCTGTAAAAGTCCCGTCAAAATCGGTCCAACCGTTTCAGAGATTAGCCGGAACAAACAGACAGACAAAAATGTTTAAATTTGTTTTTGTTATAAGTACTACTTTAATATGCATTTAGTAAAAAAACTGTTATATTGAGATTACAAACAGATTCTTCGATTTTATTTATTTGTATGCATGTATAGATTTAGGGTAAATTCGTTAGAGATGGCCACACGGGAGAGATGACCAATCGAATTATTTTTGACTTGCATAGCTAGATGGCGTTACAATGCAGTTAGTACGCCGCGAGCAACGCTCGGGAACAGAGTGCGACGAAGTTGCTGCGCGTATTTATGTTAAAAAGTAAGTAAATTAACTTTAATTTTACAGGGTATTGCAAAAATTTTATAGTGTGGTAACATACTATCGTGTAGTTCAATTTTTTATTGCATTATTTTAATGTTTGCTTACTTTATTTTGTTTGATAGATGTTATCGTCTATTCTAACCTCAAAATGGCGGCCGGTAATGTGTAACTAAATCTAAAATTTGATATGGCCATCTCACCCGTACAAAAAGGAGAGATGGCCACATAAATTAAGGTTGAGACAGCCATATTCACTTTTGTTATTTGAAGTGATATTAATGCGTTATCTGTTTTCTTATAGATGCCGAATAAATATCAGAGAAAAGCCATAGCCACTCGTGGTTGTTGGAGTGAAGACTCACTAAAAGCTGCTATAAATTCCATCAAAAATGGAGAATTATCAGTGTACAGAGCAGCAATTATCTACGGCATTCCTCGTAAAACACTTGAAAGAAGGTACAAGACAAACAACGACAAAAAGGGGCCAATGGGACCTACTTCTATGCTTGGAGACCAAAATGAAAAAAAACTTGCTGATCATATTAAAACGATGCAAGAAAAAGGATTCCCTTTGACAATCAGTGATGTAAGAGTGATTGCCTTTCAGTTTGCTGAGCAATTAAACATCAAACATAAATTCAATAAATCAGAGGAAAAGGCTGGCTATGATTAGCTGCAGATGTTTTTACGCAGACACCCAGATATTGTTTTGAGAAAGTCTGAAGGAGTTTCAGTAGCCCGTTGTCAAGGTATGAACAGAGTGGAGGTTAGTGCTTACTTTGATTTGTTGGAAAAAATTCTCATAGACAATGATTTGATGACAAAACCTAATTGTGTGTTCAATATGGATGAATCAGGCCTACAGTTGAACAATCGCCCTGGACATGTACTCGCGGCAAAGGGTACTAAAGCTGTATCCACGACAACGTCAACTGAAAAGGGTGAAACCATTACAATCATAGCATGTTGCAATGCTGAGGGCACTTTTTTACCACCGGCGTGTATTATGAAAGGTAAGAATAAAAAAAGTGACTATGATGATGGAATGCCTCCAGGATCTCGTATTTTCATGTCTGAAAAATCTGCTTATATCACATCAGCAATATTTTTAAAATGGCTCAAAATACATTTTATGCCTAGAAAGCCGCAGGGAAAAGTTTTATTATTGCTTGATGGTCACTCCACGCACTGTAATTCAGTAGAAATGCTTGAATATGCCAATGAAAATGAGATCATTCTTTTGTCTATGCCGAGTCATACGTCTCATTTTTTACAGCCCCTTGATAGGGCAGTTTTTAAATCACTGAAACATCACTTTTATGAATAGTGCCGGCTTTGGATAAACCAAAATCCAGGTCGTCGAATCACAAGACTCTCATTTGGGTCATTATTAAATAAAGCATGGGGTAAGGCAGCCACAGCCGAAAACGCTATTTCTGGATTTAGAGCATGTGGAGTGTTCCCATTTAATCCAGCAGCAATACCTGATTATGCATTCATTAGTGACCTTGGAGTGACTAACATTCATTCAAGTTTACCTGTTTCTACAAGTGTAACTTCCATCACTCCATCAAATCAAAGAGAAACAGGTGAAAATGAACCATTAGCAATACCAGGAACATCTGCTGATCAATGGACGCCTTCTCGAATTTTAAAAGACATATCCCCTATTCCTCAAAAAATAATGGAACTTCGTAAACGTAGCAAACAGGTTGGCAAACTATTGACTTCAGAAGAGCACATAACATTAAGAAAGGATAAAGAAAACGAAAAGAATTTGAGAGAAAATAGGCGTAAACTTAAGCAAGAAAAAAAATTGGTTACACCCAAAGATAAGAAGACTGATACAAATAGGATTAGAAAACGGAAAGCTGTAAGGCGTATTAGCGAGAGCAGTTCTGATCTCAGTGAGCCAGTATTGTATGATACATCAGACGAAGAAGATAAAGAGAACGAAACAGATAACTGAGCTGGATGTGGAGAAAATTATTATAAGACTCATCTTGTGGAAGATTAGCTCTAGTGCCTTATTTGTGAAAGATGGGTACATGAAAACTGTACCGAATTTGATGATATGTGCTCCAAATGTGGACAAAAGAAGAAAAAGGAGGCTAAACAAGTTGAATTTCAGGGCAAGGGAAAGGGAAAAGGCAAGTCAAGTACTGGTCGTCTATCCCGTATAGCTACGGCCAACTCACCCTGAAGTCCCGGGAGAGATGGCCAATTCTATATTTTTTTATAAATGGTTTTTTATTGCGTTTTTGAATTATAAAAATATATTTGTCGTTGATTTTTGTAAGACTAATTACTGTTAATTATGATAAGAATAAAAGACTGATTGTAACAACACTGATTGTTTTTTTTATTTTGCCTAGATAAAACTATGGCCATCTCTAACGAGTTTACCCTAATCGCGCCACATTACAATGCTTTTCCTGCATTAAGTAGTACCTTACCCTGTATTAGTCAATTTTATTATTTATTATATTTGTTTGAAGCCACTTAAACATTGCTTGCACAACATGCGATATGTTTACCACTGTATGTAGTAGGTAGTACCTAACTACATAAATGTCTGGTTTTTTTTTACTGCTATGACCAAACTGATGAATTTTAAAATACTCGTAATACTATAAACTTGCGATGCTTTATTGGACTTAATCAGGTTTTTAGATTTATTGCAGTTTTCAGTCTGTTAAGAACGCAATGCTAACTACTGATTTGAGTTTTAATAACTCAGTAGATACCTTGGTGTTGTAGGTATTCGTCTTCCTTACCATCGAGACATGCACTACAAAATGCTCATTGTGCTGATATTTTATACCATTACTGTAAGTATGCCTGGTCTTGTATTACCAGCTAGACAGTCCTTACTTAATTTCTCTAGGTAGATCCCCAAGTAGACCCCCATGTTTTCCAAATTAACATAGAGACATCACGTGTACCTACGCTTTTCTTTCTCGAGGTTACTTCAATATCAGCCACAGTCAAAGATAGTTCATCATTTGATTGGGTTTAAAGTGGCCGAATATGAACAACATGTAAACAGTTGTTGGGGTAACATCTCGTAACTTTAGTGCAAAATATAAACACAATTCATACTTACAGACACCAGCAACATGTATCTTCTTCATCCATGGATAAATTACCCTGTCAGTATTGTCGGAACATATAGAGGAATCATCGTCTTCTACAGGCGGAGAATCTAGTAGAAGCCTCTCGTCATCTAACTCTGATCCAGGGGAGCCTTCTCGCCCTAAAGCATGTAGCTTTCTTCCTGCTGGCGCTGCCTCTTCAATATGTCTCTCTAACCTTAAACCAAGTTCTGCCAAGCCTGGGGCAGTCTCAGGATTGTGAGAAGGGTATCCGTGGTCGGCATCAGATGGATGTGATGGCTCAGGAGGCCTTGGTGGTGGGGCGACAGGTGGGTGCTGAGGCAAAGGATGATAATACCCCCCATACCCGTACCCTGTCCCAATCTGTACTGGAGCATATTGGTGCTGGTACCCATACTGCAAATGTTGGTGTTGGTAGTATTCCCCTGGTGGTATATAGTCTGCTTGGCTGTATTCCTCGGAGGGCGGGAATTTGGGGTCTGGCTGCGGTTGGTACCCACCGTTGGTGAGGAATGAGCTCATGGTGGGCGTGGTCCTCTCCGCGCATCACCTCGCACACAACACGCCTGCTAATACAGCCGCCATTCAATTTAACCACATTTTTAACAAAATTTCTTCTTTGTCACTTTGTTTTATGGGCTATGGTCATTGGTCATAACATGTATGATAACAATTTTGAATATTCTCGTTATTGGAACTCTTTTGCAAAAGCAAATGTAAAGCTCTCAGCTCTAATCGGTGTTCAATGAGTTTCTTCAAATAGGATATAGATTGAGATCCAATAAAAAATCTGCTAGAGAAGATTACACCAAATATTGATTCCTCTGAAATCTATTAGATACCTACAGTCATAGAAAGTATGAAAACTGTTCTTAAATCGCCGATAGACAGTTTGAATAACACACTACGCAGTACGCATTATTTCACAATATTATTAGTAGGTACAAAATGTTTGTTCACAGCTATTTGTCCACCTTGAAGATCTAAGATAAATGTTCTAATATTATTAACTCGTTTAAAACGTCCACAAACCTTACAACCAAAGTTCGGTTTTTCTAATCATCTGTTTTTAAAATTATCACATTTATTAACACTGTTATCTTCACTATCTTCAGCGTTTGTCCACTAAACACTAACACAAACCAGTCAGTTCATTTCACAGTTTTAATCGCAAAAGTTTTAGAACAGCATTATTGCAAAGTCATTTGATTTATCACTTTTTGATAATAAACAATGGTGCTGGAGGCGCGCTGTCCTGCAACATTTTGAGACAATATACACTGCCCAACACGCCAGCACACTCTGTCACTTTAAGGACTCCTATACATGTTCATCAATTTTTACATACCACCTTCCATTTTTAAGGCGGAGCTGTTCTTGTTGCTACTGGCTTATAAACCAACAAAGAACTTTCAACCTTTTGCTTGTACGATAACTACTAATTTTGTTCGCAGCCATACTTGAAAGCAATAAGCTGCAACCACGCTTTTCCCCCTCCCACTTGTAAACGTACGAATGCGTGCGAAAGAAATAGACGCATAAATCGTTCGTCAACGTAGTAACCAACCTCATAGCGCTGTCTCGTTCTATCAGGCAAAGTTTTACATTAGAGCAAATGAGAACAAAGTTTGATCAGGCTTTACTATAGAAGAGATTAAGAAGCTGTTTAATAATAATACAGAACGAACATGGTCTCTGTTCGTAGCGACACGGCGGCGGGTTTTTAAATATTTAATATGCAATTTCCTTTATTTTTCATCATTATACTGTTCATTATTTTAATGGACGACAAGTGAGATATAATTAGGTAGAAATTAATAGTTTTGATACAAACCGTGTACGGCCATCATACGGTCATTTGCATTTTAGTATCCGTCACTCATGGTCAACGCAATATTAATTATTTGGAGTGTTTAGTTCTGTTTTACGGTTTTACTTATCACTAATTAATTACGTTAACATTATGTTTTGTGATAAAACTTGCGTAAAGCTATATTTAGTAACTGACTTTTTAATTTGTGTGGTATGAAATAAATTATCTTCTTGCGTTTATATTTTGAGTAGTGTTATATTAACCACAATACAATTAACTAGGTAGGTACTATCAAAACCATTGAATATGGCAGGTACTGAAATAGATTTTACAAATGAGTAATTCTATTGGGTTTAGTAATATCTAGTAATTTAATAAATGGTACAACGGTATGTTCGTATCAGCATTCATGCCTGATATAAGCGCAACACTTGATATAATTCTGTATAAAGATAAAAATATATTGACACTCTAAAGATGAACAGAACAAAATTCCAATTTCATAGATAATCATGACGCGGATATTAGGACCAAAATAAGTCGATCCAAAGAAGATAAAAACAATACAGAAACACATACCTACAACAACAAAACACATGACGTTAACCAAGATAGGTATCTATCACACGACAAATCGGATCAGTCCTTACTCTCCAACAAAAAACAAAGCAATCACTAGTCACGGTACTATGATACCGTCTAAGCCGTTAATACTACACTAAGACCCGACAAGGGAGCCGACTTGGACACCAAATAAATAAAAATGGTGATTTTATTGAATTAGATGATCACAATGGACCACGGTGAAGTTCTGCTGAGTCATGCCAGCTCCCGAGCCGACCACAAAAGGTGGTAACACACGCTCAATGGATGTTTGATCAATAAATAGACGTGTATCTGGTTCGGCTCGGCCTTTTTTGATACTGATTCGGTTTTGTGTTGCTGGGATAAAGGTTCAGCTGCTTCGTGTGACTCCTGACGGAATTGGGATTCAGATGGAGTAAGTTCTTAAATAATTTTATAGGTCTATGGAATAATGATGATCTACGTTATCACGTCTTGTTATACCTATTCTATTTAAGTCCCATGATACGGATAGGTACTTCATAAGTTTGGTTCTTGTAATTCCTTCAATTCAAATCAATTCCCTTTTCAATCATCATCATCATCTTTATTTTCTTTACAATTAATGCTAGGTTTTGGCCAAGTAAAGCAGTAAACATGAGGTTTTAAGAATCAACACAAACCGTCAAGATTCTTCACGTTTGAGAATAGATACCTATGGATTATTTGTTCTACAAACTATCAGAATATGTTTTAAGACTGTATTTAGGTACCAAAATTACTCATCTTCAAAAGTTTGAACGTTGTAAAAGGCAACTGTCTAATATTGGGTAAGAAAAGTTCTGACGATCTAAAAATATAATAACTGAATTTTTCTTTGGTAGATAGGTATCCTGGTAGATATCATATCGGTATCATGTTGTCATATCTGTGCTGAAATGTCTAAGTTTGTAGTCTGTCTCTGTACTTATTAAAATAAAATAAAAAATAATATCGTGGACAAAAAATAGAGTTCGCTAAAACGTCCTAAATAACAATATTTTTATCTGCCAGTGTGACATGAAAATTGTTTAATCATTATTAATATTCTTGAAAATCAAGAGAGATCAAAGAGCCATGCTTGACGAATGACAATGGACTTTAGAACCATAGGGTTATAAAATCCAACATCAAGCATGACGATAACGATTTGTTATTGTCCCCATGACCGTTAATTAAACTATCTACAGGGAATCCCCGATGATCTTTTGTAACCTAGGCACAAACAAGCTGATGATGACAATGATAATTGTATAGCTGTTATATACAAGTAGCTATCCGATACTTATATTACATAACACAAGGAAAACGTCAACCATACATTATATTCCTCTACTCTAGATCGTGTCTAATCACCGTGCAAGGTGTCGATATGTCTGTCCGTCTGTGATATCGCAGATCTTGACAAGCAATTAATTGTTTTAATCTCAGTCGAAAGCTTTATTTCTTTATTTTTTGGTTTGCCTCCACTCAACGCTGGCTATTAGGTGTGTGCTTTAAAGCTCATATTATGCTAAACTATGCTATCCTTATTTAAAAAAAGAAAATAAATACAAAGTTGATGCTATAAAGCAAGAATCAGTATTTCCAATAACATTTTGAAAGACTCCCAAAAATTTAAATAAAAATGATTTGCTTATGAGAGACAAATGTCCCCCATTGAAGACATTCTTATCGGCGCAAAGTTTCTTCTACAAACTTGCTCACTCCTGTTGTGTTTTTTCTCGTGACGCTAACTGCCTGCCAGCTCGTTCTATCCAGCGCAAACTTAATCCAAGTTTAATGAACAATACGACAGGCCCTTAATCAAACTTTGGACTTCCTAACTTTGCTTTCAGGCGATTTCCAACTTTAAAAAGTGCAGCCACGAGTTAAATTCTTCTGTACGCTTCAATGCGGATAGGACCTTTTACCTTTCAAATTCCCAGCTGGAGAAAAACCTATTTAGCTGACTTTGATCGTATTATTTGTTTCTTGTTTTGCCTTGTAGATACAGTGTCGGAATAAAGAGAGTTTATTTGAACTGGATCTTATTAAGATTTCAACAAGGTCATTTATAATATTCAGATTTGATATAATTACAATTTCATTCTGATAGGATTTCGAAAATATTTTGTTTTCGTTGTCGGGCGATATAAACGGGACTGTATCATTAAAGTTAAGAGCAAAAAATACAATTTAAAATTTCGCAGTCCTGTTCCCAATCACATGTTGTGAAGGGGATTGTATAGCCAATTTTCTGTAGATAATGGTGGGTTGCGTTTCCTATCTTTGTTGGGCCGAGTGCCGACGTTTTTTTGCAAAGTCTCGCCCCTCCCATGCCGAGGGCTGGCTTCGATGAAATTTATGGGGTACACATTTACGAACCTATATACTTTTTTATTTTTTGCTTGCGTTTTTACTTCTTATGTGGGTTCTAAGACAGCTAAAGTCTCTAGAACTTCGTATCATTTACAGTCATCTCGATACATACTCATGTCACGTATTTATAATTTAATATATTATTAACAATGTCAACACACACACCTACATACTCGTACATTGTGTACGCTTCTACTTCGGAGCGAGCTCCTTAAAGCCACGCACAATTTTCTGACGCGGGTACGTCATCGTATGTCAGACGTTTGACAGCCGACACCACTCTCGCCTCCCTGCCACCTCCCACGCCCCCCTAGATGACGTCACCTATCCAAGGGAATCATTCTGGATGGAAGCTCTGTGTCTAGTAAGATATCAATTTCAAAGTTTGATCATCTATTGACTAACACGTGACTGCATTGTCGTATTTTGAGGATGTGCTGTTTGAATTTTGTGCTGTTTCAAATTTTCAAGTATGAACTCCAAAAACACCTGCTTAGAGTAAAATGTATTATCATAAATAAACTAGTTTGGTAGGTAGGTATAAAAAATGATTTCTATTAGTTCCTATGAGACACTGTAATATAGTTATTCTAAATCATTTTTTAACGAATACAATATCTACAAAATATGCTATCCAAAAGTATCTGATTCTTGTCCCAATATTTTCGGTGGAGCGTGTATTCCTAAGATTTATATGGCATTTTCTACCACAGCCAAAGTTCATATTTTGCCATTTTATGTGTATATGCCTCACAAAAACGTCAAATGTTACAGCGTCGAGGGGGAACGTTTGGTATTCCTGACAAGACCGAGTTCAACAACGTAACATCCAACTTCCTCCACTCTGTTTGCAACCTAGGCTACTGCATGATAAGTCACATTTTGCTTTGGTTTTTCTCTGGCTTTTATGACTGTTTCCAGTTGAGTGAGCAGATGTTTCATTAATCAGCGAACAGTCGCGACAGTGCAGCAGCGCTGGCGTCGCGGTTCAATTTTTTTCCTCTTGCGCCCTTAGATTGGATATTGGACACGATTTCCTGGGAAACTTGGCAGAGGCTGGGTGGTCGCTAATTAATAGTATATGTATCTATCACTTATTATATGTACTGAGACAGATTATAATAATTCATTGTTTCCTTCCTCCTGTTTCTGTTTGTTCTTACCATATTTCGTCTAAGAGGTCTTCCACAGGATATGCATTTAACGAAGACTAAAAGATGAACATATTTCTGTAATCCGAGAACGTACTACTGAACTAGTACCTATATTCTGGATTTGGATCGAGATTTACCTCTTCGGTAATTCACTTGTAAAGTCATCTAAAAGTAACCAGCACAAACATTATACTCTCAAAATTATTGATGCCATTGAACCTTACCGAACGATGTAACATCCATCAGTATACCAACAGAACAATACAACCGGCCCACTACATAAGTACATCTCCTCGAATTAAACATCTCATCTCAACTCAACGAGATTTTAAACCCGAATCTTTTAACCCTCCTCAACTTTATCTAAAAGCAAAAGCAATTTGCATTTCAATGCATAAATTTATCCGACACACGCTCACTCTGTATAAGTATTGCTATCTCCTCCCCTCTGGGTGCACTCTCGGAATTATTCCTCCGTAAATAGGGGTGCTTTTGTTACTGCATTTTGACGTTATATAAGTACCTATAGGTGCTATGTGAATCTTAGTGAGCATAAAAGTCAGTGGATGTTCGGAATTATTTTACTTTTGCAGTGAGCTTAAATTGAGAGCAAGCTCTTTCTGATTCCTTTACACTTCTTCGATAAAAGCTAATGTCCGGTAACAAATTTGTATGTTACCGGATATTAACTTTTAAAATTGCTTTGCCTCAAAAATGAACCCGTCAAAGTCTTAGGTGTTTGGTCCTGGCAAATTGGTTGATTAACTCGCTGTCTGTCCTTCATCCAGACTGCGTTGGCCAATTACCTGGGTGCAACCTGCACAGGACAGATTAGTTTTTGGAAATTAAGGAGGAGAACAAGGATAGGACAAAAAATGTAAAAACACCAAAGACAATGCTACCCTATAATCATTTTCGAGGATTGGTGACAGTACAGTATTTTTACAATCAGAGACTTTGCACAAGAGAAAGCTAGTTTTCTACCGTTGGTTCCAGTAAATCAAATATAATAATGGAATCAGCAACGCAATATCACAGAATCATGGCGCTATAAATATCATATTCATAACAAGCAAATAACAAAAACGAATCTGCCTGTAATACCGATCGATCAAGCGCTGACTGTTAGATACATTAAACTTAAATAAACAAAAATTTCACGCATTACATCTTACTTTCTAATGATCGATCGCCCGGAAAATCGTACTGATTCGACGTAAATATTTTGACATCGAAGAATTGTATGACGAAACAATCGCTTTCGTATCTGAGGGGAATGTTCGAAAACTTAATATCTGTAGACGTTTGATAGATCGGTCTCGGGGGTGTTGGACGGAGCGTTCGGAGGCTGAACAGTAGCGATTCGCTTGTGCTGTACAATAGTGAGTTTAGAGACAACTCGTCGCTTGGGAGTTCGATAAGATTGGCGGCGGGATGGTTTAAAGCTACAGGCTCTTTGTATCTGAGGTTCTATTACTTAGAGACTAGTCTTGTTTAGAGATCCCAGCGCATTGTAAAGGCATTCCTCATACACTTTTATTAAAATTCGCTTGTTTAAAATAAAATAACCTTGCCTTTATTTTTGTTAATCCCTCGTAACCATTTTTGGGAAAAGAAGTGTTTTGGTTGATAGTTGTTAATCTTGTTGTCAGAAAATGTAAGATCTCTTCTTGTATTAAGAAGATTTGTTACTATAATCTTGTTTCTTACAAAATTGAGTATAGGTATTTTCGAAAATACTTTGCTTTTTTTAAATCATTTCAATATAAAAAGTATTTCAATCTCGTATTCTTCCACCAAATGAATCTTACACAAATCTCAAAGCAGTTAGATCTTAACCATACTCACTTATACCAAACTGTCGAACAAAACCCTCTCCCCGATGCACGTTGTTTCGTTGCATCAGGATACATCCGCAAAATACGTCTCTCGCCACTACCTCAGAATGACTAATGATGCCGTGCAGTGCGGATTCCAAACAGATTAAAAAAATACTTTATAATTTTGTGGTTTACTTATCTACAATATTATGTTAAACTAGCTGTGCCCGCGACTTCGTTCGCGTGGATGTCCGAAAACAACTTCCTTATTTGAATCTGATTTTGTTCACAATTTCATGGGTTTTAATTTTTTGCGCGGCACCGAACCTAATTGTTTTTTTTCTAAAATAAAAGTAGCCTAAGTTACTCCTTATAACATTAGCTATTTCCAAATGAAAGTTCCGTCAAAATCGATCAAGCTACTTCGGAGATTAGCCGGAACAAGCAGACAGACAAACACAAAAAATTTAAAAATAGTTTTTTGTTACATGTACCGTATATACTTTCAGAATGTATTAAAAAGCTGTTACTTTGACATAACAAACAAACACTTTGAATTAATTTATTTGTCTGTATACTTATGGAAGAAACGAACATCTATACACCGTACGGATTATTCTTGCTTGCAGCGCTCGGCCGCTATAGCTTGCTAACAGACTGATGTGGTCATCGTGTGCACGGGATTTTGTTTTCAAATAGGTTAGATGTAAGTTTTCTCGATAGTATGTATATATTCTGGTTTTTTAAACTAAATCTGAGAGTATTTTAACCTCATTGACTACCACAAAAGGACTTGAAAGGTGCCTTACCCACTTATACCAAACTGTCGAACAAAACCCTCTCTCCCCGATGCACGTTGTTTCGTTGCATCAGGATACATCCGCAAAAAGCGTCTCTCGCCACTACCTCAAAATGACTAATGATGCTGTGCAGTGCGGATCCCAAAAATATCTCGCACTCGTACCCGTAGACAATGACGATTGAAATACGTATAATTGGGTAAAATGTTCAAAGACGCCGCGGAATTTGGAAAATATCTTAAAATATTTCACGAGTTAGATTTTTTTTTAGAAACTGCTTTAGGATTTCAAGTTGTTTTGATAAGAAACAGTGACTATGAGACCAAACAGTTTTCTTTTCATACAAGTTACCTATCATGCTTTGATCGAAAGAATCTGTTTAGGTCTTGTCTACACCTCATTACATGCAGTTTCGAAAGATCTTGGAGGTAGGTTGCCAGGTGCTTTTAGCGGTTGTAAAGTATAATAGATGCTTAACGTCTGAAGGGGCAAAAAAGATCAGAAAGAAACTATTTAGATACAAACCAAATTAAAAATATCGAATTTATTTAAATAAATAAATCAAATAAATACATTTTTATTTAACTTCAATTGTACAAGAAACACTTATCTAAACACTATGCAGCGTTACAACTAGGGAAAAAGAGTGTTTACGATTTGAGTAAATTTGTTAATACCTATGTAACTACTACGATTAACTTCTAAATTATTTTGTACTAGCTGTTGCCCCCGGCGTCCCCCGCGTGGATGTCAACACTTCCCTATTTGAATCGGAGTTTGGTCACAATTTCATGAGTTAATTTTTTTGCGCGGAACGCTAAATACATACATACATAAACTCACGCCTTCTTCCCATGGGGGTAGGCAGAAACTATATAACACCACCTGCTACGATCCTTACATACTCCTTTTGCCTCGTTTACATTCATACATCTGGTCATACAGGCACGCCGGTTGCGAGTACTACGCACCTGACCTTACTGAAGAACATCACCAATAAGATCACTATATGTGTTCCTAGGGCGTTCCCTCCCGGCGTTTTCGCTCACATCTGCCGTGTCACCTTCTGTTAGTCGACTTTCATTCATCCTCTCAACATGACCAAACCATCTAAGCATACTCTTTTCAATTTTTATCACTACATCTTCTTTTAAACCGCACCGTTGCCTTATCAAATAATTTCTCAGTCTATCATTCATAGTCACTCCACACATGCTTCGCAAGGAACGCATTTTCACAGCATTTATTCTACTTTCATGCTTCTTTTGCCACACCCAACATTCACTTCCATACATAAGCGTAGGCACCAGCACACCATTGTGGACATTAACTGGTTGGTCACAACCGCATGTATAGCACCATTCACTTTATTTCCGGCATTAACTCTCCTTTCCACATCTTCATTAATCTTTCCATCCCTTGTAAACAGACTCCCCAAATATACAAACTCACTTACTTGTTCCACACTTTTATCATTTATTTTCACATCACACATCGATACGTCCTCTTCTCTTTCAAACACCATGACCTTCGTCTTATTCACATTTGTATTCATCCCTTTCATCTTATATGCTTCATCCATGACAGTCAGCATGTCTTGCAATTGTTCTGCTGACGATGCAACTAGAACTTGATCATCTGCGTAGAGAAAGCATTTGACAAGCAAATCATTCATCCTCAACCCGCACTCACCCTCTTTCAAATTTGTCAGACAACTATCCATGTACAAGTTGAACAGCCATGGTGACGCTACACAACCATGTCTAACACCCCTCGAGATGCAGAACCAGTCCGTGTATGCCCCTTTTATCCTAACACAAGCACTGGAATCCTTCTATAAAGATTTCAGTGCCCGTACCAAGCGCCAGTCCACACCGTACACCGACAGTGTTGACCGCAGTTCCTCCCTCCACACACTGTCATAAGCCTTCTCCAAGTCAACGAAAGCACAGTAGACTTTCTTGTGCTTTGCCAGATGTTTTTCGGCTATGCATCTTAAGGAGAAGATCTGATCCATACAGACCATTCCCTCTCTAAATCCTGCCTGCACATCCCATATTTTCTCCTCTGTCACTCTTATCACTCTATTTATTAAAAACTTTGCATACAGTTTGCCAACGACACTCAAAAGACTAATGCCGCGGTAATTTTTACACTCCTGCTGGAGAGCCTTTTCCCTTACGTAGTGGTACTATTATAGCCTTGCACCAATCATCCGGCACACGGCCATATCTCCAACACATATTAAAGATCCGGCACAACAGACTTGTTACCACCCCGTCACCGCCCTTCAGCATTTCAGCAGACACCGTCGTACCTCGCAGCTTTCCCAACTTTCTTCCCTTTCAGCGCTCTTACAATATCATCTATTTCTATTTCATTCTCTTCATCTACATCTGAGCTTGGGTCTTCAAAACTGGCGTCTGCCCAATTACTCACTCCTTGCACAGTATCCTGACAGCTAAATAAACTTTCAAAGTATCCCTTCCGTCGTTCCAAGACCTTACATTCTACGCTTAGTAAACATCCATCTTCTGCTCTTATAACATTCATACTCGATGTTATTGTCACTCCGCAAACCAATCTTACCTGTTTCCAGAACAGCTTAACATTGGTCCTGAAGTTTTCAGAGAACTTCCTGTTATACTTTTCTTCCTGTTCATCCTTCTTCATTTTTACCATCTCTTTCACTTTCGTTTTCATTTCGGAGTATTTTTTCTTCACACTTTCTAAGTCATCTGTCACATCCATTGCCTGATTCATCCTATTTTGGGCCTTATAGGCTAACAAATTAAGCCAGGCCTCTTTTTTTCCTCACAACCTCACAAAGCTCAAACTGCGGCCAAGAAGCTGGGCATCCTGAATAGGGTGAAGCGATACTTTACGCCTGGACAGCTTTTAATTCTCTACAAAGCGCACAGGATCGAGTCCGATCCTGCATGGAGTATTGCAGCCACCTTTGGGATGGCTCAGCCAAATACCAACTTGCCGCGCTTGACTCGGTGAAACGCAGAGCTAAGAGGCTCATTGGCGACGTAAGACTAGTGGATGCCAAGCTTCACAGCTTGGCTCATCGCCGCAAGGTTGCCTGCTTGACGGTCTTCTACAGATTATACTTCGGGGAGTGTGCTCAAGAACTCCACGACCTCATTCCGCCGGCACCCTTCTATCAGCGGACATCTAGACGCACTGCAGGTTACCATCCTTACCTAGTTGCTATTCCACCAATTCGCACTAAGCGTTTCCAAATGTCTTTTGTGATGCTCACAGCAAAGGAGTGGAACTCTCTGCCTGCGTCTGTGTTTCCGAACGCATATAACCCCGATCTCTTCAAAGTGAGAGTGAACAGGCTTCTTCTGGGTAAGCTCGCTCCATCGTCGACTTTGTCTCTGTCATCTCTGACCTAGACTAGAGTCAAGAGCAAACCTACCTCAAATACAAAAAAAAAACCTCTTTTACTTCACCATCTACCCAAGAATCATTCGTTCTACTACCACATTTCCTCTGCGCTAGACCACATACTTTTGTGGCCACTTGCACCATACTAAATATTTTTAACGAGAACGCTAAATATTTTTCTAAAATTAAGTAACCTTAGTTATTCCTTATAACATCAGCTATATGCCAGCGAAAGTGCCGTCAAAATCGGTCCAGCCATTTCGGAGATTAGCCGGAACAAACAGACAGATAGACAGACAAAAAATTTAAAAACTGTTTTTCTTTCTTATAAGTACCGTTTATACTTTAATATGCAAAAAGCAAAAAAAAAAAACAAAAAATCTGAAAAACTATTAAAAAGCTGTTATTTTGACATTAGGAGCAGAAACTTCAATTTTATTTATTTGTATGCATGTATAAAATATAGATTAAAAAATCTACGCCACCTGTCAATCAAATCTCAAAGCGACAAACCGAACAAATCAACAATCAAGTCCTCACACAACAGCTGAAACCAGAAACCCAATTCCCGTAACTAATAACGTTCAAAATCTAGTCGCAATCTCATTTCAGCGTCAATCAGGTGTCAAAAATTTACTGAAATTATAGGTATTTTTGACTTAATGAGAATTAGACCAGACTGAATGTTCTTAAAATTACGAGAATTGCCCCTCTGATCAAAAATCCAGTCATCAAATCCAATTCACACAAAGACTAGGACGGTAGGTATAAGCCGATCCTTTTGCACCAGCCAAGAAAAATAGTAGGAAAGCCATTAATAACTGTCACAGTTGCCTTGTTAAATGCATACAATACTTGGAGCTTTTTAAAAGGCTCACAATGGGGACTTGGCTAAATTAAAAGTTTTTCGATACAGCCGCTCGCGACATTGCACGGAACTGGAGCCGGTAATTATTGTACGTTACTGGTACAGTTGGCAAATTAATATTAAGGGCTGTTTTTTTGAATATTTTTTGACGTTTCATTTAAGTAATACAGTATAATAATTCTTTATTTGTAGCAATATACAAAAACTCTTCTTTGACCTGTAATTATAAACATTTTTGCAATTCATTTCAATAAATGATTTAAATTAATGTTTTTGCTATTAACATTCAAGTGTACATTGCTTAAATGAAAATAAATTACAGTAAAACACGGAATTAAGGAAAAACTCGGGATCAGTGTAAACAACATCAATGAATAAATTAAAATAAATACTTTTAATGTAAGCAGATACAAATGAACTTCTCATCAGAATAAAATATTTACCACGTTCTGAGAAATCTTATAACGTCATTATAATATAAATAGACCTATATCAAACCGGGAATTGTCATCAATATTTCTAGACCGTGGTAAATTAAAATGTAGGTAAATAACAAAGTTCTCTGAAACGGAAAATTGTTGATATCATAGATGATCTCACATTCCTATAGAACTACTATGTGATATGTGTACATAATTAATTAGGTACCTACAGTCAGGGCATTTAATTTTTAAGCAAAATGACACCGTAAGTCCATTGGCCGTATTATAGCCATTTCATACAACTGTCAAAAAATGACTGTTGTGATTTGAATATACAGATAATTTAAGCTTGCAGGTTAAGTTTGAAGACAATTTGCTTAACAATGAATTTCCCTGACTACATAATACCTTTACATCAATAATGAACGTATTTTTTGCTTCTTACTTCATACTATAATTGCTTAAGTCACAAAAAGGCTGCACTTACGGTGTAAAGTTCGATATTCCTTAAGTACTTAGATGCATACCTTTTCCATTTTTAAAATCCGATTCTGTCAAGTAAACAGAAAAAGTCGTAGTCGAGGCTGATAGTGTCAAAAATTCATTGTTTAAGTCATTTTAATTGCTTAAACTTACAAAATATTTATTTATCTAAATAAAGTAACGCACAAGTACTTACATAAGTATATTATGTAGGGGGAAGTCCCCTAGTACCGGACACCTAAGGTTTTTTAAGAATAAAATAAAAAAAAAATTCAGACATGTATATTTATTTATGACTTACAGTAGGTAACAAAGATAGAAATCAAATAAAATTTAAAAAAAGCAACCTCTGCTCAAAACATAATTAATACCATTAATCAAACTTTGGTAACAAAAAATATAATTTTAAAATGTGGCACCTAGTACCGGACGGGTGTTTGTGCCATACCCATAGCACCGGACATTTCAGAAGAGTCTGCATCGATCGCATATGTAGCCGTCTCCACACTCTGGAACGTCTGCACATGCTTCATGTGCCCACCCAAGACACGATGAGCATTGGATCCAGTCTTCTATATAGTCTTCTAAGCAAACTACACAAATTGTTGTGTCTGCATTAGATGTTTGCTCTTGTAGTTCTACTTTCTTAGCTTTATCTCCATTTTTTCCTTTAGACTTCACGCCTTTAGCTTGTTTTCCTTTCTCTATGCTCTTTCCTTTGGTTTGTTTTACATTGCCTTCAATCGCTACTTTAAACTTAGATCCTATTTCCTTCTTTTTGTTTTTCACGATATTTTCTTTTTCGTTTTCTTTTTCTTCTACTACTTTTTTGTATGGTGATGACGTTAGAATTTCACTTCGTTCACATTTCCTTTTTCGAGCTGCAGTTCGTTTTTTTGCAGCGTCAGGCAATGGTGATAATTTATAGATTAACTGAACAAGATCTGGAGCAGAACTTGTTGAAGGTATGGGGCTTGTGGCTATAGGATCGCTAACGGATTGTGTAGGTTCTTCCAAAAATTCGTCTTCAACTATATTACTAGGTATGTTAGCATGACAGATCAAAGCTGATCCACCGACAGCAGCTGAATCTCCTTCAATGATCAGTGTGCTTAATGAGGTTCCTGGCTGTTCTATGACTGAGTTTGACAACACAACAGCTTCTCCAGTGTTTAGTGCGTTTGATGGAGTTTCTATTTGTTCTTGTGGTATATTGGTCATATCGGCAGCCAGATAATCCAGATCAGAAAATATATGTCGGTCGAATGGATAGATTCCCGTGCATTTGAATCCAGACACTGCAATGTCCAGTCGAGCTACTTTTGTAAATGCTTCTTTAACCAAACCAGCAATATCGTAGTCCGTTATACGAGATCCAGCATTTGTTCTCATCCACACATCACATCGCTGGTTGTAAGCATCTTTAAATGGCTTCATGAAAGTCCTGTCCAGAGGCTGGAGCTTGTGGGTAGTGTGTGGTGGTGAACTCAACAAGTGAATGTGATGATCTCTGCAAAAGTTGATCACCGCCAGTGTCTTGTGGCTGCAATGGCCATCCAGCAGAAGCAGTACGGGGTTTTCTTTGGTCGGTTGCGTGTGTTTGACAAATATTCTTAGATATTGCAGAAAAAAGTTACTGTTCATCCACCCTTTTGGCTGAGCTACGCCTTCGCTCTCAGCAGGAGCATTAATCATAAGCCTTTCGTTCATCCTTTGCCTCGGGAAGACAAAAAATGGCGGTATGTAGTGACCGTTAGCACTCATACAGAACAAAACTGTGATGTTTTTGCCCCTTTCTGCAGACGTGAGTGACGGATAGATTTTGGGGCGAGGACTTTTTGGTGCTTGTGTACGCAACTGACACCAGTTTCGTCACAGTTGTAAATTCTTGAGGGTGGGAATTTGTATTGTGTCATCAGTCTTTCAAGATTATCGTAAAATAAATCGACTTGTGGTTTATTAAATCCAACAGCGCGCATCATGCTTGTCGATTCTGGTGTTCTCAGCGAAATGTCAGAATGCCTTCGCATGAAGTCGTAGTAAAAATGTTTACCAGCACTTCCTTTCTCCTTATTAAATCGATGAGGGATCTTCATTTCTTCAGCTAAGTCGTAGGCTAACTTCAAAAACTCTTTTTTCATGAGCGGCATACATCTGTTAGATAAATCTTTGACGTGTTCTACCAAGACTTGTTCATACTGTTCTGAGAAGGTGTTAGTGAACCTACCCAACTTTGGCTTCATCGACACTTCGTCTCCACGTTTTAATGCTTTAAGCTTGTCTTGTAAAGTGCTTTTAGGAACTTGATAAACCATTGCAGCTTGTCTTACACTCATTTCCTGGGACAAAACCTTATCAATAGCTGTTTGCAAGCTCTGTGGCTCCCACGATCCTTTCTTTTTCTTGTTTTCCATTTCGTTTCACTTCTTTTGTCTATGCCTTAAAAGAAAAATAAATAAATAAATTAAATTACGTTAACTGTTACAAGAAATAAAAAAGAAATCACTGTCCGGTACTAGGGGACGACTTAGTGTCCGGTACTAAGGGACAGACAATATGGTACATTAGGTAGTACATAGCGAAATAGTTTCAAAAATCAAATAAAATTCTATCGGTTTACTGATAATAATCAAATGCTACTTCAATTATCGATTACCATTAAAATATAAATGCAAAAATATGCCAGAACTACTTACGTAGATCTTACGTGACGCCGCGTGTTCCCGCCAAAAACAACACACACCCTCTCCCGCTGCGGCCTTGCGCGTCACTGGCGAGCTGCGGCGCGTGATCCTGTAGCTATGCACGCCCCGCGCCCCTTTCACTAGTAGTTCGAATCGAACAGGTTTATACTTGCTAAGATAGTACGACTGTCCGGCGGTAGGTGCCGTCCGGCGTTACGGGACTTCCCCCTACAAATGCGGACTTATACGGCAGATCGGCTCGAAAATAACTATAAAATACAAGAATAAATACTAATACATAGATTCATACACATGAACAAAAAGTATTTAAATTTATTAAATAAGTATATACGTAAGTACCCACCCTAGTTACAACGATCGTATCGCATCTTATTTGCAGACCATACACCCTAGGTTGGTACGTCAACTGACACTGGTTTCTAAAGACACATTTAAGCGGAAAAAAATCAAAATTAATGATATCGGTGGCAGCTACTAGGGCACAGTTGAATACTCTTCTATAGTTCCACCTCAGTACGTACGATTTGTGAGTTTCCTTTTCCTAGCCATTTCTGTTCAGAATACGTAATTGACAGCAAAACTGTACGTATTCAAGACGTTTTGGTAGACAAAAAGTTGAGGATATGAGGCCATTTTTGTGTTGACGGTAGGGGGTGGAGGTTATTTTAATTTTTCAAAACTATTATAGTGAAATAGACAGGTATTTTCCTGAATAGGACTAGAAAAGAGCTTTATTTCAGTGTGAAGTAGGTACTTAACTTTTAAAAGTTCTTGTAGCGGAAAAGCTTTTTCCTTCATATCGTTGATATGTAAGCAAGAAAGTGCTTTTGCCTCTCTGCGTACATTCTTCTCGATTTAAAAAAAAAACATTTGCAGTCCACTTTGTTTTCTAGCTTGGTTTTATTTTCGTGCTCACACATGAATAAGTGCCTACACACTTATTTTCTCCAACCATTTACCTCAATCAGCACGAATACAATTCACGAAACACCGACTATCCCATCATACGACCTGGATAGCACCTTGATTGACATATCATTTCAATCTCACTGACTACCACGAAAACACGAAACGATATCACAAAGCAACTAAAACGGCGCAAACTCTTCATACACCATCCATTGCGTTTTTTGTTGTGCGTCCATATAAACACTGCTATTGTTAACACGCAGTGTATGATGAATAATTTTATAGTTCGAAGAGTTTAGGAGTTTCTTGGTGGTCAGTTAACGCGGGGGCGCTTGCCTCCGCATCATCAGATGATAACATCTCCAGACAGTCGGTGTGACGTCGAGACCTGATCTCCCGTCAATGTTTTGACGTGGGATTCAGTACCTAAGTATAGGTGCCATAGTATATAAGTACTTTTAGGTAGGTGTGTTAGTGTTCTTTGTGGAGAAACGGGTATGTGATGTTTTGCTCTTATTTTGCAAGTGAGGTTCATGTGGCAGACTTTTTGTGTCGTTTAGGTTAGTAGTCATTAAATTAAATTAACAAGTAAGACTATATTTGACCTACATAGCATAACATAACATCATGCCTTGTTTCCACGAAGGGTTGGGCAGATCTGTACCTATAGTACACACACATATTTGACCAATTTGACTAAAACGGAATAGTTAGGTATTTAATTACTTATCTTGAAAAGTATGCCTATCAGCATGGAACTCATAAGACCAAATATCTTGTTACTAGATAGTTTAAAACAGCATTTCCATGATTGCTTAGAAAAAAGATACAACTATCAAAATAAAACAAAACACTGCCAAAGAAAGCACGATCCAATTCCATCCCCCAATTCCATCAAACGAACCCAAAGAAATTGCATATCGATCTTGAAATTTTAATTACTCTAACAGTGAAGCAATCAGGCGAAACCTTGTGACCCATTTTAAAAGTTTTATTCGTACCGAAGCAACGAGGGGAGTGATAAATGAATAACATCAATCAGAAGAATAAGTGTTGCAAATTTTCACCCGGCAAGTTATCGTGGAATAAGGCCCGACTTGTTTTAAACGATAAAAATGATCGAGTGCGTTGTATTCTGTATTATCTGTGGTGAAAGAAGGCTACAATTTTGGCGGGATGCACTGTGTATTTACGATATGAGATTTTTTTGTTTTATGTGTGCTGTGTGGTGGTCATTGTTCTAACGGGATTTAGTTGAGCAATTATGGAAACTTTTAAGACCAATATTTGAGGTTGAGACATGAAGATTTTAAGTTTTTTTTAATGTGGTCCTCCATTAATACTGAGCCGAAATAATCGAAAGTCATGGTAGAAGTATTTTCCCAACAGTGAGGTGATGCAGAGTGAATATAAATATGTAACCTATCTATCTTTAGTTTCCGATCAAACACTTCTTTTTCTGATATTAATCGTTGAGTTGACCAAGGTCCTCATGGTTAAGAAAACAGATTCACTACTCAGATTTGCTTCTTGGCATAAGTAACCACATACCTCGACATATATGCAGGTACAGGATAAGCTTCAAAGGATTGAGAATATTTTAGGAGGTAATCAGGTGCATAAAACTGAATAACTTTCACCAAGGAACATAGGTCGAAATCTAAAACATAAAATTCAACTTCTCATTCAAACATAAGTCACGTGACCAGTCACTTTGTATGAAAAGTCAAATTTCAATTTTAAGATTTCGACCTATGTTCCTTGGGGAAAGTTGTCCAGTTTTAGGCACCTGATTACCTCCTGAAATATTTGCACTCCTTTTAAACTTATCCTGTATCTACCAAACAAGTAAAGCAATCAGATTAATATAATATCTTCCTCAATAGCTCCAACCCTAGATTTGATACTCTGTCTTCACACCAGTAGGTACATTTCGTAGAAACTTTTAAGTGAAACGTTGATTCCAAAGTGGATCGAAGATCCGAGCTGACGGCAGAGCGATTGTTTTGAAGAGGGGTGAAACTAGTTAAGAAGATAAAATTGCATTGATGTGGAGGAAATAAAATTAATGGAAGGAATATCGATTCTATCTATCCACTGCTAGCACCAAGATATTGTAATTTAGATATTTGACTTTGAAAATGAATTTCATAATTAACAGATATAGATTTAACAGGCACCTAACCTGTAGCCTAATTGGTAACACACTTTCAATGTTAATGCTTTTTCTTTTGAAAATTCAACAATATTCATTGCGTTATTTACGTTGTCAAGCAGACAAACATAACATGAAAGTCAACAACAACAATAACAATGGATTCTGAATGTCCTTCAAAATCATATAGGATTATAATAATCTAAGGGCGGATTTCACCAATGAAACTGAACGCGATCTGCACATCTAAACTACGTTCAAGAGCTGTCATTGTCATTATTCCAAAGAAAATAATGACACTGACAGACCTTACATGATCCTGATCATGATCCTTATGTACTGATCGCGTTCAGTTTAATTGGTGAAATCAGCCCTAAATATGTTACGAAATTGGGTTGTTGAACAGTATTGTGTTCTAAGTTTAGATGGGATAGGTCGGTAATGGAATAACATTCTCCATCACCATATAAACTACTGGTCATGGGACATGGATGGCCTGGGACTATAATTCTTGCCAATAATACCAGCCGATAGATGATTGATCTCAGAATTTGTGTATATCAATTGGAGCCCAGTTAATCATTTGGTAGCGAGCGAACGAGCCATTGTATAAGGAGGATACTAATAAACTTTTTCAACACACTTGCTCAAACAGTGGCTTTTATATGCACCGCTTTTAGGTCCTATAAACCTACTAAAAAGTTTGTCATCACACTCTCGGCTCCATTACGCCCTCACCTTGAGCTCGTGCTGCAATCTAGCCTCGAGTACAATGATAAACTTTTCCCACTACTACTACCTATCAAAATTTACTATTGTGATCATCTACATATTTTATTCCTCGACCAAAAATCCATAAGTATAAAATAAATATCCAATCCCTTTCCTCAAAGTGTACTAATCAAACGCGTAAGATAAGACGAATTAGGCGTGATACCCATCTTGTGTCCACGAGGGTTTTGGAAGGTGTCCTCATCAATAATGTGTTATCTGCCGGCGACTGATGACGGGCTACTGTGGACACGATGGCTGTGGACACTTCCGACAATCTATAGAGATGTTTGTTTTGTTGCTATGGATTAAAAGGTGTTAGATGCTACTAGACTGGGTGTGGAAAAGAATAGGCTTGAATGGAACCTGAACTATGGATTGGTAAGACCTCCAGAGATCTATGTGCATGCCCCAACACTTATTAAATTAGTATGCAAGATTGTATTTGTATCATCAACTGTTTATTTTTGATCTTAAAGCTGTGCTCAATAGGAAGTACCAGGTAATCAGTAGTAGATGCCATTGATGGTTAAAGAGAAAATATATCATCATCATCGTCGTCGCAGCCGAAAGACGTCCAATACTGGAAATAGGTTTCCCCAAGCATCACCACAACGGACCGTTTTGCGCTTTCAGCATACAGGTGAAGGTCACGGGATCATGAATCACTATCCAGACCTTGAATTTGGGTTTGAAGGACTCCAAATCTAACTTCGAGATAGGCATACGTCCACAGTTTAGATAAGGGTCGATACTGCAGTAAACCCAGATTTTAATTGCACTTTGATACGAAAAACTCCAAAAAAAGACGTCACATCCACTCAATACATTTCTCACAGAAGCACGACTCTAGATCGGGGACAGTTTGAGGCAACTATTAAAAAATAACCCTGTCAAACGCTATTAATCAATGTTCGATAAGGCAGCTCAAAATGGGCGGTCTATGTTGTAAGGTAATTTATTTCATAAGTCCGAATGCGATTGAAAGACTAACTGAACCAGTTTAACTTGACCCTTCCTTTGCTTCTACAATCCCCTCTAACTTCCATATATTGTATGGATGCAGGAACGCGCGAAGGTCATCGATTCTGGTCGTTTTATATTAGCGATGGGCGATAGTGGTCGTTGTATTGACAACGTTATATGGACAATGGGCAATAGTGTTATCAGAACATCACATGATTTTCTGTGTACGATCGTATAAAGTGAATCGGTACCTAGCTACAGCATTAGGAACAAGTTTGATTTGTAGATTACTTAGCACACAATATTTAACTGTCCTCATTTTTATACTTTCATATCAGATTGAAGACCTGAAAAAATATAGCTATCTACAGACAGACGAAGATTCGTTTAGGTCCTTTACGAAGGAATCATCTGGTGTTGTGAGAATGGACTAGCGAGCGGACACAGCAGCGAGTTCGCTACATACGGTGTAGATGTCGCTGTCCCTTTTACAAAAAAGTAAATAAAATATAAAGTACGAGTATCATATTATTTGTTTTTTATATTTTTTATTTAGTGTTAATTTGTGAGTGCCTAGTGATTTTATTTATCTAGAATCTATCTACAATGTGTGTGAACACAACCCTTATTTTCTCTGTAAATAAAATCTTTTTTCGCAAAGGTCGTGTGTAAAGTTTACTCTTCTGTCCTAGGTTCAATAAATCACGTTTCGTTCTCGGCATATAGGCTGAATACAGACTTAATCTTGATAAAATAGATTACGTCAGTATTTGATGCGCTCTAAGTCAAGGTTAAATTTAAATTGTTTAGTAAGTAATTAAATTAACTATATTATCAATGCCAAAGGCCACTTAAAATTCAATTTAATCTTGACCATATTTAAATTTGTAATAAAATGATTTTGTTGATTATATATCTAGTTTACATTCATTTTAGTGTCATAATATAAGGCACATTAAAATTAATGTAATCTGAACTGTGTTCTTAATTTAAAATTTTCAGAAATGGTAAGTTCCCTTAGGTAAGTATGTTTTGCAAGATAGGAAGATTACATTCGCTGCAACATGTTGCAAATCTTTGCAATATCGAAGCGTTTTTCGAAAAAGACCCTAGCCAACATATTGATAAAATGCTGTTTCTATATTCAAATTTAAAAAAGTAAGACGTTTAAAGAAAATAAATCGCACATAGTCGGTATTATTCAGCTACGCAACGCCACCTATTGTTAACGAAATAGAAGTAAATAGTAAGCTGGCCGCTACGGCGTAACCGATGCCTACGCAACGTATTTTATGCTACATGATGATAGTTACTGCCATCTGCCGTCGAGTAGCATGCGTTACGTAGTTACATAGAAATCTATACATAGACATAGTTTATAAAAACATGGTTTATGTTTTGACCAGAGACTAGCTACCCACGGCTACAGAGGCTAATTCTAGATTTATATCTGTAATTTTTGTGATGTACTTATTAAAGAGTATTTTATCTATTTAGCTAGGACGGTTTTATGGATAGGTTGTCAAACACAGCAAATATACCAATTCAAATTAGTATGATGCAAAATTGTAAACCATTTAAGCTGTTGTAATAATTGTGTTATTCTTTTCATATGTTTGGCACCTTTGAATAACTTAAATATCAATCAGTTATTCTACTACTTATTATCGTCGAAACTATCACCACGTAAAGTACCTACGTGAAATTGCGCGTGAAATTACGTGAAATCGCGATACCCATGTAAGTAGGTACCAACTTTTTTGTACATGGGTGTCAAGATTACATTCTGATAAATTAGTTATCCAAGCAATGCTTTATATTGTGACAAAGCAATCAAAGGAACAATACTGCCCAGTGCCCATGTTCTTATATCATTCCAATCTAGTGCAACGCAAAATGATATGGTGTGTGAAAAAGATTTTAGCTCAGTCCTTGGTAGGTACCTGGGTTACCGAGACTAGAGCTAGCTAGTTAACTTGTACCTGCCCACCCTAGGGTAGTGCTAGGTTAGGCAGGTACCATGGGAGAAACGAACATCTATACACCGTAAGGACTATTATTCCTTGCAGCGCTCGGCCGCTATAGTAACGCTTGCTAACAGTTGTGGTCATCGTGTGCATGGGATTTTGTTTTCAATTGGTCAGATGTAAGTTTCCTCGGTACCTACAAGTTACTAGGTTTTTGCATCAAGCCTCTTCGTTTGAGCTAGAGTCATTGAATAGGAGTACGTATTGCATAGTCAAGCTTAGTTATAAATTATTCATTAATTTATCCGATGAATTGGTATCTAGTCTGTGAAACTGAAAAAAAAATCCATTTTGCAATGGATGATTGAAATAGTGGGCACTTATGTGCAAGCATTTAACTGCATTCTAATGTAGTCGACGTGTACTTGGTGTGCAGTTCTATTGCAGTCATGACTACTGCAATTTGCAATCGGATTGCAATTCAAATGCAGTGCGTCTATCCAGACTAGACCCTAACTACTTATTAACCAATTTAATAAGTACTAACTTCTGCCCGCGACTTCCTCCCCGTGAAATTTCTTGGTTTAACATAAAATATATCCTATAACGCTTGGCAATACTGTAACTTACCATTAGTGAGAGAATTTTCGGAATCGAATCAGTAGTTACGAAGATTACACCTTACATACAATCTCATTAACTCAGGCGTAATTAGCAAATTAGGCAAAAGCTGTGACCTTCGATCAGGTGATTAGATTAGCAAGTCAGTGTCATTGTTAAAATTTTTCTATTTCATAACTTTAATTAGTTAATGAAGATTTCTCTATAATACATTAATTACTCATGTTTTAAGTTTTGAGTAGGAATTGTTACCCTGATAGTGAGTAATTTTATCAAGTATCCTTATAGAAATAATAAAAATGTGACGTAATACCTTTCTTCCTTTCCGATAAATAACAAATATAAAAAGTAGGTATTAAAACTAACGCTACCATTACTGAGTGTACGACTAAACGCCGACAGACTGAACACCAACAAGACTTACTTCGACGGGACTCTTCGCCGACAGGGCATAATATAGTATACATACATAATCTAGGTACATTAATACCTTATATCTGATAGCAGGTCGACAGAGCCCCGCTGCGCGGGGCGCCTATTTCTGTGTGCAGGGTTTACAGGAACCTAACTAAACCGAACCTCGGGGTACCTGTCAGCGAAGAGTCCCGTCGAAGTAGTCTTGTTGGTGTTTAGCCTGCCGGCGTTTAGTCGTACACCGTTCTCCTCATTTTCATCTATCCGTTTACAACATCCTTTATTCTTATATTAAATGTATCTAGAATTTATTTATTAAAGATGTACCTACTTAACAGGAATCCTAATTATTATTCGTTTTCTTTATGTGTGTCTTTGTTCTAATAAATATATTTAAATGTATGTCTAACTAACCTACTAGGTACATACAATATTACAATAATTTTATTCAAAGAGAAAATACAATATCAATATTAATATTGATAAATCTAAAAGAAACTGGACGCTTTAAACTGAAGCCCAATTCCCGTAACTTAAAACGTACAAAATCTAGTCGCAATCTCATATCAGCGACAATCAAATGTCAAAAATGTAGAACAATTATAGATATTTTTAACATATTGAGACTGAAATCAGACTGTGAACGTTCTTAAAATTACGGGAATTGCCCCTCTGGTATCTATTTTGCCTTTCAACTGAGTACCTACCTAATTCAATTTCTTGATAGACAGGTCAGTACACAATTTAGGAAAATAAGTTCAGGTACAAAAGGGAATTAACATTTTTATTTAATTTATTTAAAAGGTTCTCGTATTATTGAAACTGCTAGGTCCAATTTATTACTGAATCATCATCATCAGCCTGTAGCGGTTCACTGCTGGGCAAAGGTTTTTCCAATTGTCACTAAGCTCGATCCTAGGCCACTCTCGTCATCATAGGTATCTCTTAGTTGCAAATCTGAAACATAAATTTTTAAAAAACACACACAAAGCACAATGATGCTTAAGTCCAATCAATGAACAAACAGTGTTTATTGTTTTATTAAGTTTTCTTTTTTGCCTTCTCCGTATCAGGAGAGGCCTTTGCCGAGTGGGACTAAAATAAGCTGGTATTATTAACTGTTTTTATTTTCATGTACCATGGGAGAAACGAACCACCATAAGAACTATTCTTGCTTGCAGCGCTTGGCCACTATAGTAACGCTTGCTAACAGATATAATCATCTTGTACACGGGATTTTATTTTCATATTGGTCAGATGTGAGTTTCCTCGATAGTACCTACTGTTCACATAATGTTGTTATTAAAAATAACAAATTAATTAAGTTGTTATTTTTCAGCTAACTGTTTTAAGTTTCGGTAAATGTTTGGACCTGACACAATGGATTCCATTATAAACATATGTTTATAACTTACTTTACCAAAGTAAAGTCCTTAACTTATCAATCTCACGGTGCTTCATAGACCGTCACGTTTGTATGAGAGACATCTTCATAGAATAAACTGTACCGAAAGTATGAACAAAAAATTCAGTTCGAGATAAAGTTACCTTTATTGCCAGTTCCACAAACCATTTACCTACACTCGAAAAATCGTAAAACCGAAACTAAATCTCTATCTGCAAAAAATGTTTCCAACCAATATTCCCACTATTTCATGAAAAATAGCTCGCGAATCGACATGGAGCAATAACAATAACAGAGTACCACTAAAAGCACATCTACGCATCATAAATTGCTCTAAAGCCTTTACTTTAGTACCGCAATAGCGCAATAGAGGGCAATAAACTATTGACATACTGCATAGATAACACATTGTCTCTTTATAGGACATAACCAGAGAATGTTATATGTCTAAGGGTTATAACTTGGTTATGACAGAGTGGATTGCAGAATAAAATGTAGTGGAATGGGATTGATGTGAAATAAAATATGAGGTAGGAAGAGATTCTAACGTTGTAGTTAAACGAAATGCAACTGTCGTTGTAAATATGCGAAGCTATCTCATAGCTTCGCATATTTACAAGTATTATTTGTGGTAAAATAGGTACACACGGCTACATAACAAGCCATTCATTTCCATTAAAGCCGATCTCGCATTGTGTAGGATTTCCGTACAATGAGAGGCCAGCTTATACTGAAAATGTATAGCTTGATATGAAGCCGTATGTACCTACCTACTTTTATTTTGTGTACTGTTCTTGATCTAACACAATAATATAGCTATCTTGGCAAAATATAAAAGAACTGTATTATATCGTGCCAAGAGTGCAAGTGTATTTGTAAAATCCTCTTTAGGATAAATTCGACCAAACTTTTTATTCCTAGTATAATCCTTAACCTCCGTATAAATTTTGAATATTTGACAGTTCAGCATCTGCCTAGGCTTTACCCAATTATATTGGGGTCGGCTTCCAGTCAAACCGGATGCAGCTGAATACCAGTATTTTACATGGAGTGACTGCCTATCTGACCTCCACAGCCCAGTTACTGGGTAATACGATACCCCTTGGTAAGACTGGTTGTCAGACCTTCGGGCTTCTGACGACCCGTAACGACTGTCAAAGATACATGAATGACAGCCGGGACCAACGGCTTAACATGCTTTCCGAGGCACGGAGGGGTCTTGATATGTAGAGATGGTCACCCAATTATTGACAATTACTCCATACAAAACCTATCAGATATCAGTTTTATTTCACGGATAAGAGATATCCGAATTTAGTAAAATCAACCCTTAGAAAAATGAAATACATGAATATTAGTGCAACAAACTACTAAACAACAACAAACTATTCCGTAAAATGATCGGAAAATTATTTAAAAAGACGAATGAATGTTAAAAGTTTATTCAGACTGCTTTTAAGACTTTAAAAAAAATGAGAAAATGGCCATGACTACTGCAGTGCGTTAATTTCATAGCAGAATAAGAAAACAGAAAGTAACATCTTGTGGAAACATTTTCACTAAACGGCTTGCTCCAAAAATCATAGAAAAACCGTTAGTTTTCATTACATATTATCTCCCAGAAATCTCAATATACAAAAAACAATTAGGCCAAAGACATGGAAATGAACAAGTCAGCATAATCTTCTTCCAGTCATCTTCATTCCCATCTTCAGAAACTCCTATCACAGGTGTCCGTTCTTCTCCCTACCGTCTTCAGAAACCCCTACCACAGGTCTTCATTCTTCGAACTCGTCGAAGTTCCGTAGCGTGGTCTTCCAGCCGTGAGATACCTGTAGAGACGAGCTTCTGATGTGAACTAAACTACAAAAGCCCGGATCTACAGGGTAGATCACGAATGTGCCATATAACCTTCGAGTTCTTCGAGTTTCAGTGGTAGGTTTCGAGTTTCAGTGGTAGGTCTCGAGTTTCGGACCAAGTTTTGGGTTACAGCTGTCGTCCGCGATCTGAAACTTTGAAACAATTTTTTTTTTGTTTTATATTTTCTTTCTTGTCTTCGACAATTCATAAAAGTTGTTATGAATACAATTTGGTTCCTTTAGAAGTTTTTGGATATAGGGGTTAATAACAAAGTTGGAACACAGCTATTAAACTTCAGTAACTGATTTCTCACAAAATCTAAATTCTGGATAAATTATTGAACTTATTTTGAATACAATCAAAATTACCTAATGCCTCCTTAACATTTCCTCATAATTAAAACAACCCAAAACTCCACGAAAATTAATAAAACCCTTTTCCTAAAAAGTGACTTAATTAAAGCACGCTAGAACGTAGCAACAATACCTCCCACTCCCGAGCGGCCAACAAAATTTTAATATGTTAAGTAACCTCATATACGTCACTTTTAACAGAAGCTATAATATGATATAGGTTAAACGTATAATTAACATGACAGCTGCCAGCATCCGTTTAATACGGAAATCCCGTTATACATACACGACACATTAAGTTACCTATCATTTATTACTTGGGAAAATGTGGAGTAAAACGGTTGCTGACGACGAGAAATTTTCATTAGGGTTCGTGTTTGCGAGTGTTAGCGATTGATCGGGTTGTGTTTAGTGTGGTAGTTTAGGGTTGAAATGTGTGCTATACATATTATGAAGTATACGATAGTTTGAACGATGTAACTCGCAGAATTAATCGAAACACTTAACCATTGACAACGGCTTCAAAACGGTGAACAGTGACATTTCTTCTCTGATATTAATTTAATCTAACGGAACATTTTATTGAATAAGACGTCAAAAACGTTGCTAAATCCTCGCGAAAAAACTTTTCCCCGACAAAAACTCAACGCTTTCCAGAATTCAATTTACGCTCAACAATACAACACTTTCACCCTAATCTGATAGCATGACGAGGGATCACAAATCAGAGGAATCAGCATCGAAGCCTCGCGGGATATGCCACAAAAAAATAATCTCATCGTATTTCCGCAAATCATTGTGACCATTGTATACTCGATAATGTAGTTGAGGAAAGCGGGCTTAACAAAAAGGTTCACTTAATTGCACGAGGGAAGAACGCTGAATGGCGAACGGCTTTTGTTTCCCGCGAGGCCTTTGTACGAGCTCACCCGATCGGCTGACTCATCAATTTCCCCAGATTGACGTAAACGTTTCAGTCTTAGGTTGCGCTAATACCGATAGACGTACAACATGTAGGTTAGGTACGGGACTGCGGGTGTTTGAAGAGATGAGATGTCAGATTTAGGGGCGTGTTCTTGGGAAAACTCGGCATTGGATAACTTTTATACAAGTGAATGATGAAAAGTACGACGCGTGGATACGAACTCTATTTTGATTCTAAAGGAAACATATTCAGTATGTGTGTGTGTTCGATTTTAGCAAAAGTACAATTAACGTAAATCAATTTCTATGTTGTTAAACACTCAATCGAATCTAATCAAGAGTTATTAACATAAGTAAAATAATTCAAACTAAATAGCTCAATACGAAAGCCTAATAATAGACCCATTACACAAGTCAACCGAGCAAACACGAGGTAACCACGGCACTTGGAACTATATTAACTATCGGGTCTAACGAGGCGCATCGACTAAGCTTAATCGAACCTCATTTATAAATCTCCGACAAACTAAGAGTATAGGTGGCCCACGTCAATATCTACAAGCAATTAGCCGAAATAGAACTAACGTATTACAACGTTTGGGGGACTGAAACCCCCGTAGGTGGGTAAGCTCCCCCTGAGTTTCCCGGTCTGCGCAATGTCGTCCCGCCATCATTAATCTTGCCGCTCAGCAAACAGTCCTCCACAAGAGCAACTTTAGAGCTGAACCGTGTCGATAAAGTAAGTAAACTATCGTAGATATGAGCGATAACTGCCTAGAGGCCTCCTCGACCCAGCGACGGTGCTTAATTAATTGGATTTTAGATACAGCCCCGAGAAATTTGCCTTCAACAGAATTTAATGGCAGTTAATTTAGATTTGTTTAATAAAGCTTGCTAATAAAAATGATTTATTAATTTTGTTTATTAATGCGGGTATCATTATATGATTTGTGTTCTGAAATAGATAGGACTTTGCAAATACCTACATTTAAATCAAATTTATCAAGAAAGTTAATATATTTTATATAATACTTTTCGAATAGTTGGTAAAGCTTTATATAAGAACCTACAGCTCTAAATGACGGCAGGGACATTTAAAGGTTATACGAATATCTTAGAAGAAAAATCCTTACAAATTGGACCGATCAGTCTTCTTAATTCTCGACTCATCGATACAAATTCGTTTGCTAATGGAATCCCTATCTCATGCGGATTTCATGGAAATATTCAGCTGAAAGATTTCGCTTTAGATTCATATCGGAGCGTATTGAAGGCGATCGTCCTTTATCTATTGAGACCGAGGGGTAGTCTGCTGAAATAAGTATTTTTAGTGAAAGAAAATGGATATACAGGGTGTAAGGGACAGCACTCCGCAAACTACCAGGGTGCACTCAGCTCCTTATTTTGAATCCTATTCCACCAGAAAAGTTCTCAGGAAAAATTTCCTTTTTCTTAAATCATATTTTCAGTTCCTTTATTTCAATATAAAATTACATTCTCTGTACACAGAACTCCATTTAACATAACATAACATCACGACTTTTTTCCCCAAAAGGTTAGGCAGAGGTGTATCTAGTACACCCACACCATTTATGTAAATAAAACAGCTAAAATCAAAAAATCAGCAATGAATGTTAGTAGTTTAGTATGATATACTAAATTCACCCCATCAGTCTGCAGAGGGTTGTCTCTTACACCCTGTATATTTTTCAGTAAACACACACTACATACTGTACAGTCGCGGTTTGAAAATACTTATCACCTTAAGGTTTATAATTGCCTGCACACATTTTTGTGGCAAGGTCGATGATGTTGTATGTGATTTGACTAGGTATAGAGCATAAATTTGTTTTATTTACACGTCGTCTAGGATATAGAAAACCTTTTTTGTAAAAAAAAACGACAAAATATGAACTGACATATACAGACCAAGCGAGGTCGAACTTATTACTAAAAATGCAAACAACAAGATGAAATAATCAAATAGAAATTCAAAATATTAATTTATTTATTTAAGGAAATTTATTATTTTAATTCTATCAACAAATTATTGTTTTTGTAACTAGCCTCCATCAGTAGCTTTGACGGCACGTAAGTATTCTATCTCGCGAAGATGCGACAAGGCGCGCGCATAAAGCAGTGGACCTCTGATATCATCCCATACCCGTGCACAATGTCATCTAAGAGCTTCAGGGTTTCTTGCGTTCTGACAATCTCAGCGTTGAACCATTATGCCCCACAGATTTTCAATCGGGTTCATATCTGGTAACCGAGCAGGCCATTGAATGAGACGAATGGCACGGTGCACGTTGACCACGCCATGTAGACCGGGCCGTGTGTATCGGTGCGTTATTCAGAACGTAATCAATTTGTGGGGATTCTGCTGCAGGACCTCTTTCAAAGGCGACACATAACTACCGCAGTAGCCCTACTTTCTAACGACGTCAGTTCTCGGACGTCGTCGTGGCTCATCCACCCCCATAAATTGACCGTTATACGACCAGATTCATTTTGAGGCACGATATGAGCTTCATCATACCGAGTGCGATTATAACGCCATAGAAAAGTAAAGAAAGAAAGAATAATGTTTATTTGGACACAGTTGGTGAAACACAAAATACAAATAACAAAATAAGAGAGTGAAAATAATGTTTTAACAACAACAGTGTGTGCCTCACAGCTGCGCCAAAAAGGTTCATTTCAGCGTTAATGCCAGACAGATGCTGTCTGACGCTGGTTTCCTATTGAACCTTTATTTAGGGACAAGTGACGGAGAGTACAAACAGTTTCAACATACTGTCCGATTAGACTCAATTTAAAAGTCTTTTCATCGGTAAATACAAGGTGTAATTCTAATCACTGTAAATCTCTTAAGGGGTCATTGTACTCATCATTATGAACAACTTTTACTATAGGATTAAATACGAAATCGCGAAAAAAAATTAGGTGTTCCCTACATTTTGACGTGTTATGCGAACATATGTACCTAAATGTAGGGAAAAGCTAATTTTTTTTTCGCGATTTCAGGTTTGATCCCATAGTAAAAGTTGTTCATAATGATGAGTACAATGACTCCTTAAGCGATTAATAGTGGTAAAAATTACACCTTGTATAACAGTCGACCAATCAAAATCAAGATAATGTCGCGCAAAATGAACTCGGGTAGTTTTGTGGTGAGGTTTGAGTTCCACTTTAGCAGCATGATGTCTGTAGTGTAGTATAACTGGGTGTAAAGCTCGTCAAACCGTCCGAGGACTCACATCCGTGCTCTTCGTAATGTCGAACCATATCGGTTATTTGCGCAGCGCGGTTAGTATCGGCCGTCGTCCTGAATTGCTTCTATATTGATCAGTTATTTGCCCATCTTTGCCATGACGCCGAATCCAAAATCTCGCGGTGAATCAAGTTCTCGTGACTAATATTCGAGACATCTTCATGGAGAAATAATACAAATGTATTATTTCAACCCTTTGTTGCAGAGTTAAACTTGCCATTTTATTTCCATCAATCAGTTTTTATTATATTTCACTCCTAATATTTTTGATAGATGCCATGGTAACAAATGCAATTATGTCAGTTTATCAACTTTTAAATGCGTCTCATCATCAAAAAGACATTAATACTCTTTTTGTTAGAATAGATGCTCCACAACTATTAAAAAGTAATAAGTACCTAGATATAGCATTTTAGACTTTACTGCACACAGTGCGATAAAGAATCTAATTTGAGAACTGATAAACATTTTTAGACCGCAACTTACCTACTTATTAAAAGTAACCATGTCTGATCAGTTACTGAGTCCGTGTATTCATACTACCGATCTGAAGAATAATTTATTAATTAAGAATATTTTTTTTGTTATTAATACTGAAGGATAATTTATTAATCGGTAGATTCATACGACTATGGTCGTGGTGTTGAGGCTATGGCCTCACACCCGAAAATAATCAATCTCGAAGTAATTCACGTCCACAAATCTAAAAATCTTAATTGAGAAACAAATGAACATCAACATTTCTACGTTTATTCATTCTCACGATACCTTTTCAAACTTAGAACGATCTTCGAAATGATCTTTCCAAACTGCAAAACAAAATCCAGTCGAAAATCAGCAATCATCCAAACATGTCCCAACGTGATGAAAAATACAAGTTAACATAGAACGTACCTGCCTTTGTTTGTTCGAAGCTTTTCTCATATCAGCTTGTTTTCCCCCGAGCACCGCCTGAAACATTCAATCCCAAATGTTACATTTCAATATGCTGACTAAAACAGCCTAACTTTTACTTCACCCCTTTCAACGTGTTTTATTTGAAAGCAATATGTCTCCATATGTCTGAGCACATAATTTCATATTTGTGTTCGGGATATTTTGTTGGGCGTATGTATATAGAATCGGATTGTTAGGTATATAACGCATAAATGTTATTTATGAAGCAGAGAGATAACATAAAGGGTGATCAATTTGGCTATCTAAAAGCCACCAATGAAAAATGTGGACGTTGGCCTTTATTTACGCTGGCGACTCGTAAAATTAGGAAACCTAGCAACCTCTTTAGATAAACCATTATGAGACCTTATTTATAGATATAGACAGGTGATAGATTTGGTGCATGATAATAACCTCTGTGACTGATAATACTTAATTTACTAGTTTGTCGCATTTTGGCAGACAGCCACGCTAACTACAAGTATCTAGATAAATGACTGATATTTTACGACGGTATGAAATATTACCAAATAGCGACCCACCCCTACTTTTTATGGTTTTTAGGACTAGACGAAGCAATGAGATTTCTTTATTATACCTACGTAAGTGTAATAATAATGTGTTTTACAGACAAACCATCCGGAATAATTTATCTAAAAGATGGTGTTCGCATAAAAATCCGTTACGTAGTCAAACTCAAACTCAAAGCATTTATTTCAATTAAAGCAATTACAGGCACTTTTGAATTGTTAAAGAGTCAACCAGTTAGTTAGAAAATTGAAGCTAGTCGCCCATTCCAAACATAGATCTCTATGAAGAAGAATGGGCAAGAAACTCCATGGACACTCTTTTAAATCAAAATTATTACAAAGTCCTGGGTACATTGTTCTTGTTGTGTAGTTTTTAAGAACAAGGCGGTCAGACACGAAAAGCGACTTCAATTTATAACATCAATGGATGTTATAGATATCTTGTGCAAAATACGAGAAAAATACTCAAAAATTTAAAAATAATGTTGTAACATTGTCTGACTGTTCAACCATAATAAACAAAAATACAAACAAAGAAAGTTTAAAACGTAATTAAGGGCAACAGTTCATTTACGCGCTTTTAACATGGCCAATGTGAAGTGCAAAATTCGTTTCCCCTTATGCGCCAAAATGCGAACGTGTACATTTTTAATAAAGATACAGACATAAAAGAGAATGGTCCAGTACTGTATAGGTTATAACTGTTACCGGACAACACTGAAATTGTGTTGAAATTACAGTACTTAACCTTTTTTAAATATATTAAAACTAGTGATAATAAAATTCACGTAGACTATGTGAAAAAGAAAAATTCTTGTAATAAAAACGGACATTATAATGTTCCTTTGTATAATTACAAAAGTTTTGCATAACATTATGATAATGTCGAGTGCGGAGTGAACATAAAAATGTACTTGAGTTTAACAAAAAGCTTAAAATATGTATGCGTCTAGACTCGGTTTTGCCTTTCAAATGCTATGCCTCTGTTCCTTGTAGTATTTATAATCATGTTCTCTATTAGTACCTAGAAGATATGAAAGCATAACTATATAATTATTACATCAACTACAACATCTTGTCCTTTTTTATTTGAACCTATGTAGGTAGCCCTTAAATGAGCACGATGTTGTAGTTACTACGAATTTGTTTTTTTTTTTTAACTGAAATGAGAAAAATCTTTTGCTGCAAAGCACACACTAGAAAGTCGTATATTAAACCTAGCATAGAATTGGCATGATAGGTAACTCTCTAACTACAATAAAATAATAATTATAAATTAATTACTTAGTTAAAGCGAACCATCCATTACGTCAGTGCATGCGAGCCAGCATCAGCCACTCCTACATTAAACTTGATCCCATTAAACAAAAACTTTGCTCTTAATATTCCGCCTAACGAGTTAACTTCGTACATACGCCCTTTTGACACTAACTTTTAAAATTTGTCGAGTAATGTCAGCGTTAAAGTTTATAGTGCACATTTGAAATGTAATTGAGGTGTGAGGGTAGGAATAAAATAGAGTAGCTATATCTCTTAGTTAGTGGTACATAAAGTTTAGTGTGCTGACGCACTTACACGTCAGACAGTAGTTAGGCTGACGGGACTCTAGAACGAATGGTTTGCTCGTTAAATTCTGAATCATGTTCCATTCAAACTTGTTTACCAAACTAATCACGTTGAAAGAGCGTAGGTCGTAAGAATTATCGATATGTGGTCACGTATTTATTGCCCCAATTACCTACTAACACATGGCAATTCGCGAACGAATATTAGATCGCGTAGGTAACTATGCAAATAATTTGAACAAGCGAAATTCCCGATACATAACTGCGACACATAAAATGAAAATCGAATAATAATTATTCGATTTTCATTTTATGTGTCTATGTGCGAGCCTGAAATTATTTCAGGCTCGCACATAGGCTTACGCTGCCAAAATTATCCACATAGCGCAACTGTGCTCTGATTAACCATCACTTAAATCAAGAACCGAGGGCTGGGCTTGGCTCGGGGCCAGCCGACCGCTATTGATTTATATTTGCAAACATATTTCCATATACCCCCGATCGATATGGCTATCATATGGGATGGGTGTATGGAGCCAAGTCGCGCGCGCCAGATGAATATTTTACTGCGTTTCCGGGCCTCGCAGTGAAAATGCCAGGCGTAAAATACTGAACGCTGTAAAATGCTGTTCATTTCCAGCGGCAGCATAAATATGTGCTGGCTGTTAATGCTGAAATTTAAATTGAGTGCGCCTTACATAATATATGAATTTCCTCGCACGTAAAAAAATATTAAAAACGCTACAGCAATACCCGGAATTTCCGTTGAAGTATTCTAGCTTGTCGTAGGTAGTATTTTTAAGGAACAGCCGCATGAATTTTATTTTGAAGTTCGTGTCATCGAAACTATTTTCATTCCAAATACGTTCGAAAAACAGGAGATGTATACACAGCGAACGAAGACCTTTAAAAACTTCTAATTTATTCTTCCGATAAGCACCGTCCGGAATTACAGCGAAGTTACACGGAACATTTTAAACATCGCAAGTCCGTTTTTTACGGAAGAAGCGAAGAGCAAAATTCAATCCTGAAAAAGCGACAGCTACTAGCGGAACTTTCGAATTGTTTTTCTTTTAAGCACAAACAAAGGGAGACGATGCCAATGAAATTAAAGGTGGCTTGAAATAAAATTTCCACCGGAGCGGAGGACTTTTTGTCGGATAACACGGCTCCTAAGTCCGAACTTTAAGGCTTTTTGATTGCAAAACTAATTGGAAGCAATAACATTGTTTTAACTTTTAATATCTCGAGGACTTTAATATACGTTTCCCTGGAAGAGGTTATTTCAGCAGGTGCAAGTTAGAAATGTAATGTTTACTAATAGTTCGAAAACTGTATAGGAGCTCGTGTTATGGGGTGCTTCCCGTATAGACAGCGACCACAAACGATTGAAGGGGATGAGGCTATAAGCAACACGCTTGCATTGCAGGGGAATTAGTGACGCCGATGCAATGTGTCGGTGGACACAAGTGCGTGTTGCTATGTCGTATCTACAGCTGTTATGTCTGTTTGCATTTTCTGTTGCACTTGCAAAATATTTTCTTGATAGTCTTGTGAATAATTAGGTTCATCGTTGGGTATCTTATTAATATCTCATAAAATTAATTAATTAAATAATAATAAAATAATAATAATAATATTAAATAATTAAATTAATTTAATATCTTATATTTCTTATTATTTAATATTTAGCACACAAATGTACCGAGGTGGACTTAAGCTCTTTTGGTTAACAATAGAATACCAAGCTCTGATTGTTGCTATCGGTCCATACAATCCTATTACTAGTCCCAAAATTAGTAATTTTACTAGTCATAATTTCAATGTATAACATTCTCGACTAAGTTTCACAAAGCTTGGCCAAAAAACAAAATAATCTTTAATGGTAAATCCAAGAATTATCCTTAAAACAACGCCAGCCTCATTGGTCTAGTGGTCGCAAGCGTTACTGCTGAGCATGAGGTCCTGAGTTCGATTTCCGGGTCGGGCAAAGTGTTATTGGGTTTTTCTATCTGGAATTTCTCAGTAGTAGCCCGGACTATGGATGTGTTCCCGGTTGATAACAATAGACTCGCCCCCTATTTCAAGGAACTTAAACATAATTGGCGAAGTGTGGGTGTACTAAAGGTACACCTCTGCCCAACCCTTCGAGGAAACAAGGCGTGATGTTATGTATGTAATAAAGCCAGCATCGCAACTTAAACACCGAACAATAGCAACGACCATAAACCGTTGCATTACCTCGAATAAACACTATTATTCGCACTTAAAGCCGCACAAAGCGGCGACATAACTCAAGCCTAACTTCCAGAACAATCTCACTACATATCTACAATAGTTGGAACTTAATTTAGTTCCAAACTGCAGTCGCTTTATCTGCATAACGGAACTAACCCAGTTAAGCTGGGGACGTTTGCGCTGTCGCAAACTTGGCCGTGTGTAAGTACAGGCCTAAGGTATTAGAAATACCTGTATATTTCAGTCAGACTAAGCCTGGGAAAATAACGGGTAATAGCCTGAGAAATGTCCGTGTGTTTTGTTTCTTCGGTGGCATTATTCTTAATTTGAGGAATGTTTTCAGCTGTATTTTACGGTATACACTTAACTAAAACTTGTGCGAGTTTATTGTTAGCCTGTTTGAAATCGCAAGTTTAAATAACCGTAGGATGAATATTTTAGTACGTGTTTGGTAGATCCTAAATTCCTAAGCAAACTGTAGCGCTTAGATGCGTTCTAAAGATTGGAAAGCTCCACATACACTACTACGACTTTGTCTAGTTCAATTTCATTAAAACAAGTGACTTTACCAAGACAAAGAGGTAATAAATAAGAACCGCTAGCTTATAACCTAGACAGAAACTCGTAGAAGTCGTGGATTATAACGAAGACTATGAAGACCCGGCTTTATTCTAAGCATGCCTGAGCTCCATAAGTATATAAAGCTGATGACACAATACAAATTAAACACGTAAACGAAATAACTTCACCAAGACTGTCTCATGATCATGACGTAATACAACTTGATTAAATTCATGGTAACTGATGTTAATTTAAAACGTCTGTCTGTAGATCAAAGAATTCAAGTAGACATTTTGATTTAGTGTAACTTGGCTTAATTTAAGTCAAATTCAGTTCTGTTATTACATAGGTGTTTTTCGTGATTTTCAAAATAATAATCAACTGTCTAGAATTTTCCCAACTAAGTTGGGGTCGGCTTCCAGTCTAACTGGATGCAGATGAATACACTATTTTACACGGAGTGACTGTCTATCAGACCTCCACAACTCAGTTACTGAGTAACACGATGCCCTTGGTAAGACTGGTTGTCAGACTTTCGGGCTTCTGACGACCCGTAACGACTGTCAAAGATCCACGAAAGACAGCCGGGACCACGGGGGCTTAACAGGCTTTCCGAGGCACGAAGGGGTCTTGATGTGAGTACATAGATGGTCACCCATCCATGGACAGACGAGGCTTAGTAATAGGGTTTCAAAATAAACTATTACACATATTTAAAAAATATTAAAAATTATTGCAAAGCAGCATCTCGTCACGAAAATTCTGTTTAATTTAAACTTCAACATCCCTTCACGAAAACTCCATTTAATTTAAACTTCTAGTACCTAATTATAAGAATTCTGACACAAACCCTAACTCAACTAGTTTACCCCCTCCCTCATAAACCAGTGGACGCAGGAACAACCCTAGCTTTATTCTAAGCACGGTACTGCTGTTACTCCAAATTGCATTTGCATAACGCACGTACCGTGGTGTGTAGCGCGAATTGGAATACATTAAAAATATATAACACTATTCGTAGAAGGTTGGTCTTTGTTTTATTTGGATCCTGTTGTTTGTTTAAACTATGTAGTTGGTTTATTTAGTTAGGATGTGTTTGGTACTGGCTGAAATTTAGACGCAACGGTGAAATTGTTAAAATTCAAACGTAAACGATTTCATTCTGCTTTGGGAAAGTAATACGTAGTAGCTTTAGGATTTAAAAATGTTTTCTGAAATATATAAACTTATTACGGAAACGGCAAAAAGATGGTTTAAAATAATTATCTTCTTGAAGTAATCCCTACTCAGCGATCATTGTGCCGATAGACGTATCAGCCAATGGCTTAATTGCAAAGAGCCTCGACCAATACCTAAGGAGGCTCTCGTTGGGCAGCTAAATTAAGAGCTTGATTCAGAAAGCGGTACTTCTGGACACGGTTCGCATTGTTAGAAGGTTCCTCCCTTTGGAGCCCTGACCGCCGCCGCCGGTAGCTTGGACACTATTCCGATACCGATGGACTACTATTTTTAAATAAATAATATTTTTTTAATTTTTTATTAATCAGTATCACACAATACATCGACTTAAGTCGAATATTGAAAACTATACGTCTTATTTCTCTAAAAGTCCCTTCCCAAAGATTAACAAAGCAAACTCATTACACAGATAGGTACCCTCTGTAGATTTCTATTTAAACATCGTATTCTATAATCATGAAAATAAATAGAGAGAAAGATATTACTTTACATTAGTAGCCGAGTTGGGAAACTCGTTATTCATATTTATGCAAGTTTCTGAGCGCCAGCTAAATTAATGCGAGACGGCGACCATGTAAAGTTGAAATAATACAGCTACAAGTGAAATAATTTACTGCTTTCGCACGTTTTTATATTTTCCTTTTTCCTGGTTTTCCTGTTTGTATACACAGCTTTATTTGAAGAAATTGTACAGCTTTCTGTTGACACGAAAAGTGATAGATGACCGAGAATCTAAACGATGACAGCGCTGAATTATCTTCCAAATGTAGAAATGTCGCAGAAGTTTGATCGCGGGATTAGTTATTTCCTAAATGTAGACGTGTTATAAAATACATCGATCATCTGTTGGAGCGATCGAGAAAATAAAGTTACTTTGGGAGAAGAGAAAATACGTGACAGTACCTAAGCGTCTAAAGTAGCTAGGTACCTACTTAGATAAGACACTTGAAATTCGATCCGATTAAACGGTCCTGCAAACACGTGCGACACGTGACGCGACACAAAGACACTGCGTGTCGCGCGACGAGCGGTGCCTTTGTGTTACGCGCGATTCGTGTCGCGTGTCGCGCCTGTTTGCAGGAGCCTTAATGAGTATTACCTATGGAACTGCAGGGCTAAGTGATCGTTCATTACAGACGGTCTACATCTTCTGTAATGCATGTTGACGTAGGAAATAACAAAGAAGATGTCGTAATGCATTAAGATAATAATTTTTATGCCGAGAAAAATAGTCACCTAAATTATTTTACTCAAAAATATATAGGTAGCTATATACTTACAAATATACAGGGTGTAAGGGACGCTCTCCACAGCCTTATGGGGTGAATTCAATATATCATACTAAGATGACCACGCAATGTATCGTTAACGTGGCAAAACGCGCGAAACGAACGGCACCGCAGCGAGCCTCCAGCCGCCGAGTATTTCAACATCCATTGCTGATTTTTTTATTTTAGCTGTTTTGTTTGCATAAAAGGAGTGCTGCGTACAGATAATCTAATTTTACATTGAAATAAAGCAATAGTAACTGAAAATACGATAAAAAAAATGAAAATTTTCCTGAGAATATTTCCGATGGAATATGATTCAAAATAAGGAGCTGAATGCACCCTGTTAGTTTGCGGAGGGCTGTCCCTTACACCCTGTATACCTATAAAAACAACACGTGTGAGCGTCAATGTCCCCATGCGGTAATACACAAAGAATCTCAAGGAAAACTAGTGAACATGACTTCGGATGACAGAAAACCAAAAACACGAAATTCGGTCTCAAAACCGCCCGTTAGAGCATTCGTCTCATGTTTCAAACGTTTTTATTTACGCCACCACCAGAAACGAGACTACAACCAAAATGAAAAATTCACAAGTCAAGCCCTTCTATAACACCCCAGAGTCTCAATGCTGCCACAAGCCACAACACCGCTGCCAGAAAAACCTGTATAAATATAACAACGAGAATATATTTCCAGATTAAAATAAAGTGAAAAGAGGAAACTAAAAGGTATAGCTATGAGTTGTTTTAGGAATGTTAATTTAGGGACTGTTCTAAGCTAATTTACATGATAATCTTCCTCAAAGAATTTATTTTTTGTTAAAGCAGAAAGGCGGCTTTGGGCTAAGCCGGTTAAGTAATATCAGAATTTACGCGGCTCTTTCCCTGCCGATCCGGTAATGTAAAGGGTAGACTAAGCTGCGTATCCTTGCAAATTAGTATTAAATTCAGTAAAGGTTCCATTTGAAGGTCCACCGAGCGATATTAGGTGAAATTCAGGTCGCACATTACTTAAACATCAGCATAAATTAATAATTTTTAGTGTAGTATTTGTAACATACAACAGTAGGTAGGTAAGTACATAAAACATTGAGGATGGCATCCAGTTTTTGCGATTCCATTTACATGTTTTGCAAACACGCGAGAGCTTAACTATTTGTTTTCAATGGTGTGGTGGATCTACATCACATAAAATATATTCCATTCCTATAAAGCCCAATCCAACAATGGAATATGTAAACTGCATTTACCATTATTTTCAAACAAAGGCCAAAAACAGGTATAAATAAAACAAAAGACTCCTAAAATTAGAACGATGGAAAATGCAGACAAAACTTAACTGGATGCTGCAGGCAGAATTCTACATACCACTAAAAAAGGACATTAGCACGCTATGTAGGTGGTTTACTGCATTTTAATTGTGCCCGCGCGTCGAATCAAATAGCAAGATGGCCGCCACGAATGGCGGGAGGGGAGGAGGAAAAGGGATCGTAATTTCGCGCCCGGGGCGACATCTATAATTCCAGAGAGCTATCATAAATTAGCATACGTATTAGATTGCGCGGGCCACGGGCGAGGACAAATTCCGAGCACGATTGTAAGTACATAGGCACAAATCCGAATACCCATCTGGTAAATGAAATCGCAATCAGAAAAATTTGTAGGATTTTCTCGTTGACATAAAACTAAATGTTTCGAGATGGTATTTAGCTATTGGTATTTGACAGAGATATTAAAGTTAGTTATATGAAACATATTTCCCAACAGGTCAAAATGAACTTTGGCTGTTTCAATTAACTCACTTTTAATATAAAACTGGTGTCACACTAGTAGCAAAAGGATTTTCCCAACGGAAGCTATTCCGAAAATGAGAGCAAACATTTTTGCTCCAAGATTAATTGATTTTTCAAAAGGAAAGGATGAAAAGCCCGTACCTAATACTAAAATATCTCATAATAAATCTTTATTTCGTCATTATTTATATGGTGGCAATATGGCAGATGAATAACTAAGTGAAATTCTACGATACTAAAGGAATTTAAAACATGTCAAAATCCGGCTCTGTCAATTCATTAACAGGCACTTATTGGCACTCGTTAGCGCGGAATGCGAACGACACGCGAAGACTGGTTCAATTTACTTTTACATGCCATTTTCTAATAACGTCATTGAGATTGGCAAAGAAAGTCTTCCTTTTTAAAGAGGTGTTTGATGTCAGTAATAAACTTGGGTATTAAAATACGTACTGTCATTTCAGGGGTATGCAAAATCAGATACTCACGACATTAGGGATTATAGAATTCATAAACTGACCAATGACAAAAGATCTTACGAAAAAGAAAAGATTCATCCATCCAACGGACTAAGAAAAAAAGAAATACCCGTAATGGGACGTCAAATGAGATAAACACGAGGTTTTTATGAATGATCGATATGTTGAGGGACAGACATCCCTGTCACCAACTTCACTGATCAACGACTCTTCGGAAACTATTTTATTATTCAAAGTCCAAAGGTCAAACAGAAGAAGACATAAAACCTTGCCTTTGCGACGTCGGGGACATCATGAGGGAAATTAATGCTAGTTTAATGGTTGTCAGCCGAACAAATTACAAAATTAATATTTAAATTCTGAAGGGCGAACTCTGCTTAAAATAAAAGTTTGGAACTGTTTTAAATGGGATAAGAGCGAGATAAAATGAATTTACGCTGGCCCCGTAATAAAAGATCCCTTTCTTAGACTTGTTGAGCACACTCATTAGTTATTCATTTTCATATTCTTAGACATAACTGTAATTTTATACGTCTTGTGTTTTACGCCAGTGAAGTGATAAAATGCTAGTATAATAATAAAGATAGCGCCATGTGAACTACTTTAAGAGCGCAGCTGATCTCCTGGCCGGAAAATGAGCTCGTATAAACGATACTATAAATTTCCTAAAGGAAATCAGATCTTGGGTAGTAAAACCCTGGACAAGATTGAAGATAAGTGTACCCACTCTATATTAGACCACGTCACTTGAAGTTATCCCGAACATAAACTAAATATAAAATGTTATAAAACGATTCTTATTATCTTGACTATTTTACTCTTCAAATACTAATTAATACTGCATGAAATCGTTTCTTTTTTATTTATTTTATAAAATCAGCTACAAGCAGCGAAAAAATCCGTCTCGAATATTGAATATCATCATTGCAATAACGGAACAAAGATTACTTAATTTCGCCTCAAAAGACCAAAAATCTTCTAGATAACCACTGCACAATTCAATTAATTTCATCGCTTACAACAACATGCAGCCCTGACAGAAACAACTAACTACTAAAACGGCTCCGCAAAATCATTGGCGGCCGCTTAATTCGCTACAATTCTCCACTACAGTACAGCCACAAAACTCCACCAAGAGAGACGTAAAACCTTGTTAGTATTGTAAATTTCCCTCATTCTTCTCTTGGTAAACAAAAGGAATCCACCGAGTCTTATAAACGCGGTGCGTATACCAAATTGTTTCGGCCATATTGCCGGCCACCGGAGGATTAAGTACAGGGTTGCTACATTACCGGTAGGATGGGACACAACGGTATTTCGGCAATAAAGAAACGAAATAACTCGTTGTTGGTGGTTGTAAAATTTCTGAGCCTAGCGTTTATTTTGAGATCTGGCTTTCTATCAAAATAAAATGAACGTAAATCACCTTCTGGATTGAATTTGGTCTTAGTTATTCATAAGTGAAAACCTATTTTCAGTTTCAAAGTTATGAATTCTTTTTCGCGTTCATTTTAGCTTTTATACTAAAGCAAGGGCGTGTCATGGACTATTTACTGTCCCGTTACTTGTTTTGCAAAATTATAAAATATCAGTTAGTATCGAAAATTTCTTGAGCATCTACAAAGACTCTTAGACTCTTGTTCTTTGACAGAGACAAAGGATTGATTCTTAACCAAATATGTTTTGATTTCTTCAAAATTCTCAAGTCATAAATTTTATAAATGGACAGCAAATTCAAACACAGCGTATATAATACTTCCGATAGTCCTAACTCCATACTAATACGCCTTTTCAAGCGTGCTCAATGGCATCGTTATCCGGTATTTCGAGTCTCGCCCCGATTGTGCAATCTTGAAAGCGTGTATTAATCTCGGGCACTTCCCGCCGGGGCACTGTAATGGATAGTTGCGAAATCGCGCCCAAACAACCTCTTTGTACCGTTGAAACTATTCTTTATGTGCTCGTACATTATCCTCTTTCGTCTCGCATGTGGTAGAAAATGTTTCATCAAAACTTGCTTACTAGTTGCATGACACGCCTTACTAATGTTATTTAGGTGCAAAGTGATTTAATCCATAACAATATTATTTTAAGTTTCTGAGAATATATCTAATAATTATAATCAGTTTCAGAAACGAATCCCATTGCGTTGCAATTGATCCATTTTAAATACATACTAACCCATAAGCTCTGCTGAATTGAGTGATGACTTCAACAGAAAAAGTTTAAAGAAAACTCGAGTTACCGGTAAGGGATGTAGAAAAACTTGTGACAGCTGCAATCATTAACGATCAAAATTCTACCTATAGACGCAGACGTGACTATCGATATGAAAACGATTAGATCCTTCCCTCTTGTCTAAAAGATTCCACGTCCTTCCCCAAAATTAGCATAGAGAAAACCTAAAAGAGAAAACTAATTAAATACCCTACAGGGAAAAGAATTCTCACCTAAAGTCACGAGTATAATAGGTACTCGGTTTACAGAAGTCCGTAGTCGCAAAATCCTTATTTGCTTTTGTTATTACATTCTGCTCCGCCTTCATAAATATGGCCCTCTCGGGGCCGTTTGCCACAGTCCCTATGATATGAAGACGGAGAAATACCTATTTACTTTTTCCTTATATTTTGGTCCTTTGGTACTGGGATATAATGTCGGTAATTACGGATCGGATAATAACGAACCGGAACGTTCCGAAAATGTTTGAGATTCCGCTTTTAGATAATAAAATGGTTTTGCTAAGATATTGGCTGGGTTGTGAATAATCCAGACGTCAAGATTTAGCAAATATTGCTAAAGAGGAGTACAAATGTGTGTCGACTACGTGATTTTCGATGTCAATTTTGTTCATGATAACCTTCTGTTTTGTTAGTACATAGGATCGCTATTATGTATTGGATTTTTGAGACCGAAGGAATGAATATCTAATAAAATTAAATTAGTTTCCTATTTAACTTTTTGCATTCAGATATATGTGTAATACTAAAAGCGTACCTACGTTATTCTTTCTTTGAGTCTAAAATATGACTTTCAGTTTAATTATAATTTTTCAGAATTATTCTAACAAGAAATGATATTACAAAAGGTCTGATTTGAAGGGAAATCAGCTTTTGATTCGATGTTATCCTGTTAATGACTATTAGTTTGGAAGTGTGGTAAAAAGTTTTAATCCCTAACCTCAAGTTTAGCTTAGCGCTGGGCGACCGAGATTTCGCGACGGTAAAATTACTTATAAGTAAATTAACAAAGTTTAATCATAATACAGAACATTAAAAAAATGTGCGCAAGAAAATATACATATACTTAAGTAACGAAAAAGAAACTAGATGTGCAAAAATTAAATACTAAAAATGAATAAATAAACTTATGAAAACAATATTAATGTTAAAAAATCCATAATGACAAATAAAATATAAAAGAAACAGATTAATTAATACGTTACCTCACACAAAATGCTGCACGTCACGCGCCACCCGACCCGAGAACTGAAATATGTAACAAAAAGACAAATTCACTACAACCGCACTGAAGAAAAGGACCAAAAAGTTTGAAGAACAAAAAAGGTGGAGATAAATGCCAGTTAGAATCCAAGTCAAAACAAAATAGAAACAACAAGTCAACAACACTTGTCCGCGTCACGACTCACGCGGGGGAAAGGTGAGGGCAGCAAATCGCATTAAGGGAGCGTTTGACGAAATCAAATTATACGAAAACTTCAACCCTCAAACGTTACACGTACCTACTGGACACAGAAAAATATTCACAAATACATACCTCAAATTTTACAGTTTTCTTCCAGATTTTCTAAAATATTTAATTTTAAATTCTGAACTGACTGTAACATGAAGTGTCGTTATCGGCAGGAGCTCAGTTGCGTCTAACTTTGCGGCGAGCCGCGCCCCTACACGCTACTTGTACTGAATCTCTACCCCTATTCCGGGCTTCGGGAGGCGAGCGCGCCTGTGTGCTTTAGGTCGCAAGCAAAACTATTTAAATCAGTCAATACAAAGCTCTATACTCTATCGAATAAGGTTGAATTTCGAACATGAAACTGTAAGCTTCAGCCATTTTGGAGTCTGCGGACTGCATTTGGGTACCCGGGGATGCTGCGCAAAATAGGAACACGAAATATGAACGAGACTGCGAGGCGCTGGCGGGTGAGGAGGGGTGTGAACAGACAGGGGATATTTGAATAGACCTCTCCAGCTCTTTCCCGCGGCGGGGGGCGCTCGAAGCGCGGGGGATGCGGGTAACGCTGTTGTGTCGGAACCACGCTCCGCGGTACAAATCGCCAATGTACACTGAGCAACGAATGTGCACTTTACCAAGCCCTTGCTTTAGCGAGGGAAAAAACAAAGAGATACGGTAATTGAATTCTCTCTCATTACATTGTCTGCGAAGCAAGATGTTTTTCTGGGGGAATTTATTCAAGTATTTTGTACCAGACAGGAATACTTACAGTATTTCATACGCAAAATGATAAAAGAAAAAATGCAGGAACACTACGTAGATATCATTTACTAAAAGAGCTTTTCTAGTACCTACTGAGATTTTTGGTAATGACATGTCTGCGGGATGTTCGAAGGGTTGAATACAAGGGAAATACACAATTGTAAGTTGCTATGGATTGGCGAACAAACAAGACAAAGGACAAAAATCATGACTTTGCAACTTTAATCCCTTATATGCCAACATTCAGCTATACCCAATAGTACCGTGCTGAATAACATGAAAAGAATTCTAAAGCAAATACGAAAATTCCGAGCTTGATAGTTAATCACACCGCCCTATTTAAGTAGGCAAGGATTCAGATGGAAACAAATTCTTCATAAACTCTTGGAAATAATACTGTAATTAGGAATTACAGATTATTTGCGATTGAGAACTTTTAACAAAATCATATTCACAAAAGTTAGTCAAATGGTGAATAAGCACAATGAGAAATACGAGTACTTACATCCAGTGGCGGGGCAAGACCTAAATTTGATGTGGGCAAGATATATTTTGCGAGGCCCCATGATGGATGACGCAAGAGGAAGGATTTTGTTAAGAGAAAAAAATTTTTGATACTCAAATTTTTATTCATAAAAATGCAAACTTCTTCACTGTAATTATTTTACAATATTAAGTAGGTATACCTCAACTAACTGTAAAGTAAATAATTAAAGAAACAGAAATTTATTGCTTTTAGCCTTACTGAACTCCCTAATAACTGTGTTAGAATCCAGATTAGATGCTATATTTGCCTCGATAGATAGAACTGCCAACGCTGAAAGTTTTTCCTGACCCATTGTACTTCTTAAATAATTTTTTATTAGCGCTTTACGCTTTGAACTATATCATGACGCTGAGAATCCGTTATGGGAAACTTCCACAGTGCCGGATCCGAACACACAAATGCTTGTTTGACTGCATCACTGGTATCGCTGCTAACTGGTGTGATAGGCTGGAGTTTGATTCTACCTGTATTTATGACTTTAGCTTGGTACTCACTGCGTCTGGAGTGCTTTCAAAAGTTGACGGAGTCTCGGAATCAGAAGTGTCTATATCTTTTGTGGAAGTCGAAGCAATTGATTCAGATGATTCTGAAGGAGTTTTTTTGAGAAATTTCGTCATACTTGAACTTGAAATCTGATTTGCTACAGCTTGTTCAGCTTTTTCGTTTTGCTGAACCAGATTCCCATTTTCTCCCGTCATCTGTATCTCTACTGGGGCCTGGGCCTGACATGTTAAGTAAGCCTGAAATATTATAATCTGTAAATAATATTTAAAAAAATATTAGGTAGTTTGCGTACGTACACATAACAAATCGAAGGCATGATATAAACAAATTCTAAAAACTACAAAATTTATCAATATTTTCTTACCTTGCTTCTAATAAATAAATGGGTAGGACGTGTTGTTTTTTAAAAACACACTTTTCACACTCAACAGTTATAAAATAATACAGTTCTTTATTTATTTCTAATTTTTCAAACAATGAAACGCAACACTTATTCTCACATCGAAATCTATTGGAAATACATTAAAATATTAGGTACGTGCGTCGTCGCATGATTGCATGACTGCATGTGTTTAGAAGCGCGAACATAGACGGAGCAAACAGAATGGAAAATCTTCAGCGGGCGAAGCGAGGATTCCCCGCGTCATTCACCACCCGCAATGCCAGCAAATGTTGCCAGACTTAGATATTTAAAAAACGAATGTGGTAGGATAGTATTGCCAGACACTTGCTAGCCGGTTTTTTTTATTATTTATTGCTTGATGAGTAATTATATCTATATTTGCTTTCGCGGGCCTTCGAGGCGCGAGGCCCCTTGGACCGCGAGGCCGTAGGCGGTGGCCCACGTCGCCCACGCCTTACGCCGCCTCTGCTTACATCACGATGCTTCGCCAAGCATTCACAAAACATTTTCTCCGCCAGACTACCGTTTCCGCTTTAGGTACTAAAATATCGCTTACAGTTGTACTTTTTCACTACTTTTATTTAATTCTGATGCCGTAGATTTCCCTTGTAAAATGTAACGAAAACTAGTTTATTTGGAACACAACAAAAACCCTTAATATATTTGCATTTCAAGCTTTCATAACTACAGATACAGTTTTTTCGCTATAGGTGTGCCGCAGGGTATGTTAATTGCCCATTTATGATACTCTAATACATTAATAAAATGTATGTTTACGGATTAAGTATATTGTTTTCAACCGTCATAAATTCAAAACAAAATATTGCATAAAGAAGAAAGATTTTTTCTAAACAACCTAATGTAGCTACACCTACACAGTTTTGCTCGCGACAACCTCACATGAACTAGAATTAATGGTTCTCGCGATGTTTCTGCTCCCGCTATCAATTTGTCAACCTTGACTTCGCCTCAACTCGCTGTTTCGTCACTTTAAATACTAAGACATTTTATTGAACACAGTTAAGTTGCTAGAGAAAATACGCGATGATCGCTGTTACAGACCAGCTGTCGAGAGAATGCGTTCTTGACATCTGTCAGTCTAAAGCTAGCATCCTACGGTGCGTGATATTGCGGATGGACGCAGACAAGCCCGCACCGACGCATCATGGGAAGAGTACGTCGGTACGCCGACGTGGTACCGACGTATCATTCCAAAATGTTGGGAAAAGAGAAGCTTGCACCGCACCTTTGAAGTTACCGACTTGCCCTGGGTCGGACGCACCGTGACGGACGTGTCTGCGCTACCACGGACGAGACCCTTCCCACGGTGTGTCGTGCGAGCTGGTCCGCGTCCGTCCGCGATATCATGGACCGTGGAAAGCTAGCTTACCACGGACGATACTCTTGCCATGATGCGTCGGTGCGGGCTTGTCCGCGTCCGTCCGCAGTATCACGCACTGTGGGAAGCCAGCTTAATATTATAGAATAATTGTGTTCTCCGAATTTGATCCTTATAGTTACTAGAAATTGTCCAACTGACAGGTATCAGGAACGCACTGTCTCGACGGCCGGACTGTAACGGAAAACAATCTTCAAAACTTTTGCTCTTTTCCTTGTTATCGTTTCGAATTAACACTTTGCGGGACTCAAACGAGACACAATATAAGTTTTATTGTTATTACTGCTATAGCCGTATAGTGTCCTTAAAGCGTTAATAACTATCCAATATCGCAAACATGATTAAGAACATTTAACAATTTTTTGGCGGCATGTGAAGCCAAGTCAGAGGCTCTTGGGCGGCATAAAAACTCTTACACCAGGTTAGTCACTAACCACACGAAAAAGAAGAAGAACATGATTAAGGCGAAATGGTATCGTAACGGGTTCGGAAGCATTGGTATGACCAAATGGAGCATATGGAATTTTAAAAATATATCTTTTTAAAATTATTTAGACTCTGTTACATTAAAATAAACCAATTCCAATCTCCTTATGTCTTTATGGTGACGTGTTGACGAAATTTTATTGAAATTGCTGTAATTACAATGGACCGAGTTTTTCTCATAAAATTTGCAAATTTTGAGGAAATTTTGCGAAATTGTGTCAGTCGTGTTTTGGGCCACTAAAACTATTATACACTAAAAAAAAAAGAATAAGACAAATATGTAGTTTTTGAGGACAGAAGTTGATTTTACGTGCAGTCGAAATGCGTCAAAATATCTTCTTTGGGACCCATTTCACCTTAACAACTAAGCGTGATCATCTGCCTAACCTTATCCAAACTACGTTGGGGTCGGCTTCCAGTCTAACCGGATACAGATGAATATACTATTTTACATGGAGCGACTGTATAGACAGTCAACTCAGTAACACGATACCCTTGGTAAGACTGGTTATCAGACTTTCGGGCTTCTGACGACCCGTAACGACTGTCAAAGATCCACGAAAGACAACCGAGGCCAACGGCGTAACATGCTTTCCTAGGCACGAAGGGGTCTTGGTATGTAGATGGTCACCCATCCATGGACAACCGCGGCAAGCGTAGCTTAACCTGATTGATCGACCCATGCGCTGTTAATAATTAGCCACTTATTCCTCTCTTAATACCTAAGTCTATATCAAGAACTAAAGTGCTTTCTATTCAAGCGCGTATCGATCGTGTGTCTAACAAAAGCCGATTATAAATCTATCGCTATCACACAAGTACGAAGGACGTTGAACCCCAAAATGCAGTGTAGTAAGTAAATCCGTGCATTGTCCAGGCGGGTAGGTCGTGTGGAATCCCAAGATATCTCACAACACCTCTCAGCCTGCCATGCAGCGTGTGCACTGGGCGGATGCCAATACAACCTTTGGAATGTTTGTTTTATGTTCATGTCTTATGGATTCATCGGGTTTTAGAAGGATTTTGACGGTTATGTAAATGTATTTTGCATTGCATTGTGATCCTTAGATGCTGCTGGCTGGTGGTGGCTGGTGTGGTAGTTTAAAAAAAATTAAGTTTAAAAAACTGTAAAAATGAAAGTGATCTAACAAGTACGAAACAAGAAAATATTTCAGACAGAAATCAAAACATATGTACAAAAATTTTCAAGGTAAAGATGTCATCGCATGCCATGATAATTTTGTAGGTGTTCCAGGCACTCACATGGTAGATACACAGCTTTATCTTGACCATTTTTGTACCTACGTCTTGATTTCTCTCCGAAATATTTTCTTGTTTCGTACTTTTTGGATCACTTTTATTTTTCCATAGTCGGGTTACAGTTTTTAAACTTAATTTTTTATTTAAAACTTTTCCGTTTCATTTTTTGTTTGTATTAATTGTACAGCCGCACCGTATGGTGCGGCTGTACAAAAGTAAGATTGCAAAAGCAAAAGCAAAAGTAAGATTGCGCTAAGTATTTAGCGCAATCTTACTTTTGCTTGTTTTTAACAATTTAAACATATTTATTTAGTTAGATGATATAATATCGGGTGTAAAAAGACACTTTCCGAAACCGAAAGCCACATATCCTACCCATGATTTGGATATTTTTTTTTCCACTAGACCATACCTGAGAATCTATTGGTTCTGGAGATATTGAAGGTCAAAGTCGCATTTATTTTTTTATTTTTTACGAAAACGAATTCCAAGTATTATTACTAAACTAACAATACCTGAATTATCGATTTTTCTTTACAAATTACGCATTTGAAGTTACAAAAACGGAATGAATATCAAACGCACACTACCAGGTCGCGCTTGCCTCTACGACAACAAGCGCACGATACAGTATCACGTGGTATAAGCTAGCCGGCCTAGTCTTGAACGCTACGACGACCCGTTTTTGTAACAGCTGATCGGTTGTTTTTGACATTTGTTGCAGTTTTTTGTTTCAAAGACGTTGATTACGAGTTGCAGTCCGTTGTCTGTAATGTCGAAGAGCACGCCCTTGTAAAAACTACAAATCTTATCTCTAAACTTCTTGCAGATTCAATTAAAAATGTTAACGAAGTTTGTCCTCATTGGTGACATTTTTACAATAAACTGCTAGCTAGTTACTACCTATATTCAAGATACTAGCAAATTATGAAGAATTTATTTTATTAATACTGCACAAATTGAAGTATTCCCGTTTGAGCACCTATTTTTTGGGAACCAATGCATTGAGCACCAATCCATTTAATACCTTCGGTGCTCAATGCATTGGTGCCCAAAAAATAGGTGCTCAAACGGAAATACTTCCACAAATTGCCTATCTTCAGCTATCAAAACCACCTTTTGGTTTTTCATTGTAAATTTATGACGGGTAATAATTACGTAACTGCAATTGAAGTCTGGGAGACTTCTTCTAGGTACTTTATCTGTGTTACACAGAACTGAAATAACATTGATTATTTAGGGAACCTTATGACGATCGCCCTTAGATTTATAATACCTAACACTCCGAGCGCGCGCTTCACATAGATCACAGAAAGCCGCCGCTCCTAGCCCTCTCCATCAAAACGCAAAGAAATTTTTTAAGTTTTTTAGTATGATTACTTAATAGTTCGGGTCCTTACATTATCGAATGCGATCGTGTTGTTTTTCCGAAAAACATTACACTGACAGTGTCTTGTGTGAGTACGTAAGTCCTTAACTGAGTTTTTTTGTTAGTGCGTTAGTGTTATTTGTGTTTTAGTTCCGAAGATGCCGTTTCATGACTATACTGCGCCCATGGTGTACTGCTATGGTATGGCCCGTAGAAATGCTGCCGAAGCCCTACGACTCTACGGTACTGAATATTCAACCGTGTTTCAGCCCTCCGATTCACGTATTTTCACTCGGGCAGTGCAACGGTTGTTGGACAACCAACTAATCGTGCAGGTTTCACAGAAAGGCGGCAGGCAAATTAAACCGGCGGCGGCAGAAATGGCCATCCTTTGTGTAATGCGGGAAAACCCACGTTTGGGAGTGCGTTGCGTACAGCGTACAGTGGCTAAAGTATTGCGAAGACGGCATGGCAATCGCGCTAGGTCTGTCTTCACGTGGGAGGTCGTCAGTTTGAATCGCAGCTCGTGAGTGTCGAGAGGCCACCGATGTTTGATGATGACAGCGATGGACAGTAGGTAGAACCTACACAGGCTATGTAAGGACTCGTATTTTTAAGAATTTTAGTTTAAGAAAATCGTGCATATACTTAGTTGTACAGTCACGGAAACATTTAATTCATTTCATCCATACCCGGCAGTACGCGACAAGTAGATAGGGCAAAACTTGGGTAATCGGTGATAGTTTTGTTTTTTACTTGTAAAATTCGATTCATTGATCAGACTATTTTTTTAATTTACTGTGATATAGTAGACAAAATAAGTTTTGCTAACTTATATCTAAAAATGTGGCAAATACTATAATGATTGAAAAATGTACATTTATCAAGTCAGTAGTAACTTGGTAATAAAACACAATTATCTATCACCGAATAGCTGCATATCACGAATTAGCCAAGTTTTGCCCTACTTTCGCGTACCGCGTAGGCGTGTAGAGCGAAGGGGCGGGGCTTAACTCACACACCAGCACTGAGTCCAACGCCTGGGTTCACGTTAAAAATAGTGCGAAATAAAAAATTGCTTTTTTTATACCTAAAAATAAAAGTCGGTTCCCAGCAATAATTTTACCGCGAAGCTACTTAATTTGATCTACAGTATGCGTAGTTAACGGCTTTGTGATACGTCTTTTTACACCCCTGCATATACAGGATAAGTTTAAAATGAGTGCGGATATTTTAGCAGGTAATCAGGCGCATAAAACTGAACAACTTTCCCCAACAAGGAACATAGGTCGAAATCTAAAAAATAAAATTCAACTTCTCATACAAACATAAGTCACGTGACCAGTCACTTTGTATGAAAAGTCGATTTTCAATTTTAACATTTCGACCTATGTTCCTTGGGGAAAGTTGTCCAGTTTTATGCACCTGATTACCTCCTGAAATATCCGCACTCCTTTTAAAATTATCCTGTATACATACTAGCTTCCGCCCGTGACTTCGTCCGCGTGAAATTTGTTGTTCCCCCGACCCACCTCGTCGCAACGCATCACCTGCCCGCGCTGTTACTTCGTTTTCGCTCAGCGCTCGTTCTTACTTTTTTCTATTTGCTCAGCTTCTAAGGGTCGTAGCGTAATGTTACATACCTTCCTCAAGAATTGGGCTATAAAATGCAAAAAAAAAATTCAAATCCAACTGATAGTGACAGCGCGTAGAGCGTTCAAACAGTGAATGTAAAATAAAATGTGTAGGTAACTAATAGACTACCTAAGCGCATTTTTCTTACTTTAAGCATTTCTATACCTGTCGTAATTTCAAAACGAAAGATCCGATTCGAATAATTTAAAAAGGAATTTACATGTACTTAATCAACCTTGATTACGAAACTATTTATTTGGATAAAGATTAAAACCATGTTTATGAAAACACCTTCGCAAATAATGCAATATTTTATAACATATTTGATTACCATTAAAAAAGTTATAGTGAGCCAACCTTAAAAGATAGACATAAGCTATCACGGGCTTTTTTCTTAGAACTTTTTGAGAGGAACAATTCCGTCATACATGATTTTTGCGTAACTTCAACCGTTTACCTATGCAGCGCACACAACGGAAGCTCTCAAAAGGAATAAATTTTCATCGTTTTTGCAACATTTTTCATTGATGCTCCGCTCCTATTGGCCGTAGCGTGATGTTGTATAGCCTTATAGCCTTACTCGATAAATGGGCTATCCAACACTAAAAGAATTTTTCAATTCGAACCAGTAGTTCCTGAGATTAGCGTGTTCAACCTAATAAACAAACTCTTCGGCTATAATATTAGTATAGATTTGTAATGTGCCCGTCAAGAACTTTCTTTTGATACCAAACATGTCATGATTATCTCAATTTAATTTTTTTCGAGGTCAGATATTTACGTGTAAATTCCACCATAGAAAATTTAGGTAGAATGTGTATAACCTATGTCATCCGCACTATTATTACGCATCTATTGATACCTCATTTATCAAAATCGGTTCAGTAGTTTAGCCGCTACAGTGGAACACTTCGATCAATAATAGCACTAGATTCCCGATAAGCGCTTCAAAAACGGCTCGAAAAATAAGAGCACAAATACTTTTGTGGTCTTATTTCAAATTAGTATGGTCCAATAATAGCCAACATGAAGACGTCAAAATGCCGCAGAGCGCGTTGAAAAACTGTATAAATAACCACCGTAACATCAAGATTTTGGAGGCAATAACTTTTTTTCGGTAAGATTATATTATTCAGTGTTTTTCTGAATAATACAAAAACCGAATTAAATAGTAAATATAAATCAACTCGCAAATATTATGATTGGTTGACCAATGTTTGCGACAACGCGCCAACTATTGTAACAATCATCGACTGTTCTGGAAAAGAGAATGCATGGAGGAGTATTGTTATTTTATATGTTTTTTGTTTGTAGTTTTGTACGGCTCGTGACTTGTGGCTAAGAAATAACAGCCGCACGAGTCGATCGATCAGGTTAAGCAACGCTTGTCGCGGTTGGTCCTCCACGGACCGTTAAGCCGTTGGTCCCGGCTGGCATTCGTGTATCTTTGACAGTTGTTACGGGCGGTCAGAAGCCCGAATGAATCTGACAACGTCTTACCAAGGGGTATACTTAGTATTACCCAGTAACTGGGCTGTGGAGGTCAGATAGGCAGTCACTCCATGTAAAATACTGGTATTCAGCTGCATCCGGTTTGACTGGAAGCCGACCCCAATATAGTTGGGAAGAGGCTAGGTAGATGATTTTGTTTGTAGATTTCCTAGCGACCCATTTCGCATTTAAACCAAGAACTACGTTTTATTCCAAAATAGAGTAAGCACGAAATTGTCAACAAAATGTTTTAACCTTATTGCTTCGATGTTAAGTTTCATTTTAGAATAAATATTTGTGTACTCAATAAAAATAACTTTTTATTTTCGAGCGACATTTTTTATTGCTTTCCGATGACAGAAGGACCTAACAAAATATTTTGCAATCGTGATTAAACTTTATGTTTGAGTGATAAGGTTTATAATAAACTGAAGTTGTTAATGTTATTAAACTTTTTTCTGTATTTCGTAGTACGAAATATAAATGTTTTAAATGTGTGTAAACGTGCCCACTTGAGCGACTTATTTTTGTTCCTGATCCTTTATCTAGTGCTATTATTGATCGAAGGAGGAACACACATAAATACAAACATACATACATGCATAGACTGCTAAAATCATAACCCTTCCTTTTGGCTTTGCCTTAGTCGGGTAAAAAATAAAAACCCTCTTCAATTGTCCAAATACTTCGGTTGAGTGTGGTCAGTGACAAAAGAGCGTTGCTATATGTGTCTACATTGGTGCAGATCCTCTTGTATACTGAACTAACTGAACTATCACTAAAATTCCTTACTTTTGGCTATAAGGATCTTAGCTATTCTGCAAAAAACATCTAAATTTAAAAATAATTTTGACAGAACTAAAATCGAATTTGATAATCGCGACTCCATCGCGACTCCACATGTTACTTGTTTGCCCTACCCCGTGAATTGTTTTTAGAGCCGGAGGCGCGCAGGGAGGGGCAGCCTTGACGTGTTTTATATGGAATTTTTCACTTTTGTATGGAAAATATGAAAAATTATTACCTACATGTTGACTTTCGCGTTCCTGCACTTTTTCACAATTTCATTACCTAACGTTGCGACGTCGGAACGGCACCGCACAGTTGTTTACGATCCATTTTTATTAACAGACTGTCCAACACTGCTGGGACGCCGGCGGCACCGCGCCGCTCGTGTGCCGGCGATACAGCGAAATCTTTGCGGTGCGGTGCCGCAACGCATCGTATGCTCCTAACCTTAGGACTTAGATTAAACGTATTTGTATCTAACAAAAATCCCCCGTCGACTACTGTTTATCAATTAAATCATAGGTACACCTACAGACGTTGACATTACTGCAAAAGCAATCAAAATAAATTCAGCAAGCTCCAACATAATTCCAAACACAAATAATGAAAAAGATCTATCGGAACATTAAACTAACACAGACAATAAGAAAGACGATGCCATACTTAAATAAGCAGCATTTCAAATAGTAGGGCCGCTATGTAAAGGCCCATTAATTGAGCACAAATGCGATGCGCTTGGGCTTCAGCCAATTTAATGTATTGCTTGGCACGAATGCGCTTTAATCCGATGTTGAATAGAAATTATGGTTATGCACAGTAACAATGTATTGGTAGTTGTAACCTGGCTGAGCCGCCATGTTCGTGTTGGTAGGAGAGTTATGTATTGTCTTGTAAACTGACATTGTACTGCGTACCTATTTCTTCGTGTTTAATCTATACAAACAAATAAAATTGAAGTATCTGTTTGTAATGTCAAAATAATAACTTTTTACTTCTGCTTCTTCTTAGCGTGTCGATGGCAATCTAAATAGACTCTGCCCAGAATTCGCTTACGAGTTTCGCGCCATCACTAGCGTCCATCAGTTCCTGTGGCGTGCAGCTGACAGGATACGCATGACATGATATTAAGTGTCCCATCGTTTGTGGAACCGCACCACATTTACACTCCAAGGCGGAGTCGTCAATGAATCTCCACCTGAACAGGTTTTCCCGGCTTCGGCCAACCTGGGTCCGGAATCTGTTTGAAGACTTCCAGGTTACCCGCAACTCATGTCCAGGCGGGAGATCTTCAGCAGGTGGAACAAATGGTTTGGGTAAGGAAGCACTGTCTCGCCACAGCTGCAGTCATTCTTTTGATCGTTCGTCAGTGAGAACGACACACTTTAAAAAACTGTTTCAGCTTTTTACTAAATGTATATGAAAGTATATACGGTACAAATAAGCAAACACAATTTTTAAAATGTTTTTCTGCCTTCTGTCGGTTTGTCTGTCTGTTTGTTCCGGCTAATCTCCGAAACGGCTAAACCGATTTTGACGGGACTTTCACTGGCAGATAACTACCTATCTGCCAGTGAAAGCCCCGTCATACATCCGTCCGTCCGTCAAATAATAGTAGCCTAAGTTACTCCTATATTATTATTATTAGAAAAAGAACTAGGGTTTCGCACGAAAATATTAAAGCCCAAGAAATTGTGGACAAAATCCGATTCAAATAGAAAAGTTGTTTTCCGACATCTACGCGAACGAAGTCGCGGGCACAGCTATCATCATCATCAGTGGACTATAATTGTTCTTGGTTAAGTATCCAAAAATCAAGGACCAAGGAAGGACCAAGTAACTACGGAAATCCCGATGTTATATATAATATTTTGGTGTTTCAAAACCTTCGAAAAATGGTTTCATCAATTGTACAAGACAGAAAAAGTGTCTTGGGATCTGTATTTAGTTTTTTTGCCACCGACTTTCGAAATTAAAGTTATTTCATAATTTTTAGTAGTTCTTTTATAAGTCGATTAAATTTCTTTAATAACTTTTTTTTTCGTAATTTTTAGTTTTAAGTAAAAACTGGAATATTTGTTTGTAATAAGTAGTTAATAGTTCTGTTAAATTACACTAGAATTTGACTAAGGATTTGAGATGTTTTTGTTTTGACACTTCACCCGTACCGTAGGTAGTTACCTCGTATCAATAAGCCAGATTATATACTATACGTAACTTACAACACGTATTAGTCCATATCTTGAAAACTCATCTGCCTAGTCTTTTCCCTACTATATTGGGGTCGGCTTCCAGTCTAACCAGATGCAGCTGAATACCAGTATTTTACATGGAGCGACTACCTATCTGACCTCCACAACCCAGTTACTGGTTAACACGATACCCCTTGGTAAGACTGGTTGTCAGACTTTCGGGCTTCTGACGACCCGTAACGACTGTCAAAGATACACGAATGACAGCCGTGACCAATGGCTTAACGTGCTTTCTGAGGCACGGAGTGGTCTTGATATGAAAAGATGGTCAACCATCCACGGACCAACCGCGGAAAGCGTAGCTTAACCTGATCGATCGACCCTTGCGGCTGTTATTTCTTAGCCACAAGCCCCTCATATCTTGAAAACTACAGTACTGATTTTGATGAAACTGGCACGGTTCCCTAAGTTGAAGTACGCTAATGAAAAAAAATGGTCACAATGAGATTAATAATTTCGGAGAAATGCGTGAACACAACAAACATACACCTATAAAAAAATGTATATTTGTTTGAAAGCCCTAATAAAATATCCTAAGTAAATACATTGCCGTACTCCTTTTTTGAAGTCGGTTGATAAAAGTGCAGAAATACAATAAAATCACCGTGTTAACAGGGTAGGCAATAAATTTTATGTTATTAGCTTATAAAGCAGCGAGGTACACTCCTGCTATTTTCCGACCATAAAACGTAGCGTGAACAGCTGCCCTTCACAATCTACGTTACACCACTTACAACAATACTAAAATATCGACAGTATACATAAAAGACACATCAAACTATATTATAGAAGGAAAAACTACGCCAATGTTTGAACTGGTTTATGAGAATTATGAGATTGAAGATCACATTTCTTTAGTTAAAGTGTTAAAAAAAACGAGGCCAAAATGTCCACATGAATAGAGACCTTGTTTTAATAAACGCTTCAACAAAAAAAATTAGAAAGAACTAAAAATTCTATCTGAAATTTTGTATTCGACAAGGAAAACATCTAAACACCCAAGATAATTTCCATTGCGTTCGTGACCGTTCGAAAATAATCTCCAACAAGAAAAACAACACATTCAACTGTCCCCATACTGTCTAATTACACAAACATTGCACCCTAACGTTGGCAACGAGACTCCATGTGGATACTGCTCAATGTACAAAAACCAGCCGTTGGTTTTATTATCAACATGTTAATTGGACCCGAAGGCGCTCGCTTGGTACCCGGCCAAATGGCTGGAAAGCGGACCTATTCTATGATATGCAAAAGATCCTGTTTAGATAATTTTTAAGATCAATAAAGACGTTTTTCGATATGCTGTGAGATGCCGATAGTGATTTGTTTCTCCATTCATAAGGTGCATCCACACCGAAATTACTTTTTGTGGAGAAACGTTTGTAAATGTAAACAAAAAAAAAAGTAGTAAAAAATTATTTATTTATTTATTTGCCAGAAACATGGTAAATTACAAAGGTGTAAACTTTTAGTAAACTTACTAAAAGTTATAGAAAGTTGTTTAATGTTATGATGTTGGAAAATGTTGCTTTACAAAAAGTATATATGATCCTGGCCGATTTCGGCCACAGCGACTTGGATCTGCCTATTGATGACATCGCTGGTGTGCCTTCAGGTGACTGATATAACCAATTTTTGCCGTGAAAGTGCGTCCACATTCACGGCAAGTCAGCACCCCTCCGATGTAATTATATTGGATGGCCGCGGGTGGTCGGGCCTTGAGCTCGTCTCGTTTAGCATCGAGCTCCTCTTTACGTCTTCGTAACACGGAAGTACTACGGCGAGCTAATGTCGGTGGAATAGAGGCTTATATAATGCGGCGGCAGTTGCGGTGGGCTGGCCATGTCTCCCGAATGTCTGACGACAGAGTGGCAAAGCGCATCTTCTACTCAGAACTGCGGGATGGCAAGCGGAGGCAAGGCGGCCAACTCCTTCGGTACAAAGATGTGCTTAAGCGCCACATGAAGCGGTGTGGTCTAGAGATGTCACAATGGGAGGCAATGGTAGCGGACCGGTCACTGTGGAGGCATACCGTGAGCACTAAGGTGTTTGCGTTTTACAAAAAGTAACTTCGGTGTGGATGCACCAATAAATGAAAAGAAGTAATTTGTCAATATACAAATTTCTGGTTGATCAAATTGTTGGTAAAGTAATGCATTTATGAGAAGACAATAAATCTAAAGTGGTGAAAAATTTAAATTTTTACTTAAACTCATCAATAAATAAGAACACTCGAAGTAACGTAATGACGATGAAAATCGGTGCCCAATAAAGGAAAATTTCAACAATCACATTTACGAAAACTCACATCCTACGTAGTTTCATTCCGCTGCCGAAATTGTACGTCGGGTTTCATTACGCAATGAATCGAACAACCATTTGGAGCGTTTTAATCGGCGAATGATCGAGTGGCAAGCGTTTGACACGTATTAACCCTCAATTATATATCGCTCCCTTTCTGTCTAAAATAGAGTGAATGAAATAGCTGATGACTTGATGTTTATTTTGAAATGTTTTATTTTTTTAATTTCAGAAAACGTCGTTGCCAAGTTTGGATATGAAATAACAGGATATTGAAGACAGGACAAAGATTTATTATAAGCAATCAAATCCACCACTAGTTTAAGCATTTTTCTTTTTTTCTATCTACTTGTAGTATCATTCTAGCGTTCGAAAAATATTACTAAATTTATAAGCACTGCCAAAATATTTTAGTTCACAGAATAGGCTTGCAGCAAATGAGGTCACCCACTGTCAATGGAAGTTGGAGCGGCATCCAGCACTTAAATGACTTAATTTTACATAACTTACGGTACGTAATGCAGTTGCTTCTGACAGATCATATATAAAGCTTGCGGTTGGATGTCTGTGAGGCAGACATTCAGCGCTTACCAATCGATTACGTTTCAGGTTTTTGGTGCAAGTTGAATGGAAATTTTTTGTCCGATGTTCTGTTTTTTTTTGCCAAGACCAATCTACATCGAAGGGTGGCTTCTCGAAGTTGTAAAGGAGTATGTTTACCTAGGGCAACTCATCCAGCTTGGTAGACATAACTTTCAGAAAGAAGCCGACAGAAACATCCAGTTGGGTTGGACAGCGTTTGGAAGACTTCGTCAAGTCTTCTCGTCACCTATCCTGCAATGTTTGAAGAGTAAGCTCTTCAACCAGTGCGTCCTGCCCATTATGACATACTGTGCCGAAATGTGGACACTGACAGTTGGGCTGGTCCACAAATTCAAGGACGCTCAGCGCGCTATGGAGCGGGCTATGCTTGGAGTTTTTTGATGGATAAAATCAGGAATGAAATTATCCGGAAAATAACCGGAGTGACGGACATAGCCTGCAGATTAAGCAAACTGAAGTGGCTGTGGCCATGTTTGGCGAAGGATTGATGGCCGGCGGAGCAGACGAGTCTTGGAGTGGAGACCGCGTATCGGTAAGCGTAGTGTGGGACGCCCCCCAGCTAGATGGACTGACGACCTTAAGAAGGTGGCTGGGACTGGATGCGGAAGGTGGAGGACAGGGTGTTATGTCGCTGCCTGGGAGACGCCTATGACTAGCAGTGGACTGCGTTAGGCTGAGTTAATTGTTTTGTCTTTGGGTATTCTAATCTTTTGTCGTTATACTTACCATAATGTGGTGTTCTGTATTTGCTGTGATTAGTCTCTTATCTTGACTTAGAGTTTACATTCCATGTTGATTGTTGAGAAAACTTTGCCTCTACTTGTATTCAAATTAGTAAACATGTAATTTATATTGCTATAATTATCATTATTTTCATTACAGTTTTTAATGTTAGTAAACTAAAACAGACTATTTTAGTAACCAACCCACTACCTTTCCTTACATCTATTCAATTAAGGATCTAGAACCTGTTGACACCCAAAATAAAAGAAATCAACCAGATGTCATCCTTTCCAGTCTTACGAACCCCACAAATACACACAGAGACAAGAAAACCAACTCCCCAACATACATATTCCACATCGTACAAGATTATATGGAATCTTCGGAAACAGAGGAAGTTTTTGATATAACAGTATAACGAGGTTAGTGGCAGCGACTGCGGTCTCGTCTCATAATAAGTTGTTAACTGTCGCCAAGAGCGTAAGTACCGACTTACAAAGTAATACAAGCGTCGCGCATCGTGTAGTTTTTCCTTTAAACGTTCGTACGGAACTTGGTATCGGAGATATTCGTAATGTTTTCAACTCGGGGAGTATTTGCTTTTGTCTTTCGAAATACGAAATGGGTTTCTGTTTTGTGTTGCGCCTGTAAGTACATAGTGGGCATTCCTTCGTGTTCTATTTTTTGTTGGATTTGGATTTTTGAGTTTGTTGCTGTACAATTTAGAATGTAAGGGTAATCTGGCATTTATGCTGAAGTTTCATTAAAAAAAATTAGCAGGCTGCTAAAAGTTTTTGACCTTGTGTTTTTCATCATCTTATTTCAACCCGTACAACTGATAAGTTTGCTTATTTATTTATTTATTACAACAAACGACCTCTAAAAAAACACTACAAAGTAAAAAATAACTTCAATTTCGGAAGTCTGTGTCTTTGGATCTGTATTATACTTTTTCGACACCGATTTCCGAAATTAAAGTTATTTTTCACTTTGTAGTGTTTTTTGGAAGTTGGTGTTTTTTTTTTTAAATTGGAAAAAAGTTTTTATTTTTCTATTTTTAGTTGTGGTACCTACCCCGCACAAAGTCGTATACCACTGATTGCAATGTACACTAAGTGGAAAAAATACATATTATTGAAGCTAAGTAACTCAAAAACTACTCATCAGAACTTGACCAATGGGACCAATCTGGAAGTATAATTATAATCCTTTCATATAAAAAACAATTTTTTTAAATCGGTTTATAAATTACAGAGTTATGAGGTAACAAACATTAAAAAAGAAATTACAACTGAATTGAGAACCTCCTCCTTTTTTGAAGTCAGTTGAAACTCAATAATAAAATCAAGTTAAGCATACAATAATTGAATGAAATTAAATAAAATAACTACAGTAATAACAATAAAATGCACAACAATAGCTTGATTTAGTCAGCTTCTAAAACAAAATGAGACAGGAGTTTTCGTAAAATCTATTGTCTTAATCAATGTTCTATTACTCTGCCCTCTGCTACACTTGAGAACGTGGCTTCTGACACAGAAAGTTACTAAACCAATGTCCTCCTAATACACACGGAACTGAAAGCACAACACACTATTCCACTACCTATGTTCCAGAATGCTCCGCATATTTCACGGGTAAATCTCACCGATAGCGAAGTTATTAGAAACACGTTCCTAACTTTCGTGTAGCTCGCAAACTGCGCATATTGTACAACTTTTATTCATTCGCTTTTATCTTGCACATACCGTACATATTGTTTTAAAAGTGTATTTTTGTAAAACATTGTAGAACTGGGATCGATTTATTATAGTAGTAGAAGAAAACTACGGAAAAGAGATGTGTTTTTATGTACCTCTACCTATGTATTTACTTGGAAACAGAATGTTGTTAGGTACTTACTTTACAGAAAGCAATAAACACCATGATAAAGTAGGTATAAAGTAGGTATGCAATATTATTTTAATACATATTTATTTAGTTTACATAAACATTCCCGTGAATGTTATAAAGGATATTCAATAACTCAAAATTCAAACAACTGGTGTTACCTTAGAATGACGGTATTGATTGACATACTTATTATTGGAAAGCATTCCAAATAACCAACCTAATCACCATAAAACCAACCTAAAAAATACATACCTCCAAACTTTATTATAAATCACATATCAAATGCAAGCCAGACATTCGTACCACGAATCTTTCATTCCGCAATCAGTTGGGAGCACAAAGTTTCGAAGCAATCAGAACGCAGCTGCAAGCTCTCTGCGAATGCTGCGATATCAAACTCTTTGCCAAATAAGCCTGCATCAAGCTACCGTCATGGAATTTATTGAAACTACGGAAGAGTTCGGTGGAATTCAATTTGGGAGTTTAAAGGATCAGTTTATGGTTGAAGTTTTTATGTGGGCAGGTATGTCCGTAAAATGTTGTCGACCTTTGACTTCGCGTGAGTTGATAAAAAATAGGTAGGTGTCGATGAAACGTTTCAATTAAGGATCGGTACCAGGAAATCGAGTTATGGGTTTTGAATAAGCTTATATAGAAAACTTAAAGTAGTAGCCACGACAAAAATATCTGGCTAGCTCAAGAGTTTCACCAGTCAGTGAAAAAATCGGATTGAGGATAAACCTTGTAGATTGTTAAAAAAAAAATTGAATATCACTAAAAATGTGCAAAAAGCACTGCTGTATTTTGATAACATTGGCGTAAATAAGAAGTAACCTAATTTCCTGATTTTTACGCCCGAAATCTCCATATAAATTAGTATGGTGAAAATTCAGAAACTTTCCGAACTTTTTACGCAAAACAGAAAAAATCTGTGAGTGCACTGTTTTTTGTTGTCTTTATTAAGTATAATATTAATTAGGTGACTTCTTCTTTACACCAAAGTTATCAATATGCAGCAGTGCTTTTTGCACGTTTTTAGTGATATTAATTTTATTTTTTTAACAATCATCTACAAGGTTTATCCTCAATCAGATTTTTTCAGACTGGTGAAACTCTTGAGCCAGCCAAACGTTTTTTTTTCGTGGTTATTACTTTACGTTTTCAATATAAACTTAACCAAAACCCATTACACCATTTCCTGGTACCAACCCTTAAGTACTTTAATACAAACTTGTTTACGTTTTAAGGATATCAATCTGAAGAAAAAAAAAAGGTTTTAAGTTTTCAGCTTCTTCACAGTTTTCACTGTTGGTCCTTGCATTTGCCTTTACTGCAAACTTATCACGTTAAAAACATAAAACAAAAAGAAATACCTCTGAACTGAAAATCAGTCCCATCCAAAGAAGAAAGACGTCCAAAGGAAGTCTCGAATACTAATGCAACGACATTCATTTACTCCGAGCACGAAACACGACCTGCATTCTATGAGTCTTCTAATCTCCTCAAGTCTCTCGAAGCACCTGAAAAAAAAGAAACAGTAGCTATTTTACTCAGCAAAATTAACAGTAAAGTTTAAACTGCTCAAATTAAATGGAGAAAAGAGAATAAATCACAAGAAAATCTAATAACTATTCTGCTAATTAGTTTTATGTCGCTATATTACTGTTTATATCTAGCCAAGGCACATGCAGCCTGAATGTAATTGAGAATTTATGACGTCATTAAATTGATGCAGAAATAGTGCAGCGCCAAACATCAACGACGGTCAGCAGAATAATATTGTGGATGTTTCGGAAGGTAATAAAAATTGTTATTGGAGATTTTTATTTATTTAACAGTTTATGTACACACATAGTACATGTATATACTGGATGATTTTTTTTACCGTCTCGAAATTTTTACAGGATGTTCTACCCATGAATATGAACAACTTTCACTATGGGACCAACTCTGAAATCACGAAAAAAAAATCAACTTAACAATATAATTAATAATATTGTATTTTAACAATATGCATTGTTAAAATACAATATTAGAAATTAAGTTAAACATAACATGAAACATAATGAAGTAATTAATATTTATAGAAATTAAAATACAGGATATAATATATTGTAATAAAATAGACATATGAATATAACATTAATACATATTACATAAAATTGTCAGTCACATGAAATTTTGTCAACTAGGAATTCGTCAATGGTATAGCAGTATTTGTCTATTAAATATTTATTTAGTTTACTTTTAAATTGTGTCAAGTTTAAATGTTATAAGTCATTTGGTAGCGTATTAAAAAAATTTGGAGCCATGCAAAGTATGCTCTTGTGCATAAGGGTGGTTTTTGAACTTCTTAGGCATAATTCATGTATGCTGACATATATGATCTCGTTCACCGTCTTTCAATCATTTTTTTTTGGAACGAAGTTTCTTATCGCACGTTATAGTCTGCATACTTGACGAATGAGAGCTAGACCGAAAAAAGTCTAACACTTTGACCATCACGACACTTTTGTTACACTCGCCAAGTGTGCAAAAACGAAAGGAGCTTCGTTCCAACCGGGTGTCCTGCGACACCTCTCTTTAGTTTCTAGAGTAGAGTTTATTTAGTATCTATTGTATTTTTTCAAATCTCTTGGTCAGTAACGAGAAGTAGATATTTATGAATACCTACGAGATAAGCAGTTATATCATTATGAATATAAAAAAGATCATCCATTTTAGAACTTTGGATAAAAATCGTCGGTCTTCTGAAGCGTGGTATTTAATTCAGAAATGAACATTATGTATCGTGTTATCTACACACCTCGCACAATTCTCACATACCTTCGCCACATATATCTAAGTAAACGTCAAAACACAATTACGACGCTCATAATCAAGGCCTTATGCGGAAGGTAGCCATAATGTAACAGTTTATATTCTGCTAACGGTACCTCAGCTATAAATCAGTGCGATAATAATTATACATCGGCCATTTGTAGCCATAAGGGTAACAAACAGAGGTGTCTGATAATATTCGACGCATGGCTTCGGCCAAATAATATAATTAATTGATGTGTTGACAAACAACGGTTTAATCTGTGTTTGTTTTCGAGGATTTGAATTTCAGGATTGTTGGTGCATGTCATGCAAGTTTTAAGCTTGAAATGTGAAAAGTGTCGGATTTATTGTGTCATTTTAAAACGATTTGCACAACTACATTTAAGCATGCAGTTAGTACCAAAGCATCTACGTTTTTCATACAATAATTAACGGAGTAATGAAACAACAAAAATAGAATAAAATAACAAAATAATGTAATTTTTATTGTATCTACACCTACCATTAAAATGTTTATACCACAGGAGAATATTTATTATATTCATAGAATTATTACTTTCTGCATTAATTTAAAAACAATGAATTGCGTTAAATTATTGGAAATCAAGAAGACGAGCAGAGCGAGAGAATTTCTATAACTATTCATAATTTTGTACCAGTTCACACTACAATCAAATTTAAAATCTATTCCCCATCTCTTTCACTCCTACCGTTTGCAAAAAAGACAGCATCAATTATACAGCGTGTAGAATCGAAATACGTTGGTAGCTGTCACTTCAGCCGGGTCGGCTACGGAACCCTTTTCCGTAAGATTACGCGTATCATAAGGCTATAGGCTAGCTCGGGTAAATAGCCCGGCTACCCTCCTTACATTTATCGGGACACTCATGTAAATAACATCGGCATCGGGATTCGTGTCCTTTCATATTGACAGAGAGTGAAGTATTAAACTTATCATATTGTAAATAATTCAACGAGTTGTGTGGTGTTAAATGTATTTGGAGCATATTTTTGTTTAGATAGTTTAAGGGTTGTAGTTTGATTGTTGGTCTCGACTGGTGATCTTATCCAAAGATATGTTTATTTATGTCTTACCCTAAGGTCTGATCATAGCTTAATTAATTAGATTAACGAAACAGAATTATTTATTTATACATACCTCATTATCTCTCTTTTATCTTATTTATTCATTCAAATCATTGCTTAAATGGCAAATTAAAAATTAATCTATTTCAATAGGTAGTTTACGTACGTTTTTAAGTACATACTTCTCTGCCCAACCCTTCGGGGAAACAAGGCGTGATGTTATGTTTTTAATTAAATCATAATTAAAACGATAATTTAAATGATGTTGGCCCTTTTAATTTTATCATGTACAGCATGCTTCAATTTTGCCAAGCATAAAACTCTCCCAAAAGAAAAATAAAAAAAATAACCTAAAAAAATTTCGGCGAGATGCTCCAAATAGAAACCGTAACTTCTACAGAATAAACAACTGAAATATAAAACGTGGTTCGCACCATACAGTATTCATATCGTACCTAAATACGCACTCAGTTAAAAGACAGTAAATTGTGCGCGTCGAAGGACGCCTGTGCCACAGCCCCGCATTATTGCCCCACTCTGCTCGCACCCTTTTTATCTGAGCCCGCTCGACCCTCAAAAACTTTCTCAGGAATCATCGCTTCGATCCCACCCTTTAATATTGTTACATAATATTTTCAAAACAACCTAGTAGCTACACGGTTTATGAATACGCCGAAAACAGTAGACCGAATAATGATGAGTAAACCTATACAAAAATCAACCCCTTTAAAAAAAAACCCCTTCAATTTCTTTCTGAATTCCACGTCTGGGTCTTTCTCTCAGGTCCAAAAACCTTGTACCGCGCTGTTTTTCACAAACTACGCAACGATAAATATATTCCCGAAGTTATATAAAACACAAATCTCTGAAACGAGCGTCTTCGTAAAATCATCTCAACTAAGTTATACGTTCTTCTATCAAAATATGCAATACATTCTAATGCAAATAAAATATCGTCCTCTTTTCTAGACTAACGTTTTCGATAAAGTATTTACGATCAGATCTCGATAAGTTCGGGTAACATTTTTGAGCGATTTTCTCTCAAGCATAATGTTATTGGAGTATTCAAATAACAAATATGTCGCGATATATCACAGTCTGTTATCATGGGCAGTATAACCCCATGTTTTCACGACATGTCGACGTATTCCTTTTTGCAAATAGAGTATTTTTATTTTTATAGCGATGTCTGTCGGATCGACCAAATAGGAAATTGTTGCCACTCCCAAGACGCGTACCATGTCACGAGATATGTACGCGAATTATTCCGTTTTTTACCTCCTCAAGGGATCATCCATGTCGCATGTCAAGCGACGTAACCATAAGCGCCTCAATATTGAAAAGTAAACTCTAATTTTTGGCGTTTAGAGAAGAAATTCCTTTGCTGATAAGCTAAAATATATGTTTGATAAGTGACGAGTGCAGATTCCTTGTTTTTAGTTCTGCGGTGGGATTCGAAGAGCTTTTGTTAAGTGTTCAGCCAGTACAGAATGACAGAAAGGGAAAGTATCCTAGCTCCGTAACCGTAATACGTCTGGAAGAAATCGGAAGATTTTCATTTGAATTTAATTTATAACGGTGGCAGGATCTACCTATTGAATTGGTAATTTATTCTAAATAAGTAGATTTGTAGCGATTGGGAAATTCAGACACAGTAGAGAAGAGGAAAGACTACCGACTACTTGCTGTACATAAGTATCTGTATATATAGAGGGTTTTTTTCATTTTCGTTACGGAACTGTAGCCATCAGAACCGATGAGAACGGGCAATAAATCGGGCAGGTCCGTGCCCGCACTAACTCTTCGATTACTAGCGACCCGCGAAGGACCGTACCTAATGTAAAGCTTTAATGAACATATAAAATCGGATTCGATTCCCGATCCTGGACTAGAGCAATATACATTTTTAAGAGATACACACGTCATTAAAGTTAATTTCGATAAAATAATAATAAATTATAAAAAACGGTGGCGATCGTAAAATCGTTTGTTACTGAACGGGACGGTGAAACAATGATATTTATTTTTAGGCTTTTCACGTCTCGTTGAAAGTAATAAGGGCGAAAGTAAATATTTATTTTAAGCACAATATGCTTGATATTTTAAAATAGAGAGGGGGAATAAAAAAAATATAATTAGCGATTATAATCATATGACTATCAAATAAAAGCTAGTAAATAGCCAATTCCAAATATATATACAAGATGTAACATAAATAACGCACAACCTCTTAAGGGTACTTGTACTCATCATTATGAACAACTTTTACTATGGGACCAAACCTGAAATCGCGAAAAAAAATCAGCGGTTCCCTACATTTTGACGAGTTATGCGAACATAAATGTAGGGAGCATAAATTATGTTACACCTTGTATAAAGGGTGAAATGTATTTATAACTGAAATAAAAATTATTTGATTTGATTTGTATATATAATAATTATAACACTTTTAAACTAGTATTTTGCTACAAACTACAATAAAGTACATTTTCTTTTCTAAAACTAATCCTATACTATCTTGCTAACCTAAGTTAACCGTAGAGCGTATTTATTTATCAATACTTAACTGAACAGTTTGTTCAATATTAACACTAAAAAGCTTAAAATAAAACAAATTATTAAACAAACAAAAAAAATCTCGACTGCAAAAAAAACAAACTGAAAAGATGGAAACAAGATGAAAAGAGAAACGTAAGGGACAAAAGCTCTATTTTGTAATAAAATGTTACTTTTCATCGTGCGTCTGCACAAACTGCGGACCGTTTTTTCAGCTCGCCCTTGCTCTGTGTGCCATAACAGTATGTTTTGTATTTTCCTGACGTATACCACCCAGGATTAGATTAAACAATTTGCGATAAACAACCTCAAGAACGTACGCTCCCCTATTTCCTACGACGTGCGACTAAAAATTTAGTTATATCAAAGCTTACGATGCTGTGAACATTACTAGCACTTATATTTTCATCCTGTCTCGTTTATATATGAAAACGTAAAGAACGTGTGCTTACGTTATGTTTTACTGCCGCGCATTAATTGGCTTAATCTCAGCTCAAGCCATGCTTACAAAACATCGCAGACAGGCTACCTTCAAAGTTTCGGCACACTTATAAATGAACGCTAATATGAATTTCCTTGAGTTTTTACAACACAATTTTTACGCAGGCCATGTCTAAATAAGTTTAAAGAACCTTTAATAAAGAATGTTTTTCCACGTCGCCGTATTAAAGGGATGAGTAAGAACGAGTTTACCTTTAATTTTTGATTGCTTTGGTTAAATCGTCTACTTTGTTATTTTAATTCCGGGAGAACGAAGCAGAAGTTCAATTACCCAAATTGCCAATTAAATGTTTACACTCCGTAAAATAATTTTAAACGCTCGAATTTTCATAATCAAGCATTATCTCTAGGCCCGACGTAATGACATTCACCGCAAATCGCTAATCGCTTTACAAACATAACGCGCTCGTCTAGAACTCTAAAAGATCCACACGTCGAGGAGCTCGGTGAAAATTCGCAACTAAAATCTGTACCGTCATACGACTTATCGAAACTGTGATACGCCACTCCGACTGACAGAGACACACGTATAAAGCTAGTGAGTGCGACGGGGACAGTCTCACCTTTTGGTAGGTCATATTGATCTTTCACCCGCCATTTTAGACCATGCCATTTTCGCTTCGGGCGTCACATGTATACCAGGGCTCGACGCGCTGAAAAAAAAAGGGAAAATCTTTTTATTCGCCTGTCATTTTGTGTTTTAATGAAATATACCGCAAAAACGAGGATGAAGGTAGAATTTGATGTACAAAAATTAACATTTTTGATGCCGTGAAAATGAAGACTCGTCAGGTTTTGTGGCGTACCTACTAAGCTAATTTACATAACTTTAGGTTTATCTACGCCTTTTGGTAAGATTGGAAGACAGAAACCTCAATTTCTAACAATCATAACTTCATTAAGCATATTAATATGTACGACAAGACACCACAAATATTTAAATCCTTGTATTTTCAACCAGATAATTATGTATTTAGGTGTAACAACACATCATCAAAATCAATTATAGGTACTTAACATTGCAAACGTGAAGAGTTATATACACTTTTATACTGATAACGGACGGACTCGAATAAACCGGGGATAATAAAAAATAATACCAATATTAAACCGGTAACATGGACCTCGTCCCGTGGGAGGTCTCGCCACGGATATAAGCAATTTTACATTCGTAAACTCGAAAAGGTGTCTACAGTGTCGAAATTTATGAAAATTCTATGCAATTTTTGTTTAAAAACGGCCTTAACATTAATCTCGTTCGGAAATGGAATGGAAAAATATATTGACTGAACTCTGTTCTTTGTTGCGCGGAGCAGGAGATATTTTAAAATTAGTAGTATTTGATTTATTTTCAACGCTAAATTGCTGAGTTCATTTATATGCTCGTGCCTGTTTTTAGTAATGAATAAAAACAGATCAATATTTGCTATGAAAACAAGGTTCTCTTAAGCGATTTTGGTTGTTAGCATAAAAACGGTGTTTTCGTTTCGTATAAGTGTTATCCTTCTTCATAGACCAACATAATTCAGTTTAATTCTTACGCTGTGTCGGAAACACTCGGAAATATCCGAATATTTATCTCCTAAGAGGGTTATTAAGCGGGATTTCATTGCTTCTAACACCGGGTTCAAAAAAACAGCTACCTTATTGTATTATACTCTTAAAAATACTACAGACAGACGACTTTAGACTTTACCCTCTTGTGATAAGGTAGTCATGTTTATCAAAATATTGTCAAGGATGCTGTGAAGATTTGCTATACAGAATTATTTTCTATCTGCATCTTTTAAGAACTGCAGATGGTTTGGTCTATTTAAAGACATTATGTTTAAAACTAATTGAAAAGCGTCAGCATGAGGTAAGCACGGGGTATCATTTTCTCAAACGCATACAATCTTCATTATAGACCTATCCAATTACGTAATTGTTTTGTTTATGCTAATTCGTAATCGAAATCATGATCAGTAATCCCATACCTACGATATTAATTCTAAATCAAAACTGACTAATGCATGATTATAATTAAACAACAAATCACCTAATGCTAATAACCAAAATGGCTGACAGGGTTATTGTAGTGTACAATCAGATAGCTACTAAAATGTTATTACAGAATATTAAGAAGAGCCGATATTACGCAGTTTCCAATTTCCAGCGGGATAGTTTCGCCAGCAGTTGCGACAATTAGTCGTGATTTAGCGCGACTAATAAACATAACGTCGATACTGCGATAGGGCCAAACGTGACGTAAATAGGAAATGTCCAAATCCAGCTATTAACGGTAACAAACTAACATAATTCAATTAAATTGGTGCAATTTATGTTATTGCTATTAATTTGCGAGCATCATAATTATGTTTATTAGCTATCATTAGTACAGCTGATTACAGGGTCGTCAGGCAGGACGTCTTATTAGGATTGAAATGCAAGAAATCAAGCCATCAAAATGTTCTACCAAAGTTCAGTAGTTTTTGAGTTAGAGTACAACATTGTTTTATGAAGTAATGACAAAAATTACGAAAAATAAAATGTATAAAATTTGTCATCTTTGCCAAAGTTTTAGGCATTTTTGAATTTTTAATTATTAATAAAGATCTGCTACGGCATCAGCTATGATAAGTACTTAAATTCCAGTATAGTCGCGCTGTAATTTTTTTTTATTTGCTTCATATGATTTAATCTGGGATTTTTCATAAAAAAAAAAAAACAAAAAATCTAACTTACTCAAAAATTACTGAATTTCTGTAGAACATTTTGGTGGCTTAATTTGTTGCATTTTAACCCTACGATGACGTTCTGCAAGTAATAAGTCGAGTTACCAGTAACCCTGTATAGTGTCTATCCATCACTGGGTATCAAAACTGTCATTTAGGTCTTGAAATTCTTTTAAAAGATTTTAAATCTTCAGATTCATCCATTTTCATCATTTTCCATCCATTCGACGTCTTCTCTTATGTCTGCATGAGATATACTCGTGCAGACGTCGTGTTGTTTCAGCTATGGCTGAATGGGATGAGACAAGAAAAATTGGTAGCGAGAGCTATATGTCCAGAGATCAATGGTCGTATTCCAGTGTTAACATTTGTGTTTTCCAGCTAAAATATATAAGCCTGTGCTCATTTTCAAATCAGGATACAAATTTTATTTTTTGATTAGGTGCTTTCTTACGCATTAATTTCTTGATTTAGGTACTGCGCTTAATTTATGTACTTACATGCGTCCGTGCATGCGTGTAAGAAAAGTTGTCATTACCCACCTTTTTCTCCTAAAATCCTATCATAATTGATGCAGTGACAATTATGAGGAACTTAATATTTACAATTTAGCTTAGAAACATTATTCTCAGTCTTTAGGTTCTGACAACACCCGCGATATTTCATTTCACACCTTGTTCTACAGTTCAACTAAAAACAAGCATAACTAACACTATTTGCGGAAGTTTCGATTCAAATCGTTCAATACAAACACTAAAAAAGGTATAAAGGTTGAAACGTTGTCCTAACAGGAGCGACCATTTTAAATTGACCCGCGGAGACGGTTGATCCCCCCATTTTTGCATAGAAGTTTATTGTTATAGGGAGACAGGGGAGGTCTTTGTCTGCTGGTGAGATAGATCCTACATTGGCTAGGGATGAGACCCTCAGATAATTGTCACCGTCAATGGGAACAATGACCCGAAAATATGGTTAGGGTATTTAGTGTCCCTGCGTTATGAAACCCATGTTTGTAATTTGTGTATGTATGTAAACTAGAGCTAGAGCCACAAGATAATATAGCAAGTTGGTAATAAGGATCAAAATTATGCATATTTTATTGTTTTGGTTTGTAATGACTGATCCGATGATCTGATTAATATAGAATTAAACGAAATATGTATCTTCAAAACCAGAAGCCATTTAAGATGTCAATGAATCTTTATAATTTTATTTAGGTAAGTACTATTTACTTCGGTCAGTCCCCGCCATAAAAAAATAATGATCCTTCGTGTAATTGGATGGTAAATTTTACAGTTGTCGTTAAATTACCATGAGACAGTGTTAGCAGCGGCAGCGTCAAATGAAAGTATTTGTTTAAGACATAAAGAATGCAGCTGTTGATACCACTTCATCAGTATTATAAACAATATGTTTCGCGAGCTTGTCTATGCAAGGTTGTCTCGAGAACTACTGAATGGATTTAAAAACGTATGGCTTTAAGGGGGAAGCGCTATGGTAGCTCGCGAAATTCAAATTTTCTTACGAGTTTTGCAATTTGCGTCTCACTATCTGGGTGTATGTTGATGAAAGTAAGATTCGCCATCGTAACAAATATGTATGTATTTACAGAATTATATAATCATTAGAATCAGTAATACAACTCCTGCGGTTATAATCCTCAAATGAAATGATGATGATAAATGAATGATGATGTTATGAAATAGTCATTCAATAGGATTACTTAGTCTTAGGGAATTGTATTGATGACTATACTATAGATAATCAACATACAACCTAATACTGGCCTTCAAATTACGAAAAACGTAAGGAAATTTGAATTTCGCGGGCAATAATGACGCTTTCGAAGCTTTCCAAGTCCAACTATGATGAAACACTAAAACAAGATCAGTCCAGATTCATAACTAAGCAGTTTCTTTGTGCTGTTGAAGAATACTTCGATATATAGTTACAGAATTATACTGATTAGATAATGCCTTTTTAACAATTATTTTATGCAAAATTAATTTTACGGCTTAAGTTTTCCACCGAATTTCTAGGCTTATGTCCAAAATTATTATAATAAAAGTGCCTACTGCCCATCTCATATCAGGCGCTGGCATGAGTTCAGAACTGGGCGTTAACAGGCACATTTACAGCATCTGTCTGTGCAAGAGGCGCAAACCTTTTTAATATAAAGCCTTCAGTGTCTACGTGTATGTGTGTGTGTTGTTTGCACACCAACTAGCGTAATGATGTGATAATGTTAATAATCTTTTTGCTACACTTAACTATCGATATGTGAGATTATCATCAAATAGAAACTTGAAACTTGTCTTGATTTTTTTTTTGCGAAATATTCATATTTTTATTAAGGTGGTGGTGGCGTTAAATCAGAGATAGATATAACTTCTTAAATCTAACTTGTTTGTTCAGTTGAATTAACTTAGCTGTTCTTGGATCTTGGGAGAAACTTCTCTAATGACATTTTGCTACGGGAAAATGATTTAATCTATCTATGTATAGTTATGTGGGAGTAATTACACAATCTAAACAACGTACACGCAAACAATACCTATATCCTACCACCTCCTATCCAATTAGCCAACGCAATCCTACTACCAGAGTCCAGCCAGACATACCTCCCCTAAACAACCCAACTTTATACCCATACAACCGTTGAAGGACCATTCCAACTTCTCCTAGAAACTCAACACAACTGAAACGTTGTAAATTGGCTAGAACAAAATTAATTCAGACGCCAGCGGTTTTACCGAGCACTTGAAAATTTCTTTCGCGATTTATGTACAGCGAGAATGGTCCAACTTGTACAATTACTGTGCCAACTCGCGAATCTTGAGCTGCAGCCACACTCGTAGAGCTACAACGAGAAGTTTGTCATCGAATGTAATTTGATGTGAGTAACTGATGATGGTAAGTAACTTTGATGTAGGTAACTTATAATATTGAAAAATAGTAGAGAGAAACAAATGAAGCACTTGGTTTTTTAGAATGCTACCAATGTCAATGCCAAAAACCATGTTTAGTATTTTGAAAGAGACTGGTCCCCACAACATAAGGAATGGTAAGGCCCAATGAATTAGCAAAAACAAATAGGCAATAAGATATCTATCTGTTAACTGTATTATTTGAATTATTGTAGTAGGGCAAAACTTGGCTAATTCGTGATATGCAGCTATTCGGTGATAGATAATTGTGTTTTATTACCAAGTTACTACTGACTTGATAAATGTACATTTTTCAATCATTATAGTATTTGCCACATTTTTAGATATAAGTTAGCAAAACTTATTTTGTCTACTATATCACAGTAAATTTAAAAAATAGTCTGATCAATGAATCGAATTTTACGAGTAAAAAACAAAACTATCACCGATTACCCAAGTTTTGCCCTACTCTTTGGAAACAGAACAAAGTTGTTATAACTATCGGTAAGTTACTAATAGAAGTGGTAAGTCTACTGAAGATAATTTCAATTTCATTTAGACTGATGTCGGCGTGACAAAGGCAGCCAGACGGAAGCCATTTCAACGAACATACCAAGTTGTACTTACCTACTACAGCAAGTAAGGTATAGCACGTCGATTTGGCTAGTCACTGAGTCAGTCTATGGCTAAGTATGCATCTACATATGTAGCTGCCTATAATGAAAAGGGTTTAAAACAAAATCAAACAAGTGGAAATACGGGTAAGTACGTGGATTGTTGCCACTACAGAATCGAAACATGATGAAAAAGTCAGTTCTATACAAGTTGAAAAAGTTCACTTGTTGTGGTCAATCTCAGAGCAGCATAATTATTATCTGCTTATAAGTAAAACAATGACAGCAATCACCACTTCTTTTTACATGAGTGATGCTTTTGACAAAGCAGTTTATAGTATCATTAAAAGTTCAAAGCTTAGAAATAATCACTTATATGCTGATTATATCATAATGACGACGGTATTAATACCAACAATATACCTTCATCAGCTAAACAAACAACAGCATTCTCATACAATTTTTCTACAATCTCAGCACCTAGTCAGCAAAACCATTACATCTCCGAGCCAAGTAAAGTTAACGTAGAAAGCTGTGCAACGATTCGTATCGTCCGCAGGCGAAGCACTTAGGTCTATTATATATTATGATAACATGATTTTAAGTGCATACTTAAGGAACGCTTACTTCTGCGTTTAGTAAGATAGAACTGGAAATGCAAGTCTCTCCTAGTACTCAATGAAGCTGCAGACAGAAGATTGGATGGGTTATACGTCTCGACTTCCTACAAAATTCAAAGTTTTAGCCTAGGTAAGTAAACAATTATGAATTTAACTGTGGCTGAAACTGGCTAAATGCGGAAGGTTGAGAATTGAATTTTTACTTCGTAGAGATTTATGTCCACAGTAGGTAAACAACAATACGCAGATTTGAATTATTGATACCTTCTATGCAGATGGTATCGTATATCTGTATATGCGATACCTTCTACATAACTGATACGACATCTTAAAAACTAATGATCGGTAGGTATGAATATAAAAAAAATAATAATGTGAATAATATCTTATAAACATGCATTATGGTATTTTAAGTGGTAGGTATTATGAAAACGGTACAATTATGTTAAAATGTGTAAAAGTAGGTAGGTATGTAGGTACTTGCGGAAATATACGACTAATGCAAGACACTTATTTAACCGAAATGAAATAAAGTAATACTAACCCACATCTAAAGTTTTGAAAGAACTATTAATATTTTAAATCTTAGTATCAAAAGTCATAAAACATTTTCGAGTACCTACAGTAGCAAAATGTGAAGCACCATAATTATTCTATTGCCGAAATGAAGCACTACGTAGTAACTTTAATTCACGGAAGATGGCGCCATTAGAAACCATTAAGAATCTTACATCGAAATATACGTTTTTATATTTCTACTATACATTAATAAACACATAAACAGTAGGAAGTATTATTATTATAGATGTAAACGTTGATGTTACTACTAACGCCATCTTCACAACCAATGTGGCGACTATAGCGCTCCTCTGCAGCCTTAAGACCATGAGACCTTCACGTGAACTTTCAGTTACATAGATGTACAGTTCAGGCAATCACGAGTGGGTATGATGTCAATGTTAAAGATGGCAGCATGTTTGGAATAATAAATACAAATAAAAACATACACTAACCTCATTCACTGATATCCTTAGATGGATTCATATATTGCTCACGTGGGTAGGCGAAAGTATTTTATTCGCAGCACAAAATTTTATACCGTCACTGCTTGATGATATATCCTCATATAAACTGCAATCGTCACTAAAAGTATTTTTATTAATATTGCCACAAACATCACTACCAGAAGCCTAAAGCAAACTGTTGATAGTGATCCACACCAGCTCAACTTGAATCACTTTCCTCTTTGGCGGGAACAGATACGCTTATCATCCATCCTTCTCGCACTCGCAGAACCTCCTACCTCCGTCCTTCACTGGTGTCGATTAAAGTAAAACCATTACGGCGAGAACAAAAAAGGGTCCCCTTTGAGCAAATCGTAATATATCATCGCTTTGACGTTATGAGTTTGGGGTCTTCGTCCGAACCAGTCCGCTTTGTCCAGGAGCAGTAAATTTTATTGGAGTTAACGGTTCTACGCGATTCAAGCAAATTTTGGAAACGTTTTGTGTCAGAAAAAAGTTCCCGTAAAACGATTTGGGCAAGAACTGTTGCACCATGGTATGATTTTAATCAAATTGACAGCAACACGTTATTGCGTTATTGTTAACTGCCGTTGAATGTTATTTTACCTACCTTTAGACCGGTATACGAAATCTCGACGTTTAAGGCCGTGTACGACTTAACTGTTTTATAAATATATTTTTAATTATTTTTTCTCAAACATGTTTGAAAATTCGAGCATTATTATGATAACCTTCTTCGAGATAAATCGAAATTGCTGTACCGGTCAAATACATGCGAGCAGAGGCCGCCTTCATGTTCGTCCATCAATACCTCTGTTGTCGGCCGCTGCAGTAATATATACAAGGTGTAATTTTAATCAGTGTTGACCTCCTAAGGGATCATTGTACCCATCATTATGAACAACTTTTACTATGAGACCAAACCCGAAATCGCGAAAAAAAACAGGTGTTCCCTGCATTTTGACGAGTTATACGAACGTAAATGTAGGGAAAAGCTGATTTTTTTTCGCGATTTCAGGTTTGGTCTCATAGTAAAAGTTGTTCATAATGATGAATACAATGACACTTTAAGAGATTATCACTGATTAAAATTACAACTTGTATACTATAAAAGGTGTAATATAACTGCCAACCTCTTGAGGGGTCATTGTACTCATCATTATGTACAACTTTTACTATGGGAGCAAACCTGAAATCGCGAAAAAAAATCATGTGTTCCCATTGAGGTAATATGTAGGGCAAAACTTGGGTAATCGGTGATAGTTTTGTTTTTTACTTGTAAAATTCGATTCATTGATCAGATTATTTTTTAAATTTACTGCAATATAGTAGACAAAAGAAGCTTTGCTAACTTATATCTAAAAATGTGGCAAATACTATAATGATTGAAAAATATACATTTATCAAGTCAGTAGTAACTTGGTAATATAACACATACCTATTATCTATCACCGAATAGCTGCATATCACCAATTAGCCAAGTTTTGCCCTACTTACTTAATACGTACGTACATAATTACCTCAATGCGTGTTCCCTACATTTTGACGAGTTATGCGAACATAAATGTAGGGATCAGTTGATATTTTTTTTCGTGATTTCAGGTTTGGTCCCATAGTAAAAGTTGTTCATAATGATGAGTACAATGACCCCTCAAGAGGTTGGCAGTTATTTAAATTACACCTTACATATGGTTTTGGCTCTTACATTAGCTCGCTACATCTAGTCTCAATTCCAACATTAAATAAACCATATCAATTTCTATCAAACTCACTACTTCCACATCCAATATTCCCAACGACACATAATACGAATTTATGACGTCATAATCTCTCTACTCGGGATCGCAACAAACGTAAGCTGCGAGATCTTCGATCCCTCACGGATGGGGCTCATCCATCATCCGAGACAATGGCCAGGATCGGTCGATGCCGGAGCAGCTGATTCGTACAATCACACACACAGTTGTGAAGGTCGTAAACTAGGATTTTTAGTTGTGCAGGGTATGGTTTGTGTTATTTTTAAGAATGACTGGAAAATAAAATAATTTTGGTAACTGTGTTTAGGTATTGGAATATTTATTTAGGTACAGTCGCGAGCATAAATGCCTTAGAATGACGCAAGATTCAAAAGCGATTTTCTTCTAAATTATAGATAAAAAATGTATGTTCTTTTCGAAACCATAATTGTTATGAAATAGATCTTTGCTCAAAGTCGCACTCATAATTTCACGAAAAAATCGCTTTTGAATTTTGCGTAAGAGTAAGGTACTTATGTATGCTCGTGGCTGTACTTCATCATCGACCACAAAATCTTTAACCAGCTCAAAGCTAACATTTCAAGATTATGAGTAATTTGCAGTGTTGTTACTCTGCTGATCCAAGTCTAGCTTATTTTATAAACTAAGTGTAATTTTATTATAACTTTTACGGGCATGATTTAAGATGATTTTTCTTATTTTTTGTCCAAAACCACAAGTGTTTTTTTGCATATTATTATGTAACACTTCAGCACGTGCTAACGCGCTAAGTATGTGATAGAAACTCAATAGGTTTCTGATTGTCTCACCAGACACATTTTAAACTATATTGCTTTGCACGTTACCATAATTGGTATGGCCATTATAATCCATTTTAATTTCCAAACTACTTATTGGATTAGCGAAATCTATACCATCGTTATATTCACACTTTATAAATACAACTTTTGAATATTTTTGTTTTAGACTGTCTTTGTAGAATTCGCTTCTATCTTAATGAGTTTAGTATCAGTAGGCACAAGTAGGTAGGGACCTAAATAACCTACGTAGAAACTTGTTTGTGGTTTCAATATCTATCGACTCACGTGGATAGCTTAATTGACTAGTGACGAAATCAATAATATTGGTAAAACCACACCTATGTACTATCAGTTCTCAAATTCAATTCATCCCGATAGTGAAATTGCATAGTGTTGACTGACTCTGCACTGTTACAATCTTCTTTCTTCTTTTATTCCCTGAATTGAATTGCAGTTATATCGTACACGCCAGTAACATCATACGCCTCATTTATTAGGGGGCGAGAATATTAGGTGCCACTAATTGGGTACAAAACAGGCTGCTACAAAAAACCTCCATCAAACTCGGAAGCCCACAGAAATAACACTTGTGACCACTGCTATAACGAGGCAGTCGAAGAATTACACTAACATTACTAATATACTAAATAATATTGGGAGGAAGACGACACGACACATACCTAAGTACAGCAGAAACAACAACATACAAAACTATTTAGAATAAATAGTTGTGACAGGCGTGTTGGCTACCGAAACAGATTTCAAACTTTTATCTATTGTATGCACACTATCGGAGACCGGTATGTTCCGCTTATCTGCTGCACACAGATGCACTAGCCCTTTAAAAATTATACATACAAACAAACAAAGTCATTACCAAATTAACGACGTACAGGTGACGAAAAAGCATTTTGTAAACAAGCCTCATTCAGTACGGTCGCCTAGGTGCTTAGTGATTGAACAATTTTATGTGCAGACATTAACACCAATCATAATTGTGACAAAGTATGTAATTGTGATAACGATATCAGTGTAAAAAATCATAACATGTCTACGCCCACTCCGTCACCACCGAGCCTACACTCAGATCAAAATGACTCTAGAGATACAACGTCATCCGGGTTCTCAAACTCGGGTATTCCGAAGTATGACCCCAATGTACCACCTCAGAGAAATGATTACAAAACCAGTGCAGTAACCTCACATGGGGTAGAAGATATATTATCAGAGGGTGTCAATTATAACGTCAATGACAGTGTATTCTCCGATTGTAAACCAGAAGTGTTGTCTTCTATGCCTAACTCTTTCGTACAAGATTACAACTCAAGAGACTCTACTGGATTTAGCATTCAAGACATCCTCGGTTTGCATCAATCATATAATGCAGCTAATACTCAAGATAACTTAGAACCAAGATACGATTACCAAATGCCGAATTACGAAAACATCAGTAACAACTCCAATAACTACGGTTCTGGAACGGAAGAAGCGATTACCGAAGATTGCATTGACAAAAGGGACAACATCCTGAGTGCGACCACAACGCATATTGTAAATCCAGTTATTTATACAAGAAGCTATGCCGCTAATGAACTTGTTCGATATCATGAAAAAAGTGGTCTAGGCAGCGATGTCGCACAGGATTCTGCAAGAGAAATCAACGACTTGCACGATTCTAGTTTTCCCAGTCAGGTAAACGCTACAGTAAAATATACTATATTGAACTAGCTATAGGAAGGAAACTTATACTTGTAGCATGCGTCAAACTTAGTGACGATCGTGATGTACCGCAGAAGAACCGGATTCCTAATTGCATTTTAATTTACTGGTAGATAGTAGCAATTAAGAATTAGGTCGATCTCATATTATTATAATAGTGTATATTGTCAAAGTTAGACGTATTATTGAAGTGATAATTTATATTTCAGAATCCGTCATGGAATAACAAGTCTGCATCAAGCACTCCTATTCGAGCTTCTTCTTCTCTATCAGCTACTGGTACGTCGATATTGATACAGTATTTTGTACTAAATTCAACTAAATCATACGTTCTTGTAGTAGTAGTAGTATTTCTTAGTGTTTAGGTTTTGGTTTATTATTCTTTTGGGAAAAGTGGGTCATAGAATATTGGTGAAATTTATATTTCCTTTTGAGAAAAGAGAAAACTTTATTGTAAAAAAAACACGACTGCCCTGCCAAAAAACGAACAAAAAAGTAAAAAATAATCTTTATTAACAAAGCGAAAGGCCACGCATTCACTCCCTGACTAAACAGATAAATAAAATAAAATTGTCACTGCTGTCGGGGAATCTGTTTAAGAGGTCTCCAGACAGCAACGACAAATTTATTTATCTATTTAGTCAGGGAGTAAGTGACCTTTTGCTTTGTACACAAATATCATGCAAGTTGTTTTTTTACTTTTTAGTTCGTTTTTTGGCAGGGCAGTCGTGTTTTTATTTTTTTAAATATTTATTTTATTTTATACATTTTAGTGACAAGTTTATTTTTATTGTCAATCATATTGCAATAATTGAACAATTTTTTTTTTACTTTTGAAAATGGAACCATACTGCCACCATATTGAATTTTTTTGTCAAAAAAATTATAGCCAGGGTTATTAGGGATGATGTAAGGATTCTAACGATACCCCTTACATCCAAATCAGTTCAGGCATTTAATAGTTATGGTGGAATAAAGAAACTCACATACATACATACCTACATGAACCCTGAAAACATTACACTCCTTTTTTGGGGCAGTCGTGTAAAAACAATGTTTTGAAATTTCTAAAGTAGTCATAATGCTCTGCTCTCGATACGTTTCATTTTCACTGAAATACTCACAAAATATTTGGCTTTCCAGAAATGTCAACCGAAACAACTTACCAAAAAGGATTTGCGAAGCGAGCGCGGACTGCCTACACCAGCTCACAGCTTGTTGAGTTGGAAAATGAGTTTCACCAAAACCGATACCTCTGCCGCCCGAGACGTATTGAACTCGCTAACTACTTACAGCTTTCGGAGCGACAAATAAAAATATGGTTCCAGAACAGAAGGATGAAGTATAAGAAGGATAACAAACACAACAAGCCGTCCTCATCCGTGGATGACAGCAGTCCGTCGAGCTCTAAAGAGATGTCACCGAGTCAAGACCACAAGATGAGTCACGGACGCAGCTGCGGTGGACACGATCAACACAGGCGCCTTCTCTCTGACAATCATGCATCTCATCATAAAATATATCTTCAAACGAACGACAATATATCAAGACCTCCGGAATACTCTTCAATCAATCCATTGAAATCTGTGATAAAGGGACCACAGAGTACAATAGAGTTACCATCGTATACACCGAACTTGTCTTATTCATCGTACTACAATGCGGGTTCAAGCAGGGCCGCTTACTCACCGATATCTGAGGTTTATCGATACAGCAACGATGAGTCACTACCACCGAATTCTAACACTCTGCCTTCGTTGACATCTGATAGCTACGTGCCAAATGGAGCTAACTTGAAGTTAAACGATGATTTGGTGAGGTTTAGTGCTGGGTCTACTTACTACAATCCATTGCCGAGTGGTGTAGTAATGCCACCAAATACAACAGATAACTATGGATTTGGTACATCTATGCCAACTACAACTATGCCTACTTATGATGATAGCAGTCTTCACACTAGAACTTCTAACTTGGGATTGCCGCAGGATCCTTACTTCTCATTTTTGGCACCTTCTGATCCTGCTACTCAGCATTCTTCTTCTGCTATAAGCAAGTATTCGTCGTCGTATATATCTTTATAACATTAACGTTCTCTTATATTTTATTATGTGTATAAAGTGTGCTAATAATGTTTTGTACTTTGTCAAATAATTTGTTTATAGGATAATTAGTTAATGATACTTAACTTCTACTTATTAAGTACTTTCTCTTTATTATGTGTTGCCACTTAATTTCTTAGTTCGTATTTTTATTTGAGATTTATGAATATTGTACTATTGTAATAATCTATACAAATAAATAAAATTGAAGTGTCTGTTTGTAATGTCAAAATAACAACATTTTACTAAATGCATAAGAAAGTATAAACACTACTTACCTATAACAAAAAGCAATTTTTAACATTTTTGTCTGTCTGTCTGTCTGTCTGTTTGTTCCGGCTAATCTCCGAAACGGCTGGACCGATTTTAACGGGGATTTCACTGGCGGATTACTTTTATTTTATAAAAATGTTCAGGGTTTCGCGCAAAAAATTAGAACTGAACCCATGAAGTTATGAACAAAAAGTCGGATTTGAAAAATTCTTTTTGCATTTAGTAGCCCAATTCTCAAGGATAGTTATAGTCTATTTAACATCATGCTACGGCCTTTAGAAGCCGAGCAAAAAGAAAAAAGAAAGAACACTAAGCGAAAACGAAGTAATAGTGGAAGCGGGCGATTCAAAGCGACGGTTGGCGACGGGTCGGGGGACGAGGGAGTTTTATTAAAATGTGGCTGTTATTTTAGTATTTTGTGTATCTTACGACATTGACGCGATCGAAGTCGCGGGGCACAGCTAGTTATGTATATTATCAGTTTTAATTAGAATATTTTTATGACACCGATTGCCTGATGTGATTGAAAGAATAAAGTTTACAATAAAATATTTTTCTATATTATGCCGTGCTGTTTAATTTTTCATCATAGTGTTACCATAGTAGCTCCCGCTTGATTAGTTATATCATGTACTTTAGATCTAGTTTGACCAATCTGTTCATAATCAGACATTAGTAAATCATCCATTAAAATAAACATCGATGTTAATGGTATATACGTTTCAGCAGAAAAAAAATAACAAACCTGGCGTTAGGATGTATCATTCACTCGTATATCGGTCAGTTGTCAAAGCAACCAAAATAAAAAGGTGCAATGTCACATTTTCACTGACAATGCGTCATTTTAGCTAGCCGTCTATATATAGACTCGCGTTTTTTATTTTGATGATTTTAACAAATTACTAAATGTCGGTTAGAAGTTAACGAACCTCTAGGGCAGTAAATAAATTTAATGCCTGACTAAAACAGATTAGTGTTTGGTGAAACACTCTTTACTCTTAATGTCCCTTTAACATTTTAACATAAGATTAAACTAACTAACATGTTATGGAGAAACTAGGTCTTAGGCTATTTCTAATGGGGGATAATTGTACTATCAGGGTTCTATCACTTCTTGACATAACTTGTCTTAGATACAAGCATTGTACACACAATTTATTCCTAGCTATCTTTCAACTATAGACTCCCTCTCCCTGACAATGAATTTATTTAGGGAGGGTACGCCACACAAAAGGTGCCTACAGATTTGCTCCATTGTTGAAGATCGAATACACGTAAGGAAAATCACGTAACAGCAATGATCGACATCGTATTTTTATACGCAAATCTGTAAGAAGCTGACAGATCTTATTGATCGTCAAGACAGCATATCAGGCGACAATAATCAAATCTGTAGGGACCTAAACATTTGCAAAAACATCACTGCTACGAACACTTTGTTATTACCAAATAATTTGATCAGTATTTTTATTGTAAACCAAAGTCGGATTTTTCTACTGTCAAAATCAATTTCTGAAAGCACAAAACATTTTCAAATATTTGGCGACAAAAAACTTTATGGGAATCTTAGAATCCCAAACCTGAAAAATTACACTATGTAAACATTATTTACCCAAATCTACACTAATATTATAGAGCTGAAGAGTTTGTTTGTTTGTTTGGTGAAACGCGCTAATTTCAGCAACTGCTGGTTCGAATTGAAATTTTTTGGATAGCCCATTTATCGAGAAAGGCTATAGGCTATATAACATCACGCTAAGTTCAATAGGAGAGGAGCATCAATGAAAACATAACATAACATCACGCCTTGTTTTCCCGAAGGGTTAGGCAGAGGTGTACCTATAGTACACCCACATTTCGCCAGTTATGTTTAAGTCCCATTGTAATAGGGGGCGAGCCTATTGCCATCTACCGGGCACAAATCCAGACTCCGGACTGCTACTGAGAAATTTCAGATAGAAAAACCCAATAACACTTTTCCCGACCTGGGAATCGAACCCAGGACAAAAATAAACACAATCAACCAAAAACATCAATGAAAAATGTTGCAAAAACGAGGAAAATGTATTCGTTTTGAGAGCTTCAGTTGCGTGCGCTGCGTAATCGGATTAAGTTACGAAAAAATCATGTATGACGGAATCGTTCCTCTTAAAAAAATTAAAAAAAAATCTGCGATAGCATTTGTCTATCTTTTAAGGTTGGCTCACTATAACTTTTTTAATGGTAATCAAATGTGTTATAAAATAATGCATTATTTGCGAAGGTGTTTTATCAAAAAATCCTTTTTGCATTTTATAGCCCAATTCTTCAGGAAAACTATAGCGTATTTAACATTACGCTAGGACCCTTAGAAGCCGAAAAAAATGAAAAAAGTAAGAAAGAGCGCTAAGCAAAAACGAAGTAACAGCGCGGGCAGGCGATGCGATGCGACGGGGTGGGTCAGGGGAACCAGAAATTTCACGTGGATTGAGTCGCGGGCAGCAGCTAGTACAACATAAAAAGAAAGCCAAAACAAAACACAATTAACATTTTTACCATTCTTGAACTCTCATTACACACTAATTGAAGGATTAGCTAAGTACAGAGAAACAATGAAAAGACAGCTCACCTAGAGAAGGGATCACTAATTACTTTAATTAACCAAGGAATTGAACACATATAAATAGGTTTGGGATATTGCTCAGAAATCATTTTATTCCAGTACTTATTACAGTAATCATGGCTTCATACCACAATACTGGTGAATATTACTATGGCGTTAATACAGTGCATACATACCCAGAACATTGTGTAAACCCAAACGGTTTTTTTAACCAGAGTCCTACCAATTATCAGGTAAATATCGCCTCATATTAAAGCAATTCTAAAATAATTATTAGTCTCCAGGCCAATTTTTATTTATCTTTTTTTTTTTCAGATGCATGGAGTGGTTAATTCTCCTGTAAACTATGAACAACAGGGAGTGTATCCAACAATGTATCCAAATATCATGCCTTGCAATCAAGCTTTTCATGAAAGCAGTCACTTTTATGAAAACTCTTCAGCACCTCAGTATAACTTGATCCATGTAAGAATCCGTTTGTAATCAAGATACCAAAGTTATGCTAAATTCAACTAACACTAGGCTGCGATTTAAGACTAGGTTTTAATGTACTTTGTATGTGCCTTTTTCAGAACACTCCACTCACACCACAGCCAGTGTCATATCCAGTATTTCACTATTTACCAAGACCAAACCATAATAATAATTGTATGGTTAATAGACATCGTGCTCAGATTACAAGTGAGTATTAATAATATTTTCCGTTTGGTCATCGTCTATCTCTATTATAGTTGAAACAATTTTATGTTACAGTAAGGTAATTTTTTAAAGTACGTGTTTTTATTGTTTCAGGTTTGCCATCATCAGACGGAACCTTTAAAGCTATAGTCAAACGCAAGCGCATGCGTACCGCCTTCACCACAGAACAAGTAGAAGCCTTAGAAGACATCTTCAAAACAAAACAGTACGTTAGCCGAGAAGACAGGCAACATATCGTGAACAAATTGCAACTCAATGACAAAGCTGTCAAAATATGGTTCCAGAATCGCAGGTTGAAAATCAAGAGGATGCAAAAGGATGAGGAACAAGAGAATTCAGAGGAACAAGAAGATTGTTCTAGTGCTGAACATTTAGTAGAAGAACGGAGCCCTCCACATATTGCTCGTCTGGATTCACTTGAATCTAAAATAAGCAAAATGACTAATGAGTATGGTTTTGTCACTCTTGATGATGAACTCATGGGAGACCTAGTTAAAGTTATTGATGATGTCTTAACAAAAAACCGTGTAGATGTGTTTATAGAAGAAGTTGTAGGAAGTGATAGCAATAGTAGCAGTGCTGTTCATGAACCTATTTCTCCAGCCAATATTAGTGATGGCAATGGGGAAGATAGTTCTATACAGAACTGGAAGCCGTCTGAACCTAATAAATCTTTGGAAATACTGTTTGATTTACAAACTATGTTATCATTGTAACCTGTTTCTAAATAGTACTGTAATTTATGTTTAGTTTTGTTATTTAAAAACGTTTTAATTTCATTTTTCATTTTTTTTTTCATTTTTTAAATTTCTACTCTTTAATATTTCTTATCTGAAAAATTAATGGTGTATTCTCTCTGTCTATTCTATTTCATTTTAATTTACTGTGGAGTCTATACAAATATTTTCTCATGTTATTTTCATTTTTTAAATTTCAATTCTGTAATATGTATGTACTGTTCAATAAAAAAATAAAAAATATCTATATTGCTGTCTCATTTTAAATTATTGTGGAGTCTATACAAACATCCCTTACTCCCTCCCTGCTAGAGAGCCAATTATTATGATATGCATATTGAAACATAATATTATTATGATAGCAACAAACAGAAAAAAAAACAAAAAAAAAATGCTAATGTATGTAAGTTTGCCGCGGAATGGAACGTTACGGTAGTTTTTTTTCCTTTACAGAAATTATACGGCAAATCTAAAAATGTAATTTACTAATTACACAAATAATGTTTCTGTCTAATACCTGTAGCTTAATGTTATCTTAATAAACTATAAGCGATATTATACTAATTCAATTATAATTAGTTTTTAGACCTACCTACTAGTGCTGATGTGACGATTAACCGTCCTCATAAAATGACAGTATATGGGAAAAGCTACCGTATCGTAAAAATCATGACACCTCCACAACAAAAAAGTCCAGTCATAGAAAAAAGTGTTCGCTTGCTGTATGGACCAGTGGTCTGTAAACCAATAGTAATTATTCGATAATATTATTATGTTCTTTGATCATCATGATGCAAAACGTTTCGTCCAATTCATTGACTCCTTTGAATTATAAGAACGAGGTAAGTAACCATTCTTTGATTTTATTTCATAGTTGTGCTTCTTCAACTAAATATCTTCGCTGCCATTTTTTATATCAGTTTTAATAAGAATTAGAGGTGTCATAAATATTATAATAATAGGTAACTGTGAAAAAAATATAGGTCTTTATTTCTTATTACAGATAAACTGTTGGGAAAATCGGCCGTTTACAACCAGAAAACCAGCCAGCAAAAAACCAGAAAATATGCAGCAGAAGGAAATAGGTGTGTAGCTTTTTGAATGATGTACCTACATACTACATACAAAAAATACTAAAAGGGTCACTGTTACTATTTTTTGTAAACACCATGTAAGATCAGGATCTTTCATGCTGTAAAAACAATTAAAACATTATTCAGGCCACATAATATGTTTTAATTGTTTTTAAAGTAAGTACCTAATTGCAATGGACTGCCTCGTTAGTCTAGTGGTCGCCAGCGCTACTGCTGGGCATGAGGTCGTGGGTTCGATTCCTGGGTCGGGCAGTGTTATTGGGGTTTTCTAACTGGAATTTCTCAGTAGTAGCCCGAAGTCTGGATTTGTGCCCGGTTGATGGCTATAGGCTCGCCCATTATTATATGGGACTTAAACATAACTGGCGAAATGTGGGTGTACATAGATACACCTCTGCACAACCCTTCGGGGAAACAAGGCGTGATGTTGTGTATGTATTTTATGTAATTGCAATGGAAGTGTGTCAGTTTACTTATAAAACCCAGGCTTAATAAATAAACTGTGATAAAATCATACCTAACCTCCCGTTATTACGAGAGAGAAATATTATTTCTAGTGTTTTTTATAATTTTATTTCTGTAATTTCAGATATAACCAGAACAACAAAAAAGAACCAGAAACGAGTGCGGACAGCTTTCTCAACCAATCAACTGCGGGCTTTAGAAGAGGAGTACTCCCGTCACAAGTACATTGATTTAAAGAAACGTGCTGAGCTCGCCAACACCTTGAACATTAGTGAAAAATGTATCAAAGTCTGGTTCCAAAACAGGAGAATGAAGGAGAAGAGGGTATCATCTGAGTCCAGCTGCGATTCTTCAACCGAATCTGTTAATATTGCATCCTTACCAGGACTTGCTTCACCCTCATTGCAGGTAACTGTTGATCAACCTACCACTGAATAGCTCAACAAGTTTTCTCATCATACTGGCAATTCCTAACAAGTACCCACTTACTATAATACTAATCAAGTTCAGTCTCCATCTGGTTTTGCTCCATAATTTTATAAAGAAAACGCAGTACCTATATCCGACTGAATATTATCCGTATAATGTTAACTATTCGAATGGAGAAGGCAATGGGTACAACCAACATGGCAGTGAAATAAATAACTATTGGACAGGGAATCAATATTTGAGAACTTTAAAAAACAATTAGTTTTACTATAATAAACCTTTGCTGTCTATGTTACGTCAAACTAAATTTGCCTATATATTTAAATTAGAAATAGTTGATTATTTTAAATTTTAAAATAATTATGTAGGTAATCTTTCAAGAAGTCGATAACATGGTTTTGCATGTGAGATATGAAAATCCAATAACTAATTTATTTTAATGTGTTTTTAATAATTTACTTGTTTATAAGCTCGCCTAATCCTATTATTATTAGGTTATAAGAGCCATGTTGTTTGTTTTTCTAGCAATATAATGAATACTTCATATTGTAATGAAATATATCTTTTACTATGTAGTTGTAGGTAAAGTTTCATGTGGGTACTTTATTAACCATGTTGTAGAATCTACTTTGCTCAAAATATTGGTATAATAATAGTTTTTTTTTGTTTATTTTAAAAGGTGATTTTTTAGAGACGGAGAATTTTAAATTGAAATAAAACACAGAAAAATGTTTTTAATATCCATGAAATTGGCTTTATTTGACAGGTAATTTTATGGCATTAATGTTTGAATATGATTTCGGGCATGTGGCCAGCGCGGCTGGCGCGTACATGGTGTAATCTGGAGGTCAAGTTTTCACACACTCTTTGCAGTAAATCAGGCTGTATTTTGGCAATAATGCGTCGAATGTTGGCATGCAAGTGATCGATTGTTACTGGTTTGTCGTCGTAGACATGTTACTACACATATCCTCAGAGAACATAATTTAATGGCGTCAAATAGCACGAACGGGAAGGTCAGATTTCGTGAAATTAGTCGTTCGTCAAAGGTTTCCTTTAGTAAATTAAGCCAATATAAAGTGATGTTTTAAGTAAATTAGGCTTTGCCCGAAATCATATTGAAACATTTATGTCATAAAATTATTTATCAAATAAAACCAATTTAATGGATATTAAAAATATTTTTCTGTGTTTTATTTCAATTTAAAGTTCTCCGCCTCTAAAAAAACTCCCATTATAATTCATGTGTTCCCAAATTGTGAGTTACTTGGTTTTGCTTGTTAAACGGTTAATTAATTTAAATACGGATATATTTTAAGCAAAGGTAGGTGAATAGTTAGTTAGGTAATATTGTTTATCATACTTAGGGATAATTTAATGTTCATCAGATTATTTTTGATTTTGACACTTTATTTAATTAAAATATTTTATATTTATGGTTTGACGACATAAAAAATGTTAAATACTATTTTTTATTGGTACGTTATTACTTTCTAGACATAGCCTCTTTTTAAGTAAGCCGACTTGCTGAGATTTAATCTGTAATATCTTATTATAATATAATTAAAAATATTATATTATTCTTTATTCGTTGTAACTTTTAAGTTATTTATATCAAAATTTTATTTTAATTTAGTCTAAAATACTATTTTTTTTTATAATTTGAAGTTTATAAATGTATAGATACTTACGAGTACTATTAATATTGTGTACTTTCTTTTCTACGTTTTGTTGTTTTTCTCTATTTTATCTTGAAACTATGTTAAATATTTTTTTATTTCTAACAGTTTGACTAGCTGAAAATTAATTGTGTTATAGTTAAGTAAATAGTGCTATAGACTTTAAAAATGTAGTAAATAAAAATGAAAACTATTCAAATAAAATATCAATAAAACTATTTGGTTTTTTAATCACATAACGAGCAAAGGGTTACGGCTTAATAAAACAAATTACAATAAAAGCATAATTTAATATTTACACAAACTTATGACATGAAAATTCTAAGTGAAATTGGAACTGAAGAAGATGCTGAACATCTCCAACTTGATCTGGACAGATTCCAAGAGTATTGTGTTGCCAACCGCTTGCATTTAAATGTCTCGAAATGTTACATATGTAGTTTAACTCACAATCTTTATGATAACAAGCTCGTTCACACTTCAATATCCAGAGTTAACATTATTAGAGATTAAGGCGTCACTTTTGACTCAAAACTTTTTTTTGACACACACATTGATGATATTATTAATAAAAAGCTTCTAGGGCACTAGGTTTCATCTTGAGAATATCAGACGATTTAAAAAATGTAAAGACACTCAAAATTCATTATTGTGCCTTTGTACGCAGTCATTTCGAATATTGTTCACCAGTATGGAAACCTATTTATGTTACTTACATTAATCGCATTGAAAGTATTCAAAATAAGTTTTTAAAGTACATTCAATATAGATCTAAAATATATTTACCTAATTATAACAGTCGCTGCAGGAAGTTTTACATTCTTCCACTATTCGAGCGGAGAAAAATTGCTGACATGGCAGTTATGTTTAATATAGCCAATGGTTCAACCGATTGTTCTGAACTGCTTGGCAAAATTGGGCTACTTGTTCCATCCTTTACCTTTAAGAATCCTTTACCTTTACCTCTGTATGTTCCCTCTGTACGGTGTATTTATAGACAAAACTCTTATACGATATGAGCTAGCAGAGCGTACAACTCGAATGTGCCAGTATTGATGATCTTGATTTATTCACCACCAGTGTCACTAAACTATAAAAACACTATATAACCGCTTCTTCGAAGATCATTGACACTTCTCATGTTCTATTATTATTCGCTTCGAGTTTTCTTACTTCTTATTTCCTCTTACTTGTCTACTGTCTCTTATTCTATCCTAATTTTTATACGGTTTTCACCAATGGACGGAGTGATTCATGAGGTAGGGTTAGGTGTATAATTCATTAAGGTTTTGTGTAAATTGGCTGAAATATGACGATGATGGTTGAAGATGTCGGAAAAAATAATGCCGACTGGGAATTTTACTGGCGTGCGCCGCGTAAACCAATATAGTTATATGAAACAATGTGTTTTTACCTGGATTATCATATAGGGTTCTTTTAATTCCGGCAGTACGTTTCCATTGGATATTTTCCGAAAATCACGCGGGCGAAGCCGCGGGCAAAAGCTAGTCTCATATTAAACGCAAGCCAGACATTTGTACCACGAATCTTACATTCCGCAATCAGTTGGTAGCACACAGTTTCGAAGCAATCAGAACGCAGCTGCAAGCTCTCTGCGAATGCTGCGATATAGAAACTCTTTGCGAAATAAGCCTGCACCAAGCTACCGTCATGGAATTTATGGTTGAATTTTTATGTGGGCAGGTTTGTCTCTAAAATGTTGTCGACCTCTGACATCGCGTGAGTTGATAAAAAGTAGGTAGGTATCGACGAAAAGTTTCAATTAAGGATCGGTACCAGGAAATCGAGTTATGGGTCTTGGATAAGTTGGACCGATTTAAGCAAAAAAGATCCAACCCACATGGTCGGGGCTGTGGGTTGGATCATTTTTGCTTAAATCGGTCCAGTTTATATAGAAAACTTATTTATTTATTTATTTAAGGATTACCAACGAGATACATTACAGTTATCTTATATATTAATAAATCATGTATAATAAATGCGTTGTCCCGTAATGTACACTCAATTACAGGTAACCACAGCTTACACAATTATCGAGTAATTCTCATGCTCTGAATACATAATTAAATCAAGAATACATAAATTTAAAAAAAAAACAATAAGTACACATGCTATTATAAAAGATTAAAATTTCTACAATACAATAAAACCAAGCGTTACTTGATTTTAATTTTATGTCATAGTTAATTAGTTAATATAAAAATAATAATAATAAAAAATATAGGAATACAAAATAACAGTTTAAAATTGAATCATAAATGAAATTAAATTTAAAAAAAAATAAAATAAACGTGATAAATGATTAAATTAAAGTATTGGAATGAGAAGTCAAATGTCCTCTAACCGAAGATACTTACATAATTTATTTTTAAAAGTGTTAAGACTGTCATGATTGATATCAATCTCAGCTTTGCGGCTTATAGTATTATACAATTTGGTAGCCCTCGTAAGGGGAGAGTTATCACCTAAATTGGTTTTGTACAAAGGTTGTCTGAACAGATCGTAGGTACGTGACCGTGGCAACCTGGTAGGAACATTAATACATATTTTGGATAGTAGGTCAGTATTTAGTTTAGATGTCACTAATTTGTGAAAGAAACAAAGATTACTTACTTTTCTACGATTGGTGAGGGTTTGAAGTCTAAAGTAATGAACTCGGTCTTTATAAGATTTTATTTGTTTCGTTGTTGTGTGTTGTGAGGATAGATGATACAAGAACCTCCTTTGGACTCGCTCAATACGTTGCTTATGTACGTTATAACGGGGTGACCATACCTGGGAACAGTATTCCAGATTACTGCGAACCAACGTCTCATATAGAATAATTTTGGTCTTAGAGTTGTTGAATGGCTTTGAAGTCCTTAATACAAAACCTAGCATTTTGTTTGCCTTTGATATTATCTTATCTATATGGTCATTGTACGTCAATTTGCTATCCATCAAGATTCCCAGATCCCGGATAGTATCAACTTCGTTGAGTGTTTTGCCCGTAATAGAGTATTTTGTATTAAAAACATTTTTGTTCCGACAAAATTTTATATGTAAACATTTTTGTAAATTTAAGTTCATCCTATTTTCTTTACACCACTCTACTAATCTATCCAAGTCAGCTTGTAGCAAAAACGAATCCTCTATAGATTTTATAGGCAGGGTTAACTTAAAGTAGTAGCCACGAAAAAAAGCGTCTGGCTAGGAGAAGAGTTTCACCAGTCATTGAAAAATTGGATTGAGTATAAACCTTGTAGATTGTTAAAAAAAAAATTGAATATCACTAAAAACGTGCAAAAATCACTGCTGTGTTTTGATAACTTTGATGTAAATAAGAAACCCCTTCATAGAGCTCACCTACATTATAAAAGGAACCCTTGTGCAAACAATCTAATATGTCAGTCATTCAGCACTTCGCCCGTTATTTCGGTCGCGTGATTTTCTTACTTTCCCCTACACATTTCACAACCCCCTCCACCTGCTTTAATTGGTAGTATTATAGATTAAGATCATTATTATCATTCTCAAGTCATCATTTCATCATTATCATCATCATCATTTCTTAAGTTTTAGTCTTAAGTAAAAATACTGAGTTTCAAATTAATCGGACTGCGCGTTAAAATTCTTCCATACAAACTTTGACACCCCCCAACCCTACTCTTGGGGGTAGTTTAGAAAAACAAAAAATTATAAAGTTCATAATTTACTTAGATAAGTATGCTTGCCAATTTTGAAGTTTATTAACTCAAGGAATAAGATTTTTAATACAAATGAAATCCCCCCTTTTCACCCCCTTTAAAGTCAAATTTCCAAAAACCCTTTCTTAGTGCTCCCCTACGTTAAAAAAGGAAGCCGTCTGCAAAATTTCACATTCCTAGTCCCAGCAGTTTCGGCTGTGCGTTGATATGTCAGTCAGTCAGTCAGTTTCTCTTTTTATATATATAGATTTATAAATATTGTACTATTGGAATAATTATGTATATTATCAGATTGGATTAGAATATTTTTGACATCGATTGTCTGATGTGATTAAAAGAATAAAGTTTACACAATAAAATCTTTTCTATATTATGCCGTGCTGTTTAATTTTTCATCATAGTGTTACCATAGTACCACCTGCTTGATTAGATCATGTACTTTAGATCTAGTTTCACCAAACTGTTCATAATCAGACATTAGTAAATCATCCATTAAAATAAACATCGATGTTAATGGTATTTACGTTTCAGCAGAAAAAAAATAACAAACCTGGCGTTAGGATGTATCATTCACTATTATATCGGTCAGTTGTCAAAGCAACCAAAGTAAAAAGGTGCAATGTCACATTTTCACTGACAATGCATCATTTTAGCTAACCGTCTATTATAGACTCGCGTTTTTTATTTTGATGATTTTGACAAATGACTAAATGTCGGTTAGAAGTTAACGAACCTCTAGGGCAGTAAATAAATTTAATGCCTGACTAAAACAGATTAGTGCTAGGTGAAACACTCGCTACTCTTAATGTCCCGTTAACATTTTAATAAAAGATTAAACTTATTAACATGTTATGGAGAAACTAGGTCTTAGGCAATTTCTAATGGGGGATAATTGTACTATCAGGGTTCTATCACTTCTTGACATAACTTGTCTTAGATACAAGCATTGTATACACAATTTATTCCTAGCTATCTTTCAACTATAGACTCCCTCTCCCTGACTATGAATTTATTCAGGGAGGGTACACCACACAAAAGGTGCCTACAGATTTGCTTCATTGTTGACGATCGAATACACGTAAGCAAAATCAAGTAACAGCAAAGATCGACATCCTATTTTTATACGCAAATCTGTAAGAAGCTGACAGATCTTATTGATCGTCAAAACAGCATATCAGGCGACAATAATCAAATCTGTAGGGACCTAAACATTTGCAAAAACATCATTGCTACGAAGACTTTGAAAACATTTTGAATTATTTGGCTACAAAAATCATTATGGGAATCTGAGAATCCCAAACCTGAAAAATTGCAATATGTAAAAATATTTACCCAAATCTACACTAATATTATAGAGCTGAAGAGTTTGTTTGTTTGTTTGGTGAAACGCGCTAATCTCAGGAACTGATGGTTCGAATAGAATTTTTTTTTACTGTTAGATAGCCCATTTATCGAGAAAGGCTATATAACATATATAACATAGGTTATATAGGTTATATAACATCACGCTACGTTTAATAGGAGCGGAGCATCAATGAAAAGTGTTGCAAAAACGGGGAAAATTTATTCCTTTTGGGAGCTTCAGTTGCGTGCGCTGCGTAATCGGTTTAAGTTACGAAAGAATCATGTATGACGGAATCGTTCCTCACAAAAAAATTAAAAAAATCTGCGATAGCATTTGTCTATCTTTTAGGTTGGCTCACTATAACTTTTTTAATGGTAATCAAATTTGTTATAAAATAATGCATTATTTGCGAAGGTGTTTTATCGAAAAATCCTTTTTGCATTTTATAGCCCAATTCATGAAGAAAGTTATATGGTATTTAACATTACGCTAGGACCCTCAGAAGCCGAACAAAATGAAAAAAGTAAAAAATAGCACTAAGAGAAAACGAAGTAACAGCGTGCGACGGGGTGGGTCGGGGAAACAAGAAATTTCACGTGGATTGAGTCGCGGGCAGAAGCTAGTACAACATAAAAAGAAAGCCAAAATAAAACAGAGTTAACATTTTTACCATTCTTGAACCCTCATTACACACTAATTGAAAGATTAGCTAAGTACAGAGAAACAATGAAAAGACAGCTCACCTAGAGAAGGGGTCACTAATTACGTTAATTAACCAAGGAATTGAACACATATAAATAGGTTTGGGATATTGCTCAGAAATCATTTTATCCCAGTTCTTATTACAGTAATGGCTTCATACCACAATACTGGTGAATATTACTATGGCGTAAATACAGTGCATACATACCCAGAACATTGTGTAAACCCAAACGGTTTTTTTAACCAGAGTCCTACTAATTATCAGGTAAATATCGCCTCATATTAAAGCAATTCTAAAATAATTATTAGTCTCAAGACCTATTTTTATTTATCTGTTTTTGTTTTCAGATGCATGGAGTGGTTTATTCTCCTGTATATTATGAACAACAGGGAGTATATCCAACAATGTATCCAGATATCATGACTTGCAATCCAGCTTTTCATGAAAGCAGTCACTTTTATGAAAACTCTTCAGCACCACAGTATAACTTGATCCATGTAAGAATCCGTTTGTAATCAAGATACCAAAGTTATGCTAAATTCAACTAACACTAGGCTGTGATTTAAGACTAGGTTTTAATGTACTTTATATGTGCCTTTTTCAGAACACTCCATTCACACCACAGCCGGTGTCATATCCAGTATTTCACCATGTACCAAGACCACATCATAATAATAATTGTATGGCTAAAAGACATCGTGCTCAGATTACAAGTGAGTATTAACAATATTTTCCCTTAGGTCATCATCTATCTCTATTATACACATTATCACTATTGTTACAGTAAGGTAATTTGTTAAAGTACGTGTTTTTATTGTTTCAGTTTTGCCATCATCAGACGGAACCTTCAAAGCTGTAGTCAAACGCAAACGCATGCGTACTGCCTTCACCACAGAACAAGTAGAAGCCTTAGAAGACATCTTCAAAACAAAACAGTACGTAAGCCGAGAAGACAGGCAACAGATCGTGAAAAAATTGCAACTCAATGACAAAGCTGTCAAAATATGGTTCCAGAATCGCAGGTTGAAAATCAAGAGGATGCAAAAGGATGAGGAACAAGAGAATTCAGAGGAACAAGAAGATTGTTCTAGTGCTGAACATTTAGTAGGAGAACGGAGCCCTCCACATATTGCTCGTCTGGATTCACTTGAATCTAAAATAAGCAAAAAGACTAATGAGTATGGTTTTGTCACTCTTGATGATGAACTCATGGGAGACCTAGTTAAAGTTATTGATGATGTCTTAACAAAAAACCGTGTAGATGTGTTTATAGAAGAAGTTGTAGGAAGTGATAGCAATAGTAGCAGTGCTGTTCATGAACCTATTTCTCCAGCCAATATTGGTGCTGGCAATGAGGAAGATAGTTCTATACAGAACTGGAAACCGTCTGAACCTTATAAATTTTTGGAAATACTGTTTGATTTACAAACTATGTTATCATTGTAACCTGTTTCTAAATAGTACTGTAATTTATGTTTAGTTTTGTTATTTAAAAATGTTTTAATTTCATTTTTCATGTTTTTTTTTTCATTTTTAAAATTTCTACTCTTTAATATTTCTAATCTGAAAAGTTAATGGTGTATTCTCTCTGTCTATTCTATTTCATTTTAATTTACTGTGGATTCTATACAAACATCTTCTCATGTTATTTTCATTTTTAAAATTTCTATTCTGTAATATGTATGTACTGTTCAATAAAAAAAATAAAAAATATCTATATTGCTGTCTCATTTTAAATTATTGTGGAGTCTATACAAACATCCCTAACTATACTGCTAGAGAGCCAATTATTATGATATGCATATTGAAACAAATTATTATGATAGCAACAAACAGAAAAAAAAAAACAAAATGCTAATGTAAGTTTGCCGCGAAATGGAACGTTACGGTAGTTTTTTCCTTTGCAGAAATCATACGGCAAATCTAAAAATGTTTAACTAATTACACAAATAATGTCTCTGTCTAATACCTGTAGCTTAATGTTATCTTAATAAACTATAAGCGATATTATACTAATTCAATTTTAATTAGTTTTTAGTCATACCTACTAGTGCTGATGTGACGATTAACCGTTCTCATAAAATGACGGTATATGGGAAAAGCTACCGTATCGTAAAAATCATGACACCTCCACAACAAAAAGGTCCAGTCATAGAAAAAAGTGTTCGCTTGCTGTATGGACCAGTGGTCTGTAAACCAATAGTAATTATTCGATAATATTATTATGTTCTTTGATCATCATGATGCAAAACGTTTCGTTCACTTCATTGACTCCTTTGAATTATAAGAATGAGGTAAGTAACCATTCCTTGAATTTATTTCATAGTTGTGCTTTTGCAACGAATAATCTTCACTGCCATTTTTTATATCAGTTGGAACAAGAATTAGAGGTGTTAACAATATTATAATAATAGGTAACTGTGAAAACATATAGGGATTTATTTTTTATTACAGATAAACTGTTGGGAAAATCGGCCGTTTGGAACCAGAAAACCAGCCAGCAAAAAACCAGAAAATATACAGCAGAAGGAAAGAGGTGTGTAGCTTTTTGAATTATGTACCTACATACTACATACAAAAAATACTAAAAGGGTCACTCTTACTATTTTTTGTAAACATCATGTAAGATCAGGATCTTACATGCTGTAAAAACAATTAAAACATTATGCAGGCCACATACTATGTTTTAATTGTTTTTAAAGTAAGTAATTGCAATGGACTGCCTCGTTAGTCTAGTGGTCGCAAGCGCTACTGCTGAGCATGAGGTCGTGGGTTCGATTCCCGGGTCGGGCAGTGTTATTGGAGTGTTCTAACTGGAATTTCTCAGTAGTAGCCCGAGGTCTGGATTTGTGCCCGGTTGATGGCTATATGCTCGCCCATTATTACATGGGACTTAAACATAACTTGCGAAATGTGGGTGTACATATGTAGATACACCTCTGCCCAACCCTTCGGGGAAACAAGGCGTGATGTTATGTATGTATGTATTTTATGTAATTGCAATGGAAGTGTGTCTGTTTACTTATAAAACCCAGGCTTAATAACTAAACTGTGATAAAATCATACCTAACCTCCCTGTATTGCGAGAAAGAAATATTATTTCTAGTGTTGTTTATAATTTTCTTTTTGTAATTTCAGATATAACTAGAACAACAAAAAAGAAGCAAAAACGAGTGCGGACAGCTTTCTTAACCAATCAACTGCGGGCTTTAGAAGAGGCGTACTCCCATCACAAGTACATTGATTCAGAGAAACGTGCTGAGCTCGCCAACACCTTGAACATTAGTGACAAATGTATCAAAGTCTGGTTCCAAAACAGGAGAATGAAGGAGAAGAGGGTATCATCTGAGTCCAGCTGCGATTCTTCAACCGAATCTGTTAGTATTGAATCCTTACCAGGACCTGCTTCACCCTCATTGCAGGTAACTGTTGATAAACCTACCACTGAACAGCTCAACAAGTTTTCTCATTATACTGACAATTCCTACCAAGTACCCACTTACTATAATACTAATCAAGTTCAGTCTCCATCTGGTTTTGTTGCATATTTTTATACAGAAAACGCAGTATATCCGACTGAATATTATCCGCATAATGTTCACTATTCAAATGGAGAAGGCAATGGGTACAACCAACATGGCAGTGAAATAAATAACTATTGGACAGGGAATCAATATTTGAGAACTTTAAAAAACAATTAGTTTTACTATAATAAACCTTTGCTGTTTATGTTACGTCAAACTAAATTTGCCTATATATTTAAATTAAAAATAGTTGATTATTTTAAATTTTAAAATAATTATGTAGGTAATCTTTCAAGAAGTCGATAACATGGTTTTGCATGTGAGAGATTAAAATCCAATAACTAATTTATTTTAATGTGTTTTTAATAATTTACTTGTTTATAAGCTCGCCTAATCCTATTATTATTAGGTTATAAGAGCCATGTTGTTTGTTTTTCTAGCAATATAATGAATACTTCATATTGTAATGAAATATATCTTTTACTATGTAGTTGTAGGTAAAGTTTCATGTGGGTACTTTATTAACCATGTTGTAGAATCTGCTTTGCTCAAAATATTGGTATAATAATAGTTTTTTTTTTTGTTTATTTTAAAAGGTGATTTTTTAGAGACGGAGAATTTTAAATTGAAATAAAACACAGAAAAATGTTTTTAATATCCATGAAATTGGCTTTATTTGACAGGTAATTTTATGGCATTAATGTTTGAATATGATTTCGGGCATGTGGTCAGCGCGGCTGGCGCGTACATGGTGTAATCTGGAGGTCAAGTTTTCACACACTCTTTGCAGTAAATCAGGCTGTATTTTGGCAATAATGCGTCGAATGTTGGCATGCAAGTGATCGATTGTTACTAGTTTGTCGTCGTAGACATGTTACTACACATATCCTCAGAGAACATAATTTAATGGCGTCAAATAGCTCGAACGGGAAGGTCAGATTTCGTGAAATTAGTCGTTCGTCAAAGGTTTCCTTTAGTAAATTAAGCCAATATAAAGTGATGTTTTAAGTAAATTAGGCTTTGCCCGAAATCATATTGAAACATTTATGTCATAAAATTATTTATCAAATAAAACCAATTTAATGGATATTAAAAATATTTTTCTGTGTTTTATTTCAATTTAAAGTTCTCCGCCTCTAAAAAAACTCCCATTATAATTCATGTGTTCCCAAATTGTGAGTTACTTGGTTTTGCTTGTTAAACGGTTAATTAATTTAAATACGGATATATTTTAAGCAAAGGTAGGTGAATAGTTAGTTAGGTAATATTGTTTATCATACATAGGGATAATTTAATGTTCATCAGATTATTTTTGATTTTGACACTTTATTTAATTAAAATATTTTATATTTATGGTTTGACAACATAAAAAATGTTAAATACTATTTTTTATTGGTACGTTATTTCTTTCTAGACATAGCCTCTTTTTAAGTAAGGTGACTTGCTGAGATTTAATCTTTAATATCTTATTATAATATAAATAAAAATATTATAATATACTTTATTCGTTGTAACTTTTAAGTTATTTATATAAAAAAATAATTAAAATTTATTCTAAAATACTAAGTTATTTTCATAATTTGAAGTTTAAACTTTTGTTTGTGAAAGTGTTGGTTACGAGTTAGAGTTTTTATAAAAGTATAGACACTTACTATTAATATTGTGTACTTTCTTTTCTACGTCTTGTTATTTTTCTATAATTTATGTTAAAACTATGTTAAAAATGTCTTTATTTCTAACAGTTTGATTAGCTGTAAATTAATTGTGTTATAGTAAATAGTACTATAGACTTTAAAAATATAGTAAATAAAAGTGAAAACTATTCAAATAAAATATCAATTAAACTATTTGGTTTTTTTAATCACATAACGCGCAAAGGGTTACAACTTAATACAACAAATTAAAATAAAAGCATAATTTAAAATTTACACAAACTTATGACTTGAAGATTTTAAGTGAAATTGGAACTGAAGAAGATGCTGAACATCTCCAACTTGATCTGGACATATTCCAAGAGTATTGTGTCGCCAACCGCTTGGATTCAAATGTATCGAAATATTACATATGTACTTTCACACGCAAACCTAAACCTATTCTTTATGATTACAAGCTCGTTCACACTTCAATATCCAGAGTTAACATTATTAGAGATTTAGGCGTCACTTTTGACTCGAAACTTCCTTTTGACACACACATTGATAATATTATTAAAAAAAGCTTCTAAGGCACTATGGTCTATCGGTTTAGGTAGTTAACTAAAGGTAAACAATCTTGGTATGTCTTTTTATATTAAAGAGGTCGTCTATAATATACACAAAGATTATTTAAATTTAGTTTATTAGCTAACATCGATTTAGTAAATACCTAGTCGCAAAGATTTTAATATACAATTTATAGACAACTTTTAGATAAAAAGACATGCCAAGATTGTTTACATTTAGTTAACTACCTAAACCGACGGAGTATAGGTTTCATCTTGAGAATATCAGCCGATTTTCAAAATGTAAAGACACTCAAAATTCTTTATTGTGCAGTCATCTTGAATATTATTCACCAGTATGGAAACCTATTTATGTTACTTACGTTAATCGCATTGAAAGTATTCAAAGGAAGTTTCTAAGGTACATTCAATATAGATCTAAAATATATTTACCTAATTATAACAGTCGCTGCAGGAAGATTCACATTCTTCCACTATTCGAGCGGAGAAAAATTGCTGACATGGCAGTTTCTTTTCAATATAGCCAATGGTTCAACCGATTGTTCTGAACTGCTTGGCAAATTGTTCCATCCTTTACCTTTAAGAATCATCGACCTCTGTATGTTCCCTCTGTACGGTGTATTTGTAGACAAAAGTCTTATACGATAAGAGCTAGCAGAGCGTACAACTCAATATGTCAGAGTGTTGATGATCTCGATTTATTCACCACCAGTGTCACAAAACTAAAAAAAAAAAACTACATAACCGCTTCTTCGAAGATCATTGACACTTCTCATATTCTATTATTATTCGCTTCGAGTTCTCTTACTTCTTACTTTCTCTTACCTGACTACTGTCTCTTATTCTATCCTAATTTTGTCAGTGAAAACTTGTAATTGGCCTTGTTTCACTAATGTTAAACTACCTATAACCTAGCTGTAAGTTTTCCTAAGATAATAAAATAAAATATAAGAGGAATCTTTGTAAAATAATTTAATAAATATTCGTTCTAAACGATTAACGCATAGTTTAACATAATTTTATGAGAGTTAAACAAAGATGTCGATGATACACACGAGATGTCGTAAGATACACAATATACTAAAGTAAAATAATAAAACTCCCTCGTCCCCCGACCCGTCGCGAGGCATCACCCGTCTGCGCGATTAGGTACTTCGTTTTCGCCCAGTGTTCCTTCTTAATTTTTCTTTTTGCTCTGCTCCTAAGGGTCATAGCGTGATGTTTATAGCCTATGACTATCCTCGAGAATTAGGCTACCAAATGCAAAAAGAATTTTTCAAATCCGACTTTTTGTTCATAATTACATGGATTTTACTTTTTTTGCGCGGAACCCTAATTATTTTTCTTAAATAAAAGTAGCAGTTATCCGTCGTAACATCAGCTATCTGCCAGTGAAAGTCACGTCAAAACCGGTCCAGCCGTTTCGGAGATTAGCCGGAACAAACAGACAGACAGACAAACATTTTAAAAATGGCTTTTTTTATAAGTACCGTATATACTTTCATATGCATTTAGTAAAAATTTGTTATTTTGACATTACAAACAGACACTACAATTTTATTTATTTGTATAGACTAGAATGAAAACATTATAAAAATAATTTTATACCTATCTAAACTCCATTTGTTATAAGGTTAGAAATTTAACTAAACCTTTTTTACAGTCCGTTCAACCGATTTTAACTTCTATTGCGTTGGTGGCATGACAAATGGCACCTGCAGTAAATAGTTGGGAAGGAAACCACGTTTTTGCTTTTAATGCCATCCTTAGGGCTACGGAATAGAAGTAAAAACGGTTGAACAGACTGTAAAAAAGGTTTGTTTAAATTTCTAATCTTAATTCAAATGGAGTATAAGTGTACATAAAATGTACAAACAGACCAAACAGTGCAAAAATAGAAAGACCTTTAAAATCACAAACAATTGGTTAAAACTTTGTACTGGAATTTTGAATAGGCACAGCACTTATAATATATTGAGGACTTTGAGATTGCTGCGGATAATTGTATGGAATTTGATGCTTTACTTGCTTAACATGACAATCACAATTACATGGTATTTTGGTAAAGTTTTCTTGAACTGTAGACATATTCAACAATGAATTTCTCGGATCAGCAACAGGTGATGGTCTAGGAGTGACAACGGGCATGACACTCGCTGGCTTGCAAATAACTCCACTTGCAGAGATATAAGGCTGCGTATGAAAGGGTGAAACAGTTTTTCCCAGAGATACAAATCCTGGATCACTTGAAGTATTCCCTGGAAGAGTTTGTTGCGAACCCATCGTAAGAATATTCATCTTTCTACTTTGTGATAAATCTTCAGCTATCATCTGTTCCACGATACTTATAGAGTTGGGCTTTTTAATCTTCATTAGATCTACAGCTTCCTTTTTGAAAACCTGTTGTTCTTCATAAGACCGTTTTGCAAAAGATTTACTTTTGTATTTCTTAAACAAATCAATAGAGAATTCAGCAGATGTTTCGAAATCCGGAGGTGTATGACTAGTTTTCACAATCACAGATGGTGGACGAATCACTTTAGTTGTAGTCACTACATTTTGAGTTACAGGTGCAGCTATTATTGCTGCTAAATCTTTGATTGAAACTGCTTGAACCATTTGTCTTATTCCATTACATGCAGAATTATTTTTGCCTATATTGTTGTAACAATTTCCTTGACTGATATTAGTTAGAAATGGTAATGAACGCTGTTGTTCATTAGTTAATGGCACAACATTATTTAATTGATCTTTAGGGAATTCCAGAGACTTTCTAATGCCTTGTTCGTCATCAAATTCTTTAGTTGTACTTTCTTTCTTTTCCTTCATTCGACGATTCTGAAACCATATTTTGACAGCCCTTTCAGGGATGTTCAAAGCTGCGGCTACTTCCTTGCGATGAGCATTGCCGATGTAAGGAAACTTCTTGAATTGCTTCTCCAGACAATTCACTTGGTCTGTTGTGAAAGCGCTTCGGAATCTTTTTACCTTTGTTGGAATATCGTGTTGTAGATCATCCATCTGAAGAAGAAATTACATAAATTATCGAATAATTTGAATTATAATATAAGTAATCAAAATTGTTTCGCAATATTTTTTATCTGGTTGCAAGGTGAATCAAATTCAAATTCAAAATATTTTATTTCACATAAACCTAGTTAAGTTTCGGCGATCGGGAATTGAATTAAAAAAAAACTTTATTTTTTACAATTATTTTAATTACAGAAAAAAACAGTGTATTAAGCTGAAGGCCGATCTAAAAACGATAAGATGTAGAGGACTACCGTAGTCCAACTCGGTGTGGCCATCATCATTGGCCAATCATCAATTGATGTCATCTGGTAAAGAGAGGTCACTTGCTTTGTTGATAAGTTCATGGATACTGTCTAGTGAGATGAATTCTAGTTGTAATTCATATTGAACAGTTTCTTCTAGGACTTGATGTGGCCCTGGTAAAGGCATGACCTCATTGATGACGATTTTATCTGTGTGTGCTCGTAATGTTCTGTTCATTACGCTAATTTGACAATGTTCTGTCGATGTGACGAGATAAATCCCAGTTAGCCTTTTGTAGTCTGTCTTAGTTTTGGACATTGTTTTGACAATTTCATCTTCCTTCAGGATAAGTAGCCAATTGTTATCTCCGATCTTTTGAATTTTTCTTCTTCTTAGGCTTATCTTGGCATGTGTACAATTTGCTTGACGATGCTGGATGAGAGCTGGGATGCAGTCTTCGATGTCTTCAATTCTTCTAGTGTCCAGGGTCTTGCAAAGCTGGATGTCATTGGTCAGGGTTTGACAGTCTTCTTCAAGGTAGGCGTACCCATCGTTCCCAAGTGCAAGGTATTTGGATTTAGGGATAATAGTTAAGTTATTTTTATTGGGAATGGAGTAGAGATGAATTAGGTTATAGACTTTTGGGGCTACTGATGGGATTTCTAGGATAAAATTTATAGAGTGTACTGTACTATAGGCCGTAACTCTAACTGATTTTTCTATCTTATGAATGTTACTAAGATTAATCATAGATACTGATCTAAACGAATAAATGGTAACTAAGTTGATTAATTCCTTTATTAGGTTTTGAGGACTTATAATACTACGATGCATGGTTCTCATATGCGTGAACTTTATGACATCTTTTAACAACATTGACTTATCTAAGATAATCTGTAAACTAAAATCTATCTGAACGTATATACATATCTAGAAAGTGTATATGATTAGTTACGTCATTACTGTTGCGTGTAATGTTTTGCAAAAAGGTAGCCAAATTTTTTTGATTACTATTGAATTTACTTAATTGATTGCCAAACTCATTTATTGTATTTTGTGCTAGAACTAGGGACTTTGTTTGCATATTCTGAACATTATTAATTCTATTGCTCATGTTTATTATTTCTTCTTCGAATTTTGCTGCAACATCTTGATCAAGATTTCCAGTTATGGATTTAACAACAGTACCTAACCCATCAATCAAACCGCGTCTTTTTCTAACTTGCGGGCTTAAAAACTTAATCTTTTTACTTATTTGATCTAAGCTATACTCTATTTGATTTCTATACGTTTTATGTAATTCTCAGTTGCTTTAGTGCTTGCATATAACGCCATAAGTTGGATGGACGTAAAATGAATATTTGTAATGTTGTAAACGCAAGCGAGACTAAAGTAGTTACCCCGTTTAAGGAGCTGTCCTTGTTTCAGGAGAAGGATATCATTTTCATTATTTACGGGGTCAATGGTTACGATTCCTGTTGCGTAGAGCACGACAGCTCCTGAGATGAGGGTCCTGCAACAAGATGAGACATCAGTAGTAGCTTAAAGTTGACTAACAGACTTAGAGTTTGGGTGGTTACCTATAAATTCAGCCACATTATTTGGATGAAGGTGAATGATCTTGTAGGGTCCTTCGACGACAGGCTTAGTTTTATCGCTGCGTGCTGACTTTGCTACCTGTTTATAAACGGTCTCACCTACCTTGAACATGATTTCTTCTGCTTCTTGGTTTCGTTTAGAAATCACCTGCTCCTTGTTCTTAGACATAAGTGTTGCGACACATTTTTGAACCACCTCGGCGTTAGCGCGGTTCTTAGTAACGTAATCCTGATATAATTCTTTTGGATAGTATAATTCTAGCGGATTTCCAGATGCTGTGTGCCCGAATAATAGCTCATGTGGTGTATAATCTATTGCCGAATGAATAAAATTATTATATGAATACTTCATGTTAAGTTGCATGGGATCGTCTTTATTGGTCATTCGTTGTATTCTAATTATTTCAGCTAATGTGGAATGTAAACGTTCGATAGGTGAATTAGAGTTACGGTGTCGTGAAATGTATATGAATATTGTGTAAGACACAGATATCTTTTATGACGTCATTATCAAACTTAGAATCTGAGTCCGTAGTCCTCTGCTTATTTACCCCCTCCCTTTTTTATATACTTGTACATATTATTATTATTATTTTAAGATTGTTAGGTTTTAAATTATGTCAATAGTAGAATATATTAAACATTTAAAACAGTCCGTAGTTATTTTATTTGGTCTTACACCGTCTAGCAATGCTTCTGCTACATGCACACTACTACACGCGTTTAAGGAGACTGAGCGTATTTAGAGAAATTATCAATGATTGTGAGGAATATTAGTCTGCCTGTTGAATAAAGGTCCATAAATATGTGTCCCATTGGTTTGCGCGGTGTATTAGTAATAGCTAGAGGTGGTCTTAGAGGATTGCACTCATATTTAGACTGCAAACAAATCTCGCATTGATTAACAAATCTCTGAATGGTAAGTAACATGTTAGGCCAGTGATCATTTCTATGCAACTGTTTATACGTCTCTAGAATACCGCGATGTACTGTCATTCCTTCGTGATATTTCTTAATTAACTCTTGCTGTTCAGTCTTGTCCTGTTCTAGGGTCATACGCGTAGTGCATCTAAGTAACTTTAGGCCATGCTTGTTAAATACAGTTTACCAGTTTACGGTTTAGTTAACTTCGCGAAATCTTTAATAAATTTCCTGTAGTACCCCATTAGGTCTAGAAAAGCTTTTGTGTTCTGCTGGGTTTTAGGCAAGGGGAAATTTAATACTGCCTTAGTTTTGTCCTTATTAGGCTTCAAGCCCTCGTTTGTAAGTTCGTGTCCTTAAAAATTAACCTGTTTCTTTAAGAAGTCTGATTTATCTAACTGAATTTTCAAATTATGAGTTTTAAACCGATCAAATTTTATTATATTTAAATTTTATTATTTTTTATATTATTTTATTTTATTGTTTTATTTTTATTTTATGCTTTAATTTTTCCATGTGTTAAATAAGTATAAAATTTATCTATTCCTCTTAAAATGTGATCCATTAAGCGTTGAAATGTACTTGGCGCATTTTTTAGGCTAAAAGGCATTCTTAAGAACTCGTAATGTCCTCGTTCAGTTGTAAACGCTGTTTTTTTCAATATCCTTAGGATGCATCTCCACCTGGTGGTAACTACTGGCGAGATTCAGGGTCGTAAAATACTGGGCATGCCCCAATATATCTAAGATGTCATGAATGTTGGGTAGAGGATACTTGTCTTCGATTAAACGATCATTCAGTCATTTGACTCCATTGACTTCATTTGACTTTTCCTGATGCATCAGGTTTTTTTGGGACAATATTCACGGGACATGACCATGGAGATATACTCTCTCTAACTGCTGTAAAAGCTGCTGCTGCTGTTACTGTAAAAGTTTATCTACATGCTCACGAGTCTCATCGCGTAGTTGGGGGGCTTGCCTGTATCTACGTACAATAATGGTGTATCATCGATTAATCTAAGTTCGTGTTTAACTGCGTGTGTAAAGGTTAGTAAAATATCTTCTGAACAGAATATATACCTATACTGATAATATAGCCTAGTAACTTCACGCTTTTCATTCTCATTCATATGACCAGTACGAAATTTTTTCTTCATTTAATATACGATCAATGTCTGATTGCACTTGTACGGTATTAATGTTATGAATGTGAATGTTATTAACCTCATTATACAACTTTAATTCCATTGAACTCATAGCTGGAATATATTTCTTATCATCACTAAATTTAATAACTGAAGTTTTAAAACAAGCATTATTAACATTAATTATAGCTGCCGGTGATTTCAAGTTATCTGACCAATAAAAATCATCGTGTAAGTATTGTCCATCCACGTAGTTAGTTTTAACAGTTAATCTTTCACACTTAGGATCGATTTTAATCTTTTGCGGTGGAGAGCTAAAGTGGATAGGTATGTGTGTTGTTGATGTTCGTAACACGTTATTGTTCAAATTAATATTACTTTTCAGCTTCTTTAAAAATTGGAATCCTATTAGACCCTTATACTTCTTATGGAAATCGAATATTAAAAATGTATGGGTTATATCGCTATTAAACGCAGGGGGCAAGGGCAGGTATACTACTTTGTCGTGAACTGATGAACGGTGAGCCGTAACTATTTGGTATGGCTCTTTTTCTACACAGTATTCAAAAATGGTACCAAAAATTTCATCAGATGCAACAACAGAATGACTGGCATCTATTAAAAACTTGCCGTTGAATTCTGGCAACTCAATATATGCTAAAATTTGTTTAGTTTGTAAGTTAATGGATACTATGTCCGGTTGTCTTGATCGTGGTTCAAAGTAAAATCCTGTTCTTGGTTTGTTCGTCTATACATACGTTAGGCTCGGAGGCGTCGCTACCAATGTCTATGAACTGGCCGAAATACTCACTACCAATGGGTATTGATTGCACCTGACCTTCCATTTGGCTTGGGATATAAAATAACTCCCCCGATGCAAACTGTGGTTTTTCTGGCTTACCTGCCGTACGTATAGTGATGTCCGATGATACCTCAGGAAGATTAACCTGCTGCTTTGGAACGTTAGCGTGGTTCTTAAGGTTTGCACTTCTAACACTACCTGAGCCACCTGGTCTGAAGTTACCTGATGCTGGTCGGTTCTTCGCGGGGAACATAGACTGAATCCATTGTTGACGCTGTTCTGGGTTCATGTTATTCTGTTGGGGCTTATATGGTGATATTGTTGGATTTACTGGGTGGCATGAAAAGGAATATTGTTAGGCTCCTGCTTAGGCAACTCCTTTGGTTTTGCTTGGGATGTTGAAGGGCTATTAAAATTATTAGACCTATTATATGCAAGCCTAGCCTCTTCTTGCCTAGCTGCAATAATAGCTTCTTCAAATGTTTCTGGTTTCGCAATTCTAACACCTAATTATACATGAAAGTCTAACTGGTTCACGTACTGTTCGATGATCATTTTTTCATAATAAGATTTGTTACCATGTTTCCCTACAGAGTATAATGTGTCTAATAGTTCACAGAGCCGTTTGCCAAAGGTTTCCGCATCTTCGTTCTTTGACTTCCGCACTCGTGTGAGCTCCTGCATAACTTGTATCTCATTGCGCGGTTACCTAAGGCGCCTTATTAAAGCTCTTTTAACTGACTCCCAGGAATTAAGATTTTCTTCGTATGCTATGGCATCGATAACTGGACCACTTAGCCTACTCTTAATCAAGCAAATAAATGGCGGGTGCAAACGATCTGCTTCACTTGTTAAAGTTAATAAGTTTTCTACCTCTCTAATATAATATCTAAGTAATTTAGGATTGCCATCATATCTTGGCATCAAATCTGTAATTAGCTTGTGGTGTTTTATAGTTAGCATCATAATCTTTAAACGTTGAGGCCAGTTATCAATAGAAGCACGCACTCTTTCCATGGAAAAATTCTTCACTGCCAATCGTACGGATTGTTTTAGGGACTCCAAATTATCATGGCGTTTTATTGTAAGTTACCTGTCTAGTGGCACTCAAACAGAACAATAGAGGTGTAGTATTTCACGGAATATCTTAACGCTATAACAAGTGGGTGCCTATAGTGATTTTAGCTTATAGACGGAAACACATATACTATAAATAAAATACTCAAATTATAGTAAAGCAGGAAATAGAGCAAGGACACTTGGTAATATGAGAGCACTTACCAAATCAGCCACTGCATCTCCTGTTGAGTCTTGTCTCTGCCAACAGCTTCCTCCAATTCTCCGGTAAAACACTTTCCTACTCCTATCTGTATAGGAGTAGGAAAGTGTTTTACCGGAGAATTGAATCTAACGTGCGGTCGGGCACCTGTGTGCCCGACCGCACGTTAGATTCATTGCGGATCGTGAAAAAACGATTTGAGAGCCGTCACTCTTATGCCTAAGAGTTGTATTCGAACTTATAGCGTCGCGATTCTACCGACTGCGCCAGTTATGTTTCGGCGACCGATCGCCGAAACAATCGTTTATGTATTACAATTTTTTTAATTACAGAAAAAACAGTGTTTTAAACTGAAGGCCGATCTAAAACTAAATTCACAAACAGTAATATGGAATAACATGTAATTGATCTGATGACTAGGTTGCACTTTGCTAAGTAGGTTGGCGGCTGCATACTCAGCGCAAACGGTTGTTAACTACCTTTTTTTTTTTTTTGGATGGGAAATCATCAAATGACTTCTCCCGCTCTGGGCGGAGCGGGAGGGCGCGTCAGACTTTTACTGACTAAAACCCACCCGTGTTCCTTCTGTTGCCTGTGCCGGGGCCACGGTAACTCTTTCGAACATCCCGCAACCCCGGCTGGCATCGGTCCTAGCGGACCCCTTCAATGCTGCTGACATCTCTTTGAGGCGCGCGTGGAACACGACGGACGCGAGGTTGTTAACTACCTACGTCGGCACTTATGTAACGTCAGAAGTTAGGTGCACGCGGTGGTTCCAATTGGTCGTTTCCTATGGAGAAGAACTGGCAAGAAACTCTACGGTTACTCTTTTAAAAATAATTGGCTTTTACAATGTTTTCAAACAACAGTGTTATTAAATATGGGAGGATTGGGAGGACAGTGTAGGCCTGTCAACAAATACCGGGTACTTATCAAAATAGAAAATTATCTACAAATCAACAGTCTATTAAACCTACAACTTTCTCACATTCACAAAATATAAAAGAATTTATTTAAAAGACAAGACTATATTTAATATAAAATAATGAAAAGATTATATCATGGAAGCGTGTAAAAGAAAAAAAAAGTAATTTGGAAGTAGTTAAAGACTTTTACATAAATAGTTATGCTGTTAATGAGGTACCAGGGAAGCCACATGTGCAGAAGGAATTAGCGTCAAACTTCCCTGTCTTCAACGTAGTCTTTAATCTTATAATATGCTTTTTTATAAGGACATGTTTGAAGTAGGTTTTGAGCTTTCCATTGCTAAGTTCTGTAACCGACTTTAGCAACTTGTTACAAAAACGGTTACCGTTTATAAGAAATGACTTGCTTGTTTTAGTTAATCTAAATTTGGGTATCACAATTTCATGTTTACTACTTGTATTTATATTATGGAGCTTCTTATTTTGAAAAGTCCTAAATTTTACGAACATACAAAATACTTTCTAAGATAAAAAGACAAGTCAGAGTTAGTATATCAATTTCTATGAATTTGTTTTTAAGGGTCTCACGAGGACCCATTTTATAGATCGCGCGGATTGCCCTCTTTTGTAAAATGAAAATTGAATCTACGTCAGCTCGCGATCCCCACAGCAGAACACCATAAGACATAATACTGTGGAAATAAGCAAAGTATACTAAACCTAGCTATATCAGTAAACTGCCTTGTTTTTTGTACTGCATATGCAGCTGATTTTAATCACCTGAAATAGCTCTAATGTGGGCGCCCCATTGCAATACCGTTTCCGTAATAGCACCTAGTTTCTTGCCATCAAGTTTTAAATTTAGTTCCACTTGGGGTACATTTGATAATGAGAACTTAAAACATTTAGTTTTGTTCGCATTAAGTAAAAGATTATTAGCTGCAAACCATTTCGAAAGAATACCCAGACATGTGAGACATCCGTATCTTTCCTATCTATTTTTAAAATAAGCGAAGTGTCATCAGCGAATAGAATTATATCCGATAGGTTAGCCATAATGTAAGGAAGGTCATTAATATAAACTAGAAATAGGAAAGGGCCAAGAATTGAATCTTGAGGCAAGCCCATCTTAACTAGAGATCCCGAGAAAGTCGCCCCGTTAACGTTTACTTTTTGCTGCATGTTTGATAGATAGGAAAGAACAGGATCATTAGGTCGTCCACGAATTCCGTAGTAGTGTAATTTATAGATCAGTTTATTTTGATCAACGCAGTCAAACGCTTTAGAACGGTCACAGAAAATGTTAGTTGCATCCTGGGAATTCTCCCAGGATTCCAAAATGTGACTAATGAGTTTTACTCTTGCGTCAGTCGTCGACCTACCTTTCGTAAAACCAAACTGGTAGCTATGTAAAATGCCAATCGAATTAAAATGTGATAACATCTGGTCTAGCATGATTTTTTCATATACCTACTTAACTCAATGCTGGTAGCACAGATACAGGTATATATTTAGAGGGATCACTCTTAATACCCGATTTGAAAATTGGTACTACTTTACTTTGTTTCATTAAATCAGAAAACGTACCGCTGTCTAAACATTGATTAAATATGCCTGTTAAGCCAGGGGCAATTGTGTCAATAATTTCTCCAATAACCTTAACAGAAATCCTCCATAAGTCTTCATGTTTTTATGTTAAAACTTTTGAATGCTTTTTTAATTGTGGCAAGAGAAATGGGCTTGAATTCAAAACTTGGAATGTCCTTAGGTACTGAAGTTTTATTTAAGAAAGGATTCAGCTAATAAAGATGATCAGGTGAGAGATTTTGTAACCTTGATTGGGATGTTGGTAAAAAAAATTTCTAGTGTCTCAGCAACATTTAATTAATCTGCAATGATTTCAGTCTGAATTTTAAAAACAAGCCATTCTGATCTCGCTGTTTTGTGTTTCCAGTTTCTTTGTTAATTTCTTTGTTTTTTGCCACACCGCTTTTATTTTATTATTAGAAATACTGATTTTGTTACTTATTCATTTCGATTTAGCTTGAGCGCAGACTGTTTTGAATATATTAGAATAGTTTCAAACTCAAACTCAAACCATTTATTTCAATTAAACCAATTACAGGCACTTTTGAATTGTTAAAGAGTCAGTCAGTTAGTCAGAAAATTGAAGCTAGTCGCCCATTCCAAAACGTAGATCTCTATGGAGAAGAATGGGCAAGAAACTCCATGGACACTTTTAAATCAAAATTGTTACAAAATCCTTGGTACATTGTTCTTGTTGCTTCTATATGTGAGAACAATGTAAAAAATAGATAATTAAAAACAATTCAAAATATAAGATTAAAAATAAGCCCTGGCAGCTAAGAGATGACCAGTCTCCACTGACGGCGACCGTTCACGAACATGACGCGTGGATCAGCACCATCCAGCTCAACCATTTTGTAGGGAACCGAATGATACAACACACGCGCCACCATCAGCGAGACATTTAAGTGAGCATGACATACTCTCTGACATAATTATGAAGGGCTTGATCAGAAGTCAACGATTTCTCGTTGTACAAATTACATAAAATATCTCTGATTTTTCTAATGCCAGCAGTAGCCCAGTCATTAAGTTTTGGTTTTGTATTGATTGTAACTTTTTACAGAACACGCTTTATTGAATTCTTGGCATTCTGTAGAAAATAATATACCGTAGTTTATATTGGGGTCTTGTGAATCAAAAGTAGCTGTTGAAGGATTACTAAGAACATTATTATTAAACATTTTCAATTTATTTTTAGTGAGATGTCTCAGTTCAATGGTTTTATCTAAGTGTAAATTTTTATGTCAGTCAAATGATACAAGTTGACCAGTATGGTCAGACCTGACGCCACTAATTAAGGACGAGTCTTGTATTTCACAATTAGTAAATACATTGTCTATGCAAGAACCTGAAGTTGCCGTTATTCTAGTTACTTAGTTAAATACACATTTTAAATTGAATGATTTAAACAATGATATAAGCTTACATTTATCCGGTGAATTAACAAATAGATCAATATTTTGGTCACCACAGACCAAAACTAATTTATCATCTTTAAAAAGTTTACTTAGTATTTCTTCCACAATGATTAAAAATGATCACAAGTTGTCTATAAACACACAAGAAAGTATGGCCCTCAACCTCTGCACATGTTACCTCACATAAGCAATCAACACACAAGCAGTGATATCCTTCCTTTCCCTATGTCTGAAACAACAATTACATGATATTAAGGTGCCACCCCCTATTGAGGACCTGTTGTACGCACTGGCAACTGAAAAATTATTTACATTAAACAAATTCTTATCCGGTCTTAAACCAGGTTTCACAAAAACATAAGATATAACATAACATCACGCCTTGTTTCCCCGAAGGGCTAGGCAGAGTTGTAACTATAGTAACACCCATATTTCGCCAGCTAAAAACATAAGATATCCATATGACATTTATCTATTTATTTATTTACTACCTGTGCCCCGCGACTTCGTTCGCGTCGAAGTCGTAATATCCACAATATGCTATAAAAACTTATTTATAAAAAAACAACCGACTTCCAAAAAACATTACAAAGTGAAAAATAACTTTAATTTCGGAAGTCGGTGTCTTTGGTTTAGTATATTCGTTTTTTACCACCGACTTCCGAAATTAAAGTCGGTTATTTTTTTTTATAAATAAGTTTTTATTTTCCACTGATTAGTTGTGGTACCTGTCCCACCCAAATTCGTTTACCTACCTACCACTACTTGCTAAGTAAATAACAGCAGGACGTTCAACATAAACAACAACGTAACATCATCAACATACACTAAATAGAAAAAATCATCATCTGCCTAGCCTTTTCCCAACCATGTTGGGGTCGGCTTCCAGTCTAACCGAACGCAGCTGAATACCAGTATTTTACATGGAGCGACTGCCTATCTGACCTCCACAACCCAGTAACTGGGTAATACGATACCCCTTGGTAAGACTGGTTGTCAGACTTTCGGGCTTCTGACGACCCGTAACGACTGTCAAAGATCCACGAATGACAGCCGGGACCAACGGCTTAACGTGCTTTCCGAGGCACGGAGGAGTCTCGGTATGTAAAGATGGTCACCCACCCACGAACCAACCCCGGCAAGCGTAGCTTAACCTGATGGATCGAGTCGTGCGGCTGTTATTACTTAGCCACGAGCTCCTCAAATAAAAAACTAAATAGAGCTAACTCAAAAACCACTCAACAGAATTTGAACAAATTTATTTGCGACCACCTCAGGAGTATACCCTTTCAAATAAAAACTTTGCAAAAAGGCAAATATATGTCACGCTAAGTCGTGTCAGAAGTTTGGAAGGCGTAGTTTTATCAGGTTTGGACGCCGTCGCCATCAAATTATTAAATCAACCACACGGCGACGCAATTTCAAGCATATTACCATTATATTCATTTATAATCAGAGTGCATTGCATGACTATTCCAAAAAGCCCAAACACGACTAGGATACATTGTTGTATTACGGAGTTCCGGTGCCTACCTTTCGGCTTCATCATCAGATCAATTCGATGGTACCATTTTCATCAGAACTATTTATTAAAATTTGATTCGTCATAGTTGCTTAACTATCTTAATCGAGATATCTTATCGCCACCCATAAAATATTTATCATTGAAGAGTTCCTGTAGCCATCTATGGTCTTCTTCGTCAGTTCCACTTACCAAATAATACTTTCTGAATGCAAATGCTTCACTTGTTGATGAAAATACCAAAACCGCTGTTTGCCTATAATATTTGAGGAGTTCCCTCAATTCCTTATAGATCCTATCATCAGAACTGGATTTTGATAAAAATGGGACCAATCTGGAAGTATGTACTTTAAAAAAAAAATGAATTTTGCAAATCGGTTTATAAATGACGGAGTACTGAGGTAACAAATATTGAAAAAAACAACCGAATTAATAACCTCCTCTTTTTTTAAAGTCGGTTAAAAATAACTGCTACATTTTAATAAAACTCCCTCGTCCCCCGACCCGTCGCGTTGCATCGCCCGCCCGCGCTATTACTTCGTTCTTTCTGACTTTCTCTTTGTGCTCGGCTCCTAAGGGTCGTAGCGTGATGTTAAATAGCCTATAATTATCCTCGAGAATTGGGCTACCAAATGCAAAACGAATTTTTGTAATCCAAATTTTTGTTCATAATTTCATTCATGGGTTTTATTTTTTTTGCGCGAAACCCTAATTATTTTTCTGAAATAAAAGTAGCCTAAGTTAGCCGCTGTAACATCAGCTATCTGCCAGTGAAAGTCACGTCAAAACCGGTCCAGCCGTTTCGGAGATTAGCCGGAACAAACAGACAGACAGACTAAAATTTTAAAAATTGCTTTTTTGTTATAAGCACCGTATATACTTCCATTATGCATTTAGTAAAAAATTGTTATTTTGACATTACAAACAGGCACTTAAATTTTATTTATTTGTATAGATTAATAACCAACTTATATTTACAGTTTGCACCACACATCTTCGATCAATAATAGCACTAGATTTCCGATAAGCGCTTCAAAAATGGCCCGAAAAATAAGAGCACCAATACTTTTGTGCTCTAATTTCAAATTAGTATGTTCCAATCATAGGCAATGTGAAGACGTCAAAATGCCGCAGTGCGCGTTCAAAAACTGTGTAAATAACCACCGTAACACCAAGATTTTGGAAGGAATATCTTTTTTTCGGTAAGTTTAAATCATTAAGTGTTTTTTTTTATAATATAAAAACCTAATTAAATAGCGAATAATATAAATCAAATCGCAAATATTATGATTGGTTGACCAATTTTTGCGCCAACGCACCTCCTATTGTAACAAACATGGACTGTTTTGGAACAGGGAATGCATGGAGTAGTATTGTTATTTTATATGCTACTAGCTTTTGTCCGCGGCTTCGCCCGCGTGGATGTCGAAAAATATCTCACAGGAACGTACTGCCAGGATTAAATGTACCCTAAGTCCGTAATACTCTATTGGTTTACGCGGCGCACACCAGAAAGCTCCCAGTCGACATGATTTTTTCCGACATCTTCAACAATCATCATATCATCATATTTCAGCTGATTTATACAAAAACTTAATGAATATAAACAAACAAACCCTCCTCATGAATCATTCCATCCATTGGTGAAAACCGGATGAAAATCCGTTCGGTAGTTTTTGAGTTTATCGCGTTCAAACAGACAGACGCGGCGGGAGGACTTTGTTTAGTTAAAATTATGCCAGTCACGCTCTAATAACAAATAAGAAATAACTTTTGACCGAATGGAAAACTTATTAACCACCGACTTCCGAAATAAAAGTTATTTTTCACTTTGTAGTGTTTTGCTTGGAAGTCGGTTGTTTTTTTATTTATAAGTAAATAAGTTTTTATTTTCCACTTTTTAGTTGTGGTACCTACCGCACCCAAATTCTTAAATCACTACTTGCTAAGTAAATAACAGTGACAGGAGGTTATTATAACATCATCAACATACACTAAATGTAAAAAAATACGTACTTATTATTAAAACCAACTCAAAAACCACTCATCAGAATTTGACCAAATTTATATGCGACCACCTCAAGAGATCCCTTTAAAATAAAAACATTGCAAAAAGGCAATTATATGTCGCGCTAAGTCGTGTCAGAAGTTTGGAAGGCATAGTTTTATCAGGTTTGGACGCTGTCGCCAATAAATGATAAAATCAACTACACGACGACAGATCGTTGACAAAATCTGTCTTCTGACAATCAAGGCCACACATACGACTCAAGTAACGCAATTTGAAGCATATTAGGTACCATAACTCTTCAAACGACGTCGATTACACACCATGTGTGCAGATAACAATAGATTCTTAATTGTGTCTTAATCATTTATAGCCAGAATGCATCTCATGGCAATTCCAATAAGCCCAAGCACGGTTTGGATTCATTGTTTTATTACGGAGTTCCGGTGCCTACCTTTCGGCTTCATCGTCAGATCAGATCGATGGTACTATTTTCATTTATTTAAATTTGCTTCGTCATAGTCGCTTAACTATCCTAATCGAGATATCTTATCGCCGAGATAAAATACCAAAATCGCTATATATATGCCTATAATATTCGAGGAGTTCTCTCAATTCCTCTTTTTAAATGACGGAGTTCCCTAAATTCCTCATGGTTTCTATCATAAGAACTGGGTTTTGGTAAAAATGAAACCAATCTGGAAGTTTGTCCTTTCAAATACAAAATATTTTGTTAAATCGGTTTTTAAATGACGGAGTACTGAAGTAACAAACCCTTAAAAAGAAAAGAAAAACATACAACCGAATTGAGAACCTCCTCCTTTCTATAAATCGGTTAAAAATAAAGACTGAAATGTTATAAATGATAAATGATTTTATTTCTGTAAGTAGGTATATACAAACACTTTTACACGTCAAACATTTTTTTTTTAAACTAGATGAGGCCGGCGTTTCCTATCTGACTACTCTGAGAAGAAAGGCCGAAACAAACTCAGAGGTCACAGTCTCCTTTAAAGTCCAGACATAATTTTGGTCAGATCATACCTCACCTCAAGAAGTCAAGATACGAACTATGACTTCATTTTCAACCCCTTAAATCTCTTAAAAAGATGTATCTACTCAAAATTTTTAATACTATTTCTGATTTTTAAAATCAACCCCTATTTTACCCCCTAGGGGATGATTTTTCAAAAACGCTGAACCATATAATTATTTCCTACCAAAAGCATTAACCCAGTTTATTTAGAAGTATGTCGTTGTCAACCCGGTCAAAAGCCTTCTGGAAGTCGAAATAAGCTACATCGATCTGCTTTTTGTCGTTAGTATTTTTGGCTAAGAATGTAGAAATGTTAAGTAGATTAGACGTGGTTGAGCGATTTAGAAGGAATCCGTGCTGCTCTTCCGCAAACCAGTTGTAGTTTATTAAATATTTTTTTATATAGTACCGATTCGAATACTTTGCCGAATATAGATAAAACAGCTATTAACAATTCCACGTCTAGGGTTTTACCAGAGAAGCGATTTATATTTTGGTGATATAAGTAGTAAAACATTCTTATTATACTTCTCTTTTGTCGAGTCTAATGTTTAAAGAATCTGTTACAGTATTATTAGATGTACTAGATAATACTGTTTCGTCACTTAACCTAATCTCAGTTAAATGATCAATAACTGCGTGTATATTGTAAGCTAACAAAGTAGCCAATACATGTTGACTTTTCTTGGAAAGATACAAACATTTATGTTTCCGAGTTAACACAAAATCTCTAACAAAATTGTTAATATCAAAGGACAATAAACAGTCACTATGACAAATATGCGTTTGATTGTTTAAATTCCAAATGTAATCGTTTTCTTCATCACATATATGGCAACGCACGTAATACTGATTACCCTAATTTTAATTTATGTTGTGTGTCGACACCACTAACTTTGCCCCTTTTAGTGATGCTCAGACCGTTTCCAATTAAAAGAACAACAATAGTCTGCTCATTCATTAGCAGTGATCGGAGTAGGTAGATTGAATTGGGGTCATTAAGCCGAAACGTATATATTAACATGGAGATTCCTCCGGAATTTCGGAATCGACGCCACCCGCGGATGAGCAACGTTCCGTAACAAGTTGTTGTTAGATGTTTGACATGTGATGTTATATGCGTTTCCTATTCTTTTTCCTACACTCTCTGTAAGAGCAGGAAAGGTATACTCTAGAATGCAATATTTCGCACTACCGACCGTCCCCGAATCGGAGCTGCGCTTGTTTAGACTAGACTTTTGTTTTGTAACTACAGTTTTGGAGTATATAATATATAAAATATTAAAAATGTATTAATGCTTCGATCGGAATTCGATTGTATTTATTATTCAACAGATAAATAATAAATTAATTTAGTTTTGATACCTTCCTTTAAATTTTGAATTGAGTAGTAATAATATTACTACCAACATTAACAATATTTAATTGGATCCGGAAATACCGGAATTACTTTCCGGGAAAATGGCTTATCCATGTTCTTCTTTCTGTGGGCATTTATGATACAAGTACCAAAAATCAACCTACCTACTCCGATCACTGTTCATTAGTGTATGTTTTATTTTATGAACAAGCTTATTAAAATGCGGGTTATGGTAACAACAGTAAACTATGGTATATTTAGAGGAGTTATTTAACAATTATCTTCTCCAATAATCTATACAAATAAATAATTTTTTGTCTGTCTGTCTGTCTGTTTGTTCCGGCTAATCTCCGAAACGGCTGGACCGATTTTGACGGGACTTTCACCAGCAGATAGCTGATGTTACGGTGAGTAACTTAAGTAACTTTATTTAAGAAAAATAATTAAGGTTCCACACAAAAAAAATAAAACCCATGACATTGTGAGCAAAAAGTCGGATTTGAAAAATTCCTTTTGCATTGGGTAGCCCAATTAACATCACGCTACGATCCTTAAGAACCGAGCAAAAAGTAAAAATCAGAAAGAACGCTAAGCGAAAACGAAGTAATAGCGCGGGCGTGTGATGCCACACGGCGGGTCGGGGGACGAGGGAGTTTTATTAAAATGTGGCTGTTATTTTAGTATATTGTGTATCTTATGACTGTCGCACGAACTAAGTTGCGGGGCACAGCTAGTCTATCTTAATATACTAAAACACTACTTTGAGTGGGATTGATGGTTTCTAGAGTATGAGTTAAAATGGGTAAAGCGGCAGGGACAACATGCTGTGACATGAGAGGTGATGGAGTGGGAGCACAACCACAAGTGAGATTGTTTGTCAATGACTCATACCTCTCTGCAATGTACTTCACCAGTGGTGCTATTCTGTAAAGATCCCACCGTGAAAATTTAGGTGAAGTGAGCGTGATGTGAACTGTCATCCCACCTTACTCTACTAGGAATTGAGCTCACTTCAAACTCACTTCACCTAAGTGCTCACGGTGTGATGTTTACAGAATAGATCGGCTGGTCAACCAACTCACAAGCCTCCTGCAAGCGCTCGCTTAACATTTGTTGACTAGACTCATACTTACTAGATACTTCCATAAGTGAATGTTCAACCAAAAGTAAGGTAGTAATATATCACTTTTAAACTGTTCAATAATTTATCACAATCTTCTAATGTTAGGATGCTGTTAATTTATTATTGTTATTAAATAATTTAACCAAAATTAAATTAGTGTTACCACTGTTATTTAATTTAATTTTAGTCATATAAGAATACAAACAATGCACGCCACTTACCACTTTGATGTGATATTCCCTTCCGATAAAGTCACCACCAGTTTCCATAATTATATTATCTTTTATACTGTTTTGATTCAATCACAGATATTTCATTATCAATCAGTGGTGACACCACCAATACAAAGCGACTAAAAATTCAAACTCGTTGTCTTTTATATGGTTGGAAAATCATTATTTAATGACAATATTATCATACACCATTAACTCATTATTAACGATTATCATAATGTGTATAATTAATATTTGAAATACTTAATGTCCCTTATGTCAACCGGTCAGTTCACCAAAAAATAATTCATAAATTTTTACTTGACAAGCAACGAATGGCAAAAACATTATTTGTCATTTCATCATTATACAACAACAAGTTTACCAAAGAGTTCACTTAGCAAAATAATTATCCGATTAATTTGATTTAATAACGTATTATCAGGAGTGTAGATATTATAAGTTAAAACATTGTAATGTGTCATGTGCATTTGCAATTTGAAAATATTTTTTTTTATAGTACACTATGATACGAGTGTGCTATGTTGGTCATTAAACCCGAGGCTGTATTATTCGCCATAGGTGAGCGTGATAAGGGCACGTACACATAGCGATCGTTATGCAGGTCCGTTATTTGGTGGCGTATATAGTTCTATGAGCGAGTTCACACATAATACAGTATTCCGGATCCAGTAAAAAATACCGATCCGACAAAATATGCAGCAATCCGTTTTATAGGTCCGTTTAAACGTATACGCTGTTGGCGCATGTAGTTGTATGAGCCAGTTCACAGACATGTCAGTATTCTGGATCCAGTAACAAAATCCCACACACAACGGAAATAATCATCCGTTTTATCTGATCGAAACCGCGCGAGGCTTGGCACGGGAGTGCGCGGGGTGCAGTGTACAGGTGAACTACGCGGGGTGCGGTATGCTGCACACAGGCGCCATTTGCCCTGTGCATTTGCCGCTTTCATTCGCTAGCTAGAGTACACGTGTCCAGTGCGCTCCTAATCATGGCAAGCAAGGCGTTTGAAAAATACATTGACCAAGAAGTTTTGATAAATTGTGTTGAATGTAGACCAGTTCGTTCGGCATAATCGGACCTGTAAATGCTGTGTGAATATTACTTCCAGTAGCGACGGATCCGTTAAAAAGGATCTTGTAAAACGGACGTTCTGTGTCTACGCGCCCTAAGCCAAGTGTGTAATGATCAATTCACACGCGTTTTTCAACACACTTGCGAGGAAAAACAGACTTGTGTTGCTATTAATTTTTAATTATTGAAACAATTAGTGAAAGTGCAATTCTCTAAATGATACCAGTTTTGTTGGCATTTTTACAGTTTGTGTTATGGTATTGGTATTATTAATGTCGTTATTTTCATTTTCTTGGGTAAATGTCGGCGATAATGAAGTATTTTCATGGGAGTTGGTTGATTGTTGTAAATTTAAGGGCTCATTAGGGGAAGCAGAAGGCATTAACAGTGTCACGAGAAGTAGATTGTCGCGGCTCAGGGCAAGACTTCTTCGTGTGTAGCTCCATATTAATTGCACATGTTATTTTAGCACTAATGTTTGCCTTGTTAAAAACAAAATCTTCGACATAAGATTCAGCGACTGCGTCAGATCATCATCCGCCATGACGCTTTAAGGTTAATATTAGGTCCTTACCTATGAAATTGCCGTTTTACATAGAAAAAGTCAAACAATTTTTTTTTTTTAAGAAAAATATATATCGTCCCCGTAGAGCGAAAAGTCAATAAGTCTAAAAAGAAGAGTTAGGAGTTTTTCTCAAGTTTTAGTTCTTACAACATAGACTTTATTTTATTTCCTTTAAAATAAATCTAAAAACATAAAGGTATGTAACCGCAAGCCAAAATTATGAAAATTCATATTTTCAAAAACTTTAACTCTCATTAAGTCTACTATTCGCTCTACGGGGACGATATTTAATTAAACGAAGTATTGGCCATTATTGTCGATGCACTTTTGCCATTTGATAGGAAGTTCGTTGATGCCTCTGCTTTAGAAATCCTGCGGACGGGAATCGATGAACTTTTATAGAAGTTTTTCACCGCCTCGATGGGCTGTAAATTTTTCCCCTGTAAAAAGTTATCCAAATTTCGAAAAAAATGGAACTCAGTTGGAGCAAGGTCTGGTGAGTATGGTGGGTGACGGATAGTTTCCAGTACCCCTCATTTGTGTGCCTATTCAACAACTAAAGACAAGCTTTGACGTGATTTTGTTATTGTTGTTCAGTGAGTTAATACGGTACCCACTTACCGAACTTTTTTATCTTTCCAATTTGACGAAAATTAATCAGTATAGATTTATCACTTACGTTGAAGGCTTCTGCAAGTTTCGACGTGGCTCTCCTTCCACTATTGCTTTCACTCATCGTTATCGACTTTCGTTTTCCGTCAGCCTTATTGTTGAGATCAAAATTTCCAGAACGGAAGCGAAAAGCTGTTATTACAATGAAAAGCTGTTATTCTGTCGTTACAAACAGACACCTTAATTTTGTTTATTTGTATAGGTCATAAATTATAGAACATGAAGTTAGATTAGGTAGAAAATTACACTAAACAGGGAATTAAACTTTCAAACATTTAGTCTAAAATATTTAGGACAAATATTGAATTGTGAAACTGAATTGGTATCAAATGAATAAATTATGGTATGGCTTGGTTGAGACTCGCACATACCAGGGAAGCATGGCATAAAAGCAAGGTTTTAACGCAGCAGTGGGCGGAACAAGTCAGTCAATGATGAAGATGATTATGAAAATTATGCAATCAAATTACTATTCTGCAGCATATTAGTACTATCAACTTGATTCCAGGACCATCACTGAAGGTATCCACACCACACCATTGCCAACTAAAAGTTATATTATTACTTGGGTCTTTTTACTATTACTAAACAATTTATTTGCCGTGAACCACACATGAAATTCTTGTAACGTAGCATTTACCCTTTCTATCAACTCTACAATGTCATTAGCTGCCACTACGGCATTTGTGTCATCTGCGAAAATTACTAATTCAATGTCCGGTAAAATTGTATTTCGATAATTACATTAATAAATAATAAAAATAAAATAGGTCTTAAAATAGATCCCTGTGGGACACTCGTTGATACACGTACAATTTTGGATGTATACCTTTTCTTATAATTATTCTGAGTTTTGTCAATTTCAACGTACTTACATCCACCTGTTTTTAAGTAGGATGAGAATAGTCGCAAAGCATTTCCTCTTATTCCGTAATAACTCATTTTAGTCAGAAGTAATTCATGGTCAATTGTGTCAAATGTAGAGCTTAAATCTAGGAAAATCCCTGTAACTCTCATTTTATTATTAATGTTGTTGAACACATCATCCAATAACGTATCCCGTCAGACGTGCCAACACCCTTTTGATACCCAAATTGTCTTTTATTTAAAACTTTATTTAATCGTAAGTATGCTAAAAGTCGAATTTTAAGAATCTTTTCAAATAATTTTGACAGCACTGGTAATAGAGAGATGGGTCTATAGTTTTTAGGATCAGACTTACTTCCCTTCTTATACACAGGTATTACTTTCGCCATAAGGGGTCATTAGCAAATTAGTCAATAGCTGTGACCTTCGATCAGGTGATTAGATTAGTCGTTGTCGTGTCAGTCGTTGTGTCAACATTTTGTCATTGTTAAAATTAATTCAGTCTAGCTATAGACAAAAAATACTAGTGCTCCTTAGTAATTCACCAAAATATTCAAAAAATAAACAAAAGCATAGTACCTAGTAGACACTATGTTTTTCTTTTAATATTATATTTGGCTAAAATATATCTGCTTTCAGCTAAATTTTAGCCAAATAACTAATAATATAAGGAATCATTTAGGCACATGAATCCTTTATCTATCTCAATGATTTATAGCTAATCAAAAGCTTGTTGTTCTGTATATTGTAACAAAATACAAGAAACGCTATTTTAGTAAGTAGGTACCTATACAAAATAAAGTTCCTAGGCAGAGAAAATACCGTATAGGTATAACTAGCCTAAAAACACCTTTTACGTTGGGTCGTATTCACCTACAACTTTTAGTCAGCAATCAAATACTTAGTAGCTATATAGTTTTTTATGCGCCTACCTAAGTAAGTACATCGGAATGGTAGCAACACTAAAGGCTACCGCAAACAGGCGCGACGCGGCAGTGCGATGCGACAGCGTGACGCGACTCTAGAGAGAAATTTCCATGAAGCTTATGTGACAGTATAGCGCTTACAGGACAGCCATGCTGTCTGAGAGTATGCGGATCGAGTGGTCCTTTACTTCTCTGGCCATGATGGCTGAAGCGCCTAGAGAAATACCCATGCGTTCGGCCTGGAACCCTGTGATATTAAACCCCAATGGTGTGGTTATATGTATGTTGATGTTGTAGTCGCCACGCAGGCTAGTCTTTCCATGCGTTGTAAATTGTTGGAGGCTGTAACTAGTATTGTGCGGGGCCACCAGATCACGGCCCCGTAGGTGACCCTGGACCGGATCACTGCGGTGTACAGCCATAGTATAATTTTGGGGGATAGGCCCCACTTCTCACCTATCATTTTTCTGCACTGCCAGAAGGTGATGCAAGCCTCGTTAAGTTTGTTGTCTAAATGACTACCTACTCCAGTTTAACTTACTGTCTAGAATGAACCCGAGGTACTTGACTACGTTGGCCAACTGGATTTCTTTAGTGAACAGTTTTGGTAGTTGTAAAGGGCCTAATGCTCGATTTTGGGTAAACATCAGTTAAAGTGGTGTTCATTGGTAACTAAAATTCCCTGCACCATCTTTCCAAACTACGCAGCGCTTGCTGAGTGAGGTTGCAGATCGTTCCCGTCACCTTCCCCAAGACAAGCAAGGTTCAAGGTGCAAGGTTATCTGCGTAACCTATTGTGTTATAAAGGTTGGCGTTGAGTTTGGTGACGAGGTCATTAATCACCAGATTCCATAGAAAGCGGGACAGCACCCCTCCCTGGGGGCAGCCTCTGGCTATCATGGCTAACTGCTGCTCGTCCTCAAGGTTAACCACTCGTTTGCTTAATCCAGTCGGTTAGTATTTGTTATATTTCATGTCTGGAGAGGGCGCCGCTGATGTTGGAGAAGTTGGTTTTGTCGAAGGCTTCTTCGATGTCTATAAAAGTGCCCAGGCATTTGTCTTTCTGATGAATCGCTTCCTCTATCTGGTTGACTACTAGAGGAAGAGCGGATTCGGTCTACTGACCAGAGCCGTGTGTAGCGGTATGGTTTTCAGAGCGCCGTCCCTCAGTTCCCTATCGAACAGCCTTTCCAGAGCCTTTAGCATAAAGGTGGTCAGGCTGATTGCTCGGTGGGATTTGGCGTTTGTGTAGTCACCCTTACCTGGCTTAGAGATGAATATTACTTTCAGGATCTCTAACAATTTAATCGTTTCTATGTGGATTTCCAATAATTCATAGGCGTTTTGCTAATAAAAAATAAAAAAATATGAACAACTCTTTTATTTTGCATAATAATTACAAAGAATATCAACAAACATTACCTAACCTATACCGTACCTTTAAATTAAAACTACCTAAATCCTAACATTAAAGTCGTCTTCATTTTCAATACGATTAATAATCTATTATAACCTAAGTGATCCAGGACCAGTCAAAAGTCTTCTCAATGTTTTCACTAGGATCACAAGGGGTTGGCGGTTCCACCCTTTTTTCCACTTCTGGGGCCAACTGCTGGACTTCAGTGTGCGAAAGCTGGTAAGGTTGCACCTGTATTTGTGCCTGCTGGTACTGCGCTTGGCATTCCTCCTCCGACATGAAAGACTGATACATACTCTGCACCGAAGCCTGGACTGGCACCGAGGTTGGTAGACTCGTATTTGGCATTAAAACTGGGATGGGAACTGCTGGATACTGTTCCAAATAAATATTTCCCTGATTGTAGACCTCGTTACTTATACCCGTATACTGCTCATTCATAAGCATCGGTATGTGAATGTTGCCCATTTCAGCAGATGATTCAGGTGTGCCAGCTTCTTCTGAGTCTTCCATACTCTCGGCTCTGTCTTTCTTTTCCTTCATGCGGCGGTTCTGGAACCATATCTTGATGGTGCGTTCGTTAAGGTGCAAGCTGTCTGCTAGTTCAAACCTACGAGCACGATCCAAGTAGCGTGTCCTGGCGTATTCCTGTTCTAACTCCATCATCTGTTGGCTCGTGAACGCAGTTCTGATGCGCTTTTGTTCCTTGACTCCTCCAGTGGCTATATTTCTGGTCGAGCCAGATGGTGGAGAGATGAATCTTCCGAGAGCTGATTGATTAGACCCGCTTGGCCGTGCAATAATCTGACAATTTTGTGTGTGTAGAAAATTTTGTCCGTGTATTATTTGCGGTTAAGTTCCTCTTGTAGGGTTAGAAGCTGCATACCCAGAAGGTACTGTGTTCCTTGGATAAGAGATGTTCATGAAATTCGGTGGGTTATACACGACTTGGTTGCTGAGAATGTTGATGTCGTTGACCCTGTTGGTGACATGGTACTCACTGGAGAAATTGCTGGTAGACACTGGTACTGACACAACGTTGTGTAGTGGCAACTCGTTCCGCTCCGGAGGCTGTGAACAAAAGAAAGATTGTATTAGCTACTAGCAGTTTGCCGCTTCACCCGCGTTGATGTCAATACTTCCCTCTTTGAATCGGATTTTGTTCACAATTTCATGGGTTTTAACTTTTTTGCGCAGAACCCTAATTATTTTTCTAAAATAAAAGAAGCCTAAGCTACTTCTTATAACAAAAGCTTGGGAAAGTTACATCCAAATCGATTTAGCCATTTAACAGATGAGCCGGAACAAACAGACAGACAAAAATTTTAAAAACAGTTTTTTTATTGTAGTACCATATATTAATTATATGTACTTTCATATGCATTAACATCGCAGGGGGAGTCAAACTTCTCACTCCCTCCCTCGACACGAGGAGAGGCCCGCCGTGGCGAGCCGGCACCAGCCGAGGGTTGCGGAAGGATCGTACGTTCCAGTTACCCCCGGCGTAGGTGTGAGATGAAACACCGGGGAGGTTTTTAGTCAGTAAGAGTCTGACAGACCCATCCTTATGTTAGCTTCCTATATTCTTGCAAATAAATTCATTCATTGATTCATCCGCCCGCTCTATGGCGGAGAACATCCATGGGGATTTTCTACCCCGGAAAAAAAAGGTAGAAAATAAACAGGGACTAAACAGGGAATTTAACTTTCAAACTTTTAGTCTAAAATATTGAGGACAAATAATGAATTCAAAACTGAATTAATTACGGTAAAACTCGCACACACCAGGGAAGCATGGCATAAAAACAAGGAGGTGTTAACGCAGCAGTGGGCGGAACAAGGCTGTCAATGATGATGATGATTTTGAAAACTATACAACAAAATTACCTGAGTATTCTGTAGCATATTAGTACTACCAACTTGATTCCAGGAACCGTCGCTGAAGGTAACCACACTATTGCCAACATTATAAGGAGTTGGTGTCGAAGACTGACCTGAAGTGTTAAAACTCATTTTTTTTTTAATATTCTAAGTTATAAATGGAGTAACGTTCACAACTAAAGCCAACTACCTTATTATTATCTTTCGAGATTGTTACTGGTTTTAAATATCTACAAAGGGGTAATTAGCAAATTAGTTATCCCGTAATAAGGGGTACTTAACAAATTATTCAAAACCTTTAATCAGGTGATTAGTTTAGAAAGTCGTTGTGTCAACATTTTGTCATTGTTAAAATTTCTCTATTTCATATATTTTATTAGTTTATGAAGATTTCTCTATATTACTATCTAGTTATTATCAGTCTCATGTTTTAAGTTTGAGTAGGAATTGTTACTCTGATAGTGATTTTCTCAAGTATCCTTATAGAAATAACAAAAATGTGACCTTTTCTTCCTTCTCGATAAATAACAAATATGAAAAGTATTAAAACTAACGCTACCATTTCTTATTACTTGGTTGTTTGCTTACGTTTTAATATGTCACCCGTCACTTGTTAGATACCCAAGCGCTTTCTTCTCATTTCCATCTACCATACGTTTACAACATCATTTGTTCATAAATTAAATGGATCTAGAAGGTATTAATTAAATAATTATTTTTTTAATTTCCAAGACATTGAAAATAACTGCTTCCTACACAAATCTCAAACAAGTTTCTTCTCTTTGAATGCGTTACTTTCAGTAACAACATTGTAGACTTCAACAAATATTTTAAAACACCAGTAGGTAACATTCCAATAGGTAATGCCCCACTACTTAGTCCATGTAGAACTAATTTAATTTTGCTGCAGCACAAATACTTATAGCAGATGTAATCATTAATCTAATATATAATTAAATAGCATAAGTTTATTTGGTGCTTGTTAAAACTAGCCTCATCTAATTGACAATTGATTAATAGGTATCTATGTCTTTAAAGGAACGTTTAGTTACGAGAGGACATTTCCTTACGTTTTCTATGATATGGCTTTGGCTTTAGTAGGTTACAGGTATACCTATACCAAAATAAATATTGTTTTCAGCTTTAGGAAAGCTTTGAGCTTTGATATGAAATAAACTGGTTACGGTCTTAAGGTCACTGCCAATTTATCTTATCTGGTGCCTATTTAAAACTCAAATACCTACTGATAAAAATACGAAAATATTTGTAACCATACAACAAAACAACATTAGCATTGCTTCAATTAGAAGCAGATAACGGTCAAATGTGTTATTATGTTATATTTCTACTATCTAAAGCCGCAGCCGCACTTCTAAGGCGCCTGCGACGCTTATTACAAACTTTAAGAAAGCTTATGTAAATCAATGGAGAAGCGTCATGCTGAACGCGTTTCAGTCTAGAACCACCATCCGAGCTAACCTTTCTGTACATACCCACCTACTAACGTTAGATCTGCACATAAGACTTATACAAGTATATATCATTATGGGTAGATACCTACAAGGTATGAACTTTGCTAGAAAGACACCTATTTTATTTTATGCTAGGTACCTATATTTTTATCACATGGGAAAATATTTGTGAGTAACACTCTACTTATTAAATAGTCGAAATATAATAATCAATACCATACCTTTTAGTGTTATGACGATACGGTTTTGATACTGGGGAACGTCTATCAAAATCGGGATTGAAACCAAATATCTACTTAATAACGCCCAAATCTCAGTTTGACTTAACTGCGAGACGCAAGAGTCTCGCAGGCTTAGTCTTGTTCTTGCTTAAATCTTGCAGGGGTCAGTCTTAGTCTTGGCCTTGCTACAATTAGTCGATCTTGGTCTTGGTCTTGCGAAAATGCAAGAACAAGAGCAAGATTGCAAGACCAAGACCGATTTTGTTCAACACTAACGGACGCGCAGAGAGAGATCGCCATCGTCGTCCTCGTCGTCGCCTGCACAGTCGCCGCCATCTCCGGAAGAATCACACAATACAAAACGGCAAAATATGTCGGGAATACAGGTCGGGAGATACGGTTACAATCCAAACCACCTCCTAAAAACACATTCAACCTTTAAACTGGAGGGACCCACCTCGGCAAACACAGAAGCAGCTGTCCACAGAGCCTCGTGCCAACATGAACCACAGCAGTGGGCCACGACAAACAATCATAAGGAGAACTGCGGCAGCACCACGGGGAGGCTACCGGAGATCCAATTTCAACAGTCAGCGTTATCACAGGAACTAACACAAACTGGAAGGTTAAAGTTTTTTTATAATAAATAAATGAAAAATAAAATACCTTTATTTCAGACCCTAAGTCCATAAGTTGTTAGTGGTTAGTCACAGATTGTGCTTATATGCTATGTTAGTGTTATTAGTACGATTAGTTTACGATAATCCTATAGCTATCTTTACCCAGTGTCTTTGTATGGGGTAGTCCGCTCTTTTTTTTTTTTTTTTTTTTTTTTGTGGATGGGAAATCATCAAATGACTTCTCCCGCTCTGGGCGGAGCGGGAGGGCGTGTCAGACTTTTACTGACTAAAACCCACCCGTGTTCCTTCTGTTGCCTGTGCCGGGGCCACGGTAACTCTTTCGAACATCCCGCAACCCTAGCTGGCATCGGCCCTAGCGGACCCCGTCAATAGTGCTGACATCTCTTTGAGGCGCGCGTGGAACACGACGCGCCGTCGACTCGGGCCTGGTCCTTACCGGATGGCGAGCTACCCATTGCTCGCCGTCCGCAAGCCCGCGCCTACGGTGGCCGGGAATCGGCTGCCGATTCCCGACGCCCAGGGCGTCTCCTGCGGCGACTAGGGGCGTGAGGGTGCAAAGCTTGCCTCTCCCTCACGCGTCCCGCCTCCTCCTTCACGAGCATTACTGCTTCGCAGAAGGAGGTAATGGCTTCCCATGCACTCTCGCTCCGTACCATGGCCTGGACCAGGGCCGGACGCGAGAGATCGCCGCCGCCGATCGCTTCCGCGAGGACACGGCGGTGCTCCGCCCAAGCCGGGCAGACCTCCACCGTATGCTCCACCGTGTCCTCCGGGCGATCCACACAGTGGTGACACCCGGGCGTTTCCTCCCGCCTTATCCGGAACAGGTACCTCCCGAAGCACCCGTGTCCGGTGAGGACCTGCGTCAGGCGGAAGGTGAGGACGCCGTGGCGCCTCTCCAGCCACTCCTCAAAGAGGGGACTTATCGCCGCAATTGTGGCGTGCCCAGCGCTGGGTTGCGACAATCGCACTCTCCATGCCGCCATGAGATCCTGCCGGAGCTCTGTCCGCCGTGCCGCGATTTCTCGCGGCAACGGAGTTACGCCCCGGCGTCCTGCCTCCTCGCGCCACTCCCAGATGTGCGCGAGGACTTTTGCCTCCAGATCCCATGGCGGTAATCCGGCAAGGAGGTTCGCCGCCTCCCCGGAGACCGTGCGGTATCCCCGGGCTAACCGGATGGCCATGACCCTCTGGGACGCGTTCAACCGACGGACCGGTCGCCGCCTCACGGAACGCGCCCACACCGGAGCTCCGTAAAGGGCCATGGACCGCACGACCCCCGCGTAGAGCCTCCGGCAGGAGGCGTTTGGACCCCCCAGATTGGGCAGGAGCCGCCCCAAGGCAGCCCCGGCCCGCTCCAGTCTGGGAGCCAAACGTCGGAATGGGGTAGTCCGCTCTGCCAACAATCATTTTCAGGATGCCGTTACGAGTGTTACGCAAGCGTTTGATAAGATAAAAATATATTTAGTTGCTCAAACATGTGTACAATGCATGCAGGATAACAAAAATATATATATTTATATATAGTTTCAGACATGTTTGCCACATACTATGGCGTGCAAATATTATGATTCGTAATGATTAATTTCAACACAATATCAATAATTTAACGTCAATTCAGCAAACAACAATAAAATTAGGTATAAATGTCAACAGTAAAAAAATATATAAAAATATAATAATAATAATGCATAAAAAAATCTATGTCAAAATAAAAGATTCTGTTAAAAATTCATTAATAGTGTAATATGCTTTGTTATTTAGAAATAACTTTAGCTGTTTTTTAATTCTAAATTACTAAGCTGCCTCCAACTTTTGGGTAACTTATTATATATAGTGGGAGTCATGCAGAAAACACTTTTGCGCATAAGTGCAGTCCTGCTCCTATGCAGACAAAGCTGTCTTTGATCACGCCTGTTTCTGGAAAATTTCTCTGCCATTCGCGAAAATAACTTTTTATTACTTCTAACAAACATTACTGTTTCTAAAACATAAAGTGATGCCAATATCAATATTTTATACCGTATGAAAAACGGCTTACAACTATCGGCGGTTTTTAACTTAAACATGGCTCTGAGGCATCTCTTTTGTGCTTTAAATGCGACTTCTTTATTCGTTGAGTTACCCCAAAAGATAACACCGTGTCTGAGAACAGATTCAGATAACTAAAAAGTCAGGGCCTCTATATGCGCCTTCCAATTTAAATTTCGATCTATTGTAAGTCCTAGAAACTTAGTTGTATTAACTGTGTCAATTCTTATGTCATTATATGTTATGTCAAGATTGGAAAAAAGTCAATGCGCGCTGGCTTAAATGCATATAGTCTTGTTTAAATAAATGTTTAAATTGTTATTGTCTAACCATTCTAAAGTTTCTTGTAATGTATTATTTATGTCCTGTTTATAAAAATCTCTTTGATTGCAAGGTATCGTTATTGTACTGTCATCTGCGAATAGTGTCATAGGATATTTGATTGCCATTGGGAAGTCATTAATGTAAAGAGTAAAGAGCGGTGGACCTAGTATACTTTCTTGTGGAACTCCGTATATAACGTTACGTTCATCCGATAGAAAGATTTCTTCTCTTTTAGTCTTAATATTGCTGTCTGCTTATTTCTGTTATTTGTTTTCTGTCGTGTAGGTACGACTTTAAGAGCGCAAGGACATTTCCTCTTACCCCGTAAGCATCAAGCTTTTTAGTAAAATATTATGTTGCACATAATCAAATGCTTGGGTCATGTCACAAAATATCGCTCACATTGGAGTGTTTTTATCCATATTTGTCATTACAGTATGCAAAAAATCATAAATAGCCATGTTAATTGTCTTGTTTTTTCTAAATCCTTTTTGTTCTTTACAAAGAATATTATTCACTTCTAAATATAAATTGAGTTCTTTATAAGTATACTTTTCAATTATTTTTGAGAACAAAGGAATTAATGAAATCGGTCTGTAGTATTCCATCAACTGCCTGTCTAGTTTTTTAAGCAATGGCTTTATTACCGATTTTTTCAGGGCATCTGGAAAAATACCTTCGCTTATACACAAATTTACAATATAACTCAAAGGGCAACAAATTTCCTCGACTACTGCTTTGAGTATTTTTGTACAAATGCCATCGTAACCTGTTTGTATTTTTAAGGGCTAAACTAATTTTTAATACGTCATTTGGCCAACTTGGAGCCATGAACATAGAATCCTTCCTGTTTAAAATATGTTTTGTGTCTCTATCTCCCGAATTAATAATGGGCTCGATTTTATCAATAAAATAATTATTAAATACATTAGAAATACATTTTGGGTCCGAGATAAATTCATTTTTATTAATTCTAAGATTATCAATATTAATATTTGGCATATTTAACTTTGTTTCATTTATAATTTGCCATGTTGTTTTGGATTTATTTTTTGATGTCTTTATTTTATGATTATTTTGAGCTCGCTGAGTTAAATTAATAAGCTTTTTAAATAGTTTTGCGTAATTTTATTTTATTCTGCTGAATAGGTTTCAAACGGAACTGCCACAGTAATTGGCGTTTTTTCTCACTGCATTTTTTGATACCACGTGATACCCATTTTTGTTTTTTATGGGCATTTACCGAAACGATAGTTTCGGGGAAGCACTGTCTGTAAAGTAATAAAAAAAACATTTGAAAACGCGTTATATGCTACATTTGGGTCATTTGTTTCATATACTTCTGAAAACGTCTGACTCCGCAGACAAGACTTAAATTTAATAATGTTATCGTTATGATAGTCACGTCTTCTCCTACTCCACCGATTAAAAGTACACACAGCTCAGTTACTGAAATGCCCAATTAGCACAGTTAATATTCACTAAAATAATAAAAAGATAGATTTGATTTTGAAAATGTCTTTATTTTTTAAACATTTGTTACAATTTAGATAAAACTTTAAACATGTCTGTACATAGCAGGGGCGCAGCGTTCATACAACCCGATTCCTATCGGCTTCCCTTCGGACCAACCACTCTTCTTAATGTCTGCTATTGCCAAATAATATGATACTTCTGTATGTGTAACTGTGTAATCACATCACATTACATAATTATTTTATTTTATTTCATTTTATTTATTTATTTACTGAATAATTTTTTCTTCGGCTTCCCTTTAATGATAATTGTAGCTGCGTCACTGCTACATAGTGATCATCGAAGGTCGTATAAAGTATAATGAGTGATCAAATGAACTTACCTGTAAGTGATGTTCGATCATTATTATATGAAGACTATGTCCTTCGATGATCACTGTGTAGTTTCCTCGACATCCATGGAACCATGGGCGCCGGCAGGGGGGTGCCAGGGGGTGCACTTGCACCCCTTGGGAATCTCGGGATCAACAGGAATTATTGAAATAAAAAGCCGTCTGTTGGAAATCATTTTTTTATTCACAATAATTAGTAGGCAGTAATTATACAATTCTCATTTAAAAAGCGATTAATTTCGATCGTCGTGAACAAGTAGGTGTGAGCCGTGACGGCTGGGTACCTATATAATAAATTCATAATGAATAGTCCGAAATTTGTAAATGTCTCGAACATTCAGACTAAAATTTCATCTTTTTATTAACAATCATATACGGCAAAGATTGTAAGAAAACTAAAATCTGCACCACCTGGAAATTATTTCTGCCGACGCCTATGCATGGAACCGACGCACGTTTATTCAAGGCTTAAGTTGAACCAGGACCAGTCAAAAGTCTTCTCAATGTTATCACTAGGAGCACTAGAGGTTGACGGTTGCGCCCTTGGTTCCACTTCTGGGGCCAACTGCTGGACTTCAGTGTGCGGAGGCTGGTAAGGCTGCACCTGCATTTGTGCCTGCTGGTACTGCGCCTGGCATTCCTCCTCCGACAGGAAAGACTGATATATACTTTGCACCGAAGCCTGGACTGGCACCGAGGTTGGTAGACTCGTATTTGGTATTAAAACTGGGATGGGAACAGCTGGGTACTGTTCCAAATCAATGTTTCCCTGATTGTAGACCTCGTTATTTATACTCGAATACGGCTCATTCATAAGCATCGGTATGTGAATGTTGCTTATTTCAGCAGGTGGTTTAGGTGTGCCAGCTTCATCTGAGTCTTCCATACCCTCGGCTCTGTCTTTCTTCTCCTTCATGCGGCGGTTCTGGAACCATATCTTGATGGTGCGTTCGTTAAGATGCAAGATGTCTGCGAGTTCAAACCTACGAGCACGATCCAAGTAGCGTGTCCTGGCGTATTCCTGTTCTAACTCCATCATCTGTTGGCTCGTGAACGCAGTTCTGATGCGCTTTTGTTTTTTGACTCCTCCAGTGGCTATATTTCTGGTCGAGCCAGATGGTGGAGAGATGAATCTTCCGAGAGCTGATTGATTAGACCCGCTTGGCCCTGCAGTAATCTGACAATTTTGTGAGTGTAGAAAATTTTGTCCGTTAGTTCCTATTGTAGGGCTTGAAGCTGCATACCCAGTAGGCACTGTGGTCCTTGGATAAGAGATGTTCATGAAATTCGGTGGGTTATACACGACTTGGTTGCTGTGAATGTTGATGTTGTTGACCCTGTTGGTGACATGGTACGCACTGAAGACATTGCTGGTAGACACTGGTACTGACACAACGTTGTGTACTGGCAACTCGTTCCGCTCCGGAGGCTGTGAACAAAAGAAAGATTTTATTAGCTACTAGTTGTTGCCCGCGGCTTCACTCGCGTTGATGTCAATACTTCCTTCTTTGAATCGGATTTTGTTCACAATTTCATGGGTTTTAACTTTTTTGCGCAGAACCCTAATTATTTTTCTAAAATAAAAGAAGCCTAAGCTACTTCTTATAACAAAAGCCAGAAAAAGTCACATCCAAATCGGTCTAGCCGTTTAACAGATTAGCCGGAACAAACAGACAGACAAAAATTTTAAAAACAGTTTTTTTATTGTAGTACCATATATTAATTATATGTACTTTCATATGCATTTACGACATTTTCATATGCATTAACATCGCAGGGGGAGTCAAACATCTCACTCCCTCCCTCGACACGAGGAGAGGCCCGCCGTGGCGAGCCGGCACCAGCCGATGGTTGCGGAAGGATCGTACGTTCCAGTTACCCCCGGCGTAGGTGTGAGATGAAACACCGGGGAGGTTTTTAGTCAGTAAGAGTCTGACAGACCCATCCTTATGTTAGCTTCCTATATTCTTGCAAATAAATTCATTCATTGATTCATCCGCCCGCTCTATGGCGGAGAACATCCATGGGGATTTTCTACCCCGGAAAAAAAAGGTAGAAAATAAACAGGGACTAAACAGGGAATTTAACTTTCAAACTTTTAGTCTAAAATATTGAGGACAAATAATGAATTCAAAACTGAATTAATTACGGTAAAACTCGCACACACCAGGGAAGCATGGCATAAAAACAAGGAGGTGTTAACGCAGCAGTGGGCGGAACAAGGCTGTCAATGATGATGATGATTTTGAAAACTATACAACAAAATTACCTGAGTATTCTGTAGCATATTAGTACTACCAACTTGATTCCAGGAACCGTCGCTGAAGGTAACCACACTATTGCCAACATTATAAGGAGTTGGTGTCGAAGACTGACCTGAAGTGTTAAAACTCATTTTATTTTTAATATTCTAAGTTATAAATGGAGTAACGTTCACAACTAAAGCCAACCACCTTATTATTATCTTTCGAGATTGTTACTGGTTTTAAATATCTACAAAGGGGTAATTAGCAAATTAGTTATCCCGTAATAAGGGGTACTTAACAAATTATTCAAAACCTTTAATCAGGTGATTAGTTTAGAAAGTCGTTGTGTCAACATTTTGTCATTGTTAAAATTTCTCTATTTCATATCTTTTATTAGTTTATGAAGATTTCTCTATATTACTATCTAGTTATTATCAGTCTCATGTTTTAAGTTTGAGTAGGAATTGTTACTCTGATAGTGATTTTCTCAAGTATCCTTATAGAAATAACAAAAATGTGACCTTTTCTTCCTTCTCGATAAATAACAAATATGAAAAGTATTAAAACTAACGCTACCATTTCTTATTACTTGGTTGTTTGCTTACGTTTTAATATGTCACCCGTCACTTGTTAGATACCCAAGCGCTTTCTTCTCATTTCCATCTACCATACGTTTACAACATCATTTGTTCATAAATTAAATGGATCTAGAAGGTATTAATTAAATAATTATTTTTTTAATTTCCAAGACATTGAAAATAACTGCTTCCTACACAAATCTCAAACAAGTTTCTTCTCTTTGAATGCGTTACTTTCAGTAACAACATTGTAGACTTCAACAAATATTTTAAAACACCAGTAGGTAACATTCCAATAGGTAATGCCCCACTACTTAGTCCATGTAGAACTAATTTAATTTTGCTGCAGCACAAATACTTATAGCAGATGTAATCACTAATCTAATATATAATTAAATGGCAAATTAAGCTGTCGACAACCTCGGACACCATGGCCTGTCCTGCTGCAGGAGTGCAGGCCGCATAGCACGACACGCCAGCATTAACGATATTATTCGTCGAGCTCTTGTCACCGCCGGCGTACCAGCGATATTAGAACCAAGCGGCTTGGTACGTGACGATGGGAAGAGACCAGACGGCATGACGTTGTTGCCTTGGAAGGTGGGTAGACCTCTGGTGTGGGACGCAACCTGTGTCGACACCCTTGCGCCATCTCATGTTCCAAGCACGGCGAGCTGTGCTGGCGCCGCTGCTGCGGCTGCTGAGACCCTTAAGCGGCGCAAATACTGTAACCTTATCGGTAACTACAGTTTTGAGCCGTTTGGGGTCGAAACGCTCGGGTCATGGGGCCCGAGTGCGCGTCTCCTTTTTAAGGAAATTTCTCGCCGACTGGTCGACACTTCACGTGACCAGAGGGCTGGCTCGTTCTTTGGCCAAAGAATTAGCATTGCCATTCAACGTGGCAATGCTGCCAGTCTTCTGGGCACGTTTCCGGATGACAGCGATGCGGACGAGTACTTCGACGCCTAAGTTTCCTTTTGTTTTGTATATTTATTTGTATAGTTAGTTAGTTCGTTAGTTAGTAGAAAAAGATATTTTAAGTTTTTTTTAACATATAATTATTATACTAATAAATACATATATATATTAAAAAAAAAAAAAAAAAAAAAAAAAAAAAAAAAAAATTAAATGGCATAAGTTTATTTGGTGCTTGTTAAAACTAGCCTCATCTAATTGACAATTGATTAATAGGTATCTATGTCTTTAAAGGAACGTTTAGTTACGAGAGGACATTTCCTTACGTTTTCTATGATATGGCTTTGGGTTTAGTAGGTTACAGGTATACCTATACCAAAATAAATATTGTTTTCAGCTTTAGGAAAGCTTTGAGCTTTGATATGAAATAAACTGGTTACGGTCTTAAGGTCACTGCCAATTTATCTTATCTGGTGCCTATTTAAAACTCAAATACCTACTGATAAAAATACGAAAATATTTGTAACCATACAACAAAACAACATTAGCATTGCTTCAATTAGAAGCAGATAACGGTCAAATGTGTTATTATGTTATATTTCTACTATCTAAAGCCGCAGCCGCACTTCTAAGGCGCCTGCGACGCTTATTACAAACTTTAAGAAAGCTTATGTCAATCAATGGAGAAGCGTCATGCTGAACGCGTTTCAGTCTAGAACCACCATCCGAGCTAACCTTTCTGTACATACCCACCTACTAACGTTAGATCTGCACATAAGACTTAAACAAGTATATATCATTATGGGTAGATACCTACAAGGTATGAACTTTGCTAAAAAGACACCTATTTTATTTTATGCTAGGTACCTATATTTTTATCACATGGGAACATATTAGTGAGTAACACGCTACTTATTAAATAGTCGAAATATAACTAATAATCAATACCATACCTTTTAGTGTTATGACGATACGGTTTTGATACTGGGGAACGTCTATCAAAATCGGGATTGAAACCAAATGTCTACTTAATAACGCCCAAATCTCAGTTTGACTTAACTGCGAGACGCAAGAGTCTCGCAGGCTTAGTCTTGTTCTTGCTCAAATCTTGCAGGGGTCAGTCTTAGTCTTGGCCTTGCTACAATTAGTCGGTCTTGGTAAGTCACATCTATTGATACCTACTCACAAACCCCTACTTTACCTAGTACCCGTTAATTATTTTTTTTACCGAATATTGGTACACGACCAACCCGGTAATACTCGTTGCACCGGAACCCGTTATTGTATACTTATTGCTTTGAAATAAGTCTCATTTTCCTTTAAAACTGTAGTATGCATTTCTGTCGGAATAATTGCAAAAAAAAAAAATTAAAAAAAAATGTGATAATACGACAATCGATTGAAAAATTTACGTTTAAACAAATTTATTAGTTATCGAAGTTATATTGCTTAGGTACCCGGTTATTTATGGCTTTCCTAATGGGGAACTCCTTGTTGAGTCCCCCAAGCAGTTCGGTATGTGGTATGTCTTTCTTACTACAGAGATTAAGTGCATTTTAGATTAGACACACTGCCGCCACCGTCGCTTTCTGCTGTATGAACAGGTGGAACGGTGGTAGTCCGAGCATGGCTTCGACTGCTGCAGTCGAAGTAGCCCTCATGCAGCCCGTAGTCACCATGCAGGCTAGTTTTTGCATGCGTTGTAGTTTGTAGGAGGCTGTAACCAGTTTGGTGCGGGATCGCCAGACCACGGCCCCGTAGGTGATCATGGACCTGATCACTGCAGTGTACAGCCATCATATAATTTTAGGGGAAAGGCCTCACTTCTTACCTATAACTGTCCTGCACTGCCAGAAGGTGATGCAAGCCTTGTTTAGTTTGTTGTCTAAATGACGACTCCAGTTTAACTTACTGTCTAGAATGACCCCGAGGTGCTCGACTACGTTGGCCAAATGGAGTTCTGTATTGAACAGTTTTAGTTGGTGGAAAGGGCCTAATGCTCGTTTTTGGGTAAACATCAGTTTTAGTAATGTTCACTGGTAAGTAAATTCCCCGCACCATCTTTCTACAATACGTAGCGCTTGCTGAGTGAGTAAGCAGTTCGTTCCTGTCGCCTTCCCCGAGACAAAGAGTGCTAGGTTGCCTGCATAACCTATTGTGTGATAGTGGTTAGCGTTGAGTTTAGTGATGAGGTCATTAATCACCAGATTCCACAGAAAGGGGGATAGCACCCCTCCCTGGGGCATCCTCTGGCTATCATGGCATACTAAATGATAAATGATTTTATTTCTGGAAGTAGGTTTATACAAACACTTTTACACGTCAAACATTTTTTTTTTAAACTAGATGAGGCCGGCGTTTCCTATCTGACTACTCTGAGAAGAAAGGCCGAAACAAACTCAGAGGTAACAGTCTCTTTTAAATTCCAGACATAATTTTGGTCAGATCATGTGAAGACCATGTAGGTTGGTGTCTGAAATGGTCTTTTGAGGAAAGAACCACACAGATTGAGTGGACCTGTCTAGTCAGTGCAAGCATCTGTCAGTAATCGTGCAGCTCAACATAAAAGTTAAGGAGCTCAACGATTCGACAAACAATACCAAAGAAAGGACATTTGGGTAAGCCGCATAATTTACTCAAACTGGCAAATTATGATTAAAGCTGAGAGAGAAAAAAAAAACCAAGGACCCACATAGTCTTCACATTCACAGTAATTAAAATAATATAACATTTTACAAAGTAAATATTCATGTCATTGTATATATAAAATTCATCAATGACAATGTGTATATAAGAAAAAAAAATAGCAAAAGAAAAGAACAAAAAAAAATCAGTATGTATATAAAAAAAATTAAAAAAAGAAATTAATTGGAGCAGCTCAATCCCACGCCTTTTAGCTTTCTGGCACAACTTACGTTTAATAAATGATTTGAATTTATTAAGGCTCAGATCTTGAACGGGGCTTGGAAGTTTATTATAAAAACGTATACATTGACATCTGAACGAGCCACCTATTTGCTTGAGCCTTGTTGTAGGTACAACAAATTTGTGTTTGTTCCTAGTGTTCATATTATGGATATCACTGTATTTTTTAAACAATTTTATATTTTTATGGGCATATAAAAGATTTTCAAAAATATACTGAGAAGGCACAGTCATTACTGCTGCTCGTCTTCAAGGCAAACCACTCGTTTGCTTTATCCAGTCCGTTAGAACCGGTTTTATTCCATGTCTGGGGAGGGCGCTGCTGATGGTGCAGAGGTTGATTTTGTCAAAGGCTTCTTCAATGACTATAAAATGCCCAGGAAGTTGCCTTTCTGATGAATCGCTTCCTCTATTTGGCTGACTACTAGATGAAGAGCGGATTCAGTCTACTTACCCGAGCTGTAAGCGTGTTGGTTACCGTGTAACGGTATGGTTTTCAGAGCGCCATCCCTCAGCTCCCTATAAAGCCTTTCCAGACTCTTTAGCAAAAAGGCGGTCAGGCTGATTGGTAAGTGGGATTTGGCGTTTGTGTAGTCACCCTTACTTGGCTTAGGGAGGAAAATTACTTTCAGGATCTCTCAGCACAATAAATACAGAGAATATTTACAATCATTACCTTACCTATACGGTACCTTACAATTAAAACTACCTAAATCTAAAAAAGTTAAAATCGTCATCAATTTGATACGATTATTAATCCATTATAATCTACCTGAAACTAAACCAGATACAGGTCTTCTCAATGTTATCACTAGGAGCACTAGGGGTCCGCAGTTCCACCCTTGGTTCCACTTCTGGGGCCTACTTCTGGACTTCAGTGTGCGGAGGCTGGTAAGGCTGCACCTGCATATGTGCCTGCTAGTAATGCGCCTGGCATTCCTCCTCCGACATGAAAGACTGATACATACTCTGCACCGATGTATGGACTTGCACCGAGGTTTGTACACTCGTATTTGGCATTGAAACAAGTAGCGTGTCCTGGCGTATTCCTGTTCTAGCTCCATCATCTGTTGGCTCGCGAACGCAGTTCTGATGCGCATTTGTTTCTTGACTCCTCCAGTGGTTTTGTTGCTTGTCCAGGCATGTGGCTGAGAGGTGAATCTTCCGAGAGCTGACTGATTAGACCCGCCTGGCTCTCCACTATTCTGACAATTTTGAGTGTGTAGAAGATTTTGTCCGCGTATGATTTGCGGGTTAGTTCCTGTTGTAGGGTTTAAAGTTGTATACCAGTAGATACTGTGTTCCTTGGTTATGGGATGTTCATGTAATTCGGCGGGTTGTGTACGACTTGGTTGCTGAAAACGTTGATGTTGTTAACCCTGCTGGTGACATGGTTCACACTGGAGATATTGTTGGTAGACACTGGTACTGACATAACGCTGTGTGGCGGCAACTCATTCAACTCCGGAGGCTGTGAACAATAGAAAAATTTTATTAGCTGTTGCCCGCGGCATCGCCCGCATGGATATCAATACTTCCCTATTTGAATCGGATTTTGTTCACAGTTTCATGGGGTTTTTTTTGCGTGGAACCCTTATTTTCTTTCTAAAATAAAGGTAGCCTATGCTACTCCTTATGACAGCAGCTATCTGCTAGTGAAAGTCCCGTCAATCGGTCCAGTTGTTTCGGAGAGTAGCCGGAACAAACAGACAGACAAAAATTTTAAAAACAGTTTTTTTGTTATAAGTACCGTATATACTTTCATATTTATTTAGTGAAAAGCTTTTATTTTGACGTTACAAACAGACACTCATTTGTATAGATCATAGATTATAAAACATGACGTTGGATTAGGTAGAAAATTACACTTAACAGGCAATTAAACTTTTTTTTTTAATTTAAGATAGGTTTGCTCTTGACTCTAGTCTAGGTCAGAGATGACAGAGACAAAGTCGACGATGGAGCGAGCTTACCCAGAAGAAGCCTGTTAACTCTCACTTTGAAGAGATCGGGGTTGTATACGTTCGGAAACACAGACGCAGGCAGAGAGTTCCACTCCTTTGCTGTGCGCATCACAAAAGACATTTGGAAACGCTTAGTGCGAATTGGTGGAAAAGCATCTAGGTAGGGATGGTAACCTGCAGTGCGTCTAGATCTCCGATGGTAGAAGGGGGCAGGCGGAATGAGGTCGTGGAGTTCTCGAGCACACTCACCGAAGTACAGTCTGTAGAAGACCGACAAGCAGGCAACCTTGCGGCGATGAGCCAAGCTGTGAAGCTTGGCATCCACCAGTCTTACGTCGCCAATGAGCCTCTTAGCTCTGCGTTCCACCGAATCAAGCGCGGCAAGTTGGTATTTAGCTGAGCCATCCCAAAGTTGGTTGCAATACTCCATGCAGGATCGGACTTGCGCTTTGTAGAGAGTTAAAAGCTGTCCAGGCGTAAAGTATCGCTTCACCCTATTTAGGATGCCCAGTTTCTTGGCCGCAGTTTGGGCTTTGTTTGTTGGTGTCTCAATGGTGGATCCGAAGTTGAGACATGATGTCAACTCCATGCCTAGGAGCTCGAGCCGATCAGTTACAGGAACAGATGCACCCCGAGAAGTAGGACTTTGATCGAAACGACTCCTTTTAGCGGAAAAAAGACACGCCTGTGTTTTGGTGGCATTAAAAGAGACCAGATTATCATCACCCCACTAGGAGACAAGACTTAAGGTCAAATCTGTCCGCTCTACCATGGCCTCTCTTAAGGAACGACTTCGGCCCTACTGGTTTTTGCGCTGGACAAGTATCTCTCTGAAACAGTACTATCATCTGCGTACCCAACAATACCAGGTTGAAGTAGGTCATTGATGTGCAGCAGGAAAAGAGTTGCAGAGAGAACAGACTCCGGCATCAATAGCCATAAGAACGGAAGAGCAGCCGTCAACGACTACTCTGATCGACCGTCCACTAAGGAAGTCTGATATCCAGCTACAAAAATCAGCTGCGATGCCATAAGCAGGAAGCTTGCTGAGTAGACCAGCGTGCCAGACCCTGTCAAAGGCCTTCGAGATATCAAGCGATATAGCAAGTGCTTTGCCGTGTTTCTCGATGGCCTCGCCCCAGCAGTGCGTGACATACACAAGAAGATCGCCAGTTGACCGTCCCCGGCGAAAGCCATATTGACGGTCACTGAGGAGATTATTGTTTTCAAGGTAGGTCAGCAACTTACTGTTCAGTACCCTTTCCATAACCTTGCACATAATGGAGGTAATGGCGATCGGACGGTGATGGGCAGGGTCTGCACGGTCGCCCTTTTTGCGCACTGGTTGCACATTTGCAAGCTTCCAGGACCTTGGTACCGTCCTTTTTTTAAGAGAGAGGCGGAACAAGCGTGTCAACACAGGAGACAGTTCAGGCGCACACTGCCTCAACACTCTCGCTGGAATGCCGTCAGGCCCGCTGGCCTTGTTCACGTCTAGACTGCACAATACTTTTCGGACCTCTTTAATGTGAACTGCGATCTCCGGCATCGAGGAGTCACAATGAGGTACAGTAGGTGGTTGCTTAGAGCCAGCGTCCAGACGTGAATTGCTTTCAAAGAGAGATGCAAATAGATTTGCTTTCTCACCTGCAGAGTGAGCCAGCGACCCATCAGGTTTCATCATTGGAGGAAAAGTGGGATGACAGAAATTCGCTTCAGCCGCTTTAGACAGGGACCAGAACTGTGTACTACCCGAAGGGTGCGAAGCCAGCTTAGCCCCAATACGTCCGACATGGTCAAAACGTGCCCCACGTAAAACCCGCTTGCAGAACTTGGCGGCAGAATTAAAAGCTCTCTTCCTCGCGCGAACCCTACGCGCTCTAACTTTGCGGTCGCGGGTCTTGACCCAGGCTTGGTAAGCAGACTCTCTCCGGGCCTCAGCGTGGGCGCATTTTGCATTATACCAAGGCCGAGATTTATGACCGAGAGGGATGTCGGAGAATGGAATAAAATACTCCATCCCCTGCCGAATCACGTCCGCAACCACGTCAGGACAGCACGAGGGGTCACGCGAAGAGCAGCACACTTGCCGCCAAGGATAAGACGCAAAAAAGTGCCGCATCTCATCCCAGTCTGCTGACTTGTATCGCCATATTCGCCTCGTGCCTCTAGTACTCTCATCTGGAGGAGAGCAGGTCGATATGGATTTCACCAGACAGTGGTCAGACGTTCCCAGCGGGTCTGAAACCGATACTGAGTGACTGTCCGGATCAGATGCCAGCAGAAGGTCCAAGCAATTGGGTGTATGGCCGTCAACATCCGGTACCCGCGTTGCCACATTCACCATCTGGGTCAAATCTAGCGTTAAAGCAAACTTGCGCGCCTCTAACCCGGCATGGTCAGTTTTCTGGTACGGGAACAACCACTCTTTATGATGGGCATTGAAGTCCCCCAGAAAGATGAGCTTCGCTGTTGGGTACCGCTGCTGGGCTACGTCAGTCGACTCCACGAGGAAATTAAAGAACGCTGTTGTCTCCTGGTCACCGCTGTGCGATCGGTAGACGCCGATGTAGAGAGATTTCTCTACGCCAGTGTCCACAAGTAGCCATATGGCAGAAAAACCCGATTTCTCAAAGCAACGGAGACGACGACAACAAATGTCATCGCGGACGTACACACAGACCCCAGCTTGTTTCTTAAACTTGTGTTCAAGAGAGTAACCCGGGTAGTTGAGATACGCCACATCCGACGGGGTTGTTATCTTCGTCTCCGTTAGGAAAAACAGGTGCGGCTTCTCAGTCTCAAGATGGTGATGGACCGGATCGAGATTGGAGTACAACGCCCTGATGTTAGTGAGGTGCACTTTTAGAGGGAGGATGTGCAGCCGTTGTCTAGCCTTGTTTTCCTTTTTTACTTTGGCCATATTTGTGAAGAGTTGGGGAAAAAAGTCGACTTGTCGAGGCGCTGCTCAGTAATCCAAGTGGAACACTAGAGCTAACCAAACCTATGGGGAACTCATTTGGAGACTACGAGGACGCCCGAACCCCCCCTGATATGGCCACCAAGTCCTCCCATCCAGTCGTCGGCTGGCACGGTGGAGCATACCGGGATTTTTCGCGAGTTGGCGGGGCAGCCTTTGGCACGTGGCTGGTGAGCTACTTGGGCCCCCTACTGACTGCGGTCGGCCAACGGCTGGCACCGTGCTTCGGATCCCGCTACCCTCCAAAATGAGGTACCCGGCTAGTCATGCCCAGAGACTAAGACCGGTTCTGAACAGCGCAACTGACAATATTCTTCTCCCCCAAAGGCACTGGCACTCCCACACACCGGCGGAACACAGCAAGCTGCTTGGCTCCAGACTCCGGTGGGATGGTGGTCGCGAGCCAGGCGGCCCCTTGCGGAGCCTACCACCGCTAAGTGGGATCGTTCAGCCGTACCACAGGCAAACCCGTGGTGCCGTTGCCCGGGGTGGACCACTAGGAGGTAGATCCCAACCACCCCCGCTTTCAAACTTTTAGTCTAAAATATTGAGGACAAATATTGAATTCTGAAACTGAATTGGTACCAAGTGAATAAATAATGGTATGGCTTGGTTGAGACTCGCACATACCAACGAAGGATGACATAAAAGCAAGGAGGTGTTAACGCAGCAGTGGGAGGAACAAGGCTGTCAATATTATGTATGTAATATGAAAATTGTGCAATCAAATTACCTTAGTATTAGACAGCGTATTAGTGCTATCAACTTGATTCCAGGGACCGTCACTGGAGGTAACCACACTATTGCCAACATTATAAGGAGTTGGTGTCGAAGTAATAATATTCATTGATACGTACTTAGGTATTTGATTAACAAAATATAACAATTATTTATTTATTTATTTATTCACTTCGGACAACAATAAAGTCCATTTCGTTAGTAAAATATCTTATGTGTTAGTAAGTACACAAACATGGAGAAGAATGAAGGTGACTTCAGCAGGATGTGCAGAGAACGATAAACCAAGGAATAAGCTACCTGACCATTCTCCCCACATAGTGCCTCAGAAAAGGGGAGTAAGGACTATCCACCCTGTTTTCAGGATGCTATTGTCACTGACCCGCGTTCTACGCACTTCTACGCATCAGCGTTGCGACTTTTTTGCAAATCACTGCATGGAAGCCGTCAGTTCGGTTCTGAGCAAACATCTCCGATGCGCTACAGAAACGGGGCAATTTCAACAGCATCCTAAAAACATTGTTGTATTGGGTATGTAAGACATCTAGCGATCTTTAGATGTAGCTGACCCATAGACCCCCTGCGTACAGACCTTGACAAAACACCTTGAACAATACAATACATGATATTTGCGTAACTTTAACCGTTTACGCAGCGCACGCAACGAAAGCTCGCAAAAGGAATAAATTTTCCCCGATTTTGCAACATTTTTCATTGATGCTCCGCTCCTATTGGTCATAGCGTGATATTATATAACCTATAGCCTTCCTCGATAAATGAGCTATCCAACACTAAAAGAATTTTTCAATTGTAGTTCCTGAGATTATCGCGTTCAACCAAACAAACAAACTCTTCCTCTTTATGTTATTAGTATAGATTAGTGGCACAACGATCGTATTAGTAAGTTCAACAGGTAAGTAACTATGACTTAGACAAGGCGCGGTGAATAGACGACTTTTACGTATTTGAGGGGGTGAAGCAGATGAAGTGGGACACGAGTAGTCCCGCCCAATGCGGGGTGCACCGCGCGAATTTCGTCGATGCGCGACTTCCATTGCATTCAAGAGCGTAATTTCACAATTTCAGCACAATGTACGATTGGCCCAGCGCGTCACTGTTCGGATTTGCGCCGCGCTTCGAATCGAGATCGAATCTCATTGGATGCATTTCTTTTTTCTTATTTTTTAAACATTATATACTTACCTACATATTTTCGTGTTGTTTTTTTTAAATATATGTTGTTATTTTTACAATATAATATTTGGTTTTCTTTTTTTTAATAATTCATAAAAAATATTGTTTTTATTAAAATAGGAACGCTATTGAATTACCTATTGTTATTTTATCCTATTGGATTATTATTATTTCAATAAAAACAATATTTTTTATTACCTACTACAGATATATTTTAAAGAAGAAAAATAATATACAGTGTGTTACAAAAGAGTGTAAGTAATACCAAAGGAGGCCATTGTACTCATCATTATGAACAACTTTTACTATGGCGCCAACCTATTGTATTCCTATACACCGTAATTAGTGAAAATAAAATCGCGAAAAAAAAAGCTGTTTTATACAAAAAAGTTATTCACTCGGGAAAAAATGGTTAAAAATTTAGTATCCTTTGGCAGGCGGATGGGGGTGTGAGGTGGAGGGGGAAGGAAAGGGGGTCTCCCCTCTCCCCCGGTACCACTCCACTCCCGTGAAAAGGTAACGTACCATTTTTGACAAAAACAGATATTTGTAATCTAACCTCAAAACACTTTAATCACCTATTCATCATCATCATCATATCAGCCGCAGGACGTCCACTGCTGAACATAGGCCTCCCCTATAGATTTTCAATAGGACCGGTTGGAAGCAGCTTGCATCCAGCGCGATCTTGTGGTCTTCATCAGATCGTCTGTCCACCTTGGGGGTGGACGTCCTATGCTGCGCTTGCCGGTGCGTGGTCTCCATTCGAGAACTTTACGGCCCCATCGGCCATCAGTTCTGCGTGCTATGTGGCCTGCCCACTGCCACTTCAACTTGCTAATTCGCTGGGCTATGTGGTTCGTCTACGAATCTCCTCATTTCTGATTCGATCACGCAGAGAGACTCCGAGCATAGCCCTCTCCATAGCTCGTTGGGCTATTTTGAGCTTACTAATGAGGCCCATAGTAAACGACCACGTTTCAGTGCCATGTAATCACCTATTATGGTCGGGGAAAATCACGTGCGGGTCTAAATTTGCGTCCAATCAATATCAACAAAAGCGTCGTCGACGGAGCCCCGCTATGCGGAGCTCCTACTTCTGGGTGGTTTAAAAAAAAATAACCACGAAGGCCGCCATCCCCTTCCAACCTAACCTGTCCGAGTCGGGGTGCCCCAAGTTCCGAGCTCGCTTTGCTCGCTCTTGCATACTAAAGAGGAGTAACACTGTAGACTCCATATCTTTTTAGGTTGTTATCAGATTTAACCACTTTTAACCCCCTGCGCCTGCCAAAGGATACTACGAGTAACCTAAAAAATTATAGGCAAAAAAAAAACAGCTGTTTCACAGCATTTTTTTTTCCACGATTTTATTTTCACTAATTACGGTGTATAGGAATACAACGTGTGGACAGACGGATGCGTGGAGAGACGAATGAAAGGGTTGACATACGGACGGGGTGAATGGATGGACAGGTGAACGAAAAGGAAGGATACATCAAATTTAAACAAGCTAATTATTTTAATTTAATGTTATATTTAAGACGTATTTACGCATACAGAGTGAAATGTAAAGATATAAATTGTAGAAAGAAAAACTACTCAAGTCAGAAATCTTCAAAATTTAGTCTTCTACTACAACAAGGGACGGTTTCTTTGTTGACGTCACTTGACGGGACTACTAATGACGATTTTTTTTCTCGCAGTGGCATTCCCCGAGCTCGCCGAGAATCGACTATTTCAGGCAAAAGCCAGTCTATGAAAAACGACACTAGCTTTTCCTTCATCTTTTTTTCCCAAAAATCGTCATCTTTTTTTATAATTTCTGTTTTTAGTCGCTTGTTTTCACCACTCCACACAGCAAACAAGCACTTTTCTCTACGTGTTACATGGAGCTGCCCTTGAATCTGATAGTACCAATTACTATTTTTGTTCACTTCAATCAGTCCACTTTTTTTATTGTATTTCCATATTTGTATCTTGTTTTCTCTTATACATTCTTCTAGACCCTTTTTGAATGCCACTAAAGGACATTTCACTTCCACTACTGTGTCTTGGCCTATCAAACCATCGGGCGTTGCTCCAATAAAGGGATATTCGTAGTCCACGAACAACCCGCACGGCTCAATGGCGACTTTTTCTTGGATGGCAAGTTGCTGTAAAGCGAGATATTCATTTTCGACGCCATGTGCTATTGCCGCTATATTACTAAGATTACATTTATATAATATATTTTCCACTAACTTGGCTTTGCTGGTATTCTCTCTTCTTTTCACTACTAATCCGAAATTTGATGCTGTTAGCATATTTTTTCTTAGTTCTACCCAGTCATCGCTATCTCTCTGATTTATAGTAGATACTAGTATTTTTTCTTTGTCTGAAGTTAGTTGCTTTAAATTTTGTAGGAATGATTCTTTAGCGGCATTTAATTCGTCCGGTGTTAAATCTGGAGCAGAACTTTGATCCCCATAATCATGTTGAACAGCATTGTCTTTCTTTAGCATCCGATTTTTTTTATGAGGTTTTGCTTTGTTTAATTTTCTTTTCATCAGTCTTCGTTCTTCAAACTTTTTCAGGATACTTCTGGGACTTTTCCCTAAAATTTTTTTATGAAGTAGATGCCTCGGGTGGGTGTTATTGAAAGAAACAACTGCAGCATTGCAACGCGCGTGGTAACCCCCACGAAGAGAGAAATTAATTCTCTTTCCCCCCACAACCTTTGCAATCACACTGTTGAAGCGCTCTACTGTATTGGTATCTACGTCTTCAAGAAGGCTTCTTGATTTTGAAAGTATTGACTGGAGTATTGTCTGTATCCTGAACCAAAATGTAGTGTTTTTTATTTCCATATTACTCTGTTGTGCTTTTTCTTTAGAACAGTAATAGTTCTTACAATTTTCATGATCACCAAAAGCATGTAGAATAGAATTTTGTATTTCAGTCCTAAAACCTGCTACTGCTTCCATTTTGTCTTTTTCCAGCTTATACTCTTTTATTGATGCAATAACAACCTTTCGAATACTCAGAATTTTTGATTCAGTCAGCGTTTTTCTGTGTACCAAGGCATATTTTGTGTCTTTGGCTACAGCCCTCAACTTATTGCACATATTGCGCAGCACATGGTTTCGGCATTCAACTTTTTGAACGGTATGATTCTGATACGGATTACGCGCCAAGATTTTTGCATAGGTAGCCGAGTCGCCGTCAGCAATTAACCTGCCATAAATAATATTGTACATCAATACAGATGTTTCGAATCCTTGGCAAATTATTTCTGACTCCATTCCGCTAGATGACCCAGTGTAGTTTTTGAAGCAAACGTGTTCTGGTGCAGCAGTTTGTTTTTTCTCTGCACGAGCATATACAAGGCAGTATTTGTTTTTAATGCCTAAAAACAATACTTCACCAAATCTGCGACCTACGATTGCTGCAGCGCCTGACAATGCCTTATAATTATTGCCGTAGGATCGCGATGACCAACAGGCGTCAGCATATACGTCTATTAGAGGTATGCCATCTTTGCTCAATGTTCCTTCAGCTACCGCTGCATCACGCTCACGCATAGCTGCTGCTGCCATGGATTCAACAGATGTTGACTCCCATTTTTCATAAACTAGGTTTTGAACTTGAGCATAAGTTGTTTTCGTAAATATGGGTACGTCCATACATGCTGTTATTTCTTCAAATTGTGAAAAACCGATGCCAGCAGAAGTAATTCCTGTAACGGCACCCACGTTAGCGTTGACATTATGTGTACTTGATAAATCTTCGCTTGTGACAATAAAGTCATCTTTACACATATTGCATCTAAACTTGAATCTGGAGATCAAGCCGATCCTTTTTTCTCCTATGAGTGACATTTGTGAGAAATTGCAATTGAACAAAGAACTATGGCCGGATATAGTTTGCAGCTGCTGGATAAAATGCATAATATCAACGACTCTTCGACCATGAACTGGTGGATACTGGTGCTGGTGGCTGGTGGGATTACCTTCTTGAGATTTGGTTGACGGTTCAACGAATAGCACATCGTCAGTGATTGCTCTGTAATAAAAAAACACGTATTTTTTTATTTTATTATAAGCAAAAAGAAACAAAATAATTACCTACCGAATGTACCGAATAGAGTTGCTGAAACTTGAGTTGAATGGCGTGCAATAGGAGAGGCATATGTCCAGCGGTGGACTGCTATAGGCTGATGATGATGATGATACGAATACAATGCGTGGACAGACAGACGGGTGGACAGTTGTTGACAGTGATTCAGAACAATTGGACTACGAGTTGCGACGTTCGTCATGCTACCTCTTTGGAAGTTGACCGCGGAGTCATCGGCTATCCGTCGGTTCGCATTGTGTGACGACCTGTGTGGTGACCTTCACCCATCTGTTGATACTTACTCATTATCACTTGATTTTGGATCGGCTTCTGGAGTTACAACTGTTGCAATTGAAAGCGATGTCCCAGGGTTTTCGTGCTCAGAACCCTTTTGTAATCTAAAATTGAAACAAAATAATAATTTTAATATTATCTGTTTTTTTTGAGAAAATTAGGAATTTCAACAATGTGCACTTTGAGTAATTTGCAAATTAGCATTTAGAAAATTTGGCATTTTGAAAATTAGGCATTTTGAGACTCGAATGCCAATTTCAATTTATTCACTTTATGTTGTAGCCATTTTGCGCCTAAACCCACTTTCTCATTTTGAGAAGTGGTCCTTATGCGCCTAGCCCATTGTGTTATGTTATAAATACCTACTAATGTTGATAATTAACAAAATACTATGTCGCGGGTGACCTTTTTCAAATGTTCTTCATGAAGATGAGTTCAATGACCTCCTGTCGCTTTACTAGTTACTATTTATAATAATAATAATAAATTCATTTATTTCAGGTAAATTACACCCATTGCCATGACACAGACCAAAAAAAGATATAAATAAACAAAATTATTATATTATATGCATATAATATTCTGTAACACCATGTATAAGCTTACTCATGAAAAGTTTTTTCCGATGGTTCATCCGCTGACGGATTGCTCGCCAACCGTTTCTTTTTACTATAAAGAAAAAACAATAAAATTGTTACAAAAATAAGGAAATCAACAAAAGTTATAATTAAAATTCCAAACAAGAAAATCGGCCAAAAATAAAATTATCAACAAAAATATTTATTTCAAATAAGAAAATCAATAAAAAGTGTACATATATCACGGTGGGGTTTGAACCCGGAGCATTAGACGCTAACGTCAATGCACGAGACCGCTAGACCAATCGAGCTATGAATTTGACTACAAAATTACGCATCTATATAAACAAAATAAGGTGTGCACAAAAAGGTAGGTACTTACTTTACAACTTCCATCATGTATTTTTGTTTCGTCGAATAAGATCTCTTTATTGCCCTCCATATATTCTTCTTGTTGCCCATTTTTTACGTAAATGATTATTTTCGGAGCAGAACAAACTGTCATAGGTCCATCAAGCAGCGCGCCTCAGCGGTCACTGCTTTTTAGTTATTTTATAGTTTTTGTCACTGTTGCTCCGCGTAGAAATGAAAGAGAAGCGAAAAGACGCCGCGATGGCGCGACGTTTCGTTCGACTCGTTCGAGTTATTTATCATTAAATACATTAATCCTTACAAATATCTTATTCCAATCGATAAATAAAAACAACAGTTCCCTTTATTATTATATATTACATCACTGTTATTATTAATATCAAGATTTGTTTACAAATAATACAGTTACAATTGCTACAATTTCAATTTAAATGGTTATTTTATATTTTTTTTTTTATCGAGAAAATTTACCGAAAACGTGTTTTGAACACAATGGTCCACCCATAAATATGATCAAAATTAACATATATTTTTTTAGCTGCTCTAGAATGTATACATTTGGCTAAAAAACTGTTTTGTGAAGCCTATTTTGACTAAGTACAGCGCCTATAGCAAGTACTCGCCGTAGGTGTACCCCAGCGTATTTAAGATGTTCGACGCTGAAGCCGTCGCGACCGGGGGACTTTCCCCTCACCATGTTCTGTACTCTTCTCGCGACTTCTTTAGCGGAGAATCTGACATGGTGAACCCCGGCCACGGCCGCCCCCACGCCGCTATTTGACGGCTCGCTATAGCCACACAAACGCGAGTTTACATTAAAATGTTTTTGAAAAGCATTAGCTATTTCAGTGGGGTCGCTCACGCGCGCGATGCTCATCGGCACTCCCTACCTATGTTTTAATTTATTCGTTGATTTCCAAAACTTATTAAATTGTTTACTTTTATGACAAGATGTTAGCATATCCATTTAAATTTTCTCTTGTTTGTTTTGACAATATTTTAATTTAGTTTTAAAAAGATTTCGCGATGTACACATAATAACATAACATCATGCCTGTATTCCCAGAAAGGTTAGGCAGAGGTATATACCTATAGTACACCCATATTTCGCCACTTATGTACACATATTTTCATAAATAAATCCTGTAGTAGGTTTTTTGTATAACAGCCACATTTGATAACATAGTCTGGCATCGCGGTGAGCCTCGCGAACATGTTTATTCCACCCTACTACATAATTTCCTTTATGACGCTTTTTAACACAACCCGCATGAGTGAGTTCGGCTCCTTTTTTCAAAATACAAATGAAATCATTATAGGTACAACCTATCTATCACCAACCGATGCTCAGTTTTGTGACACATATTATCAGCACATTTACAAAATTCCCGAAGAAAATCTATTTGTTTTAAGTTGCTATTACAGTAATCACTATATTTATTTATCTGTTCTAAATCCCTCTCACCCCATACAACTTTGTTACAAGAAATGTAGGATCTAATAGTTTTAGGTTTAATAAGATTAATGTTAAACTCTATTAATAACGGAATATGGTCCGACACGTAAACGCCGTAAAAAATAGACGCATTATTCACCAAATGTCTGGCGGCCTTAGTCACAACACAGTGATCTAGCCAGCGGAGGGATCTGTTGGAAGAGCTAGTAAAAGTATGCGAGTCTTGCGGCAAAAGTTCTGTATCAATGCAAGACCATGATTGATCAGTACATGTTAAAAGTGACTCACGCGAGAATCGCGTCCCTGGGTGCGCATTATAGAATTTACATTATAGAATTGTAGTTCTTCTAAAATCTTAAAGAAAACTGCACGATGGAATATCTCTTTCTGTTACGGTTGACTCACAGTAACCATTTCTTTCATTAAATCTTTAATGAAAAAATGTGTTACTTGCGACGCTATATAATATATTAATATTTGAAAAAAAAAGGAGCTACGTCTGCCAACAAACTGCTTTGCAGTTTGGCGGAGGTAAATTTATTCTGTAAAAAATTATTTCTGTGAATAAACACTTTTTAATTTTTTTCATTTCATTTTTTTTTTCATTTCCTCTTATTCAGTATTAACTCTTGTCAAAATAAATATAATTGTATTCTTGGGCATTAGAAGTTAATTATAATTGTTGTTTACAGTATATCATTCTAATGAATACATTAGAAGATTGTGCCAATGTGTAAATAAGTCGTTGGTGTACCTATGGTAAATAAATAAATAAATATAAGAACAAAGGATGTTGTAAACGTATGTATGATAGATGCAAATGAGGGAAAGGCGTTTGGATATCTAACAAGTGATGGGTGAGATATTAAAACGTAAGCAAGTGACCAAGTAATAAGAAATGGTGGCGTTAGTTTTAATACTTTTTACATATATTTGTTATTTATTGAAAAGGAAGAAAAGGTATTACGTCACATTTTTGCTTTTTCCATATGGATACTTGAGAAAGGAATCACTATAAGAGTAACGATTCTTACTCAAAACTTAAAACATAACATAACATAACATCACGCCTTGTCAAACTTAAAAACATGAGACTCCTAATAACTAGACAGTAATACAAACAGAGATAGTAGTAGTAGATTTCTCTATAGAAATCTACATAAATAAACTAATCAATGTTATGAAGTAGAGAAATTTTAACAATGTCAAAATATTGACACAACAATTTGCTAATCTAATCACCTGACTAATTTGCTAATTGCCCCTTATTACGGCGTCGTTGTGGATATATAAAACCAGGAACAATCCCGACAGATATCATTATTAGCTGAGCTTTAATTGCGAACGTTACTCCACTTTACAATAACTTAGAATATTCCAAAATGTTGAGCTCTAACACTTTCGGTCAGTCTTCGACACCAATTCCTTATAATGTTGGCACCAGTGTGGATACCTTCAGTGATGGTCCCTGGAATCAAGTTGATAGCAGAATACTAAGGTAATTTGAGTTTTAAGGTATTTTGATTTGATTTCCGGCGCCCCTAGTACCCTGGCGCCTGTTTGCGCCGCACACTTCACACATAGGGGCGGCGTGGCCCTGATGAATCGGCTAGACCGATTTGGATGTGACTGTGACTCTCTGGCTTTTGTTATAAGGCGTAGCTCAGGCTACTTTTATTTTAGAAAAATAATAAGGGTTCCGCGCAAAAAAATTAAAACCCATGAAATTGTGAACAAAATCCGATTCAAAGAGGGAAGTATTGACATCAACGCGGGGGAAGCCGCGGGCAACAACTAGTAGCTAATAAAATCTTTCTTTTGTTCACAGCCTCCGGAGCGGAACGAGTTGCCAGTACACAACGTTGTGTCAGTACCAGTGTCTACCAGCAATGTCTTTAGTGAGTACCATGTCACCAGGGACAACAAAAGGGTTAACAACATCAACATTCTCAGTAACCAAGTCGTGTATAACCCGCCTAATTTCATGAACATCTCTTATCCAAAGAACACAGTACCAAGGTATGCAGCTTCAAACCCTACAATAACAACTAACCCGCAAATAATTTACGGACAAAATTTTCTACACACACAAAATTGTCAGATTATTGGAGGGCCAAGCGGGTCTAATCAATCAGCTCTCGGAAGATTCATCTCTCAACCATCTGGCTCGACCAGCAACATAACCACTGGAGGAGTCAAAAAACAAAAGCGCATCAGAACTGCGTTCACGAGCCAACAGATGATGTAGTTAGAACAGGAATACGCCAGGAAACGCTACTTGGATCGTGCTCGTAGGTTTGAACTCGCAGATTTCTTGCATCTTGACGAACGCACCATCAAGATATGGGTCCAGAACCGCCGCGTGAAGGAGAAGAAAGACAGAGCCGAGGGTATGGCATACTCAGAAGAAGCTGGCACACCTGAATCACCTGCTGAAATAGGCAACATTCACATACCGATGCTTATGAATGAGCAGTATTCGAGTATAAGTAACGAAGTCTACAATCAGGGAAACATTGATTTGGAACAGTATCCAGCAGTTCCCATCCCAGTTTTAATGCCAAATACGAGTCTACCAACCACGGTGCCAGTCCAGGCTTCGGTGCAGAGTATCTATCAGTCTTTCATGTCGGAGGAGGAATGCCAGGCGCAGTACCAGGAGGCACAAATGCAGGTGCAGCATTACCAGCCTCCGCACACTGAAGTCCAGCAGTTGGCCCCAGAAGTGGAACGAAGGGCGCAACCGTCAACCTCTAGTGCTCCTAGTGATAACATTGAGAAGACTTTTGACTAGTTCTGGATCACTTAAGCTTTGAATAATAGTGCGTCGGTTCCATGGATATCGAGGAAACTACATAGTGATCATCGAAGGACATAGTCTTCATGTAATGATGATCGAACATCACTTACGGGTAAGTTTGTTTGATCACTCATACTGGTCCTGGATCGCCAACCCCTAGCTATATATATATAGTGATAACATTGAGAAGACGTGTCCTGAATCATCATCAGCCTACAGCAGTCCACTGCTGGACATGGGCCTCTCCAATTGCACGCCATTCAGCTCGATTTTTGGCAACTCTCATCTAGCTGCTACCAGCCACTGCATTTTGGAATATTCTAAATTATTGTAAAGTGGAGTAACGTTCGCAACTAAAGCTCAGCAAATACTGTCGGGATTGTTCCTGGTTTTATATATTCACAACGACCCCGTAATAAGGGGTCTTTAGCAAATTAGTCAAAAGCTGTGACCTTCGATCAGGTGATTAGATTAGTAAGTCGTTGTGTCAACATTTTGTCATTGTTAAAATTTCTCTATTTCATAACTTTTATTATTAAACTCAAATTCAAATATTTTATTTCAGATTAAAATTCATATCATGTTAGTAGTAGTATAACTTAACCTAATGTTAGTATTAAATTCAATTGATGATAATAAACAAATACAAACACATATACAAAAATTATTTATTGGCACATAACAACTAATGTACCATTGAACTGTTCGTTCAATGGTACACCAGCTTATTTGCATACATAAGTGTGTCAGCACTCTTGCCCTTAGTGACCTTCGTAAGAAGGGATAGTCCCACCGTTCTGAAAACACGTTCAAGATGCCACTGTAGGAGAAGCGCAAGCGCGCCATCATGAAAGCGCACCGCTTCCGCATGATCGCGGCGAACCCGTCGACCCACGCTTCCGCGAACATCCCTGACGCACTACATGGCCACGGCAAGCCCAAAAGCATCCTGAATGCGTTATTGTACTGTACGCGCAGGTCGGTGTCCCCCAGCGTATTTAAGATGTATGACGCTGAAGCCGTCGCGACCAGGGGACTTTCCCCTCACCATGTTCTGTATACTTATACTTCTCGCGACTTCTTTAGCGGAGAACCTCACATGGTGAGCCCCGGTCACGGCCGCCCCCACGCCGCTATTTGACGGCTCGCTATAGCCACACAAACGCGAGTTTACATTAAAATGTTTTTGAAAAGCATTAGCTATTTCAGTGGGGTCGCTCACGCGCGCGATGCTCATCGGCACTCCCTACCTATGTTTTAATTTATTCGTTGATTTCCAAAACTTATTAAATTGTTTACTTTTATGACAAGATGCTAGCATATCCATTTTAATTTTCTCTTGTTTGATTTGACAATATTTTAATTTAGTTTTAAAAAGATTAAATTTTTACGGTGGAATCTCAGTTCGCTCCGCTGGTTAGATCACTGTGTTGTGACTAAGGCCGCCAGACATTTGGTGAATAATGCGTCTATTTTGTACGGCGTTTACGTGTCGGACCATATTCGTTATTAATAGTGTAACATTAATCTTATTAAACCTAAAACTGTTGGATCCTATATTTCTGGTAACAAAGTTGTATGGGGTGAGAGGGACTTAGAACAGATAAATAAGTATAGTGATTACTGTAATAGCAACTTAAAACAAATAGTTTTTCTTCGGGAATTTTGTAAATGTGCTGATAATATGTGTTACAAAACTGAGCATCGGTTGGTGATAGATAGGTTGGACCTATAATTTATTTATTTATTTATTTATCTCAACCAACTTAGGATCATACAATTTAAACTACCTACATTACAAAAATGATTAATTATTAAAAAAAAAAAAATAACAATGATTGCATTTGTATTTTGAAAAAAGGAGCCGAACTCACTCATGCGGGTTGTGTTAAAAAGCGTCATAAAGGAAATTATGTAGTAGGGTGGAATAAACACGTTCGCGAGGCTCACCGCGATGCCAGACTATGTTATAAAATCTGCCTCCTTTCGGGGAATACAGGCGTGATGTTATGTTATTATGAGTACATCGCGAAATCTTTTCAAAACTAAATTAAAATATTGTCAAAACAAACAAGAGAAAATTTTAATCAAACTCAAACTCAAACTCAAAGCATTTATTTCAATTAAACCAATTACAGGCACTTTTGAATTGTTAAAGAGTCAGTCAGTTAGTCAGAAAATTGAAGCTAGTCGCCCATTCCAAAACGTAGATCTCTATGGAGAAGAATGGGCAAGAAACTCCATGGACACTCTTTTAAATAAAAATTGTTACAAAATCCTGGGTAGGTACATTGTTATTGTTCTTGTTGCTTCTATATGTGAGAACAATGTAAAAAATAGATAATTAAAACAATTTAAAATATAAGATTAAAAATAAGCCGTGGCAGCTAAGAGATGACCAGTCTCCACTGACGGCGCCCGTTCACGAACATGACGCGTGGATCAGCATGGATATGCTAGCATGGATATGCTAGCATCTTGTCATAATAGTAAACAATTTAATAAGTTTTGGAAATTAACGAATAAATTAAAACAGGTAGGTAGGGAGTGCCGGTGAGCATCGCGGGCGTGAGCGACCCCACTGAAATAGCTAACGCTTTTCAAAAACATTTTAATGTAAACTCGCGTTTGTGTGGCTATAGCGAGCCGTCAAATAGCGGCGCGGGGGCGGCGTGACCGGGGCTCACCATGTCAGGTTCTCCGCTAAAGAAGTCGCGAGAAGTATACAGAACATGGTGACAGGATTACGGCGAGTACTTGCTATGATTTTTAACCTATGTCTAAGTCATAGTTACTTACCTGTTGAACTTACTAATTCGATCGTTGTGCCAGTAATGTATACTAATATTATAAAGAGGAAGACTTTGTTTGTTTGTTTGTTTCTTTGGTTGAACACGCTAATCTCTGTCACTGCCAGTCGGATTTGAAAAATTCTTTTTGCAAAGTCCAATTCTTGAGGAAGAATATAGGATATCTATCATTACGCTAGGACCATCACAAGCCGAGCAAAAACAAAAAAAAAAGGAAGAACGAGCGCTAAGCGAAAACGAAGTAACAGCGCGGGCAGGCGATGCGATGCGACGGGGTGGGTAGGGGAACAAGAAATCTATACTTATAAAGCTGAAGAGTTTGTTTGTTTGGTTGAACGCGCTAATCTCAGGAACTGCTGGTTCGAATTGAAAAAATATTTTAGTGTTGGATAGCCCATTTATCGAGGAAGGCTATAGGCTATATAACATTACGCTACGACCAACAGGAGCGGGGCATCAATGAAATATGTTGCAAAAACGGGGAAAATGTATTCCTTTTGAGCGCTTCCGTTGCGTGCGCTGCGTAAACGGTTAAAGTTACGCAAAAATCATGTATCACGGAAATGTTCCTCTTGAAAAGTTCTAAAAAAAAGTCTGCGATAGCATTTTTATGTGTAGGTATCTTTCAAGGTTAGCTCACTATAACTTTTTGAATGGTAATCAAATTTGTTATAAAATAATGCATTATTTGCGAAGGTGTTTTATCGAAAATCCTTTTTGCATTTTATAGCCCAATTCTTGAGGAATGCTATAGGGTATTTAACATTACGCTAGGACCCTTAGAAGCCGAAAAAAATGAAAAAATTAAGAAAGAGCGCTAAGCGAAAACGAAGTAACAGCACGGGCGATGCAATGCGACGGGGTGGTTCGGGGGAAAAAAATTTCACGTGGACGAAGTCGCGGGCGGAAGCTAGTAAAAAATAAGACTGGTGACGCTTCCGCTATCCCCAACTAAAGGCCGATAGCGCTTGCCACTATCTGTGCTAAGGTACTGCTATTGGATAGTCTGCTTGATAAAATTCTAGCTAAACATATCGTTCTCGAGGATGGTCAGTTTGGTTCTAGACCGAAGGTGAACTTATCAACGGATAGTGCAATTTTATGTCTTAAGCAGACTGTCCAATATTATACAGACAGAAAGACTCCTGTAATATCATGTTTCTTGGATTTATCGCGGGCTTTCGACCTGATCAATTATGACCTGCTCTGGTATAAGCTCACTCACGACACTACTGTCCCGGCTGATGTGATATCACTGTTTAGATATTGGTACAGTAGTCAAAAGAATTCACTTACGTGGGTAGGTTCATATTCTGATATCTATGTCCTGAATTATGGGGTGAGGCAGGGGGGTCTGAGCTTCCCCCCGTCTTTTTAACCTATACATAAACATAAACAAACTGATATGTAGGCTCAGTAGCACTAAAATCGGTTGTCACGTCGACGGTGTTTGCGTGAACAACATCAGCTACGCTGATGATATGGTGCTGCTGAGCCCATCAATCGGTGCAATGAGAAGGCTTCTTAAAATTAGTGAATGTTATGCAGTGGCTCACGGGCTCAAATACAATACCGATAAGAGTGAGTGGTTGATTTTTAAATTGGGTACTTTAACCTACAAACAGCTGCCTGATCTCTCACCCTCTGGGTCTCCTTTAGGTCGGGTTTCAAAGTTTAAGTATTTGGGTCGGATGTTCGTGGAAGCGTGCGTCGACGGGTTCGCCGCGATCATGCGGAAGCGGTGCGCCTCCATGATGGCGCGCTTGCGCTCCTCCTACAATGGCATCCTGAATGTGTTTTCAGAACGGTGGGACTGTCCCCTCTTACGAAAGTCACGCAGGGCAAGAGTGCAGACACACTTATGTACGCAAATAAGTTGTTTTGTGCCAATAAATAATTTTTGTATTTGTGTTTGTATTTGTTTATTATCATTAATTCAATTAATACTAACATAAGGTTAAGTTATAGTATGAGTTTAATACTTTTTATATTTGTTATTTATTGAATAGGAAGAAAGGTATTACGTCACATTCTTGTTATTTCCATAAGGATACTTGAGAAAATCACTATCAGGCTAACAATTCCTACTCAAAACTTAAAACATGAGACATAAAAACTAGATGGTAATATAGAGAAATCTTCATAAACTAATAAAAGTTATGAAATAGAGAAATTTTAACAATGACAAAATGTTGACACAACGACTTACTAATCTAATCACCTGATCGAAGGTCACAGCTTTTGACCAATTTGCTAAAGACCCCTTATTACGGGGTCGTTGTGAATATATAAAACCAGGAACAATCCCGACAGTATTTGCTGAGCTTTAGTTGCGAACGTTACTCCACTTTAGGCCTATGTCCAGCAGTGGACTGCTGTAGGCTGATGATGATTCAGGGCACGTCTTCTCAATGTTATTACTATATAAATAGCACTAGGGGTTGGTGATCCAGGACCAGTATGAGTAATCAAACGAACTTACCTGTAAGTGATGTTCGATCATCATTATATGAAGACTATGTCCTTCGATGATCACTATATAGTTTCCTCGATATCCATGGAACCGACGCACGATTATTCAAAGCTTAAGTAATCCAGGACACGTCAAAAGTCTTCTCAATGTTATCACTAGGAGCACTAGAGGTTGACGGTTGCATCCTTGGTTCCACTTCGAGGGCCAACTGCTGGACTTCAGTGTGCGGAGGCTGGTAATGCTGCACCTGCATTTGTGCCTCCTGGTACTGCGCCTGACATTCCTCCTCCGACATGAAAGACTGATAGATACTCTGCACCGAAGCCTGGACTGGCACCGTGGTTGGTAGACTCGTATTTGGCATTAAAACTGGGATGGGAACTGCTGGATACTGTTCCAAATCAATGTTTCCCTGATTGTAGACTTCGTTACTTATACTCGAATACTGCTCATTCATAAGCATCGGTATGTGAATGTTGCCTATTTCAGCAGGTGATTCAGGTGTGCCAGCTTCTTCTGAGTATGCCATACCCTCTGCTCTGTCTTTCTTCTCCTTCACGCGGCGGTTCTGGACCCATATCTTGATGGTGCGTTCGTCAAGATGCAAGAAATCTGCGAGTTCAAACCTACGAGCACGATCCAAGTAGCGTGTCCTGGCGTATTCCTGTTCTAACTACATCATCTGTTGGCTCGTGAACGCAGTTCTGATGCGCTTTTGTTTTTTGACTCCTCCAGTGGTTATGTTGCTGGTCGAGCCAGATGGTTGAGAGATGAATCTTCCGAGAGCTGATTGATTAGACCCGCTTGGCCCTCCAATAATCTGACAATTTTGTGTGTGTAGAAAATTTTGTCCGTGTATTATTTGCGGGTTAGTTCCTATTGGGTTTGAAGCTGCATACCTTGGTACTGTGTTCTTTGGATAAGAGATGTTCATGAAATTAGGCGGGTTATACACGACTTGGTTACTGAGAATGTTGATGTTGTTAACCCTGTTGTTGTCCCTTGTGACATGGTACTCACTGGAGACATTGCTGGTAGACACTGGTACTGATACAATGTTGTGCACTGGCAACTCGTTCCGCTCCGGAGGCTGTGAACAAAAGAAAGATTTTATTAGCTACTAATTGTTGCCCGCGGCTTCTCCCGCGTTGATGTCAATACTTCCCTCTTTGAATCGGATTTTGTTCACAATTTCATGGGTTTTAATTTTTTTGCGCGGAACCCTTATTATTTGTCTAAAATAAAAGTAGCCTGAGCTACGCCTTATAACAAAAGCCAGGGAAAGTCACATACAAATCGGTCTAGCCGTTTCATCGCCACGCCGCGGCGTGGCCCTATTTGTGAAGTGTGCGGCGCAAACAGGCGCCAGGGCACTAGGGGCGCCGGAAATCAAATCAAAATACCTTAAAACTCAAATTACCTTAGTATTCTACTATCAACTTGATTCCAGGGACCATCACTGAAGGTATCCACACTGGTGCCAACATTATAAGGAATTGGTGTCGAAGACTGACCGAAAGTGTTAGAGCTCAACATTTTGGAATATTCTAAGTTATTGTAAAGTGGAGTAACGTTCGCAATTAAAGCTCAGCTAATAATGATATCTGTCGGGATTGTTCCTGGTTTTATATATCCACAACGACGCCGTAATAAGGGGCAATTAGCAAATTAGTCAGGTGATTAGATTAGCAAATTGTTGTGTCAATATTTTGACATTGTTAAAATTTCTCTACTTCATAACATTGATTAGTTTATTTATGTAGATTTCTATAGAGAAATCTACTACTACTATCTCTGTTTGTATTACTGTCTAGTTATTAGGAGTCTCATGTTTTTAAGTTTGACAAGGCGTGATGTTATGTTATGTTATGTTATGTTATGTTATGTTATGTTATGTTATGTTATGTTATGTTATGTTATGTTATGTTATGTTATGTTATGTTATGTTATGTTTTAAGTTTTGAGTAAGAATCGTTACTCTTATAGTGATTCCTTTCTCAAGTATCCATATGGAAAAAGCAGAAATGTGACCTAATACCTTTCTTCCTTTTCAATAAATAACAAATTTAAAAAGTATTAAAACTAACACTTCCATTTCTTATTACTTGGTTGTTTGCTCACGTTTTAATATCTCACCCATCACTTGTTAGATACCCAAACGCCTTTCCCTCATTTGCATCTATCATACATACGTTTACAACATCCTTTGTTCTTTATATTTATTTATTTACCATAGGTACACCAACGACTTATTTACAAAACTTTAAATATTTTAAAACAAAATTTTAGAGATAACCCTGTGTAAGTAGGCCACTTACAGGCATGCACATCATTCTTAGAGTAGGTGTAATTTAATTTATTTGATAGCTAACATTAAACATTTCTAAATTAAGATAAGAATATAAATAGATGTCTTAACTTAAATTAAATTGAAATTATAATATAATTATTAAATAAACAATTGACTAAATTAAATTACATTATTAACATTATAAAAAAGATATAAACAAACAGTATCTCTACGTTGACGTCGTGATGGGGCTTGCGCGCTCCGAACTCTAGGTCTGTGCCGGTAGAGGTTACTTTGCCGGAACAGGTCTAGGATGAGGAGCCAGACCAAGAGAGATACAGAAACCCGCAGGGCAGCATGTGGCGAGTTGCTGGGCAGTAGCGACCCCACGTACCCTATCTCCCGGGAGAAGTCATGTTCCTCATCTCTGGCTTGCCTTTATTTGCCGGCTGGAGTGAACACTGACGAGAACTGACCTCTCACCTCATTCTTGCCTTTATTGGCTGGCTTGAGTAGAGATTCGCAAGAGCACACGTGCTCGGAGGAAGGAAGTAGTCCAGTAAGATGCTGGTAGGGATCATGACCGTACTTCCGGGATTGTCCTGATAGCCGTGGAATACCTCTCCACTCCTCTTAAGCACCTCAAGACATGTTGCCCCCTTGTCGCTACGACACTATGTGCTAGCGACCGTTTCCGGGGGCCCATTGTTGAGTGTGCAAGTCACCCCCTGCCATTTTATCCGTGTATTGTATTTATCAAACATTGGTCAGGCAGGGGCCATAGTCCTTCCATAGTTTTAGATAACCAGTCCACTTTAGCCATCCATACCCATAGCCCAATATTTTATTTGTCTCCATATCCTGCAATAGTCCTACACCAACCGGGGGTTGTCCTAGAGTGCACTTGCATAGTACGCACAAGGATAATCGTCGGTTGGTGCCTCATTTCCATTGAAAGCGTCTAACGGGCCTCTGCGAGTTGGCTTCGGCCCCTCATATGCCTTTCAAAGGTCCGGGACCATAGGGTCCCGAGAAATATCAAAAAATATAAACAAACACATTATTAAATCGAGTTACATTAAATCAAATTAAATTAAATGATTAGATTCTTTTATTCTAAATTTAGAAAATGTTAATTAAATTACAATATTATAAAATACAACTGAAGGTCGCAATAAAATAAGTGCGAGTGGGCGGCTGATCACAGGTCGATTTGAATGATTTTTTATTTAAATTTTGGCAGACTGTCGAAGAATATATCGATACTGCTATCGATAAAGCAGGCTTGACTGTGGGAAATCAACATTCTGTTTAGGGACATTTGTGGTCTTTAAATCGCAAACACCTAGTAATTTTTTTTTGACCACGCTTTATACGATCAATGTCAATTTTGTGTAGGTTGGACTCCAGATTGGAGATGCATATTCTACTAGACTGGGAACAAAGACATTGTATAACACTTTAAAAGCCTGGGTTCCCTTGAACTCTTAGCCAACTCTATTTATGAAACCAACCAGTTTCATGGCTTTTTTGATTATGTTATTGATGTGTGAGGTAAATGAAAGGTCGCTGCTAAGCACTTCTCCTAGATCCCATATGTTTTTAACTTGTTGCAGTGATGTTCCTTACAGAGAGTAACTGGAATGTGTGGGGCGCTTTTCCGTGTGAATGTAATGTGAAAACATTTGCTGGTATACAAAGCCATTCCATTCACCACACACCAGTTCTGCAAAGAATTCAAATCACACTGGATCAGATCGATGTCTTCTTATGTTTTTATTCGACGATAAATCTTAAGGTCATCGGCAAACAAGGAACATTGACTATGTTTGATGCAGTTGACTATATCATTGATGAACACAATGAAGAGGATGGGCCCGGCATAGGATCCCTGGGGCACACCGGATGTTGCAATGTACTCAGAAGACGTATGGGTATTCACCACCACTCTCTGTGTTCGCTCGCTCAAATAAGATCTGAACCATTCCCATATTAAATGTATCTAGAATGTATTTATTAAATCATTATTATTTGATTTCCAAGACATTGCAAATAACTGCTTCCTACACAAATCACAAACAAGTTTCTTCTCTTTGAATGCAATACTTTCAGTAACAACATTGTAGACTTCAACAAATATTTTAAAACACCAGTAGGTAACATTCCAATAGGTAATGCCCCACTGCTAAGTCCATGTAGAACTAATTTAATTTTGCTGCAGCACAAATACTTATAGCAGAACACCAATTCTCGTAACTAAAAACATTAAAAATCTAGTCGCAATCTAGCGACAATCAAATATCAAAAATGTAGGGAAATTATAGGTATTTTTGACATATTGAGACAGATCAGACTGTGAATGTTCTTAAAATTACGAGAATTGCCCCTCTGATGTAATCACTAATCTATATAGGTACAAGGTGTAACATAAATAACGCACAACCTCTTAAGGGGCAATTGTTCTCATCATTATGAACAACTTTTACTATGGGACCAAACCTGAAATCGCGAAAAAAAAGTCACCTGCTCCCTATATTTATGTTCGCATAACTCATCAAAATGTAGGGAACAGCTGATTTTTTTTTCGGGATTTCATGTTTGGTTTCATAGTAAAAGTTGTTCATACACTACAATGATCCCATAAGTGGTTGTGCGTTATTTATGTTACATCTTGTATATAAAATTCAAAGTCCTGACTGACTAATATATCAACGCACAGCCAAAATCGCTTGTCCTAGAGACATGCAATTTGGAGGGTGTGGTCTTTGTAAAGGGTAGGTATCCACTGAGAAAGAGACAACAGAGTCAAATAGGGCTTCGAAAATCCTACTGGGTGATATATCAACGTACAGACCAAACCGCTGGACCTAGAGACTTGAAATTTTGCACATAGATAACACAGAGTAAACATCCACCAAGGAAGGATTTTTGGAAATTAACTACTAAGGAGCACTAGTACTTTTTGTCTATGGCTAGACTGGGTCAATTGATATCTTATAATACAGAAACATTAAAAATATCAGGGAACAAAAGAAAAGCAACGCCCTGCGTGTTGTAATAAAACGCTTTATTTTATAAAATAACAGCAAGGAATTTAATACCGATTACTGAGTTTTCCCATTGTGTTGTTTCACAAAGATTGCTACAGACTACGCCATCTGTATATTTACAGAAAGGTTAGCTCGTACGGTGGGGTCTCTAGACAGAAACGCGTTCAGTATGACGCTTTTCCATACATTTTACATATTAGTTTGTAATAAAACAGATTTCACACGATAAAACATATCTAACTAACAGGGAAATACAATGTCTTTAACTACTTTCATTTAAATATCTGAAAGAAACACTTACTTTAGAAAAGGTTTGAAATTGTTCGTAAAATATATTAATATTCAAAGCTCACGTACAGACACCAAACTTTGTCCTCTGAACCATGGGTTGGTATCATGACACTGGCTCAGAAGCTTAGTTTGAAGTAGCGAAGTCTGTAACTAGATGGCGCTGTTTTTGTTTTATTATACGGAACAATAAGTAAATATGTAATGGAAATAATTTCGGTATGTATAGTTTCAGTAATCTTGATAAAATATGCATGAAACACGTTGTCGGTTGCAGTAACAAGTCAAGTGATTATTGTATTGTAAATTTTGAAACCGAAAGTAAACAGACATGTTGTACTGAACTATCTATGAGGGAACATCAATGAAAGATGTTGTTTTGATAAGTTTACTACCCTTAGACCGCGGCCGCACTGCTAAGGCGACTGCGATGCGACGGCGACTTATGAATAAATTGTCGCTTCTGCAGTGCGGCCACCGACATAATTATGTTTATATGAGTTTGTTTTCAAGAAATCGCAGTAGCGTCGCAGTCGCCTTAGAAGTGCGGCAGCGGCTTTAGATTGTAGAAATATAACATAATAACACATTTGACCGTTATCTGCTTCTAATTGAAGCAATGCTAATGTTGTTTTGTTGTATGGTTACAAATATTTTCGTATTTTTATCAGTAGGTATTTGAGTTTGATAAGATAAATTGGCAGTGACCTTAAGACCGTAACCAGTTTATTTCATATCAAAGCTCAAAGCTTTCCTAAAGCTGAAAACAATATTTATTTTGGAATAGGTATGGTTTTCGATAAATAATAGATACAAAAAGTATTAAAACTAACGCTACCATTTCTTATTACTTGGTAGTTTGCTTACGTTTTAATATGTCATCCATCACTTTTTACATACCCAAACGCCAGCCGCTTCAGCCATCATGGCCAGAGAAGTAAAGGACCACTCGATCCGCATACTCGCAGACAGCATGGCTGTCCTGTAAGCGCTATACTGTCACATAGTTGATTCAGAACAATTTCCATGAAGTTTTCGTGGAAATTGTTCTCTACAGTCGCGTCACGCTATCGCATCGCGCTGCCGCGTCGCACCTGTCTGCGGGAGCCTTTACTGTTGCTACCATTCCGATGTACTTACTTAGGTAGGCGTATAAAAAACTATGTAGCTACTAAGTATATGATTGCTGAGTAAAAGTTATAGGTGAATATCTACCACCCAACGTAAAGGGCGTATTTAGGCTAGTTATACCTATACGATATTTTTTTTGCCTTTTTTTTTATGGGAAATCATCAAATGACTTCTCCCGCTCTGGGCGGAGCGGGAGGGCGTGTCAGACTTTTACTGACTAAAACCCACCCGTGTTCCTTCAGTTGCTGGTGCCGGGGCCACAGTAACTCTTTCGAACAACCCGCGACCCAGGCTGGATATGTTCTCTGCCTTAGAATTTAATTTGTATAATAGTTACCTACTTACTAAAAGAGCCTTGTATTTTGTTACAATTTACAGAACAACAAGCTTTTATTAGATATACTTAAATCATTAAGAAAGAATAATATGGATTCAATATATTTTAGCCAAATATAAAATTAAAACAAAAGCATAAGGCCTACTACTATGATTTTGTTTATTATTTGAATATTTTGGTGAACTACTAAGGAGCACTAGTATTTTTTGTCTATGGCTAGACTGGGGTAAACATACAACATACATTCAAAATATTAGGGAACAAAAGACAAACAACGCCCCGCGTGTTCTAAAACGCTTTAAATAACCGCCAGGAATTTTATTCCGACTACTGAGTTTTTCCACTGTGTTGTTTCACAAAGATTTCTACAGACTACGCCATCTTTATATTTACAGAAAGGTTAGCTCGGATGGTGAGGTCTCTAGACAGAAACGCGTTCAGCATGACGCCTTTCCATTGATTTTACATCAGCTTTCTTAAAGTTTATAATAAAACAGATTTCACAATACAATGCAGAATATCTATATATAAAAGGAGAAACTGACTGACTGACTGACTGACTGACTGACTGACATATCAACGCACAGCCGGAACTACTGGAACTAGGAACGTGAAATTTTGCACACGGCTTCCTTTTATAATGTAGGGGAGCACTAAGAAGGGGTTTTTCGAAATTCAACATTTAAGGGGGTAAAAAGGGGGGATTTCGTTTGTTTGAAAAATCTTATTCCTAGAGTTAATAAACTTGAAACTTGGCACAAATACTTATCTTAGTAAATTAAGAAATTTGTAATTTTTGGTTTTTCTAAACTACCCCCACGAGGGGGATTGGGGGGTGTCAAAGTTTGTATGGAAGAATTTTAACACGCAGTCCGATTAACTCGAAACTCAGTATTTATACTTAAGTCCAAAAATAAAGAATAACCTGTATCAAGGTTTTTCGTAAATCTACCCCGGACGGGGTGAAAATTTTAGTCTAAAATAGTTGTCAATTTTACAGGGGAGGATTTTACTGCGTAGCTTGATTAACTCAAAAATTGGTATAAATAATGTTTGAGTCAAGTTTTGGAAATACCCTAAACGATTTTTTTAAATTCAACCCTGTGGGGGTGAAAAGCGCGGATATAGTTTAGATGAAAAATCTTATTCATTTGGTTAATAAACTTGAAACTTGGCACGAATATATGCCTAAATTTATTTATTTATTTATTGATTTATTACAAAATCCACAGCTCTTTACAATCTTAACCTAAACTATTTTAACTGATCCTACAGCCAATTAAGGATTTACAATTTAAATCTATACTTACATAGCTAAGAAAACGGCGTGTGAAAGTGTGCGTGCCTGAGGAGTTAAAGTGGGTGTGTGAGTATGTTATAGCGGTGTGTGTGTGTGGTGATTGTCTTATACCTTCTGTACCACCCCATGTATTTATTTATTTCGTTTAGATGTATTTGTCAGTTCGTCACATATTGACACTATTAATTGCTTCCTGAATGTACCTTTTTTAGTATTAAATATATCTAGATGAGAGAATCTTTATTAAATAAACAATAAAGTTTCTTATTATTGGTTTTTCAAAACTACCCCTGCCGGGGTGAGAAGGGGTAATTAGATTTTTAAGAGGAGGATTTTACTGTGTGGCTTGATGAACTCAAAAATGGGTAAAGAAATCTTTGATTCCAGTTATGGAAAAATCCGAAACGGTTTTTCGAAATTCCACCCCTGTGGGGGTGAAAAGAGGGGATACAGATTATATGAAAAATCTTATTCCTTTGATTAATACACTTGAAACTTGGCAATATTAGCCTCAGGAAATAATAAAAATTGTCACTTTTAGTTTTTTAAAACAAGTGAGGAACACTAGGACCGTAAGAACAGTAAGGAAAAATTTTAACGCGCTGTCATATTAACTCGAAACTCGGAACTAATAGTTTTTCGGAAGTCGGTGTCTTTGGATCTGTATTTTAGGTTATTGCAACTGACTTCCGAAATTAAAGTTATTTTTCATTTTGTAGTGTTTGTTTTGGAAGTCGGTTGTTTTTATTTTTCTCTTTTTTGTGGGTCTGTTTGTAATTTATCTGAGTTACAACAACCTTATGACAACAGACTGTTCATCACCTTTTACAAAACATTGCTTTTCCCGATGCAGGGACGTCAATTGTTGAGGAGTTCTCCTGGTACTTCACCATCAGCTCCACTTCACCATATGCATTGTGACGAGCTTCTATTGCTAGCAATAAATTTTAAAGTAATTGAATCGCAACCCGTGAAATACTTATTATTGAGTTGTTCCAGTGGCTATCTTACCAACTGTGGTCTTCGTCATCAGTTCCACTTCACCAAATGTTGCTTTCCGAGAGCAAATGCACAAGTTACTATAAAAAATACCAAAATCGCTATAGGTGTGCCTATATTGAAGAGTTCCCTCGATTTCTCCAGGATCCCATCATCAGATCCTGTCCTGATGACAATGGGACCACCTGGAAAGTATACCCTATCAAACAAAAAAAAATTCCAAATGGGTCCAGCCGTCTTCGAGTAATCAGGGAACACACAGAAAAAAAAGATTCCGAAGAACTGAGAACCTCCTCCTTTTTTGAAGTCGGTTAAAAATAATTTATAGCCAGAGTGCATCTCATGACAATTCCAATAAGCCCCAACACGGCTAGGATACATTGTTTTATTACTGATCTGAGTTCAATGGTACCGTTTTTATCAGAAGCATTTATTTAAATTTGCTTCGTCATAGTCGTTTAACTATCTTAATCGAGTTATCTTATCGCCACCCGTGAAATACTTATCATTGATGAGTTCCTGTGGCCATCTATGGTCTTCTTCGTCAGTTCCACTTCACCAAATCATACTTTATGAATGCAAATGCTTGATTTGTTGACGAAAACACCAAAATCACTATGTGTTTGCGAATAATATTTGAGGAGTTCCCTCAATTCCTCATGGATTAAAAAATACTCCTATCGTCAGAACTGGATTTGGATAAAAATGGGACCAATCTGGGAGTCAAATCCTTTCAAATAAAAAAATAATTTTCCAAATCGGTTATAAACGACGGAGTAACGGTAACAAACATTAAAAAAACATACAACCGAATTGATAAACTCCTACTTTTTTTGAAGTCGGTTAAATATAGTAACGAAGTCAGAACTGTGCATTGCATATATTTGAAAAGAAGTGATTGAACGAGTCTGTTGCGCACATTATAGTTTTTAGAATTTTTGTCCGTTTGTCGGGATGTATGTTCCGGATTGGCGCAAAAACGGTAGATTGAATTTAGAGGAAATTTGGCATACAGATGTTTTAGAACCTGGATTAACACGTAGGGTAGGTACTAATTTGATATATTCCGACATACACGCGAGCGAAGCTGCGGGCAAAAGCTAGTGTGTTAATATGAGGCAGTAAGTAGTTTGATATGAGGGTATTAAATACAATGCAACATAGCGAATGCTACTTAGATTCTACTTAGATATTTATTTGGTCAATTTAAAGATCACACACACCCATAAATAATGCATTATTTTATACAAATACCCATTAAGCGCCTGTGACGTAAATACACTTAGTTCTCTTATGACAAAAACATCACCTGTGTACGAATTTCTCTGATAAAAGTCTTCAGGTTTAAAATGGATAGCACATAACCTCGACGTATTATTGAGATACCATTTTTTTCTTCGGAGAGCTCTCTCCCACAGTTTTCTTCTTTTAATATCTTTGGGGAATACATGGGTCCCCGAATTTTTGCTATCAACAGCTGCACAACGGGGCATATTAATTATTTATGAGTAAAAGAAGTTGATTGTTTACAAAAAAATGTGTGGATATTGACAGCTAGCTGTCAAATTTTAAGACGGACAATGGTGGCGACATCTGAAGTGAGCAAGTGGCAATTTTTATCTTCATTGAAACGATTGGTATTTCATTGGGTGTTCTCGCCTTCGGACCTTGAAAACCTGTTCAATGTAGGTCCAAGATTTCTAACATTCGGTAAGGCGAACTTTATACATTTTGTTTTCTTGGCATTGAGAACTAAGTTATTTGTTGTAAACCACTCCGTAATTATTGAGAGTGCCCTGCGTCGTCAAAATCTTGTCTATTCATGTCTACTTTAAAAGTAAGAGAGGTATCATCTGCAAACAGTACAACGTCACAGATACCATTTAAATAAAATGGTAAGTCATGCGCAGAAGTAGATATACTGAGCGCGCGTGTATTTAAAATAAGCCCGCCATTTTACAAATTTCTTGCTCAGTTCGGATTCGATCTGTGTAAATTTTAATATTTGTTTTATTTCCTTGCACGATGCATAGTTTAACGTTGTATGATACACGTGTGTAAGATAATTTCCGACTCGTGTCGGCTTATACACTCGCCGAAAATCACCTACTTTCCACAATTGTAGCATAAATAACTATTACGAATAACTTCAAACCTTTTTTATCGTAATTAAGGTATTTCTTTCGGATATTTGTATGAAAATAATTAAAGACATTGTTTTACGCTGATAGTTGTGTATAATTTTGTGAAATCTGTTTTATTACAAACTATAAGAAAGCTTATGTAAAATGAATGGAAAAGCGTCATGCTGAACGCGTTTCAGTCTAGAGACCCCACCATCCAAGCTAACCTTTATGTAATCATACAGATGTTGTAGTCTGTGGCATCTCTGTGAAACAACACAATGGGAAAACTCATTTGACATTGAAAATAACTGCTTCCTACACAAATCTCAAACAAGTTTCTTCTCTTTGAATGTATTACTTTCAGTATCAACATTGTAGACTTCAGAAAATATTTTAAACCACCAGTAGGTCTCCTCGTGTCGAGAGGGGGCCCTCGACACGAGGAGAGGCCCGCCGTGACCAGCCGGGGGTTGCGGAAATATCGTAAGTTCCCGCGGACCCCAGCGTAGGTGTGAGATGGAACACATTCCAATAGGTATTGCCCCATTGATAACTCTATATAGAACTAAATTAATTTTGCTGCAGCACAAATTTTTATACCAGATGTAATCACTAATCCATACAAATAAATAAAATTGAGGTGTCTGTTTGTAATGTCAAAATGGTTGGCGTTGAGTTTGGTGACGAGGTCATTAATCACCAGATTCCATAGAAAGCGGGACAGCACCCCTCCCTGGGGGCAGCCTCTGGCTATCATGGCTAACTGCTGCTCGTCCTCAAGGTTAACCACTCGTTTGCTTAATCCAGTCGGTTAGTATTTGTTATATTTCATGTCTGGAGAGGGCGCCGCTGATGTTGGAGAAGTTGGTTTTGTCGAAGGCTTCTTCGATGTCTATAAAAGTGCCCAGGCATTTGTCTTTCTGATGAATCGCTTCCTCTATCTGGTTGACTACTAGAGGAAGAGCGGATTCGGTCTACTGACCAGAGCCGTGTGTAGCGGTATGGTTTTCAGAACGCCGTCCCTCAGTTCCCTATCACAGAGCCCTTCCAGGGTCTTTAGCATAAAGGTGGTCATGCTGATTGGTCGCTGGGATTTGGGGTTTATGTAACCCTTACCTGGCTTTAGGATGAATATTACTTTCGTAAACGAGGCAAAAGAAGTATGTAAGGATCGTAGTAGGTGGCGTGCTGTAGTTTCTGCCTATCCCCATGGGAAGAAGGCGTGAGTTTATGTATGTGTGTATGTATTACTTTCAGGATCTCTAACAATTTAATTGTTACTATGTTTTGCTAATAAAAAATATATTTTATGACCAACTCTTTTATTTTGCATAATAATTACAGACAATATTAGCAATCATTATCTTACTTATACCGTACCTTACAATTAAAACTACCTAAATCTATAAAACTAAAATTCGTCTTCATTTTGAATATGATTAATAATCTATTATACTTCAGACGTCCTTCGATGATCACTATGTAGTTTCCTCGATATCCCTGGAACCAACGCACGATTATTCAAAGCTTGCCACAACAAAAATAAATAAATTTTCTGCAAACTGAACGCAACCGGATGTTACCTTCCGCTTCCGCTGTCATCTGTAAACGCATTCCTTTTTTTCGTATAACGACGCGCGATGTAATTTTTTTCCAGTTAGAATCTTTTTACATCAAAGTTATAATAAGTTTTAATTAACCATGCCAAAACGCAAGCATCGTAAAGACGGTGATAGTGACGAGTACAATTTAAAGAAAATCAAAAAGCTCGAGAAGAAAATACGGAGGCTAGTGTTGCCCAAATGCAAGACCAAGACGAGACTTAGCCAGTCTTGGTCTTGGTCTTGCGTCAATACACATGGTATTGGTCTTGGTATTGCGCTCTCAGTCTTGGTCTTGGTCTTGCGGCAAGAGTCTCGCAAGTCTTGCAAATACCTATTAGCCTATTGCTATTTATTAAACACGTTAGTTTAGATCTTAGAGCAACGTAACAGAGTAGGTACATGTTGAGCTTAAATTGACATAGGCATAGTGAACCACCAAATTAATTATATTATATTAACTTGACAATAATTTTAAAAAATGGCGCAATTTAGTACCTAAGCGTAATTACTAACATTAGGTAACCTATAACGATTTTTTGTACGTGTTTAGTGGCTATCCTAAACTCTTCACAAACAGCTAGCGGTTAAAATAATTATCACTTACATACTTTTCATCTTCATCTCGACTTGATACTTATAACTAATAAAATTTGTCGTCAGCTAGACTTTTAATTACCAGCACGAATATCTAAAACATGAATGAAATTTTTGATACACTATAATGTATCAGACATGTAATTTTTTTAAAAACTCCTATTTATAAGCACAAGCCGAAAGACTGATAAAGGAAAGTGCGGCATTCTTTGATAAAGATAAAAATTCTTTGAAAGATTAAAAAACGGAAGTGTTATCAGATAGGTATTATGCCTACGTAACAATAGTGTAAATAAATAGTATTGTGTATTATGTTTCTCTTTTAATGGAACTTGCCTAGGTACGTTGCCTGCTGTTTTATATGGAGGTTACTCGCTACTAGAGTACGATAGAAGTTGATAAACCGACACTGCTAATCTCGATTTTTGGAAGTGTGTGATTTTAAAACACAAAATGCGTAAATATGACGTCGCTCATTTGTCAGTTTTTACACGTTTCAAGTGTGTTAAAATCACCCACTTCCAAATTTGCAGTGCATGTCCAATATAAATGTATAATAGGTAATGTTTGGGAGAATATCCGAACGGAATTCGGTCGCGTCATAATAAATAAATTACATTCGCTAACGACCATTTATAATTACAACTTGGTTTTTCATTTCAAAAAACACCCATTCAAAGGGCCACAAAGTAGTAGCTAAACAAGCAGTTCGATCATACTAGAACACATCTAAACAGGTAATAATAATATAACTATATTATTATTACTACTTTGAGATTTATTTTATAATCTCGGTTAGCCGGGAAGAGCTGATAACACGGGCCTAAGCCAAGTGCTTATCAGTTGGATTAAGTGTGGCCACGTGCAGAAGTTTGCACAGAAGATGGTAGCGCATTTGTGTTTTGATCTGGGTTTTCTGATTCACATTGCAGAAACTTTCACACGAGTCTGCATGTGTTTAGTATCGCTGCCTTCTGCAGCAGATGGTAGGTATTTGGAGGTAAGTTAAGGGAATTAAGGGACTGGTGAAGTTGTTTCGGTATTACTTCTGTTGTAGACAATACTATTGGTACTATTGTAACTTTTTGCAGATGCCAAAGTCGGGCTACTTCATCTTTTAATTCAGTGTATTTGCTTAGTTTCTCTGCTATTGTTGTCTGCGAGTTATGTGTCTATTAAATATCCAGTTCTGTTTATCTTGTTTATAAGTGTAATGTCTGGTCTATTGAAATGCATTGTTCGATCGGTAAGAGTGGCGCGGTCAAAATATATGTAGTTTTGTTGAGGGGTTCTCTAACACAGTTTCTGGATTGTACTTGTAGTATGGTGTAACTGAATCTATAAGTTGGTACTGGTGTGCTAATTTTTGGTGTGTGATGTTGGCTACTTGATCGTATCTGTGTTTATAGTCTGTTTGAGCTATTGACTTGCACGCGCCTGTAATATGCTGAATCGTTTCTGAAGAACTATTGCATTTCCTACATGTGTTATTATTTAAATTCTTTATGATAAACTTTCGGTAATTTTTGGTTTCAATTACCTGGTCCTGTATAGCAAGCACGAACCCTTCAGTCTCCGGGAAAAGTTCACCTCAGTTTAACCACGCGTTCGACGCCTCTTTGTCGACATTTATGTGGCATAAATCTTGGCGATGTCTTCCGTGTAGAGATTTCTGGGTCCATTCTAAAAGCTTAATTTTGTAATCGATTACTTTCTCACTTCTCTGTTCAGTTGTATCTTTTAAATTTAGTAGTGTTAGGTGTTGGTCGTTGTGTGTTATTATTTTGTGTAGAATAGAAGTTTCGGTTTTTGAAAAAAAGAATTGTCTAAGTGCTTTAAATCTGTGTATTGTGTAGATTTAGAATGTCAATTAGTCCTCTACCTCCTTCTTTACGCGGCAGTGTTAATCTTTGCAGACAGGATCGTGGATGGTGTTTGCGGAATTTGGTCATTGTAGTGTTAACTTTTCGTTGAAGGTTTTCAGGTCGGTTTTGGTCCCAATTATCCCAAAAGAATATATGAGAACCTATGAATATATGATAGCGAAGGTGTTAATTGTTTTGATATTATTTCGAGAATATAGTTGCGTCTTCGGAATTGTATTTAATCTGTGTTGAAATTGTAGTGTTCATTTTTGTTTAGTTTCTTTATAGTGTATCTGTCGTGATTGTGTGTAGCCTAGGTATTTATAACTATCTTGTTCCTCTAATGGTTCTATTTGTTCTCCTGTTCCTAAAGTGTATTGGTGTTGGTAATTATGTCCTGCTCTATTGAATTTATTTTATATTTATCAATGCCGAGTTCCATTTTAATATCGTTTGAGAATTGTTCTGTCAAGTTTGATAATTCATAAAGTTTAGTGTCACTTTTGGCGTATAGTTTAATATCATCCATGTACAACAAGTGATTTAATTCTATTTGTTGAACCTCAGTATGTCCTTCGGTAGTTGTATTTTTTAATGGGATTCCTAAATTAGTTGCGTTTAATATATTAGATAGGGGATTTAAAGCAAGGCAGAACCACAGTAGGCTTAAAGCATCTCCCTGAAAGATCCCTCTTTGAATTTTTATTGGGCTGATATCTACTATTTTAGTAGGGGAAGTTAGTCTAAGTACAGTGGTCCAGGTTTTCATCATGACCTTCAGGAATGTTACTATTGTTGAATGTATTTAGTATATCTCTAAAATTTTTACAAGCGACGAATGTCGGACAGAGTCGTAGGCTTTTTTGTAGTCAATATACATGCTAAACCGATCGGTTTTGGTTTTTTGAACTTTTTTTAAGAATTTCTGAGTCTATGATTAATTATTCTTTGCAGCCTTGGTTGAATTTCCGACATCCCTTCTGTTGTTCAGCTAAGATGTTATTAGTATCGATGTGTTGATATATCAGTTTAGATATACAAGATGTGATAATTTTGTACAAGGTCTGCAAGCATGTTATAGGTCGATATTTGCTGGATTAGAGAGATCATTACGATCTTTAGGTATCATCAAAGTTGTACCTGAAGTTCCGTAGGATGGTATTGTTTTAGGTTCTGGATTAATGTATTTATGTGATTATATATAAAACTATGGATACATGTAAATTTTTTGTACCAATAACTAAAAATGTTATCTGAACCTGGTGATTTCCAGTTATGTAGTCGAGAAAGTACTTTATGGAAAATTTCTGGGGTTATGTGTTCAAATGTCATTGCCTGAATATTTGTATTGCTGTTTGTCATTTCTGTTTGTATCCAATCTACCTGAGCATTATGTTCGATTGGTTGTTCCCAAATTCCTGCCCAAAGGTTTTGTAACGTCTCTGAGTCAGGGTTTTTATGATCATCATCATTTTGGTTGTTATCCTGAACGTTAGATGTCGCCTGTCTAATGTTGTGGTAGAAAAGTTTTTCACTGTGGGTGAATTGAGTGTTTTGTAGTTTTCTTTGGGTACATGATTTGTATCGTTGTAGTCGGCCTGTTACGACTGACAGTTTTTGTTTAAGTGTGTCTAATGTGTGAGCTGCTTGTGTATTTGGTTCTTCATGAACAGTGTGAATTCTATATTGTTCTATTATCTTATTAACGTGTTTAATTATTTTCCTACTTCTATTGCCATTGATGAATTGGGTCATTTTAGCTATCTTTGATCGTAAATCATTTAATTTATGTTCTAGTCTTGAGTGAGTCCCAGTTAGGTTTATATACTTTTTTTGCCCTTTGGGTGCCTGATCTTGGTTGAAGGGTTATCTATGTTCCGTTTACTTTATCCGCGGTCTATGCCGCACAATATACAGTAGTATGTAAAGTGTAGAAGTCAGTTTCTTTATTAACGTTTTCAGGTAAAATTATTTTGTTAAGGTAGCTAACTATATGGCAAGTTTTTTAGAAAGTTTTTGTTTGGGAATAAAAACTCTATTGGTAGGGCTAGTTTCTTTAAAATATTGGAATGCTTGTTGGAACGTCTCATCTATTAGTGGGTCCCTATCTAGGTTCACTTGTTGGTTAGGTAGAACTTCTTCTGCAATGTTAGTTACAGTATGATTTAAAGTTAGTGAAAATTCTTGTGCAGAAGTAATGTCAATGCTGTTTATAAATTGAGTTTCAGAATAAGTGTTGTAGTTTGGGTTTACTATCGTCGTTTCGCTTGTGAAGTTGTTGAAGTTGAGATTAACTAGTCGTAGTTCTTCAGATATTACAGAAGAGCTCGTGGCTAAGTAATAACAGCCACACGCTATGCTTGCCGGGGTTGGTTCGTGGATGGGTGACCATCTTTACATACCGAGACTCCTCCGTGCCTCGGAAAGCACGTTAAGCCGTTGGTCCCGGCTGTCATTCGTGGATCTTTGACAGTCGTTACGGATCGTCAGAAGCCCGAAAGTCTGACAACCAGTCTTACCAAGGGGTATCGTAATGCCCAGGTACTGGGTTGTGGAGGTCAGATAGGCAGTCGCTCCATGTAAAATACTGGTATTCAGCTGCATCCGGTTAGACTGGAAGCCGACCCCAACATAGTTGGGAAAAGGCTAGGCAGATGATGAGTTCTTCAGATATTTCTAGCTTTATTGAATTTATTCTGTCAGGAGTGATGTATTTATTGTTAATAATTGCTCTCTTCTGATCAGCTATTCTTAGTTCGTTTAAATGAGCAAGTTCAGGAAAGGTGTTGATAAAATCTTCATACATGCGTCTTCTATATACTGTTTTGGTTCTACCTGAATCTTTAACTTGATAATAAAACCGTATTATAGCTTCATTTTGTTCATTGGTCCATATCATTCGAGTTTGTGTTCTATTTTTAGTACTATGTGTTTCTGGGTTTCTAGGTTGCATTTGGGTAAATTGTGTGATTGGGTAGATTGACTTATACAAGAATATATTATTATAGGTTTGTATCAAAACTACTGCTCCAGGCCGGTACCAACCTAATTTAATTCTTCCATTCTTTCATGATGAACCTAAAATTTGCCCTGTTAGATCAATTATAGATTATATAGATTACATGCATAGAACAAAGGCCCACAGAAACAATATTAAAAACCTTTTTATAACTTATAAGAAGCCATTCAAAGAAGCTACAGTCTCGACAATTAGTTGATGGATTACGGACACTTAAAAACAGTGGGACAAATATAAACATGTTCAGTGCTTATAGTACTAGACACGCGTCTACTTTAGCAGCAGCTAAAAGAGGTGTCAATATTGACGACGTAAGGAGAACTGCAGGATGGAACTCGCAATCAGAGACGTTTGCAAAGTTCTATAATCGTCCAATAATGGATCAACTAAAATTTGCAAAATCAGTACTCAGTGATAGAGACAACTAAGATTTTTCTAACATAACATAAGATCATGCCTTGTTTCCCCGAGGGGTTAGGCAAAGGTGTACCTATAGTACACCCACATTTCGCCAATTATGTTTAAGTCCCATGTAATAGGGGACGAGCCTATTGCCATCTACCGGGCACAAATCCAGACCCCGGGCTGCTTCTGAGAAATTCCAGATAGAAAAACCCAATAACACTGCACGACCTGGGGATCGAACCCAGGACCTCATGCTCAGCAGTAGCACTTGCGACCACTAGACCAACGAGGCAGTACATTATTTTTATAATCAGAAATTTGTATACGAATACCACATAATTATAAATAAGTAGTAAGAGTCGTAAGACTGCTATAATTATTGTGTTCATTAGAAAATATAAATATGAGCAAGTCAATTTATTATAAATTAATATTCACCTAAAAAATTAAAAAGATACATTTGATTGTGAAAATATCTTTATTTTTTACACATTGGTTGCAATTTAGATAAAACTTTAAACATCTACATAGCGGGGGCGCAGCGTTCATACAACCCGATTCCTATCGGCTTCTCTTCGGACCAACCACACTTCTTAATGTCTACAATTGCCAAATAATATGGTACATATGTGTGTGTAACTGTGTATCACATCACATTACATAATTATATTTAAATACTAGTTTAATACGTCATAAGATTAAAAACCTACAGGTTTTTGTCTGTTTATGAGAACTGAATAATTTTTGCTACGGCTTCCCTCTCATGATAATTGTAGCTGCGTCACTGCTACATAGTGATCATCGAAGGACGTCTGAAGTATAATGAGTGATCAAATGAACTTACCTGTAAGTGATGTTCGATCATTATTTTATGAAGACTATGTCCTTCGATGATCACTATGTATTTTCTTCAACATCCATGGAACCAACGCACGATTATTTTAAGCTTAAGTGATCCAGGACCAGTCAAAAGTCTTCTCAATATTATCACTAGGAGCTCTATAGGTTGACGGTTGCTCCCTTGGTTCCACTTCTGGGGCCAACTGCTGGACTTCAGTGTGCGGAGGCTGGTAAGGCTGCACCTGCATTTGTGCCTGCTGGTACTGCGCCTGGCATTCCTCCTCCGACATGGAAGACTGATACATACTATGCACCGAAGCCTAGACTGGCACCGAGGTTGGTAGACTCGTATTTGGCATTAAGACTGGGATGGGAACTGCTGGAAACTGTTCCAAATCAATGTTTCCCTGGTTGTAGACTTCGTTACTTATACCCGAATACTGCTCATTCATAAGCATCGGTATGTGAATGTTGCCCATTTCAGCAGGTGATTCAGGTGTGCCAGCTTCTTCTGAGTCTTCCGTACCCTCGGCTCTGTCTTTCTTCTCCTTCATGCGGCAGTTCTGGAACCATATCTTGATGGTGCGTTCGTTAAGATGCAAGATGTCTGCGAGTTCAAACCTACGAGCACGATCCAAGTAGCGTGTCCTGACGTATTCCTGTTCTAACTCCATCATCTGTTGGCTCGTGAACGCAGTTCTGATGCGCTTTTGTTTTTTGACTCCTCCAGTGGTTATGTTCCTGGTCGAGCCAGATGGTTGAGAGATGAATCTTCCGAGAGCTGATTGATTAGACCCGCTTGGCCCTGCAATAATCTGACAATTTTGTGTGTGTACAAAATTTTTTCCGTGTATTATTTGCGGGTTAGTTCCTATTGTAGGTTTTGAAGCTCCATACCCTGGTACTGTGTTTCTTGGACAAGAAATGTTCATGAAATTCGGCGGGATGTACACGACTTGGTTGCTGAGAATATTGATGTTGTTGACCCTGTTGGTGACATGATACGCACTGGAGACATTGCTGGTAGACACTGGTACTGACACAATGTTGTGTACTGGCAACTCGTTCCGCTCCGGAGGCTGTGAACAAAAGAAAGATTTTATTAGCAACTAGTTGTTGCCCGCGGCTTCACTCGCGTTGATGTCAATACTTCCTTCTTTGAATCGGATTTTGTTCACAATTTCATGGGTTTTAACTTTTTTGCGCGAAACCCTAATTATTTTGCTAAAGCCAGCGAAAATTACATCCAGATCAGTCTAGCCGTTTCAGAGATTAGCCGGAACAGACAGACAAAAATTTTCAAAACAGTTATTTATTGTGAGTACCATATATTATTCTTTCATATGCATTGACGTCGCAGGAGGAGTCAAACACCTCACTCCCTCCCTCGACACGAGGAGAGGCCCGCCGTGGCGGGCCGGCACCAGCCGGGGGTTGCGGAAGGATCGTACGTTCCAGCGACCCTCGGCGTAGGTGTGAGATGGAACACCGGGGTGGTTTTTAGTCAGTAAGAGTCTGACAGACCCCTCCTTATGTTAGCTACCTATATTCTTGCAAATAAATTCATTCATTCATTCATCTGCCCGCTCTAGGGCGGAGGACATCCATGAGAATTTTCCACCCCGGAAAAAAAGGTAGAAAATTACACTAAACAAGGAATTTAACTTTCAAACTTTTTGTCTAAAATATTGAGGAAAATAATGAATTCAAAACTGAATTGGTAGCAAATGAATTAATTACGGTATGGCTTGGTTGAAACTCGCACACACCAGGGAAGCATGGCATAAAAACAAGGAGGTGTTAACGCAGCAGTGGGCGGAACAAGGCTATCAATGATGACGATGATTTTGAAAACTATACAACAAAATTACCTGAGTATTCTGTAGCATATTAGTGCTATCAACTTGATTCCAGGAACCGTCATTGAAGGTCACCACACTATTGCCAACATTACTAGGAGTTGGTGTCGAAGACTGACCGGAAGTGTTATAACTCATTGTTTTGAAACATTCAAGTTATTGTGACTGGAGTAACGTTCGCAACTAAAGCACGGATAATATATTTCGAGACTGATTCTGGTTTTATATATCCACAAAGGGATTTTTAGCAAATTAGTTATCCCGTAATAAGGGGTACTTAACAAATTATTCAAAACCAACAACAACATTAACATTTTGTCGTTGTTAAAATTTCCCTATTTCATAATTTTTATTAGTTTATGAAGATTTATCTATATTACTATCTAGTTATTATCAGTCTCATGTTATAAGTTTTGAGTAGGAATTGTAACCCTGATAGTGATTTTCTCAAGTATCCTTATAGAAATAACAAAAATATGACCTTTTCTTCCGTCTCGACAAATAACAAATATGAAAAGTATTAAAACTAACGCTACCATTTCTTATTACTTGGTCGTTTGCTGACGTTTTAATAAGACACCCGTCACTCGTTAGATACCCAAGTGCCTTCTTCTCATTTCCATCTGTCATACGTTTACAACATCCTTTGTTCATAAATTAAATGGATCTAGAAGGTATTAATTAAATAATATTTTTTTTTATTTCCAAGACATTGAAAATAACTGCTTCCTACACAAATCTCAAACAAATTTCTTCACTTTGAATGAAATTTTTTCAGTAACAACATTGTAGACTTCAACAAATATTTTAAAACACCAGTAGGTAACATTCCAATAGGTAATGCCCCACTGCTTAGTCCATGTAGAACTAATTTAATTTTGCTGCAGCACAAATACTTATACCAGATGTAATCACTAATATAATATATAATTAAATGGCATAAGTTTATTTGGTGCTTGTTAAAACTAGTCTCATCTAATTGACAATTGATTAATACGTATCTATGTCTTTATAGGAACGTTTAGTTACGAGAGGACATTTCCTTACATTTTCTATGATATGGCTTTGGGTTTAGTAGGTTACAGGTATACCTATACCAAAATAAATATTGTTTTCAGCTTTAGGAAAGCTTTGAGCTTTGATATGAAATAAACTGGTTACGGTCTTAAGGTCACTGCCAATTTATCTTATCTGGTGCCTATTTAAAACTCAAATACCTACTGATAAAAATACGAAAATATTTGTAACCATACAACAAAACAACATTAGCATTGCTTCAATTAACTGCTGCAGATAACGGTTAAATGTGTTATTATGTTATAAGATATTTCTACTATCTAAGGCCGCAGCCGCACTTCTAAGGCGACTGCGACACTTATTCCAAACTTTAAGGAAGCTTATATAAATCAATGGAAGAGCGTCATGCAGAACGCGTTTCAGTTTAGAGACCCCACCATCCGAGCTAACCTTTCTGTACATACCCACCTACTAACGTTAGATCTGCACATAAGACTTAAACAAGTACATATCGTTATAGGTAGATACCTACAAGGTATGAACTTTGCTAGAAAGACACCTATTTTATTTTATGCTAGGTACCTATATTTTTATCACATGGGAACATACATATTTGTGAGTAACACTCTACTTATTAAATAGTCGAAATATAATAATCAATGCCATACCTTTTAGTGTTATGACGATCGGTTTTGATACTGGGGAACGTCTATCATAATCGGGATTGAAACCAAATGTCTACTTAATAACGCCCAAATCTCAGTTTGACTTAACTGCGAAACGCAAGAGTCTCGCAGGCTTAATCTTGTTCTTGCTTAAATCTTGCAGGGGTCAGTCTTAGTCTTGGCCTTGCTACAATTAGTCGGTCTTAGTCTTGGTCTTGCGAAAATGCAAGAACAAGACAAAGACCGATTTAGTTCAACACTAACGGACGCGCAGAGAGAGATCGCCATCGTCGTCCTCGTCGTCGCCTGCACAGTCGCCGCCATCTCCGGAAGAATCACACAATACAGTGAATGTGATTAGATCACCTACGCCAGAAGATGCTCGAGGAGAGATTTTTCAAGAGGTCCAAGATGACCAACAAGGTTGCATATGCAGCATTTTCGTACTAGCGACATCGTAGCCATATTGTTCACAACAAGAATAATTATTAGACCAAAGATCGACACTGCGGGGTCGTCTAATGGTCATAACTATGTCTAGGGTCAACACAGAGGGGTTGTTCGATGACATTAACACGCCAAGGATTGTCACTGTGGGGTCATTCACGTCGGTGTTGTACTGCCCCGTGGTGACGGGGAGGCTACCAGAGATCCAATTTCAACAGTCAGCGTCATCACAGGAACTGACACAAACTGGCAGGTTAAAGATTTTTTATAATAACTGGCAGAGAATCTCTAAAGATCCTGTAGTACTCAACTGGGTTAAGGGATATGATATTCCCTTCTGTCAACAACTCGTTCAGCTATATTCACCATCCAATGACTTCTTTTCGAATAAGGAGGAGACGGTCATAATCAAGGAAATAGAGAACCTACTTAAAATAGGTGCTATTTCTGAATGTGCACCCATCAAAGATCAGTTCCTTTCAAAGAATTTTGTTGTTAGCAAACCAAATGGTACCTATAGATTTATCTTGGACTTGAAGGAATTAAATCAGTTTATAATAACACACCATTTTAAACTAGAAGATTATAGAACAGCTTCAAATATTATAACTAAGGGCTGTTACATGGCTAACTCGGATCTTAAGGATGCCTATTTAATGATATCAATTAAAGAAAATAATAGAAAATACTTAAGATTTCAATTCTAAAACAAACTTTATCAGTTCAAGGTCTTACCATTTGGCTTATGCACTGCACCCTTTGTATTCACAAAAAATCTAAAACCAGTGGTTCATACTTTAAGATCCTGGGGATTAAATTCAGTTCAATACCTAGATGATTTTTATGTATTGAAAAAGATTGTATACAATGTAAGGTTAACATAGAAAAAACATGGTGGGTTTCTTAATTAACAGGAAAAAAGCAATTTTACACCAACTATGGAAGGTAGTTTTTTAGGGTTCATATTTGATTCCAAACACACGACAGTAAATATGTATATCTGAACAAAAAAGAAAGCACAACTTAGAATTAATCAATAGTCTACTTAAAAATAAACAGTACACTATCAGACACTTAGCTAAAGTTTTGAGGTCACTAACCTCTGTATGCCCTTCCATTTCTTATGGATGGTTATATACAAAGAAATTAGAAAGACAAAGATATTTATCTCTACAAAAATATAATGATAATTATGAATGTAAGGTTACTACACCCACCTGGTGCATTCAAGATTTAAAATGGTGTAAAAATCTAACATACACAAAGCAGTGGCACCTTTTAAACAGCATACATACAAAAGGGAGATATTTTCTGATGCATTCTTGTCTGGTTGGGGTGCTAGTTGTAATAATAAAAGAATGCATGGTTTTTGAACACTAGAGGAGCAACAAATGCATATTAATGTGTTAGAACTAAAAGCTACATTCCTGGTATTGAAAACTTTTGCAAATAGTTTAAGTAACTGTGAAAGATGTTTAATTAAAAGATTATTAGTTTACTATGTTAGTCATCCAACTTTAAACATCTACATACATAGTGATCATCGAAGGACGTCTGAAGTATAATGAGTGATCAAACGAACTTACCTGTAGTTGATGTTCGATCATTATTTTATGAAGACTTCCTCGATATCCATGGAACCGACGCACGATTATTCAAAGCTTAAGTGATCCAGGACCAGTCACAATTCTTCTCAATGTTATCACTAGGAGCACTAGAGGTTGACGGTTGCGCCCTTGGTTCCACTTCTGGAGCCAACTGCTGGACTTCAGTGTGCGGAGGCTGGTAAGGCTGCACCTGCATTTGTGCCTGCTGGTACTGCGCCTGGCATTCCTCCTCCGACATGGAAGACTGATACATACTATGCACCGAAGCCTAGACTGGCACCGAGGTTGGTAGACTCGTATTTGGCATTAAGACTGGGATGGGAACTGCTGGAAACTGTTCCAAATCAATGTTTCCCTGGTTGTAGACTTCGTTACTTATACCCGAATACTGCTCATTCATAAGCATCGGTATGTGAATGTTGCCCATTTCAGCAGGTGATTCAGGTGTGCAAGCTTCTTCTGAGTCTTCCGTACCCTCGGCTCTGTCTTTCTTCTCCTTCATGCGGCAGTTCTGGAACCATATCTTGATGGTGCGTTCGTTAAGATGCAAGATGTCTGCGAGTTCAAACCTACGAGCACGATCCAAGTAGCGTGTCCTGGCGTATTCCTGTTCTAACTCCATCATCTGTTGGCTCGTGAACGCAGTTCTGATGCGCTTTTGTTTTTTGACTCCTCCAGTGGTTATGTTGCTGGTCGAGCCAGATGGTTGAGAGATGAATCTTCCGAGAGCTGATTGATTAGACCCGCTTGGCCCTGCAATAATCTGACAATTTTGTGTGTGTACAAAATTTTTTCCGTGTATTATTTGCGGGTTAGTTCCTATTGTAGGTTTTGAAGCTCCATACCCTGGTACTGTGTTTCTTGGACAAGAAATGTTCATGAAATTCGGCGGGTTGTACACGACTTGGTTGCTGAGAATGTTGATGTTGTTGACCCTGTTGGTGACATGGTACGCACTGGAGACATTGCTGGTAGACACTGGTACTGACACAATGTTGTGTACTGGCAACTCGTTCCGCTCCGGAGGCTGTGAACAAAAGAAAGATTTTATTAGCAACTAGTTGTTGCCCGCGGCTTCACTCGCGTTGATGTCAATACTTCCTTCTTTGAATCGGATTTTGTTCACAATTTCATGGGTTTTAACTTTTTTGCGCGAAAGCCTAATTATTTTGCTAAAATAAAAGTAGCCTAACCTACTCCTTATAACATAGCCAGCGAAAATTACATCCAGATCAGTCTAGCCGTTTCAGAGATTAGCCGGAACAGACAGACAAAAATTTTAAAAACAGTTATTTATTGTAAGTACCATATATTATTCTTTCATATGCATTGACGTCGCAGGAGGAGTCAAACACCTCACTCCCTCCCTCGACACGAGGAGAGGCCCGCCGTGGCGGGCCGGCACCAGCCGGGGGTTGCAGAAGGATCGTACGTTCCAGCGACCCTCGGCGTAGGTGTGAGATGGAACACCGGGGTGGTTTTTAGTCAGTAAGAGTCTGACAGACCCCTCCTTATGTTAGCTACCTATATTCTTGCAAATAAATTCATTCATTCATTCATCTGCCCGCTCTAGGGCGGAGGACATCCATGAGAATTTTCCACCCCAGAAAAAAAAGGTAGAAAGTTACACTAAACAAGGAATTTAAAAATATTGAGGACAAATAATGAATTCAAAACTGAATTAGTAGCAAATTAATTAGTAGAATTAATTACGGTATGGCTTGGTTGAAACTCGCACACACCAGGGAAGCATGGCATAAAAACAAGGAGGTGTTAACGCAGCAGTGGGCGGAATAAGGCTGTCAATGATTATGATGATTTTGAAAACTATACAACAAAATTACCTGAGTATTCTGTAGCATATTAGTGCTATCAACTTGATTCCAGGAACCGTCACTGAAGGTAACCACACTATTGCCAACATTATAAGGTGAGGAGGGGAGGTGAGGTGGGGAGGTGTGGGAGGTTATTGGTGTCGAAGACTGACCGGAATTGTTATACCTCATTGTTTTGAAACATTCAAGTTATTGTGACTGGAGTAACGTTCGCAACTAAAGCACGGATAATATATTTCGAGACTGATTCTGGTTTTATATATCCACAAAGGGATTTTTAGCAAATTAGTTATACCGTAATAAGGGGTACTTAACAAATTATTCAAAACCAACCAGGTGATTAGATTAGAAAGTCGTTGTGTCAACATTTTGTCATTGTTAAAATTTCCCTATTTCATAATTTTTATTAGTTCATGAAGATTTATCTATATTACTATCTAGTTATTATCAGTCTCATGTTTTATGTTTTGAGTAGGAATTGTAACCCTGATAGTGATTTTCTCAAGTATCCTTATAGAAATAACAAAAATATGACCTTTTCTTCCGTCTCGATAAATAACAAATATGAAAAGTATTAAAACTAACGCTACCATTTCTTATTACTTGGTCGTTTGCTGACGTTTTAATATGTCACCCGTCACTCGTTAGATACCCAAGTGCCTTCTTCTCATTTCCACCTGTCATACGTTTACAACATCCTTTGTTTATAAATTAAATGGATCTAGAAGGTATTAATTAAATAATATTTTTTTTTATTTCCAAGACATTGAAAATAACTGCTTTCTACACAAATCTCAAACAAGTTTCTTCTCTTTGAATGCAATACTTTCAGTAACAACATTGTAGACTTCAACAAATATTTTAAAACACCAGTAGGTAACATTCCAATAGGTAATGCCCCACTGCTTAGTCTATGTAGAACTAATTTAATTTTGCTGCAGCTCAAATATTTATACCAGATGTAATCACTTATCTAATATATAATTAAATGGCATAAGTTTATTTGGTGCTTGTTAAAACTAGCCTCATCTAATTGACAATTTATTAATACGTATCTAAATACAGTCTTTAAAGGAACGTTTAGTTACAAAAGGACATTTCCTTACATTTTCTATGATATGGCTTTGGGTTTAGTAGGTTACAGGTATACCTATACCAAAATAAATATTGTTTTCAGCTTTAGGAAAGCTTTGAGCTTTGATATGAAATAAACTGGTTACGGTCTTAAGGGCACTGCCAGGGCACGCCACAATTGCGGCGATAAGTCCCCTCTTTGAGGAGTGGCTGGAGAGGCGCCACGGCGTCCTCACCTTCCGCCTGACGCAGGTCCTCACCGGACACGGGTGCTTCGGGAGGTACCTGTTCCGGATAAGGCGGGAGGAAACGGCCGGGTGTCACCACTGTGTGGATCGCCCGGAAGACACGGTGGAGCATACGGTGGAGGTCTGCCCGGCTTGGGCGGAGCACCGCCGTGTCCTCGCGGAAGCGATCGGCGGCGGCGATCTCTCGCGTCCGGCCATGGTCCAGGCCATGGTACGGAGCGAGAGTGCATGGGAAGCCATTACCTCCTTCTGCGAAGCAGTAATGCTCGTGAAGGAGGAGGCGGGACGCGTGAGGGAGAGGCAAGCTTTGCGCCCTCACGCCCCTAGTCGCCGCAGGAGACGCCTTGGGCGTCGGGAATTAGCAGCCGATTCCCGGCCACCGTAAGCGCGGGCTTGCGGATGGCGAGCAATGGGTAGCTCGCCGTCCGGTAAGGACCAAGCCCGAGTCGACGGCGCGTCGTGTTCCACGCGCGCCTCAAAGAGATGTCAGCACTATTGACGGGGTCCGCTAGGGCCGATGCCAGCTAGGGTTGCGGGATGTTCGAAAGAGTTACCGTGGCCCCGGCACAGGCAACAGAAGGAACACGGGTGGGTTTTAGTCAGTAAAAGTCTGACACGCCCTCCCGCTCCGCCCAGAGCGGGAGAAGTCATTTGATGATTTCCCATCCACAATAAAAAAAAAAAAAGGTCACTGCCAATTTATCTTATCTGGTGCCTATTTAAAACTCAAATACCTACTGATAAAAATACGAAAATATTTGTAACCATACAACAAAACAACATTAGCATTGCTTCAATTAACTACTGCAGATAACGGTTAAATGTGTTATTATGTTATAAGATCTTTCTACTATCTAAGGCCGCAGCCGCACTTCTAAGGCGACTGCGACACTTATTCCAAACTTTAAGGAAGCTTATATAAATCAATGGAAGAGCGTCATGCAGAACGCGTTTCAGTTTAGAGACCCCACCATCCGAGCTAACCTTTCTGTACATACCCACCTACTAACGTTAGATTTGCACATAAGACTTAAACAAGTACATATCGTTATAGGTAGATACCTACAAGGTATGAACTTTGCTAGAAAGACACCTATTTTATTTTATGCTAGGTACCTATATTTTTATCACATGGGAACATATATATTTGTGAGTAACACTCTACTTATTAAATAGTCGAAATATAATAATCAATGCCATACCTTTTAGTTTTATGACGATACAGTTTTGATACTGGGGAACGTCTATCAAAATCGGGATTGAAACCAAATATCTTAATAACGCCCAAATCTCAGTTTGATTTAACTGCGAGACGCAAGAGTCTCGCAGGCTTAGTCTTGTTCTTGCTCAAATCTTGCAGGGGTCAGTCTTGGTCTTAGTCTTGCTACAATAAGTCGTTCTTGGTCTTGCGAAAATGGAAGAACAAGACCAAGACCGCTTTTGGGCAATACTAACGGAGGCGCAGAGAGAGATCGCCATCGTCGTCCTCATCGTCGCCTGCACAGTCGCCGCCATCTCCGGAAGAATCACACAATACAGTGAATGTGATTAGATCACCTACGCCAGAAGATGCTCAAGGAGAGATTTTACAAGAGGTCCAAGATGACCAACAAGGTAGCATATGCAGCATTTACGTACTAGCGACATCGTAGCCATATTGTTCACAACAAGAATAATTATAAGACCCAAGATCGACACTGTGGGGTCGTCTAATGGTTATAACTATGTCTAGGATCAACAGAGAGGGGTTGTTCGATGATATTAACATGCCAAGGATTGTTACTGTGGTGTCATTCACGGCGGTGTGGTACTGCCTAGGATTGGTACAGAGGGACCTCTCAATGGCAAAATTGTACCTTTATAGATAACGAAATGCTCATAAATTACTGTAGTAACTATAACAATAGAAGAAAGAAAGGGGGGTATACATTCTACCTAAGACAAGGTAACTTATTAATAATTCTTTCAGATAAGGAAAACATATTCGCGAGGATGTTATTTTAGTACTAGGATCTAATGGTAAAAAACACCAAGAAACAGGACACAAAATACATGACGAGGTTGCAGAGAGGTGGGAGAACATCATTCAAAATATTATTCTATAAACATATATCCTACCCCCCTCAAACTGTTCTCATTTAATTGTGCCAAAATTGAACCCAGACCCAGAAACGCTCGCTGCATGTAGCGAGGCCAATAAAAAGAGAGACTTTAGGATACTTAAGTCAAGTCAGTCAGTTGCTTCAATAGAAGCAAGACAAAAAATGCTAAGCCATGTTATTGCTGGGCTTGCATATGCATCCGAAAAGGTACTTACGGAAGTGCAACCAAAACAATTGAAATTAAACTTATTAGAGTTCTTCCTCTTTTTAGTACCTTCTTTTACTTATGTTTTCACTTCAAATCTTACTCTACTTTGTATATTTTGTATGTTTTAATATGTGTTATAATTTTCTCTTTTATTTTTATAATTTTAGTTACTGTAATTGGTTATAACACAACCGTTATAATTAAATTAATAAATAGAGATACTAAATAATACTGGGAAGATACTTGCCGATGTTTTCCACAGTGAAAACAAAACAAGAAGAATCCTTATAATATCAGGTCTTGAAAAAGATGTAAGAGACACTCTCTTACAAACCAAACCAGACAAGTATCTGTTTGGAGATAACCTCTTTGAAATAATCAAAACGGCAAAATCTGTCGGGAAGACAGGTCGAGAGATACGGTTACAATCCAAACCAACTCCTAAAAACACATTCAACCTTTAAACTGGAGGGACCCACCTCGGCAAACACAGAAGCAGCTGTCCACGGAGCCTCGTGCCAACATGAACCGCAGCAGTGGGCCACGACAAACAATCATAGGAGAACTGCGGCAGCACCACGGGGCGGCTACCGGAGATCCAATTTCAACAGTCAGCGTTATCACAGGAACTGATACAAACTGGCAGGTTAAAGTTTTTTTATAATAAATAAATGAAAAATAAAATACCTTTATTTCAGATCATAAGTCCATAAGTTGTTAGTGGTTAGTCACAGATTGTGCTTATATGCTATGTTAGTGTTATTAGTACGATTAGTTTACGATAATCCTATAGCTATCTTTACCCAGTGTCTTTGTATGGGGTAGTCCGCTCTGCCAACAATCATTTTCAGGATGCTGTTACGAGTGTTACGCAAGCGTTTGATAAGATAAAAATATATTTAGTTGCTCAAACATGTGTACACATACAAGAATAAATTGCATGCAGGATAACAAAAATATATATACATATAGTTTCAGACATGTTTGCCACATACTATGGCATGCAAATATTATGATTCGTAATAATTAATTTCAACACAATATCAATAATTTAACGACAATTCAGCAAACAATAATAAATTATGTGTCAACAGTAAAAACCATAAAAAAATAATGCATAAAAAAAATCTATGTCAAAATAAAAGATTCTGTCAAAAAATCATTAATAGTGTGATTGGTAATAATTAATTTCAACACAATATCAAAAATTTAACGTCAATTCAACAAACAATAATAAAATAAGGTATAAATGTCAACAGTAAAAAAATATATAAAAATAAAATTATAATAATGCATAAAAAAATCTATGTCAAAATAAAAGATTCTGTCAAAAATTCATTAAAAGTGTAATATGCTTTGTTAGTTAGAAATGACTTTAGTTGTTTTTCAATTCTAAATTACTAAGCTGCCTCCAACTTTTGGGTAACTTATTATATATAGTGGGAGCCATGCAGAAAACACTTTTGCGCATAAGTGCAGTCCTGCTCCTATGCATACAAAGCTGTCTTTGATCACGCCTGTTTCTGGAAAATTTCTCTGCCATTCGCGAAAATATAACTTTTTATTACTTCTAACAAACATTACTGTTTCTAGAATATAAAGGGATGCCAATATCAATATTTTATACCATGTGAAAAACGGCTTACAACTATCGATGGTTTTTAACATAAACATGGCTCTGAGGCATCTCTTTTGTGCTTTAAATGCAACTTCTTTATTCGTTGAGTTACCCCAAAAGATAACACCGTGTCTGAGAACAGATTCAGTCAACTAAAAAGTCAGGGCCTCTATATGCGCCTTCCAATTTAAATTTCGATCTATTGTAAGTCCTAGAAACTTAGTTGTATTAACTGTGTCAATTGTTATGTCATTATATGTTAAGTCAAGATTGGAAAAAAGTCAATGCGCGCTGGCTTAAATGCATAATTATAGTCTTGTTTAAATAAATTTTTAAATTGTTATTGTCTAACCATTCTAAAGTTTCTTTTAATGTTTTATTTATGTCCTGTTTACAAAAATCTCTTTGATTGCAAGGTATCGTTATTGTACTGTCATCTGCGAATAGTGTCATAGGATATTTGATTGCCATTGGGAAGTCATTAATGTAAAGAGTAAAGAGCGGTGGACCTAGTATACTTCCTTGTGGAACTTCGTATATAACGTTACGTTCATCCGATAGAAAGATTTCTTCTCTTTTAGTCTTAATATTGCTGTCTGCTTATTTTTGTTATTTGTTTTCTGACGTGTAGGTAAGACTTTAAGAGCGCAAGGACATTTCCTCTTACCCCGTAAGCATCAAGCTTTTTTAGTAAAATATTATGTTGCACATAATCAAATGCTTGGGTCATGTCACAAAATATCGCTCACATTGGAGTGTTTTTATCCATATTTGTCATTACAGTATGCAAAAAATCATAAATAGCCATGTTAATTGTCTTGTTTTTTTTAAATCCTTTTTGTTCTTTACAAAGGACATTATTCGTTTCTAAATATAAATTGAGTTCTTTATAAGTATACTTTTCAATTATTTTTGAGAACAAAGGAATTAATGAAATCGGTCTGTAGTATTCCATCAACTGCCTATCTAGTTTTTTACGCAATGGCTTTATTACCGATTTTTTCAAGGCATTTGGAAAAATACCTTCGCTTATACACAAATTTACAATATAACTCAAATGGCAACAAATTTCCTCGACTACTGCTTTGAGTATTTTTGTACAAATGCCATCGTAACCTGTTTGTATTTTTAAGGGCTAAACTAATTTTTAATACGTCATTTGGCCAACTTGGAGCCATGAATTGGGCTCGATTTTATCAATAAAATAATTATTAAATACATTAGAAATACATTTTGGGTCCAAGTTAAATTCATTTTTATTAATTCTAAGATTATTAATATTAATCTTTGGCATAAGTATTTAACTTTGTTTCATTTATAATTTGCCATGTTATTTTGGATTCATTTTTTGATGTCTTTATTTTATGGTTATTTTGAGCTCGCTGAGTTAAATACATAAGCTTTTTAAACAGTTTTGCGTAATTTTATTTTATTCTGCTGAGTAGGTTTCAAACGGAACTGCCACAGTAATTGGCGTTTTCTCTCACTGCATTTTTTGATACCACGTGATACCCACTTTTGTTTTTTATGGGCATTTACCGAAACGATAGTTTCGGGGAAGCACTGTCTGTAAATTTATAAAAAAAAACATTTGAAAACGCGTTATATGCTACATTTGGGTCATTTGTTTCATATACTTCTGAAAACGTCTGACTCCGCAGATAAGACTTAAATTTAATAATGTTATCGTTATGATAGTCACGTCTGCTCCTACTCCACCGATTAAAAGTACATACTGTGCTAATTGGGCATTTCAGTAACTGAGCTGTGTGATCCGACAACGCCAACTCTAATACTGAAGCCTTACAGGACCTGTTAAAGTTATGCGCAAAATTGTCGATGCATGTTTTGCTTTGAAGACGAGTCGGTTGATAAAGTGCCAGTTTGAAATTAAATCTAAATAACATATTTTCGAATTCAATTGATTGATTATTTCTTTTTAGTACATCTATATTAAAATCTCCCGCCAAAATAATACTTTTACCATCCTTTTTCAATAACTATGTAATATCCGTTCTAATTTACTAATACACTCATTGAAATTATGGGCATTTGGTACTCTATAGATGCAAACACATGATTTTGTGGGTTGTTAGTTCAATGGCGCAATATTCAAAGACACCACTTGCAGATATTTTTGGCAGCTCTCTCTATTGATGACTGGACCTTACTAATATGCATGCCCCTCCTCTTTTGGTTTCTTTTTGACTAAAACAGGCCACTAAGCAATAATTGTTTAAGTTCAGGTGTTTTTCATACGTTTCCATCATAACGTACTCCGTAATGCATAAGACATCCACGCTGATGTTCTTATTAATTAATTCATTGAGACAGACTGCCAGAGTATCACATTTAGCTAGCAGGCCTGCAATATTTTGATGCATGATGTATAAATGTTTAGTCAAGAAAAAATTGGTCTTCTGTTTTATCAATGTCATTCACGTTGTGGTGCATGTCAAGGTCAACGTTTTGCACAATGTCAGTAACTAAGTCCAGCAAATCCTTAAATATAGCACGTAGTCCAAGTTTATTTATTCTTCCAGAGTATTTGTCAAACATGCTGCAGTCATATTTCAGATTCAGGTTACTGTCCAAAAGGAATGCGTGTCCATGCGTCAGTATATCTAAGTATAAAAGGTTATTAAATGTCTCCACCCAACAGTTGAATAAACTAGTGTCAAATGGATACTTATAAGTTGGCATACAAATAATGATGTTAGGGTGTTGCACTGTTTGAAGTACCTCTCGTATATGGAAAATAGTGTCATAATAATCATTAGTCCTCTTGAAGTCATCTTCCCCAAGGAATATAATGCAGAAATCGTTCATGGTGTAATTAATGAATAATGTCTCCAGACCGCTTAGAAGCTGTTTTGTATTTCCATGTGGTTTTAAATAATGACAGATACTGCAGTTGTTTTGGAACTTGCTTGAAGCTATTGACAAAACGTCGTCTTTATTATTACTACTGAGTAGACATATCTTACGTTAAGGTGTATATTTTGGTTTTGGTTTTTGGTGATCACAGTTTAAGACAGGGTTGAGGGGGTCTCTTTGTTTTACAACTCTCTTTTTTTGTACCATTTCTTGCGATGTTGAATTTTCCAGGATCTCCGCTGGATGTCCACTGTTCACAGGCAGTATTATTGGAAGTGTATTGCATGAGTTCGGAGTCCTAGAAACACTTTTATTTTTGGTAAATTTAGGTTTTGGTGTACGAATAGTTTTTCGACTGTACAGACTTTTTTATAGTTATCTATTACTTGTTTACATTTTTCTAAATCTCGCTTTAAGGAAGTGTTTTCTAGGTTTAGGTTAGTTACTTCTTGGTTCGCAATTATTAATTCTTCTTGTTATTCATTAATTTTATCGTGAAGCTCTTTATTGTTTTGAGATTCGTTGATTGAAGTATTAGGTAAACTTAACATTGTTGCGTCAAAGAGTGACCGGTTTGATGACAAGTCACAAAGTGAACTTGAACGTTGTGGTTTTCTGAATGTGATATTATCACATATATTATTTAACACCTTTGCTCGTTCTCCATTATAAATATCTTAATTAGCGAAATAGAACTGTTTCGGACTTCAAAGTCTTAGTTGAGAAATATTTAACAGATTTTTAATATTTCAAAAACTCTCGCTCGATGCTGGGCGCGAATCGTGGCCTCACGTTTTGGACACACACGTTAGCGCTACTTGACCGTATGAACGTTATGAATTGAACCGAAAATAGTCAGCGCTTCCTTCTTTCCTTCGCGTTGCAGTAAGGAAGCCGCTTTTTTGCGCATGATGGCGTGAAAGCCATCCGTGCGAGCAGCAGCAAATATTCCCTACGCACTGCAATGCCGCGGCAACTGCAACAGCATCCTGAAAGCGTTGTTATATTGTACGCGCAGGACGTTGTAGGCTCGGCTCGTAAATTGACACCCACAGGCCGCTGGAGTAGAAGGACTGACAGAACGCCTTAAATAAGCTCACTTTGACGTCTGCCGTGCAGCGTCCGAACCTGCGGGCGAGCATATTGCTCTTCGCCGCCAACGCCCTGCGCTCGCGCTTTATGTCGCCATCATCACGTAGGTCACTGGTGACAACATGACCTAAATACTTAAAACTATTCACTACATTAAGTACTATGCCGTTGTAGTATACTGGAGGTACACGACGGGGCTGTTGTCTAGGTGTCGTAAACACTAGAACCTCACTCTTTTCTGAGTTGTATTTAAGGCCGTGCACCTCTGCATACGTCTCGCAGATCGCGAATAGCTTCCTCAGTCCGCCTATCGATGGACTAAGCAACACCATGTCGTCCGCGTAACTTATGTTATTGACACATGTACTATATATGACAGCCGACATGTGTGCTGCTCAGACACTCGATAAGCTGGTTTATATAAAGATTAAATAACAGGGGCGAGCTTAACCCCCCTGCCTTACACCACATTCCATTCGATACTCATCCGACAGAGTACCGACCCACCTCACCCGATTTGTTTGGTGAGCATACCAGTATTTGATCTTATATCTCCTATGATGTGTTAAGTGGCACGGGTGTACTGGCGGAGTACACAGCCCTCCTGTGTACTCCGCCGGTACACCCGTGCCACTCAACTTGTCCCATAACACATCATAGGAGACAAGATCGAAAGCTTTCGACAAATCGAGGAAACACGCGTACACCGGCGTCCTCCGCGCGATGTAGTACTTGACGGTGTGCTTCAGGCTGAGGATGGCACTCTCCGTGGAAACTCCCGCCTTCAACCCAAACTGGGCGTCATGCACCTTAATATATTCTGCGAGGCAACCTTTCATCAGACCGTCAAGCACCTTGGCCATTGTGGTGGCTAGCGAGTTGGGTCGATAGTTGTTCATGTCAGATGTGTCACCAGTTTTGTTTTTAACTATGGGGATCACTATCGTCCCCATAAGCGGTTCCGGTAAATAAGAGTGACCTAGACACAGAGTGAAAAAAAGGGACAATAGTCTGGGCAGATGAACTCCCGCATGTTTAAAATGTTCGATACTGAGACCATCGTGACCCGGCGACTTCCCGTGTTGCATTTCCGAAATAATTGTAGCCACGCTCTGGGCTGATACTTTTGCGTTCCGCTCTGTCACAATGCTCTCAGCACCATTCGCTCCACAAGACGCTGAACCTAAGAGTGACCGCACAAAAAAATTGTCCCTAAAAGCATGAGCAATACTCTTGTGGTCAGTAATGCCACCGACACTCACTGGGAGACTCGGCCTCACATTCATTTTATTTGTGTTTTTTTCCAAAAATGCTTAAAGTCTTTGTTAGTATGGTTAACAGCAAGGAGATCCATTTTTAGCTGATCCTGCCTGTTCTGACACCACTTCAGTTTAGCCTTAAAATGTCTCCTCTCCTCCGCCATATCACGAAATATACGACCACTGATCGGGCGACCGGCCATTGTCCACAGCCGAAATTTAAACTACGCCTCGCGGTGAGCGTCTGCTACATGTTTGTTCCACCCCGTGACATAGCCACCCTTCCTCCGACACTTTATCTTATAGGTCTGTACGGCGGCCTGTACCATTATATTCACAATATTGAAATACATTTCTTCAAGAGCTGAACAATGATCTCTGTGATCACAGAACTTATCACAACAATCAGTCAGCTCCTGAGGAATATCCATAAGTCTCAGCTTAGAGTGACAGAGGGCGTGGTACCCACTAATCTGCTCCGACGTCCTTTCGCCCCACACAACACGATCAACACGATTATCATTAGGTATGTTATCTACAATTTTACAATTTATTTTATGCAAGTCGCATTCGAACACAATCGGGAAATGGTCGGACCAATACAAGTCATACATTACTGTCACACTAACGACTGATCGTTGCGCAGACTCAGTGACGATAGAGTGGTCCAACCATCTATTACAGCCATGCAACTAACTCGTAAAAGTATAGGTATTACTGTCACACATATTCACATCTACACAGACCCAACTTTGATCTGAACAAAAACTTATCATCTCGTTATAGAACAACTCATTCGGATACGCATTATAGTCTCCTATGATGTAAAAAGCCTCAACTCCTTTATTCTCCTGTACTTCTATTATTGAGCGAATATCGCTAAGACAGGCTGTAAACTCCGGAAGGTTATCATTCGAGTTGGTTGGCATGTAGACACTGAAAACCACTACAGATCTAGTACTTACGGTTATTCTGACCGCGCACACTCGCACATTATTACACTCTATCGGCAACACTGTCTCAAACGCACTTTTACGCCACAGTAACGCGACGCCACCGAATGGCCTTCCGCTTAAAAGGATCGCCGAAGTATCCACAGCAGACGTCCCGGTGCACCCGAGGCGCATATTGTGGCGGCATCGCCACAATGGAACGCGTCACACTGACGTCACGCAAAATCCTGCATCGCGCAAACAGAGTTTACCGCGCGACTAGCATATATACAACATCCCGACATCAACCGTCGGGCAGTAGCCCACCAGACACAACACCCGTCTGGTCGGAGGATCCTCCCTTTTCTATGGAGGATGAGTGAACTTTACACCCTGTTCCTCATGCCTCTATACTGGTGACCCCGAACATGAACGTCAGCGCAGCCTTCGTGCAACTACTACAGCGTGACGTCATCAGCATCACTTCCTCAAGCTTTCGAGCAGCGAGTCACACAGCCAGCCAGCACCCACGGCTACAACGGGTATCCTGACCACCAGCATGCAGCGACCGCGCATACCTGGTCATCACCCTCAGCCTCATCAGCAACCTTGGCACAGCACACTGCACTCTCGGCCGGTCAACAAGCAGAGCCCTTCAAACCTCTCCTGGTCGACGCCAGCAGTCAGCCTCAACCCGGCGCTGTACCACATCCAACGCACTGGAGCATAACGCAGCGCCACCCCGACTCACTGGGGGCATCTCCGCAGACAGTTCCGACTCACCGCGAACTATGCGGCACCCGGTTCCGACTCATTGGAACCTCAACTGGCCCTGGCAAGCATCGCAAGATACACGACTCAGCCCACTATCGACCTCCGATCTCCGGAGGGGAGTGATGTGGCGGCATCGCCACAATGGAACGCGTCACACTGACGTCACGCAAAATCCTGCATCGCGCAAACAGAGTTTACCGCGCGACTAGCATATATACAACATCCCGACATCAACCGTCGGGCAGTAGCCCACCAGACACAACACCCGTCTAGTCGGAGGATCCTCCCTTTTCTATGGAGGATGAGTGAACTTTACACCCTGTTCCTCATGCCTCTATACTGTCATCAACCGCACTGAGCAACGGCAGGTCCTGTGGCAGTAACCACGTCTCTTGAAGGGCTACCACGTCTCTTGAAGGTCTACCACGTCTCTTGAAGGGCTACCACGTCTCTTGAAGGGCTACCACGTCCGCCGACCAGCATAACGCTCTTATTCCTTCCACTAACCTCTTGAGTGATTTGCAATTTAAGCTTACTATCTTATTATGACTGTCCATTTTTTTTGTCTATACGTTCACCGACATCATTGTTTATTCGCCTCATATGAAAGTGCACAAAACGCCTAAATGATACTGAGATAGCCACAGCTTGTCATCTAAAAATGAATCAATTTTATGCTTTGTTACAAAAAGCTTGTAAGCATTATAGTCTTTTTCCTGTTTCATTTTAATTTTAATTAGTGTAACACGCTCTCGAGTTTACAATAGCCTGCTCTGACACCGCCTTATGCACATTTGATATAAATCGTGGTACTTTCGTGTCCGCCGCTGTAAACTGTACACTCTTCTCCTCTACATCAACTACCGCATTCCCTCTTCGACTAATAAACCGATTTTATGTCTCCGCTTCTGCACAACGGTCCATTCCTCATTACTGTTCCGTACTTTCCATTCACCGATCTAATAACTGGCAGAGAATCTCTAAAGATCCTGAAGCACTCAACTGGGTTAAGGGATACGACATTCCCTTCTTTCAACAACCCGTTCAGCTATATTCACCATCTAATGACTTCTCTTCGAATAAGGAGGAGACGGTCATAATCAAGGAAATAGAGAACCTACTTAACCTACTTGGTGCTATTTCTGAATGTGCACCCATCAAAGATCAGTTTGTTTCAAAAATGTTGTTGTTAGCAAACCAAATGGTACCTATAGATTTATCTTAAACTTGAAGGAATTATGATGATGATGTTTATATACAAAGAAATTAGAAAGATAATTATGAATGTAAGATTACTACACCCACCTGGTGCATTCAAGATTTAAAATGGTGGAAATCCAACGTACACAAAGCAGTGGCACCTTTTAACCCTTTTCACCCGACGGTTTTTTTTTCGAAAACCATGTTTTTGTAGATTTCTATACAGCCAAAAGAGCTAAAAAGGCCCCGCGTTTTAGCGTTGCGAGCAACACCCTCACGACCGATCGGTGCCGGTTGCGTTCCGTAAAAAGTAAACGGTTTGGCGCCAGAATTTTTTTAAAGTCAAAAACTCAAACTCACGATCGTTTCAGAGCGGGGGTAAAGGGTTAAATAGCATACATACAAAAGGGAGATATTTTCTGATGCATTCTTGTCTGGTTGGGGTGCTAGTTGTAATAATAAAAGAATGCATGGGTTTTGAACACTAGAGGAGCAACAAATGCATATTAATGTGTTAGAACTAAAAGCTACATTACTGGTATTGAAAACTTTTGCAAATAGTTTATACTCGTATAACTGTGTAAGATGTTTAGTTAAAAGATTATTAGTTTACTATATTAGTCATCGAACTTTAAACATCTACATACATATTGATCATCGAAGGACGTCTGAAGTATAATGAGTGATCAAATGAACTTGCCTGTAAGTGATGTTCGATGATTATTGTATGAAGACTATGTGCTTCGATGATCACTATGTAGTTTCCTCGATATCCATGGAACCGACGCACTATTATTCAAAGCTTAAGTGATCCAGGACCAGTCACAAGTCTCCTCAATGTTATCACTAGGAGCACTAGAGGTTGACGGTTGCGCCCTTGGTTCCACTTCTGGGGCCAACTGCTGGACTTCAGTGTGCGGAGGCTGGTAAGGCTGCACCTGCATTTGTGCCTGCTGATACTGCGCCTGGCATTCCTCCTCCGACATGAAAGACTGATACATACTCTGTACCGAAGCCTGGACTGGCACCAAGGTTGGTAGACTCGGATTTGGCATTAAAACTGGGATGGGAACTACTGGATACTGTTCCAAATCAATGTTTCCCTGATTGTAGACTTCGTTACATATACCCGAACACTGCTCATTCATATGCATCGGTATGTGAATGTTGCCGATTTCAGCAGGTAATTTAGGTGTGCCAGCTTCTTCTGAATCTTTCATATTCTCGGCTCTGTCTTTCTTCTCCTTCATGCGGCGGTTCTGGAACCATATCTTGATGGTGCGTTCGTTAAGATGCAAGGTGTCTGCGAGTTCAAACCTACGAGCACGATCCAAGTAGCGTGTCCTGCCGTATTCCTGTTCTAACTCCATCATCTGTTGGCTCGTGAACGCAGTTCTGATGCGCTTTTGTTTTTTGACTCCTCCAGTGGTTATGTTGCTGGTCGAGCCAGATGGTTGAGAGATGAATCTTCCGAGAGCTGATTGATTAGACCCGCTTGGCCCTGCAATAATCTGATAATTTTGTGTGTGTACAAAATTTTGTCCGTGTATTGTTTGCGGGTTAGTTCCTATTTTAGGGTTTGAAGCTGCATACCCTGGTACTGTGTTCCTTGGATAAGAAATGTTCATGAAATTCGGCGGGTTGTACACGACTTGGTTGCTGAGAATGTTGATGTTGTTGACCCTGTTGGTGACATGGTACTCACTGGAGACATTGCTGGTAGACACTGGTACTGACACAATGTTGTGTACTGGCAACTCGTTCCGCTCCGGAGGCTGTGAACAAAAGAAAGATTTTATTAGCTACTAGCTGTTTCCCGCGGCTTCACCTGCGTTGATGTCAATACTTCCCTCTTTTAATCGGATTTTGTTCACAATTTCTTCGGTTTTAACTTTTTTGCGCGAAACCCTAATTATTTTGCTAAAATAAAAGTAGCCTAAGCTACTCCTTATAACAAAAGCCAGCGAAAGTTTCATCCAAATAGGTCTAGCCGTTTCAGAGATTAGCCGGAACAAACGGACAGACAAACAGTTATTTATTGTAAGTACCATATATTATACTTTCATATGCATTGACATCGCAGGAGGAGTCAAATACCTCACTCCCTCCCTCGACACGAGGAGAGGCCCACCGTGGCGGGCCGGCACTAGCCGGGGGTTGCGGATGGAATACCGGGGTGGTTTTCAGTCAGTAAGAGTCTGACAGACCCCTCCTTATGTTAGCTACCTATATTCTTGCAAATAAATTCATTCAGTCATTCATCCGCCCGCTCTAGGGCGGAGGACATCCATGAGAAATTTCCAAAAAGGTAGAAAATTACACTAAACAAGGAATTTAACTTTCAAACTTTTAGTCTAAAATATTGAGGACAAATAATGAATTCAAAACTGAATTGGTAGCAAATGAATTAATTACGGTATGGCTTGGTTGAAACTCGCACACACCAGGAAAGCGTGGCATAAAAACAAGGAGGTGTTAACGCAGCAGTGGGCGGAACAAGGCTGTCAATGATGACGATGATTTTGAAAACTATACAACAAAATTACCTGAGTATTCTGTAGCATATTAGTACTACCAACTTGATTCCAGGAACCGTCACTGAAGGTAACCACACTATTGCCAACATTATAAGGAGTTGGTGTCGAAGACTGACGGGAAGTGTTAAAACTCATTTTTTTAATATTCTAAGTTATAAGTGGAGCAACGTTCACAACTAAAGCCAACTATTATCTTTCGAGACTGATTCTGGTTTTATATATCCACAAAGGGATAATTAGCAAATTAGATATCCCGTAATAAGGGGTAATTAGCAAATTACTCAAAACCTTTAGTCATGTGATTAGTTTAGAAAGTCTTTCCCTATTTCATAATCTTTATTAGTTTATGAATCTTGTTATTATCAGTCTCATGTTTAAAGTTTTGAGTAGGAATTGTCACCCTGATAGTGATTTTCTCAAGTATCCTTATAGAAATAACAAAAATATGACCTTTTCTTCCGTCTCGATAAATAACAAATATGAAAAGAATTAAAACTAACGCTACCATTTCTTATTACTCGGTCGTTTGCTGACGTTTTAATATGTCCCCCGTCACTTGATAGATACCCAAGTGGCTTCTACTCATTTCCATCCATCATACGTTTACAACATCCTTTGTTTATAAATGAAATGTATCTAGAATGTATTAATTAAATAACTATTTTTTGATTCCCAAGACATTGAAAATAACTGCTTCCTACACAAATCTTCTCTTTGATTCTTCTCTTTGATTGTAATACTTTCAGTATCAACATTGTAGACTTCAAAAATATTTCAAAACATCAGTAGGTAACATTCCAATAGGTAATGCCCCACTGCTTAGTCCATGTAGAACTAATTTAATTTTGCTGCAGCACAAATACTTATACCAGATGTAATCACTTATCTAATATATAATTAAATGGCATAAGATTATTTGGTGCTTGTTAAAACTAGCCTCATCAAATTGACAATTTATTAATACGTATCTAAATACAGTCTTTAAAGGAACGTTTAGTTACAAAAGGACATTTCCTTACATTTTCTATGATATGGCTTTGGGTTTAGTAGGTTACAGGTATACCTATACCAAAATAAATATTGTTTTCAGCTTTAGGAAAGCTTTGAGCTTTGATATGAAATAAACTGGTTACGGTCTTAAGGGCACTGCCAATTTATCTTATCTGGTGCCTATTTAAAACTCAAATACCTACTGATAAAAATACGAAAATATTTGTAACCATACAACAAAACAACATTAGCATTGCTTCAATTAGAAGCAGATAACGGTCAAATGTGTTATTATGTTATAAGATATTTCTACTATTTAAGGCCGCAGCCGCACTTCTAAGGCGCCTGCGACGCTTATTACAAACTTTAAGAAAGCTTATGTAAATCAATGGAGAAGCGTCATGCTGAACGCTTTTCAGTCTAGAACCACCATCCGAGCTAACCTTTCTGTACATACCCACCTACTAACGTTAGATCAGCACATAAGACTTAAACAAGTATATATCATTATGGGTAGATACCTACAAGGTATGAACTTTGCTAAAAAGACACCTATTTTATTTTATGCTAGGTACCTATACTTTTATCACATGGGAACATATTTGTGAGTAACACGCTACTTATTAAATAGTCGAAATATAACTAATAATCAATACCATACCTTTTAGTGTTATGACGATACGGTTTTGATACTGGGGAACGTCTATCAAAATCGGGATTGAAACCAAATATCTACTTAATAACGCCCAAATCTCAGTTTGACTTAACTGCGAGACGCAAGAGTCTCGCAGGCTTAGTCTTGTGCTTGCTCAAATCTTGCAGGGGTCAGTCTTGGTCTTGGTCTTGCTACAATAAGTCGGTCTTGGTCTTGCGAAAATGCAAGAACAAGACCAAGACCGATTTAGTTCAACACTAACGGACGCGCAGAGAGAGATCGCCATCGTCGTCCTCGTCGTCGCCTGCACAGTCGCCGCCATCTCCGGAAGAATCACACAATACAGTGAATGTGATTAGATCACCTATGCCAAAAGATGATCAAGGAGAGATTTTTCAAGAGGTCCAAGATGACCAACAAGGTAGCATATGCAGCATTTTCGTACTAGCGACATCGTAGCCATATTGTTCACAACAAGAATAATTATTAGACCCAAAATCGACACTGCGGGGTCGTCTAATGGTCATAACTATGTCTAGGATCAACACAGAGGGGTTGTTCGATGACATTAACACGCCAAGGATTGACACTGTGGGGTCATTCACGGCGGTGTCGTACTGCCTAGGATTGTTACAGAGGGACCTCTCAATGGCAAAAGTGTACCTTTATAGATAACTAAATGTTCATAAATTACTGTAGTAACTATAATAATAGAAGAAAGAAAGAGGGGGGTGTATATTTTACCTAAGACAAGGTGAATTATTAATTATTTCTTTCAGATAAGGAAAACATATTCGCGAGGATGTAATTTTATTACTAGGATCTAATAGTAAAAAATACCAAGAAATAGGACACAAAATACATGACGAGGTTGCAGAGAGGTGGGAGAACATCATTCAAAATGGCCTTGACAGAGCTGAAAAGGAAAATATTCTTATATAAACATATATCCTACCCCCCTCAAACTGTTCTTATTTAATTGTGCCAAAATTGAGTCCAGACCCAGAGACGTTCGCTACATGTAGCGAGGCCAATAAAAAGAGAGACTTTAGTATTGAAGCAAGTCAAAAAATGCTAAACCATGTTATTGCTTGGCTTACATGAGCATCTGAAAAGGTACTTACGGAGGTGCAATCAAAATAATTGAAATTAAACTTATAAGAGATACTAAATAATACTGGGAAGATACTTGCCGATGTTTTCCATAATGAAAACAAAACAAGAAGAAACCTTATAATATCAGGTCTTGAAAAAGATGTAAGAGACACTCTCTTACAAACCAACCCAGACAAGTATTTGTTAGGAGATAACCTCTTTGAAATAATCAAAACGGCAAAATCTGTCAGGAAGACAGGTCGGGAGATACGGTTACAATCCAAACCACCTCCTAAAAACACATTCAACCTTTAAACTGGAGGGACCCACCTCGGCAAACACAGAAGCAGCTGTCCACGGAGCCTCGTGCCAACATGAACCGCAGCAGTGGGCCACGACAAACAATCATAAGGAGAACTGCGGCAGCACCACGGGGAGGCTACCGGAGATCCAATTTCAACAGTCAGCGTTATCACAGGAACTGACACAAACTGGCAGGTTAAAGTTTTTTTATAATAAATAAATGAAAAATAAAATACCTTTATTTCAGATCATAAGTCCATAAGTTGTTAGTGGTTAGTCACAGATTGTGCTTATATGCTATGTTAGTGTTATTAGTACGATTAGTTTACGATAATCCTATAGCTATCTTTACCCAGTGACTTTGTATGGGGTAGTCCGCTCTGCCAACAATTATTTTCAGGATGCCGTTACGAGTGTTACGCAAGCGTTTGATAAGATAAAGATCAAACATGTTGCCGTTGATCAAACGAGTTGCTCAAACATGTGTACACTTACAAGAATTAAATGCATGCAGGATAACAAAATATATATATATATATATAGTTTCAGACATGTTTGCCACATACTATGGCGTGCATATATTATGATTCGTTATAATTAATTTCAACACAATATCAATAATTTAACGTCAATTCAGCAAACAATAATAAATTATGTATCAACGTATCGTTATGTATAATGTGTCAACAGTAAAAAACATTAAAAAATAAATAATAATAATGCATAATTTTTTTTTTTAAATCTACGACAACAATAATAAATTATGTGTCAACAGTAAAAAACATAAAAAAATAATGCATAAAAAATCTATGTCAAAATAAATGATTCTGTCAAAAAATCATTAATAATGTGATTGGTAATAATTAATTTCAACACAATATCAATAATTTAACGTCAATACAGCAAACAATAATAAATTATGTCAACAGTAAAAAAGTATAATAATAATAATGCAAAAAAAATATATGTCAAAATAAAAGATTCTGTCAAAAATTCTATATATAATAGTGTAATATGCTTTGTTAGTTAGAAATGCCTTTAGCTGTTTTTTCAATTCTACATTAATAAGCTGCCTTTAACTTTTGGGTAACTTATTATACACATATGTATAGTGGGAGCCATGCAGAAAACACTTTTCCGCATACATAAGTGCAGTCCTACTCCTATACAGACAACGCCTGTTTCTGGGAAATTTATCTGCCTTTCGTGAAAATAACTTTTTATTACTTCTAACAAACATTACTGTTTCTTGAATATAAAGGGATGCCAATATCAATATTTTATACCGTTTGAAAAACGGCTTACAACTATCGGTGGTTTTTAACTTAAACATGGCTCTGAGGCCAGATGGGCATCTCCGGACTCGTCGCTCAGCTCCGCCTCACAGCCACCGGTACGCGCCACAATCGTGAGCGCCGTGTCACCGGGTGCTGCAACTGCGTCGAGCTCGAGCGACGAGTTTTTCTCCCCACTGTCGTCACCAACACCACCACGACGGCGAGGAAGAGGACGGCCACCAGCGGGCTTGGGACCTCGAGGCCAACAGGCCCCGAACAGGGTCCCCGCTGCCGGTGGAAATGTGTCGCGCATGCGATGGACTCAGTCCATTAATGAAAATGTGATGCGCGCATATTATAGGGCTACAGAGGGAGGAATTAACCTTACAGCGTACCGAGGACGGATGCTCTCTCTTTTTCAGGTGCTTGAACCTGCCGTCAACGTCTCGGCCCAACGATTGTCGGATCAGGTGCACGTCATTCAACACAACCATAGATTGGATAACGCTACACTTGATCGGCTGCGCTCGGAAATGCAGAGTAGCTCTGCTAGTAACCCTCCCCCATCCCAGAATGTTATGCAAGCGCCTGTGGAAGTTCCACTGCGGAGAAACCAGCATGATGAGGAGGAGGACGCCAGAGCTATATCTGCAGATGACCTGTGTAATGTGGAATTAAGGAGTGCTCTGGAGGATGCGATCCGTGAGTACCGATTCACGTCACCTGACCTTAGACCACGGCTACCACGTTTACCCATGAATAAAAAAAACAGAGCACTGGTGTGTGCCCTGGATGCGCTGTTACCAAATTTTATTGAAAGCAGCGCAGATCTTTGCGATACACACTCCATCTTGTATTGCACGGCTGTTGCGGCATGCCGTATAGCTCGTGTCAAATTTTCAAACACTGACCGAGCTATACGGCCGAAACCCGCCGCACCAGCCTGACAGTGCAGGATTGAGCGTCGTATTAATGAGGCCAGGGTACTCATCGGGAAGCTCACCTGCTTCAGGGAGGGCAATACACGCCCAAGGGTGATGCGCTTTGTGAGACGGGCGTTCTCGGGAACTAGTATTAGTCCCCGTGAATATGTGTCCCGTGTCACAGAGCGCATCGACTTCCTGAAGCAGAAAGTTTATGCATGGGCGAACCGTATTCGCCGGTACAGGCGAAGAGTGGATCGGTATACTCAGAACCGCATGTTCCAGAGTGATGAAAGGTGGGTATACAGAGCATGGGAGCGGCCCATTCCTACTCAAGGTGTGACTGACGTGCGTCTACCGGATAATGAGGCCATGAGTGCTTTTTGGCGAAGCATTTGGTCGGTGCCCGTCAGTCACACTGAAGGTGATTGGATGCGTGTTGTTGAGCAGGCGTGTGATTCAATACCAGACATGGCGCCTGTTATAATTAGCCCTCTGGACGTAGCCCGTGCAGTCCGCCCGTTACCTAACTGGAAATCTCCAGGACCGGACGGACTGCACAATTTCTGGATTAAATGGCTACAAAGGTCACACGCCTGCTTAGCCTCGCAATTCCAGTCATCTGTAGAGACTGGGTCGCTGCCACTTTTCTTTACGACAGGAGTTACCCACCTGCTCCATAAATCAGGTAGTACTGCGGAACCTAAAAACTATAGACCAATTACATGTTTACCGACGGTCTATAAAGTTCTTACATCATAGTGGCTCAATTATGTCTGTGTCTCAGAATGGGTGTAGGAACGGGTCTCGCGGTACTAAGGAGCTGCTCCTTATAGACATGACCATAAGCCAATAGGTTCGTAGATTCCGGAAGGATCTGTCGACATGTTGGATAGATTATAAGAAGGCCTATGACTCGGTGCCACATACATGGCTCATTAAGGTGCTTGAGTTGTACAAAATAGACGCAACTCTACGCACCTTCTTGATGTCATGAATGGGGCAGTGGAGGACGGTCCTTCTCTATCCAGGATGTCGACAGATCCGGGGGACCAATGAACCGATCAGGATTGAGCGGGGAATATTTCAGGGCGATAGTTTGAGTCCGCTTTGGTTTTGCTTAGCTTTGAATCCTCTAAGCACACCGCTGGAGGATTCAGGTGTAGGCTATAGGTTGAGAAGAGGTGGTCAGGTGATATCTCACCTCCTTTATATGGATGACTTGAAACTTGCCCCCAACAATTTGCGACTGATGGAGCTACTGAAGATAACAAAAACCTTCAGTAGCGCCATCAGGATGGAATTTGGTGTGGACAAATGTGCAGTCATGCATGTAAAGCGAGGGGGGATTATGGAATCCGTGGGTACCCAACTCTCGGATCCCATACACCTTAGATCCCTCTCATCAACCGAAACCTACAAGTATTTGGGTATGTCGGAAGCGTTGGGCATCAATGTTACTGACATGAAGCAATCGTTGAAGGAGCGCTTCTTTGGCCACCTGTACAAAGTATTTAATAGTCTTCTATCACGCGGAAACAAGGTGCGTGCCTTCAACGGTTGGGTTATGCCAGTTTTGATGTACTCATGCATACTCAAATGGACTCAGACCGAACTCGACGCCCTGGATAGGAGGGTCCGTACGCTGCTGACTGCATATCGAATGCATCACCCACGGTCATCGGTGATGAGACTGTATATCCCGCGAAAGTGTGGTCGAGGCTTTTTAAACGCTAAGACCCTCCACAATCGCGAGATATGCAGTCTCAGGGAATATTTCCTAGAAGGCGACGTAGGGATGCATCGAAATGTGGTCGCGGTGGACAAGGGCCTCACCCCACTCTCCTTGGCGAAAGAGAACTGGCGCAAACCTGCAGTACTTGAAACTAAAGATCGTTAGGAAGTATGGCAAGGCAAAGAGCTTCACGGACGCTTTTTCCGGGGGCCTGATGCATGGGCCTGGTGTAGACTTTTTGGCGTCTGTATCCTGGCTACGTTTCGGTGACCTCTTCGGGGAAACGGAAGGTTTTGTCTGTGCGATTATGGATGAAGTTATCATGACGAATAATTACCGGAAATATATTGTCAAAGACGGTACGGTTTACATCTGTCGGGCATGCCACCGCCCCGGTGAATCAATCCGACATATTATTTCCGGCTGTTCTCGCCTTGCTAACGGTAAGTACTTGCATAGACACAATCTAGTGGCTAGGATTATCCACCAGCAACTTGCCTTGCAGTACAACCTTGTGGAGCTCGAAGTACCATACTACAGGTATGTGCCCAACCCAGTTCTCGAGAATGGTCATGCCACATTGTACTGGGATCGATCTATCATCACTGACAGGACTATTGTAGCCAATAAGCCTGATATTGTGGTGATAGATCGACGAGAGCTCCGTGCAATGATTGTTGATATCGCTGTCCCTCATGACGAGAATCTCGTGAAAGCTGAGAAAGATAAAAAAAAAACAAGTATCTTGACTTAGCACACGAGGTTGTCGACATGTGGGACGTAGACTCTGCATTCATTGTACCGATAATCGTTACGGTTAATGGCCTAATAGCGGAGAGCCTCGACCAACACCTCAGGAGGCTCTCATTGCGCGGCTGGGTCAAGGGCTTGATCCAGAAAGCAGTACTCCTGGACACGGCACGCATAGTGAGGAAGTTCCTCTCTCTAGAGCCCTGACCACCGGCACCTTGGACCCTGTTCCTGATGCCGATGGACCACTATTTTTATATTTTATATGTTTTTATTTTTGTTTTTATAAAAATATTTAAAAATTTAAATAATATAACCATTTATTATCAGGTAACAAAGACCCATAGATACATACCTTAACCTAAGTATACATAATAAGTATAGTAACAATTTTGTTAATAAATAAAACTTAATAACTATGTTAGTATCACTTAGTTGCACTAAGTCTTTGTGCGTTCTGGTGGCACTTGTCCGCGAAAGCGGCGGAATACCACATCCTGCGGCGAAAAGCTTTCTTCCCTCACCAGGTGCAGGTAGCATGTTGGTATGCGCACCACGAACGCCTTGAAGTTGACGAGTTGAGTTGAGTTGAAGTTGTTGTTGCGAGTTGAGTTGTTGTTGAGTTGACTAAGAGTGACCGCACCGAAAAGTGGTCCCTAAAAGCATGAACAATACTCTTGTGGTCAGTAATACCACCGACACTCACTGGGAGACTCGGCCTCACATTCATTTTATTTGTATTTTTCAAAAAATGCTTAAAGTCTTTGTTAGTATGGTTAACAGCAAGGTGATCCATTTTTAGCTGATCCTGCCTGTTCTGACACCACTTCAGTTTAACCTTAAAATGTCTCCTCGCCTCCGCCATATCACGAAATATACGACCACTGGTCGGCCGACCGGCCATTGTCCACAGCCGAAATTTAAACTACGCCTCGCGGTGAGCGTCTGCTACATGTTTGTTCCACCCCGTGACATAGCCACCCTTCCTCCGACACTTTATCTTATAGGTCTGTACGGCGGCCTGTACCATTATATTCACAATATTGAAATACATTTCATCAAGAGCTGAACAATGATCTCTGTGATCACAGAACTTATCACAACAATCAGTCAGCTCCTGAGGAATATCCATAAGTCTCAGCTTAGAGTGACAGAGGTCGTGGTACCCACTAATCTGCTCCGACGTCCTTTCGCCCCACACAACACGATCAACACGATTATCATTAGGTATGTTATCTACAATTTTACAATTTATTTTATGCAAGTCGCATTCGAACACAATCGGGAAATGGTCGGACCAATACAAGTCATACATTACTGTCACACTAACGACTGATCGTTGCGCAGACTCAGTGACGATAGAGTGGTCCAACCATCTATTACAGCCATGCAACTAACTCGTAAAAGTATAGGTATTACTGTCACACATATTCACATCTACACAGACCCAACTTTGATCTGAACAAAAACTTATCATCTCGTTATAGAACAACTCATTCGGATACGCATTATAGTCTCCTATGATGTAAAAAGCCTCAACTCCTTTATTCTCCTGTACTTCTATTATTGAGCGAATATCGCTAAGACAGGCTGTAAACTCCGGAAGGTTATCATTCGAGTTGGTTGGCATGTAGACACTGAAAACCACTACAGATCTAGTACTTACGGTTATTCTGACCGCGCACACTCGCACATTATTACACTCTATCGGCAACACTGTCTCAAACGCACTTTTACGCCACAGTAACGCGACGCCACCGAATGGCCTTCCGCTTAAAAGGATCGCCGAAGTATCCACAGCAGACGTCCCGGTGCACCCGAAGGCGTATTTCCATTTCCGTGTACATTAGGAGGCAGTAGGGAGGTTTACTGCCTTGAAACACGCACGGGTTTGTCGCGCTAACTGCCTTTACAAAATCGTGTTCAATTCAAGGCACACGTCCTCCAATCGCGCACGGGTTCGCAACACCAACTGTTCTTCTAAACACGTGTTCAATTTAGGGGGTTATTGTAAACTCACCACAACGAAAATTCGCCACATTTAAAAATATTGGTTAACTTGCCACAGTGACAAAATAATTCACAACAGGGATAGTAAACTCGTCACAGGTACGTCAAACTTGTTTTGAATGTACCGACAGCAAAACGAGATTTCTTTTTATTCATAATAATCAGTATTATATACATTAATTTTTCGATAGGTTAAGTTAGGTTAGAACTGTCTACTACGCGCGAGCCGAGCGAGCGAAGCGAGCGGTGCCGGGGCAGCGGCCGGCGAGCGCTGCCTCGAAATTGGTCGCGAAATTTTTCTAAGTATTTTTTAAGTTCCATGCATCGCCTTGAACACGTGTTTGGAAGAACAGATGGCGTTGCAAATCCGTGCGCGATTGGAGGACACGTGCCTTGAATTTAACACGTTTTTGTAAAGGCAGTTAGTGCGACAAACCCGTGCGTGTTTCAAGGCAGTACTGCCTCCTAATGTACACGGAAATGGAAATACGCCACCCGAAGCTGTCATCAACCGCGCTGAGCAACGGCAGGTCGTGTGGCAGCAACCACGTCTCTTGAAGGGCTACCACGTCTCTTGAAGGGATACCACGTCCGCCGACAGGCATAACGCTCTTATTCCTTCCACTGACCTCTTCAGTGATTTGCAATTGAAGCTTACTATCTTACTAAGACTGTCCATTTTTGTTGTCTATACGTTCACCGACATCATTGTTTGTTCGCCTCAAATTTTAATTAGTGTAACTCGCTCTCGAGTTTTCTCATACACGTAGTTTACAATAGCCTGCTCTGACACCGCCTTATGCACATTTGATATAAATAGTGGTACTTTCGTGTCCGTCGCTGTAAACTGTACACTCTTCTCCTCTTCATCAACTACCGCACTCCCTCTTTGACTAATAAACCGATTTCAATGTCTCCGCTTCTACACAACGGTCCATTCTTCATTATTATTCCATACTTTCCATTCACCGATTTAATAACTGGCAGAGTATCTCTAAAGATCCTGAAGCACTCAACTGGGTTAAGGGATACGACATTCCCTTCTTTCAACAACCCGTTCAGCTATATTCACCATCTAATGACTTCTCTTCGAATAAGGAGGAGACGGTCATAATCAAGGAAATAGAGAACCTACTTAACCTACTTGGTGCTATTTCTGAATGTGCACCCATCAAAGATCAGTTTGTTTCAAAAAATGTTGTTGTTAGCAAACCAAATGGTACCTATAGATTTATCTTGAACTTGAAGGAATTAAATCAGTTTATAATAACACAACATTTTAAACTAGAAGATTATAGAACAGCTTCAAAAATAATAACTAAGGGCTGTTACATGGCTAACTCAGATCTTAAGGATGCCTATTTTATGATATCAATAAAATTAAAGAAAATAATAGAAAATACTTAAGATTTCAATTCAAAAACAAACTTTATCAGTTCAAGGTTTTACCATTTGGCTTATGCACTGCACCCTTTGTATTCACAAAAAATCTAAAACCAGTGGTTCATACTTTAAGATCCTGGAGTTTAAATTCAGTTCAATAACTAGATGATTTCTTATGTATAGAAAAAGATTATATACAATGTAAGGTTAATATAGAAAAAACATGAAACTTATTGCAAAACCTGGGTTTCTTAATTAACAAGGAAAAAAGCAATTTTACACCAACTATGGAATGTAGCTTTTTAGGGTTCATATTTGATTCCAAACACATGACACTAAATATAGATGACCAAAAAAGAAAGCACAACTTAGAATTAATCAATAGTCTACTAAAAATAAACAGTACACTATCAGACACTTAGCTAAAGTCTTAGGGTCACTAACCTCTGTATGCCCTGCCATTTCTTATGAATGGTTATATACAAAGAAATTAGAAAGACAGAGATATTTATCTCTACAAAAATATAATGATAATTATGAATGTAAGATTACTACACCCACCTGGTGCATTCAAGATTTAAAATGGTGGAAATCCAACATACACAAAGCAGTGGCACCTTTTAAACAGCATACATACAAAAGGGAGATATTTTCTGATGCATTCTTGTCTGGTTGGGGTGCTAGTTGTAGTAATAAAAGAATGCATGGGTTTTGAACACTAGAGGAGCAACAAATGCATATTAATGTGTTAGAACTAAAAGCTACATTCCTGGTATTGAAAACTTTTGCAAACAGTTGAAAGATGTTTAGTTAAAAGATTATTAGTTTACTATGTTAGTCATCGAACTTTAAACATCTACATACATAGTGATCATCGAACGACGTCTGAAGTATAATGAGTGATCAAACGAACTTGCCTGTAAGTGATGTTCGATCATTATTATATGAAGACTATCTCCTTCGATGACCTTTGCAAAGTTCTATACCTACTCGTCCAATGATGGATCAACTAAATTTTGGAAGATCAGTACTTAGTGATAGAGACAACTAAGATTTTTACTTTTATAATCCTGTTATAATAACTTTACACTGTTATACACAGGTATATATAGTGATAATAATTTACCTACTATTATTTTGTCCAATTTTATGTTATTCTATGGTCAGAAGTAATGACGACAGAAGGTTGTTGTTAGCCCCTAAGGGTTGTTGATTAAATATGTAATAAAGTGGGTATAGAAATACCACATAATTATAAATAAATAGTAAGAGTCGTAAGACTGGTATAATTATTGTGTTCATTAGAAAATATAAATATGAGCAAGTGAATTTATTATAAATTAATATTCACCTAAAAATAAAAAGATAGATTTGATTGTGAAAATATCTTTAATTTTTATACATTTGTTACAATTTAGATAAAACTTTAAATATCTACATAGCAGGGGCGCAGCGTTCATACAACCCGATTCCTATCGGCTTCCCTTCGGAACAACCACTCTTCTTAATGTCTACTATTGCCAAATAATATACGAGTAAGTACTTCTGTGTGAGTAACTGTATTTATCACATCACATTACATAATTATATTTAAATACCAGTTTAATACGTCATAAGATTAAAAACCTACATGTTTTTGTCTGTTTATGAGAACTGAATAATTTTTTCTTCGGCTTCCCTCTCATGATAATTGTAGCTGCGTCACTGCTACATAGTGATCATCGAAGGACGTCTGAAGTATAATGAGTGATCAAACGAACTTACCTGTAAGTGATGTTCGATCATTATTTTATGAAGACTTCCTCGATATCCATGGAACCGACGCACGATTATTCAAAGCTTAAGTGATCCAGGACCAGTCACAATTCTTCTCAATGTTATCACTAGGAGCACTAGAGGTTGACGGTTACGCCCTTGGTTCCACTTCTGGAGCCAACTGCTGGACTTCAGTGTGCGGAGGCTGGTAAGGCTGCACCTGCATTTGTGCCTGCTGGTACTGCGCCCGGCATTCCTCCTCCGACATGAAAGACTGATACATTGATATGTATTCACTTGGAGGTGCGGAAATAAGTAAACGAGTGTCTTGATGGAACGCTGGTTTAATACTGATGTGACATGGGTCCACCCACACATTCACAATATAAGAACTATGTGTGAGTGGCAAGCGGGTCCACATCATTCCTCCACATTAATTTCTAAACCTGTTGACAAAATAAACATTATTCAGTTTATATTTTAAACTTAATACATCAGTAATAATTACAACTTATTATTAAAATGATCTATTTGTAAAATCCAGTACAATCTACTTTCTTTCTTATGCGCTGAGAACGTGCACGTAATACAGGCATACTCGCAAAATCCTGCGCAGCATCCGAGACTGTAGGAGCCTGGGTATCCGCTGCTTCAGTTAAGGATTGCCGTGCATTTTCTCGACTCACAGTATGTGTTACTACCGTCTTATTCCTGTCAACTTCAACGCTAGTTACAACCGTACCAACCGGCTCTATACTTTGTTCCGCCTCCATGGGTTTCTCTGAAACTGCACTCACTGCGGTGCTTACTGAACTTGATTCATCGGCGGGGACGGACACTAGTGCTGGTGATATAGACGGAACCGACGAAAACGATGGACTAGGAACCAGTGGGGAACCTGATGACTCAATGCAATCTATTGTCTTCGCAGTGTTTATGCCTTTTGTGGTTTTACAATTTAACAATTGATCAAGATGTCTTATACAAAATAAATTTTGATCTTCAACTAACACTTTATACATTATTTTTCCTATTACTTTATTTATTACTCCTAACTTCCAAGTCTCTTTCTTACCACTGTACCACCGAACCCATACCCCGTCACCTGCTTCTAAAGCTCAGCTCTTGTGCGACATTCGTTCTCCCCTGACTTAGTCGCACAAGGTTTATTTTCTTTGGGATGTATTAAATCAAGGCGTGATCTTAAAACCCTGCCAAACATTAACTTTGCAGGCGAATGTCCAGTAGCGCAGTGCTCTGTATTTCTATATACAAATAGATATCCTAATAATTATTCGTGTTTGAGCTACATTCTCACTTAAAATACTCTTTAACATCTTTTTACACGTCCTCACAGAATTTTCGGCTTGTCCGTTGCTACATGGATGGTAAATTGAAGACGTCATATACTTAATGCCATTATTGGAACAGAATAATTTAAATTCTTTACAATTTATCTAAGCATCATTATCCGAAACTATTGTGCTTGGCAAGCCGAATATAGAAAACAAGTGATTTAACTTTTTTATTAAGGATTGGGTGGTAACGTCGTTCCGCATATAAATGCACTCTGACCATTTTGAGTACGCATCTACCACTACCAAGTAAGTATATTGCCTTATAGACAAATAGTCGATATGAATTCGTTCCCATGGTGCCGCTGGACTCGGCCAGGGCTAGGGCGCTGCCTGTGGCGGGGCGGCTCTCATACTCGCACATACATTGCATGCGGCGATCCACCGCTCAATATCCCCATCTATACCTGGCCACCACATCCTACTACGCGCATTGCTTTTCATTTTGACGATGCCTAAATGCATGCTATGTAGTTCGCGCAACATACTTTCACGCAGTGTCAACGGAATTACCACCTTAGGTCCCCGCATTAAGATACCAGTTTCATATTGCAAATCCGTACGACATAAAAAAAATGGACGTATAGACTCGCAAACAATGTTACGGGGCCAACCTACCTTTGTATACTATACTTAATGACAGTTTGAATCGTCTTATCATTACACGTAGCATTCTTTACGTCGGTAAACAAAACAGCTGGCGCGATCGCATCAAAAAAATTTAGTGAGCAGTATGCATCGTATTCGCTATCTCCCTCGCACCTACTATCCGGTACATGTGCATGGGAAAAATAATCAGCGACTAAGTTATTCTTACTAGATATGTACTGAACAACATGATTATATGCAGACAGTATAATAGCGTATCTTTGCAATCGTAACGCTGTGGTTATTGATATGCCCGTTTTATTATTAAATATTGACACTAAAGGACGGTGATCGGTTTTAAGAATAAAAGGTTCACTTCGACCGTATAGGTACTGATGGAAGTGTTTGACTCCAAAAATAATCGCAGTCGCCTCTTTTTGAATTTGGCTGTAATTGCGTTCGCTCACCGACAACGATCTTGAGGCATATGCCAACGGTCGTTCGCGGCTATCGCTATCCCTTTGAGATAATACTGCCTCCGAGACCGTACGGACCCGCGTCCACTGACAACACTAGCTGCGCACTCGGCTCGAAGTGTGCCAGCGGCCAGCACGCGCTCGGAGGCGAGCTCGGCGCACACACGGCGCGCCGCGCGGCGCGCTGTCTCGGGCCGCACTCCTACCGTGCACCGCTGCGCAGTAATTCGTGGAGTGGGCTCATTATGCTTGACGCATCTGGAATAAAGTCTCTGTAGTATTTGACTACCCCTAAGAACCTCTTTACTTCTGTTATGTTTTTCGGTTCTGGAGCGTTTAATATGGCTTTTACTTTATCGCGGTTAGTACGTAATCCGCTGTTATCGATAACATAACCCAAGTAAGTTACATGCTCCTTAAAAAACTTACATTTGTCCTTCTGAAGGCCCAAACCAGCTTCGTTTAAGCTGCTTAAAGCGTGAGCTAACCTCGTCATATGAAGTGTTTTCGTTGACGCAGTCAAACAAATATCGTCTAACCATATACTGACCCCTTCGATACCAGACAGCAGTACCTCCATTGCCTTTTGGAACAAGGCAGGAGCATTTGCGAGACCATAAACTAGGCGCGTATATTTAAATAGTCCTTTTGGTTTGTTAATAGTAGTCAACTCTTGGGAATCTTCGGACAAAACAAATTGAAGGCGTTTTTCAAATCAATTTTTGAATAATGTTCACCACCACCAACACTTCCTCAATCCTAGGTAATGGATATTTATCTATTATAAGGTCCTTGTTAAGTGTGACTGAAAAATCACCTGCAATCTTAACCGTGCCGTTATCTTTTAGAACGGGTACTATGGCAGTTGCGTAACGCGAATTACTAACTGGAACTAGTATACCCAAACTGACCAGTCTATTTAATTCCGATTCAACCTTGTCTTTTAGGGCAAATGGTCGAGCTTTAATGAATTTTGGTACTGAGTTATCCTTCAATTGCAAATGGACTTTAAATTTATTAAAATATCCAAGGTCATCCTTCCATAAATTCGGATACTGTTCAAATAATGCATTAATGTCTGTGTCTTGGCTTATTTTATAAATATTGGTCAAAATCAAATCGAATGCGGACATAAAATCCCGACCGAGCAGGGGAGGGGGGGAGGGGCGGGGGCATTTGTATCTACTAAAAATAATTTTATAAGTTTCTTTTGATTATTGTATTCGACTGGGCCTGGAAATACCCTAAGGGTGAAATTTTATGCCCATTATATAAACACATTTTTAATTTGCAATTAGTTAATTTGTAATGTGCAAACAGTTCACTGTACATTCTTTTTGACATAACAAAAACACCCGACCCGGAATCTAACTCCATAGTCACGGTTACCTCACCAACTTTAATTTTCAAATTCAACGGTTTGTCGGTTACGTACCTTATATTAAAATTATGACATTCGTCACAGCTGCCATCCGCGCCTGCCTCACTATCATCACTACCGATATTATTGACGGGAACACGGCCGTTTTGTTATTTTTATCACACACCTTCTTCAAATGGCCTACTTTTCCACACTTTTGGCATTTATAATTTTTGTATCGACACCTGTCCATATCGTGATTTTTTAAACCGCACACCGAACAACGGAAGTCTTAGTAACGTTGGCCACCATCGTGACTCGACGTTGATGCGCGCCCATCTCGCGAGCTCGTACGAGCACCGCCGACGCCACCGTCGCCACCACGTTTACCGCTCCCATCGCTCGACCACTTGCCTCCTTTGTACGATATTTTGTTCACTGCTTCCTCTTTGATCACAGTCATATCAGTGAACAATACGTTCCTGGCTTCTCTAGCACATTACGCTCGTTCTGCGATCTCTAATACTCTCGACAAAATGAGGGTAGAAGCATTCTGCTCAAACAGTTTGTCACGTTCGGGCCCCGCCCCCAGGCCAAGGACGAAACGACCCGTAAGATTCGTCTCCAGGGCGGCTCCAAATTAACAATAACTCGCTAATCCTCGCAATCGTGCAGCCCAATCGCCCAACGATTCGCCTGAGTTCCTCTTCGCCCCGTAAAATTTCGCTTTGTCCGAAAATGAGCATTGTTTCTGCTTAAAATGAGTGTCGAGCTTCTTATAGTCTAGTGCTTCCAAATCGACTGGATATGCTAAATTACACACTAAACGATACGAATCATCTGATAGATGTGTGATTAATATTGTACTTCTATTGTCCTCCTTCACATCGTTGACTTAAAAAAAATAAAGTCAACCGGCCTTTATAAATTAACCACTCACATGATTTATAATCAAACGTTGTTAAGTTTCCTAGAAACGTCTTCGCTATTTTATTTTTTTCTTGCGCGGGTAATCTTTATAAAAAAATATGTCCTATTTGTTATAAACCACTCGAATTGATTTCTAAAACCTGTCGGATAGACATTACTTCAATTAAGTATTTATAATATATGTAATTCTTCCTCGAATTTTTATGTTTAGTTAAAATGAATGCCTCATACAATTTGTATTGAATCTATTATTTTGTTTATAGTTTGTTTTTAGTTGTCTTAGTTTTGATTGTATTAAATAGTTCGATCTCGTCGCCAATGATATTATGTATTCACTTGGAGGTGCGGAAATAAGTAAACGAGTGTCTTGATTGAACGCTGGTTTGATACTGATGTGACATGGGTCCACCCACACATTCACAATATAAAAACTATGGCAAGTGGGAACACATCATACATACTCTGCACCGAAGCCTGGACTGGCACCGAGGTTGGTAGACTCGTATTTGGCATTAAAACTGGGATGGGAACTGCTGGATACTATTCCAAATCAATGTTTCCCTGATTGTAGACTTCGTTACTTATACCCGAATACTGCTCATTCATAAGCATCGGTATGTGAATGTTGCCCATTTCAGCAAGTGATTCAGGTGTGCCAGCTTCTTCTGAGTCTTCCATACCCTCGGCCCTGTCTTTCTTCTCCTTCATGCAACGGTTCTGGAACCATATCTTGATGGTGCGTTCGTTAAGATGCAAGATGTCTGCGAGTCCAAACCTACGAGCACGATCCAAGTAGCGTGTCCTGGCGTATTTCTGTTCTAACTCCATCATCTGTTGGCTCGTGAACGCAGTTCTGATGCGCTTTTGTTTTTTGACTCCTCCAGTGGTTATGTTGCTGGTCGAGCCAGATAGTTGAGAGCTGAATCTTCCGAGAGCTGATTGATTAGACCCGCTTGGCCCTGCAATAATCTGACAATTTTGTGTGTGTAGAAAATTTTGTCCGTGTATTATTTGCGGGTTAGTTTCTATAGTAGGGTAGGGTTTGAAGCTGCATACCCAGTAGGTACTGTGTTCCTTGGATAAGAGCTGTTCATGAAATTCGGTGGGTTATACACGACTTGGTTACTGAGAATGTTGATGTTGTTAACCCTGTTGTTGTCCCTGGTGACATGGTACTCACTGGAGACATTGCTGGTAGACACTGGTACTGACACAATGTTGTGTACTGGCAACTCGTTCCGCTCCGGAGGCTGTGAACAAAAGAAAGATTTTATTAGCTACTAGTTGTTGCCCGCGGCTTCACGTGCGTTGATGTCAATACTACCCATGGTTTTTAACATTTTTGCGCGGAACCCTAATTATTTTTCTTATATAAAAATAGCCTAAACTTTTTCTTATAACAAAAGCCAGGGAAAGTCACGTCCAAAACAGTCTAGCCGTTTCAGCAGGGCCACGCCGCCCCTATGTGCGAAGTGTGCGGCGCACACAGGCGCCAGGGCACTAGGGGCGCCGGAGGCGCCCCTGAGACTTTATGAAATGCCAGCGCCAATTATTGATTTTTTTCTTTTACACAATAACATTCATCATAGTCGAATATCCGGAGCGGAATCGCTCCGCTAATGAATCTTGTACCACACTCACAAATCAGGTGATGTCCTGTTTGTCACCGAGAGCGCGTGCACTGACGCTTACACGTGCCGTACGCAGCCACTGCGCGCAGTCAACTTGTGAGGGAGCCGAGTAGCGAGCACCAGTCCACCGTTGGCTACCAGCCTATCTACTCGCGCCGCGCTTTGCTTATTTTATATAATTTTGCCTTGCCTTTTATTTTGTAAATAGTTAATTTTAATCATTACATTAGTTCGTCATTGTCATTAGTCGTAATTAATTTATCATCCTCATCCTGCTAAGCTTCACAAGCTTGCTATTATAACGCTTAATAGCTTTACCATAAGGGTTAAATTCCCGTGTACAGTTAGTACAGTTAGTACACCTAACGTACTACATTGGTGACCCCGACGCGCGCATACGGAGGACTCAGGTGCAGCTGTTCACAAGCATTGCCGGCGACTAAAAGAGCAGTGATTCAACTGAAGCCAAGTTTATTTACATCGGAGATTGGTTGTGGTCCAAGCATAAGCGGTGAGCGATTTGTTTTTTTTTTAATAAGTGAAGATGTCAGATGCCGAAGAATTTTCTGACGCTGATAATAAAGATGCAGTAGCGGTGCTACACGGAGAAGTAGCGAGAGTGGGGGTACGCTGCCCACCATTTTGTCCAGAAGAACCGGCATTATGGTTCGCGCATTTGGAAGGACAATTCGTCCTCTCAAAAGTAACCAGCGATACAACCAAATATTATTATGTAACTACACAGCTGGAAACTAAATACGCACTGCAGGTTAAAGACATCATAACGAGCCCACCCGACACAAATAAATATAATAAACTCAAAACAGAGCTAATTAGTCGCCTGTCTACATCGCAGGAAAAGCGGATACAGCAACTGCTAGTCCATGAGGAGCTCGGTGATAGGAGGCCGTCGCAGTTTCTTCGGCATTTACAAAACTTAGCTGGACCCTCCGGAGCATCAGATTTCGTGAAGAGCGTATGGACCAACCATTTATCGCATAATATTCAAACTGTCATTGCTTCACAGATAGCTGAATTACAGGTGGACAAACTAGCTGAGATCGCAGACAGGGTGCACGAGATAGCCCCGTCAACCCCACAAGTAGCATCCACCAGCGCTGCTGATACCGACACTTAGCCAAGCAAGTAAGCGAGCTCACGAAGCAAGTATCCATGCTTACCTCGAAGATGAACCGAGGGAGACGATACTCACGTTCACGCTCACGCTCACAGGCTCAATACAGAAGGTATGACCGTTCTAATAGCTCTAGATCACAACAGCCTCCGCCAAATCACCCGCACTGTTACTACCATTACAAGTACGGTGATAAGGCGAATAAATGCAAGCAGCCCTGCACGTTTGCGACGGAAAACGCCAAGGGCGGTCGCAAGTAGCGGCTCACGACTGCCCCTCTTCAACAGGCCGTCTATTTATAACCGATCGGACAACAAGAGTTCAGTTCCTGGTGGACACAGGCTCGGACTTGTGTGTTTTTCCTCGGTCGGCAGTCAAGACGCCAGTAATACAATCAAAGTTTGACTTAGTGGCTGCCAACAACACTGTCATTCATACTTTTGGACCGATTCAACTACAACTAAACTTAGGTCTACGGAGGAACTACACCTGGAATTTCACTATAGCCGAACGTGTCGCGAGCGATAATAGGAGTAGACTTCCTTAGCTTCTACAACCTACTCGTTGACTGTCGAAACCAGTGCTTAATAGACAATGTAACGTCACTATCAGTGTCTGGAATACACTGCAGGTCAACAGACGATATAGCATCAGTGAAGGCAGTAGTAGGAGACACAGAATACCACACAATACTACGTGAATACCCTGAGATAACACGGCCGCCAGGGACTCACCTACCCGGTAAGCTTAGCACAATGCATCATTTTAGGACGACGCCTGGTCCTCCAGTATCATGCGAACCCCGGCGCATGGATCCCACACGTACTTTGGTGGCCAAGAAGGAGTTTGAAGACATGCTGGCGAGTCGGGTAGCCAGACGGTCGGAGAGTGCATGGTCAGCACCTCTTCACCTGGTAAGGAAAAAGGACGACGGATGGAGACCATGTGGTGACTATAGGGCACTTAACGTCAGAACAATACCAGACAGGTACCCCATCCGCCACATTCATGACTTTTCTGGTAGGGTGCACAGTCTTCTCTACGATAGACCTAGTTAAGGCATACAACCAAATTGCTTTCAACCCCGATGACATCCCAAAAACTGCCATAACAACACCGTTTGGCCTCTATGAATTCAGGTACATGACTTTTGGATTGCGAAACGCAGCACAGACCTTCCAGAGATTTATCGACGAAGTGCTGCTCGGACTAGATTTTTGCTATAGTTACATCGACGATATATTAGTATACTCCAGAACTCCTGAACAGCACAAGCAACATTTACGAATACTGTTCGAGCGCCTCAGAGACTACGGTATAGTAGTGAATACTACAAAGTGCAATTTTGGACGCACAGAGGTAACCTTTCTGGGATACTGTGTGTCAGCAGCAGGTACGAAGCCTCTGGAATCAAAAATACAGGCCATCCAGGATTACCCAGCACCCAAGACCGTCAAGGAGCTACGACAATTTTTAGGAATGGTGAACTTTTACCACCGATTCATTCCTCAAGCAGTTGAGACTCAAGCGCCGTTAAATGTCGTCCTCGCTGGCCCCAAAATAAAAGGAAGCCATCCTGTGGTTATGACTCCAGAGCTACATAAGGCTTTTGAAGAAACAAAAACTTTACTTTGCAACACAGCTCTACTGGCTCATCCAGATCCATCAACTGAGTTGGCAATTGTGGCCGATGCATCAGACACCGCCATAGGCGCCGTCTTACAACAACGAAACGGTAACGACTACAAACCCTTAGCCTTCTATTCTCACAAGCTCAGCCCCGCACAAAAGAAGTACAGTTCCTACGAGCGCGAATTACTGGCGGCGTACGAGGCTGTGAAATACTTTCACCATATGGTTGAAGCAAGAGTCTTTGCCATATTTACAGACCACAAACCATTGGTGTACGCATTCAAGGCAAACAGGGAGAATTTACCGCAAAGACAATTCCGCTACCTCGATTACATCGGACAATTTACAACCGACATCAGGTATTTACCAGGCAGAGAGAATGTGGTCGCTGATGCCTTGTCACGGGTAGAAGAAGTGTCACCAGCAATCAACTACGAGGACCTTGCAAGATTTCAGAGCAAAGATTCAGAACTGCAAGGCCTTATCCAAAACGGCTCATCCCTCAAGCTGGAGAAAGTTACCACGCTAAACAGTAACAAGCACATATTTTGTGACACTTCCACTACAAATCCTCGCCCATATGTGACACCACAGCTAAGGAAGCAAGTCTTCAACTCACTACACAACTTACACCACCCAGGATGTTCTGCTACAGTGCGACTGGTAACTCAAAACTTTGTATGGCCTGGGATTCGCAAAAACTGTAGAGAGTGGGCTAGACAATGTTTGCAATGCCAAACTAGCAAAGTTACCTGCCATACCACATCACCTCTCTCCACATTCCCAACCACTTCCTCTAGATTCACTCACATTCACCTCGACATAATAGGGCCCCTAACCCCTTCTTATGATTTCAGGTACTGCCTCACTGTCATCGACCGATTTACTCGGTGGCCTGAGGCGTACCCACTAAAGGAGATCACCGCTGAGGCCTGCGCTGCTGCCTTGGTGTCTGGCTGGATAGCTAGATTTGGCTGTCCCACACGTGTGACTACGGACCAGGGTCGCCAGTTCGAGAGCCACTTATTCAAGGCCCTCACTACCCTGGTTGGTGCGCGCCATCTTCGCACCACTGCCTACCACCCTGCGGCAAATGGCATTGTTGAGCGACTCCATCGTCAGCTTAAAGCAGCCATTATGTGTCATTCCTCGTCACAGTGGACAGAAACCCTACCACTTGTACTACTCGGCATGCAGAGTTCATGGAAGCAAGACATCCAAGCTACGCCTGCGGATCTGGTATATGGAGAATCTCTACGACTACCAGGTCAATTCCTATCTCCCACAGAGCAGTTCACCACAAGCGATGTCACACAGTATGCCACGCGTCTCCGAGCACACATGGCCAAGCTCACTCCAAAGCCAACATCGTGGCACACGATTTCTCCTTTCTTCATTCCACGGGACCTCCATACTACTTCACACGTCTTTCTTCGCCGTGACCACGTCCGAGGTTCTCTGGAGCCACCTTATGCTGGACCATACAAGGTCCTAGAAAGAAAACCAAAGTACTTCACAATAGAGGTAAAAGAGAAGAAAACTAATGTTTCTGTTGACAGACTCAAACCAGCCTTTATGATGAAGGATAAAGAGACGAAGCCAGAGGCAGCACCAACACCTATTGTCGTTACCACATCTAAACCGGCGGGCGAAGAAAAGAGAACCAGAAGCGGGCGGTGCGTGAGATTCCCAGACTATTATCGACCGTAGCAACGGTCTGGCAGGGGGGAACTGTGGCGCGATTAATTTTACTTGGACCGCCACCTTTGATTCCGGAGCGGAATCGCTCCGCTTATGAATCTTGTACCACACTCACAAATCAGGTGATGTCCTGTTTGTCACCGAGAGCGCGTGCACTGACGCTTACACGTGCCGTACGCAGCCACTGCGCGCAGTCAACTTGTGAGGGAGCCGAGTAGCGAGCACCAGTCCACCGTTGGCTACCAGCCTATCTACTCGCGCCGCGCTTTGCTTATTTTATATAATTTTGCCTTGCCTTTTATTTTGTAAATAGTTAATTTTAATCATTACATTAGTTCGTCATTGTCATTAGTCGTAATTCATTTATCATCCTCATCCTGCTTAGCTTCGCAAGCTTGCTATTATAACGCTTAAGACACCGACACATTACTGTGTCGTGTTGTGTCGTGACGCGGGATACACCAATCAAACGAATCTGTTCAGGACTACGTCAAATTACAACTAGTTTTGATTGGCTAACACTGCGTCAGAAGGCGTCACGACACGACACGACACGGTAATGTGAATCCGGCTTTAATAGCCTTACCATACGGGTTAAATTCCCGTGTACAGTTAGTACAGTTAGTACACCTAACGTACTACAATGTTGAAGCAAATTGCTAATCCATTGCTTCATATATTCGAAAAATGTATCTGCTCAAAAACGTAAATAAAGCAATGAATGTTGTTGAACTGTCAAAATGAGACCGATTCCTACTGTGTGTGTTACGCTATTGCTCCGCAGATATACATTTTGTTGTTTAGGAAGCCTGCAGAGGTGTTAATACAAAGACGGAATGATTCACATCACACTGTGTATTCGACGCGCTTGCGTTTAGCATTTGGCGCAGCCACATCTAAGTATATCTAGGTACATACATAACACTTTTCCCCTTCTTAAAACAAGGAAACAAAATGTTCAAGGGGATAAAAATAAAATAAATTAAAAGTACTTCTTGTAGTCTACAATTAGTATATTTCTATGTACACGGACTGGCAAAGGCGTGTGGGTGTTATCATCTGGCTGTGGAGTACTGAACTCAAGGTTTCCATCCCCCGCAGAGAAGCTTGTCGGTGTTCTTGGTGTTTCTGGGGTTCCAGGCCTACCTGGCGAAGTTGATGATATCTCCGCTGAGAAAAAGGTATAGTGACAGACGAATTTGAAAATAATCCTTACAACTAGATACTAAACTGGAGTTTATACCTTTTTTAATAATTTTTACAAATGATTCTGCTTGACCATTACTCATTGCATGGTAAACTGGTGGAAATAAATGTAGTATTTGGGATTCGAGTACCAATAAAAACACTTTTCAGCTACTAACGTTTATTTTACGTGTAATAAAATTACCAACAAGATTTCCCAACACCCGTCGTCCTCACACTCAGTCCTTCACTTTTTTTTTTTTTTTTTTTTTTGTGGATGGGAAATCATCAAATGACTTCTCCCGCTCTGAGCGGAGCGGGAGGGCGTGTCAGACTTTTACTGACTAAACCCCACCCGTGTTCCTTCTGTTGCCTGTGCCGGGGCCACGGTAACTCTTTCGAACATCCCGCAACCCTAGCTGGCATCGGCCCTAGCGGACCCCGTCAATAGTGCTGACATCTCTTTGAGGCGCGCGCGGAACACGACGCGCCGTCGACTCGGGCTTGGTCCTTACCGGTCGGCGAGCTACCCATTGCTCGCCGTCCGCAAGCCCGCGCTTACGGTGGCCGGGAATCGGCTGCCAATTCCCGACGCCCAGGGCGTCTCCTGCGGCGACTAGGGGCGTGAGGGCGCAAAGCTTGCCTCTCCCTCACTCGTCCCGCCTCCTCCTTTGCGAGCATTACTGCTTCGCAGAAGGAGGTAATGGCTTCCCATGTACTCTCGCTCCGTACCATGGCCTGGGCCAGGGCCGGACGCGAGAGATCGCCGCCGCCGATCGCTTCCGCGAGGACACGGCGGTGCTCCGCCCAAGCCGGGCAGACCTCCACCGTATGCTCCACCGTGTCCTCCGGGCGATCCACGCAGTGGTGACACCCGGGCGTTTCCTCCCGCCTTATTCGGAACAGGTACCTCCCGAAGCACCCGTGTCCGGTGAGGACCTGCGTCAGGCGGAAGGTGAGAACGCCGTGGCGCCTCTCCAGCCACTCCTTAAAGAGGGGACTTATCACCGCAATTGTGGCGTGCCCAGCGCTGGGTTGCGACAATCGCACTCTCCATGTCACCATGAGATCCTGCCGGAGCTCTGTCCGCCGTGCCGCGATTTCTCGCGGCAACGGAGTTACGCCCCGGCGTCCTGCCTCCTCGCGCCACTCCCACATGTGCGCGAGGACATTTGCCTCCAGATCCCATGGCGGTAATCATGCCAGGTCAGGTTCGCCGCCTCCCCGGAGACCGTGCGGTATCCCCGGGCTAACCGGATGGCCATGACCCTCTGGGACGCGTTCAACCGACGGACCGGTCGCCGCCCTACATTTTGTTACCTTGTAAGGTCCTAAATACTTGGGTTTCATCTTAAGTCCAGGGCCAAACTGTGTTCTTTTGATAGCAACAATGTCGCCTTCCCTATACCTATAGCTCTCCTTCCTTCTCTTATCATAACGTTTCTTGTTTTCTTCCTGTATCTTTAATATATGTTCTTTTGTCTGTCGCCTTATTTCTTCCCTATTTTCATCATACTGCAATGTACTCGTATTTTCATCCTGTAACACCTGTACCATTTCTAAGTCTTCCATATTTTTCATTTTGGTTCCCATTAATAATTCGAAAGGTGTTGCGTTTATAGATCTCTGAAAAGTACTGTTCAATGCTCTTTGCACTCTACTGACGTATTTATACCACTCAGCAGGATTTTCCAAACATAATTCGGTCAGAACTGGTATAATTATCCTATGCACCCTCTCTACCTGTCCATTTCCGCGTGGCACACCGGTGGTAATCTTCACATGGCTTATATTCTCTTCTACACAATATTCTTCGAACTCGTTACTGGTGAATGAAGTTCCTCTATCCGTTATAATTCTACGGGGATTCCCAAAAATCTGTTGATGCAGCTGAAGTTTATTCAATGTCTCCCTGCTTGAAGTGGTTTTCGTGGGGAACAACCACGCGAACTTGGTGAATGCGTCGATAACTGTAAGGATGTAATCATACTGTTTCCTAGTAGCAGACAATGGTCCAACATGATCCAAGTGCAAAGTATCGAATGGAACACTTTCCTTCTCAATAGGGCACAAAAACCCTTCTTGCTTACCCTCCTTTCTTGTAGCCAATAGGCAGGGAATACAGGTCAGTAAAAAATCATCTATTTTCCTATTCAAATCTCTGATGTAATAATCTTTATTCAATGCTTCTCTCATTTTGGCTTTTCCAAAATAGCCCTTGCTGTGTACTCTATTAATAATGTCCTATTCTAATGATCTTGGCACAACTAACTGCTTCTGCCCACCCTTGTACAGAACATCATTTTCTAGCCAATAGTCTTCATACGAATTTTCTTTCAAAATCTCCTTTATTGCCTTTAATCCATCATCCTTGTCCTGTACTTGTCTCATACTGTCCTGCAACGTCGTAATAACTGCAACTATAGGTATTCTGCTTATGGCATCAGTGTGCTTCATCCTTGTGCCAGCTCTATGTTCCATTTCAAAATCATACTCACTGAGCATGAGTACCCACCTAGCAACCTTTGCTGTCAAGTCCTTTTTCTTTAGCGCCATTTCAAATGCCTTGCAATTTTGCGCGTCGTTTGTCTTCCGACTCATATAGTATACAGGGTGTAACCCTGAATTGGGATGATTCTGCATGAGTATTGCAGCTATATACTCAAAGCATCCGTGTGTACCTCAGTTTTCAACCTGGGATCAAATATTTTCAAAACTGGTCCACTTGCCAGTCTCTTTTTCAGTGTTTGAAAAGCAATCCTCTCCTCATCGCCAAATATAAATTCCTTAAATTTCTTCAGTACATCAGTCAATGGTTTGGCAATGGCTGCATAGTTTTGTATGTATTTTCTAAAATAACTTGTCAATCCCACAAAACAGTGCAAAGTTTTTAGATTCTTTGGCTCCGGATACCTTATAACTGCATCAGTTTTATCGCAACTTGGCCTTAATTCTCCGTCCTTGACTCGATGTCCCAAGTATTCCACATCATGCTGCAACAGGTGCGCTTTTTTCCAATTTATCCGTAAGCCATTCCTTGAAGCAACTTTCAATACTTGTTTCAGTCTTAATAGCGCTTGATATAAAATCAGTGGTTCTTACTTTAAGATCCTGGGGTTTGAATTCAGTTCAATACCTAGATGATTTCTTATGTATTGAAAAAAATTATATACAATGTAATGTTATCATAGAAAAAACATGTAACTTATTGCAAAACCTGGGTTTCTTAATTAACAAAGAAAAAAGCAATTTTACACCAACTATGAAATGTACCTTTTCAGGGTTCATATTTGATTCCAAACACATGACACTAAATATATCTGAACAAAAAAGAAAGCACAACTTAGAATTAATCAATAGTCTACTTAAAAATAAACATTACACTATCAGACACTCAGTTAAAGTCTTAGGGTCACTAACCTCTGTATGCCCTGCCATTTCTTATGGATGGTTATATACAAAGAAATTAGAAAGACAGATATTTACCTCTACAAAAATATAATGCTAATTATGAATGTAAGATTACTACACCCACCTGGTGCATTCAAGATTTGAAATGCTGGAAATCCAACATACATAAAGCAGTGGCACCTTTTAAACAGCATACATACAAAAGGGAGATATTTTCTGATGCATCCTTGTCTGGTTGGGGTGCTCGTTGTAATAATAAAAGAATGCATGGTTTTTTAATACTAGAGGAGCAACAAATTCATATTAATGTGGTAGAACTAAAAGCTACATTCCTGGTATTGAAAACTTTTGCAAATAGTTTACACAAGGCCGCAAGGTTGCCTGCTTGTCGGTCTTCTACAGATTGTACTTCGGTGAGTGTGCTCGAGAACTCCACGACCTCATTCCGCCTGCCCCATTCTACCATCGGACATCTGGACGCACTGCAGGTTACCTACCATCCCTACCTAGTTGCTATTCCACCAATTCGTACTCCAAATGTCTTTTGTGATGCGCTTAGCAAAGGAGTGGAACTCTCTGCCTGCGTCTGTGTTTCCGAACGCATACAACCCCGATCTCTTCAATGAGAGTTATCAGGCTTCTTCTGGGTAAGCTCGCTCCATCGTCTCTGTCATCTCTGACCTAGCCTAGAGTCAAGAGCAAACCTATCTCAAATAAAAAATAAAAATAAAAACATAACTGTGAAAGATGTTTAATTACAAAATTATTAGTGTAAGAAACACCGACAGGATCAGGACGTAGTCAAATAATGATTCCGGGATTACGTAACTGTCTTATATTTCAATTGAACTGCACATACAAAAATCAATGCTTAGCACTAGGTACTTATTAACTCTAAAAACCTCTCGCGTCGAGTCCCCAAATTCAAGAGCCCCGCGCAACTGGCCAAGCGTTCCCTTCACGCCCGTAACCACACATTTTTTTTAGCGGGAAGGAGCGAGTTCTCTCATTGTTTCCCGCCATTTTTCGTCAACCAATCACAGAGCGACCACTAATATAAAAAAAGGATAAAGTTGCCAGTATAAAATATTAAAATGAAAGCTTTATTGATACGAATATCGATGAAAATAATCGATTAGCAAAATCAAAATTCACAAAGCCTAACAATCGACCGTCCTGACAACGTGTGCGTCCCCGCACACGACACCAGGTGGAACCCTAACAATCGGAACGCTGGCAGGATGCTTGGTTTTACATATTTATTGTTTGAGCGTCAAATTACAATAGAAGATACCTAACCACCTGCTTCCCTAAGACTGATCAAAGTATGACTCGTTAATCAGTTCCCCAGCAATTGCGGCTAAGTGTGTAACGACTTTACAAAATTAATAATAATTCTCAAACGAATTTACTAAGCTAAATAATATAAGTATTTAATTTAAATTAGGTATAAATTCAATAAGTAATGTATAAATGCAATAGCTCACAGTTCATTAGGTTGAAGTATGGACGGCAGCACATCAAGCTATTACAATCTGTCAAATTTATTTAATAGATTTTCAACTTTATTGCTATAGCATTAGGTTCAAGATTGATTGGGAAAATTTGACAGTTTCGGGTAGCTTGACCTGCTGGCGTTTGTACATATCTGATGTAAATATTAAACTCAACTACAAACATAAGATTAATTCAACTGTCAAGGAACGTAAAGTACAAATCAACTCAATAGATTTATGTAACAATTTTTAAGTCCAGTTCTTGAATTACATTCATCGGATCAGTAATATCTTGTATAATTTCTATTATTAAATTTCTCTTTGGATTTGATCAGAAAACAACGATCGATTTATGTTCTCTGTCACTTACAATTCAACTTTGCTTTAGGGTCCGAACGATCGATTAATCGGTTTACCCATCAGCGAACTACTAACCCGAACGATCGATTTTTCGGGGCCTAACTGATGCCTACAAGACGATCGATTTACTTGTGGCAGCCAGTAGGACATTTGTTGAATCAAGTCACGATCCGATCGATTCTCGTGCCTGATCTGAAACAATGAATGATACTCATCTGTAGTTAAGTGTCTCTATAACTTAGTGAGATACACTATAGAGCTTGCGAAAATTACAATAAAACGGTCAAATTATGGTTCAGTACGATCTTCGTCGTCAGTGCCACTGGTATCAGAGTTATTCACCTCCAGGGCCGCAATGTGTATCCATGGCATCATACGGTCTGCGGCCACGGTTGTGGGCCGTTTGTTTCGCATGTTGGCCAAACCCGGAACAGGTGCTACCTTATATCTGTCCCTACCTAAGACTCTGGTAACACGATAGGGCCCTATAAACGACGGCATGAGCTTTTTACTTTGTCCGTCATTATTGAAACAAGTCTTGGTTATTTTGACGAGTTCACCTTCGACATAAATCCGGGCTGGCACCCTTTTTCTATCATAAACCTGCTTTTGCTTAATCTGCTCGTTATCAATCCTTTTCTTAACCTCCTCTCGAATAGCGGTAATTTCACAGTTTTCGCGAGAGTCTTTGGTAACTTCGTTAAGAATGGGATTTATTTCGCTACTCATACTAGTTCCAAAGAGTACCTCTGACGGCGTCCTACCAGTGGTTTTCTGAAAAGTATTGTTTAGACCCCACTGAATTTTCCCTAAATGACTATCCCAATCCTTTTCACCGTATTTAACAGTCAGCGCTTTCAAAGAGTCGAGGATTGTACGGTTATAGCGTTCAACCTGGCCATTGACCTCGGACTAGCTACTGCATTAAGAATATGCTTGATTCCTTTGTCTAGGCAGAATCGATTGAAAGCATGAGATGTAAAGCAAGTACCACGATCGCTTATAAGACGATCAGGAACCCTAAATGTAAAAAATATATCTTCAAGAACTCTAATTGAATTCAAACTATTAGTATTTCTAACGGGTTTGATAAAACAGAATTTGGTGAAGGCTTCTACAACTACAAGTAAGTAAGTATAGCCTCTCTTTGACTTGACAAAAGGCCCGATGTGGTCAACATGCACTGTATGAAATGGTACTTCTATTTTGGTGATGGGATGGAGCAGACCCTCGTGTGTTTTAGTCTTTTTCTTTGCATATGCACATTCAATGCAAGAACTAACATATTTTTTGACAAACTTGGACATTTTACTAAACCAATAGTGTTTTTTTATTCTTTGGAGGGTCTTTTCCACCCCAAAATGGCCAATATCGTCATGGTTCATCCGGCACACTTGCCACCTCGCACCTTTTGGCACCACCCAACGAACGTTATTTTTATCATTACCTATACAACGAAACAGTTTGTTATCATTGACCACAAAATTATCTTTTATGTATTGGAGTTCCTTCTCATTAAGACTATCATTTAAAATGTTTTTAATCCTACAAAGTTCGGTGTCTCCAAGCTGAAGCGTATGTAACCAATCCTCACTACTGATCGACATAACTGAAAATTGATCGATGGGATTGTCTCCTGAGCTCTCGATTGGATTACGGGACAGCGCATCTACATGACCCATCTTTACTCCTGCTCTATACTCAACTGAACACTGAAACTCCTGCAGTAAGAGCCACCAGCGTGCTATCCTCGGGATTAGGTCTCGTTTTGAAAACGTAGATCGTAGAGCACTGCAATCTGTAATGATCCTAAATGATTTCCCTAGCAGATAGACCCTAAATTTTCGCAAAGAACAGATTACTGCTAGAGTTTCAAGTTCGTACGAATGGAAATTTTTTTCCTCAGGAGAGGTTTGTCGACTGTAGTAAGCTACTGGACGGAAAGCATCATTTCCTTCGGAGCGCTGCAATAATATACCTCCAACACCTAATTTGCTTGCGTCGGTGTGAAGCTCTGTCTCTGCTGCAGGATCATATATTGCAAGAATGGGCCTATCAACCAACTTAGATTTCAAGACTTCAAAAGCCACCTCTTGACTATCACCCCATGTCCATGAGGTATCCTTTTTTAGCAACTTACTGAGAGGCAAGGCAATTCGGGCAAAATCTTGGATGAATTTGCGGAAATAACTAGCCAGACCAAGGAACTGACGTACATTGTGGACGTTCTCAGGTCGTGGAAAATTCATGACACTAATGATTTTTTTATCACCCGGCCTAACCCCAGCTGCACTGATTTCGTAACCCAGATAATCAATTTTGTCTCGTAAGAAGTCGCATTTGGATAGATTCAAAGTGAGATTTGCTTTCTCCAAAACTTGCAATACCTCCTCAAGCCGTGCCAGACATTCACTAAAGTCCTTACCGAAAATAAGAACGTCATCTAAATAAGCAGTTGCCTTGCTGAACCGAGCCGACCCTAATATCGAATTCATCATCCGTTGGAAAACGGCCGGTGCATTAGCCAAACCAAACGGCATGCGATTAAACTCGTACTGTCCGTCTGGCGTGACAAACGAGGTGAGGTGTCTGCTCTGTTCTGAAATCGGCACCTGGTAATAACCCGATGTAAGATCGAGCGAAATAAAACAAGCCTGGCCAGTAAGACGTGCTATTTCGTCTTCGATAATGGGCATAGGATAGCGCTCTTTCACCGTGATAGAATTAAGCATACGGTAATCGACGCACATTCGAAACGATCCATCCTTTTTGCGTACGAGTAGAATTGGACTGGCGTAGCCTGAGATCGACTCCCTTACTATCCCTGCATCCAGCATCTCCTTCACCATAGCCCGTACCTTCTCACGTTCAAAATGCGACAACCTATATGGGCGATAGACGACAGGGCGTTCACTGTTTAACTCTATATTCATTTCGGTCGCGTTGGTACAACCTAGGTCCCTAAGAGAAGATGCAAAACAATGATTATATTTTCTGAGCAACTCGAACAACCTTTGTTTCACGTCTTCTGGCACCTTATCACCGACACAAATAAGATTTTCATCGAAGTCGCCCTCAATCGCTATAGGGATTTCCGGTGGTTCGACAATTACCCTACTAACAACCTCTACTCGCTTTGCACGACATAAAACTAAATTATTTGTGATCCAGCAGGAACTCGAACATGGGAACACGGTTATATAGACACGACTATTTTCAGAGCGATAGAGACCTCCACAAACAAAGTACTGTTTATTTGGTTTCCCAGCGACAACATTTTTCAAGAGAATGCTGCCACTTGTGGAGGGTTCGATCCATGCCTTCACTGATGCTGCACCATAGAGCTCTACCAATTCTGTTGCCCTAATCTTAAGAGAGGACTCTGTTAGATCCGGATCTGGATATGGAATTTCATTGCCAATGTCGATAAATTGGAGCCTAGATACATCCTTATAAACTATGATGTGAGGTTGTTCGGTGAAGGACTGCCCTATAAGCGCGGATTTATCTAACAAATTATCACACACAACCTTGCATGGAACCTGAGCTTTGACGCCATCCACCTCAAAATTAAGTAACAACCCTCCTAATGACTCTACTATACCGTTTCCAAACCCTTTCAGTAATGATGGTATGTGATCGTGGGTAAAGCCTAATTCATTAACTACAGACTCCTTTATAAGCGTGACTTCGCTCCCAAAATCTACAAAGGCTTGCTGTAACGTACCGTTAATTTTTACATCCTTCATAAATTTCGAGTTCGGGTGCGAGTCGCGTCCTTGACTGGCTACATCGATACACATGGCTTTTGGAATATTATTACCACTGGGTTTTATGACGTTATTTTGTATCTGCGTGTTACAGTTATCAACTGTATGCCCTATTTTGTTGCATTTTGTGCATTTTATAAGCGGTTTAGGACAATGTAAGAAGCTGTGACCCCTTTCTTTACAATTGTAACACCCAGGGAATGAACCCGACTTAGCACCCGACCTTTAACTGGGCTGACCATTAGGGGTACTAGAGTGATCGGTTCTGTTCTTGTTATGATTTCGATCGAAATGCTGATAAGAATCTCTGCTGCTCATCAAAAATTGCAAGAGCTGATCGGGGTGAGAGGACCGTAAAGCTAGAGCACCTGATTTCAGGGTCCTATCACTGATCCCATGAATGATACAATCTACAGCACGTTTCTCTACTATGTCACATTGGTTAAGTAAAGCCAGTTTTTCATAAAAATAAACCTCTATAGGTTCATTATACCTACTCCTTCTTTTAAGCATTTCCTCCAAGGCCTGACCGTAATTTTGTTCGCAAGGGAAGGCGTTTATTAGTTTCTCTTGCCATTCATGCCAGTTAAACAAAACAGAGTTCAAACCTTCATACCATGTTTTAGCGAGGCCTTGAAGTTTCTGCATAGCAAAGTGAACGACAGTTTTGTCGTCCCAACTGTATACACTAGCACACTCATTGACTTTCTTGAGCCATACATCAATTCGTTGGTTTTTTGTAGATGGATCAAAATTAGGCAGTATGTTCATGTGATCAATTTTATGAAAGGACCGTGTATCTCGGGCGGGTTGAGATGCCAAACTATCTTTCAAACATTTGAAAACATCAACAATATATTTTTTAGACACAGATGGGCTACGTGACCTTTCAAAGTGTCCCGCGACGTTACGATGCTCAGCATGTGGGCCGTCACCGTCGTGCCGATTGGCTTCCGCTCGTCGCCGTTGACGGTCGAGTGTTCCACTGCGATGGCTGCGACTGCGGTTGCTACGCTGAGTGGCGTGCCGCGACGATGTACGCCGCGCGCTGCGTCGGCTGCGACTCCGGTTGCGGGTCTTGGCATGTAGAAGACGCTCCCGTTCTTGTAGCAGCTGCCTCTCTAGTAGCTTAACTCGTTCATGGCTCAAAGCCAGTTCTTGATCCCGGTTGCGACATGAGCTGCGAGTTCGCAACCGACTATGACTGTGGTCTCTCACCCGGCTCCTACTTCGATGCTCCATCGCGTAGGGCGTCTCAAGTCGTCGATGACTGGATTCCATGCTTGGGCGTCTAGATGTCCCATCCATGATGCAAGAGCTCAAAAGAAAAACAGAAAAACAACCTTAGCTTTTGATCTAAGCGATTTAAGGATTTTTTTTTTTTATATGTGATGTCTATTTCTACAGTGAAACTATGTTCTCTGTATGTGTATGCAATTCAAAGCTGGCAATTGACATAACGATAACACCCAACTATTACTAAATTATGACTGCATTCCATTACCTAGTTAGCGTATGTCGAAAATGGAGCGGTAAAATGTTGCTCCCTATTGTAATATGTCTGAACATACTCTGTGCAAATCATAAATTTAATAAAGTTTGTTTTAAATCTTTTAAGTTTCCAGAAGATAACATAAAATATATATTTTTTTTTTTATCTGGAATATCTTAGTTAATAAAGATCTGTAATTCGAATATTCGTGATAAATATCAATGCATTACTGTCCATAAAACTACGTTAATAATGAGCTAATATACCAAGCAATCTTACCAAAATGCTTGAGAGTATATCGTAAAAACGATTCACAGTACTTAAAATGAGATTAATGCAAGAAAAACAGTGTAACACAACATAGTCAATCATAGAATATCAATCCCTTTGCTCGGTAACAGATCGGTATAACGCAAAGTTAGTATGGGTAGGTACACAATCATGATTATTTAAAACAATTATTAAAACCATTGAGTTCTTTATTTAGGCAGACTGACTTTAAATATCAATTTACAACTATTAAAAATAAAAAAATAAAAAGTCATGTTACCAAGCAGTGGCTATTGACAATGAATAGAAAATAGAGATAATTGCAAATTAATGGGCGTGTACTTACGTTGCTATCCCACTTCTGAAATGTAAGAAACACCGACAGGATCAGGACGTAGTCAAATAATGATTCCGGGATTACGTACCTGTCTTATATTTCAATTGAACTGCACATACAAAAATCAATGCTTAGCACTAGGTACTTATTAACTCTAAAAACCTCTCGCGTCGAGTCCCCAAATTCAAGACGCAACTGGCCAAGCGTTCCCTTCACGCCCGTAACCACACATTTTTTTTTAGCGGGAAGGAGCGAGTTCTCTCATTGTTTCCCGCCATTTTTCGTCAACCAATCACAGAGCGACCACTAATATAAAAAAAGGATAAAGTTGCCAGTATAAAATATTAAAATGAAAGCTTTATTGATACGAATATCGATGAAAATAATCGATTAGCAAAATCAAAATTCACAAAGCCTAACATTAGTTTACTATATTAGTCATCGTACTTTAAACATCTACATACATAGTGATCATCGAAGGACGTCTGAAGTATAATGAGTGATCAAACGAACTTACCTGTAAGTGACGTTCGATCATTATTATATGAAGACTATGTCCTCCGATGATCACTGTGTAGTTTCCTCGATATCCATGGAACCGACGCACGATTATCCTAAGCTTAAGTGATCCAGGACCAGTCAAAAGTCTTCTCCGTGTTATCACTAGGAGCACTAGAGGTTGACGGTTGCGCCCTTGGTTCCACTTCGAGGGCCAACTGCTGGACTTCAGTGTGCAGAGGCTGGTAAGGTTGCATGTGCATTTGTGACTGCTGGTACTGCGCTTTGAATTCCTCTTCCGACATGAAAGACTGATACATACTCTGCACCAAAGCCTGGACTGGCACCGAGGTTGGTAGACTCGGATTTAGCATTAAAACTGGGATGGGAACTGCTGGATACTGTTCCGAATCAATGTTACCCTGATTGTAGACTTCGTTACTTATACCCGAATACTGCTCATTCATAAGCATCGGTATGTGAATGTTGCCCATTTCAGCAGGTGATTCAGGTGTGCCAGCTTCTTCTGAGTCTTTCGTACCCTCGGCTCTGTCTTTCTTCTCCTTCATGCGGCAGTTCTGGAACCATATCTTGATGGTGCGTTCGTTAAGATGCAAGATGTCTGCGAGTTCAAACCTACGAGCACGATCCAAGTAGCGTGTCCTGGTGTATTCCTGTTCTAACTCCATCATCTGTTGGCTCGTGAACGCAGTTCTGATGCGCTTTTGTTTTTGGACTCCTCCAGTGGTTATGTTGCTGGTCGAGCCAGATGGTTGAGAGCTGAATCTTCCGAGAGCTGATTGATTAGACCCGCTTGGCCCTGCAATAATCTGACAATTTTGTGTGTGTAGAAAATTTTGTCCGTGTATTATTTGCGGGTTAGTTTCTATAGTAGGGTAGGGTTTGAAGCTGCATACCCAGTAGGTACTGTGTTCTTTGGATAAGAGATGTTCATGAAATTCGGCGGGTTGTACACGACTTGGTTGCTGAGAATGTTGATGTCGTTGACCCTGTTGGTGACAAGGTACTCACTGGAGACATTGCTGGTAGACACTGGTACTGACACAACGTTGTGTACTGGCAACTCGTTCCGCTCCGGAGGCTGTGAACAAAAGAAAGATTTTATTAGCTACTAGTTGTTGCCCGCGGCTTCACTCGCGTTGATGTCAATACTTCCCTCTTTGAATCGGATTTTGTTCACAATTTCATGGGTTTTAAGTTTTTTGCGCGGAACCCTAATTATTTTTCTAAAATAAAAATAGCCTAAGCTACTCCTTATAACAAAAGCCAGGGAAAGTCACATCCAAATCGGTCTAGCTGTTTCAGAGATAAGTCGGAACACACAGACAGACCAAAATTTTAAAAACAGTTTTTTCTATTGTAAGTACCATATATTATACTTCCATATGCATTTACGACATTTTCACATTCATTGACGTCGCGGGGGGAGTGAAAAACCTCACTCTCTCCCTCGACACGAGGTGAGGCCCGCCGTGGCGGGCCGGCACCAGCCGGGGGTTGCGGAAGGATCGTACGTTTCAGCGACCCCCGGCGTAGGTGTGAGATGGAACACCGGGGTGGTTTTTAGTCTGTAAGAGTCTGACAGACCCCTTCGCCTGCTCCAGGACGGAGGACATCCGTGAGAATTTTCCACACCGGAAAAGAAAAAGGTAGAAAATTACATTGAACAAGGAATTTAACCAAACTTTTAGTCTTAAATATTTAGGACAAATAATGAATTCAAAACTGAATTGGTAGCCAATGAATTATATACGGTATGGCTTGGTTGAAACTCGCACACACCAGGGCAGCATGCCATAAAAACAAGGAGGTGTTAACGCAGCAGTGGGCGGAACAAGGCTGTCAATGATGATGATGATTATGAAAACTATACAACAAAATTACCTGAGTATTTTGCAGCATATTAGTGCTATCAGCTTGATTCCAGGAACCATCACTGAAGGTCACCACACTATTGCCAACATTACTAGGAGTTGGTGTCGAAGACTGACCGGAAGTGTTATAACTCATTGTTTTGGAATATTCTTAGTTATTATGAGTGGAGTAACGTTCGCACCTAAAGAAAAAGAAAACTTTCGATATTGTTACTGGTTTTAAATATCTACAAAGGAGTAATTAGCAAATTAGTTAGCCCGTAATTAGGCGTACTTGGCAAATTATTCAAAACCTTTAACCAGGTGATTAGATTAGAAAGTCGTTGTGTCAACATTTTGTCATTGTAAAACTTCTCTATTTCATAACTTTTATGAAGATTTCTCTATATTACTATCTAGTTATTATCAGTCTCATGTTTTGAGTTTTGAGTAGGAATTGTTACCCTGATAGTGATTTTCTCAAGTATCCTTATAGAAATAACAAATAAGTGACCTTTTCTTCCTTCTCAATAAATAACAAATATGAAAAGTATTAAAACTAACGCTACCATTTCTTATTACTTGGTCGTTTGCTGACGTTTTAATATGTCACCCATCACTTGTTGGATACCCAAGCGCCTTTTTCTCATTTTCATCTATCATACGTTTACAACATCCCTTGTTCATAAATTAAATGGATCTAGAAGGTATTAATTATATTTTTTTTTTCCAAGACATTTGAAAATAACTGCTTCCTACACAAATCTCAAACAAGTTTCTTCTCTTTGAATGCGTTACTTTCAGTATCAACATTGTAGACTTCAACGAATATTTTAAAACACCAGTAGGTAACATTCCAATAGGTAATGCCCCACTGCTTAGTCCATGTAGAACTAATTTAATTTTGCTGCAGCACAAATATTTATACCAGATGTAATCACTAATATAATATATAATTAAATGGCATAGTTTTATTTGGTGCTTGTTAAAACTAGCCTCATCTAATTGACAATTTATTAATACGTATCTAAATACAGTCTTTAAAGGAACGTTTAGTTACGAGAGGACATTTCCTTACGTTTTCTATGATATGGCTTTGGGTTTAGTAGGTTACAGGTATACTTATACCAAAATAAATATTGTTTTCAGCTTTAGGAAAGCTTTGAGCTTTGATATGAAATAAACTGGTTACGGTCTTAAGGTCACTGCCAATTTATCTTATCTGGTGCCTATTTAAAACTCAAATACCTACTGATAAAAATACGAAAATATTTGTAACCATACAACAAAACAACATTAGCATTGCTTCAATTAACTGCTGCAGATAACGGTTAAATGTGTTATTATGTTATAAGATATTTCTACTATCTAAGGCCGCAGCCGCACTTCTAAGGCGACTGAGACGCTTATTATAAACTTTAAGAAAGCTTATGTAAATCAGTGAAAAAGCGTCATGCTGAACGCGTTTCAGTCTAGAACTACCATCCGAGCTAACCTTTCTGTAAACATACAGATGGCGTTGTCTGTAGCAATCTTTGTGAAACAACACAATGAGAAAACTCAGTTGTCGGTATTAAGTTCCTGACTATTATTTTATAAAATAAAGCGTTTTAGAACACGGACGGCGTTGCTTGTCTTTTATTCCCTAATATTTTGAATATGTTTGTGTTTTGTGTGTATTATAAGGTATCAATTAATTAACCCAGTCTTGCCATAGACTGCAAATACTAGTGCTCCTTAATAGTTCACCAAAATATTTAATTAATAAAGAAAAGCATAGTAGTAGGCACTATGCTTTTCTTTTTTATATTTGGGATCATTTAGGCACATGAATCCTTTATCTATCTCAATGATTTATATCTAATCAAAAGCTTGTTATTCTGTATATTAAAACAAAATACAAGTAACGCTATTTTAGTAAGTAGGTACCTATACAAAATAAAGTTCCTAGGCAAAGAAAATACCGTATAGGTATAACTAGCCTAAAAACACCTTTTACGTTGGGTCGTATTCACCTACAACTTTTAGTCAGCAATCAAATACTTAGTAGCTATATAGTTTTTTATGCGCCTACCTAAGTAAGTACATCGGAATGGTAGCAACACTAAAGGCTCGTTCAGACAGGCGCGACGCAATAGCGCGACGTAACTCTATATAATAATTTCTATGAAAACTTCATGGAAATTGTTCTATCAGAATCACGTCGCACCGTCGCCGTCGCACAGTGGGCTGAAATATCGTTTTGCGGAATTTGGGAGAAAAAACTATAGAAAAGGGTTGCTTTTGTGTCTACAATCATTTTATATTATGGGGATAGATCCGAAAACTTAATATTTGAAAAGTTACACGGTAATAAAGTTACGATATGAGATAGTTAATTAATTCTTGTATTGTGCTTAGAAATAAGTAAAAATTCAGTAGTTATTATGTAATATTATACATAATGTTTATGTTCTTTATTCCACACTACCCCAGAGGTTAAAGGAACTAGGCTTCCCATAAATATACTGCTGTCATCTACATTGGTCTCACTACTCTGCTTGTAATTAGACTGACTCGAGGCACCATCGAAACCCCATTTACTAACTAATTCTAGATTATTCTGATCGTCTTGTATTTCAACAAATTTTAAAAGTATTTCTCTTGTTTTGTCTAAAAGAGACTTCAATTTTATTTGTGCAGAAATATCTGTTATTTCCATGTCATTTTTTGATGGATAACATTCATGTTTTGCCTTCTAAATAGAATAATAAGAGGGCAGTAAAACTACGCCTTCGTCTTGAATTGATTTTCTCATAGTATTATATTGCCATTTACGGCCAAACCCAATAACCTATCTATCGCCAGTTTTGGGATACTGGAGATAGAAAAACCTATCTATCTCTGGTTTTAACGTCCCAATAATCTATATGACATTAAGGAATCTTACCGGCTCACGCTGTCTATTGCTTACTACGGATAGCTATATGTATGAAAAACTCAAAATAACTGTCCCAATAACGTTTTGACAGCTATTTGTTTGACAGGGCTGTTATTAAAGATGACAGATTAATCCATCGGCCGAATTGCAGCGATACACGTATTTAAAAGCATTGTTTACTTTAAAAAAATACACTTTATAACAATTTATAACATCTCCGATTCAAGTAGTAAAAGTGATTTTGAAATGCTAACGGAGTTATCCGACTGGGAAAGTGATTTTGAGGTCCAATCACAGAGAACTTATAAATGCCGCATCGACCACATGAGCAAATTAAGTTGTTGTGAATTTACGACTGCCTCGTTGGTCTAGTGGTCGCAAGCGCTACTGCTATGCATGAGGTCCTGGGTTCGATTCCCGGGTCGGGCAAAGTGTTATTGGGTATTTCTATTTGGAATTTCTCAGTAGCAGCCCGGAGTCTGGATTTTTGCCCGGTAGATGGCAATAGGCTCGCCCCCTATTACATGGGACTTAAACATAACTGGCGAAATGTGGGTGTACTGTAGGTGCACCTCTGCCTAACCCTTCAGGGAAAGAGGGCGTGATGTTATGTTATGTGAATTTACGGATAGATTTCGCTTAAATAAAACAGCAGTGAGTAATTTACTCACCGAAATATATCCTCATATAAAAGTGACCTCAACAAAGTTAGTGAATTTTAATTCTCACACTAAAAACAAACTGTTTTAGGCCCGGACTCCACCCAAGCGGTGACTAGACGAGAGGAGAGGATATGTATTTTAAACAACCATAAAACCAGTAAAATGTTTCATAATGTACTACTTACTTTCAGACTTTTACTTTTATATAAATTATATCGTAACTCAGTCATTTAAGAATTTAAATATAAATAAGGTTTTTATAGAAAAGATGAGATACACGTTGTTTTTTAAAGTTATGTTGGTTGTAACGGAACGCACGGGAGGGAAAAGTATAGACCCATATCTACTGTTTTTGTTAGATAGATAGCTTATACCGATTATTGTGAGACGACATTCAAGGTCAGATAAATGTATACTGTCTACCATCAATAGCAATCTGTCTTTTACTGAAAATAGGTTATTGGGTTCGGCCGTTAGTCATTTTAAAGATAACATATTACCAGTAGCAGCCCGGAGTCTGGATTTGTGCCCGGTAGATGGCAATAGGCTCGCCCCCTATTACATGGGACTTGAACATAACTAGCGAAATGTGGGTGTACTATAGGTACACCTCTGCCTAACCTTTCGGGGAAACAAGGCGTGATGTTATGTTATGTGTTATGTAACATATTACCACATAATAACATATTATTATTATTTTGGTTTTAAATTTAATTTTCTCAGGTTAGTACCCGGTATTTTCAGAATCTCACGGGTGTGAACCAAGGTGAGATTCTAGTTATTATTCTAAGAAGATAAATTGCTCTGTACTGCAGTGAAATTATTATCCAAGTCTAGTTGTAAAAATTTCCTTTTTGTAGTGTTATGTATGTATATTATTATTATTTATATTTTGTTGTGTTTTTAAAGATAACATATTACCTAAGGCTTTTTCAGAAGACATAACGTTTATTTCGGAAGAGAAATAAAGTCCTTTACTCGTTTTACCTCTTCTGGATTTTTAAGCAGATAATTTAAAATTTCAGCTATGTCATTCTTACCACGCGCCTTTAATGAACGTAAATATAGATAAGACTGTTCCTCTATTTCGTCGAGAGAAAACGTATTAGATTGAGTATTTTCACAAAGTTTTTTTTTCTGTTTTGGCCCTAAATCAGAAAAAGGTTTACTTGGGCTAATTTGAGTCGAAGTTCCAACTGTTTTAGTGGTTAAACTAGTACTTACTTACGTTAGAAGGTCCGGGAATCAAATGTACCTACGTTCTCACTATCACATGCAGAACTTTTGATAACTTCAGGGCAACTTACGTTTAAATCTAACCAGAACTATATTTATTTACAAAAACAGAACTTTTGTAACCCGCTAGTGACTATTTTTTTTGAAGATTAAAACAATATCGCTCACCTAGCAGTATAATGGCACATTTACAAAATAAAGCGAAATTGAGTTTTTACGGCCTAAGTGTTTAAAAGTGTATAATTTATAAAGCGGTAAAACGGCACGGTGTTAGTTTTATCTGTTAAGGTCTATACTAGTTGCTAAAACCATAAAATCCATGATAAAACGTAAAATGAACTCATAACTTCGTTTCAAACATTTGTAAAATCTTTGACCCCCATTTCTGTAAAATAAGAAAAAAGTAGATGTGTCATTATACTGCTAGGTGAGCGATATGTTCTACAAAACGTTTTGAGAGCTTTATTTTGATCGCGCTTCAACTGTTCCATTAAGTGTGATATAACGAGATTGTATATTTACTCACTATTTTTACGACTTCCACTATCTTTTAATTTTAAAAATACGTCAAGATTAGAAACTAAACCTTCCATGATTCGAAAATAAAATAATACAGTAGCGTACGTTAATCACAAAAGCAAAAAACGGACTAATAGAATACATAATGACTGAATCTCTCAAGTCGTCGGTATACCAATGACCTGAGGGTAGTTGTAAAAAAAAAACTGTTAGTAACCAGCTGTGAACTCGACTAATTGTTAACTTTTTAACCGCCCGACTTCATATCAGTTGTCGTGCCCCCAGCGCCGGGCAACTTAAATCATTACGATATTTGGTCGTAAATATACGACCCTGGCGAAATGGACACGAAAATATTTGTCGGATTAATCCGTCGTAGGCGGTTAAAGGGTTAAACTACAATAAACACCTTATGCACTTATGGTTCTTAACCTACTAATAAAAAAATATATAAATTTAAAAAAAGTTCGAGGTGCAAAACGATGCAGTTTCGGGCATTTACGAGACTCCCGACCTTGGTGAAAAGACATAAGATTTAACATATTTATCGACATCATAAATCATATTTGGAGATTATGGGAGCTTTTTGAGTAATTACATTTTTAAATATTTTTTCATATAAAAAAATAAGATATCGCTCATAACTTTTAAAATATGACTCAAAATAAATGAACCCGATACAATTAAATACTTGTGTGTACTAGACAAACCGTAGAACAAAACTACATTTAAAAAAAAAGTCGATTTTTTGATATCGTAATTCTATGAGAAATTAAATCCAGCCTACTGTGCGTCGCGTCGCGTCACTTCGCGCTTGTCTATGGGAGCCTTAACGCTTGACGAATGTAGAATATTTCGCCAAAGTACTTTTACTGTGGCCTATGCCTGAGTTTGCTTATATTGAATAAACGTGAGTTGAATAGACAACTAGGGTTGGCGCGTGCTTTTCTTGCTTATTATTATTACCATTTTTATTTATATTTCTTATTTTTAATCTGTGAATCAAAATGATACCAAATTTAAATTATTATTTTAATTTTCAATGTCAATGTCTATTTAGTTTTTTTGATCCAAAAATAATAGTAGATATACCTATCGGTTATTAAAATACGTAGATTATTACAACTCACCTACAAAAAATCCTACATCACTAACCCTTCATTTATGTTTACAGTTAGAGTACATAAATTAAGCACAATTTCCCTACTTGCACACTACAAATTGGAGGCGGAGTCCAAATCAACAAAAGGTTAAAAAGAGACAGAGAGATCATGAGTTCATCTCTCTGTCCCTTTCTGATTGACAGTTAGCAATCACTCTTGCAAAGGGGATTATCTCTTCATCGTTAAAGGATGTTTACCGATTTACTGCGTACCTAAATTAAAAAGTATTAGAACAGTCATTTGAGTTAATAACAATAAATAGTTATGCTTCTCATCACTTTGTTGACAGTATACCGAGACAGTTTTGTCTCTTAATTTATTTGTTGTTTATGTTTGAGGAGATAAAGGTCTGTAGTTGATATGACATTTTCGTTTTGTTACCTGCTACTGATTAGGATTTAGTTTTTTATTTTTTGTTATGATGTGAAATGACTGGGTATATAGCACATTATGTAGGTAAATAAAAATGATTTAAATGAATTAACATCGGAAACAAAGCAAATTATTTGATTTGCCATTAGTCCTGTCCCTTTCACACAGACAGGAAACCAAAGGGATGAAAGAGAACAAACGTGGTAAAATTTCTTCGCCTTCTACAGAAGCAGTAAATAAATGTATAGGTGATGAAACATTAACAAGCATAAGAACAACTAGGTAGGAGTAAATTTATTGAAAATTAATATGATGATGCTGTAAAAAACATTAAGCGCCTTACTGTTTGTAACGCGGAGTAAAGTTACAACCAGTAGGTACTTACTTCAGTTATACAAGGTGTAATTTTAATCACTGTTAATCTCTTAAGGAGTCATTGTACTCATCATAATGAACAACTTTTACTATGGGACCAAACCCGAAATCGCGAAAAAAAAATCAGGTGTTCCCTACATTTTGACGAGATATGCGAACATAAATGTAGGGAAAAGCTGATTTTTTTTCGCGATTTCTGGTTTGGTCCCATAGTAAAAGTTGTTCATAATGATGAGTACAATGATCCCTTAAGATATTAACACTGTTTAAAATTACACCTTGTATAAATTCTCCTAGAATTAAGTTTGGCATAACTTTATTCCACGGGTAAGAACATATTAGGTATGTAGGTGAGCTCAGTATTTCGTTTTATTCATATTCTCGACACTTTTATTCCTTATATGCTCCACTTCGAATAATCAAATCTAAAACAAATACCAAATAAAATAAAAAACCAAAAATATTCTCCAACAACTTAACTCCGCACAGCCCTACACCACAGCCGCCGCGAAAGATCATCAATCATCGCAGCAAGACAATCACAACCGGCGACACATCTGCCACGCTCGCACCGCACCGCGCCGCGCCGACACCGTGGCGATGCAGCTCTGCATCGATACCGCTTGATAATCTTCGTTAATCATCGGTAATTTTCGGGTAAGATATGCACAAACTTGAGAAACGTTGATACAGTTTGATTACGGTATTACAGTGCAGTGTTCTAGTTAAGAGTAGGTCAAATTAAATCTTTATTACCCGACTGCGCATCAGCAAAGACAGGGTTATGTTTTTCACGCGTATCTATGTATGTGGGATTCTTTATAACTTCGAAGCATCCTGACGACTGTATAGATTTTAATAACTGCCACGAACTGCAGCAGACTGTTTGAAAAGTGAGCGTGTTTTGAACTTATTTGTTGCAGTCGGGTTTTTTGATTCATACAAAAATAAAAAAGGGGTTCAATAGATTGATTAGGGGCTAATGTGACTAGGGCAGGCGGTTGTTTCTACCTGTGTACTTACTGCATCAAATGTAATCAACTTCTCTCATACGCAGGTAGGTAGGTAGGTATCTTGTTTCATATGCGCCATCCTTATGTTTCTCCAAGCCGAAACAGACTAACAATTCTTTTTTTACCTCACAACCTCGGAAATATTCTGTTTATCATTCGAAATCCGAGTGCATTTTATCCACTAGCGTGGAAAATCGAATCTTGCTATTCAATAATTTTCTATGCCTACCGTCAGTCCACTGAAATGCATTAATACTTACTTATTTTATGTCAGTGCGCCAACCTCATTTTAGAATAATCGCACTGGCCAGCACGACGACAGCAGGAAATAAACTTTCAATCCAATTTTTGTAGTAATTTTAATTTTAATAAATAAACATTAATTTAATATATTATTTAAGTGGTTTATTTGCACCTAGCACTTTCCTCGCTGTAGTGAGGTGAAAAGTTTGTATTTCGCTCGGCAGCAAAGTTATTCTGCGTTCTCGTACCTTTGAAACCGGTACCTACGCTCAGGTTTCATTACAAGTACTCGCGCAAGTACAAATAGCTATATCTTTTTTACCGATCTCAAAAAAAGGAGGAAGTTCTCAGCTCGTCGGAATCTTTTTTTTTTATGTACCTACGTTTTCCATCTATAGTCAGCCCACGTACGCACGGACACGTAAAAATCGCGCGCGGAAAAATCGAAGAGTCACAAGCTAGCTTTAAAACATCAATCATTGTTTAAGGGATGCACCCAAATTTTTTCCGATTTATTTGTCGTCTCACACAAATAGCTACCGCTAAATTTTACGGATTTCATGGTACTCGTCCACACTTTACGACGAATCAGTTTGAAGTGATTTTTTAACGCTCGTTCATACACTCTCTTAAAGGCGCGAAAAATCGCGCCAAGCGATTTTTCCACGCCGAGAATTTTACGCGTCCGTGAGAACGTGGGCTCTGACTGAAGACTGACTGTAGATTAAAAAAGATCTTATACTTAGATCTTACTGTACTAGTCCTATATCTTATACATAGATAAAAGAAGACTCTTTAACACAGCCGGTAAAAATTTTGTAGGCATTCAGCACCGAAGTTTTACAAAAGGTTGGTAGACCTTCAACATTTTGTTAGACACAGAAAACGCTACTGCATAGATACCTACAATCTATTGTTTTTGTAGGGCCGCAAGCTTCTGTATTGCAATTGTTTAATAAAATAACTTTAAGATGCCATGTCGTCGGTCTAAAGCATAGTTAGTTACTTTTCAATAAAATCCTGTAAGGCGGGCCTAAACGATCAGTTAAATGACACAATATCACGAATTGTGCAATGTTTTGACCATTTTGGGTTAAAATTGCAGACTGCGCAATGATTGAACAATAGTTTGAGCGACTCAATTTTTGATTGCACCATATTTTTTAATTACTTCGTTTAGGATCAGTGTTGCATAATATTTATTTTCTATTTTTAGCTCTGACAAGAATTACGCGCGCGTAAAAATTCCATCGCAGGTTTCCTTAATTATTAAGATAAGGCGTTGCCGCGTTGTGGGAAATAGCACTGTGAAATATTAAATCTTCGAGAGTAGGTACCTACACACATCAAAAGTGTCTAGGGAACAAGTACATTTGTAACTATAAAAAACTATCCGATTCATGTTTACCAAATCTAGTCTTCCAGACTGGCTTCTCACTTTAATTCCTATGTTTAAGTTAACAAATTATCCCTACATTTTGTAAAAATTAAGAAAAATTGCAATTTTTGCGAATTGTGGGAAATTAACCTAAGTTAATGTCGTCAGTTAAATGGCAAAAAAGGCAAAAATAAGGATTTTTTACTTTTTTTTAATAAAAAGAATAAAAAATTAATAATCTATGTTTCCACGATACACAAAAACGCAGCGATTTGGCATGCTTAAAATCAGTTCATTAAAATGACTTTGAGGAATAGCCGCCCACGTTCTTTCTAACAAATTAAAAAGTTGTTGTGGGGTATGCACGGCATGGCATCCATCCTCGGCAGAGCTCTTCTTTGGAGCATAACCCATGCGTGCTCAATTGGGTTGAGGTCTGGCGATTGAGCAGGCCACGGTAGAACGTTGATGCGAGCATCAGCAAGAGTGCGTATCCACCCGAGTTAGAATCGTCAAGACTCCCTTTTGCTATTGATTTTGTCGAGACCTATGGGTCACAATGAGAATCACAATGTACTCAACATTGTGATTCTCACTCCAGCTATGTTAAGTTAAATTAAGAAAACATTTCTCTTTCAGAAACACTGTTTTTACCCAAAACCGACAAAAATAAACATAACTTAAAACATAAAATATTACCTTGCCTTAAACCTAGTTTTAATAAAACAGCTAACTTACAAGCTAACATTAATAAGGCCAACCCTTCGCTTTTAATCTCATCCACACCTAGTTATATTCTCATAAAAAATCGCTTTCCATATTTCACTAGTACAATATTGTAATATTGCGTAGGCGTCGTCTTAATAAACATTTTTTTTCGTCATATGAAAATGACATTGAGGCGTCACGTGTGATTTTGATGAAAAAATATAAAAGAAATGATGGGATCGACGGCAAACCTCCCATTCGTTGGTTATTCCTTGTCTTTATAAAGGGTATCCTTTACTTTATGTACATATGTGCGAGTGTTAGTTTATGTAGGTGTGTATTTATGTAAACTACCTATACTAAAGCCAACGAGACGAGATAAATTTCATGTTTTGGGAAAGTAAAAACTAACTCAATTGCCGCGTATGGTTCAGTTACCATTGCAACTAAAATTATTTTATGACATTATCGATAGTTTTTTCATTCAAAAATCAACTGAGAGTTCTTTCTTGAGTTTAAAGTTGATAATTGTACAAGTTGCAATTTTATGTATTTATCTCGTATCGTTGGTCTGAGTATATAGTGTTAGTAGTACCTAGGAAATAAGTTTATTTGTTTATTCGAAAATTCGTTATTAGAAAATATTGATATTATTGCGAATGTTTCTGCAACACACTTTCAGGTAAATATGTTATGAAACCACTATTTAAAAATGGAAATAAGTCGGAACCTAATAAAATAAATAATAATATCCTAATAATATAACCTGCATAATATAATACTTATGACACTTAAACATAGATAATTTGCACGCTTGCTTGCAAGCAGAATACAATGACTTACTATGTACTTTCTTTCAAATAAACATTTTGAATTTGAATAAGTTCACATGTTTTAATTTAGGTGTTTCTCAAACAAGCAGACTTAACGTCTTGAGTTTGTTTGAGTTTGAAACAAAGAACTCATCTAATTTTAAAACATAATTTATTTTTGACATGTTAAAATGTTTTTTTTTTAACCCATTTACAGAAATAAATATCATTTATCATAAATCACAATTTATAGTATAGTTTTACTTCAGTTTCGTCCATAATAAAGTGTAAGAACATTTTAGGCCCCAGCAATCCTGTCACACATCACAAACATGCAGACAAAACTCGTAAACAGAATAGCCCTCACATCCTACTTACCTAAAGCCATAGTTTATTTGATTGAAAGTATACAGTATAACCACAGTAAACTCAAATAAAGAACATCGCAGTATCCCGATTGCGTTTGACAAATGAGCATCATTATTTGACAGACGGCAGATCGGGCGCGCACTGTCGACATGCTGTATCTTTTGTTTTATTAAAGTCACCCTCCATTGATGTTATGAGGGATGACGGTACATGATGCGAACATGTAAGTATTATGAGCTAAGATCGTTTGGTGGGCCATGTGGCCATTTAGGTACTTACTTATAACTTTAGTAAACAGTGCAGTCTTTGAATCCTACCAAATTGATCCTTAAAATACATATAATCTCATAAACCGTACAATTGGTTGTGGTCGGTAGCTACCTACCCTTTTTTACTGCTACTTTAATACTCTAACGTAAGTACCTTCATCGCAACATGCAAACATAATTACTCATCATCTAACAAAACACGTAATTGAAACATAAAACCCTATTAAGCATATTAATTAAGCTAAAACAACTATATAAAACCCTGAGAACGCAGCATGAATTCATTACAGAATCGAATCATCGGCTGTCTATTACACCGAGGGTTGCCACAAAGCCGGATCGAGCGACAAAAGGAAACGCGAGCCCGAGGCGAAATCTCGCGAGCCATAAATCATGGACGACGGAAGCAACCCTAGCGCGATTCTCAAACGCTCAAGGGGTTCATTTTAATGCTCTGCTATATTTATCTGTTATTATTATTTTTAATAATGCGGAGTTTTTAGTATACGTAAATTGGGTTTAGGTTAAAATAAATATGAAATTGGAAGTCCTAGAAATACCCTCGCAAAGGAATAAGATTATAATGCACACCAACTTAAATTAATTCTTTACATAAACTATGTCAGTTTTATATGTGTAAAAATGTTATTATTTGACTATCAATGGAGTAGCTATATTTGATGTTACAAAATCTATGCAATCTACATTTTCCAAATGCAAGTAAGTCCTTTAATTATGAAGTATCTTTTAAGTAGGCACCGTAATGCCTATTGCCGTAACTGTAACTTATTTTGTTAAATTGTCAATTAATTAGGTATTTTTTATTAATATTAGAGCTTTTCATAGAAAATAACTACTCATAGGCGTGTTATTCATCGATTAATTAGTTACATATTTCTGTACATTAAGAAATGCGATAAGTAGGTACTTAATGCGACTATAAACTTGTCTAATCGATGGATAATTTAGTTTTTTTTTAATACCTATGGCTAATAATATCCATATATATGTAGATGTACTATAGGTACACCTCTGCCTAACCTTTCGGGGAATACAGGCGTGATGTTATGTTATGTAATAATATACATCAGCATTTCGTTCGAATGTCAAGTAATATTACTACTTTTTAAACAATCAATAAATTAGAACGTAATTAACAAAATTATAATTATTGAATAATAAAATTATAACTCCTCACTTAATTATAATGAGGTACGTCATACCAGAAATATTAAGTAACGATGTCTATTAGATAAGTAACAATGTGGATATAATTATATTTCGACGTTTCGATTCTTCAGATATATAACAAAAATGTAGTCATTTTTATCCTACTGGCAACTTCGCACGTTACTTTCTTTTTTTTTCTTCCTCCGGGTAGGCACTATGTCGGCTCGACATTATTTTTTCGTGCGTGGCAACAAGTACATCGATCTCCGGAATAAAATAAGTATGTAAAGAAAAATAAAATGCCCAAACGAAGTGCTGACGAAAGAATTCAATATTATAGTGCAAAAATAAAAAAATTGAAAAAGCAAGGCAATGAAAAAAGACGTAGTCGTTTAATAGTGTACTCTTCATCATCTATTCCGAGGAAATACAAGGTGAGTTTATTTTTTCCATTACAACGTGAAGTGTTAAAATTATTGTTTAGTAAGTGGAATTTATGCGTTCAGCGTCTATAAGCTTCCCTGGAGGATCAACTGCGGGTTATCACGATGGGTTAACATGACGCTAGAAAATATCAGCCTGGAGATTCAACAGCGGGTTAACACAAAGGCTTTGATCTTGTAAAAACAACAAAAATAGGGTGCCATTTGGACCCTGGGGGCAAGGATCCTTATAAGAATCTACAATTAAACGTCGAAATATTTCTTTGATAAAAATAGTCTACACCCACAACAATGTTGCAAATTTCTAGGATTTATGTACCACTCTACAGACATGTCAATAGCATTTCCGTTAGAAAAGCGACACAAAATATTACAATTTGTCCAAAAATATTTAAAGTTACCGATTTGTACTATTAGGGAATTTTCTCGCTTTTTAGGGGTTCTGACCGCAGCATGCCCAGCCGTAAGATATGGCTGGCTCTATACAAAAGAACTAGAGAGACAGAAGTATTTAGCTCTTAAAAATATCAAACTTACGAAGCTAAATTTAGACCTTCTTGCATCTTATCTGACTTGAATGGTGGATTAAAAATATAAATTTCACATCAAATCCCCTCGAATCTCAAAATTTTGTTTTAGAAATCTTTACTGATGCTTCTAAAGCAGGTTGTAGACTGTGGTGCATTTTGTAACAAAGAACGTGTCAACGGTGGTTGGAAAGACAACGAGCGCAACTTTCATGTTAATTATTTAGAGTTGTTTGCTGTCTTTCTTGGTCTGAAATGCTTCGCTCGAGACCCAAAGTACAATGAGTATAATATTTTGGTACGTGTTGACAACACCACTGATATAAGTTACATAAACAAAATGGTAGGGATTCAATTGCCTCATTTAACCAACTTAACCAAAACTATCTGGCAGTGGTGCGAGAAACGGGATATCTGGCTGTTTGCGCCGTATATACAAAAGACAAAACAAAACAAAACACAAATACAAAAGATAATATAGAAGCAGATCAAGAGTCGAGAAATTCAATCCCGATATCGAATGGAACCTCTCTGACTCGGAATATCAGAAGGTATTAGCATTTTTTGGCGAACCAGTAATAGATCTCTTTGCCTCTCGCACTAATAGAACATGCAAAACGTATATCTCATGGAAACCAGACCCTGACGCCATGACAGTAGATGCATTTACAATAAATTGGAAACACACAGGGTACTTCTACGCATTCTCTCCCTTCTCTTTGATTCTGAAATGCATACAGAAAATTATTAAATACGAAGCTATAAAGGCATGAGGAACAGGGTGTGTAAAGTTCACTCATCCTCTGTAGAAAAGGGAGGATCCTCCGACCAGACGGGTGTTGTATCTGGTGGGCTACTGCCCAACGGTTGATGTCGGGATATTGCATTTATGCTAGTCGCGCGGTAAACTCTGCGCGATGCAGGATTTTGCGTGACGTCAGTGTGACGCGTTCCATTGTGGCGATGTAGATATACCGCCACAAAGCAATAGGTATAATTATTTTCCGTTATTGGCCGTCACAGCCTTGGTTTCCATTACTCAATAAAATACGTCAGTCTGATATTTTATACTTAACGCCTGATTCAAATATTTCCTTGTTTTCTTTCAGGACTCCCCAATTCCCTCTGAGACAGTTTACCCTGGCTGCAGCAGTGCTCTCAGGTCTGCCTTCAAATCCAGAGGAACACCAAGCCTTGCACTCGACTTAATGATGGCTTCGTTTTCCCAGAATACACTGTCCCAGTACAACGGTAACTATAAACTATAATGGCAGTTCTATGAAGCAAACAGTCTTAACCCTTACTCTGGTTCACCATAAGATATTATGTTACCATTTTGTGCCTATTGCCGTTGAGACCATGGGTGGTTGGGGCTCTGAGGCCAAAAAGCTCATTAGTGAGATTGGGCACAGGCTCCATGACAAAACGGGTGACTCCCGCTTAAATTATTAAATTATTAACTCCCACCCTCCCAATACCCAAAAGTTTTGAAAAATATTAAAAATAATGACGAGCTGACATAGTGCCTACCCGGAGGTAGAAAAAGAAAGTAACGTGCGAAGTTGCCAGTAGGATAAAAATTACTACATTATTGATATACATCTTCGAATGAAACGCACTCATATAATATCGATCGAACTTCACTTGTGCAAGTTCGTTTGATTATATATAATAATTCTTTACATGTATTTTTTATTTCTGTCTACAGGGCATTTAATGAATTAATCAAAATGAACCTACTATTAATAAAAACATGGATAGTGAATCATAAAATAATAAGTCTGGATTTAAAAATAATACCAATACCAAGTAAGTAAATGTTATTTCAATAAGAAAACAACTCGATATAATTCACAACTTTGATGTCATATAGAGTGGAGGATACCACCAACCCGTAAATAATATTCTCTAATGACTTGAGGTAGCTTCACTCGGGTATTTTTGGTTTATGTTTTTTATCCGCTTTTAATTGAAGAGCAAATCAAAAGTTGTCTGATAGTGTCATAAAAATCCTTCAGAAGATTTTTTGCAGGCTTTTCAGAGGCAAAAGATTGTATGTTAAATAATTTTGTTCAGGCTTATAGCAAAAACCATGACGACTCAAAGACTTAGAGGACCTACTCTTTACACACATTTATCTTTTAATTCTCCACAACAACCACATGAAAATATACGTATCAACATAGCATCGCCTCAGTCCCTCACTTGCTCCATCTATGGTGCCTGTTTACGTATGCCTACGGGTGTAGGAATATGGAAATATGGGTGTCTCTGTCTCAATAAATTTTCACAGATAACCACTATTTCCAAGAATAACGCAATTATTCAGTTAGCCGTGTAAGTGCACCGTGAACAGAAAAGTAGGTGATCCTATTATGTTCTACCGGTAAAGAAGTCGCAGACGATTATTATTGGCGTTCATTAAATGACTTCACAGACATACACATCCACATACGGTAAAACTTCATGTCACGTAAAACATTGTCACAAAAAAAAATGTCACACATTCATGCCACTTAACGCTTCTCCGCAACTCTATATGGATCTCGTATCGATGATTAGTATCCTTGTAAACCGTCGAGTGCGGAAAGCTCTTGATAAATAGTCAAACGCTGGCGATAGGCCAACCTCGCGGAATAATCAAATTTTGTACCCAACGCTGCCTCTGCACTGCCGTGTCTTTTATGGATTTTATTCCCCCTAACAAGATGCTAGAGGGTAGCGTTGCGGTTGCTTGAATTAAATTGTCGTTGATAAACTCTTATGTGCACTTTTGGTTGAGAAGTGAAACATCAACGCGAACGCAACCCTTTGCAGGTTCGGGCAGAGTCGGGCCGCTAAGTTAATACTTATTTACGCTACGGTTTCATAAATTAAGGAAGAATATCGTTATACTAGTAGCGAAAGTATCTTGGTGACGCAAAGAGAATTGAAAACGTAGACAATTTCAGAATTCCTATCAGAGAATTCTAATTAGAGAATTCTCGTACAAGCTGTCAGAGTTATTCTTAATGATTCCAATTCGAGACACCCACATTCATACCAGATTTGCATTCCAATCAGACATCCCGCCATTTTCCATATTCGAAGCTAATCGGATATTGGAAGGTATCCCAAAGGGACTATAATTATCTACATACGTCAATAGAAACGACGTGTTTATTTTCAACAGAAGTTCACTGGGCCCGTGTTCGGGCTAACAATCTTTATAAATAAAGCGAGCCCATTGCCTATTCATGACCGGGCAGAATTCGCCCCCCCCCCCCCCCCCCCCTCCCCGCTGTCAGCTCACCCCCGTATCAAACAAGCCCCTTCATGTCAAATACTCCGCGCCCCGCGTCTGTCAAACTCTTCGCCAGCGTTTGACAGGGATCCTCCCTCGCTCGCGGGGAGGTGGAGTGCCACCTTTCACTGTTCTTCAATACTGTAATTCCAACCTTATTTCTCCAAAGGCACAGTTGATTTTCGGTTGTGTCTGAGTTCCACCCGCGCTGTCACGAGTCTAGGTGCAGGCGCCACGTCGAATGATGGATGACGTCAGGGAAGGTCGGCAGCATCACGCGTCATTCATGTGTACACAGGCGTAAGGGATACGTTTTTCGCGTGACGATATAATATTGGTGATATGCAAATTTGCTGTCGGCTCGCGTCGAACTGACAACGATTGTGTGCCTATAATAGTTGGACATAGTATCGGGTTTATTAAGGACAGTTTCTTTAAGAGATACGTAGGATATGTCTGTCCTATTTTAGAAAACTAGATTAAAAGGCTAATTAGAACTCATTATTGATACATTTCTGCACCCCTAAAAATCTTGAAAGAGGAACAAAGGGATAATTGTCACACTAATGTAACAAAGTAAAAAGAATCATCAGAAATCTGAAGGAAAACAAAGGTATCTTTCTTACTTTCACAGTCACAATATTTCAGTGGATTTCAGGACCATTACAAACTTAATCTAAATCACATTAAAAGCGCCATAAAAGCCAGCTTTTTAATTAATACCCAGCGTCTTCAAAATAGGTATATTATAAGTGTTTCTGCGGTTCAGTTAACAAGGCAGTGAGTCCCCCGACTTGTTCCTCTAATGTATACTTTATGAAAATTAAATATTTCACTCCCAGCCGGCGGTTCGCGGAGTGGGGATTACAACAAATTTGCATTATTTAATGGATACCGTGCGTGAGGATTTGTCAACAAGTTTACTTGTTTTGAACACGACTCAATGTTTTGGAGACTCTCGTTCGTAAAATTGAATTTTGCTGAGAAAAATTGTGTGGACAGGGATACAAAAAGTGGGGACTCTCGATCTCTCAAATGCAAGAAATTTTAAATCAATTACTTTAATTATGTATTTTTAAGGCATAGCATATAATAGGACAGCTGAGATGGTTCTCAACAAGTTTCATTATTGTATTGCAAAAAACAGGCTCTATCACGCCAAGAATTCAAGGCTTCTTTTTAAGCATCTGTTATTTTCCTCCACACTTTTCATGTCATCGTACAAAGATATACTCATAGTTCACCTGCTTTCAATTTTAAGCACTAAAGTTCTAGGTTTCATGTTTGCCAGCAAACTTGAACTTAGTTTCTCAAACAAACCGCTTGGCATTCCACATTTTTCCCTTCTTTATTTTTTCATGAATAAAACAACAGATTTCTACTTTCGCCGGGTAACTTCTCCCTCCCACCTTCGATTTATTCGTCGGATAAAGAAAACTTCTTTTAAAAATGTAGGTAAACTTGCCTTTAATATTTTCCTTCTGTTAGATATCTCGCGGCCTGCCGTTCAAATTATGTGCATTTATAACTGTGTTTTTATTTTGTGTTTGAACGACAAAGCTTTTCCTTTGTTCAAGGTTAGTTTCGAACGTGACAATTTTATAAAAATGTGTATAGATCTAACTAGACCTTCACCTTAATTGCTTTATACAATATATAAACCACAATCTGTATGATTTTGAAGCATATTGCTAATCCATTGCTTCATATGTTTGAAAAATTTGTCTGCTCAACAACATAAATAACGTAATGAATGTTGTTGAACTGTCAAATTGAAACCGATTCCTACTGTGTGTTACGCAATTAGGGTAATTGATGGGGCTATCAAGGTATACACATTTGATCCAACAGTAGGTCAATAATATATGGTGCTTATGAGAATTTAGAGTCCGAATGGGTGCAATACAAATGCCTGGTGGATGTTCTAATTGAATAATAAACAATACAACTGCATAGAAATTACAAATTATACAATAACTGTAAGAAAAACAAGGAGGTTTTAAATTAAGCTTCATTAAAGACAAACTGAATTCGAACTAATTTCAAACCCCTTTATAAATCCAATATTTAAACCCATAAGTAAACCAGACCTGCACGTATCTTTTATGAAGGATTATGTTCTCTCGACTCTCGATACAATCATCGATCTATCAAGCTCCGACATGAGTGACACTCGTTAGATAGAGACCGTTGCAATTTAAATTTAAATCCTAGGAAAGCCCACCCTCCCCTTTTCTAATGGATACACAATCGGTGATACACATCGCTTTTTAAGTAACAAAATGTTTTGCTTGGGTTTTTAAATGACTACGATAGTGTAGTGTTGTATATTGTGAACAACAATGAAAAGCGTTCTTGATTTGTATTTTTTCTGTTTTTACCACACAGTCATCGATGATATTGACAGACGTCTAATTATCCTTTTATTTGATACCGTATGTGAGCAATGGTTACATTCTACCCATTTTACTCTTGTAACTTTTGCGTGCAAACTATTAATTATTTTCATTCTTCCATATAAAATTAAAAGCATGCCTGAATAATCAGAAACCCATGATTATTTTCCATAATAAACTGTCCATTAAATAAAAAAGCACGAAAAAAAAATCTTGATCCTATCGATTTTTTTCCATAGTGTCGGATCACGTTTATAAATATTCATCGTGCAGTATTAGCATGCGGGGAGGACGTGGTAAAACCCGACGCGGTACGTACGCCTGTCATTATTTCGCCATTTGGACGCAAAAACCTGCGCACCTTCGTTTCGCCAGCCTTGCCTGCGCGTTGTGTATTGTATTTTCTATGAGTCGTGTGATATTTAAGAGGATATTATTATCATTTTTCGTAATTTGTGTTTGTGTAAGAACGATGTTTGGTTTGTGTTTAGGGAAAAGTAAGGTTGCATTTTTCTAGTTTAGTAAACACACGCGTCCCAAAAGTTTGAAGTTGAAGTTGGAAGTTCATGGATATTCTAGCTTTTTTCAATTTCTCGTATTGAGTACTATTTTAGGTGACAATCCAATATAGAACTACCAATGCTTATATCACAGTAGTCTGCTTGAACCAAACTTTAACCAAAATTAAAACCTTATTGCCCATAATATCCATGGTTAACCCTACAACTTCTACGATACCATGAGAACCGTCGATGGTAGCGCCATCTGTCATATTGGGCATAAATTACAGGCGCGATGAGCATTCATGAAGTGTCACGCATTCACCACAATACAATGATTAATTTGGTAGCTCACTGCATTCATTCCTTCATTAAGGCATACTTGGTAAGATTTCTAATTTAGGCATGAAGGTCATAAAAAAATTAAATGAATATTTATTGTTTTTTTTTTAATCGATGTCATTTTCGACTTGAGCAGAAGATACCTGCAGCAGCAAGCACCTAGAGACTTCGTACTGCATGCAATAATTTCAAAACAAGGATTACAATCGAAAACTAAAACAATTTTCTTCAAAATAAAAGCAACTGGGTATCAAGATCGTTTAGCTACCGTACATTTATTGGAAACCCACGAGATTATATATTAAGTAAAAAAAACCCTCAAAAGCAACTTAAGAACATAATTTCGAGGCAAGACCAAAACTTACGAGCAAAAGTGAATTTATAAAATCCAAGAAAAAAAAATCTAAACAACTCGGTTGAATTAATAAAAGATCCCCGATTCGGCCTGAGTAAAAGAAATTATAATCCTTTCTTTTAAAATGCAATGAGGTGGTTGTTAAAAACGTTTGCTGGGATATTTAAAATGCCGTCCCTTCCCTGGCAATTAGTGATGGCAGTGAAATTAAAACAATGAGAGTGGGGAGGCACGCAACCATTGTGGGCGATGAATGGCTATGCTGGTTCTTTCAGGAAAACTTGTTATAGACACGGTTATTGCACCCTATTGTCTATTTGTTTTTCTTAATTTTTGGTATGACATGCAATTTTAAATATTCCTTGTGACCAAGTCGATGAGACATCACGTGACATAACATCATACCTGTACCTATTTCCCGAAGGGTTAGGCAGAGGTGCATCTATAGTACACCCACATTTCGCCAGTTATATGATATTTGAATCATATCGAGGGATCATATTACATGGGATAGCCTAAATTGTGCAATAGCACAAATTCAGACTCCGGGCTGATACTGATAAATTCCGCCAGCCATCATTGCTGATGATTTAAGTACACCAATGAGCCTCACAGTTAAGAAAATTAAAAGTTTGGAATTTCGTGTACATGGAGATAGCTCCAAGTTTGGGTCCTAGTCATAGGACTAGGACCCAATAATGAGCGTGGGTAAGTCTTTAGATCATGAGTCGACAAAAAGCCTCATTTTGGAAGTGAAAAGTTCAAGGCTGCTGACTTTCCTCAATTTCCACGTAACCTAATCTACATACCTCGTAATCTATACTAATAACATCGTAACAAGGTATTCCTCCATACCTACAACCTCCGCGCTCGTATCTCGAGGGACTATTCTCAAAGTTCGACACCGTGTTATCAGTCGACGACGGGTTTATGAGCAATCAGCTGCGGAGATAGCGGCTCTGACGTCACATCCGCTCTGCACCTCGACTCGACCAATCGTAGGAAGTGCCCGGAGATATTGTGTATTTTATATCTGATGTAAACGAAGGCGGAATATTTTAGTCATACTGATAGGATGCCACTTTTGTGGCAATAAATATTTTTACTGTTCTGTGAAAGCTAATGTGAATTGATGAGTAGAATCAACTAGCTACAGTAAGGATGTTTCTCTTGTCGAGTTCAGCTCCAAACTCGAACCCAAATCATTAATTAAGGCGAAAGCGCCAGGATAGCCCGCGAAATTCAAATTTTGTTACGTTTTTTGCAATTTGCAGGTCAGTACCTGGTTGTGTGTTGATTAAAATATGATTCGCGAACGTAACAAATATGTATTTATAGAATTATAAACATTAAAGTCATCAATACAGCTCTCTAAGACTAATCTAATTCTAAGAATGACTATTTCATGAAATCTTGACCTTTGAGGATTATACTTACTTAAGGGGTTGTATTATTGATTCTAATGATTATAATTCTATAAATACATATTTCTTACGGTCGCGAATCATACTTTAATCAACATACACTCAGATACTTGAGCTGCAAATTGCAAAAATCGTAAGAAAATTTGAATTTCGCGGGCTACCTTAGCGCTTCCCCTTTAAACCATTTACTCGTACTTTTGAACTGTCAAGGAGTCGGTTAGCCAATCAGGAATGTAACGCTAGTTGCTTCAGAAACGAAGACTCAACTTCTGTGTGTGTGTGACGTTGCATTGAAATCCAACTTGTCTCCCTCCTTACAAAACTCCTTACAACCTAGTTTCTACAAGCCTGAGTAGGTTCCTAATAAAAAAAATACGCTGTTATTATTAGTTGACCGAAATGACTACAACCAGACAAATCATTTAACATGATATTTCTCATCAAAAACAGGTGTCCCACTTCTCATAGATTTCATTTAGATACCTCTAAAGTGGCGTTCCTAGGAGTCCAAATTAGGGCATGCCGACAGATTTTTTATGATTAAAAAAACAGATAACTGAGGGATTTTCTTAAGTTGTTCATGGTTGTTAGTAGTACTAAAACCATTATTGAAATTTTGGTTAGATAACCTTTAAAACACGAAGAGAATATTTCAAGCATCAGTAGGGACTTATATGTCATGAGCGCCATCTACATTAATGAATATGCATAGCCACACTGCTTAGCCTTCTTAATTCGCTTGGCACACAAAATTCTTCAATAAAAAACCACTAGATGGCCTCCAAATTATCGATTTGTTGTTCTATTGCCGTATGCAATATTTTATTAATATATTTTGTCTTTCATGGCACCAGCCACCTAAGTTTGTCATACTCATGCTTACTAAACAATCGTACCTATTTTAATCTGTTCTTTGAGTGTCAAAAATACTTGTTTTTATTTCGGAGAAATACCTAAATACAGTGATTAGTGATTGGTTACGGTGAAGTAAAGTTACTTAATGTCAGTAAACTCAACGTATTTACATACCTTTTCGACGACAGTATCCGAATTCACACTCTTCTAGAGTAGAGTAGTCAAACCTGAAATCGCGAAAGAAAATCAGCTGCTCCCTACATTTATGTTCGCATAACTCGTCAAAATGTAGGGAACAGCTGATTTTTTCGCGATTTCAGGTTTGGTCCCATAGTAAAAGTTGTTCATAATGATGAGAACAATGACCCCTTAAGAGGTTGTGCGTTATTTGTGTTACGTCTTATTATGTATACATTAGGGCAAGCCCGGCTTTTTTGCTTCTATGAAGGTACTGCCGCTGCCTAATAGTATCTACTGTGCTGTCTTCCTAAACTCCTAACACACACTACGGCATCTCTTTTATACATACAGGATGATAAGAACATTAAAACAATTTTCACAAGATATTCAGTAATCCGCTACGTCATCGCATCATCGTGTCTCCTCGCAATATCAGTATTGTTGAGGTATTCATAAATTTTCGTACACAAATCTGGTGCTCGTGGGTGCTCGTGAATGCTCGTTATCTTTGTCTCGGTGGGGAGTGACGTTTAGTGACGTCATCATCTTACTGCTCACTGTCAAGCTCGATTGACATTGTTTTGTGTCTTTGCTTGAGTATAGTGGGGGAGTGGAGGATTGGCTGAATAAATTTATATTGCTTTTATAATTTATCGCTGATATTGAAGTCTATTTCCTGCTTAGTAACCCGAACATATCATAAGGTTAGTATAATGATGCACAGAAACATTCTGACGAATTTAAGAAGGCAGGCAGGTGATTGAGCATGTTATTCAACAAATTAAAGAAATGCAATGGGGAAAAAACCACTATTGTGTGGGTATATAGTGGGGTAAAATCAGGACGCTAAGGCTAACATTTAATAAAACACAAGATTGGAAGACTATAAGTAATTAAACTTTAACATCTTTTATTTAGTTAGCTTTATAAATCACATACGTATATAATATTTTGCACACGAGATCACTTTTTTTCTAAATAACAAAAAATAATCTTATTTTAAATATAATATTTATAAAGGTCTGGGAGAGGGGGAGAGGGATTAGGAGGGGGGTTTTTACTTGTCCAAAACCGAGTATAGGATCTATATGTTATACTCGATATGGTACTTACATCAAATTCTTCGGGTTTCCAACACGCCTTCATGGACACAATTCTTACCTTAAAGACATTGCACCCATGCATGGCTCCTTTGGTTATATTTCAAACAGAATAAGAATAAATATTTTAGGTAGGTAACCAATCCACTATGGATGTGGATTGGTTACCTACCAATACGTTTTGTTTCCATGTTCTGCAATAGTCCTGCACCAACTGAGGGTTGTCCTTGGGTGCACTTGCATAGAACAAACAGGGATGATCGTCGGCAACCGATGATCATCCCTGTTTGCTCCATGCAAGTGCCTCGTTTCATTAGAAACGTCTAACAGGCATTTGCGAAATGGTTACGCCTCACGTATGCCTTCCAAAGGTCCGGGACCGCAGGGTCCCGAGATATCTCAAAAATGTACCCAATATTACCCCGTATGGTTTTGCCCCAAACGCACTTTAGCGTTGATAAAGACAAAAATAAGCTAAAAACATGGCGCATTAAAAAGTTAACTTTTATTATACACTTATACGCACGCTTAATCTTTGCTAGAAAACAGTGTTCAGTTACCTCAAAATACGTGTATAATGAAACACTTGTTTCATTCTAGGAATATTTCATCAACACCATGTAAACTTTTTTCTTATTAATTTTCGCGGAGCGTGCATCAACGCCATCGAATGTTTGTTGACAAACTAATCAGAATGGCTAGCCGCAGCGGGCAAACGCGCTCGTTTTGAAACAAGTAAGAGACTATATATTTTACTGTCTTGTCCCGGTTTTACCCCCATACCCAGTTTTGAACTAATCTCCCCTATACATAGGAGGTTTTTGTCATATTGTAATAGGTATCTAGAGTGCAAATCTTAAGTGTTGGTTGTTTATAAAAGAATAAGTAGTACTTAAAAGACAAAGATATTTTTTTTTACAAAAATCCGAAATATAACATTTATTATTGAACAAAAAACTTTTATCTAAAAATTACATTTAATGTTTAAATAAAATGTCATCATCTTTCTGCTGCCCTTATCCGTTGCATCCTGTTTAGTTATACCAGCAGACATAAGTAATATACATACCTTACAGTCAAAATCACTTAACAGAGTGGGCACCATACATACACGCTAGTGGCGCAGCGTTCAGCGATTCCTATCGGCTTCCCTTCGGAACAATCACTCTTCTTGGTGGCTACCTACTATTGTCAAATAATAATAGTACACCTGTGTGTGTAAGTGTGTATCACATCACATTACAGATATTTAATACCAGTTTAATACATGATAAGACTAAACACATTACAAAACTGCTTAACATGTTTTGTCTAAACTAAGATTTCCGATAACATCAGAGTCAAAATAAGCCGGCCCTCGTGTATCAGAATGAGGTACAAAATTCGTAGGTATGAACACTCGTGATTTCGTATCCCGCAGCACAGCGTCGTACGTAACTGGGGAAGCCGATCTACAGCAAGGTTTAACAGGGACATAAATAGAAAAGTATGTAGGCGAGAACGGAATAGAATTAATGATTGCTCTTTTTGTGTTTTTGATTTTTTTTGCGTCATGTTTACCGCAAATAAATGTATTTTCTTTCTTTTCATTTTCTTTATTAATGTTCTTTGTTAAAATGCTGATTTCTTGACACATAAATTCACGTGTATTTTGTTTTCACCTGCTCTTTTCCATTTTATTCGTTATAACATTAGAATATTTTTGTAATATAATGTTTTTCAGAAATAAAACTATAATCGGTAATTTTATCGTTTATTTCTGTAAAAAAATGATAAAATATTCTGTTTGTATTGTGATAGCGGCTATTTGGTTATGTTTCTTGACCATAGATGGCGTTTAATTAAGAAAAGTAAAGTAATGACTTTAATTTTTGAGTTAATTAATTTTGATGTTATCTAGAGTTCATGAGAACTGAACAATTTTTTATTCGGCTTCCCTCTAACGATAATTGTAGTTGCGCTACGGATACACACATAAATAATTATTACCTACTCATTGGTAAAATATTTACCTAAAAATATTAAAAAAGACAATATTCTACGCCAATTTGAGTTAGCCGCACTATAGCGCCCCGTCTCGCACAGCGACGGAGCGTACACTGTGCAGTCATTTATCATAGTACACCGTGCAGTGTACAGCACGTAGACATACCAATCACAATTTTACTAGTATTATGTACATCGCGAAATTTTGTAATTGGGGTTGTTTTAAATATTATTATGAAACAAAATAAAAAGTAAATACCTATGTAAGTAAGTTTAATGTAACGGCGTCTTTTTTAAATTTGTATATTCTTAATTTGAACAAATTCAATTTTTTAAATTGTTTTTTTATAGACTTTTTGGAACGATTTAAAAATACATCTTCGAAATCTCAGAGTTTACAAAAGTTAAGACAAGCATTGTTTTTATGAATGTTTGATATCGAATACATCAACTGTGCATTTTTTATTAAACCTGTAGTTCTAAACATGTTTATAAAATTGCTAGAAAATAATGACTTTGACAATACCAAATTTTCAATCAATAACCGGTCTGCGAGCTCCGTACCTAGTAAGACCTAGTTATTACAGAACCTGTACCAACGCACAGACTTGCCCATGCGCAGTGCAAGCCATTTATCATGAGCACTGTGCCTTAGGGCGGGCAGACACACGACGACGGCCTAAGACTTGTACTATTTTTAAATTCCATATTTATGTAATAAGTACTTGGTTTCTATATTATTTTTGAGTTGTCCCACTGCAGAGCAAAGGCCTCCCTTTCTCCTTTCCACTCCTCTCTGTCTTGAGCTAGTGTGGACCAATCCTGTCTGTAGGCGTCAAGTTCATCTCGCCATCTTCTCCTGCTTCTGCCTCGACGTCCACGGACGTTTTTTGGGACCCACATGGTGGCAGATTTGGCCCATGACTCGTTCGACATGCGGCAAACATGTCCGGCCCAGTCCCACTTAAACTTGACTGCTTTTTAAGTGACGACAGTGATTTTTGTTTGGAGCGCAGCACTATGTTCCTAACACGGTCCGTTAATCTGACTCCAAGAATGCTGTGCTCCATTGCTCGCTGGCAAACCTCAAGCTTGATTGAACCTCTGCTGGGCCGTCAAAGACCAGGTTTGAGCGCTGTATGTGAGGATAGTGAGTATCCACATGTCCATTAATTTTCGTTTATGGAACATTGGTAGGTCTCCTTTCATGAGGAATTTCATCGAGCAATAGTTCTTCCAGGTGTTTTCGGTGCGTCTAACCACTTCTTTTTTTGGTTTCTGTAGGTGTTGAACAATGGTGTAGGAACCTACACCACTGTACGAGAAAAAAAATAACTACCATACCCGAGTGAATACTCATGGTAGTTATTTTCTTTACTTTTCTCGTGATGGTTCGAGCTCAAATTGTGCTTAGCCAGTGCGCAAAGTACGGTAGCCGGCTTCATGTGCAGAGTGTGCAGGGCTTTTTTTTCTAGGTCATCATTATTATTTCAGCCGAAAGACGTCCACTGCTGGACATAGGTCTCCCCAAGCATTGCCGCTTCGACTGGTTCTGTGCTTCTCGCATCCAGCGGATTCCTGCGGCCTTATTTAAAAACAACCTCATTGTCAAAGTTTGTCACTTCTAATCCTAGTATACCCATAACTCTCTTAGTAGAAATTAACAAGCCCAGTACCTAATTAATTTAAAAACTAATCTAATAAATAAATCTACTAACAACAAAAAATGTGACAAGTCTCTGAGTGAATAAAACAACTTCTTACTTTCTAATACTTATCTACCTCCATATTTTCATAATCTTTACTATAACTTCATCTTATGTATTTTTTATTTGTTTTAAATTCTTACTATCTAGTCTTCTCAAGCTATCAACTCATTTACATTCTCACATACTCAGCTGTTTCTTGTCACATTCCAGGTGCTTTTTGGAAAAGTTTGACTATGATGACCCGCGGAGCCACAGTTCGTGAAATGAATGACAAACAGTGTTGCACTGAAGGAGCTGGAGGCATCAAAAAATCTTGCCAACCAGCTGCTGCAGGAGAGAGAGGACAGCGAGATTGAAGTCCCAGATGATTACTGATAGAAATACTCAACTTAAAAGCCAGCTTGTAAAACTTCACACCCAGCACATGGACATACTTGACCAGCATCACCATCTCCGTCAACTAGTATCAGACTTTCAACAATGCAGTGACACTCATGACCAGGCACTGAGACGCATATCAGGCTTTGAAGTGGAATTATGCAAGGCACATAACACTATTTCCACCATCAACTCTCTGAAAACCAGCGAACAGGTTGCCAACAACAATAACCTTTTCAACGAGCTGGTGGCTGGTAGTGTATCCGGATTGGAGTATGAGAAGCCCATCGTCGCCATAGACCTGACTGGGGACGATACCTTAACTAGATGTCCAATTCTAACTAGTCATAATAAAATTAAGAAATATATTAAAATTAATAAAAATATTAAAAGGTACATGAAACTCTTGAAGTCACAAAGTGTTTTTAAACTTAACATTAATCTTAGGCAATAATGGTAACTTAAAAAGCCAACTAAATGTATGTAATAATGAGTTGGAAACTAGCAAACAAACAAATGTATGATGAATGTATGTTGTGTCAGACAAATGTATGATGTTGACATTAAAAGCCTTCAAAAGGAATTACTGTGCAGGGAAAATACAACTAAGGAAATTTTTTAATGTTTTGGATTTTTTTCAGGTTTTAGATCATTGCTAAATAACCGCTCTAACTAACTCTAGTTAACTGTTGTTACCATAACTTGCATTTTAATGAGCTTGTTCATAAAATAAAACGTACACCAATGAATGAGCAGACTACTGTAGTTCTTTTAATTGGAAACAGTCTGAGCATCACTAAAAGGGACATAGTTAATGGTGTCGATACCCTACATAAATTAAAATTAGGTAAATTAATATTATGTGCGTTGCCACATTCAGTTAATCTATATGATAAAGAAAACATTTGGAGTTCAAACAATCTAATGCATATTTTGACGTGTCGTCATAGGGACCGTTTATTGTATTTTGATACTAACAATTTGGTTGAGATTTTGTGTTACCTCAGGAACATATGTTACTTCCCAAGAAAAGTCAACATGTATTGGCTATTTTGTTAGCTTACAATATACACGCAGTTATTGATAATTTCACTGAGATTAGGTTAAGTGACGAAACAGTATTATCTAGTACATCTAATAACACTGTAATAGATTCTTTAAACTTTTAGACTCGACAAAAGAGAAGCATAATAAGAATATTTTACTATATCACCAAAATGTAAATCGCTTCTCTGGTAAAATCCTAGACGTGGAATTGTTAATAGATAAAAATATCATATGGATATCTTATGTTTTTGTGAAACCTGGTAAAGACGATACAATGTTGTTTAATGTAAATAATTTTTCAGTTGCCAGTGCGTACAACAGGTCCTCAATAGGGGGTGGTACCTTAATATTATGTAATAGTTGTTTCAGACATAAGGAAAGGAAGGATATCACTGCTTGCTCTGTTGATCGCTTATGTGAGGTAACATGTGCGGAGGTTGAGGGCCATACTTTCTTGTGTGTTTATAGACCACCAGTCTCAAACTTGTCATCATTTTGAATAATTATTTTTATTTATTTTTTTTAAGTAAACTATTTAAAGATAATAAATTAGTTTTTGTATGTGGCGACCTAAATAATGATCTATGTAATAGTTAATTCACCGGATAAATGTAAGCTTATATCATTGTTTAAATCATTCAATTTAAAATGTATATTTAATGAAGCGACTAGAATAACGGCAACCTCGGCTTCATGCATAGACAGTGTATTTACTAATTGTAAAATAAAAGACTCGTCTTTAATTAGTGGCGTCAGGTCTGATCATACTGGTCAACTTGTATCATTTGACTTACATAAAAGTTACACGTAGATAAAACCATTGAATTGAACCTCTCACTAAAAATAAATTGAAAATGTTTAATAATAATGTTCTTGCCAATCTTTCAACACCTACTTTTGATTCACAAGACCCCAATATAAACTACGGTACATTATTTTCTATAGTTTGCCAAGAATTCAATAAAGCATGTCCTGTAAAAAAAAGTAACAATCAATAACAAACCAACATTTAATGAATGGGCCACTGCTGGCATTAGAAAAAGCAGAGGTATTTTACGTATATAATTTGTACCACGAGAAATCATTGACTTCAGATCAAGCCCTTCATTATTATGTCAGAAACTATTCTAAGATATTCAAAACAGTCTGCGCTCAAGCTAAATCGAAATTAATAAGTAACAAAATCAGTATTTCTAATAATAAAATAAAAGCGGTGTGGCAGGTAATTAATAAAGAAACTGGAAACATAAAACAACGAGATCAGTATGAATTGTCTTTAAAAATTCAGAATGAAACCATTTCAGATAACTTAAAAGTTGCTGAGACTCTAGAAAATTTCTTTACTAACATCCCAATCGAGGTTACGAAATCTCTCCCCTCATCATCTTTATTGGCTGAATCCCTTCTCAAAGAAAACTTCAGTAAGGACAATTACAAGTTTTGAATTCAAGCCCATTTCTATTGCCACAATTAAAAAAGCATTCAAAAGTACATAAAAAACACTGAATACTTATGGGGGATTTCTGTCAAGGTTATTGGAGATATCATTGACACAATTGGTCCTGTCCTAGCAGGCATATTTAATCAATGTTTAGACATCGGTACGTTTCCTGATTTAATGAAACATAGTAAAGTAGTACCAGTTTTCAAATCAGGTAGTAAGAGTGATCCCTCTAACTATATACCTATATCTGTGCTGCCAGCATTGAGTAAAATATATGAATAAATCATGCTAAATCAGATGTTATCACGTTTTAATTCAAATGGGATTTTACACAGTCGCCAATTTGGTTTCACGAAAGTTAGGTCGACGACTGACGCAGGAGTAAAACTCATCATTCACATTTTAGATTCCTGGGAGAAGTCCCAGGATGCAATTGGCATTTTCTGTGACCTCTCTAAAGCGTTTGACTGCGTTGACCACAATACACTGATCTGTAAATTACACCATTACGGAATTCGTGGACGAGCTGCTGATCTTGTTCTTTCCTATCTATCAAACAGGCAACAAAAAGTAAACATTAACGTGGCGACTTCCTCGAGATCTCTAGTTAAGATGGGCGTGCCTCAAGGTTCAATTCTTGGCCCTTTCCTATTTCTGGTTTATATTAATGACCTTCCTTACATGATGGCTAACTTATCGGATATTATTCTATTCGCTGATGACACCTCGCTTATTTTTAAAATAGATAGAAAAGATACGGATATCTTACATGTAGTAAGTAAGATGACGTGACGTGTGGTGTGTTGTGTGTGTGTTGTTGTTGATAGTGTGTTCTTTTGAAATAGTTTGCAGCTAATAATTTTAAATTAATACGAATAAAACTAAATGTCTTAAGTGCTCATTACCATATGTACCCCAAGTGGATCTAAATTTAAAACTTGATGGCAAGAAACTGGATGCTATTACTGAAACGGTATTTCTAGGATTTACTCTAGATTCTAAATTGCAATGGCGCATTACATTACAGCTATTTCATGTAAATTAAGTCCAACTGCATATGCAGTACGAAAAATAAGACAGTTGACTGATATAGCCACTGTTAGTTTAGTATACTTTGCTTATTTCCACAGTATTGTCTTATGGCGTTCTGCTGTGGGGATCGGCAGCTGACGTAGGTTCAATTTTCATGTTACAAAAGAGGGCAATCCGCGAGTTCTATAAAATGGATCCTCGTGAATCCCTTAGAAACAAATTTAAAGAAATTGATATACTAACTCTGCCTTCTCTTTATATCTTAGAAAGTATTTTTTATGTTCGCCAAACCTTAAGACTTTTCAAAATAAGAAGCGATTTCCATAACATAAATACACATAGTAAACATGAAATTGTGATACCCAAATTTACATTAACTAAAACAAGCAAGTAATTTCTTATAAACAGTATCCGCTTTTATAACAAGTTGTCAAAGTCGGTTACAGAACTTAGCGATGGAAAGTTCAAAACCCACATCAAACGTGTCCTTATTAAAAAAGCATATTATAAGATTAAATACTACGTTGAAAACAAGGAAGTTTGGCGCTAATTCCTTCTGCACATGTAGCTTCCCTGGTACCTCATTAACAGCATAACTATTTATGTAAATGTGTATTAACTGCTCCCAAATTACTTTTATTTTATTTATTTTATTGTTTTTTTACATGCTTCCTTGATATAATATTTTCATTACTTTACATTATATAGTCTTTTTAAATAGTTTTTTTTTTATATTTTGTGAATGTGAGAACGTTGTAGGCTTAATAGACTGTAGATTTGTAGACCACTTTCTATTTTGTTAAGTACCTGGTACTTATTGACAGGCCTCACTGTCCCACACTATAATTTAAAAACATTATAAAAGCCAATTATTTTTAAAAGAGTAACCGTGGAGTTTCTTGCCGGTTCTTCTACATAGGTAACGACCAATTGAAACCGTGTATCTAGCTTCTGACGTTTCATAAGTGCCCATGTAGGCTTATGTGAAATAAAATATTTTAAATTTGAATTCACCAGGTCATCGGTCTACCTTGTGGGAGGCTCTCCAATGCAACGTCTTTCGGTACGCGGTCGCCACTCTAGAACTTTTCGGCCCCATCAGCCATCTGTTCTACTTTTTAGGTAGACAGAGTATTTTAATTATTTCGCCGTGGGGATGATCATTATCAGTACCAAAGTTAAGCTCTAAACGAAACTAGCTTGGCAATTTTTAACTTCTGTACATTGAAGTTTACAGCTCAACCTTCCTGGCACAGCCTTCTACAGAAAAGGTTGAATTAAACAAAAAGTTATTTCTATACATTTATTTAATAGAATAATTTAATAAAATCAAAACAAAACACAGGGGTTATGAGTCATTCGGCGGCGGCGATCTCTCGCGTCCGGCCCTGGTCCAGGCCATGGTACGGAGCGAGAGTACATGGGAAGCCATTACCTCCTTCTGCGAAGCAGTAATGCTCGCGAAGGAGGAGGCGGAACGCGTGAGGGAGAGGCAAGCTTTGCACCCTCACGCCCCTAGTCACCGCAGGAGACGCCCTGGGCGTCGGGAACTGGCAGCCGATTCCCGGCCACCGTAGGCGCGGGCTTGCGGACGGCGAGCAATGGGTAGCTCGCCGTCCGGTAAGGACCAAGCCCGAGTCGACGGCGCGTTGTGTTCCACGCGCGCCTCAAAGAGATGTCAGCACTATTGACGGGGTCCGCTAGGGCCGATGCCAGCTAGGGTTGCGGGATGTTCGAAAGAGTTACCGTGGCCCCGGCACAGGCAACAGAAGGAACACGAGTGGGTTTTAGTCAGCAAAAGTCTGACACGCCCTCCCGCTCCGCCCAGAGCGGGAGCGCATTCGTTTGATGATTTCCCATCCACAAAAAAAAAGAAAAAAAAAGGGGATATGAGTCATAGTCGAAATCGGATTCCAAAAACTCTAAACCTGATAATATTGAATCAGCTTCATTGCTTTCTTCGCTGCTACTGCTACTGTCCCCAACATGTATTATGAATCGTTCAAATTCATTTTCAACAATACGGTCCGTTAATTTGTCCTGATGCTCAGCATTTAGTACATGATCTGTGTACTTCTTCCAGTCATCAGCAGTTATGGATAGAAAACATTCTTTTATTAAATTTTGTATTCCTATATTTTTGCTTGCTACTTTTCTCTCCGCCTGACTCCATACAAGCTCAATTGCATTGAGGTTGGAATAATACGGAGGTGGCAGCAACAAAATTTCGTGTTTGTTGGTATGACTGTGTTTTTTTAGAAGTACTTCTGCTTCGTAAACAACTGCAGGTTTATTATCATTCACCAAACACATTAATTCAGCTTTGGTATGATATTCTTCAAAATGAATATTATTCTCTTGAAGCCATGTTCGGAGATTAGCTTTAGAATCAGACATAGTAGGGGGTTTGTTTACTTGTTTCACATGGTAACTTGCATTGTCCATCACAAGAACACTAGGTTTAGTGAGATTTGATATCAACATTTCCTCAAACCATTTCATAAAGTTGGTAACATTCATATCATCATGGTAGTCAGCTGATCTGGATTTAGTGCTGAATACCAATAATGCACCTGGCACAAACCCTGCCTCCGATCCTGCATGCACAATAATATGTCTTTTTCATGATGACACCACTTGTTGAAAGTCCTTGCCACGATTTTTTTACTTTATAGTTCTGATGTACATATGTCTCATCAAGGTAAACAATCTGTTCACCTTCTAGCCTTTTCTGATTTATTGTCCTCAAAAATCTGTGTCTCCATGCCGCAATATCATATTTTTTTGTAAGTAAAGCCCGTTCATTTTTATTGTTTTCAAACTCAAACCCGTTCTTGTGTAAAAATTTTCTAAGGGATTTGCGGCATCCCGTAAATTCAATTGCTTCCTTCAGCTCATTGTGCAGGCTTCTCAGTGTTAGGACTTGTTTTTTCACTCCATAAAATTCATTTATTTTGTTTCTTATAGCCGAAATATCAAAATTATCCAAATTAGAAACTGACAATTTTGACAGTCCTAAAATATTGCCATACTAAAACTTTTGAAAATAATTCGTGGTCAGCTTTAGTTGGCCAAACTCTATCTGAATGATAACTGAGTTTAAGTTGTAGTATAACCTATGAGAGAGTGAGACCGACACAATGTCAATGTTATATTTCTTTTTGAGCACAGCCTATTTGTGTCAGTACTTTTACGATTGAGCTAGAGGTTATTAAGCGTTCATCACACGAAACCTCACAAGCGACTCTGAGTCTTTATTCCGATTCAGTCTCATGCTGGTATCTTCTTTAGCTCTCTTGTAACAGAGGCGAGTGTGTTGGAGGAGATACTTAGCTGTTCTAAGATTGGGGAAGTTCTATAAGTTTGGTGGCTTGCCACATTTGATGTTTGTGTACTCACAGTAATAGTTTTTATTCAATAAACTTCGTAATGTATCAGTGTGTACTTGTTTAATTTGATTATTTCCCTAATAGCATATACCTAATAAATTTACTTTTATCATGGACCCTGGGTTACACGTCGTAGCTAAAAGTAGCTGGAAAACAGATCCGTCGTAGCTAAAAGTAGCCGGAAAACAGAGCTTTCGTAGTTAAAAGTAGCCGGAAAACAGAGCCGTCGTAGCTAAAAGTAGCTGGAAAACAGAGCTTTCGTAGTTAAAAGTAGCCGGAAAACAGAGCCGTCGTAGCTAAAAGTAGCTGGAAAACAGAGCTTTCGTAGTTAAAAGTAGCCGGAAAACAGAGCCGTCGTAGCTAAAAGTAGCTGGAAAACAGAGCTTTCGTAGTTAAAAGTAGCCGGAAAACAGAGCCGTCGTAGCTAAAAGTAGCTGGAAAACAGAGCTTTCGTAGTTAAAAGTAGCCGGAAAACAGAGCCGTCGTAGCTAAAAGTAGCTGGAAAACAGAGCTTTCGTAGTTAAAAGTAGCCGGAAAACAGAGCCGTCGTAGCTAAAAGTAGCTGGAAAACAGAGCTTTCGTAGTTAAAAGTAGCCGGAAAACAGAGCCGTCGTAGCTAAAAGTAGCTGGAAAACAGAGCTTTCGTAGTTAAAAGTAGCCGGAAAAGAGAGCCGTCGTAGCTAAAAGTAGCTGGAAAACAGAGCTTTCGTAGTTAAAAGTAGCCGGAAAACAGAGCCGTCGTAGCTAAAAGTAGCTGGAAAACAGAGCCGTCGTAGTTAAAAGTAGCTGGAAAACAGAGCCGTCGTAGCTAAAAGTAGCTGGAAAACAGAGCCGTCGTAGCTAAAAGTAGCTGGAAAACAGAGCTTTCGTAGTTAAAAGTAGCCGGAAAACAGAGCCGTCGTAGCTAAAAGTAGCTGGAAAACAGAGCCATCGTAGCTAAAAGTAGCCGGAAAACAGATCTGTCCTAGCTAAAAGCACTTTCAATCATTTTTCTTGGCTTTGCTTGTTCTGTCTGGATGTCTGATACCAAATGGTTTGTCTACTGCTAAAAAAATATCACACGGAGACCTACATCGACGTTGAGCTCGCTGATTGTTATTATGTACTTAGACATAACATATTTCAGTTCTTATCTCACACACATCGCTACCGTGTATAAAGTTATTTTCAAATCCGGCCATTTTGGCTAATGTTTTACGGCTGACATCACAACATGAAAACCTACATGCTTATTATAATAAAGACATTGAAATAATTGTTTTAATGGGCTACTATTACATAAATTATTATGATATCTTCTTTTATTTAAAATAACATTACGCGGATAACAGTCTAGTTGCTCGATTGTTATCCGAGATTTTTATCGTAAAAGCACTGTATCATTGTGAGATAATAATGGCGGATGACAACGTATTATTCGCGGTTATTCATTCCTACGAAGGCCGGTTCGATTCAGGCAATCTCAGCGGGACTCCGAAAATTTTCCCGAAAGGGATCCGACTACAATTGGATTTTTGGTTACGAAACCGGAATAATACAAACGGGTATCGTCCTGAAATCTCTGATTTGAATCGTTTCAACGAGGCTTTGGTGTGAATTGGGGCCGTGAAGGTGTTATTTCGCGGGTTTTGCTGCGTCACGGCAGCGGGCGCCGACGATCCAGGCGCGGCGGAGGCGGCCCGGCGGTGAATAAGATATCTGTACCAACAAAATTGTGCTAATGTATAGTTCTCACTCAATAACTTGTGTGAGGAAAGGGGTGGATAGACACATGACACCAAACATTTGCTAATATATTCTGAAATTCCTGCGTAATAGAAATAAAGTTCATAGTTCTGTTGAGAGTAGCAAACTTTAGACACAAACGGTGAGCTTTTTTATCAGTTCATGGCGAGTGAGATTTACGTATCTGATGAGGCTTAACTATGTCTATCACTAAGCAGCATTGTCAATCCATTGGCAGCTATTACCTTCCAGCTAGTTGCTTAGCAGTACCTACCTATAAAAATAAGCAGGTTTGTTGAAAACGCAAATTCCAAATCCTCCTATACCAACTATGTTTCTAAGAATCTCCCACTCCATCTAGAAACACATCCAGAACAAAAAACCTTTCTACAACACAAGGTCTGTATCACACTTTCCACATACTTACCGCGCAATAGAAAATATTCATAGATTACAATATTAAGCGCATTGTGTATCGCGCGTTTATCTGCGCGCACAATGGCGCCGCTCAAGTAGGATAACGCGGCTTTGTGACGCTGTGTTGAATTCATATGCTGCTGTTACGTGGAGGATTACTATGGAGTTTAGTAGCTTTTGTATGTGTTGTGGAAATTTTGTTTAATTATCATAGCAGGAAATTACGTAGAGAAAGGTTTTAAGACGAAATAGTATCGTAACGGGGTTTGGGGCATTAGTATGGCCAAACGGAGCATAACGGGCCCTTTCGGAACAGGAAACTTGGGCCAGAGAATTTTAAAAATATATTTTTAAAAGTTATGTGCTCTGTTGTATTAAAATAAAACCCGTAACCTCATTATGTCTTTAATTGTGAACATGTAGACGAAATTTTATTCAAAGTGCTTTAATTACAATCGAATAAAGCAGTGTTTTCTCATAAAAATGCTAATTTTGAGGAAACTTAGCGATTTTTTTTTTTTGTATCGAGCCAAATTATGTCAATCGTGTTTTGGCTCTCATAATTCACTAAAGAAAATCTTCAATTTTTATAATCATGAAAAAAAATAAGGCGTAGTTTTTGAGGACAAACATTGCTGTTAAGTGCGAGGACTACTATGGAGTTTACTTGCTTTTGTATAATGAGGAAATGTTTGTGTTTGTAAGAGAGTGTTACGAAAAGAAAGATTGTGAATTGTAAGTACCTACATCCGGGCCCAATGCAGTGGTTCATCATACAAGTCTTCCAAAGTTCTGGCAACCGTTTGATTAATCCCCAGAACGACCTAAGATAAAACAACCAACAAAGCGAAACGTTTCTGGTGCCACAAACCTGGTCTTCTAGACATGCCCTAGATGCAGGACTTCATTGATGGATTCGGTTCTGTGATATGCTCACTTAGGTACTTATATCCTACGCTCTTGATAATTTCCCAATACCCGCAGTCCCAAGACCACCCAGTACCAGCAGTCTTAGTAGTACAGCATTAGAAAGAGAGAAAAGAAAGAATAATGTTTATTTGGACATAGTTCGTGATACACAAAACAAAAATTGTAGTTGCCAGACGAACCTAATGAACACCTACGTATACCTAAGCTGTGATTCACGTAACAGCTGTGACCTAACTGAACACTCACAAACACTTACCATACCCAACATATTATTCACATCGTAATATAATAAAGACTTCATCAAAACTATTTTAGAAAGTATTTTCCCATGAAATGCGCAGTGAAACAGGCAGAAGGGCGTCGAATGAAATATTGCATAGAACCTCAATACCGTTAAAGGTATTCCATTATTCTCATAAGCTGGTACACGTTGGGTTTGTAATGTTGCGCGGCGATGGTCAAAGTAAGGCGTGACCTCAGAGGCGTGAGAACAGCCTGGCACCGCCCGCGTAGAGATGCATCCTCCCCCCTTGCCCCCCTAATCCTCTACTACGCTACATAGATTAGATGCAGAAGACCTACTTCATAGATAATAAGGATCACGCATATATTGATGGCGAAAGGACCAAATTTTCGCTTGGGATCTACAACGGCAGTGACTCGAATTTCGTACCTGTCCTTTCAATAGCATGAGTTGCGATGTTGGTGAATGTTTAGTGATGGGTTTTCTGATCGTTTTTATTCAGTGGCCACAAAGCCTTGTTGCCTCGTCTGACCTCAACACCCCCCCGCCCGCCTGACCACTCCACTAGTCACGAATAATACAGTCCAGAGTTGAGCTGGGAAATCTTTAGTGTTATTGCACAAACGCATGAAGCGTTGAGGTTTTCAAGGTGGTTGGGTATTATAGATACAATCGTGTACAAATTGTTTTAGTCGTTGATAGTCGATAACAATAACTTGAATAGGGTCCTTTATACTCATTGCGAACAACTTTTACTATGGGACCAAACCTGAAAAAAAATCAGCTGCTCCCTTCATTTATGTTCGTATAACTCGTCAAAATATAGGGAACAGCTGAGTTTTTTTCGCGATTTCATGTTTGGTCCCATAGTAAAAGTTGTTCATAATGATGAGTACAACACTATCGTGGCAGCAAAAGCAGCATATAGAAAGTGACATGTTAAGATTTTAAAAGGAAAGGCTTAAAGCTTAGATGATTGCTCACGTCACGGCTTTGTCAATGATTGTTTGTTCCGAATTCTGTCTTCAAAATGTCATATCTTTTCTTCTTACAAGAAGCAGTTATGAAGATAGTTCCCTTATACCCTTGATGTCATTCTACTTTGCCTATATGGTGGTCAAGTAGCAACATTTTACAAACACGAATAAGTGCACCGGGTACTAAATAGGCAGGTATCGTTCTGCTGTCGATCTAGATAACCTACTGAATTTTTCAGACGTAAACACTTCTCAGCTGCCTAGTCGTAAAAGTCAGACTTTGAATAAAAGCAAAATTGATGACTAAAATTTCGTATGACACGTCAAATTTAACGCATCACACACTACAGGAAATAGCGTCGTTAAAACCTCAAGCGTCACTGCGGGATACTATAGTAACAAATGGTCGCACCGTGCACACTAACCCTTCCGCGGACAGCGTTTAATTCTATTAAACGCTGTCCGACCTCATTAGGCGCGGGTTAATGCTCGGACGCGCGACGCGTATTGATGAGAGGCATACGTCATCGTATCACCCTGTACGATTGTAGCTGCAGTGTGGATAATTTGTGTCGGAATTTGATTGAAAAATAGCAAGCGCACAAAAGGACGAGTTTAATATTCCAGTTTATCCAAAAATATTGCAATAGTTACTTATGAAATAAATCTATGAAATAATTAATTTTGTACCTACTAACTGACCCACAGGTGAAAAAAGACGAAAGGAAATGTGGTGATCGAAACTTTTTGAAGTAGAATATCATATTTTTTTTGGCATAATGTCTTAAAAAACTATGTGTTGACTTGACCACGTCATTGAAGTAAGGTCAGAACGAACGTCATTTGATGACCTATGAAAAAATGAGTATCAGCAACTTTAGAATAATAATTTAAATTTTATCGATGGGCTTCAAGAGAGTTATTTCTGTTAAATAAAACTTAAGTTCGAACCTTACAAGTAATATGTATTGTATTGGCTTCCAAGACAAGTCATGGTTCAAACTGCAAGAAAAAAAGTCTTTTAACTTCGCATCTTTCTGTGTTCACGTATAGGGGAGGGTCTCATATAAACTTACAAGATAATAAATGATGCCCGTATTGGCCGTGTTTACACCTGACCTAATTATAACAGTAATCTATTGCAGCTAAAATAGAATACTTTATCATAACGTAATTTGCTATACTTGCATTTCACCTGTCGATTTTTTCAACAGTTAATTGGAATTGCAAAAACTTCATGCACCCTAATTTCTGATCATTTTTGAGTGATCTTTAAATAGAGGTAAAGTGTGTATAGTTCTCTTTTTTAATATACTGAAACTACTTGTATTAATCAAATTGAATTTAAGAATATCATCAATTCTCTCAAGTTCAGTAGGTAAATATCTAAGCCGGTAAAATGATTCCATAGCACTGCAACAATCTACACAGTCTTGATGCTTTTTGGCGAAGGCTGTCCCTTCATTTAATATATTTAATCTCCCAGGGACTACTTGGACACAAAACACATTACATTCGTGTCTCAAATGTGACGTGCCTGAAGGAAAATCTAGACGTGTAAAGAATTACGAATACATATTTGGAGAAGAATACACTCTATCCTCCAAGGAAATGTGGTTAACATCCCCCATTTTTACTTCATCGTGTCGATGGAACGATAGTGTATAAAATTTGATTGGCTCAAAATTTCGCCACTTCCACGGCATTGTTGGTAGCAGAGACGATTCCCCATTTAGACCTTAGGATGTCGAGATTTTAGGTACAGCACTCAATATGTTACACATTTTTCTAAAGCGCTAATAAATCAGCCATGAAACGTTTCATCGTTTCGATTTGTCATGTAACATGTTTTATAAAATTTATTTTTTAACGCGTTACGAAATAAATGGACGACAAGAAATCGTAACGAATTTATACACGCGTGACGATACATCCGCGTTGCCGAAAAAATATATTTTGATGCTTGGTTCCGCACAAATTGTCAAAATAAATTCTATGATAGATTTTTCGCTGTCGTGGCTTTGAAATTAAAACAGTTCATTGTGTTACCGATTGGTGTTTCTTATAAGAAATATCAAGGATGCGATCTTAGTAGAGTTTATAATAAGACTACAGAACCCTAAAGTTCTACACAGCGTATTAATGAAATTAGTGACGGTCTCTAGACAAATGCGTTGCTTGACAGTCCACCTTTTTGTTACAATATCATTTAATTCATGTTTTTATAACATACTCGTTCGTTCCGTGTCGTGTCAATATTTTGTCACGAATCCCATTTGTGATGACGTATACTAATGACGTCATTAATATATTTCTAACGAAATTAACAAACCGGCGCACGGCTTTGATGCTCTTTATCTGTGTTCGGACATTAACTCCGTAGTATGCATATGATAGAAGAACAATGATGTAAATTACGGGTGAACCGGAATGTTAATTATGTATACATATTATTAAGTGACATTAAGTGCTTTGTACATATTATAAAGAAGTTGCAAGACGCATCGAAAATGCCTGGAAGAGCAATAGCTCTTCCAGGCATTTTCGTGCGATGGCCCAATAGGGCCATGAAAGATCTAATAAAGGTTGATCTTCCTTTGTCCCTTAAGAGAAGACTACTCATTGACGTGTGCATTCTTCCCATCCTCACATATGGTTCTCAAACATGGTCTTTGACAAATCAGCAGAGGTCCACGCTCGGGGTTTGCCAGAGGGCTTTAGGTATAACCGAGTATTCTGGGTATCAAACTAACACACCAGGTTAGGAATACGACCATCCGTTCCATCACAAAGATAACTGATGTCACTTGGAAAGCTGCCACGCTAAAATGGAATTGGGCTGGACACATCTGCCGCATGTCAGACGACCAATGGGCCATACTTACGACACTCCTTCAACAAAAACTGGTCCTTAGCAGCTTTAAACAGATAGAGGTGGAAAGAAAGTAGGCCTTTGCCCTGCAGTGGGATATCACGGGCTTTTAATAATAATAATAAAAAATATTAAGTGACCTTTATTTTAACTGGTACATAAAAAACTATAATATCCCCCAGCACGTGTACAATTTATCTCTCGATCAAACTACAATGATAACGATCATGTTCCGTAGCAGCGGAATTAAACATAAACCGTACAAACTTTTAATGATTTAAAAAAGAAACTCCCAACCTTATCCGTTTAATATGGCAAACGCAAGTTCTGGTAATGAACAAAGATTTCTGATCGAATTTCGGATAGGTTCGTTCTTTAGGTTGGAACGACCAAGCACCGAACAATGTTTTAATTGTGATCGCATGCCACGCCTCACCGTCACGCGAGATCGCGTTTGGCAGCACTACCTAAAATATATCCCTACCAACAAAAACCACTGTTCAGATATCGTGATAAACTAGTTCTACACGAAACTCCCCACAACTGAATAAGAATTACAATTCAACTCGAATATATCGATTGAATATATCCAATCTCGCACATATCGATCTCCAACCCTATTGGACTCGAGTCGACCAATCGCAGCGATCGATAATCGATTCCAATCGATAATACAAATAATCACTAGCATCCACCTGCTATAAATTTTATTCCGTCTCAGATAAAAAATGTATAATTTCCTTGCGGCCAATAGGAAAAAGTTTATTAAGGTTGGTCTAAAAAAAAGACAAAAAATCGACGCGGCCGCATGCAGCCGCTGGGGGCGGACCGAATGTTCACCGCGGCTCGGTTTCAACTACTTATAATAACCTGTTTTTGTTTTAAATGTTACCACGAGTATACATTAAATACACATTTTATGTATACAAGTCTGTAGAATATTGTTTAAAATGTTCAATGCTGAAATAGCTATGACATTGATGGCCACCTCACGAAACAGGTTCTGCGACTAACTAAACAACAGCTGTGGAGTTACAGCAACTATAACTGGCCACGAGTAATTTAATAAACACCTCTTTGTCATAGGAGTCACAGACAGTCCGCTGTGCAAGGCCTCCATGGAGCCGGTGAAACTAGCCGGTGGTCGCCAAATACAGGGCAAAGTAATTCGGTAACCCAGGTACTTACCCTACGTGAGATTGTCAGTAACACCAAGGCGTTGCTGGCCTTCCTTGAGGAGCTGGGGTGGATCGAATAATCGGTTTCCCACCCGTACGCAAATTACGCGCATTGAAGTGGTGTTGCGGCCACCAGCCCGTATTTTCTAGTCTTTTAGGGTTCCGTACGTCCGAATGAAAAAACGGAATCCCCATAGGATCACTCGTGAGTCTGTCTGTCTATGTGTCTGTCACAGCCAATTTGCTCCGAATCTAATGAACCGATGAAGTTGAAATTTGGTATACATATGAATTTCTGTGATCCAAATACAGACGTGTAACGTAATAAATGAACTTTGAATATGGGGTCACTTTTGGGAGGTAAATAAGAATTTTTTTTAAAAAGTTTCGCAAACTGTACCGTGTGACATACAGGATAAGTTTAAAAGGAGTGCGAATATTTCAGGAGGTAATCAGGTGCATAAAACTGGACAACTTTCCCCAAGGAACATAGGTCGAAATGTTAAAATTGAAGATCGACTTTTCATACAAAGTGACTAGTCACGTGACTTATGTTTGTATGAGAAGTTGAATTTTATTTTTTAGATTTCGACTTATGTTCCTTGGGGAAAGTTGTTCAGTTTTATGCACCTGATTACCTGCTAAAATATCCGCACTCCTTTTAAACTTATCCTGTATAAAATATAAGGGCTTACTGTGAGGGTCTTAAATATATATAACATAACATAACGTCACGCCTTGTTTCCCCAAAGGCTTAGGCAGAGGTGTACCTATAGTACATCCACATTTCGCCAGAGATATATATTTATATAATTACCTATAAAGACCTGCATATATAATTTTTAAATAAATAATTCTAAAATCCATTCCCCCTTATCTCCGAAACTGCCGAGTAAAATTTTGAAAAAAAAATCAGAAAATAGTTTTATAGTTATAGATTACCTACAGGAAAACTTATAAGAAGTCTATGGTCAAACTTACATTTGCAGTCGGAATGTATGGGAGAACATGTTTTTCAACTACAGTGCTGTTTGTTCTTGGGATAAATTCATTCCAACTACGGAACCCTTCACTGTGCGTGATCCGACACGCACTTGGCCGGTTTTTTTTCTATTTATATTCTCCGAGCATTTCCACCTGGTCTCCCGAGGGGCTATACATAATTTACCAATTAGATCGATAACCGGACGCACCATTACACTAGGGCTGGCAGGAATCTAGCCCGCTTCGGGTAAAGACTGATGGTAGAAAATTATAGATAATTGACCGATTACAGCGGCCCTAAGGCGGCACGATCGCTTCGGGACGAAATGTACTGATTATAAATGGGACCAGACATGTAATAGCATCGATTTCGATTCAGCGATGCTTATTATATTAAGTGGGGACCGAATACGAGTTTGGTGACGGGGTAATCGCCTGTAATCACAGTGGAGAAGCAACTGCTGCATGTTCTCAGGCCTGTTCACCTATCAGTTGGTAAATGGTCGCGTCATTCGCTGTTATGTGGTATTTATTGGTTGACGTATATTAAAATAAAAGCACATCGATCATGTGTATTATGTATCGGGGGTAAGTAAATTACGGGATCATGAGGACGTATTAAATGTTTATAGCTGAAAGTCGTAATATGTTATGTCGTTAGATGTAGGTTTATGATGATTAGGTATGTACTTACGAGAGTATATTAATTTCAGCTCTGATATATCAGTTACTGATATACAAGGTGTAACAGGACGATTGACATTCCTTTAAACCACGCAAAGAGAATCATGTTCTTTACCCGTATACAAAAAATCAATCAAATCCAATGAATACTTTAGCCACAGGAAATTATTTTTCATTTTTTTATTTTTCAACATGATGTAGATCTGAGTTCGTAATAGTAGGTAAACATTGCCACCGCCGCGCCCCGCACCCCGCACCGCACCGCACCGTTGATCAGTGACTTTACATAGATAAGACGTGTTTACTTTTTATGCAGTGGATTCTGCTATTTATTTTGTTTGAAAACTGCATTTTTTAATTTTTCATTATCTATTAATCTTCGTGTTTTAAAATGTTTCGATGGACTAGTACTGTGCTCGTTTTTATTTAATGTCGTACGTCCAGATACACGTTGTATATATTATATATTGGCCTGAATTAGATATTGAATGTACGTTGCTACGTTAATCTATTCAAATATCTTGTAATTTTTTGTAATTCTGGTTGTCCATTTGTATGAAAATGTTACGCTCCGTAAAACCCACTCAGTAATAATCGATTAGTGATTGGACAACCACGTTTTTGTTTTATCTCAACCAGTTGAGAGGTTACGGTTTTATTAAATAAAACCCTTCAAAAAATCCTCGATAAAACATAATACAGTAGAAAAAACTGCCTTTTAAAAGCTCCTCTAATATAGTTGGGCAGATAACCTGCGTCCCCGAAGGGTCATCCCTTTATTTCTGCAACAATCGCTAGGAAATTGATATTGATGTGGAAAGGGCAGGTTTTCCATAAAAATAGGGTTTATTTGAATAAAGGATGGCCGGTCGGTACGGGCCTTGACGTGCGATGGTCCGGGTACTTTATAAGATTGTCGGATACCCTCCAAGCTGGTGATGCATGGCCCAGCCTTGTTACAAATATCGACGATGACGGACCTATAACCTATATCTTCAATCATGTTAGTCTTGAAATTGGGTTGGATTATACGGGGATGTAGGGTACAAATTGTTTTACGGTCATGAAATATTCTTAGTGCCTTGGTAATTGATTATTTGTAAATAATAATTAATGTGAAAATTATTTTAGCTCATGTTATTCTTAAGAAATTAATGAAGTTGAACGTGTTTCTGATACTTCCCATGTCATTACCACATTCCCTTTTATCACTGCAACTTATGACAAAATAGTTATTAGGTACCTATGTTACTTCTAAGATTTATGACAAAAGTTCACATAGGTGTGGGGGGTACACGACAACGAAAAAGCCCTCGTTGAACAAGTTAGTTCGTACAAATGACACATCAAGATGAAACACAAATGCACACACAGAGGGACGTAATGAACTCCCAAATGGACAGAAATCCACGAAAATAAAAATATTGACGGGAATGGAAGATATATCGGCGAATAATAGGCGTGACATTGCAGACGAACTCCCCCGGGAATCAAACCCGGGACACATGGCGAGCTTGCACTGACCGGGCTTGAATTAGTTTTACCCCATTTCACGGCAGTTTTGTTATGGTTCAAACTTATAACTGACGGTGTTTTAACAAAATTATTTGATTGGTCCTTCAAGCCCTACTTCGTTTGGTGATTAAAGCAATTAAATTTATTTTTGAGGACAAAAATAGATATCATACCTACAAATTAATTCAAGGTTTGAATCTAATAAAACCACATTCGTTACGGAGTAATCAAGACTGAAATGAAACAATGGATAGATGGAGCATACAATATATGTAGGTAGTATATAAACCAACTTTTATTGACTTTAAAGACCAGTCATTGAAACACATTTCTATTGTGTCATCTAATAAACTCAGCTCAATAATTATTATGATCTGTTTTTGAGGTGAGTTCAATAAATACCACAATAAAAATGTATTTTTAATAATTGCCTATTAAATTAATATTGTTGATATTTCTCGAGACCCTAGGGTCCCGGACCATTGGAAGGCATATGAGGGGCCGAAGCCAACTCGCAGAGGCCCGTTAGACGCTTTCAATGGAAATGAGGCACCAACCGACGATTATCCCTGTGCGTAATATGCAAGTGCACCCAAGGACAACCCCCGGTTGGTGTAGGACTATTGCAGGATATGGAGACAAAAAAAAAATATTGGACGGGTTTGGATGGCTAAAGTGGACTGGTTATCTAAAACTATGGAGGGACTATGGCCCCTGCCTGACCAATGTTTGATAAATACAATACACGGATAAATAAATTAATATTTTTTTTTTTTTTTTTTAATATTTCTCGGGACCCCAGGGTCCCGGACCTTTAGAAGGCATATGAGGGGCCGAAGCCAACTCGCAGAGGCCCGTTAGACGCTTTCAATGGAAATGAGGCACTAACCGACGATTATCCCTGTGCGTACTATGCAAGTGCACCCAAGGACAACCCCCGGATGGTGTAGGACTATTGCAGAATAAGGAGACAAAAAAAAATTGGGCTATGGGTTTGGATGGCTAAAGTGGACTGGTTATCTAAAACTATGGAAGGACTATGGCCCCTGCCTGACCAATGTGTGATAAATACAATACACGGATAAAATGGCAGGGGGTGACTTGCACACTCAACAATGGGCCCCCGGAAACGGTCGCTAGCACATAGTGTCGTAGCGACAAGGGGGCAACATGTCTTGAGGTGCTTAAGAGGAGTGGAGAGGTATACCACGGCTATCAGGACAATCCCGGAAGTACGGTCAAGATCCCTACCAGCATCTTACTGGACTACTTCCTTCCTCCGAGCACGTTTGCTCTTGCGAATCTCTACTCAAGCCAGCCAATAAAGGCAAGAATGGGGTGGGAGGTCAGTTCTCGTCAGTGTTCACTCCAGCCGGCCAATAAAGGCAAGCCAGAGATGAGGAACATGAGTTCTCCCGGGAGATAGGGTACGTGGGGTCGCTACTGCCCAGCAGCTCGCCACATGCTGCCCTGCGGGTTTCTGTATCTCTCTTGGTCTGGCTCCTCACCCTAGACCTGTTCCGGCAAAGTAACCTCTACCGGCACAGACCTAGAGTTCGAAGCGCGCAAGCCCCACCACGACGTCAACGTAGAGATACGGCGATGGGGAATATTAATATTATTATTAAAGTTTTCAAAAAAGCATCTTTTCATTTAACATTTTTTTAAATTTGGTTACGTATTCAGAGCGAGAGAGGTGACAAAATGCGACAGGCCTTATATGGACCACCCAAAAGCCTGCTGCTGCTATTATCTACAAAGAGCCATGCTTCCAGGGGCGTAGCCTTCATACAACACGATTCCTATCGGCTTCCCTTCGGAACAACCACTCGTCTTAGTGTCTACTATTGCCAAATAATATGGTACACCTGTGAGTAACTGTGTATCACATCGCACTACATATATATTTAATACCTGTTTAATACATCATAAGATTAAAAGCCTACAGTTTTTTGTCTGAGTTTATTAGAACTGAACAATTTTTTCTTCGGCTTCCCTCTAATGATAATTGTAGCTGCGCCACTGCTTGGCTCCCCTAGTAGTAGCGTTTGATATCGTTAGAACCTTTAACATTCAAACAAAAACAATCACTTAAAAAGCTTCCCCTGAATGACCTAATTTAAAAGCTCTTCGTCCCAACTTAGCCATTACAGCTATTTTAACTTCTAATGCTTTTGAAATTGTTCGCATAATAACATTATTCACTATAGAGCGTTTACACAATATCTTTAGTGAATAGTCTAAAGTTTAAGCGACCGAATTTGGAAGGTCCTTTGTGTACAGCAATGGCGGTGGCTATGAAAAGGATATGCGTGTCAGCAGACGTGTTTGTCAATACTAACACTGCGCAGTTAATAATAGAAGTGTTGTCTTGTTAATTATGCCCCTTCTTCGATAAACGTCTCGGAATAATAAATTAAAATGAGTATTTTCATCTAGTATTAAAGAAGGTTAAAGTTTGTTTGGTCTATTGCTGATTCAAGGCTTCTTGTAATTTCCGAAGTCAGTGCAGATCTGTCACCCGGATCAGTTTGGTCACAGCAAGTTTGCCCTCTGGCGTCAGTTTCTTATTATATAACATATACATACCAGTGGCGCAGCTACAATTATCATTAGAGGGAAGCCGAAGAAAAAATTGTTCAGTTCTCATAAACTTAGACAAAATCTGTAGGTTTTTAATCTTATGATGTATTAAAACCATTTTAAAGGTTCTAACGATATCAAACGCTACTACTAGGGGAGCCAAGCAGTGGCGCAGCTACAATTCCCATTAGAGGGAAGCCGAAGAAAAAATTGTTCAGTTCTCATAAACTTAAACAAAAACTGTAGGTTTTTAATCTTATGACGTATTAAAATGGTATTTTTAAATATAATTATGTAATGTGATGTGATACACAGTTAAGGCAATAGTTGACATTAAGAAGCGCGGTTGTTCCGAAGGGAAGCCGATAGGAATCGGGTTGTATGAAGGCTACGCTCCTGATATATACCAGCTTTTGCTTCGCAGCTTCGACGTCGGAAATTATACCTAGAGACTGTCTAAAATCGCCGTCTAGCAGTACCACCATTATATTCCGTGATAATTGGTTTGCTCTTGATATCTTCGATAGTTCGATTTAGTGCTTCGATTACACTTTTGTAGGACATCGTACAATCATTCCAAACCAATAGTTTACATTGCTGCAACAATCTTCTCTACTCGCTGTTTTTATCCGACTTCGAAAAAGGAGGAGTTTCTATGTTCGACTGTTTTTATGTTTTTTTTTTTGTATATGCCTACCGATTTCTTCGTCAATTCTGAACCGATTTTGAAAACTCTTTTTTTGTTTGAAAGGGTATAGTTTCGAGCTGGTCACATTATCATCAAGTCAGGATCTTATGATGAGATCCTGGAGAAATCGAGGGAACTTTTCAAATATTATAAGTACACCTACAGCGATTTGTGTATTTTTATAGTAACTCGTGCTTTCGAAAAGCACCATCTGGTGAAGTGGAACTGATGATGAAGATCACAAATCACTCAATAATAAGTATTTCACGGGTTGCAATTCGATTACTTTAATATGGTTGCTAAGCAATTTATGCTCGTCACAATGCATATGGTGAAGTGGAGCTGATGGTGAAGTACCAGGAGAACTCAACAATTAACGTCCCTGTATCGGGAAAAGCAATATTATGTAAAAGGTGATGAGCAGTTGACATTAAGGTTTTGTAACTTAGATAAATTACAAACCAACCCACAAAAAGTGAAAAATAAAAAACTTTTTACAAAAAAAAATAAAAAATAACCGGCTTCCAAAAACACTACAAAGTGAAAAATAACTTTAATTTCGGAAGTCGGTGCCAAAAAACTAAAATACAGATCCAAAGACACGGTAAATCACTGGTGAAAACACCTTGTAGTGTTTTTTTTTTTCTGAATTCGATTGTTTTTTTTTGTAAAAAGTCTTTTTACTTATTACAAACTGGCATTTCCTCATGAGCTAAGTTTGGCTGTTCAAATACCGAATTTGAACAGCCTTTAAACTTAGCTCATGAACGATACGAGAACGGTATTCTATGGTTGTACAAAGGGTATTTGAAGACTTATATACCACTGACTAAATATTAATAAAAGATTTTAAACAAAACGTTTTACTACCAATAATACTTTTTTCCTATGACTATTTGCCATTGTTGTCCAATTGCTAAATCATTATGACTACTCGTATTAAAATCAGATTTAAAAGAAAGGTTTATCAGTGCCTCCCAGAGCATACAAAAAAAAAAGCAAACAACCTTTACCGCTTGTGATTTTTTGTACAATATTATTAAAATGCTATTGCTTCTTCATTTATTTCAATTAAACCAATACATAATATTTACATAATATATAAGCTAACATTATGAAAATTAAAAAATATATATATCAGGTTTTTATGAAAAAAAAAAAACAAACAACCTTTACCGCTTGTGATTTTTCGTACAATATTATGAAAATTAAAAAATATAAATATCAGGTCTATATGACTCGAAATATGTAACTTAAAATAATATAAATTACTTTATATTGTCAACATCAATTTGAAATACCTACTCTAGCGCCGCCTTTGACCACGCATGACGTACGATGTCAGCCAAGTTATTTTTGAATTTAAATTGTAATTACTTTTGACCCAGTGGCCCGATTCCAATGAAACAAAGACTACATGTTACCTCAAGATACGGACTATGACAATATTTCCAATTTCCAATCTTAAATCTCAGAAAAAGAGGTAGGTACACAAAATTTTCCATATTATTTACATGTAAATTTTAAAATCATACCCTATATCACCCCCTTTAGGATTATTTTTAAGAAAATAAAATAATAAAAAAGATAGACAGACAGAGTTACTTTCGAAATTATAATATTAGTATTAAAATGGATGGATACAGTTGTGGACATGTAATTAGGAACGACTGATACCGAGGTCACTTTTCGATAAACTAGTTGCTATTTTTGTATCAATTTACTGATAATAACTTCTAACAACATGGTTGAACAGCAATTTTAATAGACTTTAATACTACCTACAAGATACGCAAAACAGTTGGCCTTCTATTAATAATTTAACTATGGTGTATTTGAACTACCTATTCGAAACTTCATAGCTGTGGACAGTTAATTAGGAACGGGTAAAATTTCATTTATTAAACTACATATATCAGAATGTATTTAAGGAAATGAACAATACTTATTAAATAGGCTTTACCACTGCTTACAAAACTAAGCATTTATAATATTTTGTAGGATAACCTTTGCTTATAATAACTGCTCTGCAGCAACGGGGCATGGAATTTACAAAATTTTTAGAGGTTTCAACAGAAATAGTGCTCCAAGATTCGACAAAGGCATCAAACAGTTCATTCACATTCCTTGCCCTTTTAGCAGCCACACTCTTCTTTACTTCTCCCCATAGTTTTGCGATCGGATTATGATCTGGGCTATCTGCAGGCCAATCTAACACAGTGACTTGTTGATCACTAAGAAACTTTTTCACTGAATGAGCAATGTATTTGGGGTCGTTATCATGTTGAAATTTCCAAACTACAGGCAACGTCTCATCAGCATAAGGAAGCATAGTGTCCTCCAATATTTGCCTGTATTGAAATTGGTCTAAAATGCCCTCAATCTTTTTAACTGGCCATGCATACCATGCTACCATGCCCTGAGAAACATCCCCAAACTTTTATGTTTTCACCCTTTAAACTTTCATGCTTTACTACTTTTTTCGTGAACTTCGGATTCAATACCTGCTTAGCCGATTTATTAAATAATATTTTTTTTTTTATAAAAGCCACGGTCGATTCACAAACGCAAAACACACACACACCATACACACATACACCATCACACTCACACACCATCACCATCAAATACCATAATACATGCACACCACACACACGTTCCCACACACAGATACCCACTCACGCATGATATCAATTTAGTAAATTAATTATTATTAGTTGAATAAGTAAGTCAATAGGTAGGATTTTCTTTCCTTTTGGTAGTAAGCATTGCAAACTATAGTTTTGTTGAAATTAGAAGCATTTTTTCAATTTTGTAAATGTGAGTATTATGGAGCTGTTTTATGTTATGATGTAGGTATGTTGACTTGAAAGAGTATGGCAGTTGAGAGTATGTCATGCTCACTTAAATGTCTCGCTGATGGTGGCGCGTGTGTTGGATCATTCGGTTCCCTACAAAATGGTTGAGCTGGATGGTGCTGATCCACGCGTCATGTTCGTAAACGGGCGCCGTCAGTTGAGACTGGTCATCTCTTAACTGCCAGGGCTTATTTTTAATCTTATATTTTGAATTGTTTTTAATTATTTATTTTTTACATTGTTCTCACATATAGAAACAACAAGAACAAAGTACCCAGGATTTTGTAATAATTTTGATTTAAAAGAGTGTCCATGGAGTTTCTTGCCCATTCATCTCCATAGAGATCTACGTTTTGGAATGGGCGACTAGCTTCAATTTTCTGACTAACTGTCTGACTCTTTGACAATTCAAAAGTGCCTGTAATTGGTTTAATTGAAATAAATGCTTTGAGTTTGAGTCATAATATTGTAAGAGTAATGCTTACTTTTGCACCGCACCATAATTGTAATGGTAGCTCGATCACGATGGTGACGGAAGTAACTGGTACTTATAGCACAGGAATCCTCCTAGTTTAAGCCCAATTGCACTTATCTTGTATCTTCTGCGCAAAGTGCTTCAAACTTAAATAAAAATAATAATTTTAATAAATCACTTACTAACACTAGCTATAAGGTATTACTAACATTATGGATCTCTGTTGTCCTAATAAAGAAGTTTTGATTTGATTTGATTTGATTTGATAGCACAGGAATCCTCTTAGTTTAAGCCCAGTTGCACTTGTCTTGTATCTTATAGCACAGGAATCCTCCTAGTTTAAGCCCAGTTGCACTTGTCTTGTATGTTATAGCACAGGAATCCTCCTAGTTGAAGCCCAGTTGCACATGTCTTGTATCTTATAGCACAGGAATCCTCCTAGTATCACATCCACACCACACCTAGTTGCACATGTCTTGTATCTTTCCACTAACTTACATAATAATTTAAGGTACAAATTGTATTGTTTAAGTCTGGAACAAAATAAATGTTGTTTAAATGATAAATGATTTTATTTCTGTAAGTAGGTTTATACAAACACTTTTACACGTCAAACATTTTTTTTTAAACTATACGAGGCCGGCGTTTCCTATCTGACTACTCTGAGAAGAAAGGCTGAAACAAACTCAGAGGTCACAGTCTCTTTTAAAGTCCAGACATAATCTTGGTCCCATCATGTGAAGACCATGTAGGTTGGTGTCTGAAATGGTCTTTTGAGGAAAGAACCACACAGATTGAGTGGACCTGTCCAGTCAGTGCAAGCATCTGTCAGTAATCGTACAGCTCAACATAAAAGTTAAGGAGCTCAACGATTCGACGAACAATACCAAAGAAAGGACATTTGGGTAGGCCGCATAATTTACTCAAACTGGCAAACTATGATTAAAGCTGAGAGAAAAAAAAAGAAAAAAACAAGAACCCACATAGTCTTCACATTCACAGTAATTAAAATAATATTACATTTTACAAAGTAAATATTCATGTCAATGTATATATAAAATTCATCAATGACAATGTGTATATAAGAAAAAAAAATAGCAAAAAGAAAAGAACAAAAAAAAAACAGTATGTATATAAAAAAAAAATTAAAAAATTAAAATTAGTTGGAGCAGCTCAATCCCACGCCTTTTTGTCATCAATGTAATCTTTAACGGTATAAAAGGCTTTCTGGCACAACACGTTTAATAAATGATTTGATTTTATTAAGGCTCAGATCTTGAACGGGGCTTGGAAGTTTATTATAAAAACGTATACATTGACATCTGAACGAGCCACCTATTTTCTTGAGCCTTGTTGTAGGTACAACAAATTTGTGTTTGTTCCTAGTGTTCATATTATGGATATCACTGTATTTTTTAAACAATTTTATATTTTTATGGGCATATAAAAGATTTTCAAAAATATACTGAGAAGGCACAGTCATTATATTAATCTCCTTAAATTTCTCTCTGAGAGAGTGTCTTGGACTTAACTTATAAATTGATCGAACAGCTCTTTTCTGCAAAACAAAGATAGTCTGAATGTCGGCGGCATTTCCCCACAACAGAATACCGTATGACATTACACTATGAAAATAGCTAAAGTACCCTAAACGGGCTGTCTCTATGTCAGTTAAATTACGAATTTTTTTAACAGCGTATGCTGCAGAACTTAGCTTCTTTGACAATTTATCTATATGTGGGCCCCACTGAAGCTTAGCATCCAAAGTTAAGCCCAAGAATACTGTGCTATCTTCAGGATTCAATTCTTCGCCCTTTATCAACACCTTAGTTTTCACCTGCCTAACGTGAGGCAGCGTAAACTTAAGGCATTTGGTTTTTTTTTCATTGAGAAGTAAATTATTTACATTGAACCAGTGAACTACTTTTGAGATCGCGCTATTTACATCGTCAGTAACCAGCTGCTGACGTTTAAGTTTAAACAAAAGTGATGTGTCATCCGCAAACAACACTATATCATGATCGTCGTGTTTGTTTATTGATACATATATGGTATATACGGTTGTGGACATATAATTAGGAACGACTGATAACGTAATCACTTTTTGATAAACAAGTTGCTTTTACTTTTGTATCAACTTACAGATAACAACTTTGGACCACATGAAATAATAGCTTTATTATTAGGTTTTTATGATTCATACTCAATAATCAAAATAATTGCACTTCTCTATATAAGTCAATTCATCGTAAATTGGCTGTATTTCAAAAGTATTGGCCGCTGGACAAATAATTAAGAACGCAAAAAAATATGTTTTATTTTTTATTTCCCGCCTATCCTTTGGTTACTTTCTCCTACGTTTTTTCAGTCAAAAGTGCATATTTATTTCAAAATCATGGGTAAAAAGGAAAGTTGTGATCCAGTAATCCGGAATACGATTATGGCACTGTATGATCGTGATTGGTCGTATAAAAAGATTGCTGATCATATGGAGTGCTCCAAAACTAAGGTTTATAACGCTGTAAATCACGTCAAGAAATTCAACACTGCCAATAATGTTCTTAGAAAACCTAAATCTAGAAAAACGACACCGCGTGAAGGTGCTTTGATTGTTCGTTCAGCGAAGACTGATCCATTTAAGGGTTCTAAAATTATAAGAAGGGAAGTTTTTGGCAATGGAGGAGTATCAGCGCGTACAGTACGAAGACCCTTAACGGATGCAAAGTCATTTGGAAGAATCGCCCGGAGAGTACCACTTCTCAAGAACGTGCACCGAAAAGCAAGATTAGATTTCCCTAGAAAGTATAGCGACTGGACAGCAAGTCAATGGAAAAATATATTATTTTCTGACGAAACGAAGATAATAGACTAGGTTCTGACGATAAACAGTCTATGCATCGACCGGCTAAGCAGGTATTGAATCCGAAGTTCACGAAAAAAGTAGTAAAGCATGAAAGTTTAAAGGGTGAAAACATAAAAGTTTGGGGATGTTTCTCAGGGCATGGTAGCATGGTATGCATGGCCAGTTAAAAAGATTGAGGGCATTTTAGACCAATTTCAATACAGGCAAATATTGGAGGACACTATGCTTCCTTATGCTGATGAGACGTTGCCTGTAGTTTGGAAATTTCAACATGATAACGACCCCAAATACATTGCTCATTCAGTGAAAAAGTTTCTTAGTGATCAACAAGTCACTGTGTTAGATTGGCCTGCAGATAGCCCAGATCATAATCCGATCGCAAAACTATGGGGAGAAGTAAAGAAGAGTGTGGCTGCTAAAAGGGCAAGGAATGTGAATGAACTGTTTGATGCCTTTGTCGAATCTTGGAGCACTATTTCTGTTGAAACCTCTAAAAATTTTATAAATTCCATGCCCCGTTGCTGCAGAGCAGTTATTATAAGCAAAGGTTATCCTACAAAATATTATTAATGCTTAGTTTTGTAAGCAGTGGTAAAGCCTATTTAATAAGTATTGTAAATTTCCTTAAATTTTACAAGGTTAATTAATATTAACAATATTCACAAAATTATTCAAAAGCCAGTGCAATTCACCCGAAGAAAAGTTCTCATTTGTTCTAATTCTGGAAATAGCGATGTATCTAATTTGCTTAGAACAGAAAACAAAAATCCAAAACACGGCAGCAAACAAAGGCGGCGTAACGAAATGGAGCGAAACTTTCTTACTAATTAATTTAATCCCTTCGAGCCCTACCCCATTACCCTAATTGAACTGCGGTGTACATGTCAATTCTTTGCTCTTATTCTAACAAACTATACTTCTAATTACAACCTTAAAACTAAAGTGATAGAGTCTGTTTCAGGTCGTGTTGGCGCAATAAAGTTAGCACTATGTTAATGATATGAGGGTCATACTTTGTAACGTTTTGCATAAGTGTCCAATTCCTTTAAGTTTCCTAAAATATTGTCTTTGAAAAAAATACTACTAAGGTCTTCTTTTCAGTTTCCATTAAAATAAATCGATCACAAATTGAGTAATTGACGTCAGAAAATAAAGAAATCATAGAAGAAAATTATACCCAAGCTTGTGTCTGAGTGAAAGCAAATAAGAAGGTAGGTGGAAAAGTGGCATAATTATGATAACTTATTTTCAGGTTATTTACCCAAAGTTTTTTATGGCCATCTAAATGATTACTTGTGTTTGTTTTACCACTCATAAGAATACAAATGTATTCTAATAAATGGTAAAACAAACACAAGCCACACCACCCATCCCTATATTCACCCGTCAAAGAAAAGTAGACTGCTATAATTACCAATACCTATTCGAAAATATTAGGTGTAATTTTGTCATAAGATGTTTTAATAAATATGACAGGAAAATAATAAATACCGTCATGGCAGGTTAATTTGACTCTAGGGCATAACTTTGGCCCAAATCGAGACAAATAGGTATTTAGTGTCATTAAGGCGCTACCCCGACCAAACAACCTTGAGCGTTCGGTCCTACTCTGTCCCGTCGCTCGGACCCGCTCTGTCCCGTTCCCTCCACACGCCCATTTATCATAGAATTCATACAATTTTTGGATTTATTTTAATAAAAAATCAAATTTTGGTCTTTTGAAAAACATATTTCTAGCAAATGCAAATGCAATATTTTAATGTTACTTCAGTGTGAGAAAGAGATGAAGCTATACAGGACGTCTAGCTCCATCTCTTTCCCACACTGAAGTAACATTAAAATAATACTGCTTTAAGAGGTGGTGGTCTAGCTCCAGAACGATAATTTGTTTTGACATTACTTATACTAACTCAGAGTTTAGCGACGTAACTCCCACTTCGGTGGGTTAAATAAAAGTTAAATATTTAAAAGTTTAACTCTAGGTTTACCCCTAACTCTTGGTGGCGCAAGATGAATTCTTTGATAATCCCTGAGTTAGCTGTTAACTCCGAGTTATAGGTCCTGATAACCCATGAACGCGCAAGTGGGCCTAAGCATAAACTGAACTGATTATTTTAGTCTTTTTGCATAAGCGAAATGAATAGTAATCATAACATCAGAAGGGGTTGAGTTTATTTATCAAGCCAATTTTAGTCAGCCAAACAAATAATCACGGCTAGATTTAAAAATTCAAACAAAACATAACATTCTAAACAGATTTACTCCTATTAGATCTTTCCAGGTACTTACTTACACCCAAAATTCATGTTCACATTATCCAAAATACAAAACGTTTACGAGCACTCGAAGCTCCGTAACACCTAATTAACGATATTAAAATACGTCCACAACCGCAAAGGAGCGTCACAAACATTGCATTCGCACATTGTAGGCTATAAAACGCAAACGTTACCCTCCTTATTTATCCGAGTGAGAATTTTAAATTAACTGTGTGTAGCAAACCCTGGGTAAGCGTCCGCTGCCCGGAGGATGGCGCCGACCCGGACTACGGGTAGTGTTCTGCTTGTGACCTGTTGTAAAGAAGGTGCAAAATCATTATGAATTATTTTTAAGTCCAAACAAAACGTTTACAAGGTTCAAAAGACTGTGATCAGAAGGACCAAAATAAGTACCTAATGAAGAAGACGCCGTTATTTAAAGTAACAAAATGTAAAGCAGATATCATTATATTAGAATTAGATGAACGCTATGATTTTTTTATGACAGGAATTTAAAACAAGATGAGAATTCCTAACATATTTTTATTAATTACCCATTCCAAAAATAACTGAGAACAATCAATCCTCATAATAAATACCGTAAAAATCTTTTCTGTACTTCTCTCCTAAACTCATAAAAGAAAAGTCCTACTACCGAAATACTCCCATACAAGACCAAGGGGAACACAAGGGTCCCGTGTAGAACACTCCGATATTTTACACGGAGGCCATTATGTCGCGTTCTTGTAAACAGCTCGCGACCACTTGTCGCTGATATATCTCCGCTTACGTATTAAAGTCTGATCGCAAGTGCGTACCGGCCCTTATACCCGTTACCGAGATATTTATGGCCGTATCGTAAATTAGTGGGTACGCAAATCGGTAAATAAGTAAATAATTACTGCAGCTTCGGTGTATGGCGTATGAAATAAGTTGGCTATTCGCTTGGGAATAAGTTTATCATCAATCATGTGTAAATAGCTTTAGTATCGAAGCTATAGTTTTTTTTAAGTATGGGTCTCGTCACTCTTCGACGTTTATTAAATAGGAAACTGAAAGATTATGAAAATTTTGAGACGTATAATATATCTACCTGGAAAAACTGCTGTTAAAGATAATAAAATCGAAAATACCACAAGTATCCATCCTCCTAATATATCTTAACTGAAGGGTTTTCCTAATAAGAAAGTGCTTGAACGAGGATGCCATATAATATATTTAAACAACATTTTTTTTTCTTTTTTAATTCAATTTTAAAATAACATTTGTATCAAGTAGCAGATTGTAAAGAATGCTTAGGTACAAACGAACCACAACCCTTCCTAAGTTCCGCGACACTGCGCAATACGGATACGGAAGTGCGACATGTGACAGTAGTACACAGTATACCTACACACGTCAAAGAAGAGAGTATTCCAGAGAAATCAATGATCCATTTTATTGAGTAGCAAGAGTTATGCAACGGGAGAGGGCGCGCTCCTATCAATCATTGGAGGCTTTTTTTGAATTTAATAAAATAAAATTTGTATTTTGTCATCGACGCTCCCTCGCGTTTTGTTACAGGGATGGATCTGGGATGCAAGAAGTTTTTGCGCGTGTCTTTTTTTTAAGTTTATTTGTATCGTGATTTATGTCTTATTAGCGTATTTTGTCCACTGGACTTGTACCTTGTGTCCACCTCATCCTTGCGTCTTCCCCCCAGTTTTATTTCAGAATATTACGTTAACCATCATGTTCTGTCCTACGTTGCAGAGAATTTTGTCCCGCTGAAAGCGCATGTCAAACTGAAGTTTGGTTAACCATACGATCCTTTGAAGTTAAAATGTTTGACTAGAAAATCTCCCAAACTAATAGGGCAAAACTTGGCTAATTCGTGATATGCAGCTATTCGGTGATAGATAATTGTGTTTTATTACCAAGTTACTACTGACTTGATAAATGTACATTTTTCAATCATTATAGTATTTGCCACATTTTTAGATATAAGTTAGCAAAACTTATTTTGTCTACTATATCACAGTAAATTAAAAAAATAGTCTGATCAATGAATCGAATTTTACAAGTAAAAAACAAAACTATCACCGATTACCCAAGTTTTGCCCTGCATCAGAATTCATGAGAGACTGCAAAGGACAAATGAGGGATGAGAGCACAATCTGGGCTACTAACATTGATATACAAAAAGTTTTAGTATATCAATGGGTGCTAATCATAATATATCGATGCCTAATAGCCAAAAAGGTATAAGCGACATTTTTGTGAAATCGACTTATAAAGTTCTATCGATGCCTAGCTGCCGAAAAGCCGATTCTAACCATATACCACGTGTAACAGGAGGATTGGCATTTCTTTAAACCACGTAAAGAGAATCATATTCTTTGTTCGTATACAAAAAATCAATCAAATCCAATGAATACTTTAGCCACCGGAAATTATTTTTCATTTTCTTATTTTTCAACATGATGTAGATCTCGGCTACCCCATTTCAAAACCTAGTAAGGACCTAAAACGAAATTTTACAGGAGAGCGCATAAACGTAATATAGGTCAGCCTTTAAAAAGTATTTATGTTAAGTAAAAAAAATACTATTGGTTGTAAAAAATACTAAATAATGAACACATAGTACTAGCATTTTTTTGATATATGTGTATATTACATATTTTAAACCCTTTACTAATTTTGATAATTGACACGAGAGGTATTGATGCTTAAATATATCTGCTTTTAAGTGAGTTTTTAACGCTGGTGTTTTTGTATTTGGTAGGGACTTACTAGGTTAGGAAGTTTATGCAATAAAACGATTTTTGTAAAAAGTGTCCCTTACTAGGTTTTGAAATGGGGCAGCCGAATTCTGAGTCCGTAATAATAGGTAAACATTGCCGTCGCCGCGCCCCGCACCCCGCACCGCACCGTTGGTCAGTGACTTTTCGTAGAAAAAGCGTGTTTACTTTTTATGCAGTTGATTCTGCTATTTATTTTGTTTGAAAACTGCAATTTTTAAATTTTCCATTAACTACTAATCTTCGTGTTTTAAAACGTTTCAATGGATTAGTACTGTGACCGTTTTCATTTAATGTCGTGCATCCAGAAACACGTTGTATATAACTCGATTTCGCAAAAAATGACGCTTATCCCCTTTTTGACCGTTAGGCATCGATATATGCTTGCTTAAATCATCGTGTAGCTACATGCCACTGAAATTCATGGCATGGGCATACTTGGAATTGGATTATCTTGTTTCGCTTTTCTAAAACAAAATAATTCTCTCGGCCCAAGTCCGTCCTACCCGCCGTCAGGAGTTGGCGCGGCGGCAATGCAGCGCATCTGTTACCGCGCGCCCCCCGCCCCGCACCATCCGCGACGCTTGCAGCACCCTGCAGCTATACGTGTGTTGTACACCTTCGAGATTTGTTCGACAGAGGTAGACGTGGAGGATAGTGTAAGGATTTGAGTGTGTAGGATCTTTATCTTGCGAAGATATTGTTAACTTTAGTACTTACACTGATAGAATGAACATAGACACAGTAAAGTCGTTAAGACTTCAATGTGTGTGTTGTTACATTGAAGTAGCGAGATTTGTTTAGAAGAGTTCGATGTGTCACAATCAGTATCTTCACGGTGGTCTCCTGCGGACAAAGCAAAGGTGTTGTTAATTTTAGTCAGAGCTTTGTCCACTTGGTTTTATATCAATTGCCGTGCCCTCAGCGCCCAGCTCAAAAATCGACGAATCGTCGATTTGTCGATTTATGATAATATCGGGTTGTGCAATTAAAGAAGAAACTAAAAACAACCGTAAGTTCTCAGTCGTATAAATAAGACTGAGCCGGCATCGCGGCATGGGCACGAAAACATTTATGGTTTAAGAACTTTATTATTTCTCATAAAGAATTAACAATAATTCACTTACTGAGAAACTAAATTTACATAAAATGTTTATGAGCGTACAAAAACGACGTTAAAAGTAAATTTGTAATAATAATTAGGAAGCTAGTGATAAAAAAAGTAAATATCAACTAATCACCAAACCAGTGCACAAGGATTTAAAGTAAAAGTAGATTCTCGATGTGGCAGACATGACTGCGTACTGACTAATACAGATGACTAATACGTTTATGTTTATTTTGTTTGTTTGCATGAAAGGGTTCAAGGGTTAAAGCTAGTATTTTTACATTGTTATTGATAATGAATGACACATTAAATACGATTTAAGTTGGTTTTTAAAACAAGACACACTTTTCGCTTCTTTTATTCAATGTCTCTTTTCCCATATTTAACTGTTCTGGGGGTTCATTTCTCGTATTACTCAGACTGAGGTGGTCATTAGGTTAACCAATAATGTACTACACAACATTTTTCAGTATGGCAGAAAAGATACTATCTACTGAGACAAATACGTTACTGAAAACCTTCATTCATACACCAACAGGCATTTTAATAATTATAAGCTTATAACCGAATAGGTATATAAAAAACATGTGTAAACAAAGGATTATCCTATAACACTCAGACAAGCATCTAGATTAAATTCACCGAAGACACTTCATCTTCGTAGTACATGCAATACCGAGAGTTTATTGCGCCAGTCGAAGAGCTGTCCAAATGTACGGGTAGTAAAGACGCTGTTCGTTTCCATACACATCGCACCTGCGCGGCATCTGCATCTTTATGAAAATATACTGCGGCTTGCTCCCGGTTCAGGCAAGTTTCCGTACGTGATATATTCCTATCAGCTTCTACGTGTTTCTCTGTCGCTTCGAATCAGGTATAGAAAATTGATATTTAGCAAGTGTGACCCAGTATTTAAACAAATATTGTCAAAAACTTACGTGAAGTGTCATTCCACCTGATGCTTGGGATTGACATTATTGACAGCTCAGTTGAAGCAAGGTGGAACAGGACGATTGACATCCCTTTAAACCACGTAAAGAGATTCATGTTCTTTACCCGTATACAAAAAATCAATAAAATCCAATGAATACTTTAGCCACAGGAAATTATTTTTCATTTTCTTATTTTTCAACATGATGTATAAATGATAAATGATTTTATTTCTGTAAGTAGGTTTATACAAACACTTTTACACGTCAAACATTTTATTTTTAAAAGATGTAGATCTGAGTTCGTAATAATAATAGGTAAACATTGTAAGGTCAAGAACCTGTGCAAAACATATGATTCTATTCTCTGCGTTTGTATTGTTCTCCGATAAAAGTGCCTGCGCCTACCTACCCGCGCCCCGCGCCGCCGCCGCCACGTCCCGCACCGCACCGTTGCTCAGTGAATTTTTGTAGATAAAGCGTGTTTACTTTTTATGCAGTTGATTCTGGTATTTATTTTGTTTAAAAAGTGCATTTTTTAAATTTTCCATTAACTATAATCCATACATAATCTTCGTGTTTTAAAATGTTTCGATGGATTAGTACTGTGCTCGTTTTACATAAGTTTTCACGGTGAGATTATTACAGAATAGATCGGTTGGGTTAATGCTAACATTAATTTTAAATGAAAGCCCGACGTTCTTAACTCGTGCGATATTCCATCAAATCGTGAGTTAAACCCGACCCTTTTTATTCCGGTAACTTCCCCCTGGGTCTTTTTCGGGAATTTCCTTCCTACATTAAACTAGTATTAATACAAAGAAGATCAAATTGTGCTTTATTGTGTTTGGAAATGTTATATAGTACGAATAATTTGTTTATTTGTACTATATTTGCATATTATTAATTTTTATCCAGTGGCATATAAATTCATCAGATACTGAAAGCAATATGGCTAGATTGTGCGATTGCTTTTACGATTTCAAAGAAACATTAATAATGCAAGCGTGCACTAGGTACTGTTATTAATGCGATGGTTTTCTTTTCTTATCTAAATTGATTTTCTGTAGCATCTACTCCTTACTTTATTTTAGATTTCTAAAGAAAGGGGGTTTATTCAGAATTAAAATGAAATGTACACAAATAACAACTTGTACCTAATTAATTTATAAAATAAAAATTTTAGGTATATCGTAACTTAACTGAAAATATTAGCAAACAAAAATATGACGTCGAAAAATTCTATAGAAATAACTAATTTCTTACCGATCCATCGGCTAACTAAACTATTTTGAATACACTTACTTAAACCGTGTTTAAACTTAAAATGTGTTTCATATTCAAACGAATTTTTTCAAAAGAGAAACTTGGGTCTGAGTACTAACCCAGTAATCGCATTCGTGAAAGCGGATTCTATCAGGACCAATCCTCGAGAAGATGGTGAAAAAGGTCAAGGTAAAAGAAATTGGACCAAACTAGGTAGATACATACCTGAGGAACCACTCATTTATTTATTTATTTATAGTTAATTAAAATAGTATAACACAAATTACATGAATTAACAGAGAAACAATTATTACGTTGGCAATAATTATGTTGTTTAAAATGTATTTCAAACTAAAATGCATTTCCGAATGCTTACAACCCCGATCTCTTCAAAGTGAGAATGGACAGGCTTCTTCTGGGTAAGCTCGCTCCATCGTCGACTTTGTCTCTGTCATCTCTGACCTAGACTAGAGTCAAGAGCAAACCTATCTCAAATAAAAAAATAAAAAAAATAAAAATGGAACAGTGGACTCCCTTGCATACTTTCTCTCACAGAACACCAGACATATACGCATAATTTTACTCCAGTCATCAGCAAATATATCACATTCAGGGTTGGCAGTCACAAGGGCATTTAGCATCTTTAAAGTACGACAGACTGGGGATTCGGCTCTGGCTACAGTTTTAGATGACATTTGCGCAAACCGATTTTGTCAGCGGCTCTGACGGTGTCCAATGTATTTTTCGGGCACAAATAATTGGCAGAAAAGGCCATAGAGCTCTGGGCAGTCGATATTTTCCCGTAACGTCTTACAGGCTACCGTGAGCTGATCAAGACATCTTTTCACCTCTAGCGATTTAAAGCCCAACGTCCATAAAAGATAGTTAGTCTCATATTTAGTTTGTTTTTCTGTGCGAGTCCTAATAAATACTTTTTCTTTCTCATAAGCAATAAATAGTAAGACGGTGAATCTGCTTGCAAATTAATTACTTTTAACTGCACCCACCTTTGCAAACACAACTCTCATTAAAGCGAAACATTTTAATAACTTATGCACAACTTATGCACGATTTTAATTAAAATTATGCACACACAACAATTTGCGTATCTGAACACAATCGCTACGAGAACATTGTAGCTCACAACATTGATACTATCGTACGAACAATAACTAATATGAGCGTATCTGCGCGCACGCATCGTAGTCGCATGACAATGAAATATTACGTCAATGAAAGCAGGTACAGAGAAACACAATAAACAGCTTGATCCCTTGGTCTTCAATTCCAGGGTAAGTCTTCTTCGACCATTCAGTTGCTGTACCTACACACCGAATGGACATACACTGATTAAGCTTTGCCTCCATTAAATTACCAAATATATATTCCTTGACTCCGTCAAAATGTTGCGAATGTTGCTACCTACAGCATTGTCTCTCCTTCTCCCTTCAACCCATCCAAAGGTTGTCTGTAAAAGATCGCTTTTAGTGATAAGACCGCCCATTGTGTCACCCTATGTAAAATGTCTACATTTATGTCTGTAATTTTTATGGTGTACATAATAAAGAGTATTCTATCTATCTATCTAATCATGCTCAAATTTAATATCTTCCACATAAATATGGGCAAATAAACGTCCACTAGACATGGTTTTCATTTCCACTACCCGTGAGTTTTCATTTTGGTATCTAAACACCCAACATGCATAATTTGTACCCATCATCAACAATTACTCTCAAAAGTGAAACACCAGCTTAAACATATTATAGTTACCTGCTTCTCACAAAACAATGCAAAAACGGACGGATGAGAGTTTCACTAATATCATCCTTGAACGAACGAAACGGATGCAAACCATTAGCGGCTCAAGGCAACGAAATTCAATCAACACCACGGAAGTAAAAACAGGACCTGATACATCAAATGTTAGAAACTAAAGTCAAATTCGCACTGGGAAACAAGATTCGCACTGATCCTGTAATGTTCGATATAAAATACACGTGCACCCATAACACAGCACATGATACACCCATATAGCCAACCTTCTTGGTACGTAATTTAAATAATGTGCACTGCATGCGATCGCCACGCTCTGAGGACCCGATGTTATTGCAAACTAACTTATTTAAAATACAAAAAAGGGTTATTTTCTCAAATTGTGAAGCATACGGCGGTCCATCTCTGGGTCGAAATAATGATTAATGATGGCAAATAAGCGGGTGAGCTCAACGCCACAAAAAGCGGTGGCGAGGTGCACTGAACTGCCCCGGGAGACTGTTGATACATTGTAACCATTTAAAATCTGACAATAACGAAGAAATACTTCGGGAAGGACGTGCGGGTCTTGTAGTACTGGTGTTAAATGTTGGACAGGTTTGATGACAATTAGTTAAGGACGCTGATGGAAAGAACGAATAAAATAGAATTTGTAGTCAGCAACAGATGTGTGGAGGCGATTCAGGGATTATTAGGTAGATGTCAGGTCACCTGTATCCGGTGCTATAAATAATGATAATGAAAGTGCAAGAAGAGTATTGAATCCAATAAAAGCCAAAGGTGGATAAAGACCAGAATTTAAAAATAGAATTGATTTTTAAAGACTAAACATATTTTCTAAAATACAGAATTTGGATTACAATTGTTCTAATTTCAAATTACACTAAATAACCGCTCACGCAACACAAAAACGCGCGAAATTATTTCTCCCCATAATTAAGTTTTGGCTTGGCGGGTATTAATCGATCGCGTTAATTAATTCGAGAGGTAGGCGCTAGGTAGGTACGTCAGTGGCACGCCACGACAGGTGGCAGCAAATGTACAGGAAACCCGGACTAATTAGACGGAGAAACAACGGATCTGAGAATTAAATAAATGTACCGTTAGGTTTAGTTTTAGAGATATTTATTTCTGCGTGGATTTATACATATTTTAAGCTAAAGTAATACATTTCGTTAGAGGGTTGTGTTTTTTTTTTTTCGAATTATGAATTATCACAGTTGGCCATACTTTATTCACATTACAATCTAGCCTATTATCTAATGTGATGGTTACTTAATATTTTATTTATGAAACGGATTTTTCTTTTCTTACTTTGATCTTGACGTTGTGTCTTTGCACGAAACTAGTTAGTATTCGTGAATGTGGAATTTTCTTTAGTACTTACATTTGTAAACGTATTAATACTTATATCCACTCCTAGCCAAGTTTTGGGCTGACGCAAGTTAGATGGTCTTTGACACACCAAGAAGAAGATGGAAAAATAAATCCATGAAATTGAATAAACATAAGTATCTAGAGCAAGAACTTATCAGAAAAATGATGTCAACGAAACCGTTCACCTTGACTCAGTGCAAGCAAGACGTAACCCGTTGACTCCAGCCTCGTCAACGCTTGACAGACGGTCGCCCGGACCGAGAGCATCTGACACTAATGACAGCCAACCCTCCCGTGCACATGTCACGTAATATGAGGCTAAATTATACCTTATCACTTGACGGGTTTGTAGCCTTCTATTTTTGTTTTTGCTTCAGTGGGTAAACCGTTGTCTACGAGTGTGACATTATTTATCTTGCTTGTGGAAACTTTAAAAATAATCCCAGAATGTATATTCTTATAATCAGCACTTGTTATATGAATAAGCATTCAAAATCAAAATATTTTATTTTACATAAACCTACATGGACACTTATAAAACATCACGCACGAAGCTAGGTGCACGGTTCCAATTGGTCGTTTTCTATAGAAAAGAGCCGGCATGAAACTCTACGGTTACTTTTTTTTTAAATAATTGGCTCTTACAATGTTTTTAAATTACTGTTAATAGGTATGGGAAGACAGTGTAGGCCTGTCAACAAGTACCGGGTACTTAACAAAATAGAAAATGGTCGCCAAATCTACAGTATATTAAGCTTACAACGTTCTCACATTCACAAAATATAAAATAATGTATATAAGATAAATAAAATAATAAAACTAAAAACCTATTTAAGCCAAATGACATGATTCCTATTACAACTGTAACAAATCTGAATTAATATCCTGTCCACAAAAGTCTCTAATAAATAGTTTCATTTCAGTAACATTCATAACGTTTGAACTGTTTCTTAGAACCCACTATACATCTTTAAACTTTGTAGAATCTTTGGAAACCACTGAGCAGGTACTGGGAAAGAATGAGGAAAAGATTGTCCAAAATATTAATAATATTTGCACAACCTTGCAGAACAGGAAAGGAGGACCTAAGTATGTCGACTTTACTAACAATATTTTTAGTGATCTGTTTACCTGTTAAAGTAGACGACTTTTCCTATTCTACATAACATCACGCCTGTGTTCCCCGAAAGGTTAGGCAGAGGTGTACTTATAGTACACCCACATTTCGCCAGTTATGTTTGAGTCCCATGTAATAGGAGGCGAGCCTATTGCCATCAACCGGACACAAATCCAGACTCCGGGCTGCTACTGAAAAATTCCAGATAGAAAAACCCAATAACACTGCCCGACCTGGGAATCGAACCCAAGACCTCATGCTCAGCAGTAGCGCTTGCGACCACTAGACCAACGAGGCAGTCACTAGTCGAGGACGTTACTTATTGTTCTTACCAAATCAACGCCAACTATTACTTCTCTAGAATCCCACATTACGTTTATAATTACAGCATATTAACGTTTGATACACTCTAATTAACCGTGTATCGCGATACTGACATCAATCATGGACACACCGACCACGATAACAATAACTTACAATTACTATAAACGTTCTACGTTACTAATGCGTTTTTTTCCCTTAAATTTACTTAGTACAGAATGTTTGTACTCTGTGGTACACCAAGAAACCCACTTTCTTGGTGTAGTACCTACTGAGTATTTATGGTTATTAGCTGCGTGTGTTTGATCTTGTTTGAGCACATCAACACACAAGCTTTCACTAATGGTGATGACTTACTTGTATCTAGCAGACTTTCCTGTAACTGACTGAAGAAAAGTAATGATTTATTATTGATTTTATTTTGGGCAAAGTTAAGGACAAGGAAGGTACACACACATAATCGGGAAAGTAAAGCCCGAGACTGGCAGTTTTTGGAGGTCTTTGCACTTGAAAGGAAATGTAAACAAAAACGCTCGCGATGGGAAGAAAAAAGGATTCGACGACTGCTATTGACTTACTGCTAGAAATCAGTAATATTTCTGTTCTCAATTCAGTTTTTTTTTTTTTGGCTCTGACTGTTCTCTCTCTGTACCTACATTTAATGGAACTCGAACTGTTCAGAAGATTGAAATACGCCCCATACTTTCAGTAAGAATAAATTTTGATTTTGTTTAAGATTTCTTTATAGGTAACTGAGTATAAGTCCAGTCAGTATAGCTAAGTCTCGATACCGTAGGGATATCAGGATAAAAGTATCCTATATGTTAATCTAGGTTATAAACTATCTGTGTGCCAAATTTCATCTAATTCCGTTCTGTAGTTTTTGCGTGAAAGAGTGACAAACATCCATCCATCCTCACAAACGTTCGCATTTATAATATTAGTAAGAAGTAGGATAGGATGTCGTTATGAATCACTTGCACATTGTACCTGATACTTTTTATAATATGGAATATTTTTATGCCTTATGGCTGGGTAGCCATAGGCGTAGGTACTTACCGTAAAAAATATTCCTTCAAAGTAACTAGGTAGATATAAAAATAGCGAAATACGTAGGTACGCAACTAATGAGTAAAACAGGTTTTGAATAGCTGATGACCGCGGATCGTAGCTCCGTGGAATATTTAAATAAGTTTTTAACGTCATTTAATTATTCCTTTTAAGTCTTCTCGTGAATATTCAACGATACACAAAGCCACTGCCTGAAGGCTATACTGGGTGAAGTACCTACACATTAATTTTATATGGTAAGCGACCATATAAAACGTAGCGCCGTGGGAGGGTTAATAAAGAAAAATGTATAAGTTAATGAAAGAAGTGTGCATCAGCGTTCTAAAGGGCCAAAACATACAATTTCGCTTTGGAAATATGCGTTTAGGACCCCATAGTTTTTACTATATACGTAGTGATGAAATGTCAGCCTTCCGTCTATAGAGTTTTGACTAAGAAAAGAAAAACAAAGTCCAGAGCCGAAGTTCATTCTTTTCTCCAAAGAAATTATATTTCCCCCATGGACATTGGGCGCACATATAGTTGTGTAACTCAAAAAAACAAGTCCATCTTGATAGTCACACGTCTCTAGCCACAAGAATGTACGAGTAGCCACGAGCATTCAAGCAACAATGCACGAGAAAGAACTCCTAAATCGTAGGGTGTAATTAAGGCGGCCACCCACCGCAGCGACCTTGAGGCCTTGACCGACAACCGTAATGAGTTCACCCGCCGAACAGACGCCAGACGAACCTCTTGTACTACCCACTACTTGCATCCACCAGATATCAGCCACTGAGAATGAAGATAAGAAAATATAGAGCATCATAGAATACTTACTAGAAATCAATATTCATACACACTGCATCGGAATATGGAATAATACGTAGGTATCGTTATCTGTATTCATCTTTCGCAAGGCTCAATAATCCATGAAAATTGCATACGTACAGTAAAGATGAATACGACGCCATATTGTTGCATTGCATTTCTCATGCAATGTCCCGTTCACAAAACAAAATCAAACAAAAGGAAAATACCGACAAGCCGGTTACTAAAGTTTTTTACTTTATTTCAGCGGGACTAGCTCCACGCGGCTCCGGACCAAAAGGTTCTATCTCTCTTCCAACGCTAAACTTAAAACTTCCGTACATAAAAGGCTTAAGTTTCTCAAAACAGGTTTTCGTTAAAGACATTTTGTTTTTCAATATAAAAGCTCCGACACGAGAGCTCCGCCTACACTTGATTTAAAATTAGAACTCTTGCGTGACAAACGCCGGTAACTCGGAATTAAATGGTAAAAAGTTAAACTTTATTCACAAGCGATAGAGTACAATATTCCGCGCTAGTTTATATGCCGTAAGGTGGGTTGCTCCGTAAATGCTATTGGCCCAATCGCGGGACGTGAAACAAACAAGAAATATGAGAGTAAATGAGATGGCGCTACTCGACCGGTAGGCGCTCATACAACAACTTTTACTCATTCCAAAAATCGTATTTCCACTAGTAAGACCCAAAATCAAAGTATCATACACGTTACAGAACTAAATGTTTTGTCTGAAATAACCCAAAAAATTATTCCCGAAATTAAAAACAATCCTCTATTTTAAAACTAACATTCCAAACATGGAATGATAGAGACGAAACATTACTTTGCGCTCTAGTGTGAGCAGCACAGCAAATATATTTTATAGAAACGCTTCTTATTCATATTAACGTAACAGACAAAAGAGTGGAGAGGAATTTGAAACCCTGTTCCGAGTGGATAAGACAATATTTGGTTTGTGTGATTTGTATGATACGTTGACGGCAAATGAATATTGTGTGGAAGTGGGCATGGCAGCAAGCACGCAGTGACGATTCGTTTAGTAGACAGTTGACAGCCGCCACGCCACACTGATATTCCGATAGTAACGCTGATAACAATTTTCTACTGAATCATTTTTTTGCTGACTGTTCGTGCCTAGTGTTTTACGGACTAAAAGAACTGTGTACTGTGAATACAAATAATAATACTCAAGTTAAAGTGTAGTGCTGTGATTTGTGTTTGTTGGATAATAACTGAGTTTTTCGCGTTGACTGTACCTAGTGGTCTTACGTCGTGTTGAAGTGTAAGTAACATTTTATTATTATTTATGTTGTTGGTAAATATTGTAATTTGCATGAAAATACCTACTCAAAGTTACCTTAGTGCTGAAAAATAAGCTACAGTTTGAAATACCTACCTATGTAAACTGGGCCAGGTATCAAATACCTAGATACCTACCTATAATAAACTAATACCTTATGGAAAGGAAGACTGGGTAACACGGTAGGAGGTAGTCACTAAGTATGAAGGTATTAAGAATCGTAGTAGGTATTTCAGTAGATGGCTAAGATCATGCTTTTAGTACCTAGTACTTGCACTTAGTTATGACATATTTATTAATGGTTTTATATTTTAAGGTTATATACCTCAGATCCAGCAGTTATTCTTGTTGCCTACTTCTTCAGTTAATTTATTCAAATACGTACCTACATAGGTATTTATTTTCATTCGATTTGTTGGTACGACACTATTATTTATATTAATGATGTACCTAATTTATTTTAGAGCTACTTATTTGTTTATTTATTTAATAAATATAGGTACTAACAGCATGTACCTATTTACATAAACATTACTAGCTTCTTGATTAACTGATTTGTGGATATTATGATTAACACACACACCTGACATATACTTAATAAACCTTAATACCTTTTTATTTTTTTTTTAAATATACTTAATTATATTTATGTTCAAAGAGATTTAAGATTTTTATCAAAAGTTTTTCTACATAAACCGGAAGTTCCAAAAAAAAAATCAATGGTTGTTATTTTTAACAAATAAATAAAATTGAAGTGTCTGTTTATAATGTCAAAATAACAGTTTTTTACTAAATGCATATGAAAATATATACGGTACTTATACCAAAAACACAATTTTTAAAATTTTTATCTATCTGTCGGTCGGTCTGTCTGTTTGTTCCGGCTAATCTCCAAAACGGCTGGACCGATTTTGACGGGACTTTAACTGGCAGATAGCCGATGTTATAAGGAATAAATTAGGCCACTTTTATTTTAGAAAAAGAATTAGGATTCAGCGCCAAAAACTTAAAACCCATAAAATTGTGAACAAATAAGTAGCGCGGACGGGCGATGCAACGCGGCGGGTCGGGGGACGAGGGAGTTTTATTAAAATGCGGCTGTTCTATTTCCACGCGCACGAAGTCGCGGGGCACAGCTAGTTTTTAATAAAACGTGCATAAACAACTTAATAAGTCATTAATTATATAATTATTCTTGGTATTCTCTACGCTTTTTCGTAGCAAGGGTCTACGCCGTAGGTAATAGGCAAGCTGTTTCGTAAAATATTATTATTTATCAACATACGCATCACCTTTTGTGCTTGGGTTTTTAATTATCTATAAATGGTTAAATATTTCAGAACTTGTCCAATTTACCCGTAAGAAGATCGGAAGAACAATACTTTTTGTTTCGACATTATTGTTACCTGAAAATGTCGTTATAATTTCACAGCCTGTAATTTACTTACTCCAAAGGCCTTTTCTCATACGAATAAGGAATGAGTTGTTTATCACCGTGGTTACTCGCTGAGTCTTAGAGATCTCTTATCAAAGCTTCAAGCTTCCTAACGGTGTTTTCCTTACCATAAGGTAGGTACTGGTGTTAGTCGCTTGATGTAAGATACTGGTATTTAGCTGCATCTGGTTAGACTGGAAGCCGACCCCAACATAGGAAAAGGCTACGCAGATGTTGGAGCAAGTGTCTTAGATAATCTGAGAAACAAACATAATAAGGTTAAAAGTCACTTTTTAACATTCTAGTTTTGGTCCCGCATTCGTAGGTACTGTTTGTGTAGCAGGTTCGTTTGCTTATAACTCAAACTCAAAGCATTTATTTCAATTAAACCATTTACAGGCACTGTTGAATTGTCAAGGAATCAGTCAGTCAGAAATATGAAGCTAGTTGCCCATTCTAAAGCGTAGTAAAATAGGTAAGTACCTATGAAGAAGAACGGGCAAGAAACTCCATGGACACTCTTTTAAATTATATTGTTACAAAAAAGAGATATATCATATTATCAATGTGAGAACGATATAAAAAAACGTACACGTTAAAAGCGTCCAGAGTAGCAAACAGAAACAAAAAAAAAACCAATTTAAAAATGAAATAATTAAAATAAGCCGTGGCAGTTATAATGTGCCTCTCTCTACTCCTCCTTGCATACAACCCTAGTTGAGAGAGTAAGTATTGCGGCAAGAACATCAGAACTGATAGGTTCAGATATGTCTATGCACCGTTCTGTATATTATACATTAGTTTCTCTAAAAACAATAAAATACATGTGGATAAATCGAATTTGCCCAGGTGCCACACGCGAATTGGAGTTACCTTCTTTTGTCTTTGTCTTGGTAATAAAGCTTATTTATGTCTTTGCTTTGATATCAAATACATCTACGAATATCTATAGCAAGCAGAACCAAATCAAAATCAAATCTACATTTACAAAAAATCTATCTTTATTTTCACAAGCTTGCGAAGCCTATAAACCAATAGCATATCTACTCTATTCAAAACTAATTCCCACCTATCCTAGGTGTAATTCAGCTGAACATTCCAAGGCTTTGTATCTAGGCGATGCTATAGGGCGGGCCTCTGGGCGGTCGTAGTGCCGACACGCCCACCGCCGTCGCTACTCGGTACGCCTTACATAGCCGACGTGTGAATATATTCCAAGTTTTATGAAGTATATATGTGTTTTGTGGGCTGCATACAAGCGTGGGATTAGCGAGGAGTTGTGTGTATTGTTTAACTGGTGTTGTATTCTTGTTTCTGTGTCTTTGTTTGTTTTTAAAAGCAAAAGGACCAAAAATATCAAATTTGCCGTATGTTTTTCACGTTTTCCTCTTTAATAAAATGTGAGTAAAGTGGTTGTTCTTAGAATCTATATAGGTAATTATTGTGTACAGATATTCATGTTGCACTTTTTCGTTACAAAATATTACACTGGCTTCTTTGTCGTAAGTAGTAAAAGCTTGCTTAGAAATATTGTGATTTCTATGTTGTTTCGCTCTTTGCACTTTATATGTAGGTGTTTTAAGATTCATAAGGACCAAAAAACACCGACTTACCTACTCCTCTGTTCGTCTTACAGGGACGTCTTTCCGGGTATATCAAAAAGTGTGAACCTGGTAATTTTTTTTGACACAAATGAAACTGAAACCTATCTACGATCTCTTAAATAGGTATTTACTACACCCACATTTACAACCATAGTAAGGTATTTCTTTACGGATATGACTAGCCTGTCAAATCACTGTAAGCTTGATGTTTTCTCTTGAAAAATGTTATTCTTGTCTTTTTTCTTTGGCTTGCTTAAATCATTGGTGCTTATTCTTTTTATTTCATATCTATTTGTTTTATGTAGATAGCCTCTGGAGTTCCTATCACCAACATAAACCTACCTATTTTTTAGTCCTTTTGTCCATTGCAATTTATTAAAACTATGAGGTTACCTTAACAATAGTTTTCTCAGTACTTAAAGCCTTGTATCTACTCGTACATATTTAGAATACCCGGCTTCTAATAAATTGTCAAGATACTTAATCGTTGTCATATTCCCAGCAGAAACTCAATAAAACACCTAATATAATGTTCATAACAAGCCTTCCAGCGGTTAGTGCGTGCTTCGAATTTATATTGAAACATAAACATGTGTACCATATTGTGTTGTACCGTTTAAGAATACTGTGGACTACTCCACAGTGTTTTAACACAATTCCTTTTGTTTTTACGCAATTTAATCTTTTGTTTCTTGTGGCTTTTTGAAGAAAGCCGGTAGGCAAGTTAAACTCTTTAGCGGGTTCTCGTAGGTTCAGTTTTAAGGGATGGTGTAATTGGATGAAATGGAAGTAGGTAGGATGCAGCCTGATAAGGAAACCTAATACAAAATTTAAAAAATAATTAGTATCTGGTGCATAGCATAGAAAAGTGAAAGAAAAGTAGGAAAAGACATCTTAATGTAATTCATGTTCACCTGTTACATTTAAATCTAACTAATTATTTGAATTCCTACTACAATATTCCTTGAAATTCTTAAGACGACACCTTTTTAATCCTTAAAACGGAACTTTTCCGTTTAAAGGATTATAATAAAACTTAGCAATGTAAAACTACCGTTTGTAATAATAATAACGTACAGTCTTGTGGAGCACAACGTAACATGCTTATTTTCTGCATTTTTATTCTAAAATAAATAAATAACCAAACCTCTGATAAGGGCGCCACTGCGCGCGCAGTGTCTTCTTAAACGTATACATGTGAATACACAATAGAACTTGTAAATACACAGCAACTTACATAACTTCTTAGTGCTTAGACAGAGATGATATCATTTCCTGAACCAAACATCCTGAAACCAAAACATCAATCCCCACACCATAAACTTCACTACACCTTCCCACAGCAGTATACTTAAAGAGTAAAGACAGTACTTGTAAGTGTATACCGGTGTTAAGTAATAACCGAGGGTTGACACACACCCTTTCCGTGATCCATCACCGGTTCAATCTCGATAGAAACTCTTCCGCTGAGGCTTAACATAGGTAATTAGGAGAGTAATACAAAAGTTTACTACTTATAATCGAATGTAGAAGGAAAGTTGGTATTGTTGTTATTTATAAAACAATAGGTACTTTGGTAATAAATAATATAACCGCTTCGGTGTCCGCTATATTTTTACAAAGAATCGTATGGTAGCGTGTGAATATTTGTTAAAACATGCTATTTAAAGTTTTACTTCGCCATGGTATTTTAAAAATGGGTTCTTTAAAAAATGTTGATTTTTGTGACATAAGTAATAAATTAAAGTTCAGCGAATACGTACGATCTTTTAAGTCTGGATCCAATATATAATAATATAATCATTGATATAATTGGAGACATTTTTTTTTTTATATGTACCGATTAATTTTGTTAAACTTTTGCATTGATAGACTTCAATAATACAGGAAGTATAACTTAACGTAATGTAGGAAGTCCTTGTCATTTTCATGTTAATCAAATAATATTTAATTATTTATTTATCATGGCACTCCAACGAATAATAGACATATTAAATATGATTAGGGGATTCCATGCACACACTTTAACAAAGGATCTAGTATGATGAAAAACTACGAGAAGTAGATATCTTCGAGTGCAAGTTTGATCTTATTTTGCACAGATTTTTCATAAGGTTATGAATACAGAGGATACCTAAAAGTCCGTTACATATTTGAACAGCCAGGGTTCCAAACAAACTACAATTTCTTTTTAGTGTTAATCTTCTCCTGGAACTTATTGTGTTTCTCCTCGGTTGAATTCTGTTTACCTGTCTGTCTGGCTTGAAAGCGGTTTTCATCCAAATATATTTTTATGTTAACATTTATGAAAAATTAATTAATTAATTTGTTTTTTCTTTAAGTATTAATTCCTAAAACATTACCTACTAACATAACATACACATAACATCACGCCTTGTTTCCCCGAAGGGTTAGGCAGAGGTGTACCTATAGTACACCCACGTTTCGCCAGTTATGTTTAAGTCCCATGTAATAGGGGGCGAGCCTATTGCTATCTACTTGGCACAAATCCAGACTTCGGGCTGCTACTGAGAAATTCCAGATAGAAAAACCCAATAACACTTTGCCCGACCTGGGAATCGAACCCAGGACCTCATGCTCAGCAGTAGCGCTTGCGACCACTAGACCAACGAGGCAGTCAAATCAAACCTATTATTACCTACTAAATACATTGAAAAGCTCATTTAAATCGTACCAAAACTCATAATTATTATGCTTGTAACAATCGTTACGCCACAGATGTAACAAAGTATATGATACAGTCTCAAAGATACTTACATGACGCACCTACGTTTTCAATGTCTTATGTATACATAGTAATTAAAAGGACATCGACCTTAACGTTACCAAACAGTCTCGTAAATAGTCATCTCTAACAATACATTAAACGGACGCCAGATATAGACTCATTACATTTGTAAACTATTTCAATACTAATCTGAATTACGTTTCTACAAAGGGTTTTAGATAATATTGTGTTAGCCTATTATAGGTACTGGTGGGTTAAGACCTCCCCTCTGACCATCTCTCCAAGTACTTTTTTCTTGCACCACCTCGAACCAGCCCTCAAAAGTCTTTGACAATTTAAATTTCGCTTCAATTTCTAAATAACAGTATTCTTAAGAACACTTGTCGCTCTGATGACACTTTTACAATATATTTTTCTTTCAAATATCGTTTTTCACAAATAAAGTTTGTTTGAATGTATCTAAGATCAATCTGGCTACCGCATTTTGTATAAGAGAACGATCCATCACACGAATCACGACCGCCGCCGGCGATCTTAAAATTTTTCGGACTCTACGCTAAATTATGAAGACCTGTGAAATATGTTTCCTTCTAGTTTTTTAGTTGAAGAGTCTTACTATAGGGGTGTCAGCTAAAAATGATTGTAGTTGAATGTTTCAAGAACCCTTATCCTAAAACTTGATTAGATGGGTAAGCAAGCTTGGGTTCATATACGTTTATGGTAACTTCACCATTTTTCGGAATGGTATTTTGTGTATTTACCTACAGAGAATGCTTATTCACAGAATAACACTTCTATCTATACTGTATGAAATCAGTTTAGTCCTTACGACATGACTAAGTAACAAACATCAGTATTTATCCACACCAGCATCCGTATTCTATAAGTATATTAATCACGACCTCATATAATTTTCCCACAGCAGTTTTCCAATGTATCACAGTTTCCCTCCCCGCGATCCATCACGAATCACGGCCTCTCCCGGTCCCGCTGATGTTCCTCCGACGTTTACGAGCAGAATTATGATGCATACCTTCCGCCACACCAACTCCACACACTTTGTCACAATACACCCTCATATTGGCCTTGTTAAACTTTATTTATTACCTAATATCGGGATCATGGGTTTGGCAGTAAAGCCTTTTAGTTTTGTCATTATTCTTGATTTTTTTTTGTGTTTATAAATAAATAAATAAATAAAATCAGTTTATTTCAAGTAACATTAGACTCATACTACAAACAGATAGGTACACAAAAGGATACAGACAGGAAAACAAGCACAGACAAAAACGAATACTCACAGGCTAACAAGATGTCTGCTACAGCATTGCCTGATATAAGGGCAATCCAGTCTGTTGGCGATCATCGCCAGGACAGTGTTGGCGCTGCCCCGCACTCTGCGCACCAGAGACGTGTACTGCTTGCGCATCGTTTAGGTCAGGGTTTCTGGTGGTGGTGGTGATGGTCCTTTAACTGTCTTAGGGTAGGTACCAACGCAAATCAATGTCAATTGATTGGATTGTCTCTATCTAACTAGCCTGTATTATCCGACTGCTGGGTAAAGGCCTCCCTCTCCCTTTTCCATACAATTCTGTCTTTTGCTAGTGTCGGTCAATCCTCGTCTCGGCCTGCCGCGATATCATCGTACGTTTAGTGGGACCCAATCGGTGGTTCTCTTAGCCCATTTATCGTCTGACATGCGGCAGAGAAGTCCGGCCCAGTCATGGGCGCCGGCAGGGGGGTGCCAGGGGGTGCACTTGCACCCCTTGGAAATCTCGGGATCAACAGGAATTATTGAAATAAAAAGCCGTCTGTTGGAAATCATTTTTTTATTCACAATAATTAGTAGGCAGTAATTACACAATTCTCATTTAAAAAGCGATTAATTTCGATCGTCGTGAACAAATAGGTGTGAGCCGTGACGACTGGGTACCTATATAATAAATTCATAATGAATAGTCAGAAATTTGTAAATGTCTCGAACATTCAGACTAAAATTTCATCTTTTTATTAACAATCATATACGGCAAAGATTGTAAGAAAACTAAAATCTGCACCACCTGGAAATTATTTCTGCCGGCGCCCATGGGCCCAGTCCCACTTAAGCTTAGCGGCTTTCTGGGTAACGCCCGTGATCTTGGTTTTGATGCGCAGTGTTGTGTTCCTTATACGGTCCGAAATCCGAACCCCCAGCAGGATCTCAGGTTGCATGGTTAATTAATTCTGAATTAGATGATCATAGCATTACAACCTTAAATTAAATCCAGAACACTCCATACTAATGAGCTTATAAAAATGCCACATCTCTGTACTGTAACAAAAGAATCAAGGTATGAATATAAGTTTCGCAATGATGATCACAATGAATTAGTTATTAGAACGATGTTAATATAATCTTAATCTGATGGATTGATACTGTTCTTATTGAATGTATCTAAAGTTAGAATATGTATCTAAAATTACATAATGTAATGTCAACCTTGGAATTCTTTATTTATCGCTTAGGGCACTATGAACGCAGGTGCTTTCTAATATATTTTGCTGCTATGCCAACTATAAAACCAAGATCTTGAATCTTCTTTGTGTACTGCTTTATGTGAACTGTTATACTGCTGTTAGTATTTAAGCTATTTGAATTGAAAACTTAGACACGAACTGTACTGAAGGAAATAACACTCATCAGTAGGTAAAATAGTAAGATGGGTACCTACCTCTTTTCAACCTTTCTTTTATCCTTTTAATGTGGTAACAATATATCTAATGGTCCTTGTGCATTTCGTGTTTTCGTGACTAAACTAAAATACTGTAGGTACATGTATTCAAGACATATTATTTTACCCTTTTATTCCAGAAAAATAAATGCTTAACACCCGGTAATTACAGCTAGACATAGTACAACTTATAAATGAAACAACAAACTTTTCTGCGAGTTTACAGTCTCACTTTATAATGACAGCAACATCAAACATCACACCACAATAATTTGTGACCCAGCCTAGGGAAGCGCTACTATTTACTAAGAAATTGCAGATGTCAAAGTTGGTTTTCGAGTAGTGGTGGCGCAGTGTTAATGACCGCGACCATAGAAACATAAAGACAGTTAGTAGTTAGTAGATATAATAAACAACAAACTTGTTTATTATATCTATGACCGCAACTTACGAGCTCTAGGTTGTAGATTCGAACCCAGACAGGCGCTTTACTTTGTGTAAATTATTTCATCACCACTGCTCTCAACACGGTGAAGGAAAACATCGTGAGGAAACCAGCATGTCCTAGAACCAAAAATTCGAAGACATGTGACATCTACCAACCCACACAGGGTCTGCGAGGGACAGCCAATTCCCTCTCACAGAGAGGAGGCCTGTGTCCCAGCAGTGGGAATATTATAGGCTGATTATGTTAAGTCGGTTTTCATATCAACCACTTTTTGTACCTCAACTGACGCTCTTAAGTAGGAACATAACATAACTAGTACCTACCTATAATTTGCGGGCCGGCAAAAAAATATGATTCCCCTGCTTATTAGCCATGGTCAGATCGGATGGAAATAGAAACTTAATACCACATGAAATAGGTAAATTTCTAATGGTGGTGTACCACTACCTTTTAGTTTTCTTACGAGTAGTTTCACCCGGTGTCGTATGTTAAATTACTTTGTTTTTCTTAGAAGTGAGTGTCAACGATATGACGGGATTTTTATGGAGTAATAGTTCTTTCTCTTAACTAGTTTCTGTATGAGCGCGCTTGGTCGGCAGATCAATGTGTTACAGTAAAGATAGATCAAAAGAAGCAATTACCATGATCATTTAGATTGTTCAGATTGATCAGTATTGTTCTGCCTCGATCAACCTGTACTTATCCTCTTCCAAATCAATCTCTCCATTTCCCCTCTGATCTAAATAATTTGTTAAATACATACATACTAAGAAGAAGGCGTGAGTTTATGTATGTATGTATGTATGTACGTACATATTACTCACTCATTTCCATCGTACATTCCTAAACATACTTGTATATTCTGATTTTATTTCATGTCTTCAACAAGTCATTGCACAAATTGTTCCCAGTATCATAGTTAAAGTATGTTTTACAGAATTTTGCGTATACACATAATAGCTTGTCGAAATGACGTTGTAATCATAAAGCTTCCGTTTGCAAATTACCTACATGTTTTTAGCTTATTAGCGAACACTGTTTGTTTTGCATCGGGTTATTTTTTATGTTTCATATTCTAGCCACTTAAGAATTATTATCACAACATGCTAGCTTCGAGCGATTTGACATAACAAACTTATGACGTGTTATGTTATCTTGTATTTGGGCGTAGATTTTATATTGACTCTGGAGTATCTCCTCAGGAAAATAAGAATTTAAATCCTTGAGTAATTTAATTGTCAGTACCTTAAAACCACTTTTGGAATGATGTAAGTACCTAATCAATTTAAATTTTGGAAAACATTCTAAGTACCCCACAACTTAAATTGTTATTTGGTTTACACATCATTTTGGTTCCATATTATGCAACATCGGAAACTGATCACGTAAAAATGCAACTAAAATCTCATGCACCGTCGAGATTGGCGTTCCTGACTCAAACTGAACTCAAACTGAAGGACCACCTTGTTATAATCACTGTCTCAATATTAGGACTGCCTCGTTGGTCTAGTGGTCGCAAGCGCTACTGCTGAGGTCCAGGGTTCGATTCCCAGGTCGGACAAAATGTTATTGGGTTTTTCCATCTGGGATTTCTCAGAGGCTGAATTTGTGCCCGGTTGATGGAAATAGGCTCGCCCCTATAACATGAAACTTAAACATAACTGGCGAAATGTGGGTATACTATAGGTACACCTCTGCCTAACCCTTCGGAGAATACACGCGTGATGTTATGTTATGTTATACCTATATATGACCTTTGTAAGAAGTAGATTTTGTATCTCATACATTCAAACAAAAATCGGTCACCGTATCAAAGGAACGCATTTACAATCACAGTCTCAACATTTGGATTTAAGCCGATTTATAATTTGCAAGTCAGCTAAGTTGGTAGTGTGACTGACTACATAGGGTATGCCGGATATAGTATCATTTTAGTTAAATTGTTTTTTGATTTTTATTTCATTTTCTGTACTTATAATTTGCATTTCTACATATTTTTATAAAAACATTTAAAAATATAAAAAATTGTAGCTCTTCGGCATCAGGACCAGGGTCCAAGCTGCCGGTGGTCAAGGCTTTAGAGACAGGAACCTCCTCAATATGCGTGCCGTATCCAGGAGTACTGCTTTCTGAATCAAGCCCTTGACCCAGCCGCGCAATGAGAGCCTCCTGAGGCATCGAGGCTCTCCGCTATTAGGTCATTAACCGTAATGATTATCGGTACAATGATTGCAGAATCCACGTCCCACATGTCAACAACCTCGTGTGCTAAGTCAAGATACTTGATGTACTTATTTTTAGTTATTATTATTTTCTTTTCTTTTATATAAATTTTGTTCTTTTTGTGAATGTAAGAACGTAGACTCGTGACTCGAAAAGTAGACTCATAGATGCTTCGATTTGTTGACTATTTTCGTTTTGTTGAGTAGGTACATAGTACTTGTTGACAGGCCTACACTGTTCTCCCATACCTATGTAACAGTGTAATTTGAAAGCATTGTAAAAACAATTATTTTTAAATGAGTAACCATGGAGTTTCTTGCCGGCCTAGCTTCTGTTTGACATTTCATAAGAGCCATGTAGGTTTATATGAAATAAAATATTTTGAATTTGAATACCATCATCATAAATTCTTAAGGGGACTACAGTACCTAAACGCAAGTTTTATAATGCCTAAAAGTATTTATATGATCCACTGCAAAATCAGTAAAATATATGATTTCTTCTTTGCTAGTTAGATATTGTGTTGAAAACATAAACTAATTTGATATGACAGAAAAAAATCACGAAGATACCTCTAAAAATGTATTTTAACGATTGTAAAGCATACTAATATACAAGCAATCATTCTGATATTTTGTCAGATTATTCTACAAGCAACATATTAACGTTAGTGTTCTTTTTTAGTCCAATCAATAGATTTTTTGTAAATAGATAATTGCGTCACTTTTTGCAATAAATTACAAGCGCGAGCGTTGTGTCATCGGGTTTCTCTTTCTTTTCTATACAGTCCGACAGTGACCGCGCTTTAGGTCCTGTAGTCCCCAGCCCCAGGGTTGCAGGATGTTCGAAAGAGTTACCGTGGCCCCGGCAAAGGCAACAGAAGGAACACGGGTGGGTTTTAGTCAGTAAAACTCTGACACGCCTTCCCGCTACGCCCAGAGCGGGAGAAGTCATTTGATGATTTCCCATCCACAAAAAAAAAAGGTCCTGTAGTCCCCTTAAGCATCATCATTCGTGATATCTCTTCCAATAACATGACTTTTGAAGGAGGTAGATTTGGTATCTCGTACTTTCAAACAAAAATCTTCCACATTAGAAGAACAGAATTCCTTGGCCATTCCATTCCTAGTTATTCGCATCAATTGTCTCAAGCCCTAACCACTTAGCTGAGGCCGGCTGCATTCCTACTAAAGTACTAGCTACAGACGTATAGATGACGCGACCACCAATAATACAGATTGACAAATAAGCAAGGAGGCGGTCAATTCTTGCCGCTGATTGTACGTGCGTGTTGCCTGAGAGCTGGCTAATAATGTACAATAACGGGCTGCGATGTGTACTTGTTGTGTTGTCGATGGATGTAAGTACCTACTGCAAATTGTTGAGATGCCGTTCTTGTTTGTTTGCGTTTTTAGCGCATTTTACCTAAGTGTATGTTGCTCAGTATGTATTATTAATAGCTAGAATTAGTTTGACACTCATTAAATTCGATTTTTACCTCTTATCGATATTCAGAGACACACAAATTACATTGTCACTTTCGAAAATGGGTAACATCTTAACTGGCTTTTCAGTTTCTGGAGCTGTTTGATAGAGAGTACAATCTTCAATATCATACTTCGGTCCCTACCTACCTTTCTTTTTACCAATTACTCGTAGCTTCAGCATTAGTTCATGTCAATTCTTATCTTTACCGAAGTTTTCATTGAAATCGCTTTTATTCTCACAGTACTTTAAAACTGATTTCTCATATATAACAAACCCATTTACTCCATTGTGCTTATGCACGAACCAGAATTACATACCGTCTTTCAAAATCAACCTCAAACATGCTAAATCAACAATAATTGGAGCTTTCTTCGAGCATACCGTACATTGAACCACATCGAAAGCCTCTTACTGTAGGTACTGTACACATTTCTACGTGTGTACATATATATGTATGTAGGTGGGCGGCATCCGGACGCACGCCATTCGATTCCCCGAAGAGGAAATCGTTACGGCCAGCAAATTGTACCCTAACCACTAGTTTGGACGCCGACACGCAGATGTTGACTTATTTACTCTACACCATGTATAAATAACTTAATTGACGATTATAGCTACTTATCCCTTGGCTTTATTACAAGGATTTTTATTGTTACCTACGTTGTAGATCTATGACTTTCAAAAAAATATCGTGAATTTTTGGTACCATTACATTACAAGAACAATGCTTTACCAAGATACATATTTTTTTAACAAACATACTTGTGATTTTTTTTTCTCTTAATTGATTTAGTCTTGCTAGTTAGAAGTTATTATCCTAAAAAATAGCTAAATGTAAGTAAGGAAACAAATAAATACAAGGCCCACCACAAATCAGATCTAATCTTCTCTGACAAAAAAAATTGGAAGTGGCTGGTCAGGTCAAAAGCTGCCAGTGCCTACTTACTTAATTATAAAGCAAGTGCTAGTTCATGACTGAAAATTAGAGCTCATGATACAGTCAGGTGAAAACAAAAACTTAAGAATTGGTTACCAAATCACCTATTTTCATAACCAACAATAAACTGCTCGTATCAATAAAGATTTAGAGGCATTAAATTAGGAATATTGTTATTTCGTAAGCTCCCAGATTTTGAAGTCGACGTCTCCTGAAAATGGGGCCATAAACAAATTCATAAGTAGGCTCTGTTCACGTTTTATGCTTTTTTAAGGGGGCCGCTTGAGGGCGCCGGTAAAGTGAAACGCGGCATAAAACCTGCGGAACCCTGCTGGGAAACAAGGGGAAAGGGGACTTTTAAAATTTCCTTTGCCTCCTTAAAAACCCTGGTTTAGTGAAAGAGTTAGTTGTGGGAATTGTAAATTGTGTTATGAAGAGGAAAAATAGATTTAATTTTTGTGGTTTTTTTCTGGGTAGAAACTTTGTAAAAACGTCCTTAAACTTAAATATTTGGTGCTAACTCGACTTAAAACTAAACTGCGTCAGAAAATTATCTAGATAAGTAGCACAGTCACCAGCATTACAATTTCCTTCACACGTACAAATAAAAACAGCATTCTCGAAAAGGAAATTACATTTCATTGTCCATCCGCGCGCACAGAGAACAGACACAAAATTTTTAATTCAAAACACACAGCAACCCATACACATTAAAATAGGTTTAACCGCCAGCCGTTCCATTTTCAAAAAAATAAAATAAAACAAAAAGGCGCGTTCCCGCCATTTCTCCGGGCCGCACCGCAAATTCCAGTGGAAAAAATCGTATTTCGAACGCGGTTTGAATTTTAATTGACGTTGAGGCAACAACGCGATCGGCGTTGCGAACATTTTCGAGTTTACATCTCGTTCGGTTGGGGCTGGTGGTGACCCACAACATGTGCGCTATAAAAGTGATGCCACACGTCCGCAACCTCGACCTCCCTTCAGCGTAGCGGTGCGTAGAGCTGCACGTAGATAAAAGTACCGCTTGTCAATCTTTTGAACGTCAAGACGTCAAGTATCTCACAGGTGGTAAAGAGGATCTTTTTATTATCTGTTAGGTACTTGACATGACGGGAAACTGAACTGTGCTTTGTGGAATTCCACATTATTTACTGTAACACCTTTGATACTGATTCTAATGAAGTTCTGTAACAGTACAGTAATAACATACCTATACTTAGGTAACATATCAATGACACCGCTATGAATGTATACGTTATGAATAAACATATACGATTATATAATTTGTATTCTATCTACATCTGGGCATTATATTATATTTTCATAATTTTCAGCGGTGTTCATAAAAATGTAATAGCTTCATTGTCGTCGGTCACGTGCAACAGTTCATGAGGCCTCTAAATTACAATAAACAATTTGGTTCGCTCATTATTCGTGGGTTCATCACGGCTTTACGTACAAATTATTCGACAAAGGCGCGTAATGCCAAATGTCCGCGAATAATTGCGAAATAACCGCGAGACAGCCTTCTCCCGTTACCTACATTTAATTTGGCGCCTCTCTATTTGCGTCAAATTGAGGACGATGCGGCGCTACGGCTTATTGTGTTCTTAATTTTCTTGATTGAACACATAGCTTTGACTGCTGCATCGAGTTTTGTGAACCTCTCTACTTTTCTTTTTCTTTTTTTAACACCCTAAAGAAAATCTCATAAATCTTTGTTAATGCACTGCTCTGTATTGTAAGAAAGTAGGAGACTATACTTTCGTACAATTACAAACTACAAACTTGGATCATTGTAGAGATACAATGACCCAAGTTTGTAGTTACTCCACCTGTTAATCTAAAACATATTCTGCCCGCAGAAATACATCTTCTAATCTGGTTTCAATCATGTTAGATGGTATTTTAACAACAAATCATCTTTATTCCAGATAACATGCTGCTACTGTCAACATCCAGTGCAGCAATCATAAACAAGAACCTCCGTTTTAAATAAACCTGATGTGTGACCAAAAATGACGCATGCGGCCAAACGTAAGCCGAACACGGCACGTGAATGATCAGGCGTTGGGCAGCGTGGCACACACACAGCGATGCAAGAGATATGCAACACCGCTGCCTTGCCGCTCGACACTAACCCGCTGGTGCGCAAGATAAAATGCGAAGAGTTCCCCGCCATCAGAGGGAAGCAACACACGAGAGTTGGCATGGGGGTGCGCGATGAGATGGAAGAGGACTTCGCCGTGAAGACGAGGAACACGCCGCCGATGGGGCCGGCGCCGGGGCAGGAGCACCCGCGCATGGAGCACGGCGGCAACGGCTTCTGGCTGGCAGCCGTCACCACAGCCGGCGCGCCGCACCCCATGCTCGAGACCTGCACCGAGACTGGCTTCATCAACAGCCAACCTTCCATGGCCGAGTTCATGACCGCGTTACCTCAACTAGGAGGCGGAGAACTTAGCCCCCAACACACTCCCCCGGGCTACGCGCCCGACCTGCCTTCCCCTGGTGGAGGCCTCAACGTGCCCGAGTACCCCTGGATGAAAGAGAAGAAAACTACAAGAAAGAGCAGTCAACAAGGTACGTGATCATTTCTGTAGAAATAGAAGTAAACTGTAGGTAATCAGAGTTAAGCTTTCGAAACTGCGAATAGCGGTCAAAAACATTTATTAAGCCCCACCATCACGTAGCGGCCACCAATAAGAAAATGGCTCCTCCATCAAACGCGGACATTTTCGTTTCGTAAGTGCGCCTAACTGCCGCGTGAATAACAGCTTCGGAATTATTATTGTGCCTTTCAACGGCAACAACAAATGGCTATTCAACCATTGTATTCTGGTTCACGGTCCCAGAGTTTCTTTAATGAACATCAAATTACTCCGAAATATATTGAATTGTGTGGCGCGACGACGCCGACGTTTTGTGCCTGTAACTGTAGTTGGTCGTGGTGTGGGAGTGGTATCGCTACGCGTCGGCAGACGTATTATCCGAGCCACCGACCCGCTCCAACATGCCGTGTAACGGAACGGAATACCCGACATGCACTATAACCACAAATTATAAGTGAGAACATTTTAGAACATAATTTTTACATGCTGACAAGCTTGTAGGTAAATATATCAAAGAACGGAGTGGGAACCTGTCACTAGGGATCGCTGAGTAAATTGGTCGGCACACTACGGTTGTACTAAAACGCACAGACAATCAGCCTACGTTATATGTATAATTTAGCCGGGCCATATTTTTTGTATCAAAAATCCAATCCCAATTATAAACTTTGGCAATCGAGATTATCCAACAGACAGATAAAAAACTTTTTAGATAGAAAAACTAAAAAAATACTTGTCATTTTTTTTTTCCTTTTAATCTGATAGAGACATTACCTAATTTTTTATACAATTAAACGATATAGATAAAAGACGGAGTGACCCCAAATTTGTCTCTGGGACAAAACGCGTGTTAGGGAGAACAATGAGCGGTGGATGATCCATCACCATCCGTCGTGTGAACCGACCCTCACCTGGTGAGCGATACATCATGAGGATGCGATACAAATTGCGACACATCTGAACCGACCTCTAGCTTGGGAAAATATTGATACAATTAGCGAGGAATTACGACTGACATGATTTAAAAAAAAAATTAAGCTTCCAATGGATGCCAGCAAAACTGAACAGGCTCGAATCTGAATACATCTCGTAAGCGTTCAAGTCAATATCATTATGACAACGTATCATTAGGTATGATGTTGGTCTATTGCATAAGACCAACTTGCAAAAAAATGCCTTCACATACATAATCCGTATCCGAATCACGAAATTGTAAATTCTCGAAGCAACAAACAGCCACAATCTTTGAAATGACGTCTTCCAGGACAAAAAGAGGATTACAGCTTACAGCCTATTGGTGTAAGTTACTGACACCTCCAATTCTAGGAACCGTTGCAATATGAACTGATTACCCGTTCACCTTTCTATAATTCTAGGAACCGTTGCAATATGAACTGATTACCCGTTCACCTTTCTATAATTCTAGGAACCGTTGCAATATGAACTGATTACCCGTTCACCTTTCTATAATTCTAGGAACCGTTGCAATATGAACTGATTACCCGTTCACCTTTCTATAATTCTAGGAACCGTTGCAATATGAACTGATTACCCGTTCACCTTTCTATACATCACAAGACCAATCAGACGCGATGATTCTACACTTTCGTCTCGGTCGTTCACATTTGCGATCTTTCCAGTTTTTGTGGACTGTGCATATAAAAGTTGAGCAGTTTTACAACGTGTAATAGATAATATTTTCATATTTGAGGCGATTAACGCGTGGTGTACAGGAGCGATCTCCCGCGGGGCTCGACGGGGGTCGCGCCGACAAAACGCACGCGTTAACATCATTTTATGGACGCTACTTCTTTGCTAAGCGGTTCTTGAGGAATTCGTTCGGAAGAGTGTTTAAGAAATCAGTACTGTTGCTTTTGATTTCCTTGCTGATCTAGGATGGAAGACAAACATTGGTCTATGCTGTTTTCCAGCGTAATTCATGTCTATACCTATGTGTTCGTGTGTAATAATGACTAGCTCGTATTTGGACTGTCACTAAGTATGTGCATATTGATCGTGTGCCATATTTCATCACCCCTGTTTATATTTCCAATGCAATGTCAAGATCTTAGCGAGTGGATATTGCTTGTTAAATGAACTCTTGGTCTTACAATAGTCTTCATGGTCTATAATGAAGCCCACATGTCTCAACCAATAGCACTACACAATTTGGGGATTGAGCCAAATGATCTTTGATACAAATAGGTACATGTTCGTCTGGCATCTGACCAAAACTGTAATATTTAAACTTTTGCCTTCCTCTGCCAATAGATCGGAATCAAGTGCTAACAGATCGTACCTACATCAAAAACTTAGGAAAAGAAAGAAAGAAAAACAGTTTATTCTGTTCAAATAAAACGCACATTACCTACAAAAAAATTTACACAGAGCATTAAGAAAAGAGCATCGAAATGCTAGCAGTATTTATTATAGGTGTCTATATAATATAAATATCACAAGAATGACAAAGTACAACAGTACGCTGTTATATTATTACAGATATTATTATACACAAACTTGCTTATAGGCACCCTGATGATACCACTCCAAATGTAAGTTTGCACAAACATGCAGGGTTGTCAAAATCTGCAACATCCACATTTTTCCCACACATCTTGCTAATCTTTAATTTTCAAATACCGGATAAATACGAATGTTATGCGGAAAACACTTAAATTGGTTCCCTCTAAAAGAGACACTTATTTTCCCTTGCTTTTGCTTGCAACAGCCTTTGCTACAAATGCAATCTTACGTGCACTAATTTCTTGCCTGACATGTTTCAGAGTGCTTTATTTTAGGATTTAAACTAGAAATCTGCAATTTATATTTGAATGGTAAATTCATGTAGATACTTTGTTTGTAAAAAAGACTAAAAATCGTATTTCGTAGTCAAATACTAAAAATTTCGATCTCAATACTTCCATCCATCTTTCGTCACACCGGGATCTGTCGACAACCCTAGCACACAAGGGCTGCAGAGCCGGCCGTGAACCGGCGCTACCGGGGTAATCCGTCACTGTCAGCGCTATCGAGCGTTGCACGCCCGCGCGATGCACCGCCGCGCCGCCACCAAACGCGCCTGTGCGCCGTGCGCCTAAACTTAGATATTGCCTTCACCATCTTCGACTCATCCCGACTCCGCGTCTATTTCCAAATGCCGCATATCCGGCATTTTCAATACTGTTTCCTGATTTTTTCTTGTCTCATCTAAGAATATAATAGACACAAAAGAACAGTTATGTAAAACGACAGCAGCGACATAAAGAAGCAACAAAAAACATCGCTGAAAATTCCGTACCTAATTGTTTTTGGAAACCTACTTATTTGTGGCGAATATTTCAAGGATTTATAAACACAAAAGATTTTGCTAGAAACTTAAACATTTCGATTGTTCGCCAACGTTCTCTTACAAAAAAAAAAAAAAAAACGGAACTGCGAGCCAGCGACCACGAACACGTCGAATAGAAGACAATTTTCAATAGAATCTGGAGATAAATATACGTATTAGGGACATGAAACAAATTGTTCGCACAACCACGCCCCGGGCCGATCTCGCAGATCGAAATTAAAATGAACGCCCTAACACGATCGATCATTCCGATTCTTTAATACAATGCCGCGTTATTTCTGCACTGTCTCAATTTGTTCAGACGATCGTGAGTGACGTGTGAGGCACTCGCGATTTCACGTTCCTTGTTCACTGTAATGACTTTTGAGTAACAAAAGGTTTTATTAAATGTAACCAAGATTTTTTGAAAGGTTCGCGGATTGTGAAGGATGAGATATCAAGTCGTGAGATGCGTGATATATCGTGAATGTCAAGAGTACGGCAGTTCTATTTATTTCAAGTGAAGGTTAAATACCTATTTAGTTCAAGTCATCAAAACATAGCTTACAAAAAAATGATGTCAAATGGCTTCGAAAGTTGGTTACAAACAGTTGCAAAAAATAAAAACAAAGTATCTACCTAAATCATAGTTCGCCACTTTAAGGCTTTTTTTTTATTTGATTTTTCAAAGACACTATTTCCGAGATTATTTTTAACTCTGGAAGCTAATCCGTAGGGCCAAAATCAAAAACGGTGTCAAAAATATTTTATTATAGGTACACTAGGACTTTACCCAAGTTCTAAAATATTAGCAAATACGAAAAAACAGACTTGGTCGCTAACAGAATCGCGTGCGCGTATCGCGTTCTGTAAATAAGCAGCTGAAATATTCACTGTAATACGAACCTATTACACGTAATGATGATGGCATGGGAACTTTGTCATTCTGCCTGCTTACCGCTAACTAACATTTTTTGTTAGGCTTGGTTTTTATTTTTTAAATTATATATGCAGGAAATTCAAACAAGACAATATTTTGGGTGCAATCTTTTTGAAGTAGGCTTATTATGTGCCATAAGACATTTACGATTAAATTTGTCCAATATTTATTCCAAAAAAATCAATCTAAACGTTGTCTCGGGGTTTTTACAGTCAAGTAATTATCTAATTAATTTTGATTTAAATACAAAACACTAGTATAAACAATAAAAAAGGACATTGTAACCACTTTCTATCACAACAGGTCCTCAACCCTCAAATGCGCAAGGTGTGCAAAAATAGCGCCACTTTCAATTTCAATGCAAAAATAAGTCGTAAATTGTGAAAATTAGCCACGGTCGGAACAAACGGCAAAACTCAGGTAGTCTTTTATCTAGCATAGTTGACCACATCTCGCAAATATAGCAATAAATCTTTAGGTCGGCCCGCTTTGATTTATGTGAAAAATGATCGTAAATTTTAGGTTAGAATGATATCCGAAAGGCGGGCCATTCCTGGTCACCACTTAAGATACCTCTCGCCTATTATCTTATGATTAGGTTAAGGTGATTGTTGCTGCTTAAACAGCAATCATTTGTGCCTTGTTTCTATGTGTAATTTTATCATTAATTAGGTAACATACTTCAAATAACGCTTAACAAGCGCGGTACACAGTAGGTATCTACTAATTCTGGAATAATCATACAAGAATTTACTTAAATATTATAAAAGGTTCCTTTGTAAATATTCATAATAGTATAAAAAACCGGCCAAGTGCGTGTCGGACCGCGCACGATGAAGGGTTCCGTAGTTGGGATGAATTTATCCCAAGAACAAACTTAACATTGCAGTTGAAAAACATGTTCTCTCATACATTCCAACTGCAAATGTAAGTTGGCCGACTATTACTTGTTAACTTGTAAAGCCTACTTAGCTGTGATAGTCTTCCTTGTAACTTCCTTATACATATAATACATAGGTACTATACTCCCGTGAATTTTTTCGCATCCAAACACAACCATTTAGCTGGCAGAGGGGGACACTTGACTATAACAAAAATTAGCAATTTAAAGCTTAATAATTTGCGGATCCCTGAATATTTTTGAACGGCCTATCCAACGACACCCAACACCATGGGATAGACGAGAAAAAAAGTCATCATCACTTTACCTACGTATAGGGAAGGCACCGTAATTTTTTTTTCAAGATTTTAATTTACCACTTTATTGTTGTGATTAATATGTATACCCGTACCAAATTACAGCTTTCTAGTATCTACTAAAAGTCTCTGAGCTAAGCCGTGGACAGACAGACAATGTACGGATATGGCGAAACTATAAGGGTTCTTTGCTGAATACGGAACCCTAAAAAGCGAATTCGCAGATATGAAAAGTGCGTTTTTGTAATAAGTGTATTTACGTCTCGAAAGTTTTTCTAGAGGCTATAATCTCGAGGTGAGTATTAATTAAGCCTACGTGTATGTGTATAATTTACGTTTATCATGCCAAAGAACAAAGTCGGGTTCTAGTCCAAAGTTCTCATGACATATTTTCTTTAAGAATTCTTTTTTCTCCGTACAAGCGGCCAAAAACGAATATGCTATTAATAAATCATAAACACCAAATCAAGCGTCAAACTAAAACAAAAATACAATAATTTTTCGGCTATAACAACCGTATTCATCGGCTGTCAATACATTCCCGGCTATGATTTACGCTGGCCGTAACACTTTCGCTGCCACCGGCTATCATCGCAGCGACATAAATCAATGCGGCGACAACCGGCCCTTTGTGCCTTTATAGCCGATTCCAAATAATACACCCGACACCCGAAGGTTAAAACGTTAATGCGATATGTTTTAGGATTTATTTGACTGTTTAAATCGATGTTTGGCTTCAAGTATGTGTTTTATAGGGTTAAGTGATTCATAGATTTACGTGCTCGTTATTTTATATGTTTCAGCAGAATATTTATGTTTTGGACGAGTCTTTAGACAATGCATGAAAAAGTCCACTTCAATTAATCTGCCTAACCTATTCCCAGCTATGTTGGGGTCGGCTTCCAGTCGACCTCCAAAAAAGTCCTCTTCAAAGGCACCTAAAGGTAAGTTTAAACCTTCTCTTTGTGTAAACAAAGATAGAGAATTATTTCGTTGTTCTACCTATACAAAATTATCAAGAAAATCGAGAAAATAATGCACTTAGTTAGGTACTTTTGCTCTGGTTCTTTGTTCGTTTGGTCTAAATTGACCGTAAGAAAATACAGGGTGAGCCTACAAAGCGTTTTCATTGCTGTGGAAAATTCTGCCACAGTGTATATTATTCTGCCACAGTATTTAATTTCAGTACAATTTCACATCAAATCCACAACATATCAAATAAAAACCCGACTACAAACGAAACGGGAGCCGCTGAGTAACTAACAAACAAACAAACAAAACATAATCCTAAGCCGACATAAAGAACGCGCCAATCAATAAATCACTCTCACTAAGGGCGGGTGCACACTGGGCGCCTCTTTGTGGCGTATTGTCGGCGCCGATTTTTACAGCAATTAGAGACACTTACCTGCCACGGTCCACTGTAATCCTATTAGGTGATTGGTGAGAGAGACGGAGGATCTGCGTGGGCGGTCGTGGGTGCAAGACAGAGATATTGCTCAGCACTTTTCTGGTAGTATTGAATGGACACCGCGATAAAATTGTTGTTTTTGGACTGGTTACGTTTTTTATGTTGTTTGATCTTCATTTGTTCTCACACTCGCTTTCGATGGGGATTTCAGGCTTCTATGAACATCTTTTCTATTCAATTGTATTGTTTGTTTCGATGTAAAGCTTCGTGTGCTGGGCGCCGAATAATTAATATGACTGTACTCTTGAATGACCACACGTATCGTAGATATTGATCGGACTCGTAATGAAAAATGTACTACAAAGTTGATTAAAACATAACGGTTTCCTACAACCCGGTTTTCACACCACAATGTAAACAATTCGGCATAATCAATTTGTTCATTTAACACAAGATTGTTTGGCATTTTGCACCCCTCTATGAGTCTCGAGTGAGCTGTTTGGTGGTTCTAAACTGATTTATCATAACAGCGAGAGTTCCAAACAAGCATCATCTTACACGCATAAACCGTGGTATCGCGGTCGGCAACTGTTGTTGCCGACTACAAAACATTCTCGACAATATGCACTAAAACTTGAAGCACATATTTGGATAACGTTGCTAGATCATCTTTGCTTCGTGTGCTAATTTATAACGTCGTAACCCTGTTTATTCAATCATCAGAATCTAAACTCTTCGTGGTGGGTCTAGGGTTCAGATTGGCGTGTGTGTCGTGTGATGTTGTTTTGTTGGTCGCGCCGCGGCTGTCGACAAACAGGAGCATGTCTGAGACGAGGGTGCGACGCCCGACATATCGTGTTGTCCGGTTTCCGGACACGAGTTTGCTTGGTCGCGGGTAATTAACTAAGTTTCTGTACTTCATAGCATAAGTGCTTATTGATAAAACAGTAACTGTATACATCTGTAGCTAAGTTCATACAACTTAAATTGTAACCAAGACCGCTGTATCGTATGATAAATGAAAGCTGTGAGCTTGACAGGTTAAACTAAGTAGTACAATCACGATACCAATTCGTCACATTCAAAGTAAGTAACTGGGACTGGCTTTTTAGATTTATTATTATAAAAAATACATGTACACACGAAATATGTATAAACTTAAATTTCATAACTGTACAGCTAGACGCCAAATTATTTGTAAGCCGTCAAGTTGCGGTGTAAAATATTCACGCCGGCACATATCTCAACAAAGCCTCGACACCGCATAATAAGCTCTAACGTATAAATCAAAGGCGAACATCTTAAAGCTAAGCCGCGAAATCCGTTTAATCACCTCGCGAGTTATTAATAACGCCTTTGAAATTAAACAATAAATTTAGCGGGGCTAATCGCGCGACGAGACCGCAAGCCAACCGCTCGCTGAGTCAACATTTATAGAGACAAATTGTTGCACCACTAACACGGCCTCTACGATGTATTAATCTTGAGACGTAGCTCGTAGCCTCGCTACGCCGTAGCCGAGGGAGATCCCTGTGCCCGCTCACACTACGACACTTCACGAACATCCCGACATGACAACGCAGTAAATCCTTATCATTCATATTCAAAAAAGCTCTCTTGTATGGTGAATTCATGAAGTATGAACGCACACAAAAGTGCTTTATTTATGCTAATGCTAATGTGACCGCTGACTTGTTTAGACACGAATGTCATTTGTATGATGCGTGTCGTTATTTTAATACTGTTCGTGTTTAATACTTTATTGCATCAATTTTGTTCACTATGCGCTGTGTGTAAATGAAGTGAAGATGGACGTGATATTATTTTTGAATGAGAACTATTTTTATGATGAGGCTGAGTAGGTAACAGATTGTTGTCGGAAATAAATAATGTGAAAGTTACTGATTTATTTTCAATAATGGATTTTATTAGCTCATAAAACCAGTTATTTGATCCTGCATGATAAAATTATGAATCATTTCATCTCCAACAAAAACACTCACACTTTTTCACCCACACATCACAGTCAATAAAGCGAAATTTCGGAAGAATCCGCTAAAATATCTGTCAGGACAAACGATTCTTGACCTTATCACGTCCGAGGGTGATAGGACGTTTTCCCCCCATTACCCTCGCATGATATATGGCGGTGGCGCTGGCGACTGCGACACAACTATTAGTGCATCCGTCATTACTCACCGTCAGAGCTACGTTTAGCCGCAGGAGCGTCGCTGCATAAACAACTACATCTCTTGGGGCGAGTGTAGCTATGTATGCTTCTGTTACAATTTTGTTCGTGAGTGTACGACGTATGTTATAGAAGGTGGAATTCGTATGTAGAGTGAGATAAGAATGTAACATGTATCAAATACTCGAATACCTGTCCGGTTTAACGACCTTTAGTCAATCAATCAATTCAGTACTTAGCTAAGGCAACATTTAGTATTGCTCTAAATTATTTTTAAAATCGCAAAATAATAAACTGATAACAAAGCCTCAATAACTAAGTTTGAGACCCATAGCTTACTTACCACCAGCTTACAAAAAACCAGCTGAAATTATGTAATTTAAAAAAATATTAGATTTAGACCGGACCCATAAAAACCACCGTCCTAAATACAATTAAAGACGAACCCAAGATAAATGTCACCATGAAGATACCTATAGTTCCAAAATAACCATTAAGTATGGCGTTAACGTGAGGGTAGTCTGTAAGTGGACGAGCGACGTCGGCGGGTACCCGAGCCTCGTCCGTCTCGTCACGAGGGTGTTAATTTGCTAAGACCCTGCTAATGAAACCCGCGACTTACCGCTGACGCGCCGATCCCTGCCAAGATAAACGTTCACAAGAATCCCGCAGGAAATTGACGCTTTGAACCAACTCCAACTTCTCCCGATAACATCACACTATTACATCTTATGATTCTCATGTTATAGTAAAAAATGCAATGTTTAATTAAGCAGAACACGCATGCTTTTCAAATAAAGCGGGTCTCACCACCCTCAGCTCGTAATATTGAGAGTGCGATCGATTGCGAGGGAAGCACTCCGCTTTGGAACTAATTTGATTTTAGCATATTAAGGGGGGTGTACATCTAGATATAAGGAGCGCGTCTTGTGGCCCCTCCGCCTCCCCTGCCCGCACGGGGGACGAGCGGTAGGTAATAACGCAAATGATGTAAGGTGTGCCCTTAATATCCATCACACGCGTCCCCGTATTTGCTTATCTATGGAAACACGGAAGTGTAAAAATCGTCGTGAAAAAAGCTAGGGGCTTCAAATGTTATGTTCAACACACAATACACTTAAGATTATTAGATTCTTGGGACGTGTTACTTTTCTTTGCATTGAAATATTTCAGACGTAGGAGATTCATTGTGGTTTCAAGAGTTTTCTTGCACCCAGACTTAACTTTCAGTAGCAGTAAGATACAGAATAGATTTGTTGTTTTGATACCACTTTCAATAGGAAATACATAATGTTCTTATTTTACTATCGCTCCCAAAGTATCTAAAATTAACATTTCTAAAATAAATAAATATCAAAATCAAGCGAAGCGTATCGTCAATTTTTATCAGATCCAGTAACCCAACAAAGACGCGATTACCCGGTGCCAACAAACTCATTTAACTTTACGAAACTCCCGCTCAAAAATACCTCCTTAAATATTTCCCTGTTTCGATTTTATTGTTCTCTATCCTCTTTTATACATTCATTTTATTAACCAAAGAGATTAAAGTCTTAAAAGTTTGAAATCGAGAACGTATTTGTTTTTCGCAATTTCAAAAATTCGAACACTATTCGCTATTTTGAAAGAGCCAGGTTTTTAGGCAAAGGTAAGCACAATCAGCCTGTGGGAAGTTCGGCGGAAATAAATGTAGGGTCGGAGGGTAGATAAGTGTTCCCATGTAAATGCCCGGCCTCTTTCGTCGAGGTCTCAATCGGATGCTGGGCTTCATAAATAAGAGTGGATGAAGGTGTCCCTTATCTGAACAGTTTTGTCGCCTCGCTTCTTACTTTTGAATGCGGTTGTTACCGTGTCGCCTTCTTGGAAGGGTTTCCGTTGTGTTAGTTGTAAACGTGTGATGATAATATGATCCTTAACAAATAATATTCTGAATAGAGCAGCCATGTTATGCAAATAAGCGAGTGTTCATCATGTGTCTTTGTTTGTTACCAAAGGCTAACAATCACTCTGGTTAATTAAATTAAGGCCTTTCGGCACGTTATTTTTACCAAGGATATACTTACCTAGGTCATTTTTGTAATATGATTTTCCATTACTGAACGGTTTTTGCTCATGGCATAATGTTATCGGCTAAGGTCGACGTAGCAGCAAAGCATTAAAATTATCCGTATTGCATATCTACACCCATTGTTTGCTAGTGCCATAATCGACTATTTCCCTCGGCTAACTCATAATAAAGATAAATAGTAGAAACACCATTTACACTATAGAAACAGTACAAAATCCTCACTTATTTTAAAGCAGTTGTGATAAACGTTAGCCGGTAAGTAATTCGTCTAAGACGCTGGTTTCCTCCAGTGGGTTGTTTATTGAACCGCGAAGCATTTGTAATCGTTTAATACCCTCAATTCTTTATCAGTGCGCCGGGGGTGTATCACACTGGGTCGGATTCACCCTCGGGCGCTCTAATATATAGCTCGACGACAGCCATCTGATTATCTCTTTCGATACAACATTGAAATTTAATTAAAATCACACTTCACTACCGAAAAAACACTTAAATTTTATTTTTGTCAACCAATAACGAGTTATTTTTATTGATCCCAAGACGACTCTCATTTCGAGAAAGTGAAATGGAACGCAAACGATACAAACTAAGGCTGACTCAATAATGACATCATTTGCTTATCAGCTGACCATTACCGAAAATCGAATGCTACATTAGGCACGCACAGTCCGAAACCTAACTGTCCCTAAATCTAATAAAAACTCCTTATCGAAGCTTCACCGTTGTAAACTGCCATCGATTGCAATATTTACTTTTAAGGCGAACATAAATTCTTTCCATTTAAAAAAATAAAAACATTTCGGCTCTTATCGTGTTCGATTTTTAAATAACGGTGTGCCATTGGTAGCTAAGTTGAGGACAAGGTTTTGTCCCCAGTTCCCCTTTTTTCCTGGGGAGGAATTTCTTTTCGGCAATTTAGAGGCGAGCAGATAATAAAAGGGCTCTAACTGCCCCGATCGCACCCTAATGAAAACTGGAAAACTCCTCATTTCAGTATCGATAACTTTTCTATTTACACCGACACACGCGAAGTGTAACTCAAACGAAATCTAATCACTAATCACTCAATTTCAGAAATCAACTTTGGACACCTAATGCGTAGCGTCTATAATTTGAGTTTTGTAACAACAAAAAATAAACAAACTTTTATGGATAAATTATAGCTCGCTCTATATGAGAACTTAATACAATTTTCGTGTAATTACTGCTTTCATTATTATTTGAATGTGTTACTTTAAATCCTGTAGTCCTATTTTTTTATGTATGTGCTATAATCATGATCAGATTATTTGCCGTCTCCCTGTAATCCCTAACACGTCTCCTTCGCCCTAGTTCTTGACTAAAATCTTCCTTGCCCCGGTCTTACTCCAGAACAATACTATCCAATAAATAGCCTTTCAATACAAATACACCATAAAACATATACATGAGCCTGCGTGCAGGATCAGATCAGCGTGATCCTCGAGCACTTGACCTAGTTCGGGTGCAACGGGTGTAAATCGAGAATCGATATGGCAACGACCCTCGCTTCTCGGTGACTCCCGCGCTCCTCTCGCCTTCTATGTTAGCGACGGCTAGGCTGGATGCCTTGATCTTATGTCGCTGCGACGTCAGTGTTTTTGATGTGATTTGAATTTGGAAAAACGGGTGATCGTGAATTGTTTGGAATTAGAATCTTACAAACAAACTTATGGATCAATCGATTGATCCATAAGTTTGTGAATATTATTTTTTAAAAGCATATTTTTTTTCAAGATTAACCAAGATTCAGAACCAGGATTCTTGGCAGCTTTTGGAGGTCAAAGTTAATTAGGAAAAAACCTCGATCAATTGTATATACTGATTCACATTACCTATTAAAAGATGACACATACTCCAAAAAACCTCGAGGAAAAAAAGAAAGAAAATAAACCTGTGGTTTCTGCAGTTTGAGAACCTCAAACTTCAGATACCACAAGTTGAAAGTTTACACAAAACGAAAACACTAAAACACTATAATCTAAAAATTTGTACATGTCGAAATATGAACGTAGTATATTACAGTAATTATCGTGTACATGGTACAGTTGTTGAAACCTATAATCTACAATGGGACCTCACAATAATTTGGTCAGCAACGGCGTACCTTTTTTCCGTAGACGCGGTTGTTCCCCCCGGGACACGTGGTCCCACTAATTGCACAGCTGGGACAACCCACACCACCAAATGTGAGTTTTCCACTTAAATAAATACATATATTTCATATTACTGTAACATATATAGCTTCTAATTACGAAGGGAAGGATGCTCTATGAATTACTGGCTCATAATTAAATGAATGTTACTTTTTTTTTCATAATTGTTGTGTGTTGTAGCAAAATACAGTAGAAGCATCCGTGTTCTATAAATGAACATGTTCAAATATTCATGTACACCTGTATCTCTAAGATAAGGCTGAGGATTTAGCCTAGGTAGGGTAGCGAAAATCACGTGGAAATCGATCTACACTGTAAACAAATGGGTACCTACATATCAACATAAAACATTTTCCCAACGTAACATGTTTTAAAACATTGTTCGAATCTACCGCCTGTAAGTTAACATCAAAGAACGAGAAAATTAACGCACACCCGCCATATTGAGATTGTTTAAACTTGGATATTATGTACAAGCAACCGCCACATGTCCTTCTCGGAACCCGGGAACTTCTCCACGCGTATTCGAATTCCTGTATGGAGTAGAAATACGGCTTTATAGGAGTAAAATCATACTTTCTCCTGGCGGGCGCGGGGCCCGCGGTACTAATGACCGCGCGGGGAGAGGGAATATCTACCTATACCTACACATGGCACGACAACCACACTTTATATTGCGTTTAGCAGGCTGCCTACCCACACTCCTGTTACACACACAGACAACCACCAAGGTTTGTTTTTTTTTAGTTATTATTCCGACGTGCACTATTTTATTTTCTGACCGCCACTCTTGCGGTCCGCTGCGGGGCTCACGACACTTTCGCAAAACAAAGATAGGCTATGTTAGGGAAATATTACGAAAAGCGGTTACATTTCTAATTAGGATGATTTTATTTAACTGCCTAATGCTTTTTCGGAAAATGGAGTTTAGTTTTTTGTTTTTATCACTGAGGCTTTACTTAAATATCAGAGGCTTTGGATGATAATTCTGGTTTATAATAGTTTTATTTTATTCGGACTGCGGAGCTGAGCAAAGAGAATAAAGACCAGAATTACGTAGAGCGATGACTCAATAAAAATGTTGTGTACGAAAAAACACAAGGTTTGTGGTTTTCGACATGGAATTAGAATTACACAACACACGTCGAATTGAGTCGTTACCAGTAGCATTGAATTGTCTAAGCTACAAGCAATTAAAAAAGCCTGTCAGAGTTTCCTGCCAGTCATGTTCCGTGCATGTGTTGGACTCGCGGCCCGAAGTCGGTGGAAATGCTGACTCACTGACCCTGTGTCAAATCTCGATGGACAGTCAACCCAGTGTTTAGCACATGTGTTGAATTTAACATGTTCGCGTTGAGCGTTGGTTTTAGTTCGATAAGGATGGGTCCGACTATGGATTTCTTCTTTCAACGTAGGTACTTATCTAGAACAGCGGGTTTATTTCCCCTTGTTAAAATTGTATCTGCAGTCACAAATGTGAGGTTTGATAGCTAGTATACCTACTAATCAGATATTTGATCCGGTTTCCGGTAGGGACCTACATATTTAGATTATACATATATTGTGAATAGGTAAATTTTCTCCACATCATGCCACTAAAGTACAAGAGGTATGTAGGTAAAGCTAGTACAAAATTCAATTAAGAAGTGTAATCTATTTGATAAAGTAATCATGTTAAAAGATTGAAGGAAGCGAGTGAATATTAGTTGTAGATAATAAAAACCGATAGCATCGACAGTTCATTTAGCAGTGAATGTGTGACAGGTATAAAATGCCCGTTCGCACGGACCCACACGATTACTGAGAACTAACGCGATGCTCACCTCATCTACTTACCGATCGCCCATGCTTGATTACTGCACACCACAACCACTATTCTGAGGAAATTGCATTTGCTGAAGTTGAATAATGGTAAACATGTATTACAAGTAATTTTACACTTTTCTTCTTCTTCTTAAACTGTCAGCTTACTTATGCACATAAATTGACAAAGTGGTAAACTTCAACAACGTGATATATTATTAAATGTAGAAAGCGCATCCGAACCGCAGTACCCATTCATATAAAACACATTTCTGACTTTCAAATATTCAACATACGATATCCAAATTGTTATTGGAATAACGCATCATCCATCAGACATCGCGCCCGTCAGTGGGGTGAACGTAACGTCGCGAGAACGGGAGAGCTACACACATATAATATGTGCGAGAGAGGGACAGAGATTGAATTTGAAGAATTTGCATAATCTGCTCGGGTACTTTATCATAGAACCACGTGGTAGTGACTAGTGCAGTCGCGGATTACGCGCGCCGGATTAAATCGACACGTCTCCCGTCGCCGAGAAACGAGGTCGTTTGGATCACGCGTCTGCTGCCGATGTTTCAGCTTTCGACACAACTTCAAAACTAAAATATTACATTCAAAGTTTAATGATACGTGTGAAGCCACACACGATTAATCGAGCCAACTCACTGTTTAATTCGAACTCAGTGGCCGAAATCAAAGTAAGAACACAATTGGAGATCCGACTTTTATATCAAATGATAAATATCACACCGCCAGTCTCGGCCGTCCAAAAAACGCTTAACTTGTCCCGCTACAAAAGGAAAAAGCCAGCGTCTTCCGTTCGGCCGGAGCCAAAGAAAAAATCTTCGCGAGGGATCCGAGCCTTCCATTTATCATATTCCATATTCATTTATTCGTCAAGTTCTGGATTCATTTATTCGTCATGTCTTGATTTCGTCTCATTTATTATTAAAAATGAACTGTCCAAAGCAGAACGTGAATACGACATCGGCCGGGAGCCACTGTTTCAATCTTAGTATAATTTCATGCTGAATTAGGTTACTGTACTGGGACGGGGCAGTTTTTGCTAGTAGCATTTATATGACATGCTTCGACGTAGTAATTCGTTTGTTACTGGGGCCCTTAAGTCCACGACCTTGTTGGTACAGGGTGATCAGTGGGTCAGCGATATCTCAGGATCTGGGTCGGTGCTGACCCGGGACTTCCGAGCGGATGATGTATCACCTGAGCGATATCGCGCTTGTTGTACGAGACTCATGTGAATGTGTAACACCGTTTGCGGATTTCGAAGCTCTTTTGTAAGCATTTGTAATGTGAATTTTTAGTCCATCAAAATGGTCAGCTTTTATTTAATGTACTAGAAATACTTGTTTGAAAGTAGATGGAGCAATTATTTTTTTATATTCGAAACTTTGAAAGTGAAGGTGAAAAGACTACCTTTATTACGACCCTATATATAAACTACCAATTTTTTTAATAGCTTGATCAAGGTCTTTGAGCAATCAATCAATAAAGAATATTTGAAATGGTCTTTTTAAATTTTAGATTAATGGACAGTTTATATAAAAAATTGGACATACAAATAAATGGAAAGTAACAAATCTAGAAATAAGACTATAAAATGTTGTAGTAAAGGAATTCAGCGCTCTCCCCCCCTCCTCCAGTTCCCCTCAGCTGTCAATCGACCGGCAAGGTATATGACCTTTCACTAATATTAAAACACCTATCAATACTTTCAGAAGTTACGAAAACTCGAAGTAGCCACACGGGGCCAAATAAAGAATATAATATACGATCCATTTGTAGGCAATCTCACAATAAAACGTTGTCAGTCTTTGTGTCGGCTGTCGACGGGCAGTAGTAATACGGCCATTTTGCAAACATAACAAATGAGGGCATTACCGACCGAACCTCCGCTACATACGTCATACCGGCCGCGACCCATAGGGAAGTGCGGAATTATGATAATAGATAATAAAATAGGACTTTGCATCTATAGGTATGGGTGTAAATATGGCACATCGAGCTTCAAAAAATCGCCAATTAATAATAAAAAAAAATAAAAACACGATTGCCATGCCAAAAGTGTTTTTTAATTTTTTATTTTTATTTAATACATTTTAGTGACAAGTTTTTTTTTTGTTTTGTTTTGTAATGTGCTTATCAAGGCCTTCAATTTTATATTCTAATAATTGATGAAAAAATATTTTTTTCATATTTGAAAATGAAGCCATAGGTACTGCCGCCATATTGAATTTTTTCAATACAAAAATATAGCACGTGTCACTCGGAAGGATGTAAGTATTCTAACGATACCCAATATATCCAAATCTGTTGAGGCGTTTAAAAGTTATGGTGGAATAAAGAAACTCACAAACATACATAAACCCTGAAAACATTACACTCCTTTTTTGGGGCAGTCGTGTAATAAAGTATAGTCGTGTAGTAAGACATCGATGTCGATTTTTTTTATTACAGTGTTTATACATAAAGTTAAAAATAACATCGGTGGTCGTACAGCCTGTTAAAATCATAATCCTCCTTTGGTTTTCTCGTAGTCGGGTAAAAGAGACTGTCACACAGGTATAACTGTTTGAGTCAGAAACGACGCTATAAAAAAACCGGCTAAATGCGAGTCGGAGTCGCACACGAAGGGTTCCGTATTTATAACTACATATTTAAAAAAAAAAACTACAGTTGTATGCATAAAAATAAAGTACAGTAAAAAATTAAAGGGGGTCCTTTTATTTTTTACTTTATTTTATTTTGACTATATATTGTTATAGCGGCAATAGAAATACAAAATCTGTAAAAATTTCAACTAGTGTATGGTTGAAATTTTTACAGATGTTGACTATTATGGTTTATGAGATAAAGCCCACTGACAGACAGACGGACGGACAGACAGCGGGAGGCTTAGTAATAGGATTCCGTTTGGCACCCTTCGGGTATGGAACCGTAGAACACCGAATTTTTCTGAAACGCAATGTGCCATACACGGGCAATACTTGCTTACTTGTAAAACGCACAGTTGTCTTACTTCAGCGAGTTCAAGGTCCCATTCCATTTCATTACATCACCCAGTGGCGTTGACTGTCTCCGACGCATCACCAGATCGTCTAAAAAACTCGGGCTTCGTTTGATGGGCGCTCGGGACAGCCTGGACCCGCCCCGGGCGCCGCGCAGCGCACACCGCGACAAGAACAAATGACCCCGACGCATCATAATAAATAAAACAATTTGTTCATAATTAGATTTCGTGAATTTAATTTTCATGCCAGTAATTGGTCGGTGGCCACAAAGACGCTCTCTATCAATGATGGATGATCGAACAGCGCCTTCGTACTATTTACCTTCGGTCTTTCCACAGTAATTAGGGGGTTCGGAAGTTTACTTTCATTATTGCTTATGAACCTATTACTGTTTGTAATATAGATTTCATTTGCTGTCCAACAATTTTTTTTGGAAGCGTGAGAACGTCAGAGATTAGACATGGTGGTAAAGGAGTTTTGGAACACTATAATTAATTAACAAATCCTCATTTCACTGACCGTATAATATTCATCGCTGAAATTAAATATACAAAACATACCTAACCATCCCAAACCTGCAAAAAGCAAACCTATTCCTCGAGTTCCCGTAGCGTCTATAAAAATAAATGGAACGAAATAAATAAAAGAGGAAAACAAAAGACAAATCGGAAAACGCTCGCCTTTATATACTCGCTACAGAGCTGCGCCGGGCGTAAAGTTTAAAAAATAAACGCCGAAAAAATCTTGAAAAGTCACGGACGCTTAACTTTCTTCCCCTGTTTTATTTTTCGTTCCCTCTTGTGCACTCTTTCATCTCTTTCTTACTTCAGAAATGTAATAAAGCTGTCCCGCTCTTCTTAACTGATAAGTTACTTTTTTAAACTGCAGGAAAATCGAAGTCGTTCACTGGGCGAAATTAAAAGCTGGCACTCGCAGACATAAGTCATAAAAAGAAAATATGGAAGACGTTAATCTGGTGATTTATTTTGGAATCTATTTGTTGTTTTTGTTATTTTTAACAACTGCAGTAAATATTAACTGAAATTATACGTATTATCATACTTGGGTAACATTAATTTTGGTTTTATTTTCTGAAATCTTTTCAATGAACGGACTTTTATTAAATACATACATTAAATATCATCATTCCGACTGAAGGCTTTAAACATTCAATATAACTTTTGCCAAATAATTATTTCGTAAGCATGACGCCATAATAATTCAATACAGAGAAATAAGATCACGTTTGATTTTTATTTTGCAAACAGACAGAAGCATTAGAGTAGGTTGGGGTCAAAAGCGCCAAATCACTGTGCGCTAAGTAAAGACAGCATGCAAAACTAAGCTAATAAAATTATCTTCAGCGTTTTATAAAATGAATGCCATGCTAAGTTTATAAGTTCAGTAATTTTTTTTTTTGTAGTTTTTCTATTGTAATCAATAACCGACTGGTGTGAAAAAGAGTCGGTCTAGACTGTCCGGTGGTTTCAGCTATGTAGAGTAGACAGTCGAAACTCTGTACCTGATACGAAAAAAATTTAGTAATTCTTCGGCCAAATATGTTTAATGTGATAAATCATTTAGAGATTATTGACATTTTAATAAAATTTCATTAATTAAATACATTCATGAATTTATTATTTTTATGTTCGTAAGGTAATAAGCTATATACCAAAATACATATATACGTTGTAAATGAAATTAGAAAAATCACACATTCATTTCACACAGAAACACTGACAAGAAAAAAAATCTATACCCTTCGCTCTCAGACATTTTTGCCAACCATACCAGCAATGATGCAATGCAAATGTAACGGTGCTCCGTCACCGCAATCGGATGCCTACCGTCAAAGCGGGAACTTTACACAAGTAGAAGTAGTGCAGGAAGGTCCCCCCCACCCCTCCTCTCCTCTCCTCACCTACCCGCCATTACGACAAATAGAGGAAAAAACTCGAGAGCTGCACCGGCCGCGCTGTGTACCGTTTGTATGCCATCCGACGTCATTACTCCACTAATATCGAGGCGAAAGTTGATGTGAAACATTTTTTCTTTGTAATCACACTAGATAAGTTTGAGAAGAGTTGAGTTTTTTTAGAGACTTTTACTAAGTTTTATAGTGCTTTCTTACTGACAGAGAATAAATGTTCTAGGTAAGTTTGGCACTCCGTGAGTTGTAATAATAAGTTTGAAGAGATGGTAAAATACATTTATGGTGCTATCTTAAAGTCATGTTACATAAATGACTTTGTGATTTCGACACAAGTAGATCTCTCGGCCTAAGCGTTATTATAACCCAAAATATAAAACCCTTATCCCAGAAGAGCGCATCAGTTTGTAACAATAATTCTTGTTACGAAGTTTAAAACGGAGCCACAACTCCACAAGTTACGCAAAAAGTGGTGAAACAAAACGAGGCGATGCCCCCATTGCCCCCGAGCGGCCTGATATTGATATGAGTGACTTGCACTTACCTCCCCCATCGCCGCTCGGTGTTATGGACAACTAGCGCCCTTCAACCCCCAATGTTTGACTAACAAATATTGTCTTTACAAACACAATGCTCACGTCGTAATCTTAGTTAAGTGTGGCAATAATGTGTTAATCCGTTGATTTGACGTCGATTATTGAATAAATGATGGGAGAAACAATGTAGCGCATTGTTGTTTTTTATTGGCATTTACTTAGTGGTCGACAGTTATAAGCATTTGTAGACATCACGTTTCATCATCGTCACGATTTCCGTTTTTCTGATGAGTACAAACACCAGCTATTTAAAGAATGTACCTAGTAGATATTTACATTTTTATAATAATATTTATATTTCGATTACAGAATATTATGCCTCATCCCATAATTCGATATCTAAATCTTACAGGACGACACTCAACTGGCCATTCGCACTAACTTGCGAGACCACAAAAACGGGGGCGAAACTGCCTCCATAAACAACTAGAGGCGGCGCGAGAGGAATATTCAAGAGGAAAGTTAGTCCAGTTAGCCCGCATCCACTCAATGTGCGACACTTGCATCTAACGGGCCGAGTTGGGCCGAGTTGACCACCGTACTCGTCACGCCATGCATTGCCCCGGTGTCCCCTTAATGAAGCCTGTCCCGAAACAAGTTTGATACTAACTTATTGCCATCTAAGCACGGTTTGATGGCCACTTAAATGTTCTGCCACCGCTTAATAGTTGCCTAACTTTTGCCATTATAAACTACAGATTTTGTACTATGATAACGTGATAAGTTTGTAAAATAGATAGTACTTATGAAGCTTTGTTGGGCTATCTAAATCTATTAAATTAAGTAGCTATCACAAAGGAGACAATCTTATTAATATTTTAAATGTTAATCTGAAAAAATCAAGGACCGGAAAAATCGTAACAAAGACAATGACTACTCAAAACATTCGGTAGATCTGTAGTACGCTGGTAAGTACTTGTGAACTTACCCGCGTTCCTACAGATCTACAAACTTGTCTTTGAAATGCTCTTATCTGTACACCAACTTGCAACGTACTTTTTATCAACATTTTTTCTTTATCTTATGTATATTGTAATGGACACTCCGAAATGAGAAATGTTATCTACAAAGGATATACCTACGTAAGAAACAAAACATGTTGCCCATTCACGGTGCGAGTTAGACCGCGGCCGCACTACTAAGGCGACTGGGACGCTACGGCGATTTCGTGTAAACAAGTCATATACATAATGTCGGTGGCCGCACTGCAGAAGCGACAATTTGTTCATAAGTCACCGTCACGGCGCAGTCGCCTTCGTCACGGCGCAGTCGCCTTATGGCTGATTCTTATAATTTACGGTCCATTATTGGTTAAAATTAAGACTCTTGTATTTTTACCAATAATGATGCAAAGGCCTCTTAGCTTTGCATAGTAGACTCTCCCATATGGAAGTAGCTGTCTATCACAGGTGAAATTAGCTTACGAATCTAGGTGAAATTAGCTTACGAATCTGTCTAAATGACCAGTATGGCAATATAAAATGTTACCATTTGCATTGGTAACAAAAACGGTTCGCTTTTGTTCATAGGAACCGCGCGTTAGCAGGGCGGCCGCAGCCAGTCGCATTCTATCCGAATGTTCGAAAGTTTGTCGCACACTGCGCACAGTTTGGCGTGATCGCGTCACGCGAAACTTTACGAATACGACCGAACTGTGAATATGAATCCTATTATTTGCTGCAATAAAAAGTTTTCTTAGCACATTGGAGCCACATAGGTAATAATGTGTAGACATAGAAGCAGTGGATATTGAATCATCATCATCTGCTTAGCCTTTTCCCAACTATATTGGGGTCGGCTTCCAGTCAAACCGGATGCAGCTGAATACCAGAATTTTACATGGAGCGACTGCCTATCTGACCTCCACAACCCAGTTACTGGGTAATACGATACCCCTTGGTAAGACTGGTTGTCAGGCTTTCGGGCTTCTGACGACCCGTAACGACTGTCTAAGATACACGAATGACAGCCGGGACCAACGGCTTAACGTGCTTTCCGAGGCACGGAGGGGTCTTGATATGGATATTGAATACTGTTACCTAATGCCTTGGCAATACTGGCGTATCAATAGTAATTGCAAATCATTCCGTTATTTCATGTATTTATTTTAGGCCATGCATGCCCATAAATATTTTTATTCTGAATATAAATAGGTAGGTACCTATAAAAATAACATAATAATTGCTCACATTTGTGTAAATAAGTTACTTTCGCAAAATTATCAGCTGTTTACAGCAGACATAAAAAGCCAAAAAAAACTGCTGCAACTTGTATCATTTTTGTCAGAAAATGTCGTAGCATCGTTTGCCATCAAATTGTGTAAAATGTTGACTTGTAGTGAGAATTTCCAAATATCAATGTTCAGCTGGTAACAGTATAATCCGCCCAAACTGTCAAGCGATCAAAAAACTGCTACAATGCGTGTTATTTTTGACACAAAACGTCGTAACACCGCTGACGTGTCTGACGTATTTCCATCGTATTGAATAAAATGTTAGTTTTAGAATGTTAGAATATCGTGTTATGTGTTTGTGACAGCAGGACGCGTCGCCCGCGCATCAATCGTCGCGCCGTCCGACGCTGCGCCTGCGATGGCAGACAAGTCGTACCGTGTGTGTTTTTAGCCCTTCGCATCTAAACAAATAAAAACAATATGTCACTGTGATATCGTAAGTACATGTGTTAACAACATGGACACATTTACGAAATTAGATGTAATGTGAAAAAAATAACCCCAATGGCAATGAGACAATTTCTGTTTTCTGCGTAGGTAAATCGTAGGTGTCAATTGAGAATATGCGTTATTGAAGTAATGCGAGTAGGCACGCTAGCGGACTCTTAATGTTTATATTTATATAGATCCAACACTACTGGAGATATAGGATAAGGCATAAATAGCTATCATGACATTGAAATTGTCAATCGCATTAAATGTAAACGCCTACATCAGCATTACGGCGTAGGTTTTTCGTAGCCCGTAGACCTGGACAAATTTACAAAAGAAGAAGCACAGCTTTGAAATCATACCGTTTCATAAAGATCGCTTATAATAATATCTTGTGAATATTACCATCACTGCATACTTACATTTCGAACAACTCAGTCTCATTGATGTGTAGTAGGTGACACTGCGCCCGCGCCAGTACAATTCGTCGTACGGAAAGTCCTCACTGACGCATCTATCGACACCTCACTTGACAGACGCAAAAATAACCTTTGTCTACAAAAAAACAAAAGATCGGATATAGTTTTCTTGTGTGTAGACAAATGTCAAAGCGTTTAAAATTGAATAAGTTTTTATTTCGCGTTATTTTTGTTCACGTCTCTCCAACGGTGGACAGTTGGCAGTGTGGCGTATGAATGAAGATGTAACGGCAAAGCTGAATAATTTTGTTACAAAGTGTGGAATAATGAAAATCAATTAATCAAGGCCTGTCATTAGATCACCACAGTTTACCGCTGCACACTTTAGTTAGACACAGTGTTTATGCGTTTGTGGCGCTTTTGCTTTGGTTTACACACCTACTTATGGTCTGTTCCAAAACTATAATATCTGTTAAAAATATGAACAAATGTGCCACTAGTAACAAATTGAGTGGTTCGATTTGAATACAATTCTAATTTAAAATCGCCATAAAGATGTTTCACATTTGACAATTGAGGTTAATTTTATAACCCCAATTTTCGTCGATAATTTTTCAATTGTTTACAATTTCATAATGTTATTCAAATTGTTGGAAAAAGTGGTGAGATTTGAAGTTAAAACCTTCTAAATACAGAACAGGGTTTGTTTATGCTTCATCAGATACTTCTTGAACAGATTACATTAAAATCGTTGATGCTCTTCCTCAGATGCTGCCTAAATCACCATGAAAAACTTATTCGGATAATTTCCAGCATCTAACTTTCAGTATAAGCTGCACTTGAATGGTTAAATCTGTCTTTTACATCCAGTACAAGTATACCCTCATCGCGGGATGTTCGAAAGAGTTACCGTGGCCCCGGCACAGGCAACTGAAGGAACACGGGTGGGTTTTAGTCAGTAAAAGTCTGACACGCCCTCCCGCTCCGCCCAGAGCGGTAGAAGTCATTTGATGATTGCCCATACAAAAAAAAGTATGCTCTCATCAAACCTACTTGTTCATAATAGATTCCAAATCTCGATAGCAATCGTAAATCTGGAAAATTTCAAAACTTTGTTGCGATAATTCCATCATATCCTCATACCAGAATTTGCTATCTCCACTAAAAACATTTTTTAACAATTACTAAGACAATATAAGGAAAAAAAATAAAAAATAGATAAAACGTTGAATGCCGACGCTTGTATAGACTTCCGTTCCGTTGTCTTGGACAGCGGTCGGATTGTTTCTTTTAATCTCTGCCTCCGTTGAACACAGAGCAGATAGAATCCAGAAGGTCTAAGCACTGAGTTATACAAGATTAGCCTTGGAGAACACCCCCAGTCTAACAGCATCTTCAGCTTCCCTTTTACCAGTCTTTTGACTGACAAATGTTGGAAATCAACCACATTGCCGATTATGTCTGATACCGACACGGATCAGCATACAGGGCCACCAGCTGGCTCTCCAATTTTTGACTCACCTTGTTTTATGACACCGTCACCACAATACTCTTTTTATTGAGCTGGTGATCTATTTTTAGCAATAGGTTGTGTCTATAATGAGGTAAAGCTAAACACGTCACAGTTTTTTGTTTTTTCTTTAATTTGGTATTTTTTCTCTGTCTACCCACTACCGCGGGTCTTGATCAGAACGACTTAGATTCGATCGTCTTTTGTTTCTTTGCATTCGTGTCTAATAATTTGCAAGTTATTTACTACTTCAAGCAGTTCAATGTGAACCTTCTGTTCTTCTTCACCCAGTGCATTAGCACAGCTAATGATGACCGGCGCGACTGCGCAGACGCACGTAACGGTCGCGCTCATTCATCAGCGCTGTCAGCGACATCTATTGAGAGCTGACTTCTGTAGCTTCTGTGTCACGCTACCGGTTCAAGTTATTGTTTTGTTTATTGAAATGTTACGTCTTTAATGCTATTTAAGATGGTAATCCGTTAGATAGAAACTTATGCTAATCTAAAATGTAATTGCGAGCTTTAGGTGTGCCCCTTTTTCTGTCAATTTTGAATGTGTTCAAGTACTTAATGATACTGCACGTGTTATTAGAATTACCACGTAAGTGCGTGCTTAGTAGCTGTAAGAAACACGAATAATACTTCAATGATATCAATGAGAATCCTTATATGTATATACCGCGCCATCCAATACCTATCAATACATCAAGAACATCTCCCGCCAACGAAGCAGTAGGATAAAATTGAAATTCAAGAATAGAATCTCTTTGTAGATCCACACACGCCGCTAGCTACCAACTACAATAGTTAGTAATAATAATGTTAAAGAAAAATAAACCATTAAAATATCATCAGTCATTGCGGCGACCCCCGCGGTGGGCAGGTCAGCGGCCAAGAAAAAACCTCCGAATTCAAATGAAGAATGATTCATTTATGAAAATGAAATGACAGATTGAATGAATGGTAAGACGGGTACAAAGGAGAGCGGCTACTGGCCATCGCTTTGTGGTATTGTGCCACGTGCTCCTGTGGACTGGTCCTCTGGGATTTGAGGACCAAATGCAAAGTAAAAAAAAAAAAATGAGTAGGTTGGTACAGAAAGGCTGAGCAACGTATGCTCTGTTTTGTCAGTTTAAACTTTAGGTAATGTCCTTCTAGAAGAATGTCATGCAATACTCGCAAACTCGCAATTGGTACCTACAAAAATGAGAAGTATAGAAGATAGGTGTCTACTATCTAGTTGAAATAAAGTTGTAAGTAAAAGGTTCTCTTTTGGCAATCCATTAATCTACTCGTCCTGTTCGGATTCTTGCAGATTTTTTGTTTCGGGGATAAGTATCGTATTGGGCTAAGACGCATTTATTAATCGATGTAATCGTAACAAAATTTTCTGTCTCTGTTTCAGTGGTCTCGAACGTCATAGAGCGAGATCGGTAGAGTTGCCAGCTAAAATCGATATATTTGTACCCAAAATCAGTATTTGACAAAAAAATACAATATTCAATCAAATTCCTTTATTTATTGAAAAAAAAAAACTTACAGACTAATTTATAACGAGAGCCCATATCGGTAGAAACACCGAAAAATCGGTAGGTTCGAAACCACTGCTCTGTTTTCTGTCTGTTTAGGATCAAAGTATCAAAATATACGTTCTTTTAAAAACCAGTCACGTCTAGACGTGACGTGAGAAGACTGGTTTTTTGGTTTTTGGTTTACGTAAATGGTTTGGTTCTAGAACCAAACCATTTACGTTTTTATTGCAGCAATCTAGCTAGTATTTATTTCTTACTGCGCCTCAAAATTCGCTTTTAAATTCTTGAATGTGATATAAATATTTCGTTTAACACGAAAAACCGCCCTGAATGCAACATAAAATATGTTCGACATTCAAAGTTGTGACCTTATCTCGTAAAAACGGCAATTACAGCTACCCTTGCAATCTCGTCGGGACCAAGAGTTAGTGAACTCCAACAAACACTAAGAAAGAAGGAATGGGCAATGAAATTAAAAATATGTCTTAAGGGCAATTAGCTTTAACTTTTACAGTAAGTGCCCTATCTGCTCGCCGGAGCTCCCCCGCGCTTTTCAATTGTGGGGAACCCGACCAGCGTTTCGGTCGGAGTGAATTTTATGAACTCGCCAAGAGTTGCGACTTTTGAACGAGTTCACTTAGCCTGCTGCGATAAACTCATTAACTTTTTGAATTAAAAAATTACTCAAGGCAAAACTTCCAACGAAGCATAATTTTTCAAGGTTTTCCTGTAAACATAACTTCTAAATAACCCACATAGTTGTATCGCGGCGAATCAAAAGCTAACTTTGCTGTGAGGTCAGCATAATCAAACAAAGGGCTGTGAACGAAGCAAAGCCGACTAGGCATATTGTTAAGCGTTCAGCTCTTCGTCTGACGAAGTGTTTAACAATAAATTTCCATTTAAAAAGCCGCCAGGTGTCTGCGGGGAACGAAGGAAGCGCGGAGGGGAGGGGGCCGCAGCTTCCGACGCTTTTTCCTTCATTTCCTTAAGGCCGCGTGGCTAGGGCGCCGCCCTACTAGAATTAAAACGTTCCTTTATTTTTTTATAATTATATGTACATACTGACATGCAATAAGGCACTTAATAGTTGGAAATGACGCAACATATAATATAGTAGTAAACTAACAGCATATAAAACAAAGCACCTAGGTACTGACCTAAATTATTCGCTATCAAGTTTTCAATCGATTGTGATGAAACAAAAACCTGACTTTATTGCCCTCAATCTCTTATTTTATCCATCGAATTTTATTTCCATAATAAGTTATGCAAATTAATGTAAAATTATACACTTTATCTGCAGCTCGTATGATAAAATATCAATCATAACAAGTACCAAAGCTACGTTTAAATTATTTTCCAAAATCGTATGGAGGGTTCCCGCCGAAAATCTACTTTTAATAGTCGCACCATTTAAGGGTGGGATTTATAACGGTACTACGGAACCCTATTTTTTTGCTTTACGCATCGGGCACAAGTACAAGAGGAGGCATAGTGTACTTCGCATAAATATCGGCGGGATAATAATTAAAAGAAGCGATAATGTCTGTAGCGCGGTGAAAAACGAGCGGACCATCCTTTTTATTTGATAAATAAAATTTATTCCCCACCGCCTGCCTTCCCCGCTTCTTTGTGGGTTTTAACTTCCTATAAACCGTTGTCTTTGTTTCTAAACTGTTTATGGAAAATACGAATTAAGTGAGAACGTAAACGAATAATTTTCTAAAGGACCAAGCATTGAGCTTTTGTTTTTTTTGGAGTCGTTCTTTATCACCGATCATCTTATGCAGATTACAGTTGGTATTGACAAGTTTTCTTTTGAATGGCTTTGATTTAATATAACACATAAACATAACATCACGCCTTGTTTCCCCACAGGGTTAGGCAGAGGTGTACTATAGGTACATCTCAGCCTGATTTAATAAGGTACTTAATTTATGTTAAATCAAACCTATACCCAATATCGATAATGCGCTCAGTTTGACTAGGTTTGCAATCAAATGCCGTCCACAAATACTTCGCCACCCTATCTAACAAGACAAAGACATCCACCCACCTGTCATTTTTAAGGAGTCGATAAGGTCTTGCACTTGCATCTCATTACAGTACTTCTTCCCCTCAACTATTAACCTACCCCAGGCATCCCCAAGGATCGCAATCGGGCCGGTTTTACGGCGCACTAAATATTCTCCCGGCGACAATTGCGATTATGAAAAGTGCACCGTTATTTATACCCCACCATCGTTTATTTTTTGTCGCCCCTTTCAAGGGCAATTAAATACCACCAGTCTTAAAACGCTTTGCATATTCCGTAGTTTATTATCGACCTGCTAATAAAGATAGTAAATGTCGCAGTAAGTCACGGAAAAATGTCGCAGGATGTTTGTGTTTGGTCTTTATGGGGGCAGCATTTTTCAACCGTGCGAAATGTTGTAGATAAATCATAAATACATAGGTCATTGGGAGGTAGGTAGGTAACTTTGATTAATCCTATTTAAAATATTTCATAGTAAAGCTACAACTTTGTACCTAGCTATGTACGCGAAACAGTCTCAAAACTTAAAACAAACGATTAGGAAAATAGAACTTCTTAATAACGGGATTAATGAAATTTCCTAGTCGTCGGAATCGAACCGCATTCCCCGGGGACGGCCTGTCAAAGTGCTCCAAACTCGCGCCGCCTGTCTCTGCGACAACTTTTAATAACCTTCTGTATCACCCAAATGGATTTGGGACCCAGCACAATCCGACACTCGTTACGTTTCCAACAAACTTAATATGAACGCAAACTTTCATAAAAGGGTGGAAGTACCTGCTTGTGAATACCACTTTAATTATCCAAATATGTAGGTACCCAGGGTGTAGCACTATGCCACGCGCTACGGCGTAAAGGTTATAAATTAGCATATCGATGAAGTCCATGGCTTTTTTTTTAATATCACCATGAAGACTATTAGGTGAAGTGAGCAGACCATAGTGTCAACTCCTAGCATCAAGTGGAATAACAGCTCATTTCACCTAAGTGTTCACGGTGATATTTTTACAGAATAGACCTGCAGGTGGAATGACAGCTCACTTCACCTAAGTGTTCACGGTGATATTTTTACAGAATAGACCTGCAGGTGGAATGACAGCTCACTTCACCTACGTGTTCACGGTGATATTTTTACAGAATAGATCTGCAGGTGGAATGACAGCTCACTTCACCTACGTGTTCACGGTGATATTTTTACAGAATAGACCTGCAGGTGGAATGACAGCTCACTTCACCTAAGTGTTCGCGGTTATATTTTTACAGAATAGACCTGCAGGTGGAATGACAGCTCACTTCACCTACGTGTTCACTGTGATATTTTTATAGAATAGACCTGCAGATGGAATGATAGCTCACTTCACCTGAGTGTTCACGGTGATATTTTTACGGAATAGATCGACAGAATCCAATAACTCCATATTTGGACACCGCTCAAAGTACATACCTACCTACTTACTTAGATATTTATTTAGAACTTCGGAACATCGCTACAGCTTTAAAAAAAAACTTATCGCAAAGCCCCAGAACCTCGAAACACGAGCGGATCTTTCCGAAGCGTGCATAATGGGGAACATCAGGCCTTCATCAAGCCCTGATAAGGCAATCTCGAGTCACTTCCTGATATCACCCTTCACGGAACCCCGCTTCTTCCCCGCACCGAAACGAAATTGAACCGTCTTAGATCTGTCTCGGCGTAATCCACGCTTATAATTGATGCGACAATGTCAAACAGGGCCCCGATACAGCCAGCTAATCGGAAAAATACGAATCCGCCACAACATGATCGATTGTTGCGACACTGACACACTCAATTACAAATTGATAAGACTCGATTGCTTACCGTTTATTTTGATAGAAGACAAACTTTGAGATTTCATTAGTCTTCGATACAAGCTAAGTACCTATTATCGACACTGATGTTGCTCGCTTCTTTCATAGTTCTAATACTCAATCATCGAAGTAAAACTCGAGCGCTTTATGGTTCAATACAGCATGTTAAATCTTGCAAATAAACAAAATATCACACCGGATCACTTTTTCCCCATAACGCGCCAAACGACATTGTTACTGGCTAGAAATTGTGGAAAAAAATTCTTTTTTCTTTTGAAATATTGAATTTTTACATTTATGCCTTTCACACCTCATAACGTAATAATTCTTGGTGGGAGCCCCTCGTGGAACTTTTCCGTAGCAGCGCAACATTCAAAATAAATGTTTAGCACTTTATCATCACCGTCAGTGTGTGGCACGCGACCTGCGTCTGCAGTCACTTTATTGTCAAACTTGTATTTACTTTATTGTGAAACTTGACTAGTATTGCCAGATTCGGTTTGAAAATTCTTTACCTGATTTCAAAATCTATATATACATCTCTCTCAGATATTTCGTTGTTTGAGCTATTTGAGATACCATGTTACCATTTTTTCATTGAGACCATATACGCCAGATTTTGGTTTTCTTTATCGTTGTTCATCTTCGACACTTGGCAGCCTAGAGCACCATCAAAAATTCACCAAAACTCCATCCAGCTTATTAAAATATTTTACAGCAATTCCATGTCACATCCACATGTTAAGAAAACCAATTAAGCAGTTCTAACCCTCAATTCCTCGCGCCTCTGACACAAATAATGTGACCGCAGCATTTAGTCTCTCCGGCCCTCGCAGGGGCATCGAACGATCTCTAATGGCATCCAACCACCAACTGGCCACCGCATTAATCCTTTACCGGCTCTTGATTAATTATTTAAAGTTGCCCGAGGGAGTGCTCTCGGCAACTCCGCAAATTGTTTACAACTGCTTGTTACATTACATTTACACGTCGGGGATCAAAAGCTTGGGTTTACGGCTACCTGTTTTTGGATTGTCAAAAACTATTTGGTTTTTAGATAAATTACAGAGTAAGTAGTTCTTACTTCAAGGAATCTTAAGATTCGTTTATAGATTTATAATCTGATTTGTAATTACGTAGAAAAAGGTAAAGTTGGTCATAGTTTTAAGATAAAGAAGACATATCAACAATGATTTATTTCGGCTCTCGGCTACGGTTCTTTACAAAAGTTAATACTCACTTACAAAGTAATAATTCAATTCTAACACAGGCTACAGTGATATTATCAAATTAAGTGCGGACAAGCGGACTCTTGACTTGACCGATGTAGTGACCCCTAATCCGCAGTAAATCTTGGGACCAACATACCCTGTCCGCGGCTGGAGGGTTAAACAACCTACTCCGCAATCATTTGTTACCTACACGCTGTAGACAAGACAGGGGTGCGCAATAAAGAAATATTTACATTCCTTCATAATTTAATACCGCCAGACCTTTCAGATTGCCCCGCACGGGATCGTGGGAGTATGCGAAAATAAAATCGAAATAGTTCACCGTGATTGATTGAGCTACCTGTTATTGATATTCTTGCTTAGATATTTATTCATTTGGAATATAGGAACGCTATAAATATGCATATTAAAGAAGTAATAGATATGATCGATCTTTTTCGCCACTCACAAGTACAGGAATGACCAAAATTCCTGAAAAGAATAACACTATACTATACACTTGAGACACAATTTGATCACCAAAATCAATCATATACATACATATTTAACACCAACGATCGAATTCTACCAACTATTCACGAAGCGTCCCAGAATAGGAACGTATAAGGCAGGGGAAGACCACAACCACATCAAAAATGGTTGTTCAGTGGTTCGGAAGTGTACACAGAGATAATGTGAACATTATACGAACTCTCGAGCCCGCATAATCGTGCTTATTATGCCGTGGAGCAAAAACTTACTAACTTGCATCTTTCGCACATTCATCCTGGTATATGCGTGCACACAAGTTGGCGACTGGAAGTCGGAATTCTTTCTATTTTTATTTTGGTGTCTCTTGAATGTGTGTTTATAAGATGGTAGTTTTCATCATGATAGGCAGGTACTGAAAGATTCCTGGGGGCCAAACACCACCTCTTAAAGCAGTATTATTTTAATCTTACTTCAGTGTGAGAAAGAGATGGAGCTATACAGGACGTCTAGCTCTATCTCTTTCCCACCCTCAAGTAAGATTAAAATAATACTGCTTTAAGAGGTGGTGGTCTAGGCTCTGATATTAAAATACAACATCATATTTTTTTTACAAATAAACAAACAAAGGAGTGCAGCCAGGCCTTTGACCAGGAGTAGGATAGATCAGGCTTATAAAAAAAAACAAGTATCCTCCAAAGGCCTCTTCTGACTCCCAATAGCCACCAACAAAACAAAGACCTCTTCTGGCTCCCAATAACCACCAACAAAGACCTCTTCTGGGTCCCAATAGCCACCAACTAGGTTCAAAAATTACATGCCTAATCCTATACTACCTAACTCAAAAGGTATAACTTACAAAAGCCGTAGAAGATAGGTAAATGGTATGATTCCATCCAGTACTCTCATTAATGTAACACAGGTAACCACTTTCGTACCCCTCTATACTAAGACATGATAATTTTGTTGGATGACCAAGGGCTATCGAGTTTCGGGTTCAGTAAACCGATAATTTTAGAATGTTGACCAAGTATACACGTTATGCACGATAGGTGAATTAATTACACTTACACTGAGTTTAGAGAAACTATAAATTATTCTTAAGAATTTAACTCGTAGGTAAGCCACTGTTGTTAAGCACATAGGTAAGTAAATAAGGGTAAGCTTTTATTTGTACGAATTAAAAGCAGCATTTACTTCAGTGCAACCAAGCGGAACCAGGGGCTGCGTTACCATTTGATTGACAGCTGCCCTTGTCCAATAGCAATGGCGAGACCTGACGAACACGTCAATCAAACACGGACCAACCCCACCTTATCAACAATACCAACTCCACATAATAACTCTTATCGCTTCGAACATAAGAGCCACAAACAGTGCACAGATGACATCGCGAGCCCCGCGCGGCCGAACCATCACGCGAACGCGATCGCCCCATTATTCGCCGCCCTTTGTAATTTGAATTTCGAATTCCAATTCGTATTTTGTGGTAAAATAAAAAGAACACCATTTCGACACAATGGCGTCAAGGGCGGTGTTCTGACATGCGATCAAGTTATTACATTAAAGGAAATCGTACCCGCGAGCCCGGGCCCGCCTCACAACCATGTTATTGAAAGTTTCCAGGAATAGCATTCTATAGCATTAATTTGTAATCGGCAGTTCATATTTTATAGAACAAAGTTAAAAGCCGTAAACCATTAAGGGTCAGTTTCCACTAAACGGAAAAATCCTCGCGGATGCTCGAGCACTTTTTATATTTCACTGAATAAGTAACTGTATCAATATTAAATAAGTATCATATAAAATTCGATGCAGACATCAAGCGTTTAATCAAGTGTCGAATTTTATACTTAAACCTCCATACTAATAAACTTCACTTATTATATCAGATGAATAGTTACAATACACGGTTACGGTGTTCTCTCTTTCAGTCGTCAGTAATTTGACTTTCGAAAGAAGAAGACAAAGCGTTGTGTAACTATACAGACGCTATACAACGTTTATTAGTAAGGAGGTTAGTCAATATTGATACAGTTACACAGACACACCCACACACAGACAGACAGTTATACAGTTGATATTGATACAGTCAGGTCCTTAATCAGTGAAATTTAAAAAGTGCTCGAGCATCTGCGAGGATTTTTCCGTTTGGTGGAAACTGACCCTTATGAAATAGATTTAAAGCACACATTCAAGCAATTATTAAGTTCCATTGTTTTTATTACAGAGAATGGACTGCCCCGACGACTACGCACTGCTTACACGAACACGCAACTACTGGAATTGGAGAAAGAGTTTCATTTCAACAAGTACCTGTGCCGACCGAGAAGAATTGAGATCGCAGCTTCATTAGATCTTACTGAGAGACAGGTACGTAAGAAAATACAAAAAATAGCATCTCCCCTTATGGGCTCCCACACAAAACTGCGAATTCGCATCGCATTGCAGTTTTGTGCGGGCTCCCGAAATGTCCTCAAAAATTCCACATAATGGCATAAAGACACATTAAATGAGTTCTGATGATAGATTATTATTTGATAGAGAAAGTTTATAATCTACTGGTAGTTTATCGAATGTTTATCTACCGCCAATGGTCATGACGTCATACTTACACCCCAATGGTCATGACGTCCCGATACAATTTGGTAATTTTGAGAGAGCTATCGCCAATGTCCATACTACGTTGGATATAAGTACTTATATACCGGTTCTTGTCCGCTCACCGCAAGCTATGCAACATCGGGCGCGCTCAGTACTTGGGTGACCGCCTGGGAACGACGCGTGACGTTAGTTTTTGCTTTTCACATGTTTATTTTGGTCTAAAAATGTTTTTTCTTTTATTTTACCCGGACCACCGTCTATTTTTTTTTTGTTATTGACTTTGCCCATTAAATCAGAACTAAACTTAAATAGCCACATTTCCGCCTTACCTTTACTACACCTATGTATAAAGAATCTAGATACTAACTTGAATTTTTTACTCTTGTTACAGGTAAAGGTTTGGTTCCAAAATAGGCGTATGAAGCACAAGCGACAAACACTCAGTAAGACTGAAGATGGTGACGACAAAGACTCCACCACATCAGAAGGTGGCAAGAGCTCTAAGACGGGACTTGACAAATTTTTGGACGACGACGGTCCGTTATCCGGCAAGAAGAGTTGCCAGGGTTGCGAGTTACCGCCCGGTGCACTTTGTTCTCCTGCTGAGGACCTACCAGAGCTAGCTTCACGTACACGGAATAATAATACTCCAAGTGCCACCAACAACAATAGCTTTGCGAGCGATGGAGCCTCTAGTGTGGCATCTTCGTCCTCCCTGGACAAACTTGCCGAAGACGACTCACGAGACGGACACCCTCCCCTCACAGCAATGACCGCTGCTCCTAGGAACTTGACCAAGAGGATCAAGCAAGAATCGAGGAAGAGATCACCTTCACTGGATGCCACATGTAAAGTGTCGCCGTCGTCCTCTAAAGACGGACTTGGCCCAGTCGTTGGTCTTTCGGATAATGGAAAATTTTCATCAGTTAACTTGACACCGTCTTCGACGCCAGGCACTCCATCGAGTATGCATCCGAGTCCACTGGGCCATTATCCTAGACCGTCGCCTCCAAACGCCCCGCCGGGCCCGCCGCACCTTCAAGCCGTACCCAACGCGATGCCTGCCTACGTCATCAGAGGTAACGCGCCACCTGGACAGTTCGTACCGCACCCAGACTTCCGCATGGACACCAAACAGTTCATTGGAAAGCTTGCGCAATACCCCCAAGGTAACAGAAACTATGAAGGATACGGAACCGCAATTCAGTCTGCTGCTGAACAACACGGATATGTGCGAAATCAGCAGCATACACGACAGGAGGGATCCCCCTCTACGAGAGCGACAAACGGTGTAGCATCAAGGCAAGCGTACCCTCACGAAATGTATCAAAACTATGGATATCCCGCGTATGGAAAAGATCAAGCAGCGTACGGGCACCCGGGATATGACCAATCGCAGAGTTACAGTGGGGAGCATATGGGGTATGCAAACAGCCACTATGGGTACCACTACCACGAAGGTGCGCAACATGATCACGGACACAACTATTATGCTGCTGACGGACAAAAAACCGCACATGGGACAGACTATTCGAAGAATTACTATGATGGGAATGCTTACTCGCAGCAGGCAGCTGGGTACGCGGCGGCAAGCGCGCAGGCAGGCGCGGCGGGCGCGGCGGGCGCGGCGGGTGAGGCCTACAGCGGCGCCGAGTGCGCCGACGGCTACGGCTCCTTCCAGCAGTTCTACGAGGCCACGCACGCCGCGCCTGCCGGAGACAACTCCAACTCCTCCTCAGACTTCCACTTCCTCAGCAATCTCGCTAATGACTTCGGACCAGAATATTACACCATTTGAGATAAGGACTTCGCCGAGCAGGCGAGTGATCTGTTCGTGTAAGCTTACTTATATGATACTGTGTATGGAACGTTTAATATATTAAGGGTTATGGTGTTGACACTCCAGTGTTCGCCCAAGGCGATGACTGACGAGATTACTATCCACGGCTAATCCTAATCCAATTTAAGTTTGTTATACTATAGTTGCTATAAGAAATGATAATGTAATAAATTGTAAATAAATACGTATTTCTTAATTATTGTAATAGATAATAAACCTTAATTTTTACTCTGATGCGTACAGAATAAAGAATAGATATTGAAATTGATTACAGACATTTAAATAATTGCCCAGTTGCAACACTTATCGAGAAAATTATTGTAAATGAAATATCGCAGTTTTTCAATCCACAAGCCATTGTTTGATACATCGCAGATTGCCAATTAATACTACTGTTGATATAACGTTTAAATAAATTGTAATTAAAAATGGTATCAATGTAAATTTCTACAAAAAAAATATGTAAAAAAAAAGTTTATCCTGTATCTAAACACCTTTTCACGTGTTCATGATAAGAGATAATATTTGAATTAAAAAAATCATTTTACGACACTTATTAATAGAAATTGTTTACAAACTTAAGGAATAGTCGTTGCCTTATTTAGTTAATATTGTTTTGTGACTATAAGACATACTGTAGATACATTATAAGATAGTTTATTGTAAGTCATTATTATTGTAGATATCATCAGCTATCATTTTGGCCTATTAAAAAAATAAATCATTTGGTGTCACATGTTTTCTGCTTTTACTCCTACTGCCCAAAAAATACCAATTTCACATGGACCCACTATCCTGTCCCCCCTAAATCATTTATAAAACAATCGTGCAGTCAATGCTATTCTATTCTATGGTATATAAAGCGCCACATGTATGAGACCGATTTAGAGCCAGTATACTATAGTGTGCAAAGAATGAAAATCTTACCGAGATCGCTTCTTTGCTTTATCATGAATGAGGTGCTATAAGCATGGGTCAGTCTATATGAATAAAGAATTATACTAACCCAGGACCAATTACAAAAAGTATTTAAAACTTGATTTACTGAAATTTTTTTAATAAAGGTCTATGGAACCAGAGTCAAAGGGAGCCCACACAAAACTGCGATGCGACGTCGCATCGCAGTAATCTGCGAGCTGCGCATTGAATTGTAGCTACAATACAATGCGCAGCTCGCAGATTTTTGCGATGCGATGCAAATTCGCAGTTTAGTAGGTGACAAATAATATTTGAGTAAAATAGTAGAGAATACTGATATTAATTTATTATCATACTAGAACTTGCGAAATAGAGAGAGATTAAAAAAGTTGTGATCATTTAACTAAACAATGTTATACACTTTTTATAAATATCAATTATTCAGAAACAGAAATGCATTATTTTTTAAACATTAAAATTATTGGAAATAAAGACATTAGAATCTGGTTACATTCATAAAATTAGGTTACATTTTATATTGAAACTCAATGAAATTGTTATCTAGGAGGTATATAGTTCTCAAAACTTCCTATTTACTGGAGAATATTAGATATTGTATATAAAAATTTGTGATCAGATCATCCCTTTATCTGACTAGTGTAGATACCAAGATTCTAATGCATACTCCAGTAAAGCCTTGTCACAAGACCATAAGACTTGCAATTGTTACTTAAAAAGTATTAAAATATTTTTATGAAGTAGATGGTTTCGCCGCTTGCATCTGCGCTTGCAGCTTCATTTCAATCATCATGCAAATAGCTTTGTGAACCTTTGATTTCTCTATGCCTAACATTTTTATTTTGTCCATTTGTTCCGTTACAAAAGCTACTTTCCTCTGGAAGTAGTCCTTAGCACCAGGAATATCCTGAAAAGACAAAGGCTGTTTAAAACACAGGTAAAATGAGGTAACTGAACATATAAAACAGCAAAAGGAGCACAAACTTCAATAAAGAATAGGAGTTAGTCTTAACCAAACAAAAGGAATCAAAATTAAATAGTCATTGATGAACAGGAATAAAAAAATAAATAAAAAATAAAAATAATTGTTAATAATAAATATATAAATACTATTTTTATATATTTTTTTTTTATAATATTTATATTCTAATATTTAAAAATATAATTTATATGTATTTATTGTAATAAAGGAATATAATTGCTGCACTGACTTCACAAGAATTTACAAAATTATGGCTTTCTGTTTACACATAACTTACTTTCTGTGCATAATATCCAGTTCCTATATCAATAAGCACATGCTCAGTATCTGATATTTCGCCGGGGATGTACATAGATCCAGTCAGCGGTACCAGTATGCTTTTGCCTTTACACTCAGGAGTCAGTTTCTCAACACATTCTCCCGATTCCATAAACTTTCCTTGAGCTATCTTCAATGTTTGTAAAGAGTCTTGAAATACGGTCATTTCCTGAAAAAAAATACAAACGTATAAATGAAAATATCTCTTTGAAACAAATCATTGTAATCAGGTATAACCTAAGTACATCTGACAATAATAAATTGGTTATTAAACATCGAAATGACTGAATATTATGTAAGAAATAACTAAACTGAGACATATATCCCGCAGGCATTCATTTGCCGTTGTATATTTTTAACTTACTTGATCCAATTGCTGTTTGAGCTGGGCCAACTGCTGTAAATTGAGCTTGGATAAATCGATTTGATGCATTCCTGGCGCTGGTGCACTTGATACAGTAGCCATTGTTAATAAAGTTGATACTTTACACCTAGTTTAATACGAATAGTGACTAATTTATATAAATGCAAGATTTCTCAGCATAATTCGCAGAACGTAACCTCAAATATTTGCCCCACAGCAATAAAGACAGTTCTAATCTAATTTTGACATGCACTTGACATAGCTGTCAACATGTCAGTGTCAAATTAGAATAAGGATGTACATTGATCACTGAGTTGACATCGACTGTCGATAAATGCTGATTCTGATTCTGAACACTATTACTCCTGGCGGAGGTCGAACTTCTACTATTTCAGAGGGGCAATTCCCGTAATTAACGGACGTTCACAGTCTGATCTGTCTCAATATTATGTCAAAAATACCTAATTCCGTACATTTTTGACAAGTTTTTGACATTTGAGTTGCATTAGTGTCATACGTTGTATGCAATTTGCAGATAAGTATTGAAGGTTGTATATTGATGATATTGTGGCGGCATATCTACATCGCCACAATGGAATGCATCACACTGACGTCACGAAAAATCCTGCATCGCGCAATCAGAGTTTACCGCGCGACTAGCATATATACAACATCCCGACATCAACCGTCGCTCGGGCAGTAGCCCAACAGACACAATACCCGTCTGGTCGGAGGATCCTCCCTTTTCATAAAGGATGAGTGAACTTTACACTCTGTTCCTCATCTATACTAATATTATAAAGAGGAAGAGTTTGTTTGTTTGTTTGTGTTTGTTTGGTTGAACGCACTAATCTCAGGAACTACTGGTTCGAATTGAAAAATTATTTTAGTGTTGGATAGCTCATTTATCGAGGAAGGCTATTGGCTATACAACATCACGCTACAACTAACAAGAGCGGAGCATCAATGAAACATGTTGCAAAAACGGGGAAAATTTATTCCTTTTGCGAGCTTCCGTTGCGTGCGCTGCGTAAACGGAGTTGCGCAAAAACCATGTATGACAGGATTGTTCCTCTTAAAAAGTTCTAAAAAAAAGTCCGCAATAGCATATGTCTATCTATTAAGGTTGGCTCACTATAACATTTTTAATGGTAATCAAATTTGTTATAAAATAATACATTACTTGCGAAGGTGTTTTCATAAACATGGTATTAATACTTATCCAAATAAATTGTATTGTAGGTTGATTAAGTACATGTAAATTCCTTTTTAAATTATTTGAATCGTATTTTTCGTTTAGAAATTACGACGGGTATGCTTAAAGTAAGAAAAATGCGCTTAGTCTATTAGTTACATACACATTTAATTTTTTATTGACTGAACGCGCTAATCTGTCACTTCCAGTTGGGTTAGAAAAATTCTTCTTGCACTATAAAGTTCAATTCTTGAGGAAGACTATAGAGTATGTAACATTACGCTAGGACCCTTAGAAGCCGGGCAAAAACAAAAAAAAGGAAGAACGAGCGCTAAGCGAATACGAAAAAACAGCGCGGGCAGGCGATGCGCTGCGATGGGGTGGGTCAGGGGAACAAGAAATTTTACGCGGACGAATCCCGGGCGGAAGCTAGTGCTTCTATAATATGATTCACGACCGTAACAAATATGAATTTACAGAATTAGAGTCATCAATACAACTATCTAACTTAGAGTTGGCCTCAAATGTCATGATTTCATGACATAGTCATTCAATAGTGTAATTTTAAAATAGCGCTTTCGCCAGCGATAGCACCAGGGTAGCCCGCGATATTCAAATTTTCTTACGTTTTTTTTCAATTTTCAGGTCAGTTTTAGTTTGTATGTTGATCAAAATATGATTCGCGATTGTAACAAATGTGTTTACTGAATTATAATCATTAATATCATCAATACAACCCGGAAGGTACACAAAAATAAAACATTTTTATGAATTTATTCCGCAATTTTGTAGGCGTGATTACTATATATAGCCATGCCAAAATACAGCTTTTAGTCATACCCGATGAGCAGTTTGGTTTTAGAACGAATCACTGCTGTGTCCGCCAATCCACCGTATAGTCGAGTACATAAGTGCAGGCTACCAAACGGGCAACATGACTGGAGCGCTCTTCTTCGACGTGGCGAAAGCGTTTGACAAGGTATGGCACAATGGCTTAATTTATAAGCTATATCAGCTCAATGTGCCAGACCGGCTCGTGCTCATCATACGAGACTACCTGTCAAATCGCACCTTCCGCTACCGCGTAGGAGAAGCCCTATCATCACCGCACCCGATCCGAGCTGGTGTGCCTCAAGGCTCCGTGCTCTCCCCCCCCCCCTTATTCTCGCTCTTCACTAGCGACATACCCAAGCATAGCAAGTGTCAGCTGGCCCTATTCGCTGACGACACAGCTATATATTACAGAGGTCGTTGCACCGACTCCATCTCCGCCAACTTCAATCAGCAGCCAATGCTCTAGAGCAATGGTTCAAGAGGTGGCGGATCGAAATAAACCCAACCAAAAGTACAGCTGTACTGTTTACCAAAAAGGGTAAAAACCTCAATGCACACACCCGTACCCGTCCCATCACCATGTCAGGCCAAAAAGTCCCTTGGGACACAAAGGCCAAATACCTAGGGGTGATACTCAACAACCAATTAAAATTCACCGAGCACATAAAGTCAGTACGTAACCGTGCTAACTTTGCACTCGGTCGCCTCTACTGTCTCCTCAATACACGTAGCAAACTAGCCCTTAAGGCAAAGGTGAGAATCTACACTACGTGTATACGCCCTATTATGACATATGCTAGCGTTGTGTTCGCACACGCTAAGCCGTCAAAATTAAATAAGATGCAAACCCTCCAAAATCGATTCATGCGCCGAGCCACGGGTAGCCCTTGGTTCGTACGAAATGAACGATTACATTCCGATTTAAATCTGCCGACCATCAAGCAGTTTATTAAAACTTCAAGCAAACGCTTCTTCGATTCTGCTACTACTCACAATAACCCACTAGTAGCAGCAGCTGCCCGATACACACCATCACACATATCTAGCATACGTCGTCCCAAACACGCATTACTAGACAGAGACGACGATATCACACTCTTTCAAGAAAGCCAAAAGTTAGCTCGCAAAGCAATCACCACTACACATGACAAACGTCCCACGTTCCGTACTCGCCGGCGAGTACCTACGCCGCGACTTAAAGTAGTAAGACAATCCCCCCGACCCTTGACCCCGCCCGCCCGTGCGGAGCAAGTAGCTTTAAATATAGCCCCAAATAATAATATCAATCAGATACAACAAGTCCCCACTTGCTCAGTAATCAATAGCGCCTTAAGTCTAGGTTCGAGTCCCGAAGGGGGCACCCTTAGACGTGCTATTTAAAAATTTTGTTACACGGTGAGAGGCCCTTATGGCCCTACCAAAGCCCGGTTACGCAGTAAAGGCTCCCGGAGCCAACTAGCAAAAGGTCCGAATAAAAAAAAAAAAATAATAATTGGGAAAGTGAGATGACATGTATGTCAAAATGTATATGTGTGAGCAGGACATAGCATAATTTTTCTATCTCTATTTGCGTATCGGTTTTTTGTTGTTTGCCATCACTAGTCATAGGTGGCAAACAAGTTGTGGTGTTAAAAGATTTTCGTTGATAAAAACTGTGAAACGCTTATTTTGTGTAATTTGTGACTTTATTGATATTCCAAAAGGTAATATTTGTTGTGTAGTGATGGTGAATTGTTATATATATGGCTGTAAAAGTCGTAGTGAACGAAATCTACCAAACATAACCTTTCACCGGTAAGTAGCATTTTGTATCTATTACTGCAGGTAAATCAAAGAATTATTGTACTCAAGACTATTTTCTGTCAATAATAAGCTTTATTGATGATTTCATCAAAACAGATGATACAATCCTAACTAGTTTTTTGTAATAACCGACTTATGACAGGCCTGTTGGTCTAGTGGTTAGTGACCCTGACTGCAAAGCCGGAGGTCGTGGGTTCGATTCCCACCCAGGACAAACTTTGTGTGATGAGCATATTGTTTGTTCTGTGTCTGGGTGTAATTTATCTATAATATGTATGTATTTATAAATTATATAAGTATGTATATCAGTTGTCTGGTTACCATAACACAAGCTCTGCTTAACTTGGGATCAGATGGCCGTGTGTGAGTTGTCCCAAGATATTTATTTATTTATTTATTATTTTATGTGTGAGGCATATTAAGCTAGGTTGTGATTTATGTTGCTGCGTGACATTTGTCAATAGTCGGATAATAGCTTGACAGGGATACCAGCACTTGATGATTTTTACCACTAAACGTATTTAATCTTTTCCTTTTTTTTTTAGTTTCCCGATTCACAGTGTGTTAGAAAGCCCGATTTTGTTGCATGCCCTTTTTATTACAGAAATCGATAGTATTTATCATTTTAGGCACTACAGTCAAAGTCCGGCATCGATACGACTAGTAGATTATTTTAAAAAAAATCTCAAAGTTCCTGTATAACCGGGTCATGAAAATAATAAAAAAAATTATATAAAAAAAACCAGCCTACATATTTATATTTCCATTATAACTACTAATTAAACTTATAATACCTAACTATCTGACAAATTTTCGTGTCTGTATTGCAAATAGATCGCGAAATATTAATATTTTTATGTTTTTTACTTTTTATTTAATTTCTTGGCAATAATGCGGTATTAGATAGAGATATTTGACCAGCCGATTGTCTACATGTATGTCTATCGACAATATTAAAACCACAATCTAATTCAGCGTTATTTAGAAGTTATGAGAATTTTGAGTTATATCCGGATTTTTTTGTACTAGGGTTGTCACTTTATCCAGAAATTTAAATTTAATATTTTTTTAATTTTGAGTTATAGCTGAAAGAAGTCGTATATATTATCGATTAATTATCTTTATATGTGCATTTACCAATAACTGAAACTATACACTCTTATTCTTTGATTCTTTTACTAAGTCCGCCTGGGTGGATACCACCGACTTGTCTATTTCTGCCACCAAACAGTAGTGTTGCACTATTGTGTTCCGGTTTAAAGGACCAGTTAGCCAGCAAAATTATAGGCACGTTAGACAGAACACTTTGAAGACTCAGGGTGGGTAACGCATCTGCCGTCTCATTTATAATAATAATATTCCACAACTTTCACACAACGCCATCTAGTCTCAAACTAAGCAGAGCTTGTGATATGAGTACTAGACAACTGATAAACATACTTATATATTTCTAAATACATTGTTTTATTTACTTTATATTTACATTTATTAATATCTATAATACATGATAACACTAAATAAATACATACATATTAAAGATAATAACACCCAGACACAGAAACAAATGATCGTGCTCATCACACAAACATTTGTCCTGGGTGGGAATCGAACCCACGACCTCCGGCCTAGTAGTCAGGGTCACTAACCACTAGACCAACAGGCCAGTCATTAATCATTATTCTTGCGCGACGTGTCTAGATGGACGATATGTGATATAGGCGACAATGACCGCTTACCACCAGGTGTCTCGTCTACTTGTTCATCCATATAACTAGTGTAAAAAAAGCTATGCCCTTGCAATAAAAAACATTTTCATGGTAAATGGTAAAAGTTAAAGATTTGACGGTGATACTAATTAAAATCTTGTCAAGATTATTTGTAATGTTTACTAAATATCAAACAAACATTATTTATGTCTTTTTTTTAAAAGGTGGTCCTGAAAGTTTAATATGTATTTTGATGATATGCTACATGTGACTTGGGAAGGAGTCCACCCTCGAAAGGCATTAGCTAAAACCCCAAGTTATTGCATGTAGCATGGAGAAACGGGGGTGAGGCATCATGGAGCCGTTCCAGACTCATGATGTCACTTTGCCTCAGCAGGAATTGACCCACCCTGCTGGGGGATGTCCATCTGGGCTCCGACCAGAGGACTTAGTGCGAGGAGGGCATGAGGGCGCCAACCCTCATGCTGGTCAACGAGCGGCAATTAGTGAAGTTGTGGATAGCGCCACAGCCAGCACTCTTCAACCTCCGGGAGTGTTTGCAAATACACGAGGAGACGATTGTGAAAGCGGTCCTTCAAACACTAAGGTACTTACTCGGCTAGACGCTTTTAAGCTTTTTAAGGGAAAAGCTAGAGACTTAGCCGTAGAGGAGCGGATAAAATTGGTATTTGATTATTTTGGCCCTCAATACCAATTATCGCAGACCAGTGAAAAGTTCAAAGGCGTACTTGCAGCGTTTCTTTCCAAAAGCTCAGATTTACTAAAGCGCTGTAAAGGAAATGAACCTTTTTTTCTAAAAAAACACGAAACATGGCTTAGTGGAACACTTATAAGTGGTAATTTGAACATTTCTGAAGGAAGCGAAGGTATTTTATCTCCAAAATCCAAAAAGTTTAAGACGTTAAGTAGGACTCAACAATATAGATCCAAAAGACAACTGCAGGAGGTTCTAGAAGACAGTCCTTCTTCTAATAAAATCAAGGCATTTATTGGATCGCTTAAAATTAATGATAAAGCATTGTCTCATACATCAGCAAAGAGTTTAGAGACTATTATTAATTTATGCCTTTCATCCGATACTGCTTCTACCGAGATTTTGAAGAAAATAGAGCATTCCGTCCAACCATATACCCCAGAGGAAGCTCTTTCTATTCTTATTGATAGGAATCTATCGGTTGAAACTTATAATAAGTTTCATTTGGACATGAAAAATCGTGGAAATGACATATACCCGCCGTATCACAGAGTACAATAGGCAAAAAAAATGTGCTACCCTGATCAGATACAAATATCTGAAAGAGAAGCTTTTGTATCTGTAAAAAATTTAGTAAGGCACACATTTGATCGCATTCTGTCATTAACGGACGCAGTTTTCATCAATTTCTGCACACACAAAGAAATTCAAACAGTAAAATGCGTTTTAAAAGGATTTTGGGGATTTGATGGATCTACAGGTCAATCATTGTACAAACAGAAATTTTCAGATGCAGGAGTTGATGAAAATTCTATGTTTGCAACAACTTTTACTCCATTACAAATTTCGACGAATACTGGTGAAATAATTTGGATGAACCCTTCGCCACAGTCATACCGATATTGCAGGCCTGTGCATATTCAATATAAAAAAGAGTCACAGGATTTGATTAATTCCGAAAAACAGCTTGTTCAAAACCAAATTGACAATCTCACTCCCATGCTCGCCAAAACATCTGAGGGCCATCAAATTAAGATCAAATGTGAACTATATTGCGCTGCTATAGATGGAAAAGTGTTAAATACTCTTTTAAATACTAAATCTCAGTTACGTTGCCCGTACTGCCAGTTGACCTCGTCACAGTTTAATAATTTAGATGCAGTATTTTCCAGCTCTGTTGACGAAAGCCTTTTGCATTACGGTGTTAGCCCATTACACTTTTGGATCCGAGCCTTAGAATTTGTTTTAAAACTGGGATACAAAGTTATGGTGAAACAATGGCGAATTACGCAAAAATCTGCAGAATACAAGTTAGTTGAAGATCGCAAAGCTAAAATCCAAGATGATATCAGAAATAAATTGGGCCTCTTGGTAGATGTGGTACGCCCAACTTCAGGTACCACAAACGACGGAAATACTGCCAGAACTGCGTTTTCTGATCGACATCGTGCAACGTTTGCGGAAATTTTAGGTATTGAGAAATGGCTATTGGATGATTTATACATTATTTCAATTGTTTTATCCAGCAATTTACCAATTGACGTTGAAAAATTTGCAACATTTTGTAATCAACTGGCACATAGATATGTCGAGACCTATAACTGGCATCCAATGTCAGTCACAATTCATAAAGTTTTAGCTCACGGTGCACAAATAATAGCAGCATCGCCATTGCCAGTTGGAATGATGTCTGAACAAGCGGCTGAATCAAGAAATAAGTTTTGGAGGATTGATAGGGAGTATCATTCTCGAAAAGTTAGTCGTGAAGCTACAATGTTCGACCTGTTCCACAGAGCGCTTATTACCTCTGACCCAGTTATTTCTGATTTTCATTTAAAGGACAGAAATAAAAGTGCAAAGAGGATCCCATTACCAGCAGTAGCTTTAAGTTTGCTGAAACCAGTTAATGTTGAAAATGATTTAGTGGATGATCATTCGTCATTCACTGAACATGATGAGACTTTAATCATTCAAAATGAAAACCAAGATTTATAATTTTTTAGTTTTTTGTAAATATTTGTAGTTTTTGCAACCCGGATAAAACTTGATATTTTCGAATGAGACAACCCTAGCCAAAATAGAAAAATTCTCATAACTTTTAAATAACGCTGAATTAGATTGTGGTTTTAATATTGTCGATAGACATACATGTAGACAATCGGCTGGTCAAATATCTCTATCTAATACCGCATTATTGCCAAGAAATTAAATAAAAAGTAAAAAACATAAAAATATTAATATTTCGCGATCTATTTGTAATACAGACACGAAAATTTGTCAGATAGTTAGGTATTATAAGTTTAATTAGTAGTTATAATGGAAATATAAATATGTAGGCTGGTTTTTTTTATATAATTTTTTTTTATTATTTTCATGACCCGGTTATACAGGAACTTTGAGATTTTTTTTAAAATAATCTACTAGTCGTATCGATGCCGGACTTTGACTATAGTGCCTAAAATGATAAATACTATCGATTTCTGTAATAAAAAGGGCATGCAACAAAATCGGGCTTTCTAACACACTGTGCGATTGAACCATTTTTAAGAAATATTTGAACTGGTACGGGCCGAGTTTATCTAACTATACTGTTTATATTTTGAGGTGAAAATAAATTTATATCTTAGTTTAAATTGTAATAAAATAATAATTACAATTCATTTGTTTTCGCGCTTCACCTTCACCCCGGAAGCATTTAGTTCGCGCGCGTCCTGTTTTTATTTGCTACACTACTGTTATGTAAAGCACTCTTGATTATAAAGTTTTACTATGAGATTAACCCTGAAATATCAAAATAAATGTCTGCTGTTTCACGCATGAAATTGATGTTTTAGTTTGCTATTTCAAAAAAAGTGAAAAAAAGAGAGAAAAGTAAAGCTATAAATATGTCACCCCTGAAAGGTGACAATGAATTGAATAACTCTTTGCAGACGTAGTACAATCAAAAGACTCAATTAGTACCAGATTACCCACACGATAGGGGTAAAGTTTAAGTATGGCTATATTAATTGCACGTAGCTGTAGTAATGTACTTATGTCGAACTATCGCTATCTCATACTGCATACGCTGAGGACTTGTCTACCTCTATTCTCTGTCTACGATACAGACAGATGGACTTAGCGTGACTTGTCTACTACAGAACTAAAAAAAAAGAACCTGTTCCACGAACTCGACGAACGAACTCAATAGAGGCATACATAGTCGATTTTCAATTAATCAATAGTGGTACCACTCGTACACTTATTGTTTAGTTGATTCTGGTAACAACACTACCAAACTTCATACTTCAATAAAAATAAATTGAGAATTTATTTGCGATTTGAGACCGGAGACAGCGGATTTCCAGATTATTTTAGAATTTGTGTAGATGTAATAGCACGAAATAACGTAATCGTGTGACGTATCATAATAGTGCGCTTAAATTAAATATTGAGCAAACAGGTTAAATCTATTATTTGTTCTAAGGTGAAACGTTAACCCCAATCCAACCTCGTCATGTCTGTCACCAATTTGGATACAATAGAGAATTTTCAAAATTTTATTAGGTAAGCTAATGATTTTCAATTAAGATTCCCATTAAATTTTATCAGAAGATTTGAGTCCTTTCAGTAGAATCTTTGAATATGACATAACTTTTGTGCGTTGCGTGCATTTCAAACACTCTACAACTTCTGTAGTACTTATAAAGAAAAATAATAATTTTAGTGTACCTAGTTTATTTTTAAGAATTAAATTAAAACTTCATAGAATTAAGTCCATTGACAGCTCCATTTTGCAAGGACCATAAATCCTTACTTAATGTTGTATGGGTAAAATATCTGTTAATAATTATTGTTTTCAACAGTAATTATTATCAAATGTGTTTCACCTTTTGCTAAGGTCACCAAAGATAACAAAATGCTATTAATTTCCTACTTAATGGCTTTGGTGCAACATGCTTTGTTTATTCTGATATAACCAGATTATCCATCTAAACAAAACACTGATATGTATAGATAAAAATTGTGATAACAGCAATCTGCCTACCCTACTGAACTAGGTACTGATATCTAGAAGTTTTGTGTTCCAAGTCCAATGATTAACACAAAAATACTTGTATTTTCAGGACACCTGTTCTAACAGTGGTTCATTTTTCTGCTGAATGGGCAGAACAATGCAAGCAGGTCACAGAGGTGCTAAAAGAACTGGTAAAGTTACCGGAAGTACAATCCAGTGGAACCAAAATAGCTTTATGTGATGCTGAAAAGTTATCTGAAATCTCGTTGCAGTTTAAGGTAAAAATAATTCTTACTTTTTAATAAAAAAAAATTACACAAATGCAAATTAGAATGATAATGTAAACTGTAAATAATAGAAACATTTGTGTAAATAATGTAAGCACTTCTGCCCACCTATTGACATGCAGCATCTTTTGTGTTGTTTATTTTTAGCCATTCTTGGTATGCACCCACTGGCTCATCCACATCAATCTGTTTGTATACCTGCCCCTAGCTTCTGACCTTTCATAATTGCCCATGTAGGCTTATGTGAAATAAAATATTTTGATTTTTATTTTGTCAGCCTTCATCTCAAGTCTTGTGGGGCCAATCTTTTAAGCCTCATGAATGTCTTGGTTTTCATTAGGTTAGATGCTAATTTATTAGGATGGGTCATAAATCCTTTTCTTGTAGGCACCTGACCTTTGTGTGATTTCTTCTTTAACACATATGATGCCACTCCACATTAAAACAATGAAAAATCTATTGTTTTATGCGGAGTTGGCAGCGAAAGGGTTAACCAGCGAAAGTCTGGACTTTTTTTGATAGAAGCCAATGGTGTTTTCTTAGTTGTAGGCTCGATGCTTTACACTTCGTGAATATACAGGGTTACAGGGAAAGTCGTACTGAATATTAAAGGACGTTATTATTCAGGTCATTTCTGAAGGATTTGATTCTGGAATAAGGTGTCCGAAACTTAACCATTATGGGGATATTGAATTTTAAAGATTATTTTTAAAAGTCCGTTAATTTGTGGCTTTTAGTCGTATTTTTTTTTTGGGATTAGAGCTCCTAGGGTCGGTATTTTTAATGTATCTAGTTAGAAAACATGTCCATTAATAAAAATGATCAACAGAAACTGAACTTATTAAGAACAGCTTAAAAAAACTGCTTGACAATGGTTAGAATGAAAGAATTTTCTAATGTTCTTAACTTTGAAGAGCTTTTAAAAAAAATAATTGTATGGAACTTATTCTGCAAATAATTTTAAAAAGTTCTACGTCTCTTTAGCTATTCAAAAAGGTATAACACTTCCTATTAAATAGGCAAAACATTGACCAAATAACAGTTAAGGTAGCAGAGGGTACATTTTTAGTTTGAGGTAAAAGTAGCTAAAATACGTAAATAAAACAAAAAAAACATGGCAATTTTTTATAATTCATGTTCGACATGACCGCCGCTATTTCTTACACAAATTCTCATTATTTTTCTTAAATTACTTTTCACGACAGAAGTTCGTAGGTTCCGCCTCATTTACTCAGCCGCATCAATAATTTTTTGTCTTAAAATTTCGACATTTGCGATCGGTGTCATTTGGTCGTATACTAGGCTTTTCATATGATCCCACACATAAAAATCCATCGGCGTTAAATCGGGGCTTCTCGCCGGCCATGCTATGGGTCCGCCTCTTCCAATCCATTGGTTTGGCTAATTCTCGTCCAACCATGCTCGAACACTTCTTCTGTAGTGCGCTGGGCAGCCATCATGTTGAAAGAACATGTCTCGTCTCAATGCAATAGGCAAGTCTTGCATCAAAGAGGGTAACTATTCCCTCAAAAAGTTTTCGTATGTTTCGCCATTCAAATAATCGGGCAGGAAGTATGGCCCTATCAAGTTATTTGATATTATACCCATCCACACATTAAAACTGAATCTCCTTTGTGACCCTTTTGGTCTTTTTTTGTTGGGGTTACCTTGTGCTTTGGGAGCCCAATAATGGGCGTTATGATAATTTGTGATGCCGTATTTTTCAAATTTCGACTCATCTGTCCGCATGATTTTCATTAAAAAAATCCGGATCTTCAATATCGGCACTGAGCATAAATCTGCAGAAGTCTAGTCGCCTCAATGGATCCCCTTCTTCAATTACTTGCACTGGCGTGTAATGGTAAGGGTATTGCCCAGAACTGTGCTTTACGAACCAGACTTTCCACGGGGAAATACCAAGAAATACAAGTTTTTTCTTTTTGTTTTATTTACGTATGTTAGCTACTTTTACCTCAAACTAAAAATGTACCCTCTGCTACCTCAACTGTTATTTGGTCAATGTTTTGCCTATTTAATAGGAAGTGTTATACCTTTTTGAATAGCTAAAGAGACGTAGAACTTTTTAAAATTATTTGCAGAATAAGTTCCATACAATTATTTTTTTTAAAAGCTCTTCAAAGTTAAGAACACTATTAGAAAATTCTTTCATTCTAACCATTGTCGAGCAGTTTTTTTAAGCTGTTCATAATAAGTTCAGTTTCTGTTGATCATTTTTATTAATAAACATGTTTCCTAACTAGATACATCAAAAATACCGACCCTAGGAGCTCTGATCCCAAAAAAAAACGAATAAAAGCCAAAAATTAACAGATTTTTTAAAATAATCTTTAAAATTCAATACGTCCATAACGGTTAAGTTTCGGACACCTTATTCCAGAATCAAATCCTTCAGAAATGAACTGAATAATAACGTCCTTTAATATTCAGTACGACCTTCCCTGTAACCCTGTATGTTTTTTCCAGGTTAGTCTACGCTCCAGGTATATTCCGAGGTATTTAGCTTCTTCTGCTTGAAGAATTTCACCATCATTTAGTTGTACTGGAGGGCATGTATCTCTTCTCTTCCGTACACGTGTACAGCTTTGTTTTCATTTGCCTTTATTCGCGATTCTCTCAGCCATTTTGAAATTTCATCTAAGTAGCCGTGTCATCGGCAAATGTGCCTAAGACTACTCCTTCGGACACGGAGATCAGCTGTGTAGAGAAAGTAAAGAGTAGGACCCATCACACTACCTGGAGGAACTCCTGCCCGAATTTCATGCAATCTGGTTACTTCATTTCCTTGTTTAACAAAAAAGTATATCCTTTCCAGGTAGGATTTAATGAATATGAAGTAGTTTATTGGAAATGCTTTTTTAATTTTATTTAAAAAGCTCTTTTGCCATACTCGTTCGAAAGCCTGTGACATGTCCAGGAAGGCAGCTGAAGAGTACTTTTTTTCTTCATGATATGTTGCATGTATTTTTTCGAATTTAGTGACATTAGAACAAATACAGACTGGTCGAAAAAATACATGCCTTTGTCGAAAGCCAAATTGGTAGTTAGGTAGCAAAGAGTTTTGGTCTATCAATGGTCTTAGTCTATTGATGAACAATATCTCCAGTAGTTTGAAGGAATGGGCAACAAGCTAATGGGTCGGTAAGACTGCACGTCCCCAGGGCACTTTCCAGGATTAGCTATCATCATTCTTTCGGCTACTTTCTATTGGAGAGGAATGTGTCTCTTCGAGATTATTGCATTGTATAGCATTTGTATTGCATTATGTAAGCTGTAAGCAAAGTAATTCCTGCCTCAGGTAGTTCTTTCAGTATTTTTGCTGTAATTATGTTATGCTGTTGTTGTTGTTATATTGTTGTGTTGTGTTGTGGGTGCTTTATTTTGATTAAGTTTATTGATAGCAGTCCTTACTTAATTTTTCGAAACCTTTCCAATAGGCAAGTCGAGTTGGTATGTTTGCTCTAAGTATGATTTTATTTCACTATGTATTTCTTGAGATCCTTAAACAGGGTTAGGACTAGGAGTGAGTACTTTGCTGAGGTGCTCAGCAAAGGCCTTTTCGAAGTCACTTTTGGCCCATGTGTGGTCGCTTTTGCGTATTGGTGCCTGAATTGCTACCGGTCTGTTAAGCTTTTTGTCGCTCGCCAAGTCGCCAGAGAGTTGCCGTTGCATCTATATTTTTGGTATATGTCTCCATGTCTAGATTTTGGTCTTCACTTAGTGCTGATTTAAGACGAGTTGTGACGTAATTTAGGTGTTTCTTGTCAGTGGGATATCGCGTCCTTTGCCAGGAATTTCTTGCGTTTCGCTTCTCCTCTAGCAGATCTCCTACTGTTTCAGACCACAGTATATCTGGGAGGGTTAGTTTTTAGTGTAGGTTTGGCGTATCTCCACGCAGATTACTGTATGCAATAATTAAAATGCTAACTGCCTGAAAAATATCATCTTCGGTCTGCAGAGGGAGTCTATTATTTATAGAAGACTCAACAAACTGTTTAAATAGTGGCCATATAGTTTTTCGGCCGTGAAGTTTACAAGGCTTTGGTTTCTCTAGGATTTTCCGGTTCAGTTTGATAAATACTGGCAAGTGATCTGACGACAAAACCTAACTAAAGATGATAGTAATATATGTCTTAGCAATGCCTTTGGTTATACAGAAATCGACGAGAACTGGTAGCTTTTTTTGGCCAGTATGTCGGATAAACAAGTTGATGTTGTGTTGAACTGATATAATTTTGAATGAGGGTAGAAGTTTTTCACTTGGATAATTCGAAAGTTTTGATTGCTATTTAAGATGTTTTAGCTAGTTACTTTACTGTGTAATTAACAATAACATACTATGGTGTAGACTTTGATCGTATTTTCAGCATTAAAGACACGGTTTTTATAACATTTCACGGAAACACTTGGGGAGCATTAAGTACTTCTGACAACAGTTTGACACTTCATTATAACATTTCCTAAGGTGAAAGCGCCAGGGTAGCCCGTGAAATTCAAATTTTTTGCTATTTGCAGGTCAGCATTAGGTTGTATGTTGACTAAAATATGATTCGCGACCGTGACAAATATGTATTTATGGAATTATAATAATGGAAGCACTGTACTCCACCGATTTTTTATAGTAGCAATTTTTTTTTTGGTAGAATATACTCTTCTTATTGTATTTTTGAAATCCCCAAAACCAGCAAATACATAAGAGTCGAGAGAAAAAAAAAACTTCACGTAGCGGGTCTAAATTGGTTTCCAAACAATAATATGGTTAATGACATTTCAAAGGACAAGGTCAACAACCCAAAAGTAAAATATTACATTGTGACAAATGTTGAGGTCAAGAGCATTTTCAATGTCAATGACACGTCTCGAAGTAAGGCGTGATCGACGGAGCCCCGCTTCGCGTGGCTTCTATTTCTGGATGGTTTAAAAGAAATAACCACGAAGGGGTTGACGGGGTCTTTCAGACCCCGCCATCCCCTTCTAACCTAACCTGTCCGAGTCGGGGTGCCCCAAGTCCCGAGCTCGCTTCGCTCGCTCTTGCATCCTAAGTTTTCATCGCCTTTTACTAAGTTGAGATGTCACTTTGTCTGAACGTAACATGGAACAACCAAGGAGTGAAATTCATGCAATGTCTGTGGTAAAATTTCAATTTTATTTCATAATTATGTGTAAGTTTTTGAAACTTTACTATTTATTTTCTCGAAAACTATGCATTTGCTGGCTCTGTCATTTTGCAAAAGTGTTCTACGTGAAGACATCTACACGCTATAAAATTATGACGCTTCTGACGAGTGGGTTATAAAGTACAGTGGAGCCCATTTCAGGATTATACTAACTTAAGGAATTGTACCTATACTGATTCTAATGATTATAATTCTGTAAATACATATTTGTTACGGTCGCGAATCATAATTTAATCAACATACATCCAGACACTGAGCTGCAAATTGCAAAAATCGTAAGAAAATTTGAATTTCGCGGGCTAACTTAGCGCTTCCCTCTTAACACGTTCAGTGCCGGGAGCCCTCCTGGAGGGCTCACTCATGTCGCGTAAGGGATGCCGGGAGCCCTCGCGGAGTGCTTATTTTAAATGTACCTGCGTTTTTCTTACCGAATTTATTATTTGCAAAATCAGTCGTATAATTTAACAGCATTTATTATTATACTCGATGGTTTTTCAAATACAAGCATTTTTATTTATTTTTTCTAAATTTGGGAGTCAGGCTACCCGTATATCTGGATTGGTAAACAATTTTGTCCCCACTGCTCGGACACAGGCTTCCTCTCTATCTAGTACATGAAAATACCCCCAGAGACACTAAGTATAGCGACGAGGCCCCCTGAAAACACTATTTTTCTTCGTTTTACAGTGTTTTATAACACGGTTTCAAACCTAATGCCGGTGACCCTCCTCGAGGATTAACTTTAGCTCAAACGTAATGCCGGTGATCCTCCCGGAGAGTCAACTTGCAATATGTATGACGGCATAGAGTAGGAGTTCTATGAAAAGAGGGTGGAGTCGAAAGTGTTAAAAAACATTTAATGTGTGAATACAATTAACAATTGAGCAATGACGTAGCAGAATCCTAAACATACATTTGAATGGTAATGGCTGAATAAAATAACATATAATTTCCAGGTGGACTCCGTACCAACAGTCATTTTATTCAAGAATGGTACACAATTAGACAGAGTAGATGGTGCTGATGCTGCACAAATATCTTCCAAAGTTAAGGCCCATAGTACAAATAAGACTGCTCTGGGGGATGTAGCTCCTGTGAAACTAGAAGATAGACTGAAAGCCTTGATAAATAGACATGATGTTATGGTGTTCATGAAAGGCAACCGAGAGCAACCTAGATGTGGTTTCAGCAAAACTTTAATTCAAATTCTTAATGGAACTGGGTAAGGACTAACACTGAAGTTTGTTTTATTGTAAAATAAGATAAGAGATACCATGCAATTACATTCAATTAAGCCATAATGAGGTGCAGGAAAACAAAAAAGTATAAACTTAGATGTTTTCCTATTACTGTCTATTGGGCACAATATTACACATCATTTAGAGGTAAAATGAGAATGACTCATAATACTGTATATTATTTTATTAAACTAGGGACTGGCTGTCTAGCACTTACACTAATGGGAATGTTACAAGCTTTTATTTAGTTTCACCTGTCCTGAGGGCCAATTCTCGTAATTTCAATAACATTCACAGTCTGATCTCAGTCTCAATATGTCGAAAATTTCCCTACATTTTTGACATTTGATTGTCGCTGAGATGAGATTGCGACTAGCTTTTGAACGATTATAGTTACGGGAATTGGGCTTCTGGTGTCTCTGTCTGTAATCAAGTCTTGCTAGTTAAATTTGACCCACTTTCCGGATTCCGATTGAGCTGAAATTTTGTATGCAATGTAAATCGGATGACAATGCACTATTATATGACAAGGAGCTGATTTGATAATGAAACCGGAAGGTGGCCATGGGTACTCTGTAATAAAACAAGGCAACCCCATTGAGTTTAGGCTTGTTTGATTCGTCATGACAAGGACTATGCTTTTAAATGATATCCAGGGTCTGATGCTGAAGCCTGAAGGTGATCACAGGCATTCCTCAACTAAACAAGATAGCCCTGTTGTGTTTCAGCCATTTGGATTTATCTTGACAAGTACCTTACAAGTGAATGTGATAAAACAGATATTGAAACAAATTCTAATGCTAAAAAGTACAAAATGAAACACACGTAAACAAAAACTTTAATATTTTGTTAAAAGCTTGAGGCGTGAATGTCCTTCTTACACCGAAAGATAAAGCCTCAAGCTAATAATGGTAAATATTAATGATCTTGTTTACATGTTTTATTTCGTACTTTTTAGTTAATTAAAAACTTGTTTTTAAAAAGATTTTTTTTACCTATCTATATTTTATTTTTACAGCTACCCAAGGCATAGAGTAAGCCATTGTATTAGATTGCTATTGTGTTCGGTCTTTACCTATGAAATTGGAGATTTGTATGAAAATTATAAAATATTAAAGTTTGGTAATTTTTTTATTTCAGCTTATCAAACTACTGGCCCAAATTATCTATACAATTTTGCCATTTTGATAGCAGTTTGCTTACCCTTTACTGTAGAAGTCTGCCGGACGGGAGGCGATGAAGTCAGCGAAAGCGTTTTGTACTGCCTCTCGGGTGTTGAATTTTTTCCCACTTAAAAAAATTGTCTAAATTTTGAAAAAAGTAGAAATCTGTTGGGGCAAGGTCCGGTGAGTACAGTGGCTGACGGAGAGCTTCCAGCTGTAACTCTTGTAGCTTTGCGATGGTCTGTCGTGAAGTGTGAGCTCGCGCGTTGTCGTGGAGAAGCAATGGGGAAGAGCGATTGACCAGTATTGGTTGTTGAATTGCGAGCTTTTCCATCATTGTTTGCAATTCTTGGCAATAGACATCTGCCGTTACTGTTGCGCCATTCGGTAAGAAGCTGTGATGTACAAGTCCGCCAGACAAATGTACTGGTCCACCAGACAGTTACCATCATCTTCCTATGAGTAAAACTAAAGTTTAAGCGCACTGATTAGGTGCTGTACCCGGGTCCACCCACTGAGACGAACGCTTACGGTTGTCATACAGGATCCACTTTTCATCGCAGGTAACAATTCGATTTAGAATTCCCTCGTTTCTATGCCGATTCAGTAGTGCTATGCATGCTTCGACGCGTACCTAAGTCTCGCTGTTGGTCGCTTAGTTCGTGTGGCACCCACTTATCTTTCCGATTTGACGCAAGTGCTTCAATGTTGTTTTGACACTAACTCCAAGGCCCGCAGCAAGCTCAGCCGTAGACTGAGTTGGATCAGCTTCCACTATCGCCTTCAATTCGTCGTTGTCGACAATAGTTATCGACCGACCGCGAGGCTCGTTCTTCAACTAAAAATTTCCAGATTTAAAACGATTGAACCAATAATGGACCGTGTTTATGCAAGCAGTGTTAGGCCCGTACACGTCGTTAATGTTTCTTGTTGTTTGCACAGCGGTACTTCTACGTTGGAACTCATATTCGAAAATTGTACGAATTTTCAGTTTATCCATGGCGCCAAAAACTACCACAATTTCACAAAAACAAAAGCTATCTAAAAACAAATGACTGAATTTAATATTAAATTAACACGGCTTTCGAATAAAATTTATTTGAATTTCGAATTGTGCGCCAATCCACAGATAATTAAATTTGAAAATGCTGGTTATAGAATCTCCAATTACGTTGGTAAAGACCTAACTAGACCTATTAACTAGACAGTTATAATACAATGGCATACTCTTTGCAACAAGTGTAATATAAAGTTTTCGATAACATTGCTCTTGATTGTTTTCTGTTCTGGCCCATATACACATATAATAATAATAGTGCCTTGTCATTTTTTCTAGGGTGCCCTATGATACGTTTGATATATTGACTGATGAAGAAGTACGTCAAGGCCTTAAGGAATATTCCGACTGGCCTACCTATCCCCAACTTTATGTTAAAGGAGAACTAGTTGGAGGCTTAGACATCATCAAGGAGCTACAATCTAGTGGGGAACTAGATGCTACACTGAAGCCTTAATAAATGGTTCATGCCATTGTAGGTACTTTAATTTATTGTAATAAATGAATGATTTTAATAAATAATTGTTATCATTTCATACTTTTTGCTACTAAACTTTGAATAGTGCGATTGTAAGGTACCTACTAAATATTATTGCGTGTCGTTTGCTACCTATACCTTAAAGCATGAATCGTGCGAATCACGCAATGGTATCGGTAGGAAGATTTTAGTTGATACAAATTATTCAACTACGAGTAGTAAAACAAGTTATTAGACTTGGTCCGAATCCAACAATAACCCAATTGTAACTGATATGCACAAATTAAGAGTTTCGTCCTTGCACGCATTCAAATAGCAAAATAGGTCTATTATGATTTTTCGTAAACCCTTACATGTGACGCCATAAATCAAACGTTATTACTGTCACACATTGCGACACTAAATGTTGGTAAAGGAACCATATTCGAAAACGCTCCCGTTATTGGGTTGTTTCCGTTTAGACAGATTTTTGTTTCGGCTGATTTTTATTTTGTCAGATTTTCGTTTCGCCAGATTTTTGTTTCGACAGTAAAAGTACAATCACAAGGAGTGATGGTGAATAATAATATTTACTACACCATTCATAAAAAAGGTTTTGATAACAGTAACTAAATATTACGGTGACGGAACATTTTGAATATGCCCAAGACCTTTCTACCAGGTTTATTCGTTGGGTGCGCCAAAGTTCACCTAAATTTTCAACTCCGATAATTGGAAATCCGAAAATGTTCTTCCTAACATTTTTCATCCTAACAATCACATTTCCTAACTACTCTGTCTCTAATATTCATAATTCCGAAGCATTCAACTTCATAATGTCAGTAGCAATAAACATCTATTATACTTTTATTTGTTTTCCTATATTTTCTCAACATAACCATCTTTTACACTATTATTCAAAGTCGTGTCTTTTTTAAGGGATCCATAGGTTAGGTTAGGTTAGAACTGTGACCAACACTACGCGCGAGCCGTGCCGCGGCAGCGGCCGGCGAGCGCTACCTCGAAATTGGTCGCGAAATTTTTCTAAGTATTTTTTTCATAGTGCCCCCAAGACGACACTCTGACCTGAATTTCATTCATTGAAAATATTATGGTAATTATGTTTAGGGATAAAAGCATTATGATAAAAAATAGTAGGAGTTTAAATATATTTAGGTACATTAATGATATTATTAATTTCAATTTTCGGAAACGAGTGTTATGAACATCACCGGTAGCACTAGAAATAGTATGAATGAAAACTTTAGGATGAAACATTTTAGGAAGAGTGATCATTCGGATTACAAATCATTAGGAAGAACAATTTCGGGTAAAGAACTTTAGGTGAGCCAATATGGACCCTTCTTCGTTACATGCAAATATGGGTTTAAAGATTCTTTATTTATTCTAAAAGAACATACATTGTTCACTTAACGAATAAATACATATATAAGGTAACATGTGGTCCAGTAGCTAGCAGTTTTGTTAGTATGATCAGTATTATTATATATAGTATCAGATGTAGGTACATAAATGAAAAATATTTTGCACGTAATTATTTTAGCCGTTACCCGTGAGTGCTTGCTATTGGGTCGCTCATTAGAAACTTGGTTTGAGTCAACATACTCGTAGTTATATGTGTATATAACTACGAGTATGTTGACTCAAACCAAGTTTTCCAACACCAACACAGATTCTTTTGTAAATTGTTTCTGTTAAAGTATGATATTACACTTGGAAATCTTTTATTATTAATTAATTAATCATTACTAACACTAGTTTGTAAGCTTGCAATTCTACTAACAAATATGGATGTAATCTTAGGATGGATTTGAAATAAATGATTTATTATTATTAATGTAGGTAGGTAGGTACGATGTCGACATGTTGGTTTGAAATACTAGCTTAATATTAGGATATAGAACGCTAGCCTAGTAAGTTTGTGTTGTCAATGACGTACTGCTTGAGTTTAGTTATATTGGAGAGAACAATGAAATACTAAATTTTGTTCCACTACTTGTATGTCCTTCTGCCAAATAAAACGACAACCACATAATTATGTCCGACTGTTTTCAATCTTACGAGACAGATTTTCTGTTAACATTTGCTATTTCAAATGTGATTATGAATCTTGAGGGTAGAAAAATAACAAAATTGTGTTCACGAGTAGCGGTATTACCAGCAGAACTGATACCAGAAGCAGTAGGTACTATCTATTTTTGCCAATGCTCCAAACTCGGCTGTAACAACAGCATTTCAAGATTTCATTGGGTAATGAATGGGTCAAAGTAGTCACAAGTGCTACATTGAGTAGTTACAAAGAATCTTTTCGTACAACAAATAACGTGGAAGGCTTTTTTTGTGGATGGGAAATCATCAAATGACTTCTCCCGCTCTGAGCGGAGCGGGAGGGCGTGTCAGACTTTTACTGACTAAAACCCACCCGAGTGAATAACAGATTTACTAAAAAACCATCCCTCTTGCATTTTATTTTCTTGTTCAAAAAGGAAGCTTTTTTTTCAAGAAAAAAACTAAGAAATCCTAAATACCACAATTTGACCAAAAATAGAAATAAATATGTTATTGCAAAGGACATGAAGACTGAACGCATGATCCATGACTTAAAGGAAAATTTAATTACTACAATAGAATGCTTAATAATGCTAGATAATGTTTTTCGTCGGTAGATTGCCGGTAGGTTTGCATGACTTATAATTTGACGTTTTAGTTTTCACTAGCGTCATCGTCATACCATCAATACACTTTATTATTATACCTGTCTTTTATTTTGTACGTAGCTGTCGCGTTGGAGATAACAAAGTGACACGCTGTTGAAACTAAAATCTGGCGAAACGGAAACAACCCATTTTTCTACTAAACCGCTGTACGTATCACAAAACTTTTAGCTCGATGCCTGTCACTAATTTATGTGACGCCGCCGCCCGTTGATATGCAAAAAGTCGTCAAAATCACTTCCGTTACCGAGATTGAGAGATCAGCGAAAAATGGTTTATCAAGCTGGCTGGACATTTTCGATCCGATTATCTAAGATTCTGTAGCGTCACAAATTCTGAAATAAGGGTGTTTAGCCGTCACATAAAGTGCCCTATTGACCTAGTTAAATGCGAGCTATTTTGAAGATTTGTCCTGTCCAGCCAGCCTGAGTCACATCGAATTGAAGCACCACAATGGCGGCGGCGTAACTGTGTGTGCGTGTGTAAAGGAATGCCAGATGAAGGAAAATATTACCCATTTTTAAACAATATTTCAATAAGATCTCCCTTGAACTTGGATTTTATTACAAGTTTTACAATAAGTACTTACACAACCCTGATCAATTTTTGAATGGGACTGAGGAAGACGAAAATACGTTTAAAAAACCTACATAATGAAGAAATTAAAAATGTGTTCTATCAAGCTGCATCCATGAATGTTGATGATTGTACAACCACATTGACGAATATGAACTCTATTGAAACACTGTGTGAATCTGGTTCCGATCGATCGCCACTCAGTTATAAAGAGAAGCTCAATCGTCAACTTTCTCTTGCAAGTGTGTGTAAGGAAATACTCTTGCAAGGAAATACTTATTGCAACACTTTGTGTGCGTGCGGCGACTTTACTGTAAACATGGGACTCGTCGCCGTACTAAAGAGGTCAACTAATCGCGCGATCAGTCCAGGTACTAGCCTTGTACGGCAGGGAGCGCGTGTTTTGTACGGAACGACACGTTGGTTCTGTCGCACGTTCGTGTCATTATACACTAGTTGGCCGACCCGGCTGTTCGGCCTGGGCAAGTCGGGTAGGTACCGTTTGCATAAAAAAATAAATCTGTTATTGTATATGTTAGCCTGCAAGGGTCATTTCATTTACTGTATACCTACTGCATGTTTTATGTGAATTTTTGCCTTAAAATAAATAATGAAATTATTATTATTTCAAGCATTTATTGACTTATTACTAATATTATATAATACAATACGTAATAAAACATTTTGCAATACAAAAAACAAATTCAATGCAATAAATACACAATACAAAACAATTAATAATAACAAAACAAAACAATTTATTCAACTGCGAAGATCAGTGTTGCAAAAGACTCGAGTCTTCGAGTCGTAATTTTAAAGACTCGACTCAATAATGCAAGGCTCAGTGTGCTAAAAAGGCTCGGAGTCTAGAGTCAAGCCGAGCCCCAGTCATTTAATAGCCACTTGAGTCTTACAAAGGACTCGAGTCTTAAAATTAACTCGAGTCTTTAAGGAAAACTCAGAGCATGAAGATGAGACTTGAAGCTCATCATTCGAAGACTCGAATAGGTGATAAGTTTAAATTAGTGGTTATGTAACTATGACTACAAAAAAAAACTGATAAGACAAAATCGCTGGCGTGATGATTTGGACTCATTCCTTACTGATTGGACGGAAAAGCGCATACAACCCCGATCTCTTCAAAGTGAGAATGAACAGGCTTCTTCTGGGTAAGCTCGCTCCATCGTCGACTTTGTCTCTGCCATCTCTGACCTAGACTAGAGTCAAGAGCAAACCTATCTCAAATAAAAAAAAAGGCACAGCACAAAGAAAATTGGAAAAGTGTGGGGGGAGACCTTTGCCCAGCAGTGCGACAAAATAGGTTGAACGAAAAAAAAAAGACAAAATAATTACAAATTAGCAAAAAAATTAAATAAATGATTAAAAATATTCTTATTCAATACTGTTATTTTTTTTTTCTGAGCCTTTCTTCCCGTCCTGTAAATGTAACAATTTAATTGCTAGACTCGTACATGAAGTGGACTTGAGTGCAACTCGGCGCATAAAAAGGACTCGAGCGCACAAAGAGACTCGAGCTTTCATGTAACATTCAAGAGCTTGTAGAGAATTTAGTTCTCTAGTCTTGGAGTCTTGTTGTAATGAGTCGAGTCTTGCAATTCATCATCCAAGTCCGTTTATATAGGACTCGAAGACTCGAGTTCTTTGCAACACTAGCGAAGATGCTTTTTCGTTGACATATTGTTGACCATACTTTTGCAGGCAAATCAATGCATGGTCCCACTTTCATGTCTCGCCGGTGACTGAGCAACCAATGACAAAGATCAATTATGTGTATTGCGTCTATACACCTTCTTTGCATGTGAGCATAACCACTGTGGAGGGGCATTCATTTTTAGAATGGTTTATCTCTATTATGTCTCATCAAGATAAACAATCTGTTTACCTTCTAGCCTCTTCTGATTTATTGTCCTCAAGAATCTGTCTCCATGCTGCAATATCATATTTTTCTGTAAGTAAAGCACATTCATTTTTATTGTTTCAAACCCGTTCTTGTGTAAAATTTTCCTAAGGGTTTCACGGCATCCCATAAATTCAATTGCTTCCTTCAGCTCATTGTGCAGGCTTCTCAGTCTTGGGACTTGTTTTTTCACTCCATAAAATTCGTTTATTTTGTTTCTAATAACCGAAATATCAAAATTATCCAAATTGGAAACTGTTGCTGAATGTGGATGATTTTTCCCCGGAGTATTCCAGTGTCCTTGATTTTTAGACCCTTCAATTTTAATTCTTCTTATGGTATTCACACTTACATCTGAAGAGACCAAATAAAATAAATTATGTAACAGTATATTAATACTAATCAGTCATTAAAGTTAAAAACCATAATAAAATACAAAGATAGCATATTATTTAATTTAGCCATCCATATACATTATCATAAATGTATAAACCCTTCAAAGTAACTGTTAAAAAACTATAATTTCTGAAGTAATACCTGTCATTGAGGAATCTTTTCTAAATAATGTGTTTCATAAGTCGACATTTCATTTTATTCGAGTTTTCAATTTCTTTACTGTTTCCACAATTTTCAGTTGTGTCACCTCGTTGTTAATACTTCCTTAAAAGTAGATACACCGTGAAAAATATTGCGATTTTTTTTTAATGGTCGAAAAGTATCTAGTTGTTGTACAAAGTTGTTTTATTAGAAATTCAAAAAAGTAACCTAAGAGTGAAATGACTGAATCCAGTCGTCGTATTTTCTTTGCAGATTTCTGATTCAAATCACTTTTTACGTCTTTATATTTGTCAATCATAGTGAATAGAAGCTTCCTCGTCGAACTTCTGATTGTTTTCGGCATTATTTTAAACAGAAGGCAACAACGTGAACACAAGATGACTCAAATACGAAACGGATTTTTGACAGTCCTGAAATATTGCCATACTAAAACTTGAAAATAATTCGTGGCCATCTTTCGTTGGCCAAACTCTAGTAGAAAAAGGAAAGTGGATCACAAAAAAAATCGACTAAAAAGCGCACAAGTAGTGTAGTATATTTCTCGTGGAATGGAGTGATCTTTTGTGTCTCTGTTATTTGCTGACGACTGTCTGTTATCACAGTGCTGACACTGACAGTTATAAACGAAGACAATTAAAACTTTGCGAATCGTAAAACGAAAAGGGATAATGGGATTTGGGAAATTGGGATATTATTTATGCTAATAGAAACTTGGTAGATTCTGTATATTGTATGATCTGATTTCCTGACTTTCTTTCTCGTAGAAATGGATAAATTATATACTTATAATCCAAGTATGCACATCCTATTTCTTGCTGCAATCGTGTACATTCATTTATTATGTATCTTACTGATTGTGTATCTATTATCTTTGATTATTGTAATAATGTAAATAACATTTCTATTTTAGAAATAATGAGTAAAACGAGGACGGCAGGCGATGGAATGGAATCGGACGAAAACACGTTAGAAAGGGTTCAAAATGTGGATTCTAAGATTGCCGCTAGCCCGACTAGAAAAGATAGTTTGTTACCCACTCGTTTAGTGCAAGTGTACGCTACTAAAGTGTTCAGATCAGAGAAGAGGAAGTCATTAAGCGGGAAGACAACGAAGTTTGTACCTTACGAGCCCTATCCAGCAGCTGTAAAGCCAATGACACCTATGCTTGTTACAAAAGACTTGAAAAAGTCGAAGAACAACATGGATATTAACACCTTGATAACTCAAATGTCTCAGATGAGTACAAACTTGAATGAATACAAACCTCGTCCAAAACTGAACTCCACAAGTGATAAGTCTGGTCCAGATGTCGATAGACCCAATCCAGAGGCTGTAGAGATGAAAAAAAAAATTAATAGCTTGACACATGAAAATGAATCTCTAAAAGAACAGTTAAAGCAACAAGTTCAAGTATGAATATTTATTTTATCTAAATGTCCCCCCACAATGTCCCTCCGCCGCATCATCCGTCTGTCTGAACGCAATAAACTCAAAAACTCCTGAACAGATTTTGATACGGTTTTCACCAATGGACAGAGTGATTCATGAGGAAGGTTTCGGTGTATAATTCATAAAGGTTTTGTGTAAATTAGTTGAAATAAATGATGATGTAAAATACTCCAAGTAGGATGAACATCAGTTACATTTTAATGTATTCCACATGCTCGATGCAACAGGCTTATCATACGGCACTATGACAGAAAGAAAATGTAGGCATATACATTTGTGGATATACATATAATTAGGAAATACTGATACCAAAGTCACTTTGTGACAACAAGTTACTGTTATTTTTGTATCAATTTACTAAAAATAACTTTTCACAACATGGTTAAACATCAATTTTCATAGGCTTTAATACTACATACAAGATACGCAAAGTAGTTGAGACTTCTTTTAATAATTTAACTATGGTCCAATTGAACTACCTATTTGAAACTTCCTAGTTGTGGACAAATAAATAGGAATGAGTAAAATGACTTCATTTATTAAACAATATCAGAATTTATTTAATAAAATTTACAATACTTATTAAATAGGCTTTACCACTGCTTACAAAACTTATGATTAATATTTTGTAGGATGACAGTGACTTGTTCTAAGAAACTATTTTACTGAATGAGCACTGTGTTTGGGGTTGTTATCACATTGAAATTTCCAAACTACAGGCAACGTCTCTTCAACATAACAAAGCATAGATTAACTGGCCTAACACCATGCCCTGAGAAACAACCCCAAACTTTTATGTTTCCACCCCCATGCTTTACTATATGTTTCGTGAACTCTTAGGATTGAATGCCTGCTTAGCTGGTCGACGCACATACTAAGTACTGTCAGAACCTAGTCTATTTATCTTCGTTTCAAAGTTGTTATCTGTAGGTGGATACAAAAGTAAAAGCAATTTGTTTATCCAAAAGTGACTTCGTTATCAGTCGTTCCTAATTGCTTAAAGCCGGGGCGGGTTGCTAGTTTACAATATTTCTCATACAGTTTTAACTTTATGAATATTTCAAAACAAAAATTTTGAAGTAATTTTGATTTTAAACATTTTGGACAAGTGAATGTTTATATATTACTGTAGAGCACTGCCCTGAAGTGCCCTGTTTATAATAGTCATGCAGGTATCTTATCTGAATGATTATAAAACATGACACAAGCCCCAACAGTCAGAGTTAATTAGAGTGCTTATCTTCCTTCCTACTATCTCGGCAGCAGAATTGCATCATAGTATGATTTAAAATATGTTGCTATCTACAGGTCAACAAAGAACTTAAAACAATGCTGGTGGCATCAATGGGTGAGGACCTTGAAACACAAGTACAATCTCTGAATGAAGATAAAAAGCACTTGGCGAGCGCTTTGTTAAGTTCCGCACAACATTTGTCTACTCATCAGGTATGTTGAGTAACTGAATTTCTAAGTTGGGGTGAACAACATATTAGATACTGGATACCAGGATCTATGCTTGAGCTTTTGAGAGGTCCAGTAGTTACAGCAGTAGCACATACAGGGCATTTTTTAATCACTATCCAAATTTTCGCAGGGTGTTCTACCCATGAATACGAACAACTTTCACTATGGGACCAACTCTGAAATCACGAAAAAAAAATCAGCTGATTCATACAAAAGTTCAATACCTACTCGACCAAAATGTATGATTTTAAAATTAATTGTTTTTTTTTAGGAACAAACTGAATGGCTAGCAGGACAGTGTGAAGTATGGAGGAGTAAATTCCTTGCAAGCAGGTAAAATAATACATTTATGTCAAATTCATTGAAGTTTTATCTTCTATATAAATACATAAAATTGAAGTGTATGTTTGTATAGTCAAAATAACAGCTTTTTACTAAATGCATATGAAAGTTTAAGCGGTACTTTTATCAAAAAACACATTTTTTTTATTTTTCTGTCTGTATGTTTGTTCCGGCTAATCTCCGAAATGACTGGACCGATTTTGACGGGACTTTCACTGGCAGATAGCTGATGTTATAAGGAGTAACTTAGGCTACTTAAAGAAAACGAATTAGGGTTCCGCGTAAAAAATTAAAACCCATGAAATTGAGAATAAAAGCGTGGCGATAACGAAGTAATAGCGCGGGCGGGTGATGAAACGCGGCGGGTCGGGGGACGAGGGAGTTTTATTAAAATGCGGTTGTTATTTTAGTATATTGTGTATACCACCACCACCACCGACTTCCACGCGAACGCAGTCGCGGGGCACAGCTAGTGTAACATAAACTTGTTTATCTCCTCTCATATCGTAAATTTCGAATTATAAACTTCAAAACGAGTTGATAATGACATACTTTTATAAACACAATACCGAAGTATAAAAATAGAATCATATTACAACATTTTTTCTGTAACAAAATAATGTCATAAAATAACTTTTTTACCATTACGATACAGGCATTAATTAATCAATCAATCAATTATTCAATCAATCATCAATCATTTTTAATCAATCAAATATTTAAAATCGATTATTTTTTCTAAAGGAACGCGTATTTTTAGAGCATTACTTAAAGTTTTGATTCCAATTTTTACTTGTCTGTCGCAGCGCCGCTTTAGCGCATGCGCGGTGATATGCTGGGTTTTGAGCGCCATTCATATGTTTTGCTGTACTTACTGAATTTCGTGGGATTTTTCTATTCTTGCTTAAAAATGTCTGATATTAGTGAATGTGATGAAAATTTAACTGCGCCCAATATTTTAGATGCGGTGACGGAAATGACTCATAATCATCACAAACCAGCAAAGACGAGAAAATTATACATATGATAAATGCTATCACGACTTTATGGCAGGGCAAATGCAAAGAAAGGCAAAACATCTTATATTTAATAGGTTAAATCCCAATGTATGAGAGTAGATAAAATAGTGTATGAAACTGCACATACCTAGGTAGGTATTCACTCAGTCAATAACTAGGTGTACACTCGTACCGAGCTTCGTCAGCTCCTAGTGGCTGAATGGAGGCACAACCCAGGTGGGGGCTCGGTAAGGCCTGTTATGGAGGAATGGCTGGAGAGGGAGCATAGCGCCCTAAGCTTTCGGCTAACGCAGGTGCTTACTGGACACGGATGTTTCGGGAAGTACCTGCGTGGCATGGGTCGAGAGCGGACGCTCGCTCTCGACCTATGCGATTACCTATTTGTCATCACTGTGTAGACTGCCCCGAGGACATTCCACCCGCATCAGAAGAGCAGCCGGGCGTCGAAGGGCCCAAATGATCTCCGGCCACCATAAGGAGGGGCCTGCGGGCGACGAAATTGGGACTGTGTCGTCGCTCGAGCAGTCAGGCTCATAGAGGTGGCACGCAGTAATAAATGTGCGTCTTAATGTCGGGGGTGCGGTGAATGTACAAGTATCTCCCGGGCCCCCGACTCATGGTACTGGAAGGAACAGTAGGGTTTTAGTCGGTAGGAGTCCGACATAAACCTCCGTTCTTCCCAGATGGAGGGTATCCATGAGGATTTCCACACGGGGAAAAAAAAGGTGTACCTACTCTCGTGTGATACTATTAAAAACCGAGCCATAGGCGAGGTTTTTAAACACACATTCGTGTTTTAATACCCCTCATTATTATGCAACAGTTTCATAAACTACTATTACACCACTGTCTGTGTTTTGATGATCCATAAAGGATTTCAAAACATGTTGTTGTTGTTGACTTATATATGAATGGTAAACTAATGACTAAGATTGTTTTCAGCTTGATGGTAGAAGAACTAGCTCAATGTAAGAAGTTATTAAACGAAAAGACTGAAAATTTACAACAAGCAATAAAACAATTACTTGACGAGCGATGCAGGGCGCGAGACATGATGTTATGTACTTATAAAAACTTGTACAGTCTCCACGAAAAGTGGCTTGAAAATATCGCAATAACAGAGTATGTGGGCAACAGTAAAATGTACAACCGTCCCATTGGGAACCTCAACTTTAACGCGACTATTCCACATTCGACAAATATACTGGATATGACATCGGTCAACCTGAAACTGTCGGAAAATATCAGCAGTTCCGTCGAAAAGCAAGATATCAGCCATTTGAATAACTTGCCCACTATCACTGATGGGGAAAAGAATGCTGAAAATGTAAGTATAATTCGTGAATACTTAAATATTCATGTGACCTGGCATGACCTCAACCCATTAATCTTAGCTTGGATATGCAAATCATACAAATACAATACATGTTTAGGCTCTATAATGAGCCACAAGTTTTGCTGCACCACAACGCACAACGATACAGACTTTTTTGCGGCTCACCATCACGTCGCATTGCATTGCGGTTGTTTATAATTTTTTGCGCCTTCTATATACAAATAGTTATAATAAGATCATAAAACATCTTCTAACAGATAATGGCGACGCCTATAGACGTCAGGAAGGTGAGCGAAGAACCAGTGAACGCATTAGTCAACCACGCATACAGCAGCAGCGGCAACACGCCGCGACCAATCGCCTCCTGCGTACACTGCCACGGCAAGGTTCAGCTACTCTAATTGGTTGGAACGTGATGACGTTGAGGGACGCGTTACGGTAGCGGATGCAGCACAATACTAGGTATACAGAAACGATACGACCCCTTAAGGCACCTCTCCCACGACCGACGAGGAAATGACTAGCTATTAACGATTTTCTCGCTCAAGAAACTTACAAAAGATTGTAGGTCCCGTGTCAGTAAAAGAGATACATACATATTTTTTATGTATGTATTAATAGTTGATCGCTGACTGTTGAGTTCACACCGCTGGCGAGTACTCGTTTGTTGCAGCGACAAGAGCTATCAAAGAGAGTAATCGCTCAGCGACGCTCACTTGGCGGGCAGAACACTCGCTGAATGAGACTTGCTTGATACATACGCATACCAGCGAATAATCGCTCGTCGCCGTCGCCTAATGGTATGCAGGTTTGCAGCCCTGCGTTTTACGGTTTGGCAAACTGCAAGTACGTGTGACATTGCCTTTACGGCAGTTTTTGTTTTATTAGTTTGTGTATAAGTACAAGCGCGGACATTTGCGCTAAACCACTTTTCGACCTTATTACTAAGGGAATAAGTTTAAAACGTGGTTCACCGCAAATGTCCGCGATGGTACATTGTTGACGATAGTTTGCAATAAATAAAACGATTGTCTGTACATATAAATAAATATGCAGAACTTTGTTAATCGATTATTCATAGATCGTCAAACTTTTTAGCCCAAGGGCCAGACTAACTCCTACACTAAAGCCCCCCAAGGGCCAGGACCTAGGTAGCTAGCTTATCATAGCAACATACTGTTTATTATGTTTCAATTGGTCGTTAAATAAAAAATTATAAAATCGTTTGCCCGCTTCCGCAGGCTGGATTGTTGGTGCTCTCGGGCCGGACCTGGCCCGCGAGCCGTAGTTTGGAGACCTCTAGATTAGATATACAGACAGGCAAACAGATAACTGGTGAAATATGGGTGGTGCGCAGTGGCTTCCCTTCGGAGGTTCCCGTCAGCAACTGTACTGCTATTGGAAAATGGCACAGTTAAAAATATCCACAATTGCCAAAAAAGTTAAAACTGGCTTCGTTTCGGCTTCTCTCTTACATAAATTGACACCTCGCCGCTGGTGGTGGGCCGCCTACCCCTTCGTGGAATACTGGCGTGATGTTATGTTAAGTCAACCAAGATATCTGTGTCTTTACTTAGCTTTGGAAAAGAATACTCAGGCACAGATAATATAATAGTACGTAACTCAGGTAATCATCTCTACTAAAACATCCTGTTGTGTATTTGTTGCAGAAAGAGGCTAGTGGTAAATTAGTCTAAAGTTATGTTAATTCTATTAAATATTTATAGGTATTATGGTGCTCTGTATTATTAGCAATAATATAAATTGGCTTGTTACATTTTTTTAAATTATATAATGATTTAAAGGTGGTCGATTTCATTGTTTTGTCGCGTCGTCAAAAATGCAACAACTATCACATAAATGAGTAAATAAACTATATCGGAGTTTTTCGGTGTTTCTAAATGGGTTTTATACTTTGACTAATTAAACTTTCGTAAATATAATTTACTAGTTAACATGTTTTATTTTTTTGTTATTATAACCAAGTGAGTGAAGCAAGGGTAATGTTTTATTATATTGTAAGTATTTCCCGAAGTTAAATGTCGACCTTATCGAAACTTGTACAGACCTATTCTGATTAGCGGAAATGTGCAAAAATAGCTAATACCACCATTATTGGAAACGTGTATCAGGAAAATATACGATTGCCTTGTTATTTACCCATGTCGTCGATATTCTTTTTTAATTATTTTACTTTATGTTTGTAAAATGTATTATTATAGTAACAAAATCTTTTTTATAATAAAATAATATGGGAGTCAGTTGAATATCTCCAAAAATCATTCCAAAAAAAGCATTTTTGTGTAAAAATGTACATAATCTTGATAATAAAACTATTTATTGTTACTGTTACATTTTTATTTCGTAATAATAACAAAGTTTCTTATGATTATGATATAATGTTAAGTATACTTACGATAAAAAAATAGTATTGTTTTCTTCGCTTATATCACAGGTTTGATATTACTATTTTATCATTACATATTATACTGTTTACTCTACTGTCAGTCTGCCGGTGAGAATTTGTTGTGTCTAAACAGGATGCTAAAAATTCACAGCAAAAATTACTTGTCCAAAACAATTAGGTACTTTTCAAGAGTAAAAAGCAGTCTAGCTAGGGTCTTCTAAACATACACACTAATTTTTTATTACCTACATATATTTTAGGTAACTAAAGATCTTCACACACTGACAACCGTGGTTCTAACTTGATCCTTAAATGAAGCAGCATACGTATCGAAACAAAAGCACGTCGTCTGCCGCGCCCAGTGTGTGAAACTCCTTTGTCTTCGCTAAGCTTTATGTAAACGTTGATTGTGGTACTGCAACATTTCAGTTCCGGTGTAGTTGTATGCTAGGTAATCGCGGACAGGAATGTACTTGGCGCCGCCAAACCAGTCAATCATTGCTATTTGAGCGATCTTCAGCTTGGCTACGAACCAGTTGTGATCTAAAAATGGGAGAAAGAAAATAATCAGGGTAAATTTTTTTGGGTATTTTATAGAAATGCGAAATTCTTTCGGTGGTATCTGAAGGAGAGTATTTATGTTGAGTGAAATGCGTGTGAACTATAAACTTCTAACCCCTCGGAGAGTACAAGTGTGATGTTATGTCTGATCATAAACCTGCGCCTTAATTGCGTAACACACCCATCACAATCTGAATGATTTTTGAGCATATTATTAATACATTTCCATTGAAAGCGTCTAATAGGCCTCTGCGAGTTGGCTTCGGCCCCTCATATGCCTTCCAAAGGTCCGGGACCCTAGGGTCCCGAGAAATATAAAGAAAAATAATAATAATAAAGAGAGAATAGAGCGGCGCGCAATGATTATTGACGTAACTGTCCCGCATGACGGGAACCTAGTGAAAGCCGAGAAAGATAAATCAAGTATCTTGGCTTGGTTGTCGACATGTAGGATGTGGACTCAGCGATCATTGTGCCGATAGTCGTATCAGCCAATGGCTTAATTGCCTTGGCAATTAAGGCATTTCGTTTCATTGGTCGAGGCTCTTGAGCCTCGACCAACACCTAAGGAGGCTCTCGTTGGGCAGCTGGGTTAAGGGTTTGATTCAGAAAGCGGTACTTCTGGACACGGCTCGCATTGTTAGGAGGTTCCTCTCTCTGGAGCTCTGACCGCCGGTAGCTTGGACCCTGTTCCCGATACCGGTGGGCTACTATTTTTTATATTTTTAAATGTTTTTTTATAATCTTTGTATTCAAATATTTAAAAATATAATTTATATGTATTTATTGTAATAAAGGAAATAATAATAAATCTTTATTTAGCCAAAAACATACAGTTTTTCAAAGATTTTAAAATACATTGAAAGCTTAAGTTGAAAGTTCTGTACCAGAAAAAGTACCTACTCTACCTCCTAAGCTAGGGTATACCTGTATTTTAGGAGGTAGTTTACGGTCGGGGTTTACCTGATCAACAAAAACTAATCTCAAGTGGACTGTGTCATATTACTGTATGGTATACAAGATTAGATAAAAGTAAGAAAAAAGTAAAAACGCATGCATTATTAAGTGGGTGTGTTTGGGTTGTTGTGTGTGTGCTTGCGTAGGGTGTAAGTATGTGGTGTGTATGTTTGTATAGGTTGGGGTGTGTGTGTGTGTGTGGGTATGTTACACAAGATATGTAAGTGAAGACTCCGTATATGAGTAATCCTTAAGGAGCAACCACTCTGTTACTTTACATTTTAGTGCATGTGAGTTGAGTTTTAAAATATTGAGGTGTTTGTTTATATTTTTATAAATATGAGTACTTAGAATATAATATTGATGTTTAGAGAAGAAAGTCTTGTGTTGGATGGTTGGTGGAAGGTACGTACGTTTGTTTGTTATAGGAGGTGGAAGGGCTGCGTGCTTTCTAAGGGCGGTTTTAAGCACAAAAAGCTGACGAACCGTAAGTACTTTACATTCAGAGAATAGTTCGGACATTGGATATCTGTAGGGCTTTTTCGTTATGACTTTCAGTATGGCTCTCTGTGCTCTTTCCACGCTTAGGAAGCTAGTTTTTGTGGCACCGCCCCATGCAACTATGCAATAGCCAAACACTGATTGGCATAGTGCGAGGTAGACCATCTTTAGGATGTTTATGTTGGCGGATACGCTGAGAGACTTAAATACATGTAGGTATAAGACGTAACATTCTGGTAGTGACGGTGTCAATTTGTTTGTCCCATTTCAGTCCGTCATCTATCTGTATTCCGAGGTATTTTAACGCTTTCAGATCTTTCAAATGTAGGACAAGGGTGCAGTTGGTGGGCGGACTCGAGCAGTAATAGTAAAAGAAGGTGGTGGTTTACAGTTCTTCCGTATCGCAAAGGGGACAAACGTTGTTTTTTGTAGGTTTAATGTAAGTAAGTTCGAATTTAGCCACATCATAACCTTAGCCATGGCCATCTCCGCATTTGTTTTCACAATGTCCCAGCTGGGTCCTTCGTCGTCTGCGTATGCATAAATTCTACTGTTTGGCAGACTCAGTCTGCAGAGGTCATTTACGTAGATGTGAAATAATGTCGGGGAAAGGATTCCCCCCTGGAGAACACCATAGGATACGAAAAACTCATCGCTCAAGTGAGTATCAATTTTAATACATTGCTTACGGTTTTTTAAGTAATCTTTAAAAATTTCTAGAGGCTTTCCACACACACCAATACCTATTTTCCAGCTTCTTTATGAGTTTGGGAACAGATACTGTGTCAAAAGTCTTCGAGAGGTCTAGGAATATACCTAGGCATTTCGTTTTTTTGTCTTGTATATCTGTATGATTTTGAAGCATATTGTTAATCCATTGCTTCATATGTTCGAAAAATTTGTCTGCTCAACAACGTAGGTAAATAACGCAATGAATGTTGTTGAACTGTCAAAATGAAACGATTCCTACTGTAACCGCCTTACTAATAAACGTATTATATCAGGTGAATAGCTACACACCGATTTCTCTCTTTCAGTCGTCAGTAATTTGACTTTCGAAAGAAGATGACAAAGCGTTGTGTAACTATACAGACGCGTTCAACGTTTATTAGTAAGGAGGTAAGTGTGTTACGCAATTGCCCCGCTGATCATTATCGGTAGATATCCATAGTTTAGAGAATCGCCCTTACACCACATCACAACCAGAAACGATAGAAAATTTAGATATACCATCATTCATTTCTAGTTTTAGGTAAGATAGATTTAAATACATACCCGGAGGGAAGTCAGCCATAGACGGATGTCTTTCAAACAAAGCTGCCTTTGCGAACTCATACTCTGGTGTTTGCTCCTTAACCTAAAGAGACAATTAGATCATTATGGAAACAGAACAATCATTGTCAAGTAGGTATTTAATGGATTGTTGTTTCTATACAACAGCACTTTATATAAAAGCTTATCTTGCATAGTGCATATTATCGATATCGAAATGTTTTGCTAATACTTGTCCAATATTTACATATATGATTTTTTTACCGTCTCGAAATTTTTACAGGGTGTTCTACCCATGAATATGAATAACTTTCACTACCGGACCAATTCTGAAATCACGAAAAAAAAAACTACTAATACTGTTTAATAGAAAAGTTCAAACCTACTTGACCAAAATGTATGAAACAGCAGATTTTTTTTTCGTGATCTCATAGTTGGTCCCATAGTGAAAGTTGTTCATGTTCATGGGTAGCACACCTGGTAAAAATTTCGAGACGGTAAAAAAATCATCCAGTATTGGTAAAATACGCTTTAGAAGCTTTATCAGTAAGCTGATAAAGCTGGCCGTTTACCGAGACAAAGCCCTTTCCGGTCGTTAAATTTAGATCAGTGAGCTTCGTGCTTCTGTTAAGTAGTCAAGATTAATTTTAGAACATATACATTCGTGTAGCTTCCTCGCTCGGCTAATTTCTATTTGGAGATCAAAATACGTTTAACAAAGGCCAAACAGATCAATTGCCTATTTTAGAACTTTTGTGTAGTTACTTATACATAAAAATCAAAGTTTATCGAAGCCTCGTCAATTCTATTCTAATACCTAGTACTTACAGATGGGCTTGTGGCTAAGTACTAACAGCCGCACGGGTCGATCAATCAGGTTTTGCCGTGGTTGGTCCGTGGATGGGTGACCATCTTTACACACCAAGACTCCTCCGTGCTTTGGAAAGCACGTTAAGCCGTTGGTCTCGGCTGTCATTCGTTACAGGTCGTCAGAAGCCCAAAAGTCTGATTACGAATCTTACCAAGGGTATCGTATTACCCAGTAACTGGGTTGTGGAGGTCAGATAGGCAGTCGCTCCATGTAAACTAGAATACCAGTGTATTTAGCTGCATCCGGTTCTGGAAGCCGACCCCAACATCGTTGACCAACTACTTACAGCTATGCGAGTTCAATTATTAGTCATAAACATTAATAAGATACCGTCTTGCATTTTACATGTTCTGACAGCCAACACACGGCGAAATAATCATAGAATCCAACTTCTCACTCTCGCAGCCCATACTGATTACCTATACAATTATAATATGGCTCCCTGGCCAGCGTCATCGTCCAGCCGTAGACTAAGAAAAGGTTGTTGCATAAATACAAACCTTCTTCATTTTCCCGGACAGCATCAGCCTGGTGCATCGTGGGTCTTCAGGGTCAATCTTCTGATTCTCACAGTACCTCGTCTCTTCGAGCGACACGAGAACAGTGGCGCGGCTGTTTTTCTGTTGGTAACGAATTTGTTTTGAGTTTTAAATAAAGTAAGTCATGAATTTTATGATTATTTGGGTATCCTGCAGCTGATAAGCTACGTAGAAGGAGGAGGAAAAGTTACAGGAAATTAATTAATATTAGTATAGTTTTGTATAATATAAAAAATTTGTTGGTGAATATTCAACATAAAAACCGCCACAGCAGTCAATTGTAAACATTTTATTTTCACTTTGGAAATCTACGGCTGTTTCGTGAGCAGTCGGTGACATAAATTTCAGATATGCCATTTGAACCTTATATCAAAAAGAAAATTTAATGTCTTATAGAGTACCTACCTACCACTAGGCATTTAGAATGACTTGAAAAGTTCAACTTTACCAATTTGGAAATGGCTAAGATACGGGACTAAGTAGATGAAGGAGACATATAGGTACCGATAAATCCCGAGCACTGAAGTCCAGCGGTGACATGTAGAAGTAAGGGACGCCAGTGGAGTTAGCAAGGGATCCATCCACTATTGACTTGACGTTAGAGAACGGGAATCCTTCGATGGCTGGTAGAATTGATATCGTGGCCAATGACGCCCAGTCTGTTGAATATTAACAAATTTACGAGGTAAATAGGTAAGTATACGTATGAGAACTACGAGACAAAATACACGTAAGCATGCGCTTAGTAGGTATTATGGTGAACAGACGTATTGCTAATTAAATGTATGGACGGCAGCACATCAAGCTACTACAATCTGTCAAATTTATTTAATAGATTTTCAACTTTATCGCTAAAGCATTAGGTTCAAGGTTGATTGGGAAAATTTGACAGTTTCGGATAGCTTGACTTGCTGGCGTCTGTACCTACCGATTTTTTCATGGACGAATTTTCCTTTAGCTTAACAGTAGGTAGAATACCGAATATTTAACTTACATAAAACTTGGGTCTGCACTTCATCTTACTGTCATAACTTAGTTACAAAGGGCACCATAATAATATGTATGATGTCGGAAAACAACTTCGCTATTTGAATCAGATTTTGTTCACAATTCCATGGGTTTTAATCTTTTTTGCGCGGAGCCTTAATTCTTTTTTCTAATCTAATACCAGTGTTACTGCTTATAACATCAGCTATCTGCCAGTAAAAGTCCTGTCAAAATCGGTCCAGCCGTTTCGGAGATTAGCCGGAACAAACAGACAGACAAAAATTTAAAAAATAGTTTTATTGTTTAACCCTTTAACCGCCTACGACGGATTAATCCGACAAATATTTTCGTGTCCATTTCGCCAGGGTCGTATATTTACGACCAAATATCGTAATGATTCAAGTTGCCCGGCGCTGGGGGCACGACAACTGATATGAAGTCGGGCGGTTAAAAGGTTAAGGTACCGTATATACTTTCATATGAATTTAGTAAAAAGCTATTACTTTGACATTACAAACAGACGCTTCTTTATTTATTTGTATATAATAATATTATGTAAATAAGTTTTTAGTATCATCCTATTCATCATTTATCTATCATCTGAAAGACGTCTACTGCGAAGCATGGCACCCTCAACAAGCATCGCCACATCAACCACCTGAACCACCTGTCCTGCCGTCTGCGATAAGTCAGGGAATATACTTACGCTTACTTTTATGTTGTACCTAATGCTGAAGGGAAAACATATAATAGGAATCAAGTTATCTCTCAGCTTAACTCTCCAGTTAGTACAGGCGTGATGTTTTATTTACTAAGTACTAGTGTAATTAATAGCTATATAGCTTTAAACAAATAACACTTTACCTGCGTTGTGCAACACGTATCTGGCCATAGGAATTATCTTCGTATGGTCGGGGGGGTCCCGCCTATGGTTTGCCTTAGTGGTAATCTCATTGGCATTGTCCCGCCAATTATTTTCCCGACGCTCATGTTTCCACTTGCACTCCGCGTAGGAATTAAAAAAACATAAGCAAGCAAATAAAATAACTTCCCACTTCATTTTGCTGTCCTACAAGAAAAGTATTACAGGTTTAACACAAGAATAACAAAATAAAATATTTTCAACAAAACATTCCGACTGTAAAAAGTAAAACTGAATTTATTCACGTCGATGTAATATTTGAATACAGTGCCAAAAAATACAAGTCACGCGTAACGTAATGTATGTTTATTTATAACCAAAGCAGGCGGAATATTATGCGTAAATTATAATCACATACGAAACAAGTGGACACGTTCGTTTTCTATCGCCGCCGAACCTCGACTGAATGAGTGTGCAGATAAACACACGAACTATGTATTATTTTAATTAGGTACCGTATAAATAGGAGATAAGCTCCGGAAAGAAAACCTATTGTTCAAAAGCATAATTAATTTGCGTACCTTATCTAAACCAATATTTAAGAGTTCAATGCGTCGTAAACACGCACAAAAAGAAGAAAGTCCATTCCTGTTTATTGTCTAAAACATCACAAACATGAAGTGATTCAGCAGTCAGACAGGTGTTTGACATTTAAGATTCTCATTATAGTCCAAGAGACGGGCACGCGACGACTACCTAACGTAGTCGCAACTTGCACTTCATAAATAAAATAATTAATTTACGCTATTTACATTATTACTTAATAAATAAAATAAAAATAAAATAAAATTTTGTGTATATCATTTTACTGATTTTCGCACTGACAATGTTAATATTATTTTGGAATCAAGACTTTGATTTTGCTGCAGTAAATTTAGTGCTATTTCGCTGGAACTTTTGAATGAACTATATTTTTTCTGTTGATTAAGGAGTAAGTGTAAAAAAATGCCTACCTATCGTGCACTGACCAACAGCAAGCCACCGAATGGCTTAGCAGACAGCCAGCAAAAATCATCAATTATTATATTACGATAAAAACATCACGTACGCGATAAGAGGCCGATTAATTTGACCTAAGTATGTACGTGATTTATCACAACGCTTTATTGTAGAGTTGAAGTAATGGTTTATCTTACATAAGAGATTATAAATGCTCCGGGTAAGGTGGATTTTAAGATAAGGTTATCTATAAGAATAAACACACATTTTATTTTATGAAATATATTTTATTGAACCCAATTTTTGACGATATTACAAAGTAACAAACTTATTTTAAGTTTTTTATTTTTCACTTTTTAATTATGTTATCTACCCCACACCAATTCGTATACCACTACTTGCTATATAAACAACAGTGACAGGAAGTATTTTTAAAATCAAAGCCAACATAAAAACTACCCAAGCAAAGTTAATAAGACTCTTATGGGCCCACCGCGCAAGCTTCCTCTACTCTACCAAATGAAAAAAAAATTTCGGTCCACAATAAATTGACGAAAATATCGATGAACATACACAAACAGTCGAACATATAACCTCCTTTTTTGAAGGCGGCTAATTAAGGTTAAGTTAAATGACAGTTTAAGGCTTAGGGTAAGTAAGTACATCTAAGAGAGTTAAGAGTCTTTTAGTGCACAAGCACTGATCGCAAGTCAAAGTGGCATTTAAATTGATTGTCTTTGAAAAATCAAATTACTTAAAACATAAATTACCGCAAATTGCATTTTGTATGATATTATGATATGACTGTATACTCAATCACATCCAAAATTGGAAATATATATATATATATATATATATTTATACGTAAATCATCATTCATCCATCCTCTCAAAATTGCAATACACAAGCTCAATCTTACGCTAGGTACTAAGAAAATCTTAAAAAAATGCGTTAACGCTGCTGAGTACTCTTGGCGATTTGTTCCTTGAGCATCAGAATACTGGCTCGTTGTTCCGGCGGCAGCAGCGCGATTTGCTCGTCGGAAAGTTGCAGTACTTGCATGATGAGAGCGGCCTGTGACAAAGAAATGATGATTTTAAACTTAACTAATTTAAAAATCTGCCCAACCTTTCGGGCAACAAGGTGTGATGTTATGTTTCAGTAATTTAAAAATGTACATTTTATATTCTTTCATTAAAACAAAGATTAGGTATGTCGCAACTGGTTTTTCCATGGTGCAGGAAACAAATAAAAATTACCGTTCATTACATTTAGATAACAGTATCATCTGCTTAACCAACTATGTTAGGGCCGGCTTCCAGTCTAACCGGAGGCAGCTGAATACCAGTATTTTACATGAAGCGACTGCCTATCTGACCTCCACAACCCAGTTACTGGGTAATACGATACCCCTTGGTAAGAGTGGTTGTCAGACTTTCGGGCTACTGACGTCCCAAAACTACTGTCAAAGACCCATGAATGACAGCCGGAACCAACGGAGGCACGGAGGGTTCTTGGCATGTAAAGATGGTCACCCATCCACGGACCAACCGCGGCAAGCGTAGCTTAAACCTAATCGATCGACCCGTGCGGCTGTTATTACTTAACCACAAGCCCCAATTTAGATAACAGTAACGACTGATTATTATTTCGCCAAAATTAAATTGGTAGTTTCCCGGTTCGTAGCTGTTGCTGCTCTTAGATTACAAATTATTTGAAGGGACGTTACAAACTACTATTTCTGGAAATTACGATCTTTGTGGGAGTAATTAATTACACATAAAATGTAGGTGGAAACTAGCCTCTAATCGAAGGGACGAGAGTTTAGAGGTAAATGCTTATGTGTTGGCGATAACCGTCCGACATCGGCAATATGTAGGTCCAACGGTCGGTAATATGTAGGTGAATGCGAGCTATATAAGCGGCACTGTATGATGGCGCCTGTGACAGCTTAAAAATTGTAAAAATATAGGTTATCCATTCGATAAATTACGGTTTCAGCGGAATATAATCATTGCGGCACCTACAACAATGTAGGATGGAATTTGTTTCCTCACGTTTTGCAGTCAATATTAACGGAAATTAATAAAAACGTGCCTACGTCACAAGCCAAACACAATCAAACAATCATACAATACCGCCATAGTAGTTGTAACACAGGCATTTACAGCGTGGGACTAAGTCTGCGGGCACGAAACCAGCGGCGGTCGAGCGATCCCTTCGGCAGCGGGCTTGGGGTGGGCTCGAAACTGGCAGTCGATCCAGTAGGAAGTACCAGCCGTCGAGCGGCGAAATCAAACAAGTTTGTTCCCGTGGCTTGCGCGTCGCTACCTCCCGTGCATCGCTCGAGCGCCCCGCGCCGCTCTCGCCCGTTTCGTGCGCGTCACTTCAGAATGCTATACTTTTGATTACGCCGCCGCGCCGCGCCGCAATCACCGTCGCTCGGCCGCCGCCAGTTTCTTGCCCGCAGACTTACACAGAGATTTGATCATTGACCCCCATGCTATGTGGAACGTGTGTTACAGGGGTCATAAATAATAGTAAACTGACCTTCTCTTGATCCGAAGCACCTGAAGGAATTCCCTGGATAGTCCTAGCCTGCGCCGCGCTCGGCATACCCGGCGGCATTTGTTCTGAAAACAAATATTAGTTTAACATAATTACATAATGCAGATTTTGATGGTGCTTGATCACTTTGTACATTCCTTGGAATACACTAGTTTCCTTGATACATTTATTATATTTTGCAGGAAGATCAAGCATTACCCGTCAAATCTGCAAGCCTTACCCAACTTAAAGAATGTAAACTGCTTTTTAACCGACTTTAAAAAAAGGACCAGGTTATCTTGTTACCTCTGTACTCCGTCATTTATAAACCGATTTGGAAAATTCTTTTTTATTTGAAATGACATACTTCCAGATTGGTCTCATTTTTATCAAAATCCAATTCTGATGATAGAATCCATGAGGAATTGAGGGAAGACCTCAAATATTATAAGAAAAAACACATAGCTATTTTAATATTTTCATCAACAAGCAATGCAAATGCCTTCAGAAAGTATCATTTGGTGAAGTGGAACTGACGAAGAAGACCACAGATAGCCATGGGAACTGCTCAATTATAAGTATTTCACGGGTGGCGATAAGATATCTCGATTAAGATAGTTAAGCGACTATGACGAAGCAAATTTAAATAAATGGTTCTGATGAAAATGGTACCCTTGAACTGATCTGATGATGAAGCCGGAAGGTAGACACCGGAACTCCGTGATAAAACAATGTATCCTAGCCGTGTTTGGGCTTATTGGAATTGTCATGAGATGCACTCTGGCTATAAATGATTTTTAACCGACTTCAAAAAAGTAGGAGGTTCTCAGTTCATCGGAATCTTTTTTTTTTTATGTGTGTTCCCAGATTACTCGAAGACGGCTGAACCGATTTGGAAAATTCTTTTTTTGTTTGAAAGGGTATACTTTCCAGGTGATCCTATTGTCATCAGGTCATGATCTGATGATGGAATCTTGGAGAAATCGAGGGAACTCTTCAAATATTATAGGCACACCTGTAGCGATTTGGATATTTTTTATAGTAACTTGTGCATTTGCTCTCGGAAAGCACCATTTGGTGAAGTGGAACTGATGACGAAGACCACAGATGTGAAGATGGATACCGGAACAACTCAATAATAAGTATTTCACGGGTTGCGATTCGATTACTATAAAATGATTGTTAAGCAATATAATCTCGTCACAATGCATGTGGTGAAGTGGAGCTGATGATGAAGTACCAGGAACTCCTCAACAATTAACGTCCCTGCATCGGGAAAAGCAATGTTTTGTAAAAGGTGATGAGCAGTTGTTATTAGGCTATTGTAACTTCGATAAATTACAAACCGATCCACTAAAAAGAGAAAAATAAATAACTTTTTTGCAAAAAAAAAAAAAACCGACTAAAAAAAACACTACAAAGTGAAAAATAACTTTAATTTCGGAAGTCGGTTGCAAAAACCAAAAATAAAGAACTTCAACAAACAAACACTTCCGAAATTAAAGTTAATTTTTCACTTTGTAGTGTTTTTTTTTAAGTCGGTTATTTTTTTTTTTGCAAAAAAGTTTTTTTGATTATTTATTTTGGTATCTATTATGATTTACTTACGAGGTAATTGACCTAACTATGAGTCAGACTTGAGTGGCGTCAATTTTGAACATAATGACCCTGATAAAATAATGAACAATATAATAATGACATAATGAACTAAAATGAGTTAGGTACATAAACCACAAGTTTTATCTTTGAACTCATCAACATTTTAACCTTGGCAGCATTATATAAATAATAAATTGTAAATTATATTTGACCCCATAACTAATAGCTTTTAAAACATAATGATGACTATATTATCTTTATTACGTTTACGTCATACACGAAGTAATAAAAAAGTAATTAATTAATTAAAATCTTCCACGATTTCATCCCCTATCCAGTTGCACCCTAAGGTTTGCAATCCCTGAAATAGAAAGAAATATATACATACGTTGTTGAATCTTCTGCTGCGTCCGCGGGTCGTTGGACCGCACGCGCGGGTCCGAGTTGAACGATTGCGGCTGCATGCCCGCTAGCCGTGGGTCGCGAGGGAAGCCACTGTTACATACCAACATTATTAGAATATTTCTCCAGTAATAGTGTAGGTACATAATGTTGATTTTCTTTAATGGCATATTGGTGTTGATTAGTTATTAAACAGCCAAGGTGTTGGTGTTGTTGTTCTAATTTTCTCATGATTAATGATCAATTAATCATTTTGTTTTGATCGAGAGTTCTCCATTAATAAACAACAATAGCATTCTGAAGGTATTTTCTGAAAGGATAGAAGGACCTACAATGCATAGGTTTATCCTGTAATTGGATGCTTTTATTTTGTTTTGTTTTTATAAAGTTTTAAGTTACGTGTAATAATAACACACTATGGGCCTACGATGTTGCCTGCCAATAAAAGTTTATTTTTTTATTAATACTCCCGGGCACTAGCTGTGCTCCGCGACTTTGTTCGCGTGGAAGTCGTAAGATACAGAATATACTAAAATAACAGCCACATTTTAATAAAATTTCCTCGTCCCCCGTCCCGCCGCGTTGCATCGCACGCTCGCACTATTACTTCGTTTTCGTTTAGTGTTCTTTTTGACTTTTTTCTTTTTGCTCGGCTCCTAAGGGTCCTAGCGTGATTTTATATAGCCTATAACTATCCTCGAGAATAGGCTACCAAATGTAAAAATAATTTTTCAAATCCGACTTTTTGTTCACAATTTCACGGGTTTTAATTTTTTTGCGCGGAACCCTAATTATTTTTCTAAAATAAAAGTAGCCTAAGTTACTCTTTATAACATCAGCTATCTGCAGTGAAAGTCCCGTCAAAATCGGTTCAGCCATTTCGGAAATTAGCCGGAACAAACGGACACAGACAGACAAAAATTTTAAAAATTGCTTTTTTGTTAAGTATAAGTACCGTATATACTTTAATATGCATTTAGTAAAAAGTTATTATTTTGGTATTACAAACAAACACTTCAACTTTCTTCATTTGTATAGATGTATAGATAATGGATTTGTGAGAAGTACTCTCGATCAAAATTCGATTGCCTGGTGACACCTTGATAGCACAAAATAAACATTTAGAAATACGAATTAAAGAAAATCTGTATAAAAACTATGCCAACGAATGTTACGAGTGCAGCTGAATAGACACTATAAAAATAAATAATGCTTATCCGTAATGAAGCACAAAAATATAACTTAGGATAAAGTGCAACACAACAGACAAGCCAGAACAAAAACTAAAAAAGGATCAGCCTTTTAGTTACATCTGTTACATCATAAAAACGTCACTTACGTCTGTTCTGTTGGTTTCTCCACTGGGAGAGCAATACTTGAGAGAAAAAGCGTAACATCAGTAATATGTATACCACTTTTGAGCCACTTTTCGACTTTTACTAAGGTTGAAAAGTGGTTCACCGCAAATGTCCGCGATGTTACATCATCTACATTAACCGTTTCCGTGCGGATGATGCCGCACAGGCACCATGTAAATCTGTTGCGTATGGCGTATGGTGCCCGAGAGGATACAAAACTAAAACATAAAAAACTCGGCTAAAACGACATTTGTCAAAAGAGTTCCGTAAATAAAAGTGTCTTTATTTGTCACCCATATCATGCCCACAGTGAGTGTTCGTTTCAAGTAATTTCGTAAATTGGTGTCCCAGAGGCATCACGGAATTTTTGTTTGACGCCAGGCACTAGAGATTGCTAAAAAGACCTCCCCGCACGGAATCGGTTAATTTGAAGTACTTACTAGATAACATCACGCCTGTATCCCCCATAGGGTTAGGCAGAGGTGCACTACCTACCTATAGTATACCCACATTTCGCCATTTATGAAAAAATACTTACAAGTATATACAGTGTGAGTCTTCATAATGTGCTGTGAACATATCGAAATGAGGGAAACTATGCTTAACTTTATCAATGGAAAAAATATTTTAAAAAATTTTAACAAAGAAATACAACTTTTTTTTAATTCTTGTTCGCTGCTGTGACCTCTGTGTAAACAAAACGGTATAACTTTTAAACTGAACGATTTATCACGATAATATAAACTCAGTAATGATTGGAAATAACAGGGCGTTCTCAAAAAATAAAAAAATAAGATTTTGTATTACTTATTATCACAACAAATCACCAAATCCATAACGACGGTGAACTGCCAATACCTCCTAACTGACATTTTTCGAGGAATTGATAAATTTGATTTTGAAACATGCGAATAACGCCTTTAAATTCAAAACGATAAAAAAGTGAATTTCTTGAAAAATGTCAGTTAGGATGTATTGGCAGTTCACCGTCGATAGGAGAATAAATACCGCGTCTGGAGGCCCTTTCTTTAACAGATGATAGAAAATGTTGTGATTGAGTTATAAACGTAGTATTTTTACTTTTAGAAAGCTAATATGATGTAGAATAATTTAAAGTATTAAAAAAGGTAAGTAATACGGGCTTTTATTAAGAAATTTTACAATTATTGTAAAAATTAATGAAAAAATACATGATTTTTGTTAAAATAAACAGCTTAATTCTCAATTGAGGGCAATATTTCTTTTTTAAGTAATTTTTATTTTATGAGGACGTCCTGTTTTTTCCAATCATTACTGAGTTTGTTTTATCGTGATAGATGGTTTAATTTAAAAGTAGTGGTTTTGTTTACACATGGGTCAAAGCAGCGAACAAGAATTTAAAAAGCTATATAATTTTTTTTATTTTTTTTTTTTTTACATTTTTTAAAATATTTTTTTCTTTGATAAAATTAACCATAGTTTTCCTCATTTCGATATGTGCACATTATGAAGACTCACACTGTATTATTATGTAAGTATATGTAAAAAGCTGCTTATACACTAGCGTATAATTGAACTCTAGAAATTATAAAATTTCCAATAAGTAATGTTTGTAGATCGAGCTGTACTAATACGTCTCTATATTACGCAAGATTGCTCTGCCATGCCTAGTAATTATTTACCTCCAATATTGTGAGATAAAGCTATTTTGAAACCAGCAACATTTTATTATCCTCATTATCGTTACTCTATATAGCATACAGAACTTATTTTTCCAGACAATAAAGTTTACATGTAAAATGCAACGTCTCCCTGTCTATACGTTCGTGCCCTTCCTTACACGAGAACCATTTATCTGATTTACGTGATTTTTTTCATTGATAAATATCCTCTCTGGCTCAGTTTCACGTATTAATAGGTCTGTTCCGTATTGTAAATGGGGTCAAAAAACGTGCGAGTAGGTTAGATGATATTTTAGTACACATAATATTTCACGCTTTATTCCGTTTCTCTTTTGTTTTATTGTTTTTTTTTTTCTCTTTGATTTTGTTTAATTTGTTTTTCATTGATTTTTATGTCATCCGTTCATATTTATTAAATAACTTATTTTGTGCCCGGTTGATGTCAATAGGCTCGCCCCCTATTACATGGGACTTAACCTTTTGAACGCCAGAGTATAAACGCACGCGCGTGCCCTCCACGCCAAGCCACGCTTTTTAAACGTTTAATTTCTCTTTTTTTGTCATCAAATTTCTCTATATCCATGGTATAATTTAATTCGTTTCAAGCAATTAAATATGGACAAGAGCTTAAATAATTAAGGTATACAAATAAAAACACACAAAAGTAATGATTTAATTGTTTATTTCGTGATAAAGTGCACCGCATTTTTTGTCACATATTTGTGTCGTTGGCGTACAGGGCACGCGCTTGCTTGTCACGTATATGTGACAATGGCGTTCAAAAGGTTAAACATAACTGGCGATATGTGGGTGTACTATAGGTACACCTCTGCCTAACCCTTCGGCGAAACAAGGCGTGATGTTATGTTATGTTATACCGTGTAGTGGGACCCTGGTGATCTGCTATACAGATCTTCCTAGTGCAGACACCAGTCTCTCACAAACTAGTGTTTAGAGTGTTTAAACTTTTTTAAATAATAAGATTTATTGTTTGGAAAGAAAAAATAAGTTATTTGAATTTGAGTACGGGTTTTCTAAAGTCTCGTGTTACCTCGCCCTCACGTTTTACGACCGCGAACGTCGTATTTAATATACAAGTAGTATTTAATAAACAAGGTGTACATACGAGTCCTGCGCGTGGTGCTGCGGCGGCGGCACGGGATGCGGCGGCAGGCTGCGCATGTCCTGGTCTTGCGCCGCGCTCGGCCCGCGCCCGCGTAGGTCCACGTCGCCCTGGGCCGGACGAGCTGACCACACAAATCATACAGATCTACTTAATAAACCTCTTAAATTCATTCACTAACAGACAATGCACTGACACGCTGGGTCTGGAAGCATGAAATTTTGCAAGAGTTAATTTTTTATCGAATGTAGCACAAAGGAAGGATTTTAGGACAATTTTTTTATCACTACCCACATTTTCACAGGGTGTTCTACCTATGAATATGAACAAACTTCACTATGGGACCAACTCTGAAATCACGAAAAAAATCACTGCTCGCGAAAAATGCTGTTTCATACAAAAGATCAATACCTACTCGACCAAAATGTATGAAATAGCTGATTTCTTTTTCGTGATCTCAGAGATGGTCCCATAGCGAAAGTTGTTCGTATTGGGTAGTGATAAAAAAATTGCCCTGTATAGGTGTTTAAAATAAGGGATGAATGTTTGTATGGATGTTTGTCATTTTTGTTGATGGGGAAACCAATCGAGCACACGGCTTGTTTCCAAAGAAAAATATGCGCTTCGGGCAATGATTTCTACCGAAAGATGTGCCCTACCGCGCTAAAAAATGATCATGTTGTCATCACACAACACACATTTCTGTTTTTTGACAACGTTCCACAACAATATCGTTCGTTGTTATGGGGACATAATTTTTGTTATATATCATCATCCGTCTAAATATTTAATTTCGAAATCGTAATTAATTTGAATAAAATGTACTATACGTGGAAAGACCCTGCCATGCAACCTTTGGCTTTATTTGAACTATTGGTACATTTCTTGAAGGCACAGGAGGGAATTTTTATACAGCTGTTTGTGTTAAAAACAAGAAAGTTACTTCGACGTGTCACGAACTGTGACGCGTGAGCAACTGAATCGGAGTGTGCTACGTCGCTCAGGTTAGGAGGGACACTTCTCTCGTGACGTAAGTACGGTGAGGGCAAATCCTTGATTTATATCTCTGGCTTCAAGAATCGTCGTCTATCTTCGGAAATACGAAAGCGCAATGATGAGATCTAATATACAACCATGGAAGTACTTGCCCATTTTGTATTACCATGTTTACAAAATTAAAGTCAAAGTCAAAGATCTTTATTGCGAGACAGTGGTTACAGAGTTGTTATTAAGTTAATTGGTGTACTTTTGCACCGCTCCACCATGTTAGGCATACAATAGTTACAATTTATTATGTTAGACCTAAGTTTATGTGATATATTACATTAATTCAAAGAGACATTTTAATTGTAATAGAGCTTTATTTTGTATCAAAACATAAAAACAGTTTGGCACTAACTCATCACGAATCTGTCGGACAAAAATTCATGTACTGTATAATATGGTCTGTTTACTTAGTCATTTAATTTTTTCTTGAAAAGTTTAATGTTTTCAATTTCTCTTATTTGCTTAGGAAGCTTATTATAAATTCGTGAAGACATTCCGAAGAAACTTTTAGAAAGTAGGGCTGTTTTTGAGGGCATATTATTTGCTATTTTGTCGGCATGTCGACGGGAGTGTAGGTTACCAAAAATTTCCCTATTGGTTTTTACAAATGTAGCGACCTCATAGATGTAAAGGGCAGGAAAAGTTAAAATCTTAAGCTTTTTAAAATATGGCATACAGCTATCTGGGGCACGTATGCCACAAACAGCTCTAAGACATTTCTTTTGCGGCCTAAAAGCGAGTTCTCTGTCTGTAGCATTCCCCAAATAAATTTGTCCATATCTAAGCGTAGACGTTACATAGGCATGATAGGCGGTTAGTACTGCTACTTGATTTACAATCTTTGATAGTCTGCATAATGCGTAGGAAAAATTATTTACTTTTTTACACACCGTATCAATTTGAGTTTTCCAAGACATATTTTTGTCATTCCATAGTCCCAAGAATTTGATGGTATCTGATTCCTCTATTTTTTTTATTTCATAATTTACATTTTTTTTTTTTAAGATAGGTTTGCTCTTGACTCTAGTCTAGGTCAGAGATAACAGAGACAAAGTCGACGATGGAGCGAGCTTACCCAGAAGAAGCCTGTTAACTCTCACTTTGAAGAGATCGGGGTTGTATACGTTCGGAAACACAGACGCAAGCAGAGAGTTCCATTCCTTTGCTGTGCGCATCACAAAAGACATTTGGAAACGCTTATTGCGAATTGGTGGAATAGCAACTAGGTAGGGATGGTAACCTGCAGTGCGTCTAGATGTCCGATGGTAGAAGGGGGCAGGCGGAATGAGGTCGTGGAGTTCGCGAGCACACTCACCGAAGTACAATCTGTAGAAGACCGACAAGCAGGCAACCTTGCGGCGATGAGCTAAGCTGTGAAGCTTGGCATCCACCAGTCTTACGTCGCCAATGAGCCTCTTAGCTCTGCGTTCCACCGAATCAAGCGCGGCAAGTTGAAATTTAGCTGAGCCATCCCAAAGGTGGCTGCAATACTCCATGCAGGATCGGACTTGCGCTTTGTAGAGAGTTAAAAGCTGTCCAGGCGTACCTAAAGCATCGCTTCACCCTATTTAGGATGCCCAGTTTCTTGGCCGCAGTTTGGGCTTTGTACTCGATGGTGTATCCGAAGTTGAGACATGATGTCAACTCCATGCCTAGGAGCTCGAGCCGATCAGTTACAGGAACAGATGCACCCCGAAAAGTAGGACTTTGATCGAAACGACTCCTTTTAGCGGAAAAAAGACACGCCTGTGTTTTGGTGGCGTTAAAAGAGACCGGATTATCATCACCCCACTGGGAGATAAGACTTAAGGTCAAATCTGTCCGCTCTACCATGGCCTCTCTTAAGGAACGAACTTTGGCCCCACTGGTTTTTGCGCTGGACAAGTATCTCACTGAAACAGTACTGTCATCTGCGTACCCAACAATACCAGGTTGAAGTAGGTCATTGATGTGCAGCAGGAAAAGAGTTGCAGAGAGAACAGACCTCTGAGGAACTCCGACATCAATAGCCATAAGGTCGGAAGAGCAGCCGTCAACGTCATTTAATGTCAAAGGTGTTTTTCTTTGGGAATAACTGACTATTTTTGTTTTATCTAAATTAATTATGAGATTATTACATGTTAACCAATTTATAATGTCATTTAAAGTATCGTTTATGTCATTTTCAAATGTGTTGATGTCAGTTGGAGAAAATACAGCAGTGCTATCATCAGCAAAAAGGACTAACGGAATTTTCACGGCTCTTGGTAAATCGTTTATACGGAATAAGGAAAAGCAAGGGACCCAAAACACTTCCCTGCGGCACGCCATATGTAACATCGCTTGGGCTTGATAAATACTGCACTTCAGTTTTCGTCGCAAAAGAAAGCTTATTTATTTCAGTTATTTGTAATCTGTGGCTTAAATGCGATTTTATCAAGTCCAGAGCATTACCCCGTACGTATGCCGTATCTATACAGTTTTTCGACCAGTAATTTATAATCCACATGGTCGAAAGCTTTGGTCATGTCCATGTACATAGCCGTTACTGGTGTTCTATTGTACATATTTTTGTAAATCTTAATAATAAGATCGTAGATGGCCATATTGATAGTTTTGCTTTTACGGAAACCATTTGGTTCACTGACAAAAGATTATGTTTTTCAAAATAGTTATAAATGCTATTGTAGATTAATTTTTCAATTATTTTGGAAAAAAATAGGGATTAAATATATTGGCCTGTAGCAATAGATATCGGTAAAGAAGAAAAAGATAACGAAGATAAAGAAAGATCAACAACTCTATGCATTACAAAAAAACTTTCTAAAGTTGAGTGACAAATGGCGATCTGAGATCGGAGTAGGTAACCCGACAAAGAGAAAACTTCATACAAACGCGTAATGATAGGTGTGCTGTTGCGACGTTCTTGCTTCTTCGGAAACACGAAGATTACCGAAGCGCGTACCATTTTTAGTTTACCTGTATCATTGTGTAAGTGTGGTTTCATAATGTTCTAGTCTGGAACTTAACCGTAAGTGGAGAAACAACTCATGTGAAAGATATATATAGTGGCAAAAGTGAAACTCACGCGTATATTGAGCTGGTGGAGGCACGGGCGTCGCAAGCAGTGGCGGCATTTGTGGTGGTTGATCTACAGAAACAAAATAATAAAATTTATTAAATATTGAGATATTTACAATGCATGATCATGACAAATTCTAATTGATCGTTGGCAGTATGTCATGCGGTACCAAGATTTTTGACCTTAGGGGTTTTACACACAAGTTCGGGTCGTCACATTCGACTAGGCAGTATTTGTTGAACAACGCAGCCGACCCGAAGCAATTATTACACATATTCTTCTTTCATTCTACTCGTGCCGATCGGCAAACTTTGTACGGCATCATGTTCGGATTGGCTCGGCACAATTCGAACTATCAGGGTTGCTATAGAAGCGGGTTGTCGGTTCGGCAGTATTTGTCGAACAATAAAACCAACCCGAAGCAATTACTGATTAATACCGGCCCGCTTATGTGTACAGCAACCCTCAACTAAGCAGAGCGGCTTTTTCCCGAACATATACTCGGACTACCGTCCAAAAGTTTGGAAGCAGCAAGGTAAAATCAAATAAAACAAAACAAAGTCATTTCAATTTCAATGTAATGAGTATAAACAATTAAAATATAAACTAATTTAAGCAGAATAAAAATTTTACATACAATAAAAAATTAAATGAAATTTTAGCTTCATCAAAGTGTTCTCCTTTTTCCTTTATTAGCTTCCCGCATATTCTAGGCATTCTGTTAATTCATTTATTAGAAACACACTAACTTCTGTTCTAAATGTAGCCCTGGACGACCGAGCGTGGCAGCAAGCCACACTTTCCATTCGCCTGGGTGGTCTCGGCGTCCGCAAAATTTCAAGTATAAGTTTACCGGCCTTCCTCTCATCGGTCCACGGTACCGATTAATTAACCAGGAAATTTTTATCTTCCTCACTAGTCGATTTTGAGGTACCGTGTTTGACCGATGCGTTACACGCTTGGAAGATGACTTGACCCAATACGGATTTGCCCGACAACCCGTCCTACCAGAAACGATGGGACGTGCCGCTCTGCAGTATTATACGGAATACCCTAGTAAATACGTAATTTAACACTGCTGAGCGTGCCCGTCTGCTGGCTGTGGGAGAATGAGAGTCAGGCTCGTGGCTTCAGGCTCTTCCGTCATCCACCATAGGCACTATGATGGATGACTCTTCGTTTCGGCTCGCTACGTGTCTCCGCTTGGGCACACCTTGTGTTGCTCCGCATCGGTGTCACTGCGGTGAAGCTGTCGACAACCTCGGACACCATGGCCTGTCCTGCTGCAGGAGTGCAGGCCGCATAGCATGGCACGCCAGCATCAACGATATTATTCGTCGAGCTCTTGTCACCGCCGGCGTACCAGCGGTATTAGAACCAAACGGCTTGGTACGTGACGATGGGAAGAGACCAGACGGCATGACGTTGTTGCCTTGGAAGGTGGGTAGACCTCTGGTGTGGGACGCCACCTGTGTTGACACCCTTGCGCCATCTCATGTTCCAAGCACGGCGTACTGTGCTGGCGCCACTGCAGCGGCTGCTGAGTCCCTAAAGCGGCGCAAATACTACCTTATCGGTAACTACAGTTTTGAGCCGTTTGGGGTCGAAAAGCTCGGGTCATGGGGCCCGAGTGCGCGTCTCCTTTTTAAGGAAATCTCTCGCCGGCTGGTCGACACTTCACGTGACCAGAGGGCTGGCTCGTTCTTTGGCCAAAGAATCAGCATTGCCATTCAACGTGGCAATGCTGCCAGTCTTCTGGGCACATTTCCGGATTGCAGCAATGCGGACGAGTACTTCGACGCCTAAGTTTCCTAATAATACCACACCATTGCAACAATAAAGTACCCGAGGGATTAAGTCATAAACCCGTGTTTCGTCAAAACTAAGGAGTTAGTTAAAACTTCATGAATGTGGAATAACAATCCTTTTATTTTTATGTAAACAATCGTAAAAGCTTGTAAAACGATAGTTTATTGCTAATTTTTGCCGCCTATACGCGGTATTCATTTGTTATTGTTAGTCGCCTTTCACTCGTCTTCTCAACAAGACCAAACCATCTAAGCATACTCTTTTCAGTTTTTGTCACCACATCTTTTGTTTAAACCGTACCGTTGCCTTACCACATCATTCCTCAGCCTATCATTTATAGTTATACCACACATGCTTCGCAAGGAACGCGTTTAATTTTTATGTGTATATACAGGGCGTCCCACGGATTTGCCACATGGAGGGGAAGTAGATGGAACATTTTACTGAAAGAAGACATTATTTGAATTTAAAAAAAACAAACGAATGCCGACTATAGGTGATAGTCGGCATTCGTTTGTTTTGTATGAAGACAGGTGTGCTTTCAAACTTTTGGACGGTAGTGTATATCTACATATTATATTAGATTTTGCCGCCCAGCTGTGCCGAATCATTCAGAGCCTAACATGTGTGTAGCACCCCATAGACAAATGAGAAAAAACAACTCACCGCGAGGTGGTGGATTGCTTGGTATGTAATGGTTTGAAGGTGGAATCTTGTCTCCTGGCTGAATCAATGGCGGCAGTGGGTTACTGGGGTGTAACATACTCTGCAATATTAATATAAGTTATAAATTAGTTATACATTTTCATAGTCAAATATTTATGTGTAAATGTGCCAATTAAAGAAAACTCTTGCACATTTCCACTATTATGACCAGTGAGCGGATGTTGGCGTGCACTTACTGGGATTTAATGGCGTTATCAGAATATGGATAAGCCATACAATCCCGGTGTCCCGGGAATAGCGAATTTGCCATGTACTAGTTGTACTAAGCTGAAAAAATAGATTAAATAGGTCAATTTTAGTCTTCTTCTTTTAGTAACTAACTAGCATCTGCCCGCGACTTCGTCCGCGTAAAATTTCTTGTTCCCTGGCCCAACGCGTCGCATTGCATTGGCCGCGCTATTTCGTTTTCGCTTAGCGTTCTTTCAGACTTTTTTCTTTTTTTCGGCTCCTAAAGGTCCTAGCGTGATGTTAAATGGACTATAGCCTTCCTCAAGAATTGGGTTATCAAATTAGTCGTGTGTCTCAACAGAACCGACTCACCGATCCGGATCATTGGAGTGATTCAAAAGATTGGGTCTGTAGCAACGTTTCAAACGCATCATTTGGATCTGAATCATTAGTTTCGGTCTGTGCTCTTTCCTCGCGACGCGTCGCTTGCGAGGCGACTGAGCAGTGAGCGAGAGAGGCAGACTGAGACACACCGAGTTACTTTACTACTGACTCGCGAGTCGCGAGTGAACGGGTAACATATTACAATCTATACAAGTCAGAAAGAAATACCAAATGAGATGTGTATCACTCATACTCTCATAGTTTTTGCTGTCGTTATCCATGCACGTAAAAATTACCACTAAGGCGCTTACATATCAAATACTATAAGGTCGTTTTTTGCATAAAATGTTTGCACTAACAGGTAACATTCTGTATTTTATATGCTTTGAGCCAATGATACAAATGATCCAAATGAAACATATCAGTGTTTCGGATCATTTCAGTCAGCCAGATGCAAATGTTCCAATCGCAAAAATGATACACTTTGCCACGCCTATATCAAATGCAAAAAGAATTGTTTGAATCCGACTGGTAGTTCCAGAGATTAGCGAGTTCAAACAAACAAACTCTTCAGCTTTATTATTAGTAGTATAGTATAGATAAAGATATAAGCTCATGCGCTAAGCCTTGAAGGTAGTAGAGGACTGGTGCAACAAACACCAACTATCAGTGAACCCTACAAAAACCGAACTTATTCTCTTCACGAAAACGAGAAAACTGCGGACACTACAACAACTACCACGATTCTTCCGAACTACCCTAAGCCTATCAACTGATAGCCTATCATCTTTTTGGACAAACAGCTGAATTGGGAAAAACATACTAACTACATCACTACAAAAACCAGCATATCCCTGTGGCAGTGCAAGCGACTGCTCGGCAGGAATTGGGGAATCAGCCCCAAGGTCACTTACTGGCTATACACCACAGTCATCCGACCAATCATCACGTATGGCTCACTAGTCTGGTGACCCAGGTCAGACCTGAGCATAGCTCAGAGATCTCGAAAAACTGCAGCGTTTCGCGTGTGTAGCAATCACTAGCTGTATGAGAACTACACCCACCGCCGCCCCACAGATAATGCTTGGACTGCCACCTGTACACATCATTGTGCGAGAGGAAGCGGCCATGGCCGCCTTTAGGCCCAATATAACAGAAACCCTGAGCAATGACTCCAGGGTCAAGCACATATGTATAAAGGAGGATGCGATCAAACGACAACCGATGTTGACATCGCCCTGCGACAGAGCCCCGAAACTGCACTGCTTCCAAAAGCACTACAACATAATACTCACAGAAGAACAGTGCGATTACTCAAGCCCAAAGGAGGTGAGAGTATACACTGACGGATCGAAGACCGACTCCAGAACCGGGGTCGGAGTTTTCTCACACGACCTTAACATAAACATATCCAGCCCGCTGGGAATGTTAAACACCGACTATCGAGCAGTGTGTGGGCATTATATAAGCGGCTTACGCCATAGAAGCCAGGAGAGTTACAGATACAATCATACGCATACTCTTCGACAGCGCCTCAGTTATGCAATTGTTAGGAAAAAGAATGTTTACCTCAAAACTACTACTAGAATGTCACAACACACTAGAGTGAGTTACGGTATCTAACCGTCACACAGTGACACTGCAATGGATAAAAGGACACAGTGGTTCGCTAGGTAATGACGCAGCTGACGAACTAACTAGGAGAGCATTCAGCATGTTAGTCTGTGGACCCGAACCAATTGTACCCATCTCCTTCAACCAGCTACACAGGTGGCTACAGGAGTTCACCCACACACAAGCGGAGAGTTGGTGTGTCCTCGACACCAGGCTGCAGGCAGTCCAGGGAGGCTATTCCTTTCCTAGATGGTAGGCTAACCAGGCGTTTGCTACGCCTAGAGAGAAACGGCCTGCGCTTGATGACAGGACCATCACAGAGCACTGCTCATCAAACAAACACTTCCACGCAATAGGCATAACGGACAGTCCTCTGTGGAAGGCTTGCATGGAGGCTGAGGAAACCATTGCACATGTACTCTTTGAATGTACAGGTGTCACCCAGATTAGAACAGAAACCCTCGGGGCACCCAGATTGTTTACAGATGTTCTGAACAGACCAGGAGACGTAATCAACTTCTGAAGGGAGATGGGCTGGTTGGAATAACCACCGACAGCCGCCATGACTCACGCAAAATGGTCCATTTAAAGGACTAAGTGCAGAAACCAAATCTCTAACATAGAACATAGGACCATTTGCTTTTAGGACTTTTTGATATGGAGGGTAGTAAAAAGGTTTTTTTATTTTTTTTTATTTGAGATTGGTTTGCTCTTGACTCTAGTCTAGGTCAGAGATGACAGAGACAAAGTCGACGATGGAGCGAGCTTACCCAGAAAAAGCCTGTTCACTCTCACTTTGAAGAGATCGGGGTTGTATGCGTTCGGAAACACAGACGCAGGCAGAGAGTTCCACTCCTTTGCTGTGCGCATCACAAAAGACATTTGGAAACGCTTAGTGCGAATTGGTGGGATAGCAACTAGGTAAGGATGGTAACCTGCAGTGCGTCTAGATGTCCGCTGATAGAAGGGGGCCGGCGGAATGAGGTCGTGGAGTTCTTGAGCACACTCCCCGAAGTGTAATCTGTAGAAGACCGTCAAGCAGGCAACCTTGCGGCGAAGAGCCAAGCTGTGAAGCTTGGCATCCACCAGTCTTACGTCGCCAATGAGCCTCTTAGCTCTGCGTTCCACCGAGTCAAGCGCGGCAAGTTGGTTTTTGGCCGAGCCATCCCAAAGGTGGCTGCAATACTCCATGCATGTAGAGAATTAAAAGCTGTCCAGGCGTAAAGTATCGCTTCACCCTATTCAGCATGCCCAGCTTCTTGGCCGCAGTTTGGGCTTTGTACACGATGGTGGCACCGAAGTTGAGACACGATGTCAACTCCATGCCTAGGAGCTCGAGCCGATCAGTTACAGGAACAGATATACCCCGAAAAGTAGGAGTTTGATCGAAACGACTCCTTTTAGCGGTAAAAAGACACGCCTGTGATTTGGTGGCATTAAAAGAGACCAGATTATCATCACCCCACACACTGGGAAACAAGGTAATGTTTAATTTTATTAAAATAGGCATTAAGGGTAAGCTCGCTCCATCGTCGACTTTGTCTCTGTCATCTCTGACCTACACTAGAGTCAAGAGCAAACCTATCTCAAATAAAAAAAATATATATATACAAGAATATTGTGGCATTAATAGTTCTTAATAAAATATTGAAATTAATATGTTCTTAGACGGTTTAAACTTTAATGTTTTAAATGTGTGATCATAATACTTACAACTGCAGTAGCTGGGTCCACAATCCTCATTATTACTTGAGCCTGTAGTAATGCATAGGCAAGTTGTGGGTTTTGTAACATCATGTTCCTGGCTTCATTTGGATTGTTCTGTAAAATTAACTTAACTAAAAAAGAAAGTTTAAAACTAAAATAACAAGCACTAAGTCTTCTGTTCTGATTTGGTAACTTCAGATAAAAGTGCCTTAAGATTAAGTCATTCAATAAAAATGTAGTTTTTTAAATCATTTTTCATGCATATTTCATAGCTCGAAGCTTCCAAAAACAGTGTCTATTCAATGCATTTGTGGTGCAGTGTCACCCTGGGCCATCATTCCACCTAGCCTTTTCTCAACCTAGTAGGGTTCGGCTTCCAGTCTAACAGGAGCTGAATACCAGTATTTTACATGGAGCAACTGCCTATCTGACCTCTACAACTGAATTACTGGGTAATATGATATCCCTAATTACCCATTATAATTTCATTTGTGTCATGAGCAGTGATAGGAATAGGTAGTGCTAATTTGCCTAAACTTCAAGGAAGGAAGTAACATAGAGTGGATAATACCTCCTCTAAAATCCTGGAATAACTTTAATGACGTTTAAATCACAGGCCCATTGTGTCACCCTATGTGTAAAATTTCTACATTTATATCTGTAATTTTTATGGTGTACAATAAAGAATATTCTATTCTATTCACTGGATTTAAAAACCACAAATTATTTATTGGACTTTATTTATAGATAGAATACTCTTTACCATGTACACCATAAAACTTACAGATATAAATGTGTGTATGTGTGTAACCCTAAAAATGTTATGATTTTTCAAATCAATAATTTGTAACTACAAATAAAGTCCAATAAATAATTCGTGGTTTTTAAATCCCGGGTTTTGCATGTCATTAAAATTATTCCGGGATTTTAGAGGAGGTATTATCCACTCTATGTTACTTCCTTCCTCGAAATTTAGGCAAATTAGCACTACCTATTCCTATCACTGGTCGTGAGACAGAGACAGCCATGAGAGTAGAAGGTTTCAATATTTGTTTTGTTTCAAATTGTCAATGAACTGCAAGAGAAAGGCGCCTGTCTGTAACAAAGTTTATACTAGCACAGACACAGACATTCACTCTGTCTCAAATAATGCATAATGTTGTAATACTTTTTGACAGGCCTGTTGGTCTAGTGGTTAGTGACCCTGACTGCAAAGCCGGAGGTCGTGGGTTCGATTCCCACCCAGGACAAACTTTGTGTGATGAGCATATTGTTTGTTCTGTGTCTGGGTGTAATTTATCTATAATATGTATGTATTTATAAATTATATAAGTATGTATATCAGTTGTCTGGTTACCATAACACAAGCTCTGCTTAACTTGGGATCAGATGGCCGTGTGTGAGTTGTCCCAGGATATTTATTTATTTTTATTTATTATTATTACTTATAATGGCGTTTGTACGTTTTGGTTGAAATGGACAAATTGTATTTGCTTTTTGATAATAAAGATTATGATTATGATATATACCTGAATACACAGCTTCATTTGCTTCATCAGTTCAAACATCTGCTCTGGTGGAAGTGTGGCTACCGCTTTACTGATAGCCTCCGGAGCTTTCTCGGGCTCAACCGGTTCTCCATAAGGATTCTCTATCTGAAATTATTAACAAATGGATCAACTAAACATTGCATACCTTTTGCCTAACTAAAAGTAAAGTTGCAGTCTTTCACATTCACTGCATTACAGTCTATATGGGATTCTTTAGTTAGTTTTTAACTACTTCAATAAACATACATCAAATAGTTTATGGATGATTAAAATAATACCTATACATATTATCTTTGCACTTCATTTAACCTGTACCAGTAATATTTAAATATTTCATAAGCTTGAAAGTGCTTAGTTAGTATTTTATACCTTCTGATACTTACCACATCTAAAAAAACATTTTTAAGGTTTCAAAAGACATTATTGAATATGCCTCACTGCTAGGCAGTACACTACATAAACTAATTGAGTGGTTACCTGAGGTCCCTGCATCAGTGCTTGCATTTCCATTCTAGACTTCTCAGTACAAGCATTGTCGACGCGAAGGGATCGCCCTCCAATTTCATACCCGTTAAGGTTTCGCATAGCACTGAGCGCAGTCTCCTGATCCTTATATTCACAGAATCCATAGCCTTTCGGTTTGCCGGTCTCCCTATCAAATACCAGCTTGAAGGAAAGCACAGGACCGACCTCACTGAATATATCTTTCAGTTTCTCTTCTGTAGCCTCATAAGGTATATTACCCACTAAAATAGAAACATAATTATAGTAATTTCTGTTGTTATATTACGATTATTATTAAGGATACGTTACGACAATGTTGTTGTGCTTTCATCTTACCGAAGACAGATCTCATGGATTTGTCCATGATACTTTGTTCCTCCTTTTCTTTGCTTTTATCCATGGTAGATATCTTTTCGTCGTACACTGCAGTAATTACACAGAAAAAGCCTCAGTAAGTTAGAAAATCTAACCTGACTTTCCAAATTTTGCTAATTAGTGTTGACACACAAGCAGTGTTGCCAACTACTTTCCAGAAAATGCGCTAAATCAACCGCGAAAATGCATTATATTATGTTTATGCAGTCTGGGTGTTACAGAAGATGTACTACTTAGTCTGTGCAGAAGATCGTGAAGTGGATGGGCTTGCTGTTTATGTGTTCCTTCGGAATTTCGTAATAAGTTTTTTTAGTCACGTTTAAACCAATTCGAATATACAACACAGAATAAAATTAAGTGTATAAAGGCTCTTTCTATTCCGTTGCTTCGTTTTTACTACGCTAATTTGCCTGAACACTCTTTCTACTTCGGAATTGGAAATGTACTAGATAGGATAGCGTGCTACGCACTAAAATCTAGCAGAAAATGCACCAGATCTAGTACTGAAAACACCAAATTGGCAACACTGGACAAGTTAGTCAGAACTCAGAGACAATACAAAATGAACGCAACGCAAACGCAAAAAACAGATTAGTAATTTATTTTTATTTATTTATTTAAACTTCTCACACTTAAAAAAGTACAAAGGCGGACTTAATGCCTTAGGCATTCTCTACCAGTCAACCAAGGGTGGTGAAGAGATTAGATGGCAGGTGCTCTGTTAGAAATGGAACAATTTGTACATAAATAAGTCATAAACTTATAATACACATACCATATACACATATTTACTATAATATATACCTATATTATATATATATTATATACAAATTCAAGAGAGAGAGGTTTTGAGATGACTCTACGCTATTTTTTTTTAAAATAACTCCGCAATCTCCGCTTAAATGCATACCGACTGGTGGCCATCCTGATGTCAAGAGGTAGCGCATTCCAAAGAAGAATGGACTGAATATGAAAGGAAGAATGAACAACGTCAGAAGTATGAGAAGGACAGAGTAGGAGAAGATTGTTAGAAGAACGAAGATTCTTAGCGTGTGAAGAATATAGATATTGGAAGTGAGACACTAGATAAGAAGGAGGAGTGGGAGAGTTAAGAAGGGAGAAAAGCGTGGTCAAAGCACGTAAATTTCTTCTCTGGCGAATGGGCATCCATTTGAGCTCAGACCTGTAGCTCGACACATGGTCATATTTTCTGAGGTTGAATATGAACCGGATACAGTTGTTAAGCAGTCTGTCAAGCTTATCCAGCAACACCGCATTCAAGTCAAAGTAGCACACGTCACCATAGTCAATGACAGGGAAAATCAAAGTCTGCACAAGCATAGTTTTCGTCTTAGCGGGCAAAAAGTTTCTCAGACGATACAGAGATCGTAGAGTACCGTTGACCCTTTGACTAACATTAGAGACCTGGCGCTGCCAGCTAAGCGTCGAGTCAAGATGGAAACCGAGATCTTTCACAGTAGGGGTAATGGGTATGACGGTACCATTGAAAATTAGAGGAGGAAGAGAGCTAAGTGTCACCCTACCCATCATGCGCGAGCTTCCAATTACAATGGCCTGACACTTTGAGGGGTTCACTGACACCCCAAAACTATCAGACCACTTTTTGATTGCATCTAAGTCTCGGTTTACATCTGCTACAGCATCCAATAAATTTTCCACCCGCGCAGCTGTATATAATTGAAGATCATCGGCATAAAGATGATACGAACACCGAAGACAGTGAGTTATAAAATTAATGAAGATGGAGAATAACAATGGAGAAAGAATACCGCCTTGTGGAACACCAGCATCCAGGTCACGCCAACTCGAAGAGCTCTCATCAACGCGAACCGACTGCCAACGTCCCCGAAGATAAGAAGAGAACCATTCCAGAACCTCGGACGAAACCATAAGATGAGAGAGCATAGCAAGGAGAATATCGTGGCTGACAGCGTTAAAGGCATTGGAGAAATCAATTAAAACCAAAACAGTAACCTTAGTATCCTCCATCGCTTCTCTAACGTCACCAGTCACTTTAAGGAGAGCGGAAGCTGTACTATGCCCAGGCCTGAATCCAGACTGAAACGAGCTAACAAGGTTGTTCCGGTGAACAAACCCCGCAAACTGTTTGTGAACGCACGCCTCAAGCACTTTAGACAGGAATGGGAGAATGGAAATGGGTCGAAAGTGAGTGGGCAGGGAGGGGTTTGAAACTTTAGGAAGCGGGCGGACATAGGCCATACGCCACAGGGATGGGAATTGTCCGGTTTCGAGAGAAAAGTTGATGATGTGGGTAATCGGAGGAAGTAGGGTATCGAGGATCCAAACGACCATACTACGACTGATGCCGTCATCCCCCACAGCCTTGGATTTTATGGACAGGATGGTCTTTTTAATTTCGTCCAAGGTGACCGGAGAGAAGTGAAATGGTTCTATGATGGGACTAGCTAAGCCAGTAATGAAATTGACCGTCTGGGACAACATTTGGGAATCCAAATGACAAGTGGTTGTGAAGTTGCATGGGAAGCCATTACCTCCTTCTGCGAAGCAGTAATGCTCGTGAAGGAGGAGGCGGGACGCGTGAGGGAGAGGCAAGCTTTGCGCCCTCACGCCCCTAGTCGCCGCAGGAGATGCCCTGGGCGTCGGGAATTGGCAGCCGATTCCCGGCCACCGTAGGCGCGGGCTTGCGGACGGCGAGCAATGGGTAGCTCGCCGTCCGGTAAGGACCAAGCCCGAGTCGACGGCGCGTCGTGTTCCACGCGCGCCTCAAAGAGATGTCAGCACTATTGACGGGGTCCGCTAGGGCCGATGCCAGCTAGGTTTGCGGGATGTTCGAAAGAATTACCGTGGCCCCGGCACAGTCAACAGAAGGAACACGGGTGGGTTTTAGTCAGTAAAAGTCTGACACGCCCTCCCGCTCCGCCCAGAGCGGGAGAAGTCATTTGATGATTTCCCATCCACAAAAAAAAAAAAAAAAAAAAAGTGGTTGTGAAGTGACGGTTGATATCATCAAGGCCAATTGTATTAGGAAAATCCACATGACGTGGTCTGCCGATACCAAGAGTACCAAGGAACTTCCAGATATCAGCAGGTGAAGAAGAAGATATGTTCTCGAGAATATGGCGGCGCTTAGCGTTACGTATCATCTGATTACACCGATTTCTAGCAACTTTGAAAAAGTTCCGATTTACTTCACTGCGATTCTATTTAAATTTAAGAAAGGCCCGATCCCTGCGCCTCATCGCCATTCGAACCCCGGTCGTCATCCAAGGAGCAGGAGGACGCCGAAGTTTAATTTTTTTAACAGGAGCATGTCTGTCGTATAGAGCAAAGACCGCCCGATTGAAAATGCGCAGTTTATCGTCTACAGCTGTCGCCGCTGCCAGGTGATCCCAACTGATATCTGACGCATCCTGACGAAGCTTCTCAATGTCCATGCGCGCAAAACTCCGCATGTGTAGAACTTTTGGGACAGGTTTAGGCGGTTTTAGGACATAGGAGAGGAGAATGAGGTCTTGTTGGGAAAATCCAGGAGCGGGACACTGACCATGAGAAGAAACAAGGGAGCGAGTGGATGTGAGGATTAAGTCGAGCCAAGTGTCATCGTCTGAGATATTGAAATGGGTAGGTTGCAGTGGAAGTATATGGAGACTGACGGACTCAATGATGTGAAGGAGTTTACGGGATCGAGGGGTGCGGTGAGCAAGGTCAGTGTTGAAATCGCCCATGATGACGCAATGTGCGTACTCTGACCCCACGGACTCTAGCGCCAGTTCGAGTTCGGAAAAATAGTCAACAGCGGGTGGACAATAGACAACCCCAAGAAGGGTCTTGACGCCTTTGACGTAGACTTCTAAAAAGAGGTACTCGGCGGAGGCATGGTACTGTGAGAGGGATGAGGCAACGATTTTGAAAGGGAAATGGCTACGAAGATAGATAGCTACACCGCCCCCTCCCTTTCCAATTCTGTCATTGCGGATAAGAGTGAAACCTGGAAGAGAGTAGGTAGTGGAGAGAAGATGAGGTTTGAGCCAACTCTCAGAAACCAGAACGGCATGGGCATTATTTTATTTATTTAGTTAAAATAGGTACGCCAACAGTATAAATATATATAGAAATGCCTAGCTGCCAAAAAGCCGATACGATAATTATTTATGTCGATTTGGCAAAAAATGTCGCTTATCCCTTTTTGGCCGTTAGGTATCGATAGTATTATTTTGACATAGTACACATTATTTTTATAAACCTAAAAAACCGAAAAATCAAAAACTGCCACTGACCTGCAAATTTCAAAAAACGCAAGAAAATTTTAATTTCGCGGGCTACCTTTGCGGATTCACAATTAATGGTTATGGTAATTTAGTATACAATAATTTAATATACAACACCAACACAATCATAGTGCGAGTGAATCATCGATATCAGAAAACTACAAATTGTTCCTAATGCAAGGTGCACACGCAGCGACATTAGTCGCCTAAACTAAAGTTGCTGCGTGTGTACCTAGTATTACTTAAAAATTCATTTCTAATAATAATAAAATTCTGTAAATATATATTTGTTACGGTCGCTAATCATACTTTCGAAGTTTCGACACCCAGACACTGAGCTGCAAATTTTCTTATGATTTTTGCAATTTGCAACTCAGTGTCTGGGTGTAAGCTGATCAACATTATGATTTTCAACCTTATCAAATCTGTACAGAATTATAATCATTAAAATCATAAATACAAGTCTCTAAGTTCAAACTTTAGCGCCCCTTCTGGGATAAGTTAGATTTTCTTTTGACCATTCATACAAAAATTGACGACACTTTGTGATCTTATTAAGAATGAAGAGAACTTATCCTAAGTTCTCTTCATTCATTCAACTTAGGATGTAAGAGCATTCAAAATGAGCTGAAAAATTTTTGCATTCCCATAAATAAAAATTGTACCTGTATTGGTATGAAATGCAGTTTATGAGGGAGGTTATCTCAGGGAAACCACTTTTTCAGTAATAAAGTATATTTGGATACAAAGTAAAAAACATTGGGAACGAAAACCCTAGGCCCTAGATAATAAGTTCGCCGATATGTCGTATTGCGCTTGGCTGGTCTGTAGGTTTTCACGTCGTCCGTGACTGCCTATGTTTTTTTTTATATTCTATCGGGACCATGGGGTCCCGGTCCGGAGTTGTGGAAGATATCACTGACCTGGAGCTGAAGTTTCAATAGATTACGAGGCCAGCTTATGTTTTGTTGTCATAGACGTCCGGCTTACTGTACATACAAGGGGCCGACCGAAGGCAACTCGCAGAGTCCCGTTATTATTATACTATTCGACTAACAATTTTATCGATTTTATTTTTTTGGGTGGTTTTATCGAGTTTGTCTTGTCACCCCTGCTTGAAGAGAAGTCTGTCTGACGGAATTCCATTCCGTAATTGCTTGAATTGAATCTGTTTTCGAGAAAATCATTATTTTGTGCACATTGAGTGCTATTGTGGAAATATATGCTAAGAATTAAATTTACAGTTTTATTGTTAGGGAAAAGTGCTATTTATATGCTCGTGTTATTGTGGATGAATGCAGGAAGTCGTTCATTTCATACCACTGGAATAGAGTATTGATTTGTGTCGAATACAGTGAGATGACAAAACCATGTCAAGTGTATTTTAGTAAATAATCCAGAGAAGGTAACAGATTTAAAACTTATTGTCAGCGATTAGAAAGGAACGGTATGAATCTCGATAATTCATCGAGAGAAACTCCTGAAGCACTGGATTCTGTCGGTACCGTAAGCCCGAAGGAAAAATATCATAGCATGAGAGAAAAGAAATTATCTACTGCGTCGCTGACCAACGCTGAGGGTGCGCGACCGAAAGTCGTGACAGTCAAGCACCCGGAGTCCAATAAGCCTAAACCAACTGCCAAGAAGAATAAACCCATACAAGCTGACTTAGATATTATCAAAGAATTCCAAAGATGCCGTGACGAAGGATTTAAGCGCCTGGATTTGAGCAAATCTTCCATAACATGCCTCCCACCCAATGTCCGAGAGCTAACACACTTAGTGGAATTTTATTTATATGGAAATAAGCTTGCATTCCTACCTGCTGAGTTTGGATGCCTGGTTAATCTGCAAACATTAGCATTGAATGAAAATTCATTAACAAGTTTACCACAATCCCTCGCCAACCTGGGGAGCTTAAAAGTATTAGACCTGCGGCACAACAAGCTCAATGACATACCGGATGTGGTATATAAACTAACATCGCTGACAACATTATTTTTAAGATTCAATAGAATCAGAGTTGTTGGTAATGGAATATCACATCTGACTAATTTAACAATGTTAAGCTTGAGAGAAAATAAAATTAAAGAATTGTCATCTGGGATTGGCAAACTGGTGAACTTAGTAACATTTGATGTTTCACATAATCATTTAGAGCATTTACCTGAAGAGATTGGAAATTGTGTTAATTTATCAACACTAGACTTGCAGCACAATGAACTACTAGATATTCCAGAGACTATTGGCAACCTTCAAGCTATCACTCGTCTTGGCCTCAGATACAACAGACTAACTGCTATCCCAGCTACACTCAGTAACTGCAAGCATATGGATGAATTTAATGTTGAAGGGAACTCAATATCTCAGCTCCCAGATGGTCTCTTAGCCAGTTTGAATGAACTGACAAGCATCACTCTTTCTCGTAACTCATTTGGCAGCTACCCATCGGGTGGTCCAGCCCAGTTCACAAATGTATTCTCTATAAACCTGGAACATAATCAAATTGACAAAATTCCATATGGGATATTCTCCAGAGCAAAGAATGTAACAAAACTGAATATGAAAGAAAATCTACTCACATCTCTTCCATTGGATATTGGGACTTGGGTAAATATGGTGGAACTCAACTTAGGAACAAATCAGTTGGCAAAATTACCTGATGACATACAATGCCTGCAAAATTTGGAAGTGCTAATATTGTCTAACAACTGCTTGAAGCGCATACCACCCAGTATTGGGAGCCTGAGGAAACTGAGGGTCTTGGATCTAGAGGAAAACAAGTTAGAAGTTTTGCCAAATGAAATTGGATTCTTGCATGACTTACAGAAACTGATAGTACAATCCAATCAGATAACGTCTCTGCCTCGTTCTATTGGTCATCTGACTAATCTTACAACCCTCAGTGTTGGTGAAAACAACCTGCAATATGTACCTGAGGAAATTGGTACATTGGAGAATTTAGAGTCATTATATCTAAATGATAACACCAACTTATGCAATCTGCCATTTGAGCTGGCTCTATGTGTAAGCTTACAGATTATGAGCATTGAGAATTGTCCATTGACAGCAATTCCACCAGAAGTAGTATCTTCAGGGCCATCACTAGTAATTCAATACTTAAAGTCCCAAGGGCCATATAGAGCTATGTGATATCAGGAAGATGATTATTTACCAGCCAGTGAAGGCTAGTAAATTTTGTAGATGCTTGAAATGGCAAGCTTTTCAAAAATGTATACTCAAAGGTTTCTGTTGTGAAATAAAACATAAAAAATACTATACCCATTGTATGCTACAAGTAAACTTTAATTATGTAGGAATTTTCCTAATTGTGGGTAATGATGTTTTACATGGTTCTTTCTATCAATTTCTTTCAAAATAACTTTGTGTCCAGTTTGTTAGATATATAAATCCCAATAAGCATATACTATTTAATGTTTTCATTATATAGATGTTTAAGATTTAAGCAATTGTTTTAATGGTATCACAAAAATAATAAAAACACAAAAACAAACTGATTAGTGTTAGTAGGTAAAAGTATATTGTAAAATGCTGTATATAAAATGCACAATAATTATATTATCCATGTTTTCCAGTCCATCAATGGACTTTTTAAATAAATACATATTAAATAATGTTCTTTCAATATCAAGTGTCAAAAAAGCTTCTAATTTTTTATTGTTAAATAATGTATGAAGATGATCCAAAAAAGATGTGCAATCTATAGAGCTTAGTATCATAAGATACCAGTTAAATATGATTAAGTAAGTTATTTGGTGAAAATCATTTTCAAAGATACTGTTTGTTAGGGCAACATCTAGTGGTCCTGTTGAATCTACCTATCTGAAAATATTTTCTCAGAAATAGGTATTACTTTCATTAAGGGGATTTAAATCGTTTATATCACAAAAGTTGGTAATCAGTATTTTATGTGTAATTTAGATTTTGATGTTTTATAGACGAGTTAAATGTGTACTTTTACTGTAATAGAGATTGAAAACCTATAAAAAGATCTCATAATAACATTATTAGAGCTGTAGCAGTGTGTATGTTGCTGTTGATTCTGAGGAAGTTCCTCATATTTTGTCATGACTAATTTACATTATTTACTATAGGTTTCCTATTGGTTGCATTTAATATTTTCTGTATTTATAAGTGTATGTTATTTAGAAGTTAGGTACTATTGTATTTGTTTGGGCTTTATTAATGTGCAGAATTGTGTCTAATTATATAATCATTTTTTAGATGTTTTAATGTGCGCAATTCAGTTAATTACGATCTACGGATCTTTTATGTCATGACATCTTTACAATTTTTATAATCCTAGTTCTAAAAGAAAATCGATGTTAATATTTTATACAATAAAACATAGTTGTCTAGTCACAGTAAATTGATTTCTTAATGGCGATTTAATGTATTCGATGTAATCCATGACATACCTTATCTACAATAATGAATATGAACCTACCAATATACTTCTTAGAGAGATTGCTGTTTTTGCAACTTGTGCTAAGCGCTCTGGTAAAACCTATCCTAATTTTAATGTTGATCCGTGTGTAGGTATTTGTTTATAATCAATGTTTCAGTGACATGTAAACGTGTTATATGAAATAAATAAAATTATAGAAGTGAGTATTTTATTTAGAGCATGACTCATAAAAAAGTTGATTCCCACTCCCAGCTCTCAGTATTTACTATACTGTCATGATTGCCACTAAATCAGTAGGTATAATTCTAGCAAGTTCCTAGTCTGAGCCAGTAATCGAATCGACACCAAAAATAATGGTATTTATTTAGTTTATTTATGGAGAATGGTAATCAGGAATCAACACGATATCTCGCGTTGATGGCCAGTCTCCGCCGAGACGAGCTGAAATCGGTCAGAACAGGACTAGCATAGCTATTCACAACCATTCGAACGCCTCCGTGCCGATTCGAACATCAATCAATGTCATCGCGTATAAACGCTGTCACCAATCCGAAATTTTTGACAGTTTAAACATGGTCTTCCGACATCAGGTAGGTAACTGGAAATGAGTCATTTTCGATTCGGAAGCCTGTCGAATGGCTGTGAATAGCTTTGCAGGAGGCCTATTATTATTATTCAAAAATAACTGCCACATAATTTGTCTTCGTTCTTAAGGTGAGCTATTTTTTATTTTATTTATCTGAGTCTGTCCCAATACTGGGCAAAGCCTTCTCCAAATTTTTCCAGGTAAGTATCCTTTTCCTGAGTCACCTCGAAACAGCCCTTGCAGTGCGTGTCTAGGACGTCTCGCCACCTCTTCGTAGGCCGGCCTCGGCGACGCAGTCCATTCTCAGGCACCGTGTGGAGACCGTTGCCCAGCGGTCATTGTGCATGCGCCTGACGTGACCCGCCTAATCCCATTTTAATTTGGCAGCCTTTTTGCTAAGTCTATTATCCCCGTTTTGGAATACAGCGTAGTGTTTCGTACTATGTCAGTTGTTTTTACGCCTATGATGCTGCGCTCCATTGCTTAATACTTTTATAATAAGTATAAAAAATGGTAGCACTTCTTGTTAAATAAAAATCCAATGATAAAGTTCAATAATTTATGAAGTGCATAATACACAAGATTCATTTAGCTCTTACGTAAATAGGTATATATACACGAATTATTTTTGAAGCTTTACATGTAAATCAAAGCAGTCTACAAAATAATATCAATAATTGAAGGTGCATTTATCAACACGCACGCAGTTTCCTTCCCTGTGCAATCCCACTTTTTATCCTCATTTATGAGTACTGAGGGTCGTCAAACACCAGCTCTTACACTATTTCCTTGTTCGAGAACGCATGAGATACTATATTAATTGTTGTGCTTGACTTTCGTTGCGAAATTAGTATTTTTAAATGCATTATATTCCTTAAATCTAAGATTTCCACATACAAAAATATTTCGCCCTAATAAATCACTATAAACACACTTTGTATCTAATCACAAACATTATTCGAAATAAAATAATTAAATTAGTAATAATAGAGAATTTAAAAGAATCAGTAAAATAATGGCGATAAGACTAAATTTCACCACCACTAAAGCTTACAACAGTCATGTCAGCTGCCGATACGGTATAAGTATTTGTCGGATTTACATTACATACGTAATAAATGGCTATAAAACTGTCGCAAAAGTTATTGCCTTTAGAAATTGTTAGCTTATGAAAAATCAGCATCAATTAATAACACTTTATTCAACCAGAATAAAGCAAACCTACTAATTATTATAAGCATGGATATTAATAATATATCTAAATAAAATACCGCTTAACAAATATGTCATTCACTGGATAATAAATGCTTTAACATCTGCAACTAATTCAAGTTTAAATTGAGTATGTTAAAAACTAGCATCTACGGTCAGTCGTTATTCACAAGTTGCATAAGAATATATTTCAAAACTTCGAATATTGAGGTCCAGTTGCATATACAAAAATAACATTATAGTCATTTTACATAACAGTAACAATTTGTTTCTAACCATTGAAGATTTCTTTACAAAAACATACTAAATAATATACTGAGTCTTACATCTATTAATAAAATCTTTGGCATTTTCATATGCTTAAATATAAGCAGAAAACATAACTAAAATAGTTGCTTGATGATGATCCGGATACAGTTAACATATAAGGTATCACTATGCAGTACGAAGAATGTGTTTTATGGCACTTATTGGTATGCAATGACTGTAATTTTGTTCAACATTATCAATAAAAATTAGTGCTATCTTGGAAGAGCATACTGGTATAGAAACACATTATTACTGTCGTCGAGAGTTTTCTGCATGCATAATTGTCGAATTTGTCATGGAGATTTTCTTATTTACATAATTAAACACTTCCTCTGATGTCTCTTCTGAGGTTCAGGTCTTAATACTGCGCGTACAGCTTCGTCAAACACCTGTGTAATAATGAAAAGAGAATGTTATTATATTGTACTACTAGCTTTGCCCCGCGACTTCGTTCGCATGGATGTCGTAAGATACACAATATACTAAAATAACAGCCAGAATTTTAATAAAACTCCCTCGTCCCCCGACCCGTCGCCAACCGTCGCGTTGAATCGCCCGCCCGCGCTATTACTTCGTTTTCGCTTAGTGTTCTCTCTGACTTTTTTCTTTTTGCTCGGCTCCTAAGGGTCGTAGCGTGATGTTAAATAGCCTATAACTATCCTCAAGAATTGGGCTACCAAATGCAAAAAAGAATTTTTGAAATCAGACTTTGTTCATAATTTCATGGGTGGGTTTTAATTTTTTTGCGCGGAACCCTAATTATTGTTCTAAAATAAAAGTAGCCTAAGTTACCCGCGGTAACATCAGCTATCTGCCAGTGAAAGTCCCGTCAAAACGGTCGGTACAGCCGTTTCGGAGATTAGCCGGACCAAACAGACAGACAAAAATGTTAAAAATTGCTTTTTTATTATAAGAACCGTTTATACTTTCCTATAAATTTAGTAAAAAGTTGTTATTTTGACATTACAAACAGACACTTCAATTTTATTTATTTGTATAGACTAACGACCTTCCCCTGCCACGCACCGTTATTACGACTTTATTTATTTAATTTACAACGGTTGTGTTACAACCAATTACACTAACTAAAATTATAAAAATAAAAAGACAATTATAACACATATTTAAAATAAACAAGGTAGAGTAAGATTTGAAATGAAAACATTAGTAAAAGAAGGTAAACAGCACCTTAATTAACTTCCTCTCACAGTAAACTTGCCAAAACATTGTGATTTCTTTATTTTAAGTAAGTTTACTAACCAATGTATTGTACACATTAATCTTCCAGAATAAATTCTCTAAATGATGGTGAAAACCACGTCAAAATCCGATATGTAGTTTAGAAGAACAACGCGGTCACACAGACACACACGAAAAGCAACTTTAATCCATACTTTATAATATCATAAATTCGAAAGTAACTGTCTGTCTGTATGTTACCTTTTCACGCCTAAACCACTGAACGGATTTCGATAAAATTTGGTAAGGAGATAGATGGCATCTTGCGGAAGGACATAGGCTACTTTTTGTCTCAAAAATAATCCTACAGGGGGTGATATAGGGGATGAAAGTTTGTATGGGAAACGCAGCATTTCTTAAGTTAGGGATATGAAAATTTAAATTTATGCTTCTGGTAAGAAATAAAGAATTATATGGTTCAGCGTTATTGAAAAATCAGGGGGGTAAATTTGACTTTTAATTTCGATTTTAATTTTTGATTGTAATTTTGATTTTAAATAGATTTTTAATTCGGATGCCAATTTCGCTATTATGTGCAGTTTCGATGTGTTTCTGTTTGCTTTTCGTACTGTAAATCTCATCACGTAATGCTTGTTATACCTATTAATTTTAATTTTAGTTAAGTACCCAAATATTAATGTTTAATAATAGTTCAGTGCTTGTGGCACATCTTATTTGTTTATGGGGCATGCGGTGCTAACCTGTAATTAATTGTTACACTAACCTTGGATATTATATACTTACTTTAAATGTTATCAGTGTAAACAATTGTTGGTTGGCCAATAAAGGAAAATAAAAATAAATAAAATAAAATAGGGGTTGATTTTAAAAATCACAAATAATATTAAAAATGTTGTGTACCTTTTTTAACAGATTTATTTAACAGATTTAAGGGACTGGAAATGTAGTCATAGTTCGTATCTTGACTTCTTGAGCTAACATTTTAGTCTTTATTTTTAACCGACTTAAAAAAAGGAGGTTCTCGATTCGGTTTTACGTGTTTTACTTTTTTAGATGATGCTGGTCACTGTAGGTCAATTTGCTATCCATCAAGGTTCCCAGGTCACGGATAGTATCAACTTTGTTGAGTGTGTTGTCCGAAATAGAGTATTTTGTATTAAAAACCTTTTTTGTTGGGACAAAATTTTATGTTATCATTTTTGTAAAAATTTAAGCTCATTCTATTTTCTTTGCAACACTCAACTAATCTATCCAAGTCAGCCTGTAGTATAGCAAATAAGGATTCTCTATAGATTTTATACGCAGGCATAACTCGAAATCGCTAATAAATAAGATTCTGCGTGATGGATGCAGTGGATAATGGTATTAATGAAAATATTGAAAAGCAAAGATCCTAGGTGGTAGCCTTGTGGTACCCCAGACATTACATGAGTATTTAGAATTGGTTTTTGTTCTAACTTCTATTTTTTTAATATAGGTCACGTAAGATGATTTGTTTAATAACCGACACCTCTCCTTCAGTAATGCTAAACTAATCTTATCCATAGCGTTGTTATATTTTTTAAATCTTATTGGTTGTATGTTTGCTTCAGTAATTTAGTAAGATCTTTCGTAAACCACAGTGATTGTTTTATTGTTATTTACTTTACATGAAAAAGGAACATGGTTGCTTAAGGCACCCATTACCTTTTCGTAAAATATTTCAGTCATTTTATCTATGGTCCCACAGTTTTGTAATGTTGTAGACCAGTTGATAGAGTCAGGATTTTGTGTTATAGCTTGATAATCAGCCTTGTGATAGTAACAGGTAGATAACAGACTGCAGTTAAGAGTTTTTCAGGAAGTATAAATCTATATTGATCAGTAGAGGAGGGTGATGTGTGTCTACTATAGATAGGGGATCATTGCATTTGTTCACCTTAACATTTGTTAGATTAGCTAAAACCAAGTTGTAAGACCTTTGTTTTATCATTCTTTACATTATTAAACCGTTCTAAACCATTAGTGGTCTCAGGGACTAAGAAGTTGATGTTAGTCAGAGAAGTTAACCAAAAGGTAGTGAATAGATTAATTTTCTTTCATATTTTAGGCTCCAGTTTTTCATCTAGAATAGCCTCATCAATTAATTCCTTGAAGATAAAATATTGACTATTTAGTGTGAAGCAAAACATTGTTAGGTAACTCAGTATAACACAGTCCTTTATAGATTGATGATAGCAGAAGCATGTGTGTTTTGTACAACATAAAGGTATTCACAACAATGAATGACATTCAAGTTTCAACTTGAGTTGCACAACAAAGTGTTTTCCTGTAGTATATATATTATGTACGGGACTTATCTCTGCAGCTTGTGTTGAAATACCAACAGTACTTATAGCAGTGATAATCAGTTTTTTTGTGTGAATGGTGGGTAAAGGACATTGAATGAATCCTTTGTTTAAAAACAACATGTTAAGTCATGTCTTAAGATGTTATTATGTATAATTATGTCATTTGTATGCAGCCAAACAAGACGAAATCTATACAAATATTATAAAGTTGAAGAGTTTGTTTGATTGGTTGAATGCGCTAATCTCAGGAACTTCTGGTTCGAATTGAAAAATTATCTTAGTGTTGGATAGCCTATTTATCGAGGAAGGCTATATAACATCACGCTACGACCAATAGGAGCGGAGCAGCGATGAAAAACGTTGCAAAAACGGGGAAAATTTACTCCTTTTGAGAGCTTCCGTTGCGTGCACTGCGTAAAAGGTTAGTTACGCAAAATCATGTATGACGGAATTGTTCCTCTTAAAAAGTTCTCAAAAATAGTCCGCGATAGCATGTCTATCTTTTAAGGTTGGCTCACTATAACCTTTTTAATGGTAATCAAATTTTTATAAAATAATGCATTATTTGCGAAGGTGTTTTCATAAACATGGTATTAAATCTTTATCCAAATAAATAGTATCATAATCAAGTACATGTAAATTCCTTTTTAAATTATTCGATTCGGATCTTTCGTTTAGAAATTACGACGGGTATAAAAATGCTTTAAGTAAGAAAAATGCGCTTAGTCTATCAGTTACCTACACATTTTATTTTTTATAGATTGTTTAAACGCGCTAATCTCTGTCACTCCCAGTCGGATTTGAAAAATTCTTTTTGCATTTTATGGCCCAATTTTTGAGGATGGCTATAGGGTAGTAACATTACGCTAGGACCCTTAGAAGCCGAGCAAAAAGGAAAAAGTAAGAACGAGCGCTAAGCGAAAACTAAGTAATAGCGCGGGCAGGTGATGCGATGCGATGCGATGGGGTGGGTCGGGAGAACAAGAAATTTCACGCGGACGAAGTCGCGGGCCGAAGCTAGTATAAAATTCATCATCATCATCATCCACAGCCCGTTTTCACACACTGCTGAGTATATGCCTCTCTTTTCATGTGCCAATCCCCCGGTATAAAATTAATTTGAATAAATTTAGCATACCTGTTTGAGTCCACGCTGAGTCAATGCAGAGCATTCCATGTATTTTACAGCTCTAATTTTATTTGCCAACTTTTGTCCTTGTTCCCTCTTCAAGGGAGACATTCCTTGTTCAGACAGTAAACTGAGGGTTTCACGGTCATCCCTCAAGTCAATCTTTGTACCTGTAATTTGAAACAAAGGCATAAAATTTAAATGGATAACTATATACCTGTACTGCTCAATATAATTATTGCTCCTATCTTTTGGTCCATCCAAAGATTTATTTATTATTTAAACTTTTCACACTTAAAAAAGTACAAAGGTGGACTTAATGCCTTAGGCATTCTCTACCAGATAAAAAAAAATAAAGATTGTCTGAAGGAGTTTGCTTTGTGTGATAAGACTTCATATTTTCTAAGTCCTTTCGCCTATATTTTTCTGTGCACAATAATTATAAATCATATAAATAACTAAACACAGCTTTATTATAAAATATTGAATTTATGTGCCATAAACAGGATAATGTTAATGAATCAATGATAGTTAAATTAAAAATAATTAAGGTGATAATTAATGTCCTCATCATTATCATACTCTTTACCTAATTCCAATTTATTTGGGGTTGGCGCAACATGTAGTTTTCTTCTTACATAATAATTAGTGTAAAAATAATTAACATAAAAAAGAAATCATGTTTTATAATGTTTAATTTTTAGCAGCTGTGGGCAAGGTGGAAATGAGAGTAGTGAGGTCTTTGCCCAGTAGTGGGACAATTATGGCTAGCAAAAAAAAAAAATTTGTTACTCACCAACCAATATAATGGGTGCATCAGGACAGTGGTGCTTTATCTCAGGGTACCACTTTGAAGTTACATTTTCATAAGACGATGGGCTAAAAACAGTAAAAGATTTTGTTAGTAACTTTCTATTGCTCAAAATGTTTATTGTATGTAGTTACTTTTAGGTATAATTCTTTAGTTATATTTAGAACATAGTAAGTGCAAATAGGAGGCCGTTGCCAAAGGGTACACAGGGACTCAGAACTGAAATTAAATGTTTTGTAATACAACTCTAACTCTGAAAAAATGCTATAAATAAAGAAAAAAGTGCTAATAAGTCTATGTTTAGCAGTGAACATTAACAAGATAAATACACAAATAGTGTGGGATTGTGTTCATTAAGTGGGAGTGAAGACATTCATAGGCAAGAACTGGATGAAACCAGTTAAGAACTTGTGTTCATGATGGTGAACTACAAATATAATAAAGTTGTGATAATATTAAACTTACTGTGGCTATCTAAGACAACCTGATTAATGTTAATTTGTACAGTAATTAAAAGCATTTAGCATTGTGTTTGTATTGTACATACAGAGAAATAGTTTGTAAATGACTACATACCTTGTCACACTGAAGCATATAAGGAAGACATCTGTTTGTGGATAACTTAAGGGTCGAAGTCTGTCATAATCCTCCTGTCCTGCAGTATCCCACAGTCCTAGAGACACTGCTACTCCATCCACAACCATAGGTGCAGAATAATTGTCAAATCTGCAATCATTACATTCACCATAACACTATGTGAAACATTCCAACTTTATAAACACTTGCTACTTCCATTCAAGCAATATTTACAGTTCACAGTATAATGTGAACACAACTTACACTGTAGGCACATATTCTCCTGGAAAACTGTCTGTGGTGTAGGATATTAGCATACAAGTTTTACCGACAGTACCGTCACCGACGACCACACATTTAATCGGCCTTCCTGATGACATCTATGGAAGAGAATATTATTGATAAATAAAGGCAAACCTATGACTCATTGTAAAACCAAAACGTATGTTGAAAACAATCAGATAATACCGTATAAAAAGTTTGTGTCACTCCCTTTGAATTACAAACACTATATGAACAACAAAGAATTGAAGCACTGACAAACTATTTATAGAAGGAGCAAGTTTTTCAAAATTTTACATCGAATTAGAATAGGAAACGCATTGAAAGATGGATGGGGACATTACGGAAGGGATACAGATTAAAAATGTAACTGAGTTGACGGATGATGTTGCGTTCATTTATATGCATTATTTTAGTGTCGCTATTCATCATACATTTTTTGGTTTGAGTTGGAGCCCATTTGTCTTTATTTTCTAGTTTTATGGAAAAACACATAATCGGTAAATTATGTAATGTTTCTACCCAACAGCATCAGAAAGGAGGATAATTATTTATATGTATACAACTAATGTCAAATGATATTTATTTCTAAGTAAGTTTGTGCAAACACTTGAACACGTCAATTTTTTTTTACTAGGTAGATGATGTCGGTATTGTCGGTGTTTCCTATCTGACTACTCTGAAAAGATGCACCGAAACAAACTCAGAGGTCAGTGTCTTATAGAGTCCAGATATTTCTTGGTCAGATCATTTGAAGACCATGCAGATTAGCGTCTGGGATAGTCTTTCGAGGAAAGAGCAAGACAGATTTGAGTGGACTTGTCCAGTCATACATCATCATTGTCTTGTCGTCGTTGTACATCTGTAATCTGTATCACCTAACTTCATCATATGCCACAGAGACGGGGGAATTTTTCGGGTTACTCAAGCCCCGTTGATCGGACTATCAGTGCACGCACGTGACACTCAAATATCTTACAGTAATCGTGTAGTTCAACTCAGATCATAAGGAGCTCAGCGATTCGACGAACAATACGAAAGAAAGGATATTTGGGTAGTTCACAGAAAGATTTCCAATTTAATCATTTTTGACTCTTAGAGTAAATTCGTAAATCAATTATTTTCTATAAACTGTTTTTTCTGTTTTTTTTTTTTGAAATTTCCAAAAATGTCGATAATTTTTAGTATCTTGCAGCCCTGCCCTGATACTGTCAGGTACGTCATGATATCATGAATTTTTTATCTATAGCTATGTTCGCAAAGTACTGTGCAAAGTACTTTTATTTATCTCCTCCACTCGTTTCTCGTTTCCGTGTTACTAAAATTGGTTTGAGTTTATGTTTTATTTAAATATTAATCACAACTTCACAACCTAGTATATTCATGTAATACAATAAGAAAGTTTTCAAAAAGTGCGATGTCTAAGTTTCCAGACAAAAAGGTAATGTAATTTGAAAAGTTTGAAACTTTGTGTTTACGCGATGAACTAACTTTTGTACATTGTGATAAAAAGTTAATATCTCTTTCAGATGAGTGGTTCGTGTGTGGAGACTCCAGAAGCACCGGCTTGGCTTTCAAAGCTAGAAAGTCAAAGAGAAAAGTTAAGCAAAGCTCGGCTTGGTCATGACAGCGGCGCCGGTGCACCGTGCAACTCTTGCGGTACTTAAAATAATAATAAAACCATTCAACTATAATAGTGTTGATATTAAGTTTTTTTTTGGATAGGTATATATTTTTTAGTTTCATAAAGTCGGGATGGTTACTAGAATTCGCTTATCATGAGAACATTCAGCTATAATCGTCGTAATGACGTCATTAACAACAATGCAATCGTTATCATTGGTATGAATGGTACAGTAGTATTTCATAAACATTAAATGATTTTGGTTTATTATTCCATCTGGAATTTTATGAACAAATATAAATTATTATTTCTGGGAAGCCATAAGTAAATGATTAATATTCACCATATAAAGTTTAAGCTAATTTAATTATTTGACTCCTGATTCACCTCGTGCAGTTTTCTAATGTTATAAATAACTGTCCATTTGCCTTAATAAGTAAAACTTATAGTAGGATTCCCGGAAGCTATAGTCAATTTATTAATAATTTTCCTGGGTGATTCATTTGCTGTATAGTATTTCTAGTTGAGGAAATATTCCTAATGACTAACTAATTGTATTCTATTATTCCAGTGTTAATTGATAATGAGTACACATTAGTGAATTTGTTAAATTCTTTACCAAATCAAAATAGTTCTAGGAATTTGTTGTTTGTGCATCATATGCCATTTTCATGTATTGATTTTAGTAATAACTGTTGATACATATATTTGTACACAATGTTTTAGGCAGCTTATCACAATCCACTGTGCCCACTCATATATAAATTACCCTGTAATCTAATATATGTAGGTACCAGAGGCGGCTTCCCTTCGGAACAACCACTCTTCTTAATGTAGGTACTAAACTAATCAAGCTTCTTCTTTGCAAAATTTAGGTAACATTGTTTAAGCTCTAAATCATATGAGATACTTTATAATGTAAACCATTTTTTGTTAGCTCAGTCTGATTCACTCCAGGACAAAAACCTTTATTGAATATCTCTTCAGGGACTCCATCCTTCTTTCTTTAATATAACATAATTTCATTTGATTATTTTTCAGGACCTTCATGTCCTGGCTTGGACCTACACTTCTGGAGGAAGGTGTGCCGATCATGCCACTGCAGTAAAGATGTCCATGATGTTCAAGATGACGACCTATCAGGATGGGCCCAGTTTGAGCTACTGGGCACTGCCAGACCTAAGAAGGCTTCAAGTGAGTTTTTTTGTCATCTACAACATACTTATATGGTTGTAGAAATTAGAACACTATCTCTGTTCATTTAAAAGGATTAACACATTTCTGCTTAATATGGTTCACCCATACTAAGCAGAAATGGGTGATGAAGGGCTAAGCTATTTTAGTAAAAATTATGCAGGATGTCAAAACTTTACATTACACTTTAAATATTTCAGTGCCCCTGATCAAAATTCGAGGAGTAACTGATAAGCCAGTCAAACTTGATTGGGTGCCTCCAAATGCTTCAACGGAGCTGGTAAGTACCTACCACTTTAACACTTTCAAGGAAAGGATGTGTATGGCTATAGCAGTCATAACAATAAAACTTGTATGATGACTTGAAACTCTTTGCCCCCAACAAATTGCGATTGATGGAGCTACTGAAGGTAACTGAAACTTTCAGTAACGCCATCAGGATGGAATTTGATGTGGACAAATGTGCAGTCATGCATGTAAAGCGAGGCGAGATTATGGAATCCGCGGGAATTCAACTTTCGGATTCCATACACCTTAGATCCCTCTCCTCATCCGAAAGCTATAAGTATTTGGGTATGTCGGAAGCGTTAGGCATCAATGTTGCTGACATGAAGCAATCGTTGAAGGAGCGCTTCTTTGGTCGCCTGAAGAAGGTATTAATTAGTCTTCTTTCGGGCGGTAACAAGGTGCGCGCCTTCGACGGTTGGGTCATGCCGGTTTTGATGTACTCTTTCGGCATACTCAAATGGCTTAGACCGAACTAGACGCCCTGGATAGGAGGGTCCGTACACTGCTGACCGCAAACCGGATGCATCACCCACGATCATCGGTGATGAGACTGTACATCCCGCGGAAGTGCGGGGGTCGAGGTTTTTTAAATGCGAAGACCCTCCACAACCGCGAGGTGTGCAGCCTCAGGGAATATTTTTTAAACGCCGACGTGGGTATGCACCGTGATGTGGTCGCAGTGGACAACGGGCTCACCCCGCTCTCCGTGGCTAAAGAGAACTGGCGCAAACCTGTAGTACTTACTACAGACGACCGCAAGGCGGTATGGCAAAGCAAGGAGCTTCACGGACGCTTCTATCGGGCTCTACACGAGCCCGGTGTAGATTTCTTAGCGTCCGTATCCTGGCTACGTTTCGGTGACCTCTTTGGGGAAACTGAAGGTTTTGTTTGTGCAATTATGGACGAAGTTATTTTGACGAATAACTACCGGAGACATATTATGAAGGACGGGACGGTTGATGTGTGTCTGGCATGTCACCGTCTGGGTGAGTCCATCAGACATATTATCTCTGGTTGTTCTCGTCTGGCTAACGGCGAGTACTTGCACAGCCATAACCAAGTGGCCAGGATTAGTCACCAGCAACTTGCTTTGAAATACAAACTTGTGGACTCTGAGGTACCGTATTACAAGTATGTGCCCGACCCAGTTCTTGAAAATGACCATGTCACGTTGTACTGGGATCGGTCTATCATCACTGACAGGACTATTGTCGCCAATACGCCTGATATAGTGGTGATAGATCGATTCGCGCGCCGCGCAATGATTATCGATGTTACCATTCCACATGACGAGAACCTCGTGAAAGCTGAGAAAGAGAAACAAATAAGATATCTCGACTTAGCACACGAGGTTGTTGACATGTGGAATGTGACCTCGGCTGTCATTGTGCCGATTGTTGTAACGGCCAATGGCCTGATGGCCGAAAGCCTCGACCAACATCTCTCGAGGCTGTCGTTAGGCGGTTGGATCAAGAGCCTGATCCAGAAGGCAGTACTCCTCGATACGTCTCGTATTGTGAGGAGGTTCCTATCTTTGCAGCCCTAACCACCGGTAGCTTGGACCCTGCTCCCGATACCGGCGGACCTCAATTTTTTTTATTTTTAAATGTTTTTTTTGTATATATTTTTATTAGAAATATTTAAAAATGTAAATAGATAAGAAAGAAAGTAAATAAAAGAAACTTGTATTGCGTCTTGTTTACCGCGCGTGAACCCGTTAACACTTATTCATAATAATTATTTAGAATTATTGCAAATACTGGCTGTTGTCCGCGGCTTCACCCGCGTGGATGTCAATACTTTCCTATTTGAATTGGATTTTGTTCACAATTTCATGGGTTTTAATTTTTTTGCGCGGAACCCTAATTATTTTTCTAAAATAAAAGTAGCCTAAGTTACTGTTTATAACATCGGCTTTCTGCCAGTGAAAGCCCCGTCAAAATCGGTCCAGCCGTTTTGGAGATTAGCCGGAACAAACAGACAAAAAATATAAAAATTGTTTTTATGTTATAAGTACCATAAATACTTTCATAATTATTATGCATTTAGTAAAAAGCTGTTATTTTGGCATTACAAACAGACACTTCAATTTTATTTATTTATATATGTAGATTGTAGATTTCATAATAATTAGTTCTAAGATAAGAACTAGGTAGAGGACACATAATGTTGTAATTTTGGTCTTGATAATACATATCATGTAAATTATCTATGAGTCTATACTTATAATAGTACAGCTAGGTTAACCTTTGCATGCTTCTAAATAATACATCATTCCTCACTGTATCTAATATGGTTTAAGCCGCTTGGAACAGAGCAAGACCATGCCATAAAGGGGAGACCCTGGACTGCTACTAAGAATTTCCCTATGGAAACAACTAATGGCCGATTCCTATACTTTACGGACTGTTATTGGTTAATATCTCTTACTCACTCTCTGGTTACTCTTGTATCTTTACCAAAAATTAAGCAAATACCTCATAGTTTTGCATAGTAGACCCTCCCATATGGAAGTAGCTATCACAGGTAAAGTTAGTTTATGAATCTATTTATATGCCCAGTTTGACAATAAAATATGCTACCATTGGTAAGCAAAATGATTCGTTTTTGTTTATATAACTGAACCGAGCATTAAGGATCATTTTACCTGACTTGAACTCACACTCAAGTCCCCAAGCTCAGTACTCATGCTTGCGACCACTAAACCCACGTGGCTAAACAATATACGCATTTGTAAAACTATATTACTTTAGCTTTCTGTATTCTAAGTTGATTTTTGTGTGACAATTTATAATGAAAAAGGTCCTAAAATAATTTGAACTTTGTCATAATTATGTATACTTATATTATTTAGTTTTTTGTTCCAAAACTGGACAATCATCTCGGATTCTGAATATAATCACATAAATTTTTCACCAGGTGTCAGAGTACATGTCATGCCTGGGCCCCTTGGCGCCGGTATCTGGTTCGGACGCGGCCCGTCGCCGGCGCGCTCAACTCCGGACGCAGCTGCCTCCGCACGACGTCGTGCCGGCCGTCAGGCAACACGCCAGCGACTTTGAGAAGTCTGAACATACTGTAAGTACCAATACTCATTTTGGTATTTACTGAACTAGATTTATAGAACAGCATAGCATTTTTCACTACCCAAAGATCCTGGTTTTATTGAAAAATCTTCATAGACGGTTTTACAAATATAAACATGATTTTTCCCGCGGCTTGGCGTGGAGGTCGGAATAAGAAAATCTATACTTACCCTATACAGGGTGTAAGGGACAGCCCTCCGCTGACTGATGGGGTGAATTCAATATATCATACTAAGATGACCGGTACATGAAATAATTTCAGGAACATTATGGGAATCCAATAAACCTGATTTATTTTATTACCTTATACACAATGTATCGTCACCGTGGCAAAACGCGCGTGGCGAACGGCAGTGTAGCGAACCTTCGGCCGCCGAGTATTGCGACATCCATTGCTGATTTTTGGATTTTAGCTGTTTAATTTACATAAATGGTGTGCTGCGTACAGAGAATGTAATTTTACATTAAAATAAAGGAATAGCAACTGAATATCGATAAAAAAAAGAAAATTTTCCTGAGAAATTTTCCAGTGGAATATGATTGAAAATAAGGAACTGAATGCACCCTGTTAGTTTGCAGAGGGCTGTCCCTTACATCCTGTATATATGCCAACTTTCATGGTGATCGGTCAAACATTGTTGGAGTTTAACAATCTCATATATTCCAACATCTATTTTTATACATATATAATATGCAATATTGCAGTACTGCTGCAGCTGTATATGTAGGCAGTCAGCAAGGTCATAAGACCTATATCCCCGGGAATAACCCAAATTGTTGTTTAATTTAATCAAACCCCAAATAATTCCCATTCTGATGTCCTTTATTTTTATTATCTATTATAAATTTAGGGGCTTTTGGTCACAATACGACCATGCCAGCCCCATCATAACCTAATTCAATAAAAGCTTTACACTATTCAGATTTCAAAACCTTATATACTATTTTATAAAGTAAGATAGCTGCATTCGAGACAGGCTCTGATAATATGCTTTGAACAAAACCAACATCTATCAAATTAATTTTAAAGGTATTCATCAGCGCCTCTCTAGCAGCTCGGGTCCTGACGCACTCCACCAACAAGTGATGGACGTCCTCCATTGTATGACATTGTGTACAATTGGGGTTGTCACTTTTCCCCATTAAGTGTCGAAACTTGTTGAGTGGAACATGTCCAGACCGTAGTCTATGCGCTATTATTATAAAGTTTCTATTAAGCTTAGTATCGGCAAACCAAGGAATACGAGGAGGTTCACATTGCAATGTCTTGTACCAAATTCCCTTTTCTAAAGACATTTTATTAAAATATTCTTTCCAATTTTTAGAGCATTCAATTTTGTATTTCGGCAGAAGTTCAAAGTAGCTTGGGGTAATATTCAGCTCAATACCGTCCAAGACAGCAGTCTTTGCTAATTGGTCAACCTCCTCGTTCCCCCGTAAACCCACATGCGACGGAACCCATTGCAATATCACATTAATATTATTGGATGTGAAATACCTTATTTGGCTTAATATAGCATAAGTTATCGAGACACCTCTGTAGCCAGAGGCGCATCGAACTATATGCTGCAGAGCACTTCTGCTATCTATAAAAATGACAATCCTATTGTTATCGATCTCCGCATTTTGCAAATATGTAAGAGCCTTTGATATTGCAACGAGCTCCGCCGTCATAATACATATGTTACTGTTACACATTTTAAATAATCCTTTAACACTGTGCCTCGGATCGTAAAAGGCAGCACCAAGAACATTTCCTATTTTAGAACCATCCGTATATAGTTTTAACCATCCAAAATATTTAGTATGTAGTTCTTCCATTATTATGTTTTTCAGAATGTTATTATCATATGATTTCTTACATAGTTTCATATTATCTAAATGATCTCTAATGCTATCTCCCACGTTTATATTTGAAACCCAAGTATCTAAGCTGAACATTTCTAAGGGATAACTAGATGACACAACTTCTTCTTTAGTATTGCTATATACCGTTACTAGTAACGGAATTTTCTTATTTCGCCAATAACTATTAGAGATGTGGTTCCTTAAACTATTTAATAGATCTAATATTAAATTATTATCAAAAGATTGCGATTTTAAACAGTATTTAATTGCTAGATATTTTCTTCTTAGTGCTAGGTTAGGGATATACAATTCACATTCCATAACATGGATGGGAGTGGTTCGTATAAAACCACCAATTATCCTCATTGCTTGGTTTTGTACCTTGTCCAATTTGCTCACGTGTATTTTTGCACTGTTACCGAATAGAAAACTTGCATAATCAGCTCTACTTCGGATCAGTGCTATGTACAGCCTACGAAGATGTTTAGGGTGCATACCCCATGCTGTTCCTGCCAAAACTTTTAGTATACCCAAAAACCTTTGAGTTTTTACACATGTTTGATTAATGTGCTTTCCCCAGCGTAGGCTTCTATCCATCCATACTCCTAGGTATTTAGCATATTCAGACTGACTTACTAGTGAGCCATTAATGTTTAGGATGGTTTGTTGTCTCCTTCGCCCCCTACTAAACAGGCAGACTTGAGATTTATTACCTGATAATTCTAGACCTAGCTGCCCTAATAGTTTAATAATTGTACCAATCGCACTTTGTACTTCTAAAACACTATCAGCAAGATTTTTACAGCTAGTATAAAGGACGAAGTCGTCAGCATACTGTGATATTATAACGTTAGTAATATTGTCACAAATTTGATGGGTAACTATATTAAAAATCAAAGGGGATAATGGGTCACCTTGGGCAAGCCTTTGCTGGTCCACCTAACCAAAAAGTTAGCTTCATTACCGTCGAATGTGCTTTTGAGGTGCCTTTCTGACAAGAATTCCCACAAATATTTGCATATTTTCTTTCCGACGTTAATTCCGTTAAGGGCTTGAATAACATTAATATTTAATTAATATTTTAGGCAAATCTAATAGTTTGTCAATAAATTTAGTAGCGATCATGCGCTCGTCTTCATATCTCTGCGTCAGCAACTTCCAAGCTGTTTCATAATTTATTTCGCTTATTGTTAGATGACGTATTAATCTTGCTGCGTCGCCTTTTACGTGTGTTTTTAGGTACTGCATTTTTTCTGTTGAAGAAATCGATTTATCTTCGTGAATAATTTTTCTAAATAAGTCTTGGAATGTGTCCCAAGAGTCATAGTTCCCCGTGAATATGGGAATACTTATTCGTGGAAGTTTTCCCGAGGATTTTGTCGTAATAACTTTTTCATCTGAGATTTGAAAGATTCTTTCTTCCAATAACTCCGTAGTAATTTCATAATCTTTCTGCGTTTTTTCGAAACAAGTATCTCTAAAGTAGCTGTTGTCCAGTGTACTTTCGGCCATTAGTAGTTCGATGTGAGTTTCTTCGATTTCTAGCCATTGTTTTTGTAATGTTTGTAATAGTGTTTGTAAGTGCCATATCGGCTTATTTTGTATTACAGATTCCTTAGCCTGAGATATTTTCTTAGCTATCTGTGACATTCGGAATAGCTGTATAAATAGTTTTGGGCTACTGACTCCATCCTTGTCTTCCTCTTCATCTAAAAGTCGTGGTTCGTAGACACTTTGTACATGTTGTAGCCTTTCTTCGCATTTTTCGAGGTACTCGATTCCTTCGTCGTAACATTTTTTAATGTTGTCAAAGTAGTTTGTAGTCATATACTTATGAGTTGATAACACCTCCTGTTCCTGTAGTCTTGTATGGTTTTCTTGAACTCGCTGAAAAACTTGGTATAAGGTTTTTTTTCTCTCATTGATGTATTTTTCTGTTTTTCTTGTGGGCGAGTCTTTTTTTATGTTTGTCAATACTCTTCTGATCTCGTTGTAATCCGCTTCCTGGCTCTTGATTAATTCGTTAATTTCCTGTATCTCCATTGTGCTCTTCTTTCTTCTTCCCTAACGCCCTACCCTACTCTAACAGTCAAGTCCGTACTAGTGGTATCTGCGCTCTTGTTATATTTGTGCGACTTCTCAATCAGCTGGTGAGACCCGCTTGTGGGAGGCCAGTGACCGATCCGCAACGAGAGGCTTTCCGACAGAATACCCTAGTACAATGTTCTTCAGATTACCGAAAACTGGTGCTTTGTTGAGCACACCAGCCCCCAGTTCTCCAAAATGTCAGTCTGTCAAAGTCTATCCCTACTCTGGGCAAGGGGAACCGCGTGATTCAAATGCTCGAAGGACCAAAAATGTACATCCACCCTTAACAAACGTCACGTAAGGCCGCAATATTGTCAAGGGTGTGACGGTACATGGAAATATATGATAAGTTAAGGAACCTACAAAGACCTACAAGCCTAACAGTCCCTAGCCTACCATATACTTAGTGTGTGATAAATAAATATATAGATAAGTACAGGATGTCTGCACCATGCGACCTAAGGTAACAGACGGATAGTAGACAGGAATACCAGGTTCGGGAAGGGTACACTCACTGCCAGTCACGCAGACTCACGAGACTGATCGGAGATGGCTAAAGGTGTCTTGGCCACAGTGAGGGGTAATGAGACAAGAATATAAAATTCAAATCTGATTTATTTACAAAATGTTCTGCTTATATACTAGTTTCTCTTAACACACACTATTATACTTAATTCTATGTGTCCTATGCGTGTAATATGCAACCAAGTCAATATTTTAACTGGACCGCATGAGGCAGGCAGAGTGCTGAGTCAATGTCCAAAGGTAACATTGAACAACTATATACCGTCACATTGTTATATATTAACGTAGGATTCCTACGTTAGCGTGTTTTCTAGATATAGAAAATGCGTATAACAATGTGACGGTATATAGTGTTATTCAAGCCCTTAACGGAATTAACGTCGGAAAGAAAATATGCAAATAGGATAATTCTTAGAGAAACCCATTTGGATGTAGCAAACTAATCGACTCAAGCAATCTAAACATGACTGAGAACGTCTGAATCCAACAGTATTCACTGACAAACATTTAGTTTTTTCCACATACCATTCCAGTCTCTTACATAATAAAGTATGGAATATTTTACATGTACAAGAAATTAGAGAAATTGGTCTTAACTTCAAGGCGATATCTGAACCTGTACAATTTTTGGGAATCGGTACTATTTTAATATTTCTCCATTGGGTGGGAATATTACCAGTTTCTAGAATCAAATTATATATTTCTAATAGGTACAATTTAGCTGATTTTGGAAGATTATAAAGCATAGAGAACGTTATTTGATCATCTCCCGGTGCAGTATCTTTCTTTTTAAGACATTTATCAAATTCTTGAATCGTAAATTTAATTTCTAGGGATGTGTTATTGGAGTTGATTTCTGGCATCTGTGGAACGACATAATCAGGCGCAAGACTACATAATAAATCTTCAATTTGTTGCTTTGAAGCATAAAATTTTGATCTTTTATGCCCTTTCAACCAACGCATACTATTCCAAGCTTCCGAAACAGAGGTTGATTCACTAATACTGCTACAAAAATCCCTCCATCCTTGTGACTTGGCTCGACTTAAAGATAGTTTTGCGTCATTGGTATATTTTTCTAAAATATCTAAATTGCATGGGGTCGGGTTTCGCCTGAATTTCGATAACGCTAACCTTCTCCTAGCTACTGCTTTCGACAGATCAGCGTTCCAATAGGGCTTCGGTTTAAATTTAGACAAAGGGTCAGTACATATCTTGACCAAAGGAAAGCTTTTGTCAGCGGCCGAGTTAATTTCATTTACAAGGATATCATATTTTACCTGAACACTATCTGAAGCAACTATGTTATTATATAAGACTGTTTGTTCTAGGGTTTGTTTGTACAGTAACCAATTAGCCTTTTTTAAATTACGTCTTTTAACAAAATTTTGATTTGTACACCCATTTGATACTTGAAATACAATTTTGATAATTATGTGATCGCTACCCAATGTTTCGTTAGTAGTGTCCCATTTAAAATTTATAGCAATATCTGCAGAGACAAAGGTAATGTCAGGTGCAGACTCCTGAAGCACGCCATTTACCAACCTAATCCTTGTGGGTCTGCCATTGTTTAAAGAAAAAAAAACATTATCTAAGGCTGAATCAAATAACTGCATGCCTCTAGGGTCATTTTTATACGACCAATTGGTGTGATGGCCATTAAAGTCTCCCGCTATTATAGATCTTTGAGAGTACGCACTAAAAAGAGAATCCCAATCTGACGAAGTGGTTCTAACAGTAGATGGACAGTATACAGGGTTACAGGGAAAGTCGTACTGAATATTAAAGGAGGTTATTATTCAGGTCATTTCTGATGATTTTGATTCTGAAATAAAATGTCCGAAACTTAACCGTTATGGAGATATTAAATTTTAAAGATTATTTTTAAAAATCCTTTATTTTTTGGCTTTTAGTCGTTTTCTTTGGGATTAGAGCTCCTAGAGTCGGTTTTTTTGATGTATCTAGTTAGAAGACATGTCCATTAATAAAAATGATCAATAGAAATTGAACCTACTACTAACAGCTTAAAAAACTGCTCGACAACGGTTAGCATTATGAATTTTCTAATAGAGTGTTCTTAACTTTGATGGGCTTTAAAAAAAAAAATGAATGGAACTTATTCTGCGAATAACTTTACAAAGTTCTACGTCTCTTTAGCTATTCAAAAAGGTATATCATCTACTAGGTTTGTTCATAAAATCTTAAAATAATGTTATTAGAATAGGCCCATCTGGTAGTACAACATAACAGAATTTCGATACAAAAGAATCCGGCTTACAACCTGGCACTTTTAAACAATGAAGAAAGGTTTGGGTAGACATTGTTTGTGCCCGGGAGACGTGCGGTGACAGGTATTTATGTCATTTTAAATGTCTGAATTGTCAAATCGTGGATCGTGGTGTTTGTTTAGTCTGCTCATGCGATTCTTCCATGGTAGATGTGTTATCCGTGCCCTCCGATTTTTTTTTGTAAAAACGCGACTTGGCTTGGATTTTTGGACTGTTTCATCTTCTAACTGTGTGACGTGGCTTGTAACTGGACTTTGATTTGTGTTGTGAACATGGCAACATTTACCAACGAGGAATATGCTGACATCCTAATGTGTTATGGATTTTGCGAAGGAGTGTCGTTGCGTGCACGCAATGAATACATGCTAAGGTATCCTACTCGCCGAGTACCTGATATTGGCGTATTTGACAGAGTTTATCGAAGACTACGAGAAACTGGTTCTGTGCTAGTACGTCGGACTGACATGGGACGACCTCGTGTTCTTGATGACGACGACGAAGATAATGAAATACGACGTCTCTTTGAAGCCGACCCAACCACGTCAACAAACGTTGTCGCTCGACGGCTTGGTATTTCCCAGTGGAAAGTCTGGTTCGTAATGCACAGTTCTGGGCAATACCCTTACCATTACACGCCAGTGCAAGTAATTGAAGAAGGGGATCCATTGAGACGACTAGACTTCTGCAGATTTATGCTCAATGCCGATAATGAAGATCCGGATTTTTTAAAGAAAATCATGTGGACAGATGAGTCGAAATTTGACAAAGACGGCATCACAAACTATCATAACACCCATTATTGGGCTCCCAAAGCGCAAGGTAACCCCAAGAAAAAAATACCAAAAGGGTCACAAAGGAGATTCAGTCTTAATGTGTGGATGGGTATAATATCAAATAACTTGATAGGGCCATACTTCCTGCCCGATAACTTGAATGGCGAGACATATGAAAACTTTTTGAGGGAGGAGTTACCCTCTTTAATGCAAGACTTGCCTATTGCATTGAGACGAGACATGTTCTTTCAACATGATGGCTGCCCAGTGCACTACAGAAGAAGTGTTCGAGCATGGTTGGACGAGAATTACCCAAACCAATGGATTGGAAGAGGCGGACCCATAGCATGGCCGGCGAGGAGCCCCGATTTAACGCCGATGGATTTTTATGTGTGGGGTCATATGAAAAGCCTAGTATACGACCAAATGACACCGATCGCAAATGTCGATATTCTAAGACAAAAAATTATTGATGCGGCTGAGGAAATGAGGCGGAACCTACGAACTTCTGTCGTGAAAAGTAATTTAAGAAAAAGAATGAGACTTTGTGTAAGAAATAGCGGCGGCCATGTAGAACATGAATTATAAAAATATTGCTAAAATTTTTGTCTTTTTTTAACGTATTTTAGCTACTTTTACCTCAAACTAAAAATGTACCCTCTCCTAACTTAACTGTTATTTGGGCAATGTTTTGCCTATTTAATAGCAAGTGTTATACCTTTTTGAATAGCTAAAGAGACGTAGAACTTTATAAAATTATTTTCAGAATAAGTTCCATACAATATTTTGTATTAAAAGCCTGTTAAAGTTAAGAACACTCTATTAGAAAATTCATAATGCTAACCGTTGTCGAGCAGTTTTTTAAGCTGTTAGTAGTAGGTTCAGTTTCTGTTGATCATTTTTATTAATGGACATGTCCTCTAACTAGATACATAAAAAAAACCGACTCTAGGAGCTCTAATTCCAAAGAAAACGACTAAAAGCCAAAAAATAAAGGATTTTTAAAAATAATCTTTAAAATTTAATATCTCCATAACGGTTAAGTTTCGGACATTTTATTTCAGAATGAAATTCATCGGAAATGACCTGAATAATAACATCCTTTAATATTCAGTACGACTTTCCCTGTAACCCTGTATACTCACAATATTTTGTACGTAGCGAAAGTTCAACAGTTTCACATGTAGTACCTCTATGCCTGCATTATTCAGTTTGAAAGACGATACTTGTGTCTTTATGGAATGATGAGTGATAATTGCTACACCACCGTATGAATCAAACCTGTCTCTTCTAAATATATTATAACCACTAATGTGGCTGTGAGATTCCGGCTCCAACCATGTCTCACTAACAATAGCAACGTGGGCATTTTCTTGAAGTAGGAGGCATTCAAATTCTACTAGTTTTGGCTTCAGGCTTTGTGAGTTCCATTGTAGTATGTTTAAAGTTGACTCACGCTGGGGACTATCCATTAAATAGCTTAATAATGTAGTTTAACCATTCTCCACCTTTCATTTTTTCTACTAAAAAGTGTTTTATAGTTTCAAAAACTAATTTCGCTATTTCAATGATCTTCACATCTAACTCTTTTCTTGAAAGGATGATGTCTTTAATCCGTTTCATTAACTGCCAAAAGGAATGATTTTCCTGACCGTTTTCCTTCTGATTAGACTCTTGCTGCTCATAATTCTGACTTCCTAAAGGTTCCTCTCCAATACACTGTTCCTCAATAATCATATTTTCACTGTGTTCATACTCATTTATTTCCTTTTTCTTCTTTCCTACTGGTGTCATATTTACTTGGGTAGTCTTCTTCTTTTCATCATCTAGTGACTTTGGTTTTTGGGTTTCTTCCACTAAAACATCCCTAAAAGAAGGGGTTTGTTTACATTTATTTACGGTGTTGTTATCATTACTTATATTTGACTGTATTTCGTGTTCATCCTTTTCATTCCTATAGTGTAATGTCTTATTCTTCTCTGTTTCTCTCTGTTTAAGGTAAATATCAAGTGCTTTTTTATATGTGGAATTCATAGCAGACATAGTTCGACGTATTTCTTTTTCTTTCAAGAAAATGGGACAAGTCTTATTAAAGGACATGTGTGTACCATTACAATTGATACATCGATATTGCATCGTTTCACAGTTCGCATGATATCCGCCACACTTTGGGCATATAGGCCTTTTACTAGGACACTGACGTAATAAATGACCAAAACGCCAGCAGTTCGAACATTGTGTTACTGGGAATGTGTATGACTCAACCTTAAATTTGCATCCGTAAACCTCAACCGTCGAGGGTACCGTAGGGCCTTTAAAACAAATGCGAACTGTTTCACTATCTACCCATTTTCCTTCTTCCGTAAATCGTTTCAAACGCTTCACGGAAACAATATCATATTCACAGCAAAACATTTCTGTCAGTTCTTTTTCATCCACCTCCAATTCGATATTTTTGACGACTCCATAGGATAGATTAACTTCTTGAGCTAGTTGGCACCTGTATCCCAAGTCCTTCATTTTTTCACAAGACACTAGTTTCTCGGCATGTTGTCGACTTTCGAATTGTATACGTACTCTAAAAGAGTTTTTAAAATTAATTTTGGTAATACCCAGTATATTTTCTGATCTTAAGAGTTTGGCAAGACCAATTTGTTTAGGTAGGCATTCTTTAGAGGAAATATACACCTCATAATTATTTTCTACTGTAACATCTTCACAGTGTGTTGTACGGCCAATATCATAGTTCAACGAGGAACTGCGATTTAGCCGTTTTGGGTTCCTTCTCACTGTTATAAATTCATCGTCATCTATATTTTCCTCGCCATCTTCTCTCATTCTCTTCTCAGCTATTGGTATAAAAGAATATTCTTTACTACCAGATTGAATTTGTGACTCACTCTGCATTTTGTCTTCTTTATTACTGCATACCACCTCCTTTAAAACTTGTTGCTCACACACAATTGATTCTTCATCACTATTTAAACCCTGTAAACTATCTTCATCTGAATTATTACTCATTTTTGTTATATTTTAATTTGAGGGTATAAGTAAAAAAAATAAACATTTCGATAACAGAGTAAAACATCCGCTCGCTACGAAGTGTCGCGCGCGACTGATTCTGATGTCCTAAAACTATTAATGAATACTCTAATATAATAAATGTGCCTCCTAACCTAACCCATTTGGTCGGGGCAGCTTAGTAAGCCCGCCGTACTGCCGTCCCGACCCGCGCCCGACCCGCACCCGCTGTATGTATGTGTTGAGCTTCACTGCGACCATCTTTGAAAAAGGCAAGAAAGTCGAAAAGAGGCACATTTATAAAAAAAAAGCGTACATCATTAGGTCAATAAATAAGTTTTTAAAGGATCACTATTTCCCAATTATAAATCTGCCGAAACACTACTAGCACTTTCAGTGATTTCAGACATACATGCTATGCTACACAATAAAGCTAACCACAAAAACCTGTTTGCATCAGTAGTATTTATTATACATCTAAAGGACATGCATGTTAGAATGTGTTGCACACAGAATTACGTCATTTAATAATAATTTCAGGTCAGTCTGCCCGTGATAACGGCAGTGATAGAGCTCGTTACTTATCCTTTAAATAGACTGTTATGTGCATTATATATCTATACATATTATAAATTAGTCGCTTTTCGTGTCTTAGATCTTCTAAACTACACAATAGATTATGATGCGGTTTTCACCAGTATATATGATAATTGATAATTCATTAGTACCTATTTAACTCGGATGTAGCACGGAAATGACATGCCGCCATTGCACCCGTGCGAAGCAGGGGCTGGTTGTCAGTGTATACAGGGTCAAATTAAATTAGCTAGTGAAACTCCGCAGACGTGATGGGTATCGATAACTAAACGTTATGAATGAAAATAGAAATTAATTTGACGATGTTTTTTTTGGGGTCATCAACCGCCGGTAGTGTAGTCACTTAAAATATCAGTTTAAAAACCAGTTTTTTTTTTGTGTTAAGTTCACAGCCGTGATGACTGATGGGTATCGATATCTCAACACGATAAAACAGATTTAATCAACTCACACTTCAAGTAACAACACTACTAGCTGCCATTGACCCCAAAAAAAATCAAATCTTTTTTATTTTTATTTTGTCGTGTTTAGATATCAATACCCAACACGTCTGCGGAGTTTCGCTAGCTAATTTAATTTGACCCTGAATAACTAAGTAAAATTGACTAATGTAAATAATTTTGTTTTCCAGGAATACATTACGCGCATCAAAGACCATGTCGTGGGTATGGGTAATGTCGTCAGAGTAGGACCTCTACAAAATGGAGATGTCTTTTCAGTCGAGAGCAGCAAAACACATTCCGCCCCTAAATCCTACGCCCTGCCGCTGAAAATATCCAACGTATCCAGAGGAGTCAAGTACAATATTGTCCCGAAAAATGCCTCCGATAAGAAGTTGGTCTTAGATACGCAAGGAAATGTCGTAAGCAGCGCAGCTAATCTTCCAGACTACAAGTCCAGTCCTATTCTAAGTCGCATCGTCAGAGACAAACTTCATGTCATGCGTATTGAATCCGACAGGATCAAGAGCGCCGTTGAACACGGTCCTGTCTACGATAAACTGTTCAAAAACTTAGAGGACTTGAACATACCAGTTGAACACGACGTTTATTTGCAACCAATCAAACTCTTCCGTGAAGAGTACAATAATAATCCCCAGTTCAAGGACGAAACTAACGAGTTCTCCAGCAAATCCCTTGGAGCTCAAATCATGCCAGACTTGTGGTCTAACAGCAATAACAATGTCATGGGCACAGCTAAACTGATGGACAGCAGAATACAGAAAGGAACCATATTCGCTCCAAATGGAGAGATATGGAGCTGGAAACATGAGCCAGTAACTCCTGAACACAGTGGCACTCTCTGCTCTACAAAGATCAACCCTCAGTACTCCACTGTGACAAAGCCTATTAATCAGGTGGAACCTCAACAGACTGCGCCTTTGAGGGAGTACCTGAGAAGTCACTCAGAGGATGACTTGCCACCTCCGCCACTGCCGAACTACAGCACATATCCTGGCGGTGTACCACCATCTCCTGGCTCTGTGCCACCTTCTTCTGGCACAGATTGGAACAACCAACCCCTTGATAATATGCATCCAGTTGGCGAAAATGCTGACTACCTAGCTCTTGCACAGAACTACGGTGAAAATCCTGATCAGATTATTGACCAGCTTGCAGACTTGTCGCTGAGTCCTGCTGAGGTGGAGTTCAATAGGAAGCTTTATAATGAGGGAGTACCGTGCCAGCGTTGTACTAAGTCGATGTTCGCAGGAGAAGTCGCCGTGAAAGCTGAGAGGGCTGGTCACGAGGCAATTTGGCATCCACAGTGCTTCACATGCAGCAAATGTAATGAACTGTTGGCTGACCTTGTGTACTTCTTCTACAAAGGCGAGATTTACTGCGCCAGAGATTTGGCCGATGTGTTGGAGATCCCGCGTTGCGCAGGATGTGACGAACTGATATTCACGCGTCCTTACACGGCTGCGGAAGGAAGGGCGTTCCATGTGCAACATTTCTGTTGCTATCACTGCGACGCACCCCTTGGCGGCAAGAAGTACGTCCCGGATGATAAGACTGGTCTCCCAATATGTTTGCAGTGTTACGATCAGTTCTATGCAGAACGTTGTCGCGCCTGCAGTGGTGTTATTGGACCGGAGCAACAAGGAGTATCATGGGGCAATATGCACTGGCATGCGGAATGCTTCATATGCTCAGGTCGAATGTGCGGGAAAAGTTTACTAAGCGGAAGATTTGTTGTCAAACAGGAGATGCCATTTTGTAGTGTGCCATGTGTTCAGAGCAGAATTAAGTAAAGGGGCATCTGATATGAAATCCTAGAAAAGTTACGATAATCAAGTTAGGTAGAACATTGAAGAGATGGTAGTTTTCTACTGTATATTTTTGGTAGCAAAGAGTATATTTTATTCCATTTACATAAATGCCATTATAATATTTTTGATATTAAGTATTCTATATACAAAGTACAGTTTATAGTTTGTGTAGTCTTATGGATTAGATAGTAGTTATACAAGTTTGGGGATGATTTAAGTCTCTTTACATGGGCTGATAGTAATAGTTTGTTGTTAAAGATTTGGTAATCGATAGTTATGCTTGTGTATAGTGATTTAAGACATTGATGTTCCTTCACTTTGGGACCACTACCTTAGGAAGGTATAATTATGATAGTTTTTATTAAGAATGTCAGTGCTTTATTTTCATTATGTTGCTATTTCTATATTTATGTTTATTTAAGCTTTGTGATAAACTTATGATTTATCAGCTAATAATTACTTCATTAAAATAATTTATTTTCATGTTATTCCAGTGCAAAATTTAAGATTTTTCTTTAGAAAGTAAGAACAGAATGTAAGTTAGTCTTATTCATTAAAATGTGATAATTGTAAACGAAAACGGCACTATGTGGTCATAAGCAAAACATTATTTTTAGATTAAAATGATTGTGGAGATAGAAATGTATTTAGTATTATTGGGTGCAACAGGAATAAAGTGCCATCTGTATTATTTTTGGATGATATACCAATAAAGATTCTATAAAACATTCTTGTTTATTACTTAAACCAGGGGTTCCCAAACTTATTTTGTCTACTGCCCACTTTGAGAATAAATTATTTTTTAGTGCCCCCATTTTTTCACCTACTTAAAAACCACTACCTAGATGAAATTACAAATCGCCTCCTAAGGCTCTACACAACACCCCCATTTTTTTTCTAGGTCTCTTACTGCCCCCCTTTAGGACAGCAGCGCCCATAAGGGGTCGTTATCGCCCACTTTGGAAAAGGCTGACTTAAATCTTTACCTATCTGCTTGACACACTATAACCGTGAAATCAAAATCTAACTGTGGTTCTATTGTAATATTTTGTGATGAGAAGCTTAAAAAATGCATGTTTTGGAGTAAAAAAACAGGTTATTTATATCCACCAACCCATAATGGGCCCGCATGGTGGATTATTGCGCGCTCGGGATCTAACAGAGAGGAGGTCCGTGTCCTAGCAATGAGAATTTATTGGACCGATTATGCTATGCCTATGTACCTTTTAACTTTAAGTAACATTCATTATAAATAAACCTTTATGTAGTCTAAACTAACTACTAACAGTCAGTCTCTTTGTCAATCACATAATCTGAGTGGGTGTATTCCCGTTGTCCCTGTCATGGTATTTTTAGTCATTTTATTAAATTAATAGTGAATTAATAACAGGTAAAAAGTATAAACATTATTAGTAGGCCGTGTCCACATGTGTGGACAGCGATAATTTAATAAACAGACTAAAAATACCTTGATGACACGGTTAACAGGGACAATGGGAATACACCATATGGTTTTCAGAAAAAACAGAAAAACATTTGATTAGATTATAAGATGTAACTAACTTTTGGAAGCCGAACCCAACATAGATGGTAAAAGGTTAGGCAGATTGATTATGATAAAATTTACTTTTTCAATATCTTGTAGTTTTCTTTAGTGATTACATTATGGAATCTCATACTATGAATATCAGATCACTGTTTTTGAGCCAATAATACAGTTTGGGGACTGATACCTATTTCAAATGTGAAAGAAAATCACAGTACTTTCTTTCTCACTGTAAGCGACTACATGTGTCTTGCATATTATTTATGTATATATTTTTATAACTTCCATTACTAGTTAAAACTAGAACCAAAGGTGATATTGCAGTCTCTTACAAAGAGTACTCATATCCAGTATAGTCACCTAGATGTTAACATTATTGATTTATTGATGATGTTACATTTGGGATAAATATATTAAAAAGCTGCGATAGTTATTAAAAGTATAATTAGTTAAATACACATAATGCAAAAGTAATATTAATAATTGCAAACTGAAGCATTTCCTGGAGCTACACAAAGAAACTTCTTCAAGCCTTTATTTTAAGTTTGTTAAGATCATTCTTTAGCTTATTCAGGTTCTCTTGTAGGGCTTCCTGTTTGTTCTCTAACGCGGATATGTGATCATCCGCTCTTTTGATCTCTTTACTGATGTACTCCATTCGCTTTGTTACATTTTGAGTAGCTTCGTCTAAGTCTTGCTTCACTAAAACGGGTCCAATCAGTTTATATACTTCAGAGTCTTTTTTTAACAGTACTAACTCTTCTTTCACGGCTTTGTTTTCATTTAACTGACTATCTAATTGTTGTTTCTGAGCGACCGCCTTACGGTATTCTTTTTGTATACCACTCAACAGTTCCAGCTCTTTCTGCATTTTCCTTTGGATTTCTTCAGACATTTTGACAAAAAGTTTGCTTTAATATAAATCTGATCGTTACAATTTGCTATTTAATGAATAAAATACTGCTTTTTCAAATCACGATTGCTTCACAAAATGACTAAAGAGAAAAGATTCGAAGATTCGATGTGAGGTTATGTTTTTGACATTTAACAAGTTCATTAATGTCATGATGTTCTACGTTTAGTTGCGCTATCAATGAGCCTTTCAAATGTAGTATGATAATTATTTGATTAACTTTTTCTAAAAGGGTAAATAAAAAAACCAAAGGGCTGCAATATAAAAATATTATAATAAAATTATTATGGTTGCACCTAGGGCTACCATATCTCAGGATTTGTCCTGAGATCTCAGGATTTCTAGGCTCTTCTCAGGATTGCGGCCGGATTTTGGAAATCTCAGGATTTTTAGAATTTTCAATAAAATAGAGTAGATTTTTCAAATCTTTTTTATTACAAAAACACATAATAGTCTTCTTTATAAGACTAATTTAAAAATCAACTTTGGTCATGTGAATTGCACAAATAAAATCAACACTTAAAATCTATGAGACCTATTATAATCATCAGTTTTATCATATTTATTTTGCGATGATACCTTTTTAAGTAATTTTTTGTCTTTTAACACTATTCTATAAAATGGTACGCACGTTAAAATCTTGGTGCATGGGAGCGGTGGGAGGAATGGATGGTATCTATTTGCACGCACTGCCCACGCGTCGTGCCGCGGGCTACAAAGCTGTAAATTTCGTTTGCGAAAGCATTCGCAAAATTCGAGAAAATCTCAGGATTTTTCAATGAAAATCGGGCTTTTTCTCCGGACTTTTAAATTTTCTATCTGGTAACCCTAGTTGCACCTCAACTTTTGTATCTATTCGCAGATGCGCACTAAGCGCTTCATCTTCTCTCCAACACCTACTCTCTCCCAGGTTTCACTCTTATCCGCAATGATAGAATTGGAAAGGGAGGGGGTGATGTAGCTATCTATCTTCGTAACGATTTCCCTTTTAAAACCGTTGCCTCACCCCCCTCACAGTACCATGCTTCCGCTGAGTACCTCTTTTCAGAAGTCTACGTCAAAGGCGTCAAGACCCTTCTTGGGGTTGTCTATCCGCCGTTGTCTATGTTTCCAAACTCGAATTGGCGCTGGAATCCGTAGGGTCAGAGTACGCACGTTGCGTCATCATGGGCGATTTCAATACTGACCTTGCTCACTACACCCCTCGATCCCGTAAACTCCTTCACATCATTGAGTCCGTCAGTCTCCATATACTTCCACTGCAACCTACCCATTTCAATATCTCAGACGATGACACTTGGCTCGACTTAATCCTCACATCCACTCGCTCCCTTGTTTCTTCTCATGGTCAGTGTCTCGCTCCTGGATTTTGCCATCATCACCTCATTCTCCTCTCCTATGTCCTAAAACCGCCTAAACCTGTCCCAAAAGTTCTGCACATGCGGTGTTTTGCGTGCAAGGACGTTGAGAAGCTTCGTCAGGATGCGTCAGATCTCAATTGGGAACACCTGGCAGCAGCCACAGCTGTAGACGATAAACTGCGCATTTTCAATTGGGCGGTCCTTGCTCTATACGACAGACATGCTCCTGTTAAAAAAATTAAACTTCGGCGTTCTCCTGCTCCTTGGATGACGACAGGGGTTCGAATAGCGATGAGGCGCAGCGATCGGGTCTTTCGTAAAAAAAAGGATCGCAGTGAAGAAAATAGGAACTTTTTCAAAGTTGCTAGAAATCGGTGTAATCAGATGATACGCAACGCTAAACGCCATATTCTCGAGAATATATCTTCTTCTTTAACTGCTGATATCTGGAAGTTCCTTGGTGCTCTTGGTATCGGCAGACCACGTCATGTGGATTTTCCTAATACAATTGGCCTAGATGTAATCAACCGTCACTTCACAACCACTTGTCATTTGGATTCCCAAACGTTGTCCCAGACGGTCGATTTCATTATTGGCTTGGCTAGTCCCATCATAGAACCATTTCACTTCTCTCCGGTCACCTTGGACGAAATTAAAAATATCATCCTGTCCATAAAATCCAAGGCTGTGGGGTATGACGGTATCAGTCGTAGTATGGTCGTTTGGATCCTCGATACCATTCTCCCTCCGATTACCCACATCATCAACTTTTCTCTCGATACCGGACAATTCCCATCCCTGTGACGTATGCCTTTGTCCGCCCACTCCCTAAAATTTCAAATCCCTCCCTACCCTGTCACTTTCGACCCATTTCCATTCTTCCATTCCTGTCTAAAGTGCTTTGAGACCTGCGTACACAAGCAGTTTGCGGGGCTTGTTCACCGGAACAACCTTGTTAGCTCGTTTCAGTCTGGATTCAGGCCTGGGCACAGTACAGCTTCCGCTCTCCTTAAAGTGACTGGTGACATTAGAGAAGCGATGGAGGACCCCAAGGTTACCGTTTTGGTATTAATTGATTTCTCCAATGTCTTTAACGGCGTCAGCTACGATATTCTCCTTTCTATGCTCTCTCATCTTATGGTTTCGCCCGGGGCTCTGGAATGGTACTCTTCTTATCTTCGGGGACGTTGGCAGTCGGTTTGCGTTGATGAAAGCTCTTCAAGTTGGTGTGACCTGGATGCTGGTGTTCCACAAGGCGGTATTTTTTTCCATTGTTATTCTCCATCTTCATTAATTGTATAACTCACTGTCTTCGGTGTTCATATCATCTTTATGCCGATAATCTTCAATTGTATACAGCTGCGCGGGTAGAAGGTTTATTTATTTATTTATTTATTTGCCAGAAACATGGTAAATTACAGGTGTTACATAAAATGCATGGAGCTGCATGTCTCACCGTTTTAACGGTATGCAAAAGTAATATACATAAAATTACAATTAACACTATTTATATACATTCTTTTAAACATTAGTTACATTACATTAATTTTTAAATTATAAATTATTTTAATTATTATATTATTTTGATATATTGCACATTCTTCTATTTTCACCATATTATAAAATTAAACAACAATTTCGACATAATACAATACCATTAACTTAAATAATTACTTATGCCTATATTTGGATGCCAGATCAAGAGAATAGAATTTACAGGGACATTTTACAAAAAACTCGTGAATTGAATAAAAACATTCCTGCAACAACCAATTCCGTAATGCCGAACAAAACTTTTTGAAGGGTAGTTGGGTAATTGACTTCGGCAAAGCATTGTAGATTAAGGGAGCCATGTAAATACAGCTCTTTCGGAAGAATTGCAACTTAGGAACAGGTATCTCAAAATCCAAATGTGCAGCTTTCCTCTTATTAATATTACCCCTTCGTTCAAATAACTCAGGATTGGATCTTAGGAACTTGGCAATTTCAAAGATATATATGCAGGGTACAGTCAAAAGGTTATGTGATTTAAATATTGGCCTACACGAATCAGACCACTCCATGTTAAAAATTGCGCGAATACACTTTTTTTGAGCAATGAAAATTCGATCTATTTCTGAAGAGTTTCCCCACACAACTATGCCGTAGCGAATGACCGAGCAGACATAGGCATGATACACCATTATGGAGGTTTCTCTTGACGTTACATTTTTTACTTTTCTTAGCGCAAATACAAATTGGTTGATTTTTTTGGCGAGTATCTCAATATGATTTTTCCATGTTAAGTGCTCATCAAGTGTTACCCCTAGAAACCGCGTGTTATGAACCTGCTTTACGCTGGTGTTATTATACGCGACATGAAGATGGACAGGTTTACTTTTCGATGTTTTAAAGTGAAGTACGCTCGTTTTAGCAAGGTTTAGTTTTAGTTTGTTAATATCTAACCATCTTATAATATCATGCAGTGTTTGATTAATTTCATTATCATAGTTTTGTTGATCTTTACATTCAATAATAATTGTGGTGTCGTCAGCAAACAGAACACACTGATGTTTTATTGATTTTGGTAGGTCATTTATATAAATAAGGAATAGTAATGGCCCCAGAATGCTTCCCTGAGGGACGCCGCAATGGGTTATTCTTGGTTCGGATTCACAATTATCCATACTATTCGCTAATTGGTTTAACTTTACTACTCTTGTTATTTGCTTCCTTTCACGTAAATACTACTGAAACCATTTTATAGCTGGACCTCTTATTCCGTACCTTTCCATTTTATTCAGTAACCTAACATGGTCAACGAGGTCAAATGCCTTACTTAAATCTAAAAATAGTGCACAGGAAGGGATCCCTTTATTGATATTGTTCATAATTTGTTTTATTAACGTATAAACTGCTAAGTTAGTCGATTTATTTTGTCTAAATCCATATTGTTGACTGACTAGAATGTTATATTTATCTAGGAACCTTAATAACCGCCTGTAAATTACTCTTTCAAATATTTTTGAAAGTATGGGAATTAGTGCTATAGGTCTATAGTTGTCGACGTTAGATTGCGAGCCTTTTTTATGTAATGGCTTAATTATGGACAATTTCAATCTATCAGGAAAACAGCCCTGTTCCAAGGATAGGTTAATTATGTATGCCAAAGGCGATGATATGTATTTTGATATACTTTTAAGAAGTTTAGTTGAGATATTATCATAGCCTACCGATTTAGTATTCCTCAAGGACATTATGATACGTTCAATTTCGAGAGCATCTGTTGGTGTTAAAAATATACTATTATCATGAGTTTCTATGTTGTGCATGTCAATATTATGATTATTAAAATTAGAGGAATGATTAATGGCAATGTCAATGAAGCAATTATTGAATTTATTAGCGATGTCAGATCCGGAGGTTAGAGTAATACCATTATCTTCAATTTTACTAATGTAATCCCTAGACGGCTTGGTGCCTGTATTGCACTTTACAATATCCCATGTAGCTTTAATTTTATTTTGCGAATGAGTAATGTGCTTTTGATTACATAAAGATTGCAGGTTATTCATACAACGTCTTAATAATTTGGAATATGTTTTAAATTTGTTCTTATTTTAATTATTTCTATTCACATAATATTGATGTCTTAATGACCTCTTAGTATGACCGCTTTTTTTAATTCCTTTTGTTATCCATTTTTGTTTGTTCATGTAATGTTTTCTTTTAATTCGTACACATGGAAAGCAAAGATTATACATCAATGTTAAAAGATCATGAAATCCATCAAAGGCCGCATTAGCATCTGAAATATCATAAATTTCACTGAAGTTTAAGCAACTTATGTATTCAATAAACCTTCCAACATTACCCTCACTTAAATCATTAATTTCCATAAAAAAGAAATCTGCTTTGTTGTTAGTTGATTGATCAATTGTAACGATTTGAGCTGTATTATGATCAGACAAGAAACAATTATATGTTTCACCTATTGTATTTGTTACGTTACCAATTATATTGTCTATACACTTCTTAAGCCTAGTAGGCTCATGTATATAGTATTGCATTCCATAGTTAAGTAATAGTTCTTTAAATTTGGTACTGTTTTTATCTGATATTAGTAAATCAATATTAAAATCACCACATATTAATATTTTATATTTTTTATATTGAAGTTTTCGTAATAGTTTAACGAAAATTTTGAAAAAATATATTTACATCAGAATTTGGTGTTCTGTATATACAAACCACAATCAATTTGATTTGTTCAATGTCTACGCCGCATACTTCAAAATGTTTCTCAACTGCAAGATCCTTTATAAAACATAGTTCAGTGCTTACATAACCTTTTCGACACAAAATACACGTGCCTCCGCGTTTTTGTTCTTGGCGAGAGTAAATAGCTCCAAGATAGAAGTTATTTATATTTAAGTATTTTTCATCACCTTTTATAATGAAATGTTCACTGAGACATACTACTGCTACATTTTTCTTTAATTCGTGCAACTCATTTAGCACTACCTCAAAATCCTGAATTTTATTTAAGGCACCGGCAATGTTTTGGTGAATTATTGCAAAAGAATGTTTAGGAACGAAAAAAAACCCTATTGGATGCCATGTGTTTTGGATCCATTTGTGATGTTTTTTTGAGAGTCGAAAAATAAAAGGGTATTGTACCCTTCAATGGTTCTGATTTATTACTTAGACAAGATGAATTGTGAATCTTTTTGAATTGTTTTTTTAGTTGTTTTTGAAAAAAATAGGGTATTGTACCCCTCTTTGGTTCTTCGTTTTTATTTGAAGTATAGACTTTTTGACAATCTTGTGTACTTTTCTTTACGGGGAGACCCTTAATTTTATGGTTGTTATAGGACAGGAATTTATTGCTATAATGTTTAACATTGATTTGATATATTATTTGTTGTAAAACATCCTCTGTTCCTGTTTCTATAAATGTACAGTTATTGTAATTTCGGGTAAGAAGCTTCAACTGGTCATTCAATTTTCGTTCATTAAGAAAATGATTACATAATACATTGGCTATAAACACATTGCAACTTTTTAGGATATGCAATGCTATTGATATTTCAGACATAAATTCAGTTGGATTAGAGTCATTACTACCAGTCATTATAATAATGTTATCAGTTTTCGATAAGGATTTTGCCATGTTGCAACAATCAGCTAATACAAACTTAGTTTTTGCATGTGGTTTTGTTACAGATTGGATACTATAATCCTTACATATAAGTTTATTTTTATTTTCAATTAACTTCTGAACTATACCTTTGCCTTGATTGTCCGATAATATTAATATTTTGCCAGCTTTACAATTAGGTTGTCTCGTTTCTTGTATGGGTTGATGTTGCTCAAGATTTTTTTTTATATTGTTGTATTCGAAATTGTAACTATCTGCAGTATTTGAATACTCCACCATATTTTGTGAACTCGTTTTATTGTCGGTAATATTGTACACCAAATTAACGCCATCTATATTTTGCCCTTCATTTTGAGAATGGTCAGCATCAGGTTTTGAGCTGTTATCATATTTTCGGGATTCAATAGATGATTTTACTTGAGAAGAAGATTTAGGAGTATCAGATTTCAGGTTCAAATTTAGTTTTCTTGCTGAGTACTTGTTTCTATTTGTGTTGATAAATGACTTATCAATTTTCCTCACGCTTTGGCTAATCTCCTTAAGTCGCTCATTTTTCTGCCTTTCTTTATCTAATTGTTCTTTCAGTGTGGTATTCTCTGAATTTAAGCTATCAACCTCCGCGTGTGCGCTTAGTAATTGCTCCCTTAGGGTTTTAATTAAATTATGCAAAGCCAGCACTTCGTCACTCTTGACATGAGTAGATAAGTCCATCATACTCTTAATACTTAAATTCGAAGATGATGAAGTATCCAGTAACTCAATAGATGTGTCTGAGTGAGATTGAATTATACGAGGATTCCTTATAGTGATGTTGTCATCTGTATGTTCCATTTTGTGTTTATTTACACAATTATCCAACGACATGTAAATTGTTTAATCTATATTTTGATATGTTGTTAAGGTTGTTTGGCTTAGTATGTTATGCAAAAGATTTGCAAAAGGTTTATCGGACGCTATAGCAGATGTAAACCGAGACTTAGATGCTATCAAAAAGTGGTCTGATAGATTTGGGGTATCAATGAACCCCTCAAAATGTCAGTTCATTGTAATTGGAAGTTCGCGCATGATGGGTAGGGTGACGCTTAGCTCTTTTCCTCCTCTCATTTCCAATGGTACCGTCATACCCATTGCCCCTACTGTGAAAGATCTCGGTTTGCATCTTGACTCGACGCTTAGCTGGCAACGCCAGGTCTCTAATGTTAGTCAAAGGGTCAACGGTACTCTGCGATCCTTGTATCGTCTGAGAAATTTTTTGTCCACTAAGACGAAAACTGTACTGTGCAGACATTGATTTTTCCTATCATCGACTATGATGACGTGTGCTACTTTGACTTGAATGCGGTTTTGCTGGATAGCTTGACCTTGACAGACTGCTTAACAATTGTATCCGCATCATATTCAACCTCAGGAAATATGACCATGTGTCGAGCTATAGGTCTGAACTCAAATGGATGTCCATTCGCCAGAGAAGAAGTTTGCATGCTTTGACCACGCTTTTCTCCCTTCTCAACTCTCCCACTCCTACTTCTTATCTTGCGTCTCACTTCCAATATCTATGTTCTTCACACGCTAAGAATCTGCGTTCTTCTAACAATCTTTTCCTACTCTCTCCTTCTCATACTTCTGACTTTGTTCATTCTTCCTTTCATATTCAGTCCATTCTTCTTTGGAATGCGCTACCTCTTGATATCAGGATGGCCACCAGTCGGTATGCATTTAAGCGGAGATTGCGGAGTTATTTTCAAAATAAATAGCGTAGAGTCATCTCAAAACCTCTCTTGAATTTGTATTTAAGATGTAACATAATTAACGCACAACCTCTTAAGAGGTCATTGTACTCATCATTATGAATAACTTTTACTATGAGACCAAACCTGAAATCGCGAAAAAAAAAATCAGCTGCTCCCTACATTTATGTTCACATAACTCGTCAAAATGTAGGGGACAGCTGATTTTTTTTTCGCGATTTCAGGTTTGGTCCCATATAGTAAAAGTTTTTCATAATGATGAGTACAATGATTCCTTAAGAGTTTATGCGTTATTTATGTTACATCTTTTGTATATGTCTACAGTATGGAAACCACATTTATGCAATTATTATTATTATTATTATTATTATCGTTTATTTCAGGTATTAACCCATAACAAAATTACTTATTAGATACCTTACAATGAATTAAATTATAATTAAAAATTAAAATTATTAACATTATCATTAAAGTTATCAAAAATTAAAACATTATTAACAATTAAAAATTAAATTACATTAAAATCACACATATCAGCATTTTAGCGTCTTAGCATGTACACACAGCGCAATATTACAGACACTATTTGATTAGTACATGCACATATCCGAGTCAGGAAAGATGCCTTGAGTTTCCTCAAGAGCCCGTAAAAATCAGCAACTCTGTTCTCAACGAACATGCCAGTCGCACTACACCGCCAGGGCAGCTTTAATACAGCTCTAAAAGCGTTATTATACTGTACACGAAGAGTGTTATAAGCACTCCTCGTGTACCGGTACCAGAGTTGACTGGTGTAGAACGACTGACAGTAAGCCTTGAACAGAGTTATTTTAACCTGGTTGGAGCAGTGAGCGAAACGTCTAGCCAACATGTTGCTTCGACACGCGAGACTACGCCTCTGTCGTTCCAGATCAGCATCATCTGCTAAGTCATCCTTAATGATGTGACCAAGATATTTAAACTTAGTAACAATGTTTAGGGCAGTTCCACACAGATTGATCGGTAAAACATGATCAGGACCCTTACCATATTTAAATATCATGACCTCCGACTTCTTAACATTATAGGTGAGGTAATGTTCAGCTGCATATCTCTCACAGATCGCAACAAGTCTCCTTAAACCGTTGGCTGAGGGACTGAGCAGCACCATGTCATCCGCATAGCTAAGATTGTTCAAACCTATATCACCTATATGACAACCGGCTCGGGTACTGCTCAGTTCCTCAATCAACTCATTAGTATACATGTTAAATAAAATCGGTGAAGTGAGTCCACCCTGCCTCACGCCACACGTCAACCTATATGTTTCCGACAGGGTATTATTCCATTTCACTTGATTACATTGATTTGCATACCAGTATTCTAAAATGTCTACAATTTTAGATGGTATTTTAGAATCTCGCAACTTATTCCATAATAATTCATAATTGATACTATCAAACGCGCGGCTTAAATCAAGGAAACACGCATACACACTAGTGTTTCTTTGTACGTATTTATATACCGTGTTCTTCAAGGCAAAGATAGCCAAATCGGTAGACAGGCCCTTACGGAAACCAAATTGTGCGTTGTTTATTGGGAAATTCTTTTCACTTAAATGAGTAATAATTAAACGTTCAAATACTTTAGAGAACATGGTCGCTAATGATATAGGCCGATAATTTGACATACTGGACACATCGCCAGTTCTATTCTTTACAATTGGTATGACTATGGTCCTCATGAAATTATCAGGTAGGTAACTATGGTCGATACATGCATTAAACAATTGAGAAACTCGGATAAATATCAATTCAGGCGCGTACATAAGGTGTTCGACACTGAGCCCGTCGTGGCCCGGCGACTTGCCGCGTTTCATACCTTTCACACAACGATACAGCTCATCAGCAGTGATGTGCAAAATGCTGGTATCGCGGTCATGTGTTTCACGCGACCGCGGCAGAGGCGACGCCGGCTCACCACGGGCCCCGCGCGCCACACTCGCCCTGCTTGCCGGCGTTATGTGGGACAGGAATGTATGGTTAAATTGTTTGGCAAACATATTTGCTATAATATCTGGGTCGTCACTACCATTTACATTAACTGGTACACTAGGTTTATAATTCAATTTATTAGTCTCCTTCCAAAATTTCCCAAACTCTTTATTATATCTATGGGTAGCTATAATATCCATTTTAATTTTGTTTTCATTTGACTGACACCATTTTATCTTATTTTTAAAAACTTTTTTACTGCGCACCATATCATCATATATTTTACCCTGAGAGGGGCGTCCATAAAAATTCCACAAAGTATAGGCCCGCCGAGCCTCCACATGACATTCTCTCACATGAAAGTTCCAACCAATAACCGTTCTCTTTTTAATGTGCGATTTACCCTGAAATGAGAGTTCGGCAGCCCTAGACATTATGTTTACAATTTGTATATAATATTCATCAATTAAGCTACAGTGACTAGAATCTTTACAAGAGGTTCCATTACAGGAAAAATCAGGCCAGTTATATAAGTGTGTGAATTCATTACAAAGCTTTGCATATTTACAGTTTTGTTCATAAGTTCTGTTACCCCAAATTACCTTATTAATTAATTGAGTATGCTTTGTATCAATTTTTGGTAACAAAACATCAATATTACATTCGACCAACAATGGAAAATGATCCGAATAGTAAACATCGTTTAGCACACAAATATTATCAATCATACTTAGACCCGCAGAAGTGGTAATGCAGTGGTCGAGCCAACTCGTAGTACCATGTGAGTCACTTAAGTAAGTGTAGGTGTTTGACGACATACCGAGTAAATTCGTGTCCGCACACAACCAGTTTTGATCAACACAGTATTCCAGTAGTTCATTTCCAAATAAACTATTTGGACGCGAAACGTCTGCATTAAAGTCACCAAGTACTAAAACACTTTCCACACCACTATTTTCGATTACCGCACTGATAACACCGAGACACTCCGTAAATAAGGGTAGATTATCCGCATCTTGTGTCGGCATGTAAACCGACATAACGATGAAACTGCGACCGTCGCTGACATGTACACACACGGCTGCCACGCGTGTCGATCCGGTGTCAAAAAAATAAATCAACCCACATACTTGTTATCATCTTTGCTGACGATGTACAAAAAAATTGACAAAATCGGTCCAGTAATTAGGTCAAAAAGTATAGTTTTAATTTTGAGCTTTGAACACTGTAGAATTGGATCACTAAGTCAATGATTCAATGAACTTGAATCCTTGGACATGTGCGCAAACAAAAAAAAAAACTTGTTCGGCGAACAATGGATTGGGCGCTGTGGTGCACCGCAGGTGGCTAGCTCGGTTGTCTAAACAGTGTTTACTTTTACTGAATTTATTTTAATATTTATTTTGTTTGAAAATGTAACTTTTTTAATTTACGGTTTTTAATTTAATATTTAATTTTGCTATACTTCTGTGGACTAAAATTACTTACGCTTTCATTTATTGCATATATGTGGGCTCCATACTGTATATAATATAGGTACCTATATATTTTAATAAATTAATATGTATATACATACATCATGTATGTATATACATTTGTGTATGTGTATCATAAGTTTATAACCTATTTAGGTTCTGGTGTACCTACCTAATTCATTATTATATCTATAATTTTAATAGATTTTTTTAGTATTGTTCCTCTCAAACAGAGCACCTGCCATCTAATCTCTTCACCACTCTTGGTTGACTGGTAGAGAATGCCTAAGGCATTAAGTCCGCCTTTGTACTTTTTTGAGTGTGAAAAGTTTAAATAAATAAACGCCAAAATATCAGTACAGGATGTTCGGAAAGAGAGCCGTCGTGGGATTTGAAGGCGCAGCTGTGTGTTACACTTTTTGTATGCAAAAGCGATCCCCGTGAAGAGTGAATCATAGGTGCTTATCTTGCTTCAAAGTGAATGACTAATTCTTGTTATTTCATTTGTTTATTTACTTTTGTTGGCTTTATTACTACACAACGTAACGTTAGTTTAGGTCTGTACGGAAAGAGAGCCGTCTTGGGTGGCCAAAATGTGCACGAACTAGCTGTAAATAGTTCAGGCTGGTTTCTTTCTATATATCGGTATCTGGAACCATAAACTAAAAGAAATAGTTAAAAGGATCAAAATGGCACAGATGCGCTATTGTGTTGCATTTTTTTATTGAATGGGAAATCATCAAATGACTTCTCCCGCTCTGGACGGGGCGGGAGGGTGTGTCAGACTTTTACTGACTAAAACTCACCCGTGTTCCTTCAGTTGCCTGTGCCGGAGCCACGGTAACTCTTTCGAACATCCCGCGACCCTGGCTGGCATCGGCCCTAGCGGACCCCTTCAGCTATTGTGTTGCCTGCACCCTCAAATCCCACGATGGATCTCTTTCCAAAAAGACTTACGTGTGTGTGTACACGGGACCGTCCGGGGAATAACCCGACCCTGATTTTAAGCTCTGGCCATACTGAGGCGAATCCCGCGCGGGAAAATGGAATCGATCGATGATTATTGATCATAATCATGAATACAAGTTATTTGACACAATCCGCGTAACCGAATTTCGTCCTACATCCCTCGCGCGCTTTGCTTCAGATTGGCAGGAGCTTAAGGAGACAGTAGGAGACTCCCAAGTAGCAGTTCTATTTGTTAAGCTGCTGTTATTTTTAAGTGGGATTCAAGAATATTAAAACGATGCAGTAAAGTTTACTAAACATATTTTATTTAAATAAAATTGGTATTTACAACATAACGTCATTGTCATTACATATATCCTATATGTAATCTATCATCAGATATCCTATTTATGTATTATAATTTGTCTTCATTTTATGCTACGATAGGATACCAAAGTCTTTCTTACATACCTAGGTATTTATCAAAAGGTTGGCTTTATTGTGATTGCGTTCATAGACACAAAATCACACAAATGTTCAATTTATAACACAATCATTCTTCTCAGAATCAAACCCATTATGCAAGCCATAATCATGACAAATAGTTCGTATCTTTAGATTTTGATAGAATGTACCCTTACCCTTGGCATCGTACCATTATTTGTTGTGATAAGTAGAGATCGGATAATCGGATGCATATTTACCTAAAGTTAATATTTGCTCAGAAATTATGGAAGCGGTTTCTTCATTTTTTTTCTTAATATAAATCCCGGGATTCCAGAAAATCCGGGAATGCACAACTAATCGGATACATGGTATAGAAACGACTCCTTAAAACATGTGGTATTATTTATTTAAAAAATACCGAGACACCGGGATCACATAACTATTCTTATGGTTGAAATTCATTTTTAACGCCCGATGCAAATATATTTGTATGTAGTGTGTAAGAGGAAGGGTAGTGTGTGTAGATTATATAGTCAAAAAGAACTAAATTTATCAATTCCTGAATCGTGAAATTTTTACGATCGATACAAAAAGTGCATTCCATATTAGCAAACACCTCAACTTTAGGTAAATATGCATCCGAGAATATCCGATCTCTGGTGATAAGTCTCATCAATCTAAAAAAAACCGGCCAAGTGCGTGTCGGACCACGCACAATGAAGGGTTCCGTAGTTGGGATGAATTTGTCCCAAAAACAAACTTAACATTGTAGTTGAAAAACATGTTCTCTCATACATCGATATACGTCACTGCCAATTCTCCTGCTAACTAACTACTATGTACTAACTGCAAACGTAAGTTTGTAATCACAAAAAAAAATGATGTGATAAAACTACAAATTAACGATTTTCGGACTTTTTCCTTTACTTGTCTTGTGAAATCTATTAGATTAAATCTAGTAATTGCTTCTTGCCTTTCATGATTCTAGGTCAACGAAAGGACCATATAGGTTTTGATTTATTTTCGAGAATCAAAATATGTCGCTTAGATGGCCGTATTTTTGCAATGCGTTGACTTAGAAGCTTGATTTATTTTTATTAATTTCAACTTGATACCTCCACGTGTTCCTGAGAAAAAGGGTCTTGATAGACACAGATAGACAGTCCGACAGACAGATGGACAACGCGGAGCCCTAAAAAGCGTGTTAAAAATAAGAAGGATCAAGAAATAGAACTGTGCATTGAAGCCATTTTTGTGATAGGAAATAATTCGATTGAACGCGGTACATTGAAAAACTTATTTTTAACTAAAAACTTATACACTATCAGCCTATGAAAATATTATCTAGTGAGATAACATTAATCCTCTTGTGAATAAAATATGGGGGTCCAAAAAAACGTTAAATCGCTTCCAGATACAATACAAGCAGTCCCACTCGTTTGATTGTTTCTGCCCCCAGATTGTTTGTGTATCATTATTACATTACACTAAACCTTCTCTCCATATTCTAGGGTCCACATATAACCTGCGTTAGGATCGCCACTCTTCTTAGCTTGTTCGTCGATATCTGCAGTCTTTTTTAGAATATTTTTAATAGTTTTATACAATTCAGGATTTGTTGGCGACGCCGCTTCTAATTTTTCAGACCTTTTTTCAAAGGTTCCTTGTTTCCCAAATCTTTCTCTTACAAACTTTTCGTACAAATCTTCTTCTTCATCATTCTCTGCATCCTCTTCATCGCTCTCTGCTTCAGCGTTCTTCTTTTTATAATTTTGTTTTTTCTTGCTGTCATCATAGTATCCATAATACCCAGTATCAGGTGCGTCATCATCGTCAGAATCGTCGTCATCCTTTTTATCTTTATGTTCACGTGATTTTTCTTTGTCGTCTTGATCATAATAATAACTTGGTTTGTAACTTGGGACATCTGCCTGTGTTTCTTTTTTATCGTCGTCATAACTATATGGAGAACTGTCCCTAGTGTAAGCTAGTATGTCGTCCGGTAATTTTATTTCTGGTAATTTTATCGCTATGTCATCGAATTTAATATTTAAATTTTCATCGTATTTGACATCTTCAGGCGCAAATATATCAAGTGTGCCATCCTTATTTGTCACTTCTTCTTTAGGAGTTTCAGTGGAAGAGCTGTCCTTATTTTCAGTTTTCTTGGCATGATTATAATTTACAGGAATTCTTTCAAATTCTTGTTTTACATCTCCATTTTGGACTTCTTTTTGTTCGACAATTTTGTCGTTTTGACTACTGTCATCGAAGTTTTCTGGTTCTTTTACCCCTAAAATTGATTCTAAGCTTTCAACTTCATCACTCACATTGGATTTGGTATTTTCATCATCGTTATCACTTTCGGGATTGATTTCAACAACAGGTCTAACTTCTCCAGCATCTATGTGAATTAGTTTTTTGCTCTCAACTTCTGGACTTGCCAAAGTGTTTACATCTAGTAAAGAATTTAGCGTTCCATGGTTTTTTATTTCTGGACCAGGTACAGCTGTGGAAAGTGGTAATATTTCCACTGCAGTTTTGGGATCTGCGTACTCAAGATTATCTTTTTGCGGTTCTACTTTTCCATTGTTGTTTACGTGTACTCGATCAGAGTTAAAGTCGGCTAAGTCGATATCTCGTAAGGGAACTGGTGAGTTTTCATTAATGTAAATTGTTGGATTCGTTTTGTATTTTTTTTGCGGTTTCTTTTTTCTTTCAATACTTTCGTTACTTTCATCACTACTTTCGTTTGAAAAATCGAGGTTCTTTCTGGGATATGTTTCAATTTTCTTACGTTTAGAATCAGGAAGGAGGGGAACGTCATAGGATCTGTCATCCTTATAGTATTCTGCATTTTTACTTTCTTGAACTGCATCATGACGTGTCTTTTTATCCCTGCCATCAGTTTCTATACTCTCCTTACTTTCATCACTTTCGGAACTTTCTTTGCTATTTTTATTTTGCGAAGAATACCTAGATTTAGTTCTGGGATTATTTTCATTACTTTCAGCGCTATTGTAAGTATCTCCAGGACCATTTCTCTTACTTTTAAAGTCTCCACGTTCACTGCTGTCATCGTGCCCACCGTTAGATTCACTGTTTGTATAGGCATCGCTTTCTCCACTCTCACCTCTTTCAAGGCTGGAGTCACTATTTTTATAGGCACCACGTTTAGCACTATTATCTTCTTTGAGATTAGATTGTCTATTTTTATAATCCACATCTTCAAAACTATCATCATTTTCACGGTTAGATTTTTTGTTTCGATAATCTTCGCGTTCACCACTATTATCTCTGTCATTGGCTGATTTTAATGTTTTATAGCCACCGCGTTCAGCGCTGTCTTGATCATCATAACTGGGTTTTCTATTGCGATGGTCTCCACGTTCATCACTATTTTCGTTTTCATGCTGAGGTTTTCCGTTATTGTAATCACTGCGTTCACCGATTTCTTCACTCTCGCTACTGGATTTACCATTGCCATCATTTTGTTTGTCTCCTCTTTCATTGCTTGCTTCATTGAGATTTTCAGTTTCTCTGGAGTCTTTCTTGAGATGTTCATCCTTTTTAACATCAGGATTAAGATGAAGGGTCTCAATGTTAAAATCAGCTAGGTTGGCTCCCAAAATGTTGTTTCCCGTATTTCGCAGAGGTGCTAAAATTTCTCCAGATCCATGCACAGTTTCATAATTGATAATTACAGGTTTTTGAAACTTGCTTGGGAGTGGGCTTTTGTCATGTATTCCGCTAGTTGATCGTTTTCGGCGTAAGCTATTCTTGAAATGACCTTTATCTTTTATAGGTATTTCCGCCTTGTCTCCTTTCTTATACACATACTTTAATACCGTGTTTTTATCGACAACTTGATTATCTTTTGTATTATTTGTACTATTATTCTCGGTTGCGGTGTTGGTATGGCAATCGGCAGTGGTAGCGTCGGCATTGGTTTTATTAGAACAGTGGTTATTCTGTGTTTCTTGTGTATTTACAACGCAATTTGGTATTTCCTTATCTGAATCTGCGGTTTGATTACATGGTCCTTTACTTATTTGATCATGGCTCGTGCTGTTATTTTCAACTGTGGTAGCATTGGTCATCTGAGAAATAAATTGGGATAAATATTAGATACATTTATGTGTTCTATCTACGTCTTTACGATATCATCTGCTATTGTTATCAACAAAAATATATCTACTTACCATTGTAGGTAATAAGCACAATTCATATGGATTCGATATCTTTCAAGGTTGTGTTCAATAAAACCAGTGATATATTCTAACATTTATTACAACATACTTGTATTTACACAATCTACTACAAATTAACCATGCATAATTACAATTTACACATCAACTTGAACTAAAAATAAATAAAAAAAATAACAAAACTGATTAGGCAGATACGTTAACGCCGAGTTCGCTGAAGATAAATGCTAATGAGATTTTATGAACTTGAATGTGCTGTTGATTTTTATTTTCGATATAATTTTTAAAATATTACCGCTTACATAGTACCTTCGTCTCTCCCAGTTTAAATTGACTATCGGAGTCTGATTCTGAGTTAATTCTAAAAATGGTGTCTTAGTCACTTTTTTAGTTAACACAATAGCACTTATCTCCACGACGGCTTATATGGTGGTCTAAATAACAACATCAATCAATGTACAAAGTTTCTATGTTCAGTAGATACATTTTAATATGACGTTTTATATTACAATTATTTTTTTTTGACGATGGTATTGATTTCGAAGAACTCGAACTGAACATAGAAACTAAAACTTTAATCAAATAGGTACTAATAAGCATGAATCAAGTCTACTTATATTTTTAAGTTGCTTTAGGTAATTACTAACTACAGTGATAATTTGATGGTACTGGAGGATTGATAATAGACGTTATAATTGAATTGAACAAAGATAATTAATTTAAGGATGACTTGCACGACGGTTCAGTTCACTAAATATAAATTAACGCTACCTTTGTGTATATAATTCGGTCTCTATCAGCCTGAAACGTTTGAGGGAGATTAAAAGACTTTTCGTTCAACGAGGTTTATGGTTAATTTTATTTAGCTTATGCTATCGTCCAAGCCGACCTAGATATTGACTATATCAGGAGCAAAGTTATGTACTAAACTACCAGCCTCCAGCAGGCATTGACTTCTACGTCTACAGGTGCTTTATTAACTACAACATAAAATGTGAACAGGTATTTTAGATCAAAACTAGCGTAACTTAATTATATGGCTAATAAAAGCATTTTAGCTTCGACCAAATCATCCTTTATGTTTTTGTACAAACTTCCTATTCTATTTATAAATAGTTTTTTTTTCTTAAAACTAACATGCTTGATCGATTGATTGCACTTCGATACTATTTTGGCACATTTGGCATTAATCGATCTTCATTTTTGATGAGGAAGTCAAGGACTAAATGTAATTAGGGTTTATATTTAACAGATGACTTGAAAGTACACTACAATAACTTCAATTAGACAGCTTTGATTCAATCAGACATTTTATTTTATACATTGGCAGCTATCTAACTGAAGCTATCATTGTGCTTCGTGTATAATTCTATGATACACTATAACTGTCTAGGATACATTTTAACAAGGACCTCTACATTATACAGCCAAGACCAAAACGTGGAAACAGTACAAAATTACGACGTGGTCAATGTTAAAAATTCAAGCTAAACAACCTTTGTGTAAAGACCTTAGGACCCATAAATCAGAATGAATGTTTTATACTGTAATTGGAACGCCGTTGTTATATTTTTTCTGGAGAAAAAATTGTGTCTTTTTTATTCCGGTCAGTTTGGTCAGGTTACACGATTGCTTTACAAAAGGTCATTTAGCTGGAACAACGTACAGTTACACCGTTGACTATAACATTACTCTATGTGAATACTCTAGGAGCTACATAGGTGCTGATGCGACTACTTCTTGCCCAAATACGGGTTGTAAGTGAAGCTACTCACGAATTGTTTCGCGGCGCCACGGAACGGCGCGGGTTCGGCCCACTTGCTGAAGTCCATCGATGGAATGATACCGCTTCTGCATGGTACACGTGGGTTTCTGTAAATAAAAGTAAAAGAAATGGTAAGTTAAGACTGGATTCTTTCTAGGAAAGTGGACGGCCCGAAATGGCTAATGCATATTTGTGTAAATGGTCTATCCAAACTATTTTAGCAATTGGAACTGATAAGCATCAAACATAAACAACATGCTTGAATTCCCCGAAGGGTCAGACAGAGCCATCCTATTATGTGGGGGTTACCCACATTTCACTGATAAATACGGATCCTGTAGTGTATCTATTTAATAGATATGTAAACACTGTCTCACACATACAAGTGTCAGGTAGCTGTCACTAATGTCAACTGTCAGTCACGAGGAATGGCGGGAAAGCAGACGTGAACCGTACCGAAAACTAGATAGAACTTTGAATGTGCTGGTGAGCCTGTGAGTAAATGTGATAATAGCTCTGCTATAGAAATAAAGAGACACTCAGATCCGTTTCACAAAATTTTTGCAGGTATTAAGAGATATACTTACAATTCATGATCAGGCAATACCATGGGGTATAATTGGACAGTGTCGATGATGTCCGTGTTATCACAAATGACACGTGCTAGGCGTGACTTCCTGATCTCAGCCATCTGCTCAGGTGTGAACGATGACGGCTGGTTAGGCAGCTCGAACCTGAGATACAAAACAATTTATTAAGCAATTGTAGACTATAGGATTAGTATCAAAGAGCAACTAATATAAAAGATTAACTTACCAGAATCTGTCACCTCGTCTTGAATAAGAGAACTGAGTAGCGATGACGCAAGCGAAAGTGGGCCCCAACATAGAACCAGGCAGAGGTCGTTCAGATACACCACCGGACCAAAGATCTACATCAATAGGATGATCGAAGATAGTCTCGTATTTCTGTACAGTGGCGTTGGGCATAGATCCGAACAGATCTTGGAAGGTATCCGCATTAGGAAGACCACAGAACTTTCTGAACTCCATGTAGCCGGGAATACCAAACTCGCGACCTCTTTGCATGTTAAATGACACCAAGTCCATTCCAAATCGGGCGCCGACCTTCTTGAAGAGATGGTTGGTTACTTCCTGGGTAATAGAATCGTCCATAGCCTGGGCGACCTGGTTCATTAGACCCATAACGTATTCGTCGAGGACACCAGCTCTGTACAAGTCGTATGGTCTACGGATGAGGTCCGAAAGTCTCTTCGATGCTGGAAAAATAAGGTGATTATTTGTATTTGCACGAAAGTGAAGATTTTCCTGATAGTCTTCTACATATCTTCCTTTGAATACGAATAGACAAGAACAGAAAAATCAATAGTCAAAGCTTACCGATGAATTTGTGTGCTTTAGACCATCTTTCAACAGCAGTAGGCAACAATGAATGTCCGAATCGGTAAGCAGCAGAGGCGAACGAAGCGATGACGTCAGGGTTCACTTCTGGATCATATCCGTCCCAGTAACCCTGAAACAAATCGATCGATCAGTCGCTGCAACTGTTAAGTAGAGCATTGCGAGATGACACAAGTTCAATTACCTAGCTGTAAAACTGTTACATCACTGTGATCGATGAACAACATCGATCGATAGTAAATTTGCAAAATTATATTGAAATCTTACTCAGTTTATTTAGAAATCGCCTTTCATTGCCGCAATTCGTCAGCCTTTTGACAAATCCTGTGATATTTTTATAATAATTTCAAAGATTCTTACCTCTTTCTCGAGCACCAAACCGAACTTCTCCATAACGTCTTTTCCGAGTAAGATGGGTAAGAATTCATTGTAAGTAATGTGTTGGATCTCGGCAATGTTGATGCGTCTTGCTTCTTGGAAGAGAGTCTCGTCGTCCCAGTGAGGATTGACCTCGGCTAGACCGTTGGCGACTCTGTTGTGTTCACGGGCCATCAGAGTATGCATCACAGTTAGAACTAACTGTTCGTTTACACGGATTTCACCTTGAAAAGAAAATAAAGATAATATAGGTATATTTGTTCATGATAAAGAATGAAATGATCATTGTAAGACGGCAAGATTTGATCTAGAGAATGAGCACATGGACCAGAAAAGTGTTAAGTATGAATGTGGATGGCCACAAAAAAAGAGCGAGAACAAAGAATTATATTGGTGGATTGATAAGAGATAGAAAGGAAGTGAACACTGAGATATTCCATTTATTGAAGAGAAGAGTGAAAAGATTAGAGATAACGCGGGAAAAATTACAAATTTGAATGATCATCTAAAAGTTTAATTCTTACCAGCTTCAAAGCAGTACATGTTCTTGTTAGGTCTGGTGCATCCTTCATCGGGGATGTCAAGTTTGAGAGGTAGCAAGTCCTTGAGACCATACTCTTTGAACACTGGGTTCATACGCAATAGACCACCGAAACCAGTTCTCAGCTTCCTGTAATTTATCAAATTATGGCAATATTAATAAAAAGTTTCACACGGTGTAGAAATGTGTTGCAATTTACAATTCGAGATATCATAATATTTTATTGACTACTTTAAATAAATCGAGAGTGACTATTGGCAAAGAATTTCTTCTTCTATTTCCGTTAGTAGGTACTTAATTAATATTTACAGATTGTGGTCATCAGCCAATTGTCACGAACATTGATTATCGAGCAATGTTTTATATTATGATTACTATTACAATCGAGTGTCTTTTTCGCAAGTAGGTATGACAAAATATTTTACCTGGCGAATTTCTCAGTCACACCATACACTGTGTTTCCATCTATGGTTCCAGTCAGAGTGTTGAAAGGCACTCTTGATCCTAAAACATAAATTAAAATTCACAAATTGTTATGGACCTGCCAATATTATTTTATAACAATCGTGTCATGTCACATGTCTACCATGTCGTGATTGTCTACGGTCATCTATGCAATTACGGACAATCAAATTATTAAATGGGTCTATTATCCATCAAGTGAAGTAGTCAACCTTCATCTAGTGCGCCAGATTTGCTCAGTTTTCCCATAATGAATGTGTGTGTGTGTATTATGCGGTAAGTAACGAATTTATTGCATGGAGTCATTAAACATACAATATTATCATAAAATTAACTTTGCAATCAATTTCTTAATAACATGTTGGCAACAGAGAGATATTTCAAATTAGTCAAGTGTCTTTTAAATAAAATACTAGCATGAAAATAATGTGATGTTGCATGCTTCATTTGTTTTATTTATCGTGAAAGCGACGCCCCGTGGCGTTAAGCTCGCAAATATGTTCGGGCTTTTGGCAAGATAGGTTTGAGTTACAAAGATCTCTATCGGTTTTAGATCGCAAACTGGTTTATTAGCCATTCTCCATTTTATATTAGAATAGCTATTAGCCTATTAGATTTAATATATTGTTCATAGTGAAACTCTTATAAGTTACAAGCCGATTAATATACGGTACATATAACATTCTCTTTGCGTTTACCAATCCATTGACAGGGCGCACCCTAATGATAGTTCTGGTGCTCTCTGCTTAGGCAAAGGCACAATAAATAACTACACTTATCTTCGAATGCCAAACACGTTCGGACAGACCACGCTCTGCACTACATTGCGCAATATAAGAACAGAACGTAATGATCAACACTTTCCCTGTCCGTAGGCAGATGACGAGATTTCAAGATAACCATCAGATCTAACATTAAATGTTCACGAACAACAATGGCCGCTGAGGTCACTTTGCGTCCGTCTACGTGCTACAATGGTTCGGACATAATGTGACTTAATACCGCACTTTGTATGCGGTTTCCTTAATACAAAGCATAATCGTAAAATGAAAGTGAATCCTCTGGTTTATTTCCGGTACTGAGAAAATTAATTTACACTGGTTTACTTTAATTAGCTGAAGGTAAATAGAACAATGTTCTTGGAGAGTATCAAGTGTGTGCAGTTACATTCTGTCGCGAAACAACCACAATGGGAGCAAAACATACGCTGTATGAAATTGAATATGATTTGCATTTTCAAAACAATGGCCATGATTCAGACAAATTGGATTTGCCTGTTAACGCGTTTGATGGTTGGAGACAGAATTATGGGAGCAATTTAAAAGAAATCGCGTGTGAATCTGAAATTGCATTTGACCTTAGCTATGTCCAAATAATAATTTAAAATTTGGAGAGCTGAACTGTGACCTTACATTTTTAAAAGTCTCAAACAGTTTAACAGACTTTCAAAACCCGAAGATTTTCAATTCTTACAGGTATTTTTTTATAATGTCTAGTATTTGTACTTATAATTTACGAAAGAAGCTTACCCAGACGGCAGCCGGGCCTTGGCGACGGGAAACCTCGCACGAAGTCGATGCACTTGACTCCAAACAGACGGTAGAAGTAGTCATCATCAGGGATGCGGATCTCATTGCAGTAAGGATGCTTCAGGTGAGGGGGGCGCTTGCAGCACTCCTCGGGGTCGTTGCGGTTCACAGGGTCTATTGGGAAGAAAATATAATAAAACACAAGACGGTTTGTGCACTATGTACAGGCAGGATTTTGTACATTCTCTGCGTTTAGCCTGAATACAAGCTTTGAGTTCATCTTTAGAATAATGGAATGGTAGGTATCTGAGCATAAAAGATGTCCAGGGTTCTTGTTATCTTTTGTTTTAAAGTTTCAAGGGTTTGACATTGATGTGACTTAAGATTGGATCTTTCATTTGTTTCATAAACTGGTTATGCCATTCAACTTACCAAGTGGAGTCCCAGTTAGCGTGTAATCGTGATCCATGAATTGTCCCCAAGCGATGACCATGACGGTACCAGCGTGGTCGTGGAAGCCTTCATCAGGGTGCATGGTGCGGGACACCACACGGGAAAGTGGCAGGTCCTTTCCATGATGAGCAATACGCGGCGAGTTGATGCCGTCAGCGAAAAGCGGCCCTATTAATCTAAAAAGAGGAAACACATGACATGACACACAAGTTCCATATGTAAGCGGGTATTTTATACTCTCGCAAGGGGCTTTGAACTGCGAATTTCACTTTCTCGTCGAGCCAGAAACGTGAATATGACTTGAATCTTGATTTTGTTTTATTTTAGAGATCTATCTGATCAGGCGCCACTTGGACAATAAATGTTGAATTAATAATTGTCTTCCACATTTTACGGAATAATTTAGATTCTTATCGGAGTAACCAACTCGTCATAAGTTTTGAGAATTATTTTCCAACGCAGTTCGAATCTCCGTGTGACTTGATTTGTGAGATTTATTCAATATCGAGCATAATGTTGCCAATCATTGTCCTAAACCAGTTTAGGGTGTCAAACCATTTAAGGATCTATGAATCATACAGTGGTTATTACAGAGGCTATCGAACTGCTATCGCTTGGTTCCGTTAAAGGTATGAGATAAGGTGCGAAACGGTTATCGAAGTTTATTAAACCTTTTACAATCGTTTAGCCGGCGCACCTTGTGCTTATAACTGATTGCCTAATATTTTGACCACGGCTTGAGTAAATTTTTATGTTGTTGGTTAACAAGCCATCCCACGGCCCAGCAAAATATCTCATGCAACAAAGCTGCGATGTCCGGTGTGCCTGTAACAATACGCCCACCCATAACGCTCTACGAACCCGCACACAGCAACGGTGATTGACGGCAGAAATCTGAATGCTGACAGGCGTGACAGCTCTACTACAACTAGGCCTATGACATGATATTCTTCTTCTCTTGTTGATAGTTTAAGAAAGCATTGAACTAGTTAGTAGTAGTCTGATTTGTGTCCGGTTGATGGCAATAGGCTCGCACCCTATTACATGCCTACATGGGACTTAAACATAACTGGCGAAATGTGGGTGTGATGGGTTAGGCAGAGGTGTACCTATGTAGGTACACCTCTGCCTAACCCATCAGGGAAACAAGGCGTGATGTTATGAACTAGTTACCTTTGGAAGGGAGCCATGGTAGCGCCCCAGGTAGGGTTCTGCAGGTTGTTGCAGAGGCCATCGTATCTTCGGTACTTGCCGGCGCGGCACTCCACGTGGGAGAACACCGGAGGACATACTTCACGGATGAGGGTGCGAGACGTGTCAATGAGTGGCAGACCCTTCTCGATCTCTTCGTAGGTGAGGCCGTACCTGGGGAAGAGGAAAATAGTTTGTGATATTGTTTTAAACGTGAAGATATTGTTGAAGTTTTGCTTGAAAACTGTCGCCCATATGTCATGTTCCTAATTCAAAGCACATGAAAATCACAGAAGCATCGAGAACACTCCATAAATTCTGAGAACATAACGAGCCTTTTCAGGAAAAACATCGTAAGCGCCAAAAATCACAAAACTATTTTTTCTTCGTAACCTCATATTTAGACAGTTTTACATCTTGTCGCGATTACTCTTATATTTTATTTTAAATTTACACGACTTTATTGTTGTAAGAAATTATCATCGTGAATGAAAAACATCGTTAAATAGGAAAGAAAAACCCTTTCTTGTATAAAGTGCAAATTGTCGCTTACAATGTTCTTCCTGAAAAGGCTCGATAAGTTTCCGACATCATCATCACTTCAGCCGAAAGACGTCTACTGCTGGACATAGGCCCCCCCCAAGCACACAAGTTTCCAACATGGTACAATTAAATTCCACATAAACTAAAATAATTTATTAGTTACAGATGTAAGAGGTGCTTGAAAACACGATAAGATATATAATTTTATTCTCACACACAATCACAATTCACACATATGGAGTAATTCGAGTTCACAGCCAATTTCAAGAGATTAAACTGAATCCGTTTACCAGTCATTTTGAAAATCACCTGACTAACGCTAGATCCCGCGAAATATTTAAATCCAATCATAAAATTAGTGTTTTATTTGCCAATTTCCCTATAACTGTCTGTACTTATTAGGAGGTTCAGGTAGCATATTATGGTCATAGCTGATGAAGGCATGTCTTAGCATATAACTTTATTAATTTCTTATGTAGAATTTTCCATATTAGATGTTCAGACTTATTTAGCAAGAGCCAAACTTGAAGTCCTTAGTAATTTTAATGTAAAAGAAGCATCGAATCGCTGTAGTTGGGGGTGAAAATCTGATCAAATAGAGTTTGTTTATATGAAAAATTAAGATGATAAAATAGCAGGAAAAGGGTAAAGAAAATAAGTAGAACAGTGGAATCTTCAAATCTTAATAAGTAATGTGGCATATCGAATACCAATTAGAAACGAACATAACGCGCCATAGGAAGCAATATTCGTTTATTGCTAATAAAATAACATAAAATGTTTAAGTAATTGATTGGTACACTTCACAAACGTTTATTGCAATGGATTCGGTAACGGATATTCAAATGCCAAGGTCTATTACAAACTTAACGAGAGTTTGTTCAAAGATTTATTTGAGTACACCAATTACGATGTTGGTTATAGGATTAATTGGGACATTTGGCATTTTAAATGGTATGAGATCATTTGAATTCCATTTCAGTGTGTAATTGGGTTATATGTATCGATTTGTCGAGGGTATTCGGAGGACATTATTCAAAATTCAATGTCTTTAATGTTCCCACCCAGCTCAGAAAAATGGGTAGTAGGTATCAACTTATTCAAAGCAGTGGAGACTGGAGTTCGCTTGTTTTTAGTACTTCTAATATTAAAAAAGTGAAATGTGAAATTGTCTCTATTCCAAGGTATTTTAAATGTTAATAAGTGCTAAAATTTTGGGAATTTTTGTAAACAGATGAAAATTAGAGCACCTGCTCAGAAAATTGAAATGGGTGTGCTCACAGACGATAGGGCAAAACTTGGCTAATTGGTGATATGCAGCTATTCGGTGATAGATAATATGTGTTATATTACCAAGTTACTACTGACTTAATAAATGTATATTTTTCAATCATTATAGTATTTGCCACATTTTTAGATATAAGTTAGCAAAGCTTCTTTTGTCTACTATATTGCAGTAAATTTAAAAAATAATCTGATCGACTCTTCACGTGACCAAAGGGCTGGCCTATTCTTTGGCCAAAGAATCAGCATCGCCATACAACGTGGCAATGCTGCCAGCCTTTTGGGCACTTTTCCTGTTGACAGCGATGCGGACGAATTTTTTGATGCCCTATAATTATATATATATATATATATTTACATTTGTACATATTATAATTATTATTTTAAGTCTGTTAGCTTATATATTATGTAAATATTATGTATTGGTTTAATTGAAATAATAAAATTGTTTATCAAAAAAAAAAAAAAATTAAATTATCTGATCAATGAATCGAATTTTACAAGTAAAAAACAAAACTATCACCGATTACCCAAGTTTTGCCCTACATGTATGTTACAACATATATTAATAAAGGTCAAATTTATATAATCCACATGTAGTTCAAGGCACCCATGTACAAGTTTTTATTTGAATTATATGCAAGACAATGTGCTCTAGGTCAATCGAGTAAGATACGTTAGTTTTGCACGAAGATTTCGTACCAATTGGTTTTAATTGAATTAGGTTATTAGTTAAGGTATTAGCAAGACCTTTCTTCACGTAATGTATTGCACAGTCGACAAAAGAGATATACATACATATATGGCCAGCGTCACTTGTGGTGTCAAGACTTCTAGATCAATCAAGCCGTTTAGGCAAATATTATATTATTGAATTTTTAAAATTTTTATTAAGATTTTTTATGCCTCGTTGGTCTAGTGGTCGCAAGCGCTACTGCTATGCATGAGGTCCTGGGTTCGATTCCCGGGTCAGGCAAAGTGTTATTGGGTATTTCTATTCGGAATTTCTCAGTAGCAGCCCGGAGTCTGGATTTGTGCCCGGTAGATGGCAATAGGCTCGACCCCTATTACATGGGACTTAAACATAACTGGCGAAATGTGGGTGTACTGTAGGTGCACCTCTGCCTAACCCTTCAGGGAAAGAGGGCGTGATGTTATGTTATGTTATGTTTTTATGGATGTCTAATCAGTGGCATAGGTCTATCTTTGATGGACATTTGGACCGAGCCCCATACACTTTTGCCCAATATCCTTTACAGGCAGTCCTTTCAAAACATATGTTGTGCATTTATTTGAGTCATTAGCATTGTTCGTCAGAGTGTAAATTTATTATATAATATTTTTATCTCACGAAGCGACGCGCGCTTTACGTGTAGTAAGTAACCAAGTATACAAACACGCTGTGAATGTGTGCGTGAAGACATGTAGCGTCAGCACGTAACACACACACGTAAGTACACATACAAACACACTTCCGACTTCACCATTGTCTCGGACGGTACCGAAAGCCCCTGCGCTTACACACACATTCACAGCGTGTTTGATTGTAGGTACTTATAAAATATACTCTACACTTAAAAAGTATTTAAAAATCAATGGCAGCTTTCAAGGGTGCACATTTAAAACAAAAGTTTGCAATGATAAGTACTGTTATTAGTATTGGCCTTCAGATTGCGAAAGATATGCGATTACACACGATTTAGATCGAACTAAAACAATAAATGGAGAGTAATGTAATGTTTTATTTTCGTAAGTAGGCCATGTGTAAAATAAAGATTCGCAATATAATACAATTCTTTTATGATATATAACATTGTTGGAATGTTTCATCAGCATCACAATAACGGTTTAAACTCACAATGAATCACACAATCGAATTTGTGAACATTATTGTCCCTTTATAATGCCATGCCATTTTTAGGGTTCCGTAGCCAACAAGGACCCCTTATAGTTTCGCCATATCCGTCCGTCCGTCCGTCCGCAGCTTAGCTCAGAGACTCTTAGTACTAGAAAGCTATAATTTGGCATGGATATACATATTAGTCACGCCGACAAAGTGGTAAAATAAAGTCATGAAAAAAAATTTTTTTAGGGTAAGTGCCTCCTGTACCTACACGTAAAGTGGGGATGTTTTTTTTTCTCGTCTACCCCTTGGTGTTGGGTGTGGTTGGAAAGGTCTTTCAAAAATATTGTGGGTTTGTGAAAACAATTTTTCGATCAAGGAATCCGATTCTGAAATATTAAGCATTAAATTGCTAATTTTTGTTAGAGTCAAGTGTCCCCACCTGCCAGCTAAACGGTTAGTTTTGGATATGTGAAAAAAATCACAGTAGTAGTACATACAACGAAGTTAAAAGGAAAACTATCACAGCTAAGCTTTACAAGTTTATGAGTAATAGTCGACCAACTTACATTTGCAGTTGGAATGTATTAGAGAAAATGTTTTTTCAACTACAATGTTAAGTTTGTTCTTGGGATAAACTCATAACAACTACGGAACCCTTCATTGTGTGTGGTTCAACACGCACTTGGTCGATTTTTATTTTAGCAATATGCATACCATAAGGCTTTAAAATGTCCATAAGAGTGAATTTAAAAACGAATACTATTTATATTAAATTTTTTTTACACCCACTAACCCCACTGTTCACATTCATCTGTTTAAGTTTAGCTGGGCTGCCATTTCCGAGGGCTTTTTAGTAGGTTTTTTCATTCTTATGACAAAAGTATATGTTACAATTTCAAGTCCCCCATGACGAAGGTTCGATGAATTACTACTAACGTCATTAGTACCCAAGTATCTTTTCAACTATATCACGATCATGTGTGGGCCTCGGCTGTCACTATTAATCCTTTTATTCTTTAGGATCATTCAGAAAAGGACCATTATGATCCTCCTCTGAATGAACCTATAGAAGGATTAATGTATCCGCCTACAACGTTCGCTGGGACACAGGCCAGGCCTTCTCTCTGTGAAAAATACTGCGCCATAATACACCACGTCGGACCGAATATTTTAGTTCTAGGACATGCCGATGTTTTCCTTCACCGTTTGGAGATCAGCGGTGATGAAATAAATTACACAAAGTAAAGTGCCTGTGTGGGTTCCGAACCCGCGACCTACGACACGTCAGTCAGGCCGTTACTGGGCCACCACTGCTCTCCGAAGTGGTCTTGAGTGTGTGGTAATTTCTATCTACGGGGGTCCCAAATTACACCGTTAAAATTAAAGCCGCCTTTAGATGGACATTTAACGCGTCACCTCTATGGCCGTAGCTTTAACAGCATTTGACATTTCGCCTGTGTATTATGATGGCATGGCGCTCTAGATAAAAATCATAATAGTAGACCAACGAAGTTATTAGTTACTTAACTCGAGCATCGCCAAGAAACTATAATTGCCAAATTATAAAAACACAACACCAAACATTGTTGTTTGTTGTTATTTCTTTTTTTGCCTCTCCATCTATTTCTAATTTTCTACTTAAGAGAATGTATCTAAGTAGAAAGATGTTAAACGATGCTAGAGAGTGCAGATACAATAATACTGTAAATTATGTTTTAGATTATTTAGTTTGTTGCGGCTTTCGTTTTTTGCGATGAATTTGATGTTAGAGCACTAGAAAGTAAAAGTGACAACATTTCCTAAAAGAAAGGTTTAAAAGTGTCCAATCTTTACAAATACATCTATATAAATAAATAAAATTGAAGTGTCTGTTTGTAATGTCAAAACAACAGCTTTTTACTAAATGCATATAAAAGTGTATAAGTCGGTACTTATAACAAAAAAGCAATTTTTTTTGTCTGTCTGTTTCTTCCGAATAATCGCTGAAACGACTGGACTGATTTTGACGGGAGTTTCACTGGTAGCTAGCGGATGTTATAAGGAGTAACTAAGGCTATTTTTATTTTAGAAAAAGAATTAGGGTTCCGCGCAAAAAATTAAAACCTATGAAATTGTGAACAAAACCCGATTCAAATAGCCGCGGGCAACAGCTAGTCTATATTTATACATACAAATAAATAAAATTGAAATGTCTGTTTGTAATGTCAAAATAAAAACTTTTTACTAAATGCGTCAAGAAAGTATAAACGGTACTTATGACAAAAAAGCAATTTTTAAAATTTTTATCTGTCTGTTTGTTCCGGCTAATCTCCGAAACCGCTGGACTGATTTTGACAGGACTTTCTCTGCCAGATAGCTGATGTTACGGCGGGTAACTTAGACTACTTTTATTTTAGAAAAGTAATTAGGGTTCCGCGCAAAACAATTAAAACCCATGAAATTATGAACAAAAAGTCGGATTTGAAAAATTCTTTTTGCATTTGGTAGCCCAATTCTCAAGGATAGTTATAGGCTATTTAACATCACGCTACGACCCTTAAGAGCCGAACAAAAAGAAAAAGTCAGAAAGAACACTAAGCGCAAACGAAGTAATAGCGCGGGCGGGCAATTCAACGCGACGGTTGGCGACGGGTCGGGGGACGAGGGAGTTTTATTAAAATGTGGCTGTTATTTTAGTATATTGTGTATCTTACGACATCCACGTGAACGAAGTCGCGGTGCACAGATAGTTTAAAATAAGAATGTCCAATATTCCTAATAGAAATACATTCACGTATTACAGAAATGAATGAGTTATTAAATACTTATCTATATTGATCGTTCAGAAGCCGTTTGACAAGTTACATTGAAACAATGCGAGTATCTAATATCGACCTAGATCCGTCAATCAAAACAGACGGATAGACGTGAAATTAAATTCTTTGTTCCGCGACCTTCAAGATGATACGTAATAATAACTATATTTTTTATATGTTTATAAGTATGAACTTAAATTAAGTCAATCAATTAAATGGGATTTAAATTATCTAAATAGGTAATACTTAATTAAAGAACTTAGGTACATACGGTACTCAAGAAACCAAGTCTATCAATAATATACACTCTCGAACACCTAAATCGAGCAACCCTGCAATTTTTTCTGTATTAGAAATAATTGGGAACAATGATGACATCAAAGTGATGGCCAGTAAGTCGGCTTCAAAATTGCATTATAACTTTTTCACTGACTCATCATTATTATGATGTTTAGGCCTTTATAACAAATTGGCAATGTACGGTGGCTTGATTTAGGAAATCGGGAGTGTAGTACAAAAATATAGCAAAATAAAAAAAATGCAGATACTGTATTCTTTGTATGCAAATCACCACTCACTTGGTCATTTACACGACGTTATAAGTATCATTTGTTACAGTATTACCTGCCACTAAAACAAGCAACCTTGGTGTTAGTTAATATAAGAACAACAACATTAATCTAAATCAAAACAGTGATTTCAACGCCCAGTTCCTTCAGAGATTTGTAAACTGCGAATATACCTACTCCAAGACATAAAATGTATATAAGTACAGAAAAAAAATATCTGACTACAATATATTACATTGCAGTCAGATTTTTTTTTCTGTATGTACTTATGTACATATGTATTAGTTGTACCTACCTACTAATTTACATTAGCATATAAGCTTCGCGGATGTTGTAACAATTAAAACTAGTAAAGAAATCATAAATCCGTTACTTACAACAATTTATAGAGCAGATTTGCATTATAAATTAGTGTTACACCAAATAAAACAATAGTTTAAATGTTGGAATAAGCATAAAATTTACAATTTTAATTTAGATGAACAGAATGCCAAAAAATGTTAATTCTTTGTAATATAGCAGTGAGGGTGTACAAAACTTAATAGCTATTAATTTATTCTATTACAAATACATTGCAAAATTAAATCCAACCTTGTATTCCTTATATTATTAAAAATGCAGTTAGATCATGTGATATGTGTGGCAAGCAGATATAGTCTGGGATATAAAAAAAATATGTAAGATAACATGCACCAAAGATTGTCATGCCATGCAATTACTAAAACATACTTACGTATAAATCGTGGGAGTAAAGCAGAAAGCTTCCTTCCTATTACCAACGAAAGCTTTCAACAAAGCTGCTGAAACCAATCCCGGTCGATAGTCTGTTCAGTTGATATTGTTGATAAGAAGTCAGTTACTATCGAATATATATAAAATGAGTGGCGCATTAATATAAATTAGCCGGACACCAAAGCTATTGAGAGGTTTACAATACAAATCACCTTTCAAACGAGTAGGTAATGATGATCGATTGCAATCACCGATCTCTATTCGATAATCGCCCTTTACTATCAGAGGAGGAAGTGAACGGCCATCGCATATCGGCGTACAAAGGAGCAGCGCCGGCGCAGGCCACTCTCGCTCTCTTCCGCGCCAACGATGACGTATTCACGACTGACGGTGATTCAGTCATTGCTCCGGTTACCGCTAATGAGCTGAGATGACATTTGCGCAGGACATTCACTACAAAGGTCAGTAGCTACACCTCGTAGGCGACCGTAAGATCAAGGTTTAGGTTTAACACCATTTCAATGACCACCTACATACATAGGTGGTTCGCCGAATAATTAAAGTAATCGATTAGTGCGTGCATGTTTCATATTTGCTATTTTGACATATGGATAGATTTGGTATCAAGGAATTGGCTCAATTAAATTCTTACTTCCTTACGTCTATTTCATGTTTTATGACTCAATGACAAACTGAAGTCGATATGTTTTGCAAGTGCGCACATTGTTGCGGTTGAGGTTTCAAATTAAACGATCATTTTACGGCTCCTTGATCGTGTGTCACTCGAGTAGCTTGCGATTCGATACGGGGTCGATTAGAATTAGGTCCATGACAGCTGAAGAATAAATGTTAGTTGATTAAGTGCAGTATGCCACAATAGACTCTTTGGTATCTTTCCGCGTCGTGAGTGGACGCTGGCCATGAACAAATTGTCAGAGAAGACAAAAGAACGGATTTGAAAGAAGACCAGCCTTGGAAGGTCGTGTTTCTCCTTTTTTGTTTTCAATTAAAATTCGTGTAAGGATGATGAGATCTTTTCGTAACACCTCGTAATGATACCTGTAAGAGTTCAGTAGGTGAATGTCGAACGAAAGTTCATTGCAAATTATAATTAAATCCAATCCATGACTTTGTCTGCATTATCGCAAAGGTCGTAATGTATTCAATAAATCCTGCCTAGTTTACCTTTGATGACATTAAGGAGTCGTCGAGACGGATGTAGAAAGTAGTTTCGAGCTTGAATATATCACTGAAATGGATCTTAATGTCAGTGTAATTTTAGCTTACCTTCGGGCCAGGTTGATGGATATGTCAAGTATCAGCTCGCCGACGCTCGCGAAGTGTTCAGCCTTCCAGTCTCCTTTTGGTTGCGAGACCACTGTGGAGACAATTGAATATCAATCTTTATGAAGTATTTTATGTGCACTTATTAAAGAAAAGGTCTTGTTCGTATGTTCTTGATTACGGCAAAAGCGCCAGGGTAGCCCGCGAAATTCGAATTTTCTTATGTTTTTTGCAATTTTCAGGTCAGTATTAAGTTGTATATTGATTAAAATATTATTCGCGACGGTAACAAATTTGTACGTATATTCACAGAATTATAATCATTAAAGTCAGCAATAAAAAGTCTCTCTAAGACCAAGTAATATTATTGAATGACTATTTTATGAAATCTTAACATTTGAGGATTATACTAACTTAGGAAGTTGTATTACTGATTCTAATGATTACAATTCTGTAAATATACGTACATATCTATTACGGTCGCGAATCACACTTTAATCAACATACACCCAGTCACTGAGCTGCAAATTGCAAAAATCGTAAGAAAATTTGAATTTTGTGGGCTGCCTTAGTGCTTCCCCTTTAAGGTTTGGTTTCTTAAGAAAGCGGATAACGGTCACACAATAACGGCTGTACAAATACAGAGAGTTTTTGACACCTTAACGTCAAATACTGGTGACAATGACAGATTTTCATGACGGCCGTTATAATAAGACGGAACCGTTTTTCTAGGAAACCGTAGCTTGAATACTAAGTTATCGTAACGTTAAACGTTTGTCCCTGTCACATTACAATTTTGCCAAAGTTTAGAGAACTCCTTCGTACAAAGGATGATTTAGCATTTAATATTTGGCATGGTAACAGTTTGGTTTGGTTTGGATGTAAACAGAAATGTTATGTATTATTATTATTGTTGTTGTTTGTGTAGTATTCTTGTTTGGGTCACCAAGATACAGGCTGTGCCTAGTTTGGGACCAACTGTTAAATCTGTCTTAAGTTTTTTGTTGGTTAGAACGTTATGCATGTTAATTGTGTGTTTGTGAACTATGTGTAAGTTAAAAATACATGAATTTGAATTTGATTATAAAATATTGCTGCGTTATGATAAATCGAAAGTTCTGTGTAAGATGATAATAATGTAACGAGTCGAAATGTCTTCCGGTTCACGCACTTGATGACATAGTAATGTGACTTGCGTGTTTGCGCTCACGAGTAATATTATTACTTTTTATGTCACAAGGCGTGACTTCGTATATTTACATTACATACATTTTGAGTGCCAAAAAAGGTTAAATTAAAGAAATTTTGCTGGTGGGCTCGTCCATTGGCTATCCAGCCACATTATACAAATTGTTTCGTGGATTGACGAAAAAGGAAACATTTTAAAGAAACTGCGGATTTCAGCGTTTAAAATACTTACAGATTCTGTTTCTGGCTTCAAGATAAGCTTGATTGATAGCTTCGTATGTGATGCAATTGGCATGTCCTTCGTATCCGCTGGAACAAACAAAAAACACGTTTAATTACTTTGCGCCATAAACTTTATTACTCTGTGCACTTGTGAGTACGTTCCTATAATTTAATTGTAAAATAAACATTTGTGGTATTTATTGGCAGCGGCCGGGTCATATTTGTTTAACGTTGATGTAATCTTCGAATGTATGTTTCGCTTTCAATAATTTCTGAACAGCCTGTAGGGAACTCTTGTAAATTTTGGGCAAGTGAACGATATAAGTTCAATACTTTTAAAAAGGTCTTTTGAATTTTATTAAGTTCATGTATGGGGTGGATTTCTCAAGACTTAAGAGCAGGTTAACAAGTAACAACTGATGATAGAACTCACATAACAGCTTCAAAGGACACCTATCTGTAATTACTGTACTGTAATATTAAATTAAAGATGCTGCAAGTACCCATAGTGCCCATTCACAACGCATATTCCACATAATTAATAGCAATAATTCACCCAATATGAGAACTAAGATACATATTTATTCGCAATTGGCCTCGTGGCCTACATTTGATGGCAAGTTAAACGCCTAAGGCCGTCGGTTACTTAACAACCAACGTGATAGTAATCGCTGTTATTCAACAAGTTTAAGTGTTTTCACGTGATTCTAAAATTTGGTAACATCTCTTGGAGATGGCACGACTGATAGCGGAGCACTCATTACCTTTCTAGATAGAGAAACAAATGGCGTGTTACGTGAACGAGCTTGTGGGAAATTAACACTATTATTAACAGTAAACAGATTTAAATTGCTTTCATAGCGAATAAAGAAGTGATTATCTGTATGAAAACATCAATTTTGAAATAGGTTCTTGACTTCATGAAAATAACGGGATACAAGTTATGTGTTGAAAGGAGATGTTAACAAAACAATTAAATTGAATCAATTTTAAATATCCAACCTACTCCGTAGACATCTCACTAAAATTAATTATGTGGTAAACTACGGTGTGTAAAACATATAGAGAGTAAGTAGGTAAAATTAAATTTGGGATTAGAAAATGTCTCTGGAATCAGCAAGAATATGGTTTATAATGTGCTTTTAAAGCACTGCGTCTCAATCATGTTACAAAACTCTATTCGCATAATCAATTATGTACGGAAGTGGCGCACGCACAAAAATACATATATGGAAATTAAAACCATCAATTATTATTGAATAGCGCCTCCGAACCTTAAAAGTTTTGTTAATATTTTGAACTTTTTGGGTTCCTCTATAAAAAAACTTGCAAAAGAGCATTATTTGTGCCTATGAGAGTGGTTACCTTTTTACTTATAGCCTTTTGCCTTTTTACTAACATTAATATTTACATCAGCCTCAGATGCACAAATCAGAAATAAGTACAGTGTAACCTGGATAAGTGGGATCTCAAGGGACCTAGGATTATTTATCGCTTAAAGAGGCTTTTCATTTACAGAGGCCCCCGATAAGACAGGTCGAAATGTAAACGTGTCGTGAGTTCGCGACCTGTCCAGACCAATATTTAAAATAATAAATATTATTAGTTGTCTTACTTATACAGGCTATTGAACTACAAAGTCCTAAATTATAGCAGTTCTAATAAATGCATTCAGTTACATAATGCATAATCAGACTATAATGTTCCCACTGCATTCCCAGTTATAAAGGATTAATTATTTCCAGTAACAGAGGTATTTCAATGCTAAAATGTCGAGACCTCATTGTAATTATCAGTAGAGGTTTCTCACATATCCAGGGCCCACTAAGCTGTATAAAGCGTTATCTTTTTATTTTTCCTTGAATACTTTCAAGTGCCGTCAATATCGATTTCAAGAATAATAAATCTATTTTATTATACGGAACCATTCTATTCTTACAATAACTATAAGCAAATATAGTAGTCCTAAATTTTTATTAACGTTTGAGATTTGTTCCGGTTTGGAGTCACATGACTGAATATTTTTACATAAATATGCTATATTACCAAAACTGTTACATCTAACCAATTGTTATTGTATTTATTAGAAAATAACTTTCATTGTGTTTTTATAACAACTCACGTGACTATTGGAAAAGTTTCTAGATTGCTAGGCTATTGACTTTTGTTTTTCTTTTCGGAGAGAGCATATAATACATTTATTGCGTCTTTCAAATGTTAATCTTTGAATTTTGCATAATAATGCCTCTTTCAGGAATCAGTAATTCCAAGATGAATTTCTTCATTTCAAGGAGTGAGGCAAAATAATAGGGTATACAAGATGTAACATAAATAACGTACAACCTCTTAAGGGATCATTGTACTCATCATTATGAACAACTTTTACTATGGGACCAAACCTGAAATCGAGAAAAATAATCTGCTGTTCCCTACATTTTGACGAGTTAGGCGAACATAAATGTAAGGAGCAGCTGATTTTTTTTACGATTTCAGGTTTGGTCCCATAGTATCTAAAAGTTGTTCATAATGATGACCCCTTAAGAGGTTGTGCGTTAATTATTTTACACCTTGTGTATAAATACTTTATCACGCTTGGCAACCAAACAAGTTACCTAATTACACTGATATTTACTTTTACTTTTGTGTGTAGAAAGCAACTTTACAGCTGCTGCCTATTCTCACCACTACAATCCCTTAAGCCTTATTATGAGCACATCTCTAAAACATGACTCTAATCTCAACTAAAGACCACACACAAAACTTAATCTCCCAATCTCGAGCATCGTTTAATTACAAAGTTGTTTTACAAAGTGTTACCGTATACCACCCGTTAGCGCGTATTGACGGCGGTTAGCAAACGACTCGTTCCCACGTCCACGATACACTTTACCGAGCGTCTTCGATTCTCACCATCAAGCCTTTCTACGTGGCTACGAGGCGTTATATTATATATTGCAACAGGCTTCTGTCTGCGATTACGCTTTTTGCGTGGCATGCGAAAATAAAAGATGTTTGCGTAGCGGTTGTTTAACGTCTATGTCAGCTTAATGTGTTTTCTTAACCTGATAGATGAATGACGTGTTGACCTACCTGGCTTACCATCCACCTCAATATTTTTTTATTAAATTTTCATTGTTCTTTATACATGTCTAATTTAATTTACCTATTGTTTGTTTGCTATTGTAACGCAAGTTGTGGTCTCCTTTAATTGAAGATGCACAAGGAATTGTACCTATTTATAATTTGTTTAATTTAGCATGTAAGGTGTAATCTTTGTTGGAGATCCAAATAAATACAAATACAAATACAAATACAAATGACTTAGCATATTCTTGTGTATTTTTGTAATAATATGATGTAAATATTTTCTTGCATACTTTGGCTATTGTACTTTGTTTACACACTCGTACAACGACACTATATGACTGAAACTGATCAATAAGAGCTTTAGTATTGTCAAAGTGTATTTTTTATGAATCATTGACATGATAGAGCATTATCTAAGTACATATATCAACCGAACCTGACCGAGAGAGTTACGTTTCAAAATACTAGAAAGTAAACAAAATTCAAAACGAATAATTTTATAATGCGATTTCTTTGGCACCAAACCGTCTAGGAACATTCAATTTGTATCTCGCCTCAGGCTACGAACTGTCAAGTCTAGAACTTTAAACTATACCTAATTCATTCTAAACCCACTCGTCTTTATCTCTACATTTCACAGTGATCGATATTATTTTATTTTTATTTAATAAAAAAGAAATTCTGCGCCAATTGTGCTGACAATTTGAAAATGAGAAAAGGTAGACCGGTGAGATTACTCACACAATTCTATGTATCGATAAAATATTCGTCTCATTAATACCATCGATATTTAGATTGCCGTTTCATTTAGCAGTGATTATGATGAGTTCGCGAGTGGTTTACCGTTTTACCTCGATATTGTCAATAGGAGGAGAGGCGTGACCGAGAGCTAGACAAACGAGAGGGCACCGGCATAGCATCAGATGGTTCCGGGAACTGGCCGGACCGTTACACGGACACACTACTCTCGGACAATGTTTGCTAGTGTCAGTGAATAATGATTCAGTACGCTTGCGTCTGATTGACGAGGCCTGCATAGACTTTATGAAGATGAAAGATAGGTAAGTAATGAGATCGTAAATTCTTAAAGGGAAATTCAGACATAAAAAGAGACATTCTTAAAGATTGAATTTTTTTTAAATGTTTTTATATTAAATCAAGTCATATAAATAATTGCTATATCTCGACAAATAGCAATCAACTACCATCTTGAATAATTTAATTTCACACAACCAAGTTTGGACATGAAAACTGATGAAGTTATTCAACACGAACAAATGGAGATTGAATAAGAAAACAAATTAAAGCTTTTATTTCTTACTCACATTATTTATGTTCATACAAAAGGCATTTAAAGGCAGGCAGGGTCATTGTTACATTACATTGTGAAGATTGTTCTCCATTACTTATTTAATCCGTGACGTATCAACATTACTTCACTACGAATGAGATACATTGTCGGTTTTACGGCGTAATCATACTAAAGGTATAACCAAATTAAGCGAAAGGATGTTGAAAGTGAATGTGATCCGTCAGTTAGCTAATGCTACGCTTGGTGGAGATGAAAGCATTCAAAAGCATTGAAATCTATGTTATAATGTTGCGTTACGACACCAGAGGTCACTCCGGTGAGCAAACGTGGTGTACAAAAGCATTGTGTTTTAATTATAAAGCTGATAGTTCCTCTATGTAATTTATTATTCGGAAGTGACTATTGAGAAAGAAAGTGAGTGAAAAAGCAACTATTGTTCATATTGTTTATCTCAATAATTGATCATAATTCTTTTAACAGTTTCTAGTCTATCTGTTACTGTTTCATGGCTAAACTATCAAACTGATTTTGGTGTAATGAGAGGTAGCAGGAGAAAATATAATAATACACGCAGTCGAAGTCGTACGGAAACAGCTAGTCGTTAAAAATTCAATAAATCTAATAAAATTCTTAAAAAAGCTGATGACAAACGCTTTCGTTATGTCCACAAATTAACTCCCGCGCAGGTCATTGACACTGCAAATAATTTTCAGTTGATCTAACAATGTTTGACGGATCATTTATCACGTATCGTAGAGAAAGATAAGTGAGTGTCAAGTGGGTCGCGGAAGTGTGTCAAGTTTGCGCCGGCGCGTGACGTAACGGCGACAGTAAAGAGAATCCCGCGCAGGTGACATTGTACTTGCCGGCTGCTGTAGGGCTGGCGAAAGTCAGTAAAAACATCCCAAAATAATGCAATTATTTTGGAAAGATTCTCCGTGATGATTGTAGTACTAATAATGACTGCAGGTATGTCTCGTAATTGTGAGATTACCTACCAGAAAGAGAGATGATGCTTCGCATTTAGTCTACATAACATACTTTATTTAAATGTAACTTGTCCGGTCTTCTATTTCAGATTATGTATAGTTGCTGGATGAGCAGTGGTGGCCCAGTGGTAACGTCCGCTACTTACGAGTTCTAAGTCGTAAGTTCGAACCCAGATAGGCGCTTTACTTTGTGTATTTTATTTCATCACCACTGCTCTCAAAACGGTGAAGGAAAACATCGTGAGGAAACCGGCATGTCCTAGAACCAATAATTCGAAGAAATGTGACATCTACCAACCCGCACTGGACCCGCGTGGTGGATTACAGCTCACTCCCTCTTATAGAGAGGAATCCTGTGTCCCAACAGTGGGAACATTATAGGCTGATTATGCATGCTGTTTTCAAAATGTGTCAGTCATTCCAGTTTTCAGTGACTAGGTACTGAAATCTTACAAATCAGCAGCGGTTGAAAGCTAGTCGCGTGTATTGGCACCAGGATGCACTGTTCGTCATTTACAAATTGCCGTGCTTCCATACTTTCTGAGCAGCAACCTTCAGTCATTACTTTCTGAGCTAGTGCTATTGGAAACTTACCTAATGCACATGATACAATAGATCGTACAATAATAGATCTTATTGCGTCTCTGTACAAGTGGCTGCGAAAGCGTGACATTCAAAGCATGTTCAATGGGACGAGTGACAGTGAAATTGAACATTCTCAACGTAATTTGATACAGATGGATATCTAAAGACCTGTGCCGATCGATCAATCTGGTTGGATTTATCTATAGCACCATCAGTGAGATTGGCATGGGCGCCCCGTGGGTTACATTACTTTAGGTACGTACCATCGACACTATAAGAAGATCATCAACTATTACTGCTCACTAACAAATTTGCTAGCAAAAATTATGATCAATGGTTTGAGCTGATTTCGTATAGCTCGTGCCCTTACGAGAGAAGAAAAACCTCATCGATTATTTTAAAAATATTTAACAAAAAGGTAATTTTACTTATCGCCACTACTTTTTTGATGGCCCTTGAACCATGTGAACATTATTGTTCAACAGGTTTTGTAATCCACTTCGTTAATATCGACCGAATTTAACATAAACAGGAAATAAATTGCATGCCACGCAATTTTACTGACAAGTACATTTCAGAGTCTGATTGAAATACGCTTAAGTTGTCGTTTAAGTTAAGCCAATACATTATGTATGGTGGGAATGGTAATTTTAGACCAATTTAACCTGTCCCCGCGTATGTCTATATACGTGAATGATTTTATACATACAGCCGCTTACTTAACAGACTTAATAGGCATGCAATAGAGCTATCTATCATCGTTAATATTAATATGAATTGAGAAATATAGTATATATACGGAATTGAATTATTATGGTACATATGTAGGTTATGAATTAATCTACTTTATGATCTACGTTGATTGTATGATTGTTGTTGCAATATCAAATGATTGGAAACATACATTCGCCTGAAGTCAACGTACACTTTGTCTTTAATCGAAACGCTACTATCCAAGCCCTATTTTGCAAAGCTCTTCCGTATAGTCACAACATAACAATGTGTCACAACCTGAATCCCTGACTGCAAACGTTCTTCCATTGTTTTAACATAGGTATAGGTGGTTGGATTATGTACCTATTACTACCTACATAATGGCGGCGCTTATAACAACCATCGCCCAACTTGCCATTAACATTACATTTTTAAAAAACAAGTACCTGCTTATTGCATTACTTAATTGAAAAGTGTTAAACTATTGCAGTAATCCAGAGTACTTACAAGTTGCCCTTGAGCAGGTTGATGCTGTAGTCGTAGGCCGAGGTGCGGCCTGGTCCGTTGAGGTAGAGGGCGCATTCACTGTTGTCGCCCGCGCCGCGCGCAGGGCCGAGAGGTGACAGCGCCGTTGCGTACGCGCAGCATAGCGCTGCTATCAACGTCCTGGAAAAGAAAATGGTTGATTAGGTTTTAGCGAAGGTTGAAAATTGTTGAGAAAAAACCTTGGGCAGCAAGGCTCTAATTAGGTAGGTACTTATGTGCTTGCTGGTCCAGAATAGCTTGGTGTCATTGTAGGCGACTGAAACTTTCATCTGTCCAGAGCACGATACGTAGCTAGGTACTAAGTCATGATAATTGTGCAAGACGAAACGTTAAAGTTAAAATCCAACAGACTAGCTGGACATTTCAATTCAGCGGTCACATTCATTTCTTGGAAATATTGAATTAATAGAAATTAACATCCATTTCGTTACAAAGAAATCCTAGTTTGGAAAAGATAATTGAATAGAATCGATTTCTTCGGTTTCGATTTACAATTATTTATTTATAGTTGCATCGTGTTTGACGAAGGCGCCAGGCGCTTGCAGCGTCACCTGAAACTGGGTCAATTTAACCGTCTCCAAGTATTCTAAGCCGCATCGCACCTGGTGTGATTAATTTTAGATAATTATACAGTAGTTATGTTAGTGCGGTGCTACAGTATGAAACTTAGTTAAAGGCATTTAAACTGAGGGAATAGTCCAAAGTATGTACCTATATTGTATGTTGTAGTTGCCGAAACTTTGATGAGTTTGCATAGGAAACAAACACGGTATGTTTGCTTCCCATGCAAACTCATCACAGTTTTATGAAATTAAAAAGTAATTGGTAAAACTTTGCAACTTTAAGCTTTCGTTGTCCTAGGGCCACAATTTAATTCAATGAATTTTTCTCATCATTATTTTCTCATAGGACAAAAAACTATTGCAGCGCGTTATTGATTACTAGTAGATTATAACTCCATAACGAACTGTCCTACGTTTAGACATAGTATACGTCCTTGTGCCTCATAAGTTACCACACTAAAGTACAAACTTAATATCACGTTAAATATTTCTTAGGAAAATTCCAATTACGTGATGAAAGATTTCCTCGGCTGTTAGGCCATTGGTAAGTATTATAAATACTTCGATCAGCGTTTGCTATTTTTCTAGTATTCAGTATTCCTGTAGCAAATGCTAGTTGTAAGTTATTAATTTTCCTTCGCTATGACTCCCTTTTTTTTTTTTTTTTTTTGTGGATGGGAAATCATCAAATGACTTCTCCCGCTCTGGGCGGAGCGGGAGGGCGTGTCAGACTTTTACTGACTAAAACCCACCCGTGTTCCTTCTGTTGCCTGTGCCGGGGCCACGGTAACTCTTTCGAACATCCCGCAAGCTATGACTCCCTTAGATATTGTTTGAAGCACAGGTACCTACCTAATTAAATAGGGGAAGATAGAGATTTAATCGAATGACATTATTACGGTGTTATATATGTAGCTTCATAAAATCCTTCCTTGTGCCAAGAAAAACAACTGAACTGCCCAGAAAATACTGTGTCTACTTCACGGTCAGCGAACTGTATTACGAAAAATCTCTTTCTAGGTCAAACATACAGCAGCTGAAACTCTATAGAGTTATTGTCATTTGCTAAGTCCATTATAATGTCTGCTTCACCGCCCTATAGTAACTTGTTATAGATTAATGAAGTGTCAGCCATGGTGTGCAGTGAAAGTTCGAGCACTGACGGGGTGACCACCCAATGTATCGACGTACCGGTATTTCACGCGATGTGACTAACGATGACACTTGACACCTCTAGTAAGTAAGTAAGTAGTAGTAAGTAAGTTTAGGGTAGTGCTTTGCACGATTTGCGAGTGCAATGAGCAATATCAACCTTGATTATGAAACTATTTATTTGGATAAGGATTAATACTATGTTTGTGGAAACACCTTCGCAAATAATGCATTATTTTATAACAAATTATAATATAATATAATAATAATAATATATTTATTCAAGTAATAAAGTAAAACAGAAAATACAATTTTGCTTAAATCTATGTCAAGTTCACTAGTGTTATTTGCCTGAACTAGGACATCCTGTGTTTCAGGCGAGAGGAGGTAAAAATATTGAGATATAATCACTGTAATTTTACAAAATAAAATAGTCATCTAATAGGTACGTAAGTAAGGTGTAAAATCTTACTTTCTAAAATCTTATCATACTAACTTATCGAACTAATTAAAAATAAATAGTACGCTAAACACTCTTTATTTCAATACTACTAACAACTTCTCTGTATCTTCATAGGACAAACTTTGAAGAGCTACCTTGAGAGTTTTCTTGCAATTTGCATAATTTAGGGCATAGATGTTTGCTTTTGCATTTAGTCTGTTATACAGTAATGGTCCAAGGAAAACATGAAATTTGGCTGTGAAAGCATGTCTTGTACTATTTGTGGGGCAAACAATATCTTTCCGTCTCTTTTTAGTAAATTCAGTGCTGTAGCGAAGGGCTGCGTGTTGTTTTAGTACAATGCTCATTATGAATAATTGTCGAACTGTTAGTACTTCACAAGACTTATAGAGCAGGTTAGTGGGAAAGAGGAACGGGCGGCAAGTAGACACCTTGAGAATCGCTCTTTGCGCTCTTTCGATGGGTAGTAATAAAGTTTTACATGCTCCACCCCATGAGGTAATGCAGTACGTCAAAATTGACTGACATAGAGCAAAGTAAACTTGCCTAATTATTATTGGGTCTGCAATATATCGTAGCTTTTTGAATACGTATATCAGCTTACGAATTCTACTATTTAGAGCATCCATATGTTGTTTGAACGTTAGGGTTTCATCAATTATAACACCCAAGTATTTAATTTTATTCGACTTATTAATATAGGGACACATAAATGGGCAATCTGCAGGTACTGTACAGCAATGAGCATACAATGTTAAAGGAATATTAGAAGTTGGTTTGCGCATCGAAAACTTTAGATAATTTGTCTTGTCTGCATTTAGAGTTAGTGAGTTAAGCTGAAGCCATTTATTTACAACACTAAAGCCGTCTTGCGCGAGCTTGTAGACATCATCATCAATATGATAATATGATGCATATGATATACTAGTGTGAGCGTTTTTGTGAGATTTCGGTATGGCATCTCGTAGGTCGACCTATGAGGTTGTCGGCTACTAAATGAACAGTGGAAATAGGCACTACTTTTCACGAAGTTAGTAGCTGTCATAAGCAAATTTAACAGAATTGTTTTTGCAGAGGTCATTACAGCATCGGATCTAATTATTACGTTTCAAACTCATGTCATTGTCATCATCTGTTACACTTAAGTACTTCTTATTTGTTAATTGTCATTGAAAGTGTTTAATTTGGCCGTGATGCAGCCATTTTGCAAGTGATCCAATACGCATGCTCATTTGCTAAAGAAGCAAATGTAATGTGTTTCAAAATTTTAGTTATTATTTTGCAATTTTAACTAGAGCATTGCTTGAGTCTTAGGCTATATTTATATTTCGAAATAAAGACGGTTTATGTTCACATGAAGCAATATTGAAATAATTAATAGATCTACTCTAACAAGCGCGCTGGTAAACTTTAGCTGACGTCAAAAACTAGTTAAAATAATTATCCAAAACTAAATGCTAGTTACATAATTATGAAAGGCAAGGCATTTCTGACGCAGATATTAATAGAATTCCTTCAAGAAGGCAAGTAATTATATTTAGATATAAATTAAGATTCTGCAATCACGAAGTGAACTGGAAATATTATTTTACGCCTCAGCAAATGATTCGAGAAAAAATAATATTAAAGGTAGACTTAACACTCTCTAGGGGTAGATAAAAGCTACCTTTCATGTTTTATGTATGTCTCTAGTCTAGCTAGACTAATATAAAATAATATATTTAATTACAATTTTAAAGTTTTATACCTACCTCATGTTATGACACCGTTGTTTATTCTTTAGAATTCGAAGCCAAGCTTTGCAATATGCCTATCATTAATATTTATGCGCTACACTTATGCGGTACTAAGACTACCTACGTACAATGTACCTATGCTTAGATCTATTTCAGCGATATCAATAATGTTTCAGATGCTATCATGGATACTTAATTATAAGCCTCAAATTATCCTACTGCAAGAATAAAGGTCATAGATATTTCGCAAAAAAAGGTGAGATGACACTTTTAACAATTCCAGCTATGCAAAGGTTTCTCATATTAAAAAGAGTACAATTATCGGTTAGTTCCGGCAAGTTGAGTTAAGTTGTTGGTCTCACCTAGGAGGTATGTTTCATACAGCAATCAGGATGCACCAGTTATACTAATTTGCCATAAATATCGAAGCACTACTTCTCTTACCTATAATCTACAGAGTCGAAAGGTAAGAACTATCCATCTCCCATCAGACATTACATAATCTTTAGCATACAACTTTCCGTGGAATAAATGGAATATCTACCGCTATTAATTTAATTACGTGTATTCAAAAACATGGCCAATTATTTGAGGATATCGAAGTGATCCACAACTTTCTATTGGCTTTCTGCCTTGCGGCGGTATTTATTATTATATTATAGACGTTAAATGTTTATTTTATCTTAACAGTGCATGTTAATTGATCTATCTCATTGGTAATGGCAAATGTTTATGTTTATTCATGTTAATCTCTAAAATCTACGAAAATAGCTAATCGTTTTGGACGCAAATACACTCAAAGCACTTTTTACTAGTCAGAGTTATTAATATTCTTCTAATAGCCATCCATCAACAAAAGTTAGATGCTTACGGGCTACGTGATATATTAGAATTTCAGTTACGAATTGTTTATTGCAAAAGGGCTTTTATTTTTGTATTTCACGTTAGTATACTGAGAGATCTCTACTATCGATCTAGTATACTGAGATGGACTCTTCTAACTTTCACAGTGAAAGAGTCCTGCGCTGTTGCGCACGCAAGTCTGGTCACATATTTATATGCTAACCTGAACTAAAACCAAATTTATAAACAAGTGCCCCTATAAAATTACAAAGTAAATTAACCATTAGTTACTGTGCACTCATTTGTAAAAACGAATCGTTTCCGTTTGTCATGTCCATCGTGACTGGAGTACTCGACGGCCTCGCCTCACTAAATGCCATCAGTAAATAATCCCCTCACCGGGAATATTGATATAATTACTATTGATACTTCGTCCTTGATCAAGATACTTAATTGCTCTATTTTATATAGATGGTTATGTGAACGGTGTGCAATTGAGACGTCTGACAAATTGTGTTGTTTATCGTACAATAAGAGCACTTTGCAAAGCGTTCGTAATGACATTTGAGCACGAACCATAAACTATACGTTTACGTCTGCGTAGTACATAGATGAACATGTTATGTTTTGGTTGTCTAGACTTAAAAATATGTTAGAGCTCAAATTTATCACAAAACGGCAGTTTTAAAAAAAAAATGAACAAGTTTTAGGGTTATCTACATACAATTAATCTTCTATACAAATAAATTATAGTGAAGTGTCCGTTTGTAATGTCAAAATAACAGCTTTTTACTAAATGCATATAAAAGTATATACGGTATTTACAACAATAAAACTAGTTTTAAAATTTTTATCTGTCTATCTGTCTGTTTGTTCCGGCTAATCTCCGAAACGGCTGGACCGATTTTGACGGGACTTTCCCTGACAGATAGTTGATGTTACAATGAGTAATTAACGCTAAGCGAAAACGAAGCGGGGCAGCTAGTATTTGATATTTGTATTAAAGTGAACACTCAAATCAGAGCGGTTTATCATGATTAAAATAGATTATACCTATAGTTAACCGATAAGATTTCATTATCATTTTGCATTACAGTTTTTGCAACGAAATCATTGAACCTAATAAAATAAAAGCCGGACAATGTTTTTGGTTTTTTGTCTCAGCACTATTACACAACATGGTCACACAGTGACCGCGGCGGGAGTCAGCGCCCGGACATCTTGCGTGACCGACATGACGAGTGCTACGCAAGCAAACCTTTATAGAAAACAAACAATTTAAGAATACTCTATTGAAGTTTATGGGTACGGTTACGTGACTTGCTTATTACTGTTTCGGTAAAGTTGGGTTGGTTTCTAATTTACACAATGTTGCATACAGAAAAGATGTGTGCTGAGAGAAGCAGTTATTAGGGAAGTGAGGAGCTTTTCTTGGTAGAACGCCTACTTAAGGAAAGAAGACCACAGAACTGTACCTACATGGATATTTCCAAATAGATACAGTTCTGAGATCTTCCTTCAAAAGACGCAAAAATAATAATTAACAGCTTTGTGCACTAGGATTCAATGTATTTCATCCTAGCCTTACTTAACCCGATCTTTACTGCTGTTAGGTTCAATTAAGAGTCAAATAAGCTGGCCAAATAAGTGCAGTCGTACATTTTTCTACATTTTACTTAAGTACGTTTTACATTTTATGTACATTTTTCTTTAAAAAATCTGTTATCGGTTTCACATCGAATCGAATCCGTATGTGAATCAGTTTGAAACTATGCACTTGCACTAACATCTATACAGATAAATAAAATTGAAGTGTCTGTTTATAACATCAAATTAACAGCTTTTTACTAAATGCACGTGACAGTATATACGATACTTATAATGAAAAAAAAAAATTTAAAAAATTGTGTGTCTGTCGGTCTGTTTGATCCAGCTAATCTCCGAAACTGCTGAACAGATTTTGACGGGACTTTCACTGGCAGATAGCTGATGTTACAAAGAGTTACCAAGGCTACTTTTATTTTAGAAAAATAATTTGAGTTCCGCGCAAGAAAATAAAACCTATGAAATTATGAACAAAATCTGATTCAAATAGGAAAGTATTGAAAGTATTACTAGGAGTGTCTGCATCATTGCGTCACAAGTCATGAATGTGAAAAAAGTCGAATATAAATCGCATACTTTTCTCCGCGTGTTGCCATTCCCGTGTTGCGCAAGCGACGGTCAAGCGATGCGCGGCTTACGTCATCGACCTCTCACCCTTCACTGGCGGTATATTTGAAAGGACTTTAGTATCTATCTACGGTATTTAATAGTGACTGCCCTTTTTGCCTTTCTAAATAAATAAATTACTATTTGAAATTGCTTTGATTTATAATCAAGATCTATTAGTTACAGTAATAGCTATTTGTTCTTTAGTATTTCTTTCGCTTTACGTTAAGTTTTCATAAGCGTCAGGTTTTAAATGAATAAGTATCATCATCTAACCATCTGTGTATAAGAAGAAGTTCAATAAACTATACAGACAGACATAACTGTCACTTTATCCAATATCGATCACTGTATGTAAACAATAATGGCCATGACTGACCACAGTCATGTAATCTAAAAGTTAAAAAATAAACACCGAAGTAATAACTGTTCATCCATCTTAACAAGATTAGCGAGAAAATATTTCGTTTGGTATATTACAACATATTTTTTTTGCAAACCAGTAGAGAAGATGATGATTCTTGTTCATTAGAAAGTAACCAATTCGCAACTCCAAACCAGTCACTCTTCCGATCATCTAATTATATGTGACTTGAACCCAGTTTATTACATCACTTAGACATGCTTACAGATTTATGCATACATATTTTTTCAATTTCTATACCATTAATAAAGCTTACGCGGACCTATGTCAAAACAAATAATCTTTTTATTTTCTCGCTAATTAAAATACCTGACGATACAGAAGCTATATTAATACTTGGTTTGGAATAGTTGTCAATCTCAAACAAACCCATTATTTCGTTGTCAGTCCAAAATGTGGGTGTAGTGTGAATGTATGTACATCTCTGCTTAATATCATATTTGTTTCGAAACGGTATTTTTTGTTAATCTATTCGCATTCTGTTGCATTATGAACGGTTTATTTATTTACAGTTAGGGACAACTTCTGACACAATGCTGTTTTCCAACTTCATTAAAAAACCAACAAGTTTCTACATAAAGAACATCGTCCTTGTTTCGTTTTTTCTAAACAAATTTTTAAGTTTAAAAATATTTGAAAAGATATTACGAAGTCATTTACAAAATTAATGTGATGCGCTTCTGTTTCATAAGGCCTTAACCTTGGAATCAACGGTTATGCAAACTTATCTTACTAAGAGAATAAATAGCTGTTCAAAATATTTACTTTGATTTTCGTAAAGTTATGAAATACATTGAAAGGTGGGTTAGTTATGTAAACACATAGGTAGTACTCGTAATTTCTAATTATGTTATAGTAACAACTAATGTCATTTTGCAGGCAATATAATTTATAAGCTTTCGCCAAAAAATATATAAACGGGCGTTTTCAAATCAAAACTCCTCGGTAAGCTGAACTATCGTCTGTTGTTAATCTCGGAGACTAAATTGACAATTGCAAATGGCAAACTGACATGGATTACAATAGCATTTATGTCAGTTTTGGCATTTGAACTTGTTAATTTAGTATTAAAAACAGATTTTAAAAACTCAGATCATTCAAGGTCTGACATAATAATATGACTTCTCGTTAAACTATGATATAATCTAACAAGTACTGTTCACATGTCGAGTTAAATAACACTATATCAACCTACACGGTATAGTAAACGAGAACAAGACTTTCGACCATCATTACTCATACAGCACTAAACCTAACGAGTAAAGTGTAATCTATCAAATCTTGGCTAAGCTTTCGCTTTCAACGAACCGTACTTTAGACCAAGCGTAGTTGTAACGGAGCGTAGTTCGTTGATGACGACTTGTTTTCCATCATTCGACATAGCATTAATCAAAATCATAAAAGGTATAGTTGCAGTTATTATAAAGAACATTGTTTTATTATTAATGGTCGCGAATTCATAAGTCACTCGGGTTTGTTTAAATTGTTTTTTTTTCTTGTTGTTGAGTCATTTTTCTAAGGAGTTTAGTCGGTGTATGATTTATTTCTTTTGACTTCCTTTTCACTTACGAGTTAAATTGAAAGCATTTCGTTTACATAAGCTGACATTTAATATTTTAACTGCACGTTTAAGAATCATTAAGTTCTTCCAGATTAGTCATATTAACACTGTCTCCTTGTTACATTTTACAGTTAAATGACTGAATCAATTTCTCGTTTTTTGGGAGATAAATAACTCAATACCTCTTGAATACGTAGGGCACCCTTTATACTAAATTTTCAGAAAAAAAAACTTCACTTAAAGTATCGTCCCATTTACACGTTGCAGGTTTCTTGCTTGCATTGAAGCAACAAAAGACTTGCATCGTGTAAATACTGTTTAGACGGTGCAACTTTTATTGTTGCTTCACCTTATAGTATGCCACAGACAATTCAATTGCAACGTGTTGATCAGGCTTTAAACATAGCCCATAGCCCCATACATAGGAGTTTTCAAGTTTCATCCCGGATAATTAAAGCCATTACGGCTCTGGCTCTTGTGATACAGGAACTCCTAGCACAAGAGCCAGGGCTACACTGATGTTTGTGTCTTGAAGTAAAAATAAATATTATATTATATATTACTTTACGCTCTTTATAAGCCACGAGCACAGCTGCTAGTCTAAAAAGAGATTGTATAACTACCGTCTTCTTTCTTATCCTTATAAGTACTCGAGCACTTTCATTTTCCTATGGACCACGTTACGGTTCACAATCTGTAATGGCGTACCTTTAAGACTGACGGTAACGGTACTACTAGCTAATCTTGTTATTGATGAGACGATCACGCACGTGCCGCGCCGGTTTCACCTGCTTAATACTATACATTTATATATATTTCAGTTGTGAGAAGATTTGAATATTTTTGGTAGATAATTTTATCTTATAAACTATATTGCTGTTGTTGTTTCCTATGGTGTCCTGAATGATTTGATTTTGACGTTGAAGGTCCTTATCATTTACTTCAAGTGTGCCATTAAAACGCACTTTTGAAGTCAAAATTTACAAGAAAATAGAATTATTTCTAGTTACCAGGTAGTTTCGTATGGAGAAGAATGCGCAAGAAACTCCATAATTACTCCTTGGAGAGTTACTTCGATGTTTCCCTGTTTCGGGTTAAGAACTTGACAATCTGCCCACTTAAATCATTATCATTTGCAGTCGTTAATTACCTACCGAACTTTGGAATTTGGAAAAAGAGAGACTACGATCTCATTTGCATTTTTTGCACTTAAATAAGTGTCCAGTTCCGTTTAATTAAACTGAAGTTTAATTTGGAAAATGTGTTTTTTCAAGTGACTTGTACGTACTGTATAACTACAGTGAAATACATAATATTTGATTGCCTTTTACTGAGTGTCGTTTATTTGCCCCAATTAGTTACTGTACAACATAAAAAAAATACCAGTAATTTACGGTTACAACTATTTATTGCGCGGGCGCCGTAAATTACATCATAGAGATTAAGCGGTGCGTCGCTGAATTAAGTGACAGTTGTAATGAAATACGACCATATCGATTCCTTACTTACCGTTACTGTTGGCTAGATACCACAAGTTGGTAATAATGCCTTAAAAAGGGAAAAAAGGTTAGCCCAGTTCAAATTGACTCGGGAATTAATGATGAAATATTACTTTGTAAGTGATAAAGTAACGCAATTATCACTCTCGTTGTGTATTTTTTTCACTGATTGTTGTACTACTTGTTTCAAGGCGTTTAAAGATGAAAGAAGGTTGCGATTTAATGTTGAACTCTCGTGTATATCGTAAGAACGTAAGATAAGCATAAGAATATGGATTTATTAACAATCTTTGAATGATATACCTTGGGCATCGTGTTTCAGATGGTCAAAATGTTCGCCACGCTATTATTTTTGCTCATGTTATTTTAAATTTATGATATTTTTTATTTATTTGAAAGCAAATTCACAAAGTTATAATAATTACTTAACTTAGAAAAATGTGATGAAAATTTTAACTTAGTAGGTATAAATTATGATAAAAATGTATAAAGGACCGTAACCTCGTTAGTAATTGAAATAGGTTTTATTTAAATTAATTAATGTTACACACCGTAGATTACATATGCATACCTATGTAGATAGATGCAAACGTACCTAAGATTAGAATACAAAGATATCGAGCCTTCTTGAAAACTATGTCAAGAGGTCAAACAGCTAAAATTTGCTAAATATTAATGTATTATTATTATTTCCGTATTAAAATTTTATCATAATTGCACCATACTTTTATCTAGAATCGTATTTCGTAGAAATTCTAACTGTAATACAATATACCTAATTTATAATATCCAAATAGAGTAAAATTAGGTATATCAAAAGTTAAAAATCAACAACTGCTGATTTAAAATTATTTGTTTATCTAAAAAATAAAGTTTTAAATGCGTACCTAATAATTATTACATTTATAATCCTTTTTATTTATTTATTTTTAGCTACTTTGATTGAATACCATTCATTGCTGGGTTAATCATATCGTGGGCCTTCAATTACAGCTTTTAAACTATCAAATGCGGAATAAACAGATTTGAACCCCGAATGCGATATTAGTAAGCGGCTAGCGAAGTTATAGCATTACCTACAGTTCTAGTCACCCCCATTACAAGATAAACAGTAGTATTGTAATTCAGCTTTACTAAACATCCGCAAGTCTACGAGTTTACGCATATTCATTAGTAGTATGCTAAAAAGCTTAACAATTGCGCGCTACGCCATTGTTCGTAGCGCGCCGGATCGTAGCCGCTACGATCTATACAAAAGACATCAACGAAAAGGTGAGGAAAACTTTTCAGGGTATCTCTTATATCCCTACAGTTATTAAATAAATTTAAGTTCTAGCTAATATTATAGTTGTACTGGATGCTCAACAATAAGAATAAAATATTTATAGGCTATATTAAAATTAATTAAATTAAAAATTGTACCCAAAAATTTTTCAGCAAATACAACAATTTAAAAAATCTAATTACCTCGTTATTATCATCATGTCCCCTCACTGTCCAAACAATAGTCCGACACTGAACACTTATACCATTAGGCACAAAGACGAGCACTAAGTCCAGTTTAAGTTATGTTCATAACCTCAAACTTTGTGAGGGTAGATATTTTTTTAGGAGGTAGTTTTTGGTACGCGTGCTTGCGTCGATGCGGCGAGTTTGACACTGAAGTCGAGAGCCTCCGCCGCCGCGTCGAAGCCTGCCACCAGTCGATGAAAGTAGCTTGAAACTCGTGACGCGCCCTCGTGCCAGAAGGACGATGGCAGACTAAGTTTACTGATAGTAAGACTTAATGCTAAATATAGTTAGACTTCACAGTGAATCGGTTCTAGTAATTGGTAAATTAGTTTTAGGTTTGAACTGTTTTGAGGGTTACTGGGTCATTTTCTTTTGCAATGGCGACCAGAACTAGTTGTAAAGCACATGCAGTTTTTGTGGTAACAAGGCCTTTAGACTTTACCTAAAAATACATATTATTACAATAATTAAATTATATTGGAAACTTTGTTTCGGTATCGGTAATAAACGATATGAAAATAATATACTGGGCATTTTTTTATCACTAACCAAATTTTCACAGGCTGTTCTACCCATGAATATGAACAACTTTCACTCTGGGACCAACTCTTAAATCACGAAAAAAAATCTGCTGTTTCATACCAAAGTTCAATACCTTTTTCTTTTTGGATGGGAAATCACCAAATGACTTCTCCCGCTCTGGGCGGAGCGGGAGGGCGTGTTAGACTTTTACTGACTAAAACCCACCCGTGTTCCTTCTGTTGCCTGTGCCGGGACCACGGTAACTCTTTCGAACATCCCGCAACCCCGGCTGGTTCAATACCTACTCCACAAAAATGTATGAAACAGCAGATTTTTTTTTCGCGATTTCAGAGTTGGTGTCAGAATGAAATTGTTCATATTCATGGGTAGAACACCCTGTGAAAGTTTAGGTAGTTATAAAAAGTTGTCCTGTATATAAATAATTTTGTTTAGGCGTCGTTAACGTGCCTCTAGTTGAAGTACATTGGGTTACATTTTTTTTTAAGGAATACGTTATTTGCATCACTCTTATGGTCATAATGTACCGTTCTGTACATTCAGCCTACTCAGTTTACTTAGGAACTTAGATATGTTTAACCTTAATTTACACTATTGTGCGAAAACCGCGTCTATTATACCTCAATAAGCTTTTGCTTTGGTGATAAGTCGATGTTCTTAGTACTCGTAAAATACATACCTAGGTACCGTCATTCTTTGTGACTTTTGAAGATACTGTGTTACATACATTGAAAATGTCAGGGGGTGAATATGTACTATCGAGGTAACTTACATCTGACCAATTTGAAATGAAAATCCCGTGCACACGATGACCACATCTGTTAGCAAGCGTTACTATAGCAGCCGAGCACTGCAAGCAAGAATAGTCCTTGCGGTGTATAGATATTCGTTTCTCCCATGGTACATCATATCACGCTTGTATTCCTCAAGGGTTAGCCAGAGGTGTACCTGTACTACATTTAGTGAGTATTTATTTCGTTGCAATTTTTTTGTAGATATCTTTTTAGAGCAGTAACGCATCACAAGTGTATTGTGATGAAGTAGTATTTAGCCATCTATAAGCATTCTTTAAGAGGCATATGTTAGGCAGCAGCGGCCTTAATTCTGATCTCACATCCCAAGTAGATACCGAAGCTAAGCTCTTCTTCAGCTGTGAGGTCGGAATGATAGAATTAAGATTAATGTGGAATTATGTAAATTCAGATAACAGCAGTTTTGATCCTCCCACGTATTTAGAAATGAATTTGTCAATAATAAATTAAATTACTGAATTTTTAAGAGTTCTTTTAAATCTTTAAATATTATGTAAATTTTTAATACACGAAATGCAAAGAGATGCATTTCGAAATAATTATCTGAAGCCAAACAAGGTAGTATAGTATTGACTATGATAATTATGTCTAAACTTTATGGCGCAAGATATTCCAAAAATATTTTTCAAAAAACTCTGTCTACATAGTTAATCATCAAGTTAGATAAAGTTGCTCGTATTTAGAGGGTGTGTCGGAGGTGAGGCAACGAGTTCACGTGATCTAACGAAAGTGGTTATTTAAAAGATACTATACGTTCGTGTTATGTATACCTACATCAACATAATTACCGGTAACATTGACTCATCACTCATCAATCATGGTAACTGTTCAGTTTTGCGAAATATTTTTTTATAATTGAAAGATTAAATTAAAAAAAAGTTATGGTTATAATTATGAACTGTGTAATACCTAGCACAAGTTGATGTTTTATATATAATCTAAAAATATCTTTTTGACTGCCTCTAGTCACGGTTGTTGAATGATGGTCCTGGGATTAATCCTTGGGTCACTAACAATAAGTGGTATTGGGTTTCTTCATCAGGAAATTCTTAGTAGCAGCCTGTTTGAATATGTGCTCGGTTAGTGGCGAACCTATCGCGTAGATATTCCATAAGACAACATAATTGGCGAAATAAGGGTGTACTTATACCGCCGCCTTTACCTTTCTCGGGAATACAGACGCTATGTTATCTAATTATTATAGCCTTGTTCGGGTTTTGTTGCTACGTTTTTCGAAAAGCTATCTAAAAAGAAACATCAATTCCCATTCCTAACAGTGCACCTGCCATCTAATCTCTTCACCACCCTTGGTTGACTGGTAGAGAATGCCTAAGGCATTAAGTCTGCCTTTGTACTTTTTTAAGTGTGAAAAGATTAAATAAATAAATAAATAAAATTGTAATTATAACAGAGATGCATAATCAGCCTATAATGTTCCCACTGCTGGAACACAGGCCTCCTCTCTTCAAGAGGGAGTGGGCTATAATCTACCATATACCGTTGGAAGACGTCACATGTCTTTGAATTTTTGGTTCTAGGACATGCCGGTTTCCTCACAATGTTTTCCTTCACCATTTTTTGAGCAGTGGTAATGAAATGATTTACACAAAGTAAAGCGCCTGCCTGGGTTCAAACCCATGACCTACCAACAACTCGTAAATCGGGGCCATTACCACTGGGCCATCACTGCTCTCTTACCACTAGGTCACCACTGTACATAACAGAGGTGATCTTAGAATAATTTAAAGATGCACTAAGTTAAAACTAGATTACTTCATTGAGTGGTAATTTGTTCGTTAGTGATGTTTATAATAAGCGAGCCTGCTTATAAGTGGTCGGTAAATAAATGTTTATGGGATTCAAGTAGGTGGAAACAGACATTACCGTAGTACCTATGCATGACAATGCGAGGTTATTGATGTGTAAATTAACTTACATGCTTATGAGTGTCTACTTGTCCGCTTACAAATCTTTTTGGACATTATCTATGTGTGGTAGTCTATAGCTAATATTAGTCTCAAATAATTAACAAACTTTGCTTACTTTGTTTCGCAACATAATGCACTGCTATAGATTTATATCAATTATCAGTATAATACTAAATTACCAAATTACGTTCCACCTACTAGAACGAACATATTTCACATCTCACACACCTACGGTCTACATTTTGAAACCGCAGTGCTATTGCGGTTATCTTAACGAGTATCTGCCTACCCAGAAGGGATTTATGGTCGTGATTGTACACACTTTTGCTAGCAACATATGGTAGGTAAAAATAAGAACAGGAGCATGGTATTATCATCGGGTAAATTGCTGATGAACAAATCTCTGAGCAGGTATCATAACAAAGTTCAACAAGTATATGTGTTAGGAGCATCAGACTGGTGGTTTAGCAGCTTATTTATAAGATGTAACGATGTGTTTATTTTGAATTCTATCTTAAATTTGTTTTTTTAAAGAATAGTTTAATTGTATACTCCTTCAGTGTAAAGTAAAAACCGGCCAAGTGCGTGTCGCTTGTCGCACCACGCACAATGAAGGGTTCCGTAGTTGGGATGAGTTTATCCCAAGAACAAACTTAACATTGTAGTTGAAAAACATATTCTCTCGTACATTCCAACTGCAAATATAAGTTGGTCGACTATTACTCGTTAACTTGTAAATCCTACTTAGTTGTGATAGTTTTCCTTTTAACTTCATTGTATATACTACTACCGTAAATTTTTTCACATATCCAAAACTAACCGTTTAGCTGGCGGAGGGGGGGGGGGGGGGGACACTTGACTCTAACAAAAATTAGCACTTTAAAGCTTAATATTTCAGAAACGGATTCCTTAATCGAAAAATTGTTTTTACAAACTCGCAATATTTTTGAGAAACCATTCCAACAACACCCCACACCATGGGGTAGACGAGAAAAAAACATCCCCACTTTACGTGTACAGGAGGTACCCTAAAGAATTTTGTCGGCGTGATTAATATGTATATCCGGGTACGTATTACATTACCGAAATTTAAAAGACCGAATTTTAAAATACCGATGGACGGAATCCCGAAAATTGAAACGCCGAATGGTTGTTTGGTCGAAAGTTTTAAATCTCGAAAGTTCATTTGAAAGTTTAAAATCCCGAAGTTTAAAAACCCGAAGTTTAAAAACTCGAAATTTAAAAACCCGGAGTTTAAAATGCCGTAGTTTAAAATCCCGAAATTGTTACCATTTCCGAGATAAACGATTTTTTGTAAACCTAAAAAGCGTAGTCAGCTGCAAGAAACCATGCAAGCAAGTAAGCATGCAAGCAAGCATGCAAACAAGCATGCAAGCGTGCATGCAACATGAAAGCGAGCACACAGCATGCAAGCAAACATGCAACATGCAGCAGGCATGGTTTCTGTCACGGCTCCGGCGCTGTGGGGCTCCGGCGGTCCCACGCGAGCTTATCATCGCAGATGCTTTTAACGCTCACCACCGCAGCTTCGGCTTGCTGGCCGGCTGCGCCGGCCAGCCTCAGCCGCGGTGGCGGGCGTTTAAAACCACCTGCTCTTCAGCTCGCGGGCCACCTCGCCCTTCCGCGCCTACGCGAATTTAAATTACACTCTAGGGGTAGGGCAGACAAGACCACGTGGAGTCGGTTTTGCAGCGATCCGTTTCTGTCACTGACGTTTGTAACTCAACATATTGACTTTAAATACAATATTTTAATTTTATGTTAAAGTTAAAAATGGTAGTTTATAGAAATGGCCGTAAAATTCGTAATAAAATTATTCTAAATAAAATTACCCACATAATTGGTATATAACATAATTAAAACAAAAGTTTAAATGATAATCATACATATAATTAGGAAAATGAATGGTAAATCGAGTATTTCAACATTCGCGAATACATTTGTAGTAGGTAAGGGTAGCTCGGCACTTATAAATATCATGTCTCTTATATTCACAGTTCCAATAGCATTTAGCCGTGGTTTGCCGGTTCTTTGTAAACACAAAACCGCCTACCTGTACTTTAAATCCACCTTTTTGAGACCTGAACACTTTAAAAGTATCTTGACTCATTATAACAACCACTCGGTACTAAATAGCTAACAGTAACTACAAATTAATAAAACATTACGGAATAAAATAATGTTTCGAGAGCTACCCCCGCTATAAAAAATATTAAAACATGTTAAGCAGAATGCCCACCGTCATAACAGTGTTGTAGTGCCATCTGTGAGTAATCGCAGGAACTACGTTGGCGCTCTTTGGGATTTCATCCATCGGTATTTCGTCCATTCGGGATTTAGTTCATTCGGGATTTTGTCCTTTCGGGCATTTGAACATCGGTATTTTGTGTTGCGATATAACGACTATCGGCATTTAAAACTTTCGGTATTTTGAATTTCGGTGTTTTGGACGTCGGTATTTCAAACATAGGTATTATGAACTTTCGGGATTTTGATACGTACCCGTATATCCATGCCAAATTATAGCTTTATAGTACTAAGAGTTTCTGAACTAGGCTGCGGATGGAAGGACGGACGGACGGATATGGCGAAACTGTAAGGGTTCCTTGTTGAATACGGAACCCTAAAAAAGAGTACAACTAATTAACTATGCATACTATCATTAAAAAGAGACAACATTTCAATTCAACCAACATTTTCATTATCATTTTAGATTGATTGAAAAATCGTGACTTCGAAACAACCCCACTGAATCACGAGCAGAACTGTTACTTGTGTAATTAATTGAAATATTCGTCGTGTATTCGACATTATTTTATTTAAAAAAAAACGATTATTGCCATAAAGTACCGGATCGATTGCCAAACATTTGATCACGACCAATATAAACTTAGTAATCATTTTCAAACCGATATCCTATTTGAATTAATTTCATGCCGTGTTAGGATTCTGAAATACATAGCTTTAAATCATGGATCAATGAACACAGTTTCTCAACACATCCATAATCTCGTTAAGTGGATAACAATGAGCCGATAGTTATGTGAGCGGATCGAATAATTTGTCTCTAACCATGGCATGGCATCGATTACGACACCAATGGTCAGTGACTCGATTTATTTATACAACGAGAATCGAGCATGCAACGCCCGATGTTTTCGTAACCGCAGATGCAACTGTGTTCAAACAGTTTTTATTCAGCTCGAGTCCTTAACAGTTGCGCCAAAATAATCGGTTCGCTGTTATTTGTGTCACTTACGAAATTACTAACGTTCATCCGCCGATCTGCCTTTTTAGGCTTGAAGAATCTTTCTTCTCACTAGATCATAAAGTCTACAATTCACTTGCATGTGATTAATTTAACAGAATAAATACATCATCGTCTATCAACGAACTAGACATCGTCGTCTTGCATAGAAAGCAGAAATGTGTGTATTTTTATTAACATTTATTTATCATATTATAATACCGTGAAGCAATTTTTTTTTTATTGAGTTAGAAATAAGGGCAATGATGACAATTTTAAATTTAACTAGGCGAAGGTTAGTAATCTGGTAGAGCTAATAAACAATGCATTAGTAAGATACACGTTCCGTCATTTCTATACTAAATAGTTTGTATCAAAAGATTTCTCTGTTATGCGTACGAATTTGTGACTTTCACGAAATCACGTGCTTCGGCATACGCCCTCTCTAATCATTAATACATATATAATGTCGTGTCTAGATACGTTAGTGGCTGTATATGCATATATAATATTATGTTACAATAAGTGTGTGATAGTAGCGTAGGTATTGATGTAGGACGTTGGAAAGCGAAAATGTCGAGCTCATCTTACCGCTATGCGGGGAATTGAAATTGTGAACTATCAAGTCAGCGTTATACTACATATCTATAGGTAAATGCTTAACTTTATAAAGGTATAATAAACACATGTTTTTCTTTTGAGGGAGGAGGAATAATCCTGCGATGATTTTTGTTAAACCATACTTCTTTCAATGTTCTAATCTAGATGCTGGTTTGTCACAAAATATTTGATCAGGTTAGCACGGCCACAATATTAACCATAGGTACGATAGTCCATATATATTATGATGATGTGTATAGTCGTAGTGAAGTGGTAATCCTTGAATACAACCGATCTATGAAAGCTGAGCAGTGAGCGCAAACCATTTTGAATCAGACCATGGATGATCTCCCTTACAGCCAGTCGAGCTTGGCTCCACATTATGTTTTAGTAATTATAGTTGGAGTTGCATTCAAGAGACACACTGCTTTCCAGTTTTATTTGTTAAGTGAACATTGGAAATATTCCTACATTAATCTTTAAATTCAATCGGACCTACTTTTATTACTAATTACTAAAAGTAATAACAACAACAACATTAGATTCATCAAAAGTATCTTCAATAAAATATATTTATTGCGTGAAAGTTTTATTGGTTTTTGAGAAGCGTTTAATTAAACCATATCCTCTATCTCACACTTCAAGTATAAACGAATAATTATATAATAATTATTTATGAACCGACTACTTTGTTGGTTTACTAGTGGTCGCTTGAGCGAATGCTGAACTGGTCGGAGGTTCGATCCCCGGGCCAGTTCACAATAGAAATATGGCGTCGGGATATTATTGTTAATAGTCTCGCCCCCTATTACATGGGACTTAAAAACAATCCTGGTGAAATGTATAGTTATACCCTGTCTACCTCTGCGGGGAACACAGACATGATATTATTGTTGTATAGTTATTTACGATTGCGGTCATTTTAGAACACCTGTGTGACCCGTCTGTAGGTATAGAAAGTACGTTTGCTATATATGCTGCGGTCCTTAACCTCACCTCGTTCTTATTATGGCCTTCGCTAACACTACCTACATATGCGAAAGCGAAACTGTGATACTGTCATCTTCTTCATTTTCCCTATTCATTATGTATCGCTGGTACTTGGTTTTCTTTTATTAGACGTTAACCGCTTACTTAACCGATATATACAAGGTGTAATTTTAATCACTGTTAACCTCTGAAGGGGTCATTGTACTCATCATTATGAACAATTTTTACTATCGGACCAAACCCGAAATCGCGAAAAAAAATCAGGTGTTCCCTACATTTTGACGAGTTATGCGAACATAAATGTAGGGAAACCTAATTTTTTTTTTCGCGATTTCAGGTTTGGTCCCATAGCAAAAATTGTTCATAATGATGAGTTTATAATAATAACCCCTTAAGAGATTAACATTGATGAAAATTACAGCTTGCATATATTTGTTTGGTGTCGTTCTGTAGTATCTGCCTGGAAAAAGGCGTGCGGTTACGTGTGTGAGTTTATGTGTGTGTTTATGTTTTTTTGTTTTTTTTAGACTTTGATGAATAAAATATCTTGATTTACTTAGATACCTGGAAACACTGATACTTTTGACATTTAATTTGATATAAACTATTCCGACACTTATTTACAATGTTTCCATTAACAAATTTTAATTAAAAATAATATTGTATAATACTTATCAGTTAATAATCTAACTGGGATGTTTGAGGTCTTATTCTGTTACTCGTTGGAGACACGTTATCCTTAGCAAAGCGTAAATGAATAGTCTAAACGGTGCTTATATTGACCTTTTCAATATTGTACTTGCAGACGACAGGCGGTCATTATATTTATATGCACTCGCTTATTCCATGACGCATGGAATAAATTTATAGTTATGTAGCCACTTGTCTGTATAATCTGTATTTTTTAGGCCATGTATGATACTTAATCGTTCTAAAACATGGAAGAACATCATCTGACCATTTTTCTGAAATCTATCGGAAAAAATCTGGTATCAAACTTGCTAGGTACTATCGAGGAAACTTACATCTGACCAATTTGAAAACAAAATCCCGTGCACACGATGACCACATCTGTTAGCAATCGTTACTATAGCGGCCGAGCGCTGCAAGCAAGAATAGTCCTTACGGTGTACAGATGTTCGTTTCTTCCATGGTACATAAAAAGTAGGTCTAACACTGGTCATGCTTTTTTGGAAATTATTTATTCTATTCATAAGTTGACAACGTGATTATGTAAATAAAATAATCCAATGTATTTTTTCTCAAATTATGACATAATTCACACAGGTTACGACTTCAGTTTTATTGTTTTTGTGTCCGACTTATTTCTAATTCTAATGAATTTGTAATGTATAATGAACTTTTAAATGTTACGTCAAGTCATGTGATCGCCAGATGCGCCAGCGCGCAATCGCGGCGATTGTATGAAGAATTGAAGATTCGCAACCGCTTACTACATCCGCTCTGCTCGCTATTATAACACGCATCATACAAAAAGCTACCATTCTTCTAAATCAATTGTTACCATTGTAACAAGTTCACACTTTTTTGGCAGTACAAGTAAGTTGATCTTAAACTAAACGTATCTAACATTGTTTCAAAAACTATTGTTATGCAAGATTGTTTTTCAGAACATCACTAATTGGGCCCGATTTGATGTTCAAAATATTGCTAAACGGAATAACTAATTGGAATCTGTAAATTGTCTTGCAATACCTACACAGAATGAACGGACCGGTGCACATAGGTATTTCTAAGCTAATTTTTCACACAAAATGCATTTTGTAGTGATTATAATACAATACTAATCTTATGAAACCGAAATATTTCAAAGACTAGAACAATACCCCATAAAGGCAATACTCAATCAAACATTTTGGCATAACCACATTATGCAGGTAGACCAGAGATTGTTCTGAAAGTACCTACCTATTAAAATTGAAGGCCCATGTCATAGACAAACATTAAATTCCGGCATGTATTCATGTTGCCAGCCTGTTAAAACGGTCACAATTCAAACAATGTTGTATAATTACGGCTCACATTCGACATGCTCACATCGACGTGCTCGCGTGCTCATTGTGCATATGTTACGATAATTGTCTCTCATTATTAGCCCTTGTAGATCTAGGACAATTATAACCTTTGTTCGGATACCTGGAAATTAATGAAGTCCTGCTATGCTGTGCCGGATTTTGCCTTCGCAGGACGTGTTACGGAACCGAGGTCACTGTCACTCCTAGATAGAAACCGCTTATGTCAAGTTGTGGACTATAACAGGCCAAGTAGATTGGAAGACCTGAAAATTACAGTGAAATGATTCGAAACAGTTTTTGACGATAAAGAGATAGTACACCGGGGCCAACCACCATTCATAGTGAGAAAGAGATGGAGGTATACATCCTGCATAGTTCCATCTATTTCTCAGACTGTAGTAAGATTAAAATGAGGTGGTGGTTGGTCCCCAGAGGGCCCAAAGAAATTGATTCTATCAGCGATTACGATGATGGAAAACAAAAATGAATTGGATGTACTTAAGCTACCGAAAGGTTATGACAGTCCTGTTGAAAGTCGTTGTTGAAGAAATATACAAAACGCTTTGAAAGCGATGGCCCTCTGGAGAATAAGCAACAGCTGTTTCTGCGAGTGAAAATCTGCAACGTTACATATACAACATGTCCCAGAATTAACGCACAACCTCTTAAGGGGTCATTGTACTCATCATTATGAACGACTTTTACTATGGGACCAAACCAGAAATCGCGAAAAAAAAATCTGAGGGGCAATTCTCGTAATTTTAAGAACATCCACAGTCTGATCTAAGTCTCAGTATGTCAAAAATACCTATAATTTTCCTACATTTTTGACATTTGATTGCCGCTGAGATGAGATTGCGACGAGATTTTGATCGTTTTTAGTTACCCGGAATTCGGCTTCTGATAAGCATAGTTAATGAAAGGTTCTATGTTACACAACTTTAGGGGACGTCTCTTCGGCCCGTGCAAAAATAGCCACCGATAATATAACAATGAGAATAATTAGATGAGTGGGTGACATTAAATGTCAGCTGACTTGGTGACTGTTACCTGGTTTATTAATATCTAGCTTCTGCCCGCAACTTCATTCGCGTGGAAGAAATATTATCATATGACACTCGGCAATAGTGTAGCTTTTTATTAATACAAGATTTTTTTTTAATCGGATGAGTTGTTTCAGAGATTACCTCCTACATCCAAACTTACAAACTTTTTATATTATTATACTAGCTGTGCCCCGCGACTTTGTTCGCGTGGAAGTCGTAAGATACACGATGTACAGCCACATTTTAATAAAACTCCCTCGTCCCCCGACCCGTCGTGTTGCATCGCCCGCCCGGGCCACAATAAATCACTCCATGTTAGGCGCGCTAACTACTGAGTTGAGCTGAGTTTATTATATAACACAATAAAAATGTGTTTTTTATAATTACCTATTAAATTAATATTATTTATTCTTTCGCCGATTGATACATTTTTCAAAAAAGTATCTTTTCATTTGACATTCTTAAAAATTTGTCCCGTGTGAGCGAGAGGTGACAAAATGTGACAACTCTCTTCATAGTGTAGAAGCATAGTACATACCCACTACGCTAATTGTGTAAATGAACGAACAAAACAATTAATCGTATTTTCAGTTTTCTCCATTTCGTATTTTATTTCATTCGAATTCGTGATCATGCGGAGTGGTTATGTCACTGATTATTAAATAGTTAGGTACTACACGTTGCATACGATATGTGTCTTACTTGTCTTCCAATTGCAATTTCGGGCTGTGGTCACAGAAAACTAAATAGTTATGTAGCATAAAATATTCCTCGGTCTTTCATAAGTATTTTAAACATGCTAAAATATTAAAAAGCATTTTATTTTATACTACAAATACTGACATCTTTATCGAAAAAGGCAGCCCTGGCAATTCACAATAACCACGCGGCGGCGCGCAGCTGCAAAGCAAAACTCACTTTACGCTTGTAAGGTTAGGTACATTTTCGTTCGCAGCGTCTGGTGACTCGAAGGTGTAGACTGCTATAATTAGCAGTAGGTGAAAATTTTGTATGGAGTGATTTAGCTAGTAATCTGTGCTATTACTTCGTTTTCTTTCTGACTTTTTTCTTTTTGCTCGGGTCCTAAGGGTCGTAGCGTGATGTTAAATAGTCTATAACTATCCTCAAGAATTGGGCTACCAAATGCAAAAAGGAAGGTTTTTATTTTTCAAATCCGACTTTTTTTTCACAATTTCATGGGTTTTAATGTTTTTGCGCGGAACCCTAATTATTTGTCTAAAATAAAAGTAGCCTAAATTACCCGCCGTAACATCAGCTATCTACCAGTGAAATTCCCGTCAAAATCGGTCCAGCCGTTTCGGAGATCTGGAACAAACAGACAGACAGACAAAAATGTTAAAAATTGCTTTTTTGTTATAAGTACCGTATATACTTTCATATGCATAACATAACATCACGCCTTGTTTCCCCGAAGGGTTGGGCAGAGGTGTACTTATAATACACCCACATTTCGCCAGTTATGTTTAAGTCCCATATAATAGGGGGAGAGCCTATTGCCATCAACCGGGTATAGCTCCAGACTCCGAGCTGCTACTGAGAAATTCCAGATAGGAAAACCCAATAACACTGCCCGACCTGGGAATCGAACCCAGGACCTCATGCTCAGCAGTAGCGCTCGCGACCACTAGACCAACGAGGTTGTCTCTTATTTTCAAATGCATTGCGTAAAAAAGTTGTTATTTTGACATTATAAACAGACACTTCAATTTTATTTATTTGTATATATATACGTATAGTGTAGATGGCGGAAGAGGCTTATATTATGTATGATCATTTCTTCATAAAAACAAGACTTAGGTGTGGTCTATGACTAGAAAGTGGCGTCTATCAACAGATTTTTGCTCAAAGCTATGCAAATTAAACACAATTAAAATCAATATTTATGTTTTTAAAGTTCCGTAGTCAACAAGGAACCCTTATAGTTTCGCCATGTCCGTCTGTCTGTCTATCCGCGGCCTAGCTCAGAGACTCTTTATGAAGAGTCTAATATTCCAGAAAGCTGTAATTTGGCACGGGTAGGTAGACATATTAATCATGCCGACAAAGTGATAAAATAAAATCTTGAAAAAAAAAATTTTTAGGGTGCCTCCCCACACGTAAAGTGGCAATGACTTTTTTTTCTCGTCTATCCCATAGTGTGGGGTGTCGTTGGAGAGGCCGTTCAAAAATACTGCAGGTGTGTGAAAACCATTTTTCGATTCAGGGATCCGTCGCAAAATATTAAGCTTTAAAGTGAAATTTTTTGTTAGAGTCAAGTGTCCTCCCCAGCCAGCTAAATGGTTGTTTTTGGATAGGTGAAAAATTCACGGCAGTAGTATATAGTTCATATAGTTCGTAGCAACATCTCCGCTTTTTTTTATAAGGTTTTTCCTAACTCCTGGATCTCGGCCTCCGCGGTCACCAGACCTCATTCCGATCGACTTATAAGTGTGGGTTGGAGCCAAAGACCTGACCGAGGTTCCCAGTCGAAGAGTTAATAAATCGAATAAATGAAGCATTTTTAATAATGAAAGCGGAGACGCTGCTACGAACTACAACGCTCGAAATACGAAAACAGTGCCGAGCATGCATAGCAAATCAAGGGCATCAATTTGAACAATTTTTACAAAAAAATTATGAAAATTGATTATCATGTTGAGTATTTTCTTTGTGTATCTCTGTAGATTACTTATTTGAATCCACCATTTTTTTTAAACAACTTTACATATAATTATTGAGCAATGCACTTTACGCAATAGTAGAATTCCGTCACACCTCCCACTCCTTAAACCATTTTGTCAATTTTGCATACTTTTCGTAAATGTAGAGTTCCGATGAAAAAAGGCCCGGGTAGTTAAAATTGACGAATTACTCTAGTTGTTTTAAAATAAATTGTGCAGAAGGCATACCGCTACAACGGGCATAACACAAAGATGTTTTCCTAGAATTAGAACTGCTCTATCACGCTTAGTTTTTCGATTTTTTTTTGTTGTTTAAGGGCTCGTATTTAGTTTTCTAGCAATAATCTGTATCTGAAACGAATTTTATAAGATTCTACAATCATTCAAGATGGAAAAAAAATGTTGCCAGTTTTGTTATTTTTAAATGAAATTATTGACGTTTGAAGGTTGAGCAATGACGAAATTCGAATAAAATTTAAAAAAAAATCCGTATGGCCTGAGTCTTCTAATTGGGCCTAAACACGTAGCAGACGGCCCCATTGATCCGCCACTCTCTTATGTTCAACCGTCTGCCTAACAGCCTATGTAATAAAGTTACAAGGAAAACTACCACAGCTAAGTAGGCTTTACTAGTTAACGAGTAATAGTCAGCCAATTTACATTTGCAGTTGTAATGTATAAGAGAACATGTTTTTCAGCTACAATGTTTAGTTTGTTCTTAGGATAAATTCATTCCAACTGCGGAACCGTCATTGTTCGTGGTCCGACACGCACTTAGCCGGTTTTTTCTTATTTAGTTTTGATGCGACATGCACATGCGTCTTTCTAATTCCATTCGTAACATGGAATTAGAAATACGCATGAAAGCAAGTCAGTGTATAGTGCCCATGCTTCGGGTGACAGATCTCGGCGATAAGCTTAAGTCCAGGGATGTGTGGCCGGCTTTGAGTTTCATCTCGGTGGGTCTCTTGAACGCAAAGAATGTCGCAGTGAGTTTTGTGGTAGACATCAGAAAGAATTTCAGATTTGTCTTGTGAGAACCCTTCGATGCTAATCGAGACTACACACAAAGCCGGTTTTGTAAGTGGACTTTGTATTGCCATCGTGTTGTGTTGTATTTATAAATGTAGTAGTGTTTTTATTTCACGAAGCGACACGCGCTTTACTTGTGGTTACCAAGTGTGCTGCTCTCAGTACCGTCCGTGACAATAGTGAAGTCGGCAGTGTGTGTTTGCGTGTGTGTTATGTGCTGACGCTACTCGTGTTCACGCACACATTCACAGCATGTTTGTACACTTGGTTACCACAAGTCAAACGCGCGTCGCTTCGTGAGATAAAAAACTGTAAGTACTATATTTCCATCCGTTTTTGTGTTTCACGTGATGTTCAAACTTTGCATAAGACGTATTCCTTTTTAGTTTTATAGCAACTAATTAAGACTTAATTTGCATGAATCTGCATGTAAATTAATTGTTGTATGTATAAGTATTTTACAGCCAGCTTTAATTATATGAGTCGTATATATGAGTCGTGAATTATATGAGTCAAACGCTTGTGGAAACATAGGTTTAGGTTTTATTTAAAACATTTGCAACTTCTGTAAAGAATTACCTAATTTAAAAATGTCTAAAATACTAACTATATTTTCAGTAAATATGATCCTTACTTTATTACGACGCAATTTTAGTTATGTTTTCTTTTTCGTTTAGTTAGTTGTTACATACAAAAATTACAATAATTTGTATGTTTTGCACGTCATGTCACAACTCGAGTCTGCAATCTAAATACTCGTCTCAAAGTAGGTACTTAATAGCTGTCATCTTAACGTATTTTTTTTTGTCTTAAACACTTTATTTCCTATTACGTGTTAGGAAGCCAGTTTCACTAGACTTCATGCACTTACTAAATGATGCAACGAATCATGTTTCATCAGGAGCACGCATATGGCTTTAATAACAATTAATAGTTTTTATCTGACTCTGCCAATATTAAGTAGGCAGTCATTCAAAAGATCTTATAACAAGTTCTAGACTTCAACTGACTGACTTCTATCACAAAGTTGTATTGACTATAGTTGTTTAAGGAAATGTTGAAAAAAGTAAACATCTTCTACAGATTGTACTTCGGTGAGTGTGCTCGAGAACTCCACGACCTCATTCCGCCTGCCCCCTTCTACCATCGGACATCTAGACGCACTGCAGGTTACCATCCCTACCTAGTTGCTATTCCACCAATTCGCACTAAGCGTTTCCAAATGTCTTTTGTGATGCGCACAGCAAAGGAGTGGAACTCTCTGCCTGCGTCGTGTTTCCGAACGCATACAACCCCGATCTCTTCAAAGTGAGAGTTAACAGGCTTCTTCTGGGTAAGCTCGCTCCATCGTCGACTTTGTCTCTGTCATCTCTGACCTAGACTAGAGTCAAGAGCAAACCTATCTCAAATAAAAAAAAATAAAAAATCTGGGATTGGACTGGACTCAAGTCTGTCAATCAAAGAGGCTTTCAGACTATAAAAAAAATAAGAAATAAGTACTTAATCAGAAAACTGGCTGCAATATCATTTAAATCAATATTCAACATACGATGCTATAGGGTTATTTTAAATTGGCTAGCTAAACTCCGCAGACGCAATGGGTATCGATATCTAAACATGATAAAAAAAACGAAATTAATTTGATGATTTTTTGTGGGGTCATCGACCACAGTTATTATAGTCTACTTGAAATATCAGTTTAAAAAATTAGTTTTTTTTGTGTGTAAAGTTCACAGACGTGATGGGTATCGATATCTAAACACGATAAAACATAAGAAAACAGTTTTTCCTCAACTCATACTGCAAGTAACTACACTAACAGCGGTCGCTGACCACCCAAAAAAAAACATCAAATCTATTTATTTTATCGTGCTTAGATATCGATACCCATCGCGTCTGCGGAGTTTAGCTAGCCAATTAAAAATAATCCTGTATAGCGTCTTGACCATATATGTATATTATTAACTTATGTTGCCAGCGGAGAATCTCCTCACCTTCTGCAAAAATAGGCGTGTCTGTTAACAAATGCTTACAAACTCGATTACAACGTCTCAACTATGGTTTGAAGAGCACTCGTGAGAGAAAGGAGCGGACATCCATTCACAAAGGAAAGGCCTTGGCGTAACGAGTGAGTTGCATCGCATCATGTGACTCCAGCTAATAGGAACTACGTCATGACAATGTCAGTTATTCACACTATGATGAACATTATTAATGTTTCAAACATCACTGTTTATTTCATTAAACTGGGTCTGATTTGGAAAAGTTTACGAAAGAATTGTGACTTGGGTAGTCTCTTTATTTGATTTTTTAATTGTAACTTTCAGATTTGTATATCTGTTACCGGCAAGCATATAATTCAGGCATTGTATAGAATACATGGTGATTCTATACAATGCCGAACTCGGCTGGGCATTGTATAATATATTTTATCTTTCGTTTATCATTATGTACGCTGCCTAGTCAATGTATGCAATGCCTGGGTATTGTATAGAATGCCACAAGCAGATTAGGTGTAAGGTATTAAATGAAGGACAGATAAAACTTTTTTTGTTACCTCGAAATGAATTTTGCTAAAAAGAAGAGTTTTAAAGTAAACATCGTATATAAAAATAATATCAAACATCTCTGAACGCTTAAGTATTAATTATTATTTATGCTTAACATTACAAAATAATAAATTTAAGGTATCTTGTTTTTTAAAATAATAGGAAGGTAATAAACTTTGTACTGAACATAAATGTTCAAATAAAAATGGGATGTATTTATTTCTTCTTACATGAAGAAGTAGTATGACATTTTGATGTACCTACATAGAGTTTTGTTTTTAACGCATAAGCACCTTTGACTATCCCAATGCTGTTTCCAATACATTTCACAAATCCCTGACCTGCTGCCATGGACTGTGCAACGGAACAGAGTGTCGTATCTCGTCTATAAGGACGTCATCTTCATTGAGTAGATTCTGACGACAAACCGTAAACTGCTGCCTCGAATTACCACGACTGTAAAAAAAGTATAATAGACTGGATAAAACCACTTACCTATGAGGAAACCAAGGCGCTCCTGGAATGTTGAGTAGCCGAAACATAACACAGATATTTAACTTAAAACACCACACACCTACCCATACCACACCACACACCGCATCACATGCACCACAACACAACACACCACACCACTCCACACCACACCACACCACACCACACCACACCACACCACACCACACCACACCACACCACACCTCACCATGCTATATACTCCTTACCCCACACCACGCACCATGCCACACATCACTCCACATTGCGCACCTCATCACATACCACAGATAACACCGTATTACTTACCAAACCACACTATGCACTATGTTACATGCACTGGGAAGAAGTTTATTTTTGGTTTTTGTTTTTTGTTTTTTAAGTGTCTTAAGTTTTAAGTTTTATTATTACTATTAATAATTTTATTTGTTACTGTACTACCTAGAAATGTACTTGCATTAAATATTTACCCTTAAGGTCACAGTACACTATATTGACTCCTGTTAGTATAGTGTACGACTATGATGAGAAAGAGCGGAGCCTTTTAATACAGGCATTGTTTGCTTAAAGGGAGGCTCCAAACACGTTTAAATGTATTGTAATTTTCTATTTTCACAATAAACTATTTTGATTTTGATTTTGATTTGATTGAATATAATGTTTTTTATAATGGGACCGTGCTTTGTGTGGAGTTGATAAAGTTCGTGGTCTGTGTTTTGCAAGAAAACCGCGTATTCCGGTCGAACATCTGGTATTGTATAGAATGCCTAGGCAAAGTATGGAATAAATTATATTTATACTTTTATTTATTTTATTTATTTATTAATAACCAACTTATATTTACAGTTTGCACCACACATACAAGTTATCGGTCCATACAATCACAACATTACAAAATTAGTTTAAATTACATAAAACTAGACAAAAGATGAAATTAAATTAAATTAAACAGAATAAGATAAAATTAGGTAAAGTAAGTAAAATTGGATAACATTAAAAATTAGACAACATTAGATAAAATTAGACAAAATTAGATATAAATTAGAATAAAAAACAAAATACAATTTACTTTATTTACTCCAAGGAGATTGTACTGGGAGTGGCAATGGTCTCCATGTATAGAGTAGCAGTGTTCAGGAAACTCAGTTCAGTACTTGCAAAGACATCTGAAGATTCATCATATAACAAAATGTTGTTAATATGGGTGAGAGCTAGGTACAATGGACTGGTCTTAAGGGTTATGGTACTGGTTTGATGGACTGATAATAGAGGACGTTGGCGAGGGCGAAGTGTGTGTCGAATAGGTAGTGGGACGTTAAAGGAGATGTATTGTAGTAAGGAGGAATTGAAGTGGGTACCACGAATTAGGCGGATGAAAAAAAACTTTGCCTGAGGCCAGGTTGGCGCTTTAGTTTGTGTAAATAATATCATCACCACTGCTCTCAAAATGGTGAAGGAAAACATCGTGAGGAAACCGGCATGTCTTAGAACCAAAAATTCGAAGATATGTGACATCTCATCATGCCCACTCCCTCTCGAAGAGAGGATGCCTGTATCCCAGCAGTGGGAACATTATATACTGATTATGTACTATGCCTGAACATTACAGAATGTCACGGTATGTCTCGGTCCTATAGAATACCGGATTATACAGATTACCGAAACATATCTAACTGGCTGTATTTTATTGAAAAACCCAAGCCTCCATTGACATCAGCAAACGAAAATTAAACTCCAAGAAGTCAAAGAAATTAATCATTAGTTGATGATGACGTAAACGTTTTAACACAATATGCTTCGACAAATTGCTGAGCATCAATACCTATATACTTATGTGTTACTTACTACACCCAACAAAATGCTTTGTTGCGTAAAACAGAAGTCAACGTATAGTAATTTGACAAACAATGGACATTCACCGTCGTCCATCAATCATTTCATTCATGAGCTGTTCGGACGTTAAGGTTCACGCTTTATAGTACTTAAGTTGTAACAATAAATAAATATTTATATTTACATTTGTAACATTAATGTAAATTGTTAGTACTTGATCGACCTTGCCGCTTTAATATGCAACTAGTTTAGTGATCTATGGGGTTTCTTGTGTGGCCATATGCGTAGCAGACTGCATAAAAGCCTAATCGCAGAACCAATATCAATTTTGCATTGATTGTCTGACATGTTGGTCAATTCCATATCTACGCTTCGTCGAACTCATTTGATCAATTCGTTTTAACGGCGACAGAATGCTGCCATTGAGGCTGTCATGTGTTACAAGCCGAGACACTGTTATATCAACCTTGACTACTCAGAACAAGCATTGTGACTACAATGGTATTGTAACAGAGATGTGTTCCAATGTATTGATGTCTTCATCAGGGTTGCATACCATTGTTTTTCAATGTTGTTCGTTATTATTACGAAATATTCGATTTGCTATCGATATATCGTGTTATAATAAACAGTTTGCAATAAAACGTTGATGATAACCGCTCGCGGTCACGACTGCTTATCGACCGCAGCGAGTAATGTAAGGCTGTGAGGTGTTCGTCCGCCCCCCACATCTATGTACTACAAGTTACAACCTTCATTGAAAGCTCGCATGTGTAATTCAAATAGCTCACACACGACTCAAATCGGCAAATGTATGTAGTTCGAGGTCGATCTCTTATTAGAGTGTTGAGTTGATCTGTGGTATCGGTGTCGCAATCCCGCCCCGGGATTGCCCGCGAGTCTCTCAGCTATAATTAATCAATCGTTTAATCAGACCACTAATGTCGATAATGAATGATCAACGTTGCATGTGTCAGCTTGGCGGAAGCATTAATTTTTATAATTATCCCGATAGTTGCACGTCCGCCCACAGGCTGTCTCTGTTTATTCTGGAATCTATGTAAGATCGAAAAAACTATAGGTTCTGCTGGAATGGCATGAAGTCATTCAGGACATACAACTGTAGGGTTCCTATAGCTGTAGGCACCTAGTTTCCCACTCAGTGATAACAGATGTGAACCGCTGCCAGATGCAGCTGTACTTGTGTAGAAATTGAATTTATTTATTTCTAAGAATGTAGATTTACATAGTAACTATGGTATTAATATTTTTTACGTTCTATAATTCTACCACAACATAATGGTGTACAAATATACAAATAATACAGAAAATGCTACATGAACAAGTCAAGAGCAGAGGTTGATTTCCTTTTTTACTCTTTTCAGCATTAATTAAGTAGGTAGGGCAAAACTTGGGTAATCGGTGATAGTTTTGTTTTTTAATTGTAAAATTCGATTCATTGATCAGATTATTTTTTAAATTTACTGTGATACAGTAGACAAAAGACGCTTTGCTAACTTATATCTAAAAATGTGGCAAATACTATAATGATTGAAAAATATACATTTATCAAGTCAGTAGTAACTTGGTAATAAAACACATATTATCTATCACCGAATAGCTACATATCACGGATTAGCCAAGTTTTGCCCTACAATTAATAAAAGTGTCCCGCTAGGGACATACATTGGTCCAATCTTCTACTTTCGTAGAAATAATTTCACAATCGTTGCCCTATTTTAGCTTCACCAATATAAGGAAAATGCAGACACGTGTCCAAACAATATTTTATTTTTAAGTCTGCAGTGCAAGGTTGGCAGCAGTATTAGTTGACTTGAGCAGCTTGCATCGAATGCTAAACAGCTTACTTGCCTTTCATTTGGAGATCTATACGGAATACCAATAGTTTATATTATGTTCCCTCTTTTCAAACCGGACTTATATTCAAGAGTGCAGAATAATTTCCTACCTAGATTTACCTATTGTCAAGTAGACGTCAAAATGACCTCTAAAGCTTCATGTGTTGCCTTACTGTGTCTTAGTTGAGTCCACTTAACCCTCTATGGACTTTTGATGTGACTTTACTAAAGCGTTTACAATACTATGGTTGATTGTCTTAATTGATGAAGACATTATTTATATTTATATACTTGCTATAACCATAATTATGGCTCGAAATTAACAAAAAACGAAGTAATTGATACAAAATCGTGAGGTAAACACAAAAATTAAACGTATTTAGCATCCTATTACGACATCCTGTCAATTACCTGTCGTAAAAAATGATTACATCTAAATCATATGGGTGCGGTTTCAATTCGTTGCAAGTGGCGGGTTGTGATCAACTGTCGTTGACATTGGCCTTCTTCTAAACTATTTTGAGCCAATTAGTGTCCACCTTTACCACCTATTACATTATAAATGTATCGTTACTTAGCTCATGTCGAACTTCACTAAATTTTATAGCCTATAAGGTGTCATAGGCAGTTAAAAATTCATGTGACCTGAATATCAAGGTAGAAATAAGCACTAAATAAGGTTGTTTGCATAGGCTCAGCGCATATTTCTTGTTTATTACTTATTCAGCCGTGCTTGTTGCATCACATTTTCATAATATTTTGTAAGTAAATGTTGAACTTAATGCGTGAAGATTCTTTTAATTATGTATAATTTCATGAGTAACTTATAAAAACTCTTTTTGAGTATTTGCAGTGCGAAAATTTACATTTATGTTGCGTCAGCGCCTTAATTACTGTAACCTCAGTTAAATCTTTCATTACATGGATCATTTTATTTTATACGTTTCTTGGATCCATTCATTATTAACAGTAATAATTTTTTTTGTACCTCAATTCAGTGTACATGAGGTCTACTTTATATTGGAGCTGTGCTAGAATTCAACGTAGCTGAACTGACCTTCTAGCTTATACGATATTTGGAAATTATACTTAACTTGTAAGTACAAATACTTGGAGCTAATAAGGATTCTCTCTAATTTATCTGTGTCATGAATGTTTTTTATGTGGTACAAATGTTAGTAACGATATTAAACTGTCAATAAGTTCGTGGGTCGAATTAGTTTATCAGATTTACATGTTCTAGGTAGCAGCTGATTATTAAAAGATATTATATTATAATTTATGCAAGAAAACCCAATAAGGTTGCAGTAAGTGTAAATGAAACCAATAGCTGAATAATTGATGCTATCGACAGTCTTCTAACTCTTATCAATTAAAATACAATTAGTTATCGTCAAGTATAGAGCTGCCGACGACAAATAAGTACAGCAGAATGTGTTTTATGACAAACATGTGTCGACGAGTGGATAATTAGATCTCCTTACAAGCTAATCCCGATTATGTTTTCAAACAGATTGTAAATATTTATTACACAGGTAATCTACGTTTACGAAGGCAAATATTATGTATAATTAATTTAAGAGTAGGTAAACCTCTATGGCTGGGGCCAGATTGAGTCAAGACTGTCTGGAAAAGTAAGTATGTCTCTATAAAAACAATAAGAATAAGAATAATTTTACACCATCCGGGGGTTGTCCTTGGGTGCACTTGCGTAGTACGCACAGGGATAATCGTCGGTTAGTGCCTCATTTCCATTGAAAGCGTCTAACGGGCCTCTGCGAGTTGGCTTCGGCCCCTCATATGCCTTCTAAAGGTCCGGGACCCTGGGGTCCCGAGAAATATCAAAAAAAGAATAATTTTATTGGTCCATTTTAAAATAATTATAGGTACTATATACTTACTGTAACTAAAATATTTAACATAGTTATTTGGACAGTGGTCCTCAAACTTGGCAGCGCTTGTATTTTGGGGGCCTGAGTTGCGTTATCTTAAATTTTAATCCAAGACATGATAGGACTTACAGTCGCAATAAACAGTCTCATAGTCAAAGTAGTGAAAATGCACTGAAACAAATCAGTTTTGGCAGAAGACTAAGCTGTTCCGTTAAAAACAAAACTGCCGACGGCCCGACGTGCTGCCGACTGAGCTGTCAATAGTGACAATCCCTAGCGTCAGGTGGAATGACAGCTCACTTCAAGCTCTTTTCAACTACGTTTTCACGATGAGATTTATAAGGTGAAAGCACCAGGATAGTCGGCGAAATTCAAATTTTCTTCTATACGTTTTTCGCATATGCAGGTCAGTATTAAGTTATATATTGATTAAAATATGATTCACGACCGTAACAAATATGTATTTACAGAAATATAATCATTAAAGTCATCAATACAACTCTCTTAGACCAAGTAATCCTATTGAATGACTATTTCATGTAGTGTTGCCCAAATTCAGTCTTGGTCTTGCAGTCTTGGTCTTGTTCTTGCGTTTTTGCAAGACCAAGACCAAGAACAAGACCGCGTATTTTTAGCAAGACCAAGACCAAGACTGACCGTGCAAGACTTGAGCAAGAACAAGACATAGCCTGCAAGACTCTTGCGTCTTGCAGCTAGGACTTAGCGCTATTTCACTGAGTAGTTAGGTGTAACAGTTCGGTGTATAGGTAGGTACGCTTAGGAATTCTATGAGACGCAAAAAACTGTATCAAAGAATATGAAAAACTGGACCTATGCGCATTACGACTAATACCATAAACATAGCGAATAAAAAAATATCTATTAAAATCAAACTGAGTGCATGCATAGTTATGTTTTAACCATCGGCACTTTGATAATGCGGCATCAAAGGTTTTGTACTTACTTCTCAAAGAAATTTGCCGCTTTTCGGAAGTACATGGTTATGATACACGCGCCGGCGGCTTCTTTTGAAATCTAAAACAATCGTTGCCGCCACGCCGAAATCATAACATTTGTGACACTATTTGATTGCCGCCATAGTGCGTAGGTATACTCATGCAAAATAATTTCGAATTTTTTTAAGAGTACCTACAGGTGTTCCAAAGAATAAATAAGTTTCAGAGTGCTTAGAATGAAAATGAATACATTATACTGATCACGCAAGTAGTATTATGATTAGGATAAAATGGTAAGGATAGGTAGTAGATGTCATATTAATTCATTCTAGTAAGTATATATTATAATATAGATTACTTATATGGTTTTAAACTAATTACTTAGGTACTATTATTGTACATTTAGTCATTATATTTCTTAAGTTTTTACAAGAAAAAATAGCAAAAAAGTGTTCAAATATCACCCGTTTAATAAATATTGTAGCCACTTTTAAATATACTTGAAACGTGTAAAAAAATTCTACAAAACTAATAAAATAATATAAAAAGCGTAGGTACTTACCTACTAATAAAATAAAAAGCCTGCGATAAGAGTTTTGTATTACTTACCAGCCCGAATATCTCTGAGAGAGATGATGAGAGTAAGTATTTACTAGCTGTGCCCGCGACTTCGTCCACGAGGAATAGTAACTTTGGAGGTATAGTGACGTTCAGGACTTATTTATTTATTTTAAAACTTCTGTCATCAAACATACAAACGAACTCTTCAGCTTTATAATATTAGTATAGATGTACGCCAAAACATTCACTTATATGTAAAGAATAGTGATTGGCACTAATTCTATTTTATTCACGCGTCGCGTCTGTACAAGTAGGTAATATTTAGTGTGTGTTTGTACGCCGCACGCGGCATTGTTTGATTTGCGGCGGCATCCTTTTCATAGAGCCGGCACGTGGCGAGGCGGCGCGGTAGAAAGCAAGGAAACGTACTATAAATAAAGGAATTATTTTAATTCCAGTCATTTCCAATTGAGCTGTGCTTCGAGTCTAACTTAATAATTGTTTTTACTAATTCTCGTTGTTTTCTAAAAACGTATCACGTGTACAATTTAATATGAGTGACGAAGATTCAAATTATTCTAGTCCGAGTAACGAGAGTTTGAGTCACAGATCTAAAAGACCCAAAAGCAAATTTGAGGAGTTTTTCGAAATAATTCATGCATCCCAAACTGCCTTCTGTAAATTGTGCCAACATAAAAAGATTGAAATAAAAATGAAAAACAGAAACACTTCAGGCTTAAGGAAACATCTAATATCTTTCCACAAAAAGGAATCAGAAATATTTCTTCCTGTTAAACCAAAATTAAGTGGAGATATCACAAGCTTTTTAGTAACCGCTGGAAGAAGTGGACAGGTAAGAATATTTTTTTAACAGTTAAAAGAATTTTAACTCCGCGTAGCTATTCATGCGATACTTTCAAAAACGCCATTAACTTACGTAAGTATTTTTGAGTTAGTGGTGTTTTCATCTAGGGGTGCGACATATTAAGTATGTAATTATCGTCTTAAATATTTTTTATAAACACCCATATTTTCATTTAATCGGCCAGTAACAACTAAGTACTTTATTTTGGTAAATTACAGTACAGTGCAACCTTAATATAACAAATATCAATTTAACGATTTTCTCGATTTAACAACAACAAACCTCCTCCTCTTATACGCTCAAACCTAGTATGTTTTAAATAATAACACAAGATTTATTGTTTTGTTTCAGTCGGAAAACAGCAGTGACAACATCACGACAGCTACAGTTGATTGGGTGGTGAAAAAATATCTTCCCTTCTCATTTTTCGATGACGAAGCTACACAAGTATATTTTCGACGTATTTGCCCTAATATGGTGTTTCCTAAAAGGTCTACACTTAGAAGGAAAGTCAAAGAGCGATTTGAAGAGCTCCAATTGAATCTCAAGGAACGACTTCAACAATTATCATCTAAAATGTCTTTTACCATTGATGGGTGGACGTCAATTGCTGGTAGGAGTTACTACGGGTTTACTATTCATTATATAGACAACGAATGGAAGTATCAATCTGTAGTTCTTGATTTTATACCATCACGCGGTCGACATACTGGGGAAGATATTGCAACGATTTTCCATGAATGTTTATTGGAATATGGCATAATTGATAAAATACAAGGTATCACGGTCGACAACGCAACTGCAAATACCAAATTTATGTATGAACTGGGCAAACAGCTGCCGCCACACTTTGATTCAGACAATCAACATTTCCGGTGCTTTGCTCACATTTTAAACCTTGGTGTACAAGATTTATTAAAGACCTTAGCATTACACTGTGAGTCTGACACTAACGCGCAAGATCAGCAGTACGAAGACTATGCAGACGAAACTGAGGATGAGGAAGATGAAGAATCTGCACCAAATATTGCTGACTCGCGTACATCTGTAACAAAGTTACGCAGTATTTCCAGTAAAATAAAAAGAAGTGAGATAGTGAAGAAGAAGTTTCAGTCTGCTTGTGAAGCAGCTGGCGTGCCATCAAATCTAAATGCCATTCTTGACTGTCCAACGAGATGGAATTCCACACATGATATGATTGGATTTGGTTTAAAAGTGAGAGCGGGCATTGACATATTGTGCAGTTCTGTCACCGAATTAAATGATTTTCAAATCACAGCTAATGAATGGCAGGTACTCGAAAAATTACATAAATTTCTAATAAACTTTAAACTTTTAAGTACAAAACTTGGTGGAGACAAATATGTTACATTACCGCTAGTCATTGTATCATTCAATCTCTTGCTAGATAAAATTGAATCCATGGTAAAACAGTTAGATGAGAAACCTAATCGATCTGAAGTGGATGAAAGGCTCATTCTAGCTTTCCAAGCAGCTCGAGACAAAATGCTTAAACATTACAAGAAGAGCAACTGGATTTATTGTACTTCTTTAATTTTAGACCCAAGGCATAAGGCTCAGACTTTTGACCTGACAATGTGGGGGAAGCAACTTAAAACAGAAAGTCTGCGCAAGTTCAATGAACTTTATGAAGAATATAAAAGTCTACACTCACTGAACAAATCTCTGGAATTACCAGAAAAAGAAAATAAAGTATGTGATGAAGATGAAGACGTAATAGACTTTGATAAACTCTATGAATGTCCCTCGACGTCATCTGGATCTTGTCTTCAAGGCTTAGTGATAGACGAGTTGGAGGAGTACCTGAGAAAACCAAGAACTGCCAGCTCGGAAGACATTTTAGATTGGTGGAGGACGCATGAGACAGAGTATCCGATTTTATCGAAAATGGCCCGTGATTTTCTCTCAATACCTGCAACTTCAGTACCTGCTGAGAGGTTATTTTCTAAAGCATCATTAGTAATTAGAAAACATAGAAATAGGTTAAGTGATGAGTCAGCCAGATGGTTACTTTGTATTAATTCTTGGTCAAAAAAATTGATATAAAGTATCATAACCTAATGATAAAGCTGTTGATTTGTGTTGTATTTTATTTTTTATTCAAATAAATGATAAATCGTAAAACTCTTTTATTAAATTTCTTATAAGTTGAGGGTTCAATCTCTTTCTAGACAGATAAGTATTGTTCTTTAAAATACAGTCAAGTTATTGTAATTAATTTGTTTTTTTACATGTTTTAGCAAATGTAAGCTTATAAATCATAAATGTTTATTAAGAAACAGTTACTTCCATGGAAAACGACATATAGGTCAGTTGATTTTTCGAATTTCTTATCAAATCTTCAGTTATTTATTAATCTGCTTGATCTTTACTATGGCTATGTTAATTCAAGCTCACAATGTTCCAATTCTAATACGTTTTTCTAAGATTTAAAGTAAACTTTAATAAATAGTAATAGACTAATAGGTAATTGCAAGACTTGCAAGACTCTTGCTGCAAGACCAAGACCAAGACCAAGACCAAGACCAGGTGTATTGGCGCAAGACCAAGACCAAGACTGGCTAAGTCTCGTCTTGTTCTTGCATTTGGGCAACACTAATTTCATGAAATCTTAACATTTGTGTATTATACTGACTTAAGGAGTTGTATTACTAATTGTAGTGACTGCCTCGTTGGTCTGGTGGTTGCAAGCGCTACTGCTGAGTATAAGGTCCTGGGTTCGATTCCCAGCATTTTTCCATCTGGAATTTCTCAGAGTCCGGTCTCTGGATATGTGCCCGGTAGATGGCAATAGACTCGCCCCCTATTACATGGGACTTAAACATAACTGGCGAAATGTGGGTGTACTATAGGTACAACTCTGCCTTACCCTTCGGGGAAACAAGGCGTGATGTTATGTGATGATATTATAATGATTATAATTCTGTAAGTACATATTTGCTACAGTCGCGAATCATACTTTAATCAACATACACCCTATACTGAGCTGTAAATTGCAAAAATCGTAAGAAAATTTGAATTTCGCAGGCTACCTTAGCGCTTCTAAAGAATAAACCGCCTGTTTTGTTTTTAGTGTACACACACTATCTAATCGTTTTCCAAGCCAAGCTTGTTATAGAATTATTGCATAATTTCGTCAATACGATGCCTATAACATAATGTCTTTAATTAAAGTTTATTTGTGAACCAATTAAGTTTGTCGCTATGTGTGTCAGCTTGTTTGATTGGTGGTGTCAAGTGCGAATATTATATCGGTAATTAATATTAAGAACGTTTTGCGATTTGCATCGATATGGTTCAGACCTCATGTCAGGTTTCTTGTGTGTTATTACAATACATAAGCCAATTGACGGTTGAAATACCTATTATCATAACACATTTTTAGATGACGTAGGTATCATTGCGTACATTTATCACCATCCAAAGCCCAACTCCACTACTGAGCATAGGCCTATCTTTGAATGCAAAGTTTAACCATGTTTCAAAAAAATCTCCTAATTGAATTTGTAAAATCGGAAATGGATTTAAGATAAGCAATAATATCAATATTTATACATCCTCTCGTACTCGGTAATAATTTAACTGCAACCGGATGAGCCGCACCCACGTTATAGATAACAAATTAGCTAAAGCAAAGCAATTAGCAATACTTCACCTCATATATTACTTACACTAATAGAAAGGTAACATTGAACTAATAACATGCGGCAGGACGATCTCCTTTTCCGGTTTGTCTCATTTTAACACCATCATAACATCACACCTGTAATTCCTGAAGGGTTAAGAAGAGGTGTACTGTAGTTCATACACCCACATTTCGCCAGCTGTGTTGAAGTTCCATGTAATAAGGGGCGAGCCTATTGCCATCAACTGGGCACAATTCCAGACTCTGGGCTGCTACTGACAAATTCCTGATGGAAAAACTCAATAACACTTTGCCCGACCTGGGAATCGAACCCAGGACCTCATGCTCAGCAGTAGCACTTGCAACCGCTAGGTCAACGATTCGAGGCAGTCAGCTTTATTAACTAGACTACCTCATACATTTCTTGCTCTATAGAAATGTAACATTGAAGTGGCAACATGCGGCAAGACGCTCTCATTTTCCGGTTTGTCTCATTTTATTGGATCATTTTCCGCAATTAGTTAGGGTAAGAGCATGTCTGAGTGGCGAAACGCGTAGTGAACAAATACTGGCTCGAGACGGATGGGCGTTATGCAAGAAGATCGAAGAGCCACCGGCGGCGGCGCCGCTTCACTGCGAACCACCAACGTTCATTGTCTGCAACCTCTTTTGTCTAAACTACTATTCACAATATGAACACTAACAGTTTTGGCAAGGTGCATGGAGTACCTAGGTAATGCGGGCAGTTGTGCGCTCGTTTATACATCTTTAGTAATATCGCGTCCCACAGACGAATACACAAATACCTGAATAATTGGGATACATTCGTGAGTGGCATATGTAAATGTTCAAGTAAATTACACACAGGTCTGGTTTTAACCGACATTAGGTACATCCGTTTCGGATATAAACTATATATACACGTTTTATAGTCGGTCGGTATGCGACCGCCTTCTCGTAAGATCAATAAAATTAGTAAATGAATATACAGTTTTTATAGTATTGCGCAAGAGTCTATAAAATCATGTCTGATTATAATTTATCGGTACACCTGATTAAGTTAATTGCGAAATTATGGCTCGATGTGATTGGTTTTTCTAAGACAAGTTTACTCACATTCTGAATGCAGCCAACGCTCGAATGTCAGTTCTACGAAATAATCCAATGTGATACTTACTGCACGACATATTTCGCAGCTGTTGTTTTGACATCTACATCGGTTTTATAAATTTTTTGCTATTAAATTAGTTCCGAAATAAATTGGGTCAAAGCTTAGGTACAAACTTTTAATGTAACATTCTTTACATAGAGGTACATATGTATACGTGGAAATACCTAAAGCGACTTTCGGTTTTCATTTCACTGATTATTCCTTTTTGCTGGCACATTTACTAGAAGACTGACTCGGTGGTCTAATGGTAGCATGCGCTACTGCTGATCATGAGGTCCTGGGTTCGATACCCGAGTCGGGCAAAGTATTATTGGGTTTTTTAAATCTAGAATTACTCAGCAGCAGCCCGGAGTCTGGATTGGCGCCCCGTTGATGGTAGTAGGCTCGCCCCCTATTACATGGGACTTGAACATAACTGGAGAAAAGTGGATGTACTATAGGTACACCTCTGCCTATTCCTTCGGGAATCACAGGTGTGATGTTATGTTATTTACTAGAAGAAAATAGCTGCAACAGATTCACTTATAGTGGGTCCTGTCATATATTCCGATGAACTGTTTCAGTAGTTAAATATATTCCCTAATTTTCTTTTCGGATTAATCGATTTTATTGCTTAAGGCTTGCTATATTGTCAGACAAGGTCCGATCAGAATCAGATTCATTTACGATACATACACACAGTTTGAACCAGTTTCGTAAATCAAAATTATACTCGTATCTAACCTGCTCGTAATTCCTTACATATGGTGCTCGGTTTAGACATTCGTTACCTACTTCTGTGACTTACAACTAAGGCGTGTCTTAATGGCTGATACAATTTAGTTTACATGCTGTATGTTATATATATTGCGAATAAGTACGTAGATTACTTTTGTTTATATGTAAATGTAGGTGGCATGAGAGCAGCTTATACTGAATGAATGTACTGAGAATGTTGTTTCTATGTTTGCAGTAATTGGGCGTCGATGTTAGGATACATATCTAGGAAATTAAATTATGTACTTAATGTTGCACGTGTTACGGACTTTTTTTCTACTCAAGTATGCGGAAAAAACCTATTTAAAATATCCTCACTAAAAACCTTCCCGAGATGGCAGTGCAAGATCGTTCCGGTCTATTCAGAGTTCAATCTACGCAGGTAAATATTTGCATGTAGAGTCCAATTAATATAAATCGATTGAATGTCCAGTTGTAAATTAAAGTTAAGCATATAATCAGAATAGTCGTGACTATCACACGAACGATATGTCCAGCCTGCATCCAAGGCCGACTAGGATTTATTGTATTAGATCGTGGGATGACTCTAAATTTTAATAATCCCAATGTAAATTGTCCGTAATAAATATTAAATAACCCATACTGTATAATAAAGTACTAATGAGTTCGTTAGTATTTAAAGAGGCAATTCCTGGAATACGACGTGATTTATAAATTAAATTATGCGTTCATCATTCCTAATGATGATTATACTTTATTACAGAGCAACAATTCCGGTTATTTTAAAGAACGTTTACATTCTAATCTCAGTCCAATCTGTCAAAAATTGTATGGTGTTTACCTACATTTTTGACATTTGATTGTCGCTGAGATGAGATTGCGGCTAGATTTTGAACGTTTTTAATTACGGGAATTGGCCTTCAGTACAGAAGCCGCGCTTACTAGTTTTTGGAATCCATGGGGAATATTAAAAAATTAATATTTTTTTCTTTTTAAACAGATATATCTTATCGACCATGCAATCGATTTTAATAACACGATTAAATTAACTTTGCTGGATAGAAAAAGGTCCCAAAGTTACCCTTTTCGTAATGTTTAATCAATATAAACCAGACATTTTTTTTTATTTTTTATATAAATGAAAAGGTAATAAGACTGTTTAGGACGATTTGCTGAGTGTGTCTTGATAAAATAATTACTATGTTTAAATATCTACCAAATGCGCGAGGCACCCACTCATGAGCCTACTTCAGTTCAGTACGCGGCTCGAGCGCCGGATCATAGCGCCTTAATTGGCAGTTCAGTGCTGAACATAGACTTCTACCTCTACTCTACATAAATTATTGTGAGTCTTTATATTTAGAAGTACCAACGCTAGAGGAAATAATGTCTTCAGAAACTTCGAAATAAACCACAACTGTTTAAAAATTGAATTAGTTTTACAAAATAATTTCTAACTCTTTTATTGTTGTAATGTACCAATGTCACAGGCCAATAGATCAATAGGTACCTACATAGGCATAAGCAATAGCAATTTCTCGAGACTCAGCATTTCATCAATAGCTGCGTAATGCACATTTCTAACTCTGCCAAAATATTTTCCACGAAGTGCAACTAAGTTTACATCATTTGCATCCGATACTTCCGTAACTAATTCAGCATAAAATAGCCCATAGCCGTTACATCAAATTAACAGGAAAATTGGGTACCTACTTAAATTAAATGGTATTCCCTTTGTACTTACAGTGATACCAAATGCCTTTGGTAGTACCTATATAACTTCCTGAAACCTGTAAAGAGTTCAATGACAGTAGGTATGATCTCATTTATCAGGGGGCAAGGCAAAATCCGGTCTCAGGTTTTTAACACGTTTTATAAAGTTTCGTTCCTCTCCAACTTCGTCATTGGCGTTCATTTAATAAAGTCATTGACTAGGGACATTCAATATAAATATGCACGTTCAATATAATAGGTACCTATATGCAAACAAAGTAACTGCTGTTCATCTACTCGTGTATATACAAAGCTGGGTGGGCAGAGATCAAAAGCAACACGATTCTACGTCATACGTAACTATCACATGTGCAAAATCTTAATGGATGCATCAGATTTTCTCGCCTTATGCACAATATAAAATAAATAGTTACTTATCAGTTTATTTTTACTTCCTAGCCTTTAGAGGCAGGCCCTTTGTATACGACACGGTTTCATTACGGTACGACGTAAAAACCGCGTCGTAGAAAAAACGCGTGAGCTTGTACATGAGACGGCAAACAACCGGACGTGACAACGGTTAGGTGCGGCTTAGTTGTTTTTTGTGCAAAAAGATCATCATTGCTTATTACATGTATAGAAAACTTAAAAATAAAAAAAGGAAAAGAAGGTTTTGGATAGGTACATCCGATCATCTTATCAATTCTTATCCCATGTTACAGGCCTTTCATGAATCAATGTGATTAATAATTCTTGATTCATCTCCATTTTAAAACAAAATCAGCATAGGTAAGCCGTCACGAAACGTAAAAACATCCGGTGCCGTCTACAGACTCCCCTAGACGGCCATACAACATTGATGATGTGAATCACGCCGTGGACAGACACGTGACACGGCGCATACCGGCGACGGCGGCACCGTGCCGTAGTGCCGCCGCAGTGTCGTCATCAAGCTTCCATAGTGATCCATACAACACTGACGACCGTGCCTACACACGGCGAATAAACCGTAGTTTTTCACGGCAAGAAAAACGTGTGTGTACGTGGGCTTTATAATTTATTTATAATCTTTAACCATGCCTTTTTTTTTTTTTCTTTTTATCCTCTATGCCCGTTGCAGGACAAGGAACACTGTCTGGGAGTCTGGGACCAAAGAATTAATTACTTCTGCAAACGCTCTGAGTCAGTACTCAGTAGGTAGGTACAACATACTCACTCAATCGCCAAATCTGAAATAGACAAAACGTTTCAGTAAGAGGAACAATTATACAGTCAAACATTAGCTTCGGTTTACTAACCTGAACAAACCGAACAAGAACAAAAACAATTACTTAGGTATCATTCATTACTTAGGTGCAAACAGTCATACAACCGTGAAATGGAAAGTAAATCGTTGTGCAAATAACAGTGATATAATATTATAAAACCTCACGATTTATTGCGAATTGTAAGAAATTATTTGTTTGAACGAGCTGGATTTGTTTTGATCTAATGGAACACTGATAGTTGGCTATTTGTAAGAATTAACTGCTATTTTCATGCCAATCCTTGAATGGACACAAAACGGTTAGTTGGTAACGAACAAGCAATCTGTCACTGCTTTTGACAGTTTGTTAATCACATAAAATAGCCTGAACTGCTGTACGAAGGTTCTGGTAATTTGATAAAGGTGCTTAGTGGGAGTTACAGTTACAAACACCTAAGTATATTTTATAAGAATTACTGAAAAGATTACTCGATCTTAGAAAGTGAAAATAAATAAAACAAAACGACAGAGTTTAGCGCAACGGTGGTCCATTGTGTGCTAATAAAGAAAGAACTTACAATCGTAATGAAGTAGTCATAGTCGCACTATCTACGATCTCCATTCTCATACATATTATTCACACCCACACGTCATGACATTTACATCGATGAGCAGACTTGTTAAACAAATGATTTATAGTGAATATCAATTGGCCATGCAACCGAGGCGTACATAATGTTACCCGTCAAAACCAACGAAATATAAAATGTTCCAATTATCCACGTAATATATATTACTCAAGTAAGCTAGATAAATATCTTCTACGTACACAACCGAATAGTCTACTCCAGTCCAAAGACTCTGTTTAAGATCATATCTCGCCTTATTGCTTCTAAGATATAATGATTAAAAGCATAATAAAGGTTATAAAAGTTAGTTCAATGTCAGTTTAATAAATGTCAGAACTTGTCGACACGTAAGTGATTATAGCTCTTTAACTTACCGGATTTCTCTCATCTAAATGCCAACATTATGACCAACCGCAAAATATGTCTTTTACCTAACCGTGAGACGTTCCATTTCATAACGTTACAAAATAAAAAATAAAAGAACTTAGTGACTCTTGCAGTAACAAATAAATTATACCGTTGACTAAACACCGAATCTCTAGTTTCGTGTAAGGTAAATTCTTATCTGCAACGAGCGCCGTGAAGAGATTCCTCACAGCGATTAGAGTGCCTGTTGAAGGGCATATAATTGCGTGCTGCCTGCGAGTCGCGAGCACGTCAAAAGTAGATCAATTCGAAGCTCCGGAGTCATATGATTGCGAAGGTCGGCGCGAGCGCACCCGCGAAGCGCGAAGGGGAATGGCATCGACCAGCCTTTCAATTGCGTCTTCCAATTGCGAATCTACGCTTCGCTATAATTCGTCGATTAAACATTAAATTTTACCAATGTCATTGAGAAACAATCCAGATTGAACCAAATTTTCATTCTAAATTCCGCAACAATTGCAAAACAGAACGAGTAACAACAAGTTTTCGTGAAACTTTTGTCTCAGCATTACGCACTAAATCGAATATTTTTGTAGCATAATAACTAAGAAGTTCATTGTGTAACATTAGCACATGAGGAATATAATGTCTGTAATCCGTACATCATGTTATGTCAATTAATTGTGACCTACATTTACGCAATTTGATTCTCTGTCCATCATTGGATGGTAAAGAAATAAGCTTACGGTTTACGAATCAAGATACCTATCATGAGTAACCTTGCCTTAATTCTTACGTATCCGTAATGTATTTATAAGTATCGTATAGCAAAGTGCAATGTTTCATATCCTATAAATAGGTTGACTTTTTTAAAATTTCCGCATAGCTGTCACACGTTTTTATTGATTACACCAAAAAAGGTTTTGTGGTCTAGACCTTACAAAAAATTTAAAAGGTTATCATAACAGTATTCAAAATATTCTTAATTATTCACTTTGATCTGGTTATTGATCTTTTATTGGTAAACAGCGCCATATTTGGAATTGGCACATTGAGTAATAATAACCTTTTTCAGGCAATACTGCTGGCTACAAAATAAAAATTCATCGTTGTCCTTGATTCGTCTGATGTCCAAAATAAACCATTTCCGATCCATCGAGGCTAATCTTAATTCATGTTTTTGCTGTGGTATTCCTTGACTTATACGTACTTACAAGTTTTTTAAGTGGATTGAAGGCATTCTACTACACTCGCCTAGTAAAAAAACAGGAAATATACTTTTACTTTTCTTAAAATGTACCTACGAGTACCTACGTATTGCAAACAGTTATAACGTACTTTTAAAATTTTGCTAAGTAATTTTTTCTTAAATGGATATTTTCCCTAAATACTTATCTTTTCCTAGATTCTTAGAGAATTGTTGCTGAGGACAGTCTTCAGTCAGTCAGTCAGTTCAGTTTGTCTGAGCACTACAATTCAGCCCATTTCAGCCAGAGTTTCCCCGCAAGTAACGTAAGCTGATATGCTGACTCTGGCAAGAATTCTATCCATTGCAGACAGAATTACCTCCCAATGACGTAGATACAGCTTTCGAAAGGATATATCGACAGTTAGGTACATTACTGATACACTTATAAACAATTAGTTCATATAGATCATTGGCTACACGTGTGTGTGCTGGATTGTCACCGAGGGCGTGGCTCGTAGGCGGTCGGTGCATTTCGTAAGTGGTCGGGTCACGGCATGCCCAGGCGCATGGCCTTAGCCTGACTAATTGCCTAATAAGACAATATACCCTACCATATTAATGACCAGATACAATAGTAAATGTACAGGCTTTGAAAAATTGTTCTCGCGTATTTTAACTAATGTATTGATTGATTGTTCTATGACCTCACATATGGTTATTAATGTATTTGGGTATTATTGTGTATTGTTCTGATTTAAAAGATGATTAATTGTAGGGGCTCTATGTTGGACAAATCAGTGGCCATGCAACTTTGGCCTCATGACGTGTTGGACATCGACAACAAAATATACATTTAAAAACCACTAGGTATAGGTATCTGAGATTCTAAGATGTTTATACTAATAATAAACCTCTATTTTAAACCATAGAGAATCCATACAGTAGTGTTAGTATGTCTCACACATTATGGAATACCTATACCTACATGTAATGAAAGTCACTTTTCTGAATAGTGTAGGTACATGTCATAGTTAGCCTTTCGAATTACGTAAGCAAAGTTTATAGTCAAACTTGTAGATAGATAATTCAAGAGACAAGTTTCAAAATCAAAATATTTTATTTCACATAAATATGGCACTTATGAAACGTCAGAAGCTAGGTGCACGGTTTCAATTGGTCGTTTTCTATGGAGAAGAAACTCTTTATGAAGGTTTATGTCTGCATGCCCCATGTCTAATAAATGTCTGTTAAATGTCTACATAATCTGGTTGTAGGACTTAGTATTGTGGTATTATTGTTATTTCCAAACAAATTAGCTCTATTTTCACGGAATTTAAATTGGTAAAGAGTTTACATGTTTGCTTGTAAATAATATAAATTGGACCAAATTCGTGCATGGGCGTGACCAGTAATTATTTAAATTATATTATTCCCTTTAGGTTCAGCCATCTTGATACGATCAGCGCATGAGTAATCGCATCTGTCAAAATTGTGGTCCCGCCATGGCTGCGCACGCAAGCGATTTGTTCGTTTGATAAATTCCATTTAACACAACTGCTTAAGGGGGAAGCGATAAGGTAGCCCACGAAATTCAAATTTTCTTACGATTTTTACAATTTGCAGCTCAGTGTCTGAGTGTATGCTGATTAAAGTATGATTCGCGACTGTAACAAATATGTTTTTACAGAAATAAAATCATTAGAATTAGTAATAGGTACAACTCCTTAAGTTAGTATAATCCTCGAATGTCATGATTTCATGAAATAATCATTCTTAGAATAACTTGGTCTTAGAGAGTTCTATTGATGACTTTAATGATTATAATTCTGTAAATGGATATTTGTTACGGTCGCGAATCATACTTTAATCAACATACAACCCAATACTGACCTGCAAATTGCAAAAAAACGTAAGAAAATTTGAATTTCGCGGGCACCCTGGCGCTTTCGCCTTAAGGGATAAAATCTACCGTATAATTTCAAAGCGTCAACCTTGAGTAGATTTTTGTTTTTTTTTTGCAATATTTTGGTTTCCGACTTTGGTGATATATGGTCTGGTACATAAATAGCACAACTGATGAATGGCGCCAGAATGCATTGCGAGAACAGTTTTAAATTAAGAATTAATTTACTTTAAAAATATTTAAAATACTTACCAGTGCCACTAGAAATATTGTTTTACGTTTGTCTCTAAAAGTACGTTCACAGTATGCATCCTCATAAATCAAAACTGAATGTTTCATAAGCGAGTGACTGGGCGACAATAACCAACGAACGTGGTCTAGACGTGGGTTGAGCAATCGAAAAGTAGCGATATACAGCCTCCTTAGTGCTGACCTAAAAGATTTTAAGCCGTACCTTACAAGTTCTATGCGTATTCGGAGCTTGTATCGGAGAAGCATTGCAATGTTAAAATGGGTACCTGCGCTAAGTGCGCAAGACCAGCTTATTTACAATGTCTAGTTAGGAATATCTGTAATCTCTGATCTATCTGTAATAATAATAATAATAAAACTCCACCGCCGTATCTCTACGTTGACGTCGTGGTAGGGCTTGCGCGCTCAGAACTCTAGATCTGTGCTGGTAGAGTTTACTTTGCCGGAACAAGTCTAGGGTGAGAAGCCAGACCAAGAAAGATACGGAAACCCGCAGGGCAGCATGTGGCGAGCTGTTGGCAGTAGCGACCCCACGGATCATATCTCCCGAGAGAAGTCTTGTTTTTCACCTCTGGTTTGCCTTTATTGGCCGGCTGGAGTGACGGGCCTCTGCGAGTTGGCTTCGGCCTCTCGTACGCCTTCCAAAGGTCCGGGACCACATGGTCCCAAGATATGTCAAAAAATATAATAATATCGTTATCGTTACTTATTTATGTACAAATTGTTCCTTTCTAACAGAGCACCTGCCATCTAATCTCTTCACCACCCTTATTGGACTGGTAGAGAATGCCTAAGGCAGTAAGTCCGCCTTTCTACTTTCTTAAGTGTGAAAAGTTTAAATAAATAAATAAATCGTTTATTGGGAACAAAACAAATACATTCAAGAAAGTGTTAAACGATGATAGCTGCAATTGTTAAAAACGGTGGCGCAGCTACCAACGCCCGACTCCTAATGGGAGGGTAGGTTGTTCCAAGGCTTTAACAAATTTTTAAAGAAATATAATAATACATTCTGAGATAAGTGCCGTGTGTGTGGTACCTAATGTTAAGAGAGAGTGAGGGTGTTTGTGGTGTGTCGCACCGTGAAACGGAAACGGTCAACAGGAAAATTTTAGAAGCCTCTCTTCAAAGGCTTCCCGAAACCCCAACGCATGTTCAGCGATTATTTATAGTTTAGGAGCTAGACGGTTTTTAATATTTTTTGGGAAATTCTTATTTGGTCACTTTTTTATTTTTCTCTTCCTCTGACGGATTTTATGAAAATATATTTTTTTAATTACATATCCTTATGTCTAGGTTTACGATCGACAAAACATACTATTTGTCTAAACATCACCAAAAGTGACTAAAACTTAGCTCAAAGGGAAAATTTTTGTTCGACAAGATTCGTTCTAGATATTTAATCATTAAAAAAAGAAAAAAGAAGGGTGTCAATGACCCCAAAGTAGTTTTAAAAACTTCCTCGGGCCCTTCCGGTTCCTTCAACACAATACGAATAATAAGTTCTCTTCGGGACATTATTTGATGAAATTGGAGTTCGAACATGACAGGTAAGGCGAAAACATAATTGTTCATACTTAGTGGTACTGTGTTTTCGCTTGGAGTAATCCATCTTTTATGCTCTTCCTAGCATCCAAATAAGCTGAAAGGAATAAAAAAAAAAAGCAGTTTAGCTCCTAAATTTTAAATAATCGTTGAACATACTTGGGGGTGTTCCGGGTAGCCCTTGACGAGAGGCTTCTAAAATTTTCCTTTGGACCTCGTTTCACGGGCCACACTGTATGCGCAGTCGACGCCATCTTGGGTCTAGTTATTTAACGCGCACTGTACGTAAACTACTTCAAAAATTCTAATTCTTTAGTTTGTTTGTACCTAAATACTGTATAATAGGATTAGACATGTCGACTGGGTATTACAATTTGTAATATCATGCCTTACATATCAATAAAGCCTTCAGTTACATTGCATCACGGAACAGAACCGGCGATGTAGTGTGACATGGTACTCAACCGGCTTGAGAGTAGGTATGTCATCATAACACTATGTCAAGTTTACAACTGTCCACACGAGACGGTTTGATATATATGTAATTAATTATTTCAAGTCCTTGGGGGTTAAGCAATCAGTGATAATGATCTTGTAACTGTCCTTGTCTCTGGTAACGAGATCTGCAATATTCAGGAGCTAGACCACCACTAGCCGTATTATTGTAATCTTACTTCAGTGTGGGCAAGAGATAGAGCATGACGTCCTCTATAGCTCCCACTGAAGTAACATTAAAATAATACTGCTTTAAGAGGGGGTGGTTACCCCCCTGGTAGAAAACAATATTGAAAGATCGATTCATATGGTTGAAACATCTGACGCCAATTCATTTGTAAAGTGACATGAAGACCTATTTACCTACCTACATACAGCCCAGGCAGCTTACTTTAATTTCAGTGGTAGATAGAAAATTATCATCGTCATCGGTTTTGAGTATGAATTACTCAAAACTTTCCTCACGACATTTTCCTTATTCCTCCGCATCACATGCCCATACCATGACAACCTGGCTAAAAGAGTACCTAAGGAAAGACCAAAGAAACGATGGATGGACTGTGTGAAAGATGATATTTTATGGCTAGAAAGGGGGTGACTACCGAGATGACGACTAATAGAGAAGTATGGAAGAAAGTAGTAGTAGTGTGGTAGAGCCGTGCTTTCCAATAATTTAGATACATGCGAGATCTATATTACGACAAAGACTTCGGGTTAATGCTGTGTATGTGTTTAGTTGCTAAGCCTTTATATAAATAAATAAAGGGACATGTTGCGCTGAGCACAAATAAATTGGGTTATGGCCAGGAGAACGATGACAGAAAATTCACATCCAAAGAGTACTTACATAATTATCAGCAATCCTATAGTAGTCCACTCCTTGACATTACCTCTTCTACTGTAAGTACGCCACTAAATTTGATCGTCTGTCACTCCCGCCTCGTCCGTTACAAATCCCGCAGTTATCAATTTTCTCTCTCACAGAAAGAGGAGGCCTGTGTCCCAGCAGTGGGAACATTATAGGCTGATAATGATGATGATGAATCTAGAATTTAGTTTAAACCTACTTTCTTATTATAGGTGATAGTCATCGAGATCAGTAAAATTTCTACGCAGGCAGTTAAGTATTGCTTAAAGCTTTCCAAACTATAATGTAGACGATAATCAAATTACGTTTTATTTATTAGTGAGCATGTTACCAAAATCCGTATGCCGAAGTAGGTACATACATAACTTCCACTGTATGGTTTGCAACTAGGAAGTCATCAGCTCTCGAACAGGGGTACCTGTGTGTAGCGTCTATGGTAATAGACGCTGGAAGTACGTCACGAGTTCACGACATTCAAATGCGTATGCGCCATTATTAAACCATTCGTGAAGAGCGCTGCAATTAATCACTAGAGTGTACGTTAATAAGGTTCACTTCAACTCAAGCGGCTTGTAACAGGAATAGTACATTTTCTGCTTCAAAAACATCTGATGTAATATGTGTGGCTTATGTATCATTAATTCAAAGCAAAGAGAATGTACGGAGTCCAAAGGTACGATAGTGTTCGAGGTAAACTATTTTGTGGTTTGATCTGTTTTAGTCACCGTCACCATCTTCCGCTCCGTTCTTCAGTCCGCTGATCTGTTTCTGATACCATAGATTTCACCTGCCGTTTCTTCATAGTGTTCGTTTGAATCACCTGGACAGGGTAGTAGCTTTAATATGCCAATACAGGCCTGTCCCGAAATAAATATTATGTCTAGGCACTCACTATAGGTACCTATGTGAGGTCCATGACGTGGTTGTTGTGTTGCGGCTGCTCCTGCCTATCCTACCTATACAGACTGTCCCAGACCGAGTGGTCCAAAGGCAAATGGTGTAAAGTGGAGGTGGCCACCTATCATCTAAAAATTTTAAAGTTAGGAAATTCTTAATTTTTTTTTTAAATCTATTAGAAAAAAAAAACAGATGTGGCTACCACTAGGCATGATTTCTATAGGCATTTACCTGCCATATAACACGAGTTGTGCCTACAGCTGTCCACATACGGCCTAATTCCAGCCAATACTTCCAAATAATGACAGTCAAAAAGATCAGATAAATTGAATTCAAATGAGATCAAACCTGATTGTTTGCTTGCAAATATCGTGTGCAATAATAAAGTGAGATCGGATAAGGCTCGCCAACACGTATGAATGTCGCAAATGTAGCGATGGTTTTGAGAGATAACTAGTCGTGGATTGTTCCCTAAGGCCGGACACCATTGATTGATGGACCGGCCGCATTCCACTGTAACACCTTGCGAGTGGTGACAGGCATTACGGTGCCGTTCTAGGAATATTGACAGTATTGTAACAGGAAAAGTGGTAGAAAGAGTTTAAGTGGGACTAGCAAGACAGGAAGCATTCAAATCTAAAAACACCCCTTTGGAGATAATTACAATGATCTCTGCTGGGAAGATGTGCAATGAAAATCTGAAGAAGACTTATTTATTTTTCAACACGCTTGCTCGTAAAGTGGCTCTTATTGCACCGCTTTTAGGTTCATAATGCAGTGTATTAAACACGCGTGCTTTTTCCTTTATATTACCGCACTAGTGCGGTAATGTGCGCCACAGATAACTAGTCGGAGATGTGCGCTTTTTCAATTTTATCAAAGAGACTTCATTCCTTTTTATAAATAAATAAATAATAATCATTTAGTTCGAGCAACAAGACTCCATAGTGTTAGTAACAATATACTTACCCCCCCCCCCCCCCCTTTTACCTCATGCCTACATATCATAAATAAAATATGATAAGCTTTTACCTGCGGCTTCGCCCGCGTGGATGTCAGAAATTATTCCACGGGAACGTACTACTGGGATTAAAAGTACCCTATGTTCCGTAATACTCTGTTGGTTTATGTAGCGAACGTCAGAAAGCTCCCAGTCGGCATGACTTTTTCCGACATCTTCAACAATCATCATATTTCAGCCAATTTATACAAAACCTTAATACAATTTTTAAACATTAATTAATATAAATTAAAACCTTAAAGAATTATACACCTAAAACTTCCTCATGAATCACTCCGTCCATTGGTGAAAACCGTATGAAAATCCGTTCGGTAGTTTTTTAGTTTATCGCGTTCAGACAGACAGACGCGGCGGAGGGACTTTGTTTAGTTAAAATTATAGCAGTCACGCTCTAATAACAAATAAAAAAGAACTGTTGATCGAGAGGACCGATTTTAATGAAATAAAGACTAAAATGTTACAAATACAAACCCAATGCCTTAAATCTCTTAAAACGAGGTAAGTACACACAATTTTTAATATTATTTGTGAATTTTAAAATCGACACCTATTTTACCCTCTTAGGGGATGATTCTTGAAAAACGCTGAACCATGTATAATAATTCTTTATTTCCTACTAAAAGCATAAATTAGAATTTTCATATCCCTAACATAAGAAATGCTGGGTTTCCCATACAAACTTTCATCCCCTATATCACCCCCTGTAGGATTATTTTTGAGACAAAAAGTAGCCTACGTCCATCCCCAGGATGCCATCTATCGCCTTGCCAAATATTGAAATCCGTTCAGTGGTTTAGGCGTAAAAAGGTAACATACAGACAGACAGACAGACAGACAGAGTTACTTTCGAATATATAATATTAGTATGGATTAACATAATATTTTATCAAATTATTTATTTTTGTCAAAAAAATAACATTCTTTCGTGTCTTCATCCAAATAACATACAAAATATTCAGTTTTTATGTTTTTAATATCTATTAGACTGTTCGACAGCTTCGTGCCTTTGCCTCTCCTTCAACCTGCGAAGATACCGCGATAAAAGGAATCCGCGGGCCATATTTCATAATTGTATCATAGGTAATTAGTTTATGAAACTTATTTTTTTGCCTCGCAAGTGTGTTGAAAAACGTCGTATGACACGCGTGTGTATTGATCATTACACACTTGTATCAAAATGTATGTACTTATGTACTTATTATATGTATAAACTAATAATAGAAAGAGAAAACATTTTGTTTTTTGTATGTTTGTTACGCTTTCACAGCTAAACGGCTTAACCGATTTTGAAGAAATTTAATATGGGTATACTTTGAACCCTAGGGAAGGACATAAGTCACTTTTTATCGACATACCACGCGGGCGGAAGCTAGTTTTAAATAAAACGCGCGGACAGGTAGATATTTCCTTTCTTTTCTTTTATGTATCTGTTATTGTGTTCGTAGCAGTACCTCTACATACTTTCTGCTCTTTTTTACACCTTACAATAGTTACGCCTCAAGTCTCTCATTGATATCTCAATCAAAAATTGCACAATAACTTAACATGTTTTCTACAGAGATAAACATGTATTAAACTGATTTCGATTATCAAAGTTAAAGACACTGATTGGCTGCGGTTTGAAAACAGATAATCAATTAGATAATTATACGTACAGGTATTAAACTCTATTAAAGCTTACGACATGTGAGTGAGACAGGTTGGCCGGATGTGTGTGCGTGTAGCGAACAACAGGTAAGATAGAAGGGCCACTCGTAAGAACAAATAAAAAGGATTTACACTCATTCAGCTTCAAGTACTTCACTACTACTACTTACTTACTTCAGCAGGGTACTTCAGCGTTACTCACCTGCTGACTTTCTGAACTTAGGATTCCGTCAAAAGATTCGAGGAAGCGAAACCCTAGAAAGAAGTAGGTACGGGGTTCAGCCAATGAGTTAGTGAACGTAAAATGGAGTTTAGCGCCTGCTACACGGTAGCCAACCGCGTCCCCGACAGAGGTGACCTTGGTTGGCGACCGGCAGAGCTGTTTCAATGTTTGGTCGTAAACCACCATCTACACGATTGTAAGCCACCAAGGTCACCTCTGTCAGAGACGCAGTTGGCAACCGTGTCCGCTTCCGTATACTAAGTACCTATTGGATTACTGCCTCTGCGCATATTCATCCTGCAGATAAACATAATGCAGTGGGTAGTCAACTGCCTTTGCACTGCACCGTTAACCTCTAGACTGCAACCAATGCACGCTCCTGTGAGGGTCTGGGGGAGCTTATTTAGTTGCCGATAAAGCTGGTGCTTTGTACAACCGAATAGACGGAACTTCTAAATCTATCTGCCTGCAATATCCATGCGTAAACGAAGGCGCGCGCGCCTCGCCCATCGCTCTCGTGTGTGCTTCTCGTAAATAGTGTCAGCGCTAAATAACCGCACATGCCGCGCTTAATTTAACGTTCTCACTTAACTTATGGGTTTACGTTTGTGGTAACTTGTTAACATTGTCTTTTAATAGCACTTTATAGTAGGTAAAGTAAGGTGGCTATGATTTCGTTCAGTTTCGAAATAACTACTTCATACTTAGAATTGTATGGTACCTACCTAGTCTTTTAAGCACCTAGGTAGCATTAGAAAGTCAGGCCTCGGCGCGTTGTGTTCCACGCGCGCCTCAAAGAGATGTCAGCAACATTGAAGGGGTCCGCTAGGACCGATGCCTGCCGGGGTTGCGGGATGTTCGAAAGAGTTACCGTGGCCCCCGCACAGGCAACGGAAGGAACACGGGTGGGTTTTAGTCAGTAAAAGTCTGACACGCCCTCCCACTCCACCCAGAGCGGGAGAAGTCATTTGATGATTTCCCATCCACAAAAAAAAGGCCTCTGCTGGCTTAAATACTCTCCCAGAAAAATACTCTACCACAATGCACATAGGTAGTCTTCTTTATTATAATACCGAATAGGTAGCTTACCATAAGTATAGATACTTAAAACGATAAAAAAATTCCGACCAATAAAAAAAAACTATAAAACTCACGCCAAATGTACCTATTTTGTAAGAGTTGCTCAATGGCACAGCCAAAATCAATCTGACCCCGGTGAACTACAAATAATGGTAAGTAGATTGAATCAATGCAAACCTATACAATATCGATGGTTAGTAATGAATGAAACCTTATTTGGTAACGTTTATAAATCTTATCTCGATGGATTTACATAGTTATATGTAGGTACCTATTTACAATTAAGATATCCAGATGCATCAGATATTTCATCGCTTAAGTTAGGTATTACTGAGCAAAGAAATATAAATCTTGATCTATCTGACGAGTGGATGTTTCAAGTTTAAATACCAATATAGGTACAGCAATAGGTTGTTGGATATCAAAGAATTTCAAGATACTGCTGCGGACTAAATCGATTTGGAAAAAAAATGCGAAAATCAGTTTAGGTTGCAGGTGTAGTCCTACTATGAGTGAAACTCATGACAGGAACCTAGTCTGGTATGGTGTATAAGAAGCTAGGTGTTATCATGTGTACAGGACTCCTACTCTTTAGTTAGGTACATACAATCAGCAACTAAAGTCTATTAGCACTGTCACTTTTACCTAAGTACATGACGTCATCACATTGACACAAAATTATTCGATAAACTGCTTTTTATTAGGTAATAGCTGTTACAATTTTAATTAAATATCCATAATTATGATTTAATAACTGAACTGTTAAATCGACTTTTGTTGTTGCCCGTACCATCCAGGCGTGAGTTTTAAATGCTTGTTCACGTAGAACACGGTGCTTGTTTACGTTAACTAGCGGGTACGTGGTAGGCGCGGTCACGAAATATCAAACGTATGGCATAAGTATCGAACTGTTCAGGTACAAAACGCAGGTGCGGTGTAAGTAGCGGGCAAGCTCGCGACTAGCGCGTGCGGCGCGTTCGCGGCAATTTCAAACGTGTGAAGTTGCCATGCTTCTGTGTGTTCACGTCGAACTAGCGGTGCGCGCGCGATTCACGCGCAGCGTCAGATAAGATAAGATCAACTAGTTTGAACTTACACAGCCGCGCAAGCGCCTGGCGGCCAATGTGAACCCGAACTCGTTAACACCACTGCGCCCGCCGCCGCCCCCGCAACCGCGTGTTGTACGTGAACAAGCACTAAAACTTGTCCAATTTTCGAACCCTTGACCAGACTGCGCACTACTACAGGTTACAAATTGTTATGATATTGCAATTAACCGCATAAACCGGGGGTCAACCGGACCGCTTCATCGATTCCGCAGGTGCGTTAATGACGCAAGTTAGAACAGATTGATTGCTACATCATAACAAGCAAGTAAACAACTATTTGTGCATGATTGTCCTTAGATTAACTTGTTGTGACATTAATTTTCTTCAAAATAATTAAGGTAATCAGTTTAAATAAGAGAAAACAGGGCGTAATGTGATGATATGTGGAAAAGCCTGATTTAAAAAACGACACTGGTATGAATATTAAGTAATAATATATTATACAATAGTATAACACCTAGTAGTATAGTATACTTGACAGTTTGAGAGCATGTGTGTATTCCATGATGGGGTAGGCAGAGGTGTAACGGTACTAGGTACACCGACTTGACCCCAGTTTTGTTAAATCCCACGCACCAAATAAGGGGTGAGGGGCGCTCTTATTGCCATTACCCAGGCAAAAATCTACACTCCGGGATGCTACCGAGAAAAATTCCTAAAGGCAAGGCCCTATTACACTTCTCGATCATTATCGGGGATTGAAAACAGGACCCCACCTTCAGCCGTCATCCAATAGGTGCGGGTCTACACTAGACCAACGACGCAGCCACCATGCCAGGTGCCAAAATAGTTTGATAGTCAAATATGAAATCAGCTATTCATCATGCATAAAAATACAATTAAATACAATACAACAAAGAGACTGCAAATTAACTAAAAGTTTAACAAAAACTAAGATGTCTCAAGAAACATTTAAGTAAGTAGTTTAGTTACGTTATGTCCGAGACAATCTATGTGAATTACAATGAAGAAAGATCTTGTGAAACTGTCCTATTAATTATGGTGGCTCGGCCTACTTGGTCGAAACGAATGTGAATTTTCCGCAAAGATTAAATAGAGATAACTAGACGAGATTAATTGTTGAATAATCCTGTGCCTGAGTAAATTGGATATCTAAATGATAACCAGTTGGTAGGTAATTGTTGCTTATTTAGGGCATCACGTCGTTACCAAGACTGTATCAAGAAAGCCACCTAATAAGAATGTTCAGTTTTCGCATCATATTTTTAAAAGAGCCGTAAAATACTGGTACCTAGGTATTTAGCTACATCCGGTTAGACTAGAAGCCGACCCGAGTATAGTTGGGTAAAGGTTAGGCTGATGATGACTGTTTAAACTGCAGCCAATTTTTAATAAATATAATCCAATCGATACTTGGTTTACAGTGGTTCACTGGACATCAGAGGGGCAATTGCCTAACACACTTACAGTAGGAATCGGTTTCATTTTGACAGTTTAACAACATTCATTACGTTATTTACGTTGTTGAGTAGACAAATTTTCCGAACATATTATGAAGCAATGGATTAGCAATTTGCTTCAAAATCATTCAGATTGTAATTGATAGTGTGTTACGCAATTAGGGTGCAGGTGTACCTAGCAGAGGCGAAACGCGCTAACAACTCCATTCCTACTAACTTCCCTTTGGAGGATCGAAAGAGTAACTTCACCTATCACCATTGAAAAATAGCACATTCAGTCATGTCTACGACTGCCAAATAATATATATTCCAACAACAACACAAATTGTTGTAAATAAGCCGACGCCACAACGTGATAATCGTATTTGTATGACTGTTTGTAACTGAACAATTTCTTCTTCGGCTTCCCTCCTACGAAATGTCAAGCATCGCCACTGGTACCTAGGTATATATATGTTGATGAAAGTTTAACCTTCATCGTCATCTTGCAGTCTATCCAAACGCACATAGCTCTGATGGTTCTTAAACCATTACATTTTTATCCCCACTAAAAACATTCTGAGGAACCTATCCAATGGTAAAGATTAACATGGTTAACTATTTACGTTTATTAAAATGCTTGTCGGTATGCGTGTTGAAATTCCACCTGCATTTATTTAGTGTCAGTCCAATGTTAAGTTACAACTTCGGTTTTGTAACACTAGAACAAGTACATACAGGTAAATAAGGCACTATTTAGTGTATTTACCTGACAGCCTCAGAAGAAGGGTTGTTTTTTATTGGGTAATTAATGATTAAATACTTTTTGACGTTGGTTAGGTATAGCATAGCAATGTTATGGACATACTTAAAGAAGATAATAATTGCTTTATTTTCAGGCAACTAAGGCCCATAGATAAAATACACAAAATAGTCTTACAATAAAATAATAAACTAATACATAATAAAAACATCACTACAAAATGTATTTATTATTTTTGGTCGGCGACGTATTGCGCTGAGTCGTGGTGTCATGTAGCTTTCCGCGAAAACGCCGATACACGACACCCGTCGGCCAAAATTCCTCCTTCAAAGTCTCCAGGTGATGAATCGGTACCCGCACTACAAAAGATTTGAAGTTAATCTTATGGCGCGACTCCAACCTCTCGACTCTCAAGGTGAACTTGGTCTTCATCCTGATGTACTCTACGATCTCCTCTATCTTCGTGGAGTGATGTAAACGAGACAAGTATAGCTGTGTCGATGGAATAGCGAGCCGCAGCAACATGTCGGGACCAGTCAATGCGGTACCGCACTAATTGCGACAAGCAGGCTTCTTCTTCTTCTCCACGCGAATGAAGCCTTCTTCATCGGCCTGTCCTTGGCTTGTTACCGGCGGTAACGAGCTTCGAACTGCTTCGGAGGGCCTTTGGGCACTTCTCGTATTATTAGCAAGTACAACTTATGATATAATGTAGACCATGTAGTTTCCCAGACTTTGCTTAATAAGTTAAATTATTGTTAAGCTTCGTATTTATTGTTAGAAACAAGAGTAAAGTGATTCTCAGTCATCCATATCACCTCACCTCTCTAATGTTGAAACATTTGTTGACATTATGTACAGTGCCCGTCGCGTAAAAAGAACGCTGGCCGTTTACCTGCGCACTGAGCGATTTATCCATTCCAGCCTATTCCAAAGTACTAAGTAGCTAGTAAAGTACCTATTATGATTCTACAATAAAACAATTACACTTACGTTTATAAAACAATAGCCACTTATAAAACAGTACACACTTTAGGACGCGATTGTACCCGTGCGGTGACATCTCCTCCACTGTCGCTCAGCGTTCTCTTTACATGACGACAACTATACAAGCATCTCTGCAGATTTCAGTCAGTCTGAGTCAGACTCCTTTCTATTCCGCTCCGCCACACGGTAAATTAAATCATTTATCACATACTTTATTATCAATTTACCAGCTATGCCATATAGGTACGTCTGATATCTGTTAATCGCATTTTCTATCCATACATGTGGCGATATAAGCGTTGTTGCAAGATCCTTTATGCCCGGTAAAAGTTAGTATAGCTAGCTTAGAAATGTTAGAACGACACCTGTTTCTGACGGGTATATCCGTCGAAGGAATTCCAGTCAAGTGATTAGAACTAGATCGAACGTTTTAATATAGCTACTTGTGCGCTAACGGTGTGCCGATAAATACCTCTGTCGAAACGGCCATATAGGCTGATAAGTGCACTTCCATTTTGGATTTGAACTCTTGGAAATGCACTATTATTATCTGTAAAAACAGAAGCGAATAATTTGCCTTGACCATTTTAATTAAGGCGTGCGATTGGAGAGGGCTATGTCCAGTGCAATATGATAGCCTGATGATGATGATGTGACTTAAATCAGTAGGTAGGTACCTAGAAGAAAGGTAGGGGTACCTATAGAAATAGAAAATATTTATTATCTAGGTAAGCAGGCTCACAAGTTAATATCGAATTGAGACGACATGAGTGATGAGTCGCTTAAAATACAGGGTGTTCGAGGCATGGTTGAACAAACGGAAACAGCGAAGTGGTGCGGTCATGTGCTACTCACGCCAAAAAACTCGGACTTTTCTCTACGTATTTTTTTTAAATCAATTTTATTCAAAAAATCAAAAACTACTATCTGCTCAAAGTATGAACTAAGTAGCTTTGGGATAGTTTTCTTGGCATTTTGTGGATATCTATGGGTTTAAGTGACGAATTTCGGTAATTCTTGAATTTTTTAATAAAATTGATTTAAAAAAAAAAGAAAAAAAAATCAGAGTTTTATGGCGTGAGTAGCACATGACCACACCACTTCGCTGTTTTCGTTTGTTCAACCATGCGCCAAACACCCTGTATTACCTACAACTCGGTCACAATATATTATTTGCCAATGAGCCCCAAACTTGACAGTTAGTCTGTATCTTGGGGCTATACTTTTTACGATAGGAAACACTAGTGGAAAATACCAGTAAGTATTACCTGTCGATAATAATTTGCAGCGATTTATCAATACAGCATCATCGTGCATTGGGTAACGGTTGACAAAGGGTCGGTCACCGTGAAATGAGTTCTCTATTTCATTGAGTTACTAACTATGGGCCAATTACCCGTCCAAACTAGGCCCTGGTAAAAATCAATTGTTCTAATCGGTTGATTAGTAATTTTTCTTGTCGAAATCGTAATAATTATTGCTTTGTTTTATGTTATAGTCAGTTGGCTTGCAATTAAGTAATTTGAGATCAAACTGGAAGCTGGATTAAGCTGGAGAGGTAACTACTCGAAAAGTGCAGATTAATGAAGAAATAATAGCAACCTATGAAACGGAGACAAAAAAGAGCTTTTTAGTAATACATCTAGATAGTTTAGACTGAGAAGCAAACAAAAAAACTGTTTGAATAACCATTATTTATTGATAAAAGGCACTTGTTTTGTAGGAACATTCACATATTTAAAAAAGTAACAATCCGAATTTAAAACCATATATTATATTTTTAACATAATTTTTGCATCTGACAAAACTGAATGAAGCGCGTAATCAGAGATTTAATTAATACTTTGGAATAAACTAAAAATACTACAAAAAATCTCTCATTGTATTCTTACTCTACATAATTATAATAAAAACCAATAATAAGCATAAAATACATTCTATGTTCTTTAACAGAAACTGAAAAAGTCATACGCAATTATTTAAAATATAACAAAACTAAGGGAATTTACTGATTTTCCTTATGTATCTAAATATTCACAGCCCCCATTTACACGTTTTCAGTTTTTAGTTAGCTGCTTGTGTTTATTGACACAAAAATGCAACTTGAAAGTTTAATCAGGCAATTCAGTAACTATTAGATAAACTTCCGAGTTACACTACTAACATACAAACATCTACTAAAAGCATACTATATTGACATCAAGCAAACTTGCACTAATTACTGGCCACATGTAAACTAGCCCCACAGGTTCACTAACACTAAACTCCACTTAAAACTATCATACATTACAAATAGCCTGGTATACTTCAAGATGGTTGCCCTCAGACGGAGTGAGGGTCAACTGTCTGCTTGCCTTCAGGAATATGACGGTTCCAGGTTTGGCAGGTATAGGTTCCGTATCACAGGCTTCGCCGGCACCTGATGTGATGATGATCAGGCTTGGACTAGGACGGTTCTGTGTGTTGTAGGAGTCGCCGCTTTCCACCTGGAGGAATGGGTTTATGTAAATTAAAATACATTCAATCAAATCAATTCAAATAAAGTCAATTAAGGGGTCTGTCAATTATGTTCAGCAGTGAACGTTAGACTATGTATCGCAAACGAGGATGTTTTGATTAAGCCATTACAAAAGCACACAACTTCTTATAATATTTTTAAAACCTACAAAACAATACTCGAGAAGTAACCAGTTTGTGCTGTAACCACAGTTTAAGCAGAGTTAAAGCCTCGAATAACTTCTTGCAAAAATAAAGATTTTCTTTCTTCGACATAAAAGGGCTATAGCCAGGTAGTCAACGATCCAAAATTACTACCCAAAGCAGATTTACTAGTACACACATAATTTTCTCGTTATACCTTTAAACTAACAACAGCGAAATCCGGTACAGTACACACATAATTTTCTCGTCATACCTTTATCCTAACAACAGCGAAATCCGGTACAGTACACACATAATTTTCTCGTCATACCTTTATCCTAACAACAACTAAATCCGGTACAGTACACACATAATTTTCTCGTCATACCTTTATACTAACAACAACTAAATCCGGTACAGTACACACGTAATTTTCTCGTCATACCTTTATCCTAACAACAGCGAAATCCGGGACAGTACACACATAATTTTCTCGTCATACCTTTATTCTAACAACAGCGAAATCCGGTACAGTACACACATAATTTTCTCGTCATACCTTTATCCTAACAACAACAAAATCCGGTACAGTACACACATAATTTTCTCATCATACCTTTATACTAACAACAGCAAAATCCGGTACAGTACACACATAATTTTCTCGTCATACCTTTATCCTAACAACAGCGAAATCCGGTACAGTACACATATAATTTTCTCGTCATACCTTTATCCTAACAACAGCGAAATCCGGTACAGGTGGCCTCCAAATACAAGAGTTGCCGTCTTCGAGCTGAGGGTTGAATAACAGCTGATCTTGTGCGTAGCTGCTATAGTCCAGCATATCGACCAGGGTCGGCACATCAATGTGTTTGGGAGTCAAACCCGCGCGCACCACGTTGTCGGAACAGGCCATGCATTCTACACAATCTGGGAAATTGAGGCAGAAGAATTTAAGTGAGGTCGGCAGAAATCTAACTAAATAATTATCTGGATTTAATAATAATGTTTTCTTAAAATGTGCCTTAGAAACTTTAAATCTAATATCTATGGATATTATTATTAATAGGAGCAATTTTTTTTTTCTAGGTTTATCTCAGTTGGGTTTGAGTACGACAATTGCTTTGCTATAAGTATTTTTAAGATCTAAGACCTCTTGCTTATATTTTATTTACCAGTAATGATAATGGAATATTTTTATTAATATTCGCAAAATATAATGACATAATCATCTTTGCGAGAAAGATGATAAGGGAAATAAGCTGATAGTATGATCTGCAGTACATTTCATTTAACCACGGATAAGTGATCTTTGAACAAGCACCAATGGAGTCGTATTCTCGTTTAGTACGTTTCGTTTATCACAATTATGGAGCTTTACATTGATATACCATGTGAGGGGAAATAATAATAATAAATTATATAATAAGGCGTAGTCGACGGAGCCCCGCTTCGCGGAACTCCTATTTATGAATGATTTGAAAAAAAAATAACCACGAAGGGGATGCCACCCCGCCATCCCCTTCGAACTTAACCTGTCCGAGTCGGGGTGCCCCAAATCCCGAGCTCGCTTCGCTCGCTCTTGCATCCTAAGTTCTCCTAGTAACATTGCCGTTTTACTTAGTCGAGATGTGTTATTTTTGTATATTATGTTATTACTTATTATTGACAAACTAATTATTGTGACATTAAAACCTGTGATTACTCCAGCATACTATAATATTGTATTAATATATACGATTATATTAAAAGCCACGATCTAGAACTTAACTTTTATTCCTGATCCTTAATGTTAAGTCAAGTATAATATAAGTATTAATAAATTTGGTTTAAGACTTTTCGTGCTGATGGTACTTTTAAGCAAGATTGACTTGTAATCGACTCGTGATAATTAGAAACCGTGACCCTACGGGCCGGGTACCTGCGGGATTGGGTCCCTCAGCCTTTAACCCGAAAAATTCCTCCGCGTCACTGTCAACTGGTAATGTACCAATATTAAAAGAAGTATAGTTTACATACCTCCACTCAAATAAGCATGTGGCAAGTTAGACTTGAGGAAGATGGCTTGTCCTGGTCTGAGCAGCATGTAGTTCATGAAGTACGGTGAAAAGCAGCCCACGTCGCCAGGGAAGTCGGCATGCAGGCGTCGTAGTAGTGGGTAGAGTAGGGACGTCTGGGTTGGTCCATCTAAATAATTTTTGAAAGAGTTTATTGAGTAAGTTACATTGTTAGGCTAGCCCACCAACCCTTTCTCACATAGACGTAAATTGTGGTAGTGACGTACAAGGTGATTAAGGAGTTGTTGTTTCATAAAGATAAACAGTAAGAGTCTTCTGTATGGCACAACTAGCTTCATCTTTGTTACTGACCGACTCACTGACTATTGAGAAGTGCCTGTAATTGGGTAAATTGCAATAAATGCTTTGAGTTTGTGTTTGACATTACTAAAATTGTCATTGAGTTTGTCAAGCATTGAGACTGTAGAAGTGTTGCAAATACTATTGGTGCTAATACGTGGTTTGTTTATGTATAGATTGTACAGGTTCACATTAATACAGATAATTTCAAATGTTTGTATATTGCCACTAAGTAATCCAACATTTTACAATAACTTATAACCAACTTTAAGTAGCTTTTGTATATTGTGGTCCTCACCTTCTTTCTCCAGTCTTTCCAGCAAGTTCTTCAAGCTGCTAGCTACCACAGCCTTGTCACTGGTCATTAGAGAATGGAACACTGGTTTAAGAATAGTCTGACTGTCCCCTTGTTCCTGATGTGATAACAGATTATCTACACTCTCCTTAGATAAGAAGTTGGTTAGTTCTGGCAATTCTGGAAAATATTAAAAAAAAGTATTATTTAATATTGCAATGCTGTGGGCATTGGTATGCATGGTTTTATGGTGATAATAAAACAACAATTGACAACACATTTGTTAATCAACAGTATTTTTAAATACCAGATGAACAAACATCCACACACATAGTATTCATTATTATCTGTAGGTAAACCAAATAACAAACCAAGTAATTAATAATTGTTTCATTTTTTAAACTGTTACTAACACTACCAATTTACTATTAAATTTTATCTAGCAAGCAAGTTTTTAATTTGAAACAACAGTTTCAAATTAAAAACTATCAATACAAGGCCAATGCTTACTTTTAAGTAAGTTCTGGATCTCCCCTAGTGGCCTGAAGCCGCAGAGAGCCTCAAATGCTGTCAGAGCAATGGCAAGTTCCGGCTTGTGGTTTGGATCCTTGTACATATCTGGAAAATTCTTATGAAGTTCTTCAGCATGTTCCTGTAATTAAACAGTTACAGTAAATAATACAATTTTAAAATGTTGCTTTATGATTGTTAGGACAAAAATGTCTACAACCAAACTACAATGTACTGTATTTTTCATTATCTACAATTGCAAATTTTATTACTTTACCAAGGCAAGCAGAACAACCCAACTAAAAAAAAAAATTAGTAAATGATAAAAATTACCTTCTTAGGGTGAGCTTGAATGGACAAGGCTTTTCTTATAGACAGTATCTTGAACAGGAAAGGCACACCAACACCAAACTTTTTCTTAACTTCAGGTCCTATGGCATCCACATTGTCTTTGATATACTCAGAAAGCAGTACATCCCTATCAATGATGATGGAAGGTCCGTTGGGATGAGTACCCATCCACAGCTCTGCATACGGCTTTGATTGGTCAATGGCTATGTCTGGATGAGCACTTGACAGTAGTTTAGCCACTGTACTATCCAGGCCCAATTTGCCCCAGTCATAATTTTGAATTTTGCACTGTAACTCCATTTCTCTGAAAGGATACCATTTAGCTTTTGATAGAAACTTTTTGGAGGATACATCAAGAATTAAGTACTTCGGTATAAAATTAGTAATATTCATTAATGGTACAAAAAAAAAAGAAAGTTTTAGAACAGTATTAGTCTTTTTTAAAGATACCTATCTTACTGTTTATAGTTTATTGCATATTTAAAGGTAGGTACTTACTGTCTATCTGTAATGCTTTAAATTAAAAATAGAAACACATATCAGACTCAAACGAATCGATGAGTATCTTTAAGTACGAGTAACTAAAAGTCTAATTGTCCACGTTATCACTATCCATTCGTCGAGGCGATCCCATTAAACGACACGATTGTTCTGTGACGACATGGAATTGAAAATAATCATTGGTTCAACAAGACGAAATTAGAACTATTATTGAACTTTTGAAGGATGTAATCAACAAAACGTCAAATCGCCGGACATTCATTTGACATTTTGTGAAATTGTGACACTGACAGCAGCTGTAAGGACACATATTCTAACGTTTAGAAATCAATTGTTTGTGTAAAGTTTTTTCTTCGTAAAAGAATTTATTAGAGTTTGGCCAACGAAAGCTGACCACGAATTATTTTCAAAAATTTTAGTATGACAATATTTTAGGACTGTCAAAATTGTCAGTTTCCAATGAGGATAAAAACTGCCACTTGCTCACTTGAAATGTCGCCACCATTGTCCATCTTAAAATTTGACAGCTAGCTGTCAATCCATATATTTTTTGCCTATTTTTTGTAAACAATCAACTTCTTTAACTCATAAATAATTAATATGCCCCGTTGCGGAGCTGTTGACTGCAAAAATTCGGGGACCTATGTATTTCCCAAAGATGTTCAAAGAAGAAAACTGTGGGAGAGAGCTCTCCGAAAAAAATTGGAATCTTATTAGTACGTAGAGGTTATGTACTATACATTTTAAACTCTAGCAGAGAAATTCGAACACAGGTGATACTTTTTGTCATAAAACAGAGAACTAAGTGTGTTTTCGTTACAAGCACTTGTGGGTATTTATATGAATGCAACACAATTAAGGGTGTGTGTGATAAGATTATCTTTGAATTGACCAAAATATAATAATATTTAAGTAGCATCTAAGCAGCATTCGCTATGTTGCATTGTATTTAATGCAACATAGCTATAAAAGGCTGAGGAAGACTGCTGTACCCTCTATTTTTTAATTTACGAAAGTCAAACCAGTCAACCCGTCGCGTCATCTCAAGACAGATTCGTAGACATTTTTGTCCCGTTTTCGTATATTTTGTAATTGACACAATAGTGAACACATAAACAATAATGGCGGTTTGAAGACGGACAAAAGTGCTGCCACCTATGACGAGCTTTCAGTTTTTAACCCGATTTGGATAATTTTGATATTTCGGCTATAAGAAATAAAATAAACGAATTTTATGGAGTGAAAAAACAAGTCCCAACACCGAGAAGCCTGCACAATGAGCTGAAGGAAGCAATTAAATTTACGGGATGCCGTGAAACCCTTAGAAAATTTTTACACAAGAACGGGTTTGAGTTTCAAAACAATAAAAATTAACGGGCTTTACTTACAGAAAAATACGATATTGCGACATGGAGACACAGATTCTTGAGGACAATAAATCAGAAGAGGCTAGAAGGTAAACAGATTGTTTAATTACCTTGATGAGACTTATCGTCGCCTTACAGTGAAAACCTCGGGAATGTATTTTTGCTCAAATTTTTTTTATTGCGTTTCTAGGAAGAAAACCTCGCAACGCACATCCTGATCTGACTTATTTGTTCATTCGATACTCATATCACCATCTATGACAGTAAATGAGAACCTCGTAAATACTCGGATCTGTCAGTTTGGCGTGAATACCTTGCAACGAACGTGTCGTTTCTCATTCGAAAATTGATTACTTGAGTTTATCCAGCTGTAGCTGTACAATTTAGTGTTTTTCGAAAGAAGGTAAGTAGGTACTGTTCATATTTGAAAAGTATTTTTATATAGATATAACTAAATATTTAAAAGTTGTGGCTAGTTTTCTGTTTAGTAATCTCGTAAAGAGTTATATTTTGTTAGCCAATGTGCATTTTTAAGTTTTGTACTGATTATATTTTTATAAAAAAAATGTTATATTATTCAATCTAAAATATCTAGAAGTATATCAAACTAGAAGTAAGGGTTGAGCAGTAATATAAGATTTATCGATGTTTATCTACCAAGAACACTAGTGTATCTACCTGCCTTCCAAAGTTATCTTGAATATTTTATTAATTAGTGACTCACACATTTAGTTCAGAGAACGTATTAGATGTAACTTCTGGATTTAACTATTATTGTTCACACACTGTTACTTACTGACACGTTGTAGGTCTCTTAAAGACGTTTACCACCAAAACGTGCCTTTTTATAACACAAATGTAACCTAAAAATAAAATAATTTAATGAAATAAACGATTTTAATTCTAATCCTATCTGTGAAAACCTAGTATTTGCATGCTAACTCGGCCTAAAGGCCGAGTTTTTTGTACGAATACCTCGTAAGTAGCATTTTATGCATTTGGGACAATCTTATAGTATCGAACTGTTCTGGACATAAAAGCGGGTTGAATCTCGATATTAATTAATAATAAAACATAAAAGACGCCGTACAAAAATTTTACTGTACGCAGTCTTTTCTTCCTCCTGAAAAGTTACCTCTTTTACACTTACGAGGTTTTCACTCTAAGGCGTCGATAATTAAGTAGGTACATCAGAACTATAAAGTTAAAAAATCGTGGCAAGGACCTTCAACAAGTGCTGTCACTACTAATATATCGTCAGGAAAAAGACATATTATTGTGCATACAGGATCGGAGGAAGGGTTTGTGCCAGGTGCATTATTGGTATTCAGCACAAAATCCAAATCAGCTGACTACCATGATGATATGAATGCTACCAACTTTGTGAAATGGTTTGAGGAAATGTTGATACCAAATCTCACTAAACGTAGTGTACTTGTGGTGGACAATGATGCAAGGGACCATGTGAAACAAGTTAACAAACCCCCTACTATGTCTGATTCTAAAGCAAATCTCCGAATATGGCTTCAAGAGAATAATATTAATTTTGAAGAATATCATAGCAAAGCTGAATTAATGTGTTTGGTGAAAGATAATAAACCTGCAGTTGTTTACGAAGCAGAAGTACTTCTAAAAAAACACAGTAATACCTACAATCACGAAATTTTGTTGCCGCCACCACCGTATCATTGCGACCTCAATGCAATTCAGCTAGTATGGAGTCAGGCGAAGAGAAAAGTAGCAAGCAAAAATATAGGAATACCAGGGTCTAAAATGCAAAATTTAATAAAAGAATGTTTTCTATCCATAACTGCTGATGACTGGAAGAAGTACACAGATCATGTACTAAATGTTGAACATCAGGACAAATTAAGGGACCGTATTGTTGAAAACGAACTTGAACGATTCATAATACATGTTGGGGGACAGTAGCAGTAGCAGCGAAGAAAGCAATGAAGCTGATTCAATATTATCAGGTTTAGAGTTTTTGGAATCCGATTTCGACTATGACTCATAACCCCTATGTTTTATTTTGATTTTGTCATACTCATCACATCAGTGGTCTCTATTCCATCAAATAAATGTACTCGTATAGTAATAACTTTTTGTTTAATTCAGCCTTTTCTGTATAAGGCTGTGCCAGGAAAGTTGAGCTGTGAACTTCAATGTGCAGAAGTTAAAAAATGCCAAGCTAGTTTCGTTTAGAGCTTAACTTTGGTACTGATAATGATTATCCTCACGGCGAAATATTGTAGCACTAACTTGCTTATCCACCATTGCGCGAATACATAATGGTGGTTTAACAGTTCCAAGTAAATATCAAGGGTAGGTAATAAGGTTATTATGGTCTAAGTATATACTCGTAAATATGAAATAGTACTGATCTAAAATATCGCATAATATGTCTTGAATAATAAATAGTATCAACTCCGTTTAAGCAGTGTATAGCCAGGGCTGACAGCTGCTCTTGATTTTTTTTAATTCCCGCCTTTTTTCTTGGACAGCTTTCATTGGTCTATTAGAACTCTAAAAAAAGAAAAGCCCGAACTGCAGCCCTCCCGGGCATGAAATTAATGGTCCCTCTCCTTGAACTACATAATATTAGATTTCTGACAACAAGTGAGTATAACAATAAAAGAAAGGCTGATTTTCAATTCACGAATGCTGGAGTTGCTGAGTTGGAGATCGCGGGTTTGGGACCAAAGGACTAACTGGTTAGTGGTTGCCTATTATTATTTTTTTGTATTGTTGTATATTTTATTATCTTTATTAACTGTCTCTTTGGTCTAGTAGTCGCCACCGCTACTGCTGAGCATGAGGTCATGGGTTCGATTCCCGGGTCTGGCAGTAGGTATTATTGAGTTTTTCCATCTGGAATTTTTCAGTAGCAGCCCTGAGTCTTCAATCTGTGCCCGGTCGATGCCAATAGGCTAGGACTTAAATATAACTGGCGAAATGTGGGTGTACTGTAGGTATCTACACCTTTGCCTAACCCTTCGGGGAATACAGGCGTGATGTTATGTTATACTTTATGACATTACATGGCATCAGGCCCGAATGCCCCGAAGTAGTAGGCAGAAGTTACTGACCGTACCTATGTATATGTATCAGTTTACAGAAAATAAAACTACACACATCAAAAGTGTCTAGGGATCAAGCACGTTTTTGCTAGTTACCTACTAAAAATCAGGTTTTTTAATTATATTAAGGGAATAGTTTTTGAATTTCAGTCAAAAGATGAAAATCTTCTGTCAAGTCGTATTCCTATATAATCTTTTTTTTTATTTGGATGGGAAATCATCAAATGACTTCTCCCGCTCGGGGCGGAGCGGGAGGTCGTGTCAAACTTTTACTGACTATAACCCACCCGTGTTCCTTCTGTTGCCTGTGCCAGGGGCCACGGTAACTCTTTGGAACATCCCGCGGCCCTGGCTGATTCTTATATAATCCTGCAACGGGTTTGAGACCAAATCAGTAACGCTTCTGCCATACTTCTGAGTGGAATCAATACAAAAGAACGTTATTATGGGGAGAAGACGTCATTTAAGCCTAGAAGAAATGATCAGAGCCGTGGGAATGTTCGAAGCTGATTCTCGGCAATGTGCTGTGGCAATCGCTCTGGGCACTATGCAGAGTGTTATAAGTTGACTTTGGACACGTTACCGCATCACTGGTAGCGTGGCAGAGCGACGTGGAGGACGAACTCGCATTACCACACGCAGACAAGATCGTTACCTACATACAAATTACTGCTCGACGAAATCGTGCCATGACGGCGATGATGTTGGTTACGAGTCTTCATAGCTCTTCAGGGATGTCAATAAGCGAAGAAACCATAAGAAATCGCTTGCAAAAGGTCAATTTCCGTTCCCGAAGGCCGCTACGTGTACCACCGATTTAGCCCCGCAATCGCAGAGCCCGTTTACAATGGGCTCGTGAACACAGAAATTGGTCACAAGAATAGTGGCGTTTTGTGTTTTTCTGACGAATCTCGCTTTGGTATGAGGCCAGATACTATAGACGTACACGGTATTGGAGGACCCCTGGACGCCAAGAACGTTTAAAATCATGCCAGGAAGTGTGGACTTCCATGCGTGGGCATAAAGTGGTGGAATACTTAGTCATAATATGTGCGAGTATTTGGATCGTTCGAAAGAACCGAACTGATTTGGATCAGAGGCAATCTCAATGCACAGATTTATGCTGAAACGATTGTATTAGATGTTGTCATTCCATTGTTGGCCCAATTCGGGGCTTCATATCTGCATATGCATGATAATGCACGTCCCACACATTGCCAAAGTCGTTGCAAACACACTTGCCGTAGCTAATATAAAACGTCCTACCATGCCTGCTCAATCGCCAGACTTTAATCCTATGAGCACGCAATGGCGTATACTTCAAAGAAGACCTCTGCCATATATGGATGCCGTACACACAAAAACGGACGTGGGCGGCCATTCCGCAACGTGATTTCGATGAACTCATATTGAGTATGCCGAATCCATAGAAATTTTCTTATCAGGCAGAATCGCTGCGATTGCCATGTTAACGGCGGAAATACAGACTAGGTACTAATTGTTTATTTCACGCAATTAAAACTTTTATTTTTATCTTTTTATCACATTTTAATGCCAGGATTAACTATGGTGAAAAATCCAGCTTAAGCAAAAATCGCGAAAAGTCTTTATTACCTAATGCAAAAGTAGAGAGTACCTACTTCGTCGATCTACACATCATCATCATCTGCCTAGCCTTTTCCCAACTATGTTGGGGTCGGCTTCCAGTCTAACCGGATGCAGCTGAATACCAGTATTCGTCGATCTACACATACGAAAACATTTTATTTAATTTCAATAGGGCAAAGAAATATATATTTTTTTAAATACCTTGATCCCTAGACACTTTTGATGTATGCTAAATAGGTAGCAGGTACCTACCTATACTATATAGATAGTAGCTACAGTCTGACATGGATTTGAATGAAACGTGGCGAATGACAAAGCAGAGAATGAACGCAATAAGTAGAGGGCATCTTTCATGGCAAGCAGCGCCCCTATTCACGTTCATTTAGTTAGAGCCATGGACTTTATTAACTTTGTATTCTATTTTTTTTCTTCATAGTCCACAATGTCATTACGACGGCTTCCTGACACACGAGAAGCTGAAGTCGCAGCTAATTGTATGTTATGCTTAGAACCACTGTCGACAAGACTCCTCAAATTGTTCAATTTCAGCTTGGTCTCCAGCAATTTAGAACTTTTAATTATTTTGGCTGGTATCGCAAATCCAGTGAGACCTCTGTTAGTAATTTCAACACTTGGTGCATCTTCAAAGGGTTCGCAAAAACTAGGATCACCGACGTAGGAACTTCCAGCGTCGTACTTGCCACTTTGTCTGGTATTTTTATCAGAAGGACTATTATACTTCAACTCTATCTCCTTAAGGTCTAGATAGGGATATTTTTTCATTATCACGAGTTGTTCATACTGACGGAGGTTTTCTTCACTTAGATCATTCTTATCATTCCAATGTGCCTTAGCATCTCTAGAAACGTCTTGTTTAGAGTCTAGTCTTATAAAAGCGTCGTTGGCCAAATTCTTGTGATTTTCGTGGTGATCGCTCCTGGCACAAATCCGTGAACCTGTAAGTAATAGAATATCTTTATGAAATTTCGTTTAGGTAGGTACCTATGTAATTTTTATATTTAAATCTCTACAAAATCCGAGCAAAGAGCTGACTATACGCGCGTGGAAATAATGGAATATTTTATTATTGGTTTACAAGTCTACAAAACCAGCTAAGTAGGTAACGACATGACTATCTAAGATATTGCGATTAGAACCTTAAGCCGATTTCCAATGTTTTATTGCATTGCTTACAAACCAGATGCTGAAAATTGCTGTAAATAGGTATTGTACTTACGATTGTCGTAAACATCTACGAACACGTTTGAGCCCTCCCTGTGCAGCGGAAAAGTGTAGTTGAAAGTAAGGCACAACAATATGCATAAAATGGTTAAAACCGCAGCATTTCGTTGCATTATATTGCAGTTCACTAAATATTTAAACATTGAATTCAATCAAGAGTCCCGGAATCGACTTCGTTCATAACTTGTGACGGACATTTCATTTGATCAAACGTCAATCGCATGAAAAAAGTTTGTGTGACATGTTCTTGTTTAGGAAAAATATTGAAACCACAGAACACTTAGACTACAGGATTGAAACACGCATGCAGCGGTTGGTTATTTACTATTGGCTAGCTGCAACATAACATAACATAACATCACGCCTTGTTTCCCCGAAGGGTTAGGCAGAGGTGTACCTATAGTAAGTACCTACACCCACATTTCACCAGTTATGTTTATGTCCCATGTAATAGGGGGCGAGCCTATTGCCATCTACCGGGAACAAATCCAGACACCGGGCTGCTACTGAGAAATTCCAGACAGAAAAACCTAATAACACTTTTCCCGACCTGGGAACGAACCCAGGACCTCATGCTCAGCAGTAGCGTTTGAGGTCCTGGGTGTTATTGGGTTTTAGCTTGCTATTACCTCTATAATTAACACTAATTGTAGTCTGTGGCTATTATAGTTGGCCTTTGGCCTTGGGCCTTGGGTCTGAAAGCCAATTCCTAAAAATGAATGTCTTATTTAAAAAAAAATATAGGTAGTTGGAAATCTCTGTTTCTATGGAAAATTTAAAATCGGTCGAATTTAACTGTAACACTATTTTTCGAAAATGTTCTTAACTAACTTTTTAGATCTATGTATCCTGCTTATGCATATGAAGTTTCATTAGATTCGTTGTTGTTGTTGTTTCATTAAATATGTTGTTGTTTCATTAAATTCGTTGTTTCGGTTCATTCATTTTGAAAAACAAGGACTTGAAAGTTTGTATGAAATGCCGTACGTACGTTCGAGTACGTTGCGAGTGCCAAAATATGTCGCAAAATGCCCATATTTTTTATTGCATTAACTTAGGCCTCGTTTACGGAGACGCGGGGCGTCGCGCGTCGCGTGCGGCTTGGAGTCTCGTGGCGCGTCGGACGTTTTTTCAGTTCACAGACAGGCGGCGTGCGCCGCGGCCCGCGTCATTTCACGCGCAAAGACAAACATATGGTAACTAGTCATGGTTCCGTGGTTTCATGCGGAATAGCGGTACCCGGCGCTGTGCCTGCCGCGTCGTCCGCAGCGGCGCACGCGGCGTCGTCAGCTGCCACGCCCGCGGCTACCCCTCACCGCACCTCTCCCTACCCTTCCTACACACATCGAAGGGCACGCGGAGATGGCTGCTGCGTCACCCGCCGCGTTGACCGCCGCTTCGAACGCCGCGAAACTCGCCGCGACACCCGCCGCATCCTACGCGGCGTCACCCGTCGCTTCATCTGCCACATGCGACGCTACAATTTCAAACAAACGCGTGCAAAAACGCTTCTCCTTGAACGCTCTATAAATCGCCGTAGGTATGTTTGAATTTCCGGCACCGCGCACCGCGGCGCCTGACGCACCGCGTCTCTCTGAACGAGGCCTTAAGCTGAACTTTTAGATCTCCAAGGGACCGTAGACCTACCTACGTATTTGATATTAATTTCAACTTGATACCTCCACGCGTTCCTGAGAAAAAAAGGGTTTTTTTTTTAGAGATGTGCAGATTATGACCGACTAGCCGACTATCTATACAACCGACGCGAACCCGTGATCGGCAAAGCCGATCACGGGTTCGGGGATTTTCGTGACCCTTCGTTTACAGCTAATGCGCGCGCAACTCGCAACCGTTTTAATTAAAAAATATAATTAAGTTATAAAAAATATACGGAGATGATGACATTCTGATTTGATTAAGTTATGTACGGTTATAAATCATTTAAGTACGTTTTTCTTGTTTTTATGAAGCAGTTACCTAACGTTTAAAATTTTTTGATATATTTTTTTACTGTACACATGCAATCTTATTTTAATAATACATAATTTGATTAATTTGTTAATAAAAAAATCCTATTCTTTTATTTAAATAAATAATTATGTAAATGTTTATCGAAGATATTATGTTATTTTGTTTGTTAATTAAGAAACTAAGTTTGTTTGATAAATATCATAGATATGTTTTATTTACAAGCAAGTAATTTTAGAAACTGATTACCAAAGAAAAGGTTGCTTTGCTTTGCATTTTAAAAATGTGTAAGACTGATTATAAAATAAAAATATTAATAACCAATCAAGGCCGGATAGTCGGCGCTCTTTGCCGAATAGTTGCCGACTACGAGAGTGGCCGGATAGTCGGCTTTACCGACTAGTCGCCGACTAGTCGGCACATCTCTATAGTTTTTTTCTTTTGAGGTACGGAACCCTAAAAATGTCAAGCTACATATACTTACCTAGGAACAAGTGGGGTATATTTAACGGTAAGCATTCTTACTTACCTAAACTACCTTAAAGTACTGTAAAGTATGTAGGTACCTACTGAATAACTAAAATAATACTTAAAAGATTGTCTGTAATTAACTTAGGTATTTGTTTATACCAAATTGGGACAAGGAATAACTTTGTCTCTTTTGTAATGCCGCCTAGAGGGCCGGGTTTATAAAAATCAAGCGTCCCCATTGGTCGTCACTCACCCTTTCCCCAGTATTCCCGCACGGGATGAGGAGGGAGCGAGCAGGGGGCGGGGCGGAGTTCCTCGGAGATGTCAGTATGCACCTGACGCTGTCAATTGACCAAACTCCCGTAATCGGATAACACGTGTGCTGCACAATAAACACGATGAGTGAGGAAGTCGAGGAGAATGGTCAGACGGACGCGAAAACTGTGCAAACGCTTCAAGCACCGCGGCCGTCTTCTCCGCGGAAATTCTTCGCGCGAATTTACGGTCACCTGGAGGAGCCTAAGAGGCCGAGTGTAGTGGAGAACGTGGTTCAAGAGGTTCCGGGGTTCGAGAGCGACTCGTCTTCGGACGTGGAGATAGGCGAGAGTGAGGGATCCCCAGAGGTGCAGCCGAGGGATCGTCCGCTGTGGCCGGCGCCGCCGCCGCTACCTCTGTGTCCGCGCCCGATGCTGCTGCCGCACCATCAGCTGGCGTTTGGAGCTGGTCTTGCTGCTTTCTGTGAGTTAATATTGCCCGATATCTACCTATATATTTCTTCCGTTTAGAGTGATTAACACTGATATCATTCCCCATATCAAAACAGGTAATAAACGTGAAAGCAAACTTATAAGTACTTACCTACCTACAGTTACAACAGGTTTTATCAAAGTAGTTCAGTAGTACCTCCTTAACCATCTACCTATCGTAGGTATCACCCACGGTATCACCTAATATCATATTACAGTGTACGACTAAACGCCGACAGACACTACGCCGACAGATTGAACACCGACAAGACTTTACTTCGACGGGACTCTTCGCCGACAGGCACTCCGAGGTTCGGTTTCGTTAGACTCCTTTAAGGGGGAAGCGCTAAGGTGGCCCGCGAAATTCAAATTTTCTTACGATTTTTGCAATTTGCAGCTCAGTGTCTGGGTGTATGTTGATTAAAGTATGATACGCGACCGTAACAAATATGTATGAATATTACAGAATTATAATATCAGAATCAGTAATACAATCCCTTAAATAATATCCCTTAAATACAATCCCTTAGTATAATCCTGAAATGTTAAGATTTCATGAAATAGTCATTCAATAGAATTACTTGGTCTTAGAGAGTTGTATTGATGACTTTAATGATTATAATTCGTCGTAAATCAAATTTTAATCAATATACAATTTAATACTGACCTGCAAATTGCAAAAAACGTATGAAAATTTGAATTTCGCGGGCTACCCTGGCGCTTTCACCTTAAACACTCATCATAATAAGCCGTGAAATATTTATGTAGGATTACCGGTTCCTACGACATACCTTTATAGGTAGGTATAAATAAATCGATCATGAAATCAAAAGTAGATTATCTACCTACAAGTTCATGAAAGCTTATTTATTTAATTAATTTTCTAGGGATGGGCCTAAGTCCTAACGTGATTTGAACCAAATACGAACTTCAGCCGAACTTTTTGTTATTTTCACTAGGTAGGTACCTAATGTATATGTACGAACAAAAACGTAAGAAACTCCTGCCAGATAACGTAGATAGAATCTTTGGTGTTTTTGCACCATAACCTGCCCTTGGTATCTACCTAAAATTTAAATAGTAAGAATAAGATTTAAATTAACACTTTTATAAAAATTAAAAATACTTAGGTAGTGACTTTAGCGATAATTTTTTAATGTTTAGATGTCAAAAGTCCAATAATGTTTTTAATACATTTAATTGTTAAATAGTATCTAACAACTAACAAACAATAAATAGGTAGGTAAATGCTTATGATTTTATTTTACTGGTTTAGTTTTAATATTTTAGTCAAATCAGTTTAGTTATAGGTATTTGAGTTAATATTTTTTTGTATCGAATGTTCGGCATTTGAACCGAATTTCGGCCGAATGCCGAAGTTCGGTTAAACTGCATGTAAAACGAATTTCGACCCATCATTTACACCTCTTTGTGTCCTGTCACCTTAAAGTGGTAACGCCAAGAGAAGGTTGGTCAGGTCCTATTAACATCAGTCGTCGAACTACCCACATCTCCACATACATATTTTAACTTCCATTCAAATGTACCCTGGGAATCTTCAAGTCGAGAGGAGAGCACATATCTATTTCTAAGCAATCGCTTACTACAAACGCCTGCATATCAACTGTAGGTAAAGCTTCACAGCTTGGCTCATCACCGCAAGGTTGCCTGCTAGTCGGTCTTCTACAGATTGTACTTCGGTGAGTGCTCGAGAACTCCACGACCTAATTCCGCCGGCCCCCTTCTACCATCGGACATCTAGACGCACTGCAGGTTACCATCCCTACCTAGTTGCTATTCCACCAATTCGCACTAAGCGTTTCCAAATGTCTTTTGTGATGCACACAGCAAAGGAGTGGAACTCTCTGCCTGCGTCTGTGTTTCCGAACGCATACAACCCCGATCTCTTCAAAGTGAGAGTTAACAGGCTTCTTCTGGGTAAGCTCGCTCCATCGCCGACGTTGTCTCTGTCATCTCTGACCTAGACTACAGTCAAGAGCAAACCTATCTCAAATAAAAAAAAAATAACTCAGGTTTTGAATTATAGAAAGAGTCTCGTAAAGTTACTAAAAAGAAAAACCATTTGTATGAAATAACAGTAGGTAGTTTTTTTTTTAATTTTCAAATTAATTGTCATCAAAAAATAAAATAACATAATTAGTAAATTAAAATTATTTATTAAAATATAATATATACCTACTTAATATGCTTTTACTGCTGGCCAAGCGCAACAGGTCATAATCATAGATACAGATACCTACATATACTGTTAACATTAGCACATGTCGGTGACGAACCTATAAGATTTATCCCTAACAAAAATTGTTCAATGTATCTAAAGAAGTTTTCACTTCAAAAATGAGGCAGCGCATGCAGTGTTTCTCTTGACTATTACCTGCCTACTTACCTATACTTGCACTTCCCGCGCGACTTCGTCCGCGTCGGTTTCCTACTTTCTACTATTTTTTTTAAAACCTAATCCAATAAAATATTTTACTTTTTTTATTTTTCAAAAATCCCTCTTACACGTTATTCTTTATTTTCTGTCTTAAGTACTGAGTTTCGAATTAATCGGACTGCGCGTTAAAATTCTTCCATACAAACTTTGACACCCCCCCAAGCCCCCTTTACGTGGTAGTTTAGAAAAACAAAAAATGACATATTTTATAATTTACTAAGATTCGTGCCAAGTTTCAAGTTTATTAACTCAAGGAATAAGATTTGTTATACAAACAAAATCCCCCCTTAAAGATCGAATTTCCTGAAACCCCTTTTTAGTGCTCCCTCCCTATCAAAAAGTAAAAGGAACCCGTGTGCAAACTTTTACGTTCCTAGTCCCAGTAGTTTCGGCTGTGCGTTGATGAATCAGTCAGGAAAAATATTAATTATGTATGTATAGATAGATAGAAGTTAGATAGATGTGTGAGTGTGTGACTAAATTTGCACACACATTCAGACGCTCTAAGAACTTCTCCTGTCTCGTGAAGTCGTTTATTTACCATCTTATCCATCACAATTAAACCCGAATAAATATTATCAATAGGTAGGGGAGACGAGGGCTGGTTGCCTAAGGTAGTTGGGTGCCTCTACCTGGGGTAGGAAGACTTATGCTAAAAACTGTGTTTTACTATCGTATATTTTCTGTTGAGAAGCCAACAGATTTGTTGTGAACTACTTTCCTATAATTTGTTTTAGACTCTTGGACCTGCATTTATCTCAGACTTATTTTCAAATCTAATTTCGATTTCGTATTCTATTGGGTTAGCCAAGTACCTAATCAAACAGAAAAATAGCGTTTGGGGATGCTTGACAAACTTTTTTTTCAGTACAGATTGACATACTGATACATCAAGAGATGATAAAGAGAGAGCTTGACACTTAGTTAATTTTGTCAAAAATCCGTTATAGCGGTGGCAGAAGCGTTTGAAATTCATTCTAATTAAACTTAAAATATGGATGCATGACATAATTAAAAGAAAAACAAGAAAATGTGACTAAAAATCAGAATGTCAGACTGTCAATTGATAAAGAAGTAAAAATGTTTTTGTTGTGAAAGTTCTAACTTTGGAATGGGTTGTTTAGTTTCTTGAGGCTTATTGAATAGTATTGTCTTATTACCAGTGATAGGAATAGGTAGTGCTAATTTGCCTAAACTTCGAAGAAGGAAGTAACATGGAGTAGATAATACCTCCTCTAAAATCCCGGAATAATTTTAATGACGTTTAAATCCCGGGATTTAAAAATCACGAATTATTTATTGGACTTTATTTATAGATATATAGAATACTCTTTACTATGTACACCATAAAAATTACATATATAAATGTGTGTGTGTGTGTGTGTGTGTGTAACCCTAAAAAATGTTATGATTTTTCAAATCAATAATTTGTAACTACAAATAAAGTCCGATAAAAAATTCGTGGTTTTTAAATCCCGGGATTTAAACGTCATTAAAAGTATTCCGGGATTTTAGAGGAGGTATTATCCACTCTATGTTACTTCCTTACTCGAAGTTTAGGCAAATTAACACTACCTATTCCTATCACTGCTTATTACTTACCCATTCTCATGATTTCACACTTACTTATTTACTATTTTAGTTAACCCATGTTTTGACTAAAATATTAATTATTACTGTGCACTGTCAACCTAGGTAGGTTGACTAAGACTTCTTGTTCTGAAAAAACCAGTAAGTAAATAACTATGATACATTATAATTTAGATGTTAAAATATTTTATTAGGCTAATAATGTCACTATCAAACAAAATCATTTTTATGCATATAAATAAAAACACAAGAAATATAGACCAATAAGTAAAAAGTTAGTCAACCAACCCCGGTCTCCCCTAGGCCATATAAATGTTGGTATTCAGTTGCTGCTCATCATCGACTGCTACGTACAAAGTTTATCACAAAAAAAATACCAAAAGGATGGACGGACTGAACGAGTATAGTCCATTCACAGTTATTTTACCTCTGACAGCAGCAACCCAATAACAAGAACAACCTTATAGTAACGACAATAAAGATCACTGTGATTTTGACAATTGACAGTGATGCAAAGTCAGAGATAAAATAAAGCTGTAAACGGTCTGTACTACTACTAGATTTGTCAGCCTGTATGGTCTATATATACCTAAACCTAATCTTGAATTAGGAACAGGCAAAGACATTTAAATTTGAAATAATACTTAGTTTACGTCAAGTAAATTATTTCCTCTTTACTAAAAAATAGGTATGAATAACAGAAACGATACCTAAACTGAACTAGGTATTTCTATTTTTCAAACGTGTTATATAAATTGGCCTGTGAGGAGGCCTTGATTTTTTGGTGCCTGAATTTTTATTTATTTACTTACTAAAACTTTGTACACAAGTAAAAAAAATACCGTACAAAGGCGGACTTAATGCTTTGGGCATTTTTTACCAGTCAACCTTAGGGTGATGCAAAAAGAAAACATGGCAGGTGCAACATAAGGGATAGATAATACGAATATAACAATAAAATACAAGACACATATATACAATACATAGGTAGGTACATGTAAACAGAATAAACTTTGTCTGGAGAAATAACGATCAGTAGAGGAGAAAACGAATCCAGCAAATCAGCGCTGGGACGTTTCTGCCAACTTCTTACGTAAATGTTCGCGTGCCTTTTTCTACTTTAAAAGACACCCGACTGGTTGCTGTCCTGATGTTCAGACGGAGCGCATTCTAAAGAAAGACCGCCTGGACGAATAAAGAAGAGTGAAAGAAACCAGAGCGGTGAGAAGGACATCGTAGAAGACGATTGTTAGTGGAACGAAGATGTCGAGCATAAGTATTGAATATGGGAAGTTAGGTCAGAGGGAGAAGTCGGTTTATCGAAAATAGAAAACAACATAGATAGGGCTCTCACCTCTCTGCGCTAAAGAATGGGTACCTAAAAGCATTTTAAAAGCAATCGGTGCGCGGATACATGGTCATACTTACGAAGATTGAAAACGAATCCAAAACAATTATTGAGAAGGCGGTCAAGTTTATTGAGATCTGCATTCAGGTCATAGTAACACACATCACCATAGTCAATTATGGGAAAGATTAGGGGCTGTACAAGCATTGCCTTTATGTGTGATGGGAGTAGATTTTTCAACCAATAGACCGGCCGCAAGGTTTCGGTGACTTTTTTAATTACAGTCGTGACCTGCTTTCGCCAGTCAAGCCAAATGTTGACTTGCAGACCAAGATCCTTAATAACTGAGTTGAGGTGGCACTGTTAATCCACTCAGCTTCCTTATGTTGCGGGGGCTCCCTATTATGACACTGAAACTTGGTAGGGCTAACCGCCACCCCAAATCGATCAGACCAGTTTTTGACCGCACCTAACCCGGTTTAATTCCTCAATCGCATCGCCTGGCAGTAAGGCTGCAAATCGTCGGCATAAAGATGATACGCAGTCTGAAGCACGGTGGTAATGAGATAAATAAAAACCGGCCAAGTGCGTGTCGGACCACGCACAACGAAGGGTTCCGAAGTTGGAATGAATTTATCCCAAGAATAAACTTAACATTTTGGTTGAAAAACATATCCTCCTATACGTTCCAACTACAAATGTAAGTTGGTCGACGTAAAGCCTACTTAGCTGTGATAGTTTTCCTTTTAATTTCGCTATACCTATATACTACTGCTGTGAATTTTAATCAAAATCATCCATTTAGCTAGCGGGGGAGGGGGGTGGACGACACTTGACTCTAACAACAATTAGCAATTTTAAATTTTAAAGCTTAATATTACGCAAACGGATCCCTGAATCGAAAAATGGTTTTCACGGACCCGTATTATATTTTTGAACAGCCTATCCAACGAGACCCCATACAATGGGATACCTAAACGAAAAAAAAGTGCATGGGAGGTACCCTGCAATTATTTTTTCTTTTTCAAGATTTTGTTTTACCGCTTTGTCGGCATAATTAATACCCATACCATGCCAAATTACAACTTTATAGTACTAATAGTCTCTGAGCTAAGCCACGGACAGACAGACTGACAGACGAACATGGCGGAACTATAAGGGTTCCTTGTTGACTACGGAACCCTAAAAATAGAGAACAAAAGAGGTAACTTAAAGCGGTATCTAACTCTACGTACGTATTTTTACAGTGCTCTAAGATAATTAATTCTAACCCATTCATTCATTTGAGCCTATATTAATAGGCTCAAATAAAATAAAATAATTATTTCCAGAATAATCCTCATTCGTAGCACCGCGATCCACGCGGGGTCTACGGCGTGCTACGAAATATCCAGAGAGCCCATTTTTTTCATTTTTGCTAGAATCTGTTGATATGCTCGCATATCGTTTTTGGTGTTTTTGTTCATATCATCTAAATTACACTTCTGGACACATCTATTGGCCCACCTTAGAGTTTAGGTTTCGATGGCCCTTACCGAAATATGATTGCTAGATTGAACAAAAACTGTTGATGCAGTTTTAAACCTGATACATTTTACCATCTTTTTCGATCGTATTGTTTTAAATTTGAATTCAGAATACCATACGACATGGAGCTACGCCTAACAAGTCGGATATGCGCCTTGTTAAAGGCAATTGATTTTTGAATAAAAAAACATGTTTTATCAAATAAAGGTTTAATTTAATAACGCGTGTTGCCTCCATGGGCATCTACCACAGCTCTCATACGATTAGGCATAGAGTTTATCAACCGCTCTATGAAATTTTGAGGGATCATCTCCCATTCCTCTTCTATGGCAGTTTTCAACTCCTGCATCGTCTGGGCAACTGGCTGACGAGCCCTAACACGTCTTTTTAGCTCGTCCCACATGTGCTCAATGGGGTTCATGTCTGGGCTTCTGGCTGGCCAGTCCATAACTGTGATGTTCACATCCCGAAGATATTCCCTGACGATGCCGGCCGCATGGGCTCTTGCATTATCATGCATAAAAAGGAAATTTGGGCCCACATAGTCCGCGTATGGTATCACGTGAGGTTCTAAGCACTCACGAATGTACCTTTCAGCATTTAATGTTGGCAGCCGTGGTCCTGTAACAACCTCAAGTTGAGTTTTGCCGCTCGCGGATATACCGCCCCAGACAGTCCATGAGCCACCGCCATAAGCAACCCTCTCTTCAAAGCAGCATTGTGCGAAACGCTCTGCCTTACGTCGGTAGACCTTCTTCCTTCCATCATTGCCATGTAACACAATTTTAGACTCATCAGAAAAGAGTACACGGCTCCAATCTTACTGTGTCCAATTTAAATGACTGCGTGCGAAATGAAGGCGCGCTGTTCGGTGGGCTCGCGTTAGTTTGGGCCCATTAGCTGGCTTGTGTGGTACCATATCGCGTTCTTTTAACCTTCTCCGAACAGTTCGAGCGCTCACAGATACTCCGTGGAAGTCGCGAAGTTGGTTTTGTATCTCAATGGAGGTAAGGTGACGATTTATCAAGCTGGTCGTCACGATGAATCGATCCTGCCTTTCAGTTGTGACCCGAGATCGTGGCCTTCCTTGGCGACGAACAAAGCCGCCAGTCTCTAGGTACCTCCGATAAACATTTCGGACCGCAGATCGACTTAAATTAAGTTGAGCACTCACGTTTCTTTGGCTGTGTCCGGCCTGAATAAGTGCCACAGCTTGGGCGGCGACTTCAGGTGAAGTATCCATAGATTATTGATAGAACCTCACCTTAATGTTAAGAATAAGTAATGTTTGTTGCAAAACCAAAGATATCAATCACTTTTTCAAGAATTAAATCCAAGTAAACCAATAAAACCAAGTTTTCTTAGTATTCGATTGTTTGATATCAACAAACAGGTTCCAAATTGTCTTTTGTTTCTTTAAATTCTGTGTTCGAAATTCAAAAAAAGACTATTGAATGAAATTGTGAATGTGCCAGGTTCAAAACTGCATAAAAACTTTTTGCTCGACCTAATATAAAATTTTAGCTAGGACCAAACGAAACTGAAAATACAAGGTGGGCCAATAGATGTGTCCAGAAGTGTATGAAATAAAAACTGGGTGTAGTAGGTGTTCGAAAAAAGAACCGTGTATTTTTGGTTTTTAATATTTTGTTATCAACAAACCGCAATACAAAGCCCAGCATGATTTTATTTTTCCAATTTATAAAAATACCTATTTTATCGTTAATTCGCTGATTACTTACATAGATACCTTTTTCTTAGTTAATTAATGATCTCTCTCAAGCAAAATATCAATAGATTAAATAAAAATAAACAGCGCACTTTTTCAATCTGTCTCTTCAGAAGAACAGAGATCAAAGATATATTTTTTGCCCAGAGCTTACTCGTGAAAATAAAATATCACTATAAAAATATTTGAATATAATGGAGGGTGTCCATAGATAAGCCTATTGCGCCGTAGAACCTCCTTCCCTAATCCTTTCACACAACTCTTTGCCGGACATCTCTTTATGGATTCAATGGAAACATATTTTTTCAAAGTTCTCAAAGAATTCTTATATTTTCTTTCGTATCGTGTTGATCAGCTGTAGTTATAAAAATCTTTTTAAGTTAGATTATTTATTTATTTTATCTATTTTATATTTTTTATCAGATGAAAAAGAACAAATAGGTATCTACCCATATCTACAATATAATTGCGCGATGCTTCTATAGCATAGGTACATTATGTTGGCCCGCAGATTCGCACGTAGCAGACTAGCAGTAATGAAGCCAAAGTTACACTTTTTAAGTCTTATAGCCAAACACCTTACACGTGCAGCCTGTGGGTTAACTACACACTGGGAACATATAACGCTTTGCGTGTTTAATACAACACCTCGTTCAGGGTGCTGCTGGGGCTACCACGATTCTGCAGTGCGTCGACGATGTTCGCAGAGGCGCACACTGATGGGTTTCATGCCCTAATAAGGAACCAATGTGCGTCGCTGCTGAGTCGTGTTAGGTCCAGCAGCAACAGCTTATTAAGCGTGTTCGCAGACAGGTGGGACTCTCCACTGCTGCGCCACTGGATGCGCTTGCACACTGTCTTGTGTGCAGTGGACATTTCCTCCTCGTTAAATTTAATGTGTTACTTCTTCTGTGTTGTCTCTGGTATCTTATTGTTTGTATCTTTTTGTGTTGTGTTTTTTGAGAGTTTGTTATGTGTATTTTTATTGTATGTTTCGTTCTATGTTTTGTAAGAGTAGGTACACAAAAGACATGGACAGAACACAGACACACACACACACAGACTATGGATAGAAAGTCTGAAAGAAACGTTTGTTTATTTATTAAATCATAACATAACGCCTGCATTCCAATAAGGGGTAGACAGAGGAACGACTCTATTTTTAACCGACTTCAAAAAAATGAGGTGGTTATCAATTCGTTTGTGTGGTTCTTTTTTAAATGTTTGTTACCTCAGTACTCCGTCATTTATAAACCGATTTGGAAAATCCAGATTGGTCCCATTTTTATCAAAATCCAGTTCTGATGGTAGGATCCATGAGGAATTGAGGGAACTCCTCAAATATTATAGGCATACACATAGCGATTTTGGTGTTTTCATCAACAAGTCAAGCATTAAATATGCATTCAGAAAGTATAATTTGGTGAAGTGGAACTGACGAAGAAGACTACAGATGACCATAGGAACTCCTCAATGATAAGTATTTCACGGGTGGCGATAAGATATCTCGATTAAGATAGGTAAGCGACTATGACGAAGCAAATTTAAATAAATGGTTCCGATGAAAATGGTACCATCGAACTGATCTGATGATGAAGCTGGTAGGCACCAGAACTCCGTAATATAACAATGTATCCTAGCCGTGTTTGGGCTTATTGGAATTGTCATGAGATGCACTCTGGCTATACTTAAATGATTTTAATGGTAATATGCTTCAAATTGCGCTACTTGAGTCGTATGTTATGTGAGGCTTTGATTGTCAGAAGACAACGATCTATCATCGTATGCTTGATCTAATAATTTGTTGGCGACGGCGTCCAAACCTGATAAAACTACGCCTTCTAAACTTGTGATACAACTTAGTGCGACATTTATTTGCCTTTTTGCAAAGTTTTTATTTGAAAGGGTATATACTCCTGTGGTCGCATATTTTGGTCAAATTCTGACAAGTGGTTTTTGAGTTAGCTACAATAATACGTATTTTTTCCATTTAGTGTATGCTGATGATGTTATAATAACTTCCTGTCACTGTCACTGTTATTTACTTAGCAAGTAGTGGTTTACGAATTTGGGTGGGGCGTGAGTACCTACATCACAAATAAAAAGTGGAGAATAAAAACTTATTACAAAAAAAGCAAACGACTTCCAAAAAACACTACTAAATGAAAAATAACTTTAATTTCGGAAATCGGTGGCAAAAAACGAAAATATTATAATATTATATTACCAAAGACACCGACTTCCGAAATTAAAGTTATTTTTCACTTTGTAGTGTTTTTTTTTTGGAAGTCAGTTTTTTTTTATAAATAAGTTTTTCTTTCTTTTTGCTCGGCTCGTAAAGGTCGTAACGCGATGTTAAATAGCCTATAACCATCCTCAAGAATGGGGCTACTAAATGCAAACAGAATTTTTCAAATCCAACTTTTTGTCCATAATTTCATGGCTTTTAGATTTTTTGCGTGGAACCCTAATTATTTTTCTAAAATAAAAGTAGCCTATGTAAGTTACCTACTCCTTTTAATATCAGCTATCTGCCTGTGTAAATCCCGTCAAATTTGGTCCAGCCGTTTCGGAGATTAGCCGGAATAAACAGACAGACAGACAACAATTTTAAGAATGGTTCTTTTTTATAAGTACCGCATAGACTTTCATATTCATTTAGTAAAAAACTGTTATTTTGACATTCCAAATAGACTCTTCATATCATTTATTTGTATATTATATATGTACATATTTACCTATAGATAATCATGAGAGTAGACTGTAGTATACTCAAATCAATCGCAAATTCGTTTTAATCGCCTCGTGATGGCCATTACCTAACTTAGATATAGGTAGACCGACATATTTTGGTAGTCTACTTATACGTAGGTACCTAAACTTAGCCTGAAGGCCTAAAGCCTTACATCCAATTTTAATTCTTGAGGAAATGAGTCCAGAATGCCAGTACCGATACCTAAGGCGACGGTTCAGCATGAATACTATTCAAACGCATCTGTCCGGTTAAAAAATAAACTGAAGATTATGTAGCATCATGACCGAAACTAAATTCATCGCAACTTTCAAGCATACCTACTCATAATAATAAAAATATTCAAAACATCTCACCAGAATTACAATTACGTTACAGCTGCAATAAAATCTCCATTTACCTCCACAACAATGGCTGTTATAATTTACATTTAAGCTTATTAGTATGAAAATCTTTTTCTGTGGGGAGTCTTATTGCCATGAAAATAGAATCATAATGGTTTGTCGCGTCGCTGAAAAAGCTTTGGTGAAGAGTCTGTGGGTGGGGAGGAGCGGGGGGGGGGTGGTAGTGACGGCCGCTCGTCGGCACTGCCATGATGCGATTACCACACCACGTCTCGCTACCCAGCAATAGAGGCGTGCCGGCGCCCATTCGAACTTGCTCTCTCGTTAAAATTGTCGGCACTGTTCCGCTACGCTATAAAATCCATTGTTCAGCTCTAATAACTATTGCGAAATAACAGTCCATGAAACTGATTATACAAATGTTATAATTTGTTTGTGTTTGGTGTTTAGGTTTGTATTATGTTTCAGCGTTTAATTAATGTGAATCTGGGTAAACAATGCTTATTTTATGATAGCAATGAAATTTTGATAGACACGGACTAATGAATGATCTATCAATATTTCGTTTAATTTAATGAGGATTACCAGCAATAACAGTAAGTAGGTATGTCTGATTCACAACCTCGCACTATGAAGTCTGTAGGTAATATTGATAACTGCATGGACCTTTGTTTGCCCAGTTCGGGCAGTTGCTGAGCAATTGGTTTCAGCATTTTCAGCGTAAAGGATTGCCAGTTAGATTCCGCTGCCAAACATAATGTGGCTTGGCTCCAATATATTTTAAACTTGTGATGAATTGAACAAAAAAACACAATACAAAAAAAAGTTAATAAGTACAAAAAAAATGCAATAAAATGGTATACCTACATACACATAAACATAAACTCATGACTTTCTCTTGCACATTAAAAAAAAATACAAAACTTTACGCTGCTATTTCCAACCACCGTTGGTAAGACTTAGTCGCGTACTTACATCCTATCAGCAAGGTCCTTAAAGTACCAATTCTGGACATGAATGATGTAATTCTACTTCTCTGAACGGCATTGAACGCGTTCAGCCTCGCCTCCGCGAACATTACACTACAGTACTACACTACACTAGTGCTACAGCACTTGCGCACTACAGTACAGCGTTGGCACTACGACAGTAACGCTTCAACCACAGATTACATTAGGTGTCTGTTGATGTTATTGTACCTACTAACATCATTGGTACTGAATATGTAGGTATGTACGCACGTATTAAAAGCGTTTATGACGTACGGCATTTCATACAAACTTTCAAGTCCTTGTTTTCCGAAATGAATGAACCGATTTTAATGAAACTCCAAAGGCGTAAGCAGGACACATAGGTCTAAAAAGTTACTTAAGAACATTTTTGAAAAATAGTGTTACAGCTAAATTCGACCGATTTTAAATTTTCCATAGAAACAGAGATTTCCAATTATCTTTTTTTAAATAAGACATTTCGAAAACGTTCTTAACTAACTTTTTTGACCTATGTATCCTGCTTATGCGCATGAAGTTTTATTAAAATCGTTTCATTCATTTCGAAAAACAAGGACTTGAAAGTTTGTATGGAATGCCGTACGTCGTAAACGCTCTTAAAAGGTATCTCTAAAGGAACGTTGTACTACAAAGAGCACGTCTGCGAGCTTGGTAAAATTGTTATTGACGGACCAATATAATTATGTAATTATGAGTATCGAATTATAGCCGTGCTGTCTAGTCAATAAGTATTCTATGCTAAACAAAGGAGTATGTAAGGATCGTATTATCAGATGGCGTTCTGAAGTTTTTGCCTACCCCCATGGCAAGAAGGCGTGAGTTTATGAGTTAAGTATTCATGCTATCGCAATCACTTACAAACCGGTTGCCTACTCCGAAGTATCGGCTGAATGTTCGGAAGTTTTCTATTTTGGTCAGTAGGTACGGATCCGACCAAACGTCAAAATGAAGTTCGGTTGAATCCGAACCGACCGAACGAAATAGAATGAAATGTAGAAGAAAACTTCCGAACATTCGGCCGATACTGCTGACTTAAGCTTCGGAATCAGTGAGTATAATATATCTACGACCTCTTTCGAGCATTGCCACTTAATGGGTAAGTAGGTAATCAAACATTCAGGAAAATTGCCCAAACTATTTGTCTCAGATTGATTTGTGGACCCCTAACAATGATAGTAAACCGAACCCAATTTTTATCAAACATGGACACACTCAAATCTTCATTGTGCAGTGTTTACCGAACATCGATGGGCTCGTGGGAGCTCACACGTGCACGGCTTGCGTTCGCCGACAACATAGCATTTCGATTTATATTAGTCGCAATTTATATCGTTCTCGTTTCACATCGCATTTGACCGAAGTGCGGTTTCATCGAGGATTATGTGTTGAGTAAAGCTTAACAGCCTGTTACAATCGATCTGAATAAACACGGTTCTGTCCCAATTTCAATTGTTATGCTTCTTAATATAATGAGAAATAATCAGATTACCCAACGGTGGTGTTATGCCTGGGTCTTACAACGCTACGTAAAGTTTGTGGCTACATGCGCTACGACGCGTAGCAAAAGTGCTACGTCTCGTCTCGTAGCCACATAGATAGATAAAGGATGCAATAATTGATAGTATCCATATGGTTCTTTTGTCCGGAATGAATTGTTGAATTCTTTGTCAAATAATAATATCAAGAAGGTATCTATTCCAATGCTATTTATGCACTTATCCAGGCAAGACAGTAAGCGGCTCTACAATAAGTAGTTAGCTGTCCAGAATGTAAGTAGGTAGTATAAGTAGCCAATATAATATCAAAAATCCAACAGACTGAGTATCTATTTCTTTTCCACATCACTACTTCTACCAAGCGGGGAAGAGCCAGTTGGCAATAATAAGAAGACGATTTCACTACGAGTTTTCTGTATCTACGAGTATTGTGCTCAATTGAAATGCAGTGAAGCGTAGATTTTGTAATATCAATATCTGGCGAGTGGCATCGAAAACAAAACACGAGCAAGTCAGGTGTGGCACTTCCATCTCTAAATGCCCTCTAGTGAATGGTCGAATGAAGCTGTAATTAGGGGATGTTTCCTAATGAATATTAAGGGGCGCAACCCTAACACGGCCAGCTCCCATTGTTAGCATTATTGATTAAACACAATCATTTTTTTAATCGCTTACAACAATGGTAATTTTGTTGTTATGATAAATGCATGATCAATATCTGGGTGTTTTGTTTTTTATTTTGATTGAAGCATTTATTTACAATTACCTACCTACAGTACCTATTCTCTTTTTAAATAACATTTGTAACACATATACAGGGTGTAAGGGACAGCCCTCCGCAGACTGGTGGGGTGAATTCAGTATATCATACTAAGATGACCGGTACACGAAATTATTTCAGGAACGTTATGGGAATCCAATAAATCTGATTTGTTTTATTACCTCACACGCAATGTATCGTTATCGTGGCAAAACGCGCGTAGCGAACGGCAGCGCAGCGAGCCTTCGGCCGCCGAGTATTTCAACATCCATTGCAGATTTTAGCTATTTTATTTACATAAATGTAGTACTGCGTACAGAGAATGTAATTTTACATTGAAATAAATGAATAGTAACTGAAAAAACGATAAAAAATGAAAAAATTTCTGAGAATATTTTCGGTGGAATATGATTCAAAATAAGTACTTAGCTGAATGCACCCTGTAAGTTTGCGGAGGGCTGTCCCTTACACCCTGTATATGTCTGTCTATGTAAATAATTTGATTCATGGGTAAGTACTTAGGTACCTACCTATCTATATTATAGCTGTAGTGCCACCACTATTGAGATAAGGGTGGGATGGGAAAGTAACGTATAGCGAACGAAGTAATTACCACTTCCACTTCTGCTACCTACTTAGTACATAATTGAACAATTTAAACAACTAATTAGGGTTTCTCTCTCTTACTTTATAATTCCTCAGTAAATACATATAAATTTAAAAAAAAACAACACAAATCAAGCTAAGCTCCCCAACCGCTAACAACACTCACTTTCGACTCGATTAAGCGCATGACGATTTAATGTGACAACGCTCAGTCAGATAATACCTCTATTGTGGTCCAATTACATACATTACGGCAAGGGAGAACAGCTGACAACTCTCAGGACATCCACCCTTTTCTCTCGCACTATCTAATTGAACCAATCTTGTTATTAGTAGATTGCGTGCACTTGATTTTGATGCGGATTATTGGCTTTTGTTATAATCAGCACCCTAATTGCGTAACACACTATCAGTCGGAATCTGAATCATTTTGAACCCAATTGCTAATCCATTGCTTCATAAGTTCGAAAAATTTGTCTGCTCAACACGTAAATAACGCAATGAATGTTGTTGAACTGTCAAAATGAAACCGATTCTGATTAAGAATGTGTTACGCAATTGCCCCGCAGCTCTTGGGTAAACGTCTGCAGCGGGACATGACCTATTGATCGCCTCTATTGACTTTGTAAAGGGAGTTGACTGGATCGATCTAGGTGCGTTTGGCTAACGGATTTGTAGACGTAGAGCACCAGATAGCATCAGTTTATGTAGATACAAATCAGATTAGGTTGCGGGGCAATTGCGTAGGTAACACACTTACAGTAGGAATCGGTTTCATTTTGACAGTTCAACAACATTCATTGCGTTATTTACGTTGTTGAGTAGACAAAGTTTTCGCGCTTATGAAGCAATGGATTAGCAATTTGCTTCAAAATTATTCAGATTGTGATTGATAGTGTGTTACGCAATTAGCGTGCTGGTACCTACTTATTATTGTCATTAGCAGACAGCTAGGACTCTAGGAGGATACTACCGACTGCACATCCTTTTTGACGCTGCCGTCGTAGATACTTAGCGTTCGGAATAAAAACTGCAGCGGCCGTCGCATTCGGGAATGTACGTTTAATTAATCACAATTTGCGACGCCTGCGAGTCAAAGATGGAATTGTATGGCATATTTTGAGTGTCAAGTTGCTTTTCCATTTCTGTCTGGAGATTTACGGCGCTACCATTTTCTTCTCCGTATTTTTCAACTTTCACCACCCTCTGGCCTCTACGTTCTTTGTCTACAGAATAATGGTGCTCAACATTTTTATTCAAACGTATCCGCACAAAACTGTATTTGATATCCCTCATTAGGTCCTTACGAACGTATCTACTACAATAATGATACAATTCAAACAATAGTAAGGTACCTTCAATAGAAACAAACGAAATGAGAACAATCTGGCACGCATCCGCGGGCCGCGCCTAACGAGACTGATCATGCGAACTTTTATTTCTCCCATACATAAATAACAATAATACCCACTATTTTCGCTAACAGCTAATTGTAACATAGTTGTAAAGATGTGGTTGTAAGAATTTATTAAAGACTGCATGAGGAAAACACAATCAGAATCAATTATCTCTACACTCTACACCAGCTACCTACTACATCTTAAGGCGAAAGCGCCAGGTAGCCCGGGAAATTCAAATTTTCTTACATTTTTTGCAATTAGCAAGTCAGTATTAGGTTGTAGGTATGTTTATCAAAATATGATTCGCGACCATAAAAAGTATGTATTTACAGAATTATAATAATTAAAATCATTAATACAACTCTTTAAGAACAGGTAATTCTATTGAATTACTATTTCATGAAATCTTGATAATGGATTATACAAACTTATGGAGTTGTATTACTGATTTTGATGATTATAATTCTGTAAATACATATTTGTTACGGTCGCGGATGATACTTTAATCAACATACAACTTAATACTGATTTGCAAATTGCAAAAAACATAAGAAAGTTTGAATTTCGCGGGCTACCTGAAGCTTCCCCCTTGAGTATTTTTATACATTTTAAGTTAGATATCTACTTGGGTTATAGGCAATTATGCATGCAGCCTGTCAGTTACCATCATTACCTAACTATAACCTGGCGACCTTGGTAAATGTCAAGGATCGCCGTTTCACGCAACCGAGAGAGAGACCATGCAACTGAGGAGTCTAATCAGCTAATTTAATTGATTTCCTTATCTTTCCGTTACCTAGTAGGTAATGAAAGTTGACGACGTAGGTAGTTAGGAACGTTTTCGGAAAGGACAATCAACTGTGGTTCCACATAGGTAGGTTGATATGCCTAAGTACGCACTTAGTTCACTTCAACCCTGATTAAAAATCACAGGATACGGAAGGCAGTGAGCATCGGCTTGTGAATCAATCACTAATTGACCGGACATTATTGTAACGGACACCAATCCTCGCCATATGTCGCCTCTCCTGCGAAGCGCTTCAATCCCGACGATGTCGCACGCTCTATTTGAACATAAGGGTTCTGTCCTGTGGGAAACCTTTGCGAATTCAAACTGATTCCTATAAACTAAATGGTAGATTAGTAAGTATTTGTAGACTATCGCCATCAGTTACATGATTGAAAACTTAGATGTAAGTAGTTAGACAATAAAATTACCTACCACTTATGAAGAGGATAGGTACCTATAGTTTGTAACAAGTGTCGTCGAATAAAACTACCAACATTAATTAAATCATCATTTTATAAGTATGTTATTTTAATCCTCAATGTTCACGATACCTAACCACTGTTTGTCTCCGCATTACCCAAAGGATAACTGGTAGAAAATGCTTTGGTATAGCATCAAGGCAGGTGCGCAAAGGTAACCCGCGAAATTCAGAGGTTCTTGCGTTTTTTTTTTTTGCAATATGCAGGTCAGTGTCAGATTGCATCTTCATCAAGAATGATTCGTGACTATGAACAAATATATATTTACATAACCATAAGAGTCATCAATACATACCTACAATTATACATCTCTCCAAGTTAGATTTGTTCTAAAATGTCATGATTTCCGAAATCATGATATTTTAGAATAAATCTAACATAAATCCGCCACTGTACATTTGTGTGCTTGATATTATATAATAAATACATTTACATAGAAACCTAGCTACCTATCAAAATAACGTGCTTCGCATACCTACCCGTTTAAAATTAAAAAGCTAATACTTATGCGGAACCCCAACTAAATAGGTGTCAGTGTCGGGATAATTTGTAAACTATATCGGATACCAAAATTATGAACGATTAAATAATCGTGATTCACCCTTGTGGTGCGGACAGGGTTTCACTCAGAGACACTTCCGGGACAATATGGTGCGGAATCGGAGCTCTTACAAGCGTAGTTTTCGCATGCTTCAAACACTTAGGTGCCGGCGCACACAGGAATTGCAAGGAATCCTTATTATACTTGATTCGTGAGTTTTTTATTACTTAGGTCTTAGTATTCGCGTGGGAAACTTTGAGTTTCTGCAAAACGGATTGGTGGTTTGAGGACTTCCGACTTTTTAGGGTTCTGTAGTCAACAAGGAACCCTTATAGTTTCGCCATGTCCATCCGGAGCTTAGCTCAGAGACTCTTAGTACCAGATAGTTGTAATTTAGCATGGATATACATATTAATCACGCCGACAGTGGTAAAATAAAATCATGAAAAAAAAATTTTTGGGTACCACCTGTAGGTACACGTAGCGGGGATGTTTTTTTCTCGTCTACCCCATGGTGTGGCGTGTTGTTGGATAGGTCTTTCAAAAATATTGCGGGCTTGTGAAAACAATTTTTCGATGAAGGGATCCGTTTCTGAAATATTAAGCTTTAAATTGCTAATTTTTGTTAGAGTCAAGTGTCGACGTCCCTGCCAGCTAAACGGTTAGTAACTAAGTAGGCTTTACAAGTTAACGAGTAATAGTCGGCCAACTTACATTTGCAGTTGGAATGTATGAGAGACCATGTTTTTCAACTAAGTACAATGTTAAGTTTGTTCTTGGGACAAACTCATCCCAACTACAGAACCCTTCATTGTGCGTGGTCCGACAAGCACTTGGCCGGTTTTAAATGAATTGCCCTAAAATGTTTGCAAACTCAAAAATATTGCCACCAGTTAAGCTAAGTTGGGTTGAGCCAGGCAGTCACATGATTTGCTTACCTACTGAGCACACTTCTTGTGAGTCGACTTCAATACGAATTCACATTCCCAAAATTTTGAACATCGTGCGCTAGACTATGTATGACGACTTTTTGTTTTTGGCAGTGGCTCGCAGACGACGCAAGGAGAGCCGGCCACGTCGACAGCGGACCACCTTCTCAGCACACCAGACGCTTCGACTGGAGTTAGAGTACGCGAGGGGCGAGTACGTGGCTAGGGCGAGAAGGTATGCTACGTCAGGTGGGAGAAGACTGGCCGCGGCACTGGGTGAAGCGTAGCACCACTCTCGACTTCTCGCCGAGCCATGATGGATATAGGGGCCTTGTACTCTTGAAATACCGATATCGCTTGAATCCATAGTTGCACTGTTTAACAGTGGCGAAAGCACCATATAACACGATTCCTACCGGCTTCCCTCGGAGATTCGCATCAGCAACTGTACCGTTTTCTGAAAATGGCATAGTCAATACTATCTACTATTGCCCAAAAAGTTAAAACCGGCTTCGCTTCGGCTTCTCTCTTACAAAATTTGACACCTCGCCGCTGCTGTTTAATACTACCTACCTCTTAAACATTTTTTACAACTTTGCCAAGCCGTTGGGCTTGAGCGATTGAGTGTGTGATACCGATACCCATGAATTTTGACTGAAGCATTCTATTTCAGATGTGAATTAGCATCTGCTCTGTCACTCAGCGAAACACAAGTCAAGATTTGGTTTCAAAATCGAAGAGCTAAAGACAAAAGGATTGAAAAAGCACAACTTGATCAACAATACAGGTAGGCTACCTATAATCTACTTACCTACACCCATTTAGATTAACTAAGTATAGGTATCTACATACGAGCTTAGGTAATACAGAACGAATAAGTACAATAGGTTAGTAGGTACATACTATGAGTGAACATTTTATACACGGGTAATTGTGTGCATCAGAATGTCGGGTTTATGACTACAAATGGCCATTCGATATTCGTGAGAGTAATGTACCGAATGTACGTACAATTTGAAGCAATGTACAATTTTAAAACCACAGTTATTATAAAAAGTATGTGAGCCGCCAACCTGATGTCAGAATGGCGAGTGTATTCTAAATTTGAACAAAATCAACTATCTGAGTGTGAAAAGCCCGTAGCAATGTATGAGCAATGTACGTTATCATATTAAAAGCATGACCATATGCTATTAACGGTTAAAAAGTAATTTTAAAAATAAAAATTCTCCACATTTAGAGCCTGTTCAATTATAATAGCAACTAGTTGTGTGTTGTAGTTATTATACGTTGCTATGTCATGCTGTGTGCCTGCGTGAAACATTGCTTTTCTACCGCTAGATAATAATAAGACAGGAATCTCTGAAGCTGCAGCATCTATGTTGACAGAAGAAAATAACATGCTGACGTGTTGTCGTTATGCTTTTAATATGGTAACGAACATTGCTCGCACATTGCTACGGGCTTTTCACACTCAGTTGATTTTGTTCAGATTTAGAATACACTCGCCATTCTGACATCAGGTTGGCGGCTCACATACTTTTTCTAATAACTGTGGTTTTAAAATTGTACATTGCTTCAAATTGTACGTACATTCGGTACATTTCTCTCATGCATATAGCATGACCATTTGTAGTCTTACACCCGTCATTCTGATGTAGACGGGTAATTAATTCTGCTCACAGAAAAACAATGACCTCGGAATGCATCTTTGGCAACGTTTTTTAAGTACTCTTGGGGGAAGCGCTAAGGTAGCCCGCGAAATTAATTTACTTACGATTTTTGCAATTTGCAGCTCAGTGTCTGGCTGTATGTTGATTAAGGTATGATTCGCGACCGTAACAAATATGCATCTACTTACAGAATTATAATCATTAGAATCAGTACCTACCCAATACAACTCCCAGTGTAAGTAATCCTCAAATGTCAAGATTTCATGAAATAATCATTCAGAAGGATTACTTGGTCATAAAGTTGTATTGATGACTAATGATTATATTTCTGTAAATACCTACATATTTGTTAGGTCGCGAATCTATACTAATATTATAAAGAGGAAGAGTTTGTTTGTTTGTTTGTTTGGTTGAACGCGCTAATCTCAGGAACTACCTACTGGTTCGAATCGAAAAATTATTTTAGTGTTGGATAGTAAATTTATCGAGGAAGGCTATAGGCTGTATAACATCACGCTACAACCAATAGGATCGGAGCATTAATGAAAAATTTTGCAAAAACTGGGAAAAAATTTATTCCTTTTGAGAGCTTCCGTTGCGTACGCTGCGTAAATGGTTAAAGATACCCAAAAATTATGTATGACGGAATTGATCCTCTTAACCCTTTAACCGCCAAGATTTAGATTCTTTGGACTTACCTCCAGCGCCACGTCACTTTAGGTATAAGTTGGAACAGTGTTGGGAATACTTAATATCGATGCATAAATTCTTTATTTATTAACAAAATTAAAAGCCGGAAATAAAATCAATGTTTTATTTACCTACTTAATTAATAATCTAACATTGTTCAGTCTTCAATCGATTAACTATGTTAACGTACTTGTGTGGTTACAAAATCAGTACTCGGGAGATGGGCACGTAGTTCGTTCTTCTGTTGGTGACGATTCTTCACGAGCATGTCGTATTAAATTTAATATTTTCATGTAAACTTCTGAGCGGATTTCCGGCCGTACAGTTTCCAGCTCAAAAGCTATTAAAGATGCGAAGTATTCATTTCGTGGATCACTTGGGCTCTGATCAAAAAAATTTGCGTCTGGTAGGTTTATAAAAGCAGTCACATCACCATCTTCTAACTTTGCATAATGGACATAATTTGGTTTTGTCTACGTCGATTTATTTGAAGTAGTAATTAGTCTTCTTTTACTTGAAATCATTTTACGTGGACACAAAATCGAAGGCGACGTAGGCCGCGATTCTTCATTATTCGACATGACACACGTCCTCTCTTTCAGAACCGAAAACAACAACTGGACGTGGACACTGAACTATTTAAATTTGGAGGCACAACTGAAGAGAATCGGTGCATAACAATCTAGGGATGCGTGACATAATAATAATTATATCGATATTTTTTAAAATGTTTCACATGTATGATAAATTTTGAAACATGGAGTTACACACAATGTTACCTGACACACTTCGCACATAAAGCGAGATTCCTTGCGGCATTTTTTCTTTAACACACAAAACATGATCTTGACTTTTTGTTTTCTGTATATTGGGGCATGTGATTAGCCAAGTGTGATGCAGTTAATCGCAAGGCAGACGCTGATCTAGACGTCGTCGGTATAGAATATTCTAATTCTTGTGCTTTATTTTTTGCGATTAATTGCCTAATAACGGCCAACTGAAAATCGGCGATGGACTTATTATTAGAATGCAGTATTTTATATAATGCATGAGCATTTAACATGCATAAATCAATTAAATGCAAGCCTAGTTTTTTTTCCCATTTTCTACATTTTCTTATGCACTGACCGAATGTAATACCATGTCGGTATTGTCAACTGCTCCTTTTTTTAAGTTATAGTCGACTATAACTTCGGGCTTCATTTTAGGCAGTCCCGTTTCTCTGTCATATTTAGTGGTAGGCCCGAATTCAGCTGTGTGAAAGGTAGACAACATGTGTATGTCTCTTTTATCTTTATATTTTAATGCCATTAGGGGCTTTTTGTATCTTACATCAATTTCACCCTTTTTCAGAGATTTGAAATCTGTGACACCGGCTTTCTTTAACCGATCAATTCTAGCCGTACCACATGCATATGTCTGTTGTTGGTACAAGTATTCGAACAATTTTGGACTCGAGTACCAGTTATCTGTGTACAAGCGTCTATGCGCATGCATCAGGTCTTTTAACAGGGTTGTTACCACAGCGCCTGTTATTCCTAAGTTTGCCGAATCTACAATTTCGGTTCTAGATCCACAATAGATAATATAATCCATAATAAGTCCTGTTTTCACGTCGCACAAAATGAATAGTTTGATACCAAACCTGTTCCTTTTGTTAGGTATGTATTGCTTGATGGAAACATACCCTTTAAACGGCATTATACTCTCGTCTATACAAAGGTCTTGGTGAGGTGCATATGAATTTCTAAAAGTTTTCTTAGTGTGTTTTACCAATGGCAAGACGTTTTTCAAAATGTGGGAAGATTCTGCATTTGGCGACGAAAACCTCAATAATCCGAAAATAGTAGTATAGCGATTTCGAGACATAGTTTTTGAAAATATCGGCGATTGTAGCAAAGGGTCAGTTGACCAATGCTCTTCGATTTTCAAATGTTTATTTCTGGTAAATAAAAAAGTTACGGCTAAAAACACATACATTTCCGCAATAGTAATTTCTCGCCAACTTGCAAACCTTGAATGGAGCCTTATGTCACAATTCCGAATAAAATTTTGGTGCTGAGCATTTGTAAATTCAACCAACTTCAATACAACTTCTTCGCCAAAATAATGCTTAAAAAAATCGATTTCTGTTGATTCGGTACTGAGATTTATATTCTCTGTTAAAATCCCAGAAGCAAAATCATCGAATCCATGAATTTCGGGTACAAACGCTGTCGAACTCCATCTGTTATTTAATTCCTCCTCTTCCTAAAACAATAAATACCAAAATGTATTTTTAACAGAAGTAAGCATGTTATTTTAGGCCAAATTACATGTTTTAATAAGTTAACCAAGTTAGAGAAAAGTTTATAAAATTGCGAATGGTAAGTAGGTACTCTGAGAATATTTCTTAACAAGAAAAGCATTGTAATCTGACCTGGAATCATTTTACTGGTTTCTACCGGTAAAAACTTTTATACTGCTCATACATAGAGGCATTATTATAAAAATATAGGTATATACCTAAACGTAATAACACTATGAAATCTGTTGTTATTAATGGTAATAAAGGTAATTTATCTACTTAATAATTACCTACCTAGGCACTTTTTTAATATGAAATAATTCCAGCCTATGAATGTACCTACCTTAGTAGGTAGGTATATTAAAACACAAACAATAAATTTCTTGCCAAATTAAATAATCGAATTAAAAAATAATTTAAACTTACCAAATCAACATCACTATCTGTGTTAGAACTGTCGTCGCTTGTCAATTCATGATTCGATTGCAAAATATTTAATAACTCTTCGTCTTCCAGCATTTCTTTTGCATTTAGACTTCCACACAACACACACACACACAACACGAAAACATAACACGAAAAAGGGCTGTACAACACTAGTTGCATTGAGCGATAAATCTTTCCCGTGATTTCACGGTGACGGCGCTAAGGCAACTGACAATACAGCGCGATTTAAATTATTCGAATCGGATTTTTCGTTTAGAAATTACGACGGGTATGCTTAAAGTAAGAAAAATGCGCTTAGTCTATTTAGTTACATAGGGTGGAGTGGTAGCCATTGAACCACCAAAAGTTTGAAGAGCTCTAACGCACTTGTTTTTAAAGTCTAAGAAAATATTTTTATCTCAGAAGATAGGTTATTTAATAAGCTGCCAAATTGTGTTTAAAAAAATTGGAAATATCTGCTATTGCCTAATTTATACAGGTTTTTTAAAAACTAGAGAAATGGTTCATACCGTACTCCTAAGGGTACACAATGAACCGGGGGGGTGGTATTAAATGAACCAGGTGGTACACAATGAATCACGGTATTGTAAAAACTGGTAATTGTTTGTTTTAAATGGAAAATAAATACAACATTTATAAGTTTCCATATTTATTAAGTTTCGGGTTATATAAAAACCACATAATCAGTCTTAAAACTTAATGTCTAACAATAATTTTAAACTTTTAAAAAGTTTCGTGACGCATTAACTCTACAGAAAAAAGAAAAAACAGTTTGTACTTGCTTAATAATATTAATATGAGCATTTATAAAATCACCTATGTTTTTATCACAATCAGTCTTAATTTTTTTTTTATGTCTAAATCACAAATTGTACTTAGCACTAAGTAAAAATAGGAACAATCAGTTCGCTCGTTCTCAGTCATAGTATGTTCACGAGAGATCAACATAAAGTTTCTAAGCGTTAAAATCAACATAGCGATAAAAATAACCTAAAATGTCTTCTAAAATACTAATTGCCCATAAAAGAGATCAAAATCAAAAATCTTATAGATATGACATTAATATCTCAAGTTTAGTAAGGACATATCGATAGGGAATTTGTATGTAGCTTGTCGACGTACCGTGCCATTTATAATGGGAGGAGGTAAAATGTATTTTATGTCTTTTTTATTCACAGCTGCTGTATCAGGTTCCAGTGGTAGCGAAAATGTTTGTGTAAATTTGCTTTTTAATTTAAAAAAAGATACATAATAATCGCCTTCTTCCTCCAGCTCTTCTAATATTTGGGCCACGTAATAAACCTTTATTTTTTTTAAGTTGAATGCAACAATAACGTGGTCGTCAGGTCGGGGCTTCCGTGACAATGGAGAGAAGTTATCATTTAAAATAACTTCTTCCTCTTCAGATTCATTAAAGAAATCTCCCCCAGAAGATGAGCCACTACAAATAAACTCTTCCTCGTCAGATGTCGTATCTGATTCTTCTTTCTTATGGCTACTTTCAAATAGCTTTGTTTTAATTACTTTTGCACATTTCTGCCTTTTGTTTTTTTTTGTTTTCAGCTAAAACGTTCTTCTCTGGTGTGTCTGTAGCTATCATGCTCTTTCCTAGTTTTCTCTTGATAATCTTACGGGGTCCTGCCTTCAATGGCGGCCTGAAATATTTTGGTGAAATAAAGTTACTGGAAGCTCCTGACATTAGAGAGCTAGTCTTTATTTCAGATGAAATCTGAACTCTGGACGTGGATGCAGTCGGCTGGGTTATTTCTTTCGAACAAGATGCAATCTCTTGAGTTACAATCTTGGGACTTGACATCACTTGAGACTGAAAAATATAGTTTAATTCACCAGCATCTGGTATAGCAGGGGATACTTCTGTTTGCAGCGTAATGTCAACCTCAGGCGTCGATGGTGTGCGATATGAAGCGGATGGTAAAGGTTTGTTGTCGTGAAATTCTTCCATAATGTTCTCAATTTCTGCGTCAGTTTCATCATCGTCACCGTAAATAGCTGGTGTCAATATAGACGGTGACTCACAACGTCCACTGCCACCAGAGTGTTCCTCTACATCTATTACATTTGGGGGTGGTCTATTAGTTATCTCACTTGGTAAAAAGTCAATATCTGTGAATATTTGATCGTCAAATGGGAATATACCACATTTTTTGAACGCTTGTGTTATATTTGTTGGAGTCATAGCTTTCATGTATGCTATACCTACGCATTCAGCAACATTATAAATGCTTAAATTTTTCCCCGGATTACGTAATAACCATGAGTCTATTGCCCCATTATAAAAAGACTTGAATGGGCCATTTAGACCAACATCCAAAGGTTGCATCCTAGCTGTGGTATGAGGATGAAGCGTAAGAACAGTCACACCTGAGGCTTTAGCTAGATCTAGAGCTTCTATAGACAGATGACTCTCATGATTATCTAGAATAAGCAAAGCTGGGTTACCCTTCGATGCTGAAGTGAACTGAAATAAATAGACATAATCAAAATAAAGTTGACGATTGAGCACCTACAGATATTAATATCAAACAAATAAGCAAATAACCTGGATGAAATGCTTCATTACTTCAACAAATAATTCTGTATTCATCCAACCGCTGGGTGTGGCTAGCCCAAGTGTCCCTGGGGGTGCCCCATACAGCATGTGTGCCTTAAAAATTTTTCTCGGAAATACCATTACTGGAGGTAAAGCCTGGCCAATCGCATTTACAATACAGCAAGTTGTAACCAAAATTCCGCGCTCCCCACTTGTGACTATACAGACACTGCGTCCTTTAGCTGCCAGCACTTTATGTGGACGTTGCACTGTTGTGGTCGAGGTTTCGTCGAGATTATATATTCGGCTGCCATTAGCGAATGATGGATTGCGACTTAAAACTTCCTTAAGGTTGTCGAAAAAATTTTGTACATTTATTTTATTAAATGCTGTAGCCCTTGCTATACTACAAGGTTCGGGTTTTTTCACAGACAATTCAGGATGCCTTGCCCTAAACCCCCTCATCCAATCTCGGCCTGCCATTTCATGAACTTTCCACGATGGCGGCATTTCGATTTTGTTAATCACTGCCATTTGGTATGCAATTCTGCGGCAGTCTTTAGAAGTAAGGCCATAGAATTTATTTGCACAATCCAATAAATATTCCTGTATGCTGTCTTCTTGTTGGTCAGTAAAAATTTTACTTGCATCATAATGGGGCTCTAGTCTGCACGACGGATTGTTCTTGTATTTTGTGATGTATCTTCGCAGTGTTGGATAGGGAAGGTTGTCTTTAGCTGCTTTTCGAATGCTTAGTCCCGACAAGTGTTTTTCTATACCTCTTTGTATAGCTTCCCCGGTGTGATAACCTTTTTTACGAGCTTCCCTCCCTACCGTGTTTCGTCCCATGCTGAAATAGACAAATAATGATTAATTAATTATACTCACATTAACACTTAGAGGTTGACTGGAATAACACTCCTCACCTGTTTATATAGCATAATACAAAGCACTTAGATGTGGTACACAATGAACCATGGTTCATTGCTTACCCAGGATAAATGGCTCACAGCGTACCTATCTCCTCTCAAAAAATGTTAGACCATGTTTTATACCAAAAACGTTGAGAATTAATTCCAAAAATAGTCTCAAACATGCCTAAAGACCCACATTACACATACAATTCACACATAGTTAAATAACAGTTAGATTATTAAAGTAATTACAAAAAGAAACTCACGTTTTTTTCGTCGTTTTTGCTTGAGTAAACACAAGGACGCGGGTCACACGTACGTATGTCGCGACAAGCGCGCGGCGACTAGATCAAACTTCACGACCTAGCAAGCGAGTCTCGACACGTTTTTTGCGCGAGCTGGCAACGTTGCGTATGGCCGGTAGGTACTATGGTTCATACTGTACACGCGGTCCATTGGCTACCACCCTATACACATTTTATTTTTATTGACTGTTTGAACGCGTTAATCTCTGTCACCACCAGTCGGATTTAACAAATTCTTTTTGTATTTTATAGCCCAATTCTAGAGAAAGGCTGTAGGGTACGTAACATTACGCTAGGAACCTTAGAGGCCGAGCAAAAATTTAAAAAGTAAGAACGAGCTCTAAGCGAAAACGAAGTAACAGCGCGGGCAGGCGATGCGATGCGACGGGGTGGGTAAGGGGAACAAGAAATTTTACGCGGACGAAGTCGCGGGTGGAAGCTATGAAATTATATACGGTACTTATAACAAAACAGCAATTTTTAAAATCTTTGCCTGTCAGTTCGTTCCGGCTAATCCCCGAAAAACCTATCGATTTTGGTGGGACTTTTACTGGCAGATAGCTGATGTCACGACGGGTAACTTAAGCTAGTTTTATTTTAGAAAAATAATTCGGGTTCCGCGCAAAAAAAAAATAAAACCCATGAAATTGTGAACAGTCGGATTTGAAAAATTCTTTTTGCATTTGGTAGCCCAATTCTCGAGGATAGTTATAGGCTATTTAACATCACGCTACGACCCTTAGGAGCCGAGCAAAAATAGAAAAGTCAGAGCACTAAGCGGAAATGAAGTAATAGCGCGGGCGGGCGATGCAACGCGACGGGTCGATGACGAGGGCGTTTTATTAAAATCTGGCTGTTATTTTAGTATATTATGTAACTAGCTGTGCCCCACGACTTCGTTCGCGTGGATGTCGTAAGATAAACAATTTACTAAAATAACAGTCACATTTTAATAAAACTCGCCCGTCCCCCGACCCGTCGCCAACCGTCGCGTTGAATCGCCCGCCCGCGCTATTCGTTTTCGCTTAGTGTTCTTTCTGACTTTTTCTTTCTGCTCGGCTCTTAAGGGACGTAGTGTGATGTTAAAGAGCCTATAACTATCTTCGAGAATTGGGCTACCAAATGCAAAAATAATTTTTCAAATCCGACTGTTTGTTCATAATTTCAAGGGTTTTCATTATTTTGCGCGGAACCCTAATTATTTGTTCTAAAATAAAAGTAGCCTAAGTTACGCGCCGTAATATCAGCTATCTGCCAGTTAAAGTCCCATCAAAGTCGGTTCAGCCGTTTCGGAGATTAGCCGGAACAAACAGACAGATAGACAAAAATGTTAAAAATTGCTGTTTTGTTATAAGAACCGTTTATACTTTCCTATGCATTTAGTAAAAAGTTGTTATTTTGACATTACAGACAGACACTTCAATTTTGTTTATTTGTATATATTTACGACTTCCACGCGAACGAAGTCGCGGGGCACAGCTAGTCATATTTTAAACAACATTCAACCTAAAAAAAAATGAATTTCGCGGGGTAACTTAGCGCTTTAGCCTTAAGTTTAGTCTGTTATAGGTACCTACTTATTACTTATAAGTATGTAGGTAGGTACTGCATTTTCACAGGTTTTCCATTACGGCGGATGGTTCAATTGGCATCCATCTCTTGCGACCATCAACGCCTCTCTGTCTGCAGGATGCAAGGGCGTTCCAGTACATACTTCTAGTCCATCCACATAAAATCGATCCTACATGCACTAATTGCCACATTACTTACCTGTGTGCCTTTTCCCACGGTAGTAGGTATTGACTTTCTTATTGGAGCGTGAGAAATCCCTCAGACTGCTATTTTTCATGGCATTCTCCATTAGGAATGAATGGCAGAATATAAACTTGCGAGCAATCAAATAAACTCAACTCCTAATCATACATTTAGACTCAATTAGCAATTACTCGAAAACAACTATAGCGATTTTAATACTTATGGTACCATCTTAAAGCTGAAACATCAGGCTTAAAATTGTCATAAATGGGATAAGAACTTTTTGAAAAAAAATTACTACTTAGTATGCACGGGTTGTATGGGGTTGAGTCGATTTGGTTGCTCGCGAGTGTAAAAGTATTTTTCCAACTTTGTTGGAGACACTGCTGTGTACCTATCTTTAAATCTCTCTGTGTCTCTGTCTCCGTGGGTGTCTTGTCTGGCTGGACTAGTCTGAAGACTTATGAATTAATTGCTATTTGCGACGTTGCCAACTTTCAGAGTACACATTCTCTAAAAACCGGCCTACGTGTCTGTATGTTTCATGTAGGTATGTACCCTATGGTTTCATGAAAGTACCATAATGCATTCTACCCACTAGCCAGACCCCACGCAGAAACTGTATTTTTAACGTTCCGTAACATAAGCACTTTTAAACCATGATTGGCCAAAATTCAGTAATTTTGGCCAATTATGGTTTAAAAAAAAATTTAACTTATAGAAATACAAACAGAGTAGATACGGTCAATGACAAAAGTCAATTAACACTGCTCCTTTCACACATCACCTAAATTAGCGCAAAGGTATTCGATAAGTACCTACACTGTATTTCAGCTTTCTTGTAATTTTACTTGTTCCGATTTTAATTAAATTTATATTTGCCCGCGTGGATGTCGCACACAATCCCACGGAAACGTACGGTGCCGGGTTTAGAGGACCCTTTTGTATTAATTCATGTCACTATCTGTGTCAAATTTCTTCCAAATCCGTTCAGCCGTTTTTGGGCCAATCCGGAACATACTTACATCCACACAAAAGGACAAAAACTAAAAATCTATATTTTCCGCATCACACTCTTTCCCACACCTCGAAGCATTTTTTTCGTAAATATTCAATGTCGTCACTATTTAATTGTATTTTAAGTCTAAAGAATTAAAAAACTGAAGTGTTTTGTCGCTGACTGTCCGTAATCGTAACAGTATCTCAAATGACTAAGCAACGACAAAATTAAACTTTGTTTTGTTGTGAACCGGTAATGTAGTGAACTCGAAAGCGGAATTCGACGAATAGGTAGGTAGGTATACCTCTATAAATCCACGCCTTTTCCTCATGGGCAAGCAATAACTACAGAACGCTGTGTGATAATCCTTATTTTATTACATAGAGTATAAGTAAGTAAGTAGAGTAGGTTTTAAGTATATATAAATAAATAAATAATAGAGTAGTCCGTTTGCTTCGTCAGCGTTCATATCGGTCACACACCCAGTTGCTAACTTACGATTGATACAACCTAAGTACCTACATATATGTACTATCGAGGAAACTTACATCTCACCAGTTTTGAAAACGAAATCCCGTGCACACGATGACCACATCTGTTTTCCGCCCATTTTTGCCTAGGCTACGCAACTGACCTTTTTGAAGGACAATGAATACTCCTACTTACCTACTAAGGTATAAGAAAAGCTCTTAGCGAAATAATTATAAATAAATATAGGTAAGTGTAGGTGGCTATACAAGGTGGAACAGGACGATTGACATTCCTTTAAACCACGTAAAGAGAATCATGTTCTTTACCCGTATACAAAAAATCAATCAAATCCAATGATTACTTTAGCCACAGGAAATTATTTTTCATTTTCTTATTTTTCAACATGATGTAGATCTGAGTCCGTAATAATAGGTAAACATTGCCGCCGCCGCGCCCCGCACCCCGCACCGCACCGTTGGTCAGTGACTTTTCGCAGATAAAGCGTGTTTACTTTTTATTCAGTTGATTCTGCTATTTATTTTGTTTGAAAACTGCAATTTTTAAATTTTCCATTAACTATTAATCTGCTTGTTTTAAAATGTGTCGATGGACTAATGCAGTGCTCGTTTTTATTTAATGTCGTACTTCCAGATCCACATTGTATAAGCCAGAAACCGAATTAGAACACTAGGTACTATTCCGTTTTCTTCAGTTGAATAAGCTTTAAGTTTATGTACCTATTGATATTTCTCTCTTTCCATAGACACTTAGCGGCTGCATCAGGTTTGTTCCCGACCGTGCTGTCTCCTTCATACTGCGCTCCACCCCCGTGCCCATGCTTGCCAGTGCAGCACCCACCGACAATAAACGACAAATAAATATCTACATAAACATGTCCCGGAATTAACACACACTTCTTAAGGGGTCATTGTACTCATCATTAGAACAACTTTTACTATGGGATCAATCCTGAAATTGCAAAAAAATCTGTTCCCTACATTTATGTTCGCATAACTCGTCAAGTGTAGGGAACAGCTGTTTTTTTTTCGCGATTTCAGGTTTGGTCCTATAATAAAAGTTGTTTATAATGATGAGTACAATGACCCCTTAAGAGGTTGTGCGTGAATTCCGGGACATGTTGTATACTTAGTTGTAAGTAGTGTATAATTAGGGCTTTTCGATATGGTTCACAGGTATCGATTCTAATCAGACCAAGTCTAGGTTTTACAATGAGCTTTTACAGAGGCTATTGAACTTGACCAATGACGCAATACGTGGTTTTGTTTCATAGGCTAACGGTTCACTTGTTACAGAGAACTGCGCGGAATTTTAATGGTGTTTAAAAGAAAACTCAAACTTTGCTGGGATGAATGGCCGATGTATTTATTTCTACGTGTGTAGCAGTACCTACATATACAAAGAAAATGAAAAGTATAATTTACAAACAACAGTTAAGTACCAGTATAACTGTAAGCCATATCTGGCCGCGGCCCAATAGATTTTATAAACAATTTTATGTGGCCGACCTACTTACAGGTCATTATATTTATATTAGTGCGTTTGCAACCACAAACATGCCAAAAAAATATTTAAACCATTTTACGCTGAATTAAATGTGAATATAATGTCATATTTTTGCGTTATTTTCGCTTTGTGTTGAATAAATCTGTATTTTCTATCTCAAATATGTAGATAATAAAATGTATTGTACAGATTGTGGGATAAAATTAATCCAAATATACGAAATAAATTCGTAAAACGTTCCTAACTAGTTGAAAGAATATATTCCTCAATAAATATATAATGTAGAGTAGTGTAAATAAAACTATTAGATATAGAATGAAAAAAAGGGTAAGAGGATGTTGGAAATAAAAAATGTGTTAGATTTTCAGTGGTTTTATTTGGATAGAGTCGACTTACCATGGCCTATTCCACGGTGGAAGGCTCGCGCACGTGTAGAACAATCCATGGAAAATAGTGTTTATTTAATTGTATGCACACAAATAAAAACAATCATAACTCTACATTAAAACAACTTAACATTAGAAAGATAACACATCTTTAAGACATTTAAATGATTATAATTTTTACTTTTAATGCTTATACAATTCATATTGCTGAATTAGATAGAATACCTATAATTATATTTTTGTAGTGTCACATATTCAATTTTATTGTTCACGCTACAATGCCAACTGACAAACATTTAAAAAATGCTTTATAACAAGTTCACTAAGTTCATTTCCTATTTTCTAACACCAAGATAATTCAATTTGCATTTTTTTTAACTCATTTGGTGCTCTCAAGTACACAGTCATAAATTATACTGTAACACAACACTGTCATTCAATAGTATATTTAATTATTTTGGAATGTTATAGCTATCTCTATCTAATTATGGACGATATTATTGAAAATAAAATTATAATCTACAATAAACATTAAATTATTAACAGAAATAATATAAATCTCCTCACTTATGACTAAAAACGCAAATATGTATCTTATGCCACAGCTTTTACAGTATCATCTGATTGGACATGGACAGATTTTAATTTAAAATTGCATTACCTGACTAACACATAGCCGTGCGGAAAGTAAATAAAAAGTGGTAATTGAAATGTAAAAACTGTGATTTACGTGCTAAACGACTAACAATAATAGAAAAACATGAATCTAGTGCCTACACAGTACCTTATTGTGAACAAACCTTAATTGAAGGAGAAAAATAAAATTGTAAAATGACTATGTAATGCAGTCGCTTCACTAAGTCCGCTTGTCCCTCACTAGCTAGCTGACCTCCTGGCCTACCTCCCGTCACTACTCTACCGTCTGCCTGCCTAGCTTCAACTAAGCGCAACTTGAGACCTACGTGTTAAAAAATACCTTCGTAAGTATACACCATACACATTCAAAATGTCAAATCCATGAAATTGTCACTGACATTATTACAAAAGAAAATGTATGATACTGTTGTAATGTTAATAAATGTTGAATTAAATTAGTTATTGTAAGTAACAAATGGGATTTGGAATGTTTAAATTTTGAATAAAGGTGTCCCTCGAACTAATCGCCGCATTGTTACGATTCGACCGATGTCTAAACCAATCGCATCCTTATTATGGCCTGCAGTATGTAAGTTGTGACAGATGAGTCAAGCGTTAGAGGATTCCGCGTCGATTAGTATAGGGACACCTGAAGGGCCTTATCAAGTCACGCATGTTTTGCACGCTGATGAGACGAAGGTCACGGGCATGCAACGATACAAGTACTAAGCGATCAGACGCTCGCAGGCGGTATGCGAAGCACGCATGACTTGTTAGGGGCACTAAGTCGTTAATGCCAATATGCTTTTTCACTAAATTTTGATAATGAGATTTGGAATCACGTAAGTTAAATGCAAGAGTAATGTAAATGTAATAGTGATGTAGTAAGGACACGGGGATGTACTCACAAGAGGACTGCGTTGGCCTAGAAGCGGCGCTGGTTGGTGGCCTGCGCCTGGTTGGCCATGTTGTTGTAGCCGGTGCCCGCGCCGGCGCCTGCGTTGCCGCCGCCCGCGGTACCGTAGCCACCGCCACCGCCACCTTCGAACCCATCGGCTTCTCAATACTTTAGTAACTTTGAACTTTTCAACAATTTTGACATACAGCCAAAAAGCGTCAATTTTCAATTCACAGCACACAGCAGTAATAATTTGGTAAATATAGATATAGCGGCAAACATATTTTGATAGCAGTTTTATTGTAGTATTTGTTTCTGAGACAATGATTTTGAGGCTTTTCGATTCAAAGAAAGCACTGGTAAAAAAACTTATCCATTCAAAAAGTGTACTAACTTGAATTATTGTAAGGTTGAGGTCTGGACGTATTGTAGTTTGGTCTCATCGGCCCACCACCATATCCCTGCTGGTACCCGCCACCAAAATTGCTATTAGGCTGGCTCCAGCCCCCTTGGTCCCCATATCCCTGGTTGCTCCAATTTCCTCCAGAATTGCTTGAGTCCCATGGATTTTGGTTGCTCCATCCACCTTGTCCGTATCCTGAATTGTAGCCACCGCCATCTGGTTTGAAAACCAAACAAATGATTAATTTATTTCAAACTTATCCATATCTAATTAATGTGACCTTTATCTAAAGTAGGCTATATCAGACAAGAAAAGTGAATTGAAACACATTTATGTGTATTTGACAATCAAAACAAGATTATTAAAATGATTAAGACACAATTATGAATTAATTCATTTAGGTAAGTGTGTTGTTGTTATGGTACGCAACTAGACAAAACAAAACCAAATTAGCTTTTCTTGTCTATGCTTCACTTCATAAGCCAGAGTCAAAATAGTATGTAGTTTCATGAGTAGATTTACAAGTTAGTGTAGTTAGGAAAGTATGGTGTACCTGAGTTACCCCAGTCCTGGTTCTGTCGGTTGCCCCAGCTGCCGCCGCCCCCGCCACGCCCGCCACCCCGTCGGCCCCCGCCGCCCCCGCTGCCGCCGCCCGGCCCTCCGGCCGCCATCTCAGACTTAGATAGGGCTTTCTTAACATCCAAGCGATGCCCTTTGACTTTGTGGTTAGGATGCACTTGGAACAAACATTTATTTAAGAAGCAGTTTCTAGTTGTCAACATAAATTGATTTGTATCGTGAAACAGCATGAGAATTTACTTAAAGGTTTCATTGTTCATTTAAGTTAGTATCATAATTAAAACAATGTATAAACTCACAGCATATCCTGTCAACCGGGTCATAGTCATCAAACTCCACAAATCCAAAGCCCCTCTTTTTCCCTGTATCCTTTTCAGTCACTAAACTCACAGAAACAATGCTCCCATAAGAGCTAAAATACTCCTTTAAATCTTCTTCCTCTATATCTTGTTTCAGTCCTCCAACAAAGAGTTTCTTAACTGTAGCTGCAGCATCTGGTCTCTTTATTTCTTCTCTAGGCACAGCTCTTTTTGGTTCAACCACTCTGTAAGAATTTTTCAGAACTTTAGACTTGACTCAAAGCATTTATTTCAATTAAACTAATTACAGGCACTATTGAATTGTCAAAGATTCGGTCAGTTAGAAAATTGAAGCTAGTTGCTCATTCCAAAACGTAGTTCTCTACGGAGAAGAATGGACAAAGAACTCCAAGGACACTCTTTTAAATCAAGATATTAAAAGGTCCAGGGTACATTTTAAGTGAGAACAATGAAAAAAAGAAATTAATAACAATTCAAAATAAATTTGCCCGCCCTGACAGTTGAGATGACCCTCTCAACTGACGGCGCCCGTTCACAAACATGACGCGTGGATCAGCACCATCCAACTCAACCATTTTGTAGGGAATCAAATGATCCAACACACGCTCCACCATCAGCGAGACACTTAAGTGAGCATGACATACTCTGAGTTGCCATGCTCTTTTTTAAATCAACAAACCTACATCATAACATAATAAACAGATCCATGGTACTCACATTTCCAAAATTGAAAAAATGCTTCTGAATTATACAAAACTTTAATTTGCAGTGATTGTGTTTAAAAGATTAATAAAATTTTACTACCAAAAGGAAAGAAAATCCTACTTAATGAAGTAAGGTCGGGCGGGGCTATTTTGACTATGGTTATTCTAACTAATGAGAATAAATATTTGTACAAAAACGCCATCTACATAAATGCCCTGTATGTGAAAAGTTCTGTTCACCTACCTGGATAAAGATGGCGTTTTTGTGAATATTCTTATTAGTTAAAATTACCCCACAGTCGAAATAGCCCCGCCCGACATTACCTATTCAACAGTTTAAACTTGAATAAATAAAAAATAAACATTAAGATCATAATGTCAAAAAAAAAACAACGAAAGACTTCATCGAAAGTTAAATTTGATTTGGGACTGGTGAAACTAAATAAAAGCTGGTAAAAAGGTATAAATAGAAAAAACAATTCAAAATAGCATAATCATAATGATCTAACTTGTATTACCTTCCATCTATTTTATGTGGTCTATTTTTCTGTGCGTCATCCACCATATGAGCCCGAGAATAAGTGATAAATCCAAAGCCCCTTGACCGTTTGGTCTGAGGATCTTTCATAACTACGACGTCTACAATTTCGCCCCATTGTTCATAGAACTCTTTCAGTGAGGAATCATTAGTTCTGAAGTCAAGGCCCCCAATGAATAACTTCCGCAAATGCTCCGGTTCTTCCTATAATAAAAAATGTAGTTGACATTAAGATGTAACAAAATTTTAAAGAAAATTATCCTACTGATCACTAAGCAGTTAGTCGTAACTGATTAGATTGAGTTGGTTTAGATTCACAATTGGACCCAGTAGGTGGCGCTGCGATCGAGTTCTCGGAAACAGGACAATGTCTGGCTCGCGAGTCCGTCCGCACTAAATTTCTTGTCCGCCTGACCCACCCCATCACATTGCATCGCCCGCCCGCGCAAATATTTAGTTTTCGCTAAGCATTCTTTCTGACTTTTTTTCATTTTGCTCGTTTCCTAAGGGTCACAGCGTGACGTTAAATAGCCTATAACCTTCCTCAAGAATTGGGCTATCAAACAATGCATTTTTTTTTAATCCAACTGGTAGTTCCAGAGATTACCCTCCTACATACAAACTTACAAACAAACAAATTTTACCTCTTTATAATATTAGTATAGATATAATTCTTCCTGACCAATCCTTCCTGAATTCCTGACCCTTCTTCTGGACCAATTTTGATGAATTTTTTTGTGTGTTTGAGTGGATCCCGCACCCTATTTGCTTAACACACTATCAATCACAATCTGAATGATTTTAAAGCATATTGTTAATCTACTGCTTAATGAGTTTGAAAAATTTGTCTGCTCAAAACGTAATTATCGCAATGAATGTTGTTGAACTGTAAAAGTTAAACCGATTCCTACTGCAATGTTATGCAATTGTTCTGCTGGATGGTTTATGTTCACAATTGGACCCGGTAGGTGGCGCTGTGATCGAGGTTGAAGACGGTATTCTGTTCACAACACATTGTGCACAATTTCTGAGCAGTAACCTAACAAAAAGTACTACTAGGCTTGCATGAATTCATTATAGTATTTCAATCATTAGTATTATCCTACTAATAGGGTTTTTATAAAAGGAGAATGGAATGCTCAAAACTGTATTGGCAAAAAACCCAGAGTTGACAGAAAATAAATGTATGTGGGGTAAAAGGGCATGATAAAAAGAATTAAAATTACAAAAAAATGTTTTTTTTTTATAATGCATGTGGCGCTTTGTCTGGGTAAGGTTCTCAATATGCATTAATGAGGGCTGCGATTCTAAAGTCACTCATCGTATTTGTCTTTGTTTTGTTGAAATAAGTTTTATTAGCACTCAGTGCTTAAGTGACTTTTGTTACATTGTTCGGATGTTGGAATATATGCGCAACATAACCGCATGGTGCACTACTTCTCTTTTTGACAACAGGAAGTTCTTCAATTGATTCTTGCATTGTTGCCATTTTTAGCATGCTGTAGTGCTTATTTTCACATTTGATATAACAATTGTATGCCCTACTATCATACATATAAGTTTTTTTTTTAATCAATGTTCGGTTTTTTATGGTCATTCTCCTTTGGCCCACAGATGGTTTATAACCTGGGTTAGCACAGAATTTTCATCTCAGTAATATGCTCCAGTGGGATAATTTTCGACCTTGACCTTCGACAAAAGCTAGTACTTTATATAGATAGAATAGCTAAGAAAAGTAGTTGCTACATTGTGGGAATCATAGAATGTAAAATATTCTGCCTTCTTTTCTTTTGTTTCTGTATTATTTGCTAGCAATTCATAATACTAAAAGGGTTCTAATTCGATAACTTTAAAAACTAGGTTTTTTTTTTAGAAAATACTGTTGAATTTTAGATGAATCCTTAAAAGTTGGTTTGTCGAAAGTGACTTATCATACACTTTCACAAATGCAGGGCCGATTAGATTAGAATGTTCTAGTTTTACTACGAATACGAACGCTGCACAAAAAAAAAGAAACGAATAATAACTGAAGCCTTGCCACGGTGTTCGCGTCATACTGATTTTTTTTAGATGCGACGTTTGGTTTTAAATTGTAGAACTTTTACAAACGTTTACCTAAAAGTATACTTCTACATTCCATAAATAATTAAACTTAAAAGTTCGCAATTTAATCAAACAAATAAAATTCCTTACTCAAAAATTACTTACGTAGTCATCACCACCTCCGCTAGGTTTCATTGCTTCTGCCACAATTTAAACCTACAGGTTTTTCAACTAAAATGAAATAATATTCTTTGTTAATAAGTTTCGGTATGTATTTGTATGCCAATAACATGTATATGCAGAAATGTAGGATACCGCAAAATCAAAATGCACTAAACAAAATTGAAATGCTGAATGATCAATGAATGAAAGGAAAAAAATTAACTGTCAAACTCTAAAATCAAAAGTCAAATCATAAAACGTCACGTCATTAAACATAGACAAGAGACTGTACTTTTTTAAAAATGCTTCTGCCTGAGGGCCAAAACTAAGGAATCAAAATAGCCAGGGATCAAACACGACAAACAAAAAACATAACAAAAGCAGCGACCTGTTAGGCACTAGCCGATAGTTTAGCTAGTATAGACCAAATTCTATGTACAAATCAAAGCAAGTGGCAATTTTTCGTTGCAACATACAAATTTACAATTCATGCACTCCCTTTAATTTTACAGAAAGTAGACCTTTGCAGTATTTGTTCCTTATTAGTAATACTATCTGTCAGCATTAAAAAAAAAAATATATATATATATATAACGCACGAAAACGAGAGTAGTTCCGAGAGCCTTATCACGGCCTACGGAGATATAAAAAAGCCCGCCATTGCCACGAGGCTTGAGAAAAATCCGACCACCGTCCTTCCATCTTCGCCACTGAGGCCAGCCGCGACGCCCCAGTCCATGCCCACCCCGACTCTTGCACGAGCCAGAACGCACCGTTAAGCCTGTAGCTTTGGGCACGCCACAATTGCGGCGATAAGTCCCCTCTTTGAGGAGTGGCTGGAGAGGCGCCACGGCGTCCTCACCTTCCGCCTGACGCAGGTCCTCACCGGACACGGGTGCTTCGGGAGGTACCTGTTCCGGATAAGGCGGGAGGAAACGCCCGGGTGTCACCACTGTGTGGATCGCCCGGAGGACACGGTGGAGCATACGGTGGAGGTCTGCCCGGCTTGGGCGGAGCACCGCCGTGTCCTCGCGGAAGCGATCGGCGGCGGCGATCTCTCGCGTCCGGCCCTGGTCCAGGCCATGGTACGGAGCGAGAGTGCATGGGAAGCCATTACCTCCTTCTGCGAAGCAGTAATGCTCGTGAAGGAGGAGGCGGGACGCGTGAGGGAGAGGCAAGCTTTGCACCCTCACGCCCCTAGTCGCCGCAGGAGACGCCCTGGGCGTCGGGAATTGGCAGCCGATTCCCGGCCACCGTAGGCGCGGGCTTGCGGACGGCGAGCAATGGGTAGCTCGCCGTCCGGTAAGGACCAGGCCCGAGTCGACGGCGCGTCGTGTTCCACGCGCGCCTCAAAGAGATGTCAGCACTATTGACGGGATCCGCTAGGGCCGATGCCAGCTAGGGTTGCGGGATGTTCGAAAGAGTTACCGTGGCCCCGGCACAGGCAACAGAAGGAACACGGGTGGGTTTTAGTCAGTAAAAGTCTGACACGCCCTCCCGCTCCGCCCAGAGCGGGAGAAGTCATTTGATGATTTCCCATCCACAAAAAAAAAAAAAAAAAAAAAAGCCTGTAGCTTTAAATTCGTCCCAAATTATACCGATCGAACCCGTCCCTTGCTGCCCTCTCCCACCGACGTCCTAAGCCAAGGTCTGTAGGTACCCCACAGGGCGTGCCCTCTTAGCGTGTAGTCACTTAGTTTTTAACCTTTAATTAGGCGCATCAAGAAAATCCGTAACTGCTCACATGGGCTCTGTAGAGACTCTAATTTGTAATGACAAATTGAAATGGTTTATTATTCTCAATGTAATAATTTATAAGTTCTTAAGAAAATACTATAATATACCTAATACAACTTGTACTAAAATATGTCTGGACCCAATAAAAGAAAAAAAAACTTCCAATTTTGGGGACGTTTTTGGGACATTATCAAGGGTTTAAATATTATTAATATGTATATGTATGTATGTATGTATGTGGCATAATAAGTGCTTTGTGAATTTACGTAATCACTGATTTGAAAGTATATAATAAAGTGAATGATACATAAAAAATGTACATTTACTTTACTATCAAAATATGAATAAATTACCTTGCTCAAAAAAATTTCTTAATTACTCGCATGGGGTCACGGCTCAAGAGAGTAGCGATGCATCCTTCAGCTGCAGCAGCCTAATCGGTACTAAAGTTTATACTTTACTACGTTCGTTCGTGCGTTTAGTTTTTACTTTTTTTTGTCCTTCGAGGCGTATTGTGAAGCAATTTGGAGCGCCAGGACGTTTCAACTTATGCAATTACTTTTTTTTCGTCACATGAAAGTGCGGTAACCCCATTAAGGGTTAAGTTTTATGCCTTGGCTGGGAGGCCTTAATTTATTGAGGCACCCACATGCAAGCCCGGTTAAGCAGCCAACAACCTTCTAAGTTGACCTGCGAGATCCCATTTAAATATTTAAAGAAAATAAAAACAGGGCTCGAGTTTTGATTCAATTCAGCCTGTTCCTTGCAGGCCTCCCTCAACAACGCCGAAACCCTAAGCCGAGGCTCGTACCTCATAGGGGATGCCGTTGGAGTGCAGTCGCTTACTTTATAAGTTTTATGCCCTCGTTGCAGGCCTTAATTATTAAGGCATTCACAGGAAATCATTTGTATAATCATTTATAAACTGTTTATAAAAATAATTGAAAACCGTATATCAAGTCAACTTGACTTCCAACAGCCACCTGAACAAGCAGGATTCCGACGAGGTCTCTCCGCTACTGATCACCTAGAATCCCTCAACCAAATAATAGAGGAGTAAACAGAATTCAAAGTCTCTCTGTATCTAGCATTCGTTGCCAAAGCATTTGACAGCATTTACTATGATTAATTATGTAAGGTACTCCTGTATCAAAATATAGAAACCACATAAGTAAATCTTTTGAAACCATATACCGCAATAACACAGACGCCAGCAGGTCAAGCTATCCAAAACTGTCAAATTTTCCCAATCAACCTTGAACCTAATGCTATAACGATAAAGTTGAAAATCTCTTAAGGAAATTTGACAGATTGTAGTAGCTTGATGTGCTGCCGTCCATACAACAGCATTAAAAATTAACACCACAGAACCATCCTTCCCTATTGAAAGAGGAGTCAAGCAAGGGGACCCGCTGTCCCTTAAGCTGTTCACTGCCACCCTTGATGAGGTTTTTAGTAAAATCCTATCTGACATCTGGATAAATAAAGGCATAGTTATCGGTGCAAAAAGGTTTACTGGCCTGCGTTTCACCGAAGATATAATGCTATTTTCATCTTCAGCAGCTGATTTAAGCAAAATGCTAAGTGACCTAAATAAGACGAGCCTCGAGATTGGATTTCGAATGAACATGTCAAAGACCAAACTCATGACAAACAGCGTCCAACGTAAACTATATGTAGAGGGTGTGGAGGTTGCATATGTTCCAGAATACATCTACCTCGGCCAAATAGTCTCATTCCAGGCGAGACAAGAGAAAGAGTTGCTAGACGCACCCAAAACGTCTGAAAGAGCGAAGTCGATGAAAAAGCTCATGAAAGGAGATCTACCAATTTGCCATAAACGTAAATTAATGGACTTATGCATATTCCCTATCCTCACATATGGCGCTCAAACCTTGTCTTTGACGGCTCAGCAGAGGTTCAAGCTTGAGGTTTGTCAGCGAACAATGGCCCGCAGCATTCTTGGAGTCAGATTAGGGACACAGTGCTGCGCTCCAAAACACAAATCGCCGACGTCACCCAAAAAACGTCCGTCAACATCGAGGCAGACCCAGAAGAAGATGGCGAGACTAGCTTAACGCCTACAAATAGGATTGGTCCACACTAGCTCAAGACAGAGAGGAGTGGAAAGGAGAAAAGTAGGCCTTTGCCCTGCAGTGGGACCACTTAGCCTAAAAAATAAAAATAAAATTCACAGGAAAGTCCGGTATAAGCAGCAGACAAGCTCCTAGGACCTGCCAGATGCCATTCCCGAAAAAAATTGGTTTGCGGTCTGGGGACCCCCGTCAGGAACGAAGTTTATTCTCACGTATGATTTACAAAAAAAAAAAAAATTCGCAGCCGCCATCTCGAATTTATATTTTGACCTCACTATCGACTTTAGCACCGTCGAAAACTATGAAAACGACACCTATGACGAAAAATTTGAAAATTTTCGCAGCCACCATCTTGGATTTACATTTTGACCTCACTATCGGCTTTAGCACCCTCAAAAACTATGAAAACGATACCCATGACGAAAAATTTGAAAATTTTCGTAGCCGCCATCTTGATTTTCACATTAAAAAAAAAATTTAAAATGTTTTATTCAATAACAAACAAAGTTCGTGACCGTGTTCGTGACATTGATCTCGCTATCACCTTTAGCACCCTCGAAAACTATGATAACAACACTCATGACGGAAATTTTTCGTAGCCGCCATCTTGGATTTACATTTTGACGTCACTATCTGCTCAAGCACCCTCGAAAACTATGAAAACGGCAGCCATGACGAAAAACTTGAAAATTTTCGTATCTTGGATTTTCAATTTGACCAAATTTCTCTCTCTCTCTATCGAGAGTGTAATTTCAAAAGCAGAAAGTCGCATGGAGGGGACTTCCAAGTATGAACGCTTTTCCGTTAGTCACGATTTCTGCCAGTCTAAGGTTCCCACACAAAACTTCAATGCAACGTCGCATCGCAAAAATCTGCGAGCTGCGCATTGAATTGTAATGCATTGAAATGCGAATTCGCAGTATTGTGTGGGAGCCCTTACTCCTACCGCAAGGCGCGTAAAAGAACTACATTCCAAAAAGTCGGAAGGTGTCGAGGGACATCCGGTTGGAACGAAGTTCCTTTCGCTGTATATTATGTAGAGAGCCATCTAGTATGGTCTCAAGTTTCTGATATAGCCATCTACAGTCCGGCCGTTGAGAGAATGCGTTCTTGACACGTGTCAGTTTCATACTAGTGAATAATTATGTGTTTTGATCCGTATAGTTACTAGAAATTGTCCAACTGATGACTAGATGGCTCTGAAAAACAAAAGCTTTTGACGCTTGAAACTTGAAATCACACTCGTACAGTATTTCTTCTTTCGGAATTTTCGAACGGAAAACTACTGTTGTATATACGTGTGAGATCCTTGATTTTGTATGGATTTGCTGCCTTCAGAAATTCCGAATCGATATTTTGAAATGGAATTCTGTTTCGGAATTCCGTTTCGAAAGCAGCAACTCCATTCATAATCTATATAGTAAAGTCTAGTAGTAATTTAGTTGTAGTAGTAGATTATGAATGGCTGGTGAGGGGCTTGTGGCTAATTAATAATAACTGAACGGGTCGATCAATCAGGTTAAGCTACGGTTGCCGCGGTTGGTCCGTGGATGGGTGACCATTTTAACATACCAAGACCCATTCATCATCAGTCATTGTGGATCTTTGACAGTTGTTACAGGTCGTAAGAAGCCCGAAAGTCTGACAAGCAGTCTTACCAAGGGGTATCGTATTACCCAGTAACTGGGTTGTGGAGGTCAGATAGGCAGTCGCTCCATGTAAAATACTGGTACTCAGCTGCATCCGGTTAGACTGGAAGCCGACTCTAACATAGTTGGGAAAAGGCTCGGCAGATGATGAGTAGATCATGAATGGATTTGCTGATTTGAATGTGTGTGGCCGGCCTAAATGATTAAAATCACGGAAAATAACGAAATAGTGAATTATAACCAAATTCATGAATGAACATGATACGGAATGAATGGACAAAATATCAAATTTATTGTAGGCCGTTGGGACTGAGCTATGGTCACGCCATCTACAATTAGTTTTGAGCGAACTTCCGAATGGTTGGTGGACAGCGACTTTCAAAGAATATACTACTCTCTGACGACTTTGATCGCCGGCGACTCGCTGACAATTTCAAAATCTCATGTCCACGCCTCAGTCCACGCACAGATTTTGACATTACTATAGGTAGCAATGTCAAAATCTGTGTGTCATATGTGTGAGAATGCTTGAGAATTCTATCGCATTACATTCTTCTCAATAATACACTATATAAAGTAATAATTTTATGGGGTTTCTATTGGCGTGCACGGTGACGCTCAGTTATATTATGAATTTATAGATATTGGCTCAGCAAGCACCAGTGCATTCTTAGATAGCTGTGCATGATCACGACCAAAGCTAATGAATTATCGTGGACTCATGTTAAATTCGTTGATTTGGTTTAACCGATTACAAGGCGTTTAGTTGACTACCCAGTGATGTCTCAAAAGACTGTGATTCAGATTGACACTGGCGTGACGTTGGCACGTCGGCGCTAACTTCGCTTGTCGTTGTTTCCTCTTCCTCCTTTTTGGCGTGGCTTCGGTAGAGAACGGTAGTGCTTGTGCTGCAATACCGGTCTGATTTCGCGTTCAAAAAAGAAGTTATTGTCGATTGAGTTTTCTCATTTAAATAATTGTGTGAAAAGAAGAAATCCAACATGAGGCCACAGCAAAACGGTGGCGACGATGGTTTTGTAAGTATTTTTATCGATTCATACTAAAACCTTGTGCCGTTATGTCCATTTTTGTTAGTCTATTTTATGTTATGCCTATTTTTAAAAATAGTTAAATAATGAGTAATCATACAGTTTCAAGTTTCGATGGATAAATTCATCGTGAAAATCGGTTAATTCATGTTGTTCCCGAATTCACGCTGTCCGCCATTTTGTTGACGCCGCGTCCTACTTTCAGGATGAGCCCGAGGTGCACCGGAAGATCTTCATCGGTGGTCTCAACTACAGAACCACTGATGAGTCCCTAAAGTCACATTTCGAGAAATGGGGAGAAATTGTGGATGTCGTTGTTATGAAAGATCCGAAGACCAAGAGGTCGCGTGGCTTTGGTTTTATTACTTACTCTAAAGCGCACATGGTTGATGATGCGCAAAACAACAGGCCGCATCGCATCGATGGTCGGTAAGTTATTTACAGCATTCTATAACAATAATACTGCAGCCCAGCTATATGAAAGCTTTGAAACTTCTCTTTCATATCGTTTTATGCTGCAGAGAACATACGACACTGCTTGGTGAATGTCGTGTGCAATTTTGTACACATGGCATTTTCTGTGGGGTCGACATTTCATTAACCTTACTAAAACTTGTCCCGTCTTTAAAGTATTTAACAATTTCTAAGTATGATATTTTTCCGACAGTGTTGTGGAAACCAAGCGTGCTGTAGCAAGGCAAGACATTAAAAATCCTGAAGCTGGTGCTACTGTTAAGAAACTGTTCATTGGTGGCATCAAAGATGACCATGATGATGAACAACTCCGAGAGTATTTCTCTAGCTATGGCAATGTCCAGAATGTCAGCATTGTCACTGACAAGAGCACAGGAAAGAAGCGTGGCTTTGGTTTTGTGGAGTTTGATGACTATGACCCTGTTGACAAAGTATGCTGTAAGTATTGTTTTACTGCACTAATTTTTAATACATCCATTGCCACAATTTTGCCCCAGATCTGAACTGTTAGTGGCAGAGTCTGGCTTCTCTAATTGTGGATATTAATTATTGATTTTAGCTATACCTGACTACCATATTAATGGTAGATTATGGTACGCAAGTCAATATACATTTTCTCTATATAAATCGAGCATATTTTTCTTTGTTGAAATGATTTACTAATGATTTTATCTGTTTACAGTGAATGGTCCACACAAAATCAATGGTAAACAACTGGATGTCAAGAAAGCCCTTCCTAAAGATGGTGCTGAACAAAGAGGAGGAGGGAGACAAGGTCCAGGTGGCAGAAGTGACAGTTGGGGTAATGGTGGTATGTATATTAGATATCAAATGGTCCATCTTTTACTGATTCATTTTTTTGAGTAACTAACTTAAGGATTGTATTTAAATTTTACAGGTGGCTATGGCGGTGGTAATCAAGGTGGATGGAATAATTCCAATCCTTGGGATAATAACCAAGGAGGAGGTTGGGGGGGCAACCAGGGCGGTGGCGGTGGCGGGGGCTACGGGGGCGGCGGGAACGGCCGCGGGGGCTGGGGCAACCAAGACTTTGGCAATTATAGCCAGCAGGCTTACAGTGGTGGCCCCACTAGGAACCAACAGTACGGCGGTAACAACCGCGCCGCGCCCTACAACATGAACCAGGGCGGCGGCGGAGGTGGCGGCGGTGGCTACGGTAGCGGCGGTGGCGGCGGCGGTGGCAACAACTATGGCGGGGGCCAGGGCAGAGGGGGGCGTTTCTAAACTTATGTAAGTATAAATTTCTCATAGTCACAATCACTATGACACACCACAAGAATTCATGAACTATTCTTAGTAACAATTCCCATTACCAACCTATAGGAAGTTGTGGATTTTTTTTGCTGAATTTTCTATTGATTTTAGGTTTATGATTGAGCACTACATAGCATTAATTAAGCATAGGAAATGATAGCTACAGATATTTAGCAATGAATAGTACTGTTAGTTCCAATGATTAATGCTATGAAGGTAGCCTGTAATGTTAGTTTGTAACTTACGTGTCTGATTAAAGGTTTTTTCAATCTCTAGGTTTCGTGCTAAGTACACTAGTAAAGCAGTGTTAACCCTTAATAAGGCGCAAGCCTGTGTGAAAGTAACTACAAAATTGAAGGTGAATTTAGAGTATATTGATACCACTGATTTCAAAAAAAAAAAAAAATAAGGGGGGGGGGACATGGAAACCCCCTTTTTTTCGGTGGGAAATTAATTCCCCTTGCCCGATTCTGTCTGTACACATTGGGTCAAGTGGGAAAATAATACCCCTTGCCCGGTAAGGTTAGATACATTTACCGTACTTTCGTTGTTATTCTAATACAAGTGTTTCTTCCTGGCTTCGGTTGTTATAATTTATTTTTTAGAATTAATTAATATTTTTATATTTTGATAAATGAAAAAATGACGAATATGGAATCATATCTTTATTAGTAATATTAAATTTTAATTAATCCTGAGGTGAAGCCTCATGAAAGGATTTAAAACATTTTTTTGCACATAGTGCTACTTGACAAGTTGAACACATTATTTTAGTTCTCTTTTCCTCCTTCTTGGTGCTGCAGAAACGACACCTTTTATAGCTATTGCCTTCCTCAGGGAGATGAATTCCAACGTTGAGGAGGCGGATCTCATCAGGCACGCCGAAGTTTGAGCCTTTTTTGTTCTTGAAAACAACTTGCCGATTTTTTTTGCTTGAATAGTGTGAAATCATCTCACGAGCCAATCGTAATCTAAATTGTCGGTGTGAATGCGTATTTACAACGTGGACAGTGTTGTAGGTAATGTAACTGTTAATTATTGACGCATCAAACATAAAAAAGAAAAGTCTCATCCAAAATTTTCGACACTTACGATTGATGGGATATGACGATCGAAAGTGATCGAAGTGATCTACGCCTCCCATGACGAGCGTGTAGCTTGCAATAGCTTTGGGGCAGAGGACTTCTTTCCTTGTCCCATCTTTTTGAGTTCGTTTAACCAATATTGCGTCAGTTGGATGGTGAGCTGTCGTGAGAACAGTAACATCTCGGGTATCAAGCCACTTAATGGCTGTAATAGGTTTTGCAGTTATAGCTGCAAATTGATTCTTTTCCAGTTTTAGATGTTTAGGCTGAGATTTCTTTAGTATATCTGGCAAATCTTTTCTATTTGTTCTTACCGTACCTACACAAAAGATTTTTCTTTCATACAAATCATCCAGCAAATTGCAACTTGTAAAGAAATTATCAAATGCAAGGAGTGTGTTTTCAGGAAGATCAGTAGAAAGTTTTGAAACAACATTGTATCCTAGTCCTTCGTCTTCCATATTGTCTCCTTTCCCCGTATAAACCTCAAATTGATAGAGGTAGCCTGTTTTTGAGTCACAACGCGCCCAGACCTTAAACCCACGTTTAATGGGTTTTTTGGGCATGTATTGTCTTAAGGATGATCGCCCTTTAAATTTTACCATACACTCATCTATTGACTGTGTACTAGAATTAACTGTCTCCTGCTGGAACACTCTATTTAGTTCCGTAATCATTGGTCTTAATTTGTACAATTTGTCATATTCTGGTGAGTCCCTCCTCGGTTCATTCTCATTGTCATTGATGTGCAAATTTTCAGTGATTTTTTTAAATCTTTTAACTGTCATAATTTTTGATATTTCGGGATTATTATAAAAAGGATCATTTGACCAGTAGAGTTCCATATCGGGCAATGGGTTTAGGCCCATCATAATTAATATCCCAAGGTACGCCTTAATTTCTTCTGCTGATACTGGTGTATAGTGGTTACTGTTTTGCTGACTTGCATATCTATTGGTTTGTTCCACTAGGATTTGAATCAAATATTCTGGAAAAAATCTATTAAAAACATCAATGGGGCGAGTTTTCAGATTATATGCAGATTGTGGTTGAATTGGATTAATGAATTCTGGAATATTATGTATTTCTTTTTCTATTTTCCATTCTCGCGGTTGTCTTGGCCTGGATACATTACAAGCTCTTCTTTGCCTTGAATGATGTTCCGATACTTGATTTACTGTTTCAGTTACATTGTGGTTAGAAGGTCCCGCACTCGTGTCATCTGTGTGAATGGGATAATCGTAACTGGTTTCATGGAATATCTCATCCAAACATTGCTGTATTTCGATTTCTCTATCATTGAGATTCACTATTTCTCTCCATTCTTCTTGTGTTGTATGTTCTATCATCTGCGTTGGTGAAACCTCATTTAGTTGTTCCGATCTCTCGCTTACTCTAGTAATCGTGCTGTTTCCTTCCAAAACATCTCTCAGCGAACTTTCCGAATATAATTCTGTACATTCAATATTTTCTTCTAAAATATGAGAAGCACCTAAAATTTCCTCGAGACGACTTTCGATAATGGAATCTTCAGTCACATTTAGGTTATCTGCTGGGCTAGTAACAGCGGCTGTCTGATAATAGGCATCATCGTCAGAGTCTATGTCAGATAAATCAGACAGGTTGTCCACGATGGTTTCCAACTCCGCCTTGCTGTGTATTCTCTTATTTTTCCTATTCATGGTCTATAAAACCTGTAGGTAAATATACAAATTATGAACATGTCATTCACAAAAACAGGCATAAACAGAAAATTTGATTAGGAGTTGGGACTGACAAATGTATTTTTTATATAGATAGTTATGTGTCTAAGTGCAGGCGTAATCGGGCAAAGGGAAATTATTTCCCACTTTGTAATTTGAACTTTTTACAGGTAAAAATTGCTTGAATCCATATGAAAACCATACGAAACACTGCTGGAATAATCTATTTATACGAAATATAAAACATATTCTACTTACAGAAATCTTTGTTGAACAATTTGAATATTTTTCTTCAAGAACTCCGAAAAACAACCGTCGTAGGTCACTACTTTCACGTCATGTCATTTTGACATTGACATAACATCCACAAGATGACATTATTACCAAATGTATTGCCAGTTTAGAAATTTTAAATTAACCGAGAAGCTGCTAAGTATAGTTGCGTTCATTTAAAGGTTAAAAGTCATGTAAAATTAAATATTTTTCAAAAGAAGCCTTGGTGGGAAATTATATCCCCTTGCCTTATTAAGGGTTAACCGCTAGTGTAGGCAGTACGCTCCGGAGCACTAGATACACACCTCATGGTCCGCCCGCGAGACCACCTAGGAGAAGGCGTCAGGAAAACCAATAGAATTGTAGCTGGAGCTCTTGACTCTTTTTAACGTTTAGAAGAATATGATTAGAATACTTTTATATGTGTACTGAATTGTAAGATGGTCTTCTATTTATTGTAGTACCTAGGGTACTTATCGTGACATACTTTTAAGGATATAGAAATGTAAAAATGCGAATTATTTACGTTTTTTACGAATTAAGTACAATTTAGGATAATTCTGTAAGAATCCCTCATATAGACGCTAGGTGAACGAGATCAGAGTTTAGTTGATATAGAGAAGAATCATGATTATTTTAATTTTCTGACCTTACTCAGTATTAAGTTCTCAAATAGCTGTTATATGATTTTTAGGTTTAGAATTATGGACTTTTAGGCTAATACAATGTAAAAATAAACTTTAATACAAAAATAGTAGGGTTGTTTCTTTAGATCTGTACATATTCCTCTTTTATTTTTTTTGTCAGCACTACACAAGTTGTGCTAATACTATGAAGTAAATAACCTTACTAAAATAGTTATGCTGACTTATTTAATTATAGATATGATGTAGATGATTAAATAAACAATTTTTGTCTTACATAGTTATTGTTGTACATTTTACCTACTTATTTCGACCCTAGAACTTGCAATGATTAGTTTACTGTCTGCATTCGAAAGATGTTATTATTGAAACTTGTGCTTCTTCAAACGGTAATATTTATGGTGTTATGTATGTAACGGTATTACCGTTATCTAACGGCATGTAGAAGTCTGTAGACCTCGTACACCAGTGTACATTGAACGCGATAGATGTCAATGATACGGATATTTCCGAGCAAGATCAAACTAAGCACGAGTAGGTAATGTATTTAGAAAGGTATGTAGTTTTATTTAGGTGTCCATTTTCGTATTATTTTATGTGAATAGGCAGGCATTTATTTGTGGGTAAATTATTATATATGCATTCGTGATTATATACATTGCAGTACTTGTCAGCATAAAATTCGTTGTAGATTAAATGAGTCCGATTATTTGGTTAGATATGGCATTTGAGCATAGGTGTCCTGCCAACAAATTGTACACTGCAAAATAATGCAGCTTACCTGTATAAATTTCTAATGACACTTGTCAGATAGTCTTGCATTTATGGTTTCATAGAGTACCTACTACAAACTTATTCCATTTCTCTCCCATAATTATATCGCATTCTTCTTCCGAGACGTTGAGGAAATGAAATATGTGGCTATTTAGTAATAATGGTACTGTAAGCTCTTTAGACGTGTCCTCACGAAACATACCACACAGAGAAGCTCTACGTCTGCTAGTCTCCCACAACTTAGATTAGCACAAAAGAATTGCAAAGTATATTTTCAACAGACTTCCAACCTTCAGTAGCTCTTCGAGCCTTATTTTTCCTGTGATCAATGTTATGTTTATTTCAGTTACCTGTGATCAATTTATTTTTTATTTATTTCAAGTTTTGTTTCATCTCTAAATAGATTGTAGGCATTACGTATTTACTTTTCATTTCTAATCTGTTAATTTTATTTCCATGATGAACTTCGGGGGCATCGGGGTCTAAACGATCTGCGAAGTTCCTTTCCTCGCAGGTAAGTTGTTTGATAAGTCAGCACACATTTTAATTATTAACGTCGACGGCTTTGCATTATATGTTTAAAATAATAAAGATTTATCAAAATACCTATTTGTTTGTTTTTTTTTCTATCCTTTTGTCTCGATCACAGTTTTGCGGAGTTCCGCATGTCTGCTCCGCAATAAATACATAATATTGCCGTTTTAACCGATTCGTTGCGGATGGCACGTTTCAGTGCCATCACTTTCTTTTGCGTGTGGCGTTAGGCACGGATGTGTGTCATCTAATCGTATGGCGTTGGGCACTGAACAGTGTCACGTTATTTTTGTTCGACGCCACAGTTAGAAGTTAGCGAAATTAGACATCGCAACGAATCGGTTAAAAACGCGCTAACAACCAAAAAAGTTATCAAATGGTGGTACAGTGCCCTGAGCACAGATGGGCAGTAGTGGGGGCAATCGCGCATGTACACTTTCGGACAAATTTATTCGTTAGTTTTTATTAAGGGGGAAGCGCCAAGGTAGCCCGCGAAATTCAAAATTTACGATTTTTGCAATTTGCAGCTCAGTGTCTGGGTGTATGTTAATATTAACGTATGATTCGCGAGCATTACAAATGTGTATTTACAGAATTATAATCATTAGAATCAGTAATACAATTTCTTAAGTTGTATAATGATAAATGATTTTATTTCTGTAAGTAGGTTTATACAAACACTTACATGTCAAACATTTTTTTTTAAACTAGATGAGGCCGGCGTTTCCTATCTGACTATGAGAAGAAAGGCCGAAACAAACTCAGAGGTCACAGTCTCATTTAAAGTCCAGGCATAATCTTGGTCAGATCATGTGAAGACCATGTAGGTTGGTGTCTGAAATGGTCTTTTGAGGAAAGAACCACACACTATAATCCTGAAATGTTAATATTTCATGAAATAGTCATTCAATAGAATTACTTGGTCAGAGAGTTGTATTGATGACGTTAATGATTATAAATCTGTAAATACATATTTGTTATGGTCGCGAATAATATTTTAATCAACATACAACCTAATACTGCCCTGCAAATTGCAAAAAACGTAAGAAAATTTGAATTTCGCGGGCTACACTGGAGCTTTCACCTTAAAATTATATTGATACATTCTTAGCCCTCTTGTACACACGGTTTTCTTGCCGTGAAAAACTACGGTTTATTAGCCGTGTGTAGACACGTTCGTCAGTGTTGTATGGATCACTATGGAAGCTTGTAGACGTGCACGGCGCCGCCGCCGTGCACGTCTCAATCAATCAATCGATCTATGGTTTACTCATTGGTTTTTAACCACAGAATATTGGCGAGACGCCATATTGAAAGTCGATAAAATAATTGATAAATATCAAATTATTACAAGAGAAATATGCATTTATGCAATTTATCAGTATTTTTTCCCGAATTCCATGGATTTTTCTCGATTTTTCGAGGTATTGTACATATTCTGGGCCCATTTTGAAACATCTCCTTTATATCTTCTTGCAACTTCTGTTGTAGTTTTTCAACAGTGGGCATTTCTTTATTGGTGAGGTGGTAGTTATGAATACACCTTAACCCCCCCCCACCCCTGGTCAAAACTATCCACTTGTGATAGGGTGTTGTCATGGTCTTTTCTTTCTGGCGTTCTGAATACCATCAGAAATTCTGAACCATTGGCTTCTCTAACGATCCGTCGTACAGTTGTTACTGAGGTGTTGGTCGCCTCCGCTTTGTTTATAAGAAAGAAGAAAATTGCGGGTGCACTATAGGTACACCTCTGCCTAACCCTTCGGGGAAACAAGGCGTGATGTTGTTATGTTTAAGAAAATGCGTTTATTGGCATTACAAGAAACAAAAACAAAAAAATACCTTGAAACAATAAAAAACAAAACAATGCTTATAATGCCAAAGGGCCTCAGCTCAAATGATAACACAAGGTGTACCACCTGACGCTGATTTTCAGCTGCAGCCGAGGTGTGACTGAGGTTGTCGTCTGCTTAACAGGACTATACTTTATGTACAGACGCCAGTACATCAAGCTATTACAATCTGTCAGATTTATTTAATAGATTTTCGACTTTACAATTAGATCTAAAATAATATTGCAAAAGACTTAAAAGTACGACAATGTTATGATTCTCTTTGACAATGTAATATGACAGAAGTAAACATGTCAAACGTCAATAATCAATCAACATGACAACTTACCGCCATGATGGGTTTTTGTTGTGTGTTGCAATTTCAATTGTACATTCTTGTACTTTACTACCAAACAAAGCCAATTAAAAGTAATTGAATGATTGGAAACTGTTTTAATTGTTTCCCCATTTTTTACTAGGGTGTACCAATACATGGCCGGGGCTCCATACATTTTGAAACATCTTTGTCGCCAAATATCAGAATTTTTCGGTCACTGGTTCAAAAGATATAAGGGTTTATAGGTGGCTGATCTGGAGAGTCTCCCCAGCTTGGCCACATTTATATCTCAAAAATTAAGGCACCTAGCGAAGATCTGTTTTCTCCCATATTTAGTCGCCAATTAGTCTGAATCAGTCGCCGAATATCAGAATTTGTCGGTCACCGGTCAAAACAATAAGGTTTATAGGTGGCCGATCTGGAGAGTCTCCCCAGCTTGACAACATTTATATCTCAAAAACTAGGGCACCCAGCGAAGATCTGTTTTCTCCCATATTTTGTCGCTAATTAGACGCAATGCGTCGCCAAATCACAGATTTTTTTTTTTGGCTTCGCACGGTATGTGCATTTAGCCAATGTCACGTTTAGATGAAACGGAATTAAAAGATTAATTAACACGGGATTTAGAGTAGGACGATATTATTATAGGATCCGTATTTACGAACGTGATGATACCATAGTGATTAATGAGCTAATTACAGTGACTAAAAATTATAACTTAATATTATTTAAAGTAATAATAATAAATGAGACTATACATTTATATACAGGAAAGTTATTTGTACAAAGTAAAGCAAGTATAGAGGTAGGAAAAGGAGTACGAAGGGACAAGAGGTTACTGAGAAAGGAAGAACGGTCATATAGGGGACAGGAGAAAAAAATATGATTTATGTCACCTACCTCTGTGCCATACAAGCAAATAGGGTCGTCTATGATATTCAGTTTGGCAAGATGGGATGGAGAGCAAACATGACCCAGTCTCATCCATGTTAGAATGGAGGTCTCCATCTTGCCAAACTTTGCCCTGCCAAACCACGGTTTTTCCGGAACGTTGGGTTGAATATTAGAAAAATAACGGCCCTTCAATTTGCTTCCGACATCCCAAGCTACATTCCAGGTGTCCCGTAGAAAAGTCTTCAGTAACTTCACCAGGTCAATATTAAAATTTATATATGGAACTAAGTCCCCACACTGCACCGCATCACCGGCAAGTGTGTCAGCCATTTCATTGCCATGGATTCCAGCATGGGCCGGAATCCACGCAAATTGCAGTGTATTGCCCTCAGAGATGGTTCTGAAGGCAAATTCCTTTATATTAAGTAAATGACAGGAAACTGCGATTGCGAATTGTGTTCGAAAGGGGATTTGTTGATGGCCAGAAGAGCACTTTGTGAATCAGTAAAAATAATGTTTTTTTTGAGTTTTAAAACACGAGTGTATTCTATGGTTTTTAAGATGCCGAAACATTCCCCCGTAAAGACGGAAGTTTCCGGAGGCAGTTTTATTTTTTGTACAATATTGTATTGAGAATGGTAAGTACCTATCCCAACACAACCCGTTGGAGAACGCTTGGCAGCATCCGTAAATACATGATGGTACTCTTAAGTGTTCAGCCAGAAAATGATTAAAACTTAAATGACAATCAGGATCTGATTTACTAACAGTATTTTATGGTGGGGCTGAATTGTAAACTCTCATAACTACTGCTAAATAGGGGAAGTTTATTGGAACGGTGAATAGGAGAAGAAAGAGAAAGGAATTTTTTATAGCTTACGACTAAGCATGGAGCACGTTTATGGGTCCAGTAATCTGAAGATTCAATCTGCAACACTAAAGTGTCCAGTTTAGGAATGAGAGGATGAGTTGAGAACTGAAGAATCCGGAACAAATATTTGTCAGATAGGAATTGTCTTCTAAGATATAAAGGAGCTTCCCCGCATTCGACTTGGAGTGCAATAATGGGACTAGACTTCATGGCACCCGAAATAATGCGTAACGCTTTAGACTGGATGCGGTCCAATTTTTTAAAAGCCATAACACTACCAGGTTCTAGAACAAACAGTCCATAATCCAGAGTGCTTCTGATGATTGCGTTGTAAATTAGTTTCAAAGAAAATGGATGTGCACCCCACCACACACCAGACAGGCATCTAAGCATATTTAGGTGATTTTCACATTTGTTAACAATAGATTTAATCGAGTCTTAGTTTGATATAATGAGTTCAATTAGTAAGGTATAGTACTATAGTCCAAGAGCTAGATCGAAGAGTTCACGAAAAATTGCCAATAAAAAAATATTTCTATTAATATTAGGTCCTTACATAAGAAATTGACGTTTTGTACGGGAGGAATATAAAGTATTTTTTTTTTGTAAAATATATTTAATTAATCTATGCACAGTTGTTATCTATGCACTTTTGCCATCTCATAGGTAATTCATTGATCCCTTTACTAAAAAAACCATGGGGGCGAGAATCAATAAACTCTTTGAAGGCGGTTTGGACTGCCGCATCGGATTTGAATTTTTTTCCTTGTAAGAATTTGTCCAAATTCCGGAAAAGGTCCGGGGAGTATGGTGGATGTCGCAGACATTCCAATTGTAGCTCATCTAACTTAGTGGTTGTTTGTTGTGCAGTGTGTGGTCTTGCGTTGTCGTGAAGCAGCAGTGGCCTAGAGCGATTGACCAATCTCGGTTGTTTAGCGGCTAGTTCTTCCTTCATGGTTTGCAGTTGCTGACAATAGATATCTGCCGTAATCGTTTGGCCAGATTTTAGAAAGCTGTAATGAACGACACCGGCGCTAGTCCACCAAACACTCACAAGTAACTTTTTCTGAGTCAATTTTCGTTTAGGGCAGGATTTGGCTGGGTCTCCAGGGTTCAGCCATTGCGACGAGCGCTTCCGATTATCGTACAGTATCCACTTTTCAGCACAAGTAATGATTCGATTTAAAATCCTTCATTATTGTGTCGGTTGAGCAAAGTAACACAGCAGTCGACGCGTGTTTGCAAGTTCGATTCACTCAATTCATGAGGTACCCATCGTTTAAGTTTTTTGCGACATCGCGTCAACTATTGTAACAGCCTGGCCACGGGACATTCGCTGCAGCGACTATTCGCGCGATCTCTATACATCTGTTTTAGTCGCCAGATGTTTTGCCGTTCGGTTCGCGCGAATAGTCGCTGCAGCGAATGTCCCGTGGCCAGGCTGTAACAAACATCGACCGTTCTGGAAAGTGAATGCATGGAGTAGTATTGTTATTTTATATGTTATTTTTGTTTGTAGATCTTTACGGCTCGTGACTTGTGGCTAAGAAATAACAGCCACACGGGTTAATCGATCAGGTTAAGCTATGTTTGCCGCGGTTGGTCCGTGGATGGGTGACCATCTTTACATATCAAGACCCTTCCGTGCCTCGTAATGCACGTAAATAGCAATGTCGTAATAAAATAACTAAATATTGTACTAGTTTAGTCCAGCTACTAGATACTTTTTTAAATCGGTCAAAAATATTTGCCACCATACAAACGAACCTTCGTCTAAAAAAATATATTCTGCAACTCTACGTCTTTCAAAACTTACTATGTTCTGGGGGCCAACCACCACCTCTTAAAGCCTTCGATCAATAATAGCACTAGATTCCCGATAAGCACTTCAAAAACGGCCCGAAAAATAAGAGCACAAATACTTATTTCAAATAAGTATGGTCCAATCATAGCCAATGTGAATCCGCACGGGTCGATCGATCAGGTTAAGCTACGCTTGCCACGGTTGGTCCGTGGATGTTTTTGAAGCGCTTATCGGGAATCTAGTGCTATTAATTGATCGAAGCTCCAATCTCATGCATAGGTCTTCATTGTTTTTAAGAAATGCCTTTAATATACCCAGTGACACTCGCGCAATAAAGACGAATCTAACGACATATCATTCGTCAAAATCGGTTTAGCCGTTTAGTAGTTACGAGGGAACATAGGGACGGACATACATACCTAGATATGTACATACATACATACATACATACAGGTCAAACACGTAATTATTCGTCTATCTTTTCTTTTTGCTCCGTACGCAAGCACTCGGGATAATAGCTCGGGAACGACGACGAGTTCAGAAAAAAACCTGACGTAAAAACGGACGTGTATCTATCGAGTAAATACGATCCGATAGTCTGATCAGACAATCGAAAACAAAATCTGACGTGTGTATTCCCAGTCTAAAGGTGTTCCAACAGTCGTGACTGACAGGCATCCATATCTCAAAAGCTAGTTAAAATTTACAACTGCTATAAATGACTACTCTTAGTAAAAGATTTGTAAAACTAATTTATTGAATATCAACCCTTCCTGAATAAAAAGAACTAACGTACGGAAGGTAGTCCCTCAACCGATCACCATAAGTGCACCTTGAGTGAAGACCACAATGGAATTTGATATTTACTTAAGGGTTAGTAAAAGTACTTGAACGACTGTAAATTCAACCTCTAGTTTGTAAAAGAAGCCATTCAAAATTTACAATCGATTTATGATGGTCCCTCAATTGAATGAATTAACATAAGAAAAATCAATTTACGTAGCATTCGGAAGTTAATTAGATGAATGCTACAGTCTATCCTTTAGTTTTTTTACTAACGGTTACTTTAATAAACAGTATAAAAAAAATAGTTTTATTTCAATTAATAATCGAATTCCTGGGAAGAAAAATACTAAGATAGAGGTGACCACACAGCAGGATATTTTTGAATAATTGAAAACTAGTGACTTGGTTGATATTAATTTTGATTAATATTTGACATCAATCAATCATTTGGCAAGTAATTAAAAACAGAAAGAAAATGCATGATAATAAAAAAAAACTAAGTAACAAAATACCCTGCACTGACAATGTACCTAACTCTAAACTTTTTAATTAAAACATTAGATACCTACTACTAATGAGACAGTTAGCAAAGTGTATGTATAAAAATTTGTTCGTTTGGAGGACTTTCATCAAATTTAAAGCCCCATTCGATACTCAACTAACGTATTCGACTAATTTATAGAAAAGAAAGTCAAGTTTTACAAATCTTTTACTAAGAATAGTCATCTAAAGCAGTTGTAAATTTTAACTACCTAGATTTTGAGATATGGATGCCTGTCAGTCACGACTGACGGTCGAACCCAATAACCTATTTTCAGTAAAAGACAGTTCGCTATTGATGGTAGACAGTATAATTCTATCTGTCCTTATGTCAGGCCGGTAAGATTCCATAATCTCTTATATGATAGATTATTGGGACGTTAAAACCATAGATAGATAGGTTTTTCTATCTCCAGTATGCCAAAACTGGTGATAGATAGGTATTATTGGGTTCGGCCGTTAGGGACCACCTTTATCTGATTGTAACTTTTGTGTGGCTACTTTTACAAAATAGAGGCTGAATTTACAATTGTTTGAGGACTTTTACTAAAGGCTGACGCATTCAATAGCTCAAAATTCAAATGTGGTCCCTCAATAGGAACGCAAATACGATAACGACACCGACACCTTCGTATCGTCAGCTCGGACGACAACGATATCGGTATGTGACACGGTGTGGGTCAGAATGACGGGTGTATTGTTGTAGAAATGAATATGTATCTAAAAAAGGAATGTACTTGAATGTACCTACCTCCATGAAATGAACAATTATAATAAAGTGAGCAGCAGTCCTTTTTTTTTGAATGGGAAATCATCAAATGACTTCTCCCGCTCTGGGCGGAGTAGGAGGGCGTGTCAGACTTTCACTGACTAAAACCCACCCGTGTTCCTTCAGTTGCATGTGCTGGTGGCCTGATAGTCAGAATGACGGGTGAATACTGATTACAAATGTACCTAATATATATGTATGTTATGGTTACCTAATATTTACCAGAGGAATGCACCCTCAACGTATCTCGTAAAAATATAATGTGTTAATATAATTAGAGTAGGTAATTAAGGAGAAAATCAAGAAAACTAATTTTGACGCCTACCATTTTTTCATAGCAATATGATTACCTACCTATAGTTTTACTTGCTCGTATTGAGAATTTAACGTGATTATGAGAGGATTATTTACATTTTTTTAAATTGTCACTTTAATTAAATTCTTTTTATTTCAGACTAAATTAATTTGTCCATAATTTGTTAGTTACATGGTCTTAAATCTATGTTAGTGTTTCAAACATTCATAAAAATAAAATAAAAATAACATATTTCAAAAATACAATTGATGAAATCATTCATGTCAACAATGTCAATAATATCATAATGTCATCTCGTCACATGAAGCTGGACGAATCTCCCCAGCACTGCAGACTTTGGTCTCTCAGAGATCATCCTTAGGATTCCGTTGGCGCTCCCCCGAATCCGGCGCATCAGCGAAGCTGTTTTCTTACGCATAATGGCATAAAAGTCATCGACTCTTGCGTCAGCAAACATGCCCGACGCGCTGCAGGATCGAGGGAGCCTCACCAGAATCCTAAAGGCGTTATTGTAGTGAATGCGAAGAGCGTTGTAGGCCCGCTTGGTGTAGTTGAACCATAAAGCGTTGGCATAAAAGTTTTGGCAGTAGGCTCTGAACAATGTTACTTTTACGTCTACTATACACCTTACGAATCTATGAACCAATATGTTAGCACGCACCGACAACGCCCTTCGTTCCCGCTCGATATCCGCATCGTCATTCAGGGTCTCTGTCACAATGTGCCCTAGGTACTTAAACTGAGCGACACGTTCTAAAGGTACACTGTTCAGATAGACAGGTGGTACATGCTCCGGTTGTTTATTCCTACCTCTAATGACCATACACACACTCTTATTCTCGTTGTACCTCAGACCGTGAGCCACAGCATATGACTCACAGATATCGTGCAGTTTTCTCAAACCACTGAGCGATGGGCTCAGCAACACCATGTCGTCAGCATAACTGATGTTATTAACACAGACGTTATCTATATGACAACCGACATGGGTTACTGAGCTCATCCATCCGATGATTAACGTACAAGTTAAATAGTCTTGGAGAGGACAGCCCTCCCTGTCTCACACCACACTCCAGTGCATACTCATCCGACAAGACATTCCCCCACTTTACGAAGTTCTTCTGGTTTTTGTACCAGAAGGACAAGATGTTAATGAGTTCAGTGGGAGCCCCTACGACTCCAAGCTTTGCCCAAAGCCTGTTGTAGTCCACTGTGTCAAAGGCCTTCGATAGGTCAAGGTTTTTTGGTTTACATACCTAGTAGTTGACAGTATGCTTGAATGTCAAGATAACACTTTCAGTCGACAGTGTCTCACGGAAGCCAAACATGTGCTTGCTGAGTTGAGCGTCAAGAAGACCATCGAAGACCTTGGCAACCACAGTCGCTAGAGAGCTAGGCCTATAGTTGCTTTTGTCTGTGACGTTCCCAGTAACATTTTTCGGAATCGGTACAGCAATAGTTTCCAACAGTTTTGTCGGTAGGTAAGAGTGTCGTATACAAAAGGTAAATAGCATGGCCAGGACCCTAAATATATGCTTGCCTGCATTACCTGCATACTGCAAGTGCACAATACTGAGACCGTCATTGCCCGGGGATTTACCTCTAACCATGTATTTTATAACCTTTTCCACATCTTTACTGGAAAAACCTAACAAGTTTTTGGTATCAGTGACACCAGCAACAGGTAGGTACTCCAGTAAAAGAGGATAGTGGTGAAATTACTTTAAAATGATCCTTGAAAAAGTTGGCTATATCCTTAGGCTCGCTACATTCCTCCACAGTCACTGGCACGCTTACCTTACCCTTCATTTTCTTAGTTCCCTTCCAGAATGCCTGAAAGTTTTTACTGGAGACATGGTCTGCTAAAATATCCATTTTGAGCTGGTTTTTATGGCTTTGACAGAATTTTAGCCTAGACTTGAAAATTTTACGTGTTGTATACATGTCGTCATAAACAGGACCATTGTCTGGTTTGCTATACGGCACATACCTACGAAAAGCCTGCTTTGCCTCATTGTGTGCTTCCCTCACATGCTTGTTCCACCCTACTACACTCTTACCTTTTTTATGCATTCTGATTTGTCTGTTTAGTACAGAGGCCTCACACAATATTTCTATAATGTCATTATATAAAACCGAAAACCGAAATACCACTGCAGCGGATGTGAAGCATATTATGGTACCTATATCTCGTCTAGACACACAAAAATTCTCTAATTCTTTCATGCAAACAGCTACAAACTCTACCCCATACACAATTTCTTACACACACGCACACTCTCACACCACTCTCACACTCACACTCTCATCCTTACCTACCCTTTCACACCACTCGCATCCCCACAGATTACACAGTGTAATTTTCATTTTTCAAATTCATACTTTGACACAGCTTAATTTTTATAAATATATGTGATTTAATTTAAATATTTGTATTACTATAATTTTAAAATCATTGTCATAGTTAAATTTCAATATAAATGTACCTATACTATAAATTTAAATATTAATATTTATGTTGTAAAAGTCTAGATGTTTTTATTCAATTATTGCATACAATAAGAAACATGTATTAAGGAAGAAGAAACTGACTCCTGAAACACAGATATTACATATCTAGCTCCGGAGTCAGGGCTTCACATTGATTGTAATATATGTTTTCAAATAAACTATTAAACTATATAATTTGTCAATAACAATTCTATGATCAACGTTCTTAATGATCATATTCTTGAATGGAAAATTCAATTTTTATTCGACCAATGAAACCTTTATCCGAATCGATGTTAGCTATCTAACAAAAATATTATTTAAGTAATTTATAATTTTTATTTTATAATTTTTGTTTTATTTATCAAATCACATGTAGGTATGTAAAAAAATGTAAATAATCTAAAAATGTAAATGTGGCTTAAGTGTGGCTGAATAAGATCTATCTATATACCAATCAAAGTCTGTTATGCTAGCCACACATTTGACGATTTACTTGGCAAGTAAATCGTTACGTGTGTGGCTAGCATTATGGAGTTAGTCAAGCTAAACAATCGGACGAAACCGCAGGATTCCCATGTCAGTAGGAAGTAGTGTACGCGTAGTAACTTTACTAATCGTGTAGTTTATCTTCCTATCTGTGGTGTATCTTTCTATCGATAGAATAATTTTCAAAATCGAATCGGTAGTTTGATATAATATATATATATATATACTTTAATATAACTTCTATAAATCGTAAGTATTACATTTTTATTATATAAACACTTGATTTTCAAACAATAATATTTATCGACTCTACCTGTTGACTGTATTTTGTTTGAAAATAAAACTGAATGCCGATACATACTAAGGCAAAGACGGTGGTACCTACTTCCCTAGAGGAGGACTAATGAATGACCTCGTTACGGAAATGGAAATATCAATCTTAAGGCCTCTTGTACACACACGGTTTTTTCGCCGTGAAAATCTACGGTTAATTCGCCGTGAAAATCTACGGTTAATTCGCCGTGTGTAGGCACGGTCGTCAGTGTTGTATGGATCACTATGGAAGCTTGTAGACGTGCGCGGCGCCACGGCACGGCGCCGCCGCCGTGTGCGCCGCCGTGCACGTCTACAAGTTTCCTGTTCCTAATAAGGCGGGAGGAAACGCCCGGGTGTCACCACTGTGTGGATCGCCCGGAGGACACGGTGGAGCATACGGTGGAGGTCTGCGCGGCTTGGGCGGAGCACCGCCGTGTCCTGGCGGAAGCGATCGGCGGTAGCGATCTCTCGCGTCCGGCCCTGGTCCAGGCCATGGTACGGAGCGAGAGTACATGGGAAGCCATTACCTCCTTCTGCGAAGCAGTAATGCTCGCGAAGGAGGAGGCGGAACGCGTGAGGGAGAGGCAAGCTTTGCGCCCTCACGCCCCTAGTCGCCGCAGGAGACGCCCTGGGCGTCGGGAATTGACAGCCGATTCCCGGCCACCGTAGGCGCGGGCTTGCGGACGGTGAGCAATGGGTAGCTCGCCGTCCGGTAAGGACCAAGCCCGAGTCGACGGCGCGTCGTGTTCCACGCGCGCCTCAAAGAGATGTCAGCACTATTGACGGGGTCCGCTAGGGCCGATGCCATCTAGGTTTGCGGGATGTTCGAAAGAGTTACCGTGACCCCGGCACAGGCAACAGAAGGAACACGGGTGGGTTTTAGTCAGTAAAAGTCTGACACGCCCTCCCGCTCCGCCCAGAGCGGGAGAAGTCATTTGATGATTTCCCATCCACAAAAAAAAAAAAAAGGTAGCCATTAACCACCATTGGCTGTTTTCTGGTCCTTCAACTTTATCATCATCCATTGTAAGAAGTACGACTGTTTCAACTCGAATTGATAAAACGGGAAAAGCAGAACATTAAAATAAGTGGATCTGGATGCTATTAAGAATTTAAAAACCCACCAATTAAGGTAGTACCTACAGCTCTCAAGCTCGACGGAAAGCATAGCAAACAATACAGAGCGCCATGTATGTAAAACGGCTTTGTTTATACCACCTACGCTGTTTCATCAGCCCAAAATATTTTGGGTACGGGGACGACACGGCTGAACACATGACATGTACAGTGCCCAGTGTCTAAAGCGGGCAGCGAGGCCGCAATCCATCCCGTTGCCTAATTGTCGAAAAATGCCAATTTATTAACCCGCCGTCCTCATGACCCAGTTTTAGAAAAACTGCCAATTTCAAATAGGGGCTTTATTCCTGGCTTTTAGATAGGCCGTAGGATGGATGGATATATGTATTCTTACTACGAAAACAGCTCGCTTCCAAGCTCCATTATTGTGCTGTAGACGACCATCAAACATATCATACCCATAACTCTCACCCGGGAAAGTAGGCCTTTCAAAAAATCAAAAGTTTTTCATGGGCTAGGAGTTGAGATGGCATGAAAGAGCTCTAACGATGTCAAGACAGCAAAAGGGGAATTACTCAACCGGTACAACAAAAGAGCGTGTAGAATTAGTTTTTTCATTTAGTAGAATAAGGTGCACTGGATATACTTAGGTATCGTCTAGCCGAAATACATAAAGGAGCTTTTTTCTACTACGGCTGATTGACGTTCAGCTGGACTGTCATTGCGTTACGTTTTACAATACAGCTACCCACGTTTAGACGTAATGCAGAATGGCTTATTCATTAGATAAAATCGCAATAACTAAGGTAGGGCACTCTAACCAACTGGCTTAGGTTACTTTAGAACTGTAACCAACCACGCGCGAGCCGAGCGAGCGAAACGAGCGGAGTTGCGGCAGCGACCGGCGAGCGCTACTTCCAAGTTGGTTACAGTTACCTGGCTATTTAGTATTTTTAGGACTGACTTTCATGAAACTGAAAACTAATTGTCCAATCACTGTTTTCACTCGAGTTAGGGTCATTTTCACTCGTTTTATTTATTTTTGTGTCGGACGCTATTATTGTTTTGATAACACACAGAGCCACGAGCGTCAAAATTTAGAACTAAAATATGTAATCTGACGTTTCATTTCGCACTGTTTTACATAACGTTTAATCGTTGACCCGCTGCAGTGATAGAGTACAGTAATTATGTAAAACTGCTAAACGTCGTTCAGGTGTTTTACATTAACGGCGCTGTTTTGTAAAACAACTAGCCGTTTTGTAAAACAGCGGATTCTACAATCCGTCTGCGACATAAACATCACGATTACGTGTCGGTGGAAGGCACGCTCGCGGTGCGGAAACGGCGCGACCGTTGATTTCACTTTCATTTTATCAGTGTGGAAAATCCAGCGTTATCCGCCGCTGATTCCCACAGACGTAACTTTTTTATTTTAATTGTCTCGCGCTTTTTGTTGTTTGGTATGTAAAGCGGATATTTGATGAAAAGTAAGAGTAGGTAGGTACGTAACTAAAGTTTTTCTACCAGTAAGGGGAATCTTAGCGGGGATAATTTTATATTTGATGTATGTACTAGTTAGCTACATCCAATCTTTTTTATGTAGGGTCTATGCAGTACGTACCTACCTACCAACCATAAGTAAATAAAACTGAAAAAGTGTGTAGCAAAACTTCACCACAGAAGTTACATAGGTAATACAATAATTACCTACTATGTAGATAGGGTTATGGTTCTTGGTATCAAATGCGTAGGAAAACTAGTTAGCAGGGGTTTTGTGTAGACTTGAATTTACCTAGGCTATTGTTAAAGGAACTCCTAAACCATTTTACTCTAACTGGGTAGATAGTAGCTATAGCAATACCATTTAGGCCCTATAGAATAGACATGCTTACCAGGATGTCACTGTCTCAGATAAATCAATAGTGTCTTTTAATAAAGTAGATAATTGTGTAAGGTATAATGTTTTAAAAGCCTAAACTAAGATTGGTCGTACCATCAACACCGAGAGGACTGCAAAGTGCACGTGCGTTGTAGCACCGGTGCAGCTCAGGGAGGGCGCGAGTGGGGGCTGGATCTCAGCAATAGGTTTTTGGCGCGGAGAGAAAGTACGGTTGGTGGTGGCCGAAGACCCCTGCTCGACGCACTCGGTGGAAACCGCGCGGCCGCGGCCGACACTCGGCCGGCGTTTCATGGGCAGTCCGTTTGCGAAATAATGCCATTGAATCGCTGACGCCGAATTTGCCAGTGAACGCGCCGAGCGCGGAGATGACGCGCAAATAAATAGTGGTGCGCACCAATGATAACGAGCTCTCGACCCCGGATACCCACTACAATGTGCCAATGGAGTATTGTGTCTATAACTTACGTGGTCCTTGTACTAAACTCGTACGATGCCAGGGAAATAAGTTCGCCGGATGCTGCTACCCTTCACAACCATGTGAGTAGAGGCTGACTACCTTAGTACCGACACTATCACACCGTGGTCGCGGCATCGGCCACAACTGCATGTGCTTCGGTGCACTGACTCTGAATGCACTTTTACTTTCATTAGTTGTGTGCTTCTTGCTTTTCTTGTTTGCTGTTTATTAACAATCGACATTTTGATCAAAGCGTGTATCTGTATTGACATAAATTAGGTTTCTGAAACTTAAAAATAAGAGTGAAATATTCGTTTATATTTGAATTTAAGATCAGTGAATCAAACAGTCTGTTCCTATCAGGTGAAATAGGTAGGTACCTACCGTATACGTTAAAGTATTTTCTTTAACAAAATATTGATACCTACCTCCCTGCAAAACAGCGGGCTAATTGTGTAACACACCTTACAGTAGGAATCGGTTTCATTTTGACAGTTCAACAACGCCCATTGCGTTTTTTACGTTGTTGAGCAGACAAAGTTGTCGAACTAATAAAGCAATGGATTAGCAATATGCTTCAAAATCATTCAGATTGTGATTGATAGTGTGTTACGCAATTAGGGTGCAGGTAACCTTGCGCGGGCAATTTAAAATTCCACGAAGTTTCACCCTTCTATCGAATCAATACGATTCTTCGAAGTGGCATCGTTCATAAAATATTGTAGGTTCAAAGATGCTTTATGTACTTATGGTATGAAGCAGCGAGGTAATTGCGTAACACATGCTCAATCGGAATCGGTTTAATTTTGACAGTTCAACAACATTCATTGCGTTATTTACATATTGAGCAGACAAATTTTTGGAACTTATGAAGCTATGGATTACCAATTTGCTTCAAAATTATTCAGATTCCGATTTATAGTGTGTTACGCAATTAGGGTGCAGGTTCGTTATTTTGTAGTCGGTAACTATTGATTACCATAAGCAATAAAGAAATCAATTAACCTACCCTACATAAAAAAAAACATTGAACTGAAGCTAACTACCTACTTCTGTTACTTTTACCGTGTTTTTCACGGTTTATTTAACATTTATTTCCGGATATTTTGAGTATTTTCTAATTTGTTCATCCGCATTTACAAGGTACATTCAAATTAACCGCTAAAAGTGATGTAAAACTACCTACAGTCTTATTTTTTTTTGAGTTAAGTAGTTACCTTTTTATTTCTAATGCTGATGCTGCAGGTCGGTTAGCAGTTCCTGAAAAGAGGTCTTTCATGCATTTTTTTGGTTCATTTGAAAATCAGCGTCAGATAATAAATAAATAAATAAATAATAAATAAAATAAGTTTATTTCATACATCTCATTTGGCTTACACTGCATATCGAGGAGTCTCCATTTAAGCATAAAAAATGCCTGTAGTTGAAGGCTCCGATAGTTGTCTGCCATTATCGTTGAAATGAACCTATTTGATGCGACCGTGAGACATACATGATCCTATTTTAACCCCCGGCCCTCGACGTAAAAGAGCGGTGTTATAAGTTTGACGTGTCTGTCTGTGTGTCTGTCGTATCGTAGCTACTAAACGAATGGACAGATTTTGAGACGGTTTTAAAACAATAATTATGTTAGTTTAAAGGGTCCCCGAAACGATCAATTGCAATACCCAATTTTTACGTGATTGATACACATTGATGCGCAAATTGATCGTCTACCAACTGCAATTGAAGCGATTCACAATAATACTACAATAGAAACTGATGACATTTTATCAACTGCAGTTGATCGTTTCGGGGACCCCTTAATTTGTTCAAATGTGTTCCTTGCATAATGAACTGTGCCAACTAAACGGTTTTTCTTTCTTTTCTTTTATTATCCATGGTGAAAATGTTACCTATCGGTGGTCTACAATATTTGAAATTCTCAAAATTGCTTTCCTGAAAAATCTCAAGTAATTCTACTTAGTTTTAAACAAAAATATCTTAGTGTCTACCTTATAAAATCGATTACGTAGATAATAAAAGTTACCTACAGAACTGTGTTGGTTGCATGAAGGCTATAAATTAGGTTTATTGGCATGGTCAGCATGACACCGCATAATCGTTGTCATTGCCGACCGATTGACACAGATAAAAGTTAACCATCAAGTGTTATTGATTACAACATAAAATTATGTCAGAAGAAGCAGCCAGAAATTTAATAAAGTCCCACCATCTGATGGTTCAATTTTTCAGTGTACGACTAAACGCCGACAGACTGAACACCGACAAGACTTTATTTCGACGGGACTCCTCGCCGACAGGACACTTCGCCGACAGGCACTTCGAGGGCACCCCGAGGTTCAGTTTGGTTAGATTCCTTTAAACCCTGCACACAGAAATAGGAGCCCCGCGCAGCGGGTCTCCGTCGACCTGCTATCAGACATAAGGTATTAATGTACCTAGATTTTGTATGCATATTATATTATGCCCTGTCGGCGAAGTGTCCTGTCGGCGAAGAGTCCCGTCGAAGTCTTGTCGGCGTAGTGTCTGTCGGCGTTTAGTCGTACACTCCAAGTTTTTCTTGTAGGTACACAATGGGCATTGCTTTCATAAGTAGGTAGGTAGAAGTCGTTTTTTGACAAACATGATCAAGAAGCAGGTTATTTGAACCAGCTTCTTGGTCATTTAAAGGTGTCTCAGTAGTTCACTTAAGTATAAATTAATATGCTTAGAACAAATCTTGTGCTTTTCCGAAGCACAAACTAAACATTCTCAATTCTTTGTAGGTACCTAAGTAAACGAAAAAGCCAGCTTGTAACGAAATGACAGTGATGAAAATCTGTTTAATGGGTACTTATATTTTAGATGATAACAATTAGCCATCTCCCAATGACTCACTAGTGCTCCTTTTAAGTACCTAGGTAATTTTTAGTAAAATATAAAACCTTTCGGCGGAGGTCACGACGCGGATATCCACTACTTTCGCTGATTACGTCTCTGGTCTCTGTTTTTATTAAATATCTTTGTCTTTGTTATATAATATTTAATTCTGTAATTTGGATACCCATTTCGAACAATCTTCTTGAGAACAATGCCAATTATAGCTAACTTGAAAATAATTGCAGCCTCTTCTATAATAATAGAAAAGGCCCTGATTTCATCTTGAACACCTTTTAAAATTAAATTCATTTGACATTTTACGCATTTTGAGAAATGCAGCAAAAGGAGTACCTACCTACCTACCTAGGTAGGTAAATAAGGATTGTAGCAGGTGGCGTTCTGTAGTTTCTGCTTAAAAGGCTTGAGTATACTGTGGGTGGCAGGGACATCGACGCGAATCTGGTTACCATGGATTCAGTATACCTACGTTGAAATTTTTCGTCGGTTATTAAAAAAAAAACTGCTGTTTCCTACAACAGTGCAATACCTAGGTACGCGGTCAAAATGTACGGAACAGCAAATTTAAAAAAAAAATAACCGACGAAAAATTTCAACGCAGCGGGGTCCAGATTCTTGTACTTACTGAAGCCATGGTAACCGGATTCGCGTCGATGGCCCTGCCACCCTGTATATGTTTTTAAGTATATCTTATTCACACGTAAAATCCCAATACGAAATACTAAATTACAAAATACTAATACAATAGACGCATCGGCTGAACGCCGCTAGTTGAACGGCTCCGTTTAGTACCTAAAAAGGCTAATTTAATTAAGCTAGTTGACTGCGACATCTAAGTAGGTACACTGGGTAGATACTTAGGTAGACAATTTTTTGATACCTACTGCTATGTTATTTGTCTAATACCTATGTATTATTGGTTCTGTATGTACGTAAACTTAACATATACAAGGTGTAACATTGTACTCATTATTATGAACAACTTTTACTATGGGACTAAACCTGAAATCGCGAAAAAAAATCAGCTGCTCCCTACATTTATGTTCGCATGACTCGTCAAAATGTAGGGAACAGCAGATTTTTCTTTTCGCGATTTCAGGTTTGGTCCCATAGTAAAAGTTGTTTATAATGATGAGTACAATTACCCCTTAAGAGGTTGTGCGTTATTTATGTTACATCTTGTATTTTGAAGTTAATAGGTGCATAATGTGGGTCAGTCTGATTTTGAAAACATGAGTTGTTACGATTGTGTTTAAGTTTTTACCTTAGTAACTTTCGCATACTTTTGTCATTATGAATTATGAAGCTTATATATTATGTAAATATTATATTCCTGTTAAAATAAATTATTCGTTACCTAAAAAAAATATGAAATATGCATATTTTTAAGAATGATATTGATTAAAAAAATGTGTGCAGCGGTTCATAAGTTTTCCCGGATGATACCTAGGTGCTAGTATAGCTAGCATCACTTGGACGTAAGCCTGTGTTATCCAGAACACAAGGAAAATCTTAAAAGGTTATGCACCAGGTATTAGGTACCTTTACTTCTCGGTCGTCCTACAGTAATAGAATGTTTAAAAGTAGGTATATAATTGAATAGATCTAGACCATGACTTAGGTACTTAGAAGACACAGAGCTTTTTGAATATCTAAGCGCTGTGGTCCAGTGGTAAGACCACCTGTCTCAAACCCAGAGGTCCCGGGATCGATTCCCAGCGGGGCAAAAATTTTTTGCTTGGTTTGGTTGGTGGTAGGGCTTGTTCTAAGTCCGCCTGGCTAGCTACCACCATCTTATCTAAGTCTGTCGCCATAGCAACAATGTTAACAGCATTGTTGTGTTTCGGCAGTTAGTTTGGTTGTGGTTTTGGTATTTTTACAGCCTATAGGCTATTTAACATTACGCTACGACCCTTAGGAGCCGAGCAAAAAGAAAGAACACTAAGCGAAAACGAAGTAATAGCGCGGGCAGGCGATGCAACGCGACGGATCGAGGGACGAGGGAGTTTTATTAAAATATGGCTGTTATTTTAGTATATTGTGTATCTAACGACATCCACGCAAACGAAGTCGCGGGGCACAGCTAGTTCAAAATATATTTGTTCTTCAAAAACGAGCTGTTTGAGCAATTTACCAGTTAGGTGCCAGAGTTTCTCTGAGAGATTTTTTTAAAGATTAAGCAGACACTTTATTTATAGACTTTAAATTACATTTTACTTAGTAGCCGTAGATCAATTACATTCACATTAGCGTTTTTTTACATAATTTTTGCACTTTTATTTTATTACTGTTTAGGCATTTTGTAATTGCATTGTTTATTTAATTGTTTTCTTTCTTTCTTTGTTGTGGCAATCTGTACGGTGCACGTACATGGGTTACATAATTTTATCGCAATAAGTAAGCTAGTAAGTCGCGTACTTGCACTTTGAACGCGACCTACGTTTGGTTTTACATCCGCATTGTACTACTTGCACTGTTCCTTGCATTTTATATTATTCGTGATTTTAGTGTTCAATTAGACGTGGTTTGAGTCGGACTACTTGCATTTTTATTCAGATTCATCCCGTTGAGCGCTCATTGACATTATTTTGCATTTTAAAAGGACATTCTGCATTACCTGACATTTTACATTTGCAATGATATACAGGATGTCCCACGGATATGCCACATGGAAGGAAAGTACCTTGAATATTGTAGATGGAACATTTTACTGAAAGAAGACATTATTTGAATTTAAAAAACAATTTAAACTGCATTCATAGATATTTAAATAATTACATGGTTGAACCGGAAATCGAACCCGTTTCACGAGAAAAATAATCATCCTGTAGCTTTATCATACCGATCGAAAGGCTTCATCATAAGGATTATTTTTTGCTAAATAACATAGCGTCAAAAATAAAAGGAAGACCATGAATTTTAACATTTTTAATACAAAATTAATTAATTTATCAAATGCTCATAATGAGTCCCTTCCTGTTGAATACAAAGTCGCACTCTTTTGATTATTTCGCTCCCTGTCGATTTTTTGATCTTGTTGTGGTGGATATTTACGTCTAAGTTCTGCTTGTAGCTCGTGGACACTTTCATACTGGTTCTTGTAAACTAAATTTTTAACATAACCCCATAAGAAAAAATCTAACGGGGTTATTCTGAACAAAATTTCACATTAAATGTTAAAATTCATGGTTTTCCTTTTATTTGTGATACTACAATGTTTTTTTACATGAGTTATATTGCAATATGTGGCTTGCTAGCGTTGCTAGCGACCTCGACAATTGATCATAATTATTCTTGGCCGAGCAACCGGCAGCAAGTTCGTCATGCTCCCTTAAAAGTCATTGCTTGCGACATCCTCGGGGGTCGGATTGCCTCCTTCCCTGAAATATGCCGAGGGGGTCATGGCTGATCTTTGCGTTATGCCCGTGAACGGGTGCTGCTTTGGTGACTGGTCGTCTTGCTGACCATGGTTTTATTGTTATTAGTTATTAAATGCTTATTTTCTTTACTTCGATGGTCCTCGTTTATCACTTGTGTCTTCGAGTTAAAACTATATACATATATATCTATATGTACGCGGGCACGCCCTTTATGCCTGGAGGCTTTAATTTAGGTATAGAGTTCTTTTACGTCTTTAGTTTTTAATTTTTGTTTATGCTTGAGTATAGTTTCGATGTTTTTTTATTATTTGATTGGTATATTGGCGTGTGCTAGCTGACACATGGCAAATAATTTTATTTAATGTTTTTGTGTTGCGTAATAACGTAATGTTAATTTTGCATACTATTGTATGAAATCAAGTTTTTCTAACTGAACAGACAGCTGTGCTGCTGCGGAGTTTGTTGCGCCACTTCTTCTTCCCAGCTAAAGCACTAGGAAGTGGTGAGAGGCGGGCGTTTTGGGGGTCTGGATTATGTAATTTTTGAATGACTTTTGATTTTGTTTTTGAATCATCATCATCATCATGAGATATGTAACGGCTACCTATTATGTAGGTACTCATTAGACTTAGCCACCGTAGAAGTAAAGCCGTTGAATGAAAACGAAAGAAAGAAAATAAATTTATTTACCCAGGTTTAAACCACACAAAAAAAAAAACAGAAAAAAAACTTAAAATAGTATTGTGTGCCTCACGGCTGCGCCAAATAGGCCCAGTTCAGCATAAATGCCAGACAACTAGTGCCTGGCGCTGGTTTTCAACTAGACATTCTGTTACAAGGACGTATAAATAAAATCCTGAACTATTTAATTGGGTACCTTGGACTTTGTACGGTTCACCTGTACGGTTTCCCTGCGTGGAGTCTGGGCAGAATGGTACCTACAGTACCATCCTGTAATAAAAGTAGGTACCATTGGTACTTTCTTATTATTCACAGACAGAAGGCCTTTGTTCCTGATCCCCATGATACATTCCCAATGTTACCTTTTTGGACGTTCTAGGGCGAGAATGGCAAAGCATAGGTATATTTTCCGGGATTGGTCTATATTTCTAAAGTCGGTTCATTTTTAGGAAATATGCAACCATTACTTAATAGATAAATCAAAGGCCAATTTAGTAGGTCTACCACCTGGACGCTGAGCTTTCCTATTTTCATTCCAGTTTCAGTAATTTAATTTACCGTTCTTAGCTCATCGATGGAGTACATAGTATGAAGAAATCATGAATTCGGGCTTTCAGGTGCTTTCTATTCAACGTTATTATTTTTGTGAGTATTACTGATGTAATGCCTAGCATTCTACTTTGTTAATCAAAATTAATTATTACACGTTTTCAAATTCTTAATGCCTATGTAGGTACTGTATAAAAATAATAGCTGCTTCACAATCATATTCTTACGTGTTGTGAATCGCATCGCATTGACCGATCCTTGGTTTGGATTGTGTCAGTTTCTCTAAATTACATTTACATTGTTATGACATCTGATTTATGTCATATTATATCTAGTACCTATAAATATACTCGTATACAGGGCATTTTTTTAATCATTATCCAAATTTTCGCAGGATGTTCTATCCATGAATATGAACAACTTTTACTATGGGACCAACTCTGAAATCACGAAGAAAAAATCAGCTGATTCATACAAAAGTTCAATACCTACTCGACCAAAATGTATCACCCTACTCGACCATAATGTAGTCCTCTTCACCGTAGATACAACGATGCTGATCAGCTCTTCTGTACACGGTGTGATCAGGTTTTCAAAGCCATAGGTTTTGCAAAACCTGATCACACCGTGTATAGAAGAGCTGATCAGCATCGTTGTATCTAGTACGTAGCTAGCAGGGGCGCAGCCTTCATACAACCCGATTCGTACCGACTTCTCTTCGGAACCAACACTCTTCTTAGTGTCTGCTATTGCCAAATAATATGGTACACCTGTGTGTAACTGTGTATCACATCACATTATATATATTTAATACCAGTTTAATACAGTCGTCATATGATTAAAAACATTACAAAAATGCCTGCAATTTTTTGTCTGAGTTTATGAGAACTGAACAATTTTTTCTTCGGCTTCTTTCTAACGATAATTGTAGCTGCGCCACTGCTAGCTAGGTACTGTAAGTAGCTACTTTTGCCATATATAACTTGTTAACTATAATCACCATAATCGGTACCATAAATTCAAACCACGCATTGTCTGAGCTACAATAATTAGGTACTAATACCGATACAATGCTTGAAGGTATTTCCATTTTCCTTATTATTTACCGCCGGCTTATAAATCCAGCTTGTTCGAAATATATCGCCGTGGCTACTTACTTTCTTACTTTTGATAAACGGCTACGGATAACAAAAACGAGAGCACCACAACAATTACCTCGTGAAAGGCGCCTCGCAATCATACTTTGGAAAGTAGTTTACTTGCTGACCTTACGAATTCACGGGTATATAACACAATAAAAGCGAATGCGGTGAAAATGTCGCCAATCAGCCGTAACCACCTACTTCGTTGACTTTGATTGTGTCAAGAGTCGGTTGTTTTGGTTTATATAACATTCTATGCACCATTTTATTTTCAATGGCATGTAATAAATTGATTTCGAAATAGTTTTTGTATTGCATTGTTGTTTTCTCATTGGTTTGAAAATAACAGCTCAAGTGGTTTATCAAAGCACAAGTTCACAGAGGAGAAAACCGATTATTATGGCGCTCTTTGATATTATCACTATTCATGGCGTTGAGACCTTTGAAATCAAATTGTCGTACCTGCAAGATGTAGTTACAACGACCTTACGTTAGTGCAGCCTCTCTAAACATAATAGCTCTGAGGGCTTATGCAAAAAGGAAAAGCATTTCAGTAAACATATATGGTAAAGAACATGAAATTGAATACGGTTTATTGTAGACCAGTTTCGTGGATGATACAAATATAAACTGTGAAATTGATTATAAACTCATTAATTAGCATACATACCCAGTCAAATACAAAGTAACAGAAATGCAAAGTCCTGAGTACATAAGCTGCATAAAGAATAGCGTTGGATATTTTTAATCCCGGGAAATAACCTTCATTGTGGGCTGACGATTACAGATTTTCTCCAATAGATCCCAACCGATCTCAATATTTATTGCTTATGTTCCTTAACATTATCTCCTGTGTCCCAAACTACTCGCATATTCAAGCTGGGCTTAGCAGTGTGTATTACCGGGCACCTGCTCACCGGTTACTTGTTGACTGCTATCAATATCTTGTTTAATTTGGCGTGCAGCATTAGGCAACATGTCATTGTCTCAGTTTCATTGTCCGGAGTCCTCACTACCTGACATTGAACTTCAGACATCAAATGGACCAGTAATCGCTGCCATGGCCAATTACGACACCTATTCATCACTAATAGGGTCACGGAACAGTCTTTCAGGCGAATGTGTACTGATTTCTAGATTTTATTCATTTTCAATTGGGACCTTGACATTATTTTTAACCGACTTCTTAAAAATGAAGAGGTTTTCAATTGGTCTGTATATTATTTTTTATGTATGTTCATCGATATTTTCGTCAATTGTGGACCGATTTTGAAAATTCTTTTTTCAGTTGGTAGAAAAAGCTTCGCGGTGGTCCCATATAAATGATTAACTTTGCTTGGGTAGTTTTTAAGTTAGCTTCAATAATGCGTATTTTTTTCCACTTTCGGAAGTCGGTGGCAAAAAACGAAAAAAGTAAACCAAAGACACTGACTTCCGAAATTAAAGTAATTTTTCACTTTGTGGTGTTTTTTTTGTTTTATAACTACCATCTTACGGCATTTATCTCGACATTTTCCTTAATGATTATTAATCTGAGAATTGCAATAAAAGCTCTCTGACCTCCGCTCCTTATGGTTATTTTCCGCTACCCGCTCCATATGGTTGTTTTCCATTGAACTTCTTGTAGTGACTTTACTCTATTTAAAATCAATCGCAGAACTCGATGTTCAATACAAACATTACCTAACTTCCTACCCAGTGGCACAGATGACCGAATCAGTGGCAGTGTCCACATGGTGCGTGGACAACCTTAGCCTCATAAGTGGTTATTATGTCACGATATATTGTTAGCTAATTAGCGACAAACAACGTGCGGTATCACTATCGTTACAACATTACATGAGTGGGTCACCAGAGGGAAAGTATCATTGCGCATCCATCAGTTGGCGACGTGTAGCCGTCTTAAACTTGTTTGACTGACAGCCCGGTTTGGCAAATGACACAGTTCTACTGAATAAGTCGGATGCTGTAAAAGGTAGTTGGGATTCCCAGTATGAAACTTTGTTAAAACCAAATTCATGTCCATTTTAGTGGTATTACGAAAGCCGCAGATAGATTTGGTATCGACTCCTAGTAGCTTAAAAGGTATCAAACGTTTAGGCCTTGATTTCTTTTTCAAATCAAAATGGTCACGAGCATTTATGCATGTATCCGATTGCATATTTCATCCATTAATATATGACGGCAATAATTTGCAATATTAATGAATTAATATTAATTTTTTAAATTTATTTATTTAATTGTATATTTTAAAAAAAAAGTTTAATGGTTTTTTTGTGATATTTATGCTCGTGACTTAAGGCATTATTCATTTAGTGGCTCATTCAAATACATTCAAAGTAACGATTTCCTAATGTACTACAAATAACCCGTCATCGTCAGTCGTGAGATCAGCGAAAGTTTAAGTGCGTCTGAAATTAAAATGGAATAAAAAAGGATAATAACGTACCGGAACACGGCTGTTAAGATTGTGAAAGCAACATTGACATTAGTCGTGAATTAACATGGGGCATTGCGCAACCATCATGGCGTGCGCGATACCTACCTGCGAAAGTAAACCGCGCTGCCAACATTAACTTGGTAAACAAAACTTATGTAAGTGCATTTCCGACGGAACGATCAGATACCAGTTTTGTTATTACATAATATGCATAAAAGTCAACACACCAATTTACATGAACCTTTACGAAATTTTGCACGGTTACCTACTTCCGACTGCAGCTATCATGCAATGATGACTGATGACTTAAAAGTTACATGTGTTGTAACGACATGCTGGCTAGGGACGTTGAGAATACATTTCTCGTCAATCTACGTCAACACTAAACGATTTCATCCGAGTACGATCAATCTTAAGTTCACTTGCACTACAAGTTAGTTAGATAAAATACATGGACATTCTAACAGTCCGTCGGTGATTGAATATATTCGAAGTCTTGAATTAAATGAGCATTACAAAGTGTCCCCACCTTTAAATCCTACTTCTACTTCTTTTCTATCCTTTTAATCCTATCTTGAAGGATGTAATAAAGAACATTTCCACAATATTTTCAGGTGTCATCAGGTAACAGAACTCAGCGGTTCCTGTTCGATGCAATATTCGGGTTGGAGGTGCCGATTCTGGAGGAGCAGAGCGTCGAAGATGATGAAGAGGACAATCAGATCAAGGAATGCTCCTGTGGTATGTAGAAATATCAATTCGGCTGTATCTAATATAATGCAAATCCTGCGTTTCACTGTTTAGATTAGAATAGATTTGATCAAATCTGTTTCATCGGAGGATTAAGGTTTCTTATTATGTAACTTCATCATCATTATTATCATCACTATCAATAATATTTTAGATTTTTATTCGAAAACTTACGTCATATTCATGTCTATCGGAACCAAATGTGGAAATTTTTTTGGGATTCAGAACGTTTAAAATCTCAAAGTTTTACCAAAACTTACCTAATTCAAACTTATGATAGAGAAACTAAATGTATATTATATTATTATGTCAACCTGAAATACTTTCTTATGTTTATCTAATTACCTAATTAGAATAGTTCATCACACTTGTTAGCAGTTCCAGGTTCTAGTTTTCCAATCTTAGTCTTCTAGTTAGCACTGCAATACCTACCTATTAGTCACTATAAGGGCCCGAGCTGACGATCGAACAAAATAGGTTGGTGAAAATGAGCTAAAAAACCTTTGAAATCATTAATTCAGCCAATGATTGTACAGTTCTAACTATCAACATACCTGATGTTTGTCCAAAATTCGATCGTGAGCCTGTGCTCTTTACAATTTCAAGCAATTCTAATGATCTTCAACCACATTCACGTTTTAGAGTGCGGCAGGGCAAACCCACTCCCTAGAAAGATGGGTAAGTTGTATCTGTGTACAGCACGTGATTTGTATGTATATTGTATGTTCACCTGTAGACGTAGACAGCATCTGTTTATCTGCCATGTAGTTTGCACGTTGGCGATAATTGTCCTTTCCAATATCGTCGATTATTATATCTTCTTCGTAACCTTCTGAGTGTACTGTTTGTAATGGATTTCAGTCTATCTGGCTGAAAACCAGGATTAATTGGTGCGATACAAATAAAAGGTTAAGCTGTATCACCGACGATATGTATCTATATTATTTCCTTTATTTTATTTAATGTTATATTTCATTTACCTAGATTAGCCTCGTAGTTACTCCAAATAACAATTCCTATAATATATATCCTAGAAACTGTATCAGTGTTGTAATCATTTCCTATGCACGTCTTAACTATTTCATCTTGTTTTCACTTTTATATTTGTGGTTCCTTGTTACGTTTACTTTAATTATTATTTATGTTTTAACCCTTGAACCGTACTTTTATTTATTAATCCTAGAAACATAATAATTATTGTGTTTACTTACCTACTGAAACTTCATATCTTCTTCCGATATGATATTGCATTTATCTCTTTTAATATTTGTATTAGTTAAGTCAACTAGGTGTACATATAGGTTTCTCTATAACATCGCATGCTTCATTTAAGATAAAATGTACCCTTACCTTTATTAATTTTACTCTCACACAATACCTACCTACTTATTCATTGATTAATGTGTAGGTGAGTGTAATTAAATCCTGCCGTGTTAATACATTATGATGAGTAAAAGTGTCAAGTCGTTAACAAGTATTTAAAATGTGCTTAATTAACAATGACTCCTCTAGTTATAAAACAACATGTGGAATGAAAAGTTTATGATTCAAATGATTGACAAAGCAATACTATTCATAAAAAAATATTTGTATTAAAACTAACATAATATAATAGCCATCATCCATAAATACATTACATAAGCAGTTGCTATGAACTCAACTACCTTACTTCCTGTAGATACAAGTGCAAAGATAAATAAAGTACATTAGAGGCATTAGTGTTAGTGTTTACACGTAAACAGCTGTTCGAGTCGTGGGTATCTCTGAGCGTTGAACTGCCGTTCATCACAGTGAAAGTGTAATGGACTCGATCTGCGCCCGTGCTGCGCCGGATCGCAACCAACTCGCTATTAAATGCTATAACTCGTTATTTATACACTATTATTTCCCGTTCCTGTCAACGTACAGACGGGAACAGAATTGCTTTAAAGACAAATTGCTGAATGTTTGAATTGGAATATAGCAGGTCGTAGACCTCCATTGTGCATTCCAGTTCACAATTTTGAAGTGGAATTTCAACGCCCTGGGACCATTTAAACTGATTACTACAGCTTATACAAGCAATCAAGTCATCTATTCAAATACCTACCAAACTTTTCCGAAGACAGTAATCTTATGAGATGAAATTTTTCTCACGATACAAATGCGTTAAGTTTCTATTAAGTATTTTCCTCAGTACACATGTAAGGTTAATCGCTAGATCATCTGTAGTCGTATAGTTTAAGTATCGCTTGTTGTAATTAACTTAATTGCACCACGTAGCATTAACTTCACGCTTGTCTCAATTCACACTTGGTTATACTGATTGACCAGAATGTGGTACTAATGATTGGTTGAAAACTATGTATTTGTAAATTGTTGTAAAACATTGTTCCCTGTAACTAGTAATTATATTTTCTAAGAGGTCGAATGTAATATTTTAAGTTATTCCGTAATAAAGACCATAAGATCTCCATGTACAGTAAATTATTTGAAATAGACTAGTATAATATTGGATAAAAAGTCGAGTCATTTACCAAGTTTTTAAAACTTCAGACAAGCAAAACAAAAACAGTCGTCCTGAATTAATGAAAACAAATGCAAAACATTCACAAACTGATCTCAAAAAGATAAACAAAAAATCAGTCGGTAATGATACAGCCACACAGCTAACAGGAAATCTAGCAAGTACCAGTAATGACGTTAGTTCAACAAACTGCGTTCACTTTCTAGAGTGCGGCGGGTCGAATCAGGAGAACCGCATCGTTGGAGGGAGGCCGGCAGGCGCCAACCGGTACCCGTGGATGGCGAGGATCGTGTACGACGGGCAGTTCCACTGCGGAGCCTCACTTCTCACCAAGGAGTATGTGCTCACAGCTGCTCATTGTGTCAGGAAGTAAGTACTTGATCTTTATAATATAGCTACACATAATATCATTATATCCCTTTCAATCCTGTCTAACACGTCCACATCTCGTTAGGCAGATAATAAAATTGTGTGGTTTTGTCTACGTCAAATGTCAGTCCCCATAAGATGATTTTTTATTCACAAGATGTAGATTGCCCGGAATTCTAGATATTGATTAGCACTTAAATAGGTGAGAAAATATCATACTTAATTCTTCTGTACGTCTGTATGTGACTGAACTCCTATACATTATACATATAACCGTTTTGTACGTCTGTATGTCACTGAACTCCTCCTAAACGGCTGGACCGATTTTGATGAAATTTTTTGTATGTGTTTGAGTGGGTCCCTGGATGTTTAGATTCACAATTGGATCCGATAAGTGGCCCTGCGATCGAGTTCTAGGAAACAAGACAACGTCTGTCTGGTCAGCTAGTTTTTTAAAATAAAAACACAAGTTTCTGATGTGAAGACAACATGACTTCCACGAAAAGAAGATTTAAGTTCATGGAAAGTGGCCTTGCTTCTCGGAGGAACTTCCTATACTTATCTACATAATTTGCTGTATTGACATTGCCATTTCCTTTTGCAACGAAGTATGCTTCACGCACTGTGTTTATTACTGACTTGTTGAGGTCGGCTCCCAGTTTAACCAGGAAGTAAGCAGATATGTAATCGAAATGATAGGTTTGTTGCGGCCAATTACTGGTTAGAAATCGAAACGTTCATGTTATAATTATGTTTCTTTAAGGCAAAAACTTTGTTGTGTAATCGTTTTATGTTTCTTCTAAGAAACATTTAAAACAAAGCAATCAATTGGCACAAATATGTGGCAAAAGATAATCTCAGAGATTGGAATTTTAATTTAAAATAGCTTTACCTACAATAGACTAGAACAGATGAAGAGCAAATTCTATTGATTGCACATAGTATCTTGGTATCTGTAGAAGTCGTAATGACTTCTCTGATTATCTCTTTTGGTTAAACATGGTTACTGCCTGTCTGTCCATCAGCATCCATTTATTTCTTAACTCATAATGTTACTAAAATGTATTATATACAAGCACTGTATATTCAATATTCGTTTACGCCTGGCTGTACTTACGTTAAGTGCACTTGCTATGAAGCACTCATTAGGCATTGACTTTGCTGTAACAATTGCGTGTCGGCATAATCTAAACAATTTGTATTTAATAAGTGCTTATGTGTATCTACTCATCGAGAACAATTAGTTTCACATAGCACACGATAGATCACTCGTAGTGTAACCTCATTCGTCTCCTCATCCTCATCTGCTTGCCTTGGTCCTATGTTAACATGGGGTTGGTAGAAAATGTTTTTTTCTTTGATTCAAACAATTTATCCATCTTCATCTGTCTTTAGTTTATCCTCTCCCTCTCCGTTTATGTTCATCGCTATCTAGTTCATCATCATTCTCACACGCTCATTGAAATAAGAAACTCTAGATAAGACGCAACTAATACAAATTGTTATACACTGTTGTTACATCGTTGCTACGTGGAACAGTGCGCGACTACACGCAATGTTGCATTGCGCTAATTCATACTAGGCCTATTTGCTATTCAAATACCAGGCTCACGTTTTTCCGGCTGATATTTCGCATATTCGTGTTACAATACTGAATCATTCTTCCACTACATTGTATCTATGTAATATGTAATGTGAGTTCGGTAAAAGGTAGTCCAAATACTGCTACTGAAAAATTCATAATTGATTTTATTTTCATAAATCTTTCTTGTAACATGTGAAGTGCATTAATTTACGATACATTTCCACACAATGTTATCTGCTTCTTTGTAAAGTAACGCAGTCATTCATGAAAGCAATATTAATTCATCATTTACATTTGTCGTGGTATGATTTTCTACCTGATTTACGCACCTAATTTAAATGTCATACTCAGGCGAAAAAAACGTTGCAAAATCATTTTCATACGCGACGTATCCAAATTCATAAATTAACATTGTTATTACATGTGTTTTGTTAAATGTCTATAGAGGAAAGTTGTAAAATAATATGAATAACAAACGATCATAATCTTATAATATTAATAAACATGTTGTTATAACTGTATATTAGTTCCGACAACAGTAAAATCTTGAAAGTTAACAATGATGCAACAGCTGCCGAAGTATAATAACGAGCAATTTGGCTTTTTAACTATCTGTCTTTATGGCCTGTTACACCATCTCCGGATAAGTTCCGTTTAACTTACCTGGTAAATAATTTCATTCAAATTCTGTTCCATTTTTTTATTTACCTGGTGGATTCTGACTATCTGGAGACTGCGAAACATGCATTCGTTTCTCATAGCTTTCATTCCTTTTTTGATTCCCATAATTGTTTACTATTATAGTTTGAAACATGTACAATTTTTCTTCAACAATGTTCCAGACTGAAGCGTTCAAAGATCCGCGTGATCCTGGGCGACCACGACCAGACCATCACGACGGAGAGCGCGGCCATCATGCGCGCCGTCACCTCCATCGTACGCCATCGTAGCTTCGACCCTGACTCCTATAACAACGATATTGCACTCCTCAAACTGCGCAAGCCGGTCAACTTCTCCAGAATCATCAAGCCTGTTTGTTTGCCGCCTACCGGTAAGTTATACTGCAATCTATAAAATATAATAAAAATGAAATGCTATTCGTTGGTAAGCGCATCACTTGAGAACCGCTGGACCGATTTGGCTATTTTTTGTTTTAAAATGTTTCTAAAAAGTTTCCCGGGAAGTCTTCAAATTCGGGAAAACTGAACGTCCTTTTTTGTATGAGTTATTGAGGACAGGACAACGTCTGCCGGGTCAGGTAGTATTTAAATATTTTCAACCACACGGTGAGTCATAGGGAACGTAAAACATTCTGTCTGATGGTGCAGTGGAAAATGATTTTTTTCTTGTCTCCATTTTCACTTACAGTCTTGCCAGATTACAATCATTGAGACAGCATTTTGAGAGTTTACCCAAAATACTTAATTTTTTTCTGATTCGTCAGTTTTCAAGACATCGTTTCTAAATTATGCACCGTTATGTATATTAACCAGATAATTTTTGTTCTAGGCATAGATCCATCTGGTAAGGAGGGTGTCGTGGTGGGTTGGGGCAGAACATCCGAGGGAGGACAGCTGCCTGCAATCGTGCAGGAAGTGCGAGTGCCTATCCTCTCGCTCAACCAGTGCCGAGGCATGAAGTACAGGGCCTCGCGAATTACTAACAACATGGTGAGTATAAAGAGTCCAGAATGAACTGATAAGTATCAACTTGCCCAACAATTTTTGCAAGGAGCTAGCTGAAGTGCTACTAACTGCTGAAAATCAGACAATATCAGGAATAGAACATCAATAGTTTGGTTTGGTTTGTTATAGACAGATACAGGGTGTGACTAGGTTAAACTTATGAGTACATGATCTTGTTAGGGCACGCAATTAGAAACATTTTTACTACTTAAGAAAGCATAGTCTCGTCTATGGAGGTAACAATAATTTAATAGGGTAATTTAAAACAGATTATTAACATAAAAAATATAATATCCTAAACTAACTAGACTGTACATTTGTGAACCATTTTCTATTTTGTTAAGTAAAAATACAAATACAAAATGTTTATTTCTGTACCAACTCGTTTAACATTAGTTTCGATTGGAGCCTGCTTTTAAGCATGATGACGCAGAGGAAAACAGGATGAATACTCTATGTGGGTGTGTTGGGTGTGCGAAGTGTGTGATGTGTGTGAGGCGTGTAAGGTGTATCGAGTGTGTGTGGAATGTGTGAGGTGTGTGGGGTGTGAGAGGTGTATGGGTGGTGTGGATGTGTGTATGATGTAGAATGCACGTGTAGGTTTGGTGGTGCCAGTATAACTAATTTCCACTTATTGCAACAATAATTCAATAACTGCATACGTGCGTGATTTTAACCATTCTCTTAGCATTTTCTTAGCTGCATGAGGATGTTCAGCGTATATGTATATGTCTTTATTTATTTTATTATATAGCCGTGCTGATTGCTTACAAAATTGGTTTTAGATTGTGGGACTTGGGTAATAATGTCCTTTTTTCTTTTATAATATTATGTTTTTATCATATGTAAGTGTTTTATGCTTTCTGAGGTCGTGGCAAAGATATATAATTTCCTAACAGATAGCAGGCCACAGATCTCATAAAGACTTTCAGTTGGGAATCTCCGTTTCTTAAAATACATAATTTTTATCAGACCTCTTTTCGCTCGTTCTACGTCTATAAATTTTGATTTCCCTGCCCCACCCCATACCGGTATACAATAGACTATCACAGATTGTGCAAGGACTGTGTAGATTTCATTTAGAAGATTTCTCTTAGCGCCCACTTTTGTGGCTAAACTTGCAGGGACCACGTATCTCAATGATTTAAATATCCATCCCAACTTTCGTATTCTATCAGCAACGTGTTCGAGGTGGGAGTACCAACTTAAATGTTGGTCAATTATGACACCTAAATATTTTGTTTGAGTTACTTTATTAATTATAGGACATGTACAGTCATAATTCATGGAGCGTTTACAAGAATATATTTTGCTATTTAAATCTTGATCTGGTTGTGAGCGATTTCTAATTGTAAAACTTATGTAGTTGGCTTTGGTTTTGTTTTTTAAGTATCTGGTACTTCTTGACAGGCCTAGACTCTCCTCTTTTTTACAATGTTTTCAAATTACAGTGTTTTTAAGTATGGCTTAAAACACTGTAATTTGAAAACATTGTAAAAGCCAATTATTTTTAAAAGAGTAACCGTGTTTGTTGTGAGAGTTTCTTGCCGGTTCTTCTCCATAGGAAACGGCCAATTGGAACCGTGCACCTAGCTTCTGACCTTACATAAGTGCCCATGTAGGCTTATGTAAAATAAAATATTTTGATTTAGAACTAAAACTATTAAAGCACTAAAATATGGCGTCGAAAAATTCCTCCGCATCGCTGTCGACTGGTAATGTACCCAAGAGACTAGCGGCATTGCCCACTTTGTATGACAATGCTTAGCCTCTGGTTAAGGTAAAAGCCAGTCCTTGGGTCACGGGAAGTGTTAACCAGCCGTTTGGAGATTTCGTTGAACAAACCGTGAGCACTCGGACCCCACGGCCCGAGGGTCTCAACCCCAAACGGCTCGAAAATATAGTTACCGATAAGGTTATTATACTTTCGCCGCTTGAGGTTTTCCGCAGCCGCAGCAGCAGCGCCAGCAAAGCACGCCGAGCCAGGAAGATGGGATGGCGCAAAAATATCGATTCAAGTTGCGTCCCGCACTAATGGCCTACCCACCTTCCATGGAAATAAAGACATGCCGTCCGGTCTCTTGCCATTGTCGCGTGCCAAGCCATTGGGTTCTAATACAGCTGGAACGCCGACGGTGACAACGGCTCGTCGGATGATGTCATTAATGTTCGCATGCCGCGCTATGCGACCTGCACTTCGGCTGCAAGACAGGCCGTGGTGTCCGAGGCTGTTGACAACTTCGCCACAGTGACAGAGATGAGGAGAACAACAAGGAGCTCCTAGTCGCAGGGAAGCAGCGAGGCGGAAAGTAGTGTCGGCGAGCAAAGTGTCTATGTTCGACGACGGTAGTGCATGTAGCCAAAAACCCGACTCCCACTTACCCACAGCCAGCAGGCGCGCACGCTCCGCAGTAGTAGCAGACGTGTTTAGTAAATTGTTCTGTACTACTCTACAAAGCGGCTCATCCCACCGTCTCTGGGAAGATGGGTTGTTGGGTGGATCTGAATTCGAGCAAGCGAGTCTTCAGGCATACATAGCCTCGGTGAAGCACGGCACATCAAAATTAATCGGTGTGGAGACTAGGATTTCCTGAATAAATTCTTAGTGCCGTGGACGGAGGATATGAAAGCCGGTAAACTGATACTAGAAATTTTGCGGACGCCGAGGCCTCCCATACGAATGGGAAAAGTACCTTGTGTCCAAGCTCGGTCGTCCATGGTCACATTTAAGATCGAAGTTAATGTATGCCGATTTATAATAATGATAACTATTTAGTCATCAATTAATTGTTTTATTTTTAGTTATGTGCTGGCAGAGCATCAACGGATTCGTGCCAGGGCGATAGCGGTGGTCCTCTTCTGTTACAACAGGGAGACAAATTCCAAATCGTTGGTAAGTATTCTACCAGTAACTAAAAAAAAATTAAAAAATGCGACTAGTACAAAAATGTCTAACTATGATTAAATTATTGTAATGTTTAACGAGGAAAGCCATATAATAACAAGACCCGTCAGTCATCACCGCTGCCTAATCATCTGACTACCTACCTGCCGACGAATACGGAACCACATCGAGAGATCTATCACGTGAACCTGAAAATGTTGAAAACATAGGCCATATGGGGAAACCGACGTAATGTAGTTTGGTATGCCGCACGGCTAAAATTTTAGCGTGGCAGTGCCATCTTTTGTACATTGTCTCCATATCGGTATGAGTATGACATTGTACTTGAATTCCGCGTACCACATAGATGTCGCTAGTGTAGCTACAATTCGGATCTCGTTTTTTTTTTTAATCAATCTACATAATTATTCATTTACATAAAATAACATCTTTTTCCCATGGGATAGGCAGAAACTACAGAACGCCACCTACTACGATTGTTACACAAGTACTCCTTTTGAAAATAATATGTTTTTTTTCCAGGTATCGTTTCATGGGGTGTGGGTTGCGGTCGACCAGGCTACCCAGGTGTCTATACAAGGATCACAAAATATCTACCATGGCTTAAAGCTAACTTGAGGGATACCTGCCTTTGTGGCAACTAGTTATAGTTACCTAAAACTAGAACACGATAAGTTTTGTACACTTTTCCGAATTATTATTTAAATTGAATTTGATTAACGTTAAGTTCTTCGTAGTTATGTCAAATACTTGTACATAAAAGTAGAGGAAAATGAACAAAAAATTTACTAGATCTTTTTATCGACAACTAAGTTACAAGCTAGTTAATTAACTAGGTAGATATATGTATGTAAATAATATATTTCAATGTAATAATTGTAGTGCCAAGTTAAAAATATGTTCAAATGTAATGAGTACCTAACATTTCATATGTTTTAGAGTCAAGAGCCAAATCTGAAATAATACTCGTAGTTTAGATGTTTCAGTTTAACTTAGCTGATGAATATTTAGAAACTCCCCACTTCTCTGCCTAACCTTTCGGGAATACAGGCGTGATATTTAGAAACTGTAAAACGCTAGAAGAAAGTCTATGATGAATTTGCACCATAGATTTAAAGGAGTAATTCGAATAAAACATAAAATATACTTATCCTACTAACTAATAAGAAGTTGTGTAATTTAATTCATATGATGATGGTGAGAATAAAATGTCAAAATTGATATAATAGTAGATTATACTCGGGTATATTTTCTATGGCCAGTGTAAACAATGTCACCTACTTATAGAAATAAATCATTTATTTATTTAAATGATAACATTTAGCATTATAATTTGGTGGTTTGGTTTGTGTTTGCTGGAACAAATTAATCTAAATGGAAAATTGTATTCGATTTTTTTGCCCATAGTAGCTAATTTCGATTTCTCATAGCGTTAGCTTTAAATTTTTCATACAATAGTTTCATTGTATTATTGTAATCTCATAAATGACTTTACATTCTACATTGCTTCACTTTCTGTTTTTATTAAATATATTAAATTAGTAGATATTTAATTCATCGCCTTGTGTGACAAAGTCATGACAATTAAGTTTTAATACTGTTATTTTTAATTACTTTTAAACCTCGTTTAATTAATCGTAAGTTAACTTACTTCGGACAGGCCGGTGGTGCAGATTACCATTAGAATTTAAGACGTTGTTAACTGCCTAAGTGTTTTTTGTACATAATATTAATTTATTCGTTATACAGGGTATAAGGGACAGCCCTCCGCAAACTAACAGGGTGCATTCAGCTCCTTATTTTGAATCATATTCCTCCGAAAATATTCTCAGGATTTTTTTAAATCGTATTTTCAGTTACTATTCCTTTATTTCAATGTAAAATTACATTATCTGTACGCAGCACTCCATTTATGTAAATAAAACAGCTAAAAACAAAAAAATCATCAATGGGTGTTGAAATACTCGGCGGCTGAAGGCTCGCTGCGCTGCCGTTCGCTACGCGCGTTTTGCCACGGTAACGATACATTGCGTGTGAGGTAATAAAACAAATCAGGTTTATTGGATTCCCATAACGTTCCTGAAATAATTTCATGTACCGGTCATCTTAGTATGATATATTGAACTCACCCCATCAGTCTGCGGAGGGCTGTCCTTTACACCCTGTGTACTTTAGTCTCTTTTGGAACAAATATTTCGTTTCTTTTTGTGCACTTATTAGTTTGCTCGAAACTTTCGCATGCACGTTTAAATGACAGGTCGTGACTCCGTGACGTAACGTGGAATGTGCCAAGTTTATAGTGAAAGGATAAAGTCGAAGGAGATGAATGTTTTTGTTCTCAAAATAGTTTATTTAGTTGTGTATTAACGACGTGTTACCGCTACAATTGCTTTTGGCATGGCTCCAAACCCCGATTTCCTCTTTTTTTTAGATTGATAATTTTTTTTTTTCAAAGGTCTGATCAAATAGGTTTTATAAGATTGACGTAATAAAATTTTCCATATATAATAAACTCATACGCATGATTTCAGCAAAGCCATCTATTTGTACAACGCAGTACTATCCGTTAACTTAATCCTAACTTAGCCGTTAAAACTCGCTATTAGCGATGTAGTATGTAGCACGTTTTAGACTTAACGCTAGCTTAGTAATCAATGCTCTTTAGGCTACGTCTGTGATTCCTCTCACGATAAAATTGTTATCATTATAACGATAGTTATTTATTATTAGATTTATTTAATAAATACTCATTGTAAGACAATTTATATAAATAAATAATTACGTTTAAAAATACAAATTATCTCTAATTACTAATTAAATTAATTTTTTTATAACGTGATTTTTGTTTTTCAAAGATGTTAACTACCCTTAAATTGTTATAGAGGTGCTCTTATACATTAAACAGATTAAAAAAAAGATTCTTTATGACTTTATTTTTATCATAATGTAGGGGTCGAGATTTTATTACTACCCAAGTCGTGATATTTATGTGATTGGATCGAGATGTAAAAGGTGTAGGTATTAAGGAAAACCATAAGCTTTTTCGGAGATTTGTACCTTAGAGTAGGTATTTGCTTTTAACTCTGTGCATTAAATTGTGCAATCAAGTTATAATAAATACAGGCTATCGATATAATTAAAAATACTTTTAGGTTTCCGATGAAGCTTTATCAGGAATATCATTTTGGCATCGATTTCTGTTAGGTACTAGGAAGGTCTTGTTCTGGTTACGTGTATATCATACAATGAGTAAGCAGTTACTAACTTAGTATGAGACACAGAGACATATTGCAGAGCGAAACATCAAAATCTTACCAATTTGTACTTAGCAACAAGTCTGAAGTAGACATGACCTTTTAGAGCTGGGTAAAACCGCACTCATTGACATAATTAAGGCTCTTTAGATGTACGCAGTGCTGGTGAATGTGCAAAAAGACAGCGAGCCATTGTGACGTGGTTCGAAAGTGACACTTTCGCCGCGACGCCAACCGGTCGCCGCCGAAACGATCGCACATCACTCCATCTCCTTTATCACTCGCAAGTATCTTCGTTATGGGCGATTTTAATGGATTTATTAATGAGAGCATCAACAGTAGGATCTTAGGTCTTTTCAGTCAGAAGAAACGCAGAAATATTGATCGTTTAACGAACAAAGTTGGATCTTAGAGGGCAGTTTCATGCCCATAATTACAAACTTTTAATCCACTGCTACAGCTTTCAGGCATCCCGGATCTTGATTTCCCTGACCGTCCCAAGATTTTTTTTCGGAGTTGTTTTTTATTTAATTATAGCATGGCGCCAGTCCATTATTAAATTCTCTTTCTTGCCCAAATCGTTCAATGTGCAAAAAGCTGCTCCGCTAATAAATACTGGTACCGTTATTCTTTGAATAAGTAATTGGTCAGCTATCTATCGTGATTTCAAGTGTAGAATATTTAAATGCGCATTAGCCGAACAGATCTTTTTTGGCAGACATGTTTTCTTGATCCTGTTTCGCAACCAGCATTAATTCTAAACCTGACCTGAACAATGTGTTTGTACATTCTCAGGAAAGATGCCTTAGACTTATTTGCTGCGCTTTAAAGAAAACTTCAGTATCTGTTCATTAAATCTCTTTTTTTTTGCGTAGTCACACAAATGCCTATCTGGCAAAAGTATGCCGCCATCATAATCTCAAGATTTGCTAAAATACGATGAATCCCTTTATTCTTACAGATCTTTAAGGCATCTTCTGTCTAGATTTCAATGGAAATGTTGTCAGTTTTTCACAAAATCCTGTGACAAACCGCACAATGTGGTCTAATTGAAAAGCATGGTCTAATTGAAAAGCATGGTCTAATTGAAAAGCATGGTCTAATTGAAAAGCTTTGCGCTTGTAATTTTTAACGCTAAGACCTTAGTGGTTAATTTATTTACCTACCTACAATGTATCGTCATGTAGCCCGTAGGCATGTTGCGTTCAGCCGGGGTTGCGGGATGTTCGAAAGAGTTACCGTGGCCCCGGCACAGGCAACAGAAGGAACACGGGTGGGATATGGTCAGTAAAAGTCTGACACGCCCTCCCGCTCCGCCCAGAGCGGGAGAAGTCATTTGATGATTTCCCATCCACAAAAAAAAGGCATGTTGCGTCAAGTATCAGTTTTTTTGGAGGATAATGGTGCCGATTTTCTTGTCACAAATGCCTCTAAACTAGACTAAAAATCACCAAAATTTAGTTTATTCATGTCAAACGACGATTTCCCATTCTGAAATTGACTGAAGTGACACAACTTAACTATATTTTAGTTTGACAGCATTAAGATAGCACTGAGTTTATTAATCTATTGAAAATGGCAATTTTGCTATTCTGAATTTGACGTTTTTCACCTAAAATTTAGATTTTGTAACTAAATTTGACCTAATAATAATCTATTTTTAATCGCGATTAAAAAGGTGTGGTGGTAGTTGGCATGCACTTAAATTCACACCAACACCTCGACTTCAAGTGCAAAAACCGTACTGTAGCTTTTGTTTCTTTTCTTTTGCTTATATCTCGAAAACGGTGTGTCCTATCGCAAAAATAATGAAAATTTCGACCCTATCTATAAAACCCATAAACCCCTAAAAGTCAATATGTAGGTAATAATTTTTCATATTTTCCATACAAAAATAAAAATTCCCTATAAAACACGTCGAGGCTGAACCCTTCGCGCTTCCGGCTCTAAAAAAAATCACGGGGTAGGGCAAACAAGTACCACGTGAAATCGCGCGATTGTCTAATTCGATTTTAGTCCTGTCAAAATTATTTTTAAATTAAGTGATATTTTTTTTGCAGAATAGCTTTCTCATAGCCAAAAGTAAGGAATTTTAGTAATAGTTTAGTTCGGTGTACAAGAGAATCGGCACCAATGAATTCAATTTGCACTTAAATAAGATCTATCAAGACACTTCGTGACGAAACTATCAAAAGGTGATTGACCCAACTGTCCAGGATATACGATACCTGTATGGCAGTATTTTTAAACTACTGAGCGTATTTTAAAATTACTTAGGTAGGTACTCTAAAGCTGGACCCGCCCACAGGCTGCGCAAGATGCTGGTCCTGATCGCGATCATTTTATATTATCGTTCAAACATTGCGCCTGATTTGTTTCCTATCGTTTAAAATGAGCATAAAGAAGCTATTGGACTAGTGGGGTCAGAATTGACGTATCCAAAACACGTCCGTTGTTTGAACACGGTTGTGGACGCAACGCATCTCAGTGTGTGTAGTGAGCGCGCGCGACAAGTTCACCTATCAGTACCATGCGCCAGCCGAGCGCCAAAATCTGAATTCGAATTTAGAATTTTATCTTTTTTTGTTTATTTTTTAAAACCAGACTCAGAATGTGGAAGTGTTTATTTATTTTAGTGGTTGTGACTCTGACTTTCACTTGCTCTGAGGTTGGTAGCATTTTTTACTTTCGTTTGGAACTTGTTAATAAAATGTCCTGTGTGTGTTTATTCCTCTGATATCAGACGGCGACCAATTAGCGGCCAATATAATGTTCCATAAAACCGTCTTGCTGGGTCAGCTCGTGGCGAAATTTAATTAATTTGCATTCACATGCTTTCGCAGTTTGTTATTAATAACTACGAGGATAGCAAGATTTTGGCAATTTGAGACGCGACACGAATATAAAATGCTTCATTATACCTAAAACCCGTTGCAAAATTGTTTGTTTACAACTGTAAAATTCATGGTGGAAGGTGTGTTAGGCTGGTTTTTAGATAATCATTTAGATTACCGATATTCGCAAACTACTGTTATAAAGCAGTTGATATAAAACTTCCGTAATTAACACGATAGAGGCATTTTTCACTTCATGAAAAATCGTATGTGGGCCTGAAAACCATGGAAAATAACAACACTAGAAAATGTCAAGCAATAAAATAATAATCATTAATGCACATTTTCATGTTTTGGAAAAAAATACATTTTAGTCACACGCTCCTAACATTGTGCACAACATGTAAAAAAGGGAAATTATCACGCATGTGAGTTTTATGCAAGTTGTGGTGTCAAGTCAAACGACCTGCCATTTGTTTTTCTTAATTAGCATTGAAATGAGGTGCTGGAAACGTGGTTTGAACTCTCTACACTCTCATTTCTCATCCGAGAATATCCTAAAAGGTTAATAGGGTCTTAGTTAGAAAGATAGCCAACATCGTTTAGGATTCTTCTTCGAATTCCAACCCGGACTGGGCCCGCGCGGTGGATTACGTCAGCCAGTTCCTCCTCACAGAGCCTTGAGTTCCAGTAGTGAGAACAATATAGGCTGATTATTCACTTAACCAATTTTTTGCTAAATGTAAGTTATGGCCAAACTCCTTTAAAAAGACCAGTGCGTCGTGGGGTGCAACCCAGGCAGGCACTTTACTTTGTGTACTTATTTTCGTCACCACTGCTCTCAAAACGGCGAAGGAACACACTGTGAGGAAGCCGGCATATCCTAGAACCAAGGAAATTCGAAGAAATGTCTTGTGACATCCACCAACCCGCACTGGGCCCGCGTGGTTGTTGCTCTTGTAGATTCCGCGTGGTGGATCTCACAGGAGGTCTGTGACCCAGCAGTGGGAACGTTGTCGGCTGATTATGTCTTTAAAACAAGTCAGGCAGAAGTAAATATGTGTGAGTACTGCTGATGATGATTGCATATATTATGAGCATTTCGATTTAAATCTGGATAAAACTCTGTAGGTACTTTACCAGACGATAAACGCACTAACGACTATGCCCAGAAAGTTATGCATTCTGCAACAACTAATTCTTCTTATATAGGTACTGATGGCAATTTACAGAATATTGAACGTCTTTAGACTATGGTAATCGATTCGTTGCAACGTAATCTGTCATTTAAATGGAATTACTGCGAGTAGGTACATAGATATTACAAAATATTCTACTATATGAAGAAGACATGCTCCAATAGTAGTTAATAACTAGCTTCTGCCTGGGCCTTCATTCGTGTTGAAGTCGATATAATACAGCCCGCCCATGTTACTCGTTGATAATGTAGCTTTCTATAGGTGAAAGAATTTTTAAAATCGGTTAAGTATTTTTTTGAGTTTATCCATTACAAACAAACATACAAAAATTTTTTTCTCTATAAAAAAACTTCAAAATATTAGTTTAGACTAGCTGTTGCCCGCGCCTTTGCCCGCGTGGATGTCAATACTTCCCTGTTTGATTCGGATTTGGTTCACAATTTCATACGTTTTAATTTCTTGCGCGGAACCCTAATTCTTTTCTTAAAATAAGCCTAAGTTACTCCTTATAACATCAGCTATCTGCCAGTGAAAGTCCTGTCAAAATCGGTTCAGCCGTTTCGGAGATTAGCCGGAACAAACAGACAGGCAGGCAGACAGACAGAAAAAATAAAAAATAAAATATTTTTTGTTATAAGTACCTTAAACTGTTATTTTAACACAACAAACAGACACTTCAATTTTTTTTATTTGTATAGATAACCAATAACTATCGGTAAGTTATAAAAACTGCGCCCGCGCTCGTTGTTCCTGAAATAATGATGAAAGAACACGATTTGGATGAAATAACGATGAAGCAGAAACTTCATAAAGACAATCATCAATCACCCACTGCTGGGTATAGGCCTCCTATTTCTTCCGCCATAGGTATTTCCCGGTTTCGTGCGCCTTCATCCAGGTGTTTCCTGCGAGTTTGATAATATCGTCAACTGAACGCGTTTATGGACGGCCCTGGATTCTTTGGCCTAACCTTGGCCATCATTCGGTCAAAGACTTGTATTTATGTGCCATCATTTTAACCTACTGCTTGTTCTTTAAACTCTGACCCATTATGAAACTTGTATTTGTTTGTCACAGGGAGATGTGGTCCGGGACGCTAGAGATATGTATTCGAAGAACATCTTCGGTGGCTTGTGGGGCAACCGGCCGCCGATGATGGAAGCCAGCCTGCCGAGGACCACGTGCTCTTGCAGTTAGTATATAACCTCATCATCCTTATATGTTTTGTTACACATCAGCGGTTGACAAAATCTATATGTACTAACTAACTAAGCTGTTCATCGTAGATGATACACGATTACATGCGTCATTTTTCCCTTTACATCTTGATGTCCTTTTATCTAGGTAATGGATTTAATATCAGATTTGTTTTATTCATGCTTAATCCTTGTTATAAATAAATAAACATGGATGTATGCGAGAGCGCCCCTGCTGCGTTTACCTAGTACAATTGATTCATGTAGGTACTTGTAGGCTTGGTTATAAATTCAATAGTAGATATTTTGTTGGCTTCGAATGGTAATTGAATAAGAGTGAAGTAATCGCAAATGATTCAAAATTAAACTTTTACTGCAAAATTAGTATAAAGACCAAAAACCCGACTCCCGCTTACTCACAGCCACCAGGTGTGCACGCTCCGTAGTAGTAGCAGACGTCTCAAGTAAATTGTTCTGTACTACTCTGCAAAGCGACTCATCCCACCGTCTGTGGGAAGATGGATTGTCGGGTGGATCTGAATTCGGCCAAGAAAAACTCCTGGCATCCATAGCCTCGGTGAAGAACGGCACATCAAAATAAATCAGTGTGGAGCAAACATTTTCGTGATTAATTTCTCAGTGCCGTGGACCGAGGATATGAAAGCCGGTAAACTAATACTAGAAATTTTGCTGACGCCGAGGCTATAAAAATGGGAACCAAGCTCGGTCGCCCATGGCCACATTTTAAATCGAAGTTAAACCATTAAGTCCATTTTGTCTAAAAGGTGAGTGTGCTTCCATTAATGAGAAGCGCGAAGGAAATATTTTAATTTAGGGTAGAAACAGAAAATAGATTAAGGCTATGGCCGAATGCATGTTAATTTGGAACAATATATCCGAAACGACATTGAAATTTTGTATATTTTTCCTCAATAAAAACGGGAAAGGAATTTTCAATGATTGGAGACCCAAGCTTTTTTCAATAATTTTGTTTTCTGGAGCTATTGCGTTAAGATTGGAAATGTCAGACGTCTGTCAGCACTGTCCGCTAAGCACACACATTCACATTTCACATTCACATCATTCAGCGTTCACATTTCGAAAGGTTGATAATTGTATGTGAGCATCTACCACAGGTCTGATCAAGTCACAATTTGGTATTCTGTTACTTCAATGATTGAACAGATGCTGCAGCATCATCTGGAATGAAATGAAATGAAATTGTTTATTCTGTAAATATGATACCTCATATTAAAAAAAATAAGCTAGATGCAGTCGACATTTCCTATCTCACTACCCGTTGTTGGAGTAGGTAATAGGGTAATTAACAATATAGTAACTTATTTGTATGGCTATATTAACATTTTATATGGCAACCATATGTTTCTCATTTGACATGACAAGTTATTATAAAAAGAACATCACTTCACTTTTTCTGTAAAGTAATCGCATAGACAATTGAGATTCTATTCCAACACTCCTCCTCGATTTTATGTGAAAATCTTTGGAACATAAAAATCGTTATCAAATTAAATATCAACATTCACTCCTCCTAGATCTTTGTATTTGCTCCATGTCCTAGATAAATGCCCACACAACTATGTGTATTAGATATATCAATACTTTGCATTGTTCTCTGACCATCTTATGTCTTGCAGTCGCTAGTGATTTTCTTAACATATCAGCCAAATTTTTCTAAGTTTGTATTATATGTACGATATTGACATCTTTTTTGTAAATATCAAATCTTTTATGTGATGATAATGATGATAATGAATGAAATAGTAAACGATCGAACATATCGATTTTCGATAATATCGACATGTTTCGATCGTTTACCTTTTTCATAATCCTTTGAAATAAAAATAGCTCCTTTGTCATCGTTGGCATTGGCGTTAGATTGATTCCAAAATCATTTAATATTCCGTTTAAATTTATTCCTTCGCATGATGCTAATGATGCTGCTATATACTTGGCCTCTGCAGTTGACAATGCAACACAGTTTTGTTTTCTAGAGAACCATACTACAACATTCTCATTGTATTTAACTATACAACCGCTTATACTTTTACTATTCCCCCAATCTTCATCCCAAAAAACTGTTAAGCTTATCTGTTCACTCTTTTTATATTGAAGAGCATAATCTATAGTTGAACTAAGGTAGCGTAATATGCGCTTGCCATGTTTCCAACTTTCTTCATTTGGTTTGTCCATAAATTGACCAACATAAGATACAGAATAGTCTTGAGACTGTACTCACAAACATTAAACTTCCTATTAGCTCTCGTAAGGAACTTCTATAGTTTTTTTTTCTGTTATTTCTTTGTTTAATCCCTTCTCCAACGGTTTATCTTTCCTTGCATTCAGTTATATTAAATTTTGTTAACATTTTCTTTATTTGTTTTAACTGTGTTATTCTTAACATTCCATCTTTTCTGTCTGTCTCCATTCCAAGAAATTCATTTATCTCTCCTAAGTTTTTGGTATCAAATTAATTCAGTAATAACTTCATTATTCTGTCAGTTTCTTCTTTCTTTCCCATGACTAAAATGTCATCTATAAAAATAAAAAAAAACAAACATTTTTGTTAAAAAATAGACAAAAATCATTTTTTGATCTTTGTAGTCCACACTTAACCATAAAATCAGTTAACCTTTCATTCCAGCATCTAGGACTGTGTCTTAATCCATATGACTTCTATTCAATTTCAGTACTTTCTTTCTATTTAAATTAACTCCTTGTGGTACTTTGATATAAACTTCATCTTTTAAATAACCATTTAAAAATGCTGTTGGTACGTCCATTTGGTAAATTTTGTAATCTTGTTGTACCGCTTGTGCTAAATAAATTCTTACTGTGCTCATTCTAGCTACAGGTGAATAATTTGTATTAAAATAGTCTTCTTCTTGTACTTGAAATCCTCTAGCAACTAGTCGAGCTTTCTTTAGATCGTTTTCTTTTTCTTAAATATTCACTTTGTGTCTATAGCTTTCTTTCCTCTTAGTAAATCTTGGTTCTGTCCATGTATGCAATTTTTTTAATGAATTTATTTATTTACTTATAGCTTCTAACCATTCTTTATCTTTCGCCGCTTGTTTACACGAAGTTGGACCTTAATTTTCAGTTGTAATCAAACAATATGCACTATAAAGTGCATAAGCATTCATGTGTTTAGGTTGATTTACAGTTCTACTAGATCTTGTAGTTATTTTATTATCATCTCCATCTTATACAATATCATCATCGTCATCTTTCATGTAGTTAGATTCATTCAGATTATCCGAATCATCTTGTGCATTTAAACTTCTGCTTATTTGTCTACTTTCTTGTATAGGTGTCAATGTATTTTTATATGTGTCTTCACCTTCGTCGTTGAATATTGTTACTTTTTCATAGGGATAGTTTACTACCTCTTCCTGCTTTTCAGGTTGGTAAATAATCTTTGATTCGTCAAATATGACATCTGTTGAAGTTACAATTTTATTATTTTCATGATCCCATAATTTGTAACCTGAACCAGTATAGCCGACCATTACCTACCATTGGTTTGGCTCTTGGTTGTAGCTTGCTTGGCTTTGGTATTATTACAATCCATGCTTTGAAGCCATACACTTTCAGTTTTGATAAGCCATTATAACCGTAACATAATGAACCTGGCATTTGACCGTTCAGTGCTTTAGTAGGACTACGGTTGAGCTCATAAGATGATGCACAACTTAATTCGCTCCATAATTCCTTAGGTAACTTCGTTTCTGCAAACTTGACTCTAACTTTGTCTAATAACTTTCTGTTCATCCTTTCGGATGTGCCATTTTGTTGTGGTGTGTACGGGCTTGTATATTCTAATATTATGCCTTTTTAATTATATGATTCTTTAAATCTTTTTAAAGTAAATTCTCCACTATTGTCTAGTATTAATCTGTTTGTTTTTACAAACAGATACTAGACTTTACTACTTACTTTACTTTACGACTTTACTAGACTTTAGATTCAGATTCAGATTATTTATTTGCCAACAATGTAGGTACAAGTATAAGATGTTACATCACTAAATGTATATAGTGTATTATCTATGAACAATACAGTAACTTATTTGTATGGCTATATTAATATTTTATATGACAACCATATATTTCTCAATTGACATGACAAGTTATTATAAAAAGAATATCACTTCACTTTTTCTGTGAAGTAGTCGCATAGACAATTGAGGTTGTATTCCGACACCCCTGAGAACAAATGGCGAAACAAATTCAGGGGTCAAAGTCTTCGCAGGATATTCGAAAGAGTTACCGTGGCCCCGACACAGGCAACTGAAGGAACACGGGTGGGTTTTAGTCAGTAAAAGTCTGACACGCCCTCCCGCGGGTGCGGGCAGAGCGGGAGAAGTCATTTGATGATTTCCCATCCAAAAAAAGGGTCAAAATCTCATTTAATGTCCAGACATAATCTTGGCCAACCATGTATAAAGTTTAATTTCTTTTGTTTTTATTTAATTTTAAAGGGCTTTGTCGCTTAGCGACCACATCGCCCAATACAGAAAAATTACAAATTATTACAATCTACCATAAAACTAACTCATACAGCTGTTTAGCATTCTCCAATTGTGTTACAAATACCAATATCATAAGATTTACAACGCCCAAAAACATTGATCCTCGTATTTTCATTCCGGACACACTCCATCAGGATATGAAACACATCATCAACTACTCCACAGTCATCACAATTTGGAGACAAAACTTTCTTCATTAGGTAGTAGAATTTATTTGATGGAGTACGTCCAGAAGGAAGTCTTAAAGCTATAGTGATTAAATTTCTATTTAGACTACAGTCAATCCATGGAACCCGAAAGATCTCTGGCTGGATAGTACGGTACTATATCCGCTTTTCTTTTGACCTTTGGTTAAAATATTCCTGCCAAAGTTCTAAGCATTGTTTTTTTGCCTTTCCAAAGTAATCCGAATACAGTGGGGTAATATTCATGGGTACTCCATCAACACACGCTTGTTTGGCGAGTAAATCGACCATATCATTTTCCTGTAACTCAACATGCGACGGAATCCATTGAAGACAAACTGTTTTAGAACTAGATTGCAGTTTTAAAAGCAATTCATATATAACGTAGGCTGTCGGAGTACCTCGCATATGAGAAGTGCGCCGAGCCAAATGTTGCAGCGAACTTTAGGAATCCGTCAGGATCACAAAGTTATCGCCATTAATTGATTGAATATAGGACAAAGCTTCCAATATTGCGATCAATTCAATGTGCATAATAGAAATATCTGAATCAATTTTAATCTTCATTTGGTTCAGAAGGACGGGATCCAAAAAGGCAGCGCCTCCGAGATGTGTGTCTTTGGAGCCGTCAGTAAAAATTGTATGATAACCTGAATATCGTTCTCGGATGTATGTCGTACATAGGTTTTTTAATTTTACAGTACTGTAGCGTCGTTTGGCTTGAGAAATGCTAGGGATTTTGTCAAATACTATATTAGATATATTAATACTACTTACCCACGTGTCAAGAGAAAACATTTCAAGTTGATCGCTTGAATGTATTGGGACTGAATTATATTGTGCGAGAATGTCAATAAATAATTGTAGCTTATATATATACCTAGTTTAAAAAGCAGTAAATAAAAGTTAAATTAAATATGTAAAAAACCGCCGACATAAACAAAAACGACTAAAAAGTAAAAAAAATCATGTGTGTTTAAATATACCTAGCTATCTAAATTACTATTGTATTGTATTGTAACTATCTGAATGAAAGATTATTATGTAACCCTCTGTGCGCGAATCCGACTCGCACTTGACGTATTTTGTATTGATACGAAGGATTGAATGATTGAAAAAGGGACATTTTGCGAAGTGGTCATTTTGCAAAAGAGATATTCTAAAAAATGGACATTTTACGACAGGGACATTTTGCGAATTGGTCATTTTGCGAAAGAGATATTCTAAGAAATGGACATTTTGTGCCCCGTGGATATTTTGCGAAGTGGTCGTTTTGAAACTGAGCCTCCAGAATCAGGGTGGTGACAAGCTGAAACACTCTATATAAGATGGATGATCTAATTCTCCCCTTGAACATGATTTCAGAATGTGGCGAAAGGAACGAGGTGTCCCGTATCGTGGGTGGCGAGGAGGCTGGCATCAATGAGTTTCCTTGGATGGCTCGCCTGTCCTACTTCAAGCGGTTTTACTGCGGAGGCATGCTCATCAATGACAGATATGTTCTGACTGCCGCGCATTGTGTTAAAGGGTGAGCAGAGTTTGTTAAAGGAATAGGCTCGTCCACTATGAATAATTTATCTGGCGATAAGTTTTGAAAGTCGGCATCTCAGGATCCAAAAGCGAGCTCAAAGTTAACTTGAACACAACGTAGGTCTTATTCTCTCGTTTGGTAATCTCTTCTGGATTTTTGAAAAATGAAAAAGGAAGTGCATTGTCAAACTGCGTGCTGTGCTTTGATTGCGTTCTTTTCTAACGAAGTTTTTGGTTACTTTGAAATATCTCACTAGATCCCAAAAGGCCTATAATTTGTTTAAAACTGGACTTTGAACGTAACGTGGAAAGCTTAAAAAATTACAAGATAGATATATGTGTAGATGCAACACGGAATTTTTATTTAATTACGAGATACATAAGAATTTAACGGTCATTTATCCATATAAACTTTAAGCTTTTTGTTAAAAGAATTTATCCAATAGTATTACGCAGTTGACACAGTGTTTCGATAGATGTTTGGGTTTTATCATGCGAGGAATCGACTATGCGTCATCTAAGAAGGTCCATTATGGCCATATTCGTTTGCATACAAAAACAAACAATAAATAATCTTCTATAAAAATATTTTAACTTTCAAAATAAATCGTGTCTTAAAAGGAATTTTAAATGGAATTATTATTCAGATCTTTATTGTCCTTATTTTAGAAATAATGGGTATTTTTCCATAATCCTACATTTCTATGTGCCTAGCTGTTTATAGAAATAAATCATTTTTATGTGCGAAGTGTCTTAAGATGGCACAGAAGCGTGAACATGTTTGTATGTTAAGTGTTTGTTCAACGAAGCACTTGGCAGGATGTTGACTCGAAACACAACCTACTACACCTACTTCATATTTCATATTAAAATATCTCAATTTTTATCTACAAACTATTGTAAAGGTTCTCTATAATTAAGGCTAATCGAAGCAGGATGACGTAAATATTAGTTACAAATCAACAAAAGAATTATTTAAAAGGCTATTGACATATTTAGAAGTAGGTTAATGACATTATAACGATGATGAATGGTAGACACTAGGAAAAATCATTATTAATTATACTGTGTCGTTACTATTTTTCCGAAGTTCTGTGTTTGTTTACGGATAGCAATAAAATCAGTTTTAATACTAATACAAATGCAAATTCACTATACGTCCAAACAGAACATTGCTTTCAATATGTTTTATGACTAATACCGACGGATCAAACTACAGATGACATCGTTAATCATCGGTAGGTATACGAGTCCGATAACCTGAGAATTGGCAAACAAGTCCAAAATTAAATCGTGGTACAAAATTGTGAATACCAATCAGCATGGAAAGTACGTTCACCTTGAAACCGGCCCAGGAGCAGGCTCCAAACTTAAAGTTCATTATCCCCGACAAAGATCATTTTAGGCGCTTTGTGATGACTTTTTGTTTTGGCCGACAGGTTAATCTCAGGTACACAGCTCATTTTCGGACAAACGGCCGCAAATGCGCAACATCGTCAGAGGGTTCAAAAGGTGTCCTCCATGCTTCTCGGCTCATGAGTACCTATTGTTTGACGGTAGCGGGAACTAATGTACGCAAGTGAAAGCGTAAATGAGGGACATTAATAGTATTCATGACCGTGGCCCGCCAAAACACTGAGTGTCACTTTCGCTCAATGTCGACATAAACTTGACTTGGTTAGTGTCGTGAGGAACAAGTGACGTCATAAATAAAACAATCAATTACACAATAAATGTTCACCGAGTGAATTTATTATGTGTCACGGAAACAGAAACTATTTACTATTTATTGTCAAACTAGCTGTGCCCCGCGACATCGTTTGCGTGGAAGTCGTAAGATACAGAATATACTAAAATAACAGCCATATTTTAATAAAACTCCCTCGTCCCCCCCGACCCGCCGCGTTGCACCGCCCGCCCGCGCTGTTACTTCGTTTTCACTTAGTATTCTTTCAGACTTTTTCTTTTTGCTCGGTTCCTAAGGACCATAGCGTGATGTTAAATAGCATATAACAATCCTCGAGAATTGGGCTACCAAATGTAAAAAGAATTTTTCAAATCCGACTTTTTGTTCACAATTTCAAAAGTAGCCTAAGTTACCTACTCCCAGTAACATCAGCTATCTGCCAGTGAAAGTCCCGTCAAAATCGGTCCCGCCGTTTCGGAGATTAGCCGGAACAAACAGACAGACAAAAATGTTAAAAATTGCTTTCTTGTTTTTAAGTGCCGTATATACTTTCATATACATACATTTAGTAAAAATTTGTTATTTTGACATTACAAACAGGCACTTCAATTTTATTTATTTGTATAGATTTCCGTCTGTTGGGAAAGTTAATGAAAACGCCTTTTTAGTGGTGTTAGAAAAGGTAATCATGACGGCCAGGCCCGAGTCGGAATAAAGTCGACCGTACACTGATACGTAGGATGTGCACGGAGAGGTTTGCCACGTTAGCTGCGCGGTTCATTTGTTTGCGAGTCATGCATTCCTGCGCAGTATGGCCGTGTGTCGCAGTGGACGATTCCGCCTAAAGGTGAACGGCAGATTTAGTACAGCATACTTTTTTTGTTGTTTTGTTACAGAATCTATACCACTTATTAAAGCAACTAAGCCATTTATTTTCATGTAAGTGTACTATTTTTAGAACTTCGGATTAATTAATAATATCAATAAAAAGATTTTAATAAATAAACGCAATAAAATTGTAAACTAAACGCAGTTATGTTTTTAGAAGTTACCTTAGGTAAAATAACACAAATATCGGAATGATAATCAATTATATAGAAATATTATAATTAGAAATAGAATTAGAAATAGGTATCTCCTAATGCACCCCACTGAGTAAGAGTATGTACTAGTATATACGATCCTAATCTCAATCTATGATATATCTACTTAATGGTAAGTAAAACACTACAAAGATCACAAGCAATCTAGAACATGTACTGTATCACCAAAACAATGTTTATGTACCTTTATGTAACGATCTACATTGGTACACTAGAACATAACCTTCAAAAATTAAACTGGTTATAACTTTTACGTCTCAAGTTCTAAAAATCTAAAGAATTTAAAAAGGGCTCGTCTATCATATTAACTACCAATTAAAACAAAAAATGTCTCAAAACACGACATTTTATTAGCTGTATGAAATTCCCATACAAGCCTGCCGTTCGCCTTTCAAAGTGAGAGAGTACACGTGCGTAGTTAGGCATGTGCTCCTGTGGAGCGACGCTTTAAATATTACTTTTAGGTAATATTGATAATTGCACAAATATATCGACGAATCTGCGGCGCATGGGATGAAAACAATCAAATTGCCTCATCATAAATATTTGCGTGAGTGAGGTTTATATCTTGGGGTTTAGTGAGTCATCCTTGTTTTTAGATTAAATGCTTAGGATCGTCATTTGCTTTTAATTTATGAGTTTGTTTTTGTGTGCTGCAGGTGCGATTATCTAGATTTGAACTACTTTTTTTTTTTAATTTCAATCGAACTGCTTTTGTAGTGCGGCGTAGTAAGACATGTTTATCTACTTCCACAGCCTAACTTTGCTTGTTAGAGCAAGGCGCAGGAAAATAGCACAAAGGAGAAAGGATATAGTACCGTTTCTGAATTTTTGAAACCCGTCTAATGTTGCTGACTTTTTAAATCCTAGCATTCCTTCCATAAAGTAGCTCATCTTCTAATAGCTAGGTATATAGGCCAAACTACCAATATGCCACAGTTAAGCTCCCAAGGCGTCAAGAGTGGATGATGGACCGCGCAGGTGGCTTTAGAGTACTCAGTTACAACAGACAGAACTGAAAGTCTCGCTGCTCCGAATTTCCGGCCTTAAACATTCCTTTTGCTTACGACATGTACCTGTACCTATAATACTCATCTTTTAAACCAATTATGTCGTTCCAGTTTCATGTGGTTCATGATCAAAGTGACTTTCGGTGAGCACAACCGCTGCAACGCCACCGTGCGGCCGGAGACCCGCTTTGTGCTGCGCGCCATCGCCAACAAGTTCACACTCACCAACTTCGATAACGACATAGCTCTGCTCAGACTGAACGAGAGAGTGCCCATCTCGGAGACTATCAAGCCTATCTGTTTGCCTACTAATAGTAGTAAGTACAGTACACTAACGCCTGTTTTCACTAAACAAATGTATTGCTTAAATATTGATGCATGTTGGATTTTTAAATCCCGGTGTGGAGGTGAGCGTTGAAAATCCTACAGTGTGTTTTTGTTTAGTTGTTACCTTTAAGTATCGGTTAGTGTAAGTGAACACGGGTATTGGTAGGTACCTACTCGTAAGTCGTAACACAAATTAGGGGCCTCATTAGAGTCGAGATGAAAGTGCCAGTGGTTGAAATGAAATGAGAGAATATTCCTAGAGTAGAAGTTACTCTTCATCAACAAAGCCTTTGCCAAGTATTGTCCATTCTAGCCATATGCATTATAACAAAGCTATAATCAACCCGGTTGTGCCATACCTAGACAATTGAAAAGCATACAGGGAATTACTTTCTTTGAAAGAAAATCAGTGAGTGCCTATAGCTGTGCGCTGAAAGTGCTCGTCTCCTGACTTTTCAATCCCTTAGCCACCTTTTATCATACTTCGCCAGAAGCAGTAATTGTTGGTTCTCATATGGAGACATAAGTATTCCTTATACCAAAATACACCGTATTAATGTGTGCTACCACGTGTCTACAGAGAACCTATACGTTGGCGTGAAGGCTGTCGCGTCAGGCTGGGGTACCCTCACTGAAGAAGGCAAGGTGTCGTGCACTCTACAGGAGGTAGAAGTACCAGTTATCAGCAACCAGGAGTGCCGCAACACCAAGTATACTTCCTCGATGATCACCGATAACATGTTGTGCGCTGGATACCCGAAGACCGGTCAGAAGGACTCTTGTCAGGTACGGTGATTGTATTAAATTACTAACTACAAAATCATTTTACCTTTGTTCTTAATTTTCGTGGCAATAAGGTTGCTTGTAGGGTAAAATAACCGTAAGATGGGTGTAATACCTGCTACTTTTAAAACCACCCCTAAGCTCAATGCCCTATTTTTATAAGTACTAAAACAATAAACAAATACATAGCACAGCAGTATTGTCATTGGTCGTCAATTTTATTCATTCTACAATAGAGAAACTACGAGTACATCTTGGACTTGCTGTTTGGTTAGGGATAGTTAGGTATTCGATATTCATTTGATATTTAGAATTTTTAAGGATCGTAGCAGGTGGCTTTCTGTAGTTTCTGCCTACCCCCCTGGGAAAAGACGTGAGTTTGCGTATGTATGTTTATCAATTATTTACATAAAACACATTGACTTCATAGCAGAAATAGAATTAAGTTCACTAATACTTCGGGGTTCATTGGACACTACGTCGCTTGGATGCTTCTAAAAAAGAAAAGTCAGTGAAGAGAAACGTCTTTAGGCATTATTGACAGACTTTTTAACCAGCTTCTTGAATGCCTTAATTTGTTTTGCTAATGCACCCAACTATTTATCATCACTTTCGATCGATGCTTTCTACTAAATCGAAGTCGACTTTTTCTATCGAAGTAAATTGAACAACAAATAATGACTGGTGCTGTAATTAAGCATATTGCTCTAACGTAATGCTAATGCACTTAAGACTAGCTTTTGCTGCCCGCGACTTCGCCCGCGTGATTTTGTTTTTTTTGCTCGTCTCCTAACGGTCATAGCGTGATGTTAATAACCTTCCTCAAGCATTGGGCTATCAAATGCAAGGAATTTTTCTAATCCGACTGGTAGTTCCAGAGATTAGCGCATTCAAACAAACAAACTCTTCAGATTTATTAAAAGGATTAGTTTAGATTCGCCTGATTTAAGAAAATCTGGTAGAATTAAAAATATTTATACCTAGGTAAGGTAGTTATTTTTTTTTTCATAATTATGGGTCCTGAAACAGCCTTAGATATGCTGATGGCTCATGAGTAGTTGAATGAGAATAATAATAATGTGGGTTTAAACGCCAAGAAAAGAATGAATGCATCATACTGTGAATAAACGAGAGGATGCTGCTGCTTATCCTCTTAGCATTAAAACCTTTTTGTGGGAAGATGAACGAGGGGTAGAGAGTTCATTCCCAATGACTGTATGTACACAGGGTGGGTGACGTGAGGGGAGAGCTTTCTGCACTACTGGTGCAGCAGCTAGTAGGATAGACAGGGACCAAATGCGACTTTATGTGAAAAAGAGATGAATAAGCTTAGGGTCCAATAGGATCCAAGGAACGCAAAGTCATTTTACTTTTTGTTTCCGTGGGGAAATCCTCATGGATACCCTCCGTATGGGAAGAACGGAGGCTTATGTCGGACTCCTACCGACTAAAACCCCACTGTTCCTTCCAGCACCATGAGTCGATGGCCCGGGAAATACATGACACGCCCCGCACCACCGACTGGTATAAGACCGCACGTCCTCCCATTAAGGCGTACATTTATTACTGCGTCCCACCTGGTGCCACCTCTATGAGCCTGACTGCTCGAGCGACGACACAGCCCCCTATTTCGCCGCTAGCCCCTTCTTATGGTGGCCGGAGATCATTAAGCGCCCTTCAACTCCCAGCTGCCCTTCTGATGCTGGTGCAATGAGAGATATGCTCTCTCTCTCTCTCTCACACTCTCCGCTGCCTCCTTTGCATGCATCACATCCTGGCAAAAAGAGACAACAGAATCTCACGCGTTTTCGCTTCCGACCATGGACTGAACTACGGCCGGAAGCGAGAGATCACCCGCACCTACCTACCTAGCAGGTATAAAAATGTTTGCCGGACAGTAATTTTTTACCTGCTAACACCTGAAGGGAAACGTTTACTTAACCAAGAAATATCTTTATGTTTTAGGGCGACAGCGGTGGTCCACTGATTGCAGAGAGAAAGTACGACAAACGCTACGAACTTATCGGTAATGAATACAGATATTTATATTCTAATGTATGCCTAATGTGCTGCGCCCGTTGGGTCAGCCTAGCTGTAAAGACAACGGTGTGATGTAACAATTTGACGTCATAGGTACAATAGGCCGCACGTTACTGGTAACAAAACTAGCATAAGCTGGCCTCTTATTCTTTTGAAACTCCGTACTACACTATGCCAGTTGAAGGTCAGTGTTACCATGGAAGTGCGGTCGACAGTATAATATGTTGCGTACTTACTAAGCCTTAAAAAAGTTATCGATCTGGGCTATGAAGAGTATCGGAGACAAAGGAGTGGTATTATCGCACTGGTGACGGCTCTCCCACACCCAAGGGTATTTACGTTACTTCGGTGGACGGCTATCCCACACACATTGCTAAACAGATAACTGTATTAAAAACTGTAATTACTTAGTTTGGCTACAGTTTCCACGAAAATGGATAAATATGAAGAAATACTGAATTTTGAATCAAAAGTAGAGAAAATACTCATTAATCGTACCTACCCTACCTATCTTTCTGGTTTTCTAGTGAAAAGACAAAGAACAAAGGTGTCATTATCTTCGCGCCTAATGTTTTATGTAGGTATTTTAATTTTAGCATAGTTTGTAACTTTCTAAAGACAACGTTTTTTGCAGGCGTAGTGTCATGGGGCAACGGTTGCGCAAGAGCAGGCTACCCAGGTGTGTACACCCGTGTCACTAACTACCTTGACTGGATACGTGAGAACACACAAGATGGCTGCTACTGCACCGATTAGAATGTAAAAGGTCCACTGGTGCCCATCACTAGTGTTAAAAGTGCATTTATTTCCTGCGATTTTAGGATAGGTTAGCTAGCGTCATCTATGTTGAATTCGATAAAAGTAAAATTCCTGTCGTGCCGGTATCACGGTAGATGGCGTTATAATTAATATTATTGTGTAGCCTTATTTTATTTTAGTGTGTAATTGTATTTTAAGTAATTTAGAACCAAATATTTGGAGGAAATTACATGATGAATTATTTAGACTCGTATTTATTGAATAAAATAAATAAGCGAAAAGAAATATTTATTATAACATAATTAGGTATTAAATTGTGTCGATAACTTCTACTGAAACGTACAAAAATATCGATTAGTTGATTAAGGGCTGATTTTTCAATCGTCAGATAGCTTTCATCTGGGGAATATGTTTGACGTTTTGACAGCTTTTGTGTAGAAAATGTGTCAAACCGCTATGCCATATTTATTCCTCAGGTAAAAGTTATCTGACGATTGAAAAATCAGCCCTAAGAGGTTTTATTATACTTATCTAGGAAATTATCATGGTCTTATTATGTCTAAGTATTGCCATACATATTTAACTACTTATACCTACTGGTATAACTATTAGTAAGTTGTCTTTTATTTTAATTTTGTACGAATTTAGAGCCAATAAAGTACCTCGAATCAAAATTGTTTTGTGTTTAATTCTTCCAGTCGTCAGTTCAGCAGAACTTTAGTAAAGTGTTAGGTAGGCAATACGTGACTTCTCAAACAGGCAGAGTTGCTTTTGCAAATGCGCAGGCGCAAGTTTGAAGCGCCCTTCGTTCGTGCCGAACTTGTACCTTCAGAAAGTGTAGTCGCACCTCATTTTTGTTAATCATAATTATTGAGTGTACACAATACTTAAAAAAGTTTATGACTTTATATGATACACTACATCAATTTTGATCATATTCTACTTTACAACGTGGGAGTTCGCACGTATCAGTTTACTCCAGTAATTAGAGTATACTAGTGTAGTTTTAAATATGGGCGGCTAGCTCATTGTGAATTGATTCTATGTATGTGAAACCTAATTTGTGTGTACACATTATTATTTATTACTACTTCTGCCCGCAACTTTGTTCGTGTGGAAGTCGTAAGATACCACAATATCCTACGTAAAAATAACAGCCATATTTTTATTTTTATACCTACTACGTTTGTAGTTTTGGTAGACCATAGAAATATAATTATGATATATCTATGGTTGAGACCAAAACTAACTAACTACGCTGCAGAGGTAGCCAAAATATACCTACAGAGAGTCAGGACTGGTAACGCAGGGCAAGCGACGTACTACGTGTGAGAAACAATTCGTCCTGTGCTGTCGAGTTCAGGACGAGCTGCTTCTCTCGCAGCCTTCAGTAGCAGTTTTCCATTCAAATTCAAAATATTTTATTTCACATAAGCCTACATGGGCTCTTATGAAACGTCAGAAGCTAGATGCACGGTTCCAATTGGTCGTTTCCTATGAAGAAGAACCGGCAAGACACTCCATGGTTACTTTTTAAAAATAATTGGTTTTTTACAATGTTTTCAAATTACAGTGTTATTAAGCATGGGAGGACAGTGTAGGCCTGTCAACAAGTACCAGGTACTTAACAAAATAGAAAATGGTCTACAAATCTACAGTCTATTAAACCTACAACGTTCTCACATTCAGAAAATATAAAAGAATCTATTTAAAAGACAAGACTATATAATGTAAAATAATGAAAAGATTATATCATGGAAGCATGTAAAAAAACAATAAAATAAATTAAATTAAAGTATTTTGGGAGCAGTTAATAGACATTTACATAAATAGTTATGATGTTAATGAGGAACTAGGGAAGCCACATATTGTAGCGAAAAAAAAATAAAAAAGGAAATGCACTTTTTCGCCGAAACACGTTTCATTTTGTTATATTAAAGAAAATAGAAAAAAACATAGGAATTTAGTATAAAAAGTAAAAAAATGAATATTTAAAGTATCAAAAAGTTGCTAGTTGATTTATGTAAAAAAAAAGAGATAAATAGCAGAGAACTTTGTTCCGATAGGGTGAAGTACGCGAATACAGAAAGAAAAATAAAACGTACTAACTAGTCGATTTCAATCACTATTAGGTAACGCTTCCAAAATAAACCGTAATGGAAAAAAATATCAGAGAACCAAGGTATCTCGCATTTTACAGATTTGAAAATTAAAAATTAAATAGTCGACGAATTAAAAATTAGCAGAGAGTTATTAACTACATTACTAAACTAGTACGTAAAAATATCGTATAAAATCGTTGACATAACGTAATTACGTCCGGCGAGGTGTCGTAGACTGCAGGAACTGGTTCTCTGCTCAGGAGCTGGCGTTGGTTGTGTGACCTTTCGCAGTCAAGATGCGGTCCAATACTCGGCGTTGACCAACGATGTCAAGCGTTATTTTAGGCCAGAACCTGGAGGCCGAAAGGCGGCCTGTTCTAAACTGTTTAATCCTAAGACAAAATGAATTAGGGTTAGATCAGAGTGATCAGACTGTACTTCCGATTGAGGAAAACTGTTAAAAGATACGTACCAGGAAAATAAAGATGAAATCTCCTGACTCAAACCATGGAGAATTGAAATCGTACTTGAAAAAATCGTTCCTATGACAATAAATAGCGGATATTAGCACAGAAGGTAAAAAAAACCACAAACATACTACGGCAACAACATAACAGGAATACATACCGAGGGAAATAGACAGGACGACAAGGATAGCAACTTGCTATAATTAAAACAACTCAGATTTCACAAATTACACGTAAATTTTTAACAAACTGGATCAGTATCCACAGCTCAACTTTTGCAACTGACGGGCCGTGCTGAAAAAAATGAGGACCCATCTGTCAGAAAAAAAAAATCGAATCACGAAATAAAAAGGTAAAAAATCGACCAGACTCAATGACAAACGGCAAAAAGGTTGACAATAAAGAACCAAAATGTTTTGACATGCAGAATTATACTGCAATATGTAGAAGGAATTAGCGCCAAACTTCCCTGCCTTCAACATAGTCTTCAATCTTATAATATGCTTTTTTAATAAGGACATATTTGATGTGAGTTTTGAACTTTCCATCGCTAAGTTGTGTAACCGGAGATGTCGTGCGGTGTCCCGCAGGGATCGGTTCTGGGACCGCATCTGTGGGACATCGGATACGACTGGGTGCTGCGCGCCGACCTCCCTGGTGGCGTCAGCGTAGTTTGCTACGCTGACGACACGCTGGTCCTGGCGCAGGGGAGGTCGCACCAGGCGGCGGCCGAATTAGCGGCACGCGGGGTTGCGACAATCGTAGAGAGGATCCGGCAATTGGGACTCGAGGTGGCCTTGCACAAGTCCGAGGCCATGTGTTTTCATGGTCCTCGGAACGCGCCACCATCGGGTTCCCAAATAACGGTAGGAGGGGTTCTCATCGGTGTCGAGTCGACGATGAAGTACCTGGGACTCGTCCTCGACAGCCGGTGGAATTTCGTGGAGCATTTCCGACGTTTGGCTCCCAGACTGGAGCGGGCCGGGGCTGCCTTGGGGCGGCTCCTGCCCAATCTGGGGGGTCCAAACGCCTCCTGCCGGAGGCTCTACGCGGGGGTCGTGCGGTCCATGGCCCTTTACGGAGCTCCGGTGTGGGCGCGTTCCGTGAGGCGGCGACCGGTCCGTCGGTTGAACGCGTCCCAGAGGGTCATGGCCATCCGGTTAGCCCGGGGATACCGCACGGTCTCCGGGGAGGCGGCGAACCTCCTTGCCGGATTACCGCCATGGGATCTGGAGGCAAAAGTCCTCGCGCACATCTGGGAGTGGCGCGAGGAGGCAGGACGCCGGGGCGTAACTCCGTTGCCGCGAGAAATCGCGGCACGGCGGACAGAGCTCCGGCAGGATCTCATGGCGGCATGGAGAGTGCGATTGTCGCAACCCAGCGCTGGGCACGCCACAATTGCGGCGATAAGTCCCCTCTTTGAGGAGTGGCTGGAGAGGCGCCACGGCGTCCTCACCTTCCGCCTGACGCAGGTCCTCACCGGACACGGGTGCTTCGGGAGGTACCTGTTCCGGATAAGGCGGGAGGAAACGCCCGGGTGTCACCACTGTGTGGATCGCCCGGAGGACACGGTGGAGCATACGGTGGAGGTCTGCCCGGCTTGGGCGGAGCACCGCCGTGTCCTCGCGGAAGCGATCGGCGGCGGCGATCTCTCGCGTCCGGCCCTGGTCCAGGCCATGGTACGGAGCGAGAGTGCATGGGAAGCCATTACCTCCTTCTGCGAAGCAGTAATGCTCGTGAAGGAGGAGGCGGGACGCGTGAGGGAGAGGCAAGCTTTGCACCCTCACGCCCCTAGTCGCCGCAGGAGACGCCCTGGGCGTCGGGAATCGGCAGCCGATTCCCGGCCACCGTAGGCGCGGGCTTGCGGACGGCGAGCAATGGGTAGCTCGCCGTCCGGTAAGGACCAGGCCCGAGTCGACGGCGCGTCGTGTTCCACGCGCGCCTCAAAGAGATGTCAGCACTATTGACGGGGTCCGCTAGGGCCGATGCCAGCTAGGGTTGCGGGATGTTCGAAAGAGTTACCGTGGCCCCGGCACAGGCAACAGAAGGAACACGGGTGGGTTTTAGTCAGTAAAAGTCTGACACGCCCTCCCGCTCCGCCCAGAGCGGGAGAAGTCATTTGATGATTTCCCATCCACAAAAAAAAAAAAAAAAAAAGTTGTGTAACCGACTTTGGCAACTTGTTATAAAAGCGGATACTGTTTATAAGAAATGACTTGCTTGTTTTAGTTAATCTAAATTTGGGTATCACAATTTCGTGTTTACTACGTGTATTTATATTATGGAAATCGCTTCTTATTTTGAAAAGTACCAACTTTTTACGAACATACAAAATACTTTCTAAGATATAAAGAGAAGGCAGAGTTAGTATATCAATTTCTTTGAATGTGTTTCTAAGGCACTCACGAGGACCCATTTTATAGATTGCGCGGATTGCCCTCTTTTGTAAAATGAAAACAGAATCTACGTCAGCTGCTGATCCACACAGCAGAACGCCATAAGACATAATACTGTGGAAATAAGCAAAGTATACTAACCTAGCTGTGGCTATATCAGTCAACTGCCTTATTTTTCGTACTGCATATGCAACTGAACTTAATTTACTTACCTGAAATAGCTTTAATGTGGGCATTGCAATTTTGAATCTAGAGTAAATCCGTAATCAGTTTCCGTAATAGCATTTAGTTTCTTGCCATCAAGTTTTAAATTTAGATCCACTTGGAGTACATTTAGTAAAGCGAACTTAAGACATTTAGTTTTGTTCACATTAAGTAAAAGATTATTAGCTGCAAACCATTTCGAAAGAATGGAATGTAAGACATCCGTATCTTTTCTATCTAATAGGTAGGGGAAAAAGTTTCTTCGCATTTTTTAAGAAAACTCAAAACATTTTTTAATATAGTTTATTCACATTTAACTAAAGTATGTAGGTACCATTTTGTTCGATAACTTTTTGCCATCTTGTAGGTAGGGACATGATCCCATTGCTATAGAAATTTTGGGACTTCTGATCAAAATACCGCGACAAGTGGTTTTGGCAGTCCTCTCGTGATGTTAACCTGACACTGCCTAAAGAATTCTGAAGAGACCGAAACAGGTGGAAATCTGAAGGTGCAAGGTCAGGACTATACGGCGGATGCATTAACACCTCCCAGCCAAACTCTCTTAATTTTTGCTGAGTGGCTAAAGATGTGTGAGGTCTAGCGTTATCATGATGAAAAACCACACCCCTTCTGTTGATTAATTCCGGCCGCTTTCTCTCAACTTCTTGCTTTAATCTCATCAGTTGTTCGCAGTAGAGTTCAGAATCGATGGTCCTGCCTGGTGGTAACAGCTCATAATGAATAATGCCCTTTCAATCCCACCACACACACAGCATCACCTTGTTGCGAGTTAACCCGGGTTTCGCCACAGTCTGTGAAGCCTGACCGGCCTTTGACCACGACCTCTTTCGCACGTTCTTGTCGTACGTGATCCACTTTTCATCACCAGTTATCAGCTTCTTTAAAAATGGTTCCATTTCATTACGTCGTAATAAAGAATCACAAATGAGTACACGGTTCATTAGGTTTCTTTCAGTGAGCTCGTGAGGTACCCAAATATCGAGCTTTTTTGTGTACCCAGTTTTTTTCAAATGTGCCAAAACTGGTTTGTGGTCAATTCCCAGTTCTTCAGCTACGTCGTAACTACTGATATGCCAATCTTGCTCCACTTTTTCAAAAATGGCATCCATTTTATCCGTAATAGGGCGACCAGAGCGACGTGCATCTTTGACATCAAAATTTCCGGATTGAAAACGCTTAAACCAAATTTCTGCTACTCTCACAGACACTGCACCAGGTCCATAAACATCGCAAATTTTTTTCGCGGCTTGCGTTGCATTTTTACCTTTTTCGTAGTAAAATTTTAAAATGTATCGAATTTCTTCATTAGATTCACTCATCTTGACACTACGAAAAACAAATGAAAATCACACATTTTCCTAATTTGAATTTGAAATTATGTTCTTTAAAATTTAAACTTTCAATGATACCAAAACCAGCCAGATACAAATAGTATAGCCAAAGAGATTTTATTACAAGTTCATACATACTATAGTGCGAAAAGACTTTACTTTAAAAATAAGCTCAAGTGTCATCAGCGAATAGAATTATATCCGATAATTTAGCCATCATGTAATTCCTTACATGATGGCTATTAATGACCTTCCGGTCATTAATATAACTAACTTGAGGCACGCCCAGATGGGCGTGCCTCAAGTTAAGTTCAGCTAGAGATCCCGAGGAAGTCGCCCCGTTAACGTTTACTTTTTGCTGCCTGTTTGATGGATAGGAAAGAACAAGATCAGCAGCTCGTCCACAAATTCCATAGTGGTGTAATTTACAGATCAGTGTATTGTGGTGGCAGTCAAACGCTTTAAAGAGGTCACAGAAAATGTCAATTGCATCCTGGGACTTCTCCCAGGACTCCAAAATGTGTCAGTCGTAGATCTACCTTTCGTGGAATCAAACTGGCGACTATATAAAATCCCATTTGAATTAAAATGTGATAACATCTGGTCCAGCATGATTTTTTCGTATATTTTACTCAATGCTGGCAGCACAGATATGGTTCTGTAGTTAGAGGGATCACTCTTACTACCTGATTTGAAAATTGGTACTACTTTACTGTTTCATTAAATCAGGAAACGTACCGCTGTCTAAACATAGATTAAATATGTCTGTTAGGACAGGGGCAATTGTGTCAATGATATTTCCAATAACCTTAACAGAAATCCCCCATAAGTCTTCAGGGTTTTTTATGTTAAGACTTTTGAATGCTCTTTTAATTCTGGGAATAGAAATGGGCTTGAATTCAAAACTTGGAATGTCCTTACTGAGGTTTTCTTTGAAAAGGGATTCAGCCAATAAAGATGATGAGATAAAGAGATAAAGATGGTAAAGAAATTTTCTAGTGTCTCAGCAGCTTTTAACTTATCTGAAATGGTTTCATTTTGAATTTTTAGAGACAATTCATTCTGATCTCGCTGTTTTTCGTTTCTGGTTTCTTTGTTAATTACCTGCCACAGCGCTTTTATTTTATTATCAGAAATACTGATTTAGTTACTTTTTAATTTCGTTTTAGCTTGAGCGCAGACTGTTTTGAATATCTTAGAATAGTTACGAAGGCCTTGATCTGAAGTCAATGATTTCTCGTGATACATATTATATAAAATCTCTCTGCTTTTTCTAATGCCAGCAGTGGCCCATTCGTTAAATTTAGGTTTGGTATTGATTGTTACTTTTTTACAGGACACGCTGTATTGAATTCTTGGCATACTGTAGAAAATAATGTACCGTAGTTTATATTGGAGTCTTGTGAATCAAAAGTAGCTGTTGGAAGATTGCTAAGAACATTATTATTTAACATTTTCAATTCATACTTCGAACTTCGTCTCATGCTCATTCTGATGCGATCCATACTTCGGACTTCCTCTCATGCTCATTCTGATGCGATCCATACTTCGGACTTCCTCTCATGCTCATTTTGATGCGATCCATACTTCGAACTTCGTCTCATGCTCATTCTGATGCGATCCATACTTCGAACTTCGGCTCATGCTCATTCTGATGCGATCCATACCTCGAATTTCGTCTCATGCTCATTCTGATGCGATCTATACTTCGGACTTCCTCTCATGCTCATTCTAAAGCGATCCATACTTCGGACTTCGTCTCATGCTCATTCTGATGCGATCCGTACTTCGGACTTCCTCTCATGCTCATTCTGATGCGATCCATACTTCGGACTTCCTCTCATGCTCATTCTGATGCGATCCATACTTCGGACTTCCTCTCTTGCTCATTCTGATGCGATCCATACTTCGATCTTCGTCTCATGCTCATTCTGATGCGATCCATACTTCGAACTTCCTCTCATGCTCATTCTGATGCGATCCATACTTCGGACTTTGTCTCATGCTCATTCTGATGCGATCCATACTTCGGACTTCGGCTTTCCATTCACATAACACCGCCAATCTCTTCTCAGCTGGCTTCAATTCATCCACATTATTCTGATTCATGATTCATACGAGGCTCGATACGAGCTTTTTTAAACTCTGTAGTCTATAAGAATACGATAAAACTGGCAGTGTGCACGGAATAGTGGGTACCCAAATCAGTTTGTATTATCAATTTCGCTGCTGAAATGTTTCTAATGCTATTTTTTTCTTTTTGGCAACTGAGCCGATGTCGACCATTCTGCCAGTATCCATAACCCATCTTAAAGTAGGTGAGTATTAATTTAAATATACTGTTATATAGTTATACTCGTGCTCGCTACATACAAGGTTCCAAAGCTTTGGCAGGATGATTGATTTTGTTGAACAAAAGCCATACTCGTTCTAATATTCATCCAGATTACTGACAAGAGGACCTAGACAAAGTGACATTCTACCAGCGCTAACGATGATGGAAAAGTCAAAAATGTATTGGATTGATATAACATACCGAAAACCTTACGTCAATCCTGTTAAAAGTCGTTGTAGAAATACGAAAGGCTTTGAAAGCGATTGCCCCTTGCCTAGGTTTAGGAAAAATTTCAGCGGTCAGCTAAATGACTTTCACTCTGAGTCTACATAGGTCAGGAACGGACCGCACCAGGTCAGGAGGACGCTGCGTTATCCTAGCGTAGCTAAACCAATATTAAACTACGGTTATGAGGGTCGGAGTATTTGTATAAAACTGTGATGTTTCCTGAATTGTTTGTGAAGTAGTTCGACAAAAAATTTGTTCGAGGAGGTCACTCACAAAAAATATTAAAATATGACTGCATCTAAATGAAAATGACTAAAATGCTAGTCCACCAAGGCACCAAGAAAACTAGACAACTGTCAGTGGTGAAACAATACTTAGAGGTTTAGAGCGGTTATGTCTTATTTGAAAAAAGTTTGTGGTTGTCCAGGGACGACTTTTGAATTTGGTCAAGTTATTGAAACATCACAACAACTTACGTTTCGCTCTTTGCTATCTTACATTCAATTTTCTTTGTATTGTTGAATTGTGTTCATTTATCACTTTTGGGGACAGAATTTGTGTAGAACATGTTTCGTTCTGGTATCTCTGAAAAAACACCTTACATGGTCATATTAGTGATGGTGTAAGGTGCAAGATCCTATTGCCTTGTGTCAACGACACAGCAGGCTTGCAACATTTACTTTTAAATAAATAATTAGGCAACGTAATTTATTCGTGGGTCATTTAATTTCGTCGCCGTAATTAAGATTCGGCACTCTTTAGAGGTTCACTTAATCGTATGCAATGATATCGATGCAAAGGGAACGCAACCAGATATTGATTGGTGTGTAATGCGACATAATTGCATTAAAAAAATATGCAGGTAATTACGTCCTTGTCGTGCAGTTAATAAGACTCAAAATGATCACGTTTAACGTCTGCCGCTCCGCGGTGTGAATGACCGCAGAGGTCATTGCCAAATAAAGCGTTCTTTCGCACAGCCCTCGGAACGCTAAAATGACGCATCTCAACATTAGAATATTAAACAGAAAGTCAAATGTATTATAACAATTTTACGGAAGACTCGCTACTCCAACATGGCTAGCAGGGAGCAGCGGACAGCTGTCCAAAACGTTAGCACTATCTTAAAAAATTGAACTGTTGATTTAAAATCGGATGCTTCGTTGCAACATTTTAAAGTCTCTGTACCCATAAAGTGCGTCGAGATCGAAGACATGACTTAGTGTATCAAAAACATTGAACCCTAAGCACAAGCTACTTTCTAAAGAGAGTTCAGTATTTAAGTTACGGAAATAAGTTGTGTGTTGTTCGATTTAAATTAATTAAAATAAGTATAACGATGTGGTTGTGTTATATGTTCTGTTTTCTATGTGCGTTGACCAGCAGTTCTCCGCTCAGTCTAAATAAGGTAGGTTGAATAACAGTAGTTGACAATATTTATCTTCAAATTCCAAACGGTGTTACCCCCCACGCTACAGTGAGCGACTTTTTGTAAATAGGTAACATATTGATGTCTTGTATGTCCTGATTTACATAATGTACCTGTTATCATGTGCGGTTACGCATGCTAAGTAGTAATAAAGTGATTCATTCTACATATATTTACGTATTATATACCTATAGATAATTTATTGGGGAAGGTTCAGAACTTACCATTGTGTTGTTTTAGTTTATTAGACCAATTAAAATGTTACCTACTTGGTTTAATATTTATAGGTTTTCATTTTAGAATTTATTGATGCAGAATGTTTAATTAAAATACCGTTCCTCCTGTTTTAATAGCGATCTGTTAACCGCAAAAATAACGGCCATTATGACAGAAAATGGTCACACTTATACATAATGGAAAGGTGATCGAAACATAATGATTTATCATATCATAGAGGAGGATTCTGCTTGCCATCTTCATTAACTATAACACTTACAGAAAATATTTTCAACTTTAGCAGTCACGAAAACAGAAGGCTAATCAAAATTTTAGTGCATTTTCTCCTTAACCTACTTAATGAAAATCCTAAATTCATTAATTTACTGACAGACAACGCAAAACCTAAACCGCTGGGTCTAGAATCGTGCAATTTTGCACTGTTCCTTAAATAGCGAAACTAGGCTTTCTGTTTATGAGTAAAAGTTAGTTTATCGTTTTATGGAAACTCAATCCCTAAGGGGGTTAAATAAGGACTGAAATTTATATGGAAGTTCATCACGTCTGAAGTTAGAAACGTAGAAATTAGTATTTAGGCTTCTGTTTTTAAGTAAATTTTATTTGTGTCATCGTTTTTTGGACACTCATTCCCTGAAGCACCTGGGAAATTCCTTCGGATACACGCCTTGAGCATAACCAATCTGATTTGTGAACAAAATTTTTATTTGGGGTTGAAACCCTCGGGTTGTTGGGGCCGAGTGCTCATGGTTTGTTCAAAGAAATCTCCAAAGGGCTGGTTGTCGCTTCCCGTGACCCAAGGGCTGGCTTTTACCTTGGCCGGAGTCCAAGAATTGCCATCCGACGTGGCAATAACGCCAGTCTCTTGGGTACATTACCAGTCGATAGCGATGCGGAGGAATTTTTCGACGCCATATTTTAGTTTGTTAATAGTTATAGTTTGGTTAGGATATTATATTTTTGGATAATATTGGATGATCTTCACAAATATTTTTTTTTTGTGTGTACGTAAATAAACAGACTGTTTTAGTTTGTATATCTTATTCTGTCAATAGGATGACCTGAGGATTTCTGAAGATTCGTTCCACGGATCAGCACGCATTGTTAAACGAGAGTTACTGCCATGTGAAGATTGTGGTAAGTTAAAAGTTTACGACAAAATATTCACGGGAACCACAAATTCCCATCGGGACAATTTTCTTTTCATTACATCAGCCAGCCTGTTCTGTGAAAACCTTTTTTGAAGTGAGCTGTCATTTCACCTGACTAGGGATTGACACTATTGACAGCACCCTTCAATCTCACTGCATCCAAGTTTTCACGGTGAGATTTCACCAGAATAAGACATAAGAAAAGTTAAGTTAGTTAGTTGAGTTTTGTTAAGATAAGTTAACAAAATATGTCTTATCCGACAAGACATATTTTGTAAACCTTTTATAACTTAGACCATCTTAAAGCTCTAGTAATTTTTTTACCGAGAGGTACTCGGTATAAAAACTACCTATAACGTTTTACTTTACCAATAATTTGTACATATTTTGCTTGTTTTTTTTTCTTTTTTCCAACCTGTATTGTCCCAGTGCTGGGCAAAGGTCTTCCCCACAGCTCTTGTTGGCTTTTCCGACCAATTTCCTACAAACGCCTCTAAGTCATCATTTGTGTACAACAGCGTGCACAATCGAAAACATTATTAAACCACCTGCATTTTATTGGAGTCCTATTAAATAAATTCAACCGGAAAAGCATACGTATCTATACTAGAATTGTCGCAGACATCACAAGTCAAGATTTCGTGTAAAACTGGAGCGAATTGGAATTTTCGCGCTATTGTTTTATTCGATTTGATGAATACCCGAGAGGCCGTGGAGGCCGTTCATGTACATAAAAGAAAATGTCTGATTTCACGGTATTTCAGTACACTGCTCTGCGTCTTGAAACTGTTTCTTATCTATACTATATACATACATATATTCACACATACAAATAAATAAAATTTAAGTGTCTGTTTGTAAAGTCAAAATAACAACTTTTTACTAAATGCATATGAAAGTATATACGGTACTTATAACAAAAAAGGAAATTTTTACAATTTTTGTCTGACTGTCCGTCTGTCTATTTGTTCCGGCTAATCTCCGAAACGGCTAGACTGATTTTGACGGGACTTTCACTGACAGATAGCTGATGTTACGGGCAGTAACTTAAACTACATTTATTTTAGATAAATAATTAGGGCCCCGCGCAAAAAAATTAAAACCCTGAAATTGTGAACAAAAAGTCGGATTTGAAAAATTCGTTTTGCATTTGATAGCCCAATTCTCGAGGATAGTTATTGACTATTTAACATCACGCTATGACCGTTAGGAGCAAAGGAGAAGGTTAGCAAGTCGGTTGTTTTTTTTTTAATGTTTGTTACCTCAGTATTCCGTAAACAGATTTGGAAATTCTTTTATTATTTGAAGGATAGGGTCCATAAGGAATTGAAGGAACTCTACAAATATTATATATAGTGATTTTGGTATTTTCATCAATAAGTCAAGCTTTTGCATTCAGAAAGTGTCATTTGGTGAAGTGGAACTGAGGAAAAAGACCACTGATGGCCACGGGAACTACTCAATGATAAGTATTTCATGGGTGGCGATAAGATATCTCGATTAAGATAGTTAAGCGACTATGACGAAGCAAATTTAAATAAATGGTTCTGATAAAAATGGTACCATCGAACTGATCTGATGATGAAGCCGAAAAGTAGGCACCGGAACTCCGTAATACAACAATGTATCCTAGCCGTGTTTGGGCTTATTGGAATTGTCATGACATGCACTCTGGCTATAGATGATTTTAATGGTAATATGATTCAAATTGCGCTACTTGAGTTGTATGTTATGTGTGGCCTTGATTGTCAAAAGACAGATTTCGTCAACGATCTGTCGTTGTGTGATTGATTTAATAATTCGTAGGCAACTGCGTCCAAACCTGATAAAACTACGCCTTCCAAACTTCTGACACGACTTAGCGCGATATACTCGTATATTTGCCTTTTTGCAAAGTTTTTATTTGTATACTGGTCAAATTTTGATGAGTGGTTTTTGAGTTAGCTTTAATAATACGTATTTTTTCCATTTAGTTTATGTTGATGATGTTGTAATAACTTCCTGTCAATGTTATTTACTTAGCAAGTAGTGGTAGGTATACGAATTTTGGTGGGGTAGGTACCACAACTAAAAAGCGGAAAATAAAAACTTATTTATAAAAAAATAAAACAACCGACTTCCAAAAACAAAAACACTACAAAGTAGTAAAATACGAAAATACTAAACTATTTTTTTTTCACTTTTTTGTTTTTTTTTTTGGTAGTCAGTTGTTTTTTTTTTATAAATAAGTTTTTGTAGTATATTGTTTATCTTACGACATCCACACGAAAGAAGTCGTGGGGCACAGCTAGTTAACAATATAAACCTTAATCTACACATTCGCTTGCGTACGTCTACGAAATCTCTTCAGAAAAAACTTGAAAAAAGATACCTATTTCGTTGGCAACAATGATATAGCCGGATACGGAAAACACACGAAACTTTTGGAAAATCAAGTGTTTGCTAAAAATCTAAGGTATGTTTTCCTTTCGTATCAAAATTAACAATATAAATACTTCAGGATCCTTTCGAACGTCAAGTATCATTTCTTTAAAGTGTAAAAAATATTAAGGTAAAATATACAAAGTATGTACAAAGTATCCGTCTCGTATTTGACTAAGTTGTACGCATCTTATGTCTCAAGAGAGTACTTCAGACTGTAATTACCTAGGTACTTGTAAACGAGAGTTCAATGGACGTTGATGAACTGATGTGCAGGTGTGTTCCAAGATCACATCACCACTGATCAGATGGTACCTATTGTATTTCAATCATAGTCCATCACTGACAACCGCATGTTATGATATCTAATTTAGATTAGAACGATGTTTCAAACATTGAGCCAGAATTAGCCCTTCATCATCAGTCAAGCCTTTTGCTAACTACGAGTATGTTGGGATCGGCTTCCAAGCTAACCGGATGCCGCTGAATCTTCCGGTCGTGAAATCCGGAAATAACCCTGATTTAAGTTATTTACTTTGATAGACAACCAAGTAATGCAGTCGACAAAAAAGGATAGAGTTCTATAACAGAGCTTCATTGAAATGCAAATACTATTACTATGTCACCGTTTCGTAGTCGCAAAACTTGCAGTGTCATACTGCATAACTGGTATCTATAGCATAATTATAAAGAGGGCCCGAAGGAATTTTTTTTTAAAACGTGACAAAGAATGACGTAAACTTTCCTCTGTGAGGTTGTGGAGAACGCAACGAGGAGCCGCGGGTGGTAGGTGGCCTGGACTCCAACGTGAACGCGTTTCCCTGGCTGGGCCGCCTGGTCTATGAGAAGGCCTTCGGATGTGCTGTCTCGCTCATCAATGACAGATTCGTCATCTCCGCCGCGCACTGTGTGAAAGGGTAAGGCTTTGAAGGCTTTTTACATGTATAAAAAAGCCGCCAGCAGCGTCAACCTCTAAGTATGTAAATCTGGCTCTTAACTTCGCCTACATTTTTTCTGACTAGCCAATGTATAGAAACGAAGTTCCAGACACTTGCCCCACTGCACAGTGTGAGTTTGTTGCCCCACTTCTTTTTCCCACCTAAACCACAAGCAAGCGGTAACGGGCGGGTGTTTTGAGGCCTCTCTTAAGGGGGAAGCGCCAGGTAGCCCGCGAAATTCAATCTTTCTTACGTTTTTTGCAATTTGCAAGTCAGTATTGAGTTGTATGTTGATTAAAGTATCATTCGTGACCATAACAAATATGCATTTACAGAATTATAATATGCATTTACAGAATTATAATCATCAAAATCAGTAATACAACTCCATAAGTTTGTATAATCGTAATTGTCAAGTTTCATGAAATAGTCGTTCAATAGAATTATCTGGTCTTAAAGAGTTGTATTGATGACTTTAATTATTATAATTCTGTAAATACATACACATACTTTTTACGGTCGCGAATCATATTTTGATCAACATACAACCTAATACTGACTTGCAAATTACAGAAAACGTAAGAGAATTTGAATTGCCCGGATTACCTGGAGCTTTCACCTTAAGTATCTAACTTTTGAAGATCAAATAGTGATCCTCTGCCTTACCAAATTTTCTTAAACGATTTTACGTTTTTTTTGTACCTGTTTTTCCATTGCCAAGAATTCTTGGCTTTATTTATCATCTATTCCTTTCAGGTTCATGTGGTTCTTGTTTCGCGTCAAGCTCGGTGAACACGACCGGTGCGACAAAACACGATCTGCAGAGACTCGCTACGTGGTGAAGATGATCGCACACAGCTTCTCACTGAGTGACCTTAGCAACGACATCACGCTGTTGATGCTGAACAAGCCCGTTGAGTATAATCATGCCATCAGACCAGTGTGTTTGCCGAAGAGCGATGGTAAGTGCATGTATGGTGGACGGATTAATAGATAACGAGACATTACACGCACGATGTTGTCACCATGAAGAATTTTGTTTCATCAATTAGGAAAAGATGGTCCGCGTGCATCAGCAGAAAACAAATTATTTAATTTATTTTCTGCTACTGTTTTTGGAACTGATACCTAAACAGAAGGAATTCAAATTGTTTGCCTCAATTAAGGTTTCTTACCTGTATTAAATATCATAAAGTAAGTACCGGCTAATCGAAAGGGACGTGGTTGACGCGAAAAAACAAAGATAATAATCGCTACGGGCTACAAGTCTTTGTCAGATTCTAATAAATCTGAAGAAACCGGTTACTTCACGAGCCTTGTTTTATTGCAAATAATTTAAAGGTTCAAATCCATTACATTTATAGCTTAATATTGTACGCAACATTTTTAAGACACATTTATTTCCATGAAAGCTTTCCTCTTTTTTACAACTTCTTTTTCGAAGACTTTTATGATTTTGCGTCATTGTGGAGTTCAGTTTTATAACGTGTAATCATTGAATGTCGAGTAAGGGCAAAGGCATAAATAAATTAGCCATGGTATAAAATTTTGACTGTAAAGGCCGGGTTTATTTTTTCATCTGTTCTTTTTTTTGGTATAAAAAGTATTGTTCCTTGGAATTAGGCTGTTATTATGCCTAAAACGCCTACTACACAAAGTGGCAGGTCAGTCTGAGGCATTTAATGGTAACAACAGAGAATGTATTTGTGTAACGTTGCAATATGTTCTTTATCATCTTAATTTCAGAAGAGTGTTCCCACTCCCTAGACTAAAGAAATACTCAAGAAAGTCAACGTTTATCACTTCCAGTTCGATAAAAAGTTCAGTATCTTGAAGTTCTACCTATTTATCGGCTTTATGCCTGTTTTATTTCAGATAACCTCTACAATGGTACAACAGCAGTAGTCGCTGGTTGGGGAGCAATGATCGAGACAGGCAAGTGGTCGTGCACCGTGTTGGAGGCCGAGCTGCCGGTGTTGAGCAACGAGGCCTGTCGCAATACCAACTACAATGCTTCCCAGATCAAGGAGGTTATGATGTGCGCGGGATTCCCTGAGACTGCGCATAAGGATGCTTGTACTGTAAGTTTGAGGAATGGTTTTCTGAACTTTTGCTTCGAATGTGATCGTTTTGGTAGCTGTTGTTACATGTTAAACATTCTTCTTTGTCTCCCTCGTATGTTTGAGATAGGTGGACATGATTATATCTGGATACCAATTCTACATAAAATATGTTTCAATTGGCAATTTTCAGGGTGACAGTGGAGGTCCATTGATTGCAGAAAATGAAGAGCACATGTATGACCTAATAGGTAAATAATTGTATATCAAATATCCATAAGTATACACAAGAAACGGAAGTTCCTAATCAAAAAAAAAATAATACATTAAATCTGTTGAAAGACATAGTGTCTATAGGCGATACCGATCTATAAAACGATATTCACTTGACGTTTCATCCCAAGCTTTGCCTTAATACTAATCGATACATTTTAATTTTCAGGAGTAGTTTCATGGGGATATGGATGCGCCAGGAAAGGCTATCCAGGAGTATACACAAGAGTTACGAAATACCTAGACTGGATCAGAGACAATACCCAAGAAGGCTGTTACTGCAAATACTGAGATAATTTAACGCTTTACACATAAAAATGTACTAACCCGTGTTGCTCAAACACATTTATCAAAAATCCAAATTTTGGATCGACACCTGAAGTTCACTTGATTTTTGTACTGATGTTATTTTTTGTTTTGTTTTTGTGTGGGTCGAACACGCGATAAAGCACAGAACTTAAGACGCTTTACCACTGTGCCACGTGAGTCGTCTTACTTTGTATAGTCATACTCCAGGGTTACGCGATAATAAGGCTATAGAAGAAACCTCTAAAGATCACGAAACACCAAATGACGAACTCCTAATAGACAAAGAAGTGTGTATTGTGATTCTATGGTTATAGCTATGATAATTTTGTAGCAACGCATTTTCAAGTACCAAAAGAAAACTTGATTCCTGGAAAAAGAGAAAAGGCTAAAGACACTGCGTACTTAAAAAATTGCGTAATTCCGGGTATCACTGTACAAAGTAATGACTTCTTCTCGAACCTCGTTATTACTTACTGTCAACGATGTTGACAGAGAGACGCAATAAACTTTATTTTTTAGTATCATGCAGTTTCTTTTATTATTATCCTTCTAAATAGGTATTAATTAACACAAGACCGTTACGGTTGTAAATTGGCTTCTTCCACTTCATCAAATATTTGTTGATGTCTATGGTTGTTTGAATACTTAATTATTACTTTGTTGTTATAGCAACGGTTCTTCATTGACTCAGAGTCTTTTTTGTTTCTTTTTGTCAGAGGTGTGGTAATGACGTCATGACATCATAATTTAGTACAATGCGTGTGCGCAAGTAACGGTTTATTCGTATTTTTACTAGCGGTATTGATACAATGTTTATAGGGAAATATTTTGTATTAAGAAATCGATAGCTGTCTTTTTGAAAACGTTGGCAGGTTCCGAATCCACTGCATCTTTTTCAAGCAGCATTATTGATGACTTTCATTTGAACACGCAATGTATGCTCATATTTGACTTTGGAATAGTTTTCTTAGATTAAATCTCTATACCTGTATGGAATAGATGTCTTGGTATACACTGAATAGTACAAGTTCAAGTTTATGGCGCTGGTTCGATGGAGTGCAACGTCCCCATTCCTGTCTACAGCATCCCGTTGTGAGATCTGCACGTCTAGCCCGGTTTTACAAATACCTGCGCGGAGTACAAATTAGAAATATTTTGTAAATCAGAAGGTTAATTTCGTCAATATGATGTGGAAGTTAATATCAGTGATAATAATTTGTGCGTGCACGACGTATGTGGTAAGTCTGGAACAACCATTTTTGGATATTAGGTCATCATTACAACCAGACTAAAAATACCAGCCAAGTGCGCGTCGGACCACGTAGAATGAAGGGGTTCCGGAGTTGGGATGAATTTATCCCAAGAACAAACTTAACACTGTAGTTGAAAAAAATGTTCCCCCATACATTCCAACTGCAAATACAAGTTTGTATGCACATTATTGAGTGATTTACCTTGTTATTTTAACACTTCTTATACATTTTTCTGTAATCTATAAGTATATTATATTATTCTTTATATTTTTTTCAAAATTTTAGGCTCAGTAGTTTCGGAGATAGTGGTCAATTTTCTTAAATTTTCGTTGATGACTTTAAAACTATTTATTTTAAAATTATAAAAAAATGTCATAACAGCCCCTTTCATTTGATAATGGTTGTGTCATACAGTACAGCTTGGAAAACTTTTTTATTTTGATTTTCTAATTTTTTCCCCAAAAATGAACCCCATATTCAAAATTCATACGTTACACGTCCATATGTGTACCAAATTTCAACTTGATCGGTACCTGATTCGGAGCAAATGGCCTGTGACAAACGGACAGACAGACACATGAGTGATCCTATAAGGGTTCCGTTTTTTCATTTTGACGTACGGAACCCTTAACACTAGCATAACCTGTTAGAATGCTTACAGTTCCGATACACTCATAACAATTTCATACTATAATTACAAAAAAAACGTTCATAATAAGTACTTACATTAAATAAAATTAATAATCGTAATGTTATTTGCCGATTAGAAACAGTTGAAGTAAAAATAAAATTATTCAAGGTGGAAGCAGAGAATGACACTGAAACTGCAACGGATCCCATGCCTGATGCTGATGAGTTTGGACGAAGATGTAACTGTCGTAAGTACTGAACTTATAATAATAATTAAGGCAAGCTTACACCACTCTCTCACACATCTCTTTGCCTCCAGAAAAATCTTTACCACCTTTATCTGCGACTTTTATTTTCATTAAAGTTTCCTGCTACAGTTTCGAGTTTTGAAATCGTAACAAGTTTTCGAGTCGCGAGACTGAGGTATATCGGTATCGGACTCGGCTAGAAGGTAATAAACTTGAGTTTAAGTTAATTAATTAACTGTCTCTAAATCCCAAAACATAATGTTTGGCAGGATAGAAAACCAGCAGGCATTATTATTAATCCGTGTTTTGGCTTTTTAATTCTAATAGAAGATATACTACAATTCGTCGAACAGACTGTTTTCCTGGGAATTACGCTGGACTCAAAGCTGCAGTGGAGTCCTCATTTAACATCACTAGCAGGGCGGCTAAGCTCGGCTGCTTACGCTGTTTGGAAAATCCGCCAATTAACAGACGTCGATACCGCGAGACTGGTCTATTTTAGTTACTTTCATAGCGTCATGTCTTACGGTATTTTGTTATGGGGACGGGCTGCAGATATTGATTCTATCTTTATTCTGCAAAAGAGGGCTGTCAGAGCCATCTATAACCTCCGCAGTCGCGAATCTCTAAGGGAACTGTTTAAAAAAATTAACATCATGACGGTACCTTGTCAATATATATATGAAAATATTATGTATGTTAGAAAAAATCTACATCTTTTTAGTAAGATAAGTGATCGGCATAATTTTAACACTAGAAATAGGAACAAATTAGATCAACCACGTTTCAGATTATCTAAGGTACACACTTCTTTTATGGGGTACTGTGTAAAATGTTATAATAAATTACCTCTCGATATTCTTCAACTAAGTGAGAAGCAATTTAAAACATGTATTAAACGCACACTATGTAGACAAGCATATTATAGGTTGAATGATTATATCATAGATAAAAATGCTTGGCTAAATGCTGGTCCTGCTCCACAGCCACTTGGGCTTTGTTAAATTTTTATTTATTTTTTTGTTTGGAAGAAATGCGTCCCCTTTTTTTCTGACATTATGTTATTACTATAGTCTTATTGACTATATACAGGGTGTCTGGTTTCGGAATAGTAAAACTTAAAGGGGAGGTAAAGACCATCAAACTGAACAACTTTTTCCCGGGGACCAACATCGTAATCGTGAAAAAAAAATCAGTCATCCCATACAAAACTTCAATACCTACTCGAACAAATGTATGAGACGACTGATATTTTTTTTGCGATTACGATGTTGGTCCCCGGGAGAAAGTTGTTCAGTTTGATGGTCTGTACCTCACCCTTAATTTTTGTCACACTGTGTACAGACACATTGTATAGACTATAGATTTAGTGTTTACTAATCTTTTAATTACAATCATTGCAAACTATAGTTTTGTATAAATTAGAAGCATCTTTTCAATTTTGTAAATGTGAGTACCATGGAGCGGTTTTATGTTATGATGTAGGTATGTTGACTTGAAAGAGTATGGCAGTTGAGAGTATATCATGCTCACTTAAATGTCTCGCTGATGGTGGCGCGTGTGTTGGATCATTCGGTTCCCTACAAAATGGTTGAGCTGGATGGTGCTGATCCACGCGTCATGTTCGTGAACGGGCGCCGGTAGTGGAGACTGGTCATCTCTTAGCTGCCAGGGCTTATTTTTAATCTTATATTTTAAATTTTTTTAATTATCTATTTTTTACATTGTTTTCACATATAGAAGCAACAAGAACAATAACAATGTACCTACCCAGGATTTTGTAACAATTTTGATTTAAAAGAGTGTCCATGGAGTTTCTTGCCCATTCTTCTCCATAGAGATCTACGTTTTGGAATGGGCGACTAGCTTCAATTTTCTGACTAACTGACCGACTCTTTGACAATTCAAAAGTGCTTATAATTGGTTTAATTGAAATAAATGCTTTGAGTTTGAAGAATAATAAAAGGCCCTAAAAACTGTACGTACATCAAACCTAAATAGACGTACGAGAACGTATATTTCTGCAGTTACCATTTTCTACTCATAATTTCCCCCAAAATTCTTGCTACTTTTACTCCTGCAGGTTGTGGGGAACGCAATGAAGCTTCCCGAATAGTTGGTGGAGTGGAGACGGCAGTCAACGAGTTCCCCTGGGTGGCTAGACTGTCCTATCACAACAAGTTCTACTGCGGGGGCTCGCTCATCAACGACAGATATGTGCTCACTGCTGCACACTGTGTTAAGACGTAAGTATGAGGAATTTGGGCTATTATTTCATTGTTTTTATTTATTAACCGGTATTCTAATTGCGTAACACACTATCGATCACAGTCTGAATTATTTTGAAGCATATTGCTAATACATTGCTTCGTATGTTCGTCTGCACAACAACATAACGCAATGAATGTTGTTGAACTGTCAAAATGAAACCGATTCCTACTGTAAGTGTGTTACGCAATTAGGGTGCAAATTGATGCATTTTATCTATTGTATGAAGAGTTTCATAGTGATACTGATTTGACTTGACATGAAGATCACTTTTCAACCGACTTTCAAAAAGGAGGCGGTTATATGTTTGGCTGTATGTATATATGTGCACCGATTTCTCCGTCATTTGTGGACCCATTTTGAAAATTATTGTTTTGTTTGAAAGGGTATGCTACTCTCGAGGTGGTCCCATTATCATCAAGCCAGAATCTGATGAGGGGATCCCATGAAAATTGAGGAAAACCCTCAATTTTTATAGGCACACCGATCGCAATTTAGGTATTTTTTATAGTGATTCATGCATTTGCTCTCGGAAAGCACCATTTGGTGAAGTGGAACTGATTATGAAGACCATAAATGGCCACCGAACTACTCAATAATAAGTACTTCACGGGTTGTGATTCAATCACTTTAATATTGTTGCTAAGCAATTTATGCTCATCACAATGCATATGGTGAAGTGGTGCTGATGGTGACTTCACCATCAGCTTCAGTTCTCCTGGTCCTTACTAAGATAAATCTTCAACAATTAACGTCCTTGTGACGGCTGAAAGGTGATGAGCAGCTGACATTAGGCTGTCGTAATTTAGAGAAATTACAAACTGACCCACTGAAAAGTGAAAAATAAAAATCTTTTTTACAAAAAAAAAAAAAAAAAAACAACCGACTTCCAAAAGAAACACTACAAAGTGAAAAATAACTTTAATTTCGGATGTCGGTGGCTAAAAACTAAAATACAGATCCAAAGACACCGATTTCCGAAATTAAAGTTATTTTTGTAGTTTTTTTTTTTTGTAAAAAAGTTTTTTTTTTGTCGTCTGTAGATTTGAAAGGACTCAGTTGATAAAATCATCTATCCCGTTCCCACATCCAACATGTTTCATGTTTGCTACAGTCAACTATATTTTTGAGTGTAGATGATACGGGAAGAGATTTAAGTGGTTGGTTTAAAGTTTAAAAACTTAACGTTACCCACGTCTAACCCATATACACGAGTTCCAGCCTATTAATCTTTCTACCAATATTGTCTTTTGTTACCACCATAGAGGTGGAAATGCTACACTTGCAGTTGTTTTATTAATCCATCTTCCATTGCTATTCCAGGTTTATGTGGTTCATGATCAAAGTCACCCTGGGCGAGCACAACCGCTGCAACACCACGCACCGTCCAATTACCCGCTTTGTTGTTCAGCTGGTCGCCCATAACTTCACTTTCACCAACTTCAGAGACGATATCGCGGTACTGAAGCTAAATAAGCCAGTGCTGGTTACGGATAGTGTGAAACCCGTCTGCTTGCCGAGAAATGACGGTAGTGTGATTATTTTAACATAGCACAGCATCATGCGGAGTGGAAGCCTTTGACGCAGTCACGTGCAGCTGTCGACTATTTCTGTACCGTGCAACAATCTTGTGTCCATTAGTCATAAATCAATCAGCCAGTATTTTAGGGTTTAGAAATCCCCAGTGTCATTGATTTGATCTTGGGCATCGATCTTTTGTTAATTAAAAATTAAATCCAATCACAATAAACAATTTTTGTTATGAATAGATGAACAATGCTAAATTGATGTCCAAGATAACTTATCGTTTTTTTTATTATTACTGTAATGAAAATGATAGTAATAATTAGTCGACCTACTGGATATAAGAATAATGAGACTATGAAGTTTATATTCAACTAGAAATTGGACAAGCATTCGATAGCTCGCTGTAGATATGCAGCAAGTACTCTATTTAGATTTCGTTCGTTTGGAGAGATAGCCGGCTTTCAGGACCCACTGCTATAATGATATCATACTGCAATAATTTCACAGATAAAGCATACGCTGGAGTCAAGGCAATAGCTGCTGGTTGGGGCACCGTTGCTGAGGGTAAGAACCACTCTTGCTATCTTCAGGAGGTGGAACTGCCAGTCTTAAGCAACGAAGCATGCAAGAAGGCCAAATACACACCGAATATGATTGGTGACGGCATGCTCTGCGCTGGTTACCCTGATAAAGGGAAGAAGGATACTTGCCAGGTGGGTTATATTCGAAGAGGTAGGCTGATCCAATCTAAACATTACACAAATATTTTTTGTCCCTACAACTATTTTCAGAACAGTTTGTATTCGAAAAATGGAATTTGGCTTTACGTTATTCTAGATACGCTAGGTTCATAAGGTCTGATGATGTTTTCATTTTACAGGGCGACAGCGGTGGTCCTCTTTCAGCTGAAAGGAATGACAAACGACACGAGCAATTAGGTTAGTATGTCTACTATTAATTTCGAAGAAAGCTTTCGATACTTAGAAAATAGTTTATCCCGACGGAGTTTGCAGAGGCATCAAGGTGCCTTTTGATTCTTTTGATTTGATTACATTGCTCTAAATTTAAATTACATCCACTGTTTTAGTAAATGCTTGGCATCTGTTCATGTTTCTTAAATCTCGATGCTCTTCATTTGAGTTTTATGTAACTTGATGGTTGAAAAATGATTTTGTATTTTGCAGGAGTGGTGTCCTGGGGCATCGGTTGTGGTCGGCCCGGCTACCCAGGTGTCTACACTCGGGTCACCAAGTATCTGGACTGGATAACAAACATTGCTAACACTGGATGCTTTTGTATTGACTGAATGCATATGTTTTTACTTACAGTTTGTAATACTTTTAAGAAAGAGTTGTATCTAATATTTATTAAAAATTAATTTAATTGTTTTTATTTTTGGAACGAAGTTATATCACGGCTTGCGATATGAGTGAACTGGTAGAAATCGTCACGTAACGAAAAAGCGTTATGCTCCCTCCAAGCAACTTGATCAAAATGAAAATCCTTGAGAGAAAGTATGAATTTGATCAAAATGAAAATCCAAGATGGCGGCTGCGAAAATTTTCAAATTCTTCATCATGGGTGTTGTTTTCGTGGTTTTCGAGGGTGCTAAAGTCGATAGTGAGGTCAAAATATAAATGCAAGATGACGGCTACGAAAATTTTGTTTTTGTTTGAAATCATACGTTACTCACGTATGTATGATTTACAAAACAACTGTTCCTACACTGTTCTGTGAAAACTGGTTGCGAAAAGCTACACATTATCGTTGGTACACTATCAACAAGACAAGGATTCTATGGTGACACTCAATGCACTCAAAGAAGTTTGCATTCTCAGTTTTTAGTACAGGTTGCACGCATTAACTTTAACAGAAACGTCACAAATGACTTTAAAGAAATTAACCACTTTGAGGGTGAAAGGGGGGGATGCAGTTTGTATGAAAAAATCTTATTTCGTACATACATATATATACTCACGCCTTCTTCCCGTGGGGGTAGGCAGAAACTACAGAACGCCACCTGCTACGATTCTTACATACTCCTTTTGCCTCGTTTACATTCATACATCTGGTCATACACGCACGCCGGTTGCGAGTACTACGCACTTGACCTTTCTGAAGAACATCACCAATTCTTCTATACGTCTTCCTAGGGCGTCCCCTCCCGGCGTTTCCACTCACATCTGCCGTATAAATACCTTTTGTTAGTCAACTTTCATTCATCCTCTCAACATGACCAAACCATCTAAGCATACTCTTTTCAATTTTTGTCACTACATCTTCTTTTAAACCGCACCGCTGCGTTATCACATCATTTCTCAGTCTATCATCTATAGTCATACCACACATGCTTCGCAAGGAACGCATTTCCACAGCATTTATTCTACTTTCATGCTTCTTTTGCCACACCCAACATTCACTTCCATACATAAGCGTAGGCACCAGCACACCATTGTTAACAGCCAGTCGGGCCTTTTTGGACATTAACTGGTTGGTCACAACTGCATGTATAGCACCATTCACTTTATTTCCCGCATTTATTCTCCTTTCCACATCTTCATCTATCTTTCCACCCCTTGTAAACAGACTCCCCAAATATACAAACTCACTTACTTGCTCCACAGTTTTATCATTCATTTTCACATCACACATCGATACGTCCTCTTCTCTTTCAAACACCATAACCTTCGTCTTATTCACATTTATATTCATCCCTTTCATCTTATATGCTTCATCCATGACAGTCACCATGTCTTGCAACTGCTGTGCTGACGATGCAAGTAGAACTTGTTCATCTGCGTAGAGAAGGCATTTGACAAGCAAATCATTCATCCTCAATCCGCACTCACCCTCTTTCAAATTTGTCAGACAACTATCCATGTACAAGTTGAACAGCCATGGTGACGCTACACAACCCTGTCTAACACCCCTCGAGATGCAGAACCAGTCCGTGTATGCCCCATTTATCCTAACACAAGCACTGGAATCCTTGTATAAAGATTTCAGTGCCCGTACCAAGCGCCAGTCCACACCGTACACTGACAGTGTCGACCGCAGTTCCTCCCTCCACACACTGTCATAGGCCTTCTCCAAGTCAACGAAAGCACAGTAGACTTTCTTGTGCTTTGCCAGATGTTTTTCGGCTATGCACCTTAGGGAGAAGATCTATCTTATTTCGTTGATCTATACTTAAAGTAATATTTTTTATTTTTATTAGAGCAAACGCTTCTGCTTACACGTATTTCTACTTGTCATATAATATATTACCGTTATAACGCTCCCAAAAACTTGACTACTTTGTGGTGATAAGTTGGGTCAGATTTCATTGATCGATGCAGTCTATCAGTGGTTAGATGTTAGTTCTAGTTTGTATAGACTCACTAATAAAACAGAATCCTAAAACAAACAAAACAGTGATAAGTGTTGGTAACTATTATTATTAGTTATGTACTATGGTATCTTCTATATGTACTAGATTTGAATCAAAATATTTGGGTAGGTTGATTATCTATACATCTATAACTACTATACATCTATACAAATAAATAATATTGAAGTGTCTGTTTGTAATGTCAAATTAACAACTTTTACAAAATGCATATGAACGAATATACGGTACTTATAACAAAAAAGCAATTTTTAAAATTTTTGTCTGTCTGTCTGTTTGTTCCGGTTAATGTCGGAAAAATAATTAGGGTTCCGCGCAAAAAAAAAAAAACCCATGAAATTGTGAACAAAAAGGGATTAGAAAAATTCTTTTTGCATTTGGTAGCCCAATTTTCGAGGATAGTTTTAGGCTATTATAATCACGCTGCGACCCTTAGGAGTCGAGCAGAAAGAAAAAGTCGGAAAGAACAATAAGCGAAAACGAAGTAATGGTGTGGGAGGGCGATGCAACGCGGCGGATCGGGGGACGAGGGAGTTTTATTAAAATGTGGCTGTTATTTTAGTATATTGTGTATCTCACAACTTCCGCGTGAACGAAGTCGCGGGGCACAACTGGTAAAAACAATAAAATCGAATTACCTTATCAGGTTTTTACTGGAATTACCTTGTCCTTCGATGTCTGGTGTTGTTTGCCAGCTGTTTATGTGTTTATCTTTTAATGCTTTTGTAACAGTTTGCACACTCTTTTCACCATTTTAACGCACTTTTTGTCCCGAGTCGACAACAACATCGGGGGTAAGTTCCGCTATTTTCACGACACTGATATCAACGGGACAACGAAGTTGGATCCTTTTAAAGAATAACGCCCCCGCGACTTACACCTACGCGCTTTTCAGAGCTATAAGTACCAAGTAAATAACTACGCTAGCCCTTTGGTCCCTATTTTAACCAACTTCAAAAAAAGGAGGAGGTTATCAATTCTGTTGTATGTTTTTTTTTAATGTTTGTTACCTCAGTACTCCGTCATTTATAAACCGATTTGGAAAATTCTTTTTTTTATTTGTAAATACATACTTCCAGATTGGTCCCACTTTTATCAAAATCCAGTCCTGATGACAGGATCCATGAGGAATTGAGGAACTCCTCAAATATTATAGGCAAACACATAGTGATTTTGATATTTTCAACAAGTCAAGCATTTGCATTCAGAAAGTATAATTTGATAAAATGGAACTGATGGAGAAGACCACATATGGCCACGGGAAGTCCTCAATGATAAGTATTTCACGGGTGGCGAAAAGATATCTCGATTTAAATAGTTAAGCGACAATGACGATGCCAATTTAAATAAATAGTGCTGATGAAAATGGTACCATCGAACTGTTCTGATGATGAAACCGGAAGGTAGGCACTAGAACTCCGTAATAAAACAATGTATCCTAGCCGTGTTTGAGCTTATTAGAATTGTCATGAGATGCACTCTGGCTATAAATTATTTTTAACCGACTTCAAAAAAGGAGGAGGTTCTCATTCAGTTCGTCGGAATCTTTTTTCTTTAAGTGTGTTCGCCGATTACTCGAAGACGGCTGGACCGATTTGAAAAATTCTTTATTGTTTGAAAGGGTATACTATCCAGGTGGCCCCATAGTCATCAGGTCAGGATCTGATGATGGAATCCTGGAGAAATCGAGGGAACTCTGCAAATATTATAGACACACCTATAGCGATTTGGGTATTTTTTATAGTAACTTGTGCATTTGCCTTCGGAAAGCACCATTTGGTGAAGTGGAACTGATGACGAAGACCACAGATGGTAAGATGGCCACCGGAACAACTCAATAATAAGTATTTCACGGGTTGCGATTCGATTACTTTAAAATTATTGCTAAGAAGTATAAGCTCGTCACAATTTATATGGTGAAGCGGAGCTGATGGTGAAGTACCAGGAGAACTCCTTAACAATTAACGTCCCTGCATCGGGAAAAGCAATGATCTGTAGAAGGTGATGAGCAGCTGTCATTAGGCTATTGTAACTTCGATAAATTAAAAACGGACCCACTCAAAAGTGAAAAATAAAAAACTTTAACACAAAAAAAAACAATCAACCTCCAAAAAAACACTACAAAGTGAGTGAAAAATAACTTTAATTTCGGAAGTCGGTGACAAAAACCTAAAATACAGATCCAAAGACACCGACTTACGAAATTAAAGTTATTTTTCACTTTGTAGTGTTTTTTTTGGAGGTCGGTGGTTTTTTTTTTTTTGTAAAAAAGTTTTTTAGGTTATTGGCGAGGGCAGATACTATCCGATACTGTAATAAAAATGAAACAAGATTTTTGGCACTTGGACCCTTTATTATTTCTAGATTCCAATTATCATATACAGGATGTCCCAGAAGTCGACGTCAAGCCAGTATCGGGTGATAGGTCAAAAGTTATAATAGTTGACAGAAAAATATAACAAAAAAATCCTTGCTATGTATTTTAAAAATTACGGGCATTTATAAAAAAAACGAGATAATCTACTCCCTGTGACGGCCTGTTGCTACAAATTTTAACTTTTTAAAATTTTCTTTTTATTATGCAATCCTGAATAATGCTTCTGAAAACTGTTGCTTAAAAATTACAGCCAACTGCTCCAGTCTAGAAGGAAATGTAATTTTTTTTCCAACCAAGTATTCAAAATTAATACTTTGCCAAGTTTTAAATGACTGTACTGAAAAAAATGTACTACAAGAGTTTGGCAAGTAACTTTAAAAGTTGGCGCATTAAATAAGGATTCCAAAATGGTATAACGCTTGCAAAATTATTTGTTATATTAAGGAAAAAAAAAATATTTTAAAGAAACCCAGTTGTAAATTAATTTTCCTTAATTGTCTAAAATTATTTTTGTGTTCCCCAATGCTTTCTTCAAGCCCGTTACTTAAGATTCTAGTTTGAGTGAAACGGAGGGAACCAGTTGATGAAGTCGCACCTTCTGCGTCCGTGCGTAACTGCCGCGCAATCAAGACTGTTGCGTACTGTAGTCCAAAATTAATAATGCGCATGCAGACCTTCGCTAATTGTCGTATTCCCGGAAACACAGTTCACAAAACACATAATTCTGTTAAATTTTGCATGAAGAAAATGCTCTTAACCACTCTATATACATATCGTCTTCCGACGCTCGGGAAATACGACCGTTGCCGAACAGTGACGAAGATTTCTATGCGCATTATCACTTTGGGAGACCTGTACTGAGATTTCGAAGCGCGTCGTTTCGGCCGTTTTCTATGAAGATAAACTACCGTAACTCTTTATACTGTGGTAGGACACAACAAACCAAAGAGTAGTCTCAAGAAGACGAAAATGGTCTTACCCATCCGTCTTTATACTGATAAAATAAGTATTTCGATTTAAATCACTTGTATAAACATTGAAGATACCATAGTAAGTACATCATCTACCTAGTCTTTTTCCCAACTGTGTTGGGGTCGGCTTCCAGTCTAACTAGATGCAGCTCAATACTAACTAGTATATACAAGATGTAACATAAATAACGCACAACCTCTTAAGGGATCATTGTGCTCATCATTACGAACAACTTTTACTATGGGACCAAACCTGAAATCGCGAAAAAACATCAACTGTTCCCTACATTTTGACTAGTTATGCGAACATAAATGAAGGGAGGTGCTGATTTATTTTTGCGATTTCTGGTTTGGTACCATATTAAGAGTTGTTCATAATGATGAGTACAATGAGCTTGTGTGTTAATTATGTTACACCTTGTATACATGGAGCGACAGCCTATCTGACCTCCACAACCCTGTTACTGGGTAATACCTACGATAACAATGTACGGCACCATTGTACTTTAACACCCGCGCGTCCGAAGCTTCACAATTTTTAACCGACTTCAAAAAAAGGAGGAGGTTCTCAGTTCGTCGGAATCTTTTGGTTTTTATGTGTGTTTCCCGATTACTCGAAGACGGCTGGACCGATTTTGATTTTTATTTTTTTTTGTTTGAAAGGGGGTATACTTTACAGGTGGTTCCGTTGTCATTAGACCAGGATCTGATGATGGGATCCTAGAGAAATCGAGGAAACTCTTCAAATATTATAGCCACACCTATAGCGATTTGGGTATTTTTTATAGTGACTTGTACATTTGCTCTCGGAAAGCACCATTTGGTGAAGTGGAACTAATGATGAAGACCATAGGTGGCCACCGGAACTACTCAATAATAAGAATTTCACGGGCTGCGATTCGATTACTTTAATATGGTTGCTAAGCAATTTATGCTCGTCACAATGCATGTAGTGAAGTGGAACTGATGGTGAAGTACCAGGAGAACTCCTCAACCGTTAACGTCCCTGCATCGGGAAAAGCAATATTGTGTAAAAGGTGATTAGCAGTTGACATTAAGCTATTGTAACTTAGATAAATTACAAACCGATCCAATAAAAAGTGAAAAATAAAAAATAAAATTCCAAAAAAAAACAACCGACTTCCAAAAAAATACTACAAAGTGAAAAATAACTTTAACTTCGGAAGTCGGTGGCAAAAACCTAAAATACAGATCCAAAGACACCGAATTTCCAAATTAAAGTATTTTTTTCACTTTGTAGGGTTTTTTTGGAGGGCGGTTGTTTTTTTGGAAAAAGGTTTTTCTTGTTAATATTTGACGTCCAAAAGTGCCTTTTATGTGTCTATTTGAAATAAATGATTTGACTTTGACTTCGTGTAAGTGTTTTTTTTAGAAGTCAATTGTTTTTTATAGCGTGTACATGTCTTCGAGTAAATCAGTTTCGCAAAATGTCACACAACGCAAACGTCTAGTTTTTAACGGACTTCAAAAAAGGAAGAGGGTTTCAATTTTGTTACTTATCTCAGAACTCCGTCATTTGTATGTCGATTTGCAAAGTTATTTTTTGTTTGAAAGGATATACTCCCAGATTAGTCTCATATAAATTAAGTCAAGTTCAGATGAGTGATTGAGTTAGCTCAATAATACGTATTTTTTCCACTTAGGTTGATGATGTTATAATAATTTCCTGTCACTGGTTATTTACATTGCAAGTAGTGGTATACGAATTTGCGTGAAGTAGGCACCACAACTAAAAATTGAAAAATTAAAACTATTTTGCAAAAAAAAAAAACCAGCTTTCAAAAAAAAAAAACCATAAAAAAGTAAAAAAAAAAAAAATTCGGAAGTTGGTGCCAAGAAACTAAAATACAGATCCAAAGACACCGACTTCCGATATTAAACCTATTCTTATAAACCCTTGAGCCCTGCGAAGCGGGACTCCCTCGACCGTGCCTTATATATTTTTTTTCTCAGCTCCTATGGTTTTGCGCACTTTGGGGTTTTCATAAATACGCCTTAAAAGGTTTTTTCTACCAAAAAAAAACTACTATAGGAAAGCGATTTTTTTTCTCGGCTCCTAAGATTTTGCGCACTTTGCGGTTTGCAAAAATACACTAAAAAGGGTCTATCTATTGTACCCAAAAAATATAACTATGTACTGTACAAAAGCGGCGGGTGGTAAAGTACCTACAGTGCTTCCGACGATTCCATAGTACAACATAATAAAGTAATAAGAGTTAGCAACACTTATCACTGTTTTGTTTGTTTTAGGATTTTGTTTTATTAGTGAGTCTATACAAACTAGAACTAACATCTAACCACTGTTAGCATCAATCAATGAAATCTGACCCAACTTATCACCGCAAGCTACAAACGACAGAATAATATGTGGGCATCCAAGCAAAAAGGGTCCAGTAGTGGGATATTGAGTTAAGACCAGATTCGGTATCTAGAATAGTCAATTGATAATAAGGATTAAAAAAATATTCAAAAACTGGCACATTTTTATTTTATCAGACATTTGAAGTTGAAACTCTGAAAAAACTTGATTTGAGAAAAAGCATTTTCAAAGTTTGATTTTTGGTACTTAGTACATTTTCTGATGTTTCTAAGTACATTTTATGGTACCCCGGAGCAACATATAAAGTCATTTACTATATGAACTTGTAGATAATTGAGCATTAATTAATAATCAATTAAAATCGAGAAATGAAATTTTTTCACCCAACTTTACAAAACTGCGTATAAGTATCTCGGAAATTAAATGCCGAGAACTGGACCCTTTTTGCTTGGACGCTCACATAATAAACATCGCTATCAATATCATGGGGTACTGATAGCATTGTTTATTATATAATATATTTGCATACAAAGCTGAGTTCAAGTGCGTTCAATTGCTCACACATTCAATTTTGAACAAGGTTAAACTATTCCTTTTATAAGCAGACTCATACTTTGAATTAACCAGTTGTGAATTGATGAGCTCGTTGCAAGTGTGTAGCTAAGACACGAAGATGATAGCTGCAAACTTGGAAAGTAAAGCTCCTGCTACAAATTCAAGCAGTGTAACAAGCTCAAAAAATGAAAATAATAACACAAATCAAGCACAATCATTTTCTATACCTAAAGTAATTGGGACAGATCATTCGTACAAGCATACAATTATTTGGCAAAATGCCATCGGGTTCTTGATGATGCATATTCTTGCTGTTTGGGGACTCGGTCTTACTTTAACGGGCTATGTTAAATGGCAGACTATTTTGTGGAGTAAGTCACAAATATTATTATATAATATTTGCGTTACTTATGTAATTATTTCTAATCAAACTTTATTATTGCAGTTGTCTTCGTCGCGCTCCTGGCTACTGAAGGTGTCACAATCGGGGCGCATCGTTTTTACACTCATAAATCTTTTAAAGCAAATACTTTTCTGAGGGTTGTGTTCTTATTATTACATACCATCGCTGGACAGGTAATCAAATCATGTTCAAAATACATAAAACATGTATGACATCACCCGTAATTCAGGTTTTAAATAATCATTCATTCACAGAATTCTATGTTCATCTGGTGCCGAGACCACCGTCTGCATCATCGCTACTCGGATACGGACGCTGATCCTCACAACTCTACGCGTGGCTTCTTCTTTTGCCATATCGGGTGGCTCATGCACAAGAAGCACCCCTACGTCATCGAGCTCGGCAGGAAGATAGACATGAGTGACATGCAGGCCGACTGGATGGTCATGTTCCAAAAGAAGTAAACAATTTTTTTTACTAACCATTTCATCCTCTAGCAGTTTGTCTGTGGTTCAATTCAGTAATATCTTCACTTTTTCGTTTTCAGGTATTATTATCAATTATACTTTTTACTAGCCTTTGTACTGCCTGTGTGGGTGCCAGTACATTTCTTCGGCGAGCCTCTATTACAAACTATCTTAACTTGTTACTTCACTCGCTACATGATACAACTGAACGGAACTTGGCTCGTCAACAGTGCCGCTCATCTGTATGGAACACGGCCTTATGACCAGTAAGTAGCAGTTTATTGGTAGACTCAACACTATTAAAAATGATTGCATAAACATCATTAGTCTGTTTGTTTATTGAGTATTTTCTGTATAACTTTACAGAACATTGCAGCCAGTGGAATCATGGTTCGTGTCTATGATAAGTTTGGGCGAGGGCTGGCACAACTACCACCACGCATTCCCCTGGGACTATAAGGCAGCTGAACTGACCATGCATTTCAACCAATCCGCGAGTGTCATCCGATTTTTCGAGAAGATCGGACTGGCTTATGACTTGAAAACTGCTTCACCTGAAGTGGTAAGATACAATAAACAGTTTGATTTAAATGTAGGTATATTATATTAACCTCGTCTCTCTTGCCTGATTGCATCGTTGGTGAAGTGGTCACTAGCGCTACTGCAGAGCATGACGTCCTAGGTTCGATTCCTAGGTCGGGCCAAGTGTTATTGGGTTTTTCCATCAGGAATTTCTCAATAGCAGCCCGGAGTCTGGATTTGTGCCCGGTTGGTGTCAATATAAGCTGGGGCCCCGCCCCCATTACAACAGTTTCATTCATAGGCTTTTATTTTTTAAATGATTTTTGTAATACACAGGTCGGGAATAGGATAGTTAGGACAGGCGATGGCAGTCACTACAAGCTTGGCACCGAGGAGGCGCGTGCGGCGGTGACCGCGTGGGGACCGCTGCACCCACTCAACCCCACCTACAACTCCACGCTCAAGGCGCCAGATGCTATACTCAAACCCGAAGGACTGCCACTGAACCATGAAAAAGATGTACTTAACATTAACGTCCTGCAAAGAAACTCGAGACGCGGTTAAATCGATTTTGTAATTTTATGCCCATTGAGCTTTTACAGTCAATTTAGAATGATGATTAATTGAACAGTAGTTAAATTATAAGTATTTATTTTAATTAAGTTTAAAAAAGTATAATTTTAAGAAAGTTTGGAAAAAATAAAAGTCCTTTAAAAACCCTTGCCTTTTGTTCATTCAAAGAGTCATTGTTATAAAATTGGTTATTTGTTTCTACCGAGAACAGTGAAGAAATGGATTTCAATAATAGAGCCAGTTTAGTATATTCCCAGAAGTGGAATGTGTACTAAAATACTCTGTGTACATAAACTCAAGCCTGCTTCCCATGGGAGTAGGCAGAACCTATAGTACGCCACCAGTTACGATCCTTACATACTCCTTTTGCTTCGTTTACGTTCATACATCTGGTCATGCACGCACGCCGGTTGCAAGTACTACGCACCTGACCTGTCTGAAGAACATGACCAATAAGGTGTCCTCCTAGGGCGTCCCGGCGATTTCACTCACATCGGCCGTACCTGCTTTACCTGCCTTACCTTACCTTACCTTTAGTTAGTCGCCTTTCACTCATCCTCTCAACATGGCATATAAGCATACCTACTCTTTTCAATTTTTGTCACCACATCTTCTTTTAAACCGCAACGTTGTCTTATCACAGCACACATATTTCACCAGGAACGCATTTCCACAGCATTTATTCTACTTTCATGCCTCTTTTGCCATACCCAACATTCATTTCCATACATAAGTGTAGGTACCAGCACACCATTGTGAACCTTTTTGGACATCATCATGTATGGAATTCACCATTCACTTTATTTCCCGCATTAATTTTTCTTTTCACATCTTCATCGATCCTTCCATCTCTTGTAAACAGACTCCCCAAATATTAAAACTCATTCACTTGCTCCATGCTTTTATCATTAATTTTCACATCACACTACGACACATTACTCTTCTCTTTCAAACACCATGACCTTCGTCTTCCTCACATTTCTATTCATCTCTTTCATCTTATATGCTTCATCCATCACGGTCACCATGTCTTGCAACTGTTCTACTGTTGCAAGTAGAACTTGATACATCTGCGTAAAGAAGGCATTTGACAAGCAACTCATTCATCCTCAATCCGCACTCACCCTCTCTCAAATCTGTCTGACAACTTTCCATCAAGTTGAACAGCCATGGTGACGCTACTCTGCTGAATATTGAAGTAGTTTTAAATGGCGACGCGCAGACTTTACTACGTAATGCACTCAATCAAAATGTAAAAAAGTTCAATGATTTAAAACGACACTGGAACGTGGTATCAATGAACATAAAAGAAAGTTTAACAACACAACAACAATTTTTTTTTACAAATTAATGGCCATGGATGCATTTTATTCCTATCAATATGCTTATTTGTTTTTAAAGGAATTCTTGTAGGTAATTCTTTTATTGCGAATTGTCTAGAATTGATTTTGCGCTTATTATTTCAAGTCTTTGAATTGGAACTCATCGTGAAATGTGCGTAATATGAATGAAACGTATGCGGTCGGGGGGACTCCCGACAGGACCGAAGTTCCTTCTGACAAAAAATCGGACAAGTGTGAGTAGGACTCGCGCCCTGAGGGTTCCGTCTCAAAGCTGTGCTCACTCAGCTGTCCGAATTTCCAATTTCGGATTGAAGGACAAACGTAACTTTTTAGTTGAAAAAGAACTTTAAATAGAGTGGAGAGGACCGATTTAAATGAAATACAGACTCAATGTTATTTCAAGACACGGTCTATGAATTTCCGATCTCAGAGAACAAACTAAACTTTGCAGTTGATAATAAAATTATATAACGGAGTTTTCTCTTTACTTGAACTGTAAGACGTTGCTTCTCACCAATCTTCATGCTGCTAGGACAGCGGGAAGTACCATAACGGCTTTACATAGTTTATTTGCGTGTGTCTAATGTGCGGCATAAATGGCCGTATTTTTTATTGCGTTGACTTGGAAGTTTGATTTTATTTACAGCTCCAAGGAACTGTAAATCTTAAATCTTGTGATCATATTTCTACTTAGTACGGTTTAGAGAAAAAGGTTTTTACAGACAACGAAGTAAGAGTTCCATAAAAGATTATTTGAATTTATTATCTGCTTGTCTGTCTGTATGTCACCTTTTCATGCCGTAACGGCTGAACAGATGCAGATGAAAGGCGTAATATGGATATGCCATGACATGGGTTAGGCCATAGATACTTTGAATCCCGGTAGTACGGTCCTGTGAGATATTTTTTGACCTTTACGCGGGCAAAAGTTAGTACATAAGTTTGTCATACGGAGAAAGCTTGCTGCGAAAAGCTAAACATTATCGTATTAAGGTACAGTCACGAGCATAAATATCGACGGCAGCAAAGTAGAAAGAGTCAACTGCACTTTTTACGAAATTCACTTTTTACATAATTCGATGCAGGATTCTATTTTTATCATAATATTTTTTTCTGTTTAATTCTCAATTTTTGCCAATATTAAGGTGACCAATACGTGATACGTGAGTATATATAGACAACTACACATTTTTTTCACAAAGTGACGAAGTCGACACGGACATATTGGAACCCATCGAGTAGAGTACAAATATTTGTACTCTACACACATCAACAGAATCTAGGGATATTTATATTTCATCAAATATCTAAAAATCTATGAAGAATTTTCTGATATAGTAAATGGAAGAATGATAGGTTATTTTAAGGACTTTAATAAAAAATAAAAAACATTTCGTGATTTTTTTGTTTTAAACAAAAATGTGTTTTTTTTTTAATCGCCATAGAAAATTAGTATGATAAAAAAACTTCATTTCTTCTTCTGAAACTATTAATTATAATTAAAATTGAAAAAAATCTTATAAAACTTATCTAATAAACTTTATTAATAATCAGTTTTGCCACCTCTTACATTAATTACACATCGACATTGATTATTCATACTTAAAATTAAATTGTCAATGTCTTGCTGCGGTATGAGGTCCCATGTTCTTTGTGCAAGTGTTCGTAAAGTTGTTGTTCCGTCGTCAAATTTGGCAGGAAATCTCTCAAAGCTTTTCGTTGTTACATGTCCCAGGCATGCTCGATAGGATTTAAGTCGGGCGACTGTACAGGCCAATCCAAAACTTGAATATCGTGGTCTCGGAGAGCGGCCGACATCAGCCGCGCATTATCGTGAATGAGTAGAAATTCCTGGCCCATTTGGTTTCTGTGTGGGACAATAACAGGCTCCACTACCTCCTCGTGGTATTTTTGTGCAGTCATGCTGCCTTGGATCCAAACGAGCTGGGTACGTCCGCCAAGAAGAATTTCTGCCCACACCATGATCGTCCCGCCTTGGTATGAGTGGACCTTCTGAGGGTGCCGTAGACGGCTAACTCTCCCTGGAGTTCTCCAAACGCATGTTCTTCGTGAATCCGGATGAAACCCAAACCGGCACTCATCGGTGAGCAGCAGCAAAGACCATTGTTCGTCACTCCATGGTAAATGCTCCCGAGCCCACGAAAGCCGCCGACTGCGATTGCCACGTCGTAATGCTGGAACACGTAGCGGTCTTCGAGCATGAAGACCAACTTCATGCAACCTCCTTCGCACGGTTTGGTCGCTTACCAGCAGCTGGTGATCCTCCTGGAGCCTTTGTACTAGTTGCATCGCTGTGATATTGGGTTGTCTTCTGGCGGTCATTTGGAGAAATCGATCCTGTCTCTGCGTAGTAACAAGATATCTACCCGTCTGCCGTTCAGCCTCATCTCCAGTACTGCGATAACGTGACCACAACCTTGATATCACGTTTTGGCTGGTGTGTAGGGCCTCAGCAACGACGCGTTGAATAGCACCATTTTCTAACCTGCCCACGGCTCGTAACATTTCATCTCGACTCAAATGACGACGTGACATGACTTTTAAAGCTCACACGGCACGTTAAATTAAAAAAGAAAAACAATCTAATCCCTTTTCATTAATTAATATCAATAAAACAATTTAAATTTTCCTTAACGTAACAAATTACTAACAAATTTGGCGCCGTGTTTTTTTTCTTTTGTTTTTTTTATTTACGTTTTTAAATTTGGAAAATAGAATAAAAGAGGTGTCAATCTGTATATAAACTTTTTCTGGAAACTAAAAATATTTTAAACTATAAATTCGTAAATAATGTAGGATTAAGGTATCCCTAGATGTTGCGGGATGTTCGAAAGAGTTGTGGTTTTTTTTGTGGATGGGAAATCATCAAATGACTTCTCCCGCTCTGGGCGGAGCGGGAGGGCGTGTCAGACTTTTACTGACTAAAACCCACCCGTGTTCCTTCTGTTGCCTGTGCCGGGGCCACGGTAACTCTTTCGAACATCCCGCAACCCTAGCTGGCATCGGCCCTAGCGGACCCCGTCAATAGTGCTGACATCTCTTTGAGGCGCGCGTGGAACACGACGCGCCGTCGACTCGGGCTTGGTCCTAACCGGACGGCGAGCTACCCATTGCTCGCCGTCCGCAAGCTCGCGCCTACGGTGGCCGGGAATCGGCTGCCAATTCCCGACGCCCAGGGCGTCTCCTGCGGCGACTAGGGGCTTGAGGGCGCAAAGCTATTTATGTTCGCATAACTCGTCAAAATGTAGGGAACAGCAGATTTTTTTTCGCGATTTCAGGTTTTGTCCCGTAGTAAAAGTTGTTCATAATGATGAGTACAAGGACCCCTTAAGAGGTTGTACGTTATTTATGTTACACCTTGTCTAAAATATAAGTTGCCTGTCAAATGCCTTCTCTACGCAGATGTATCCAGTTTTACTTGCATCATCAGCAGTTGCAAGAGATGGTGAAATGTTAAGAGTGTGGGGCAAGTGAATGAGTTTTTATAATTGGGGAGTCTGTTTACAAGAGATGGAAGGATCGATGAACATGTGGAAAGAAAAGTGATTGCGGGAAATAAAGTGAATGGTGCTATACATGATGATGTCCAAAAAGGTGCACAATGGTGTGCCTACACTTATGTATGGAAATGAATGTTAAGTATGGCAAAAGAGGCATGAAAGTAGAATAAATGCTGTGGAAATGCGTTCCTGGTGAAGCATGTGTGGTGTGACTATGAATGATAGACTGAGGAATGATGTGATAAGGCAACGTTGCGGTGTAAAAGATGTGGTGACAAAAATTGAAAAGGGTATGCTTATATGATTTGGTCATATTGAGAGGATGAGTGAAAGGCGACTAACTAAAGGTATAAGCAGGTAAGGCAGGTACGGCAGATGTGAGTGAAATCGCTGGGACGCCCTAGGAGGACATAATAGTGGCCTTATGGGTCATGTTCTTCAGATAGGTCAGGTGCGTAGTACTTGCAACCGGCGTGTGTGCATGACCAGATGAATGAACGTAAACGAAGCAAAAGGAGTATATAAGGATCGTAGCAGGTGGCGTACTATAGTTTCTGCTTACCCCCATGGGAAGAAGGTGTGAGTTTATGTATGCAGATATTTTAGTACCTACACAGTCCACTTGTTGAAATATACTAAACCGAGTTTATATTGAAATCCATTTCCTCACTGTTCCCAGTAGAAACAAATAACCAATTTTATAACAATGACTGAACGAACAAAAGGCAAGGACTTTTATTTTTTCCAAACTTTCTTATAATTATACTTTTTTATACTTAATTAGAATAACTGCTATTTATTTACTAAACTTTACGCAACATAAAAGGTATGAAAGCGGTAGGCTATCTCATACCTTAATATATTAAATATTTATAATTTAACTACTGTTCAATTAATCATCATTCTAAATTGACTGTAAAAGCTCTTTTGCCATAAAATTACAAAATCAATTCAACCACGCCTCGAGTTTCTTTGCAGGACGTTAATGTTAAGTACATCTTTTTCATGGTTCAGTGGCAGTCCTTCGGGTTTGAGTATAGCATCTGGCGCCTTGAGCGTGGAGTTGTAGGTGGGGTTGAGTGGGTGCAGCGGTCCCCACGCGGTCACCGCCGCACGCGCCTCCTCGGTGCCAAGCTTGTAGTGACTGCCATCGCCTGTCCTAACTATCCTATTCCCGACCTGTGTATTACAAAAATCATTTAAAAATAAAAGCCTATGAAAGCAACTGTTGTAATGAGGGCGGAGCCCCAGCTTATATTGACACCAACCGGGCACAAATCCAGACTCCGGGCTGCTACTGAGAAGTTCCTGATGGAAAAACCTAATAACACTTTACCCGACCTAGGAATCGAACCTAGGACGTCATGCTCCGCAGTAGCGCTAGTGACCACTAGACCAACAATGCAGTCAGGCAGGAGAGGCGATGTTAATATAATAAATATTTATATCAAACTGTTTATTGTAACTTACCACTTCAGGTGAAGCAGTTTTCAAGTCATAAGCCAGTCCGATCTTCTCGAAAAATCGGATGATACTCGCGGATTGGTTGAAATGCATGGTCAGTTCAGCTGCCTTATAGTCCCAGGGGAACGCGTGGTGGTAGCTGTGCCAGCCCTCGCCCAAACTTATCATAGACACGAACCATGATTCCACTGGCTGCAATTTTCTGTAAAGTTATTAAGAAAATACTCAGTAAATAAACAGATTAATGATGTTTACGCAATCATTTTTATAAGTGTTAAGTCTACCAACGAACGTATAGTTACTGGTCGTAAGGCCGTGTTCCATACAGATAAGCTGCACTGTTGACGAGCCAAGTTTCGTTCAGTTGTATCATGTAGCGAGTGAAGTAACAAGTTAAGACTTTATAATAGAGGCTCGCCGAAGAAGTGCACTGGATTCCACACAGGTAGTTCAAAGGCTAGTATTAAGTATAATTGATAAAGATACCTGAGAAAGAAATAGTAAAGATATTACTGAACTGAACTGAACCACAGACAAACTGCTAGGGGAAGAAACGGTTAATGAAATATTTAGTTTACTTCTTTTGGAACATGACCATCCAGTCGGCTTGCATGTCACTCATGCCTATCTTCCTGCCGAGCTCGATGACTTCTTGTGCACGAGCCACCCGATGTGACAAAAGAAGAAGCCACGGTTAGAGTTGTGAGGATCAGCGTCCGTGTCCGAGTAGCGATGATGCAGACGGTGGTCGCGGCACCAGATGAACATAGAATTCTGTGAATGAATGATTATTTGAAACCTGAATTACGGATGACGTCATACATGTTATATGTATTTTGAACTTGATTTGATTACCTGTCCAGCGATGGCGTGGAATAGTAAGAACACAACCCTCAGAAAAGTATTTGCTTAATAAAAGATTTATGAGTGTAAAAACGATGCGCCCCGATTGTGACACCTTCAGTAGCCAGGAGCCCGACGAAGACAGCTGAAATAATTATAGTTTCATTAGAAATCATAACACAAGTAACGCAAATATTATAATATAATGCAATTTATGACTTACCCCATACAAAAATCTGCCATTTAACATAGCCCGTTAAAATAAGACCTACTCCCCAAAGACCAAGAATATGTATTATCAAGAACCCGCATTTTTCCAAACAATTGTATGCTTGTACGAATGATCTGCCCCAATTAGTATAGGTATAGAAATTGATTCTGCTTTAGTTTTGTTATTATTTTCTTTTTTGAGCTTGTTACACTGCTTGTATTTGTAGCTGGAACTTTGCTTTCCAAGTTTGCAGCTGTCATTTTCATGTTTTTGTTACACACATGGTACTTACTAGTTCATCTATTCACAACTGGATAATTCAGCTATTAGTCTACTAATAAAAGGAATAGTTAGTTTAAACTTGTGGGGCAGATGCGTAACACGCTTACATTAGGAATCGGTTTCATTTAGACAACTTAATGTTGTTGAGCAGACAAAGTTTTGAAACATATGAAGCAATGGATTAGCAAAATGCTTCAAAATCATTTAGATTGTATGTGGTATGTTACGCAATTAAGGTCAGCACCTAAATTGCGTAACATACCCAGCGTTCAATTTTATTAAAATACGTAATAAGTTTGAAATAAGGTTAATTAAGTAAATTAATTTAAAATAAGCAATTGAACTCGCTTTGAATGCAAATATTTGTATACAAGGGTATTTAGAACATTGTTTATATTTTTGTCTCGATTGTACCTAGTTTCAGTACCTAGCCTTGGTCATAAGAACGAGTCATTACTCGTTCTAGTGACCTAGGTACTACCAACCAACCACAACCAAATACAATACTGTGACACTGCAGTGGATACCCTGTCACCTGCTTCAAAAGCAGCCGATCTATTCTGTAAACATCACACCGTGAGCACTTAGGTGAAGTGAGTTTTAAGTGAGCTCAATCCCTAGTAGAGTAAGGTTTTTTTTAAAATTTTTAATTTAATAATTTATTGACACCAAAAATATTAACGTTTTAAAACCATGTTGCGTAAAAATACATTTGTAGGCTATAATGATAATAATGCAACATTATAGCATCTGTAGCCGAACTAGGTGAAAAACCTGTATCTCGGCATACAGCGCCAAACCTCTCTGACAATAGACTGAAAAATTTTAGCCAAACATTTACAATTTAGTTAGATATTACAAAAAGTAGATTAATATTACAGTTTATTTGTTATTAAAATAAAGAAAATGATTAGGTACACTTAAAAAGAGTTGTGGAGTGTGGACGAGAGTAAGTCAGTGTGTACGCATGTAGATATGTGTATGTGGGTGCGTGAGCTTGAGTGTGCATGTGGGTGTGATAGTATATGTTGAGAAAGTAGTAAAAAGTTGTATATGATGTAAAATAGCTTAAAGGAAACCTGGTTACTCTGGAATGATTAAAAGTTTTTCTGAGTCTTCATAAGATAGTGTCAAAAAGTAGTCCTTCATCTTATTTTTACACTGGGTTTTGTTTAGGGAATAAAATTGTAAGTAAGAGTTAAGTTTGTTATAGATATAGGGACCCAAAAATACAAAAAATCTTTTAATGAAAGACGTGTGTGGGTAGTGATTACGAGAACACACAATTTGATTCCTGCGTCTACGATTATCATTGGGGTCATAGCTCAAACCTTTATGTTGCCTTAGAACGATAGTAAGTATGAAGAGCTGACGGACAGTAAGAACTTCACAGTATTGGTACAATAACTTAGTAGAAAATAATCGAGGCTTAAAAGTGCAGACCTTTAGGATAGCGCGTTGCGCAATCTCAATAGGTTTAATAACCGTTTTAGGAGCTCCTCCCCAGGATGAGATGCAATAAGTTATTATAGACTGGCATAAGGCAAAGTAGATTTGTTTTAATAACAAAGCGTCCACAACATTTCTCAGCTTCTTGAAGACGTAAATGAGCTTTCTGACTCGAGCGCTAAGTAATTTTATATGGTCTTTAAAGCTGAGACTGCTATCTATCAAATCCCCCAAATATTTGATGGTGTTAACATGTTCTATTTTTTCGCAAGTGCAATTTATTCTCTGAGAGCATTGATGAGACACTATACTGTAGTTAGTCCCAATAAGCGGTGATTGACGAATACTGAAAGTCAGAAATTTTGTTTTTTCAGTATTTAGAGTCAAAAGATGAAAACGAAGCCAGTCGCTAACAACGTTAAATCCAGTTTGGGCAGCATTAAAGACCTCTTCCCATGTATCGACGGAAAAGAGGAGAGCTGTGTCATCAGCATATGATATTATATCGCCATTGGGAATGGTGATACTTGTGAGATCATTAATATATATGAGAAAGAGGGTTGGGCCTAAAATGCTGCCCTGAGGAATACCGAAGGAAACCGGAAGATCAGAGCTTACATGACTACCTATTCGAACGCTCTGTTTCCGCCCGGTGAGATAATTTTTTTTAATGTTTGTTACCTCAGTACTCCGTCATTTAAAAACCGATTTGGAAAATTCTTTTTTTATTTGAAAATAGATATTTCCAGATTGGTCCCACTTTTATCAAAATCCAGTTCTGATGACAGGATCCATGAGGAATTGAGGGAACTCCTCAAATATTATAGGCAAACACATAGTGCTTTTGATATTTTCAACAACAAGTCAAGCATTTGCATTCAGAAAGTATAATTCGATGAAATGGAACTGATGGAGAAGACCACATATGGCCACGGGAAGTCCTCAATGATAAGTATTTCACGGGTGGCGATAAGATATCTCGATTAAAATAGTTAAATTTTCCCAACATGACCTCATTCTCCTCTCCTATGTCCTAAAACCGCCTAAACCTGTCCCAAAAGTTCTGCACATGCGGAGTTTTGCGCGCATTTACATTGAGAAGCTTCGTCAGGATGCGTCAGATATCAGTTGGGATCATCTGGCAGCGGCGACAGCTCTAGACGATAAACTACGCATTTTCAATCGTGCGGTCCTTGCTCTATACGACAGACATGCTCCTGTTAAAAAAATTAAACTTCGGCGTCCTCCTGCTCCTTGGATGACGACCGGGGTTCAAATGGCGATGAGGCGCAGGGATCGGGCCTTTCATAAATTTAAAAAGGATCGTAGTGAAGCAAATCGGAACTTTTTCAAAGTTGCTAGAAATCGGTGTAATCAGATGATACGTAACGCTAAGCGCCGCCATATTCTCGAGAACATATCTTCTTCTTCACCTGCTGATATCTGGAAGTTCCTTGGTACTCTTGGTATCGGCAGACCACGTCATGTGGATTTTCCTAATACAATTGGCCTTGATGATATCAACCGTCACTTCACAACCACTTGTCATTTGGATTCCCAAATGTTGTCCCAGACGGTCAATTTCATTACTGGCTTAGCTAGTCCCATCATAGAACCATTTCACTTCTCTCCGGTCACCTTGGACGAAATTAAAAAGACCATCCTGTCCATAAAATCCAAGGCTGTGGGGGATGACGGCATCAGTCGTAGTATGGTCGTTTGGATCCTCGATACCCTACTTCCTCCGATTACCCACATCATAAACTTTTCTCTTGATTCCGGACAATTCCCATCCCTGTAGCGTATGGCCTATGTCCGCCCGCTTCCTAAAGTTTCAAACCCCTCCTTGCCCACTCACTTTCGACCCATTTCCATTCTCCCATTCCTGTCTAAAGTGCTTGAGGCCTGTGTTCACAAACAGTTTGCGGGGTTTGTTCACCGGAACAACCTTGTTAGCTCGTTTCAGTCTGGATTCAGGCCTGGGCATAGTACAGCTTCCGCTCTCCTTAAAGTGACTGGTGACGTTAGAGAAGCGATGGAGGATACTAAGGTTACTGTTTTGGTTTTAATTGATTTCTCCAATGCCTTTAACGCTGTCAGCCACGATATTCTCCTTGCTATGCTCTCTCATCTTATGGTTTCGTCCGAGGTTCTGGAATGGTTCTCTTCTTATCTTCGGGGACGCCGGCAGTCGGTTCGCGTTGATGAGAGCTCTTCGAATTGGCGTGACCTGGATGCTGGTGTTCCACAAGGCGGTATTCTTTCTCCATTGTTATTCTCCATCTTCATTAATTTTATAACTCACTGTCTTCGGTGTTCGTATCATCTTTATGCCGATGATCTTCAATTGTATACAGCTGCGCGGGTGGAAAGTTTATTGGATGCTGTAGCAGATGTAAACCGAGACTTAGATGCAATCAAAAAGTGGTCTGATAGTTTTGGGATGTCAGTGAACCCCTCAAAGTGTCAGGCCATTGTAATTGGAAGCTCGCGCATGATGGGTAGGGTGACGCTTAGCTCTCTTCCTCCTCTCATTTTCAATGGTACCGTCATACCCATTACCCCTACTGTGAAAGATCTCGGTTTGCATCTTGACTCGACGCTTAGCTGGCAGCGCCAGGTCTCTAATGTTAGTCAAAGGGTCAACGGTACTGTACGATCTCTGTAACGTCTGAGAAACTTTTTGCCCGCTAAGACGAAAACTATGCTTGTGCAGACTTTGATTTTCCCTATCATTGACTATGGTGACGTGTGCTACTTTGACTTGAATGCGGTGTTGCTGGATAAGCTTGACGGACTGCTTAACAATTGTATCCGGTTCATATTCAACCTTAGAAAATATGACCATGTGTCGAGCTACAGGTCTGAGCTCAAATGGATGCCCATTCACCAGAGAAGAAATTTGCGTGCTTTGACCACGCTTTTCTCCCTTCTTAACTCTCCCACTCCTCCTTCTTATCTAGTGTCTCACTTCCAATATCTATGTTCTTCACACGCTAAGAATCTTCGTTCTTCTAACAATCTTCTCCTACTCTGTCCTTCTCATACTTCTGACTTTGTTCATTCTTCCTTTCATATTCAGTCCATTCTTCTTTGGAATGCGCTACCTCTTGACATCAGGATGGCCACCAGTCGGTATGCATTTAAGCGGAGATTGCGGAGTTATTTTCAAAATAAATAGCGTAGAGTCATCTCAAAACCTCTCTCTCTTGAATTTGCATATAATATATATATAGGTAATATAGGTATATATTATAGTAAATATGTATGTATGTGTATTATAAGTTTATGACTTATTTATGTACAAATTGTTCCATTTCTAACAGAGCACCTGCCATCTAATCTCTTCACCACCCTTGGTTGACTGGTAGAGAATGCCTAAGGCATTAAGTCCGCCTTTGTACTTTTTTAAGTGCGAAAAGTTTAAATAAATAAATAAGCGACAATGACGAAGCCAATTTAAATAAATAATGCTGATGAAAATGGTACCATCGAACTGTTCTGATGATGAAACCGGAAGGTAAGGTAGGCACTAGACCTCCGTAATAAAACAATGTATCCTAGCCGTGTTTGAGCTTATTAGAATTGTCATGAGATGCACTCTGGCTATAAATTATTTTTAACCGACTTCAAAAAAGGAGGAGGTTCTCACTCAGTTCGTCGGAATCTTTTTTCTTTAAGTGTGTTCCCCGATTACTCGAAGACGGCTGGACCGATTTGAAAAATTCTTTTTTGTTTGAAGGGGTATACTATCCAGGTGGCCCCATAGTCATCAGGTCAGGATCTGATGATGGAATCCTGGAGAAATCGAGGGAACTCTGCAAATATTATAGACACACCGGTAGCGATTTGGGTATTTTTTATAGTTACTTGTGCATTTGCCTTCAGAAAGCACCATTTGGTGAAGTGGAACTGATGACGAAGACCACAGATGGTAAGATGGCCACCGGAACAACTCCATAATAGGTATTTCACGGGTTGCGATTCGATTACTTTAAAATTATTGCTAAGAAGTATAAGCTCGTCACAATTTATATGGTGAAGCGGAGCTGATGGTGAAGTACCAGGAGAACTCCTTAACAATTAACGTCCCTGCATCGGGAAAAGCAATGATTTATAGAAGGTGATGAGCAGCTGTCATTAGGCTATTGTAACTTCGATAAATTAAAAACGGACCCACTAAAAAGTGAAAAATAAAATACGTTTTTACAAAAAAAAAAAACAACCGACCTCCAAAAAAGCACTACAAAGTGAGTGAAAAATTACTTTAATTTCGGAAGTCGGTGACAAAAACCTAAAATACAGATCCAAAGACACCGACTTCCGAAATTAAAGTTATTTTTCACTTTGTTGTGTTTTTTTTGGAGGTTGGTTGTTTCTTTTTTTGTAAAAAAGTTTTTTTAGGTTATTGGCGAGGGCACATACTATCCGATACTATAATAAAAATGAAACAAGATTTCATTTCATTTTATTTCATAAACAATTTTCATTGTGTTGAAATCAGAATATACACGCAATTTACATACAAATACAAAAAAAGAAAAACAAAACCAAAAAACAACCCTGAATTATTAGTTAGCGCTCAAATAATGTGTCAAAACAGTTTCAAATTCAAACAGGTTTAGGTATAATGTCGCACAGTTTTAGCTATAATGTCAAAATATATATTAAATGTCAGCAAATTATTCTAAATTATATAATGTCAAAAGATTAAAAACAGAAAACATAAAATATAATTCATTTATTATTACTGTATGTCATTACTTTGGATATATTATACAGACATTTTTCTTATAAAAAGGCTTTTAATTTTGCTTTAAACAAGTGGGTGTTATAAATCAAGCTCCTTAGCTCAGAAGGCAACATATTCAATATCTCTACAGCTTGATATTTCGATCAATGTTCTACTATGTTAAATTTAGGTACTATACATGTTGTTTAAACATTCTTCTTCGCGTGCTCTCCCTAATATCACATTCCTCTTGTGATTCAAACTCATGTAGATACTTTGCAAAGAAACTTAGGAGGACTAATATGTATAGACTAGGAACTGTTAATATTGCTAATTTGCTAAAGTAATCTCTGCATGAGACACGTTGTGAAATTCTGACTGTAGTTCTTATGGCTCGTTTCTGTAAGACGAACGCTCTCTGCCAGTTATAACTGTAACTATTTCCCCACAGCAGGAGATGATATACCTTATTCTAGACTCGACCAGCGCGTAATATACAGCCTTTAACTGTTCTATATTCAATTCATCCCTAAGGCTCCTAAGTGCGTAACATGCTGACGATATGGATGATTCAATAACAGCAAGCTCCGGTTTCCAATTTAAATGCGAGTCTATGTTAATCCCTAAGAATTTAACCTTGTCCACTAATTCAATATTGTCTCCATTTATTTGTATATCTAAGTTATCATTATTACGAGTCGTGGTCTTAAATAACATGAGGTTAGTTTTACTTGAATTTAGTGATAAGTTATTGGCTGTAAACCATTCGCAGACTTTTTCTATAATTATGTTAGTATTTAATGTCAATTCTTCTATGTCTTTTGCCCCAATAATTACGTTTGTGTCATCCGCGAAAACTACAAGTTTCTCATTTGGCTGGGTTTTATTCATGAAGTTGAGTAAGTCATTTGTAAAAATAATATAGAGTATAGGTCCTAAAATTGACCCTTGGGGGACACCACGTTTTACATATGTCTTTTTTGACTTGTATGTGACTTCGTGGTTATTCTCGTCTGCACTTTCAATTTCTACATACATTCGTCTATTTTGTAAGTACGATTTCATAAGTTGTAATGTCTTGCCTCTTATACCATAATGTTCCAGTTTAGTAAGTAGTAGTTCATGTTCAATCATGTCAAAAGCGGAACTGAGGTCAACAAATAGTCCAACTACTTTCATTTTTTCATTTAACTTACCAACTATGTCATTTATTAAAGTATGCATAGCATCCGACGCACCAACACCTTTCTGATAACCAAACTGTCTCCGATTGAGAATTTTGTTAATACCTAAATGTAGCATCAGTCTACTCTTACTAATCCCTTCAAAGAGTTTTGATAAAGTTGGTAATAGGGATATGGGGCGGTAATTTTTCGGATTCGGATTTTTGGCACTTAGACCCTTTTTTATTTCTAGATTCCAATTATCACATACAGGATGTCCCAGAAGTCGACGTCAAGCCAGTATCGGATGATAGGTCAATAGTTATAATAGTTGACAGAAAAATATAACAAAAAAATCCTTGCTATATATTTTAAAATTTACGGGCATTTATAAAAAAAATCGAGATAACCTACTCCCTGTGACGGCCTATGACAATGCCAGATCCTGCCCCACCCTTACATTAATGTCCAAGAAATGTAAATTTATCAAAATTATCGCATGAAAATAGGACCCTTGGTTACTTAACTATTATTCTTTTAATGATGCGACAAAAAAAATAATGATAAAAGGAATTTAAAAACCCAAGGCCCATTTCCTGTTTATATCGATCGCGACTATCTGCGTTACTTAGTACGTATACACGTGGAACAAAACGAGTTATTTCATAAAAAAATAACATCTATTAATGTATTATGAATGGATTTTAATATGGATTTGGTTTAAATACACATAGTTAATGAAAATAATGTTTTTTTAATAATAGTATTATTAAGAATGTATATTCTCATCATTATTTCGCATTTGAGCCATAGTAGGTGATTAGGTGTAATGAAACGTCATTGACGTACTAATATTAGCTATGTCAAAAAGTCATTCATTGACATTCGCTCTGTTCTGCATGTTGTGTTGTGTGTGTTGCATTGTTGTTTGATTTTTACGCTCCCTAATCTCTCTGCGATCATATTACTGTTATATTTTCACGACGATTTTCGCTTTTGTACACGGCCTCGATCTCGCCTACTCGCCGACTTTGTGCTATTTGCTACGGATTCTGACCATTGCTTTCGACTTGGTTAACGATGTTGATGTGCTTAAATTGGCACTTGTGCGTCGACAGGATGCAAAGACATATTGTGTCTTCATTACAATCTGCACTGCAAACACTTCTCGTAAAATGGAAATCCTTGCAACAGGTATGTAGGTACTACGTACTACTATGTAGGTACTACAATTATGTCCTTAGTCAAAACTATTACTAAGGTTGATGTTGGTGTTATGTCATTCCTTCCTTTCATAGCCAAACATCCTAGGATAGCGTTGTAACAATATACAGCACTTATTTAATTATTTCTACAATTATAACTGCAATTAACCTAAACTTAAGGTACCTAACCTAAATGTAATAATTGTTCTTAGATTTAAACAGAAACCGCAAAATCTAAAGACATTTAAACGCGTTTTTAGTTATCACTAATAAAGCAGCAATAGAATGGCATACTTGTAACCCAACATTTATTTGATGGGTTAAAGCTCTATAGAGTCTCTGGCATTGTCCTTTTTTTTAAATTTTCTTTTTATTATGCAATCCTGAATTATGCTTCTGAAAACTGTTGCTTAAAAATTATAGCCAACTGCTCCTATCTAGAAGGAAATGTAATTTTTTTTCCAACCAAGTATTCAAAATTAATACTTTGCCAAGTTTTAAATGATTGTACTGAAAAAGAATGTACTACACGAGTTTGGCAAGTAACTTTAAAAGTTGGCGCATTTAATAAGGATTCCAAAATGGCACACATGCAAGATTATTTGTTGTATTAAGGAAAAAAAAAATTAAAGAAACCCAGTTGTAAATTAATGTTCCGTAGGTGTCTAAAATTATTTTTGTGTACCCCAATGTTTTCCCCGTTTGTCTGTTACGTAAGATTCTAGTTTGAGTGAAACGGAGGGAACCAGTTGACGAAGTCGCACCTTCTGCGTCCGTGCGTAACGGCCGCGCATTTAAGACTGTTGCGTACCGAGATTTCGCCAGTTATGTTTAAATCCCATGTAAAGGGGATCCCATCCATCTTTATACTGATAAAATAAATATTTCGACTTAAATCACATATATGTATAAACATTGGAGATACCATAGTAAGTACGTCATATAACTAGCCTTTTTCCCAACTGTGTTGGGGTCGGCTTCCAGTCTAACCAGGTGCAGCTGAGTGATAATAGAGATGGCAGCTGAGTGAGATATATACATAGAGCGACTGCCTATCTAACCTCCACAACCCAGTTACTGGGTAATACGATAACAATTAATTATACGGCTCCACTGTACTTTAACACCCGCGCGTTCGAGGCTTCACAATTTTTAACCGACTTCAAAAAAAGGAAGAGGTTCTCAGCTCGTCGGAATCTTTTGTTTTTTATGTGTGTTTCCTGATTACTCGAAGACGGCTAGACCGATTTGGAAAATTCTTTTTTTGTTTGAAAGGGTATAGGTGATTTCGTTGTCATCAGGTCAGTATCTGATGATGGGATCCTAGAAAAATCGAGGGAACTCTTCAAATATTATAGCCACACCTATAGCGAGTTGGGTATTTTTTATAGTAACTTGTATTTGCCTTCGGAAAGCACCATTTGGTGAAGTGGAACTGACGATGAAGATCATAGGTGGCCATCGGAACTACTCAATAATAAGGATTTCACGGGTTGCGATTTGATTACTTTAATATGGTTGCTAAGTAATTTATGCTTGTCACAATGCATATGGTGAAGTGGAGCTGATGGTGAAGTACCAGGAGAACTCCTCAACCGTTAACGTCCCTGCATCGGGAAAAACAATATTTTGTAGAAGGTGATGAGCTGTTGACATTAAGCTATTGTACCTTAGATAAATTACCAACCGACGCACGAAAAATAAAAATAAAATTCCAAAAACAAAAACAACCGACTTCCAAAAAAACACTACAAAGTGAAAAATAACTTTAAAATCCGAAGTCGGTGGCAAAAACCTAAAATACAGATCCAAATACACCAAATTCCGAAATTATAGTAATTTTTTCACTTTGTAGTGGTTTTTGGAAGTCTGTTGTTTTTTTAACCTACATCTACAAACGTCTAGTTTTTAAACGACTTTAAAAAAGGAGCAGGTTTTCAATTTTGTTACTTACCTGAGAACTCCGTCATTTGTAAGCCGATTTGAAAGTTATTTTTTGTTTGAAAGGATATACTCCAAGATTAGTCTCATATAAATTTAGTCAAGTTCAGATGAGTGGTTTTTGAGTTAGCTCAATAATACGTATTTTTTCCACTTAGTTCAGGTTGATGATGTTATAATAATTTTCTGTCACTGGTTATTTACATTCCAAGTAGTGGTATACGACTTTGTGTGAAGTAGGCACCACAAGTAAACATTGAAAAATAAAAAAATTAATTGCAAAGAAAAAACAACCGGCTTTCAAAAAAAAAAAAAATCCTAACAAAGTAAAAAAAAAAGTTTAATTTCGGAAGTCAGTGGCAAGAAACTAAAATACAGCTCCAAAGACACTGACTTCCGATATTAAAGCTATTTTTTTTTAACCATGGAGCCCTGCAAAGCGGGACTCCCTCGACCGCGCCTTATATTTCTTTTTTCTCAGCTCCTATGTTTTTGCGCCTTTTGGGGTTTTCATAAATACACTTTAAAGGGTTTTTCTACCCAAAAAAAACTACTATAAAAAGCGATTTTTTTTCACTTTGAGGTTTTCAAAAATACACTAAAAAGGGTCTATTTACTGTACCCAAAAAATATAACTATGTACTGTACAAAAGCGGCGGGTGGTAAAGTACCTACAGTGCTTCCGAAGATTCCATAGTACAACATAATAAGTAATAAGAGTTAGCAACACTTATCACTGTTTTGTTTGTTTTAGGATTTGGTTTTATTAGTGAGTCTATACAAACTAGAACTAACATCTAACCACTGTTAGCATCAATCAATGAAATCTGACCCAACTTATCACCGCAAGCTACAAACGACACAATAATATGTGGGCATCCAAGCAAAAAGGGTCCAGTAGTGGGATATTGAGTTAAGACCAGATTCGGTATTTAGAATAGTCAATTGATATTAAGGATTAAAAAAATATTCAAAGACTGGCACATTTTTATTTTATCAGAGAAATTGAAATTCTGAAAAAACTTGATTTGAGAAAAAGCATTTTCAAAGCTTGATTTTTGGTACTTAGTACATTTTCTGATCTTCGTAAGCACATTTTCTGGTACTTAGAAACATCATATAAAGTCATTTACTATATGAACTTGTAGATAATTGAGCAGTGATTAATAATCAATTAAAATCGAGAAATGCATTTTTTGACCCAACTTTACAAGACTGCGTATAAATATCTCGGAAACTAAATGCCGAGATCTGGACCCGTTTTGCTTGGACGCTCACATAATAAACATCGCTGTCAATATCATGGGGTACTGATAGCATTTTTTATTATATAATATATTTGCATACAAAGCCGAGTTCAAGTGCGTTCAATTGCTCACACATTCAATAGTTTGAACAAGGTTAAACTATTCCTTTTATAAGCAGACTCATACTCTGAATTAACCAGTTGTGAATTGATGAGCTCGTTGCAAGTGTGTAGCTAAGACTTGAAAATGGCAGCTGTAAACATGGAAAGTAAAGTTCCTGCTATAAATACAAGCAGTGTAACAAGCTCAAAAAATGAAAATAATAACACAAATCAAGCAGAATCAATTACTATACCTAAAGTAATTGGGACAGATCATTCTTACAAGCATACAATTGTTTGGAAAAATGCCATCGGGTTCTTAATGATGCATATTCTTGCTGTTTGGGGACTCGGTCTTACTTTAACGGGCTATGTTAAATGGCAGACTATTTTGTGGAGTAAGTCACAAATATTATTATATAATATTTGCGTTACTTATGTAATTATTTCTAATCAAACTTTATTATTGCAGTTGTCTTCGTCGCGCTCCTGGCTACTGAAGGTGTCACAATCGGGGCGCATCGTTTTTACACTCATAAATCTTTTAAAGCAAATACTTTTCTGAGGGTTGTGTTCTTACTATTCCAGACCATCGCTGGACAGGTAATCAAATCATCATGATTTGATTACGTCACCCGTAATTCAGGTTTCAAGTAATCATTCATTCACAGAATTCTATGTTCATCTGGTGCCGCGACCACCGTCTGCATCATCGCTACTCGGATACGGACGCTGATCCTCATAACTGTAACCGTGGCTTCTTCTTTTGCCACATCGGGTGGCTCATGCATAAGAAGCACCCCTGCGTCATCGAGCTCGGCAGGAAGATAGACATGAGTGACTTGCAGGCCGACAGGATGGTCATGTTCCAAAAGAAGTAATCAAATTTTTTATTAACCGTTTCTTCCTCTAGCGGTTGGTCTGTGTTTCAGTAATAATAATAATAAATTCATTTATTTCAGATTAAGTCCATACATGTGAAATTAAAAATTAAAAATATTAGATGCAAATATAATTAATAATGAATGAAACTAAAAATATTACAATTATATATAAACACTAGTTTACGCCCGCGACTTAGTCCGCGTGAAATTTCTGGTTCCCCCGACCCACCCCGTCGCATCGCATCGCCTGCCCGCGCTGTTACTTCGTTTTCGCTTAGCGCTCGTTCTTACTTTTTTCTTTTTGCTCGGCTTCTAAGGGTCCTAGCGTAATGTTACATATATCCTATAGCCTTCCTCAAGAATTGCGCTATAAAATGCAACAATAATTTTTCAAATTCGACTGGTAGTGACAGAGATTAGCGCATTCAAACAGTCAATAAAAAATAAAATGTGTAGGTAACTAATAGACTAAGCGCATTTTTCTTACTTTAAGCATTCTTATACTTGTCTGAATTTCTAAACGGAAGGTCCGATTCGAATAATTTAAAAAGGAATTTACATCAACTTAATCAAACTTGATTATGAAATTATTTATTTGGATAAAGATTAATACCATGTGTATGAAAACACCTTTGCAAATAATGCATTATTTTGTAACAAATTTGATTACTATTAAAAAAGTTATAGTGAGCCAACCTTAAAAGATAGACATATGCTATCGTGGACTTTTTTTAAGAGAAACAGTTCCGTCATACATGATTTTTACGTAACTTTCTTTAACCGTTTACGCAGCGCACGCAACGGAAGCTCTCAAAAGGAATAAATTTTCCCCGTTTTTGCAACATTTTTCATTGATGCTCCGCTCCTATTAGTCGTATCTATATAGCCTATAGTCTTCCTCGATAAATGGGCTATCCAAGACTAAAATAATTTTTCAATTTGTATTTCCTGAGAATAGCCCGTTCAACCAAACAAACAAACAAACCGTTCAGCTTTATACAGGATGCTCGGAAATTCAACCTATTCCTTGAAAGGGTTTCTTAGAGGTAGTTTCCAACAAATTAAGCCATGTCAACTACTTCTCTCTCGGCACTTATTTGGTATGTTTCTCACTCATGATAAATGAGTGATCATTTAAAAAAAAAACACATGCCCTAAATTCCCATAATTTTGGAAAAAAACGTTCTTACGTTGAAATAAAATCTTTTTAATTTTATTTTTTTTGCAATTTAGACGTATTTTACTTGAAAAAAATGTATGACACTTGGCACACAAATCTCGGAAATAAATTCACTGTTTCTTAACCTTTCTAAAAAGGTACACATGTTATCAACATATGACTCTAATCCAGCAAATAGGAAAGTTTAAATAAAAAAAATGCAGACATAATTAGAACATTCATTTCGTTTATTTACACAATCAATCATCAAAAACAGAGTAAAATTATTAGAGATCTTGTTCAAATTGCCTGCCCCGATTTCTTATGCAACACGCAGCTTCTGGTGTACTTCTGTAACTATCACACGCGTCGAAATTGTGTTTTTGATGTTATGGGCGGCTGTAAAAATTCTTTCTCTCAGCTCTTCACGGGATGCCACTGGAGTGGAGTAAACCAAGTCTTTCATGTGACCCCAAATGTAGAAATCCCAAGGCGTTAAATCGGGACTCCTCGCCGGCCAGGGAGTTGGCCCATCGCGATCTATCCATCGCCGAGGAAAATTCACATCCATCCACTCTCGTACGGCTCGGAAGTAGTGCGCGAGGTAGCCATCATGTTGATAAATCAGTCTTCTTCGTGTAGCCAGTGGTATATCCTCCATCAGCGGCGAGAACTCATTTCGTAAAAAAATTTCATAGGTGAGCCCAGTTAAGTTGTCCGGCAGAAAGAATGGGCCAATAATTTTATTGTGGACGATACCCGTCCACACATTTAAGGAAAATCTTCTTTTTTCGTAGATTTTGACCCTGAAGTGCGCATTATGGTAATTTCTTATACCGTCTCGGTCGAATTTCGACTCGTCTGTCCATAAAATACGTGTTAAGTAATCGGCTTCTTCACTGTCGCAGTTAATTAAAAATCGACAAAAGTCCATCCTTCTGGCTGGATCTCCTTTTTCAATGGCGTGCACTGGTGTGTAGTGAAAAGGGTAGAGATGTGCTGTATGCACAGTGAACCACACTTTCCAGTTAGAACAGTTAAGGCGTCTCGCCACAGCTCTCGTTGAAACCGTGCCATCTTCTCCGAACTGCCGCAAAATTTCATCCTCATCAGCAGGATCATACACTAGCGGTCTGCCAGCGTCACCTTGGAATCGCTGAACCCGTCCCGTTTCTCTAATGCGCCGATATGTTGAACCAACCACGCTCACGTCTGGTAAACGGCGAAAACGGAAACGGCTTTGGTATTCCTCTCGTGCAGCAGCTGCGTCACCGTTACAAAACCCGTAACAAAACAATGTCTATCTATGTTTGTAAAAGCAGTCATTTCAAAATAGTATTTAGTTAATTAATAACGATACGAAGGTAGAACGAAAGTTCTACCTTCACGAAGGTTCGAAGGAAACTAGGTGGTAACTACAACTAACTGATTGGATTGCTGAAACTGAGTGAATAAGTCAGTCTCGGCCGAGTCTCCGAATTACTCCGAAGATTTAAGAGTGACGGCCCCGGCATGGCATTTTTCTTGGAAACCTGCTACACCTGGCTAGGTAATCGTTTTTTTTTTTACTAATCCGTCTCAACGTACATAATATTTGTACCTTCTTAGAAAGGTTATAAAATACGGAATTTATAATCCACATTTGTACCTATGCCAAGTGTGCTACATTTTTTCAAGTAAAACACATCTAAACTTAAGAAAAATAAAATAACGAAGGTTTCTTTTCCACTCAAGACCGTTTGTTTCTGAAATTATAGGAATTTAGGGCATGTATGTGTGTGTGTGTTTTTTTTAAATTTAGGGCATGTATTTTTTATAAATTATTACTCATTTATCATAAGTTAGAAAAATAATAAATAAGTGCCGAGAGAGAAGTAGTTCTTTTTAAATATTTGTTTTTGGTGACCAGCCTGAAATTTTTAACAATAATCTATAAACCTCCATAACTCGGAAACCATTAATTTTTGACCCCTAGTTGGTAGGTCTTAATTTGTTAGAAATGACCTCTAGTACTCGTATAACCCCTTTCAAGGAATAGGTCGAATTTCCGAGCGTCCTGCATATTAGTATAGATTATAAAAGTCAAAATTGCAATTTTAAAAACAAAAAAAAAATTAAATTACGTTTTATCTTAATCTAAATTTAAATAATCACTAATAATAATATCTAATAGTAATATCTTCACTTTTTCGTTTTCAGGTATTATTATCAATTATACTTTATACTAGCCTTTGTACTGCCTGTGTGGGTGCCAGTACATTTCTTCGGCGAGCCTCTATTACAAACTATCTTAACTTGTTACTTCGCTCGCTACATAATACACCTGAATGGAGCTTGGCTCGTCAACAGTGCCGCTCATCTGTATGGAACACGGCCTTACGACCAGTAAGTATACGTTCGTTGGTAGACTTAACACTAATAAAAATGATTGCGTAAACATCATTATGCTGTTTGTTTATTGAGTATTTTCTTTACTAACTTTACAGAAAATTGCAGCCAGTGGAATCATGGTTCGTGTCTATGATAAGTTTGGGCGAGGGCTGGCACAACTACCACCACGCGTTCCCCTGGGACTATAAGGCAGCTGAACTGACCATGCATTTCAACCAATCCGCGAGTATCATCCGATTTTTCGAGAAGATCGGACTGGCTTATGACTTGAAAACTGCTTCACCTGAAGCGGTAAGTTAAACGTAAAACACATAAACAGTTTGATATAAATATCTAGTGGTCATTAGCGTTACTGCGGAGCATGACGTCCTAGGTTCGATTCTCAGGTCGGGCAAAGTGTTATTGGGTTTTTCCATCAGGAATTTCTCAGTAGAAGCCCGGAGTCTGGATTCGTGCCCGGTTGATGTGAGTATAAGCTGGGGCTCGCCCCCATTACAACAATTGCCTTCATAGACTTTTTTTTTTAAATGATTTTTGTAATACACAGGTCGGGAATAGGATAATTAGGACAGGCGATGGCAGTCACTACAAACTTGGCACCGAGGAAGCGCGTGCGGCGGTGACCGCGTGGGGACCGCTGCACCCACTCAACCCCACCTACAACTCCACGCTCAAGGCGCCAGATGCTATACTCAAACCCGAAGGACTGCCACTGAACCATGAAAAAGATGTACTTAACATTAACGTCCTGCAAAGAAACTCGAGACGCGGTTAAATCGATTTTGTTATTTTATGCCCATTGAGCTTTTACAGTTAATTTAGAATGATGATTAACTGAATAGTAGTTAAATTATAAGTATTTAATATTTCTTAAGGTATAAGATAGCCTACCGCTTTCATACCTTTTATGTTTCGAAAAGTTTAGTATATTTTACTTAAGTATAAAAAGAATAATTTTAAGAAAGTTTGGAAAAACTACTAAACATAGCATTTATTTTAATTATAAAAAAGTATAATTTTAAGAAGGTTTGGTATGAATAAAAATCCTTTAAAAACCCTTGCCTTTGCTCATTCAAGGAGTCATTGTTATAAAATTGGTTATTTGTTTCTACCGAGAACAGTGAGGAAATGGATTTCAATAATAGAGCCTATTTAGTATGTTTCCAGAAGTGGACTGTGTACTAAAATATCTACATACATAATTTCACGCCTTCTTCCCATGGGGGTAGACAGAAACTATAGTACGCCACCTGCTACGATCCTTACATACTCCTTTTGCTTCGTTTACGTTCATACATCTGGCCATGCACGCACGCCGGTTGCAAGTACTACGCACCTGACCTTTCTGAAGAACATGACCCATAAGGCCACTATTATGTTCTCCTAGGGCGTCCCAGCGATTTCACTCATATCTGCCGTACCTGCCTTACCTGCTTTTACCTTTAGTTAGTCGCCTTTCACTCGTCCTTTCAACATGGCCAAATCATATAAGCATACCTACTCTTTTAAATTTTTGTCACCACATCTTTTACACCGCAACGTTGCCTTGTCACATCATTCCTCAGTCTATCATTCATAGTCACACACACACACACATGCAAAAAGAACGCATTTCCACAGAATTTATTCTACTAGCATGCCTCTTTTGCCACACCCAACATTCATTTCCACACATAAGCGTAGGCACCAGCACACCATTGTGAACCTTTTTGGACATCATCATGTATGGAATTCACCATTCACTTTATTTCCCGCATTCACTTTTCTTTCCACATCTTCATCGATCCTTCCATCTCTTGTAAACAGACTACCCAAATATAAAAACTCATTCACTTGCTCCACACTCTTATCATTAATTTTCACATCACACTACGACACATTACTCTTTCAAACATCATGACCTTCGTCTTCCTCACATTTCTATTCATCTCTTTCATCTTATATGCTTCATCCATCACGGTCACCATGTCTTGCAACTGTTCTACTGTTGCAAGTAGAACTTGATACATCTTGTAGCGAAAAGAAAAAAGGAAAAACTTTTTTCACCACTTCACGTTTAATTTTGTTCTTTTTTTTTAAAAAAAGGAAAACATTACAATTTAATATAAAAATAAAAAAAATAATATTTAATGTAAAAAAAATTGCGGGTTGATTTATGTAAAAATAAGAAAATAAATAACACAGAAAACTTTGGTCCGAATGGGTAAAGTCCGCGAATATCGAAAGAAAAAAAAAGACGTCCTATCAAGTCGATTGCAATCGCTATTAGGTAACGCTCACAAGATAAACGGTAAAAGGAAAAGAGATCAGAGAACCAAAGTATCTCGCATTTTACAGGCTTGAAAATTTAAAATAAAATTGTCAACGAATTAAAAGTTTGCAGAGAGTTAAACTAACGTTACTTAGCTAGTATATAACAAATATCGTAAAAAATCGTTGTCCAACGTAATTACGTCCGGCGAGGTGTTGCAGACAGCAGGAGGCGCTGGCAGAGTGGTCCACGTGGTTGTGTGGCCTTCGCGTTTGGATGCGGCCAATTACTCCGCGTTGACCGTCGATGTCAAGCGTTTATTTGGGCCAGAACCTGGAAGCCGAAATACGGCCTGTTCTAAACTGATTAATCCTAAGACAAAATGAATTAGGGTTAGACCAGAAAGATCAGACTGAACTTACGATTGAGGAAAACGATTAAAAAAAGATACGCACCAGGTTAATTAAGATGAAACTTCCCGACTCAAACCATGAAAGTATGGGATTCGAACTTGGAAAAACGTTCCTATGACAATAAATAGCAGATACTAGCACAGAAAGTAAAAAAAAAAACATAATCCTACTACGCCAACAACATAACAGGAATACATACCGAAAGTAAAAGAAAGGGCGACGTCGAAAGCAACTTTGCTTTTATTATACAACAAGAAAACGTATTAAAAACATAGACACGTAAATTTTCAACTAACTGGGTCAGTATCAACAGATCAACTTTTTGCAACTGACGCACCATACTGGAAAAAATGAGGACCCATCTGTCAGAAAAAAATAATTCGAATCACGAAATAAAAAGGTAAAAAAATATCGACCAGAATCAATGATAAACGGAAAAAAGGTTGACATTATGGAACCAAAAAGTTTTGACATGTAGGGTTATGCTGCATTACCCCCTTTCCAACAAAAAAAAGAAATATATATATATACAACAGAAATATGGCAACCCTATAATAATGTGATAACCCTATAACAAAGTGACAATCCTATAAAATAAACGATAGAATAAGAAAATAAATTAATTAACCTACCTATTGCAATTTACAACCTAGAAGATAATGAAAATACATCTAACAAACGACATCGAAGTGCAGCAGATACAGAATAAAATCGAAAGACGCCTTCAACTTAGACGTTATCAGCGCGAGCTCTAAATGTTTCCACTAAATCTGAGTAACCTAGAGACTTAAGAGCAAAAGACTAAAAACTAACAATCCTCAGGACAAAGACTTAAAACCTTATAGAGACTAATTAAAACTATATGTACCTAACTAACCTAAATATCAAAGGAGCCCTGAAAAATATACAAGAAACAACGTTTGCGAAAGAAAATAGCCTCAGTCAAAGAAGATCCGACATAAGTCAAAGAAGATACGACATCAGTCAAAAATAGGCAACATCAGTCAAAAAAGCGTCATCCATCAAAATAAGCGACATCAGTTAAAACAAGCGACATGAGTCAAAACAAGCGACATCAGTCAAAAGAGACTTCAGTCAAAAGAGACTTCAGTTGAAAGAGACTTCAGTCGAAAGAGACTTGAGTCAAAAGAGACTTGAGTCGAATGAGACTTCAGTCGAAACATGTCGACAGAAGTCAAAGGAAAGTCCGAAGGACTAAGTGGTCCTAGTACGGCAAAAAATTAAGCGAGCTCGTACGCTCGGGTAAATAAGAGGTAAAGCAATAGAAGGATTAATAGCGATGTTAACAAAAAAAAACTCAGCAAAGAAAGAAAGGTATGACGCCAGTTGATTCCGACTTTCAGCTAAATTAACGCTTTGAGTCCGACTATCCCGCATTAACCTCGGCAAAGGAACAAAAATTCGACGCCTGTTGAGCCCGACTTTCAGCTAAATGGATGCTTAGAGTCTGACCATAAGCACAGGTTGAATCTATAAGGTCTTCCCTGCTGAATCATTGGAGTTACCAACTGTATGAATCAAATAGAAACGTTAACAAAATTATTGTTAAATGCTCCATTGAAAACCCGGAGTAATTGAGACACAAGACTTTGTTAAACCACTTGGTTTTATCGAAAAAAATTATCGACAATGGTACATCACTAAACACAAGAACTAAGCTGTAAATAAGACGTAATCAAAAAGTTCCACTTGTGACAACTAGATGTCGCTGTGGATGGTTTTAGAAATGGTAGTTTGTCGAGATATTTACGTAATTTAAAAATGAGTATTTTGTTTACGTAAATATTTTGTAATTCTTGGTTACAAAGGAAATAAATGTATGTAAAACTAATATTCCAATTAAATTAATGTAAATCGGACAACGCGTTTTGAAGTTGTAAGAAATTTTTTAAGGATATCTTTTATATGATATTTTCCGGAATGGGCAGAATCATAATCGTGAAGGACATAGGTGGTTCTAGAAATGACTCTAGTCACACGACAAGCGAAGAGCAAGCTTTCCCGAAAAATAATTTGCTCCAGAGGATCTAGCAAAGTTACGTCTCCATACAGTGTCACCAACGTTAAGAGTAACAGCCGACCGGTTCGTATTATAAGCCCGAGAATTACGAAGGAAAGCCATAGAAAGATTATCAGCTACTTTCGCATAAACCTCAACAAGAGCCTTCTCGGTTGGTAAAACCACACGCCATGGATCAGGGGTAAGAGGACTAGTAATAGGCATGTGTCTTAAGAGAACGCCATTTTGAATGGCGTATGCCACATTTGAGGTGTATTGCGAACACCAAAATATACCTTTTTGTACCACATGTCATTAGAGTGCTCGGGACCGAAAAGAAGAAGGAATTTTATTGTTTGTAGTTAGGACAAACTGTTTAATATGAAAAAGAGATAGTTTAATCAAAATTGTAGGGATATAAGAATAAACATCTATGAAAACTAAAAGCTCAAAAAGGGAATTAGTGAAATAAAAAATGTTCAGGGTCTGATTTTTTTGAGTTAATGTTTAACAAAACCAAAATGTATGAAAATATGTCAAATATTATTGTTTAATAAGATAAAGGGATAATTTAATACCAATAGTAGGGAAACCAGATGAAAATAGAAGCGAAAAAATGTTTTAGGCTGTATGATCATGTTGTCTGTGCTTTTGTTGAAAAACATGTTTTGTGCTTTTGTGTCAAAGGCATAGAATTAGAAAGTATTACATAATAAAGTTCCTAGGAAAAATTGGAAGGGAAGAATTCAACAAAATTAAATGCGGAGAAACCCTGAATGAAATAGGTAGAAGCCTGCAAATAATAAGACTTCCACATCAGAGTATCTCACACATTGAATACCTCCATCTGCCATATTAAATCATAAGAAGAACCAAAACAGAATAAAACAATCCAAGAGTATGTTTACAAGTTTCATGGCTCTTTTGCCATACTCAACATTCATTTCCATACATAAGTGTAGGCACCAGCACACCATTGTGAACCTTTTTGGACATCATCATGTATGGAATTCACCATTCACTTTATTTCCCGCATTCACTTTTCTTTCCACATCTTCATCGATCCTTCCACCTCTTGTAAACAGACTCCCCAAATATTAAAACTCATTCACTTGCTCCACACTCTTATCATTAATTTTCACATCACACTACGACACATTACTCTTCTCTTTCAAACACCATGACCTTCGTCTTCCTCACATTTCTATTCATCTCTTTCATCTTATATGCTTCGTCCATCACGGTCACCATGTCTTGCAATTGTTCTACTGTTGTTGCAAGTAGAACTTGATATATCTGCTGCAGCATAACTCTGCATGTCAAAACTTTTTGGTTCTTTATAATCAACCTTTTTTTCGTTTGTATTTGAGCCTGGTCGATTCTTATCTTTTTATTTCGTGATTCGAATTATTTTTCTTCTGACAGATGGGTCCCCATTTTTTTCTGGTTGCAAAAGTTGAATCTATTGATACGGACCCAGTTTGTGGAAAATTAACATCGAGATATAAGTACTAACGTACTAGAGAAGACACCGTAAATTCCTACTTTGTCTCGTTCAACTGCGGCGATCGCGCCGCACCGTCGCCGCACGTCACTCAGTCGCTCTCTAGCTCTTTCGCGCCTAGTACTTCCGACAATAATAAATTAATTCATAGAAAAAATCGACGACGAAATGCCTTGGTGTGTGTTGAGATATTGTACTAATAATTCAAGGAACACGGCAAAGTGCAAAGGAATTACTTTTCATCGGTAAGTAAACTAATTTCCTTGTTTTACAAATTAAATAATTACCACGCGCCATATTGTATTGTTTGTCATAGACTAATCAAACAGAGTGCAATGTAGGTAGATTAGACTGACATTACGGTGAAAATATCGTATGTTGTGTTTTTAATGTTGATATTAATATTTAGTTTTTTAAACTATCGTACTTTAAACAGACAATTATTAGTCTTAACGGGACTTAGCACGAACCTTTCATTTATATATTTTTTTTCTAGTCTTGCGCAACCACAGTGGATGTAACTACATCGAAACGTCAGCAGATATAAATAAATGAATGGTTCGTGCTAAGTCCTGTTAAAACTAATAATTATATATAGAAAAAGATTAGAGATAGGTAGAAAAAGATTTAATAAATTTTCCTCATAATTAACCAGACAGTTTTTACATTGATGTTAAATTAGTTTTGGATGTAATTAATTATTTTAAATTCTTATCCAGATTTCCACGTCCAAGTCATAAAAATAGAGAAAAATGGATCCGATTTGTTCAAAACAATCGCTGTGAAGAGACCTGGCTACCATCCGATCATAGTTACATATGTTCGTTGCATTTTCGTGAGGGTGATAAGTATGTAACGAAAGGGGGAAGGCATTTTCTAAAGAAGTCTGCTGTGCCCTATGATGATGTGAGTATCAATATAATTTTAAACATTTGATGCTCCGTTTGTATTAATTCCGAGTATGGTGACAACATTTCATTTAGCCGCCACTAACATTGTGTTGTTTGTTTTAGCAAGACACTTTGTGTCATGGAGCCATTGAGCCGATTTCAGAACCTGTCAGTGAGTCCGAATCGGTTTTTGATACCCCAAGAAAAATCATCCTGAGACGTCAAATTCGGACCTTGACGTCGGCTAAAAAAAAAATATCGGAAAAATTTAAGAAAGTTCAACGCCAAAATAGAAATCTTAAGAAAAAATGTGAGTCATTGAAGCTTCTTGTAAAATCATTAAAAACGAAATTTCCACTCGGTGAGGTAGCTGAGAATAATTTACTGGCAAAGGCAGAATTACTCGAAATCTATAAAAGAATGTCAAAGTGTAAAAAGAATAGTAAAATCTCTTTAAAATATCCTCCATTATTACGTAAATTTGCATTAACCCTCCATTACTACTCGCCAGCTGCATACAAATATGTGAGAGATATGTACGGCAATCTTCTACCACACACAAGAACTCTCTCGTCGCTGGTATGGAACAATTAATGCTGAGCCAGGATTTACAAATGAATCGTTTGAAGCTCTAAAAAAGAAAAGTACTTTAAGTCAGCAACCTCATATATGCAATCTAGTATTCGACGAGATGGCTATTAGACGCCAAAAGCTTTTTCACAATCAACAGAAGCTTGGTGCTGTGAATTTTGGTGCTGGTCCTCAAGAAGGTGATGGAGATGATCATGTTGCGTCACAGGCGTTAGTATTTATGTTGGTGTCAGTGACTGAAAATTGGAAACTTCCTGTAGGCTATTTTTTAATATCAGGTATAACTGCAGAAACAAAAGCTAATTTAATCACTACATGCTTGCATAAATGTCATGACGCCGGAGTTACAGTCGTTAGCATGACATTTGATGGATGCCCTGCAAATTTGTCAGCTGCAGAAATTTTAGGGTGTAAACTGACGAACCCAAATGATTTGGTGACCCATTTTCCACATCCATCTACAAAGGAGAAAGTGTGTATATTTCTTGATCCATGTCACGTCATCAAACTTATAAGAAACTCATTTGAGAAAAAAAGATTATTATTTGACCAAGATTGTAAGAAAATAAAGTGGCAGCTGTTGATTAATCTAAATAAACTGCAAATGAAAGATGGTCTTAGGTTTGCCAACAAACTTACACCACGGCATGTGTACTTCCGTAACCAAATTATGAAGGTCCGTCTTGCTACTCAACTCTTAAGTAAGAGTGTAGCCAAGGCATTGCAGCTATGTGACGAGGATTTGAAGTATACACAATTCGCGGACTCGTCGGCTACAATACAATTTTTGGAAACGTTTAATGATTTTTTTGACACAATGAATTCAAGAAAGTGTTATTTTTATGGGTTCAAGCGACCAATTGACGCCATAAATAAGTCAGAAGTACTGAATTTTTTGTCAAAAGTAAAAAGATACATATTAAATTTAGAATTTCATATAAAATGCAGAAGAGTCGTAAAAAGAAAAGATTTAGATCCACGTATTACTTTGTCGATTTCAAAAAAGAAAATTGTTGAATCGGCTAATAAAACAGGATTTATAGGAGCTTTGATTTGTATAGAATCTCTAAAAACTTTATATCAACATGTAGTAGAAGAAAAAAAATATATGAAATATATTTCTACATACCGTCTGAGTCAAGATCATCTAGAGCTTTTCTTTGGGGTCATAAGAAAGCACGGCGGGTACAATAATAACCCCAACGTCTTACAATTTCGAGCTGCCTACAAAAAAACCCTGAACCATTTGGAACTTCGTTCATCATTCACGGGTAATTGTATACCTTTAGATAATATAAACATTCTATGTAATTCTTCAACAAATGTTATTAATAGTACGACGCCCTTAAACAGACACGACGATGAGGAATACGAAATATTGTCAGCAACTAGATGTTTAGAATCTGATATAGAAGCTGAACACAACTGTCATATTTTTTCCGATACTCTCAGTTCCCAACAAATACCATTTGGTTCTCAATTGATAGTCGGTTACATATCTGGCTACATTGCTCGAAATCTCACAAAATCATTAAAATGTGAAGAATGCGTGGACGCATTAACAACAGCAGAAAGGCTGCCACACCATAAACTTATAACACTATTAAAGACATGGGCGGATTGTTATATTCTTCAGAAGACGTATACAAAATATGTGTGATCACATAAACTATCATACGAAAACTTATAAACCAAAGTGGTGGAATTAGCCTCTCCACGAAATACTATTACAGTTACATTACTGTAAATACTTTGGAGCATTTTATTCACACGGAGGTATTTACATCTTTGGTTCAGCATTCATTTTGCCAACCAAGTACACTGAATCATAGAATTCGTTTGATTCGGGCGATTATTAATAAATATACTACTATTCGTTTAAAACATGAAGCAAAAACAGATCAAAGCGTTGATTATTCCACAAAAAGGCAAAAGATGACTAAACTCATATTATTTAAGGGTAACTAAATAAAATATATCAAAAAAATAAATTGTCTATTATTTATGAAATAAACCCTGTAGGCAAAATACCTACGTTGTCCATTCTGTAGTACTCCTGTCATAGTCTATAGGGAAGACATGTTGTTGCACTTTGTCGAAGAAAACGCGTAAGTGCCGTGATTTACATGGCGCTTACGATCTTTTTGCCGAGAATAAATACACTTCCGCAGCAAATCTAGCGCTGTGGTAAATTAGTTACGGTTTAGACGAATTGTTATTATTTTAGCGCTGCAGCGAACTAAAGATTCAAATTACGAAGAATAGGACAATTCAGTTATTTGACGTAGCTTCTCTAGTACGTTAGTACTTATATCTCGATGAAAATTAACGAGTTTTTTTCAAGTGATTCAGACTATCTCTGCCGTCCTATTAATAACTTATGGCAAAACTATATTGAGAATGGTATATTAAGTATTATTCTAAGCATTCATCTTTATTTTTTCTGGTACGTATCTTTTAACAGTTTTCCTCAATCGGAAGTTCAGTCTGATCACGCTGGTCTAACCCTAATTCATTTTGTCTTAGGATTGAACGGCTTTGAACAGGCCGCCTTTCGGCCTCCAGGTTTTGGCCTAAAATTACGCTGGACGTCCTTGGCCAACGTCGAGAGTTGGGTCGCATTTAGACCACTGAAGGTTTCACAAACAACGCCAGTTCCTGAACCTGCGACAATCTACAGTCTACGTCACCTCGCCGGACGCAATTACTTAAGCCACGGTTTTTTTTATGATAATTTTACGTACAAATTTAATAGTGTAGATAGTACGAGATTTTTTTAATTCATTAACTATTTAATTTTATTTGTAAAATGCGAGATACCTTGGTTCTCAATTTTTTTTATAACGATATGTTTTGGTAGCGTTATTCTTCATTTTTTTACCTTTTAATGTTATTTTCTATTTTTATTTTAAAAACTAAATTAAACGTGTCGTAGCAGAAAAGTGAATCTTCCGTCTTTTTATTTTTTTTTTCGCTACACTGCGTAGAGAAGGCATTTGACAAGCAACTCATTCATCCTCAATCCGCACTCACCCTCTCTCAAATCTGTCTGACAACTTTCTCTGTACAAGTTGAACAGCCATGGTGACGCTACTCTGCTGAATATTGAAGTAGTTTTAAATGGCGATGCGCAGACTTTACTACGTAATGCACTCAATCAAAATGTAAAAAATTTCAATGATGTATAACGACACTGGAACGTGGTATCAATGAACATAAAAGAAAGTTTAACAACACAACAACAAATTTTTTGGATGCATTTTAGATTAGATTAGATCATTTATTTGTCCAAAACATAAGTATACACACACATGGCATGCAAGATGTTACATAAAATCATAGCACAGTCATGTTTTGTCTTAACGGCGTACAAATATAAACAGGTAGGTCATTTTTATTAGTAGGTTTGCCCATTATTCAAAACAATTAACATATCAAATGAGGAAAAAAAAAACAAAAAAAAACAATCAAATTATAACAAATATACCACAGAATAGTATCATCAACTCGTCATCGAAATGTATAATAAAATCAAATTAGCCAGTCAATAGTCAAAGTAATTAGGATTAAAAAAAAATATATATAAAAATGTTAAAACACAATGTTAATAAAACTACATCAATACTTTGTCTGTTAAAAACTCGGAAATATTATAATAGGCTTTTTGAATTAGAAAGATCTTTAATTTTTTCTTAAATAAGTTAACATTCAGTTCTTTAATGTGTGGCGGAATGTGGTTGAATATATGTGTTGTATATATAATATGTGGCGCCATGCAGAAGACACTTTTATGCATCAGTGCTGTCTTGGACTGTCTTACACACAATGTACCCCACACAATGTGTCCCGTCGACTTCGTTACTTAACATAAATAACGCACAACCTTTTAAGGGGTCATTGTACTCATCATTATGAACAACTTTTACTATGGGACCAAACCTCAAATTGCGAAAAAAAATCAGCTGTTCAGTATTTACGTTCGCATAACTCGTCAAAATGTAGGGAACAGCTAATTTTTTTACCAGGTACTTGCAACTAGCGTGCGTGCATGGCCAGATGTATGAACGTAAACGAAGCAAAAGGAGTATGTAAGGATCGTAGCAGGTGGCGTAGTATAGTTTCTGCCTACCCCCATGGGAAGAAGGCGTGAGTTTATGTATGTACACAGTCCACTTCTGGAAATATACTAAACCGGCTCTATATTGAAATCCATTTCCTCACTGTTCCCAGTAGAAACAAAAGGCAAGGGTTTTTAAAAGGACTTTTATTTTTTCCAAACTTTCTTAAAATTATACTTTTTGTACTTAATTAAAATATACTTAACTTTACGCAACATAAAAGGTATGAAAGCGGTAGGCTATCTCATACCTTAAGAAATATTAAATACTTATAATTTAGCTACTATTCAATGAATCATCATTTTAAATTGACTGTAAAAGCTTAATGGGCATAAAATTACAAAATCAATTTAACCGCGCCTCGAGTTTCTTTGCAGGACGTTAATGTTAAGTACATCTTTTTCATGGTTCAGTGGCAGTCCTTCGGGTTTGAGTATAGCATCTGGTGCCTTGAGCGTGGAGTTGTAGGTGGGGTTGAGTGGGTGCAGCGGTCCCCACGCGGTCACCGCCGCACGCGCCTCCTCGGTGCCAAGCTTGTAGTGACTGCCATCGCCTGTCCTAACTATCCTATTCCCGACCTGTGTATTACAAAAATCATTTAAAAAATAAAAGCCTATGAATGCAATTGTTGTAATAGCGGCGGGGCCCCAGCTTATATTGACACCAACCGGGCACAAATCCAGACTCCGGGCTGCTACTGAGAGGTTCCTGATGGAAAAACCTAATAACACTTTGGCCGACCTAGGAATCGAACCTAGGACGTCATGCTCCGCAGTAGCGCTAGTGACCACTAGACCAACGATGCAGTCAGGCAGGAGAGGCGATGTTAATATAATAAATATTTATATCAAACTGTTTATTGTAACTTACCACTTCAGGTGAAGCAGTTTTCAAGTCATAAGCCAGTCCGATCCTCTCGAAAAATCGGATGATACTCGCGGATTGATTGAAATGCATGGTCAGTTCAGCTGCCTTATAGTCCCAGGGGAATGCGTGGTGGTAGTTGTGCCAGCCCTCGCCCAAACTTATCATAGACACGAACCATGATTCCACTGGCTGCAATTTTCTGTAAAGTTATAAAGAAAATACTCAATAAACAAACAGACTAATGATGTTTACGCAATCATTTTTAATAGTGTTGAGTCTACCAATAAACTGCTACTTACTGGTCATAAGGCCGTGTTCCATACAGATGAGCGGCACTGTTGACGAGCCAAGTTCCGTTTAGTTGTATCATGTAGCGAGTGAAGTAACAAGTTAAGATAGTTTGTAATAGAGGCTCGCCGAAGAAATGTACTGGCACCCACACAGGCAGTACAAAGGCTAGTATAAAGTACAATTGATAATAATACCTGAAAACGAAAAAGTGAAGATATTACTGAACTGAACCACAGACAAACTGCTAGAGGATGAAATGGTTAGTAAAAAAAATTGTTTACTTCTTTTGGAACATGACCATCCAGTCGGCCTGCATGTCACTCATGTCTATCTTCCTGCCGAGCTCGATGACGTAGGGGTGCTTCTTGTGCATGAGCCAACCGATATGACAAAAGAAGAAGCCACGCTTAGAGTTGTGAGGATCAGCGTCCGTATCCGAGTAGCGATGATGCAGACGGTGGTCGCGGCACCAGATGAACATAGAATTCTGTGAATGAATGATTATTTAGAACCTGGATTACGGATGACGTCATACATGTTATATGTATTTTGAACTTGATTTGATTACCTGTCCAGCGATGGTTTGGAATAGTAAGAACACAACCCTCAGAAAAGTATTTGCTTTAAAAGATTTATGAGTGTAAAAACGATGCGCCCCGATTGTGACACCTTCAGTAGCCAGGAGCGCGACGAAGACAACTGCAATAATAAAGTTTGATTAGAAATAATTACATAAGTAACGCAAATATTATATAATAATATTTGTGACTTACTCCATAAAATAGTCTGCCATTTAACATAGCCCGTTAAAGTAAGACCGACTCCCCAAAGAGCAAGAATATGCATCATCAAGAACCCGATGGCATTTTGCCAAATAATTGTATGCTTGTACGAATGATCTGTCCCAATTACTTTAGGTATAGAAAATGATTCTGCTTGATTTGTGTTATTATTTTCATTTTTTGAGCTTGTTACACTGCTTGAATTTGTTGCAGGAACTTTACTTTCCAAGTTTGCAGCTATCATTTTCGTGTCTTAGCTACACACTTGCAACGAGCTCATCAATTCACAAGTGGTTAATTAAGAGTATGAGTCTGCTTATAAAAGGAATAGTTTAAACCTTGTCCAAACTAATGAATGTGTGAGCAATTGAACGTACTTGAACTCGGCTTTGTATGCAAAATGGGGTATTGACAGCATTGTTTATATTGTTGTCTCGTTTGTACATACCTTGTGGTGATAAGTTGGGTCAGATTTCATTGATCGATGCTGTCTATCAGTGGTTAGATGTTAGTTCTAGTTTGTATAGACTCACTAATAAAACAGAATCCTAAAACAAACAAAACAGTGCTTTGTGTTGGTAACTCTTATTAGTTATGTTGAACTATAGTATCGTATTACCCAGTAACTGGGTTGTGAAGGTCAGATAGGCAATCGCTCTATGTATACTCGTATATACTTACGCAGCTGCACCTGGTTAGACTGGAAGCCGACCCCAACACAGTTGGGAAAAAGGCTAGGCAGATGATGTACTTACTATCGTGTCCAATGTATATGTGATTTAAATCGAAATATTTATTTTGTCAGTATAAGACCACTTTCATGTGTTTGAGACTATTCTTTGGTTTGTTGTGTCTTACTTACATTCAAGTGTAATCTAATCTCTGTAACTCTGTGGTGGGTTAATGCCATTATTAAACATCCAGCGGGGCAATTGCGTAACACACTTGCAGTAGGAATCGGTTTCATTTTGACAGTTCAACAACATTCATAACGTTATTTACGTTGTTGAGCAGACAAATTTTTCGAACATATGAAGCAATGGATTAGCAATATGCTTAGTGTCATCTGCAAACAGAAGGTAAGTTACTGAATTGATATAATCTGATAATCTTTGCCCTTGGAGAACTCTTGGAATAACCATTCTGTGTGTTTCTTTTGTCATTACTCTGATGTGTGTGACTTTTCGTTTTTTTAACCGACTTCAAAAAAAGGAGGAAGTTCTCAGTTCGTCAGTGTTTTTTTTTTAAATTTTCTTATGTGTGTTCCCCGATTACTCGAAGATGTCTGGACCGATTTGGAAAATTCTTTTTGTTTGAAAGGGTATACTTTCCAGGTGGTCCTATTGTCATCAGATCAGGATCTGATGATGGGATCCTAGAGAAATCGAGGGAACTATTCAAATATTATGGGCACACCTATAGCGATTTGGGTATTTTTTATAGTAACTCGTAAATTTGCCCTCGGAAAGCACCACTTGGTGAAGTGGAACTGATGATGAAGACCATAGATGACCACCAGAACTACTCAATAATAAGGATGTCACGGGTTGCGATTCGATTACTTTAATATGGTTGCTAAGCAATTTATGCTCGTCACAATGCATAAGTGGAGCTGATGGTGAAGTACCAGGAGAACTCCTCAACCGTTAACGTCCCTGCATCGGGAAAAGCAATATTGTAAAAGGTGATGAGCAGTTGACATTAAGAGTAAAAAATAAAAAAATAAATCCAAAAAAAACAACGGACTTCCAAAAAAACACTACAAAGTGAAAAATATCTTTAATTTCGGAAGTCGGTGGCAAAAACCTAAAATACAGATCCAGACTTCCTAAATTAAAGTTATTTTTCACTTTGTAGTGTTTTTTTGGAAGTCCGTTGTTTTTTTTTTTTTTTGTAAAAAAGTTTTTATTTGTACAAACGTTAGCATTGTCAGAATCAGACGATAATGTATGATGATGCAGATTGTCTATCGTCGTCAGCCTAGCTTTTTCCCAACTATTGATCGACTTTCTGTCTAAAGAGGTGCAGCTAAATACTAGTATTTTACATGAAGCAACTGCCTATCTGACCTCCACATCCCAGTTACACGGTATAACACGGTACCCCAAGGTAAGACTGGTTGTCAGACTTTCGAGCTTTCTGACTACTCATAATCATTGTCAAAGCCTGATGAAGTGCATTTTATGTGCAACTAACTCTTTCTTTAGAGATGATTTGCATTGAATAGAAAAAAAAATAAGTTTATGGTTGTAGGTAATTAATTGTATTAATTTACTGCTGCATCCAAAGAAGAGTTTTATTTTATTTATATAGGTATGTAGAATTGGGGATCATTTATTTATATCTTTATTTCACACCACCAAACACATAACAAAAAAATAAATCAAACGCTACAAAATATACACACATCAAAAAGTCTAAGCAACACGTACGGTGTTGAACTTTTGAAGGATTTTTACTATATTTATATTTATTTTATAAATAATAACTAAGCATTGCTTGACTTTTTGATGAAAATACCTAAATCGCTATGTGTATATCTATAATATTTGAGGAGTTCCCTCAATTTCTCTTGGATCCTATCATCACAACTGGATTTTGATAAAAATGGGACCAATGCGACCAACCACCCTTTCAAATAGAAGAAGAATTTTCCAAATCCGTTTATAAATGACGGAGTACTGGATCCAACATTAAAAAAATACAACCAAATTGATAACCTCCTCCTTTTTTGAAGTCGGTCAAAAAGCTGTTATTTTGACATTACAAACGGACACTTAAATTTTATTTATTTGTATAGACTACTATAGAGTATAGATGTATAGATATCATCGCAACCCTGTGGTGCCTGTAGAATTGTTTTAGGTATGTACAAGGTGCCCATGTCTAGTGTAATATCAGGAAAAGTTGACTAACCCTCTGGAACCTTGAATAATAATGAAATTGATGCAAAATGTCTGGATTACATGCACGGTTGATGACCGTGATAATGGCCTAAATACTAATTAGGTAAAACGTAATGTGTTTCTGTTGGTAAATACATAAATAGTCGTGTTAAAGTTCGAACCGATTTAGTTTATTTCATAATCGACATTTTATGAATGTTAATATGGATGATCTCTGGTTCGGCATGGCATAAGAGTATACAATATGGATAAATAGTGCCAGCGGCTAAGAATTAGCGCATCAAAACCCTAAAAAATCGATGTGTGTATGTATATTCCCTATGGACTCCAAAACGGGTGGAGCGATTTTGATGAAATCAGGCAATCTTCAGAATAGCCCAGCGGGTGATCCTTCTGAAGTTTTTTTTTAGCGATCAGTTACGCGTGCGAAGCCGGGGCGGGTCGCTAGTAGTAATTATGATAGCTCTAAAGTAGATCATAAATAGATATAACATCTGAAATTATAGGCCGACAATTTCGTTGGTGACAGTCCCATGATATTAGCGGGTGAAGCATGATCCTTGCGCACCTTTCACGGAGTAAACTCCAGTCGTGCGTCGGAGCTGACACACACACCTTTTAGGGTTCCGTAGTCAACAAGGAACCCTTATAGTTTCGCCATGACGGACGGACAGACGGATGGATCGTCTGTTCTTCCGTCCACAGCTTAGCTCAGAGACTCTTAGTACTAGAAAGCTATAATTTGGCGTGGATATATACAAGGTGTAACTTAAATAACGCACAAGCTCTTAAGAGGTCATTGTTCTCATCACTATGAGCAACTTTTACTATGAGAAATGGTGAAAAAAAATCTGATGCTTCCTACATTTTGGCGAGTCATGCGAACATAAATGTAGGGAACAGCTGATTTTTTTTTCGCGATTTCAGGTTTGGTCCCATACAAAAAGTCGTTCATAATTATGAGTACAATGACCCTTTAAGAGGTTGTGTGTTATTTGAGGTACATATTGTATATGTATACGTATTGTTCACGCCGACAAAGTGGTAAAATAAAATCATGAAAAAAAAATTTTTTTAGGGTACCTCCTGTACACGTAAAGTGGGGATGTTTTTTTATCTCCTCTACCCCTTGGTGTGGGATGTTGTTGGATAGGTCTTTCAAAAATAATATTGCGGGTTTGTGAAAACAATTTTCTGAAATATTAAGCTTTAAAGTGCTCATTTTTGTTAGAATCAAGTATCTCCCCTCCCCCTGCCAGCTAAACGGTTAGTTTTTGATATGTGAAAAAATTAACGGTAGTAGTATATAGGTACAATGAAGTTAAAAGAAAAACTATCACAACTAAGTAGACTTTAGAAATGAATAACCCTCGCTCGTGGGGGCTAGTTACCGGGGGTTGAGATTGAAAAAATATTCAATTTTATACTTGCGAGTGCGGACCACAAAATACCGACACTCTTACAAGTCTTATTTATTTTAGATGTAGTGATTACACCTTTCAACAAATGGTTTTGACACGCAATAAGCACTCTTAATCCTAAAACCTTCTACTATCGGCGGGAATTCTTAACACCGCGATTTACAAATCGATCGAAATGGTACAACACCATTTAGTGACAAAAAAATAACAAATTTTGGACAGTGCCTTTACGACCGCGGTTTGTCTCTATGCGGATAAACATTCCGCCCACCAAGGACATTTTGTGCAACATTATGTCCTTCTAATGTTAATTGTTACAAAACTTATATTTTGCTAATCAAATAGTTTCAATTACTCTTACACATCTAACCTTAAACAAAACAATTACTTACATGTCTAAATACTGCTTTAAATTATCACTTAAAACTACTAACAACATTCTTAGGCAATAGGCATGACACACAGTTTTGACGTTGGTCTTTTAAATATGGAACCATTACTGCGAAGTGTGACCACTCGTGTAAGATTGTCTAACCTCGGATGTTTTTCAACCACCCTGCCAAGAAGCCACCGACAACAAGGAGGTAAGTTGTCCTCTTTAATTAAAACTATATCCCCTACGTTTGGTTCAGGATTTTGTTTAGACCATTTATAACGATGGAGCAGTGTGGACAAGTATTCGTCGGACCAGCGACGCCAGAAATGTTGTGTCATCTGTTGGACTAAATGCCACCTCTTCAAGCTAGAAATATTTGCCTCTTCATAGTTATAGTCAGGCGCGTTTACAATTGGTTCACCTACAAGAAAATACCCTGGCGTTAGTGCGTCAAAAGTGTTCGAATCGGTCAGTCTACACAAGGGACGGGAGTTCAAACACGCTTCTACTTGACTTAATAAAGTGGACATTTTTTCAAAAGTCAAAGTAGATGCACGTATTACCCTGTTTAAATACCTACTACCCCAACAAGTCATAATTTATGCAACTTCATGTCTCTTACCAATGCCCTTCAATTTAATACATTAAGAAATAACCTGAGCCGCATACTGGACCTGTTTTTGTCTAATGTAGGCTGTCAACCTATGACGTGCGTGCCACTGCTTCCACTCGATACCCACCACCCTCCTTTCTGTGTTTCATCACCATTAAATACTAAAAATACTCCCTTGAGACGGCACTCAACCATGAAATACAACTTTTATAAAACAAATTACGAAACAATTAATAGCGAACTTAACAAAATAGACTGGACCAACTTACTTAGTAATCTTCCCGCCGAACAATCTGTTAATGCCTTTTATGATGCTATCTACAGCACAATAAAACACACACGTTCCTCTTACTCGTCTCAGGAATTCCCAGTTTCCGTCGTGGTTCAGCCCTGCCCTTATCCGCATTTTTAAAAACAAAGAGAATGCAAAAATGGAAAAAATATGGCAATATATCTGACTACGAAATATTTTCAATGTACCGCAAACGGTTCGGATCCGAGTCCAGTAATTGCTTTACGATGTATATAAAGTCAGTCGAGGACAGCATTCCATTGAACGTCAAGCACTTCTGGACATACGTCTCCAAGCGGAAGGGGCGAGCTAATATCCCAGCCAGCATGTACCTTGACAACAAAAACTCTAACGATCCCACTGAAATATGCAACATATTTTCAGCCTTCTTCACCTCTGTCTACGAGCCTTCTTTCCTCGACCCCGAACTTTGGCAGGCACCTACCACATACGCGGATAACTCTTTGTGTATTTCAGACATTTATTTAGAAACAGACGATATACTCAATGCATTAAAGAGACTCGACTCAAATAAAGGGTCTGGTTCTGATGGTGTGCCTCCTTTTTTATAAAAAACACCGCAGATAGCATTTGCATCCCACTTCACATAGTCTTTAATAATTGCCTACGTGAAGGTACATTCCCTGATATCTGGAAGCGCGCATACATCACGCCCATACACAAAAATGGTGACATCAACAACATACAGAATTACCGTCCCATCTCCTTGTTGCCCGCCTTGTCAAAGCTCTTTGAGAGATTGGTGCACGGCAAGTTATACTCTCACATTCACCACCTCATCATACCCGAACAACATGGATTCGTAAAACGCCGCTCTACTACTACTAACCTTATGTTATTTACAAACCATTTATTCGAAAATATGGATAACCAAACCCAAGTTGACGCCGTGTACAGACTTTCAAAAAGCATTTGACAAGGTGGACCACAAGCTGCTTCTGGACAAGATCGCTTATAATGGCATTCGGGGTAATTTATTGCGGTGGTTCATATCCTATATTTACAACAGAACCCATAAAGTGGCTATCAACGGCTTTGAGTCGGATTCCGTTTTCGTTACTTCTGGGGTGCCTCAGGGCTCCATTTTGGGCCCTGTGCTTTTTATTTTGTTCGTGAACGACATAAAACACTGCTTTATTAACTCCCATTTCTTAATGTATGCCGACGACATTAAAATCTATATATAAGTCGTGCAAAAACACACAAGACTGCTTGCTGCTTCAGGAAGACCTCAACAGACTTTCCAATTATTGTTCACATAATAAACTTCACCTTAGCCTACATAAGTGCAATGTAATATCATTCACAAAAAGCAAAAATCTAATTAAATAAGTATCGCTTGGAATCAACATTGGATTTTTACTATCCATGTCAAGACCGGAACGTTCCAATCTACCGCCCACCCTCAGGGTTTTAACGGAATCGAGGTAAAGATTTAAAGATTTAAACATTTTTCTTTTAGGGCTTTCTTTTTGCAGATCCAGAATTATTGCTTCGAACCTTTGACCTTGACATACCCTAATGCATGTCTCCAACGCTAATCTCAGTTCTTCCGCAGTTATAAAATGACTCCTTCTTTCAGCTTTCGTTTTTCTTAACTCTAAAGGACGTCTCAAATATGCTACCATTCTAATCAGTTTGGTAAGTGATGAATATCTATCCCAAATAAAATTATCGTCTATTGCTGAAATAAAGAAAATTTTTATTCACTATAACTGAACAAAATATTTACATAATATATAAGCTAACAGACTTAAAATAATAATTATAATATGTACAAATGTAAAAAAAAAAAAAATATATATAATCATAGGGCATCAAAAAATTCGTCCATATCGCTGTCAACAGGAAAAGTGCCCAAAAGGCTGGCAGCATTGCCACGTTGTATGGCGATGCTGATTATTTGGCCAAAGAATAGGCCAGCCCTTTGGTCACGTGAAGAGTCGACCAACCGCTTGGCGATGTCTCGGAAAACCAAGTGGGCACTCGGACCCCATGGCCCTAGTGTTTCAACCCCAAACGGCTCGAACATATAACTCCCAAAAAGATCGGAATATTTTCGCCGTTTGAGGTTTTCCGCACCTGCAGCAGCCGCCCCAGCACAGCCAGCCGTACTAGGAAGATGGGATGGTGCAAGGGTGTCGACACATGTTGCATCCCACACCAAAGGCCTGCCTAACTTCCAAGGCATTATGGTCATTCCGTCTGGTCTCTTGCCATCGTCGCGTGCCAAGCCGTTGGGTTCTAAAACAGCTGGCACCCCGGCGGTGACAAGAGCACGACGGATAATGTCATTAATGCTGGCGTGCCGTGCTATCCGGCCTGCGCTCTTACTACAAGACAGGCCATGATGTCCGAGGCAGTCGATGGCTTCACCGCACTGGCAGCGATGTGGAGCCCCGCATGAAGCGCCCAGACGCAGACAAGTAGCGAGCCGGAAGGTGGAGTCACCCAGTAAAGTGCCTATGTTGGGTGACGGTACTGCTTGAAGCCAGAGGCCCGACTCCCATTCACCCACAGCCAGCAGGCGGGCACGCTCAGCAGTATTGGTGGACGCATTGATAAGATTATTCCGTACCAACCTGCAGAGCGGCTCATCCCACTGTCTCTGGGAAGATGGGTTCACGGGCCGATCTGTATCCGGGCAAGCCGCTATCCAGGCGTTCACCGCATCACTCAAAGCACGGTACTTCAGAGTCAACCAGTGAGGGAGCTAAAATTTTCCCGGTCAACTTTTCAGTGCTGTGGACAGAGGATAGGAACGCTGGTAAGCTAATACTGGTAATTATGCGGACGCCGAGGCCGCCAAAACGCATGGGTAGTGTGGCTTGAAGCCACGCTCGGTCGTCCAAGGCCACATCTATTGCTACATGTACCTTTATTTCTTCTATATCCGTTGATACCACTTTGCGTTTGCCAAATAGATTATTTGTATCCTTCAGAAAACCAGGACCTTCTACCCACAACTTAAAATTTACAAATTCCGATGCATATAAACCACGTGATGCGCAATCAGCAGGATTGCTTTTCGACTGAACATGATTCCATTGCTGTGGTTCACTGATGTTCAAAATTTCAGAAACGCGATTTGCTACGAATGTCTTCCATCTGCTGGGGTGACTATTTAACCACGCTAACACGATCTCTGAATCGGTCCAATAATGTAAATTAGATTTACCGATTCCCATCACTTCGGAGACTTCAGAAAGCAGTTTTGCTAGGAAGACTGTTCCGCACAACTCTAATCGAGGCACTGATACCGTTTTTATTGGTGCGACATTAGTTTTCGCCGTGAGCAATGTGACATAAACTCTATCGTTAGTATCGACTACCCGTGCATAAACTACCGCCGCGTATGCTGATTTTGACGCGTCGCAAAATCCATGCAAGTCAACCTGCTTGTCACTGGGTTTCATGTTCAACCATCGAGGTACTGAAAATTCCGTTAAGCCGTTCAACTCCTGTCGGTACGTAAACCATTCCTTTTTTATTTCATATGGAACTTCCTCATCCCAACCAAAAAAAGAAGATTCTCTACTGACAAGCTTTACGAATTATGTAATCTGCTGTCAGTGAGGAAATTGTATATCCTCCTTATCATCCTCAAAACGCACAAAGAGATACCATATGATGATAAAATACTAAAAAGAAGGAGGAAACACTGCATAGTAAACGTTCCTACAACTAGGACAGAATTTGCCAGTAGACAATATAAGAAACGTTCAGCTTTTTTATACAATAAAATAAATAAACTAATATATATTTATGATAAAAAAAATTATGAATGTAAAAAGACGTTAAGAATATGGCTTCACAGTTTAAATTATAATGACACAGAGTTACTTTTGCAACGTGTGACTTAACAATAAATATTATTGGTGATCCTATTCGCTTTATCGCTTATTTAGCCACTCATGTACACTCAAAATCTCTCTCTCTCACACACACACACACATATACACACCCCCACACACATACACACAACCCAACACGCATGCACACACTCATACTCGTAAAAGTGATTGTATTTGTATTTTTAGTTTTTCCTCTCTGCTTTTCTTTTTTTATACCTGTTTAGCTCGTACGTTTATAATGTAAGGGAAGAGCGGAGCCTTCAACTACAGGCATTTTTTATGCTTAAATGGAGACTCCTCGATATGCAGTGTAAGCCAAATGAGATGTATGAAATAAACCAATTTTTGTATTAGCATTTTTGCTATTACGATCACAGGGGCAACCCATCCCAAAGGATCAAATAGTCTTGCTATATCTGATAACATTTTCCTTTTAGTGACAGGTTCCTGCAGCAGAGGCAGCTGAACAGCATACTGGAAGGTGTCACAGCTTCGGTTCCAGGTAAGTCCCAACGTTTTAAATATCTCATCCTGTTTTATGTTAATCTCCCTTTCTACACCATCCTGTCCCTTGTACGAATGCCTTTCACCGATGATCTTCTCTAGTAATTCACTGCTGTTGCTTGACCATTTTTGTAAGGTAAATCCTGCTTTTGCTAATAACTTATTCATTTGTCTATAGATCTGCATGCCTTCTTCTATCGAGTCACAGCCAGTCATAAGATCATCCATGTAGTAATCCTTTAGTACTCTTTCAGCTGCCAGTGGATATTTGGCTCCTTCATCGTACGCTACTTGCTGCATAGATCGAACTGCTAAATAGGGCGCCGAAGAGGTACCAAAAGTAACAGTCAGTAGTTTATAATCCTTAATTGAAGATTGTTTGTTGTCTTTCCACACGATGCGTTGAAAATCTGTATGATGGTCGGCCACGCGCACCATTCGATACATTTTGATAATGTCTGAAATTAGACATATGCGATGAGTTCTCCAACGAATCAGTAAATGTCGCAGATCTGGTTGCAGCCCTGGACCAATAATTAGGTCATCGTTGAGCGATATTCCATTTTTTCCTTTGCAGGAAGCATCAAAGACAATCCTAACCTTGGTTGTGTCTTTATCGTTCCGTATAACCGCATGATGAGGCAAGTACACTGCATATTGATTTTGTTCTTCTGCTTTAGTTATTAGCCTCATGTGTCCCAGCTGCAAGTATTCATTGATAACTCCCTCATATTTTGTTTTTAAATCTATATTTTTATTAAGTTTAGCTTCTAATGCGTAAAATCTGCTAATTGCTACCTTTCTTGCATCGCCATATTTACAGCTCGGATCTTGACTTCTAAATGGTAAGTTAACTACGTAACGAGCGTCATTGTCTCTTACAGTTGTAGTCTTAAATATCTCTTCGCATCTTGTTTCTTCTTCGGTAAGTATACGCTTCTTATTTTGTGGTTCCCGTTCTAATTCCCAGAATTTTTTCAGGACTTCATCATCACCTAGGTGAGCATGCATCACTGTAATATTCGATGTACTCTGAGCAGCAGAAGCTACCGTTCCTGATAAAATCCATCCCAATGAGGTACACTGAGCCACAGTGCTACCACCAGGAGCTTTCTTTAACCCCGTTTGTAAAACCTGACTATAAATGTCTGCTCCTAACAACATATCCACTTTATCCGGTGTATTATATCTAAGATCCGCTAATTGTATATCGTTGGCTTGTGCCCAATCTAAATATACCGTTTCCCTACCAGGTAATAATGACGTAATCGATTTGAGCACATATGCTTTTACTACAAGTTCAAACGATGGATCGACCCTAGACTGGATTTTAACCTCGACAACCGAATTTAAGAATAATTTATTATTAGAATCTATACCAGTTATTAAGCCTTTTGCTGGTTTTTTCCGCAACCCTAAACTCTGGACGGTATGTTCTGTAACAAAAGACGCTTGTGAGCCTTGGTCTAACAAGGCCCTGATCGTATACCTAGCCCCATTTTTCGATACAGCCCTCACTAGAGCCGTGGCTAATAGGACTTGTTTATTTACTGAACCTTTCGAAAAACAAGTTACTACTTTGTTTTCAGCTTCTACGCCAACCGTGTTGGTATGTTCTTTCGTCTGCAAAACACAATTGCTAGACGAATTTCCCTTCTCTCCCTTTGACTCCTGCTCACCTTTAGGGTGTAACAAGGAGTTATGTCTCCGCTTACATACTTGACAAGAGGCTGTACACTTACAAAACCTGGCAGAGTGGTTGTGCCCCAAACAATTAAAACATAAGTTGTGATCTTGCACAAACTTACGCCGAGTATCCACATCCTGGTTTACAAATTGCTTGCAATTTCTTATTCTATGCTCGTTATTACAAAGCGAACAAACCATGGCCGCATTGGTTGCCGTGTGCAAAACCTTTGCCTTACTAACATTAACATTATTTTTATTTGGCTTAGTTTCTAGGAATTCAAAGGCCCTATAACGGCTTGTTAAAAATTCTTTGAATTGTTCAAATGTAGGCAGCTTATTTGAATCGGTGTTGCTAGTTACCTTTAGTTCCCAATCCTTTCTACTGTCTGAATCTAGTTTCAACGTTATGATATGAATGATCAAAATATCCCATGAAGTTATATCAATATCTAAATTAGTAAGTGCATTTAGGCAGTCTGATGTTGTATCCATTAATTCCTTTAAAGCGCTAGCTGACTCTTGTACTATATTCTTTTGACTGAGCAATCTTTTCAAAATACAATGATACAAATATTTTTTATTGTTATACCTGGTCTCCAATTGAGCCCAGCAACTGACATAATTTGATTCCGAAATTGGTATATGACGTAAGAGCTGCTCGGCTTCCCCAGTCAAATAACTTTTTAAGTAGTGTAACTTTTGAACATTATCAATAGTGCTATTTTTATGTATTGCCGATACAAACAAGTCTCGGAAAGTCGGCCATTCTCTATATTTCCCCGAAAATGTTGGGATAGTGATTCGAGGCAACTTTATGTATGTGCCTTTTCCTTCGGTAACATTATTTGATGATAACCCCGCAACCGGAGAAACATCACTACCTTTAATATTATATATAGTTTTTAACTCGCATTTTAAATCTAAATATAATTCTTCGGTATTAAAATAAACTTCGTTTACAGTGTAGGATGAAGATATCAATTCCTTAGGTTCAAAATCCTTCACAATTTGTGTATGTGTTAAACTAAATTGCGCCCACAACTCTTCAACAATTTGTAACCTGGTTTCTATGTATTGCTTGGTAATCCTATCCTTTGGCAATTTTTTAAAATTAGTTTTAGCTCTTAACAACCGAGTGTGAATATCATCCTGTATTTTAACATGTGATTGCAAAGACATTTTGAAATTAGCAACCCAAACAATTTACAAAAAAATAGAAGTCCAAAAAATTATCGAAAATTTTACAAGTCAATGTAAACAAAGAAATTTTTCTAAGTGTTTGACACTTTAAAATCTACTAAAAATCGGGCGTAGGTTCCCCGTCTGAACACGATTGGCTTAAAACTAACTAAGTCTAATCATGCACACATAAAATTATTCTAAGTACAAAATTTACTAATCGAAAGTTAAAGTTTAAATCTTCTAGGCAATAAAGTTCACTTTTGCTTGGCACATTAAGAAATCACATAGTACTCACGATTTTCGGCACTATCACTCACTTCCTTACGACCTTAGTCGTCTGCAGCTTGCTTGCTGCTGATTGGTACTCCTTCCTCCGTACCTCCCGCAACTGGATCCGGTATTGCTCTCCTCCTCTCACCATCCAAGATGACTCAGCAGGAGCGTATGGGGTTGATGCTTCTCCGTCCAATTAGGGAAAGACACCTGATATCGCTGGAACAGCCCTTGTCACGTCTGACTCGAAGGACCATGAATAACCCTCGCTCGTGGGGGCTAGTTACCGGGGGTTGAGATTGAAAAAATATTCAATTTTATACTTGCGAGTGCGGACCACAAAATACCGACACTCTTACAAGTCTTATTTATTTTAGATGTAGTGATTACACCTTTCAACAAATGGTTTTGACACGCAATAAGCACTCTTAATCCTAAAACCTTCTACTATCGGCGGGAATTTTTAACACCGCGATTTACAAATCGATCGAAATGGTACAACGCCATCTAGTGACAAGAAAAATAACAAATTTTGGACAGTGCCTTTACGATCGCGGTTTGTCTCTATGCGGCTAAACAACAAGTTACGAGTAATAGTTGACCAACTTACATTTGCAGCTGGAATGTATGAGAGAACATGTTTTTCTACTACAATGTTAGGTTTGTTCTTGGGATAAACTCATCCCAACCACGGAAACCATCATTGTTTGTGGTCCGACACGCACTTGGCCAGTTTTTTTTAGTACTTCTTTCACACTGTAGGTTAGGCTTATGATCATAAATTAGCAAGGATTTGTTTCCAATATCTATATACCTACATTGGAATTTGTTTGTTTCGGACTCCATTATTTTATTCATCTTTGGATACCTAGTAATATCATGTGTGTGCTTTTTGAGATGCGCAACCGTATCTGAGAGCACGTTGCCGCCTGGCACGACGGGACAGGGCGTGCGACTGCCGCTGATCCCGCTCCCGCCACACAGTGGGAAGAAAAGCACTTTTTGGTTGAAAAATCTGCCTGCTCAATTCTTAACCGATTTCAACATTTTTTTTTAAATCAAATGAGAAGGGATAGGCTTTAACGGGCAACTGCTACTTTTTCGAGAAACTGCAACATAACCTAAAAAATAATAATATACGTATACCGTAAAACAATATCAAGATTTAGGACAAATATGGAATTTTTTGAGGTTATGTTGGTCCTACTTGTATCAGGAGCTAGACCACCACCTCTTAAAGCAGTATTATTTTAATCTTACTTGAGTGTGGGAAAGAGATGGAACTAGACGTCCTGTATAGCTTCATCTCTTTCTCACACTGAAGTAACATTAAAGTAATACTGCTTTAAGAGGTGGTGGTTGGCTCCCTGTATGACTTCTTTCTGTTCGAGTGAGAAGCCTATAAGGTAATATAAGGTTATACCCACTGTGCGCCGCCGCGCCGCCTATTCTTTTGTAATCACCCCTGCAGTATGTCTGCCGTCACCCGGGTGAACCATAGGCCTGTCACTTGACTTCAGATTCAACCACTGGACTTATTTCAGATTTATTACTTGTGCTTAGAGACTATCACCTCCACCAAGGTTAACCAGGTTAACAAGCAAGGTTAACACAAGGTTGCCACATAGGTATTGATATGAGGCCAAATATACCTACAGGCCACCGAGTCAATACAAAGCTACAGGCAGATACATACAGTTGACAACATATTCTTATAGCATGAACCGATAGTTCGATGTGGTCTATAAGGTCAAAAACTTGGACAGCAATGGTATTTTTCTCTGGGATTTTTCTTTTGTGAATATCGATTTAATTTGAGACAATTGAGAAAAGTAGACTAAAAAGTGTTTAAGTTTGAATAATTATTTTATTTCAAAATGTTCTGTGAGTAATCTTATAAAGTAGTAATGTCACAATTATTCAATCCAAATCTACAACTTTTACTTAGTTTGGACTTTCTTCCTCACGGTTCAAACCAAGATGCATATCGATGCCTAACAGCCAAAAAGGGATAAGCGACATTTTTTACGAAATTGACTTATTTACATTGTAAGAATCGGGTTTTTGGCTGTTAGGCATCGATGATATAAATAAGTCAATTTCGCAAAAAAGTGTCACTTAACCCTTAATGGCTGTTAGGCCTCGATATGAAACACGTCATGAGGTAGTACGAAAATTCTACGATGAAAGGAATTCGGTCCGATCTTATGCATAACAGTTTATTTAAGCAGCACTAGTATTTCTCTGCGATACATTAAGGTTAAGAACATCCTTTTCATGGAACAACGGCAGTCCTTCAGGTTTGAGTATAGCATCTGGCGCCTTGAGCGTGGAGTTGTAAGTGGGGTTGAGTGGGTGCAGCGGTCCCCACGCGGTCACCGCCGCACGCGCCTCCTCGGTGCCAAGCTTGTAGTGACTTCCATCACCTGTCCTTATTATCCTGTTCGCTACCTGCAAATTGTACAAAAATGTTTTAATACTAAGTTGTTGCCCCTTCCATTTGCCTCACTGTGTGAATGTGAGTTTTATAGGACTTACTACTTCTGGTGACGCAGTTTTCAAGTCATATGCTAATCCGATCCTCTCGAGGAATTGAATGAAAGTTGCTGAATGATTGATGAGGTCACTCAGTTCAGCGGCCTTGTAGTCCCAGGGGAACGCGTGGTGGTAGTTGTGCCAGCCCTCGCCAAGGGTCATGAAAGACACGAACCACGACTCCACTGGTTGCAGGTTTCTGTAAGAATAAATAAATAAATTCATGACTATTGTGTACGACAGTGTGGGTAAAGCTACTGATAAAGTTAGAAATCACTACTTACTGATCATAAGGTCTAGTTCCATAAAGATGTGCTGCGCTATTCACAAGCCACGTCCCATTCAGTGAAAAGACATATCGGAAGAAGTAGCAAAAAAGCAATGAGTTGCACCAATGCTCTCCGAAGAAATGTACTGGTATCCACATTGGGATAAAAATTGCAAGCAAGAGATATAAAGGATAGTAGTATCTGAAACAAAATAGAATAATCAGCACGAAATACAATAGCATAGTTCCAAGGACGGACAAACTAATCAGAATTCAGAAAGCAACATGTTTGTGATTATGTGGATATTTACTTTTTTTGGAACATGACCATCCAATCCGCCTGCATGTCACTCATGTCAATTTTCCTGCCGAGCTCGATGACATAGGGGTGCTTCTTGTGCATGAGCCACCCTATGTGGCAGAAGAAGAAGCCACGCTTCGAGTTGTGAGGGTCACCATCAGTATCCGAGTAACGATGATGCAGCCGGTGGTCTCGACACCATATGAACATACAGTTCTGTAAAATTACAAGATATTTTAGGAGGTAGGGCCCAACTTCTAGCAGTCATCCAGCCACCTGCGCCTATTGCGACAGGCTTGTTAGATCCATTATCTACAATTTATTTATTTAGGAAAATGTAACAATAAAAAAATACAGCGCAATTACCTGTCCAGCTAGAGTCTGCAAAGTTAGTAGAATAGCTCTACATAGTGGTGTAGCTTTGAATGTTCTATGAGTGTAGTATCTGTGGGCTCCGGTAGTTATGCCTTCTGCCGCAATATATGTTACAAATATAGCTGAAAAGGTTATGAGTTTAGCAATGGGATGAGCAGAATAGAGAAAAGCAAATTTGTTGTTTTACTTACTCCACAGTAAAGTTTTAACCCCAATCCCTCCGGTCAGTGCCACTATCAATCCCCATAGTCCAAGCAAATGCAGGATCAAAAATCCTATTGCATTGGGCCAAAATACTTGATGCTTGTATGAGTAATCGGTTCCTATATTTTTAGCGGTCAGAGGTATGTGGTGTTTATTTTTTTCTTGTATATTTTCCATCTCGTTTTCGTTATGTATTTCTAAAAGTATTGGTGCAGTGGTTTGAGAGCTCAATAACCTAAGTACTTACTTTCGTAATACTCTATCACTATTGATACTCCTCGCAAAATACAAACCCTTTTAAACAAAATCTACAAACCTTTGGCATTGTTAATATATCATTGTATTCAGTGTTGCAATAAACAGAACTTGAACTCGTGCTCTTGTATGCTAATTAGTTACGAGTATGTTTGACATTGCTTAGTTTGGTTAGATTTCAACGTAAATGAATCATTTACAATTATTTCAGATGACCTTGTGCCTCGCTATTTTAATTTAAATAAAGAGAATGCAAACTTGATACATTACTCGCAGAACAGATAGCCGATAGGGCCGAAAAGTTCTACAGTGGCGACCGCGTACCGAAAGACGTAGCGTTGGTAGGCCTCCCACAACGTGGACGATGACCTGGTGAAGGCCGCAGGAATCGGCTGGATGCGAGAAGCACAGAATCGGTCAAGGTGGCGATGCTTGGGAGAGGCCTATGTCCAGCAGTGGACATCTTTCGGCTGAAATAATGATGATGATGATGAGACGGAATGAGCTAACTAGATGCTGGCTATACAGAATAACCGATACCTATGTACTTATAGTAAAATTCCTCAGACTCCAATTAATTGTATGAAAGGAAAACATAGACGATTGGGCATCACACAGCTGCATAAGTTAAAGTCTGGTAAAATAAATCAGTTTCAATTGTCTTTTTTATTATTAAAATATTTAAAAAAATATCATGGCTACAATTCGCATCTATAGACATAATATATTACGTATTTATAGCACGAAGGTTTATAGCTTATCCTAAAATGTTTGTTCTTTTCTTAATGTTACCAACAAGGACGTCATTTTCATGGTACAGTGGCAGTCCTTCAAGTTTGAGTATAGCATCTGGCGCCTTGAGCGTGGAGTTGTAGGTGGGGTTGAGTGGGTGCAGCGGTCCCCACGCGGTCACCGCCGCACGTGCCTCCTCGTTGCCCAAGTTATAGTGACTCCCATCACCTGTCCTTTTTATCCTATTTGTTACCTATAATGAAGAAAAATATTCATTTATAAATTTTAAAAAATCGCGTTATTTTAGTTGAATAGAAATCCGCTTGAAAACTGTTCGCATCTTACCATATCTGGAGATGCAGATTTTAAATCGTAAGCTAATCCCATCCTTTCAAAAAACCTAATGATACTCGCAGACAGGTTGAAATGCATGGTCAGCTCAGCAGCCTTGTAGTCCCATGGAAACGCATGGTGGTAGTTGTGCCATCCTTCCCCCAGACTCATCAAGGACACAAACCATGATTCAACAGGTTGGAGGTTTCTGTGGAAAGTAAATAATTTTATTGCAGTAAATATTTGAATCTTTATGAGGTTGGAACATGGTCTTAGAATTGATGGTAGATTGGGATCATGATTTCTTGAGTGGCGATCGTGTACCAAAGGCCGCTGCGTAGATTGGCACTCCACAAGGTAGACCGACGACATAGTGAAGGTCACAGAAATTCTCTACATGCGGCCAGCGCAGGACTGGCCTTTGTGGTGATTTTTAGGTGAAGCCTATGTTAGCAGATACGATGAGGATGATGATAATATGCTTATTCGTAAATGCCAGGGTGATTTTATCTGTACCTACAACTTACTGATCATAAGGCCGTGTCCCATAAAGATGAGTAATGCTGTTGACAGTCCAAGTGCCGTGTAGTTCACATACGTAACGAGCGAAGTAACTTACTAGCAGTGAGTTACACCAATTCTCCCCAAAGTAATGAACTGGTACCCACACTGGGAGGAATATTGCCAGCGCCAGATATAAAATGTAATAATATCTGAAACAAAAGGGAATCTTTAGTTTGTTTATAGCTTTTATCTGTTCTTGGGAATGATCCTGACCTCTCATAACGGTGAAGTTTCTCGCCCATTCTTCTCCATACGAAACTACTACCTTTTGGAAGAGGCAACTAGAATCAATTCTATTTTTAACCGACTTCAAAAAGGAGGAGGATCTCAATTCAGTTTTTTTTAAAATGTTTTTACCTCAGAACTCCGTCATTTATAAACTGGTTTGAAAAATTATTTTTTTTATTTGAAAGAATAGACTGTCTGTTGCGCAGGTCGTTGGAGTTGCGCAGGTCGTTGGAAGGATGTGGCGTTTGGGTCTCGAGGTGGCTCTGCACAAGTCTGAGGCTCTCTGTTTCCATGGGCCTCGGAACAAACCACCTCGGGATTTACACACAGTGGTAGGAGGCGTCCGCATCAGTGTCGAGTCAACGATGAAGTACCTGTGACTCGTCCTTGACAGCTGGTGGGAGTTCGGGCCGCACATTCAGCGGCTGGTCCTCAGATTAATGAGCGTTGCAGCTACTCTTGCGTGATTGCTACCCAATTTGGGGGGGCCCGACGCCTCCTGCCGGACGTACGTGGGGATCATACGGTCCATGACTCTGTATGGGGCACCCGTGTGGGCGGACACCCCGACGGCCCGCAACGTCGCAATATTGCGAAGGCCGCAGAGAGCGATGGCTGTTAGGGTGATAAGGGGATACCGTACGATCTCCTACGAGGTAGCAACTCTCCTGGCCGAATCAATGTCCCGGGATCTGGACGCAAAAATCCTAGCATCCCTATATCGTTGGCGGAAGGTGAAGCTAGCGCGTGATCAGCGTCCGGTTCCCCGGGAATTCGAGGCACGAAGGACTGAGCTTCATCAGCTCAGGAGCGACTTGCACAACCCAGGTGGGGGCTCGCTACAATAGTGGTGGTAAGGCCTGTTTTGGAGGAATGGCTGGAGATGGAAGCATAGCGCCCTATGCTTCCGGCTAACGCAGGTGCTTACTGGACACGGATGTTTCGGGAAGTACCTGCGTGGCATGGGTCGAGAGCGGACGCCCGTTTATCATCACTGTGTGGACTGCCCCGAGGACACGGCGCAATATACGCTGGAGGAGTGCTCAGCTTGGGTCCAACAGCGCTGTGCCCTCGTCGCGACACTTGATGCGGGTGATCTCTCGCTTTCGGCCGTGCTTCAATCCATGGTCGGAAGCGAAAACGCGTGGGATGCTGTTGCCTCTTTTTGCAAGGAGGTGATGCACGCAATGGAGGCGGCGGAGAGAGAGAGAGAGCATACCTCTCATTCCACCCGCATCAGAAGAGCATCCGGGCGTCGAAGGGCACTTAATGATCTCCGGCCACCATAAGGAGGGGCCTGCGGGCGACGAAATTGGAGCTGTGTCGGCGCTCGAGCAGTCAGGCTCATTATGAGCCTGACTGCTCGCCTCTATGAGCCGCTCATAGAGGTGGCACGCAGTATTAAATGCGCGCCTTAATGGAAGGACGTAAGGATTGGCCGTACATAATGATGAGGCATGGCGAGCTGATACCAGTCAGGGGTGTGGTTAATGTACAAGTATCTCCCTGTACCGTCCCGGTACTGGAAAAAACAATGGGGTTTTAGTCGGTAGGAGTCCGACATAAAACTCCGTTCTTCCCTGATGGAGGGTATCCATGAGGATTTCCCCACGGAAAAAAAAAAGATTAGTCTCATATAAACTTGGTCAAGTTCTTATGAATGGTTTTTAGTTAGCTTCAATAATACATATTTTTTCCACTTAGGAAATTATTATAACATCAAAATACACTACTTAGGTAATGTTGATGACGTTATAATAATTTCCTGTCACTGCTATTTAGATTGCAAGTAGTGGTATACGAATTTGTGTGGATAGGTACTACAACTAAAAAGCGAAAAATAAAAACTTTTTTCCAAAAAAACAATCGACTTCCAAAAAAAAACACTACAAAGTGAAAAATAACGTTAATTTCGGAAGTCGGTGCCAAAAAACTGAAATACAGATCCAAAGACACCGACCTCCGAAATTAAAGTTATTTTTCACTTTGTAGTGTTTTTTTTGGAAGTCGGTTGTTTTTTTGGAAAAAGGTTTTTCTTGTTAATATTTGACGTTCAAAATCACCTTTTATGTGTCTATTTGAAATAAATGATTTGACTTTGACTTCGTGTAAGTAAAAGAGCAACGTAGTAATAATGTGATTGTACTTCACAACAAACAGTATCTTTCGACTGAGATGTGTAGGATAGAATTAGTAGAAATAAAGTTTACATCGACAATACGGGAAAACTTTACCCATTTGAACATAATTTCCACAGGCATATATTTCTATTAGAACTGGTGCATCACAAATTATTGTTACTCACGAAAAGCTGATCGTACAGTCTGAATTTTATTAACTGTCGAACAAAATAAAATACCACAAAAAATACTTTTTCTGAAACATGACCATCCAGTCGACTTTCAAGTCGCTCAAGTCGATCCGTCTGCCGAGCTCGATGACGTACGGGTGCTTCTTGTGCATGAGCCACCCCATGTGGCAGAAGAAGAAGCCACGCTTCGAGTTGTGAGGGTCGCCATCAGTATCCGAGTAACGATGGTGCAGCCGGTGGTCACGACACCAGATGAATATAGAATTCTGTGAAAGTTATTTGTCAAAGTAAGGACAATCGAGACTGATTATCGACAACGAAGATCAATATAGATTTATAGCAACCTGTGGTACTACGTTTGGTTTGAACGAAATTCTGTGACAAACGAACGGAGTGATTCCATTACGGGTGTGTTACGATCATAAACATATTATTATTATTAACCAAAAATTTTTAAATTTATATCCCTGATGGGTTTTCTTTCGGTGTTACGTAACGACAAAGAATTACAAAAATTTAGAGATTAGGACACCGCTGCTGTAGAAGATTAACCGCAAACATCTAGTTTCATAATTGACGTGGTTTTATAAAACTGCACAGCACATTTATACGGCTTGGCTTTGTTGATGATTTAAAACTAGATTCATCAAGATTTTAGAACCACGTCTAGTTGTCTGTGACTAGGTATACCTGGATACTTTTTTGAAACTGAACCCTGATATTCTACTTTGATATCTACACACATTCTCTTATGAAAACTGTACAAAAGAATAGTTTATTTACCTGTCCAGCTAGTGTCTGTGTAGCTACCATTATCGTTCTCAAAAGGGGCGTGGCTTTGAAAGATTTATGAGTGTAATATCTGTGAGCTCCAATAGTTACACCTTCCGAGCCAATGTATAGCACACACAGCGCTGAAATATTCAACATGAAATTAATGCCACGGAACATAATATGAGAAAAATATAACAAAATGTATTTTTACTTACCCCATAAACTGGTTTTCCATGAAACTACCCCCGTGAATATAAGAGCAATCCCCCACAATGCAAACACATGTAGTATAAAAAATCCTATTACATTTTTCCAAACTATTTGATGCTTAAATGAGTAATCAGTACCTATGTATTTTGTAACTAGAATGCGATCTGCTTTATTAATATTTTCGTGAACATTTTTTGTCGGGCTACTGTCCTTTATTTTATTTGCTTTTAATTTTTTTTGAGGGTTATTACTGGCAGTCATTTTTTATTATATTTACTCGACTCTACTCGGTTCGAATTTCAACTAAGGGAATATTATGAAGAGCCTACATTTATAAGCGGTATGCTCAAGGGCTTTTTGTATTTTAATACGAGTATTGTTTTCAAGGAGAATGAGCTTTTATTATTTCCTCGAATGTACATATTATGTTGACTTGACCCTTTAACAGATACATCATAACTATGCTGTTCAGTCATTAATAGATATCTTGAGTAGTTCTTGTGAAAAGAAGTTCTCAAGACATGAATTGAAGTAATCGATAATGTCAAGCTATCTTCGTTTAGATAATTTTACTAGCACATCTGATTTGCTGATATTTATTTATTAATTAAAACTTTATGCACAAGTAAAAAATACTGTACAAAGGCGGACTAAATGCCTGAAGCAGATTCTACCAGTCAACCTTAGGGTGATGCAGAGACAAAACATGGCAGGTGCAACATATGGGATAGATAGCTCGGAAATAAGTATAAAATACAAAAATAATTACTAATACATAGATACATAAAAACAAAATAAACTTTCTCAGGAGAAATAACGACCGGTAGAGGAGAAAACGACTCCAGCAAATCAGCGCTGGGATGATTCTTCTAACTTCCGACGAATATTATTATGTTCACGTGTCTTCACTTTAAAAGGCAGCCGGCTGGTTGCTGTCCTGATGTTTAGAAGGAGCGCATTCCAAAGAAAGACCGCCTGGATAAAGGAAAACGGATGAAACTAGAACGGTGAGAAGGACATCGTAGAAGACGATTGTTGGTGGATTCTAGTTCAGGACGCTATTGGATGTCTCTTATACTAAAGGACAGCAAACAATTAGAGACTTACAAATCCTGCTGGCACTTAGGGCGCTTTCAATTTATGCGTTTCGTGTCGGACCGCTGCCGCACGCTTACTGTGCCGCAGGTTATATCTCGCTGTCCGGCCGCTACAGTACGGTAGCAGTCCGGCACCGAACGCCTAAATTGAAAGCGTATTTTACTGCCGTGCGTTTTTATCCCAGTGATGTGAAATCAGTCAAGCCATGGACTCTGAAGAAGAAACATTACTGTTAGTGCTCTTATTGAAAATCATCAAAGAGAAACAAAAACGACGCCCCCGTAAAAGAGTAAATGACAATTTGATGCAATTAGCTCTTACGTCTATTCACCGCACTATTGAACACCGAAATGAACACGTGATGCTTGCGACGTTGCCGTCCTGTTGTCGAGCGTTCGCGGTACCGGCGCCGCATTGTTTGCGCACCGCGCGTTTTGTGTGAAAAAAAAGGATCGTCCGTGCGCTGTACGACTAACGCACCGCTTCGGCACCGCAGCAGGCCGTCAAGAAACGCATAAATTGAAAGCGCCCTTATTTGGTTTCAGATTCTGCTTCCGAATCAAAGTCTAACAAAGTTTAAAGATCACCCCAACACAAAGCGTACAACAATATTGATAAGTAGTTAAGGCTTTGTAAAAATATATCCTAACTAGCTGCTACCCGCCCACGACTTTGTTTGCGTTTATTTTGTATTTCATTACTTTTTAATGCAAATATTCAGGATGAAAAGGAGCCTATGTTCTTCTCCAGGTCTCAGGCTAGTTCGCTGTCAAACGTAACGATCAGTTCATTGGTTTATTTTTATAGGCGATAACATGTAACAGACAAACAGAGCTGAAGACCAGCGCTGGGGCTCTTGTCTCGCATAGGGTCACAGCATTATGCTGAGCGATAGCCGTTTTGCGTGGATCTGACACATATGTTCCCGCAACTTGTTCTTTTTTAGGTTTCCTTAGTCAACAAGGAACCCTTATAGTTTCGCCATGTCTGTCCGTCCATCCGTCCGCAGCTTAGCTCAGAGACTCTTAGTACTAGAAATATATAATTTGGCAAAGATATACACATTAATCACGCAGATAAAGTGGTAAAATAAAATCATGAACAAAAAAATTTTTTAGCGTACCTCCTATACACATACTGCTAACTTTTGCTGAACGATTCGACTGTCAGTCAGTACGTGAACCACTGCTGCATGGTTCAAGTACTGACTAATGTTAGAATATTATTTTAATTTAATTTGATTTTTTTATGTAATTCTTGAATTTGATCAAAGATTTTTTTTTAAATAAATAATGTTTTTTGTAATGTAGGTAGTTTAAATTATATGATCCAAAGTTGGTTGAGATAAATAAATAAATAAAAATAAAGTAGGGATGTTTTTTTTTTTCTTGTCTACCCTTATGGTGTGGGATGTTGTTGGATAGGTGTTTCAAAAATATTGCGGGTTTGATCCGTTTCTGAAATTAATATTTCAGAAACGGATCCCATAAAGCTGTAAAGTGCTAATTCTTGTTAGAGTCAAGCATCCCCCCCCCCCCTCGCCAGCTTTTTTTTTTTTTTTTTGTGGATGGGAAATCATCAAATGACTTCTCCCGCTCTGGGCGGAGCGGGAGGGCGTGTCAGACTTTTACTGACTAAAACCCACCCGTGTTCCTTCTGTTGCCTGTGCCGGGGCCACGGTAACTCTTTCGAACATCCCGCAACCCTAGCTGGCATCGGCCCTAGCGGACCCCGTCAATAGTGCTGACATCTCTTTGAGGCGCGCGTGGAAAACGACGCGCCGTCGACTCGGGCTTGGTCCTTACCGGACGGCGAGCTACCGATTGCTCGCCGTCCGCAAGCCCGCGCCTACGGTGGCCGGGAATCGGCTGCCGATTCCCGACGCCCAGGGCGTCTCCTGCGGCGACTAGGGGTGTGAGGGTGCAAAGCTTGCCTCTCCCTCACGCGTCCCGCCTCCTCCTTCACGAGCATTACTGCTTCGCAGAAGGAGGTAATGGCTTCCCATGCACTATCGCTCCGTACCATGGCCTGGACCAGGGCCGGACGCGAAAGATCGCCGCCGCCGATCGCTTCCGCGAGGACACGGCGGTGCTCCGCCCAAGCCGGGCAGACCTCCACCGTATGCTCCATCGTGTCCTCCGGGCGATCCACACAGTGGTGACACCCAGACGTTTCCTCCCGCCTCATCCGGAACAGGTACCTCCCGAAGCACCCGTGTCCGGTGAGGACCAGCGTCAGGCGGAAGGTGAGGACGCCGTGGCGCCTCTCCAGCCACTCCTCAAAGAGGGGACTTATCGCCGCAATTGTTGCGATAATCGCACTCTCCATGCCGCCATGAGATCCTGCCGGAGCTCTGTCCGCCGTGCCACGATTTCTCGCGGCAACAGAGTTACGCCCCGGCGTCCTGCCTCCTCGCGCCACTCCCACATGTGCGCGAGGACTTTTGCCTCCAGATTCCATGGCGGTAATCCGGCAAGGAGGTTCGCCGCCTCCCCAGAGACCGTGCGGTATCCCCGGGCTAACCGGATGGCCATGACCCTCTGGGACGCGTTCAATCGACGTACCGGTCGTCGCCTCACGGAACGCGCCCACACCGGGGCTCCGTAAAGGGCCATGGACCGCACGACCCCCGCGTAGAGCCTCCGGCAGGAGGCATTTGGACCCCCCAGATTGGGCAGAAGCCGCCCCAAGGCAGCCCCGGCCCGCTCCAGTCTGGGAGCCAAACGTCGGAAATGCTCCACGAAATTCCACCGGCTGTCGAGGACGAGTCCCAGGTACTTCATCGTCGACTCGACACCGATGAGAACCCCTCCTACCGTTATTTGGGAACCCGATGGTGGCGCGTTCCGAGGACCATGAAAACACATGGCCTCGGACTTGTGCAAGGCCACCTCGAGTCCCAATTGCCGGATCCTCTCTACGATTGTCGCAACCCCGCGTGCCGCTAATTCGGCCGCCGCCTGGTGCGACCTCCCCTGCGCCAGGACCAGCGTGTCGTCAGCGTAGCAAACTACGCTGACGCCACCAGGGAGGTCGGCGCGCAGCACCCAGTCGTACCCGATGTCCCACAGATGCGGTCCCAGAACCGATCCCTGCGGGACACCGCACGACATCTCTCGCCGGTTCCACTCTCCCCGGTGACCGGGGTAGATGACGGCCCTGTCCGTCAGATAGGCCTCGACCACGCGACAGAGGTAGGTCGGCACTCGGTGATACTGGAGTGCCTCCCTGATGCAACTCCAGGGCAGGGTGTTGAAGGCATTGGCGATGTCTAGAGACACCGCCAAGACGACCCCACCCCGGGCCACAGCATCCCCCGTCGTGAGGGCTCGAACGCGCATGATGGCGTCCACCGTAGAGCGCCCCTTGCGGAAACCAAACTGGCTCTCCGCCAAATCCGGCTCCACCCTCACCAGCCGCCCGACGAGGCGGTCTGCAATGACTCTTTCAAAGATCTTGCCCACCTCGTCGAGCAGCACGATGGGCCGGTAAGCGAACGGAGAGTCCGCAGGGCGCCCCGGCTTCTTAATGAGGACCAGTTTCCCCGTCTTCCATTGAAGTGGGAACCGGCCCCTCTCCAAGCATGCGCTTAGGAGCCCCCTTAGTCGAGGCCCGGAGCCTCCAAGGCCAGGACCCAGGCTTTTCCAGGTACGCCATCGGGTCCTGGGGCGGTATTCCTGGCATTCAGCCTACGCACCGCCATTCTCAGCTCTACCTCGGTCACCTCAGGAGCATTGTCGTCATCGTCGGCTGTGTGGTCCGCATCGGACACCGCAGGAGACGGAGCCATGGGCGGGGGAGTATGTTCCCCTCGCAAAGGGAACAGAGCGCTCACCACGTCCTCCACGAGCTGGGGCCGGAGACTCTGCGTCAGCGGGGGAGACCATGGGCGGAGTTTGTTCCGCACCATTTTATACGGGCGTCCCCACGGGTCCCTGTTCAGAGCCTCCAGCGACTCCTCGCGGGCCAGTCCCTTGGCCCGCTCGGAGGGCGGTCTTCGCCGCTCTGTATCCCTCGTACAGCTCCGCCTGAATGGCTTCCGTATCCGGAGGGCGGATACGGAGCCTGCGGTGCCTGGTGTACCGGCGTCGCGCAGCAACGCACGCGTCGCGCAGATACGTCAACTCCGGCGACCACCAGCACACCTGGCGCCGGGCGCGTCCGTGCCGGACCCGGGGCATTGCCACGTCGCATACTTCGGACATGGCCTCCCGGAACCACCCTCGTCATTGATGTCAGCAGGCCTGTCCGGTGGTGACACCCAGGCCTGCACGATCGAGGCTTCCAGGAGGAGCTCCCGGTCCAGCTGCTTCAACGCCCACCGCGGACCACTCGGGGCCTGTCGGACCAGCGCGCTCGAGGTCTGGGCGGAGACGTCAAACCGGATATACCGGTGATCGGAGTAGGTCTCCACCCCCTCCATGACGCGCCAGTCGACGACACGCGGCGACAGAGCGGGGCTGGCGAACGAAATGTCCACCACTGACTCACCCCGCATCCGCACACACGTGGGGACAGAACCCCGGTTTAGGACGACCAGGCCCGTCTCCAGAGCCCAGTCCTCCACCATCCTGCCCCGTGTGTCCGTATGCCGGGAACCCCAAGCCACATTCTTGGCATTGAAGTCCCCAAGGACGAGCACAGGGAGGGAACGGAACCCGACGACGACGACTCTCAACTCCGTAAGGGAGTTGTGGAACTCAGTGAGAGTTCGGTTCGGGGAGAAGTATACCCCTACCACGACAATCTCCCCGAACCGTGCTGCCACGCAACCCCGTCCCCTCTTGACCGCCTCGAGGGACGGGGTACCGGCGGCGGCCGATGAAATTAGAGTCACTGAGCCGCTCAGGTCCTCCACCCAGTCATCCCTGGGCGGGACAAAGTACGGCTCAGCGACCACGGCGATGTTAATCGACCACTGCGCCATGCTCTGAAGCAACAGATCCTGAGCGGAGGCGCAATGGTTGATGTTCGGCTGGAGGAGGAGTAATGGGGCCATTATTGGCACTCCATATCAGCCCCCTCCCGAACCCCCTGTGAGGGCCCTGCCGCGGTGGTTGCGGCGGCGGCGACAGTGGAGGCGGCGGCGGCAGCGGTGGCAGTGGCGGCGGCTGCGGCGGTGACGACGGTGGCGGAGGGCTTGCTGGCCCTGGGTTTGGCGGGTGGAGTGCAAGCCTTGCTCCCAGCCCGGTGATTGGCCGGCTTGCCAGCTGCCGCACACGCGAAGCAGTGCGGCGTGGCTTTGCACGAGCCGGCCTTGTGACCGGGCTGACCACAGCAGAAGCAGTGGCTGCTACGATCCACCTCCGAGGTGCATTTAGCTCCCACGTGGTTGTCTACGTGGCAGCGGAAGCACCTCAGAGGTCTGGGCTCCAGCAGTTTCACCTGCGTGGAAACCCAGCCCACCTTGAGCCTTTGGCCCTCCCTGGTAATTTTTCGGGCCACCGCCACGGGGCAGCTCACCGTAACGGTTCGCATCCCCGTGAAGTCAGGACGGATGGTGCCTACCCTAACCTGCTCGGCTGAGCACCCTCCAGTCCTAACGACGGCGGCCACCACCTCTCCCTCCGTCGCTGAGTCGTCCAAACCCAGTATGCGCATATCAGCGCGCTTGGTGGGTCTGGACACTCGGGCCTCGTCCGCATTTAGGGACGCCCTAAGCCTTTCGGCCAGAGCGTCAGCGGTCGGGCCGCTGGCCGCACCGGGGACCTCCAGCATCCGGGCCCCAGTCGCAGTGACCTTTACTCGGACGCCATCTGCGATACCGAGCTCGTCGAGGTTCACCGCCGCCCTCGCCTTGGCAAGCACGTCGCGGTAGGACACGCCCTTCTTTTCCGCTTCCGGCTGTAGTGTGATCACTACAGCTGCGGACTTCGGGGCACGGAGCCTAGCCGCGACGCTTCGCTCCTTGCGCCGCTGCCGCCTCTCCTTTTTTTTGGCCGCCCTTGCTGCCTTACCCGCCTTCCTCTTCTCCCCGGCTACTTGCCATTCGGCGTCAGCCGGAGGGGATTTAGGAGGCGGGGGCGGTCGTTTCGCCGCCGGGGCTGGGGCCCTCGCGGGTTCCGGGACGGCTCCGCCTTTCACCTGCCCCGATGACCCCGGCTTGGCCGTGGCACCCGCGGCGGCGGCATACGACGCCGCCTTCCGTTGGCCCGAGGCCGGCTGGCTCGCCGCTAGCGGGGGCCGCAGGACTATAGCTCCAGGGCGGAAAACCGGCTCCCGAAGGCAGCCAGTTCCCGTCGGACCAGGGCCAGAACCCGGTCCTCAGTAGGCACGGGCCTGACCTGCCCATGCCGCGCCTCCTCCTGTGGCACCTCCCGGGGGCCGGCTTCTCGAAGCCTAGCCAGGTCCGCTCGGAGCTCCGCGTTCTCCTTTCGGAGAAGCTCCATGGCGGCTGTCAAACGGGCGACCTCCGCCCGCATTTCGGACATTGCGTCCGACGGGGGCCCGATGTGACTGGCCTCCGCTGCCGCCATAATGGAGGCCGTGGCTGCGGATATGGCCTTGTCTTTAGAGGACTGAGTCCTCTTCAAGGCCACACTTTTAATAGCGGCTGCCACGACCTCTGCGAACCTGACCGTTCGCTCCGAATTCGAGCCGCCAGTGACGTCCGGCTCACCACCTGACGACTCCGACCCGGCCGAGACCGGCCCTAACTGCGACTCTGGCTCGGCCGGGCCGGCTCGGCTCGGCTTGCTGGCCTCCTTCGTGGCGAGCCCTCTGCCCACACCACTTTCATGGGCCCCACCCCGCCGGCTGATCTTTTTACGGGCCGAGCTCACCCATCCGTCCGAGGAAGACTCCTGGCCATCCCCTGGTTTGGGGCGCTTCTTTAAGAACTCTAGGTTCTTCTTAGCCGCCCCAAACACTTCGCGCTCTTGGCTCTTATACGAACCCTTCGCGCCAGATACGGCGTCGGACTCCGACCCCGCATCACTTCCCTCCTCTTCACTTCTTTTATTTTTATTATTTGATTTAACCATAGTTGTTCCCACGAGTACAAACTTTGTATTTCCCAAAAACTAGTGGTTCGCACTAGCGACTAATTTAGCTACCCATTAGTCAAGCTATCAACCTCCCTCACGATGCGCCGCCGCTTGGAGGTTTGGGGTGATTTTTTATAGAGGTTTTCTTCCTCGCGGCCCGGGCGGTTAAGCCAAGACCCTCGACCCCCGTCAAAAGTCAGAGACATGACCTTGACAATCTTCGGGGCTACGAGAATAACGGTGGCAGAAAGAGAAGGCCTCTTCCTGCCTGCCCGGCGGCAGTGTTAGTGCACACCGAGCTCGCTCTTACTCCGCCGCTGTGCGTCTCTGCTTAGAGCGCAGAGAGACACGTTGGAGCGTACTTCTGACAGGATATTGGCATACGGGCAACAAGACCCCTTAGGCACACAGTACTATTGAAGACAAAAGTGCATGGAGAGCCTAAGGTCGACTTTTGACTGAGGTTTTGCATTACGTTTCATGACTTTCATGAGACGACTAGATGGCGCTGTTCAAACATGAAAATAACACCGCAAAGCTTAATATTTAATATTAATATAATATTAATAATTAATTAATTAATTAATAATTAATTATTAAAAAAAAAAAAAAAATATTAATTTATTAATATTAATAGCTTTAATATTTCGTGTGTCCGCCATTTTGATCGATTACAGCTTGCAACCGCGAACCCATGGAGTTTATTAATTTTTCACATAAATTTAGACCCCGTATAGAATCCCATACCTGCATGCAGTGAGTACTCAGTACTTCCTTAGTCCTTTCGTTCCTATTGTCCCACCTTTGAACCATAACGCCCCATAAATTTTCAATGGGGTTTAAATCTGGCGATCTCGCAGGCCAAGGAATAATCTGTATATCCGATTGCTGGCTAAACCACTCTTGCACAATTATGGAACGGTGTATAGGACAATTGTCCTGCACGAACGTTATCACTGGCATGTCTTCTACAGGAAAAACATTCCGTACGGTGGGCAACATGACGTCATTCAGCACATCTATGTAGTTTACACTGTTTGCACGACTGGGTATTACAGTAAGTTCTCCTGGTCCTGCAGCACTCATCCATCCCCAAATGTTCACTGTTATACGACCGGATTCAGAGTTAGGCACAACGTGATCACTATCATAACGCGTATTATTCCTACGCCACAACCTAACTCGCCCATGCTGGCTAGACTTGAAAGTCTTTTCATCACTGAAGATGACTCCGTTGCTCCAGTCGAAATTTCTGTATTTCAAAGCGAACTCCAATCGTGCTCTTTTATTAGCTTCGGTTAGCAATGGCTTAATAGCATGTCGACGATAATGCAGACCTTCACTATGAAGAGCACGATACACCGTCCGCAAAGATGTATCAAACAACTCTGCGTAATATCTTGTTGGTGTAAAGCCATTTTCCTCATAACCTTGCACCATAAGTTGACGCTGGTCTGAGTCAATATGGCGTCTTCTGCCAGATCTACTACGGTGTTCCAACGAACCCTCTTCTTGAAACCGCTTTATCCATAAAGTGACAGTCTTTACCTATAAGGGAAATATATTATTTATTATTTTCGTGTATCGATAACCATGGATAATAAAATAAATAACGAACAGTGATTTTAAAACATTACTTACGTTTAAGCCAGTTTCTCTCGAAATTTCAGAATAATTTAAGCCTTGATTATGCAATGCTATTATTTGGGCCCTCGTAGCCATATCAATATTTGAACGCGAACTCATGATAAAAATAAATATTAAAAACTTGTAAACGCAATCGTAACTGAACTCACTCATAGATAGTAAAGAACATTATGATTGAACAAAAAGATTTAATTTTTACACAGTCAATATTAAACTACCCTCAATTCTTTTGAGATTTATGATACGGGTTAAAGTCACTTAACAACTTCAATATAATAAAGAGAAGGATAATTTCAACTCAATGCGTAATGACGCAATGGTCCAGTGGCTAATGGTATCGGTAAATTTTATGCCACCGAGTTCGAATCCTAGTTATTACGTGCTTTGCTTTATAAGGTTTGTAATGTCGTAGGAGAATTTGTGTTAAAATTGAGTAATATTGTAACTAGCAAAAAACAAGATAATGTTCTTGTATATTTTCCAATCCAACTACTATACTAGCGCCATCTATGTCATCCAAGACATATTATTAAGGCGATGAAACCCTGTACAAACGATTTTGGTTTGGAACTCTCCATGCACTTCTGTCTTCATGTGTACCTAATGGGGAGTCATTGCCCGTACCCCAGGGTGCACCGTCCCGGTGACTGGCCTTCCCCCCGGACGCATCCATAAGGGAATTCCAGCCCACAGGCACACGGGGAGGTTCCCTGTCCAAGCACCCCCCCCCCCTCGCCAGCTTAACGGTTAGTTTTAACATAACATAACATCACGCCTTGTTTCCCCGAAGAGTTAGGCAGAGGTGTACCTATAGTACACCTATAGTACACCTACATTTCACCAGTTATGTTTAAGTCCCATGTAATAGGGGCATAGGGGGCGAGCCTATTGCCATCTACCGGACACAAATCCAGACTCCGGGCTGCTACTGAGAAATTCCAGATAGAAAAACCCAATAACACTTTGCCCGACCTGGGAATCGAACCCAGGACCTCATGCTCAGCAGTAGCGCTAGCGACCACTAGACCAACGAGGCAGTCAACGGCAACGACGGCAACGACGGTCGAGGCAACGGTTAGTTTTGGATATGTGAAAAAATTCACGGTGGTAGTATATATACAATGAAGTTAAAAGGAAAACTATCACAGCTAAGTAGGCTTTACAAGTTTACGAGTAATATTCGACCAACTTACATTTGCAGTTGGAATGTATGAGAGAACATGTTTTTCAACTACAATGTTAAGTTTGTTCTTGAGATAAATTCATCCCAACTACGGAATCCTTCATTGTGCGTGGTCCGACATGCACTTGGCGGGTTTTTTGTTTTTGTGTTCTTTCTTTGCGTCATGTTTACCGCAAATAAACTTCTATTTTTTTTCAGTTACTTTGGCATCTATAATATGGATGAAAAATATGGATTTTCATTAATGAAACGTGGACATGTTAAGAAAAAATAAAGGTCAATTTTGGATTAAAATAACTTTACATAATTTCCTTTTTATTTGTGCCCTTTTTTAATAGGGGCCGGAATAAAATTATTAAAATTTCATGTCGTTGACTTTAATTATATTGTAATTTAAATCAATCCAATTTTTAATTTTAATGTTTTATTCTGCAACTTCGTTCAGTCGTCTAAATAATGAAAAAAGTAAAACTCAATCAAGTCCCGACCATAATCTACACGCACGATTGAGCTTCGATATCCAAACAGAAATTTAATTAAATTCTTATGTACTCCTATTACAATTTATTGGCAAAGAAATCATTCCAGCAATGCCGGTGATGATGGAATTCTTGACGACTGTTAACCTGGGATTAAGTACGCCCATAAAATGAGACAGATATTGTGCGCACTTTCTCTTGTAATCAGTTGGGTGAGTACTTATCATTTAATTTACACGTAAAGCCTCTTTATTTTAAAAAAAGGTATTAAAGTAAAAAAAAAAATCTTTTAAGCGCCTGAAGCGCTGTAATTATATTTTTTCTTTGTGACACGCTCATTTGAAATTTATAATACATACTTCGGTAGGTAAGTAAGTATCAAGTAAATCTTAGCATTTTCTCATAATTTTCTGATATTTTTTTTTGTTTTAAGGCGCACGCAGGCAACGTAAATACATCATGTGGTAAGTTTTGAAACATTTTGTCTTAGGCCTGCTTGCACCACAAATCACTAATCATGTTAAAAACATAATTCTCTCTCTGTCATCTTCAAACAATTGAAGGAAACAGAACGATGTTTTAAATACTCTTAGCGCTAAACGTGTTTAGTGATTTGTGGTGCAAGTGGGCCTTAATGTAGCCAGACTTTTTTAATGTTTGCGTTTACCTAGAGTGCGGAATCGCCGGGAGCAACCGGCGCATCGTTGGTGGCACCACTGTGCAGCCCCACGCGTACCCCTGGCTGGTCTCCCTCATGCTGGGACCAAAGCTGCACTGCGGGGGAGCCCTCATCACCGACTTGCACATACTCTCAGCGGGACATTGCATTACTTTCGGGTTAGAATGTTTTAAAGCTCCGTTAGAGGATACATTATGTGTCCAAACAAAAATTGACATTTTCATTTATTTTTCCTTAGTTACCATTAATGTTGTATATTTTCAGCGTCCATTTCAATGAATTGACGGTGTACGTGGGCATGCACGACCGCTTGGACACGTCATACACAATGCTGCGTCTCGCGAACGGCGTCAAACACCCTCACTTCACGTCCAACGCCGTTCGGGACATCAACGACATCGCAATCCTGACTCTCAAACAGAGACTCAAGTTCACAGAAAAAGTTCGGCCAGTATGCTTACCAGAACCGAGTAAGTTCGGCCAGTATGCTTACCAGAACCGAGTAAGTTCGGCCAGTATGCTTGCCAGAGACGAGTAAGTTCGGCCAGTATGCTTGCCAGAGACGAGTAAGTTCGGCCAGTATGCTTGCCAGAGACGAGTAAGTTCGGCCAGTATGCTTGCCAGAGACGAGTAAGTTCGGCCAGTATGCTTGCCAGAGACGAGTAAGTTCGGCCGGTATGCTTGCCAGAGACGAGTAAGTTCGGCCAGTATGCTTGCCAGAGACGAGTAAGTTCGGCCAGTATGCTTGCCAGAGACGAGTAAGTTCGGCCAGTATGCTTGCCAGAGATGAGTAAGTTCGGCCAGTATGCTTGCCAGAGACGAGTAAGTTCGGCCGGTATGCTTGCCAGAGACGAGTAAGTTCGGCCAGTATGCTTGCCAGAGACGAGTAAGTTCGGCCGGTATGCTTGCCAGAGACGAGTAAGTTCGGCCAGTATGCTTGCCAGAGACGAGTAAGTTCGGCCAGTATGCTTGCCAGAGACGAGTAAGTTCGGCCAGTATGCTTGCCAGAGACGAGTAAGTTTGGCCAGTATGCTTGCCAGAGACGAGTAAGTTTGGCCAGTATGCTTGCCAGAGACGAGTAAGTTTGGCCAGTATGCTTGCCAGAGACGAGTAAGTTCGGCCAGTATGCTTGCCAGAGACGAGTAAGTTCGGCCAGTATGCTTGCCAGAGACGAGTAAGTTTGGCCAGTATGCTTGCCAGAGACGAGTAAGTTCGGCCAGTATGCTTGCCAGAGACGAGTAAGTTCGGCCAGTATGCTTGCCAGAGACGAGTAAGTTCGGCCAGTATGCTTGCCAGAGACGAGTAAGTTCGGCCAGTATGCTTGCCAGAGACGAGTAAGTTTGGCCAGTATGCTTGCCAGAGACGAGTAAGTTCGGCCAGTATGCTTGCCAGAGACGAGTAAGTTTGGCCAGTATGCTGGCCAGAGACGAATAAGGCGCGGACCACACAGAAGCGACTTGAGACGAGGACGGGACGCAGACGCAGCAATAGTATGCCCAAGCAAAAGCGACGCACGTGCGTCTTGTCTTTTCTGTATGTTTTGTGCCAGATCACGATAATACGTTTTGTTTGAAGAATAATGAAGATACGTGAAAGGGACGCCGCGTCTGCGTCCCGTCCTCGTCTCACGTCCCTTCTGTGTGGCTGGCAGCTAAGTCCGTCGCCACAGCGCGAGCGTATCTAATGATAAAGGGTGAAGTTTCTGAAATTAAATTACAATAACGCCACGAGCTTGTGAATAATCGACTTTTACAATTCAATCAAGAAATCTCTGACTCCGTCTTACCTTTTTCTTTTTGTCACTACTTTACGGAAATGCTTTAAACCATCATTTGTTTTTATTTCTAGCAATGGACTTTAGACATTTGCCTTTGACCGTGGCCGGCTGGGGCAAAACGAGACAAGGTGCTTTGACATCATCGAGATATTTACTTGAAACCAAAGTACAAATTGTGGACGGCGACACTTGTAGAAAATCAAAGATTTATAAGGATAATTTGGTCAGTGAAACTATGATGTGCGCCTACAGCCTTGGGAAAGATGCTTGTCAGGTAACCATTGTATGGACGGCAGCACATCAAGCTACTACAATCTGTCAAATTTCTTTAATAGATTTTCAACTTTATCGCTAAAGTATTAGGTTCAAGGTTGATTGGGAAAATTTGACAGTTTCGGATAGCTTGACCTGCTGGCGTCTGTACTTTACTATTACGAGGAGAGTGGTCCAGAGCAACGCTTTGAAGTTGCTGCAGGCTGTACTGGCCGCTAACTTGTTTTACATTCATTCTAGGGAGACAGCGGTGGACCATTGTTTTCAACACACAAAAGAACAGATAACAAAAAATGGTACCAAGTCGGTGAGTTTTGCGAACTTGTTTATAACTTATTATTTTTGAATGTACACCGTGTCTGTATTCGCGTTGTCACATTTAAGTATGTGCACGAAAACCAAAAAGACACGAACATAATATGAAACTCTCTGTTCTAGGCATTGTATCTTGGGGCATAGACTGCGCCATGCCAGACTATCCAGGTAAAATCATTAAAAACGTATACTTAAGTACTTTTTGACTTTGTTATATTTTTTTTTCAATGATTGAAATGATGTTTTCAGGCGTCTACACAATCGTGTCAAAGTACATTCCCTGGATCAAGAAGCAGACGGAAAAGGGGATAACCTGCGTATAATCATAAGAAGTCACCATTTTGTAACACATGGACAATAAAAATGGAAAAATACAGTATTATTTAACCAATAAATAATAATCCTTGCCTAATTTGTTGTTGAAACAATTTAACACGATTTAGTATAAATTCGTTTATGATGCATAAAGTTTTATTAAATTATGAAAAAAAAAATCTCATTGTTAGTTCTGGGAGAACTTATCGGTTTGGCGATAAGAAAATAGTTAAATTGGCTACAGAAACAAATTGAATCGTGAATACGATTTGACAAGTTTACGACCTAAGAAACATATTACCGAAATACTAAGGAGCGAAGAGAACGCTCTGTCGATATTATATTATAATAAACTCTTGTGGGCCAAACTAAAAGCTTCTAATGGGTAGCGATTTGATTTAATTATGACATTTGGAAATTATAGTTTTAATGTTCACCATAAAATTTATAACCTTCAGCGTGTTAAATTTACAAGGATATTATCGCGTGGATAATTTCTGCGTTTTAAATCCGTGTAGAGCGTAAATAAGCAAGCATCGGTTGCAGAAAACAGTGCGGTGTTACGGGCTATGAGTGAGTGCAGTGTCCAACATACATACTGAAATGTTCACAATACTAAGCACTATTTACTTGCTGATCGGGCTCGGTCAGGTCTGTATAATTATTCAAAATTATCGACGTAATTACTGTACGCCATATCACAAAGTGATCATGTTTTAGGTGGTGCTGGTGCGCGGCTCAGACTGTCGTAAGTGATTTGATAACTATTATACTGTAATGAGATTGGAATTACCCAAAACGTGCGAGCGAAATTAAAAATATATACTTTGGTTCTACCTTAATGAGTGGGGAAACATTAACGTCGATATCATCGGAACTAATATGAAAAACTGAGACGAAATCTGAAATTAGTCCAGGTTTAAATTAAATAAATTAGCGGAATTGATTTCGTATTCTTCAAAAATGTTGGTATTGGAGACACATTTTTGCTTGGTTTGTTGTTTGAAACGCACACAATTCTTACCTTATGTTAGTGTTTCTGAACGTTATAGCTACGTAGGGATCGATATATATATTGTGCACGTGTTCGGTACAGTCGGCTCACTTGCATGTGCAACACACGCGCTGCTCACCGTTGCTATTCAGAGGAGCGACGGCGACGCCCGACAAACGTGTCACTGGAACCCGTTCCGATTGCGACGGGACAGTTAGCCGTCTGAATGATCTGGACAAGTTTCCTGATACTTATTTTGGAATTAATGGACTTTCTCTTAGCCAAATTCTCGCTGCAGCTGCCGCAGCATGCAAAAAATACTCTATACCTATAGGTAATACTAGATACAATTACCTACTGGTAAATGAGAATTAAAACCTTAATTGCAACACCACATTCATTCACAGGGTCTTTCTTTAAGTTGGTGTTAATAATTATTAGTTAGTTTCAATTTTGGTGGTTAATTTACACGCAAACAAGAAACAATAACAATTTCCCTTGAGACTGCGTTTGGTAACTGTTTATTGTGATAATAGAACGCTATTTACTCCACATTCCTTCTTCTTCATGGGTTTGATTGTTACGACTTGCCACATAGGTAGGTACCTACATTAGGATTTAATACCTAACAATCCCATTGACGTTACAATGTTGAAAGAAACGTACATATCTACCACTTACTTTGCTCTTATTATTTGTTTAATCTAGAATCTCCTATTCTATTTAAAATCTCCTATCCTATTTAAAAACATATAAAATAAATGATCCCTTTAGATATGATGTAGGGTTTAGATATAGTTTTACAATTTTACAACCCCTCAACTGTCGCGAAACCTTATTAAAGTGTTTGTCTAGGAATCGGTTTCATTTTGACAGTTCAACAACATTAATTGTGTTATTTACGTTGCTAAGCAGACAAATTTTTCGAACATATGAAGCAATGGTTTAGCAACTTGTTTCAAAATCATTCAGGCGCTAGACCACCACCTCTTAAAGCAGTATTATTGTAATCTTACTTCAGTGTGGGAAAGAGATGGAGCTAGACGTCCTGTATAGCTCCATCTCTTTCTAACACTGAAGTAACATTAAAATAATACTGCTTTAAGGGGGAAGCGCCAAGGTAGCCCGCGAAATTCAAATTTTCTTACGATTTTTGCAATTTGCTGGTCAGTATTAAGTTATATGTTGATTAAAATATGATTCGCGGCCGTAACAAATATGTATTTACAGAATTATAATCATTAAAGTCATCAACACAACTCTCTAAGACCAAGTAAACCCCAAGAATTACTATTTCATGAAATCTTGACATTTGGGGATTATACTAACTTAACAAGTTTTATTACTGATTGTAATGATTATAATTCTGTAAATACATATTTGTTACGACCGCGAATCGTATTTTCATCAACGTACAACTTAACACTGACCAGCAAATTGCAAAAAACGTAAGAAAATTTGAATTTCGCGGGCTACCTTAGCGCTTCCCCCTTAAGAGATTGTGGTTAGCCCCCAGATTGTGATTGATAGTGTGTTACGAAATTAGGTGCAAGTGTCGCGATCGTGACGTACTTTAAAGAGCGATAGTGATTTCTAAAACTAGGTATACTATTCTAAAATGCACCAAGTGTAAGGAATATGACAAGGATGGCATTGGTAACGTCCTCGTTAAATATCTAACACAAACCAACGCCGGTTGTTAGAATCTTTCGTGGAGGGGCCGCTCGGTGTGAGGCATGTTTTTGTAAAGCTTGTGACTTGTAGGATGAAATAAAAATATGTAGTTTAAAAAAAAACTAAAATCCACGTTTTAATCACGCACTAAAAATGATAAAATAATTAAATTGACTTATATTAAATCTATACAAATAAATAAAATTGAAGTGTCTGTTTGTAATGTCAAAATAACAACTTTTTACTAAATGCATAGGAAAGTATAAACGATTCTTATAACAAAAAAGCAATTTTTAACATTTTTGTCTGTCTGTCTATCTGTTTGTTCCGGCTAATCTACGAAACGGCTGGACAGATTTTGACGGGACTTTCACTCACAGATAGCTGATGTTACGGCAGGTAACTTAAGCGCCTCCTCCTTCGCGAGCATTACGGCTTCGCAGAAGGAGGTAATGGCTTCCCATGTACTCTCGCTCCGTACCATGGTACTTTTGTTTTAGAAAAATAATTAGGGTTCCACGTAAAAAAAATAAAACCTATGAAATTATGAACAACAAGTCCGATTTGGAAAATTATTTTTGCATTTGGTAGCTCAATTCTCGAAGATACTTATAGGCTATTTAACATCACGCTACGACCCTTAGGACCCGAGCAGAAAGAAAAAAGTCATAATTATGAACAAAAAGTCGCATTTGAAAAATTCTATTTGCATTTGGTAGCCCAATTCTCGAAGACAGTTATAGGCTATTTAACATCACGCTACGACCCTTAGGACCCGAGCAGAAAGAAAAAAGTCAGAAAGTACATTAAGCGAATACGAAATAATAGTGCGGGCGGGCGATTCAACGCGACGGCACAGATTACCAGATAAATCACTCCATACAAAATTTTCAATACCTACTGCTACAATAGCCAAGCAATACAAATCAGCAACACCTTCCAGTCGCTAGACGCTGCGAACGAAAATTTACCTAACCTTACAAGCGTAAGGTGAGTTTTGCTTTGTAGCTGCGCGCCGCCGCGTGGTTATTGTGAATTGCCAGGGCTGCCTTCTTCGATAAAGATGTCAGTAGATATTTGTAGTACACTTTATGAAATAAAACAAAATGCTTTTTAATGTTTCAGCATGTTTAATTGTTGAAAATACTTATGAAAGACCGAGGAATAATTTTATGCTAGGTAACTATTTAGTATTCTGTGACCACACCCTGAAACTGCAATTGTGAGACAAGTACGACACACATAGTGCGTAACGTGTAGTACCTAACTATTTAATAATCAGTGACGTAAGCACTCCGCATGGCCACAAATACGAATGAAATACGGAACGGGGTAAACTGAAAACACGATCAGTTGATTTGTTCGTTCATTAACACAATTAGCGTAATAGGTAACTACTGTGCTTCTACACTATGAACAAATAAACTATAATCATATGAACATAACATTAACAAGATAATAACGATAATAAATATTATTGAAAATTAATTTGCACTAAGTAGATTTTTGCTAAACGTAATTTTCAAATGACAGTTGATAAATGGAGGTCATTGACCTTTCTATTCTTATCTCAGACGCATAGTAGAAATAATTACGTACCTACCAATAACATACAAAACACGAAACATGCAAGTTCAAACAATTTACCTATTTAAAAAACGATAGTAAAACTGTATCAGCAGGTAAACTGAAAAAGTTTTTATCTCTTCTCTTGCTGGATCTACATCCATCAACTGCACAAACACACCAGAACCAGCCATATCATAAGAATTTGAAACTAAGTACGTCAGGTCGACCGAATGCGTACGTACGAGCCTTGCGGCTGTTGGCAACCCACTGAGAAATGGGCTGCATGCGGCCCAGCTGCCGGTAGGTAGTTAGCGCACGTAAGTACATGGAGTGATTTATCTGGTAATCTGTGGCGACGGGTCGGGGGACGAGGGAGTTTTATTAAAAATGTGGCTGTCATTTAAGTATAATTTTGTATCTTACGATATCCACGCAAACAAAGTCGCGGAGCACAGCTAGTAAGATACGAGGAGGGATCAAAAAGTAGTGAGAACGACAAACTCCTTGGTTAGAAAAAATTAAATACTGGCAGGCATAGCTCAGATACATATTTGTAATAAAGAAAAAAATCTTCGATTCTCTTTTGTTTTTTTTTTCTGAATGTAGTCATTTGTTTGCTTCGTGCCGGAACGTGTTCTCGAAAATGGAGAAAAACGAAGTGCGAGCCGTTATTAAATACGTCTTTTTAAAAAAGTTAACGACGCAAGAGATTCATTGCGATTTGGAGGCAACATTAGGAGAGCCTGCTCCGCCGTATTCCACTGTCACAAGGTGGGCTTCTCAATTTCGAGTAGGGAGAACGAGCATGGAAGACGAACATCGTTGCGGCCGTCCATCGACGTCAGTCACCCAAGAAAATGTTGCGAAAGTCGAGAAAATTGTATTGAGCGATCGAAGAGTTACCATCCGATACTTAATTCAAGAAACGGGCATTTCATATGGAAGTATTCAATCCATATTGAAACAATCTTTGAATATGAGAAAAGTCTCCGCAAGATGGGTGCCGAGCGCCGACCTCCCTGGTGGCGTCAGCGTAGTTTGCTACGCTGACGACACGCTAGTTCTGGCGCAGGAGAGGTCGCACCAGGCGGCGGCCGAATTAGCGGCACGCGGGGTTGCGACAATCGTAGAGAGGATCCGGCAATTGGGACTCGAGGTGGCCTTGCACAAGTCTGAGGCCGTGTGTTTTCATGGTCCTCGGAACGCGCCACCATCGGGTTCCCAAATAACGGTAGGAGGGGTTCCCATCGGTGTCGAGTCGACGATGAAGTACCTGGGACTCGTCCTCGACAGCCGGTGGAATTTCGTGGAGCATTTCCGACGTTTGGCTCCCAGACTGGAGCGGGCCGGGGCTGCCTTGAGGCGGCTCCTGCCCAATCTGGGGGGTCCAAACGCCTCCTGCCGGAGGCTCTACGTGGGGGTCGTGCGGTCCATGGCCCTTTACGGAGCTCCGGTGTGGGCGCGTTCCGTGAGGCGGCGACCGGTCCGTCGGTTGAACGCATCCCAGAGGGTCATGGCCATCCGGTTAGCCCGGGGACACCGCAAGGTCTCCGGGGAGGCGGCGAACCTCCTTGCCGGATTACCGCCATGGGATCTGGAGGCAAAAGTCCTCGCGCACATGTGGGAGTGGCGCGAGGAGGCAAAACGCCGGGGCGTAACTCCGCTGCCGCGAGAAATCACGGCACGGCGGACCGAGCTCCGGCAGGATCTCATGGCGGCATGGAGGGTGCGATTGTCGCAACCCAGCGCTGGGCACGCCACAACTGCGGCGATAAGTCCCCTCTTTGAGGAGTGGGTGGAGAGGCGCCACAGCATCCTCACCTTCCGCCTGACGCAGGTCCTCACTGGACACGGGTGCTTCGGGAGGTACCTGTTCCGGATAAGATGGGAGGAAACGTCCGGGTGTCACCACTGTGTGGATCGCCCGGAGGACACGGTGGAGTATACGGTGGAGGTCTGCCCGGCTTGGGCGGAGCACCGCCGTGTCCTCGCGGAAGCGATTGGCGGCGGCGATCTCTCGCGTCCGGCCCTTGTCCAGGCCATGGTACGGAGCGAGAGTACATGGGAAGCCATTACCTCCTTCTGCGAAGCAGTAATGCTCGCGAAGGAGGAGGCGGGACGCGTGAGGGAGAGGCAAACTTTGCGCCCTCACGCCCCTAGACGCCGCAGGAGACGCCCTGGGCGTCGGGAATTGGCAGCCCGGCCACCGTAGGCGCGGGCTTGCGGACGGCGAGCAATGGGTAGCTCGCCGTCCAATAAGGACCAGGCCCGAGTCGATGGCGCGTTGCGACATCTCTTTGAGACGCGTGGAAACGCGTCTCAAAGAGATGTCAGCAGCATTGATGGGGTCCGCTAGGACGCCAGGATGCCAGCCGGGGTTGCGGGATGTTCGAAAGAGTTACCGTGGCCCCGGCACAGGCAGCAGAAGGAACACGGGTGGGTTTTAGTCAGTAAAAGTCTAACACGCCCTCCCGCTCCGCCCAGAGCGGGAGAAGTTATTTGATGATTTCCCATCCAAAAAAAAAAAAAGATGGGTGCCGATAATGTTAACCGACAGTCAGAAACAAAATCGACTTGAAATTTCGAATTTGTCTCGTTTCGTAACAATGGACGAAACATGGGTCCATCATTTTAATCCCGGGACAAAACAGAAGTTTCGTGCCGTGGCATCGGCTGACAAGGTTATGACCTCAATATTTTGGGACTCAGAAGGGATATTGTTGATTGATTACCTGGAGCGTGGAACCACTTTTACAGGCCAATATTATGCAGCTTTAATTCCCAAGTTGAGGAATGCCATCAAAGAGAAAAGGAGAGGGAAACTTCGAAGGGGCGTGCTGTTTCATCGCGACAACGCACCCGCACACAGGTCGGCAGTTTCGATGGCTGTCATTCAGCAAGCTGGCTTCGAATTGGTTGACCACCCCCCTTATTCACCAGATCTGGCGCCTAGCGATTTTTATCTGTTCCCCAAATTGAAAGAATACTTACTTAAAGTTTTTATTTTTTCAAATCTTAAATACACTATACAATTACTAACATAATAATAATAATATGTACAAGTATATAAAAAAGGGAGGGGGTAAATAATCAGAGGGCATCAAAAAATTCATCCGCATCGCTGTCAACAGGAAAAGTGCCCAGAAGGCTGGCAGCATTGCCACGTTGTATAGCAATGCTGATTCTTTGGTCAAAAAATAGGCCAGCCCTCTGGTCACGTGTGGAGTCGACCAACCGCCTGGCGATGTCTCGAAAAACTAAGTGGGCACTCGGACCCCATGGCCCAAGTGTTTCAACCCCAAACGGCTCGAACATATAATTCCCAATAAGACTGGAGTATTTGCGCCGTTTGAGGTTTTCCGCACCCGCAGCAGCCGCTCCAGCACAGCCTGCCGTGCTAGGAAGATGGGATGGCGCAAGGGTGTCGACACACGTTGCATCCCACACCAAAGGCCTACCTACCTTCCAAGGCATTATGGTCATTCCGTCTGGTCTCTTTCCATCGTCGCGTGCTAAGCCATTGGGTTCTAAAACAGCTGGCACCCCGGCGGTGACAAGAGCACGTCGGATGATGTCATTGATGCTGGCGTGCCGTGCTATCCGGCCTGCGCTCTTACTGCAGGATAGGCCATGTTGTCCGAGGCAGTCGACACTGACACCGCATTGGCAGCGATGCGGAGCCACGCAGGGAGCGCCCAGACGCAGACAAGTAGCGAGCCGGAAGGTGGTGTCACCCAGCATGGTGCCTATGTTGGGTGACGGTAGCGCCTGAAGCCAGAGGCCCGACTCCCACTCCCCCACAGCCAGCAGGCGGGCACGCTCAGCAGTATTGGTGGTCGTATTAATTAGATTATTCCGTACCAACCTGCAGAGCGGTTCATCCCACTGCCTCTGGGAAGATAGGTTCAAGGGCCGATCTGTATCCGGGCAAGCCACTTTCCAGGCGTTCACTGCGTCAGTCAAACACGGCACTTCTGAGTCAACCAAGGAGGGGGCTAAAATTTTCTCGGTCAACTTTTCCGTGCTGTGGACAGAGGACAGGAACGCCGGTAAGCTAATACTAGTAATTTTGCGGACGCCGAGGCCACCAAAACGGATGGCTAGTGTGGCTTGCAGCCACGCTCGGTCGTCCAGGGCCACATTTAAAATGGATGTTAGTGTGCTGCGAATAATTTGGTCAATTTTGTCCAAGAGGTTTGGCTGCTTCCATAAAGGGGAAGAACGTAGAAAGTAAATAAAATTTGGGCCAAAACAACAGTATCTAATCAGGGTGAATGCCGAATGTAAATTAATTTTGAAGAGTCTGTCCGAAATGTCGTTGAAGTTTTTGATTTTTTCGTTGATAAATGGAGAAAAGCTGTCTTCTAAAATTGGGGAACCTAGGAGGTGCAGTGAACTTTTTTCTAAAATTTTGATTTGTGGGGCTATTGCATTAAATTTTTCTAGAGTCAGTTGTCTGTCGGTAATGTCAGAAAGGTAAATTTCACACTGATGGGTGAAGGTCCAAGCCAATAGATTTAAATTCCTCTTTGAGAAGCTGTAGGTCTTTCAAAACGGTGTCTACATCACCTCCTAGCGTTCCATCATCTAAATACCACACGTTAAATTTTGAATTTAGTTTCTGGATAACTGGATGAATAGCCAAGCTGAAAATAACTGGCCCGAGAGGGTCACCTTGTTGGCATCCTACTGCAGATTCCAAAACATTGTCCTTGTATAATAATTTAGAAGGGTACCTGTAACATTGCCACATAAAACCATAAATTTCGGGTATTTCCTTTTTGACTTCAGCCAACAAAGTGTCCCTGTTGACAGAGTTAAAGGCGTTCTTAACGTCAACCTTGAGGACGACCTCACCTTTGTTGGAGTTTAAAAAGGTGGAAAGGGCATGCACGGCAGCCTCACAGCCCCCTTTTGAGCCAAAACCAAGCTGTAGGGGCTGAAACTTAGCTGTAAGCGATTCGCTATACAGGTTACAGCATATTTTGGCTGCCGTACGCCTGTACGTGCACCCAACGGCGATGGGACGAATGCCGCCGTCCTTCTTGCGCAGGGCACATAGGTTGGCCCCGTACAAGACATCGATGACGGCCTCGTTGACACCGCCGGTGAGCATGAGTTTTATCAGGGCCGCAAGCTCCTTCAATAGCGACTCACCAGCTTCCCCGGCGCCTGAACTTAATAGGTCCTTTAAATGTTGTGGAGTCAGGCCGTCAAGGCCGCCGGCGGAACCACTTCGGAAGGAGCTCACGGCTGCAATCAACTGGGGAGCCGAAACGTTTAGGAAGGTTGAATTTAGGTCGGGAGGATCGGGGGGGTCGGAAAAGGTGAGACCATCCGCAGGCGCGGGGTGTTTACTCTCTAGAGCTGTTAGCGTTTCTGGAGAGTAAGGCGCCACCACATCGCTGCTAAACAGTATCCTGGCCGCTCCCCTGATGTCACCTTCACCTAATAATAATAAGAATACTTAAAGGGAAATAAGTACGAAGCCGATAACGAGGTGATGGATGCCGTGGAGAGCTTTTTGCAGGACCAAGACAAAACTTTTTTTTTAAAGGGATTGAAGCCTTGGAAAAGCGCTGGACTCGGTGTGTAGAGTGACTCGGAGACTATGTAGAAAAATAAATTATTATGTTATCAATAGTCATTACATTCTATCTCATTCTCACTACTTTTTGATTCCTCCTCGTATAAGTACCTATGCAGTTTGCCACTTCTTTTATATCCAATCTTTTTTTCAAAAAGCGTAGAACGCTTTGTTTAAATTAATTAAAAGCACGCACAACTAAAAAGCGCTCCACGCTTTTTAATTTTTTTATTTAACATTTTATGTACACACATAAACAGACAAGAAGAAAGGAACCGAAAAATACGGTGATGAAAAAGGTGATGTTTCTAAACAAATCTCTTCCAGCATACCTGCGATATGAAAGTAGATAAAGAGATGTAGACAACGTGTGTAAGAGTAAAAGAGAAAACAAAACACATAAAATCAAAAGGATACACTAATATATAATACAAATATATAAAAACATACAATATGACTACATACAAATACATACATGTACAAACTTCCAAAATTAATCATTGGATATAAAAGAAGTGACAAACTGGATAGGTACTTGTATCTTAACTAATATAAGTCAATTTAATTATTTTATAATTTTTAGTGCGTGATAAATACATTGGTATTTTAATTTTCTACTTTATAGTCTAATATATTCTTTATTCAGATAAGGCCAAAGTCAACGAAGTTATGACTTGGCCGGTTTAATAGTAGCCAATAAAGAGATCCGCTACCCATCTCCTGGCTCCATCATCCAGACCCTCAACACCAAGTGCAATTTATTGGATACAAAATGAATATATGACCTGAAACTCGAAGGGTTCCACTGAAGAGTTCCATTATCCACTTCTTGGCTCCACCTACAGACCCTCGACACCAAGTGGACTCGTCAAAACGAATCATATGGGGCCAAACTCGAGGGGTTTACTAGCAGCCACTGAAAAATTCCACTATCCACCTCCTGACTCCATCATCAGACCCTCGTTCGTTACCAAGCCCAATATACTGGTCTCGTCAAAACGGATATCATATGAGCCCAAACGCGAGGGGTTTACTAGTTCCTACTGAAAAGTTTCACTTCCACCTCCTGGCTCCATCATCAGACCCTCAACACCAAGTGTAATATATTAGATTCATTAAAATGAATCATATGAGCCCTAACTCGAGGAGTTTACTAGTAGCCACTGAAGAATTCGATTATCCACCTCCTGGCGCCATCATCAGACCCTCGTTACCAAGCCCAATCTATTGGACTCGTCAAGACGAATCATATGGGTTAAAATTGACTTCCAAGATTTTCTTACATTGTTTGTTAGTTAGTTAGAATTTTATTACAAGTAAAGCTAATAATAGCGTGTTAAAAAACGTATGGGGAGGTGTGCTCTTTTAAATTGATTAATGTAAAATAGTGTATCTTTATGTAAATGAAATAAAAACATTTTGTCCAATATACTGGGATGTTGGAACAGTTGTTTTAAAATTTACTCGTACGACTGAATTCAGAGATATCTAAGTACTTGATTATTTGATTTCACGGAAAAGTACTAAATAGGATATCTACAGAGGAAAAGATTTGATTTCAGGTCATAAGTTAACAGAACTAGTCGAAATCTTATGATGAACAAAAAACAAGCAATAAAAATGTGTCTCCAATTTAAATAAAAAATCATTTATTCAAACTAGGCTGAGAATCAGTACTTTTCTAACGTCAAAATTATATCAATGCTATCCCCCAAAACGCCCACCCTTCGCAACTTCCTAGTACTGTAGCTGGGAAGAAGTGGCGCAACAAACTCCCCAGCAGCACAGTTGTCTGTCAATATAATGCGATAGAGACTTTCTAACCTAAGTGCTTATTCACGAAGAACGCGCGGGCGCGGGAGCAGCAGTCCCCGCGGTGGTCTGAGTGTGCAAGTTCAAACTGGTTGATCTTACCTGAAGCTGCGCGTGAATCGCGTGCGCAGCCGCTAGTTCAACGTGAACACACACTTGACAAGCAACCTGACACGTTTGATATTGCCGCAAGCGCGCCGCACGCGCCAATCTGTGCTCCAGTCGCGAGCTTGCCCGCTACTTCCAGCGCACATGCGTTTTGTACGTGAACACTTGCATGTTATTATTATATTAGGTGTTTGATATTTCGTGAACGCGCCCGCCACCGCAGCCGCGAGTTAACGTGAACAAGCACTTACACATTGAAATACTTTGCTTAGTTGGTATACCTTTTTTTTTTTGTGGATGGGAAATCATCAAATGACTTCTCCCGCTCTGGGCGGAGCGGGAGGGCGTGTCAGACTTTTACTGACTAAAACCCACCCGTGTTCCTTCTGTTGCCTGTGCCGGGGCCACGGTAACTCTTTCGATCATCCCGCAACCCTAGCTGGCATCGGCCCTAGCGGACCCCGTCAATAGTGCTGACATCTCTTTGAGGCGCGCGTGGAACACGACGCGCCGTCGACTCGGGCTTGGTCCTTACCGGTCGGCGAGCTACCCATTGCTCGCCGTCCGCAAGCCCGCGCCTACGGTGGCCGGGAATCGGCTACCAATTCCCGACGCCCAGGGCGTCTCCTGCGGCGACTAGGGGCGTGAGGGCGCAAAGCTTGCCTCTCCCTCACGCGTCCCGCCTCCTCCTTCACGAGCATTACTGCTTCGCAGAAGGAGGTAATGGCTTCCCATGTACTCTCGCTCCGTACCATGGCCTGGACCAGGGCCGGACGCGAGAGATCGCCGCCGTAGTTGGTATACCTAAAATTTTAATTCAAGATCAAAAATGTAAACAAAGAACTGTCACTGTCAATGAGATATTTCGGAGGATAATAAGATCCAGATCAAGTCCTAAATAAATTGGGATGAGGGCAGAAGGATAAATCAACAACAATTGTTTAGATAACTGTTGTTGTTTAAGGTACCCCCGAAATTATTTTTTTTACGTTTTTGCAATTTGACTTGATTAGATAGAGAACAAATCTAACTTAGAGAGATGTATTGATGATTCTTGTGGTCATAATTATGTACAAACATATTTGTTATAGTCGTGAATCATATTTTGATTAAGACACAACCTGACACTGACCTGAAAATTGCAATAAACGCAAGAAAATTTGAATTTCGCTGGCTACCTTTGCGCATCCACTTTAATTGTTAATTTTATTAATCCCATCAGATTGGATCATCTGTTTCTTAATCTGACTCAGTTAAACGTACATTCCTTTCAAATTTATTTTACGAGTAGGTACCTCTGACTGCAGCAACTCAACAGCAACTATAAAATGCCGGCTAAAAAGATCACTGCGATTTTGACAGTGATGCTGTCTTTCTTACACTATTGTTTAAAAAAGAGGTTATATTACAAGTTGGCTTAAAAATGGCTAGAAAATTAAGACTAACTAAAGATGAACGTCCACTGGTCCGCACCGGCCGCAACCCACGCACGGCACGCAGACGATTTTGGGTGAACCGAACGCTCGGTACCGATATTGGACGCAGTGCTGTATGAATTCATACAAAGCAAACCAAAATCCGTTGCGTGCCATGCGTGCGTTGCGGCCGGTGCGGACCAGTGGACGTTCACTTTAACACTATTAGATTTTTTGGTACTGTAGTAAGCCTTATAATTTATCTGTTTCATAAAACCTTCTACAGACATACCTATTATAGATGACTTCATGCGTATCTGTAATAATATATTTATATGATTTTAGTATATCAATGATGATAACGTAGAATAAGAATCTTCAGGCATAATGTTTTTGTATTCGGATCAGAATGTGGCAAGCCTTCAGACAGTGTGGTATCAATGAGGATAGTGGGAGGTAGGAGAGCTGCGCCCCATTCGTTCCCGTGGACTGTGGCCATCCTGAAGAGTGACCGCATGCATTGTGGTGGAGCGTTGATCACCAACAAGCACGTGCTAAGTGCAGGACATTGTTTTAAATGGTAAGCATGGTCACTAAAAATAACGCCTACTTAACAACAACACGACTGGTTTCTCCGAAGGGTACGGCAGAGGTGTACCCCACATTTCGCCAGCTATATTTAAGCCCGATGCAATAGGAAGAGAGCCTATTGCCATCAATCGAGCACAAATCCAGACTCCTCAGACTGAGAAATTCCACATTGAAACAGCCCAATAACACTTTGCCCGACCAGGGAATCGACCCTAGGACCTCGTGCTCAGCAGTAGCGCTTGCGACTGCTAGACCAACGAGTCAATAAAGAGGTCAATAACTTATACGCCAAGGAGTTGTATGAGAATCGTTTGTCCGACCAAACAATCCAACAATTGTCGTGATCTGACCAAATGTCAAAATGAAGTACTCGTATATACGTTGAACAAACTTCAAAATGAAGTTCGGACGGATCCGAACCGACCGAACGAAATAGAATGAAGTGGGAAAACTTCCGAATATTCGGCCGATACTTCGGATTTACGCTTCGGAGTAGGCCACCTGGATTTTCAACTCTTGGTGTTGGGCAGATCATTGAAAATCCAACAGAGTACATCCCAGCGAGTAAAAAATGCACTGCTGGACTTTCAACGCTCGGTGCTTACAGTGGGTTGAAAATCCAGTGTCTGATAACAATAATTCCGCGTTAAAAAATCGCCCGAGGTACAAGGACTAATTTCCAATTTCAATAAATTTATGGACGTAGTAAAATATAGTATTTTTGATTTCAGGGATAACTTCCTTGTAATGGAGGTGTTAATAGGATTGGACAATTTAGACAATTTAAAGAATGTTGAGAAGCGAAATATTTCGACTGTGGTGATTCACGAGTTGTTTACGTCGACTGCGGTTAGAGATGAAAATGATATTGCCATAGCTACGTTGAACCAACCAGTCGCATTTAATGATAATATTGTGCCAATATGTTTGCCACAACCAGGTTTGTTAAAGAATTGATGGATTTCTTCCATTCTTCGAAACCTTTTTTTCTCGTCTTTCTCTTCCTTCCAAAAACATGATTGACTTATCTTTGGAATAAAACACTTTCTTCGTGTCAAACCAGCTTTCCAACTAATCGTAATATAAGTATGTAATGGTAATCGCCGTTTGTTTAGTCGGTAAAACAAGTAAATAATGGTTTGTTTCTACATTATAGAAGCTTTCCTTTCTTTGTTTCACAGCTACAGTTCAATACAGTGAAAATAAAAATATTTTAACAATCCCACAGATAACAATCACAAAGATAATGAAAGATTACTGGAATTTCCATGGAATTAGTATGTCCTTTAAAAGGTGCAATTTAAATAACGCACAACTTCTTAAGGGGTCATTGTACTCATCATTATGAACAACTTTTACTATGAGACCAAACCTGAAATCGCGAAAAAAAATCTGCTGTTCTCTACATTTTGACGATATAAGCGAACATAAATGTAGGGAACAGTTGATTTTTTTTCGCTATTTCAGTTTTAGTGCCATAGTAAAAGTTGTTCATAATGATGAGTAAAATTACCTCTTATGAGGTTGTGCGTTACTTATATTACACCTTGAGTACCTGTGGTAGGTACAGGAATTTCTAAAAAAGTCAAAGATTTGAAATAAATAAAACCTTAATCATCTGGCTTCATTGGCCAGCAAGACTGGCCAAATGAGCTTAAACAATTTTGGTGACGGCCATATACTGAATAAAAAAATCTAAACAGTTTTATTTTTAAAGGATGGTATGGCGATTAGGTTATCACATTAATTGAAACCACGTGTTCAGTACATTATACTGAACCCCGCTACGTTAAAATTTTTCGTCGGTTATTAAAAAAAAAAAATTGCTGCTCCATACATTTTTGCCTCCCAAGTACTTCAATTTATTCCCATTTCATTTACCTAATTTTGCCTGTGTTCCACCAAATATACTGAATGTGCACGAAAATATGTTCATTAAAATATGTCATAACGAGCATCTATTTAACAACTGTTGCAAATTTGTAAAAATAGTAATACACCTAATTTTAAAAACAAGCATTTATTTTTTTAGTTTTACTTCAGATAATGCACTGCAAAATGTATTTGAATCAAACACCAATTAATGTCCAATGTAGCTTTATTAATAAAAAATGAAACCTAACCTAACCTAACCTAAAATATGTAAATGGGTATACGGTACTAGGATGCATACTAAATATAACCTAACCTAACCTAACCTAAAATATGTAAATGGGTATACGGTACTAGGATGCATACTAAATATTTTGTGTAACATTCAGGAATATTTGGTGCACGATCAGTATTTTTCGGGGAGCATACATAGATGTACCTTTAGATTTTTGGTGAACACAAAAGTATTATCCATTTTTAAATGGCAATGAACCAGTTTATTTTAGAATAACATGCCATGATTGATTGGTAGATATTTTTATTTTGTGCTGTTATTTTCTTTTCTTATGTTATTTGATTTGGATTTGTTTTTTTAACGTAAAAAGTACTTACAACACAAAAAATATTTGAATTAGTACCTATCAAACTAAAAAGCAGTGACCAGAACAAAGAAATTAAAATTGAAAATTAAAACTCGTTGGTGCATTCTTTATTTGTTTGTATTAATACAGATATTTAATTTATTTATTAATGAAATAAACCTTATACCTTTATCTTCTTAATAAAATAAATATCTATTAAATACTTTTAGGTGAAGATTTTACAAATAGAATAGGAACGATTGTTGGATGGGGACGAATCGGTGTAGAAAAGTCATCATCAAAAGTTTTACTAAAAGCTAGTCTTCGGATCCTTTCGGATGAAGACTGCATGAATTCACAGCTTGCACAGCACCTCAAGCCAACAATGATGTGCGCTTTCTCGAAAGGAAAGGATGGTTGCCAGGTAACTTATATATATATTATGATCTTGGCCGATTTCGGCCACAGCGACTTGGATCTGCCTACTGATGACATCGCTGGTGTGCCCTCAGGTGACTGATATAACCAATTTTTGCCGTGAAAGTGCGTCTACATTCACGGCAGGTAACTTGAATGGAATTACAAAGCCCTTGTGTTTAGAATGTTAATTTTATTGTTCACCTGAGACTCTCTATGATTAGGAAAGTGTTTGATAGTAATTTTCGTTCAGTTAGTGGGAAAAGACGTGACTCGTTCACGCGATGGGTAGGTACAGCGAAAGACTTCACTCTTTTTCTGTCGTTTTTCCAATTATCATTTCTTAATAGTTTCTTTCCCCACGATGTTTTTCCTTCACTGATGTCAGTAATGTCCAAGATAAACCTAACCTGTCTTGAGCAAGCGTGGTGATCAATGCTCGTGCCTTCTCTATATGAGAAGACTCCTTTTACCCCATATACCATAGGTAGTTATGTAGTAGATACCAACATCCGGTTCAATGGGTGTACCTACAAAAACAATGTTAGGTAGGTACTATCAAATGAACATCGACATTTAGCGGATGAACATGAATTTTTATTTGATGTCATGCATGTTCCGACATTATACACTCCCGGACTCTGAAATCGAGCCATCGTGCATATTTCCATGTAGGTAATAAAGGTCTAAAACATCAAAATAATAATGAGTCAAAAAAAGTTTGTATGTAGTTTTGATGCCGACATACTGGCCATCATTTTGGTGTCATCTTAGTTCGAAATATGCATTTACGAACATTTAAAATGTTGCAGACCTTTATACAAAAAATGCAGGGTGACTCGATTCAGCCGATCTATTCTGTAAACATCACACCGTGAGCACTTAGGTGAAATGAGCTGAATCCCTAGTAGAGTAAGGTGGGTTCACATCACGCTCACTTCACCTAAATTTTCACGGTGGGATCTTTACAGAATAGCACCACTGGTGTCCGGAGTGTATTTTATAGTTTAAGGGCAACTTGCAGCAAAATGAAACAAATCTAAATTCAATTATATCTCGATTTTGCCCTAAACTCTACCTGACCTGACTCTAAAATCTTATTAAGCATGTCTTGCAATCACATTTCACATTCAATTTAACTAAACTGAGATAAAGTTCATTCCGTTCATTCTTTGCGTTCCGTTTTGAAAATGGATCGCAAAGAATGAACGGCGAATGAATTATTGACTTTATCTCAGATCGAGATTTAATTGAATCGAGATTTGTTTCATTTTGCTGCAAGTCGCCCTAAATGCAGCTATGTTACCTTTATGTAGGTACCTGTTGGCTATTAAGTAGGGAAACCCGTATGCTCATCAATTTATTGACATTATGCTATGGGACAAATTGATCATTCTAAAGGGTGTCTCAGTAAGAGTGCACTTTTTCATTTTAAAATAAAAACAAGTATTTTATGACAGAGTTGTGATATTTTTATTGTATTGTAAAGAAGACATGTTTCGATTAAGTATGGAATAAAATATCCGGCAAATGACCCCCACGGCTCCGATGACAGGCCATTACTCTTTTCATGAAATTTTCCATGACTTTTGCACAGAGATGTGGCTGTATCTCACCGATGACGCGTTGTATTTCCGATTTGAGCTCAGGAATTGTTTCGGGTTTATTCGCATAAACCCGAGATTTCACAAAACCCCAAAGAAAAAAATCGCACGGCGTTAAATCGCACGATCTTGGTGGCCAGTTGACATCAGAATTTCGTGAGATAATGTGTTCTGTAAATCGTTGCTGCAATAAGTCGATTGTTTCATGCGCGGTGTGGCAGGTTGCGCCGTCCTGCTGAAACCACATGTTGCCCAGATTCATGCCGTCCAGTTGAGGCCACAAGAAGTCCGTTATCATATATTCCTGTAACGAATGCCGTTCACCGTTGTAATGAGTTTTCACAATTATAACGCGTTATTCTTTCGAAAAGCGCTCCATTTTTAATAATCGGAATAAACAGAGGTGACAGCTGTCAAATTTCAGAGTTGCCACTTGCATGAAAAAAAAATTCCAATTTTAAAAGGTGCACTCTTACTGAGACACCCTTTATTAACTAAAATGTTTCACTTTTTCAGGGCGACAGTGGTGGGCCGTTATTAGTCTTCCAGCCTGCAGGAAAATATGTCCAAACAGGTAATAAAATCTCCACCTATTTTCTCGTACATCGACGATAATTGCTTGAATGCCCATTATTATTTTGACATTACACAATATTTTACAACAAAACCTAGACCCAACCAAATTGTGCTCAGAAGTTAGACCACCACCACTTTACGCAGTATTATTGTACTTACTTCAGTGTGGGAAAGAGATGGAGCTAGACATCCTGTATAGCTTCATCTCTTTCTCACACTGAAGTAATATTAAAATAATACTGCTTTAAGAGGTGGCGGTTGGGCTCCTGATGGTATAAATAGATCTTGTTCTTTTTTAACCGACTTCAAAAAAGGAGGAGGTTATCAATTCGGTTATATGTTTTTTTTTTTAATGTAACAGACATTATTAGATGAATGGCTGAAACAAATTCAGAGGTCACAGTCTCTTTTAAAGTCCAGACATAATCTTGGTCAGATCATGTGAAGATCGTGTAGGTTGGTGTCTGAAATAGTCTTTTGAGGAAAGAACCACACATATTGAGTGGATCTGTCCAGTCAGTGCAAGCATCTGTCAGTAATCGTACAGCTCAACTTAAAAGTTAAGGAGCTCAACGATTCGACGGACAATACCAAAGAAAGGACATTTAGGTAGGCCGCGCATTTTAAGTGTGTTCTCTGATTAGGTACTCGAAGACGGCTGGACCGATTTGAAAAATTCTTTTTTGTTTGAAAGGGTATACTCTCCAGGTGGCCCCATAGTCATCAGGTCAGGATCTGATGATGGAATCGTGGAGAAATCGAGGGAACTCTGCAAATATTATAGGCACAACTATAGCGATGTGGGTATTTTTTATAGTAACTTGTGCATTTGCCCTCGGAAAGCACCATTTGGTGAAGTGAAACTGATGACGAACTGACGAAGACCACAGATGGTAAGATGGCCACCGGAACAACTCAATAATAAGTATTTCATGGGTTGCGATTCGATTACTTTAAAATTATTGCTAAGCAATATAAGTTCGTCGCAATTTATATGGTGAAGTGGAGCTGATGGTGAAGTACCAGGAGAACTCCTTAACAATTAACGTCCCTGCATCGGGAAAAGCAATGTTTTTTAAAGCTGATGAGCAGTTGTCATTAAGCTATTGTAACTTAGATAAATTAAAAACCGACCCACTAAAAAGTGAATAATAAAAAACTTTTTTACAAAAAAAAAAAACAACCGACCTCCAAAAAAAACATACAAAATGAAAAATAACTTTAATTTCGGAAGTCGGTGGCAAAACCTAAAATACATCTGTATTTCAAATCATCTGTCATCATCTGTATTTTATCTGTTAAAGTTGTTTATTAATGATAGATCGCCCGGTGACTTGTCCTGCTGGAAGCTCTTCCGGAAAGTCGGGCTTGCGTCCTGCCGAAAGACTGCCTCGAGTTTTGCTAGAAGTACGCACTTTGTATGAAAATTTTGTCTAGTACTTCCAGCAGTACGTTACTTGAAATTGAACTTGCGCTTGTCAGAAGTTTTCAAGATTTGATCAGTGCGTAGGTATTAAAAGAAAAGCTAATTTGTTTCATAATATTATTAATAATAATAGATGAATTAGTACTTAATAAATGACGAGTTAATATTATAGGAACATATGTATCTAATATTATAGGAAAATAACTTATAAAGGACAATGGGCGAAAGTGGTCCAAGAGCCTCCACTGATGAGACTTGAGGGAAATGGAAGTGCTCATTTGTCTTATGATTTTAGCAAAAACCTGTTAGATTCTGTCCCGGAGTTCTATTGTTATGGTCATATTTGTCCCGACTATAAATAATATGATTTTACGTTTAACCTGGTGTTTATTTTGACACGGTCACTTAATCTCTGTATCTCTCTGGAATGCGATGCCCTTTCCGCTTCTCCTAAGCTTCCCCGTACTCGCCTGTCGCGTCAGACACCGCGAGGATGGTGGGGATGGTGGGCCACCCCAGCCGGCCAGCGCGCACGTAGTCTTGGGCTAACTCTCACTGTACTTGCTGTTTGTGTTGTAATCTTCGATTTTTTTAAATACCTACCGACCTTTGCTTTTGAATGGACTTGATTTCTGCCGCTACAACCGAACCGACTTACGCTTGTTCACGGACACTCCTCTATTTCCTTATGATTGGACATAGTGAGTGAATTATCAATATGTTTCGACCTTCAGCGGGAGTTCTTTGTCTACTCTGTAACAATTCTGTGTTACGTAAAAGATGAATGACCATTACCCAAACGCTGTTTGATGAAAATCCAGAAGCTGCTGTGATAATCACAGAAAATCTGCAGCCGTATCAGGTTTGGAGAATAATCTTTATTTTATTATGTTAGACAGTAAAAAAAAGTTATATTGAATAAATGTGAGCAAGGGCTAGTCATTCAATTATACATTATCACCATTAATAAATGGTTTAAACATTAGTATAGTATAATAATACATAGTTTTACCTTCAATTATTAGTAGAGTCTGTTGGGAAAGTGAGCCATCGTGGGGTTTTAGGGCGCAGCATGTTTAATTACCTTTTATGTTTAACGAGCAACACAATAGCCTATTTATGCCATTTTGATCCTTTTAACTACAGTAAACTCCATTTAACGCCACTTGGTTTACTTTGATGTCCATACCACACTGTGAATAACGACAACAATACGTCATTATTATGCAATAAACAGTACTTTTAAGTTGCCGAAATAAATAAGAACTGCAGCCATAGTATAAAGAGAGGAAGTACGTTATCTTCATACAAACGTGTGCGCCAAGGTATCTATGCGTCGCCGCACGCACACTTAAACAAATCTCGGCCCGTTTCGCAGCGCGCCAGTCGGGGCTAACACCGCACGAGGTTCGCGCGTCACGGCTTTTCGGCACCGCTAAATGAATGAAAAATGTGTGATAATCGCAGGAGAACGTATTGCTGTGTGTTTGGGTGTCTTAATAATTCATCGATTCCAGAATTGTCTCTGTTCAAATTACCTATTGAACAGGAAAGAAGTCACTTTTTCTAGGATATCATTTTTACTTGATGATGAGATACCTACTTACTTATTTTTTGTTGTATTAGTTTTCTATCAGACAGAGGAAGTAGGTAGGCCTACATTCCCACTAGAATGTACTAGGTACTTTTGATCTGTCAATTGATTTGCCGCTATTGCTTTGTTTATGTTTAGTCATGCCGATTTCTCAGTACCTATTGTAGGTATAGTAACTAAGTAACTACTTACAGTTATAAAATCGTACTAAAAAAATAAGTAATTGACTAATTGTGAATCAGATAAATAGAGCAAAGTTCGAATCACCTACCGTTTACTCGTGCTCATCACCGCCCCGTGCCGCCCGTCTGCTGGCCCATCGCTCTTTCTTTCATCGTGAAAGGTTTCATCATCGTTTAGGTACCCAGACAATGCAAGTAAAAAATACAACTTCCCGACCCTTGCCAATTTATTGGCACTGAATTAAAATTTAACTAAAAGTGACAACCCTGAGACAGTAGGCAATTATATCGCGGATTGTGCCGGAGATAGCCTACTTCCTCTCTTTATACTATGCTGCAGCTGTGTACGTTCTTTTGTTTGTTATTTTGTTGCTTTATTGTTTAGCACGTGTTTATCTCGACTGGCGGCATCATACGTATCGAATATTCTAAGAAATTCGTTCTTTTGTTTGTTGTAATTACCTTGCACGTGTTTACCTCGACTGCTAGACTGTCGTTAGGTTGATATGCATTGTCTATATGTTACCATATTCTTAGTTGCTCACTTTATAATAAATACATATTGTCATAGTAAAATAATATTGATTTTTCTTCTCTCCATTTAACTCCCTCACACGTTTACACTGTATTTCTTTTATGTTACCGGTTGAAAGAAACCAGCTCCTATTTATAGTTAGTTCGTTAGTTCACATTTTGGCCACAACGGCTCTCTTTTCGAACAGACTCTAGTGATTTTTTTAATGTTTCAGATATTATTTAACAACGCTGAATATATTTGTAGACCTTGCTGGGTAGGAGTTTTAGGAGATCTTCATCAGCAACGTGACATAGATCAACCACCAAATGTTGAAAACGTTGTGGATCCTCCATTTGTTGACAATGATCAAAATGATCCACATCAGGAAGCAATTCCAATGATAGAGCTACCTACTTATTTTCGGCCACCTAATACGTCGAATGCTTGTATGTTTTTTGGTTGCCGACATAGAACTCGCCGTCGCCTCTCAGATATTGATAATATTGAATATGATAACGAGCTATATTATTAGACCGGCCGAACAAAACAAGATTTTTCTGCAATCTTAAATGAGACACTCAGTGATTGCGGTGAACCCAAAACTGCTTTTGCTATAAAGCTTGCAAAGCTAACGACCGGAGAACCGAATGAAAGGTTAGCATTGATTTTCCACATGAGTCGCAGGAAACTTGAGCGATTAATCAAATCTGCTAGGGAAACATTGACTCACGAATATGTCACACGCAATCTTGGCTGGAACCATATTGAAAGAGAGAGGCTGCTGCAGCGGAACTTATTAATACCAAATGAACTTTTTGAAACCCCTGCAAATAACTAACGTATTACTGTCAATTACGGGCCTTATGTTTATATATTTAAAAGCAGCAACTTCGGATTTCAAATCGAAACATATAGCCCACACAAATTTTATTGAAAATGTATATGATAGTGTGCAGCGATGGCTACATTATTGAAGTAACTGGGCCCCATGGAGCCAAAAAGTCCGATGCATCCATAACTTTGGACATATCGCACAATGAGGAACATCCTTTTCACGTATTTTTTAATCATGGTGATATATTCAGTCTCGACCGAGGGTTCAGAGACGCTATGAGTTATCTCGAAGCGTTCGACTACGAAGCACATAAATGCCAGCAAGTGTCGCGGTCGGTCAGATACAATTAAATGTCTCTGAAGCAAATGAGTCGAGAATGTCAACAATGACCAGATGGGTGATCGAAGCCGTAAACGGACGCATTACACGTGACTTCAAACTATTTCGCCAGGAGTACTTTCACAACACAATGCCCACATATTTGCTGATACCAGCTGCTCTAACAAATGCATTCCATGTTCCCATTACAGACACTACACATGCTCCTGTGTTTCTAGAGAGAATTGCAATACGGAGGGAGATGCAAAATGTTCTGGCTGAATATGTAAGCATCGTCGTCTTAACAGACAACGAGTAGCGTTCCAAAATATGAACGCAGAATTTATAGGTCTTGAGACGTTTCCAAGATTGACACAGGACGACCTGATTTTATTTACACTTGGGTCAAACCAGCTGAAACTGGCCAACAGCTATTATGCCGAGCACGTACGTAATGATAGCGAGTGTTCGATCGAATTGTATCGAGATTCCGAAAAGCTGACCGCCGATTTGAATGAAGCTGGTATTCCTGGAGAGAGTTTACAGTTATTGAGAGGCAAAATAAAATCGAGGCACACATGTGCGCGCAGTCATTGTTCATATGTGGTCATAAAAAACAATGAAACTGGCTTGGATGCAGTCGAACAATACTACGGTTCGTGTAAAGCGGGAAAATGCACCGTTGGATGCTGTGCACATATCATGGTAATCACATACACCATCACCATCATCGTAGGCTATGCACGTTACGAAGAATTTATCCATCAACCAGCCGCATTTTTAGATTCAATTACAATAGATTAATAAATGTTATTTTTTCCTCCACTATATTATTTTATTAATCCAGCAACTACTTACGTTGAACTTATTACGATCCTTAGTCATAGAATTGCATCGCTATGCTTAATCACAATAGGCGGGGGTGGAGGGAAGATTATGATATTTACTTTAAACCACAAAATACATAATAGTACAAGTACAGAAGATTCACTCCACAAAATCATTTAAATAAATAGCTACTCTTGATGCGACACAGTACAGTGCAATTCAGGTCGCACAGTGCTAATTACCTACCTACAGTTACATTCACCTAGAAGTTGCCTCTCTTTTTATCGTGTAACCCTTTTATCTTCTGACTAGGTCAGGGTTGTCTTCTTTTAAAGAATAATTAATCTGAATATTTATTATCAGTTACGTGTCTATATTACTCTACTTTTGTGAACAAATGACGTTTCAAATAAACCTAGGCTCGGTACTTACTTAGTAGTATGTAGATCAGAAAACTATTTTATTTTACACATATGTAGGTACAGGTATATGTAGGTACTTTAACCTAAGTAGATAGGCATACGGCATACGTTAGCGTGTACCTTGTCCATGCAAATAAATATCTCTTTTATGTGTTTAGGTAGATACATGTGTAACAAATCTCATGCGTATCGAACGGACAACGTGACGCGGTGCGTGAGAATCGAACTAAAATACGGCCAGGCCGGCACGCGGCAGCCCACTAAATTGGCCCGACAAGTCGAGCCCACCGCGTACTTGTAGCTTCATACCTAAAATGCGGTGCGCTTGGCCTGATTAAACGTAAACTCATATTATTTATAGTCAGGACAAAGATGACCATAACAATATAACCCCGGGTCAGAATCTAATAGACTTGCCTGAATCATAAGACATATATTATGTACTTACATTTCCCGCAAGTCTCATCGGTGGAGGCACTTGGACCAAGTTCTAAACATTTTTGCCCCTTGTCATTTGTCACTTTGGTTTAAAATCACGTAAATATTGTGCCTGTATAGTTAACAGTTAATAAAAATAGGAGTGACGTAGTACTCACAAAAAAAAAAAGTCAGGAATTTAAAAAAAATTTGGTTACGATGATATACCGAAATTTTGACGACTCCGTGCGTTTTCGAAAGCCGGGCGTCGAAATAAGTCGCGCGAGCGCGAGCGCGCTGCCTCCGTGTATGCTCATGCACCATCGCCTACTGTTTGACGGTCAGTTGTGTTTTGCAACCGTCTTTTGTATAGTGTGAACGAGACAAAACTCTTCAATTTTTGCGTGCAAATTTGAGTTTTGTACTGTATGTTAAGTCCTGCTGGCAGGACTCCGGGCGATCTATCATTAAGGCACTCCCCCACCGGAGCATTCGCCTATAATATAACAATCCCAGTTTCGATTTTGAGCATTACGTTACATTACTGGCTGCCTGGCTGTCGACCATTCGCCTGTAGTCGAATCAGTTGTTTTCATTCACATTACAAATTGTATCACGGGTGCTCCTACTCACTACTGTTACATTACAATTTACAGGCGAATGCTCCCGGTGAATGTCTCATTATAGTTTACAAATTGTATAATTACAGTTTGTAGACTGTAAAGCTCGGTTCTCCTCACTCACTGATGTAATGCTCAAATCTGAACTTACATTTCAGGCTCCCGCACCCTAATTGAGTAACACACTATCAATCGGAATCTGAATCATTTTGGAGCAAATTGCTAATCCATTGCTTCGTAAGTTCGAAAAATTTGTCTGCTCAAACGTAAATAATGCAATGAATGTTGTCGGACTGTCAAAATGAAACCGATTCCGATTGATAATGTGTTACACAATTGCCCCGCCGGTAAGGGTGCGCCTTTAAATTGTTCCCTAACCTTGCAAAACTTTTTAAAACAGTGTCAGATAAGAAACACCGAACTCATCTACTTAGTTATTATTTTTGACATATAAAAGTGTTTTTTTGTACTACAAACAGATGTGCAAAAATTCTTTTAAACTACTTTGATTTACACTTTACCCTACCCATATGTACCGATATTAATTTGTCATTTCACCCATTTAAGCTAAACTGAAACTATCATAAACCACTGCACAACTTAACAGGAAAGCGCCTTATTCTGACGGACCTAGGTACCATGTTTTGATGTACCAAAGTGACCAGGCAAACTCGTTATAAGTCTTATCCTCGGTTCCTGAAAGTCTAATCAGAATGTAGCCTGTAGGAGCCTATTTGTGATGCGCAAGTACAACATTACCCTCGAGGGTAATCTTTTGCTTGATGGTTGCATGGTCATGTGGTCAAAAGGTCATCTTGATTAGGTACCAACCTATTCTTGATACAATTTCGACACGCCTCGTACAGAATCCGTTATAAATTGGTTCATTTCTGAATTACGGTTATGACTTTGACGTTTAATTGATAAGCGACTGCAATTTCTTAGTCACATCGCAGGCATCCGGCTGGGTTTCAAATAATAAATAACAAAATGTAGTTAAAAGCAGTGGTTTTTAGTTTTTTTTTTATCACGCAGTAATAAAAATTATAGAATAGGTAATTAAATTGACTTGTATTAGTTACGTTGTAAGTAGGTACCAATTATAAGTACCAGTAGTATTGTAAGTAAGTACCAGTTATATTCAATTCAAAAAGCGTGGAGTGCTTTGGTTTCTTTTTTAATGCTGTATGGGCCTGCTCTTGACCTCGATCACGCCTGATGGAAAGCGATGGATGAGGTCTATGTAGTAACGAACGTGCTCAAAAGATGCCTGTTCGCTCTTGCTATGAAGGCAGACGGGTTATATGCGGGTTAAATTAATTAAAAGTACCGACACAACTAAAAAGCGATTGACAAGAAGTGACAAGCAGCATAGGTATATGTATCGTAACTAAAATAACTTATACAAGTTAGTGTCTGATAAAAGCGTGTTTATTAGTTTTTTTTTAACTACATATGTATATGTTATTTTTTTACTTTTTAGTCTAATGTGTTCTTCATTTAGTTAATAAGTCTGAAGTCAACGAAGTTATGACTACTTATGACTTGAGCGTTTTACTAGGAGCCACTGAAGAGTTCCACTATCCACCTCCTGGCTCCATCATCAGATCAGCTTTAAGATACCAAATTATAGTATTGTCATCGGTCCTTGATACGCGTTCAAGGTTCAAGTTAATCGGAATCTGGAAGTTGGTGAAAATTATGTTGAATGATTCCGTTACCTACATGATATGTAGATAGATAAGCTAATAAAAGTGTGTTAATAAAAAGAAAGTAATTGATGAGACGATTGAGAGGACGTAATTAATGAATTTGCATGCACGTGGCTTGCAAGCAACAGTCAATCAAACCTTGACCTTGTTTATTAAGACTGTATGTTTTGTATGCAGGAGTCGTGTCTTGGGGCATCGGATGCGCGGATCCCAGGTATCCTGGTAAGTTTGTACGTCTTGTTTTTAGCTCACTAGTCTCAGGAGTTCAGGAGGGAAGAAACAATTCTTGCTTTTATTCTTTTTACTAAATTATACATCACACGAGACACATGTGATGCAGGTATGTGATCACTGATTCACTGGGTGGTGTATTTATTAGATCGTGCCAAAATTTCTAGAGAACCCTAAGCAATTGAGTTAAAATTATTTTAAGAATCTGCTCATTCCATCGGTCATGCCTAGATTATTCTTATTTCCTATGGTTCCATCGCCTTTTTTCAGAAATGCGCTTATGTAACATTTTAGTGGTTACCTAATCATAGATGCAAAGGTTTCATAATATACTGAGTACCTAGGTATAAACCTACGGGGGTTTTCGTAACAAACGGTAAGATTCAACATTCGGCCTTGCAGTCAAATCAAAAATGATGAGTTTACTTATATAATTATATAAAGACTAAGAAAATAGGACGCATATTTTTTAAATCAAGTCATAACTCACTGAAATATTTTCTGCGCTCGCGTCGCGTATCAGCTGTAGATTTATTCGATCACGTGCATGCAGTGTGTGTCGCGTCACGCTTGTGCGCCACCCAAACAATTCATATCCGTCCATACAAATAAATAAAATAGAAGTGTTTGTTTGTAATGTCAAAATAACAGCTTTTTACTAAATTAAATACATATGAAAGTATATACACGGTAGTACTTATAACAAAAAATAAAACAATTTTAATAATTTTGGTCTGTCTGTCTGTTTGTTCAGGCTAATCTCCGAAATGGCTGGACCGATTTTCACGGAACTTTCACTGGCAGATAGCTGGTGTTATAAGGAGTAACTTATGCTACTTTTATTTTACAAAAAGTATTAGGGTTTTGCGCAAAAAAAATTAAAACCCATGAAATTGTGAAAAAACTCCGAATCAAAAAGGGAAGTATTGACATCCACGCGGGCGAAGCTGCGGGTAACAGCTAGTTTACATTAAATTACGTCATGGTAACACGTTACTTAGGTAGGTATAGCCATTTTAGATACTCCTTCAGATTTAAGATAACTCTGAAAAAATCCCGCATTTATCTGTATAATGATGGAATTTTACTGGAACTAGACGTTCTTAGAAAAACAATAGTAAAATCGTTCATAAGGTTGTTATTCGAACGTACCTCGTAGGCAATATTTTATAACCATGTTGAATTTGTAAAGCGGGTGTAATGCGCTATGACGACATCGCATTTTTCTTTAACTTCGTCACATAAACGAACCCAGAAAATTATTTGCCTGATGAATTTCGTATGTTTTTTTTTAATAATGTCCAAAAATAAGGTAGCGTCGTTCAGATGTAAGGGTGGGCTAGGGTTCAAGCTTCCACCTGCCATTCATTTAATTTTAAACCAAATATAATCCAGTAGATTAGAGGGCTTAATACTTCGGTCAACAATAGTACGTTGATCGAAGGCCTATTAATACCAAACTTTAGCCTACAAGATGTGGAAATTCTGATGACGATTTTGCATGGCCCAATCTTTGAGTGAGTCATCATACAGACTACCATAGCCATGTAGGTACTGTAATGGCCTGCCACGATACTAGGGCAGACCAGTACCTACTCATATTATCTGTGTGGTCTCTTCTAGAGGTGTGTTATTGGGTATATGAATGAAACACACAGCAGCACTGCTATTACTATTTATGGCCTTTACATTACAAAGCATAGTTATCAGTAGAAACTGAAAACTATGCTTTGTAATTTTTATCTTTACTTGCCTACTATTAATTCATAAATTACCTTTCATATTTCATAGACTGTAGTCCTATTTTAACTGTAACATTATACTGAAAATATTATTCTGAGTGGTTATACACCTCTGTTGTCAGTAACTTAGTAATTTTGTCGGAGGTTCAGTATTCTATTCGGAAGTTTAGTTTTGTTAGTCGAAGATCCATTTTTTTTTAGGAGAAAATGTAATTTGAACATGCTCTTATTTGTTATTAAATTGGATATTTTTTTCGTTTATGTTTTGGGTTTTTTTGGGTTTTTTGTCGATAATTCATTATAACGCTGGTTAATTAGAATAATAGTCGGCCACAGATCGCTGGAGATTAATTTGTTTTTCGGAAACATTATTATTTCCCTATAAGTACTGGTCTGCCCTAGTATCGTGGCAAGCCATTACAGTACCTACCGAGCTGGAAAAATGGCTCCGTTACCGAGATGGTTAATAATAATGAGCTAGACTTAATCCTGCAATAGCAACTGCTGTTCGGCCCTTGCCTGAAGTATCTAAAAGTGGGCATTCACGATAGCGCCATTTGGCGTGGCTCCAAACGACTAAAGTCAAATGGAGCGATAGGACATCCAGAGTTTTACATCACGCCAACGGATTTTAATATTGACGATCAAATTTTGGATGTACATATGTATATCACGCCATTTGGCGCGAAAGACTGACCGTGAAAGCCCACCTTAAGCGAGATCTGCCATAAGACATTTTAGGGTCATCAGAATGAGCTGTGATTGGTGTCACGAAAGCTTTACTGATTTGGTCTTAGAAAAGAAAATATAATTGCCTAGGTACAGACCTGGAAAACATGGCGGTAAAGTTAGGAGGCCTGTACTCAGCAGTGGAAGGAACAAGGCTGCCAGTAATGATGAGTCGATAAATGAAGGTGACAAAACAATAATAGTTTTCCGAACTTTTTTCTCATAAAACTGTTTATTGCAGGTGTTTACACGAAGGTCAGTAACTACATCGACTGGATACTTCAGCACACGGCAGATGGAGTCAGATGTCCATAAGAATTTTAGATAGTTCAAATAAAATATGTATATACAAAATAAATAATTATAATAGCTACCTAGTGTTTCTGTTAGGTACCTAAACCTCACACGTAAACCTTCTAAGTAGGTAGCTGATATCCTTCAACCGAACATGACGACTATCGGAGTCCTACTGGAGGCCTTCTTTAATTATCTGCCTGGCATTATTGCTGAAATGAAACTATTTGGCGCGGCCGTGAGGCATACAATTCTCTAATCATGTTTTTTGTTTTTTTTTATTTTGTTCAGATGCGTTACCTGCATACCTACGGAACTGTGCCAAATAAACATTTTTCTTTCTAATGAATTAACACCACAGCTCCGTCCCGCCTCGTCTCCGTGCCTCCGTGGATTCGTCAGAAGCCCGAAAGTCTGACAACCAGTCTTACCGCAAGGTATTGTGTTACCCAGTGGCTGGGTTGTGGAGGTCAGATAGGCAATCGCTCCATGTAAAATACTGGTATTCAGCTGCTTCCGGTTAGACTGGAAGCCGACTCCAACATAGTTGGGAAAAGGCTAGGCAAATCATGATGATCAATTAGCACCACAGCACCAGATTTCCGTGCCTTCAGCTGCTTTTTTCGAGGAGGTCTTCGAGGGAAACTGTTAGTTTGCAGTCTGCACGTAACGACGACTACGCTGTAGGAGCAGTAGTGGCCCGTGGCTGAGCAATTGCTATTGCGTTTCGATTCGCGGGTTCGATTGCAGCATGGAAGAAACATTTTTTTGGCAGTTTGTGTAAGCCAGAGCGAGATGTTTGTCTTTATACGCCTCTATGATACTACCTACAGCCCCTAAAAGAGAAATTACTGGGTATGGGTATCAATCTGCCTAGCATTTTCCCAACTATGTTGGGCTCGGCTTCCAGTCTAACCAGATGCAGCTGAATATCAGTATTTTACATGGAGTGGCCTTTCTGACCTCCACAACCCACTTACTGGGTAACACGATATTCCTTAGTAAGACTGGTTGTCAGACTTTCGGGCTTCTGACGAAGTGACGATCCGTAACGACTGTCAAAGATCCAAGAATGACGGCCGGGACCAACCGCTTTCCGAGGCGCGGAGGGGTCTCGGTATGTAAAGATGGTCACTCATCCACAGACCGACCGCGGCAAGCGTAGCTTAACTTGATCGATCGACCCGTGCGGCTGTTATGTACGGCGAGGTTTCTTAACCTGGAGTAGTTTTATGCCATAGTTCGAAGCAGACAGGAACCAAGATAAAATAAGTTGGTACCTAATGAATTTTGTGTAGGTACCTACTTAATCTGCGATGTCCCTAAGAAGTACCTAACATTTAATTGGAGTGTTCAACAATGTCATTAGCCCAAACACGATACACCTTCAGTAGGTACCTAATCCAATAGAAAAAAGAAAAACCTAATGGTACAAAGGTTTAATTTATGAACAATATACCAATTTAGATATTCAATGATAAATAATTTTCTAAAATAACCTAATGGTCGAATTACCTATGTGGGTTCAAATAAGTTACTATTAAATAGGTGTAGGTAGCCGACTACTAATATCTTAAAACAATGCACTGCATTAAACTTGCCACTACCGTACCTACGTACAACGAGCAAGCACGGCACATCCAAACAGAGTTACCTAAATTACAATAAGGTACTAAAGGAATGGTTAAAAATAAACATAATAATGAATCAATATGCTCTAATGATCACTGGGCTGGGCTCCAAGCGTCCCAAATGTTGAGAAGCTCAGAGCCCAGTCCATTGAGTGGCAGGTTGAGTCCAACTCCTGCCAATGCGGCCAATACTGGCCCGTTTACGAGCCATTCCATATCGTCTAAGTAGGTACCGTTATCGTACGAAATGGATGTCATGTGCCCTGAAATTAACTTGGACATAATACAGAGTTATCTTCTATAACTAAAGGTGGATTTTTGAGATGGGGCAGTAGGTAATGGACGGTACTAACCGTTGTCGCTACAAGTAAATGGGCTTAAGAGACTGTCCTTAACTTTTTGAGACATTTTGATCTGCATTCACAGATTTTGAAAAAAATGTGCAGTCAGCAAGAAAATGGGCAGTTTTTACAAAAACTTTTTTGATGGCAATCGATCTTGTTTCTTATAAGGATCAAGAAACTCTGTCGGGCCAACCGAGGTTTGAGTACTCTAGAAAAGTCAGAAATTGCAAAATAGTTATTTGTGCAACAAGAGAGTAAACTTGGTTTTCGCTGCGAGTGTTGATTTTGAATCCCGAGTAAGCGAAGGATTCACGCTCGTGATTCTAGGTTAGAATCCTGAGCGCAGCGAGGGATTCAAAGGCACAAGATGCAAATAACCTTGGTCTCGTGTAACACATAGGTACAACTTTTTACCTCAGCAGCGAGAGCATTATTACCTATAGGTAAAAAAATACAACATGGGAAAAATTAAACCACATGTATATTATTTTCTCAAACAATAGGTTAAACAAAAATTAAAGGTAAAATTCGATTATTTACAAAAAAGACATTTACATAGTTACATTTAAAACCTTAACGGATGATTTGTAAATTTACGGTTACATTGTGTATCCGAACGTTTTATTGTTTGTTTCTTTTTTTGAAAATCGAAATTCGAATCGACTTGTTTCTATCTCTCGCTTTTGTCGAATCGAAGTGACAGAACAAAGTGAAGTTCAAACGTTTTGCATTTTGTAAGTAGACCCAGCACTGATCTCGGCATTAAAAAAATAAATTAAAACGTTGCTTTGTTTCACGCTCGCAGCAAAATCGAATTTTGCTCACTGTCTTTAAACAGCAAAACTTGCTTGTTTGTGGTGCTGAGGTGAAAAACTTTTTCCATACTCTTGGTAGGAAAGAAACTAAAACTTACTTTTCTAAGATAGACAGACTAGCCGAATATAATCAAAATTTAAACTTCGAACAAAATAATACGCGTTATAATTTTATTTGCTTGAACAAGATAGTTTGTTGCTTGTGGTTTCCAACGTTCGCGTTCTGAGAAAAAAATTACCTCAAATAATTTAGAACTTTCAGACTTAGGTAGGTATACTCATAAGGGAAACGTTAAACAAGACTGTCCGCTACAAAAGTCAGAAAACGCAAAAAAAACTTTGTATGGAAAAACCTTTTCAAAATCAACAAACTAGATACTTACAATACCTACCTATCTAAATTTTGTTCTCAAATCAAATAAAATTGTAACGCATACTTATTCGTTCTTTGAAGTTCATTTTTTTTTGTTTATTTTCGACCAGTCTCCATCGTAAAAAAGTAAGTAGGTAGGTAGGTTGGAGTCTCATTTCCTACGAAAAGTATGGGAAAAGTTTTTTTGTGATTTCTGACTTTTCTAGTCCTCAAACCTCAGTTGGTCCGAAAGAGTTTTTGATCCTTTTATGAAACAGGATCGATTGGCATCAAAAACTTTTTTTTTTTTGGAAACTGCCCATTTTCTTGCTGACTGTACATTTTTTTTCAAAGTCTATGAATGCTGATCATAATTTCTCAAAAAGTTAAGGACGGTCTCCTAATACCGTTTTCCTGTAGCTACAACGATTATGGTAGGTACCTGCCCATACTGTCCCGTCTGAAAAATTCACCCTGTCCTGTGTACTTAATCCATGTATGTCTGTAACAGAGTAAAATAACAACAAAGCTGAAAGAAAACTTCTAACTTGGCGGACACGTCCTTTTCGAGATACAATTTTAAAGTAAGAAAAAAACATTTCTTCAAACTAATAACTAAACGTGACATTGGCTTGCACAAAATGTGCAAAGCCAAAAGAAAAAAAAAATCATCAAAGCTCCTTGAACCTTAAAGAACAAGGTATGGAGAGCCTTGGTCATAATGAAAAAAAAATTAGATCTCACTACAAACCGAACACTGTCATGGTTTTTCGGAAGTTTCAGAAACCTTTCCAAAAATTTTAAGAAACCTTTCTAAAAATACAAAAATACTAATAATCCATTAAAACTTGTCAACTTTATTTGTTTCATTTCTGCGAGTATTGGAACGTCGTTCGAATGTATTATAATGCGACCAAAGCAGAGAGAACCATTCGCATTATTCCATTTCATCCTTTGTCCCGTTCTAACATATGAATAGTATTATAATTTTGACGTTTGCAATTAAGGCTGCAAAGGATTTTTTATTTTATTCTTATAGTTCTTCCTTTCTTTTGTTTGACGGTCGTTCACTCCACCCGCTCTCGTTGATTTGGCCGATGTTTGGCCTAGTTGCTAAGTTTATTAGATTTTAGTTCTAATTTTCTTAAATGTAGTGTTCAGTCCTACTTTTAATTATACAGTGCCAGGATTATGTGATACTTAAAATGCCTGGTATAAGGAAATATCGACGTGACACCAGCGAAGTCAGCTGTTGTTTGAAATATGTTATTTTTGGTGTGAATGTTTTGTTCTGGGTAAGTGGAGACCTTATTGTACCTAGTTCTACAATTTACTTATTAATTACGGAATTGACATTCGCTCATATCCTTGTCAAGGTTTTTCATTATGGTCATAAAATGTGTGGTATTTTAAAGATGCAAAAGTTAGTGAATGAGATGCATTGCACTCATATTATTTGTAATGTCTGAGTGGGTATTGATCACCTGTGCAAATTGCCAGGCAATTGGGGTCACCTTAGACTTGTTTAGAGGCACCTACATATTGTAATTGCTATAACAGTAGGTACTATAACTGTCTGCATCCTGTCAATATGCTGTAAAGATTTAATTCTAAGAAACTATTATAACAATAGCCTTGAATTTGCACACACGTTTCAACAAAAAAGTTGTAAGTTAGTTTACTCATTTATAATAACACAAACAGTTGGCTATCTTGCCAATTGCAAAGAATTGTTTTTTTTAACTCATGATGAACATTAAAGGATGTTTAGGTTTAAAGCCTTTGTCAGTCTATGGCCAAATGCAAAATAAATCAAGCTACGATAATTGACTGAATAAATGGATTGTTTCATGAGTTTGTTATTCACTTCATTGAATATATTTTATGATCATCGGGTCATATAAGAGTATTCTTTCTAGAAAGAAAGAATTAATTCTCTCTACTCTCTTTCATCTTTAGCATAGTTAGTATAGGAATCTATGGGCACAGTCTTAGAAAAATAATATTATTGTTTATTTAGATTATTAAGTCAGAATATTTATGTATTTCGAGTGAAGCAATATTTAATAAAACAAAACAATAACTATTGATTCTGTGTCTGTCTTTTTTATATTTTCATCTGTTTTTCTGTTAATCTAAACCCCGGTAAAACATAGAAATATTTATTACAAATTTTTTTACATTTAATTATCAAGGAAAACCTAAATATGATCAAAACAGGATAGGATTATGAATACAATCAAATGGAATGCTAATTTTGTATAAATAGGTTACAAGGAAGGAAACAGTATTGAAATAATAAACTGAGATTACATGCACAGTTTTTGTAATTTGGGATTTATTACATATGTCACTCATATCATTGTGAAGATAGCTAAATTAACCATTGACTCTACATACAAACAAGTATGGTAAAATATATACAGCCCCGTGACAGACAGAAAAACAGATGGCGTAGGCTTAGTAAGAGGAATATGTTGATGCTCTTGGGTACAAAACCCTAATAACAAGCCGGTAATATGAGGTACCCATTATGCTATTTACTCCATATTATACTTCTGTTTACTAATATCGTAAATTGTTCCATTTCAGTTCCTTGGTTTGATTGTATTAGCTGTCGGAGTGTGGGCATGGACAGAAAAGGACACATTCAACAATTTGTCGAGGCTCACTAACATTGCATTGGATCCAGCATTTATATTAATATGTGTGGGTGAGTACACAACATTGAGTAATGGAGGCAGAATTATTTTATCTTTAACATAGTGGCTGCAGATTTGCTTCATAAAATAGAGAAGTTTTTGCCAAGCTTGGTACATGTCAAACAATACTAAAAAAACATTTTAGTTATCCAAAGAAGACGCAGATAGATGTCATCTATTTAGAATGGACATAAAGTTCAAAGTTGTATGAAAGTGAATGATGAACCAATAGAGTTGTGGTATATTTTTGCCATTAAAATTTTAATTTTAATGCATCTGCTGTATTTTCGTACTAGTCTACATTGTAACATTATGTTCTAATTTGGTTGTGCTGCCCAAAATAGCCAACCCAGTTATTTTGGTTTGAAACTGCACTAAATGTTGCCACATTAATTCCTTACTGTAAACATGACCCAGTCATTGATTGTTTAAAGTAGTTTTATTACCAGCAATCAGACATATGTTAGTATAGTTAAAAATTGATGATGACCAATGGGTGTGGGGTACACAAAGGGGCCTTTCACAAAAGTCATATAGCACAGAGGGCCCTATAAATTCAAACAAATAGTGTGTTTTTTTTAGCTATTAGCTAGCCCGGGGGCAAAAAAAGAAACTCCATGTGTAACCTTGAATATTGTGATAACGGTCGAATTATGTCAGAAGGTCTAGCAGCTACTTTTGCCGAAAGCCTGTGATATTAAATGCATGAACAGTCAACCGCACATCAGTAGTAACACTTGCTCTACGAAAATAGCCCTTACTGCTACGACATTTAGGCGATGTCAATGTCAAATTCTTACCACTAATCATCATCATTATTCTCTCGGCTTTATCCCAATTTATTTGGGGTCAGCGCAAAATGTTTTTCTTCCATACTTTTCTATTAGTCGTCATCTCGGTTTGTTACCACTATGTGTAACAATACTACTAAATGCATCAATCAACTGCTGTAGTATTTAGGTAGCAGACTTTTTGGTATTCTTCATCATTGTGATTAGGTTTACTGCCTTATTTTGTACAGTATCATGGTATTTATTGGTTGATGATGTGATTGCAGGCACAATTACGTTTATTATCGGGTTCACGGGCTGCGTCGGCGCACTTCGTGAGAACACGTGCCTACTAGCATGCGTGAGTATTACCTTTATTATATTTCCATAGTTCTAGCCACAGAGTAATTAATTATAGAATGCAGGGTGAATATGTTAACCTTACCTAAACGAATGTCAAGGTTCGAATTAATCGAATACACTTCAATTAGGGTGTCGGGAGAGATCTATGTTATATTATTATTTTTAGTAAATAAAATCACGTTGTAACAGCTTTGTTTAGAATTTATCAACTTTTACAAAATACAAAAAAAAAAAAAATACTGCTCAGACGACCAAGCAAAATGTATGTGAGCCATGCTTATTGATTTTGTATGGTGCACCCGGTGTGCGCGGATATCACGTGTTTTATTGGATGATAAGTAGGTAATGGTCACGGTAAAAGTACTTCTACAGAGACTCATCGCAATGTCGACCTGCACTATAAAAATAAATAATACTTGGTACAACCGAAACTGGACGTATCATACACCTAGAAACTAAAGCAAAATTTCGATTTTGAACTCTTTTGAACTTATTCGGAGCGTAAATTTCAATACATACGTAGTAATAAATTAGTATTCAGTACTTATCTCTCTTGTATGCCTTCACATAATTACTCCATTTTTTAACTACTCTAAGTCTGTCTTACAGTAAATCAGAATTTGATTACTTATCATCATTACGCTCGCATGTAAGGCTTGTTAAGATTTAATGAACCTTCACTTACGATTGTAGAACAAAGGCATTCGTTACTATACTGCTCGATTATCTTAGACAATATAAAATGTAATGAGCGTGGGTTATTGCAATTATGTGATATGGATACTTGTACGTTTATAGATTGGCTGAATTCACTTAATGGTTTGTATAAAGTAAATCGTTTTGACAACACGTTCATTGTGCGAACCGCTAAAGAAGGAAACTTCTTGCACTCACTCGTCTGGTTTTCTAATAGCTTACTTTACTGGGAGTCTTCAAGTGTCAAGTGAATAGGTTACTTAGTTCTATGCAAGCGTCCACCATCGTCAACACATTGGGTGTGTGACTTGGCTATCGCATCAGGTTAAGACCTGCAGTTATACACTTCTGGACACATCTATTGGCCCACCTTGTATTTTCAGTTTCGTTTGGTCCTAGCTAACATTTTATATTAGGTCGAGCAAAAAGTTTTTATGCAGTTTTGAACCTGGCACATTCACAATTTCATTCAATAGTCTTTTTTTGAATTTCGAACACAGAATTTAAAGAAACAAAAGACAATTTGGAGCCTGTTTGTTGATATCAAACAATCGAATACTAAGAAAACTTGGTTTTATTGGTTTACTTGGATTTAATTCTTGAAAAAGTGATTGATATCTTTGGTTTTGCAACAAACATTACTTATTCTTAACATTAAGGTGAGGTTCTATCAATAATCTATGGATACTTCACCTGAAGTCGCCGCCCAAGCTGTGGCACTTATTCAGGCCGGACACAGCCAAAGAAACGTGAGTGCTCAACTTAATTTAAGTCGATCTGCTGTCCGAAATGTTTATCGGAGGTACCTAGAGACTGGCGGCTTTGTTCGTCGCCAAGGAAGGCCACGATCTCGGGTCACAACTGAAAGGCAGGATCGATTCACCGTGACGACCAGCTTGAGAAATCGTCACCTTACCTCCATTGAGATACAAAACCAACTTCGCGACTTCCACGGAGTATCTGTGAGCGCTCGAACTGTTCGGAGAAGGTTAAAAGAACGCGATATGGTACCACACAAGCCAGCTAATGGGCCCAAACTAACGCGAGCCCACCGAACAGCGCGCCTTCATTTCGCACGCAGTCATTTAAATTGGACACAGCAAGATTGGATCCGTGTACTCTTTTCTGATGAGTCTAAAATTGTGTTACATGGCAATGATGAAAGGAAGAAGGTCTACCGACGTAAGGGAGAGCGTTTCGCACAATGCTGCTTTGAAGAGAGGGTTGCTTATGGCGGTGGCTCATGGACTGTCTGGGGCGGTATATCCGCGAGCGGCAAAACTCAACTTGAGGTTGTTACAGGACCACGGCTGCCAACATTAAATGCTGAAAGGTACATTCGTGAGTGCTTAAAACCTCACGTGATACCATACGCGGACTATGTGGGCCCAAATTTCCTTTTTATGCATGATAATGCAAGAGCCCATGCGGCCGGCATCGTCAGGGAATATCTTCGGGATGTGAACATCACAGTTATGGACTGGCCAGCCAGAAGCCCAGACATGAACCCCATTGAGCACATGTGGGACGAGCTAAAAAGACGTGTTAGGGCTCGTCAGCCAGTTGCCCAGACGATGCAGGAGTTGAAAACTGCCATAGAAGAGGAATGGGAGATGATCCCTCAAAATTTCATAGAGCGGTTGATAAACTCTATGCCTAATCGTATGAGAGCTGTGGTAGATGCCCATGGAGGCAACACGCGTTATTAAATTAAACCTTTATTTGATAAAACATGTTTTTTATTCAAAAATCAATTGCCTTTAACAAGGCGCATATCCGACTTGTTAGGCGTAGCTCCATGTCGTATGGTATTCTGAATTCAAATTTAAAACAATACGATCGAAAAAGATGGTAAAATGTATCAGGTTTAAAACTGCATCAACAGTTTTTGTTCAATCTAGCAATCATATTTCGGTAGGGGCCATCGAAACCTAAACTCTAAGGTGGGCCAATAGATGTGTCCAGAAGTGTAGTTTTAAGGCATTTAATTAAATAAATATTCATCGCTTAGCATGCATCCGACGGAGATAGGACGTAGGTATCATGGGTTGACGCCCAACAACGGATGTTTTGAATCATAACTTCATAAGTATCACTAACTTAACTAAATCGGGCACTTTATATTCAACACAAAATATGGAAGATAAAAAACCCAATTCCATTAAAATTATATTAATCTCTAATTTATTCCTAATCTAATCTATTTTATTAATGCGCTTCCCGTTTGTTCCAGTACGCTGTTTTCCTTGCGTTGTTACTGTTGGCGGAGATGACGACAGGCATCCTTTTCTTTGTATTTAAAGATTGGGTAAGTTTCAGTTTTGGACTGAGTCAGGTATACAATAAATAAGTCTGGAAGAAAGCTGGAATTTTTATTTTTAAATGTTTTAGAAGAATTACGTACCTATAAGTGTTCTTTTAATGGAAAGCCCAAGTGATAATTATGCAGTTTTTTACTCGTACCTGCAACACATATCATTGATACCTAAATAAAATGCTTGTATTCAAAAGGATTAATTTAAAATTAACCTAATGGTAATAATAATTAGATTTTTGTATTTACAGATTAAACAACAAGCAACGACGGGCTTCCAAACATTCATCACACATTATAGAGAAGACCCAGATCAACAGAACTTAATTGATTGGATACAAGAAGACTGGGTAAATAAATTACATTACTATTCTTTTGTCTAAATAATAGGTTACTATTTACCACTGCAATAAACAGCATCATAAAAGTATTAATGTTATCCTAGAATTCGAAGATTTAATTGGAACAGATTGGTGGTATTATATTTAATACCCAATTTAGTTTTATAAAATTATTTTATGTATAGTTCATTAATATTCAATTCATTAACCTAGCAGGATAACATAACACATTTTAATAGTTGACACGAAACAATCTATTGTTTCGTGTCAACTATTAAAATGTGTGATGCCTTCTAAGGCAAAATATGATGTTTAAAATGAAACATATTTTATGTTTTCAATCCATTTGCCTTTAAATTCGATATCAAAGTTACGTATTGAGGATAAAATAGGCTATTGTAGTACTACTAAATAAACATTTTGTGGCCTACATAATCTTCCTAAAAATTTGCTTCCATCAAGTCCCACATTTGTACTTTTTAATGATAGGTAACTATTAATAATCTATAGTTTACCTCAAGTGTGTTTTACAGTTTATTAGATACTAGCTGTGCCTCGCGATTTCGTTCGCGTGGAAGTCGTAAGATACACAATATACTAAAATAACAGCCACATTTTAAAACTCCCTCGACCCGCCGCGTCGCATCGCCCGCCCGCGCTGTTACTTTTCGCATAGAATTCTTTCTGACTTTTTTTCTTTTTGCTCGGCTCCTAAGGGTCCTGGCGTGATGTTAATTTATCTAGCCTATAAGCATCCTCGAGAATTGGGCTATCAAATGCAAAAATAATTTTTCAAATCCGACTGGTAGTTCCAGAGACTAGCGCAAAATAGCTTCAATTTCACGGGTTTTAATTTTTCTGTGCGAAACCCTAATTCTTTTTCTAAAATATAAGATGCCTAAGTTACTCCTTATAACATCAGCTAGCAGCTAGTGAAAGTCCCGTCATAATCGGTCCAGTATTTTCGGAGATTAGCTGGAACAAACAGACAGACGGACAAAAATTTAAAAAATTGTTTATTTGTTTTAAGTACCTACCGTATATACTTTCATATGCATTTAGGAAAAGCTGTTATTTTGACATTAGAAACAGATACTTATATTTATTTGTATAGATTGGTATTGTTTTATTTATTAGGTATTGATACTGTTATAGGTAAATAATGTATTAATAAGATTATTTTTTCATTCTATTTTTAATTAGGGACATTAACCGCAGTGCGTTTGACAGTCCCATCATAACCTAAATAAATAATAATATACATACTAAAGTAAAAGTACATGCACTTCACTTCACATTACATTTGGGCCATGAACCTGAACAGACTCTTCGCATCATCGCCATTTGGCTGAGACAGAATTCTATGGAATGTGCCTAAATCAGTTCTGTTCAACCCCAAGACCTCAAACACTTCATTTCTCTCAGACTCATATCGGACACAATCCATCAATAAGTGATGTAGGTCTTCCACAACTCCACACTCCACACAATTAGGCGAGTTAGTTTTCCTCATCATGAACGCAAACTTATTACATGTAATGTGTCCTGATCTGAGCTTATGAGCTGTAACAACTAATTTCCTACTTAAATTACTATTCACAAACCAGGGCACACGAAAAGGCTGAGCTTGCATGGTTTTATACCAGATCCCTTTCTCCAATGAACGCTTATCAAAATACTCTTTCCAATCATCATAGCACTTATTTTTAAATTTGGGTAAAAATTCCATATAATCCAGATTTACAGTAATTTCTCTTCCATTTATTGCTGCATATTTTGCCAGCATGTCAGCCCTTTCGTTGCCCTGTATCCCAATATGCGATGGAACCCATTGCAGTCTCAATTTAACACCCTTTACAATTAAGTCATCGATCTTAGATATTACAACATAAGCTAGCGATATACCTCTGTTACCAGAGGCGCATCGAGCCAGATGTTGTAAACAACTTTTGCTGTCTGTGCAGATAACAATATAATTATGTTGACTACTGTGACAATAAGACAAGGCTTCAGAGATAGCAATGAGCTCCAACGACATGATACACGCCTTATTATATATTTTAAAGCAGTTAATTTCACAACCCATTGCTGGTTCGCTAGGTACATAAAAGGCTGCTTCACAACCTTCTTCGCTCTTTGACCCATTAGTAAATATGCTAAAACAATATTTGTATTTTAAATGCAACCCTCTAACAACCTCAGATTTCAATAAATTACTATTATAAGAATGTTTAGAAAATTTCACTACATTTCGGTCCCACGTAATTAATTCTTGGAGATTAAAGTTGGTCATCCATGTCCTCAAAGTGAACATTGGCAAGGAATATGAAGATGCTATATTTTCTATCCTAACTTCATTATATAAGGAAACCAGCAGTGGTTTTTTTTATTTCTCCAATAGCTATTTTGCCGAAGAGTGTCAAGTTCCTCCAATAGATTTATAGTGATATTATCTTGGAACAGATTTAGATTTTAAACAGAACTTAAACCCTAAATATTTTCTCCGTAAATACAGCGGTACTACACAGAGCTCACTTTCCATAACATGTATAGGTGTGGTCTTAATAAAGCCTCCTATAATCCTTAAAGCCTGATTTTGACTCTTATTTAATTTATCTAGGTGAATTTTTGCACTTACGTCATATAGAAAACTGCTGTAGTCTATGCGACATCGCTATATAAATATGTCTCAAATGCTTAGGGTGCAAGCCCCATGCAGGACCGGCCAATACTTTGAGTAAATTGAGACTTTTTTGCACTTTCTCCGCTATCATTTTGATGTGTTTATTCCAACGTAACGAGTTGTTTAACCACACTCCCAAGTATTTGTAATTATCTACCAACTGTAAACTATGGCTATGTAATTTTAAACCTATTTCTAATTTTCTAAATCCCCTAGATACATACTTCAGATTTAGTTGCCGATAATTCTAATCCCATATCATTCAAAATGTCACAGAATGCATTTAACGCTATTTGAAGTTCGTGTTTACTCTAAGATTCCTACAAGTGTAATATAAAACAAAATCGTCCGCGTATTGGTACATACCCACATTTTTAATTTTGTGAAAACATATCATTGTGACTACATTATAAAGAATGGGAGAAATTGGGTCGCCTTGTGCTAAACCTCTATTAGTATATCTAATAAAACATTTATTATGATCACTTTCATCTTTCATCATAAGGTGCCTCTCGCTTAAAAATTCCATAAATATTGACATAACTTTTGTCCAACTCCTATTTCATCTAAATTGTTAATAAGTACATCTACTAATACGTTATTATAGGCATTTGAAATATCTAAAAAACAGGCTATATAGTTGGAGCCTTATCCGTGAAACCTACATAAATTTTATTTACTAATTTAACCAAACAATCCTGACAAACGACTGTCCTTTCCTGAATCGAGAAGTCTATGGAGATAACAATCTGTTTTTTTCTATGTACCACTCAAGTCGTTTTGTCAACATTGAATGGAATAAGAATTATTATTCAATGTGATTCGTTGGAATTGCGGTGAACAGGCGACTTATTTATCATTGAAAAACAAACCATAAACTTAGATTAGGTAAAGGATACTAAGTAGGTCATCGACCGCAAATAAAATCACACAACGTGTCGCGAGTCATATAGACTCATTCTCAAAGCAGTTATTAAATTATTGATCTTGCTTTATAGTTGTTTTGTAGATCGACAATGATGATGTGTTTCTATCTAGCTGGCCACCCTGAGCCATATCAACGAAACCGGTGTAGACCGTTAGCTTGTTGAATGTACCTGTCTAATCGAATGAAAATGTTCAATGTACTATCGCGGACATTTGCGGTGGACCACTTTTCAACCTTACCTTAGTAATATGGTCGAATAGTAGTTCAACGCTTAAGGTGAAATCGCCAGGGTAGCCCGCGAAATTAAAATTTTCTTACGTTTTTTGCAATTTGCAGATCAGTATTAGGTTGTATGTTCATTGAAATATGATTCGCGACCGTGACAAATATGAGTTTACAGAATTATAATCATTAAAGTCATCAATACAACTTTCTAAAACCAAGTAAGTCTATTTTTTTTATTTTAGTGGTGATAACTTATTACAATCAGTTTTACTTCTGCCAAACTGCATAGCAGTTTGTTAGCAGATGCAGCTCCCATATTATACAATTTTTATCTTGGCACTATTCCATCAATAACAAAACTTAAATGGTAGTATAGTAAGTAAGTTATAAGTTACAGGTAAATGAATGAGAATAAATGAATGAGGCAGGGTAATGTTCAGCGGTAAACGTACCTTTACCGCTAAACATCACCCATTCCTAAACACACATATTTTACAGCAGCACTAAGGCTGACTATTACGCAATGCTAATAAATATTATTTTGAATCGTGTAATAACATTTCAATTCACACCGGTGAAGCCACAGATATAAACTCGTATAACAAATTTAGTTTATACATCTCCATTGAGGTTTTGACAAAAGGTGTTAAACAGAAACTTCCACATCTTATTTTTAAAAGACTGAAGACTGACTGATTGAATGATTTCAGGATTATACTAACTTAAGGAATTGTATTACTAATTTTGTAAATGCATATTTGTTACGGTCGCGTATCATACTTTGATCAACATACACCCAGACAGTAGTGGCGGTACCTTCATAGAAGCCAAAAAGCCGGGCTTGCCCTAATAAAATCATAATTTACAACAACAAACGTAAGCATAACTATAAAAAATATATTTAAAAAAAAACCAAGCCAATGAACTCGAACTCGAACATTCATGTCATAGGAATACTAAAATTTCGAATTCCGCATAATCTGCCGCGCGCACTAGGCTAGACTTACGCTACACTACACACCAATGTCGCTCTTAACGCTATACAATGCGAACAAATGCGCCTTCTCGCTCACACTAGTCGAGGCTTTGAAGGGGGCTTTTGTATCTTTCTTTGTCTAACAGTTTTCGCCTACAAATTGCTATAGAAACGTTTACATTTGTTAATATACTGGTAAGTACCATGTAAGTACTTATACGCAGATTTCTATGGAATCAAAAGCCAACTTTTGAGAGGCATTAAGTTCGCGCAAATGCACTATCCGCGTTGACCCGCGTAAAGTGAGTTGCGAAAGGGATTCCTCGCGAAGACAGTTTGACACACTGAGTTTGTTATTGTTATCGTTTTGATATTTTAAGAATAGTATTTTTCAGGTGCTGAGGTTATGAATTAGTTTTATTATATAAAATGATGTGATAGTTAGTGCGGTGCTGTGATTTTGTGATTACATATTTATTATTTTTATCAAAATGTGAATTCGGAAACTGTCGCCGAAAAGGTATGTAAATACATTAGGTTTTCTGATAATAAGTAACTCTTTACTTCACCGCTGCACCGTAACCAACCTCAAATTACTGACTGTATTTCTCCGAAATAAAAACAAGTATTTTTCTTACTCGAAGAACAGATTAAAATATGTACCTATCTACTCATTCGATTGTTTAATAAGCATGAATATGTTGCACATGAAATGACATGAATAGTGTTGTTTGTATGGCATTTGTAGTTTTTGGTATACCACTGAAAAACTAAATTCTCATCGAGACAAAACACATTAATTTTCGTATCGAAGAGGTTCTTCATAGGTGTTTTGAAATGAAGATTAGAGTTGGCATGATCATTATGATTAAGTATAAATGTTATAGGGTAACATTTTCAATTGACATTAAATTGAATTAATAAAATAATGCATACGGAAATAGAACAACAAATCGATAATTTGGAGGCCATCTAGTGGCTTTTGATTGAAAAATTTTGCATGTGACAAGCGAATTGTGAATTAAGGTGAAAAGGTGCGGCTAAGCAGTGTAGTTATGCGTATCCAATAATATAGATGGCGCTTATGTTAATTATGTACCAATTAACATAAGCGCCATCTGATGCTTGAAATATACGTAGTACTCTTCGTATTTTAAAGGTTATCTAACTAACATTTTAATAATGGTTTTAATATGAACAACGTAAGAAAATCTTTGTTTTTTTTATCTTCGGCTTGCCCTAATTTTCACCCTTAGGCACGCCGCCACTGCCAGACACCGAGCTGCAAATCGCACAAAGACGCCACAAAGACAGAAATGGCAATTCATTTCGGATTCCATCAAGCGCCTTTCGTTATTCTATTGCTTGGTGACAGCCTAGAGACTTGAAAATTTTATTGGAGATCCTCCTTCCAGATCCTGAGTTGAGCGACACGCTTACTGACAAATGTGCGCACTGACTGGACAGGCCCACTCAAGTCTGTGTGGTTCTTTCCTCAAAAGACCATTTCAGACACTAATCTACATGGTCCTCACGTGATCTGACCAAGATAATGTCTGGATTTTAAAAGAGAATGTGACCTCTGAGTTTGTTTCCGTGTTTCTTCTTAGGGTAGTCAAATAAGAAACAACACCCTCGTCTGGTTTTTAAAATATTACTGACGTGTAATAGTGTTTGTATAAATCCACATGTATGTGGATTTATATTTCTGTAGAAATACACATCATTTATCAATGTACCTTACCTTTCAAATTATCCATCTATTTTCGAGAACCTTTGATAGTACCTACAGCAGTAATGACATTCGAAAGATTTTTTCTATCCAGCCACAATCGGTAGGATATAATTGATATCTCTACTCATGGAGTTTTGGTACTAAACCTCAGTCATTTCTTTCCTAAAAGTGTGATCAAATAATGACAATAATTTCCCCATTTCAGTTACAATGCTGCGGTGTGGAAGGTCCCCGGGATTGGGATCGTAACGCGTACTTCAACTGTTCGAGTGGCGCAGTGGGTTCGCGGGAAGCGTGCGGCGTTCCCTTCAGCTGTTGTAGGAACAAGCCACAAGACATCATCAGGAACAAGCAGTGCGGGTACGATGTTAGGAAACCTACTTATGTGAGTACTGCTATGTAGTCTGCTTATTATAATAAGTCAACTGTACTTCTATGGTTAACACCCAGTTTCCGGAACGAAAATTATTGACGTGTCAAAATGAAACGCAAGTCAAGTGATCCAATTGGCTGTCGATGATTCAGTAAACCAGTCACATCAGTTGACGTGCGCTTGACGATTTGTGTTGATTTTCGTTCCAGAAACCGGGCGTCTTTGATGTTTTTTTTTTTATTTTCTTGTGTTGGGACAAGGCATAGGATAATAGCTCATATTAATAAGCGAAATTGAGGCGTTATATGGTTTCCGGAAGATTTTTTTTTCAAACACGATGGTTGAGTCTTTTTAAATTGAATCTTAACTTTGTTATAACAAGGTGCCTCATAAGTTCATGAGGCACCTTATCTTATATATACTGTTGTATAACTGACTCGCTGTAACTACTATCAACTGAGCGAACGAGTGCTGCACGAGCGCGGCTGCAAGGCGGCGGGCGAGGACTAGCCTGCAGAGACACTTCGCTCATAGGGACCAGCGCATAAAGTTTAATTTGTTTATTAATTACCTATAACAAACATTCAGAGAGTTACTGGCAACGTCTTTGAGTTAGAAATCGAATCGTATTTAAACTTGAAAATATTTAAGAGGAGCATTCTAGCCGTTATACTGACTTGCTGCTTGTACTAGCAACTGAGCGAGCGAGTGATACACGAGCGCGGCTGTATGGCGGCGGGAGAGGACTGGCTGCAGAGGCACTTCGCGCCAGTGGCCGCACTGCTGCTCGGCCCCTTAGCGCTTAAGGTTCATTAAAAGTCTTTTGGTTGACACTGGTGTTGTATTTGTTGAGTCGTATTTTGGTATGTGGGAAAATGTAAATAAAGTATGGGTCGAAAAAGTAAAGGAGCAAAAACGCGCGAAATGCATAAAAAAACACTTAGGAAGAATCTTTTATTTACATTTTCCCAAGAATCAATCAATTTCAATTTGTTTATAATTGTAAGTCTAGTAGTCTTGCACATCATAATTTTCGCTATGACTTACCGGCGTATGTTGACCCTAGTAAATTCCTTGCAGCAAGACATAAGCTTTGATTACTCAATCGATTTCGAACATTTAAATTGAAGAGGGCTTACGCGGTCCAACTCAAAGTTACACTCATTTACAATGGAGTGTTCTATTGAGTTAATTTGTGCTTTTAGTTGGAGCGTCATTTCAATGAGGTTTTTCATTAAAATTCACGCCACTTTGACTAGAGTTCTTCCATTTCGAGAACGAATATAAAATATATGGTGACGTTCATCATTCGTTTCATTCATTCATTCATCATTTAGTCACGCCCAATAGGCGCTTTGACACTTTTGACAGGTGCCCGGACCTGACGTGGTGCCACCTAGTGAATGCCATTTCTGAAACCCTCATTAAGATAGGCCCATCCTGTAAAGCTCATGTCTAGTTCCAAGGAATGTATAACATCTAGCATGTAGTTGCCTCCCGTTGATGTTTTTCGTTTCTTTTTGTTCTAGAATTATGATAGAACAAAGATAATATATGACAAGGGCTGTTTAGAGGCCGCTGAGGAGTGGTTCGACCACAACCTGTTGATAGTTGCCACGTCCGCTGTTTGTACTGCTTTTGCACAAGTAAGTTTTTGTTTGTAGATGCACTTTTGGTATGTATTTGTGTTTTGTTAATGTTTTGTACTTTTGTCAAGCTTTTAAAGTATGCTTTACTCTGTTTCACGAATGATACGTAAAGAAGTTAAATGAAGGATTTTATGTTAGAACGTGACAGATACGGCTTCTTACTCACGAAATTAACAAACGAAGCCAACACTGAGTATATTTCGTGTGGAACTCTCGTTTAGAGGCGGAAGTTTACTGGTGTTATGCATGAAACAGCGCAGTTGTAAATGCTATCACGTCTAGTTTTAAATTACTTTTCTAATCAAAAGTCTAAATGTGTTCCAAGCAAAAAGGGTCCAGTTCTCGGCATTAAGTTTCCGAGATATATGCAGTTTTGTAAAGTTGGGTGAAAAAAATGCATTTCTCGGTTTTAATTGATTATTAATTAACGCTCAATTGTCGACAAGTTCATATTTATAGTAAATTACTTTATAATAATATGATGTTTCTAAGTACCAGAAAATGTACTTATAAACATCAGTAAATATACTAAGTTGTACCAAATATCAAACTTCGAAAATACTTTTTCTCAAATCAAGTTTTTTCAGAGTTTCAACTTCAAATGTCTGATAAAACAAAAATGTGCCACTTTTTGAATATTTTTTAAATCCTTATTATCAATTGACTATTCCAGATACCGAATCTGGTCTTAACTCAATACCCCACTACTGGACCTTTTTAGCTTGGATGCCCACAAATAATGAATAAAGTTAAAAAGAAAGACAACGTTTTTTTTATTAATCGCTAATCTAATCCAATAACTCCCCACAGATCCTAGGCATCTGCTTCGCCCAGAATCTCCGAGCCGACATCTTCGCGCAGAAGGCGAAGTGGCACTGACAATCAGCGTCTCCTGCTGCCGTGTGACGCGCACGCGCCGCGCGACCACGCCCGCACACACGCACGCACACACACACAAGCACACAGTACGACCGTAGGGGACTGTACACAAGTTGATGTGCTGAACTTACATGAACTATGACACTCCTTTAAAAAAACTTACCTTGTAAACTTTCAGTTTTATACCTTCAAAATTTTTTTGAACTTTTTTAACTTATTATAATAAATGGGGAAGTTACGTAACATAAAACGTTGTCATGCGTAAAGCAGGCAAATTAGTTATTAAATGGTCGTAAAAACAATACAAATGTCAGTTAGTTTAGAAAAATATTAAAGTCTAATGCTGCATCATCACTGTATTAAAAAGAAAATCAAAACCAGGACCAGCAGTCGTCAAGGATAGATGACAGTATATTTCCATGTTAATAAGTAAAATTCAAAGTAATTTGGTACGACAGGAAGCTAACTTCAAAACAGAAAGGATATGACTAGACGGATGATGAAATAAACGCTATTGTTAACTATCCCAAATCTTTATAATACTCTATTATTTCACGAAAGATGTTCCGTCTACTTTTATAATAATATGCGTACTTCCCCATTGTTACTCCAAAGTAAATATTGAAACTTCCGCACATCAACTAAAATAAAACATGCATTTATTTGCATAATAGTTTAATGTTTATGTCGTGCAGATTATTTATATACACCACAAGTGCTCATCTTACTGTCCCTAGGCTTTCCGAGGATAACTTTCAAAACTACTAAATCACAGGGGAGTAAGGAAATGGAGTGCTTATTTCAGACATTCGAGCAAAAGTGTATATCAACAGTTGCCAATTGACGTCCTTTGACAACACGCGGTCGTAGATGATGATTCAAAATCAGCAAGCCAATTCCCGTAAGTAAAAACGTTCAAACTCTAGCCGCAATCTCACCTAATGACAATCAGTGTAAAAAACTTGCCAAACATGTATGTAAATTAAAGGTGTTTTTTTGACATATTGAGACAGATTAGAATGCGAATGTAAATACGAGAATTACGAAAAATACAGGAATTGCCTTTCAGATTTTGTTTCGCCACGCACTTTGTACTAACTTTTGTTTCTAAAGGCAACTATGCGTGGTGTTTTATTTCAATATTCATCTTAGTGCATTGGTTTCGAATGACGTATGGAATAAGCTCCGAAGCATATTCTCGTTTAGTGAGCTAGTTTCTTTTGAATAAATAATAAGTATATGAGCACTCCATTTACTTTCTACTCACGTGTTTTCCTCCCACTGGCACTCTGTCATCTTTACCTCCGATCATTCTTGGATACTCTTAAATCTCTATCTTTGTAAATAACATTATAAAATGTTGATACTTTTTGATAGAATTATCCAGTGCGTATGTCCTTGTAAAGTGGAGTTAGCTTCGGAATATGGCAGCTGTTAATAGGTAATATGGGCTGGTGTCCGCAACACCACATAAATGCGCGTATTTTGCGTACGGGTATGAAAATTGATTATTCGATCCACTCCAGCTCGTCAAAAAAGGCCAGCAACGCTTTGGTGTTACTGAAAATCTCACGTACCTTACCAACAGCGCGCCGCTGTCAACGTCATTCGAACGCCAAAAGATCTTTTTAGCAGTGTAATTAAAATAATTACATTTTTGAAGCTAACTCCACTCTGAAGCGATGTGTTCAAATTGGCCAATTAGCCTTAACGGGAGCTGTGAGATGAATTTAGTATTGGAATATTTAAGTATTAGAAGGTTAACAAGTTTGTTCATGAAAGTGAAGCTATTTAATTGTTATATGCCTTACAGATATTAAGGGTTGTTACAAAAAATGTGACCAGAAATTACCGACTACTGTAATTCCATCAAATTCCTGCTCGCTTTTGTATACGTGCTACAAATCCGGATATAGGTATTGTAGGTAACACTGGTCACTTTTAAAGTTTCTTTTTTAAATATAATGGTGCTGGCATCAGTGGCAACCCTGTTGTATAGCGCAGCTCGTTACTGAAGTAGGTGATGTCATTGTGTGCTTGACAGTTGTAGGCGCCGTGTTAGGGTTGTGTGTTTTGCAGCAGGAGAATAATGGCTGACAATATTTTTAGGACGGAGTTTCTGAACAGGCGGTGGCAGTAGCGATGTAGAATTATATTTTCTCTCTATTTCGTCCACTAATACTACCGGTAAATATAGTTTTTTTATTAGTAATTTAGTGCTATGAACTTGCATAATATATTGTCATGGCAACTTTTGATACTATAATTTGGTTTAGTACATTTCCACCGACATAAGACCGCCGCCTGTCGAGGTTCTGCCTAAACTGTAACGTGTTAAGATAAAATATTTTATTATAAACTCAAATTAGTGATAAGTAATACTCATTTAGAAAACAAAATTATTATTATACATTACAAAATGTTCTACTTAATCATAATCCGAAAGTATTGCATTTAAAAAAAAAAGTATAAATCGCTTTGGTATTTGTTAAAGACTTCTTTTGAGGTTTTATGCACAAATTATAATTAGACATTATGTATTACAAGTCTATGATTATTATGGTTCTTGTTTTTTACTAGGGTAGTTATTAAAGCTGGTTTTATAGATGTTTAAGTACGTGTTCCTCATTGCGCTGACATTAGAAGGTATACTGTATAATCTCACTCAGAATCGTCATTCCTTACGTTACTACAGTTGACACGTTAAAGTGTTATGTGCCTATATGAAATATCTCTCGAATTGTTTGATAAAATGTATATTTATTAGCCATAAATACCACTGCCTTATTGACTGCGACAAAGTATTTGTTTGTATTTAAATAAAATCAAATTAGATAGAGGTTTTCGGGTGCATTTTACTAACCGCTTAAAAGTATTTAACTGCATAGATTAAGACTTACCTACGTTTATTTTTTGAATCTGTAATCAATTACTTTAATGATCATAATTAAGTTATTTTATATTACTTTCTTTAAGTGCCGAATTTTATATTCTTTTATACCTACTTAAGTTGCCACAATTCAAATAAGTTTGGTTACGTGTTTACAGTAAGTATAGAAAACTAGTCTTTGAGAAAAATATTATATACTCGACACTTTAAAATATTTCGTTCCAAATTACATTTAAGAAAAGTATTGTTTTTTTTTTATAAATCTCAAGTTCAAGTTGATGAAATTATATCATTTTTATTTTTGAAATTGTATTTTTATTTTATCGTATTGTCTTACAATGTTAAGTATTGAAGAAGAGTCTGGTATTCTTTTATGATGCCAGATGTAAAATGTCCTTGTATTTATAACGTAGGTGTAGTATTTATGTAATTTTCAAATGACTTAAAATTAAAATGGATATTTTGTATGGAAATATAAGTATGTACAAAAGTTTTGATTTTTAATTAATTAACAAACGATCCCGTTATAGTTGAAACGAAAAACGTGATCCTGTAAACTGAAAGACTTGGGGCACAGAGGGTGACAGCTACAGAAAAATACATTCATCTGCTTACTTTCTGTAGTATGTACCTAGTGGGTACGCTCAACGACAAGTCGATTAAGGGCTGATTTTTCAATCGTCTGATAACTTTTATCTGAGGAATAAATATATGGCGGTTTGACATATTTTCTATACAAAAGCTGTCAAAATGTCAAACTTATTCCCCAGATAAAAGTTATCTGACGATTGAAAAATCAGCCCTAAAACTGCTAATTTTACACATAATTTGACACAAAATTATTTGAAACATTGAATTTCGTATCAAAGCTAAGTATTCTTTTAATTTTACTTCTGTTCCGATTTGAATAAGTATTTAGCTCATTATATTATCTGACTACTTTTTCCAATAATTATTGTTAACTAAAGAGGATAAAAATACATACACAGGATAAACTCCTTTTACTAAATTGACTAACAAACTATTAAAATAAAAATATAATAATAACGTAACCTAAATAAAACTAGAAAGGGTGAATTCGACCAAACTTTTGTACCTACGCCACGTTCCGAATTGAACTGTAATCGATTGGAGCGTGCTCACAGCCGTTCCGAATTAGCATGAGCGTGATAACGATGTCCCGTGAATCGTCATAGATGACGTCATGACATGCACCATCTTGCGACTACAGTCGCCACCTAATCAAAGAAGAAGAAGAAAGTGGTGTATACACAAAGAAATACTGTAATCCATCCATGAGTATTCAAGTGCACTGTGAGCGCGTTCACAAGCGTTCCGAATTGCTGACAGTTCTCAGCTGTCATAATCGTGATATCTAAATCGGATCGCAAACGGTGTAATTCGGAATGTAGCCATAGTGTCTAATCCAGCGAAAAATTTTGAATTTTTGACAGATTTTCCATACAAAAACTGTCGGACGATAGTGTTCTGTGGTCAGACGTCAATTTTATTCCGCGGAAAAAAGATACGCGGACTTTGGTTAAATCAGCCCTAAGTAAAATTTCTTGAAATATTATGTATGAAAAAATAATAAATTATTCTTTAGATTAAAGGTAGGTTAATAGAATGAAACACATGTTCTTTCTTAATGTTTATTGCTCCGAGTATAGGTACTCGGAACAATAAACTGCTGTCAACTGTCTTGTACCAGTCCCTTTTTTTTGAATGGCATCTCGCTGGTCAACCTCGTTGTCGGCTGGTTAACCGGACATTCATGTGGGTGCTATGGGGTGCGGACCTCGGCTATTTACCCTTATCACTCCTGTGCGCTAGTTTACTTTTTCTTAACTTGATTGCATAATAAATTCAAAATGTGCCAATTGCCTTATACCTACGTATTTCTGGAATTATCGATTCGCCCACAAATAAATCTTCACTTCGAGTGAATCGCCCAGAAAAAAAAATTAAAAATGACGATTCGCCTGACTCAGGTGAGTAAATTGGTGCGAGACGACGAACCACCCACTCGATGACTACGCGTGATCGACTATTGAACTGAGAGTCGCTGCACAGTGGACGCATACTTGATGACTCGTTGACGCTGAACCGAAAGTTGAGAAGGTATTGGAATATCGTAGTATGTAACAAGTAGGCGTTACCGTTTAGAAGCCAAACCAAACCTATAAATCAAAACGCTAGGTACCCACGTTGCCACTATTAAAACAAGATTTACAATCACATTAAGGTTAGCGTACATTACCCGCAGTTGCAATACACAACAGACTTAGTTGTTCGACACGTGGGCCACGTCTCGGGGGCGTAAACTTTAATAAGTTGGACAGATATGGTGCATTTGTTTCAGTTAGGCCGGTCCAAATGGACTCGGACAAACCGGATTGTGACTTAGACGCTAGGACACAAACTGATTGTGGGAATGAGGACTATATTGAAACTATAAAGAAAGGGGAGAGGTCAGACGGTAAGCGGCTGTATTTTAGCGAAGTGAGGTCCAGACAACGCTTCTACTTACTCGTACTATCAAAGTTGCCGGGTTGTTGGTAACTTTATCTTACAGTTAAATGTTGTTCTGTACGAGCGTACTTTATTCCCTACTGTGGACAGCTAATAAGGGACTGGATTAGATAGATAGAATAGTCTTTATTATGTACACCATAAAATATTTTTGGTATAAAAGTAGAAATTACATACTTGAAGCAAATTGAAACAAATTTTGTCATTCGCAGAAAGTGCGTCTGCAATACTTTGTGGGATTCAACCCCGAAGTTGACATCCTATCTACAGCCTAATGGCCTTTTTTGTCAACACAAACCATCGTTGGCTTAACGAAAAAAACCACATCAATTTGCACTCGTTCTTTCGTTCCATCCAATTAGGGAGCGTCAGCTAAATTCTAATCGGATCTCTTCAATTTATTTTTTATTAGATTTTTATAAAAGTAATCCATCTTATGCTCGTTTGGACGAGACGTTCGTAGGTAGGTAGGTAGGTGTTTGGGGTGATGATTTAATCCCTTCTGCGGCTTCACTTTACTAGAATAATTATACGTACATTCCTATAGGTACATCTATAACTATATAAACGGACGAAAAGCGGCTTTAATTTAAAATATGTAAGTGAACTTATATTGCTTTAAATTGAAGCCGCTTCTCGTCTGTCTGTATGACCGCGTTGTTCGTCTAAACTACACAACAGATTTTGATGCGGTTTTCACCATCATTTAAATAATTTAGTCCAGAAGGTGCATAATAGTTACAGGTACATTAATACTTACATAGGTACCTTCTCTACTAAAGAAATCTTGATGTTTTGTCAAGTCGTAAAAACCGTGCGAAGCAGGGGCGGGTCGCTAGTATCTTCAAGGTTGGGGAAAAAGTCTTTTCGCATTATAGTATGTATGAACTTGTAATAAAATCTCTTTGGCTATACAATTTGTATCTGGCTGGTTTTGGTATCATTGAAAGTTTAAATTTTAAAGAACATAATTCCAAATTCAAATTAGGGAAATGTGTGATTTTCATTTGTTTTTCGTACTGTCAAGATGAGTGAATCTAATGAAGAAATTCGATAAATTTTAAAATTTTACTACAAAAAAGGTAAAAATGCAACGCAAGCCGCGAAAAAAATTTGCGATGTTTATGGACCTGGTGCAGTGTCTGTGAGAGTAGCACAAATTTGGTTTAAGCGTTTTCAATCCGGGAATTTTGATGTCAAAGATGCACGTCGCTCTGGTCGCCCTATTATGGATAAAATGGATGGCATTTTTGAAAAATTGGAGCAAGATCGGCATATCAGTAGTTACGACGTAGCTGAAGAACTGGGAATTGACCACAAAACAGTTTTGGCGTATTTGAAAAAAACTGGGTACACAAAAAAGCTCGATATTTGGGTACCTCACGAGCTCACTGAATGAAACCTAATGAACCGTGTACTCATTTGTGATTCTTTATTACGACGTAATGAAACCGAACCATTTTTAAAGAAGCTGATAACTGGTGATGAAAAGTGGATCACGTACGACAAGAACGTGCGAAAGAGGTCGTGGTCAAAGGCCGGTCAGGCTTCACAGACTGTGGCGAAACCCGGGTTAACTCGCAACAAGGTGATGCTGTGTGTGTGGTGGGATTGGAAGGGCATTATTCATTATGAGCTGTTACCACCAGGCAGGACCATCGATTCTGAACTCTACTGCGAACAACTGATGAGATTAAAGCAAGAAGTTGAGAGAAAGCGGCCGGAATTAATCAACAGAAGGGGTGTGGTTTTTCATCATGATAACGCTAGACCTCACACATCTTTAGCCACTCAGCAAAAATTAAGAGAGTTTGGCTGGGAGGTGTTAATGCATACGCCGTATAGTCCTGACCTTGCACCTTCAGATTTCCACCTGTTTCGGTCTCTTCAGAATTCTTTAGGCAGTGTCAGGTTAACATCACGAGAGGACTGCCAAAACCACTTGTCGCAGTATTTTGATCAGAAGTCCCAAAATTTCTACAGCAATGGGATCATGTCCCTACCTACAAGATGGCAAAAAGTTATCGAACAAAATGGTACCTACATACTTTAGTTAAACGTGAATAAACTATATTAAAAAATGTTTTGAATTTTCTTAAAAAATGCGAAGAAACTTTTTCCCCTACCTATTATGTATAAAGAGATGAGCTCTGGTGAAGTCCGAAACTAATCGGTTAGGTATTTCAAATAAATCCGTGTGAATTCGAATAAATACGTTAACACCTGCAAAGTTATTTTTTATATTACACTAGATTCTCCGCGGCTTCGCCCGCGTGGTATGTCGATAAAAAGTAGCCTTTGTCCTTCCCCAGGTTTCAAAGTGTCCCCATACCAAATTTCATCGAAATTAGTTCAGCTGTTTAGCCGTGAAAACGCCTAAAAGTTATAAACAAGACTTCAGAGATACGTATGTTAGAGATAGACAAATTAAAAATCCGGAGTCATACGTAATCTTTTCGATTTTTGCCCTAACATGACGTGTGACTCCGGGTTTTTAATTGGTCTATCTCTGAGGTCTTGTTTATAACTTTTTAGTTGGTGTTTTTGTCGTAGTTGGGTTTTAGTTTTTATTTTTTTATTAGTTTAGATTGGGTAAGTAGGTATACCTATCAACCTATTGGGTTCAGGTGCATTTCAATATTTTTCATTTAGTTATTACTTAATCGAATTGTGTCTATCTATCATCCATGCATGATTGATGCATCGATAGCACCTCAAAATATTCCATTATGAATATTGGAATAGAAATCTCTAGAAAATTTGTCATAGGCGGCAACTGTGGCACTGGCAATAAATAAGAGATTTCACTCAGCCGAAATTCGATTACGCGCGTGTCGTATCGGATTCGCGTGACGTCGCCGTGTCGCTGTCACAGCGGATTCGTCGGCGTCACGTCGCGCGTCATTTGTCACGACAAGCGCGTTGCCCGATGCGAGATTATACGTAGGTGTACGTGCTAATAAATGCATAGTTGGACGGTTCAGCGGGGAATGGGAACGGGAAAATAAGCGATTTTCAAACAAGACTTTTTAATGTCGATAATACGAAAAGCTTTAGGTAGTTAGGTATTTTTTTGTCGCTATTTTTACTAGTTGTAAGTTGGTAGAGTTGGTCTTTTTACTGCTAAAAGGAGTCGTTTCGATCAGACTCCTACTTTTCGGGGTACATCTGTTCCTGTAACTGATCAGCTCGAGCTCCTAGGCATGGAGTTGACATCATGTCTCAACTTCGGTGCCAACATCGAGTACAAAGCCCAAACTGCGGCCAATAAATTGGGCATCCTAAATAGGGTGAAGCGATACTTTACGCCTGGACAGCTTTTAACTCTCTACAAAGCGCAACTCCGATCCTGCATGGAGTATTGCAGCCACCTTTGGGATGGCTCAGCTAAATACCAACTTGCCGCGCTTGACTCGGTGGAACACAGAGCTAAGAACCTCATTGGCGACGTAAGACTGGTGGATGCCAAGCTTCACAGCTTGGCTCATCGCCGCAAGGTTGCCTGCTTGTCGGTCTTCTACAGATTATTGATTATTGTGTGTTTAAGAACTCCACGACTTCATTCCGCCTGCCCCCTTCTACCATCGGATATCTAGATGCACTGCAGGTTACCATCCCTACCTAGTTGCTATTCCACCAATTCGCACTAAGCGTTTCCAAATGTCTTTTATGATGCGCACAGCAAAGGAGTGGAACTCTCTGCCTGCGTCTGTGTTTCCGAACGTATACAACCCCGATCTCTTCAAAGTGAAAGTTAACAGGCATCTTCTGGGTGGGCTCGCTCCATCGTCGACTTTGTCTCTGTCATCTCAGACCTAGGTCTGAGTGTCGAGTGAGGGTCTAGGTAAGAGTGGCGTTTGAGATGGGTTTGCTCTTGACTCTAGTCTAGACTAGAGTCAAGAGCAAACCCATCTCAAATAAAAATAAAATAAAAAAGTCACTTACCTATCAATATCGTAATACCTACTCTTGTTGTAGTTACCGGCAGGTAGGTACACCAAGTAGGTACCTACAAAAATTACAATTTATTGTAAACCTCCTACGCCAAAATATTCATCCAAGATTAACCGACTTTAAAACACTATCCAAAAACAGTTCACAATTGATAATTAATAAAAAATGATAACAAAATTGAAAATAACCTCAAAAAGCACCTTGTCTAATCGATCATCAGATATTAATTTGTTCAGAGAAAGTTGGCGTACAAAATGATGACACGATCTCGTCAAAGGGTACAATGGGGAATCAAAAGCTGGCCGAGGGGACATAAATCATTGTTGTTCCGCAATGAGTGACGTCACGACTGACAACCTATTAAGCCTGTTTAGTATCTGGATACAAATTAATTTGTTTGTCTGTAAACGCGAGTCAGAGATTCCGTCGTACCTCCGTCACGACAAATTTTGACGTTTAGTGTGGCTCCAATTTAATTTTATTATAAGTATTTTAATTGCTTTTACCATCGTGTTAGTGGTTCAGCAGCTTGAATATCATCGGATTGTGCCGGAATATACTTAGCAGTTCGTCGAGGATGTGGTACGACAGCGGCTCGACGACATCATCCGTCATCAGAAGACAGCCGCCACGCATCCATCGATGCGACGCTCTGATAGAGCGACAGTTATCAGTCAGTGCCGACCTCTTCGGTGGTTCCTTAGTAACTTCCCAACCAAACTAATAGGCGGCACCACTTGCTGTACTGTCACATTCTTTAATACACAAAAACATAACATCACGCCTTGTTTCCCCGAAGGGGCAGAGGACTACCCATAGTACACCCACATATCATATATATATTTTTTATTTCTTTTTTTTTCATATTCTTTAATCTACCTAAATAATCCTCGGGTAGACCGTGGTGGATTCTCTGACTCCTGGTATACTGTAATGGTGGTTTCTTGCAGTGGCGTTTGAGTCAAAATCAAAGTTCTGAAACATGGAGATTAAATAGGTTCTAGTACTACAAGCCCATCAAAATGAGCATTCTAGCTCGTCTAAGGACCTAACCCGGTCAGTTACCTACAGGTAGGTACCTGAAAGCTGACTCAATTATTAGGCTATGATTGAGTTTTCAATGCTCACAAATGTCTGGTTAAGAAAAAGTAACATAATCTGTATCACAAACATGACGCAAAAAAAAACACAAACACGAAAAGAAACAAGTAATAAATAATTGTTTTTGTTTCCAGGAGCTAGACCACCACCTCTTAAAGCAGTATTATTTTAATCTTACTTGAGTGTGGGAAAGAGATGGAGCTAGACGTCCTGTATAGCTCCATCTCTTTCTCACACTGAAGTATCATTAAAATAATACTGCTTTAAGATGTGGTGGTTGGCCCCCTGGACGATGCCGCGATTAGCGATGTTAAGCCTTTTGTGTATTGTCTGAAACTCATTAACTAAAAATGGTTTTCTGGCTTTACGTCTGTAGGTACTTACGGTTACTAAAAGTTTGACGCCTTAAGTTTTAAGTTTACGTTTTCAACTTGTTTATAAACTAGGTTTAAACGCTCTGAGCATCTAGGGTACAATTTTTAGCTACGAACCAAGTACCTACTTAGTCCGTAGCTACAAATTGTCAAAAGTCGCTTTTACGATACCCACGGCAGTGGTCAATGCAGTAACTCAACGACAATTTTATACCAAATAGTCGAATAGCATGTCTGCTAAGAAAATTCAATATAAGTAAATTTCTGTTATCGCGCACGCGGGAGCGTTTAAAAGTATTCAGCGACATACAACGTCGCGTGTTACAGTTGGTAATACGCAGCAATACGCAAACGACTAAACCTAACAACAGCAATAAAAGAAAATGCGGTAAAACTTCGTGCAGTGAAAAAAGAAACTGCAAATATGTAGAGGTAGGTGTGTACAATTACAAGGTGCAGTGCTTCCAACTGAAATGTGCAACGGAACGCCAGAGATTTTACCGTACCACCGACTAATTTAAATAGAGCCGTGGCCTTAGCTTGTGAGTTGTTGTCTATGAGTATTCTTGCAGCCATTCTATGGGTCAGGGCTTGCTGGTCGGTGGTGAGACCTGAGAACGCGAGAAGGGCTCCTTTGTCCGCTTGGCTCGGAGCGCTGCAGGCCGTCGCTCATTTGCTGAAAGCCCCCGCCTGAAGTGTCGTCAGAAATCCGGCCATTTTCGTTTCGTTTTGCATTTCAAAAAAAGCCGTTTTCAAACTATTTGTTGTAAAAAGATGGCTGTTTTCAAAGACCATTTTGACAAAAGATGTTCAAATATGAAAACGGCTTTCGTTGATAAAAGCTTTGTTCATTCCTACAGGTCAATGTCGAATCCTTCAATCACCATTAGCCAAACGAGACATCGTCGTAGACGTCTGTCGTACTCTCGATATCTAATACAAAATTCAATAGTTCGATTACAGCGAACCAAAAAGAAAAGAAAATAGGAAAAAGAACTAGTTTGCTTGGCTCAGGTTACAAAGTGGATCGAACAGATTGCTAAAGTCTGGGTCACCGGGAGATTAGTTTGCATTATTCAATTTAACCGTAATTGGGTCTGACACGGTGGGGAGACTAAGTTTCAGCTTTTGAGATATAAGGCGTGGTCTTAGTTGCACTTGGTAATATGAAGTAGGAAGGTGTTAATAGAAGCTTTGTATATGCTGCGATCAGTCTTTACTTTCGAAAATTTGACAGCCTATACTTAACGACTGTCATAGACATTCGTGCAACATTCTGTTTTTACGTGATCCCCGAGTCATTGAACTCGTGAATGGTTCTCCAGTGGCGCAACTACAATTATCATTAGATGGAAGCCAAAGACAGCCCGTTTAGTGTACTTTAGCTATTTTCATAGTGTAATGTCAAACGGTATTCTGTTGTGGGGAAATGCCGCCGCCATTCAGACTGTCTTTGTTTTGCAGAAAAGAGCTGTTCGATCAGTTTATAAATTAAGTCAAAGACACTCTCTCAGAGAGAAATTTAAGGAGATTAATATAATGACTGTGCCTTCTCAGTATATTTTTGAAAATCTTTTATATGCCCATAAAAATATAAAATTGTTTTAAAAATACAGTGATATATGAACACTAGGAACAAACACAAATTTGTTGTACCTACAACAAGGCTCAAGAAAATAGGTGGCTCGTTCAGATGTCAATATATACGTTTTTATAATAAACTTCCAAGCCACGTTCAAGATCTGAGCCTTAATAAATTCAAATCATTTATTAAACGTAAGTTGTGCCAGAAAGCCTTTTATACCGTTAAAGATTAGGTACATTGAATACAAAAAGGCGTGGGATTGAGCTGCTCTAATTACAATTTTTTTTTTTAAATTAACATATTGATTTTTTTTTTGTTCTTTTCTTTTTGCTAAGTTTTTTTTTTCTACTTATATACACATTGACATTGATGAATTTTATATATACAATGACATGAATATTTACTTTGTATAATGTAATATTATTTTAATTACTGTGAATGTGAAGACTATGTGGGTCCTTGTTTTTTTTTTTCTCTCAGTTTTAATCATAGTCTGCCAGATTGAGTAAATTATGCGGCCTACCCAAATGTCCTGTCTTTGTTATTGTTCGTCGAATCATTGAGCTCCTTAACTTTTAAGTTGAGCTGTACGATTACTGACAGATGCTTGCACTGACTGGACAGGTCCACTCAATCTGTGTAGTTCTTTCCTCAAAAGACCATTTCAGATACCAACCTACATGGTCTTCACATGATGGGACCAAGATTATGTCTGGACTTTAAAAGAGACTGTGACCTCTGAGTTTGTTTCGGCCTTTCTTCTGAGAGTAGTCAGATAGGAAACGCCGGCCTCATATAGTTTAAAAAAAAATGTTTGACGTGTAAAAGTGTTTGTATAAACCTACTTACAGAAATAAAATCATTTATCAAAGAAAAAATTGTTCAGTTCTCATAAACTGAAATAAAAAAAAAACTATAGGTTTTTAATTTTATGATATATTAGACTAGTATTAAATATAATCATTAATGTGATACAGAGTTACACACACAAGTGAACCATATTATTTGGCAATAGTAGACATTAAGAAGAGTGGTTGTTCCGAAGGAAAGCCGATAGGAATCGGGTTGTATGAAGGCTACGCGCCTGCGGTTCTCCATCTTTCCAGGTACTGATGGCGTCAAGAGCAGCTTTAACTTGTAGAGCAATTACGAGTTCCGATGGGCAAGGCCCTCCATCTGATATTACAACAATAATCCGCATTCCGTTTCTCGGTAAAATATCAAATTCCTGATAATAAAAACAAACGGGTAACAACTGTTATTAGTTTTCCTCGGAAAAACAACTTTTTTGCAAAACAGTTTTGCGGTAATGACAATAAATGGCGCTTGAACCACTTTCAACTAGAATTTCTAGGTGGTATAGATAGCTAGACAGACATTCCACAGCGTCTTTTTTAAACTGGAGAATGTGCCAACGCTGTTAGGATTCGCGCATTTATTTCTGCTAGGCCAGCGGAGAATCAAGACAGTGTGAATTAGCCAGGACTGTGCTTGTTTTCTAGATAGCAAGAATGCGGACGTAGGTATAATATCACCTTCTGATGATTATACAACGCGAGATTCACTGTGTCAGAAGATTGTTCAGAGCAAGAATTGTATGTTCTAGTTGATATTATTTTCTCTAATATTTTTTGCCACGTATTAATAAAACCTCAAATAACTCCCGTTTTGCTTTCCTAAAAATATTATTGAACACTCTAATATAATGATTGCCTCTCTTTTTGTGAACCTCAAATAATTCCTATTTTAAGGTCCTAAAAATACTGAATACCCAAGTAACTGCGACCAACTTGGATGTAGCGCGCGCCGGCCACTGCCGCGGCACCGCTCGCTTAGCTCGCTCGGCTCGCGCGCGTTTTTTCAGTCTAACCTAACCCGTTTGGTCGCAATAGCCTAGCTTAGTTCTGCGACCAACTGTGAGAAAAAGCCAGAAAGTTAAAGAGAGGCTCAATTATTTAAAAAAGCGCGCTCGCTTTACTTATTGGCCTATATGGACACTTTTTAAATTAATGGACTTCTAAGAACTTTTTACGCTTATAATGATGCAGCATTAGAAGGCCAATAAGTTTTTAGAGGATCAGTTAAATACTTCCCATATTTGTCATGCCAAGAGATTAAGGTTACTTGGAGATCGGATTTTAGTATAAGCACTGTATAAGGACCTCCCAAAAAGTAGGTAGGTTAATCTTCATTGTCATTCTAATACGCAAACGATTCTTTCAATATAAAAACCTATCGAAAACAATAAAACCCAACATAAATTGACATTTCTGAAACAAACCATTTATTTATATCTACCTTTTACGTAAATAAAACCTTGATATCCATCAGTAGCAGAGGAAGCCATTAGAATCGCAACAATCACGTTTATATAAGAATATCTCGGGTCTGTCTGGAACGTCATTTGCATAAGGTTGTGGCGGCCGCGGCGGGCGCCCCGTCGTGTGGGACTAGTGCTGTTAACAATAGTGGCCCGGGACCGGGTCTGAAACGGGGCGTGAATATTTTAGGACGTCAAAATTGTGCATTTAAGTGGGTACTTATTTGTACTTCCCTCAGATCCTTTAAGAATTAGACAGTGCTTGAACAGATGGAAAACATATTTCTAAGGGTGTATTATTTTGGCCATGTCAGCTAACTGCTGCAGTGCTGCATAAAGGTCTTAAAATAAATCAAAGTGTAGAATTTAGAAATGATTGGTTGTCAGCCACTGATGAACAGAATCACTCGCAACTTTATTGCAAAGACAAGACATCATCATCATCATTATCCTACCCTTTATCCCACATATTTGGGGTTGGCTTATGTCTTTTTCTTCTATGCATCTCTATTAGGGCGGATTTCACCAATGAAACTAAACGCAAGCAGCATATCTAGACTACGTTTAAGAGCTATCAGTGTCACTATTCCAAAGAAAATGATGACACTGACAGCCCTTAATCGTGCTTTATGTGCTGATCGCGTTCAGTTTCATTGGAGAAATCAGTCCTTAACCGTAAAAGTGGCAAAGACTAGTTTAGTATTTTCTCTTAGTGTTATGTTGAGCCAAAAGTAAAGATAAAGAGGTATAGACCGAAGTACCAAAGTGTAACAAAACACCTATGTCATTCGCGGGGTAAATTTAACCCGGGACATAAATCAGGTAGGTATCGGAAAGTCCCGGGAAGCCGTGTCCCGGCTTCCCAGCAATATCTCGGCTGCATGATGTGGCAGGGACTGGCCCTTTTTACGACACTTCATTGCCAGTTTCATACAATCCCGACCTATTTTCCAAGTAGCTTCACTCTTTCAGATTTCACCCTTTTTACCGTTTCTGCGATTTTTATTCAATTTAGAGTTATTTCGATTGAGCTACTTTTTATTGAATGTATACCTGAAGGCCAAGTCGCAATCTTATCTCAGCGACAATAAATGTCAAAAACTTGACAAAAATGTAGGGAAATTAGAGGTTTTTTTGAAAGATTGAGTCTGAGATTAGAATGCGACCACCGACCGTTCTTAAAAATACGAGAATTACCACTCTGTTAATTATCTCTTTCATTATTAAGTGAGTATTTTTATTTGAATTATAATAATGTAAATACTTACCAGACGTAAGATTACAATAGAAGCAAGTGCAGATAACTGAATTATTGCCACCTAGCTAGGTGGACATGTAGACAAAAGTCTATTGTTGATGGCCTCAAAAAGTTTGCTAAGCGATACGCATTATTTTCACTTACGATAAGCTGCTATAATTCAGTACCTTGATACCTAACAAGCAGTGCTCGAAACAGAAACTGGAAACGCATTCCAATCGAAAACATGTCCAACGCAGAATCGAACCTCCTTCCTCCGCCAACCTACACGTACCCCTTCCATATCGGATAGAAATTATAAAAAGGGAATGCGCGGGTTAACCCGGCAGTGGCGGCCAAACCGGCTATAAATCCTCACCGTCCACGAGATCCGCGATCCTGTCCTGCTAGCTCATTAGTCTTAATAAACGGCGACAAAAATGCGGGAAACATTTATATCAATTCTGGCTCTGCTCGTCGTGGCCCCTTGCACGAAATGCTCAGACGTCGGCAAAGACGGGTTCAATTTCTATAAAGGTACGTTCTCGATCATTAGTCTCGTTCTTTTTGCGGTTTTTTCGTGGCTGTAATAAAATTTTGTTAGAACTGGGGTCTTTTTGTCGTATTTCATATGATTTGTGCGTGCCACTTAGGTAATTAAAGAATTGAGAATTGAGGTACACTTAAGTACCGACTTATTTTCAGTTATGACGTAACGTTACGGACGCATAATTTGAGGTTCTGTCTCTTTCTACTAAGCTAATTGAATTTATTTTCTTCTATTTTTGCAACACAGCAAAACAATTTGATTATTTATTAACATCGCAGATAAATAATTCTTTCCTATGTAAGTAGGTTAATTTAAATTATAACGAATGATAATTATCTCAATATGGGCCACTCAATTTTAAGCTTTCATCGTTCGACGGTGAAAATAAAAGATGGAAGGCTTATTATGATTCAAAGACAGCCTTTCAGCTTCGTGATGTGAAACGGAAGTTGAAATAAAAATATTTTTAATATGATTTTCAGTCCCGAATCGTGGCAACCGTGAAAAGGTTTTCTTTTTAATTTTGTGTCAACGTCATCTCATTATGAATGTGTTCTATAATTGAAGTTTTATACTTTTATGAAGTGCCAGATATAATTAAAGTATGTTTTCATCTTGTAACGAGGTTTAGAATTCACAAGTGCCTCGGTAGTTAGTGGGTTAACCTGGTTGACGACAATGATAGATAAGTACCTAAGGGTTTTGAATGTCGAATTAACGGAGTTTGCTGCTGTGTTGGACAAATTGTGAACAGATAAACGACTCAAAGATGCTAGTCACTGACCTGACTTGGCCAATTTCCTACTTAGTGCTGGTCTACTTAGTAGGGACGGAGAACCGAAATAATTGCTATAAATAAAGAAGGATCTATCTATGTAGGCCGTAATGTCCTCTGCTGGGCAAAGGCCTCCCTCTCCCTGTTCCACTCACGTCTGTCCTCTGCATGGCGGGCCAGTCCCTCGGTTTCAGTTTCGGTAGGAGTCAAGTTCGTCCCTTCGTCTTGATCAAAATAAAGTAGGGTGACAAATAAATATCTAAATGTAGTGTTCTTTGACTTGGAAATGGGCTTGAAGTGGACTTTCTATCATCCATATACAAGATGTAACATAAGTAACGCACAACATCTTAAGGGGTCATTGTACTCAACATTATGAACAACTTTTACTATGGGACCAAACCTGAAATCGTGAAAAAAAAATCAGCTGTTCCATTCATTTTGACGAATTATGCGAACATAAATGTAGGGAGCAGCTGATTTTTTTTTCGCGATTTCAGGTTTGGTCCCATAGTAAAAGTTGTTCATAGTGATGAGTACAATGACCCCTTAAGAGGTTGTGCATTAATTATCTTACACCTTGTATATTCGGCGATCTTTATTTTGCTATATGCAGTAACTATGATAAATAAATAAATAAAATTAAATAAAATTGTTTATTGGGTCTCAGACAGTTACATTTGCAGATGTGATAGAGACAGCCCCAGTAAGTAATTAATAATACTTGTGTTGGGGTTATCTCGCTCTGTCCCTTAATTGATAGCTTATACACTATTGAAACTCTGTAACAATTAAAATTAAACTAATAAAACTAATTCAACTAATTTAGAACCAAAGAGAAAACAATGACAAAAGGTAATTAGCAGCTCTGTGTATTGTGCAGTTGTGAGTATGTGTTAGTGTGACTGTAGTAGTGTGTGATCGTGGGTTTGTCCGTGTGTGTGTGTGTGTGTTTTGTGTGTGTGTGTTTTATGCTTGTGTGTTTTAGTGTGTGTTTGTGTATGAGTTTACGTGTTAGCTGATAGTGCCATTATAAATCGAAGATAAAGATACAATTAGGTGATCACAATGTATAACATTATGATAAAGAAGAGAAGGGTTCATGTTAGTCTGACTAGAATATGCTCTGTTTCTTCATAATTTAGAGTTTTTAACCACTCTGTTATAACTTTTTTGCATTGATGCGAGACCTCATGGTGGAACTTAAGTTTAGCGTTAATTTTGTTGTATATGTAGGCTGATTGGCATACATACTGACGCCTTGCAAAACCGTACGTACCGGTGTAGAGGAAGCCACAATATCTTTTCTCCTCCTAGCTTGGCTTTCTGAGTTAGCTGGAAGGTATTTATGTAAATATAGAGTGATGTTTAAAAGGTATAATTTCCTGACTGATAGTAGACCACCAATTTTATATGATAATCACAGTATTTCTTATTTTCAGACTATTTGCGCGCACGAACTGATGACGTCATGTCTGAAGAACCCGCGGCTGGGGAACGCATGTTATGTAAGTATACCTTCTATAACTAATGACCGCTTTCTAAATCTCGATCCCAGTCTTGATCCCGATCCTTGTCTGTAACCAATCAACGGCCGAGTTTGTCAATCTGAGTCTTTGGAGAGGGCGATTTACCAAGCAGCCGTCAAAGACTGCGGATCAAGATTGGGATTGAGATACATTATAGAATTCTGGCTTTGGAGATGTTTTGATTTTGTTGGTGTTTGTTTGGATGTTTTTCTTTTTTTTTTGTGTTTGTTTGTTTGTTTATACCTTCAACTGTCACACAATCACATTTCTATTGTTACCGGCCGCTGGAAGGCCGATCGATAGCGGAGAGGACGCAATATGCAAATAAATCAAATATTTATCAACTTTTGTTTTCAAATGCGGCCATGGTGGCCAATCTCAGCGGAGACTAGTCATCGATGCGGGAGATATTATAGTGCATAAGTGTGTGCGCAGACACAGGTGCACTCTCTCTTCGCTCACTCTCATAGTACGAATAGCAGTTCAGTAGCTCTCATAGTATAATTGGAATACACCATGCGTCTGATGTTGCAGCGTCCACATAGGCGGCCGCAGCCACTAACACATCAGTAACAGTCTGATTGATTGCCAGCCATAGACGTAAAAATTGTAGCCGCAAGGGTCAATTGATCACGATCAGGTTAAGCTACGCTTCTGCGGTTGGTCCGTGGATGGGTGACTATCTCTGCATACCAAGATCCCTCCTGGCTATAATTTGTAGATTTTTAACAGTCGTTACGGGTCGTCAGTCAGAACCCCGAACGTCTGACAACCAGTCATACCAAGGAGTATCGTATTACCCAGTAACTGGGTTGTGTAGGTCAGATATGCAGTCGCTCCATGTAAAATATTGGAAGCCAACCCCAATTATCTATTTTTATACGGCTATATTCAGTTATTTCACTGGTAGGTACCTATCTAGTATTCAAATAAATGGCCTGTAGTTTGCTGAGCCATGCGCCATTATGTTGGTTTGTTTAATGACAAAAGCAGTGCACATGCAAAAATAAACCTTACTACAAATACTAAAAACTCTGTTTTCAACGGGATAAGAATCTGCTCTCCTCTCCGAGCCGGTCTGTGTGAACGGACCCTAAGGGTCAAGGGGGAAGCGCTAAGGGACCGTGAAATTCAAATTTTCTTATGATTTTTGTAATTTGCAGCTCAGTGTCTGGGTGTATGTTGACTAAAGTAAGATTCGCGACCGTAAGAAATATGTATTTATAAAATTATAATAATTAAAATTAATAAACAACTCCTTAAGTTAGTATAATCCTAAAATGTCAAGATTTCATGAAATATTCATTCAATCTTTATCTTAGAGAGTTGTATTGACTTTACAACAACATAACATCACGCCTTGTTTCCCCGAATGGTTAGGCGAGGTGTACTTATAGTACACAGTATTGACTTTAATTATTATAATTCTGTAAATACATATTTGTTACGGTTGTGAATCATATTTTAATCTTCATACAGCCTAATACTGACCTGCAAGTTGCAAAAAACGTAAGAAAATTTTAATTTCGCGGGCTACCTGGCGCTTTCTCCTTAATAAGTATTATTGAATGCTACAAAACGAGCTAATTACCTAACAGGTGTTGCAGAACCTTGAAAGCCTCCATAATTTAATGAAAACACAACAATATTTCTGCCAATATTATTTGTGTTATAACCCACCTACTGCTTATTATTTCGTTCATTTATTTTGAGCACAGTGTGGTAAACTGTACCCCTGGGTCGTCAATTAAAATAAAGGTATCGTGTATATTATTTGGATAAGTATTTTATATAAGCAATGCTTATGTAAGTACCTACTTATGTAGTTCACCTCGGACCAATAAGTATTTACATAAGTAGGTATATAAAGGGCTGTGTACCTTCACATGACTGGTCAGCGGATATTTAAATGTAGATTAGGTACCTACTCGTTTAGGGATCTAAAAATTGCTCGAGTTTTTTTTGGAATTAAGTGGAAATAGATCTCAGAGATAGATAGAGATTTCACCTGTATACTATTTTCGAAAAATTGATTAGGAGACTTAAGCCACCAGCAGCAGAAGACATTTAATAGCATTTGGAACAGATTGGGAAGAGAAGAGTTATAGTTTAGAGTTATATAGAGTGAATACTCTATTGTGATCACGCTAGTGTTCCCATATGGGTTAGGCGAAGGTGAATTGACACCAAAACAGAATTCAAACCATTCGTAAAAGCGAATCATGCCTATTTTCACTAACACTAGGCGAAACCTAAACGCGCTTTTATGCCTAAATGAATGCAATATAAGCGCGCTGATGGATTTTCAACTTTCGGCGCTGAGCCGAGCGTTGAAAATACAACAACGCGCTTTTATACAAGACATTCCTTTAAACCGCGTAAAGAGAATCATGTTCTTTACCCGTATACAAAAAATCAATCAAATCCAATGAATACTTTAGCCACAGGAAAATATTTTTCATTTTCTTATTTTTCAACATGATGTAGATTCGTAATAATAGGTAAACATTGCCGCCGCCGCGCCCCGCACCCCGCACCGCACCGTTGGTCAGTGATTTTTCGTAGATAAAGCGTGTTTACTTTTTATGCAGTTGATTCTGCTATTTATTTTGTTTGGAAACTGCGACTTTTTAATTTTCCATTAACTACTAATCTTTGTGTTTTAAAATGTGTCGATGGACTAGTACTGTCCTCGTTTTAATTTAATGTCGTACGTCCAAATCCACATTGTATATGCATTCCATTAAGTGTCGCCTAGTATTAGTGAAACCTAATGCAAGTAGGTATGGATAAACCGTACATTTCTTTATTTTTTCAGACTTTTACCGCACTCCCCTGTCGCTATACCCTGGTCTTCTGCCTGCTGTCGAACAGGAGTACAGGAAGAGAACAGGGAACGCATTCAAGAGTAAGTTTTATTTTCTATGCTAAGTAAATGTCCTTTTTAAAGGATCCTACCTTCTTTCTTATATTTATTCCTAGTCGAAATATAGTAGTAGTAGTAGTAGAAATATGGTTAATTTCCCACAGCTACGGCTGTAGATGTTGTAAGTAAAGCTAACCATACTGAAAAGTCACCCCATCAAATCTACAAGTACCTAGTATCATTTTCCTGAATTCACAAGTGCCATGATGTGGAGCTCTGTCACCGGCCATAGTAAAATATAATTGCTTCGCATCTTATCTGTCGTGATATTTCGTATGATATCGACTCATACCAGACCACCACCCCGCACCTAATACCGGAAGTACGGAAAATAAAGAAAAGCCACGGTTGGTATCTATACTACAAATACTATATACTACATACTACAAATAAATAAAATTGAAGTGTCTGTTTGTAATTTCAAAATAACAGCTTTCTACTAAATTCTTATGAAAGTATATACGATACGTACAACTAAGGAACAATTGAAAAAAATTTCGTCTGACTGTCTGTTTATTTCGGCTAATCTCCGAAATGGCTGCACCGATTTTGACAAGACTTTCATTGGCAGATAGCTGATGTTGTAAGGAGTAACTAGGCTCCTATTATTGTTCCGCACAAAAAAAACCCCATGAAATTGTGAACAAATATCGCGGGCGGACGATAAAACGCGGCGTGTCTTAGGACGAGGGAGGTTTAAAATGTGGCTGTTATTTTAGTATATTGTGTATCTTAAGACTTCCACGCGAACGAAGTCACGGGGCACAGCTAGTTGACAATAAAGATGAATGCTATGTGCGCCATAATTGTCATTGTATTAGTCCTTTAGTCATTAAGATTGTTTCTAGCATAAGTTTAATATAAGTATGTGATGTGGCTGTGCTTTTTTTTAAATAAATAAATAAAGACATGTCTAACATTTCATACGATATTTTAAATATAAAATCTTAACTGCCAAAGCCCCAGCCGGTGGAATGACCGACTTCGACCACTTTTTGAGATAAATAATAATACCGTCTTGAAACAATATTCCAATAAAATACTTACCTAATGAGATTGAAATGAAATTTTCTTTTCATGATATTTTATTTCCGTTGCCTTAAGCAAAATTGAAAACGAATAGAAAATTAATGAAATATGAGATGGTACGATATCATTACAGATTATTAGAAAAGAGCATCTGCTTTACCTACCCAAGGCGTTTTAGTCATATTAATAATATATCTTTGTCTACAAATAGTGTAGTGTCACAAAAATAATCAGGATGATAGTATCGCTATGCCGTAAAAAAATGGTCTCAATCTGAATATACACCGCAAAGCCGAATGTAGTTCTATAATTGATTTCATTTCGATCAGTTACAACTTCAAGAACATATGATCATATGAATTGACTCAAACCGCAGGTACAGAGCGCTTGCATTAGATTTCTCTTTTATGAAAAATTATATCGAACGGAGAACTCCTCCAACAGTAAGAGACGATCACAGAGTCTGCGGCGGAAAATCCGCGTGCTTAAATGTTTAACCTAAATTACGCGACGTAATTGTGTATCATGGGTAATTTTTTCAATGCATTGCAAGCGTGTTATACAGGGCTATTTTAAATTGGCTAGCTAAACTCCACAGATGCGATGGGTATCGATATCTAAACACGATAAAACATAAGAAAACAATTTTTCTCAACTCATACTTCAAGTAACAACACGAATAACGGACGTTGACCTCCCAAAAAAAAAAAACATAAAATCTTTTCATTTTTTATCTTAACGTGATTAGTTATAGGTACCCATCGCGTCTGCGGAGTTTAGCTAGCTAATTTAAAATAACCCTGTATACACGTTTGCTTTCCGTGACGTAATATCGGTGTGCTGCGACAGTTAAAATCGAAATAAAACACGTCGACCTATTATTTTCCTTCACATGTGCTTGAGAAATAATGTGCAATAATCACACGGTTTGAACGTTATACAGCCGTTTTATTTGAAAAGTGTTAGAAAAGCGCTGCAGCTCAACTCAGCGTTTACTTGCTCCATTTATAAGTGTTGGCATAAGGTCTCCTGACTTTTATTTGTTTTATATAACTGTTTCTTTTCCACCTTCGCTATTTTCTACATTTTCCAATTTAGTGGGAATTGTGGGTTGCATTTTTAGGTTAGGTTTAGCTTGCGCTCCGTAGAATGCTACAGAGAATCGGTATTAAAAGTCTCATGAAAGATTCATGCCACGATTTCAAAACTATTATTAGAATACAATTATTGTTTATTGCAAACTAGTGGTTAATAGAAGTCGAGACGATAGTAAATCCAATCTACTAAATCGTGTTGCGCAGGTTCTTTCGAGCATGATTGTGTTGCATTCCTAAACAACGCCTATCTTTTGGACCTGTGCCCAAACTTTTACGACATTTGCTTTGACTGATTAAAGCTACAATTATACGAACTTACTTAGTTTAAAAATAATTGTAGGGACATTTAGGGCTGATTTCACCAAAGTAAAAATAAAATTGACATTTGAGAGTTTTTGTATGGAACATCTGTCAAAAATTAAAAAAAATATTCGCTGAATTAGACTTGATTATACTAGGTATAACAGTTTGGTCATATTCGCCCTTAGTAAAATATCCTAAGACTTTCAAAATGTGTTGTGAGAAATATAGGACGTGTTATGCATTGTTCACTCTTGCTAAGTTTAGGTACAGTTGTTAATAATGAGGATGTTTCTCTTAATTTCAGATCACATGTTAAGTAAGGAGCTGTGGGCTGGCAACACACTGGGCAAGCGCGGCACCAAAACTGCTATCTCACTCATCATGCAAGGCAAACATCCGTACTATGCGTAAGATTCTTTAATAAATACCAATTCATCATTAACTAAACATAAGTAGGTCCCTAGACTACTTTATAGTAAAGGAAATACAGTTTGAAATACCTATTTACATTAGGTACTAGAATTGAAAAGTGAGTTCGGTTATGATCATACAGAAAGCGGGCTAACCTCTTGCGATACTGATCGTAATTAGTAGTAGAGTAGGTACTGTAATTCGTAGAATACAACGAAAAGTGCCAGACGCCTATTAATTTGACAGTACCGCATCGCATGCAGCCATTCTATTCTCACAATCTCCCAGAATAATCCAAACAAAACATAACAACAAAACAAACATCTTTTTCTTTTGTTTTCTTCTTTCGTTTTAACATAGAATAACAAAGACCGGCGCTCGCTACCTAGTTGACTGGTGAACCAGTTCACTCAAACGCAGTCAGAACAAGCTCTAAACCCATTTGAGATAGCACTGCGTATGTTTGTAACATTCTGGCACTGCTGCACGGTCGCACGACTAACTTCCACGCGGAGAACGCCGCTGCATTGTTATCGCACTCAACAAGTCACTAGTAAGCCAGCTAGCTTCGTCTGCGGAATATCTACGTCTTTAGGAAGGTTTTGGTGCTTAGCTCGGGTATTTAATTTTGTGTATTTACTTGTAATTATTATGTGGTAAGTCATCACTCGTTTGCATTATTGATTTTGCTGTGACTTCTTGCATTCTGGCTCTGGAATGCGACGCTTAGTTGTAATCGTTACAGTATTTATAGTTAGAGGTTAGTGTGGACCTGGAGTAAAATGATTGATTGACACTGATCTGCACTCTAATTGCATAACACACTATCGATCACAATGTGAATGATTTTGAAGCAAATTGCTAATCCATGACTTCATATGCTCGAAAAATTTGTCTGCTCAACAACGTAAATAACACAATGAATGTTGTTGAACTATCAAAATGAAACCGATTCCTACTGTAAGCGAGTTACGCAATGCCCCGCTGATCTATCTGCTTAAAATCAGGGGCGTATTTTTCATTTCTTTATTTATATTTGAAAAGTATATTTTGAGTTTCTTTTTTTATGACTTTTATCCACTGGATGTCGCATTCATCTCTTTAGCACTAGCCACTTTCCTAAGAAGATTATAAAAAGACTTCATTTTAAACTTTTAAAAGCAGTGTATTCAAACAACCAACCTTTTGTGTGCAACACTTACTGTCGTGGCAAAGGAAGTGAAGAATAGAGCCAAAGAAAGCCAAAGCAGCTACTAAAAGGAAAATTTGAAAACTTCCTCACGTTGCAAAGATTTTCCTGAAGTTATTTATAATTCAGGAGTTTTACTCAATTCATGTTATCGTGTACATTACAGGGAAGAGGGACACTATTGTCCGTACGGCAAAAGGGGACGGTGGTGATAGGTAATTCAGACATTTTTCCTCATTCTGTGTTGGTTGAGCGCTTTTGTGAGTCTGCTTCCTTAGAATTTATTTAAAACTAACTTGAGAGATCACGTATGGTGCTTGCAAATGTATCCAATTTGTTATAATGTATCCATGCACAGATGGTAATTGTAATGATAATTCTGAATGTTAAAGATCATTGCTTTGGTGAAAGTGGTTAATTAGAAACGTTGAGCCAGTTAGCTATCAAGTTAAATTAGGAACTAAACCGCATTCATTTGATTGTAGTTGAATGCTCATTTGAGTTCGTTTTGTCGTATAATAGGGTAGTTAGAAACAATAATTTAGTTGGAAACAATTAACTTTTATATGAACAAAAGATTGGAATTATGAGCAAAATGACTAACTATGTAATAATTATCAAAGCGATACAATACCTGACTTAATAATAAATATTACGTAGGCAGGTACAGTCACCGCCAACATTATTTCCTACATAGTTCATATTAAAAAGCGTTTTCTTCTAGGAACTTAATCCTAACTACTTATGTAGGTATCTAAAGTCAAAAATGTCACCCCGAAATATTCATCTCTTTGTACATCTACTTGAGAATGTTTACATATTAAGTATATTTGTTTCAGTACCGAGAGTCCTAGGGGAGACAACAATATGGAGCCCGTAGACTAAAACAAAGTATATTATATACTGCATATAAGTATATAACTGTTATAACCTCACTAGTCAAACAATATATAGTAGCTTGTAGCAATATAGACCATTATTTGTGAACTAAATATTATTGCGACGATGTATGAACATAAATTTGTAAAGTGCAAAATGTTGGATTGAATAAAATTGTGAAAATATAGCGTTTGGGAGTCGTTGTCTTTTCCCAAAATATCATACCTTCTTCGTCTTGTTGTTAGGGCTCCCACACAAAACTGCGATGCGATGCGAATTCGCAGTTTTGTGTGGGAGCCCCTCGAAATGAGTATGATATGAAGAAATATAACACCAGCTGAATTTCTCAACCCTAACCATCATAGCCTGCAACTCCTGCTTAGGTATTTAACTGATAAACTGACAGATAGAACGGATTGCGTTGAAATCTACTAAGTATTATCAAAAAGATCGCCTTGGATTTACAATGATAGATCTCAACAAATTCAATTTACCATTTTATTATTGAAAACCCAGATATCGACCGTTTCCGTTCGGCAATAAACTATCTGTAATAACCTGCTTGGCACACATACAACTGGTCCTAAAGAAACATTGTAAGCAAACAGCAATCCACAACAAGTTAGTAATAACAATGTATTTACAAGAATGATCGTCTAAAACAACTGCAGGCGTTATTTTGTGTACCTACACTTATGCACAAACTTGTACTATAAAAGAAAATTATGTTTAGTACATGGGCATTCGGAACTATTCGCTTATGCATTCAGACTCTAAGACAATGTTATAAAGTTTAGAGAGCTCATTGAGCACTTTCACAGAGTTAAGCGGAATGAACGCGAGCACTATTTGATTTGAGCGGAATTGAAAATTTTGTTCGCGAATGTACTTTGCATGGATTTTAACAAGATGGCTGGTTAAACCTGTGTCTGTTTACGGATTTTCTGTTTATTGTGTGCGCTTTAAATAGTAAACAGAATCCTTTGATTTCTGAATATCGCAAAGAGAAGGACCAAGTTCCTACCTATCTACTAAAATAGTTTTTATAAATAGACAATTTTCCTCCAAGTATATAATATACTATCAGATGGCAGGATAAATGTAAATTCTGGAATATTCAGAAAATAAAATATCCTAGATTAAACCCACAGCGAAAATTCTATTCCGCATTTTCCATTCCACGGTCGGGTGTATTTTCTCAAATATTTTCAATTCGCGGCTCGCAATAAGCGGAAATTCTGCTCCAAAACCTTGGGTAAAGGTTGGTAAATATCTACTACCTAGGTACCTACTTGTTGTTAGCCACAATCAGTTTGGGTAGGATAATATCGAGAGTGGCTCGCTGTCTGCCAGACCCCGTAATTCTATCCCCCGAGATGTTTCCCAGAGGCTATCAGCATCGATTTCTTCCCCCATCCACTTATCAGTACCTACACTTTTTGGTTTTTCGATAAATTGGAGTAGGGATCATCTAGTTAGTAACTTTGAGACTCACAGAATAATGTTTATGGGTTCGAAAGTTTCGAAGTCTGCGTTTTATATGGTTTTTATTACTGTATAATGGAATGGGTACCTGTATACGAAAAATAATCTTTTTATGATTAATGATCATTATCTGGGTGATCTAACGGCTGAACCCAATAACCTATCTATCACCAGTTTTGGCATACTGGAGATAGAAAAACCAATCTATCTATGGTCTTAGCGTCCCAATAATCTATAAGAGATTATGGAATCTTACCGGCCTGACACAAAGACAGATAGAATTATACTGTCTACCATCAATAGCGATCTGTCTTTTACTGAAAATAGGTTATTGGGTTTGGCCGTTAGTCTAAAGCAATCTATCTTCCTTGCTTATGATATCTGTCTTGATGTGACTTTTCACATAGTTCATTGCTCTCAAACACTGGTTGATAAATCCTCACAAAACACTTTCGAGATCCCAAATCAACATACAAATTAAATAAAAGAATCAACTTTTAAATTAAAGACAGGGTCCAACCATAATTGAAACTTAGTCTCGGCAAACAATTTCTCTAATTTGATTCTATTTCGTTGAAAATTAATAAAGGACGTGCGTCGCGTACCAAGTCGCGCCGGCGGCAGCCATGACGACTCGCTCAATTCGTCCGGCTGTTCCCAAATTATAGCGCCTTATTAATTATAGCGGTTAAATAATTATAACGTACCGCCTGAGAAACTTTCGTACCAAATTGCAAGGCTTCGCCAGAAATGAAATAATTACATATACTCCGATAAATTATCCCCCGAATGACAGGAGCGAGTTTTGCTAAAGTTAAGTTAATAGTTGGGCGCGCTCGGCCACTGTCTTTATTAGAGCAAAATAACGGAAAAGTGCCATTCGCCCACGCAGCTCACGTACTTAGTATTAATTTTGGGTTTATTGAATAATACGTGACCGACATAAGCAATCTGTACACTACACTTGATAGAGGTTCCGCTAAATTGCGTCCACTCAAGTGGATTGGGTCACTTATTCCTAATAAAAGGTGTTTCCCGACCTGGAGACCTTTCTCCGAAGGTCTAGTTACATAATCACTGTCCACTTTAAGTGTCTCGAACTGAAATTATATGAGTGGAGCGTCGTGCAAAAATCAATAAAGTTACAATAATAGCGGTACCAGACCCCTTTAGGAGACACAAAACCTCCGAAACAATTTTGTGTAATGTGAAAAATTCCGATGAGGGTGTTCGGAGTTCGGCTGTTGTGTACTTAATGACGTTAAGCGTCCTCAAACGCGACAGGGTTAAAAGCTTGTTTCGTGAAAGCGTACCTAATGTCAAATAACAACAAGAGCCTTTCGTGAGAGATGAAAAAGTAAATTGTGAAGCTGGTAGGAGCGTCGGCACCCATTTACTCTGGAACTTGTGAAAACTCGCAACAAACGACGGACGGGACAAGCGGCTTTTAACGATGTCTGACGATCGACGAGCCTCCCCCCCCCCCCGCACCGCGCCCTCTGGCGATGCCTCCCTGCGCTACGCACATTACTTGTAATGCTAATTTCATCGGTCTTGTCTTCTGCAAACTTTTGTATAACCCACTTTATAGCGAATCATCATTAATAATTTTAAATACAACTTTGCCGTAATTGAGGTTTGGATAGGCAATTACAACCAATGTTTGTTCGGACCCGTGCCAGAAAGCTTTATAGGAAAAAGGGTTATCAATATTATACCAAAATATTAAGAAAACAAGGTACGCGTAGCTTACTTCGAAATAAAATGAAATGAAATTGTTTAGTCTGTAAATAGGATATTGGAATCACGTTTACACGTCATATTAAAAAAAATAAGCTAGATGGAGTCGAAATTCCCATGAGAAGAAATGGGGAAACAAACTCAGGGTTCAAAGTCTCTTTTTAAAGTTCAGACATAATCTTGGCCAAATCATGTGAGAACCATGTAGATCCGTGTCTGAAATGGCTTTTTTATAGGAAAGAACCACACAAATTTGAGAGGACCTCTCCAGTCAGTGCAAGCATTTGTCAGTAATCGTGTAGCTCAACTGACTTAAGGAGCTCAACGACTCGACAAACAATACCAAAGAAATCACATTTGGGTGGGCCGTATAAAATACTCAAAATGCCAGACTATCATTAAAATTAACTGAGAAAGAAAAAAAGCAAACTGAAAAAAAAGGATGACCCACTTAATGCTTACTTTCACAATAATTAAAGTAATATAATACTTTACAAAGTAAATATTTATGTTATTTTGTATATAGTATTCAACAATGTCAATATGTAGGTATATAAAATGATATAATTGATAATTTTGAATAATAATTAAAATGTCAAGTTTAACGGTTTTATCACAAGGTTTAGCAGAGAGAGCAGCTCAATCCCGTCATGTCTTCTAAATAATCTGAAATTTTATAGTACCCTTTTTTTGGGGACTGCCAATTCCCGAAGTATTTCCGTTTGAGCACCTATTTTTTGGGCACCAATGCATTGAGCACCAAAAAATTGTGCTCAATGCATTGGTGCCCAAAAAATAGGTGTTCAAACGGGAATACTTCCCATTCCCGAATAATACGGTACCCTCAGCACTACGCGACATTGTTTATTATTCTCATCAGTATCATAAGTAAGGGACATGAGGGCAAACGTCGTTTGACAAAATAGTTCTTTATCACTTTCCTCTTAAATTCTCTTTAGTCATTCTGTGTACGGAACCCAAAATGGGCGTCATCGAATTGAGTGGCTCACGTAGTCTGTATCAATTTGTAGGGACGTGCTCGAGATGGCAATAGTGTGCCAGCGACCAAATTAGAGCCTTATTCTTTTATCCCACGGTAATGATCGCCGTTTAATTAAAGTAATGAGGTATCTGTAAAGGTTTTATTAATTTCGGTACGCCATTTAGTAACCAGTAATAGAGGGAGGGCCTTTTATTCAACGATTTGTTGCTCATTAGGTATATCGATGTATCGGAGTGATTTCGTTCAATTGTACTGTTAAACGTTGAGTTGTGTGCATTTGTGTTGTTATATGGGCATTTTGTGAGTTAATATAAACTGTAGGCCGATGGAGATTGGAATTACATCAAAATAGCTAATTTAGGAAATAGAAAATTTTGCACAAAATTTAATGGTTTACATGGCCATTAGCGTTTGTCATTTAGTATGGCTAATCAGAGTACAGCATTATTGGCGCTTTGGTTTTCATGAATATGTAATGAGGATCAGATTGTATTATTTTTAATTAATGCCTTCATACAAACAATGAATTTAAAATATATACGAGCATTAATAGAACTCTCCTGTTAAAGGTTAAAAAATCAATACAATAGTGTAATCCGAAAAAAAATCAACAAAACAATTTGATTTCCCCCAGAGAAAATCTATAGAAACGAGCGAAAGAACTCCAATAAATATTGAACAAAGGGACAAAATTTGCAAAGGGCGGAAAGTTGAAGTTGAGACGAGTTTTCTTCGATAATAATCTTGAATTCTTGAACCTGGAACAAACGAGTTCAAACCTAGGAACAGATAAGAACTTCGCAGCTCTTGATATAAACTTTTAAAGCCATGACTCAAAGAAAATGGCTAGGACCACAAAGACAAAGCTATAAACATGAATCTTGATAATAATAATATGGCCGACGACTTGCGGCTCACAGACGTGGCTGTTAATAATGTTTACGGTATTTTAGAAAGATTTATTTCGAAAATGAACTTGGATTTGTAGAATAAAAATTTGGAAGATGTTATCCAGATTTTTATAATTCACGTGGAACAATAATAGCAAGTTTGTGAGGCGAAAAAAACAGTAATTTCATAGACTATGGTTTTGAAAAACACGTGTCTTGTGACAAACTAATTTGATACTTAACGAGAACACGTATAGAGTTTTTCAAGCAAAGATCATCGTTAGAAAACTTACTGAATTGCCATGAGAAAGTTAATGATGAAGGAGGAATTTTGTATGAAACATTTTACTATATCTATTAAGTCGACACCTTATTCAGCAATTGTTATGCCCTTAGTAAACATACAGCGAAGGAAACGAATTGTTTATCAAATAGGGATGATGCCTGGGTAAAAAAAGGAATTCTATTTAGGCCGTCAGTCAGATAACAAAAAAATATAACACGTATTTTTTGCTTTATCGCAATAATAAAAAAAGACTTAGATAAAACGCATTAAAGTTGGGGAGTGGGGATCGCTACGTCACAACTCACTATAATATCTAGCAAGGCGTGACGTCATGCCACACAACGCCTCGTGCCCTGCAACGCTACCGGCTCGATCTGGTTAAGTTGTTGGGGGCGGGGACAGCATCCACTGTAGGCGAGCGCCTAACAAAACCGACGCCCTCGTTGCTGATCGGCTCTTGCTGAGCCTACCCTAGGGAAATAGGGATCTCACCTGGCAGAGGCCTGGTCGCACGGACGTCGTGAAGAACTTCGGGTGCTCCTACAGTCACACCCCAGAAACATCCGACGCCTTTTCGGCGCCGCGCGTCAACAAACCGTCAAACCTACCGGTGCCAAAATGGCGCCGGTGACTCGCGCGGTTCACGCGCGGATAAAATTACTATAATTAAGTTTAATATCGGCTATAGGCAGTTTTACTCTATGGTATGGAAGATATTCTCGTCAAATAAATAATTCTAAACCAAAAATAATCATATGGCAATTTTTGTGCGCGCAGTCACAAACGTACCGCGCCGTCGAAATTGTCGGAATTCCCCGATGCTCGAGCGTTTTTGACGTCATCGCGTATTAGGCTCGGGAACCGCTGAGGGGAGGAAATCCCCTCAGCGTCTAGGTATGCGATAAAGCACTCCTACCGCCTCCTGCGGGAGAGAGAGGGAAATCCAAAGATGGGCTCCCAATTTTGGGGACCGAGAGAAAAATGCCTCGGGCAAGGGGCCATAAAGCCCCAACACTGACTCCTCGAGCCCCCTTCAGGGGCGCAGAGATGACCACGTACGGTCATACCACATTGTCACTCAATATATCGTCTTAATCTTTTGATTACATAAAAAAAGAAAAAAATACGTGTCCAATATTTTTTTAATAATCTACCCGATAAAAAAAAAATGAGTGCTCATCCCTATTGACACACTACGCCAATTTTCCGTGTTGTAGCCATAAAGGTAAAGAAAAACAGTTGTGATTTAAATATACGGACGATTTAAACAATTTGATTGACGGTAAACAATTAATTTCCCTGACATTACTACCGACGACGTCTAAACGTAGTCGCAATAATAGCCGTACGTATACGTATGGTAGTACAGTAGGTGTAAATTAATCAAGAAGGTTATCTCTACCTCCACATCGTAAAGTTGTCAGCATTAATGTTGTAATTACCGCGAGATGGCGCTGCAGTCCACCGCCTAAATGCAAATATTTGGCCAAACGCGGTGGCAATTAATATTGCTTTTTGGCGTTATTCGCATTAATTTAACTTAACAATACAAAGATGGCGTTTTGCGTGACTAAATGCTACCATGAAGAAGCCTAGAGTAGAACAGGGAGGTTACTTAATGTGATTAATTGTTGTCGTATAGCGGCTGTGATTTCAGTTATAATGGATTATACTGAGAACATAATAGATAATAAGAGACAGTTGAGTGCCTAGAAATGTGATTAATATAGGCCTAGTCGTATTTGGAATTTCAATTTGCAATATTAATAATATTGGTAATTAACAATAATTTATTAGAGATAGTTTGCGCTCTTCTGGAAATAAAAGACGGCTCTAAGCTCTCAAACGTATCTAATGAAAATTGTGTCTTTAGGACTTATGTAGTCCTATTCGCCTACTTAGAAGCCTTTATAGGATTAACACTACGTAATCCAGCCGCTCTTCAAAGAATATTTGGCAGGTAAAACCACCTTTATAGCTGCCGGCACGAATCTTGAGCACAAATTCCACATGAACTGTTGTTGCCGTCGTCAGCGGGCTCTTGTATTCTGTTTTCTACCTGTACACAAATAAGCTTGTTCCTATACTAATCTCATTGCTCCTGCTCGTGTATGAATTGCTGTAATAAGAAATAAGATTCGAAAGTTTAAAAAATGGAATTTGTGCCCACGACTCGTGCCGGCCACTATACCAATATATTCCTCTTGGAATTGCCTTCGACTTTTTAAAAGCTGATACATACGTTGTTTCCGTATTCCCTTCCCGGTGATTACCTGTCAGGCTGAGCGTGGATGGCCACCGCATCAACACGCAGTGACACCGGTGACACGATGATTGACAGGCTATCCTGCTATCATGGGTTTATTGGCAAACATCGAATCATTTTGTCGCGTATTTGTTGTCAGTGTTCGTAAAAACAAAGTCAGTAACCAACACGTAGTAGAGTTTTGATTTGGCTACTCGACGTATTATTATACTTTTGTACCACTTTTAGAATATAAATAAAATATCATAAAACGAAGTCGCTTTTCGTGTCTGAGTGACCGCGTTGTTCTTCTAAAACTACGCAACGGATTTTGATGCGATTTTCACCATCATTTAGAACATTTATTCCGGAAGGTTGTACGTTGTAATAATACGTTAGTAATAAATTCACATTATAATAAAGAAATCTTGATTTCTTTTATGAAATAAAGACGAGATTATGATAACTCTGAAAAAGAGATAAGTGCTGTTTTTTATGTTAATTTGTTTAAAAAGTGTTACACAGGCGCGACTCGCGAAGAGAATCACGTGCGACACAAAGGCACCGCTCGTCGCGCAACACGCAGTGGCTTTGGAGCCTTAACAAAATTGTTGTAGGTATACATTTTACAAAGACAGTGGTGCTATTCTGTAAAGATCCCACCGTGAAAATTTAGGTGAAGTGAGCGTGATGTGAACTGTCATCCCACCTTACTCTATTAGGGATTGAGCTCACTTCAAACTCACTTCACCTAAGTGCTCACGGTGTGATGTTTACAGAATAGATCGGCTGATCATGGTTAATGTAACTTATGTAAGTTTGATGACTTGTTTACCAGAGAACTAGTGACTCGCCCTTGCTTCACACGGGTGCTGTCACTGATGTGGTGACATGATGTCAAAACATCGATATTTCTTTTCCATTAACTAAGTTAAATATTAATAAATTTTACACATAAACCTTCCGGAATATTATGCTCTAAATGATAGTGGAAACCGCATCAAATTCCGTTGCGTAGTTTAAAAGAACAACGCGGTCACACAAACAGACACGAAAAGCGACTTTATTTTATAATAAGTAGATAATATAGAAGAAGATGACAAAGCAATTAGTATCAATCAATTTCACAAGAAAGGTAGAAATAATTTTCCTTTTTTCTTTCATATACGCTCTGTACCTAACACCACCACAATTTGTCCACAGATTGTCTGTTTTGTTGAAACAGAATTTTTCACTACAACTAAAAACTACGCTACTAATTTGTAGCGATGCCTTTTATCTTCTTAACTACCAAGCTAAATACAGCTACAACTTTATTCCCCGTAATCTCTCGGAGTTGCAAAACTTTTAAGCTTATACATTTAATTTCCTTCCTGTAAATAAATACATTTTGCATAGTAAAGAGTTTTCGTCTGCGAAGCGCAGTCGGATTGAACTGAAATCAACGTTCCTATTTAATGAGACCCGTTGTCGGGCCACCATTTTGAGATCTAATTAAAAACAGCGGTTTTGTTCATAGTTTTAGAAGTAACGTCGTGAATAGTCGAAAATTATAAGGTACACTGTTTTTATTTAGGTACATGTCTAAAAAAAATAATTAATCAATTCATTATTTGAATGCATGATTTAATTTTAATTCAATAATTTTAAGTAATTTGAAATCAAATAATATTAAGATTGAAAAATTTTATTTGTTGAATTTATTTATATTTAATGTTATTTATAATTTAAATTGTTTTCAATTGTGTGGAATTAATAAAGCTGACGCAAAATGGAAATCACATTTTGTCGCTTCAACAACACACTAGTTCTATTAGTATGAATGTCTACAGTCAGAGAAATTAATAGTTAAATAAATTTAAACCCTACGTCAATGTGCCGTGTTACAGCCAGTTCATACAATACACACACAAGAATACAAGAATGACGGTTGTGATTTGAATGTACGGACAATTTAGTTCTGACTTTAAAAGTTCTTAAAACAAAAAAACAAAAAAAAATCCGTCGTAGTTTTTTACTCAAGTAACGAAAAAAATACACTTATCATGTAACATTCCTTCTGTAACGTTTTTGTAGCAATGTGTTCTGTTCATTTTCCAGTTAGTTCAAAGGAGTGGTTCGTTGCAATCGAAGGAGTTGTTTACATGTTTGTATTGCAGTTGTTGTTTGCTGTTGCAAGTATCCAGTGAGGCCTTTTAGCTGATTTAGATACAGTATTGTGGATACTCTGTTTAATTTTTTTTGTTTTGAGAAATGAGTTTTAATAATGATTTTGCTGTACCTATGTAGTCTGTAGTGAAATAGATACACTTTTAGAAGTTGCATATCTAATGAGAAAATTGACTTCCATGCAAGGTTAAATCGCTAAATAATAGTGCCGTGCTTTCTTATTATTTTAGATACAAGCGAGGTCTATAATTATGACATTTTTTTTGTCATAATTACATATACATACACATGTGTATGTATTTAGTTGTTAAGCCATAAATAAAATAAAATAAAATAAATTATGATAAATGTATTCCTACATACATAAAAAAGTGATTCTGTATGTTACAGACTTATTAAGTTACTAACTGTACCCCGCGACTTCGTTCGCGCGGAAGTCGTAAGATACACAATATACTAAAAGAACACCACATTTTCTTAAGCTCCCCCATCCTGCCGCGTTCCATCGCCCGCCCGAGCCATTTGTGTACAAGTTCATGGGTTTAATTTTTTTTTGCGCGGAACCCTAATTCTTTTTCTAAAATAAAAGTAGCCTAAGTGACTTCTTATCATGTCAGCGGTCTGACAGTGAAAGTTCCGTCAATATCGGTCCCGCCGTTTCGGAGATTAGTTGGAAAAAACAGACATACAAAAATGTTTAAAATTGTTTTTTTGTTATAAGTACCGTATATACTTTCATACGCTTTTAGTAAAAAGCTCAGCTCAAGCACAGACACTTTAATTTTATTTATTTGTGTAGACGGGGCTCGATTCATTAGGTAAATCAATATGTATTTTCATACTTTTACTATTTTCCTATTCATAAAGTAAATCATCATTATTACCCTACAATTGTATCCCAGCCTTACAAAATGGTATGGGTAGGTAAGTGATAGTATATAATAGCGGATGCCAGCTAACTCTGGCTCGTATTCACGAAGTTCCTAACGATTACAAATGAAACTCTTTACTCGAACACTGCAGTATCGCGGATTCAGCTTTGCTTGGAATTTGCTCTGTAATTTGTCTGTGTTATTCCAAAAATCAACTTTTCGTTCGACGTTTTGATGAAACGTCGGTTTTTTGTAAAGGGTTCCCGAAACGAAAAATTGCAACTGTCAATTTTCAAATTGACCGTCTACCAAGTGTAACTGAAGCGATTGTCAATATAACTACAATAGAAATTGATGACATTTGATCAATCGCAATTGATCGTTTCGGGGACCACTTATGGTTGGTGGAGTCAATTCTTTGTTAGATCGTTGCTTTAATATAAATGGTTTATTTACATAACAGCTTCTAGTAAAATGTGTGTTGAGTTATAACTGACAACGATTTCTTGTTATAAGTAATTTACCTAATAATTATTAAACAGAATTAGGATTTAAATTAATAATTGATTATCGTATAATATTTGGAAGAGAATATTGAATAGATTTTGATTTCACGGAAGTTTCATCACAGGGCGACCTAATCGATATTTTAACTTTAACATCTTTAAAAGGATATTTTAGAATGGTTCACCTCTTTTTTTTGGGTGGGAAATCAAATGACTTCTCCCGCTCTGGGCGGAGCGGGAGGGCGTGTCAGACTTTTACTGACTAAAAGCCACCCGTGTTCCTTCAGTTGCCTGTACTGGGGGCCACGGTAACTCTTTCGAACATCCCGCGACCCTGGCAGAGAACGGTACACCTCTGGCCAAAGCAATATTTTCACGAAAGATGGAACTTTCGAAAGTCAACTTGACAGCGACAATACAAACAGGAAAAATGTAATAAATGAACACAACATCCCTAAAATGACGTCATTAGTGGTGGCGGTGGTGCACGAAAATGCGACCTTTACGAAATACGCTTACAACTTTTTCCTTATCATGAAGTACGGGAAGACAAACAAAAACAAAGGAACATCCATATTGTTTTGACAGTAAAGCCAGGTGAAACTAAAGTTCTCTATGGCACGGATTTCGGCATTGATTTTCCTGTAGTGACTTTTATTCAAAAGAACTCTCGAACGTAGAAAACCATGGCTCACAAATGTCAATACAATTTTGTGTGAGATTTGCTCTTATTGCTATGAAAATTATTCATCAATCATAGAGACCGATTGCTTATGTGGATTCGATTTTCAAGCGTAGTTATTATAAGAATTTGTATAATAAAGCCATTGGTCCCGTGACATTGAACGCAAACCAAAGCGCGGCACGTCAATGTTTGCTGACGACTGTGTTTGAGGTAAATAAACCACAAGGAGCATTACCAATCGCTGTCTTAAAAACTGTGTGTTGGATCATTCGGTTCCCTACAAAATGGTTGAGCTGGATGGTGCTGATCCACGCGTCATGTTCGTGAACGGGCGCCGTCAGTGGAGACTGGTCATCTCTTAGCTGCCAGGGCTTATTTTTAATCTTATATTTTAAATTGTTTTAATTATCTATTTTTTACATTGTTCTCACATATAGAAGCAACAAGAACAATAACATTGTACCTACCCAGGATTTTGTAACAATTTTGATTTAAAAGAGTGTCCATGGAGTTTCTTGCCCATTCTTCTCCATAGAGATCTACGTTTTGGAATGGGCGACTAGCTTCAATTTTCTGACTAACTGACCGACTCTTTGACAAATCAAAAGTGCCTGTAATTGGTTTAATTGAAATAAATGCTTTGAGTTTGAGTTTGAGTTTGTCAACTAGCCTGTTCATTAAGAACTTTTTGGCAAAACTCATCATCAGGTAGTGGAGTAGGGTAGCAGGATGATGAGTATGCCAAAAAGTTAGTTTAGAGTAGATTCAAATTCATTTGGGATCTGTGCCACATACCTTCTTCTTTCTTACGTCTCCATCAGACATCATTTCAGTAGGTATTGTTCCCTTTCAAGCTATACCATCTTTCGTGCAATCCATAATTCATTTTCTTGCTGGAAAACCAAGGAACAGATGTATGGATTGTATCTACTATTCTTTTATCCATCTAAATTTCCAAGCATTAATAATGATACACATAACTTCACGCCTGTAATCGCTGAAGGGTTAGGCAGAGGTGTACCTACAGTATACACTCACATTTCACCAGTTATGTTAATTATAATGATGAGGACTCTAAATACTTCTTTAAGTAGGCATATTGCTCATAATAAATAGCTAAAAACTGTCAAGATAAGTGAGCAAACAATTTCAGTGTGAGCGGTTACTGAGCGTGCCTCGAGGGAAATTTGCGGCGATCGAATCGGCCATATACAGCTCATATTTCTGCATTACGTGCTTATGCGTTATGCGCCGATTTCAACTGCAGGCTTTGTCGCGTTTGGCAATCAGGGACCTAATTCAGCTCGGTTTACTTGCTGTTTTTATGTAGGTATTTGTGTTTTTAGAAAGTTTTGTTGAGCTCCGTGAGCGCAGCGTCTATGATGAATATGATGGCACAGCAAGTGGTACCCTCTAGTTTTGTTACGAAGTTACTAGAATCACCGAACATGTCGGATAAGAGTGACACTGGCTGTTTAGTGTCACTCTAGCAGAGCGTTGCATCAATGCTTGCGTGACGGCTGCCTTTCGATGACAGATGAAGTCAGGGGGAGCCGCTGTTGTACCACGTCCACGACGAACTGCTTTATTCCGGCACAATCCTGATGATATTGAAGCTGATGAACCACGATGACCGCATCTGGTAAATACGGTACTCCCTTTCTTCTCCTAAAATTGTTTGTCCGTAAATCATTATCCATAACACGTTTGCTATAAACTTGCTCGGCTTGCTTCGGCTTGCTGGCCGGCGAAGCCGGCCAGCAAGCCGAAGCTGCGGTGGTGAGCGTTAAACCCATCTGCGACGATAAACTCGCGTGGGACCGCCGGAGCCCCGCAGCGCCGGAGCCGTGACAGAGCCATGCCTGCTGCATGTTGCATGCTTGCTTGCATGCTTGCTTGCATGCTTGCTTGCATGCTTGCTTGCATGCTTGCTTGCATGCTTGCTTGCATGCTTGCTTGCATGCTTGCTTGCATGCTTGCTTGCATGCTTGCTTGCATGCTTGCTTGCATGCTTGCTTGCATGCTTGCTTGCATGCTGCATGTTTGCTTGCATGCTGCATGTTTGCTTGCATGCTGCATGCTGCGTGCTTGCTTGCATGTTGCATGCTGCGTGCTTGCTTGCATGTTGCATGCTGCGTGCTTGCTTGCATGTTGCATGCTGCGTGCTTGCTTGCATGCTGCATGTTTGCTTGCATGCTGCATGTTTGCTTGCATGCTGCATGTTTGCTTACATGCTGCGTGCTTGCTTGCATGTTGCATGCTGCGTGCTTGCTTGCTTACAAAAACCACATGTTCACAATCAACTGCTTTATTGAGTAGTCTTAATTAAAATGACTAATTTTAATTCGTAGACAGATTCTAAGCTAATTTTATATTAGCTGCGATTGCCTTCAAAAAATCACATTTGGCATATTCTGATTGTTTTTTTAAAATGTTTTCAATTCTTGCTGTTTTGTCAATTATTTTTCTCTTTTTATTTGGAATAGGAACGCCGTTCAAATTTTTTTCAATTTCTGATATTGAATATTTTAACTCGATCATTAAATAATTTGATAAATGGTAGAAGCCTGATTTAGGTTTATTCACGAGAAGATTGATTCTGTTATGCCAAGCTTCTGCACAATTTTGTGTTCGTGGTATACCTTCATTTATTAGTTCTCTTGTGCTCCAAAATGTTGGATCGTATTTTGGCGTTGAACTGCAAGTACCGAGTATATAATTTTCACTGAACCATTCTGCTATTATTTTTCCTTCATCTGAAACAGTGTTTTCCCATTCCTCAAAATAAATTGGTATATCATTTGCTGCCAGGTAAGACAAACATTTCATTTCATTAGCAAAATTTACATCTTTGCCGTATAATGTCTGAAATCCACGTTTTGAACATTATGTAATTTGAATTTAGGACTTATAACTTTTATTGGAAACGATTTTATGTCTTTTGTATATTATTGATTGTAATATTTATGACAAACTGATTTAGGACATATTATATTTAGGGATTTCAATTTTATGGCATGTGATATTATGTGATATTAAGTTCGGGTAAGTTATCATTCGGACAAATGATGATTAGGACAAAAAAAGTTATGGCACTTTAAATTATGGATAAAAAAGTTAGGTGACACAATAGAGAACCGGTAAATACTATCCTGCGCCGTTAATTATGAATAACCAATAGTTACGTATTTTTTAGTCTGTCTGTACGCTGCCCACGTTCATTTCCATTTTCAAATTCGAAATATCACTTCACTATTTTTTTTAAATTTTGTTCAACAGTTTATGAATTCCTAAGTGGTTCTTAAATACGCAGAATTGTTAGTTGTTGACTGATTGATTCCTGTTAAGGCTTGCAATATAGCGTATAGTTTGGGAATCGGTTAATTAAATTCAAAATGTCGTTTTATGTTGCCATGAACATTTTCAATGCATTTCTTTCTGGGTATAATTTGAAAGAGATCGTAAGTGCTTTAAATTCTAGGGATTAGGCAAAGAGATCGCTTTCTACCCTGCAATTTATATTTGTGCATAGAGTTTAGCATACTTTTTTTTTTTTTTTTTTATTTTTTTTTTTTTTTTTTTGATGGGAAATCATCAAATGACTTCTCCCGCTCTGGGCGGAGCGGGAGGGCGTGTCAGACTTTTACTGACTAAAACCCACCCGTGTTCCTTCTGTTGCCTGTGCCGGGGCCACGGTAACTCTTTCGAACATCCCGCAACCCTAGCTGGCATCGGCCCTAGCGGACCCCGTCAATAGTGCTGACATCTCTTTGAGGCGCGCGTGGAACACGACGCGCCGTCGACTCGGGCTTGGTCCTTACCGGACGGCGAGCTACCCATTGCTCGCCGTCCGCAAGCCCGCGCCTACGATGGCCGGGAATCGGCTGCCAATTCCCGACGCCCAGGGCGTCTCCTGCGGCGACTAGGGGCGTGAGGGTGCAAAGCTTGCCTCTCCCTCACGCGTCCCGCCTCCTCCTTCACGAGCATTACTGCTTCGCAGAAGGAGGTAATGGCTTCCCATGCACTCTCGCTCCGTACCATGGCCTGGACCAGGGCCGGACGCGAGAGATCGCCGCCGCCGATCGCTTCCGCGAGGATACGGCGGTGCTCCGCCCAAGCCGGGCAGACCTCCACCGTATGCTCCACCGTGTCCTCCGGGCGATCCACACAGTGGTGACACCCGGGCGTTTCCTCCCGCCTTATCCGGAACAGGTACCTCCCGAAGCACCCGTGTCCGGTGAGGACCTGCGTCAGGCGGAAGGTGAGGACGCCGTGGCGCCTCTCCAGAGTTTAGCATACTTAATGTAAGACCAGACCACTACGACGTGCCTCCTGTTTTGACTGAGTAGTGGATTAATATTAAATCTCTTCCATTTTGAAGAAGTCGTTTAAAAAACTAAGGGATTTTTTAATAATGTAAAATACTTACTACATAGGTAACATTAGTGGAATTATTAAGGTAGGTCTTTACAGCTAGTTTTTATAGCTATAATATTAATAATAGTCCTGCACCAACCGGGGGTTGTCCTTGCGTGCGTTTGCATAGTGTATATAGGGATAATCGCCGGTTGGGCCTCATCATTTAAAATTGTCTAACGGGCCTCTGCAAGTTGGCTTCGGCCCCTCGTACGCCTTCCAAAGGTCCGGGGCCCCGGGTCCCGAGATTTGTAAACATATAAAAATAATAATACTAGCCTTTTACTGTCCCAGTACAGGGCAAACGCAGATACAGAAAAGGCACGAGCATTGATCACCACGCTTTCTCAAGACGGGTTAATGATTTCATATTTTTATTGACTTTTAGTCCAGGTTTGCCTTCACCGATGTCAGTAATGTCCAAGATTAACTCAGAAAGTAAGGACGCCAGCACATCAAGCTACCCGATACTGTCAAATTTTCCCAATCAACCTTGAACCTAATGCTTTAGTAATAAAGTCGAAAATCTATTAAAGAAATTTGACAGATTGTAGTAGCTTGACATGCTGGCGTCTGTATAATATATGAATTGAACAAGTTTGTTCCTACCTAAATCATACTTACGTTTACTTGGGATCGGTCTGTTTCTAACGCTATTAAATTATGATACGAAACTAATATAGGAGTTATAAATCAAAATAGTAATATTTTTTCTTGTAGACTATAGAAAAATATTGATATTACTTACACAAATTACGTCGCAAATTCGAATAGTCTCTATTTTCGCAAGACGATATTAATATTTTGATCGTATTAAATTCTTTTTCCCGGGGTACAAAAATAAGCCCTACGAAAAAAGAAAAGAATTTGTTTTGAAATAACTGAAACATTCAACAAAGCCGTTTAATTAGCTATACAAACTACACAACAATGGACCTTGTTTCTATGTCATTCGCAAAATTAATATTCAAACAGAACATAATTAATGTTAATAATTATTTAATGTGGATTGATTAATTCAGCGGCACAACACAGGCTTGTCAGTCGCCAACCAATCAGAAACCAGCAAACCAGTGCGTTTTAATTTACAACGTTGTTAATAAATCAGTTTTCTATGTCAGCATCGACGGATTACGCAAATAGTTAATCTGTCATGCGACCAAAAGCAAATTCGCTTATAGCCATTAACAGGAATAACAAGCTACATCGAATTTCAATTCAGCTTTTAATATGTTTCACTAATGGACGAAACAGTATTCTGAGGCATACCTACATCATTATTTTGCTCTCAAAATAATCCCTAATGTAACGACAGTCGGCATTTGCAAACATACATAGGTATTGTAATTACATTTGCGGAAACGAAAGGAAACGATATTCATGTTATCATACTCGGTATGCAGGATTTCAGGAATTTAATATCAACATTATGGAATATGTAAGTCGATGATAATTATGTTTATTTATCTTTAATTTCTGTCCCGTGTGGATTCGTTAAAGATACTCAAACGTCGAGGATATTTTTAACGAACTGGAAAATGGCGTCTTCATACTGCCATGGTTTATTTATGCCAAGCGTTGTTATTGCAGCATTTCTATGACATATAAGAAAACCGAATTTCACTGTCACTGGCATATACAGATTTTGAAATCGAAACCCGTCCCTTTGGACAAGAGAATGCATATCTACAACTTACCTTACAGACTAGAAAATGCATACAACCAAAATTCATCATCATCCCATTCCCTTATTCCAATTTATTTTGAATCGGCGCAACATGTCGTTTTCTTCCATACTTCTTTATTAGTTGATATATCGGTACCCCCTTTCTAGTCATATCATCTTTCACATAGTCCTCCATCGTTTCTTTGGTCTTCCTCTGCTCTTACAGCCATCCACATTCATATTCAGAACTTACTTAGAACCAAAAAGGATCATCTAAATAAAGCACCAGCAGATATCAATTCTGTCTAACAGATAGTATTACAATTTCATTCCGCAGCCGTATAAGATATACACAATAATGCTGGCAACACCAGACACGTAATAGATACTTCAGACGTGTACCGCTACCTGCAATATACCTGAGAGTGCCTCTGAATATACATAGATGTATTACGTGTATAATCTGACTTCTAGGATTGTCGAACGTTCTGTATAATATTATTCTCTCTAGAATATTCTCTTAGTCTGATGAATGTTTATTTAAGCTGTGTGCTAGTGGCCCCCTGGTTTGACGAACAAGAAAGAACTTAACATAATTGTATTGAAAATTCCGAATCAGATACTGGTGGTGCTTGTGACTGCAATCTTTCTCATCATCACGGGTTTCTTAAAAGTCAATTTAGGAATCTCTTTTCTGAAAATAACTGCATGCAGTCAAGTGGAAAAGTTCATATTGATAATGACAGCTAACGAGCAAGCCTTATGGAAATCCTTAAAAAGACCCAGTGTTCAGTGTATAGTGTATTTAAATTGTTTTAGAAAGAATAATAATTTTAATAGAATAGAGTAGAGTAGAGTAGAGTAGGGTAGGGTAGAGTAAAGTAGAGTAGAGTAGAGTAGAGTGGAGTAGAGTGGAGTGGAGTAGAGTGGAGTGGAGTAGAGTGGAGTGGAGTAGAGTGGAGTGGAGTAGAGTGGAGTAGAGTAGAGTAGAGTAGAGTGGAGTGGAGTTGAGTGGAGTGGAGTGGAGTGGAGTGGAGTGGAGTGGAGTGGAGTGGAGTGGAGTGGAGTGGAGTGGAGTGGAGTGGAGTGGAGTGGAGTGGAGTGGAGTGGAGTGGAGTGGAGTGGAGTGGAGTGGAGTGGAGTGGAGTGGAGTGGAGTGGAGTGGAGTGGAGTGGAGTGGAGTGGAGTGGAGTGGAGTGGAGTGGAGTGGAGTGGAGTGGAGTGGAGTGGAGTGGAGTGGAGTGGAGTGGAGTGGAGTGGAGTGGAGTGGAGTGGAGTGGAGTGGAGTGGAGTGGAGTGGAGTGGAGTGGAGTGGAGTGGAGTGGAGTGGAGTGGAGTGGAGTGGAGTGGAGTGGAGTGGAGTGGAGTGGAGTGGAGTGGAGTGGAGTGGAGTGGAGTGGAGTGGAGTGGAGTGGAGTGGAGTGGAGTGGAGTGGAGTGGAGTGGAGTGGAGTGGAGTGGAGTGGAGTGGAGTGGAGTGGAGTGGAGTGGAGTGGAGTGGAGTGGAGTGGAGTGGAGTGGAGTGGAGTGGAGTGGAGTGGAGTGGAGTGGAGTGGAGTGGAGTGGAGTGGAGTGGGGTAGAGTAGGGTAGAGTAGGGTAGAGTAGGGTAGAGTAGGGTAGAGTAGGGTAGAGTAGGGTAGAGTAGGGTAGAGTAGGGTAGAGTAGGGTAGAGTAGGGTAGAGTAGGGTAGAGTAGGGTAGAGTAGGGTAGAGTAGGGTAGAGTAGGGTAGAGTAGGGTAGAGTAGGGTAGAGTAGGGTAGAGTAGGGTAGAGTAGGGTAGAGTAGGGTAGAGTAGGGTAGAGTAGGGTAGAGTAGGGTAGAGTAGGGTAGAGTAGGGTAGAGTAGGGTAGAGTAGAGTAGAGTAGAGTAGAGTAGAGTAGAGTAGAATAAAATACTCTTTATTGTACACCATAAAAATACAGATATAAATGTAGAAATTTTACACATAGGGTGACACAATGGGCGGTCTTATCTCTAAAAGCGATCTTTTTCAGACAACCTTTGGATGGATTAAAGGAAGAAGGAGAGACAGTACTGTAGGTAGTCAGTGATGCACCAGTTATATACACAATAAATACATACATACCATACGTATGTAAATATACTTTTATTCAGGCCTCTGTGTACTCCAAAAACACAGTTCGCTAGCGTTATTGTCGAAATATTCAAAACATTGTCCGAATAATTCACAATTTGCCGGTGTATTCTGTTGCATGAGCTATTTTTAAATTACATTTTTGCAAACGTGCGCCGTACTGGAGTGCTCATCTTACTGCGCAAAGTTGCCCAAGCTGTTTCTATTCATTTTGAAAAGTTTTGCGCGTTATTGCATGTCTGCGGAATAAAAACAAACGTTTTATTATAAGCTGTGGTGTTTCATTAAAGTTTATACTGCCGCCTGGGGTAGTCGAAATTGCAGGGGCGACAGACATCTAGAGTGCGCATCAGGCGAGGTGGACAATAAAAGCCGTCTTAAAAATAAAGCTTTTAAGTTGCTACAATGGAATGTATAATCTGATGAAAAATTAACATTTGCAAATGCCAAAAACAAAAAAAAAATCTAAAATATTTATTTCACATAAACCTTTGAGTACATAATTTAAGTACCACACCATGAGTGACGGATATGAATATCATAGCGGATAGCGGAGCAAACCCCGGCTCCGTGCTAGGAATTAACCTGTGTTACGGACACTAGAGGCCGCTTCGCCACCTCACTAGAAACAATACTTCAAACGTCTGTATAATAAAAGTTATTGAGTAACTAGATTCCCAATTTAGGCATGCCTGTATATAGGAAATCCATATAAATAAAAAGTGTGTGTGTGTCAGCTCCGACGTACGACTAGGATTTACTCCGTGAAAGGTAAAGGCGCAAGGTACGCAAGGTACGTTGCCCAGAAAAAACGTAATGCTTTTGAGTTAACGCTTGTATTCACTTCACTCCTCATAAAATTTCAATATCGGGGGCCTCATATGAAAATCGATTCTTAAGGAGTAAACTCCAAAAACTTTATAAAATTATCTAGCTGTAAAGTTTATTTCAAACTACAACATCCTCTCTCTTTTATGTCCAGCTCTAATGTGATCACCAGCCAATTTAAGGATCATCATCATCATCAGCCTACAGCAGTCCACTGCTGGACATAGGCCTCTCCAATTACACGCCATTCCGCTCGATTCTCGGCAACTCTCATCCAGCTGCTACCAGCCACCCTGCGAAGATCATCGCTCCACCAAGCCTGAGGGTGACCTACATTACGTTTGCCGATTCACTGTCTCCACTCAAGAACACGTCTACCCCAACGATCATCGGTACTACGGCTAATATGGCCGGCCCATTGCCACTTCAGCTTGCTTATTCTGAGAGCTATGTTGACAATTTGTAATTTGTTATGGACATAGACGTTAGTATTTAGAGTTATACAATTAGGATATGCGTATCGCATTGGGTTATCCTGTAATGGTAGATGTAAGAAGAAATAAATAAACCCCCCCTCTGCCTAACCCTTCGGGGAAAGAAGGCGTGATAAATAAACTATGGTCCTCTACCGGATCACTTCATTGCGGATTCCCTTCCTCAAAGAGATTCCAAGCATAACTCGTTCCATAGCTCGCTGAGCGACCTTGAATTTATGAACCAGCCATACCGTGAGTGACCACGTTTCGGCTCCGTAAATCCTGCCAGTCTTACGGAGGCTCTGCGGAATACGCGACGAGAAGACTCGACGTAGCTTCTCAAACGCTGCCCAGCCCAGCTGAATTTTCTGTTAGCCTCTCTCTCAAAGCTGCAGAGTTTGTCCTAGGTAAACGTATTCTCGAACAACCTCGAGAGCACCACCATTGACAGCAATCGGTCCCGGAATGACGTCTTCGTTGAACATAACCTTGGTTTTATCCAAGTTTATCCGGAGAAAAATGTACCGGCCAAGGTGACGACGTCCTTGGGCTCCGGACCGACGGCGTGCACATGAAGCTACCTGCGCGCGCGCCGAGCTACGAACGGCAGTCTACTCTCGACTAGCTATCATACCAATCGGGTCGCGCCGTGCTTTGAGTTTTGCTTTGCTTATAATTATAAAATCGATTTGCTTTGTTTTGTAATTTAATTCTAGTAAAATAATTTAATAATTAGTAACGATATTCTTCATTCCTTCTCTCGTTTATACTCATTCTCTCATAGTTTCGCTATGCTTCACTTAAATCTAATATAAATTAGATACCGGGTTCGATTCTCGGCTCGAGTAGAATTTGGCCAACTTGATCAAATTCTACAATGTACTCGCCGTTGATGTTTATGCCGCGTCCTTCCCAGTCCAGCGTCTTAAACATATCCTCCAATGCGTTAGAGAACAATTTCGGGGAAATTACGTCCCCTTGCCTCACTCCTCGACACAGTGGGATATGTTCAGTTCACCGGTCCTGAGTTTTAATGGTCATTTTCGCGTTTTCATAAAGACATCTCAGCACTTGGATGTATCGCCAGTCAACTTGGCATCGCTGCAGAGACTCCAGAACAGACCAGGTCTCGATTGAGTCAAAAGCCTTCTCATAGTCCACAAACGCAAGACATAGGGGCCGGTTATACTCTTCGGATTTCTGTATAATTTGCCAAACTATGTGGATGTGGTCTATGGTGCTGTATATTCTTCGCAACCCGGCCTGCTCCAGTGGCTGGAACTCGTAGAGCCTTCGCGCTAGACGATTCGTGACGACTCATAAAAACAACTAATATACGTGGCTTGGGAGCGAAATGGGTCTGTAATTCCTTAAAAGGGTTTTATCACTCTTTTTATAGAAAAGAACGACCACGCTCCTACGCCACCCTTCTAGAGTTTTCCCAGAGAACAAGACAAAGTTGAAGAGCTCCCGAAGCTTTTTCAAGACAGGACTTCCTCCCGCTTTCAGAAGCTCGGTTGTAATCCCGTCCTCACCAAGGGTCTTTCCATTTTTAAGCTGTTTAAGACCCACCTCGATTTCGTCTTGGCTGATTTGTGGCAGGTCTTCTGTGAAATAGCGAGTTAAGGTGGCTCTGGAATCCTCATTTTCGGAATCAGGTCGAGATGAATGCGATGGGTACAATTGGCCGTAGAAGTTTTCCACTTCTGAAAGGATCTCCGGCTTAGAAATGAGGATATCCCCACTGGTTTTGGTCAACTTCGTCAGGTGGCTCCTCCCAAGTGACTGGACGAACACTTTCGACCCCGGTTTTGCTAAATTGCTTTCTCTATAGCGCATGTATTGGAGCGTCGGAGGTCGCGTCGTACCAGTGTTCTAATATTTTTGTTGAGTGCCCGTTATTCTGACGAAGTGATAGGTGGGTTTTCACGCCGTTCCGTCATAAGCTCCAGAGTCTCTTCCGAAAGTTTGGACTTTTTACCCGTACGCCGCATTTTGCAAAATCGCGTACCTTCCTCCCTGAGGATTTCCACCATTTGGTCGAGCACCTGGTCAACGTCATTTGTGGTTTCCATGGCAGCAAATCGGTTCTCCAGGTCTGACTGGAACGCTTCAGATCTTAACATAGTTTGGAGCATGTGCGGCCAGAGCCTAGACTTCATCAAACGAGTTCGCTCGAGCTTGAAGTTAATATGCAGAGAGCCTCGGACAAGTCTGTGATCACTGCCGGTGTCAAACCTGTTGATCACCGAGACATCCCTGAACATATGCTTTTTATCCGTTATGATGAAGTGTATCTCATTTTTCGTCATAGTGTCGGGGCTTCGCCACGTCCACTTCCTTTGAGGCTGTATCTTAAAGAAGGAATTCATCAAAAAAAGCCTCTCCTTCCCAAGAATGTTCACAAGCATTTGCCCCCTATGATTTCTGCTGCCAAACCCGTAGGATCCTATTACCGATTCGCTGCAATTCTGTACTCCCACTTTAGCGTTAAAATCCCCCATGAGAACATTGTAGTGGGCCTTAGTAGTGGAATGCAAGGCCTTGGAGATATCCTCGAACATTTCCTCTACTTCTTCATCTGAGTGTGCCGTGGTCGGTGCGTAAATCTGATCACTCTTGAGGCTATACCTCTCGGTTAGCTTCACTACGAGGTACGCTACCAAGTTCGAGACACTGCAGACTTCCACAACATGGTCACAAACGGATTTGTTTACCAGGAACCCGACTCCGCCTTGGGATAGCTGGTCTCCCTCTCAAAAATACAAAAGGTGGCCCGATTCAAAGATTATTGTGTCCTCCCCCTCTTTTCGGACTTCACTCAACCTCAGAATGTGCCACTTTATTTTTCCGAGCTCTTTTTCAAGCTGCACTAGGTGTTCGTCGAGACGAATCGTGCGTCCGTTATACGTCGCCAAGGTCAGTTGGGTTTGTGGCCATTCATAACCTAGGGATTCTTCGCATCCCCTACGTTGCCGTTACCGTAACCGCCGCCAAAATCAGGAATAGCAAGGCAGCCGGGAATTGGAGGCCGTGGTTGATTTTGGCTTGTCATTGGAGGGTTTGCCCATAATCGCCACGTTGGCCATGCGGGTTGGCGATCGCAGATCACAGCTTCTTGCACTAGTGACGCTGCTACCCGTCACTAGTCTGCGCAATTTAGCCGCGAAGTTTTATTTAGAAATGGTTATACCGCCATTTGTCGGTTGTCAGAGCCTCGTTTGTTACGAGTATTTAGCAGGGTGCACCACGATCAGGTGAGGTTGACTTGGGGTACTGAGATACTATTGTCTGTATACTGTATCTTTTTGCCTTTAAAATTGAATATCCGAGTTTTTCCATATCCTCATGCAACAGACAGTAAGTCAATATTATGGACTATACACACATCAGCTTGCTCCGGATTCATCTCGTCCTTTTCACTGAAAATAACGTAGTTTCAAAGCTAACACATTTTACCAGTTTATTCATCTGTGTTTACTCAGTGACTTGGCTTAAAGAGGTCCCATAGACTGATAGTGTTCTAATGTAAGCAACCATTTTGTAGGTTTATAATGTTACGTTAATGAATAGAGAGGTGTGTGAGTGCAGCGTTTGGTATCTTTGAGTATAAAATTTCTGTCTTTGACAAATTACTTTGACGATATGATGATTCGGATATAGACTATAATTACAGATAAGACTTATTAGTCTTATCTGTAATTATAGTCTATCACGATCACGATCAAGATTTTTTAAGTTTGAAACTAAGCTACTACCTACAGAAATAGGTATTTATATTTTTACAGGCAAACCAAAAAGCTTTTCTCAACCTGGAAATTAAACCTGGGACCTCTGCTTGGCTCTACCGACCAAAAGGACCAATGGTCCGAAGGACCAATTATTCAAATTATTTACTTGTTTATACTCTAAGGGGCGTTATCTAAAAGGAGCTAAAAATTAATTTCCCGCCGGTGTGGCCCACGTCTCAAGCGTCACGTGCTCTAACAAAATTTTGGTACCTACTGTAATGAGAATAATAAATTTCTGGACGAAAAATAAATCATTCTAAGTATTATAGAGAAAGAAAAATGGCGATGACGCGGTGTGAAAAGACTCGGCCACCGTGCTTATAACGTGCTTTCTGTCTGACAAAAAAGTAATTCTATTTACATAGGAATCTGTTACGGGGTTGAATTTGAATTGTAGTTATTGCGGATTGAAATTGAAATACAAATCAATGCATTTAGTTAAAAGTAATTAATGTGAACAAGTTGTTATTGTGTCATAGGGATTTTTGAAATAAATTTATTATTATTATTATTTCCTTTATTCCATTATACGATTTTCCTAATTCCATTATACAAAATAAACATACAATTTATATTTTTAAATATTTTTTAAAAACATTAAAAAAACATTTAAAAAAATAGTAGCCCACCGGTATCGGGAATAGGGTCCAAGCTACCGGTGGTCAGAGCTCCTGAGAGAGGAACCTCCTAACGATACGTGCCGTATCGAGAAGTACCGGTTTTTGGATCAAGCCCTTGATCCAGCTGCCTAACGAGAGCCTCCTCAAATTTTTATTATTATTTCCTTTATTCATTAAATTCATATAAATTATATTTTTAAATATTAGAATATAAAAAGTATAAAAACATTTAAAAATAGTAGCCCACCGGTATCGGGAAAAGGGGATTATTATTATGAATTTAGTTTTGTGGTATAGAACCTGCACTTTTTGTCGCTTGTGCAGCATCTTGAATTTTTTTTTCAAGATCGTCCAGATAACCTAAAAAAAATAATCTTCATGTAGGTACAATAAGTGAAATTATTAAATTGTAGAGTAAACAGTTCACACAAGTTTTCTCTTCAATATTCTAAGTTCTTTTGATCTAAACTCATATCTACCAAAATAATTGGTTACAATGTTACCAGAACAGAATAGTTACAAACTATCATTAGGACATACAGAGCTCATATTAGAAATACTTCGGTGAAGCTCTTGAGAACTCGATCAAAACGCTTGTGACGCTAGTCTTGTACGTGTTGCCCCCACTTTAAGTGTATCACAAAAGAAACTGTACAAAAGTAGCTGTGAGTTCTCAGAAATTAAGCAACTTTGTCGTTCATTGGTTACCCCTGAGATATTTGAACTGTGTTGTGGGTACTTTATGATAGTTCAAAATACCCCATTTTTTATGTGGTCTTTTGCAGAAAATGGTATTTTGATTATAAAGGACATTTGACATGTGACAAGTGGTGACCAAATAGTTTACTATTCAGCGGATTTTCATTTTTCATAACTGTTTTTTCAATTTAGTGCTGATTTTTCAATCGTCAGATAACTTTTATCTGGGGAATATGTTTGACGTTTTGACAGCTTTTGTATAAAAATGTGTCAAACCGCCATATTTATTCCTCAGGTAAAAGTTATCTGACGATTGAAAACTCAGCCCTTAGATGAGTACCTATAAAATACGTAATAATTTGTGTGAAATAATCATCTGGCCTGCCTTTTGTTTCATCTTTCTCATGGCTACTTTGAATGTCTAGCTAATTAATACGTTAACCATATAGAGTATCTGATTTTCCTAATCATCAAGAAACTCATAAAAACTCCCTCCAACCTTCCCATGGCCCTTCCAACATACGTTATACGGGCCGAAACGTGGGGCGGCTGCGGACATAGCACCCTTGGCCATCTTATTTTTACGGTCCGCAGGCGCTTCTTGATCCCTTACAAATTAGACCGTGTGTGTCCCTAATTGCAATTCTCCCCCACTCGGGCATGCACAACACACGACATAGAAGTTATACTTCGTCGTCGGGCAGTCTTTTGCCGTTAATCGCATTAGACTTAATCATTTTTTGTTAATTATTCATTAATTCATTGGCTCCTGCCTGTCGCCCCAGATACTATTACAAACATACATACATACACTTACGCCTTCTTCCCATGGGGGTAAGCAGAAACTACAGAACGCCACCTGCTACGATCCTTACATACTCCTTTTGCCTCCTTTATGTTCATACATCTGGTCAGATGTACGTCGTCGTCGTGGTTGTACAGATACTATTATGTTCATTATTATTAAAATAACTAACTCATAAGAACTGGATGAATAACTGAACTGAACTGGACTGGAATTACATTAATTAAGTTTTTAAATAATTACTTTAAAAAGCCGCAAGCGAACCGTGGCGGATTGAATTGAGGGGTGGGGTGAAGAGAGGGGGCAATTCAATCAAGTAAAGTTTGCGGTAGGCCCGCTGAGATGCTGGTAATCTTTGATTCAACTTTCGAAATTAATAGGAATGGCTGGAGTTCCACAAGATACAGAAAAGTTATGAAAAGAACACACAATTTCCACAATAAAATATATGTATCTAGAAATGGAAAATGTGTTCTCACTGTATCTTAGAAGATACCCTCGTCGAAAAACAGGTTTTTCTCATTTATTTTATTGGGAATCATTTATCTAGTCGCATTGAAATTGCCAGTGCTTCATTTTAGAAAAATAAAAAGGTTCTTTTGAAGGTCTAGGTCTGTTGAGACCTTAATCCAATTTCCCTTCATTGCTAGTTACGTCGGAGTACCGTTATCAATTTAGTCCAGAGTATTGGGGACAAATGAAGAATTCGGAGGCATCTCGCGTGGAAAATACCCTTATTGTGTTACGTCTTGGATACGTTGGGGGCGTGTTACCTATCACGTTGTTATCATATTAATGAGGGTGACGTCTCACATTTCGAATGATACCCTTCCATAACGTGTTCAAGGAGCCTAGCAAGAAAGTGCCATGTAATTCCCGCTATATTTTCGTCGCTAAATAAGCTGATACATTTTTTTATCTGGATTACGATAAAATGGAAGTATGTCTATTGCCTAGCTTAGAACTTAAACAATCAAGTTTGACAGAAAAGTTTTTGATTGGGAAGCCGCGTTACAATTTTATTGTTTCAAAGACTCACAGATACATCACTAAACTCTTTTCAAGTTCGTTTAGTCAAAGAATAATGTATAAAGCAACAAACACTACCGGAGTTATTTTTAAAATTACATTTTTCGCGTACATAAGTCTTGCTGAGTACCGCTGCTACGGAAATCCTCACAGAATGGATTTGCCAGGGCTCCGCTCAGGTCGCTTGCATGATACGCTTCCACGCTTCAGAAATTTCATTTAATACTTACTTCCAGTTTTTTACCGACTCCTTTTAAACAACAGATTACATTGGGATTCTTTGAATTGCCTATTCAAAGAATCCCAATCTAATCTAATTTGTAGTTTGTTGTGAATAATGTTGCTTCTTACATATTCATTTAGCAGAGTCAGGAATGTTGAGCTTGTTTGAAATGTATTGAGCGCACAGCATTCTGCTTATAAAGTTATGATAACATAGCGTCATGAAATGAATAGATACTCACTGTTCTGGTGGATCTGCCATTTAAAGCATTACAAGACAACAACGCAATAACCTACTATCTCAAACATACAAAATTCTAATCTAAACACATTTCATACAAACCTAACATTCCCAGCGTAAACATTATTTCGTCGTCCATTTTATGAGTGCCTACATTTGAGTATTGTGAGAAAGATACTCTTTCCATTTATTTTGTGAAGATTTCGTGAGGCATTAAATTGGGTTTGCGGATGGCCGCAGATGTCTTCGGGAGTATCCGGGGCTCCGGAAGCATATGGCCGACCCGCGCGGATTTGAATAGGCTGTGCCCCTGCACCCCTGGCCACCCCGCTTTATGCTCTCAAGACGTTTCCATCTTGGCATTATAAAATTGTGATTCAGAAATATTTTTGGATGTACTTTTTTACGTTAGTTACTGAATGGAAATTTTAAAGGCACTGATTTAATTTGACTAGATTTGTATCTTTTTGAAATGTTATTTTTAATTTATTCCTTGTATTCTTGCTTTTCTATAAATTATGTCATGCATGATGTCTTCTTTCGAGTCAAGCAACAGGTTTGATAATAATATTCTGTAATATACTTAAATACAGCATTGAATGTGTTACATATTCGATGGTCAAGTTCACCGTCAGCTTTGTCTCAGATTACCAAATAGAAAACGGGTGAGGTGCTATGAAGCAACTAGTATAGTTGTAAAGGCAATCATATAGAAGTTTCATTCTAGACGTAAGCCCAAAGGGTAAGGAAATAACCCTCAGAATATGTGTTCGGTGGCCGTAAAACCCTCTTCTAGTTTTCATTATGGCATTAGGACTCGTTTTATTTGGAATACGTTTGTCAGAGCTTTGGGAATATTTTGATGTGAATTTACGACTTATTTATTTATTTTATTATTTATGTACAAACAGTAAAATATATACAGGTACGACATTATAAGTATTGAGTACAAAAGGTAGCTTATTTCTTAAGAAATTTCTTCCCGCAGACCTGCGAAAGGAGAAATGAAAAATAAATGTTAACAATAGTGTGTGAGAACAAGAAGAGAAGAATATGATTTGTGACGTCTTAAACTAAAATATTAAATATACCTATACATATATAAGGCAAAAATTAACATATACTTAAATAAATAAATATGCTAAAATATACATATAAACCTATAGGGTTCTTATTTAGAGACCATGGAAATGAGAAATATAGACGTAGAGGTTATTAATAAACGAGTGGAAGGAATGACTAAAGTCAGTGTTGAAATATTTGTGGTTTAATGAATCATACGATCCCTGGCTTCTTTTCTTTCTTTCTTCTGGGAAGCAAACTAGAAGATTTAAAATCACTACTAATATTTTAAATGCGAATGTAAATCTGTCTGTCTGTCTGTCTGTGTGTCTGTAACCTTTTTCACGCCTTAAAGGCTGAATTGATTTGAATGGGCACACGGATAGACTGTGACTTGGTTTTTTTAAAATTTTTATTTAAAAAAAACAGTTTACAATCATTTGTTGAACCTTTAAACATACCACACAAACCATCGCGGGTTTAACAGTGGTATGGCCAGACGACAACTTGGTGTCACTACATATTACTTATTGAACAATTGGGTAGGATACATTTTATCCCATTAATACGTTCCCTTGAGATAATTTCCGACCTCCAAACGTGCGAAACCACGGGCAAAAGCTAGTAACTGATTAAAAGGAATAATAAAATAATATGAATCTATATTATATAATATACCAATACTACTAATAATAAGGCTGCAGAAATTGTTTGTTTGAACGCGCTAATTTCTGAAACTACCAGTCGGATATGAAAAAATATTTTTGCATTTGGTACCCCAATTCTTGAGGAAGGCTATTAACCTTTTAACCGCCCGACTTCATATCAGTTGTCGTGCCCCCAGCGCCGGGCAACTTGAATCATTACGATATTTGGTCGTAAATATACGACCCTGGCGAAATGGACACGAAAATATTTGTCGGATTAATCCGTCGTAGGCGGTTAAAGGGTTAAACATCACGCTAAGCAAAACGAAAAAAAAGTCAGAAAGAATGCTAAGCGAAAACGAAGTAATAGCGCTGGCAGGCGATGCGATGCGACGCGGTGGTTTGGGGGACAAGAAATTTCACGCGGATGAAGTCGCGGACAGAAACTAGTAAGTATGCATAAAGGCTGTTCTTTGCTACAAAATTGTTTAATTAAATAAGGTAATAATGAAAGAAGGTGTACACTTGACAAATTCTTTCTTTTCACAACCAGCACAACAATAATATTTATTAGGTGTTGTTTAAAACAAGATGTCCCTTGACTTCCTGAAACTTTTTCACGACTGTTGTTTACGGCCCTTCTTTTTTTTGCGTGCTAAAATAGGTCTGTACTTTTTAATAAACTATGTCACCGTTGTAAAAGATTGTGACGTAGATGTGCGAATGAGATGTATGTTATCAAACAGTTTAGATTTGGTACGTACCTACCTACTTAGTACTTAAATCCTAGGTATTTGTTAAGTTTTTTTTTTTTTTAAATAAGTTTTAAATTTTACGTTACAAAATAATTAAAGGCGAAACCACAACCCTATTTTTGGAATAATTTATCACGTAGTTATTTAAAAAAAATACGTAAATCCAGTTAAAAAAGTATCGATAGTCAACCGGCCAGGTCGGTCGCATGGTACGCGTCCGGGGAAATGTCAGCATTTTCCTGAGTTTTCCGCCAATCGCGTGCCCCGGAAAAGCAAAACATCGGCAACCCCCGTAGTAATAACAATGTAAAATGCATTGTTATGAGCGAAAGAAACCCTTTGTTTTAGAACGAAATATGAAAATGCTATGAAAAAAAAATATTCAGGGAACATAAAATTGTACATATTGAATGTGTTTGTGTGATGTTATTGTTTAGAATGTTAAAGCTTCCCTAGTTATGTTATGGGTTATGTAAATACCTACATGATGATCAAAAAATTATTTATACATTATAGCTAGTTTAAAAACAAACACCACCCTTTCTCGGTATAAGATTCACACATGTGGAAAACAGGGCTATTTCCCATGGGCTCTCAAACTCTCAATTAAATACTAATGTCCATTGTAGGTACCATAACTTTAACGTGGATAGGTACTATACAAGTAGTGCTATTCTGTTTTTTTTTTTTTTTCTGTAAGTAGGTTTGCACAAAACATTTTTTTTTTAAACTAGATGAGGCCGGCGTTTCCTATCTGACTACTCTGAGAAGAAAGGCCGAAACAAACTCAGAGGTCACAGTGTTAAAATGTCACCGTGAAACATAAGGTGAAGTGAGTTTTAAGTGAGCTATCAATAGTGCCAATCGCTAGCGTCAGATCAGATGACAGCTCACTTCAAGCTCACTTCACCCACAGAATAGATCGGCTGGTGTAACATAATTAACAAACAACCTCTTGATCATCATTCTCATTGTACTCATCATTATGAACAACTTTTACTACGGGACCTGAAATCGCGAAAAAAAATCAGTTACATTTATGTACGCATAACTCGTCAAAATGTAGGGAACAGCTGATTTTTTTTCACGATTTCAGGTTTGGTCCCATAGTAAAAGTTGTCCATAATGATGAGTACAATGACCCCTTAAGAGGTTGTGCGTTATTTATGTTACATCTTGTATAGATATTAAAATAATAACCCAGATACTGAATAATTCCAAATGCAAAACCAGGCCCCTCCACCTAAACATACCAAGCTCCACCAAATCGGTATTCAAGTATAGCAGTTAGTTACATACTTAACAATGATTTGAGTGGCGAAACAATGCGCGCCTGTCCCAGACGTAAAGACGAGAGTCCCGGAGTACGAGAGTCCGGAGTCCGGGACTTCGAAATAGTTGCTTTGTGCTGCTATCGGTGATTTTAGAGTAAAGCAAGTTTCTAATACTTGCTGATCTGATTTATTGAGTGGCCGCCGCTGTTTACTTGTAAGACGGGAATGTTCGGTCAAAGTTTGATGTTCTAGTATTTTGTTCGGGCTTTAGGAGTAGATTTCGTAAGATATTTTGTTACTATCTATTACAACGTACAGTTAAAATTCCTGGAGTGGAAATGTGAAAATCGGAAAAGTGTTCCGTAGGCAGTGTAGAGGTGCACTAAATAGAATTGAATATTCTTAATTGTTGTTGTCGGTGGTTAACAAACAAAGAAACGATTCTCATCCCTGAGCTAGTCAAAAGGAAGGGTTGACGTGCTTGCAAAGGAACTCAAGGACAATAACCAATTTATTAAAACCAAATGAAACCATAAATAAATGTGAATAGTTTTTTAAAATAAATTGTATCACTGTAGAACCTAAATATTAAATTAACTAAAACAATATAAATTCATATTACTTTCTTGACATCTGTTTTAATTTAATTAACAAGAACTGCAGGGGTTGGAACCGTCTTTTATTGTTTCAATATAAAAAGAAACCTTATTCAACAAGAATATTCAAAGACAAAAGGATATTATGTCAAGCTTGACATTTTATGCATCAGTATGAACACAGAATCTCTTTTATTAAAGGATTGTGATATTCAACCCGCTGCGCACCGCATTCAGCCTCAAGGCAATATTAGGCTAATTAGTCTCAAAAGGAATAGTTATTAGTTTTATAACGGAGCACTAAAATGTGAAATGAAGTATTGACGGCAAGCGAGCAGACACCTGAAGCCCAATTCCCGTAACTAAAAACGTTCAAAATCTAGTCGCAATCTCATCTCAGCGACAATCAAATGTCAAAAACTTGTCAAACATGTAGGGAAATTATAGGTATTTTTGACATACCGAGACTGAGATCAGACTGTGAACGTTCTTAAAATTACGGGAATTGTCCCTCTGGCATCCGACTTAAAAAAAAAAAATAAGTTCATGAGTGCTCTTAAATATTATGTGGAACTACAAGTGTACAATATTAATCCCTTCGGACGAGGTTATCCTGTACATAGGTAATTATGATAGAACTTCACTTACAGGTAAGTTTGTTTAATTACTTATTATTTCGAGCTTGATATTTTATACATCAGTTCATGGGCACATGATCTCTTTTTTATTTATTAAAGGATTGTGATATTCAACCCGCAGCGCACCGCATTCAACCCCAAGGCAATATTAGGCTAGTTAGTATTAAAAGGAATATTTCGTTAGTGGTTGAAACAAAATTATTTTCTCGAGGCAGTTGTGTTTCAGTTTAGTCTCAATGGGACTAAATGTTTTGCAAAATAATGACGAAATAAAAGCGTTCGCAGTCGAATTGAATTAGTTTTGAAAACAACATTTTAGTAAAGTTAGTGCGCGTCAACTTGGGTATTGTAAATGATTTGGCATTCTGTTTATCTTGTTTATAATTGATAGCAAAGGCATTATAATGTGAATGCTGGTTGTAATTAAATCTTGTTAAATATCACTTTGAATTATTTAGTGAGATGAATGGTTGCGAGAGATAAACTAAAATTAAGGTTGGTTTAATAATGATTAGTTAGGCTTTTCTTTCTTTGTTTGTGAAAGTTGGGTTAAAGCGGAGTATTTTAAATTAATTAAAAATAGGTAGGATACTTAACCTAAATGTGATTATAAAGTAAGACTAAAGGGTATTTAGACGGAGTGATTTAATTGACTGTTGTATGCAATAAAAACATCTCTCTAATACTTATAGCATTTAAGTATGATTTAGGGTTAGACAGAATAACTTTACTGTTCCTTTAACTCCGTGCATTTATCAGGCAAAACAAAATCCATGTAAATAGGCAAATCCAAAACAAATGAACGTGTACATCTTAGGGCGAATTTCAGCAACGAAACTGGACGCAGCAGCACGTCTAAAGCGCGTACAAGACCTGTCAGTGTCAATATTCCACAGAAAATAATTTGACGGACACTCTTTTAAATCAAAATATTGTTAAAAAAATATTGGTTACCTCATTCATGTTGAATTTACACATATGAGAACAATGTAGAAAATATTAAAAACAACAAAAAAATTAAAATAAGCCGTGGCAGCTAAGAAATGACCGACGGCGCCCATTCACGAACATGACGCATGAATCAGCACCATTCAACTCAACTGGCATCACAGTGGGCCCTGTCAGAATATCAGCGCTGCGGTATTTGTTTTTTTCAAATATCGCAGTATCATACTGAGATAGGGGCCTTTTTGGCCTCGCACAGGTCTTCTTTGCTTTTTGTTTTCTTTACTTTTGTTTTATTTGTATTTAAGATATTGTTAGTTTTAATGTTCTTTTTATTGTTGTATTTCCTGTGCGTGTTCCAAATAAAATATTTTTCTTTCTTTTCTTTCAACTATTTTGAAGGGAAGTTAATGATCCAACACACACGACACCACCAGCGAAACATTGACAACTTAAAACTATAGTTTGAACAGATATGGCGTAAAGATCAATATTATTCTAATTTATATACTTATCAAGTTACATTACATTGTACGTTTTTTTACCCTCTCGCACACCTCACAGCATGTGGTGTCATCTTCTATCCTTGTCTGTTACATTACGTTGTAAGTTTTCTTACCCGCTCGCATACCTCGTTTTGTTACCTGCTTTTGTTATGATATGGTTAATGGTTAATGGTTCTTAATACTTGAATTTGTAATGTTATGGAATGAAGAATAACTCAAATACTTTTAAGTGAGCGCAAATTACTAATAATTTTATGGGACATAGTTTTGAGTAATTCGTGAAAATATTGAAAAATAGCGATGTTTTCGGTCAAAATAATTCAGAAATGATTTTTTTTTCTCACCAAAACATTATCAAACATATGAAAAAAGTAATGAATTAGTTAGCCAAGGTTATTAGCTACCGTTTGTCGTTCTTTTTTTGTTTCTACGACGCATACAACCTTTGATATCACATAAAGTATCAAGCGTGCCGTAGTACATTAAAAAAAATATTAAAATAGCCATAATTTTTAGGGGGAGGGGGTTCAACCCCCCATATTATTTTTTTTGTCGATAAAATTAGATGTAGTACTCAGCCTTAACGGGTTAGAAGTCTCACCCCTATCACATTGTATATGTAGCTGTCCACTTCAATAACGCCCACTTCTATTAATAAAATGAATGCATACGATTCTCCTCCATACTAATTTAAGTAGGCGTTATTTAAGACCTAATACAATATTAATGAGCTTTGACCTTTCAAGGTGCTAATTTTAAAACATTGCAGTGACGTCAGAGAATTTTGACATTTAAAAAACTGTTGCTGTGACGTGTTAAGGGAAATTGAATAAGTAAACAATGCTGTGTAAAAAGTTATTTGATTATCAATATTACCCTTTTTTTTTGGATGGGAAATCATCAAATGACTTCTCCCGCTCTGGGCGGAGCGGGAGGACGTGTCAGACTTTTACTGACTAAAACCCACCCGTATTCCTTCTGTTGCCTGTGCCGGGGCCACGGTAACTCTTTCGAACATCCTGCAATCCCGGCTGGATCAATATTATCCTGTAAGTGCTTTCATTGTATGATAATTACCAGTACGTAATTTAGTGATAAATATTAAGAGATGATAAATGAACAAGACTAGAAATAAAATAGACGTGTACCTAGAAAATTCCTAATTAGTTTAATTAAGTATATAGTACTTAAATTTTAGCATTTTGGGATCGATTTCATATTGTACGTTTAGTGAATTGAATCATCTTGGTCGCGGCATATCCTCCATAAAAATGTTTGTAAAAGACAAGGATTCCATTGTACGGTAGACGTGTCTTGTCTCGTAGCGTAACGATGCTTTGTCTTTAATTCAGAGCACAAAGCGTGTTTGAATGCCGTGTGATGGTCTCAGGGGCTAAGTGTCACTTAAAACGTGTTTGTGCTGACGTAGACACTTTGTTTTACTACAGTTTTGCAGTGAAGTAGAGAGATGAGCCTAGTTTAGAAGATGTTACTTGTAGAAGTGGAATATGTAAATCACTGACGATTTAGGACAATACTTAGAGTGAATGTAGCCCACGCTGAGGGGCAGGTGGGGGATACGGGCGTGTAGGCGGGGGTGACGTTGTTCCCTTGACGAAGAAGTGGAAATAAAACCACGCGACACGGGGTAAAACACTTGTATTTCCAATACGACACAACACAATACAAATTATTAAAAGGAAATACACGGGCAAATTTACACACTATTTACAAACTTAGCAACTTGACTGGTATTACTAATTACTTCAAGCGCGGCGCGAAGTGAACCAACGGGTGTAGGTATGTCGCTTCACTGGATGATCGCTGGAGACTGACTTGCTTGTGTTGTTTTTGTTTTTGGGGAATGGCATCTCGCAGTTCAACCTATAGGAGGTTGTCGACTGCTTAACCGGGCTTTCCTGTGGATGCCTCAATAAATTAAGGCCTCCAGCCAGGCTTAAAACTAAGACTAAAAACTAAGCGACTACACGCTAAGGGCACCCCCTGTGGGGTACGGACCTCGGCTTAGGGCGTCGCTGGGAGAGGACAGCAATGGGACATGCTGGATCGGATTATTTGGGGGCAAATTTAGAATTACGGGCTCAGCTGCGCGGGCTGGCTCGAGCAAGGGTCGGGGTGGGTATGGACGGGGGCGTCGCGGTGGCCCTCGGCGGCGAGGACGGAAGCACGGCGGTCTCGATTTGAGTTTCCGGATCGTGCTGGTGGCGGGATTACTCTCCTGGAGGAGAGTTATGGCGTCATCCGGGACGGTTAGGGCGTGCCTAGGACGGCGGATGCGACTTATGCGCGACGGTGTGTAGCGGGCGGCCGCCGCAATCAGGGGATTCGGGTGTTTGGAGGCAGATTCGAAGAAACGCTTGGCGAGGCGTTTCATGAACTGCTGGACGGTTGGGATTTTTAGATCAACGTGAAGAGACTCGTTGCGTACATAATAGGGTGCCCCCGTGACCTTTCTGAGGAAACGGTTCTGTAGGGTCTGCATCCTATGGAGCAAGTGTGGCTTAGCGTGCGCAAATACAACACAAGCATACGTCATGATGGGACGGATGACTGCGGTGTAGATGCGCAGCTTGCACTTAAGAGATAGTTTGCTACGCGCGGTCAGGATGAAATGAAGCCTGCCGAGAGCGCAAGTGGCACGCGAACGCGCCGTCTTGATGTGCTCTCTAAAGGTCAGGTGTTGATCTAAGATCACGCCAAGGTATTTGGCTTGCTTCTCCCAAGGGATCGGCTTGCCATACATGGTGATCGGGCTAGGAGGTGCGGAAGCGCGGAGTCGCGGTCGCGTGAAAAGGACGGCCTGACTCTTATCGGGATTGACCTCAATCCTCCACTTCCGGAACCAGACGCCTAAAGCGTTTGCGGAGTTTTGGAGAGTTCTGGCGATAGAGTTCTGGCACCGCCCTGTGTAGTAGATAGCTGTGTCATCGGCGAAAAGCGCCAAATGAGTCTTGCTACATTTGGGGATGTCGCACGTGAAGAGCGAGAAGATGAGGGGAGAGATCACCGAGCCCTGAGGGACACCGGCGCGTAAGGGGTGAGGGGAGGAGAGTGTACCCTCAATGCGATAGCGAAAGGTGCGGTTCGACAAAAAGTCTCGTAAGATGAGCACGAGACGGTCAGGCACCCCGAGTTGGTACAGCTTATATATTAAGCCGTTGTGCCAGACCTTGTCGAACGCTTTCGCTATGTCGAAGAACAACATGCCTGTCGTTGCCTTGCGCTGGAAGCCAGCGCTTAGGTGCTCAACGATTCGATGAACTTGCTGGATGCAAGAGTGATGGGTCCTGAAACCAAACTGTTCACTAGGGATAAGGCTCTTAGCCTCGACAAAATCTTTGAGACGTTTATAAATAAGCCTCTCGTATATTTTGCCGAGGACATTGAGGAGACTAATGGGGCGGTAACTAGCGGGCTCAGACTTGGGCTTGCCTGGCTTGGGGATACCGATGACGGTGGCCTCTTTCCACGTCTGCGGAAAGATGTTGTTGCTGAGAGCACCATTGAAGATGGCGGTCATTAGCATTATCAGGGGGGCGGGGAGGAGTTTGAAAACCTTATTGGTGATACCGTCCGAGCCAGGGGCCTTCCGATCCTGTAGCCCTTTAATGATGTCGTGCACCTCGTCTGGAGTGACGGGAGGCAACGGATCATCAGGGTCTTCCACAGGGGGAAGAGCAGCCCTGCGTTCGACTTCGGCGTCGACCTTGGCAAGGTGCGCTTGGTCAGCTGGTTGGGAGCTAGGAGAACATTGAGACTCCAGGCTGTCGGCTAGGCATTCTGCCTTTTCGGGATTATCGAATGCGATGCTCTTGTCAGGGCGAATGAGGGGGGGCATTGAAGCCTCCCCAGTGGAGGTACGCATTTTGCGTTGGAGTTGCCAGAAGGCCAGATGGTTGGGCTCGAGCTCGCTGAGCATCTTGTCCCAGCCCTCGGAACGCCACTCCGTTATACGTTTCTTTACAGCACGCTGTAAATGTCGCATGTGGGCTTTATTCGCGTCGCAGGGAAAGGAGTCGTAGGCACGAATGGCCGCGTTCTTCTCGGTTATCAGTTCACGTACGTCAATCGGTAACTTCCAGCGATGATCATCCATCGCCGGAACCTCCCGCGAACAATCCGTCAAAACGGATTGAACGTGTTCTGTAAACGAGTCGATCGCACCCGTCGTGTCTTCGACTGACACTATGTGGTCGGGGATTTTATCCAAGTGAGGCGACGTGGTGGATTTCAGCTGTTCGCTTACTTTCTTCCAGTCGGTTATCACTTTGGTTCGAGGGGGCTGGTTAGGATCGAGCGGGCCCGAATAAGGGGCGAAGAGCATGGTAATTGGGCGGTGATCCGAGTTGAGCTCGTGGTGCGTCTCAATAGAGTGCAAACGAAGGTTTACATTCTTGAGTAGCGCAACATCGAGCACGTCTGGAAGCTGGCTGGGAACGCCAGGGTAGTGGGTTGGGTTCATCGGAGCGATGACATCGAAGTTGAGGGAGGCACCTAGGTTGAACAGTATCCTACCTCTGGTGGAGGTCGTGTTGCTGTTCCAGGCGGGATGCTTGGCATTGAGATCCCCCGCCAAGATGACGGAGTCACTCAGTCCGAAGAGGACAGTTAGGTCCTTGGTGATCGCGGTGGGATCCTCCGCACCATTAGCAGGCGGGAAATAGGCAGAGATGATGGTGATTGGTTGATGACCAGTCATGCCGAGCCGACAGATTGAGACCTCAAGATGAGAGACTAGTGGAGGAGGGTCCATAGGACTACAGTAAAGAGACCTTTTGTAGTATATAAGGGTGCCACCCTTGTGGCAGCGGGACCTGTCATTGCGAACTATGTCATAGTTGGCGATTTTCGGGTCCCGCTGATGGGGCTTCAGGAAGGTCTCTTGAATGAGCATAATGTCAAGCTGATGATCACGCAGAAAGGTGGCGATCTCATCGCGTTGACCGGTAATTGCATTGGCGTTGAAGACGCCTAGTTTAAGGGAGCGGGGTTTGAGGGATCTAATCATTTGTAAATTCATAATGGAATTTAAAAAGTTAGATTTTCGAGAGCTTGCGATACCTCAGGGTATGCATTGAATATCTCAAGGAGACGAAGAGCGTTTCCTTGAGCGGCACGGATTTCCTTCACCATGGCGTTGGCCGCCGGGGTGTAGAAAACAGCGAATACGCTGAGAAGCACCTGTGGGTTTGAAGGCTGATGGCCTGAGGAAGGGGACCTGTTTGCTGCCGTGGGAACCGGCGCAGCTTTGGGAGCGGCGGTGGCCACAGGAGCCAATGGGGCTGCTGCCGGGACCGGCGTGGCAGTGGCCAATGGCGCAGGGATGGGTTGAGAGGGCGGCACCGAGGCCGAAGCTGCCTTAAAGTTGACCCATGGGGAGGGTCTCTGAGGAGCGAGGCGCTCGGGCAACTGAGCAGAGGGGAGCTTTACGCTCGGGCTTTCCCTTTGCTGGCGCTCGCTGGCACGCTTCGCCAGCTTGGCCGAGGAGGATTTAGGGGCTTTACTGCATCCCCGGTAGTTAGCTGGGTGACCAGCTTGCCCGCAGAGCACACAACTTGGAGGTTCTGTGCAGAGAGTCCTGTCCTTGGGGCGAGGGCAGTCCGCAGTGCCATGCCCGCCCAGACACTTAACGCATCTGGGAGTTGCGTAGCAGTGCGACTGGGAGTGGCCGTATAATTGGCAACGGTGGCACTGGCCAACGATATTGGATTTCCTGGGCTTCTCAATAGAGATGCCCGACAGTGAGCACACCGACTTCACTTTGAAGATCGGGTGATGACCCTCAACGGGGTCGCAGATCACCAGGACCATGTCATATACAAGGCCCTGTTTCGCCCGGTGAAGGCGGTGGACTGCAGACACTGGGATACCCTTGGAGATCAGGTCTGCCTTGATCTCTTCGGTGGCGATCTCCTTCGGGATACGCCTGATGACTACCCTCGTCGGAGTTTCCTCCGGGAGGGAGAATGTGTGAAAGGAGTACTTCCTTTCACGAAGAATTCGGACAAGGTCCCTGTAGTCCGAGGACGAGGGGACAGTAACCTTGATGCCCTGCTGGGTAGATCGGGCATTGGTGTATTGGATCTTGCGATCCACACAAACTTTGGAGATTTCTGTCCACTTGGACTTATCTTGGATGTATAAGGGGGGCGGGGGACGCACCTTCCTCTTTGAGTCCGTTGGGATAGGACTGGCTGAGGTGGGTGATCGGGTGGGTGCCGAGCCGGAAGTAGAGGAAGGGGCAGGGGCAGGGGCGCAGTCAGGGGCGGAGGGGATGGCTGCCGCCAGAGGCTTTTTGGCCTTGCCGGCCTTTGAGGAGGCGCTCTTCTTCCTCTTCCCTCCCTTTCCGACGACCTGATAGTCGTCTGAGGAGGAGGAGGAGGAAGTGAGCGAGATGGCGTCCTCTGATTCGGAGTCCGAAGGAGGGGTGGAGGTGTCCATCACCTCGGGCTGGGGGGAGACTACAGCCGGCATCGAAACCGCCGTAGGAGGGGTGCCCCTGTCTGCTACAGGGGGGGAAAGCGGGCTCTCAAGAGCCTCGCTTGGGTCGAGATGGCGACTACGCCATGCCTTCCCATATCTGAGGAGGAAATCAGGGTCCTTAAAAAGGACCTCTCTTGCAAAAGCTGCGATGTCGGCGTCAGACATCACAGTAGTAGGGAGTTTAAAAAAAAAAAAAGAAAAATAAGGGAACCTAATGATCCTACTCCCCGGGTGGATGGGCCCGGGGGTGAGTGGCCCTCCCTGTCGGGTGCAGACAGGGAGGTGTGCACCTACTTGTGAGCCCTAGAGCTGTAACCTGTCGCCAGTCTTAATGTGCGACAGGGCCCTGACCAGTCTAGTGCGAAGGGTGTAGACACACCCTAAAGACACTAGGTGTGTCGCTGTGGAAGCAAAACTGTCACCAGAGCCGACTAGGAGACCCCCCAAGGCCGGTTAACTCTGGGACCCGTCCAATTAACTGCCTTACCCTGAAGGGGCTCAGCGGGTGTGTTGGGTCAACACCCCCTTGACTTAGTTGTCACCGTGAGGTATCCGTCAAGGACCACGAAACTGTGGTTTTTACCCTGAGGGGGTCAAGGAGACACGCCGAACGTTTATTTGACGGACGACGTTAAAGAAATAGTTTATCAACGATCGCCTTGAAAAAGGCAATAGTTGATACAGCGGTGTAGTCAGAGACTACAGGAGTCGTTCCGTGACGTGACGTCACGAACGATCGTCGATGGCGGTGAGTCAGCGGTGAGTCAGCGGTGCAGCGAGCGGAATGCGTCAGCGGCACGACCGTCCACAGCGGAGTCGAGCGGGCGAATGACCTGACTTGCTTGTGCCAAGGTGCGCCCTTTTTATGCGCTGGCATGGGTAGCGCAAGTGGCGGGGGTCGTAAAATGTACCCCCCGCCGTTATTACCCAATGACTGACAATGCGGGAGGCGCGCATTTTACTACCATGGCACAAGTAGCGGGTATACTAATTGGTAAAATAAACATGTCCAGTCAAATTGCTTTACAATATTCTTATAGTTATATACTCCTATCCTAATATAACTATCTTAAACCTAGAAATAGAGCTCACATTACTGTGCTTCGCCTACATTCCACCCCCTGTAACAGGGTTCAGCCGCATTACATCTTGGTCTGTGGGAAGCACAATAATCTTTGCTACGGGCCGACGCAGGACCCCATATACAGTCTTAACATCTACTACACGGATGATTCCATCATTTCCGTGGTACACTGTTTGGATTATCCCCTTTGTCCATGCACTTCGTTCTTTGCTACTGTCCACCAACACTACTACGTCACCGACACGCACATTTGGCACATTGTTCTTCCACTTTTCGCGACGTTGCAGGGTCGGGAGATATTCCCGCAGCCAGCGCCGCCAGAACATGTCGGCAAGCGCGTTCACACGCCGCCACTGCCTGCGGGAGTCGACGTCTTCGATGTCCCTCGGTGCAAACGGCGTACTCCCGGATGCAGTGCCCAGGAGTAGGTGGTTCGGTGTCAGGACCACAGGCTCGTTGTGGTCATCGTGCACGTAACTCAGCGGTCGGCTGTTCACTATTTGCTCGGCCTCTGTGAGGAGGGTGTAAAGAACCTCCTCACGAGGCGCTCGCTCTTTGAGTGTGCTTCGTAGCGCGTTCTTCACCGACCTCACCAGGCGTTCCGAGCAGCCACCCATGTGAGGTGTCGCCGGGGGATTGAAGTGCCACGATATGCCTCGGTTGATGGCCTCGTCCCTGAGCTGCCCATGGTTGAGGTCTTTCAGTGCAGCTCGCAGCTCGGTGTTGGCTCCGACGAAATTTGTACCCTGGTCGGAGTACAAATGTGCTGGTTGCCCACGGCGCGCTATTAGGCGCCGTAGGGCTAGTATGGCTGAATCGGCGCTCAGCGTGGCGGCTAACTCCAGGTGGACGGCGCGCGTAGTGAGGCAGGTGAATAAGGCTCCCCACCTCTTTTCGCGGCGCCGGCCAATCGCCACTTCCATTGGGCCGAAGTAGTCGACTCCCACTCGCACGAAAGCTCTTCTGGTGTTTTCCAGCCTTGCAAGTGGGAGATCACCCATTTTTGGTGGGGCGGGTTGAGCTCTGCAGATGCGACAGAGCTGGCAATTTGCGACCACTGTCTTTACTGATGTCCTGATCTTCGTGATCCAGTATTTCTCTCGTAGGTTATTGACGACGGTTTCGTGGTTCGCATGTAAAGCCATCGCATGGTAGTGTGCGATTAGCTTCCTAGTTAGAGGGTGACGCCCGTCCAAGATTATAGGGTGCCTTTCACTAAATGTGAGCACTTCGCAGGCACTCAGACGTCCTCTCACTCGTAGCAACCCATCGTCGCTAATCATTGGGTCCAAAGCTTTTATGCTGCTGTCGTTGGGAATGGGCAGCCCCTTGAGAATGGCAGCTCGTTCATCGTGAAAGCTGTCTTCTTGACACAACTTTATTAAAATGTTGTGTGCTTCTTCTAAGTCGTGTGTTCGCAGCTCCGTCGTCGCCCGGCGTTTACGGCATCGGCTGACGAAGACGAGCGTGCGCGCCATAACGCGCTGTATGCGCGTCCACGATGAATATCGTTCGTAGTTCAGGAGTGGTGCTGGAGGTGCTATGGTGGCGTGGACCCGCTGAATGCACTCAAGATCCGCCTCCGCCGCCTCAGGCTCCTGACATGTCGGCCACTGCTCCTGTGAATCACGTAAAAACGAGGGGCCCGAGAGCCATTTTGCATGGTTATCGGGCCAACACAATCTGGTCGCTACGTCAGCTGGGTTGTCCTTTGTGGGGACCCAGCGCCAGTTGCCTCTATCTGACAGCCTATCTATTTCCGCTAGTCTATGCGAAACGAACCTTTGAAACTCTTGTGCATCAGAATTTATCCATTTTAAAACAGTTTTGCTGTCAGTCCAATAAAATTTCTCTTTAATTGGTAACCCTAGCTCCTTTTCGGCGGTATCCGCTAATCGGCAAGCTAACACCGCTGCTTGTAACTCTAGTCTAGGGATAGAGATAACCTTTTGTGGCGCTACTCGCGCTTTCCCTAGTATCATAACAATCTCTCTATTGCCTTCGGAGTTATAGCCTACTAGGTAAGCTACCGCGGCGTAAGCTAGTTCGCTAGCGTCCCCGAACACATGTAACTCTAGGTTCTCTAGGTTTAACCTATACCACCGCGGTATCTTAACATCTTTTAATCGCTGTAAATTATTAAGCCAATTAAGCCACATATAGGCATCTTCCTCATTTAATGGTTCATCCCACTTGATTCCTGATTTCCAAATTCTTTGCATTAATATACGTGATTGGATGACGCAGGGATAAAGGAAACCCAGAGGGTCATATATTGACATTATTGCGCTCAAAAATTGCCGCTTAGTGGGAATCAGATCGCCATTTATTATCTCTGCCGGTAACCGTTTAAATGAAAGGTCAAAACCCAATTCATCTTCCTTGGGTGACCATATTAGACCTAGTGTCCTCTCTACCGAACCTACTCCCTTTTCGAGGGCTACTCTCTCAGGCATATCTATTCTTAGTCTGTCCCTAAGCTCTGATGAGTTCGTGACCCACCCCCGTATTACAAATCCCCCGGAGGCGTGTATTCTGGACACTTCCTCAATCAGTCTGTTAGCCTGCTCTTCGGACCATGCGCTATCTAAATAATCGTCCATATAGTGCTTCGTCCTTATGGCTTCAACAGCTTCGGGATAGACGTCAACCCATTCACTGGCATTTTTATTGAGTATATAGATTGCCGTGGTTGGTGATGAGACTGCACCAAATATCATAGAATTCATCACATATGTATCTGGTTCTTTACGTTGGTCCGCGCCTCTCCATAAAAATAATTGCGCGCCTTGATCTTCTGACCTAATTCTTATCCGCAAAAACATATCAGCGATGTCCCCTGAAAATGCTATGGGGCCTATCCTGAACTTTAATAATATGCCGAGCAATGAATTTAACATGTCAGGGCCGGTCAGCAGGTTGTCGTTCAGACATGTACCGTGAGATGCAGCAGCCGCGTCAAACACTAAGCGAAGCTTCCCTGGTTTGTTTGGGTTCACTACACCAAAGTGTGGTAAATACCAAACCGGAGAGCTATCTATCTCGCCCTCTACTTTGCGCGCATAGCCCTCGTCTAATAGTCGATCTATCTGTTTCGTGTATAACTCAGCGAAACTAGCGTCTTTGCGCATACGTCTCTCGATACCGTACAACCTCTGCCGGGCCTGATTATAATTGTTAGGCAATTGCGTATTATCATGCTTCCACAATAAACCTACTTCCCACTGTGACCTGTCAGGAGTGCGGTGACTAGTGCTATCTAGTACATCTAAGGCTCTTCCAACATCCTTATGTTTGCGAGTATCTTGTGAAATTCCTATGGCTTCTAAGTCAAACTGTGATTTTACCAAATCATGTAGATCAGGAAGGGAGACTGTTGTGCAATTCACTGTTTCGTTAGTACTAGCTGAATCGAATGGTCCATGTATGACCCAACCTAGTTTCGTGAGTGAGGCAACCGGCTTACCGGATCGTCCACGGCGGATGTCCCGACTGACGAGCAGCTCCCAATTGTCTTGTCCGAGTAACAGCAGCGGCTTGGCTCCCCTCATTTCCACGCAACCCAAGTTACAGAGGTGAGCGTTGTCACGTATCACTGAGGCGGACACTGTTTGCGTTGGTAAGTTCACGTTCACCATTGTACGGCACTTTACTTTGTGACACTGTCCATTAGGTCCTTTCACACGCACTTGTACTACTCGCGAGGTTAAGTCCGTCACTCCGTAGCCACCCGCGGTTTTTAGCGAGAGAGGTACACGCGGTCCCGCTAGGTTGGTTGCGAGCGAACTGTCTATGAGCGATACGGTCGCACCATCGTCTAATAACGCATAGCACTGTTTGTCGTCGCCGTTTTCGTCACTTAAAGTCACTGGCATTATTTTCAGTAACGCTGTAGCTCGCCATTCCCCGATGTTTGTTACACTTTCTGTTTTATCTTCTTTCTGCGGCTTATCCGCGTGTAACAACACGTGATGTCCATAACCGCACTTTTCACATCTGTTTGCGCGGCAGAACCTCTTGGGATGCTTCTTGACAAGGCATTTGAAGCATGTGTTCTTTTCTTTTATCGTGTCCCAACGTTGCTGCACACATAGCTTCTTAAACTGGTCACAATCTTCAATGGCGTGTTCCCGTTGGCATATTACGCAATCCTTAGGTACGGAGGATTCATCACTCTGCGTATTTACTCGATGAGCCAACGGTGGTCTGCTGCTGACAGGACGTGCGGTATTCACTGGCCGGGCTTGACCGGTGACATTCTTCTGTTGCTTCACAAGGGGTTTCGACGGTCCAGGCTCATTCATCATTGGTTGCACATAGTATGACGTCGAACGTGTCAAATGTATGAGAAAGTGAGACAATATCTCTAAGTTCGGTGACACTCTTAAATCCACTCCCTGTGCGTTATCTAAGCCCATCGCAAAGTCACCATACTGCGCACGTTGTACTGGTGTCAGCTTGCTCAGCAACTCACTCACTAATTGTGGGTTATTTATATAACCTTGTGCACGAATGTTCTTCAATAAGGACACACAGTTTCTAACTGTTGATGAGAATTTCCTCAGCTCCCGGCCACTTTCCGTCACTCTGGGTAAATCTCTCACTTTTCTCAACGCACACTGGAGCACTACGGTCGGGTGACCGTACTCTTCCTCAAGCGCATGCATTATCTCTGTGGGGTCTGTTGACGTTCGCAGTAAATCCTCCACTGAACTCTTTGCTTCGCCATGCAGTGAGGTCTTTAGTCGTGCTAGGTTCTCATGTGTCTTGAAACTGTACAATTCAGTTGTGTCCCAATACATCTTCCGAAACGATATCCATTCGGAAGGGTCTCCGTGAAATGGTGACAATTCATATGACTGCCTTGGTATCGGTCGCGGGCGTGCCATGCTTGCGATTGCTTCTGCCAGCTTGTCTATCTTCCTGTCTTTTTCACCCGACGATTCTCGACGTCTTTCTCTTTCATCCACTCCGTCATATCTCTGCCGCCGTGTATCCGACTCGAGTGTTGGTACTCGAGGTACACTTGCGGCCGGAGTGGTAAAGACGGGATAGTCATCAGGCAGACGGAATCTCACTCCTTCTGTCGACAATGGCATGTACATTTGCGCGGTCGGTGCTGTCATGTCAGGTACCGGGACTGGCGCATGCAACACATCTATCTTCCGAGGCACGGTGGATTCACGATTCGCTGTACTCACATTTTCATCGTGGGTCACAGCTGTTTCACGGGGTGCAGTCACTTCAACAGGTGCGCGGGATACAGAAGGCGCACACAATACTGCATCCTGTTGAGTCATTTGAGGCGTTGTTTTAAACCATTCTTCAACGCGCTGTTCCGAATCCACATCCGAGACAGAGTCATCACTCTCAGCAGCGGCTTCTATCTCTGCAATCTCTGCTTCCATCCTTTTCTTCACGAGATTCTCTTTGTCTCTCATGAGCTTCTCCTTTAGTTGCACCAAATCGCGCTCAGCTTCGTACTCGATCCTCTTTCGTAAGAAATCGACGCTCCTGCGGCTATTCTTAGATGAGACTCTGCTGCTTCGCGTTGATCCATGGCGACTTCGTGCGACTGTCTGTCCTTTCTGCAGTCCTTCTGACGTACTTCCGCTGTGGTCAATCACACGACCACCCGTCAGAGGAATGTTAGGAGCCAGCGTCGGTGCCAATGTTGGAGCCACCGATGGTGAACCTGGTGCCTTTTCAGGTGGCGAGCCTGAGTCCGAGATGACGTCATCCTTTCGACGCGCACTTATTTCCTCGCCCAATCTTCTTAGCTTACTGCGCGTGGTCATTGCACTTTTCTGACTCATGATGTATTTTCACTTCTTCTTGTTGAACCCGATCCGGCTCGAAGGACCAAAATGTAGCCCACGCTGAGGGGCAGGTGGGGGATACGGGCGTGTAGGCGGGGGTGACGTTGTTCCCTTGACGAAGAAGTGGAAATAAAACCACGCGACACGGGGTAAAACACTTGTATTTCCAATACGACACAACACAATACAAATTATTAAAAGGAAATACACGGGCAAATTTACACACTATTTACAAACTTAGCAACTTGACTGGTATTACTAATTACTTCAAGCGCGGCGCGAAGTGAACCAACGGGTGTAGGTATGTCGCTTCACTGGATGATCGCTGGAGACTGACTTGCTTGTGTTTTTTGTTTTTGGGGAATGGCATCTCGCAGTTCAACCTATAGGAGGTTGTCGACTGCTTAACCGGGCTTTCCTGTGGATGCCTCAATAAATTAAGGCCTCCAGCCAGGCTTAAAACTAAGACTAAAAACTAAGCGACTACACGCTAAGGGCACCCCCTGTGGGGTACGGACCTCGGCTTAGGGCGTCGCTGGGAGAGGACAGCAATGGGACATGCTGGATCGGATTATTTGGGGGCAAATTTAGAATTACGGGCTCAGCTGCGCGGGCTGGCTCGAGCAAGGGTCGGGGTGGGTATGGACGGGGGCGTCGCGGTGGCCCTCGGCGGCGAGGACGGAAGCACGGCGGTCTCGATTTGAGTTTCCGGATCGTGCTGGTGGCGGGATTACTCTCCTGGAGGAGAGTTATGGCGTCATCCGGGACGGTTAGGGCGTGCCTAGGACGGCGGATGCGACTTATGCGCGACGGTGTGTAGCGGGCGGCCGCCGCAATCAGGGGATTCGGGTGTTTGGAGGCAGATTCGAAGAAACGCTTGGCGAGGCGTTTCATGAACTGCTGGACGGTTGGGATTTTTAGATCAACGTGAAGAGACTCGTTGCGTACATAATAGGGTGCCCCCGTGACCTTTCTGAGGAAACGGTTCTGTAGGGTCTGCATCCTATGGAGCAAGTGTGGCTTAGCGTGCGCAAATACAACACAAGCATACGTCATGATGGGACGGATGACTGCGGTGTAGATGCGCAGCTTGCACTTAAGAGATAGTTTGCTACGCGCGGTCAGGATGAAATGAAGCCTGCCGAGAGCGCAAGCGGCACGCGAACGCGCCGTCTTGATGTGCTCTCTAAAGGTCAGGTGTTGATCTAAGATCACGCCAAGGTATTTGGCTTGCTTCTCCCAAGGGATCGGCTTGCCATACATGGTGATCGGGCTAGGAGGTGCGGAAGCGCGGAGTCGCGGTCGCGTGAAAAGGACGGCCTGACTCTTATCGGGATTGACCTCAATCCTCCACTTCCGGAACCAGACGCCTAAAGCGTTTGCGGAGTTTTGGAGAGTTCTGGCGATAGAGTTCTGGCACCGCCCTGTGTAGTAGATAGCTGTGTCATCGGCGAAAAGCGCCAAATGAGTCTTGCTACATTTGGGGATGTCGCTCGTGAAGAGCGAGAAGATGAGGGGAGAGATCACCGAGCCCTGAGGGACACCGGCGCGTAAGGGGTGAGGGGAGGAGAGTGTACCCTCAATGCGATAGCGAAAGGTGCGGTTCGACAAAAAGTCTCGTAAGATGAGCACGAGACGGTCAGGCACCCCGAGTTGGTACAGCTTATATATTAAGCCGTTGTGCCAGACCTTGTCGAACGCTTTCGCTATGTCGAAGAACAACATGCCTGTCGTTGCCTTGCGCTGGAAGCCAGCGCTTAGGTGCTCAACGATTCGATGAACTTGCTGGATGCAAGAGTGATGGGTCCTGAAACCAAACTGTTCACTAGGGATAAGGCTCTTAGCCTCGACAAAATCTTTGAGACGTTTATAAATAAGCCTCTCGTATATTTTGCCGAGGACATTGAGGAGACTAATGGGGCGGTAACTAGCGGGCTCAGACTTGGGCTTGCCTGGCTTGGGGATACCGATGACGGTGGCCTCTTTCCACGTCTGCGGAAAGATGTTGTTGCTGAGAGCACCATTGAAGATGGCGGTCATTAGCATTATCAGGGGGGCGGGGAGGAGTTTGAAAACCTTATTGGTGATACCGTCCGAGCCAGGGGCCTTCCGATCCTGTAGCCCTTTAATGATGTCGTGCACCTCGTCTGGAGTGACGGGAGGCAACGGATCATCAGGGTCTTCCACAGGGGGAAGAGCAGCCCTGCGTTCGACTTCGGCGTCGACCTTGGCAAGGTGCGCTTGGTCAGCTGGTTGGGAGCTAGGAGAACATTGAGACTCCAGGCTGTCGGCTAGGCATTCTGCCTTTTCGGGATTATCGAATGCGATGCTCTTGTCAGGGCGAATGAGGGGGGGCATTGAAGCCTCCCCAGTGGAGGTACGCATTTTGCGTTGGAGTTGCCAGAAGGCCAGATGGTTGGGCTCGAGCTCGCTGAGCATCTTGTCCCAGCCCTCGGAACGCCACTCCGTTATACGTTTCTTTACAGCACGCTGTAAATGGCGCATGTGGGCTTTGTTCGCGTCGCAGGGAAAGGAGTCGTAGGCACGAATGGCCGCGTTCTTCTCGGTTATCAGTTCACGTACGTCAATCGGTAACTTCCAGCGATGATCATCCATCGCCGGAACCTCCCGCGAACAATCCGTCAAAACGGATTGAACGTGTTCTGTAAACGAGTCGATCGCACCCGTCGTGTCTTCGACTGACACTATGTGGTCGGGGATTTTATCCAAGTGAGGCGACGTGGTGGATTTCAGCTGTTCGCTTACTTTCTTCCAGTCGGTTATCACTTTGGTTCGAGGGGGCTGGTTAGGATCGAGCGGGCCCGAATAAGGGGCGAAGAGCATGGTAATTGGGCGGTGATCCGAGTTGAGCTCGTGGTGCGTCTCAATAGAGTGCAAACGAAGGTTTACATTCCTGAGTAGCGCAACATCGAGCACGTCTGGAAGCTGGCTGGGAACGCCAGGGTAGTGGGTTGGGTTCATCGGAGCGATGACATCGAAGTTGAGGGAGGCACCTAGGTTGAACAGTATCCTACCTCTGGTGGAGGTCGTGTTGCTGTTCCAGGCGGGATGCTTGGCATTGAGATCCCCCGCCAAGATGACGGAGTCACTCAGTCCGAAGAGGACAGTTAGGTCCTTGGTGATCGCGGTGGGATCCTCCGCACCATTGGCAGGCGGGAAGTAGGCAGAGATGATGGTGATTGGTTGATGACCAGTCATGCCGAGCCGACAGATTGAGACCTCAAGATGAGAGACTAGTGGAGGAGGGTCCATAGGACTACAGTAAAGAGACCTTTTGTAGTATATAAGGGTGCCACCCTTGTGGCAGCGGGACCTGTCATTGCGAACTATGTCATAGTTGGCGATTTTCGGGTCCCGCTGATGGGGCTTCAGGAAGGTCTCTTGAATGAGCATAATGTCAAGCTGATGATCACGCAGAAAGGTGGCGATCTCATCGCGTTGACCGGTAATTGCATTGGCGTTGAAGACGCCTAGTTTAAGGGAGCGGGGTTTGAGGGACCTAATCTTTTGTAAATTCATAATGGAATTTTAAAAGGTTAGATTTTCGAGAGCTTGCGATACCTCGGGGTACGCGTTGAAGATCTCAAGGAGACGAAGAGCGTTTCCTTGAGCGGCACGGATTTCCTTCACCATGGCGTTGGCCGCCGGGGTGTAGAAAACAGCGAATACGCTGAGAAGCACCTGTGGGTTTGAAGGCTGATGGCCTGAAGAAGGGGACCTGTTTGCTGCCGTGGGAACCGGCGCAGCTTTGGGAGCGGCGGTGGCCACAGGAGCCAATGGGGCTGCTGCCGGGACCGGCGTGGCAATGGCCAATGGCGCAGGGATGGGTTGAGAGGGCGGCACCGAGGCCGAAGCTGCCTTAAAGTTGACCCATGGGGAGGGTCTCTGAGGAGCGAGGCGCTCGGGCAACTGAGCAGAGGGGAGCTTTACGCTCGGGCTTTCCCTTTGCTGGCGCTCGCTGGCACGCTTCGCCAGCTTGGCCGAGGAGGATTTAGGGGCTTTACTGCATCCCCGGTAGTTAGCTGGGTGACCAGCTTGCCCGCAGAGCACACAACTTGGAGGTTCTGTGCACAGAGTCCTGTCCTTGGGGCGAGGGCAGTCCGCAGTGCCATGCCCGCCCAGACACTTAACGCATCTGGGAGTTGCGTAGCAGTGCGACTGGGAGTGGCCGTATAATTGGCAACGGTGGCACTGGCCAACGATATTGGACTTTCTGGGCTTCTCAATAGAGATGCCCGACAGTGAACACACCGACTTCACTTTGAAGATCGGGTGATGACCCTCAACGGGGTCGCAGATCACCAGGACCATGTCGTATACAAGGCCCTGTTTCGCCCGGTGAAGGCGGTGAACTGCAGACACTGGGATACCCTTGGAGATCAGGTCTGCCTTGATCTCTTCGGTGGCGATCTCCTTCGGGATACGCCTGATGACCACTCTAGTCGGAGTTTCCTCCGGGAGGGAGAATGTGTGAAAGGAGTACTTCCTTTCACGAAGAATTCGGACAAGGTCCCTGTAGTCCGAGGACGAGGGGACAGTAACCTTGATGCCCTGCTGGGTAGATCGGGCATTGGTGTATTGGATCTTGCGATCCACACAAACTTTGGAGATTTCTGTCCACTTGGACTTATCTTGGATGTATAAGGGGGGCGGGGGACGCACCTTCCTCTTTGAGTCCGTTGGGATAGGACTGGCTGAGGTGGGTGATCGGGTGGGTGCCGAGCCGGAAGTAGAGGAAGGGGCAGGGGCAGGGGCGCAGGCAGGGGCGCAGTAGGGGGCGGAGGGGATGGCTGCCGCCAGAGGCTTTTTGGCCTTGCCGGCCTTTGAGGAGGCGCTCTTCTTCCTCTTCCCTCCCTTTCCGACGACTTGATAGTCGTCTGAGGAGGAGGAGGAGGAAGTGAGCGAGATGGCGTCCTCTGATTCGGAGTCCGAAGGAGGGGTGGAGGTGTCCATCACCTCGGGCTGGGGGGAGACTACAGCCGGCATCGAAACCGCCGTAGGAGGGGTGCCCCTGTCTGCTACAGGGGGGGAAAGCGGGCTCTCAAGAGCCTCGCTTGGGTCGAGGTGGCGACTACGCCAAGCCTTCCCATATCTGAGGAGGAAATCAGGGTCCTTAAAAAGGACCTCTCTTGCAAAAGCTGCGATGTCGGCGTCAGACATCGCAGTAGTAGGGAATTTAAAAAAGAAAAATAAGGGGACCTAATGATCCTACTCCTACTCCCCGGGTGGATGGGCCCGGGGGTGAGTGGCCCTCCCTGTCGGGTGCAGACAGGGAGGTGTGTACCTACTTGTGAGCCCTAGAGCTGAAACCTGTCGCCAATCTTAATGTGCGACAGGGCCCTGACCAGTCTAGCGCGAAGGGTGTAGACACACCCTAAAGACACTAGGTGAGTAACTGTGGAAGGAAAACTGTCACCAGAGCCGACTAGGAGACCCCCCAAGGCCGGTTAACTCTGGGACCCGTCCAATTGACTGCCTTACCCTGAAGGGGCTCAGCGGGTGTGTTGGGTCAACACCCCCTTGACTTGGTTGTCACCGTGAGGTATCCGTCAAGGACCACGAAACTGTGGTTTTTACCCTGAGGGGGTCAAGGAGACACGCCGAACGTTTATTTGACGGACGACGTTAAAGAAATAGTTTATCAACGATCGCCTTGAAAAAGGCAATGGTTGATACAGCGGTGTAGTCAGAGACTACAGGAGTCGTTCCGTGACGTGACGTCACGAACGATCGTCGATGGCGGTGAGTCAGCGGTGAGTCAGCGGTGCAGCGAGCGGAATGCGTCAGCGGCACGACCGTCCACAGCGGAGTCGAGCGAGCGAATGACTGGAATGGACTTCGGACTTGACTTGCTTGTGCCAAGGTGCGCCCTTTTTATGCGCTGGCATGGGTAGCGCAAGTGGCGGGGGTCGTAAAATGTACCCCCCGCCGTTATTACCCAATGACTGACAATGCGGGAGGCGCGCATTTTACTACCATGGCACAAGTAGCGGGTATACTAATTGGTAAAATAAACATGTCCAGTCAAATTGCTTTACAATATTCTTATAGTTATATACTCCTATCCTAATATAACTATCTTAAACCTAGAAATAGAGCTCACATTACTGTGCTTCGCCTACAGTGAATATTATGTATGTGTGAATTTAATGTTAGTTTGTATCTATAATAATGTGTAAGTAGTTATTATTATGTTTTATGTAATTATTTTCGGGCTTTCTATCATTTACGTTGTACCTGCTATGTTTTGTCTCTGCGTCACCCTAAGGGCGTTTACCCATGAGCCACTGCACGACAAAGTTTAAGCAACATATAACGCACGATACACGACCTGTCGTTTGTACGTTTTCCCACGAGCGACGATTCCAGCAACAACACAGCAGTCGCGTACCAGTCCGTCGCGTACGCACTGCAGCATAACTCTGCATGTCAAAACTTTTTGGTTCTTTATAATCAACCTTTTTTTCGTTTGTATTTGAGCCTGGTCGATTTTTATCTTTTTATTTCGTGATTCGAATTTCTAACTGTCATTCGATGGGAACGCTTGATTGACAATTTGCTGTCGTTTGTGATTTTATTGAAGAAAAACGAATTTTTACGTCCCAAAAATTACAATTAGTGGAAAATATTTATCGTAAAAGTGTTCGCACACTATATCCCTGCCGAATACCATAGGGCAAAGCAATTTTAAGTATGGTATATTAAGTACGAGTCTAACCATTCATCTTTATTTTTCCTGGTACGTATCTTTTAACAGTTTTCCTCAATCGGAAGTTCAGTCTGATCACGCTGGTCTAACCCTAATTCATTTTGTCTTAGGATTGAACAGTTTTGAACAGGCCGCCTTTCGGCCTCCAGGTTTTGGCCTAAAATAACGCTGGACGTCCTTGGCCAACGTCGAGAGTTGGACCGCATTTTGACCGCTGAAGGTCTCGCAACCAACGCCAGTTCCTGAACAAAGAACTACGACTCCCTACAGTCTACGTCACCTCGCCGGACGCAATTACTTATGCCACGGTTTTTTTTATGATATTTTACGTTGTAATTTAATAGTGTAGATAGTAACCCTCTGCAGATTTTTTAATTCATTGACTACTTAATTTTATTTTCAAATATGTAAAATGCGAGATACCTTGGATCTCTGATCTTTTTTTCATAACGATATGTTTTGGTAGCGTTACTTATTAGAGATTGCAATCGACTAGATAGTACGTTTATTTTCTCGTTCGTTATTCGCGTACCTATCGGACCAAAGTTCTCTATTTTATTCCCTTCACACAAGTCAGCCTGCATTTTTTATACCATAATGTTTATTTCATTCGTGGACCTTTGACAGTCGTTACGGGTCGTCAGAAGCCCGAAAAGTCTGACAACCAGTCTTACCAAGGAAGTATCGTATTACCCAGTTACTGGGTTGTGGAGGTCAGATAGGCAGTCGCTCCATGTAAAATACTGGTATTTAGCTGCATCCGGTTAGACTGGAAGCCGACCCCAACATAGTTGGGAAAAGGCTAGGCAGATTGAATGTTTATTTTTTTTTACCTTTTAATGTTTTTTTTCTATTTTTATTTTAAAAACAAAATTAAACGTGTCGTAGCAGAAAAGTGAATCTCCGTCTTTTATTTTTTTTTCGCTACAGCACGGACGCCAACATGTGTCCCGGCTTCAATCGTCGGCAACTCACATACATACAGTACGCCACGCATTTTTTCATAGTATTTTGTCTACATAGTTCACTGATTTTGTCCCATATGCTACGTTTACTTTCCACAGCCTCTATCAACGTGAAAATGTCGTATTTAAATGTTTCTATTTTTGTCAAACTCCAACACAATATATAAATAAAACAAACTAAACTAAACTGTCGTGTCAAGTCGTGCGGTCCGTCACGTCGTGACTCGTGAGCAAGTTCATACTGTGACTATGTCGTCATCGCAAAAAAAACGTCTCAACCTAGCGGCAGCTAACCACATAGCGAACTGTCGTTTGAAAAACGTGTGTCGTGCTGTGCGGTGTTGTTGCGTAAGTAAACAGTTAATAGAAATGTATGGTGCACGGAGTCGTCACCGCATTTTTTAGTCTCGTGCGGTCACGCGTGGGAAAACGCCCTTAATGTGAAAGCGCCAGGGTAGCCCGCGAAATTAAAATTTTCATACGTTTTTCTCAATTTGCAGATCAGTATTAGGTTGCAAATTTATTAAAATATGATTTGCGACCGTAACAAATATGTATTTACAGAATTATGATCATTAAAGTCATCAATACAACTCTCTAAGACCAAGTAATTCTGTTGAATGACTATTTCATGAAATCTTAACATTTCAGGATTATACTAACTTAAGGAATTGTATTACTGATTCTGATATTATAATTCTATAAATACATATTTGTTACGATCGCGTATCATACTTTAATCAACATACACCCAGACACTGAGCTGCAAATTGCAAAAATCGTAAAAAAATTTGAATTTCGTGGGCTACCTTAGCGCTTTCCCCTTAAGTTGACTAGTAGAAAATGCCTCAAGCATTAAGTCTGCCTTTGTATAGACAATAGGTAATTTTTTCTTGTGCATACAGTTTCAATAAATTAATAAATATTACACATATTCACGTTTTTGAAAAGCTAGTTAGGTGAAATTAAAATATAGTGGTTTGTCGGGGCGTTTATAGGGTAATGATGATGACTAATCTTCGAGCCCGATTATTAAGAGCTAGAATTCCTACTATCGAAAAAGTTCTGTGTTCTATTTAAACTTATATACATAGTACAAGCTGCCAAAATGGTTTGCAATCTAAAACATATTCCATTCTATTATCTCAATGGTTGGCAGGTTGTTACTATCAAGATATCACAAAGCAAGTGAGTACGATCAAGACAAATACCTACACTACTCCACTACTCTAACTGTTTGGCTCGCCTCTGGTTCTTTAATAGGATTGACCTACGAGGTGGCTGGCCTGTCTCTACGACATTATGAAAGTAAAAAGTACGAAACAAATTTTTTTTTAGTTTAAAGTTAGACAAATTATACACTATAAATAAGTACACTGTATTTTTATAACATGTATATATGTCATCTATATGTATATGTGTATATGGCATGTGTGCATATGTTTGTATTTGGTAACTTAGAACTATGTGTGATCATTGTGGACCCTGTCGGACACAGCAAAATAGTAGAGTACTCGCGCCAAATTTCACTCCACTGAGTGAGTCGTCAGCACGTACGAGCTTTGTGTGAGCGAACGTGTGATTGGCTTCGATGACATGGAGTGAAGGACCTTATATCATAGAGCTCAAGCGTCGCGTATGGTCGCTCGTGCGTGTCGGACCCGGTTTCAAAAAAAAAAAAAAACACTTGCCTCGAAATCCTTGAAGATTGTACCAAATAACCTAGGTATTACACATGTGAATCGTGTATAAAATAATACATTCGCATAATCCAACATTATATAATTGCCGTGGAAATCTCTAGTAGTTAAACTACGAGACTCTGCCAGACAAATCATCTCCAAAGACACCGTGACCTTTGCAAGCGAGTGCGTTGTTGACTAATCTTCCCTCGGGGAGGAATTGGCGACGTCATTCTTGTTTTCTGTCCGTCTACTCGCATTCCTTTAAATATACGTAAACCGCTTCTCCAGAGAGGATGTTTTAGAAAACTTAGCTTATCACTCTTCTGAACTAAGTCTATTATTACATTAGGTTTTTTTTATATATAGTTTACTGTAAGTACTGATACTTATTAGTATGATATGCGTGGTTCGGTTCTGTAGTAGACCAATTGTTCAATATCACTTCGACAGTTTTAGTGGGAAACTACTCCAAATTTTGCACCATTATTTAACAAATCCTTAGACCAGATTTGCAAACCCTATTCCCAGCGATAGCGGTGTTCGAAAACTACGTTCTTCGAACGGTTGTCACTACGTGTGCCAATGTCCTTTAGCGTAGCATTAACAAAGGCGTATTGACGGTACCGTAGATTTGATTTAGTTTTTAGTACTTAATTTTTATAATAGGTACGGGTATTGGAAAGTAGGAACGGCAGGTACTACTGATAGCCAGCTTAGTGTCTGGTTAATAAAAAAAGAGTTTTTAGCCGCCTTTAAAAAGTTTTTGCCAGAACACAAATAATTTATTACAAAACAATACTGTTCCATTACCATTCATAAAGAACAATTTAAACGTAAAACAATATGAACCGGAAACTTTTCACCGTGAAATGTAGCATTGGAAAAGGGATTAAATAAATTATTTCTGACAAAGTACGACAAAGCCAGTAAAGGGTAATAAACCGGGTGTTGATAGGTAGAAATGTAATATGAAATCACTAAAAATACTAGTGAGGTATCACAGCTTTAATTTCCTATTAGGTAAAATGAGGGTGGTCAAAGATAAATAGTTGTGGTGATAGGCGACGATGTAATTCGTGGTGTTCCAATACCATCACCGGCGGTGCAAGGCAGGTGGTTCGTTTTTACTAAGGTCAAAATACTTTTTGATCAGATATATATTTTGCCGAATTCTATCAAAACTCGTAAGTTAAGATAACAGGAGCCAATTAGGTTTATGTATGTAGTTCCATGAAAGTATTATCTGGTTTTCACAAAGCCATCAATTTCTATGCGCTTCTAAAATACATTTGAAAGATGAACTCGTCTCGAGGGTGTTGTTCTAAGAGCTAAGAGTATTCAAAGTGAAAACTAAAATCGATTTGAAATGTTATATTCTGAATGTGGCAGATAAAACAAACCCTCGCTGACATAATAGTGAGACGGGCGATATGAAATGAAGCTGTTTCATTTGATTGCTCTGTAGTACCACAGTAACTTTAGACAGAAGAAGTGTCGCGTAAAGTCTAAACCCGTGGTCACGAGCGACAAATGAAAACAAATGAAAAAAGTTGTTTAGAACATGCTACGAGTCACCGCGACACGACTTAATAAAAATAATTTTTTTTTTTTAAATTTAAATAACTTCAATTGTACAAGAAACACTTATCTAAACACTATGTAGCGTTACAACTAGGAAAAAGAGTGTTTGCAACGACCTCTGGCACCCAAAATAAGATTTGACTTGTGTTTAGGGTGCCAGCAGTAGTTGGGCGGAGCACCGCCGTGTCCTCGCGGAAGCGATCGGCGGCGGCGATCTCTCGCGTCCGGCCCTGGTCCAGGCCATGGTACGGAGCGAGAGTGCATGGGAAGCCATTACCTCCTTCTGCGAAGCAGTAATGCTCGTGAAGGAGGAGGCGGGACGCGTGAGGGAGAGGCAAGCTTTGCACCCTCACGCCCCTAGTCACCGCAGGAGACGCCCTGGGCGTCGGGAATTGGCAGCCGATTCCCGGCCACCGTAGGCGCGGGCTTGCGGACGGCGAGCAATGGGTAACTCGCCGTCTGGTAAGGACCAAGCCCGAGTCGACGGCGCGTCGTGTTCCACGCGCGCCTCAAAGAGATGTCAGCACTATTGACGGGGTCCGCTAGGGCCGATGCCAGCTAGGGTTGCGGGATGTTCGAAAGAGTTACCGTGGCCCCGGCACAGGCAACAGAAGGAACACGGGTGGGATTTAGTTAGTCAATAAAAATCTGACACACCTTCCCGCTCCGCCCAGAGCGGGAGAAATCATTTGATGATTTCCCATCCACAAAAAAAAAAAGGGTGCCAGCAGTAGTTGTAAGACGAGCACAGAATATCATTATGCATTAGCTAGGAAATATATAATTATATATTTCGTAGCTAATACAACTATGATGTGGCCTATTTATGTACCTATGTATGGATGTGTGTATGTGTGTGAGAGAGAGATAAATATTGTGAAAACTTGTGTTATGTAAGTCTGTATAAATGTATTTTAAGGTTAAGCGATCGATATCTATAGTAAATCTTCAGTCTTATTATATAATAAGTCAATGTCACTTGGTGCGACTTGGAAACAGACGCGCGCGTGTGTTGTTTGATGCAAGTCGCATCGCTAGAGGCCGTAAACCGGCCCAAAAGCCATATAATACGTCTTTCGTTCTTGTATTACGCGGTTAGTAGAATGGACCCCTAGATGCTTTAACTTCAGCACTGTCGTGCGCAAAAGCTGTAACAAACGTTGATAATGTTGTCCGCGCTCGCTCAAGGGAATGCACGGAATAGGCCATTTGCCAGTACGGCGTCGACAACGTGACAATATTCCCAAGAATGTGCCCAATAATGGGAAATCACGACGAGCCTCGACGTTACGTATTGATTCCAGAATACGTGCCCAGCTTTATGTGAATGACCGTCGAGTTAATTTCTATTTTCGACGTCGAAAATGCTTTTTGAACGTGACAGTTGTGGTTATTGTAAGTTTACGACCCCGACAAAGTTCACGCCGCGCCGTTCTGAGTTGACCGTTTTAATAAATTATTATTTTATTATGCGGTTCTTGTTAAATTCAATTCTATTTTATAAAGAGTTCAGAGAGGTGGTCACAAAATTCGCTTCAAGGAGAACGCTATTCAAATATCTTTATCTATCTACATTTTGACCACCTTTGTCTGAGTTTCGGGAAATGCCTAAATTGTATATTCATTTTTCGTCGTGTGCTCTTTACAAAATATTGAGAATTGAATTTTGTTACAAGATCGTGCCTCCTGAATTTTCCACAGTTTTCCTAAAGGAGAGAAAAACAGGATCGTTTAACTTACGACTTATAAAAATGTCTATCTATTTTATTGCCATCGCCAGAATGAAATTTTCAGACGTCTTAAAGTGGTCGTAAGATTAGGTGAGACCACGATTTGTTTGATGTCATGTCATTATAGATTTTATTACGGAGATTTCGCGAATTTAAGACCTGAACAGACGAGCTAGAATTATGCGACGCTTATAAAACTGCCTATCATTAAATTGCGGCGGTAAAGGACAAAGGTAGGGCTGTCGGATGATGCTGATTCAAATATTCAATGAACCGAATTTTCAACTCACTAAGTTCAACCGAATTATTGATTGTAATATTTTGAAGCGGCCTGTTTTACATGAGTTCCTTTTTCTGCTTCAGTTTTGAGAATAGATTTCCTTAATTCAAAAATTTGATGAGTTCGATCCAGGTGTTATTGAATTACCATTGCACATTTGAGCAAGCTGGCATTTTCTTTTGTTGGAAACCGCACATTTTTAATGGAAAGGCTTTTCTGTTTTGCTAACCCTGACTGTAAGTAGATGTTGTATGTGTGCGTAATGCGGGCGTATTTTAATTGAGGCACAATTATGTTTTGGCGGTCTTTTGTACGTTGAAGCGGGAGCCGTGAAGTCACTGCGGCAGGACAATGGGGAGCAATGGCCCGCTTATCATTTCTCTGGCGGGTGTGTTGCCAGATTTTAAAAGTAATTACGAGGGCTGAAGACTTTATGAATTTTCTCCTTTTGAGAGGTTACTTTATAATTTTAATTAAAGTCTAATAAAGTTATGATAGGTATACACAATATACAGCATTTATGGTAAAGGTGTGGTTAAATACTGCCCCACCGCATAGCCGCATAGCCGCTTCAATACCTACTCGTACCTATCCTACCCAAATGTATGGGACAGCTGATTATTTTTTCGCGATTATGATGTTGGTCTCATAGTGAAAGCTGTTCAGTTTGATGGCCAGTACCACACCCTAAAATTTAACCACACCTTTCTGATAAATGCTGTATAATGTGTCTATACGACACTCTTAAATTTGAACACACCTTTATGCTATTTATTTATATGCATTATCAGATTTTTCGGCTTTCGAGTGGTCTCACTAGTTATTTAAAAATACTCTGATGATTAGAGTGAAAGCGTCTGCCAAGTAAGCTATACTTAATGAAAACTTTTTGATATTTACAAAGATACAACGCTTTTCATTATTACCAATAATGATAATTATCTGCCTTCGTAGGAATGAGATATTGAAAGAAGAAGTTGCCTTCATAAACGCTAGGTATAATGACGTTATGTTAGGTTTATGCTAACAATTTCAAAGTTATTCCTGTCCTAATCTCAATATAGTGAAAATCACGGCAAAGCTTTTCAAAGACCATACTAATCTTCCACATCCAAACTATTGTCCCAAAGAACTGTCGACAAAATTAATATTGTTTCGGTTTTCAGCGCTAAAAGGGGTTAGTAAATAGGGGTTAGTAGGCCAAATTTCAATAACATGAGTGTTTGAGCTCTTTACTTAAGCAGGTACGGAAACTGCCATGACTGAATAATATAAAGCCCTGGAGAGTACTAAGGCTCGTGAAATTGTGGCATGATTGACCGGACAGTGTTGGTTTGAAAGACATTTTGAATTATGGCAGATTGTTCTTTCGGATGAAGTTATCCGGAAAAGAACCGGAGTTACCAACATAGCCTGCAGAGTAAGCAAGCTGAAGTGGCAGTGGGCTGGCTATGTTTGTCGAAGGACTGATGACTGGTGGAGCAGACGAGTGGAGACCGCGTTTCAGCAAGCGTAGTGTGAGACGCTTTCCATCTAGATGGACCGACGACCTTAGAAAGGTGGCTAGGACAGACTGGATGCGGAAGGTGGAGGACAGGGTGTTGTGGCGTAGCCTGGGAGAGGCCTGTGTCCAGCAGTGATTGTTCTTTCGAAGTGGTTAGTAACAGTAAGTTCCAAGGTGAAGAGAAAGTTTATTCACATGTGTGACATGTGGCGGTAGTTAGTTTTGTGTTTCTGCCGCAGAATATGCTAAAAATCTTCATATCTGCGACCTAGTTTCTGTCTATTGTGTGTAATTTTAATGCTCATTTTCGTTTGAAATTCTTTGTATCGTATCGACAAGTACCTTAAATCGTATACCTACGTAGAATTCTGGGCGAATGAGGCACAGTAATCCATCTTTCGTAGGCAAATTGGCGTTCATAATCATCCTATAATATTCCCACTGCTGGGACACAGGCCTCCTCTCTGTGAGAGGGAGTGGGCCATAATCTATCACACGGGCCCAGTGGGGGTTGGCGGATGTCACTGTCTACGAATGTTTGGTTTTAGGACATGTTTCCTCACGATGTTTTACTTCACCGTTTTGAGAACAGTGATAATGAAATAATTTACATAAATAAAGTTGCTTGGCTTCGAACCCACGATATGGAAGTGGCGTTCAAATGGTAGAAACAACATAATTGTCTTCCAGTGCTACCCGACAATAAGCAACTCAAGTAATTAAAACAACTGCAACAGCATCCTTGTAAAGAACTTCAAAGGAGATGAACAGGTAATAAAGGTACACATATCTCGGAGAAACGGCCTTCTGCACACATGTGAACACATAAACTCTATATACCGTCGGAAATTTGAAAGAGCATGAGGGGGCTAAGTAGTTTCATTCCATTATCTCACGGCTGCAGTGTGGTAACGACGTTTGTGCGGTCGCCATGTTTTGCAGTGAGACCGGGATATTAGTATGTAGCCTATAAATTAATTTCATGTTGTAGAATAATGTAGGACTTTTGTAAAAATTGTCTGGTAGGTTTTTTGTTTTTGTGGAATAGGAACGTTCCAAAAACAAAGATTATGATTTTCTTTTATTGTCTTAACGTCTTAACTTATAGTCTACTTAGCTTCTGCCCGCGACTTCTTTCGCGTGGAAGTCGTAAGACACCACAATATACTAAAATAACAGCGACATTGTTATAAAACTTCCCTGTAACGAAGTATCCTAGTAGTTTTGGTCTCAGCAGCCAAAATATAAAGAGAGCCAGGACTGGTGACACAGGAGCAAGCGACGTATCCACAGTTGTTAGTGTGAGAAGCAGCTCGTCCTGAGGTCGACATCCGCAGCCTTCAGTAGCAATTTCCCATTGCTTGCAAAGTTTTTTCGGTTTCAGTGAGTTAATGAACGCTGCCGTTCCTGCATATAAGCCTGCTACCTAATGGCACAAAACTGATACACGCATTTGTACAGATTATTCAAAGGCTATCACTAAAATAATATAGGTAACAGTATATTGTAAATACATAGGATTTTCATTTACGGTCACATATATTTTTATTTTTTTTATAACCAAAGTTCCTTCTCACTTATGATTTAAAACAAAAACAAAAACAAAATTTTCGTAACCGCCATCTTGGATTTGCATTTTAACTATAGCACTCTCGAAAACCATGGATACGACCCCCATGATGAAACATTTGAAAATTTTCGCACACGCCATCTTAAATTTACATTTTAAAGTCACTGTCGGCTTTAACACCCTCGAAAACCATCAAAACGACATCCATGATGAAAAATATTAAAATTTTCGCAGCCGTCATCTTTATTTTGACCAAATTCACACTATCTCCGAGAGAGAGAGAGAGAAAGTCGCATAGAGGAGGCATAACGCTTTTTCATTACGTGACGATTTTTACCAGTTTACTCCTACCACAAGCCGCGTAGAAGTTCGTTCCAAAAGGAGCTCAAAATATATCAACTGTTGGGAATCGTACTTAGGCTTGCAAAGCAGTCGCCGAATCGCTGAGTGAAAGTTGAAATAATCGCTAAAATAGCCGTTCTATATTAAATTTCACGATTGACTGCTTAGCTTCATAAAGGTATAAAAACTCTATTTACACGTCTACAGATTTTATAAAAGGTTAAATCTGTAGAGGTGTAAATAAAGTTTTTTAATCCTTAGAAGCAGGATCAATTGGCATCAAAAAAAGTTTTTCTAAAACTTGCCCATTTTCGTGCTGGCTGTACATTTTTTCAAAATCTGTGAATGCAGATCAAAATGTTTAAAAAAGTTAAGGACAGTCTTCTAAATCCGTTTTCTTGTAGCGATCTGCCCTTATCTCAGCCTGCATCTCAAAAATCCAGCCTGTACATGTCACGATTAACTGCTAACTCCATTAAGGCGCAGCGTGATAATAACCATATAAAAGGTTAAATTTGTAACTGTCTGCAATATTCTGACGTTTTGGCTCACTTTTTTACAATTTACGGTAAACTATAGAAGAATACAGACATAAAGCAATATTGTTCATCATCCATAACAGATAACGTCATAATTGATAGCCTATAGACTGACCAGACTTATAGGGAATATCTATCCAGTATTTGCGTGATGCTGGAACATATATTCAGATAAATAGACATTTCTAAAAACTATATTTTCGGCATTAGAATCGTTTCCAGACCTCGCAGAAATTTCTTTTTTCAAAAATATTTAATGTACAGTTTTGACTTTGCTACGATTTTATTATATGTATAGATGTGTACCTATAGTCACGTTTAAAATGATGTTTTGTATAGTCATGGCAAAACTCAGAAGCGATTTCCTCCTGAAGCTTCGAATTATACTTTTTAATTTCAGACATACCTAGTTATTTTGGTATCTACGAGTACTATTAGACAGTACTTTGTGTGTGTAGATACTGAACGAAAATATACGAAACAAACAGGTTATTAATGTTGACTTCACCTATCTCAAAGTAAACGAAGGTAGTTTCCAACCCTGAAATATGTATTTACCTACATACAATTTTGCTTACGGTATTTTTTTACGCCTCATTTGTCTTCGGGTTCGCAAAGGAAGTACATTAGGCATCGTTTCAGTTGCTGAGAGCCTACTTTGTCAAATTGCCAGACGAGAAAATGTTTTTACATCATATTAATGGTAACTATCATTCTTTTTATACTATCTTTGGTGAGACACATTTATTTACCACTATCAGTAACTCACATAATATTAATTTATCTAAATATGTTGGTGGGCAGGTAAGGTCCCGGATCCCGGGTGGACGAAGAATTATTTTTACTTTATCTTTGACAGTCCACATTATTTTTAACTTATTTTTTTTAAATCTAACATCGTAGTACTTAATCTAAATTTTATTGAGGATCAAAAACCTAGTTTTTACAATATTTAACACAACTTACTATTTACACTAATTACTAAATTAAATGATTAACTAACTAACTATATAAATAAACACAAACAACGTAGTTAATGTCATCGTTATTATTAAAACTTTCAGTTCTAGTACTATGTAGCAAAACTTTTTGAAACTTGCTTTGAACCTTACGTTCCGCAAGTGTGTCTGTAAGCAAATTAATGAACAAGAGAAGTCTGCCGATATCCACAAAGATGGCCACCATACATTTCCTGCTGAACTTCCATGCTCACATTGTCTAAGATTCCAGATAAAAGATGTTGTTTTGTATTATTTAGCTGCCATTACGTGCTCGATAAGGATTTAGTTCAGTATTGAAATGTTCCATTTTTAAATCCCTCTACGATGTACTTGCTTCGAATTCTAGAACACATTATTTCAAATTATTTTTGATATCTTGTAACATCGTCTAAGAAAAGCATTATTTCTTTAGGTAAAGCTCTCTGCCCATTACACCGTACCATACCATGACCGTGCTATGAACGTATCAGGCACGGAGAGAAACAAGACACGGACTATTATGCCCATTAGACCGTATCAACAGCGTATCATACCCGTGTATAACTGTTTTAGTGACCGTAGCATCCGTGTATCTTCCGCGTGTCATATCCGCCCGGTTCCTGTTCTCTCAGTTGTGGTAGTTCACCTGTGTTTTTGCGTGAGGCAGACGCGTCAAGAAGAGCTATTGAGTTTTTGTTGAAAAAATTATTTCCTTTACCTATACGATGGCTATTAGAAAATTGTCCATATAAAACCCGTTTATAACGGGTTAGAACGGTCATCCCTGTTTCGCCGCCTGCGCGAACCGGTTTGACAACGCTGCGTGCCATGCACGGAGCATATCAGCGCCGGAAAAAATATTCTCGCCGAGAGTAAAATTGGTGACGCTTCGTGCATTGCACGCGACGGTCTAGTCGGTGACGAAACGCTCTAGTTGGCATAATCTCATACTTTCAATACAAATAATATTTTTTTGCCTGACACGTTCCTACCACGGTCATGGCATGATACGCTGTAGTGGGCAGACTCCTTGCCGCGAAGTTATAAAGGATTTACTTTTAATGAAAAATATATGAAACAATATAAAGTTCATTAGATAATTTAATATGTATAGATCATCTGAGTGCTTTAAAATTAAAACTCATTTGGATGCGGGTTTGCGTGTTCGTAATTTTAGTTTTCATTCCGCGACTGGTCAAAACTTTTTAGAATTTCGTTTCCATAAAACATGCTGCGAATAAGTTGAATGCCTACATGTACTACAGGCAACATTTTGGTGGTGCACAGAAGTGTTTTAGTTATCTTCATTTTACATATTAAATCTTTGCTACCAACATATTATGAAGTATAATATCATGAGACAAGCCGTGTGCCTCATGGGTTTTCCCATCGGTAAAAATTACCAAATTCAATACAAACATTAATCCTCTATTTAACCCAGAGGGTAAACTTTCAAAAATCCTTTCTTAGAGCTCACTTTCGCGATTCTGTAATGTTACAATTTAGCCGGAGGGCTAAATTGTAAACTTACATACAAAAGATTTAAAAAAATATAGAAAAAGGTTTGAGAGATCAGCAGAAGCGGGGTCCAGCGATTGAGCGCTTGACGTCCGGATTCAGGAAGCGGCAGGTGGGAGTAGGGAGACGCTGCCTCTCCTCACGCCAGGTCAGAGATGGGTGTCGGTGACATCTCTGTGATCAATGGTGCCTCCTCCCTTGTGCGGTATTTCGGCATGTGTGGCGCTGCGCGGCACACCGCCGCCCTGGTCTCCTCAAACTGTTCTTTGAGAGACTTGAAATTGAAGAGCCGGTTTTCGATCCAGCTCGGCCGTACTGAAGTCGACATTTTGTCGGTTTACACAATAACTTTACACGTAAAATAATAATTCATTAAAACACGTATCACATTACTACTAGAGAAAGATTTAATAGCACTTTAGTTAAATATGATGGAGGTTTTCAAATTAAAGCAATTCTTGGTCGACATGAAGGCATGGTCCTCTCTGACAGCCCCGACAAAATCCTTTTCTTTTTGGGGAGTCCGCCAGAAACAATAAGGCGGTTACAGTGAAGACCTAACCTTATTGACAAGCATTACAAAAGGCTCGTTGACATTTTAGAACATAGAAAATGTCAATGAATAAAAATATTTTGTGTTTTACAAAAATAGAGAATTACTAATGTAGTATGTTTTGTAAAGTAAGTATTAGTTAAATGAGTGTCCTGTGATTTCCTATCTAAAAATATAGTTACAGGTAACAAGAATTATTGAACACAACCAGCCTTTTTAATGCAAAATATATAAATATACTAAAGAATGTGGATTCTGTGAAGCGGAATACCACAATACACGGAACTTTTGTGCAAAATTTCATGCTTCTAGACAGTTTGCGTTTAAGCTGTGCGTTGTCTGTCAGTGTACAAAAAGACTTATTTAGTGTGTGATAATAATTTTGTGTTCCATTAACATTATCACTACCATCTCTACTGAGTCAAAGCATCATAACATTACCGTCACTCGGCACTAGAACGTCCCCGGAGCTCACTTCATTAGCAGCATTTGTTCTACTCGTTAGCTTGCTTGTGCGCCAGTTACTGCACAACTGTGCCTACTGGCCACCTTCTTTTGTTATTACCTACTTTGTAGACTAAATTAGAGAGAACACGGCTGCAATTAGTGCACTTTATTGTTTTGTGTTGCAGTTTTCTGTAGTTGAAGTGTCCTTGTTTGGCTGCTATTGTGTTGTTTGCAAACTGAAAGGATATAATTAAATAGTATTTGCATATTACCTGTTAATAATTAGGTGAATATTTGAGTTTTGTGAATTCTACTTGTGCGTATTGTTTGTATGGCTAGAGGTAGCCAGTTACTTATAGTTGAGTTGTTGGATGTGAGTTGACGAATACCACAGACTTCACGATAATTTAGTTTATTCGTAAAAGTTACACGAAAGTTCTGTTGGATGCTAATCCGCGGTTATAGCGCTACGGCAGCTATTGGTCAACTAAATAATATTTAGCATATATATTATTGATAGTCAAAGTCAAAGTCAAAGATTTATTTGCAGATAAATATGGTTACAATAGTTCTTAAGATGGTAGGTAATATTAGTAGCTTAGCATATTTAATCATAACATAATGACATGCAAATTTTTGTTATAGGTAGGTACAATTATATTATTACTTAAAATTTAAACTGAAAGAATTCTTTTATATTGTAGAAGGGATTCTCAATTAACCACCTACGTAAAGCCCTTTTGAAGCGAACCATTGGAAGTTCTTTAATTTGATTAGGGATCTTGTTATAAATTTGAATACACATAGGATAACAACTTCGCCTATATAGTTCCGTTTTTATTCTCGTATTAATTAGTCTATTAGGGTATCTAGTTTTGAACACACATTTATCTCCCAGTTTTTCAAACATCTCTGGATGAGATTTGGTAAATTTACATACTTCCTCAATATAAATACCAGTCAATGTAAGTATTCTGAGTTTCTTAAACAGTGGTTTACAGGATGTGAGTGGGTCCACATTACAAATCGCACGTATACACCTCTTTTGTGCGATGAAAGCTCTTCCGAGATGCACCGAGTTTCCCCATACCAGTATACCATAACGCAATACTGAACCCACATATGCATGATAAGCTTGCAGTGTGGCTTGTCTATTTGTTAGATTAGATAAACGCCATAGAGCATAAGCAAACTTACTGAGTCTTCCACATATCATATCAATATGACTAAGCCAGGAACACCTCCCATCCAGAACTATACCCAGAAAAGTCATACTATCTGATTGTTCTATTTGTTTATCTTTATACGTGATGTTTAAATCAATTTTATTCCAGTTTTTGTTACAAAATTGTACATATTTGGTTTTATCTATATTAGGTTTAAGGTTATTCTTTTCCATCCAAGTTATTATTTTGCTTACGGTACTATTTATTTCCTTATTATAGTTGTCTTTAGTTTTAGGGATGATTACGGACACATCGTCTGCAAAGAGTATGCAGATACATAGTTATATATTTTACTGAGTTTACTTGTGCAATATGTAGCTTATGAAATTACTTATTATTGATTTCTTTTTTGTCCAAGCGGTGTTTACCTTTAAACAATTGTTGCACTGTGTAGAGTTTAAACGCATGTTTTATTTTTATTTGTAAATTAGTGTAAACAATTGTTGGTAGACCTAATAAAATAAATAAATTATAAAAGTAAATAAAACGAGTAGCGAAAAGTAGGTCGCGGCGTTAGCAATTTGCCTGTACGTGTACCGTACATTATTTCTTGCCCAACTACTTGCACCATCCAGGACTTATACAAGGTGGAACGTGACGATTGAGATTTCTTACCACGCAAAGAGAATCATGTTCTTTACCTGTATACAAAAAATCAATCAAATCCAATGAATACCACAGCCACAGAAAATAATTTTTCATTTTCTTATTTTTCAATATGATGTAGATCTGAGTCCGTAATAATAGGTAAACATTGTAAGGTGAAGAACCTGTATAAAACATATGATTCTATTAACTGCGTTTGTATTGTTCTTCGACTAAAGTGCATGAGCCTACCTACCTGCGCCCCGCACCGCCGCTGACACGCCCCGCACCGCACCATTGGTCAGTGACTTTTCTTAGATAAAGCGTGTTGACTTTTTATGCAGTTGATTCTGCTATTTATTTTGTTTGAAAACTGCAATTTTTAAATTTTCCATTAACTACTAATCTTCGTGTTTTTAAATGTTTCGATGGACTAGTACTGTACTCGTTTTCATTTAATGTCGTACATCTAGATACACGAGAAGAAGCAGAAGTTCCTTTTTAACGAAGATTGCCCTCTCGGCAATATTGCGAAGACAATAAAGACGGATAAGTAAAATATAGCCAAATAAATCATTTTATTATAAATTAGTATGAAATCAGAAATCTTTGCTTTAGCATCGTTTCTGAAAACCAGCCTGAAACAAGCCAACTTCCCCAATTTATTTAATCCAAGCTCACAATAGTCGCAATTACCCATTCCTATCTGCGACGTCACTATTATTGCTTCTCATGTCTCCGGCAGCTGTCTCGTGTGACCGCTAATTTGCCCGCTGAGCACCTAATGTCCCTAATGTGCCACATTTGGCGCACACAAGCCGTTTGCTCGAACGCTCGACACTACGGAATAAGGCGCCCGCACGGACTGCGACGGAATTGCATACTTAGTATTTATTGTTCTTTTCTGACCCTTAGGTGTTGAAGTTTTAGTTTTAGTAGTGTCGTGTTATTAGTTTTTGTTGAATTGCTGTTGTTGGGTATAGGGGCCAACTCAAAGTATTCATTTCAGTTTAATATTTTAACTATTTTCAGACACTTTTGAATTGTCAAGGTTCTTATATTTTTCGTAACTGTGATCTCAACATTTAAGAATGAAAACTTAATTTCGCAACCTATTTTCATGTTGAGTTCGTCAGTTACTTGATAGTGTTACCAAATTACTGGATTGTTGTCATTTTTTTTTCAATAAACGACTCATAAGAAAGGAACGCCATGAAATTCACGTTTTTAAATTACTTAATTAGTAGGTACTGTAGAGGCTTTAATTGAGCCGGCCTTCCGCTTGAATCCTCCTCGGATTGTGACATTGGCTGATAAGACAAACACTGGTTTATTGGAATTTAGAATAGGTTCGAACTATGACGTATGGTCAAATTGTTTTATATAGAGAGAGTGCGGTGCTAGCTTTGCCCTTGAGAATGTAATGTGCTTTTATATAAGCGAAAAAATAGTAATAGCAGTGCTTCCGTGTACCTCATTTATATATCCACCAACACACCTCGGAGTCGAGACCAAAAAGACAAAATGGTGATCTGCCTTAGTATCGCGGCAGGTCACAATTAACAGTACTGAGGGCTTATTTTATTAAAGTCAGATATCTTTTATTCGTGGAATAAAATTGATGTCTGACAGTTTTTATTTTCAAATACAGTCAAAAACTAAAAAAAATCGCTGGATTAGACTTACACTAGGTCCGTGAGGCGGCGACCGGTCCGTCGGTTGAACGCGTCCCAGAGGGTCATGGCCATGCGGTTAGCCCGGGGATACCGCACGGTCTCCGGGGAGGCGGCGAACCTCCTTGCTGGATAACCGCCATGGGATCTGGAGGCAAAAGTCCTCGCGCACATGTGGGAGTGGCGCGAGGAGGCAGGGCGTAACTCCGTTGCCGCGAGAAATCGTGGCACGGCGGACAGAGCTCCGGCAGGATCTCATGGCGGCATGGAGAGTGCGATTGTCGCAACCCAGCGCTGGGCATGCCACAATTGCGGCGATAAGTCCCCTCTTTGAGGAGTGGCTGGCGAGGCGCCACGGTGTCCTCACCTTCCGCCTGACGCAGGTCCTTACCGGACACGGGTGCTTCGGGAGGTACCTGTTCCGGATAAGGCGGGAGGAAACGCCCGGGTGTCACCACTGTGTGGATCGCCCGGAGGACATGGTGGAGCATACGGTGGAGGTCTGCCCGGCTTGGGCGGAGCACAGCCGTGTCCTCGCGGAAGCGATCGGCGGCGGCGGTCTCTCGCGTCCGGCCCTGGTCCAGGCCATGGTACGGAGCGAGAGTACATGGGAAGCCATTACCTCCTTCTGCGAAGCAGTAATGCTCGTGAAGAAGGTGGCGGGACGCGTGAGGGAGAGGCAAGCTTTGCGCCCTCACGCCCCTAGTCGCCGCAGGAGACGCCCTGGGCGTCGGGAATTGGCAGCCGATTCCCGGCCACCGTAGGCGCGGGCTTGCGGACGGCGAGCAATGGGTAGCTCGCCGTCCGGTAAGGACCAAGCCCGAGTCGACGGCGCGTCGTGTTTCACGCGCGCCTCAAAGAGATGTCAGCACTATTGACGGGGTCCGCTAGGGCCGATGCCAGCTAGGGTTGCGAGATGTTCGAAAGAGTTACCGTGGCCCCAGCACAGGCAACAGAAGGAACACGGGTGGGTTTTAGTCATTAAAAGTCTGACACGCCCTCCCGCTCCGCCCAGAGCGGGAGAAGTCATTTGATGATTTCCCATCCACAAAAAAAAAGACTTACACTAGGTATAAAAGTAATTGAGTGTACATTACAGGATATCGCATTTATTATACAAGATTTATTAATGTATAAGATAGTTGTAATGTATCTCGTTGGTAATCCTTAAATAAATAAATAAATAAAAGTTTGATAAAATCCACCTTTTTTTTTTTGGATGGGAAATCATCAAATGACTTCTCCCGCTCTGGGCGGAGCGGGAGGGTGTGTCAGATTTTTACTGACTGACTAAATCCCACCCATGCTCCTTCAGTTGCCTGTGCCGGGGCCACGGTAACTCTTTCGAACATCCCGCGACCCTAGCTGGCATCAGCCCTAGCGGACCCCGTCAATAGTGCTGACATCTCTTTGAGGCGTGCGTGGAACACAACGCACCGTCGACTCGGGCCTGGTCCTTACCGGACGGCGAGCTACCCATTGCTCGCCGTCCGCAAGCCCGCGCCTACGGTGGCCGGGAATCAGCTGTCAATTCCCGACGCCCAGGGCGTCTCCTGCGGCGACTAGGGGCGTAGGGGCGCAAAGCTTGGATCTTCCTCACGCGTTCCGGAGCATTACTCCTTCGCAGAAAGAGGTAATGGCATACCATGCACTCTCGCTCCGTACCATGGCCTGGACCAGGGCCAGACGCGAGAGATCGCCGCCGCTGATCACTTCCGCGAGGACACGGCGTGTCTCCGCCCAAGCCGGGCAGACCTCCACCATATGCTCCACCGTGTCCTCCGGGCGATCTACACAATGGTGACATCCAGGCGTTTCCTCCCGCCTTATCCGGAACAGGTACCTCCCGAAGCACCCGTGTCCGCTGAGGACCTGCGTCAGGCGGAAGGCGAGGACACAGTGGCGTCTCTCCAGCTAGTCCTCCAAGAGGGGACTTATCGCTGCAATTGTGGCGTGCCCAGCACTGGGTTGCGACAATCTCACTCTCCTTGACGCCATGAGATCCCGCCAAAGCTTTGTCCGCTGTGCCGCGATTTCTCGTGGCAGCGAAGTTACGCCCCGGTGTTTTGCCTGCTCGCGCCACTCTCACATGTGCGCGAGGACTTTTGCCTCTAGATCCCATGACGAATAGAATCCACCCTTAGGGTGAATTCGACCAAACTTTTATACCTACATAGTGTAATGCTTAACCTGCGAATAAATTTTTCATTTTTGACAGATTTTGCAAACAAAAACTGTCAGAAGTAATTTTTATTCCCCGGATAAAAGATATCTGATTTTGGTAAAATCAGCCCTAAGTCAAACAAAAGTCAGATCCCCCATGAGATTACTCTTTTTACTAACTCCGACTTATACTGAGTTTCACGTTAAGCTAGTAAATAATGTTTTTCTTTATTTCTTCACTCTAGAGAAATAAATGAAAATAATTATTTGAGGTCTTAACCACTCTGAGTAAGTCTTGGTAGAAGTTTAATGCCCCTATATTAATTTTGCAGCTCCTTGAATGATGTAGGGTTAAAATAAACTGTTTTACAATTTAGCTGAAGGCAGAGTTATTGTTATAATACGTTAAAATTTCAAAGAGAATTTATTTTAGTTGTAGTTAATGGCGGGCTTAATTTTAATGGCATTTAGTTATGTAACTTATATGGCTTGGTAATTAAACTAAATTATGTTATATTTTACTGATTTATTATATCTACTCGTTAATAAATGAAATTCGTTTTGTGGCTAAGAAATAACAGCTTGCACGGGCCGATCGGAGCTAAAGCCTAGAAGTTACGCTTGCCGAGGTCAGTCCGTGGACAGGTGATCATCTCTTACTTACCGAGACGTCTCCGTGCCTCGGAAAACACGTTAAACCGTTGGTCCGGGCTGTCATTCATAGATCTTTGACAGTCGTTACGGGTCGTCAGAACTAGTGTTGCCCAAATTCAGTCTTGGTCTTGCAGTCTTGGTCTTGTTCTTGCGTTTTTGCAAGACCAAGACCAAGAACAAGACCGCGTATTTTTAGCAAGACCAAGACCAAGACTGACCGTGCAAGACTTGAGCAAGAACAAGACATAGCCTGCAAGACTCTTGCGTCTTGCAGCTAGGACTTAGCGCTATTTCACTGAGTAGTTAGGTGTAACAGTTCGGTGTATAGGTAGGTACGCTTAGGAATTCTATGAGACGCAAAAAACTGTATCAAAGAATATGAAAAACTGGACCTATGCGCATTACGACTAATACCATAAACATAGCGAATAAAAAAATATCTATTAAAATCAAACTGAGTGCATGCATAGTTATGTTTTAACCATCGGCACTTTGATAATGCGGCATCAAAGGTTTTGTACTTACTTCTCAAAGAAATTTGCCGCTTTTCGGAAGTACATGGTTATGATACACGCGCCGGCCGGCGGCTTCTTTTGAAATCTAAAACAATCGTTGCCGCCACGCCGAAATCATAACATTTGTGACACTATTTGATTGCCGCCATAGGGCGTAGGTATACTCATGCAAAATAATTTCGAATTTTTTTAAGAGTACCTACAGGTGTTCCAAAGAATAAATAAGTTTCAGAGTGCTTAGAATGAAAATGAATACATTATACTGATCACGCAAGTAGTATTATGATTAGGATAAAATGGTAAGGATAGGTAGTAGATGTCATATTAATTCATTCTAGTAAGTATATATTATAATATTGATTACTTATATGGTTTTAAACTAATTACTGAGGTACTATTATTGTACATTTAGTCATTATATTTCTTAAGTTTTTACAAGAAAAAATAGCAAAAAAGTGTTCAAATATCACCCGTTTAATAAATATTGTAGCCACTTTTAAATATACTTGAAACGTGTAAAAAAATTCTACAAAACTAATAAAATAATATAAAAAGCGTAGGTACTTACCTACTAATAAAATAAAAAGCCTGCGATAAGAGTTTTGTATTACTTACCAGCCCGAATATCTCTGAGAGAGATGATGAGAGTAAGTATTTACTAGCTGTGCCCGCGACTTCGTCCACGAGGAATAGTAACTTTGGAGGTATAGTGACGTTCAGGACTTATTTATTTATTTTAAAACTTCTGTCATCAAACATACAAACGAACTCTTCAGCTTTATAATATTAGTATAGATGTACGCCAAAACATTCACTTATATGTAAAGAATAGTGATTGGCACTAATTCTATTTTATTCACGCGTCGCGTCTGTACAAGTAGGTAATATTTAGTGTGTGTTTGTACGCCGCACGCGGCATTGTTTGATTTGCGGCGGCATCCTTTTCATAGAGCCGGCACGTGGCGAGGCGGCGCGGTAGAAAGCAAGGAAACGTACTATAAATAAAGGAATTATTTTAATTCCAGTCATTTCCAATTGAGCTGTGCTTCGAGTCTAACTTAATAATTGTTTTTACTAATTCTCGTTGTTTTCTAAAAACGTATCACGTGTACAATTTAATATGAGTGACGAAGATTCAAATTATTCTAGTCCGAGTAACGAGAGTTTGAGTCACAGATCTAAAAGACCCAAAAGCAAATTTGAGGAGTTTTTCGAAATAATTCATGCATCCCAAACTGCCTTCTGTAAATTGTGCCAACATAAAAAGATTGAAATAAAAATGAAAAACAGAAACACTTCAGGCTTAAGGAAACATCTAATATCTTTCCACAAAAAGGAATCAGAAATATTTCTTCCTGTTAAACCAAAATTAAGTGGAGATATCACAAGCTTTTTAGTAACCGCTGGAAGAAGTGGACAGGTAAGAATATTTTTTTAACAGTTAAAAGAATTTTAACTCCGCGTAGCTATTCATGCGATACTTTCAAAAACGCCATTAACTTACGTAAGTATTTTTGAGTTAGTGGTGTTTTCATCTAGGGGTGCGACATATTAAGTATGTAATTATCGTCTTAAATATTTTTTATAAACACCCATATTTTCATTTAATCGGCCAGTAACAACTAAGTACTTTATTTTGGTAAATTACAGTACAGTGCAACCTTAATATAACAAATATCAATTTAACGATTTTCTCGATTTAACAACAACAAACCTCCTCCTCTTATACGCTCAAACCTAGTATGTTTTAAATAATAACACAAGATTTATTGTTTTGTTTCAGTCGGAAAACAGCAGTGACAACATCACGACAGCTACAGTTGATTGGGTGGTGAAAAAATATCTTCCCTTCTCATTTTTCGATGACGAAGCTACACAAGTATATTTTCGACGTATTTGCCCTAATATGGTGTTTCCTAAAAGGTCTACACTTAGAAGGAAAGTCAAAGAGCGATTTGAAGAGCTCCAATTGAATCTCAAGGAACGACTTCAACAATTATCATCTAAAATGTCTTTTACCATTGATGGGTGGACGTCAATTGCTGGTAGGAGTTACTACGGGGTTACTATTCATTATATAGACAACGAATGGAAGTATCAATCTGTAGTTCTTGATTTTATACCATCACGCGGTCGACATACTGGGGAAGATATTGCAACGATTTTCCATGAATGTTTATTGGAATATGGCATAATTGATAAAATACAAGGTATCACGGTCGACAACGCAACTGCAAATACCAAATTTATGTATGAACTGGGCAAACAGCTGCCGCCACACTTTGATTCAGACAATCAACATTTCCGGTGCTTTGCTCACATTTTAAACCTTGGTGTACAAGATTTATTAAAGACCTTAGCATTACACTGTGAGTCTGACACTAACGCGCAAGATCAGCAGTACGAAGACTATGCAGACGAAACTGAGGATGAGGAAGATGAAGAATCTGCACCAAATATTGCTCACTCGCGTACATCTGTAACAAAGTTACGCAGTATTTCCAGTAAAATAAAAAGAAGTGAGATAGTGAAGAAGAAGTTTCAGTCTGCTTGTGAAGCAGCTGGCGTACCATCAAATCTAAATGCCATTCTTGACTGTCCAACGAGATGGAATTCCACACATGATATGATTGGATTTGGTTTAAAAGTGAGAGCGGGCATTGACATATTGTGCAGTTCTGTCACCGAATTAAATGATTTTCAAATCACAGCTAATGAATGGCAGGTACTCGAAAAATTACATAAATTTCTAATAAACTTTAAACTTTTAAGTACAAAACTTGGTGGAGACAAATATGTTACATTACCGCTAGTCATTGTATCATTCAATCTCTTGCTAGATAAAATTGAATCCATGGTAAAACAGTTAGATGAGAAACCTAATCGATCTGAAGTGGATGAAAGGCTCATTCTAGCTTTCCAAGCAGCTCGAGACAAAATGCTTAAACATTACAAGAAGAGCAACTGGATTTATTGTACTTCTTTAATTTTAGACCCAAGGCATAAGGCTCAGACTTTTGACCTGACAATGTGGGGGAAGCAACTTAAAACAGAAAGTCTGCGCAAGTTCAATGAACTTTATGAAGAATATAAAAGTCTACACTCACTGAACAAATCTCTGGAATTACCAGAAAAAGAAAATAAAGTATGTGAAGAAGATGAAGACGTAATAGACTTTGATAAACTCTATGAATGTCCCTCGACGTCATCTGGATCTTGTCTTCAAGGCTTAGTGATAGACGAGTTGGAGGAGTACCTGAGAAAACCAAGAACTGCCAGCTCGGAAGACATTTTAGATTGGTGGAGGACGCATGAGACAGAGTATCCGATTTTATCGAAAATGGCCCGTGATTTTCTCTCAATACCTGCAACTTCAGTACCTGCTGAGAGGTTATTTTCTAAAGCATCATTAGTAATTAGAAAACATAGAAATAGGTTAAGTGATGAGTCAGCCAGATGGTTACTTTGTATTAATTCTTGGTCAAAAAAATTGATATAAAGTATCATAACCTAATGATAAAGCTGTTGATTTGTGTTGTATTTTATTTTTTATTCAAATAAATGATAAATCGTAAAACTCTTTTATTAAATTTCTTATAAGTTGAGGGTTCAATCTCTTTCTAGACAGATAAGTATTGTTCTTTAAAATACAGTCAAGTTATTGTAATTAATTTGTTTTTTTACATGTTTTAGCAAATGTAAGCTTATAAATCATAAATGTTTATTAAGAAACAGTTACTTCCATGGAAAACGACATATAGGTCAGTTGATTTTTCGAATTTCTTATCAAATCTTCAGTTATTTATTAATCTGCTTGATCTTTACTATGGCTATGTTAATTCAAGCTCACAATGTTCCAATTCTAATACGTTTTTCTAAGATTTAAAGTAAACTTTAATAAATAGTAATAGACTAATAGGTAATTGCAAGACTTGCAAGACTCTTGCTGCAAGACCAAGACCAAGACCAAGACTGGGAGCGCAAGACCAAGACCAAGACCAGGTGTATTGGCGCAAGACCAAGACCAAGACTGGCTAAGTCTCGTCTTGTTCTTGCATTTGGGCAACACTAGTCAGAACAGAAGCCCGAAAGTTTGACATCCAGTCTTACCAAGGGGGTCGTGTTACCCAGTACCTGGGTTGTGGAGGTCAGATAGGCAGTCGCTCCATGTAAAATACTGGTATCTCTCTTGGTCTGGCTCCCCACCCTAGACCTGTTTCGGCAAAGTAAACTCTACCGGCACAGACCGAGAGTTCAGGAGCGTGCAAGCCCCACCACGACGTCAACGTAGAGATATGGCGGTGGGGTAATTATTATTGACATTTTTTTCTAAATAATCATAATTATTCATAGTTTTAACAATCTTTAATATTTTGACAGAATACCGCGGTTGTAGTTTCAGAACGCACCTTTTTTTAAAGATGCGTTCTTGCGTAATTGCGGGATTTAATTTTTTATTGTTTTCTTCTTCGGTAAGGCCGGCCACACACAGTCGGAATTCCGTTTCGAAAGCAAGAAATCCATTCATAATCTACTACTAGATTGCTACTAGAGTTGCATGCTTACTAGATTGTGTATGGATTTGCTGCCTTTGAAACGGAATTCCGTTTCGGAATTCAGACTGTATGTGGCCGGCCTTACGCTAGTACAAAGTTCGATACACGTTGGATATTATAAAAATAATCTATACAAATAAATAAAATTGAAGTGTCTGTTTGTAATGTCAAATTAACAACCTTTTACTAAATGCATATGCAAGTATATACGGTACTTATAACAAAAAAGCAATTTTTAACATTTTTGTCTGTCTGTTTGTTCCGGCTAATCTCCGAAACGGCTGAACCGATTTTGATAGGAATATCACTGGCAGATAGCTGATATTACGGCGGGTAACTGAGGCTACTTTTATTTTAGAAAAATAATTAGTGTTCCGCGCAAGACCATTAAAACCCATGAAATTGTGAACAAAAAGTCGGATTTCAAAAATTCTTTATGCATTGGGTAGCCCAATTTTCAAGGATAGTTGTAGGCTATTTAACATCACGCTGCAACCCTTAGGAGCCGAGCAAAAAGAAAAAACTTGGAAAGAAAACGAAGTAATAGCACAGATTACTAGCTAAATCACTCTATACAAAATTTTCAATACCTACTGCTATAATAGCCTACACTTTCGAGTCGCTAGACGCTGCGAATGAAAATGTACCTAACCTTACAAGCGTAAAGTGAGTTTTGCTTTGTAGCTGCGCGCCGCCGGCCGCGTGGTTATTGTGAATTTCAGGGCTTGCTTTTTTCGACAAAGACGTCAGTAGGTATTTGTAGTCCACTATCTATACATCTATATCTATACTCTATACAAATAAATAAAATTGAAGTGTCTATCTGTCTGTTTGCTCCAGCTAATCTCTGGAACGGCTGGACCGATTTTGACGGCACTTTCACTGGCAGATAGCTGATGTTATGGCGGGTAATTTAGGTTACTTATATTTTAGAAAAATCATTAGGGTTTCGCGCAAAAAAATTAAAACCCAGAAATTGTGAACAAAAAGTCGGATTTGAAAATTTCTTTTTGCATTTGGTAGCCCAATTCTCGAGGAATAGCTATTGGCTATATAACACCACGCTATGGCCCTTAGGAGCCGGGCAAAAAGAGAAAACTCACAGAGAATACTAAGCGAAAACGAAGTAAAAGCGCGGGCTATCCGATAGGCGAAGTAATAGCGGGCTTTTTGTCGTATAAATTGGCTGAAATATGACGACTATTGTAGAAGATGTCGGAAAAAATCATGCTAACTGGGAGCTATACTGGCAAGCGCTGCGTAAACCCTAAGAGAAACATTAAATTAATATTCTAAAGGATTGTATATCTTAAAAAGATCAACCAAAAAATCCGCAGTAGTATAATATCAATCTTCTAAGGACCCCAGTCACAGTAACCATTTTTATCTTTCAGAATTTGAAAAAAATTTAATTGTTGTTCCCGAAGCTATTTTGACCGGTACGTATTAACCTTTATCCAATGAAATATGTTATTTAAAGTGGGCATTCAATTTAGATTGACCTCATACCATTTAAATTTATAAATATAAAACTTTAAAAGATATCACAGATTTAAAATTACGCGTAACAAAATAATTATAGTTGACGGCGGCGCAGCGCTAGAACAGGAGTCAGTGACCTTTTCCTTGGCTATTATGTATGTGACCATCGCTTCGCTTCCTTTTAATCCTTGGTAATACGTTCCCGTGGGATATTTTCCGACAAACATGCGGGCGACGCAGCGGGCGAAAACTAGTACGCGTATTTTTATACGCGTACTTGCCCTTCAATATTTACACTATTTGCCAATAAATGAGGTGAATCTCAACATGTAAAAAAGCAATTTCAAAGTTGGTACAGCCCTTCCCTTTTAATAAGCAGAAATAGACATTGACAGGCAATTTATATAAAAATGTGTTTGTATTTTATTTTAAACTTGTTTTTATCTGACGTTTATTTGTACTAACGTGTACATAATGTAATTTTCCTTTTCACTGCAGCTGAGCTGGAATGTATAAAAATGTAAATAAGTACTGAAATAGCGTTACGAATACGCTGAAACATTGTTTTGATAATTCAACTATTTTATAGGTTTCAAATTGAAATATAAATTCAGTTATTTGATTTCGAAAACAATTGTTTTTTTTAATACCTTAATAATACATTTTCACAATTTCGGCACTTGCATATATTCAAATTATTTAACTTTGCTTGTTATTTAAATAAATATGGGTCAGTTCAGTGATTATAATTAATAAATAATTGTTTATTGTTCTTTTAATTAAATACTGATCGAAAATACTGTTTCAAAAAGCTGTAGCAGTATTATAATTGAGAGAGTTTCACATAAATGCGGTCATTATTCGAGTTCTGCTCACTCACAATGTTCACTGACCCATATTTAATAAAGGGGGACATACCTGCTTTAGGTAAACTATTCTGTTGACTATGTTATACAAATCCCTAAGTCATTGTGTTCATAACAATAGTGGTCACACAATTGAACCGAATCCACGCATCTACAATGGAATTAGCTGTTTTATTATATCTTTAGGAGGTATTGAAGCTTTTGAAGAGCTTGTTGTCTGTTAGTGCTCTAAATAATGAAATCGAAAATTCACCGGGCAGATTTAAAAGGCGACCCTTTTTGACCTTATTACCGAAATATTTTAGTTGGGGTTTAAAACTCTCAGAAAATCCACTTGTCATTTTAAATGCCTGTCTCTGGCATAATAACTTTATCTGAGCCTTTAAATGGTTTAGTTCTAGTAAACGATGATTAAGTTTAAATTGCATTTAAAAGGCTTGCTTGATTTTAAAGAAATTATTAATTTTTTAAGCTCTAATATTCTAGTATTTTATTTTATCGGTGTAAGATTAGTTTTTTATTGTTTTAAAAGGTTCTTAAATCCATAGCAAGTAAATTAATTCAAAAACTTGAATAAGTTAAGAACCTCTGTAAAACCTATAGTTTAGAATTAGGGATTTGTTTTTTATTCTAGTTTCGATATTCGATTAATAAAGCCTGCTAATGTATAAAAATCTAGGTCTAAGTGTCGTTTGTAAGCCACGCCCATTTATCGCAGTATTTGTAAATGACATCATCGTTTAAAATGTTATTTTATTTACATTTTCTCGCCGATTGTACGTACCAGTTCCATTCGGAAACAAGTTCATAAACTGCATGTCGTTGAAAAAATTTAATACATTCAAATCATCGGCAATAAAATTAAAAATAACAGAGGTAGGTACATTGGAACACAACAGTTTACTAAAAGCGTTTTCATTTTACGTCACATATACGCCGTTTTATATTTTACTACTCAGAAGTAAAAAGACTAAGGAATAAAAACACATGTAGATTTTTTATTTGTTTCTCCTAAGCAATAAGCAATCTGAAGAGGCAATGGGCATGTTAGCTGTAGAATCGATGACCGTTGGGGTAGACGTGTTCTTGAGTGGAGACCACGAATCGGCAAACGTAAAGTAGGACGTCCTCATACTAGGTGGAGCGACAATCTTCGCAGGGTGGCTGGTAGAAGCTGGTTGAGAGTTGCTGGAAATCGAGTTGAATGGTGTGCAATAGGAGAGGCCTATGTCCAGCAGTGGACTGTTGTAGGCTGACGATGATGATGATCCTAAATCTTGAAAAAAAGGTATATTTTTTTTAGAGAAGTTACAAAATAAATGCTGAGTGGCATGTTCAGGTATTTTTTACTAAGACTTAAAATGTTTTTCTTTGTGTTAATCTTGCACCTTTTTTTTTTTTTTTTGTGGATGGGAAATCATCAAATGACTTCTCCCGCTCTGGGCGGAGCGGGAGGGCGTGTCAGACTTTTACTGACTAAAACCCACCCGTGTTCCTTCTGTTGCCTGTGCCGGGGCCACGGTAACTCTTTCGAACGTCCCGCAACCCTAGCTGGCATCGGCCCTAGCGGACCCCGTCAATAGTGCTGACATCTCTTTGAGGCGCGCGTGGAACACAACGCGCCGTCGACTCGGGCTTGGTCCTTACCGGACGGCGAGCTACCCATTGCCCGCCGTCCGCAAGCCCGCGCCTACGGTGGCCGGGAATCGGCTGCCAATTCCCGACGCCCAGGGCGTCTCCTGCGGCGACTAGGGGCGTGAGGGCGCAAAGCTTGCCTCTCCCTCACGCGTCCCGCCACCTCCTTCACGAGCATTACTGCTTCGCAGAAGGAGGTAATGGCTGCCCATGTACTCTCGCTCCGTACCATGGCCAGGACCAGGGCCGGACGCGAGAGATCGCCGCCGCCGATCGCTTCCGCGAGGATACGGCGGTGCTCCGCCCAAGCCGGGCAGACCCCCACCGTATGCTCCACCGTGTCCTCCGGGCGATCCACACAGTGGTGACACCCGGGCGTTTCCTCCCGCCTTATCCGGAACAGGTACCTCCCGAAGCACCCGTGTCCGGTGAGGACCTGCGTCAGGCGGAAGGTGAGGACGCCGTGGCGCCTCTCCAGCCACTCCTCAAAGAGGGGACTTATCGCCGCAATTGTGGCGTGCCCAGCGCTGGGTTGCGACAATCGCACTCTCCATGCCGCCATGAGATCCTGTAATCTTGCATCTTGGAATGTTGCTTTGGAGATCTCCGATAGCAGAAAAGTGTCGTCATGTTTTTAAGAGGCTGTATTAAGGCAAAACACAAAAAGCAATTAAATATACAATGTTTGACTTTTTAGTGCCATATAATATAATCCATTATCACATTCACCTTTCTTTTAAAAAAGAAAAATGTAACACCCGTTGACACACCTATAACAGAGCTGTCGAATGCACATAGCATTTTAATCTTTATGGCCCATGTATCAGTTTTGACAAGGGTCCTGTTTTGTAGTCGAGTGCCGTACAGCCGGCAGTTAACCGACCTCTCTAGCGTCGGACGACGCCGGAACCGGCTGATGTATCGCCACCTTAGCAGACTGTAGTATAATGACGCCTTTTACAACGAAAATGACAGCGTGACGCGGGAAAAATTGCTAATTTGGTTTATATTGGACGATGATTTAGGACTTTTTCGTATACCTACGTAGCCTTTTTGTCGTGTAACATGAAGTCTGTAAAAAAGAGAAGGCTTGGTCAAATGAAAAAGTGGCTATTCTGCAAATCCTAAAAACATCCGCCTTTGTTATCCTACAAATGTGTACGTTAACGTTACAACTTGAATAAAACTGTTTAGTACACCTATATAAGCACGAATTTCTCTCACAAAACTTAAACGAACAGAAAATCACTAACAACAATTCCAAGAACTACAATTGCTATAATCCTCCACCCAACTAATCGTGTAATGTCCCCCTGAGGACTCTTAAGGCGCATATTGCTCACATATGCAATTACCAGTTGAACGTTCTCTGTTTATTCGCGAAGCAGTGACTTGGTCGTTTATGGCCACAATAAAATGGCCGACCGTAAAACTTTAGGTTTACGTTTACTTTGGTGCTTTACAGGATGTATATCGTAATGAGGCTGGTTTTCCAGTGGGTACGTGAAGAGATGATAGGCTTTTGCTGCAAAAAAAATAAGAAAGAAGTACTTGAACGTCAAATTCTACTGAGGTCTTGAGACAATCATCATCTGTCTAGCCTTTTCCCAACTATATTGGGGTCGGCTTCCAGTCTAACCGGATGCAGCTGAATACCAGTATTTTACATGGAGCGACTGCCTATCTGACCTCCACAACACAGTTACTGGGTAATACGATACCCCTTGGTAAGACTGGTTGTCAGACTTTCGGGCTTCTGACGACCCGTAACGACTGTGTCTTGAGACAATGTGGCATAGAAACTTCTTCTAGTTACGGGTATTAGTATCCACGACTTATAAATTAATATTTCGGAAAATCAAAAGAACAAAAGCAAAATGTGTGCTGTATAATAGGTAACCAAAGACACAATTAGGGTACAGGGCACAAGATAATTACTTCAATTTCGTTAATCAATATCAAATTACTATTACTGTTATCTTTTCAATCGCTTTCACACTCTGACTGGACACCACAGCGAACCACTGCAGAACAACTTTGGCTCTTGAACAGCATCTTATTATAAAGTCGCCTTCACCAAAGAAATTCCACACACAATACCCAGAGCCACGACAAAATCTGTTGTTAGGTAAATATCTAAAACAAATAAGCGATAACACGAACAAAAAAAAAACAAATGCAAACATATAGCGTAATTGAATTTCATTGAAAAGATCCGGACAAAGATTTTGCAGATTCCCCGAGGTCGGATTTAGAGAAATACCTAAAGTGGCTTATAGTCCGCGATTGCGTGCGATAGGCAAATCCCACGTTCGTCTTCGGAGCAATATAAAATGGCTCTAAATACGGACATTGAGGGTGCGGGTACACACTTGAGAGTCGCGATAGCGGCACTTGTCTCCTTAACTTGTTCAATTACTTCTTTTAGTCGAATTTCCAATGTTATTTTCGATCAGTTGTGATATGGATTGCTGGTTTATTTTATCACCCAGCTTGGTAGAGGTGCTGAAAATGGTTGCATACTAAACATTTATCTTATTTTAGAAATAAAGAAGATATCGATACTTATTGATTTTAAAAAGCCCAAAAAATGGTCATAAAATAATGTAGAGCTAGTTTACGCAGAAAGTATGATGCTACTAGGTACCCTATTTTATAATAATATAACATGAATGAGGATTATAATTCTGTAAATACATATTTGTTACGGTCGCGAGTCATAGGTATTTTAGTCAACATATACTACTACAAACTGACCTGCAAATTGCAAAAAACGAAAGAAAATTTAAATTTCGCGCGCTACCCTGGCGCTTTCGCCTTAAGACAACCCCGCGCGTGATGTGGCGCCCTCATCGTTTGTTTGGTTATTTCTTTTATTTTAGAATGAAAATGCAGAAAATAAGTATGTTACGTTTTGCTCCACAAGACTATACGTTATTAATATTACAAACGGTAGTTTTACATTGTTAAGTTTTATTATAATCCTTAAAACGGAAAATAGTAGCCACTAAGCTCCGTTTTAAGGATTATAATAAAACTTAACAATAATAAAATAAAATAAAAAAAATTATTCAAAAATTTACAAAATACATAATAAATACAAAGTCCCAGATTATATAATAAACATCTTACAATGTAAAACTACTGTTTGTAAGAATAATAACATATAGCCATATGGAGCACAACGTCACATGCTTATTTTCTGCATTTTAATTCTAAAATAAAAGAAATAACCAAACAAACGATAAGGGCGCCCCTGCCCGCGTGGTCTCGTCTTAAACTCTTTAGTATTTATAACCCTTAGATTGACAACCGTTGAGGCTAATTTCCATAACCCGTAGTTTTCAACAATCTGCGTTTCTGTGCTTTCGAGTAAAATCTGTATTTATTTTAACAACGTTTTCTTTGAAGTACATATACTTATTTATTAACATTATTATTTACTTTCGCCTTGTCACGAAATATAAGGCATTGGTAGAGCCGTAGAAGGAGAGAGGAGCTCGTGGCTAAGTAATAAAAGCCGTACGGGTCGATCCATCAGGTTAAGCTACGCTTGTCGGGGTTGGTTCGTGGATGGGTGACCATCTTTACATACCGAGACTCCTCCGTGCCTCGCTGTTGGTCTCGGCTGTCATTCGTGGATCTTTGACAGTCGTTACGGGTCGTCAGAAGCCCGAAAGTCTGACAATCAGTCTTACCAAGGGGTATCGTATTACCCAGTTACTGGGTTGTGGAGGTCAGATAGGCAGTCGCTCCATGTAAAATACTGGTATTCAGCTGAGTCCGGTTAGACTGGAAGCCGACCTCAAAATAGTTGGGAAAAGGCTAGGCAGATGATGATGGTAGAGCCGTAGAAGTTATTGGGTACATAATGGATATAGTACATATACCTAGATCGCTGTTCATGTTAAATTCCTTCTTCTTACATTAAAAGGACCAATTGTTAATGATGAAAGGAAGCCTTGATCATTCCACCGAATATAAATAGACTTAATCGAAGTTCCCATTTGATTAAATCCGGGGATTGACCTGGGAACAATGCGGCTATTCAACTAGAGTAGTGAAATATTATGGCTCTAAATATCGCTAAGCAGTAGGCTTAACTCCGTACCAAAAGGACCAATCTAATCAAAATATGATGTTAATTCCCCTAACGATGACTCTAATCAATTAAGGAATCTATAAATCTGAACTAGATTGCATCGAGTATTCATTTGAATGTATTATCTATTCGTATTGGACGGTTTCCAACAAAGCCGCTCTCAGGACCTGAAAGCCTTACATATTTAGTGCTTACGTATTCAAGGTTTTGTTTACGTGGCCTCTTAGTTTTGGGTAAAAAGGCAACTTTCGTGGGGTTATAAAATATTTTTATAACTGTTCAGTTAGCTTCAGTTTTGGCTGTGTTTTTTTTGTAACTATTGCTGGAGATAAAAGATTTAGAGTTTTTTTTTATAGCTTTAGGAACTTATCGGCAACACGTATAGCTTCTGTATTTTGGCGGTATCCATTGTATTATCTGATCAATCATTTGAATTAGAACCATATACCGAAATACAGAATTAGAATTAGGAACATTACAAAATTTTAAGTTGTTCAGTATGGATATCTAGAAACATTCTTTAGTCAAAATTGTTCTTTAACCATTAATGAGTATTACCTTAAATAAATAAAAAAAGCTTAAACGTGTAAGACATAACATTTAAAAAACAGCACCATTTAACATTTGTAATTAAAATTAAAACAGTTCTACTGCAATAGTCATAAAAATAAAAAGACGCGAGAGCTTCAAATTACAACAGAGAAATTTTCTTGTTCGCTCACATTAAAATTCTTTCCACATGAGACGGTGCTGTGAAATGACATCTAAATTCCTTAATGTTTTACAGGAATTCTGAAAATAATTAAAAGAGTTATGAAGGCCATTAATCGTTGTAATAATACCAGTCATACGTGAGCCAAAATTAATTACTTTACTACGTTCAGAAATATTTTCTGTTTGAGTATAAAATTGGTCCTTCAGTATTGTTTAGTCGTGAACTTGTTTCTATTGTATTGGTCTTGGAACCTTGGGGTCTTGGGGCGCGTAAAATAATTATAATTTGTATTTTTGAACACACTTGCTCGTAAAGTGGCTCTTATTGAACCGCTTTTATGTTCATAATGCAGTGTATTAAACACGCGTGCTTTTTACTTTATATTACCGCACTAGTACGGTAATGTGCAACTCAACTCAACTCAAAGCATTTATTTAAATTAAACCAACTACAGGCACTTTTGAATTGGTAAAGAGTCAGTCAGTTAGTCAGAAAATTGAAGCTAGTCGCCCATTCCAAAACGTAGATCTCTATGGACAAGAATGGGCAAGAAACTCCATGGACACTATTTTAAATCAAAATTATTACAAAATCCTGGGTACATTGTTCTTGTTGCTTCTATATGTGAGGAAAATGTAAAAAATAAATAATTAAAAACAATTCAAAATATAAGATTATTAATAAGCCCTGGCAGTTAAGAGATGACCAGTCAGTCTCCACTGACGGCGCCCGTTCACGAACATGACGCATGGATCAGCACCATCCAGCTCAACCATTGTGTAGGGATTCGAATGATCCAATACATCACAGTGAATCACAGGTTCCTATTTACTAGTCGGATATGTGCGCTTTTTTAATCTCATAAAAGACACTTCATGCCTTTTTATGCCTACTGTGTACATAAATAAAATATGATAAATTAACATAATATCTTATTTTATTTTTTATTTTTATCAAAAAAGAAAAACATTCTTTCGTGTTATACATCCATACAACATACAAAATATTTAGTTTTTATGGTATTAATACCTATTTAACTGTTTGACGGCTTCGTGCCTTTGCCTCTCCTTCAACCTGCGAAGACACCGCAATAATAGGGATCCGCGGGCCATATTTAATTTTTTTTACACAGGTATATAGTTTATGAAACTTTAATAATTTTTTGCCTCGCAAGTGTGTTAAAAAACGTTGTATGAAACACGTGTGCATTGATCATTACACACTCGGCTCCTTTATCGCACTCGCCTGCGTCTCGCGCGAATAATACCGCCTCGAGTGTAATGACCAACAGAGCACACTTGTATCATAATGTAGGGCAAAACTTGGCTAATTCGTGATATGCAGCTATTCGGTGATAGATAATTGTGTTTTATTAGCAAGTTACTACTGACTTGATAAATGTACATTTTTCAATCATTATAGTATTTGCCACATTTTTAGATATAAGTTAGCAAAACTTATTTTGTCTACTATATCACAGTAAATTTAAAAAATAGTCTGATCAATGAATCGAATTTTACAAGTAAAAAACAAAACTATCACCGATTACCCAAGTTTTGCCCTACCTACATTTAAGATCGTGGCTAACTGATAACAGCTTAAGCTACGTTTAGTGCCCATTCATTACATATCGAGACCCTTCCGTACCTCGGAAAGCACGCATAGATCTTTGACAGTCGTTACGGTGTCAGAAGCTTAAAAGTCTGACAACCAGTCTTACCAAGCAGTATCGTGTTACCCAAAAACTGGATTGTGGAGGTCAAATAGGCAATGGCTCCATGCTGGTATTCAGCTCATACGGTTAGACTGGAAGTGGACCCAACTATGTAGTTGGTAAAAAAGGCAGGCAGATTGATTGATCAAATTTAAGCTGTAGGTACCTATTGGGGCTTGCCTTACGTATTTAATAAGCTAGTTTATCAAGGTTATCACTACCAAGGCACTGCCTGCATTAATATACAATTCGAGAGTTTGTTTGTTCTTTAAAATTTGATTTTAATTAATTACATTTATGATAAGAATCCATGTACATTCTACCCGTTATATTTAAACAGTTGTTAATAGTTTTAATTAAAGACTTGTTCAGACAACTCTGGCGTCTGGGAGGGTCCTTTGCACGTTTAGTCACGTTTTTTTAAGTCATTGACTTAGGATTATAGAACCTGTTTGATGTGTCTATAATAAGTTTAGCATTAATTAGTCAAAGAGGCAAATTGATATGTTGTAGGTATATTAACGCATTCAAGGACACTGAACGAGAAACAATAGAAGTTTTATTGTTATACTAGCTGTGTCCCGTGAATTCGTTTGCGTGGAAGTCGTAAGGTACACAATATACTTAAAAAACAGCTTATATTTTAATAAAATTCCCTCGTCCCCCGACCCGTCGCGTTGCATCGCCCGTCCACGCTATTACTTCATTTTCGCTTAGTGTTCTTTCTGACTTTTTCTGTTTGCTTGGCTCCTAAGGGTGGTAGCGTAATGTTAAATACCTATAACTATCCTCGAGATTTGGGCAACCAAATATAAAATGAATTTTTCAACAATTTTATGGGTTTTAATTTTTTTGCGCAGAACCCTAATTACTTTTCTAAAATAAAAGTAACCTAAGTTACTCCCTGTAATATTAGCTATCTGCCAGTAAAAGTCCCGTCAAAATCGGTCCAGCTGTTTCGAAGATTAGCCGGAACAAACACACAGCCAGACAACATTTTTAAAAATTGCTTTATTGTTATAAGTACCGTATATACTTTCTTATGCATTTAGTAAAAAAATGTTATTTTGACATTACAAACAGACACTTTAATTTTATCTATTTGTATAGATGCTATTTCTGGTGCGATTAGACGAACGCCTTAGAACATGCCTCGTTAGCTGCTCTCTCATCCAAGTTTGATGACCTCTTCTGTGCACCCGGTACAAAATATAGATGGTCCCAAGAAACAATATCGTGCATATGATCATAAGCTATACATGCTATGCATGCTTATTGCAGATACATGAAATTTGAATTCCTCCACAGCGGCTGAATTGTGTCCTCTACCGGCACTATTCTGGTTTACGAAGACTTCTTCTTTCTGTACCTTTGATTGTCACATGTTGGTATTTTTTGCAAATAATGTGTAAATTGATGAGTATCACGCAGAGCAAAGTCCAAACTAAACGCGAACATGATTTGATACCCCGCTATACTACACCACAGTTTAGTGTCCCTTGTGTTAAGGGATTCATCTTGTCGATGATCCATTAAGTGAGTGGTAGATATCTGCGTAAGTGAAATGTAAACGTTAATTAATTAAATGAATAGGTTTAGTTAATGTAGTTTGTTTAGTTAAGATTATTATTTCAGCGCTTTGATGAGAAAGCGAAACATAATTAATCAATAATAGGCCTATTCAAACAATCTCAGCATTAACTTTACTAACCACTATTTACGAATCCTAAACCAGGAATTGTTTAAAGAATTCATACAAATATTATAATAATTTTATATTGTTAATAAACTAAAACGAAAAACTTTACCAAGAATTGACTCTCACGAAAGCCTACATCTTCAATTTGTCTGAAATGCTAATCACAAGTTTGTAGAGCTTCAAAACAAAACAAGAAAAAATGAACTTTAGCCGTATTCAAAAACAAACTCGGATATTAGGAAACTCTTGAGAATGTTTACTTAGCGTGTTTTGTTTTATCAGTCAAGTGTTTGTGTTCCATCAACTTGGTAATTGAAAGTAGAGGTGTCACAGGTATTAAGTATATCGATCTTAGAGATAACATACGGTATCTTTTTAAAGAGAGAGAATAGAAAAGATAAGGTTTTTTGGATACAGTCCTTGAAACTCAAAACACAAATAACAAAAAAAAAAAGCGAAAATAATGTTATAGCAACAATAGTGTTTGCCTCACGGCTACGCCAAAAAGGTTCACTTCAGCATTAATGCCAGACAGATGTTGTCTGACGCTGGTTTTCTAATGAATCTTTAAGACAAGTGATGGGGAGTGCCAACAATTTCAACATACCAAATACATAATTTGTATAGTAATAAATAAATAAATTAGTACACACGTGACCTATGCTTTTTTTCCATTAGAAAACTGTTACAAGCCACAATATGCGTTAGACTTAGTCTGACTTAGGTATACCTATATAGACCACCCTATACTACCTACTCATGAAGAAACCTCATCTCAAGTTAGTGGTAATTGTGTCTTCCATTTTTTCTCATTAGATTTTTCCGCTCCAAATTTCGAATCTATTACTTAAATTACACCCAGATCAACCTAGAAATTCTCAAATGATATCAAAATTATAAGTTGACCAGGAACTTGTGTGCAGCGACTAGCTACAGACCGTCTCTCTGTTTTTCTTTCATTACCATAAACGTGGAAATAGCACTGAAACCTTATTTTCCCCTATTATTAGATTCGCCCTCATAACTGGATCCCTGTCTTAAGCAATAGCTTTCTCCCAGCTTTGTTTTTGTTCCAAATTTAAATTATGGTACTTTTATCACATTTATTTTATTTCGAAGGTACGATTTTTATTTAATTTTATTTCTTGCTTTGACAACTTAATATCCGTCTCATTTTCATTTTAATCTTATTTTGATTCTAGATTTGGTTCCTAAAATATTTGTCTATACAATTATAAAAGTGTCGGTAGGATATTTCAGACAATTTATAGAATTAGAATGGTACAGAGCTTTAAATACACAGAACATTTTAAACACACTATAAAAGACCTCATTCAGATTATCACGTTGAAATGAGGGTTTTTGATGGGCTTAAGGAGTTTCGTCTTAGTCAACGGTAAACAAGTTATTTTTTAAAATTTTTCTTCTTGTACAAAGATGTAGGTACGTATTGAAAATAACATTTTTTAATGCTAAGATATGGGTAGCGTGTAGCAAGTTGCCAGCACAATTGGCGATGGCACCTCCACTGCGTTTCTTTTTAGTGAATTTACATTTATATTACCTGAGTTTACCTGCCAATACGCTGCAAAGCTGTGAAACTAACAGCAATGCGCCGCCATTTTCCACTTCTTGCACACTAATCGAAAGTATATTTCACGAAATAAATATAATGTTAAAAATGGAAGACAGCGTTCATTTTATTAATTACTATCGCCTCGCCTCGCCTTGCCCAGAGGCATTCGCGCGGTTTTGACACATTGACAAAATATCGATATTTCTATATAATAAGTAAGTTTAATATTAATAAATTATACACTTAAACTTTCGGAATAAATTCTCTAAATGGTGGTGAAAACCGCATCAAATTCCGTTGCAAAGTTTGGAAGAACAACTCGGTCACAGACAGACAGAGATTTAAAATGGAAAACAAAAATATTTCTCAAACTCCGTAAGTATCGTATGATGCGGGAGCGAAACATAATATTTTGATTAACAATTTCTACGAGGTTGATTTACATTAGGTACCTGTAAGGAAATACTTCAAAGAATTGGAAATGAGAATATATAAATTGAGCCCAGTGAGATAATTTCGTTCACAGTTCTCAACTTTCTTTAATTTTAGAAACAAATGATTTAAGGCTTTAAATTGTAAAAAGGTGGAATAATAATATTAACATAACATAACATCACGCCTTGTTTCCCCGAAGGGTTAGGCAAAGATGTACCTATAGTACACCCACATTTCGCCAGTTATGTTTAAGTCCCATGTAATAGAGGGCGAGCCTATTACCATCAACCGGGCACAAATCCAGACTCCAGGCTGCTAATGTTAATATTATAGAAGAATAACCTTGTTTAAACTCTTACCTTAACTTTCTAAAGTTTTTGAGAAAGTCAAATTCATTTCTCGATTCATTCGTCATTCGTCATGTTCGTGAACGGGCGCCGTCAGTAGGGACTGGTCATCTCTTAGCTGCCACGGCTTATTTTAATTTTTGAATCGTTTTTGATTTTTATCTTTTTGTTGCGGACGCTATTAACGTGCACGTCTTTCTACATTGTTCTCACATACTTAATTTCAACATGAATGATAATAACCAACATTTTGTTACAATATTTTGATTTAAAAGAGTGTCCGTAGAGTTTCTTGCCCGTTCTTCTCTATAGAGATCGAATTGGAATGGGCAACTACAACTTTATTTATTTATTTATATATACTTTATTGTACACCAGATTACACATTACATAAAGATACATCTTAAACTACAAAATATACAATTGGCGGCCTTATCGCATACTGCGATCTCTTCCAGGCAACCTTGGAATGGACAGTGATTTTATGGACATTAAATGGGGTTGTTCTTAGTGCAAATAAAAAGTATATAAGTAAAGTATACTATAATAGATACACAGATACATACATATGCTATATAGTAGATAAATATGCCATATAATATATACATAGATACATACATACTAAATATATAAGAGACGAAAACAAAAGAAGACTGTCAGCCAGCAACGAGAACAAAATCACAACAACAAGTAATGTTCCTTCACGAGTCGTTTAAACACAGGCAGCGATTGCGCGCGCTTTATTGGAACTGGTAATGCATTCCACAAACGAGCGGCCTGGACAGTAAAGGATTTGTCAAGAAAAGTTGTGGAATGCATAGGCATTTTAAGCTTCAAGTTATCTGATGACCTTAAGGATTTCGTGTGGGAGTCGCAAAGGAACCGGAAGCGTTTCTTGAGATAGAGAGGGGAACTTTCTGACTAATTGACCGACTCTTTGACGATTCAAAAGTGCCTGTGATATCAGTTTTACATTCTGCAAAGAATATGATAGGTTTAAGGAATAATTTCATTCGACTGTCTTCACGGCGGTATGTGAGTGTGAAACGGTGAATACTGTTGAAGAATTACCGTTACTTCAATTCTAATGTTTTTTGTACAAGATAGAGACATTTCTGTCCGGTACCTGCGAGCAAAGTTCACAGGCGCTCGTGCATTATTCATTCCCTCCCTCATAACTTTCCTAACAATCGAGAACATCGGATCTTACACAATACTGGAAAAATACGTTTCATCTCCAGCGCACAAAATAATAATTATTTAATTTGCTTTTTTTATTCAGTTATCCGCATACAAAGTTACCTGAGTTATTTTTTGTTGCGAACAAAGACTTTTACCTTTTTGTAAACGTGATTTATGTCAAAATGTTCATTCGTTATTGTATGGAAATGGGAAATGGAGTTAAACTGTTGTGATGCAGGGGAGCGAGTGATGTTCAGAGTGGCTTTACAAAAGGGGGAAAAATAAAAGGGAACTCCGAAGGCGGTAAAAATAATAACGTCACAGGTATATTTACTTACTTATGTATATTGTTGCATTTTTAAGCGAATGCCGACTAGCGGAGTTGTTTGCGGTCTGTTTGTGTACGTTGATGGATTCTATTGAATCCAGCTCAAAGAATGGAATTCCAGTCGGAACTGTTGTGTGGAGTTTTCAATCATTCTCATCAACATGTGTGGGATAACTGTCGATTTGAAACTGAATCACTAAAAGCGACGGGTACCCGAGAATAACATTTATGAAGCTTTAAAGTTAGGTATGAACCTAACTCAAAAGCTACATAAATATGATATCCTTTGTATGAACAAAGAAAGAAAGAAAAGTATTTTATTTGGGATACGCACAGGAAATACAAAAAGTAAAAGAGGGACATTAAAAACTAACAAAATTAACATTTTTTTTCTTATAACAATTGAAAATCAATAATAAAGACCTTCGCGAGGCCAAAAAGGATATTAAAAAAGAACCTACTTAAAGCTTCATGAATATCATTAAAACTAGTCGGCCAAAGCCGAGCTGCGGCCAAGTAGTTTGTTGTAGGACCTTGAACTGGATTCTGAGACCGCGAAGAGTATACTAAACAGAAATACTAAATGTGCAATACCAGTAATTACTATATATTTCTAAAACTAAAAAAAAACTATACACACAAAGACACATTTCATTCATACAGCTACAAGCCAATAAAATGGCTGCCTTACAATATTATGTTACGAACATTCCAACTATCGTTCCTTTCGGCAATTCGCCTGTCAACAAGCTCCAGATATCTGTCAGTGCCCACCCTCAGTAAAACGCGAGTTTGTGCACGTAATTGAAAAGGGATCGCTGGCCAGTCTTTTCACCGCTGTCAGATTGACGTTTAGCTGCCAAATTGACAGCTGCCGGATTCATCTATCTTGATAAAGTTCCTGAATATGTCCCTATGTCTAGTTGTGTCTATTTATATGTAGGTAGGTATGTGTTCATAATTTTATTGTACTAAGTATACCTACATACATAAATAAACTCGCACCTTGTTCCCATGGGGGTAGGCAGAAACTACAGAACGCCACCTGCTACGATCCTTACATACTCCTTTTGCCTCGGTTACATTCATACATCTGGTCATACACGCATGCCGGTTGCGAATACTACGCATCTGACGTTTCTGAAGAACATCACCAATAAGATCACTATATGTCTTCCTAGGGCGTCCCCTCCCGGCGTTTCCACTCACATCTGCCGTGTAAACACCTTTTGTTAGTCGACTTTTATTGTACTAAGTATGTTGGTTATTATTAGAATAGTAGAGCCGTCTTCTCAAATCTCATATAACTGATATGATTGGTTGATTGAAATGACAAAATCCAATTAAATTACTCGACAGCAAATAAACGTCAGTGGGCTTTTGGAAGCCGGGGTTTGGCCTTTTCGGATACAAAAACATGCAACGATTTTGCTCGCGTTCGACTAACAGGAACTGGTTCTAAATTGACTGACACGTTCTTTTTTTGTCCTATCTATCAGACATACAGATAGATGGACGGACAACTAAGTAAGCCAAGTAAAATCCTTAAAAAATAATCTCAACAGGTACCTTGGCTTTCTAGAAAATCTTTTTGGATAATATAATAATTTTTGTCTCGGAATCGCCTTCAGTAGATTATATCTTGCTGTTATCGTATGAAAAGGTAATTTTCAATAAACACAAAAAACTTATGGAGATCGTATTGGGAGCGGTATTTGTAATACAGTCTGTCTTGAACAAAACCTCATTTCATACAAGGAAAGAACGAGCATGAACTTTAAATGTATTTCTTTAATTCTCTTGTCCCGCAACAGTGCCTATACTATGTATATATATATACATATATATAATATCCCTATTAGGACTGTATTTAAAGTAATTATAGAGACTAAACTAACTGCCAAAACTGGTATGGTAATCTTTAAACCACGAAATGAGTTAAGTCGTAATGCAGGGAAAAGAAAGAAGAAAAATGAAGACGGGCGAGATTATTTTAGCAATTTTTTTACGCCTGTCTTTTGTTTATTATTTTTACGGTCAGACTCGGCAATAAAATTACGATACAGTAGCGCAATTTTAGTTAAGATATTCCTTGGATTTTGGCTCAAAATTCACACAACAATGCAGATCTTTAGCGAAGAGCAAGATTTCGTGAATTGGATGAACTTGTTTCCACCAGAAGCGCATTTGGTTATGACGGCTTTTGGCCCAGTTCAGCGAATACTATTTTAGCTGTTTTCTTTAGCTACCGTGGAAATTAATTAAATAACTGTATTTTGTTTGCTCCTGCAAATGGCAGATTTAATAAAGAACTATTTTCATGAGAATGAAAAAGATGAATAAACTTTTGGAAAAATAAAACACAGCATAGCATAGAAGTGAGATTTAAATTGAAATAAGACCTTTGCTCATTGACACGATGCAGGTTAAGAATAAAAAAATAGGTAGAAGTCAGCATCATCATAATAAAATCAGGTGAAATAGAGGTCAAACCTGTTTACGTTTGACCTCTATTTCACTACTTATATTTATTTATTTATTAAAATCTCCCTTACAATTATAATTATAATATGAAAACTAGGAACAAACACAAATTTGTTGTACCTACAACAAGGCTCAAGAAAATAAGTGGCTCGTTCAGATGTCAATGTATACGTTTTTATAATAAACTTCCAAGCCCCGTTCAAGATCTGAGCCTTAATAAATTCAAATCATTTATTAAACGTAAGTTGTGCCAGAAAGCCTTTTATACCGTTAAAGATTACATTGATGACAAAAAGGCGTGGGATTGAGCTGCTCCAACTAATTTTAATTTTTTTTTAATATACATACTGATTTTTTTTTGTTCTTTTCTTTTTGCTATTTTTTTTCTTATATACACATTGTCATTGATGAATTTTATATATACAATGACATGAATATTTACTTTGTATAATGTAATATTATTTTAATTACTGTGAATGTGAAGACTATGTGGGTCCTTGTTTTTTTTTTTTTTCTTTCAGCTTTAATCATAGTTTGCCAGTTTGAGTAAATTATGCGGCCTACCCAAATGTCCTTTCTTTGGTATTGTTCGTCGAATCGTTGAGCTCCTTAACTTTTATGTTGAGCTGTACGATTACTGACATATGCTTGCACTGACTGGACAGGTCCACTCAATCTGTGTGGTTCTTTCCTCAAAAGACTATTTCAGACACCAACCTACATGGTCTTCAAATGATCTGACCAAGATTATGTCTGGACTTTAAAAGAGACTGTGACCTCTGAGTTTGTTTCGGCCTTTCTTCTCAGAGTAGTCAGATAGGAAACGCCGGCCTCATCTAGTTTAAAAAAAAAATGTTTGACATGTAAAAGTGTTTGTATAAACCTACTTACAGAAAAAAAAATATAGGTGTATGCATCTAATACATATTTAGATACTTATTTAGATACTATTTAAATATAGGTAAAAAGACTAAAACATAAATACAACACAATAACATTCTACCTACATTAATCTACATATATTAAATTATATCACAAAATAAATAACAGTGTCCTTGCAAATATACTCAAATGACACGTGAACACATCAATTTTGCCATGAAGCTCGTTGATGATACGAACTCCCCGGGTCACAGGTGTTTTGGCGAGTAGGTTGGCCCTGGCTGTCGGCATGGCCAGCAGTGGCGGGCGCCGCCGCCTCCACACATAGCGGTCTGGTACGCAAAAACTCAAGCACTGCAGCACTCCTGGATTATGTTCAATGTTACGAAGTAATTTGACCAGATACGCGACAAGTGCAAACTCCCGTTGCACTCTCAATTCATTGTACCCGACCATATCCAGTACAAATATTGATTATATGAGTCCACTAATCGCCAATTTGCCTTGAGCAAGCGGGGTGATGAATGCTCATGCCTTCTCTGTATGAGAAGAGGCCTTAATTTGCCCTACAGTGGAACAATAGCAGGCGGGTATTATATAGAGGTCAAACGCGTCCCAATCCGATGTAAAAAAGCACAAGCAACGTTAATTACAAAGCAACGTAAAAGTCAAAATATTTAGACAACCTGTAACTGCCAAAATGAACGACCCAAAAATATGATTCATGAATAAAAAAGTCACATCAATGCAAATTGGTTTAATTAATTTCAGTCTCCCTAATCCTGTTGAAGCTTCACAATACGTCAAGGTACGTAAACAAAAATTCATTTCGGAATATAATATGAAAACGGTTATTTTTGTGCAATTAGTTTTAACGAGCGTACGGGGACGGTAAAACACCTAAGTGTTTTCCAAATTATACTTTGGTTTTAATATGACTTTGATTAGCTGCTGAGACTGTAATTTTGCAACGACCGACGGGATGAGATTGCTGGTTGGTTTTTAAAAGAGGGGGTGTTTTTGAAGTCAAAACTTCTTTAGGCGCGTTGAGAACTTTTTTTAGGGGAAAATCTTACGGTATCAATCGTACGGTAGACTCAACACTAGAGGGCGCTATAATATTACTCTATTTAGCACACTAATGTCTTTGAAATAGATGTCATAATCGCATGCAACTGTTAGTTTTAACTTTTCACTTCTATCGGCAGTGCCCATGACTGCCTATTTTTTATAAGGAATCGTGATTCTCAATATTTAACAGTTAATGCAGAGTTTATTTTGAAGCCAGCGAACGTCGCTATTTTTTAGAATGCCACACGCCTTCATTGCGTTTGTATTTGTACCGGTTGTGTCAGAAATAGCAATTTATTTATAACTGAAAACGTATAAAGGCAATTTCAGCTGCTATTCAGAGTTTTATATTTTGTGTAACATTGTTAAAATGTTAATTCTGAATGGCATGGAGTTTATCTCAGTATTAGATAAGTATACCTCATGTTAAAACATTCCCTAATAAATAAATAAATCTAATATTGACTTGTTTTTCATCGTCTAACGGCCGAACCCATTAACCTATCTATCACCAGTTTTGGCATACTGGAGATAGAAAAACATTTCTATCTATGGTTTTAATGTCCCATTAATATATACATATAAGAGAGCGTGGAATCTTACCGGCCTGACATAAGGATAGATAGAGTTATACTGTCTACCATCAATAGCGATCTGTCTTTTACTGAAAATAGGTTATTGTGTTCGGTCGTAAGAGCAATAGACTTGATGTCAGTGGCAACAAAACTACAGGCATAAGCTAGCCTCTTATTCTATTGAAATTCATACTACAGTAGACCATTTGTTACCATCGATTGTGCCTTCTAAGGCCCGTCAAATGGCTTTAAACTAATTTTAAGTAATGCTTGAGTCTTGAGGGATGTTCTGTAATACGGGCCTAATACACTCAGATAAGCAAAGCAAAATAGAGCACATTTTTCTTCCGATATTTTGCCTATCCGCGTCCAAGCGTTTGGCCGTCTAATCGATACTACATTTGTGAACATAGTGCCTCAGTTCGGAGGATGAACTTCCTAAAACCTGATGTTCCGGGTGAATGCTGCTTCAAAGCACGCTTTTAGCGTCCGGCGTACCGATATTGCAAAAAGTTTGGGATTCTTTTGACTAAATAGGAAGCTTGAGGTGGATCTAGTTTTAATTTAGAGGCAAAACAACGTCAGTGCTGTTGTATCAAGTGCTATGGAACATAATTCTAGGAATAAGGTTTAGAATTTTAGAAAGCTCTTGACTTAGAAAGACTTGATAATGAGCAGACGGAAAAACCATCCATTCGTTTTTTTCAACAAGGAACTCTTATAGTTTCGCCATGTCCATCCGTCTGTCCGTCTGTCCGCAGCTTAGCTCAGAGACTCTTAGTACTAGAAAGCTATAATTTTGCATATTTTTTGGATATTCATATTAATCACGCCGAGAAAGTGGTAAAATAAAATCACGAAAAAAACATTTTTTTACGGTAGGTACTTCCTCTACACGTAAAGTGGGGATGTTTTTATTTTCTCGTATACCACATGGTGTGGGATGATGTAGGATAAGTCTTTAAAAAATATTGCAGTTTTGTGAAAACAAATATTCGACTAAGGGACCCGTTTCTGAAATATTAAGCTTAAAACTGCTAATTTTTGTTAGAGTCAAGTGTCCTCTCCTTTTTTTTTGGATGGGAAATCATCAAATGACTTCTCCCGCTCTGGACGGAGCGGGAAGGCGTCAGACTTTTAGTGATTAAAACCCACCCGTGTTCCTTCTGTTGCCTGTGCCGGGGCCACGGTAACTCTTTCGAACATCCCGCAACCCTAGCTGGCATCGGCCCTAGCGGACCCCGTCAATAGTGCTGACATCTCTCTGAGGCGCGCGTGGAACACAACGCATAGTCGACTCGCGCCTGGTCCTTACCAGACGGCGAGCTACCCATTGCTCGCCATCTGCAAGCCCGCGCCTACGGTGGCCGGGAATCGACTGCCAATTCTCGACGCCCAGGGCGTCTCCTGCGGCGACTAGGGGCGTGAGGGCGCAAATCTTGCCTCTTCCTCACGCTTTCCACCTCCTCCTTCGCGAGCATTACTACCTCACAGAAGGAGGTGATGGCTACCCATTGACATGGCGGTGCTCCGCCCAAGCCGGGCAGACCTCCACCGTATGCTCCATCGTGTCCTCCGGGCGATCCACACAGTGGTGACACCCGGGCGTTTCCGCCAGCCTCCGGAACAGATATCTCCCGAAGCACCCGTGTCCGGTGAGGACCTTCGTCAGGCGGAAGGTGAGGACGCCGTGGCGCCTCTCCAGCCACTCCTCAAAGAGGGGACTTATCGCCGCAATTGAGGCGTGCCCAAGTGTCCCCCTTGCCAGCTAAACTGTTAGTTTTGAATTTAAAAAAAAAAATCCCGGTAGTAGTATATGCAATGAAGTTAAAAGGAAACTTATCACAAATAAGAAGACTTTACAAGTTCACGAGTAATAGTCGACTAACTTACATTTGCAGTTAGAATCTATGAGAGAACATGTTTTTCAACTACAATGTTAAGTTTGTTCTTGGGATAAACTCATCCCAAATACGGAACTCTTCATTGTGCGTGGTCCGACATGCACTTGGCCGGTTTTTTTTTTACTATGGTTGAGCCACGTGGAAGCTCAGAACAAATCTCAGAATTTGTTGGTTTAGTTTCCAACATGGCTGCGAAGATCCACGTGTTTCTCTATTTCGAGATAAAATAAGCCGTATTTACATTATTGTGGAGACGTTGTTTAAGAAAAGGATGAAACATTATTTAGAAAGCAGTGCAGTGGTACACATGTGTACCAAGGGTAGGTATAGATCTGAGAGGAAAGCCACAGTTGCTGTTCAGAAACGACATTAGGTATAACCTTTTACTAAATAAATGTTATAAATGAAACAAACAGGAGTATCTTGGAGTGGCCCCTTAGGCAGCAATGACTTGCCTACCCTACCTCTTTTATTCCCCAGATGGAAAGTGTCTATTTGTATACTGACCATAAAAAAGAGGCATTTATTTCCAACAGTAAATTTTCATCGACATCACGAAACTACAATTAATATCGACAAAATGATACAAGAATGAATGAAATCCATCAGTGTATTGTGTAATTTATCTGCAACGCATGTCGAAGTGTGGTCTCATTGTCTGCAATGTTTGTATGTCCATTGTCAACAATGCTATTGCTCTCAGAATTCTCATTTTAATTAAATACTTCCTCGACTGCCTCGTTGGTCTAGTGGTCGCTAGCGCTACTGCTGAGCATGATGAGGTCCTGGGTTCGATTTCCACGTCGGGCAAAGTGTTAGTGAGTCTGGATTTGTGCCCGGTAGATGGTAATAGGCTCGCCCCCTATTACATGGGACTTAAACATAACTGGCGAAATGTGGGTGTACTATAGGTACACCTCTGCCTAACCCTTCGGGGAAACAAGGCGTGATGTTATGTTATGTTATTAAATACTTCCGAGCCAATGACATGCAAGCTTTTCGAAAAACTCGTATATTGTTTCCAATAAAGTATTTAATTATGAACATCATTTTACCTGCGGTTGAAAACTACAAACCAATACAGACGCAATACATGATCCAATTGTTCCATAATGCTTCGATAAAACAAAGCAAACCTCATGTACTTTTTTTAAATTTAAATCTATTTCTTTTTTATATTGTGGTATTCTATTATCGCTGTTATTCCTCGTAGGTTATGCATCCCACATAGAAAACACTATAACTATATACCTACGTGTCTTTTCATTACACCCCGCCACCACAATTACAGTTAAAAAAGTCTCCGTTTCAAGGTAGGAGGCAAAGCTGCTTGTAGAATAAAATAAGTTAAGACACCATATTAAAAAAATAACATCACAAAGAATGTCAAATCACCAGGCTATTTAAATACATAGATAAATACCCCATCGTAAGGTAACAGCGCTCAGTTTCGGAACTTCTGGGTTTTTTGTATATCAATGTTCTGGTCGTACAAATATTGCGCGGAACAAACTTCGTCCAATATCTTTTTGTTGTGAACGTCGCGATTAACTTTGTTGCGTCGTTCGCCTACTTTATTTCTTGCTACATACGAGCATGAAACTGTTTTGTTTTTTTTTCTTGGTTAAAAAGTTGTGAAGTTGATACGGCGTTTTTATCGTGGAAGTTTTTTTAGAGGGGATGGGAAAATGCAATGTCTTTGTTATTTTGGTAATAATATGTGTCGCAGAGGTGATGTGGTGACGCGGCCATTGTTTGATTTATTCGATTACTATACTGTGACTTTTCTTCATCTATAGACGCAATATATCATACTACCTACATACCCACTAGTAATTGTATTTCTTCCGGAAATCTAAAAGCTTCAGTAAAGTAACTTTATTTCACAAGCAAGTCAAAGCTTAGACTATCTGAGGTACGTATTGTTAACACGCCAGCCGTCGTGTTCGCAGTCTCGCCTAGCGACGGTACATTGCGAGTAACGTTCAATTTTAAGTAACCAATGCCACAAAATACATTGCGTTCCAAAACCAGCCAAGGAAAATTCTAAACCAAAATTGAAAAATAGTTTTTAAAATTTACACGAATTTACGTTAAACGTTAGCATAATTATTTTAATACGGCAAAGTTGCAAGCTTTCCTATCCAAATATACTGCGTGGAGATAAGCGGTATTGCGGTAATTTATGAATAGATTTACTGAGTGGCTCCGGCGTGCATTGAACGTGCTATTCTAGAGCGCTTTGCTTTGCCAATTTACATTTTTATTATCCACCCCGTGTGAGCTGTTTGCACTGTGACAGTACAAACATTTTCCGAAGCTTGTGTCGCTCCAATTTGCGATACCAAAGGTTCCAAGCCCCTGCTAACCAAACTAGTGTGTTTTTAATTTGAAAGCGTCCGGCTTGTTGCTCTCTCGGTTGGAAGAATTAGAAAAACGAAGAGATTTCCGTTTGTTAAGTGAGCATTTCTATATTGGAAAAATGTTGTTGATTTGTTCGGAAGCGAAGTTTTTATTTAGCAATCGTTGCCAGATTGTGAAACAGGCGCTGCGTCTTTTTTTTTGGTGTTCCGTCTGAATATTGGAAAAATATGGATTCGATTCTTAGTAAACTTTTTATTTGGAAAACGATGTTATTTGATTGCTAAACGTTTATTGAATTATTGAAGTTAGAACTTAAAACTGTTTTCATTTTATTTCTCTTTGACGTCAAATCAATTAATTTGATGTTAAAGAGGAATAGAGGAAGAAAATTGAGTAATTTTCTCATAATATCATGGTAACTGACAGCGTGTAGATAGATATTCCTTGTACCTGACGCATGTGGCAGGCAATCTCCAACATCCTTCAGATGTAGCGAATGTAGCTGTGGTTCAATATCCGGACCATGCTCCGATCGCTTTACCTTCATATTTCATGTAAAGGTGTCCATCAAAATATCCGTCCGTTCCGTTTATATAGTGACGATACATGCCTGCAATCGACAACAAAATGTAATCTGCATCAGTTTTCGGAACCCTAAAATTGAGATCCCATTCAGGGAATATAGTAACAGCCTGTACAGTTCATATTAATCTAGTTCACAAGAAAATTTTTCGAATTTGGAATACAGTCGCTTTTCAGAACAGCAAAGAAGTATTGGATTTTTTGCACTGGCAATGCATCGGGGACTGATTAACGAGCGCGCGTCGCGTTTCGTGACTCCTGACGTTTTAAATGCTACACTCGTTTACCGCGTGACTGAGAATACGCGCCACGTTTTGATTTTACCTTCCCTCCTTTGTTTTTGCCTTCCCCCTCTTCTGTTTGGCTGCTGCGGTAGGTATTTGTTTCTGCCTCTAGGGTTTTTGTATGCTTACCGTGTAGTGACATACTTTCGGTGTTCAGTATGGTTTGAAAATGTTTTTGGGCGTTTGATTTTTGCTTTGCGCTTACTGGAATGATTCAAGTATTTTTTCTTAATTTTGAGGCGATTTAAATGTTTTGATTGAAAATTATAATTTTAACGAATATGCATTGGTGTTAAAAAAAGTCTAAAAAGACACTTATGAGGATCTATTCGCAAATTAGATAGTTTTTTGAAAAAACTACATTTTATAGCAACAGGATTCACGGAAACAAGTTAATGGAAATCCATAATGATACTGTATTAATTATAATAATTATAGCCCGTAATTAATGAACTCTAGCATAAAATTGAACATCCGGTCTTGTATGCCAATTAACGTTAATTAATAATAATGAAAAGATAAACTTACTGCAGTGATTGAGCCGCACCAAATCATGTGCCCTCGTTATATTGAACACGATAATACTCTACGACGACCACAAAGAGTATCGGAGCATAAAATTCGAGGGAACACAGTTTACCAATTATTAATGACAAGCTTCAATGGACCAGAATGGAATTCTGCCCAGAATTGTATTCTGACCAGAATAACCAGAGAGCAACGAATGGATTCGAATGCACAGACATGCCAATTGAATTTAATAGAAAAGTAATTAAGCTGATCTCTTATAGCGGCGGTCAATTTATTTTATCGGGCAGCGGGACGCGATGGGAAATGAACGTGTCCGCCGCGGGAATTGTAGGGTTAACTATCTGGTTTTAACGTTACTTTTAACTGGCAGAGAAAGATTAACCCCGATGCAGACCTCGATAGGGGATTGTTTTTAATCGAAATTGAAGCTGAAGAAGCAAACCTTATTTATAATCCTACTAACAATATATTATTATAAACGCGAAAATTAGTGCAGATGGATGGATAGATAGATGTTTGTTACTCTTTCACCCAAAAACTCCCGAACGGATTTGGTTGAATTTTGGCTCACAGATAGATTATAACATAGATTAATATATTAGATACTTTTTATCCCGATACCCCTACAGGACCGAGACTTATGCTGGTCAAACCGCGGAGTGCTGATAGTATTATAAATGCGAAAGTGAGTTTGTTTGTTTGTTATGCTTTCACGCTAGAACGGCTAAACGGATTTAGATAAAATTTGGCATTCAGATAGTTTATAACCTGGTTTAAGACAGAGGATATTTTTTACTTCGGTAGTACGTTCCTGTGGGATAATTTCTAACCTTCATGCAGGTGAAGCTGCGAGCAAAAGCTAGTTTATCAATAAATGCTTTTTTTGTTAAGCGTTAAATTATGCTAATTTAGGTTTTACATAACATAACATCACGACTTGTTTCCCTGAAGGGTTAAGCAGTGATTTACCTATAGTACACCCACATTTCGCCAGTTATGTTTAAGGCCCATATTATGTAATAGGGGGCGAGCCTATTGCCAATTTAGGTTTTAGCTACATCATATTCCTTAACAAAGTGCCTAATAGAGTATTGTTCGCTTCAATCTAAAAATGTTAGTCAGACTTCAATCTAAAAATATTTTCGTTTAACTTTAAAAGGTATGAACAAGAATTTTACTCTTTCGTAAATCCTCAGTTTAATATACGTACTTTGCTAATAACTTAAAGGATTCTGTTTTTAGGAAAAGGGCGCAAAATGTTGGCTTAAAAGTTTTCCTCGAATTTGCTGAAGTAGGATTTATCCGATAGATGGTAAGTCGCAAGTGGTTTGTTTGTGTCTTCCGCAGGAGGTTGGCAGCCCCATCTTCCCATAATTGACTTTCCTTGTATTCCTTCAAAAGTTATTCTAAAACCCGAGGCGAGCGCTGAAATTCTAGTAACATTTTAGACAAAAACTCTTTTAGTAGAGAATGGAAGTGTTAAGAAATACGTATTAGACAATCGTTTCATGGAAGCAGAATTTAAACTTAAATTTGATATAAAAGATCTGGACGTTTTATGACGAAATAATATTTTTATTCACGTGTTTAGCAAAACGTTTGAGCAGTTTACATGCTATAATATTTTTACGTGTTTAAATAAATATGGCCGTCCGTTTATGAAAGTCAGAGGGAGATTGCGAAGTACCTACTACCGATTTTCACGACACAGTAAGGATTCATTGATATGCATTGATACAACATCCAACATCGGTTGATACCGCTAGACAATATAATAAATTCATACATGTAGTTACTTATTCCATTTCGTTATCTTGCTGTAATCACTCAGAAAATTTTTACACGTCTAAGATTATAGAAGAAGCTAATCTGCATCGCGGTCGAAACGCGTATGCCAGTGACGTTTAAATAAAACTTCCGCCATCTTTCGGAGTATAGTCTCGCAAATGGTAATACAGCGCGAGTAAATGGCAAGAGTTCACAACTCGCCCCGAGGCTGCGCTAAATAGGGAAAGTTTGTGTTAATATGAGATATTTTTATACTGCCATGTCGCTTTACTGTCAGAAGAGATCGTAACGACGGAAATATCGTATTATCTTAATAGTTTTTTAAGTGGGAATCGTGGGGGTTTTGAATTCCTTATAAAAGTTTGTTAGAATAAAAGTTGTGCTTACAGAACAGTATTTTATTAGTGCTTAGATGAACCATACGTTTTAAATAAATACAAATGGAACCTTAAACCAATTCCAAGTTCACAATAAACCAAACTAAAGAAAGAAGCAAACAGAATTTAAATTACGCCTTAAAATAACAGCTCAACATCTCGTTACGGTCGACTGAATGCGCTCCAAGGCGAAGAGCTCACAAATTATGAGGCTCTCCCTGCGGCCGTTTAAATAATCTCGGGGTGCAATAAAAGCCGTCCGGGCTATATATTGCAAGTACAGCGAACCCATTAGAGGGCGCAGTGCAAACATCCTCGCAAACGAATGGCCTGGCCATGGGTAAACCCAGACGTACCAAGGAACACGCAGTAAGAGCCTTAAACTGTGTGTGCTTTGCACTCAATTATTGGCGGCCGATTAGAACTAGTAGGTAAACATTACTAGTTGAGTTGTTTATAAACTAGTTGTATTATAGTGAAGCTGTGGTGGTCCGTTTACGGAGATTAAATAAGTTGCCTGAACTTTTTCGTTTGATCCCTTTTTAGTTAACATACGGATTTAGTTCATGAACGATGTAGTTGGGGGCTTTGGGTGTTTTGTGAAGATGAAAAATAGAAATAGTTCTTTTACGGTCGGCAACAAAATCTCTTTGAGTCTATTTTTGGTATTGTACACTCGAAGTACTCACATTCATTTCAATGTAACGAAGTTTGGACTTTTTTTTTAAATTTAGAAACACGATTTAGATTTGTTGAAACAATTTTGAACAATGAATTGCAATAAAAACGTGAATTTAAGTAAATATTTACTGTGAACAACTAGCATCCACTTAAAAAATATAAAAAAAAAAACCTTTTTTTTCAAAGAAATTACATTTCGCGCCACTCACATTCCATTATACACAAAAAGGACGGCATTCATGCTCCACGCGTGGCTAGTCAGATAGGTACCGACACAGTGCATATTTCTACAGCAAATAGCTGGCTGGTTGCTGGCTTATCTCGCCGTGTCGTGCACTTAGATGTTTACAGCTAACCCCGGTCACTTGATACTAATATTTGCATACAACCCCGCCGGGATTAAGCTGTGAAAACAACATAACAATATAATTAACAATCTTTAAAATGTTAGTGGTTGCGTCGGGACGGGGCCGCACGGTAAGTTTTCTTTAGCGAGCGTTGTAAAATAAAAATTATAATAAAGTTTGTTGGTTGTTGTTTGTAAGTTTGTTATTTACAGTAACCATTTTGAACTTCCTCACTGTTTTGGGTTGGTCAAAATTATATTTAATGCCGTACTATAGTAAGGTCACGGAAATTAATTGTTAAGCAAAATTTACTACTAAATTAATATGTCCGTATATTCAAATGGTAACTGTCATTCTTTGACAGGTATGAAATCGCTATAACACGGCAAATTGACGTAGGGTGTCAATTTTCTTAGCAATTATATTTTCCCTGATATTACGTACAAGTATGCAAATATCTATAATGTCTACTGTCGATGGATTTATGCATGTGAATAAGTTCAGTAGTTAAGTAGTTGGTAGTTAAGTTCTGTTTTGTTCTGTTCTGTAGATGGGGTCTAAATTCTCATTACGTTTTTATAATTTTATTGACGCAAATTATTGCGTCATTAAAATTGTAATAGTTACAAGATGTTTCCTATCGAATCGTTTTCAACAATTTATTCTTTTTGCTGGAAATTTTTGCACACAGTGATCATTTTCCTATATTTTCAGTCCCGCTGAAATGTACCAAGTAAATGGTTGAAAACGAAGTTTAGTTTCACTTAGTTCAACTTACACAATTGTGAAAATGGAACGGACAATTTCAATTCTACTCTATTTATTTCTCGATAGAATTCACAATAACGTCGACTCACAAACAAAGCAGTAAATTCTTATAATGCTCATTGCGGTCCACATTCTTATTGCAAAACATTATGGCGCTTAGAAAATGTACGATAAATCAATCGTTTGGATCCGAAACCGAGAGGGTGGTACTATTGCTAATACCAGAGCATTGTGGTCGGATAATAATCGCTGCATTGTCGCGAGCTCGGCTATGATCTGGGATTACCAGGGCAATTGCTGGAATACAGCAACGAGGCTCAACTCTTCGTACGAACCCCCAGTGTGTACATCGCCCTATATCGATGCCGGTCTACTAATCTGTTAAGCTGCGATCGTGAGAGATACACCTAATATAGGGGTATTTACAGTATAATTAGTGGACTCGGGTCCGGCCTGATTACGTGGAAATAGATTGATGTAGAGAATAAACCAATTCAGCTCAGCGAGCCAGGATTATAGATATCTGCACGTATTAATGAGGGTGATTTGGCGTGGTCGTTACATTTTATTGGTGTTTTCCGCTTGTTCTCTTCCTTGTGTTTTCGTTTCTTACATTTTATTAAGGCAGGTAGAGTTATGTGGGTATCTTGTGCGCGTTTGATGTACTGTAATGGAGTAATTTTTCATAGAGATCAATGAGTCGGATGTTTTTCAATTGGGCTTGGATGGTTTTTGGCTGGTTGGTTGTTCATTCTATTATACTTAGCACGTATAAATGATAAATGATTTTATTTCTGTAAGTAGGTTTATACAAACACTTTTACACGTCAAACTTTTTTTTTAAACTTGATGAGGCCGGCGTTTCCAGCAAAAAGAAAAGAACAAAAAAAAATCTGTGTGTATATTAAAAAAAAAAGAAATTAATTGGAGCAGCTCAATCCCACGCCTTTTTGTCATCAATAAATAAATAAATAAATAAATAAATAAATATCTTGGGACAACTCACACACGGCCATCTGATCCCAAGCTAAGCAGAGCTTGTGTTATGGTAACCAGACAACTGATATACATACTTATATAATTTATAAATACATACATATTATAGATAAATTACACCCAGACACAGAACAAACAATATGCTCATCACACAAAGTTTGTCCTGGGTGGGAATCGAACCCACGACCTCCGGCTTTGCAGTCAGGGTCACTAACCACTAGACCAACAGGCCTGCCTTTCAATGTAATCTTTAACGGTATAAAAGGCTTTCTGGCACAACTTACGTTTAATAAATGATTTGAATTTATTAAGGCTCAGATCTTGAACGGGGCTTGGAAGTTTATTATAAAAACGTATACATTGACATCTATATAATATAATAACGCTAGGCATGATGATTACCGAGGTATTTAAGCCGGCATTTAGCAATGCATTATTATTACAAACGGCACTATAGCTAATATTTCCGGACCTTACCATATTTCAAGGTTGTAAGTCATCAACCTGATTCAACGCACTGTGAAAGTTGTAATAAAACACTCACCTTTCATAGTTTAAATTGTCCCCATCTAGATTAAATTTACGATCCTATTCAATGTGCACCACATGGGTGGGGGTCCAAATGGTATTTAGAAAACATAACAGGTACGGTCGGCCAAGAAAGTGTTTATCAGTTCTGCAGATGAAAATCTCGGTAAAGTTGACTAGAAAAATCAGTTCCGTAACTTCAATTTTAAAATGGAACGCATGCCGTCACTACAATTCATAATCTTGGAAGAGAATCTTGTCATTCTTATGACGTGCAAGCGAATTTCAATATTAGTTTCTGTAGACCACTTTTTGATCAACTGTACACATGTCGTACAAAGGCTGTCGAAGAAAAGGCTCGTAGTATGGGGAGTATTGATCTGTCATGTATCGGTCTAGACGGGAAATGATAGAGAGGACCAACTTAAAATAGCTTCCTTGACGTCACAGCGTGTACCATACACAGTATGTGATACTTTTGGCTTTAAAATTAAGTATCATGTAATCGATGGGCTGACCATGAATGCCCATCTTTGTGGGCATTCACGGTCAGCCCATCGCGCAAAATGGCGTGATGTATTAACATCCAAAATTTGATCGTGGATGTTAAAATCCGTTGGCGTGATGTAAAAGTCAGGATGTCCAATCGTTCCATTTGACTTTAGTCGTTTGTAGCCAAATGGCGCTATGGTGAATGCCCACTTAAAGAAAGAAAAAGAAAGAAAGAAAGAAAATAGGTTAATAAAGGGTTTGTTAAATATGTAGCTTGAAGTTTGTATGTAGTGAACATTTCACAAAAATCAAAATGTTCTGAATGTTTGATGTGTTTGATTATATTGCGTGCTTACATATTATGAACTTCATTGTAGTGCGTTGCAAAGTTACTAATTTTACGAAATGTGCAATTTATTAATTAATAGGTAGCTGCTACAATAATTGTAAAAAATCACGGTGATAGAACGGACCTTTCAAAAGCCAGCGTTATGAACACCATCGAAAAGAAAAAGAACATTGCAGACATCCAGTCTCTGCACAAAATAAAATCAACCTATATCACTTCAGACCTTCAAACACAAAATCAAATAAAACTCAATACCTACATTCGTTCACAGTTGACAGTAGTCGTACAGTGGAACTGTATTGAGCAATCATGATGTGAAACGTCCCGTGGCCGCCCGTTTCTCATTTACTCACGACTCGACGTCGTATACTCTCATCGTAGAATGTTGCCATCGTCTCGTACGAACGTGATATTGTTACCGACGCAGCGCACTTTTACACGTGCTTTTGAACAGCGAATTTTGTGTAAAATTGCGCAGTTTTGGTTTATATTTTATAGTTATGGTGATGTTTTATGTTTGCTATAGATTTTGGGTAGGAGAGTTTTACTGTTAGTGTCAGCCTGTACCATTCCACTGCTGGGCAAAGGCGACTTCCAGTGCTTGCGATCCAGTTCTAATGCTAACTCCAGTGCTAACTCGTTCCGCTACTACGAGAGAGTTGTAATATAATGTTTATTGGTTCTAATGTGAAGAATATTGCACTACCAATGTTAATGCCATAGTAAAATTTTGAGATAACTGGTGTCAAAATTCATGTACGTAGATGATTTTTGAAAATTGTTGATAAACTTCTTCCTTTAAATTTTAACTGTTTAATATTTTATAAAATTTGGACATATCGAAAAGTTTGTTAAAGTATTAGGTACCCAATGGAATAGCAATAAAGACCATTCAATTTGAGAGTTTAGAGAAAATTGATATTTAGTGAGGAATTCTGCGAAATTTTCACAAATATTGTAAATAAAAATTAGGTTTTCTCGAATCCCATGAATTTTCACCTAGGTTTTTTGGGGTGTTTAATTGTTGCAAATGGGTCACACAATTACGTCCTGAAAGAATTACGTCAAATTACAAGTTACCCGTATAACTTATAATTGTTTTGTCGATATTATGGTTTATTATAGATGTTTTTTTAAATCATTAAAATCAATTGATTACCATAATTTCATCCCTTTTTAAGATTCAGCAAGCTTTTGTCGTTGGATAGAATTAGTCTGGATTTCTTCACAGCGTGAAATGGTTACCAATTTACAATATCCACACTTTTGCACATTGGTACGTTTCAACGTGTCGACGTTTGTGTAAGATTGTGCAGTTTTCTCTGGTCTTTTTTTATCATTTCAGAACACTGGTTGGCTGCACTTACTTTGAGCAACGAAAGATGTTGCAAAGTAGACACTTAAATTTCTTTTAAAGAAAGTTAAACATTTGTTGAATATAAACTACAGCTTACAAAGCAAGAATTTGTTAAATAAATATTTTCGTTTCTATAAATTAATCTGCAACCAGCTTTATTTTATCTCTGAAATCCTAATCCGATACCAATCGAAATTTTTTCGTGACTTATTTCTTATAAATCGCTTTTTATTCGGTGTTAAACAGACAAATCGGATTCCGAATGGATTAGCTTGTCGTTATAAATCTTATTTCAGAACACTGTTAGCTTATTTGCATGGTTTAAATTTGGATAGTAGGTAGTAGCGGAATGAGTAATGAGCACTTAGAATAAATTGGCTATGATGAAAACCTATTTTTGCTATATTTCAATAAATTTAATAAGAGTAGCTTTAGTTGACTTGTCATGCGTTTACATTACATTAGCTTCTGCCCCCAACTTCGTCCGCGTGAAATTTCTTGTGCCCCCGACCCACCCCATCACATCGCATCGCCCGCCCGCACTATACTTCGTTCTCGCTTAGCGTTCTTTCTGATTTTTTTCATTTTTCTCAGCTCCTAAGGATCATAGCGTGATGTTAAATAACCTGTAACCTTTCTCAAGAATTGGGCTATCAAATGCAAAAACAATTTTACAAATCTAACTGGCAGTTTCAGAGATTACCCCCTGCATACCAACTTACAAACAAACAAATTTTACCTTTTTATAATAGTATAGATGTATCTATTATTTATTGCAACAACTTTTTGATCGTTTGGAAACGTACTGTAAACGTTTGACGCCGAAGATGACCTTATGTGGCACAGGCTGTTGAATAATTGCCTATGGTCACATTCGAACATTTAGTGAAGTGTAGAATCGTATTTGAATTTGAAGGATAGGTCAATTGTTTGGGTTAGGTTAGGTTTATGTATAGAAGTGATATAAAGAAAATAGCGGTGTCTTGAACATATACCATTAATAAGTTAAAATAATATAATAATATAATGCTTTATTGAGTTTTAACTCTTTAGTAATATAAATATAAATATAAATATAAATATAAATATAAATAAGACGAAGGTAATGGTGTTTGAAAAAGTAGAGAACGTATCGATGTGTGATGTGAAAATAAATGATAAAAGTGTGGAGCAAGTAAGTGAGTTTGTATATTTGGGGAGTCTGTTTACAAGGGATGGAAAGATTGATGAAGATTGAAAGGAGAGTAAATGCGGGAAATAAAGTGAATGATGCATATACATAAGATTGTGACCAACCAGTTAATGTCCAAAAAGGCCCGACTGGCTGTTCACAATGGTGTGCTGGTGCCTACGCTTATGTATGGAAGTGAATGTTGGGTGTGGCAAAAGAAGCATGAAAGTGGAATAAATGCTGTGGAAATGCGTTCCTTGTGAAGCATCTGTGGTGTGACTATGAATGATAGGCTGAGGAATGTTGTGATAAGGCAACGGTGCGGTTTATAAGAAGACGTAGTGACAAAATTTGAAAAGAGTATGCTTAGATGGTTTGGTCATGTTGAGAGGATGAATGAAAGTCGACTAACAAAAGGTATTTACATGGCAGATGTGAGTGGAAACGCCGGAGGGGACGCCGTAGGAAGACATATAGTGATCTTATTGGTGATGTTCTTCAGAAAGGTCAGGTGCAAGTACTCGCAACCAGCGTGCATGTATGACAAAGGAGTATGTAAGGATCGTAGCAGGTGGCGTTCTGTAGTTTCTGCCTACCCCCATGGGAAGAAGGCATGAGTATATGTATGTATGTAAATTCTAGTAGTGTTGGTGTCCCCCGCACACATTACAGTCGACACAACATAAAACACGTAATAATCTGCTCGGCTCCCGTAAGGTCCTTGCGGATTATTACAGTACCGTGATCATCAAGCTTGGCTTACGATACTTTTACCACAGATAGACTATGTTGACACTCAGACTCCGGCGTCAAGCCGCCAATATCACAACTATGAAACTCAAGCTAAACTAAGGCCCTAGTTATAACAGGGGCCCGAAGCGCGCGACTTGTACGCAGCGTTTTGGGCGCTCAATAAAATTTTATACATACATCAAGCTCTGCCTTCCAAGGGCGCGCGTCATACGCGCGTCGAACGCACGCCAATGATGCGCGCCCTCCCGTAGTCATAGTGGTTTCCTTTTAACTATTTTTCCGTGACATTTTCTCTGCATCAGTAATAAAATTAAAAGAAACACAGTTATACTGAGCATGTTGAGGGTTCAAAAGTTACAGCAAAATGAGGACATCTTGTTACGTTTGACGAGCGTCCAACGCACCGAGAACGCGCGTTCAGCGCGCGCTCGAAACGAAACGCGCTGAGCGTGCGCCTCGGGCGCCTTTTATGACTAGGGCCTAAGGCAGCCTAGCCTAAGAGTTACCGTGGCCCCGGCACAGATAATAGAAGGAACACGGGTGGGTTTCAGTCAGTAAAAGTCTGACACGCCCTTCCGCTCCGCCCAGAGCGGGAGAAGTCATTTGATGATTTCCCATCCAAAAAAAAAAATAAAGGGTAGTCTAAGGGGCCAAGAACTCAAATTCTTTTGCCATATAGCGGACGCATGTCACGTTTTCGAACCCCATTTTGATTCCTTTACTGTACCGCAATCAAACTGCAGCTGCACTGTCAATAATGTGACTCGTTGTGAGTCTGAGTTGATTGTGTTTTTGTTAATAGAGTGTGTGAGTGTTGTGTCTCATAAAACTTTATTTCTAAACGATACAAAAAAATCGCGAATACTCATTTTTATTTTTCTGTTTTTATGTACAATCGGAGGTATATATTATGTGCGGTTCTGGGTTTCACCGCAGCAGTCTGTACAGTGAAGTGACAACTTACTGTTTTTATTAAAAGCAATTACCATGTCAACTATACCTTTCCATTTACCTTGTAAAGTAGTTTTTAAATAATAATACGAAAATGTTGTTTTTTTGTTTTATATTTATACAAGTTATTATTTTAGGTTTCTTAGTTTCCGTGGTTTTTTTGGTTCATCGCCCCTGCAGCAATCTTTACAGCATTTCCAATCTACATTCGTTTCTCTGAAAATATAAAATGATTTTGTTGAATATTTGAAATCAGAATCTGAGATAATTATCAAGGTTTGGAATACCAAACTCAATGTCATAAAGGACAGAGTTCAAATTCCATTGTAGCCCATTTTTTTTGGACCTCATCATATATTACAAATGGTCACTCGAAATTCAATTTAAAATGAATAATTTTATTATAAAGTAGGTAAATAAGTTAATGACGATGGAAAGTAAATTATCAGAGATTATGTATTCAAGTATACCGTAAATGTCCGCGATGGTACCTACTGTTTCGTTTTGTAAGTTTGGTGTCTTTTTCACAAAGTCTGAACACTACTAAATCATCATCACCTGCTTAGCCTTTTCCCAACTATATTGGGGTCAGCTTCCAGTCTAACCGGATGCAGTTGAATACTAGTATTTTACATGGAGCGACTGCCTATATGAACTCCACGACCCAGTTGAACACTACGAACGACCGAACTCAATAACCTATTTACAATAAAAGACAGATCGCTATTAATGGTAGACAGTATAATTTTATGTCAGGCCAGTGAGATTCTATAATCTCTTATAGATTATTGGGACGTTAAAACCATAGACAGATAGGTTTTTCTATATCCAGTATGCTAAAACTGGTGATAGATAGGTTATTGGGTTCGGCCGTTAATCACAATTCGGTAAATAATCGAAAAAAAGCCCTTCACTAAACAAGCAAGTTTCAAAGTAAACAGAAAACTGATTTAAACTAAAAGAAGCCAGTATCACCACATTTAGAAATTATGACCTGGAAGCGTACTTATTCTTAAACAAAACAGCACATAATTGACAGCGTCACGTTGATGAGCAGCGCTCTTGTTATACTTCACTTTAACTATACTGAAAGCCTCGCTGGTTCCTATTTTGTAAGGTATTCTTGACAAGGAGACAAAAGAAAATAAAATGTAGGGAACAGCTGTTTTTTTTTTTCGCGATTTCAGGTTTGGTCCCATAGTAAAAGTTATTCATAATGATGAGGACAATGACCCCTTATTATTATTCTTTATTTTCAGATAAATACAATCCATATGAAAATATTGGTGATAATATTGTCAATATTTATTTATTTGTTTAAACTTTTCACACTTAAAAAAGTACAAAGGCGGACTTAATGCCTTAGGTATTCTCTACCAGTCAACCAAGAGTGGTGATAAGATTAGATGGCAGGTGCTCTGTTAGAAATGGAACAATTTGTAGGTACATAAATAAGTTATAAACTTATAATACACATACATACATATTTACTATAATATATACCTATATTACATACAAATTTAAGAGAGAGAGACTTTTTGAGATGACTCTTCAATACTCGAACGTTCAACAACAGGTCGTCCATATTAAAGTGCCCGTTGTTTGGCTATAGTTTTACGTGCTTGGCAAAAAAGAACTATGGTAGGGACACACTTACTGTGCAGAAATAATTCAAAACAAATACCAAAGTGCAAAAAAAACTGAAAATGACTTTTTTTAGAATTTCACATACTCCCCTCTAACAAGATTCGCCACAACCCAGTAGAAGAAACAAAGAAACAATGTCCTAATATTTCCTCCAACAAAAACATATATCGCCTTAACTTTATCGAAAGATAGGATCCGCTTAAAAAATCGCTGCCATCGAATATCGGAATAGGGCGCCAATTCCGATTGACGTCACTCACTCACGGCGAAGCGATCTATCCGATGTGACGAGCTAAGACAGTCTTCCCCGGTAACTACCACGCTTTCATCCGACATTTTTCATGGAAAAATGCGGAAATAAAACTATATGACGGTAAACAGCCAGTCACTTTGAAACCGGCTTCTTTGTAAGTTATTTCATAGTATATTAGTAGAGAAGTTAAATAAATATTTCTTGTTTTATTTGTATAGTTTTATGTTTGAAAACGTAGTTAGAAATGTAATAAATGCAGATTTGTGACGTGTGTAACGAGCGATAATATTAGTTCTGATGTTTATGAGTTTGAAAATTAGAAATTAAGTTTTTTTGCGCTTACTATGATGTTAGAAGAGTAAATTGTGATTTACTTTGTAAAAATGTCAATGAGGTAGTGAAAAAGCGTAGTTATCACAATAATATGACTGGAATAATGTTGGTAATGTTACTAGTCTCTTTTCTGAGCAGTAGTCTCTGCAGTGATTACTGCTGAACGGAACACATGATTGTAGTGAGACTAAACAAGAAAGTGAACTTATAAAAATTTTAATGTTCCGTTTCCTTATAAGGTCGGAACCCTAAAAACGCTACCATAATTTTGTGAAATGAGCAATAACATAACATAACAATAGCATCACGCCTGTATTCCCCAAAGGGTTAGGCAGAGGTGTATTGAACAACCAAGATGCTAAATACGATCCACCTTCTACAGTGTCTGATGAACATCAAAGAAATTAGTAGCTTATGATACTTACGGTAAGTTCTCAGCGATCCAATTGCAGAAGCAGTTCATCTTCATCCCGATAGCCACGTGGTCACCGTCACACTCCACCCCACCCACTGTCACAGCCACCAAGTGACCTTGACGGACAGCCGGCGCCCCTGAGTCGTCCTGATTCAAATGATTATTCATACTGGCGATAATTGAATATACTGTGTACTGTGGAATGGGCTATCGACTGCGGACCCAAGTAGACCGCTTTGGATGGGAAATCATCAAATGACTTCTCCCGCTCTGACACGCCCTACGGCTCCGCCCAGAGCGGGAGAAGTCATCTGATGATTTCCCATCCAAAAAAAAAAAAAGTAGACGGCTGGGAGCACAATCTAGCAAAATGGGTGATTATAGATCCCACCGATACCCAGTACGAATGCGGTGCTCCTGTCCATACCATGTACTAAGATAAGTGGTCGAAAAGTGGTTCAACGCAAATTTCCGAGATGGTACCATAGTTATGTCGGAATGTCCAAAGTGTCCATACAACTGAACTGCTGACGACCTAATAATGCCACTGATGGCGCCCTTGGCATGGCCACCTACTGGGGCCAACTTGTTTAACATAATACATTAATTTACCATCGACTTGAAAAGAAGAGGGAGAAGGCTGTGTAATGTATGCCTAAAGTTCAAGCAATTTATCACGTGAACCAACTCATATCAGTGTTAATTATGGATATTAGTAAAACGGACCCCAAAGTAAGCAGCATTAAAAAAATGGAGTTGTAGTTTGGCGAGGGTGGTGATTGCAGGTTCGCAGAATTTCCTGAAGGATACGTCTGCTATAACTGTCGTCGGTCCTTTGATAGAAATGGCTGACTCGCTGCCATATCTGCCCACTAATACACCTGTCCCACCGCCGACGACGAAGCGACTAACTATCAAAAGTTTCTTCGCTCAAGAAACAAGGAGAGTACCCGCTCAGCGATGCTCGCTTGGGGGGGGAGAACACTCGCTGAGAGACTCACGCTTGGTACATACGCATACCAGCTAGGAGTTGCTCGTCGTCGTCGGACACTCGCTGCTAGTTGCTCGTCGCCGTTGCACACTCGCTGCTAGTTGCCCGTCAACTCGTTTTTAGTAGCTAGCTCTACTCGCTTCTCGTTAAGCGCCGGCGGTGGGACAGGTGCCTAACTTGGATTACTTATTTTAGAAATTAAAGAGTACCACTTACATCGCTTATGTAATGATCATCAGCTGCATAACAGACGACTTCATTCGTATCTGTTAAAGACATGTAAAATGGGGTGAAGTTACTATAATACTTCTTTTTCACTCTTTAAGCCTCGCTTTTTAACAGCTGAGAGGCAATTCTCGTAATTTTAAGAACGTTCACTCACAGTCTGATCTCAGTCTCAATATGTCAAAAAAACCTAAAAAAAATAAATAAAATAAAATATATTTCCCTACATTTTTGACAAGTTTTTGACATTTGATTGTCGCTGAGATGTAATTGCGACTAGATTTTGAACGTTTTTAGTTACGAGAATTGGGCTTCTGGTTAGTCACCAACCACTCGAAAAAGAAGAAGACTCTTTAAGTGCACGGTGTAACTCTCTAATCCTTCTAAGGACTTCTTCCACTAAAACTACCCAATGGGTTCATATTTTTTGAAGTTTCAACACAGAATTATAGATAAAAGATAAGATAGAGGATAACATTATGTAACATTACATCTACTCCTGTTTTCGCCGTAGGGTTGGCAGAGGTATAATATCTTTAGTACACCCCACATCTTGCCAGTTATGTTTAAGACCCATGTAAGAGGGGACGAGTCTATTGCCAGCAACCAGACACAAATCCAGAGCAGGCTGCTACTGAAAAATTCTTGATGTGAAATTTCAATAACACTTTGCCTGACCTGGGCATCGAACCCATGCCCTCATGCGTAGCAGTAGCGCTTGCGACCACTAGACCAACAGGGCAGTCAATAATTCTGATTAAACATATAATTTCTATAACTGAAATAATGAATCTGTTGTTGGCTTGCTACGCGCTTTGGTTTTAACTGTAAGTGCAGCAAGCAATTTTATTGTTATATAAATAAATAAATAATGGGGTAAGCTGGTATACAAGTAACAGTCACTAACTTATTGCGTACAGCGTTGGCAAAACCTTATCAACTAACTTCTTGCAAGTCTGCACATTCACGAAACCGAACGTTTCAATTGTCAGCTCGTTTTCCTGCAACCAAAAAGGAGACAAATTTACGACCAAGGCCCATCGTCCACTACACTACTCAAAAGTAAGTAATCAGCGGGGCAATAACGTACACACTTACAGTAGGAATCAGTTTCATTTTGACAGTTCAACAATATTCAATGTGTTATTTACGTTGTTGAGCAGACAAATTTTTCGAACATATGCAGCAATGGATTAGCAATATGCTTCAAAATAAATCAGATTACGATTGATAGTATGTTACGCAATTAGGGTCTTGTTCCAAACTCAAATCATCAATGAGTAGCCGGTCACAGCACTCGTATTTCAAAGGCCGTCCGTACACGACGCAGCTTTAGTGACGCATTTAGATACTTATTTGTGATTGGTTGCATCGTGGAGTATGGATGTAAGGCTTTAGTTTCCGAAGAAAGCAGTGAACGGTCAATCAATAACGGCTGTCGAAAAACAGGGCGTTTTTTGACATTTTATTTATTTATTTTTTAAAGAACACCAACAGGATACATCATGTTTGACATTGGTTTGCAAAAGTATTTAGGAAAGGTATTACTGCTAATGTATACACAAATCATAGGTCCACATTACATTTAAAGAAAAAAGACTTTGGACAGAAGCTGCTTGTAAACTAAAAGTAAAATTTAAACAAAGGCAATAAAATAAAATACAACAGAATACAAATTAATGAAGGGCGTGAGTGAATGAACACATAATTCAAATAATAGGTAGGGGAAAAAGTTTCTTCGCATTTTTTAAGAAAATTCAAAACATTTTTTAATATAGTTTATTCACATTTAACTAAAGTATGTAGGTACCATTTTGTTCGATAACTTTTTGCCATCTTGTAGGTAGGGACATGATCCCATTCCTATAGAAATTTTGGGACTTCTGATCAAAATACCGCGACAAGTGGTTTTGGCAGTCCTCTCGTGATGTTAACCTGACACTGGCTAAAGAATTCTGAAGAGACCGAAACAGGTGGAAATCTGAAGGTGCAAGGTCAGGACTATACGGCGGATGCATTAACACCTCCCAGCCAAACTCTCTTAATTTTTGCTGAGTGGCTAAAGATGTGTGAGGTCTAGCGTTATCATGATGAAAAACCACACCCCTTCTGTTGATTAATTCCGGCCGCTTTCTCTCAACTTCTTGCTTTAATCTCATCAGTTGTTCGCAGTAGAGTTCAAAATCGATGGTCCTGCCTGGTGGTAACAGCTCATAATGAATAATGCCCTTCCAATCCCACCACACACACAGCATCACCTTGTTGCGAGTTAACTCGGGTTTCGCCACAGTCTGTGAAGCCTGACCGGCCTTTGACCACGACCTTTTTCGCACGTTCTTGTCGTACGTGATTTACTTTTCATCACCAGTTATCAGCTTCTTTAAAAATGGTTCGGTTTCATTACGTCGTAATAAAGAATCACAAATGAGTACACGGTTCATTAGGTTTCTTTCAGTGAGCTCGTGAGGTACCCAAATATCGAGCTTTTTTGTGTACCCAGTTTTTTTCAAATGTGCCAAAACTGTTTTGTGGTCAATTCCCAGTTCTTCAGCTACGTTGTAACTACTGGTATATATATATCTTGCTCCACTTTTTCAAAAATGGCATCCATTTTATCCGTAATAGGGCGACCAGAGCGACGTGCATCTTTGACATCAAAATTTCCGGATTGAAAACGCTTAAACCAAATTTGTGCTACTCTCACAGACACTGCACCAGGTCCATAAACATCGCAAATTTTTTTCGCGGCTTGCGTTGCATTTTTACCTTTTTTGTAGTAAAATTTTAAAATGTATCGAATTTCTTCATTAGATTCACTCATCTTGACAGTACGAAAAACAAATGAAAATCACACATTTTCCTAATTTGAATTTGGAATTATGTTCTTTAAAATTTAAACTTTCAATGATACCGGAACCAGCCAGATACAAATAGTATATAGCCAAAGAGATTTTATTACAAGTTCATACATACTATAATGCGAAAAGACTTTTTCCCCAACCTAATACATCATTCTACTACTGACAAATAGGTGGAAATGACAGATTTTCATGACGGTCATTATAATGTAACGGAACCGCGCGCTTAAGCGTTTTTAAGTAACTATAGTTTGTGATTGTTTGCGTCGTGGACTCTGGGCTTAAATGACAAACATGTGAAAATCGTTATCGTCATAATTTTTCTTTGGTAGAAAAGTGGATAATGCTAAAATTACATAATTATTTAAAACATTATTATAGTTTTACCTGAGGTTTAGCTTGCCTTCTATAATTCTTGTGATATGGAATTTTCTGCAAAATAATGTATGAAATACTATTTTATACACATTTATTAATAAAACACGGGAATAAGTTAAACCAGTAGTGACGTCAGTATAATTATATATTTTTCGCGGTGTTGGCAAAGCTGATCATAAGCTTGAGAAAAATGAAATGAAACGAGGACATGAACGTTCACACGACACGGATAAAATTACAAAAGAATGAACGCTCATCTGTTCCTTTCATTTAATTTTTTATTCATTCTGAAGTCGATTGAAAGGTGCCGAGTGCCGAAATCGAACATTGTTGGATCGGTTCACCAATGAATTCATATGTGGATCATTTTGATTCATTTTTTGATGATTTGGAGAGAGAGAGAAGAGCGTTGTCGGTTCGATGTAATATGTTGGCCCACAGGTTTGCTAAAGAAGTGAAAATTACACTGTTTAAGGGTGTGGACACATGTCTACGGTACGGCACCAGCCACCGTGTAACGACACGACGCCGCTACCGGGAGACGGCACGGTGTCGTGCCGCGGCATGGTGCCGTGTACGGTGCACCGCAGGCACAAGTAAAAACTGAACGATTGTTGCTGCCTTCAATGCAGCAACAATCGTTCAATTTTTGTCTTGATATGGACCGCGAAAGACGCATTATTCTGTTCCTGTTACTAAGAAGACGAATGAAGAAAAAACAGAGTCAAAGAAAATATTGGGTGAATCCATATCTTTCTATAATGAACCATGATGGAGGTCATTTTGAAAGGAAATATGAAGCGCTGAAAATATAGGTATATGTGGTGATGAAAAATTTTACGAATATTTTAGAATGTCCATACTTGTCAAGTTTTGAAGAACTACCAACCAAGATTGCACCTCGTATACAAAAGCAATACGTGTTCAGAAAACTTGTTGAGCCTATCCGCTATTAAGTCGCCGGTGTATCAAGCACACCATTTTATTAAACCGTGAAAACGGCAGGTGTAAAATGCACTATATTTCATCATTTCCATTTTAGTCGATATTGCAATAGTAATACGTAGTACTTTCTAAGTCCACGCATTTCGTTTCGTTCATTCTTAAATTTCGGTCATTTTGATGTACGACAACACTACGTGCGAGGTGTAGGGTGAGGTGTCCAACAGTGAACCATGAAAAAGTTACACATTCACAGTTCAACTGTTTCTTAACATAATGAAGATTTTTTTTTTCTAAAGGACGTCTCACAAATCTGACTAATTTTGCATATTAATTTTAGACCCAAACGTAACAGGATAGGATATACTTAAGTTTTTTTAAAAGATGGGAAATGGCTCACTGAGTCCACCGTGTGGGACACTCTAAACCGGGTCTAGGTCAACAGTGAACCAATATGTACACAGTGAACCATCCTATTTATTTTACAGTGAATTAGGACTATTTATGCTACAAAACTAAAGGTAAAGCAATAAAACGTCTTGTTTATATTACCAAGTAATCAACTTAATTAATCCTAAATGTTTTTAACAATGTGTTTAAAATATTTATTGTTATAAAGAATTTGACAAATATCTTAGGCTCTCAGAGATCAATTGCTCAGTCAGCTACGAATGGACTGTCCATTTTTTACAAGCATGATAGCCTGCAACATTTGTTCTTTCGTATGACCTCCAACTTTCCTTAGCGCTGTTTTAATTCGCCCCATGCTGAAAAAATAACATTATAATACAATTTAATGTTTCAACCATAAATTATGTATAAAATTCAAAACCTACCCCCATAAAGTAGCAATATGGAGATGGTACACCGTGAACCGGTTCACTGTTCAAACTACGTCCATGGTTCAGTGTGTATTACACCGACCATTCAACATTTAAGGTTATGTTAAAAACAAACGAAAAGAGTTAACGTAGTAACTTCAGTTTTATACGATACTCCAATAAACACTATAATAAGTATGTTAAATGTCATAGAGAAAAACCATACATAACAGAAGTAATAAGAAAAGATAGTACTTACGTTTTATTTTGTTTTGTCGCCGAAAATTATAATGCGGTCCGTCACGCGGGCGTCTTTGGCGCTAGCTTGCTCGCGACTGGGCAGCGGGCGACGCGGTAAAAACTGAGTACTTTCGTATCCACGGCACGGTTTGGCAACGTCGCGTTAACAAAGTAAGAAGGGTGGCTCGATGTGTACCACTGGTTCACTGTTGGACATCTCACCCTATCCGCTTGGAGAAATATTATACTCTGTCACTTAAAATAAACTTGGGATGTTTTTACTCAACTTGGGATGCTTGTAAATAATGATTATTGTACTATTGCAATATAGTTTTATTTATTATTTATGTTAACAATATGTTAACCTTACATTTTAAACCATAAAACATATAGGTCATCGATCGTTTTATTAAATTAAACCCATTTACTTGTAATCTGAAATCAAAATTTTCGTTGTTCATGTTTACGACCAATTTAAAAATACAAGTCGATCGTAAATTCTTACGAAATACACACTGTTTACTAGCTCTGTTCATTAGCCATTCTAAAAAACCCCAAGTGTCTACTCATTTCTAAGAACTCAAGCCGCTACCGCTTTTTTGTTTACAAACACGTGGCGGGACCGCCCGTCGGCCGCCCGATGACTAATGCCGCCTGCACGCTACTTCTTTTGTCTGGCGAGCGCATGCACACAAGCGGCTATAGAAATGCTAGGTCTACATCACTAAACAACAACAAAACATTAACTACCGAGCGGTTCGCTGTATGCCACCGCGGTGCACCGTACACGGCACCGTGCCGCGGCACGACGCCGTGCCGTCTCCCAGTAGCGGCGTCATGCCGTTACACGGTGGCCGGTGCCGTACCGTAGACATGTGTCCACGCCCTAAGGCCTACTGCCAGACTTTCTACACCTGCAGCCTGTGGATCAAGTATACGCAGAGGGCCTATAACGCTCTTCGTATTCAATATAATAACGCCTTCCGGGTGCTGCTGGGGCGTCCACGGTTCTGTAGTGCGTCGGGCATGTTTTGCCGAGGCAGGCACAGATAGTTTTGAGGCTATCATGCGTAAAAGGGCGGCCTCCTTAATGCGTAGGATACGTGGGAGTTCCAACAGCATCCTAAGCGTTATTGCTGCTTTCAGCAACTGCCCTTTCCTGGCGCACTGGTCCCGTAGGCATGCCTGCAGGCCCGGTGCAGAGGGAAAGTTTATGAACTAAACTTTGATGATTTTTAATTAATTTGTGGCGCAAATCTACATCGCCACAATGGAACGGGTCACACTGACGTCACGCAACATCCTGCATCGCGCAATCAGAGTTTACCGCGCGACTAGCATATATACAAAATCCCGACATCAACCGTCGGGCAGTAGCCCACCAGACACAACACCCGTCTGGTCGGAGGATCCTCTCTTTTCTATGAGGATGAGTGAACTTTACACCCTGTTCCTCATGCCTCTATACTAGTGACCCCGACGTGATCGTCAGCGCAGCCTTCGTACAACTACCACAGCGTGACGTCATCATCATCATTTCCTTGAGCTCTCGAGCGGCAAGTCACACAGCCAGCCAGCACCCACGGCTTCAACGGGTATCCTGACCACCAGCATGCAGCGACCGCGCATACCTGGTCATCACCCTCAGCCTCATCAGCAACCTTGGCACAGCACACTGCACTCTCGGCCGCTCAAACAAGAAGAGCCCTTCAAACCTCTTCTGGTCGACGCCAGCAGTCAGCCTCAACCCGGCGCTGTACCACATCCGACGCACTGGAGCATAACGCAGCGCCACCCCGACTCACTGGGGGCATCTCCGCAGACAGTTCCGACTCATCGTGAACTATGCGGCACCCGGTTCCGACTCACTGGAACCTAACTGGCCCTGGCAAGCATCGCAAGATACACGACTCTGCCCACTATCGACCTCCGGTCTCCGGAGGGGAGTGATGTGGCGACATATCTACATCGCCACAATGGAACGCGTCACACTGACGTCACGCAAAATCCTGCATCGCGCAATCAGAGTTTACCGCGCGACTAGCATATATACAACATCCCGACATCAACCGTCGGGCAGTAGCCCACCAGACACAACACCCGTCTGGTCGGAGGATCCTCCCTTTTCTATGGAAGATGAGTGAACTTTATACCCTGTTCTTCATGCCTCTATAAATTTATTTTGCGTAAGATTACTAACGTAGTTGTAAGTTTTTCTGTTACTAACACATTATGGATTTTCACGTATGTTCGAATTAAATGATTATTATTATTACGTTTTTATATCTCGGGACCCTGGGGTCCTGGACTTTTGGAAGGCGTACGAGGGGCCGAAGCCAACTCGCAGAGGCCCCTTAGACAATTTTAAATGATGAGGAGGCACCAACCGACGATTATCCCTGTATGCACTATGCAAATGCACCCAAGGACAACCCCCAGTTGGTGCAGAACTATTGTAGGGCATGGAAACGAAACATATTGGGCTATGGGTTTGGGTGGCTATAGTGGATTGGTTACCAAGAACTGTGGAAAAACTATGTCCCCTGCCTGATCAATGTTAGGTAATACACGGATAAAATAGCAGGGGGTGACTTGCACACTCAATAATGGGCCCCCGAAAACGGTCGCTAGCACATAGTGTCGTAGTATCACGCAACATCACTGTATATATAAATATAATATAATATTGAAACACGTCGTATCTACTAATTGAAATAGCAATTAAGTAAAAATAATGGGAATACGCTTGCGTCGCATCGTGCACTAAGTAGGGTTCCGTAGTAAAGATCTACTGTTTGAACAACTTTATTTCTATACAAATAAAATAAAATTAAAGTGTCTGTTTGTAACGTTAAAATAACAGCTTTTTACTAAATGCTTAAGAAAGTATATTCGGTACGAATAACAAAAAAAAAACTATGTTTTAACTTTTTCGTTAACAACACATCAAAAAACAGTACACAAACACATTCATGCAATAATAATTTAATCATCCTATATCAAAACATACAAAGCCTAAAAAATAAACGTTACCTATTAGAAGCGATCACGAACGAACACAAAATAGAAGCGTTTTGTTTCACGGAAACATGGATTACAACATTAAAACAAGACCTACTGAGTTTGGAAGGATATACTGTAGCCGCTAAATACTGCCGCCCAAATTACGCGGGAGGTGGAGTGTGCATATTTTTAAAAAACGATATCGAATTCAAAGAAAGGCAAGATTTAACAGAAATGACAATAGAATTTATATTCGAAACGTGTGCTGTAGAAATTCCTAAAATGAATTTATTACTAATAGTTATCTATTGGCCACAAAAAAATAGGGAAACAGAAACATTCTACACATCCTTGGAAAATCTGCTACTTAAAATCAACATAAAAGACAAACATAAACACATAATTATAGGCGGGGATTTCAATGTAAATATCCTCGAAAAAAATCGCAATTCATTTAATCTTATAAATACTATGACCACATGCAACTTTCGACAACTAGTGACGGAACCTACCAGAGTAACAACCACAAGCAGCACATGCATTGACCTAATATTTACAAACACACACGACAAATTCTATTTAGAAGTAGTAGAGCTTGGACTCTCCGACCACAGAGGAATAGCAATCACTGTACCTACGCACGATACAATAGTTAATAAAAAACAAATAGTAACTTTGAAGAGGATATATAACAAACAAAACATAGACTCGTTTAAAGAAGAACTGCAAAAATTAGACTGGAGCAAAATAATAAATGAACACCGAAATATAAACACTAATTATCTGTCATTTAATAACACCTTACAAAACATATTAAATAAGTGTTTACCTAAGAAAACCGTAAAAGTTAAAAATAGATCATCTAAATCATGGCTAACGACTGGATTAAAAATAGCATGCAAGCATAAAAGACAATTAAAAGCATTAATGACTACAACTAATAACAATATTTTGGAAAAGCACTATAAACGTTACGAAAAAATACTAAAGAGAACAGTAGCTCACTCTAAAAAACTAAACTACATAAGAATAATGAATAAATCAGAAAATAAGACTAGAACAATGTGGCAAATAATAAAAGAGCGTACAAATAAAAACAACAAAAAGCCAGTAAATAACATAAAATTGCGTGTACAGAATACTGTGACAGATAACGTAACTACCATTGTCAATGCTTTCAATGATTATTTTGTATCAGTCGGAAAAACGGATACCGCAAACGGGAACGTCTGTCCAACTGGCCGCCATACCTCGTCCCAAAGTGAAAACTCCATTTACTTAAGACCTGTTGACCCTAACGAAATTAAGTTTATTATAAAAAGTTTGAAAAACAAGCGAAGTTATGGACATGACGAGTTACCACCTACACTTATAAAAGCATGCGCTGAAGAATTAACGTTACCGCTAACTTACTTAATAAATCAATCCTTAGACGAAGGCTCAGTCCCTGACCTGCTGAAAGTATCGATAGTGAAACCAATATATAAAAAGGGAGACCGGACCAACACTAGTAACTACCGGCCTATAGCATTACTACCGACCTTCTCAAAAATATTGGAGACTGCTATGTCAAAACGACTTTATTCCTATTGCGAAAAATACAAAATTTTCAATGAAAGCCAGAATGGGTTCAGAAGAAACAGATCCACAACATTAGCAACATTTAAGTATATCCAGGAAGCTTTAAATATAATCAATAATAAGCATTATGCAGTAGGTATTCTACTGGATATGAGCAAAGCATACGACAGAGTTTCATACGAAATTTTACTAAATAAATTATACGCAATAGGTGTCAGAGGTACAGCACACAAGTGGTTCTGCTCGTACTTAGAAAATAGAGAACAATTCGTAGAGATAGAACAAACCGACCAACACACTGGTCAAATAATACGCGTAAGATCTAAAAAGGCAAAAACAACAATGTCAATACCACAAGGCAGCGTTTTGGGATGTTTATTATTTCTAGTTTACATAAATGATCTCCCTCAAGAAATTGACGCTCAAAGTATTTTATTTGCTGACGATATTTCTATAATCTTCCCTTACACCAATACAGAAAACCTAAACCTAAGTTTAGACGATAAGCTCTCTAAAATAGTAGCATGGTTAAAAGATCACAACTTAGAATTAAATTTTGAAAAAACAAAGCTAATGCAGTATAGATCATATCAAAAAAGCAAATTGGATATAAATTACTCATATAACAATATAAAGCTGCAATGCATTAACGAATTTAAACTGTTAGGTTTGACTATAGATACTAATATTAACTGGAAAGCTCATATAGATACATTGGCAAATAAACTAGCCAGCTTTACATATGCCCTGGGGGAGCTTAAAAGATCTACTGATTTTAAAACTGCTCTCACAGCATACTATGCCTACGCATACTCCTGGCTAAATTATGGAATCGTGGTGTGGGGAAACTGTGTAGACAAAGATAGGCTTTTTATTTTGCAAAAGAAATGTATACGAATTCTTGCTAATATAAAAAACACAGAAAGCTGCAAGCCATTCTTTATAAAATATAAAGTCCTTACTCTAACCAGTATCTACATTTTAGAAGTTAGCAAATTCGTAAGGAAACACAAGTCACTATTCCCACTCACTACGGACCTTCGCCCGCAATATCGTAGTGTTAGACGTAAAAACAACAACGAATTAGCCGTACCAAGCTCAAAATTAACTATGTTTCATTCAGGACCTTTAGCTATGTGCGTGAAAATATATAATAAGCTCCCAAACTCAATTAAGGACATAGAGTACGAAAACAAATTTAAAAACAGTCTCCAAAAATACCTTGAATTAAAATCGTATTACACTCTAAAGGAATTCTTAGATGAAAAGTATTCTTGACATTGTAAACATATCCTATACACACACAGTTCCTATAATTTTGACTCATTACCAACCAATGTTATCTTTTTTTTTTTTTTCATGATTATTATTAATATTGTTATCGACATTTATTTTAATTTAATTTTATCTAATTTGTAATGTGAACGGAAATGGAAAGCAATTATTTGTCCTCTACCCATTGTACGACAATTTCTTATTTATTGTACCTACTTATAACAAATAACGGACATGAAAATGTTTAAATTAGAATTTTTATATTTATATAAGCAGAGAGTGATTTGTTTTATTATTTTATTGTTGTGATAAAAGATAGCGCTTTAAAATACTTATATATTGTTGTGCCCTAGCAGGGTCATGTATGATACCTAATATTTGTAACATCTTGTAAACTACATGAATGCAATAAATGATACTACTACTACTACTACAACTTTTTGTCTGTCTGTTTGTTCCGGCTAATCTCCGAAACGGCTAGACCGATTTTGACGGGACTTTCACTGGCAAGATAGCTGATGTTACAAGGAGTAACTGAGGCTAATTTTATTTTTAGAAAAATAATTAGGCTTCCGCGCAAAAAAATAAAACCCACGAAATTGTGAATAAAATTAATAACACTTGAACTCCAGTCGGATTTGAAAAATTCTTTTTGCATTTGGTAGCCAATTCTAGAGGATGGTTATTAGATATTTAATATCACGCTACAACCCTTAAGAGCTGAGCAAAAAGAAAAAAGTCAGAAAGAACAGCGCAAAGCAAGAAGTAATAGCCCGGGCAGGCGATGCAAACGCAGCGGGTCAGGGGACGAGGGAGTATTATTAAAATGTGGCTGTTATTTTAGTATATTGTGTATTTTATGACTTCCACGCAAACGAAGTCGCTGGGGCACAGCTAGTATTTAATATGTATGGTATATAGAACTAAGGATAATATTCTCATTCAAATGGTTCGTGCTGAACTGAAGACTAAGTATATATATTTTTTTAAATCCAAATAATGTTCAGTGATTAATTGAGGGGCAATTACCGTATTTATAAAAACATTCGCATTCTAATTCACGTATATTTTTGAAGTTTACTGTTGCTGAGATGAGCTTGTGATTAGATTTTGAACGTTTTTAATTATAGTGTGCGTCAAATAATGGTGATCAACTTGGCGTCGACTGCGCATGTACAGTCGCTGTAAAAAAACGAAACACGTGCATTCCATCTCAAAAATCTATACTTTTTTGTTTCTTGACATTTTGAATTGAAATTATGTATACGTATTCCTGAATACTTATGTTATTGAATAATTAAAACACCGCCACTTTAAAAACTATATTTATTTAGTAAAAAAATGACAAATATAAAATTTTGAACTTTTTTATTCAAAAATAAATTAAATTATTAATAAGTTAATTACTACGTAGTTTCATCATTTTAAAATAAAAAAAATAAAAATACCTACTATTAATAAAAAACCTTATTTTATTATTACCAATATTATAATTAGCACAAAAGGATAAGAAGTATGCAGCATCATTTTTTTTTTTTTTTTTTACCATACGTGTGGCTAAAATGATCACCACAAAACAAATCTCATGTGATTTTTTTTTCCCCAAAAATTATATATGTATGCAATTTTGTGCTTCCTCATTAAATAAATTGTATTTTATTATAAACAAACAATAACAAGTATTTCGTTGTATCAAAAACAACCATGATTAGGTGCAAATAACCAGAATCGTCAATTTGTTTTTTTCCCTCGGTGTCGATTTTTGCTTCTAGCTCGAAATGGCGAAATAATGACGCAGGTTTTTTTTTACTTCCTTGTATGACTGAATAGTTAAGGAATCTGAAAATGTCAGTATCGTGACATTGGTAGCTGTGGGCAACAAGGAAACCTCAAAAAAGATGGAAAATTTCCGTAGGACAATTAAAAATAAAAATAAATAAAAATATTTCTCATAAAAACATAACTTTACTTGCAAATTAGAGATCCTGGGCAATCCAAAAATGTATAATACTTATACTCGTATATTCCCTTGAAGAACTTAGACAATATCTTAAGTTGAACTTCCATAATGAGTAGTCTAGTTAATATGAAAATAACGATGTTAAAAGTTTGGGTGTAATTTTATATACCTAAAACTGTTTTTTTTTTTTTACTAATATATCGGGCAGCTCTATCATCTCGGCATATAAAACAAATAAAACGGTTTCAGTAACACGAGTTTTGTCCGGACCATTTTTGAGATGGAAAATACCGTTTGGTCCCATCGCCCCGGCTCAAGTTATTGGACGCGCACTATACCTACGGAAATTGGCCTTCTGATATCCGAAATAATGATATAATAAAAGGTGTAGCCTTTCTTATTTAACAACGGAACCTTATAGAGTGTGATATTGTTAGCACGAACTATATCGACGTAGAAGTATATTATCCAATTAGTATAGTGTTTTATTGTCATGAACTTCTATCACGCCCCGTCGAGTTTTATTTCGTGATTGCAAAAACATTCGCCATGTTTATTTTATCAACCAATTGGAGCATGTCAACTTTTCATACAACACTATACTTTTATTAGTTAAGAAGTTTTGTTTTTGATAATTATAACGGCTAATGCGAGAAAAGTGGAACCCTATAGAGGTAGGTTCTCGTTAGGCTAGGTAGAGTGATTGTCTCCCCACCGAGGGTGTCTCCGCGTTGTCGTCATGGCGGGGCTTGTGCGTCTCAATGATCTTGGGGCTCTGCTGGTAGAGTTAATCATGCCGGAAAGGTTCAAGTGAGAGACCAGACCATGAGGTCGCTCCTGGTCGATCGATCATAGTCGATCGACAGAAGATGTGACCATGCCGCTGCGGTGTAGGCGCACCAATGCGGCGCGTGTTTCTTTCCTTGAGGAGTATTCTTCGAGGTGAGAACTTTCGGCAGGCTCGCTGAGTCGAGTTGGCCGGACAGCAAGCGGAGGCATATCTAATGCCGCCGCCGGGGGCTTGGCTTAACTGCCTGGCTGAGAGGAAGGATACCTCTAAGATAAAAAAACACCCAATACTAAGCTTTGAAGCGCGGTGAGAGGATTAATGGCTGGAGGGAGTCTAGTCGCGAGCGCTTCCCATGCAGAGCACCTGCCGCACTCTGCAGTAAATAGGCTAACCAGGCATCTAGGCTCTGCCCGGTGGACATTTTTTACGTATATCTACTTGTGGGATTACTATGAAAGAAAAAAATAAAACCAATCAAATCAATAAATTGCCGATCGTGTTGGTCGAACAGATGGGTGCGGGTGCGGTGTCAGATTCTGACACCACATCTGACAGGATGAGTGTGGTGAGCGTAGCGAGCGTAAACTCAAAGCGCTCGCGGACTGAAGAGTAGACGGTTGGGCGTCCTTCCAAATTTTAGAGGACGCGCTTACGTAGGGAGGGTGAGAGGCACGCGGGGTTGACAGGCCTCTCTTCTAGCGAAGAGAACCTATCGGCCGCCAGAGTGACGTCAGGCAGGAGAGGGCGAGGTCACGCAATTGGTGGATCGTCAGCTCCTTCGACGTCGCGGGACTTTCTAGGGAGACTCGGGGACTAAAAAAATGGAGGGCGCGTCTCCCCGATACTCCATCTCTCTAGTAAGCACAAAAGGGGAGATCAACTCCGCTAGGAGGGAGGAGAGACGGGCAGTGGCTCTAGTCGAGGTGGCAACAATGGCCAGTCGGGTTAGAGAGTGGCGGTCTGCTCGCTTGACCGCTGCTGAGGATCTGTCTGCGGCGGCTCTAAACCGGCAAGTAATGGACAGCGTGGACGTGGTCCTAAAGGTTGCCACCAAGTCTGGCAACTTGAAGGGCACGTTCACACGAGCTCTAAAGGAGACGGCGGAAGAGATTAAGGAGGCGGTGGGAGTCCTCCTTAATCGCATGACCTCGGAGGAGACGGCAAAGTTACAGGAGGGGAACAGCCGTCTCCAATCCGAGATGAAGGTCATTCGGCGGGAACTTGTCGTTCTAAGGGCCGACTTTTGTTAGCAGCAAGGGCGTGCGTCACCTGCACCTTCTGCGTCCATTCCGACACTGCAAGCCGAGTTGGGCGCAGAAATACTCCAGACCATCATGCTTCAAGTTGGAGATATGATGAATGCCCGCCTCGAGGGGTTAGAGTCGAGGCTTCTCCCAGCCCAGAACCTCCGGCCACCTCTCGCAACGGACAATTGGAGGAAAGAGGAAACCTCAATAGTGGGGCTCAGGTGGCCAAAAATTTCGCAGCTGGGGCCAAAAAGCCAGCAGAGGTGGCCAAAAAGCCAGTGGTTAGGGCCAAAAAGACAGTAGAGCGGGGTGAAAAGTCCGCTGAAAGGACTTCTTGCCTAGAGGAAGCAGCAGAACATGCGACCGCAGCCAGCCCAAACGCCGAGGCCTGGAGAGCAAGAAGGTGCCGGAGCCAAAGGGCCGGACCGCCTCAAAAAGTGTGGGGCCGTCCAAGGTTTGCATCCCACGCTCTGCGGCTGTAGCAGTCACGCTGCAGCCTGGAGCCGCGGAAAGGGGCGTCACCTACAAGGCGCTCCTATCGGAGGCGAGAACCAAGTTCAAGTTATCTGAACTTGGCATAGCTTCCGTCCGCTACCAAATAGCAGCCACGGGAGGGCGGCAAATAGATTGATAGATACGACTGGGTACTGAGGGGCGAGCTCCAGCCGGGGATGAACCTGATTTGTTATGCGGACGACACGCTGGTCACGACTCAGGGGAGCTCGCACAGGGAGGCAGCATTGCTGGCTACGGCTGTGGTCTCACAGGTAGTGAAACGCATCCGGCGCCTGGGTCTAGAAGTGGCCCTCAATAAGTCAGAGGCCATCACCTTCCATGGGCCCCCGACGAGTGCCGCTGCCGGGATCACATGTCGTGTTCGGGGGACCCGGATCGCTGTCGAGTCAACCATGAAGTACCTGGGATACGCTGCTTCCCAAATGAGAGGACCCGAGTACCGCCTGCAGGCGGTTGCACGTGGGGATCGTGCGACCCATGGCCCTTTATGGGACCCCGGTGTGGGTGGCTGACCTAACGGCCCGCAGTATTGTAGTGTTGGGAGTTCCATAGAGGGCGAAGGCCGTCAGAGTCATCAGAGAGTATCGCACGATCTCCTGTGAGGCGGCTTGCGCACTGGCCAGATCCCCGCCGTGGGACCTGGAAGCGAGAGCCCCTGCGTCACTGCATCAATGGCGTGAGGAGGTGCGAACGCGGGACGTGGTACTGGTGCAGCGGCAGATCACACTGATCCGGTCCGAACTCCGTCAGGTCTTGGTGGCGGAATGACGGGACACGCTTTTGCGCCCTACCGCCGGCCTCATCACCATCGGGGCGGCCCGGCCGGTGCTTGACGACTGACTCAGGAGGAGGCACGGCTCCCTGTCATTTAGGGCGACGCCGGTGCTCTCGGGGCACGCCTACTTCGGAAAGTACCTGATTCGCATAGGCAGGGGGCCGAACGCTTGGTACTTGGTCACTGCGTCCATTGTCGAAAAGACATGGCGTGGCATACGCTTGCAGAGTGTGCAGCTTGGGATGAGCCGCGCCGTGCCCTCGTTTCGGAACTGGGAAGCGACCTGTCGCTGCCGGCTGTGATTCGGTCTATGGTCGGTGGCGCAGCGTCATGGGACGCGGTGATCTCCTTCTGCGAAAATGTCATGTCGCAGAAGGAGGCAGCGGAAAGGGAGAGGGAAATTTCGAGTGCTCTCTCGGCCCGCAGCAGGCGCATCGGGCGTCGGCAAAGGGCAGATAATGCTCTCTTCCAGCCCTCCTAAATGGGCCCAGGGGTGATGGACTCTGGGACGTCCATCACCCCCCACTCCACAGGACCCGAGGTGGTGGCGCGTAGTGTTCCACGCGTGCAGATGCAGGCTGGCACCAGTCGGGGGCTGCGTTGAAGAGGGCTTAAGTGCCCCCGTAGCCCCAGGTGCAAGTGTGCGAGGGAACACCAGGGAGCTTTTAGTCAGTAAGAGTCTGACAGACTCACACACATACACACACACACATGCATGGGACTTAAACATAACTGGCGAAATGTGGGTATATCATAATAGGTACACCTCTGCCTAACCCTTCGGGGAAACAAGGCATGATGTTATGAGTCTGACAGACCCCTCTGCCCAATCCAGGGCGGAGGACTTCCATGAGGATTTCCACCACGTCACCAAAAAAAAAAGGTAGAGTGATTGTCTATGCAGGGTGGCTGGTTGCAGTGGGGTTGAAAGAGGCCGAAGATCGAGGTAATTTGCGTGCATTAAGGGGGATCTGCCAAGGCAGCCCATGAAATTCAATTTACGTTTAAATTATATTTGACGGAAGTAAGATTATTTCGAGAAAATATGACGATTTGCAGCAATTATAATTTCGAGAGCTTTATTATTTTGAGGATTTAAATGATTATTATTTAGTAATTATTTTATCACTAGCTGTTGCCCGCGGCTTCGCTCGCGTGTATGTCAATTTGTTCACAATTTCATGGGTTTTAATTTTTTGCGCGGTACTCTAATTATTTTTCTAAAATAAAAGTAGCCTAAGTTACTCCTTATAACATCAGCTATCTGCCAACGAAAGTCCCGTCGAAAATCAGTCAGCCGTTTCAGAGATTAGCCGGAACAAAGAGACAGACAGACAAACATTTTAAAAATTGTTTTTCGCTATAAGGACCGTATATGCTTTCATATGCATTTAGTAAAAAGCTGTTATTTTAATATTACAAACAGACACTTCAATTTTATTTATTTGTAGGTACTTATGTATAGATAATTGCAGCCTATTGAATTTTGATCAACACAGTTTTGCAAAAAAGTTATGATTTCGCGGGCTACATTGAAATAATCACCTTAAGGGAAGCCTATGGCCAGCAGTGGACTCCTAATGGACTAATGATAGAAAGTCCGTTAGGAAGGTTTTTTCCTTTTTTGGATAGTTTTAATTTCGGTTTTCTACAAACTTAATATTTATTAAGTTCAGGTGCCATATTATGACGTGCTAATGCCCTCATAATTCCAATGCGCGAGAGAGACCTAGCTATACCCGACCGATAACACCATCTCTTTTTCGGACTGGAATCATGATGGCATTAATATCATACTTCATAATACGGCTGCAGAAGGCACATATTTGGCTTGACCTCATCAAATTACCTGACGATTATTCTTTGTGTAGTTAAAATTTTTCAAAAAAGTAAACTACATAAAAATAAAAATAGGTATATTGTTTTGCCAACTTACCTTGTCACTTACGATTGGCATGTTTCGAAAAGCCTTTTGGTAGCGGCGTTTTCGATGTCGTCTTAATGGTCTTGTCAAATTTTCTTCTTTCTAAAAAAAAAAACAATACTTAATTATTTATTATGAGAATTTCGTTTCATACAAATTGTGGTCAGGGCTTCTGGACTCGATGACCCATCAGGGCTGACAAAAATGTTTGCCTGCATATATGCCTTAATGTCGCGTGTTCGCGGCAACACCAAAAGTATTCACAGTGTGTTCACAGATCGGTGGAATTCCTCGATGTTGCGGAGGTGGCAGCTCCACGCTGAGTTATAATTTTAATTGTACATATGTTCTGTGTTTGTACCTACAAACACTAGATGTTCAGTAATATTGTTACTAACCCTATGGGCTGTCTGAAAATAAAAGTATTCTATTCTAGTCTATATATCTCTTTTCTATAATCAACCTTAATCTTAACAATGCATAACCTAAAGCGCTGGGTGTAGAAGCATGAAATGTTGCACAAGAGTTCCAAAATGAACTCTTCTTTACTAGGCGAGAGCAAGAGAAGCAAGCAAGTAAGAGCAAGAGCAAGAAGCAAGCAAGAGAAAGTACAAGCAAAAGCAAGAAACAAGCAAACAAGAAGAAACAGCAAGAGCAAGCAAGCAAGCAAGCAAAAAGCAAAAGTTTTTGAAAATTCACCCCGTAAAGGGAATTATAATAATAGGGAATGAAAGTTTGTATGGAAATCGTAATTTTACCGATGGCATATCCCATCGGCCCACTGCTTGTAATAAAATAGTTATAATATTTTGCATGAACTTGTATGACCTCGAACATAGTAAAAAAAAAATGGGTTCTGAAACGCCCGGGTCGTCGGTATAGAATTCAGTTCTTGACTCAGTTCACAACCCGGACATTTCCCCGTCCTAGCCAAAATTATTGTTAACAGTGTACAATCTGCAAGAGATAGTTACGAATAATGCTGATGGTTACTAAAACACGTTCGCGTCGGCTATGCAGGCGTCAACTTTTGCCAACGGAACTTAAACTAATAAGATGAAAAATGAAAGCAACGAACCACTTACTTCGGCTAACATCACGGGACTTCTTATAGAAATGGTCTGGTTATCCAGCCCAATGGTTATATTGATCGGACGGGACTCAAGGGGCTCAGATAGTTCTTTGGACTGATTAGGCTTATCAGGGACATTCTCTTGCAACAGTCTCTGCACATTTATAGTTGCGAGTGCTCGATGAGAATTGTGTGCGTTTGTAACTCTTGGCAAATCCACCATTGATGCGTCTGATTTATCCACTTGGAATGATCGAGGCTGTAAACTAGCTGGCTGTAATTTTGGACCGACTTTAGATAAATTACTTGGACAAGCAAGTAATTTTTCTGAAATCGATCGCTCGTACAAGGCTCTTGTGAGCCTCGTACGACTTTGCAAGAATTTTATCACATTCGTCACGATTGTGTTTGGCCGAAAAAATATGTAATAGAATTTTAGACAAGAGTTTCCTAAATTGTATTACATCTTTTTTCCACGCAAGATTCTAGGTAACGCTAATTTAACCATGTTATGTCTCCTACTTTTCGATAGCTCTAAATTACATACATCAAAAGCGTCAAGGGATCAAGTACGTTTGAGAGTATCGCCGCAGTTGAGGATTATTATTTAAACTTTTTTGGATCGTTATTGATTCTTTTTAGTGAATTTCACTATTTGAATGGAATTTTCTTTAAATTTTGATTAAAAATGGAAAATCAACTGTCAATCAGGATTCCTATAAAAGTGTGTAATAGCGTTTTTACAAAACCATTACAATTTCTGCATCGAAACTGAAAAAAGTTGCATCGATATGGAGCAACGAAATCATTTGAAACGATAAGAGATGATGAGAGCCGTCGGAATGTTGCAAGTTTGTTCCAGGCAACGTACTATGCCTGTCGCTTTTGGCACTACACAGAGCGTCATAAGCCGCCATTGGACACGCTATTGTATCACGGACAGTATGGCCGAGCGACATGGAGGACGATCTCCATCACCACTCGCAGACAGGCCGGTACATCCAAAATACTGCTCGACGGAATCGTACCATGACCGCCATGATGTTGGTTACGAGGCTCCACAGCTCATCAGGCTTGCTGATAAGCGACTAAACCATCCGAAATCGTTTACGTGAAGTAGACCTACGTTCCCAAAGGCCGCTGGGAGTTCCACCTATAGCACCCTGCAATCGTAGGGCCTGTTTACAATGGGCTCGCGAACACAGAAAATGGGAGGAAGAAGACTGGCGTTGTGTTTGCTTTTCCGATGAATCTCGTTTTGGTATTTGCATTTGGAGGCCGGATACAAGATGTACTCAAGTTTGGAGGACCTCTCGACGTCAAGAACGTTTGACATTTTTTTAGGAAGTTCATTTATATGGAGGGAGAACAATAATGGTATGGGCCGGTATTTGGATCGTTGGAAGAACCGATCTTATTTGGATCAGGGGCGACTTCAGTGCTCAGATTCATGCGGAGAGGATTGTTTCATACGTGATTATCCCTTTGCGAAGCCGGTTGGGTGATTCGTTTTGACTAATGCACGACAATGCACGTCCACACATGGCTAGAGTCATAACACGCACTCTTGCCGAATGCTCACATCAACGTTCTGCCGTGGCCTGCTCAATCGCTAGACCTCAACCCAATTTGATCATGCATGAGATATGCTCCAAGGAGAAACTCCGCCGAGTATGGATGCCATGCATACCCCACAACAACTTTTTGACTTGTTAGAAAGAATGTGGGCGGCCATTCCTCAAAGTGATTTTGATGAACAGATTTTAAGCATGCCCAATCGCTGTGATTCTATGATTCGTGTCAGTGGTGGAAACACAGATTATTTTTTTTTTTATCTTTACAATAAAACTTTAAAAATCCTCATTTTTGCCTTTTTGCCATTAACTTAGGTTAATTTCCCACAATTAGTAAAAATTGCAATTTTTCTTAAGTTTTACAAAATATCGGGATAAGTTTGTTAACTTAAACATAGGGATTACAGTACGAAGCCAGTCTGGAAGACTACATTTGGTAAATATTAATTAAATAATTTTTTATATTTAAAATGTACTTGATCCTTAGACACTTTTGACGTGTGTATGTCACTCTTTCAGTTTTTCTAGAAGTAACTTATAGTACCCTCAAATAGTGTGTGTCACTATTTTGAGGGTACATTTTAGGGTACTCGAGGGTAGCTGCTGTGCTGGATCCCATAGCCCTGTGCGCTATATGGACGTTTAAAAAAACTGGTACTACTGTTGTAACCCTTGTTATACGAGAATTCGTACAACAGTAGTACCAGTTTTTATCAATTACCTCATCAATATGGAAATTATAGTTAGTAAATTATCATTTTATATCATTAAATCTGAGTGTGAACTTTGACTAGCCACTTTTTCTTTCCTGAAGTATTTTATTCAATTTTATTTAACTTTGTTTATATTAATTCTTAATATTTTGTTAATTACTTTTGAAAACTTTTTAATGACTAGTCAATACGTACAATATATGTTGATTTTAATAATTAAAAAAAAATATGTTAGTACTCCATCAAAACGCCTTACATTATGTTCACTTCACAATTTCCGAAAATTTATATGCATGTCTCACCTCATTATACACATTCACACACACAAACAAATACATAATATATACAAACACAGACTGTTATTTTGTTGGGTTAAATGTTTCAATTATTTCTGCAAAGATTTTATGCGTGAGAATTAGTGCCAATCGATGGTTGACAAAATACATTGCTAATTTAAATTGCACCCTAAAATATTATCTTTTGAAAAATGGGTGACTTTGACGTGATGCTAAATAATGATTTGGATTCTGTTACTGTAGCTCAGTCCGCCACTTGTGACATTGAGGACTGCCACTCTTTGTTAAAAAATTCTTCGAATACCCTAAAAATATTGACTCAAAATATACGTAGTATTAATTGCAACACTCCCAACTTTCAAACATTACTCGCCAGGTCAAAAGTTGATTGGAAGGTGTGGTCATTTACTGCAAAAACATAGAACAGTACAGTATTGATGAACTCCGGTTCATCAATATTGTACTGTTCTATGTTTTTGTAGTAAATTGTCGACCCAAATTGCCTTATTTTAAAAATAAACACAAACACTGTAATCGTTGCTGTCTACCGACCACCTAGTCATAAAAATATCTATAAATTTTTAACATCCCTCAACGATTGTCTAAGCAATCTATCATCCTTTCAAAATATCATATTAGTTGGCGACATTAATATTGACATTATTGAAAATTCCCAAGATAATAGATCATACGCATATCTCAACCTTATCGCTTCTCATGGTACGCTTCCAGCTCATACAATTCCTACTCATAGTCGCACGTGCTTAGATCATAATAATGTTAAAGACAAAATTATAAGCGTTCTGTTATGTTGCTCAGACTTCGGTTACACACCACAATAGCGTTATACTATTTGTAGACCGCACACTTAATAAAAACGATGGCCCCAAAACTATTAAACGAGTAGACGACGCAGGACTTGAAACGTATGTTAAAAACATAGATTTTGAAAAGATTTATAGTATGACAGATGTTAACGAGGCAACCAATTTTTTTATACACTCTTTAAGTCACTTGAAGTAAGATAACACTGGGCCTACTAAGATGCATGCGAAATCGAGATCAATTACATATTAAAACTATTAAGAATCCAGATAATGAGGCAGTACTTTGCACTTACAAAAGATACAGGAATTTTTGCAACGATATTTTAAAGAAAGTTAGACAAAGTTACGAACAAGATATTGTTAAAAAAGCAGGGAAAAACAACAAAAAACTTTGGGAAGCAATTAAAAATATAACTTATACTAATTAAGCTAAACAGCAATTCACACAGCTCATTTCAATAGACAATCCTACTGAATCAGTTAATAGTGTAAATTCATTTTTTGCAAACGTTGGTTAAACATTGTCAGAAAAATTACTCTCACAAAATATGAATTTTCCTAATGTAGAACTCGATAGTCAGCCAACTAATTCTTCTCAAAATTCCTTTGTTCTTCTTCCTACTGATGAAGAATAAGTACGGTCCTTAATTATTAATTTTAAAAACGAGTGTGCAATTGGCATTGATAATATATCTGGATCATTTTTAAAACGATTTGCTGATATTGTTGTTCCTTCACTTACATACATATGCAATCTCTCTTTCTTTGCTGGAATATTTCCGCGTGCCTTTAAAAAATCCAAAATTGTACCCATTTTCAAGTCCGGAGACAGATACTGTGTTAATAACTATAAACCAATATCCATAATTCCAACAATGTCAAAAATCTTAGAACAATTAATGAACACCAGACTTACTAAATACCATGAACAAAATTTTCTATTATCTCCATCACAGTTTGGCTTTTGATCTGGTAGGTCAACAGTTGAAGCCGTCCACGAACTAACAGATCACATAGTCAACAAACTAGATAATAAAAAAGACCTTAGCCATTTACCTAGATTGAGCTAAAGCATTTGACACAGTATCTGTTCCTATTTTGATAAAAAAAATAGAGAATGTGGGAATAAGAAGCCTACCACTCCAACTATTCGTAGACTATTTGTCTGACAGAACACAAACTACGAAAATAAATAATTGGATTAGCGATGAATTTCCTAATCAGTACGGCGTTCCACAGGGTAGCATCCTCGGTCCAACATTATTTTTAGTTTATATAAACGATTTAAGTAACATCAAGCTGCAAAACGGTAAAATCATCACTTTTGCCCATAATACTGCCGTGATATTCGATGCTAACACGTGGGATGAGGTTAAAAATTATGCTCAACAAGGTCTTGATACGGTGTATAAATGGCTATATTCCAATTTGCTTACCCTCAATGTCGATAAGACAAAATAAATGACATATTCCCTTAGACCCCAGGATCAACCAAACCATGTAATTTCATTAACCACTGTTTTTGTCCTGTATTAGTTAAAACAAATTCTATCAAATATCTTGGAATAATCATAGATTACCGTCTCAGCTTCCAACAATACATTGAAACCCTAGTTAAAAGAATCCGAAAATTAATCTACATATTTAAAAATCTAAGGCTGAACGCTATAATTAAAACCAGTGTCTTAATAATACCCACACATTTACAATCACACACCTAGACTTACATACATTCATACATACAACATTCTTCATTTCCCCCATTTCCATTCTTCATTTTTTGTTATGCTCATTATTATTTTATTTTGTTAGTTAGATACCTAAGTACGAGTACGTATCAATGAATAATAATAATATACATAATTTGTATATTTCTTTGAACTTTATTTTGAGTTGCTTTTCTTTGATTTTGTTTTTAATTTTTTTTTTACGTTCTGCACTCAATTGAATTTTCAGACTTTATAATACCTATTATATCTTTTATTTTATTTTTATTTATTATCTTAACTTTAACTGTTTTGTAAATTAACATGTCCTTTAAAAGAGAGCTGGGTGATTTGTAACTCAGGACCCTCCTACCTCAGACACCTTTCTCTATTTAAGATTGTGCATTTTATTAACCAGTGCCTGTAATATGATGTTGAGATAAATAAAGATTTATGATCATTATGATTATGATTATTTTTATTATAACTAGCTTTTGCCCGCGGCTTTGACCACGTGGAGGTCGCATATGATGCCATGGGAACGTTCAACTGGAAGAAAAAAGTATTCTATGTCCTAACACAGATCATGGTCTATCCGTGTGCCAAATTTTATCTAAATCTGTTCAGCCATTAAGGCGTGAAAGGTCACAGATAGACATAAATACTTTCGCATTTATTATTAAAATAATAATAATAAGTATGGTAAGCCTGAAATAGTGGTGATAGATCGATTAGCGCGCCGCGCAATGATAATCGATGTTACCATTCCACATGACGAGAACTTCGTGAAAGCTGAGAAAGGGAAACAAATAAAATATCTCGACTTAGCACACGAGGTTGTTGACATGTGGAATGTGATGTCGGCTGTCATTGTGCCGATTGTCGTAACGGCCAATGGCCTGATGGCCGAAAGCCTCGACCAACATCTCTCGAGGCTGTCGTTAGGCGGTTGGATTAAGAGCCTGATTCAGAAGGCAGTACTCCTCGATACAGCTCGTATTGTGAGGAGGTTCCTGTCTCTGCAGCCCTAACCACCGGTAGCTTGGACCCTGCTCCCGATACCGGCGGACCTCTATTTTTTTATATTTTTAAATGTTTTTTTTGTATATATTTTTATTACAAATATTTAAAATGTAAATAGATAAGAAAGAAAGCAAATAAACGAATAATAATTATGCATGTAGCGCTGAAATTTCAGGTTCATATTCACTAGTAGGAACCACTAATGATTTACTGATAATAAATAATAAGAACAATGTTAGTAAGAGATGATATATTTATGATGAAAAGGAACTTACCTCACCACTATGTTCTTGTTCCGAGGAACGAGAACCCACTCTGAGCGGCCTGTAGGGACTTCCCGGTTCGCAAGATTCCTAACGATACAAACAATACAAACTTGACTGGAGATTCGCAAGAGCAAACGCTCTCAGAGGAAGGAAGTATTCCAGTAAGATGTTGGTAGGGATCTGGACCGTACTTCCAGGATTGTCCTGATAGCCGTGAAATACCTCTCCACTCCTCGTAAGCACCTCAGCACATGTTGCCCCTTGTCACTACGATATTGTCCTAGCGACCGTTTTCGGGGGCCCATTATTGAGTGTGCAATTCACCCCCTGCCATTTTATCCGAGTATTTATAAAACATAGATCAGGCTGAAGCCATAGTCCTTCCATAGTTCTAGGTAACCAGTCCACTTTAGCCATTCAAACCCATAGTCCAATATCTTTGTTGTCATATCCTGCAACAGGCCTACACTAACCGGGGGTTGTCCTTGGGTGCACCTGCATAGTGCATACAGGGATAATCGTCGGTTGGTGCCTCATATAATTAAAAACTTCTAACGGGCCTCTGCAAGTTGGCTTCGGCCCCTCGTACGCCTTCCAAAGGTCCGGGACCTCCGGGTCCCAAGCTATGTCAGACTTTCATCATCATCATCATCTTCCTTATCCCATGTTACGTGGGGTCGGCGCAACTCGTTTTCTTTTCCATTCTCCCCTGTCAACCATCACGCTGTCATTCACTTCCTTTTGTTTTATATCATTCCTCACACAATCCATTCATATTTTCTTTGGCCTTCCTCTCCCTCTCCATCCATCAACGTAAAAAGATCGTTTATATACTCAAGCAGCACATTCGTCTACAGTGTCAATAGTGCAACGGGTGGAAATGAAACAACTTATGACTTCTCGCACGTCGATCCGTGCCTTATTCGTTGAGCTATTCCAGTTTCACGAGCAGTCTTTTAAAAGACTGGTCCTATTCCTGGGTTAAATTGAGTCACCCTTTTTAATCCACAACAATAACATAACAGCAACAACAGCACAACAGTTTAAAATTACAACAGTTTTAACCTGTCATTATAATTCTAGTACTCACATTTTCCTCTTCAGAAGAAGTACAACGCCTTTTTTTTTCTTGCCCTCGCAGCTTTTTAAAATAATCAAAATATTATTAATTACGGTACCTGCTAACAGTTAGGTACTACCTAGTAGCGGCCCACGCGTCCACTTTAGCATAATCAGCCTACAATGTTCCCACGGCTGGGACAAAGGCCTCCTCACTGAGGGGGATAGACTGTAACGCACCACGCGGGCGTAGTGCGGGTCGGTAGATGTCACATGTCATATCTTTGTATTTTTGCTCTAGGACAGGTCCTCACGGTGCCCATTTTCAAAGGTTTGTAGTAATAAATGAATTCACAAAATTATGGACTTCGGATCAAAGAATTTGTATCCCTTTTTGAATGATTAAAAAAAGAATCAATTCAAGAACAGAATATCAAAACCTCATAAAATTCTGACCACAAAACTTACTTTATCTGTGTCATCGGCACAACGTCCCCAACTCAGGATAGTAACATTCGAGTCCACGGGAGTTGTTGCACCTTCTCCAACGAGCGGTATGGCGTACCCCGGCTTGTCTGTGGTCATCCCTGCGAAGGTGAACACCAGAGCGATATCTGCCGTCCACCCTTTGTACCTAGGATGCGTTACAATCCTCTCTATTGGCAAGTAGTTCTCATATCCTGTATCGAACATCTTCTTCGTTCCGATGACTACAAATGAGCTTGATAGTTCAATATCCGCGTAGCTAGGACCGTGGGTTAAACTGTGAACAATGGTAGAGTTTTAACAATAATACAGGGTCAAATTAAATTAGTAAGCTTGATCATTGTATTTGACCTTGTGAAGCGGTGGTTGCCCGCTTGTGTACCTCTACATGACAAATCTATATGCCTATGTTGTTCACCACGCTTTCTCGATTGCAGCCAACTACAGACCAGATCAATTCCTGTCAATGTATTTGTTTTTGATAAAGGGACAGGAACGTTGAGCTCCTTAAGTTTTGAGTTGAGCTGCACGATTTGTGACAAATGCGTGCACTGACTTGATATATCCACTCAATCTTTGTGGTTCTTTCCTCAAAATACCATTTCAAACAGCAATCTACATGGTCTTCACATGAATTGACGAAGATTATGTCTGAGCTTTTAAAGAGACTGTGACTTCTGCGTTTGTTTCGGCCTTTCTTCTCGGAGTAGTCAGATGGGTAACGCCGATCTCATCTAGTTTTTATAATATGATTGACGTGTAAAAGTGTTAATACAAACCTATTTACAGAAATAAAATCGTTTATCATTAACACGGCTGTCAATTTTCATTGTTATAGTGTACGGGCGTAATTAGACTAAGTTTAATCAATACATACATTCAACAATCCCAAGAAGCGATACTCTAACTGGTATCGATTATCTGTACTTCTGCAGGTAATATTAAACATTAGTACATAATTCAGCAATATAAATCACTGCTGTGTTTCATACGTCCCTTGTTAGCTTATTGACGAGGGCTGATCTTGAGAGACTGCTTGTAATAGAGCCCATATTTTGTAGGTCAATTTTGAATATTCTTTGTGATATAATTCACGACTCTGGTACCAAATAATTGAATAGTATTTCAAGGAGGAATTGATTAGTAATTTCTTTGAAGGCGGCAAAAACATTGTGTATTTTTCATGAGTTTTAGGGATTTATCATTTAAATATTCGCTTACACTATAATAACATTTACTTATTTATAGTTTTTTTCTTTTTAATTTATTCGTGAATAGATTCAGTATTTTTTTCATTTCTTATTGATTAGGGTAACTTATTATATATTTTTGTTGACATAACCAGAGGGCCTGTTGAATGTATTTTTAAGTGAGATTTTGGTAAGTTTAGTCGTGTTTTGTATCGGAGGGTGTATCTTGTTTGTATACCTTCTTTTGTTTGCATAACTTATTTATTAAACATCACAAATCATAAAGGATCAAAAACATTGCGCAATTGGTGATATTGTGCAGTATAATTTATCGTTTAGGGCTCACCTAAGTCATTTTCCGGCCTACACCTCGGTCGAAGCCTAGGGCCTGGATAAGTGGCGTTCAAAGCGTTTCTTATATTTTCTACAACGACTTTCAACAGGATTGGCGTAAACTTTTCGGTGTCTTATGTCAGTAAAATTAATTTTTGATGTTTCCATCATCGTTATCACTGATAGAATGCCACTTTGTCTAGGCCCACTTGAAATCTACAAGTTAAAAGTGGATATTTCCAGTCCTCCTCAACACTGTTTATCAAGAAAATAATTACATAACATCACGCCTTGTTTCCCCGAAGGCTTAGGCAGAGGTGTACCTATAGTACACCCACATTTCGCCAGTTATGTTTAAGTCCCATGTAATAGGGGGCGAGCCTATTGCCATCTACCGGGCCTAAATCCAGACCCCGGGCTGCTACTGAGAAATTCCAGATAGAAAAACTCAATAACACTTAACTCGACCTAGGAATCGAATCCAGGACCTTATGCTCAGCAGTAGCGCTTGCGACCACTGGACCAACGAGGCAGTAAATAATCAATTCAAGTAAATGCACAATTATAATAAATCTTAGAACGTGTGCTACAAATACTCTAAGCGTGACAAAACAAGGTCACAAGACGAGTATCAAAAAGCACCAAGCTCAAGATTAAGCCTTGGATGAATATAAAAAAGTACTTACAAGCAATGGGCAGCGGTGACAACCACATTATCATGTATAATGGTACCGGTACATTGACGTTTTTTTCCATTTGCGAAAAGAATGCTGAAATAAAGAATAGAATTATAATTTTATTGTCTTGAATATAAAGAAAACTTATCTGAACGAACAGAATCAGCTAAAACGTTGATTTCGTCAATTTATTGTCGAACTGCGCCGATTTTTTTTTTTTCGTTGGGAAATCATCAAATGACTTCTCCCGCTCTAGGCGGAGCGGGAGGGCGTGTCAGACTTTTACGGGCTAAAACCCACCCGTGTTCCTTCGGTTGCCTGTGCCAGGGGCCACGTTAACTCATTCGAACAACCCGCGACCCTGGCAGGCATCGGCCCTGGCGAACCCCATCAGATCTCTTTGAGGCGCACGTGGAACACAACGCGCCGTCGACTCGGGCCTGGTCCTTACTGGACGGCGAGCTACCCTTGCTCGCCGTCCGCAAGTCCGCGCTTACGGTGGCCGGGAATCGGCTCTTTTTCTCAAATTCATTGTTTTCTCGAATCCGCTGTGTGGGTGCGACTTTGATTTTTTCTGTAACACACAATCGCATTAGGGCCAATGTGTGCGTGGCATTTCTCAGAAACTTTTGGTTGAGAATCGTGCGCATTATGCTTGTGTGCGTACAACGTGCATTTTATACCTGTTTCGGACGCGCCTGTGTGTGTGGGTCGTTTTTTCTCTCGTGGGGGTAAATGCGATGTTGCTAGTTGGATGTATGTTTTGGATGCACTGATGTAAATTTGACATAAAAGAGTTACTTCTTCGCGTTTCATGGCAAAAAATTCAAATATGTTTGGCCCAAAATTCAGCGCGAACGCCGCTCTGACGCAGGCATCAACTGCACAGGTAACAAGGCATGCGACGGAAGATGGAAGGTGGGCCATTGTCTGTTAGAAGACGTCGCATACGCACTTAGACGTACTGTTGGTGTTAAACTCGTAGCTAGGTCCTAGGCCGACTTAATTTAGATTTCCATCGACACGGTGATAAGAAGATTTTGTTAGGTAATGTAAGTGCTGAAAGTTGTCAGTGTCATCCGACGTCTATATTACGCCTCTGCTTGACTTAGGTTTTTAACACACATTGAAAAAAAAGACGGTATAATGTTTTGTAACTTGTACTCTTGTAGCAGATCTTTCCCAGATAATCTCTGCCTGAAAATTGCAGTTTCATCAATAATTCTGTTGAAAACAGTATTTTACTCCTTTACTTCTTCATAATGTCACCTATTTATACACATTCTACATGATAGTAATTACCAATGAAATTATCATTACGTCTATCATCTGCATAATTATAAATAATCATTTGGCACCACATCCCAGACCACTAAAAGTAAACGTCTCTAGGGTCGATTATCACTCTTCAGTCACTCTCATCTGTTCAATTTACAAATAGGTATGTGTCTTACATTAATAAAATAGTGATAATAACATAACATAACATCACGCCTTGTTTCCCCGAAGGGTTAGGCAGAGGTGTACCTATTATAGTACACCCACATTTCACCAGTTATGTTTAAGTCCTATGTAATAGGGGGCGAGCCTATTGCTTATTTTAATAGTGATAATAATAATTGTTATTTACTCAATCAATGCCACAAATGAATGGTTTTCTACTGGAGGAGGTTCCGTCTTTTCTTCCTCTTGCGGTTCCGTTGGTTCATCTATAAGAAGTTAGTAGATTTTATGTTTTAGTAAGAACGGTAACAATTCAACTATTTCAAAAATTCTTATTTATTGTAGTTGTACAAACCGTTTTCTTGACCAGAAACCAAAACATAATTTGTCACTGTAGTCCAAGCGAACAGAGCAAACACAATTTTAGCCAAGCACATTCCGAAATTACTTTATACCGAAACGTGGTAATGTTATGATTTACATTTTTAATTAAATTGATAAGCCAAGTGCATAGCTTGCTTGAACCGTAAAACTGTTCAATATGAAATACGTATCAAAATGATTTATTTAAAGCAATAATAATATTTCTCTACTCGATAACGATTTGACTACCGTACAATACGGCTACTTGATAACTTGATTTGACCGTACATTGTTTTTTTTTGTTACTTGGTAAGTAAGGTACCATCTTTTTTTTAGCATAATAATATTATTTTAATCGGTATTGCACTTTTGTATGAAACAGCAGCTGGTCGTGTAGCAAGTTTTTCATATTCATGAGTACCTACTGTAACCTCTAAAAGTTTTTCAATGTATGCTGACTTCTATGTGGTCATTGACCACGTATAATCACTGTTAAATAAAGTTGCCAAACCCACAACACAACTCAAGTACGAGGGTCCTCTAAAATGAGTCCCCTAAAATGTAATGCACATAGATTAAATTGAAGAACTTGGGATCCAAACTGACCTCCATGTCACAATGCATCGATCCCAAGTCAAATAAGCCCTCTGGAGAGCCACTGAAGGGGCTTCGGAACCAGGTCAAGGGGTCTGGTCCGAGAAATATTGTCGAGATTAGATGGCATTTCGTGTTGACAGACACTTTGGCACGTATATGTTCACATGAGGGTCCGATATTGTATCAACTTATGTTTTTTCTGCGATGGTTACTTTTGGGACTACGTCGGTAATTCTTCCTGGGTTAAGAGGGGTTCGGACATTTTATATGACAAAAATAATATTCTTGTAACTTTACTTGAAATAATGAAACTACATATAACAGTCTGTATATGTCTGTTGTCATTCATGCTGCCATAATCATATCATTCGGCATGATTGGTTGCTTGTGTCAGCTAATTATGTTGTAATTATTATTAACAAGGACGCTGCTGCCCTTCCCTTTGATCCCTATAACTGACAGAGAGGGAGGGGCCATGGCCCATTTTTAGTATACACGGTATAATAGATCAGCCTATAATGTTCCCACTGCTGGGACACAGGCCTCCTCTCGGCGAGAGGGAGTGGGCCGTAATCCACCACGCTGGCCCAGTGCGGGTTTGTTATAGATGTCACATGTCTTCGAATTTTTGGTTCTAAGACATGCCGGTTTCCTCACGATGTTTTCCTTCACCGTTTTGAGAGCAGTGGTGATGAAATAATTTACACAAAGTAAAGCGCCTGTCTGGGTTCGAACCTACGACCTACAACATGTAAGGCACGGCCGTTACCACCTGGGCCACCACTGCTCCATGCTCCACATATTATACTTTATAACAAAACTAATAGGGAACCATACTGACAATTTATTCAGCTAGAGGGTGTACCTGAAACGCTTGGTAAACAGAACAACAGGACATCCGTCTATGGCAAGACTAGCTGACAAAAAGGTTATAGTAAAAAGATTTTTAATAATTTTAAATTGTACATAATTTTAATAATAAATTCATTTTATGAGACCGTACAATTGCATTATTATTTTTTTTGAAATTTCTCGGGACCCTAGGGTCCCGGACCTTTGAAAGGCATATGAGGGGCCGAAGCCAACTCGCAGAGGCCCGTTAGACGCTTTCAATGGAAATGAGGCACCAACCGACGATTATCCCTGTGCGTACTATGCAAGTGCACCCAAGGACAACCCCCGGATGGTGTAGGACTATTGCAGAATATGGAGACAAAAAAAAATTGGGCTATGGGTTTGGATGGCTAAAGTGGACTGGTTATCTAAAACTATGGAAGGACTATGGCCCCTGCCTGACCAATGTGTGATAAATACAATACACGGATAAAATGGCAGGGGGTGACTTGCACACTCAACAATGGGCCCCCGGAAACGGTCGCTAGCACATAGTGTCGTAGCGACAAGGGGGCAACATGTCTTGAGGTGCTTAAGAGGAGTGGAGAGGTATTCCACGGCTATCAGGGCAATCCCTACGGTCAAGATCCCTACCAGCATCTTACTGGACTACTTCCTTCCTCCGAGCAAACGCTCTTGCGAATCTCTACTCAAGCCAGCCAATAAAGGCAAGAATGAGGTGGGAGGTCAGTTCTCGTCAGTGTTCACTCCAGCCGGCCAATAAAGGCAAGCCAGAGATGAGGAACATGACTTCTCCCGGGAGATAGGGTACGTGGGGTCGCTACTGCCCAGCAGCTCGCCACATGCTGCCCTGCGGGTTTCTGTATCTCTCTTGGTCTGGCTCCTCATCCTAGACCTGTTCCGGCAAAGTAACCTCTACCGGCACAGACCTGGAGTTCGGAGCGCGCAAGCCCCATCACGACGTCAACGTAGAGATACGGCGATGGGGCATTATTATTTATTATTACCCTTATTATCATTACAGGTTGCATTACCTGTAATGTAAATAATTAAATAAATAACGTAAACACACAAACAAACTTAATGTTTAGGCCTCCTTTTTCATTTATGGTTATAAAAAAATATATATGGATAGATGACTGTTAATTAGAAATCCGGTGCGATTACTGGTATATTATTTTAGTGATATCCGTTCGTCAGGAATATTCTATCATAGATATACACACATCAGTCAGTGAATCAGTGTTGTGACATTAGGTAGTATATGCAAGATCGAAGGTGTTCATTAATTCACTAAAAACGGGTAACTTCGCAAACAGTGATAAATTGCTACTTTGCAAGCATTTTACAGTCACAAAACATTAAAAGTTGTGTTCTGAACATTTTAGAGCTGTAGACTATAAGATTGAAGGATATTTTACAGGTCAGAGTATTAACCTAATGTAAAAACACAATATTTTTAGTGCTATTTACTGGAATGTAACGTTAAAAATTTATTGTAAAATAGTTCAATATCACAAAAACAAATATATTTTAAATTATTATAAGTATATTTTTTAAACCTTTTGGTATTAGTTTAACGTACAATTATAGTAATAAGGAAGAGATAAAGCTGAAATTATATTGAAAAACGCCGAAAAATGTTGACGCTCGCATTTGACAGTTTGCTTTATTTCCTTCGTGTTTATGTGGCACCATCTGCTGTCTCAGCTTAGCGTAATTTTTATTTTTTTAAATTTTTATTTAAGATAGGTTTGCTCTTGACTCTAGTCTAGGTCAGAGATGACAGAGACAAAGTCGACGATGGAGCGAGCTTACCCAGAAGAAGCCTGTTAACTCTCACTTTGAAGAGATCGGGGTTATATACGTCCGGAAACACAGACGCAGGCAGAGAGTTCCACTCCTTTGCTGTGCGCATCACAAAAGACATTTGGAAACTCTTAGTGCGAATTGGTGGAATAGCAACTAGGTAGGGATGGTAACCTGCAGTGCGTCTAGATGTCCGATGGTAGAAGGGGGCAGGCGGAATGAGGTCGTGGAGTTCTCGAGCACACTCACCGAAGTACAATCTGTAGAAGACCGACAAGCAGGCAACCTTGCGGCGATGAGCTAAGCTATGAAGCTTGGCATCCACGAGTCTTACGTCGCCAATGAGCCTCTTAGCTCTGCGTTCCACCGAATCAAGCGCAGCAAGTTGGTATTTAGCTGAGCCATCCCAAAGGTGGCTGCAATACTCTATGCAGGATCGGACTTGCGCTTTGTAGAGAGTTAAAAGCTGTCCAGACGTAAAGTATCGCTTCACCCTATTTAGGATGCCCAGTTTCTTGGCCGCAGTTTGGGCTTTGTAATCGATGGATCCGAAGTTGAGACATGATGTCAACTCCATGCCTGGGAGCTCGAGCCGATCAGTTACAGGAACAGATGTACCCCGAAAAGTAGGAGTTTGATCGAAACGACTCCTTTTAGCGGTAAAAAGACACGCCTGTGTTTTGGTGGCGTTAAAAGAGACCAGATTATCATCACCCCACTGGGAGACAAGACTTAAGGTCAAATCTGTCCGCTCTTCCATGGCCTCTCTTAAGGAACTTCGGCCCCACTGGTTTTTGCGCTGGATATCTCTATGAAACAGTACTGTCATCTGCGTAGCCAACAATACCAGACTGAAGTAGGTCATTGATGTGTAGCAGGAAAAAAGTTGCAGAGAGAACAGACCCTTGAGGAACTCCGGCATCAATAACCATAAGGTCGGAAGAGCAGCCGTCAACGACTACTCTGATCGATCGTCCGCTAAGGAAGTCTGATATCCAGCTACAAAAATCAGCTGGGATGCCATAAGCGGGAAGCTTGCTGAGTAGACCAGCGTGCCAGACCCTGTCAAAGGCCTTCGAGATATCAAGCGATATAGCAAGTGCTTCGCCGTGTTTCTCGATGGCCTCGCCCCAGCAGTGCGTGACATACACAAGAAGATCGCCAGTTGACCGTCCCCGACGAAAGTCATATTGACGGTCACTGAGGAGAACATTGTTTTCAAGGTAGGTCAGCAACTTACTGTTCAGCACCCTTTCCATAACCTTGCACAGAATGGAGGTAATGGCGATCGGACTGCAATGGGCAGGGTCTGCACGGTCGCCCTTTTTGGGCACTGGTTGCACATTTTCAAGCTTCCAGGGTTTTGGTACAGTCCTTTTTTTAAGAGAGAGGCGGAATAAACTGTCAACACAAGAGACAGTTCAGGCGCACACTGCCTCAACACTCTCGCTGGACTGCCGCCAGGCCCGCTGGCCTTGTTCACGTCTAGACTGCACAATACTCTTCGGACCTCTTTAATGTGAACTGCGATCTCCGGCATCGAGGAGTCACAATGAGGTACAGTAGGTGGTTGCTTGGAGCCAGCGTCCAGACGTGAATTGATTGCAAAGAGAGATGCGAATAGATTTGCTTTCTCACCTGCAGAGTGAGCCAGCGACTCATCAGGTTTCATCATTGGAGGTAAAGGGGTCGACAGAAATTCGCTTCAGCTGCTTTAGACAGGGACCAGAACTGTTTACTACCCGGAGGGTGCGAAGCCAGTTTGGCCTCAATACGTCCGACATGGTCAAAACGTGCCCCACGTAAAACCCGCTTGCAGAACTTGGCGGCAGAATTAAAAGCTATCTTCCTCGCGCGAACCCTACGCGCTCTTACTTTGCGGTCGCGGGCTTTGACTCAGGCTTGGTAAGCAGACTCTTTTCGGGCCTCAGCGTGGGCGCATTTTGCATTATACCAAGGCCGAGATTTATTACCGAGCGGGATGTCGGAGAATGGAATAAAATACTCTATCCCTGCCGAATCACGTCCGCAACCACGTCAGCACAGCACTAGGGGTCACGCGAGGAGAAGCACATTTGCCGCCAATGATAAGACGCAAAAAAGTGCCGCATCTCATCCCAGTCTGCTGACTTGTATCGCCATACTCGCCTCGTGCCTCTAGGACTCTCATCTGGAGGAGAGCTGGTCGATATGGATTTTACCAGACAGTGGTCAGACGTTCCCAGTGGGGCAGAAACCGATACTTGAGTGACTGTCCGGTCCAAGCAAATGGGTGTATGGCCGTCATGATCCGGTACCCGCGTTGCCACATTCACCATCTGGGTCAGATCTAGCGTTAAAGCAAACTTGCGCGCCTCTAACCCGGCATGGTCAGTTTTCTGGTACGGGAACAACCACTCTTTATGATGGGCGTTGAAGTTCCCCAGAAAGATGAGCTTCGCTGTTGGGTACCGCTACTGGGCTACGTCAATCGACTCCACGAGGAAATTAAAGAGCGCTGTTGTCTCCTGGTCACCGCTGTGCGATCGGTCGACGCCGATGTAGAGAGATTTCTCCAAGCCAGTGACCACAAGTAGCCATATGGCAGAAAAACCCGATTTCTCAAAGCAACGGAGACGACGACAACAAATGTCATCGCGGACGTACACACAGACCCCAGCTTGCTTCTTAAACTTGTGTTCAAGAGACTAACCCAGGTAGTTGAGATACGCCACATCCGACGAGGTTGTTATCTTCGTCTCCGTTAGGAAAAACAGGTGCGGCTTGTCAGTCTCAAGGTGGTGATGGACCGGATCGAGATTGGAGTGCAACCCCCTGATTTTAGTGAGGTGCACTTTTAGAGGGAGGAAGTGCAGCCGTTGTCTAACCTTGTTTTTCTCTTTTACTTTGGCCATATTTGTGACGAGTTGGGGAAAAAAGTCGACTTGTCGAGGCGCTGCTCAGTAATCCAAGTGGAACACTAGTGCTAACCAAACCTATGGGGAACTCATTTGGAGACTGCGGGGACGCCCGAACCCCCCCGGATATGGCCACCGGGTCCTCCCATCTAGTCGCCGGCTGGCACGGTGGAGCATACCGAGATTTTTCGCGAGTTGGCCGGGCAGCCTTTGGCACGTGGCTGGCGTGCTACTTGGGCCCCCTACTGACTGCGGTCGGCCAACGGCTGGCCCCGTGCTTCGGATCCCGCTACCCTCCAAAATGAGTTACCTGGCTAGTCATGCCCAGAGACTAAGACCGGTTCTGAACAGTGCAACTGACAATCTTCTTCTCCCACAAAGGCACTGGCACTCCCGAACACCGACGGAACACAGCAAGCTGCTTGGCGCTAGACTCCGGTGGGATGGTGGTCGCGAGCCAGGCGGCCCCTTGTGGAGCCTACCACCGCTAAGTGGGATCGTTCAGCCGTACCACAGGCAAACCCGTGGTGCCGTTGCCCGGGGTGGACCACTAGGAGGTAGATCCCAACCACCCCATATTCCCTATTGCCGAATAATTTCAAAAACATAATCACTTTCTGCAACTCCTTTAGTTCAGCGGTCAGTGGGTTTGTGGCGGCATAGAACATCGCCACATTGGAACGCATCACACTGACGTCACGCAAAATCCTGCAACGCGCAATCAGAGTTTACCGCGCGACTAGCATATATATACAACATCCCGACATCAACCATCGGCCAGTAGCCCACCAGACACAACACCCGTCTGGTCGGAGGATCCTCTCTTTTCATAGAGGATGAGTGAACTTTACACCCTGTTCCTCACGCCTCTTTAGGTTCAATAATAACCGTGAAGCGAGTTTTATTTAGCGGAAATTTTTCAGTTCAAAAATAAAGAAAAATACTTCGTACATAGTCGGCAACCGCTCGTTTTAGCTATTAGCGCTGCGGCGAGAAAAGAATTGGCCATGGAAACGACCATTATGTTGCGGATTGTAACCAACGATAGTCCCTTAATCCCATGTAAGGTTTCTACGTACTGTGGCATTTAAACATGTATAATATTGACATTACTTCCTCCTTAAACTTTGGTCGTTACGTTAATGTAGGATGTTAGGCAGTTTATCATTGATGTAATAAGATTAACAGTTAAAGACCTTAGAGAATTTGGGACTTGTGTACATGTTTTCGTTGATGTGTGTTGGAAAAAATGTTGGTTAGTTTAGGCAGCATAGTTTGTAGGAATTGTATAATTGTGTTAGTTACTTTTTAACTGTATTAATACAAAATTGACGCTAACATATTTTAGCGTCAATTTTTCATTAATTAGCCTACAGCCACCACGGGGTTTTAACTCGATAAAGACATTTTAGTCGACAAGGCAAGGCATTATGGTAATTAGCAATGGGGTTTAATGATAACGGGAAGATTTAAACGAAACAGCAATTCCCAACACGAATAATTTTCGTCATTTTCATACCGATTTACGAACGCCATAAATAACCGCGTAGTTTACAATCCTCACATACATCAAAACAGATTAACTCGAGGAATTCCGAAATAACTGGCACCGAGAAAATGGCGGAAAAGCTATGCTTTATAACCACTGTTGTCTAGGAAGCGGAGCGCTTAACTGAAATAATTTGTAGAAAATAAGCGCGAAATTTACTGCGCTCGGGAGTCTCTCGACTTGAATTTATTGTACGCAACGCAATTGTGGAATTTTAAGCAGGCTGCCGGGCTGCCCGCACTGCAGAAGGGAAGTTTTTGTTGAGGTTGTTGTACGTGCCGTGTGCCGGGGCTGAGGGACGAACTATCGCGCGTATCGTAAATCTGGAAACAATGCGTAGAGCGTTAACATTGTTGGATAGCATAGATTCTTTTTGTTTCTTTTTGTAACAGATTCAGTAGACTGAGTAAACAGTTTTATTATTAATATTACAATGTTCATATATACAACTAGCTTCTGCCCGTGACTTCGTTTGCATGACAGACGTGAGACACCACAATATCCTACTAAAACAACCGTCATATTTTAATAATTCCTTGACTATGTTTGTAATTATCGCCTCAGCAGCCAAAATATACAGAGAATCAGAACTGACGCCGCGGGAGCAAGCGACGACGATGTACGCTCATCCCCCATAGCAAATAGCGTGATAATTTATAGCCAGACTAAAGGCTCCTGCAAACAGGCGCGACACAAAAGCACCGCTCGTCGCGCGACAGGTGGTTGTTTTGTGTCGCGTCGCGTGTCGCGCCTGTTTGCGCGAGCCTTTATGAGAAATATCTGTGCAAAATTTGAACTTAATCTATCGAGGAGTATTGCGTTATGCTGGAAGATACATTCAGACAAACATACATGGATATGGAGAAAAACTGGAATTTATTAATCAAACGGTTTTCCTAAGAATGACGCTAGACGATAAATTACAATAGGGAAATACAATGCGTAACAATACCAGGCGTTATATAATAACTCTTGCGGGGCGGCTAAGCTTGGCCGCTTATGCTGTTAGAAAGATAAGACAGTTACCAGATGTAGAAACCGCGAGATTGGTCTATTTTAGCTACTTCCACAGTATTATGTCGTATGGCATTTTATTTTATTTTTTTCGTTTTTTTTTTGTAACTATTTAAAACGATAAATATTATAACGGTACCTTGCCAATTCATTTATGAAAATATTATGTATGGAAGAAAAAATCTACATCTTTTTAATAAAATAGGTGTCAGACATCATTTTAATAACTACTAGAAAAAAGATAAAATAGATCAATCATTTTTTAGATTATCTAAAGTACATACATCTTTTATGGGGTATTGTGTTAAATGTTACAACAAAAGACCTTGTGATTATAATGCAATTAAATGAAAGAAAATTTCATTCAATTTAATTACTCATGTTAAAAGTACACTTTATAAAAAACATATTACAGATTAGAGTATTATATCCAAGATAAGTATACTTGGCAACATGCTGGTCGTACTCCATAGGACAATCTAAATTCTAGACAATATCAAACTGGTTGCTAATTAAATTGTATAATTTATTAATTTTTATGACACTGGTTTTAAATTCTGTGATTACTTTAGCTCACAGACTGACTTATTACTTATTAAATTTTAGGAAAATCGTACACTTTTACAGTGTTTGTGTATATGTGAGCATCGTGTATCTAACACATATTTAATTTATCTGTCATTGCTTCATTTTTAATTGTTTACGTACTGGGGTATAGTAGATTTATTCTAGGTGCATCGTCTTCAAATATAATTATGACGGAGAAGGTTCATCTCTCTAGTTATCTCTAGTAATTATATAATAAATGTACTTATACAAAATATTGTGAAACATTTTTAAATAGAAACGGTTCTTGCCCATTCTTCTCCATAACAAACTGCCTTTTGGAAGGGGCGACTAGAATCAATTTTGTAATTTTTTACGTTCAAAAGTGCCTTTTATGTGCCAATTTCATATAAATGAGTTAGTTTTGACTTTGCCAAAAATTCTAAAAACTATGTTTTTGGCTTTAGAATCGTTCCCAGACCTCGTAGAAATTACATTTTTCAAAAATATTCAATGTTCAGTTTTGACTTCGCTACGATTTTATTGTTTATAAGATAATGTGTCCTTTTGTATTTGTATAGTTAGTTATTTAATTGAGTACCTAGTATAAATAGTTACTTGTGTAAACCGTAAACTGTTAATAATAAATTGGAAACAAGAGTAAATTGGTACAATGGATTTAACATAAATAACGAATATCAAGACGTAGCAGTGATCAAACAAAAAAAAAACATCTATTTTACATTCTGGAACAATAATGATAACCGAACTGATTAAACAAAATAATTCAGTAGATGGTTTTAACAATCTAATTAATAGCTAACTTACATTAATAAACTAACAGTCTATAGGTGGAATATGTGGATTTTTCTAAAACTACGAGCTGATTAGATTTATGCAGAGTGTAACAGAAAGACAAGAATTCATTTCAAATAACTAAGACCAAGACTATAAAAATAACGGTTGGTCCAAAAATGACGTAGACAATGGAAAAGTTAAGATGCAAAATCTGGACTTAACTTCAACAATGCTTGGACGAAAAGTCCATGAGATTCAACAAGTCGAAACTCTTGCACAAGTTTCACCGTTTTTAGTTTGTCAGAGTATTTGCAATGTGAGGATGCTAGTTTAAGTTCCTAACAATGTTCGCGCTTATCACCACGCTGGAAGTTTTGACACCCCTTCAGCTTGCCTCTGTTGTGTTAGTTGAACTCGGTACGGTATATGTGACTTAAATTAGTGTTCTAAATACAACACGTAAGTCATGTATTCTATAAACTTCCATCTCTGTTTGGCTTCCTTGCTAGATGCGGCTGAATATCAGGACAAAATTTTAGGGACTTATATGAAAATCTCTTTGTTATTTTTGTCCATCTAAATGTTACTTAAAGTTTTAGAGAATCCATGGGCGCAAAATAAAATCCATACTAATATTATAAATTCGAAAGTAATTCTGTCCGTCTGTTTGTCTGTTTGTATGTTACCTTTTCACGCCTTTTTTTTTGCATGGGAAATCATCAAATGACTTCTCCCGCTCTGGGTGGAGCGTCAGACTTTTTTCAGTGTCAGACTTTTACTGACTAAAACCCACCCGTGTTCCTTCAGTTGCCTGTACCGGGGCCACGGTAACTCTTTCGAACAGGGTTGCGGAAACCCTGGCTGGTATCGGCCCTAGCGGACCCCGTCAATAGTGCTGACATCTCTTTGAGGCACGCGTGGAACACAACGCACCGTCTACTCGGGCTTGGTCCTTACCAGATGGCGAGCTACCCGTTGCTCGCCATCCGCAAGTCCACGCCTACGGTGGCCGGGAATCGGCTGCCAATTCCCGACGCCCACGGCGTCTCCTGCGGCAACTAGGGGCGTGAGGGCGCAAAGCTTGCCGCCTCTCCCTCACGCGTTCCGCCTCCTCCTTCGCGAGCATTACTGCCTCACAGAAGGAGGTGACGGCTTCCCATTTACTCTCGCTCTGGACCAAGGCCGGACGCGAGAGATCGCCGCCGCCGATCGCATCCACGAGGACACGGCGGTGCTCCGCCCAAGCCGGACAGACCTCCACCGTATGCTCCACCGTGTCCTCCGGGCGATCCACACTGGGTTGCGACAATCGCACTCTCCATGTCGCCATGAGATCCCGCCGGAGCTCTGTCCGCCGTGCCGCGATTTCTCGCGGCAGCGGAGTTACGCCTCGGCGTTTTGCCTCCTCGCGCCACTCCCACATGTGCGCGAGGACTTTTGCCTCCAGATCCCATGGCGGTAATCCGGCAAGGAGGTTCGTCGCCTCACCGGAGACCGTGCGTTATCCCGGAGCTAGCCGGATGGCCATGACCCTCTGGGACGCGTTCAATCGGCGGGCCGGTCGCCACCTTACAGAACGCGCTTACACCGGAGCCCCGTAAAGGGCCATGGACCGCACGACCCCCGCGTAGAGCCTCCGGCAGGAGGCGTTTGGACCCCCTAGATTGGGCATGAGCCACCTCAAGGCAGCCCCGACCCGCTCCAGTCTGGGAGCCAAACGTCGGAAATGTTCCACGAAATTCCACCGGCTGTCGAGGACGGGCCTAGGTACTTCATCGTCGACTCGACGCCGATGGGAACCCCTCCTATTGTAATTTGGGAACCCGATGATGCCGCGTTCCGAGGGCCATGAAAATACATAGCCTCGAACTTGTGCAAGGCCACCTCGAGTCCCAGTTACGTAGGCACCGGAACTCCTTAATAAAACAATGTATCCTAGCCGTGTTTGGGCTTATTGGAATTGTCATGAGATGCATTCTGGCTATAAATGATATTAATGGTAATATGCTTCAAATTGCGCTAATTGAGTAGTATGTTATATGTGGCCTTGATTGTCAGAATACAGATTTCGTCAATGATCTGTCGTCGTGTGGTTGACTTAATAATTTGTTGGCGATGGGGTCCAAACCGGATAAAACTACGCCTTCCAAACTTCTGACACGAGTTAGCGCGATATATACAGGCCGTCCCACGGATATGCCTCATGGAGGAAAAGTACCTTGAATATTGTAGATGGAACATATTACTGAAAAAAGACATTATTTGAATTTAAAAAACAATTTAAACTGCATTCATAGATATTTAAATAATTACATGGTTGAACCGGAAATCGTACCCGTTACACGAGAAAAATAATCACCCTGTAGCTTTATCATACTGATCGAAAGGCTTCATCATAAGGATTATTTTTTGCTAAATAACATAGTGTCAAGAATAAAAGGAAGACCATGAATTACGACCGACTTCCAAAAAAACACTACATAGTGAAAAATAACTTAAATTTCGGAAGTCGGTGGCAAAAACGAAAATACTAATCCAAAGACACCGACTTCTGAAATTAAAGTTATTTTTCACTTTGCAGTGTTTTTTTTAAAGTCGGTTGTTTTTTTATAAACAAGTTCTTATTTAAATCGGTACATTCGGTCAAAAGTTATTTCTTATTTGTTATTGCAGCGTGACCGGCATAATTTTACTAAACATGTGGAAGGTTTAGGTGTATAATTCATTAAGGTTTTGTATAAATTGGCTGAAGTATGATGATTGTTGAAGATGTCGAAAAAATCATGCCGACTGGGAGCTTTCTGGCGTCCGCCGCGTAAACCAATAGAGTATTACGGAACATTGGGTACTTTTAATCCCAGTAGTACGTTCCCGTGGGATATTTTCCGACATCCACGCGGGCGGAGCCGCGGGCAAAAGCTAGTAGATTAATAATAACATACACATACTATCACGGCTGTATTCCCCGAAGGGTAGACAGAGGTGTACCTATATAGTACACCAACATTTCGCCAGTTATGTTTAAGATAAATAATAATAATATTAAATTATTGGTCGATTATTATGCAATCGATTCGGTCGATGATTATCGACCAAATTATGCACACTGTATTGTTCTTATACTTTCATCCTAAATAATTAATAATATAGACTGTCTGGTTGGTCTAAAATTGTACCAAATGCTGATGGTTACTCTCTGATGGATGCTGGGTTTACGTTTGTTGTTACTTACTGCAATAATAGCTAGGAAGTAAGCCGTGATCACAGAAAATTGAATGAAAGTAGAAGACAATATTACTATTGTAAAAAAATATAGGGTAAATAAATATTTACCCTCAATTTTTTTTTCTATACTTAAATTTTTTCTGAATTCTTATTTTTGAGTCGGTAACAGCTTGATTGCGAATAGATATAAAAACCCGTATATTTTTCTTTCCGTTACTAAATTACCAATGTACTAGACAATTCTTCACCAATACAGATCGTGTTTTCCCAACAATAAAGCCCTTTTAACACAGATACGTTAGATAGAAGCGAATGCCCTTCATCGTTTCGGTTCCTTTGATCGCAACCAGCCGGCAGCGGCATCGCGGTGTAACATAATATGTACATCACTCGGGAAACAATCAAATATTCGTCACTCACGAGACGCTAGACGTTACCCCTCACCCCCCTCTCTGCGATGTCGAGGGTAACGTGTTTTAGTGCCATTACATAGATTGCTGTTTTTCATACATTTCCTGCTTTCTGTCGAACGTATTGTGCTATTGGGGGGATTGGATTGCAAACAATAAAATTCGACGTTACTGAAATTGGGACGGATTTGTTGAATGTTGTTTTTCAGAACTGTCCTTGTTTAAATTTTTGTAGGGAACGGTTTTTACGAAGAAACTTGAGCGAGGACCATGTCTTGCAGTTGAGGCATTAAGCGGATTAGGTAGCGTGGGTATGTTTATAAAATCAATGTTTACATACAAGATGTAACATAAATAACGCACAACCTCTTAGTGGATCATTGTACTCATCATTATGAACAACTTTTACTATGGGACCAAACCTGAAATCGCGAAAATAAATCAGCTGTTCCCTACATTTTGACGAGTTATGCGAATATAAAACTAGGGAGCAGCTGATTTTTTTTCGCGATTTCAGGTTTTTTCCATAGTAAAAGTTGTTCATAATGATGAGTACAATGACCGCCTAAGAGGTTGTGCGTTATTTATATTACACCTTGAATATCTTAGCCAAGAATATTTAGAAGTAGGTGATGCATCTCCAACAGGAATGGACCACATCGTTTAAAGTCGACCAAAAGGTGACGAGACAAGAATGAGGCCTTGCTGACATAATAAAAAAAAGAAAGATAAAAAAGCTCAAAACAGCAAAGCGCCTAAACCCTATGCGTAAAACACAATGTAGGTAGGTATTTTACACAGCTAGGTTTGTATTGTTTCCTCAATAGATTTGACAACAGCCGGCTGTAAACCCGGTGAGGGCTTGTCGACAAACATTTTAGACAAGCCACAGTTATTCGCTCCACATTGTCAACGATTGTGTCGGAAATTATTCAAATATTAGGTAAATAGCACGCTTGGGATTTCTAAACGGTTATTATTAAGGAGAGGTGATGAGCCTTCTATGATAATTTGAAGGTATTAAAGGATGTTAATTAATTATCAGGAACATTATTATTGCAGTACTGGAAACTCAAACACAATGAAATAGACTGTTAATGCTCATACGATTGCAATACACAATGCAAAGCAAAATACAAATGGGTACATACGTTTGGCAACATCAGTACTATCTAAACACCTAGGTAGTTTGATGTGTGCAGATCTAATCAATACCTATCCATGATTATTTGTTAGATGAAAACAACAATACAAAGTTATGACTTACTTTAGGTAAGTACGCTTTCCCATTGAATTGATTTAAAAAAAAATCATCGATATGTATTTAATCGTACCCCAAAAAATTCCTATTCTGATAACAAACAGTACATTCATATATTTTGTGAGACACAAACATGAATGATACACTCCAATGATAGTAAATGTGCCTCTTTTTGTCAGCCTCAAATTCCTATTTTGTTATCCTAAAATACTTAATAGCTAATGAGGGTTTTCGCACCATAGATGTATTATATTTTCGCACTGAGACGTCGGGTCCGGGCACCTGTTAACAGTGTCAAAGCGCCTATATTTTCTTTAGTCGTGACCACAGAGTATAATAATAATACGGGAAGTCGTGACCCATGAATAATGGTAATTGGTTCGCGCGCCTGCTGCAGTGCGCGATGCGTGGACGATGTTATGCATTAAATGTGAGAGGATAAGTCGTAATAAAAATGATTGTATCTTTGCACTATCCATATTAGTTGGATTAATTAGTTGTAAACCATTCTTGAATACATTTATTTAAAAGTTTGCGATTCGAGTATTTGTTTAATTAAAATATTTCTAGTGTTGTAGTGCTGTATTGTAAGCATCTAAAATTAAGAAGTATTTTAATTAGTTTCAAAAAGGCTTTTACCTACGAATAATAGAGTGATTGGTCGCTTCAAGGTCAGATCAAGAGATGCGTGGATGGTGTTATGAAAAAGTAAGTTTGTTTACGTGTTTACTTTTTATTACATGACTTTTTAATACAACTAAAATAGCTTAGGAAATAATTAAGTCCCTTTGAAAATAACTAGTTTATTTGACTTATGACCTCCTTTAAAACCCACAATTTGCTCAACTGTTTCTGGAAACTGAATTTTCATCTCGTTATCCGCAAGGCATCCAATCAAATTCATTTCTTTCCAAACGAACCGCTGTTGCCCATTTTTTTAGCTGTTCTTCATTTTTCGGGAATCTGTGACATTCAATTTATAATCATACTAATGCATATTATCATTGTTCCTTTTAACTAAAAACACAAAACCTTTAAGTCCAAGTGAAATTTCAATACGTTTAAAATAAGTTTTCATGTTGCGTTCATATTGCTTAACACTATCCAAAGTGGCAAGTATAAGATTTCAAAATATTTATTTACTCACCTAAGAATAGTGATTCCAGAATTCTTCATATCCGTGTGGCTTCTGCACTACTTAACAGCACATATATTTGCAGTATGTAAACAACGCAAAACACAATAATAATCACATTCGTAATTTTTCCGGTACACGAGCGCATCGACTCGATGATACCGGAGAACTGTCAGCGCTGCGCGGTACAGTTTGCATGGTGCCATTTTTGAGCTTGTTACATTTCTTGACTTTTATTATACGTAGTTCGTGACTGAATGATGAACGAATGAATGAAACGAATGATGAACGTGTGAATGATGAACATGAATATATTTAATATAATATTCATTGTCGAAATGGAAGACCTCTTGTCAAAGTGGCGCCGAATTTTCATGAAAACTTGCGACCAACTAGGCTGTAGACGTGGTTAGTCACTCTTCTTACCTAACCTAACCCAAATGTTCGGGGTGTAGCTTGGTTACTACGACCATCTTGACTCACGCGTGATTGATCATAGTTCCAACCTTACCCAACCCATTTCGTCAAGGTGCCCTAGCTTAGTTACTGCGACCAACAAACGAAACAGCCACGAAAAGGCCAGAAAGTAAAAGGAGGCACATTAACCACTGGTATAGTAATTACAGAAACAATTAAAATACCATCGTGTCTCGCGTAGATCTGCGTTCGCCGGTATACGAAGGGTTAAAAAAAAGCGTACATCATTAGAAGCATAAAAAGTTTTAAGAGGCATATTTATAAAAAAAGCGAACATTGTTAGAAGCTCAATTAGGTTTCCAAGGAGCAATTGCATATTTCCCTTATACATCCTTCTAGTCATAGTCATTGTCATTATTCATAAACAAGTAACTTGTATCCGAATTTATACACAAAATTACACAATCTAAGCTCATTCATTTGCTATTTTCCTGGCTACGATAAGAGAGTCTAGACATAAATGCGTTTCTTTTAACACTAAAGTGCATTTTAATTTTTCGCACCAACATTTTAGCTGACATGACAGACGTTATCCTGTCAAAATTTAAATCCATGGAAAAATATCACTTTCCGTTTTTTCCCGAATTTTACAATTTTCCGGGCAACTTTACAATTTTTACTTTCCGTAAGAACCTGATTCGGACTATTACGAAAATATTTTAGGTTTCGTACCTGAAGGGTGCCAAACGGAACCCTATCACTAAGGCTCCGCTGGCCGTCCGTCCGACTGTCTGTCAGCGGGCTGTATCTCATGAACCGTAATAGGTAGACAGTTGAAATTTTCACAAATTGTGCATTTCTATTTTTGCTATAACAAAAACATACAATACATTTACATATACAATAAATTTATGATTTGAAAAAAAAAAATCTTACACTGGCTTGGTGTTACACATTTTTTCATCTTCAAAAATGAAGAAATAGAGGGCCGTAAAAGTTATCAGTTTTAGTCAATTTTCGTACGAGCTCTATCGCAACAAAACAAGTTATGAATTTGAGACTTTGGTATATCATGTAGCATATATTGGTATATTTGAATAAATACTAAAAATGCCTATTAATAAGGTATTTTGTTTTAAATACGCTATTTTCTGCAACTGAAAAAAATAACTTTGTAATTCACAGTATCATTATAAACAAAATTATCTGTACGATTGTTAAAATTTAATATAAAAAATATTCTTCGTTTAGTATTTTCATTTATCTGAATTTAAAAAAAAAACTGAATTACGGAACTCTCGGTGTGCGAGTATGAGTCGCACTTGGCCGGTTTTTATGATATAGATGTAATGCCCTTCCTAATGGGAAGTGTTGCAGTTCCGTTATTTTATTTTTCAGGCGGATCTTAAGAAAATTTAAATGAAAAGGAAATCCGTTGAGCAATTTAAAACACAGATATGTTTTTTGTTGTAGTTGCAATTTATGTTTGAATTAGCATTTTATAACATTGAGAAATGGTGTTTTTTGTACAAAAGTACAGCACGACTAATCTAAAAGGAACATATTGCGTTGAACCTGACAATGACTATGACTACATGCGTTGAAATTAAAAAAAAAATTGCTAACGAGTTCAAACAAATAATGATATTTTGTATTCATGATGGTATCCTTCACAAGAATTAAAAAAGAGTTCTCTGATTTTGAGTACCAAAATAATGGAAACAGGACTTAGGAAACTAAGTTAACTCTATAAGATTCCTTATTTTACTACAGGTCTTAAAAAAGTACCTCCCAAGCAAGTTTTAATCAACCTGTCAGTCGTACCTGTAATAAGACGAGCACTGAAATTTATCGTACTCAATTAAAGCTCGAATTGTGAAGGGTCGTTCGTAGGAATCCTAATATTCTCGTGCCATTTGAGCTGGTATATAGCTTGAAATACGACGTGTTATTTGTTCTGTAACAAGTAAACTGAATGGAAGGTTTAGTCAGCTCACAAAGATGGGAAATTAGCGATGGGCTAACAACTACTGTGAATGGAAAACTAACAATTTATCCGTAGTGTAGAATGATTTCTCTGTTTCATAATTGGATACTAGTGCTTATTCACTTTTTAAACGCTTTTGATGGTCGAAAGTACAATAAAAAAAAAACAATGAAACAATTTGGAACCATCTAAAAACATAAAATGTTGTTCATCTAATTTACAACGAAACAAAATACAAATAAATGTATCAAATACGCAATCTAAAACTACTGTCTTCTGGTACATATCAGTGGTAAATGATAATGGCAATCAATTTGGGACGTATCTGTGTAGATTTCGAGATGAAACTGCAAGCATCTGACGTAATGGGAGACGGCGGCGTTTGAGTTATCGACTGTAATGAACGAATAAGGTATAGTATACATGATGGTGTGAGGATTTGAGTAACCTTATGATTACCCAACTCCTCACACCATCATGTATACCATCACGTACAGAAATAGAGTTTCAAAGAGAGATCGAGTAGGTTACTAGGCATGATTTGTGCTAATTTCACAGCAATAATTATTTCATTATTATTATTCTTTAAATCATTATTTTAAAAGACCTAAGATACAGTTAACTCTTGATAAACTGGCACAAAAGGAAAAGAAAATCCGTTCAACTCAAGAGTAAAATAAACAGATGTAAGTACACATCCACCAAATACAGAATCCAAAAATCAATAATATTAAATAGTTCCATTATTCTAGTTACGATTCGAGCATTTTGTTCTGGACGTCCTGACCATGTATTCCAACGCTAGATCTCATCCGCAAATGTAAAGGAAAGAGTGATTCTTAGATATGATAGCCTATCTTTGCGGTTTGTTCGACCAATATTATTGGGATTACTGAGTTGTATTAGATTTGACAGGAAATTTAAAAAAATTAATAATTATCACTGACTATTAATAATTTGACTGCCTCGTTGATCTGGTGGTCGCAAGCGCTACTGCTGAGCACGAGGTCCTGGGTTCGATTCCCAGGTCGGGCAAAGTGTTATTGAGTTTTTCTATCTGGAATTTCTCAGTAGCAGCCCGGGGTCTGGATTAGTGCCCGGTAGATGGCAATAGGCTCGCCCCCTATTACATGGGACTTAAACATAACTGGCGAAATGTGGGTGTAGGTACTACAAGTACACCTCTGCCTAACCCTTCGGGGAAACAAGGCGTGATGTTTATGTTTAGGTAATAATTATCAAAAATAAGGGTGCGTGAAGCTATTAATGAAGTTGTTTATTATTGATTACTATTATCGTTTGTAAATATTAAACTACTCCTAGAAAAGATTCGTTATAAAATTCCTCGTAAAATCGAGCAGTAGGTACCTCCCGTATTGAAATCACTCATCAAAAGTTAATAAGCGAAGTGATAAGGTCAGGGTAATGTCATGAACACTTAAACAGTCATTGGGAGATGATGGGGCAGCAGGCTTATGTTATAGAACTGGTTATTTATATCTAGCGGAACTTTAGAGGAGCTTGTGGCTAAGTAAAAGAGCCGCATGGGTTGATCGGCTATGCTTGCTGCGGTTAGTCCGTGGTTGGGTGACCATTTTTGAATACCAAGACCCCTCCATGCCTCAGAAAGAACGATAAGCCGTTGGTCCCGGTTGTCACTCATGGATCATCTTTGTCAGAAGCCCGAAAGTCTGACAACCAGTCTTGCCAAGAGATATCGTGTTACCCAGTAACTGGTAGTAACTGGGTCAGATAGGCAGTCGCTCCATGTAAAATACTGGTATTCAGCTGCATCTGGTTAGACTGGAAGCCGACCCCAACATAGTTGGGAAAGGCAAGGTAGGTGATGGTAGTTTAGGACTTTTCATGACCTATGAAAAAATGTAAATATATTAACATAAAACTTAGTGGTTTCAAAATGTTAAGTTACCCAGCTAAAATGTTTTTAAAGGCCCTGTAATTACACAAGAACGTGAAACATTTCAAACTGAGTCATCTAGTCACTTAATTTTTTCGGACGATTTAAAATAGGTTTTATTATCATGAAGTTAAGGGCGTAGGCATAACTTGAAACAAGAATTTTCCATTAAGGCTATAAAACTTTAACAGTGCCTTCAAGTACTTAACTTATGTTAATTGAAACCCGCGCCTGTAATCTGGTAAATGAATGAAGAAAATAAAAATTAAGTTAAATTGTATTAAGGTCCATTTACATGGTGTAAGTTTATTGCCTGAGGCATACCATAAAACTGAAGGGCAATTAACTGGCATTGTCTAAACAACACGTACCTACAATATTGTTGCACGATACGGGCAAGTTAATTGCCGTTCAAAACTAGTATAGGTGTAAACAGCACGTAGAATAAAACTGCACGTACAATAAAATCGCACATACAATAAATTCTGACATGAAAATTTTCTGTCATTCAAACATGAGCGAACGAAACAATACGTTCCATAAAATTGAATGAAATATTTGGCAGCGCAAATACGGGTCATACTTGAATCAATTCTTCAAGCACATACAACTCTGTCTTTAGACGAGGCAAAACTTGCATGCAATAATCGGCTTGCAATTTTATTAAATGGCAAAACTTGCATTCAATTATTGTATGCATTTTATGAAAATCGCAAGCGTGTAAACACATGCATGCGATTCTTGAATGGGATTATTGCTCTTGAACGTTCCAGGAATTTGCACCGTGTAAATGGAACTTTAGGTATAATCAAGATGGAGGGGATCGCATTATTGGTATAAAGCCAACACAGCAGATTCAACTCCTTTATCTAATAATACCAGCCTATTATTGTTCCTCTGCAGGGCAAAGGCATATTCTCGAATAGAGAAGGCACGAGCATTGATTGGAGTATCTACTAGGTATTTTTTCTGTTCCTAGAAATAATGCTTATGGGCTTCCACCCATAAGCGTTCTTTACTGGACACAAACGTATCACCTCTCGTCGACCGCTACGGGAACGATAATTAAATAGGCTTTTGAGTCAATGATTTGTTTCAATATTTTTAAGATAGAATGCAATACCTATTTAATAGTTAACACACACTGACGTACTCTAGATTGACTGCTGATGGCAGGCACAGTCACTCAAGGATTGGCTGTTGGCAGCGGCATTTTTTTAGATTCACTACACACAGCCATACAGCGTTGTTCGAGCATACGCCTCAATTAAAGACGTTACTTTGGGGTCTAGGAGTTAGCGAATATCTGTAAACGCACCTGTTACCTTTAAGAGCTACGAAATATTTTAAGTTCTGATAAAATAGTAAGAAGTAAACAAGACAGTTATGACATTCGATTAATTATTCTCGGAATTAAAATAATTTCTTCTGATATATTCGTAAATCGACATCGCAGTGCAGTTAACGCAGCGAAAATAAATAAATAATTTCATGTAAACCAATATCCAATCAGTAGGAAACAATGTTGTAATTTGATAGCTATTAACTTCGCCGGATGGGAACTGATATAATTATTGGGACAGTCGATTAAACAAAGGTAATTTAAATCGATCCCACTTGAGGTTAAATAATATTTATAATTGGATTATTTTCGATAAGAATTATGGTGATTTTGAGTATCTTTGATACGGCAATATTGTCTGAAAATGTGAGATAGGTGATTTCTTGAGTAAATCGTTTTACAACATCTTCCTGCATTCTATTATATATTTGGCTCCACTGTATAATCCGCGCGTGAGAAGCTTATTTTTTTTTTGCGTATACATGTAGAACACTTGCAAAATGACACAGCCAGCAAATGCATAGTTTTCGAGAAAATAAATAGTAAAGTTTCGAAAACAAACATAGTTGCGAAATAAAATTGATATTTAACACAGATAATGAACTAATTTCACTCCTTGGTTGTTCCGTGTTACGTTCAGACAAAGTGACAGCGGACTATAATGGTTTTTGTTTTTAGTATAAATATTGTAATTTTTTAACTTTAATCCATTTTTAAATAGCTGCTAGCGTAGTAAATTCAATTATGAAGCTTAATTAAAAAAATAAAAGTTTAAATATTAGAGTTTCATTTGTACTCTAACGGCCGAACCCAATAACCGATCTATCACCAGTTTTGGCATACTGGAGATAGAAAAACCTATCTATCCATGGTTTTAACGTCCCAATAATCTATAAGAGATTATGGAATCTTACCGGCCTGACATAAGGACAGATAGAAATATACTGTCTACCATCAATAGTAGTCTGTCTTTTACTGAAAATAGGTTATTGGGTTCGGCCATAACATGATTGTTTGTAACGAAACGTAATCGATTGTAAGTGGCTCCAACGTTTGGCAGTTGTCACTAATAGCAAGTACTCACAATCGAGAGCGTTTATTGTAACGTTTGCAACTACGATTGATGGACACCATGGCGTCCCCGAAGTCCCCGTCTTCGTGTTCTGCTGCGTCATCTCCCGATCCCGAAGTGTTATGTGTCGTGTAAGTGTTGGAATCTAGTGAGCCGCTTGTGCGCGCTGCACCACGGAATGAGGCTGCGAGTCATTAATTGTTTTTGTATTCTTTTTTTATTACACACCGCACCAACATAATGTACAAAAATAACACCGTGACTTAGTAAAAAGGCAAGAACTTAGGATGCTAGAACGAGCGAAACGAGCTCAGGACTTGGGGAACCCCAACTCGGACAGGTTAGGTTAGAAGGAGATAGGGGGTCTGAAAGACCTCGCCATCCCCTTGGTGGATATTATTTTAAACCATCCAGAAATAAGAACCCCGCGAAGCGGAGCTCAATCGACCACGCCGTCTTTCGAGACGTATGTCATTAACCTTGAAAATGCCCTTGATCACAGAGCTTGTCACAAGGAAATATTACAAGATTTGAGTATATTATTATTTTGGTTTGACCTTGACTGTTGGGGTGTTGACCTTGACCTTATTATTGTTTGGAAACCAATTTATATTCGCTACGTGAAGTTTTTTTCTCGGCTCCTATGGTTTACTGGTTGTGGGGATTTCAAAATACACTAAAAAGGGTATACAAGGTGGAACAGGACGATTGACATTCCTTTAAACGACGTAAAGAGAATCATGTTCTTTACCCGTATACAAAAAATTTATCGAATTCAATGAATACTTTAGCCATAGAAAATTATTTTTAATTTTCTTATTTTTCAACATGATGTAGATCTAAGTCTGTATTAATAAGCAAACATTGCCGCCGCCGCGCCCCGCACCCCGCACCGCACCGTTGGTCAGTGACTTTTCGTAGATAAAGCGTATTTACTTTTTATGCAGTTGATTCTGCTATTTACTTTGTTTGAAAACTAGAATTTTATAATTTTCCATTATCTACTAATCTTCGTGCTTCAAAATATTTCGATGGACTAGTACTATGCTCGTTTTAATTTAATGTCGTACGTTCAGATATACATTGTATTCTACAAAAAAAAAAAAAAAAATTGCTACTGTAAAAAATCGGTGGGTTATCAAGTACAGTGCTTCTATATATTTTGTTTTGTTGCTTGAAATAAATGATAATTTATGATAAAAATGATATTTTCAAAGCGTTAAGCTGGTGTAAACAAAGCTTGAATACTGAAGACAAAACAATATACCTATAGCAGAAAGTGTTATTTAATGTTATTTAACAGTGGTTAAACTGATTTTAATTTTGTTTGGGATCATAATATTATGCATCGTCATAAACCCGTCTAAAACCTAGTTTTATATCATACAAAATGGTGGAACATAGATTACATTAAAAGGTTTAAATATACCCATAACAGCCCTTTTGGAGAAACTTCCCAATAAGTATAATTTCCTTAGTTTGCATTGCTCCCAATACACTAATCCCTTTCGTAACTCCGATAAGATCACGTCCGTCGAACATAAAAGATAATGACTCGAAACAAAAGTCATTCATTCCCAATAATTCGATTTCCCTATAGGAAACCAAAATAAAGTTTAAATAGAGTAAAATACTTGAGATTCTATAGGTACTCGTAAGTATGAAAAAAAGTTATGTGAAATTATTAACAGGTAGCATGATTTTTTTTTTTTTTAAGTAAAGGATTATCACTGGTTCATGAATGAAACTGTATTGGTTTTACCTTCGCGAGTTGCCATCGCAGATTTTCGGTCAAAATATAAAAAAGAGGTACAAATAAATTTGAAAACAGAGTATGTATTTTTGTTTACATTAGACCTTCCAAAGTCAATCTAAATTTTTGATGGCTTTATAATGTAAAGATCAAACTCTGATTTAGCTGGCTGGCATCAATTGTTATGTATCTAATAATTGTTTTCCTTTTTTTTGTTACTCCTCGGCTTTAATAGGGAATCTTTCACAAAGCTAAGGCAGCAGATGGCGCCTCCTAGACACCAGGTAAACAAAGCAAACTGTCAAAGGCGCAATTTTCGGTATTTTTCAATATTTTTCAATATTTTATCCTTGATAAATAAATAAAATAGTAAAATAAATGTAGTATAAAATATATTAAAAGGTTAAAAACATGCATAATTATAAGTATTCCAAACATATTTGTTTTTGTGATATTGAATGACATTATAATATACTTTTAAAAGTATAAAGCACTAAAATATTATTTTTCTGCCTACTACCAATCCCAGAGCGAGAGGTGTACTATCGGTGTACATATTATGTACACCTGCCTAACCCTTCGGGAAACAAGGCGTGATGTTGTTGTGTTACCAATTCCAGCTGGAAAATACTTGTTTACGTTATTTTTGTTCATCTCTGAGAAAATATAACTTTAAATAACTGCATATATAACATGAGTTGCTTTTTTCTTAACGTGTAAAAAAGTAAAAAAAAAACAAACGCATTTAACAGCTTTTTAATCTCTTTATAGCTTCATACACATAATCCACCTCAACTTTCTATTAATGAAGAAATACCTTTATAATCCAAGAACTATTCATAACTTAGTTTTTTCTCCTCGCAATCTACGTAGAAACGAGCACTTGATATATTTTATTACTCGCCTTCCTTTGTTTCAGTAGCAAATGGAAATAAAATCATGAGGGAATAAATAACAATCCAAGCCGAGATGAGAAGCCCTTGAGTTGGTTCCTTTACTTTTGTGGATCTGGAACATTCTCCGTCTTATCCAACGATGCTTGAGTTTATCTGGTAGGTACCGAAATCTATTCTTAATTTTTTCTTCTTCACTTTCTTTTCCTTATTGAGTTATTATCATATAGCATCGTAATAATTCTAGATTAGGTAGTTATTGTTGATTAAATTATTATCTAAAGCTATATACATTGTAGGACATAAGTTTTGACGTCACGGCCAAACCCAAACCACTGAAAAAAAAAAGATTGAAAACTTACGGGTAATTTTGCCTCGTTGGTCTAGTGGTCGCTAGCACTCCTGCTGAGCATGAGGTTCTGGGTTCAATTCCCAGGTCGTGCAGTGTTATTGGGGTTTCCATCTGGAATTGCACAGTATCAGCCCGGAGTCTGGATCTGTGCAAGGTTACATGGGACTTAAACATGACTGGCGAAATGTGGGTGTACTGTAGGTACACGTCTGCCTAACTCTTCGGAGAATACAGGCTTAATGTTATGTTTATGTGTTGTGTGGTCATTTTTCAAAACAAAAAAATGCGTAGGTACGATTCCTGCTTTAACTAGGAAGTTTTTGGACTCATAATTAACGCAGTAGTAGTTTTCTGTTATGACTTCATTTCCACTGAAATTATTTACAATACCGAATACGATGAGCATGAAACTAAAATATTATATTAAATATTTTATTTTTTATTAGAGCAAACGCTTCTGCTCACACGTATTTCTATTTGTTATTTAACATATTCGTTTTGGGAGCGTCATAACGCTTCCAAAGCCTTGATTACTCTGTGGTGAAAATTTGGGTCAGTTATCATTGATCGATGCTGTCTATCAGTGGTTAGATGTTAGTTCTAGTTTGTATACACTCAGGTCTTTACCTATGAAATTGAAAACGTTTTGTAGTGCCTCTCGGGTGTTTAATTTTTTCCCACTTAAAAATTGTCCAAATTTTGAAAAAAAGTAGAAATCTGTTAGGGCAAGGTTCGGTGAGTACGGTGAGGGAGCTTCCAGCTGTAACTCTTGTAGCTTTGCGATGGTCTATCGTGAAGTGCGAGCTCGCGCGTTGTCGTGGAGAAGCAATGGGGTAGAGCAATTGACCAGTATTGGTTGTTGAATTGCGAGCTTCTCCATCATTGTTTGCAATTCTTGGCAATAGACATCTGCCGTCACTGTTGTGCCACTCGATAAGAAGCTGTGATGTACAAGTCTGGCACTGGTCCACCAGACAGTCACCATTATCTTCCTATGAGTAATCTTTTTTTTTAGCGCACTGATTAAGTGCTGTACCCGGGTCCACCCACTGAGACGAACGCTTACGGTTGCCGTACAGGATCCACTTTTCATCGCAGGTAACAATTCGATTTATAATTCTCTCGTTTCTATGCCGATTCAGTAGTGCTATGCATGCTTCGACGCGTAAGTCTCACTGTTGGTTGTTTAGTTCGTGTGGCACCCACTTTTCTAGCTTTTTAATATTTCCGATTTGACGCAAGTGCTTCAGTGTTGTTTTGATACTAACTCCAAGGCCCGTAGCAAGCTCAGCCGTAGATTGAGTTGGATCCGCTTCCACTATCGCCTTCAATTCGTCGTTGTCGACAATAGTCACCGGCCAACCGCAAGGTTCGTTCTTCAACTCAAAATTTCCAGATTTAAAACGATTGAACCAATAATGGACCGTGTTTATGCAAGCAGTGTTAGGCCCGTACACGTCGTTAATGTTTCGTGTTGTTTGCGCAACGGTATTTCCACGTAGGAACTCATATTCAAAAATTGCACGAATTTTCAGTTTATCCATGGCGCCAAAAACTACCACAATTTTACAAAAACATAAAACTATCTAAAAACAAATGAGTGAATTTGAAATTAAATTAACAAGGCTTTCGAATAAAATTTATTTGAATTTCGAATTTTGCGCCAATCCACAGATAATTAAATCTGAAAATGCTGGTTAGAGAATCTCTAATTACATATAAAAAAAACACGTTGTATAATGGCGAGTAGCGGCCGAATTTGATTGCCGTTCAAAAAGGTTTCTGAAAAATAAAAACTATTTTCTCGCCTTGAAGATAAGGCCTCTCTACTTCACAGAATTTCCTGTATCTTTTTAAGATACCTACGGAAAAGTTTATATATTGAATTTACCAGTTTTTGTGTTTCAATCTCCGTAAAAGGCCTTATTGAAGACTCTGAAGTAACCATGGTTTCAATTTGGTAGATAGTCAAAAAATTTTGGATTATTTTTGGCAGTAAGTTATGTATTTTGTATTATGTCGTTATATAGTACCTACCTTCTAGCTATGTAAAATGGGTTTGGTTATGGCCCAAATAAGAATCATCGATAATTAATTTTATTTATTGTTACAACAACATCGTAACTTATTAATCTAGGATGAATAATTTATGCTAGAATTTTGTGACGCAAATAAAAACACTTTTCAAATAATCATACAGGTTTAATTTCAACAAAAAACAACACGGTTCCAATTCCCAGAGGTAACCTAATTAAACATTACATTGTATACTCGTAAAATAATGTCTTCATTCCCAATGGCGCCCTAACTCTACATTTCACAGCTAAATACACATAAAATGTAAAAAAAAAAAATAACAAAACCCATGTGATCGAAATAAATTTTCCCAGAATCACAAAATCCCTTCGAAAGGTTTTCACACAATATACGCATATATTCTACATTTAACGTTCCCAAAAGAAACACACGTCTAATTTTACGGTACTTGGTTCACCTTTATTACAGCGGGCTCATTTCGGTGCTGTGTTTTATTTTATAGGCGCCTGAAGCTCGGTTTTACGCCAATCACTCTTGAGAAAGAAAAAAATGGGCACTATTCTTATATACAATTACCTTTATTGCTAGGTTTATTCTTAGTTAGGGTTGTTACGCGTATTATTTGGCAACTATCGTAGCCGAAATCGCTGTTGCGAAGTAGACTATAAATGTAGGGGTGGCACACACGGTACACGTGTTCTGTTTTTATTAAATTGTCTATGCATCACTAATGCATAATTTGCATGTAATATTTCTTTTTCTTTCTAATTGTAAGATTTTGTGGGACTGGGCGGGGCGTGCCAGAGTAGAATCGTATAATACCTTTCTTTGTCTTTCAAGCATATTGAGACGCAGATAATATAATCATATGTTTTGCACAGGTTCTTGACCTTACAGTGTTTACCTATTATTATTATGGACTCAGATCATGTTCAAATATCATGTTGAAAAATAAGAAAATGAAAAATAATTTCCTGTGGCTAAAGTATTCATTGGATTGGACTGATTTTTTGTATACGGGTAAACAACATGATTCTATTTACGTGGTTTAAAGGAATGTCAACCCTCCTGCTCCACCTGTTATATTAGTAATTGAAACTTTGCAATCACAACTCTGAATACCTACTTCCTTCCGAGCTAGCACAACGGATAAACATGGGGAGTTAATTTTAGAAGGTTTCATTAGCTTTGAAAGTTTGAACTTGTTATCAAAGAAATTCTATTAACGGGTCCACGTGTTTGTTTAACTTTATGAGTTTATGTATGTATGTGTATTTATAACTTAAAATTAATTGTCTATGGAACCTTATAAATGTCGTCTGTGCTGTAGATGATTCTTAGAACAGATTTACTCGATTTATGACAATTGACACGTGTGATCAAACAGAATCAAGTAAATGTGTAAGCAACAGACGATGGACTTCGTATTTTTGTCAATCACCAGAATGAATCGTTTTTGCCGATCGATAAATCAACAATTGATGCTCAATTTCAACCTTAAATATCAGGGTTGAAATAAAGCATCAATTGTTGATCGTTCATTAACAGGTGACAGTAACAATCGATAAAATCGAACAAATCTGTAGGCACTTTTAGGTAGATAAATATGTAGGAAGAAAGATTATATGGATAGACTACTATTAGAGTTCTCCTCAATATTTTATTTGACTTAAACCGAATTTTAATGACTAATTTGCTTAAGTAACTTTCTACTTTGTAGTGAGTACAACAATGAATAATAAATATAGGTACTTACTGACGTAAACATTTTTGGTCCTTTTTCTTTCAAGACAGCCTTTTCGATACTTTGATCTTAACTTTTTTTGAAAGTTTCTACAGATGAAAGAGCTTATTTCTTTTTAACTCGTCGAACATGTTCGATACAAATAAAATATTCGACATCGACACAAAACCTGTTACCATGGATTCAGTACATAATTCTAGACTCTACTTTTTTTTTGGGTAGGAAATCATCAAAAATAATTTCTTCCGCTCTGGGCGCAGCGGGGGGGCGTCTCAGACTTTTACGAACTAAAACCCACCCGAGTTCCTTCAGTTGCTTGAGCCAGGGGCGACGGTAACTCTTTCAAACACCCCGCGACCTATTCTGGACGGCCTTTTTTTTTTGGTTGGGAAACCATCAAATGACTTCTCCCGCTCTGGACGAAGCAGGAGGGCGTGTCAGACTTTTACTGATTAAAACCCACCCGTGTTCCCTCAGTTGACTGTGCCGGGGCCACGGTAACTCTTCCGAACATCCCGCAACCCTAGCTGGCATCGGCCCTAGCGGACCCCGTCAATAGTGCTGACAGACTCTTTGAGGCGCGCGTGGAACACAACGCGCTGTCGTCGACTCGGGCCTGGTCCTTAACGCAAGCCCGCGCCTACGGTAGCCGGGAATCGGCTCCCAATTCCCGACGCCCAGGGCGTCTCCTGCGGCGACTAGGGGCGTGAGGGCACAAAGCTTGCCTCTCCCTCACGCGTTCCGCCTCCTCCTTCGCGAGCATTACTGCATCACAGAAGGATGCGACGGCTTCCCATTTACTCTCGCTCCATACCATGGCCTGGACCAAGGCCGGACGCGAGAGATCGCCGCCGCCAATCGCTTCCCCGAGGACACGGCGGTGCTCCGTCCAAGCCGGGCAGACCTCCACCGTATACTCCACCGTGTCCTCCAGGCGATCCACGTAGTAGTGACACCCGCGCGTTTCCTCCCGCCTTATCCGGAACAGGCCCGGAACCTCCCGAAGCACCCATGTCCGGTGAGGACCTGCATCAGGCGGAAGGTGAGGACGCCGTGGCACCTCTCCAGCCACTCCTCAAAGAGGGGACTTATCACCGCAATTGTGGCGTGCCCAGCGCTGGGTTACGACAATCGCACTCTCCATACCGCCATGAGATCCGGCCGGAGCTCTGTCCGCTGTGCCGTGATTTCTCGCGGTAGCGGAGTTACGCCCCGGCGTTTTGCCTCCTCGCGCCACTCCCACATGTGCGCGAGGACTTTTGCCTCCAGATCTCATGGCGGTAATCCGGCAAGGAGGCTCGCCGCTTCACCAGAGACCATGCGGTATCCCTGGGCTAGCCGGATGGCCATGACCCTCTGCGACGCGTTCAACCGGCGGGCTGGTCACCGCCCCACAGGACGCACCCACACCGGAGCCCTGTAAAGGGCCATGGACCGCACGACCCTCGCGTAGAGCCTTCGGTAGGAGGCGTTTGGACCCCCCTGATTCGGCAGGAGCCGCCTCAAGGCAGCCCCGGCCCGCATTCTGGACTCCCCTGCGTTTAAAATTTTCAACGGTTATTATAAAAAAAAAAACAGCAGTTTCCTACAAAAGTGCAGTATCTACGCGGTCAAAATATATGGAACAGCAATTTATTTTTTATAAACCGACAAAAAAAAATCAACACAGTGTGGTCCAGAATCATGTACTGATCCCATGGTAACAGATTGCGCGTCGATTTCCCTGCCACCCTGTGTATAGATAGACTAGCTTTTGCCCGCGTTCGCCCGCATGGTGGTCGGGAATTATCCTTCGGGAACGTACTACCGGGATAAAAAGTATTCTATATCCTAACCCGGGTCATGGCCTATTCGAATGCCTTTCATCCAGACCCGTTTAGCCAAAGTTTGCAGACAGACAATAAATTTTAATAATATTTTTCTTTATAAATAAAACAGGTCGTAATGATTGTAATCCCTCGTACTCACGGGCGATTTTTTATCGCGCACTGCATTTTCAATGCACTGATTAGCGCCAAGGGTTGAAAATCCAAAAGTATGTTTTTTTGACGCGGTGGGGTGCACTGTGTTGGATTTACAATGCTCCGCTCAACACAGAGAATTAAAAAAGCAGTGCATGATAAAAGTTTGCCGCGTAAAAGAATCGCCCGTGCACAACTGGGCTAAATGTCTAACTTAAAAAAGTATATTATGAATTTTAATATTTTCACCATTATTTTGAAATACTCTAGCGCCGTCATTGACCACGTAATACCTACATGTTAGCCAAGTTATTTTGTGACCGATTTTAATTCAGTAAAGACTAAAATAAATGAACTACCTCAAGATAGGTACTAAATCTCTAACGGCCGAACCCAATAACCTATTTTCAGTAAAAGACGGATCGCTATTGACGGTAGACAGTATAATTTTATTTGTCCTCATGTCAGGGCGGTAAGATTCCATAATCTGATAAAGATTATTGGGACGTTAAAACCATAGATAGATAGGTTTTCTATCTCTACTATATCAAAACTGGTGATAGATAGGTTATTGGATTCGGCCGTAAAAGTCAAAGTCAAATATTTCAAATAGGCACATAAAAGGCACTTTTGAACGTCAAAATTTACAAAACAAAAATGGAATTGGTTCTAGTCGCCCCATCCAAGAGGTAGTTTCGTATGGAGAAGAATGACCACCGTTACTCTTTTAAAATGTTTTATAATATTTTGTATACATTTATTATACTTAAATATATGTGAAGATGATGCACCTAGAATAAAATTACTATACCACAATAGGTAAAAAGAATTAAATATAAAGCTATGACAGATAAATTAATTATGTGATCGATACATGGTCCTCACATATTTACAAACATTGTAAAAGTATACGATTTTCCTAAAATTTTAATAAGTAGTGTATGAGTAAAAGTGATTATGCATACAAAAATTTTAATATTACATGTGAATTTTTAAATCATTCCCTATATGTATTGTATTGTATTGTATAATATATCAAATTCAATGTCACAGTTTTCAGAAATATTCCCATTGTTCCGAACACGCATTCGTACATTTTTCACATATTTTTATGGAACAAGAACTCAGTCTGTGCAGCTGACATATTTACCTACATATTGATAAACAGATGTTCTAAGCACTAATGAACAGACTTCTACGCGAATATTAGACATTTTCCACATTACGAAGTACTTTGTACGTTCAAAATCGCCAGGGACCGGGAGTCGTGAACCTTTGTGTTTCCCAGTCCCGTTTCAAAGGCATAATCAGGTTATTGGCTAAAAAGTCAACAATAACTTGATGGATCGAGTTCTGATGGATCTATCCAATTTCGTAGTGGCTCCTGTATTTGGCGCTAAGCATTGAAGCTTGGAACTTGGAGGTAGTTCGATTTTCGAAATTGGAATAGTACCTACAGGGTTCTGTTTTTCTAACTAGCGACCCGCCCCTCCGCACGGTATTTACGAGTTGACAAAACATCGATATTTCTTTATTATATGTGACTTTTATACTAATGTGTTATAAACCTCCCGGAATAAAATCTCTAAATGATGGTGAAATCGCATCAAAATCCGTTGTGTAGTTTAGAAGAATAACGCAGTCACAGACAGACATTATGTAAGTATATGTATAGATTTGATGAATTTACCCATGGATTTTGAGGTATTCTTAACCGGAGTTTATCTATTTATTCATGATAGATACCTATTGGTTTGAAGTTGTGAATCGTGCAAAAGGATTCCGCTTAAATACTCGTAGATATCTATGCCGAATCAATATCTAATTGGATTTATTTAAGAAACCAGGCATTTATTTACATATTTATTTATTTTGAATAGAGCGACCCCGGACCACCAGACCCGGAGTCTGGATTTGTGCCCAGTGATGGCTGTAGACTCATGGGACTTAAACGTAACTGGTAAAATGTGGGTGAACTATAGGTGCATCTCTTTGGATGGGAAATCATCAAATGACTTCTCCCGCTCGGGGCGGAGCGGGAGCGGGATTTTAGTCAGACTTTTACTGACTAAAATCCACCCGTGTTCCTTCAGTTGCCTGTGCTGGGGCCACGGTAGCTCTTTCGAAGATCCCGCGACCCTAGCTGGCATCGCCCTAGCGGACTGCATTAAGGGGCCGGCGAACCATGCGTAGTTCATACAAACGAAATACCAAAATAATTTGTAAATTGAACATATTCATAAGGTAATGTGTATTTATTGCTATTGCGTTACAGAATACATAGGTTCATGCATAAATATTTTGAAAGAACACTGATTTAAAGACGAGATATGGGAAATTTAAAATTTCTATAGAAAACTTATTTTTCTCATATCTCATCTTTAAATCAGTGTTCTTTCAAAATATATATTTGGGAACCTAGATATTTTGTAATCTGATCGCAATAAATACACACTACCATAAGAATATGTTTGATTTACAAATTATTTTGGTATTTCGTTTGTATGAACTACGCATGGTCCGCCGGCCCAAGTGCTGACATCTCTTTGAGGCGCGCGTGGAACACAACGCGCCGTCGACCCGGGCCTGGTCCTTACCGGACGGCGGCCTACCCACTGCTCGTCGTCCGCAAGCCCGCGCCTACGGTGGCCGGGAATCGGCTGTCAATTCCCGACGCTCAGGGCGTCTCCTACGGCGACTAGAGGCGCCTGCCTATGCCTTCGGGGAATACAGGCGTGGTGTTATGTTATGTTAAGAGGTATGAGATCTCTTTGGGCAATGCTAGTTTGGCATAAAATTTAAAGTAGCACTCCTATTTTCACTGCTCTTTCACAATATATCTCGAAAACCAACACAAACATTAATATGCTCACTACAAACTAAGGTTTCATTTGAACAGGGCGTAGGTACTGTGAGTACATGCAAGTATTGCTTAAAACTCCAAGTAATATAAATGTAAATGCGATGAAACAAAGCGACGGCGGATCAAGTCGCAACTTCGTTGTTATTAGATACGCGACCTACTCTTTACTCAATATAAAGAGGGTTACACGTGATTGTGCAGATGAATAAAAAAAAAACAAAGTGAAAATAATAAAAATAAAAAAATTAATAAGTAATTACAAACTTTCATTGAAAGGCATTCCCTTAGTGACTACTTATTTGAAACCAATATGGCCGATGAATCATGGCCGGTCTGAACATAGGCTCTCTGAACTTTGGCGCATGTTCTTTCACTCACACTCGCCTCATGTCAACATTTGGTTCCTAAAAAATGTTATTGCGCCGTCTGTTTGGACCGGCCATGATTCATCGGCCATATTGTAAGTTTTCTCAAAATCACTACGACGGATGATGCCACGAAGTTAGCAAACAGTTATTTAGAAAAAAAAACTGTCTATTTACTGAATTATAAAATAAGCGACAAGTAGATTAACAAAATATTTACAGCGTGCCGCTTTAATGGCGAAATTAATTTAAAACACGTACCTATACGGTTTTGCGTTTTATGAAGATCTTTTAATTTAATTCAAAACGTTATTATTTAATTTTATTGATTTATTTAGAATTTTCTAAAATAGCATCTTGGAGCAACCTGTACTTAAAGAACTGTAGCGCGGAGATCATTTGCCTGGGTCACGGATCATAACATCGCATCAATAAAATTAAAATGACACGCAAAAAGTAGGTGAATTGAAAGAAAGAGAGAGCTTTATTATTTAGTTTGTTTGAAAATTTTAATTTTTCAATTTATGAATAATATTCAACAATAATTTACGCCTAATTTTTGGCTAAAGAATCAGCATTGCCATACAACGTGGCAATGCTGCCAGCCTTTTGAGCACTTTTCCTGTTGACAGCGATGCGGACGAATTTTTGAAGCCCTCTGATTATTTCCCCTCTTTTTTATATACTTGAACATATTAGTATTATTTTAAGACTGTTAGCTTTTAAATTATATAAATATTATATCATAAAAATAAATATTTACGAATTATTTTATCTTATTATAATTTTTATGATTACTGGCCACTAGCCCTACCCGTGTGTTAAATTAATTTCGCCATTGTAGCGGCACGTTGTATATATTTTTTATCAATCTGTATTGTCCCACTGTTGGGCAAAGGTCTCTCCCACAGCTTTGCACTCTTCCTTGTGTTGCCTTGTCCGGCCAAAATAACAAAATATTATAAATGAAACAAAAATCAAGACTATATAAATATTCCACGTAAGTACCTACATGACTTGTTTATTTAAATTATTCATTTCGTTTCTGTTCAAAAGAAGAACAACATAAAACGTACAGGATGTTTATTTTTGCACAATCGTTTAGCTCGCAGTGAGAGAACATTACTTAGCGACGGCTTCACAGGGGCTACTATTCCATGCATTACTTCATACATTTTTTCCCGGGCCAGCAGATGCTGCGATAACTTCAAACATACAAAAACGAAAAACTTGATTACGTATTTTTTTTCTTTCTGGAGTTTTTCATTCAGAGTAGATATTACAAATTGGTAGTGGATTGCATACCTATAAAGTTTCTATTTTTAATTTAGACCGGACTATTTTGTAAAACTTTAGTCTGAAGAAAGTCTTAGCCTACCTTGTCAATATCGCAAGCACTGAATTTTCTCATTAAATGTGCCGCTGTCTATTTACTCTGTCATTCACTTATTTTCCTAAATAAATAAACTTTTGCGAAATAAATAAATAATGTGTTATAATTAACCTAACTAAATAATTGATAACAAACGAATTCGGTTGGTTTTTAACCTAAGCAAGTGTATGAGCTTATTCATTAATTATTTGGACGACACGAATAATTAATAAATAAACTCATACATTTGTGTGTTATAAGCTATTTACACACCTACTAATCTCTGATCTCCACTGAATAATTTAGGATTTAGATTTTAAATACAGTTTGGAATAATAGTAGGAACTTACATATTATAAATAGCATAACTATAATGTTTCGTGTACGGACTCGAGTCTCCTCTGTGAAAGGGAGTGAGCCGTAATCCACTGCGCGGACCCAGTTCGGGTCACAGTAAGTACCAAACGTCGCGCAGACATTGTCCTCCCACCAGTTAGACACAAATCCACCTTCGCACAACACCAATTCACCTACCTCAGCTACGTTTTATATAACAAAATCAATAAGTTTCTTCAAATCCACAGTTTAAATTATCAGCAATGCCAAAACACAGTTAATAAATGGCTGATTGAGAAATCCTATGACGAAACTGAAACACTGCTGTTCGCTCATGCCTAAGATAGATCTCCTCCATTCAAGTGTATAACCCGGACACTAACTCTCCACTTTCACATTTTAGGTACTCACATATTTCACTACATATTACACGTAGGTACCACACCACGACACACTCACATTCACTCTAACTGAAACACTTACAGTTTTTATTATTAATTATTCTTTCTTCCTTTTAACAAATAAATATTAATATCATTGTTATTATTAGCAATGTTACTGGTGAAAACAGTTTTCTGATGTTTGATTTACCCTTATGAAATCACTGGTCCCCAAGTCACGGGCTATAAACCTAGTTTGAGAGCCAGGAGATAATATTTCATGTACATTATGTTATATCATATTACTGTAAGTACCTGTAACCTTTGTCAGCAATTTACTGAAATAAACATTATTATTATATTATTATCAGTGAATGTCACAAGACGTCTTCAAACTTTTGATTCATGGAGATACCGGTTTCCTCATGATATTTTTCTTCGCCGTATTTAGAGTATTGGTTATGAAATACTTATATGCACTACATAAAGTAGGCACCTTTTTGGGGTCGACTCCACGACCTACATATATCTTGTAATTTAAGACCTCTGCGACTGGACCAGCACTCCTTTTAAATTAATAACATTATAACTAATTATAGACCTTACCGTACGTTTTTTGGCAAAGTGTTATTGGGGTTTTCTATCGGGAATTTCTCAGTAGCAGCCCCGGCGTCTGGATTTGTGCCCGGTAGATGGCAATAGGCTCGCCTCCTATTACATAAGACTTAAACATACAAGACTGGCGAAATGTGGGTGTACTATAGGTACACCTCTGCATAACCCTTCGGGGAAACAAGGCGTGATGTTATGTTATGTAAAGACCATACTATAGACCATATAGTGACCTTATTGGTGATAAGATAAGATTTCTTTATTTGTTTAAACATTGTACAAGGGCATGAAAGATATTACATCGTTACGCTTAGCCGTAGGTATCGGCGTACAAATATTTCCATAACATTGAAAACAATTAACAATAAGAAAAATCGACAAATTACCTAGAATATGCACTTACAGGGTTTATAATTTAGAAACTTTATAAATTAGAAATTATTTTTATGTTATAATGTCAAAATTCAAAATAATTCAAAACTATAATGTCAAACAAATACAAGAATAATGTCAAAGTTACTACATGTACCTATGTCAAAATTAAAAGATTTATGTATGTCAAATTTTCAAGTCTGATGTCAAAATTACAAGATTAATGTCAAAAAATCACACAATTTATGTCAAAAATTACAACCTTATTCATATAAATTTAATATTAGTGTCACGAAAAGATAAAATTATTCAACCAAAAACTTTTTCGGCTAAAAATTCAGAGATAATATGCTTTTTGCGAAAGAAACATTTTTAATTGACGCTTGAATGCATGCTATTTAGCTTCGTCTCGTGCTGTTCTTCAGAAAGGTCAGGTGCGTAGTACTCGCAACCGGCGTGTGTGTATGACCAGATGTATAAACGTAAACGAGGCAAAAGAAGTTTGTGAGGATCGTAACAGGTCAGGCCCCATGGGACGAAGGCGTTAGTTTATGTATTTTATGTGTATAACTAATTAAAGCATTAATAATACGTTGTGATTCATTTGGATCTTAAAGGGTCTTCGAGTCTTTATGACAGTAATTAAAATTGCACCATTTGCTCAGAAGTTAGTAAAGTTTTCGTGAAATTGCCTTCAATAAGAGTAATATTTGTTTTAAAGAAAATGGCCATTACAAAAGCTTCATTGCTAAGTTTCCATTCAAACACAAATAACTTTTTCAAGTAATTGAATGAAGCAATACCTTCTCGTTATAACACAGTGAAGCAAATCTCTTTAAAAATCTTATCAACATTAAAGCAAAGATCATTTGGGTCTCGGTAACTTTAAGACCTACACTTAACCTAAGTATCCATAGTCAAGACCAGATAAAATAAATTGGCCCACAGGCCACAAACGAGGCCCGTAACTTATTCACTCAACTTTTTTTTAAGGCACTGGCTGGAACGATTCTTTGAAGCTTCCAAATTTAATGTAATTGGCGAAAGAAGAAAAATGTCTTAATACCCACGGGGTCGTTTATATGGCCCGGTGGCGCTAGTAAAGTTTCGCCCTTGTCACTCACTTGTCCCTAACAGCCACGCTGTATTAGCATGCAAATTGATGGTCCACGATTTATGACCTTTTAAGCCTTATTTTTAAAGACTGTCAGAAACGTCCTTGTTTATTATTGAGTCCGTTTTTTCGGGTTAAACGATCGTGCCTTGAATAGAATTTGTATTCTTTTATAATGGTTTAACAGATCAATAGAAACGATAGTTTCAATAAAATGAAACAAAACATAGTACACCGCTATACAAATCCATTGGACTGGCAAAACGTTAGCCAAAGCTGTGAATGCATAAACGACAAATTCTAAAACAATTTGTACACAGTTTGTCAAAGTTTTTTAACAAACAAGCACTCTAACAGAATAACGGGACACACGATGTTCTCATACAAAGAATTTCACCAACAAAATTATACAGGGGCTAACATAATCCAAAAGCTAAAATGCTTTAGACCGGAACACTTAAACCCTTTCAACTTGATCCGCTCAAGGGACAGAGTGACGCACAAACACAACTTTAAAATTTTCTCAATTTATATTTCATCACAGTGTTCGGAACTACTCGGAACTGTTCGGGACAGTTCGGAACTGTTCGCCATGAATTACCTTCATTTGTCTGTTGCAAAAGTTTTAATACAAATTACGGTTGTGTTCATGTGTCCTAAATAAATTGGTTACGTTATTGCTGCGAGTTCAAATTCAATGAGCGGGTTCTGATTTGATGTGTTTTGTTATAATGGCTTTTATAATATATTCGTTTTGTTAATTCATTCTTAATTAAGGGAGTTTGCAAATTGAGTTTTGTATTATTGTTATTTAATTAAGTTTTCAATGTTTTTCGATATATTTGAATGGAAAGACAAAATTTGTTTCACTAAAGTTAGAGACAATTTATCGGTGAAAGCAAGCATACTATTTAATTAAAGTATTTAATGACTAATTTTAGTCTTCTACAAGGCCAATGAAAGCACCATTATTATTTTAACATTTTAAGGTCAATGCCACACTTGCAAGGTGGCGGCGGCGATGGCAAAATAATAAAATCACTGCAGACCGCATTTAGAATGCAGCCGCTGTCATAAGTTGAAAGGAGTTTGTCTCAGAAATAATGTCGTCGTTTTCGCGGACGAAGCGAGCGTAATAGAAAAATAATATTTATTCAGAAGCTTTGCTGTGATACAAGCACAGACAGCGACATTTTCGGAAAGTACTCGGCAGTCACAGATGCCAAGTTAACCTAAACAGTGATCAAGAACCTTAGAACCTTAACCTTACTATTTTGTCAAATTACAATAATTACATTTTAAAGATTATAAAAGTATTTACTTGATCTTAATTAACCTGTGATTTTCTTGTTGATAAAGAGCCTTTAGCTGTTCAATTTTTGCTGGTAGCTTCGTGCAGTTTATTAACACCAATAACCATTTAACACAACCAAAACAAAAGAACGACAACGAATTCAAAACAAAACTCCAAAAAGACACCTGTCAAAGCAACTTAGCACGTACGAACAATACATTTGAACGAAGCTAAGGATTATCGCGTCGCTGCAACTCATGCAGAATAATCCTTTGCATTTCATTTAATTAATTTTACGGGTCCTTGGACGGAAGACGGCTCTTGTTATGTAACGCCAGTGAGAGAATTACGAGCTCGTCACGAAGAGAGAAATGTGCGGTACAGTCGTAAGTAGTAAATTGTAACACGATTTGTTGGTTGCTCTCTCGATTTACTTTGTTGGCGTTTGAATGGCAATAGGTTACGTTGGCATTTAATTTGGTAGGCAATAGAAACTTAGATACTTAGTTGAAAATTATTCTCAACTTATATCATTAGTGTGTAATCAGTGTGAAAATTAGTGTCATCTTAAATTCGAATAAAAAACGTAGTTACTTACCTAACATAATACATATGCAAAATGTATTTTTTCAGTCCTTGTTTCCTTCCTATAGTTGATAAAAAGTCTCATCCACTATTAGTGTCACTGCAACAAGAAAAAAAAAATACAAAAGCTTATATTTAACAACAAAAAAAAAATCACATCATACTATTTTAAAACTGTAAACTCTTTAATGAAAGGATGCCATTTATATGTATGTCGGAACTTCCGAACATTCACAATTTCCACACAACTTCAGGGCTCGTGCTCAATCATTTGAGTAAAATTTTACTGTAGTTGAAAACGTTGACAATAAGTTGTTATTGGAAAACTGAAGTAGAATGAAAATCTGTATTATAACATAATTATTACGTAGGCTGTAATTCAGTTGATATCATTTTGAATCTAAAAGTAGGTACCTAGTCTTTATGTACATATATGTAAATGTATATATATATATATTAAATAACTACATATTATTGTTATCTTGTCTCGCAGTACCTTGTTGCTAGTAAAATAATACTTTCTTCTGTTATTTTTTGTTTAAAATACCGAAGCCAAGCATATAGTTTTCTCTAAGAACTTCTAACAAAAAAACTGCAACATTTTTTGTAGATAAAATCTCAATATACTAAACCTACAAATTTGAATAAAAAACAGCTTACAAGCGATTACTCCGTCTGCATTAACTTTAAACTAAAATATTTGTATTTACAGAAAAAATCACAAACACAATCCAAGCGCAATTTAAAAAAATCAACGACCACATTTGCAAAATACACATAATATTCTATCTTGTTCACTTCATAAAAGTTGGACAAACGCTTTAAAAGATTTGTTTACATTTAATTTAAACGTTGCTGGTGGCGTTTAATTTTTTCTGTTTACTCAATATTCTGGGGCGGACTGTACCCAGCGGAGTCACGTACCCAGTGGGAGAATTTCACTTTCTTAACCCTTGCACATTTCTGCATAAATTTGTCGGGGCTTGTGGAACGACTAAACACACTTCCACGGGTTGACACGCTCCTACGTGACATGGGTAGGTACAGCGTTACATTTGCATTAGTTGATTTGCCATGCTACGGCTACATTGTCGCGATAACGCGAACTACCCTTCGCGCGCTTTCTCTCGCACACCGCTCGACGTCTCGCTGTGCAACGGAACGCGCGAAGCGTAGTTCGTGTGAAAAAAGTTTCACTCTGGAATCTCACACCATGCACGTTTAATTTTAATTCCAAATGGCTAGGGGGGCTAACTTTGACAGAATCATAATAGGATAATATTATGAACTTTAATTAAATTAATCGTAAAATGGTCACCAATTGACAATTCATAATATTAACTGCGTACAATTCATATCACGCAATTCTCTGTTTGAAAGTTTTATACGGAGACTCGTAAAATGGTGCACAAACTATGAATTGCTTTAATGTCAAATAACAGAATCATAAGAAGTTAGTCAAGAGCAACATCTTACAATTCATATCGAAGATTTTGGTGAAGAAATATTGTAATGGCAGATTTAGACATTAATGTAAATTTCCTGGAGGACGCACGTATTACGGAGACCATTTTATATCGCTGACGAAGTGTAGCTCTTCAGAAAATGAAAATAGCCTAGGTAAAGGTACCAACAAACTCTAGGTCCGGCATTTCAAAAGCTATTTTCCGTAACACGTGTGTCCTCAAGGAAATTTACATAAATGTCTAAATCTGCCATTACAATATTTCTTCACAAAATCTTCAATATGAATTGTAAGATGTTGCTCTTGACTAACTTCTTATGATTCTGCTATTTGACATTAAAGCAATTTATAGTTTGTGCACCATTTACGAGTCTCCGTACAAAACTTTCAAACAGAGAATTGCGTGATATGAATTGTACGCAGTTAATATTATGAATTGTCAATTTGTGACCATTTTACGATTAATTTAACTAAAGTTCATAATATTATCCTATTATGATTCTGCCAAAGTGGTCGTTTTAGCCCCCCTGTACGTTAAAACGGCAATTTCATATTTAGGCCCCTATTATTATAACGTTTTATACAATTCACTGTTCGAGTACAAAGTAATACTATCGACGATGGTAACAAATACTGTGTTGTGTTTTTACCCGACGGCACGACAGCAAAGACAGGATTATGTATTTTCCTAACACCATTTCAGCTTTAACTCTACGAGTATGTGAACCCGCTTTATGCAGCAAACCAAAACAATCGCTTCTCTAAATTCAAGCATTGTTTACGTGGAAGTTTCACCGGAATAACCTCTATGATTAAAAACGCGTCCTTTGTCCATTGTGCCTGCATTCACCTATTCTTTTTCAACTATCATTGAGTAAATTATGCGGCCTACCCAAATGTCCTTTTTTTGGTATTATTCGTCGAATCGTTGAGCTCCTTAACTTTTATGTTGAGCTGTACGATTACTGACAGATGCTTGCACTGACTGGACAGGTCCACTCAATCTGTGTGGTTCTTTCCTCAAAAGACCATTTCAGACACCAACCTACATGGTCTTCACATGATCTGACCAAGATTATGTCTGGACTTTAAAAGAGACTGTGACCTCTGAGTTTGTTTCGGCCTTTCTTCTCAGAGTAGTCAGATAGGAAACGCCAGCCTCATCTAGTTTTTAAATAAAAATGTTTGACGTGTAAAAGTGTTTGTATAAACCTACTTACAGAAATAAAATCATTTATCATTTATAACCTAAAAGTATGAAAAATTCATAGCTTATGACACAGTACCTACTTATTTATTAAAGAGGATAAAATATACAACATGTCCGGGTATTAACGCACAACCTCTTAAGGGGTCATTGTACTCATCATTATGAATAACTTTTACTATGGGACCAAACCTGAAATCGCAAAAAAAAAACTGCTGTTCCCTACTATTTGACGGGTTATGCGAACATAAATGTAGGTAAAGGCAGATTTATTTTCGCGATTTCAGGATTGGTTCCATAGTAAAAGTTGTTCATAATGATGAGTACATCATTATGAACCACTTTTCGTGATTTATTTATGTTGTATTTCGTCAACAAATATTAAAAATAAAATAAAGTTGAAAATTAAAGAGGACATACAATAAACTTTTGTTTTAAAAAAAAAAATTCTGACACCCCACATGCCAGGGGGCGGGCATGTGGGGTGTCATTGTGTAGAACTTGTCGATTACAGTACAAATATAATTTTTATTTATTTATCTTCAGAAATGAAGAAGGCTGTAAAAAAATTTCAGTTTTAGACCATGCGCACAGCAAAGGAGTGGAACTCTCTGCCTGCGTCTATGTTTCCGAACGCATACAACCCCGATCTCTTCAAAGTGAGAGTGAACAGGCTTCTTCTGGGTAAGCTCGCTCCATCGTCGACTTTGTCTCTGTCATCTCTGACCTAGACTAGAGTCAAGAGCAAACCTATCTCAAATAATAAAAAAGGACCATTTTAGAGAGGCATACATACGTGAGTCCATCAATGTCTGGTAGCGGTCAAGGCTTGTATAGTACTTTTCTTAAATAATGCGCGGAAATACAAACTAAGTAAATTAATTTTAAATACCAAAATCACGGACGAACAACAATCCCAACGCACGCCAAGATGTTCATTTTGTTTCTTTTTTACTAAACAGCTCTATTTGAAGCCAGTTCGAAATTTAAATAAATTCTTTGATAAGTTACCTCCTTGGTTGCCATAATGTCGAACAGTCGAAGTAAAAATTCGTTACTTTTTTAAATTACACGACAGTTATGAGTTTTCATAATTATTTATTCGGCCGCCAAACACGACAGTTATGGATTTTCATACTATAGGCTATGGATTATGTCCCAAAAACAGGGCAGTTAGGGACTAAGCATTTCACAGGTTTTTATTGTAAGAATCAGTCAATGGGTTATTTATGAAGAAAAATCCGCGGAGTGCTATTAAATGAAACTAAACTTAATGGAATAGAGTTGGACCCTATTGAGTCGACAATTTTTCTTGGAATAACTATTGACGGTAAATTACAATGGGGCCCACAAATAGAAAAATTGTCACGAAGGCTTAATTCGGCAGCCTATGCTGTTAAAAAAAAATCGACAGATCACTGATGTAATTACAACCAGAATTGTTTATTTTAGTTATTTTCATAGTCAAAGTAGGCACAGTACATGCCTCTGAAACCCTCTCTTCTTTTGACCGGCGTACAAACACACGTCTATTGGATCCGAAAATCTGAAACTTTGATTCATCACTCCAAAGGACATTTTCCCCTTGCTCCATTGTCCAGTTTTGGTGCGCTTTTGCAATTCTAGTCTATTTTTCTTATGTCGATTTGTTAGTTTGGTATTTTAGCTGCAACCATCCTCTTAGTCCTGCAGACAATAAACGTCTTTTAACAGTTGTTTTTGAAACGGGTGTTTCTCGCGTTTCATTCAGAGCTGTGGTGATTTGTAGTACAGTGAAGTTGTCTTCTTGCCTTGTTGTGGATTTGGGCCCACCAGACCTCTTTCTATCTTCATTTTTCCCAGTTTCTCGTTTTGTAACAAGGGTATAGTGGACACCTTTACGAGAGATTCCGAGCCTTTCTGCGATTTAACTTTCACTGTATCCTTCCTCACATAGAGTACAATAAATAGCGCTTCTCTGTTCGAGTGTGATTTGCTTGCGATTTGCCATTTGCAGAAGAAAAAATAAGGTCACAGGAGTCGTCGATATCTTTCGAATACGGACAATGTTAACATTACAACTTTTACGTGCCAATGCTCCAGTTGGGTCATAAAAAGGTATAACCACCAAATGTCTATACTAATATTATAAAGCTGAAGAGTTTGTTTGTTTGTTAGGTTGAACGCGCTAATCTCAGGAACTACTAATTCGAATTGAAAAATAAACGTAAACGGTTAAAGTTATGCAAAAATCACGTATGACGGGATTGTTCCTCTTAAAAAGTTCTAAAAAAAGTCTGCGATAGCATATGTCTATCTTTTAAGATTGGCTCACTATAACATTTTTATGGTTATTAAATTTGTTATAAAATAATGCATTACTTGCGAAGCTGTTTTCATAAACATGGTATTAATACTTATCCAAATAAATAGCTTCATCATCAATGTTGATTATGAACATGTAAATTACTTTTTGAATTATTCAATTCGGTCCGTTCGTTTAGAAATTACGACGGGTATAAAAATGCTTAAAGTAAGAAAAATGCGCTTAGTCTATTAGTTACTTACACATTTTATTTTTATTGACTGTTTGAACGCGCTAATCTCTGTCACTACAAGTCGGATATGAAAAATTCTTTTTGCATTATAAAGTCCAATTCTTGAGAAAGACTATAGAATACGTAACATTACGCTATGACCCTTAGAAGCTGAGCAAAAACAAAAAAAAAGGTAGAACGAGCGCTAAGCGAAAACGAAGTAACAGCGTGGGCAGGCGATGCGATGCGACGGGGTGGGTCAGGGGAACAAGAAATGTTACGCGGACGAAGTCGCGCGCGGAAGCTACTTATCAATTAAACCACACCATTGCAACAATAAAGTACCCGACGGATTAAGTCATAACACGTGTTTCGTCAAAACTAAGGACATAGTTAAAACTTCATGAATGTGGAATAACAATCCTTTTATTTTTATGTAAACAATCGTAAAAGCTTGTAAAACGATAGTTTATTGCTAATTTCATTTGTTTTGTTTGAAGACAGGTGTGCTTCCAAACTTTTGGACGGTAGTGTATATATAAATAAATAAGGATGCACCAGTACAGCATTTTCGATCTATCTCGAAGAAGGTTGTCAAAATAATGATCGAACTTCCAGGCAAATTTGAAAAAAACACATATCAAAACAATAGGGTCGGGGCGAAGATCGAAGTTTCGTAATTTGTATCACAAAGATTCCTTTTTCAGTACGCAGCCCAGTTGACGGATGTCAGGCGGATAATGCCAAAATAAAAAGTGCGCGTCGTCTGTTACTCACACGGCTTCTAGAACATTCTAGAAACTGCACCTTTATTGGACGAGCGGATTGTGGCGGGAGCGGTTCGAAATAGGTTCGCGTTAACATATTTATGCTACAAGTGCGGAAAGTAGCTGTGATATCCGGCGAGTGGCATTCTATTCACGAGTGAGCGAAGCGAGCGAGTGTATTAGTCGACACGAGTCAGAAATCATCTTACGCACGTGTATTTCATTCAACGTTTTGCTATGTATTGTGCGAGGAAATAAAAAAATATTAAGATTTACACATATCGACTCCGAACTAAGCAAGAAATTAGTAAAATAGCGAGCTTATTTCAAATACATGTGCGCTCAGCATTACCTACTACTGCGCATGAGCTACTACGTCGTATCGCAAAAAGGCACGAGCAAAATGTACGTTCAGTCAAACATATTTAGTGAATATTTAAAATTAATTTATCGATCTAAATCTAAATCTAGACGCGTTTAACAAAGTATTAGTTTTATTGTACCTTTTATATGAATGATAATCTGTACTTGACTAATTTGTAAAACTTTTCTCAAATAATAAAAACTTTTTGCATCGGGCTTACGACGGCATTAAAAATTTAAAAAAAAATCAACTGAAAAGTAAAAAGCACAAGTGCAGTGAAAAAGAGGTACTTTCCGCACAATTTGGCTGCTTGGAAAACGCTCTTTTCGAGCACATGCATTGTGAAGTCTATTTACAATAACGAGATGAGCTACGTGATTATAACAACATAGCTAATCATTATTATCTAAAACCACTTCGTACCAAAAGACCAAATTCAAACTATGAACACTTCCGGACTGATAGACTGATAATCAAATTCAGTTCACCTCTGACCCATAAACCTATTAGCGTTTATTCGATAGAGGAACCTAATATGTTTTCAGTTTACTCCTGTATGTAGGTTATGTAAAATGGAGCGCAGACAACTATTATTTTTATCTAAAGACTGCAATATACCAAAACCGCTTTTTTTTATAAAGTGTAAGTTATTAAAGTTTGTGTTTATGTTTTGTGTGTCGTTACTGAAGAGCGAAACGAAAGATTCGATTTTAAGTAGATTATATTTAAAATACTTGGTTTGTTTCCATTATCCTCTGCTTCAGAATATTGTGGTTGGACCCTTCGGCAAAATAAATTCCGTCAGTGCGAACACCGTTGGAGACATGAGTTATTAATTAAACAAGGAAGGGCACAAACGGAAAGTACAAAATATTCTTCGATATTTGAAATATATAGTAAAATAAATACTGTTCTATCTCTATTTTCTCTATGTATATTGTAGATATGTATACAAAATTTACCGCCACCCTTTATTTGGGTATCACACATATTTTGTGAGTACTATCACTTGCCAAGTTTTAATAGTTTGGCTCGGATAACGGAACAAAGTTGAACCACTTATCGGAACAGGTGCTTGTCAAATATTTTACTGATAGCAACCCCGGCTCAGTTTATGTGAAAAGTTAATTTAATTATTAAACTACGCTGTTCCCGACACTTTGAAACTAGCCTTTACGTCGGATTATTTTGTAATGCTTTAATTATTTTATGCCACTTTTTAGTTTTACTCTTGCTGGTTATTTTTGTAGACCTGGTTATACAGAGGTCTTCTTTTAGTACTGGCTGTCTATCGTAAACTCTCGATTTTACGAGTGTTTGTCTTTAAAAATATTATTAATTGAATTGGGAAATAGCCAATTATGTTACAAACTAAGTCTAACTTACCCAATTGCTTAAAACTTCACTCCGCGAAAATTGTACCAATAGTAAATACCCAATAATCAATTTCTGGTCCTTTCACCAGTTTTTCTTTTGGAGACATTTAAATTCCACCACTCCAATTTTCATACAGCGTTGCACTTATCACTATTCTTGAACAAAAAGTAATCTTGTTTAAACAAAAAAGGTCTCCGTTTTGTCTAAAAATAGCCGGGGTCAGAGCTAGTAGATAATAACCGCAGCGTCGCACGGGCCCCATCCGTCTCGCCGACAAAGCCTCCGAAGGACTTAACGAGAATTACGCATTTTTTGTTTTTTAAGCTAAATTATTTTTGTACGAAAAAGGTACAATGTTGGAACACTGTGGTGGTTTTTGAAAGAATTTTGTTCCTTAGTAACTTTTCCATTTAACATTAATTTACCTATATAATTTAAAAGCTGAGATCTACTCACCACTATTTGTATGTCAAGTGTTGCTAAGCTGGGAGGATAAAGTGATACGACAAACTCCATATCAACTTTATTTTTTTATTGTTAATTTTTATTTCATGAAAAAATAAGTTTCATAGATTTAAAATGTCATCTCTCACCATTTTGACAAAGGTGCGTCCATCGTCCGTCACATCTTTAAGTGGTCTTTACTGAACGGATATTGTTTCTGCCGCATGCGGTGGACACAAAGACCACAAGGAAATTGCCAATGTTGTTACACGTCATCTTCTTATGAATAAATGGGTAGTTAAAATAGTTTGCAAAAACAACAATGAGGTAATTAAAATATTTTGGACTGGCTTTAGTCACAGACAGGAATATTAGTAATATGGTCGACCCTCTAAGAACTGACCTAGGTGACATAATCACACTCAAAACTAAGCCGATCCCCGGCCACGTTCGACGCGATCATGTTCACGTCGTCGCCTTTCTTATCGGAAACAATTATTCATTATTTAATATCAATAAGCTCTGTGCGCTAACTAATACCACTGTGATCTTGAGAGTTAGATGAGGTGTGACTTGACACGTTCGTCTTACGCTGATAAGAACTGGACGAGGTGTGAGTTGACAGCATCGTTTCGCGCCGACATATATATATATATGCAAATTAATTAACATTACGGGACACAAAACATTTTATTAAATTATTTGCCATATGTCAGATATATAAACTTTCTTTAAATTTTTTTTTATTGCTGAATGGGCCTGCTCTTGACCTCGATCACGCGTGATGAAAAACGATGGATGAGGTCTATGATGGAACGATCGTGTCCAGAATATGCCTGTTCATTCTTGCTTTGAAGGCAGATGGGTTATATGTGGAAGGGAACACAGACGCTGGCTGAGATTTCCATACATTGGCTGTGCGCATAATAAATATGGAGGAGGAGGCGCTTAGGGAGCCCACACAATACTGCGATGCGATGCGAATTCGCAGTTTTGTGTGGGAGCCCTTAGTACGACTAGTCGTGATATCAACCAAGTGTAACCAAGTTTGTCGAAATAATACTAAAAATACATTGTTTTGTTAGCGATACATATTACAGACCCGACTATTAGTAGTCTCCATCATCAGTCATATTCTATAACAGGTCAGACTAAACGGATATTGTGCCAAAGCCTCAAAGGTAAGCTACCGACATTAGGACGACCAGGAAATTACTAAGGTTGCTACAAGTCGCTGTTTTGCCGTCTCAAAAACAAACACCCCGTCCTCGTCGGCCCTTAACAGAAATGACGTCAATTTGTGTCACGGAATTAGTTAGGTTGGTGACGGAATTTTAGATGGCATTACATGATAATTTGCGAATGGAAAAATGTTGTTTATCTGAGGGAAATTTGACTATTTAAGTTAGCTTGACATTTCTTTTTGGTGTAAATATTTAGGTGCCATGTTGTGATGTTATGTTATTATGTGATAAGAGCGAGCGAAGCGAGCTCGAAAATTAATAAGAAAGGAAGGAGAAATAGGAGTTATTTTTTCGAGTTATGCAGAAAACCTCAACAACAATCATCTGCCTAGCCTTTTCCCAACTATGTTTGGGTCGGCTTCCAGTCTAACCGGATGCAGCTGAATACCAGTATTTGACATGGAGCGACTGCCTATCTGACTTCCACAATCCAGTTACTAGTTAATACAATATCCCTTGGTAAGACTGGTTGTCGCCTCTGACGACCCGTAACGACTGTCAAAGATCCACACAGAATGATAGCCGGGACCAATGGCTTAACGTGCTATCTGAGGCACGGAGGGGTCTTGGTCACCCATCCATGAACCAATCATGGCAAGCGTAGCTTAACCTGGTTTGTACCATCTTGGGTCTAGATTAGATTTTCTTTTGACCATTCAAACAGAAATAGTCGTTATTTTGTCGAGTTACGCAGAAAAAAATATGAATTGTGAGAACGAATAAAATAACGAGAGCAAGCGAAGCGAGCTCTAAATCATTGCACTATCTCGGATAGGTTCGGTTTTCTTTTGGCCGTTCATATAGAAATGGGGGCAGGCTGTGGGTCTGCGAAGTGCGCTCCCTAAAGGTTGCGCTCTTGGCAGCTGCCCGCCTGGCCAGGCCCTTGCTACTACTCTGGGCTTAAACCATCGCCTTCACAAAATTCGCGTATAGTTTTAACCAGAATATAATGTTTTTGGCATTATATAAAGTAGATGAAGAAGCGATTACGAATATTTTAGAAATGCGGTAAATTATAATGCAGTAAGAAGGAATATTGTACGCAAAAGTCGACCTAAATCAGCCTAGAAGGATTAGAAGCATCACACGTACTTGTAAAGGTGACGATGTTCTTGTGAAGACCTTGAAGATAACTGGTGATGCAGATTTTTATAACCAGAGGTTTTTGCATCGGTAATAAATTATATTTCGGAAAATGTGGCTATATAGCAGATCAGCCAGTACGCGATCGCATGCAATAGAAGGGTTATTTTGACCGATTTTAGATGATTTTGCAGTACGTATTAAAGATGGCGACAGAGGTCCGTTCATCAAGCGAGATAGTTGAGAACTAACTTAAAGTAATAATTTTATAAAGATGGCGATGCGAGGTTGCGCGCGCGCAGTGGTCTATTCTTTACTCCAATCCGGTGATCTCCATTGCACATGACCTTGCTGAATTTCGTGTGTATGCCGAAACCGCCGCTGATTGGGCTAAGTCGGCGTGAACATTAGATATTCCGTCTGGACGTGTGTCTCTACCACAGACTACCTACACTATAAATTCCTAATGTCCCAGTCACAGTTGCAACCCCAACTTAAGTACTCTGTGGCGTGGATGTTTTTGCTACAGATCAAAAGCACACACATTTTGGACTTGAATCAAATATGTGTGAGCAGTACATACAAATGTTTGTTCAGTCCTGACTCCTGAGTAGGACGGAATGCAACTTTGAACTTAAAGTTAGATACGTCTCTTTCTTTTGCTTTGGTGAAAAAAGTGCTTGAACTTTTGGGTTTTTCTTGGAAAATCACGCTTAGATAAACACATATAAAAGAAGGCAATGATTCATTAAAGACATGACGCAGTGGCACGTCAACTAAAAATAGAAAAATATTTTATACCTTAGACGAATTGTTAAAACCAACCGTTGAAAAAAAAAAACAATCGAAAGGTGTCGTGGGACACCCGGTTGGAACGAAGTTCCTTTCACTTGCACACTTTGCGAATGAGAGTTAGACCTACGTCTAAAACAACACGTTTTTATGTAACAAAACGTTACACTTTTTTTGGTCTAGCTCTCACTCGCCAAGTGTGCAGAGTATAACGTGCGCTAAGGAACTTCATTCCAAAGACAAACAAGTAGCAAAAAAAAAAAATTTTTTTTTTAAATAACTGACTTCAATAAAAAACAACTACAAAGTAAAAATAAATTTAATTTTGGAAGTCCGTGTCTTTGAATCTGTATTTCAGTTTTTTGCCACCGACTTCCGAAATTAAAGTTATTTTTCACTTTGTAGGGTTTTTTTAAGTCGGTTCTTTTAAAACGTTTTTATTTTTCACTTTTTAGTTGTACGCCACATAAATTTGAATGTATTCTTACCACTACTTGCACTGTGACAGGAAGTTAATTAGGTATAACATCATCGACATACACTAAGTGGAAAAATACGTATATTGAAGCTAACTCAAAAACCACTCATCAGATCTTGACCAAATTTATATGAAACCAATCTGGAAGTATATACTTTCAAATAAAAAAGAATTTTCCAAATGGGTTTATAAATGTCGGAGTTCTGAGTTACATATAAAAAAAAAACATTAAAAAAAGTACAGCCGAATGGAGCACCTACTATTTTTTGAAGTCGGCTAGAAAAGCCTATATTAGCTAAGAAATAAACTTCCATGAGCTTTTAAAAATTAGTTACAGGACAAGATTCAGCAAACAAATTACCCCAAAGCCGATTATGCATCATTATTTTTGTATTTACTTTCATTAGAATAAGAGTATTAAATTATCAGGGACGTGATTCGCCAAAATGTACCTTATAGTCCCTCATTTTGTGGTTTATAAACTAATGTAATATACAAGCGGACCCCATGTCTCTTCCTAAAAACATATTTTATCCCTTGTTATCCTTTAGGGGTCGAATTTCTATTACTAGACATAAATGTTTTCGGTATTTCGGTAGAAAAGCAATAGGTATAGAAATTGAATTTCACGTTTCTACAAGGGTTTTGGGCTGATAAAGGCAGGAAAGTTAAGGCTATTTTAAAGGACCCGATAATATTTTTAGGCTGGTTTATTTTCTGCGGGGTATAAAGCCATATCCAGGTAAAGGTCAGCCAAAGTACGCGCCTAATATAAAATATAAATGTGGCTGCCTTGTTCTAATCAGCTAATAAAATGATGGGAAAGTAAGTTTTATATAATTTATCTTTTTACCTTAGAAATCTAGTTCAGTTAATGCACTTAGTTACTTGGCATAATATTTACGTAAAATAAGTACCAAATACTAAGAAATAGAAACAAACACTGAAGGCAAACCAAAATCCGTTGCGTGCCGTGCATGCGTTGCGGCCGGTGCGGACCAGTGGACGTTCACCTTTACAAGTGCTTTCAAGAATTAACAGAAAAAGGAAACCCGCGCATTTACTGACATTTATAAACGTGGTCCTTGCCAAAATAATAACCTGACGTCACAACTAACTTTTATTCATTTGAATTAATCAGCCAATGTTTACACCTGAACATAAATACCTACTAAGGAATATTCCTGTAAGCACCATGTTTGGAGAACGGGTCCTCTCGATACATAGATAGAGTAAAGGTACTTATCAATGGATAAGTCACTAACTAATAATAATAAAAAGACAAGGACACACTTATTAGGTCTAGTAGTAAGCGTAAACGAGACAGTGGAGAATTGTTAAGTAAGGCCACGTTCGCACGGACGCGGAAACATCGCGCGTGGAAAAATCGCGTGCCGCGCTAGGAATGGGACAAATTGTAAGCGGTACATTTGTTCACACGGCCGCAATTTTTCCACGCCTCGATTTTAAATCACTCGGTGTTCGATTTTCAATGCTCGGCGTTGAGCGTTGAATGAATACGACATACGAAGTTATGTATTTGTGTTCCCACGGACGCGAAAAAATCGCGCGCGTTGGTCAGTACTGCGCGCCGGCTTGTAGAGTGTAGACGTGCCGCAAGACAAAATTATGTCTTGGGACTCTTGGCGTGTAATTGCGGGCTCTATTAAATGTAATAATTCGTCAAATGTGCGCATCGACATTCTAAAATAACTAAAAAAAAATTCATTGACATTAAATTATCACAGAGCGTTACAAATTGGCCTTTGATATATCGATCACTATTCAAGGGGTGCACCCAATTTTTTTTTTGCTTTTTGTCGTCCTTTTTTTTTGGGTGGGAAATCACCATAAGACTTCTACCGCTTTGGGCGGAGCGGGAGGGCGTGTCAGACTTTTACTGATTAAAACCAACCTGTGTTCCTTCAATTGCGTGTGCCAGGGCCGCGGTAACTCTTTCAAACATCCCGCGACACTAGCTGGCATCGGCCCTAGCGGACCCCATCAATAGTGCTGACATCTCTGAAGCGCGCGTGGAACACAACGCGCCGTCGACCCGGACCTGGTCCTTACTGGACGGCGAGCTACCCATTGCTCGCCGTCCGCAAGCCCGCGCCTGTGGTGGTCGGGAATCGGCTCTCAATTCCCGACACCCAGGACGTCTCTTGTGGCGACTAGGGGCGTGAGAGTGCAAAGATTGCTTCTGGCTCACGCGTTCCGCCTCCTCCTTCGCGAGCATTACGGCTTCGCAGAAGGTGGTGATGGCTTCCCATGTACTCTCGCTCCGTATCATAGCCTGGACCAGGGCTGGACGCGAGAGATCGCCGCTGCCGATCGCTTCCGCGAGGACACGGCGGTGCTCCGCCCAAGCCGGGCAGACTTCCACCCTATGCTCCAACGTATCCTCCGGGCGATTCACACACTGGTGACACCCGGGCGTTTCCTCCTATCTTATTCAAAACATGTACCTTCCTAAAGTACCCGTTTCTGGTGAGGCAGAAGGTGAGGACGCCGTGGCGCCTCTCCAGCCACTCCTCAAAGAGGGAACTTATCGCTGCAATTGTGGCGTGCCCAACACTAGGGTGCGACAATCGCACTATGCATGATGCCTTGAGATCCCGCCGAAGCTCTATCCGCTGTGCCGCGATTTCTCGCGGTAGCGGAGTTACGCCCTCGGCGTTTTGGTACCTCGCGCCACACCCACATGTGCGCGAGGTCTTTTGCCTCCAGATCCCATATCATCCTGGCCACACAATTAGCTGCCGCTAATAATTTTACGGAGTCCATTGGTACGTTCGCACTGCACGACGAATCAGTTCGAAGGTGAAGTTTTTTAACGCTCTCGTTTGCACACTCTATTGAAGGCGCGAAAAAATCGCGCCAGGCGACATTCCCACGCCACGATTTTTACGCGTCCGTGGGAACGTGGTCTCATCTATGATATTTGAAAGCATCTAGACAGCGATTGCCTGTTACCAAAGAGAAAGCCGCCATGATAGATATGTAATGCATATCAGACAGCCCCACTAGCAGCAAAATTTATTTTCTCTGTATGCTTTGCCTATGTAAACTTTTTGTCTCCAATTAAAAGGCTGTCACGGTATGATTTCTTTGGTAAGTATTACCCGACTACATTAGATAGTACCAGTTTATGTGTGACTGTCACGGTAAAATAGCGTATTTACATAAAATTTTACCAGCAAGTACATTTTTTTTTTACTTTAGGAATGAGATAGGGTTTCAGGCGAGGTAAGTGGATAGGGTGCAGGGAGCTGGTAGTGTCAAAAAGAGACAACAATAATTATGACAAAAGTGCGGCCTACGTTTCTCTCACTCCGATTATGCTTTTTCGTCATCGTCAGCCGTTTATCGCCTACTCATGCGCTCGGTCTATGAACGTTTACTGTGTTTTGCTGGATTTTGTGACATGCCTTGTGTCTTGGACTTTCGATTGCATACAGATCATACATGTATTCAGGAAGGTGGCAGGCACTTTAAGCATTTAATGTAATGAGCGTAATAAATGATTATTTAAGATATTTCTGTTGTTTTATTTATCACAATAAAAGTAAAAAATTATATTTATTAGTAGAATTGAATTGCACTATTTTAAGTCTTTTTACCTAACATTCAAAATTATTCTCCATATCAATCGCAAAAATGTGAGAAAAGTCATTTCAAATGTATGAAATAAATTTCACTATTTTTGACTGGATCAACTTTGAATTCAGTTTTCGCGTAAAGTTCCAATTTTTTATGTTATTTTGAGAGGGAACCCAAATTTTTTTTTAAATTATTTACAAGTCAGTCAGTCAGGTGTTAGTATTACTTTTTCAAGTTTGTAACAAGTGTCATCTGTCATCTCTGACCTAGACTAGAGTCAAGAGTAAACCTATCTCAAATAAAAAAAAATAAAAAAAAGTGTAAATTTCTCTCAAACATAAATTTTAATCTTGTGATTGCATTCTGAGCTACTAGTTGTTACAATTTGGGTGTTTTGTGATTTAGAACAGGTGAACACACATTCTAGCCATAAAACTGACAAAAAAAAAACCCCAAAGAAACACCGCTCAGAAAAAGTTAGAACAAAAACCGCCAACAATTTAAAAAAATCTGAACATAAAACAAAAAAAAATAATTTCTCAAAAACTGCAAAATATCGCGGAACATACATACATGGGGGTTCAATCGATGGGTGTAAGTGTGCCCTGACCACATACCTTCGCTGGTACTGGTTTCCTGGGACACCCTGTATACAACACTATCTACATACGACTCGATTCAATTTTCTAGACATTCGCAGTAGACGGGAGGCGTCAAATTGCAGTCAATTACATAAAGCAATTTGCACCTTATTGCGGACTCAAAATCACATAAATGCACAGCAGTTGTTTCGACTCGACTTAGTAAAACTAAAAGCACATTTTAATTCAAAACTCTATTCAGGCTCTAGTAATTTATCAGTTTACACAATCTCATCTTGCTAAATAAGTATCAAAATATGTACAGAACCCTTGTAATTAAAACGACACCCTATATGAAATTACACCTCCATTGAAGTTTTACATAATATTTTAGAAATGGGAGACTAATTAAAAATTTGCGTCAAGAGTGAATTGGGCAAGTCCATATAAATAAATATTAATTAGAATAATAATATCATGATTTCACATGGAATTTCTCATGGGTATAGAAGTATAGAGTATGAGATTTAATTTGGTAGCCATTGTAAAAAGAACTGTTGTGGTTATAACTCTGTATGCCTGTTTTTTGTCTATACGTATATTGGGCGCGGGGAGCAGGGTAGCTCAAAATATATTGGTAGGATATCTGATAGTTCTTGTAAGCCAGTGGGGCTTTGTCGATCCCACGATCCCACCGGGCTTAGGGCGCCGTCAACATAAACAAAATGCTATTATTGCCAGTATCTTATCTCGGGAAAAAATATTGGACATTGCTTTCGCAGCCCCGTTTTCATTTATCGATATTACTTTGGTCATATTTGTGTACATACGCGTTTATAAAAAAGGTGTAGCGTAAAATGGTATCTTTTAGTTTAGGATTTGCCTGAAGCCTTTTCGGTTTTTTATTGAAATTGCTGTATACTACGTGGTTTCGTTGCGAAAAGTGTAAACAAATAGCAATTTTCTCTGCGTTTTCAGCGTTGCAAGATTTTCAGAATCACTTTGGTGGTTTTATTTATCCTGTTCGCCGTCACTTTTACTGTAAATATTATTGCAGTTTATCAAAAATAACGCAGTTTGTATTAAAAAATGTAAAGAAGAAAATCAACTCAAGGAAAAGCGCAATATTTTTAATAAGTTTTTACTGGAAAGCCACCGTAAGTAAGTTTTCTTGTTTCTTTCTGTCGAGGTAGAGGATATTGCAAAAACTAAGGACTGACTCAGTAAAGACTAGTACACACGCGATACCTACTCCACGCCGAACTTATTAAGGCCACGAGTATAAAAACCCAATTCACTCATCGTACCAACACAATATTCTCCAAATGTGCAGATAGTAAATCCATTTCGGTCTTTTGCTGATGCGATAAATAAATAAAAAACCTTTTTTCCAGTCTTGGGGAACAAAATAAAATAATTTATTAGAGGAAAGAAAGTTCCCAATTTTGTCCGAATTCGCTAATATCCTCAATGTAGCGACGCCTTAATATCGGGAGGAAAATTAAATTATCCACGAAATACGTTTCCCTTGGAGTTTCCAGGCGTACTTTCTTTATATTTGATGGAAGTTGCACCGTTGCTTCGTAAATCGATAGATGGTGAAACTAATGTTTTTTTTTCTCGTTATTTTCTTCGTATTTCATCTAATGTAATGAAATTAGTTGTTTTAAGTAAAGTACTGAATATTGAATGCATTTCATGAAGAGTTTGAGTATTAATATTTTGTTCTTAATGTACATACAATTGAGAATCTATATATTTTAACGCAGTTTTTTTGTTGAGAATAATTAATTTTATTCAACGCTAAAAATATTGACTTCCATTTTACAAATTGTAGCCTTCTTGACATGATACATATATTCATCAATTTGATTTATTTGAAGCTTAGCAGTTCACAACAGCATCAGTCTAATAATTAAAAACAATGCTTTTAGGTAGGTTTTATTTATTTCTATGTGACATTTTGTTTTACCATAGGTATCCATCAACCCGCACTGGGCCCTCGTAGTGGATTACGGTCCACTCCCTTTCACAGAGAGGAGGGGTCTGTGTCCGAGCAGTTGCATTGGGAACATTATAAGCTGATTATATTACATAAATTTAACACTTTGATTATTTATGTATTAACAAAAACGCTGATGACATTTCCAGATAATATACACTGATTACAATAAAATATCAACAACGCATATTAATTAAATAGTCATAATATTATTGCAAGAACACACACACAACAACACATTACACACAACAACTACTATTAACATTAGTATTTTAATTAAAGTAATATATTAATTAAAGTTCACTTTATTTGTTTAAACATTGTGCATTCGCTAAGTTACATTATAATAATTGATATGACGTCAAGCACTGCCCGTGATGGGATTGTGGAAAATGGTATTTTCTTTCTGTGATTTTCTTTATATGGTTGGGTTTTTCGTCCTAATTCCGCGTTTCTTTTAAATATATATTTTTAAGTGAATACAAAGTGTCAAACTAAGCGCAGTGGTAGAGTGTTTACAGCACCATATCTTCTATTTAAACATAAATAATATAATTACTGGTATTATTGTGGGTGTTGCTATACGTACACCTCTGCCTAACCCTTCGGGGAAACAAGGCGTGATGTTATGTTATGTGTTATCTATTAACTTGTCCAGACTGATTCATCAACGCAGAGCCTAAACCGCTTGGGCTACAAACTTGAAATTTTATCAGTTGATGCCTTTTGTGCAGTTGTAAGCATCCACTAAGGAAGGGTTTTTGGAAATTCGACCTTTAAAACGGGTGAAAAGTGGGGATTTTATTTGTATGAAAACCTTATTTCCTGAGTTAATAAACTTAAAACTTGGCACGAATACGTATCTTAGTAAATTGTGAAGTTTGTCATTTTTTGTTTTTTTAAACTACCTCTTGAAGGGGGTGTGAAAATTTGGATGGAAGAATTTTACTGCGGGGTCCGATTAACTCGAAGCTCAGTATTTATACTTAAGACCGAAAATAAAGAATGATGTGTATCAGGGTTTTTTGAAAATCAACCCTTAACGGGGGATTAAAGTACGAAATCCACGCGGAACAAGTCGCGCGGGAAGTGCTAGTTCAACATAAATTACTAATAAAAAGTTACTGTCGCTACTACGAAATATTGCTACGGGGCTACGACACGCGTAGAGGTGAGTCTACGAAAAAACTAGTCATTTCCGAAACGTGAGTACGGAGCATCCAAATATTCGTACCCAAAAAAGTAACAATGAAAATGTTCCAAGTGATTTATTAAAGTAACCTCACTAGAAATATTCTGAGGTCGAATCCTGAAAACACGTAGACCCGCATAGCGGAAATTTATCCTCACCAAACGACGGTCCCCACTTTGCGTGTATACTGTATGTATAATAAGACCGAGTAAATGACAATTTGAATTTCAAAAGTAGGTAGATAAGTTAAGCTCCGCGTGACTTGCGCATTTCACACCGTTCTTCGCGAGCTTGCCAGCGTTCACGTTGACGTGTATCAGTATCCTTCTGTGCGCCGTGGGGGGTGCTCGTGTTGCGCCGGGAAATTACGACCCTGACGTGTTAGTACGCGACCGTTCATTATATAACCGAGTGCTGTTTGTTTTGTGAGCCAGCCCTATTGTGAACAACGGATGTATTGAACTTTATAAAGGTAATTTTCTTTGAAGTATTTTGTTTAATTACTGCAGTTTGTTGAGAGTAATAATAATAGGTTAATGGTTTCGGTAATTAATTATCCGAAGTTTTAAGACTGTCATTAAACATTCTGAATAGTCGTTGATCCGTCTTGTTGAGTGTTTTAGTGTGTGTTAGGTTGTAACGTAGTAGGCGGGGTTTTAAGGTCTCGTAAATAATGCAGAGGGACCTTTTCCGAGCGTAAACCTGATGCCAAGGGATGATGACGTGTTGCCGTTAATTTAATCCGGTATCTTATGAGTAGTAACTAAATTATGTCGTGTTTAGCTCTGTCTGTGTTGTAAGGTAATTAAAATTATGTAGACGTAATCACCCGTAATTTATTTTGTATAAAAAATTGTTTCCAATTTTTGATGCGTCAAATAATTATAAGCTTAATTTAAAAACTTACTAAACTATATTCGTGTAATACAATAATAAATTCTAGCAGCACGACAAAGGTGTTATAAAATCTACAAATGATCCAATTTCCGTTGAATTTTGTAAACCTTACCAAAACTGTGATTTGTTTCAGGTCCTTTGGGTTGTGAAAATTCAAAGGACCGTTAAACAAATCACATTTTAATAAAAACTGATTTACCTTGTTATGCGTCCCGACATCTGTCTTGTGCCTTCGGCGTCGCGAAAACAGATTCGAGTCAAATCCGGTGCGCTGTCGAATAGAACGAATTCAATAATATTTACATTTCCCACGACACGGGAGAGACTCGCAATGTTAGCGAAATAGAAAAACTCGCAGAAGTAACATTTTTATTTATTTACAATAAATATAGATAAATATTACGATTTGTTTCTTTATCTTGTTCAAGGAAGACTGCTGTATCCCCAAGGGATGTTAGCTTGATTATGTTTATTTTTAATTTGTTTTCTTTATTTTCGTTGGCTTTGTACATACATGTATAACTGAGCAATACTAAATCCACCAGTTTTACATTTCATCACATTATGAAATGCAATAAAGAACTGTGTATGGTGCAGTACATTTTTACAATCCGCTCAACGCAAAGAACCCTCGGATTTCGATACGGGTTGGTTCACCGAATCATTTTTCAAGGGGGACGATCGCACGGATCGAAACAAGACCAGGAATCTATAGCGGATCAAAATAAGCACTACAGAATGAGATAGCACTTTGGTTTAATAACAGTAACAGTGCTAATATAAACCGGTATCCATTGCTGCTTTGCTGGAAGAGATTTCTGTAGAAATAAGCTGCTAGGAGAGCAAAGGTGGCCCAGTGGTAATGAGCGCGACTTACGAGTTATAGGTTGTAGGTTCGAATCCAGACAGTCGCTTTACTTTGTGTAAATTATTTAATCACCACTGCTTAAAAAACGGTTAAGGAAAATATCGTGAGGAAACCGGCATGTCTTAGAACCAAGAAATTCGAAGACATGTGACATCTACCAACCCGCACTGGGCCCGCGTGGTGGATTACGGCCCACTCCTTCTCATCGAGAGGAGGCCTGTGTCCCAGCAGTGGAAACATTATAAGCTGATTATGGTAAGCTGCTAGGAACCAGTACATCTTATTGTTAGGAAATCTCTGATTAAAAATAATTAAGTATTGCTTCATAACTAGTATTGATATTGTTTAAGATTTCATTATCACAATACAACATCGAAAATATTGCTCATCGTGGAAATGACATAGAATGTGAGACATGAAATTAATTTTTACAATAATTCTTGACAAGATTTCACCGAAAACATACCGCGTGGGAAAGAAAATTCTTTTCGCCATGTGGGAATTTTCTTTTCTACATTAGACCCAGAAGCTCGTCAGAAGCCCGAAAGTTTGACAACCAGTCTTACCCAGCAGGGTATTGTGTTACCCAATAACTGGGTTGTAGAGGTCAGTTAAGTAGTCACTCCATGTAAAATACTGGTATTCAGCTGCATCCGGTTAGACTGGAAGCTGACCTCAACATAGTTCGGAAAGGCTAGGCAGATGATGATGACATTATAATTTTAGAAGAAAATGGTGGTTTTTCGTGGAAATAAGGTGGAACATGAGACATGAAAATGGAAAATGAGTCCTACATTCCTTGACAAGATATCACCCAAAACACATCGCGTGCTCGGCCGACGCGAAAGAAAATTTATTTCGACGTGTGTGAATTTTCTTTTACCTCAACATCTAAGCTACATCTTTGAGCACGTCTTATGCAACATTAGCATACATTCGTTTATAGCGTAATATTACTAAAATGGAGACGTGTGAAGGTCACGTACGAATCGAGCCATTTCGTGAACAGTTCATAAATTATTCTGAGTTAAAGGAATCGATAGAGCCGAAGTTGTTTGTGATTATAATAGCAAACCTTTTTGAATATTATAATGTCACAAAAGGAAAACGAATACGATTGTATTTTAGGCTTAAGGCCTATGTTCAGCAACATTCAATCCATCCGTTAGGTATTTAAATAGTTGGTTTATGTCCCTAAGGAAAGAACTGATTAAATACCTATACAGTTGATTAAAAAGTCGGTGAACTCCGCTCTAGATAAGTCTTAGTAACAATAAAGAGACGAATATAACATTCACAACATAGACATATTTTTACATCTTATTCACATATTTTTCTTCACGAATCAAAAATATATACTACACTTTAGAGAATTCTGAGAATTACTTGCTACTTCTTCTCCGCATAAATCAATATTTTAGAATCTTAACTGACTTTTTAACTAACTGTTAGACTCTATTCTTGATCTTTGGAAAGCAAGTTTTTACATGTCCAAGTTTATTTTTTTTAATAGTAAGTTATTTTTTGACTTTGGCGTTTAAATTTGATAACCCATTTGAAAAAGAACCAACCAGAGGATCAGTTCGGTTTTTGTAGGGTTCACTGATAGTCCAGTGCTCAACTATTTTCAAGGCTTGGCGCATGAGGTTACATAAGGTGTTCTCGTGGGTGCCGTTTATTATTATGGTCCGGAACTGATTCTCTTCACAAAAAAGAGGAAAGTGATGACACTACAACTACCACGATTCTTTAATACTACCCTGAACCTATCAACTGAAACCAAATACCTGGGCATCTTCTTAGATAAACAGCTGACCTGGGCAAAATATACCAACCACATCATTACGAAAGCCAGCAAATCCCTATGGCAGTGCAGGCTGACTGGCCGCTTATTACGCCTGGACAGGAACGGCCTGCGCCTGGTGGCGGAGACCATCACGGGACACTGCTCTCTAAACAACACTTCCACACAATAAGCATAACGGACAGTCCTCTGTGCAAGTGTGCAGGGCATGCATGGAGGCTGAGGAAACCGTTGCGCATGTGCTCTTTGAATGCATAGGCGTCACCCAGATCAGAACAGAAACCCTCGGGTCACCCAGATCTTTTAAAGACGCTCTAAATAGACCAGAAAACATAATCGACTTTTGGAGGGAGGTGGGCTGGTTATAATAACAGCCGACGGCCGCCATGGCCCACGTACAATGGTCCACATGTAAGATTAAGTGCGGAAACCGAGTCCCGTAACATAGAACATAGAACCAACCAGAACCAACATTATTATTTCAAACTAGCTTTTTCGTGGAGGTAGGAAATTATCTCATGGTAAAAGTATCCTATGTGTCAATTCAGGTTGTAAACTATCTAATTTAAAATATATCTATACAAAGCCTGCAAAGCTGTATCAACTATGATAGCCGATTTTATTTTATCGTTCACAATTAATCCGTGTTCTGTGTCTGACATACACGTACGCTATTTTTTTTTAGCTTCCTGTCCATGAAAATAATATCAAGAGTTGAAGCTATGGTCAGCAACAAAAGTCAATTTACATTTCAGTTTTTTTAATCATAACTATTGGCCACATTTTTAAATAATAGAAACTCTTAATTAAATTAAAAATAATTTTATCTACTTCTGTTGCTGACCGTACCAATAGAAAAATATTTTATACAAGCCATGTGCCTGATGGGGTACCATCGGTAAAAATGTCGAAATCCTTCTTTAGTTTCTCACTTTCGCTATTTAAGAGGCCTATCACAAAATGGCGTTCTGACAGATTAGGTGTATTGAAACACGCCGACGCATCGCATTATGTAGCAATTTGGTAGTTGTAATTACGTTTATTTTGAGTCTTATATTTTTTTTTTGTTTTAAGTATGACATTTTTATTTATTATGAACTAACATTTATTCTGATATACATTTAACGTAATAATATTAATGTAGTAAGGAGAAATTTACAGCTACTTTTCTGAGTGTTTTTTGCAGTATATGGTTTTGAATGTGATTTTTTTATAGATATTCCATATATATTTCAAAATTCTAGGGCCGTTATGAACTATACCACTACTTATGAGATATTATTATATATTTTTCATTTCATTTGCACAACACACACAGCGACAGTAGCGACAGTAGTTCAATCAACGAGCTCGAAAAATGCCGTCGCGCATTTATATAAAAACTTTATGAAAAACTTGTTTCTCAATTTTGGCTGTATATAAATAGATAAAAAAAAATGCAAAAAGCGAGGCCGCTATAAACTATGCTAATAACTACTTTCCACTACTCAATACGTCAAAGTTGTCGAAGTCTTTCCGTTTCTCAGAATAAGAATGCCAAAGTTGGCCATTTAACGCACTCACACTTTAAGGAAATCTTGTGAAAAATTTAATGCTTTTAGAGCCTGGTTTAGGCTGTGCATTGTCTGTCAGTGAATAAATGAATGAATTTAAGATTTTTATTAAGTAGATTTCTAACAATAAATTCTTAGATCTTCCTTACAAGTTCCAAACTTAGTTCACTCGATGTTTACTCTCAAGAGCACATAATAACCAGTTGCATCATCCATTATATTCTCCGTTTCTGTCTGACAGCTGCACTTCCAAGGCAAATTAGATTTCCCAGTATTAAGCTATTAGTGAACGTAGTACTGTATTCAGCTGTCTGTTATAATCCCTTAGTTGGCTATTACGATGGTCATAAGATCTCCGTGTAATGCTACTGGGTACTTTGCTTATGGCATGTGATGAGAATGTAAACTATCAATGTTCATTGGCAAATATCTTGTCTGTTATTATTATTTGTCATATTGATATTGCAATGCATATTGGAAATGAATAAGGACATTGCAATTATGTAAGAACATAATTATCTGAACATTCACTGCTGACTATTGGGCTTCACAGTGGCACTGGTCAATCTTATGGGATGCTGCATCAAACCACCACTCTTGGTATGTGGATTGGAGATCGCGCGCCATACAAAACGTCTCCCTGAAATATGGATAATTTCTTAATCTTCTCAAAAGTCTAAAATAAGTCTAAAAATCTTCACCCCACGCCGAATTATTTAAAAACCGAGTACTTACTTCACAAAATCACAAACCATTCAAAATATGCCTGCCTCCCAGCCTACGTAAAATATATTCTAATTTACCAACACGGCTGGCACGTGGAAAATGATTTTGATTCTGATGTGAAAATTCAATTATTTCTTCATTCAGATGAGTGCTTCCCCTATAATATTTTGCATCACATGAATGTGTAATAGACTTTTAGCCTGTTTTAGCTTGTTAAATTTGTTACATTCGCCATATTTGTTTTAGTCGGCTAAAATGTATACAAATTGACGTCGTTTGAAAAATGTTAGGTGCTGCGTTATTAATTTGTGGAATGATTGCATTTGAATTGTTTTAGTTTGATGAGTGTAATCATTGGTCGCTCTTAGTAAAATTATTGTTTAAGTATGATGCGTTATTACAAACTTGTTTCTGCCCGCGACTTCTCCCGCGTCAAGTTTCTTGTTTTTACATAAAATATATCCTATGACCATCGGCACTATTGTAGCTTCCAATTAGTTAAATAATGTTTGGTATCGAATCAGTAGTTCCGAAGATTACACATACATACAAATTCACAAATGAGATTGGGTGATTCCGCCCTGAAGCCCCATAGCGTTAAGATATATATTTACTAATGAAAAGATCTCATCAAGGAGAATATTTCTTATTACGAAGATTTCTCTTGATTGTTAGTACTTATATAGCTAAAGAGCTCTAAATGTGAGTAATTAAGTATTATTGAAGTTCTGGTATTCCTTTATTAATTGACTTTAATTAATTATGTGCCCTGCAAACATCATCTTTTAAGCCAATAAAGGGACGAAACGAACTGATTAACAATTGGGAAAAGTTGCGTTAGTAGCAAAGGTTCTACTTGCAAAGCTCTTCCCATTGGTATAATATCTTTTGGCTATTGGGCTTCAGGGGGCCAACCACCACCTCTTAAAGCAGTATTATTTTAATGTTACTTCAGTGTGAGAAAGAGATGGAGCTATACAGGACGTCTAGCTCCAAGGCAAAAACCCATAGTTCGGTGTCCATTCTCCTTTTACCTCTTCATAATATTAGTATAGATAGATAGTGGTACTAATCAAGAATTTAAAAAGAAAATTGACAAGTCGTGTTCATAAAGAAACAAAGCTCTGCCCAAACAAGACTAGGATTTTCATTTTGTTTAGTACCGTAGAGCTGGAAATACGCTTGAAACCTACTTCAAAGCTTTCAAAAACAAGTACAAACAACCTACGCATTTTGCCGTTAATAAAATGAACTTAGAAGTACTCTTTAATGTTTATTGTAAAAGAGTACCTATTTAACCCTGCTTTTGTCCATTTCATAAAATTTTACCAAAAAAATGTGTTCTTCGACCCAACATTTACTACGGGTTTCTGAAACACACATTAAGCCCAGCTGCATACATGCAAGGGTAAGGCACCACATGGTAATGCCATGATTAACATATTTTAATATTAACATGAAAGGTTGCACATTCCGCTCTCCCCCAAATTACGTATTTGGCATATTTGAAATATTCAACGGCTTGCCACAAGCGCGATGTAGCCACGTTTTTAACCACATACCTAAATAAAGTTAAAATTTTGTTCGTTGAATAGTCGAGTTAATTTTACATGTGAATGAACTTCAAATTAAACTTTTCTAAATAGAGTTCTAATGTTTTGGTTGTATCTTCCTTTGAATATGTATGATTACAGAGCAGGAAAAAAGCCTTTAAAACCACAACTGGGCTTATAGCAAGGGCTTACTGATTTAACATTGACTGTTACTCTATTTCAATAGCTACTGTTTATTTCGTACTGTGACGTTGACAAAACAAGAGTGTTACCAAAAATCAGCAAACTGCTACGGTTAACTCTAATATTGGTGGGGGTTATTGAAATTTAATTTCCATCATAATACAAATTTTAGCTACCATTTTGACGTTCTACTAACATAGTAAGAATAATATGTTATAATATAAATTGTAACTTAGCCCTAAGGCATATCATTACAAGATCTAGAGTACAAGAGAAATGTATAATTATTATATTGTGCTAAGTGGGTTACCCAGTACCAACTTGTGCCTTTAGGCAAGGAGCTAGCGCTCCACTATTTTCGTTTAACTACGGTACATTTAATGTACGAAATATAATGGTTACGTTTGTACTGTGATAGTCAGAATAATGACAATGACATGAGAAATTGATTAGGTTCGTACTAATTAATTATATCCCTAATATTAGGTACTTAATATTATGTGATTAAGTCACATAAGTTGAAGGTGTATAAAAGATAAGGTAGATCAACTGTCAATTTCTTCATAGATTATGGGCGTAAAAGTGATGTAAGTCCTATTGTATGAATGTTTGAGTAAGTACTCAATTATTTTGATAACTTTTATCATTATTCATGTGTAATAGTCGTAAAATGTGCACTACTCAGGCAAGTGTCCAAGATTGCTTAGGGATGTATTTTATATCGCACCCCAGTGGTAACGGCCACGACTTACTAGATGAAGGTCGTAGGTTCGAACCCAGACAGGTGCTTTACTTTGTGTAAATTATTTCATCACCAATGCTCTCAAAACGGTGAAGGAAAACATCGTGAGGAAACCGACATGTCCTAGAACCCAAAATTCGGAGACATGTGACATCCAACAACCCGCACTGGGCCCGCGTGGTGGATTACAGCCCAGTCCCTCTCACCGACAGGAGGCCTGTGTCCCAGCAGTGGGAATATTATAGGTTGATTATGCTTAAGCTTATGCTTGTAGTATTTTCCATGTACACTTTTACAATGAGCAATTTTATCATTTTCAGCGATTTATTTTAAGAAAATCTTTTTTGGCTTCCAAAACTTTCATGGCAAAGGTCGTCTCTATTGTTAACCTCCGACCACACATTTATGTAATAATAACACGACCTTTCCTCCTGAATTATTCCGTTACAAAAAGGAACTCTTTTTATTTGAATTCCACATTACATTGCCATGACCCCGTACAAATTGAAATGACGTTTACGCAGGTAAAGGACTTAGTGAGTTATGTGACGTAAAATTGCGTCGTCAGAAGAGGGTTAAAGATTTATTTCTGCCTTGTGGTTAAGGCCAAGAGCTGACGAGCGTGAATATATGTTGATAAGTCACCTATTTGTTTGATAAACGTAGGTAGTTTTTTGGCTTTTGAAAGTATTCCAGCGGGGCAATTGCGTAACACACTTACAGTAAGAACCAGTTTCATTTTGACAGTTCAATTTACGTTGTTGAGCAGACAAAGGAGATGGGAAATCTTGGCCCCAGCAGTTAACTAGATGAAATATGTCTTAAAAAAACCGTTATATTTTTCTGAAGAAAATCACAAAATACAGTACCATGTTTCTATCTAGGAAGCGAAAAAAGTTTAAATAAAAAACTAAATAATCGATTAAATACATGCCTGAATTCTTAGTAATCGATATTGAATAAATCGGTAAAATCTCAGAATATGTGTGAAAATCGAGTGACAAGTGCTTCTTAATCGTTTCGTGGAATCGATTCATAGCGAATCGAGTTCCTTTAATTTTTCTTTAGTTGGCAACACTGGTCACCGACTGACAAATGACAGGCAGAAAAAACCGGCATTCGTTGATTCGTTCGTTTTCTTTCGTTCTGAGTGCGCACGTATTTTCCGTGTTTTATTGTATAACCACACGACCTCGGCGTTGCATATTATAAAGGACTATTCGACGGATCTTGTTACTTGGAATAACCTGGCTCACTATTTTGGACAACTGTTTACGACTATCGATCGGATATTGATGACATGGATCGCTGTGTGAATTGTACTATTGCGACTGGTCGCAGTAACTTTATTGGCAGAAGAGTCTTGGACGATGAGGCGATTTTATCAGTTATTCGTCAGTGGCGTGCATCTCAGCCTGTAAGTACCTATTCAAATCGAGCTTTTAGTCTATCAAGCAAACAAATCCAGACTTATGTAGGTACCTACTGTTTACGGTCTCCGGCGTCATGTCTGTCGGCTGTCTTTTTAATTATTGAAGATGAATAATAAATATTTTATACAGATATTGGTGTTTTATTTTACTTCCTCTTCTCCCTTTTTTAAAAGGCACCTACTGCTTCTAAGTGCAGGATATTGGTTGTAGAGACTTGTCTTCGACTGTAGCGACTGTCCAGGGCGTGCCAAATGTGTCGGATCTTCGACAGGCCCTCTACTTGCACTCCATGCATAAAACTATTACACAACCGAAGCCATTCAAAAATATTTCGCAAATAACATCAAAATACTAAAATGTTATAGGTAATGTAACTTCACTTTTACCATACTTCATATAACTTGATTCCAGGATAGCGAAATTTCACCAAATTTTCAGTGAGACCTTGTTATTACATCCTCCAAATAAGGCTAGTTTGATTGTGTTAACACCTGGGCCCAGGAGACTATGAAGTCTTTCCCTTCTCCTTTTACGAATATATGAAGCAATGGATTATCAATGTGCTTCAAAATCACTCAGATTGTGATTGATAGTGTGTTACTCAATTAGGGTGCTGGGCTAACGTTTTATTTTTCTCAAAGAAGAGTTTGGTAAGACTAGGGATATTTGTTTTACGCAATTATTTACCACAAACAACAAAATTTTAAGCTTGTTTTTTTGTGGTATCGTAACTTAACACCACATCTCGTCTGTACCCCCGAAGAGAGAGTTGTACCTAAAGGACATCCACATTTAAATAAGCTAAATTAAAGAGAAACTCTTCTTGCTATAAATCGTTTGTATTAGAGCTGTTCTAGTTTTTATTCTTCTTAGGGACCAAAGTTTTAGACCAGTTTAATTGCATTCTTTAAATCAAGTATGAACCTACTGAAAAAAAAACATAACACATCACGCCTGCATTCCCTGAACTGTGTTTTTATGACCAGGGGGCACACCACCACCTCTTAAAGCAGTATTATTTTAATGTCACTTCGGTGTGAGAAAGAGATGGAGCTATGCAGGACGTCTAGCTCCATCTCTTTTCCACACTGAAGTAAGATTACAATAATACTGCTTTAAGAGGTAGTGGTCTAGCTCCTGTGCTGTCTTACATCCACATTTCACCAGTTATGTTGAAGTCCCATGTGATAGGGGGCGAGCCTATTACAATCAACCGGCCACAAATCCAGGCTCCGAGCTGCTACTGAAAAAAAAAACTGTTCTGGAAAAAATAATATCTGATTGCAAATGTTCAAACAATGTCTTTTGTTTTAAGATTTAATGCTGCGCATTATCTGCAGGGTCATTGCATCTCACTCCAGATGTTTATCTTGTTATTTATGGCTTCTGTTTATTTTAATAAGACATAATTTACTTTCTGAGACTTTTTCTGCGTAGTCTGTTATTTTTAGAAACTAATTTATAATCTTATTTTTAATATAATAGGATTAGTGTGTGGGCTAAGATTAAAAAGTATAAAGAGGGGATAATCTTTTAATAATTCTTGTTTCTACATAACATAACATAACGCCTTGTTTCCCCGAAGGGTTAGGCAGAGGTGAACCTATTATAGTAACACCCACATTCTTGTTTCTCTCTAGGGTTTAAAAACATTATCATAAATATAAAAACCCGTAGTCCCTTAGGATTTCTTATAATTTAAAAAATTGCAGGCAATATACAAGGTGTAACATAATTAACCCACAACCTCTTAAGAGGTCATTGCACTCATCATTATGAACAACTTTTACTATGGGACCAAACCTGAAATCGTGAAAAAATCAGCTGTTCCCTACATTTTGACGAGTTATGCGAACATAAATGTTGGGAGCAGCAGATTTTTTTTGCGATTTCAGGTTTGGTCCCATAGTGAAAGTTGTTCATAACGATGAGTACAATGACCCCTTAAGAGGTTGTGCGTTAATTATGTTACACCTTGTATAGAGTAAATGTACCTGTTGGACAGTTGTGGAGCTCCGATAGGCCGTCACTCCATGTAAATTACTGGTATTCAGGCGCAATCGGTAGGACTGGAAGGACCCAACATAGGACAGAAAGTTATGAATTGGAATATAAGTAAAGGGTGGTGATTTTGTTACCTGTTTCCTTTTAGCGAATGATTATATCCGTCATACTGTACAACTTTCCCTCATCGTTCTCCTGCCCTTATCCAAATTAATGTGGCGTCGGCGTAACATGTCCCTTTCTTCCCTACTTCTCTATTAGTCATCATCTTGGTAGTCACCCCCTTTCTAGCCATATCATCGTTCACACAGTCCATCCATCGTTTCTTTGGTCTTCCGTTACTCTTATAACCATCGACATTTATACTCAAAACTTTCCTCACGATATTTTCCTCATTTCTCCGCATCACATGCCCATACCATGACAACCAATTTCCGCAGAACTTTTCAGTCACAGCCACTTTCAGACTTCCTCTTATGTACTCACTAGCAGTGCCCCGCTGTTTCTTCCGCATAAGTCTCGATCCCGTTGGGATATCGGGATAAAAAGTATTCTGTCTGTTAATCGGCTTTTAAACTATCTGTGTGCCAAATTTCATCCAAATCCGTTCAGTAGTTTTTGCGTGAAAGAGTAACAAACATCCATCCATACATCCATCCATCCATCCTCACAAACTTTCGCATTTATAATATTAGTAGGATTTCTTTTTCTATCCATTCCAACTTTCCCTATGAAAAACAAATCAAATTCAGATGATAAAAGTATAAAATCAATTAAATAATAATAATTATAGATTATTCAATTTCACATAATTTTCAATCAGTTAATTAGTAATTAAATATATGATTGGTTTTTAGTAAACTGTATACAGCGGACCATAAATACAGCTAACTAATTAATAATGAACATGTTCAAATATTGAATCGGTTTTATCTGTAAAATAATATTTTGTGTATTATTTATTTTAATTTGGACATAGAGCTTGAAATGATTATAAATTATTTTGCAGCTCAGCATTCTGTAAGTATATTATATTATTATACTAACTGTGCCCCGCAACTTCGTTCGCGTGGAAGTCGTAAGTTACACAATATACTAAAATAACAGCCACATTTTAATAAAACTCCCTCGTCCCCCGACAATGCCGTCCGCCCATCTCGCCGCCGCGCCAGGCGACCGACACCTCGTCTTCCAGTCCTCGGAAGCCACCTGCCATCACTACGCCTTGCCAGGTCTAGTGTCCTGCCCAACTCCACTTGAGTTCCATAATACGTTTTCCGATATCGAAGACCTTCGTACGTCAAGACTTGCTGAAAATAAAACACCGAAAATTGAAGTTACAAAATCAATGGGAACGCAAAACGACAAGTCTTCCTTTGCAAAAGTACACTCCCAAACAAAACTGCTCAACTGGACACTCGCACCAAAGTTACAAACGTCCGTATCACTCATAGAATCCAGAAAATTTTGGCTCCAGTTAGACTGCGCTTTATCGTCAGCATTCCAATCGGGCCGCACCTCCCCGAATGAAAGTTTAACGAACTCGAAATGTAATCTGATTTGTATACGGCTTTATTTTGTGCGCTGATGAAAAAGGAAAATGGGGAGCGGATTCATTCCTTCTTAATAAATACGTTTGAGTTTTGAACGATACGATACTGTCTGAATTTTTATGATGTTGGTACGTACCTACTTGCCATATTGTGAATGTAAATATGATTTGAATGTGGAAAAATGTTTGATTACCGTTCCGTTTTATAATGTTGGTATATGATTTCCATATTTTATGAATCGGTAAATGTGACGGATTGCTTATTTTTGGAGGCTTTTTTCCCGTATCTTCGTCTAATATGGTGATTGGTATTTATAGGAAGACTTTTTAACAGGCATACATTGAGAATCTAAGACCCATGTTTAGAAAGTAGATGTTTAGGGGGCGATATGATAATAACCATTCGTAACTAGTTGAATGGTGAATGAATGGAAATCTGACAGGATAAAGCCATTCATGGTAGTTACAGCTAGACTTGAAGTTAAAAAGCAAGCACATAGCTATGATCGTGTTAGGGAAGCTAATAGACTTCATAAAATTTCATGTTAACTAGGCGACATGCCAGTGACAATGCTTGCAACATGCCGTGTTGTCATTGGAGACCCTGCATCACAGGACTTTCTTATTTTTCAGTTTTCATATACGACGTGTAATGGTGCAGGCAACATGATTTAGGGAGTTTGTCGAATAATTATTTAATTTAATTAAATTATTAATAACAGTTCATAAGTTTTCTGAAGCAATAAAATAAAATCAATAATAATAATTTTATGAAACTAAAGGTAACCGAAACTTTCAGTAGCACCATCAGGATGGAATTTGGTGTGGACAAATGTGCGGTCATGCATGTAAAGCGAGGCAGGATTATGGAATCCGTGGGAACGCAACTCTCGGATTCCATATACCTAAGATCCCTCTCCTCAATCGAAACTTACAAGTATTTGGGTATGTCTGAAGCGTTAGGCATCAACGCTACTGATATGAAACAATCGCTGAGGGAGCGCTTCTTTGGCCGCCTGAATAAAGTATTAAATAGTCTCTTATCAGGCGGAAATAAGGCGCGCGCCTTCAACGGTTGGGTCATGCCGGTTTTGATGTACTCTTTCGGCATACTCAAATGGACTCAGACGGAACTAGACGCCTTGGATAGGAGGGTCCGTACACTGCTGACCGCAAACCGGATGCATCACCCAAGGTCATCGGTGATAAGACTGTATATCCCGCGGAAGTGCGGAGGTCGAGGTTTCTTAAATGCTAAGACCCTGCACAATCGTGAGGTATGCAGTCTCAGGGAATACTTCCTAGAAGCCGACGTGGGGATGCACCGAGATGTGGTCTCAGTGGACAAGGGCCTCACCCCGCTCTCCTTGGCTAACGAGAACTGGCGCCAACCTATAGTATTAGATACTAATGACCGCAGGGAGGTATGGCAGAGTAAAGAGCTTCACGGACGCTTTTACCGGGTCCTACATGGGCCCGATGTAGACCTCTTAGCGTCCGTATCCTGGTTGCGATTCGGAGACCTCTTTGGGGAAACCGAAGGTTTTGTCTTTGCGATTATGGACGAAGTTATGATGACGAACAACTACCGGAAATATATTGTGAAGGACGGCACGGTTGACATCTGTCGGGCATGCCACCGTCCCGGGGAATCAATCCGACACATTATTTCTGGCTGTTCTCGTCTGGCTAATGGAGACTACTTGCATAGGCATAACCTTGTAGCCAGGATTATCCACCAGCAACTTGCTCTGAAATACAGCCTTGCGGAATCGGAAGTACCGTACTATAGGTATGTGCCCGACCCAGTTCTCGAAAATGACAATATTACGTTGTATTGGGATCGATCTATCATCACTGACAGGACTATTGTTGCCAATAAGCCAGACATAGTGGTGATAGATCGAATAGAGCGTCGCACAATGATTATTGATATAGCGGTTCCGCATGACGAGAACCTCGTGAAAGCTGAAAAAGATAAGCAGATTAAGTATCTTGACCTGGCTCGCGAGGTTGTCGACATGTGGGATGTGGATACAGCAGTCATTGTGCCGATATTCGTATCAGCCAATGGCTTAATAGCCAAGAGTCTCGACCAACATCTGAGGAGGCTCTCGTTAGGCAGCTGGATCAAGGGCTTGATCCAGAAAGCGGTACTTCTCGATACGGCACGTATCGTCAGGAGGTTCCTCTCTCAGGAGCCCTGACCGCCGGTAGCTTGGATCCTATTCCCGATACCGGTGGGCTACTATTTTTTATATTTTTAAATGTTTTTTTTTAATGTTTTTATAAAAATATTTAAAAATGTAAGATATATGTATAAAAATGGAATAAAGAAAATAATAATTTTATGAATACTTTTAGTTTAATTTTAATTATAATTGTAGTGTTGGAAGTCAAAATATTGAAGTTACATAGATTAATACTTCCTCGTTTTTATATCTTACTATCGTTATTTATTTACTTATTTATTTATTAATAATAAGCAAACCAACAACACAGTCACTTACAATTCAAATTAAATAATATCTAAAATTGGCATTTCAGTAACCATACAAATAACAGGTATGCATTTTTAATGATAGCCCCTCATTCTCTATCTTCATCCAAGTGCTAATACACACGAGCGGTACGCGTCAACGGCAGAGGCAACTGCAGCTTCAATGTGTGATATATCGTAGTGGGACACACGAATTTTGTGTGGATGTGAAAAGTGACTAATAAAAAAAATCAAACTCGCTCGTAAATAAACCGAAATGTACTTCTACTATAAATATGTATACCTACATAATTTTGCTAACCAGAAACAAAATATGTTTTTTTTATACAAGGTGGAACAGGACATTCCTTTAAACTATGTATCATGTTCTTTACCCCGTATAGAAAAAAAATGCCCCGTATGGAAAAAATCAATCAAATCCAATGAATACTTTAGTCACAGGAAATTATTTTTAATTTTCTTATTTTTCAACATGATGTAGATCTGAGTCCGTAATAATAATAGGTAAACAAACAAACAAACAAACATTGTAAGGTCAAGAACCTGTGCAAAACATATAATTCTATTCTCTGCGTTTGTATTGTTCTCCCACTAAAGTGCCTGCGCCTACCTAGCTGCGCCCCGCCGCACTGCACCGTTGGTCCGTGACTTTTCGTAGATAAAGCGTGTTTACTTTTTATGCTGTTGATTCTGCTATTTATTTTGTTTGAAAACTTCAATTTTTTAAATTTTCCATTAACTACTAATCTTCGTGTTTTAAAATGTTTCGATGGATTAGTACTGTGCTCGTTTTCATTTAATGTCGTACATCCAGATCTAGGTTGTATAAATGAGAAGGACGCAAACTTTTCTCCAAATGTACAATTTTTGGCAGCCATACTCATTAATTAGACAGCAGAATAGTGAACAGTAATTAAAATATTGTATTTATTTACATAGAGCTTGAAAAACATCACGAGTTCATGTTTCGTAACGTAATTTTTAGAAACAGTGTTCATTACTACACAGTACTACTAAATAATTAATGTTGCACTGTGAATACTTGTTCATTTTTGGAGTTTCGTACCTCAAAAGGAAAAAACGGAATCCTTATAGGATCACTTCGTTGTCTGTCTATCAGTCTGTCAAGACCTTTTTTCTCAGAAACGCGTGGAGGTATCAAGTTGAAATTAATATCAATTAATATTAGCAATATGCTTACGGTCCCTTGGAGCTCTAAAAAAATCAAGCTTCTAAATCAATGCAATAAAAAATACGGCCATTTATGCGACATATTTTGAAACTCGCAAATAAATCAAAACCTATCTGGTGGTTAACTTCCCGTTGATCTAGCCAAACTTTTTAGCCCAAGGGCCAGACTATCTCCTATACTAAAGCCCCCAAGGGCCAGACTAACTCCTATACTAAAGCCCCCAAGGGCCAGGACCTAGCTAGCTTATCATAGCAACATACTGTAGTTTTGAATTACGCGCAAATTTTCTTTTTGGGACTAGTCAGCGAGTAAGATATCGACAGCGCGGGTCGGATTGTTGGTGCTCGCGGGCCGGACGTGGCCTGCGGGCCGTAGTTTGGAGACCCCTAATCTAGAATCATAAAATTAGACAAGAAGCAAGGTCACAGAGTACTTTTTTATATATAGCAAGGTCTCACAGCGCAAGTAAAGGAAAAAGACCGAAAATCGTTATTTTGTAGTTTATCACTTAAAAAATATGTTTTGCGGTTACAAACTTACATTTGCAGTTAGAGAATTGATCACATGAACATGTTTTTCAACTACAATGTTAAGTTTGTTTTTGGGATAAATTCATCCCAACTACGGAACCCTTCATTGTGCGTGGTACGACACGCACTTGGCCGGTTTTTTTTATACACACACATAACATAACATCACGACTATAATCCCCGAAGGGTTAGGCAGAGGTGTATCTATAGTACACCCACATTTCGCCAGATATGTTTAAGTCCCATGTAATAGGGGGCGAGCCTATTGCCATCAACTGGGCACAAAAACGGCGCCGGCGGGTGTTTTGTTGTTAATGATAGCGGATAGGTTAGACGCGTCGGTGTTCAACCGGTTCATCAGGCTGCATGTGAGAGATGTGGCTTGATGTATTAACATACATGTAATACCTACTTAGTTATATTTATCAACCAACTAACATAGCTTTTAAGTTTTGTTTTTGTTACTAACACTATAGATCATTGTTGTCTGAAATTAAACAATTTTATTTTTATTTTATTTTATATTATTACCTATAACACCAGCGACCCGCCCTTGCTTCACTCAGGTTTAACGATTTGACAAAACATCGGGATTGCTCTAATATATTTCAGTTTAATAATAATGAATTATTCACTTAAACCTTCCGGAAAAAATTATGTAAAGTAATGAAAACTGCATCAAAATTCGTGGCGTAGTTTAGAAGAAGGACAACGCGGTCACACAGACAGTCACGAAAAGTGGCCTCAATTTATAATAATCTATAGATAAGTAGAGAGATTAACATTCAGAAAACCCGTGGCTGTCTCGTTCGATCCCGGTTCGGACAAAATGTTTCTGGATTTCTCAATAAGGAATTTCTCAGCAGCAGTCCGGAGTCTGGACTTGTGATCGTTGCATGGCAACAGGCTCACTCACTATTTATCACGGAACTTAACAAAACATAACGGGCGAAATGTGGGCGTAGTAAGTAGACACTTCTATCTACCCCTTTATTTCCAATTAACTGGAAATATTATATCCAGTTGATAGAAATATAATCCCCTTCTCAACAGAGTCTAAAATATAATGAACTATAATAGTTCGTAGCGTGGGCGAGCTAAAAGCGTAGCCCCGCAAGTAAACAATTCTGCAGATCGATTGAGTTTCATCAACTTCCTTAATATTAGAGCTCGGTATACATAACGGTCGCTTTCGATGTAATCGAAGAGCTATGATAAACCTGTGTGAACTTAATAACTAACCCATTGCACATTCCAAATATTACTGTTTGTGTAACTGTGCCCCTACTGTGATTCTGGACTGAAGAAATCAATATAGCCTCTACACATAGCCGTGTGTCGAATGTTATATATATATTATTCCTCAAAACTTCCTACAGACATTCATGTATCCGACCAGACCTACTTTAATGATAACACTTCTACACCTTGCCTATTGGATTCCTACACATTGATGATTCAGTTACTACACTAACGTAGATTACCAGGCTATTCTTTATCTTGGTATCTGTTCAGATATACCTACAAACTGTCTAACTTTAAGAAAAGAAATAAAATACGTTTATTTGCGGTAAATATGACGCAAAGACAGAACACAAACACAAAAAAGAACAACGGTCATATCTCAGCATAATGCTGCGACCCTATACGAGACAGAGCCCCAGCGCTGCTTTTCAGCGACACCCGGCGTTGACGTGGTCACGTCGGCCAGTGTAGCATGCAATGAAATATAAATAATAAATAAAATGAATACGCAATACTTAATTCTAAATGTTTATATAAATATAATATTTAAAATGGCAACGTTTCGTTCCATCGGCACCGATTAACACACCGCCCCGGATGTGTTATCTGTGCGCGCAGCTATCAGAAAACTATTTGTTTGACTTTTGACATACTGCTTCTTTTTAGCGTGTTGATGGCAAATTAAATTATTTTGGCCCGGGGGCTGCGGTTTCAACATAGATAGCGATCGCTTTAGGACCGAATTCGGTCGCGAAGTCCTAATATGGTCCCTAGACGGTCAACATTGCTTGACAAGCACACGCTTTTTTCCTGCTGGTTAACTAATTTTGACCGTCTAGGGTACTTTGCGACCGAATTCGCACCGAAAGCTATCACTATCTATGTCGAAACTGCAGCCCCTGAATTTGGCTACGAGTTGGCGCTTTCAGTAGCGTCCATCAGTTCCAGTAGCGTGCAGACAACTGTTGAACTGTTGATTTACGAGTCAGTACTTTTTTTGCCAACTCGTTACCGTAAAAATGTGGGCCTTCTCATGGTCGTGCCACTCCCCTATTAACAAATGTATATTAACAACTTACAACAGCCAAATTGTGACCAAAGACGCTTGCAGGAAAATAGCTTACTCTTTCGCCTTTACAAACAAGCCATCTTTACCAAAAAAAGTGAGAGTTAACAGGCTTCTTCTGGGTGAGCTCGCTCCATCGTCGACTTTGTCTCTGTCATCTCTGACCTAGATTAGAGTCAAGAGCAAACCTATCTTAAATTAAAAAAAAAAATTAAAAAACAAATTGACTACAAGGAAGCAGATTACCAATACCTTATGTCCATAAAATATTGTATAATATAAAACGACCTTTAAAGACGTCGACGCGACGTGGCCCACCTTAGTTATGGTTCTAATTTAACGTCTGTGGCACACCGAATACATCCCCAATTTTACAATTACCTCTACTGCGTCAACATAAAGGGTTATCCGTTGGCCCGACCGCTAGGAAAGTTTCTGCTAACTTGACATTTATAGCTAAAACCTTTTCCGTATTTTTGGGGTGGCGTTCTTAGTACAAAGAGCGAGCTAAGTTGGAGATTAATCGTAGAGTTATAATTTGTGTTTGACTTTTGTTTAACTTGAAGGGTGAATGATTTTAGCTGAGGTAAGTAAAGAATATTTTTGAGATGTGTTTTTGTATTTTATTTCCATCGCGGGTCGAGCTTGGATGAGGACAGTAAAGAAAAGCAAAATCAAAGAAGCCTAGACCCAGGTGTGGGGGAAGTTCAGCTGCTGATGATGATGATGATGTATCCGAAAATGTAATAAAGTAGCTTGTCATTACGTGGTTCTTTAAACAACTCAGCCTATCGCTAACCACTGCTGGATATAGGCCTCTTCCAGGCTGCGTCACAACCCCCTGTTCTCCGCTTTCCGCATCCAGTCTCTCCCAGCGACCTTTCTTAGGTCATCGGTCCATCTTGCTGGGGTCCCACACTAAGCACTACTAAATGGTTCTTGAGAAGCACGAATAGACTTCAGGGGGGCTAAAACGGCCACCTTGGCAGAATCATAATAGGATAATATTATGAACTTTAGTTAAATTAATCGTAAAATGGTCACAAATTGACAATTCATAATATTAACTGCGTACAATTTATATCACGCAATTCATCTGTTTGACAGTTTTGTACGGAGATTCGTAAAATGGTGCACAAACTATGAATTGTTTTAATGTCAAATAGCAGAATCATAAGAAGCTAGTCAAGAGCAACATCTTACAATACATATTGAGGATTTTGTGAAGAAATATTAGAATAATGGCAGATTTGGACGTTTATGTAAATTTCCTTGAGGACGCACGTGTTACGGAGACCATTTTATATCACCGACGAAGTGTAGCTCTTCAGAAAATGAAAATAGCTTTTGAAATGCCGGACCTAGAGTTTTTTGGTACCTATCACCTAGGCTATTTTCATTTTTTGAAGATCTACACATCACACGTTACAATCTGCCATTATTACAATATTGCTTCACAAAATCTTCAATATAAATTGTAAGTTGTTGCTCTTGACTAACTTCTTATGATTCTGCCATTTGACATTAAAGCAATTCATAGTTTGTGCACCATTTTACGAATCTCCGTACAAAACTGTCAAACAGATGAATTGCGTGATATAAATTGTACGCGGTTAATATTATGAATTGTCAATTTGTGACCATTTTACGATTAATTTAATTATAGTTCATAATATTATCCTATTATGATTCTGCCAAAGTGGCCGTTTTAGCCCCCCAGGAGTGTGGTATTCATTTTAATTGCAGTTGTATATTGTTCGTCCGCTATTAATAACACCTAATTCCCACACGTGTCAAGCGAGCTTATTTAGAACAGCGCTTTCATGCTATGTGATACCTACATGTTACCGGCTTATTACGAACTAGCACTTCCCGCGCGGCTTCGTCCGTGTGGATTTCGTGCTTTAGTTCCCCGTTAGGGGAAGATTTTCAAAAAATCCTGATACACGTTATTCTTTATTCGGTCTTAAGTATAAAAACTGAGTTTCGAGTTAATCGGACCGCGCGTTAAAATTCTTCTATACAAACAATGTCACCCCCCGATCCCTTTTTAGGGAGTAATTTAGAAAAACAAAAAAATGACAAACTTCATAATTTACTTAGATAAGTATTCGTGCCATTTTTCAAGTTTATTACCACAAGAAATAAGATTTTTCATACAAACAAAATTTCTCCTTTTCACCCCTTTAAAGGTCGAATTTCCAAAAATCCTTCCTTAATGGATGTTTACAACATACATAAAAGGCATCAACTGTCAACAATTCTAGTTTGTAGCCCCAGTGGTTTAGGCTCTGCGTTCATGAATCAGTCAGGACAAGTAATTATTACTTGTCCTGACTGATTCATCAACGCAGAGCCTAAACCGTTTATAATATGTATGGATACCCATGGTATATGGTGTCTTGATCATTTTATTAGTAAATTTTAATTATAATTAAGTAGTAATATGATTCAGGAGTTTGAGTCCAGGGACAGTGGCTTATAATTTCTTAGATTTTTCTGTTACTATGTAGTGATTGGTTTGGCCAACAGATCATAAATAAAATTAAGTTACGAGATACGAAGATACCTAATCCTACTATCTTACTAATATTATAAACGCGAAAGTTTGTGAGGATGGATGGATGTTTATTACTCTTTCACGCAAAATCTGCAAAACGGATTTTGATGAAATTTGGCATACAAATAGTTTATAATCCGTTTAAACACACAAAATACTTTTCATCCCGATATCCCCACGAAATCGAGACTCATGTGGGTGAAACTGCGGGCACTGCTAGTATTTAAATAAATGAATATGTATTTAGAATAACATACTGTAAGCCGTCATGCATCGACTTACAGGTATAAACTAATTAATAACGTATCAGTTGTCAAATATTAATTACATTGTTATTAATATACTAAAACACATCATTTGAAACATTAACAATCAAAATCAATCTGTTACTGATAGCCAACCTACGCATTCACTTACATATTACCCCCACATATTTTAGCTAGATTTTAGCTCACAAAATTACTTGCGAGGGCAATGAACTCTAATAGTGCCATGTCGTTAACCTCTGTCGATATTAAAGTACGTTAAGCCACGTCATCTGCAGTCAAATTAGTTCAGAAAACGTTAAAAAACTGAAGGAAACGCTCGCTCAGTCATGAATTACAGTTCTGGAAGGTATGCTTTTACCGGTGGATTTTATTATACCTAGTATTTAGTGCTCGTAAATGGGTATTTTCATGGGAAACGCGAAAAGGAAAATCTATTATTTTTTTATTTATTACAATGTTTTCAGGGCTCATGTATGTAAGTATGTATGTACATATGTAAGTTTCTATATTCCACCATAACTTTTAAATGGCTGAATAGATTAGTATGTATAGGGTATCATTAGAATCCTTACATCATCTCAAGTGACACTGGTTATAATTCAAATAGAATTTCCAGTCGGGGGACCTCTTATATTAAAAAGTGTTCCACTGAACGGTCCCCCGACAGCAATGACAGTTTTATTTATCTGTTTAGTCAGGGAGTAAATGAGTGAGCTTTGTATATATAGACTAACTAATACAACCTGTTTTTTACTTTTTAGTTCATTTTAAGACAAGGCAGTCGTGTTTTTTAATTTTTATTATTATTTATTTTTCTGATACCTAGTGGAATAAAGGCTACCAAATTAGCAACTGTATTTGAATTAGCAACAAACAACACATTATCTAGAATAGTCAAAGGAGAGGAACCTCTCTAATTACCTTACTCTCTCTGTTAAAACCGCCCACAAAGACGACGTAAAGCCAACCACGACTATCTCATTAACGTATACGTTAACGTTCCCCGCTCTGAGTAGATACATAGGTCCGTTTGCCGCAGTCAAAAACGCAACTCACAGACCATTGTTGCTTACGGCCTCCGATTAACTGGCTTGATTTATTATTAAACGGGTCTTCGTCGACCTTTTGGTTGGTATACAGGGTGTCACAGAAAGTTGTGGTCAAAATTAAGGGTGGGGTACAGACCATCAAACTAAACACTTTCTGCATGGGATTAACATCGTAATCGCGAAAAAATAATCAGTCGTCCCATACAAAACTTCAATACCTACTCGACCCTAATGTATGGGACGACTGATTATTTTTTCGCGATTACGATGTTAATCCCATGCAGAAAGTGTTCAGTTTGATGGTCTGTACCACGCCCTTAATTTTGACCACAACTTTCTGATACATTCTGTATATAAATGGCTGCTGAACGCACAAAATATTTAAGCTAGCTTTTAACCGTGTGACCATTGTCCACTTTTATTGTGTTTCAACATAAATAGTTACGATTAAGTTCCTTAATTGTTTCGCCTGTTAAGAAAGAGCTTCTATGTAAGTAAACGGCTCTTGGAATGATTGTTGGGAATATTTGGGTGTGTCTGGTAAGGTTGGAGGGCCCGCCGTTTGTAAGTTTGCCCCTTATTGTTTGACGGTAATGTTAAGTGTTCTTAGAGCTGTGACTTTCAAAGTATCCGTAGCGTCCTTTCTGCTCGACTGTGAAGGATAATGTACGACAAAGGAGTATTTACTTACCTTATGTGTTGTTGGAATACTGTTAGCTTTTACAGTTTGAAGTGGTTTCTTGTTGCATCTTCTTTTAGCTTTTGTAACATTTCATGAAAATCTGGTTCACATTTACTTACCCGTATTATTAAGAAGGTTAGTATGTGGTTTTAATTGTTAGTTGTGAGTTGTTATTTTAGGTTTATAATAAGATGGCATGATTGGTAAAGTAGGTGGATGGTTGGGTGGATTCTAGGTACTGAACACTTTTTGATCCCTAACAATACTTCAGCTGAAAATCATTTCTTTAGGTTCAGAATTTTACGACTTATTTTTGTAAAGTGACTTTTGTCTTTCTGAACTCCTTTGATATTTTAAACACCGTATTTCGTAGATATATAAAATTATATAACATAATGTATAGCTTCTTGAACTCGTTTTGGAATGTACTACGTTTCACACATGACATAACATCACGCCTGATTTTCCCCGAAAGGTTAGGCAGAGGTGTACTTATAGTACTATAGTACACCCACTTTTCGTCAGTTATCATTAAATTTACTACGTTTCATGTCAACATATCATATTTTGACCACAAAGTCGTTTAAAACTAAGTGCATTACGCTAATAAAGGACTATTTACCTTGTTAATTAAACGTTGGCATGTTATGGACTCACGAAACATACATATTATAGCGTTTCGTAATTAGTTTTATTTGATGACCTACCTACTAACTTTTATGTGCGTTGTAGAAATTGATCTCAGATTAACTACTTAAAGGATAAGTATAAGAAATGGCAATAGTAGAATTGATCAATAACTGACATACCTATTTTCTTTATATCATATTTTCCTTTTTTTAAATACCTAATTGTATCTACTTAAGAGAAAAAGAGCATGACAATCTATGTATCTACCCGTCTACCCCAAAATGAGGGAAGCACCTTTACTGATAAACAGGCTGAAATTAAATTAGCTAGTGAAACTCCGCAGACGTGATCGGTATCGATATCAAAGCACGATAAAATAAAAATAAAAAAGATTTGATGATTTTTTTTTTGGATCAACGACCGCTGGTAGTGTTGTTACTTGTGGTATGAGTTGAGTAATCTGTTTTTTTATTTTATTTTATCGTGTAAAGATATCGATACCCATCACGCCTAAGAATTTTACACAAAAAACGGATTTTTAAACTGATATTTCAACTACACTGCGGTTGATGACCCCAAAAATTTTTCATCAAATTAATTAATTTTTTGCTTTATCATGTTTGGATATCGATACCCATCACGTCTGCGGAGTTTCGCTAGCTAATTTAATTTGACCCTGTATATTAATCAGCAGGTACAGGTTCACTTTAAAAAAAAAACGCCTGTTCGATAACACAATCAAAACTCCTCCAATAATTTACTCTCCCCTATTTATTATTAAGTCTCGCTAAGAACTTAATTATTTAATTATTACTTAATTACGAAGCTCTTTGCTATTTTATAAATTGGTTATTTCATATTTAATGTAAGTACATAATACATATATTCGGTAAAGAGGATCAAAGTACTTAAATCGTAGGAGATTTTGGCTAACTACAAAGGCTTATGACCCCAACTTCAATACTATAATATTCAAGGTGCTTAGAAGACCTTAAGGTATCTATTCTGCCTTGTAGGATCACCTTAGGTATCGTTAAAGATAATGACGGTCGAAGGATGGGTGACGGTAAAACTTTACTCGAAAGGTAACCTTAGACTGTTTAATTAATAACTGTTAACTTAGTTTAGGAGTAAGGGTTTTCTATAATTATGATATTAGGTATGTTGGGGTTAGTAGGCTCAGCGATATTTAAGGGCCACTTGCACGTTTAAGTAACTTGGAGTTAACAGCTAACTCATGGTTAATCTAGTCAGATTAACCCCGAGTTAGCTGATAATTCCGAGTTACTTAAGATAACCCATGAACGTGCAAGTGGGCCTAAGAGTCCTATAATTAGGTGTAGGTATATAAGTGAGATAATTTCTAGGTTATTGAGAATTACTGAAAAAATACGAGTCGTTGGTCGTAGGTTCGAACCCAGGCGCTTTACTTTGTGTAAATTATTTCATCACCACTGGTCTCAAAACGGTAAAGGAAAACATAGGGAGGAAACCGGTTATGTCCAATGACCAAAAATTCGAAGATATGTAACATCTACCAACCCGCACTGGGCCCGCGTGGTGGATAACGGCCCGTCCCCTCTCATCGAGAGGAGACCTGTGTCCCAGCAGTGGGAACATTATAGGCTGATTATGCTTAAACTACTGAAAAAATAGGTTTTATGAAGTAAAATTTTTTTTTTAAGTGAAAACCGAGAAAGTGTGTTCGATTAAACGCAATACTAGGATATCTTAATAGTATTATGTAGTTTTACCTGTATCTCAACAAGGTTGAAGTGAGTCATTCAGCTGTCTAACTACCTATATTTACCCTACGGCTACACTGTCCTGCTAGCGTGAACTACACTTCGCGCGGTCTCTGTTGAACATCGAGACGTCGACCGGTGTGCGAGTGAGAGGGCACGAAGTGTAGTTTGCGCTAGCGCGACAGTGTTGCCGTAGGGTTAGCGAATGATGCTTTTGTATGACAGCAATATTTTCACTTGTTATGATTTCCAAAATACTATTTTTCCAGTTAATAAAATACCTTACACAGCGGTCATAAAGTTATTACCTATCACTGTAAATACAATATTTGTTATTTTCCACGTTCAAAAAGATTTCAAAGAGAAAATAAATCCTCCACGCGCTTTCATGAGTGGATCAATCTATAAAAGTGATAAAATGCTTTAATTTTTTTTTAAGATCGTGACGTAATTGTGGCTCATGGTACGAAATGGAACATTAAACAATGCTTTTCTATTTTTCCCTTTGCTATCGCAATAAAGCTTTAGCTTGTTTCGTTTTTAAATGATGTTGTTTAATAACGCGAACTTTGTTTTCAACCGCGATCGTTCTAATAGTCGAGTCGGAAGTTGATTAAAATCTAGTCTAACAATCGACCTGTTTCTGGTTATACGCATTGCGACTGCTGTTTGATCCCGAATAGGTAGGTAGGTAATTAGAAAAACGACTGCTTCGAATTTTTCTACCTGGCAGGTTAATTTTTGTCTACATACTGCAGTCACCAATCCAGCTGCCAAGTGGTGATTTACGTCAATTACTTAAGATTTATCGAATCTAATTAGTTCCATTTGTATGTAGACAAGGAACATCATGGTGCCAATCTCATTGCCAAATTCTGGGCCGACTCTATTTAGATGGCCATCGAAAAAAATCCTCAAGATAATCAACATGGAGACCCAAATTGAATTTAGCTTTTTTTTTCTTTTCATTCATTTGTTCAAAACATGTGTATACACACACATGGCACGCAAGATGTTACATTAAACCTTATCACAGTCATGTTTTGCCTCAACGGCTTACAAATATAAATAAGAAGACACCAAATAATTATAAATTTATCCAATAAATAAAGCAATAAACAATCCAAATTCGAACTTAAAAATTAAAATGTCCTACAGCATAATGTCGTCAATTCATCATAGAAATGTATAATAAAATTAGCTAATTAAGTGTAAATGAAGTTAGGATTAAAATCGTTGTCATTTGCCAGTGTCACATCACTGATTACGCGATGTGTATTGTCTTTAAAATCGTTGTCATTTGCCAGTGTCACATCACTGATTACGCAATGTGTATTGTCTTTAAAATCGTTGTCATTTGCCAGTGTCACATCACTGATTACGCAATGTGTATTGTCTTTAAAATCGTTGTCATTTGCCAGTGTCACATCACTGATTACGCAATGTGTATTGTCTTTAAAATCGTTGTCATTTGCCAGTGTCACATCACTGATTACGCAATGTGTATTGTCTTTGCTGTTGATGTGACCTGCCCTGACGTCAAGCAATGGACAACATTGTCAAGCCTTAAACTTTTAATTGTTGTAGAACGAGACTTTTAGCTACTTTGTAAGTGTGTATTTTACGTATTTTTATGTAGTGTGCGTTTTGTTTGTGCTGAATAAACAACTTTTCTTTCTTTTTAAATTCCGTTATGTAAAGAAAGTAAGTACCTACTTACAGGCTTGTATTATGATGTTAAATAGTATGCATAAGTTATTTCTTAAAGAACCTTTCAGCGTAAAGATTGAAGGTTGCATAAAAATAGTGCCTGGAGCCACGGTCACTTAGCTCCTTTTTCAAGAAAGTTTGTGTTAAAAATACGCATCTTTATACGGCTAATCTCCTTGTTATTTTAGTAACAAAAAGTAGGTATGATGTCCTTGGCTTAACTTCTGTAAAACAAGCGCCAAGGTTAAAGATTAGGAGAAATAAGTTTGTAACATTCTAGAAAATTGTTTCTACTGAATTGCTGGTAAGCATGCGATGGACGTTATCAACAATTACTTAGGGTGGATTTCACCAATGGAACTTAACGCGATCAGCACATCTAAACCACGTTCAAGAGCTGTCGTCAGTGTCAATATTGTTCTGGAGTATCGACACTGACAGCTCTTGAACGCAGCTTAGATGTGCTGATCGCGTACAGTTTCATTGGTGAAATTGGCACTTAGTAACCTCACGTTTGGTGGTTTAGCATTTACTTACAAGGTAAACAAACAGCGGAAACGGAAATACTCTTAAATTACTTGGTTTATTGACAATATTAAACTAGGCGCACTTTGAAAAAATATTTATTTTGAAAACCAAAGAAAAACGTATCCACAAAGATGCTCAGAATTCGGTCGAGGTCTAAACGACCTTAATGAACACATAAATGTATAAAAATTGAACCGAAAAGCTTTTGAATAATATTTAATTAAATTAGAATTATTTCAGTACAGAAATTGTGTATAATTAAGTACCCATGTTACTGAATCCGTTCCTCTCAATCGCGTAAAATCTGTAGGTAACGATCTAATACGCGCTTTGCATTTGTGATGCCTTCGTACGTTCGTAATTAAATTCTATCGGAATCTCGATTAATTATTTATTCATCTTCCCTACATAACAAGTTTCTATTAAAGCAAATTGTTTTAATTTTCCGACCAGCTCTGCTATTAATTTATAAATCAAATAACTAAATGAAGGGATTGTTTACACCCGGATGGACAGTAGCGGCATTCACTTGATAAATAATTGGTAGGTATTATATTGGGAAGTAGGATTTACTGTTGCTCATTTATTTTGAATAATCGCTTAATTATAAGATCTTCGAATGCATCTTATTTCATCTAGAGCAGCTTTTCCTAAAGTGAGCAATAACGCCCCCTTGTGGGCGCTGCAGGCCTAAAGGGGGGCAGTAAGAGACCCAGAAAAAAATGGGGGCATTGTGTAGAGGCTTAGGGGGTGATTTGTAATTTCATCTCGGTAGTGGTTTTAAGTAGGTGAAAAAATGGGGGCGCTAAAAAATAATTTATTCTCAAAGTGGGCAGTAGACAAAATAAGTTTGGGAACCCCTGGTCTAGAGCGACAAGTTTTTTTCCACAAAAGAGTATAACAAAATAAAAACTGTCTTCTTCGACAAAACTCAATTGATTTCATATGTACTATCTTGATTTTAGGAGAACTGAACATTTTTTTCTTCGGCTTCTCTCTAATGGAATTAATAGCATCGCTTCTACTAACTATATACATATATTATGGTACGCAATAAATAATTGAGAATTGAATTGAGAGAACTGAATTGAGAATTCAATTGAATTGAGACAGACCCCTTAAGAGGTTGTGCGTTAATTATGTTACACCTTGTACAGCATCTTCCTGAACGCTCTTTTTCTTCCTTGGTTTGTACAGCTGTAACAACTGGGCGTTCCTACCACTTCTTTCCTTGCGTTTTCTGCTTTTTTCCATCTTGATTAATTGTGTTTTATTCCTAGCGTACTCGTAGCAATTTAATTTTCCGTTGAATGCAACAGTTTTAAGCAATATTAATAACATGTGTCACTGTCTAAGGATGATGCATCTCTGAAAACATTGCTTGCACTACTTGTACAAAATAGACAATGAATCTGCTACATATTGTGAGCCTTTACAATTAATTGCACCGAGAAATACAATTTTTCAGTTCTATTAAAACAAAATCACTTTACAATCGATTTAAAATACATCATACTTCAAAAAATACTAAAATTAATGCATCAATATTACGATACCATCCCTAAAATCAATTGAAAGTATGCCTCAGAGTTACGGCGGGGTATAAAGTCTATCGACGATTTTTAAGGGCTGTCAAACTGAGTTTACAGCTAAAGGTAAACACACACTTGTTCGCGCCAAACGAAACGAAGTTCCTAGTAATTCTTTCGGTGATTCGTCCGATTCGGTGCGGATAAGTGTGCGGGGTTTCATAGGATTTCATATAACTAATTTCTAAAATTCGATCCTTTCGACTCCTCTGCTTCCTTCTGCTCTGATAAGTGTACGCTTACCTTAAAAGTGATGTAGCGATGTAAAATAACATATAAATGTTGTAAACGGTTTACACGGGGTTTTCATGAGTCATTACTTAAATGTTGGCGTTGACTAATTCCATTATGATTATGGCTAGGGATTTTGGTAAGGAATTTGAGGGTTTTGGTTTGTAAGTGGGGTTGCTAACAGAATATACATTATTAATAATTTACTTTACTTTAACAAAATACCATTAACAATTACAAGGCACTTGAATATTATTTTGTAGAATGAATTTTATAGTGTCCTATGGTTTAAAGATTGGACGGATTTTTAAGGAGCTTGTCCACTGTCTCAGTTGGGCTAGATCGGTTTGTCGTATAACGTCCTGTACTTCTCATCAGACTCATCCCAAAATTCTCGAAATATCTACATACAGTTTAGAGTTTGTTCAGCTCTGGATTCTATACCTATCTACATTTTCAAAGCTGAACCGTACACATGATTCTGGCTCGAAGATGTGTGGAGTATCACCGGTGTCATAAATTAATCGTCGTATTTATCCATTTACAAGAGGTGTCAAGATTTGTATTGTGCAGTTATTTGAAAAGTACCTATCTAAAGTTTTGTATTCCGGACTGATCCTTTTTTTGCGATGTTGAGCTAAAATCGATTGATCTCGTTCAACAAACTAAGCTAAAAAGTCTGAACCGATAAAATCCTCTTTTTATAAAGGTTCAGAAAATCTCCAAATTACTTTGTTGAAATTCAGGTACAAATACACAGTGTAAAAATAAAATATATATAGATAGACTCCTACGTGATATTGTTAAAGTTAAAAAGTTCATTACAAAGGTGGATTTTCACGAACTTTTCTACTTTTTGTACGAATCGTTTCATGAAAAAAGAAGTTTCGTGAATGTGAGTATCTATACGATGCTCGTGTAACAACATTCATTTATGAGGGTTTATTGTAAGATACGAATGGAGAGGGCGGGATTTTTGTACTTTTAAATAAAGACTACAATTTAAGTCGTCGTTTGAAGTGAGACATTTATTATTAAACTTAATTTTAATTATGTAGTGAGGTATGTAACCTTTTCTGTGGGCAATAATTCATTTTCGAAACAAAGTTGCTACTTCGCTCAGTAAAAGTAGTCATACTTTTTCGTAGAAATTATACCTAAGTAAAAAGGGGTAGGCAGGTTATACGCGCTCCGCAAGTGGACACGTCAAAACTTGCCTGGTTACCCAGGTTCTCTTCGTCTTGTCTCCTTATCACTCCCGATAATAACGACATCATGTCGTTCTACTTCCACAAGTCATCTCCACGTGTCAATAGTGTGACATTGTGCCATTTTTGGAGATCGAATGTTGGGTAGGTTACCAATCTAGCTTACAATATCTTCTTCAATACTTATAATATCTTTGGTAAACACTACAAAGTGCGTAAGAATAAATCATTCGGCCATATTCCCACACTCCTTCAAACCATAGGGGAGCGACCTGGGTAGGTACTTGTGGTAAAGCTAATCCCACTGATCCGTCTATTTGCTGTTAAGCTAACATTCTAACACATTTCTGATAAGTCACCGGCTTTAACTCTCTCGTTGAGAGCAAGTGTCGCAGATAATACCTATAAGAATGCTTTTTTTTTTTGTGGATGGGAAATCATCAAATGACTTCTCCCGCTCTGGGCGGAGCGGGAAGGTGTGTCAGACTTGTACTGACTAAAACCCACCCGTGTTCCTTCTGTTGCCTGTGCCGGGGCCACGGTAACTCTTTCGAACATCCCGCAACCCTAGCTGGCATCGGCCCTAGCGGACCCCGTCAATAGTGCTGACATCTCTTTGAGGCGCGCGTGGAACACAACGCGCCGTCGACTCGGGCTTGGTCCTTACCGGACGGCGAGCTACCCATTGCTCGCCGTCCGCAAGCCCGCGCCTACGGTGGCCGGGAATCGGCTGTCAATTCCCGACGCCCAGGGCGTCTCCTGCGGCGACTAGGGGCGTGAGGGTGCAAAGCTTGCCTCTCCCTCACGCGTCCCGCCTCCTCCTTCACGAGCATTACTGCTTCGCAGAAGGAGGTAACCTATAAGAATGCTTGTGTTTGACAATATTTTATGTGTGATTAATAAACACATATAAAAGCGACAAAACATAACTACTTAAGTATTTTATTTTGTCGCTTTTTGCTAAGAAACAGAATGATTAACGTTATAATTTTATGAATTGTAAGTATTTAACATATAGTACGAAAACTCACCCTTCCCTTGGTGTAGAAAATGGTTTTTCATGTATTAGTGTCGCTTTTGAGTAAGAAAAAAACTCTAAAGTCAAAGATGCTTTTATTTATTTATTAGCCTATCTACAATTGTTACACTGTTTATCCTTATAATACAAGCAATATGATACCAGCATAGTGTACAATATGATGCGATAGACACAGCATGCAAAAAAAAAAATTATAACAACAATAAAATTACAATAATAGTGCCGAGATAACACTTTTAACAACAGTGGGTAGCTTCGAAACACAGTAAATACAAAGATGACAAGAGAAAAAGAAAAATATCAATGGTTAGTTTTGACTTAGCGCTTGATTTGATGGGTTGTGGAAAAAACTACTATTGATTCATCGCAATTATTAAAAAGCCTGCAAATTCTGGGGAAAGGGGAGTTGGATCCTGATACAGTTTTGCGGAATGGGGGACGTAATAGTTTTATAGGGTGACGCGGATAGTTGTGGGGTAGGTTAAAATTAAACTTACTTAACAACTGGGGGCGGTCTATTGTATTCTGAAGTATTTTAAAAAGAAAAATTAAATCTATATTATCTCTTCGTTTTTCGAGTGAAAACACTAAAGCATTAATAACCTAACCACATTTCATGTGTTGGTATAATGTATGTATATCAAACTAATCTCTGGCTGTCTTGTTTGGCCTTACTAACGTTAATAAAACAGAAAACTTCATACCTATTCAACAATCTCTCAAGCAATATTCAATTTAATTGAATAAATTATGTTAGTATCGTAGCTTTAATTACTTTAACGAAATGCCGGCGGCGCGAGACGGCGGCCATTGCTCAATCTTAAAGTAAGACCAATTGTTTCTAATAAATCGCTTGGATTTTTATACTTATCCTTGTTATTTTTGTTTTAAGTACATTATTGTGATGTAATAAACGAGAAGTATGATGCTATTTGCTGTTAGATTTGGTTAAAAAGTCATAATCAAATTCATGGCTCATATTTGTCGTTGGTAGATTGCGACTTACATAAAGGTAATATAAGAGTCCCGATTAGTAGTTAAAAATAAGTTTCAGACTTAGCTGAACAAACAGTGAACGTATAATATTATGATAAACGTTCTAACGGTATTTTCCTTGTTATTTTCTGTTGCTTAGGCAACGAAAAATTAATACTAAGAATGATTGCATGTTCGCTGTCTCTTTAACACCTTTTCAACGTTGCTATATTTAGACAAACAATGCCATCCACAGACATTTATTAATTCACATAAACAGACTAAATACAATAAGGGTAAATTCGATAACGATGTACAAAACATCGTTAAAAATTTTAACTGAGTCAATAAATTTTACATCACACGCAGTGAACATCAAAGAGTTATAAACTCCACCAAGCAACGCAATAATTTAACTCCTAACTGCGTAATCTGATTAAGTATCAACAAGACTTCTAAGAAAACGTTACTTTATACAATTAAGATTTATCCTCGACATAGTGAAGTTATTAAAACTTGGAGTGTAGGTATACAAGTAAGGGTGCCTATACATCGCGCGTGTACGGAACGGAGGCTTCGCAGTTTTAGATACTGACACTGTGGGAGTGTGGGTACCCCTCGCATTTTTGCGTGTGTAACACGTACAAATTGACAGCCTACATTGGCAAAGGGGGTAAAAAATTAACGTTGGCGTCCGTACATGGGGTGTGCCAGTAGAGCAAACCAGATAGGTATTTATTTTCCACGCCTATTTCGACTTTTGCTCTACCTCGAGTCGGCTACAGTACATAACATAACATACATAACATAACATACGTAACATAACATACATAACATCACGCCTTGTTTCCCCGAAGGGTTAGGCAGAGGTGTACTTATAGTACACCCACATTTCGCCAGTTATGTTTAAGTCCCATGTAATAGGGGGCGAGCTTATTGCCATCTACCGGGCACAAATCCAGACTCCGGGCTGTTACTGAGAAATTCCAGATAGAAAAACCCAATAACACTTTGCCCGACCTGGGAATCGAACCCAGGACCTCATGCTCAGCAGTAGCGCGTAGTAGTCGGCTACAGTAGTTTTAAATAATAAAAAAATAGCAATGGAATATTGTTTATTATCCAGGTAATACATATGCAGGTGCACAGGTTAAACACAAATTAAAATGTCATAAGTGGCTTAAAATATTATCTTCAGCTAGCTTACATTAGTGTCTGTTGCCAGTGAGCCCCAAACTAGACAGTTAGTCTGTATTTTGGGGCTCGGGATTTGATTTCCAGAGTAAGGACTAGAGAGTTGATTAAGAGTGTGGTGGTGCAGAATAGTAGGTATGTGTGTGGTGAGTTTGTTTGTGTCTATTATGCTTCGTTTGATCCGGATGTCAGGTTTTATGTTTTAAATGGATCGATCAATGCCTTAAGTCACGATATGAGTAGGTAATAAGCCCGAGTAGTGCTGTTTCTAAAGGCCCTAAAGGTCCCACCATATTTTCTACAGTTAAATACGACAAAACTTCTTAACGTCCCTGTGAGAACATTCAAAGCATTTGCAAGTTCTTATAAAGACATTCGCTCCAACTGCTCTCTTGCGCATGCAAAGATGAGAACACGGCCTAACATTTGAACAAAATGGCGGCAAGAAACAATTAGGAGGCAATCATTAGTGCGGCAAATGAAACAGTTTGGCATTGCGACGATGCGACGGAAGTTTTTCACGCTTATTCCGAACTTTGCTCTAGCTCGAGCCAGCTACAGACCTAAGTCAAGATATGAGCTCAAGAAGTGCTGTTTCTAAACGCCCTAAAGGCCCGACAAGACGAAGCTTTCTAACTTCGCGTGCCAACTGCTCTCTTGCGCATAAAAAGATGAGAACAACACCTAACATTTGCACAAAGTGGCGGCAAGAAACAGCTGGGAGGCAACAACTGGGAGGCAATTAATAGTGCGGCAAACGAAATAGTTCGGCATTACGACGTCGGAAGGTAGTTAAATGTGTGACATAATGAAACAGTCCTTGTAATTACTTTCACTTGAACAGTTACGTGTTAAGTTTTGCGACTATGGGCGGAGTTTAAGGACTTCGGCGGTGCATCTTATTTAAATGTGTTGCTATGGAGACTTACTTCATTTCTTCTAAGCACTGGGAAGTGATGACGAGTGCCAATTCTTTTTTCTTTGTAAATTCTTGACTTTTGAAAGTAACGGTCTAATTGAAATAAATGAGTTGACTTGAACATTGAGTGATTTTCCTTTGTTATTAGTTTATTACGTAGAAAATGGACTGAATTACATATTTTTAACTTCTATATTTCTTTTTACAAAAACTCCGTAGTTACTGGATATATACATATTTTACTCACTATATAACTAAGTTTTTTGTACTTATTTCTTAACCTAAGTGGAATAAATTTATTTTAATTCTTTTTGTATTTATTATCACGAGGTTTTCTTAGAAGTGGCAAAGACAAAATTATGTTTTAATACACGTGGTTACCCGTACACTTACTTACAACATAAAAGGACCAAAACAACAATCTATTCTTAGCCCTTAGCCTGTATAAACTTGACCCAACACGACCAACAACTCACGAGTTAAATTCTGTTATTTCGCTCCAAGGCCAGCAAAGAAACAGCCACTTAAACTTAATTAAAAATTAAATTAAATCCCAAACGGAAAGTATCTTCGAAATTACTTTACATTACGAACATGCCGTGATTGATTTTGCTTGAAAAAAATAAGAAGAAGCAATTTTTGTAAAGGCAATATTTCACGTAAATGGGGCGTGCGATGTTGTCTTGTTGCTGTGCCTTACCCTCGAGCACAAAATAGATAGATACAGAATGCCTGCTCTATACAACTTGCGAAAACAGGCGCACGCACACATAGGGCCCAGCTCACGACGACGAGCGATGCGACTTGCGACGCGACTTCAAGCAACCACCCCCTCTTAAAGCAGTATTATTTTATTGTTACTTCGGTGTGAGAAAGAGATGGAGCTATACAGGACGTCTAGCTCCATCTCTTTCCCATACTCAAGTAAAATTAAAATTATACTGCTTTAAGAGGTGGTGGTCTAGCTCCAGGTCACCTGTGTCTGTCCGTCGCTCCGCAAGTCGCGTCACGGTGACTCATGGCATGCACTAAAAAGCTTCTTTCATTTGTTTTCTCTGCATTCGCAGTCGCTGTCGCAAGACGCGTGTCGCTTGAGCGTGTAGCTCGTGACCACGGGGCTATACGCGTACGATAGGTACGGCGATCTCAGTATATCTCGGTCGAATATCAGTCGCTGTTCGTGAAGCATGTCTATGTGTGCTGTTCGCTCGTTGTATGGAGGCGACCTTCTGTATCTATCTGTTCTGTGCCTCAAGGCTATAAGGCCAAGTTGATGAAGTTCATAGGTCGCTCCACTGAACTGCGGTGGGGTAACAAATTACCCCTATTTATTGTGAAACAAGTTTGCCTATCAGCAATTTGGTAAAACTATTAACCGGATAATAGTCTCATTTCAATATAACCGAACAATATCGGTGTGGTGATAAATTTTGTTTCGAAGAGGTATGTTCCATGTAACAATGACAGTGACGCTTTGAGATTGCAGGGTTTATTTTTAACGGAAGCTTCTCTGTTTTTATTAAACTTTTTGGTACCTTGAGCCAATCTTTGCAAATCTAATGGTCATGCTTTATAAATACGCAAGCTTCTTATCTACTAGTTTCCTATATTTGTGTCATAATCAAAGCTGTCAGTCTGGTTTTTGGTTTGGAAATCATCAAATGACTTCTCCGCTCTGGGCGGAGCGGGAGGGCGTCAGACTTTTACTGACTAAAACCCACCCGTGTTCCTTCAATTGTCTATGTTGCCTATGCCAGGGCCACGGTAACTCTATCAAACATCCCGCGACCCTGGCAGGGGAGTTGGCAAACGGATAGTTTGTTTTTTTTTTAATTTTGGAGTTGGAATATTCTCAACAGTTCAGAAAATTTCGCTGATTTTATCATTTTCAAGAAATCGACGTAGTGAGTTCAAATCGGGCTGGAAGATGCGTTGATAGAGTGTAGGTACAAGATTATGTTCCTACGTTCAGTGTGGCTCTGCAATGCTCCAGATTTTATTTTTACTTGTCTTTTCTAACTTTTTATTAAACTTTAGCGAAACTTTCTGGCCCAGATTAAAAAAAAGAACTTGGCCACCTCCGCTTTACCCCATTTCCCTTTGGACCACTCAGTCTGCGATACCCTGTATGTTCGATTTAAGTTTGCCTGGTCATCCTCTGGTCATTGTAGCGTTCTAATTAGGATGTTTGCCATTCGACCTTTGCTGTTAGATGTAGGTATTTTCATAAGATGAAATCGTTACTACTCTGGAATACCTTACCTCTTACTAAAACAATACCCAAGTTTCAAGAAAACAATAATTAATAGTGCTTGTTAATCTTATACCAAATAATTACGTGTACAAAAGACATATTTAGTAGACGAAGACCGGTCCACTTAGACAAGGTCTCAAGTAGAAATACTCGCTACAAATTAAGTCGATTTACACCGACGACCCAAGCAACAATATACTATGCTATTTTGCCCACACAATTTTAGTCCTAACGGCTGTTAAAATAGAGATTGTTTTAGTTTCACAAGAATATGGCGCTGGCGAAAATTAAGGAGCTTTGCATACTTTAACTGGAGCACTTCTGATGTTTGGGTAATATTTAGTGTTCATTTTCTGACATCTGAAATACGAACTTACGTTTTTCGTTCATTAAAAAGTTCGTTCACAAATATTAATATTAAGTAATTGTTTCAATATTAAGAGGCGCTTTCGAATTATCTTTCGAATGAAAGTATGTAGTGCTTTTGTGGAATGTTAGGTAAACAAAATTGTTTCGCTTTGGCTACCTACTGTCTAAATTATACATTATTAAATTGCGAGAATTTCTGACAGCAGTGTTGGTACGAGGACTGACCATCCCGCGTTTTTAAGTACCAGGTTTCGGGTTTAAATCCTATCTATGGTGAAGGATAATAACGTGTTGAAATCTGGACTGGTTCCCATGATTTTTCTCTTTTAAAAAAACCATCCTGTACAACCATCTAAAATAACTATACATATTATAAATTAAAGTCACTTTTCGTGCATATCTGACTGTGTTACCGCGTTGTTCTACTAACGGAACTACAAAACAGATTTTGATGAGAAAATGTATGTGAAAGTTTATGTGTAAAACATATTCTTATTAAAATTACCTGCATAAAATAAAGTAAAGAAATCTCGATGTTTGATCAGTCGTTAAAACCGTGCGAAGCAGGGGGATTCACTAGTATCTTATAAAGTACAAAAAATACACAAAACTACCTAATTAACTTGCTTTTCACAAAGCAAACTGAAACCTAACTTAAAGAATTCCATTACTCAACAACAACATGCAAACTATAATTACTAACTGAACCTTGCTACACTATTTATTACTGAAAACGACTTTGCATGTGCTCGAGGGAAAAAAGGAACGTTTCTAAAACAATTAAGGCTGGTAACGAATGCTCCGTTTTTGTTGTTCCGTGTACATGTGCCTTAATTGCGCTTAGTCGCAGAGCTTCTAAAAGTGTTACTATTCACGAAACGTCATAAAGTAGTCGCAACTGTTGTGAACATAAAACATTTTATAGAGAAGCTTAGCTCACGTTTGGTGGTAAATTTTGATATTCAGTTTCTGAAATTCTATTTGATTTAAAGACGGAAAGGAAATAAATAAAGTAAAATTGGTTTATTTGTCACAAAAACACGTGCATACAAGAAGATAAAATTCATTCGAAAATAAAAAACAAAATACTTTCGAGTGAACGTTGTCTTGTCAAACCTTATGGTAAGGGATCGTTTGTTGTTACTTTGGTTAACCAATCACAACAGTTAACATGCAAGTCAGTAGATTCCAGTTAGACACTTGATCAGTCTTTCTGAAAGTGGATTTAAATCCCCCAATAGTCTAGCGATACTATAAAACATCTAGCAAGAATAGTGCATTAAAACCATCACTGTGCTTGCCAAATATACAAATTGTCTATTGGCAACCTGCTGAATTCTGCTGTCGCCTCAAGGCGTCAGCAGAATTCAGCTGGTACCGTTAAGCGCTGGCGCCTAGAGGCGACAACAGTCCCCGCTAGGGCATTACGCTAGTGTTGCCTTGAGGCGACAGTAGAATTCAGTAGTATAGCAATTCTGACAATAAAATCTTTAAGTTTTTACCATCACCCGAGAACAGAATATAATTATTTACCTGTATTGTGACACAATACAATCATAAATACATACATAAACTCGAGCCTTTTCCCCATTAGGGGTAAGCAGAAACTACAGAACGTCATCTGCTACGATCCAAACACACTCCTCTGACACCATCTACACTGCAAATGAGAAATGGTAGGTCCTCCCACTTAACTCGGGTTAAACTAGGTACCATCGTAGACATTTGCGGTGAACAACTTTTCGACCTTAATACTAAGGTAATAAATTTCAACCTTATTACTAAGGTAATAAGGTTGAAAAGTGGTTCATGATGTAGTGGTTGATGGTCCGCGATGGTACGTGCTAGTCTGATATTATGAAACACATTACAATTAGTAACCACACTTATAACTATTCACATCACGACACAAACCGGCTAATAGCAACTGTTCCGTATAATAAGGTTTTCTGAAATTAATGCGGAACCCTAGAGAGTGAAATAAAACTATGTTGACGGCAATATGTTGCTTTGCAGTTGGTTTACTTTATATTGTTTGCCATACTAGTCGTTTAGTCACGGAGTGTTTATTTCATTACTCTTACTGGCCACCAATATTATAACGATGTGGTTATCAGCCAGATAATGTTGAAACCTGGTATGTTTCATGTTTTTGATATCAGAATTCTCTTAGTTTCTTTAAAGTCTGAAAATCATGATATTAGTCCAGAGGTCCGGTGGACCCAGAAAAATAGAAAAACCGGCCAAGTTCGATTGGACTCGTACACGAAGGGTTCCGTATCGCCGTAAAAAAACCTCAGTTTAAAAAAGTCATGTTTCTTGTATGGGATTCCTTTAATTTTTAACTTTATTTTGTTGCTTTTTGTTATAGCGGCAATAGAAATACATAATCTGTGAAATTTTCAACTGTCTACATACTACGGTTCATGAGATACAGCCCACTGACAGACAGATGGACCGACAGCGGACTGCGGCTTAGTAAATAGGATTCCGTTTGGCACTCTTCGAGTATGGAACACTAAAAAGTTTGTATATAGTGAGTACAAAATTGTGCGAATCAGAAATCTTTTAGTTAGTAGTACCTATGTAAAACCAATATTTTTCAATAAATTAAAATAGAATATGTACGTTACGTTACCCCACTGTTTTTAAAAGGAAAGCAATATGAGTACACGGCGGTAAACCAATTGAAATACCGAGCAATTTTTTCAACCTTACGAGCTATTTTTACCAAAAATACCGAGGGCGTCCGAGCGTCAGTTCCTAGGAAATTGGCCACAGTTATATTTTTACCTACACGTCTACACCCACAGCCTGCGAACGACAGCATAAAGTCTGTTGTGGGTGGGAAAATGGAAAAACAACGCACTTTTTTCCGACCTGAAAAAGAACGCAATACTAAATGTCTGACAAATAAACATAACATATAACAACACGCTTGTATTTCCTGATGGATTAGGCAGAAATAATGTGTTTAGATAAATTAAGTAGACGGCACCGTATTATTGTTAACCGTTTTAATCCCGTGTTTACTTCGGGATGCCCAGATTATTTTCGAGCACTAACGAAACCCATGTTTAAAATTCGACTGCAATTATACAATATCAATCTGCCTGCCTTTTCCCAACTATGTTGGGGTCGGCTTCCAGTCTAATCGGATGCAGCTGAATACCAGTATTTTACATAGAGCGACTGCCTATCTGATCTCCACAACACAGTAACTGGGTAATACGATACCCCTTGGTAAGACTGGTTCTCAGACTTTCGGGCTTCTGACGACCCGTAACGACTGTCAAAGATCTACGAATGACAGCCGGGACCAACGGCTTAACGTGCTTTCCGAGGCACGGAGGAGTCTCGGTATGTAAAGATGGTCACCCATCCACGGACAACCCCGGCAAGCGTAGCTTAACCTGATGGATCGACCCGTACGGCTATTATTACTTAGCTACGAGCTCCTCACTGCAATTATACATCAAATAAAAATCCTGTCCGATAGAATCTAATAATTTTACTACTAAAACTGCATTAACGACCTATGTAACATATAAATTCAAACTGTCATTTTACATTATAGTGGTACAGTGAAAAACCAACACGGTTAACTCAATTTATCCTCTCCAAACGCGAGTTTGTAACACAAGTCAAGCGTTAATTACGCCTAGTCACAGCCTCGTAACTATTCATGGCACGTCATAAAGCGCTAATCACAGCTACATAGCTGTTTATTTACACTGTGTCAGCTCATTAGTTTAAACATTAGGCGGGTGATAGATTGGAGGGAAAGTGTGTACGGTAAGGGCTGTTTTTGGAAGATCATGTAAAATTTTACAGGATGATGGATTCCTTTTTTGAATTGCACCCGGTATCTAATAGGAATTCTTAATTCGGCTTGTGAGACAAATGTTCGCAGGCGTCGTATGGAGCCCTTCGTGTCCAATTTAACCCTCTAAGAGCTTCGCTCGAAATAAAGATTTTGATTTTTAATTTGAATTCTAAATGAAAGTCTTTTACACATTCCATGACCGATGGCAGGTGGGGGAGATGTGTCCTGGAGTACAGACCGCGTATCGGTAAGCATAGTGTGGGCTACCCCCCAGATAGATGGACCTTTTAAAAAGGTGGCTGGGACACACTGCATGCGGAAGGCAGAGGACAGGGTATTGTGATGCAGCCTGGGAGAGGCCTATGTCCAGCAGTGGACTGCGATAGGCTGAGTTGACACATTCTATCAAAATGACTGAATGAATGAATCTTTATAAGAAAAAGCTTTTTCTGGCTGTGAGACGACATTTGGCTGGTATTAGCTGTCTTTCATATCTTAGGAATATAAAAATTATTTTAGGTACACATTAAGTATACGGCACTTAACATTAAACTGATTTAAGTTTACGCACGCAATTTAATCTACTTTCAACGACCGCACGACGAAACTTAAAGCGACCAAATTAATCTTACGCCTTGTTCAGTCCGAAGTCCAAATATAGTTCCATACAATTTCCCGCTACAACGAGACAAGCCACTTCCTTATACCAGATTACTATTCAACAAGCGAGCTGAAACACTCTGCATATAATTCCGTGTAGCAACGGTAATACACACACTGATTGTTCAAAATCTTCTGTGTATCTACGTAGGTACACATGTTTATTAAGCAGTTCCGTGATTGGACTGAAAGATAACACACAGCCACAAAACATGGATTGTGTTCTTAAGCAGGAATTTAAAAAAAAATCTAAGATTTAAATGTAAAACCCTTTCAACGACAAAGTTTCGAGATAATTACTCTTCAAATTAACAAACACGTTTTCTATTTTTTTTTCAAACAACTCGTAATAAGTTGTGCTAACATGAGGCATTAATTTATTTGGGAATTTCAAAAAACAACTGATGATTTCCATCGGTACGCCAAAAGAAGCACTGTCGAATATCTTATCCAAATCCATATGGATGAAGTTGTGGCCAAGAAATAGTCACTATACATAAAGTCGTCGTGATTGGCGTTTCTACGATCGATGTTCCAGGTTTATATAATATGTATGTATAGCCTTAAACGGTGTTCGTTTTTCGTGAACTTTATCCTCGCACGCAACCACCGAATGTACTTAAAATGCCGCCTGTATATAAAGTAGGGAATCCGGGTTACTTGGGAGCCGAGCCAGCATTTAAATTTAAAGGGTGGTTCGGCTAAATAAAAGGTGGCCATGGAAACAATTGTACATGTACATAATGTATGAAGATTATCGGCGTTTTATATTGTTTCAGGTTTTTTCTATTAATTATGTAAACTTGTTATTTATTAACATAGTGAAGTTTGTAGGTTTGTACTCTATATTTGTGCTGCTTTATTAAAAATGGAAACATTTCTACAAAAAAAAAAAAAAACAGTAGGTACTATAAATACAAACCAAACTTTTGTCTTTTATTGATATTTCAACTTTGAAAGTTACATTTTTCTGGGAAATAATCGTCAGAAGACGGCAAAATGTTTCTTTTGTCAGCCACGTTTAAATAGGTGTTTAGAAATGTTTAAAAAGGCCGTAGGCACACTGCTGAACTTGGCCTTTCACAAACAAATTGAACGGTAGGAATTCAACAATGTGATAAAAATAATGGTCGCTGTATTGTATACATGTACACAGGAGATTTCTAAAGCAAAACCCTTTGGTTTAATCCCTTGGTTATCTTTTTCAGCTGACTAAAAAGGGCCTAGAAAATTCTTCAGATCAATATCAATTCTTTCTCATGTCTTACAAGAGGTTTTTGATGAGTTTGGCTATCCAAACTCATCAAAAACCTCTTGTAAGATTATTTTCGAACCCTTTAAATTTGGAAGACTATTCTTCCAAATTTAAAGGGTTCGAAAATAATCCATTTTTCAAGTAATAGGTAGAGGAAAAAGTTTCTTCGCATTTTTTAAGAAAATTCAAAACATTTTTTAATATAGTTTATTCACATTTAACTAAAGTATGTAGGTACCATTTTGTTCGATAACTTTTTGCCATCTTGTCGGTAGGGACATGATCCCATTGCTATAGCAATTGTGGGACTTCTGATTAAAATACCGCGACAAGTGGTTTTGGCAGTCCTCTCGTGATGTTAACCTGACACTGCCTAAAGAATTCTGAAGAGACCGAAACAGGTGGAAATCTGAAGGTGCAAGGTCAGGACTATACGGCGGATGCATTAACACCTCCCAGCCAAACTCTCTTAATTTTTGCTGAGTGGCTAAAGATGTGTGAGGTCTAGCGTTATCATGATGAAAAACCACACCCCTTCTGTTGATTAGTTCCGGCCACTTTCTCTCAACTTCTTGCTTTAATCTCATCAGTTGTTCGCAGTAGAGTTCAGAATCGATGGTCCTGCCTGGTGGTAACAGCTCATAATGAATAATGCCCTTCCAATCCCACCACACACACAGCATCACCTTGTTGCGAGTTAACCCGGGTTTCGCCACAGTCTGTGAAGCCTGACCGGCCTTTGACCACGACCTTTTTCGCACGTTCTTGTCGTACGTGATCCATTTTTCATCACCAGTTATCAGCTTCTTTAAAAATGGTGTTCGGTTTCATTACGTCGTAATAAAGAATCACAAATGAGTACACGGTTCATTAGGTTTCTTTCAGTGAGCTCGTGTGGTACCCAAATATCGAGCTTTTTTGTGTACCCAGTTTTTTTCAAATGCGCCAAAACTGTTTTGTGGTGAATTCCCAGTTCTTCAGCTACGTCGTAACTACTGATATGCCGATCTTGCTCCACTTTTTCAAAAATGGCATCCATTTTATCCGTAATAGGGCCGACCAGAGCGACGTGCATCTTTGACATCAAAATTTCCGGATTAAAAACGCTTAAACCAAATTTGTGCTACTCTCACAGACTCTGCACCAGGTCCATAAACATCCCAATTTTTTTTTCGCGGCTTGCGTTGCATTTTTACCTTTTTTGTAGTAAAATTTTAAAATGTATCGAATTTCTTCATTAGATTCACTCATCTTGACAGTAAGAAAAACAAATGAAAATCACACATTTTCCTAATTTGAATTTGGAATTATGTTCTTTAAAATTTAAACTTTCAATGATACCAAAACCATCCAGATACAAATAGTATAGCCAAAGAGATTTTATTACAAGTTCATACATACTATGATGCGAAAAGACTTTTTCCCCAACCTAATATAACAATGATTCTTTACACTGCATTCACGTGATATTTTCTTTGGAAAAAAGTTAGTTAAGAACATTTTCGAAAAATAGCATAGCAACTAAATTCGACCGATTTTTAATTTTCCATAGAAACAGAGATTTCCAATTAACTTTTTTTAAATAAGACATTTCGAAAATGTTCTTAACTACATTTTTAGACCTATGTATCCTATTTATTTGTATGAAGTTTCATTAAAATCGGTTCGTTCATTTCGATAAACAAGGATTTGAAAGTTTGTATGAAATGCGGTACGTCATAAACGCTCTTAACGCTTTCAAGGACACTGAACGAGACACAATAGAAATTTTATTGTTATGCCGTCTATGGCCGTTTAATGTCCTTGAAAGCGTTAACAGTATTACTCCTTCACTGTATCTATTTCTGTGCAACTTCAATTTCTTCCAATTCGCCTGAGGATAAACATTCAGGCACTCGATGTATTTCAAGAACTGGAAAATGATATTCTCTAGGGCTGACATCATTCCCTGAAAACGTTCATCTCTCAAAGAAAATCACTCTTCGGACGACATACTTTGAACATTGCGTAGCTTTTAACCAACATAATATTTAGACGAAAATGCAATAACAAGCATAGGCGTCATAATGCATCTTTTATGTCATTGTCATAGGGTAATGCTTCAACAGGTATTGCTTTGTCACTTATTGCAGCCGCGCAGCGAGCAGAGAACTCCATAATCTTGAACAAACAACGTTGTATAAATAATTTCTCCGATTCGACATTCTAATCTAGGCACCTTCTCGATCACTGCGGTTAGAATATGTATTCATGAGTTTATTGGCATGTTCTGAATATATTTATGCTATCATATTGCTATCTGGCTACTATCTAAAATGCAAGACATACTTTACTTTTACGTTAAGAAAATCTAAATAACACCAAGTCTATCGTTTCAGAAATCCAGCAAAACCATCATACCTACGTATCCATAACTCCAGCAAAGTTAACAATAAGTCAGCCAGTTGGCATTCCGCGGCACTGCGAGCAACTCGAATGTCCCATTGCACATAATTTAGCACATTTGCAAGCGTAATGCAACTCAGTGTGTTTAGTTCCAGCGTCTAATTTAAACTTTGAGCTGTCTCTCTGTTTGAGTCTATTGTGTTTCTGAACTATCTTGATTGTGAATGACTCTTCGACTCCTTTTAATTATTATTCCAATTTGATTTGAGCACGTTGACATTGGTTATAACAAGTAGCTATAAGTAACGTTGTGTTTATTAATTGTTTCCGAACTTGATTGAATTTAATATAATTTACTAACTGCGTGCATTATTCAAATTAATTAATTTAAATAATAAGTAAGTTTAACAAATTTGCACGAGAAAATTAAAGGTAGAATAAGAGATATATGTAATTGTCTTTAAGAACTTTCTGTACTTTATTTACGCAAATAAATTATTTTGATTTTTGTGATAGGTTGAGAGCTGTTTGCATTTTTTAAGCTTAAATCAAAGTGAAATCAACCAGTTACATAATGAAACTCCTGATTAAGTATATACTAACGTAACTCCTCGCCACTAATTAATTTACGTAATCAAGAAAACTAATCACGCACATATGTTTTAGAAGCAGCGTGGTTACAATTTCTTATCACCATTTCTAAGGTATCCACAAACTAGCTAGCGAGACGGTTTTATAACTAGCAGTAGTGCTTCCCTAATCAACTTGAACCGAGTTTCTACCTCAACCTATGTACGGCAAAGGTTTTTTTATAGTACTGCACACATAATCTTCTGAGTTTTCCAAGTACAGTAAACTAGCCCTTGTTTCTGAAAATCATGATTTGTCTAGCCTTTTCCCAACTTTGTTGGAGTCGGCTTCCAGTCTAACCGGATGGAGCTTAATACCAGTATTTTACATGGAGCGGCTGCCTATCTGACGATACGCGATACCCCATGGTATGACTGGTTGACAGACTTTCGGGCTTCTGAAGTTTGTTTTTTGTTTCTTTCTAGGTATTTATTTTGATTGATTGTTGATCAAAGGTTTCTCGTGAAACGTGCTAAAGCTTTTAAAGGAGTAACAATTTTCCATAAATTTTAAAAGTTATATTGTTAGTATACTTTTAAGAACTATTAATAGTATTTCTTTTTTACTTAAGATTACAAAGTTAAATATACATGTAGGAATGGAACATTAATGATGCATGACTGTGTGAAAGAGTTGAATGCTAAGGTGTAAGTGAGTCAGATGATATACGCCAAATATGTAGGCTTGGGATGACGTGGAAGATATTAAAAAGGTAGAATGACAGTTGGCTTTTGAATGACGGAGTAAAGACGATAAGACGTGATTTTTTAATTAAGTTATATTTTTATGTGTTTTACTAGTTTATTTAAGAATAATCCAGCTTAAGATATTCTTTTGCTTTTTCTCTAACTGCAGCCCTTTTATTCCCACATACATATACATACTGCGAATATGAATATATTTATTGACATCCTACGCTCATCACTACCTAATTCAATGCAAATACGGACTGAAGTTTCAACTTTTTCCCCACTTTTTGTGATAGCAAGTTAGCTCTGCTAGTATTTAGTTCTTCCCACGCTACAAGCAATCATACATATACACTTCTACATAGAACGAATTGCTGTTGCATCGACGTCGCATAACGACATCGTTACGACGACTATGGTTGATTGATTTCAGTCGTACGAGTATTTCCTATTTAATCATACCGCTGTGTGTACCTATTTCAATATGCCAAGTTGTTTAGTGTTAAGGTATTTCAACTAGTTTCATATTTTAATGAACGTCTAAAGGCTGATTTCACCAATGAATCTGAACGCGATCAGCACATCTAAACCACGTTCAAGAGCTGTCAGTGTCATTATTCCACAGAGAATTTCTATTGTGTTATCTAATAAACTCGCTCAAAAAGTATTATGATCGGTTTTTGAGATGAGTTAAATAGATGCCACAATAAAAAAAATGTTTTTAATAATTACCTATTACATTAATATTATTATATTTATTAGTTTTCTAATTTATTAAATTTAAAAAAAACATCTTTTGATTTAACATTCTTAAAACTTTGGTCCCGTGTGAGCGAGAGAGGTGACAAAATGCGACAACCTTCTTAACAGATATTTTCACTTATCTCTAAAATAATCTTGGTATTCCTGCTCTTGTCCCAAGTTACTTGGAATCGGCGCAACACGTTTTTTCTGCACTAACCTTTAAAATAAAATGAATTTTCAGACCCTGGTCCATAGTTAAAGAGGTATTATTTGTTTATACGGTAAAATAAATTCAGCACTAACGGACAAATTAACAAAAACAACTAAATATTTAGTCGAATAACTAGCGGACGAATCCTCGCATTCGGTAAATTGACAGGCGTATTATCTTCACTAATTCATTGAACACTTTTAAAGAGATCTTAAAGTTCAGTGTTGTTTGAATATTCTGAGGTAAGTAAGTTAAATAATTATTTAAATAAAGCAAAATAATAAGCCTATCCTGGCATGACATGATTAAGGCTACACTTGATTGATTGCACGACCGTCGACTGGCGTGCTAAATGAGGTTAGAAGCCAGGCGTTAGTTCTATGACGCCTCACCGCATCCGCGCTATGTGAAATATCATAAACAAAACGTGTTAGTTGGTAGTCGTCTTGGTTTGGTGCGGGATTAATTAAAATATCAAGGCTGAATGCATCCACATATTGGATACCTACATAATAAATTTTGATGGGATTTAAAAGATTTGATTCTAGAGCATTCCATAGGCAATCGATATACAAGCACAAATCAAAAGTCATTTATTCAAAATTACGCTGAGAAACTTTTGAACGTCTAAATTACTTATGAAAGTCTCCCAAAATGCCCACCCTTCACTTTTAGGAAGTGTCCTAGTGCTTTAGCTGGGAAGAAGTGGCGCAACAACCGTATCGTGATCGTAGCACCAAGTGCGCTACACTGTAGAATGACGTGCGCTACGCCGTAGCACAACGTGCGCCACGCCGTAGCACAACATGCACTACGCCGTAGCACATCTGCGCGAGATCTTTGCTAGCTAGTTGTTCAATCTGGATTCTAGGTGAGAAGGATACTGCTTTGTTATTATACCCTAGGTAAACCTCTTTTAAAGGCTACATTTGATTTATTGCACGACTGGCGCTAAATGAGATTAGAGGCTAGGCGTTAGCTCTATGACGCTCACTACATCCGCGCTGTGCCCATAACAACGAGAAGAAATCTCATAAACAACATCCATAAACTCACGCTTTTTTCCCATGAGAGTAGGCGGAAACTACAGAATGCGACCGGCTGCGATCTTTACATGCAATCTTTTTTTTTTTTCTTTTGTGTGATATTAATATAGATGTACGAGCTGAACTCTTCTTGCATATCAGAATAAACTTGGATCAATGGTAGATAGGGTCATGGAAAATATTAACTTGGCAGTAATTTTTCGCTCGTCACAAATAATTTTTTTGGAGCGTTCCGAAATCGCGGTGTCGCTGTCGTAGCATCGTATGTGCTACGCCGTAGTACGTTTACGCAAGTAGCGAAAGCTTATTACCTTGATATTCAATCCTGGGCGAATTGACTGGCGAGTTGGCTGAAGCATACGCAACACTGGCCCAGATTGACACATAAACGTCACCAACGCTGCCAGACTCTAGTAACAACATGCAATCGCTCCTGATATAGTTTAATCCATAAATTCCGCTTGTATAGGTACACGAGTTTGGCAGTAACTCGGACGATGAATACCACCTGTCGTCTTGCGAAGGCTTCCACAAGACCTTACGGCCATTCAGATTCACTCGCCCATTCTCCATTCGGGAATGGGTCTTTGAAGTGATATTATGCAGCTGTTTCAGACGGAGATAGTAATTCATCTCTCCCCCTGTATAATTACTTTAATTGTTCTAAATATAGGCCGGCTTGAGTTGAGGAGGTACGGTTAAATTTTGGAATAGTTGAATTATTTCGCTGTGGTTGTCTGTACCAATTACCGAACCTTTTCAAAAGTTTGAATTGATCTATTTTCATTTTAATTTAACTGGATTTAAATTGTAGGAATATGACCCCCGTGTGTTATTTAAGGTTATCTAATATTTACTTCTATTTTTGATAAAATTCTGTCTTCTTTTATTTGAGTTATCAAATAATAGAATTTTTTTCTTTTTATTACAATTATAACAACAAAAAATAATAAAGACAGTATTATTAAAATAATAAACTGTGACGCTTGGTAACGCGATACACTATATTAAATTAATTCATTTCCAACTTGGAATCAGATACTAGGTAAAGCACGACTTAACTCTGCAAATGTTCCATCAATTTAATACAAAGAGAAAACAGTGGACGTGAATCGGCAAGCGAGGCTTGCCGCAGACAAATGGCTCAATTCTCATGGCTATGGATGGCTTTAATTGATAATAGACTCGTCTGTATTTGACCCCGTATAGACGAGTTATGTAGTAGAAGTGTATTTAATATCAGAATCTGGAAAAGGTTATTTGGTGCCCTGGCTAGAGAGAGACAGCTGTGAAACCGGAGTGGCGGTTTACCGTTATCGAAAGCATGCTCAAGGTAAGCTGATAATTAAGGCAGGCGATCGTATACCTAGCCAACGCCATAAGAAGTACCATAGAGATCTATAGAACATGAGGACATGCTATCGACCCCAATAAATTTGGGTAACGACAGCGGTATCATCAACCTTCTGCTCGGTTTCTTTGCTCGAATAAATACTTTTGAGCGCAGGAACCAGACAGCTGATAAAAATCAACTTCTGATAAACGAGCCCACATTGAGAGAATCAACTGTAGTTTAAGATAGTTACTGTGAGTAAGTGTATCGATTTAAACTTGTAATACAACTCGATTTATGCGACTATTTGCACATCGATTAGAGAGCACGTTTGGCAATTATTTAAGTGTATTGACGTGAATTATTTGGAATTTAGTTTCGTAAATTATTATTATTGAACCTCTTAATTATACTGTGCATTATTAAGTAATAATATAGTAGTGGTTCTTAGTGCAGGTTTCGAATTACTGAATATTTACTAATCTATGAACTTTACAACAGTTCTTTTACAGTTCAAAACGTCTGTGTATACCTACTTACCTTTACAGTAGTTCATACTCCTAACGAACAATTTTGTATTTCACTAAAAGTACACGAAAGAGAACTTTCTACTCAGAAAACATAATTTAATAGAAAAAGTTAAAAAGGTCACAGACTTCTCTCTGCGTATGTTGTGAGGAAAAGTAAAAATAAAACAACGGAATTCTCAGCTTTTCCTTTGTAAAAGACATCGTGTATAAAGGTTGTGAAAATATTTGCAGGTAAAGACGGACATTTGTTCAGATGTCCCCGAAGACAGGAAGACAATTTGAAGTTAAAATGAAAAAAATCTGGTGACTATTTGGGTTCCTGAAATATTATGTTTTACTTACATATATTTTGATTGCTTTTTATATGACATTACATTGTTACATTCTGTATGAAAAAGCCAAAGCCAAAAAGAAATATCGCTGTTTCTGTAACCATGGAAAAATCGAAATTGCGCGCTATTTTCGAATACGAGTTCCGTCGTGGCACCCCCGCAGCACAGACAGTATGCAATATTAACGACGTGTATGGACAAGGTACAGCAAGTGTACGCACGGTGCGTTTTTAGTTTGATCTCTTCCGTTCTGGAAATTTTGATCTCAACAATAAGCCCCTTAGCCGACGGAAAACAAAAGTCGATAACGGTAAATTGAGAGTCATACTGGAAGCAGATTCATCTAAAACCACGTCGGAACTTACAGCAGCCTTCAACGTAAGTGATAAATCAATACTGATTAATTTACGTTAAATTGGAAAGATAAAAAAGCTCGGAAAGTGGGTACCGTATTAACTCACTGAACAACAACAACAAAATCACGTCAAAGCTTGTCTTTAGTTGTTGAATAGGCACACAAATGAGGGGATACTGGAAACTCTCCGTCACCCACCATACTCACCAAACCTTGCTTCAACTGATTCCCATTTTTTTGGAAATTTGGATAACTTTTTACAGGCGAAAAATTAACAATTCAACGAGGCGGTGAAAAATGCCTTTAAAGAGTTCATCAATTCCTGTCCCCAGGATTTCTATAGCAGAGGCATCAACGAAATTCCTTTAAAACGGCAAAAGTGCATCGACAATAATGGCCAATACTTCGATTAATGAAATATATATTTTTCTTTAAAAAATCTTTGATTTTTTCTATGTAAAATGGCAATTTCATAGGTAAGGACCTAATGCGGTCCATAATGTCAATGTTTAGTTAGTTTCATAACTTGCACCATAAATTTGTTCGCAAAGCAGATCTCTGAAAGCTATACGTTACAAAAGCCATGTACCGAAACATAATATAGTTAGTTACAAGCGAAAACTTCCCAAGTGCAAATAGAAGTTAATAGGGGCTCAGAGAACTGTTGAACTTCTAACTATATCGTTTTAATTAGAATTATAGCTTCGATACACATCTGTTAAGAAACTTTCAAAACGTGTACCTTTTGCTAGGGCCACGAAGATACCGCTTAGAATGTTATTCGCACAAGCAATGATATTATAAAAGAAAACAGTGTAGGGAGGAAACTCACGTATCATTCGAATTTTAAAAACGGCACAATAACGCGCACTTAATTAACTTAATATTGTAATGTCACACTGTTTATGATGGCACGTGGAAGTAGGATGTAACTAGCTGTGCCCCGCGACTTCGTTCGTGTGGAATTCGTAAAACACCACAACTTACTAATACAACAGCCACATTTTTATACACCTGCCCTGTATATTGCGTTTATAGTTTTGGTCTCAGCAGTCAAAATATAAAGAGTCAGGGCTGGTGACGCAAGAGCAAGCGACGTACAGTCACGAATACTAATATGTATACACTTAGCACAATTCAAAAGCGATTTTCTTGTGGAATTACGCTTGCAACTTTGAGATAAGACCTCTTTCATAATAGTATGGGTTTCAAAATACTATAGTTCGTAACAACATAAAATTACAATCAATACTGTAGGAGAAAATGACTTTTAAAAGTAGCTCTATGTATACATATTAGTGCTCGTGACTGTACAGTTGTTCGTGTGTGAAGTTGTTCGTTTTCAGTGAATTAATGAACGCCTGCGTTCTTGCATATACTACCTTATGGCACAATACTGAAACGCTGACTGTTGCATTCTTACAGATTATTTCTGACTAACAGCTATTACTAAAATAATATAACAATAGATTATATACAAACGGGATTCCTCATTTATTTTTATTACAACCATAGATAACAGAAGAGGCCTAAATTTAATGTCTTGTGTAAAAAAAAGAAGCACAAAATATATCAACTGTTGGGAATCGAACTTAGATTTGCAAAGCAATCTCCGAACCGAAACTATTTGCATCGTTGAAAGTTGACAAAAATAGCCGTTCTTATACAAGATGTAACATAAATAACGCACAATCTCTTAAGGGATCATTGTACTCATCATTATGAACAACTTTTACTATGAGAACAAACCTGAAATCGCGAAAAAAAATCAGCTGTTCCCTACATTTTGACGAGTCATGCGAACATAAATGTACCACAAGTAATTTTTTTTCATGACTTCAGGTTTGGTCCCATATTAAAAGTTGTTCATAATGATGAGTACAATGACACCTTAAGAGGTTGTGCGTTAATTATGTTACACCTTGTATATTTCATGACTGACTGCTTAGCTCCATAAAGGTATGATAATCATATAAAAGGTTAAATTTACAATTTATCGTACCTGAATGAAAATTGAACATTTTCTTGCAGACTGATTTCTTTTTTCTAAATCTGTGAATGCAGATCAAAATGTTTAAAAGTTAAGGGCAGGCACCTAAGACCTGTTAAGGTACCTGCCCTTATTGTCCCATCTTAAAAATCTACCCTGTATAATATGTCATGATAATGTCATTATGATTAACTATCTAGTTCCGTAAAAGTATAGCGTGTGTATCTATCTGCAATATTCTGACCTTTTGGCTCGTCCTTTTACAATTTGCGGTAAACTATAGAAGAATACGAACATAAAGCAATATTGCTCATCCTCCATAGCAAATACTGTGATAATTTTATAGCCGACCAGACTTATAAGGAATATCTATACGAAATTTTAACAAAATCTATCCGGTAGTATTTGCGTGATGCTGGAACATACATTCAGACAAACAGACAAAAGTTGTAAAAGAAAACTATATTTTCGGCATTAGAATCGTTCCCAGACCTCGTAGCAATTATTTTTTTTCAAAAATATTCAATGTACAGTTTTAACTTCGCTACAATTTTATTACATTATGTATGATCCAGAATAAGAGAGAGAAAGGCGAGGGATGTTTGCCAGGTAAGATGTATAAGAGATGAAAATGGAATGGTTCTATCGGATGATGAAAAAATCAAAAAGAGGTGGAAGGAATATTTTGAAAGATTGATGAATGAGGAAAATAATTGGAGTGGGGTTTTAGAGAATAAACCAGTGAATGTGGGGTTAGTGAGAATGGTTAGTATGGATGAAGTTAGAATAGCCGTAAATGGAATGAAGAATGGTAAAGCCATTGGTCCAGATGGAATACCAGTTGAAGTGTGGAAGCTATTGCGAGTGGATGGATGGACGTGGTTAGCTTTGTTCTTCAATAAGTTGTTGCAGGAAGAAGCCATACCTGATGAGTGGTGCAATAGCTCTTTGGTGCCCATTTTTAAAAACAAAGGTGATGTGCTGGAGTGCAACAATTATAGAGGGATAAAGCTAATGTCACATACGATGAAAGCCTGGGAGAAAGTTATTGAAAGGCGACTGAGAGAAGAGAGTGAAATTTCACAAAACCAATTCGGTTTTATGCCGGGTCGGGGTACAACGGATGCCATTTTCGCTATACGTCAGCTGTGCGAAAAATATAGAGGTGCGCATAAAAACTTGCACATGGTATTCGTTGACCTCGAAAAAGCATACGACCGGGTACCTCGTGAGGTTCTGTGGTGGGCCCTTAAGAAGAAAGGTATACCTGGGAAGTATGTGCAGTTGATCCGAGCGATGTACAGTCGATGCAGTACCCAAGTCCGGTCTACAGTGGGCACCACTGGCAGCTTCAATGTGGCGGTCGGCTTACATCAAGGGTCGGCTCTCAGCCCTTACCTCTTCCTGATGATAATGGACGCTCTGACGTCGGACATTCAGGAAGAGGCTCCCTGGTGTATGCTGTTTGCCGATGACATTGTGCTGGTTTCTGAAAGTAGCCTAGAGGTCCAGAACAGATTGGAGGTGTGGTGGCACAGACTGGAGAGTGTTGGCCTGAAATTGAGTAGAACCAAAACGGAATACTTGTTCTGCGATTTCGGCGGTCTCTCCAATCCAGTGCCTTTAGCTCTCGCTGGAACGCCCATACCAATCTGTCCCGACTTTCGGTACCTCGGGTCGCTCGTTCAAGGGGATGGTGAGGTGGACCGGGATGTAACGCATCGGATCAACGCAGGATGGATGAAATGGCGACAGGTCACGGGAACAACTTGTGACTCACGGATGCCTCTCAAGTTGAAGGGTAAAATCTACAAGTCCGTGATAAGGCCTGTCATACTGTATGGATCAGAATGTTGGGCTGTGAAAAAGACGGATGAAAAAAGATTGCACGTAGCGGAGATGAGAATGTTAAGATGGATGTGTGGTGTGACGAGAATGGATAAAGTGAGAAATGAATATATTAGGGGAAGTTTGAAAGTGGCGCCAGTGACTGAAAAATTGAAAGGGAATCGTTTGTCTTGGTATGGTCATGTGAAGAGGAGGGATGAAACGCATGTTGCTAAAAGAGTTATGAGTTTACATGTGGATGGATGGAGAGGGAGAGGGAGGCCAAAGAAAAGATGGATGGATTGTGTGAGAAGTGATATGAAAGAAAAGGGAGTCAGTGATAGTTTGACGAGTGACAGGACAGAATGGAAGGAAAAAACGTGTTGCGCCGACCCCAAATAATACGGGATAAGGGCAGGAAGATGATGATGATGATGATGTATAGAAGAGAATATTGGGAGCGAAAAAGAGAAGCATTATTGCTGTGCGTCGTCCCGCATAGAAATAGAAACGCGAGCTACCGTTGACGCCGCGCGACACTGAGTTCAGGTTTTCTAACTAGCCGAGTTTAACACGTCACTTGCGGACCGTGTAACCGTAAGCGTCTACCACCTTTTACTTATTATATCATTGGCTACAAACATATTCGAATAAATGTTAATTTTACAACTATATAACCCAAGCCTTGTAAAGTTGTTAACCTTTACTTACGTTGATTTCAAACGCATTTTGTCGACACCGACTTTTGAAGTGCAGAGCGAAAACGCGGTTGGCGTTCGTTTTGTGGCCTTCGGGGTTAGATGTTTACTTTAAACCGATTCCTACTTAGTCTTGTAAAGTTGTTTAACTTTACCCTTAATTACGTTGATTTCAAACGCATTTTGTTGTTACCGACTTTTGAAGTGCAGAGCGAAAACGCGGTTAGCGTTCGTTTCGTGGCCTTCGGGGTAAGATGTTTAATTTAAACGGATTCCTGCTACAGTATTTTTATCGCACGAAACGACACACAATATGTGGTTACCAAGTGTACAAACACGCTGTGAATGTCTGTGTAGGCGCAGGAGCTCTTGGTGCCGTCCGAGACAATGGTGAAATTGAAAGTGTGTGTGTGCGTGTGTGTGTTATGTGCTAACGCTACTCGTCTTCACGCACACATTCCCTGCGTGTTTGTACACTTGGTTAACACAAGTAAAGCGCGTGTCGCTTCGTGAGATAAAAATACTATAGTAGACTATTTTATTTTGTTTGATTTGATCGTTTATGGAGACTTAAGTTGATTCTAGATTCTAGTTAATCTGGTTAAACTACCTACACACCTCCACACCTGGAAAAAATCGCCTCGAGCGATAAGAGAGCTGATTTACATCAAATTTTGTTTTTATTTATAATATTTTTTTATATTCTGGAAACAATAAAGTAGGTTTATTGTTTTGGACTAAACACTCATAATTAAAGGCCACGCTGGGGCGAACACCGCGCGCGACGCGACTGCATGCGTCATTTGTTTTAATGATTAAGAGAAGAAGTCACGAGACTGTTCGCGCCAGTTTGAACACCTAAGTTAGTTGACATAATCGGCGCGAGCGAATTTCACGCGGAACCCTCGTCAGTTTAGCCAGAGTTTAAACAGCTTACTAACAATCCACTGCGTATCAACATATTATGTAGATGCTCTAGTACTGTAGTGTTATAGGTACAGTCCGTGGGTAAACGTCAAGCACTCGTAAGTCATTGATCTGGTCAAGTGTTCTGCAAGCTTGACCACTAGTATTTGCATCAACAGTTTGACTTAGTTAAGATTACCTATGTATAGTGTCAATCTGCAAGGCAATGTGATACTCGAGCAGTTAGTCTAAAGCTAAGTCTCCACTGAAGGAAATTTGGCAACTTTTGTGTTGTCACCAGGGTCGTGTTGGTAGAAAAGGTTTCTGTAATTACTTTAAGTTGTTAACAAAAATTTAAAAGAAATATTGGGATTCCTGTCGGTGGTAGACATCAAAGGAATACGCGTGTTACGGATACTTCTTATTATTTATTAGTCTTTGCAAAATCCCGGGCTGCTATTAAGAATTTGATACGCAGAAACACCTATGAAACTTTTTATTTGTTATTTGTGATGGTGTACAATAAAGAGTATAAATTATTATTCTATCTATCTATAAACATTCTGGGATCATTTGCACCCTATGTTTGTAACTATTTGTCACAGCACAATCTTATGCATTCGGATTTGATGCAATGTTCTATGAATAATTAATTCAACACTTTATTTGGATTAAAAAATTTACTCAAAAATTTTAAAACGATATAAATAATAATGATGCCTAGTTCAAATAAGGTTACATAATGTACTAAAAGCGTAATGAAATATTTAATTCGATCTCCGTTAATTCCACGGCTTCTGTTTAAGTACTTATTTGTGTTCAAAATTAAATTGTTTCAATGGATGGTTTTTGCAAGCTTATCTCGTTGGTGTTATTTAATCTCTTTGAAGTAATATTATATTAAGATGGGGGATGAGGGATGGGTGGGTCCGGGTGGCCTTCTGATTTCTAGGAAATCGGCTACTGTTTGCTAAGGCGTTCATTATAGGATTAGGTATATTTTCATCAATTTTCATTTTGGAAAGGCGGCTGTAAATTATTATCACGAATTGAGATCCTTCCTGGAAATACAAAGCCAAATTTTATAAAAGCTTTTAATCTTTTGAGTTTATTAATCAACTAGCTGTTGCCCGCGGCTTCGCCCGCGTGGATGTCAATACTTCCATATTTGAATCGGATTTTGTTCACCGTTTCAGGACTTTTAATTTTTTTGTGCGGGTCTCTATTTTTTTTTCTAAAATTAAAGAATTCTTAGTTACGCCTTATAACATCAGTTATCTGGCAATGAAAGTCCTGTCAAAATCGGTTCAGCAGTTTCGGAGATTAGCCGGAACAAGCAGACAGACATACAGACAAAAATTTTAAAAATAGATTTTTTTTTTCGTAGTAGGTACAGTGAGTATATACTTTCATATGCATTTAGTAAAAAGCTGTTATTTTGACATTTCAAACAGAAACTTCAATTTTATTTATTTGTATTGATTATTATCTATACCTACATATACACATCCATACAAATAAATAAAATTGAAGTGTCTGTTTTTAATGTCAAAATAACAACGTTTTACTAAATGCGTAAGAAAGTAGATAACAATAAAAAAAGAAAGTATAATACGGTACTTATAACAAAAAAGCAATTTTAAAATTTTTGCCTGTCTGTCTGTCTGTTCCAGCTAATCTCTGAAACGGCTGGACCGATTTTGGCGGGACTTTCACTGGCAGATAGCTGATGTTACGGGGAGCAACATAAGCTACTTTTAGTTTAGAAAAATAATTAGGGTTCCGCGCAAAAAAAATAAAAGCCATGAAATTGTGAACAAAGAGTCAGATTTGAAAAATTATTTATGCATTTGGTACCTAGCCCAATTCTCGAGGATAGTTATAGGCTATTTAACATCACGCTACGACCCTTAGGAGCCGAGCAAAAAGAAAAAAGTCACAAGGAACACTAAGCTAAAATGAAGTAATAGCGCGGGCGGGCGATGCAACGCGGCGGGTCGGGGGACGAGGGAGTTTTATTAAAATGTGGCTGTTATTTTAGTATATTGTGTATCTTACGACTTCCACGCGAACGAAGTCGCGGCGCACAGTTAGTTACTACATAATTATGTTCTAACTCCACCTTCTCCATTGTTACAGAATGCGTACAACCTGTCTCTACACCTGATTTCCGAACACAAATGTGCAACAATGTGCCTCGGACACTATAGCAGTGTAGTGGCGACTGTTTCGTGAAATGTGCGCAACACTATGAGCAGGGGCAGCTGGCTGGCGATGGTGGCGGCGGTGGTGGTGGTAGCGGGAGTGGTGCGGGGGTGGGACTGTGTATGCAACCCCCGGGAGTGCGAGGTGCTGGAGCCAAGCGGGTGTCCAGGGATGGGGATTGTTGTTTGGGATCCGTGCAGGTAAGCCACATCATACTTTTGTTTTTTATATAGCATAATCAGCCTATAATGTTCCTACTGCTGGGATACAGGCCTCCTCTTGGTGAGAGGGAGTGGGCCGTAAGCCAGCACGTGGGCCCAGTGCGGGTTGGTAGATGTCACATGTTTTGAATTTTTGGTTCTAGGACATGCCGGTTTCCTCACCATGTTTTCCTTCACCATTTGAAGAGCAGTGGTGATGGAATAATTTACACAAAGTAAAGTGCCTGCTTGGGTTTGAATCCGCGACCTACTCGTAATTCGCGGCCGTTACCACTGGGCCACCACTGTTCCCTTTTACATAGACTTTTAACAAAAGAAAATATGGTATGTGCAGGCAGGATTTAGAGAGGGAATTGGCTGTGTGGATCAGATCTTCTCCTTAGTGTGCATACTTGTAAAGCCGAAAATCATCTGGCAAAGCACAAGAATGTCTACTGTGCCTTCGTTGACTTGGGGAAGGCCTATGATCCACCCTACGAAGATATAAGAACTGTGGTCCATCATATGCATGTACGGTGTGGATTGGCGCTTAGTACGGGCACTAAAATCTTTATAGGTACAAGGATTCCGTGGCTTTTGTTAGGATAAATGGGGCATACACGGACTGGTTCTGCATCTCAAGGGGTGTTAGACAGGGTTGTGTAGCGTTACCGTGGCTGTTCAACTTGTACATGAAAAATCGTCTGACAGATTTGAAAGAGGGTGAGTGCGGATTGAGGATGAATGAGTTGCTTGTTAAATACCTTCTCTACGCAGAGGGTCAGGTTCTACTTGCATTGTCAGCAAAACAGTTGCATGACATGATGACTGTAGTGAGTGAAGCATTTAAGACGAAGGAAATAGAATATATTATACTGTGGAAATGCGTTCTTTGCGAAGCATGTGTGGTGTCAGTTTAAATGATAGGATGAGGAATGACGTGATAAGGCAACGGTGCGGTTTTAAAGAAGATGTAGTGTCAAAAATTTAAAACAGTATGCATAGATGGTTTGGTCGTGTTGAAAGGATGAATGAAAGGCGACTAAAAAAAAGCAGATGTGAGTGGAAACGCCGGGAGAGGACGACCTAGGAGTACATATAGTGATCGTAGTTGTGATGATCTTCGGGAAGGTCAGGTGCGTAGTACTTGTAAACGGCGTGTGTGTATGACCAGGTGTATGAATGTAAGCGAGGCAAAAGTTAGTTTCTGAAGAGGGCGTGTATGTATGTGTGTTTTAACAAAAGTGGGATAGTATAGGTATTTAGAAACAAAGCTTTAAGGGTATAGGTACACCTAAAATTTTGCCAGAGCATAATATGTGGTTGACCATCCTAATGTGCGGCACTTCTCATAGCAATTCATAGTCATCTTAAAATGTGACAAGATGTTGATACGTCGCCAGTCATGCTGTGATTTGAGCCTCATTTTCCTTGTCTCTAAGGTCGCCCATCCATCAGAAATCTTAGACGTGCTAGCGGTATCTATATGCTGCGGCAGACATTCTACAATAAATACGCCGTCAGACCGTTTCTCATCCTATAAACATTTTCCTACATTTGAAGATAATAGTGTAGATAAATTTACATCTTTCATAGTAAGGAACCTACAGGGTGTAAAAGACACATCACATACCCGTTAACTACGCATATTGACTATCGAAATAAGTAACATAGGGCAAAAATTATTGCTGGGAAACGACTTTCTTTTTTGGTGTGAAAAATCATTTTTTATGGTAACACGTAATGTAACACGCGCAAAACTTAGAGCTTACGGTTGCATACAATATTATGGGGGTCGTGTCGGTATTTAAAGTACAGTTATAACATTTAAAACGGTTTTCATAAAAAAACGTAAGTAATAAAGTTGGAACTTTGGCCTTCAATATTTCCGTAACCAGAAGGTTCCCAGGTATGGTCCAGAACAAAATAAAAATCGCAATGATGGGAAGAACATGTAACTTTCGGCTTCGCTAAGTGTCTTTTTACACCCGATATACGTAGTAAAAGCAATTCACTAAAATGCGTTTTTTCCAGATTACCTACATAACGAATTAATTAAAAATAAGTAGGTAACCAATAAATAACTTCATTAATACTAAGTAAGCAAGTGAAGAAATCACTTTAGAACTCAAAACTTCAGCCTTGTAACCTCTCACCAAGTCACGTCCCTTTGACTTTTAACCCTTTTACTTCGGCTCTTCTGAAATTTTTAATTCCAAAGTGGGAAATAAGTTCTTAATAATTATTTTATTATTATAAAAGAAGTTTATTTTATAGGTATACTTTTAAAGGTTCTTAGTAGGAACAGTTCAAGGATTATGAAAAAGGGCAGAGATTTTACGGGAAACAATGGTGTCCAATTTTCTATGGGAATATTTAATGCGTAGGATGGCTTGATTGAGATTGAAAAATAAACAAGCAAGAAACGGACTTACCGTTTATTTTTTTTTTATTAGCCTGCCCTGTCAAACTCCTGGACAAAGGCCTCCCTCCTCTACCATCTCCTACGTGGCCTGCCGCGACGCCGTCTTACTATCTCAGGGCACCAGTTCTGTGCTATCTGGGCCTATAGTTTGTTCGCCATGCAGCAGACATGTCCTGCCCAGTCCCATTTGAGTTGAGCAGCCTTTTGAGCCACATCAGATAGATAGATAGATAGAATCCTCTTTAATACGTACACCACCGTTTTTTTTTCTCTCAGCTTTAATCATAGTTTGCCAGTTTGAGTAAATTATGCGGCCTACCCAAATGTCCTTTCTTTGGTATTGTTCGTCGAATCGTTGAGCTCCTTAACTTTTATGTTGAGCTGTACGATTACTGACAGATGCTTGCACTGACTGGACAGGTCCACTCAATCTGTGTGGTTCTTTCCTCAAAAGACCATGTCAGACACCAACCTACATGGTCTTCACATGATCTGACCAAGATTAGGTCTGGACTTTAAAAGAGACTGTGACCTCTGAGTTTGTTTCGGCCTTTCTTCTCAGAGTAGTCAGATAGGAAACGCCGGCCCTCATCTAATTAAAAAAAAATGTTTGACATGTAAAAGTATTTGTATAAACCTAGTTACAGAAATAAAATCATTTATCATTTACCATATAAATTACAGATATAAATGTAGTTTTACATAGTGCGACACAATGGGCGGTCTTATCGCTAAAAGCGATCTTTTACAGACAACCATTGTACCAGTTACATAGACAATAAATGCATACATACATATAGATATATATACAATAATAAACATGAAACAGGAACAAGGAACTTTATGTAATGATGATTTTTTTTCCCAGAATTACAGATGTTTGTTTTGGAGCGCAGTACTGTGTTTCACGCACAATCACTTATAATTTAAGACGCAGATAAATGCCAGTGGCCTTGAGTGCATAACTTGAGTGTTGTGTGCTGAGCTCACGCAACGCGTCGTATTTCTACCCAGTAATGGACTCGCCCATCAAGGAGCGCTATCCCAACTTAGACGCATTATTAATTTGTTATACATACAACAAAAGACAATTTAAAACATGTATACTCTACTAATTTGGCTTGTTTCTCAAACTTTATTCTCGAAAACACAGATAATGGCGGGCAGGTTGATGTGATTTACACAGATTTTGAAAAAGCGTTTGATCGTGTGGATCACAACTTCCTGCTCAACAAGTTGTACAGATTGGGTATACGCGGCGATCTTCTACGTTGGGTCCAATCATACTTATTTAAAAGGTCACAAGCCGTAGTATTAGGAGGTTATCGTTCTAATTTCATTGAAATTCCTAGCGGTGTTCCGCAAGGGTCCCACTTAGGACCCCTTTTTTATAATGCATATTTATTCGATATTACTGGCTCTTTTAAACATTCTGAACATTTAATGTACGCTGACGACAAAAAAATATTTTACGCAATAAGATCAGTTGATGACGGTATATCTCTACAAAAAAACCTTGATAATTTACATAATTACTACACAAAAAATAAGATTACAGTAAATGTCACAAAATGTCAATGCATCAGTTATACACGTAAAAAAAAAACAGTAACGTACTCGTACCAATTTAATGGAATAATTATTAATAAAGTTGAGATGGTACGTGATTTAGGAGTTATGTTTGATAACAAATTGACATTTTCAAATCACATAGACCTTGTTACTACCAGAGCTTACAAAAAATTAGGATTCGTTCTTAGATCCTGCAAGGAATTTAAAAACATTGAAGCCATTAAATCTGTGTATTTTGCGTATGTTCGCAGCGTCCTCGAATATGCATATGCAATCTGGTCACCCCAATATATTTTATACAAAAATCAAATAGAACGGATACAAAGAAAATTTATAAACCACCTCAACTATCGCCTCCGCCAACCGCCGATGACCTACGAAAATGGCTGTCGCGAATATGGTCTGCTTACACTCGATGAACGACGTAAAGTGTTGGATATGAGTTTACTTTACGACATTCTTAATGGTAGGCTGGACTGCCCGGATTCGGTTGCGCAGATCAAATTTAGCGCTCCCCTGCGACGCACTCGTCATACACCATTGTTATATGTGCCTCGGCATGGAACTAACTACGCTAAAAATTGTGTATTAACTCGCATTGCTCGAACCTACAATGCTTATTTCTCTCAGGTTGACTTATTTAATTGTACAAAACCTAGTTTTAAAGCTCAGGTTAAAAATATCATTCTGAAAAACGAATAGCAAGTAACGCAAACTGCAACTATTCTCTGTTCATCATCATCAACAAGCATTCATCACGATCAATTAATTAATTAGCAGATTTTTACGTGTATATTTAATCTAACTTACAATCTTTAAATTTAAATTTATTATATACATACTGTCTGAAGTCCGTTCGCATGGTTTACAGACATTATGTTAATCAGGGAAACCTATTATTAGCCTTACAAAACTGACTTATATTTTCTGTACTATTTCATAAGTATCGCTGTTGGTTTTCTGAATAAAATAAAAATAAAAAAATACTCAAAGATAAATAATTAAATTATCTTTAAAATGGTGAAGGTTTCATAATACGCTTGATAAATTTTGCGTGATTTTCAGTTATTTATCCGCGTTAGACATAACTTTACAAGTTAATTACACTATGTAACATAAACATAATCTGAAATATTCACAAATTAAAACGCTCTAATTTAATATACCTATATTTTTTTCAAAGCATTAGCACTACTCGTTTAGACGTGTTTTTTAGTTCAAAACTATTAGAAGTCTGTTATCGTCGCCTTAATCCCGAGTATACTGAGCTCAATTTTTACTTCATGATATGTTGGGCAAAAATGGATCCAACGTTTTATTTTTAAATTGACCTTTACAATTTACGGACGAATGATGCCATGACGGAATAATTATATTAACAAAATGTTGTTACCTAAGGAGGCTCTCGTTGGGCAGCTGGATTAAGGGCTTGATTCAGAAAACGGTACTTCTGGACACGGCTCGCATTGTTAGGAGGTTCCTCTCTCTGGAGCCATGACCGCGGTAGCTTGGACCCTATTCCCGATACCGATGGGCTTATATTTTTTTAATATTTTTAAATGTTCTTATATTACATACAAATATTTAAACATATAATTTATATGTATATGTTTAGTGAAATAAAGAAAATAAATGATGTTATACATTTTACAGTGTCGAGTATAAGTTTTCGATGCATGTTGCATTACAATTATCGCACCTTCTACATGTGCAATTTTTTTTTTTAATTCAAAATCTGTATTAACAATAACACACATATGTAATCTGCCAAACTGCATAACAGTTTGTCGGCAGTAGTCCTCGTCTAGCAATGGATTACAAATCTTGAAAATTACTGTGCTAAACTTAATTACTAAGTAAACTATAGGTAGAACAATATACTTACAGTCGAGATCAAAAATCTCACATTTTACAAAAAGGCACTCACGCCAACGTGAGGTTTGTTACAAATATAGCTATGGACACAATGAGAGATAATGTTTTTGTAGAACTTTTTTAAGTTGGTCCTTCGACTTGACATGTGATATCAGTTTTGGGGGCAGCTCATTCACTAACGTTGGTACTACATACCTTTTGGGGGCGGGTGCTGCAGTGTGTTCCCCGATTACTCGAAGACGGCTGGACCGATTCGAAAAACTCTTTTTTATTTGAAACGGCTTTCCAGGTGGCCCCATAGTCATCAGGTCAGGATCTGATGATGGGATCCTGGAGAAATCGAGAGAACTCTGCAAATATTATAGGCACACCTATAGCGATTTGGGTATTTTTTATAATAACTTGTGCATTTGCCCTCGGAAAGCACCATTTGGTGAAGTGGAACTGATGACGAAGACCACAGATGGTAAGATGGCCACCGGAACAACTCAATAATAAGTATTTCACGGGTTGCGATTCGATTACTTTAAAATTATTGCTAAGAAGTATAAGCTTGTCACAATTTATATGGTGAAGTGGAGCTGATGGTGAAGTACCAGGAGAACTCCTTAACAATTAACGTCTCTGCATCGGGAAATGCCATGTTTTGTAAAAGGTGATGAGCAGTTGTCATTAGGCTATTGTAACTTAGATAAATTATGAACGGACCCACTAAAAAGTGAAAAATAAAAAACTTTTTTACAAAAAAAAACAACCGACCTCCAAAAAACACACTACAAAGTGAAAAATAACTTTAATTTCGGAAGTCGGTGGCAAAACCCTAAAATACAGATCCAAAGACACCGACTTCCGAAATTAAAGTTATTTTTCACTTTGTATTGTTTTTTTTTTTGAGGTCGATTGTTTTTTTTGTAAAAAAGTTTTGCTTTTATTTACCAACACATTACTATTAAAAGTGTTAATTAGCAATATTTTGTATTTCACTAGCTAAATACAACACATAATAAAATATTTAACGCTTTATAATAAATAAAGGTTACCCAAAAATCGTTGTTTACTTTTTACGCGAATATTAGAATATCCTGTTGTTTATCTAAAGAACAACAACTATCTCAACTAATAATATAACTTTTGCAAATCGGCCAGTATCTTAAGATATCTACTCTAATGAAATATACCACGTGTAACAGGAGGATTGACATTCCTTTAAACCACGTAAATAGAATCATGTTCTTTGCCCGTATACAAAAAATCAATCAAATCCAATGAATACTTTAGCCACAGGAAATTAATATAATAATAAATATATTTAAAAAAAAATAATATATATTAATTATTTTCATTTTCTTATCTTTCAACATGATATAGATCTGAGTCCGTAATAATAGGTAAACATTGCCGCCGCCGCGCCCCGCACCCCGCACCGCACCGTTGGTCAGTGACTTTGCGTAGATAAAGCGTGTTTACTTTTTATGCAGTTGATTCTACTATTGATTTTGTTTGAAAACTGCATTTTTTTTAAATTTTCCATTACATACTATTCTTCGTGTTTTAAAATGTTTCAATGAATTAGTACTGTGCTCGTTTTCATTTAATGTCGTACATCCAGAAACACGTTGTATATGATATTATCTTCAGTGTGTGTGGTGTTAGGTTAAGTTTCACTATTACTAACATTATATGGATTTTTATACATACATACATAAATTCACGCCTTCTTCCCATGGGCGCAGGCAGAAACTACAGAACGCCACCGGCTACGATCCTTACATACTCCTTTTGCCTCGTTTACGTTCATACATCTGGTCATACACGCACGCCGGTTGCGAGTACTACGCACCTGACCTTTTTGAAGAACATCACCAATAAGATCACTATATGTCTTCCTAAGGCGTCCCCTTCCGGCGTTTCCACTCACATCTGCCGTGTAAATACCTTTTGTCAGTCGGCTTTCATTCATCCTTTCAACATGGCCAGACCATCTAAGCATATTCTTTTCAATTTTTGTCACTACATCTTTTAAACCACACCGATGCCTTATCACATCATTCCTCAGCCTATCATTCATAGTCACTCCACACATGCTTCATGGATTTTTATCTGTAATAAATAACTGAATTGAATTAAATTGTACGGTAAGCGATATGTCGAAGATAATTTATGTTTCATATTATCTTCTGTGTGTGTGATGTCCTTAACTATATAACATCAATTTGTTTTGGATGTCCGCAAAGTAAGGCATGACTTCATTACTTAATATTAATAATAGTACATAACAATTATTTTCAAATAAAGGAAATTCTTTCGAATATTATCTTCAAGTAACTTTATTAATATTAGTTTCCAATTATCTCTCGGTATCCAAGTAATTTGTTAGGACTAAAATAGAATCAATCAAATTAGCTTTCTTTGACCCGGGATCTTATGGATCGGGACTATCTCAAGGACTATTATTTATTATAAAGATACTTTATCAAGACATAGGTGATTATTACATATTTTAATAAAAGGTGAGTGAATAAATAATCTTTGTTTTGGCCATATTCATCCTAAGTCCTACCTTAAAAGAAGCATCATAAAGGTTTTGAAGCATTTTCTGGAGAGCATCGAAGTTTTCAGCAAAAAGCACACAGTCATCTGCAAATCTTAAGTGGGACAAAGATTATGGCAAACATCTTTATTAATTCAAATCCTTCTGTTAAAGTAGGAAATGAAACGTTAGAGATGGTTGACCAGTATGTCTATCTTGGCCATATTCTTTCATTTGGCAAAGAGCATCAGCAAACCGAGATTTCTAGAAGAATACAGCTTGGGTGGGCCGCATTTAGCAAATTGGATGACGTACTGAAATCAGCCAAAATTCCACAATGTCTGAAGTCCCGTCTCTATAACCAGTATTTTCTGCCCACCATGACGTACGGTGCTGAGACGTGGACGCTCACGCAAGAGGCTGTGTACAGGGTGAGAGTTGCTCAGAGAGCCATGGAGCGTTCTATGCTCGGCATAAGATTGATAGACCGAGTTCCAAACGTCGAGATCCGAAGACGAACGAAAGTTTTCGATATCAAAAAACGAGTTATGGAACTCAAATGGAGCTGGGCAGGACATCTGGCAAGGCGCAGTGATGGCAGGTGGTGTAAGTCAGTGACTGAGTGGCGTCCAAGGACTGGAAGACGAAGCGTCGGCCGTCCGGCGGCGAGATGGGCAGACGACATTGTTACCAATGCGGATAGAACCTGGATGAGGTTTGCACAGGAGCGTGGGGATTGGCACATGAAGAGAGGCCTATGCTCAGCAGTGGGTGAAAACGGGCTGTGGATGATGATGATGATGAATAAATAAGATTTGATTTTTCTTTGTCATTTTGCCATTGATGACGCAAAAAGCACTATATTATTTTGCATAGGAATGGAGTGCATATTACAAGATTCCTTAGAATAATTACCGTGAGTACTTGTACATGGTGTACAATTATATAAACATATAAGAACAATTAATTTAAAGATCCTGACCGTATCCAACGAAGCAAAAGCAGAATGGTTCTACCATTGGGAACAAATACACACCGTCCAACATACAATTCCGCACCCCACACTCACCTCTCGTCTCTACTCTGAAAATCAAATCCCGAGCCCCAAGATACATACTTTTGGGGTTCACTAGCAACAAAGACTACCTATGTAACCCAGCTCTGGGTTACATTTTAAGCCACTTATGACATCTCAAATTGTGTTTAACGTCTGTACCTGCTTATGTATTATCTGGATCATAAACAATTTTCTATTTCTATTATTATTCTGAACTCGATTAATCGAAAAACTAACACTGATTATTCTAATTTTATAACACTCATGGATGAGTAACGCTTCCGCTGGTATGAGCTGTGCAACGGAAATTAAGTGAAAAAAAAGAAGAACACAAACCACAATCACAATTTATCCAGCAATAATAACACAGCTATCAAAGTCAACATTGAATGTGACGTACGTGCATGTATTCAGCAGTTTTCTGTTATAAAAATGTTTATTTTGTGCTTACTGTGAAGTGAACGAATAACGAAGTTAATTTAGTTATGTGATGGGAGCGAATTGTATTGAAGCGATGTTTAGTATTATTTAGCTAGATTGGAAATTAAGTGTGTTTTCAATAAATAAGTGTTAATTGGTCGCCATATAAGCTTGACACACACATCCATACATAAACTCACGCCTTCTTCCCATGGGGGTAGGCAGAAACTACAGAACGCCACCTACTACGATCCTTACATACTACTTTTGCCTCGTTTACGTTCATACATCTGGTCATACACGCACGCCGGTTGCGAGTACTACGCACCTGACCTTTAAACAAACTTTTTTCATAAACTTGAATTCCCCGTTAAGCTGATGATAACATGAACAACAAGTGAAGCGTCTAAGGCAGATATCAGATATTTCACTGTTTTGTTGTTGTTGTTTTGATTCTGCGTAAAAAAATTAAAACCCATGAAATTGTGAACAAAAAGTCGGATTTCTCGAGGATATTTATAGGCTATTCAACGTCACGCTACGACCTTTAAGAGCCGAGCAAAAAGAAAAAGTCACAAAGAACACTAAGCGAAAACGAAGTAATAGCGCGGGCGGGCGATGCAACGCGACGGGTCGGGGGCGACGAGGGAGTTTTATTAAAATGGAGCTGTTTTTTAGTATATTGTGTATCTTACGACTTCTGCGCGAACGAATTCGTGGGGCACAGCTAGTTCCAATATAATTTTGTTGGTGTCTGAACGAGAAATGAAACAAAAATGAACCTTAACTCGAGTGAACCGACTAATAACGGCTTTGGACCTGCCATCACTGACGGATGTATTATGTAATAATTTTTTAGAGGATACACGTACACCGGGCATCGGATTTTGGATTTGATTACCGGAACGGGCAGAGGTATTGGCTTTTTCCATTAAGAATTTCCCAGTAGCAGCCCGGATTTGTGTGTGGTTAATGTCAAAGAGGCTTGAAATCTATTACACGACATGTGAAATGTGGATTTAATATAGGCTTCTGTACCTACCTATGTCTTCCTTCAGGAATACATGCGTAATGTTATGTTATTTTGTAGTAACAGGAAATTTCTTTAATATTTTGAAATGTTACAAAATATGGAGAGAAAAACTACTGACACATTTGAAACGTATTTTATTTAGACAGACCCTTTTATCCTTCTTATGTAAGAAACAAAATGGTCGAACGTGGGATAGGAATTGTGTGAAAAATATAAGAAGGAACCGTTCAAAAATACATGAAGAGATACGCTTTTTGCAACAACTCGATCAGAGTGGAAAAGTAAATATTCACTGCTTAAACAGAAACAGTTAAAATACCTATGTAGGTACTTGTAGTGTCTAGTAGAGTTTTATTTTATATCTGGGTAATGAACAATAAAATGCAGGGTTACTTAATTTTGCGGAATGTTTGAAATATTGCGGGATGTTCGAAAGAGTTACCGTGGCCCCGGCACAGGCAACTGAAGGAACACGGGTGGATTTTAGTCAGTAGTCAGTAAAAGTCTGACACGCCCTCCCGCTCCGCCCAAAGCGGGAGAAGTAATTTGATGATTTCCCATCCAAAAAAAAGGGTTACTTAATTCAAGCATACCTCCTTAGCTAGAGAGCTCAATCAATCAATCAAGTCATTATTTGAAAATATAGGTTACAACAGTGTCTAAGATGTTAATTGTTATATTATAGTTTCTCTATGTTTTTCCATTTGGCTTACAAATATACATTTATGGGAGGCTTTTGCTAATTACCTAAGTTATTAATTTTTACTGAGGGCTGCATTAATTAGTTACCTTCTTTGCAGGTACATCGGATTGTAATCCTCACAAAGGTTAAACTGCGTCTCGGTTAGGCAAACCGAGCATGAGAGGAGCATGAATTCTCGTAGCGTAGCCGTACTTACAAACAGCGTAGTCAGGCATGCTCGTTCGAGGAGCACGCCTTACTACGCTATTTCATGCTCCGCAGTGCTCGGCTCATGCTTAACTCGCCTAGCGTAGACGCAGCTTAACACTTGAGTGTTACAAATGGATGTATACAACTTAATAGATCAACTTCAAAAATTCAAAAAAGAAAGAACTGTTGCTACTTGGGCGCGCTGTTCGCCCGCTGTAGCGTCGGATGTGGGTCAATAGGCTATTTTTAACAGGTCATAGCTTAGATCTATATAAAACAGACCAAATCTGAAATACACGTGTAAGTTTATCATGCAATTTAATAATGAAACGAGAAATATTACTGCATAGTTCTGCTGCAGTATTTTACGTCAGACCTACATATAATTACCCGACCGCGCCAGCCATTCAGATTTTATCTAGAAAAGACAATCTTTAATTACATTTCTACGTCAAACCTTTTCCAATAAACGATAAAAATGTATTACTTTACCAAAAATATATTATTTCTTACGCTACCAAATTAGTATATGGCGCAAGATCTCTATCTTCAGGTAATTACGTTGGCTTTTACCGAAAAACTTTCGTAACTTCGCCAAGGGATGATCCACTTAGTAGAAGTTTGCCCGTGAACTTCAAAAATAGGAAGTCGGCCGAACGGCTAATGCAATTACTGGGAGCCGACGGCAAACTTGTTCGCCACAATTTATAAAAATAAACAAAAACTCAAAAAGCAATTTTGAAGTTTGTTTGTATTCTTGACATTTTGTCAAAGCAACTAAAAATTGGTCCTCAAAGTTCAAAGAAATTTGAGAATTAATTTTTAGTTCATTGTTTACAAATTTTGATCCGTGATCTGTTTCACGATACCTATAGGTACGTAGGTACCTACTTCTAATATGAATTTTTAGTAGTCTACCAATCTTTTTAATCACACAATAAGTAGAAATTTCAATACATTCACTGATCAACGAAAATTTTCGAAGGATATATAAACGTATGTAATAAATTTTTCTTCGAAAATTCTACAATATTTCGAGTAAACGAGTGCAATCGATGAATAACTGGGAATTGTATCATTTTAAATATTTTTGCAATACTGGGATTACGAAATAGCGGGAGGCACTTACCAAGCACTGGGATAATGCAGCCTGATAGTAACCAAAAATCATAAACATGGATGAAACAACTGTTTAATGCTCCTGCAAACAGGCGCGACACGCGATGCAAATCGCACGCGACACAAAGGCACCGCGTGTCGCGCGACGAGCGTTGCGAGCGGCGCGCCTTTACGGCTATGCGTTCTCAATTTATAGCATAAATAGCCAAAAAAAAAAGTATTTTGAAGAACAAAAAACAAGTTACCAAAACGTTTTCTAAGACATATTTCTCTTTGCAGATGCTGTAAAGTATGCGCGAGAACACTAGGGGAAGACTGCGGCGGATTCAGTGGGACGTGTGAGCCTGGACTCAAGTGTCTCGATGGGTCATGCACCCACATCACGTGAACGAAAGTGAACAAACCTGTAATATATGTGTATAGTGTTGATAGAAACAATACATATCTCCGACAATGTAGCCAACGAGAGGACCACGCGGAAGTAGGCGCGCCGTACAAGCTTCATATTGGGTGACAATAAAATGATAAGCTACGTAAGTAAGCAAGAGACATTACAGACGAGTTATTGTTACTATGTCGATATGTTGTAAAGATTATTTCTTTGAACGAGCGCAAATTTCATTTTAATGCCCGCGGGGAGGTACGATAAAATCGACATCTTTGTGCTACTCGCTCGTTATAGATACATCCATTCAGCTGTATGAAGGTTTTAAGTTTAATGTGCAGACAGAATACTCGCTTAAAAATTACGTAAACCTTTTCCAGATTCACATGGATGGATGTTGAATGTTCTTTTTTGTGACACGTGGCACTTTTTTATGTGATGATGTGTTGGAAAGTTCCGTCATGTAATGTAAATATAAAATGTGTTGTTATATATAGGGACAATAGCTATTGTGTTACAACTTTCCCTTTGAAATGTGATCATGAAAGTATTCTGGGTTTTGGCCCAGAATGCTTTGCTTAAATATATTAATTCTGTATGTTCAATATGGTGTCATAGAAATCCCATTTTAATTACTGGTGAATCCAAGCGAGAAATGAGTACTTTAATTTAATTATGAATTAATGTTAATTTGGCGTCGTTAAAATTATGTATAATGTTACGGTAATTATATTTTGTAAGTACCTATGTATTAATTAACGAGCCCTTTCCAATAGAGTATGTCTGACTAAATCGCTAAAGAAATATATTTTGTTGAAAGCAAGGACGTAGAAGAATTATTGAGAAATATTTTTGTAAAATCTGTGCTACCTACAAATCTTTAAACGATGATTTTACTAAACACCTTAAAATTGTTAGCCAAAATTATACAGTAAAACCAATCCTAATGAGTATATGAAACGTTAATTTAGAACATCACGAGCGTGTAACAATTCTGTCACAATTCAGTGAGCAACAACTCGTTTCGTGAGCTTAAGCACAGATTCAATTTTCAAAGACATGCTCTAGTGGATAGCTACCATAATCATTTGTGTTACAAAAAGGATAACTTGTAAATATTGACACAAAAATGTATATCTCCCAATAGGTATTCCAATTAATTCAAAACTAGATTATTTAATAAATAAAACAGTTTGACCATAGACATTTTAAATGGCTAAAAATATAATTTATAAAAAAAAAACATAATAAAAAAACAATTGTACGATATTAAACGGTTTGTAATTAAAGTGTATCTATCTATATTTCTGTGTGCTTCCAGGTTACATGTAGAGTTAAATGTACGTATAAAATGTTTCTTAGTTCTGTAAATATGGTCTGAATAGCATTTTTATCTTGTATGTATATTTAGACGTATAGGTTCGTGTACTGGAATAAACGGTTCTAGAAATAAGTACCCCATCAGTTGTAAGCAAAATAATATATTTCGTATTGTATTGCCTATACCACTCTGCGCTCAATATGTTTCCATTTCGATACAGTTTTTGTGGAATTGTATGTACTTATTATTATAGCCTGTTGTATCGAAGAGATAATAATGATATCGACACTGTAGTGTGTATGGAGCCTAAACAAATTACTTCTCATGTTTGTTTTTGTATATACTTATATTTATAATAGGCATTAACTTAGTGGTTTCAGATAATGATTTCTACCTTGATATTTTCCAATGCTTTAATTTGCAACGATCGTGTTTCCTTTGAGAATTCTAAATTGTATACTAGTGGTACCTCATTATGTTTTCACCTTCCAATGTTATGTAATACGACTGCTTGGGTTGATGTCAGCTGTCTATTATATTAAGTTACAGTAAGTTGAGAAGCAATTTTCAGTTTCCAATACCCCAGGCTTTGAAATTAGAACTTTCGCCATCTTGAATTTCCCTGCAGACGGTTCGCGCAATTTATTCTCACGTGGAACGAAAAATCACTTTCGATCAAAATCTAATTTTGCTTCATACTTCTCAGTTCCATATGCTTCTTAATAATCATTTTATATTTTTTTTATTATTATAAATGATTCAATAAAATCATGTTATGTTAAATCGACTTCAAAGATTTTTTAAATACTTTTTATTTCGACCTAGGTACTTTAATAATAAGATATCCAACATTTTTATTTTAAATCCACAGAACATTATTTCGAAACGTTTGCCAATGTCACACAATATTTATAATACTTATTATAATAACATAGTGACGAATAATTATGTTAATTTTACCCTATTTACCCTCTTGCTCTAATTACCCCGTGACCTTTTCCGTTGCGGCGACGAGAATAATTATCGGAACGCCAGACTCATCGATTTTAGTTTGCTAATTTTAGGCATCAGCACTAGAGTGTATTTAAACAAAATGTAACCTGAAATATTGAGTAACTATGTAATAAGTTGTATAAATAATTCAGAGCTACTCGTTAACTGTGCACATATTTAATAAATAAGTCAAAAATCTGTTCTATGTTTGTTTTAATATGACATCAACACAAATGAATTAAGACTTTTCAGTTGGTATGACTATTTTCTTAAATATTATCAGGCTAATGACCCAATTCCTACAATTTACCGTCCGTTATTGGTTGGTTATTGGAACTTCGTGATTCAATAATAAAAAGGTCAGACGTTAGTTACATTTACATGAAAGATTAGGTATAAATAAATATAACGTTCATATAGAACATCTCTAAGGATTATTCCCAACCAGCTTGTACGCTTGTTTCATTCAATTCCCCAGCTTCATCGTTACACAGGTGTAAAGTCACAATCAATGATGTAAATTATAAACACGTTCAACTCACTCCGAATTGTATGTATTTCAGTGTGAAAATCGTATTACATAGAATCCAGAAAGTATTTTTGCATGCTCGTCTTCATGACCAAACGTGCGCAGCACACCAATGAAGGAATCGTCCTAAAAATATTCACACCGAATTCGAAATTTGAAATTCAGAACGTAATATCAGTAATTTTTTATGAGTTGGCATTTCTGGGGGTGACATTCTCGATACGCCTGATGAGTAATAGTCATAAATTAATTTAGACTATTGAACTATTGCTACTGGAGCTTAGGTAGGTATGTAGGTAAGTAGGTGCTAAACCCCAAATCATACTCGGGTATTATGCTCCACTAGATATTATTTGCGGCTTTGAGCCCAACTCAATATGAGTCGGTCGGGAATATCACATATCCCTGTGACCCTTTTGTCTAATAAAATTACGAATTCAGTATGGATCAATACAATATAACAATTCGATAACATTGAAGCGTAATACACCTATATAAGATCACTTATATTATAGATGTCTTACGCTTCAATATTATCAAATTGTTTTCACAATATTTTCTTCTACATTCTGCTAGTGTAGATAAAACTTTAACAACTTTAACAGTTTTTTTTTTGCTCTGCCTTGTGATAAAACCATAAAGTTCCAAGGATACTTAAGATAAGTACATCGTAAAACCAGTCCTTCTAGTTTATGTCTCGCGTAGGCGATAAACTATCAACTATTCGTTATTTTTCTATCACTATCTTTAAACGTGCCGTTACGAAATAACTAGCTAAACACAAGATGTGCCTATAAAAATAGTGCGTAGTAATAAAAGATACTTAAAGTAGTAAAATGGCACTCATTTAAATTCTCTTTTACAGTAATTCCTAAGCTGTATAATGATAGAGCAATCACATCTCTTTCTAGTCCATTCTCAGCTACAAAGGAAAGTAAGTTGGATTTTTCAGTCATAAATTTCTAGCTTTCTAACTTTAAAGTCCAAATTCGTCAGTCTAAATTACAGGCCTGTTGTTCTTTTATCTTTTTTTCGGGCTGAAATTACTGTCTGGAATAATGTTAAAATTATTACTTAACAGTTATATTATTTGCTTAAGAGCAAAAGGCATGTCATAAATTAAAGGAAATTATGAAAGGACCGTTGCGTAAATAATCGCTATCCATGTTAATGTATATTAAATCTGGTTAAAGGAATAATAAAGGAAGATTTGTTGCCGGGTGATTCTTAGCCGAGATTACCATACCTCATAGCACCCCGTGGGAGTCGTTGAGACTATTTACAGATTACAAGGTGGCTGAGCGGTATCCTCCTGTGCGTTGGTGAAATCAGATCAAAATATTCCGGAGGCAAAATCCCTTCGTGCATTTGCCCGATTGAAATGCGACAGCGTGACGCAATAACACTGATTACCTATTAAACAACAGAAGGTAAATTAACACAATTAAAATAAAGCGCTCATTTTTTAACCCGGGTTAAATTGTAATCTTCATTTCCCCGTACTTTCCGACAGTGTTTTGACACGAGGTCGCGGTTACGTATCGGCGAGTTGGCAGTTAAAAGCGCTGTTAAATTTTACCGACCCATATTTAAAAGTAAAGCTGGGCTTGTAGGGTAAAAGCCGTGTTTATTGCTTGAGAAGAATCAACTGGTTGAGCTTTGGGTGCGATCAACAATCAGAAAAATGTAATGTTCAGTGATATTTTATAGAATGTTGACTGCTACGTCTTTCCCCTAATGCTAAGGGTCGTGAATAAGAAGATGGGTCGCTAAATAGATCACAGAAAACTTTAACCGAAAATAATAATATAAGCTCTGAGTTAAACATTATTTCACCGTCTTTCTGGAAAACCTTTGTTTTTCTAAAACGAACCAGCATTTACTTACCTACCTACTTATCTAGATGTAAACGAGGTTCAGAAAATAATCTGATAATGTAATGAGAACTGAAAGAATTTGGTCCATGTTAGCAAAAGATTTTCGGAATGGCACGCTGAGGAGCTAATAGCTTTTATTAGCATTTATTCTAGATGACACGTAACGTGAATGCTCTATAAACGCTATTTTAAATACAGGTACCTAATAACGTGATTTGTAAATACCAAGTTATAAAACAGATAACAATTGAGACTAAATAGAGGAACGGGTTACTGGGATGGACTAAAGTAACATTTTACTGGTAAAATATTTGAATCATGACACGTGGAATGTGTATTGTTAATCATTTTGTTTTAATTGTCGTGAGAAAGGTGCCGCTGTCCATCATTTTAATAAAGCCCTTAAGCGCCTTTTAGAATTCCTGCTTGTTAATTTATATAGGAAAAAGCTGTCCCAATTTTTACTGACACCCCAAAAGTACGTACGTAAGTACATAAATAGGTGTTTTATTATCAAATCTACTTACTCAAGTTAGGCCTCGGCCACGATCTAGGGCGGTGTGTGTTGCGGTGCGTTTCGCGGTGCGGCTTGCGGTGCGTCTTGCCGTATGGCTTCCAGCGCGGAGCATCCTGCGTCTGGCGTCGTCATGCCACGACCCGCCAGTGGTGGCCGCGGCTGCGACCGCTTTGGAAGTATTCTCTCTACTGTCTTTATCAAACATGGCACGTGCCTACCTAGAATCAAATTTGTGTTTTATTGAAGATATTTTAAATAAAAGGCAAGGAGTACATCCCGTCAATAACAAGAGAAAGGAATCTCGTGAATTCAAGTGTTTATACAATGAATACAGAGCAGTGGTGAGATGTGAATTTTTGTAAGAGAGAAGCCGAAGCGAAGCCTTAACTTACTTCTTCTACTTCGTTATCAGAAAAGTAGAAATTAATTTATTAACCTAAAAATAGAAGTCTGTTCTTTACTGAATTTAACACCATCTACATATCTTCAAATAGCAGAACCAAAAAGACGCTGTCACTACACAAACAAAATTTTCAATATTTTAGACTTTTAGAGAAATAATCTCAACTAAATTACGTAATATCATTCTAAAATTATTATAAGAATATAAAAAATTGAATACAATACAGTTGAACTGGTGAAAACTAAATAAAATGTGCCAAATTCCTCCATCTCGTTTTCGCTGTCGCATTTTTTCTATATCTGTCTCTATTATAACCCGTTGTATAGCGGCTTGCTCTCGTCCATTATCAAGCAGTGCCACGTGACATCATGAAGGGACTGCTATTGTATGAATTTTTAGTTCCAAATTATGACGTTTTGGCGCTGGGCTATTTTAATTTTTTTTTTGTTGTTCTAATTCAAAGCTAATAATAGGCGTTTTTGTTGTTTGAATGTTATGGTGAATTAAATAACCGTAGTGTAAATACATTTTTTTGCAATAGTAAACACTATTGACTGTGCCATTTTTCAATAGTAGTTGAGTTGCTGATGCGAACCTCCGAAGGGAAGCCGGTAGGAATCGTGTTTTAGGCTGCTTTCGCCACTGATACAGAGACTATCCCGATATTTTTTTGATTATGCAAGAATGAGCGTTAATACATTCGACTTTTGGATATAAATGAAAAATAAAAGTACAACTTTAATCCATGATTGTGTGGCGGAAAAAACTAAATTATTTAATCAAGACGCTCGACTCTGAATTCTTTCGTCGGACTCGCCGGTCGCCCTGCTCTGAGTCGTGGCATCTGTGCTGTGATCTAGTATCTTTGTTTTGATCGCACGCCAGTCCGCTACTCGCCGGCCGCGGTCGTTCGAGTGTTTCCGCACCGCTCTCCTCTCCGCAAGTCGCACCGTGGCGACTCATGGTACTCTCTAATTAGCTTTGTTCTCGCCGCGGTGTCAGACGCAAGACGCAGGTCGCGCGAGCGGTGATGTCGTGGCCAAGAGGTTAGAACGAAAATCCAACAGAGCTCGAAGTATTATTTTTACAGCTCGATTTTCTGTAAGGAAAATTCGAGGAATTCACATCTCAAGAAGACTTCAAAAAGGCCAAAGAGATTAGGTGAGACAGTTTTAGTTTCACATTGATACGAGTACATAGGTACATCTCAAAATAAAAGTGTGTGAAAAAATCTAAACTCAGCACAGTCTTGAAAACGTGAGGAGCTGTGAGGAGCCCACAGGTTAATAATAAATTTTGAAGCTTGTAACACTCAAGATGATAGGTAGCAGCACCTGTTACGAGAATACGCTTTAATCTTATTAATACTGTATGTAATACGGAGCCTTACCTTGATATTCCCTTGTATAGGATCTGGAGAAATGCCTGGAAACGGCTTACGAATTATTCGACAGATGTAGGTATTTCAATGAGTGAAATATGGCTTATTATGTCACTCAATATCATGGTTACAAAGAAGCGGAGTTTGGGAATTCCTTGACGATTGTGGTCTGCTACAGTTTTACCTAGAACTTTGACTATTTTTCCTATTGAACGGGAAAGATGAAAAGAGTAGGTAATGAGTTGAATCACGGGTTTGTAAGTATTAATTTATAAGTAATGCCTGTAAACAAAACGTATTTTTTCTGTTCCAAAAAAAGATTTTTTTTGTTTCACTAATTTTATAGTGTAAATAAAGCACACTGAAAAAGTCATTCATTCAATATTAATAACATAAAATGTTTTGCACAACTGTGTCCACACAAAACATACATAAATACGCTATATTTACATCACGGCATCCAAATAACATCAAAACGGGGGTGGATGTGTAAACACCTATCGAGATAGGATAGAGCCGAAATCAAATAAACCCATAAAAGGAGGTTGTTAAGCCTATTTACATAATATATCACCTGACATTTGATTACAATTTCAATGGCGTTGGTCATGGAATAAGAAATTACAGAATGTTTTATAGTACTGTTGAGTGATTGGAGAGAGGAACTTTTGGCGGCATATCTACATCGCCACATGCGAACTCATCACACTGATGTCACGCAAAAATCCTGCATCGCGCAATCAGAGTTTACCGCGCGACTAGTATATATACAACGTCCCGACATCAACCGTCAGGCTTAATCCGATCCAGCATGTCCCATTGCTGTCCTCTCCCAGCGACGCCCTAAGCCGAGGTCCGTACCCCACAGGGGGTGCCCTTAGCGTGTAGTCGCTTAGTTTTTAGTCTTAGTTTTAAGCCTGGCTGGAGGCCTTAATTTATTGAGGCATCCACAGGAAAGCCCGGTTAAGCAGTCGACAACCTCCTATAGGTTGAACTGCGAGATGCCATTCCCCAAAAACAAAATCAACCGTCAGGCAGTTGCCCACCAGACACAACACCCGTCTGGTCGGAGGATCTGCCTTTTCTATGGAGAATGAGTGAACTTGACACCCTGTTCTTTCATATCACTTATTATTAGTAGATTTTTATTGGCTGATTTATTAATAAGTTCATTACTCAGACGTCTCAAGGATCATAATTTAAATGTAAGTGAAAGGAAATGACGCTTCCATATTTATACACACGATAGCAAAATTACTTTCCGTGTCTGTCTGAGTATGTACTTTGATCATCTAAACTACACAATAGATTTTAATGCGGTTAAAACGATCAATTAGAGAGACCGGAAGATACCGGAAAATTCCGGAAGTTTTATTTAACTTAGTTATAGTACAGAAATCTCGATACACTGACATATCGCAATTACACCACTGGTGAGTCACTAGTAAAACTATGACCTTCATGAAGTACAAAACAGTCTCCAGTTTCTGGAACATACAGTATAGGGTTAGTTTTTCCTACTCACCGCCTTACCCAGCGGTATACAGCATGAGACTCAGGGATTGATTCACATAAGGATTTCATCAAAGCAAAGTCATTGAATTGGTGTTCTCAATTAAATTTAATGTAGAAATTAAACACTCAGCCAGTCCCAGATCAGGATCTTCTTGATACAATCATGTTAATATGCAGATCACTTACATTTTTATGGGTTCAATTACCCTTAAAAGACAAACACCCAGAAGTATGCTGTCACAATCAGTATCTGCTGTCTGTGTGTTCAGGCTTAGATGACGAAACGCCACGTGGACATCTGTACCCGGAACCAGTCGCTTCTGCTGGCTACTGTTTGAACTGGCGCAGTATATTTATGTTCTTGTCCAATTGAGGAGACCATTTTATTATTTAATTAATAATTTAAAATTAAAATGTAGGACCAATGTCCTAATGAAACCTATTTCGTACGTAGTCGGTCCCATAATGAACTGGCCTGATATAGTTCTACGCGACATGTCGCTAAATGTTGTGTTGCAATAAATAGTACGTTTATCGTGCACTTAATATAAGAAACACGCATCGACATGAAATGCTTAGTCTTAGTTTAACAGGCATTTGAATAACGAGAGTCGCGTATTTTTTCAAAATGTCGAAAACTGAGTATCGAAGTGTCATAAAGTTTCTGTTTAAAGAAGGTTTATCTCCTGCCCAAATAAAAGAACGATTAGATGGCGTGTATAAGGAGTCTGCCCCCTCCTATAGCACAGTGAAAAATTGGGTGAAAGAGTTTCGCCTCGGGAGAGAAACCGTCGAAGACATTGGCCACGACGGTCGAACTGTGGAAGTGCTCACTCCCGAAACGATTGCTCTTATCGAAGTGGAGGTTCTGAGTGACCGCCGTTTGAAGATTAGAGAAATTGCAGCTAGGCTTGGGCTCTCTAAAAGTACCGTTCATCGCACGATCCATGAACATCTTCACATGAAAAAAGTGAGTGCAAGATGGGTACCGAAACTTCTTTCAGCGGTACAGAGACAGGAAAGAGTGCGCTGCGCTTCGGAGTTTTTGGATCTTTGTGGCGAAAATCCAAAGACTGTGATCGAGCGGCTAGTGACTGGTGATGAAACTATGATCTTGTATTATGATCCACAAAGCAAGCGCGAGTCAATGGAATGGCGTTATAAGGGTGAAAAGCCCCCTAGAAAGGCAAAGGTGCAACAATCGACTAAAAACTGATGTGCACAATCTTTTGGGATTTTCAAGGCATTTTGATGGTGGATTTTAAAGAACGTAATACAGTCGTGAACGGCGAATATTATGCTTCTTTAATATATAAATTACGAGACAAGATAAAGGAAAAACGAAGAGGCAAGCTGTCTAAAGGTGTCCTGTTGCTCCATGACAACGCCCCTGTTCATACCGCTGGTGTTTCGAAGGATGCAGTTCGTCAATGCGGTTTCACAGAAGTTGAATATCTACCTTACAGTCCAGACATGGCCCCGTCCGACTATTATTTATTTCCAAATTTAAAGCGGGACTTAAGAGGAAGAAAATTTTCAAGCGATGAAGAGTTGCAGGCGGCCGTCTTCAGTCATTTTGAGGATAAAAATTGTAATTATTTTTATAAAGGTTTAGAGATGTTGATTCACAGATGTCAGAAGTGTGTTATTATTCATGGTGATTATATTGAAAAATAAAATTGGTTTCGTTTAATTTCCTTCATTGATTCATAGTTAGGCCAATTCATTATGGGACCGCCTACGTATCATTATAATATTGGTACCACTCCTGTGGTGCTGTTCTGTAAAGATCCCACCGTGAAAATTTAGGTGAAGTGAGCGTGATGTGAACTGTCATCACGCCTTACTCTACTAGGGATGACAGCTCACTTCAAACTCACTTCACCTAAGTGTTCACAGTGTGATGTTTACAGAACAGATCGGCTGGTTCTACTCATATTTATTACTTCAATTTATCAATCCACTTTCCGTGAGCCAGTCTTGTGAAAAGCTAACGTCTAGATCTGAAACAGATCACGACCACAGACACACAGATTCTTCCACAGATAATTGGAAGCTTTCAAACTTATTAAATACACCAAACAATCATTGAATCAACTATATATAATTTAAATTCATAATTTAGTTAATTCCTTGGTTTGGATTATGTGTTCTTTATTTTATTGTTTACATAATTCATTAATTATCCATTAAATATCGATTGACAATAGCGCCATCTAGTCAATTATAAATGGTACTTCTGTAGGATAACCACTCAAATGTCCACCAGAGGACGCCACTGAACTATCAGTTATGAATCGAGATTTTTAATTGATAAAACAGTCACCTTATAAAAGACACGAGTTGTCCGGCTACCCTAGCAAGTCAATACACCAGTACCTACGTCCAAAAGGTTTGTGGGATTGCTGGTTCTCGGCATAGTCTGAATGAACTCCTCCCTCCTTCCTCCCTTTCTAGTTTCGAGTGTTGTAAGGCAACTGCCTTACAATTAGCTCTGTATTTTACGATATATAAAACTCAATCTTTGCTGGACAAGCCTTAAAAGCTCCCAATATTAAAATGGTTAATTAGTTAAAGGATCATTAAGATTGGAGTACCGGGTCGAATAATGAAATGAAAGGTGTATATAAGTTATTCCAAGAACAATTAACGCGAGGTACTCGTTTTACATCATGATGCTCTCTGTCAGCTCTCCAAGCTGAGTCTCGATCCTTTTCTAATCCTCTAGATAATAAACACTTAGTGTTTAGCTCATTATACACGCCGTCAACCTATAAAATATTCGCGAATGTCGGTTGTTACATAAAACCAACTGCACAAAATCTCTACAGTACTTATCATATTGCCCGACAAGTAGATGTAGCCTTAAATGAAATATGTCGAATATTTACAGGGTGTCACAAACCAACACCACTGTCCTCAACTTACCCACTTGCAGGATAGCGCCTCTAGAGGTACGAAGAGAAATTGCCGGTGCTTTTGAAAAGCTGAAGCAGGAGAAAGACAAACGTCATTCACTGTACGACGTAACGAAGCCGAGGGGCAAACTGAAGAGTCGTAACAGTTTCCTCAAATCAACCATCCGACTAAATGGCGGCAGCTCTAGTGCCACACGATTAAAACTGTGTCTGCTTAAACATCCCCCTCCAGCTGAGTATATTGAGCCTGCAGAAAAGCTCCCAGCGGGCCACCAACTACCATGACCCACCTGGAAATCTCTTAACCGACTAAGAAGCCAGGTAGGTCTCTGCAGGTACAACTTAGTCAGGTGGGGGTACTCCGATAAGCTACAGTGCGACTGTGGAGCCTTATCACAAATGACGCCTCATCTCTTATCGTGCCCTCTGTATAAAAATACCTGCACTATGGAAGACCTTTGCGAGGCCAACGCTAACGCTGTGACGTAGCCGAAATCTGGTCGAAGCTTATACAAGGTGTAACATAAATAACGCACAACCTCGTAAGGGGTCATTGTACTCATCATTATGAACAACTTTTACTATGGGACTAAACCTAAAATCGCGAAAAAAAAATCAGCTGCTGCCTACATTTATGTTCGCATGACTCGTCAAAATGCAGCAATACAGCAGTTTTTTTTCGCGATTTCAGGTTTAGTCCCATAGTAAAAGTTGTTCATAATGATGAGTACAATGATTCCTTAAGAGGTTGTGCGTCATTTATGTTAAATCTTGTATAAAATTAATACAGGAGAATCATCGATACGACGAAGAAGAAGATATACTCGTAAAATCTATAAGTATTTCTAACGTAATTAAAGAGTAAACTTATTTGTATCAGTAGTAATTAAAATTAAATTAAAATTGCTCATTTGAGTGGAACCCACAATAACAAACTATTCAAATATTAACTGCCAGTCTCGTACCTACCTAACATTACAAATACGTAAAACAGGGATCCAATTCAAATAAATGTGTACTCGATAATATGCTACTGGTATTATCAAAGTCCTTTGTGTAATACCGTTTTAATTATACATATAATAGACAGGAATTTAGGGTTGAATCAAAATTATCGGACTCATCAATTTTGATTCAAAGTTGATGAAATAGTTTCTGAAAGGTGAGGCAAGGGTTAGCTTCGATAATGGTGTGCTAAGTACCGCTTCTGCTACCCAACTATGGCTGACGGAATATTAAAGTATTCTGGCTATTTAATGTCAGAATTAGAATATATTTTTGGCCAATTATAGACCTCTTGCCAAATCGCATTAGGAACGGACCTCCGTTTCTGTGACATAATAGGTGTATTGTTTTCCGACTTCCGACCTGAGCCTAGACCACCACCTCTTAAAGCAGTATTATTTTAATCTTACTTCAGTGTGAGAAAGAGATGGAGCTATACACGACGTCTAGCTCCATCTCTTTCCCACACTCAAGTAAGATTAAAATAATACTGCTTTAAGAGGTGGTGGTTGGCCCCCTGTATCACAGTAGTAGAAACATTATAGGCTGAATATGCGCTAATGCTGACTTCTAAGTGCGCGAACTAGCACGCACAGTTAGTACATACATAGGAACATATCCTCAAAGAAATATAGCTTTTATAAGTTCAAGAAAACACAAGAAACATAAGGAGAAAGCGCCAGGGTAGCCGCTAAATACAAATTTGCAGGTCAGTATTATGTTGCATGTTGATTAAAATATGATTCGCGACCGTAACAAATATGTATTTACAGAATTATAATCATTAAACTCATCAATATAACTCTCTAAGATCCAGTTTAGTAATCCTATTGAATGGCTATTTCATGAAATCTTAACATTTGAGGATTATACTAACGTTTGGAGTTGTATTACTGATTCTAATGATTATAATTCTGTAAGTACATATTTGTTACGGTCGCTAATCACACTTTAATCAACATACACCCAGACACTGAGCTACAAATTGCAAAAATCGTAAGAAAATTTGAATTTCGCGGGCTATCTTAGCACTAGTTCGTATGTTTTACAAAATCACATTTTTTTATGTAAGTTCACGATGCCTTTATCCTTTACTTCCTTGTTTTTCACGCTGATAAACACATATGTACATAATCTATAGTAAAATCTATAATAAAATAGTAAAATAACAGCAACAAAAATATTTGTATCTATCTCTTATCCAAAATATCTAAAGTACCATCCCAATAACAGATCATATGAATCTAGAATGAACCCAAAAAGCAATTTAACCGAAATAATAAGAAAGAAATAATCAACAAGAAAATGTTTGTATATATCCTCCTAGGTCTCGTAAATGTAATCTCAACCTAACAAGACCAATGAAACGAGAGAATTGTATCGGATAGATGATATTTTTCCCGATACGCACTGATTTGTGTAACGGAATCCGACTGTTCGGTGATTGATCTCGCGGTTACTGTGATACAGTTTGATAGACTTATGTGATCCGTTGTCATTAAACTGTTATTCTGTTGGATTATGGACTTTATTTCGGTTTGGTTTAAGTTGATTGTAAAATAATGTTTGAGAATGTTCGAATTAGTTATTTCAGTTTAGTACTATCAATGGAAATGTGAATGTTTTCATGTTGAGACGATTTCAACTCTTTTATACCATCTATGTGGACGTGTAACGTCTCTGATTTACCCTATATTGAGTGTTGCTTACTATAAAAAACCACATTAGCAACATAAGTAATAAAATATAAATTTCACCATGCTCTTGGCTGTAGCAGCTCTTATTTTCGAGTTAAGTCATACGTCACGACCTCAGGCTTCTCCTTCATTTGTGGGTCGTACTTTTGACTCAGTCAAACCCCTCCCTTTCATCAAAAACTCCAATTTAATTATAAAATAATTAAAATGTCAAGCACCAACATCTGAGGCGGTTATCAAACCTCCTCCGCGAAACCACATGATGTTCCGCTAGTCGGAACATCATGCGAGTCAGTTAAATTGAACTATTGCGGTTTCATTGCTATGGTTTCGCGGCGGAGGTGTGATACCCGCCTAAGATGTGGGCGCTTGATATTCAAATCCCTTTAGCCAGTAAACGAACATCGTTATTATCAAAATTTTCTCCTACACTTGACATTTTCTTCAGGTATTGCGTACTCTTTTTATGTTAACATTATACTTATTAGTAGGAAATGCTCGAGAAACGAAAAGGTTATTCGTATTTACGTCGGTTACCTTCTCGGAAATCAAGTCCCTACCTACAGTCCTACATTTTGCTTTTAAAAGGTCTTTTGGAGGCCTTTACAAAGAGCACATCACTAACATCAGTGAAGGAAAAAATCGTGACGAAACCTGGATTTATATTTAACTAGCTTATGCCCGCGTTTTCGTTCGCGTGGATGTTGTAATATATACAATGTACTATAATAACAGCTACATTTTTATAAAACTCCGTCGTCCCCTGACCCCCGCATCGCATCGCGTGCTCGCCCGCGCTATTACTTCGTTTTCGCTAAGCGTTATTTCTGATTTTTTTTCTCAGCTCCTTAGGATCGTATCATAATATTAAATAGCCCATAACCTTCCTCAAGAATTGCGCTATCAAATGCAAAAAGAATTTTTCAAATCCAACTGGTACTTCCAGAGATTAGCGCGTTCAAACACAAAAACAAATAATTTTACTTTAATAAACACGCTGAAATTTCAATGGTTGTTTTCTCGCAGCGACATGATTTTGTCTCGGTAGTACAATTGATTTAAAAAAAAAATATTAACAAATGGCAGATTAACAATTCTGAAAAACAAAACTCGAAAGCGAGCGCGAACCAATAGTAATAACACAGCGCAAACGGCCGACTGCGTGCGGCAGACGGTCGTTGACCCTCGCACTACAGCGGATCATCCGGGCCTTGGGGATTTGGGGTTCAGAATCCCGCAAAGACGGAGCGACTCCCAAGTGTTGCAACTCCGCGTAAAGTCGCGGCAACATGGAAGTTATAATCAGCCCTAGCGTACAGTTGCACCATAGCGACGTACTCCAAATTGAACTGTAATTCGATCCATTTTTGCAAATCACGATAACGCACTGCGCGTACGACGGTCACGAGATAACTGAGAGAGCCAGCAGCGGGGGGCGGGGGTGCGTGGGGAGGCGCTCGCCGTTATGTCTAGTGAACTACCATTATTTCTCACGCTTTCGAGTTGACATTTTTATTTCATAAGTTTAACTCTATAAATCGATAGTACTACTGAGAGCAAATCGTTGTGCCGCAGAAATTTTTTATTATTTGATTATTGCTTGTGCCTTCTCTGTATAAGAAGAGGCATTTGCCCTGCATTGGGATAATAAGAGGCTGGTATTATTATGACAAGATAAGCAACTAAACGTAGTTTACCATTATTGTTGAGGTCAGGGTCACCTTGACTGACCTAACCAACAATATTTCAGTAGACCTTCCAAACTAAACACATTTAGGCAGTTGACTTATCTAACTGCTAATAAAGCAAATGCTAATGGCGTGTGTGACAAAGTCTCGATCGATTCTTTGGGTCAAAATTGAATGGCAATGCTTATTATAAGTAGTTATTCACGAATTTGTTATTATTTTAAATATAATTCCTATGATGAATTCAGAGCATTAATGTGATGAAATGCCATAATTTTTGGATGCGGAAAATTTTGAAGAAAAACATGATGAAAAATTTTTCATTGCAGTTCTAAAACATTGCATTTGGGAAGTTAAACATTCCAGTTGTGTTTACCTAAGTGTGACTCACTGATTTTTCGGAAAGAAACGTTGAAGGCACTTGTATTGTAGGCCAACGAATAAAAACCACGCAACATTATTGGGTTAGCAACAGACGAAAGCGTTACATTTTTTAACCAATAACGGCCGGCGAGACAAAAGAAATGTACCATAAAAAGTATTACATTATTTGATTCAAGAAAATCCTTGATCCGATCGTATTATTTATTCCATCTATACATCTATATATACATATACAAATAAATAAAATTGAAGTGTCTGTTTGTAATGTCAAAATAACAACTATTTACTATATGCATAGGAAATTATAAACGGTTCATAAAACAAAACAGCAATTTTTAACATTTTTGTCTGTCTGTCTGTCTGTTTGTTCCGGCTAATCTCCGAAACGGCTGCATCGACTTTGGCGGGACTTACACTGGCAGATAGCTGATGCTATCAGCCATCTACGGCTCACATACATATCTGTTCTTATGGCGGGTAACTTGGGCTACATTTTTTTTTTTTAATAATTAGGGTTCCGCGCAAAAAAATGAAAACCCTTGAAATTATGAACAAAAAGTCGGATTTGAAAAATTCTTTTTGCATTTGGTAGCCCAATACTCGAAGATAGTTATAAGCTAATTAACATCATGCTACGACCCTTAGGAGTCGAGCAGAAAGGAAAAAGTCAGACAGAACGCTAAGCGAAAACGAAGTAATAGCGCGGGCGGGCGATTCAACGCTACGGCTCAGATTACCAGATAAATCACTCCATAAAAAAAAAATCAATACCTACTGCAACCTACACCTTCGAGTCATTAGACGCTGCGAATGAAAACGTACCTAACCTTATAAGCGTAGAATTTTGCTTTGTAGCTGCGCGCCGCCGCGTGGTTATTGTGAATTGCCAAGGCTGCCTTTTTCGATAAAGATGTCAGTAGGTATTTGTAAGACACTATGAAATACGAGTAATTATGAAATAAAATAAAATGCATTTTAATGTTTTAGCATGTTTAATTGTTAAAAATACTTATGAAAGACCGAGGAATATTTTTATGCTAGGTAACTATTTAGTATTCTGTGAGCACACCCCGAAACTGCAATTGTAAGACAAGTAAGACACACATTGTACGCAACGTGTATTACCTAACTCTTTAATAATCAGTGACGTAACCACTCCGCATGGCCATGAATACGAATGAAATACGAAATGGAAGAAACTGAAAACACGATTAATTGATTTGTTCGTTCATTTACACAATTTGCGTAATAGGTAACTACTATGCTTCTACACTATGAACAAACCTGCACAGGTGCCATATTGTGACGTCATGCATGCTTTTCTAATAATTGCACGCTTTTAAATAAACAATAATCATATGAACATAGCACTAACAAGATAATAACGATACACATCATAATATCACGCCTTGTTTCCCCGAAGGGTTAGGCAGAGGTGTACCTATAGTACACCCACATTTCGCCAGTTATGTTTAAGTCCCATAATAACGATAATAAATGTTACTGAAAATTAATTTGCACAAAGTAGATTTTTGTTAAACGTAATTTTCAAATGACGGTTGACAAATGGAGGTCATTGACTTTCTATTCTTATCTTAGACGCATAGTAGAAGTAATTACGTACATACCAATAAAATACAAAGCACGAAACATGCAAGTTTAAACAATTTACCTATTTAAAAAACGATAGTAAATCTGTATCAGCAGGTAAACTGAAAAAAAGATAAGTTTTTATCACTTCTATTGCTGGATCTAGGTACATCCATCAACTGCACATAATACACCAGAACCAGCCATATCATAAGAATTTGAAACTAAGTACGTCAGGTCGACCAAAATATATGCGTACTTACGTACGCGGCTCGCGGCTGTCGGCCACCCACTCAGAAATGGGCTGCGTGCGGCCCGGCTGCCTGTAGGTAATTAGCGCCCGGACATGGAGTAATTTATCTGGTAATCTGTGGCGACGGGTCGAGGGACGAGGGAGTTTTATTAAAATGTCGCTGTTATTTTAGTATATTGTGTATCTTACGACATCCATGCGAATGAATTCGCGAGGCACAGCTACCAGCTGTTGAGACAAGTAGGAAAGAAAATTGTTTTAAATTATGTTAGAAATTGATTTAATTACTAATTTTTGATTTGCCGGTCATAATAATATGAAATGTTATCATTTTTTTGAAATGTTATAACACACAACCCTTCATGACATAAGTTGGCACTTTTGCATATAAAATTTACGATCGCTCCCGAAGACAGCCGATCGCGGATTAGTTCACTTCGGTTAAGCAAATACCGTTCTTGGACCAAGTTCGAGGCGTCATTGTAACATGCGGTCCGCCCAGTCCTTACGCAGTAATATATAAGTCCGTGTATACCTTTAAGTCAAATAATGGGAATTGGGGGTGAAGAGGGGGGATACAGTTTGTATGAAAACAAATGTTATTTCGTTGACCTTGAAACTTGGCCCGAATACTTTATTATCATTCTCCTGCTATAATACCAATTTATTTGGGGTCGGCGCAACATGTCCACTTATACTTATGTTTAATTATATAATAAAGATCTTAATCTATATTATTACCATTTAAAGGGGGTGGAGGGGTTTGTGTTTGTAGGGGAAAGCATGAAATCCACGCGAACGAAATTGCGGGCGAAGTGCTGATTGACTGACATATCAGAAATTTTGCACAAGGTTTCTTTTATAATGTGGGCGAGCTCTATGAAGGGTTTTTTTTGGAAACTCAACCTTAAACAGTGTATATGAAAATTTAATTTTTCCTTTGATCAATAAATTCCTCTCTAAAGTTTTTGAGCACATAGTTCATAGACCATTATCATTTTTCTTGACGTCGAACTCGATAATATCCCCTTTTCAATCCGGTGTCCGCCCAGGTCACGGTACTGTATCCGCACTTTTGAAAGTAACTGACGACATCCGCTGGGCAATGGGGAATAAGTCCTATACTGTTCTTGTATTACTTGACTTTAGTAGTGCCTTTAACTCAGTGGATTTCGACATTTTACTAGATATTCTCAAATCTATCAATTTCTCTTCATCCGCTCTAGCCTGGTTCAGTTCTTATCTTCAAGGCCGCTCTCAGTGTGTTCACCTTGAGGAATAGAATAGAATAGAATAGAATAGAAAGATGTTTATTTCCCTAGTTCATATGTTACATTATGTCCACAGACCGGTGGTGTATTCGGCCTGTGGGTGTGTCAGCTACTTACAGTCTACTTATGTTTGTCTAAAAGAGATCTGTATAAGTGTCGTGTAGTGTGTGCTGTGTGCTTGTTAGTGTGTACAGTAATAAATTTATATAAATTTATAATGTTGTTGTGTATTGCCCTATCCTACTTATAGCTAATTACAATCTATGGGGTTGTGGAGCGGTTGTTCGCTTACTGAGCAGCCGATTCCTGTCTTTTCTTGATACATAATCTATTTCACCTAGTCTAGTGTTAGTTAGGAGAGGATTGTGATGTCCGTATTCATGGTAAGCGTCACCAGGTGTCTCTAAGTCTTCAATATGCATTTCACGGAGTCGGCGCAGCATATCCTCGTTTAGGTCTTGGGCACGAAGGTGCCATGGATCCCAGTCTAGCATCTCCCAGAGTAAGGCTGTTTCTAAGCGTCTTGGGAATTGTCCACTGGTCTTGAGGGCCATTCGATATTGGCGTTCAATTTTTAGCAGGTTGCTCTTACTGAAACGCGAGAGTAGTTGCACCACGCCATAATCCAATACAGGCAGTAGGCAGGACTGAATGACAGCAAGTTTCACTTTTATATCAGTCTTGGCGTGCCAACCAATAACAGGAGCAAGCGCGCCTCGTGCTTGTCGCGCCTTCTGCACGACGTAATTCGTGTGTTTACCCATTGTCATGGTCTTGTCTAAATGTACACCTAGATATTTTATGCTATCTTTATATTCGATTACCTCGTCTTTGATGCGAATGGTTCTGCGATAGTTTCTCTTGTGGGTAAACATAGCACACTCCGTTTTGTCTACATTGCATTTTAGCCCCCAGCGATGATAGTAGTCGATGACGGTGTCGGCAGCCCAGCCCACCCGGTGTGTCGCATTGTCTGGGTCGGGGGATCTGTTAAGGATGCACAGATCATCGGCATATTGGGAGAGCTTGAGTCCACGGATGTGATCTCGTTGGTCCCAAACGTCATGTACGTATAAATTGAATATAATCGGACCCAGGATAGAGCCTTGAGGCACTCCGTATGGCACCGGTTTTTCATCACCGTTGGTGGTTCTGAAGCGTCCGTAGATCTTACGACCGCTCAGGTAGTTCTCTATTACTTGGGTGATGTTATTTGGGACGTTAGCTGTCTGGAGCTTCTTCGTCAGACCTTCATGGTTTATTGAATCGAACGCTTTTGACAAATCCGTCAGGACCATAGCGACATTTTCCTTTGCTTCCAGTGCATCCATGATAAACTTGCCGGTCCGGAGGATTTGTGTGCCTGTTCCTCTGTTCTTAGTAAAACCATGTTGGAACGGCGGTTGGAGTCTGTCGGCCGTTTCTCGCAAGCGTGACAAGAGCAGGCGTTCGTATAATTTTCCCATGATGTTCAGGAGCGTGATGGGTCTATACGATTTAGCGTCCCTGTAATTCTTGCCTGCTTTATGTAGGAAGATGCACTCTCCGATTTTCCATCTCTTGGGATAATAACCTGTCAGTAACAAATAGTCAGCTATCACTTTGTATCTGATGAAAAAGGAGTTGCCTCCAAGTTTGAGGGCATCTGCTTTAATTTTGTCCGGGCCTGGAGCCTTCTTGTTTTTAAAGCGTCTTAGCGAGAACTTGATTTCCTCTATAGAGGTGGGGTCAAGAGCCTGGAACGGTGTAGTCTTCTCTGTGCCTTTGTCGTCGTTGTTTATCTCGGCTTCTGTAACTATCGCTGCGTCGACCAGGGCGTCGATTGTTTCTTTCTCTGTATTACAACCCTCAATGTGGGGGAGCCTCACTATTGGAGCCTTCAGGTTACGTTGAATTCTCCACATCTGCACTCTATTGTTCTGTGGATCATTTATTATTCGGGTCCACTTTTCGCTGTTATATTCCACGAGTGCTTGTTGGACCTGGCGCTTTAGACGATTATAAGTTCTTTTTTCTTCCGCTATTCTATCCTGGTTGAAGCGTAGACGCCATGCTGTAGTTTTCGCTTGATTTCTTTTGTCAATCAATTCATTAATCTCTTCGGGGAGTTGATCTCTTCTGTTATTTTCATGAAGTGGGGCATATTTATCCAAGGTTTCTATGCAGGCTTTTTCCAGTTGAAGTATATATTCTTCGCATTCTGCGTCGGTTGCGATTTTCTTTGGTAGGTGCATGGTTTTATCCCATAAGGTTTGTTGGTATTGTTGTCGGACTTCATGGTTGTTTGCAATAGCGCGGGTATTCCTCACTAATGTTTTTTCTCTGTCCACCACTATGCTTAGGTCCAGCAGCCAAGGCATATGGTCAGAGCCAACAGATGTTATTTATCGACATGTTATAGTGTTAAAAATTTGCGCGTCTTGCGAAAAAATAGCTGCATCGAGGATGCCATAACCTGCACTATTAGGTCGCGAAGGTAGACCCGTGTGGTGTATGGTGCAGACGTCCGAGTTACAGAGGTCGCGTACTAATATTCCAGCCCCTTCATCTCTCGTCTGGTTGAGCGTTGTCATTTTAAGGTTAAGGTCCCCAATGGTGATGTTTGGAGCTTCGGTTAAAATGTCTTCTAGCTCATCGTTCAGCGCTGCGGTATCAAAGTTCCCTGATCTGTGCGGTATGTATATCCCCTTGATTTTTAGGGAATCTCCTGTCAGATGATCATAAATGAGGTTGATAGCGATGCCTTCTATTAGGCGGTCTCTTTCTTCGGTACCAGGGGATACGTCGGTCTGGCTCTAGCGTATTCCTCGCATTACATACATAGCTGTAGTTAGATGTGGCGCGATTGAGTGTGTGATTTTGTCGTAGTTCAGGAGATTCATGCGCATTTTGGAAAAGTCAACCCTGCACTCGTTAACTACGATTAATTGCGGTTTGTAACGGTCGGCTAAAGATTTTAGCTCGAGGAATTTACCTTTTAATCCCTGCGCATTGAGGTGCAGTATGCGCAACTTATGAAATCGATTTCTTGGATTATTTGTTGAGAATTTTAATGAGGATTTCGTGTTGTAACTGTAGTTGGTGTAATATTTGTTTCATAGTTGTTTGTAGCTCTAGCCCTAGGGGCTCCACGCTGTATTCTTTGTTTGTTATAGGCTCATCTTGTTGCAATGGTGGCTGGTGCTGTGATTGTAATTGAGGCGCCTGTTTGGGCAACGGTGGAAATTGTAAGGTCGAAGTTATGTTCGCGTACGAGATGTTTTCCCGACGGTGATTCAGTGCTGCGTGTCTGCGTTCAGCTGCTTCTCTCTTTTTCCTTTCTTTTTCTTCGTGCTGTGCCAATTGACGGTCCACTGCCTTCTGGAACTTCTCGCATTTGGCTTGGTTGGCCCCATGGCCCGGTTTTTTACATGCTGAGCATATTTCGATTTCCATGCCTTCGTCGTTTTGAATTATAAAGGAGGGTTGTTTTTCTTTACCGTGACACGCTGATGTCGCATGCGTGAAGAGAAAACATTTTTTACATTGTACTACTCTCCTTGGGTCAAATTTGTATTCCTGAGGTATCATGCTGAATGCCCCGAAGTACGCATGCTTTGTTGTCTTCATAAGCGTCGCAATTTCATCGTATGAGTGGGCACCGTCAAAGATAAACAATTGTAGGTTACCTTTAATTGTTCTCATTTTGATTGGTCTCACGCCGATGCACCTCTCCATTTCCTCAAAGCATGCCTCATTCGTCTCATCGTAGACGTTCGTAACGAGCACAACCTTCGTTTGATGGGTCTGCTGGGCTTTGGGAACACGTGCCACGAAGCAGAGCCCGTCGTCAAGTTTCCTTAATTCTTCTATAATTATTTTCCTCATGTCCGCGGTGTATACGCGGATCGTGACGGTTCTTTTGTTACTTGCCATGGCGTATCTTGCCCCATGATCTGTAATTATTTTTCTTATTTTGTTAAGGTATTCTGGATCGTTGATTTTCTTGACGTCTGTTATGATTATGTCAGGGATGTGAGTGGATGATGTGATTAGTCTTGGTGGTCGCTGAGTCACCGTCGAGTTAGGAGTGACAGAACCTCTCTTTCTCTTCTTGGGTTTGGGTGAAGTAAAAGACGCGTTTGCGTAGTCTTTTTCCCTTTCAAGTTCGTTTTTGTGCTCCTCTTCTGTAGAGAGCAAGGAGAAGCGGTTACTTGTTGTAATACCGTGACGTCGTGGCGAGGCGACGTCCGAATTGGTGCACGGTGGGCGTGTGGTGGGGTGCGCGGAGACTGCGCTCAGAAGCGTCGAGGTCGTGTCTTCGCACGCACGAATATCGGCATTGCGAGCTGGCGCAAGAGTGGAGGTTTCATCCGTTTTAGATAGCGCGGCGCTAGCGGTCACGCCGCCGGGCACCGTCGCAGTTATCGCGCCTCCAGAGACGTGATGCGGAGTCCGGTGACCGGAGCGGCCCGATCCCCAATGCGATAGCTCAGACCTTATACTTTGGGTCTTGGATATCTCTTTAAATTTTGATACTATTTTGTTCACTGTTCCACATTCACAGGTCACGTTTTCTTCACATTCAAGTCCTATAATTGGCATGTACTTAACATTTAACTGTCTGTTGCACTTGCGGCAGTTTATCTTATTTATTTTGCAGAAATTTATATTACACGAATATATATTAATTTCGTTTACGCTGTTCACCAAGTGTCCGTTCGAAATATTTACAGACGTTTTTATAAAACACTTCAGGGCACTTCTCTTGTTACATAATCTACAAGTTAATTGTTTGATCTTAGTTTGCAGTCCTTGCCACTCATAGAATTTTTTAATTACGTTAGTTTTTTCGCAGTACCAACAGGTGACTGCGTATTGTCCTTCATTGTCCGGGGAAAGTTCACTTACACTAGTTAATTTATAGTCACTGTTCTTTTTGTTGTTCACAATTGCACTATCCGTGTCCATTTCACTAGTTTCAATGTTTTCGGGAGGGCCTAAGGGGCCTCCCGTAGTCTCGACCCTCATACGAGCGCGAACCGATGTGGGTATTTGTAAAAAAATATCGCGTCACTCAAAACAGGCACGGAGCGCGCGAGAGAGCTCCGCGCGCACGTCCATTCGCCCCGCGCATCGCGAGCCGACCTCTCACCTTGAGGAGTCTTTCTCTGATTGGTGTAGCCCCACTGAGGGCGTTCCTCAGGGTAGCGTTCTCTCTCCTCTTCTCTTTTCAATTTTCATAAACTTTGTTACCAGAGTAATCTCCTCTAGTTTCCATCTCTACGCAGATGATTTGCAGCTTTACCGACATTCTACTGTAGCCGAGGCAGTTTCAGCAATTGCTGCTATGAATCGTGACCTGGCTTGTATCAGCGCTTAGGCTCAGTCTTTTGGTTTGAAAGTTAACCCAACTAAATCTCAGGCCATGATCATAGGCAGGAGATTCGTTCGCAATGTGCATCTCTGATGTCTTTATATCTCGATGGTGTTCCCATTGACTATACTGAAACCGCCAAATATTTGGGTGTTATTATTGACTCCAATCTTTCGTGGCGTGCTCAGGTCATTGAGGTCAGTAGAAAGGTACATTTCTCTTTTCTTTCGCTGAAATGCCTTCTAAGTCTCCTACCCTTGAAGACTAAAATTTCTTTGGCACAAACACTTATTCAGCGGATTATAAATTATGCCGACGCCTGCTACCTGGATGCTACTGAGGAGCTATTAAACAAGCTTGAGTGCTTGCAAAACTTGTGCATTCGCTTTATTTTCGGTCTGCGAAGGTATGACTATGTTTCTCACCTTCGCAAGAAACTCAAGTGGCTCCCAATCCGCCTTCGCAGGAACACTCGAATTTTGTGTCTCCTCTTCAACTTCTTACACAACCCGTCTTATCCTTCCTATCTGCGTGAGCAATTTTCTTACGCTCGCCCTAGTGACGCACCGTATAGATCCCTCCTTAAATCTCATCCTCATAAAACAAGCTACTATTCTTATTCCTTTTCTGTCCATGCTGTAAGATTGTGGAACTCACTTCCGCATAGCCTTCGAGATTTAAAATCTATTTTGCAATTCGAATATCGAGTAAAAGAGCATTACCTATATTTAATATTAGGTTTATAGCATATTTATTTATTTAAGTATTTGCTAATTTGTTAATTTTTGCTTTATAGTATATGTGTAGGTATATTTAATATTTTAGTTTAAGACGTCACAAATTGTACTCTTCTCTTCTTGTTCTCACACACTATTGTCTACATTTCTTTTTTAATTTCTCCTTTGGCAGGTCTGCTGGAAGAAATTTCTTAAGAAATAAGCAGTACCTTTGTACTCAGTGCTCATAATGTCCTAATTGTATAATGTTTTATTATGTGTACATAAATAGTAAAATAAATAAATAAATAATAAGTCTATAAATTAATCAATAAATCCTTACATATTATAAAACGAAGTCCCCTTGCCACGTCTGTATGTCTGTCTGAACACGATAATCTCAAAAACCATCTAAAGGATTTCCAAACGGTTTTCACCAATGGAAGGAATGATTCATATGAAAGGTTTATGTGTATAACTCATTAAGGTTTTGTGTAAATTGGCTGAAATATGACAACTATGAAGATGTCGGAAAAAATCATGCCGACCGGGAGCTGTACTGGCATGCGCCGCGTAAATCCTAAGAGAAACGTTAAATTAAAAAGATCAACCAAAAAAAACCAGAATAATGTCAATCTTCTAAGGATGACCCACAGAATTTGATAAAAATTTCATTGTTATTTCCGAAGCTACTTTGACCGGTATTGTATTAATCCTTATCCAATAAAATATGTTATTTACATTGGGTCTTCAATTTAGATTGACCTCATATCATTTAAATGAATACTTTAAAAGATATCACAGATTTAATATTATGCGTAACAAAATAATGATGGTTGACGGTAGCGCAGCGCTAGGACAGGAGTCAATGACCTTTTCCTCGGCTATTAGGTATGCGATCATTAGCTGGTGCTAATGTTGGTGACTTTGTTGGTCTAATATGGAAAATAAGTTTTCACCAAAGGGTTAGCTGGTGCCAATGTTGGTAATTATGTTGGTCCAATATGGAAATATGTCATAATGCGCATAAATATTCGCTTGAATTCTGGTTAACATGATCTTAGGAGCTCATAATGATGTTTTGGGTTATCCTCTAACGTTGTTTAGGCGGGATGCGATAATTTGATGCGATAGGCACCTCATCCATCATGTTCGGTGAGCGAAAATGAAGGGTTACTCAAGTTTGTGTTACATTTGGGGAGCATGGGACGCAAACAGCTTGCTGATGAGGTTGATCGAAGGAATAATAAATAAATTAACTTTGAAGACTGGACTTGATATTCAAACTATAGTATGGTTAGGTAACTTCTAAAGTTATGGATATTAACAACTGAAACGTCCGAACGGGGCGGCTAGGGTAGCGCGTTGGCCGTCCAACCACCCGGCAGCGCCCGAGCGTGATTTCTCCACGCATGAGCCCCGTGCCATTTCCAATTGGAATCTCCCATTAGCTAGTAAACTACTGCAGCTATATCCCAAATAAAGCATTTGGCACAAAAAAAATGCGTCCGAGCCATCTGCAAACTAAAAACAACGGATACTTGTAAACCACACTTCAGGAACTTAAAGATTTTGACAGTACCGTCGCTGTATGTCTATGAGGTTTTGATATTCGTAAAAACCAATATTCACTTGTTTAGTTATGTAGAAAGTCAACGTCGCTCTGATAACTTAAAAACACTATTCACCAGGACTACTTTCGCTTACAAAAGTATCTATGCAATGGCACCAAAGCTGTATAATAAACTACCTTGTATAATATTATATATATAGAATTCAAAAACAATCTCTTTAAGCTACTCAATGACAAAGTATATTATTCAGTTAAGGAGTATCTGGATGACCAATTTTTATATTTTTTTATTATTTTCAAATTGTTATTATCACTTAATTTATATTATGTTATGCAATCTATTGACATTCTGTATTTTATTTTATTCGGTTGTGACATTTTTCCCTATTTTATTATGTATTTCTTATAGTTTTTTTCCTTAGTTAATTTTGTACTTGACCTGATTTTGTATGCCTATCGGCGGAACATGGACTGTACATATGACATATATATATTGAAAACACCTGTAATCACCTGTGTTCACAAAATAAATCATTTGAATTTGAATTTGAATTTGAAATTAAACAAGGACTAAGAGAATTCAATGAAATTGTCGGTCGTCTTATTTTCTGTGTATCTACATTAGATACTGTACTTTTTTAAATAAAAAGATTAAAACATGAAAACGGACCAATAATCCAAACATCCAATAAAATATCTGGTATTACCAATATCCGAAAGCTGTATCCGAGAGTTTAAAATTGTTTGATTTAGTAATATTTTTGGTTTTCTGCTCTGTATTTTTAACCGTAAAGAACAAAATGTAAAAGGCTAGTGCGACACATGACGATGTTAACTCCAGCTCTGGTCGCGAATAACAAAAAAAAATCTAGCTAAACGTTGTGCACAAAATGGACGAATCAGAGCCCGCTACAAAAGTACCGACATGCAGTTTCGGAGTTTCATTTAAAATATTCTGCCGCAGTTTTATTCGATTCAATATTCCGATGAAATGCGTCAATAGTATAGGAAATCCTTGGATAGTTTACACCAAAAGGATATTTTACTTTTATATTTTTCAAAGATTCTTGAATGAAAATAAAATATTCTAGCAAAAGGAAGTACCTAATTTAACATCAAATCTTTATTTTTTTACATTGGCATCCTTGTTATTAAACATGGAGTAAACTGACTTAATCAAAAAGTTTTAAAAAACTCAGTTTAATCATATTTTTTTAAATTTAAGTTGGACGTAACTTTACTCCACGAATAAGGGTAGGTACATTTCTATGCCTCTATGAATTGGTGCTAGAGTACAATACGGTACGCTAATAATGCATACGCTTACATAATTTAATCGCATGTGTCCCATTACCCGGTTCCCCGTAACGTGATTAATGAAGGCAATTTGGATGTCACTGTTCCCTCAATATCGGTCAGAGCTGCTAAAATTCTGTTAACCAATACAGGGCACTACCCAATAAATTGTTTTTATTTTATTTTAATAAGTACAGACAGACTACAAATTAAGACAATTCAGCACACTGTACCTTCAGTGAAAAGTGATATAAGTGAAAAATCATAGTTTTGAGTAATTTAAGGTTAAAGATTTAAAAAAATCTCGTTATTTTTCTAATGTTCTAAAATAAAAAACGATATGTGGTACGTGTAGATAATATTTTAAAGATAATAAAGAGCTTGGTTTAAATATATTATTTTGCACGGAATTTAAGTAATTAATAAAAATAGCCAGTTATATCACCGTACACTATAGTTTTCTTTGCTTATTTTTGTGTATTTAAATCTATAATGAAATGAATTATTTTACACATTTAGTTACCGTTTTGTGTGAAATGTTATAAGGCTTGTGTTTTGGCATGTTTTGCCTGCAAATAGTTGTTGTGAGAAAAAGTCGTAAAACTAATATGATCATTTTGATTATCAGCAACCTTTTTTCATTGTTTTATTTAAAATTCCTACGTAAATATTCAATTGTACCCCTAAACACCAATGTATTTTTCAAACTAGTAAGTGATTAATGCTACAAGCTAGAATTTATTGTGATACATTTTGTTTACATCGAAATGTTTATTGATACAAGTAATAAGTATTTTCAAACGTTTTTGTCATAGAAAGGGTAAAACTATGTTAATATCATAATAAAATAATAACTAAATTAAAAAAGCGTTTCTTTAATAAAGAATTCTTGAATATACACTTTTTTATGAATTACAATTAGTAGCAAAACAATAAAATATTTTTAAAAATCAAACTTAAAACATAACTTTTAGACCTAAGTAGGTATTTATCGTTAAGGGCCTATACTACCTCAAATGGCTTAGCACGATCCTCCGTTATGTCGAAAATACTGCAGCATTAATTTTGAAATAAATATATGGTAAAGTTGAGGAATAATGTTAAGTCTTATGTTTGGCGAAAACACGATTCCATAAAATTTTCTCGATAGAAAAAAATCTCAAAGTTACCTCTAAACTGAACTATAAACCGTTGGCAATCCTACAATACTTCAAATAAGATCATGAAACTTTTTATACTTACTGAACTAACTATAAAGCAGGTCTTATGTTATTTATTTTTTTTAAATACTATTATTTTCAGCGTAAAAAGCAATTACCTAAACTATCGGCGCTGCCTGCCGCCCAGCACCGCACTCAGTCCCGCTCTCACTCAGTCCGCGCGCAGTATCGTGCGAGCGAGATAAAGAGTAAATTTTAGCTGAGGTAGTATAGGCTCTTAATCTGATCATCCGAGTAGGTATCGTTATTCTTTAAACATAGTAAAACAGGCTCAAAAAATCAAACAACAGATTTGTTGTAGCACTTCAACTATTCGCTATATAAAACAATATAATTAACATCCTTATAAAAAAAACATAACTTTTAAACCTCTTTATTATTAAGAACAGTCTTAAAGCGTATTTAATCAGTCTCAAAAAATTAAATAACAGATGTGTTGTACATATAGCACTTCAACTATTCGCTTTAAAATACAATATAACATCCTTTTAAAAAAACACAACTTTTAAACCTACTTATCGTTAATCTTGAACAGAGATCGAATTAGTCTTAAATCGTATGAAATCAGTCTCCAAATATCAAACAACAGATAACAATATAATTTTCTTATAAAAAAAACATAACTTTTCATCCTTTTTATCATTAATCTTGAACAGTCTTAAATTGTATTAAATCAGTCTCCAAAAATCGAACAACAGATATGTTGTAGCACTGCAACTATTCATTATCCGAAACAATATCAGGATCTACGTCACGCAAATTTGAGTTTGTTATCAAATTATGATAAAAATCGTGAACACTTGGATCAATGTATTCTAACAGTGATATTAAATCCCTTTTCTTTAAAACACTTATAGGAATCGGTCCATTGTAACATTTTGGAACAGCATTAATACTAACTAAACTGTAGTCTTTATTCCTTTTGTCGTAAGACATCACATAATAATCATCACCTACGTAACTTTCTTTATATTCAAAAACCGGAAATTTTTCTTTACTAAATTTAATAACTCTTACATTCAATCATATAAACTTTTCACCCGTAGAATTAGTTTTTTTAACTGTAAAATTATTTTTAGCAAACATGGCAAAATCGTAAAAATCTGTCCCCGCCATTTCAATTACTGAAAATTTATTAGTTCTAGTTGATGCACTCCTTACCAATTGACACCAATCACGTGGGTGGTGAATATTCATTGATGTTCGTTTTTTTGCTCTTTCAATGAGTGCATGGTCACTATCAACTTCCATGTGTGTATGGCCGGGTACGAGAAATTTATGTTCTATGTTCAAAAGTTGAGGCGAGTATTTTAGTGCAAATAATAAAGCTGTGCAAATAATAGAATTTTCGTTTTGTCCCGAACATGAATCTGAATACATGCTTAAGGTTTTAGCATTTGGGTGAAGCAACGGAAGTCTCACAGTGATAAATTCGTACAAGCACGAAGCTATTTGATTGGCCCCCCTACCACCACTACATTCTGGCCACATGTAGCAATATGCGTAATCAGTCGTAAAATCGTGGATTGTCAGATTAAAGACCCATAGTTGTCTTTTATAAAATGCTGATTGAGTATTCAGCATAGGAGTAGGTAGACATTGTTGTAAATCGAATGCAATAACACAAATATCCGAGTCAGTTTTAGCCAAAGCCTTATCTTTGCGTTTTTCAGTGTAAGCACTTTCGTAGCTTTCCTGATGTAGTCTCAGTTGCTCCCGTACTTGTACGATTTGTTCAGCATCTTGTAAATATTGGAGCTTATTTTGTAACAAGTTACATTTATTGCATGTATCTATACTTGGTTTCTTAAATGATAAGTTCATATCTTTCAAAACTTTGCCATATACAGTTTTGCAGACGGGGTTACTATTTTCTTTACAATAAAGCTGATACATAGTATTGAGGGAAAGGTCAGAGCTAAGGTACTTTTTAGCAGTCTTGGCTCGAGAGTAATGGCTTTCGTACGCCGGGAATTTATTGATATGCTGTTCTACCCCTTTCAGTCGCTCGTTAGAATTTTTTTTGTAGCTGGCAGCACGCCCCCTTTCACTTTTAGTTACACGACCATATTTTTTTATTTTTTCACACACGGTCTGAAGAAAGCGATTACTCTCACCAAGAGTTTTCAAAAGACAACTTTTACATATTTTGTAATCTTCATTAAAATAAACTATTTTATATGTATTGCTGTATTCTCGTTTTCCTTTGCCTCCGATTGTATGTGTTTTTTTATTATTAATTTTAATAAAGCGTTCAGTATATTTAGCTCTCTCATCGTACGAACCCAAACCCCAGTACTCCTTAAAAATAAATTCTCTTATGTCATGGGATATACGACTATTGCATTTCATGCGACAGTCCGTTAGTGGGCCCAAATTTCTTCCAGGTTTCATTTTACCCAGTTTAGTAACATAACTCTTGCCTGCATTGCGTAAAATTAATCTAGAATCTCTATCAGCCCTTCTTTCCTTTAATGATTTTCGTTGTTTTTTATTTGAATGCGAGCATCCAGGCTCTGGTCCTGTGGTCGTGCTACCTGAGTCATCAGAGCTTTCAGGAATTATCAGTTTTTTGGTATATGTTTTTTTTGGTTTACCAGTCGACGTGCTTGTTTCAGTTGAGTCGGTTTCACTGTTTGGTATAAAATCATCACTGCTACCCGAGCTGAAATCTAAAATTCTAGGTGATAGTCCAGTTTCCATACCCTCTGATCCACTGCTAATATTTTCTCCATATTGATCGTCTTTTTCAAGTGTAGTTTCTTCTATCTCCTCTTCACATTGATCCACTTCTTCTAAGGCCGTCTTTTTACAGGATTCTATTTCTATTGTCTCTCCGGGCTGATTAGATTTTTTTTCATTTATTATTTCTTCATGTACCATATTTTCTTCATCCCTCTGTAGCTGAACGCCTTCCATAATCTTATCTATTCGTTTTTTCATTATAGACTGTAAAAATAACAGTTCAAATTAATATCGAAGCGTCACATTAAAGCCATTCAAGGTAGAATTTCTAGCAGAGCGTCAGCGTCAGTGTGACATGAAAATGTATGGACGATGGCACTCAGCGGCTGACTTGGCGTCACGGCCCAGTGCCGCCATCCATACATTATCATTTCGCACTGACGCTGATGCTTGGCTCGATTTTCCACCGTAAAAGAAAGAAGAGCAGATAGAACCAGGGCTCGGAAACCGGTTACTTAACCGGTTTCCGGGCTTTATTTGATAGGGTCCCCCACCACCCTTGCTCGCACAGTTTGAAGAACAAATTGATAAAATGTAGCCAGGAAAAAAGTTAGGCCCACTAGCTGATTTTTGTTTTTGAGATACACCGAAACTGCTATACGGATTTTTTTATAAAACCTCGCAAATATAGTATACATGCAATAATTAATGTAATTCATTACAAAATGTTTATAAGACGTACAAGCATACGTGCAATGAAACTACACCAGGAAAGAGCAAAGATACCTATGTTTTGATTAAAAGTATTGTTGACAATTGATTAACAACAACGTCTGCCTATCCCTATTATACCTACTGAATACTCAGTTAGCATTTAATAAATAAGAATTAAAATACATTGTTAGGCTACCTATATTATTATTATTAATTATCATAATAGTCTGTTTTACGATTAGTAAGTTCGAAAATTAGGTATTCTTTTTATAAATTAATTAATATTGTTTTAAAATAGGTATTTATAAAATACTGTATAATACGACAATATTATTGAATTCTTAAATCAATATAAAATACATGTTCTTTGTAAACATTTAAATAACAAAATTGTTACATAATTCGTGTAAAATGATACAAGTCTTACCTTACGCATCGTAGTTGTGTGCTGTAACGCACGACGCATCTGTCCTGACGCACGCCCGAGACTAAGGGTGCGTTTCCATTGAAGCGGAGACGAGCAGTGCTGAGCGGAGACGTGCGTGAATCAACCAATTACAATAGTGGAAATCCTCATCGCGTCTCCCGTCTCGTTTGTGATTGGACGATTCCTGCACGTCTCCGCTCAGCTCCGCTCGTTTCTGCTTCAGTGGAAACGCACCCTAAGAATCCCGCGTCGCCTGCGCTCTTTCCATGCGTCCCGCGGGGAAGTAGGGAGTGGGGTGCGTAAGAGCTGCGCGAACTTGTATCACTGTGTACTACGTATTTTTTTGCTAATTTAGTTCTAAAACGCAATGCAGTTTTGATTCTACTATATTAGTATCATTATTCACGTAATCATATGTCCTATTTCCCTTATGTTCTTACTAATAGAATTAATATTAAATTTGTAATCACATCAAAATTGGCTACATAATTACGTGTAAATTGTTTGATTAGCAGTTGTATCATTAGTCACATATTTTTATGAAAATAAATTTGTGTTTGTATGGTTCATGTACAAATGTAACACTTTTCACTAGAATGTATTGTTTCAATTTTTTAATGTTTTGTGATAGGATTTCATTTGTATCACTTTGGATTAATTGAAGTAAAAACTTTCGGTTCGCGTAAGATGTGGTAACTTGAGTCGTATTAAAATACATTTTAGAAATATAAATATCGGTTCGGAGCACTTTGGTATGAATCAAAAAGTATTATTTTACACAATAATTTCAATAAAAAATAGCTTACTTATATCAATGTACACAAAAAAATCTGATTCATTTTTAATCTTATAACAACGGGGATAAGATAGAAATTAAGTAAATTTTTTTTTAATAAGTTTAATCAGAGAATATAAAAACCGATCTGGGTCGACATGTATCACTTTTCACTGAAGGTACAGTGACAACATACAGTATATAAATCTTCAGTCCAATTATTACTGTACACAGCGTTCAACATTTAATATGCATCTTTAGTGCCAGTTAAGGTGAAATAATATGGAGATAATGAGACTGTTGCATTTACAATTTATCTCGATCTCATTTAGAAATTCTATATATTATAAAGAATTTCTAAATTCGTTAAACCTGTTCAAAAACAAGTCTACCTTAGGGCATATTGCATTATATTGCCTGCACATTCTGCATAACGGATTGTTTTCCGAGACATTATTGTTACTAGCGGGAATACTGGATAATTGTGGAGTGCGCACAGATCGAGTTGGTATTTTAAAGTTAACCTGGTCAAGTAATTAAATGTCAAAGGAGCCATTAGCAATGTACTATGCAATGTACTTAAATCACTAACCCATCTCCTTTTCTCAAGACTCTTCATGTGACAGTGTGTGTTGCTCCACTTTATTACGCGATATTTGCCAGGCGAATACTCCGAATAACTCACACAAACTAAGAATAGGTAGGTAAATGATTTTTTTAAATTTCGAAATTAGGGTAGGTAAGTACATTGCTACAAGGATCTTGTGGCGCTCGAATAAACCTGGCAGAGGGCGCTGTTGGTAAATATTTGTGCAATAGTTTGTGAAATGTATAGAAAACACAAGATAGTTCCAATTTTGGCATATTGAACTTTACAGAAAATAGTGGAGACCGCAAATCGGCAAACGTAAGGTGGAGCGTCGATCTTCCTACGGGGTAGCAGCAGTATGAGGCCAAGGATCGAGTAAAATGGCCTGCGATTAGAGAAGCCTATGTCCAACAGTGGACTGCAAAATATAGGCTGATCGTGAACTTAATAAAGAGCGGTAAGAATTAAATAGACGACGCTCTCCAAAGCCTGACTTTTTCTAAAACTTGATGTACCATATTTACGGGCGGGTTCAGTTCCAAGTCTATTCTAAGGAAACACACAACAAACGCAAAACATAAGTCTCTTATCAGAGACAATAATGATATAATGAATCTTGTTTATCGCGGACACAGTGATGTAAGCCAGTGTAGTCTCAGCCTTAGAACTGTATACAAATTAGCTAGGGTTTGTGTTAATCCCTCTGAGAAGAGATAAGGGGAAGCAAAACCTTGTTTTCTTGTTGATCGGGGATTTAAACGACAACATTGTGGAACTGCTTGTCATCCTGGGCTGTTTAGGATAGTGGACTGTGAAGTTTAGACCGTGTTTCGAAGGAAATGGTCGCCTAAAGTACGCATTATTTGAATGAAGGGATGCCCTTTAATAATGATTCTTAAAGTAATGTGCAACAATCGTTTTCAGCTAAAGCGCTGGACTGGCATTTTAGCAGCCAACGCAAGAACGATCATCATCAGCAGCAGCGACAGCAACAACAGCACCAGCAGTGTAGTCTCAGCTTAGCACAAGCATATTCACATACGTTTAAAAGGTCACCGGGAATAATACTAGTAATGTGCAACCTTCATTGCAATAAAATCTAAAAGTAAAATAACATAACATAACATCACGCCTTGTTTTCAAGGGGTTGGGCAGAGGTGTACCTATAGTACACCCACATTTTACCAGTTATATTTTAAGTCCCATGTAATAGGCGACGAGCCTATTACTATCAACTGGGCACAAATCCCGACTCCAGGCTGCTACTGAGAAATTCCAGATAGAAAAACCCAATAATACTTTGTCCGACCTGGGAATCGAACCCAGGTCGTAGCGGCCCAGCAGTAGCGGTTGCAACCAACGAGGCAGTCAAAAATAAAATATTATATTTTATTACAAAGATGGTAGTATTCTTTAACATTAAAATATCATAGCAAAATACATCAAGCTAGCAAATCAGAACTGAAAAGGGATAGTTAAAAAATATGAGTAAACTTCATAGATGCCAGCACAGTGTATAACTACTAACTATTAAGATGAATATCGAAAGGAATCATGGCCATAAAAAAACCCTTTAACGGGTGGACAAACATTTTTTTAAATACCTAAGTATATGCACGGTACTCTAGTGCTCATTCATTTACACACCCACACATGGGAATCAGTATGCAATATCAAAGCTTTGATAGAATTTCACAGAATAATCCAACAGAAAATGTATCCGTGTATTTGAATAACTGAATATTGAAAACTGTGATGTGTTTACTTTGGTATGTGGTTTCCATAAATGTTACCTACTATATGGATCAAAATAAACAAAAAACGAGTTATTTTATATCAACGTTACGACTGACAATATCAACCGGTCTATGATTACCTTCTGTAAAAAATCTCAGCATGATAATTTAGGTGAAGTGAGCTTGAAGTGAGTTGTAGTGTTATTAAGTTTTCACGGCATCAAATGGAATGACAGCTCATTTCAAGCTCACTTCAGCTAAGTTTTATTTTTTTACAGAGTAGGTAGTCTTCTATTGTTTCATTATATTCATTGGTAAGTCAGAAATTCATAGATACCGTAAATAACTATCGTAGATTTCCGGTATCATTTTCAATAGAAGCCCAAAGGTTAGTCAGAAGAATTAGTTTAAAAAAAAGTGTGTGTATATCAGCTCCGACGCTCGACTGGAGTTTACTCCGTGAAAGGTGCGCAAGGTACGTTGTGCAGAAAAACGTAACGCTTTTGAGTTAAAGCTTGTATTAATTTCACTCCTCATAAAATTTCTATACTCCCGGCCTTATATGAAAATCGATTCATAAGGAGTAAACTCCAATAAATGGTTTCAATTACAATCTCAATAATACCAGTAACTATATTTTATGCCGACAAAACACTAATTAAACTCAAAGAATCAGTCAAAAGCGGAGCTAAACGAAGCTAGCTCACATCGAATTTTCCGTAAATTTATCGAGCTGCACTCTAGATCCAGCGGTGGCAACCGCTACTGTGCTGAACATGAGGTCTTGGTTTCAATTGCCAGGTCGGGACAGTGTTATTGGGTTTTCCCATCAAAATACCTCCGTCAAAGTCTGGAAATGTGCCCGGTTGATAGCAATAGACTCGCCCCCTTTTATATGGTAGGCACTTAGCATAAGCATAGCATAAACCAGCCTATAATGTTCCCACTGCTAGGACAGAGAGAGCGGGCTGTGATCCATCACGCGGGCCCATTGCGGGTTGGTGGATGTCACATATCTTCGAATTTTCAGTTCTAGGACATGCCGGTTTTTTCACGATGTTTTCCTTCACCGTTTTGAGAGCAGTGGTAATGAAATCATTTACACAAAGTAAAACACCTGCTTGGGTTCGAGCCCACGACCTACAACTCGTAAGTCGGAGCCGATACCACTGGGTCACCACTGCTCATTGTACTTATTTATGTAAATGTAATATATCTGGCGAAATGTGGATATACTATACACCTTGATTTGGAGAAAACATGCGTGATGATATGTATTTAAGTGCTAATTAAAATGAAATAACCTACCAAATACAGAGCTAAACAAAACTAGCTCACGTCCAAACAATTTCCCGTAAATTTTATATCGAGCTGGCTTCTAATGTACTTAATTGCAGGCGTCCCGCGTGCCTGTGCACACAACGTTAGCGGCGCATCGCCATGCCATATCGTTGCTTGCTAATATGGAAGCAAATTTCATTTTAATGACCCAACCCGGCCAGTGATACCATCTACGCTCGATTTACTTCGGACAGGGCTGCCAGAGGCTGCCTTGCGCAACTAATGAACACGCAACTTCGCTTTTATTTCGGTATTTCGTTTTGTTTAAATGTGTTTTGATAAAGTTATTGATCGAGAATAATATAACTGTTACCTACAAGAAAGGTTGGTGGCCAAAATGTGTAAAAACGTAGCGACTGTAACCTGTATTTGAATGTATTGTTACTTATCACGTCATCAATACGTTAACCAAGAAAATAAAATCCTGCATAAACCTTCTTTTACCTATTTATTATACTAAAACCATAGTACAAAAATGATACGCAGTTCAGTATAAAAATAATGGTTTCGTAAATCTAATCCGAGCTTAATTAACGCTCAGGGACGGAAAGTAGATGTCAGTTATTATTATGACAGTAACAACCACCCCGTGTAGTTTATTTACGCAAAAGCAACAGTTATTTGACAAATTACGAGTACCAGCCCTGCATTTATAACTAGATGCTTAATTCTAAATACATTTCGGAATTCATGCAACTCAAGCGTGATATCTGCATATCGCATCACTTTCTATCACGGTTTTACGACAAGTGGATTGGCTGTATCCTCTGTAATAGTCAATTAGTTTTATGGAGCGCCGCTTATGGCAGCCCTCACACCGCGGGGTTTCGCTTCGTCGCCGCATTCAATAGCTTTTGTGTGGGACACTTACCTTTTGTCGTTGCGACAGAATCATGACAGAAGGCCCCCAGTTGTTGAGATTGTACTGATTTACGACGCAACCGTTGAAATTGTGCTTTTATTTCATACAGCACTGAATCACGCTGAAGTCTTTATCTAAAATATTAACGTTGTTTTATGTCGGTTGTTGTTCTCAAAGGTTTTACATGACCGATGTTCAGACCGAGGTTCTAAAGGAAAATAATTATATGGCAGGCTTTCTGTATTTTATTACACGACTGCCCCAAAAAGGAGTGTAATGTTTTCAGGGTTTTATGTATGGTTGTGAGTTTCTTTATTCCACTATAACTTTTAAACGCCTGAGCTGATTTGGATGTATGGGGTATCGTGAGAATCCTTACACCCTCTAGAGTGACACTGGCTATAATTTGCAGTCGGGGGACCTCTTAGTTTAAACCCCCAGACAACAATGACAATTTTATTGATCTGTTTAGTCAGGAAGTAAATGAGTGACCTTTTGTATAAAGATTAACTAATACAACTTGTTTTTTACTTTTTATTTCGTTTTTTGGCAGGGCAGTCTTGTTATTATTGTTTTTTTTAATTTCAAGTATACTTTAATTCGCCACTTATTTGGTAAGTGAAGTAACTGTGTTATCAGGAATTCGTTGGCTCGTAGCAGGTCATTAAGATTCTGTAGGTAACAAATTATAGTCATATATCTACTTGGTATAATGATTACCTACAAATATGGCACCGAATAATTATTATAGATTAATATAAATGGAAACAATATTTCCTAGACATACCAAAATACTCGACCGGGCCCGGCGGTAGAAATAATCTCGATAGCCATAATCTCGATACCCGTATTAAGTTTGGCTCACTAACTGCTAATCGATATCACGTGCAAGTTTATCATGGAATAAGATCGAAAGTGTATCTTTATAAGCTTCTTATCACAGCTCCGTTTTAATATCACGAATCGAATCCTGAATCAAGGCTTCAGTCTCCTACAAAAAAAAAACCAGACAAAACGTAGGCTGAGTGTATCAGACTATTCTACTTTTATAAGGTAGGAAACTATCTCCAGTAAATGCCGAAGCTCGATTGTAGTTAGGAAATTCGAATTCCGTCGAATTCCAATATCTAGGGGTCTTGTTAAATCCGACTAAAATGCGAGAGGAACTTTTCGTTTTTGTACACGAAAGGGGAGGGCCGGAGACGGCACGTGAACCCAGTAATTAATGCGAAACAAGGAGAAATAAAACATATTCACACCGAACTGTGTAACTGGCGGGGCGTATAATTAAAACATCACTTAGGTAGAATCGGATGAAAGAGTTTCAGATACGTTCAAACACGACGTGCGCTGTGGTTGGTAACGCTTTTTGTTGAAAAATTCTTTTTGGATCGTACAAAGAATTGTCAATTTTTATTTACAGCATGCGGAGCGGAACTGCAGGCCAACCACCACCTCTTAAGGTGAAAGCGCCAGGGTTGCCCGCGAAATTCAAATTTCCTTACGTTTTTTGCAATTTGCAGATCAGTATTAGGTTGTATGTTGATTGAAATATGATTCGCGACCGTAACAAATATGAGTTTACAGAATTATAATTATTAATGTCATCAATACAATTCTCTAAGACCAAGTAAGTCTATTGAATGACTTTTTTTATGAAATCATAACATTTCAGGATTATACTAACTTAAGGAATTGTATTACTAATTCTAATATTATAATTATATAAATACATATTTGTTACGGTCGCGTATCATACTTTGATCAACATACACCCAGACACTGCGCTGCAAATCGCAAAAATCGTAAGAATTTTTGAATTTCGCGGGCTACCTTAGCGCTTCCCCCTTAAAGCAGTATTATTTTAATGTTACTTCAGTGTGAGAAAGAGATGGAGCTATACAGGACGGTTAGCTCCATCTCTTTCCCACACTGAAGTAAGATTACAATATTACTGCTTTAAGAGGTGGTGGTCTAGCTCCTGAACGCATTTATAAATTGGCTTTTAAAACTTGATTTAATTCTTTTGCGGTCGTAAAGTATCGGATTCGATTTATTTTTATTGGATTAAACAAACGTGTGTAATGAATGAGGCTACAGCAGTACCAACCAGTAAACAGTTTTGAGTGGCAAAATAACATAGTCAGAAAAGCCCCTGCGAACCTAAATTTTTCAAGAATTCCCAGAAACTCCCGACCCCGTAAACGTCGATAGACGGAGCTTAGAAATAAATAATGCATTTACAGTGAATTACTACTATGAAACATGTTATATTGTGTTGAGGTAAGTTCTAAGAGTATTGTGACGCTCGCTTTAAGTAAAGATTATAGTTTGTGGTTAGAAATATACAGGGTTATTTAAATTGGCTAACTAAACTCCGCAGACGCTACGGGATCGATATCTAAACATGATAAAACAATTTTTTTATTTTTTTTGTGGGGTCATGGACCGCAGTTATTTTGGTCACTGGAAATATCAGTTTATAAAATCTGTTTTTTTTTTTTGTGTAAACACAAAGGTGATGGGTATCGATATCTAAACACAATAAAACTTAAGAAAACAGTTTTTCTCAACTCATACTTCAAGTAACAACACTAACAGCGTTCGTTGACCTCCCAAAAAAACCATCAAATCTTTTCATTTTACCGTGTTTAGATATCGATACCCATCGCGTCTGCGGAGTTTAGCTAGCCAGTTTAAAATAACCCTTTACGGAAAATAAGTGGTTTGGAAGCTTATACAAGGTGGAAATGACAATACGACAATAAATGAAACTGCGTCGGTATATCTATTTATTGTCATTCCCAGTCTGCATACAAAAATACAACCAAATATATCCAATAGTTTAGTCACTATAGCTAGTCAAAGATTGGCAAAACCCATAGTCGGCCCATACTTGCTATTTATACTCCATTAAAATTAAGATTAGAAATTTAAGCAAACCTTTTTTACAGTCCGTTTAAGAGGGCTATCACATTTTGTCACCTCTCTCGCTCACACGGGACCAAATTTTTAAGAATGTTAAATGAAAATATACTTTTTTGAAAAATGTGATCAATGGGCTCCCTACTAAATAATATTAATTTAATAGGTAATTATTAAAAACACATTTTTATTGTAGCATTTATTTAAATCATCTCAAAAACAGATCATAATATTTATTGAGCTAAGTTTATTAGATAACACAATAGAAATGTGTTTTTAATAATTACCTATTAAATTAATATTATTTAGTAGGGAGCCCATTGATCACATTTTTCAAAAAATCATCTTTTCATTTAACATTCTTAAAAAATTGATCCTGTGTGAGCGAGAGGGGTGATAAAATGTGACAACACTCTTAACAGTTTTGACTTCTATTCCGTAGCCCTAAGGATGGCATTAAAAGCAAAACCAGTTGGTTTAGATTTATTTGATAGTTTCATAATAATCTTTTTCATTAATTAGTATTGTCAGTGGTTTCATTTATTGTCGTATTGTAGTCTCTACATTGTATACGAGAGCGATACAATAAGTACTATAAAGGTTTGATGCCGGTGGCAATCTTATGTGTCACAGGCCGTTAAGTATTTGCCTATGGGCACGTTCGAACACCAGCAAGTGTCGAACGTATTTGAATTTGAAGGATAAGCCAATTCGTTTTGTATAGCGGTCGATAGAAAATAGCCGTGCTGTGTAGCCGTGTCTTGTAAATGTGTTTTCTATAAGTGGAAACATATCATATATAACAATATAGTGCGTTTTTGTGTCTGAATCATAGTAGTTTAGCTGTACTTACACTAAAAACATCAGACACCAACTTAACACACGTAGTAGTCTGCTTGGCCCCCATAACATCCATGCAGATTGCTACAGTAACTAGTAAAATAAAAAAATTATAAAATGAATGATCAAACATGAAAATATTGGGCTCTTTGGCTTTATAAAATGTTATATCTTCGCCGTCTGAAAACCAGAGCTTTTCTTCTTATGGAGGAAAACTTGCTAATATTTTTCTTTATTTCAATCCTTCTTGTATTCATAAAATACTTTACAATTTGCTAGATTTTTTTAACGTTTTATATGAGACTGTACCAAACTAAACTAACACATTTGCTTTCCATCTTCTCGCCATATTTTAGTTACATACAGAATTTTTCAGGGCTTTAAAATTTCTTGAGCCTTGAAGGCTCTAGAAATTTTATGATATTTTATTTCAAACAATAGTACATTACGACAACATTATTAATTATAAATTCCAGAATCAACGACGAACAACAGTAATTTTTCACGCGTCAATATGTTCATTTGTTTTTTTTTACTTTATACAGCTCTATTTGTTAAGCTAGTTCGAGATTTAAATAAAATCTTTGCTAAGGTAACATAGCAAAGATTTTATTTAAATCTTGAACTGGCTTTGGCTGGTTTTAGTTTTTCGCGCGAAAAGTTCGTTACATTTTTAAATTACACGACAGATATGAGTTGTCATGGTAATTTATTCGACCGCTAAACACGATAGTTATGAATTTTCATACTAACATTGCTGGCCGCTGGTCGCATGTATTTGAGTAGAACAGTATTTTGGATTTATCTCGAAGAAGGTTGTCGCAATAATGCTTCAGTTTCCAAGTACGTTTGAGAAAAAAAAATAGGCTTAATCTAAGTTTAGAAGTTAACAAACCTTTGCAATAACTTTGTATTTGATCAATGCGAAACATATTTCATGCTGATCAATTTATCCATTCAAAATTAATAGCCTTTTGTGAACAAGAAATCGATTCAGACCAGTGATTCCTAAATTATAAATACGAAACTTTGTTAGAAACATTGGGAAAATAAATAATTGATTCTGTTTCGGCGAAGTAAGAAAAAACAAAAGTTTTTTTGTGAAATATTATTTTGATAATGACTTACTTACTTAAAATGTTCGTTAACATTGGCACACTTGATAACTTGGCGTCACCATTACATACCATTATATACCTGTGCCACAACAAAATAGGTTTCCGTTCCAATTTTGTGTATTTTCCATTAAAATAACCACAGAATACATTTTGTAAGTGAGCAACTTTATCTCTTCCGAGAAATTCTGCTGACTATTCTAAGGGTATCCTGAGCGGTACCCCTGATAACGTGACCATTTTCTTTTTGTGGGAATCAAACTAATAGTTTCCCGAGGGCTTATAGAACGTAATAAATTTTATTTCATCTTGACGTATCTGCCTTTTTCTATTAGTTGCGCAGTTGCGATCTATCCGAGCGGAATTGATTTCCTTTATAAAACAAAAAGGCCCGTTTATCTTCATAATCTTCGAGGTTTTATATACTCCCAGCCATGAGTTATAGACGATCAGATTATTAACTAAATTATTTAATGATTCGTTAATTTCAATAGCTTAAATACACGCGCACATACACATACATAAACTCACGCCTTCATCCCATGGGGGTAGGCAGAAACTACAGAACGCCACCTGCTACGATCCTTACATACTCCTTTTGCCTCGTTTACGTTCATACATCTAGTCATACACGCACGCCGGTTGCGAGTACTACGTACCTGACCTTTCTGAAGAACATCACTAATAAGATCACTATAATATAATTATGTCTTCCTAGGACCTAGGGCGTCCCCTCCCGGCGTTTTCACAAGCCATAACATATAGCTTAAATAATCAAGTAATAAATTTTATTAAACTTAACTACTTTGATTAGTTTATTCTGCGAAACTGTAATGATCTTATGCATTCATTAGGAACCCGTCGCACCAGTAATAGCTGATTAAAATACTAAACGAAACCGTGCTACTTAATTAAATTAATGATCAGGCGCTTTATGTGCCACAAACAATAGCTGCAAATTAATAATTTTATGCGAAATAATTTGCGAAACAAATTATCAGCCGTTCTGCAGATTATAATCAAGCTTCTTCTTAACATAGCTATAATATTATTAATAAATTCATAACAAAATTAGGACATCATAAAGCTATTGTTCTTCGGTTCATTACGTTAGCCGTTGGGATTAAACATTGCCGTTAATTCGCCTGCGAAGACAATAATTAATGCTGACCCGTGGCCCTTTAAAATGGTAGAATCACCAGTTATCAGAGACCTCTTCTAAATCCGACCTTTGCTGCTCACAATCGAAACCGAAATGAAATTCGGGGGGCTAGAGGTCAAACGTAGCTGGTGGTTTGTTCTGTGCGTGTGCGTGTGAAATTGTAATTCTAAAACGTGGTCATTATCCATGCAGTGAGCCTGGATATGGGACAGGCGGAGACAGGGGTCCCTTGACACGAGAAGCAAGATTAGTCCCACATACAAAGTTTTAAATTAATCGCGGGCTGTGGATGGAGGTTAAAATAGTGTGTAATGCGTGGGTACTTAAGCGACTTGCCCGTTGTTTTATCTTTGTGCTCTCGTAATTATTTTACAGGCTTTGTTGTTTCTCTACGAATGAATAGCTGTAGTTTGAGTTAGTCTCGCGTTGAATCACGTAGTACGTTCATCTAAATTATGATTAAGTAAACAGTACTCAGTGAATACGTAACATTTCAAATTAACGTTTCAGTATTGAAATATGTTTATTTTACTGTAAAGTGAGTTTTATTTAGTTTGTAATGTATTTTTAGTTTGTTTAATGTAGCTATTTGGTTTGACTAACTGCTGAAAATAACTTTATCGTTGGTAGCGGCTAACGTTTTATAAAATAAAAGTGATTATCATTTTGTGAGGACTACGGTAAGTATCTAACTCAAACTCAAAGCATTTATTTCAAATAAACCAATTACAGGCACTTTTGAATTGTCAAAGTGTCGGTCAGTTAGTCAGAAAGTTGAAGCTAGTTGCCCATTCCAAAGCGTAGATCTCTATGGAGAAGAACGGGCAAGAAACTCCACGGACACTCTTTTAAATCAAAATACTGGTTATATCATTCATGTTGAAATTAAGTATGTGAGAACAACGTGGAAAGACGTGCACATTAAAAGCTTCCGCAACAAAAAGATAAAAACCAAAAACTATTCAAAAATTTAAAAAAGCCGTGGCAGCTAAGAGATGACCAGTCCCTACTGACGGCGCCCGCTCACGAACATGACGCATGGATCAGCACCATTCAACTCAACCATTTTGAAGGGAACTTAATGATCCAACACACATGCCACCACCATTATATCATATCATATCTCCACATTTGGGAGCAGCCTGGTTGAAAAATAATCGAATGGACTGCGACGACAATTGCGAATATAAGAAAGAAGAAGAAAGAAGCCGCGACGTTCAAGATGTCCGCCATCAAAGCAAAGAACACTTATTTATGGCCACGTACGTCTTGTCCAACTGCAGTTATAGTACGCGCCAAACTTTATGGCGGCTGTGAAGTGCGCTACTCGCTGCGCAGTACCGCACCCCTCACCCCCGCTGACACGTGAATTTGTTACTGCGCAGCGACTCGCCTCATGTTCCGAGCCGCCATAAAGTTTGATTCGGGCTGTAGCTGGAAGCTCATACGCTTAGTCCTGGATGATCCTGCATGATCGAGTTCCCATTCATCTCCTTGTAGACTAGTGCCTTAAGAACACACACACAGTTCCAACACAAAAGTTTTGAAGTTAAGTACTTGTTATTTTAATTTTGTTACGAATTGGACACGATTCACCATCTTGTGGTGTCTATAGGCTTTGAAGAAACACACACACAGTTCACACATCCAAGTTTTGAAGTTACCGCATCTTGACCGCGGAAGGTCTCGCAACCAACGCCAGCTCCTGAACAAAGAACTACAACTCCCTACAGTCTACGTCACCTCGCCGGACGCAATTACGTTATGCCACGGTTTTTTATGATATTTTTACGTACTAATTTAATAGTGTAGTTAGTAACCCTCTGCGGATTTTTTTAATTCATTAACTACTTAATTTTATTTTCAAATCTGTAAAATGCGAGATACCTTGGTTCTCTGATCTTTTTCCATAACGATATATTTTGGTAGCGTTACTTACAAAGCGATTGCAATCGTCTAGTTAGTATTATTTCTCTTTCGTTATTCGCGTACCTATCGGACCAAAGTTCTCTAATTATTTTTCCTTCACACAAAATCAACCTGCAACTCTTTTGATACCATAATATTCATTTTTTTTTTACCTTTTAATGTTTTTTTTTCTACTTTCATTTTGAACAAAATTAAACGTGTTGTAGCAAAAAAGTGCTTCTCCTTCTTTTATTTTCTTTTCGCTACAACGTGTAGAGTGCGGCGCGCGGGCAAAAATTTTATTCTGCACGTGACATTACAGATGGCGCGCGTGACGCGGCCAATAAAGACCCGTGATTGGCTGATTGAACATGACGTAGCAACGTTGCCATTACTCGAAATACTGGAACGCTACCTGCTAGCTATTTGATGTAAGGAGCTCTAGCTTCTGCCCGCGACTTCATCCGGGTGAAATTTCTTGTTTTAACCTAAAATATACCCTATGACTTTCAGGAATACTGTAGCTTTCCATTAGTGAAAAAAATTTTGGAATAGGATCAGTAGATCCGAAGATTACTTCCTACATACAAACTTAAAATTTTACCTCTATAGAATATTAATATTGATTCATCATCATCATCATCTACAGCCCGTTTTCACCCACTGCTGAGCATAGGCCCCTTTTTTCATAATATTGATTAGGGCCGATAAATAAATAAGAACGAATTATGATTATGAAACAATCATGTTTTCTTTTTCTACACTTTTGAGTAGTTTCAGTTCAAAATCAAAATTTAATTTCATCAAATAAATTTAAAAAAAACCGGCCAAGTACGAGTCAGACTCGCACACGAAGGTACTATTCACTGTGGGGTCACTATTCTAAAAAAAATACTTCAGTTAAAAAGACACGTTTCTTGATATGGGCCCGGGGTAAGAATCGTGTTTTTAAACCCTTTAATTTTTTACTTTATTTTATTTTTATTATGTTTTGTTATAGCGGCAAAATAAATATGCAGTCTGTGAAAATTTCAACTGTCTACCTATTACAGTTCCTGAACAGCCCGCTGACAGACAGATGTACAGACGGCGGAGGCCTAATAATAGGGTTCCATTTGGCACTCTTCGGGTACGGATCCCTAAAAACCGATCAACTATTATAAAAAGTGAATAATAATGAAATAAATATAATTAAGTAGACCCTTCAATAAACCCAAATAAAAGACGATTTAAAAAAAAATGGTATTCGTACAACATATTCTTTGTAACTTTAACAACACTAATGATTTTATTAAAAATATTCTGTTCACCTCGCCCGAGAAAATGACAGTAACGACATACCTGTGAGAGAGAAATTATTTAATGATTTTTTTGAATTGTTTAATAATATTTTTATCAACTTCCGCTATATGAGGGTATTGTAACTGACAACTTGTTTCCCCACTATACGAGTGAATCTTGCTTTAAAAGGGGCGCACTGTCTCTCGACAGATCAGAAGCTGTCCGATAGCGGATACGGCACAACGGTGCTCTGAACTGTCAGGTATGTTTTCTTAAATAATGTTGTAATGTTGAATAACTCTTTTTTTATGTTGTATTTTTTTTACTGTGTTATTATTTTTAAATTCTAATATACTATTTATTGTTGTTATGAAGTATAGCTGTGTCACTTACTGATAAATATAGTAACGAACCTATTTATGTCTATTATTCTACCCTACCTACCACATACCTAACAAATTCAACGATGTGAGCACAAAGTACAAATTTTATTACGCAGTAAAATGTGAAATTAAATCAAATAATTTTCGATATAACGCCTGCGTAGGCGGCTAGGCGCCGTAAACTCAAATGTGCAAGCGAAGGGCTTTGGAAATTCTATTTTTATAAAACTGGAAGTCGTTGAAAAATGAGATTTTTTTTGCTGATGTGTGCCTTGATTTACATTTACGTACCTAACTGAAGGTTTATAACTTCTCATATTGGCAAAATTGTTACCATTTAATTTTGGGGTTCAGTATCTCAGAAATATTAAAAACTAATGGTTCACTATAATGGCTGTCTGTAAAAAATATTTAATGCACACAACATTATCGACACCTCATGGGCACGGAATAAAATAAACAGTGGAACCACTGCACTTGGTAACCCTTCGCTTTTTTATAGTACAGTTGCTATTTTTTTGGGTAGAATAAACCCTTTTTAGCGTATATTTAAAAACCTCAATCGCTAAAGTTTCTTTCGGGATTTGTGGGATAGTGGGAATATCAAGGGTAGGGAAGATCACTGGCGGGTAAAAATTTGTTTCCAAGCAATATTATAATAATAAGGCTTAGTCGATGGAGCCCCGCTACGCAGGGCTCCAATTTCTGAATGGTTTTAAAAAAATAACCATGAAGGAGATGGTGGAGTCTAACCTAACCTAATCTAACCTGTGCGAGTCGGGATGCCCCAAGTCGCGAGCTTGCTTCGCTCGCTCTTGGATCCTAAGTTCTCCTAGCATTTTGTAAATAAGATGAGTTAACAAACTGTCAAACGTTAGCGTCACGGTCACTTACATTCGATTACCTACGTTTCGGTACCCACGATCTTTTACTCTACAAATAAAACTTTATTATTTTTAATTTAATTAATTATATTATTTGCTTCAAAACAAAAATTAATAAACGAAATTGAGTTCATTACTGTAGCAGCATTTAAAAATGAATTCCAGCTTATACTAAAAACCATTAAAATGTCCGAAACTTGAGGATTTTTTTCTCAAAAACTAGGCGTTTGCGCAGTATGAAATTTTGCGAAAATGTTGTACAAGAAAACATCTATATGCTTTAAAATTGTGAAGCTTGGCACGCGCGGGTGACTAACTGCAGTGTAGCCACAGTTGAAGAAAATAAATCAGTTTTATCTAACCCATGGGTAAAAGGCGAGATTTTATAAAATGTGCGATATTTCCGAAAACTCTAGCATATGCATAAGAGCTACAAAAAAACCTTGTTCTTTAATAAATCATAGGTCTTGTCGCCATGCAGCATTAGAACAATATTTTTTAATATATTTCCAGTTTATGTAAATAAGCTTAAGTATATTAGGTAAAAAGGTAAAAAGAAACGTCTCTTGAAATTCCTTTGTTCCAACTCCCGGCTTAAGAGGGTATGACATTGGGCAGGTGAGTCCCGTGAAATGTCACATCTGATCTACACAATAAGAAGACCGTTAAAGATTACTACTACTTTCTACTTTTGTATCCTTTTTCATCATTCCATAATTGGACGAGTTAAGGTCACTGGGAAAACAGCTAATTGTGAATAATTTATCATATTTTGTACCCTAATTTCTGTACTGTGTATACGTGGTATCTATTTTATTCAGGAAATTTGCAAATTCGAGAGGAAAAAAATCTCTCTGAAAATAGTTGCTTCAAGATTCTTTTTATGCGAAATGTAGATGTGCTATATAGGTATGTACACCTCTGCCTAACCCTTTGGTGAAACAACGCGTGATGTTATGGTATATTAGATTCTTTATATCTATCGCCAGTAACTTAGCTATATTACAGTTTGATGGGTATGAAAGCTGATAAACGATGGATCGATGGATGATGAACGTCATCTTTCATGGTAGAACGTGAGGCATCAAATCAATCGACTAGAACCATAACTTAACAGCTATTAGATCTACGGCACATCAATCACATTAATGCAGCAAATCATGCATAAATACAGATTGTATTGCTATAATTCTATTGAATATTAGCAAAACAACACGATAATTCTGATAAACGTAGATATACGTTCACAATAGATCTGTTTAGTGATGCAGATCAAGTTTGATGGAGATAATCTAAAATATGGGATCCTGAAAACGGAACATCACAATTAGTGATTGATAATAGAACTTTTTAAAGGGTTTTATACAAACCTACTAAAGGAGCTATTCCCTCTGTGTTGTGGCGTGTTTGTATCGTTAAATGGCGGTTATATCTAGCGCAGGGTCGACAGAGAAAAATATAAAAATAAATAATCACAATTTAATAAGCTCCATTTAATTATTCAAGCGACATAACCAGAGGTCGGAATTAGGTAGAGTTATTTATGTACGCTGATTTCATACAGCGAAAGAATAAAGTGGATACTTCAAATCTTAGTGGTACTCTGAATGAATCGGACAAGGAAAATGATTCTGATGGGTCGTTTGAATAAGCAAACCCTCACGAGTCTAGGCTAGAAGCAAAAGTATTTTCTTATTTATAAAAAAGGCAAGGTATAAGTATGAGAATTTGCTTAAGACTATTAATAATTTGTATTGTGAATTAATGTAAATACTAATAAAAATTGTATGTTAATTATCTTTGTTTTATTTGTCTGCCTGTCTCTGAGGTTTTTATGATTATTTATTTGTAATATTGTTGTCCACACGGGATTGTCCGTTAGAAATCCCGGGAAGATCCATATTAATACCAACATTTCGATGCTAGTACATAAATAACTCTACCTAATTCCGATCTCTGGACATAACACGAACATGACGACTAAAAGTCTAAGGCGTGTACGCACGAACGAACAATAATATGATGAACACGAACATCGAACACTTTATTCGCATGTGCGTACCACTAACGAACATCAAACACTGTGTTCGTGAAAAATGTTTGTGGTGATCCAATTTCGTTGTTTAGCGTGGACGGGGACTGTGTTCGGAGAAATGTTATGCAATATTGTTCGTACCGAACTCGAGGGTTGAGCGCGTGGCGGTGCTGCTCAGTTCTTAGCCACCTATCCAACAGTGTAGTCACGTAGATTGTTTCCAAAATATTTTGCACGAAACAAATATTAAATGGAACGAAGAGAACTCCATTTTATTAATACATACATACACTGTTACAAACAAAAGACAATATTATGGGATCCGAATGACCGACGACCGCTAATAAAAAGAGCGAACACAAGTCGAATTGTATTCGTATGGTTTTCAGATTCACTTTGTTCATTTACGTTCACACGTACGAATCAAATGTTCCCATGTTCGATGTTCGAGTTCGCTATGTTCTGTTCGTTCGTGCGTACACTCCTTATCACCAAGACACATGAAAGGTCTAGCTCAGGGTAACGGGTAAAGTTAATATATCACCTAAAATATGTATGAGAATACCTAAATCAGGAGGCCAACCACCACCTCTTAAAGCAGTATTATTTTATGATTACTTCAGTGTCAGAAAGAGATGAAGCTATACAGGACGTCTAGCTCCATCTCTTTTCTACACTCAAGTAAGATTAAAATAATACTGCTTTAAGAGGTGGTGGTTGGCCTCCTGAGTTCAAAATGAAACCCTAGACTAGCATAAATTTAACTTCCAATATTAGTTGTAATCGAACAAAGAAAAATGCAAAGTAATTTCAAATCTCTATAAACTAATCTCATTATTTTCTTGTATAACAAAAATATTTGCAATATTCAGGCTCCGATAACTCTTCAAAGTTTTCAATTTATAATGAAAATACATTTCATTAAAGTTACCTACCTTATCTTGATATTTTTATGCAGGTTGAGATTTGAATAGATTTAACAAGCGACTCACAGTGGATTTGCATAGATTGGTGATGTCCTTTGTGGAGTTAAGAATATCCTTGAAAAATGGTTCGATATAAAAACTGAATCAAGCATATTTATGAACTGAAAACATATAACGAAAACAAGGGGAAGCCTTTGCCCAACGAGGGGACACACGTATGCTAACAAAAGAACCTCCTCCTGAAAGTATCCCAAAATTTATTTTATACTGAATACAGCTAATCATTTCATCTAAAATCGTCTGAGAAAATTTGGAAAATTTTCATGGAAAAACATTTCAATATACCTAAGTAACGGGCTGATTTCCTTTTTCCAGTTTTCCTAACATCTTCCCCTTTTTTTTGTGGATGGGAAATCATCACATGACTTCTCCCGCTCTGGGCGGAGCGGGAGGGCGTGTCAGACTTTTACTGACTAAAACCCACCCGTGTTCCTTCTGTTGCCTGTGCCGGGGCCACGGTAACTCTTTCGAATATCCCGCAACTCCAGCTGGCAACGGCAGCACAGCGAGCCTTCGGTCGCCGAGTATTTCAACATCCATTGATGATTTTTTTATTTCAGCTGTTTTATTTACATAAAATCGAGTGCTGCGTACAGAGAATGTAATTTTACATTGAAATAAAGGAATAGTAACTGAAAATACGATATGAAAATTTTTCTGAGAATATTTCCGGTGGAATATGTTTCAAAATAAGTAGCTGAATGCACCCTTTTAGGTTGCGGAGGGCTGTCCCTTACACCCTGTATAGTAGGTGTGTAGGTAGTCTATTTAAATCCTTGTTTCCAATTGATGGTATTTTCATTTTAACAAATATCGACTTTATGCTGGTGTAATTAAGTTAATTTTATAATGACTAGTACTATTGAATTTTTTTTTAAGTTGTAGCCTAAACTAACCTTACATATTCAGCCTATAATATTCCCACTGCTGGGACACAGGCCTCATCTCGGTGAGAGGGAGTTGGCCGTAATCCACCACGCGGGCCCAGTGCAGGTTGGTAGATGTCACATGTCTTCGAATTTTTGGCTCTAGGTCATGCCGGTTTCCTCACGATGTTTTCCTTCACGTTTTGAGAGCAGTGGTGATGAAATTAAGTACACAAAGTAAAGTGCCTGCCTGGGTTCGAACTCACGACCTAAAGCTCGTAAATCGGGACCGATACCACTGGACCACCACTGCTTTTCAAAACTAAAGCTTGTGTGTAGTTATTAAAGGTATTTTTCCAAATACCTAATTATATTTGTTTACATTTTTGCAAACTAAGTTGCAAACGCGGAATAGAAATAACATTCTGCATCTTTGTAAGTACATGATATATTTATAATAATATGAAGGTACACAGATGCAGGCTAATAATATATCATGTTACGAAATGCTTCCGCACTGAACATTGCTTGGAGCTGCACACTGGACTTGACGGTCCGTGCATAAGTAATGGACACGACTGACAGTTATTGATCAAATTAATTTATGCGGAAATACAATTGGATTGGCGTCTTGATTATTAATAACATGAGTTTAGATGTTACAGGTAAATTGATTCAAATTCACTTGAATGTTACGTAGGTACATGTTGAGGTACCTACATTGCAATGAGGTTTATCGCAGTAGAGTTGCAAGGTGATGAACGCTTAAACTTTTATGGGTCGAGGCTAAGATTGTAGTTAGATGACTACAATCTTAAACCTACAACAAGCAAAGCTGTAAAAAATCATCTGCAGTTAAAACACATAAGACTTAATATGAAACTTTAGAATGATACCGTAAGTACTAAGTTTTTGTAAAAATCGACGTTATGTTCTACTCTAATGAAACTTGAATAAATCTATACCGCGGATCTATACAAATAAATAAAATTGAAGTGTCTGTTTGTCATGTCAAAATAACAGCTTTTCACTAAATGCATTAATATGACAGTATACAGGGCATTTTTTTAATCACTATCCAAATTTTCGCAGGGTGTTCTACCCATGAATATGAACAACTTTTACTATGGGATCAACTCTGAAATCACGAAGAAAAAATCAGCTGATTCATACAAAAGTTCAATACCTACTCGACCAAAATGTATGAAACAGCTGATTTTTTTTCGTGATTTCAGAGTTGGTCCCATAGTGAAAGTTGTTCGTATTCATGGGTAGAACACCCTGCGAAAATTTGGATAGTGATTAAAAAAATGCCCTGTATAAGATACCTACCTATTAGAAAAAGCAATTTTAAAAATTTTGTCTGTCTGTTAGTTCCGGCTAATCTCCGAAACGGCTGGACCGATTTTGACGGGACTTCCACTGACAGACAGCTAAGGGTTATAAGTAGTAACTAAGGGTTCCTTAATTTTAGAAAATAATTAGAGTTCCGCGCAAAAAAAAATTAAAATCCATGAAATTGTGAACAAAATCCGATTCAAGTAGAAAAGTATTGACATCCACGCGGGCGAAGCCGTGGGCAAAAGCTAGTAAAACACAAAACATCTTAATGGAAATGCTAATGTAGGAACGAAATTATCACATTCATAATGAGTAAAATAACAACATTACGCCTAAGACAATTTACACAATCTCGATCCAATCTCGACGGTCCCCTCCCTTTCCTTGAGGGGTCGTCATTCGCCCTTTACACAGCTTAGTAAGCCACAATTTAATTATTCGCAAACACGTCGTCTAATGTAGATGTAGGCATGGTAAGGTAACGACCTGCGTAGATGTAGCAGGGCGGGTACAATGCTTGATGTCGCTCCGCTCACCGCTGCCTCTTGTCATGCTTAGCACAAAGGTAGTTAGCCTGCCGAGACCAAGCCTCATATATACATTGAAACCGCCAAAAAAGTCACTAAGGGCTGATTTTAACAATGCAACTGAACGCGATCAGCACATAAACCACGTGGGATATCAGGAGCTAGACCACCACCTCTTAAAGCAGTGTAATCTTACTTCAGTGTGGGAAATAGATGGAGCTAGATGTTCTGTATAGCTCCATCTCTTTCTCACACTGAAGTAACATTAAAATAATACTGCTTTAAGAGGTGGTGGTTGGCCCCCTGTGTCATTGTTTTCTTTGAACTAATGACACTGACAGCTCTTGTACGTAGTTTAGGTGTCCTAATATTGGTGAAATCCGCCCTTACTGGTCACCGGTTTGTAGTCAGTAAGCTGGAGAGAAAATTAAGGTTGGCTAACCGTCTTTCAAGAGCTTGACTTCTAGCTTAGCTGGTTTTTCATTGCAACTAGGCAATGCTTGGAAAGATGAAGCTAATTAAAACTTTTTTTTACAAAAAAGTACTACCAACTTCCAAAAAAACACAACTTTAATTTCGGAAGTCCGTTGTAAAAAACGAAAATACAAAACTAAAGACACCGACTTCCGAAATTAAAGTTATTTTTCACTTTGTAGTATTTTTGGAAGTCGGTTGTATTTTTTTTTTTTTTTTGTAAAAATGTTTTTATTAGATTCACCTTACCCAGCACCGCCTAGTTGCAATGAAAAAAGAAAGTTTTTATTCTATACAATTACTAACATAATAATAATAATATGTACAAGTATATAAAAAAGGGAGGGGGTAAATAATCAGAGGGCATCAAAAAATTCATCCGCATCGCTGTCAACAGGAAAAGTGCCCAGAAGGCTGGCAGCATTGCCACGTTGTATAGCAATGCTGATTCTTTGGCCAAAAAATAGGCCAGCCCTCTAGTCACGTGTGGAGTCGACCAACCGCCTGGCGATGTCTTGAAAAACTAAGTGGGCACTCGGACCCCATGGCGCAAGTGTTTCAACCCCAAACGGCTCGAACATATAAGTCCCAATAAGACTGGAGTATTTGCGCCGTTTGAGGTTTTCCGCACCCGCAGCAGCCGCTCCAGCACAGCCTGCCGTGCTAGGAAGATGGGATGGCGCAAGGGTGTCGACACACGTTGCATCCCACACCAAAGGCCTACCTACCTTCCAAGGCATTATGGTCATTCCGTCTGGTCTCTTTCCATCGTCGCGTGCTAAGCCATTGGGTTCTAAAACAGCTGGCACCCCCGGCGGTCACAAGAGCACGACGGATGATGTCATTGATGCTGGCGTGCCGTGCTATCCGGCCTGCGCTCTTACTGCAGGATAGGCCATGTTGTCCGAGGCAGTCGACACTGACACCGCATTGGCAGCGATGCGGAGCCACGCAGGGAGCGCCCAGACGCAGACAAGTAGCGAGCCGGAAGGTGGTGTCACCCAGCATGGTGCCTATGTTGGGTAACGGTAGCGCCTGAAGCCAGAGGCCCGACTCCCACTCCCCCACAGCCAGCAGGCGGGCACGCTCAGCAGTATTGGTGGTCGTATTAATTAGATTATTCCGTACCAACCTGCAGAGCGGTTCATCCCACTGCCTCTGGGAAGATAGGTTCAAGGGCCGATCTGTATCCGGGCAAGCCACTTTCCAGGCGTTCACTGCGTCACTCAAACACGGCACTTCTGAGTCAACCAAGGAGGGGGCTAAAATTTTCTCGGTCAACTTTTCCGTGCTGTGGACAGAGGACAGGAACGCCGGTAAGCTAATACTGGTAATTTTGCGGACGCTGAGGCCACCAAAACGGATGGGTAGTGTGGCTTGCAGCCACGCTCGGTCGTCCAGGGCCACATTTAAAATGGATGTTAGTGTGCTGCGAATAATTTGGTCAATTTTGTCCAAGAGGTTTGGCTGCTTCCATAAAGGGGAAGAACGTAGAAAGTAAATAAAATTTGGGCCAAAACAACAGTATCTAATCAGGGTGAATGCCGAATGTAAATTAATTTTGAAGAGTCTGTCCGAAATGTCGTTGAAGTTTTTGATTTTTTCGTTGATAAATGGAGAAAAGTGAACTTTTTTCTAAAATTTTGATTTGTGGGGCTATTGCATTAAATTTTTCTAGAGTCAATTGTCTGTCGGTAATGTCAGAAAGGTAAATTTTACACTTGGATGGGTTAAGGTCCAAGCCAATAGATTTAAATTCCTCTTTGAGAAGCTGTAGGTCTTTCAAAACGGTGTCTACATCACCTCCTAGCGTTCCATCATCTAAATACCACACGTTAAATTTTGAATTTAGTTTCTGGATAACTGGATGAATAGCCAAGCTGAAAATAACTGGCCCGAGAGGGTCACCTTGTTGGCATCCTACTGCAGATTCCAAAACATTGTCCTTGTATAATAATTTAGAAGGGTACCTGTAACATAGCCACATAAAACCATAAATTTCGGGTATTTCCTTTTTGACTTCAGCCAACAAAGTGTCCCTGTTGACAGAGTTAAAGGCGTTCTTAACGTCAACCTTGAGGACGACCTCACCTTTGTTGGAGTTTAAAAAGGTGGAAAGGGCATGCACGGCAGCCTCACAGCCCCCTTTTGAGCCAAAACCAAGCTGTAGGGGCTGAAACTTAGCTGTAAGCGATTCGCTATACAGCTTACAGCATATTTTGGCTGCCGTACGCCTGTACGTGCACCCAACGGCGATGGGACGAATGCCGCCGTCCTTCTTGCGCAGGGCACATAGGTTGGCCCCGTACAAGACATTGATGACGGCCTCGTTGACACCGCCGGTGAGCATGAGGTTAATCAGGGCCGCAAGCTCCTTCAATAGCGACTCACCAGCTTCCCCGGCGCCTGAACTTAATAGGTCCTTTAAATATTGTGGAGTCAGGCCGTCGAGGCCGCCGGCGGAACCACTTCGGAAGGAGCTCACGGCTGCAATCAACTGGGGAGCCGAAACGTTTAGAAAGGTTGAATTTAGGTCGGGAGGATCGGGGGGGTCGGAAAAGGTGAGACCATCCGCAGGCGCGGGGTGTTTACTCTCTAGAGCTGTTAGCGTTTCTGGAGAGTAAGGCGCCACCACATCGCTGCTAAACAGTATCCTGGCCGCTCCCCTGATGTCACCTTCACCTAATTTGGATTCTACATGTGAACATAAGCTTTTTTGTGATAGGTTATTGAATGCGGGTAATTTTGGATCTAAAAGTTTTTATTTATCACTTTTTAGTTGTGGTTACCTACCCCACACAAATTCTAATACCACTCTCTGAAGTAAATTACAGTGACAGGAAGTTATTATAACATCATCCACATACGACTAAGTGGAAAAAATGCGTATTAATGATGTTAACTCAAAAACTTACCCAAACAAAGTTAATACATTTTACATGGGACCAACTTCGAGGCACAGGGTTTCCGAATAAAACAAGAATCGATCGGACTATTCTGTATATATATATATATATATATATTATATATAGATATATATATATATATAACAGCATGTTCCGGAATTAACGTACAACCTGAGGGTCATTGTAAAAAAAATCAGCTCTTCCCTACATTTTGACAACTGATGCGAACATAAATGTAGGGCACGTACGTGGTACAGTAGGACACAACTTCGATGTAGCATAGATTTGAAAATTTGCATTAATTCATTTAAATTTTACGAATGTATTTGGTTATATGACCTTACAAGTTATTGCGTTAGCGTAAAGATCATTTTCACCTAAAGCAGTAATAAAAATTGGTGATTTTGAAGGCGCACTCAGTTCGGATGATGATCGGTTTCACGAATTTTGCCGATGCTACATCTTAAGTTGTGTCGTACTGTACTATAGTAAAAGTTGTTCATAATGATGAGTACAATGACCCCTTAAGATATGGGTTAATTCCGGGACATGTTGTATACGCGACGTCGACTTGAGAACCTCCTCCTATTTTCCGTCTGTTAAAAATAGACAAATGCCGCGTCCGCTCTCGCTTTGCGCCTTCTACGCCCCGCTTCCGCTGTCGCCTTGCATCCGCAATGTATACAGCCTTACAGTAGGTAGTACAGAAACAGTGGTACTTATGTTCCCTCAAGCCGTACTTGGAATTACTTTGTAGACTATAATAATGTTCAATGAGTGATACGTAAGCTCGGTACGTTTTAAGCTGCCTCGTGTTCCTATAAGGTGAAATTACAATTCTGTGATAAATTAGAATGGATAGTTTCAAATTGTTGTACGAATTAGGTTACGTGGAAATTACACTGTATTCGAACGAGATAACATATTCCATTAAAACATATGTTTTTACTACTGTTTACCCAAAATTAAGTTTTACATCATAAAATTACTTACCTATAATATTATGATGGTAATTTTGCGGGCTACGGTCTATTTTTAGGGTTATTTACACGAAGGGTGCCAAACGGAACCCCTTATTACCAAACCTCCGCTGTCCGTTCGTCTGTCAGCGAAAAGTTAAAAATGAAAGAGCAAACAATATACCCAAACAGTAAACTTTTGATTTTGAAAAAAAATCCTGCTCTGACATATCTCTTGTTTTTGTGGATGGGAAATCATCAAATGACTTCTCCCGCTCTGGGCGGAGCGGGAGCGTGTCAGACTTTTACTGACTAAAACGCACCCGTGTTCCTTCTCTTGCGTGTGCCGGGGCCACGGTAACTCTTTCGAACATCCCTCAACCCCTGCTGGGGCATGTCTGTCTGAGGTATCATTGCCTAGAACTCATTGTGTAGAGAGTACAAATATAATGATTATATTCAAAAATGAAGAAATAGGAGGGCGTAAAACTTGTCATACCAGAGTTTTAGACCATTTTTGTAGGAGTTCTGTCGCAACAACTAAAAGTTAGGAATTTGAAACTTTTGTATATCATGTACCATAATAATTATACTGTACTCGTATTTAATCAACAAAAACTGAAAACGCCGAGTCACAAGGTATCTTGTTTAAATATGGCCGATTTAAAAAAAAAAAATAACTTCGTAATTCACATTATTATTTCCTTTATTAAAATAAATACACATAAATTATATTTTTAAATATTAGAATATAAAGATTATAAAAAAACATTTAAAAATATAAAAAATAGTAGCCCACCGGTATCGGGAACAGGGTCCAAGCTACCGGCGGTCAGGGCTCTAGAGAGAGGAACCTCCTAACAATGCGAGCCGTGTCCAGAAGTACCGCTTTCTGAATCAAGCCCTTAATCCAGCTGCCCAACGAGAGCCTCCTTAGGTGTTGGTCGAGGCTCTTGGCAATTAAGCCATTGGCTGTAACGACTATCGGCACAATGATCGCTGAGTCCACATCCCACATGTCGACAACCTCGCGGGCCAAGTCAAGATACTTGATTTGTTTATCTTTCTCGGCTTTCACGAGGTTCCCGTCATGCGGGACAGTTACGTCAATAATCATTGCGCGCCGCTCTATTCGATCCACCACCACTATATCAGGCTTATTGGCAACAATAGTCCTGTCAGTGATGATGGATCGATCCCAGTACAATGTGATATGTCCATTTTCGAGAACTGGGTCGGGCACATACCTGTAGTACGGCACTTCCGATTCCACGAGACTGTATTTCAGAGCAAGTTGCTGATGGATAATCCTGGCTACAAGGTTGTGTCTATGCAAGTACTCTTCGTTAGCTAGACGAGAACACCCGGAGATGATGTGTCGGATTGATTCTCCCGGACGGTGGCATGCCCGACAGATGTCAACCGTGCCGTCCTTCACAATGAATCTCCGGTAATTGTTCGTCATGATAACTTCGTCCATAATTGCACAGACAAAACCTTCGGTTTCCCCAAAGAGGTCACCAAAACGCAGCCAGGCTACGGACGCTGGGAAATCTACATCGGGTTCATGTAGGGCCCGGAAAAAGCGTCCGTGAAGCTCCTTACTCTGCCATACCTCCAGGCGATCGTTAGTGTCAAGCACTACAGGCTTGCACCAGTTCTCTTTAGCCAAGGAGAGCGGGGTGAGGCCCTTGTCCACTGCGACCACATCTCGATGCATCCCCACGTCGGCTTCAAGGAAATATTCCCTGAGACTGCATATCTCGCGATTGTGGAGGGTCTTGACATTTAAAAAGCCTCGACCTCCACACTTTCGCGGGATATACAGTCTCATTACCGATGATCGCGGGTGATGCATTCGATATGCAGTCAGCAGCGTACGGGCCCTCCTATCCAGGGCGTCTAGTTCGGTCTGAGTCCATTTGAGTATGCCGAAAGAGTACATCAAAACCGGCATGACCCAACCGTTGAAGGCGCGCACCTTGTTTCCGCCTGATAGAAGACTATTAAATACTTTCTTCAGGCGGCCAAAGAAGCGCTCCTTCAACGATTGCTTCATGTCAGCAGCATTAATGCCCAACGCTTCCGACATACCCAAATACTTATAGGTTTCGGTTGCGGAGAGGGCTCTAAGGTTTATGGAATCCGAGAGTTGGGTTCCCTCGGATTCCACAATCTCTCCTCGCTTTACATGCATGACCGCACATTTGTCCACACCAAATTCCATCCTGATGGCGCTACTAAAAGTTTCAGTTACTTTCAGTAGCTCCATCAGTTGCAAATTGTTGGGGGCAAAGAGTTTTAGGTCATCCATGTAGAGGAGGTGAGATATAACCTGACCACCTCTCCTCAGCCGATAGCCTAGACCAGAACCCTCCAGCAGTGTGCTTAGGGGATTCAAGGCTAAGCAGAACCAAAGCGGACTCAAACTATCACCCTGAAATATGCCTCGCTCAATCCTTATCGGCTCGCTATTCTTCTGGATATTTCGACATCCTGGATAGCGAAGGACCGTCCTCCATTGCCCCATACACGATATCAGGAAGGTGCGCAGAGTTGCATCTACTTTATACAACTCTAGCACCCTCATGAGCCATGTATGTGGCACCGAGTCATAGGCCTTCTTATAATCTATCCAACATGTCGACAGATCCTTTCGGGAACGACGAACCTGTTGGCTAATGGCCATATCAATGAGGAGTAGCTCCTTAGTACCGCGGGACCCATTCTTACATCCATTTTGAGAGGCAGACATGATGAAGTTTGTGTCTATATGTTTGTTGATTTTAGCTCTCAAAATGGATGTAAGAACTTTATAGACCGTCGGTAAACACGTGATCGGCCTATAATTTCTGGGTTCCGCGGTGTTACCTGATTTATAGAGCAGGTGGGTAATTCCTGTTGTTAGGAACTGGGGTAGCGAACCAGACTCCAAAGCAGCCTGGTACTGAGCTGCCAAGCGAGCGTGCGATCTTGCAAACCATTTGATCCAGAAGTTGTGCAGCCCGTCCGGCCCTGGAGACTTCCAGTTAGGTAACGGTAATTCACATTATTATTATGAAATAGGTATAAAGTTATCTTTGCGATGGTTAAAATTTAAGATGAAAAATATTCTTCGTTAAGTATTTTCAATTATCTGAACTAAAAAAACTGAAGTACGGAACCCTCGGTACGCGAGTCCGATACACACGCACGCACTTGGCCGGTTTTTTTAACATTCCATTTCACTTACCTGGAATTTTAAAGTACTTAAAAGATCTCGATATTCATGATGATACAATGATAACTATGTTATATGAAATAAGCTTTTTTGTACACTTTACCTTATTACAGGGAACTTACATTACTTTGCTCATCGTCTAAAATTGCTTATAATTAAACAAACGCTATCATAACTATTCCAACATCATCATAGGTACCTAGTTAAATCCCTTACAAAGAGCAATAATGTAAACATTGACATCATATCTCTACGTTGGCGTTGTGGTGGGTCTTGTGCGCTCCTGAACTCTAGGTAAGTGCCGGTCTAGTTTACTTTGCCTAAACATGTCTAGGGTGAGGGAGCCAGTACAAGAGAGATACAGAAACCCGCAGGGCAGCATGTGGCGAGCTGATGGGCAGTAGCGACCCCACGGACCCTATCTCCCGAGATAAGTCTTGTTCTTCACCTCAGGCTTGCCTTTATTGGCCGGCTGGAGTGAACACAGACAAGGAACAGAGCTTCCACCTCTTTCTTAGGAAGTATTCCAGTAAGATGCTGGTAGGAATCTTGACTGTATTTCCGGGATTGTCCTGATAGCGGTAGAATACCTGTGCACTCCTCAAGCACCTCAGGAAATATTGCACACTTGTCGCTACGTCACTATGTGCTAGTGAGTGTGGAAGTCACCCCCTTGACTTCTCCCGCTTTGGGCGGAGCTGGAGGACGTGTCAGACTTTTACCGACTAAAACCCAACCGTGTTCCTTCAGTTGCCTGCGCCAGGGTCACGATAACACTTTCGAACATCCCACGAGCCTGGCTAGCAAGTCACCCCCTGCCATTTTATCCGTGTAGGTATTACATATCATTCATCAGGCAGGGGACATAGTCTCCTTCCATAGTTCTAGGTAACCAATTCACTATAGCCACCCAAAACCATAGCCCAATATGTTTTGATCCATGTTCTGCAATAGTCCTGCATCCACCGGCGGTTGCCCTTGGATACACTTGCATAGAGCAAACAAGGATAATCGTCGGTTGGTGACTCAGCACATATAATTGTCTACGGGGCCTCTGTGAGTTGGATTGGGCTCCTCGTACGCCTTCCAAAGGTCCGAGACCCCGTGCAGGGTCCCGAGATACTCGCATACCAAAGACTTATAAACATGTTACAATAGCAAAGACATTTAAATATGTAGGTGCAATACTAATAATTTACATACATAAAACGATACAACCAATGAGGTTAAATAATAGATACAACACAATAGCAGTTTCTTACCCGTTCTTCTTCATAGAGATCTACGTTTAGGAATGTGCAACTAGTTTCAACTTTCTGACTAACTGACCACACTTTGTCAATTCAAAAGTGCCTGCTGTAATTGGTTTAATTGAAATAAATGCATTGAGTTTTGTTTTTTGAGCATTAGATTTTAATACATAATATATTATAAACTTTACCTATTCATTCGGAGATAGTATATATGTAGGTACCGTACAACTTAATCATATCTCTATGTAGTCTGTGAGCTTAATTAATATCAATGAAAACAAATAAATGTCACGCAGCCACATATCCGGTATAGGGCTGTCACCGCTATATTTCAATTAAATAAGCTTAAGTAGAATCAATTTATTGAAATTGATTCTACTTAAGCTTATATAATTGAAAGTCTGAATTTAATGTAAAAATAGTATTGACTATTTTTACTTTAAATTCAGACTTTAAATGTGAATTGGTGTGCTTTTTAGTTTCACAGCTAAAATAACAATACTATAGAAATTATATTTTTGTTTATTAATTTTCAAACAAAGAAAGGACAATTTGTTGATCCGTTTTATCAAAAAACGTCACCTATTCAACGTACTTATTTTACACATGCAAGAAAACGGGTTGATAGAAAATATTCTTTCGAAGACCTTCCAAAAGTGCGTAGGGTTGACGATATCGTCAATGTCGTGGGAGACACCCGGACGAGGGACGCATGAAACCGGGAATTATGCAACCGTGGGTGATTCCTGGCTAAAATGATGATGATGATGATGATGATTCTATCTAATCACTATTTAGATTGACACTCCTAGGTTCCTACCTAATCGTATCGTCGTCAATACGATTATTTTTCCTACCTAGTTGAGTTGACAATTATAGTGTGGAGTAAATAATTTAAAAGACTCAAAGAATGCAGCTGTGGTTCACGGCATAGGGTCACCCGAGGGCCACATCTTATTTTAGGAGTTCTTAACCGATGAAAATTCCTGACCGATGACCGCTCAACATTTTAGTGGTCTTCTTTGATAGTTGCTTATACAGTGACGAAAAGGGTAGCAGGACACTTGCGCGAAAGACATTTCTGCGAAAGATACTTACGCGAACCCACTTTCGCGAAAAGACATTTCCGCGAATGGACTTTTACGTGAATAGACTTTTGCGCAAATGGACATTTGCACGAAAGACACTTGCGCGAATCAACTTGCGCGAAAGAACAGTTGCGCGAAAAATTTGTTGAAATGAGATTTCTTCACAACATCACGCCTGTATTCTTTCAAAGGGTTGGGGACAGGGGTGTATGCGAAAAAGTTGTTGAAATGAGATTTCTTAATAACATCACGCCTAATTGGACTATTTACTTCCAGACTGTCTGTAACTGGAACTAACCTGGCAAATTCTGGGTTTACTGCCCCAACCCTTTGAAAGAAGAATACAGGCGTGATGTTATTAAGAAATCTAATTTCAACAATTTTTTCACGCAACTATCCTTGCGTGCAAGTGGATTCGCGCAAGCGTCTTTTGCGCAATAGATTAGCGCAAGTAATTATTCCCGCAAAAGTCCATTCTCACAAAAGTCCAGTCGCGTAAATGTCTTTTCGCGCAAGTGTCTTTCGCGCAAGTGTCCCTTCGCACAAAAGTCCGTTCGCGCAAAAGTCCATTCGCGGAAATGTCTTTTCACGCAAGTGGGTTCGCGCAAGTGTCTTTTACGGAAATGTCTTTCGCGAAAGTGTACCAGACCCGACGAAAAGATAAACCAATCAGAATGTTGCTAGCGCAGCTAAACTACCTAGGGAGCGAAAGAGAAATTTTAAGAATCTACCGTCAGTAATAAAAGCTCTTTGATTGCTTAAGCAATTAAAGAGCTTTGCGCTTAAGCGCTTGCTGCACGGTCGCCAACCGCGTCCCCAACAGACCTTGGTTGGCGACTGGCAGAGCTGTTTCAATGATGGTCGTAAATCACAATCTATACGGTTGTAAACCGCCAAGGTCACCTCTGTCGGGACGCAGTTGACGACCATGTAGCAGTCACTTTAGTCTTATGTATGTAAGTACCTGCTTCTTTTGTAGTATTATCATACTTTCTTCCTCATGGATCTAAGTCAACTAAACTCATCTGTGTGTGCACCAGATGAATTTAGTCGCCTTTACACTTTTAAATAAACAGAAATAAATGCTGAAATTGTCTACTCTCTATGGGTGCCACCCCTAAACGTATTGACATGCCATCGCATCGCAACATATTGTTATCGTTAAATAGAATGGAATTGATACCGTTGACGACTCATTTAACTAACAACCTCCTTCATTATCACTAAGGAGGCTCATAATTATTACCTTCCTCGTTACGTTAAATCTCCATATTTGTTTAATTATAATATCATAAGCTCGGCTTGATAAGGCATTTATATTATTGGGTATGTATTTTGGAATATTTTTTGAGAATGATGCTTGTGGGAGTTACATCTTTAGTGATTCTCGAAATTTACAATGTTACTTATAACTTGGCTCTTAAAGGAGCCGTTTGAGATGGGTCTTGAGAAAGACCGATTCGTGCCATCGGGTGAAAGGATTAGCAGGGTGTAGATGTGGAGCTGAAAGAAAAAGAAAGAAAGAAAAAACGTTTATTTGCGGTTATCATGACGCAAAGAAAGGACACAAAAACATAAAAAAAACAAGTTGGGGAAAATATTTATTTATTTAAACTTTTCACACTCAAAAAAGTACAAAGGCGGACTTAATGCCTTAGGCATTCTCTACCAGTCAACCAAGGGTGGTGAAGAGAATAGAGGGCAGGTGCTCTGTTTGAGAGGAACAATGCTAAAAAAAATATAAAAAATATATAATAATGAATTTGGTACCAATAGAATAGGTACACAAGTACATACATAGATTTTAAACTTATAATAAACATACATATACATTTACTATAATATATAAAAAAAAATCAACAAAAAAAAATCAGCTGCTCCCTACATTTATGTTCGCATAACTCGTCAAAATGTAGGGAACAGCTGATTTTTTTCGCGATTTCAGGTTTGGTCCCATAGTAAAAGTTTTAGGTTCGGAACCCTATAAAAGATTAGTTGAATTTATAATCTGCCTGTCTGGCTGTCACCTTTTCATGCCGTAACAGCTCAACAGATTTAGATGAAAGGCGTACGGATAGACCATGACCTGGGTTAGGTTAGGAGATAGGATACTTTGAATCCCGGTAGTAAGGTCCTGTGGGATAATTTCCGACCTTTACGCGGGCGAAGCCGCGGGTGAAATATATTATGAAGCATAGCGTTATACGATCAACAACTACAAAACTGCTTGGAATGTGTCATAAACTCAAAAAGTACAAACAATGAAGAGTACAATGACCCCTTAAGATGTTGTGCGTTATTTATGTTACATCTTGTATACAAATTCAGGAGAGAGGCTTAAAGATGATACTACGCTATTTATTTTGAAAATAACTCCGCAATCTCTGCTTAAATGCAATACCGACTGGTGGCCATCCTGATATCAAGAGGTAGCGCATTCCAAAGAAGAATGGATTGGATATGAAAAGAAGAATGAAGAAAGTCAGAAGTATGAGAAGGACAGAGTAGGAGAAGATCGTTAGAAGAACGCAGATTATAACGAACGCAAAAAAATGATATTGGAAGTGAGACACGATAAGAAGAAGGAGTGGAAGAGTTGAGAAGGAAGAAAAGTGTGGTCAAAGCACGCCAACTTCTTTTCTGGCGAATGGACATCCATTTGAGCTCAGACCTATAGCTCGACACATGGTCATATTTCCTGAGGTTAAATTTAAACCGGACACAATTGTTAAGCAGTCTGTCAAGCTTATCCAGCAAAACCGTATTCAAGTCAAAGTAGCACACGTCACCATAGTCGATGATAGGGAAATCAAAGTCTGCACAAGCATAGTCTTCGTTTTAGCGGGCAAAAAGTTTCTCAGATGATAGAGGGAACACAGAGTACCGTTGACCCTTTGACTGACATTAGAGACCTGGCATTGCCAGCTAAGCGTCAGGTCAAAATGCAAACCGAGATCTTTCACAGTAGGAGTAATGGGTATAACGGTACCATTGAAAATAAGAGGAGGAAGAGAATTAAGCGTCACCCTACCCATCATGCGCGAGCTTCCAATTATAATGATCTGACACTAAGGGGTTCACTGACACCCCAAAACTATCAGACCACTTTTTGATAGCATCTAAGTCTCGGTTTATATCTGCTATAGCGTCCGGTAAACCTTCTACCTGCGCAGCTGTATACAATTGAAGATCATCGGCATAAAGATGATACAAACACCGAAGACAGTGCCTTATAAAATTAATGAAGATGCGAGAATAACAATGGAGAAAGATTATCGCCTTGTGGTACACCAGCATCCAGGTGACGCCAACTCGAATAGCTCTTATCAACGCGAAAAGACTGCTGACGTCCTCGAAGATAATAAGAGAACCATTCCAGAGCCTCGGATGAACCCATAAGCTGAGAGAGCATAGAAAGAAGAATATCGTGGCAGACGGCGTTAAAGGCATCAACGGCATCGGCGGTTGGAGAAATCAATTAATACCAACACGGTTACCCTGGTATCCTCCATCGCTTCTCTAACGTCACCAGTGACTTCAAAGAGAGCGGAGGCTGTACTGTGCTCAGACATGAGTCCAGACTGAAACGCGCTAACAAGATTGTTCCGGTGAACACACCCCGCAAACTGCTTGTGTACGCAGGCCTCAAGCACTTTAGACAGGAATGGGAGAATGGAAATGGGTCGAAAGTGACAGGGTAGGGAGGGATTTGAAATTTTAGGGAGTGGGTGGACATAGGCCATACGCCACAAGGATGAAAATTGTCCGGAATCAAGAGAAAAGTTGATGATGTGGGTAATCGGAGGGAGAAGGATATCGAGAATCCAAAAACCATACTATGAATGATGCCGTCATAGCCCACAGCCTTGGATTTTATGGACAGGATGGTCTTTTTAATTTCATCCAAGGTGACCGGAGAGAAGTGAAATGGTTCTATGATGGGACTAGCTAAGCCGTTAATGAAATCAACCGTCTGGGACAACTTTTGGGAATCCAAATGACAAGTGGTTGTGAAGTCACGGTTGATATCATCAAGGCCAATTGTATTAGAAAAATGACGTGGTCTGCCGATACCAAGAGTACCGAGGAATTTCAAGAGTACCGAGGAATTTCCAGATATCAGCAGGTGAAGAATGTATATGTAATGTATGAATATGTGTGTATGTATGTGTAATGTATATGTTCTCGAGAATATGGCGGCGTTTAGTGTTGCGTATCATCTGATTACACCGATTTCTAGCAGCTTTGAAAAAGTTCCGATTTTCTTCACTGCGATCCTTTTTAAATTTACGAAAGCCCCGATCCCTGCGCCTCATCGCCATTTGAACCCCTGCCGTCATCCAAGGAGCAGAAGGACGCTGAAGTTTATTTTTTTTAATAGGAGCATGTCTGTTGTAGAAAGGAAGGACCGTTCGATCGATAATGCGCTTTTTTTCGTCTACAGCTGTCGCCGCTGCCAGGTGTTCCCACCTGAGATCTGACGCATCCTGACAAAGCTTTTCAACGTCCATGCGCGCAAAACACCGCACGTGCAGAACTTTTAGGACAGGTTTAGGCGGTTTTAGGACGTAAGAGAGGAGAATGAGGTCATGATGGGAAAATCCAGGAGCGGGACACTGACCATGAGAGAGAGAGAGAGAGAGAGAGAGATGTGAGGATTAAGTCGAGCCAAGTGTCATCGCCTGAGATATTGAAATGAGTAGGTTGCAGTGGAAGTATATGAAGACTAACGGACTCAATGATGTGAAGGACTTTACGGGATCGAGGGGTGTGGTGAGCAAGGTCAGTGTTGAAATCGCCCATGATGACGCAATGTGCGTACTCTGACCCTACGGATTCCAGCGCCAATTCAAGTTTGGAAAAATAGTCAACGGTGGGTGGACAATAGACAACCGCAAGAGGGGCCTTGACGCCTTTGATGTAGACTTCCAAAAAGAGTTACTCAGCGAAAGCATGGTACTGTGAAGGGGATGAGGCAATGATTTTGAAAGGAAATCGCTACGAAGATAGATAGCTACACCATCCGCTCCCTTTCCAATTCTATCATTGCGGATAAGAGTGAAACCTGGGAGAGAGTAGGTGGTGCAGAGAAGATGAGGTTTGAGCCAACTCTTAGAAACCAGAACAGCTTGGGCATTGGCATCGGTAAAGGTGTCCAATAGATCACTGTAGTGACTTGGGATATTGCGCATTTATGTGGCAGACATTAAACAAATGGACTTTTTGTTGGCTGAAGCTGCGACGTACAAAGTCACTAAGGGTAGCAGTCAAGGAGCTAAAACTTGCATTTGCGGCTGAGCTAGAGGAATCAATGGCAGAGTAAAAAGCATCATCATCAGATAGCATAAAATACAAATAAAAATAATACAAATACAAATAACTGCTAATTATGTAAATAAACTATAGCTAACATTGCTTTCGCTTTATTTATTTATAATATTATTATTATATTTTTTTATTTAAGTTTTTTTTTAAATATTCGTCACATCCTCGCAAAACAGCTACTGGAGCTGTGTCGCAAACCGTGCTGCACCTCCTTTCCTGCCCTCTGTGTCTCAAAACATGCAGTCAAAGTCAACGCGACGCCGTGAAAATGGCGAAGTTTTCAATATTCAATACTTAATCATTTATTTGCATTACACTATGTGTACCTATGTAGTAACTTAAAATTATATGTAATAATTATGGACCCTGTCGGACACAGCAAAATAGTAGGAGAGAGGAAGCTTTGAGAAAATTAGCTTATCAGTCTTCAAAATCAAAATATTTTATTTCACATAAACCTACATGGGCACTTATGAAACATCAGAAGCTAGGTGCATGATCCCAATTGGTAGTTTTCTATGGAGAAACCGGCAAGAAACTCCACGGGCTTCTGAACTAAATCTAATATATTAGGGTTTATTTAATACATAATGAATACATAACATTAAAAAAGAAAACTTATATAGGTATGGTCATATGGAAAATGTAAAGCCATTATGCAATAAAAACAAAATGACATTTTTGACTTGCCTTTATGTACGTAGGGGCCGACGATATATAGTTTACTGTTCTACTAATACGTATTAGATATGTTAGCACTTATATATTTTTGTCATTTAAATATTCGTTTATACTATAATAGCATTTTCTTATTAAAAATCGTTTTAGGCCAACAAGATTTGAAATACATTGGGCCAGCGATACGAACAAGAACATTGTAAAAACGGATCTAGTTCCTTTATCAATCTAAGCAAATTGGAAAACAAATATGTTTTTAACCTTTTTCTATCAGCCGCATTAAAAGAACGCGGCCCAATATTAAAAAGAGGTGAAAACAATTTTGTCACTCGCAAATTATAAATAATAATCCACGCACTATTGAGCCAATATCTCAAATAAAAACCCAATATTCAATCGTAAGTAATCCAAAAGATATTGCAAACGCCTTTAATAATTTCTTTATCGATCAAATACAGACAAACACTAAGCTAACACCTATAGCTACTAATATGTTAAGACATCCACATTCTGTGTTTATGTCTCCTGCCTCACCTTAGGATGTCATGAGAGCAATAAAATCTTAAAAAAAAACCAGTTTCGAACATGATGGCATAGCCACAAAAGTAGTAAAATTTGTATCGGATATTGCCTCACAGCTCAGTCACATTATAAACTTATTCATGAGCTCAAGAGTGTTTCTAAAAGTATTAAAAGTAGCTATCGTAAAACCACACTTTGAAAAACCCGAAAGGGAAAACTTAGCCAACTACAGACCCATTACCATAATTCCGATTTTTTCTAGTCATCGAAAAAATTCTATATGAATAAATTAATATTTTTTGTATAAGTATAATATTCTATGCAATGAACAAAAGGTATTAGGAAAAACAAAGGTGTTAACTTACCTATTTACGAATGCGAAATGCTTAATGTAATCTTAAAAATATGTTGACAAAAGTACCAATATGTGCAATTCTCACTGATATGACAAAGGCTTTCGACTGTGTCCATCATAAAATCTTGCTTACTAAGCTTGACGTGTATGCAATAAGAGGAAACGTCCTTAATCTTGTAAAATCATATCTGAGTTAACGTGAACAATACACGGAAATATCTAGGTTATGTATAAAAAGCAAACGCGAAAAGAAATACTTTTCCAGATACAGAGATGTCAAACACGGCGTACCTCAGGGTGGGGTGCTAAGTTCTCTTTTGTTTCTGCTGTATATAAATGACGTACCGTGGTACATTAAAGACCCAATGATTTTGTTTGCGATGACAGCACCGCATTAATCAGTTCTTCTGATGCAAATAAATATGAACAGGACATAAATAGTATACTCAGGGAAATTGTGAATTGGCTTGACGACAATAAATTAGTAATGAATTTAGAAAAGACTAACATAATACATTTTTGTCAGCGGACATCAGTACCAAATAGAAAAATTTAATTTAATAGAACTTAAATAGACCAAGTACAAAAAGCAAAATTCTAAGGCATGGTAAATAACAATCAAAAGACGTGGAAACCTCAAGTACAAGTGCTATGTAAAAGATTGAATATATCTGCTTATGTCCTATTCAATCTGGCTAAGAAAGTTAACATCACAACAACTTTGATTGCATACCATGGTATTGTAGCTTCAATTCTGAGATACGGTGGTTTAATTTTCTGGGGAAATTCTTGCCTGCGGGAACAGGTATTCAGAGACCAAAAACGTAGTTTGAGGTCGATGTTAAATATGAAAACGACTGATAGTCGTGTTCCAGTGTTTAAAGTCCCTAAAGCTGTTAACATTTCCGGCAATGTACTTATATATTCTAGAAATGGCAATTTTTGCTAAACGTAACTTGCATCTTTTTACTACAGTATCACAAACTAATAAGAGACCAATCAGAAGCCAGTACAAAAATCTTTTACTAGTTGAAAGTTACAATACTAGTAAGTTTTTTTTTTATTGATTCATAAACAACAAAGGTTACAATATTTAGGTATGACACTGGAGGATACCCTTTGTCGCAGGATCCAGTCTCTTTTGACAGTTAATAATGTATTGTTTCAGTATACTTAGTTAAACTTAGGACTAAAAGGTAACCAAGAGTATGGGTGAATACTGCTATGCATAAAAAATGTTGTTAGTATGGGACCTACAATATATAATAAAATACATAACATAATAAAATATGACACAATACGTAATTTTAAAAAGAAGTTATCAGCATTACTAATTGATAATTTGTACTACTCGATTAACGATTTTCTAAATGAAAATGACTTAAATTTATTCTAAGATAATTACAATATTTTTATGAAATTTAACGTCATACATATTGCTGACCAATAGAAGTAGATTAACACTGTTATTTTTACATGTGAAATCAATAGACCCTAAATTATAAGTTCACAGCTTTTCAGTAGTTCATGCTAAGAGTTTTTATCATCGGAATTTAACAACTGTCCATTTTTTTTAAATTATTTTGAACATAAATTGTGATAAAAAACTGAAGTGTTAATCGACTTTTGTTGCTGACCGTATCAACTTATTTAATTGTACCCGTTTTGAACTGTAATTCGTAATAAAAAAAATAGTGTCAAAATAGAAAATATTTTGACACTATTTTTTTGATTACCTACTCGTTTACTTCATTCATTAATGTTTGCATGCCTAAACTAAGGTAGATTGTACAAGGATCACAATATTTTTTTTAAAATACCTTATGTCATGTACCTACAATCTGTGTTAAAAGACAAACTGCTAATAAACTAAAAATCTATGCTAATACACTTTACTTTACTTTAATCGAAAATGTTGCCTTAACAAAACGGTACCACAGCAAAAAACGCGAAAAATGCTAAACAGATAAGCCTAAGTCGGGCTTTCAATCCAGACAAAATCTAGTCGCAATCTCATCTAAGCGACAATCAAATGTCAAAAATGTAGAGAAATTATAGGTATTTTTGACATATTCAGACTGAGATCAGACTGTGAATGTTCTTAAAATTACGAGAGAATTGCCCCTCAAGTTTTAAATCCAGGCTTTAAATCCAGACCCCTTTAATAGTCTGACTGAAATAATGATATACGCACGATTTAAATATGACTTATATGAAAACCGACCCTAAGTAATCCCACTGCCACGGGATTTTTTTCTAAAGTACTAAAAACCCTGTCTTACACATAATTTCCAATACATAAACTGAAAATATTATCTAGTCTCGGCTTTGAATAAAAAGCTACGGTCACCTTCTACGTTTTTCAGCATCTAGGAATAAATTACTTCTGAATCTAAATAAAGTTATAAATAATAAATAGTAGTACAAACATCATGAATACAGATTAAAAATGTATAAATTATTTAGACGTCTGCAGGTCAGTCTCATAATGGAGTTTGCACTATTAGAACTTAGAAGGCCTTTTTAATCTCCGTAAGTAATATTATCTTTTTATAAAAAAAAGTGTTTTGTGAAATGATTCTCAATATTGTAAAACTTAACTTAAAACATTCAAAGTTAATGTTCAAAGAAACAATGAAATATTTGGAGGAATTCAAATGATTGAAAATTTTAAAAATGTGCTATTTTTATAGCCTTATCAAGAAAACTGTAACCACATCATATTTCCAATATAACAAAAAAGTTCGTAAAATATCTTAAAGCAATCTCCAAAATCTCATTTTCTCTAAATATAACTTTTCTTGTTTCATTTTGACTGTTCAGTCACGTTCATTGCATTATTTACGTTGTTGAGCAGAGACGAATTTTTCAAACCTATGATGCAATGGACGTTAAAATGAAAGGCATTGAAATCGATTGTCATTTTATGTGTGCTACGCAATTAACTCGCTGTACCTAAATAAAAACAATTTCAATTCAACTATCATTCTGACCCCCTTTCTTAAACATAACTGACGAAATGTGGGTGTACTATATGTTGTAGGTACACCTCTGCCTAATACTTTGTGGCGATGTTATGTTATGTTAAAAATTCTGACACTAAAATTCTTCTACACAATCACTTACAAACTACAACCAACGTTACATAGCATTTAACTAAATAAAGTAGAAAATAAAACACTCTGTTTACCATCCACTCGGTTCTAACGCGGTCACTCTTTAATCAGTAGAGAATAAATAAGCCCCGACTATGTATCTCTCGCGAGATTCTTGAAAATCCACATACACATAGTGAATGTCGCTTTAGCGTTTGGCAAAAGATAATACTTATATTGTTTAGATAGAAAACTACTGAGCAAAAGTACTTTTTTGATATAATTACGTAGATACAAACTTTCGTTTTTCTGTTATAAAACCAAATGAGAAATATTCATTTTTGAAAATATGTTTGTTGAAACAAAGTGAATCTAGATGTCTTTAAGTTGTGAATCTTAAGTTAGTTTTCTGTTTAATTCAGAAGGATAAACATAGAAGCCACAGTTAGGTATTTAGTAATTTAAATAAAAATGCAATTTAAAAAAATCGACTTAGAAAAGAAATTAACTCAAAACCATGAAATAACTTTAATTTCGGAAGACGGTGTCTTGAGATCTGTTTCTTAATTTTTTGCCACCGACTTCCGAAATTAAAGTTATTTAAAGAAATGGCGATCAATTGTCATTTTATGTGTGTTTCGCAATCACCCCGCTGATGCCTTATGCCTGCCGCTAAGTTGATCGTAATTTCTTGTTTACTAAATGTTAGTAAGTAAATATACCGTGAAAGTGTACATAAGTCCCGACTTCACTCGACACATTTTCCACAGTTCCCTCAAAAACTTCAAAAAAGGTAATTCTTGATAAAAATCCTAAGTAAATAAAATCTTTTTTTCTGTATCACTTTGCGGCCTCGCTTGAGGAGTACCTCTGGCCTCAGCTCAAGCCAATAAACACTTGACGAAGGTGGCTATCTGTCAGGAGTGTCAGGACTCAGGAGTAGGTGTAACCGCTCGATAGTATGCGTTATCAAAACATTGGTGTCAGTTATCATGGCTGTGAGTATAGGTACGTGGTAAGACCCAGATTTCTGGTAGATCAGAAGGTCAATTCTCGAACGTGAAAACATTAAAATTCAAGTCGCAATCTCATCATAACGACCATGAACGTGAAAACTTGTCAAAAATATTAGTAAATTAGATGTTTTTTTGACAAATTGGGACTGAAATTAGAATGACTCTTGAAAAAAATACGGCAATTGCCACCCTCTGGACTGTGTTGCATCTTACGTTTTCTTTTCATGGAAAAATAACGTTTTTTTTTTCTGTTGGTTATATATTTAACTCTCATTTCATAATAATATTACTGTTACTGAATTTCCTTATTTAGTTACCTAAAACATACCGATTAAGTAAAAGATAAATATTTAATAAAAACCGAAGCAAATGAAAGAATCCATCATTTGATTATCCCAACGATACTCACTTATGTTACAGTTAAAAACATCTTATATTACAGGTAATTTAAAAAAATACTAAATGAAAAACCAAAAGTTCGATGTAAGGTGTATTAAAATTCACCTATGCTTAGAAGACTCATCCTGTATGAACTGACCACAGATATAAAATGCGTCCACCCTGAAAGAAATAAAACTTTTTAACTTTTTAAATAAAACATACTAAAACGAATAGAATTTTTAAATTGATAAATTAATAAAAAGAAATTTCGGCCATCCAATTTACAAGATCAAAAAAGGATTTTGAATTTAAATTATGAATATAAAACCATCTCTTTGCATTTATTAACGGGCTAGGTAAGAAAAACCCATAAAGATTATAGGAGTAAACAAAGGCTGTTTCTTTTTTCAGTATCTACCTACTTACTATAATTGAACTCCGTTTAAAATGAAAAATGTATATTTATAACAGTATCCTGATAAACAGTGTCATATGCAAAAAAAAAAAAACAATAAATTGGGTACCTACCTAACCTTTTGCTAAAAGTGATGGCAAGATTAGTGCAGAGGCTCAAGGTATTGACTTTTTGTGCTACGAGTCGTGGATTTTTCCGGCTTTCCGTACGTAAAATTTTGCATGACCTACAGCTATGAACGTAGTAGTTTTTCCTAGTAATTTTTTTTAAGGCGACGATAACCGACTTTTTAATGATATTAGACTGAAAATAACTTCTAAACGAGTAGTGTTAATGATTTGGAAAAAATATATGTCAAATTAGAGCATTTTTTTAACAACTTAATATTTCAATATTTCAGATAATGTTTATATTACTTAGTATAATTAATTTGTAAAATTGTGTGTAACGCGGATAAAAAACTGACGCAAAAACTATCAAGCGTATTTTTATGAAACCTTCACCATTTTAAAGATAATTTTATTATTTATATTTTAGTATAAGATTTTTATTGTTTTATGTGTAATAAATTAATAATGCTTCTAACTTGGGACAGCGCTACTTGATGTGCGATTCCTACTACTGGGTGGACGTACGACGCGTTGCGTGAGCTAAGCACAGAACACGCAAGCTATGTACTCAAGGCCGCTGGCGCTTATCTGTGTCTTAATGGGTATGATATATTAATTTTATGGTGGTAGTTTCTTTTGACCCGACTGCAAAGAAGATTTGTGTCCCAAAATAATGTGTATTAATAAAACAGACCAATGAATGAAACTTACCAAGACCTACAATCATGACGATGACCATCCATATCAGCGCAATGGCGACCGGGTACTGTCCGTCAACTATCAACACTAGCGGTATTACAATAGCAAGTACTAGTTGTAAACACAAGTACACAATACTGAGCCAGATGTAATACGACATTAGGTCTGGGTTTTCCTGAAAATAGAATGGTTAGATTAGTTAGATAGTATTTTCAAAGTACTCGTACATTCCTAACTAGCGAAATGTGGGTCAATAGGTACACCTCTGCCCCTTCGGGGATTACAGGCGTGATGTTATGTTTTGTTGTGGGTTATTTTCAAAGTATTTCAGTTCTAAAATAAAATAAGAACCTCGTCCAGAATTAATTTTAGTTGGAGCAGATATGTAGATGTACTCTTTATTGTACATCATAAAAAATTAGAAAAATCTACGTCGTATCGAAAGCAACGAGTTCAGTCTAGCTATTATTATTGAATAGTCCTTTATATCAATTAATTTCCCGAGCTCCATTGCTTAATAATCGACATGATGTTTCAAACAGTGTAGGCCCAAAGTTAATCTGATTAACGATTAAAAATTAATGATTAAAAATCATAATCAAAAAATTTGATTATGATTAATTAATCGTAATCAAATTTTTTGATTATGATTTTTAATCATTAATTTTAATCGTTAATTTGATTATTTGATTAACTATTAACTACTCATTTATTTATTTAATTGTTCTCCCGATTTTTCTACCGATTTTAAGTTGGCAAACCTTTTCATGTATGCTTAATTTTACGGGGAAGCCCTCAATAGTATGTATGGATGGACCTAGTGCAGAATCTTCCATATATTTTGGGGAATACCCTTGTGTCCTACAAGGGGGCTTCCCGCTCCGGGATTTACCTGTCTAGTCTATATAAATAGGAATTCGGTATTATTTTTTTCATGAATTTTCTTAACTTTGGAACTAACAGTCACGTTTTAACACTATCTGGCTGACACACGCTCGCTTGCACTCGGTTGGGGATAATTTTTCCAGATTTTGCAACATTTTGTGATATTGTTTCACTCAGTGAGTAACTTAAAAACAAACATGAATTGTGATCATGACTCTAATAGTAATGGTGTTTCAAATGATCCGTCGGTGTCGGGAAACAATTCCGAGAATTTAACAGTGCAATCGGAATCAGATCTTTCTTCTTCTGCTTTATTTGACGGTACCTATTATAAGCTTCTACTAGACAAATGCACAGACAAGAACACAGTAGCAGTTTGTATGAAGTGTTCGGACCATCAAAGTAAAGAAGTTAAGGGCTATGGCAAAACGACATCTAACTTTTTGGGACACTTAACACGGAAGCATGGCGCTGACACAGAAAAGGAATGTAAAAAATATATGAAAGACAATAAGCGAAAGAAAAATAAAAATAATACAGTTCTGACTTCAAGGCAAACTCCGAAAACACCTGTAACTCAAGAAACTTTTGACCGTAACTTAGTAAATTATTTCGTTAACTCAATGATTGCTTTTCGAGCCGTGGAAGACCCCTACTTCATTAAGATGATGGAGGATTTAAATGTGACAAATAGTGGAATCAAGATACCCGGGCGACGTTCTCTCAGAAAAAAAGTAGCTAAACAATCATTCGATCTGATTTACGAAATAAAACAAAACCTAGCTGCTGTGAAATATTTGTGCACCACCGCTGATATATGGTCAGGGAAGAAAAGAAGTTTTTTAGGTGTTACAGTGCACTGGATTGATAATAACTATAAGAGGCGTTCTGCAGCTTTAGCTTGTCGCCGATTTAGAGGGGCACATACATTTGACCGCATAAAAGATTTGCTTCTGGAAATATACTCAGATTTTGATATTGACCCCACTAAAATAGTATGCTCTGTTACTGACAATGGGTCAAATTTTGTGAAAGCCTTCAAGATATTCGAAATAAATACGACATCCTTAATCGAATATGATGAAGATAATGAATCTTCAAGTCCAAGTAGCAGCGAGAACGAGTTAAGTGGAGAAGAACTCGAAGTGACTGAAGGAGAGTTCGGCACAAGACAGAAACACGAACATGATGATCTTCTGTTAGAAGCAAATATAGTAGACGACCATTCACAAAACAATTTGTTACCATTTCACTTTAGGTGTAATGCGCACACTTTAAATTTGATTGCTAGTAAGGACGTCCAAGCCTTGTTGACTGATGAATCGACATGTCTTGGAAAATTGCATTCCACAATAATGGAAAAATGTAACGATTTATGGAGTGCTGCTGCTCGCCCAAAATCAGCTGAGGTGATACATAACATTCTTGGACATACGTTAACACGACCTGGCATAACTAGATGGAATAGTTACTATGACGCTTTGAGAAATATATTGAATATCAGAACTAGTTACTCTCAACTAGCTAGAGCACTTAGTATAAGAAATCCATTACGAGACTCTGAATTTCAATATATTGAGGAATACTGCCAATGCGCTGCTCCAGTTGCAACTGCTTTGGACATATTGCAGGGCGATGACTCATTTTATGGAATATTATTACCTTGCCTGCATGCACTAAAAAAAAAATTACAGAAGATCACGACTACTCCAAATCTAAAATTCTGTGAACCACTTGCTGAAAAATATCTACAAAGCGTAGAGAAAAGATTTGAAGAGTTTTACACTCTTTCGAGTGAAACTAGTAAATATGCAGACGTTGCAGCTCTGTGTTACCCCAGATTTAAAAAAAAAAGTGGCTAGTATGTCTAACTGCAGCTGATCAAAAGAAGTGTATAAACATTTTTAAATCAGTCGTAAGGAAGGAAATATCAGAAATCCCAGAGCTTTTAACAGTCAACAATGCAGCTAATAACACACGCCACCAAGCAGACGAGTTTTTTGATTTCAATTCCGACTCTGGCAGTGAAGCGGAATCAGTTGATGATAAAAAGAGAGCGGATATGATAATTTCAAATTTTTTTGCCGAGGGAAGCCAAGAACGAGAGCTTCTACGAAGTTATCATGTTATAGGCAAAGTGTTTATTAAGAACAATACACCAATGCCGTCCTCTGGCTCGGTAGAAAGAATGTTTTCTTTTGCAACTATGCTAAATAAACCTAGGTCACACAAATTATCTGACGACTTATTTGAAAAAAAAGTAGTTATGAAATGTAACTTGAACATCAAGAAATCAGAAATGTAAAGATCGGAGATTAGTTGATTGAAAATATTCTTCAAAATTAGAATTCAGTGTATTTGAAAGTTATAAATTATTTTTTTGTTCTTTGAATAATTAATAAAAATATTTTAATAAATGTGTCATTATTTTCCATCATTTCTTTTATATAGAATTAATAACATTGATGGATGTATTAGTTTACAATCAAGTTAATCAATTAATGATTAATGATTAACGTCAATAATCATGATTAAGATTATTTTTTTAATCATGATTATTCTAATCATGATTAATTTAATCTGATTAAAATTAATCAAATTAATTAATTGATTAAAAAATTAATTGATTAATGCCAACACTGGTTTCAAATATGTGCTCTTAACAGTCTTTCACTCCAAGAAAGGCAGAAAAACACTTGGCGAAAGCGCCAGGTAGCCCGGGAAATTCAAATTTGCTTACGTTTTTTGCAATTTGCAAGTCAGTATTAGGTTGTATGTTGATCAAACTATGATTCGCGACCGTAAAAAATATGTGCATAGAATTATAATAATAAAGTCATCAATACAACTCTTTAAGACCAGGTAATTCTATTGAATGACTATTTTATGAAATCTTGACAATTAGGATTATACAAATGCATATTTTACATATTTGTTACGGTCGCTAATGATACTTTAATCAACATACAACTTAATACTAGTTTGAAAATTACAAAAAACATAAGAAAGTTTTAATTTCGCGGGTTATCTGGCGCTTCCCCCTTAAAGAGCACCTTAATGTGCCCGACCTTTCATAAAAAAATACGAAAAAAAAACTCGTCAATTTTACTATAGGAAATTACGAAAGTAGTTAAAAATTAAAATTTTGAATATAAAGTAATTAAAGATTGAATATTTGGCTATCAATTGTCTATTGATCCTATTACTAGACAGGCTGACAATGCTGACATGGGCTTTTTTTCTTAGTAAAGTTTACGCCACAGGGCATTCCAAATAAAATATAATATAAGTACTTCACCAATTGCTTGTTTCGGAAATCTTGACAACTATTACGAGACGGTTACCTAGATATATGTTCACATAATAGAATATGATCTACTGATATAAATTGGCTCAAAGACATTATTGAGTACCGTTTGATGTCGATAATAGGAATCAGGAGCCACGGTTTGGGGATCAAAGGGGGTCAATAAATTCAATCAAACATGGTTACGGATCCTGTTTTAGCTTGGAATAGAAAGCCGCTGTTAATTGCGGTTTGGGAATAAAATGACCTTTAAATTAACCAACTATAAAGTGGTGCAGGCTAATTTTAATCCCCTTGGAATTTCAGGATTAAAAGTACGTTATAATTTAGCGATTCCCAGGTCGGGTAAAGTGTTATTGGGTTTTACCATCAGGAATTACTCAGTAACAGGCCGGAGTCAAATCAAATCAAAATATTTTATTTCACATAAACCTACATGGGCACTTATGAAACATCAGAAGCTAGTTGTACGGTTCCAATTGATTCTTTCCTAAGGAGAAGAGCCAGCAAGAAACTCCACGGTAACTTTTTTTAAATAATTGGTTTTTACAATGTCTGAGTTGACTTGAGTATGGATTTGTGCCCGGTTGATGGCAACAGGCTGGCTCTACATAACTGGAGAAATATGGGTGTGGGTAGGTACAACTCTGCCTAACCCTTCGAGGATTACAGGCGTGGTCTCTGCCCTTGCCAGACGTATTGGCAATCGTTGTTTGGATAACCCTTCATACGCGCCACCCTCAACCGATGATGACCAAAGATTAGCAAATTTCCATGAAGACCCATTTTCACTAACATTTTACCTTTAGGATAATTATTATGATTTCATACTCACATCTAAAGCAGCCATGAGCAGCATCACAGACGCCACGACAAACAGGACGGTGACAATGACGAATATTGACAGAAACACGACTAGTATCAACGTGGTGGTCGTCAAGTTCTTTCTGTCCTTTACAAGTAACATCGCTGCGCAAGTAAAGCCGAATAACTGAAACAAGGAATATAATTTTGTACAGTGGTTTTACAATTTTTCGTCTGTTTGTCTGTAGTTGAGTTTGTATAAGTGCCTTTATTGACCACATCCAGTTTCTGGATAGTCGGCGCCATGTACCCCGGGTAGCCCCGGTGGCAAATGTAGATATGGATCATCATCATCATCATCTACAGCTCGACTTCACCCACTGCCGGGCATAGGCATCTCTTTTCTTGTGCCACAGAAGGAACACGGGTGGGTTTTAGTCAGTAAAAGTCTGACACGCCCTCCCGCTCCGCCCAGAGCGGGAAAAGTCATTTGATGATTTCCCATCCACAAAAAAAAAAAAGCCCTACGTCCCCCACGCTCTGTGCCAGCCTCATCAAGGTTTTTCCCGCGATGGCAACAATGTCGTCCACCCATCTCGCCGTCGGACGACCGACACCTCGTCTTACAGTCCTTGGACGCCACAGCATCATTATGATGCTGTGGCTATGATAGCCTAACTCCATCTGTCATCACTGCGGCTTGCCAGGTATCCTGCCCAACTCCATTTGAATTCCATATGCTTTCCAATATCGAAGACCTTCGTACGTCTTCGGATCTGGACGTTTGGCACTCGGTGTGTTAGCCTGATGCCCAAGTATGGAACGCTCCATGGCTCTCTGTGCAACTCTCAGCCTGTACGCAGCCTCCTGCGTGAGCTGCAGACGCTGACGCAGGGATGGATAAGCTGGGTAAATTGTTACAGTATTTGTGTGTAAGCTTTCTTATCCATGTAATGTAACACCGGATCCGATGCGCCGGCGAACGAGGCTACTGAAGCGTGTGCAAAGAGGCGCTAAATGCCTTTGTTTTTTAAACCTTTTAAATCTTGTATGGGCTTTTTGGTAGATAGATTCCATCATTTATTTCAGTGTATATAGGATCTTTTATGTGTAAGTACTTACAGCTTTCCTATATATATAAAACAAAGATCGCGAATGACCGGTTGCTACACGTGGTGGAAGTCACTAATAACATCCAGTATTTGCTGCATATACTTCGCCATTTATATTACCTTCTAGCTACTGCCCGCGGCTTCGCCCGCGCGGAGGTCGGAAATTGTCCCACGGGAAAGTACCTACTACCGAGATAAAAAGTATTCAAATGTGTTAAACCAGTTCATATACTATCTTTGTGCCAAATCTTATCTAAATCCGTTTAGCCGTTTTTGCGTGATTGAGTAACAAACACCCAACTTTCACATTTATAATTTAAATAATTATATACAGGGTGTCCGGTAATTAATGGGTAACCTTGAAATAGCAAATAATAGACTTTATGGCCGCTTAAAAAAAAATATCCCAAGTAGTACGTAAGATTTTTTTGAAAAAAAATACTGACTTTTTTACCTTTTTACGTTCTTCTTCACCACGACCACAAATGAATGAATTACATCGGATATTTGTTGTTATAATGTTGTTATACGTTGACTATGCCCCAACAAAGAGGCAGTACCTAAATAGTGTGACTAGAAATTGCACTGTCTTTTTTTCTAAAAAATTGTACCTTATTAGGTGGTACTGCTTGGGATATTTTTTTTGTATTTTTGTTAGAACGGCCATAAGATCTATTATATGCTATTTCAAGGTTATCTATTCTTTACCCGACAACCTTTACACAGTAGTATATTTCGGATTTTTTCTGATTTTACTATTAATATACCTACAACGTTAACGTGCCTTTTCGTCTTTAAAATAAAATTATAAAGGAATGAGAATGAGGAATGAGGGACATCTTACACTAACTGTAAGAGTAGAGAAAGACCAAAGTCACAATGGATGGATTGGGTGAAACATGGAGAAAATGGGAGAATACTGAGATGACGGCTGATAGATATGTATGAACAGAGACTTGCTGCACCGACTCCAAATAAATTGGAATAAGTTTAAGAGGGCTAAAAGATAAACAGAGAAATAGAGAGCTAGATAAAAAACTACGTCACAGCAATCAAGTTCAGTTCAATCAAGGTCAGTTAAACAAAAGAAACAATTTTTTTTCATTCATAACAATGCTGGTTTAAACAAACTTATGCTCTTTGTAATTTTAGAAAACTTGAAACGAATGCATAAGACGTGATTTCAAAGCTGGGTCGTTGCCACCAAAGTCAAAAGTTTAGAGAAACTATTAAACTACATAAATATTATAGGCGAGGGTTGAAATTATGATTTTGATGAATTTTTAGGGTTCCGTACCTCAAAAGGACAAAAACGGAACCCATAGGATCACTCATGTGTCTGTCTGTCCGTCTGTCACAGCCAATTTGCTCCGAATCTAATGGACCGATTAAGTTGAATCAATTTATGTGACTCAAACACGGACGTGTTACGTAAATAAATTAATTTTGAATATGGGGGTCATTTTTGGTGGCAAATAAGAAAATTAAAAAAAAAAAATTGCAATCTATACCTACCGTGTGACTTAACAAATGAAAATTTGATGAGACTTACTATGAAAGTCTCAAATAAATTGTTTCTATAATTTTAATATAAATATTTTTTAAAGTTATTTAGACGAAAATTGACCCTTATCTTTTTCATTTAATAGTTCTATAATTATAGATTACAGGAAAACTTATAAGTAGTCTATGGTTTTAAAATAACACGGTAAATCTCTCAATATTGTGCGTACAAACTTACATTTGCAGTTGGAATGTATACAATGTTAAGTTTGTTCTTGGGATAATTATTCTATCACTTTTTTTCATCCCAACTACGGAGCACTTCATTGTGCGTGGTCCGACATGCACTGGGCTGGTTTTTTTTCTAGTTATAATACCAGCCTGTTAGCCCACTGCAGGGCAAATATCTCTTAGCATAGAGAAGGCACGAGCCAATGGTCGTGTCTTCTCTATGCTTATGACCAGAAAAAAAAAACCAAAAAACCAGGTAAAGACCAGGTTTTCTCTCACGCTGTTTGCCTTCACCGATGTAAGTGTCCAGGATAAACTTAGAAAGCTTCAGTGGATACCACTGAGCGGAGATGTATCATATTTGTATGGCACGACCAAAGCGGAGATGTGAGCTGTACCTCGCCGAGAATGAGCTGGGCGGCGGTACAAAGCGAAGATGTGAGCTGTGCCTCGCAAGCTGGCGACGGCGCACAGCGGAGACGAGAAGAGATGTGAGCGGTGTACAGTGAGCGGCGCCGCTAGTTGCCCCAACGTCGCACAACCCGCCAGCCGCTCTAGCCAGCACACATCTCCGCTCCAGTCTAGCCAGTACGCATCTCCGCACAGCTTCGGTGGATACACCCTAGCTGAAAAAACATCTCTTCTCGTCTCCGCTTCGGACATCTCCGCACATCTCGGCTTTGGTGGAGTCTGGGCCTTATAACTATTAAAGTAAATTGTTTGTCTTTCAGAATTGTAATTAGTGTCAACAGCAGAATGTGTGCGTCGTTGTTATTATTTGCCACGAAATAACAGCTCTAACAGTAATAATAGTTCACTGAACCATACGTTTTAATAAATATTGTATTTTGATTATTTGCATAGTCACAATATTAGCATGGATCATAATGGTAGACAATCATTTGACTGAAAACTATGGTGAATTTTATGCACATTTTTTTTTGCTGGTTATCTTTTTATGGAATGCCAACTACAAGCAAGCTTTTGCATAGTAAATGAAATTATTAAAATTACTTTTTGCATAGTACGAAGTAGTATATTTCCTACATCGGTAATGTTGCCAGTGATTTAACGGGTATTAATTTCACCATTTCCAGTGACTAAGAAAGTCCGTGTCACTATTTGTAAAACTCTATGGTAAGAAAACACACCAACAATCCATAAAACAATATCTGGAAGGTGCAACTTTATAGCCTTGACCTATCTTTTATATCCACTACTTTCTACAACAGACTATCATGATCATAACGTAGATTTCAGGGTACCTACCCGTAACTTATTAATAGTCCTCCAGACCGTATTTCGGCCATGGCGACCAATCTCAGCCAGAGACTAGCTTTCGGCGCGAGAGACAGTATAGTGCAGAAGTGTGTGCGCAAACACAGGTGCATTCTCCTTCCCTCACTCTCATAATCCGATGTGACGGCAATTTGACACGACCGGAGAGAGATCAGGCGCAGGACCAACGGCTTAACGTGCTTTCCGCGGCACGGGGATGTCACACAGCCAACTTCCAAACTCCGGGATATTACTAGGAAATTCCTTATGGAAAAACCCAATAACATTGCCCCACCTGGGACTTAAACCCCAGCAGTCACGCTTGCGACCACGAGACCAACGGGGCAGACTGGAATCCAATTAATATTTTACGCACGTTACCTAAATATCAGATTGGAGGTCAGTCTGAAGCCCAATTCCCGTACCTAAAAACGTTCCAATTTTTAGTCGAAATCTCATCTCAGTGACAGTCAAATGTCAAAAATGTAGGGAAATTGTAGGTATTTTTGACATATTGAAACTGAGACCAGACTGTGAACGTTCTTAAAATTACTGAAATTGCCTCTCTGAAGTCTAAGTTTAGGTAGAGGTAAGCGAAAGACAATAAGCACGTCATGTCACTATTACTTATGTTTGAAACTAGCTATATTCTCCGGCTTGTCTCGAGAGATATGTTGTAGTTAAATCTTCCTCGAAATAATCTGATTAATTCTGGAAACCGCAGCAAGCTGATCAACTAGTTAAGAAGATTGTGTAGGCAATAATTGGCATCCCCCTACCAGCCAGTTCACGTGAATTACAAAGTACTTACTTACCCAAGAAGTTACACAAATCCTTAGAAATATGTCTCTTTCTTATCATTGAAACTTTTAATTGGCACTCGTCTACCGCAAAATTTCAATGTTTTGTGGGTATCATGTGGCTGAAAATGAGCGACACGGAATTTGTTACATAATAACTGAATTTCTCTTGAAAACACTCCAGGGTACTTTTTGTTAAATTAAATTAAGTTGGAATTATATTATGTTACCTTCGCTTTGCCGCTGACATCGTCGTAATGACAGAGACGCTGGAACAGTTAGACCAGATGCTGCACAGCCTAAATGGAGCCTCTAGTCGGGTTGGCCTCAGCATGAATTTGGACAAGACGAAAGTCATGTACAATTCACACGTCTTGCCGAGACCAATCCGCATCGAAGGGTCGCAGTTGTGACTCCTTCACAACTTCGAGAAGCGAGCCTTCGATGCGGGGCTATCTAGGGCAAGTCATCCAGCTCGGTAGACACAACTTTGAGAAAGAAGCCGACAGAAGGATCCGGTTGGGTTGGGCAGCATTTGGAAAACTTCGTCAAGTTTTCTCGTAACCTATCCCGCAATTTTTGAAGACAATGTTTGAAGGTCTTCAACCAATGCGTCCTGCCCGTCCACATACGCTGCTAAAACGTGGACACTGACAGTTGGGCCGGTCCACAAATTCAAGGTCGCTTAACGCGCTATGCTTGGAGTTTCTTTGATAGATAAAATCAGGAATGAAGTTATCCGGAAAAGAACCGGAGTAACTGACATAGCCTGCAGAGGAAGCAAACTGAAGTGGCAGTGGGCTGGCCATGTTTGTCGAAGGACCGATGGCCGATGGAGCAGGCAAGTCCTGGAGTGGAGACCACGTATCAGCAAGCGTAGTGTGGGACGCTCCCCAGCTTGATGGACCGACGACCTTAAGAAGGTGATTGGGACAGACTGGTTACGGAGGGCGGATGACAGGGTGTTATGGCGCAGTCTGAGAAAGGCCTATGTCCAGCAGTGGACTGCGCTAGGATGAGTTGATTGATTATTGTTTCTATTATGTGTTGTATTTCTTGGAATTTGGTCTTAGGCATCATCAGCTCTAAGGGTACAAATACAAAGTAAATTTAGCTAAAGGAATTTAAACAAAGTAAATGCAAAATCAGCCTTACGCACGAAACGCTTACATTTCCACCTACGCCTACCCCTCACGTCAGCCACGCCTAGCCATTATCCTAGATTTCAGCCTAAGGACGCTATAAAACGGGCTTTTGTTGTACTAACGACATTTACGTTTCAAGATAAGGCAGAATTATCAAAGAAGAATAGACGTTCTTACAATTCCCAGCATGGCGACGAGTCTGGTCCCGCACCGCACATTCAAGCCGGAAAAACATGTTTGAGCCTGCGGTATCTTCTCCAGAAAAAAAGTTTCGTAGTCCACATCCATTTTATAGAAAAAGGTATAAAAATAAAGCTATAAAAAATATTATAAAATTGTAAACTCTATTATAAGGTAAAGGTAGTAAAAAATGACAATGTTAAATAAAATGTGACAGGGATTTTAATTTTTTGGTAGCATAGAGAAAGAACAAACTAGTTTGGTGCCTAGAATAAGTTCTTCTTGGTTTTAGTTACTTCAATGGGGAAGGCAACAGTCAAAATGGTACTGTCGTAACTAGTTTCCAATACCAGCTATTAATACAAAGCGCGAGGTGGTTTTGATTTATTTTTGTGAAAATTACGCGTTGTTTTGTTCCTGTACTTATGTTTCAACAAATAAATAATCTTGAATCTTGAATCTAAATACTCAAAAATTAGAGTCCACCATTTCCCGAGGGACCCTAAAACTAAAAGATGGTGGCTTAAAGCTATTCGTAGAGATTTAAAAACAAATAAACAGAGTTCGAGGTAAAGTCAGAAACATTTTGAAGAAAGTGATTACGAGAAAATATTTAAGGTTTAAAATTCAGACACTTTATATGACAAATACTTGATTTAAAATACTGTAATCACCGAAAACACCAAAATAGGGAAATATAACCAAACTCATGAATGAACACGAAATGGAATGAATGTCGAAATGTCCAATTTATTGTAGGCCGTAGGGACCTAGCTTTGATCACGCTATCTACAATTAGCTTTCCCCATACTAAATAAACGAATGCAAATTAGTTGTGGTTCACGAGCAAGTTATTTTAAAATACTAATGTCAACGAACAAGCTATAAGCACCGGTTATGTCAAAAACAAAAATTCTAAGCCAAAAAACAATTGACGGGGTCCGCTAGGGCCGATGCCAGCTAGGGTTGCGGGATGTTCGAAAGAGTTACCGTGGCCCCGGCACAGGCAACGGAAGGAACACGGGTGGGTTTTAGTCAGTAAAAGTCTGACACGCCCTCCCGCTCCGCCCAGAGCGGGAGAAGTCATTTGATGATTTCCCATCCACAAAAAAAAAAAAAAAAAAAGCCAAAAAACAATAACTTCTCTAGTTAAAGTCTGCTCAGAAATCCAACAAGAAATAGTGGAAAAGAAGCCTTCTAGACACCTGTGTCACAAAACTCATGAGGGCGAATTTATTCTCGCAAGTTGGAGTTGTTTGCAGAGACTGGCGGTAAATCAAATGAGCGGCAAGGCTGGCTTATCGCTGGGACACGGTGCACGCCGCTTGCGCGACGACAACCGACTTTTATTGATTTTGAACTGAAAATTACGTCTTAACGAGTAGTATTAATGATTTGGAAAAAAATATATGTTAAATAAAAGAAGTTTTTTAATAACTTGTCATGTCAATATTTCAGATTATGTTTATATTACATAGTGTAATTAATTTGTAAAGTTATGTCTAACGCGGATAAAAAACTGAGAATTACGCAAAAACTACCAAGCGTATTTTTATGAATCCTTCACCATTTTAAAGATAATTTAATTATTTATCTTTTAGTATACGTGTTTCTATATAATACTTAATATATAAATTTAATAAATTAATAATGCGTCTAATTTGGGACAGCGTTCCTAGATGGGTGAGTCTGTGACCCGGAGTAGATACTGCGTGGACGTATGACACGTTGCGTGATCTCAGCACAGAACACGCATGCTATGCACTCAAGGCCGTTGGCATGTGTCTGCGTCTTAATGTATGGACGGCAGCACATCAAGCTACTACAATCTGTAAAATTTCTTTAATAGATTTTCAACTTTATTGCTATAGCATTAGGTTCAAGATTGATTGGGATAATTTGACCGTTTCGGGTAGCTTGACCTGCTGGTGTCTGTACCTATGAATGACAATGTTAAACAGTTTCATGGTTTGATTTTTTTATTCCAGACAAGTGACCTTCCCTTGCTTTGCATGGTGAATGTGGCAACATGTCATTATATCGAGATTTCTGTGCTATTTGCAAGTTATGTGCTATTAGCAATATTATTTTCTTATTTACATACCTTTCGGAATAAATGATTTAAAAATGATGGTGGAAACCGCATTCGTTGCGTGGTTTATAAGAGCAACGCGGTCACACAGACAGACACGAAAGTTGGCTTTGTTTTATACTACAGTCCGGCCGTCGAGTGAATGCGTTCCTGACAGTGGGTACGTCCGCGATGACATTTGTTGTCGTCGTCTCCGTTACTTTGAGAAATCGGGTTTTTCTGCCATATGGCTACTTGTGGACACTGGCGTGGAGAAATCTCTCTACATCGGCGTCTACCGATCGCACAGCGATGACCAGGAGACAACAGCGCTCTTTAGTTTCCTCGTGGAGTCGACTGACGTAGCCCAGCAGCGGTACCCAACAGCGAAGCTCATCTTTCTGGGGGACTTCAATGCCCATCATAAAGAGTGGTTGTTCCCGTACCAGAAAACTGACCATGCCGGGTTAGAGGCGCGCAAGTTTGCTTTAACGCTAGATCTAACCCAGATGGTGAATGTGGCAACGCGGGTACCGGATGTTGACGGCCATACACCCAATTGCTTGGACCTTCTGCTGGCATCTGATCCGGACAGGCATTCATTATTGGTCTCAGCCCCGCTGGGATCGTCTGATCACTGTCTGGTGAAATCCATATCGACCTGCTCTCCTCCAGATGAGAGTCCTAGAGGCACAAGGCGACTATGGCGATACAAATCAGCAGACTGGGATGAGATGCGGCACTTTTTTGCATCTTATTCTTGGCGGCAAGTGTGCTTCTCCTCGGGTGACCCCTCGTGCTGTACTGACGTGGTTGCGGACGTGATTCGGCAGGGGATGGAGTATTGTATTCCATTCTCCGACACCCCCCGGTCACAAATCATCGGTCAAAAATCTCGGCCTTGGTATAATGCAGAATGCACCCACGCTGAGGCCCGAAAAGAGTCTGCCTACCAAGCTTGGGTCAAGGCCCGCGACTGCAAAGTTAGAGCGCGTAGGGTTCGCGCGAGGAAAAGAGCTTTTAATTCTGCCGCCAAGTTCTGCAAGTGGGTTTTACGTAGGGCACGTTTTGAAAATGTCGGACGTATTGAGGCCAAGCTGGCTTCGCACCCTCCGGGTAGTGAACGGTTCTAGTCCCTGTCTAAAGCGGCTGAAGCGAATTTCTGTAGACCCACTTTACCTCTAACGATGAAACCTGATGGGTCGCTGGCTCACTCTGCAAGTAAGAAAGCAAATCTATTTGCATCTCTCTTTGCAAGCAATTCACGTCTGGACGCTGGCTCCAAGCAACCACCTACTGTACTTCATTGTGACTCTTCGATTCTGGAGATCGCAGTTCACATTAAAGAGGTCCGAAGAGCATTGTGCAGCCTAGACGCGAACAAGGCCAGCAGGCCTGACAGCATTTTAGCGAGAGTGTTAAGGCAGTGTATGCCTGAACTGTCTCCTGTGTTGACACGTTTATTCCGCCTCTCTCTTAAAAAAAGGAAGGTGCCAAAATCCTAGAAGCTTACAAATGTGCAACCAGTGCCTAAAAAGGGCGACCGTGCAGACCCTGCCCATTACCGTCCGATCGCCATTACCTCCATTCTGTGCAAGGTTATGGAAAGGGTACTGAACAGTAAGTTGCTGACTTACCTTGAAAACAATGATCTCTTCAGTGACCGTCAATATGGCTTTCGCCGGGGACAGCCAACTGGCAATCTTCTTGTGTATGTTACGCACTGCTGGGGCGAGGCCATCGAAAAACAAGGCGAAGCACTTGCTGTATCGCTAGATATCTCAAAGGCCTTTGACAGAGTCTGGCACGCTGGTCTGCTCAGCAAGCTTCCTGCTTAAGGCATCCCAGCTGATTTTTGTAGCTGGATATTAGACTTCCTTAGTGAACGGTCGATCAAAGTAGGCTCTCACACAAAACCGCGATGCAACGCGCATTCGCAGTTGTGTTTGTTTTGTTTTTCGCCCTTGACCTGCTGAATTTGCTGAAGCTAAAAAGTGTCCCTGGGTTAAACAGGTTAAGCCTTGTCTCCCAGTGGGGTAATGATAATCTGGTCTCTTTTAACGCCACCAAAATACAGGCATGTCTTTTTACCGCTAAAAGGAGTCGTTTCGATCAAACTCCTACTTTTCGGGGTACATCTGTTCCTGTAACTGATCGGCTCGAGCTTCTAGGCATGGAGTTGACATCATGTCTCAACTTCGGTACCACCATCGAGTACAAAGCTCAAACTGCAGCTAAGAGACTGGGCATCCTAAATAAGATGAAGCGATACTTTACGCCAGGGCAGCTTTTAACTCTTTACAAAGCGCAAGTCCGATCCTGCATGGAGTATTGCAGACACCTTTGAGATGGCTCAGCTAAATACCAACTTGCCGCGCTTGACCCGGTGGAACGTAGAGCTAAGAGGCTCATTGGCAACGTAAGACTAGTGGATGCCAAGCTTCACACCTTGGCTCATCGCCGAAAGGTTGCCTGCTTGTCGGTCTTCTACAGATTGTACTTCGGTGAGTGTGCTCAAGAACTCCACTACCTCATTCCGCCGGCTCCGTTATACCATCGGACATCTAGACGCACTGTAGGTCCTACCTAGTTGCTATTCCAATTTGCACTAAGCGTTTCCAAATGTCTTTTGTGATGCTCACAGCAAAGGAGTGGAACTCTCTACCTGCGTCGTGTTTCCGAACGCATACAACCCCGATCTCTTGAAAGTGAGAGTGAACAGGCTTCTTTTGGGTAAGCTCGCTCCATCGTCGTCTTTGTCTCTGTCATCTCTGACCTAGACTAGAGTCAAGAGCAAACCTACCTCAAACAAAAAAATTCTTCGATTTCGAATCATGTTGCGCGCGCGGTACATACGAACACAGCCACAGACACAGGCTCGCCATATTTTTCTTTCTTCACCAGTTCAAAGGTCGCGAAGAGATTGCGCGAGGGCGCCACTTGTATAGCCATCTTGCTCACGCGTGGACGTAGGCAATCATGCAGGAACGGAATAGGGGATGGGGTGGTTGCAATCCAATTTTATTTATTAATTCGTTTGCCAACATAAAAAGTAAAGAAAGGAAACGACAATATTATAATTCTAATCGAATCAGCGCAACCACATCCCCTTTCTTCATTTCAATTTCTTCAGCAATCGAGAACGATTTTGCTGACATTCATAGTAAAGATCCATTGTTTATTTTTGATGAAACTCTCTTTATTCTAAAAGTTTTTCGTCCATAACTTCTAACTGGAATCAATTAACCACAAACTGATTATTTAGGCACTTTAGCTCTTTAATAAACAATCAACAATACACAACAATCGTTCCGATGAACAAAATGGCGATGGCCTAGTTGTATTGTTAGTATTTCGTACAGTCAAGTTTTTGCTTATATTGCCTAACGAATAAAGTTTTTGTGCTAGGCTGTTAGGATAACAACATGCTGGCTAGATCCTTTATTGCTGAAGATGAGCTTATCCTAACAAATACCGTCGTCTTGTAATGCCTTTCCTCTAATAATTTGTACAATATAATGTAGGTATGTAAGTAATTATTTCCGTAAGCGGTTAAGCCCTTGTATTTAATGTTAAACGTAAATCAGTGTAAAATATTGTGGCTTACAGTTTATCACGCAATTAAGGCTGGAGTGAGACTAACCTCCGCGTCGCTGTACGTCAATGTAAATTGTGTGAAAACGGCCTTAAATCTACAGTGAGCCAACAATAAGCATCTAATTGAATCGCTGACAATGCAATTAAGGTTTTATTGAAACATGCTAAGCATATTTTCATTAAATTTGTACTATACATTGATGAAAGTTATTAAATAGGTTTGCATTATGCATTGTGGTAGTTTAGTTAATTACATTTTTGGATTACTAGCTGTACCCCGCAACTTTGTTCGCGTGAAAGTCGTAAGATACACAATATACTAAAGTAACAGCCACATTTTAATAAAACTCCCTCGTCCCCCGGCCCGCTGCGTTGCATTACCCGCCCGCGCTATTAGTTCGTTTTCACTTAGCATTCTTTCTTATTTTTTTCTTTTTGCTCGGCTCCTAAGGGTCGCATCGTGATGTTAATAGCCTATAACTATCCTTGAGAATTGGACTACCAAAAGCAAAAAGAATTTTTCAAATCCGATTGGTGTAGTTCCAGAGTTTTGCATGGATTTTAATTTTTTTGCTTAGAACCCTAATTATTTTCGTAAAATAAAAGTAGCCTAAGTTAGTCCTTGTAGCATCAGGTATCTGCCAGTGAAAGTCCCGTCAGAATTGATCCAGCCGTTTCGGAGATTAGCCGGAACAAACAGACAGACAGATAGACAAAAATTTTTAAAATTGTTTTTTAAGGGCAGGAGAATGTTCATGATGATGAGCTTCGAATGAAAAAAATAGCCTAGAAAAATGCATATAAATCACTAGCCAAACAAAAAAAAAAAAATGTATTTTAGTAAAATGCTCCTTAGTTCCTTATCTAAATCCTCTACGAAATCCCCTCTGGACACTTCAGAATTCTACCAAAAATATACCTTTATTTGAGCATATTACTGCTAAAGGGGTTAATAAATTACTCGGTCCAGTGCTGATATGCACCGTAGGTACTCTATGACCATCTCGGCAGGATGCCAACCGGGTGTATGCCAAAATAAGTGCAATGGTGCTAGTGCTAGATAAGTAATGAAGACGATCTATTATGTTGTTTGTAGAACCTTATTTCGTTTCCATACAACATGGCAATGTTGCCAGCCTTTTGGACACTTTTCCTGTAGACAGCGATGCGAACGAATTTTTTGATGCCCTATAATTATTTCCCCTCCTTTTTTATATACTTGTACATATTATTATTATTATTTTAAGACTGTTAGTTTTTAAATTATGTAAATAGTAAATAGCTATGAGAAATAAATTCTAAATAAAGTTGAGCACTAGTTTACGTATATCGATACTAGGAAGCGCTCTTACTTTTCCTTTTTCTTTTTTTAAACTTTCTTTTTACTTTTTTTTTCTTTCCCCTACTTTTTTTTCCTTTTACATATTATTATTTTAAGACTGTTAGTTTTATGACGTCAATATTATCTTGGAAATTGAATTAAATATAACCTTTTGTTTATAAAGTGTTGTAAGATGTTGTTACTTAAAAATAAATAGGTACCTATTAGCTGTTACTCTTGGATCGAACTGCTACCTGCTGAACTAGGGCTTAGTAAAAGTCTTACTGAGTTTTTAGAAAATTCTCTGTACCAGCCCGGAGTCTGTACTTGTGTCGGTTAATGATAATAGGCGCGTCCCTTATTATTTGGGATTCGGTTTCGGATTATGGGATCTATAATATATCTGGCAAAATAATATGTGTTAGCGCGGGGAGCTAATAAAAGAGGGGACTGTATAAATAGGCAGTGGCTTATTGCCATCTGATCACAAATTATACAACTGTCCCGGACAAACAATTAAAGATTTAATTAGAGAGGAGATTCGTCCGTCGCGGTAGAGTCCGAGGAAGCGAGTGGTCATCGGGCTGAACCGTGCTACCACCGCGCCGCACCTCAGCTTGCCGATGACGCGTTGTCCGTTGATCATGCCACCTGCTCATGCAGACTGCGTGCAAGGTGTTGGGTTCGACTCCCAACAATATCGATGTGGATAACTTATAGCTAGACAGACAACTAACCCGTTAATGGAGTTGGGTGTGTTTATACAATACAAGCGATTATTGCCAAACACAGATTGATATCGCTATATATTAGTAACAAGTTATATTCTCCCAGATGTTTGTACAAGTCTTCACCCATACTAAGATATTTTGGGCTGTGCGCTGATATGTGAGTCAGTCAGTTAGTTTCTTCTTTTATACTCATAATTTAATATTTTAAGGAGCTTATCTACTCATAAAACTGAGAAAACTGATGAGAATGTTGAGATGGATGTGTGGAGTGATGGGGAAGTTTGAAAGTGGCGCCAGTGACAGAAAAGTTGAAAGGAAATCGTTTGGCTCGGTATGGGCATATGATGAGGAGGGAGGAAACGCATGTGACTAAAAGAGTGATGAATATAAATGTTGATGGATGGAGAGGGAGAGGAAAGCCAAAGAAAAGATAGATGAACTGTGTGAGGAATTATATAAAAGAGAAGGGAGTGAATGATAACGTGACTTTTGACATGGGAAAATGGAAAGAGAAAACGTGTTGCGCCGACCCCAAGTAACATGGGACAAGGGCAGGAAGATGATGATCTACTCATAAAACTAAACAACTTTTCCCAATAAACATGGGTCAAAATGTGAAAAAAAAATTCTAACCCGATACTAAATCAGTCACATGAGCGTACAATTTATATGGACACTCCAAAAAAAATCATATGCGTATCCATGTTTATTAGGAAAAGTTGTTCAGTTTTATGAGTAGATAAACTTCTTAAAATATTTGCGCTTACTAAACTTTACCCTTATAATTATGTAGATGATGAGTAAAAAAAGCGAAAGAATCCTCATACACTGCTCCCATTATTCAGTATACTATTACCTAAGTAAGTATCAACACATCCATCAAGCAATATAAATTATTCACTCGTTTGCAGAAAACTGTCTAGCACTGGAAGGCGGCGCTTAGTTGTTTTTAATTAATTACTCCCCAGGGCAAGGCATTTTAGGAAGATTCGCTACGGTTAAGGTCAAAGACTCGTCTATTTGTTCAAATATTTCCAAATGTTATAAAGGTTTTCTGAAGTATTTGGAAAAGGAATTTTGTGTACCTTTGATAAATGAAAAATACACACATCAAATGTATCTAGGGATCAAGTACATTTTTAACTATAAAAAAATATCCAATTAATATTTACTAAATCTAGTCTTCCAGACTGGCTTCTTACTTTAATTCCTATGTTTAAGTTAACAACATAACTCTATATTTTGTAAAAATGAAGAACAATTGCAATTTTTGCAAATCGTGGAAAATTAACCTAAGTTAATAAACGTCAATTAAATGGCAAAAAAGGCAAAAATGAGGATTTTTAATTTTTTTATTGTAAAGATAAAAATCAATAATTCGTGTTTCTATCATTGACACGAATCACACAATCACAGCGATTTGGCATACTTAAAATTACTTTGAGGAATGGCCGCCCATGTTTTTTCTAACAAGTCGAAAAGTTGTTGTGGGAAATGCACGGCACCCATACTCGGCAGAGCTCTTCTTTGAAGCATAACCCATACGTGCTCAATTGGGTTGAATTCTGGCAATTGAGCAGGCCACGGTAGAACGTTGATGCGAGCATCGGCAAGAGTGCGTGTTACGACTCTAGCCGTATGTGGATGTGCATTGTCGTGCATTAGTCAACACGAATCACCCAACCGGCTTCGCAAAGGGATGATCACCTATGAAACAATCCTCTCCGCATAAATCTGAGCATTGAGGTTGCCCTTGATCCAAATGAGATCGGTTCTTCCACCAGTCCAAACACCGGCCCAAACCACTATTGTTCCCCCTCCATATGAATGAACTGCCTGACAAAATTTCAAACGGTCTTGACGTCCAGAGGTCCTCCAAACTCGAGTACGTCTTGTATCCTACCTCATACCGAAACGAGATCCATCGGAAAAGCAAACACAACGCCAGTCTTCTTCCTCCCAATTTCTGTGCTCGCGAGCCCATTGTAAACGGGCCCTATGATTGCGGGGTGCTATAGGTGGAACTCTTAGCGGCCTTCGTGAACGCAGACCTACTTCACGTATACGATTTCGGTTTGTTTGGTCTCTCATAAGCAAGCCTGAAGAGCTGTGGAGTCTTGTAGCCAACATCATGGCAGTCATGGTACGATTCCGTCGAGCAGTATTTTGGATGTACTGGTCCTGTCTGCGAGTGGTGATGCAAGATCGTCCTCCATGTCGCTCGGCCACGCTGCCATATGATACGATAGCGTGTCCAGAGGCGGCTTATGACGCTCTGTGTAGTGTTAAGAGCGACAGCCACGGTACATTGCCTGGAACCAGCTTGCAACTTCAAGACTGTAGACTTGACTAAATGAAAAAAAACTATTAACTGTAGGTATCATAACCATTACTATAGGCCTACAGAATCTATATATATAAAATCCAAAGTCCTGACTGACTCACTGACTGATACACAGCCTGAACCGCTGGTCTTAGAGACATGAAATTTGAAGGATGTATTCTTTGTAAAGAGTAGGTATCGATTAAGAAAGGGTTTTTTGAAATTCCACCCCTAAGAGAGTGAAATGGGGGTTTGAAATTTCTTTGAAACTTTTTATTCTCTGGGTCGATTGACTCGAAAATTGGTACACATACTCTTCCATGAAAATTATGAGATACGTATGTCACAGTTTTTCCAAAATCATCCCCCAACAGAGCCAAATAGGGCATCGAACATCCTACTGGGTGATATATCAACACACAGCCCAGGCCGCTGGATCTAGAGACTTGAAATTTTGCACATAGATACCTTATACAGTTTAGGCATCCATTAAGGAGAGATTTTCGGAAATTCCACCCCTTAGGGGTAAAAAGCGGCACGGCGGACAGAGCTCCGGCAGGATCTCATTTTATTTTATTTTATTTTATTTATTCGGGACAAAAAACAGTTACACGCTACAGATTATAAAGAAATACTTAAACTAAGATTAACAAACATGTAACCCACACCATTGTCCTCATTTTAACTAAAAATTTAACATGGCGGCATGGAGAGTGCGATTGTCGCAACCCAGCGCTGGGCACGCCACAATTGCGGCGATAAGTCCCCTCTTTGAGGAGTGGCTGGAGAGGCGCCACGGCGTCCTCACCTTCCGCCTGACGCAGGTCCTCACCGGACACGGGTGCTTCGGGAGGTACCTGTTCCGGATAAGGCGGGAGGAAACGCCCGGGTGTCACCACTGTGTGGATCGCCCGGAGGACACGGTGGAGCATACGGTGGAGGTCTGCCCGGCTTGGGCGGAGCACCGCCGTGTCCTCGCGGAAGCGATCGGCGGCGGCGATCTCTCGCGTCCGGCCCTGGTCCAGGCCATGGTACGGAGCGAGAGTGCATGGGAAGCCATTACCTCCTTCTGCGAAGCAGTAATGCTCGTGAATGAGGAGGCGGGACGCGTGAGGGAGAGGCAAGCTTTGCACCCTCACGCCCCTAGTCGCCGCAGGAGACGCCCTGGGCGTCGGGAATTGGCAGCCGATTCCCGGCCACCATAGGCGCGGGCTTGCGGACGGCGAGCAATGGGTAGCTCGCCGTCCGGTAAGGACCAGGCCCGAGTCGACGGCGCGTCGTGTTCCACGCGCGCCTCAAAGAGATGTCAGCACTATTGACGGGGTCCGCTAGGGCCGATGCCAGCTAGGGTTGCGGGATGTTCGAAAGAGTTACCGTGGCCCCAGCACAGGCAACAGAAGGAACACGGGTGGGTTTTAGTCAGTAAAAGTCTGACACGCCCTCCCGCTCCGCCCAGAGCGGGAGAAGTCATTTGATGATTTCCCATCCACAAAAAAAAAAAAAAAAAAGGGGTAAAAAGCGGCGATTTCGTTTGTTAGAAAAATCTTATTTCTTATGGTAATAAACTAGGAACTAGGCATATGTAAAGAATAAAGTTGGTCATTTTAAGTTTTTTTTCAATTACCCCCTAATGGAGGATTGGGGGTATCAAAGTTTGTATGGCAAAATTTTAACGCACGGTGCGATTAACTTGAAACTCGGTATTTATACTTAAATTCGGAAATAAAGTAAAACGTATATCAAGGTTTTAAAAAAAATCTACCCCTGACGGGGTGAAAAGGGGTTGTCAAATTTACAGGGGAATATTTTACTGCGTGGCTTGATTAACTCGAAATTTGGTATAAATAACCTATAAGTCAAATAATGGAAATTGGGGGTGAAAAGGGGGATACAGTTTGTATGAAAAAAATATTATTTCGTTGACCTTTCAACTTGAAACTTGGCCCGAATACTTCATCATCATTATCCCGCCCTAATACCAATTTATTTGGGGTCGCAGAAACATGTCTACTTATACATAAGTATAAAATATAATAAAGATACTTATAATACTACCATTTAAAGCGGGTCGAGGGGGTTGTGTTTGTAGGGGAAAGTACGAAACCTACGCGAACGAAATCGTTGGTAAAGTGCTGATTGACTGAAAGCATATCAGAAAATTTGCACAAGGGTTCCTTTTATAATTTAGGCGAGATTTAAAGTTTTATGAAAGTTGGCTGAAATATGACGATTATTGTAGAAGATGTCGGAAAAATCATGCCAACTGGGAGCTTTACTGACGTGCATCTCGTAAACATTAAGAGAAACATTAAATTATTATGTTCTAAAGGACTGTACATCTTAAAAGGATCAACCAAAAAATTCGTAATAGCATATATGTCAGTCTTCTAAGGATGACCCACAGTAACCAATTTTATCTTCAGAATTAGATACAAATTTAATAGTTATTTCCGAAGCTATTTTGAACGGTATTGTTTTAACCCTTATCCAATAAAATATGTTATTTAAATTAGGCATTCAATTTAGATTGACATCATATCATTTAAATGAACACTTTAAAAGATATCACAGATTAATTATAACAAAATAATTATGGTTGACGGCGGCGCAGCGCTAGGACAGGAGCTAATGACCTTTTCCTCGGTTATTAGGTATGCGATCATAGCTTTACTTCCTTTTAATCCCGGTTGTACGTTCCTGTGGAATATTTTCCGACAACTACGCGGGCGAAGCCGCGGACAAAAGCTTTGAACTCATATAAATACAAATGATAATAAACTTAAAACATATTTCCATAAGGAAAATATTTAGAGATCAGCGATATAACGAGACAGCGTCAGATAACTGACGTTTTCGTCAGAGAGAGCTATCTCTCTCTAAATCTTATCTGACGAAAACGTCAGTCAACTAAATCTCTCTCTATAGAGATTGATTATTGATGAAAATCAATCAATAAACTAAATCTCCATGGAAACCACAAACAAAACGACTAAAATTAAACGTCATATTATAAAATTCAAAGACAAGAAAGTATTACATGTAGTAATGTGGTGTAAAGGAAATGGGTATACAATATCCGTTTATTGTTCGTTCATTAATTTTTGGTCGGATTACTTAACAGGCACAGACATTGCAATTCTATTTTATGTTTCGTCGATTGAACTGCAATGCTCCCAACTCAAAAAATACTAATATCAGGTTATCTAACCCGGTGTTACTTTTTAGTGGCGCAAGGCGTAATATGAGTTAAAATGTTAATTACTTAACTCCGAGTTTACAAACTCTATATTTATTTATTTAACCCGACTAAACGTGCAAGTGGGCTTAGAATCATAAAAACCGGTTAAATAAAAAAATGAACACTATTTGCATTTATTATCTGTGTGTCTTTTTTTTTGGAAGGGAAATCATCAAATGACTTCTCTGGCTCTGGGCGGAGTGGGCGGGCGTGTCAAGCTTTTACTGACTAAGCCCACCCGTGCTCCTTCAGTTGCCTGTGCCACGGTAACTCTTTCGAACTTCCCGCAAATTATCTGTCTGTCTGTTACCCTTTCACACTTTAACGGCCGAATGGATATGGATCATAGGTATACGGATAGGCCATAACCTGGGTGCCGACATAGGATACTTTTTATCCCGGTAGCACGTTCCCGTGGGATAATTTCCGACATCCACGCAGGCGAAGCCACGGGCAGAAGCTAGTATTTAATATTATTAGACTCAAAAAATACAGTACAGTGTAAATAGTAGTAGAAGTAAGTACCCGTAGACTCGGAGTAAAATCGCGTAATAATGGCTATATCTCATGATTTCCGCTACACACGATTGACGCATTCCTACGCCGCCGTCGTAATTATTCACATGACATGACACAAATACATGAGCATTATTACATACGATATAATTCTCTTTCCTTTTTACCTCATCACGATTTTTCACATATACCAATTACCACCTTTAACACAAAACCTCCTTACAAAAACTTAGCTAAGTAATTCAAGAAATTCTACTAAACGTTCCCACTTGAAAGCCCAAGCTTTAGTACATGAAAAGTGTCGGTTATCTCGACAATTAGGCGGACACATCCCCCGCGGGAGTCGTACTCACGGCACAAGAAATAACTTGAAATAAGGTTCTTGTTCGTTTGTACTTGGCACAGTATCTAGTTAGGGTTCCGCACACAGAGGGTGCCAACGGGACCCTATCACTAAGGCTCCGTTGTCCATCCGTCTGTCACAGGGCTGTATCTTTTGAACCGTAATAGGTAGACACTTGAAATTTTCATAGTGGGTACTACTGTAGCAACATCATACCCATCCATACTTCCATACTTCAGCGCGCCGTGCGCGCCGGCCGTGTGACCGACTGTGGAGCCCTAGCGCTCTGCCATCGCCACCGCGATGGTGGCGCTCCCGTCGTGAGTTTCAGTAACTACAGTCTAATACGTGCTTGCAGTGATTGGCCAATTTAAAAAGTAATGTTTTTTAAGTTGCCCGCAGTTCATTTTTTATTTGTGAGAATTTGTATTAGTAGCTAAGCTTTTCAAAAATAAATCTAGTACCGTTTAGTGTATTGAACTGGTCGTTTCTCTACATCACCTCTAGTTCTAACACTAATATGACCGCTATAACAACAAATAACTAAAATTAAATACAGTTAAAAATTAAAGGACTCCCTTTAATTTTTAACGTACAAGAAACCTGTTTTTTTCGGTGTTTTTTTTTTTTACTAAAGTATAATAAAAAAAATGTAAAACCCTTCGAGCGCGGGTCCGACTCGCACTTAGCCGCTTTTTTCTATTCTCTAGCGTTTTCGTTAAGAATTTTTTATTACGCTAGAGACAGTTTGTTGCTTAAATTGTAGCTAGTGATAAGTAAAAGGAACTTTATTTTTGTTTGGTATTATACAAGGTGTAACTTAAATAACGCACTACCTCTTACTCATCATTATAAACAATTTTTATTATGGGACCAAACCTGAAATCGCGAAAAAAAAATCAGCTGTTCTCTACAGTTTGACGAGTTATGCGAACAAAATGTATGGAACAGCTGATTTTTTTGCGATTTCAGGTTTGGTCCCATAGTAAAAGTTGTTCATAATGATGAGTACAATAACTCCTTAAGAGGTTGTGCGTTATTTATGTTACATCTTGTATATGGGAACTCTCGAATCAGTAGGTCGGATTCTTGCCAATCCTTGGACTCTGGGGGATGGCTTTAAAATCTCTGCTGGAAGAGAATAGTAGGATTATGTTGTACCTAACATCCCAAGAATGATGTATATTTCAATTTTTACATTGGCGAATAATTAATTTCAAGGACATTATACGGCCATAGCAGTCATAACAATAGAACTTAATTGTGTTTCGTTCAGTGTCCTTCAAAGCGTTAATTTAAATAATAATTGATACAAATATACAAGATGTAACATAAATAACGCACAACATTTTAAGGGATCATTGCCCTCATTATTATGAACAACTTTTACTATGGGACCAAACATGAAATCGCGAAAAAAAAATCATCACATTTTGACGAGTTATGCGAACATAAATGTAGGGAGCAGCTGATTTTTTTGCGATTTCAGGTTTGGTCCCATAGTAAAAGTTGTTTATAATGATGAGTACAATGGCCTATTAAGAGGTTGTGCGTTAATTATGTTACACCTTGTTTATGAAAATTTCTAAAATGAGTACACTTTTACAATGTTTGTGAAAATGTGAGCACCATGTATCTAACACATATTTAATTTATCTGTCATGGCCTCAATTTTAATCGTGTTCATCTATTGTGGTAAGATTGTGGTATAGTAATTTTATTCTAGGTGCATCGTCTTCACATATATCATAATTATATAACAAATGTATACAAGAGATTGTAAAACATTTTAAAAGAGTAACGGTGGAGTTTCTTGCCCATTCTTCTTCACACGAAACTACCTTTTAGAAGGTGCGACTAGAATCTATTTTGTAAATTTTGTCGTTCAAAGGTGCCTTATTGCCTATTTGAAATAAATAATTTGACTTTGACTTTGAGTTTAGCAGTTTGCATTCAAAAATATAGGTCTAATAATCTAACTTAAAAATCTTACCCAATCTCACCCCCATTATTTATATTTAAGCAAAATCATCCTCTGAAACGCACTATTTACTTAGCCATCGAGTTACCAAAAATCGCAAGAAGACCCAGGACCCATATACCTCACTTACAAGTTTATTTTGAGAGCGTGTCCTAATAATAAATACATGATAATGGACAAACGGTGTCTATTAGCTTCACCAAGTTTATCTTGGAAACTGAATTTACTGAGAAAATGCCTCCCTTTGCCTCTCTTCTTATTGTTTCTTTATTTTGGGATATCTTTTTTTTTAGACAAAAACCAGGAGGATCGTTTGATTTACCGCGCTCATGTTAAAAGTGGTCTCGGTCGGCACTCATGAATGTAATGGTTCTAATAAAATGTGACTGACAACGTCAGTAAAACGGTTTTTAATCAGCTTAGAAAGTTTGGGGAACTTTTGCTTAAACGGAAAAGTTACTTAGTTGTATGTAATCGGATTGAAATCTATGTCAACACTCGCAGTCAGTTGCCTGTGTTAGTGCCTCTGCGTAAAAGAATCAGCGTAGTCTAGCTAAACAGGCGCGATTACAACTTATTTCAACTTTAAATTCTTAGGCTCTACACAATTTAATATTCTCCACTCATTCCCACCCCTAGTAACTCACCCTAGTATCAACATTAATAGGTATAGTTACAATGGCATGCAACCACTAAGACTGAAAAACACTGAGCTAATTAAAATTTAATTGTCCCCCGACAAGCCAGTGCCATATACACAAAGGTCACAAACATAGCAGTACCCGACAAAGGAGAATACACAAAATACAATCCAGTCGTTATAACTAATAATGTTAAACATTCCCATGACGTTTACCCTCTCTTAAATAAGTAAACAAGAGAGAATAAAAACAAAGCAAACTGAAACGGATCTCTCCAGTTTATATTATGTTATTCTGTTCTGGAGTGCGCTAATATTATCCGACTTTTACGCGCTCAGCAAAAAATTATTTTCACAACAACGCTTTACAGAGGTAGAAGCATTTCAGAAATTGTACAGTGTAGCCTTTCCATACGTTCCAATGGTATTTGAGCGTTACAGAGAGCTTTGTTTTTTTTTTTTGTTTAGCGACAAGGAAAACCTCTCTCCCGCGGCTCACGCTACTATGAAAAACCATTTTAATTACAGACGCAGTATGTTTGTGTGGCGGGGCAGTGTTTAAGCTACCTTTTGAAGGGAATTACACAGGATCCCCACTTAAATCTCAGCTTCGTGTTTCGCTTTAAAATGGAAATGCAGGATAATGCGCGGATGAGAACAGCTTACTTGACAGCACCCTGGCAAAAAGTTAAATAAGGAAAACCGAAAGAATATTATTTCAATTACCTTTGAAAGCTCTGGCGGGATTTAATTGTGGTAGATGGGGCAGAGGTCTCCTTGCTCCAGAGAATTTGGACGTCTATGTAATTTAACAAGCGGAACGTTTTTTGGGACAAATTCATGCCCATACTGTTAAATTGAGGGGACAAAGGGCTATTATTTTGAGAAGGACGAACTAAGATTAGCATAACATAATTATTTAATTAAGAAAAACACGAGGGTAAAATGAGAAAATAGATATCCAAAGCGAGTGTAGTCCGGACAAAACAAAAGCTAACCACGGCTAATGAGAGCTCGTTAAGATAATAATTTCCTCGTGGAAGGGAATTTCTGTATAATAAATCATTCGGTTTTTACGAATCTTTGCGTTGTCATACTTTGTGAAGTATATCATGGGTATAATGATTCACGACTATTACGATTCATTAGCTGAATCGTCGTTTTGATTTACTTTGTATCCTAAGATTCACCTATTTTTGTATAACTCATTATACTTATTAATAATTAAGACAATTAAAAAGAAAGTTTTAAATTGTCTTCATTAGCTGAATCGTCGTTTTGATTTACTTTGTATCCTAAGATTCACCTATTTTTGTATAACTCATTATACTTATTAATAATAATTAAGACAATTAAAAAGAAAATTTAAATTGAAGACAATTTAAAACTTCTTCGTCTAATTTATATTATATTTATTTAGGACACAGCTAGATTTCACTACTAATTTTGTAAAACTTCAAGCCTCAAAATTTTTTCGAATTCATGCAATTCCCTACTTCCCTCCAAAAATGCATGCACTTTAAAAGACCAACGGGCTGTCGCAAAATATCTCCGCGCATAAATCGAATACCTCCACACCGTCAGTCCGTCAAACATTTAGCCTCGATACGTCGATACTTCCAATAAACTACATTCATGTTTAAATGTATTCAGCATCCTTTATTATTCATCCAACGAAGACTTTCCGGTACAAGGAATCGCTTTTTCCTACGTCCTACCCATTATTGTACAAGAATGCGTCGGTAGATAAATCTTTTTCAAGTTTAATGCAAAAATTGTGTTTATGCGTCAGAGGAAAGTAAGTGGAGGTTCCTCATTATTATGTAATGTATATTCATTTTAACAAGATTTGTTGTAGTACTCCTGTATAAAGTGACTTACGAGGAAATGGTTCCACTAATGGGCTCAATCCGTTCTTCGCGAAGGCCGCGTACATTATTGGAACGAAGTTTTTTAACGCGGCTTGTCGTAGCGGTAAACTGACAGAAAATGTGACGTAACAAAAAACCGTTATGCCGTCAGATTCAAGTGTCTATAGTTTTAGTTTATTCATATATATATATATATATATTTGTATTTAAAACGTAAGAGGGTTATTCACACGTATATTCTTGTAACTTTTAAGGGCGGCCATATATACAGTCGGAATTCAAATTCGGAATTCCGTTTCGGATGCAGCAAATCCATTGATAATCTAGTTCTCCGTTCCGAACTTTCTCTGGTTCGAAATTCCGCATGGTAGTCTGTGTGCGTGATTTTGAATGGATTTGCTACCTTCGAAATTCCGAATCGATATTTCGAAACGGAATTCCGACTGTATGGGGCCGACCTAATTCGTTGGTCAATTCAACGAGTCAACGAACTAAATATTGTTTTCAGCAAATACAAGATACTAAACGTATTTCTTGCTATAAAAAGAACACGTGGTTCCTTAACTAAGCATAGCAAACATAATTTATAATCGTACTTGGCGTAAACAAAAGATGTTCCTTATAACCTGTTTGACTTAGATGATTTATTGAATTATTTGTACTCAATAAATACATTTAATGAAATTAATTATAATTGCATAAAATACCACAATCAACAATAAAATTATTATTTTTCTAACAATCAGTAAATCAAGTTATTACTATTTTATAATACACTCATTGAAGACACGACTTGATTGGTCTTTAGGCTCTGCGGAATACGCGACGAGAAGACTCGACGAAGCTTCCCAAACGCTACCCAGTCCAGGTGAATTTTTCTGTTAGCTCAAAGCTGTTTTTACCAAACTGCAGAGTTTGTCAGAGGTAAACGTATTCTCGAACAACCTCAAGAGCACCGCCATTAACAGCGGTCCCGGAATGAAGTGTTCGTTGAACATAACCTTGGTTTTTCCAAGTTCATCCGAAGACCAATGCGTACAGAAGAATCAACTAGGCCGTTTAGCAACTGCTGCAAGTCATGCTGCGATTCAGCCGGTATGACGATGTCATCTGCTAATCTCAAGTAGATGTACTCGCCGTTGATGTTAATGCCGCATCCTTCCCAGTCCAGCCTTAAACATATCCTCCAATGCGTTAGAGAACAATTTCGGGGAAATTATGTCCCCTTGTCTCACCCCTTGACGCAGGGGTATATATATGTTCAGTTCACTGGTCCTGAGTTTGAACGGTCATTTTTGCGTTTTCATAAAGACATCTCAGCACTTGGATGTATCGCCAGTTGACTTGGCATCGCTACAGAGACTCCAAAACAGTCCAGGTCTCGATTGAGTCAAAAGCCTTCTTATAGTCTACAAACGTAAGACATAGGGGCCGGTTACCATTATACTCTTCGGACTTCTGTATAATTTGCCGAACTGTGTGTATGTGGTCTATGGTGCTGTATCCTTTTCGAAACCCGGCCTGCTTCGGTGGCTGAAACTCGTCGAGCCTTCGCGCTAGACGATTCGTGACGACTCTTGAAAACAACTGATATATGTGGCTTAGGAGCGAAATGGGTCTGTAATTCTTTTTATCACCCTTTTTAAACAAAAGAACGACCACGCTCCTTCGCCACGCTTCTGGAGTTCTCCCAGAGAACAGGACATTGTAACTTAGGCTATTTACAAACCGACCCACTAAAAAGTGAAAAATAATAAGCTTTTTTGCAAAGAAAAAAAAAAACAGACTTCCAAAAAAAACACAAAATGTGAAAAATAACTTTAATTTCGGAAGTCGGTGGCAAAAACCTAAAATACGGATCCAAAGACACGATTAAGGAGATGGGTTACTTTTCATTGTTCGTTCATACATTTTTGGTCGGATTACATATCAGGGCACAGACATTGCAATTCATTTTATGTTTCGTCGATTGAACTGCAATGTTCCCAACTCAAAAAATACTAATATCAGGTTATCTAACCCGGTGTAAATTTTAGTAGCGCAACGCGTAATTAGAGTTAAAATGTTAATTACTTAACGCCGAATTTATATTTATTTAACCCGATTAAACGGAAAGTGAGCCTTTTTTTTTTTTTTTTTTTTGTTTCGGGGTGGAAAATCCTCATGGATGTCCTCCGCCCTGGGATGGGCGGAGGGGTCTGTCAGACTCTTACTGACTAAAAACCACCCCGGTGTTCCATCTCACACCTACGCCGAGGGTCGCGGGAACTTACGATCCTTCCGCAACCCCCGGCTGGTGCCGGCCCGCCACGGCAGGCCTCTCCTCGTGTCGAGGGGGGGAGTGAGGTGTTTGACTCCCCCCGCGACGTCTAAGAGGGGCGCGCGTGGAACACTACGCGCCGCCACCTCGGGTCCGATGTATGGGGGGCGACGGACGTCCCCGAGTCCGTCGCCCCTGGACCCATTTAGGGGGGCTGGAAGAGGGCGTTGTCCGCCCTCCGCCGACGCCCAGTGCGCCTGCTGCGGGCTGGGTGAGAGGATGTGATCTCCCTCTCCCTTTCCGCAGCCGCCTTCTGCGAGATGACTGTCTCGCAGAAGGAAACCACCGCGTCCCAGGACTCCTCGCTGCCGACCATCGAATTAACGACAGCCGGCAGCGACAGGCAGGTCACTGCCTACTCTAGAGATGAGGGCACGGCGCGGCTCCTCCCAAGCGGCACACTCTGCCAGCGTATGCCGCGCCGTGTCCTCCCGACAGTCGACGCAGTGGTGACACCGGGCGTCTGGCTCCCTGTTTATGCGACACAGGTACTTCCCGAAGCAACCATGCCCCGAGAGCACCTGCGCCACCCGAAACGACAAGGAGCCGTGCCTCCTCCCGAGCCAAAGGTCGAGCACCAGCCGGACCGCCTCGATGGTGCCGAGGCGGTGCGGGGCGGGCGGAGGTAGGGCGTGAGAGCCTGTCCCGCCATTCCGCCACCAGGACCTCGCGAAGCAGCGACCGACGCTGCTCCGTTAGTCGCTGCATCGGTCGCTCACCTCGCGCCTGCATTTCCTCGCGCCACCGATACAATGACGCGAGTAATTTCGCCTCCAGGTCCCAGGGCGGGGATCCGGCCAGTGCGCAAGCCGCCTCGTAGGAGATCGTGCGATACCCCCTGATGACTCTGACGGCCATCGCTCTCTGCGGCCTCCGCAGAACAGCAATGCTACCGGCCGTCAGGTCAGCCGCCCAGATCGGGGCCCCGTACAGGGCCATCGATCGCACGATCCCCACGTAGAGTCGCCTACAGGCAGCGCTCGGGCCCCCCAGATTGGGAAGCAGCGTTGACAGCGCCCCAGCCGCGCCCATCAACTTGGGCACCAGCCGCCGGAAGTGGGGTCCGAAGTCCCACCGGCTGTCGAGCACCAATCCCAGGTACTTCATGGTAGACTCGACAGCGATCCGGACACCCCCGACCACTATGTGTGATCCGGGCGGCGGCACCCGCCTGACGTGCAAGTGAGCCTAACCTAACTAAACGTTTTGTGCTCAACTAACCCAACAGTCACTACAATTACATCCAAGAAATTACTTCAGACCGGAAAAATAAATAATCAGCCTATCCCGAACCCGAATGAAACCTTAATGGCCACGTACATTTCCACATCCTAACGACTTAACATATTATAGGCTTTAAGAACAAGTCGTGAGATAGTTTTGTCCCTTCACCAAGTCGGCCATAACCCCTAGCCCAACATGGGCCCAACAAAGCCCACTAACATGTAACCTCTGTGAGACCTTAGTTGGCTTTTAGGCAATCAATCTTTTCCCTTATGACGTCACAGGTGTCAAGGTTACTTATGAACTGTTGCTCCCTTTATAAATAACTGGTTCATCAATCATTGCCCATTTACGTATAAAGAATATATGTAAATATTTTTTCCCTTGTTAAGAATTTGATTTTTATTGAGAAAATAGATGAATAGAATAGGGTAGGTAGATAAGCTGTGATTTTGGTTTAGCAGGCCATTTATGTGATATCATAAATTAAATATAAAGGCATGAGCCTTTATATTTTAAAACAAAGCGGCCAACTGCGAATCGGCTCGCACACGAAGAGTTCCGTACCACCGTATTTAACACTACATATTTCATGTATGAAAATAAAAATAAAAATTAAAGGGGATCCCCTTTAATTTTTTACATACATATATACATAAACTCACGCCTTCTTCCCATGGGGGTAGGCAGAAACAACAGAACGCCACTTCCTACGATTCTTACATACTCCTTTTGCCTCGTTTACGTTCATACATCTAGTCATACACGCACGCCCGTTGCGAGTACTAAGCACCAAACCTTTCTGAAGAACATCACCAATAAGATCACTATACTGCCCACCAGAGACTAAAGAGCAGTAACAGCCCTTTTGTGATTTTTCGTTTTATTAGTGATTCTGAAAGCGGGTTTCTTAAGCTTTCTATTGAATTAACTTACTTATTTCTAAGACTATTAGAATGGTTTTTATTTAACAGTTTTCACTTACTGCAAACGAAAAAAATTAACAATTTGGCGTGATTTCCCAACTAAAATACAGTATAAATTATACTGCAGATTAAATTTTAAGGTTTCATAACTAAAATGCAGTAAGCAATATAATTTTACAGTTCTTTAGATAGTTTTATATTTCTGGAAAAAAATTTAAAAAAAAATTAATACGCAGTAAAATTTACCGCCATACAAGCTATTTTTACTGCAAATTAAGAAAATACAATTTATTGTCACGAACTCCCAACTAAAATGCAGTAAAATCAAAGCTTGTCGCATTTTAGTTGTGAATACTTAACATTCTTTTATCATTATAAACTGACTAACACGCAGTAAAATACAGCATTACTGCAGATTAGTTTGGATAGCATAATGACACAGATATGATTATTCCTAGCTAAAGTGCAGTTAATGTTTTAAATACTGCATTTTAATTGGGATCAAGTTTAACAAATTATAGTAAATTAAACTAATTTAAACGCAGTATCAAGCTGATACTGCATTTTAGTCGGTTTGAATAGATAAAACTTTATTTGTGAGACAGAGTGTGCAAAGGATTTACTGCTAGATTGCATGCGATATTTTGACTTAATTAATCAGTCGCTCCAGTGAACCGTGCCAGTGTGGACGTGCCCGTCGGCGTCGCTCGCACTGCTTAAAAACTTAATAAAAACTGGTGTTTTTTTACTTTCTTGATAAGTATAATTAACAACTTAGAGATTTCTGCCACAACAATTGAACTCAAGTTTTTTGAACCGGGCCATACTTTTATGTCCGCCGATTCCTTCCACCATTTTGTAGAGCAGTCGATGGACAAAAAGGGTAAGCTGTACGATTATCAAGACTTTTTAGAAGCTGTTGAAACATCATTGAAATCGGGGAAGGTAGAAGTCAAAAGTATGGAAATAATAGATTTTGTTAATTTTAAATCTCATATTTCACATAAAAAAAACAAAGATATAGATGGAAACCGGGTATACATCAAAGATATTGTACATCTTATGGTAAAAAGGGGAAGTCATAGTTTCTTTTACAAAAAGAACTTTGATGATATAGAATTCAAAGAACTATATTGTCTCAAATCAAAGAACTTGCCTAATTTTACTGTAAAAACTGTTCCTAAAGGCATTGATAGGGAAAGGAAGCGAAACATCTTAAACGTATTAGGGCCGCTTATTCCACCAAATAGATTAATCTTCTGGAAAAATCTTTCTGTTGGTTCTACGTCACAAGAACCAGAAGAATTTAATTTTGATATTGATGAATAATCTTAAACTGTTAATGTGTTTTGAATTTATTTTTAATAGTCTGTATTTTTTATCTTCAAATTCTAAGAAACAATGTGCCTTAAAGTTAACTTAAGACTGATTATTAATAAGTACAACAAAAGAACTAAGTAAATATTTTTCTGATCTGTTTTGATAATTGTATGATACATACATTTTTATTATTTTAAATCTAGTAGTAAGAATAATAAGAGGCTTCAAAAGCTAAACTAAACCAATGTTATTTTTAAAGCGCGTTAATATACTGTTAAAAATTACTTTTAGAAACTAATTATGTACCTACCTAATAACCAAGGCTTGTAATGCTTTGTGTGTGATGATTGTTTTACTTTAATGTTGATCTCAAGATTATGTCTAGTGTAGTAAGAATAATAAGAGGCTTCAAAAGCTAAACTAAACCAATGTTATTTTAAAGCGCGTTATACTGTTAAAAATTACTTTTAGAAACTAATTATGTACCTACCTAAGACTTACCAAGGCTTGTAATGCTTTGTGTGTGATGATTGTTTTACTGTAATGTTGATCTCAAGTTTATGTCCACCTTTATAATACTCACCTACATTTACTATCTATATTTTATTGTAAAACATAAAGATACATTATGTTATATATGTTAATATTAAGAGAAAACTGTCAAAGGAGGTTGTGCATTCTGCGCAGGGTCCTTTATTAATTAGATGTTTTTTTTTTATTTTTGATATGTAAATTTTACATAAGTGAGTTGAATTATTGTGATTAAATAATAAGAAATAAACGGTCTTTAAAATGTGAACTAGCTATTTTTCTTACTGCACTAGTAAATTGAACACTTTTTTCTTAAAAAACTAACTAAAATGCAGTATTTTTTTGACCTTACTGCATGTTAGTTGGGTTTCTTGACAAAATAACTGATCCAAACGCAGTAATAGGGCTTTTTGCTGCATTTTACTAAGTTTAAAATGGTATTTTTTACAAAAAAGGCTATGCAGTAATAGGCACCAAAAAGAATAAATGGCCATAATAAATTCAGTTATTAAGATATATTTTTTTTATTGCTTTAACGTGTGAACCTATGCCTTTACAACCTTTCTGCATTCAAATTTTTTTGCTTATACATTCTGTTGATTTTTTAAAATCAATTCTTAACTTTAAATGCGTTTTACTCGAAATCGTGATTTTGCTGTTACTGCACTTTAGTGTATGGTGGGCAGTATAGCGATCACTATAGCTATATACAGTGTGAGTCTTTATAATGTGCACATATCGAAATGAGGGAATCTATGCTTAATTTTATCGACGGAAAAAATGTTAAAAAAAATCTAAATATTTATTTATATTTTTTATGGATTTTTAAAAAAAATTGTTTGCTTTTGTGACCCCAGTGTATACAAAACTGTGTAACTTTTAAACTAAACGATTTATCACGATGAAACAAACTCTATAATGTTTGGAAGTAATTAGGTGTCGTCATTAAATAAAAATTATGGAAAAAAAATAGCCACATTTAAAAATAAACATTTTTGTTTGGCAAAAATCTGATTTTTTTTCATTAATTTTTACAAAAATTGTAAAATTTCTCAATAACATGCCCCCATCACCTTCTTTTTTTATAACTTTAAGTTATTCTTCATTGTATTAGGAACCTAACGGTAAAAATTGCATGTTTTTAACTCAACCCCAACATTTTTTATCAACTGTCAAAGAAAGGCCCAACGCATAGCTATTGTTTAGCAGGTAGATAAACTTTCTTTTGAATGTGCGCAGGTCGGGGAGGTAGGGCCAGCCAAAGGAACTTGAATTATGACAGATGTCAGACTGGCAGTCGCTCCGAATTATTCGCCGCTGCTACATGTGTTTCGGTACTTTCGTTCGCTGGACTTTCATAACTTTCGTTCGCTGCTACATGATGCCGCGTTTAAGTGAATTTTCCCCGGCACACATCGCCGACATACATTTTTATTATGGAGTGGGACAAGGAAGTGCCAGAGCTGCGCGCGCGGCTTACATAGCTGCGTATCCTAACAGGCAACCAGTGCCATCTGCCCGAAACTTCCAGGAAGTTCACAGAAGGTTGTCGATCACTGGACTTGGATCAAGTAGAGATCGTCGCGAGCCACCTCAAGTAATTATTGATGCGGCTACTGAACAAGCAGTAGTAAGTGATTTGTTTGCTGATCCATCCATAAGTACTAGACGACTGGCTCTTCGTCACGGAATATCCCAAAAATCAGTGTGGCGTATTTTAAAGAAAGAAGGATTGCATCCTTATCACTATCAAAGGGTGCAACATCTACATGAAGACGTAGACTGGCGTCCAAGGTGTGTGATGTCCACATGGATTCAAAGAAAAACCAGAGCAAACCCAAACTTTCCAAGAAAAATACTATGGATGGACGAAGCGACATTCACTAGAGACGGTATTACTAACTGTCGAAATTTACACAGATGGTGCCGCGCAGGTGAAAACCCGAAACTGAAACGGTCATCTACTTTCCAAGTAAGATTTTCGATAAATGTTTGGGCTGGTCTTATCGATAACATGTTGATTGGACCAGTCATATTGCCGAGAACGTTGACTGGTGAAAGATTTTTAAGTCTATTGAGAGATGATATGCCTCAGTTATTGGAAGATGTCCCACTGGCTGTGCGTCAAAGGATGTTTCTTCAGATGGACGGATGTCCTGCCCATTACGCTACAAATGTAAGAAGATTTTTAAACGAAAATTATCATGACAAATGGATCGGCTGGCAAGGACCACCCTACAGGTCCCAGGCCTGCGCGTTCACCCGATTTGACGCCCCTTGATTATTTCCTATGGGGGACCATGAAGCAACGCGTCTACAGTACCCCCATCAACAGTGAGGCCGATTTGCGTGACCGCATAATAAACTGTGCGAATGATATTCGCAATGATCCCGAAATGATAAGGAGAGCGACACACCAAATTCTAATTCGCGCGGCTTTGTGTTTACAACAACGAGGTGGACATTTTGAGAACTTGATGCATTAAATTTTGTATTTAATAATAAATGGGTTTCAATTGAACTCTTTTGCATTAATTATCATCCCAAACAAACCACCCTTATGAGAACAATACGATTCCGCGTTCGGAGTGCCATCTTTGAAACGACCCGCGCGCATTCACAACAAAGTTAACAAAAAAAAGTTTATCTACCTGCTAAACAATGTGCGTAGCTATGCGTTGGGCCTTTCTTTGACATTTGATAAAAAATGTTGGGGTTGAGTTAAAAACATGCAATTTTTACCGTTAGGTTCCTAATACAATGAAGAATAACTTAAAGTTATAAAAAAAGAAGGTGATGGGGGCATGTTATTGAGAAATTTTACAATTTTTGTAAAAATTAATGAAAAAAAATCAGATTTTTGCCAAAAAAAAATGTTTATATTTGATTATGGCTATTTTTTTTCCATAATTTTTATTTTATGACGACACCTAATTACTTCCAAACATTATGGAGTTTGTTTCATTGTGATAAATCGTTTAGTTTAAAAGTTACACAGTTTTGTATACACTGGGGTCACAAAAGCAAACAATTTTTTTTTTAAAATCCATAAAAAATATTAATAAATATTTAGATTTTTTTTAACATTTTTTCCGTCGATAAAATTAAGCATAGATTCCCTCATTTCGATATGTGCACATTATAAAGACTCACACTGTATACTGTCTTCCTAGGGCGTCCCCTCCCGGCGTTTCCACTCACATCTGCCGTGTACCTAATTACCTTTTGTTAGTCTACTCTCATTCATCCTCTCAACATGACTAAACCATCGAAGCATATTCTTTCCAAAATTTTTCAATACATCTTCAACTCCTCCATCTGTCATTCTATTCATCTTCAACTCTTCTTCTTTTTTCTTCTACTTCTTTTTCGTTTAATTTTCTACTTTATTTTATTTCTTGTTATACCGGCTATAGTAGTACACACTCTGTGAAAATTTCAAGCGTCTACCTATTATGGTACAAAAGATACAGCCCTATGACAGACGGATATTAATAAGGTCGTTGGCACCCTTTGAGTATAAAACTTAAAAAAAATAACATCATCAGCCTTTACAAGTCCTGTGCTGAGCATAGGCCTCACTAACCGCGCCACTATCGTCGTTCCACCTAGCCGGACTATGACGGTGACCTAGCCTGCGTTAAAGCTACAGTTTCCTAGAAGAGCGGTGACCGCAACACAACGGCCGCAGTGACGGCAGTCATGAAAATGGCACCAGGATTTGACTTTACGGTGTAAAAATGCTCTCTCGGGAAACACACAACTCTTTCTTAAATAACGTTTCAGTGACGTCATTTGACGCTAGGCGGCAGATTTAGGAAACCGTAGCTTTAGCTATTCGCAGCACCATAATATTGAGTCTTAATACGTATCAGCTGTTGCCCGCGGCTTCACCCGCGTGGATGTCAATACTTCCCTATTTGATTCGGAGTTTATTCATAATTTCATGGGTTTTATTTTTTGCGCGCAACCCTAATTCTTTTTCTAAAATAAAAGTAGCCTAAGTTACCAGTGAAAATCCCGTCAAAATCGGTCCAGTTGTTTCGGAGATAAGCGGGAACAAACAGATAGACTGACAGACCGCCAGACAGACAAAAAAAAATTGTTTTTTTGTTATAAGTACCGTATATACTTTTATATGCATTAAAAAGCTGTTATTGTGAAATTACAAACAGAAACTTCAATTTTATTTGTTTACGTGTATAGATTTGATAGTAAGAATCACAAAATAATGAACATACTAAAACTTAGAAATTATTTTCACTTTGCCATGATATTTTATAAAATAGTGATGTTATAATTAAGTCTGGAACTTTGTAAAGTATGTGTGTGTATATCGATAGTAACTTACATTATCATATTCATGTACTGTATCAAAGAACCACTCTAAAAAATATCTACCTTGCATGAAATAAAATATATACCCAACTAAAAGCCTGGAGATAAAAAAGTCCCACGTAATGTAACGTTAGAATGTCATCCATTCACTCAGATGATAAATGTCTCTAATAGCCTCTGATTACGTCAAACATGTCCCCTTGGCCACTATTACATTATATTTTTCTATTCAACAAAATAGAGGCATAAATCAAGACTATACTTTGAAAATAAATCTGAAGATTTTCGTTTGAAAATATGGCGACGACAAAAAACGTTAGTGTCACTAATGCGATTAAGTTCATCGAGATAATAATGGAGACTGAAACGTATATGATTTAATTTTATTATTTCGAAATATGTAAAAAAAAACAATGAGAATTAAAATCGAAATCACATTTAGTAGTTATGAAGCTATTCTTGAGTTTTCAAATCATTCGAAAAGCTTGTTCAGTTGCTGCCGTTCTACAGTTTTAGTGCGTCGATAATGTATTTTATTTTTTAACCGACGAAAAAAAAAAGGAGGAGGTCAGTGCGAATTTTTTTTTATGTCCACGCATAGCTTTTTACACAGTAGTCCGATTTGAATTATTCTTATTTTATTCGGGAGGGTATACCTTGAAGTTGGTCCCATGTAAAATTGAATACTAAAATCCACCCCTAAGGGTAGGAAAATTGGGGTTGATTGATTTTTCACATACTGATTTTTTTTAATGTGTTCCCTGATTACTTGAAGACGGCTAGACCGATTTTAAAAATTCTTTTTTTGTTTAAAAGGCTTCTAAAGTATATAAATTTTATTAACTTTGCTTGAGTAGTTTTTGAGTAAGCTTTTGAACGCAGGTCGACTGGGAGAGGGTGGTCAATCAAACACTGGATTATATTAAGCGCGTATAATATAAACAGTCACAGTACTTGATGCTCACACAAAATGAACCACGTGGATGTCGCTACGTCCCCGTCAGGGGGCGCGGCAGGTGGTGTCGGGGTTACCCCCCCTGACCGCGGAGGCCATACGGTGGCCCGTAAATACGGGCCCCTCATAATGTTGCCATCTTGGCGTTGGATGGATGGGCGCAGCAACTACGTGCGCCCATGTGTGTGATTGCTATGTATTTTTCTGTAGGCGCGTTACGACGTTGTCCCACAACGCCGCTTGCTTCACGACACCTCGGCGGTCAGCCCCCGCCAGGTGAGACCCCCAGTTACCTGGGGGAGGCCCAACGAGGACGACCAGCGACAGAGGTGCCGACTCCACGCTCCTACAGAGTAAGGTGATTAGCCCCCGCCCGTTCTGATCTCAGAGCTAGCCGATCACAGTCCGGGCTAAGAGGCTGTCGTGTGTGTGAGGACGGTATTGTATTGTGTAACACCGTCCGGTGTCTACGCGAATCGCAGCCCGCACCGCGCCTTCGCGTGTGAGTTTGGGTGCCTGTATAGAGGTGAATGTCTGTTGTTTGTTGCGTAACGCGCCTATATTAACCTAGCACGCGCTACGCAACAGATGCATGTAATATGTAGCGTCTATTGTCACAAGTATGCCGTGTGTAGACTGAAGCGGCATACTCGGAAGTCAATCCGGTGGGTGAATGGGGTCATCGTCCGCAACCAGGTCACGGGGTAGGGGCCTCGCGTCGGGGGGGCGCGTATGCCAGGGCGCTATCTGCTTGACATGGGGCCAAGCAGATGCGTCGGCACGCGCGAACATTCCCTTCGCGAGGCGGCGCGCAAACTCATCCAGGCTCTCAATCCCGAGGTCGCGCTGGATGACATCGTTCCTCACGTAGCGAGGAGCGTCCATTATGGTCCGCAGCGCAAGGTTTTGCTGCGCGCGGAGCAACTTTCGGCTCGACTCGCTCGTGAGGGCGAACCAAGCGGGGGCGGCGTACGTCAATATCGGGCGCACGTACAGTTTGTACACGCCCAACTTGACGCGCGCCGGGAGGCGGGACGAGAGCACTGGTTTGAGGAGGTTGCGGGTGACCCTCCCCCGTGCGGCGACCGTGCGGACGTGTGGCCCCATCGTGAGCCGACGATCGATGGTGACACCCAGGTACTTGACCCGGGGCGACCACGCGATGTCGACTCCCTGCAGCTTCAAGGGTGGTGGGAGGCGCGCGGCTCCGGTGAGCATCGCCTGCGTCTTACCCACATTCACCGACAGCCGCCACTTCGACAGCCACTCGGGAAGTAGTTCGAGGGCGCGCTGCATTTTGACCGCCGCGTACTTCGCATTAAGCGAGGTGGTGATGTACGCGGCGTCGTCAGCATACAGCGCTAGCGTCGCGTCGGGCGTAGTGGGGATGTCGTCGGTGTAACGTGAGTAACACGCCGGCGAGACGCAGCTACCCTGCGGCACACCGGCCAGCACCGGGCGGGCGCTGGATAGCGCTCCGTCGACCACCACCCTGAAAGTCCTGTTGGCAAGAAAAGCAGAGACCACCCTAACAACGCGACGGGGCGCGTCGGATGTGGCCAACTTATAAATAAGGCCATCGTGCCACACACGGTCGAAGGCCTTCTCCATGTCGAGGAGTACTGCCACCGAGTATTCCTTCCTGTTTAGCGCAGCTGCGAGTAGGTGCAGTACCCTCGACAGCTGGAGCGTCGTGCTATGCTCCGACCGAAACCCGAATTGCTCCGGCCGTGGCGCTATGTGGGGTTGGAGATGTCGCAGCAGGAGTGCTTCGAACACCTTGGAGACTGTCGGCAACAGGGTGATCGGCCGATAGCTCTCCGGCTTCAGTATATTCTTCCCCGCCTTGGGCAGCATAATGACGCGCCCTTCCTTCCACGAAGCGGGAAAGGTCCCCGTGCGCAGTATCCCCGTAAACAGGCGCGCCAGCGCCGCTACCATTCGGTACGGCAGGTGGCGCAGCACTGTGTTGGTGATACCGTCAGCACCGGGGGCCTTCCTAGGCTTCGTTCTTAGGATGGCGCGTCTCACCGCCCCAGGCGAGAAGAAGATAGGGTCCTCCTCGGGAGCTATCGGCGTGGCGAAGTAGTCTCCCAGGTGTTTCTCGACTGCAGCGACATGCTCGGAGTCGCTGGTCGGGTTTGGTTGGAACTGACGCTCCAGGTGCTCAGCGAAGACCTCCGCCCGGTCCTCCGCTACATACTTGAGCGCCCCGTCGCTGCTTAGCAGTGGGCGCACCGGAGCTGGGGTACTCGTAAGCTGTCTGCAGAGCTTGTAGACAGACGGCCAGTCGTCTGTCGTGGCGTCTATTCTTTCCTCCCGATCTGCGGCGGCCTGAGCCTTGAGCTCGGCCTTTACCTTCTCCGCGAGACGGTTTAACTCTGTCTTCAGAGTGGGGCATCGGAGTTGTTGCCACTGCTTGCGCAGGCGCCTCTTCACGGCGATCATAGACTTGATGTGCGCCGGCAGGGGCGGCAGTAGCCCCCTCCCCTCCGGCTGCGTAGTAGTCGCCGCTTCCAAGGCGCTTTGAATGCAAGCAGTGACATCGCCCGCCATCTGGTCCACGTCCGCGGAGGTAACGATAGGCCGAGTTGGCGTGGTGGTCTCTAGCTTCTCTTGGAAGGATGTCCAGTCCGTTTGTCGGCGTGGCGCTATGGGCTTCAGTCGGGTCGGCATACCCGAAAGGACGACGAGTACAGGTTGGTGGTCCGACTGTAACTCGTCGTCTATAACTTGCTGCGTGATCTGGCAGCGTAGCCCTCGGTAGACTACGATGTCCAGCACGTCTGGCGTGTGCGTCTGTGCTTCGGGGTAATGTGTCGGCGTCTCTGGGCCGGACACCGTATAGCCGAAGGCTTCCGCGTCCGCGAAGAGCCGCCTCCCCTCGGTATTCGTTAAGCATGAATTCCACGCTGGGTGCTTGCAGTTTAAGTCACCGGCGAGGATGGTTGCCTTCTGTGATGTGCTAATAAGGGCCCGCAGCTCCGACAGGTCCAGATGGGCCGCGGGCGGCTTATAGCAGGCATACAGGTTGATGTCCTCGCCGGCCATGTGCAGCTGTACACCCAGCGCGTAAAAGCTACTGAGCGACGGCGAGGGGATTTCCTGATGGACGACTCTGCGCCTCACTAGTACCGCCAGACCACGGTAACGGGAGTTATGAGCCGACCTTTCATCCTTCCTGTAAACGAGATATCCCGGGAACCTAACCCTGTCTTCGGGTCCCAGGAACGTCTCACTTATGAGCGCCACGTCGATGTTTTGGTCCCGCAGGAGGTGGCGGAGGGGGGCGACCTTGTCCCGAAGGCCGCGGGCATTCCAATGGATCACCCTCAACGACTTAGCCATGGTACAATCTTAAAAGTTCGGCCAAGCCGTCAAGGATGACCGTCTCTATGTCTTGACCCTGCCTTATAGCTTTTATTAAATCCATTAATAATTGTATAGCGCAGGTTGTAAATTCCTTCTTGGATGTCGGAGTCATCATCTGGGCGCCGGTCGCGCCACCACTCGCGTTCTTGGTGAACTTACTAATTGCAGCGTTCTGCCGCTGCGATGTGGTGGCGCTAGCCGCGCCGGTGGCGGCGCTGCGTGCTTCGTTTGTCGACCGCTGCGCTATGCCGGCGCTAGCGGTCGCTTCCTTATCTTCCTTCGTTACAACCTGCGCTCCTTTCAAGGCAGGGTCGGCCTCTGGGACCTCTTCTTGGGTCGCCGCAGGGGTGGGTTTGGACTTCTTGCCTTTTCCCTTCCCCCCGCGTCTGTGTTCCTTCCTCCGCCTAGAGGAGGTGGCTTGCCTATCTGTGGGCCCGTTGGCCGCCGCCATTAGCGACGCGCCTTGTGCCTCTTCTGGCATCACTTGTGGCCTCTCGGTGGCCACTGTGGGCCGGCGTGAAGCGGCCGTGATGGCGGCGGTCCCCGCTCGCTTGTTCCTAATCTCGTGTTGGAACACGGGGCACTTGATGTTGCACGCGGGGTGCGGGCCACCGCAATTGACGCAGGTGGCCGGCTCCTCCCGCGGGCGCGGGCAGTCACGTGCCGCGTGCTCGCCTCCGCATCGCACACAAGCGAGCGGGCGGTGACACTGGTGCGAGCTGTGTCTGAACTTCTGACACCGGTGGCACTGCGCGGGCCCACGTTTCCCTCTCCAGGCTTCTATTTTGACACCACGCATGTACATAAATACTGTGGTGTCGTATATGGCCCGGACGTCGGGGGTCTTCTTCAAGACTGCGTGGAACACACAGCCGGGTCGTCCTTGCGCACCCTTTATGTGGCGCGCATACACCGGCTGGTATCCCAACGCCCGGAGCTCCTCCTCAATCTCCTGCGGGTCGGTATCCGCTGGTAGCCCCCGTATCGCTACCTTCATATTCTTCTCCGCTGGCAGTGAATAGGCGAACCAAGACACGCCGCTCTCCTTCTCTAGGCCAGTCAGATAGCGCTGGACCAGCCTGTATTCATCCTCCGTTTCGGGGGAGAATTTCACCCCCGTCGCGTAAGGACGCGCGTTAGGAGGCCGGCCCAGCTTGGCGGCGATAGCCCTGAAATGGGCGGCCCAGTTGGGTAACCTTTCCACTACCAGCGGTGGGTAGCGTGGCTTCTTCGCCTGCTTCTGCTTCGTCGTCGTTGCGGCGCTGGAGGCAGAGGCAGGGGGTGGGGTCGATGTAGTAGCGACAGGGGGGGCAGGGGGTAAATTTAAAACACTTACCCCTGCTGTGGTCATGTCCGGTGTTGGTGACGGCGACGCAGGTGGTGTGCGCCGCGCCGCGTCGGCGAAGGTAGGCGACGTTGGTGTGTCCCGACCCCGCGGCGCGCATTCACGCTGTTGCCGCGGCGGGTCAAGACAGTACCGCTTCGCCTCCTCCGACGCGGTCTCGTCAGAGCTCCTCCTTCGTCGCTGGGGTCTTGGCTCGAGTTGGAACTCAAAGTCGAACCCCAGCGGCGGTGCTGGTGTTCCTCCCACGTAGGGCCGCGATCCGAGTCGCGGGGTCGCATCCGGAGACACGTCACCGCGACCGGACACGGCCGAGCCCGCAGATGCGAGCGACATGCTCGACCCCGCACGTGAGGAGCATGCCGACAGCATGGCGGGCGAATCGTAGGCGGAGATCCGAGGGGGTGCCGGTGAATCGAGCACCCTTGGTGTCGTGGGAGCTGGCCGCTCTCGCTCAGCCTTTGCCGGTCCCGCCAGCGAGAGGCGGGGACCAGCTGTGGCGGTGCGCGAAGCTGGCACAGCTTGGGGCTTCGTCTCGTCAGTGGGCGCAGGTGGCGACGCGAAGCGCGGCAGTAGCGCAGAGGTGCGTGCGGGCGGTGCACTAGGGCGCACGGATGCAGTGTGTGCAGCGGTGCGCGCGGCGGGCGCGGCAGCACGCGCGGCAGCATGTGCGGCGGGCGCGGCGGGCGCGATGGGCGCGACAACACGCGCGGTCGGCGCGGCAGCATGCGCGGCCGGCGCGGCGGCACGCGCGGCGGGCGCGGCGGCACGCGCGGCGGGCGCGGCAACGCGCGCGGCCGGCGCAGCGCCGCGCACGGTCGCAGGTGCGCGCGCGGGCGGCGCGGACGATGTAGCGGCGCGCACATATTGTGCACGGCCGGTATTCACGGCAGGCCCCGGAGCCTGTATGGGTACCGGGCGGAACGCGGCGGGGCGGACGGGTACCGCGTGCTGTCGACCAGACGACGGCGTCGGCGCAACGCGCGCAGTCGCCGATGTCGTCGGTGGGTCGGCGGCTACAGCAGCGCTGGATCCCCCTCCTCTTCTTCCTTCTTTCCGTTGGGGTGGCCCGGCCAACGGTGCACCGGACGACGCATCACCGATGTTCGCCAGCGACGTCGCCCGGTCCAACGCCGGAGGGTCATCCTGGGTCCCGGCATCGCGGCCCAATGAGCCGCGCTTGCCGGGTTTCGGCATCCTGTGGACGTAGCCTCCGCGACCGCTCCGGTGACGACTCACCGGGCAGCACGGGGTGCTCCCCCTGTGTCTACACAAGTGCCGGCTAGGTTACTTGTGCACACACAGAGGCAACGATTAAAATTTTGCGGTCCGCGCGGACAGAACACTAATAAAAAACTGGGATTAGTGCTCGCTAGGCCACGAGCTAATCCCACACAAAATGAAAATTACAAACTTTGACCTAGTTCAACGCTTGCCGATCTGAACACCGCCATTCAGAAAACGTCGCTCTTCTAACAACGCCATCTATTGGCAAATTTCTAAACAAATTTTTAAATTGAATACGCGAACAGCTTTCAATATTACGTATTTTATGGTGTACATAATAAAAATATCCTATCTATTTAACTAATTATTTTTCCTACTTATAATTTAAACTTCATGTCACTGTAATTTACATAGCAGGTATTCGAATTTGTGTGGGGTAGGTACCACAACTAAAAAGTGAAAAATAAAAACGCTTTTAATAGCCGTTCCGACTATAAATAAAATAAATTTTAATAACAGGCAAGGGTATCCAATAAACAGGAAAACGGGTTTGATTTCTGCTACAGGTAATTAACGATCAGAATCTTGTAATACTAATAGAAAATTCTGATGCTTATCCACTTGATCTTTAAAGCCAAAAATATTTTTACCAAAAAAAGAAAAGAATAATAAATTGCTTCTAATTAAGCTGATTAGTTTAAGATTAGAATCCAAATAAAAGCAGCGGCGCGGTGCTACTGTTACATTTGATGAAATGGCTTCAATTAAAGCAATTTTGATAAAACGATAGCCAATAAATTATTCAGCCATCTGAACAATTGGAAAGTATTTTACAAATAGTTGAAGTATTTAGTAATTAGTTGGACATCAATCAATGTGATTAAAGATTTTATCGATAGTCAATGCCACTGAGACAGTTAAGGCTAATAACAGTAAAATATTATGTATTTCCTTTGAAAGTTATGTCATTGGCCATTCGATTCCGGTCAAATCATGTTGTTTAACGTGTTACCGAATTCTAAAATAAGTGCAAAAAGAAATTCAAAAGTAACACCCGTCACCTTTCAACCGCCTAAACGAAATAATTTTGTTCCGAAAAAAACTGTTTCATCTATACAGGCAATAAAATATCAAATATGTGCCGCATTAGTGTTCGCCATCAACCGATTCTACCTCCTGAAACCTAACAAATTCATTCTACTCCTAAGTTACGTCCACACAATTTTCATGCCCATTTTGGTTTGGTACATTATGTTCAATGCTGACGAATTGTCTGTCACTTACATTGTCTTCAAGTATACTTGCTGTATTGAGTATATTCTTCTTATATCAATTTCCATTTTTGCAAGCAAGAATAAGATGGTTAATCTTTTTCGTGATCTCGACAAGTTTGATGAGCTGTTGAACATCAGTAAAGACTTGAACGTCATCGATTCTGGATATATAAGTGTTTTCTGGCTCTCTGCATGTTTCATCTACAGTTTGTGTGAATTCGTCGGCAGCTATTTGTATCTGCCTTTCTTCATGAACAGAACTGTTTACTGCTTCTATATCATGCTGTTAGCGCACGACTGTGAACAAATCTTATTAATCGTGCTTCTTAGAAATATTTATACCAGACTTCGCGTTATTAAAGCCCATGTTTTGAAGATGTTTTCTGTGGAGAACAGAACGAACAATTATAGAAGGAAGTTGGATAAAGTTGAAGCGCTGGCGAACAATGCACAGCTTGATATTAGTTCTTTGCATCGGGTCTACGATTTGCTTCACAAGTGTGCCGCACAACTAAATTCTATTATGAGTTTGCCGGTAAGTTTTAAGAAGAAATTATTTGTGAATTTAAGTTTAAAATACACCTATTAGAATGTTCAAGGATTTTTAAAACATATTTACACGGCATGTGTGGCGAACCTTTTTATTTTGAACCATAACATAAATCAAATCAAAAACAAATTAACGTTAATTTGCTAGAAATGCACAGGTTTTTCATGTTTAGATCATATAACCTAAATGTCAAATGGAAATTGTCAATTGTTGTTAGCAATTGTGTTGTTGTTTGGTTGTGGTTGTTGTTGGCAATCTACTATGAAATCAGTGTTTAAATACAATATGAAGATCATCTATAGAGTTCAACACACACACGTGGCAAGCTAGATGTTGTTGGTGTTCCTATGTCTCTTTTTGAACAGTAATAATGTGTCGATAAAATTATAAGCACGATGTCACTTTCAGATGTCGGTAATACTATTGACTGCAGGTTTATCAACGACAATGCTTCTGAAAATGATGGTCCAGGTAATACAAACAGTCACAGTCAGTAATACCGTAAGTATGGTTTAATAATACTTATTCATAACAAAGCATTTTACCCAAGCTTAATTTGTAGATACATATATGTCGCAGAAAGACAGTTGTATCCGTGATATAGTTATATCTCTAGGGATATAGCTATATTCGTAATATAGTTATATGAAAGCGGATCATAACTATCTAACTAGGAATATAACTATAATACGAGCAAGATCTAGTAATATATCTATTAGGGCCTGCGAGCGCTACGTCGAAATTGCTCGCAGTAACAAAATTAGGGCACTCCAACAGCTATGAACCGCTTTCATACGCAAGTTCTATATTAAGGTAAATAAAATAGCTATATCTCTTAGGATATAACTATATCACGGCTACAACTATCTAACTGCGACTTATGGATATTAAAATCCCAATTCTGTTAAATCACATCATCGTAGTTACATCTACCATGCACTTACAAAAACTTAAACAAGAATAACTATACAGGTAGACATAACTTACTCAGTAAGCGAAAGGTTCGAGCGTCAATATTCTCGCAAATCCACTAAGGGATTACTGACTAGCGGTTTTCAGGTTAAATACTATCCCCGTGAGGTATCATCATCACTACAAAATAAAAGAGATAGCGGTGTAGGCGTGTGACCTTTTAACACTATCTGGGTCAGCAGAAGGCTTGGCAATTCTGCTAATAAATGATACTGTAGATATACTACGTTATTTTTGTATGCTGTTGCCGATCTCGTGTGAAAGTATCATGTAAATAAAAATATTTTAAAAACATTTTTTTTTTAAGAGTAACTACATTGTTTCTTGCTTATTCTTCTCCACGCGAAACTAACTTTTGGAAGGGAGGGAACAACTAGATGAAACTATTCTTTTTTTTAATGTAAATTTTGACAATAAAAAAAAGAAGAATTCAAAATTAAAATATTGTAATTCATTTTGTGTTTCATTGATCTAATTGAAATTAATGACATGATTTTGACTGATCCGTGTTACTTGATTTCCTGCTGCATGACAGGATTCTCTCTTTTAAACTTGGTTCTGAGAATTGTAACTCAACTGGTATTTTTTTTTTGCCATTTTTTCTTGATGCCGCATGTCCTGGGCCGTTCTTGTGACTTCCTTAAAAGATCAAATTACAGAATTAGAGACACTTTGCTGAGTGACTCCACCTTCCGGCTCGCTACTTGTTTGCGTCTGGGCGCTCCTTGCGCTCCACATCGCTGCCAGTGCGGTGAATCTGTCGAATGTCTCGGACATCATGGCCTATCTTGCAGTAAGAGCGCAGGCCGGATAGCACGGCACGCCAGCATTAATGACATCATCCGTCGTACTCTTGTCACCACCGGGGTGACAGCTGTTATAGAACCCAACGGCTTGGCACGTGACGATGGGAAGAGACCAGATGGAACGACCATAATGCCTTGGAAGTGAGGCAGGTCTTTGGTGTAGGATGCAACATGTGTCGACACCCCTGCGCTATCCCATCTTCCTAGTACGGCGGGCTGTGCTGGGGCGGCTGCTGCAGGCGCGGAAAACCTCAAATGGCGAAAATATTCCAATCTTTTTGGGAGTTATATATTCAAGCCATTTGGGATTGAAACACTAGGGCTATGGGGTCCGAGTGCTCACTTGGTTTTTCGAGACATCGCCAAGTGGTTGGTCGAGTCTTCACGTGACCGTTCTTCCGAAATTAGAGGCTAAGTTAAAATTTATTGGTTGTAGTTTGGAAAATCTACGATAATGAACCTGTTTGGTCGTGGTATGAAGTACACTGGGCTGGTGGTGGTTCCCTGTTACTACTCCAGGGTGACATCCTCGCAGGTTGCTGCTATTCGGACTTGTCTGCATGATGCTGTGAATTCGTTTCCTTTGGGTAAGTGAAAGCATACTTTTAATCGTATATTAAAAAGGGCAATCGGATGTGACCTTCGGCGTTTGTCCACCGCTGCCGTCACCAGGACGTCAACAAGAAACGAGATTAGCCGAACGGAACGTGAGGTCCCGAAATTTGGGGGCCGGGATCCTAGCGCTCGGTTAACGGATGTGCGGTGGAGACGCAGACGTAGCAAACATAGGTATGTATCCCTACTGTCCCTGCCGTCATGTCGTTCTTGGTGACGTACCATTGACGGTGGCGGTGGCCAAACGCCCTTAGGCCCATCGTTCACGACGCTACTCAAAAGTAACGTGTTACAAACTCAAATCACCAATGAGTAGCCAGAATGTCACACACAGCACTAGTATTTCAATGGCGATCCGTATACGACGAGACTTACTAATGCGTTATTATCTAGTTTGTGATTGGTTGATTCATGTAGGTAAGTAAGCCATTGAAAAACTCGTGGACGATGGGCCTTATGTATAATATACTGACGAAGAGCAGGCATACGCTTGATGAAAGCAGAGGTGTGAACTAGATGTGAAAAGTGGGCAACCGATCACTTTTCCGAATTTTTTTTGTTCGAATTTCATTTTACCGAAAACTATTGACCGACGTCTTTTTTGCTATATGCATTATTTGACATATTTTTAGATCATCGAAGTATCATGTGTCATAGATATTATTTTACAAAATAACTTTTTGCTATTGGCCGAAGCCTCTTTTGAGCTTCATTCATTTGCCAAATGATTTATTTGTTAGGTATATTTTCACCACACCGAAACAACATTTTACAGATTATTATTTGGTCACAAATATATAGCCGGTTACTTGATAGCATTTTCAATATTAAATTAAAATATTATCATATAAAGTTGTGCTACAAAATTTAGTGACAGAAACGAATCGCTGCAAAACCGTCTTCACGCAGTCTTGTCTGTCCTACCCCTAGAGTGTAATTTAAGCCCGCGTAGGCGCGGAAGGGTGGGGCGGTGCGTGAGCTGAGGAGCAGGTGGTTTGAAGGCCCGCCGCCGCGGCTGAGGCTGGCCGGCCAAGCCGGCCAGCAAGCCGAAGCTGCGGTGGTGAGCGTTAAAACCATCTGCGGTGGGGCCGCCTAAATCCCGCAGCGCTAGAGCCGTGACAGAAACAATGCTTGCTGCATGTTGCATGCCTGCTTGCATGTTGCATGCTTGTTTGCATGCTGCATGCTTGCTTGCATGCTGCAAGCTTGTTTGCATGCTGCCATATGCCTGCTTGCATGCTGCATGCCTGCTTGCATGCTTGAAACAAGCATCTTTGTTTGTATGCTTCTAACTGGGACCACTTTAAACCACTTTTGTATAATGAATGTTCGAAAACATAATACTTCGAACAAATGTTATTTCGGCTAAGTGTAACTTCGGTAAAAAGTTTTTCGACCAAATGAAACGTCGGAGTAACGAAAAAAATCGAATTGATAATAGGTATAGTCGAATTGATAGTAGGATACTGTGGCAGACGTGACTTCGATGAAGTAAAAAAAAAATTAAACGATAACAGTTGAAAAGTTTTAGGTGACATGAAATTCGGTCAAATATTTTTCGAACTTTTGATATGTAACCTGAAATGTGAAAAGCAAGCTATAACTACTAGTTCAGAGTACGGTAGTATGCTGAGTTACGTCGGACTGTAATGAAACAGCCCAACTGAAGGCTGTGACTCGGCAGAAAACTTAATCTCGTCGAGTCTGCTATACTCGAGATTTTTGGATCCGAGAAAATAAATTGTTAGAGAATTTGATACCTATAAAAGGCCTTATAAACAGATCTTCCGCCCCACCTGTTCGAATCTTCCTACGAAAACAAGAAAAGTCTAAAGCCTTTACAAAATACTTTCACAAATCAGTGAAGTTATTTCTTTTCAGATAAAATCGAGCGGCGTAAGGTGAAAGCCTTCTTCCAGCTGACTCGGGAGAATGAATTCACTTACGCGCTAGGAGGGGTGATTAGACTGAACATGTCTTTGCCCCTCAGCTATATGAGCTTATGTACTACGTATCTGGTTATATCTATCCAGTTCTCAAAATTTTTTGACTAAGGAATTTGAGATGGGAACCTTGAAAGTTTTGAAAAGTAAAGCTAAGCAAAATTGAGTCAGATTTTAATGTTCGCAAATTGAGTGGTTTTATTAAATTATGGATATGGAATGGTGAACTTTTATTAATAAATAAATGTTTTTGACAACTTCGTGGCCCTGGTGTCCCGGATCTTTGGAAGGCCTACGAGGAGCCGAAGCCAACTCGCAGAGACAATGTCTAACGGGCTTCTGCGAGTTACCAACGATTATCCCTGTTCGCACTATGCAAGTGCACCCAAGGACAACCCCCGGTTGGTGTAGGACTATTGCAGGATAAGAGACAAAGATATTGGATTTCGGGTTTGAGTGGCTAAAGTGAACTGGTTATCTAGGACTATGGAAACACTATGGCCCCTGCCTGACCAATGTTTTATATAACTCACCCCAGCCGGCCAATAAAGGGCAGCCAGAGGTGAGGAACATGACTTCTCTCGGGAGATAGGGTCCGTGGGGTCGCTACAGCCCAACAGCTCGCCACATGCTGCCCTGTGGGTTTATGTATCTCTATTGGTCTGGCTCCTCACCCTAGACCTGTTTCAGCAAAGTAAACTCTACCAGCACAGATCTAGAGTTCAGGAACGCGCAAGCCCCACCACGACACCAGCGTAGAGATATGGCGGTGGAGAATTATGGAATGGAGACCATTCCATAAAAATATTATTGTATAGATATATTTTTATGGAATGGTCGCACAGTGTTACCAAAATAAGATTATTTTATAGAAAGTAAGAATAACAATGTAGGTAATTACCCACCCAAGCCTAATACGCGATGACGTCAAAAACGCTCGAGCATCGGGGGAATTCCGATAATTTCGACGGCGCGGTACGCTTGTGACTGCGCGCACAAAAATTGCCATATGATTATTTTTGGTTTAGAATTATTTATTTGACGAGAATATCTTCCATACCATAGAGACTGCCCACAGCCGATATTAGACTTAATTATAGTAATTTTATGCGCGCGTGAATCGCGCGAGTCACCGGCGCCTCTTCGGCGCCGGTGGGACTTGAAGATTTGTCGATGCGCGGCGCCGAAAAGGCGCTGGTGATGCTCGACGGAATTAAAACAGGTTCCGAAACTATGCATGCAGGTGAGGTTAAAATAATGTCAATATACACATTTAATTAAAAGAGATTTATGGTTTGTCCAATGTTTTAATTATTTTATGTGTTCTTATAATCATTAAAAATACCGTTTAAAAACGTATGAATTTTAGAAAACTATTAACTTTTACAGCTTGCTTCGATGATGTCGTTTGCTGCGGCTTAGCAAATATTGTACGAAGTTTTATTCTAAAAAAAAACTACACACAATATCGGATCAATAAAACTTTCATCATCATTTAACATAAAGTTACATAGCTACTATTGATGCATTGATTAATAAAATAACTTGGTACCAATTAGTTCGAACGTCAGCCGTCGCTTCGTATGTTCGACTCAAATATTTAGTTAGTACGAGCTCGTTTTTCAAACGAATGCGTCATTAAGGACCCTGTTGACTGTTATGAAGGGTCAAATAGCCTACAAATTGCACGAAACACGTTCCCTCTTGATTAACTTTCACAAGTACCCCGCACTTGAAATGCTAATAAAATAAAATTGCCTACCATCGATACAGTTCGAACTGTAAAACTAAAAATGTTTTAAAGCTATAAAATTTAAAGACCTAACCGCTTTTGTTAGGGTTATATCCAATCAGCTATTGAAACTGTTTCTCTCTCTCATCACGTTCGATTGACGAGAATGTGACGTTGCGAATTTTCGATTTTCGTCTACGAATTTTCGTTACCCTGCGCCATAATCGTTGAAGCTCGAGAGATTTCGGCTATAGCGAGCGAATGGCGGCTTTGGAGGCAGGGGAAAAAATTAGTGAGATAACATTCAGCTTTATTGCCTACCGTCCGTCTCTGCCAAAATTCAGGGGTGACGTAAATGGCCCAAGAGACTTGCTTTTTTATCTCCTGAAGTGGGCAACTTGAACATTGAAGGGGTTTTCGGGCACAACAAAATATTATTTAACCTTTTCATCTGGGTCGGCCGCTCGGGCCGTATTTAGAGCATTATATTACGAAACAGGTATCAAAAGCTCTATTTTTAGATATATTTTTGAAAAAGGTTCTAACTAAGTCTTATTTGGGAATTAACGGTGAAGGAAAACATTGTGAGGAAACTGGCATATCCTAGAACTAAAAATTTTAGGACATGTGACATCTAACATCCCGCACTGGGCCCGCGTGGCGGATTACGGCCCACTCCCTTTACCGAGAGGAGGCATGTGTCTAGGGTTGCCCATCATATTGTTAAAAATCATATTGTACCGTTTCTCACTCTAAAATACTGTTTAATGTTCAACAAAAATAAAGTATATGAATATACTGTTTTCACTGATATCCAAAGCTAAAACCTAAATAAAAAGTTTCATCTACTACGTAGAACATCATGCATGTACATGGGCATGGGCGCGGTGGTCCAGCAGCTTTAATTTCCCTAAATAAAGTTTCATTAGAAAACCAGCGTCAGACAGCATCTGTCTGGCATTAACGCTGAAATGTACCTTTTTGGCGCAGCCGTGAGGCAAACACTATTGTTGTTAAAATATTGTTTTCACTTTCTTATTTTATTATTTGTATTTTGTGTTTTACGAATTGTGGCCAAATAAACATTATTCTTTCTTTCATTTCAGAATGAAACTGTTAATGTCTCAAATTTTCGGAACATAGTTAATAGATAATTGTTATCAGAGTACCTTTTACATAGTAGTATAATAGTTAGTCCTGCTACCTTAGAATGCATTACAGAATAAGTATTTTCAGTGATGAATGATAATTGGTGGGACGGCAAAAATAGAGCTTCAAAACATTTAATTCATTTTCATTTTCCGGCCGATGGGACTCGGTACTGATGGCGCACGCGTGAGGGCAAGCGCCTGATTAATTACTTTTACATTTACTAACACTAGGTTAAGAACATTGTTACTAACAAACTTATGGACAAAGTCTGAAATAAATTACTACTATTATTATTATTAATAAAAAAAAAGCTCCTCGTCTATTCAGTGAGGCTTACGAAGCCTTCAAAATTTGTGCTAAATTGATGAGTTCCGCGATTAACACTAATGAATTTTTTGTTTATCTTTCCAAAATACTGTTTATTTTCCCACTTTAACCATAATATACCTACATTATTTCTTGTACAAATAGTTACCAACCCTACCTGTGTCCTAGCAGTGGGAACATTATAGGCTGATTATGCTTATTTGGGAGCAAAAAATGATTAAATTCAAAATAGAGACCACGCTATAAATAATTTATTGTCTGGAAATGAAAGGCTTCTAGTACCTATCTACGTCATAGCCATAAGGTGCTTAAAATCTGTATCTCATAAGGGCAAAATTAAATTTAGAAGGCAACATTTGTAATAGACGTTAATGTAATACTCGTCCGTAACTACATTGTTATAAAGTTTATGTACAAGAGAAGTGTCTATGAGTAACTGCAAAAAAATGAGCATAGACTTGGCAAAGTTGAATTTGATTCTAATTGTAGCAATTTTATAAGGTCGTTTCCCTTTATTGCACCTATTAATTTTTAACTAATAGGTTAGGTAGGTTTTTTTATGTGGGTGTTTTATAGGTACATAGGTACATCTCTGCCTAACCTTTTACCCTTTTTTTTAAAACTACGTAACGGATTTTGATGTGGTTTTCACCACAATTCAGAGAATTTCTTCTGGAAAGTTAATGTGTAGTATACATTGATATTAAACTTAGATGCAATAAAGAAGCCTCGATGTTTTGTCAAGTCGTAGAAGTCGTGCGGGTAAGTAGTTGCTAATATGTACATACATACATACATAAACTCACGCCTTCTTCCCATGGGGGTAGGCAGAAACTACAGAACGCCACCTGCTACGATCCTTACATACTCCTTTTGCCTCGTTTACATTCATACATTTGGTCATACACGCACGCCGGTTGCGAGTACTACGCACCTGACCTTTCTGAAGAACATCACCAATAAGATCATTATATGTCTTCCTAGGGCGTCCCCTTCCGGCGTTTCCACTCACATCTGCCGTGTAAATACCTTTTGTTAGTCGACTTTCATTCATCCTCTCAACATGACCAAACCATCTAAGCATACTCTTTTCAATTTTTGTCACTACACCTTCTTTTAAACCGCACCGTTGCCTTATCACATCATTTCTCAGTCTATCATTTATAGTCACACCACACATGCTTCGCAAGGAACGCATTTCCACAGCATTTATTCTACTTTCATGCTTCAACATTCACTTCCATACATAAGCGTAGGCACCAGTACACCATTGTGAACAGCCAGTCGGGCCTTTTTGGACATTAACTAGTTGGTCACAACTGCATGTATAGCACCATTCACTTTATTTCCCGCATTTACTCTCCTTTCCACATCTTCATCTATCTTTCCATCCCTTGTAAACAGACTCCCCAAATATACAAACTCACTTACTTGCTCCACACTTTTATCATTTATTTTCACACCACACGTCGATACGTCCTCTTCTCTTTCAAACACTAATATGTAATATATTTATATCATGGTACTACTGTCATGGTACTTTTTAAGGCTAAAATATCAGACTTATTATTATGATATTGGGTAAGGGAGGTGACTGAGAGAAATAGATAATTTCACGGAGGAAAATTATAAATATTTTCATGCGAGTGGAGCCACAGACAAAGTTACTCTCAACAAATAAATCGAACCAAACTCATAACAATACCTCCACCACAATTCATTACATCTGCATAAGAATCAGATAAAGAGGGATACAATGTTTATAGCCTTATAAAACATCAAAGGATCGGCCACAAACTTTTGCTCACAAAAAGGTAGGTAGGTATCTTAGTTCTGGAATACAAATATAAAAGAAAATAAATAACGTCGAGTTCTGTTCGGGTAACGATTGCAATGAGCGTTGTGTGCAGAAATAATTCGCTTTGTAAATATTTTAAATATGTAGGTTGGTACTCAAACGCCAGCGGCTTTCATTGCATAGTTTATGTGCGTTTAGTGTATTTATTAGGGACCTAATCGTACGAATGTCCCTAAAGGTTACAATGATGAATGGTAAGATGGTGGAAACAAAAACTTTTGTCAAGCTACTACAACTGCATCGTTGGTCTAGTGGTCGCAAGCGCTACTGCTGAGCATGAGGTCCTGGGTACGATTTCTGGGTCGGACAGTGTTATTGAGCTTTTCTATCTGAAATTTCTCAGTAGCAGCCCGGAGTCTGGATTTGTGCCGGATTGATGGCAATAGGCTCGCCGGGACTTAAACATAACGGGCGAAATGTGAGTCTACTATAGATACATCACTGCCTAACCCTTCGAAGAAACAAGGCGTGATGTTATGTCATGTAAATTCTACAAATACGTTAAGTTTTCTTCAAATGTGACAAAAGCGTAAATTAAACTCCGAATCTTAGTTCACTATCGCTAAAACTATAAAAAAAACAGTTAAAATAAATAACAGAATGGGTAGTTAAGGTTGTACTTTGACAAATAATATTATTACTAGAGAAGACCAAAATCTGCTTCCCAGTCAATACAACATGATTGTAGGTTATTCTCGGAAGTACGAATGCCTATAACATTGGACATTCATTTGACCCTTGGGGACGATTTCTATATTGCCTGAATACGGCTCATGTCTTGAGCAAACGATATATCTTGACGAATCAGTGGATCTCCCATAAGGCCCTGAGCAGTAATGGTGTAACTGTGAAATAATGGGGTTTTGCTTGTCATGATAACATTATCCAGAAGATACACAATATATCAATAGTAAAAATGTGAACATGAATCTATCGAAATGTGTTTTGGTGTGTGTGAGTGTGTGGGGGGTGTGTGTGATCTGAGTGGGGGTGTTTTGTTGGTGATATTTGTCACGTAACCACTAAAATGGCTGAATAATTTGTGATCAGATTTAGCACACTATGTCCTAAAGTAACATTAAATACTTTTTATTCGGGTACCTTCAGGAAGAAGTTCCTTAAGATGTGAGTGAACCCGCAGGCAACAGCTAGTATAATAATAATAGAACATAATTCTTGTGCGGTTTGTCGGAATTTCTGTAACTATTACCAAATCTTTTTGTGTAAATTTCAAGTCTTCAATTAAAGACATCTTGAAGTACGGCTATCGTCCCATTGTGTTCGGTTTCTATTCAATAATCGAAACGACGAGAAGTTGAATAGTCTTCCATTTTCTACTATTCAAATAGAACAGTAACAGTATTATTTTATAAATGGCTTCCCAAAGTTTATGCGGAAGAGATAAAGCGTTTTCATTTATGTGTATGTACGAACAAAAATTATTTTCTAAATATTTTGATGGTATACAAAGATATAATGAGCGTCGATCATCCATTTCATTATTGTGTGCGTGTCGATTTAAGTATTGATAGGTTAAAATATTAGTTTAAAAACTTTGTTCTCCTCTTATTCCACTGTCGAAATTAAACAAGATTTAAATCCATCCACAATACACACCCACAGTCCCAGACCGCCGCAAACTTAACACACACAACACTAACGATCACAAACACACCCCCACTGAATAATTTCTTATCGTCAAACTGATCCGATATCTTCGTTCTCTCCGTCTGTTTTCGGCACGTCCGAACCTTTGTCAGGAATTATGTGAGCTATTATCATTAGGCGCAGATGACGATCCTTCCAACTTACGTCTTATCTTTCATACGGAACTCCTTTGTCCCATAATGGGTTTAGTGTCGGCTTCAAGAAAGGCATGAGGATAAAAATCTTATATCGTGTTAAGCCGCATAGGTTCGCAATTTCGTATACGATTTTCTCTCAATTGTTTCCGCATTTCGGTAAGTTAATAGAATTTGAATGTTTTTACGGAAACATTTTCTTTATACACTTGTGTTTTTAAGGTAATTTTCCTTATAAAAGTTATACTTAGCAATAAAGTACTCTCTACTTAGTATCCCAATTTTCTTTTATGAATAATTCAAAATTACTTCATTCCAACCTAATCAAGATTCATCCTTATTAAGATAATTGTTGATTGCTCTCAAAGAAACCTTACTGACCTAATTTCCCGTAGATTTTCCTCTAATTAAAAGTAAACATACCGAGTGTACTGAACTATTTCTTAAACAATCCAAGCCCTTATGATTGTAGGTATACCACCCTTACTGGGGACCAAATGGTACCTTCATTCATGTCACCGTAATTGGCAATTAGTGCGGTTGATTCTGCTTATCAATGCAGGAGCCTGTTTAGTAAACCACCTCTGAGCTGAATGCCAATGAGGTTAAAATTAATCCCATTTTTAATGACACTTAAGACCAGATTGTTCGTCTTAGGTGTTGGTTTTCGGTAAAATGTTTTGCAGATCCAAATGGACAAAGAAAGAAGTGGAGTTGGAGGGATTTTGTGTAATTTAACGGTCGGGTTCACTGCATTTGGTAGAAAGAATTTGAAAGTCGATAATTTAGTCATTAGGAACATAGCTTTTTCGTAACGCGACTACTCTTTAGAAAACCGTGATATAGTAGCACATCAAAGCAGCCTTGAAAATCACCAACAAAAAAGTAGGCCATATTATATTCTAACTTTCACTTTTAATCAAGCCAGCCCAAACACCAATTGACGAATAAATAACTCCAAATTATGTGGGCTGGTTTGCTCCATTTGAGATTCTAATCTCAGCCTTACTCACAGACTTCAACAGGTTATAATACGAACATCGCGTATTTCAAGAGACGGGCGGCCATTTCTCAGCGTAAGTGTTGGAAAAAATCTCTAAATGCGTCATAAATTCAGTTTGAATATAAGGACGAAATATAAACGGGCAGTGCGCGTAGCGACATGTCCCCGCGCTGGGACACTTGCAATGAAATATGCAGAAGGGGTTACAAGTATTCGCTACATAGAATCTGTGCAGATGTCGCAAAGGGAGGTCCTTGGGAGTAGCCACCGTGAAACGGGGTAAGACCGCGTACAGATTTGTGTTATTAGGATTGTAATTGTAAGACAGGAAGATGACTGGCAAATCTCTGGGGTTTATGGCAGTGAGCGGAGTAAACGAATTTTGTTTTGTGTAAGGTTTTGCTCTACTAACCTTTTTTTCTGGGTGCCGAAGAGGTTGAAGTTCTTTTGGTTGCCATGCCAATATAGACCTTGGATGCGGATGTAGCCATAAACCATGCGTACCAATATTCCTAAGGATTTCTTTATGCAGCCAACGAACATTTATCTCGAAAAAATTGTGTGCAATGAAAAATAAAGCAATTTGGACCATGCAGCCATGTGTGCCTTTGAAACACGTCTATCTAAATGATAAATGAATGTATTCCTGTAAGTAGGTTTGTACAAACACTTTTACACCTCAATCATATTTTTTTTAAACTAGATGAGGCCTGCGTTTCCTATCTGACTACTCTGAGAAGAAAGGCCGAAACAAACTCAGAGGGCAGTCTTTTTTTAAGTCCAGACATAATCTTGGTCAGATCAGTCTAGGCTGCAGATTACAACAGCACTAAGGTCCAATTTCACTAAACTGTAACTGTGTTTCATAATCGGACGAAATCAGCCATTAAAATAAACAACGATGTTAATGGTATTTACGTTCCACTAGAATTATGACATTTAATCATGGATTAGCGCGTGGTGAAACACTCGCTACTATTAATGTCCCGTTAACGTTTTAACAGAAGATAAAATAACTAACATGGTATGGTGAAATTAGCTAAGAATTATAAAAACAAAGAGAAACAAGAACCAATCTCGACATTTCCATTCCCAACTCACTCAGCATAAGAATAAAACAGAAACCCATACATAGTATTATATTATGTGTGCCCATACTATTAAAGACGATGTACACATTTGGCAAATCTAGACGCACCCTTGCTCACACATTTAAGCCGCACCACATGTACGTGTGCAGATTATGTATGCGCCCTATTTTTATTCAAATAGCATAGAAACTATGAATTGGATTGAGTGTGATGGCAATAATATCTACAGTGTGTTTTTTCTTACACGCCTTATTTCGTAAACAAACAAGAATGTCGAGATTTTTATTTAAAAAAAATTGTGTTTAGATGGTAAATTTATTTGTAGCGTCTTTGATGAAATTCATGCCGATGTGTTTTTTTCAACTGTTCATGTTTTCAACTCCATCTATCGCAGTCCACTGCTGGACGACATAGGCCTCTCCCAGGCTGTGCCACGATACCCTGTCGTCCGCCTTCCGCATCCAGTCTGTCTCAGCCACCTTTATATAAGGTCGTTGGTTCATCTAGCTGGGGGGTCCCACACTATCTTGCCGATACGCGGACCTTTGACAACCATGGCCAGCCCACTGCCACTTCAGCTTAGCATTTGTTCAAACTCTAATTAAACAAGAAATATACACTATAATATAAGACCATCGGTGTGCCTGTGTTATTTAACAAACGATAACAAGATGCGTGATTTTTTGAAAAAGGGTCGTTTGTCCTTGAATTTGCCTTTGGGCTTGCTTACATACACATGTTTTGTGATTAAAGTTTGTTTTTGTTTTGCAAACTGACCTTGACCTTTTTTCAGTTGGCATGAATAATTAGCCTAAACTTAGTATAAGTTTAGGCCATGCCTTTGCTTTGTTTGTTGGATTAAACTTAGTTTAGTTTGTCTGTCATCGTCCTACGAAATAACAGTGGAAAACTCACAACGCGCAACGATTGGATAAGGCGAGGAATCAGACAATTAAACAAACAAATGATCAAAGGCACTTAACCATTGTTTTGAATTTTAATAGACGTACATAATATGCAGCAAAAATGAAGTTGAGTTTTACTACTTACGTGGTGTAAAAAACAATTCTTCCTGTAGGTTTTAGAAAGAAAGAAAAAAAAGTTGTTTATTCTGCACAAACAAGACGCACATTGCAAAAATAGACATTAAATACATACACTATTACAAAGTAGCCAAAAGCCTCGTTTTCTATAACAAATATGTGATTAAGATTACCAATAAAATGTCACGTAGGTATCTTTTGAAAACAGAAATACCTCAATCCTAATCTACCTTTATAAATGGCACCGGGTAACTCCCCCGGAAGCTACCACCCACTAAAATTATCTCTAAGAACATTTGCAATCTCTTAAACCTAGATTACAAATACCAAATAACTCAGCTTTGGATTACTAAAGGAGAACAGAGCAATATGGCACACTTTTGGCTAACCTCACCAGCATCGCCCGGCTCAAAAGGCTAGTCGTAAACAAAGGATAATTAGTGTCGCACTCAAGTTATTGCTGTATTAATTACGAACCAGATCCATCTAATAATCCAGTATTGCATTTCGTGGCGCACGTATATTGTGGTGCGACAGACGGATGTTTCGCGCGTCGAGTTGGCAACAGAATTGCTTGATGTTGTTGATTGAAATATAATGTCCATTATAAAGTCTAAGTTAGTCCAGAAACGAGTTTAGTTGATTGTGGATTAATCTAGATCGACTGTAGGAGGCATTCATACTATGTTGAATTGTACTTACGTACCGCTTTCTGTAATTAGGCGAGACCTAGAAGATCAATTATAAACACGCAGAAGTGAGTTTGCAAAGATTTCGTACTAGGATTCCATAAGAGGATACATTTTTTTATTTTTTATTTTATTTTTATAGAGATTTTTTTCAATGACAATTTTATACATATTATATTATTATTTCATATATTTTGTCAAAGCCTCACTGTAGAGAATACTAAAAAAAATGTACGTCTGTTCTTTTTTAAATTTAAGGAATCTCAAAACTCAAACTCAAAGCATTTATGTCAATTAAACCAATTACAGGCACTTTTGAATTGTTAAAGAGTCAGTCAGTTAGTCAGAAAATTGAAGCTAGTCGCCCATTCCAAAACGTAGATCTCTATGGAGAAGAATGGGCAAGAAACTCCATGGACACTCTTTTAAATCAAAATTGTTACAAAATCCTGGGTAGGTACATTGTTATTGTTCTTGTTGCTTCTATATGTGAGAACAATGTAAAAAATAGATAATTAAAACAATTTAAAATATAAGATTAAAAATAAGCCCTGGCAGCTAAGAGATGACCAGTCTCCACTGACGGCGCCCGTTCACGAACATGACGCGTGGATCAGCACCATCCAGTTCAACCATTTTGTAGGGAACCGAATGATCCAACACACGCGCCACCATCAACGAGACATTTAAGTGAGCATAATATACTCTCAACTGCCATACTCTTTCAAGTCAACATACCTACATCATAACATAAAACCGCTCCATGGTACTCACATTTACAAAATTGAAAAGATGCTTCTAATTTATACAAAACTATAGTTTGCAATGATTGTATTAAAAGATTAGTAAACACTAAATCTATAGTCTATATATAGTCAATAAGTCTATAGTAATAACATAATGTCAGAAAAAAAAGTTATGAAAAAGAAAAGAAAAGAATGAAAAAATAGTTATAACCAAAAGGTAAAAAAGTGTCATTATAAAAATTGTGTTAATATGTGCAAAAAAGGTAGTTTGGCAGAGAAAATAATACAGTATCATGTAAAAAATATTTCTGTGAATAAACGCTTTTCATTTCTTTTTTTCTTTTACCAGGGGATGTGACTCGTGCTTTTCTTAAAATCTTGATGTAAATACATTACACCAGAACGTAGTAGCAAGGAATAGCGGAATTACAAACGTTAGAAAACTCTTTCCATCAAGTGCGCCAGACTCGAAGTGGCAGGTACAAGTTTCCCTAAGTGCCATACTTATCCGTATTGATCATGCCTACACGTGCGAATATTTTACTTATAACATGTCCCATTTGTAACATACAAAGGAGGGGTAGCCTGTTTTACTTGTTTTTTTAGTGCTCTACTGTAGAACAAGGAAGATAGCCGTATTTGGTTTTTATTTTTGGTACAATATCACAGTTAGAAATTAGATAGTTGTCCTGTGTGTTATTACACTAATAATTTTGTATATACAACGTATTCCTTTTGATATCCTATAACTCAGAGGATCATTGTACTCATCATTATGAACAACTTTTACTATGGGATCAAACCAGAAATCACGAAAAAAAATCAGGTGTGCCCTACATTTACGTTCGCATAACTCGTTTGGTCCCATAGTAAAAGTTGTTCGCAATTATAAGTATAGTGACCCCCTAGAGTTCAAATAGAGAGTAGAGTTCAAGTAAAGAATCCTTCAGTCCAATTCACAAAGCCAAGTATTTTTCAAGTAACATACAAACGAGGACTGAACTGAAAAAACGTATACCTATGTATCTGTCATTCCTACATCAGAAGCAAAATAAAACTGTGTCTTTATACAAATGCGAGATATCCCTCATGTTTAAAACATTAGGTGCTAAAAGATTATATTATACAGGCTTCTCTTTTACCTACCAGATATTACGATTCTTGGAAAGCATCAAATAACAGACAGCTAGTGCACTGGAGCCTGAAAGAACAGTTCTCGCTGAATCTCAATGAATCCGGTTGGTTCTGAGTGTTCTGACCTAACCCTTTCACGGCTTGGTAAAGTTTATTCGAATCTACAATTGGTTGTGCTTAAAAGCTATTTGACTGATGTGAATTGAATTGAATTGAATTGTTTGTCGTATTTACAAATAACTATAAGACACACACACGTTTTGGAGGGGGGAGGGGGGGGGGTGACAGGTTTTCCTATATAATCTTCATGTTTTTTTAAGGCACCTTTGTGGAAGGCACATAAACATAACATCACGCCTGTATTCCCTGAAAGGTTAAGCAGAGGTTATGTTTAAGTCCCATGTAATAGGCGGCGAGCCTATTGCCATCAACCGGCCACGAATCTAGACTCTGGGCTGCTACTTAGAAATTCCATATGGAAAACCCAATAACACTTTACCCACCTGGGGATCTTTCTGGAAGAATAATGTGTTTATTTTTATAAATTAATAAAATAATTATGCTAAATGGCAACGGGGCTGAAATCGCAGGTTGGGTACACTGGACATACATTTAGGTACCGTCACTCTTGGTAATGTGCTCAAGGTCTTTTGTCCAGCGATTAGACTTGAGATAGGCTGAGTGTTATGTACCCGCAGCTTGACAGAAATACCATGTAAAATGGCGATGCCAATCAGACACGTACCTACTTACTTTAATTTTACTCATATTTTTTTTTTTATTTGAGATAGGTTTGCTCTTGACTCTAGTCTAGGTCAGAGATGACAGAGACCAAGTCGACGATGCAGCGAGCTTACCCAGAAGAAGCCTGTTCACTCTCACTTTGAAGAGGTCGGGGTTGTATGCGTTTGGAAACACAGACGCAGGCAGAGAGCTCCACTCCTTTGCTGTGCGCATCACAAAAGACATTTGGAAACGCTTAGTGCGAATTGGTGGGATAGCAACTAGGTAAGGATGGTAACCTGCAGTGGGTCTAGATGTCCGCTGATATAAGGGGGCCGGCGGAATGAGGTCGTGGAGTATTATTTAGACTAAATTATTTTCATCATACATAATAAGTACCAGGAATAAAATTATGATCAAAGTTTCGCCCAATAGTTCAAGCTGCATCAATACATCAACGATTCCGTCTGCAGCGTCGTCATCATTATCTGAGACGTCGATTACAAAGCCAATCCGTATTACTGGAGCTAGACCACCACCTCTTAAAGCAGTATTATTGTAATCTTACTTCAATGTAGGAAAGAGATGGAGCTAGACGTCCTGTATAGCTCCATCTCTTTCTCACACTGGTGGCGGTTGGCCCCCTAGAATTACGGCATATTACAGATCTACACACTACATTAGGCTTATAATCTGTAATTAAGGCAATTAGTGTTTTTTGTGAATGAATTCTCCTTGGAGGCATCATCTTTACCTATAATAAAACTCAACGTCTCTCTGTCTGTCTCCGTTATTGCGTATATTACATTTTCTCTGGCTGAGTTTTAGTATTTATTTTATCAATCATTGTATTAATAAGGATAGAAATTATGGTCGAGTTTATCGTCAATCTGACAAAATTACCGGATCAATTTGGCGCCAAATTGATAGTAAATTCTCCGCTCCGTCGTTATAATATTCTGTCGAATAAATACTATAACGTTGTGTCTTGAGTTCATTATCGTTAATTCACGTTTGGTAGCTGATAAACACTCGAAAAAATTGTTGGAGCTGCTGAAGATTGTGAAAACTATATTTCCATAGTATATACCTACTGAATGTTTTTTTTTGTTCTTGTTTGCGATCTTTTTTTTTCTTATATACACACATTGATGAATTTTATATATACAATGACATGAATATTCACTTTGTAAAGTATTACATTATTTTAATTATTGTGAATGTGAAGACTATGTGGGTCCTTGTTTTTTTTTTCTCAGTTTTATTTATTTATTTATTTAATAATTCATGCATTTTCTACCAGCCAACCTTTGGGTGATGCAGAGACAAACAGTGGTAGGTGCAATTATGCGAAATTGTGGAATACATATTTATTTAAATATAAAGATACACATATACCTATTACAAACTATAAATAAAATAATATATACCTAATTACATTTAACAGTTTTAATCACAGTCTGGCAGTTTGAGTAATTTATGCGGCCTACACAAATGTCCTTTCTTTGGTATTGTTCGTTGAATCGTTGAGCTCCTTAAGTTTTGAGCTGTACGATTATTGACAGATGCGTGCACTGACTGGACAGGTTCACTCAATCTGTGTGGTTCTTTCTTCAAAAGACCATTTCAGATACCAATCCACATGATCTGAACAAGATTATGTCTGGACTTTAAAAGAGACTGTGATTTCACTTCGGCCATTCTTCTCAGAGTAGTCAGTTAGGTTCAGTTGGAACCTCATCTAGTTTTACAAAAAAAATATGATTGACGTGTAAAAGTGTTTGTACGAACCTACTTACCCACTGATATGTCCCAAACCACTAAAATGTCCTTGCGCGAAAACTGTTAAGTCTCGATTCACTGGAATGTCTTTTTTTTATGTATAATTGGATAGCACTATGTACCTACCTACTATAAAGCTACCATTTACTGAGTACGTCTTTCATTGACTTGAATGTGCCCTGATGGCTGAGAGCATGTCATGCTCACTCAAATGTCTCGCTGGTGGATGTTCGTGAACGGGTGCCTCAGTAGGGACTGGTTATCTTTTAGCTGCCACGGCTTATTTTAATTTTTAAACCATTTTTGGTTTTAATATTTTTATTACGGACGCTTTTATCGTGCTCGTCTTTCTACATTGTTCTCTTATATAATTTCAGCATTTTGATTTAAAAGAGTGTCCGTGTAGTTTCTTGCCCGTTCTTCTCCATATGAACCTGCTATGCTTTGGAATGGGCAACTAGCTTCATCTTTCTGACTGACTGACCCCTTGATAATTCAAAAGTGCCTGTAATTGGTTTATTTGAAATAAATGCTTTGAGTTTGAGTAATGTTGGTCAATACTAATAATATGATGAATGATAGTAACTTCCATTAATCTTTAAGCTAAGCCTCGTCGACTTGATCCGTTCTGCGCTACCAGGAGCACGTTAATTCGGTGATATTAGTTTTCATGCAACTTATGGGGTATACGAATCTTCCATTGCGCACACCGACCGTATGAAATCCAAAGAAATTGAATTCCGTTTAATATTCGAACAGATTATCATAATGTTAGCTAATAATCCTTGTATTTGTGTGTTTGTGAGAAGAGGCTTCTGCCCCGCAGTAAAACAAATGAAAGCCTGCTATTATCATTTTAATGTAAAGAAAGTTAAAAGCCCAACCTAAAGTGTACTAGCACTGATGTTAATTTTTTAGGGTTCCGTACCTAGTCAACAAGGAATCTATCTGCATGTCTGTCGGCGGTTTAGCTCAGAGACTCTTCGTACTATAAATCTGTAATTTGGCACAGGTATAAATTTTTAATCACGCCGACAAAGTGGTAAAATAAAATTTTGAAATAAAACATTCGAGGTGACCTCCCCTAGACGTAAAGCCTTTTTTTCTCGTCTATATGGTGTGGGGTGTCGTTAGATATGCCGTTCTAAATTATTGCAGGTGTGTGAAAACCATTGCAGTTGTAATGAATGAAAGAACATGTTTTTCAACTATACACCGTTAAATTTGTTCCTAGGATAAATTCATCCCAAATACGGAACCATTCATTGTACGTGCTGCGACACGCACTTGGCCAGTTTTGTTTTTAGTTAGTTGGGTAACGGTTACTCTACAAAAATCGCAGGAAAAGTAACGATATTGATTTGAAAGAAACCTCGAGATGCTAAAAGATAAAGATGCTGTTCGAAGTGCAATAATAACGAGAGAGTTGTGCCACCGTTTACTTATCCTCTGACCAAGATACACGAAGAAATGTGTTGTGTTGTGACGTCTTTATCGACACTATCTATCGTACTCTCGTCCGACCGAGATACACGAAGAAATGTGTAGTATGATGACGTATTTATCGACAATAGTGCTGATTCTCTTGTACACCGAACTAAACTAACTAAATTATCACTAAAATTCCTTACTTTTGGCTATGAGAATCTTAAAGCTATTCTGCAAAAAATATCACTAAATTTAAAAATAATTTTGACAGAACTTTAACCGAATTTGACAATCGTACGACTCCACGTGGTGCAAGCTTGCCCTACCCCCTGAATTTTTTTAGAGCCGGAGGCGCGCAGGGGGGTAGCTTCGACGTGTTTTATATGAAATTTTTCACATTTTGTATGGAAAATATGAAAAAATATTACCTACAAGTTGAGTTTTAGGGTTTTATGCGTTTTATAAAGGGGGTCGAAATTTTCAATATTTTTGTGATAGGACACACCGTTTTCGAGATATAAGCAAAAGAAAAGAAAAAAAAGCTACAGTAGGTACTGTTTTTGCACTTAAAGTTGAGGTGTTGGTGTGAATTTTAGTTCATGCCAACTAATTTTATTCCATACCTTTTTAATCGCGATTAAAAATAGTCAGATTTAGTTAGAAAATCTAAATTTTAGGGGCAAAATGTCAAATTCGGAATAGCAAAATAGCTGTGATGTGATGTGATGTGCTCTCGTCCGACCGAGATACACGAAGAAATGTGTCGTGTGATAACGTCTTTATCGACATTATCTAAAGTACTCTCGTATCCGTCGTTTGCAGGACATAAAACGTGTCCATGTTTAATGGCTCATAAACTATGAGTATGACTTATCTTGTCGTCGTTCTTATGCATAGTGATAGTAGATCTTTATTCATTGCTAGTCATAGATCTTAAGGGCATATACACAATAACAATTCAGATTTACTTGATGAATTTTTTTTTAATTTTCTACATAAGCATGGCAACTGAGATCTACTCTTACAGGTATAATTTAAATATTCTGCATATGCAGGTACCTACCTACTTACACTACCTTTTTATTTTTACATACCTACTGAATGTTTTTTTTTTACTAATTGTTTTTTGCGCTCATGGTTTGTTCAACGAAATTTCCAAACGGCTGGTTGACACTTCCCGTGACCCAAGGGCTGGCCTTTACCTTGGCCAGGGGCTAAGCATTGCCATACAACGTGGCAATGCCGCCAGTCTCTTGGGTGCATTACCAGTCGACAGCGATGCGGAGGAATTTTTCGACGCCATATTTTAGTTTTTTAATAGTTTTAGTTAGTTCGGGATATTATATTTTTATGTTAATAATCCGTTTTAAATAATTACCTATTAAAATAACTTTTTTCTTATATACACATTGATATTGGTGAATTTTATTTTGGTTTGGGAACAAAGTATAGACTCACTTTGAAAAAAAAATTCTTTCTTATCGAATTGAACTAGAAAGTTCTTTTTTTAGATAAATCTAGAACATTCCAGAAGCTTTTTTATTGAATAAATAAAAGGCGGCTAGAGCGCGTCTTTGGCAGTTTAATCCATGACATGGGCCAGCACGCTATTCGAGCTGTAATATTTTACGAGTTTAAACGTGGCTCCAGTACGAGGCAGACAAATGCGAATATCAACAACGCATTTGGAGAGAGCACAGTCACACAGTCAACTGTAAGTCGATGGTTTCATCGCTTTCGAGCTTCCAGCGATACAACACTAGAGGATCGAGCCCGTTCAGGTCGACGAGTCATATTTGATGTTGACATGCTGCTGGCAGAATTAAATCAAAACCCGGATGCTACTACTCGTGAGTTAGCGCAGGCACTTGGCTGCAGTCACACGGCTATTGAAAAGCGACTGCATGCACTGGGATATTGGCGAGTGCTGGCAAAATGGATTCCGCATCAGTTGAGTATGGCAAACCGAGCTGCCCGAATATCGATTTGTCAATCGTTGCTCCTCCAGCCCAAACAAAAGGAGTTTCTAAGTGATTTAGTAATAGGAGATGAGAGCTGGATACTGTATAAGAATGACAAGCGTAAAGCCTACTGATTACCATGAGGAGAAGAACCGCCAATCCAAGTCAAAGAACAAACTCATAAACGGAAGGTTTTGCTTTGTTGTTGGTGGGATGCAGGCGGTATGATTTATTATGAATTACTCCCCGAAGGACAAACTGTCAACGCCAACGTCTATGTTAATCAGCTTCGTAAGTTCGCGGCTGCTGTGAAAAAAAAAGGCGAAGAAAAGTCAACATCCACTTGCTACACGATAATGCGCGACCTCACGTTGCTTCCGCCACACGTCAGCAATTGCAGGAGTTAGGCTGGACTACAGTTCCGCATCCATCGTATTCTCTAGACTTAGTGCCCTCCGATTATCATCTGTTTCGCTCTCTTAAAAACTTTCTGCGTGGACAGCGCTTTAATGATTTCAGCGCAGTGGAGAATACACTGGATAACTTTTTTAAACAGCAGCCCGTTGATTTCTGGGAGCAAGGTATTCAATCTTTGCCAGATAGATGGAAACAAATTATAGATTTACTCGGCGATTATATCGTCGAATTTTAATAAAGAATACAAATATTAATATTTGTTTCATTCGAAAGTGAGTCAGTATTTAGTTGCCAACCCAATATATACAATGACATGAATATTTACTTTGTAAAGTATTATATTATTTGAATTATTGTCAATGTGAAGACTATGTGGGTCATTGTTTGTTTGTTTTTTTTTTTTCTTTCAGTTAATTTTAATCATGGTCTGGCAGTTTGAGTAATTTATGCGGCCTCCCCAAATGTCCTTTCTTTGGTATAGTTCATCGAATCGTTGAGCTCCTTAAATTCTGAGTTGAGCCGTACGATTACTGACAATTGACAAATGCGTGCACTGACTGGACAGGTTCACTCAATCTGTGTGGTTCTTTCCTCAAATGACCATTACAGACACCAATCTACATGGTCCTCACATGATCAGAGGGGCAATTCTCGTCATTTTAAGAACATTCACAGTCTGATCTCAGTCTTAATATGTCAAAAATACCTATAATTTCCATACTTTTTTGACATTTGATTATCGCTGAGATGAGATTGCGATTAGAATTTGAACGTTTTTGTTACCGGAATTGGGCTTCTGGCCATGATTATGTCTGGATTTTAAAAGAGACTGTGACTTCTGAGTTTGTTTCGGCCTTTCTTCTCAAAGTAGTCAGATAGGAAACGCCGGCCTCAACTAGTTTAAAAAATATATATGATTGACGTGTAAAAGTGTTTGTACAAACCTACTTACAGAAATAAAATCATTTTTCATTTATACAATAAGTTAATTGCGGGTTAGGCTCATTAGATAACGCAATCGTGAAATCGATGGAAGCACCGATCGCGGCATACTGTATACGCATTGGTCTCCTGATTCAACAAAAACGACGAAGAGCTTAGGAGTTATGTAGGAATAGAGGAACATATATGTACATGAATACATATATAGCATGTTAAAATCATAACGGGGAAATACCAAAACTATTGGCTTTTTTGGCGACACCTACCAAAAGCAGGCAAAGCAAAAGGAGTATGTAAGGTTCGTAGCAAGTGGCATACTGTGGTTTCAGCTAACCCCATGAGAAGAAGGCTTAAGTTTATGTATTTGTATCTACCCAAAAAACAAACCATAGATCAGCTCAAAGCGAATAATCAACCCAAAGCGCATAAAATTTTATATTTTTATTTATCTACATAACATAACATCACGCCTTGTTTCCCCGAAGGGTTAGGCAAAGGTATACCTATAGTGGGTGCTGATGGGGCTACGGCGATTCTGTAGTGCATCAGAGATGTTTGCTGAACATCGCGTAGACTGCTTTTACAATACGATGCGTAAAAGGTGCGCATCCCTGGTGCGAAGAGTACGTGGCAGCGCCAACAGCATCCTTAGCATGATCGCTAGTCGGCTGGACTGTTGTTACATCAGTCATTGCTGCGCCATTTGTCATGGAATGGCGCAGTAGTGATTGTTATTTTCTTTTATGTTTTGTTGTGGGTAGTTTTAAGTATTACTAACACTAATCTATAAGAACATTGTTACTAACAAAATGGATGCCATGGTCTGAAATAAAGTATTTATTTATTATTTATTTATTATAGTAACACCCACATTTCGCCAGTTATTTTTATTTATCTGTAGAAAATTTAACTGTTACGTCTCGCGTAACTCGACAACACTAGCTCCATATTCCTGCTAACTAACCCAGTCAACATTTTCAAGGCCTTCGCTCATTAAATCTGATATGAAATGTGCAAAAAGCATTTCCGGGTGTCCTCGGTACAGCGTAGCCAGCACTCGGTAGATAGTCTGCACAAATTAAAAAAAATGCCGAAATCTCGAAATTATTGTGCAATGGATGTGGTGATTTAACAATTACATATATAGAAAAATTAGGAAAAACAACATTCTTGGAAAAATTTGACCATGTTTTGATAAATCAGCCGCAAAGTACAATTTAGGAAATGTTGAAATTGATTGATTTTCCTCCACTTTGCTCTTGTTTTCCATATTAGGTATGAATGTTTATTAAAAGTATTCACCAGATTCACAATATTTTTCACTATTAAGTTTAACAGCTCAGAGAATTCAGAGAAGGAAACAAAGTTAATTATCATTTTATAAAACTCAAATTTACTTTAGAAATTGGGGAGGCCTTTGATGTGGGATGCAACCTGTGTCGACACCCTCGCGCAATCTCATTTTTCTAGCACGGCGGGCTATGCTGGGGCGGTTGCTGTAGGAGTAGAAAACCTCAAACCGCCCAAATAATTTATAACAACCTTATTGGAAGCTATATGTTTGAGCCGTTTGAGGTTGAAACACTAGGGCCTTCGGTCCGAGTGCTCATTGAGATGGTCAACTCTTAACGAGACCAGAGGGCTGGCCTATTTTTAGCACAAAGAATCAGCATTGCCATTCAACGTGGCAATGCTGCCAGTATTTTAGCCACTTTCCCATTGACAGCAGCGATGCGGACGAATTTTTTGATGCTCTTCCACTTTTTTTATTTTTTATTGTATACTTGTACATAATTTATATATTTGGGATTATAAAACGAACTTTATTATATTTTTAATAAATAATTATTTAATTATTTCTAGTCTTTTTTTGTTATCATTTTTGTACAATATACAACCCTAGCGAGTACGCTCGATGACGTAGCTATACGAAGATCGCGCGGTGGGTAAAGCGTCCTCGATGCTCGGTACGCGTACAGAAGGTATATTTCTGCTTGCAGCTAACGTCTGCGTTTATTATTAAAATTGTATAGGCTAATAGCGTAGGTATTTTTGCGTTCGTATGGGAGTGATGTATCTGTTACGTAGTAACTATTATCTAATCTGTGCTATAGGCCGCAAAGGATAGTGGTGTACTTCACCAAACCGCATTGGCTGCACTTACTAAAGTACCTAGTAGCAGTTTAGCAGAACACTGAGTACAGCAATGACATTTTTCACAACGCAATTTGCATCGTTAAAGCGGTCCACTAAAAAACCAGTTTCCTCTCACCCAAAATGTAAAACCTCACCTCTTTATACCGTAAATATTAGTTTAGGAGCTTCCAAATACCAAACACGCGTTTCCCTACTTTTTATAGCTAATTTCAAAACGTCCAGCTGACAAAATGTTTTGTGTAAGTAACCAAGTGTTTTGTTTCAGCAGTTAGTTCATATTCCAGACACGAGGGGGAGCTAGGTATGCATTATTAGCTGGTTGGACTACTGGCTTTATTATGCATGCCGTGTCTTGCGACCGGCTTTTGTCTCGTCTACCAGCATGCGGTCTTTGTCAATTAATATTGTTTCGTATAAAAGAAAATGACTGTTGTTCCTGTTGCTAGATTAGAGAAGCATGCGTTCTTCGTTTTTTAAATTCAAAATAAAATATGTGACTAACCCAGTCAGTGTTTGGCTGCAGGTGTCTTCTTTGTTTATTAAATTATTGACTGACTTTGATGTCGGAGGAACCAGCTTTATTTTCTGTCCAAGAATTTGAAAGAAAAAGAAAGAATATACATTTAATTAGCACATACTAAAAGGCACACACCATATTTTGCAAAATTAAAATAAAATAAAAAAGTGTATTTCGTTGTAAGAAATTAGCATTTGTGCGGGATCCATCAAAAATCCCAGAGTTATCCAACAAAAAATTTGCTAAAGAGGCACCGCATGGCCAATAAATAGTTTACCAGAGCTTACCCTATGAGAAATTCTACAGGATTAAAAAAAAATGAATTTAAATAACAACTGCGCTGCGTTGGGGAACGCAAACACCAGGTACACAGGCAGAACGTAATGAAATCAGACCAATTGTAAACAAAACGCAGTTTTTGTGCGTGGGCTATTATTTGAACAATCGTGCAAGGCAGAGTGTTGCACGAATTAATTCAACAGTGTAGGTACCTATCTGTATGTCTCGATGCAATAACAAAAGCGCCAATGGACATCAAATTATAAAAATAAAAGAACTTATCAACGTTCGAGAGACAGCAATCACGATTGGATGCGCAGAGGGAACGGGAGACAATCTGAAAATGATTATGATGGTAAATAATTGCGTTAAACGCTATCATTCTGTCCGCTTTAATACTATAATTTGGGAAAAGGCTGAATTTCATATATTTTTAAATTGTAAGCTTTAATTTCGTGTAAAAGTATCATATATGTTTACTAAGTACAATACGCTCAACTATCAAAACTAATGGATCTTCTACAAATCAAAAAGGACCTGAAAATTGGTACCTACCCATTAACGACTCTTGTAACTTGTAACCCCTAGACCAAAGTTAATAATGGTGGGTAATTTACAAAGTCTTTTAACCATCGAGCGCAGTGTACCGTTTCAAGTTAACCTATTTAAAAACTAGCTTAAGACGCTTATTGTGAAAGAGGTTAAGTGGGCTACCATTCCCAGTCAGATCATGAGGGTACTTGGCTCGTGTGACAAAAGCGACCAAGCTAAGCCTTTCAGCTGGACGCTTGCAAGGAGTGTTCTTGACGGGAATACAAGGAAATTATTTAGTTCAACGATTGCTGTTTTGCCGCCGAAATGTAGGTGTTCTATAGTTACACCTCTGTCTAACCCTTTGGAGAATATAGGCGTGATGTTATGTATGAAAGCTGTGGTGAAGTTTGTGAAAGTAAGCCTCGATGTTTTGTTGTTTTTGGGTTATTATTTGGGCAGTTTGTATCAATTTTGTAATTGTCAACTGATGACTAACAAGCACGATGTTTTGAACACGGTTTATGGCTCCTACAAACAGGTGTGACACGCGACGCGTCGCGTATTGCGCCTGTTTGCAGGAGCCTTTATCTGTAAATATAATAGAAACATAATCTAAATATTTAAAATAGTTATTTGACGTTGTCGATTGCACTGTTTATGACTGATTCTGAACAGTTACATTTATTAAAATAACAGGCGGACCACTCACTTTACAAGTCAAAAACAAAAAGCCAACGTCACGCGGTATTCCCAGGCGGTCACCCATCCAAGTACTGACCGCGCCCGATGTTGCTTAACTTCGGTGATCGGACGAGAACAGGTGTATTCAACGTAGTATGGACGTTGGCGTCTTCGACAGCAAAATCACCAAACTGTATCAGTGAATAATGAGTTAGTCAAATTATTGTAAGGAAATACATTTATTAAAAAAATTACGTAAGAAAGTTGCTATTAGATAATACGATGTTTTGAACAAGTTTTGTGTGTGAATTGTTTACCTGAATTCTATGCCTAGTAAAGACCTAAAGGGCTGATTTTATCTAATTCATTTATGACATTTTTATGAATTAGGCAAATCCATTCATAAGTATTGAGTTAATTAACAATGAATTATGAGGAAAAATGGCTGCCTCTAAATCCCCGCCCCCCACGCCCCACTCCTCTAAATCACGCTGTAAAAGTAATTTATTGAGCAATTTTAGCCACAAAATGTCGTAAAATCTAGCCATAGACAACTATTGTAGATAAAATATGCAAAATTATGGACGTAGAATAACATAAATTGCGAATGGAATGCGGATCATTATACTAGCAGTGAATATTGAACACAGTAGATAATATATGTGTATGCATAAACTTTATTGTTTTATAAGTATAACAGAATCAGGCTTTGTTTATACATTATTTCATATTTTTGTGATTTTTTCAGGTTGTGGTTCATTTGTTTTTCCAGGCAACCGACCGAGTTCAGCCACGGTGGTCAATCTCAACGGAGATTAGCCAGGTACGCACGTAATATAACACACGTGCACTCTCTGTCCCTTTACTCTCATAGTCCGATGGGACGGCAATCCGACACGACCGGGGAGAGATCAGGCGCAGGACCAACGGCTTAGCGTGCTTCCCGAGGCACGGGGGCTATACCACCAACTTATAAACTCCGGGCAGCTACTGAGAAATTCCTAATGGAAAAACCCACACACACACTCACACTCGAGACTCACACACACACTCACACTTGAGACCAACAGGGCAGTTATTATTTTATTGATTCATCATCATTCTAAAGCAGTCCACTGCTGGACATAGTAGACAGGGCCTCCCAAATCACACGCTATTTAAATCGATCCTCAAATACCTACTCTCATCCAGCTAATACCTTCATTGGATACTTCTCCCATAATCTCGTTGAATATTAGGTTGTAGGAAAACATATTATTTTGGTCCATTACCTTTTGAACACAATGTAGTAGACACAATATACTTAAAATCTATTGTTGCCAGTCTACTATAACTACATAAAGACAGCTATAAAATACCATAATATGAACAAGAGGAAAAATACGAGTCCTTCTAAACGTCTTTATATCTGTGGTGAACTCTTAAAGCGTTCCTTACGAACTATATTTCACGCCGCTTTCAGACCAGGCTTCCGTTCAGTAGCCGACCTCCTTTTAAAAGCTCACAAAATAGGATTTCGCGATATTAAAATTCTTAAAATTTTCGGATGTAATAAATTGCCCAGTTTTGGTCATATGGTTTCTCTTCAATTTTGTATGGCGTAAATGTAGAAACTATTGATGGATTGTGTGAAAGACGACATGGCTGGAAAGCAGAGGGTGAATACTGAGATGGTAGCTAATAAAGACAAATGGAAGAAGATTCTGCGCCGACCCTAAATAAATTGACCGTTTGTAGGTCTCCATACTCGACATTTTGCATAGAACTTACAATAAAATAATCATTCTTATGTAGGTATCCGCCATACTTCTGCTCAAATAACAAACAACGCAGAATCTTAGATTAATTTCCCAGAAAAAGCAATTCTCAGAAATAGACGTAATTACAGAACATGCTCAGGTTTTTTCCTTGATATATTAAATCTACTAAATATCAAGCACCAAGCACTAGACTATCTAATAACCGGCATGCATTAACTTATATCATTTTACTTATTACCAAAGATTAAATAAGAAATGGAGTGGCAGTGATGGTCTCGGTAACGAAAGTTAATGAATGCATGCTTTACGAAAAATAAGAACCTTTTTAGTTTTGTCATGCCCATCTGTTCGTTTGTCCATCTGTGTGTTTATAGGTCCGTTTATCTGATCGTCTCAATTTATTTATTTATTTATAGTTAATTAAAACGGTACAACACCAATTACATTAACATTGAAACTAAACGACAATTACAATCGAAGATGACAATTAATAAGTTGTATATACATATATATAATTTAATTAAAACTAACATGGAACAGTGGACTCCCCTGCATACTTATTCTCACAGAACACTAGAAATATATACATATTTTCACTCCATTCATCCGCAAACACATCACATTCAGCGTTGCATTGTTGGCATTTAGCATCTTTAGAGTGCGATAGACTGGAGATTCGGCTCTGGCTACAGTTTGGGATGGCAGTTATGTCCGATGTATTTGTCGGGCACAAATAATGGGCAGAAAAGGCCATGGAGCTCTGGGCAGTCGATGCGTCCCCGTAAGGTCTTACAGGCTACCGTGAGCTGATCAAGGTCTCTTCTCACCTCCATGGAGTTAAAGCCCTATGTCCGTCACAGCCTTTTCACTCGCAGATTATAAGTGCCAAGCTTATTCGGACAACTTAGATACATCAGCAGGGACAGTGTTTGTGCTACAGTTGTAGTGCTATAGTTGTTTTTACAGCATCATCATCTGCCTAGACTTTTCCCAACGATGTTGGGATCGGCTTCCAGTCTAACCGGTTGCAGCTGAACACATGGAGCGAGTGCCTATCTGACTACAACAACCCAGTTACTGGGTAATACGATACCCCTTGGTAAGAATGGTTGTCAGACTTTCGGGCTTCTGAGGATTCGTAACGGCTGTCAAAGATCCACGAATGAGATCTGGGATCAACGGCTTAAAACGTGCTTTCCTAGGCACGGAAGGGCACTGGTATGTAAAGATGGTTGTATTTATAGCATAATCAGAGTATAATGTTCCCACTGCTAGGACACAGGCCCCTCTCGGTAAGAGGCCGTAATCCACCGCCAGTGCGGGCTGGTAGATGTCACATGACTTCGAATTTTTTGTTCTGGGACATGGTATGGTTCTGTATTTACAGGACTCCTGCAAATCAAAAATATCGTGATGCATACTTCTAATGATTAACGTAATTTTCCTACACATCTTGAGACAGAATGATCATTCTAAATAAATATGTAGGTAAGCTATAATACAATCCTTCTTTCTACACTTGTACTAACTACTCCATGATCATAACCAAAAATAAAGCTATTAAACTAAGCCTATCAATTACAAGCATGACATAACATCACGCCTGTAATCCCCGAAGGGTTAGGCAGAGGTGTACCTGTAGTACACCCACATTTCGCCAGTTATGTTTAAGTCCCATGTAATAGCGGGCGAGCCTATTATCATCAACCGGGCACAAATCCAGGCAGCTACTGAGAAATTTCAGATAGAAAAACCCAATAACACTTTGCCCGACCTGGGAATCGAACCCAGGACCTCATACTCAGCAGTAGCGCTTGCGACCACTAGACCAACGAGGCAGTCTATAAATTACGTTGGCAAATATTACGTTTTTCATGCAGAGTAAGTCTGTCGCGGGCCATTACCGACTAAGGAATGTTTTGCGAACATAATGCGTATGAGTAATTGAGGCACATCACTCAGCTCATAACGAGACTATTTCATGTTCAAGTGCTGGGAACGTTATTCGTGTAATATTATGAAAAAAGTAAATTACTTAGAGGTCTTCAAGTACCTAACGAATTTTTTTTGCTTTTTGTGGTTAAAAATCTCATACAGTTTTCATCCGGTGTCGTCTCCATGTTGGGCAATATTGTTTTTATAGTCTGCTATATATCTATTTGTTTTTTTTTTGGGACCACAAGAAAATATGAGCTTTGCACATGTGTGAACGATTGCCGAAAGTTGTAGCATGTGGACCCGAGCGAGTGCAGCAGTCCTTCCGATTGTTAATAAAATAAAAATCATGTAGGTTTGTATATTACTAACTGGGTGTAGTAGCACAAATAAAACTTGTTGTATGAATTCTCTTCATTACAATGGGCTTAAAAAGGAAGTAGACCTGAAAACAAAGTTTAAATCAAATTAATCCTATGTGTATTAATTTCCTCAAAGCATTAAGCCATTGTTTGAAAATTCATAATACCGACTTTAGAATTACATACTATTATTATACCTACTTAAATAAAATTAAAAATAGAATAATTTTACATAATAACTTTAATAACTTCTGAAAATTTTTATCATAGCATTGAGACAACTTATTGGAGTGTTTTGTCGTACAAAAACATTGAACGAATAAAGACAACGATTATTTGCAGACACAATTCGCTGAATCATGATTTAAAAGCCTGTTATTGATAATAAAACACTTTTGCAAGACGTTGGTTGACAAAAAATATATTACTTTTTATTTTTATTGAAACAGGTCTAGGGTGGGGAGCCAGACCAAGAGAGATACTTAAACCCGCAGGGCAGCATGTGGCGAGCTCCCCCAATTAATCCGATCCAGCATGTCCCATTGCTGTCCTCTCCCAGCGACGCCCTAAGCCGAGGTCCATACCCCACAGGAGGTGCCCTTAGCGTGTAGTCGCTTAGTTTTTAGTCTTAGTTTTAAGCCTGGCTGAAGGCCTTAATTTATTGAGGCATCCACAGGAAAGCCCGGTTAAGCAGTCGACAACCTCCTATAGGTTGAACTGCGAGATGCCATTCCCCAAAAACAAAAACATGTGGCGAGCTGTTGGGCAGTAGCGACCCCACGTACCCTATCTCCCGGAAGAAATCATGTTCCTCATCTCTGGCTGGCCTTTATTGGCCGGCTGGAGTGAACACTGACGAGGAACAGACCTCCCACCTCATTCTTGCATTTATTGGCCGGCTTGAGTAGAAATTCGCAAGAACAAACGTGCTCGGAGGAAGGAAGTATTCCAGTAAGATGCTGGTAGGGGTCTTGACCGTTCTTCCTGAACTGTCCATCAGGGCAATTCCATGGCTATCAAGCCATGGAATAACTCTCCACTCATCATAAGCACCTTAGGACATGTTGCCCCCTTGTCGCTACGATACTATGTGCTAGCGACCGTTTTCGGGGGTCCATTATTGAATGTGCAAGTCACCCCCTGCTATTTTATCCGTGTATATACCATAAAACATTGATCAGGCAGGGGCCATAGTCCTTCCATAGTTCTAGATAACCAGTCCACTTTAGCCACTCAAACCCATAGTCCAATATCTTTGTTTTCATATTTTGCAATAGTCCTACACCAACCGGGGGTTGTCCTTGGATGCATCTGCACAGTACATACAGGGATAATCGTCGGTTAGTGCCTCATATAATTAAAAACGTCTAACGGGCCTCTGCGAGTTTGCTTCGGCCCCTCGTATGCCTTCCAAAGGTCCGGGACCCCAGGGTCCGCGGGATATGTCAAAGACTTTAATAATAAATACATGCGATTTGTGACATAGGGGTAAACTTGAGTAGGTTAGTTCTAGCCGCTGCCACTGGTTTATACCTGGATTAACACATATAATACTTTTTACCCCGATATCCCTACGGGATCGAGACTTACGCAGGTGAAACCGCGGGGCACTGCTAATTTCTATAATATATAATATCATCAAGCGGTTAGAAAGGCGAATGCCCGCGAAATTTAAATTTTCTTACGTTTTTTGCAATTTTCAGGTCAGTATTAGCTTGTATATTGATTAAAATATGATTCACGACCGTAACAAAGTATTTACAGAATTTTAATCATTAAAGTCATCAATACAACTCTCTAAGACTAAATTACCCTATTGAATGACTATTTCATGAAATATTACATTTGAGGGCAATTCTAACTTATGATGTTGTATTGCTGATTCTAATGATTATAATTCAGTAAATACATACTTGTTACGATCGCGAATCATATTTGAATCATATATAACCTACCACTGACTTGCAAATTGCAAAAAACGTATGATTATTTGAAATTCGAGGTCTGCCTCACTTAGCGCTTCCCCCTTAATTTTACCCTTTACTTCTTAACTGTTACTTTCACACACTACCTACCAGCACAAGGCAATGACATACATACATACCCAACATCACGCCTGTAATTCCCGAAGGGTTAGGCAGACCTATAGTAACACCCACATTTCGCCAGTTATTTTGAAGTCCCATGTAATAGGGGGCGAGCCTATTGCCATCGACCGGGCACACATCCAGACTTCGGGCTGGTACTGAAAAATTTCTGCTGTAAAAAACCCAATAACACTTTGCCCAACCTTGGAATCGAACCCAGGACCTCATGCTCAGCAGTAGCGTTTGCGACCACTGGACCAACGAGGCAGTAAAAGTGAGGAGGCAAAGGCAATGAATCGCGCGCATTTAACAGACAAGCTACATGATAACATACGACTGCTTATGATTCTTGGATTTAACCTAATATACGATCATTTGCCTAACGTCATAATGCTTTTAACGATGCTACAATGTATTGCGTACTCATATTTCTTAAAGATGAGAAAATACCTACATTTTTCTAACTTTGACCCCGTTTCCATGCGGAAATAGCACTTTAAAGGCTCCTGCAAACAGGCGCGATTCGCGATGCGACATAAAGACACCGCGTGTCACGCGACGAGCGGTGCCTTTGATCGCGTGCGATTTGCGTCGCGTGTCGCGCCTGTTTGCAGGAGCCTTAATGAAAGTAATTGGAGAAACAAATTAAGATCTTACTTAAATAATGTTTTAAGTCAAGTTATTTAAGTCATATTTTACAACCTTTTCATTTAGGAAATTCTCTTATTATTTTATGATTAATAAATTATATGTCTAAATATATTGAAGTGTTTTATTATTTTACATAAAATATTGTTTTATTAGTTGAAATTTTAGATATGAATTTATAGAGTACAGGAAAATTTCAACACATTAATTATTTTCCTTTATAAAAATGAAATACTTCGCTGAAATACTTATTTATTACCATGAATAAGTATCTCCCACACATTCCGTTGTAGGTAAATGGTGATAAATTCATTTAAAATTCCATTACCATACCTAGCTGGAAGAGGAAAATTATACCAAATCTGCTCATTTTTTTTGTTGTAAATGTGTTGATCCCTAGTAAATAACTGCCTATATTTCCTGTGCCAACACTTTTTTTAACAAAAACCGGCCAAGTGCGAGTGGACTCGCACATGAAGGATTCCGAACCACCGTATAATATTTAACACTACATATACTTTTTAAATATGTACTTCAGTTAAAAAAACTCGTTTCTTGTGACCCCCTTTAATTTTTAACTTTATTTTATTTTTATTATTTGCTGTTATCAATCTGTGAAAATTTTAACTGTGTACCTATTACGGTTCATGAGATACAGCCCGCTAACAGACGGACGAACAGCGGAGGCTTAGTAATAGGGTTCCGTTTGGCACCCTTCGGGTACGGAACTCCAAAAGCGGAAGGCGGCAGAGGGAAACAAAGTTTTATTTACAGCCTCCATATTTTTGAAACCACCCAAAAGCCGAGAGAATATAGGCGTAAACATAAGAATTCATTCATAGTAGTAGAAACACATTCACAGTACGTCATTCGGCATGAGACAACTTCGTAGACAGAATTATTTCCCTAATCCAAAATGTTTTAAACTCCTGCAACCTTCTATTTGCCTGGTACTTTCGGCCATCCCTTATCATTATTTAGTTTTTATTACGCTTTGTGCTTTTTTACGACAAAAGTGACCGAAGTAGGCTACCCCACATATTTTTTGTTTCAAAACATTTCTCTTTTTTTGCTCTACAAAAATGTTTTTATCTCACGAGTACTTAATCTTAATGCGTAATAAACTTGATAAAATGCTAAAATAAAAGAGCCTTCAGTACCTTAACTCAAAAATATTAATAAAATCCTTAGTGGAAATAGGACCTAAATCCTCGTGAAACTGTTTCTATTTTACTGTATTCTAGACATCCAACAACTTGATTCATATTCTTTTTGTTATTAACTAGCTCTTCGCTCGCGACTTCGTCCGCGTCAATTTCGAACTCCAACACCGAAATTAAACATAAAATGAAATCTATATACATTATAATAAAACAGTGACGAAGAATTTTGGTCAGGTTGTCTTGCGATTGGCGCAAAAACTGCTGAACGGATTTGGATGAAATTTAGCACACAGATAGTTTATAACCTGGACTAACACATAGGGTACTTTTAATCACGGTAGTATGTTCCCGTGGGATTATATCACTATTACACTATATATTAGGTTTACATTATAGGTTTCGACCTGACTATCACCCAAAGCGTTGTCACATGACATGACTACACAACAACAACAATAATAATGATAAAAACTACAGTAAAAAGCTTAATTGACAAAATTACAGCAACAAGGTATGTGCATCTGGCCTCCGACACACTTCTACTTAGGCAGGGAATCTATAGGAGACCAAACACTCCAGTAAATCACTGCGATCTTTATTATTTAAATATTTACTTATGTACAAACGTATTTGTGCCTAGTTTCAAATCTCTAACCGAAAATAAAAATGATTTTTCATACAAACTGTATTCCCCTTTTCAAACCAACAGGGTTTGATTTTAGAAAATCGTTTGGTTCCATTGTTTGACCCTAAGATTGTTGACTTAGGTGACTACTCATCCGCAAATATTTCATCCGCAGATGAAACGTTACCCTTTTAAAAGACTTAGGTGACTACTCATCCGCAAATATTTCATTCGCGGATGAAACGTTACCCTTTTAAAAGACTTAGGTGACTACTCATCCGCAAATATTTCATCCGCAGATGAAACGTTACCCTTTTAAAAGACTTAGGTGACTACTCATCCGCAAATATTTCATTCGCGGATGAAACGTTACCCTTTTAAAAGACTTAGGTGACTACTCATCCGCAAATATTTCATTCGCGGATGAAACGTTACCCTTTTAAAAGACTTAGGTGACTACTCATCCGCAAATATTTCATTCGCGGATGAAACGTTACCCTTTTAAAAGACTTAGGTGACTACTCATCCGCAAATATTTTATCCGCAGATGAAACGTTACCCTTTTAAAAGACTTAGGTTCAATTCATCCGCAAATATTTTATCCGCAGATAAAACGTTACCCTTTTAAAAGACTTAGGTTCAACTCATCCGCAAATATTTTATCCGCAGATGAAACGTTACCCTTTTAAAAGACTTAGGTGACTACTCATCCGCAAATATTTTATCCGCAGATGAAACGTTACCCTTTTAAAAGACTTAGGTTCAACTCATCCGCAAATATTTTATCCGCAGATGAAACGTTACCCTTTTAAAAGACTTAGGTGACTACTCATCCGCAAATATTTCATTCGCGGATGAAACGTTACCCTTTTAAAAGACTTAGGTGACTACTCATCCGCAAATATTTCATTCGCGGATGAAACGTTACCCTTTTAAAAGACTTAGATGACTACTCATCCGCAAATATTTCATTCGCGGATGAAACGTTACCCTTTTAAAAGACTTAGGTGACTACTCATCCGCAAATATTTCATTCGCGGATGAAACGTTACCCTTTTAAAAGACTTAGGTGACTACTCATCCGCAAATATTTCATTCGCAGATGAAACGTTACCCTTTTAAAAGACTTAGGTGACTACTCATCCGCAAATATTTTATCCGCAGATGAAACGTTACCCTTTTAAAAGACTTAGGTTCAACTCATCCGCAAATATTTTATCCGCAGATGAAACGTTACCCTTTTAAAAGACTTAGGTGACTACTCATCCGCAAATATTTCATTCGCGGATGAAACGTTACCCTTTTAAAAGACTTAGGTTCAACTCATCCGCAAATATTTTATCCGCAGATGAAACGTTACCCTTTTAAAAGACTTAGGTTCAACTCATCCGCAAATATTTTATCCGCAGATGAAACGTTACCCTTTTAAAAGACTTAGGTTCAATTCATCCGCAAATATTTTATCCGCAGATGAAACGTTACCCTTTTAAAAGACTTAGGTGACTACTCATCCGCAAATATTTCATTCGCGGATGAAACGTTACCCTTTTAAAAGACTTAGGTTCAATTCATCCGCAAATATTTTATCCGCAGATGAAACGTTACCCTTTTAAAAGACTTAGGTTCAACTCATCCGCAAATATTTTATCCGCAGATGAAACGTTACCCTTTTAAAAGACTTAGGTTCAACTCATCCGCAAATATTTTATCCGCAGATGAAACGTTACCCTTTTAAAAGACTTAGGTTCAATTCATCCGCAAATATTTCATCCGCGGATGAAACGTTACCCTTTTAAAAGACTTAGGTGACTACTCATCCGCAAATATTTCATTCGCGGATGAAACGTTACCCTTTTAAAAGACTTAGGTGACTACTCACCCGCAAATATTTCATTCGCGGATGAAACGTTACCCTTTTAAAAGACTTAGATGACTACTCATCCGCAAATATTTCATTCGCGGATGAAACGTTACCCTTTTAAAAGACTTAGGTGACTACTCATCCGCAAATATTTCATTCGCGGATGAAACGTTACCCTTTTAAAAGACTTAGGTGACTACTCATCCGCAAATATTTCATTCGCGGATGAAACGTTACCTTTTTAAAAGACTTAGGTGACTACTCATCCGCAAATATTTTATCCGCAGATGAAACGTTACCCTTTTAAAAGACTTAGGTTCAATTCATCCGCAAATATTTTATCCGCAGATAAAACGTTACCCTTTTAAAAGACTTAGGTTCAACTCATCCGCAAATATTTTATCCGCAGATGAAACGTTACCCTTTTAAAAGACTTAGGTGACTACTCATCCGCAAATATTTTATCCGCAGATGAAACGTTACCCTTTTAAAAGACTTAGGTTCAACTCATCCGCAAATATTTTATCCGCAGATGAAACGTTACCCTTTTAAAAGACTTAGGTGACTACTCATCCGCAAATATTTCATTCGCGGATGAAACGTTACCCTTTTAAAAGACTTAGGTGACTACTCATCCGCAAATATTTCATTCGCGGATGAAACGTTACCCTTTTAAAAGACTTAGATGACTACTCATCCGCAAATATTTCATTCGCGGATGAAACGTTACCCTTTTAAAAGACTTAGGTGACTACTCATCCGCAAATATTTCATTCGCGGATGAAACGTTACCCTTTTAAAAGACTTAGGTGACTACTCATCCGCAAATATTTCATTCGCAGATGAAACGTTACCCTTTTAAAAGACTTAGGTGACTACTCATCCGCAAATATTTTATCCGCAGATGAAACGTTACCCTTTTAAAAGACTTAGGTTCAACTCATCCGCAAATATTTTATCCGCAGATGAAACGTTACCCTTTTAAAAGACTTAGGTGACTACTCATCCGCAAATATTTCATTCGCGGATGAAACGTTACCCTTTTAAAAGACTTAGGTTCAACTCATCCGCAAATATTTTATCCGCAGATGAAACGTTACCCTTTTAAAAGACTTAGGTTCAACTCATCCGCAAATATTTTATCCGCAGATGAAACGTTACCCTTTTAAAAGACTTAGGTTCAATTCATCCGCAAATATTTTATCCGCAGATGAAACGTTACCCTTTTAAAAGACTTAGGTGACTACTCATCCGCAAATATTTCATTCGCGGATGAAACGTTACCCTTTTAAAAGACTTAGGTTCAATTCATCCGCAAATATTTTATCCGCAGATGAAACGTTACCCTTTTAAAAGACTTAGGTTCAACTCATCCGCAAATATTTTATCCGCAGATGAAACGTTACCCTTTTAAAAGACTTAGGTTCAACTCATCCGCAAATATTTTATCCGCAGATGAAACGTTACCCTTTTAAAAGACTTAGGTTCAATTCATCCGCAAATATTTCATCCGCGGATGAAACGTTACCCTTTTAAAAGACTTAGGTGACTACTCATCCGCAAATATTTCATTCGCGGATGAAACGTTACCCTTTTAAAAGACTTAGGTGACTACTCACCCGCAAATATTTCATTCGCGGATGAAACGTTACCCTTTTAAAAGACTTAGATGACTACTCATCCGCAAATATTTCATTCGCGGATGAAACGTTACCCTTTTAAAAGACTTAGGTGACTACTCATCCGCAAATATTTCATTCGCGGATGAAACGTTACCCTTTTAAAAGACTTAGGTGACTACTCATCCGCAAATATTTCATTCGCGGATGAAACGTTACCCTTTTAAAAGACTTAGGTTCAACTCATCCGCAAATATTTTATCCGCAGATGAAACGTTACTCTTTTAAAAGACTTAGGTTCAATTCATCCGCAAATATTTTATCCGCAGATGAAACGTTACCCTTTTAAAAGACTTAGGTGACTACTCATCCGCAAATATTTCATTCGCGGATGAAACGTTACCCTTTTAAAAGACTTAGGTTCAATTCATCCGCAAATATTTTATCCGCAGATGAAACGTTACCCTTTTAAAAGACTTAGGTTCAACTCATCCGCAAATATTTTATCCGCAGATGAAACGTTACCCTTTTAAAAGACTTAGGTTCAATTCATCCGCAAATATTTTATCCGCAGATGAAACGTTACCCTTTTAAAAGACTTAGGTTCAATTCATCCGCAAATATTTTATCCGCAGATGAAACGTTACCCTTTTAAAAGACTTAGGTTCAATTCATCCGCAAATATTTCATCCGCGGATGAAACGTTACCCTTTTAAAAGACTTAGGTTCAATTCATCCGCAAATATTTTATCCGCAGATGAAACGTTACCCTTTTAAAAGACTTAGGTGACTACTCGTCCGCAAATATTTCATTCGCGGATGAAACGTTACCCTTTTAAAATTGTAAGCCGACGAATCATCCGCAAGTTTGGATGAGTCGTGGCATAGTTAATACTGTTTGGTCATATCGGCCAAATAGACAAACAAACATTTGTGTATAGGAACATTGTTTGTCTGTTCTTTGGTTTCGCCGGTTTCGCTAGCGGCTACGTGTAATAATATCGTGATTAAATAGAATAAAAATACTTCTATGTGTAAGAATCGTTTTTTTATTTAAGAATATAATTTTTTATACTGGTTAATCAGAATAATAAGCAATGTACATATGCTATGAGCTATGTAGCATTTTTATTCTATTTAACCACGATATTATTACACAATTAGCCGCTAGCGAAACCGGCGAAACCAAAGAACAGACATACAATGTTCCTATACACAAATGTTTGTCTATTTGGCCGATATGACTACATCAGTATTAACTATGCGACGACTCGTCCAAACTTGCGGATGATTCGTCGGCTTACAATTTTAAAAGGGTAACGTTTCATCCGCGGATGAAATATTTGCGGATGAGTAGTCACCTAAGTCAGATTGTTTACACCAACTTTCGAGTTTATTGAAGTAAGCAGTAATATCCTCCACTGAAAACTTGATTATTCCTTTTCACCCAGTTAGGGGTTGATTTTAGAAAAATCCAGAAACATGTACCTAACTCTTATTTTTTATCAAGTCAAAGTCAAATCATTTATTTCAAATAGGCACATGAAAGGCGTTTTTGACCGTCAAAATTTACAAAAAAAATAGAATTAATTCTAGTCGCCCCATCCTAAAAGTAGTTTCGTATGGAGAAGAATGGGCAAGAAACTCCACATTTACTCTTTTAAAATGTTTTACAATATTTTGTATACATTAATTGTTTATGTCCAAGATCATTAATACCAAGTTCTAAATTAATGAGACCGCGCTTTATGATTAATATATGCTGGCTCAATATCTGTCCTATTAAGATTGAAATATGAACCTTTTCCAACGAGCGTAAGATACCAAATGCAATCTCTGCATAACGTAAATTAACATTGAACATAGAAAATTAATAATGCCACCTTCACCATTCTTAAACCAACAGACTCCTTTAACTAAGTGAACCGTCAATAAGTTAAGAAATTAACATTGAGAACAACAAATACAAAATTATATTTCTAACAGAGGGCCACTTACCCTTTGAGTAGGCAGAGAGGGTGGTCCCTTAGGTCAAATAAATGCTTTTAATACACAACCAAGTATTAAAGTCTGTGTACAAAGGCTCAAAGGTCACTCTTGTGGAAATTTTCTTTAAGTATTAATGTGAAACTAATTAATTTCAGCCCTTGGACCTGTTTGAAATTTTTGTAGGTCGATCGAAGGCAGTATGATCCGTTTAGCTGAGTCCGTATAGAAAAATCACAGAGATAGAGATGGAGAGAGAGAGAGTGATAGAATTTGTTTTAAAAAACCACGTCGTCAATTCAAAGAAGAAAACTTTAAGCAGCACCCAAATTAAGTAACACACTTTTCAAACACAATCCGAAGGATTTTAAGGAAATAGCTAACCCATGCTTCAAAAGTTTGGAAAATTCATCTGCTCAACAACGTTAATAATGCAATGTATATTGTTGAACTGTCAAAATGAAATGCATTGGCATTGTATACGTACTTTAAGAGCGTTTATGACGTACGGCATTTCATACAAACTTTCAAGACCTTGTTTTTCAAAATGAATGAACCGATTTCAATGAAACTTCATACGCATAAGCAGGATACATAGGTCTAATAAGTCAGTTAATGCATATAAAAGTTTATACGGTACTTATAACAAAAAATTAATTTTAAATTTTTTTGTCTGTCTGTCTGTTTGTTCCGCCTAATCTCCGAAAGGGCTGGACAGATTTTGATGGGACTTTTACTGGCAGATAACTGATGTTATAAGGAGTAACTAGGGCTACTTTTATTTTAGAAAAAGAATTAGGATTCCGCGCAAAAAAATTGAAACCCATTAACCAAATCCGATTCAAATAGGGACGTATTGACATCCACGCGGGCGAAGCTGCGGGCAACAGCTAGTAGGTAATATTATTTATTAGAAAAATCTAAGAAAAGAGAGCACATTACAAATAAATCATTTTCGAAAAATAATGTTACAGCAAAATTCGACCGACTTTAAATTTTCCATAGAAACAGAGATTTCCAATTATCTTTTTTTAAATAAGACATTTCGAAAATGTTCTTAACTAACTTTTTAGACTTATGTAGGTATTCTGCTTATACGTATGAAGTTTCGTTAAAATCGGTTCATTCATTTCGAAAAACAAGGACTTGAAATTTTGTATGAAATGCCGTACGTCGCAAACGCTGTTAATAGTGTTACGCAATTACCCGGCAAGAATCATTATGATTAACTCTGGCCTATAGCATTAAACAAAAAAAAAACGGTAGCCAATCCATAATACGTACTTATGAACAGGCGACAATTTACCAAAGAAATAGGTCACACTGCCTAAGCGATCTAGCTGACCGCTGAAGGCCTAATTAATGAGCCATCATTGATTGATGTCGTCACAGGGCATCCCAAGCTAAATTACTAACCGAAAACCACAGGGCAACTAGATAATCTGACAAGCAATAGCTACCTTCGTCCGTTAGCTGTCACAGCTAAATCAAGGACGAAGAAAATAGTATCCATTAATATTTATTAGAAATTATAGATTACTGTTACTAGGTTCTTTCGTTAGAAATAAAATTAGGACAGCAAATTATTTTTCTTGCGAAATTTTTCAGGTAGGTACTTACCTTTCTTGAAGATTGTTATTGACTTATCTTTACGAATATTCAATACTTTTAGTTTAGTGGATCTTTAGAAGTAGGTATGTATTTTTAATATTCTTGAAAGAATATTAATAAAACCTAATTTTTTAGTCTATATTTTTGTGCCGTAAGGATAAAAAAAATGTGTGTGTGTGTGTGTCAGCTTCGACGCACGGTTTACTTCGTGATAGGTGTGCAAGGTACAGTTGCGCAGAAAAACGTGGCGCTTTTGAGTTAACGCTCGTATTAATTTCACTCCTCATAAAGTGTCCATACCGGGGCCTTATATGAAAATCGATTGTTAAGGAGTAAACTCGAATAACACGCTATTGATTTTATTCGGTACGCCATCATCATTACCATTTCACTCAAAGGACGACCACTGTTGGACATATGCCTCCCCCAAGCGTCGCCACATCATAAAAGATAAATGATAATTGATTTTATTTCTGTAAGTAGGTTCCTACAAACTCTTTTACACGTCAATCATATTTTTTTTAAACTAGATGAGGCCGGCGTTTCCTATCTGACTACTCTGAGAAGGAAGGCCGAAACAAACTCAGAGGTCACAGTTTCTTTTAAAGTCCAGCCATAATCTTCGGCAGATCACGTGAAGACCATGTAGATGGGTGTCTGAAATAGTCTTTTGAGAAAAGAACTACACATATTGAGTAAAGCTTTTCAGTCAGTGCACGCATTTGTCAGAAATCGTGCAGCTCAACTCAGAACTGAAGGAGCTCATCGACCGCTCTTTACAGGTACGCCATATTAAATGCTTTTCATCTTTAATTTCTTCGTTATGGTGTCCCATTATAAATCGCCAATTATTCCTCGTCAACAAAAACAAAATAATATAACAAGTTACACAACTAAAACCAGCAAAACACTTGAGATCAACTCCTTTGAAACACGGTCAGAACACCGGCCGTCCATATAGCGAGTATCCTTTGTTCGGGCAAAGGTGAAGAGACTGTAACAATACAGACACTGGCACAATAAACGTGTGAAGATATATCCTTTGAGTACACGGCGAGATTCTAACAAAAACATAGCGAGCGTTTACACCGCCTCTTAAGTTGGGTCATAGTCGTCCTTTCTACTAACGGCCGAACCCAATAATCTGTCTATCACCAGTTTTGGCATACTGAAGATAGAAAAACATATCTATCTATCTATGGTTTTGACGTCCCAATAATCTTTTACGACTGAAATCAATAACCTATTTTCAGTAAAAGACAGATCGCTATTGATGGTAGACAGTATAATGAATTATTGTTCACGCTAAATGATACTAACTCAATTATACTAGGTATTCAAAAATTTTAAAAAAGTAAACATTTTCTGTCTGAAAAAATGAAAGAAATAAAGAATTAAAAAGAAAGAGATTTTACTTATCAACATAACACCCCGCCTTGTTTCCCCGAAAGGTTGGGAAGAGGTGTACCTAATAGTACACCCACATTTCGCCAGTTATGTTTAAGTCCCATGTGATAGGGGGCGAGCATAAAGAAAGAATAAGATTTTATTTCGTCGCAATTTAATATAACATCACGCCTGTTTCCCTTGAAGGGTAAAACATAGTAGGTATACCCTTCAAAGGAAACAGGTACCTATAGTACACCCACATTTCGCCTGTTATGTTTAAGTCCCATGTAATAGGGGGCGAACCTATTGCCATTAACAGGGCACAAATCCAGGCTCCGGGCTGTCACTGAGAAATTCCTGACGGAAGAACCCAATGACACTGCCCGACCTGGGAATAGAACCCAGGACCTCACGCTCAGTAGTCGCGCTTGCGACCACAAGACCAAGGAGGCAGTCCACAGATCGTCTCTATTTTTTTTAAATTATGTTTTTTAATTTTAATTTATAGGATAACATTCTAAACAAACGACGAAAGCATCCCCTTAACTTAACCAAAAGATTAAGCACCTCTGCTTCCCTCTAAAGATTAATAAAATCTTAATCTGGAACACCATAATAAACGCAATGGTGAGGTTATTCGATTAAATGAATGGTCCCCTAGGTGCTGGTTACCACAGAGTAGCAATAAAACAGAATGGATCCTGGATTCTTCCAGCTATCCCGTTTTGTTTCGTGATAAAAGTCCTGAAGTTAATTCAGCTGGACGCTTGTTTAGAGATTGCGAGCACTGTGATAGTAAGTCAATTTATTTTTCATGGAAAGGAAAATCTTGAGATTTCTTGAAGCTACGTTTGTAACGAAAATGGAGCGGGTTCAAAGAGTTTCGTTTGTATAATATAAATCTTATAAGAGCTTGTATGATTCTGTGAATTCTGATCCTCTTGATCACTTTCACAACATTTTGGTTGGAACTAATTAAAATAATTACGAAAAGTTTAAAATATTCTGTTTTGTTAATATATAACGCTTTTTGAATATCCCAAGGTCTTTTTGACGACTTTCTATACGAAGATAAGCCACTAAAGTTACCAGCTGACCGAAATCTTACCACTATTAGCACTAGTGGCCAATATACAACGAAGCTAAGAGCTGTTTGTCCTTAAACCAGTGAAAACTTAAACCAGGATATTAGCCAAAGAGCTTCCCAGAAATGCTACTAAAACGTCTTAGAGGTTGTGGCTAAGTATATGATGCATGGCTAGTGATGTGTATATGTGGTAGGTATAGCGGTCTGGGAGCCGACAATCCTCTTATTTCCCGGCCGGGCCGTCGTCCGCAGCGACCCCGCACTTACACTAGTGCAGTGCAAAGTGGACTCGATGCACTCGAATGCATCGAGAGTATTAGGGCTGCTCTCAATGAAATGTATTTGGATTTAAACTAGTCTAATTTAAAATATTTATTATGTACTCGAACAAAAAAAGATAAGAAATGAAGATACGGATTGAAAAGCGAAAATGGACAGCCATAAACACACATTACGAGATACGAATGAGAATAATTAATTATGTACATTAATTACTTACAAGTTTTCGACTATAATTTTAGATAACAAAGCCTATAAAAATAAACAAACAAAACTGGTGAAAGGTATTAGGTACACTCTGTTACATATCTGCCTAACCCTTCGGGGAATACAGGCGAGATGCTATATTTGTGAAAGCATATAAAACAAACAGTTGTCACGCACAGTGTTATGAAAGCTATATAATACAAAAAATCCAACCAACAAAGATCATCTAAACTGTAAAAACAAAAAAAAAAAACACGGACAAAAACATTTCCTGAAATACCACCCGAATATTTTTGTACAAACAGAAATGAATTGCCGAAAACAAGCAATGGATTCGGCTAAACGGCGTATAGTATCCGTAAACAGGATATGTGAGACAACCCTAGCTTTACAGTGACTACTCTTTCCCGTGACCACGTGAAATCGAGCGAGACGCATTAGTACCGATAAAACCGTACAATGATGTACGTATCTACATCGATTCTATTTAATCGAGAAAGAAGCACTGCGTTTGACCTATATGGCTGTTACTTTACTATTTATTTGTACAATATTGTTACTTATTTTATCTATACAAAAGCTACGAAAATAAAGTTATATACGAGTAGAAAGCAAGTAGGTAGATTTTAGAAAATTTGGCTACAAATATTCTACCACCTGATTTGTTATGATATAATACTAGCTTTTGCCTGCGGCTTCGCCCTCGTGGAGGTCGGAAATTATCCCACGGGAACGTACTACCGCGATAAAAAGTATCCGATGTCCTAACCCAAGTCGTGGTCTACGCATGTGCCGAATTTAATCCAAATCCGTTCAGCCGTTTCAGCGTGAAAGCGTAACAAACAAACAAACTCGCTTTCGCATTTATAATAGTTAGGACTGTCTTTGATTCTCAATTATTGTTGCTGGTGTATTGGTTCACGTGGCTTATACAATTTTACAAATACTTAGCCCATTTTAATTGCTGCACTTTGGCTACTCTTATACTCAACTACAATAACAACAATTCTAACCCTTCAGTACTGTAGTAGCAACTATTTAACACAAAAAAAAACCATGACACGATACGATACGGAGATTTTATTTTCAATCAAACCTTTAAACGTTTTTTAGCGAAGTTTGAACTAAACAAAATAAACAAACATTGTTTTTAATTACATGTTGATCGAGAAAATTAATTAAAATGTTACGGTATTCTACACCTACGATGCAATGTGACAATTTGACGCTTCAGTGCACCTCGTATCGGTTGCATTGGCGAGAATGTTATCGAAGCAATAGTACAGTTGACAAAAGAATTAGGTTAACAGGCCAAACAGTTCAACATTTTTCCACTACGCTGTCAGTTGCCATTTCGAGTGTATGTGAAGCCGCAGACCCACAGTCTAAGACGTTGGTTTGATTCATCAAAGTTCGCGACAATTGTCAAGTTGTTGATGATCGAAAAAAAGTGATAAAAGTGATCCCTGGTGAGGTTACGACCCTCAGCATTCAGGAATAAGGATTTTTTGTACAATAAGTTTTTAAACTGAAGACTAGAATAGAAGAGTTCTTTCAAAGACTAGAATACTCAGCACATGCACAATTGTATAGCACTGAACAAAAGTAGATGCAAGTTAGTTGCTGCCGGTAGATGGCAATAGGCTCGCCTCCTATTACATGGGACTTAAACATAACTGGCGAAATGTGGGTGTATTATAGGTACACCTCTGCCTAACCCTTCGGGGAAACAAGGCGTGATGTTAATACGTAGATAACCCTTTTTGGAACGAAGTGCTTTTACCTTCCTATACTCGCGCCAAATTTTGGGACAGCTGTACCCACGCACGGTCTTATGGACCAAAAGTTCAGAACCCATTTTCAGTACATTTTTTGAACAAAAAAAATTCTGAATTTATGCTTTCAGAAACTAAGGAATATCGTGAGTAAGATAAACCCAATTTATTGATAATTAACCATTCATGTATTGAGTAATAGTCTTTTTTAATTCAGCCTTTGAAATAGTAAAATTTGCGAAAAAGTTTACATAATATTAGCAAAAATATATGTTTTCTTATAACAAACAAAAGCAAACTTTCAAATCTAAAAGTTTTTTCAGCTCAGTGTACTGAGCTGAAATAAAAATAAGCCCTGTATCCTATACCGCCGTCGGGCCCACATACCAATTGTCGCCGAATACGGCCACACGTGCTACTCACACGAACGATCTTTGCACCCTAGAATAAACGTAGGAACCAATCAGGCAGCTAACAAGAAAAACAAAATGCCAGCATTGATGAAAAAAGAAAAAAATACGAAAGAGTATTTTGTCGGTCTTAGAGACCAATGCGCGGGTATGGGAAGGTTAACACAGTTTGTGATGATGTGTAAACAAAATACAGAGCCATCTTGTATTAGAAAAGTGTGTGTGTGTCAGCACACGACTGCAGTTTACTCCGTGAAAGGTGCGCAAGGTACGTTGCGCAGAAAAACGTAACGCTTTTGAGTTAACGCTTGTATTAATTTCACTCCTCATAAAATTTCCATACCGGGGGCCTTATATGAACATCGATTCTTAAGGAGTAAACTCCATTAACAAAAACCAAAACTTTTGACACTTGAGACTGACGGAATATCGCTTTTTCATACGTTTTCGTACGTTACGTCACAAATTCTACCAGTAAGACTCAGTAAGAATCATTCTGCCAGTTAGACTCCTACCACAAAACAAAAACTTTTGACACTTGAAACTTGAGACCATACTAGATGTCTCTGTATATTAATCAAATCAAATCAAAAGTCATTTATTCAAACTAGGCTGAGAATCAGCACTTTACGAAAGTCAAAAATTACATAAGACAATCCCCCAAAAAGCCCGCCCTTCACCACTTCCTAGTGCTTTAGCTGGGAAGAAGAAGTGACGCAACAAACTCCCCAGCAACACAGCTATCTGTTTAGTCAGAGAAACTTGATTCTATACAATAGCATGCAATGCATAATACTTATTATACAGCGGAAGGAGCTTCGGTCCAACCGGGTGTCCCACGACACCTCTCGGCTGTTTTGACTGTACTATTGATTAAATCAGTTACAGTGATACGCTCAACTAATAAGGAATAGAGAAGGAAATCGTTTGTAAACATGTTATTAAGTTTTAATCGGGTATTTATTTTCAAAGCACTCGAGTGCAGTGTTAGGGACGTAATTGAAACAGAATATTCTTTGTATATTGACTTAAACTGACTACCAAACAGCGTCACGCCTTTTTCCCAGAGGGTTTGGCAGAGGTGTAGGTACCTAATAAGGCTAATACAACCAAGTTTCGCCAGCTGCAGAAAGAAGGTTCTCAATACTCAATATATTTATTTGTATTCCACCATGTAAACTTAGGTGGTAGGTACATTATAAAATATACATAATTCCTGTCGGGCACAGCAAGATAGGATAGAGGAAGAGGGCTATTATTATATTATTATTTGAAAATTGTAAAATATAAATGTTTTATATTCTTTTCACTTCGACTTTGATTTTATTTATTATTGTTGGTATTCATTTTTAATTATTCATTTAATTTATCATTAAAATATTCATTAATATTATAATAGCATTTATGGATTAGGTATTGTTTTAGTTTAATTATAAATATATTACATTTTTGTTCATTTTTAATTACTTCCGGTAATTTATTATATATTTTAACTGACATTACTACAGTGCTTGTTGAGTGTATTTTCAGCTTTGAGCCACCAGGTAGGTTTAGCCTAATTCTGTGTCGTAGTGTATATTTAGCTTGTACGTTTTCTCGTGTAGTGAATAATTGTTGGTTGTTTCTAACAAATTTGCATATTTCTAATATATTTATATACAGGGAAGTGTTATTATATTTATATACAGGGAAGTTTGTGTTCTTGGAAATGTTCAGTTAGTCTTAGTAAGAGGAGGCACGCCAGACTGGGCACAGTCCCAAATAAGTAGCTGCTACTAAAAAAAAACCTGACAGACACTTAACCAGACCAGGGAAACGAAACCAGCACCCGCACTTTGATTAAGACCGTCCATCGCGCGCGGGCTGGTAACGTCGCATTTTTAGAGGATTTTTGTGATTGTTTTACTTTTAAATCAAAGGACAATTTCCGCTGACAAATACTTAGATCGTTGGTATTTATACGTATTTACTTTTATAAAATGACAAATTGTCAAATAATTTCTATTTTCTAAGAGTAAACACCAAAATAACTGTCAAAAAATAGCACACATACTTATAAATACCATCGATCTAAGTATTTGTCAGAGGAAATTGTCCTTTGATTTTAATTTAATAAAATAATCACGAAACACCTCTAGAAATGCGACGTTGCCAGCCCACGCGCGATGAACGCTCTCCTGTTGAGTGCCATGGACCACTCTAGTGGTCTGTAACAATAAATTCAATTGTGTCTCATATTCATGTACTCAACGGGTAAACAAATACTGGTTTTTAATCCACCTCCTAGAAGTTATGAATTCTCCTTTACATATCATCATAATCTTAAACCTTCCCTATAAGCCCCATACCTACTATAAAAAACTTCAAACTGTCCAAGATTTTAATGGCAGTCACCCAGTCTGCCTGACGATGGTAACCTAGTATAGAACATTTCAACTAAGATTAGAATTAAGCCGGGCTTAGCACACTCTTCACACCCGGTTTTTCTTTTGAGCTTTAAAGATAAGCCCCCGTTCGCACAGTCTCTGATTAAGATTTATGGTAGGGACATCTAATACCTACATCCATTTATTCTGTCGCAGTTTAATTTTTTTGTCGGGGTTAAAGTACTTAAGGTCCTTGAAAATGTAGGTGAAATGGATTAAAACCATTTAACTTTTTTCAGAGACATCTGCCTAGCCTTTTCTCTACTATGTTGGGGTCAGCTTCCAGTCTAACCGGATGCAGTTGAATACCAGTATTTTACATGAAGTGACTATCTATCTGATATTTAACTTATTTCAGCATTATGCACTAAATGTAACGAACTTCTTTAAATGGACGTTTAAAAATTATAAGACTAAATTATGTAGGTATTTCTAATTCGATTTTTTTAGTGGCAATTTGCGGAATTTAATTTTATTGGAACAACATTAAGTTGCTACATTAAAATTACAATGTCTTCATTATACCGGGTTATTTTAAATTAGTTAGCTAAACTCCGCAGACGCGATGAGGTCCACGATCGCTGTTAGTGTTGTTACTTGAAGTATGAGTTGAGAAAAACTGTTTTGTTGTTTTATCGTGTTTAGATATCGATACCCATCACGTCTGTGTAGTTTACTCAAAAATAAACAGATTTTTTAAACTGATATTTCAAGTGACTACAATAACTGCTGTTGATGACCCCACAAAGAAATCATCAAATTATAATTTTTTTATCGCATCGTGATCGCATCGGAGTTTAGCTAGGCAATTTAAAATAACCCTGTATCTACTACACTAAATCATACCTTGTATTATTTTACATTTAACAAAAAAGTTAAATTTCATTTAAAAAGTCTCTTTGAAACTACAATTCCCTCTCAAAATACACTCGCGGCCACAAAAACTGGAACACTTCCTCGTCCTGCCACGGACATGCTCTCAAAACAATAGTGATTACTTTCTGAAACAGCCACTACACTCACTAATCAAACACATGCGGTGCTTAAGTGCCTCTCCAATACAATGATCCGCACTTACTGTGTCCCACCTACGTTTCGATTGTACTGGTGTTGTAGTCTGGTAATGGAGAATTAGGTCTTTTTTCTGCAACTAGGTGTAAAGGAAAGCTGAGACAGCAGATGGCGCCACTTAGACGCGAGAGTAAACAAAGCAAATGTCAAAGGCGCGAGGCAAATTTTTGGGCGTTTTTCAATATTATTTTAAGCTTTATTTTATCCTTGTTACTATAATTATAGGTTAAACTAATGCCAAATGGTTAAAAACATGCATATAAGAATTTCAAACATATTTGTTTTTGTGGTAATGAACTACTGTAAACTTTTAACATTATATTCAAGTAAATAGCACTCAAAATATTGTGTTTTTACATTAGGCTAATACTCTGACCTGTAAAATATCTTTCATTCTTATAGTTTTTTGCTCTAAAATGTTCAGAAAACAACCTTTAGTGTTTTGTGACAGTAAAATGCTTGCAACGTAGCAATTTACCACTGCTTGCGAATTTATCCGTTTTTAGTGAATCAATGAACACCTTTGTTCCTCCATAAATACTACCTAATGGCACAACACTGATTCACTGACTGATGCATTATAACTACCTATTACAGAATATTCCTGACAAACGAATATCACTAAAATAATTCAGTATATTGTAAACACACCGGATTTCTCATTAACAGTAATCTAACCATATTTTTTTTTATAACTATAGATACCGGTAAAAGAGGAGGCCTAAACATGAAGTTTGTTTTACTGGTTGCGTTATTTATTTAATTATTTATTACCCTTATAACTATCATTACAGATTGCATTACCTAATGCGATAGTACGGTCTCATAAAATCCATTATTATTAAAATAATTTACAATTTAAAATTGTTAAGAAAAACCTTTTTAATAGAACCTTTTTGTTAGCTAGTCTTACCATAGACGTAGTGCCATGTTGCCATGTTGTGGTTTACCAAGCGTTGCAGGTGCGCCCTCTAGCAGGATAAATTGTCAGTAAGATTGGAAATGGTTGAGTTTTTAGTGAAATCGAAACAAATAGGAAGATTCGATAGGCAATGATAGGTATTTATTTTGGTACTATCGTGGGTATGATTTTAGAATCCTCTGACTGCCTCGTTGTTTGCAAGCGCTACTGCTGAGCATGAGGTCCTGGGTTCAATTCCCAGGTCGTGCAAAGTGTTATTGGGTTTTTCCAACAGGAATTTTTCAGTAGCAATCCGGAGTCTGGATTTGTGCCCGGATGATGGCAATAGGCTCGCCCCCTATTACATGGGACTTAAACATAACTGGCAAAATGAGAGTGTACTATTTATTATAGGTACACCTCTGCCTAATCCTTCCGGGATTACAGGCGTGGTGCTATGATTTAAGAAGGACTACAAATTCGTATGTTTGTACAAACGTTCATAAAATATAACGAAGTCCAGTTTTAATGCTAAAATATACGGTATTCCATAAAATTACAGTCTTAACAAAACAAAATTATTATCAAAACGAGTTTTTGTCCGTATATCCAATAAGTTGTAAAGGAAAACTGGGTCTCATTACTGGTTCGCTCAGTCCAAATGTACTCGGCTCGTGTCAACATGGCTTTAGGGATACGAAATTTTATAAAAAAAAGATTAAGGCCCTGAGGAGGCAATGCTTCTGACGGGCCTAATCGGGCGGAAAATTTATAGATTTATATTTTCCGGTCTTTTATCTAGAGAATTATAAAGTACCTACTGGCCGCCTGAGTTAAAGTACTCTGTGTTTTTTTGTTTTTTTGACAAACAGACTAATGTTAGCAGTAAAACATCACATAACAACATAACATCCCGCCTTGTTTCCCCGAAGGGTTAGGCAGAGGTGTACCTATAGTACACCCACATTTCGCCAGTTATGTTTAAGTCCCATGTAATAGGGGGTGAGCCTATTGCCATCTACCGGGCACAAATCCAGACTTCAGGCTGTTACTGAGAAATTCCAGATAGAAAAACCCAATAACACTTTGCCCGACCTGGGAATCGAACCCAGGACCTCATGCTCAGCAGTAGCACTTGCGACAACTAGACCAACGTGGCAGTAAAATACAGGTGCTTATCTTTTAGAAGACTTGCCGTGACGCCTAAAAGCTCCTGCAAGCAGACGCGACACGCGACGCGACACAAAGGCACCGCGTGTCGCGTGACGAGCGGTACCTTTGTGTCGCGAACGATTCGCGTCGCATATCGCGCCTGTTTGCAGGAGCCTTAAGTCGGTTTTAACGAAACCAATGGACAGGAAGTAATCTAGTGAACAATCAATCTGCCTAGCCTTTTCCCAACTATGTTGGCGTCGGCTTCCAGTCTAACCGGATGCAGCTGAATACCAGTATTTTACATGGAGCGACTGCCTATCTGACCTCCACAACCCAGTAACGGGTAATACGATACCCCTTAGTAAGACCCGTAACGACTGTCAAAAATCTACGAATGACAGCCGGGACCAACGGTTTAATGTGCTTTCCGAGGCACGGAGAAGTCTCGGTATGTAAATGTGGTCACCCATCCACGGCCAACCCCGGTAAGCGTTGCTTAACCTGATGGATCGAACCGTGCGGCTGTTATTACTTAGCTACGAGCTCCTAATAGGAATCAATTGAAGACAATAATGTTGATGATGACCACTATGACTGTACAGGTTACTAAACTAGTATTAAATAAAACAGCAACTTGGATAATCACGCACTTCGTCGTACGGCGCGTCGGGGAGGAGGTGCAGCAAGCGAGGCGCTTGCGGCGCTCCCAATCCCGGTCGCCCCACCAGTATGCAGCTTGTATCTATATATTTCTATACATTACAATAACATCTCACTTTTCGGGGTGCGTCTCATATCATATAAAGTTATTTGGTATATTTTCATTTCAATAACGTTCACAAGATATAATAAACGTGAGTTATACCAACTGTTGATATGATTTCTTTAGATATAACATTTATATACTCTAAAACTTATTTCGTATAACGTTATTGGATATAACGTTTATTTAATCGAAAATCATTAGGTATATCGTTTAAAATATATATTGATACCATCATTATGGTTAACACCCCGATTCAGAGCAATCCGACTAGGATAGGTTAGTTTAGAAGGCTAAGGCCGGAGCGGAGCGAAGCCCCGTTGTTTTTTTTTTTGTGGTTTGTGGTTATTGGTTTTTTTCGGGTTAGGTTCGGAATAAAAGGATTATTCCGAACCTGACCCGAAAATCCTAACCCTAGACGGTCGACGTCAAGGGCACCCCGAGGTGTAGTTTGATTAGGTTCCTTTAAACCCTGCAGACATAAATAGGAGCCCCGCGCCGCGGGGCTCCGTCGACCTGCTGTCAGTTTATACTTGCATGCTGCATGCTTGCTTGCATGCTGCATGTATGGTGTATGCTTGTTTGCATGCCTGCTGCATGCATGGTTTATGCTTGTTTGCATGTTTTTGACAGGGAAATAAAAACCACATTTATGTACACAATCAACTGTTTTATAATGATTCATGCTTCGATTGATTGACTATCAAATAACAAAAAAAAACCAAACGTTTTATCATATTAGACTAAATAGGTTTTATGTCTTTTGAGTGGTATATTAAAAGATTTTATATTCAATGTATGATAGGCTTATAAAAATTAGTTACTTTAACATTATATCAAACGTTTATCATACTAACTGATCATTATATCAAATATTTAAAATTAAAGATTCAGTTGTTATATCTTGTAAATATTAGAGATTTTGTAATTAGGGTAGGGAGGGGGAATCGCGCTCACTGGGTAATGGCGCTCACCTCTGTAACTCTGTCAAAACGATAGGTAGCAACATGCCACCTCGCGTGAAGCGCGGGAGGAGAGGGCGTCTAACAGGCAGCGATGCAAATGGACAGTGAGCTCGTGTCATGCGACCGTGAAGTACATTTCTTTGTTTGCGGCCGCGCTGATCTAATTTTTGGTTACGTGTTTTTTGTCGGTAAGTCCAAAACGTTATGCTTATTTAATTATTAATTTTACTTTTCTGAGAGTAAAACTATTCTATTTTATAATAATGTAATAAATTTGCAACAAGTAAGTATGCATTTTTTTTAAATTTCAAATTAATTTTAAAACGACCGTTTGGGGTTATACCGCTCATCTGAGCGCCATTACCCCGTAGTAACTTATTTTTTTATTGTTGTAGATATGCCAAGAAATCGTAAAAAGACCACCGCTAAAGCGGCTTGGACCGAACAAGATCTTCATTGTGCTAAAACTGCGATTGAAGGAGGTTTGTCTAAAAGAAAAGCCGCAAGACAATTTAACATACCATTTACATCTTTAAGATATCGACTGAAAAATGACAACATAAGCAACCCAAGGCTAGGTCGCAAGCCTGTTTTCACCCGACAGCAAGAAATTGAAATTGCTGAACAAGTTAAGTTGCTGGGTTCGCTATATTACGGACTCAATGTCACAGATTTGCGCAAACTGGTTTACAAATATGCTGAGCTAAATAATATAAAAAATAATTTTGATCAAAACAGCAAGACAGCTGGAATAGATTGGGTACACGCCTTTATGAAACGCAATCCTTCAGTTTCTATACGCAAAGCTGAAGCAACCGGCTTAAATAGAATTTCTGCTTTCAACAAAGAAGAAATAACACATTTCTATGATAAACTTGGCGACTTAATGGAAAAACAAAAGTTTATACCCAACAACATTTACAATGCTGACGAAACTGGTATCACTACGGTGACAGATCCAGGAAAAGTGCTCGCTGAAAAAGGACAAAGAAGAGTCGGGTCTGTTACAAGTGGCGAACGAGGAAGCAACATAACAGTTATGTGCATGATGAGCGCAGCCGGAAACTTCATACCACCCATGTTTATTTTTGCCAGACAGAGAATGACGCCTTTATTAGAAAAAGATGGATCAGCTGGTGCATTATATACCAACTCTAAGAATGGCTGGATAAACGAAGAGTTATTTGTCACTTGGCTCAAACATTTCAAAGCATTTGCTAAGCCTACCCTAAGAATCACCTGTGTTATTAGTCCTAGACAATCACAACAGCCACATTTCCCTAGATGCTTTTAATTTCTGCAAGGAAAACTACATCACCATGCTTTCCATTCCTCCACACTGTTCTCACAGAACACAACCGCTGGATGTGTTTTTTTATGGACCGCTGAAAGCTGCTTATAGGCATGAATGCAACAGGCACATGAAGACACATTTAATGTCTAAAATAACTCCATACGATGTTGCAGGTCTTTTTAATAAAGCATATGTACAAGTTGCGAATATAAGTAAAGCAGATTCTGGATTTCGAAAATGTATCTTACTTGTTATATTAAAAAAAAAAACATTTTAGAGCGTCATTACCCCGTACCCTGAGCGGCATTACCCAATGTCAGGGGCAACTCGAATCGCGATTCAAGTAGCAGTACATCATGCGTATCAGTTAAATTGAACTACTGCGGTTTAGGGCGTTCACTACGTTAAGCGTGCGCACGCGGTGGGTGCCCGCCTCGAGTGTTTGTATTGAAACATAATATGAGTAGCGCTCTCTGGCGCGGACGCGTGCGACGGGTTTCGATGTAACGAGGTCCAGAGTGGGGCGCCCGCTCCGTGCACCCGCCTCGTGCGCATGCTTAACGTAGCGAACGCCCTTAGCTGTTATGGTTTCACGGCAGAGGTGTGATACCCGCCTCAATGTGCATTGTCTGTCACAGCTAATAAGCCTATCAGAAAAACGAAATGAAATTGAAACAAAATGCTATATGCAGGTGTCACACCTAAGCCGTGAAATCATAGCAGCGAAACCGCAGTAGTTCAATTTCCACTGATTCGCATGATGTTCCGCTTCTCGAATCGTGGTTCAAGTAGCGGAACATCATGCGGTGTCGTGGTTTCGCCTTAGCGTGAATAACAATAAAATACTGAAGCCATGCTAAAAGTAAAGAAATTATGCCATAATCATTACTTTTGACAAAAGGATAAATTTAAAGTGTTCAGCGAAACCAATAGACGGACGGACACTGTCAAATCTTAGTGAACACGTTTATTAGAATAAAATAATAACGCAGAATATCGCTGTAACATTTCTAATCCAATAGATGCAATCCGATTTTTCAGGAATTACCATATTACACATTGTTTATAAAGTCCACCACAGATTAACCTCCTACAAACACACGAAACTATCCATAAACGTTGGCACTCATTGGTCATGGTCTAGTATTCAATCCTCCATCATAAATAGTATAATCCATCCACCTCACAACCACACGAGTGGTCATTGAATGTCCATTGTCTGTCACAAACAATAAGCCTGACAATGCGCTGAATTCTCGATCAGATGTCTGTTTCGACCATCTTGGGTGTACTGAGGTTGTTAGTAGATAATACTGGTGCCTAATTATGTACGTGAAGCTAGTTTAGTCCTGTTATCATCAAAATTAATTATAGCAGAGGTTCCCAGACATTTTTCTCATAGACCACTTTCTAAATTTAGCTGGTTTCGATGAACCCCCTGCAGCTACATTTCTACCATATTCCCCAAAACTTGACAACAAATGTGAAAATAGACCACAACGTGGACCCCCGTCAAGTCTCCCGTGGACCCCTGGGGGTCCACCTGGACCACTTTGGGAACTAAGGAATTATAGTGTGGGTTACGCGTCCACTGGCCCCAATAAAACACCAACTCGCCCAGTAGATATTTTATTTAGTTCACACTAAACTTGTTTTTCGGGAGGAACGAAAATACCCTCATAATTATTTCACCAAATTAATTTCCAAAAAAGACTTGATCTTACAACCGCAGGGAGATCTCAATTAACTTTAACGAAGCAGCCCTAAAGACCCACCCACGCAGCGATTAATCCATTTTACGGCAGGAACTCATTTCAATAATCATTTTAATTACTATCACCAAATTCCTTTTGAATTCGTCGACCATTCGGAGTCCAATTTGTGATCTTATTTGACCGAGATCAACAAAACGAAAAGTGTTCAAAGGTAAAAATTCAGAAAAGAATGTAACCGGAATGAAAACTGGCGACGACTTTCAATCTAAATTAAATGGCTCCTGTGTACCTATTTACTTTTACTTTCTATTAAACTCTGAAACGTCTTATGAACACATAGGTACATAAGCAAAATACTCTCGAAACGACGATAAATATAATCATGGAAACAGTTGAGCGCTCACACGCAAACTGCTTCTAGTAGGCGGACGTTTGACGGGTTAAGGCGATGATAACCGACTTTTAATGATTTTTAAACTGAGAATCACGTTTAAACCAGTAGTGTTAATTATTTGGAAAAAATATAATGTTAAATTAGAGCATTTTCTTAATAACTTAATATGTGAATATTTATATTACATAGTGTTATAGTAAATTTATATTAACGCGGATAAAAAACTGAGAATCACACAAAAATTATTAAATGTATTTTTATAAAACCTACACCAGTTTAAAGATAATTTAATTATGTATCTTTTAGTATACGTGTTTTAATAAAATACCTTTTGTTTTATGTATAATAAATTAATAATGCGTCTGTGGCGGCATCGCCACAATGGAACGCGTCACACTGACGTCACGCAAAATCCTGCATCGCGCAAACAGAGTTTACCGCGCGACTAGCATATATACAACATCCCGACATCAACCGTCGGGCAGTAGCCCACCAGACACAACACCCGTCTGGTCGGAGGATCCTCCCTTTTCTATGGAGGATGAGTGAACTTTACACCCTGTTCCTCATACCTCTATACTGGTGACCCCAAACATGAACGTCAGCGCAGCCTTCGTGCAACTACTACAGCGTGACGTCATCAGCATCACTTCCTCGAGCTTTCGAGCGGCGAGTCACACAGCCAGCCAGCACCCACGGCTTCAACGGGTATCCTGACCACCAGTATGAAGCGACCGCGCATACCTGGTCATCACCCTTAGCCTCATCAGCAACCTTGGCACAGCACACTGCATTCTCGGCCGGTCAAACAAGCAGAGCCCTTCAAACCTCTCCTGGTGGATGCCAGCAGTCAGCCTCAACCCGGCGCTGTACCACATCCGACGCACTAGAGCATAACGCAGCGCCACCCCTACTCACTGGGGGCATCTCCGCAGACAGTTCCGACTCAGCGTGAACTATGCGGCACCCGGTTCCGACTCACTGGAACCTCAACTGGCCCTGGCAAGCATCGCAAGATACACGACTCTGCCCACTATCGACCTCCGGTCTCCGGAGGGGAGTGATGTGGCGGCATCGCCACAATGGAACGCGTCACACTGACGTCACGCAAAATCCTGCATCGCGCAAACAGAGTTTACCGCGCGACTAGCATATATACAACATTCCGACATCAACCGTCGGGCAGTAGCCCACCAGACACAACACCCGTCTGGTCGGAGGATCCTCCCTTTTCATAGAGGATGAGTGAACTTTACTCCCTGTTCCTCATGCCTCTATACGTCTAATTTGGGACAGCGCTCCTTGAGGGGCGAGTCCTATTAATGGGTGGACGTACGACGCGTTGCGTGGGGTCAGCACAGAACACGCAAGATATGCACTCAAGGCCGTTGGCATCTTAAGAGTCAGTCACTAGATTTTTCTAATTTCTTTATTTATAGGAAAAGTTGTTGCTTATTTTTCAGGCGTCATTTAAAACGCCGGATAATAAGGAAGAAAATGAAAGTATTTAGGAGAGATTGATCAGTAATTATATTAGTATTTAAGGGTGACTAGATTTACTATTCAAATAAGCAAATTCCACTACCAAAACCTACTAGAGAAAAGTAAGGTAAAAATACTTGAATCTAATTACCTCCAGGTACTAATGTAACATCAAAATAACACGTCAATTAAATTACCTATTACATCATAATTATTATAAAACTCAAAGCTTATGAAATGACTTCTACAGTCGTCAAGAAATACAAAATAGGCCTATTACTTTTAAGCCACATTTTGTGCCACAATAGGTAAAGTAAATTGCTTGAGAGCTATCGTGGCTTCTGTCATTTGTAGATTATAATTCGGCTACAAAGGTAAGATAAAATAGAGATAGTTTAAAAGTTTCACCGTTTAATATGCATGACTGTAGTGCACTTCTTAAATGGTAACAAAAACCGTTACTTTGCCTTTATAAAAACGATTTCAATCGAATCTTCAAAGAAGCGTGTCATGTTAAAACAACACTATTAGATAGATTTCATCTCTCCATTTATTTGATAGGAGACAATGTTTTTACATTAACACATGGTTGGTAAGCTTGATATCTTATATGTATACAAGGTGTAACATAAATAACCCACAACCTCTTAAGGGGTCATTGTAGGTACTCATCATTATGAACAACTTTTTCTATGAGACCAAACCTGAAATCGCGAAAAAAAATCTGCGGTTTCATACATTTATTTTCACATAACTCGTCAAAATGTAGAAAAAGAATAGTAAAAATTGTTCATAATGGTGAGTACAATGACCCCTTAAGAGGTTGTGCGTAATTTATGTAACACCTTGTATACCTGCGTTATTCCAACATATTTCACAATATTAAAACCAGACTAGAATTTAAAGCTCTGACCTTTGCCTTTCAAATGAGCATGGTTTGTAGTACTCGCAGATGTATGAAAGAGTATGTAAGTTATTATACCATGACTGTAATTTTGTCGTTTCTGCATACTTCTATGGGAAAAAGGCATGTATTTATGAATGTTAGTATTAAGAGCCTCTCTTGCTCTCACACGGGACCAAATTAAAAGAAAAAGTTAAATGAAAAGACATTTTTTTTTTGAAAAATATAGTCAATTGGCGATTTAATAAATAATATTAATTTAATAGGTAATTATTAAAAACACGTTTTTATTGTGGTATTTATTTAACTCATCACAAAAACAAATCATAATGCTTATTGAGCTGAGTTTATTAGATAACACAATGGAAATGTGTTTTTAATCATTACCTATTAAATGAATATATTTATTAGTTCACCAAAAAACATTCTACGCCTCAATCCTATCATTAGCCGATTCCCCAGAATGTTTGCCCCGGTTGGAGCGACCTCTCATTACATTCGGTAGTCAGTACCTGCAATCTGCATCCCAGAAACTAATTAAAACTTTTTTCTCAGAGATACAACGCGGAGTCCGCTTTCAAATATATATGAAACTCAAGTCGCTTTAAATTAATTTTCTTCAATTTTATGATTTGACATTTTTAGTTTTGTGGATTATTGATAAATAAATGATAAATGATTTAATTTCTGTAAGTAGGTTTATACAAACACTTTTACACGTCAAACATTTTTTTTTTAAACTACATGAGGCCGGCGTTTCCTATCTGACTACTCTGAGAAGAAAGACCGAAACAAACTCAGAGGTCACAGTCTCTTTTAAAGTCCAGACATAACCTTGGTCAGATCATGTGAAGACCATATAGGTTGGTGTCTGAAATGGTCCTTTGAGGAAAGAACCACACAGATTGAGTGGACCTGTCCAGTCAGTGCAAGCATCTATCAGTAAACGTACAGCTCAACATAAAAGTTAAGGATTGACTTGAAGTTGTTTTGTTAGATAAAAACTGGTACAACGAAGGCGTTATAATGATTGATGAAACATTAAATATTTTATGCATTTGTTTTTTGCTATCATGATGGCTCAATACGCAATCGGTACAAATGCACCTACTTACGGTAAGGTCTTTGGTTTTGCCAGGTTTTTCGTTTTTTTATTAGGAATTTATCATATTTATTTTTCTGACCCGATTTATTTCAAAATGGGAGTATTTTGGCATACACGTTTTCCAATAACATGTGCTTACCACTTCTAACAATAGGTACCTACCTTTTTTTTGGATGGGAAATCATCAAATGACTTCTCCCGCTCTGGGCGGAGCGGGAGGGCGTGTCAGATTTTACTGGTTAAAACCCACCCGCGTTCCTTCAGTTGCCTGTGCCGAGGCCACGGTAACTCTTTCGAATATCCTACCTAAAAGTGCAGTGGTAAAAGTAACAATTGATCAATTGCCATAAATTTCTATAGGTCCCTGAAACGATCAATTGCCATCAATTTCTACTGTAGTAATTTTGACAACCGCTTCAATTGCACTTGGTAGACCGTCAATTTGCGCATCAATGTGTGTCAATCACGTAAAAATTGACAATTACGATTGATCGTTTCGGGGACCCTTAAAAGTTACACTAACAGCTACCCACACACACACACAATTTTGCGAAAGAGGATAGTACAGTTTTTCCAACATCCTTCATTTAATTCACGAAGGGAAACGGTCGAACGGTAATCGATCGATTCACTTTACGAAACACATTCGGGATTACAAAACCGGCCAGTCTTGCTTAGTAACGTGTTTCAAAGGGCACGACCAAGTCGTCCGGTACAAAATGTATTATATATTTAATATTTTAATATTGACTGCGATTTATCGAGTGGACTCGGCACTCTTTGACAGGTATACCGGAAAGAAAATTGAGGTAACACAAGCGAAGGAAATTCGACTGAAGAACGCTACTGAGTAAGATTTTTGTTTTTAATTTTCCTTGGTTGAAATGGTTACCGACCGTCCTACTATAAATTTGTGATTTTATCATTCCAAAACCTTAGCCTGTTCGTCCACGACGCTACACAAAAGTAACAAGTTACACAATCAAATTACCAATAAGTAGCCAGAATGTTACAGCATTTCAATGGTAATCTATAGACGACGCAACCAATTACAAACTAGTTAACAACGCGTTAGTAATTCGCGTTTTTTCGGGATTTGAGCCTTTAACACGTGGACGATGGGCCTAAGTAAACACACGAATTATTTTCTGCTTTATATTTCACATCACATTATGAAATTATGAAGGTCCTAGGCTGCTAAGCTATCTCCAAAATCAATGAGTGAGAAGTTTCTGACATTCCTGGGTTGATGTTCAAAAACCTGTCGATTTACAATGGCATCACAGTGTTCAAATATTATCAAATACTTAAAGACTGAATACAGTGTCTTAATAGGAAAACCTGTTCATTAGATTTGGGTATCTTTCTAGACGATGTTCAATAGACATAAAACCGTGTACACCCCACGAGGGCAGCCGGGTTGATGGTACGTGTAACAACTACAAGTACCCTACGAGAGGCTCCGCTAAAGGGCCTTATCTGAGGCTCCTGAAACCAGACTATGCCAACGGTAAGTGGTACTTGTTAGATTAGGATCAGTTTACTTGCTTAGGATCTTATCGTTCTGGATAACAGTTAAAATGTACGCAAAGCGAAAGATTTCAGCATTATGTCTACCTATAGAGCTTTTTAGGGTTCTAAACCTCAAAAGGAAAAATCGGAACCCTTAAGGATTACACGACGTTATTGTCCGTCCGTATGTCTGTCTTTCAAGACCCTTTTTCTCAGGAACGCGTTGAGGTATTAAGTTGAAATTAATATCAAATACGTAAGTCTACGGTCCCTTGGAACTCTAAAAATATCAAGCTTCAAAGTCAACGCAATAAAAAATACTGCCATTTATGCGACATATTTTGATATCCACAAAGAAATCAAAACCTATTGGGTAGTTCCCGTTGACCTAGAATCATAAAATTTGGAAAGAAGCAAAGTCTCACAGCAGAAGTAAAGGAAAAAGTCCAAAAATCGTTAATTTGTAATTTTATCATATAATTTTTTTTTTCGATTACAAACTTACATTCATTTGCAATTAGAGAGTTGACCGTGACTTATCGATTTATGGGACAACATTTTTTCAACTACAAAGTTAAGTTTGTCTTTGGGATAAATTCATCCCAACTACGAAACCCTACTTGTCACGCACTTGGCTGGTTTTTTTATGTGATCAGTACATTCAACTATCTTTAACCACCCCGAACGTCAAAATATTAGTCGTGAGACGTCCATAGATTAACATTGGTGTTTTTGTAAATATTTTTGTAAGATTTAGGAAATCATCTTCATCGCCTGCCGGCCTTTTCTCAACGATGTTGGGGTCGGTTTTCAGTCTAACCAGATACAGCTGAATACCAGTACGTTACCTGGAGCGACTGCCTATCTGACCACAACCCTGTACAAATTGCCGTCATCATCATAATTTACCAAAATAAAAGCAACAATCAATCAACAATCAGCAAGAAAGACCTTAAAATTCATGTCATAATTTTGTCATTATTTTGTCGAACAATAAAATACTAATGTTTGCAGTACGTTAACGCGTTCATATGATGGATTAAGGCGAATGCTGGCGGATGCACATTTCCTGGCAGTAAACATGACCGCCTTTTACGACACTAATGTACTTCCTACAGGGAAATAAATAAAAACCCATATGTAAACAATTTTGAATAGTTCAAGACAGGAAATATATAATTTCTATTTGTGAATGCGACATCCGTTGCACGCTTATGCAAAGTACTTAATTACGTTAGTGCTAGCTGTCGACAAAGGATAGTTCCTTTTATCTATAGTTATCTATAGTTTCATTGAAAAATCTATAGATACTTCCTACCCCCACGGGAAGAAGGTGTGAGTTTATGTATCTATGTATGTAATATCTTTGTTGGGAACCAGCATTATAATTTGTTGAAGAACAAGATTTATTTAAATGATTAATTAAAATTAACAAAAATAATCTCGGTATATCCTTATAAAAACAAAAATTATTGAGATAAATATCTATATTCTATACTAAAAACAATATTCCGTCTACAGTATTTTCGTTAGACACGATTTCCAATTTAGACACTCGCTAAACATTATGCAGGATATTAAAGAAGTTCAAGTGTTTCGAAACCTTTTTTTTTTTTTTTTTTTGTTTCGGGGTGGAAAATCCTCATGGATGTCCTCCGCCCTGGGGCGGGCGGAGGGGTCTGTCAGACTCTTACTGACTAAAAACCACCCCGGTGTTCCATCTCACACCTACGCCGAGGGTCGCGGGAACTTACGATCCTTCCGCAACCCCCGGCTGGTGCCGGCCCGCCACGGCAGGCCTCTCCTCGTGTCGAGGGGGGGAGTGAGGTGTTTGACTCCCCCGCGACGTCTAAGAGGGGCGCGCGTGGAACACTACGCGCCGCCACCTCAGGTCCGATGTATGGGGGGCGACGGACATCCCCGAGTCCGTCGCCCCTGGACCCATTTAGGGGGACTGAAAGAGGGCGTTGTCCGCCCTCCGCCGACGCCCAGTTCGCCTGCTGCGGGCTGGGTGAGAGGATGTGATCTCCCTCTCCCTTTCCGCAGCCTCCTTCTGCGAGATGACTGTCTCGCAGAAGGAAACCACCGCGTCCCAGGACTCCTCGCTGCCGACCATCGAATTAACGACAGCCGGCAGCGACAGGTCACTGCCTACTCTAGAAATGAGGGCACGGCGCGGCTCCTCCCAAGCGGCACACTCTGCCAGCGTATGCCACGCCGTGTCCTCCCGACAGTCGACGCAGTGGTGACACCGGGCGTCTGGCTCCCTGGTTATGCGACACAGGTACTTCCCGAAGCAACCATGCCCCGAGAGCACCTGCGTCACCCGAAACGACAAGGAGCCGTGCCTCCTCCCGAGCCAAAGGTCGAGCACCGGCCGGACCGCCTCGATGGTGCCGAGGCCGGCGGTAGGGCGTGAGAGCCTGTCCCGCCATTCCGCCACCAGGACCTCGCGAAGCAGCAACCGACGCTGCTCCATTAGTCGCTGCATCGGTCGCTCACCTCGCGCCTGCATTTCCTCGCGTCACCGATACAATGACGCGAGTAATTTCGCCTCCAGGTCCCAGGGCGGGGATCCGGCCAGTGCACAAGCCGCCTCGTAGGAGATCGTGCGATACCCCCTGATGACTCTGACGGCCATCGCTCTCTGCGGCCTCCGCAGAACAGCAATGCTACCGGCCGTCAGGTCAGCCGCCCAGATCGGGGCCCCGTACAGGGCCATCGATCGCACGATCCCCACGTAGAGTCGCCTACAGGCGGCGCTCGGGCCCCCCAGATTGGGAACCAGCGTTGACAGCGCCTCAGCCGCGCCCATCAACTTGGGCACCAGCCGCCGGAAGTGGGGTCCGAAGTCCCACCGGCTGTCGAGCACCAATCCCAGGTACAAGTATTTCGAAACCTAGTGCAACTACAAAACAATATAGCTTCACCCTCAGATCGCGATATCCGAATGAACAGACATGGTGAGCCGCTTCCTTCAGCCCGGATGGTCAGAACGGAACTGCACTCCACCGGACGCGTCGAAGATAAGGTCACGTTCAATGCGGCTGCTGTACATATGCTGGAGTTCATACATCGAGATATCAGTATCATGGATGGACCACGTAAGATGATTGTTGTTTATTTCTGTTAAGGTATTTGTAATTGTGGAAATCATTTAGGAATTTTCGTGAAAATGAATTATTGCATTCAGAATTAATCATTGCGAGCTGCAAAGTTCAATCAAATTTTCCTTTATTCAAATTTAACTAATTAGTCAGACAATGCACTTTTTGAATGATATAACTAATAGTTTAATCTTCCAACATATTTCATCTTAACTACAATACTCCAATATCAATCACTAAGTTCTACCTTCTAGTTGACTACCTCAAACGCAGGCAATATTGCTGTTCGTCGATAGGTGATAAAGACTCGAAGTGTATCCCTATACGTGTGCCCGAAGACGACCCGTATCTCAAAGTGACTGATATACGCTGTCTTAACTTCTCTCGAGCGGAAACTTTCCAAGACTCTGGTTGTACTCCCGATATAATACTTCCCGAACAGGTTAGTACTTACTCAAAGTCTCGTACACACCACGACACAACAAGCCTTAAGTCGTTGAACTACACGATCACTGAAACGCTTGCACTGACTGGACAGATCCACTCAAAGTGTGGTTCTTTCCTCAAAAGACCATTTCAGACAAGGATCTACATGGTACTCACATGATTTGACCAAGATTATGTCTGGACTTTAAAAGAGGATTTCACCCCTAAGTTTGTTTCGCCATTTCTTTTCAGGGGTAGTCAGATAGGAAATGTCGATTCCATCTAGCTTATTTTTAGGGTTCCGTATCTCAAAAGAAAAAAACGGAACCCTTATAATCTTATAAGGGTTCCGTTTTTTTCTTTTCAAACACACAAACAGACAGACAGACGGACAACGAAGTGATCTCACTTCGTTGTCCGTCTGTCTGTCTGTTTGTATGTCTGTCAGTCAGTCTGTCAAGACCCTTTTTCTCAGGAACGCGTAAAGGTATCAAGTTGACATTAATATCAAATACGTAAATCTTTAGTCCTCAATAAAAAATACGGCCATCTAAGCGACACATTTTGATACTCACAAATAAATCAAAACCTATAGAGTACTTCTCGTTGCCCTAGAACAATGATGTTATAACCTCATTGCCCTAGAATCATAAAATTTGGTAAGAAGCAAGGTCTCACAGCACAAGTAAAGGAAAAAAGTCCAAAAATCGTTAATTTGTAGTTTTATCACATAAAAAATGCAATTTTTTTTTCGTGATTACAAACTTACATTATTTTGCAGTTGGAGAATTGACAGTGACGTATGTTTTTCAACTACAATGTTAAGTTTGTTTTTGGTATAAATTCATCTCAACTACGGAACTCTTCATTGTGCGTGGTCCGACACGTATTTAACCGGTTTTTTTTTAATATGACGTGTAAAAGTGATCCGATATCCTATTTACGGAATAAACAATTTCATTTCATGCATTTTCAGTTTAAGCAGACCTCGCATAGACTTTTTGAGCAAGGAAAAGTCAGTTTATACTGGAGACGTACGTCTTGCTGTGTCATAGTGTGTACAAGTCCCAAAGTTATGTATAAGTTATGTGATATGTGTGAAAATGATCTCACTTTGAATACGAACGTTTCAATATTAAGTGACTTAAATGTGACTTTATCCTTCTTTGGGAATGAGGACGGAATGCTAATAGTAGCGTGGAGAAAATGTTAAAGATGATTTTCCTAGCTCAATGTTTATTTAATAGTAAAAGGAAACTATACCCAGAAACAGGGTGGTGACTTTTTCAAGCATTGAAAGAAAATATCGTTAGGACGTGTGCTTGTATCTACATAATATAAGGTGGCCGGAGAAGTAACGTCTAAATGTAAAATTTAGATGTCAGGGGAAACTTATGAAAAAAAATCATTTAAAAAAATCTATCTCCTAAACTACTAATAATCGCAGAACATACATGGAGGTGATTCGAATGCCCCGCAAAAAAGGCATCTAAATTTTACCTTTAAGGCTCTGCAAACAGTCGCGCGACACGCGGTGCCTTTGTGTCGCGCCTGTTTGCCTTTAGACATCACTTCTCCGTCTATCATGTATATCATCATCACTCTCCTGCCTTTATCCCAATTTATTTGAAGTCGGCACAACATGTCTTTATTTCACATGGTACATAATATGCGTCAAATAGTCTGAAAAGTCAGTCACGAGTTGATGCCTTTCAACCCTTTAAACATTACGTGGTTGAAGAACTAATTGGTCATCATCTGAGTTCTTTGTTATTCCAAGTACTGACAAAATAATTATGTCCATGGACAAAATGCGTTAATATTTATATTCACAATAATAATGTTTTCATAAGAAAAGGAAATGACGAAATCGAAAGCAAACGTCCTAACAGTTAAAATTATTGTCTTCTCTTTGTCTTTTATACTTTTCTACGAAGTCATTTTAGGAAATAAAAACATTATGAAATAAAATTTTACTGTTTTTGCTTCAATAACAAATCCGAGGAATGAGTCTCTAAATAGAGCCACTATGAGGGTTTTAGCTGTGTTTAAAATATTTAATTAAACTGCAACCAATAAAACTGAATGATATCGGTAGAACACTTTATGGGGCCATTCATAGCCTATTATGTAATAACACTAATATTTAAAAGAGTAAAGCTTATTATTTGTAGACCACAGTTTTATCAAACAACCATTTGGTCACCATTATCGTCATCCAGCCGTAATCCCTGTTTATTTGGGGTCTACTTGTATTTATCTCTCTCAGCTGTCACCTCACTATTCACCCCTTTGCTGGCCGTATGATCTTATATAAGTCTATCGTTTCTTTGGTATTAATTTACAATAACTATTCAATTTAATAAAATTATACCAGCGGCGCATCACAGTCTTTTGATATTTTTTTTGTTTTAATTTTGTCTTGATCTAATCCGCTTCCACAATTATCTTTTCCGATTACATTCTGATCATACGAGTATATGTTATTATAAACCTAATTATTTAACGTAGAAACAATCAAAAAGGGTTAAATTAATTACCATCACTTTAGAAACTTGACCTATTTGCGCAATTACACAGCTGTCATGGCCGCCTTGATAAAACGGGATCTATAGGAACTAAAAGTTTTGAAATGTTTCACTAGATGTCGCTACTGATGTTATATTTTAGTAAAATATAGGTCAACTCAAAATGTTTCCACGATCGTTTAGTGATCGTTGATGAATTCAATTGACCGTTTATCGATATTAATAAAATTGTTTATTCTTGTATCGCTGTTGTTTGAAATTCACATGAAAACGAATTTATTATTAATTGTATATAATTAAGTCGTCGGTATTCAACGATTTTTATATAGTTGTTATGCACAGACTCATCTATAGTAGGTTTTCGGTTGTTTCATAACTTGTTCTTTTATAGTTTACATACTAGCCATTTAATTTTACCCACAATAATATTTTAATCAATGATCAATACCTATATTATAATCGGAGAAAATCACTAGATGTCGCTGTGCCGATGACGCGACTTTCTGAATCGCGGTGTTAAGATTCTCCGCTAATGAATGACCCCCTTCAATTTCGTGTCTCGAATTAAGACCTTACTTCATAGGATCATTTCTATAGTAAGCTCTTCTCGAGACTTTCACACTATGTGAGTCCTCACAAGTCACGTTGATGAGACGTGGCGCGGTGCCCTGAGCGTGAGGTGGGCGGTGGTAGACTTACCATCAGCCTTCGATGATCGTTCACTCCCTTCGCAAGAGGGGAGCGTGGGGTGCTGTCGCTGTCTGAGTGGCTTTTTTAAACCTTATAAACTCCTTGATTGCCTAAGCTAATCGTCTCGGTATTTGTCTTGTATGTTGCCAAGAGTCAAGCCGTTTAATTACCTGTAGGTACAAACATTATACTCTGACCATGACCACTATTTAAATTATTTCAGTTTTTTTTTTTGAGATTTTGCGCTATTTTAGTTTAATGTTTAGAAAAATCATGTAATTCATCACATACGGCAAACCAAGTCAGTTATCAACTAAACTGTGTAATGTTGTAGATAAACTACCAAACACCAGTGATTGACCTCTCAACAATATATGGAGTGGATTATCAAGGGCTGGCTAAAGTAAGAAAATATGAAGACGGCCTTTTGATACTCGAGAAAAGGGATAACCGTTATGTTCCTGCAAACATAACAGCTAATAAACCGTATTTATCATACGAAATGTTGGAAGATATGAAAAACAATATAATATCGAATATTAAAGACGACATGATGATAAAACTAACAATGACGATGATTAATAAGAACTATACAGTGGCAAATATGACGACCGATTTATTGGCCAATATGTCATCCGACATGTTAGGTAATATGGCACCTAACATGCCGAATATGTTGCCTGAAATAATGCCTGATAATTATAACGACATGATGTTTGATTTCATGCCAAAAATAATGTCGAATTTCACGATGAACATGAAGAAAACTATGAATAAGAGAAATATGACTGCAGACATGCTGGTAGATACTATTGCAAATATACTGGCTAATTCAATGGTTGGTATGGTATCGGATATGGTGACAAAGCTAGCACCGAATATATCAGAAAACGTTTGTATACAAAACAATGATACTGAACCCATTTGCTATCAATTTGGTGAGTTTTGTTAATCTGTCTATAGATATATGTATATTAAATTATCCAATAAGAACCCAAAACACGTTGTTTTCTCATTACTTACTCCAATAGAAATAGAAAATGAACGTATAAATAAATATAATAATTAGTTATTCGTTTAAATGACACAGATGATTCAAAAATACCTCTTATTCCTTGTACAGGATTCCCAGAGGTAGGAAACTATGACCTCAGAACTACAGCCTTAACAATATTCTTCATGAGAGAACACAATAGGTTGGCTAAAGCTCTCCACGAGATCAATCCTTGCTGGAAAGACGACCGCCTTTTCAAGGTAGCTAGACAGATCAACATCGGAACAGCTTCTCACATTTTTATGTATGAATTGCTTCCTGTTTTATTAGGTAAGTCACAAGTTGATAAAGTTTCCTTTACTTCCTGAATACTGTCTCGACAGAAACTTTTAATGAAGTGAATTTCTCGACTTCAGCTTTTGTTAATTACATCTCGTCGTCAAAACTTGCTAACAATACAAAAACAAATTAAACATAAGGTAAGGACATCTGTACCGAATGATATTATTATTATTGTGAACACTAGTAACAACGAAGTCATTGTTAATGTCAATTCTTAGAAAGTTGAAACCAATTAGAAATCTGAGTTTTGGCAAACGTGTTTACGTCATAATGTTATACATATCTTTTTGCCTTCATTTTTGTAGGTTATAGAAACATGGTGAACTATGGGCTGCTATCAGAAAATATGGAGCACGTGAGTGCTTATGACGCAGAAGCGGTGCCCCTCGTATATGCGGAGTATGATATCGCTGTCAGATACTTCCATACTTTCTTGGATGGCAGAATTAAGTAAGTGGATCTATATTTATATTGAACTCAAAAAACAAATTCCTATTGGCCACTCTTTGATAACTTCGGCTATCTGCAAGCTTCTTCAATTTGAATAATAAATCAGATGTCAGAAATAAGATACGTTCTAATTAGTGTTCCAATTTCAGGACATACACCGAAGGCTATCATTATAAAGACGAATATTCCTACAGTGAAACACTCTTCAGATCTGGTCTTCTTGAGAAAGGTAAAATTTTTGAAGAACTCAACCGCGGAACATTCCATCAGTATGCCGCCAAGATTGATGACATCCAAGATCCTGACGTAAGATATTTCATTTATTTTTCTCATATATGGCCTGTTTCACCATCTCTGGATAATAACGCTTAATTTCATCATCATTATCATTGATGTTCCGACTTCATCCACTGCTACCTCTATGCCAGTCCCTTTCATGGTCACTAAATAATTTAATGCAAATTCTATTGTTTATTTCGTAAATGTCGCCTATCCAGATACTGTGAAACAGGCCCTTGGTCAATTTTACTATTTTCTCGTTGTGTATTTTTATATCATGAACTTCTTTATTCCCAGATTGCTGAAAATTACTACGGCAAGAAACTTCAAAGAGCTCATGATTTACCAGCTTTAGATATACAAAGAGGCAGAGACATAGGTGTACGAGGTTACAATGACTACAGACACATATGTGGATTGAAACCAGCTAAGAAATTCCAGGACTTCATAGATGTTATGGAAGTTGAGGTAAAATCACTATTAATTACTACTGTTACTTTCGATACCAATTCACCGCGTATTTAGAGGATCAATTATTGTTGTAATTTGATAGTCGCATTGTGATGTCATCGATACATAGTTCACCGTCTAACAATAAGTTTTGATTTTCACATAAACTATATAGATTGTACCAGGCCAAACTGTAGTTAGGCCTAAAAGCTTTACGGCCAACTAATGCACATACATGCAAAATAATCAGCTGCTAAAGCTCCAGTTCCAATATATAGAACCAAAACGTTAGCCCTGCTGACCAATTTGATCCACTAAACAAGTATCAAACTGTTCAACCAGTCGTAAACCGCAGATAGGCGAATATACCCCGCCACTCAAGATAGACGTCGTTGCGTTATTGACAAAGATACACAAGTTAGTATTAGTCAATTACGGGTGGTTTATTACTAACCATGCATTACAGGAATATGAGAGGAGTCTCGAAAGTTGGTTATTCAATTATCGATTCTCAAGCTGCAACAGACGATCGACATCGTAATTTTAAGCAAATCTATAAAGTGTCTACCGATTTGCTTGATTTTGGACGGTGATCATTTTCGCTCGATATGCTGTGTTTTGACGACTAATAAGATCTTTTGTTTGTTGCTTACACATATACTCCATTTTGTTTCATTACACGACTAGTCGTTTTTTTTGCCGATTTGCTTGATTTCTAAATTTGAAATCTATAGGAACCTTTATAAAGATTGTATGTATGTCCGTCCCTATGTTCCGTCGTAACTACTAAACAGCTGAACCGATTTAAATGAATAATATCATTAGATTCGTCTTTATTGCGGAAGTGTCACTGGGTATATTAAAATTATAAAAAATTAAAATGGCGGATTTTTGGCGCCAAAATGTACCTATGTTTTAAAAAAATATCTCCAAAACCTATTCAGTGGGGTATCAAAATGAAGGGTTTTAAAAGGAGATTACAAAAATATATACAACTTATATGTAATTTGGAATGAGAAGTGATAAAAAAACAATCCCGAACTTTTGGTCTGAGTGAGTAAGAGGCGGCTATCACCCGATTATAAGTGGGTATTGTAGGGTATTGTAAGGGTTACTTAATACAATGTGAGAAAAATAAACCTAGCTAAAAAGTGTAAAATAAAAAAAGTAAATTTAAAAGTCAAAAAACCCGACTGCGTAAAATGTGAACTTTAAAAAAGATGCAAACAAGATGACCTATTTTGTCTCTAAAAATCTCATGCAGTCGGAGGCAAGAAATAGGTCTTTATTGTTAAATTTAATAAGATGCCACCGACTGCATGAGATTGCTTAGAGACAAAATAGGTAATCTTGTTTTCAACTTTTTTAGACAACTTGTTTTTTCTGTCTCCTCAAACCTCCCAGATCAGTCTTGTTACTTAGTCTTCTCCAAGCTCGTCTTAAGCTTCCTGTTTAATTAAATTGCATTCGCTTATATCAAGTTGCTTATCAAGTCTGCAGTAATATCTTATTACTAAGACTAAACATTAACTAAAGCTGCTTCAGTCTCAGATTAACGTTTTGAGACTGTTTATGTCACATTACACGTAGCTTCTGAGGAAATTGTTTTGGGATTACTTGGCAACATTATTATAAAAGGCACAACGGGCTTCCTTTATTTATTTATGTTTGCACAAGACATTTAACAACTAACATTACATAGAAATAGTACAGTTCAAAGACGCTTCCCTCGATCGGGACTGTGGGTTTAATGGGTTTTTGTAGAGCACGTGTTTACCTTAGGTCATTTCACTTACCATTGATAGTTATAGCATCTTCTTCATCCGACTCTAATATTTGACCTTGTTTTTAAAACTTGAGCTACTTCTTTGTTCTTTACGAACTTACCTTCTTTCTAGAAAGTGGAAGCCCTGAAGAAATTATACGAGAAAGTGGACGACGTAGATTTGTTGGCGGGTATCATGTGTGAGAACGACATCCAGGGCATCCATGTGGGCCCCACGCTGTTCTGTATCATGACCAAACAGCTCCAGATCTTCAGGTACTCTGACAGGTTCTGGTTCGAAAGAGGGGACCAGTTCCACAGCTTTACTTTGGGTAAGTTTTATAAGCAATTATTTTGGAAGGTTCATGTCTACTCTACTTTTAAATTTTCCTTGACCATAGCTCCAATAATTATTTTGATCAAACTCTTTTTCTTCTTGCCCTTACATTTTAAAAGTATATTACATAGAAAATACTTTACAGTGTATTTGATACTGGAATTTTTTAAAGCCCAGCTAATTTTATCTCCAAAAAGTTCCTACAGCAGTTAACCCAATCTCCACAGGCCAACTGTATGAAATCAGTAAAACCAACATGGCGCGTTTCACATGCGACAATGCTGAGGGGATCAAATATATCCAACCTCGGGCCTTCATGAGTGTTCGACCAGGGTAAGTAAACTTCAAAGTTCAGGGGGTCCACTCCGAAGCGTTAAATCCGAAGTATCTGCTGAATGTCCGTATGTTTCTTAATACACTTTTATTTACTCTCGTATCCTAAAATTAAAACTTCAAAACGAGTTTATAATGACATACTTTATAAATACAATACCGAAATTTAAAAATAGAATCATATTATAACACTTTTTCTTTAACAAAATAATGTGATAAAATAACTTTTTACCATTACTATACAGATCAAATCCAAGAAGTTAATATCACCAAGGAGTTACCATCAATTATTTTTTTTCTAATGGACCGCATAAGCGGGGCGTAATTTTTATAGTATTCCAAAAAGTTTGGATTCCAATTTTTACTTGTCTGTCGCAGCGCCGTTTTAGCGCATGCGCGGTGATGTGCTGGGTTTTGAGCGCCATTCATATGTTTTGTTGTACTGAATTTCGTGGGATTTTTTTTTTTTTTTTGCTTGAAAATGTCTGATATCAGTGAATGTGAAGAAAATTTGACTCCGCCCAATATTTTAAATACGCGACAGAAATGACTCATTACCAGCAAAGTCGAGAAAAATATACGTATGATAAATGCTATCACGACTTTAGGTATGGCAAATGCAAAAAAAAAGCAAAAATATTTTATTTAATAGGTTCAATCCAATGAGAATAGATAAATTTGTGTATAAAACTGCACGTAACTAGGTATTAAAACACTCGTGTGATACTATAAACCTTGCCTACAGCTAGGTTTTTAAACACACAGTCGTGTTTTAATACCCCTCATTATGCAACAGCTTCAATAACTACTATTTTCTATTTCGTTCGGTCGGTTAGGATCCGACCAAACGTCAAAATGAAGTTCGTTGAACAAACTTTAAAACTAAGTTTGTTCGGATCCGAACCGACCGAACGAAATAGAATAATTTGTAGTAGGAAACATCCGAACATTCGGCCGATACTTCGGATTCGCTATCGCTTCGGAGTAGACCCTCGGTAAATCTTTTACTTCAAGTCTAAATGAATCAACAGCGCAGTTACTGCAAAATCTCTCCTGTGAAAACTGTAATAGGGCACTAGAGGATTAAGAGGAATAGGAAGCTGCATTTTCCTTTTATTATAGCGAATTACAAATTATTAAGATTATCAATCTCTTTTTTAAGCGCCAGGATCACGGTAAGTACCTTCAATACATACGCGAGAATATAATCATAATTATGCTATATTGTGGTCATTAATTCGACACCAGCCCAGCAATCCTCAATAACATACTCATTCGGAATCAACTTTCTTTCAGAAACATGCCAGTCCCGTGTACCCACATCGAAGGTCCTGACCTAACTAATTGGAGAGACAGAAACTGCCATAAAAACAACAAATATACACATGAAGCAAACCATATGCCTATGGGTTACAAAAACAAAGAAACATTCTATGGGAACAATAAGGATACTGTTCCTTACTTCACTTCGTTCTTTGATGATCTTCTATCAAACAAACCTTCCTCAGAAGGTCAAGGCTACATCTCAATGTAGCCTTGTGGACAAGAGTACCTATTTTAGTTGTATTAAGGCTGATTTGTCAATAATCAGATAATAATATATGTTATTATAATACTGAATGATTTTTTTTACCGTCTCGAAATTTTTACAGGGTATTCTACCCATTAATATGAACAACTTTCACTAAGGGACCAATTCTGAAATCATGAAAAAAAATCAGCTGTTTAATAGAAAAGTTCAAACCTACTTGACCAAAATGTATGAAACAGCTGATTTTTTTTCGTGATCTCATAGTTGCTTCCATAGTGAAAGTTGTTCATGTTCATGGGTAGAACATCCTGTAAAAATTTCGAGACGGTAAAAAAAATCATCCAGTATAAAACTTATCAAACCGCAATATTATTCCTCAGATACAAATTATCTGACTATTGAAAAACCAGATCTTTGGATATTAAGCAGGGTGTACATAATACAAGATTTTTTTTAAATGGTTATTATTTTATTCAGAATGAGATAGATGATTACCTTGTTGGTAAAAAAGCCTAATTGTATGTAGGATACTTTCTTACCTATACTTACATTTTCCCGTTCATCCAGTAGTAAACTAACGTTATAATTGTTACTGAGGTTGTTTGAAAATCCCATAAACTCCATTGAATGAGGTAACAAAGGTTCTCCTTTTGGCTTCCAAAGTACAGTCTCGAAAGATATACTATCTTTCATAGATTCGGTTTGGTTCGGTTCCATAGATTTGGTTTTCCGTGGTTTTTTTTCCTTTATTTGTTGACTATCAAAAGCAGGCTGTTAAATTCTAGGAAAAAAGAACCTGATTTAAATTAATTGGATTGCGGTTAAAACCGATCACAAGATTACCATTAAACTTAATTAAATGATTTAAAAGCTGCCAGCTATGGAAATTACCATTACGTTATTTTACGATGTTGTTAGTTGTTGTTGTTTAATTTTCGGCAGAAAAGGCACCACATTTTTTTTGCACATTACATTGTTCCGATAAAATCCATACTCTCACGCTGAGAGTTGCCAGTAGTCATAGTTTCGAGTTATTTTCAAATTGGTGGTCAGAAACGCGAGAATTTTCTCAAAAACATGGAAACTGTGAACAAATAAACGACGAAAGTATCCGTGAAAACTATTTTTATTGCAATAAAATCCTTCGCTTTAACTGTACAAAAATAGTATTTTTCGTAAAAGCGTTTTTGATGCTCTTTTGCTTCGAAGTGGCTTGATGTTGCCTGGACCTCTGCCAACCCTGTGTGATGCAAAAGGAAGTACACGTTTCGTAGTTTATTCTAAAAATGCAGTAAAATAGCTGCCTGTTCTGAATTAAAATCTCCTTACTATGTCTTCAGTAGGTATATCTAATCTATTGTCTACCAAAGTTAGGATATATGGAATATCTGAAAGGCCTAGTACATAGTCACGCACGTCAAATTTCCAATATTGATAGGGTGTGCTGTGGATGTGGGTGATGACAACATAAGAAAGCCTATTAAAATACGTTTAAAATCTATTCTATTTTTAACCGACTTCAAAAAAGGAGGAGGTTCTTAGTTAGTTGGAATCTTTTATTTTTTGTCTCCATTTTGACAGATTGAGACAGGTAAGTAAGTAAGTAAGTATTTATTTGCATAAAACATGGTATACATGGTGTTACAATAATTTACAATAAAGATCTTACATGTTTTGCCAGAATTGTACTTAGCATGCATATGTTCACTTAATACTAACGTGAGAATTTGTTATCCACAAATTCTTAAAGACTATAGAAATTTTTCGAGTTTAACCAGTCAAACAATTTTCCCTTAAATAATCTGGAGTTTAAGTTTTTTATGCTACTCGGTATGTTATTATATATACTAACACAATTATATAAGCAGCTTTTATTATATTTAGCAAGCTTGGGAAGATCATGCAGAACGAGGGATTAGAATACGAAAGTTTTTTCTTTTTTTAATATGGCTATGACCCCTAAGATCGAATGCTGAAGTGATTCTCAGTTTCGCTGGACGTACATATAGTGTATTTACAATTATATAGATAAGGAAACGGGGTGATGACTGGAATGATTTGTGTTTATATAATGGTCCATATTTTGGTTTTGATTCTTCTATGACTTGAGGCAAGCCTACTGGTATAATAATTGAATTTTTATTCAGACAACCATTGGTTCATTACTTTTACATTTATATTATTAGTATTAACTCAAAAACTATGTTAGTACCTAATAACTCAGACAGACTTAGTCCTCTGGGTGAGGCTCCACACCAGTGGGCTCTCTAACCTATTGCCTATTACATTCAGGATGCTGTTACTGCTCCCACGCAATATGCTTAGCAGTAAGGCTGTCTTTTTTCACCAGGTGGTATCAAAGCCGTCTGTGCGCGACTCAGCGAAAATTGTTGACGCACTGCAGAAGCTTGGCAGACGTAACAGCACCCTGTAGGCATTGCTAAACTGGATGCGCAGATAATTGTAAGCCCTTTGGGTATATCTGAACTACAGGCTCGCTGAGTACAGAGATGTGCAATATGCTTTGAATAAGGTTACTTTCACCACGTCTGTACATCGAGCGAACCTACGGGCCAGCATGTTCGCCTGGACTGACAATGCCCTGCGCTCCCTCTCCATGTCAACACCATCTCCAAGATTTTCGGTAACCATATGCCCAAGATACTTAAGAGGAATACCTTTGAGTAACACTGGTGGAATAACAGTTGGGCACTTTGTACCCGCTTTGCAGATCATAGCACACACACTGATTTTTTAACATTATAACTATAACGGCTATACCCCCGAGACTCCTCCGGCTCCCGGCTGTCATTCGTGGATCTTTGAAAGTCGTTACGGGTCGTCAGAAGCCCGAAAGTCTGACAACCAGTCTTACCAAGGGGTATCGTATTACCCAGTTACTAGGTTGTGGAGGTCAGATAGGCAGTCGCTCCATGTAAAATACTGGTATTCAGCTGCATCCGGTTAGACTGGAAGCCAACCCCAACATAGTTGGGAAAAGGCTAGGCAGATGATGATGATGATAACTATAATGGCTATAGTTATAATGTGTGGCCGTATACTTTCCACATACGGCAAGCAACTTCCGCAATGCACAAATCGAGGTAGCCAGCAGCACCATATCATCGGCATAGCTAAGGTTGTTTACACTGACGCCATGTACGTACCATCTTCTTCGATTAGTGCATTTACATATAGGTTAAAAAGCAAGTGCGAGCTCCACCCCCCCCCCCCCTGCCTCACTCCGCATTCCAGTCTGTATTCACTCGACAGTACACTCACCCACTTTACATTTATTTTTCTCATTAAGGTACCAATACCTAAAAAGTGATGTCAACTCTGGCGGCAGGCCCGTTTCCTTTAGCTTATGCCATAGCATATCATAAGACACTAGGTCAAATGCTTTCGAGAGGTCTAGAAAGCAAGCATGAACCGGGGTCTGTCTGTCAGTGTAATATTTCACCGTGTGCTTAAGGCTAAGAATAGCAGTCTCAGTCGACAAGCCAGGACGAAAGCCGAACTGGAGCTAGACCACCACCTCTTAAAGCAGTATTATTGTAATCTTACTTGAGTGTGGGAAAGAGATGGAGCTAGACATCCTGTATAACTTCATCTCGTTCTCACACTGAAGTAACATTAAAATAATACTGCTTTAAGAGGTGGTGGTTGGCCCCCTGAGCGTCATGTAACTTAACATGCTTGTTCAAATATAAGTTAAGCACACTATCAAATACCTTCGCTACAATCGTGGCTAGCGAAATGGGTCTTTAGTTAGATTTTTCAGACACATCCCTCGTTTTACTCTTAGCAATCGGTACCACCAGAGTTTTCATCAGGGCAGGGGGTAGGTGTGAGTGATTTACGCATAAATTAAATAACATTGCAAGTACTCTAGGAAGGTGGAAACCATCATGCTTGAGTTGTTCCACGCTGAGAGCGTCTTACCCCGGTGATTTTCCTCCCTTCTTACCCCTAACAGCACAATCAATATCCTTAGCAAGTATTAAAATTGAAATATTCATCCCCTGAGTCTCAGCATCGAACCGTCCGCATGCTGGTCCAAAGGCTGACTTTACTACAAATTGTTCATTAAAACCATTAGCAATGTCCTTAGGGCTAGAAACACCGTCGACACTCACTGGGATGCCAGGTCTAGTATTCAATTTATTTGTACACTTCCAAAAACTTTTAAAGTCCTTATTCGTGTAGTGTGTCACCATCATGTCCATTTTTATTTGTTCTTGATAGTTTTGACACCACTTAAACTAACCTTTAAAACATTTTTGCGCCTCAATCATGTCTCTGAATAATGGCCCGCTAGCTGGCTTACCGTAGTTTATCTATGTATTAAATGTTCGCCTGGCACCCGAGTAAGACTAGCTCACGTGCTTATTTCACCCTGCTAATAACTCTCCATGTTTGCCATTCTTCAGCATACAGGTAGTAGTCACAGCCTTTCGTGACACATTAATCATATCATCATATAATTTATTGACAGTATCCTTATGGGAAATATTGTAACAGATTTTTCCACAACAACTCTGAAATTCACATGGGAAATATATAGTTTTTAAATGTGTATTACATTTTTTTGTGTACTCGTTTCTCTGCTCTGGGCTCCTATCGCCCCATTTAACTTTATTACATGGTGTACTTTTCAATAAGATTTTTTGTGTAATAACATTACATTTAACAACTAATGTATAGTGGTCTAACCAATACACATCATACTTTACATATACATGGTGTAACATAAATAACGCACAACCTCTTAATTGGTCATTGCACTCATCATTATGAACAACTTTTACTACGGAATCAAATCTGAAATCGCGAAAAAAAATCAGCTGTTCACTACATTTATGTTCGCATGACTCGCCAAAATGTAGGGAACATCTGATAATTTTTTCACGATTTCACGTTTGGTCCCATAGTAAAAGTTGTTCATAGTGATGAGTACAATGACCCCTTAAGAGGTTGTGCGTTATTTATTTTACACCTTGTATATCTACAATACACGGCCACGAGGCCCTTGTGACAATACAATGGTCTAGCCATCTACGACACCCGTGTGCCTCACTAATGAAAGTGAAAGTATCGACTGATAAACACAGTTTACGAAATGGATCACAATAATTTATATCTACAAAACGTATACACTTGGTTGAAAGCTTAAAACTCGTAACAGCAAATATTTGGCTGCCAAAATCACACTATCATGGACCAACGGTAAGTACAAATAGAATGTATTATTTTTTTTACGTGGATTACGTATAGTTCGCTGTTGTTATATACTTATCTGGTCCCTACATTAAAGTATTAAGGATTAAGGTATAAAAGTGTTTGTAAAAATAATAAACGAATATTTCTTTACCATTTGCTCGTTACATTTCAATTTGAAGTCGAATATTAATGAAAAACAGACGCCAAATACCGCAGGTGTTGCTTTTTGCTCGGATGAAAATCAATTTCGAATATTAAAAAACAAACAAGGTTTGCAGAGAAAAGAAGTTTAATACAACTGTTAGGATTTTTTTTTTCTAATATAATTTATAAAGATTTGATTTGAATGGCATGTGTATGTATTTTTAATTTAATGTAATGTCTTGTCTTGTCTTTAATGACTTGTCTGAAAATAAATGAATTATTTTTAGAATGTAGGTAAATATCGGCAGTTTTTTTCTTATCATAATTTCTTTTGTTTTCGGTGAAAATCACCTAGGTACATAGGTAACTTACGTTATGTTGTTAGGTAAAGTAATGTAATGTGGATATACAATGTTAATTATGCATGTTCTTACAATAAAGAAGAAAGGCTAATCAAGTCTTATGTCAGAAAATCATACAGTGTGAGTCTTTATAATGTGCACATATCGAAATGAGGGAATCTATGCTTAATTTTATCGACGGAAAAAATGTTAAAAAAAATCTAAATATTTATTTATATTTTTTATGGATTTTTAAAAAAAATTGTTTGCTTTTGTGACCCCAGTGTATACAAAACTGTGTAACTTTTAAACTAAACGATTTATCACGATGAAACAAACTCCATAATGTTTGGAAGTAATTAGGTGTCGTCATAAAATAAAAATTATGGAAAAAAAATAGCCACATTTAAAAATAAACATTTTTGTTTGGCAAAAATCTGATTTTTTTTCATTAATTTTTACAAAAATTGTAAAATTTCTCAATAACATGCCCCCATCACCTTCTTTTTTTATAACTTTAAGTTATTCTTCATTGTATTAGGAACCTAACGGTAAAAATTGCATGTTTTTAACTCAACCCCAACATTTTTTATCAACTGTCAAAGAAAGGCCCAACGCATAGCTATTGTTTAGCAGGTAGATAAACTTTCTTTTGAATGTGCGCAGGTCGGGGAGGTAGGGCCAGCCAAAGGAACTTGAATTATGACAGATGTCAGACTGGCAGTCGCTCCGAATTATTCGCCGCTGCTACATGTGTTTCGGTACTTTCGTTCGCTGGACTTTCATAACTTTCGTTCGCTGCTACATGATGCCGCGTTTAAGTGAATTTTCCCCGGCACACATCGCCGACATACATTTTTATTATGGAGTGGGACAAGGAAGTGCCAGAGCTGCGCGCGCGGCTTACATAGCTGCGTATCCTAACAGGCAACCAGTGCCATCTGCCCGAAACTTCCAGGAAGTTCACAGAAGGTTGTCGATCACTGGACTTGGATCAAGTAGAGATCGTCGCGAGCCACCTCAAGTAATTATTGATGCGGCTACTGAACAAGCAGTATTAAGTGATTTGTTTGCTGATCCATCCATAAGTACTAGACGACTGGCTCTTCGTCACGGAATATCCCAAAAATCAGTGTGGCGTATTTTAAAGAAAGAAGGATTGCATCCTTATCACTATCAAAGGGTGCAACATCTACATGAAGACGTAGACTGGCGTCCAAGGTGTGTGATGTCCACGTGGATTCAAAGAAAAACCAGAGCAAACCCAAACTTTCCAAGAAAAATACTATGGATGGACGAAGCGACATTCACTAGAGACGGTATTACTAACTGTCGAAATTTACACAGATGGTGCCGCGCAGGTGAAAACCCGAAACTGAAACGGTCATCTACTTTCCAAGTAAGATTTTCGATAAATGTTTGGGCTGGTCTTATCGATAACATGTTGATTGGACCAGTCATATTGCCGAGAACGTTGACTGGTGAAAGATTTTTAAGTCTGTTGAGAGATGATATGCCTCAGTTATTGGAAGATGTCCCACTGGCTGTGCGTCAAAGGATGTTTCTTCAGATGGACGGATGTCCTGCCCATTACGCTACAAATGTAAGAAGATTTTTAAACGAAAATTATCATGACAAATGGATCGGCCGGCAAGGACCTGTAGGGTGGCCTGCGCGTTCACCCGATTTGACGCCCCTTGATTATTTCCTATGGGGGACCATGAAGCAACGCGTCTACAGTACCCCCATCAACAGTGAGGCCGATTTGCGTGACCGCATAATAAACTGTGCGAATGATATTCGCAATGATCCCGAAATGATAAGGAGAGCGACACACCAAATTCTAATTCGCGCGGCTTTGTGTTTACAACAACGAGGTGGACATTTTGAGAACCTGATGCATTAAATTTTGTATTTAATAATAAATGGGTTTCAATTGAACTCTTTTGCATTAATTATCATCCCAAACAAACCACCCTTATGAGAACAATACGATTCCGCGTTCGGAGTGCCATCTTTGAAACGACCCGCGCGCATTCACAACAAAGTTAACAAAAAAAAGTTTATCTACCTGCTAAACAATGTGCGTAGCTATGCGTTGGGCCTTTCTTTGACATTTGATAAAAAATGTTGGGGTTGAGTTAAAAACATGCAATTTTTACCGTTAGGTTCCTAATACAATGAAGAATAACTTAAAGTTATAAAAAAAGAAGGTGATGGGGGCATGTTATTGAGAAATTTTACAATTTTTGTAAAAATTAATGAAAAAAAATCAGATTTTTGCCAAAAAAAAATGTTTATATTTGATTATGGCTATTTTTTTTCCATAATTTTTATTTTATGACGACACCTAATTACTTCCAAACATTATGGAGTTTGTTTCATCGTGATAAATCGTTTAGTTTAAAAGTTACACAGTTTTGTATACACTGGGGTCACAAAAGCAAACAATTTTTTTTAAAAATCCATAAAAAATATTAATAAATATTTAGATTTTTTTTAACATTTTTTCCGTCGATAAAATTAAGCATAGATTCCCTCATTTCGATATGTGCAGATTATAAAGACTCACACTGTATACAGGGTTATTGGTAAAACACTAACAATCTCCTAAGGGATCATTTCACTCTTCATTATAAACAACTTTTACTATGGGACCAAACCTGAGATCGCGAAAACGAAAATCTGCTGTTCCCTACATTTGACGAGTTATGCGAATATAAATGTAGAGAACAGCTAATTGTTTTCGTGATTTCAGGTTTGGTCCCATAGTAAAAGTTGTTCATAATGACTAGTACAATAACTCCATTGGAGGTTGTTAGTGTTTTGCCAATAACTCTGTATATCGCTTAAACAAAAAATTGCAACACAACAAGGTTATTTTGGCGCGCGGGTAAAATGAAAACCAAAATCTATATCTTGTTTTGCCAATACAATTTCTGTGATACAATTTTACAAATGTTTACTAATAACGTCAATGTCATTCTAGCGCCAAAATATCCTTATACGGCCGCTTTCTATAATACAGAGTGTAAGGGACAGCCCTCCGCAGACTGATGGGGTGAATTCAGTATAACATACTAAGATGACCGGAACATGAAATTATTTCAGGAACGTTATGGGAATCCAATAAACCTGGTTTGTTTTATTACCTCACACGCAATGTGTCGTTACCGTGACAAAACGCGCGTAGCGAACAGCAGCGCAGCGAGCATCCATTGCTGATTTATCGATTTTAGCTGTTTTATTTACATAAATGGAGTGTTGCGTACTGATAGTGTAATTTTACACTGAATAAAGGAATAGTAACTGAAAATACGATTTAAATAAAAGAAAATTTTCCTGAGAATATTTCCGGTGGAATATGATTCAAAATAAGGAATGAATAAATGCACCCTGTTAGTTTGCGGACAGCTATCCTTACATCCTGTATATCTCAATCACCCCGCTTCATCCCAATCCTTGTCTGTAACCAATCAACGGCCAAGTTTGTCAATCCGAGTCTTTGGGAGGGCAAATCATAATCAGCCGTCAAAGATTGCGGATCAAAATGATTGAATTCTGACTGTAAAGAATGGACTGAGCGTTCCGTATGCGCAGTGAATACAGACCGAAAATTACGAGAGAAACAAAGCGAATGTGCGGCCAGTAGTTGTCTCTTTCTAGAATTCCGATTGGTTCAATGATGTTTAGACTTTAATGTTTATACTTTCATGCTTTTCGACGTTCAAAGTGCCTTATAATGTCTATTTGAAATAAATGATTCGACTTTGATTTTGATGCTTGTAAAATATCAGTATAATCTTTAAAATTACTGGATAAGGGTCATATTCAAAATAATTGTATATTTACTACTGTCTTATTGTCCAACCCAATTATTTTTATATCGAGATACAATTGACTAGAATTTCATAAACAAACAGATTAAATGTTTATTTGAGCTTAATAAAAAACAACGAAACATTTGATACAGCTAAACAATTCTTAAAAAAAAATGAAACCAAACATTGCGTAGATTCCGTTTCATACAAGTATTCAATGTCCACGTCTTTGACGGTAAACTAAAAAAAATAATTTAACTATTAACCATTACACAAAAGTTTAAAAAAAAAAACTATATTCAGAGAATATTGTTTAAACTTTCAACACTTCACTAAACAAAATATAAAATACTATTTATTGTTCTTCAAATTTAATTTATTAATGAGTCTCCTGATTTTACACATATCTGTTATTCTTCTCTGTTATGCTATTTTAATATTATTTCCATGGTAATAAAGAAATTTGTTATACTGGCAACATTAGTCCACTACCTGTCACTACACGACGTAAGAATAAATGATCGGCCGTTTTGTTCAATATAGTTTCTCAGCTCGTTTCGTTGTCGAAGAAAATTAGACTTTTAAAAGTAAATATTCAATGTGAGACGTTTAAAATAGCGGTTAGTAAGTTTACTGTTTTATTACTCATACTAGAAAATGTCTGTATTGTGCTAATTGTTTTAAATATAAAATATTCGTATAACATTTAAATTAGTGTGGAAATAAATAGATTTGTAGGTTAGACACGTGCAATTAATTCATATACGTTATTTTATCCGTCACTTTTTCTGTTACGTAACAGATATGAATGATTAGGCGTTATTCACATGGTGTCACATATACATTAATGATAATAAAATATTAATTATACTTACTGCACCTCAGGTTAGCAAAAACATTTTTTTTTTACTTCAATTTATTTGAAGTGTGTAAAGTTTTCGAATAATGTGCCCTGTATTGCATTGCTGTGCCATGTATTGTCTGTGTGTGCATGTTTTACTGGGTATATCACCGCTTGCGCCGTTTGTACTAACCGCACAGCCTCGCCGACGCGTACCCGGCCTCTCGTCGTCGGCAGTCTCAGAATCAGTTAAGGGGGATGCGCCACAGTAGCCCGCGAAATTCAAATTATCTCACGTTTTTTACAATTTGTAGGTCAGTGGAAGGTTGTATGTTGATTAAAATATGATTCACGGCCGTAACAATTATAGTATAGTATAGTTATAGTTTTACATAATTATAATCATTAGAATCCTTTCGCCTTAATATTAATACCTACACTACCATCGTCGCGTATCACATTTTGATCTACATACAACCTACTAGAGCTGCAATTTGCAAAAACCGGCTAAGGGCATCGTCGTCGTGTCGGACCATGCACAATGTAGGGTTCCGTAGTTGGGATGAACTTATCCCAAGAACAAACTTGGGAGATTAACCGTGTTATTTTCAGACCATAGAAACCTTATCGCTCACCTAGCAATATATTGGCACATCTACATTTTTCATATTTTGCAGTTGTCAACACTTGCCCTAATAATTCCTTTCTGTTATTTTTCTGTTACAATCAAATAATATTCATATTTGTTTCCTATCCGTAACTTACAATTATTTTGAATATGACCCATAAATTTATGAATAATCAATCAAATAAAGCTATCAAGTCTTAGTTCGTCTTAGAGAAAAAAAATCTAATATTAATATGATAAAAAAAAATATTCTTACTTTTAATAATTTATTGTCTCCATTTCTCTTGTGAAAAAAAAAAATAATGATAAAAAGAAATCTTTTCGTCTCGAACCTAAGCCAGTAAAGTCTAGAAATAATGATTAGTAACATATAGAAATAAATACTTTTTCTATTATATATAACTATAATTTTCAATGTTTTTCCTGTTAATTAAAACAATTGGAACACCGCGCCTTTGTTATTGCAGGCTTGCAGAAATTAAACAGGTATTGGCCGCACAGTCGCCTTGTCTCTTTCTAGAGAGTAGTCACTTGTGTGAGGCTAACGCTTAGTTCGTTCTTTAAGTCTATGCTTGCAGCACTCTATGATTGGCTGACATTTATTAACACAGAAGGAAAGAAGGAAAATTATATCGTATTTGTGACCTGACCCATCCACCTATTTCATGGAAACTCGACGTACTGTCGTAAGGAGACTTATTTTAAAAAACTATCTTGAAAGCCTTCACGCTTATCTTTGAATAAGATAAGCAATCAACATAATTACAAAGTTAATACTGAAAAAGTTAAATAAACGAATAAAACAAGCCGTTACCTCCTTTGTTTGCTCACACAATTGAGCAAGGCGCTACTTTTCTTTAATCAATTATGTTTCACAATGACAGGTAGCGACCATTACAACTGTGTTTAGTTTTTTTTTACATGTCAGAATTTGATACTGAAATTAAGCAGATTTTAACATTTTTATTTATCAAGAACCTCGTATACTCATTATTGTATCGTTTATAAATTTTCTTACATAGGTATTAAATATTTTTTTTTATTTCTCAGTATCAGCCCGGAGTCTGGATTTGTGCCCGGTTGATGTCAATAGGCTCACCCCCTATTACATAGGACTTAAACATAACTGGCAAAATGTGGGTGTACTACAGGTACACCTCTGCCTAACCATTCGGGGAATACAGGCGTAATGTTACGTATGTTCAATATTTCTTTTAAAAAATGCCCACTGGTATCGGGAACAGGGTCCAGGTCAGGGGACAGGGTCCAGGTCAGGGGACAGGGTCAGGGCTCCAAAGAGACGAACCTATTTATGTAGCAATTATTAAGTATATGTAAGTCATTTATTTTTGAATTTTCTGACATACCTACTTTACAACTACAAATTGACTTTAATAGTTACTCAATCTTAAGATTTATTTTTTTGATGGCACTTTTTAATTATTTTTTACGGTTATTATTGTCGCATCTATTTCGGATGTGCCCGACTAACTCCGACTTCAAACGAAGATCGTAGTCATGAGTTCATCGCACGGCGAAATTGCAAGTCAAACCACTACTCAACAAACCCTGTGTATACAAAAAGCTTTCCAATTACATTAAAATACGAACCGATGTTCACAGAATCTCAGAGCAGAAACAAAAGGCGTAACTTTTAATTCCAATCCGCTCTAAAACTCCATTGTATAAACACGATCCACAATTGCACTTAAGTCAGATTTTTTCCTAACCGTCTTAAGGCTAGTTAATCAAACCTTGAACTAAAAGCTCTCGAGAACTTTCCAAGATCTCTTTCGCGGTAATAAAATAAATTAAAAAAAACGCTTAAAGTACGTACTGTAGGTAGTGCAGTCTTCATTTATTCAACGGGGGAATTGAAGTAATTTCCAGAAGGAAAATTAAAAAGAAACGAGCTTATCTTGGCAGGCCCTCGCAATTACAGCATTGCTAAACAAGTTAGGTTTTTGCTCGTACTTCTTTCAGGTTTTTAGGGTACTGTACACAAAGGGCGACAACGGGACCCTATTACGGGGTCCGACCGTCTGACTTTCACAATGCTGTATCTTAGTTAGCCAGTTGATATTTTCACAGAATACTCGTATAAGCGTTACTACGGCATCTATACTAATGCTGGCTGCTACCCGTGACTTCGTCTGCGATCCAGGATGAAAAGTAGCCTATGTTCTAACCCAGCTCATGGTCTACCCATGTGCCAAACCATAACAAACAAACTCACTTTCGCATTTATAATATTAGTTAGGATTATAAAGAGGTAAAAAAAATTGAGATTGTATGTAAGTGTGAATCTGCGTAACTTCTGATCTGATTCCAAAATTTCTTTCACGGATGGCACTGTATTGCCGAGTGGCATAGAATATGTTTTATTTTAAAACTATCTATGCCCCGCGACTTCATTCGCGTGGATATCGTAAGATACACAATATACTAAAATAACAGCCACATTTTAATAAAACTCGCTCGTCCTCCGACCCGCCACGATATTACCTACTTCGTTTTCGCCTAGTGTTCTTTGTGACTTTTATCTTTTTGCTCAGCTCCTAAGGGTCTTAGCGTGATGTAAGATACCCTATAAGTATCCTCGAGAATTGGGCTACCAAATGCAAAAAGAATTTTTCAAGCCGACTTTTTGTTCACAATTTCATAGGTTTTAATTTTTTTGCGCGGATCCCTAATTATTTTTCTAAAATAAAAGTAGCCTAAGTTACCCGACGTAACATCAGCTATCTGCCAGTGAAAGTCCGGTCAAAATCGAAACAGCCGTTTCGGAGATTAGCCGGAACAAACAGACAGACAGACAAAAAATTTAAAAATTGCTTTTTTGATATAAATACCGTATATACTTTTTTATGCATTTAGTAAAAAGTTGTTATTTTGATATTACAAATAGATACTTCAATTTTATTTATTTGTATAGATGAACAACAAACACGCGGACGAAGTCGCGGGCAGACGCTATTTGCTAGACAAATAAGATACCAACTATTCCAGTTTTGGTGGCACGGAACCCTCAATCCGTTTGGCCAGTTTTTGTAAAGGGCAGCGTACTATCTAGTTAATCTTTTACGTTCCGTCCGACCAGACTCGCTTAATATCAAAGATACTGTCGTTGTGGGAATTTTTAATTAGCAACGCCACCTTATTTTATAAGTTGCTTAATTAGAACTGTCAGGAAATACATTATAAACGTAATTAGATGTAAATCCTCACCGACAATGAGCCTTTATGTTTTATTTATCTGTTAGTCTTTTTGAACTTTTGATAAATGAAAGTTTTTCCAGGAATTCATTTTCTCTTTCGAAGGAAAGGTGCTTCTTGCGACTATTGAATCGGTTTCAATTTGTAAACTGGTAGCGAAGTGGTATACGACGAAAGGGTAGCCCGCGAAAATCAAATTTTCCCACGTTTTTTACAATTTGCAGGTCAGTATTGGGTTGTATGTTGATCAAAATATCATTCGCGACCGTAACAAATATATATTTACAGAATTATAATCATTAAAGTCATCAATACAACTCTCTAACACCAAGTAATCCTATTGAATGACTATTTCATGAAATCTTGTATTACTGATTGTAATTATTATAATTCTGTAATTACATATTTGTTACGGTCACGAATCATACTTTAATCAACATGCACAGAGACACTGAGCTAAAAATTGCAAAAATCGTTAGAAAATTTGAATTTCGCGGGCTACCTTAGAGCTTCCCATTTAAATAAAAACTCCAGTTACCTACCTAAGTAGAAGGATTTTCTTAACAATAATAAATAACAGTATTTGGACGTTTTGATCTTGGACATTACTGACATAACTGGCGAAATTTGGGTGTACTATAGGAACACCTCTGCCCAACCCTTCGGATATACAAGGCGTGATGTTACGTGTTATTACTGATATCGGTGAAGGCAAACATCGTGAGGAAACCCAGGCTTTATAGTTAGTCTGAAATCGCCAACCCGTCTTGAGTAAGCCTGCTGTTCTCTGTATGAGAAGAGGCCTTTGCCCTGCACTGGGACAATAATAGGCTGATATTATTATTATCTCCTTTATTTCATTTAAATACTTACAAATTGCATTATTGTTATTATACAATGTGTAACATAAATAACGCACAACCTCTAAAGGGATCATTGTACTCATCACTATGAACAGCTTTTACTATGGGGCCAAACGTGAAATCGTGAAAAAATATCAGATGTTCCCTACAGTTTAGCGAGTCATGCGAACATAAATGTAGGGAACAGCAGATTTTTTTTTTCGCGATCTCATGTTTGGTCCTATAGTAAAATTTGTTCATAATTATGAGTACAATGACCCTTTAAGAGGTTGTGCGTTATTTATGTTACATCTTGTATATCCTATTTGCGACGACTAACTACATACATACATATTAATATAACGTTCCCACTGCTAGGATACAGGATTCCTCTTTTCGTGAGGGAGTGGGCCGTAATCACCACCACGCGGGCCCAGTGTGGGATGGTAGACGTCACATGTCTTCGAATTTTTGATTCTAGGACATGCCGATTTCCTCACGATGTTTTCCTTTACCGTTTTGAGAGCAGTGGTGATGAAATTATTTACACAAAGTAAAGCGCCAATCTGTGTTCGAACCCATGACCTACCACCAACTCGTAAGTCGGGGCCATTACCAATGGGCCACCATCCTCTCCTCTCGACTAACGTACTATATTCAAAAATAAATTTCATGACAGTGAAGTAGGTACTTAGTCGCCAAGGTGTTTAATTTACTTATTTTTTTTTATAAAACAAAAGCTAAACAAAACAAAATAAATTCAGACACGCGAAATGTTAGTATCTTTTAGTTTTTAATAACGCAGTATAGAATATAAAATTTGCCAGCAACAGATGGTACGAATGTCGGGTCGCTGTACTGAAAATAATATTCATACGAAGAAAGCTCAAAGACTAACAGCATACTTCGAGCTTACACGGGCTGTGCTTTACACAGTGTTCAAAATACATTGAAGTTTAGCCAAAGTACCCGTTTTGTTTGACTTAGTCCAGCCCGCAATGTATTAGGGTTACGGAGATAAAATGTATGTTTGTCGTTAGTTAGTGATGTAGTTTCACGTAAATGGTATGCAAAGCTGCTCTGAGTAGGTTGGTAAAGTGACCCTGACAGGCTTTTAGTCGCACCCGGCGAGGGCCCAGCAACCCTTGCCGTGTACCATTTAATTTTGAACAGTAATATCGTGTTTTGTTATTAAATATTTCTGTTAACCGTGATTTTCGGCGTGGGAAGTTAACTAACATCGTTATTATTAAACTTTATTTAGTTTCGGCTTTAAGTATTAATATTTGATGCTTACATGCTCTATATTTTATAACGGTGTTTGTTTTGCTTCTAAAAATAAGCTTTTTAATATTTGTTGTACAAAATCTTAAACGAAACGATGTTTGAAAGAAGTAAAAGGTTACTATCAATATTAAGCCTGAGAAATCGAAGAACAAACCACATAATCGTATGATTTTAAAACCCGTTACAGACACCCATAACACCCCACAAAATCTATTTATAATTCCGCATAGCATTACAGCAAAAACATCCCCATAACATAACCATAATCCCATGGTTATCACGTAATGAAACCTCGGCGCTATCACACCGTACCTGAAAAAAAAAGACGCGGGCGTCATCTAAGCATTTCATTTAAAAATAACGCGATCCTTCCGGTATACTGGAGATTGAATGGCCTCTTTTGCCCGGAGATACCCGGCCGGGCTACTGGAAGGGTAAATTGGTACATTCAGAGGCCACATTTCGGACGTACAGACCATTATTGGGGTCTCGGACGGGGAGGAAGACGCCGATTTTGTGCGGACTCTCGCTCAAACGCTTATTTACCTGCGCGACCGGTGTGACGCTTTCTTTGTACCGTCTAATGGAAACTTTATCTTTGAATGTGTAATGGACCAAAAGATAGAAGTGCGCATTTAAAATATTTTCTTCGAAAGGAGACACGAGTAAATAAGATTATAACTTCGTTAGGCAAACGGTCTTTATACTGATTGGTTTCTTGGGTTACATATGTCTCAGAATTATTCTTAAGTTGAGTTTTATTATAATTAAATTGTAATACTTTACATATTCATAATAATAACAGAGTACCTACTTGCATTATCATTTTTCGGTGGGATTAAAACCAAATCTCTTTTCTACTATTGGCTCTCTTCATGGTACATTCGTGCCTATCCAATCAATCATTTCGTTTTCTGCCAAAAAAAATCCATTTTCGGTTGTAGCAAAATCAGCCGTAACAAAACTACCACAAAGGAACGTTGTTCAGATCAGTCAGAGTTATTTCAACGCTGGCCTTTTGGGAACTATATAGCTGCTGAATTAATCCATCAGCTCATCCTATCACATTCACTACGTCTAGTTCTCTGTTTTTAAGGTCGTTGAGACGTTGATCTATCCAGCTACGGGGCATCCCGTGCTGCAAAATATCTCATGATATTATTTTGTCCTGTAGGCCATCGAATGTAAATAATATGAGACAGGCGACAACGATTATACCTGTCATGCTTGTAATTAGGACGCCTAAGTAATTAATTACGACGGGTCTTGTGTCCTTTCTCATCTTATCGTCATAAATGTTATTATTTTCTTGACATGTCTAGGGTCTGTGTTAATAAAACGCCTTTCATTTGACCTCCTAGTGCTATTATTAGGTAGGTATACAGGGATACAGGGTGCAGGGCAGAGGAGGGGCTCGTATCTAAGTAATAACAGCCGCACGGCTCGATCGACCAGGTTAAACTACGCTTGCCGCGGTTGGCCCGTGGATGGGTCTATACATATCAAGACCCTCCTCCGTGCCTCAGAAAGCACGTTAAGCTGTTGGTCCCGGCTGTCATTCGTGAACCTTTGACAGTCGTTACGGGTCGTTAGAAACCCGGAAGTCTGACAACCAGTCTTACCAAGGGGTATCGTATTACCCAGTAACTGGGTTGTGGAGGTCAGATAGGCAGTCGCTCCACGTAAAAGACTCTGTATTCAGCTGTATCCGGTTTGACTGCGGAAGCCGACTCCAACATAGTTGGGAAAAGGCTTGACAGATGATGATACAGGGATACAGGCTGTAACAAGACCCATCACATAGCCCTTATATTTACGTAATCTGTACATCAAACTAAGGCAAAACTAAGGCAAACTAAGTACATTGCGCAAAAATTATTGCTGCGAAATTACTTTGGTGTATAAGACGGCAGCGCGCAATGTAACGCATGCAAAACATTGTTTAAGGGTGCATGAAATGGTACAAGTTGTAGGGGTACAACATTTAAGGCAAAATGGTATTGTAACGGGGTCGGAAGCATTGGTATGGTCAAAAGATGCATATATAGACTTTTTTTTTTAATTCTATTTTTTTATCGCTGAATGGGCCTGCTCTTGACCTTGATCACGCCTGATGGAAAGCGACGGATGAGGTCTATGACATGAATGAAATCTCTATATGCTCAGTTACATTAAAATAAACCCTTAATCCCCCTATGTTTATAACGGTGAACGTGTAGACGAAAATTTATTGAAATTCCTCTAATTACAATCGAATAAAACTGTTTTTCTTATAAAAAATGCTAATTTTGAGGAAACTGCGATTTTTTCTATCGCGCCAAATTGTGTCAATCGTGTTTTGGCCCTCGTAAAGAAAATCTTCAATTTTTATAATCATGAAAAAGAATAAGGCAAATTTGTAGTTTTTGAGGACAGAAATTGATTTTGTGTGCAGCCGAATTGGGTTAAAATATCTTCTTTGGGACCCATTTCGCCTGAAAAATTTGTTTTCGTGAAAAAAACATTGTAATTTTAACCTTCAATATCTCCGTAACCAGAAGGTATGGTCCAGTGCAAAAAAAAAATATCACAATGACGGGACGAACAAATTTTAATGACTTGGCTTTTCGCCAGTAATTCGCCGGTTTAAAAGGAATTTTTAGACCCGTTATTTGGTAATTCGCCAGTTTAAAAGGACTTTTTAGACCCGTTATTTGGTCATTCGCCAGTTTAAAAGGACTTTTTTATACCCGTTATTTGGTCATAGGCTAGTCTAAAAGGACTTTATTCTTTTTTTTTTTTCAAATGTATGTAATGCAAGTGACATTAATTACGTATGATGTATTATAAAAGTACCTTATGTTACGGCTATTCGTGTGTACAATCAGTTACCACCAGCAATTAAGCAATTAAATGGAAATATATTTAAAAATAAATTGAAAAAAATGTTAATTGATAATGTATTTTATAACCTGCATGAGTTTTTTGTTAAAAAATAATATTTGTTAGTACTTAATTTCTTAAAATAGTATTACATATCCAACTTGGATAGACTGTTGAAACTAAAAATGTATTGTTTATTAATAAGAACTTTCATGTACACAGTTAGGCAATAAATATATCTTTATCTTAGTGATGCTCACAGCCTTGACTACTGCACAGTGACAGCACGTTTCAAATTTTCTATACCTTTTCCTTTTTAGTAACCAGAATGCCACAGCACTAGTTATATTTCAAAGGCGGTTTCTAAACGAAGAAACTAATCACAAATTGGTTAATAAAGCGTGTTTGCGATTAACTAAGTAGTTAGTGATTGTTTGCATCGTGTACAGACCACCGATGAAATACAATGGAATCCGCTCATTATGACTCCGCCTGTTTTGACCAACCGCTTAATATGAAGTAATTGAAGTGCGGGGTTTGGTTTTCATATAAAATTCTATATATCGGAGTTCGGATATAATGACTTCGCTTATTTGACCTATTTTTGAGAAATTATGTCCGGTTATAGTGACAAAGTGAACAAAAGCAGGCGAAAATTATTGATTTCTATAAAAATATGTAATGTATGTAAATCAATTTTTATTCTATGTAGGTTTGATTTGTGTCAGCTCATGTTTATTTTTCTAAACAGATACGTAAACTTTGTAGTTTTTCCCTCTATAAAACTAAATACGTAACAAAAATAGGAAATTATTTATTTTCTAAGGGCGACTTGTAGCAAAATGATACAAATCTCGGTTTAATTAAATCTCGATTTTGCCCTAAACTCGACTTAACTTAAATCTTATTAAGCACGTCTTACAAAGTCACATTTCACATTCAAATTAACTAAATTGAGACTAAGTCAATAATTCATTCACCGTTCATTCTTTGCGTTCCGTTTTCAAATAAAAAATGATGGCAACTTAGTTAGAGAGAAAAAAGAATTTGATTTGACAATTATGTCAATGTCAAATTGTCAATGTAGTAAAGTCAGTGTTGTTTATATTGTAGTTATGTTCTCGTGTTATTTTCTAGTTTTCTTTAGCGTCAGTCATAATATACCAATATGACATAAATTACAATGAAGAGATCTAGGGACCTAATTTAACAACGGCAAAAATAATGCATTTATTACGTCTTGTGGAAAAAATCCCGATAAATGTCAAAATGTCTCTAAAATCGGGATTTAACAACTCTAAACACCTAGATGAACTTTGACGTTTATTTAAACCGAGATTTAAACTAAGTCGATGACATGCAAGGCGTTAAATTAAGTTTAAGCTTAAGTTGAGTTTAAGTCGAGATATAAGTAAAAGCTGCAATTTGCCCTAGAGTATGCTTAGTATGACGTGTTGTCATTATAAGCGAATTCTACTGTACTACGAGTATTGCTGCTATATTCTGCGATTCATTGATGATTTGAGTTTGTAACACGCTACTCAAAAGTAGCGTCCACGAAGCTACTCAAAAGCGCTTCGCTTAGTACGCCTAAGCGAACTAACGGTTTGATATTGTTTGCCCATATGTCAAGTGTCGATTCGCGTTCCGAGGTCGCGATAACGGGGCAGATACAATGGCTTTTTTATTGTTTCTGTTAAGCACGACGAGAAAAATTTCCATGAAGTTTTCATCGGAATTGTTCAACTGCATCGCGCTCTCGCATCGCGCCTGTCTGCGGGAGCCTTTAACGACAAATTGGGATTGAGTTGCGTTTCAGAATTCGGCTGTAAATTGCCTAAAATAAAAGCCTTTATAGTGACTCGCTTAACAGCACAAAGTGAAACCAAATCGCAATAAAATTCATCATCATCATCAGTCTACAGCAGTCCACTGCTGGACATAGGCCTCTCCTATTGCACGCCATTCAGCTCGTTTCTCGGCAACTCTCATCTAGCTGCTACCAGCCACCTGGCGTAGATCGTCGCTCCACCTAGCCTGAGGGCGTCCTACATTACGTTTGCCGATTCGCGGTCTCCAATAAAATTACTTAGCTAAAATTGGATAATCCAGAAATTCCTTTGATACTGTTAGGTTAATTTAATCTTAGTTAGCATTACGTTTCAAAAGATCAAGTGGAATATAATTCTGTAATCTTAGAGTATAATTTATCTTCTTCGAAGTACCTAACGTTTCTGAGATCTGAATTATTTAGTTTATTTGGGTGTAGCCGTTTCCCCGGTTTGTGTATTTGTAACTCAAGTTCATGATAATGATATTATGTGTTGATACGGACTTATCTTTGAAGGAGCATTTTCTTGTATTAGCTACATTCTCGTACTTGCTTCGTCGTTTAGATCAATAAATGTATAGTGGTAGACTCTAGTTCCCTCAAAATTAGAGGTAGAGAGATATCTACCTCTAATTTTGAGCATTACATCATATTACATCACATTACATAACATAACATCACGCCTTTTGTTTCCCCGAAGGGTTAGGCAGAGATGTACCCATAGTAGGTACACCCACATTTCGCCAGTTATGTTTCAAGTCCCATGTAGGTAATAGGAGGCGAGCCTATTGCTATCAATCGGGCACAAATATAGACTCCGGACTGCAACTGAGAAATTCCTAATGGAAAAACCCAATAACACTGCCCGACCTGGGAATCGAACCCAGAATCTTATGCTCAGCAGCAGCGCTTGCGACCAGTAGACCAACGAAGCATTTTTTATTGTTTTATTCAGAATAAAAATGAATTGTACACAAAATTAACAACTTAAATCTAATTAATTAATAAAATTAATTATATAATCAACTCAGCCTATCGCAGTTCACTGCTGGATGTAGGCCTCTCCTAGGCTGCGCCACAACACCCTGTCCTCCGCCTTCCGCATCCAGTCTGTCTCAGCCACATTCTTAAGGTCGTAACGCCGCCCAACCCAACCGGATCCTTCTTGTCGGCTTCTTTCTCAAAGTTGTGTCTACCGAGCTGGATGACTTACTTTATAATAATCTAACTTAACTATCTATTAGCAAACTAAAAAGGGCGGCGACAAATTCCTCCGCATCGCTGGCGACTGGTAATGTACCCAAGAGACTGGCGGCATTGCCACGTTGTATGCCAATGCCTGGCCTCTGGCCAAGGTAATACAAAGACCTAATCTTAATTTTGGCCTAGATTTAATGTTGTTTTTAACGCCATGGGTTGAAAATTAAAGATATGGGTTTCATTATTATTTCGCTGTGTAATTATCTTATCACACATAAAATTACCAAGGTAACGGATTGGTGTTCTTGATATATCCTTAAGTTGCCTTTTACGAAAGTTGTGTGAAACAAACAATAAAGCGGCCAAGTACGAGTCGGACTTGCACACGCAGGGTTCCGTACAATTTGACGGGGTCCGCTAGGGCCGATGCCAGCTAGGGTTGCGGGATGTTCGAAAGAGTTACCGTGGCCTCGGCACAGTCAACTGAAGGAACACGGGTGGGTTTTAGTCAGTAAAAGTTTGACACGCCCTCCTGCTCCGCCCAGAACGGGAGAAGTCATTTGATGATATCCCATAAAAAAGGGTTCCGTACAATATCAAGATCGAGCAAAAAAAAACCCCGAAAAAACACGTTTACATAACATAACATCACGCCTTGTTTCCCCGAAGGTTTAGGCAGAGGTGAGCCTATAGTACACACACGTAAAAACACGTTTCGTGTATAATTTTTAACTTTATTTTATTTTTATATTTTTTAATTAAAGCGGCCATAGTTGTACACATTCTGTGGAAAATTCAAGTCTATTACGGTTCAAAAAATACAGCCCTATGACAGACGGACGGACAGCGGAGCCTTAGCAATGGGTCGCGTTGGCACGTTTTGGGTACGGAACCCTAAAAATGGGCATAGTACTTTTTTACAGAATAATGTTTAATCTTAACAATAAAGTGCCTTTTACACAAGTTTTTATTCTATACGCAGCCAGCTAGTTTTAATACACAACTCGCTGGGTTTTTATTATTCGCTACACCAAACTGCAACTTGTGGTCCACCGAACTATGATGCGGCCAGAACACGATAAAAAAATATGTCGTCGCTGCGCTGTTTCAGTTTAAACTTTATATTGTAACAGCGAGCATGCTAAAATCTGCTCTTTGTATGAACTTTACCCTGGCATACATAGTTTAAGAAAAAATTATATCTTTCATCAGGGTGGGCTTGTAGTAATCCGCAGTTAAATCGTCGAATAGTTACCTAGCGTATAAAATTATCTGGCTGTTTATCAGGCGAATAAATATTTTCAATTTTTCAGTCGTATATTAACTGAAGAATAGTTATATGTGGTCTTTGCTAACCACAGGGGCTTGTGGCTAAGTAATAACAACCACTCGGGTCGATGGATCTGGTTAGGCTACGCTTGCCGCAGTTGGTCCGTGGGTGGGTGACCATCTTTACATACCGAGACCTCTCCGTGCCTCGGAAAGCACGTTAAGTCGTTGGTCCCGGCTGTCATTGGTGGATCTTTGACAGACGTCTGACAACCAGTCAGGGGTGTCGTATTACCCAGTTACTGGGTTGTGGAGGTCAGATAGGCAGTCGCTCCATGTAAAATACTGGTATTCAGCTGCATCCGGTTAGACTTGAAGCCGACCCCAACATAGTTGGGAAAAGGCTAGGCAGATGATATGTCCTTTAGCAAGGGATAGTTCAAGGTCATGATGATGTACATGTAGTTTACTAAGAAAATGGAATGGTAGGTGGTGGCGGTGGTGGAGTTGAGGGCTCTGTCTACGTTGTTCTCTATTCTTGACAAACCTACTTCTCCTTCTTATCTGAGTTCCCAAATTCAATACTTATGCTCTGCCTATAGTAAAAATCTTCGTTCCACCAACAATCGTCTTCTACGATGATGTCCTTCTCACCGTTCTGGCTTCATTCATTCTTCTTTCTTTGTCCAGGCGGTCCTTCTTTGGTATGCACTCCATCTGAACATCAGGACGGCAACCAGCCGGTTATCTTTTAAAGTGAAGGCATGTGAACATATTCGTCAGAAGGTGGCGGAATTATCCCAGCGCTGATTTGCTGGAGTCGTTTTCTCCTCTATCGATCGTTATTTCTCCTGACAAAGTTTATTTATATGTACGTATGTATCTAAGTATTAGTATTTATTCTTGTATTTTATAGTTATTTCCGAGCTATCTATCCCGTATGTTTCACCTGCCATGTTTTATCTTTGCATCACCCTGACTGGTAGAAAATGCATCAGGCGTGAAGCCCGCCTTTGTACAGTATTTTTTTACTTGTGTATAAAGTTTTTATAAATAAATAAAAATGGACGTTTGGTTTGGAAAATGAATAAGTTAGGCAGCACTACCTGCAATGTCACTGTAAGGGATACCCATAGTCGCTTTCTACTACTAGGTATTGAATCCGTCACAGAGCCATGAGGTAGGTCTCCTCTCTTTTCCGTCAATCTTCCCTCCCTTTTTCATTCCTTCCTTAGTTTTTCCTAATTTTCAAATTGTCAAATTCCAAGTTACAACAGTTTGGCAGTACCTGTAGATGCTGGCAGATCTTCTTGAAAACTAAGAACAGGTACGTCCGCGTAAACTTCCATATACCACTGATGCTGCTACACGGAACCAACGCACTAAATCCAACAACACGGCTCCACAAATCCGTTGTAGAATACAAAATTCCCTCAGAATATTAAATAACTGCCAGTACTTCAATCAGGCTACAACATTAATGTCAGAAATTCGAAGTACCGTAAAACAAGGCGACGTATGCACCGAATGGGTACTTCGTTTGAGTAGTAGGTACCGCTGGCATCTGTATAGGACATAAAATTTGAGGCTTTGCTTAATGTCCTAAGAGAAGGGCTGAAGGATAACTTTAACGTCTCTAACAAGTCGTCACTTGTCTACTAATGGGTGAGACATCAAAATCAGGGTTAATGTTGACTCGCTGGGTTTAGCTTTGTTTTGTTGTTGTCTTGAAGCTTTATTTACATTCTACAGGGTGGTCCAAATAGTGATGCCCAAAAGAAAAATCTGATTTTCTCATACACAGAGGTATGATATTAGAAAATACCTCATGGATGTTCCCCGATTGTTTGTAAGGGTTTTCCAATAGGGACGGGTCGATGTTGACAGTCTGTGGCAGCCATACTATTTTGGTGGGATCTGTGAAATCTGTTGTATATTATGCAGTCAGTGATGCCAAATCACCATGGCAAGTTATACGGTTGAGCAGCATGTGCAAATGATAAAACTTTATTATCAAAATGAGTGTTCGTTAGTGCAAACGTTGCACGCATTGCGCCCATTTTACGGCAGACGCGGTGGCCCTTCAAAGTCCACTCTCCAACGATTGGTGACTAAATTTGAGACGACCGGTTCGGTAAACAACCTACCAACACCTTTACGTCAAAGGAACGCCAGATCGGCCGAGAACATCGCCGCTGTACGCGCTACAGATCAATGATAAACAATTTCTTTTGGCTTGAATTGAACAATATAGACGTGAACGACATGTGGTTCCAGCAAGATGGCGCTACTTGCCACACAGCGAACGACACAATCGACATTCTGCATGAACGGTTTGAGGGTAGAGTTATCTCTCGCAGAGGTGACGTGAATTGGCCACCAAGATCGTGTGATTTGACTCCGCTAGACTTTTTCTTGTGGGGTTTTCTGAAGTCGCAGGTCTATGCCAATAAACCACATTCGACCGTTGCCCTGAAAGCCAACATAACGCAGGCCATCGCTCGGATTCAGCCGGATCTATGCAGCAGAGTCATTAAAAATTGGACCTCTCGGATTCGTGCCACCATACGAAGCCGCGGCGGACATTTGAACGATGTCATATTCCATCCATAATGGCATAAATGGGCCTTTTAAATAAAAAATAAATTTCGTTAATATCTCACACACATCTTGTTTTATTCAATTTTAACATCGACCCGTCCTTGTTGAAAGACCCTTTAGTTTTCGAGTATTTTTTTTTTGTAATTTTTAGGAGTTTCCTGCCGGTGGAGCTGCAAAATTCATATCTTTTTTTGTAGTGGGTATTTTGCAGTTTTTTTTTTGTGACGTAATCGTCTTGAATATTATTTTCATTCGTTAAATAATAAACTTCCTAACATTCCTGCAAGTTATTCAAAAAAGTATCGATAGCAGGGATTTAAGTTTTTAGTGGGGTAGACTCAGACGTTTAAATACCTCAAAAACTACAAAAAATCGCGGAACATACATGGGGTATTTTCCGATACCCCTGGATATGAGGAATTCAGATTTTTCTTTTGGACGTCACTATTTGGACCATCCTGTATATGTATACGTATGTTGTGAGTTTATATTCTGTCGACCAAAACATACACACATACTTAAACTCACGCCTTTTTCCCATGGGAGTAGGCAGAAACTACAGAATGACACCTGCTACGATCCTCATGTACCTATGTATCTATTTACTAATCATACATAAAGAAATGTTTCAGAGATTAAGAATAAGTGATTTTTGCTATATATTTTTTTTAGATTATCGATGCTTGGTGTTTGGTTGCCTACCTTGACGTTTTATTTTATCACAGCACACCAGGGACTTCTGGAGAAGTTTTAATTCTTCCTTGCGGCTGTTCGTAGGAACATCTTTCTGAAAAGTCTCAACAATTTCTTGCTGTTTCAAAAAAATATGCTCCATTCAAATAACAGCTATCAAGCTTATTCACAGCTATAGTAGGTATACTTACTATCCACAACAAACACGCGTACACAATCTAACTATAAATAGTATAATAATTACCATTTAGTAACGTCATAAACATGAAAGGCACAATTACTATCCTCAATTCCACCCGTCATGGTCAGATATCTCTGCTGATGACCGTATATAGAAGTCATCTGTACACGAGTTTGACTATCAAAGATGACTATTAGCATATCTTGATTACTCCGAAGAATACTCTATTTGCAACTAATTTATCTATATAGAGATGTTACCACTGAAGATTAAAATTATTGTATATAGAATTGTATGAAAAACCTCTATTAAGGCGACAGCGGCAGGGTAGCCCCAGAAAGACAATATTAAAAATTAAAATTTTATTTAAGGAGAATCGGTCGGGCCGGTCAGTATTAAGTTGTTTGTCGATCAAAATATGTGTAACTTTGATCTGCAAATTGCAAAAAATTAAAGAAAAATTAAATTTCGCGGGCTCCCTTAGCGATCTCTTTGTTTTTTTTTTATTATTGCCTCTAAAGATAGTTTCAGCACGCTTAGCATGACCACCATAGAAACGGGTTTTGTATGGAAGAATAGACAACATGACAGATTATAGTAAGATTTCCAACGTTCTAAGCATGGCGATGTGTCATTTTGTCTATTCTTTCGTCGACAAAACCCGTTTCTATGGTGGTCATGCTACGCGTGCAGATTTGATCGCGTGATTGCATTTTATTCCTCTCATTCATCCATAAGTATGGCTATCGGTAATTTTTTTCCATAATCAATCTCATTCATAAACAATAGGTAGGTAAACAACTAGCTCAGGGCCCTGATTCTACTAAAACGGTTGTAGTAGCATTAGGGCTCAACTGGCAACTGCGTTCCTTGTTGAATGAATTCCGCTTGTTGCAACACTTTTGTAGCACATGAAGTAGGCTTCGATAAAATCAACGACTATACAACGTGGATCTGGACGTACGACATTAAATTAAAACGAGCACAGTACTAGTCCATCAAAACATTTTAAAACACTAAGATTAGTAGTTAATGGAAAATTTTAAAAATGCAGTTTTCAAACAAAATAAATAGCAGAATCAATTGCATAAAAAGTAAACACGCTTTACCTACGAAAAGTCACTGACTAACGGTGCGGTGCGAGGTGCGGGGCGTGACGGCGGCAATGTTTACCTATTATTACGGACTCAGATCTACATCATGTTGAAAAATAAGAAAATGAAAAATAATTTCCTGTGGCTAAAATATTCATTGGATTTGATTGATTTTTTGTATACGGGTAAACAACATGATTCTCTTTACGTGGTTTAAAGGAATGTAGATCGTCCTGTTCCACCTTGTATATTTTTCAACTCTTATCGTAAATAATATTTCATGTGCTTAAAACTAAGTCCATAAAAAACCATTTATTGCTATATACCCGTTTATAGCAACAATTATTCCACTCACGTCGAAACTTTAGTTCCGCTATAGTTGCCCAACCCGCCCGCCAGACCACGTTTCCATACACTACGAATTTTACAAAGTTTACGTTAAAATTTACAAAGCCTTTTACTACCTTTCTCTCTAATATATACATATTTTTATAAACTTTGTAGATAACTTTTAGTACGCCCAAGTGGTACCTACTTTTGTGGCATGTTTTTAAACTAAAGCAAGAAGTTAGCTTGGTTGGTACATCATTTTACTGAACATTTATCAGAATTTTTATAACAGTATTTTTTTATTGTGTTTATGTTGAAAAATATTTATTTATATTGTGAAGCAACTAAGCATGTACCCAATGAATGCAATACTGGAAGTTTCTGTTAATTCCACGGCAATTTTTTCATTAAATATCATTTTTTTTTAATTTGAGATAGGTTTGCTCTTGACTCTCATTTTAACAAAACATCCTAATAAATACAACATACTAAACTTACAGCTCTATACAACTCCCCCTGACCACTAAACGCGCAAGTACTTAGCATACAAACAAACAAGATATATGTAGATATCAATCTGCTAATTGCTCCCCGCGCCATTCTCATATGTTGTTCCATGGGCTAACGATGATGGCGTCGTTCTAGGTCGATCACACTTACCAGATCATATAGAACAGCCCTTTAAACACGTCATATAGTTATGTTAATATATTCATTGTTCAGTCCTTCTACCTACACTATTTTGCTTAGAGATAAGGCTAGATGTGGCGCAATTGGCCGTGATGCCTATTAAGTCTTTGCGTGTCGTTTAAACCCCATAGGTACAAAGTCAATTGTTTACTAATTGTGTCTGCTATTCATCTTTAGATTTTGGTTGCCAACAAATTAAAACTGGCATCACTCTCATTATGATCTAAGTTTGACTGATACCTACAAAACCAGCGTCAGGTTCAGATTCATCATCATGCCGAAAGATGTCAACTGCTGGATCTATGTCCAGACCAGACAGATAAGATATGGGCAGCAAGCGTCGCCACACCGACTAATCCTGTGCTTCTCGCATCGGAATCAAACTTGGTGGTATTAGAATTACTTTCCGTGTCAGACTTTTAACCTTTTCAAAGGAGTTTGAATTTCAAGTGCCTCATCAACAATGAATTAGTTAGGAAGTAAAACAGTGCGACAGTTCTACTTCCTAAAACCACACCGTAATCAGTCCGTACAAATAGAATTTAATTACATAGTAAAACTAATAAATCTGAAACGATTGTTCAGTTGCGGCTGACGCAATTACATTTGATAATTAACATGGGCACTGAATCGATGAGGTTGGTTAGCGAACTGTGCCGGTTGATTTTTGCGGTCTGCACTAGTTTTGATACAAAATCCTATTTCGCGGTCAGTGAATTGATTGTTTTTGTGTTCCATCGGAATTTAGATGGCATGTGTTTGGTAACATATTTGATTACAATTAAGTGGTCAATTATTAATAATTAAATTATAATTAATTACTTTAATTGGATCTTGAAACACTATTGGTTGCTGTTTTGTTTATTGACAGGTGTTGGCGAAAATATTATGTTTATTTTATAACCATAACGACACTGAAATAAAACACATGAAATAAAACAGTCCAAAAATCTAATATAATCAAAATAATAAATAACTGAAATTGCAATCTGGAGAAACAATTACCTACAAATGACAAGATTAAAAAATAACACTTCAGTACCTTTCAACTGAATATTTTTTCATAAAGCAATATTCAGAACAATACCAAAACTTGATTAGAAAAGTCAAAATTAATTGAACAGTCCGCGTCCATTGCAATAATTATAATCAAAGCATTCAAAACTACAGACTGTCGACAGCTGCGTAGCAATTTTGCGTTAGTTAAGCTGGCTTCCCACGGTGCGTGATATTGCGGACAGACACGGGTCAGCCCGCACCGACGCACCATGGGTAGAGTATCGTCCGTGGTAGCGCAAACACGTTCGTCGCGGTGCGTCCAATTCGCGGCAAGTCGGTAACGTCAAAGATTCGGTGCAAGCTTCTCTTTCACTTTGCATTTTGGAATGACAAAATGGCTTCTAATCTGACACACAGACTGACGCGCACCGTTGGAAGAGCCTTATGTGCGGTGCATGGCTATCCGTGGTCGTCGGCCGTGCGTGATAATCCGCAAAATCACGCACCGTGAGAAGTCAGCTTTACATGCCAAATAACAGGCAACTAGAACAACTAAAACATTAGCTAGTCAGCGTTGTCATCACGATAATAATTAATGGAATCGATTCGAAATTGGATCGCTAACATTTGCACTCGATATTCATGGGATAGTTGAGACCGATCAAATAATTTATCACTCATTTTTATCGATGCTGGTCGTGCCATTAGTTGCAAGTTTTAATTAAACTGATCGCACTTGTTTTTGTGTCCAATCACATTCATTTGTACAAATTTAAGAAAATAAAATTCATCAGAAAGCGATTTGTAAATTCAAATACTTACAGAAAGTTTCAATTGCTTAGCCCCGGGAACCATTAATTAGAACCCGGTGTTTTGTACCTTCGTTAAAGTTGGGTTCGGAAAAGGTTATATTCGGAAATCTGTTTGCAAATACAAAATAATACAGATAAAAAGTTGTTATGATATTCGATTTGAATTCATTTTCACGTTCCCTAATTTACTGCGTGATTGGGAATTCCTGACACAGTTTTGTCAATAAATAAATGAAGATCTGTTTTGAACTTCCTCTAAATACTAACAATACCTATAGAATTAATACTAATATACGTATAGTCACTGCTATTACTTCAAAGAATTTGATAGTTTTGATAGTGCTATAAGGTACAATTTTACCCCTAATAATTTTTTTTAATTTTTTTAGATGAGCCATAGTTTGCAAAACCTTTGCAAAACCTATCAAAAATACTACAATCATATCAACCACCAAACTCAGTACCAAGTAGAAGTCATTTAGGAGATAATAATCAAAGCGACCATGACAGTAAACCTGAGCACTCACAAATCAATATCTACCCACAAATTAATCAATAGCATTAACTTATTAGATCGTACACAACGGACGCAACTGATTACACGATCGCGTGGCCAGTAAAATGATCATTGAAATAGATACCTGTGGCGATACTTAGCTATCAGGTAAAAGACAAATAATTACGCGTAATGTAGTAGGAGATAAGTCTCCTACTGCATTACGCGTAATTATTTGTCTTGGGGATTGACGGGAAGCAATGTAAACATGGGAAAGATTGTGTGGTCATATTTAAGGGTGTGGTAGGACTTTTCGTATTATTTAATAATACGAAAAGTCCTACCACACCCTCGTTTCTATTTAATTTTATTTTAATTTATGTATTTTTTATTAAGGTATAAATAAAGGCTAGTAAAATCCTAATCCTAACTAATTATAAATGTGAAAGCGAGTTTTACGGTTTACGGTTTTAGACATTTATTTTCTCAAAAGACTTACCCAATCACTAACAGAGACAATACAATATTTAAACTTAAAAATATATGAAGCCGATTGGCGTAGTGGGTTAGTGTTATGACAAAATACATTAAGATTGATTGTTTGTTACGCTTTCCGGCTAAAATGGCTGAACAGATTTGGATGCACATGGATAGACGATGACATGGGTTAGGACATAGAATACTTTTTATTCCAATATTTCCACGGGATCTAAAATTATGCGGCTGAAACTGCGGGGCGCAACTAGTATAACATAATTGCGTCTATTCGCTTAGTCCTTTGTTGTTAACGGGGCTCCAGAATTAGCTGTAGTGCTCTTCACACATCCACATTTTCAATTAAAATAGAAACTAGCGTCAAACGTCAAAACTGCGCCAAATCACCATCGATAAATTAACTGAAACCCGTTCAATAGTTCATAATTTCATTCGCTCAAATCTCTGCTAACGAGGACCGATTGATCATCTACTGAATTCATTTTCACAGAGATTATCCGGACGTATTAAAATTAACAGAGCAATGTTGTATGGTTCTTTGGTATAATGTGGTGAATTAAGGGGTCTTAATTCACCACATTAATAGACTTAACGTCAAAACCCTCCTTGACGTTTGATTGGTTAGAGTATTGTTAAATAGGAATGTCGTGCGTAATTTCGACGCGTAAATTGACTTGATGACGCTGGCTTCTGATCAAAGTTGTTAAGTCTGTATTAGATTAGAGGAAATTGTGAGTTTAGAAGTGCCTATGTTATGCTAATTCCTCATTCAGAACTGATGCTTACTTAAGCTTCTTAACGTAGATATCCCATGATGCTCTTCATCAACCGCCAGTAAGCAACTTAACTATATTAACGGCCGAATCCAATAACCTATCTATCACCAGTTTTGGCATACTGGAGATAGAATAACCTATTTATCTATGGTTTTAACGTCCCAATAATCTATAAGAGATTATAGAATCTTACCGGCCTGACATAAGGACAGATAGAATTATACTATCTACCATCAAAAGCGATCTGTCCATTACTATAGGAAGGTAAGCATGGGTTTCCTTGTGCACCACGTAGATTGCAAGAACCTAAAAAAATCCTTCAGATTATCCAAAAAGTTGAGCATTATGTAAGGATCGTAGCAGGTGGCGTCCTGTAGTTTCTGCCTACCCGCATGGAAGAAGGCATGAGTTATGTTATGCTTATGTTTATTCAAAAAATTTGCCTGCCCTTTTAAGACCTTATCATTTACGTATGTACTTACAAACATAAACATAAACTCGTGCCTTCGTCCCATAGGGGTAGGCAGAAACTCTATAGTTTCAGAAAAAAAGGTTAAAAAAGTCAATGATAAAAGATGGCGTTCTATAACACCACCTTTTATCATTGACTTTGTTTTACTTAGCCTATACTGTCCCACTACTGGGCAAAAGCCTCTACCAATTCCTTCCAGGAACTTTACTTATATATGGAGATTTTAAATTCCGTTTCACAATTATTATTACACAACTAGTTGTGCTCCGCGACTTCGTTCGTTTGTTCGGTGTTCCAATAAGATATACAATATACTAAAATAACGGCCACATTTTAATACAACACCCTCGTCCCCCGACCCATTGCCAACCGTCGCGTTGAATCGTCCGCCCGCGCTAAGTACTACTTCGTCTTCGCTTAGTGTTCTTTCTAACTTTTTTCTTTTTGCTCGACTGCTTAGGGTCGTAGCGTGATGTTAAATAGCCTATAACTATCCTCGACAATTGGGCTAGCAAATGCAAAAACAAACATTCAAATCCAACATTTTGTACATGAACTTCTTGGGTTTTAATTTTTTTGCGCGGAACCCTAATTATTTTTCTAAAAAGTAGCCTAAGTTTCCCGCCGTAACATCAGTTATCTGCCAGTGAAAGTCCCGTCAAAATCGGTTAAGCCGTTTCTTCGGAGATTAGCTGGAACAAACAGACAGACAACATTTTTTAAAATTGCTTTTCTGTTATTATCACCGCATATACGTTCATATGCATTTAATAAAAAGTTCTTTTTTGACATTACGAACAGACACTTCAATTTTATTTATTTGTGTAGATTTCTGTCTAATTCCTTTTCAAAATATGTTTTAATAAATAGATTTTTTTACATTTTTAGGTCCATTTCTATACAATAGACTAAATAAAAAACTAAGTATCTATAAGTTAAATTATTATAGCTGTAAAAAGACAATTGTGTAATATTTATTAAGCATCTCGTACGTAGAGACAGAAGACCTTCTTTTTGTATGTAAATAAAATGTGATGTGTCCTCTAATTTCAAGTTTTTATTATAGGTAATTGATAAATTGTTATTTCATTATTGATGTGTACATAAGCACTATCTAGCCTGAAACACAGGTTTCAACCTAGTTCAGGCAAATCAGCAACTGTGTTCTGTAAAAATTGTTGTAAGATATTTTAGTGTAAATGTGCCCTGTTTTATAAATAAAAATAAACGATATTAACGACATATTAACGATATATGTAGTTTTTGTCGTAAAAAGAACAAACACACACGCTATAAAAATCTAACCCTCACCCCAATTATTTATTTCAGTTCACCTTCAGTCTACACAGCGTAAAAACCAGAAATCCACAATTGATTAAGTTTCAATAGTGCTGTGGCGACTATTCGTTCAAAAAGTAATCGTTACAGAGTTTGTTGGTTTCGGTGTTTCAATTCTCATGCAAACCGCACCAGGGAATCGGAAAACCGATTGACAATTTGCCAACAGTTGATATAAATGTGAACTTTTGTTACCGGACCGGAGACCGTGTGTTTTAAACGGTATTGAAGCGATGAAAGTGTAACTTTAGTGACAATGAATGCGATGATAATGTACATATTTACAGTCCTGCATGAATTCTCCCTTATACAGGTACATTTTGTTTAAACTATGAGAATTTATAATGAGACTGTGAAGGATTCGACTGTAAAAAACATTTTAATTCAAAATGCATTCAATAAAATCGGGCTTCATAGATGAGAAATAATAATTACTCTCATTTATGTATTGTTCTCTAATACTGCTGGACAAGAAATTCCGCAAATTCGTCTACAGACAAGCATAATAATTATTTGATTTTCATTAAATAAATACCAAAAATAAAACAAATTATTTAAAATCAACTTCATATCGGTACAAATCACGTTTAAAAAAAAACAGAACACTAGAAATCAATGACAAAGCAGAGTTATGAATAAATAAATCGTATTCAAAATTCGAAGGCACGGGTGACAGATGTCAGGAGCAATAGTGGTGACGTCATATGAATAGAAATAGTTCCTTACAAGTTTTTGTGCCAACCAACATGAATTCTGTTTCTCAGCCCTTTAAGGAAAGTTGAGGATTTTTTGTATAGGATTACGTACTTAGTTATTTAGTTTCATTTTTCAATTTATTCATGGATATTTTGGTTACGTCATTAAGTCATGTGAATTATTGTAACTACATTTTAAGCTAAGTGTAAGCGATGAGCAGAGCGGGTCTTAGCTCTTAATGGAGTAGATTTTTTGTGCATAAGTGCTGACTTTTTTTTGCAGTTTTTACTTTCAAGTCTTTTTATTTAAGGGGGATCCGATCCGATCCGATTTCACGAAATAAGACTATTTCGTTAAAATAAGACGATTTGCTGCAAATATAATTTAGAGAGATAAATTGATGTTTTAAAAGATTATAAAATCAACATACAACGTAAAACAGAGTCGCAATTTGTAAAAAGGAATTTTGTGTTTCGCGGGCTACATTGAAGGAATCACCTACAGAAACATTTCTAGTCTCTGCCAGTTCCATTCCACTAAAAGTACTTCTGAAGATTTTGGTATCTGATACCAATTGGCGATGCGTGTTTACCATGCAAATTGGTCAGCAAGTACAACGTAATGCACAAGCAAATATACACCTCCAAGGGTAGAGACAGTGACGCAAATGATTTCTTGGGGGTCCTGTAGCTTTGTCGTCACATCATGGTAAACATTGTAATCGCGTATGGGGAATAATTTAAATGTAAAACCATATCTATACGTCAAAACGTGGTTATACGTGCGTCGACATAATTTTACATTCGTGTCCGAACGTTGTAAACGCCCAAGTTCTGATATTCAGCCAAAGCCAAGACACGAGCCTATTTACATCAATGTAAAGTGCGCGAAATTAATGGATAAGCAAACGGACTACCAAATTAATAATAATAATAGTTTATTTTCATAAAGGGATTGTAAAGTATACAGATGTTGCATTTACATATTTGTAGGTTCACTAACAGTTTACAGTAAATACGGGTGAAGTACTGTTCTCCTAGCTAGGCTAAAATTTAGCCTGTGTTTAGGAGAGACAGTGCCGATCCCCTGATTGGCGGATTTTATAAAATAGTGAGCGCTTAATATAAAATTTTAAAATTTTAAACAGCATCTGTGACTGTAGTTACTATACAATAGTTATTTTTACAATTATTTATACAAGACATATCTAGAGTGTGTGGGTGTGTGTATGTGTATGTGTACGTGATGGTGTGCGTGCGTGTGTATATGTGTGTATGAGATTACTTTGCAAGGAATAATTCAGTGTCATCATAATTGAGGTCCAAAAGGAGTGTCCGTACAGTTTTTTTACAATTGTGCAATGAGAGTTTAAAGATAGGGCAATTTGCGTTAATTTTACTATACAGAGATGGAGCAAGATATAAAGAGAATCGTTTTAATTAAATTGTCCGTGTATTCAAATCATAACTGTCATTCTTTTGACAGTTGTAAGAAATGGCTGTAACCTACTTCTCCGCTGTCGACATAATATTTTGATTGTGTCTCATAACATGACAGTTGAAGGTTCAGCCTATAATGTTTCCATTGCTAAGACACAGGCCTCCTCTCAGTGAGAAGGAGTGGGGCGTAATCCACCACGCGGGCCGTTAATACATGTCACATGTCTTCGATTTTCAAAATAGCCATAATACAGCCTATGTACCTAGTACATTCTAATGAGGATTTTCAGAAATGACGTTCACTAGGTGGCAGCACTGAGACGTCAGGTTGAGGCACCTGTCAAAAGTGTCGAAGCGCCTATATTTTTTTAATCATGACTGAATGATGAATGAATGAAACGAATGATGAACGTCGTAAATTTATATTTATTGTCGAAATGGAAGACCGCTTCTCAAAGGGGCGCCAACTGGTGGCGGGAATTTTCATAAAACCCTTTATTCCATGAAAACGACAAATTGACATAGGTTGTCAATTTGCTCAAATAATTTCACTGACTACATAAATTGCTGTATTTCCAATAAAGTTCTCAAAACACGTGTCGAGAAAATATGACGTAGTTAGCCCGATGTCACGACTGAACGATTTTTACGAGTAGTCTCGTTATTTCAACTATAAACACACGTTCATAGATAAAACTTTGTGCCAGTGTCGAACCCACCATTTGACCTAATTGCCAATTAACACCCGGCGGGTAGTCAATCTAATTTTTTAGCAGCCATTAGCTCCTTTACACTCTTCCCGTTCGACGCTACGTTCGATGCAGGTTTAACAATTTAACTCGTTTTTAAACGTGATTATATGGAAATGTAGATGCAGTTTTATGTAGTGAAAAGCTAATGATTTACTATTTTGATAACTACTTTCGTATTTTTTTAAAGAAAATACTTCTGTTATGTTATCATTAAACTCGCGACTTTGTTCAATGTGTCTGTAGCATTTACAATTTAAACCTGCACCCTAATTGCGTAACACACTATCAATCGGAATCTGAATCATTTTGAAGCAAATTGCTAATCCATTGCTTCATAAATTCGAAAAATTTATTTGCTCAACACGGAAATAACACAATGAATGTTGTTGAACTGTCAAAATAAATCGGATTCCGATTGATAATATGTTACGCAATTACCCCGCTGATGCAACCCAAAAAATAAGTGATTTTGCGTACGTCACTATATTTATGTGACTTCAAACTTTATGAAATTTCAGTAGCAGCCTTTTTTTTTCGAATGGGAAATCATCAAATGACTTCTTCCGCTCTGGGCGGAGCGGGAGGGTGTGTCAGACTTTTACTGACTAAAACCCACCCGTGTTCCTTCAGTTGCCAGTGCCGGGGCCACGGTGCAGCCTGGAGTCAGGATTTGTACCCATATAACATGGGACTAAAACATAACTGGCAACATTTGGGCCACACCTTTGCCAAACCCTATGGGGATTTTAGGCATGGTGTTGTGTTATGTTGTTACTTTTAGGCTTAAGAATAATTTCAACGAGGTGATCAAGCAGAGAACTAAAGATGTCGACATAGCTCACAGAATAAGCAAGCTGAAGTGGCACTAGACCGGCCTTATTAACCGTTGAACCGATAGAACCGATGATCGTTGGGGTAGACGTGTTTTTGAGAGGAGAATGCGAATCGGCAAACGTAAGGTGGAACGCCCTCTGGCTAGGTGGAGCGATGATCTTCGCAGGGTGGCTGGTAGCAGCTGGATGAGAGTTGCCGAGAAACAAGCTGAATGGCATGAAATTGGAGAGGCTTATGTCCAGCAGTAGACTGCTGTAGGCTGATGCTGATGATAACTTCAAAACGCAGTACAGTTGGTACAGTATCGGTGCCACCACAAAATCGTTGTTCCACGATAGAAATACTCTATCTAGTTCAGATCATTCTGCTCCGATTCTCCCAAATGTTGCATCCGACCGACTTAAGACATTAAATAGGTACACTGTATTACACTGATCCACTGAACTCGACTTAATGTTATCAGTGAGTTAAGCTAGTTGGATATCTAATACAATTACGCATAGTTGCATAACTGAACCCTTGAGTAAGTTTGCAGAGAAAGCAGAACTTAAATACTGCTGAGTCATAAAATAACTACGTATCATTTTAAGGATTCCAGTTAATCTAATCTACGTGTAAGTTCTGTGAACTGTGCATAAACTTGACTTGGCGGCTGTTATCTGACTTTTCTTGATGCTTTAGGTCGGCTGAGAGTCTAACAATATGCAACCAGGTATCAGACTGCCTTCCAAAGTTCAAATCTCCATTAATAAATTACTGGATGGTACTATAGCGACCAGCCACGATACATAGGCAGGTCACTATGTGTTTTGTGTGCGGGGTCTCGACTTCGAGGTGTGTTTTGGGGAATCTTCGTAGTGATATAAATAGGAAGACTGTTGCGCCGTACGGACTGGTTTATTAGCTTATATCAAAGCTATGATTATATATTCAATCACTGGGGCTAATATTACACTGACTCCATATAAAACAATATGACTTTGTGTCATCACCTATTCTTATTCTAAGTTTTCGAATAGAAAAACAAAGTTTGTCTTATCAGCCAATGTTAAAATCCAAAGAGGATTCATGCGGAAGGCAGGCTCAACTAAGGCCTCTACAGTACACCCAAAGTTACACCAGTTGTCAGTCAGACTTTCGACTCTCAGACCGCCCATACAAAAGTCGTTTAAGAAATAACAAGTGACAATTCTTAAATGTACGTTCTGCCCATTTTAGGCAGTCAGCCCCAGTTGGCAATGTCGGTAGTAACAACTTGCTGTCTGTCTAATATTTTCACCACAGCATTTTGATATTTCCCATATGGAATTGATTTTCCAGATTCAAAATTAAACTCTGCATCGGACTGCGAGACACCATCACAGGCGCCAGATCCATTACAGTAATGGCATGTTCCTACAATACCAACCGATAATATCAACGAACTGTACGAACACTTTATTTCAAAAATAGCTTTTCTTACATATAAATTACATACATTCACATCGACATAGAAGCAAAGATATATCGCCGTATGCTTTCACAATATTCTCGATTCACAGTTTTCAATTTATATTGAGTTCCTTTGTGAAAAGGATCGCGTTGGCTGTAGAAGTTTCAATTTTACACTCTATGTGTCAGGTAGAACCTCCTTGCGTTTCACTTTAGACGTGGATACAGAAGAAATATCGGTTTCCTGTATTCATTCGTTCCTTTCAACTGGCTCTGTTTTAGTTCTTTTTATTTCTTGTAGCTTGGACGGTTAGTAAGATGACTAGAGGATTATATACGGTGAATGGGTAGTTTCTCTTTCCACGTTTGTAGGATGTGCAGTTGATATTTTATTTTATAAAGTACCTAGCTCTTTTAGTGCTACCTTAAGTGGGACTAAATAGAATTGAGAACTGAAGAATATGGGAAAGGAGGTGGACCCCTGTTAAAAGCCAAGCATAAAAAGAAAGGAGACCTTTTCCTTTGTGATGCGCACAGCAAAGGAGTAGAACTCTCTGCCTGCGTCTGTGTTTCCGAACGTATACAACCCCGATCTCTTCAAAGTGAGAGTTAACAGGCTTCTTCTGGGTAAGCTCACTCCATCGTCGACTTTGTCTCTGTCATCTCTGACCTAGACTAGAGTCAAGAGCAAACCTATCTCAAATAAAAAAAAATAAAGACCTACGAATTTGATTCACGTAAATGCCGCAAAGCAGGCTGAGAAAAGTTCTGCATAGAATTCGAAAAAAACATTACATTAGGTAGATCTGGGTTAAAGTTTTAAATGAAAGAAAACAAAAGAATAACCACTCTATTTTACTACTTCCCCCTCGTAGTACAGTAGTAAGTAATAGTAGAATTAGCGACATTCTACAATATAATAAAAAACGAAACGTAAACTGTATCACTGGCTATTCGCGGCGTAACATTGGCAGTGATTCAAAATGCAACTGGCACTGGTCTAACCTGCTTTTTAAACTATAAACCACAGTAAAATCCACGGAATGTTTAAACGCCGCCTGAATAAAATCTCCGGAACAGATTATGTTGAGCACACATTTTAAAAACACGATAAGTTAATCAGTGTTGTTATCCAGTTTAAGTAAAGGAGGTTATTTAATGAGAAAATAAAATAAGAGCATTTTAATGTAATTTTGCTTCATGTTGCCTCCACCATACACTAGTCAATAAAACCGATGACCACACACGTCAATCATTTGAAAATGACAGACAGAATGATGTTTTAAATTATGTTTAGTGATTTGAGACAGAACTGAGCGTTAGTACCGTCAACCATGGGATGTTCCAATGAGTGATTCGGCAGCCTTTGAGTAGTCAGTTTTCCAACTTATCATAATTGGCTACCTAATTATTTACATGGTATTAACTATTCTCGTGCGGACACGAAATAACTCGAATATTCAGGCGACCTGGCGGATAAACGCGAGCCTATCAAAAAAGAAGGCACCTAACGACGACATCCCTTGGAATGGATCAACGAGCTTTGACTTCACAATTTACGATTAATATCGCCTCGCATAACTACGACTTCAAACAAGAAAAATTCACTCATTAAAATAAGGGGCATCTCGCGAATACTAAGTATTTCATTCGGAGAATTTCTTCCCGACCCTGTACTGCGGTGAATGATAAACGGAACTACCCACGTTCCAGGAACCTCATTAGTACATTCTCTAAGACGTCTTGTTAAGGGCCTATACTACCTCAAATGGCTTAGCACGATCCTCCGTTATGTCGAAAATACTGCAGCATTAATTTTGAAATAAATATATGGTAAAGTTGAGGATTAATGTTAAGTCTTATGTTTGGCGAAAACACGATTCCATAAAATTTTCTCGATAGAAAAAAATCTCAAGTTACCTCTAAACTGAACTATAAACCGTTGGCAATCCTACAATACTTCAAATAAGATCATGAAACTTTTTATACTTACTTAACTAACTATAAAGCAGGTCTTATGTTATTTTTTTTTTTAAATTACTATTATTTTCACCGTAAAAAGCAATTACCTAAACTATCGGCGCTGCCTGCCGCCCAGCACCGCACTCAGTCCCGCTCTCACTCAGTCCGCGCGCAGTATCGTGCGAGCGAGATAAAGAGTGAATTTTAGCTGAGGTAGTATAGGCTCTTAACAAAGGAAAGTCAAAAATTTCCTGTTTTTTGAGAGTGAAGAGGTTCTAAAATTAGCCCGCGACCTAGTCGAGGGAGAATCTAATCAGAAGATGGATGACGAAATACATCGTGAGAATTGAAATGTCGGAGAAATCACGTCAGATTTAATTATGCATGACATTGAGAATCTCAATTACATGACGCATAAGTATGCATCATAAAAATGTCATGGTAAAAACAATATTCGCTTGGCTTTGGTTGGTAATGCAGACAATGAAATTGGTCTTCGCGTATACAGGTGGCCCGCGAAACGAGGTCCAAAGGAAAATTTTAGAAGTCTCTCGTCAAGGGCTTCCCAAAACACCCCCATGTATGTTGAGCGATTATTTTTATAGTTTAGGAGCTAGACGGTTTTTAATATTTTTTGGGAAATTTTCACTTGACTTCAGACTTTTTTATTTTTCTCTTTCTGTGTCGCATTTTTTAAAATAAATCCTTAAATTATGGCATACGATCGATAAAACATGCTATCTGTCTACACATCACCCAAAGTGACTAAAACTTAGCTCAAAGGGAATATTTTTGTTCGACAAGGTTCGTTCTAGAATTTCAATCTTTGAAAAAAGAAAAAGAAAGATGTCAATGACCCCAAAGTAGTTTGAAAAACTTCTTCGGACCCTAAGCTTTTTAACGCAATACAAATAATAAGTACTTTTCGTGACATTATTTAGTGAAATTGGAATTCGAACATGGTAGATAAGGCGAAAAACACATTTTTTTCATACTTGGAGGAATCCATTTTTTATGTTCTTCAATTAAGCTGCCAATTAAGCTGAAATTATTTTGAACATGGGGGTGTTCCGGGAAGCTTCTAAAATTTTCCTTTGGCCCTTGTTTCACTGGTCACCTTAAATATACAGGCAAACCAAGGGCTACAGGGAACATTATAATCAAAATAAATTAATATTTTTATTTAGAATTAAAATTGGTAAAATAATAAAATAAAAGTCTTAAAAATAATTTATAAAGGTAAATGCCTAAATAGTAAATGCAATATAAGATGCCTGTATAAACCTGTAAAACTACACGCAAAAGAGACGAAATTCAAACACCGAACACTCACTGCAATGCGTGTATGCCAATTGAGTCCCAGGGCGAGTCCAAGTGAGTCTCAGAGCGAGTCCAAGCGAGACTACATTTTAATATACGCTACTCGTGAATATACGCACTACATTAAAGAGGCTTCGCAAGTAACAGTGTGACGTCGACCCTCGCAACGAGGCGATTAGTCTCAACAAAGTTCATCCAAACTTTAACTCGGTAACTTGATATTAATACTCTCCAATTATGTTCCACAAACTTCGTTATCTGAACCGTGGCTCAAACGGATTAAAGTGGCATTATATTAATACACCTGTAATATTATTACTTATAGAAAGTCCGTATTTTAGGGTTAGATGTTATTATCGGCGATTGCGTTGGAGAGATTTTGTTAGTGCGTATTTTTTCATCTGTTTTCTTTTTCAATATCAAAGTTTTATCGGGTGGAACGTACCATCGCGTGCATTTGTCTTACCTTACTACCTACAACCTTACCTCACAACCTTATTACCTTAGTAATAAGGTCGAAAAGTGGTTCACCGCAAATGCACGCGATGGTACATTGCAATCATTATTATCTGTAACTGTTATTGCAATAAATCCCGAACGAAAATGTTGATCTTCATTATAAATGTATGTATACAGCAGAGGATACTCGATTTAACATGAAAAAGTATTTAATATCGATGAAATAACAGTGCAAATGTGTACATGTGTGTGTGTGTTTTAGCGATGAATATCGTTTTCGCCTCTCCTTTAAACAGGATGTAAGTGACAGCCCTCCACAGACTTATGGGGTGAATTCAATACATCATACTAAGTTGACCGGTACATTAAATTATTTCAGGAACGTTATGCGAATCCAATAAAACTGATTTGTTTTATTACCTCTCACGCAATGTATCGTTATCGTGGCAAAACGCGCGTAGCGAACGGCAGCGCAACGAGCTTTCGGCCGCCGAGTATTTCAACATCCATTGCTGATTTTTTTGATTTTATCTGTTTTATTTACATAAATGGATTGCTGCGTACAGATAATGTAATTTTACATTGAAATAAAGGAATAGTGAATAAAAAAAATGAAAATTTTCCTGAGAATATTTCCGGTGGAATATGATTCAAAATAAGGAGCTGCATGCACCCTGTTATTTTGCGGAGGGCTGTCCCTCACACCCTGTATATAATGTAAACTCGCAGAATTTTTACCAAGGCCGGTTACACTGCTCGACCGACCGTCGGTGCGTACATCGGTCGCGCTAGTCATTTATATGGAAATTCATAAATCCTTACAGTGCTACACTGACCGTCCGCTCGCGCACGGTGCTACGCACTGCGTACTAGGAACCTCGGTCGAGCGCGTCCGCATACGTACCGTCGGCGGTCGACCAACACGCTATGGAAACAAATGAGCGCTTTCAGTGCTGCACCGACCAGTGGACCTACCGCACCATTGTGTAAACGACTGTACCAGTTGGCACTATTTGTCGGTCAGGAGAACACTGAATGCTACAAACTGACTGTCGGTCGATGCTACGCACCGACGTGACGGTCGGTGAAGCACTGTAACCGGCCTTAACCTTTACTATACAGAAACAAAACACAGTCTTCGTTATTCTAAACTTAATTTATTCATTTGTCTCTACGTGGACAATTGGATCAGGATTCGCCTAAACGTAGTTTGTGGTACATACGAGTATATTCAATGGGACATGTGGCGTGTACATCCTACATCAAAAGTCGGCGTGTGGTAAATGAACCTCACATGGCCTAAATTATTTTTGGCGAAATTATTTTGCATAACGTGGCGCCCCTGCCGCGGTAGATCGTGGTGACGCGTGTACGATTTTAAGACCCTCTTCAAACTTGAAAAGCACTGGCTTTTTGTTCAAAATTTTAACGCAATTACACACATATAAGGAGTAACTTAGGCTATTTTTATTTTGGAAAAAGATGTAGGGTGCCGCGCAAAAAAATTAAAACAAATGAAATTGTGAACAAAGTTCAATTCAAATACAGTATACACAAATACACGCACAAATTAACGCCACCATCTAGATCCCTGCATACTCCTTTTGCTTCGTTTACGTTCATACATCTGGTCAACGAGATTCTTACGAGTACCACAGATTTTTTTTTCGGTTAAGATAGCATGTTCTGTCTGCATAATAATTATTATATTTTCTTGGTGTCTACGGTAGGTATTGTTACAAACTGGTTATTGGAATATTGTGTTCTACAGTACCTACCTGGGTATCAGAAACGATCACCCACCGGTCTTTCTTGGAAGGCATCTTCAGGATAAGCTTTTGGCAAGCTTTCGGTATCAATTCTAAATACAGTTGAGCACCAGTTTACGTATATCGATACTAGGAAGCGCTCTTACTTTTACAAATTTAAAGTGTAGTGTAAACTATTGTGCCGATTTTACGTAGGTATTTTCAACCTTTTACAGAATGGATCAATTATTTTGTTCTGCTAATGAACCATGCTTAATACTTCAAAGCAACATGAAAATTAATTCTATATTTGGAGTAGTTTTTCACAACATTGGGGGTTAAAATGTTAATTTAGTTCTTGCATGAATTAGTCCAATACATTATTAACTATTAAAGTTGTTTATGTGATATATTAAATGCCAATTTATAAAATGATACTTAGGTAATTACGAATTCAGATTACCATTTTCCTCGCGAACTATCAATGAGGAATTTAATTTCAAATCCCGCCTCCGCTTGAACACTTTACGAACAAATTATACGTATATGTATCATTCAAGTATAGAACGCACTACAATAGATATCGAAACTCGAGAACTACAATCAACAAATTCCTTAACCTATTTGCGTAATCCTTAGAGAAGACCGAAAATTCACGCTAGAGCTACCGCTAGTGTACCGAAAAGTACCGAGAAAACTTTCATAAAACATATTATATTAGTATCGATGTTATATTTAGATCAGGTTGCTGTCAATGTAGGCTTTTTTACGAGACTCGGTAGAATTGGGAGCTGCCCAAAAAGAATACATTTATTTATTTTTATATGAGGGCCTGGTCACGTAGTGGACTGAGTTGGGGGACGCTACAAAGGTAACGTTGTAAAAATCGCAACTGACTTGGTATATTTACTGGGCATGCGTGTTTCTAGATTTATTCATGTTGGGACGTGGGGGTCTGTTGTTCTTTTTGAGGTCTTTGAAATTTTTAAGGGTCTTTTGGATGTCGCTTTGTAGGTTTTTAGGTTGTGGCTCATAGGTACTACTTTTGCCGAAAAGAAAATCATACTTATTTATTCATTGATTCTATTTTGCGAAAGGACCAATTGCATCTTGTTCAATAGTTAACTTCCTTTGAAAGCTTCAGTTTAATACTGCTTTGAAAGTACAATAACCTCTTCTTTTCTAAAGTGTATTCACTTCAGTATAAAATTCCTAAGAGCCAATATTTCTTTTGAAACTACTCCCACAAAACAGTTGAAAATGTAGCTTTGACCGAACTCTTTCAATATAGAGTAAACAAAATGTTGTATCTTCATAACTAAAGTAAACACTGTTCGAAGGCTGGTAAAAAATTGAGTGACGACCTCGCCCTAGGCCGGGTTTCGTGATATCGGCTATTTCAAACTTAAAATGAACTTCATAAAACAATTTTTCATTACTGACCAACTTTATTGTCCAAGCAGTAGAGTTCAAAATTAATCGATGTTTTTATTTGGCATCTGTAAAACTATTCTTGCCGGTGCGTAGTCCATACATCAAATTTAACTACAGACCGTTTGTTTATCAACTTTGTATCCGAACAGAACACTATCTTTATGGGTATGGGCATAGAGCCATGAAATTCAGCGATTTACGCATTGTCTCTAGGGACCACTCCATTGTACAGGACTCCTGATAGTGCCTCGTACTTGTCAAAACAATACACGCAGATATCGTCTTAACTCTGACGCGATAGGGCTGAAAATTGTGGACATGAAATACGTCAAGCTGTGTACGGACTATCGAGTGTTGTTAGGAGTAAATCATTTCGGCCGACAATATGATTTAGAGAGTGGCAGCATACCTACATCAATCTCTCGCGTTTTCCCCTACATTTAACGTGGTGGTGAATTTGAATTATCCTCTCGGCTGTTACAAAATATTGCTTGACGCGTCACTTCGGGTTACTCTGCAGTAAATTGCTTGATCTATGTCATATACGCATAGATAAAAGTTAAGACGAAAACGTGCATAGGATTCAGATGGAAGAAGTATTTGAATATTTATATTTTATTTAGAACTAGCGCCCCGCCCCTGCTTCGCACGGTTTTTACAACTTGACAAAACATCGAGTTTTCTTTATTATGTATGTGAGTTTAATATTATTGTTTTACACACATTAACCTTCCGGAATAAATTCTCTAAATGATGGTCAAAACCGCATCAAAATCCGTTACCGAGTTTAGAAGAAAAACGCGGTCACACAGACAGATGGAAAGCGACATTATTTAATATTGTTTAAGTCGCAGTAATATGGTCGTAGCCGTGATATAGTTATATCCCTAGGATTATAGCTATATACCGTAATATAGTTGTATGAAAGCGGTTCATAACTGTCGGAGTGCCCTAATTTTGTTACTGCGGCCAATTTCAACGTAGCGCTCGCCGGCCGTTCTCGCAGCTCCGCTCGCTTTCCTCGCTCGGCTCGGCGTAGTTGGTCACAGTACTAACCTAACCTAACCTAAGTTAAAATGCCCTAATAGTTATATTACTAGATCGTGCTCGTCGCATAGTTATATTCCTAGTAAGACAGTTATGAATCGCTTACATATAACTATATTACGGTATTTAGCTATATCTCTAGATATCCCTAGGGATATAACTATATCACGGCTTCAAACATCTTGCTGCGACACAGATACCAGTATAGCATCACACTGCAGGGCAAAGGTATGCAAAAAAAAGTTTTACAAACTGTACCGTATGACGTATCAAATGAAAGAGCTTGTTATGAGAATTTCAAATATATTTTATTTATAATTTTTAAATAAATATTTTTAAAGTTATTAAATAAACTTTATGAAAAGTGACCATTGCCCCTTATCTCCGCAACTGTTGGGCCTAAAATTTAAAAAAAAAATACAAAGAACAGTTATATATTTATAGATTACAAGAAAACCTATAAGAAGTCTATGGTCTTAAAATAACATGGTAAATCACTCAATATTGTGCGTACAAACTTACATTTGCAGTTGCAATGTACGAGGCAGCATGTTTTTCAACTACAATGTTAAGTTTGTTCTTGGGATAAATTCATCCCAACTACTGAATCCTTTTTGTACTGACACGCACTTGGCTGGTTTTTTAGGTAAAGATATTCTCAGTCTAGTTTAAGGAGATCCTCAATTCAGAAAGACCTAACTTTCTGAAAGAGGTCACCAAACTCGGTCAAAACCAGTAATTTACCGAATTTCTCCTATACACAGCATTCCTTAGAGGAATCAGATTTAGCTGATATAATGTCTCAGTCGATTCTTACGACACACAAGGGATCTATTCGTAGGTCATGTGTTATGTCGTATGAAGCTTTCCACAATTTATGTACCTACATAAATTGTAGGAAGACAAATAAAGCTTGATACTACAAAACACTTTATTGCTACTTATGACTTTATTTTCTTACTGATCATGAAATGGTATAAGAAAAATGCGAATGTTGACCTACGAGTAGATTATTCCCTTGGGTGTTGGCTTACAAAATACGTACCAATCTACGTATTTTCTAGTACATACGCTATCTAGGAATTGGGAGTAAGGCAGGACATCTAGCATGGCGCAGTGATGACAGGTAGAGTAAGTCTGTGACCGAGTGGCGTCCAAGGACTGGAAAATGAAGAGTCGATCGTCCGGCGGCGAGATGGATGGACAACATTATTACCATCGTGGGTAGAACTTGGATGACCCTGACATAGGGACGTGGGGATTGATTGGCACATGAAAAGACAAGCCTATGCTCAACAGTGGGTGAATTCGGGCTGTGGATGATAATGATGACGTTATCTCATAACAATAGAAAAAAATCTTGGAAAATTTTGAATCAAACGCACTAAAACGTTAGCATTTTGACTTTCGGAACCGAGAGTTTCGATTTTTTACGAAGTTTTTATTTCCTTTTCTATCTACACACACAACTACACGACATCAAATCTAACCGTTCAATAAATCCGAACAAAAACTCAAAACAGTTTTCAAATTGGAGCAGTTTTCCATACAAAAGCGAGTGAACAAAGGGTACACGGTTTAACTTTTGTATCAGTTTGAGCGAAAAAATCGGTAAGCTTTTAAAACGTTTCGTTTTCACAGTAATAAAGTTTAATAATTTACAAACACGATTTGTTTAAAACTTTAGAGAAATCAAAGTGATTGAGTTTATTTTGTTTTACAAAGAAATATTGTTTTTGAAAGCCGAGTCGAGTCTTAAATGAAGTGAAAGAAGTAAGTATGGTTATTAAAAAGTTTAAACAAAGATAATTAAACATTTATTTATGAAAAGAGTTGCTGCTGCCAACTATAAAATTAAAACTTCATAAAGCTGGCTTCCCACGGTGCGTGATATTGCGGACGAACGCGGACCAGCCCACACCGACGCACCATGCGAAAAGTATCCGTGGTAGCGCAGACACGTTCATCCCGGTGCGTCCCATTCGCGGCGAGTCGGTAACTGCAAAGGTGCGGTGCAAGCTTCTCTTTCACTTTGCATTTTGGAATGACAAAATGGCATCGAATCTCAAGACCCACACAGACTGACACGCACCGTTGGAGACTTGTGTGCGGTGAATGGCTGTCCGTGGTCGTCAGCCATGCGTGATAATCCGCAGAATCACACACCGTGGGAAGACAGCTTTAGGTAATAAGTACATATTTTTCTAGATACAAAGCATAAAAACTAAAAAAAGACGACTACATTGCAACAAATAATACAAGGAGAGACCTTTAGCATTCATTCCCAATTCCTAACTCGAAAAATCAATAAACATTCCAAAACACGTCACAGCTGACCCTAACATTAAACAACGACCTTCCCTCCTCCATATATAGAAAAAGAGCGAGGGTACCTACATAAATAAATATAAATATAACCAAAGTAAATAACTCAGGTCAGTCAGATGAAACAAGATCGAAACCCGAAGGATAGTCAACAACCCGACATCGGGTATACCAGCAATTGTGTTTCTGTTTACCTGCGTACCTGTACTTGTGTGCCTGTGTACTTTGGTACCTCAAACATTTCTGCCCCTAACCCTCCCTCGATGCCGTGCCTCGATCTGTTTTTAACTTGACCTTAATAAGGAAAATTGGTGTTTGCAAAGTAGGTACATATCTGCAGGCCTGAATTTAAAAGTATCTGCAGGCCTGAATTGAAAAGCGTCTGCAGGCCTGAGCCTTGTTTTTCTGCGCAGTGGAAATTGTAAAATGATACTTAATGTTGTTTGTTTTGTGATATTGTTGTTTACATGCTGAAATTGTGCTCAGTTATTTAAATTGTTATTGTGAGGTTTATATTTGGAAAATTTTCGATTTTTCCGCAATAAAAAGTTTCGAGAAAAATAATCTTAATAATTGGGTTCTCCGTTTTGCGGTATGTCCAAAAAATCCATTTGTGGACATCGAACCTAAACAAATCTAACTTTTCCATGTTTCCCACAAACACCCGGCCACAACTTTCTAACAAAAATATCCTTTCATTAACACAATCCACAAAATTAAGTATCTGACACCAATTTTTCTCGCTCAAAATCTGATAAAAGTTTCGTCTATTATTTTTCTTCCAACCATCGATCAACGTTGTTTACCTGTTCGCTTCGAAAACATTGAAATTGCTCTTGTAAAAACGATTTAAAGTCCGTCCTTAATAATGAAAGTGGAGAAAATAAAGTTGCTTCTATTTCAGTTCCTCTACTTAAGTGCTGGAGCGGTCTGCAAAATAGCTGTTGTTTTTTTTGTGCAATAAAAAAGTGGTACAGAATGAGGGTAATATTTCAATGCAGATGCTTTTTCTTTCTACGCAAGTAGGTCTTGATACGATTGCTGTAAAATGTGAAGTTTTGTTGGAGTAATTAGGTAATGGATTGGAATGTTGCATGTGAGGCGAATGAGGTGTAAGTGATAACTGGCTCGGGTATTCTGGACGGTGACTGGTTTGAAATCAGCATTTCTGTGACTGACGTACAAGATCCAATCTTTCCGGCATGCTACTTTAATTATTCTGTAACACTATAAAAGTTAAATGACATCAACCCTACTGATAAAGGACCTGCACCTGACTTGGAGCTGGACCTGTTCCCTATGTGTAAAATTTCTACATTTATATCTGTAATTTTTATGGTGTACAATAAAGAGTATTCTATTCTATTCTATTCTGCATTTCGAGATAAACGTTTTTTTGTTTTTCGTATTTACTAACTTATAAAACTATTTGGTAAACTAACTAAAATTTTACTAACATTACTCGGATATGGGAATTATTTCCCGGTGGATTCAAGTTATTGGTGAAGGGAATAAATGAAATAATCTCTACTTTCAAAGTGCATTTTTCGTTTTTCTGGATGAAAATGAGAGGAAAAACAGTGTTTTGTTTTTGTGAGTCAGTATATAGGGTAACGTAGGCTTAGAATGCCCAACTGTTTAGGCTGAGTTCACATGTGCGCGTTTTTTTCGGCGCGAAAGCGCGCGCGCGTCGCTTACGAGCCGCTCCTTGCCCAGAAACTTTGCAATGTAATAGTAAGACCCTTGTTTTAATGTACATCTCTCAACCGTATACGTGTGTTAAATTAATTTCGCCATTAAAGCGCCAGGCTGTATATATTATTATAAAGCTGAAGAATTTGTTTGTTTGGTTGGTTGAACACGCTAATCTCAGGAACTACTGGTTTGAATTAAAAAAATATTTTAGTATCGGATAGCCCGGTTATCGAAAAAGGCTATATAACATTACGCTACGACTAATACGACTAATAAGAGCGGAGCATCAATGAAAAATGTTGCAAAAAGGGGGAAATTTATTCCTTTTGAGAGCTTCCGTTACGCGTGCTGCGTAAACGGTTAAAAGAAATGCAAAAATCATGTATGACGGAATTGTGCCTCTTAAAAAGTTCTAAAAAAAAATCCACGGTAGCATATGTCTATCTTTTAAGGTTGGCTCACTTTTTTAATGGTAATCAAATTTCTTATAAAATAATGCATTATTTGCGAAGGTGTTTTCATAAACATGGTATTAATCCTTATCTAAATAAATAGTTTCATAGTCAAGGCTGATTAAGTACATGTAAATTCCTTTTTAAATTATTCGAATCGGACCTTTCGATAAGAAATTACGACGGGTATAAAAATGCTTAAAGTAAGATAAATGAGCTTAGTCTATTATTTACCTACACATTTTATTTTTATTGGCTGTTTGAATGCGCTAATCTTTGTCACTGTCAGTCGGATTTGAAAAATTCTTATTGAATTTTATAGCCCAATTCTTGAGGAAGGCTATAGGGTATGTAACATTACGCTAGGACCCTTAGAAGCCGAGCAAAAAGAAAAAAGTAAGAACGAGCGCTAAGCGAAAACGAAGTAACAGCGCGAGCAGGCGATGCGATGCGACGGGGTGGGTCGGGCTGACAAGAAATTTCATGCGGACGAAGTCGCGGGCGGAAGCTAGTATTAGATAAACATAACATCACGCCTGTATTCCCCGAAAGGTTAAGCAGAAGTGTACCTATAGTACACCCATATTTCGCCAGTTATGTTTAAAAATAATAAAATTTGTTTATTCACATAACTTTGATCCATACATGTGACATAAACTAGTACAAAAGGAGATCGCCAGAAATCCATACATCGTTGGGCCAAATGTGAACAGTAATCATTTATGTGTTATTTAATAGATAAAACACATACATATTAATATCAGAAAGATTTTTTTCAAAATTCTATGGGAATTAGGAAGAAAATAAGTTTTTGGGTCACTAGGTTAGGTTATGTGGCAGAATGATGGTAAGAATTGTATATAATGCCAAAATGTATTTACAATTTGGTCTGCGTAAGTACTTGCGCCAGACACAACATTTCTCACATTCATTGGAGGATCTTCAATCAGAATTTGAGGTGATTCTTCTACAGTAGGTGCCATACTCGAGGTTGATGGTCCAGAGATAAAATGGCGACTGGCCCTATCAGCTCTCATCCAGCAGGGATGACACAAGCGGCTGGTCAGTTCCACCTGTAGAAATAACCATACATGAATTATACAAGTCTATAATATGAAGCTTGAAGCACACATAAAGCTTTTGTTAAATGTTAGTTACCATTCGTGGCAATATCCATTCGCAAATAGCATTATAGATCCGAGCTTCACGTTCAGTACTACTGCTCAGAGAGTGAAAGCGTGTCCGAAGAATAGAGCGGCCACAGAGTACACATATGTACACTTCGATGTCCAACCGTAGTAGTAGAGCTTGAACTTGTTTCTTGTTGCTCAAATCTCAATGTATCATTTGCAAGATTCCAGCAAGAATAACACACATGATCTGCATTGTTAATCTGCAAAAGAAAAAGTATGCAATGTTAGAGTACCAGAATATTTTCGGTCAGTGACTCGTCCTAGCTGTGATTCAATTGGTAAAGAATAAACAAACCTTTAAAAACTATCTCTGATTAAATTATGCGACCGATTGATTGATCGAAACCGATTAGAGCCCTTTTATATGAGCGTCAGAGCGTGTAACGCCCCAAATCGGTACCAATTGAAAAATAATAGTACAGCTATAGATACTCACTGTTCGACGACCAGTCCTTGCCCTTATTATGGAAAGAACTGCTTCATCATGTAAAGGCACACTTCCAGTAGCGTTGCTACGATCAGTAGCGATACCACAACTCACGCAATTCACCATTATCCAGTCTATAAGCAAAATCGGTGTCCAAGTCCGTAAAATCAATCCCGTCTTCAGAAAAATAGCAGAAATCGAGTAAGCACATCCGTAAGCGCACGAATACGAAAACGAATGACGGGTCTTGACGGGAGTGACGTGACATTGACATTTTGACAAACATCGATATTTTTTCGTTTTGTTACAGTCGCCCGATACACGATTTTGAACGATGTTATTGTTAAATAAATAAATAACTATTACTAAAACAACAATCATTTCATCAAATGTCTTTTTTCTTTTATAAATGATTATAATGTTCATGACAAATGCTAAAACAAAATAGATATCATTTTTTTTAATAACTTCTTTAGAACTACTAGTTTAAGAACGAACTTAAAATGACCTGACAGCTTGTTTACGGAGCTAGTTTTAGAACTACATTAAATTAAAAACCATATTTCAAATTATAATTTTTAGCTCATTCCGGTAGAAAGTTATTATTGTTACATGTTATTTTTAATCAGTAAAAAATCTAGTATTTTTTTATATACATATCGTTTCTGTACATACTTTAGCTCAATACTGGCTATCTCCTTTACGAGATACGTACGTAAGTTAGTGCTTAAGTACGACGGAAAATATTCATTGCCAAAAAACTATCAAAATTAAAACGCCCCAAGACAATTATATTTTAGTAGCTTTTGCCCACCTGGAGGTCGTAAAAAAACCTATAAAAACCTTATTCAATAAAATATATGATACATATAATATTATGTACCAATTTTCATGATAATCAGTCAAACGGTGTGGGAGTTTATCAATCTCGTGTAATATACCAACTTCCAATTTTATATAGATTTATATTTTACAGTTTAACACACTTATCGTCATTAAGTCGTTATCGTAAATAAGGAACTCATATCGTTCAAATATCATGATCAAAAATCGAGTGCTCGGTAAATAACGAACTGGACCTGATTTGACCCAAAGTGACCCAGATCTTTATATTGACTGTATGACGTAGCTCGACCGCTCTTCTGCAGTGCCGTCAAGAGCTCCTGAGTTCGGGATCGATTCGGGATACGGGTAAAAAACTTCTTGAGTTTGCTGAAGACGAATCTGACTATCTAAGTACCAGAGGAAAGATGAATATAATAATCTTTAAAATCGGCAAAAAAGTTAAAAGTTTCTGCTGTTGCAGGTAACAAATCGTATACTTAGTCATGTTCACTTAAATGTCTCACGGATGGTGGCGCGTTTTTTGGATCATTCGGTTCCCTACAAAATGGTTGAGCTGGATGGTGCTGATGTATGCGTCATGGTCGTGAACGGGCGCCGTCAGTTGATCTCATAACTGCCAGGGCTTCTTTTCAATCCTATATTTTGAATTGTTTTTAATTTTTTACATTGTTCTCATAAGCAAAAAACAAAAAGATTAATGTACCCAGGATTTTGTAACAATCTTGATTTAAAAGAGTGTCCTTGGAGTTTCTTGCCCGTTCTTCTCCACAGAGATCTATGTTTTGGAATGGCCGACTAGCTTCAACTTTCTGACTAATTGACCGACTCTTTGACAATTCAAAAGTGCCTGTAATTGGTTTAATTGAATTAAATGCATTCGAGATTTTACGTTTTGAGTATTTTAAGGTCAGACACAAACGTTTATTGAAGATATTTGTGTTAAATAAACTGAGGGTTATAATACCAGATGTAGAGGTATAAGAAAAACTAGCAAGATACTATTAAAAATTACAACATAAAATGACAACCTACCACAGTTTCCTCTTAGTGGATAGTCAAAATTGTACACTACGCTAAGGAATACCCCTTACGCAGAAAATATCTACAGGGTCAAATTAAATTAGCTAGCGAAACTCCGCAGACGTGATGGGTATCGATATCTAAACACGACAGAATAGAAATAAAAAAGATTTGATGATTTTTTTGAGTCAATAACCGCTGGTAGTGTTGTTACTTAAAGTGTGAGTTGATAAAATCTATTTTATCGTGTTGAGATCTGATCACGGCTGTGAAGTTTACAAAAAAAAAAACTGATATTTTACGTGACTACACTACCGGCGGAAGATGACCTCAAAAAAAATATCATCAAATTAATTTATTTTTGTTTTATCGTGTTTAGATACCGATATCCATCACGTCTGCGGAGTTTCGCTAGCTAATTTAATTTGACCCTGTATACTATCCATTTTTTCCATAAATTCATCGAACTATGTAAACAATCCATAATCAAACAAACGTCCTCAACACACACAAGCCCATAAAACAAAACTACCTGCCACCGATAACATGAAACTTCACGACAGCTAAGATACCGTATCAGCATTACTTACACCCGGACATAGCACTCCTCTGGGAGTCCGTTCAGCTTCGAAGAGACGTGCCGCATCGATTCAATCGTTCTTCCCTAAGGTCCCACCATTACCTAGTCTGTCGAGCTTGTAACTGTTCCGATTTGAAATTATTAGCCCCAGGCCTTCGGCTCGGTACATAGAGACTACGCTTTAGAGTTGGGAACTCCGCCGACATATTCCAATTAGCAAGTTTCTAATGGCTGAGTGACAGTATTGAGTTGTAGTGACGGTTGTGACTTTAGTTGGGGTTACCTTGGTGGGTTCTCTTTGTGGCTTTGACAGCTGTGGAGATATTGGTTTTGCGTCTGAAGATTGATTGTCTGTATTAATACTAGGTAGTATTGTTTTAAACAATTTGTAGGATTATTTTAATTGCTGCAAGTAGGATTTATACTTACATTGAAATGCCAAAAAACAATCCACATTTCAACGCCTTCTCTATATTCTAATATCTATGAAACTATACCAGTCCAATGCCAAAATTATTACCAAACTAGCTCTGCCCTGCAACCTCGTTCGTGTGGAAGTCGTAAGATACACAATTTAATAAAATAACAGCCACATTCTAATAAAACTCCCTCGTCCCCCGATCCGCCGCGTTTACTTCGTGTTCGCTTAGCGTTCTTTCTGACTTTTTTCTTTTAGCGCGGCTCTTCAGGGTCGTAGCGTGATGTTAAATAGCCTATAAGCATCCTCGAGAATTGGTAAATAATTTAAATTTCATGAGTTTTATTTTTTTACGTGGAGCCCTAATTCTTTTTCTAAAATAAAAGGAGCCTAAGTTACTTCTTATAACATCAGCTATCTGCCAGTGAAAGTCCCGTCAAAATTGGTCCAGGCGTTTCGGAGACTAGCCGGAACAAACAGACCTCCGTGAAACAGACAGACAGAGACAAACAAAAATGTTAGAAATTGTTTTATTTGTTATAAGTAGCGTATAAACTTTCATACGCATTTAGTAAAAAGCTGTTATTTTGAAATTACAAACAGACACTTCAATTTTATTTATTTGTATAGATAACACCGAAAAAAGAACTCAGAAAGAAAAACCTCTCGCTACATTCATCAGAATTATTTCCCCACCTACCCGTTTACCGTCCCTACAAATATCGACACCGAGTACCGGTCCTGTAAGCGATAATAACACCATAAATAATTCCGGATTACACTGAATGAGCGAACGAACTCCGGTAAAGCGTCATCGGTATTTTACCGAATCGAGTGATTTTTTTAATTCTGCCTCCTATAAATCAGACCTGACACCTCGACAGTCGTGACGATAGATTTCCGAATACGAGATTTTATTTTTCATAAATGTTTTATTAGCCTTTTTATGCCAATATTCTCGCTTTATAACACAATGAATAGATCGTGTGACCTTTAAGCGGTACTCATTTACAGCCTGACAGCTTTCATGACAAGCTCTGTTAATTTTTCGTTACGCTCGAGATTTGAAAGGTAAAAACTATTCGATTTCACCGCTTAGGTAACATTATAAGTTTTCAGGAGACACAAAAAACTGACAGGATAAGTCTAAACAAAATAGTTTACAATACCACCTAAGTTTTACATTACCACCATAAGTGAAAGAACATTACAATGAAAAACCGATGGCACGCAACGGATTTTGCTTTGTTTGTACGAAGAAATGAACCTAGCGCTCGTTGCGGGCGGTACCGATAGTGGACGCAGTGCTATATGAATGGGGTGCTTGGACAGGAAACCTCCCCGTGTGCCTGTGGGCTGGAATTCCCTTATGGATGCGTCCGGGGGGAAGGCCAGTCACCGGGACGGTGCACCCTGGGGTACGGGCAATGACTCCCCATTAGGTACTGTGTGCCTAAGGGGTCTTGTTGCCCGTATGCCAATATCCTGTCAGAAGTACGCTCCAACGTGTGTCTCTCTGCGCTCTAAGCAGAGACGCACAGCGGCGGAGTAAGAGCGGGCTCGGTGTGCACTAACTCTGCCGCCGGGCAGGCAGGAAGAGGCCTTCTCTTTCTGCCACCGTTATTCTCGTAGCCCCGAAGATTGTCAAGGTCATGTCTCTGACTTTTGACGGGGGTCGAGGGTCTTGGCTTAACCGCCCGGGCCGCGAGGAAGAAAACCTCTATAAAAAATCACCCCAAACCTCCAAGCGGCGGCGCACCGTGAGGGAGGTTGATAGCTTGACTAATGGGTAGCTAAATTAGTCGCTAGTGCGAACCACTGGTTTTTGAGAAGATACAAAGTTTTTTACTCGTGGGAACAAACATGGATAACAAAACAAACAAAAATAGCAGCGAAGAGGAGGGGAGTGATGCGGGGTCGGAGTCCGACGCCGCATCTGGCGTGAAGGGCTCATGTAAGAGCCCGGAGCGCGAAATGGTGGGGGGCGCTGGGAAGAACCAAAAGTTCTTCAAGAAGCGCCCCAAACCGGGGGATGGCCTGGGGTCTTCCTCGGATGGTGGGCTGAGCTCGGCCCGTAAAAAAATCAGCCGGCGGGGTGGGGCCCATGAAAGGGGTGTGGGCAGAGGGCTCACCAAAGAAGCCAGCAAGCCGAGCCCAGCCAGCCCGGCCGAGCCAGAGTCGCAGTTGGGGTCAGTCTCGGCTGGGTCGGAGTCAGCAGGTGGTGAGCCGGACGCCGCTGGCGGCTCCAATTCGGAGCAAACGATCAGGTTCGCAGAGGTCGTGGCAGCCGCGATCAAGAGTGTGGCCTTGAAGAGGACTCAGTCCTCTAAAGACAAGGCCATATCGGCAGCCAGGGCCTCCATTATGGCGGCAGCGGAGGCCAGTCACCTCAGGCCCCCGTCGGACGGAATGACAGGGATGCGGGCGGAGGTGGCTCGCTTGACAGCCGCCATGGAGCTTCTCCGAAAGGAGAATGAGGAGCTCCGAGCGGACCTGGCCAGGCTCCGAGGAGCTGGCCCCCGGGAGGTGCCACAGGGGGAGGCGCGGCATGGGCAGGTCGGGCCCGTGCCTGCTGAGGACCGGGTTCTGGCCCTGGTCCGGCAGGAGCTGGCTGCCTTCCGAAGCCGGTTTTCCGCCCTGGAGGCCATAGTCCTGCGGCCCCCGCTAGCGGCGAGCCAGCCGGCCTCGGGCCAGCGGAAGGCGGCATCGTATGCCGCCGCCGCGGCTGCCACGGTCAAGCCTGCATCAACGGGGCAGGCGAAAGGCGGGGCCGTGCAGGAACCCGCGAGGGCCCCAGCCCCGGCGGCAAAACGGCCGCCCCCGCCTCCTAAATCTCCTCCGGCTGACGCCGAATGGCAAGTAGCCGGGGAGAAGAGGAAGGCGGGTAAGGCAGCAAGGGCGGCCAAAAAGAGGGAGAGGCGGCAGCGGCGCAAGGAGCGAATCGTCGCGGCTAGGCTCCGTGCCCCGAGGTCCGCAGCTGTAGTGATCACACTACAGCCGGAAGCGGAGAAGAAGGGCGTGTCCTACCGCGACGTGCTTGCCAAGGCGAGGGAGGCGGTGAACCTCGAGGAGCTCGGCGTTGCCGATGGCATCCGGATAAGGGTCACTGCGACTGGGGCCCGGATGCTGGAGGTTCCCGGTGCGGCCAGCGGCCCGACCGCTGACGCTCTGGCCGAGAGGCTTAGGGCGTCCCTAAGTGCGGACGAGGCCCGAGTGTCCAGACCCACCAAGTGCGCGAACATGCGCATACTGGGTTTGGACGACTCAGCGACGGAGGGAGAGGTGGTGGCCGCCGTTGTTAGGACTGGAGGGTGCTCAGCCGAGCAGGTTAGGGTAGGCACCATCCGTCCTGACTTCACGGGGATGCGAACTGTTACAGTGAGCTGCCCCGTGGCGGTGGCCCGAAAAATAACTGGGGAGGGCCAAAGGCTCAAGGTGGGCTGGGTTTCCACGCAGGTGAAACTGCTGGAACCCAGACCTCTGAGGTGCTTCCGCTGTCACGTGGGCAACCACGTGGGAGCTAAATGCACCTCGGAGGTGGACCGTAGCGGCCATTGCTTCTGCTGTGGTCAGCCCGGTCACAAGGCCGGCTCGTGTAAAGCCGCGCCGCACTGCTTCGCGTGTGCGGCAGCTGGCAAGCCGGCCAATCACCGGGCTGGGAGCAAGGCCTGCGCTCCATCCGCCAAACCCAGGGGCAGCAAGCCCTCTGCCACCAGCGTCACCGCCGAAGCCGCCACCACTGCCGCCGTCGCCGCTGCCGCCTCCGCCGCTGCCGCCTCCACTGTCGCCGTCGCCGCAACCACCGCGGCAGGGCCCTCACAGGGGGTTCGGGAGGGGGCTGATATGGAGTGCCAATAATGGCCCCATTACGCCTCCTCCAGGCGAACATCAACCACTGCGCCTCCGCTCAGGATCTGTTGCTCCAGAGCATGGCGCAGTGGTCGATTAACATCGCCGTGGTCGCTGAGCCGTACTTTGTCCCGCCCAGGGATGACTGGGTGGAGGACCTGAGCGGCTCAGTGACCCTAATTACGTCGGCCGCCGCCGGTACCCTGTCCCTCGAGGCTGTCAAGAGGGGACGGGGTTGCGTGGCAGCACGGTTCGGGGAGATTGTCGTGGTAGGGGTATACTTCTCCCCGAACCGAACTCTCGCCGAGTTCCACAACTCCCTTGCGGAGTTGAGAGTCGTCGTCGTCGGATTCCGTTCCCTCCCTGTACTCGTCCTCGGGGACTTCAATGCCAAGAATGTGGCTTGGGGTTCCCGGCATACGGACACACGGGGCAGGATGGTGGAGGACTGGGCTCTGGAGACGGGCCTGGTCGTCCTAAACCGGGGTTCTGTCCCCACGTGTGTGCGGATGCGGGGTGAGTCAGTGGTGGACATTTCGTTCGCCAGCCCCGCTCTGTCGCCGCGTGTCCTCGACTGGCGCGTCATGGAGGGGGTGGAGACCTACTCCGATCACCGGTACATCCGGTTTGACGTCTCCGCCCAGACCTCGAGCGCGCCGGTCCGACAGGCCCCGAGTGGTCCGCGGTGGGCGTTGAAGCAGCTGGACCGGGAGCTCCTCCTGGAAGCCTCGATCGTGCAGGCCTGGGTGTCACCACTGGACAGGCCTGCTGACATCAATGACGAGGCGGGGTGGTTCCGGGAGGCCATGTCCGAAGTATACGACGTGGCAATGCCCCGGGTCCGGCCCGGACGCGCCCGGCGCCAGGTGTGCTGGTGGTCGCCGGAGTTGACGTCTCTGCGCGACACGTGCGTTGCTGCGCGACGCCGGTACACCAGGCACCGCAGGCTCCGTATCCGCCCTCCGGATACGGAAGCCATTCAGGCGGAGCTGTACGAGGGGTACAGAGCGGCGAAGACCGCCCTCCGAGCGGAGATCCTGCGGGCCAAGGGACTGGCCCGTGAGGAGTCGCTGGAGACTCTGAACAGGGACCCGTGGGGACGCCCCTATAAAATGGTGCGGAACAAGCTCCGCCCATGGGCTCCCCCGCTGACGCAGAGTCTCCGGCCCCAGCTCGTGGAGGACGTGGTGAGCGCTCTGTTCCCTTCGCGAGGGGAACATACTCCCCCGCCCATGGCTCCGCCTCCTGCGGTGTCGGATGCGGACCACGCAGCCGACGATGACGACGATGCTCCGGAGGTGACCGAGGTAGAGCTGAGAGTGGCGGTGCGCAGGCTGAATGCCAAGAATACCGCCCCAGGACCCGACGGCTTACCTGGAAAAGCCTGGGTCCTGGCCTTGGAGGCTCTCGGGCCTCGACTAAGGGGGCTCCTAAGCGCATGCTTGGAGAGGGGCCAGTTCCCGCTTCAATGGAGGACAGGGAAACTGGTCCTCATTAAGAAACCGGGGCGCCCTGCGGACTCGCCGTCCGCTTACCGGCCCATCGTGCTGCTCGACGAGGTGGGCAAGCTCTTTGAAAGAGTCATTGCAGACCGCCTTGTCGGGCGGCTGGTGAGGGTGGGGCCGGATTTGGCGGAGAGCCAGTTTGGTTTCCGCAAGGGGCGCTCTACGGTGGACGCCATCATGCGCGTACGAGCCCTCACGACGGGGGATGCTGTGGCCCGGGGTGGGGTCGTCTTGGCGGTGTCTCTAGACATCGCCAATGCCTTCAACACCCTGCCCTGGAGTTGCATCAGGGAGGCACTCCGGTATCACCGAGTGCCGACCTACCTCTGTCGCGTGGTCGAGGCCTATCTGACGGACAGGGCCGTCATCTACCCCGGTCACCGGGGAGAGTGGAACCGGCGAGAGATGTCGTGCGGTGTCCCGCAGGGATCGGTTCTGGGACCGCATCTGTGGGACATCGGGTACGACTGGGTGCTGCGCGTCGACCTCCCTGGTGGCGTCAGCGTAGTTTGCTACGCTGACGACACGCTGGTCCTGGCGCAGGGGAGGTCGCACCAGGCGGCGGCCGAATTAGCGGCACGCGGGGTTGCGACAATCGTAGAGAGGATCCGGCAATTGGGACTCGAGGTGGCCTTGCACAAGTCCGAGGCCATGTGTTTTCATGGTCCTCGGAACGCGCCACCATCGGGTTCCCAAATAACGGTAGGAGGGGTTCTCATCGGTGTCGAGTCGACGATGAAGTACCTGGGACTCGTCCTCGACAGCCGGTGGAATTTCGTGGAGCATTTCCGACGTTTGGCTCCCAGACTGGAGCGGGCCGGGGCTGCCTTGGGGCGGCTCCTGCCCAATCTGGGGGGTCCAAACGCCTCCTGCCGGAGGCTCTACGCGGGGGTCGTGCGGTCCATGGCCCTTTACGGAGCTCCGGTGTGGGCGCGTTCCGTGAGGCGACGACCGGTACGTCGATTGAACGCGCCCCAGAGGGTCATGGCCATCCGGTTAGCCCGGGGATACCGCACGGTCTCCGGGGAGGCGGCGAACCTCCTTGCCGGATTACCGCCATGGGATCTGGAGGCAAAAGTCCTCGCGCACATGTGGGAGTGGCGCGAGGAGGCAGGACGCCGGGGCGTAACTCTGTTGCCGCGAGAAATCGTGGCACGGCGGACAGAGCTCCGGCAGGATCTCATGGCGGCATGGAGAGTGCGATTGTCGCAACCCAGCGCTGGGCACGCCACAATTGCGGCGATAAGTCCCCTCTTTGAGGAGTGGCTGGAGAGGCGCCACGGCGTCCTCACCTTCCGCCTGACGCAGGTCCTCACCGGACACGGGTGCTTCGGGAGGTACCTGTTCCGGATAAGGCGGGAGGAAACGCCCGGGTGTCACCACTGTGTGGATCGCCCGGAGGACACGGTGGAGCATACGGTGGAGGTCTGCCCGGCTTGGGCGGAGCACCGCCGTGTCCTCGCGGAAGCGATCGGCGGCGGCGATCTCTCGCGTCCGGCCCTGGTCCAGGCCATGGTACGGAGCGAGAGTGCATGGGAAGCCATTACCTCCTTCTGCGAAGCAGTAATGCTCGTGAAGGAGGAGGCGGGACGCGTGAGGGAGAGGCAAGCTTTGCACCCTCACGCCCCTAGTCGCCGCAGGAGACGCCCTGGGCGTCGGGAATTGGCAGCCGATTCCCGGCCACCGTAGGCGCGGGCTTGCGGACGGCGAGCAATGGGTAGCTCGCCGTCTGGTAAGGACCAGGCCCGAGTCGACGGCGCGTCGTGTTCCACGCGCGCCTCAAAGAGATGTCAGCACTATTGACGGGGTCCGCTAGGGCCGATGCCAGCTAGGGTTGCGGGATGTTCGAAAGAGTTACCGTGGCCCCGGCACAGGCAACAGAAGGAACACGGGTGGGTTTTAGTCAGTAAAAGTCTGACACGCCCTCCCGCTCCGCCCAGAGCGGGAGAAGTCATTTGATGATTTCCCATCCACAAAAAAAAAAAAAAAAGTGCTATATGAATACATACAAAGCTAACCAAAAACCGTTGCATGCCGTGCGTGCTTTGCGGCCAGTGCGGACCAGGGGTCGTTCACCTTATTGCGGTTGTGACACAAAATGTTACCAATGAAACTGAACGCAGTCAGCAGAAATGTCAAGCGCATTTAAGAGCTGTCAGTGACATCATTGTTGCGAAATATTGACACTGACAGCTCTTGAATGTGGTACAGATGTGCTGATCGCGTGTAGTTTCATTCCGTCAATCTGTCCCAGCCACCTTTTTAAGGTCGTCGGTCCATCTAACTGGGGGGCGTCCCACACTACGCTTGCTGATACGCGGTCTGCATTCCAGGGCTCGTCTGCTTCACCAGACATCGGTCCGTCGATAAACATGGCCAGCCCACTGCCACTTCAGTTTGCTTCAGTTTCATTGGTGAAAAGTAATGAAAAATAAACCAGAAACAAGTTCACTAATCGAAACAACAGAACAATCGCGAAGCTGACCGTCAAACTTTTTCATTACAGCGGGAAGGGAATCTCTTTGAAAGAGGAACGAGCATTGTTTGCTGACAAAAACGCGTTTAAAACTGGATCCTTAGTTATCTGAGAGAAAATGAGTTTGTTGTTAGTAATTGTTAAAATCCAGTCAGTTTGTTTAATGGATTTCAGTTTTCAGGACTTATCACCTAATATGTTTCCATTTTAAGACAACCTTTTATTATAAGATTTGAAGGTAGGAAAACCTAATACAATATTATGTTTTCCATCACTGAATCGAACCGATGCCTTGTTAAAAGTGCATAAACACAAAACTGCACGTCCATAGTAATCGTTTGAATTTGATAGCATCATTATTTCGTGGTTGTGGTTCATTTTTGTATGATGTCTCTTCTTACAATAGTCCCCAATTTTTTGGCCGAGCTGAAGTGAGCGCGTCCGCCATCTTGCGCATGATACTCTCTCTCTCTCTCTCACTCCTTCATCGTCCTAAATGACACCGTAATTTTGCATTCTGTGCGTCGGCTCGCGCCTATGTTCAACCCGGTCAAAAAGATTGGGGACTACTGTGCATACACTTCATTATACGAGGTGTAAATTGAAATGGTGTTGGACCTGAAAAAGGTAATTATAATTACTGTAATCGCCATCATGAAAAACTTAAAAAAAAAAAACAAAATTGTTCCCTACATTTTGTCGAGTTAAATGTATTACCCTTTTTCAGATCCAACACCATTTAAATTACACCTCGTATAATGAAGGGAATGTAAAAAGAGGCATGCAGCAGATTTCTTTCGCGATTTTAAGTGTAATTATTATTTTCATTTTCAAGTATCTTTATATACCATCGAAACAATGAACAAAATGCACTTATCATAAGCTACATTAAAGCTTTTAAATGAGGCACTTTATGAGAATAGCGATTCACCTTTCAAAGCTTATCAGAGATAGTTTGAACTGTTATCAACATAAAAATAATCAAGGGTACATGATGACAATAATGCAGATTATTTAGTTAGTTATAGTTTTACTGATTGAATGTATGAAAAAGTTGTTATGATAATGAAGAGTACAATGACCCCTTTGCAGGTTTGAATAGTAATGTAATAACAGAAAACGAACAAACCTCAGGGCATAATCCAGAATTAATTTCAATTCACAAACATGATGTGGGAACGTTTGTGGTAGTACCCCAGCATGTTTGGCAGCTTAAGCCATCTGTGAACCCTTGTATAAGACCCTCCCTATTCTATTTTTTACTCAGATTATTCTGAGGAATTCTGCCAGCAAAAAGCGGAGTTCTGTTTGAAATTCTAAAACATTACCACATTTATTAGGTAGGAGCTTACAGTAGCTTAGGTACGGACACACATAAGGAAATTGCCACCAAACGTGCAGCTAACTCAACCCCGGGCCAGGCTACGAAGTTGTTAGAGGTCAAAATAGCTTCCATGAATCTCCCTAACTACTTTAACATTCGTTTTTAAATTCCAAAAAATGAACCAAAAAAGAATAAACATTAAAATAGAACAGTAGTAAATCTAATATCTTTACTGCTCTCTTGTGTCATAGCTTAAGGCGGAACTGCGGGCAGCTCAGTCAGAAGAAAATGAGTTCGTTAAAGTACATTCAAAGTTATTAGTACAGAGTACGGCTTCAGACGAACAAACATTAAAGGCAAAATTGTGAGATGAATAAAATTATTATTAATTTGTTGTTTTGTTTCTATACGCAGAGTTTCTCTAACACTACAAGGAGACTATTCTATGATCATTGTCATAAATTCTACTAATAAGTGTTTCTGCGCAATTATCTATCCGGCTTTCCGGCTTTGCAGACAAATTGCTGTTGCTACCCGGCTTTTTACGAGCATCGAAGAACTGTGCAATGTTTCAGGAATTATTGCAGTACTTTTTTGCGTAAAATAAAAGCTTTAGTTTGAGATATTTAAAGGTCAGATATTCCCAGTATCCATGAAACATGTGTATTCCAGGATATCCCTCGATACAAGTTCTCATGAGGCAATTTATCGTTGGGACTGCGTATATCCTTATTTATTGGAAGATCGCGTAAGGGCTGGTGATCGCTCCATTTATCTATATAGGTTTCTGTCCTCAGTACACATTTTTCTAGGGTTCTCGGCCTTTCGCGGGCAGAGGAACCATTACAGAGACTTTTTAAAGGCTGTTATTTGAACTCGGCCCTCGTAAATGAATTTTTAAGTATCTAGAAGAAATATTGTTTTTAGATCGCTTTTAAGATAGGGTTTGCTTGGGCGACAGAGAAAACGGTAAAAGGTTGTTATGATTTGTGAAAGAGAAAATGTTAATGTAAGCTGGGTTTTAGGTAATGTAAATTGAGGTAATTTTAGTATCTGTTTTTAAATTCTCATTTAAAATTTACCATAATTTTGGAGAGATATGAAGCCTGTTGACGACGTTAGGTTGATTAGACGTTGTAGATACTTATGGGAGTTTTTAATAAATAAAATAACGCGATTGTTTGCTAACTCTGCATTGAGGCAACTAACATGCAAAAGGATCGGACATACCGCCCACCAAAAAGACCCTGTGTCCTTATATTTACAAATACTACTACTAATACTTCTGCTTACAACAAATTGGGCTTAATAACTTACTTATTGTTTTCTACATTATATAAATGATTGAAACAATATAACAAATCTTACAAGTGGACTGTATGTAACAAAAAATAATAATAACAGATTATCCAATAGTAAATAGGTGAGGTAGGTAGGCAAAGTGATCAGCATGACACATTAAGGCACCTATCTATTTGTTTGACAACATCATTAGTTATTAGTTGTACATATAGTTTTAAGTAATAGCACGCAGGTGGGGAGTTACGTTTCGTAAACTAGTTTAGGAACTTGAATGATTGAATGGTAAGTATGTAGGTGTAGACACATATATCTCAGTACTAATTTAAGTAGTTTATGTATGATAGTTAGTATAATAAACTTACTTTGATAATTTAGAGACCATATTTAACATTATATAAACTTAGTCGTAGTCTAGGATGTATACATAAAAATAGGTAAGTATATTTACAAACTTCGTTTCAAATAGCATACAATTATTAATTAAGCATCTTTATGTAGGAATATTAACTTAGATAAACGTCTTTTTAATTCACTTTGTCCTTTAAACTGCATTGTAACCACTGTAACCAACTTGTCTTTTCCAGGATGCAGCGTTTTTAATTTTCCCATGAGCCATTTTGTGGGTGGCAGGTTTTCCTCTTTAATGACCACAATATCTCCCACGGTAGGTGACTGGATAGCTGATTGCCACATCAACCGTTGTTGCAGAGTGTTCAAATATTCTGAATGCCATCTTCGCCAGAAGTCTTGTATCATTCGCTGTACTAGTTGCCATCTAGTTAAAAGGTTGATGTTGGAATTTTCATAGTTATTGTCAGGAACGCTGAGTAATGGCTCACCTATCAAAAAGTGCCCAGGTGTGAGTGGTGAGGTGGGGCGCGTTCCGTGAGGCGGCGACCGGCCTGCCGGTTGAACGCGTCCCAGAGGGTCATAGCCATCCGGCTAGCCCGGGGATCCCGCACGGTCTCCGGTAAGGCGGCGAACCTCCTTGCCGAATTACCGCCATGGGGTCTGGAGGCAAAAGCCCTCACGCACATGTGAGAGTGGCGCGAGGAGGCAAAACGCCGGGGAGTAACTCCGCTGCCGCAAGAAATCGTGGCACGGTGGACAGAGCTTCGGCGGGATCTCATGGCGTCATGGAGAGCGCGATTGTCGCAACTCAGTGCTGGGCACGCCACAATTGCGGCGATAAGTCCCCTCTTTGAGGAGTGGCTGGAGAGGCGCCACGGCGTCCTCACCTTTCACCTGACGCAGGTCCTCACCGGACATGGGTGCTTCGGGGGGTACCTGTTCCGGAACAGGCGAGAGGAAACGCCCGGGTGTCACCATTATGTTGATCGCCCGGAGGACAAAGTGGAGCACACGGTGGAGGTCTGCCCTGCTTGGGCGGAGCAACATCGTGTCCTCGCGGAAGCGATTGGTGGCGGCGATCTCTCGCGTCCGGCCCTGGTCCAGGCCATGGTACGGAGCGAGAGTACATGGGAAGCCATGACCTCCTTTTACGAAGCAGTAATGCTCGCGAAGGAGGAGGCGGAACGCGTGAGGCAGAGGCAATCTTTGCGCCCTCACGCCCCTAGTCGCCACAGGAGACGCCCTGGGCGTCGGCAATTGACAGCCGATTCCCGGCCACCGTAGGTGTGGGCTTGCGGACGGCGAGCAATGGGTAGCTCGCCATCTGGTAAGGACCAGGCCCGAGTCGACGGCGCATTATGCTCCACGCGCGCCTCAAAGAGATGTCAGCACTATTGACGGAGTCCGCTAGGGCTGATGCCAGCTAGGGTCGCGGGATGATCGAAAGAGTTACCGTGGCTCCGGCACAGGCACACGGGTGGGTTTTAGTAGTTAGTAAAAGTCTGACACGCTCTCTCGCTCCACCCAGAGCGGGAGAAGTCATTTCATGATTACCCATCCAAAAAAAAAAAAAAGGTGTGAGTGGTGACAGTCTCTGTCTAACTGGCATAATGGACGAGAATTAAGACAAGCTTCTATTTGTGCTAGCAATAAAATAAAATTCCAAAGTGGCTGGAAATTTCTTTATAAATGCTGTGTTTGCGTACTTTGAAAAGATCTTTAAGTACTTTTGCAGCACCAACAAAATTGGTGCCGTTATTACTGAACAGACCTCGACCTCGACGTGCGACAAATCTCCGAAATGCAGCCAGGAATGCTCAAGAAGTTAAGTCTATCACGGTTTCTAGGTGTATGGCGACTTAGTAGCACGATGCCCTCGCCCCTTTGATGTTCTTAACAATTACTGGACCTGCATAGTCGACTCCACTGTTTAAGAACACCCACTGTAGATTCACCTTTACAGCTGATAATTCACCCATTAACTGGTTTTTTGTCTTGCCTTTACTGATGATGCAAACCTTACAACATCTTATGCATTTTCTTACTGCTGATTTTAAATTAACTATCCAATAATTAATCTTAGGTACGTCATCATGACTTTTACCACCGTGTAACGTTTGTTTGTGTGCTTCGTTGATCAACAATGTAGTGATATGTATGTTGATTACTCGGTATTATGGATGTTTGGTTGTGACTGACAAATTAGCGTTTTGTAAACGGCCGTTACGAAACTCTCAGCAGATTGTTTTTGTCTAAAAATGGTGTCAAGCTAATTAGTGAACTTGATTTTCTCACCTTACCATTTTTCTTAATGTATTCTATATCTCTCTCATACGCTGTCTGCTGATAGTAATTTATGCAATTTTGCAAAATTGTATTCACTTCACCAGTAATTAATTACTTCTCCTTGTTGTTATGGTATAATAATCTTCGGCAATATGCAAGTACCCTTTTCATTCTAATCAGATTAGAAAATGTTTCCCAAATTGGTTTTTCTTCATTTTCTTTATTTTTAGTTGTAAAAGTACAACATGTTAATTTTAACTCTAAATCTGTCTTTGTATTTTCTGATCTTCTCAAATGAATTTCCCTTTTCGATAGCCTTTTTGTCGCCATCCACCACATCTTCTCCTTCTTTAGATCTTTTAGGAACATACCTCTGGATGCTATGACAGCAGGATTTTCTTGTGATACAACATGATGCCACTATGTGTTGTTTGTTGTTAAAGACATAGTATTTAATCTCCACCACTCTATTTGCTACAAAGGTCTTCCATTTTTGAAGTTCCCCAGGAAGCCATACCAGAACAATCGTTAAGTCTGTCCAGCAGTAGGTTTGATTACAAGGAATTCTCATGGCTAATGTGACTTGTTTAAGAAGCCTTGACAACAATATAACTCCACACAGCTCAAGACAAGGAAGCGATATTGTTTATAATGAAGCAACTTTGATTCTCGATGCAATTAAATTTGTGGATACAGTACCATCCTGTTGTTCTACTCTGCAGTATACAACGGCTGCATAGGCCCGAGTAGAGGCATCGCTAAATCCGTGCAGCTATATTGCTTTTATATTGCTGCTGTCCGAGTGTAACCATCGGTCTAGAGAAATCTGGTTGACATTCTCGAAATCCTTTCTGATCTTTAACCAATCTGAGGTTAATTCTTCGGATAATGGTTGATCCCATTGTATGTCAACTAACCATAGTTGAATGAGCATCTTAACAAGCACAATGCTTGGCGATATCCATCTTCATAGGTTGTAAAGTTTTTGTACATCTGATAAAACGTTTCTCGTCGTAATGGTGGATGGAGGTGAAAAGAGATTGATTCTGTACAAAAAAATGTAAAGATTTGTAAAAAAAATAAGATTCCATACGATACCTAACACCTTCACAGTGCCATCTAGGTTTATATCAAGTTGAATGCTTTAAGAAATGTTGCTCGGATTCATCGATTTTATCAACTCGATGTTGTTTGATGACTATTTCTTCAACTCAAAACCTCCCTTGGTCAACATAGCCTTGAGTTGATTACAAGCTTCTATGGCTTATTTAATAGTGTCACAACCAGATATTACGTCATCGATATAGAAATCTGACAAAGTAATGTCAACAGCTATTGGATAGCTATCTCGTTCCTCATGTGCGAGTTGGATCAAGGTCTTCACTGCTAGATAAGGTGCTGGAGTAATCCTAAAGGTCACGGTAAGTAATCTATAATCTTTTATTTCTTCATTACTATCATTTCTCCACAGTATTCATTAAAACTCTGGATCATTCTTGTATATCATGACCATTCTGTACATCTTTTGTATGTCTGCAGCAAAACAGATAGCGTGCATTCTCCAGCGCATGATTATACAGCGTAGGTCTTCTTGGAGCACTGGACCAGGTAAGAGCTCATCATTTGATGATATACCATTTGTTCCTGTACATGATGCGTCGAAAACTATGCGGGTTTTCATGGTTTCTTTTTCTTCACGCAGAACTGGATGATGGGATAAGTAAACAGATTTTCTTAAAAATATTTCTTTTTCAGGTACTTCTTCTATATGACCTAAGTTTTTGTAGTCTTCTATGACCTTTTCATATTCCTCTTTCAACTTGGGCTGTTTTTTAAACCTTCTCTCTAACGGTATCAATCTTGTTTTAGCTGTCTCTTGGATTTCCTTCAGTTGATTGAATACAATTTGTTTTAAACGGTAGTTTCACTATAAATCTTCCTTGGTCATTCCTTGAGTATGATTAGTGATAAATATCTTCACATATTTGTTCTTCTTTTGCATTCTTTCGCCTTGTAGTGGTGTCTATCTCCCAGAGTGTTTTTAACATGTTATTGATGCCTAGTTCGTGATGCATGACAAGAAATAAATGTTCTTTTTGTGTTGTATACTCCAAATAATATCCATCTTAGGGAGGTTTTCTGTATACATGGAGACATTAGCGGACCCTTGATTAAATCTTGTTCGACTATTCGTGCAAACTCCTTAATACCAAGCAGCAGATTTATCAGGCCTGGGTTGTTGTACTCGGGATCAGCTAGATCGAGACCCTCCAGGTGCCGCCAGTTGTAAACAGTAATTGTGTGGTGTGGTATTCTCGTGGTCAGTTGCTTGAACATGACTGACGTAAGCTTCGACGTGCATGTTGAATTCTGATTTTCTTCTTGATAATAACAAAACTCACACCTGTTACAGTGCCTTCAATTAATTTTCTTTGTAGCTTCAACAATTGAGTTGCATTTTCACTTTGAAGCTCGCTTGTGAACCTTGATCTACAAGAATCCTTAACAGTGTCACATGTCCATCTTTCCCTTTTGCTTTGACTAGTGCAGCTGCTAATAATGTTCTTCTAGATACTCCGATACCAACATGAAGAGTTATTATGGCCTCCTTGTTGGCTTCTTGTTGAGTTGTCGATGGTTGTATTGGTTCTGTCCCTGTGGTATCCTTCGATTTCTCTGATTTGTGAAGGAATGGTGACGTCTTCTGCATACGCGGCAAGTAACTGGTACCTTGCTCTAATAAAAAGAATGACCCGGAAGCAGGCAGTTCAAATAAAGTTGTTTTTCTTTCACATAATTGTTACGTTGCGTAAGGTCCATTTTAATAAATTCTTTGCAATGACATAAGTTATGCTTTTCACTACAAAGTGCACAGCTTTTATCTTTAACAACATTCGCGGAATGGTAGGATCGCTCTTTAATTGTACGATCTTTATTTGTTACGGGTTGTATCATTTCCAGTGTTCTAAATTTTGATTCTAAAAATATTTTTAACTCTTCCCAAGATGGCACTTCTTCCCACTTTTTCTTATAAGCAAAAGTTTCCCACTCTTTAGGTGACTCCTGGTCCAACTTCTGAATCACAAGAAATATAATTAAAGGATCCCAGGAATCAGTGTTAATTTTCAAGTTTTTAGGTTATTTATGCACTCTGTCGTAGTATCTAATAAAGTCTTCACACTGTTAGCTGTCTGCGTTGTGATTTTATTTTGATTAAAAAGTCTTTTGAAAACATGTCTTGGTATGTGGGCCACTTCTTGTATTGTCCCGAAAAGGATGGTAATTGTATCCGAGGCAGTTTTACAATCGATCAATGCCCTTGACCATTGAATACTGAAGAATTTGAGGTTTCCATCGTTGTTTGTTGCTATTTGCTCAACATATCTATCAAGTCTGCTTGTAGACAAAGGTACAGGTCTTCAATGACAAAATAGTCTTCATTGAAAAAGTAAGAAATTACTCCACGCTTGTCTCTTGGAGTACACTGTGTCAACATCTCATGAGCTTGCTTAAAGGAACTCCCGCCCTTATGTAACCGTCCGTAAGTCTCATTTTAGGGTATTTCTTTAAGTTCGATTGTGTTTTTTGTATCAATTTGCCACGTCCTCATATAGTACTGCGAACCACATTGGCTGTAAAATTATCTATATCCATTTTATTATTTCGCTTTCTCCTTTTCTTCATAGGTGAAGTGAATTTTGATGAAGTGGATAGCAATTCCTTATCATCTTTTAATATTCTTTGAACTGTTTTTTGGGTAACACCCGTAGCTTCAGCTGTACGCCGTGTAATGTCTCGTAAATGAGACAAATCACAGTTGGGTTCCATGAATGATTTTGTAAATTCATATTCTTCTCGCAGAAAATGATAAACACTAGCTGTCATGTTTCGACCCTAAAACAAAATGTAATCAAAATAATTAAGAAATATAAACATTTTATAACACAAAAAAACATTCATTTTATAAATACTTCTATTGCTATATTAAGTATCTTTGTACAAAATTTTAATTGAAAACGTATAAATAAATATTACCTTACTATGGACAAATCATTTTCGTTTTGTTGCCATGCTGACCTTACTCCGTGAAACAATTTGGCGCGAACTAAAAACACTACTGATCCGGACCGTGTCCCGATCGACACTGAGCGCTCTCGAGGTTACGCACACAAAAACAATGTGCATGTGCACGCTTGACAACATTCATAGCCAAACGGACTTCGTGACATAGAACATCTGTAACATTTGTGCTATGAATTGCCGACCACACTGTCCACACTTTATTAAAATATCTAACTTTATAAAAAAAACTGCACAATTTTGCGTAAACAAGTCGTCTTATCTCTGGAATGCGGCTGACTATTGTTCTCAGCTCGCTCGGACTCCAATTCACTAAGTACCCACAGGTGTGCCAGTAGTAATCATGTGGCTTGATTTGCGAACACATATGTTGACGACACAACGTCTGAACTTGAATTTCCGAACTATTTAACTGCACTTTCACAAACAACAGCAAAATCGCAACGAAACAGCAACTCGAAAACCAACGTGAAATCCTTAGTTCTGCCAAAGAACAGTTGCAAAAATTGACTAATAAAGGCAACATTTCTACACTTGCTGTTATAAACCGGCATAAACTTGCTCAGCTCCTTTCCCACTGCATGTTGTAGGTACAGTCGAACAAGCTATTTGGTATACAGGCAGCTAACTTGCAACTACTTTAAAACAATGTTGTGAATGTGATGACTAGTCAATTCTTTTCCATCACTCTCTCATCACCCAATGAAAATAAATATTGGCAATATTGGCAGTGTACACAACGCTCGTTCTACTGTACAGCCGCCTAAATGATTAGTTATATAGGCAAAAATTCATGTTTCCAAGTTTTTTAGGGTTCCGTTTCCGAAAGGTGCTAAACGGAACCGCTCCCGCTGTCCGCCTGTCTGCCAGCGGGCTGTATCTCATGAACCATAATAAGTACACAGTTGAAATTTTTACAGATTCATGAACCATAATAAGTAGACAGTTGAAATTTTTACAGATTGTGTATTTCTATTGCCGCTTTAGCAACAAATAATAAAAAATAACCGATGAAGTCGGTGTGGATGTGTTTTTTAGTTTGTTGCCATCGACTTCCGAAATTAAAGTTAATTTTCATACTGTAGTGTTTTTTTATTTCGGAAGTCGGTGTTTTTTTTTGTAAAAAAAGTTTTTTTTTCACTTTTTAGTTCTGGTACCTACCTACCCCACACAAGTTCGTATACCATTACTTGCTATGCATAAAACAGTGACAGGAAGTATTATAAAACAACATCAAGATCCATAAAGTGGATTGTTTGATACGGAAGTGACAGGGGTAGTGGTACGTCAATCAAACTCGCTAGTCTGTTGCACACTGATATATTCAATAAGTAACCCGCAAGGCGCGGCCGGCGGGGAGGTGCGGGGCGCAGCCCGCACTCCTGCGCTCGGCATACACAACATCCCTTCCCCATAAGCTAGGACATACTTTTAATCTATTTCCTACTACTAAACTTATTCTATAGTTAAATATGTTGGTTCGTTATCATCATCGTCGCTGCCGTACTGACCCGCTGTAGGTGTCGTGAAGATCGGACTAATTGCCTGTCGCCTTAGAGATCTAGCGGCTGCTCGCGGAGGAGTCACCAGAGCACTTGGCATCGTCGTCCTTTCTCCCCCTTCTAGCTGCGTTATTGGCTCGGGGTGAGAAGTATTAAGTGGCTCCACATCAGGCACCACATCTGGGTTCCAGTCTTGGTTGTCGCTCGGAAGTGTGTGTAGTGATTTCCTTATTTGATCCATGTGCCTCGTGACTTCACATCCTAAATGTGGCACGTAGATTCTGTACATAATATTGCCGTTTTTCTTTCTAATGATTCCTTGTATCCAACAGATTTTTTTATTATTAATATTTTTGGTTATCCATACTTTATCATTTTCTTTAAAGTCTAACCTGTGTTTCCCTCGGTAGTTCTTAGCCTGTAAGGACTGGTTGTGTGCGACGGTTCGCGTTAGTTCTGTGGACGAAGGTGATGGCGCGATAGGGTTCAATAAATCTAGGCGTGAGCGCAACGCACGCCCGAATACTATCTCCGCGGGTGATTTGTCAGTGGTACTATTTTTAGAGTTCCTGTAGTCAAATAAAAATTTTGCAATTTTCTCGTGTATATTCTTCTTATTGCAGCCCTCCAAAATGATAGTTTTAAACCCTTTTTTTACTATTTTCACGAAACTCTCGGCTTGTCCATTACTAGAGGGATGGTAAGCCGGAGATAAGACGTGCTCTATACCGTTAAGTCTACAAAAGTCTTGAAATTCTGTTGATGTGAAAGAAGTGCCGTTATCACTCACCAACGTGTGCGGAACCCCGAACCGCGACATAAAATCGCAAAGTTTACTTATAACCGCCTTTGAATTATGAGTTGTGGACATATCGTAACATTCTACCCATTTACTATAAGCGTCGACGATAACCAACAACATATAATTATTAAACGGGGCCAAGAAATCAATGTGAATTCGGTAGAAAGGGTACGGCGGCAGTGACCAAGGCGCGAGAGGGGCGTGTGGCGGTGCGGGGCGCAGCGCACAGCACACGCTGCAAGCGGCCGCTACTCGCTCCAGTGTCGCGTCCACGCCAGGAAACCACAGTCGCTTGCGAGCCTCTGCCTTCATCTTGACTACCCCGAAATGTGAACTATGCAGTTCCCTACACACGTTCTCTTGTAGGGACGATGGAATAACGACTTTATGCCCGCGCATTAAGATTCCATTTTCATACGACAGCTGTGTTCTACAATTAAAGAATGGTTTTAAACCATCGTCTTGAACTTTCCTAGGCCAACCATTTAAAATGTAACCCTTAACAGTAGCTAGGTGAGTGTCGCGAGCCGTCTCGTGACGCAAGTCTTTTATTGTTACCGGTAAGTCACCGTCCACTACGAAATTCACGTAGGCCGCACGATCCTCGCACTCCGCGAGCTCGTCGGGCACCTTCGTGCCGTCCTCCCCTTCCCCGCACGCCCGTGATAAATAGTCCGCGCTGTTAAGCTTGTACTCAATTGTATAATTATACGCTGCTAAAAATATGGCATATCTCTGCAAGCGATTAGCAGACACTTCGGGAATGCCTTTATTCGGACCAAATATAGCCTAGAGGGGTTTGTGATCTGTTCGTAGTACGAAGGGTTCGGACCGACCATATAGGTATTGGTGGAACCGTCTTACCCCAAAGATGATCGCAGTTGCTTCCTTTTGGATCTGTGCGTAATTTCTCTCCGCCGACGACAGCGTTCGCGACGCATAAGATAATGGCCTTTCTAACCCTACTTCATCTATTTGGGATAGTACAGCACCTAACCCTGACGGCGACGCATCTACGGTTAATATTAACTTAGCCGTCGGGTCGAAATGTGCTAATGTGTTATCGGACGCGAGTATGTTTTTTATTCGGACGAACGCGTCATCGTGTTTACGAGTCCACTCCCACTTAGTATTTTTATTTAACAAATTATATAATGGACATAATACGGACGACGCGTCCGGCACGAAGTTCCGATAGTAATTAGTGAGGCCCAGAAACGACTGCAGCTGTGACACATTTGTTGGCTTAGGCGCTTGTAAAATAGCTTTGACTTTATCGGGTGACTTCCTAACTCCATTTTTGTCTATTACGTGCCCTAGATACGAAATCTCATTTTTATAAAATTCACATTTACTTATTTGAACCGTTAATTCAGCATCATCTAAGCGTTGTAAGACCGCGATGAGTCTCTGCCTGTGCTGGTCTTTATTTGTCCCCGTTATGAGGATATCGTCTAGTAGAAAAATGATTCCGTCAATTCCCGAGAGCAAGCATTCCATTGCGCGCTGGAAAATGGCTGGTGCGCTGGACAACCCAAACACCAATCGAGTGTAATTAAAAAGACCGCGATGAGTATTGATACACGTTAACCTCTGAGATTCTTTGTTTAATAAAAATTGGTTGTAAGCCATAGATAAATCTATTTTACTAAACTGTACGCCCCCGTGTAATTTGGCTAATAAATCGGTTACCGTCGGCAAAGGATATTGATCGATTATCAACTGTTTATTGATTGTGACAGAGTAATCGGCACACAATCTGATGCTACCGCTTTTTTTTAAAACCGGCACAATAGGCGACGCGTATTCTGAGTGTTCTACTGGCTCTAAAATACCCAGTGACAATAATCGGTCAAGTTCTTTGTCTATTTTTTCTTTTAGCGCGTAAGGTACTGGCCTCGCTTTAAAAAAAATAGGCTTTACATCGGGTTTTAACTGTAAATTTATTTTATACTTGTTAAACGACCCCAGATTGCCCGAGAAGACCTTAGGGAACATGTTTATGAGTTGTTTATCAATATTAGTGCTAGACTCGCATACCGCCTGTGCTTCCTCGAACACGGCGTGCACGCGCGACGGCGCTAATTCCAGGTCGAACTCACGAATGAAGTCGCGGCCTAATAGCGGCGGTCCGGCCGCGTGCACGACGTACACATTCAGAGTATGAGTACGCCCAAGATATGATATAGGTAATAAAACAACTCCGACCGTCTCAATATTTTGCCCTGTATAACTGAATAACCTTTTGTTGGTGACTGATAACGGCAATTGTTTAAATTTCGACTCGTAGGTATTTTTAGAGATTACACTTACTGCAGAACCACTATCGATTTCGAACTCTAAAGCTAGGCCACTGATCATCACACGCTCCGTCATAGGTTTCCCTCTCACGCACCGAATATTATAAAAACACTCACCGTCGTCGTCTCCGTCGTCCACAGTACCTTCGTCTACGTATTTCACTTTACCCTCACTAGGGCACATTTTACGCAAATGGCCTTTATTGTTACACTTTTTACATTTATACTTTTTGTAACGACACTGATTAGAACTATGATTTGTAAAACCGCACACACTGCACTTTTCCTTTTTGGAGATGTTGAACACGCCGTCGGGGCCTGCGCCGGCGCCGCTGGCGCCTGGTGCTGCCTGCGACGAGGCCTGGCGCGCACAGCGCACGCTCTCTGCCAAGTCGATGGCCTTCGCGAGGGTCAGCTCCCGCTGGTCCTGTACGAAAATTTGTCCCGTTCGTGTCCTGGTGCCATGCCCATGATGAATTTGTCCAGCAAGGCCTCCTCCAAATTCTTGAATGCACAGTGAGTTGCCAATCCTCTAATCCTGGCTGCCCATTGAGTGTGCAATTCACCTGGTCGCTGTGTTGCCGAATAGAAAACCCAAACCTTTTTGGTGTGAAGTGGTCGTCGAGGATTTCCACTATCGCTTCGTAGCCCAATTCTTCAACCTTTCTGGGTAGCGCCAGGTCACAAGCAAGCTTGAACGTAGATTCACTCAGGGATGTTAACAATATCGCCCTTCTTTTGATTGTGGCCTTGTCCGTTTCTGAGGTTATGTCGTTTGCGATGAACCACTGATTTAATCGCAATTTGAAACTATTCCACTCCTGTGACAGGTGGTCGAAGGTGGAAAGAACGCCATAAGTCGCAACCGTAGACATTTTTAAAAAAAAATGTGAGTCCGTTCGTCGCCACGTGTTTGATACGGAAGTGACAGGGGTAGTGGTACGTCAATCAAACTCGCTAGTCTGTTGCACACTGATATATTCAATAAGTAACCCGCTAGGCGCGGCCGGCGGGGAGGTGCGGGGCGCAGCCCGCACTCCTGCGCTCGGCATACACAACATGGATTAAATACGTGTTATCAAAACTAACTCAAAAACTATAAAACTACCCAAGCAAAGTTAATAAAATTTATATGGGACCACCACGCAAGCTTCTTCTACCAAATGAAAAAAGAAAATATCGATAAATATATATAAAAAAATACATACAGTCGAAAATTATAGCTGAGGAGGCTAGCTTTTTTGAAGTTGGTTAAAAATAAATTAAAGTTAAAATTAAAGGACCTCCTCATAAAGGAAACGTTTTTTTTTTTAAACTGAAGTGTTTTTTTAAAATATGTATGTAGTGTTAGATATTGTACAGTGTTACGGGACCCCTTCGTGTGCGAGTCCAACTCGCATTTGGCCGGTATTGAATAGCTGGTTTGTTTTTGTGTTATAGTTTTTAGCAAGCTTTTTTTACTTGGCTTCTCAGCACACTCACAGCCTTATTCAAAAGCGGTAAGTTGCACTTGCAAGTAAGCTGCCTATACTCTTATCACTTTGTTCGACTGTACTTGTACACCTATTTAATAGTTCAGTAATGAATGGAGTCAAGAAATGCGAGGCGAGACTGAAATTCGCTCGAAGTTCAAAGAGACGTAATACAGCGAGAGCAGTGAATGAAGCTATCGAAGAGTTCAGTGCTTCCGAAAGCGAATATTTAATCATTTTAATCTTTAGGTAATGGAACAAACAACGAGGAGCGGAGAAACAAGATGGTGGCTTGACAGGTAGGTCTATCTTTGTAAGCCAGCGTTCGCACGGATGCGAAAATAACGCGGCGGGATTTTATCACGCACTGGATTTTCAACTCTCGGCGCTAAGCAGAGCGTTGAAAATCCAGTGCGCGATAAAATCCCGCCGCGTTATTTTCGCGTCGGCACGTACATCGGCTTAAAGGTGTTTTGTAGCTAATAGATAAGGTGTTGTAATATACTGTTTTTGGGACAAAATATGCCATATTTTGTCTGAAAAATGCAATTTAAAAGAAAACCAAAAAACGCTTGCTCGGCATGTGCCATTCGAGGTGAGCACGACATTGTATTAAGTATACTGACTGGGCGTGTGTCGTTAGCTATTCAAGTTATAAAATAAAATTATAGTCAATGATTTTAATGTTTAATAACTATGTTGCGTTTTTCAGACCATAATTTTCATTAACAGACTGTTTATTTAATTAATTTTAGTAGCTGTATTACAATTGCTATAAAAAAGTGCCGTTAATTTATTAAAACTGAACTAACGAAATATACGTAAACGTCAATAAACCTAGAAAATAATATCTGACGTGCAGGGGCCAACCACCACCTCATTATTTTAATGTTACTTCAGTGTGAGAAAGAGATGGAGCTATACAGGACGTCTAGCTCCATCTCTATCCCACACTGAAGTAACATTAAAATAATACTACGTTAAGAGGTGGTGGTGTATCTCCTGCTCAGTAGAAGTAAAACATAGTTCGACAGCTTACTTATACCCTATCTCTTTCTTAACTTACCAGCAATATACTTTCAGACCACGCCCAACAGCCTCATTACGAATTTTCTTCATAATGTGAAAGTTAACTGACCTAGCAGCAAGTATTATTAACTACGTCTTCACTCTTTAAAATTAACTCCAACTTTCAAGAAAGTCGAAGAACTTAAGTTCACTCCATAATCCAGTAAGTGGAGTGGTTTGGCCTGAAGCCTTCAGGATCCTATTCAAGTATTAGTTCAAGAAATTCCTTTTGCTGTTGTAGACTTAAGATGAATTTCACCAATGAAACTGAACGCGATGAGGTCACATAAACCGCATTCAATAGCTGTCAATGTTGTGAATTGTTGTGAAATATTGACACTGACAGCTCTTGAACGCCGTTTAGATGTGCTGATCGCGTTCAGTTTCATTGGTGAAATTCGCCCCTAGGTGTGTTCTCGCATTGAAGATTGTATTCCATCTAAGAGGTTTTACAGTTTTGAGTTAGTTTTTGGTTTTAAAGCTAGTTTAATAGTAAAGATAAAAAGATGCGATAACAAAACTTCTCCTGACAAAGAAAATTAAGATTCTAAATGATATAAGAATGCGTTCCAAGATTGTAGTTTTACAAATACTGAGTTGATTAGGTTAAAAAAATACTTTAGGATTTTTATTTCTAGCTTACGCTGTCCCACTCCTGGGCAAAGCCCTCCCTCCACTCCTTCCATCTTCCACGAGTCCGCGCGTCCTCCTTCCAATTTTGACGGAACCTATCGAGTTCGTCCTGCCATCTCCTACGTGACCTGCTGCGACCCCGCCTCACTGTCTCACGCCACTAGTTCTATGGTATTTGGGCCCACAGTTTGTCCGGCATGCGGCAGACATCTCCTGCCTTGTCCCATTTAATTTGGGCAGTCTTTTGAGCCACGTCAGCTATCTTTATTTTGGAGCGCAGTATTGTGTTTTCAACACGATCCGTTAATGCAACGCCTAGTATACTGCGCTCCTTAGCACGTTGGCTTGGTTTTAGGTTTAATAAAAACAATTTACACAAACTAAGTACACAGTGTAGGAATTTTCAATCTTAAAATTATGGTTTTTAAAACAGAAAATGTTATGTAGCTATGTCCGTGATCTATCAGACTAATTATAATTATCCAACAAATAAACTATCCGTACATATATTATGTATACTTTAGTTAAACAATCCGATCCTGCATGGAGTATTGCAGCCACCTTTGGGATGGCTCACCTAAATACCAACTTGCCGCGCTTGACTCGGTGGAACGCAGAGCTAAAAGGCTCATTGGCGACATAACATTGGTGGATGCCAAGCTTCATAGCTTGGCATCCACCAATGTTCTTCTACAAGAACGATAAGCAGGCAACCTTGTGGCGATGAACCTGTAGAGGTTGTACATCAGTGTGTGCTCAAGAACTCCACGACCTCATTCCGCCGGCCCCCTTCTACCATCGGACCGCAGGTTACCATCCACAGCAGGTTACCATCAGGAGGTTACCACAGCAGATTACCATCCTTACCTAGTTGCTATTCCACCAATTCACACAAAGCGTTTCCAAATGTCTTTTGTAATGCGCACAGCAAAGGAGTGAAACTCTTTACCTGCATCTGTGTTTCCGAACGCATACAACCCCGATCTCTTCAAAGTGACCGTGAACAGGCTTCTTCTGGGTAAGCATCGTCGACTTTGTCTCTGTCACCTCTGACCTCGACTAGAGTCATGAGCAAACCTATCGGTAAATAAAAATAAACTATATTACATCAGTTGTCAAAAAAATATTTGTCATTTCTAACCCTACCGTAATAAGACATCGGCCTTGACGAAAATATTTATTACTGTGTTCTCTAAATATTGAGGCTCCATATTATTCCTTTTGCTGTTGACAACACAGGGAATATTATTGTTATGAAAATCTGCTCTATATTTTTTTGAATTGTTAATGTTGACCTCCTTGCTTTGGTAAAAATATCGAATGTACGAGTATGTAATCACATTTTGGATTCCTAGGTTTTGTGTAATACCGAACTAAAACCATTTTAGTTTTTTTTTCTTTTCTGGTTAAGACGGGGCCCAAAGCGCCCCCTCGCGCGTATTACGCCCTTTTCTGTTTATTCAAATTTAGAATAGCATGACGTATTGCATTTGAATAATGCTTGACGGGAACTAGCTTAAACCTAATTGGTAAGTCCTGGGAAACCCTACAATATTCTATCTACATCTTTCTGATTGTCACTGTCCATAGTGTGGGATATTCAGGTCGTTCCAAGTTTCCAGAACCCAGTGGTTAAACTACATAAGCCGATTAAGCAAAGTCTTAGAAAAGTCAATCTGTTTGTGCTAACGTTTTCTTTTTGTACGGTGTTCTGTTCACTCAGCTGAATGTTTGCAGAAATAAGTCAAATTGAATTGTGTTTTTGTTCATTAGGTTTTGTTTGCTTCCTTCTAAACGGTTTCGTTGTTGCAAGTACCGAGTTTTGTTTTTATCGTTTCACAAATTCATCTCATTGCTCGAATCAAAATCGTCACATCATTAAGTTTTATGCGTGGCAAAAGTTTGGCTGATGATGATGATGCGTGGCAAAATGTCATTACAAATTTTAGGAAGTGCTTAAAGTGTAAAACTTTTTTGCCGAACATACAAGAATAATAATTGTATTAAATTTAATAACAATTGTCTAGTCAGCGTTCACATTAACACAACATTGAAATTTTCACCAAAAAACCCTCCCTTAACTTTCTTCAGAAAACCAATTAACCATTCTAAAAATTTAAAAAAAACCGTCAAGTCATTAATATGCGGGAAATTTTCCCGCGCAGACAATGCGGACACTAGCCGTAGGTAATTGAAAATAGCTCACTATTCATCGCTTTGGCGCATTGGGGATTGCCTTTTTACGGCCCAATTTTTCACATCGCTCCGTTCCCTTCAGTCGTTCGTTCATTTTCGCTCCCCTCCTTCGATTTAATATTCCTCTTTTATGGTGGAAAATGATTTATTAACGTCGTCCCGCGTCCGCATACCGGTGATATCAAAGTTGCCTAAAATGTGAACTACACAACTGCGCCTTAACTCTTTTGTGTAATAAAAAGTGGACTTTAAATTTACATTGGGGAATTTAAAATATTGGATATTAACAATGGCGTTGTTAGGGTATTTGGGAGTACAAAATACTTTAGTAAAATTTTATTTTAAAAAATCACGTAAAAAATTACAAAAGCGCCGCCGTTGTATAAAATATGGCGCTTTTACGTATTACACATGTTTCATGTAAAAAATATATAAAATCAATACCTACCAACGAGAATCACGCACGTACTGAAAACAGTCGAAGCTTTGCGAACAAAACCATTTACGAAGTGCACTGAGTTAAAACTAAAGTTAGATTAGCTATCTAGTGAGCGCTCGTCTAATCTATTGTGTACGCGAATGTCCTCACGAACATGCTCCACTAAGTCTGTGAAGGTGCATCCAGACTGCGATCGATCGACTCGAACAGTCAATATTGGTCACCACATCACATCATCATCTGCCTAGCCTTTTCCCAACTATTTTAGGGTCGGCTTCCATTCTAAGCGGATGCAGCTGAATTTTACAAATGCCTCTCTGACCTCCACAACCCAGTTCGCAGCGTCCTCGGCAAGCCCGTGCTGCCGAGCCACGAGACCCTCCAAACCGTTTTCATAATTATATATACTCAATATATTCATTGCTTCCACATTACATAAGCGATCGATGGTCGACAGAGCATCTGTCAATATGGACGATCGTTACTAGTGAATTCTACAACACTGATTGACGTGTAATGAAAACAAGTCATCGTTGACTATCCGTAATTCAGCTGCCATGCACCTACACTATGACATGATTTTTATGCAACATGTCGACGCAAACAAATGTCTTTTTCCTTACTTTTTTCTTTTTTTCGATCGATTAGTCTGGTTGCACCTTTAGATTACCTTCACCGAGGTACAATCGGGCGGTTAATTAAACAAATGTTTGCGTCAGTACCAAGAGTAACCTATCCTCCTTGAGTCCTCAATATAGTGAGTGTACTGGGTAACCGAGCGCAAATCACTTGAGGACTTGACACGTATTGTCACGAAGTTCGAGTAACTGATCTCGTGCTTACGCTGCACTGTTGAAGTGCGCTGCACAAACACCGTCGAATATTGTTATCAGAAGGCCAATTCCCGTATTTATAAACGTTTGAAATCTAGTCGCAATCTTAAGTCAGTGACAATCAATTTCAAAAACTTGACTTAAATGTAGGGGAGTTTTTTTGACAGATTGAGACTGTGATCAGAATGCGACCGTTCTAAAAAATACGGAAATTGCCCCTGAGGAGTTAGACTTTTATAATCCTCTGCTCGTGAATGTTAAAACCGTTTGTTTAGTTACCTATTTCTTTTATTTTAGAACGGAACATACTGGCCACTATTTTCCGTATTAGGGATTATAATAAAACTTTACAATATAAAAGTACTGTTTGTAATATTAATAACGTATAGTCTTGTGGAGCACAAGGTAACATGCTTACTTTCTCCATTTTCATTCTAAAATAAAAGAAACAACCAAACAAACGATGAGGGCGCCACTGCGCTCGCAGTGTCGTCTTAATCAAATAATTTCATCGACATTATTGATCGTCATTGGTTTCTGCCACAAACAAGAACCATTCTTTGGCTTATTACGCGGTGCAAGTTTCTAGAATATTAAAACGCAATAATCGCATGCCATAAAGCACGTTCTTGCATGCAAGTGTTTACATGCGTGTGATTTCCATAAAATGGCATACAATAATTGAATGCAAGTTTTGACGTGTAATAATTGCATGTGACTTGTGTTTACACCAAGGCAATTATTGCATGCAAGTTTGCCTCGTCTAAACACAGAGTTGCACGTCCTTGTATACCTACGTACAATTGATTCTAGTATTGCCCGTATTTGCGCTGCCAAATATTTCAGTGAATTATATTGAAAGTCTTCTCAAGATTTTTTTTTTAACTTGTTTCGTTCCCTCATGTTTGAATGGTTGATAATTTTCATGCCAGAATTTAATGCGATTTTATTGTACGTACTGTTTACGCCTATACCAGTTTTGAACGGCAACTAACTTGCCCGTATCGTGCAACAATTGTACGTGTAGTTAAAACGGTGCCAGCCAATTTTTGCTTCAATTTTATGGTACGCCACAGCCACAGGCAATAAAATTCCACCGTGTAAATGGGGTTTTACTAATTGGTGTTTGAGCAATACAATGTTAGATCTTATAACAGATCTCACTATAGACTACCTATTTCAAATGAATTTGTTTAAGTAGTGCTTGAAGCTAATGACCACACCTTTAACATATCATATTTCTTTTCCTAAACCAGTCTCTCTCATTCCACTTTTTTACCTTAACTTCTCTTTAATACCTTACAATTTACCCAAAATCTCTATACTCTAACCAGATGTTAACCCTATAATGAAGTCGTATACCGTTCACGCACACCTTGCTGGTGGCTGGCAGTAATGGAGCCGACTCCGGGCTGGGTGGCGGTGCATCTGTTGCCAGATTAATGGCAGACACGTGACTCACCGCTATGGCTTTTTGAAGATCAGCCGCAGCTGGAACTGGCCGTGGTCAGGGATGGGTCAAATGTTGATGAGATAGGAACTGCGCTCTTTAAAAGTAAAACTTTATATGCATTCACGTCTGATTCTCAAGGATCTAGCAATATAGAGCTCACTCTATATTGCTAGATATCTTAATATTATTAGAAAAAAAGGTTTGTAATCTTTGAATTTGCAACCTATGGGCAGGCATTATGCACTAGACAAATAGAAAAATACAATAAATAGAATCTCCCGGTAGTCCAGTATATATAACTAAAATAGAAGGTACCTAATTATTTTAATGTATGTAGGTCTGGTATATTAAATACTCTAGTTTCCTACGCACAACAGACCGAATGGGAGTCCAGTTACTACTAATACTCTATTTTTCTTCAAGAATACAGACAAATTCTAGCTATTTTTAATTTGTTACGTTACATTATTCTAAAAACTACTCAAACCACAGACTAATATAAATCAAACAAAACTCTTTGAACCATTTAAACTTTCAGCATGCAAGTTCAAGAACTCTGACGATTTAAATCATATCTGCAAAGTTTTTCGTGGACATGCCACTGATTCTTAGTGGCCAGTGGCGCCATCTGCTACTCGTTCGATCTGTATAATTACTATATAAAACTTCGCCAACCACTGGTCTCCTGAAACTATTCGTATTTTAATGTGCTTTGAATATACCCTTCTCCGGTTCCTAAAGTCATAAAACGAAACGTTTTCTTACTAATCGTAACGACCTTTGGAAAGATTCTGGAAGTAATTAAACGCTTTTAAATTAATTATATTTTATCAAAGGTCAGCTTGCGCCACAAATTAATAAATTAATACCGCTGAACATATTACACAACTACTTTTTATTTTAAAATTGTTTGAAATTGACAGAGTCAGATCATTCTAGCTCTGACAATTTCAAACAGTTGACAAAAATATAACAAAACGCAAATGAGCCAAGAATTAGAATATAAATTAATTACATGTGTCTCGTCCTTGTATTAAAACTATGCCTCGATCCGACAATACCTATCCAAAAGTTTTTGACACAAAAAGGTCTGTCTGTATTCAACACTGGTCGTCTCCTTTAACCCCGGATTTACACAATAGCCAATAATATTATATAATCCAATGAATATTTTAAAGTTTAATGACAACGTGACCAGCAACAATAATAGCCGTTACTATAAATAAATTATATACAGGTAGACCAGGTATTGATTTATTCATTTGCTAAGTGGATTAATTTTAATGCCTTATTGGCCGCCTAATATATTACGATTATTAAATATAGGTATTCGCAATTACAAAGTTATGCTCTAAAATTAATCTGACTCTATTTATTAATTCTGACAATTATTACGTACAAGAATCTCTCTTATATTATAAAGTCAACCAAAGAGATGCTTAACCAACGGGGCAATTGCGTAACACACAATAGGGATCGGCTTCAGTTTGACAATTCAACAACATTCATTGCGTTGTTTACGCTGTTGCGTAGACAAATTTTCCGAACATATGAAGCAATGGATGAGTAATTTGCTTCAAAATCATTCAGATTGCGATTGATAGTGTGTTACACAATTAGAGTGCTGGTTTACTCTAACTACTATTCTTTATTGTGCTTTTCAAATCTGTGACTTTGAAAAAACACTGGACCACTTGCAGTGCGCCGATCGATAAGTATACAATTGCTTAGCAATCAGTAAAACAGCCAATTAGAATTAAAAAATACACATTCATTGCATTCGCATCTAACATCTAACGTTGGTTGACGATACGGAGACGCTGCGTAGATACTGTAGCGTTGCGTAGAGGTGGTCACGTGTAGGTAAATCGCGTTTACGCAGCGTATACGAAGGGTGCCTGCGTAATTCCAGTAAATCTAGAAAGTTAGTAATTCCTTACAGTCCTTTTTGAGAGTGGTAATCCATCAAATGTCTAGACACTTTAATATATTATTATGATGTATATCCTTCAGGAATATTGACAGATTTATTATTTATAACGCGAAATAAATTACTGGAGTATATTTATGCTGGATAAAGGTTATATTTATAAGATAAAATCTGTATTGCTCTTTATCCATTTATTTTCGACTTTTCGATATTGTTGGCATTTCGCTTTCTTATAGCCTAATTGATGTTTCTTCACATATAAAACCCGACATAATACGTTTCTTACTTTAATTAACTTTCGTCTAACAGCTTGCATCACCAGGTGTGATATTATATGTATATGGAAATATAGGGGCCACATTCTGTTATCTAGCCAGAAACCAGACGGCCAAAGGAAAATATAGAATATTCTAGATTAAAAAATTATGCCACCATTTGAGTTGGAAACTAATGGGGCCATTTTTAAACCGTAAACTTTACAACCAAAAACAAAAATGACATTTACAATGACATAGTTCAACTCATAATTTAGGTACCTATGTTTATTGTAAACTAGCTTTTGCCCGTGGCTTCGTCCGCTTGGATGTCGGAAATATCCCACGGGAATGTACTACCAAGATTAAAAGTGAACTATGTAAACTGTCTGTGTATCAAATTTCATCCAAATCCGTTCAGCCGTTTTTGCGCCAATCCGGAATATACATCCAGATAAGCAGACAAACGGATAACAATTCTATAGAAACTATATTTTCGGCATCAGACTCGTTCCCAGACCTCGTAGCAATTAGTTTTTTCAAAAATATTCAATGTACAGTTTTGACTTTGTTACTATTTTATTATGCCTAGTACCTACCTATAGAAAATAACATTAAATTTTGTTTACATTAAGTACACCAAACCTACATTTTGGACGTTAGACCTTATATTTTGTAATCTTCACTGATACAAAGTTAATGGGGCAGCGCTTCATAAAAATTGTATAGAGCTTATGTCCCGGAAAGGCACAAGCTACTTATAGTACTAATTTTTTACATTCCCTCGGGATTATACAAAGGATAAAAATAGCATCACGGATCATCAATTTATTATTCATGTACCGTTATTAATTTAAATATGTAATGTCATAAAATAAATAAGCCTCGTTTTTAAAGAAAAAAGCTAAATGGACCATAATTTTATTCCTTAACATAAGCAGGATGAACTAACTCCTATCCTGGACAATTTAATCCTTTTTCTGTTTTCTTTTGTCCGCTAATGACGTGCAGAAAAACAATAGAACCTGTGTAGAATTACATGACAATGCAAGAACTTAAAAATCATGCGTGCTGTATACATAAATGTATTATTTCAAATTCAAAATATTTTATTTCACATAAGCCTACATGAGCACTTATGAAACTTCAGAAGCTAGGTGCACGGTTCCAATTGGTCGTTTCCTATGAAGAAGAACCGGCAAGAAACTCCACGGTTACTTTTTTAAAAATAATTGGCATTTACAATGTTTTCAAATTAGTGTTATTAAGCATGAGAGGACAGTGTAGGCCTGCATTTCCATTTCCTACTCCTCATTTCAAAGTACACTTGTAACTCCTCGGCGAAACGAGTGCTTCCCACATTAAACCTGTCCCGTATAACATTAAAAAAAAACATAACATAATTTTCCTCGTTTTTACTCTAACGAGCTAACACGGATTTAATTAAAAAGATACTTATTGAGATGATGACTAACAAAGTAGCTAAATAGAATTATAAACGACGGACAATTTGGTCGAAAACGTAATTCTTTATATTGACATCCTGTTCACACAGTTTCGTACTGACGGACAGTCGTCCTTTTTATACTGTCTTTTTTTTTGTGTGGCATCTTGCAGGTCATCCTAGGAGGTTGTCGGCTGCTTAACCGCGCTATCCTGTGGTAATTAATATATGACAGAGAAGATACATTTCTCTAGTTATCGTTAGTCATATTTTAACTACTGTGGGCGTGCTATGAGTAGTGTTGGTTATTGCGCAATAGAAAAACCGTGTGCAGTTCAAATCAAATTATAATTCACAATCAAATCAATCACATTATAATAGCTATTCTCACACTGTAGGTACACGCACGGTACACGACACAACGGGCAAACGAAACGAATGACAGTTCTTACGGTGGAGGTACTGATCTCCTCGACGACAGAATGAATGGTAAGTGTCCTCTCGTCCCAGCGCTCCTCCATCAGCCAGGCTCTGTCATAGCACGAAGTTAGCCGAGTCTCCACATTGTCGCGACGGTGCTGCCACCTCTCGGAACTCGTGCTGCGCTTTGTTTAGTGTCTAAACTAATGACCGTCTCCGACATATATATAAATAAGGTCCCAGCCGGAGCATAAAACTTATAAACTAAACCGACTATTACACGCTAAGGGCACCCCCTATGGAGTACGGACCTCGGCTTAGGGCGTCGGTGGGGGAGGGCAGCAAGGGACAGGCTGGATCGGATTGTCATACTGTTGTGAAGTGACTTATGTATTTATATGCATATGTTTCGCGCGATAATTTGTCGTTAGTAAGAATTTTACATTGCGTTTTTTAAGAGTTTTCTGTATTGGCCCACTACAACTAGACACAGCAGAAACAATCGTCTATCCATAAAAAAATCGCCACGACTCGGTGGAAAAAGTCGCTTAGAGGAGGAGAAGGAAAAGACCTTCTTCATTAGTCATTCTATGAGTGAGATAAAATGATTTATTACAGCGTGTAATGTAGACCACTTTTACCGAACCCTGTGTACGATTGATGCGAGTTCTATGCAAATCACGTGAGATTCCAGCGATTGAGTGTATAAGGAAAGAATTTTCCGTGGATTAACGTCTGTGTACTGCTAACATCATTATAATTATGTAGAATGAAGTAATTTTGTTTGTTTCTGAAATAAGAATGATTACAACACAATCGACAGCAGCTGGATGAGAGTTGCAAAAGGGATGATGACTAAAAACTTTTTTTGTCCTTCAGGTATATTATTAAAAAATATTGGACACGTATTTTTTTTCCGTAACACACATAACATCACGCCTTGTTTCCCCGAAGGGTTAGGCAGAGGTGTAGTACCTACCTATAGTAGTACACCCACATTTCGCCAGTTATGTTTAAGTCCCATGTAATAGGGGGCGAGCCTATTGCCATCTACCGGGCACAGATCCAGACTCCGGGCTGCTACTGAGAAATTCCAGATAGAAAAACCCAATAACACTTACTTTTTTTTACGTAATCAAAAGATTACGGCGGTACAGCGAGTTAAAATGTGGCATGACACTTGACCTTACTAGATTTTATACTGAGTTGTGACGTAGCGAGCCCCTCTTCCCCAACTTTAATGCGTGTCTAATATTTTTTTATTATCCGACTGACGTACTAAATAGAATTTCTTTTTTGTTTGACCAGGCATCATCCCTTTTGGAAAAGCCTATGTCCAACAGTGCACCACTTTAGGCTGATCATATTGATGATCCTTTTCTTATCATATCGAAGGTAAAATGTTCAAATATGTTTGGACCAAAAATCAGCTGCGCGAACTTCGCTCACTGACGCAGTCATAGGACCACCAAGTGCAAAGGTGACAGGGCATGCAGCGCAAGATGGAAGGTGCGCCATTGTCTGTGGGGATGATGATGATGACAGCACAATCAGCGAGAAAAGTCACTTGTTCCAGACTAGTTAAAATAAGCATATTATTCTGAAACTAGACATTATTCACTTACTATTTGTTGCTACTATAGAATTGAAATACTTGATAGCATAATGTTCTTAACAGTTTTCCTTGAAAATAACTACAATTATAAGTACGCTCACGACTTACTTTAAACCTTAAATTCTGCTCACAAAGTCAGTGGAAGTGACTTCATAACCTTGCTTACTGGATTGTTAATAAAGATAGCCCGGGAAGCATATCCACAATAAAGTTAAATAGAGCGCTGTTTCAGCCTAGGTCCGTGTTTGTTCAAGTGGAAACTGAGGACATCGTTTTGAGCTGAGGAAATAAGTTTTAGAAGAAGTTAAGTCGATATTTTCAGTCTTAGTGATTACCTAATGATAGCACAGCAATCACTAGGTTACAAAATGTTATGTAAAAATATTTAGTTTTAACTAGCTGTTGCTCACGGCTTCGCCCGCGTTGATGTCAATACTTCCCTATTTGAATCGGATTTCGTTCACAATTTCAAGGGTTTATTTTTTTTTTGCGCGGAACCTTAATTCTTTTTTTAAAATAACCGTAGTCTGAGTTAGTCTTTATAACATCAGCTATCTGCCAATGAAAGTCCCGTTCCAATCGGTCCAGCCGTTTCGGAGATTAGCCGGCACAAACAGACAGACAGACCGACAGACAGAAAGGGATTTTTTTTTATAAAAGTACCGTAGGTACTACTATCATATGCATTTAGTAAAAAGCTGTGATTTTCATATATTAAACAGACACTTCAATTTTATTTATTTGTATAGATTCTAGAGTCGGGTTATGAGCCCGGTTGCTGGCAATAGTCTCGCCCCCTATTACATGTGACTTAAACATAACTGGAAAAATGTGGGTATAGTATAGGTACACCTCTGCTTAACCTTTCGGGGAACACAGGCGTGATGTTATGTGTATGTGTATAGATTCCGCAATCAGTATGTCCAGGCTTGGATGCAAACTGCGGCACTAACCTTCCGCCCGCAAAAATAAAGATGATTGATTGATTGATTGATGAACTTATTATGATGCAAAATGCAACCAAAACCTATACTATAGTACTATTATTGCTATTAGTACTTACTATTTAGTGTTTTACATAACATTTTACTGTCATCGATATCCGCAAAGTAACGTCTGATTCCATAACTTAAAATTATATCATCCTTTAATTGACTTAACCCTTCGTATTTTTCGAACGCAGATCTACGCGAGACACAGTGGCTTTTTGTTTCTGTAATTACTGTACGAGTGGTTAATCCGTAGTCATTCATGGTGGGATCACTTGGTCTTGATTCAAAACCTTACAGACCAAAATATTTGTGAGCATTATTAACTGTGCCCAATTAACTAGACATCTTCATACAGACCCTCAAATTTGGCAACCCTGAAAGAGATGTTATTTAATCGATAGTTAACTATCGATAAAAGCTCGGTTTACTTAGGACTAGTGTTGTAATGAAAACAGTCCGCAAATGTCCCATGAATTTACTTGAACCAAAAGGACTATTAGTACTTGCGGCATCTTGTACTTTTACTTTAACATAAGTTCTACTTAAGCAGGTAAGTGGTGTCTGTTAGGTTAGTACTACACTATAGCAGAAAACTTATGACGAGCATTTTTAAGGCGAGAATTTCATTTATTTTTTTCAAATAAGGATCTTCTCTTCCTACTGATAAGAATTGTAATCTTCTTTTCATTGTCTTTTCAAGCCCAAAAAATTTAAATCAAACGAATACCTACCTCCTATTCACGTACCAACTACATTATATATTATTATGACGTCACGCTGCCAAAAACACACGGCAGCGCCCAAGCTCCTTACAGGCATCTTAAAACAAGTTTAGACGATGAAACTTGCGACTCGTGTAGAGTACAAGTTTTAATCGCTTCGAAAACTTTCGCCACGTTTCGCACTTCGGGATGGGATACAGGTATCTATTTTAAGCTTTAAACAGGATATTTATATTATTTACCTGTTTACGTGGTAGGTATGGCATTAAAATTGACATGCCGTAGACGCGTCGATTTTACGCAGTAACTACGTGGCGTCTACGCGAAGTTATCGGTTAAGCTGGACATAAATTCTAATCGCGAAAACACTAAGTGATTTTTTTCTCTATAAGAACCAATAAAGTTCTTATAGAACAACCTTTTTGGTATCAGTCAAGCTCTTTTAGTTTCATAAAACCAGAGGGCCTAGACAACGTGACATTCGATCAGCGATAACGATGATGGAAAGTCAAAAATGTATTTGATTGACATAAGCTTTCGGTAGCTTAAGTCAATCCAATACATTTTTGACTTTCGACATAAGCTACCGAAAGCTTATCGCGTCTGTTTTGTTGAAATGAGTATTTTTCAAAGAAAAAATAAATAAAAGACCATAAATCTGTCAACAATAATACAACCATATAAATTATAATTATCCACTCTATCATAACAATTCTAAACCTGATACAGGTAAATCATAGTTGATTGAAGCATTTTCTTATTTTTCTCATTAAACCTCATTTGTATTCCAGGAACTATGTTTACTTTGTATGTATAGTTATTATATTTGAAATATTAAACTGGCGAAAGTAGTGTGAGTGTACAATAGGTACACCTCTGCCTAATCTTTGGGGGAATACAGGCGTTATGTTATGTTAATATTTATTAAACCAGAGCTTTAATACCAATCCCATGCAGCGTCAATAATTCTTGGTAAAGGTATCCACGATCATTGTATTTCAACTTCTTAATTTTAATCTACCTACTGATTAAACAAACATAAATTACTAATAGGAAAATACTGAAGTATTTTCCTCATTTAATTTTAACAAAATGATTTCTGATTGTGAACAATCAGAAATAATTTTGTTACATTAAAATATTATGTAAAGTCAGGTGTTAAGCAAATAGACTACCAAATTAAATTTTCCGTGCATATATTCAAATCACAAGGGTCATTCGTTGACAGTTGAAAAAATGGCTATATCACGGCAAATTGACGTAGATTGTCTGACTTATTTGACTGGAACTACGTAAATATATAGGTACAGTTAGCAATAGTAGTTATTCGTGTAGGTGCACATTGAATTAGCAGATCACTTTGGCTAAGGAATTGTTCTAATTACTGACCATACGATCTATACTCATCTGGTTTAGGTAATTAAATAAAGGTAAACAGAGTTTTTATAGATGACACTTTCTTGTTTAAAAATACATTATAACCAAATTAAACTTATTTTGGATTTTACGATAGTTACCACTTTTATTAATAAACATATGTTAAACTTTATCATTTATTCTTAAATTATGGTTTCTTCGTAGATGTAACTGCTTGAGCATAATTTCTTAGTTACATTTAGTAATAATATAATATTTTGCAATCTGTCTCAATAGACAGATCAGACTCTCTCTGAGCTCTTTACAATTAAAGAGCTCAAAATGACAGGCACAACGAATTATAACGATGCTAAATTGAAGAATACAACTGTGACGTAGCTTGACGACTGAAGTGACAGGTATTACGTTTAGTCGGTTAACCAGACACGTGTTTTATTTTTGTTTACCTTTAGTTAATTACCTAAACCAACGGAGTATAGACAAAGTGACATTCTATCAGCGAAAAAAACGATGGAAAGTCAAAAATGTATTGGACTGACCATTAAGTTACTGAAAAGGTTTTTTTAATCCGGTTGAAAGTCGTTGTAAAAATAAGAAAAGCTTTAAAAGCGATTGCCGCTTGTGCACTAGCCGTTTTGTTAGTAATACAAGAATTAATTAATAAATGTTTAAGGTATAGACGCCAGTACTTCAAGCTACCCGAAAGTGTCAAATTTTCTCAATCAAACTTGAACCTAATACTTTAGTGATAAAGTTGAAAATCTATTAAAGAAATCTGACAGATTGTAGTAGCTTGATGTGTTGGCGTCTGTACCTAGATAAAATTATAATACAAAAAAGCGGTCAAGTACGAGTCGGACTCGCACACGAAAGGTTCCGTACCACCGTACAACATTTATTGCCATTATTAAGATCGAACAAGTCTTACCAAGGGGTATCGTATTATCCAGTATCTGGGTTGTAGAGGTCAGATAGACAGTCTCTCCATTTAAAATACTGGTATTCAGCTGCATACGGTTAGACTGGAAGCCAACCCCAACGTAGTTGGGATAATTCTAGGCAGATGATGATGATGTTAACTCCCCTTTAATTTTTAACTGTTACTATTGGTTGTTATAGCGGTCATAGTAGTAGGTACACACTCTGTGAACATTTCAAGTGTCTATCTATTACGGTTCAAAAGATACAGCCCTGTGACAGACGGACAGACAGCGGAGCCTTAGGAATAGGGTACCGAAGGAACCATTTGGGTACGGAATGCTAAAAAGCAAAGAAAATTAAGTCCAATAATTTTCATAAGCGAGCACCATTAACAACACCCATAACAATACGTTAAAAAATAATCTACCAATACAACATTGGCTTAACGAACACAACCACACATGAGTATTTGCGTAAAACCATTGTGCCGAGTAAATAAAATGTGATACGATAGTGACATTGTGTAATCGGCGCGATACAACTCCCACTGCGACGTTCCGATAACGTTCCCAATATGAATATTAAAATTGTTGCAAACAATTGAATGTTTCTGTATACTGAAAAGACTATTATCGTTTTGAGTCATAAAGAGTGAATTGTGTCAAGGCTCCTGCTCCTGCTTCTTATCGTATCGATGGCAAATAAGGTTGGAAAAATTGAAATATTATGTTTAGCCTAAACTTCTGCCCGCACTTCGTTCGCTGACGCAGTCATAAGATCCTCTAGTGCACAGGTGACAAGGCATGCGGCGCAAGATGCAAGGTGCGCCATTGCCTGTGGAGAGACACCACTTAAAGACTTGACGTCCGAGGAGATATCCTATGGTCTCCTAATACTTTTAATGTCACCAGATACTAAAGCTCCTGGGGATCGTGACAGCTTATGTCTCGGTCAAAAGTTTACTCAGTCAGCATAATCAGCCTATACTTTTCCCACTGCTGGGACACAAGCCTCCTCTCTTGTGAGAGGGAGTGGGCCGTAATCCAGCACGCAGGCCTGTGCGGGTTGGTAGATGCCACATGTCTTCGAATTTTTGGTTCTAGTTCATGCCGGTTTCCTCACGATGTTTTTCTTCACCGTTTCGAGAGCAGTGGTGATGAAATCATTTATACTAAGTAAAGCACCTGTCGGGGCTCGAACCTACGACCTACAACTCGTAAGTCGCGGCCGTTACCACTGGGCTACCGCTGCTCAGACAGCTACTCAGTCAGTAATACCCGAGAATCTAAAGCGATCTTTTAAAAGTGCTAACAATAGCCACCGTTTGGTTTTAGTCAGAAAAAGTCTGACAGAAGCATCGCCTTTTTCACACGAAGCTAATCCAAACCATTGTTAATATCCAAACTATAAAAATCCAATTGGCAGCCTACATATACTGGAACACGTGTGCATAAAAGCTATTTGTATCTCCATGCCATATACCATACCTACATGACAATGCACATCCCTATTACGGCCAAACTCAGGAAATGCGAAGCAATTCAAAGCCCACCAACTCCAAAGGTTTTTATCCTCTCTATACAATTAAACAAACAGCGACATCCCTTTAATTAACTCCATCAAATTACTCTTTTTTAATACCCGTTTTCCGGTATTTATCCTTTAAGGATAATGATAGGGTTGCCATCAGTATCTTGAGTGAGCTACATGCTGGGTATAGGGTGGTCCCTTGCTCCCTATTTAAAGGGTTCAATGTTTATAACAGCCTCTTTTATTTTGCGCTTAGCTTAAATCTTAGTCGTTACGGGCTATTTATTTTTGTAAAATAAATGTGGTCTTGGGTGTTTTTAAAATATGGATGGTTGCTAAAAGAAGTGTTTCATGGAAGTGTTTCGTGTTTCTGCATTCGTTTTCTTTCAGGAAATCTGCATAAGTGGAAACCATAAGGCTGATTCACCTTTCTAACTACCAGTTTCTAGCCCTATAATTTTCCAAAAGATCAGAACACTGCGCTGTATTTAAAACATTTTATAATACTAAACTACCTACATCCCGACTGGTCTGGTAGGCACTACAGCTGTGTAAAGTTTCATTTAATATCCACCTTTAAATTCCCCATGGATATTCGCCGATAAAATATTATAAATAGTCTTAAAAGTTGCCTTTCCATCAATCAAAATGATTACAGCGTTACATTACGGACAGACTACAGGCCACGAAGCGATCGCAAGGTCGGTGCATGCCAGGCCAATTTCATTATGCAAATTCATATGAAATGTACGCGAAACACGGAGCATATAGCGACTTAATTGATGAGCAAATTTACATGCTAATAAAACGTTGTAGCACAGACTGGGAAAAGCAGAAGGAATACGAAGCAATTCAAGCACAACCATACAATGCAAGCATGAAATCATGATGAAATTAATTAAATCTGTCATAGATTTCGTCGAATTTATTGAGAAATAGGACAAACATTCATGATTTTTGTAGACAACGGGCGGGGATCAAGTTCAACTCGAAGACAGCCAGTATTAAACTTGAGTCTTTAATTATATCATTGTTACTGAAATTAAAACCATTACACTTTTGTTCAAATCTTCGCCCAATATGCTTTTCATTATCAGTATCCTATAACTGTCCACTGGATATGGCTTTATCCAATCGCACGCCACTTAACAACCTCCTTGGTAACTCCAGAGCTGCTTCCAACTACCCTGCGAAGGTCGTCGCACCACCTAGTTTGTCCACCGCACATCGTCAACGGGACGTCAACGAGAAACGAGATTATTCGACCCGAACGTGACGTCCCGGTGGTGACGTGCTGGTAGACAGACGGCCTTAGTGTGTGGTGCAAAACTCTGAGTTAAAAGCATTTACCGAGTATACCTTCTGTACATATCTGCACAATAACGTTACGCAGTATCGTAGATTCTGTGTAATTGCAACGAAAACCCGATAATGGTGTCTGATAAGAGAGGCATGGAGCATGATTCTGTGAGGGTATAATTACGCGCACAATGGTTGACGTTGCATGTATGCGGAGTCATTAAAAATTTAATACTTTTCCCTGGAATCTCTTTTGAAATTCGTTTTCATAAAATTCGGAAATGGTAGCCTGTGGGCTTCTGGGAGTTTATACGAATACTTCGTGTGCTTTAAAGGGTATTTTTTGATGTAACTCGTAGAATTTTATTTCTTAATTTTTCCTATTTATTAAGTTAACGTCAAGTCAGTTTATTTCCTTCAGTGCAGTAATTTTCAATACATTTTTGACTTCAATTAACACCTACCTGACTTAATTACCTTTTATTGAATATCTCCCCATATCCCAAAAAAATTAAGGTGTTTTAGCAATACAATCATGATGATCATTCAGCTTAAAGATGTCCACTGCAGCACTTAAGCATCACGACAACAACCAGTTTTGCGCTTACCACTCCAGCCTTACAAATAGAGTATAACTTTTCTTCTCTCTCTCTTTTCTTCAACTCGTGACACCCAATGCTGAGTGTAGGTCTCCTCCATGGAAATATAAAAAAACAGGAGAAGTGGCAAGGGGGCGTGTCGGTGTCCGCGCGACGTGATCACAGTGACCATGTCATAGGCAAATGACCGTCTCCGCGAACTAGTGCGCTTTCGACCGAGATCGTGACAAATTATAAGAATGCCTTGCTGTTCAGTGGTTACTTGTTTATTAAATCGATGGTCTCCTCCATTGCACGCCACTTCACGCGGTCTTGGGTCTCCCGCATCCAACTCATGCCTGCTACTTTGTCCAGGTCATCGATTCACCTGCCTCGTGATTTGCCTACGCTCCTATGGCCAGGTCTGGGTCTCCACTCCAACACCTTCTCACCCTATCTAGCATCCGGTCTGCGGCATAATGTGACCTTTTTTTCCAGGAAAGGATTTCCCGACGGAAAAAATTCTCCGTTCTCTCCACGGAGGGTTATGTAGGACTCCTACCGACTAAAAAACCCCACTGTTCCTACTACTCCCATAAGTCGGGGGCCCGGGAGATACTTGTACATTCGCCGTACCCCCGACTGGTATTAGCCCGACATGCCTAGCGGGCCCAATCACCCAGTGCGGCCGATACCACGACAGCACGTCCTCCCATAAAGGCGCGCATGGAACACTGCGTGCCTCTCTTTGGGCCTGACTGTTCGGGCGACAATATAGCTCCAAGGCATTATGTGGCCTGCTCATTTCCACTTATTCCGCGCTAACTTTTCTAACATTTAATTAATTAACGTCTTACAAGAAACCGCCGTATCTAACCCGGCGTTAAACTCAAAGTTAACAAGAAATCAAACAAACACAGCTAACTATACTTACAGACAAGATTAAACAGATTTACTCTACAGAAACTAAGGATTTGACTAAGACTCGCTTGATTCTAACCGACGTTCAAGTTCTTCGGTAAATGAAGTGCAAATTGTTTGTGAACTACGTTTGTTTGATCGATACCGCTGAATTCAGCGCTTGTTCCGCTTAATTGTACGAGAAGTAAACTGGGATTGGAAGCTTAGTGAGTAGTGGAAGATACAATACATAAATAAATGCACTTTTGACAAAAGAATACATGGTAAAGAAGAAGATGGTTATTACCGTTTTTAGCGTTTGTCCATTCATTTTTCAATGACCAACGTTGAGTTACAAAATAAATTCAGAAAATTCCCATTCTTCATAGTAGGTAGGTGGTAGGTAGTCTAGATAAAAACCTCAAGCTAAACCTTTAATGTTAATTAACATAAACTCACTTCTTTTAAGTCATGATGAGAACACCAGTATTACAATTTTAATTTTCTTCACAAACCTTTGTCAAATTAACTTAAACGTTAGTAATTAAGGGTCAGTATAAAACTACCATCCCAAAGAGTATAAATTAAATTAAACGTCTAAAATTATTTAATTCACTGCTGTTAAAATTATATTAACGCCGCTCAAAACTTCGCAAATAAAATGAAAAGTTTTAATGCATGGTATTATATTTATTTAATAAACGTACACACTCGTGCTGCCAGGCTTGTTAGAAGCGCTTCCATTTCAATTTTAAAAATAAATAATTATGCAAACGTTAACAGAACTGATGAGTTTAAAATGAAAGTCTTTTTCAATAGCCTTTTATAAAATTATCCAACGATTGGCACTCTTGCCAAACGTTGGTTAATTTTATAAAAGTCACAATGGGTGAAATCTAGGTTTTTCAATTATTTTGATACTTATTAGACTGTTAATTTCATTACATACCTCAATTAGGATACTGTTTTTGTTCATTTTTATGAAACTTAACAAATTGTGAATTTAACTTTATCGAGTTTTCATTGGATAAGATTTTTATTATATTTGTTCTAAGGTTTGAACAGATAGGTACAAGTAGATAGTACGTAGAGGCTCGTGGCTAAATAATAACAGTCATCGAAAGTTAAGCTACGCTAGCCGAGGTCGGTCCGTAGATGGGTGACCATCCATGACATAACGAGACCCCTCCGTGTCTCGGAAAGCACGTTAAGCCGATGGTCTCGGCTGTCACTTGTAGATCTTTGACAGTCGTGACGGGTAGTCAGAAGCCTGAAAGTCTGACAACCAGTCTTACCAAGGGTATCGTATTACTCAGTAACTGGGTTGTGGAGGTTATACATATAGGCAGTCGCTCCATGTAAAATACTGGTACTCAGCTGCATCCGGTCAGACTGGTAGATGACGATGACGTAGGTACATAAATTAAATCTGGGCAGACTCATAAGCAATATCCATGTCAGTTAATATATTTACATAAGTCCACTATTTACCAATCTAAGATAGCTCATTAGGGACATGACAACCACGCTTAACCGGCGAATCGATAATGACAGATGTAATTAGTTCACGAATGAAAGCGCTTCCTCTCCGTATAATCCCTGGTCTCCATCTCACGACACCCATGGGAACAATGAGATAGGATAGTCGCTCGTGACCAAACACTGGAAATCAAACACTACAGTTAATAGCTATGTCTTTGTGTGTCGTTAAAGACAATTAGGCCCACTTGCACGTTTAGTCGAGTTAAATAAATAAATATAGAGTTTGAAAACTCGGAGTTAAGTAATTAACATTTTAACTCTTGTTACGTGTTGCGCTAAAAATTAACACCGGGTTAGATAACCTGATTAGTATTTTTTGAGTTGGGAACATTGCAGTTCAATAGAAGAAACATAAAATAGAATTGTAATGTTTGTGCTCTGATATGTTATGCGATAAGGCCCACTTGCGGGCCCCTAAGCGGTACCTCATAACGTCAATTTATTTTGACATTACTAACACTGACCCAGAGTTAAACGACTTAACTCCCCCACATTGGTGGGTTAAATATTTAAAAGTTTAACTCTAGGTTTACCTCTAACTCTTGGTGGCGCAAGATGAAATATTTGATTAACCCTGAGTTAGCTGTTAACTCCGAGTTATATTGGATAATGCTTCTGTTTTATCGGTAAATTTTTTAGTTGACCATTTTAAAAGACAGCTTATTTTTTTATATCTCTTTTCATGAAGTATTTATACGAGAACATCAAATGCACGCATGTGCACGTGTTTCTATGGTAATTAAACCTTTCCTTCAGATGACGTAGTGAAAAGATGGATTACTTTCATAATGCGCCAGACGTAAATCTTCGTTACTCAATGAAAACCGAAAAAATATTAAGATAGTGGATAAGGAGTAACTGTTTTAAAAACTTTTTGGTCTTATTATCTAAGAATGGTCGAGATGGTTCGTTCTAAGTATAAAAGGGCTCCCGAATATACTTAAGACCAAAAATTAGGAAAAATCTAAGCACGAGCGATCCTCTACTTTTGAATCTCATTACCCATTAAGAAAAAACAATTCTGCTATCATTACTTTTTTTAATCAAAATCTTGTTAGCGGCGAGGACAGTAGATGACTTCTAGATTGAATTAACAATGTTCCCGCCCTAAGGAAATTAAAGTCTAGTCAACATCTCTGGGTGGTGCCACTAATTATTCATACTGGTAAGTTTATATCCTGGTACCAGCGCGTGTGACATAGTTTCAAAACCAGGTTGAAACTGATAGGGTTTTAGATTTAATTTTAGACGAAGCATGAAGCTTTTCTCAGATTTTGCTTCATCACAGGTAGCCCAGCGCTACGAAAATTTGAAAGCACTCGGTAACTGTTTATTTTTGTGTATAGTTTTAGGTATTGAGAATCAGGCTTTCTACAAGCAGGGTTTCTATTTTATATCTGTTATACGGTGTACCAACATAATAAAGAGTAGGTATGTTTTCTACAGGCCAGAGACATTTATTTATTTTTGTAGGCATTACATTGATAGACCGTTGACCGACTCTGTGTTGCCAACCGCACAGACAAAAAAGTAATAAATAAAATTAAATCGACTTCAAAAAGAAATTAACTCAAAATTAAGAAATAACTTTAATTTCAGAAGTCGGTGAGGGGAAATTCTCGTAATTTTAAGAAAGTTCACAGTCTGATCTTAGTCTCAATATGTCAAAAATACCTATAATTTCCCTACATTTTTGACAAATTTTTGACATTTGATTGTCGCTGAGATTAGGTTGCGACTAGATTTTGAACGTTTTTAATTACGGGAATTGGGCTTCTGTATTCTGTGTTTTTTGCCACCGACTTCCGAAATTAAAGTTATTGAATTTTTTTTTTTAAGTCGATTTAATTACTTTTTTATTTCGTAATTTTTAGTTTTAAGTAAAAACTGGAATATTAATTTGCTTGTAATAAGTAGTTAATAGTTTTGTTGTAAATGTTGCACTAGAATTTGACCAAGGTTTTGAGATGTTTTCTCTTTGACACCCACACTCGTAGCTTGTGTCAATAAGCCAGGCGGTCACACTTACACGTATTAGTCCATATCTTGAAAACTACTGAACCGATTTTGATTAAACTTGCACTATTCCCTAAATTGAAGTAAATGTAAGCCAATAAAATAAAACAAACGTACATACATAACGACGCAAGATAGCCTTATCCAGAAGTGGTTATCGTATTAGTGCTTCAGGCGCTTCAATATTATCAAGATTGTGCCGGAATATAGCAGTTCGTCGTGGACGTGGTGTGAAAGCAGCTCTGACATTTTGTCTTCTAGTATCAGAAAACAGCCGCCCCGCAACCATGCGATGCTCTGCTAGAGTGACTGTCACCAGCCAGTGTCACTCTTATCCGACCTTTTCGGTGATTTCAGTAACTTTGTACCAAACATAGGCGGCGCCTCTTGCTGCGCCGTCATACCTAAACATACATACATACCTACACCTATAAAAATTTGAATATTTGCTTGGAAGCCCTAACAGATTATCATATGTGAATGTATCGCAGTTCCAATAATATTACATACGTACGTGTCAAATTGATAACCTCCTTTTTTGAAGTCGGTTAAATAGAAAAATCTTATGTGCCAGTAATTTACAATTCCAGACGTGGTGGTTCTCAAGGAGATCTTCTTCTACTACACTATAATTATTATTTTGATTTATTTATGGAAGGTCAGTGTCTACTGTCTACCCAGTATCCATAATTATTTTTATTCGAGGCCAGACGCTAAACATAAATTTAAATATTTTAAGATTAATTGAACTTTAAACACAGAAGCCGTACATGACGAATGGTGTAACAGTTCACTGGTGCCCATCTTGAAAAACAAAGGTGATGTGCTGGAGTGCAACAACTATAGAGGAATAAAACTAATATCACATAGTATGAAGGTTTGGGAAAAAGTTATTGAAAGGCGACTGAGAGAAGAGAGTGAAATTTCGCAAAACCAATTCGGTTTTATGCCTGGTCGGGGAACAACAGATGCTATCTTTGCTATCCGCCAGCTGTGCGAGAAATACAGAGGTGCGCATAAAAACCTGCACATGGTATTCATTGACCTCGAAAAGGCATACGACCGAGTGCCTCGTGAAGTTCTGTGGTGGGCCCTTAAGGAGAAATGTGTGCCAGGGAAGTATGTGCAGTTGATTCGAGCGATGTACAGTCGATGCAGTACCCAAGTCCGGTCTACAGTGGGCACTACCAGCAGCTTCAATGTGGCTGTCGGCTTGCACCAAGGGTCAACACTCAGCCCTTACCTCTTCGTGATGATAATGGACGCTCTTACGTCGGATATCCACGAAGAGGCGCTCTGGTGTATGGACATTGTGCTGGTTGCTGAGAGCGGCTTAGAGATCCAGAGCAGATTGGAGGTGTGGTGGGCAAAACTGGAGACCGCTGGCCTGAGATTAAGTCGGACCAAAACAGAATATTTGTTTTATGATTTTGGCGGTCTCTCCAGTCCTGTGCCCATATCTCTCGCCGGAACGCCCGTACCGAGCTGCTCCGACTTCCGGTACCTCGGGTCGTTTGTCCAAGGGGATGGCGAAGTAGACCGAGACGTAGCGCACCGGATCAACTCAGGATGGATGAAATGGCTTCAGATCACAGGAACAACTTGCGACCCACGGATGCCCCTCAAATTAAAGGGAAAAATTTATAAGTCCGTGATAAGGCCTGTCGTACTGTATGGATCGGAATGCTGGGCCGTGAAGAAGACGGATGAAAAAAGATTGCATGCAGCGGAGATGAGAATGTTGAGATGGATGTGTGGAGTGACGAAATTGGATAAAGTAAAAAATGAGTATATAAGGGGAAGTTTGAAAGTGGCGCCAGTGACAGAAAAGTTGAAAGGAAATCGTTTGGCTTGGTATGGACATATGAAGAGGAGGGAGGAAACGCATGTGACTAAAAGAGTGATGAATATAAATGTTGATAGATGGAGAGGGAGAGGAAGGCCAAAGAAAAGATGGATGGATTGTGTGAGGAATGATATGAAAGAGAAGGGAGTGAATGATAGCGTGACTTTTGACAGGGGAAAACGGAAAGAGAAAACGTGTTGCGCCGACCCCAAGTAAAATGGGACAAGGGCAGGAAGATGATATGAACTTTAAACACTGTTTACTAATTTTGACCAAAGCTTCCCAATTTTCGCCTCTAAATACACTGACATAGCTAATATATTTCCGGTACATATAAGCTAAAATATGAAGGCGTTTATTAAAACGTAATAAGTTAAAATGAAGGGGTTCTCCGCCTGCCCAGAGTAATATAACAGCTGGCGGCGATCCAAATTGCAACCCTCAAGTGCCTCCACTTTAATACCCTCAAAACTTTATGAAAATGAAAGAAAACCCAATGATGGACGGATCAAATAAATCGGTTGAATTTCAAGTGAGTTAGTTTGAAAAAGAATTGAGCACAGATTCAATATGACGAGGTGAGATGTCGTCACAAATTGTGAGCGACCACATTCTACCTTTTGGCGTTAAGATTTTTTTTTTAATATCATCATTTCAGACGAAAGATATCCACTACTCGACGTAAACCTCCCAAAACGACCAGTTCTAAGCCTCTCGCATCCAGCGAATTCCTACGACCTTCACAAAATCGTTGGGGCATCTTGTTGGGGGACTACCAACGAGCCTAATAATTCACGAACCTAAATGAATTTTATTAGTACCTACCCAAAGTTAACCTTCGTCACTGTCTATCTAATGTTTTCGATACTGCACTAAATAACATGCGTGTAACTATGGCTTCCTCGTGGGTGATAGAATAATGCTACATGTGGACATGATAGCTGCAATCAAAGTTCCCAGTCTTAATTTAGCCGCCACAAAAACTTCGTTAACTGGAGAGATGTCACCCCAGCTTCCTCATACAGTTAGTACAGTTAAACCAGTGAGGTTAGGGTTTTGGACTATAGTCAGAAAAATAAGGCATAATATGTGTACACTTATGTTATATTATCACCCACGAGGAAGCTGTAGTTACGCGCATCTTAATAACTAATGTTATCTCTCACTCATTCTCTATTCAATGATTACCAAAACAGCTACAACTGACAGTCGGTAAAGGTCTACTTCTTCTTCTTAGCATGTCGATGACAATCTAAATAAGGGAGAGGGAGATCATTTCCTCTCACCCGGCCCGCAGCAGGCGCACCGGGCGTCGGCGGAGGGCGGACAACGCCCTCTTCCAGCCCCCCTAAATGGGTCCAGGGGCGAAGGACTCGGGGACGTCCGTCGCCCCCCATACATCGGACCCGAGGTGGCGGCGCGTAGTGTTCCACGCGCGCCCCTCTTAGACGTCGCGGGGGGAGTCAAACACCTCACTCCCCCCTCGATACGAGGAGAGGCCCGTTGTGGCGGGCCGGCACTAGCCGGGGGTTGCGGAAGGATCGTAAGTTCCCGCGACCCTCGGCGTAGGTGTGAGATGGAACACCGGGGTGGTTTTTAGTCAGTAAGAGTCTGACAGACCCCTCTGCCCGCCCCAGGGAAACAAAAAAAAAAAAGTCAAACCAGTGAGGTTAGGGTTTTGGACTATAGTCAGAAAAATAAGGCATAATATGGGTACACTTATATTATATTATATATTCTATCACCCGCGAGGAAGCTGTAGTTACGCGCATCTTAATAACTAATGTTATCTCTCACTCATTCTCTATTCAATGATTACCAAAACAGCTTCAACTGACAGTCGGTAAAGGTCTTCTTCTTCTTCTTCTTAGCGTGTCGATGGTAATCTAAATAGACTCGGCCCAGAATTCGGCTACGAGTTGGGCGCCATCACTAGCGTCCATCAGTTCCTGTGGCGTGCAGCTGACAGGACACGCAGGACATGATATTAATTGTCCCATCGTTTGTGGAACAGCACCACATTTACACTTCAAGGCGGAATCTCCACCTGAACAGGTTTTCCCAACAAACTTCACGTAGGTTAGTCAATCTGTCCGTTTTTTTTGTAAAAAAAACCTGAACTCTTTACAACGTGGTTGGTAGCTAGTATCCATTAACTTTTTAAAAACAAAACCTTACACTCGACACTAACTTGCGTTGCAAAAGGTGCTAACACACCCTAGTGAACGCAAACAGGGTTTCAAAACTAAATTACAATTACTTCGTAATTATGTTTTAATTTTGTAGTCCGATCAATAGATTTTTGTAAATAATTGCTCCATATTTTGCAATAAATTACCAGCGTTGTGTCATTGCGCTTCTCTTTTTTTCTATGCAGTCCGACAGTGACCGCGCTTTAGCTGTTGTCAGCCTCTTAAGCTGTTGGTCCGTCATTCATAAATCTTTGACAGTCGTTACGGGTAGTCAGAAGCCCGAAAGCCTGACAACCAGATTTACCAATGGGCATCTTGCTGGGACAGACTGGATGCGGAAGACGGAGGATAGGCTGTTGTGGCGTAGCCTGGGAGAGTCCTATGTCCAGCAGTGCACTGCGATAGGCTAAGTTGATTGATCGTGTTACCCAGTAACTGGGTTGTGAAGGTCAGATAGGCAGTAGCTCCATGTAAAATACTGGTATTCAGCTGCGTCTGGTTAGACTTGAAGCCGACCCAACATAGTTGGGAAAAGGCTAATGATGATGAGTACAAACAGACCTGTTAGTCTTTGAGGCTGTAAATGATATATAATTTTATCGTAGTCGGCATGATCACCAAATTATAGCTGCAGGTTTCATAACTTAAAATCGTGCAGGTTCTCCAAAAACGTCTTTTCGAAAAAATCGTGTTTAAAACCCATTCTTCCTATAATAGACTCCCGCTGAAACCCAACTTTCAGTACATAGAATCCGCTGCAGCATGAACTGGTAACTTATTCCATAAATACTAGCGTTACGGCGACATTCAGTCTCCCGGGCACACACCAAACTTTGCAACGACCAAATATTTTTGCATACTTTTTTGTTTGAATTTTATAAAGAAAGGTGCTGTATTATATTTTTTTATTAACTGAGCATTTGATGCGGTTTGAGAACGTATCTAACCTACTGTATTTTAATTAGGATAGATTTTTTGTGTAAAAATTAATACAAACCGTATTTAATTAGACCTAGAGTATATTTGCTACTTTCTTTTTTTGTTCTTTCTTGATACTGAAATGAAAAGTTATATAAATAAAGAACAATTTTAATGAACAAGGGATGCTTACAGTATTCTAAATCACCACAACGTTTAAAGCCTTCTACGGAACTACAAGCTACGTCCTACAGACCAAATGTGACTTTAAAATGGAATAAATATTAACTATTAATTTTAAAAAAACACTAGAAATGGAAAATTGAAGAATAACAGCCTGTTTATAAATACGTACCTTAAAAATAAAATACTTTTGGTAGAAATATATCAACAAAAATGAGTTTTAAATTTAATTCACTTGAGGATTTAAGACAACATTAGTAGAATTTTAACTACATCTTTTAAGAATAAAGTTTGTTAAAGATACTCTCGAATTAACGATTTTCAGAGAGCCCTTTTAGAGATCAAAATTCGAAATGAATAATGCTTAAAGAAAATATCAAAGATACATTTTGAAACGATCTTTTATTTTTACGATAATTTACTAAGAGCTCTTATATTCGTAAAGGCCCGTATCGTTTTTAAATAAGTTTAATCGAATTAAATAATTAAACTATTTGGGTATCAAATTAAAATTATAAGTACTTGGAAAATATTTATTTATTAAATAACACCAACAGCATAATACATTCAAAATTGGTTTTATAAAAGTATTTAGGAAAGGTATTACTGCTAATGTATATACAAATCATAGGTGTACATAACATTTAAAGAAAAAAGACATTGGACAGAAGCTAAAAATAAAATAAATAAACTAAAAGTAAAATTTAAACAAAGTTATTTAACGTCAATAATATAAAATACAACAGAGTACAATTTAATGTAGGGCGTGAACTTAACACAATTCAAAATACATAATTCTACTCTATAACGGTAATTATGTGACTAAATGATAATTGTTACGTATTTTTTTTTCGAATACCAGTCAAAGAGTCATGAAATATGTTCAGGTTTGAATTTAAGTTTTTGTTGAGCATATTGTAATGGTTAATAGTTCTTATTAGCGGACTATGGGCACTGTTATTGATACGACAGAATGGAGGACAAAATGTGTTACTTTACTACAATCAATCATTCCGGTAACAATTTTGTGAAAAAATTAAATACTAAGCATTACTTGACGGTCACGGAGAGAGGTCATTTTGAAGAAAGAAAGTCGCTGGTTATATGGGCATCTATGAGAAATACCGCGAGCGCTAAACGCCAAGGAGCGTGTGAACATAGAGTGAACAGCATAAGACGGGCTCCACGCTGTACATGCGTATTCTAAGTTACTTCTTACTAATGCTTTGAATAGAAGCAACTTAGTTTGGGGTCGTCTGAAACAGTTGGCGTTACGTTTAAAGAAACCCAGCATCTGAGCAGATTTTTTAACTACGGTATTAATGTGACATGTGAATTGCAGTTTGCTATCTATTGTAAGTTCTAGATCTTTGATTTCACTTACTGATTCTAGTTTTGGTGTTGTTACGAGCGTTTACGACGTACGACATTTCATACAAACTTTCTAGTCCTTGTTTTTCGAAATGAATAAAACGATTTTAATGAAACTTCATACGAATAAGCACAGGATACATAAGTCTAAAAAGTAAGTTAAGAACATTTTCAAAATGTTTTATTTAAAAAAGATAATTGGAAATCTCTGTTTCTATGGAAAATTCAAAATCGGTCGAATTTAGCTGTAATAGGGCAAAACTTGGCTAATTCGTGATATGCAGCTATTCTGTGATAGATAATTGTGTTTTATTACCAAGTTACTACTGACTTGATAAATGTACATTTTTCAATCATTATAGTATTTGCCACATTTTTAGATATAAGTTAGCAAAACTTATTTTGTCTACTATATCACAGTAAATTTAAAAAATAGTCTGATCAATGAATCGAATTTTACAAGTAAAAAACAAAACTATCACCGATTACCCAAGTTTTGCCCTACTATTTTTCGAAAAGGGTATTGTCAAGATCATATTGTATTTAACTTGCATCATCAAGGAATTTGACTGTTTTATAAATATTAAGTTCATCGACGTACAAGGAGTAATTACAAAATTGAATTTTCGAAGTAAGATCGTTAATGAATATCAAAAAGAGTACCGGACCTAAGTGGGACCCTTGCGTAACTCCCAATTCGGCATAGTACGATCTGGACTCGAACCCACCTACTGCAACTAATTAAGATCTTTATATTACTATATATATATATATATATATCACATATATATAGCACATAGATGTTTTAATTAAATAAAATAATATTTAGTTATAATATAAATTGTAACTAAATATTATTTTATTTAATTAAAACATCTATGTGCTTGTTTACTTTAATAAAAAAGGTCATCATTAATACTTTTGGCAGTCTAAATAAATAGTGCCTTTTCATGATATAATTAAATTTTGAGTACCTACAAATAATTATATATATATATATATAATTATAATTATATATAATATATATATACATTTTATCATAAAGCAGAAAAATCGCTGACCTCTAATTTAAATTTTAATATAGGTTATAATACCCATGGCGTACCATCACTCGAAGAGAGTCTAATTTGGAGCAGAACAGAGCTTTCTCGAGTCTCATCAGGCACGAGGGACGAAGAATAAAGCCATTTAAATTTATTCCCCTCTCTAATTAAGCACGTCTGAATACCCAATTTTAACAAACACCAATATTTACACGAGTAAATCTGGCAGCAGAATCTAATCCTGAACTCATATTTTCATTTCAATTTCAGCCCATTGACACAAAACGTTTCTCGATCACTTTGATGGAAACGATTCTCATTAAAACCAAAGACAAGGCCGGAATGTTTATTGAAGAATACATTTTAGACACCCCCTTACTTACTGAACCCCTTGTCGATTCCAATTTGTGTTGTTTCGTAAAGATGATGTGATATTTTCGCTGATTCTCAAATATTGCAATATGTCGGCAAGGCATGCTCCTGTGTACTCGAGAGCAGCTTACGATGGAATGTAATAACAGAGATAGCGACGTCTTCGCGAACATAATGCGTACAATTTGAAATCGCGAAATGCCTCCGCGAGCAATTCGCAAAATATTCTTTACCGTTGTGCAAAAATATAACGGATTTTTTATTATCTTCCTTCGTATTTCGTAATCGCCGCCAAAAGGTACTTAGCTGATGTTCGTTTTCTCGTGAACTTCTTATTATCAAAGTGATGTTATTTTGTGAAAACATTCGGAGTTATTTATTCTTGGATTTTACCGAAAAATGGATAAAGGAAATTATCCAAACATCTTCAAGTACATATCGTAATTTAAGTTGTTTGGATAATTTCCTTTTGATCTTTCTCTAAGGCCAGTTTTTTATATCTCAAAGAACTCCATAAACCAATTACTTAACTACATAATACTTTTTAGTATGAATTAAGAATTTCAGAATGCGATGCCCATTTTGAGGAAACAACTTGAATGCCGCAGGTTGAAAAGCATGAATAATATTTATGCAAACACAGTTGCTAAAAAATGCCCTACCATTGTCCAACTCCGCATTCAGCGGTCTTTTGAGGTAATAAAATGCCCGCATTTCCCGTGCGAATTCAAAAATTACATAGAATCCGTGGCGCGCTGAATATCCCGGTATTCGTTACGAGACCTCTTCATTCAATGCAGGTTTATTCTATCTTGTATAAGGTACACCGTATTTTATACAACCCCCGTTTTAATGAGGTTTCCACCGCATAAGTTCTCTTTTAATTACAGTTATCTGAAAGACTTTTAAAATAAAATAACCGTAAAATTGTGTAGCATCGAATCAAAAGTCACGGATTTTTTAATCTCGAAAATGTATTTTTCGTTCGCTTTTGCGTGTTGTAATTTCATGTTTTTCTTTTTTAGGTGTTTGTAACTTTTTCATTATTTAAGTGAAGGTCTTTTGTTATGTATTATTTATTTCTTTACAAAGGAGGATGGGCATTTTGGTACCCATGTCCAATCAAAATGAATTTACCATCGTTGGATAGCTCTCTTCAAGAGCACAAAAAACTACTATGGCACCAATCCCGTATAAATTGTCCGTTTTGAAATATAGTCTTTAGAAGATACTGGATATTTAGTTCGAAATAGATTTTTTAAAAATCATATCGCCGGTTTATCTTGACAGATTTTGATGATATTTGCACAGATTTTGAGCTAAGTAAAATTCAGTTAACGGATGAAAATCATAACAAAATCGGTTTGGTATTTTTTCAGTTAGGGGTGATCTATTTATTAAACACTAAACATACAAATACATCAATTGATATTGATGCATGACATTGGAGCAATATTTTTATTACTATTAACCCTGAGTATACGTAAGTAGATGACTAGTAAGTTGGAACTGGTATTGTTATCTCTCTCGCTCTCTTATCTTACGCAGCGCGGTAGTTAGCGCGTTCAGCGAGGGGGCGGGGGCGAAGGTGGGCATGCTGCGGCGCTTGTGCATGTTCCCTTGGTAGTCGTTTGCTGATAATTGTTGTGTAAGTTACTACATTGTCTCGTTCCTCATTGTTCACGTCGACTTTAGACCCTGGCATTAACTTGGACTCTGTTACCTGTTTTATTTTTGACTGCGGCTTTCTACTGGACTTGAGTGCTTGAGTTATTTTGATTGCAATGGAACGTTTTCGTACCTGTGTAATGTGCCGAAGAGGTCTATACCGAGGCAGATATCAAGTGCGCGTTCTATCGGAAAACTAACCAAGAATGCGCGCATACCTAGCAGCTTTTATTCGAGAAAATGCTGCATTGGAGGTTAGTATTTATTGAACTTTTTAACTTTCCATTTGACAGTTTTATTGCATTTATTTTATTGTTAATAACCTGTATAGTATAGTGCTAATGTTCTTGCCATTGAAACCATTGGTTCCGGGTTTGATCCCCAGTTAGAGCAACGAAAAAATCCTGGGTCTTAGATGTTAATCTATTTATTGTTATGTTGTTATCTTTATGAGCATTTATTGTATTACGTGTCTCGTTGACTCAGTACAGACAACAGCATAGAATACCACATAGAAATAAAAATCGATCATTTTACCTCGTTGTGCCCGCATGTGCGTTAGACTTTCGGTTAGCCTTTGGTCTCTTTGTTTTTAGGGATACCTTGTTTGTTATTTTTCGGCCGCTAAAGCGCACATAATTTTTATCTATTTTACCCCTTAAATGCACACGACCGATGAGTCACAGACCGCGCGCACCGGTTGGCACGCAGATGTTTCACAAAAACCCTATTTATGACTGTTTCTGGGTATTTTGCTTCCGGTTAGTGTTTGTTCTATTGTCAACGAAATGACGAAATGAAATGTGTTGGTTTCGTTTGAATGTATGATTATCTTCATTTATAACATTGTTTTGAGAACATAAACAAAAAAAAAATCATTTTTTAAACAAACATTCAAATGGTAACCTATATGTTTTAAGGTTCGAAATCCATGTTGTGTTTATTTTTAACGTAAAAGATGAATAAAATCACATTTCACAGTACAATTTACATTATTTACAAGTAACGGAGAACCAAAACAAAGATTCACGGACGAGAAAGAAATATTTTTATTTCTGAAATGACAGATCGTAGGGTTGTCATATGTTAAAATGTAGTTTATTTGGTAAGGAATTTTACGGTACTATTACCATAGAGAAATACAAACTAGTTAATTGAGAATCCGGCATAATAGAACGTCATCCAATGTGCACTTAGAGGCAAAAACGTTTTCTCTCTTTTGGTACTCTAGATCCCATGCGCATTTTAGCGGCTAAGCGTATTGTTTATAATACTCCAGGTACGCTTTCTAGGTATGTTGTATTTATTTATTTTCCTTACATTATTATTACCGATTTTCAGGTCGTGTTTGATGGTACTCGGAGAGTATGTTACCGATGCTGGCAAAAAGCAGAAAATGCGACTAGAGCTCAACCTCAACCCGAGCCAGAGCCGCAAGAACAAGTAGAACCGCAAGAAGAAGCAGAACCTCAACTAGAAGTGATACACGTGCCCGAATATATGAGAGCACCAAATATCCCGAGGAATTGTCTTTTTCGTGGCTGCCCTAATACAACCTGCCATCGAATCCCAAACGTTGTTAAAATTCATGTATTTACTCAACACAAAATCTACATTCCTGATGCTGCCAGAGTATGCCGCGATCACCTAAATGGAAATGACTGGGATGAACTACCTCAGGCATGCAACATTTCCCATAACTTTACGGCCGCCCACTTCAGTGACCTTTGTGACCTACTGAGAAATGCCTTAAACGAACCCAGATTGCGTTTTAGCGAGCTAAAAGGATTAACTGAAGAAGAAATGCACTTTTGGACTGGACGTACTACAGAACAATTTAACGCTATCTTAGAGCAAACCACTTCATTAAGAGATGCAAGTGCAGATCCCAGAACTACTTTGGGTATTTTACTGACAAAACTATGCACAGGAGAATCCAACGTAAGACTTGCGACGTTGTTTAATATATCAAGAAGAAAACTCGAACGCCAGTTGGCCATTGCACGAGAGTGTCTTAGTACTGACTATGTTGTGCTTCACTTGGGACTGGATCACATAAGTAGAGACAATATACTGGAGAGAAACCTGAGGATTCCAAAAGCACTGTATGGAAATGAAGAAAACTCTAAAGCCATTATTGTTTGCGATGGCACGTATATTTATATTCACAAAAGCACAAACTTTTTGTTTCAGAGGCAATCCTACAACTTGCACAAGTTCCAAAACTTGTTAAAGCCATTTTTAATTGTAACCACTGACGGATACATTATAGACGTAAAAGGACCATACGCTGCAACTAAAACTGATGCCCAGATAATGAGCGATTTAATGAATGACGAGGAAAACCCCTTGCACATATTGTTTCATCCCAATGATGTATTTATTTTAGACCGTGGGTTTAGAGACAGTTTGGGCAATATTGAAGCACGTGGCTACGAATACCACGTTCCTCCGACGAAGAACCCAGACCAGTCACAGCTCACTACTTCCCAAGCGAATGATTCCCGACTAGTAACAATATGCCGATGGGCAGTGGAAGTGGTTAACGGGCGGATTAAAAGAGATTTTAAGCTGTTACGGCAAAGATATTTTAATAATACAATGCCTAATATGTTTGTGGATGTTAAAATTGCAGCAGCAATAACAAATCACTTCCACACGCCAATCGCAGATAGCCAATACGCAGAAGCTTTTCTACAAAAAATATCTGAAAAAATGCAAACCCCAAACGTGTTGTACAATTATGTAGAAGAAAAACGATTAAATAAGAGAAGAGCCGATTTCCAGAGATTGGAAGCCCGATGTGCCCGATTTTCCACGATTGAGTGAACAGGACGTGATATTGCTGTCATTAGGGACATACCAATTAAAACTCGCAAAATCTTACTGCAGCGAACACCTAAACAACGGCTTATATCTCATCGAAACATATAGAGAAGCCGCTTTGGAAGATATTATTGAATACGGAATTGACGAAAATGCGTGGCTTTTGCGTGCACGTATACAGTCCCGACATGTGAGAGCAAAACAATATTTTTGTTACATATTGCTAAATAGAAATGAAAACATAATACACTTCTGGACACATCTATTGGCCCACCTTGTATTTTCAGTTTCGTTTGGTCCTAGCTAAAATTTTATATTAGGTCGAGCAAAAAGTTTTTATGCAGTTTTCAACCTGGCACATTCACAATTTCATTCAATAGTCTTTTTTTGAATTTCGAACACAGAATTTAAAGAAACAAAAGACAATTTGGAGCCTGTTTGTTGATATCAAACAATCGAATACTAAGAAAACTTGGTTTTATTGGTTTACTTGGATTTAATTCTTGAAAAAGTGATTGATATCTTTGGTTTTGCAACAAACATTACTTATTCTTAACATTAAGGTGAGGTTCTATCAATAATCTATGGATACTTCACCTGAAGTCGCCGCCCAAGCTGTGGCACTTATTCAGGCCGGACAAAGCCAAAGAAACGTGAGTGCTCAACTTAATTTAAGTCGATCTGCGGTCCGCTTTGTTCGTCGCCAAGGAAGGCCACGATCTCGGGTCACAACTGAAAGGCAGGATCGATTCATCGTGACGACCAGCTTGAGAAATCGTCACCTTACCTCCATTGAGATACAAAACCAACTTCGCGACTTCCACGGAGTATCTGTGAGCGCTCGAACTGTTCGGAGAAGGTTAAAAGAACGCGATATGGTACCACACAAGCCAGCTAATGGGCCCAAACTAACGCGAGCCCACCGAACAGCGCGCCTTCATTTCGCACGCAGTCATTTAAATTGGACACAGCAAGATTGGAGCCGTGTACTCTTTTCTGATGAGTCTAAAATTGTGTTACATGGCAATGATGGAAGGAAGAAGGTCTACCGACGTAAGGGAGAGCGTTTCGCACAATGCTGCTTTGAAGAGAGGGTTGCTTATGGCGGTGGCTCATGGACTGTCTGGGGCGGTATATCCGCGAGCGGCAAAACTCAACTTGAGGTTGTTACAGGACCACGGCTGCCAACATTAAATGCTGAAAGGTACATTCGTGAGTGCTTAAAACCTCACGTGATACCATACGCGGACTATGTGGGCCCAAATTTCCTTTTTATGCATGATAATGCAAGAGCCCATGCGGCCGGCATCGTCAGGGAATATCTTCGGGATGTGAACATCACAGTTATGGACTGGCCAGCCAGAAGCCCAGACATGACCCCCATTGAGCACATGTGGGACGAGCTAAAAAGACGTGTTAGGGCTCGTCAGCCAGTTGCCCAGACGATGCAGGAGTTGAAAACTGCCATAGAAGAGGAATGGGAGATGATCCCTCAAAATTTCATAGAGCGGTTGATAAACTCTATGCCTAATCGTATGAGAGCTGTGGTAGATGCCCATGGAGGCAACACGCGTTATTAAATTAAACCTTTATTTGATAAAACATGTTTTTTATTCAAAAATCAATTGCCTTTAACAAGGCGCATATCCGACTTGTTAGGCGTAGCTCCATGTCGTATGGTATTCTGAATTCAAATTTAAAACAATACGATCGAAAAAGATGGTAAAATGTATCAGGTTTAAAACTGCATCAACAGTTTTTGTTCAATCTAGCAATCATATTTCGGTAGGGGCCATCGAAACCTAAACTCTAAGGTGGGCCAATAGATGTGTCCAGAAGTGTATTACATCATTATTGTACATGTTTGACTGGACGCCGCACGGTAGGTTCCTGTGCGCATATAGTATCCATTGTCTGGTATTTAGGATATGCTAGACACGAGGGCTTTAATGAGCCAGCATTATTTTTAAATAGCATCGTTATAGCTAATGAATTATGTATAGTATATATAATACATCATATTATTCATTATCTTTTTATGTTATTGTCGATCTATAGACACACATTTATATACTTATATACAATCAATGATAAAACTTACTTCGAACTTGTTTTATTTACCTAGACAATGAAAAATATTAATAATAATTATGAAAATACCATGCCAAATGGAGAAAACAGTCAATAAAAGTATGTGTACTTAATAGGACGTAACAAAAATAAATAACTTTCAAGTAGGATTACTCCGATCGGACAGTGAATAGGGACAAGTGCCATGGTTATTCTTAATTTACACAAAAATACCTTTCCAACGGTGTATCATTCATACCAATTGGTGCCGGTACCAGTTTTCATACATTGGTGCCCATCCTCCTTTATTCATAATAAATAGAGAGGTATCCGAAAGAATTTATTCGTTTGTTTGTTTTGTTGGTAAATATGTAAATAATTAATCATTTCTATGAGAATTTCACAATCATATCATAGTAGGTGCACGTGACATAATACAAAAGACGTTATAGAAAATATCTGCAAATTAAAGCCTCTCTGCAAAATATCGCATATGAGGAAATATCTACGTAACGATAATTAAATATTTTATTATGTGTAGCTATAGACAATCGCACAACAACGCAAACAATCAAAAAGCGAGCACCCTACACAAAAGTGTCCTTCAAAGAATAGCAAAAATAAATGAATGACGACAATTTTCTTCCGAGGAAACCAAGTTCAAAGAGTCTTGCGTGTTTTACACGTCCCAAAAAAGGAGTGTTATGATTTCAGGATTCATGTATATTGTTATTTACAGCATATATTTATAAGTACACTATAAAGTGCATGTCACACTTTGAAAATCTACTCTGAATATTAAACATCAACACAAAATTCGATAAAAATCACTTACTTCATTTGTTAAACATCCGAATAGTTACAAAAGTTCTCGCTTTTCGTTTGCCAAACATCAAGCTTTAATTGGAGTACAGAAAATGTTCGACGGACGAGTAAGTGAAACAATAATAAAAACGAGCGATTGCTCGTTTTTATTTCACGTTGATTGGGGAAACAAAATGTAGACACAGCATGTCCAAGAATTGGAGGGTCCTGCAACTGCACAGACAGACAGAAACTGTTTTTTTACACAAAACAAGTTTTCGTTTGGCTAAACCTATCGATTATTTATTCCTCTTTTGACATACATGTTTTTAATCCAAAGATTGACACGGAGAGAATGCCTCATAGTACAGCGTAGGTAATGCCCCGCTGTGTGTAAGTATTTATTTATACTTTATGTGCAATGGTACAACCATTGCAATTAAAGTATAAATAAATACTTCGGTGATCGGCTTTGTGGTTTCAATCTTATAGCATAACATAGCATAATCAGCCTGTCATATTCCCACTGCTAGGACACATGCCTCCTCTCAGTGAGAGGGAGTGGGCCGTAATCCACCACGCAGGCTCAGTGCGGGTTGGTAGATAGATATCACATGTCTTCGAATTTTCGGTTCTAGTACAGCCGGTTTCCTCACAATGTTTTTCTTAACAGTTTTGAGGGCAGTGGTGATGAAATAAATTAAACAAAGTAAAGCATTTTTTCAGCATTATTTCGAACCCACGACCAACTCGTAAGTCGAGGCTGATACCACTGGGCTACCACTGCTCTCACTTCTTATAATGCTCTTTAATTTTCCAAATTGCTGAGTCAACATTCTCTTCTAAGCATAGAGTGTTTTAATGAGTAAATAACAATTAACCAGTGGTTTAAACTCCAGAGATAAATTAACCTGCTAGTCACATAAATACGATTCCTAGAATAAAATATGTGATGTTAAAACGTACTCTCATACATATATTCAACGGAATCAAACCGTTCACATGTTGAACAGAACTTTATGTGATAATAAACTTTTGTTTATTTTGTTTTAAACTGCATAATTATTCTGAATTCAGCTGAATTCGTTGTAATAGGTAAAAATGTTTCAGTAATTCTTAAGCTTTATTGATGTACCTGCATTCATAAGCAGATTAACTATCGATATGATTGTTGTTTTTTATGACTGTTATCCATAATTATTAGCAGAGAATTTCAATTAGAAATCGCAAAGTTGTTTTAGAAAGATAACGTGTTATCGTCGGTTCTTAAATAAAAAAGAATGAAGGAAAATTCGGCGCATGTTTCCAGTAATCCCACGGCCACTATAAATCCTTGACAATCACGCCAAAAAAATGTGACTTTTTGTATCCTACCCTCACAAATTATCTACCAAACTTGATTTATATACCGAACAAAATATCTTTGTATTAATAACATCAAATAAATTGTACAAGCGACATGGGAGCGAGTTTATTTATTGCTTCGCCATAACAGAGCAAGTTGCCCCATAAATCGAGAGTCCCTTAACATCATGGACACTGTGCATCCCGTCTGTGTAGGAACTTTTTAACAAGCTCACTAAGAATTTTTATGGGCTGGCAAACCGTAAATGTATTCATGTCTTTTATACTTTAACTGTACGTGACTTTTGGGAAGTTTTGAAATGATTGCGAAGGAACGCTAATGTTGTTACGTTACTACGGTGATGGACGGCTGAACAGTGTGTATCTAACATAATACGATACAATAACGTTTCATGCATTCATGTGAAATTAATATTTAATATCTTGTGTGTACAATTAGCATTACTCTGTACACAATACATATACATGAATACGTTATGTGATCGTTACTTCAAATATTATATCGATGCAGCTGAACAGTGTGTATTCAGCTGAACAGGGTGTATTCAGCTGAACAGGGTGTATTGAGCTGAACAGGGTGTATTCAGCTGAACAGGGTGTATTCAGCTGAACAGGGTGTATGCAGCTGAACAGGGTGTATTCAGCTGAACAGGGTGTATGCAGCTGAACAGGGTGTATGCAGCTGAACAGGGTGTATGCAGCTGAACAGGGTGTATGCAGCTGAACAGGGTGTATGCAGCTGAACAGGGTGTATGCAGCTGAACAGGGTGTATGCAGCTGAACAGGGTGTATTCAGCTGAACAGGGTGTATTCAGCTGAACAGGGTGTATGCAGCTGAACAGGGTGTATGCAGCTGAACAGGGTGTATGCAGCTGAACAGGGTGTGTTCAGCTGAACACGGTGTATTCAGCTGAACAGGGTGTATTCAGCTGAACAGGGTGTATGCAGCTGATCAGGGTGTATTCAGCTGAACAGGGTGTATGCAGCTGAACAGGGTGTATTCAGCTGAACAGGGTGTATTCAGCTGAACAGGGTATATTCAGCTGAATAAGAGCGATAGTAAAACTGCTTTCCTAAGAAAGCGGTGAACGGTCACACAATAACGGCGGTCCAAATACAGAGAGTTTTTGACACTTTAATGTCAAATACCGGTGTAAATGACAGATTTTCTTCACGGCCGTTATAATATATCGGAATCGCGTTCCTAGGAAACCAACGCTTTATGGTCGCGGTCTGGTGAAATGGCAAATGTCTTGCTGATGGTGGCGTATGTGTTGGATCATTCGGCTCCCTTCAAAATGGTTGAGCTAAATGGTGCTGATCCATGCGTCATGTTCGTGAATGGGCGCCGTCAGTTGGAACTGGTCATCTCTTACCAGCCGGCTTATTTTAATAATTTTATTTATGAATTGTTTTTTTCTTTTAGTTTCTGTTTGCTACTCTGGACGCTTTTAACGTGTACGTCTTTTTTACATCGTTTTCACATTTAATTATAAATTCAACATAAAGATGTAACTAAAATTTTTGTAACAATATAATTTAAAAGAGTGTCCATGGAGTCTCTTACCCGTTCTTCTCCATAGGTACCTGCTACGCTTTGGAATGGGCAACTAGCTTCGTATTTCTGACTGATCGACTCCTTGATAGTTCAAAAGTGCCTGTAAATGGTTTAATTAATTGAAATAAATGCTTTGAAAACAAATGAGGTTGTTTCAACAGAAAGTATAAGACTGAATGACATTGCAACTTGAACTGGTCTGCGATAAGCTTAGCAGGTGTTACGCAATAAAAGATACTATAGGTACTCGTAATTATCATATCGGTGATAATTAACCAACATTTCCTAACCTTTTCATTGCACCTACTACCTTGGCAGTTAAAAAGCAAGTTTAAAAAACGGTTAGCAATGCAATTCAATACAAACGACACCTCAAAAGCCATTTTATTACCAAATAAAATATCGGTCACGCTTTAACTTTTCAAAGAGAAAAATAAGGTACGAAATAGCTCAGTGGCGGAAGAACAAGCTTACTCAGAAACCGATATTGGCTTACCGTCGGCTTGGCTAGCTCAATAATCTTACTACGAAAGACTGCGAGCAGCGGACTAAGCGCAGTCTACTGAAAAATGTGATTTTTACAAGCAGTACTTATATTGAGCAGAGAAAATTTATAAATATTTATATACAAGGTGTAACATAATTAACGCACAACCTCTTAAGCGGTCATTGTACTCATCATTATGAACAACTTGTACTATGGGACCAAACCTGAAATCGCGAAAAACAAATCAGCTGCTCCCTACATTTTGACGAGTTATGCGAATATAAATGTAGGGAGCAGCTGATTTTTTAAGTTGTTCATAATGATGAGTACAATGGCCCCTTAAGAGGTTGTGCGTTAATTATGTTACACCTTGTATACCCCTGGTGATTTGCAGGGTGTGTGGATGGCGAAATCCGATTCTTTAGAGAGTTCGTAGAGCCTCTCTGGGCCGATTTTGATGGGAACTACAAAAAAAAAGTGAATTATACCGTCATTATCGTATGCAAAATACGCTCTTGGGCGTGGAGTTGCGGAGACCAGCCCGTTATGCTACACCATAATTATTTTTTTTAATAAGACGAGGACATAGGTAAGTGTATTTACTTTTTAGAACGAAGTCCTTTTATTCGGCTTGCGGTAGGAGTAAACTGCTAGAAATCGACACGTAACGAAAAAGGTTACGCCCGAAAAAGTCAGTTTCAAGTCTCAAAAGTTTTTATTTTTGTTTTTAATTTTGACGAGTCACGCAAACATAAATGTAGGATATAGCTGATTTTTTTTTCGCGTTTTCAGGTTTTGTCTGATAGTAAAAAGTAAGTGTGTCTCCTTAAGAGATTAACACTGATTAAAATAACACCTTGTATAAGTATATTTTATACTATTTATTCTTGAATTACCAAGTATGAATAGTAGTAGTAGACGTATCTACGTCCTTGTCTTGTCTTGTTGTAATCCCTTATCCTGTTGTCAAAAACCCTAAAAAGCGTAAGAGCCAAATAGTGATATTTTATTAAAACCCAATAGTATATTATTATGCCGTAACAGAAAACCAAGTTATTGAAATAAAGCTACAAAAGTTTTGAACAAATTTTATCCGGTATTAATACTTTAGGTTTTCGCGAGTTCCTTGCGAAGTAGTTAAGTTGTAACCTACACCTGTAAGTTTCATAATGCTCTGCTTGACTGCAGACTTAATTAAGTTCCAGTAAGTTTAGCTCTAGTTAAGAAAACTATGCATTATGCTTTTGCAAAGTGATGAGTGAGATTAGTTAATTTGACGGTTTGACTAAAGGTGGGTTTAGTCCTCATTCTATTCCTACTCTGTCAAAATATCATCGTTTAAACAGGTAAAGAACATTCTTTCGTAGTTCTGTCCATACTAAAATATCAAGAAAATCGATAAAAGAATACTATCCAGAAAGTTGGTGATATGCTAACGTAACTGACGTCTTTAGAGATGAACATGGAAATTTTCACGTGTCAATCAAATCTAAGGCTGCGTCCTATTTAAAAGCAATCGTCGCGCGAATACGCGATCGTCGCGTCTATGTGTCACTTTTTGTTCGGTGAAACTGAACGCGTTGTCGCGCCGACAAAGGGCGCCTCCCGGTTTTCTGAACAAAAGTGACATATGGACGCGACGATCGCGTATTCGCGCGACGATCGCTTTTAAATAGGACGCGGGGTCATAAACACAGTTGGGAAGTTTATTAGTACGTCTACTTCTTCGGTCTGCGTGTTCCCATGTTACTATGGATCATCGCAATAAGAGTTTGTTTATCATTCTCTCGTTTCAGCCGTCACCTTATCATTCCAAAATCAAGATTTCTACAGTAGTAACAAAAGGGTTTTTGTAGTAACAAAAGGGTAGGTGTTATTACAGCAGAAATCTTTGGCTCAAATAAATTACCTACTTGATCCGAAATGAAAAAAATCGAGATTTGGTAATCCGAAGCAGTCGTCTGTGACTTTGAATTTTTTTGTAGACTCTTCGGAAATGATTTTCTTTGTCATACTTTTTTATAATTACGTTTCAAAAACAATCTGCCCCTTGAAAATACTTTCTTGTAAAACAATATTTCTCGAATTCAATGTAACTAAATCCTGGGAAATTATTACTAGGCCCTTTGCTTGTTTTATTAAGGGTTTACAGGAGGTACCTTTGTTTTCTTCGGTGTGACCCTATTGGGTTAAGCTCACTAAGATATTTTCTTGGAAAGACTAATTTGGGGACTTGGCTAAGGTCTGGAGCTAAGTTTTCATCCCGAATAGATTTAGTTTTTGAGTTTATCGGTGGAAATAGGCAAGGGGCAAGGCTAGACCAATACCTACTTATATACATGTATCATATCGCGTAGGTACACCCGCAAACTTTCTCGGTCGCCCACTTTTCGCCCTTATTTTCTTAGTAATAAAGTTGAAAAGCGGTCGACTGGTAACGTTCGCCTACGCACAATGATCGCAAAAAGTTCAGAATATTAGAGAGTTTAAAATAATATTCAAAACCAATTTCAAATGACGCAGTTAGCCACCGCCATTCTTTTTTCCATTCTTTTATTCCATTCAAAAATATACTTTAACCCCGAGTTACGTTATTTTAACACAGTCACTTAAAATAACTAAGCAGTCAAGTGTAACCGATTGTCTTAAACTCAAAATGAACTTCCATAAAAATGTGTCACAGCTGGAATGAAGCAGAGATTGATCGATCTTCGTTTATATGTAATAGACATTGAAAACTCATCAATTTTTCCTCACCGTATATTTTCTTATGACATAAAGGAGAATAGGCGCGTTTTAGTGCAAATTGAGAACGGCGAATCACTTTTGTGCTTATACCTAGAGCCTACAGTATTTAATGAGACTTGAAAGAAAGAAAGTGGTGTTAATTTAAAACAGAACAATTATGGAAGAATATAAGGCATGAAAAAAAAATTAAAGTACGGTTATGGCGAGTTACTTTGACTCTAGAGCATAACTTTGGCCTAAATCGAGACAAATGTTTGACTGCCCGCCGTGTCGCGACCACACAACCGAACGTCGTATTCCTTCGATAACTAATAGATAGCGATATAGACGCGTCCTTGCGGAACTGTTGTGTGGATTTAAGGTGACGATAACCGACTTAAACTGAAAATCACGTCTAAACGAGTAGAAAAAATGATTTGGAAAAACACAAAGGGAAGCACATGTACATGTTAAGGGAGAAGCGCCAGGTAGCCCGGGAAATTCAAACTTTCTTATGTTTTTGGCAATTTGCAAGTCAGTATTTAGTTGCATGTTGATTAAAGTATCATTCGCGATCGTAACAAATATGCATATAGAGAATTATAATCATCAAAATCAGTAATACAACTCCATGAGTTTGTATAATCCTAATTGTCAAGATTTCATGAAATAGTCAATCAATAGAATTGCCTGATCTTACAGAGTTGGACTGGTGACTTTAATTATTATAATTCTGTAAATACATACTTCTTACGGTCGTGAATCATATTTTATCAATATACAACCTAATACTGACTTGCAAATTGCAAAAAACCTAAGAAAAATTGAATTACCTGGGCTACCTGGCGCTTTCGCCTTAACTTAAATCATTTTCTTACTAACTTAATATGTGAATATTTTAGATTATGTTTATGTTACATAGTGTAATTAATTAGTAAAGTTATGTATAACGCGATTAAAAAACTGAGAACTACGCATTAACTATCTTCTATCTTTTTTGAAACCATTTTAAAGATATTTTAAGTATTTACCTTTTAGTATACATGTTTTAATATAATACCTTTTGTTTTATGTGTAATAAATTAATAATGCGTCTAATTTAGGACAGCGCTCCTTAATTAGCCAGTTACTGGGTGAACGTATGAAGCGTAAGCTCAGCATAGAACACGCAAGCTATGCACTCAAGGCCGTTGGAATTTATCTGCGACTTAATGACACTAAACATGAATTTGTCTCGATTTGGGCCAAAGTTATGCCCTAGAGTCAAAGTAATTCGCCATGAAGGTAGCTTGTTTCTGTCCATCTGATTTTTAAAAATAATGAGAATTGTCATACCAACACGAATTTGGTATACCAGAATAAGTAATAACTATGATGCACCTATGATGAAAAGATGAGTTTACAAAGTTGTTAGGTTGACTGGCAAAGAAAGAAACTTTCAGAGCATTCTTATTTTAAATTGATGGCCAAGCAGAAAGTAACAGACGATAGTTATTAAACCATTTTTGTTTCATAACAAGCCCTATTACATGGTGGAGACGAGATTACAAGAGTAAATTATTCTTCGTATATCTAATGATGTTCCCAGCCTGCATACAAAAAGTCAATAGTGACTAAACTATTGGCTATATGTAGGTATTTTTTTTTTGTTTTTTTTTTTTCTGGTTGGTTTTTCATTGACTAGCTATAGAGATAGTCAAAGATTGGCAAAACCCATAGTCGGTCCATCACTACTACATAATATTTAGTTTGTTTGAAAAAATCATGTTTCCAATTTCGTTGTCAGGATTTATTTGATAGTTTCAATATACTCCTATGCATTAGTATTGCTAGAGTTTTCATTTATTGTCGTATTGCTCGTCTCCTCGTTGTTTATTCAATACTAGCTGTTGCCCGCGGCTTCGTCCGCGTGGATATCAATACTCCCATAATTGAAACGGATTTTGTTCACAATTTCATGAGTTTATTTTTTTTTGCGCGCAACCCTAATCTTTTCTAAAATAAAAGTAACCTAAATACTCTTTATAACATCAGCTATATGTCAGTGAAAGTCCTGTCAAAATCGGAACAAACGGACAGATACACAATTTTAAAAATTTATAAGTACCGTATATACCTTCTTATGCATTTAGTAAAAAGCTAAGAAAGTATATACGGTTATTTTGACATTACAAACAGACACTTCAGTCTTATTTATTTGTATAGAATAACTTCATCCTTCATTTAGGCACGCAAAATTCCTACCTTTTCCAAACTAGACTACCTATTTCAAACACAGACCAATCACTCAGACCATCCTTTGAAGTGCCACAATTTACTGATTGCTAAATAAGTCCGAAACTCCACCTCCTTGCTTACTTCAGTATTCAGAGGACGCAGCTCAGATGTTATTGCCTCAGGAATGAGTTTTAATTTTAACTTTTCCGCTGATTCCCCTTTTAAGAGTTCTTGTTTAACAAGATCTTTCCTGCTCTTTTGTAGTCGCTTTTAACTTCAGCTTGTTTCAGGCGAACCAATTTTAACTTGTTTTACTTTGAAAAGAATCGTATTTAGTTGCTAAATAGTTGTGTTTAATGTGAATGCAAATAGTGGAAAAGAGAATTAACTTAGAATTTTGAGCTACATGTAAGAATAAAAAAATTGACTTTACGTATCTATTACTAGAAGCTGACATAAACCGTGTTGGGAAAAGCTTTGGCGGACATTTTATAGGATTCCTAAATCCTCAAAATATTTAATTATATCCATCATTACCTACATTACATCTCTACACAATCATTTTCATGAAAAATCTTAATAGATGAGTCAACAAAAACTTATGATCATTTATTACCGTACTTTATATGTATAATGGACGTTGGACTTTAAACGTGTCATAAGTATATGAGCCATAAACCGTATAATTTGGCACAAATGGCACACCATTAACACGTGATACACACGGCCATTACAAGTGACAAACTGACAACGAGAGCGAGTACATTTTTGAGAATATTATTTCCGACTAACTAAACGTAGAGTCTAAAAATGTTAATGTTCTCCAAAGCTAAGCGCACGCTAAGCAAGGAGCTGTGGCGGGCTGCACCGCAACGCAGTAATTGTTACAGACGGATTCAAATTTTGAATTTAGAAAGAAAGACAAAAAGAAAAATCTTCACCAGTTACATATATTTAATACATACAAACATACATAAACTCACGCCTTCTTCCCATGGGGGTAGGCAGAAACTACAGAACGCCACCTGCTACGATCCTTACATACTCCTTTTGCCTCGTTTACATTCATACATCTGGTCATACACGCACGCCGGTTGCGAGTGCTACGCACCTGACCTTTCTGAAGAACATCACCAATAAGATCATTATATGTCTTCCTAGGGCGTCCCCTTCCGGCGTTTTCACTCACATCTGCCGTGTAAATACCTTTTGTTAGTCGACTTTCATTCATCCTCTCAACATGACCAAACCATCTAAGCATACTCTTTTCAATTTTTGTCACCACATCTTCTTTTAAACCGCACCGTTGCCTTATCACATCATTTCTCAGTCTATCATTTATAGTCACACCACACATGCTTCGCAAGGAACGCATTTCCACAGCATTTATTCTACTTTCACGCTTCTTTTGCCACACCCAACATTCACTTCCATACATAAGCGTACGCACCAGCACACTATTGTGAACAGTCAGTCGGGCCTTTTTGGACATTAACTGGTTGGTTATAACTGCATGTATATATAGCACCATTCACTTTATTTCCCGCATTTACTCTCCTTTCCACATCTTCGTCTATCTTTCCATCCCTTGTAAACAGACTCCCCAAATATACAAACTCACTTACTTGCTACACTCTTTTATCATTTATTTTCAGATCACACATCGATACGTTCTCTTCTCTTTCAAACACCATGACCTTTGTCTTATTCACATTTATATTCATCCCTTTCATCTTATATGCTTCATCCATGACAGTCACCATGTCTTGCAACTGTTCTGCTGACGATGCAAGTAGAACTTGATCATCTGCGTAGAGAAGGCATTTGACAAGCAAATCATTCATCCTCAATCCGCACTCACCCTCTTTCAAATTTGTCAGACAACTATCCATGTACAAGTTGAACAGCCATGGTGACGCTACACAACCCTGTCTAACACCCGTCGAGATGCAGAACCAGTTCGTGTATGCCCCATTTATCCTAACACAAGCACTGGAATCCTTGTATAAAGATTTCAGTGCCCGTACCAAGAGCCAGTCCACACCGTACACCGACAGTGTTGACCACAGTTCCTCCAACCACACATTTTCATAGGCCTTCTCCAAGTCAACGAAAGCACAGTAGACTTTCTTGTGCTTTGCCAGATGTTTTTTCGGCTATGCACCTTAGAGAGAAGATCTGATCCATACAGCCCATTCCCTCTCTAAATCCTGCCTGCACATCCCATATTTTATCCTCTGTCACACTTATCACTCTATTTATTAAAACCTTTGCCATAGTTCTTGGTAACCAATCCATTATAACCACCCAACCCATAGTCCAATAGGTTTGGATCCATGTCCTGCAATAGTCCTGCATCAACCGATGGTTGTCCTTAGGTGCATTTGCATAGTGCATATAGAAATAATCGTCAGTTGGTGCCTCCTCATCATTTCAAATTGTCTAAGGGACCTCTGCAAGTTGGCTTCGGCCCCTCATAAGCCTTCCAAAGGTCCGGGTCCGGGTCCCGAGACATAAAAAAAAATATTTTAGACCATAATCCATTGTTTGTAAAACAGCATATAGACTTTGTTATGAACTCAGAAGTATGTATAGTAAAACTGTTTTTAACCAGAGTCTGTGTACCAAGCGCAAACCACGCGTACAGCAGATGTCAGTTACATATCTCTCGTTGTAGTATGTAAATACATTGCGAACTCACTGATAGTAAACACTATTTGAGCAATTTTTTTTTTTAAATATACCGTCCGTTTTACTAAAGAGTTGTTTTGCACAAAGAATCAGATCCTAGGATTTAAACAGTGTTCTGTAGGTACAGTAAAATATTTTATTTTTTGTTTTAAGTTCTTTAAGCATTGATTGCTCGGAAATATATTCCAATTAAATAAACATTAATTAACAACTGACTTAAAAAAAAAAAAATTATTATTAGTCTGTTTGCTTATTGTTTGGGCTTATTCTGTTTGCCAGTATCTACAATTTATTGGCAAAGTGACTGAGCTAAGACCTCAATAACCTCTAACTGTTATCAAACCCCCAGTTTCTGAAAGCAGAAACATGACACGACAGTGAAACAATCGTTTATCACATGAACATCTTCAATCCCTCCATTTATTGCAATTGCAACAGCTTTACTCAACATTAACTTTTATCATACACCTAACCTTCAAACGTTTAATCCAACATTATCCACAATACGATCCCTGCCTACGGAGCCTACGATCTCCCGTGAACATATAAAATGGTTTTGCCATAAATTTTAACACCTTTATCACAAAATAGATAAAGACAGAAGGCCCGCTCCAAGCAACGAGCGAAAATAGGCGCACACACACATAAGTGCGGCGACCTCAAATTGTCTCAAACGTCAAGCGTGTCTATAGTTTGTTTCATGAGTGTACAACTAAACGGCGACAGACACTACGCCGATAGACTGAACACCGACAAGACTTTACTTCGACGGGACTGTTCGCCGATAGACTGACAGCTGGTCGACGGAACCCCGCTACGCGGGTCTCCTATTTCTGTCTGCAGGGTTAAAAGGGACCAAACCAAACTGAACCTCGAGGTGCTCCTGACGTCGACCGTCTAGGGTTAGGATTTCTGGGTCAGGTTCGGAATAATCAGAAGTAAGGATGCCCTGTCGGCGATGTGTCCTGTCGGCGAAGAGTCCCGTCGATGTAAAGTCTTGTCGGTATTCAGTCTGTCGATGTAGTGTTGTCGCCGTTTAGTGGTATAGTGCAAAAATATAGTGATAAAAATGTAAACAAATTCTGTTCAGGTTAAATTGTTACGCAATAACTTACTAAAGGAAATTAGTAACACATTCGTCTGTGCACCCTAGCTTCTGACGTTTCATAAGTGCCCATGTAGGTTTATGTGAAATAAAATATTTTGATTTGATTTTTATTCTGTATGTATTTGAACTGTAGAGGATATTTTGGCGCGTGAATGACATTGGCAGGGGGGCGTTGTTGGTAAACATTTGTGAAATTGTATTGACAAAACAAGATGGCGGTGTTAGTTCTGGTTTTGGCCACGCTCCAAAATAACCTAGTATCTTTGTACATCTCAATACTTTTTCCAACACTTATTGTTTGAATAATATTATTAACATGGTAATTGAAAAATCATCGACGAGAATTGAGGTTACAAAATTATTTATTTATTTAATACCTCAAGCACAGACGTGTACAGAGGCGGACTTAATGCCTGCAGCATTTTCTACCAGTCAACCTTTGGGTGATGCAGAGACAAACAGTGGTAGGAGCAATTACGAAAAATTGAGGAATACATATTTATTTAAATATAAAGATACACATATACCTATCACAAACTATAAATATAATAATGTATACCTAATTATATATAAATGAAGAATGAAGTGGCAATGGGCTGGCCATGTTTGTCGAAGAACCGATGGCCGGTGGAGCAGACGAGTCCTGGAGTGGAGACCACGTATCGGCAAGCGTAGTGTGGGACGCCCCCCAGCTATATGGACAAACGACCTAAAGAAGGTGGCTGGGACAGACTGGATGCGGAAGGCGGAGGAGAGGGTGTTGTGGCGCAGCCTGGGAGAGGCCTATATCCAGCAGTGGACTACGATAGGCTGAGTTGATTGATTGATTGAATTAATATTTATATATTAATTCAATAATACAAAAATATACAATATATTTATAATAATAATAAATATATAGAGCTAAAATTAACAAACATATAGACACTAACTCCATCATGTCTGCCTCTCAAAATGGATGTAGGAATGGATCCCGCGGTACTAAGGAGCTGCTCCTCATCGACATGGCCATTAGCCAACAGATTCGTCGATCCCGCAAAGATCTGTCGACATGCTGGATAGATTATAAGAAGGCGTACGACTCAGTGCCACATACATGGCTCATGAGGGTGCTGGAGTTGTACAAGATTGATGCAACTCTACGCACCTTCCTTGAGTCGTGTATGGGGCAATGGAGGACGGTCCTCCGCTATCCAGGATGTCGACATATCCAGAGGAATAGCGAACCGATAAGGATCGAGCGAGGTATTTTTCAGGGTGATAGTTTGAGTCCACTTTGGTTCTGCCTAGCCTTGAATCCTCTAAGTACATTGCTGGAGAATTCAGGTCTAGGTTACCGATTGAGGAGAGGTGGTCAGGTCATATCCCACCTCCTTTACATGGGTGACTTGAAACTTTTTGCCCCCAACAATTTGCAACTGATGGAGCTACTAAAGGTAACCGAAACTTTCAGTAGCGCCATCAGGATGGAATTTGGAGTGGACAAATGTGCGGTCATGCATGTAAAGCGAGGCAGGATTATGGAATCCGTGGGAACGCAACTCTCGGATTCCATATACCTAAGATCCCTCTCCTCAATCGAAACTTACAAGTATTTGGGTATGTCTGAAGCGTTAGGCATCAACGCTACTGATATGAAACAATCGCTGAGGGAGCGCTTCTTTGGCCGCCTGAATAAAGTATTAAATAGTCTTGTATCAGGCGGAAATAAGGCGCGTGCCTTCAACGGTTGGGTCATGCCGGTTTTGATGTACTCTTTCGGCATACTCAAATGGACTCAGACGGAACTAGACGCCCTGGATAGGAGGGTCCGTACACTGCTGACCGCAAACCGGATGCATCACCCAAGGTCATCGGTGATGAGACTGTATATCCCGTGGAAGTGCGGAGGTCGAGGTTTCTTAAATGCTAAGACCCTGCACAATCGTGAGGTATGCAGTCTCAGGGAATACTTCCTAGAAGCCTACGTGGGGATGCACCGAGATGTGGTCTCAGTGGACAAGGGCCTCACCCCGCTCTCCTTGGCTAACGAGAACTGGCGCCAACCTATAGTATTAGATACTAATGACCGCAGGGAGGTATGGCAGAGTAAAGAGCTTCACGGGCACTTTTACCGGGTCCTACATGGGCCCGATGTAGACCTCTTAGCATCCGTATCCTGGTTGCGATTCGGAGACCTCTTTGGGGAAACCGAAGGTTTTGTCTTTGCGATTATGGACGAAGTTATGATGACGAACAACTACCGGAAATATATTGTGAAGGACGGCACGGTTGACATCTGTCGGGCATGCCACCGTCCCGGGGAATCAATCCGACACATTATTTCTGGCTGTTCTCGTCTGGCTAACGGAGACTACTTGCATAGGCATAACCTTGTAGCCAGGATTATCCACCAGCAACTTGCTCTGAAATACAGCCTTGCGGAATCGGAAGTACCGTACTATAGGTATGTGCCCGACCCAGTTCTCGAAAATGACAATATTACGTTGTATTGGGATCGATCTATCATCATTGACAGGACTTTTGTTGCCAATAAGCCAGACATAGTGGTGATAGATCGAATAGAGCGTCGCACAATGATTATTGATATAGCGGTTCCGCATGACGAGAACCTCGTGAAAGCTGAAAAAGATAAGCAGATTAAGTATCTTGACCTGGCTCGCGAGGTTGTCGACATGTGGGATGTGGATACAGCAGTCATTGTGCCGATAGTCGTATCAGCCAATGGCTTAATAGCCAAGAGTCTCGACCAACATCTGAGGAGGCTCTCGTTAGGCAGCTGGATCAAGGGCTTGATCCAGAAAGCAGTACTTCTCGATACGGCACGTATCGTCAGGAGGTTCCTCTCTCAGGAGCCCTGACCACCGGTAGCTTGGATCCTATTCCCGATACCGGTGGGCTACTATTTTTTATATTTTTAAATGTTTTTTTTTAATGTTTTTATAAAAAATATTTAAAAATGTAAGATATATGTATAAAAATGGAATAAAGGAAATATATAATAAAAGAAAGGAAATATATATTGCTTGTTTATACAAGCGCAAATAAATATATACATAAATACAAAAATATAATAAAACAAATAACAGAAACAATGGGAAAACGTTAACGTTGTGATGATACTGCCAGCTTCTTACGAGTGCTCGCGAACTTTTATTTTAAAGGATAATCGGTTGGTTGACATCCTGATTTCCAAAATTAACCCCAATTGTCAAATGAAGACCATATAAAAGGCTATTTAAAATGGGAAGGTCGGTCAAAGCTAATTGTAGATGGCGTGGCCATAGCTAGGTCCCTACCTCCTACAATAAATTTGACATTTCGTTAATTTTTCCAATTCGTGTTCATTTATGAGTTTGGTTTTATTCCACTATTTCGTTATTTTCGGTGATTTCCATAATTTAAATCAATATTTATTTGACACGGAAAGTGTCAGAATTAAAAACCTTAAATATAGTTTATTTCCTCGTAATCGATATAACCTCGGACTCTGTTCAATTCAAATAACTTCCTAGGAATAGCTTGAAGCCACAATCTGCTAAGCTAATTTTCGAGCATTTAGGAACACAACAACGAGCCATTTTCACAAAATTTAATAAAAACCACCTCACGCCTTGCATTATTAGCTTGTTTCGGGAACTAGCTACGGCAGCGTCATTTTGATAGTTGCCTTCCCCATTACAATCTCATCAAAGTAACGTATCACTACCAATTGTTATCCACAGATACGTTTCCTGATCCATGTCTTTACGTTTTCCTCACAATATACGCGTTTTCGCTAGTAGTATGTATTTTCTGTATCTATCTATATTGTCCCTACAGCTTGACGCTGTAAGCGGAGTATCGGTGCTTTCTCAAAGAATCACCTATCATACGCAATGGGGTGCAGTGAGGCGAATGATTGCTGAAAAATGGCGGCATAAAACTTCGTTTTCAAATAAATTGCGACGTTACCAACGCTTTTATTACAGACTCGAGATTGCTAGTCTACAGAATATGGTTTTGAAGTGTAATTTTATACAATTGAATTGAATTAGGGTCTTAAGTAGTGTTAAAATTAAGCCTACTCTCTTTTTTGTGAGCTCGCGCCTGACCTTTAATCAATTCTCATCTAACTGAATAATTTTATTTAACAATATAAACCATAGACAAAAACATGTCCTAGACTACACTTACCTACTAAAAGTCTTAGAATCCTTCATTTTTATTTATTCCTTCAACGTATTAGTATACGTTATAGAAGTAAGTGAAAATGAAAGATTGTCTAACACTACAATACTTACTGCAGTTATGGAACCAACAGTAAGGATAGAAATTCTGATGTCAGACTGAAAGAGTTAAGTTGAGAAGCATACCTCGATCGAGAATCGCTAAATTATTTAGATAATAAAACTGAGTCGAGCTACTGCTTCGAAATTACTCTGTGGTGACTTGTTCACATATTAAATAGTTAATTTGGTGTCGAAACTTTGACTTCTATGCACGTCTGCGCAAATTACGTGTTACCAAACTTTTTAAATAGTCAGGGCCTACAACGTTAAAGTATTCTCGAATTCTTCGATAATGACGAAAGGCATGGTGAGGTTATAGGCTCGTAGAGATAATACTTTTCAGTAAGGTTTTCGTATTATACTTGTATAACCTAAGTACTAGGCAGTATATAATTTTTAATGTATATAATAACATAATCTAAACTATAGATATGGAACATTACTATGTTACCTACAATCGTAGAATCCAAACTTTTACAACTCGTATTTTAACACCTTTCCCCATGTTTTATTTCTAGAAACCATAACAGATTGCTTCACTCAGATTTCGCCACTCTCGCATAACTTTGCGATAGTTTTGCAAACATTTTAGCGAGACAGGGTTTGGGTACGTTTATTGAATCCAAGAAAGTTACTTACGTAAGTGTGTTGTATGAATAAAAATTACTCTTAGTATTTTTTGCAGTTTGCAACCTGTAATTTTGGGACATTCTGTTTATTTGTTTTCATTTCATGCTCTTTCGTTTCTTATAAACTAGAAGTATTCTATTTTCATTATGGCACATAAAAGGCAGCTTTCTGTTATAAATAACGAATCAATGTTTTCAGCAGAGCTATTGACATAGATGATAGCAACAACTCCACATACTTTTCAAAATAACAAATCCTTCTCACGCCATCCACCTTTTACATACAAAAACACTTTAACGTTGATAACAAAGTATTCCCCAAAATGTATTGAAAGAGCTTCGAAACATGACAGCCGGGACATAGCCGGGAGCATTCGAATACAGCTAACCCCTAATCCAATACAGGTGATGTTAAATTGAAATTCCATGTTGTGCTGCTGCAATCCGTCGGTTTAAACAACGCTGTTATTTTGAATTCCATCAAAAATACACGAAGGATTTTTTGGCAGAATTTTTTGAATAACCGTATGAGCGAAAGGTAGGTAAATATTGGCCTGCGTGTCAGGAAATGGCTGCCTCGTCAGTTGCACCTACAGCGTTCGTCGATATCCTGTTTCGTCGATGTCAGGGTATATCGTTTTTTGTCAGTTGTTGAGCTCCTTAAGTTCTGAGTTGAGCTACACGATTATTGACAAATGCTTGGACTGACTGGACCTGATCTCTCCCCGGTCGTGTTGGATGGCGGATCGGACTATGAAAGTAAAGGAACAGAGAGTGCACCCTGTGCACTAATGTCTTCTGCGAAGGTACTTGTAATCTCCGTTGATATCTTCCGCCGCGGCCGTAATTCTGTCGGGAGGATAAGTATTATTACCATACAGATATATGTAATTAAAATAATAACAACATAAACTCAAAGGGCACTAGCTACCCTCATGGGCACCGGCGTCGTCGGACTCAGTAACTCATACCGTCGTTTCATCGCTCGCGCCGCCGGAAAAATACGAATCTCGAAACAATGGGCCTCGCAGGCCCATCCCATTTCGCGCATAGAGAATAAGGCTAGTTGACAGTAAGTTACGAATTTTGTATTGTGGAATAGAAGTAAAAATGTAAAAAGAAAAAAAATCGTGCTATAAATATAAAAAATCCACTTATTTTTGTAAATGATTTTAGATACTTACCTACTTAGATCAATGCTAGACATTAATAATATGTCTCTCAAACTTTTCATGCGGGTGATCAATGAGGTTTTTAATAAAATAAAATTAACTAAGCACATTGCTTAGTTAATTTCCTTGGTCAGACTTCACGCCTCAATACACAGACATACAAGTTACGCAGTAATATTATTACAATAAGTATTTGTACTACACGAATCTATTCGAAATCCCTATACAATTGCGTCAGAGCAGTCATACTCAGATTAGCACGCCTAGATCTACATACCGCAGTTTCCACAGAAGTACGCACATCGTCGACAACACGGGCGTTCGAACGGCACAATACATGCACATAAATGCCGTTAATCAAATCAGCCAGCGCCGCGACCGGCACAATTCAATTTTGAAATACGCTCACAAAGCGTGCCCGCTACATTGTTTACCAGACCTATTCCCATTTACGCATCGGCGAAAAAATGACACGCTACACGGTTTTATGCAAATATTCTCATCATAAACAAAGATTCCCGAACACAGTGTACAACCCTTTTGTTAGTACCCTGATAGGTGATAAAAATGAGTTGGCCGGAATTAATACTGCGATATACCACCATTAGATACTTAATCCGAAATTAAACGCTCCCACCGTATAATTAATAATGTAGAACAACATTAAAAGATTGTTTTCTCAGGGCGTCGACGGTTTTCCCAAAGAGTGCCCGCGGGGCTTGGAGCGTTTTTCTCTTGAGACTTAATGAGAGTCATGCTTGGAGGGCTGCTTTGCCTAATTCCGTTTGCTTTGAAGAGCGCGACGCGGCGACGCGTGCGCGAGCGAGCACGCCACACGCACGTCACGCGCGCCTGTGATCGCTCACGTGGACAAACTCGTAATGTTACTTGGCAAAATACTTTGTAAAAATCATTAAGATGTTTGCTAGTGCTGTGCACTTCTATAAGTGACGTACTTACATTATCTATAATTGTATGTGATTTTTGTTTTTGTATGTTCTAGTAAGTTGTTGAAGTGTCATATCAATAAATAAATTAATAAAAACATTGTGTAAAATAAAACAAGGTACAAATATTCTTAGATAATATTTTATTTCAGAAATATTGTTCGATAAATACTAGCTAAATAACATTATGTTAATAATGCGCAAAATCGATGACGGCTTGCCACATCCAAGCAAAATTATGAATTGTGGTCGATTTTGCGCATCGCTTACATTTTAGTTTTATAAATAACTATTTTACAGAAATATAATTTTGCCCTATTCACTCAAGCACATACAGAACCCGTTTATTATATTAAGTTATTCAGATTAAGCTACGTTAAAGTCTGTCAGTGTTGACTAGATGCATTCAAACCTAGTCCAAGCCATGTTACGATAGAAAATACTACAACACAGTTACATTTCATATTAGCTTACAAACTTAAGGGGTATAATGATATCTACAACGATATGAGCTTTTCACAAGTTCAAGGCGCAATTTTATTTCGTTAAAAATATGATATGATAATTTCTTTCGCAGAAAATCTAATATTTACAACATTGTTCTCATACCTTAAAACCTAAAAACTGGAATAATATCTTACCGATAGATTTTGTCGTGATCAGGTGGCAAGCTAATAAAATATGGCGCTGGGGGTGGCGGTGCGTGTAAGTACCTAACTGATCCTGGCCCGGACTGCACCTTGTGTGGTAATGTAGCGTTAGACAATGATGGTGGTGGCAAGGTGCCCGCATAACCCGGCCATGGAGGGCCCCACATCGGAGGCCCGCCCGCAGTAGGACTGCTGGCCAGCGGACCACCCCGATACGATGTTGACGTCATCCTCAATCGAACGATACAAATTGCAACAATTAAAATAGCTATAAACGCGACCACTCCACCAACAATTCCAATGATCAGGTTGTCATCATTATTCGATGTTGCTACCCCGACTACTGGAGCTCCCTTAGGCTCCCCAGTCACTTTCGCTCGGTCATGAGAAGGTGGTACTGACCAAATGATATCAGGCTCGGATGATGTGCGGACCAGTCGTGGGGCGGTAGTGGTAGACATGCTACTCGAAGTGGCTGTAGTTCTACGCCTTGTTTCACACGTCAATTCATCGTCACCTATCTCTACTAACAGAAAACCTGATAAATGATCCGGAGATTCACATCTAACATCGTTTACTCCGACATTAGGTAGCCATCTTCTGAGTGCTCGAGCATTACAATCGCAACGAATCGGATTAGTGTCTAAGCCAAACATTGAGAGATCCGCCCGCCTGTCGTCTAAAGACACTAAAAGCTGCGGCTGTAAAGTTGTCAACTGACTTCCAGCGACGTCAATAGTTATTTGCGAAGACCTTGGCAGGGGGAAGAGCAATGCGGGTGGTAGACTTGTAATAGAAGTATTCCTAAACTTTACTGTAATAGTTGGTGCTTTCAAACCAGCTAACACGCCAGAAGACACCGTTTTGAGTCGAGAACCTCTAATACCTAATTCTTCCAACCGTGGGTGTAATATGGAATGTAACTGATCAGCACCAATTGTAGTGTCCTTCACTTCTACGTCCAGTTTCTCAAGCGCAAGTAAATACTGCAAGGCACCTTGTACATCAAAGTACCCTAGCCTCGGATATCCATACGCTCTAAGCTCGACTAAGTTGGGGAGTGCTCTGAAAGCGTTTTTCTCTATTCTTGTACATCTTTCCAGATTGCCAATATCTAAAACACGGAGTGAAGAAAGATTTTCAAAGTTTCCGTCCATGATCATTACCATTGGGTTACCAGAAATGTTAAGTCGCAGTAGATTCTTAAGTTTGGGCCACGACACGGCGAGCGACCCTGTGACGTCAGTAATTTGATTTTGGGAGAGGTCCAGTGATTCTAATAATGTCGTGCGAGTGAAAGTTTTTGCCGACAAGTTGCTAATGTTATTGTACGATAAGTTCAAGTTGTGTAAAAACGGCGTTTCTAGTTGTCCAAATGATTTGATACCAGTTCCCGCAAGATTTAAGTCTCGCACTGTTTTTGGCTCAGTCAAAACGTTGTTAATTGTTTTCTCTGATAGCGGATTGAAAGACAGGTCCAACTTTTTTATATTCACCATGACACTGTCTTCGGCTGGTATATCGATTATCTGATTATGAGACAAATCTACCGAAGAAACAAAGAAATACTGCTTCTGCAAAGCTCTAAGTGGAGGGTGCTCAAATATGTTTCTACTCAAATCAATGTTTTCAAGCATGTGTAATCTTGATCGTTCAAAAATATTCTCGGGTAATTCATTCAAAAGGTTCCCACCTAAATCCAATACTTCGAGTCGGATTAATCCTTCAAACAGTCTATCTCCCAAACGATCGATTTTATTGTTTGACAAGTCTAAATACTGGATTTGCGTTGAGTTATGAAAAGCCATTTCGCTTATTGACTCAAGTTCGTTTCTTGCCAATAAGACGGTCCTTAATTTCGGAAGCCTTGCAAAATCGAGTTCGTCCACGTTCTTAAGAGCATTACCAGATAAATCCACTAATTCAAGATATTGTAAAGTACTTATAAGTTCTGACGGGAAGAAGTTGAACTTATTATTGGTAAGAATGATTTCTCTCAAGCGTGGGTGGATTTTGAACGAGGACGGGAACAAGTAACTGAGTTGGTTGTCAGAGAGATCTATAACTTCGAGACTCGTTCCGGTGTTGAAGAACTCCCCTTTAAACGCGTTGAGCTGGTTGCCCTTCAGAGATAAGTACTGAATAGACATCACGTTCACAAACGACGGTGTCCTTATATTTACGATGTTATTGTAGGACAAATCCAAATGCGTTAAGTTTCTAAGATTTTTGAACGTATTTTCTGAAACCTCTTGTAAAAGATTGTTGGATAAATAAATCTGTTGTAAATTAAAATTCTTTGAAAACAGATTGACTGGAAGCGCTTTCAAACCAACGTTGCTCAAGTCAATACTCATTAACGCCTGGATATTTTGAAACACATTTTGGGGTAGCACGCTCATGTGTGAGTTACGACTTATATTCAAATGAGTTAGGCTCGGAATAAACTGGAATGCATCAACTGGTATTTCAGAAATCTGATTATCTGAGATATCTAGGAACCAAAGACTAATAAACTTCAATGGTTCGCCGACAAACTCAAGTATCCTATTTTGGCTTAAAGACAGGAATTGGAGAGATTGTTCTAATCCGCTAAACACTTCAGCACTGATTGAGTTTAGTAGATTTCCCGACAGATCTAAATGGTGTAATGTTTTGAAATGATCGAATGCTGCGGGAGGTAGTTCTCGAATGACGTTTCTTGACAGAACTAGGGATGTTACCCTGTCGGATACTGCTTTGAGTATGTCACTGGATAGTGCTGTGACTCTGTTGTAGCCCAGGTGGACTGATACGAGGCTGGGCAAACGGGAGAGGGCTGTAGCTGGGATGAGCAGGATATTATTGTCTCGTAGAAGTAGTGTTTCAAGACTCGTTAGACCATCGAAAGCATCGTCTTCCACCTGGAACATAAATAATATTTTCGTTAGGAAGTGTAAAAATTAACAAATAAAACTGCATTTAGATCGGACTGGTAAATTAATTGTTGAAATGAAAAATAAATCTCCTTGAATCCTGATGACCTAAATGAAATACTCGTTGTGGCTAACGTTGAGCACCACGTTATAAAAAAAATATGTAGGTAACTAAACAACATTGTTTTTGTTATAGATTGTATAAATTGTGGCGAATATATGATGGATGCAAAAGTAACTGTCTGTCCGTTACGTTGTCACGTCTTAACTGCTGAACGGATTTCAAAGAAACTTTCGAAAAACTATTATTGGGCATACGATACTTTTTATCCCAGTAGTACGTTTCCGTGGGATAATATCCAACCAACATGCGGGCGAAGCCGTGGGCAAAAGCTAGTAGGTAAATAAAAGTATTATTGAATACAAATAATAAGTTGCAAGACTTACAGTACGCAGAGCATTGACCCCAACATCCAGGTATCGTAGCTCAGTCAGGCCCACGAAAGTGCCCGGTACCAACTTCACCAGGTTGTTCCTACTGAGGTCCAGGATTTGCATCGACACCAGGGAGCTTAGGTGACTGTTGTCTATGGTCTGCAAATACAAAAAAAAATCTCAAAACAACTTTTTTTTAATTTTTTCTATTTAATTAACTTATTGCCACTTTATCTTTGTGTTCCAATAATTTTATAATTATAAATTATAACTTCCACAAATGAGATTTTATGTTGTGACGTTGTATACCTACACGGCTAATGAGAAATCAGGTTTTTCCTCAAGATCATAGAAAGTTGAGATTTTTGAGAATGAGACATAGCAAAGAAGATCTTATTAGGCTTGAGTATCTTCAGATTCAGTAATGAGATGAAAATGTGACAAAACTACTGTCTTTGTTTTTAAAGGATAAATAAATACTATCTATTTATTTCGTTTTTAGGGCTGCATGTGTAAAATAATAGTAGATGAGTTACTTCATTGTAATAAAAGAAAATCTTGAATACAGTATACTAACACTAAAATATATACATTATGTACAAGTGTATAAAGAAAAGAGGAAAAAAAATAAATAAAAGGTGGGCATTGGGCATCAAAAAATTCGTCCGCATCGCTGTCAGTGGGCAAAGTGCCCAAAAGGCTGGCAGCGTTGCCACGTTGGATAGCAATGCTTATTCTTTGACCTAAAAATAGGCCAGCCCTCTGGTCACGGAAGGACAAGTAACTCAAGGATAAATACATTTATAAAACATCTATATCAAAACAAAGATCAGTCACAAAAACAAGGTAGACACAGTTCCAATATCAATTAAGTTCAAAATTGCCGGAATTAATGTTCCAATCAGTTATTAACGCCGATATTAGTCCCCGTGTCAAAGGCCTTGATTAACTTGTTAACGAGAAATTACGGGTTAGGCAAATTTCTGGAATATTGACTATCTTATTCGTGTATCAAGGGATAATTTGAATAAGTTGATATAGATTTACAGATGTGGTTTTGTATGGATAATATTCAACTTTATTATAAAAAGTTATCGAACACAATAACGAAACAAAATATGTTTGAATAAATGTAAAGAACTCACAGTCATAAGTACACACAGTTTGGAGATTATAAATTATAAGAAAAATCTACTTTACAACAAAAATACACTCTTAAAATTTTAGTTGCTACGGCGTAGCAACATGGCTACGCCGTAGCAACTGTCGTGAGAAGCCGACATCAAAATATACGCTGCCTATGCATATTTTATTCTTTAATACTATGGACTAAATTACTGTTAATCATCGTTTAACAAAATATAAATCTAGATATAGTAATAAAAGGGGCCTTACTCTAAAAATAAAATCTCGTTACCCTACGTAGTGTCTCAAATAATTACATCCATCCTAAAACATCAAGGACCGTTTTCGATTTCCAGATCATTACAGAAATAACAATCAAAAACAAACTTCAATAAACTCTGAAGAAGACTCACCGTGATCATATTGCTGGAAAGATTCAAGTGTTTCAAAGCGACAAATGATTTCATCGCCACTGTTGGGAAGTCCGTTATAAAGTTTTCAGAGAGATCTAATTTCTCCAAATTCTCTGCTCCTTGAAAAACGTCGCTGTTGAATTTTGAGAGCCTGTTACGACCAAGATCAAGGGTCTGTAAATCTGCGAGACCTATAAAGGCACCCCCTTCGATTGTGGATATCATGTTCCCGTGGAGGTCAATTTCTTCGAAAGTTTTTTGTGACACGAAGGACCCTTGTCTTATTAATGCTGGAATAGAAATGGCGTTATTAGCTCCGTAAGCTCTAAATACATAGGTAGTAGAGAATAGAATCGCTTTTCTTGTCTCCCTGTGTGACTCCTTACATCTTTTAAACTACACAATGGATTTTAATGCAGTTTTTGCCATTATTTAGAACATTATTTTATTCCGAAAGGCCAGGGTACAAATACATTAATATTTAACTTAGTAATATTAAACACAGAATTTTCGATGTTTTGAGATGTCGCCATTGCCGCAGGGACAGGTGCTAGTTTATCATAACAGTTATACGGTATATTCGTCATTTAGAAGAAATAAAGTTTGAAACTATGTATCAAATAACTCGGTACAGACTACAGAACAATTTACTCTAGAATTAACTTCGTGGCGAACAAAACGGTATAATTAAAAACTGCGGTAAAACTAAATGAGGCTACATAGCTAAGAAACCGTATTTAGATTCAAAACTAAAGTCTCTCATTAATAAACCAAAAATGGTAAAACACATTTTCTCCCCTAAACCGTTACGCAAACTGGGGGCCTACTCTGAAGCTTAAATCCGAAGTATCAGCCGAATGTTCGGAAGTTTTCTACTACACTTTTTTCTATTTCGTTCCGTCGGTTCGGATTCGACCAAACGTCAAAATGAAGTTCGTTGAACAAACGTCAATATGAAATTCGGTAGGAACCGCACCGACCAAACGAAATAGAATGAAGTGTAGTAGAATAGTCCCGAACATTCGGCCGATGCTTCGGATTTACTGATTCAGTTCGGTAACAATAGAAATTGAATTGTCTCTCATAAACATACGGTTGAGGGGCTAAAATAATCCTTAGATACAGAAACCACATTCGTAAAGAGTAAAACGAAATTCTTACCTATTCTATTTTCCCTGAGCGACAGAACTTTCAGAGCTTGCGGTCCGTTTAAGGAAGATGAAGGCACATAGTTCATGTTATTACGGTCCAGTCTCAAGACCTGCGGAGAAAATTTATGTTTACTTAGCAAACTTTAACTTTTGCATTAACGTTTGGTATTGAGTTTGTTGGAAGAAGTGCATAGCATCCGAGAAGAACATTTTCGAAATTACTTATTTACAAAAAGATAATTGGAAATCTCTGTTTCTATGGAAAATTTAAAATCGGTCGAATTTAGATGTAACAATATTTTTCGAAAATGTTCTTAACTAACTTTTTAGACCAATTTATCTTGCTTATGCGTATGAAGTTTCATTAAAATCGGTTAATTCATTTCGAAAAACAAGGACTTGAAAGTTTGTAGGAAATGCCGTAAGTCGTAAACGCTCTTAAGACAAAATAGACCCAACAAAAGACAGCTATTGGCTGAACAAGATCAAACTAACTTACCTTCAAAACCTCGCAGCCAATCAGAAGACCTTCTTCCAACCCTCGAATACTGTTACCGCTCAGGTCCAGCTCTTCCAAAGCTGGTAAATTATGAAGTTCTGCAGTAGAGAATATAGGGTTCAGGTTGTCTCCAAGCAAGTTATCTGATAATGCTAGCCTCGTGATGTTTCCTCTCACTCCAGCCAGCAGTCTGTCTGGTAGTCTTCGTAAGCTGTTGTGTGAAAAGTCCAGTTCTTTTAAGGGAAGACCGTAGGATGAGAAGATCTGGAAAGAAATAGACAGAGCTTTATTTAAAATATTCTTAATCCCATGGGGGAAGAGATTCTAAAATCTTACCGGCCTGACATAAGGACAGATAGAATTATACTGTTTACCATCAACAGCGATCTGTCTTTTACTGAAAATAGGTTATTGGGTTCGGCCGTTATAATACATAGTTTACGGTTTTACTCATGTTACGTTATCTGGTATGCCTGACTTTTTTCAACCTCGAAAAAAGATCTAAGTGTAAGCTAAGCTCATCAACTGGGGAGTTGGGGGTCAATAGTCGGTCAAACGCAAATTAAATACGCGAGAAATACCGTATTGTTTGTTAATTTGCGTTTGACCGACTATTGACCCCCAACTCCCCAGTTGATGAGCTTAGCTTACACTTAGATCTTTTTTCGAGGTTGAAAAAAGTCAGGCATACCAGATAACGTAACATGAGTAAAACCGTAAACTATGTATTATAACGGCTGAACCCAATAACCTATTTTCAGTAAAAGACAGATCGCTGTTGATGGTAAACAGTATAATTCTATCTGTCCTTATGTCAGGCCGGTAAGATTTTATAATCTCTTATAGATTATTGGGACGTTAAAAGCATAGATAGATAGGTTTTACTATCTCCAGTATGCTAAAACTGGTGATAGATAGATTATTGGGTTCATAAACTCACGCCTTCTTCCCGTTTGGGGTCGGCAGACACTACAGAACGCCACCTGCTACGATCCTTACATACTCCTTTTGCCTCGTTTACGTTCATACATCTGCCGTAAGCCGCCTGCCGTCTGCCGTCTGGTTCGGCCGTGAGTCTACAATTAATCACTTCTGCATGGCGTATCCGATATACACGCCTATTTACCGCGAAGAAAAACAACAGTAACTTCTCGATACATATTTTAACCTATTTATTACTGAGAAAACAAAAGTGTAACAGCTGCTATTCCCGTATAACGTACTAGGAACCCAGACAAGGGGAATGGTTGGGTTTCCGAAGTTGATGAAAACTTTATTATAATTTCCTATTCATTTTCTATCGATTGAGCAATATAAAGAAATATCTCCAAATAACAATATTGTTAGCCTTTACCAGTGTACCATTCGTTAAAAGTTCCAGAAGGTCGTTATAATTGGAAAATGGCATAACATACCAGGTTAGGCAGAGGTGTACCTATAGTACACCCACATTTCGCCAGTTATGTTTAAGTCCCATGTAATGGGGGGCGAACCTATTGCCCCCACAAACTAAAAAATGTGTTTTAATGCAAATAAAGAATTTATTGTATAATATAAAAAAGTAAATTTTAAAAATCTAATAACCTGACTGCGTAAAAAAGATGGAAATAAGATGACCTATTTTGTCTCCAAACAATCTCATACACTCTGAGGCAATAAAAGGCCTTTATTATTAAATTTAAGAAGATGCCTCCATAGTGATGCATAAGATTGCTTGGAAACAAAATAGGTCATCTGTAATCACCTTTTATACCCTTCATTTTGATACCCCACTCGATAGATTAGAGAGATTTTTTTTATTTTTAAACATGCATTTTGGCGCCAAAAATCCGCCATGTTGATTTTTTATACCTAGTGACACTCGCGCAATAAAGACGAATATAATGACATATCATTCATCAAAATCGGCTTAGCCGTTTAGTAATTACGAGGGAACATAGGGACGGACGTACATAGATACATACAAACATATAACCCTCCTTTTTTGGCTTTGCCGCAGTCGGGTAAAATAAGGATCTTGGCAGTTGGCGGATGAGATATTCATCTATATCTTCCTAAATAGACCTCCTAACAACCAAAATATATTCCGCTCAAAAGGCCACAAAACTATTCCGCCCATTCTTGCAGACAGCCCGTAATTCAAAGTTAAAGACGAAGTTGATTCTTGCTTGAATACCATTGAATATTGAAGACCGAGTGCCTCGCTCGAAGGTCCAACAGTTTCCAAACTTATGATCACGAATATATTATCTAAAGGCGAATTTACTGGAGTACCCAATGACAATACCACTGGATAGTGTTAAGTTTGGTGAATGGAGAATCGAAGATTATGAATTTTAAATAGATATTTGTGTTGGTATTAGGTTACATTGTCAAGTTAACAGCTTGGATAACTAACGTGAGGGACGTTTGACTACGTAGTCTTAATTCGCATCTGCAGTTAGACAAATCGTTATTTATTATATACACTAACGAAGTGTTTTATTTTTTACTAGCTGTACCCGCGACTTCATAATATACTAAAATACCAGCCACATTTTAATAAAACTCCCTCGTCCCCAGACTTACCACGTTGTATCATCGCACGCGCTATTTGTTCACAATTTCATGCATTTTAGTTTTTTTTTTCACGGAATCCTCATTCTTTTTCTAAAATCATAGTAACCTAAGTTACTATTTATAACATCAACTATCTGCCAGTGAAAGCCCCGTCAAAATCGGTCCAGCCGTTTCAGAGATTAGCCGGAACAAACAGACAGACAGACAAAAAATTTGATAAAATATTTTTTGTTATAAGTACCGTATATACTTTCATACGCATTTATTAAAAAGCTGTTATTTTGAAATTAAAAACAGACACTTAAATTTTATTTATTTGTATAGATGTGTGTATTGTTTGAGTGTCTGGGTTAAATCATGCTCAAAATTTTGTCATATTGTTCAAAAGTGTGTTAGAAAAATGGTAGCAGCATAAACGTGTCATCAAAGGACATTAAGTATTCCTAAAACCCCTAAACTTGTTTTTTGTTTATAAAGGGTGTCTCAGCAAGAGTGCACTTTTTAAAATTGGAATTTTTTTTTCATGCAAGCGGCAACTCTGAAATTTGACAGCTGTCACCTCTGTTTATTCCGATTATTAAAAATGGAGCGCTTTTCGAAAGAACAACGCGTTATAATTGTGAAAACTCATAACAACGGTGAACGGCATAAGTTACAGGAATATGATAACGGACTTCTTGTGGCCTCAACTGGACGGCATGAATCTGGACAACATGTGGTTTCAGCAGGACGGCGCAACCTGCCACACCGCGCATGAAACAATCGACTTATTGCAGCAACGATTTCCAGAACACATTATCTCACGAAATTCTGATGTCAACTAGCCACCAAGATCGTGCGATTTAACGCCGTGCGATTTTTTTCTTTGGGATGCTGTGAAATCTCGGGTTTATGCGAATAAACCCGAAACAATTCCTGAGCTCAAATCGGAAATCCAACGCGTCATCGGTGAGATACAGCCACATTTCTGTGCAAAAGTCATGGAAAATTTCATGAAAAGAGTAATGGCCTGTCATCGGAGCCGTGGGGGTTATTTGCCGGATATTTTATTCCATACTTAATCGGAACATGTCTTCTGTACAATACAATAAAAATATCACAACTCTGTCATAAAATACTTGTTTTTATTTTAAAATGAAAAAGTGCACTCTTACTGAGACACCCTTTACCTACAAGTCCGTAGGTAAAGGGTGTCTCAGTAAGAGTGCACTTTTTCCTATTACTTACTCATATTACTCTTATTTGTTACTTTTTCATATTTTTCCTATCCCCTAGCAAAATACCAAGGCCAGAAAATTGGAACGTGTATCAGATAAGAATAAAATATAAGAATATCATAATATATTTATATTGCGAAAGTTCTCGCAAAAAAAATATCAAACAGAATTCCGATCAAGTGAAGTTATTTACACTGTGAAACATAAACAGATTTACCCTGTGTGTGAGAGGCTTTAGTAGTACCAATATTAATATAAAAAATTGGCCAAGTGTGAGACGGACTCGCATACGAAGTGTTCCGTACCACCGTGCAATATTTAACACTACGTTTTTTACCTTAGTAAAATAAAAACACGTTTCTTGTATTTGGGGAGCCTCTTTAATTTTTAACTTTATTTTTATTATTTGTCGTTATAGCGGCAATAGAAATACATAATCTGTGAAAATTTCAACTGTCTACCTATTACGGTTCATGAGATACATCCCGCTGAGAGACAGACAGACGGACGGACAGCGGAGGCTTAGTAATAGGGTTTTGTTTGGCACCCTTCGTGTACGGAACCCTAAAAATAATATCCCAGAGGTACGTTGATACAAGAAATATATTAGAAGGAAAGAAAAGTTTTGTGTTCGGGGCAATCCAGAGAAAAAAACCTCATTCTATATTATTGTATTTCTATGCTCATTATTATTTTTATGATTGTTGAGATCTGAGATCTTATTCTTCTTTTTCCAGATGAATGCACATAGTTGCAATACTCACTTTTTCCTGAAAAAAATTGTTATTCCTGATAGTAGCTATTGCAATACTCACTTTTTCCTGAAAAAAATTGTTATTCCTGATAGTAGCTACGCTAGGTATCCTTGAAACTAAACACGTAGGTAATGTTACTGCAAGTAAAGCCGCGGGCAATAGTATTAGTTCAGAAGTTTTTTTTTTTTTTTACTCTCACTCGTTTATTTACTTTTGGGGCTCGCACACAAAACTGCGAATTCGCATCGCAACACAAAAAGCTCCGAGCTGCGGATTGAATTGTAGGTACAATTCAATGCGCAGCTCGCAGATTCTTGCGATGCGACGTCACATCGCAGTTTTGTGTACAAGTCCTTAATAGTCAGCGCTGAAACGTTCAAGCTTTATCCAAATATTTTTATAGCATTAACCTTTGAACTTGAAAGTTGTCTTGGCTTTTTTATAGGTTTACACTGAAGACATACCTAACATTACTGATTTATGTTCCAACTTTTACGAGCAATTTTCTCATGTAAAAGAAAATTTTCTATTATATTTTTGCAGGCGTTGTGATGAATAAGGTTTACTTTATTTATCTTAAAGGATTGATTACCAATTTTCCTAAGTCGGGCAATGTGTTTCTCCATTTCAAATTGATTTCCATAAGAATTTCTCAGGAGCAGTCTGGAACCTGGATTTTCCTGTTACATTAGACTTAAATATAACTGGAGAAATGTGGCTGTACAAGAGCACTTACCGACACGGTCAAAATTTATGGAACAGCTGATTTGTTTTTGGGGTTCCGTACCTCAAAAGGAAGAAACGGAACCCTTATATGATCACTTCGTTGTCCGTCAGTCTGTCAAGACCCTTTTTCTCAGGAACGTGTAGAGGTATCAAGTTGAAATTAATATCAAATACGTAGGTCTACGGTCACTTAGTGCTCTAAAAAAACAAGCTTCTAAGTCCAAACAATATAAAAATTCGGCTATTTTTACGACATATTTTGATACTCGCAAATAAATCAAAACCAGATACTACCCGTTGACCTACAATCATGAAATTCAGCAAGAAACAAGGTCTCACAGCACAAATAAAGAAAAAATTCCGAAAATCGTTAATTTGTAGTTTTATCACATAAATAAATATTTTTTTCGATTACAAAAGTTCAATTGCAGGTGGAGAACTGACCGTGACGTATATCGATGTAAGGGAGAACATGTTTTTCAACTAAAATGTTAAGTTTGTTTTTGGGATAAATTCACCCCAACTACGGAACCCTTCATTGTGCGTGATCCGACTCGCGCTTGGCTGGATTTTCCATCGGTTATTAAAAAACCGGTCAAGTGCATGTCGGATTTATGTTTTTTAAAACTTTCAACACCAAAGACCCGGCTCCCGGGTTCTCTACAAAGTTATGCACACGCCAAGAACTCGCCTCCCGAGTCTTATAGATGAAACGTTGCTATTTTTGGGCACGATAGTGATTATGCGTAGGTATTTTAGTTGGCATTGAAAGTGTTGATAACCGATGAAAAATTTCAAGCTGTGAGTCTTGACTTAAGTACTGAACTCATGGTAATACGCTGCGCGTAGATATCCTTACACTGTGTATACGCATACATGGTTACTGTTGTTCTTTTAAATTGTTGATACAACACAGTCTCGTCCCTACTAATCAAGCTACGCATAGCAATTAGTCAGCCACTCGCGCCGGAGATACGTAGACAGTGCCGATTAGTAATGTTTGATGTATTCCTAATCGAATTACTGACACAATCGTGACAGACTATCAGTTAATTAAACGTAATCAACTAATCACCATATTTGACGAGCTGGATAGCGGAGTACAGATCGTGTTTTGTCATGACTTCATGGGTGTAAGATACTAGTACAAATAATAGGTACATATATGTGTTGTATGACATAGGGAGGTCGCCCACGACATCTTTTTTGCCGATTCAGTAGCGCGTTCGATAATTTTTATGATTTTTGTTGTGACAATCACTGGTCCCATTTTGAGTTGTACACAACTTATTATTTAATACCCATGAAATAAAACGCTGTTTTGTTTTTTTGGAGTTTACTCCTTAACAATCGATTTTCATATAAGGCCCCCGATATGGAAATTTTATGAGGAGTGAAATTAATACAAGCGTTAACTCAAAAGCATTACGTTTTTCTGCGCAATGTACCTTGCGCACCTTTCACGGACCTTTTCCAGCCGTGCGTCGAAGCTGATACACGCATCCTTTTTTACTTTAGTTAGCTACTACAACAAAACCACAATAATTGTTAAGTACCATAACATTACTGATATGATTAACTAATGGAGACTAGAGCTTAGTGCACTATGTAAGTAGCACCAAAAGAGGTTCCCATACACTTTAGAATTGATGCTTTAATTACAACTATAAGGTGAATAATTAACCTTTGTTTGAAATGACTAAAACCTCCTGATATGGCACTGTATAAAGGTTCCTACAAACAGGCGCGACACAAAGGCACTGCGTGTCGCACGACGAGCGGTGCCTTTGTGTCGCATCGCGTGTCACGCCTGTTTGTAGGAGTCTTAACTAAACCATTCCAACCAAACGGACTCCTTAAAACCTCCTTCTTAGTATTCATGAAAACTTTTGCAAAGTGCTTTCACAAACTTAATTTAATATAATAGAATCGGTCATTAGACATGCAAAAAGTATTTCGAAGTTGTCTTCGTCCGCGTAAAGTTCTACAAAAACTATACCAAGGCTTGGTAAACCAAACTACTTATGTTGAGCGAACGATATTATATTCATATTAGTTAAGAATCGAGCTAAATTAAAATCGCCTCATGACACTTTAGTTGATCGTCCCATGACAGAATTCTTTTACGAGAGTTCAAGAGTATTTCTTTCTTAGGTTCTGTAATTTGTCTTGAAATACATAGGTTATAACTTTGCCTGGAAGAAATGGAGTACTTTAAAGTACTTAAGGCATGAACATTCCCTTAAGTTAAGTTATGCAAAAGTCCTTATGACAAATGGGCCTTTTTTTTTTTTTGTGGATGGGAAATCATCAAATGACCTCCCGCTCTGGGCGGAGCGGGAGGGCGTGTCAGACTTTTACTGACTAAATCCCACCCGTGTTCCTTCTGTTGCCTGTGCCGGGGCCACGGTAACTCTTTCGAACATCCCGCAACCCTAGCTGGCATCGGCTCTAGCGGACCCCGTCGTTAGTGCTGTCATCTCTTTGAGGCGCGCGTGGAACACAACGCGCCGTCGACTCGGGCTTGGTCCTTACCGGACGGCGAGCTACCCATTGCTCGCCGTCCGCAAGCCCGCGCCTACGGTGGCCGGGAATCGGCTGTCAATTCCCGACGCCCAGGGCGTCTCCTGCTGCGACTAGGGGCGTGAGGGCGCAAAGCTTGCCTCTCCCTCACGCGTTCCGCCTCCTCCTTCGCGAGCATTACTGCTTCGCAGAAGGAGGTAATGGCTTCCCATGTACTCTCGCCCCGTACCATGGCCTGGACCAGGGCCGGACGCGAGAGATCGCCGCCGCCGATCGCTTCCGCGAGGACACGGCGGTGCTCCGCCCAAGCCGGGCAGACCTCCACCGTATGCTCCACCGTGTCCATGACAAATGGGCCATGATTAGGTCCTTAACCATTCCTATAGGTAGGTACCGACATTTTCGATTACGATCAGAAACACAAGTTTACTAAGTAAAGTATTCTACACGTTGTAGCGAAAAAAAAAAAATAAAAGACGGAAGATTCACTTTTCTGCTACGACACGTTTAATTTTGTTTTTAAAATAAAAATAGAAAATAACATTAAACGTGTCGTAGCAGAAAGTGAATCTTCCGTCTTTTATTTTTTTTTTCGCTACAAAATGGCGCCCGAACAGGGACATGACTGGGTTTCATTAGTTAAACAGGAAATTGATTTAGGTTTAGGTAAAAAGCTTTCAAAATGTGTTGCAGTGTCATTGAGCGCATCAAGATCAGTAAACTTGTGTATGGACAGACATGGGAAATATCTTGGATGCATGTTATGAGTAATAATTTCTAACAGGGAAGATTTGCCAATCGGATTGAGTAAAGTATCATTTAAGTATGATATTTGGATGACGAAATCTCTGACAGATTGATCCGGTTTCTGTTTTATATTTCTGACTTCTTGTTCAGTCTTGAACTCGAAATCAATAGGACCAAATGTCTTGACAAAGAACTGCTTGAGTTCAGAGTAGGATAAATCGGGATGGCGTATAGACCTAAAGTATTTGAGAGCAGCACCAGATAACACTTCATGGAAACGCTTTATCAAGTAGTGATCGGGTAAATCATCTGCGTCTTTATGTTCATCGATGCAAGTAAAAAATTCGCGCATGCAGGAGTTACCAGAATAATTTACTTTCCATTTCAAAAGTGAAATTGGTTTCTGAAAAGAAAGAGGACAGTCTTCAGTTTTAATCGGAGAAGGGATATTAGACAAACTAGAGGCCTGCGAAGCCCTAGGTGGAATCGGTGGGGGTCTAGATATAATAGGACTTCCGCGGCAAGGTGTCTCGCCAATAGAGCATCCTTCGTCGGCCATGTTAGATTATGAGAAAAATGAAAACTGAATAAAACAATCCACGAGTATGTTTACCAGTAGCTGGAAAGAGTTATTTAGCGAGTAATATGGCTGGTGGATGAATAGAAAGACACGCAATCGGCAAGCTAAACGGTCGGGCTAGGAGTCAAAGAATTATAGGAACCTATTAGAAAAACAAAACGTGAAATAGGACGCATTGGGCTAATAGAATACCAAAAAAAAAAACGAAACCAAGCACATAGCCGCATAAAAAAGCTTACCTTTGAAACACGACGCCTATACATTCACACACCAAGCATTCTCTACAGGGAACTACAAATACAGGCATTAAAATAAAACTCGGGATTAAAATATATTTGTTGGGAAGAAATGAAAGAGTTATTAATTAGTATTATTATGGAATTAAAGTACAATCAGCACATTCAATATTATATACGCAACATCCAACATTAAAAGGTCTATCATCAATGGTATCATTGTCCTGTAATGCATATTCTGCTCCATCCATGACACTGGAAAAAGGACAAAAGGAAAAAAATATGGATTATATTTGCTCGAAGAGACTCTTCGAGCAAATATAATCCCTATTTTTTTTTGTTGTGCTTGGTTTCGTTTTTTTTTGGTATTCTATTAGCCCAAAGCGTCCTCTTTCACGTTTTGTTTTTCTAATAGGTTCCTATCTTTCTTTGACTCCTAGCCTGACCGTTTAGCTTGCCGAATGCGTATCTTTCTATTCATCCACCAGCCATATTACTCACTAAATAACTTTTTCCGACTACTGGTAAACATGCTCGTGGATTGTTTTATTCTGTTTTGGTTTTTTTCATGATTTAATATAGCAGATGGAGGAATTCAATGTGTGTGACACTCTGATGTGGAAGTCTTTTTATTTGCAGGCCTCTACTTATTTCATTCAGGGTTACTCCGCATTTTATTTTGTTGAATTCTTCCTTTCCAATTTGTCCTAGGAACTTTATTATGTAATACTTTCTAATTCTATGCCTTTGACACAAAAGCACAAAACATTTTTTCAACAAAAGCACAGACAACATGATCATACAGCCTAAAACATTTTTTCGCTTCTATTTTCATCTGGTTTCCCTCCTATTAGTATTAAATTATCCCTTTATCTTATTAAACAATAATATTTGACATATTTTCATACATTTTGGTTTTGTTAAACATTAACTCAAAAAATGTAGCTCTGAACATTTTTATTTCACTAATTCCCTTTTTGAGCTTTTATTTTTCATAGATGTTTATTCTTATATCCCTACAATTTTGATTAAACTAACCCGTTTTCATATTAAACTATTTGTCCTATATACAAACAACAACTTTCCTTCTATACATCCTGGTGTCACAAATCCTACCTTAAGATCAAGGAGATTTTTTATTGGCCAAACATGTTTCGTGATGTTTCTGAAACTTTGAGGCAATGTGAGGTTTGTAAGGCTCATAAAATTGCAAACACTCAACCACGAGGCCAAATGATTTGTCCGAAAGATGTTTCATTGCCCCTACAGGTAATTTCTAACAATGTCATTGGACCTTTGCCTGTTGCTTACTATGGTTTTAAGTATATTCTGTCCATGGTAGACGTTTTTTCGAAATATGTCTGGTTATTTCCCCTTAAGAAGGTTGACGCTGGTTCTGTTATTAGAGCTCTGGAATCTGAATTATTCTTCAATTTTGGTGTACCACGTGCTATTCTCTGTGACAATGCTACTGTTTTTCGTAGTAATATATTTTTAAACTTCCTTAGTTCTTTTCACATCGATTCACCTACTTACACTCCTTACTATACTCCTCAAGCCAACACTGTTGAACGCTGCAACCAGAGCGTGGTTACATGTTTAAGTATTTTAGTCGGAGAAAATCAAAGAAATTGGGCGAAAATGCTTCCAAAAGTCAAACTCTATCTCAACTCTTGTATTAATTTAGCTACAGGTTTTACTCCAAATTTTCTCATGTTCGGCAGAGAGGTCTTTATGAATTCTTCTCGTGCGAATAGTCTGACTCGAAGCCCTAATTTAGCCGAAAGTCGGGCTCAGCACGCGTCGAATCTTTCCTCTCTTGTTGAGGTTTATGCGAAAGTAGCTGATAATCTTTCTATGGCTTTCCTCCGTAATTCTCGGGCTTATAATATGAACCGCACGGCTGTTACTCTTAACGTTGGTGACACGGTATGGAGACGTAACTTTGCTAGATCCTCTGGAGCAGATTATTTTTCGGGAAAGCTTGCTCCTCGCTTTATTAAGTGTCGTGTGACTAGAGTTATTTCTAGAACCACCTATATCCTTCAAGATTATGATTCTGCCCATTCCGGAACATATCATATAAAAGATATCCTTAAATAATTTCTCACAACTTCAAAACGCGTTGTCCGATTTACACGAATTCAATTGGAATATTAGTTTTACATAAATTTCTTTCCTTTTTAACCATGAATTATAAAATATTTACGTAAACAAAAAACTCATTTTTTAAATTACGTAAATATCTCGACAAACTACCATTTCTAAAATCATCCACAGCGACATCTAGTTGTCACAAGTAGAACTTTTTGATTACGTCTTTTTATTTTTTTGGGTTTTCAATGGAGCAATTAACCATAATATTGTTAACGTTTCTATTTGATTAATGCAGTTGGTAACTCCAATGATTTAGCAGGGAAGTCCTTATAGATTCAACCTGTGCTTATGGTCAGACTCGAAGCATCCATTTAGCTGAAAGTCGGGCTCGACAGGCATCGAATCTTTCTTCCTTTGCTGAGGTTAAGGCGGGATTGTCAGACTCAAAGCGTTAATTTAGCTGAAAGTCGGACTCAACTCGCGTCTTACCTTTCATTCATTGCTGAGTTTTTGTGTTAACATCGCTATTAATCCCTCTATTGCTTTACTCCTTATTTACCCGAGCGTATGAGCTCGCTTATTTTTTTGGCTGTGTTACTAGTAATATCACTAGGACCACTTAGTCCTACGGACTTTCTTCGACTTCTGTCAACATGTTTCGACTGAAGTCTCTTTCGACAGAAGTTTGTGTTGACTGACGTCGCCTTTTTTTGACTGATGTCGCCTTTTTTGACTGATGTCGCCTTTTTTTTTTGACTGATGTCGCCTTTTTGACTGATGTCACTTTTGTTGACTGATGTCACTTTTGTTGACTGATGTCACTTTTGTTGACTGATGTCACTTTTGTTGACTGATGTCACTATTGTTGACTGATGTCACTTTTGTCTTTTGTTGACTGATGTCACTTTTGTCTTTTTTTGACTGATGTTACATCATCTTTGGCTGATGTCGTATCGTCTTTGACTGATTTTGCATCGTCTTTGACTGAGGATATTTTCTTTCACCAAGGTTGTTTCATGTATGTTATTTTTTTCAGGGTTCCTTTCATATTTAGGTTAGTTAGGTACATATAGTTTTAATTAGTCTCTAAGGTTTTTAGTCTCTGTCCTTAGGATTGTTAGTTTTTAGTCTTTTGCTTTTAAGTCTCTAGGTTACTCAGATTTAGTGGACACATCTGGAGCTCACTCTGATAACGTCTAAGTTGAAGGATCTTTCGATTTTAATCTGTATCTCCTGCACTCCGATGTCGTCTATTATATGTATTTTAATTATCTTCTAGGTTTTAGATTGCGTCATGTCGGTTAATTAATTTTCTCGTTCTATCGTTTATTTTATAGCGTTGTCACTTTGTTTTAGGGTTGCCACATTTCGGTTGTATATATTTTTTTCTTTTTTTTGTTGGAAAGGGGGTAATGCAGCATAACTCTGCATGTCAAAACTTTTTGGTTCTTTATAATCAACCTTTTTTTCGTTTGAATTTGAGCCTGGTCGATTTTTATCTTTTTATTTCGTGATTCGAATTTCAAACTGTCATTCGATGGGAACGCTTGATTGACAATTTGCTGTAAGTTTGTGATTTTATTGAAGAAAAACGAATTTTTACGTCCCAAAAATTACAATTTGTGGAAAATATTTATCGTAAAAGTGTTCGCACACTATATCCCTGCCGAATACCATAGGGCAAAGCAATTTTAAGTATGGTATATTAAGTACGAGTCTAACCATTCATCTTTATTTTTTCTGGATTGAACAGTTTTGAACAGGCCGCCTTTCGGCCTCCAGGTTTTGGCCTAAAATAACGCTGGACGTCCTTGGCCAACGTCGAGAGTTGGACCGCATTTTGACCGCTGAAGGTCTCGCAACCAACGCCAGTTCCTGAACAAAGAACTACGACTCCCTACAGTCTACGTCACCTCGCCGGACGCAATTACTTATGCCACGGTTTTTTTTATGATATTTTACGTTCTAATTTAATAGTGTAGATAGTAACCCTCTGCAGATTTTTTAATTCATTAACTGCTTAATTTTATTTTCAAATATGTAAAATGCGAGATACCTTGGTTCTCTGATTTTTTTTCATAACGATATGTGTTGGTAGCGTTACTTATTAGAGATTGCAATCGACTAGTTAGTACGTTTTATTTCTCGTTCGTTATTCGCGTACCTATCGGACCAAAGTTCTCTATTTTATTCCCTTCACACAAGTCAATCTGCATTTTTTAAACCATAATGTTCATTTTTTTTACCTTTTAATGTTTATTTTCTATTTTTATTTTAAAAACAAAATTAAACGTGTCGTAGCAGAAAAGAGAATCTCCGTCTTTTATTTTTTTTTCGCTACAACGTGTTCTGGATTACTCTCAATAATTTTGCCACTACAGAACTGGTCTTTGACGCACATAGGTACCTACAAGTTAAGGGGTATTACCGCTGCCCATTACAGTGCTAGAATGTGTGCGTGTGTGTGTGTGTCATGAAATTCCCCTTTTAATCAAGAGACAAAGCCTATGCACCTGTAATTTCATCGAACAGTTCTCTCATCATCATCTATCATTACCGTATTACCATACAGCGAAATTACCCGAAATACTTGGGCAATATTGCGTATTACGTACATACAGATATGAATCGGTATAAATTCAGGCACGTATGCTTTCTGACGTCACAATAAGGGCTGCCACGTCAGATAAAACAAATGAGGCGATAAATACGAACAACGCGCTGAAATGGGAAACGCCGCATGATTCCACAAATTGATTGTGCATTTTAATATTAATGGCGCATTCTGCTCTTTAATTACTTAATCAGTTGTTTGAGTAGGTAGTCCATGATAGTTTGCGGCTTTGATTAGTTTACGATTGGATTAATGAAGATCCTAATAAAGGCTCCTGCAAACAGGCGCGACGCATGACGCGAATCACTTGCGACACAAAGGCACCGCTCGTCGCGCGACACGCTGTTCCTTTGTGTCGCGTCGAGTGTCGCGCCTGTTTGCAGGAGTCTTAAGATTTATTAATTGCTACCGTCGATGTTAACTTCGTCACTCATTGATTTTCACCGTCTTTTCAAGGTTTAGACCAATTGATAAAGCAGAGAAAATTTCAAAACTTTTCTTAATTAAAGGCAAACTTATTAAGAATTTATAAGCAACTGTCAAAATAATCACAGACAACTTAGATTATTTACTGTAATTGTTCAAATAAGGGCTAATTAAATCCGAACATTTTTGTGACAAAACATGTCAGAATTACGTTTCGTGAGTTCAATTAAGAAGAATAAAGGAGGCCCAAAAGACTTATTTTAGAACATAGCGAGAGTAAGTACGAAAAAAAAACAAGGAAGCCATCCACCAATCACGATCAAACTACAATAAAAGCAATACATTTGGAAGTAGTACAGCCAGCAAATCATGCAATCAGTCCACTCGTTCCGTCCCGCGGCTTCAGTTATCAGATCATGAACGATCGCATGATGATCTCGCGAATAGAAATCATACGCATACCGCGATAATGTGAACTAATTGAGAATTGTGCTGTATTTATTGTAATACTCGTAGTTTTACGTTAGATTTGTTGGTTTTATTTTAAGAATATTGTGTGAATCAGTTAAAGAGAAAAGGGGAGCGGTTTTTCTACTGTGTCAAAACAAATGATTTAGCAGATCATAATTTTATTTTCAAAATTTATATTTAGACATCATGTGTTAACTTTATAACTGTTTTAGAATCTCATGACAAAGAAGAATGGAATCTCATAAATAAGAGAGTCATAAGAAGAAAATGACTTTGTAATAAATAAATAATTTTCCGATGAGCTGGTCACAGAAGTACAGATAAGTGTGAACGTCCTGATCATTCCAAACACGGTATGTAAAACTGTCTCTCCACACGCGTTTACCAAACAAGCTAAGTAAACAAAAAATACATACAGACGAACATAGAACCTCCTGCTTTTTTGAAGTCGGATAAAAAATAAAATTCACATGGTGCATTTTAGAAAGAAACAAACTGGATTAACATGTCATACGACATTTTCATAATTTGCATTTCTTATCCGTTAAAGCATATAGAAGCAAACACACTTTAAGGGTCGCCGAAACGATCAATTGCCATCAATTTACATTGTAGCAATATTGTCAAACGCTTCAATTGCGTTTGAAGACGATCAATTTGCGCATCAATGTGTATCAGTCACGTAAAAATTGACGCTTGCAATTGATCGTTTCGGGGACCCTTTATAGATGGTGTTATACCTACACAAGCACATAAAGGAAAGGTCACAAGTCCAAAGCTGTTTTATCTCCAGGGAGATATTTAAAGCGCCATTGGACTAACGTCCCATTTGAAAGCAGCAAAGGTGTCTTGAATTTAAAACGGATACATGCTCTGATTCCGGAATGTAGATAACCTTTGACATTAGTAATAAGTCGTTACGACGATGCTAAAGTGTTCGGTCTCACCAGTCTGGGCTGTCCTATCCAGTTTTAATTAGTCTACGTAGAAAGAATTCTGTAGAATATTTCGTTTGCAGTTTTGATTTTTATTTCAATAAAAGGTATCTATGGAATCCATTCAATACAGTGGAACAATCACTGGCCAGTATTTCAAAACAATTTCATGGAATCATTTAGGGCACACAATTTGACATCCGTTATTATAAATCCAGCAAGATTCTGTGACGTAGTTCGCTAAATGGTTCGGCAACTTTAATCAATCTGCCTAGCCTATTCCCAACTATGTTGGGGTCGGCTTCCAGTCTAACCGGATACAGCTGAATACCAGTATTTTACATGGAGCGCCTGCCTATCTGACCTCCACAACCCAGTAACTAGGTAATACGATACCCCGTTGTCAGACTTTTGGGCTTCTGACGACCCGTAACCACTGTCAAAGATCTACGAATAACAGCCGGGACCAACGGCTTAACGTGCTTTCCGAAGCACGGAGGAGTTTCGGTATGTAAAGATGGTCACCCATCCACGGACCAACCCCGGCAAGCGTAGCTTAACCTGATGGATCGACCCGTACGGCTGTTATTACTTAGCCACGAGCTCCTGGTTGGCTCATGGTTCGGTAACTTAAACAGATAAAATAACTACTTAGGGGTAATATATTACATTTAAAAAACTTGCCAAAAAAAACATTATTATTACCAACCGAAATTATAACAACGAGGGAAAAGAGTTCCTGGGAGGACTTGGGAAAGGCCTTTGCGCAGCAGTGGGACAGTATAGGATAAGTAAAAAAAAATAAATACTAACCTGTGTAGGCAATGTTTGCTGCCCAGCAAACCTCTGACTGAACGAAATAATAGGAGCTCCATACGGCAGGGTCGGGAAGTCACCAGGGAAGACGACCCTGTCGCAGTTCATCAGGATCCTCAGCTGCAGAGCTCGGTCCACCTGCACCTTGCACCGGCAGGGGTACCGGAGGTCATCGTTCAGCTCTGAACAGGGGACCCATTGTTGCTGACCCACGATGTAGGGGATCGTGAAGAGAAGTAAGAGGAGCCGCATTTTGACCTGGAAGAAATTTTTTTGAGTTAGTGTTATTGAAAAAATTGGTGATTTGAGGGACAGATATAAAAGTGCTGCTAAGTAATTTAAGCTAGGTAACTGAATTACTTTAAAAAACCCCGACTAAAGAAATCTTCTTAACATTATTTCCCGTTATAAGCGCTGAGGCTAAAATAATTCTTAATTATTATCATTTTAAAAAGTTCATACTAACGCGAAGGATGGTATTACGTACAGCTTAAGCCCATTTTGAAAGAGAGTCACATGATGCCGCCGATGTGTTAACCCAACGGCGGCGAAGCCAGAAAAGGAGGGTTATGTGTTTGACCTGCATGTATGTCCGTCCCTATGTTCCCTCATAACTACTAAACAGCGGAACCGATTTTGATGAATGATGTGTCGTTAGGTTTGTCATTATTGCGCGAGTGTCACTGGGTATATTAAAATTATAAAAAGTCGAAATGGCGAATTTTTGGCGCCAAAATTAATGTTTTCAAAAAAAAAAAATAAGAGGCACCTTCTTAAATTTAACAAAAAAGACCTATTGCTTCCGACTGTATGAGATTGTTTGGAGAACAAATGGATCATCTTGTTCCCATGTTTTTTGAACTTCACTTTTTACGCAGTTCGGGTCTTTGATTTTTTTTATTTACTTTTTTGTATATATTTATTTACTTCATAAAAATCTACCTCTGTGGCGCCTTTATGGCATCATTTCGCAGAAAAAAAACTGTATGTATTTGGAAAAGTATAATTTTACCATTTAAGGCTATAGTAGGTGAAGCAAAATATTTACAGGAATCATGTTTATTGCACATTAGTTTTAATTTATAAAATCCATATGTATTACATTCCTTGAGCTTTGATTTAGTAACAAGATAGAACATATTTTTACGATTTTGTAAATTCACTTAACATTTTGTCAAAGGTAATATTTACCTAGTATTAGGTATATGATTGGTATTTGCATTAACCGCGAAAGCCCCACCGGCGCCTTTTCGGCGCCGCTTGTCGACTTACCGTCAAGGCCCACCGGCGCCTTTTCGGTGCCGGTGTCTCGCGCATTTCACGCACGGATAAAATTACTATAATTCAGTCTTATATCGGCTGTGGGTAGTTTTACTCAATGGTATGGAAGATATTCTCGTCAAATAAATAATTCTAAACCAAAAATAATCGTATGGCAATTTTTGTGAGCGCAGTCACAAACGTACCGTGCCATCGGAATTCTCCCGAGGCTTGAGCGTCGTTGACGTCATCGCGTATTAGGCTTAGCCAGTTAAGGCTCCTGCAAACAGGCGCGACACGTGACGCGACACAAAGGCACCGCTCGTTGCGTGACAAGCGGTACCTACCTTTGTGTCCTGTCGCGAGTCGCGCCAGTTTGAAGGAGCTTATACACTAACAGAGTTACTGTGATAACAATAAGAACAATATTTCCGTTCAATTAGCAAATATTTTTAATAAAAACCTTTAGAAGGCATATGAGGGGCCGAAGCCAACTCGCAGAGGCCCGTTAGACGCTTTCAATGGAAATGAGGCACTAACCGACGATTATCCCTGTGCGTACTATGCAAGTGCACCCAAGGACAACCCCCGGATGGTGTAGGACTATTGCAGAATATGGAGACAAAAAAAAAATTGGGCTATGGGTTTGGATGGCTAAAGTGGACTGGTTATCTAAAACTATGGAAGGACTATGGCCCCTGCCTGACCAATGTGTGATAAATACAATACACGGATAAAATGGCAGGGGGTGACTTGCACACTCAACAATGGGCCCCCGGAAACGGTCGTTAGCACATAGTGTCGTAGCGACAAGGGGGCAACATGTCTTGAGGTGCTTAAGAGGAGTGGAGAGGTATTCCACGGCTATCAGGACAATCCCGGAAGTACGGTCAAGATCCCTACCAGCATCTTACTGGACTACTTCCTTCCTCCGAGCACGTTTGCTCTTGCGAATCTCTACTCAAGCCAGCCAATAAAGGCAAGAATGAGGTGGGAGGTCAGTTCTCGTCAGTGTTCACTCCAGCCGGCCAATAAAGGCAAGCCAGAGATGAGGAACATGACTTCTCCCGGGAGATAGGGTACGTGGGGTCGCTACTGCCCAGCAGCTCGCCACATGCTGCCCTGCGGGTAAAGAACAATATTTCCGTTCAATTAGCAAATATTTTTAATAAAAACATAATAAAATTTGTGCCTTTAGGCATACCAGGGTCAAAATAATTAACTTTGCCATACAAATATTTTGTCAAAGCATCCACTCGTAAAAATGAATGTGTCACTAAATCAATGTTTACAAACACTTTTTATTTGAGCTCCGAATAAAACGAAAGCAGGTCATTACCATAAACAAAACGTCGATATCCCATAAACAGACAAATCGGTGTGGAATTGCTAAAATCGGCCAAGTCAATATTCCACGGTTCTGGTTCTGACACATTGATACCATTAGACCTTTGGATAGGAAATGACATGCTCTGTGGGAAATGATTGCACGCATCGCCGGACCAATGGGGAATAAAACTGTCAAATTAGTTCCACGAGATGGTGCTAAGTCTTTTTTCGCCGATTGGTCGCTTTAAGATGACTTTGACAAGTGACAAACACTCATCGCTCTTTCGCGGCGAAGCTTTCGGTCAACCACCCCATTATAAAAGAACTTATTTAAATGGAGTACCTACGTGATTTTCATAATTAGCCTATTGAGCCTATAATGTTTCCACTTCTGGGACATAAGCCTCCTCTGTGTGAGAGGGAGTGGGCCATAATCCACCACGCGGGCCCATTGCGGGTTGGCGGATGTCACATGTATTCGATTTTTTAGGATCTAGGACATGCCGGTTTCCTCACGATGTTTTCCTTCACCGTTGGTGATGAAATAATTTACACAAAGTAATGTGCCTGCTTGGGTTCGAACCCACGACCTACAACTCGTAAGACCATAATCCTAATATTATAGATGCAGTGCTCATCATCTGATATAGACTTATGGCCCCGGCTTCGCACAAAAACCAGATCGCAAAAAAAAGCTTCACAGGATCACCCGCTGGGCTAATCTGAAGATTGCCTGAAAATTTCATCAAAACCGCTCCAGCCGTTTTGGAGTCCACATGGAACATACATACACACATCGATTTTTGTACATATATAGGTATAGATAAAGGAAGTCACAATAGTAAAAAACTGTCTCATCTTTTAGGTATTACAATAAACCTCTTTCGAAAAGTTGAATTCCAACTTAGGCCCATTTACTTAGAAGCTTACCGACGAAATGTACTGAACAAGTAAAATGCTCGTAAACAAGGTCGTCGACACAATTTACGGCCGGACCTTTATTTATTTTGTTCACAGATATCGCATTAATTTTTAGGGTTCCGTACCCAATGGGTGCCAACGGGACCCTGTTTTAAGGCTCCGTTGTCCGTCCGTTCGTGCGTCTATCACAGGGCTGTATATTTTGAATCATAATAGGTAGACACTTGAAATTTTCCCAGAGTTTTTATTACTGCTATAACAACAACTAATAAAAATTAAATATAGTTAAAAATTAAAGAGTACCCAGGAAACATGATAAAGAAATATGTAGTGTTAAATATTGTACGGTGGTACGGAACCTTTCGTGTAGCCGCTTTTTACAGGATCTATGTCAAGACACAATGGAAATTCGACGAAGGTTGTCTGGATATTTTCTGTTAAGACAATAAGACGGTGGAAGACTTCCTTGTTTCTGTAGTCGCCAATTAATTGTGTTTTCGTGCTTGTACCGGTTGTATTGTAAGTTAGGTAAAGCTTAGCTTAACTGGAACTTATCGTGGCAATGTCACAGTGGCTTAAATAGTTACAAGGTCGCCTGGAAGTCAGCTGGACTTGCTCTTATTACTTTTCGCAATAGTGATTCGATACCCGTGGCTGTACCTACCGATGCCTGCTCAGTAATAAAATAATACAACATGTACCGATATTTCGGAATTAACGCACAACCTCTTAAGGGGTCATTGTACTCATCATTATGAACAACTATTACTATGGTACCAAGCCTGAAATCGTGGAAAAAATTCTGCTGTTCCCTACATTTGTGTTCGCGTAACTCGTCAAAACGTGGGGTTGAGGTCCCATGTAAAAGTTGTTCATAATGATGAGTACAATGACCTCTTAGGCCCACTTGCGTGTTCATGGGTTATCCTATGTAACTCGGAGTTAACAGCTAACTCAGGGTTAATCAAATGATTCATCTTGCGCCACCAAGAGTTAGAGGTAAACCCAGAGTTAAACTTTTATTTAAACCCACCGATGCGATGTGAGAGAGTTACGTCGCTAAACTCTGGGTTAGTGTGAGTATCTAATGTCAAAATAAATTGATGTTATGAGGTCCCGCTTTTAACTTGTTTTGTATTTTATATTGTTTGACGTTATAGTAAGTGAAAATTCGGTACTATATCAGCAGGAAATATATTCATAAACTCATATAAAAATAAATACAAATTATAAAAACTTAAAACATATTTTTCCATATCTGAAGTTTTTGTTGAAACCACATACAATCGATTAAAATGAAATGTCATGTTATAAAATTTAAAGACAAGAAAGTATTACGTATTGTAATGTAGTGTAAAAGAGATGGGTATTTTTCCGTTCATTGTTCGTTAATTCATCTTTGGTCGGATTACATATCAGGCCATAGACACTGCAATTCTAATTTATGTTTCATCGATTGAACTGCAATGTTAGCAAATTAAAAATAACTATCATCAGATTATCTGTCCCGGTGTTACTTTTTAGTGGTGCAACCCGTAAGAAGACGTAAAATATTAGTTACTTGACTCGGAGTTTACAAACTCTACATTTATTCACTTAACCCGACTAAACATGCAAGTGGGCCTGGTGTAGTAAAATTTATTGTTTAGATAAGAATAATATGTACATAATTTAAAAACTAACAGTCTTAAAATAATAATAATAATATGTAAAAGTATATAAAAAAGAGGGGAAATAATCAGAGGGCATTAAAAAATTCGTCCGCAACGCTGTCAACAGGAAAAGTGCCCAAAAGGCTGGCAGCATTGCCACGTTGTAAGGCAATGCTGATTCTTTGGCCAAAAAATAGGCCAGCCCTCTGGTCACGTGTAGAGTCGACTAACCGCCTGGCGATGTTTCGGAAAACTAAGTGGGCACTCGGACCTCATGGCCCTAGTGTTTCAACCCCAAACGGCTCGAATATATAAGTCCCAATAAGATTCGAGTATTTGCGCCGTTTGAGGTTTTCCGCACCCGCAGCAGCCGCCTCAGCACAGTCCGCCGTGCTAGGAAGATGGGATGGCGCAAGGGTGTCGACACACGTTGCATCCCATACCAAAGGCCTACCTAACTTCCAAGGCCATTCCGTCATTCCATCTGGTCTCTTCCCATCGTCGCGTGTCAAGCCATTGGATTCTAAAACAGCTGGCACCCTGGTGACAAGAGCACAACGGATGGGGGCCTGGTTGTACGTTAATTCCGGGATATGTTACAGATCTAATATTTTTTTAATTCTCTTGTTGGTGTGATCTGGTTTTAATTGTTGACCCAATGGCCACTGGTACTAACTACTTACATTGTTTTTGTACAAACTGTATTCCTACTCTTACTCTGACTTATCGTCCTATTAAATGTCAAAATCTATGAGATAGCATTATTGTGTAACAAATACTGTGTGTAAAACTACTACACTGTAGATTCAGACGGAATACTAGTAATTTTGTTTCCTCATACGAATGAGCGCAATCTACGTGGCTGATTCCTTTTCGAACGACTTCCTGTGTCGAAATATACGCTAGATTTGTTGCAATAATGTGAATTGTACAGGTATAACTGTAATATGGACTGCGACGAAGACAGTAACTTGGTTCGTTACCCTGATTTCTGTCGCAATCATGATTTGGAAGCTTTCCTGTATTTATCCATCTCATTTACGCTTTATTTGTCACTGCAGTTCGTTCATTAGTAGCGACTAAAGCCAATAAAGCTACTTTAAAAAATTGTTTGCATACAATTCAGCGTTTATCAAAGTTTCATTTGTCGCAGTAACCCGCCTGTCATCCTCATAAACATGTGATTGAAAGCGTCAAAGAATTCATATTTGTTTAAGGGGGAAGCGCTAAGGTAGCCCGTGAAATTCAAATTTTCTTTCGATTTTTGCCCTTTGCAGCTCAGTGTCTGGGTGTATGTTGATTACAGTATAATTCCTGTCCGTAACAAATATGTATTTACAGTATATGTATTTTATTCGACGACTTTTTCGAAAACAGGCAAAAAAATCGGCTTTTCATACAAAACTCGATCAGCTATTCGGACATATGGATGGAGAGTTGAAATTTTTTTGTCTGTTTTCGGAAAAGTCGTAGAACAAATGTTGTTTATGATGTTAGTAATCTACTCCTGCGAGGTTGTTGGTGTTTTACAAATAACCCTGTATAATCATAAGTATCAGTCTGTAATACAAATCCTTTAGTATAAAAATTTCATGAAATAGTCATTCAATAGGATTATTGGGTTTTAGAGAGTTATATTGGTGACTTTACTAATTATAATTCTGTAAATAAGCACCTACAATTATTGAGATTCTCTTTTCCTATAAACAAAAACGAATCGTTTTTCATACCAATGGTATTCTTTTCTATTGCCAAACTGGGCCTATAAATAGATTCATAAGCTAATTTGAGTCGCTCAGCGGAAGAGTGGCCTAATCCACAAATTTATAGAACCAGAGTTAAGTAGATATTTACATACTAGATGTATCGATCTTTGAAACCATAGTGGCCTAAAATTTAGGTCTGTATCCAATGGGAATATTATAGGCTGATTATGTAAATACATATTTGTCACGGTCGCGAATCATATTTTAATCAACAAACGACCTAATACTAACCTGCAAATTGCAAGAAGGTTAAGAAAATTTTAATTTCGCGGGTTACCCTGGCGATTTCACCTTAACGTACGATATTCTGAATTGCCACAATATGTTCCGCGATAAAAGCCATTTTTATTACATTGTCTGCAAAGTTTTCTGAAAATTGTCTAGACTGCATGCGATAATTGGATGGTTAACAAGAAAAAGGCTCCTCACTTTTTGTATGAATAGGTAAACTAGTCATAAGTTTGAATTGACTTTGACATTGACGTGGATCAACAATTACAACTTTGAAAGTCGCGTTTGCTGATTCGTATTGTCTAACTTTTCGTTTTCTCGCTTTTATATCCAATTTATTTTTCTTCAGACAATGAAAATAAATACTATGTTTCAAACTCTGATAATAATTTTCATTGTCTGTTATTCCAACAAATTCTCTCATTCCATACATTGTTGAACTCCCAACAGACAATAAATTAATAACTTATAAAATTTTCCGATACTTCGCTCTACCGCTAACGAGTTGTCGCATGGCGCGTCCCCGTTACACACTGTGTCAGACTCTGTGAGTGCCACACCGAAATAATTTGTCTCAAAGATACGAGGGAAGCTCTCCACGTATTATGAGAAATTTGCTCCGTGTTCCGTAGCTGGAAAACGATCATCGTGCGAATTCCGAATGGGTAAATTATTAACGAAGCTCGATTTATGTGAAAAGTTTGTTCGATCACGTCTGAAACTAGCATAGTTTGTTTGGAAGTTCTTCCTCGCTGCCATCATCGGCTTCTCATCTCTCCGAACACAGTTTTTGATATATCCGAATATAAATTTCAACCTCTTTTCTTGGAAGTTCTTAAACTTTTGATCTTGCGGTAAATAAAAACAGGGATTTATTGAGAGCTCTTACCCACTTTGGTGAGGGAGATCCGACTTATCTGTTTGTTTATGAAAGCAATTGCTCTGTGAGGAAGTTGTTTTTGTGTAAACAAGCGATTGAGTTAATTAATAAGCTCAACTCGTAGCACACCAACGAATAAAACTCGATGTTCGTAATTACTAATTATAGAATCCCTTTGCTTGCTTAATAAGTACTTTATTTGTGTCTTCCTTGAAAACCAATTATTTAGCATGCTAAGTCTGGTCGTATACCTCAGTGAAATTCAACAGCTAAAAATACTTTTGAGATATTTTACTTAAAACTACTAAGTAGGTATCATTGTTTCCATTCTTCCTCTTTAAATTCAGAGCAAACTTCTCGCAGAATATCTTCACTAATACAATAAAAATATAACCGCAGTATCTTATTCACGATACCACGTTTTACTTCCGGATAGCTATGAAACTATTCTAAAACAAAGACCATTACTCAGAGTAACGGACAGGGCAACAAATCTTGCGCGCAACGTTGCGGGTCGCAACGCAACAATGGTGTGCAACAAATAAACTATGCTGGTTGCGACAATGTAGCCCGCATTGGTGTTTTACCCTGAAACCTGGGACATATGTATGTGTAACAAGTGCTTGAAAAACGTTGGTAATAAGTTTTGTTTTATTTAGACGATTTTTGAAGTCAGAACCTTTGCTAGAAAAATATAATTAGTCCCTGGGTGACTTGACAGCTAACAAAACACGTTAATTGTGGCAGGATCAGTGAATTATCCGTTTCATATTTTACATAATTATGAATATTTTCAACTGTCCGGTTATGAGACACAGTTAAATTTCTGTTGTTTATTATATTAACCTGGAGGTCGGTCGAGAATAGGATTTTTTTTTATAGTAGAGAAATCAAACTATAAATGAAGTTGATCATTTTTACTAACATTAATGCGTGCTATAATTATTATAAAGTTAAGCACAAAACTATTCGCCAAGCAATTTAATTATTAAAAAGTTGACAAAACTTTCATACCATTCGGGGTATTCTTATTTACTCCGGAGGAACATTTTAATGTTGGCAACACTCGTTGTGTGCAACACCGCTTGCAACAAATATTAAGTAAGTCGGCGTAGCTGAGCCAAATCTGCTGGGACAACGCCAAATGGTTACATTAGGCTAATATTTGATGCACATTAACATGTAGTGGTAAAGTTCTTGTAGCCTGAGACACTGCATTGCCATGATTTCATTAGAAGATACTGCATTATTGGGTGGAGTTCCTAGATCTTTGACAGTCGTTACGGATTGTCAGAAGCCCAAAAGTGTGACAACCAGTCTAACCAAGGGATATCGTGTTCAAACTCAAACTCAAAGCATTTATTTCAATTAAACCAATTACAGGCACTTTCGAATTTTTAAAGAGTCAGTCAGTTAGAAAATTGAAGCTAGTCGCCCATTCCAAAACGTAGATTTCTATGGAGAAAAATGGGCAAGAAACTCCATGGACACTCTTTTAAATCAAAATTATTACAAAATCCTGGGTACATTGTTCTTGTTGCTTCTGTATGTGAGAACAATGTAAAAAATTAAAAACAATTCAAAATATAAGATTAAAAATAAGCCCTGGCAGTTAAGAGATGATCAGTCTCCACTGACGGCGCCCGTTCACGAACATGACGCGTGGATCAGCACCATCCAGCTAAACCATTTTGTAGGGAACCGAATGTTACCCAGTAACTGGGTTGTATAGGTCAGATAGGTAGTCGCTCCATGTAAAATACAGGTATTCAGCTGCAACCGATTAGACTGGAAACCAACCCCAACATAGTTGGGAAAAGGCAGGCAGATGATGATTATTGTGTGGAGTTAGCACACAAGTTATTTTTTTTTTTCAATTATTTTAATGAAACGCCTATATTGATGTCTTACCTTCTTTTTTTTGTGGATGGAAAATCATCAAATGACTTCTCCCGCTCTGGGCGGAGCGGGAGGGCGTGTCAGACTTTTACTGACTAAAACCCACCCGAGTTCCTTCTGTTGCCTGTGCCAGGGCCACGGTAACTCTTTCGAACATCCCGCAACCCCGGCTGGATATTGATGTCTTACCTGTCTTGTCTGTGAAGGATTAGATGATAATTTCTCACTAAGTGTTATTAATTAATAATTAATTTCTCACAAAGACAAGTCAAAATACTGATATTAATAAAAATAATGTGTACGTAAATAAAGGAATCCATCAGGAATTTTTCAGAAGCAACCCGAAGTCTGGATTTGTGCCCTAATAGAGTCACCCTCTATTACTTGGGACTTAAACGTAACAGGATAAATATGGGTGTACCTACTCTAGGTACATCTCTGCCTAACCCTTCGGGGATTACATGCGTGTTGTTGTGTGTAAATAAAGCTTCGTAAACTTGAAACTAAGCCCAATGCATAAATGCGTGCTATCATGATCTTAATAATGCACTCACAAGTTCTATAACTTCATCTACTTAGAATCTTAGTTCGTAATGCAGTTTTCCATCGCACGTGTTCACGCCACTAACTTAGCTATTCATGCACCTGACGCTAAATCAAAATTATTTATACCACACTAAGGTTTAACTTGATATAAACTTTAATTAAAACGTAGCTGCAGTTACGTGCAGTCGTAATTACTTGTCTTTATTTTAAAAACAGAACACGACGTTAACTTTGTCAGTTTGTATTTTAAATTCAGAATAATTTTGCATATAAAAATGTGTTTGATGGTGATACTAGCTACGTTCAGAAAAAAAAAAACGAGCGATCCTTACAGTAGTCGCTTATGATATATATGTAACATCTGACATCTCACCTTGGTCACCCTTCAACTGGCATGCGCAAATCGTAAAAATTGGCAAGACTGGCGACGGGCTTGGCGAAGCCCGCCCCCGTTTGGATTACTTGCGTTTAAACCCCGATTTCTTGCTATCTTACCATGAAATCCATATAAAAATGTTACTGATTCGTAATCTGTATAATATTTTCTATTCGTTGTGTGACTTTCATGTAATTTCGTTCACAACAACCCGAATATGTTTCAACTCTAATTAAATCAAGTTTTGTTGTTTTCACCCATGTTTTTTTCATTCAAGACCTTATATCAAAGTTCTGCATATTTTACATTTTAAAATAGTTTTTTCTACGAAGTTTATTAACCTATCAATAAATTAAAACAATAATATAACTTAATACCATTTAAAAATATGTCTAAATAACGAGTTGAAACACGCACCGCGCGCGCTCATTGGTCAAATCAAATAGCGCGCGCTTCCTGTCACACATTTCCGTCCCTTTTCACGAAATCACTCCCACAGATTGCAGGAAAGATGTTACACATCAATAAAATATAACAACATATACAAATATAAAGAAAACTTTTATAAAAATTAATACACTTTTGGACACATCTATTGGCCCACCTTGTATTTTCAGTTTCGTTTGGTCCTAGCTAAAATTTTATATTAGGTCGAGCAAAAAGTTTTTATGCAGTTTTGAACCTGGCACATTCACAATTTCATTCAATAGTCTTTTTTTGAATTTCGAACACAGAATTTAAAGAAACAAAAGACAATTTGGAGCCTGTTTGTTGATATCAAACAATCGAATACTAAGAAAACTTGGTTTTATTGGTTTACTTGGATTTAATTCTTGAAAAAGTGATTGATATCTTTGGTTTTGCAACAAACATTACTTATTCTTAACATTAAGGTGAGGTTCTATCAATAATCTATGGATACTTCACCTGAAGTCGCCGCCCAAGCTGTGGCACTTATTCAGGCCGGACACAGCCAAAGAAACGTGAGTGCTCAACTTAATTTAAGTCGATCTGCGGTCCGAAATGTTTATCGGAGGTACCTAGAGACTGGCGGCTTTGTTCGTCGCCAAGGAAGGCCACGATCTCGGGTCACAACTGAAAGGCAGGATCGATTCATCGTGACGACCAGCTTGAGAAATCGTCACCTTACCTCCATTGAGATACAAAACCAACTTCGCGACTTCCACGGAGTATCTGTGAGCGCTCGAACTGTTCGGAGAAGGTTAAAAGAACGCGATATGGTACCACACATGCCAGCTAATGGGCCCAAACTAACGCGAGCCCACCGAACAGCGCGCCTTCATTTCGCACGCAGTCATTTAAATTGGACACAGCAAGATTGGAGCCGTGTACTCTTTTCTGATGAGTCTAAAATTGTGTTACATGGCAATGATGGAAGGAAGAAGGTCTACCGACGTAAGGGAGAGCGTTTCGCACAATGCTGCTTTGAAGAGAGGGTTGCTTATGGCGATGGCTCATGGACTGTCTGGGGTGGTATATCCGCGAGCGGCAAAACTCAACTTGAGGTTGTTACAGGACCACGGCTGCCAACATTAAATGCTGAAAGGTACATTCGTGAGTGCTTAGAACCTCACGTGATACCATACGCGGACTATGTGGGCCCAAATTTCCTTTTTATGCATGATAATGCAAGAGCCCATGCGGCCGGCATCGTCAGGGAATATCTTCGGGATGTGAACATCATAGTTATGGACTGGCCAGCCAGAAGCCCAGACATGAACCCCATTGAGCACATGTGGGACGAGCTAAAAAGACGTGTTAGGGCTCGTCAGCCAGTTGCCCAGACGATGCAGGAGTTGAAAACTGCCATAGAAGAGGAATGGGAGATGATCCCTCAAAATTTCATAGAGCGGTTGATAAACTCTATGCCTAATCGTATGAGAGCTGTGGTAGATGCCCATGGAGGCAACACGCGTTATTAAATTAAACCTTTATTTGATAAAACATGTTTTTTATTCAAAAATCAATTGCCTTTAACAAGGCGCATATCCGACTTGTTAGGCGTAGCTCCATGTCGTATGGTATTCTGAATTCAAATTTAAAACAATACGATCGAAAAAGATGGTAAAATGTAGCAGGTTTAAAACTGCATCAACAGTTTTTGTTCAATCTAGCAATCATATTTCGGTAGGGGCCATCGAAACCTAAACTCTAAGGTGGGCCAATAGATGTGTCCAGAAGTGTATGAATTGAAAACCAGAAAAAAAGGCTGGTTTTTTCTTTAGCTTTGGCTTTTTATATAGTACAGTTTTAGTCATAAGCGTAGGCCTCATTTCCCTTAGGTCTTAGAAACTTGCTACCTATTATTACGCGTTGATTACGGCAGTAATCCCTCAAACTGTTTATCATGATTGTAAGGAAGCTAGTCATTACCAGCGGTCATAACCGCGCAGTATAATGAAATCAGTTAGCAGAAACTTCTCAGAAAGCAATTCTTACTTAACTTTAGGAAGAAAACGCTTACAACCGAACTAGAGTAATGAAAAAAACAACTAACTATTAACGCACGAGTGCTGATGTTAAGTTATTATAATATAATCAGCCTCAAAAAGATATGACATTTGTTCCATAATAGTGTATTAATCAAACAAGTGACAAAAGCAAGCCACAAATCATATTAAGGGTCTCCGAAACAATCAATTACAATTTCCAATTTTTACGTGATTGATAAACATTGTTTGATTGTGGTAGACAATCAATTTGCACAAATTGATCGTCTACCACGTGCAATTGAAGCGTTTGGCAATTGCAATTGATTGCAATTCACCCATTGCAATTGAGCGTCACGGGGACCCTTTACACATTGGGTACTTAATCGTAACTACACGTTGATACTGTATTTTGGAACACCAGTTGTAGACAATAAAATTGATTATTGGCAATGTAAACATATTTTTAGGCTGACTGTAGTAGGAAATGCTCTTAGCAAATGATGTAATATTTAATGAGAAACAACTAACAAATTAATACATTACTTTATAACATTATTACTCTAGTATTACTGATGTTTTACATACATAATGATAGATGTAATTACATATTCGTAACGACTATGTAACAGTAATTGTTGTACGAAAAATTGTTTCACGGTGAATGCGCTTGCATAAAACTGCATTGTAAATGTAACTAGGTAAATGAACTGCCGGTCAAGAGCATATTTGGAAATTGAAATTCTTGTAAGATTTTTGTGTAACGTTAAATATTTTATACGAGCCATCATCTAATTCAGTCCTAAAATGTCGCATTGTTCCTTTAAAATATTTTGTTCCTAATTTAATATGTAGTATGTGATTCATTTCAAACATAAAATAATATCCTATCTAGTGTTTATATATTAGTTTGATAAATAAGTAAAATAAATGGGAAACGAATACCAAATAATAAACCAACCTGTACGTTAGTCACTCACATCCAGATCTTGTTTCGCCATCTAATCAAACACTTGCATTTGATGCAGTACTTCCACCACAGAACACTATTACTCCTAGCTGAGACTTCCACTGTTACTATTCGATTACAAAAACAAATCAAATCAATCGGTTCACGATTCACAACCACATTTCGAGTAGTACGAGAGCTCACGACCAAAACCATGTCACATCGTTTTACGGCTAAAACCGTATAAAATCTTTATTTTAGATGATTCTAAACCTGATTCGGTGTGCAGTACCGGTCAGAAACGTCGCAGTTTTATGGGGGCCCATTTCTGCTATGTCAAAAAAAAATAAGCAGACGGTTTTATCACAATAACTAAGCCTAAAGTTTTGTAAAAAAAAATACAGAAAATAGTTGTATACTTATAGATTACAGGCAAACCTATAAGAAGTCTATGGTCTTAAAATAACACGATAAATCTCTCAATATTTTGCGTACAAACTACATTTGCAGTTGGAATGAATGAGAGAATATGTTTTTCCACTACAATGTTAAGTTTGTTCTTGGATAAATTCATCCCAACTGCAGTACCCTTCATCGTTTTGATATAGCTGCCTATTTAAAAATGCGGCTAGGTCAGACGTGACACGGAAATTTTCTGAAATTAAGTATTTTTAGATTCAGAACAACCAAATCTATCGATTTTATACGGTTTTGGTCGTAAAACGATAAGGCAAAAATGTTAGTCATGGGCTCTCGTACTAGAGATTCTGACCACAAAATCCGCCAACGTTCCCGCTAAAAATATTTCAAAACCGCAAACCAAATTCGATTTTCAAATAAAATTTCATTCCACGAATATAGTTTTAAATTCGACCAGCGCGCTTAACGCGTTGTAATGCGGGTTGCTTTCGCGGATATTTGTCTATGGTTGCAAACTAAATGGTTCTAATGCTAATAATGTTGGATCTGTATTTCGTGTTCGACAGGTTAATTTGTTGCAACGCTAATGGTGAACAAATATTCGATTTTCTGCCGCATTCTGTGCTATTGAAGCATTTCGTAGTCCAAGTTAAACAATAAATAACCTGTTCATTAGTCACCTGATAGGGTGCGATCACACTTGCCTTTTATATGTTTTGTGTGCAATATCGTCATTAGTAGATAATTAAAATCTAGTAATAAGTACCGACTTTAAAATAATGACGGCCGTTTATGAACGCGATACGAATATTATTTCAGTCAGTAATGAAGTCAGTCACCTCTTCTTATTACGTTTTGCGATTAAAATGTATAAAATGATGTCCTGAGCTCGCGCACTCATTAGTGAGCCTAGAGTAATTCCTTTATCCTTTACGACCGAATTCAGCCTCGAAGCATTTTAATATTATCATAATGTAGACAAGTACTGTAGCTGTGTGAACTCCGGCTAAATATAGATTTATATCTATATTTGTATTAGTTGTCAATGCACGGCTGTCTTTATCCCCTTTTTTATTTGATTAAAATACGCGAAAACTATGAAAATTTTATTTCAATGTGGTCATAAACTTCAGTATCGAAAACGTTTAGGAAAATTTATAAAAAGTGTAAAAAAAACTTTTTTTTTGTCTAAAACTGGAATTTAACAAGTAATATTTAATAACAACGGCCCAATCTACAATCCACATGAGACATACTTCCTGAACAATTATCCGCATATCTAGTACACGAACAGTATTTACAAACCGTTTGTAATAGCTTATGTACCTAATGTGTCAATAACGGCCATATTTCTGCACTTAACCTCCATTGCTCATACAAACGTGCGTGCAGTACTGTCTTTAAAATAGTTTTAAGTGGATTAACACGAAATTGGAGTGAGAAAATTTCTGGCTAGCACCCTAATTGCATAACATACTTTCAATCATAATCTGAGAATTTTGAAGGATATCGCTAATCCATTGCTTCATAGGTTTGAAAAATTTGTATGCTCAACAACGTAAATAACGGAATGAACGAGGGTGAACTGCCAAAATGAAACCCATTGCGATAATTTGTCATTATATGTAAGTTACGCAATAACCCCGCAGTTGTTAGATGCAAGAGTTTGTTTTCTATTGGTGTTTTTCGGTTATTATAGCTGTAATATTTTGTTTTATTTATTAAATAGAACGTGGCATAATATTTTTTTTTTTTTTACTTTACTGCGGGAAAATAATTCAGGTGACTGAGAATTTGTCAAGCAGTGCAAGCAAAAAGCTATTTAGAGAGATACTATGTTTGCTCATTGTAATATTCGATGTAAATTGATTTAGCTAAAGTCAACTCTAATCAAATCGCAGACGCTACGTGATATGTCTGACAAAGCTTTCGAATACGATCATTTTTCTTTTGTGAAGAATTGCACCAATCTAGAAAACAAACAAAGTCACACTGTTTCTCTTACATTAAATAACTATGTTTGGTCTTTAACTCAAACAGCTTGCAACTAGTCAAAAACTAGATAAAAAGTCACGAACATAAGACATACCATCACGCCTGTAATCCCCGAAGGGTTAGGCAGAGGTTTATCTATAGTTACCCACATTTCACCAGAAGTATCTAACAGACCTCTATTAGATACACGAGCCTAGTCTCGAACATGTTAGTAAAATACCAAAAGCAAAAAACTTATGTAACTAAATAATGAATTCTCAAGCCCACCAATGAAGTTACAATAATTATAAATATCGTCACGTTCATAAAATTATGTCGTTCACGATGACTACCCGACAAACTCCATAAAACAGCTGTAACGCAGGAAAAACTGCACCAAACTAGGAACAGCAGCGTTTTAGTAGTAATACACGAACTATAAACGACACAGCACTGATAAACGCTAAGTAGGTATGTTTAGAAGCTGTAAAGTCATACGAATGCGATGTATGGCGTGTGAAAGCTTATTATGATGGCACTCAAACGGGATGGCTTTTTGTATGATATAATAGATCGCATGGTAGTTTTAAAACTGCCTTGGTACATAGACGTGAATTTGTTTTCAATATGTCATAAATACTCTCTTCCGAGTTAAATTTTTTGTGGTTTATTTTGGTACAAATGCACCGCACGTCAGGATGGTAAGAAAACCATTATAAGCTGGCCTCCTATTCTATTGAAAATATGTAGGGACCAACTCAAGGTCAGTGTTACCGCAGACTTGCGGTCGACTAACGGCCGAATCCAATAACCTATCTGTCACCAGTTTTGGCATACTGCAGATAGAAAAGCCTATCTATACATGGTGTTAACGTCCCAATAATCAATAAGAGACTAAGGAATCTTACCGGCCTGACATAACGACAGGTAGAATTATATACTGTCTACCATCGATAGCGATCTGTCGGTCTTGATCTTTGCTCGATCGTTACTTTATTTATAAATATTTATAGTTGATTTTTGACACCTTATCGTCCTTACATTGCCTTATCTTAAGCATGCATTTTATATAAGGGGAGATGCAAAGAACTTTAAATAAGGCTTGATTTTCTTATACGAGTTAGGTCCATTTGCACGTTTAAATAACTCGGAATTAACAGCTAACTCAGGGTTAATCTAATGAGATTAACCCTGAGTTACCCCCACTCCCCAACTTTAATGCGTTTTATCTAAGTCATTTTTATTAATAATTGATAAAGCAAAAAATACGTGTCTAATATTTTTTTTTATTATCTGACTCACAGACTATTTCAACAGTTATGTTTGATTCCCATGTAAATGGATTTGAGAACAAACGCATTGCTATTGACAGGTCACAAATCCAGACTCCAGACTGCTACAGTTTCCAGCTCGGGTTGCGGGATGTTCGAAAGAGTTACTGTGGCCCCGGCACAGGCAACTGAAGGAACACGGGTGCGGTGGGTTTTAGTCAATAAGATTTCCCATCCAAAAAAAAAAAAAAATACTGCTACAGTTTCTGAGACCAGAGCACCCAAAGGTTTACTTGATAGTAAACCAGATTGTCGGGGAAGTCGAAGCCGGCCCATGTTCAGATGGTTGGATGGCTTAAACCAAAATTTAAGAACTGTTGGAGTGAGAAATTGGAGAAAAAAACCCGGAAGTAGGTCTAGTTAGAGAAATATATTCGATGAGGCTAAGGCCCACCCGCGGCTCTAAAGGCTTTGATGGTGATGATGAAGAACACTTTGCCCGACCTGGGAAAAAACCCAAAACCCGCTCAGCAGTCGCACTTCTAACAATTGACCAACAAGGCAGACATTTTAAAACTCGAAACGAATCTAAAATTCCATCTAAGTTACCGTTCTATATAAAATTAATTTTCCTTCTTTATCTCGTTCTTTATTATTATAATAAAAAGCGGAAATGATAGAAATAAAGACAAACTGTTGTTAAGTTGTAATTTGTTACAAATTGCGTTCATTCAACTCCAGCAAGCCCCGGGGACTAATCTTGTTAAAACTTTGTTTCTGAACATTGAAACGGCCGTAATTTTTCTAAAAATAATATACCGCAGATATAACTGCGTTCTTGTACTTTATTATGAAATACTTTCATATCGTAATATAAATTCCAGGAGCTAGACCACCAGCTCTTAAAGCAGTATTATTGTAATATTACTTGAGTATGGGAAAGAGATGGAGCTAGACGTCATGCATAGCTTCATCTCTTTCTCACACTGAAGTAACATTAAAATAATACTGCCTTAAGAGGTGGTGATTGGCCCCCTGATGTAACAGCTTCTATGATGTTTACAAAAAATATGTTGTACAAAAGGTACAGTATATCTGCATATGTTTTAACTTTTGTTCTAGAACTCTAGATTGTTCCACCAACAATTCCAGTGTAAGTACCTGAAAGGAGTAACGTATTGCAGTAGAAATTCTAGGAATATTAAGTAAAAAATAGCTCTTAATTTTTTTACAGATCTCTATATTTCAATGATTTCCATGAACTCAATAATTCACTGCCTGCATTAATTGACTGCCTCGTTGGTCTAGTGGTCGCAAGCGCTACTGCTGAGCATGAGGTCCTGGGTTCGATTCCCAGGTCGGGCAAAGTGTTATTGGGTTTTCTATCTGGAATTTCTCAGTAGCAGCCCGGAGTCTGGATTTGTGCCCGGTAGATGGCAATAGGCTCGCCCCCTATTACTTGAGACTTAAACATAACTGGCGAAATGTGGGTGTACTATATAGGTACCTACACCTCTACCTAACCCTTCGGGGAAACAAGGCGTGTTGTTATGTTATGTGTCAATAATTCAACATGATATTTGGATGATACGTCTACAGGCTGTCCCAGACCGAGTGGTCCAAAGGGAAATGGGGTAAAACGGAGGTGGCCACCTATCCACCCCTCCGTGCCTCGGAAAGCACGTTAAGCCGTTGATCTTGGTTTGTAAAGATGGTCACCCATCCACGGACCCACCGCGGCAAGCGTAGCCTAACCTGATCAATCGACACGTACGGCTGTTATTCAGGCTTGTGGCTAAGTAATAACATAGGGGTTCCTCTTGTAGGTACTTGTGTATTTTATGAAAATATCGGATAGGTCCCATGCAAAAACTCTTCACTTCATAAACTACATATCGCGTCAATGCAGGCCATTGTGCCACAGCCTCCATATACAAACTCACTGAAGGCTATATACTGTCAAACGCAGAGAACGAGTCACGGTACCGTGGCAGTTACAGATAACCGTTTACAATATCAATAGCTATGTGGAAAGTGCAGTAAGCAAGAACGAGCCTTTATTATGTAGTCGTGTTAATACGTTAATACTAACGATACGATGTGCTGTTTTGACTGTACGATCATCTGACTCCTACTTGATTTTAAACTTACTATTTTTCAAAGAAAATTACAAATCATTATTTTGTACCTAATGCGGTTTCGAAGCACGTTGCTGCTTTTTGGGTTCTTAGATGTAATGGCTTGCAGCTATGTTAAGAAATCTTTTGGTTCCTGTATTCAGAATTTGGTTTGGGTATTTTTGAGCAACCATGCGAAATTGGATTTAGAGAGCTGCTATAACCAATTTTATTTGTAACTAGCTGTGCCCGTGACTTCGTTCGCGTGGATGTCGAAAAACAGCTTCCCTATTTGAATCGGATTGTGTTCTTAATTTTATTTTGTTTTAATTTTTTTGTGCGGAAATCAAATCTTTTTCTAAAATAAAAGTAGCCTAGGTTACTCCTTATAACATCAGATATCTGCCAGTGAAAGCCCGTTAAAATCTGTCGTTTCGGAGATTTTTTTTTTTAATTGTATGTAGTTTTTTTGTTATAAGTACTGTATATACTTCCACATGCATTTAGTAAAAAGCTGTTATTTTGACATTACAACCAGACACTTTCAATTTTATTTATTTGTACAGATGTATAGATAAGACAGGACACTACCGAGTAAGAGTTTATTAGTACTACCAGCCACAACAATATAGTTAATCTTTCGTCTTTATAGAAGAAAACACATTCCGTATCATAATCGTATCGTGAGCTATAAATTCACACATCGGTCTCGTCATGTGGGAGCGTCGATATCGAGTTATGATTCCGATGTATTGTTTCATGTGCATGACGTAAGCACAGATTGTAAGCTCGTATTGAAACAGCCTGTATATACCAAAGCCTACACTGAGATCACAATTCAATAGACGCATTCCCTGAAAATATGCATGTGTATTATACAGGGTTATTTTAAATTGTCTAGCTAAACTCCGTACCTACATGATAAAATAAAAATGTTTCATGTTTTTTTTGGGAGGTCAACGACCGCTGATAGTGTTGTTACTTGAATTATAAGTTGAGAAAAACGGTTCTCTTATGTTTTATCGTGTTTAGATATGGATACCCATCACATCTGTGAAGTGTACACAAAACAAAAAAAAAACAGATTTTTTTAACTGGTGTTTCAATTGACTACAGTAAATGCAGTCGATGACCTCACAAAAAAATCATCAAATTAATTTGTTTTATGTTTCATCATGTTTATATAATAATATCGATAACCATCGCGCCTGCGGAGTTTAGCTAGCCAATTTGCAATAACCCTGTCTATAAGTATTTGTGTTCTATACTCCATTGGTTTGACTGGTATTACGTTTAGTCGGTTAACCACGTCACGTGGTTTTTTCGTTAACCTTTATTTAATTACTTAGTCCAATGGAGTATAGGAAATCTAGAACTTAAACAGCGATACTCTGTCCACTATTGTTTCGGAGCTCACTTTAATAATATCTTTTGAACAGTGTTCGTAAAATAATTTATGTTCTTTATACAAGGTGTTTTTTTTTCATATGTCATAACTCTAGGGTATGAATGAGACCATATCAAAGAATCAACTGGCATATTAATTATTTTTCAATTATCATTTTCTTTGTTTTCATTTTTCATACAAAATAATTCGACTAAGTCACGATTATTAATGTAAAACACCCTTACGTGAAATATGTCAACGTCCTTTTTTTTAGCTTTAATTTAACGCTCATACCAATAATTCATAATTATGAATGATTGGTATGAAAGAAAATAAATTACTCGTATTTATCTATGTAGCTTAGATACCTACACACATCGAGAGTCTTCGAAACTATGTATTTTTGGATCACATATTCCAGGACTCTTTGTATTATTTTTACTTACAGAATATAACCATAAAGTTATGACATGTAGAAAAAAACACGTTGTATTTTTATGTGTTTAGTATGTTTGGTTTGAATTTAAATAAATTAGTAAAGTAGGTATTAAACATATGCAATACCAGACGCATGACAGGTGTGCCTGTAAAAATAATACCTAGGTATATATAAAAATGATGTACTTTAGACATTTTTATTTTTTTATTAATTTAACGAAACTTTATGTGATAAACCTAACGTATTTTTTTTGTACTTTGAATTATAATATTATAATATCACTGTATTTGTACGCCTTGCTAGGCAAAACATGTTGAAACTTTTTTTTTTATCGTTCCAACTGATTGTAAACCTACACGTGTTTTTGACAAATAAATACATCTTATCTTGTCTTATCTAGGTACCAATTATATTGGAGCCCATAGGAAGCTGTTATTGTAGGCGTATATAATTATGTTTACAGCTCACTCGGTGCTCACGTGAGAAATTATTAATCTGAATCATTAATAATTTGAATACCAACAATTATGTAGCATCGTGTTCCAAGGATAAAAATAAAGTGAAATACAGCTCATAACCGGAATAAATGCGCAATAAGTTTGATATATGGGCCTTCAGTTAATCATCATTTTTGTAATTACATACCTATCCTCCCATTCATAAAGCGGAATAAAATGATATCTTCGAAATGAAAAAATGATTGCGGAAATATTCCTGTGTTTTCGGATGAATAAATTATTATTTAAATCTGTAAATTAATACGAAAGTAGGTAGTTCTTTTTCTGTACAATTTTAAAATATTAATATTAGTAAATAGCATAATGTTCCCATTGCTGGGACACAGGCCTCTTATCTGTGAGTGGGAGTGGACCATACCACGCGGGCCCAGTGCGGGTTGGTGGATGACACATGTCTCCGATTTTTTTGGTTCTAGCACATGCCGGTTTCCTCACGATGTTTTCCTTCACCGTTTGTAGAGCAGTGGTGAATGTGGTGATGATTACACGAAGTAAAGTGCCTGTTTGTACTGGACTACCATTCTTCACTCCAATAATATGACTGTTATAGGTAAATTTAACCCTATAAACTAATTAATTAAATAATAGGCTCCGAAATCGAAATATAAGGCCCGCTTGCACCACAAATCACTTTAATGAAAACCATAACAACTCTAGATTAACTCTGTCTCTGCCACACGATTGACAGAAACGGAACGATACTTTAAATACGTTCAGCGCTAAACGCATTTACTAATTCTTGGTGCAAGCGGGCGTACGTGTCCATAGACAACACTAATTGACAAATTCCATGCAATATGACACAAAAACAAACCGGCAAATAAGAACACCAAATTCAAATTAAGAACACAGATTTTAAATGAGCGCACTAGAGGCAGTTCAATCAAACGTTGATCGGCATCCATCACGCGGCGCGCGCGACCGTATCGATCACGCTGACATCCTCGCAAATAGCCCCGACACTAGACATGTAGATACTCTACCTACTAAATGCTGCACTCTTGTATAAAAATACCTAAAACGGTAATGGTATGTGATGTCGTGAGGAAAGTTTTGAGTACCTACGAATGTGGATAAGAGCAGTGGAAGACCATAGAAACGATGGATGATGGACTGTGTGAAAGATGATATGGCTGGAAAGGGGGTGACTACCGAGATGTCGACTAATAGAGAAGTATGGAGGAGAAAGACATGTTGCGCCGACCCCAAATAAAACGGGATAAGGGCAAGAGGATGATGACCTTCAAAAGAGTCAGAAAAACCTAAACTGAAAAGTTTAGTTTGCGAAAACCAGAACATTTCGAACCACGACAATAAGGCTGGTTTATGACTATTATATCAACTGGTTGCGACCACAGTTTGACGTGATATGGGTAAAACTGTGCTAGCAGTGACCATGATCGCGGCCGAGGCCGGCCTGTGCGCGCGGTCACATACCCCTTTTTTTTTTTTTTTTTGTGGATGGGAAATCATCAAATGACTTCTCCCGCTCTGGGCGGAGCGGGAGGGCGTGTCAGACTTTTACTGACTAAAACCCACCCGTGTTCCTTCTGTTGCCTGTGCCGGGGCCACGGTAACTCTTTCGAACATCCCGCAACCCTAGCTGGCATCGGCCCTAGCGGACCCCGTCAATAGTGCTGACATCTCTTTGAGGCGCGCGTGGAACACGACGCGCCGTCGACTCGGGCTTGGTCCTTACCGGACGGCGAGCTACCCATTGCTTGACGTCCGCAAGCCCGCGCCTAGGGTGGCCGGGAATCAGCTGCCAATTCCCGACGCCCAGGGCGTCTCCTGCGACGACTAGGGGCGTGAGGGTGCAAAGCTTGCCTCTCCCTCACGCGTCCCGCCTCCTCCTTCACGAGCATTACTGCTTCGCAGAAGGAGGTAATGGCTTCCCATGCACTCTCGCTCCGTACCATGGCCTGGACCAGGGCCGGACGCGAGAGATCGCCGCCGCCGATCGCTTCCGCGAGGACACGGCGGTGCTCCGCCCAAGCCGGGCAGACCTCCACCGTATGCTCCACCGTGTCCTCCGGGCGATCCACACAGTGGTGACACCCGGGCGTTTCCTCCCGCCTTATCCGGAACAGGTACCTCCCGAAGCACCCGTGTCCGGTGAGGACCTGCGTCAGGCGGAAGGTGAGGACGCCGTGGCGCCTCTCCAGCCACTCCTCAAAGAGGGGACTTATCGCCGCAATTGTGGCGTGCCCAGCGCTGGGTTGCGACAATCGCACTCTCCATGCCGCCATGAGATCCTGCCGGAGCTCTGTCCGCCGTGCCGCGATTTCTCGCGGCAACGGAGTTACGCCCCGGCGTCCTGCCTCCTCGCGCCACTCCCAGATGTGCGCGAGGACTTTTGCCTCTAGATCCCATGGCGGTGATCCGGCAAGGAGGTTCGCCGCCTCCCCGGAGACCGTGCGGTATCCCCGGGCTAACCGGATGTCCATGACCCTCTGGGACGCGTTCAACCGACGGACCGGTCGCCGCCTCACGGAACGCGCCCACACCGGAGCTCCGCAAAGGGCCATGGACCGCACGACCCCCGCGTAGAGCCTCCGGCAGGAGGCGTTTGGACCCCCCAGATTGGGCAGGAGCCGCCCCAAGGCAGCCCCGGCCCGCTCCAGTCTGGGAGCCAAACGTCGGAAATGCTCCACGAAATTCCACCGGCTGTCGAGGACGAGTCCCAGGTACTTCATCGTCGACTCGACACCGATGAGAACCCCTTCTACCGTTATTTGGGAACCCGATGGTGGCGCGTTCCGAGGACCATGAAAACACATGGCCTCGGACTTGTGCAAGGCCACCTCGAGTCCCAATTGCCGGATCCTCTCTACGATTGTCGCAACCCCGCGTGCCGCTAATTCGGCCGCCGCCTGGTGCGACCTCCCCTGCGCCAGGACCAGCGTGTCGTCAGCGTAGCAAACTACGCCGACGCCACCAGGGAGGTCGGCGCGCAGCACCCAGTCGTACCCGATGTCCCACAGATGCGGTCCCAGAACCGATCCCTGCGGGACACCGCACGACATCTCTCGCCGGTTCCACTCTCCCCGGTGACCGGGGTAGATGACGGCCCTGTCCATCAGATAGGCCTCGACCACGCGACAGAGGTAGGTCGGCACTCGGTGATACCGGAGTGCCTCCCTGATTCAACTCCAGGGCAAGGTGTTGAAGGCATTGGCGATGTCTAGAGACACCGCCAAGACGACCCCACCCCGGGCCACAGCATCCCCCGTCGTGAGGGCTCGAACGCGCATGATGGCGTCCACCGTAGAGCGCCCCTTGCGGAAACCAAACTGGCTCTCCGCCAAATCCGGCCCCACCCTCACCAGCCGCCCGACCAGGCGGTCTGCAATGACTCTTTCAAAGAGCTTGCCCACCTCGTCGAGCAGCACGATGGGCCGGTAAGCGGACGGCGAGTCCGCAGGGCGCCCCGGTTTCTTAATGAGGACCAGTTTCCCTGTCCTCCATTGAAGCGGGAACTGGCCCCTCTCCAAGCATGCGCTTAGGAGCCCCCTTAGTCGAGGCCCGAGAGCCTCCAAGGCCAGGACCCAGGCTTTTCCAGGTAAGCCGTCGGGTCCTGGGGCGGTATTCTTGGCATTCAGCCTGCGCACCGCCACTCTCAGCTCTACCTCGGTCACCTCCGGAGCATCGTCGTCATCGTCGGCTGCGTGGTCCGCATCCGACACCGCAGGAGGCGGAGCCATGGGCGGGGGAGTATGTTCCCCTCGCGAAGGGAACAGAGCGCTCACCACGTCCTCCACGAGCTGGGGCCGGAGACTCTGCGTCAGCGGGGGAGCCCATGGGCGGAGCTTGTTCCGCACCATTTTATAGGGGCGTCCCCACGGGTCCCTGTTCAGAGTCTCCAGCGACTCCTCACGGGCCAGTCCCTTGGCCCGCAGGATCTCCGCTCGGAGGGCGGTCTTCGCCGCTCTGTACCCCTCGTACAGCTCCGCCTGAATGGCTTCCGTATCCGGAGGGCGGATACGGAGCCTGCGGTGCCTGGTGTACCGGCGTCGCGCAGCAACGCACGCGTCGCGCAGAGACGTCAACTCCGGCGACCACCAGCACACCTGGCGCCGGGCGCGTCCGGGCCGGACCCGGGGCATTGCCACGTCGCATACTTCGGACATGGCCTCCCGGAACCACCCCGCCTCGTCATTGATGTCAGCAGGCCTGTCCGGTGGTGACACCCAGGCCTGCACGATCGAGGCTTCCAGGAGGAGCTCCCGGTCCAGCTGCTTCAACGCCCACCGCGGACCACTCGGGGTCTGTCGGACCGGCGCGCTCGAGGTCTGGGCGGAGACGTCAAACCGGATGTACCGGTGATCGGAGTAGGTCTCCACCCCCTCCATGACGCGCCAGTCGAGGACACGCGGCGACAGAGCGGGGCTGGCGAACGAAATGTCCACCACTGACTCACCCCGCATCCGCACACACGTGGGGACAGAACCCCGGTTTAGGACGACCAGGCCCGTCTCCAGAGCCCAGTCCTCCACCATCCTGCCCCGTGTGTCCGTAAGCCGGGAACCCCAAGCCACATTCTTGGCATTGAAGTCCCCAAGGACGAGCACAGGCAGGGAACGGAACCCGACGACGACGACTCTCAACTCCGCAAGGGAGTTGTGGAACTCGGCGAGAGTTCGGTTCGGGGAGAAGTATACCCCTACCACGACAATCTCCCCGAACCGTGCTGCCACGCAACCCCGTCCCCTCTTGACCGCCTCGAGGGACGGGGTACCGGCGGCGGCCGATGAAATTAGAGTCACTGAGCCGCTCAGGTCCTCCACCCAGTCATCCCTGGGCGGGACAAAGTACGGCTCAGCGACCACGGCGATGTTAATCGACCACTGCGCCATGCTCTGGAGCAACAGATCCTGAGCGGAGGCGCAGTGGTTGATGTTCGCCTGGAGGAGGCGTAATGGGGCCATTATTGGCACTCCATATCAGCCCCCTCCCGAACCCCCTGTGAGGGCCCTGCCGCGGTGGTTGCGGCGGCGGCGACAGTGGAGGCGGCGGCAGCAGCGGTGGCAGTGGCGGCGGCTGCGGCGGTGACGACGGTGGCGGAGGGCTTGCTGGCCCTGGGTTTGGCGGGTGGAGTGCAAGCCTTGCTCCCAGCCCGGTGATTGGCCGGCTTGCCAGCTGCCGCACACGCGAAGCAGTGCGGCGTGGCTTTGCACGAGCCGGCCTTGTGACCGGGCTGACCACAGCAGAAGCAGTGGCTGCTACGATCCACCTCCGAGGTGCATTTAGCTCCCACATGGTTGCCTACGTGGCAGCGGAAGCACCTCAGAGGTCTGGGCTCCAGCAGTTTCACCTGCGTGGAAACCCAGCCCACCTTGAGCCTTTGGCCCTCCCCGGTAATTTTTCGGGCCACCGCCACGGGGCAGCTCACCGTAACGGTTCGCATCCCCGTGAAGTCAGGACGGATGGTGCCTTTTTCTTTTTTGTTTCGGGTGGAAAATCCTCATGGATGTCCTCCGCCCTGGGGCGGGCGGAGGGGTCTGTCAGACTCTTACTGACTAAAAACCACCCCGGTGTTCCATCTCACACCTACGCCGAGGGTCGCGGGAACTTACGATCCTTCCGCAACCCCCGGCTGGTGCCGGCCCGCCACGGCAGGCCTCTCCTCGTGTCGAGGGGGGGAGTGAGGTGTTTGACTCCCCCCGCGACGTCTAAAAGGGGCGCGCGTGGAACACTACGCGCCGCCACCTCGGGTCCGATGTATGGGGGGCGACGGACGTCCCCGAGTCCATCGCCCCTGGACCCATTTAGGGGGGCTGGAAGAGGGCGTTGTCCGCCCTCCGCCGACGCCCAGTGCGCCTGCTGCGGGCTGGGTGAGAGGATGTGATCTCCCTCTCCCTTTCCGCAGCCTCCTTCTGCGAGATGACTGTCTCGCAGAAGGAAACCACCGCGTCCCAGGACTCTTCGCTGCCGACCATCGAATTAACGACAGCCGGCAGCGACAGGTCACTGCCTACTCTAGAGATGAGGGCACGGCGCGGCTCCTCCCAAGCGGCACACTCTGCCAGCGTATGCCGCGCCGTGTCCTCCCGACAGTCGACGCAGTGGTGACACCGGGCGTCTGGCTCCCTGGTTATGCGACACAGGTACTTCCCGAAGCAACCATGCCCCGAGAGTACCTGCGTCACCCGAAACGACAAGGAGCCGTGCCTCCTCCCGAGCCAAAGGTCAAGCACCGGCCGGACCGCCTCGATGGTGCTGAGGTAGGGCGTGAGAGCCTGTCCCGCCATTCCGCCACCAGGAAGGACGGATGGTGCCTACCCTAACCTGCTCGGCTGAGCACCCTCCAGTCCTAACAACGGCGGCCACCACCTCTCCCTCCGTCACTGAGTCGTCCAAACCCAGTATGCGCATGTTCGCGCACTTGGTGGGTCTGGACACTCGGGCCTCGTCCGCATTTAGGGACGCCCTAAGCCTCTCGACCAGAGCGTCAGCGGTCGGGCCGCTGGCCGCACCGGGGACCTCCAGCATCCGGGCCCCAGTCGCAGTGACCTTTACCCGGACGCCATCTGCGATACCGAGCTCGTCGAGGTTCACCGCCGCCCTCGCCTTGGCAAGCACGTCGCGGTAGGACACGCCCTTCTTTTCCGCTTCCGGCTGTAGTGTGATCACTACAGCTGCGGACTTCGGGGCACGGAGCCTAGCCGCGACGCTTCGCTCCTTGCGCCGCTGCCGCCTCTCCTTTTTTTTGGCCGCCCTTGCTGCCTTACCCGCCTTCCTCTTCTCCCCGGCTACTTGCCATTCGGCGTCAGCCGGAGGGGATTTAGGAGGCGGAGGCGGTCGTTTCGCCGCCGGGGCTGGGGCCCTCGCGGGTTCCGGGACGGCTCCGCCTTTCACCTGCCCCGATGACCCCGGCTTGGCCGTGGCAGCCGCGGCGGCGGCATACGATGCCGCCTTCCGCTGGCCCGAGGCCAGCTGGCTCGCCGCTAGCGGGGCCCGCAGGACTATAGCCTCCAGGGCGGAAAACCGGCTCCCGAAGGCAGCCAGTTCCCGTCGGACCAGGGCCAGAACCCGGTCCTCAGTAGGCATGGGCCTGACCTGCCCATGCCGCGCCTCCTCCTTTGGCACCTCCCGGGGGCCGGCTTCTCGAAGCCTAGCCAGGTCCGCTCGGAGCTCCGCGTTCTCCTTTCGGAGAAGCTCCATGGCGGCTGTCAAACGGGCGACTTCCGCCCGCATTTCGGACATTGCGTCCGACGGGGGCCTGATGTGACTGGCCTCCGCTGCCGCCATAATGGAGGCCGTGGCTGCGGATATGGCCTTGTCTTTAGAGGACTGAGTCCTCTTCAAGGCCACACTTTTAATAGCGGCTGCCACGACCTCTGCGAACCTGACCGTTCGCTCCGACTTCGAGCCGCCAGTGACGTCCGGCTCACCACCTGACGACTCCGACCCGGCCGAGACCGGCCCTAACTGCGACTCTGGCTCGGCTGGGCCGGCTCGGCTCGGCTTGCTGGCCTCCTTCATGGTGAGCCCTCTGCCAACACCACTTTCATGGGCCCCACCCCGCCGGCTGATCTTTTTACGGGCCGAGCTCACCCATCCGTCCGAGGAAGACTCCTGGCCATCCCCTGGTTTGGGGCGCTTCTTTAAGAACTCTAGGTTCTTCTTAGCCGCCCCAACCACTTCGCGCTCTTGGCTCTTATACGAGCCCTTAGCGCCAGATACGGCGTCGGACTCCGACCCCGCATCGCTTCCCTCCTCTTGTCACATACCCCTGGTTTATGAATTAAGAATTTAAAGTTGAGACCTTGTCAACTTTGTCAATCTTAAGAGAGAAGCGCTAAGGTAGCCCACGAAATTCAAATTTTCTTACGATTTTTGCAATTTGCAGCTCAGTGTCTGAGTGTATGTTGATTTAAGTATCATTCGCGACCGTAACAAATATGTATTTAGAGAATTATAATCATTAGAATCAGTAATACAAAGGTACAACTCCATAAGTTAGTATAATGCTCAAATGTCAAGATTTCATGAAATAGTCATTCAATAGACTTGGTCTTAGAGAGTTGTATTTATTGATGACTTTATGGCCGCGAATTATATTTTATTCAAAATACAACCTAATACAGAACTGCAAATTGCACAAAAACCTGCGATTTCGCCTTAAAGTGATTCCTTTAATGTAGCCCGTGAAAATCAAAATTTCTGACGTTTTTTGCAAATATATTTTGAATTTCGCATGCAAATTGAGACACAGAGAGAGTTTGACAAGTTTTCAACCGCAGATTCTCAACACAGAAACCGAGTGATATGGTAAACAAAAGACATCATCTTCAACTCACTAACTAGTAACTACTTTAGTATCTCAACAAAAACTGCACGTGCTCCACACGGTTATACCGCTTAAAAGCTAGAGTATAAACTATAAATCAGTACAATAGTGGCAGTTCAATAAAAGGTCGGTCGGCATCCATCAGGTCGGTACGGCTGTCCCGACCGAATCGATCACACTGACGTTCGCGCAAATAACTTCCGTAGAAACGATACAATGAAATGTAGGATTGGATTTTTCAGTTTTATAATAACAAAGATTTTTGTAACGTGTGACAGTTACTTTCTGGAAAAGCCTAGAGCTAGGTTCTTAACTGCCATATGGTTATTTAAAGTAAACATTAACATCAGTATTAGATTCTGTAAAAATATCATCGTGGAAACTTAGGTAAAGTGAGCTTGAAGTGAGCTGTCAATAGTGACAATGCCTAGCGGTGCAATGACAGCTCACTTCAAGCTCACTTCAACTACGTTTTCATGGTGCGATTTTTACAGAATACACCCGCAGGTGGGTCGTCCGCTTGTTTGCCAGTTAATAACAATACCTAATGCTGCGGCCCCACAGCCCGCTTTCTTACAGGCCAGATCGCGTCAGGCCAGGCTGATAGGCCGTGGGAACCATCGATCCGATGAGGCCTATGGTGAAAATGCTCAACAGGCGTGGCCGCGCGCCAGGCCGCGTCAGGCCTCGACAGGCCGTGGGACCGCGACATTACACCGCTTTGCATCTGCGTGTTATTAAAATGCTCTCCCTGAAGCACGAGATGACAAAACACCAAAAAACGGTATATTTATTGTCAAGATTACAGTGTAATCGTAATCTTGCAACGTGAAACGTTTTACGTTACAAAAACCTTGTGAAGAAATAGTATCCTACAAAAGAAAATATTCTCACTGGCCAAACAAATTAACTTAATGTAATTTGTTTACTTGTAGATAAAAGATAAAGCACGTCTACTATTTATACCTTATTTCCAATTTATACACAGTTCTACACAATATGTATTAAAAGAAAATTTTGTATACAGGATAAACAACTTTTCCTTTGCATTTTTTACTAATAATCTGATTACAAATATTTTTATTGGTCTGTAAGTATTTTTTTAATCCGAAAAAGCACTTATCTGAAATAAAATCGGATTTCGTTACTTTACGGACTCGACGTGAACTGCTAAATAATTATTCATAAAATTGTTTCCGCGAAAATTGCTGGATCTGGGTCAATCAAATAAACAGTTTTGATTCCTTTCAAATAACTGCCAGGGGAACCTTTACCTAAATAACAATAAGAACGACAATTTAAAATGAAATAGTGGATTTTAAAATATTATTTCTTATAAATAAGAAGTGAGGAAAGCCCAAGTTGACTATGTATTTATTTACATTTACATTAAGGAATTTACCCTAAAAAAATTCAAAGTTTTTATCACAATAAACAAAATTAAAAACCAGCCAAGTGCGAGTTGGACTCGCACGCGAAGGGTACCATCGTTTCATGTGTCTACCTATTACGTTTCAAGAGATACAGCCATTTTGAGGCAAAAAACGCCGAATAAATCAAGTTTTTTTCAATACAAGAAACTTTATTTTTTCGCCTTTAATTTTTAATTTAATTTAAGTTTTATTATTGGTTGTTATAGTGTCAATAGAAATACACACTCTGTGAAAATTTCAACTGTCTACCTATGGCGGTTCATGGGCCCGCTGACAGACAGACGTATGGACATGGTATGGATGGCTTTGGGTACAGAACCCCAAAAATCCAGTTTGACATTCTGTCTCAAAATAAGGAACCGTTACAAACCAATAGCGGTAAATCCACAATTAAAATAACCGGTAAGTACCGGTTTCAATTTAAAGTCTAGTTGAATTTTTGTGTGTAACTTGTAAATGAAGCTAAGTGCACTTTTTCATTGCTTGGATTTTACTCACTGTATTTTTTACGCGATTGTAGGTACTATCGAGGAAACTTACACTTGACCAATTTGAAAACAAAATCGTGTGCACACGATGACCACATACGTTAGCAAGTATTACTATAGCCGCCGAGTGCTGCAAGCAAGAATAGTGCTTACGGTGTATAGATGTTCGTTTCTTCCATGGTACTTGGTTATGAATAAAACTAAAGCATGTCAAGAGGAAGTTTTTAGTAAATTAACGTTAATTAAGTATCTATTAATTAATCATTGACATTCCTATCTAAACTTTTCATAATAGAACTTAAAACTAACCTGAACAACTAACTAACTTGAATATCTTCCGTTTCATACCTCCATAGAATTTTTTGATACAAAAAAGCACAGTTCTCAAGGTGTCTGAAAACAAAATGATGCTGACTGCAAAGGGCAACTCATCCCTTCTTGTCACGTCAGCGTATTGCGCCGGCCATTGTTCTTCTGAACAATAGCCTTAGCTTAGGTATTCATTTGAGAACCTGTTGACGACAACAAGGCAGGTCACCGGTGAATGACCCTTGCTCAGTTTTGATTAATTAAAGTGGGTCTACCGCATTTAAATGGGAATTATTACCTGAAAAGCCGTGTGCCTGATGGGATATCCCATCAGCAAAAAATGACGAACTAACACACAAACTTTCATCCCCTATTTAACCCCAAAAATCCTTCCTTAGCGCTCGCTTTCACTATATACACAAGGAACTTTTGTGCTAAAATTTCGTGCTTCCAGACCCAGCGGATTATGTTGTATGTTGTCTGTCAGTGTTCAAATAAATAAGTTACGACAGTACCTAAGCTTGGACTAGCTTGGAAAACTGAAGGTACGGGCCTTCAGTTTTCCCTCTACTGTTATTATTTTTCTTGTTGGTTCTGTACCCACCGATAGAAGAGCTACTGACTCTTTTTAAATCTTCAATTGTTTGTTTTTTACATTTAATGGGTAGATGTGTAGGTATGAAGAAGCCTGCCTGAAAATTCATGACAGCTGAACTTGTGTATGTTAGGACCCTCGTGAGAAGACGTCATTTATTAATTCATTCATCAATGTAAGTAAAGTCAGGGAAATTAATTGCTTATCAAAGTGACTACAAGATAAAGATAATTTTATTTGTCAAAATACATGCAAATTAAGCATGCAGGATGTCACAATATTAATATTCCGTATGTACATGTTTCACCCGTAAGATAAAGATAAAGATAAAGATCATTTATTTGTCAAACATACGTTTACATAAACTGACTAATCAGGCGCAAGGTATTCAATTAATGGATGTGGTGTGCGTCCATGTTTTGCCAATAAAGGCGTACAAATTTTGTAGGTATTTAAAAAAAAAAATACAATTTAATTGCATTTTACATTACAGTCATTCTAAATTTCAATACAAAACACAAAACAAATAAATAATAATTGATGCCAAGATATTATAGTCCAAATAAATTAAAATTATGTCAAGATTACTCATTATTAAGCAGTCAAACGCCAATTGATTTAAGATTCACATTATTAAATTGTTATTCTAGAAGTATATTAAATTGTTATCTATGTATATTAGAAGTCGGAATAGAAAAGTCCTTTTCATTTAAAAAATCAATTACATTGTAATACACTTTACTAATTAAAAAAATTTTCAGTTTCTTTTTGAAAAGTGACAGGGGCAGTTCTCTCCAACTTTTAGGTAATTTATTAAATATGCTAGGAGCCATACAGAAGACACTTTTGCGCATGAGGGCTGTTCTCGTAGTATGAGAGCATATCCTGCTTTTGTCGCGCCTATTACGTGGGACTACTTCATCTAATCGTTTAAATCGGTGTGGATTTGTTTTGACAAAAACAGCTACTCCTAAAATGTACAGACATGGCAAAGTAAGTATTTTATATTTTTTAAAGTAAGGCACGCAACTATCAGTAGGTTTAATTTTAAACATTGAACGTACGCATCTCTTTTGAGCCTTGAACACCGATTCTTTTTCTGTTGAGTTGCCCCAAAAAATGACACCATAGCGTAGATGAGATTCTGTCAAACCATGGTAAGCTGTAAGTAATGCCTCCACACTTATTAGTGACGACAATGTGTGCAGGGCATAGGCAGATTTACTAATTTTCTTGCACAGGATTTCGATATGGGTTTTCCAATTCAGTTTTTTGTCAATGTGGAGCCCTAAAAATTTTGTTGTTTCTACCTCTTCTATAGGCTGGTCATCGTAGTGTATATTTAAATTACTCTTACTATTGATCCGTTGACTAAAATGTATTAATTTAGTTTTTGTCAGGTTAATTTTTAGGTTATTGTCATCTAGCCACTTTACCATTAGATTTATAGAATTATTTATGTCACTTTCATAAGTATCAACACTTTTACAGGGTATCGTTATGGTGCTATCATCGGCAAATAGTGTAAGAGGTTGAGGGATGCCTTTGGGTAGATCATTTATGTATAATATAAATAAAGGAGGCCCTAGAACACTCCCCTGTGGCACACCAAACGAAACTATACGTTCTGAGGATTGAAATACAATTTCATGTTTACTTTTCATATTAATGTGGTTTGTATTTGTTATTTGGGTTCTGTTATGTAAGTAAGATTTAAATAGATTGTTGACATTTCCTCTAATTCCGTATGCTTCTAGTTTATTTAAGAGTGTACCATAATGCACATAGTCAAAGGCTTGCGTCATGTCACAAAATATACCACATACAGGATTCCTGTTATCCACGTTAAATGTAACATTATATAAAAAATCGTAAATGGCCATATTAATATTTTTACCTATTCTAAATCCTTTCTGTTCCTCGCATATAATATTATGCCTTTCTATAAATGAATTTAGTTCCTTGCAAATGTATTTCTCAAATATTTTAGAAATTATAGGAATTAGTGATATAGGCCGATAGTTCTCCATTAACTCCCTATCTGCTTTCTTAAATAGTGGCTTGACGATAGAAACTTTTAGAGCATCAGGGTAGACTCCTGCGCTAATGCTGAGATTGATGACATGACTCAAGTGACCGCAGATTTCATCCGCAACAAGTTTTAGTATATAAGTAGCAATACCGTCATACCCTAAACTGCCTGTATTATTCAAGGACATTATTATCTTTTTAATATCGTCTGGTATACTAGGGACCATAAACATAGTTTTGTTATTGAGATCTAATGTACACGCCCCAGGTCTGCAGTCAACATCCAGTTTTGGCTGTATTTTGTCAATAAAAAAATTATTAAATGCTTCTGCAATAGTCTTGTGATGAGATATGACGCAGCTACCCATTTTAATTTTATTTATGTTAGATTTAGGTACGTTATACTTTGCACGATTGATAATTTGCCACGCAGTTTTCGATTTGTTTTTAGATGTTCTTATATTGTAATTATTTTGTGCTTTCTGTGTTAAGCGGATAATTTTTTTGTAAATTTTAGAATAATTATATAATTTGGTTTTATTAATATTACTACGATTAAGTCTAAACTGCCATAGGAGTTTCCTTTTCTTTTTACTGCATAGTTTGATCCCTTTTGACAACCACTTAGTTCTTCTTAATGTATTTATTTTAACCATTTTTAAAGGAAAACACAGATCGTATAATAGCTTGAAAATCTCAATGAAATGATTATAAGCTACGTTTAAGGCGTACAAATTTATAAAATTTACAAAAAATAAAAACTAAATTACAAAATAAAAACTAAATTACTAAAGGCACAATACAAGTATATAATAGTCAGCAATAAACATTGATAAGTCAGTAAAATAAATTAATCATAAAATGTCACAAAAATTAAGGATTAATAAAATAAAAGAAAAATAAAAAATGTCAAACAGTGTCATTCAAAAAGTTACTACCAACCTTAAAATTGTCTGTCTATTCAAATTATAACCGTTATTTTTTGAAAATTTTATAAAATGGTATGACATGGAAAATTGAAGTAGTGTATATAATAGACAGTAGTAACGTAGTGTGACAATTTGATTTAATATAGTTTTAGGTTTTTTATGTTATTTGGGCTATTTGACGCAATTTATTGTAATCTAGTTTCATTTAATGTTCGATTATTTGTAATCAATTAATTGTGCTGGCAACACCGAAACGATTCAGTAGGGAATGTCGGGCAAAGCTAACTGTAGATGGCGTGATTATAGCTAGGTCCCTACGGCCTACAATAAATTGGACATTTCGTACATTCGATCTATTTCGTATTCATTAATGAGTTTGGTTTCATTTCACTATTTCGTTACTTTCGGTGATTTCAATATTTTAAATGTAGTATTTGACATGAGTGTCCGAACTTTAAACCTTAAATATTTCCTCGCAATCACTTTCTTCAAAATGTTTCCGATTTTACCTTGAAATCTGTTTAATTTTTTTTTAATCTCTACGAATAGCTTTAAGCCGCCATCTTCTAATTTTAGGGTCCCTCGGGAAATGGTGGACTCCAATTTCGGAGTATTTAGGAAAACAACAACGCGTTATTTTCACAAAACTTCAAAGTGAGAGTTAACAGGCTTCTTCTGGGTAAGCTCGCTCCATCGTCGACTTTGTCTCTGTCATCTCTGACCTAGACTAGAATCAAGAGCAAACGTATCTCAAATAATAAAAAAAATAAAAGAAAACACGTCACGCTTTGTATAGCAATAGCTTGTTACGTAGCTTGTGTTGGGAACTAGCTATGACAGCGCCATTTTGACAGTTGCTTTCCCCATTTGTGTGATTATTTCTGGTAGGGCAAAACTTGGCTAATTCGTGATATGCAGCTATTCGGTGATAGATAATTGTGTTTTATTACCAAGTTACTACTGACTTGATAAATGTACATTTTTCAATCATTATAGTATTTGCCACATTTTTAGATATAAGTTAGCAAAACTTATTTTGTCTACTATATCACAGTAAATTTAAAAAATAGTCTGATCAATGAATCGAATTTTACAAGTAAAAAACAAATCTATCACCGATTACCCAAGTTTTGCCCTAATGCTATCGGAAAAAGGTAATGGTGGGCCACGGCTTTTAAAACCCTCTTGTTCGGTTGTCGCGTGAGGTCGGACGCATAATTGGTCTTTTACATCTTGGTTATATATTAGTCCGTGGACGGGTGACCATCTTTACATACCGAGACCCCGCCGTGCCTCGGAAAACACGTTAAGCCGTTGATCCCGGCTGTCATTCGTGGATCTTTGACAGTCGTTACGGGTCGTCAGAAGCCCGAAAGTCTAACAACCAGTCTCACCAAGGGGTATCGTATTACCCAATAACTGGGTCGTGGAAGTCAGATAGGCAGTCGCTCTACGTAAAATACTGGTATTCAGCTGCATCCGGTTAGACTGGAAGCCGACCCCAACATATTTAGTTGGGAAAAATGCTAGACAGATGATGATCAGTGTTATCAAGAGTTTATTATCAAAATTGCAATTCAAAACACATCTAAATCCACTTTTCTAACTAACGCGAAGTAATACAACACTCAAAGTACATAACTTCAATTGTACTCTCGTACAAATATATTCCCAGGTAGCCGTATTACTGTACAAGTCTTGAAACTTGATGTATTGCGTCTAGTTTGCGGTCACGCGTATGTGCTAGTTGCACCGAAGTTTCTTAACAACTAATATCTAAACCAAATTGTAGCATTCTCGGAAGATGTAGAAATGTAACGAGAAATGCACATACCGGAAATATTTAGAGGTACTGCTTACTGGTGGAAGTGTGTTTACCTGAAAAACAAAAGAAAATAGATTTTTAAATTATGTTCACATGACAAAGGACAAGACAAAAACAAGATTGAGAACAATTTAGAAAAGTCATGAGTTGCTTTTTAGGGTTCCGTACCCGAAGGATGTCAAACGGAATCCTATTACTAAGCCTCCGCTGTCCGTACATCCGTCAGTCCCTCCGTCTGTCAACGGGCTGTATCTCATGAACCGTAGCAGGTAGGAAGTTGAAATTTTCACAGATTATCTATTTATATATTGCCGCCATAACAACAAATAATAAAAATAAAATAAAGTTAAAAAATTAAAGAGGGTGCCCAAATACAAGAAATGTGTTTTTTTTAACTAAAGTAAAAAACGTAGTGTTAAATATTGTACGGTGGTACGGAAGCCTCCGTGTGCGAGTCCTACTCGCACTTGGCCAATTTTCTATGTACCTAATGTTCATTCCAAAAGTATCTGATAAAAATGTTAACAAATTGATCAGAAAACGTGCCTGTGGATGCTAATTTGTAGGAACACTAACAAATTGAGTGTTTTGATTTGATTATTTGAGTATTTAAAGGCGAAATTCTTATTTTAAATCACCTTAATGAGTTTCATTTGAAAATTGAGGTTAATTTTATAACCTCAATTTTAGTACTCCCTTACACAGAAAGTCAGAATCCTCTTTCACCACCGTTCATCATTCATGTTCAATCGCGGTCAAATCCCCTTCATCTTTACAGCATACCATTAGCATGGAGTGAAACATAAAACCATTCGTCACGTTCTAGTGAAAATACGTAAAAATCAACATGCTGTGATCGAGCACGTAAACCAAGCAGAAAAGTTCCGGAAAAGCGCTGTTGCTTTGTAACAGCGCTTTTCCGGAACGTTTCTGCTAATAAAATTGATAAATCAAAACATTTCATCAAGTCATTTCTGATTCTTATAATATCGCAATAAAAGTACCAAAAATACACTTTAAATGGATAATATTTTAAGAAACATTTTAAAGAAATTTCAGGAAAATTTATCTTCCATTTTGAAGAAGGAATAAAGTTATAAAACGCAGGTGGTACAATCTCTTCATGCAACTCAGCAGCGATAGTTTTGTCATATTCTTATTCAACAGTAGTAGTAGTGTAGGTAGTCTAAAATCATTCACTTTTGATACTGTACATAATTATGTGGCTATGAGAAAACTACAACAACCTTATCCTCCATCCTCAATTAACTAGAAAAGATGATCGTCAAGAACTCGTTTGTCATTCAGAAAAAGCATTCGCATTTCAAAAGTCAGTCGCTCTATTTTGCAGCGCTTTAAAAACGGTGCTTTTGATTATCACTGCGCCTATAAATCCAAAGCCGAGAGATAGGGCACGTCATTCGCCTTTCGGGCTGGCTTATTGAGCGGGTGCAGTCGTAGATGGCAGCGGTGCAGCGCTGCATGGGCCAGCGACCGATTTATGCCGGCGATCTACAAATTCTGTGGGGATTTCAAACCGTGTTATTGGCTTAACGTTTACTGGGCTGTTACTACCTGAATTGTAATGAGTCGTCAATCAATCGGAAGCGTTTTATACCAAATTTAAAGCTGCCTTATATGTATTACTTTAATTAGTTGGACATTATCCATGTGTGTAATTTCGCGAACATTTAAATGTTTGTGGCATTCATATTCATATGTGGTTGCAAATACTTTGCGTATATATATTTTCTTACCAATTGATGATACCTTAGGAGAAAATCCCTTGAATTCCAAAAAAAATCTGTTTGCTTCTCATAGCCACAGGGTGCTGTTGCCGTCTAGTAATATCCAGTCTGTGGCCACAAAACAAAAACAATTGAATCTCTCATTCTTATTCAGATTTAAAATTGTTTCTCTGTATCTGCGTAAGTTGGTCGGGCGCTCAATATCTTCAACGAGGCAATACGTAACGCGAGACGGTGGTAGCACGTACTGGTAGCGAACTAACAAGACACGTATACTACACGTTCACTACACGTTCTCGATACGATATGAATTCTGTGCTAACGTGCGTTGTATCTTTGAACTGGGTTAAAGTGGTGGATAAGTTGTTGTGAACAAAATGTTTGTTCTACTTATGTTATGTTACAGTGTGAAAGACGTGTCGTGTTAGTTACACGAATGTAGGAAGTGCGTTCGCATGTCATGTTACCGACATGCAGCGGTGCCCAGTGGTAACGGTCGTGACTTACGAGTTGTAGCTCGTAGGTTCGAACCCAGACAGGCGTTTTACTTTGTGTAAATTATTTCATCACCACTGCTCTCAAAACGGTGAAGGAAAACATCTATAGGAAACCGGCCATCTACTAACCCGCACTGGGCCCGCGTGGTGGATTACGGCCCACTCCCTCTCACCGAGAGGAGGCCTGTGTCCCAGCAGAGGGAACGTTATAGGCTGATTATGTGCTAGTTACATAGCTAACTAAAATGATTAAGATAAAGATTATGCTAGTGCTGTGAATTTCTGTAAGTGACGAATTCACAATAAGTATCCGCCTCTGTGGTCTAGTGGTAAGACCACCTGTCTCAGACCCAGAGGTCCCGGGTTCAAATCCCAGCGGGGGCAAAATTTTCTGCTCGGTTTGGTTGGTGGTAGGGCTTGTTCTAAGTCCGCCTGGCTAGCTACCACCATCTTATCTAAGTCTGTCGCCATAGCAACAATGTTAACAGCATTGTTGTGTTTCGGCAGTCAGAGGTAAGATAGCCAGTTCCTCTGTAGTTGCGGATTCCGGGTGAAGCTCGCTTCCACCTTCGACCTGATCATCACTTACTATCAGGTGAGATGCAGACCAAGGGCTTCCCTGTCGTAGTAGAAAAATAATAGTACCTAAAACTGTTTGTGATTTTTTGTTTGTGTATGTTTTAGTGAGTAAGTTGTACAAGTATCATATCAATAATTAAATAAATAAAAGGATATTATACAGAACGATTTATGGAACTCATCGACAAATTAGATAAGCGATGAAGAGAGAGATAGATTATTTACCCTTTCCTACAGTTCAGAATTTCGATTAAGAATTGTTTTCTGTTGAGTCATAGAAATTTTCAAAAGCAAAGGTGAACACAAGCAATCCGATTTAAATTATTGGACGTTTCCCACTACACTACAGCAGGTAATAAATCGTACCCCAAAAAAATAGACAGCCTCATAATTCTCTCTCCCAAAATTCGTAGCTCAGAACCTAACTCCGATTACAACAAATCATACTACCAAAGAAAGGCCATCTAAGCTTTATATCAACAACAGTGACCCAATAATACACTACCCATTGGTACCTCAACAGTTTATGAGAACGCAAACCCTGACACATTTTTCGCCCCTAATGCCGCGTTCACACTACGGGCGGCTGGAATGTCGGCCGTCCACTTCACGGGACATAAAGCCTTTATGGAGACGTATACCGCAGCATCGGCAGGGCTGGCTGGTTTGGAAAAGTAAATATTCGTGTCCAAGCAGATCATAGATACGCTAATATACATTAACACTCGGTTTCTAAACGGAGAATTTGAAGTTGAGAACTTGTCGAAGACTACGCATTACTTGAGATGAAAACCCGCGAAATTAAAAATATATTTGCAAAAAACGTAAGCAATTTTGAATTTCTATTGACAAGTTCTCAACTTCAAATTCTCAATTCAAAAACCGGGTCGTGTATGGTATTGGTTAAGTACTTCTAGAAAGCACCGTCTTATCGTCGATCTCATTATCGCTTAGATACCATCATGGGCATGGAGACATTTGTCGACGGCATGTGAAGCCAAGTCAGAAGCCCATGAGTGGCATAAAAACTCTGACAGCAGGTTAGTCACTAACCACACGAAAAAGAAATAAGACCATAATGGGAAATAGTGATTAAAGACGAGCTATCATAATTACTGAAAAATTATCTTATTCCTTGCATTTTGGTTTTGTCTGGTAGAATACCAAATGGAGACATTTTGTAAAAGGATTCGATTGATACCTTAAGTGGGAAGCGCTAAGGTAACTCGCGAAATTCAAATTTTCTTACGATTTTTGCAATTTGCAGCTCAGTGTCTGGGTGTATGTTGATCAAAGTATGATACGCGACCGTAAAAATATGTATTTACAGAATTATAATCATTAGAATCAGTATTCCTTAAGTAAGTATAATCCTGAAATGTTAAGATTTCATGAAACAGTCATTCAATAGAATTACTTGGTCTTAGAGAGTTGTATGTATGACTTTAATGATTATAATTATGTAAATAAATATTTTTTACAGTCGCGAATCATATTTTAATTAACATACAGCCTAATACTGACCTACAAATTGAAAAAAAACATAAGAAAATTTGAATTTCGCGGGTTACCCTGACGCTATCGCCTTAATAACTGCATATGGTAAATACCAGTTTTATAGAAAAACTTCTCGTTTTAGTGTTGGCCTATTCCCTTCACACCCCGGTTTAAGCATCGTTCATGTTTTTCTCAAGTTACAAATATAGCAGACATCTTGCTTATGTATTTTCCTTCCTTATCCACATTTTCCGGAACTTCCAAATAAATCGTATCTGTCAGCCCTTGCCATAGACCAATTTATTCTATGGCGGTCGCAGTCGTCCCTGACGTATGCCCCTAGTACTTTATTCTGGGGCCGAAGTCTATTGCATATTTGCGAATGCCTTCGACGGTCGAATCCTTCTACGAACATTCCTGTGTATGTGGGTAGTACTAGATTTATTCGCTTTATATAAATAGAAGAGTTATACATATTTGACATGGTTGCGTTGTTTTTATACATTGCCACTTATTGACGTTGACGATTTTTGGGAAAAATCTTATTGGTTCGCGTCACCGAAATGGTAATGTTAACAGTATATCTCTGCCGTCCGCAAGCTACAATGCCGTTATCTCGCATCTGGTCAATTTTCGTTTTTTGATGCCACCATAATCAGGAAAAAATTATCTATCTTTCTGTCGAAGCAGTATTTTTCTACTATTTATGGATCCAGAAATAACTCATAGATACAGATTCTGTATTGATTTGATTATGTATCTATGAGTACGACTAAAGATATGAAAAACCACTGTTACTTTATAGTTTTAATAGTAATAATCATTAATAAATGACAATAGTTTCGGAAAATCTATAATTTGCAGAATCCTTATAATTAAGCATAACATTTAATCCGGTTTCCCGTATCACAGTTTCAGGAATAGTTACTGCGCGCTGAAATCTGCTATTGTTGGATGTTCTCCGAACCTCCAGATTGACATACTTAGAAATCTGAACCTATTGAAATCATCTCCGTAAATGTTACAATTCAGGGTATTATCAAACAACAACCGTCAACATTTGCCGTCAAGCTTGTCTTTACCAAGATATGCTTCTGACGGTTCAAAGGGAAAATCTATTGTTGTAATAACCTACATATAAGGTCGTAGTAGAGCTTTTTGTGGAATGGTACTTCCAGTACTTCCACGTGTAATCCATTCCACATATTACATACTAGCTTCCGCCCGCGACTTCGTCCGCGACCCAAAATCATTACCTAATTCAAAAAGTACTATCAACATCATTATTCTTTAGGCCGCTGAAAACTAGCATCAAAGCATAAGTAAGCAATCCAGATACCATCAGAAAAGCTATGAATCTAAATCAAGAGGAACTTCATCAAAGTTTGTTGACGCCGCCGGCCCGTAGGCACTCTCAAACTCATTTTCATATTACGAAGCCTGCGTTGCGCCAGTCCTTGGATTAAACAAAACTTTAATGTGTTTTTTTTTTGCTTTTCAACGGATTTTTATGTGGTATTGTGGCTGGCTAATCCTAATAGGTTTCGGGTCTGGCGCATATTTTAGAAGAAAATGCTTGTGTCATTATGCAATAATGGGTGTTGTGGTGCTGTTTGAGGTTTGTGTTCAGCAATGGAATATATATTCATTTTCATGTTGGTTTTCCAGCAAGTATCACGTTCTTTTATGTTCCGTTAATGTACGTTCTAATATAAGACATAAATAAGATAATTCTGACACTCGGTTGGCCACTAACTAACCACACGAAAAGAAAGACAGAAAATAAAACAATCTTCGGACACAAACATAAAGAGATTTCTACAAATAGGTGGAATTATAATACACATTCTAACCGCCTACGCTTTCGTAAACATACTGAGAGTTTCATATTTTCATAACAAAACCTTTGTGGGATTCATATGTCCCCACTTTACAGTATGTACACACGCCAAAAGAGTTAAGTAACCAGTCTCGTACACTTCAAAACTACATACGTACCTACGTACTGCTCACAATGACAGCCACGCACACATCGCATTCGTAGAGCGAGTGCGGTAACGTCTTCTAAGTGATAGAATAACATAATTTCGCATCTAAAATTAAAGCGTTCGTAGCCCAACGAATAAGCCATATTCTCCTGAATATTGCTATGTGAGTTCAAATCTCTGAAGTGAAGATTCTTTTTGTGATTTAAAATTTTAAGCTAAAGCAAATACAAATATAATTTTTGTAAAGAAATGGTTTTATTTATTTAAAATGAAACCATTTTTAATAAATATCTTTCGTTTCTTTTTCTGTAAATAAAAGAACTTCACAAGTTAACATGTTTTATTATAAATGCATCAATATATTTAGAATATACCTACCATTACATCTTTTTATACAATTATTTAATAAACAATGGGCGGAGTGAATAAACATGTCACATATGTAGATAAACAATATAATCTGATCCAGTAACAATAACATCACTCACACTCCAGTACCACCGACTTATTTTATTATAGCTACTTATGTTGTGAAAGTTTTGAAGATGTAATAATATAAAGTATTTCGTTTATTCAGTTCCGTACAGTTTGCATAGTGACGTTGTGTGCTGCTGCTTTTATGCTGGTTTTATCAAATGGATCTTGCAAAAGCATTTATGTAAGCCAATGGTGTCAGTCCAGGCAAGCGACGGTTTATTTCGCCTGTCTCAGCGTGACGATGTATCTACAGTTGAATGGTTTTTCTCTACAAAAAAAAAATGAAAATATTATAACTAAGGTCACGGTGACCTAATAAATTAATACATTATTTTTGAATTTAAAGATTTTAATTGATTTCTCGATTTTAAATAATTGATGTTTTTAAACATTTTAATGATTTAAAGATGATTGTAATTTTAATTTTATTTATGTGAGTATGCAATGTTGTTATTTAATTTTAGTTATAATAGTATGATTTTGGTGTACATTTGAATCTTGGTTACTAACATAATTTCGTAAGTATACTAACACAAATATGGATCACTGTATCTGAAGTAAATAAAATAAATTAAATTTATTAATTTAATTTATAAAATAAATTAAATTTATTAATTTAATTTATTTAGATTTAATATTATAATTTTTCTCGCCTATATCATTAGGCGCCTTACGATTTCACTAACAGAAATATTTTGCTCATGCAAAACAATAATCTGAGCTTTTTGGAATATTGTTAAATGATGCATGGTCTAAGTTAATCAATTTCTTCCAAACAAACACACTTCTAACAAACTTCGTAAAAGTTCAAAACGAAGAGTATAGGTGTAGTTGCTAATGCAGACTGACTCATACATAAGTTCACAATTATTAAAAACAGGAATATATTTTTACAGCGGGTAGTTAGCTTCTAAACTGGCAAATAATTATAAGTCGTAGCAAATTTTCAAATCGGTCAGAATGTCGCTTTATTCAGTTAGTATATTAACTCGAAATTACATACAAAATCTCAAAAATAATAATTTTAATAAACTCGTCGCTCGAACCAAATCGTTTGTCACTGGAGGTCGAATGCTTACCTGTTGTGCTACGAGACCAACTATCCCTTGTGGTGAAATTATGTTATACTATCATTTAGAAGACGTTAGAGTACTCACTACGAATGTGATGTGTGCGTGGCTGCCATTGGTAGCAGTATGTACAGAAGCAATATAGTTTTGAAGTGTGCGTGACTGGTTACTTAATTCTTTTGGCGTGTGTACGTAATTGTTCCTAAGAGCCCGTTGATTCGCCGCCTAAGTCCAGTCTGAGTTAACAATGAAGTTATTTCAGGGACTAAGTTTACTTTCAATCAAACATGTGTGGGTTTGAGAGCCGAACAAGGTTGAGTGAGTTAGGATTAAGGCGTATTTAATATTATCCGTTCCCATGCTAGTGTAAACATGCCCTAAATACACATTGACTGAGACTGTAAATACTGACACAATATATCAAAAAAATGCTGAATTTATGACAATATTTCGCAGTATGCGTACCATGGGAGAAATGGATATCTGTACACCGTAAGGACTATTCTTGCTTGCAGCGCTCGGCCGCTATAATAATGTTTGCTAACAGGTCAACGTGAGCACGGGATTTTGTTTTAAAATTGGTCAGATGTAAGTTTCCTAGAAACAATGTAAAATGTACAATGTGTGTATGTTCATATACAATATAAAATGTTTCTGTAAATTAGATGTGCATATACCGTAGGTACCTATATAGAACTCGTCTGCTCCACCGGCCATCTATCCTTCGACAAACATAGCCAGCCCACTGCCACTTCAGTTTGCTTAGTCTGTAAGCTATTTCAGTAATTCCGGTTCTTTTCCGGATAATATCATTCCTGATTTTATACTTCAAAGAGACTCCGAGCATAGCCCGCTCCATAGCGCGCTGAACGTTTCGGCAATGTATGCTGTCCACGTTTCGGCAATGTATGTCATAACGGGCAAGATGCACTGGTTGATGACCTTAGCCTTCAAACACTGCGGGACGAGAAGACTTGACAAAGTTTCCCAAACCCTGCCCAACTCAACTCGATCCTTCTGTCGGCTTCTTTCTCAAAGCTGTGTCTACTGAGCTGGATTACTTGCCCTAGGTGCACTTACTCCTTCATAACTTCGAATAGTGACCCTTCGATATAGATTGGATTCGACAAAACGTGCGAATTGTACATAACTTTTGTCTTGTCCAAATTCATGCTGAGGCCAACCCACCGAAGGGGTCCATTTAGGCTGTGCAGCATCTGGTCTATCTGTTCCAACGTCTCTGCCATTATGACGATGTCATAGTTCTTCAGCAAGGATTTGTCACCTTTTTTGTAGAACAGGAACACCGCACCAACCATTAATCCACGCCTCGGAGGTTGTACCCTTTTGGATGACGGATTTAAAGAGATTCGCTAGCTCTCTCAGGACTGGAGCCCCGCCCGCTTCAAGGAGCTCTGTCATTATTCCGTCATCACCAGATGCCTTGTTGTTCTTTTGCTGCTCGAGAGCCGTCTTAATCTCACACTGCTTGACATCCATCCATCTGGATGTCGACCAGTGCCCGTAAAAAACTTCGACTTCCTCGAGTATCTCGGACTTCGAAGTCACGATTCTGCCATCTGCAGTTCTTAGTTTAGTCAGATGGGATCTCGCTAATTGCTGAGCGAACACTTTCGAACCTCAGTTCTGCTTAATCGTGTCCTTAATGTCGCAGGCGTTGGAGCACCGAAGATTGCTTCGTGTCAGCTGCCTAATTTTTAAGTTTAAGGCCCTCTTTTCTGACGAAGACGCCTGCATGGATGGCAACTCTTGTCTTTCCTTCGTAAGTCCGAGAGTCTCCGAGGAAAGTTTTGACACCTTACTTTTTCACTGCGATGGGAAAAGTCTGCGGGACACGTCGCGTAGTGCTTTACCACCTCATCGGCTTTCTCGTCAACAGTGTGGTGGTTCCCAGCAGGGCAAATCGATTTTGGAGTTCCAGTTGGATCCTAGAGCGGCTTGGAGATGCGTAGGTCGGAGGGTATGCCTCATCATGCGGAATCTCTTAGCTCGAAAATGGATATTTAGAGAAGCAACATACGACATCGAACATTTTAGATTGAATATTAAAAAACTCGACGAACGGTTAAAAATCGTACAACATTCATAAAAACTACAATTTTCACAAACAGAAAAGACTATTCCTATATCCAAAGAAACAACAAACAGTGATCCAAACGATGAACGATGAAAACGGCATAGCAACACAAACGATACAAATAAAACAGACAAGAGTAGTGAATTTCAATTTCTTTTTTTTCAATTGGATACGACAATATACACTGTACTGTGCAGTGTGCGCCGGACGTACGGTGGAACATTGCCGAGACAGATAAGCCTATTGTTGATGTCGAGTCTCTTTAGAAAATTGGTGTCTTTTGTTTAGATACGCTTCACAGACGTATTAGAGTAGAGATTACCGTGCTATGTGTATATATCTTTATTTTTATGGTCACAGTGAGTACACAAAAGATAGATAGATAAGTTGATGAAGAGATGAATCACAGTTGAATTTTCTATACATCATCACGCATTTCTTCCCCGCCGGGAGAGGCAGAAGTGTAGTACAACCACATTTCGCCAGTTATTTTTCAAAATTGCCTATTGCCATTATCTGTCACATATACAGACTGCGAGCACTGAAAACAAAGCTTATGGGATTCATAATCTTTTCTTAGTCGATATCGGGTAGGAAAATATTCCAATCGGTTTACATCCAAATACACGCTCTATCTTGAACCAAATATCACGCACCATGCATAACTTATAATGATATTCAAATCGTCTTAAAATTTTACAACCACCCATAACTATGAGCGTTATGATAACTAATCCATTTCCATAATAACATTACAAATGCGAAAGTAAAGGCGTTGTCTGCGGGAGCAGACAAGCGACAGCGCGACGCGTCGCTAGTAGAACAATATCCATGAAGTTTTCATACAAATTGTTCTACTAGAGTCGCGGCTCGCCTGTTTGCGGGAGCCTTTACGCTGTCTGTCTATCACCTTTTCATGCCTAAACCACTGAACCGGTCGTTATGAAATTTGACAGATTGCCTTGCCGAACTACCTATTCTGTAAAAATCTCACTGCGAAAACCTTGGTAATAGTGGCTGTTAATAGCGTTAATCGCTAGCATCAGGTGGTATGACAATTCACTTCAAACTCTCTTCATCTAAGTTTTCGGGGTGAGATTTAACAGAATAGACCGGTTGGAAAAAGACATAGGCTACTTTTTATCCCGTATTAAAAAAATAATGATGAAATAGAAAATAAACGCGGACAAAGTCGCGGGCAACAGCTAGTTATCCATAAGAGGAAGTAAACATCTGATATAGTCGGTGTTACTCTTTCATACGCGGATCACCATGACTAATCGACATGGTTCTAAATAAAGCAGTTAAACTTAACTGTCTTTATCTTACGTAATGGCGTTAACTGATATGTTAATTTGAGTGAAATCGAGTTAAAGTGCGCTTAAAATTAATTGCAATGCTAGATTAATTGTATTTCCGTATTTTAATGTGGACAAGAGAATGAATGAGACTAGAGTGTTTTTGTTTTTTGTTGTGGATTTGCCAGACATAACCAATTTACTACTTTATACCTAAATGAAAATTGTCATGTTAAAATCTAAACAAGAAGAGTGATCAATCAAAGAGAACTTTAAGAAAAACATTGCCCTCCTTCTGGGGCAGTCGGTTAAAAAAACAGTGTGAAAGCTCCAGGGTGGCTCGCGAAATTCAATTTTTTTACGTTTTTTGCAATTTGCAGGCCAGTATTAGGTTGCATGTTGATTAAAATATGATTCGCGACCATGACAAATATGTATTTACAGAATTATATTCATTTAAGTCATCAATACAACTCTCATAAGACCAAATAATTCAAACCAATGAATGACTATTTCATGAAATCTTGATATTTCAGGATTATACTAACTAAGGAATTGTATTACTGATTCTCAATGAGTATAATTCTATAAAAGAATATTTGTTACGGTCGCGAATCACACTTTTATTAACATACACTCAGACACTGAGCTGCAAATTGCAAAAATCGTAAGAAAATTTGAATTTCGCGGGCTACCTTAGCACTTTCCCCTTAACGATTTCGCGGGAGCTTGACGTCTGTAGACGTAGTAACTATTGTGCCTCGCTTAGTACCCGCAAAATCATTAATAAAAGGCATAATATTATGTTTGAGGAATTGATGGCATGTGGTAATGTACAAAGGACCATCAGAAAATTATAAAGGAAAAACAACGGAAAAGAAAAGACTGATGCAAGTATCCAAAGTTCATACTTTGGATACTAGATGCACCCAAGATATTATTGACTTAGATGTTTAAAAAGAAATGAGTCGTCGCGGGACGCCTGCCAGATGTGAAACATCGAAACAATTTTGTATAGAAAATATGCATGCTAGGATGGTTTATTAAAGGAAATAAATATTGCACATTTAAAAACGAAATATTCAGATTTTTTTAAGGAAAAAAAAGTCTTTATTTAAATTTCCTTTGGCTGTTGGCTGTGGGGGCCGCGTCGCCACGCCAACAGCCGGTCTGACCCACCGCATTAGATGTTTCCCATCAATAAATATTAATTGTATCGCTGTAACAAGCTAATCTAATAGCATTGTAAACATTGGTGAATATGAAACACAACGCTCAAACTTATTATCCACAACCACAGTCACGACGCGCAAACTACTGGCACGCATTGTGCATTTTAATTAAATTTTCCCGGATGTTATTAAAACATGCAGCTCTAGCATATCATAAATGCCTCACAAGCTTTGCATGCGTCAAGAAAATTGCATAACAAAAGTCTTTTTTCATACATAGAAGGAACAAGCATCAGTATATTTTGAAAGTTGGCAACGTCGCAAATAACCGTCAAATATTCCGATGATTAAAAGGCTCCCGCAGACAGGCGCGACGCGATTTTGGTAGAACAATAAAATTTCTATTGAAGTTTTATTAGAAATTGTTCTACCTGCTAGAGTCGCATCGCACTGCGTCGCGTCTGTCCGCGGAAGCCTTTATTAAGGACATAATTCATTTTGTACCCAAAAACTAAACTGCCCGAAAAAAAAATGTTTTCTTATGGAAAATAATACCCTCACTATGTTTTACTATAAACCCAAATGTTTGCATGTCACATTATTATGACTAAGTGTTTTGGATCTGTATGTTTATTTAATACCGAAATTGTACCAACACTTATGGCGAATAAATTGACTTGAACGAAAGTCTACATTTAAGCTGCTATTTGAGGTTGAAAATACCAAAAATCTTATTTTTACCCGACTACGACAAAGCCAAAGGAGGGTTATGATTTTGGTAGGCTATGTACGTAAGTATGTATATACGAATGTTCACCTGTTCCCTCACCATCCTGTTCACTCCTAAACTACTCGTCGTATTTTGATAAAGAAGATATCGTTGGAAGCGTCATGTTGTTCGCGGGTTATAGGCTACATAAATTATGACGTCTCAAAAAATCCAACATGGCGGCTTATAGCGGAAGTAAAGTGCCACCGAAAAAAATTATAACTCCTATGGAGTAATTTCTGAAAATATATTGGTTATAATATCAATATTCATACATAAACCCCAAAAAATAATAAAACAATGTTGGTTCACACTGAATGTTTTCAATAACACTAAAAACGATTCTAAAATGTTATGTAGGCTGCGTATTGGAATGAATTTGATCCTATCCCCAAAATAATTGAAACAAAAAAGAAAGTTAAAAAATACTAGAACCCACCTACGACAAAAACGGCAACTAAAAGGTATAAACAAGACATCGTAACAAAATAACAACGGTTTCGGTTTTCATATCACATTTTATTTTAAACTAGCTATTTCAATACTTCCCTATTTGAATCGGCTTTTGTTCACAATGTTTTTGTTGTGGTTTTAAATTTTTTGAGCGGAACCCTAATTAATTTTCTAAAATAAACGTAGCCTAAGTTACAAGGAGTAACACAGCTATCTGCCAGTGAAAGTCCCGACCAAATCGGTCCAGCCGTTTCGGAGATTAGCCGGAACAAACAGACAGACAGACAAAAATTTTAAAAATTGCTTTTTTGTTATAATTATCGTTTAAACTTTCATATGTATTTAGTAAAAAGCTGTTATTTTGACATTACAAAGACACTTAAATATTATTTATTTGTATAGATGCATAGATACCTTAAGCATAACATTTTAAAAATACCGACTTTTTGAAAATAACAATTTAAATATTTTAGAACTACAAGTATTACAACATAGGGAGAATAGAAGCTAGAATTAACTCCCACACACTTAAATATTATTTATTTGTATAGATGCATAGATATTTTAAGCATAACATTTTAAAAATATCGACTTTTTGAAAATAACAATTTAAATATTTTAGAACTACAAGTATTACAACATAGGGAGAATAGAAGCTAGAATTAACTCCCACACACTTAAATATTATTTATTTGTATAGATGCATAGATTTTTTAAGCATAACATTTTAAAAATACCGACTTTTTGAAAATAACAATTTAAATATTTTAGAACTACAAGTATTACAACATAGGGAGAATAGAAGCTAGAATTAACTCCCTGCCTGCTGTTTGAGTTTGAAAGTACCAAAAATCATATTTTTGCCAACAATATTTTGGACACTCGTTGAAAGACACAAACAGTTACTGATTTGCGTTCTAAGCCTGTTACCCCATGGATATAATAAAATGGGTATTGGGTATTGGACAGCTATTTGTGACGTTGCCAACTTTGAGAACGCACCCTCTTGAAATACCAATAAAGAATAATAATTTTTTTAAGTACCTTTTATATTCATATTTCAATAAACTCCGATTCACCAATACCGAGGTCTCCAGACCATAAACGGTGAGCATACGTTTTAAAACAATGATTATAACCCTCGTATGCGCGGTCGTTACAAATCTCTTTTATTAATTTCTGACATCCGAAAACCTCATTTTATGCTTGAATAATTTATATGAAACCGATAGCCATTAACCCTGCAGGCGACAGGTGGGTCGCCTTCGACCGAGCCCAATGATTCGTAATGGTATAATGCTAGGCTTTCGTTCATATTTTCGGTTGACTTCATAACTCCCACGGACTTGGGTTTGGTATAATTTAGAGCAATGAGATGGAAAGATCAATGTTTTATAGACGTAAGTAAAACATGGATAAAAATCCTTGTTGTACAAACAACAAAACAAAGGAACAATAAATTGGGTGAAAAAAAAAAATAAAAAAAAAATGTATTATTCTTGTTCTCACCCAATTTATTGTTCCTTTGTTATCAATCATTGCTAGCTACACTGCTATAAAAATCTTTTGGCGCTTGACAGGCAAGCTGTGGTAAACATTTGTCACAGAGAGGCGTCTAATTTCAAAACCCGCTAAAACGATTATTCCTTGAAATCAACCCTTTCCACTCTTTTGAAAGTTTTCTCTACTCTGTACTATACTAAGTGACAAACTCATTTCCGAGCAAATCCCTGTAGATAACAGTACCTACTACGTTGAGCCTCCAACCTCATGCTTGGCATCAAAATCCACTATAAATGGCATGGGTAAAATTCAAATTCCTCTACAACGTAATAAACCAATCACAGCACTTGTTTTTGCACCAAGTGACCTTACAAACACAACGCAACGCGTATGACGCAAGAAGTGCGATGAAATTTTATTGAATTTAAAACTCATCAATAACTCGATTTCCAGAAAAATCGTTTCAGCTGGTTTTGAAATTAGACGCCTCTTGTGCATTTGTTTTGTGAAATGTACCTATTGAAAGACATGATGGCGGTGTTAGTTCCGATTTTGCGCACGCACCGAAATATCCTTGTATAGCCATAACTTGACATTCCTCTTGAGAACAAGCTCTAAATGTCATAGAAAACCAAAATTGACATTAAGGTCAAACGCATCTTGGCCTAAAGCTGCTCAAGGCTAGTTCCAGTTCCCTTATAGTCTCCATTAATTAAATGAACTGTCTAAATCAAGCGCCACGATTAATGGAATTGAACTCCAGTCGCCATGGATAGTTAAAGCTGGAACGTTAGTGGAAGGAACAAAAAGTATTTAACTATCACTTCCGTCGCCACTCGTTGATATACTTTGTTAGGCAATCGTGTAATTTCAATTGTCACCGGAGCCGAAGTAATTGAATAAGCATGGAGTTATGCCATTTGTTTTGGTTGTATGTTTACGATAATGATTAAGCTACTCGTGCATATTATTGTTAAGGTCTGCAGGGTTACATTTTTAACCGACTTCAATAAAGGAGGTTCTGTATTCGACCAGTATGTATGTATGTTTGTATGTCCGCGATTTTCTCTAAAACTAATGAACCAATTCTTATATTTCCTCCATTAACGTGATCTACATACTTTCCGGAAAGTTTTAGTATACAAGGTGTCATTGAAGGATTGACATTCCTTTAAAGCACGTAAAGAGAATCGTGTTCTTTACCCGTATACAAAAAATCAATCAAATCCAATGAATACTTTAGCCACAGGAAATTATTTTTCATTTTCTTATTTTTCAACATGATGTAGATCTGAGTCCGTAATAATAGGTAAACATTGCCACCGCTGCGCCCCGCACCCCGCACCGCACCGTTGATCAGTGACTTTTCGTAGATAAAGCGTGTTTACTTTTTATGCAGTTGATTCTGCTATTTATTTTGTTTGAAAACTGATTATTTTTAATTTTCCATTAACTACTAATCTTCTTGTTTTAAAATGTTTCGATGGATTAGTACTGTGCTCGTTTTCATTTAATGTACATCCAGATACACGTTGTCTATCACATTGGGTAAAATAATTATTCTTATGTACGAATTTATTTGCATAAATGTATGGCATTTCTATGCGAATGTTTAACCGACTTTATTCCTACTTAGTTTATGTGGATCATGTTCTAAGTTACTTAACTTCGTGTCACTGTAATTTACATAGCAGGTAGTGGTATTCGAATGTATGTGGGGTAATACCACAACTAAAAAGTGAAAAATAAAAACTTTTTTACAAAAAATAAAACCGACTTCCAAAATTACAAGTCTCGTCGGAGACGAAAAATAGTTTTTTCTCAACCACAAAGTGAAAAATAACTGATTTCGGAAGTCGGTACTTTTCACTTTGTGGTGTTTTTTTTTTGGAAGTCGGTTTTATTTTTTGTAAATAAGTTTTTATACCATAAGTATCTATTATCTATTATGTTAAAATATTTTGTAAATAAACACCTGCTCTTTTTGGGTGAATATTTATCAAACACACATTTGTACACTTAAAGCAATAATAGTGAAATAATACCATAATTAAGTTTAAATTTCTATTCACGGAACAATTTTCGATTTAAACTCCGCTGAAGTTCTAATCACCATTTTCTATTCTTCGCTAATTCCACAGTCACTTTACATAATCAATGTGTCAATGCGGCCGAATGACAGTTACAAACGACCCCGCCACGCGACCGCATCGGGTTAAACGTTCAATGTTTACTAATTATGCATCGCCTGTTTGCTCGACATTAATCAAATTAAATAAAGTAACGTGACTACCTCAATGGTCTGTACTCTAGAGTCGGAAAAAGTGTTATCAAAGTTTTTCCATGAGTCCGGATTTGTGTCCGGTTTATGCCAAGGGGCTCGCCCCATATTACATTGTGACTTAAACATACCTTACTGACGAAATATGGGTGACATATACACCTACTTACCCTTTCAGAAAATTCATTCGTAAGATGCCATTTAATATTTTAATATCTCAGGGAACTCTTTGAAGGTCGTTATGCATTATGCGTCACGGTAACTTGAAAGCGTCACGTCCGTCTCGTCTTTAAACTCGGTTTAGGTAAACGTCGGTTAATTAAGGGAACTTACTTCAAGTCACAGCTTCGAGTTGTTACGTTTATTCACTTAAGTTGTGACAGTTATATAAGAATAAGAATAAGAAACATTTATTTGCAGAAAATACAGGTGTTGCCAGTTATATGACAAGGAACGTTTCCTTAGGTAGCCCTTGAAAATTACAAGTCTCGTCGGAGACGAAAAATAGTTTTTTCTCAAACATGCTTGGAATTTCGAGCATTATTTTGACAACCTTCTTCGCGATAAATCAAAAATGTTGTACTGGTCAAATGCATGCTAGCAGCGGCCGGCAATGTTATAGTATGAAAATCCATATCCGTCGTGTTCAGCGGCGAATAAATTACTATGAAAACTCATATATCTGTCATGTAATTTAAAAATGGGACAAACTTTTTGCTTCGACACGTGGCAACCAAGGAGGTAACGTATCAAAGATTTTATTTAAATTTCGAAGTGGCTTAACAAATAATTCTGTTTAAAGTAAAAAGAAACAAATGAACATATATTGGTCCGTGAAAAATTATTGTTATTCATAATTGATTCTGGAATTTATAATTAATTGTTGAATTTCTGCGCATTATTTGAGAAAAGTACTATACAAGCCTTGGCCACAACCAGGTTTTGATGGACTTACGCATGTGTGCCTCGGCTTCGCCTCGGCTCACATTTTCACGTTCATCCATCAATGCTTCTGTTATCGGCCGCTGCAGTAATGTATCAAACTATTACCACACGGTCAGTAGCCTGTAACTCTTTTACGCTGCAGTAATTTTATTTTGAGAAACAATTTTATTTTGTCAATAGCAGCCCGGAGTTTGGATTTGGGCCCGTATGATGGCAACAGGCTCGACCTCTAGAATCTATTACATGGGACTTAAACAAAACTAGCGCAATGTGGGTGTAGGTACTATAGGTACACGTCTACCTAACACTTCAGATAAAAGAGGCGTGATGGTATGTTGTAAATTGTATTTTGATGAACAACTTCAAACCTTGCTTCTATAAACATACAGCTCAAGCTTTTTCAAAAACCTCGTCCATTTTACTCCGAGCTATTTGTCAGTAAGGTCGTATTTTTACTAGAAAATATTTCACTTTGCAATGCGTTGAAGGCTTTCATAGTTGCGGTGAACCGCGGTCAGAGTCTTGTGAAGGGAAATGTGTTGTAAACGGCTTTGTCCTTTAATACATAGCAGCGGTTTGTGTATACATTGTGAGTAGCATAAAATAAAAACGAGCTAGTATATCATGTGCTGTGTGTGGTTGGTATGTCGTAAATAAAGTAGGTACCTTAGGATGATGTGGTGTAACTTGGGAGAGAACGAGCAGGAGATGACATAATTTTTCAATTTTAGTCGTCGGCCATGTTGAAAAGAAAGGCGAAAAAGAATCCACACAACCACACTCTCTGATAAAATACACAACTACACACACACACTCACACACCACATTTACTCAAAATCTGCTGTTGTTTATTCTATGTAAACTAGCTTTTTTTTATTCACATTTTTGTAAATTTTATTAATTTATAATTATGAACTTGTGTGGTGTTTGTGTCACCAAGATACAGGCTGTGCCCAGTTTGGGACCAGCTGTTAAATCTGTCTAGTTTTCTGCTGGTTTAAAATGCCATGCATGTAAATTTTATGTTTGTGAACTATGTGTAAGTTTAAAATAAATGAATGTGAATTTTTTTTTTTTACTTTCAAACTTTCGAAATTGTAGGGAAAAGTATTACATGCTACGTAAAATTGAAAATATGTTATTTGAAGTGTCGCTGTGCGTTTCAGTTGGTAAAAAAACTTTCAGTCTTTCTTATATAACGACGCTCAATCTAAAATACAATATCTCCGGTTCACATTTTATCTACTATTTCCGAACAACCGGCTCACACCAAGGAATTGATATGTTATTCTTTTCAAAGTTCAAGTGAGATTTATTAATTCTATTTGTCGCCGGAATCAAGAGTGCGACCTGCTATCGCAAGCCGATATCTCCTCATCGTTCGTCCTCTCGGTTCCAGCTCCGCTAAATTGATTGTAGGTCCTCCTGATGCTCCGATTTTCCGATCACTCTTATCGAATAGCGACATTTTTCTTCAAAACTTCTTTGAAGATGGAACCGTTTGTTGGGTGTACATGACATCTTGTCTTGAGCTTACGAGTGTAAGAAAAAGGAGGTTGAAAGTTTTTGATTAGGGTTATTTGGGTTTTAATTATTGGATGTGCTGGAGTGTTACATCAATTATAATTTCGCTAAACCTGTTGATTTAATTTCACAATTTATCATAGTTATGATAACTTAATAATATCCACTAAACATGGGCCTCCTAATTACTATTACCATGAACATTTAGTATTGGATTAATTATTTCCACAATCAGCATGTTGCCTGATGTGGCGGACAGATTGGTGTTTGCTTTAATAATCATGTTTTTATCAAAACATAGGAGAACGTAGAGCGCTGTCTAAGAATATCTTTATCTTCATTCATTTTAAAATTTTGACAACGATCACGGCTGACATAATCGTGTTTTCTTATCCTGGAACACACGACGTTTCCTTACGGCTTACGTAAGTAATTCTGTCTGTTACCTTTTCACATCTAAACCACTACAGATAGGTGACCTGCACAGCTATTCATATAACTATTCGATACGCGTCCGTGCCGCATCGAACATGAACCAAAGGTAACGAAGGAGTCCTCTAAACGCTGTTCAAAAATGGAAAACCCGAAAATTTTGTCAGTTTGAATCAAATACACGACCGCTATTCTCCCGACTGCAAATAGCTGTTGGGAGCAAGGCAAATCATGTAATCGAAATGTGTCATTTTCGACACGATAGCCTGTCGAACGGTTGAGAATAGCTATGCTGGAACCTTGAAAAGGACATAGGCTACATTTAAAAAATGATGAAATACAAAATATACAAGTTATACAGGGTCAAATTAAATTAGCTAGCGAAACTCCGCAGACGTGATGGGTATCGATATCGATATCGACACGATAAAATAAAAACAAAAAAGATTTGATGGTTTTATTTTGGGGTCAAAGAAAAGGTCAAGAAAATCAGTTGTTTTTTTTTTGTTTTATCCTGTTTAAATAGTAGGTATATCGAAACCCATCCCGTCTGTGAAGTTTACACAAAAAAAAATTACTGATATTTCAAGTGACCCTAAAAAAATCTCATAAAACTAATTTATTTATTGTTTTATCATGTTTACCCATCATATCTGCGGAGGTTCTCTAGCTAAATTAATAACTAAAAAACGTTTTTCTCAAGCTGAATTCCATTACGATACAAAAACAACCCTTCAGTTTTTCTACATAGCCAGCGCTTCAGCTTATCCCTTCGCCGTACAAAAATCAACATTTTCCATTAGCCGGTCTTACTTTATAAACTTAAGTGAAACCTCGTTAACAGAAACTGTTACGGAAAACTTTGACTCAAGACCGAAGTTTGTGTTGCTCCTTCTAGACTATATTAATCTTGGATCAATTACAAAATTAGTATTAAAACTCTAGCTTGTTCCCTTTATAGGGCACAAACGAAATTTGTAGTAGACTAGTCTAACTTTAAGGTCGATTTTTTATTGATAAAATCGACCTTAAAGTTAGACTAATCAACTACAAATTTTTTATTGATAAAATCGACCTTAAAGTTAGACTAGTCAACTACAAATTTCGTTTGTGCCCTATAAAGGGTTAAGTTATGCAAAATGTTGCAATTTGATTTTGATTGGTACAAAACGCTTTGAAGGCGAATGCCACTTGTCTACTCGTATATAGTGGCCTTGTGTAGTTCGCGATCGAACTAGTTCGTATGAGCACTCTGACAGACGAACTACGCGAACTAGTTCTTAGATCCCTAGCTCCTTATTTCATTAGTTCGTTCGATAAGACGCGGGAGCGCCGCACCGCCCTAACTAGTCACGTCGCTCACTTAATTTTACACGCTTAGAATATAAACACATTTAGAATATTTTATACAAACTTAAGTAATATTTCTTTATTGTTTTTTATTTTTATTTTCTTATAAATAAATAAAAAATAAAAATCATTCAAAAATATATTACTAGTACAATGTAGATTACCTACAAAGTAAAAAATAACAGCAAAATATCATAGCTACTCTTACAAAAAAATGCATGCAGGAGCAGTAGCAAAATGTGCGATGTGCCTTTCTCTCTCTGGTTCGAGATCGAGACAGGAGCTGAGGAACTAAATGAAAGACTTAGTTCGTTAAGGAGCTGCGAACTAAACTGAGCGAAATATTATGCCCAAGATTATTGCCTAGGCCCTTTTTTTTACTTATCCTATACTGTCCCACTGCTGGACAAAGGCCTCCCCCAAGTCTTTCCTGGAACTCTTTTCTCTCGCCACAACAAACCAGCCCTGACGGTACGCTTCCTGGTCATCCCGCCTCCTCTTTCTGGGCCGGCTTCGGCGGCGCTGCCCATCTTCAGGTATCCATTGTGTAGAGACTTTTGTCCAGCGGTCATCGTGCATGTGACTGACGTGACCCGCCTAATCCCCTTTTTTTTCCTGGCCTGCGTCCATTAAACCCGATTTGGAACCGATTTCCGTGGTGTTCCGAATTCTGTCCTGTTTTTTTACGCCTAGGATGCTGCGATCGCTCTTTGGCAGACTCCATGGCGGAGCTTTTGCGACCCTAAAGACCCTAAAGTCAGTAAATCTGCTATCAAATCTCCTGACGTATGATTGGTTGTTGGAAATAGCGACATTTAGGTTTTGACAACATAATTATTATTCAATAGAATCCGTTTTCAAAAACCTGGTATTGACGCATTGCCTTTGATAGCTATAGGAACCCCAGTTTATGGCTTGCGTACGTGACCATCTTCCACATAAAACTTAGGTATGACGAAGACAAATAAAGATAATACCACACTACACCCACCACTAAAGCGTCATAAATAAATAAATAACAGTAAACATCTTCACGTCCGTGTAGTTTCCGTGTAAAATGGTCCAATCCGCATATTTCCCCCGACGCAACTCCTTTACGTTACAGCTCGCAGCTTACACTATTATGTTAGCGTTATGATTTTACATAAAACCTCTTACTTTTATAGCTACTGCTATTATGTGCTATAACGGCACTTGTATTAAAGTGCTCGTATGTTTTACCTCTAGGACTCCAAAATGATATAAGCAGATTTGCCTCGTTTTATATTTACAACGCTGCATTTTCCACTGCCTGTGTATGGGTTGCATCAACGAGGTGTAACGGCTAAGGCTTTGCAGGGACTGCGTAGGCCGTTAACGATTATATAGCTGTAAAAAAATAAAGAAAACTATTACAAGTTAGTTTCATACATACTAATATATTGTAATTGGAAGGATGCCTAGGTAAAAAAAAGAAATCCTATTTAGTCCGTCAGTCAGATAATAAAAAATATTAGATATGTATGTTTTGCTTTATCATCGTATTAATAAAAAAATATTTAGATAAAACTCAATAAAGTAGCGGAGTAGGGGCTCGCTACGTCACAACTCAGTATAAAATCTAGCAAGGCAATCGTCATGCCACATTTTAACTCAATTAAAACTCTGATTAAGTAAAAAAAGCAAAAAATACATGTCCAATATTTCAAATAATTTACCTGACGGACAAAAAAAATTAGTCTTCATCCCTATTATAGTCGTAGTTCATGGCTAGGTCGTATGTCTCTGACTGATCTGAGTACTCGCACTTTAAAGTAAAAAGGGTACCGTCCTTTGTAGCATGAGACGCTGGGGGGCTTGCCAGCACAGGCTCAGCAAGAGGCCGGTCAGGCTTTCGTAAGACTGCAGTTAGCGTGCGTTGGGTTAGCATTGGCCGTAGGACGCCGGTAGCGCACAGGTCAGTTACGCGTTAGCTCGCCGGGCCCGGGTCGACGGCGCGTTGTGTTCCACGCGTGCCTCAGAGAGATGTCAGCACTAACTGATGGGATCCGCTAGAGCCATTTCAGAGCTAGGAGATGTCGTTTTATTTTTTTATTTTTCTATAAAACGCTCTATACGCTCTAAACGGTGCGTCGTAGGGCCATACTTCTCAGATTCTAAATGGTTTCTATGGTCAAGGTTAACCCGATACTGCAATAAAACTGCTAGATTTCCGGAAAAATAAATTTTTTTTCGTTGAAAATTTTCTACGTCCTCGCTCCATAGCGCCCCTAAGGCTACACTCCAACCGCGTAGAGAGCTCGAAAATTGCACCATTTCGGATAGGTTCAGTTTTCTTTTGGACATTCATTCATACAGAAATCGGGGCAGGCTGTGGGTCTACGAAGTGTACCCCCCTAAAGGTTGCGCTCCTGCTAGGACATTGACGTGAGCGTAGACGTCCATGAAAATATCGCCACATAGAACATTACAAAAACGCACAATTGATACCTAAAACCTAGTTATCAAAAGTTACTTATAGTACTTAAATAATTAGCCTTCAATAGATTTCCATTTAATGTAATAAGATCATACGAAATAATTCCCAATTCTGAAGTCCAATAAGTAGGTAGGTACTATCGACAAAACGGACGCCTTTACATCGTTGCTTTTTGTAAACACTGATTTATTGAAGGAACACTGCCACTATGGTCCTTTTCTCTCGTCAGAACAATAGAAAGTCGGAACGGCACAAAACACATGCAAGTAAGATTGTTTCAAAATTGGAAAGGCGTTTGTCGATAGCACTTCTATACGAGATCCATTTGATTCTAAAGGTTAGATTTTATTTACAGTTGTCAAATACTTCGATAATCAATTCGAAGCAGTATTTTTATCGACTAAATCTTAACTTGAAGAGTTTATCAAAGCAGCTAAATTACTAAACTTAGTTCTCAAAATGGCCATTGAGATATTTTATAGTCTTATCAAAGCAGTTTATATTGACTTAAGTTTGTTTCAGTGCTTAAGATGTTTTAAAATAAAAAATACTTATTTATTTATTTTGTAAAGTTTTGCTATCGAAAAAGGTCGTTGGCCTCAAATGGGTTCAAAGCTGCCAAGAAAAAAGGTTTGCAACTTTATCCATATGAATTTTCGTTCGGTCAAAGAAATAACGAGTTTTTGAGACCCATCGAAAATGTATTTCCAAAGTCTTTAATGCTCCGTTCCTTTAAACAAAAATTAATCGTTAATCGTTCTAATGGCAACATTTTTATTGCCAAACTGCCCAGTTTAGAAATTAGCTTAGGAATCTATTTATATGTGAGCGTCCAAGCAAAAAGGGTCCAGTTTTCGGCATTTAGTTTCCGAGATACACGCAGTTTTGTAAAGTTGGGTGAAAAAAATGCATTTCTCGATTTCAATTCATTATTAATTAATGCTCGATTATCTGCAAGTTCATATAAGTAGTAAATGACTTTATATGATGTTTCTAAGTACCAGAAAATGTGCTAACAAAGATCAGAAAATATACTAATTACCAAAAATCAAACTTTAAAAATGCTTTTTCTCAAATCAAGTTTTTCAGAGTATCAATTACAAAAGTCTGATAAAAAATGTGCCAGTTTTTGAATATTTTTAAATTCTTATTAACAATTGACTATTCTAGATACCGAATCTGGTCTTAACTCAATATCCCACTACTGGACCCTTTTTGCTTGGACGCCCACATATAAATAGATTCCTAAGCTAATTTTACCTGTGATAGATACCTATTTGCATATGGGAGGGTCTACTATGCAAAGCTATGAAGTATTTGCTTAATTATTGGTAAAGAATACAAGAGTCTTAATTTTAACCAATAATGGTCCGTAAATTATAGAAATCTGCCATAACGCGGCTTGCGGTAGGAGTAAACCAATAGAAATAGTCACGTAACGAAAAAGCGGTATGCCCAAAAAAGTTAGTTTCAAGTGTCAAAACTTTTTGTTTTTGTTTTTTAATACAAAGCTATCTAGTAAGTCTTAACTTAAACTAGATCACTCTGAATTAAAAAAAAAAAAAACAAAAACTTTGAAACTTGAGACCATAATAAACCATACTTTGTATATTAATACAAAGCCTAAAGCAAGCCTAAGCTTAAGTATGTAGTATTGTTTAAGTATGTATTAACATAATATACAGCGAAAGGAACTTTGTTCCAACCAATTTTCCCACGACACCGACACGACTTCCTAATTTTAACAAAACTTTTACTTAAAAACATACATAAGCTCACGCCTTTTTCCATTGGTACCCTATTGGAAAAAGGCGTGAGCTTATGTATGGCAGAAACCACAGAACGCCACCTGCTACGATCCTTACCCTTTTGCCTCGTTTACGTTCATATTATACAATTTTAACTACACTTTTATCAACCCTAAATGGACGTCTTTAGCATAATTGGATCTTTAGCATTTCTGGAGCATAAATGGCGGTTGCAACAGCGGCAGCGTCGACAGTAAATCACGGAAGACAACCCTTAAAAACAAAATATTGAGAAATTATTTACTTTCATCAAATTATTATAACAACAAGTCACACTGCCATTTTCCTCGGGCATTATTAATTGGCTCCCGGAAATTAATAAATTGACAGTTTACGACCTAACCCATTTCATTTCTTGTGTTTACAAAACAAATTAAAATTTAAAAGCTTTAATTATCTCAACCAAATCATACACCCAGTAAAACGTTCCCCACCTTGTTTTAAAGCCATAAAAAATATTCATATTTGATGTAATGATACTCTAAATAAACGAGAAAGGAAATTAAATGATTTTCAGCGGGTATAACGCGTAATAACCGGGCGTTTTGTTTAAACCCTTCTTTATAACAAATGACCCCGCTTGACCCTCACACAATTTGTTACAGCTTTAGGATTTAATCATTAACTTTGACCCCGAGCTTACAAACGACCCTAAACAACATAAATAACTAAATTCATATAAATTTCTCCTTCGCAGTTTTCAGTTTAATCTTTTGATAATATTTTGCACGTCACCATGCTTTTCGTCCACATAAAGTAAAAATGTGGAAGCCCAAGAACTTAATTTATTTGTGTTTACTTTTTACAAATATCGTAATGTTTATCACACAAACACAATATCACGACTATAATCTCCGAAGGGCTAGGTACAAAAGTACCTATAGTTCACCCACATTTCGCGAGTTATGGAATACAATACAACACACGTAAGAAGGAGGAATATTATGGTACCTCTTAGCCGACGCGACGTTAGCACGGACGCGAAAATAAGTCGGCGGGATTTTATCGCGCACTGGATTTTCAGCGCTCTGCTTAACGCCGAGAGTTGAAAATCCAACAGTGTATTTTTTCCACGCGTTGGAATGCACTCTGTTGGATTCTCAATGCTCGGCTTAACACCGAGAGTTGAAAATACGGTGCGCGATAAAATCCCGCCGCGTTATTTTCGCGTCCGTGCGAACGTTAGCACATAAGATAGATATTTAGACACACATGTACGAGCCTGATGTTAAGAAATCCTAAGAGAATAAAGTCTTTTATCTCTAAAAGGAAAAACACTGCAAAAAATAAACTATTACCTAGATCCTATTAGAAAGGAAATCTCGTAAAGTATGAGCAGGTACGAAGTTCTACTTTACCTGTGATCACATATAAAAATAGCTTACTAGGTAATATTTTTTGTTAGAGATAGAGCTAACTTATTATTATATATACAATGTGTCTGTACACAGTGTGACGAAAATTAAGGGTGAGGTACAGACCATCAAACTGAACAACTTTCTCCCGGGGACCAACATCGTAATCGCAAAAAAAATATCAGTCGTCTCATACATTTGTTCGAGTAGGTATTGAAGTTTTGTATGGGATGACTGATTTTTTTTTCACGATTATGATGTTGGTCCCCGGGAAAAAGTTGTTCAGTTTGATGGTCTTTACCTCCCCTTTAAGTTTTACTATTCCGAAACCAGACACCCTGTATATATACTAACCTATCATAAAATCTATGGAAATATGAGGTGGATATCGAAGAGTAGAATTAATTTTCATGTATCTATCTACTGTCGTATATACAGTTACCACCTTTCATATGGTACGTTTATGCGTGAGTGCTACCCAGTTAATGCAGTCGGCTGTACTTCGTGCGATTGCCGCATCCACAGCCGCATCCATATTTAGAGAACAGGGGTGATGCCTGGGTAAAAAATAAAATGTATTTATTCCGTGAGTCAGATAATAAAAAAATATTAGACGCGTATTTTTTGCTTTATCGTATTAATAAAAAATGACTTAGATAAAACGCATTAAAGTTGAGGAGTGGGGGCTCACTATCTCACAACTCAGTATAAAACCCAGCAAGTCGTGACGTCATGCCACATTTTATTTCAATGTATCGCCGTAATTTTTTGATTACGTAAAAAAAGAAAAAATACGGGTCCAATATTTTTTAATAATCTACTTGACGGACAAAAAAAGATTTTTAGTCATCAGCTCTATTGTATAGATTAGCTATCAGCGTATGCCTTATGAGATAGCGATAGTCTTTGACAGTCACTAGTAAATTGGTACTATTTAATGTATATGTATGGTAACAAGTTCCAAAGAAAGTGATGACAGCCGTTTGTTAATCCACGGTTGAGCGGTTGGTCTATGGCTAAAAACTGGGGCCAGACAAAAAGTTTAGATAAGCGAAGGAGAGGGAGAAAATATGCTTACTACTGTATCTAATAAGTGTGTACTGTTTCTTTGTCTCATTATTATTATTATTTAGTGACTTGTCTATAATTATTGCTACAGGTACTCTGTTTACGGCCGCATCCAATCAATCTATCTGTCAAAGTTCAAACGTAAATTATCCTATCAGATGGTAACGAACATCAATTAGGGAGTATACTTTCCTGCCAAGATCCAATTATTGAACGAAGACAGTACATAATTCCTTTATTGTTTCTTTCTCACGGCGCGCCGTGGAAAAATTTGTTCGTAACTTTTCCGTTAATTAAACCCCTAAGCTAATTATTTGTCGACAGAGTTATCGTTTGTTTTAATTTCCTTTCTGACACTATAGAATTATTACTTTGCAGATTTTGTTCCTATGGAATTTGTTTCCTGGTTTAATGAGGCCAACCCGGCCACCCATTTCCTGTGCGTGGGAATCATTATAGAAATAGCATTGTTTGCGAATAAATAGCTGATTTTATGAATAGATATGAAAGAGTCACAGGTTTGCAAAAGGGCTGCTGAAAACAGAGCGAATCGCTGTATGTGATACATGAAACATGTACATGTATATGTCACCGTAATATTATGAGAACTGTTAGTTTATAATCTATGGGTATTATTTCCATTAGATTATAAACTGTCGAAAAATTGTGAACTGGGTGAAATGGGTTAGGTTAGGTTAGGACTGTGACAAACCGCGCGCAAGCCGAGCGAGCGAAGCGAGCGGTGCCACGGTAGCGGCCAGCGAGCGCTACTTCCAAGTTGCTCGCAGCTAGGCAGGCTATTATTAGCGCAAGCGCGTTACGTCGCAAGCAAGTTTGATGCAAGTCCACAATCCGGTCCGGTCTGTTTCGGTTCCCCATGGATAGATTAGAAAGATAAACTATCGAAAAATAATGCTTTAATTTGTAAAGGGTTTGTTGCAGTTCACAATTTTGCGACAGATTATAAACTAACGAAGTTCATAATTATACGGTAACATACCTATCTTCTATACAATGTGTCTGTACACAGTGTGACGAAAATTAAGGGTGAGGTACAGACCATCAAACTGAACAACTTTCTCCCGGGGACCAACATCGTAATCGCAAAAAAAATATCAGTCGTCTCATACATTTGTTCGAGTAGGTATTGAAGTTTTGTATGGGATGACTGATTTTTTTTTCACGATTACGATGTTGGTCCCCGGGAAAAAGTTGTTCAGTTTGATGGTCTTTACCTCCCCTTTAAGTTTTACTATTCCGAAACCAGACACCCTGTATACTACATTTTAAATTAAAGTCGCTGTTCGTGTCTGTCTGTGTGACCGCGTTGTTCTCGTAAACTACACAACGGATTTTGATGCGGTTTTCACCATCATTTAAACAATTTATTCCGGAAGTTTTGTGTTTATAATACATTGATATTCAACATACTTAAAATAAAGAAATCCCGACGTTTTATCTCGGCGTAAATACAGCGCGATGCTGAGGCCCCCGCCTCGGCAAAGACCCCAGTAAAATATATAAAGGAAAATCATCAGTTGTGAATTATATATTTTCCAAGAAGACGCCTAAAGGACTTGTTATGATTATCGAAGCGTAGATCGTTGCTTTGAAGATTCTACCTCCGCCTAATCTATTCAAAATTACAAAGCTTTTTCTGCTTGTGTAAACTCCAGGGCACCGAACTTAAAGTTAATCAAAAACACATTTCTAACGATAAAATCGTGTAAAACGGAACTTGCCGAACTTTGTACGGACGAGAATAAAATAAAGATTGAAAATATTGCACCCGCATCATGCGATACAAGAACCGATACACATGGTAAAACGAATAGGTGTTCAGGCAACTAAAATTAACTATAAACTACGCAGATTATAAAACTATCAAAGTTATTATGGTTCAAGCGCTACTGCTGTGCATGAGGTCCTGGGTTCAATTCCTAAGTCAGGCAAAGTGTTATTGGGTTTTTCCATCAGGAATTTCTCAATAGCAGCCCGGAGCCTGGATCTGTGCCCGGTTGATGGCAATAGGCTCGCCCCCTATTACTTGGGACTTAAATATAACTGGCGAAATGTGGGTGTACTTAAAGTAAAGTCACGACCATTAATTTGTATACACGGAGCTACTTTTAAAACTGATTTTCTTCTACTGGATTGATTGTAATTTTATATTGTTACGAACATAGTGTTTTGGAACACATAGAATTATGAAATAGGTAGGCATCTCTAAATTTCTATCGTTATTCCACGAGAAAATCCCTTTTTAATTTCCCTAAGTTTATACATATTAATGCTCGTGACTTACGGGTTTACAGGCGGGATGATATGACGTGTGAAGATGTACCTACTAACTTCAAACGCCCTAAAGACTATCATACGAACAATCAGCATCTACCTGATGTCAGTTATCTCGATCTCACTGAGGCACAACTAGATAAACTTGAGCGATTTCAAAACTTTTTTCATACGATTTATATTTGGCCTGCGCAAACATGATCACATTTCTGAATTTTGTACAAAGCTCAAGTGGCTCTGTCCTTAAACATCATCATTACATATATTCCTTGCTCTTGTTTCATGTTTCTGTATAAATATATATTTATATACAGGATTAGTTTTCAATAACCGGCCAAATTTTCACAGGGTGTTCTACCCATGAATATTAACAACTTTCACTGTGGGGCCAACTCTAAAATCACGAAAAAAAATCTGCTGTTTCATACAAAAGTTCAATACCTACTCGGCCAAAAATTATGAAACAGCCGATTTTTTTCTCGCGATTTCAGAGTTGGTCCTATAGTGTAAGTTGTTCATATTCATGGGTAGATCACCCTGTGAAAATTTGGCTAGTGATTAAAAAATTGCCCTGTAAATATATATATATATGTTTGTGTTTATTGTATAAGTAAATGGTACACCACTGACTACCTACAGTATTGTCTCTCCTTTTACCTTAAATCCATCCAAAGATTGTCTTTAAAAGATCGCTGTTAGCAATAAGACCGCCCACTGTGTCACTCCTTGTAATTTTTTTGCTTTTATATCTGTAATATTTATGGTATACATAACAAAGAGTGTTCCATTCTATTTCATTCTTCTATTGTGTATCGTGAAAAAGCTATTTATGAGAAAAGCTCATCCTGTGGTAAAAAAATAAGTCCGTCAGTAAGACGGTTAAAGGGGCTAACACTCTAGGGTGCGCCGTTCATATGATAAATTATATTTATTTCTGTAAATTTGTATGAAAAAAGAAATTACCTAAGTACCATAGTCCTCACATTCACAATAATTAAAATACTAATAATATTATACTTCACTAAGTAAATATTCATGTCATTGTGTATATGTTACGGCTACAGCCCGAAGTGCGGCTACACCTAGTTAGGTATGGCCGGTCGCAGTTGGTAAAACTTAGTTGTAGCCTATTAATTCACAGCTAGAACTACATAGGCGTAACCGATTGCAATCGACTAAAACTAGGTGTAGCCTTCATCATACCTTCCCAAAACATTACTTTCTCTTGTGCTTAAACGGACCCTGGCACTCGCCGGCCGCTGCCGCGGCACCGCTCGCTTAGCTCGCTCGGCTCGTGCGCTGTGTGGTCACTGTTATAACCTAACCTACCTTTCAGCCTACACCTAAGTTTAACCAACTGCTACCGGCTACACCTAGTTGTAGCCGGCTGAAACTAGGTGTAGCCGCACTTCGGGTTTTAGCCGTAACATATACATAGAATAATCATCAAATGCAAAGAGTATATACAAAAAAATGCAACAAAAACAACATTCAGTTGGCACAGCATTTTCTGGCACAGCAGACGTTTAATGAATGTTGAACGTGACTTGAAAGTTTACTATAAAAGTATATACATAGACTTAAGTATCGCAACTCATGGACGATCTTTAGCTGCTCCCCACTACGAGCAGCCAATTATTCACTGATGATTAATGACCAAAGGCTGTCCAAATTCTACCGAGGCAGTGATCTCACGCCCAACCTCCCGTCACAATAGTCAGTTCCTAAGGTACATACACTCCCTGCACACTTATTTCCTTTGCCAACAGTACCTACATGTATCGGATCGCAATCGGTAGCGCAATATCCGCAACCAGCTCGCTAGTTCCGACGTAATGACACCCAGATAAGAATTCAATATCGCCTACTTTAACATCTATCCTCTGGCGGTATTTCTGTGTCAACTGCAGTTGCAATCTGCTTTTTGTGTGAACTAGCTTCGGGGGAGGTTTATCGGGGTTGTGAAGACGATTTAAGTGATTAAAAAGCTGATAATGAAGAACTGGCGTTGAGGTGAAACTTAAAAGCTTACTTCCATATGAACCTAAGTACAGTAATTTGACTGATATATTGAAATATAGGGACTAATAAGCATGTCCTTCTGTATTTTTCTGTATATTATTGAAATATAATCTTTTTTAGGCAAGATTGAGCAACGAATGAACAGTACACATCACGTATGTTAGTAAAACCTAAATATCCTATAATGAGCTTTTTTTGGAACAATAACGTAGCTCGCAACCGGCAGGCGTGCGTGGTTGTCCAGATGTACAAATGTGGACTAAGCAAAACAATTAGGATCGTAACATGTGGCGTTCTGTAGTTTCTGCACACGCAAGAACACTTGCGTTTTTGTACGCAGTGTATGTATGTAGTCGCCACAGTACAGATCACACATAAATAATAATAACATAACATAACATCACGCCTGTACTCTCCCGAAAGGACAGGTAAAAAGGTACTGCGATATATTGGTGTACTTGGGGCGAGTCTATTGCCATCAACCGGGCACATATACAAGGTGTAACTTAAATAACGCACAACCTCTTAAGGGATCGTTGTACTCATCATTATGAACAGCTTTTACTATGGGGCCAAATCTGAAATCGCGAAAAAAAAATCTGCTGTTCCCTACATTTTGACGAGTTACGCGAACATAAATGTAAGGAACCTCAGATTTTTTTTCGCGATTTCAGGTTTGGTCCCATAGTAAAAGTTATTCGTAATGGTGAGTACAATGACCCCTTAAGAGGTTGTGCGTTAATTCCGGGACATATTGTATAGACTCTAGGCTGCTACTAAAAAAGTCCAGATGGAAAAATCCAATAACACTGCCCGACCAGGGAGTCGAACCCTGAACCTCATGTTGATCAGTAGCGCTTGCGATCGCTAGACCAACGAGGCATGTCAAATAATAATGTCACCGATATGATGTACTTACAATAAAACAAGTAGCACATGTATGTACCTATCTGATAAAATCAAAATCACTTACCTATGTACTTATTTACTTTAGAGTCTCGCGTGTAGTGTAGCGAAGGGGTGATCTTTTCTCAATGCAGTGCCAGGTTTCAGTATGTAAAGGGTGTTAACAATAAAAGTTCCGTATTGTCTACTTCGTCATACATTTCAGCTTTGCTATATATATTGGAGACACGAACATTTGTACGGATATACATAGTTCGATTTAAGCTATTTGCATGTTTGCAAGGTAACTGTTTGACAATAAAAAATCGAAAAGATGTTACCTACCTACCCATCTGTTTTTTTAGGGTTTCGTACCTCAAAAGGATAAAACGGAACCCTTAAAAGATCACTCGTGTGATTGTCTATCTATCTGTCTGTCACAGCCAGTTTGCTCCGAATCTAATGGACCGATATATAAATTTCTGTGACTCAAACGCGGACGTGTTACGTAAAGAAATGAATTTTGGCCATGGGGGGGAACTTTTGTGGACAAATGAGAAAAGAAAGTATTGCAAACTACACCGTGTGACGTATCAAATGAAAGGGCTTACTGTGGAGGTCTCGAATAGATATACAGTATTTTACATGGAGTGAGTGCCTATCTGACCTGCACAACCCAGTTACTTACTGGGTAATACCCCCAGGTACCAGTCATACCTCTTGGTATGACTGGTCAGACTTTATAGCTTCTGACTACTCGGAAGGACTGTCAAAGATCTACAAATAAAAGCCGGAATTCCGAGGCACGGAGGGGACTCGATATGTAATGAATGGTCACCCATGCACCAACCTTGGCAAGTGTAACTTAACCTTCAATCGACCCGTGTGGCTGTTATTACTTAGCCACGAGCCCCTCTACTAATCTACTCATTACAGAAAAGTTGAAAAACATCGGAACCTATTGGCAAAAACATATTAATGCACCATATTCTACATAAAACCCTTGCTGTTTAAAATATGCACTTATCAGGAGCAGGGTAATAGGAGCAGTGGTGGCCCAGTGGCAACGGCAGCGACTTGCGAGTCGTAAGTCACGGTCGTTGGTTCGAACCCAGACAGGCGCTTTACTTTGTGTATTTCATCACCACTGCTCTCAAAACGGTGAGGGAAAACATCACATGTGACATCTACCAACCCGCACTGGACACACGTAGTGGATTACGGCCCACTCCCTCTCACCGAGAGGAGGCCTGAGTCCCAGTAGTGGGAACATTATAGGTTGATTATGCTATGCACATATCCGAAATTTCTTCCTACCGAAATTACTTCAGAAACTTACATGAGAAGTTCGGCGAAGTCGGTGATAAATTCTTATAAGGCACGGAAACTTAGTTACAAATACATGCAAGCAACGCATAAAGTTGCGTGATACTGCTTGACGTGCTGGCTACCTAGTTTATTATGTTCAACTATAGATGTAGATGCAATACATTAATATAACAACAAAATAAGGACATAAATAGTAAATATTAAATATATAATATAACTTAGATATGATAAGCACCAGTTTTTGTAGTCCAGCACTTGCTCTTTCGATTTTGAATTGGTAGGATACAAATGATTTTTGTGATAACATAAATCTATGGTCTATCTATTTATACACGAAATCTCTTAAGGGGTCATTGTACTCATCATTATGAACAACTTTTACTAAGGAATCAAAACCGAAATCGCGAAATAAAATCAACTGTTCCCATTGAATTATTACTACGTAAGGACTGGGCGGACCGCATGTTACAACGACGCGACGCCTCAAACTTGGTCCCAGAACGGTATTTCCTAAACCGAAGTAAGCTAATCCGCGATCGGCTGTCTTCGGGAGCGGTCGTAAATTTTATACGCACAAATGCCAAGATGTGTCGTAAAGGGAACTACGACAAAATGCGTAATGAAAATCTTTCTATACAGGGTGTGGCGTAAATAGTGGTCCAACGTTAAGCGGTCAATACACCGTATATTCAGCTATCACATACCACAATTTGAAACTTTTTTCCACAGATCTCAGAATAAAACATTTTTATTCTTTTTAGAAAGTTTTACACCTTTCTTTACTAATTGGGCTGTACAATTCAGCTCTTTTTGAATAGAAATGGCTACAACTTTTGTTTAAATTAAGGAGTCAGTTATTATTATACTACTTTAGAATCTGCATTGATTGAATAAGTTTTTAAAATAATGGGCACCGACAGTGTCGTATATTTTTTTTTACACTATTCGCACCCCAAGTCACACAATTTTCTAGACACTTGAGTTACATTTTGAAATAAACACATTTTTCTTTTATTACCTATGAAATTACATTTACAAAATTACTTGCATGTGATAGCACATGTATTCCACAGTCATAAACAGAAAAAAATATGATAAAATAATATCTTTTTTAGAAATACAATAATAATATAATAATATATTTTTTTACAGCCACATTAGTAAAGCAATGTGTACATTTTTCAAAAAAGAATATAAAAATATTTTATTCTGAGATCTTTGGAAAAAAGTTTCAAATTGTGATATGTGATAGCTGAGTATACGGTGAATCGACCCATTAATGTTGGACCACTATTTACGCCACAGCCCTGTATCTAGTACGGTCTCAAAATTCAAATGTCAAAAGATTTTGTTTTTTTTTTTGCTCTGTATCAAATATAAATTCGGGGAATTCTAAGTAAGACGTCACTATATTTTTTTTTTTACTAACGACTTACAAAGTCTAAATAATTCGAGATACCGCATGTATTTGGCAATTTTTTTTTCGACTTAATGTGGATCACAGCTTAAAGAAGTTGGAGTTATTGAGATTGCACTGAAGCATGAAAGCTTCTAAAGTATGAACGCGTGTAACAATTTCTACCAGTCAACTCCCACCGCAAGCGGCGATAAAGAGCTTCGTTCCAAAAACAATTGATGATAGGACTACTACAAAACGCTGCAGTACAAAACTTAGAAACTTTGCCTCTGTGGCGCGGCGTTCTTGCTAATTCGGAAATACGAAGATTACCGAAGCGCATACTTAACACGTTCAACGCCACGGAATAAAATGATAAAGGAGATGTTTCAAAATGTATAGAGCCCCGGCCATGTATTGGTACACCCTACTAAAAAATGGGGAAACACAATTAAAACAGTTTCCAATCATCAAATTACTTTTAATTGGCTTTGTTTGGTAGTAAAGTACAAGAATGTACAATTGAAATTGCAACACACAACAAAAACCCATCATGGCGGTAAGTTGTCATGTTGATTGATTATTGACGTTTGACATGTTTACTTCTGTCATTTTACATTGTCAAAGAGAATCATAACATTGTCGTACTTTTAGTCTTTTGCAATATTATTTTAGATCTAATTGTATAGTCGAAAATCTATTAAAGAAATCTGACAGATTGTAGTAGCTTGATGTACTGGCGTCTGTACATAAATTATAGTCCAGTTAAGCAGACGATAACCTCATAGGTTGACCTGCGATATGCCAAGATTTTTATGTATAGCATAAACGTACAGAATACAAACATTCAATAGTCGAAATATTAACTCAGACAAAAACAATGTAGCGATCTTTTGATTCAACTATCAAAAGCAAAATCACAAAATCCAAAAAAACGAAAGCCAGGTTGTTAAAAATAACTCGAGACAACAGAACATCAGAACACGATCGACAACGAAAGCGACTGAAGTGACAGTAGACAATTCACGATCTATGATCAATTGTCGATCTATGGTTTACTGTCATTGGTTTTTAACTACAGAGTACCTAAATTGGCGAGACGCCATATTGAAAGTCAATAAAATATTTTTTTTTTTAAAAAAAAAACGTTGCCCCACACTAGGAAAATTGATAAATATCAAATTATTACAAGAGGAATATGCATTTATGCAATTTATCAGTATTTTTCCCGAACTCCACGGATTTTTCTCGATTTTTCGAGGTATTGTACATATTCTGGGCCCATTTTGAAACATCTCCTTTCCATTCAGGCCATGTCGGACAATGTTGGGCGACATGAGTTATCTTCATATTTATATTTCTGCAGTTATGTCAATGTTTTGTAAGTTAAAAATGCATAAATATGCATTTTAATAAATATTATTTATCATTATCATTAAAAAAAAAAAATATTATTAATAAAACGAAAAGTCGATTTTTAGTCAATTTAAATTTTTTGTGTGGCTTACAGGGAAAGTTAAGTGTCGCCCAGCATTGTCCGACATGGCGGTGATCGTGTTAACTGTTTACCTGTACCTACCTTCATTATTGAAAATAGAACTCTCGAATACGATACTCGACTACAGAAGTAAAATTTTAAGTAATTAGGTACCATTTGTAAAGATCGCTTTTAGCTTAATACAACGGTAAAGGTTAAGATCAGACCAATATTTTTTGTATTAAGAATAAAACCAACGAAGCCGAAATTTATAACTCATTTCCATTTAAGACATACCATTAATTTAATACCAAAATTGTTTTTATAAGTCAAACGTCTACGTAAAAATTTGTTACAAGTCACATCTACAAAAACAAACAGAATCAACTTTTTTCATAAAGTAAATTTCATTCGCATTGTAACGCGATTTACGTTCGTCGTCCGAGCCTTGTTTTGTTTTTAAAAACAAACGTTTTTATTTTTCTGTTGTTTATTCTAATTGCAGGTTTTGTTGTGTGTGTAAACAGAACATAATTACGGATCAGAGGGGGAGGGGGGGTGATGGCAGGGTGCCAACACTTCGGAGTAAAAGCTTTTTCGTTTAAGCCCGAGGGCCGCCATTCAAGCGGCTCGTTTTAGCTATTCACAAAGATTTAAATCGCTAGATTTGCCCTCACCGTGCTTGGTCACGCGAAAAAGTGTCCGTACTGAGAAGAGTGAGCTCACACATAATTAAATAGCGTTTCCATGACAATCAAGTGAAGTCACTGCGTCATTGTGTGTCAGAGGTGTCTAAACGAAACAGAGACGCCACTATCTTTTGACGCGGTAGCCGGTAGGGCGAATCTAACGATTTAATTCTTTGGCTATTTGGTGTCGAACGTCGTAAATATTTACAGTAGCCCATAAACTACTGGAATGGTGATTTTCATGAATGTTACTGCTTGTAAATAAAATTGAGAAATTATCGGGTGCGTTATCTTGTATGTTTGATAAGTTCTCCTGAGTTTTCCTACAAACAATGCGATGCATGTAACCAAGGAGTTTAGTAAGGGCCGATTCGACCAAACAGGAATAAATTTTATTCTCGGAATAAAATTGACATCTGACACTTTTTGTATAGAAAATCTGTCAAAAATTAAAAATTAATTCGCTGGATTAGATTTATACTAGGTATAAAAGTTTGTTCAAATCCGCCCTTAGCAGTTTAAGTTATATTTAAATTACTTATTAGCTAATAGGCTTGATTGTAATGTGAATAAAAATTACTGTGATACATTTTATTAGAGAAAATAAAATCTATCCTCGAATGGATGTGCCATTACCTATTTTTGTATACCATTAGCTTTTATACACGACGATCAAAGTTGAGCAGAACGCAATATTCATTTCATACGCAATGAAACAAAAAGAAGTAGCCAGTCATGGGAACTGCCGACAGAAGTGGAAACTGGGTAATATTAGTATGTAGTAATATTAATGTAATGTTATTGAATTTTTAATTGTACTGAATGTTTAATTGTAATGTTATTGATTTTTATTTTTTGTTATATTTTATAATTTATTGTGATATGCATATGAATGTGTTGGTTTTACAATTTTAATAAACGTGATTTTATTTATTAATTTTTAAGACTTCAAACACAATGTGAATTGTTCATGAATACAAAATTGAATTGAATTGAACTTAAAACATTACAGGCCGCTGCGCGTCGCCAGTCTGGCGCAATACATCATGTTAGCATGTCGATGATGCGAGCACGTCGCATTTCGTATGTCGCGAATCCATAAGATTTTCCCGTAACAAAAAGCGCTCGACGCGCCTTAAGAAGTTTTTTTTTACTTCAAAAATTTAAACTTATCCTCGTGTATTCAGAACAAACAGTCTGTCCAAACATATACATTGTGTAACAAAAACCCTGTCTGATCCTAAAAGTGCACATAGGTACTGCAATAACATTAGGTACTAAAAAGTAATAAAAATCTTATTATTAAGTATTGAAAATAAAAAAGTTATTGCTATTTAAAATTCACGTTTTCAGTACCAAGAATATCCCGATTCCATTAAAAATTAACAAATTTTCAAGAAGGGTCATAAGTTATGACCTGTACTAACCGGGTAAAATTCCCCATTGAAACAACTGGGGGGTATTTTTTTCTTTTTTCCTTAAAATTACCACAGAAATAGACTCTCAGTACGATACAAAACAACACCCTCACGGATCGGACAGAGTTTACCCTGTAAAGTTCCCCATTGAAATAAAATGGGGGTATTTTTTTTTCCTGAAAATTAACACATAAATAGACTCTCAGTACGATACTTAACAACACCCTCACGGATCGGATAGGGTTTAACCCTGTAATGTTCCCCATTGAAATAAAATGGGGGGTATTTTTTTTTCCTGAAAATTAACACATAAATAGACTCTCAGTACGATATTTAACAACACCCTCACGGATGAAACAGGGTTTACCCTGTAAAGTTCCCCATGGAAATCAAATGGGGAGTATTTTTTTTCCTGAAAATTAACACATAAATAGACTCTCAGTACTATACTTAACAACACCTTCACGGATCGGACAGGGTTTTTGGAACAAAGTTCCTATACGCGGCTTGCGGTAGGAGTACATAAACTCGCAAGCACGATCTCCTACGAGGCGGCTTGCGCACTGGCCGGATCCCCGCCCTGGGACCTGGAGGCGAAATTACTCGCGTCATTGTATCGGTGGCGTGAGGAAATGCAGGTGCAGGTGCTCTCGGGGCATGGTTGCTTCGGGAAGTACCTGTGTCGCATAAACAGGGAGCCAGACGCCCGGTGTCACCACTGCGTCGACTGTCGGGAGGACACGGCACGGCATACGCTGGCAGAGTGTGCCGCTTGGGAGGAACCGCGCCGTGTCCTCATCTCTAGAGTAGGCAGTGACCTGTCGCTGCCGGCTGTCGTTAATTCGATGGTCGGCAGCGAGGAGTCCTGGGACGCGGTGGTTTCCTTCTGCGAGACAGTCATCTCGCAGAAGGAGGCTGCGGAAAGGGAGAGGGAGATCACATCCTCTCACCCAGCCCGCAGCAGGCGCACTGGGCGTCGGCGGAGGGCGAAAAACGCCCTCTTCCAGCCCCCCTAAATGGGTCCAGGGGCGACGGACTCGGGGACGTCCGTCGCCCCCCATACATCGGACCCGAGGTGGCGGCGCGTAGTGTTCCACGCGCGCCCCTCTTAGACGTCGCGGGGGGAGTCAAACACCTCACTCCCCCCCTCGACACGAGGAGAGGCCTGCCGTGGCGGGCCGGCACCAGCCGGGGGTTGCGGAAGGATCGTAAGTTCCCGCGACCCTCGGCGTAGGTGTGAGATGGAACACCGGGGTGGTTTTTAGTCAGTAAGAATCTGACAGACCCCTCCGCCCACCCCAGGGCGGAGGACATCCATGAGGATTTTCCACCCCGAAACAAAAAAAAAAAAGGAGTACATAAACTGGCAGAAATCGTGATTAACGAAATAGCGTTCATACTTGTATAAGTCACATGGAGGGGTCCATGCGACTTTCTTTTTTCGAATTTGAATTTGGTCAAAATGAAAATCCAAGATGACGGCTGCGAAAATTTTCAAATTTTTCGTCATGAGTGTCCTTATCATAGTTTTCGAGGATCCTTAAGAGCGTTGTCACATTTTGCACCTCTCTCGCTCACACAAAACCTAATTTTTAAGAATGTTAAATGAAAAAATGCTTTTTTGAAAAATGTAATCAATGGGCGGTCTACAAAATAATATTAATTTAATAGGTAGTTATTCAAAAACACATTTCTATTGTGTTATCTAATAAACTTATGTAATTAAGTGTTATGATCTGTTTTTGAGATGATGTAAATAAATGCCACAATAAAAATGTGTTTTTAATAATTACCTATTAAACTAATATTATTTTGTAGACCGCCCATTGATTACATTTTTCAAAAATGCATCTTTTCATTTAACGTTATTAAAAATTTGGTCCCGTGTGAGCGAGAGCGGTGCAAAATGTGACAACCCTCTTAAGCCGATAGTGAGGTCAAAAGGTAATCCAAGATGGCGGCTGCGAAAATTTCAAATTTTCGTCATGGGTGTCGTTTTCATAATTTTCGTGGGTGCCAAGGGGTACCAAGATGGTGGCTGCGAAAATTTTGTTTTTTTTTAATCATACTTGAGAAAGAACTTCGTTCCTGACAGGGGTCCCCCGACTGCACATGTTGTTATTATCCACAACCGCAGCTCATAGTTACTAGCGCAGCGACCGAAATTCATAATCATATCAAACCCAATTTCCGTCTACCACGTCACAACCTCTAACATTCGAATTTGGCTAGAAAAGCGTAGAGAAGCTTTGCTAACAAAAAGACCGCAGCAACAGTTCCGTCAAACGGGGCGCCCTCTAAGGGCCTGTGCCCACTGGTGGCGCGGCACAGCAAGGGATATTTATGCGATGAATAGGAATATAACTTAGTATGATAATAGAATTGAAAGAACAATGGCGAAATCTTTTTTTCAATAAGATCATCTGAAAGTGACACTTATACGAAAGAAATTCAATTAATTATCTACATGTTATCTCGTTAAAGCCGAGTAAAAAATAATGTTTAATGAAAAGTTATTTGACTACTTAATTTTAAAAGATTAGAAAATTGTTGGTTGGATTGGTTTAGTATTGCTATTTTATATATTTAGTTTCCTAAATAGTAGGTACAGCATAATTTTCGGGTGTTGATAACATTTATAGTTTGTTATTATATTTACATGAATTACATGAGTACCTAACACATTTATTTTGTTCATTCTGTGTTCTTCCTTATCTAAAGTAGGAAAAATATCAAATGTTATGGCAATTCTGAACCAAAAAGACTAGTATTCAAAGTCTAAAAAAAATATAGCTTGGTTGTTGACATTGACAACCGTTGACAGTTTACAACTCTTGACCCAAAGACAAAGAGTATAATAATAAATAGCCTTGATCAGAAGCTTGCGCTCTGTACTGTGTTATTCGAAAGTTCAACACTGAATAGCTATTAATCTCCGCCTTCTCTAACAAATAATTTTGAACAAACTAGCTCAAAAAATGACGCTGGACAGTTTCTGTATCGGTGTTGTCGTCAAACAAAAACGTACCTACCTCATGTAGATTTAGAAACTATAATATAAGAGATTTTTCATTTAAAGACGTACCACCTAATTTAATTTCAAGTAAAACAATGTATGGGAAGCTGCCATTACTTTTGTCAATGATAATCATCGTAGGTACAAAAACAAAGCTGCAGTATATTTAGGCATGCTGTGACATTGAAATTTAAATTTTATTGTCATAGTGTCATACTATTAAGTTGCATATAAAAATCACTTGCCGCGCCGTGCCACCAGTGGGCGCAGACCCTAAACGCTAACACAAATTCACCAAAGGAAGGTTGAAAACGTGTTACACTTGTCATTTTGTGGCTTTATCCAGCTCTGTGTTACTAGTTGCCCTGAATATATATGAATGGGGACAGGACATATTCGATATTTTTATTAAATGAATATTTGACTTGCTTCTAGAAATTAAATTGCACGCGAATTTTTTGTTGCATTTCATATCGTGTTTATTGTATGAAAGCCACCTTTGTTCCTATTTAATTTAGTTGTTTATTTCTTATTGTCTCGCCAAAAACCGATTGCTGACGTTGACGTGACGTGACGTGACGATAATCATTTACTCTATGTAAAAGGAGTCTAAGTTTTATACCTTATTGCTTTATGCCTATTGGCTTATCTCTTCAGTTTCTTTGTAAATGTAAGTTTATACTCTTACATTCAGTAAATAATTATTACACGTCAACGTTAGCAATCGGTTTTTGATCATATCATATCAGAACACTGATCACTATTACTAGAGCAATTCTTAAACTAACCTCATTTTCATTTCATTCATGCTTAGACCCATACCTCCTTACTAATAAACTTATTATATCAGGTGAATAGACACACCGATTTCTTTCTTGCAGCCGTCAGTAATTTGACTTTTGAAAGAAGAATACAAAGCGTTGTGTAAATATACAACGTTTATTAGTAAGGAGGTTAGACCTAAACACCGACATAAAACCTACGCACGGTAACACGTTCTTCAATCACAATCATCTGCCTTGTAGGCAAAGGCACGTTCACAAAATGCCTTGCATGTGCAATTTTCCCGACATGCGACAAGTGCGATTCGTTCAGTTTTCAATTCCGAACGGTGTCTCCCACAGGGCCTGTGTTGCTGACGGGAAGACAGGCCTGTGTCACACACAGACAAAGGTACAGTTAGCGTCGAAAATATAAAGACTAACAGACCTTTTAAAATGATCAGCCTAATTACGTAAGGGAAATAATTAACTGGTCCTCTAAAAACTTACTGATATACTAATGATGAACACTTTTTTTAAAATTTATGAACCTCTAAAAACTATTTGGCCTTCTAATGATGCTCACTTATTTTGAGAATGGGGCCTCTTTTAACATTTCTAGCCTTTTTTAACAGTTGATCGCAGTAACTATGCTAGGATATCAAACTTATTAGGTTAGGTTAGAACTGTGTCGTGCTACATCCAAGGTTGGTCGCAGTTTTTGGCTGTTTAGTATTTTTTGGATCCCAAAATAGAAATTATTAGAGGTTCACAAAAAGAAGTGCATTTATTAAATTAAAAACAGGTCATTACGTAACACACAATCATAGTCCCTTTAATTATCATTCCTTCGGCTACGTTGTAGAGCAGAAACAATATTTTGAAACATCTGAAGCAGTGGATTATGAATTCCCATCCAAATGAAAGGGAATGTGAGTGAATTACGCAATTTGGGTGCTAAAGAACTTCAAAAATTAATAAGTATAAACTCAACACCACAATTTTAGAATGACAATAGTTCACGACAGCTGTCATTCTGATTCTGACAAGTATTTTATTCATGTTTTTGTCTTGGCTATCTGTTCACTAAACTTATTCCGAATATTTTTAACCCACTTCAAAAAAGGAGGAGGTTCTCAGTTCGTCGGAATCTTTTTTTATATAATAATATGTATGTTCTCCGATTACTCGAAGAAGAAGATTTGGAGAATTCTTGTTTTGTTTGAAGGGGTTTCCCAGGTGGTCCCACTGTCATAAGGTCAGTTCTGATAATGGGGTCCTGGAGGAAACTCCTCAAAATAATAACTAATCGAATAATAACTAATCGAGAGAACTCTTCAAATATTATAGGCACACCTATAGCGATTTGGGTATTTTTTTATAGTAACTCATGCATTTTCTCTAAAAGGCACCATTTGGTGAAGTGGTACTGATGATGAAGACCACAGATGGCCACCGGAACTACGCAATAATATTAGTGTTTCACGGGTTGTGATTCGATTACTTTAACACTCTCACCGCCATGTGGTACGCCGGCCGCCCACGTAAATTCTAGTGCAGCAAGCAACTGTGTATATGCGTGACGGTTAGAGTGTTAATATGGTTGCTAAGCAATTTATGCTCGTCACAGTGCATATGGTGAAGTAAAACTGATGGTGAAGTACCAGGAGAACTCAACAATTAACGTCCCTGCATCGAGAAAAGCAATATTTTGTAAAAGGTGATGAGCAGTTTACATTAGGCTATTGTAACTTATAACTTACAAACCGATCCACTTACTTACAAGTGAAAAATAAAAACTGTTTTACAAAAAAAAAAACAACCAACTTCCAAAAAAACACTACAAAGCGTAAGAAAACTGCAAGTTGGTATTTGGCTGAGCCATCCCAAAGGTGGCGGCAATACTCCATGCAGGATCGGACTTGCGCTTTATAGAGAATTAAAAGCTGTCCAGGCGTAAAGTATCGCTTCACCCTATTTAGGATGCCCAGTTTCTTAGCCGCAGTTTGGGCTTTGTACTCGATGGTGGCGCCGAAGTTGAGACATGATGTCAACTCCATGCCTAGGAGCTCGAGCCGATCAGTTACAGGAACAGATGTACCCCGAAAAGTAGGAGTTTGATCGAACCGACTCCTTTTAGCGATAAAAAGACACGCCTGTGTTTTGGTGGCATTAAAAGAGACCAGATTATCATCACCTCACTGGGAGACAAGGCTTAAGGTCAAATCTGTCCGCTCTACCATGGCCTCTCTCAAGGAACGAACTTCGGCCCCGCTGGTTTTTGCGCTGGACAAGTATCTTTTTTTTTTTGTAAAAAAGTTTTGACAGCAGAAAATCCGTTTGCCCCTATATTTTTGACGGTAACTGTACAACTACATGTACTGGGCTATATGCCGATACAGCGATACTGCATCCATTTTAGTTTCTATAGTTTTATGGCGCTCCTTTGTAGTGGCCAGTGTTTTGTTTTCTTTATGATTCCTGCTAACTTGTGTTACGGATCTATGCGGGTAAAATAGGGGTTAGACCTAGTTTCACCAAGCACTAATCTGTCTTAATCAGGCGTTAAATTTAATTGCTGCCGTAGAGGTCCGTTAACTTACTAACCGACATTTAACCACGATTAGTCAGTTGCCAAAATGATCGAAATGAAAAACGCGAGTCTGTACTATATCTACGGCTAGCTAAAATGATGCATTGTCAGTCAACACAGACATGTGACGTTGCCACGTTTTATTTTGGTTGTTTTGACCACTATCCGATTAAGAGCGAATCACACAACAACACAACGCCAACAGCACCCTAACGCCAGGTTTTTTTTTTTTTCTGGTGGAACGCAAATGCCACTAACTTCGATGTTTATTTTATTGGTTAGTTTACTAATGTCTGATTATGAACAGCCGATCTATTCTGTAAACATCACACCGTGAGCACTTAGGTGAAGTGAGTTTGAAGTGAGCTCAATCCCTAGTAGAGTAAGGTGGGATGACAGTTCACATCACGCTCACTTCACCTAAATTTTCACGGTGGGATCTTTACAGAATAGCACCACAGTTTGGTGAAACTAGGTCTTAGTGTATTTTTCAATAGCGACGTTACGTTAGGAAAGAACAACAATACAGGTACTTACGTGTATTATTAACCCACATTTTGGGCTCGTTATCAGCCGCTTACCTATGGCGATTTACATACTGTTACCATTGTTATGTTGCAATTATAAATAGGACATGGACAACAACGTCAACAACTCGTTGATGCATGTGGCATTGAACCTCTCTATTGAACCATAACAAACTAACACAAAACAAAAGATTCGAAAGCTTGTAAGTAGGTACCATCTTGCGATAGCTAGTATTCTGAATTATTGGATCTATCCACCGCTCCAAAAAATAGAGAATTAAGACACATAAACAAGGTGTAATTTAAATAACCTCATAGGGGGTCACTGTTCTCATTATTTTGAACAACTTTTACTATGAGATCAAACCTGAAATCGCAAAAAAAATCAGCTGTTCTTTGCATTTATGTTTGCATAACTCGTCAAAATGTAGGTAACAGCTGATTTTTTTCCGTGATTTCATAATGATGAGTACAGTGGCCCCTTAAGAGGTTGTGCGTTATTTAAATAACAACTTGTATACATAGCAGTAGCGAAAGCATCATATAACACGATTCCTACCAGCTTCCCTTCAGAGGTTCGCATCAGCAACTCTGCCACTATTGAACAGTGCAACTGTATTGTATTCGATTCTTTATAAGTATTCCTATAATAATTTTAGAATGATAGTACCTAATTTAGTTGTGTTTATTTCTCTAAAACATTGAAAGTTTTGTTTATATAGTATTAGCGTCTTTTTGGTTTTGCTATTTGACGATAGATGGTGTTAAATTCAGTAAAGAAAAGACTTTTATTTTTAAGTTAATATTTTAATTTTTACTTTATTGGTAAGTAAGTTAAAACCGGCTTCTCTCTTTCATAAATTCACACCTCGCCGCTGATACATAGGTGACATAATTGCTTTTCCCTTCTCCTAATTTATTCGGAGTGGAAGCAGCATTTCTTCTTCTGTCATACTTCTCTATTAGTCATCATCTCGGTAGTCACCCCCTTTCTAGCCATATCATCGTTCACATAGTTCAGCCATCGTTTCTTTGGTCTTCCGCTACTCTTATAGCCATCCACATTGATACTCAAAACTTGTCTCACGTCATTTTCCTCCTTTATCTTACTTAACCAAACTTATCCTACAAACTTTTAACACCACTATTGGTTACCAAAACAGTTAACTTAGTCTGTAAGTCAGTCTCAATATTGTTCGTAAGATATCCTGTACCTCTCAGTTCGTTGGTTCAGCCCAGCCGAGCAGATTTTAGCTCAAATCTACCGTAAATAGATTTATCTCTGTTCATCGATTGTGTCGTCAGACACACTTAGCTTGATTGTTTCTATAACTTATTGTATTGTACTGTATTGGTTATTTTCTAAATGTTATTGTGTTTTTAGATGATTGGTTTGGGAGTATTTTTAACTTGACTTTGCAGACATACTTACTAGTAGCTCACACAGAAAAAAAGACAAGAAAAACTATTAGACTAGTAAAGTCGGTGCCTACTTACTAGCTTATTTCTAAAGAAATGCCTTTTCTTTTTCAATGTTTTTAGGGTTCCGTACCGCAAAAGGAAAAAACGGAACCCATACAGGACCACTCGTGTGTCTGTCTGTCCGTCTGTCACAGCCAATTTGCTCCGAAACTAATGGACCGATTAAGTTGAAATTTGGTACACATATCAAATTTGACCTAAACACGGGCATTTTACGTAAATATATGAATTTTGATCATGGGGGTCACTTTTGGGAGACAAATAAGAAAATTAAAAAAAAGTTTTGTACACTGTATCGTGAGACATATCAAATAAAAGGGCTTACTGTGACTGTCTGAAGGATATTTTTTTATAATTTTAAAATAAATGATTTTAAAGTTATTTAAGAAAATAGATGAAAATTTACCATTCCCCCTCTTATCTCCGAAACTGCTGAGCTTAAAATTAAAAAAAAAATACTGAGAATATTGTTCTATACCTACTTATAGATTATAGGAAAATTGACAAGAAGTCTATGGTCTTAAAACAAGTAAATCACTCAATATTGTGCGTACAAATATGCAATATTTGCAGTGGCGTGGTCCGACACGCACTTGGCCGGTATTTTTTTATGGTTTGCAAATCCCTACATGAATTTATTATGTTTCCAATTGTGTTTTAATATACTTAGGTAATACATTTTTCAATGTACTTACGTACTTTTACTACTTAACAATAACAGGCTTACAGTATTAGTTATTGTGTTTACTATCATAGGCTAAGTTCATACTAACACTTATAGGGATCACTTGGTCTGCAATAAAATTTTTGAATTTGAATATTAATTTTACGAAAAGGATAAAAATTACAATATTTCAATCTTGTCCAAAGGGTGAGGAAAAGAAAGAAAGTCAGTTTACTTACAAGTAAAAGTTAATGAAATTAGTTCTTGTAATCCATTTCTATGAAAACCTCTTTACTTGCGGTGCGCAGCGTGGTCAAGAACTTCCTTCTAGGAATTCTCCTTCAGTTTTCCTTTTGTCATTGTTCTTACAAAACTCGACATAATAATTAAATAAAAGTAAATAAAACGTCGCCATAAATGAGAATACGATTTTTTAAGTAAAGTTATTTAAAACTAGCAGTGCCCCGCGACTTCATTCGCGTGGAAGTCGTACGATATACAATACAGGGCAAAACTTGGGTAATCGGTAATAGTTTTGTTTTTTACTTGTAAAATTCGATTCATTGATCAGACTATTTTTTAAATTTACTGTGATATAGTAGACAAAATAAGTTTTGCTAACTTATATCTAAAAATGTGGCAAATACTATAATGATTGAAAAATGTACATTTATCAAGTCAGTAGTAACTTGGTAATAAAACACAATTATCTATCACCGAATAGCTGCATATCACGAATTAGCCAAGTTTTGCCCTACTAAAATAACAGCCACATTTTAATAAAACACCTCGTCCCCCGACCCTTCGCGTTGCATCGCCATCGCCCGCCTGCACTATTAGGTACTTCGTTTTCGCTTAGTGTTCTTTTTGACTTTTTTCTTTTTGCTCAGCTCCTAAGGGCCGTAGTGTAATGTTAAATAGCCTATAACTATCCTTGAGAATTGGGCTTCCAAATGCAAAAATAATTTTTCAAATCCGACTTTTTGTTCACAATTTAATTTTTTTGCGCGGTACCCTAATTATTTTTCTAAAATAAAAGTAAGCTACGTTACTCCTCGTAACATCAGCTATCTGACAGTGAAAGTCCCGTCAAAATCGGTCCAGTCATTTCGGAGATTAGCGGGAACAAACATACAGACAGATAGACAATAAATTTAAAAATTGCTTTTTATATATTTATTTATTTGGGACAAACAAACAGTAACACATTATATCTGCGCAAATAATATAAACAAAGATATTATATAAATGTGAAACTCACACCGTTATCCACAGCATTTTTTTATAAGTACATTATATACTTTCTTATGCATTTAGTAAAAAGTTGTTATTTTGACATTACAAAGAGACACTTCAATTTTATTTATTTTTATATAGTATAGATAAACGTAGCTTTGGTTGGGGCGTTCTAAAGGCCGATACATACCTGCCGAAGCGCAGCCTTCTGAGCGCAGTACCTACGACCAAATAAATAAAAGTCGAAATAAAACAAACTAATATCTCTGCCCGCTTCGATACTCACACGAAACACTGGTTTAGTTCTCGCCGTGAAAACCGCGCGACTGCGTTTCGCCAGGTGTGCGCCGGCCCTTATAGTACCTTCAAAGTCTTCAATATTGTTTTAGGACAGAAACTCGACGCTTATGCTAACATACTCTGAATATTTTAATTTTTGAATGTATTGATTAGATTCTAAAATGTTATTTGAATTTAGGACTACGCAGTGTGTTAGGCATTGTATATCTATTCTAAAGCATTAGCATAATATTCACTACTTACTCGTTTTAGTAGGCTATTGCCTACTAAAAACAAACTTTACGAATAGAGATCCATTGTAATATATTTCACTACTAGCTGTTGGCCGCGACTTCCCCCGGATGTCAATATTGCCCTATTTGAATCGGATTTTCACAATTTCATGGGTTTTATTTTTTTGTGCGGAACCCTAATTATTGTTCTAATATAAAAGTATCCTAAGTTACTCCTTATAACATCAGCTATCTGCCAATGAAAGTCCCGTCAAATACAGTCCAGCCGTTTCGGAGATTAGCCGGAATAAACAAACAGACAGACAGACAAAAATTTTAAAAATTGCTTTTTCATTATAGGTATGGTATATACTGTCATATTCATTTGGTAAAAAGCTGTTATTTTGACATTACAAACAGACACTTCTATGTTATTTATTTTTATAGATTTAAATAAGCAAAACTTTTTCATTTCTAAGTCACTAAATACAATTTCACTGTTAAAACTAAATAAAACCTAAGGTGCTTACATAAAGAAACAGGTTTCCGGTGCAGACAAACCCGTGCGGGTCGGTACCGATCGGTGCAGGGTAAATAAGGTAGACTGCACCGACAGATTTAAACCTGTTTCTTTATAAGTGAGCACATAACATGGGAATATGGGCCGTGAAGGAGACGGATGAAAAAAGATTGCATACAGCGGAGATGAGAATGTTGAGATGGATGTGTGGAGTGACGAAAATGGATAAAGTAAAAAATGAGTATATAAGGGGAAGTTTGAAAGTGGCGCCAGTGACAGAAAAGTTGAAAGGAAATCGTTTGGCTTGGTATGGACATGTGAAGAGGAGGGAGGAAACGCATGTGACTAAAAGAGTGATGAATATAAATGTTGATGGATGGAGAGGGAGAGGAAGGCCAAAGAAAAGATGGATGGATTGTGTGAGGAATGATATGAAAGAGAAGGGAGTGAATGATAGCGTGACTTTTGACAGGGGAAAATGGAAAGAGAAAACGTGTTGCGCCGACCCCAAGTAACATGGGACAAGGGCAGGAAGATGATGACATAACATGGGAATATTATACCTGCACCGATCGGTACCGACCCGCACAGACTCGCCTGTACCGGACACCTGTTTCTTTTTGCATAAAGAAACAGGTTACAGCTTTACATGTAAGCACACTTAGTACGGTTTCCGAAAACAAAACACATTTGTCCCTCTTTTCCCTAAAACGACTAACTAAACGATAAAGTTCAACTTTAAATTCAGTTACAACAGTTTAGCGCTTCTTATCAGGAAGTACGAACTTTAATTAAACTTTTATTATTAGAAAGACGCTATGTAATTGTCAAAATGCCTGTTTACATAACTTCACTTTTCGTCAGTTTAGTTTTCAATTCAATTATAAAGTTGTTCTTGACTGTCCTAAATGCCTTCGTTGCAATGATGGACATCAAGATAAAGTCTATTTAGAAAGCCTTGGAAAAGATCTTAGCAATGTATATACAACATGTCCCGGAATTAATGCACAATCTCTTAAGGAGTCAATGTACTCCTCATTATGAACAACTTTTATTATGGGACCAAACCTGAAATCGCGAAAAAAATCAGCTTTTCCCTACATTTATGTTCGCATAACTCGTCAAAATGTAGCGAACACATGATATTTTTTTCGCCCTTTCAGGTTTAATCCCATAGTAAAAGTTGTTCATAATGATGGGTACAATGGCCCCTTAACAGGTTGTGTGTTAATTCCGCGACATGTTATATATAAATCATAAAAAAATCGTTTAAATGTTTACAGAAATTCCGTTATCACCCGACTTTGGCGAAGCCAAAAAAGGAGGGTTATTTATTATTGTACATCCGCTTGAAATACCCATTACAGAATATGCACTCATACGACTAAACTGGATGCAAGAACAAAAAAGCAAAAATATCCTGCTCTATGACAAACAAACAAATAAAACCTCCTTTTTCGTGATGTTTTCGTCCCCGCACAGCTGGACTTACAGCGCCTTAAAAGCTTCACGACAATTAATTCCTAAACGGTATTTCCACACTATCACACATGTACAGCTTCAAAAGGCAAAACATTGTGGTAGCAACATGTAAAAGAGCTTATACAGAACGCTCGTCAGTTGAACAAACCAGATCGTTTTTCCTAGAACTGCAAACCATAATGAAACTGGGTCATTTTACAGAATGGTTCAACAATCAGAACTGAAGTTACAGTACAATAACTTGGACTCTAAACTATGATTGTGATTCTAACTACTCAGTTCTGGAACTTTCTCTACTCAATCTGGACTGCGGATGGCCCTTGCACTATATTTTTACAATAGTATTACATAATTAGACGTTTCCTACCTACTATATTCTACTATATACAAATAAATAAAATTGAAGTGTCTGTTTGTAATGTCAATATAACAGCTTTTTACTAAATGCAAAAGTATACATACATGTCCCGGAATTAACGCACAGCCTCTTAAGGGGTCATTGTACTCATGATTATGAATAACTTTTACTATGGGACCAAACCTAAAGTCGCGACAAAAGCATCAGTTGTTCCCTACATTTTGACGAGTCATGCGGACATAAATGTACGGAACAGCTGACTTTTTTTCGATTTGTTTTCTGTCTGTCCGCTTATTCCGGCTAATCCCCGAAATGGCTGGACCGATTTTGACGAGATTTTCACTGGCAGATAGCTGATGTGATAAGGAGTAACTACGGTTACTTTTATTTTAGAAAAAAAATTTTGTTCCGCGCCAAAAATTAAAATCCATTAAATGGTCAACTAAATCCGATTAAAATAGGGAAGTATTGACATACATGCGGATGAAGCCGCGAGCAACAACTAGTAATATTATAAAGGTGAAAGTTTGTATTTTTTTATGTCTGGTACTCAATCACGCAAAAACGCTATCATTATGAAATTTGACAGGTAGCATGAGAAGGACATAGGCTACTTTCATCCTGGATTGCAGATGAAGTCGCGAGAATAGCTAGTTTATTATAAATTATTGGCCCGATACCGTCTTTGAACTTCCAGATTTAATATAATACATTGCTAACAAAAAGTACGTATTGGCGACAATTTAAAGGCCATACACAACTTTTTAAGTCACCGTTTTCTTGCAATGCGTCTGTGTCTTGTGCCGTCTCTGTCACATTAAGATAATTTGTAGTAACAGAGCCACTTTTAAGAAGGTCTTAATGTTTAGTGGAGTTCGAGTATTCGAGTGATAGTCTCTAGTTTCTCCTGAGTTTGGGAATTTATTTATACCGTACAGAGGCGGACTTAATGCCTGAGGCCTATTCTACCAGTCAACCTTAGAGTGACGCAGAGACAAAACATAGCAGTTGCAACATAAGGGATAGATAGCTCGGAAATAACTATAAAATACAAGAATAAATACATAGATATATGCATACATACTTACAAACGGAATAAACATCGTCAGGAGAAATAACGAACGGTATCTATGTCTAACGTCTTTTACAATGGAAGTCAGAAATATATTATTATTAGCTTTTGCCTGTGGCTTCGTCCGCGTGTAGGTCGGAAATTATCCCACAGCAACGTTCTACCGAGATAAAAAATATCCTATTTCCTAACCCACCTCTAGGACTACCAGTGTGCCAAATTTCATCAAAATCCGTTCAGCCCGTTAAGGCGTAAAAAGATAACAGACCGAACTACTTTCGCATTTATAATACCACAAGTTTGGATAATTCGACTTCCCCTTCACAAGCTACCGATCACGAACTAACGATTTCACCCTAATATTATTCTACACAACATCACGCCTTGTTTCCCCGAAGGGTTGGGCAGAGGTGTACCTATAGTACACCCACATTTCGCCAGTTATTTTTAAGTCCCATGTAATAGGGGGCGAGCCTATTGCCATCAACCGAGCACAAATCCAGACTCCGGGCTGCTACTGAGAAATTCCAATTAGAAAGGACCTCATGATCAGCAGTAGCGCTGGCGACCACTAGACAAATGAAGCAGTCAACGGGGCAATATTATTCTATTCACCGATATATAAACCAATACAAATAAATAAAACTGAAGTGTCTATTTTTAATGACAAAATAACAGCTTTTTACTAAATACATATGAAAGTATATACGGTACTTCCTATAACAAAAAAGCATTTTTTTTTAAATTTTGGTCTGTCTGTCTGTTTGTTCCGGCTAATCTCCAAAACGGCTCGACCGATTTTGACGGGACTTTCACTGGCAGATAGCTGATGTTATAAGGAGTAACTCAGGCTACTCTTGTTTTAAAAAAGTATTAGCAATCCGATTAAAATAGGCAAGTTGTTTTCCAACATCCACGCGAACGAAGTGACGGGCACAGTTAGTTGCAAATATTAAATCGGGTCGCAACGCTAGTCTTGAGATAACGGGGGTAAATCAATTTGCGGCACATTCAGAGGCTGGCCGATTACAACAACGTCTACAGGGCTGCCGCAACTAAATACAGACGTTTCACGGTGTTCTAGACACTACCGAGAAATAGCCGTCTCTCATCAACATGGAGAATCTATCCTTGAGAGTATGAATGAGACCAGCTAGCTTTGCTTAAGACACCACAAAACATATCATACATTCATATCTGCAATTTGTATGCTGTATATCTACATAATAAAGAGTATTTTATTTTACCTAAGAAAACATGATTTGTTAGCACAAAATAATATGGACGGATAACAGGGTTTATTTTGAACTCTTGATTGATAAAACTGTCTTATTTTGCAGCCACTCGGTCAGTTGATGTTTGAGCCTCATGGTAAAAAATCTGTAACATATTATAGACAGACATAACACTTCTCCCAAGCTATAAAGTATTCCTACAACAGAGTCAAAATTATTGATGCTGTATTCCCAACTTGGAATATTCAATATCACAAGTGTTACCGGCTGCTGGCAACACCAAGTAGGCCTCCGCCGGGAATGACGTATCGTGCAGTGATTGATAAGTATCACGTTAGAAGAATTCATATTAAGAAATGCTCTATAAGTGATTCGATTATTTTAACATTTACATTTAAATCCTTAATTTAATATTATATACAACTTCCAATAATTACTTGATTGTATTTTGACTAAAATTGTAAAAGTATAAATAGGGTAGAACATAATTCTGACAGTTGGTCTTGGACAATACTTTGCTAAGAACGTGACTGCTCAAAAATATACCGTTATGTTAAAAGTACTAAAGAATTTTATTCGGCCAAACTCCTGCTTCGTTACGTTACCCCAGTGCTTAGGCGAAGCACCGGCGCGTCCTCGTGGAGGCGATCGGCGGCGGCGATCTCTCGCGTCCGGCCCTGGTCCAGACCATGGCACGGAACAAGAGTGCATGGGAAGCCGTCACCTCCTTCTGTGAAGCAGTAATGCTCGCGAAGGAGGAGGTGGAACGCGTGAGGGAGAGGCAATCTTTGCGCCCTCACGCCCCTAGTCGCCGCACGAGACGCCCCCTGGGCATCGAGAATCGAGAGCCGATTCCCGGCCACCGTAGGCGCGGGCTTGCGGACGGCAAGCAACGGGAAGCTCACCGTCCGGTAAGGACCAGGCCCGCGTCGACGGCGCGTTGTGTTCCACGCGCGCCTTCAAGAGATGTCAGCACTAACTGATGGGGTCCGCTATGGCCGATGCCTGCCAGGATCGTGGGTATGTTTGAAAGAGTTACCATGGCCCCTGGCTCAGGCAACTGAAGGAACACGGGTGGGTTTAGTCAGTAAAAGTCTGACACGTCCTCCCGCTCCACCCAGAGCGGGAGAAGTTATTTGATGATTTCCCACCCAAAAAAACAACCCCAGTGTTTTCGGTCAAACCCTTGTCTTATTCATACTGTTAGACATATTCCCTAGTGTTAAGCTACATCAATTTATGATATTTGGAGCCCGTTCGTTATTCAATATTGTTTCAAGCTGCTGGAATATTCATATATTGCGAAATATGTAGACCGCAAAGGCGGCAAATCTATTTTCTGAGAAAAAGAGTGAAGGCTTTAGAGATGTACTGCAACGTCTGCAGCTGCAGATAACGTGGTGTCGGTATATGAAACTTTCTCTGGTTTTTAAGGCGATACAAAAATAAATTGGGGGCTTTTTCGTTTAATTTTTGGATATATGTTTATATACAGGGTGTCTGGTTTCGGAATAGTAAAACTTAAAGGGGAGGTAAAGACCATCAAACTGAACAACTTTTTCCCGGGGACCAACATCGTAATCGTGAAAAAAAAATCAGTCATCCCATACAAAACTTCAATACCTACTCGAACAAATGTATGAGACGACTGATATTTTTTTTGCGATTACGATGTTGGTCCCCGGGAGAAAGTTGTTCAGTTTGATGGTCTGTACCTCACCCTTAATTTTCGTCACACTGTGTACAGACACATTGTATATGTTGACTATTTGATTAATATTCTGACTGAAGGAAAACGCAAATGGGTTAAATTTCCTCTATAGAATTTAATTCCAAAAAGACCTCTACTTTTTGATTTTTTTTTTTTCTGTAAAAAATAAAATCCTAAGTAATTTCATTGCATTCAAAAAGTGCGTATTAGGTAATTGAAAACTCTGGCTGAAAATAATTTTAATAGATGGCTTAATTTATTTTCAAACTGTTTTTTTTGGTTTGGCGCTTACGTTTTTTATTATTTTGGTTCCTGCGCATTGTTGCGCTCTCTTTTTTTACATGTGGACGTAATTATTAACTCTGTCACTTTCTTATTCCCGCCCAGTTCGGTTTTCCCAGTACATATCACCTTAAGAGTTCACGTAAATCTTGTAATTTTCAGACAAAGGGAAAGGGCTGAACACGTAAACGCTACAGCAGTACCAATTATGGTGGACATGGCTTCTGGTCTTCGATCTGCAACGTAAACGACTGGGTTGGGACATGATGAATATTCAGATATTTTACGGTTCTCTGCAAGCCTCCTAAAGTTGTGGTGGAGTGACGGGTCCTACTGAATTTATATGCATACCGAATATGGGATCACACTGCATGTGGGGTATGCTTAATTTTAGGAGCCGCTATGGTTTTGATTATTAATTTTACCTACCAAGTAATCTAGAACGCGCGCTTTACTTGTAGTAACCAAGTGTACAAACACGCTGTGAATATGTACGTGAAGACGAGTAGCGTCAGCACGACACACATACACACACACTTTCAACTTCGCCATGGTCTCGGACGGTACCGAGAGCTCCCGCGCTTACACACACATTCACAGCGTGTTTGTACACTTGATTACCACAAGCAAAGCGCGCGTCGCTTCGTGAGAGAAAAATGCTATAGATATATAGGGATACATTTAGTGTTGTTAACTTCGACTTGTGACTGTTGCGAGTTAGTAAAAAACCCAATATGTTACATATAACATGAGTTTGTGCTCTGACAGTGGTTGTCATTATCATCACGTCATCATGATGGACAAACACATTCTGACTGACTAACAGTGGTGTTTTTTAATAAAAAAAAGACTATTTATAAAGGGCTAAGAGTGATTTCTTAATAAAGACCTTTCAGAGGCAATTTACCCTTGCCGTTACAACAGACAGTCCTTCGCAGGTCATTCTATTCATAAACTAAATGTGTTAATTGACCACCATATGCAATACCATTCGCTAACCATGTACCAGGCCAGCCCTGACCAGCCACATAATCCGAGAGGCCGCATTGTCCTCAGATCATATTGTATGCGTGCATGCTCCATTGAGCTAAGTATTGTGTTGCCAATGGCTATTCGAATCATACGGAATTCACTCTCGGCTATATCGCATCGGTTTTATCGAATACTAGCTGTAGCCCGCGGCTTCGCCCGTATGGATGGCAATACTTCTTAATTTCATGGGTTTTAATTTTTTGCACGGAACCCTAATTCTTTTTCAGAAACAAAAGTATTATAACATTGGCTATCTGCCAGTGAAAGTCTCGTCAAATCGGACAAATAGACAGACAGACAATAATTTTAAAAGTTGCGTTTTTGTTGTATGTACCGTATCTACTTTTATATACCTACATTTAGTAATTATGTTACATGAGTCGACGTGACTAATCTATATTACCTAGTCAACTTGTTATTTTTGTGTTTGCGTTCTTTCTTTACGTCATGTTTATATACCTACATATATAAGGTAAAATTTTAGTAAGCGCAAATAATTTAAGGAGTTTATCTACTCATAAAACTAAACAACTTTTCCCAATAAACATGGGTCAAAATGTGAAAAACAAATTCTAACCCGATACTGAACCAGTCAGCTGAGCGTACAATTTATATGGACAGTCCAAAAAAAAAATCGTATTACGACCCATGTTTATTGGGAAAAGTTGCTCAGTTTTATGAGTATATAAACCCCTTAAAATATTTGCACTTACTAAAAATTTTACCTTATATATGTATATAAACGTATTGTTTTTCTTTCTTTCTTTCTATATACAAGATGTAACATAAATAACGCACAAACTCTTAAGGGATCATTATGAACAACTTTTACTATGGGACCAAACCTGAAATCGCGAAAAAAAAAGTCATTTGTTCCCTACATTTTGAGGAGTTATGCGAACATAAATGTAGGGAGCAGCTGATTTTTTTTTTTGCGATTTCAAGTTTGGCCCCATAGTAAAAGTTGTTCATAATGATGAGTACAATGACCCCTTAAGAGGTTGTGTGTTAATTATGTTACACCGTGTATATTTTCACTCACTCTTCTCTTCGATAGCTGTCTTCACGCCGGTTTAATAAAAACAAAAGCAATAAAAAAAAAACTTAAAAGAATGTTTAACCTACACCACAGTGAAAGCTTCATTAAACATCATTTTATCAATAAATGAATCGTTTACTGTATTTATAACGTTAATAGTTGACACTAAGCTTCGATTTAACTGACTGAATTATCGAGTGCTATTCAATGAAATTGATTAAAGTATAATAACTCATTTAATGTGTTGATTCAGTCGCCGTTATTCTCATCATCATACTCGTTTTATGCAGCTTTTACCCCGATATTAAAGAATTTAAATACAGCATTTTAAGTTAAAAATTAATAAAATTGTGAAATGTGATGGCTTTCGATGCAATTCAAATAATAAAATGCTAATGCAGAAAACGTTGTCAGAAAATCCTCTTAGAAATATTTTTCAGAGCTTATTTTTTTCCGACCACAATAATTCTTTGTCGCTTTTCTTTTGTGTAGGTATGACTTTTATTTTTGTCTTGGTTAGTCGCAAAGTTCAACGAACCCTAATTAACTCAATAAATGAAGGTAGTGCCTTGATAAGTTAAAAAATAAATACATAATTTAATTCATGTAAGACTTCTATTCATAGACAAGATCGAACATAGTGTCGTACACTGGTGACGAAAACAGAAGCAATCTAGGTTTTGTGCATGTGTCTAAAATCTTGCTATACTCTTTCCAACCATTTATTTTACTTTTGACATAAGCACGCTTATGAAGTTCCTTATTTATTGACAGGCAACCATAGACGAAAAAAAGTAATACTTCATAGACACTGTATCATCTTTACATTTTTATTTAAAATAAAATATCAATGTGTTAAATCCATTAAAACTTCTTCATAAATAAAGTCGATCGTTATAAGGAATCGAAGCGATAACGCATTAGGAAAAGTAAAATAAATGCTTGGAAAGAATAGACGGTTACCAAATCGCAGATGTCCAACTCTACTACTTTACCGATATTCTGGGTAGTGACTATGCGAATTAAAACAAATGAATCCGTCAGTAGATTATGATTTGTTCTATCTCACTTAATAAAGTTCATAAATTCATTTATTCATTCACTGACCGACAAAGCACAGCGTAAACCGCTGGGTCCAGAACCATGACAATTTGTACAAGAGTTCCCTAAATAACGAAGGTACATAAGAAATGAAATTCATCTCGTTTTTTTGCCGCTCGCGCCGCCATAATTATTAGAAAAATGGCGCCTAAAAACGAAAGCTTTTTGACTCCTTTTAGACTCAGTTGACATAGCGGCGCGAGCGGCAAAGATACGAGGTGGCAAAGTGAAAATTCGAAAATAGCACGTTGAAATCCATAAAGGCTCTTGCAAACAGGCGTGACACGCGACGAGCGGTGCCTTTGTGTCGCGCGTGATTCGCGTCACGTGTAGCGCCTGTTTGCAGGAGCCCTTAAATCACTAATTTTCAAAACTCCCGCAAAACTTTCCAGGTAGCCCCCTTTTTGAGCACCAAATGGCTGTACTACTTATCATACTTATCTTAGTTGCATCATCGATTTTTGGAAACTCATCCCCTAAGGCTCCCGTGAAGTTGTCGATGGAAAATCTCATCTGGTACATCCCAGCTTATAATCAAGGTAATAATTTGCTAAATAAACCAGCCTGTATCAACATAATTTCTCTGTGTCGAATATCATGACATAGAGACACGCGTCCTCGAAAAATGATCAATCACAGATTCATTAAAAGTTGTTATTTATTTAACACTTTGATGAACTTAATAAATATTCAACGGTATTATCGTGAAATTCGCACAGCACACGATTACCTACATATGTGTCGCAAAATGGACATCAAGCTTGATGGTTTGATTGTAGACCGAAAAAAGTGAAATGAATTATTTAGTAGAGCAGTGAAAAATTAGCAATCTCATAACATAACATCTCGCCTTGTTTCCCCAAAGGGTTAGGCAGAGATGTACATATAGTATACCCACATTTCGCCAGTTATGTTTAAGTCCCATGTAATAGGGGGCGAGCCTATTGCCATCAACCGGGCACAAATTCAGACTCCAGCACCCTAATTGCGTAACACACTATCAATCGGAAACTGAATCATTTTGAAGCAAATTGCTAATCCCTTGCTTCATAAGTTCAAAAAATTTGTCTGCTCAACACGTAAATAACGCAATGAATGTTGTTGAACTGTCAAAATGAAACCGATTCCTATTGATAATGTGTAACGCAATTGCCCCGCAGGCTGCTACTGTATTAACAATCTCGTTTATTATTTTACTCGTTAATTGCAAGCGTGATTTTATTTACTTATTTAAACCACAATTATAACACCTTTACAGAATCATCCAAGGCGATGTTATAACTTATATACTTAAGTCACAATGTTTACTCTTTACAAAAAATAAAATTACGTGTAAGCAAATTTACAAAGAATTATCTACTTACTACTATAACAATTATAAACATGGCAATGTTTATTATATCAGACCTTTTTCAATTATTATTTCTGCCATTTGAATGAATTTCGGCAGGTTTTGCCCAAATATATCCTCGTGATATACCTACGGGTAAGATGGATCATCATTTCAGCCGAAAGATGTCCACTGATGAACGTAGGCCATCGCCAATTCGACCGGTTCTATGCTTCTTGCATGCAGCGGTTTTCTGCGGCCTTCACCAGGTCATCAGTCCACCTTGTGGGCCTTCTAACGCTACGTCTTCCGGTAAAGATTGATACTGTGTATGATTCCATACATAAACAATCATGCACATATACATACAAATAAATTTTTAAGTGTCTATGTTTAATGTCAAAATAACAGCTTTTTACTAAATGCATACGAAAGTATATACGGCACTTATAACAAAAAAAAATTTTATTTTTTTTATTTTTGTGTGTCTGTCGGTCTGTCTATCTGTCTGACTGTCTGTCTGTTTGTTCCGGGTAATCTCCGTAACAGCTGAACCGATTTTGGCACGACTTTCACTGGTAGATAACTGATGTTACAAGAAGTAACTAAGGCTACTTTTATTTTAGAAAAAGAATTAGGGTTCCGCTCAAAAAAATTAAAACCTATGAAATGGTGAACAAAATCCGATTCAGATAGGGAAGTATTGACATGCACGCGAGCGAAGCTGCGGGCAACATCTAGTGTAATTATAAAAGAAGATTAATTTACCGTACTTTATGAAACGTTTGCAAAACCTACTCTTACTTCGACATGTAGGTAAGGTACACTTCCAACGATAAGTCAACTGTTTAGCGACGGTTCGTTTCCGATAGTGTGTGAAAGCGTACGTCGCGTCGTGTCGTTTGTCAACGGTGCTTGGTGCACTTTCCCTTGTATTAGCGGATGTTATTAACAGTTATGCAGGTGATAACAATGCTGTAGATGTTTAAAGGTAATGTATTATTTTTCCTACATGAATTTGTATATCGACTCGTAAAAGAGTAGGTAGTTCTAATGATCGCTGCAATCCTACCAGCCAGGCCATAGGGCTATAATCAAATAATTGTAAAGAGACCATTACATATCAGAATATACATAGAACTTACCCAATATACGACATATCTATTTTAATGAAATTCATATGGTTTTGACAGTACTCTTTTCCTGAAACTTAACCAAATAAGTAGGTACCATGGGAGAAACGAACATCTGTACACCGTAAGGACTATTCTTGCTTGCAGCGCTCAGCCGCTATAGAAACGCTTGCTATCAGAATGTGGTCATCTTATGCACGGGATTTTGTTTTCAAATTGGTCAGAAATAAGTTTTCTCGATAGTACCTCTTAGAAACCACCTATGTGTAGGCAGTACAAATCAATAAAATTAAAGTAAATAGGTACTGAAATATTTATAAAATCGTATTTAAAAAAACGGGCTATTTATGTACAAATGGCGCGACAACAATGACCCGGGAAAACAAACGAATCAAAGCGTAGGCTCTTCATTACGATTCATTAATTCCATTTGATTTTAGAACGCCGACTGGACTAATTGGAAGCCTAAATAATAGTCGATTTGTCAGCGAATGCCCCGCTTAAATCCATGAACAATAATTTATAGCTAGACTTTTTCATTTGTTTTTATTCCTTCTCAATAAAGCATAGCGCATTAAAACCTTCTTTGTTAGGTGCCTGACTTGGTAGTGCACTGACCTTTTATTCAGCCTGTCCGTGTGGTATATCTGCAACAAAAATGAATTCATAAATATTTTACTCGCTTTTGCATAAAATATTAAGTACCATACTGTGCTTTCCGACAATAGAAGTAGGAGATTTTTATAAACAGAAAAAAACTTTTTTGAAACAAAATAATGAGGTTGGCGCTAGTATAAGGCTTATAAGAATGAATGATGAAGAACAATGCTTTTGACCGAAACTTATAAAAAATACGGACTGGTGCTGAAACTAAGCTCTTAGATTTTCGGCATAGAGCTTCCGAGTCTAGTACGAAAAAAAGAAGCCAATGCTAGAGAGAGAGATTATGGCTCTGTGTTTTTTTCTAACATATGTAGGTATCTTGACTGTAATGCAGCTGTACATAGGAGAATCAGTTCAGTTTTCAACAAAATCCAATCAACTTCTGATATAAATAATTAGGATTTACAGTTGGATACAACTACGAGTGTATTTTAGTAAAGCGAACGGTAAATGCTGAAAGCGTGAGCTAGTTGTTTCAAACATTTTAAAAGCTTATCGGATTTGTATAAAATTCACGTGTGGATTTTGTGAGCCATGGCGTTAAGTTTGGAGTGTTGTTTTAGTTATGATAGAAAATTATACTCCAAAACGGTGAACGCTTGGAACCGCTTGCTTGCATGACTCCTGTTTTGGAGACTGTGATCTTCATCTTAGAAAGAAATCACTCATGACATTTTATTACAGGTACATAGGGCAAAAATTAAACATTAACACCCGGTTTCCGATTGGATAATTTGAAGTTGAGAAATTGTTAAACTCTATTTTGACATTACATAAGGTAAAAGCCCGCAAATTAAAAAATCTTTGCTAATAATGTAAGAAATTTTGAATTTCGCGAGCAACATTGACGGAATCATCTTATGTAACGCTACAGTAAACTACAAATTCTCATTTCAAAAAACGAGTAAGGCAACTGCAACCATGGACACGCGTCGACAGCTGCAGCAGTTGCCTCTCCCGTTGACGCCTGCCGCTCGTGTATATGAACACTAACAGCCTACGGAAATTTAAAAATATGTAGAATAAGTTTCAAACGCATAGCTGACATGGAAACGTTCCTCGCCTGTTCTAAGTTTAAATCATGTGGTTGCCAGGACCGGATTAGCCGCGTAGCAGTTGTAGCTAATTTTACAGGCCTCGCGCTTTGGGGGGCCCCGCGCTTGGACGTACATAAAAGCAAGTCTTGTTACCTAAACCTAACCTATTCCTGTTTATGTCGTACAAAGCTGGGAAATGGGAGTTCAATTTCTGTATGGATTGTCAAAAAAACCTCGAAGAACCTCTACTAACAATTTTTGAGCTAGCTTCGCTCGCTCTCGCATTTTCATTTCCTTTAGGACTTAATATTTTAACCTAACCGAAACCTTTCCAAGGTGCTAAAAAAGACAATTCCCAATGTCTACCGCAGGCGGCCCGTTGGTAAAATTTGCTACAGGCCCCGCGCTGGCTTATTCCGGCACTGGTGGTTGCCAGTTAATTGCATGGCGCGAATATGTGCCAAACCGCGGAACAACTTCCCCCTTGTGATGAGTTCACTCAAATATGAACTACTATCATAGAATCCATATAGAATCTGTACTACTATGATATAGAATTTAAATCATAAGGGAAAAGGTGGACAATATTTAATACCAAAGGTTTTCATACCAAAATTGTGCTGGTTTTCATTTCGTAATAATAGGTACTAATTAGCTGTCTACATGCAAAACATTTCTTCGGCTGAAGATACAAACATGTTTGGAGAGTAATACTAAATTGTAGGTATTATGTTCCTAAGGTACGCGTATGTTCTTAGGGTTCAAGTTCAAACGGCAGATTGAAGTTTGCACAGACAATCCAACATGATTCTCCAAAACTGAGCGATATCCATCTGTAGTAAAATCATTTTCACTGATTTTCTTGCCTAAAAGATGGTGTGTGCTTATGACCACATGATAGAAGTGAAAACTTATGACTGGAGCCGAGTATACTCGATTCAGCGTCACCGACCCAAGCGTGACGGTTCAGTTTGGTTCACTGTTCAAAAAAAGCGCAAAGTGCATCTAAAGAAGTTTTCACTTCAATAATTTCCATTATCTGAGTTCAATGACGCAATGCACCATGACGCGTATAAATCACGCGGCCACCACTTAACAATAGGTACGTCCAGCGTGAACACCCCTCCACAGATAAACTTCGCCCCACACCCGAACTCGACTCAATCAAGCATCAAACTTGTCTAAGCACGTTAGTGGAAAGTTCTGGGACAACAGTTTTGCTTCCGCACAAACACTACGTTATTAGAACTTGTGTGGAACAGCTTTATTGCTCATAAAATCACTTTAAACTCAAGCTCAAACTAAAACCTTAATTCAAATAAACCAATTACAGGCACTTTTGAATTGACAAGGGGTCGTTTAGTCAAAAAAATTAAGCTAGTTGCTCATTCCAAAGCGTAGTAGGTACCTATGGAGAAGAACGGGCAAGAAACTCCATGGACACTCTTTTAAATCAAAATATTGCTTACAAAATACATATTAGTTACTTCATTTATGTTGAAATTATACATGTGAAAACAATGTAGAAAGACGTGCACGTTAAAAGCGTCCGTAATAAAAAGATAAATACAAAAAAAAAAATGAAATATTAAAATCAGCCGTGAAAAAGAGATGGCCAATCCCTACAGACGGCGCCCGCTCACGAACATGACGCATGGATCAGCACCATTCAGCTCAACCATTTCGAAGGGAACTTAAAGATCCATCACACACGCCACCACCAGCGAGAGATTTGAGTGAGCATGACATACTTTCAGCCACCAGGGCACATTCAAGTCAGTGAAAGACGTACCCAGTAAACGATAGCTTTGATATAAAATGGAAAAATTGAGTGCCTCGTTGGTCTACTGGTCGCAAGCGCTACTGCTGAACATGAGGTCCTGGATTCGATTCCCGGGTAGAATTAAGTGTTAATAGGTTTTTCCATCTGGAAATATTCAGTAACAACCCGGAGTCTCACCCCCTATTGGGACGTGGGTGTACCATAGGTGCACCACTGCCAAACCTTTCGGAGAATATCTACACACACAAACACACACACATACATACAGGCGTGATTTTATGTTATGATATCTGGCTAAGGTAACCACCAAATAGGTATTATTAATTAATATATTTATATCTAACATCGTAGCATACCAAGGCGCACTTAAACATGAAAGCAGATTAAACATACCTACTTCACGATTAATGATACACTTCTAGTACATTTGTTATGTCCATTAAAATATAAAATAAGTTACCGGAATACATCAAAAATATAAATAAAAATAATATCTTTATCAATAAATTAAAACAATTTTTAATAATCAAAAGCTGCTACACTATTGGCGAATATTTTAGCGATAAATTTCAACAACAATAAAAACTATTTTTACATAATACCTACATTAAATTTTAAATTTCACTTTGAATATGAATTTATTTTAAAACACTAAAATACTGTTAATTTGAAATGAATATGGTAAACAATGCACAATTAGTAATAATAACATTCTACAAGACTCAATAAACATACATACATACATACATAAACTCACACCTTCTTCCCATGGGGGTAGGCAGAAACTACAGAACGCCACCTGCTACGATCCTTACATACTCCTTTTGCCTCGTTTACATTCATACATCTGGTCATACACGCACGCCGGTTGCGAGTACTACGCACCTGACCTTTCTGAAGAACATCACCAATAAGATCATTATATGTCTTCCTAGGGCGTCCCCTTCCGGCGTTTCCACTCACATCTGCCGTGTAAATACCTTTTGTTAGTCGACTTTCATTCATCCTCTCAACATGACCAAACCATCTAAGCATACTCTTTTCAATTTTTGTCACTACATCTTCTTTTAAACCGCACCGTTGCCTTATCACATCATTTCTCAGTCTATCATTTATTGTCACACCACACATGCTTCGCAAGGAACGCATTTCCACAGCATTTATTCTACTTTCATGCTTCTTTTGCCATACCCAACATTCACTTCCATACATAAGCGTAGGCACCAGCACACCATTGTGAACAGCCAGTCGGGCCTTTTTGGACATTAACTGGTTGGTCACAACTGCATGTATAGCACCATTAACTTTATTTCCCGCATTTACTCTCCTTTCCACATCTTCATCTATCTTTCCATCCCTTGTAAACAGTCTCCCCAAATATACAAACTCACTTTTTGCTCCACACTTTTATCATTTATTTTCACATCACACATCGATACGTTCTGTTCTCTTTCAAACACCATGACCTTCGTCTTATTCACATTTATATTCATCCCTTTCATATTGCATGCTTCATCCATGACAGTCACCATGTCTTGCAACTGTTCTGCTGACGATGCAAGTAGAACTTGATCATCTGCGTCATCAATAAAATAGTAAATATTTAGTTTATTATAATTTATAGTGTTAATAATGTAAATCGTGCATTATATAGTACTAAAATATATAAATACTTATGTATAAAATATAAATACCATAAAAGCAAATGATACTGTTTTAATTAAATATTTATATTTTTCTTAACAAAAAGCGCCTTCATCCTCTCTCCTATACAAAATTAACTTTGCTGTGTCCGACAGAGTCCATAATTGATTCGATGTTTTAACATACCAACTATTATATGTACACATTATGGAATGCAATAAAGTATTGAGTATTGAATAAGATGGCAAGACGAGCTTGACAGAACAGAAGAAGGAAGCAATTTTTTTTGTACAATGGCGTATTATTTTCTATAAATTCATGTAAGTACTTAGTTATCATTTAATTGTGCATTTGTGTGTTTTGCTATTTCTTTATACGAAGATTTCGCCCTATAAAAATTATACTATTTACTAAATTACTAACTACTTATCAATAACTTTAATTAAATCATTTAATTTTTATGGAGCCAAGTCAACATAACGAAAGAAAGATGACGATATTCCATAGTATGTTCATACGGAAGTCAGACTTTAAAAAACCACTTTCAATTTTCCGCTAAAAATCTTTTATCGCAAAAGAGCTCATTACCTAACAAATTAAGTACATACTACATCGCGAACAAAACTTTTAAATACCTTGTGAAGTAGTTTCAGACTACGTACAGATACTCGTCAAAACTTATTAAAGATTCCTTCTATTCTTTCACAGAATCAATATTGGGCGTCCTACTTTTTCGTCTGAAGAGGAATTTTACATGTTGTATCAAAAACTGATACAGATTTATCGAAAATAGTAGATTATACAACAAGTGAAAAAAAGGGAATTTAATTCGAGGGACAAATTTGGATCCTGAGAGCAGCGAAGGATTCTAGAGTAGAATCCCGAGCGCAGCGAGAGATTCTAGATTAGAATCCTGAGCGGAGTGAGGGGTACAAGGACCGAGATGATTTTTTTTTCACGAGTTGTGTACTCTACTTTTGACCTTTGACTGCGAGAAAATAAATAGTAGTATACAGGGTGGCGATTAGGTTATCACATTAATTGAAACCACGCATTCAGTACATGATTCTGGACCCCGCTGCGTTGAAATTTTTCATCGGTTATTAAAAACAAAATTTGCTGTTCCATACATTTTTGCCTACCTACGAGGTCAAAATGTATGGAAAAGCAAATTTTTTTTTAATAACCGACGAAAAATTTTAACGTAGCGGGGTTCAGAATTATGTACTGAATACGTGGTTTCAATTAATGTGATAACCTAATCGCCACCCTGTATATCTACTGTAATTGCTCCTTTAGAACGAAATGTTTCCGCAGTCAGTGTCTCATTTTTGTCACTGGAAGAACTCATTTTATTATAAATATGTTATTAGATTTTCCAATGACATAAAACAACCACGTTATCAGATAGAAAAGAACCTAACGAAAATTGGCGGGATATTTGGTTTTTACAATTTAATTATATAACTCTATGGACTAGCTCCATTTAGCCAGCCAGTATGTACTTTCCGCACGTTTTATTCAGTTTTTGTACATAATTCGTGCTTGTTCCAAATTCAAAATATTTTAATTCACTCTGTGACTAAAAGAGAGTTTATTCACTGTTATCGATTAATCAAATGCCCTTTTTCGAGTGGCAATGGTAAAAAGCATATTTTCCCGCTGAAAATTCTGTGGACAGTCAGAAAAGTCTTGTCTGTCTTGTTAGGCCCTGTTGATTCAGACCTTCATGATCAGCTAGTAAATGGATCTCAGTTAGTCCAAATATAAATGAATTTAGTTAGTGATCGCGTAATGTCATTGCTTTCCATCCTCTGTCACAAACAGCCAACCAGTAAGTACCTAGTGGTAACAAGTAATAATAGAGTCTATTTTCACCATACAACATGTCCCGGAATTAACGCAGAACCTCTTAAGGGGTCATTATGAACAACTTTTACTATAGGACCAATCCTGAAATCGCGGAAAAAGCAGTTGTTACATTTTGACGTGTTACGTGAACACAAATGTACGAAACACATGATTTTTTTTCGCGATTTCTGGTTTGGTCCCATAGCAAAAGTTGTTCATAATGATGAGTACACCCTTAAGAGGTTGTGCGTTAATTCCGGGACATGTCAGAATACGCAAAACAAATAAACGAGTTACGTAACAAACTCCAAATACCATCCCTTTTTCATATGACCATAACTCACACACTTCAACTACAAAGTGAATAAATTTCCGCAGCAAACTGCAAATAAACGTCGCCTCTGCAGTTGGAAGAGGAACATCAATAAAACATAACACACGGAGCATTATTCACGATCAAAATCAAATGAGATCGCCGACACTAGCGCCGAAGAATAGATCGTTCACTACTGTCAAAGGCATCCTCTCTTTTGCACCGCACTTCAGCACAAATAGGGTTGCCTGCTTGCATATCTAGTACATCATGAAAAGAAATAATATTGTTAAGTAATATAAAATTGTTCTGTCCTTTTAGCTACTGATATTTATCTACAACAAAGTGCTAAGTTCGACGGCTTACCTCTCTGCGCTGCCGTCACCACATGACGCTGGCAGAAAAGTCGACATCGGCTCAGTTGCCAAAGAAAAAAATAAAAGTTATAGCCAAACTGCCAATCCGAACGTGTTCAAAATCATGCGATACCCTATATTTTTTGGGCGTACTTTTGAACCAGTCAGTATTGTGCCTATATTCTCGGTATATCTTGCCAAAATGTTTTCAATCAACTCAGCCTATCGCAGTCCACTGCCAGACATAGTCCTCTCCCAGGCTGCGCCACAACACCCTGTCTTCCGCCTTAAGTCTGTCCCAGCCACCTTCTTAAGATCGTCAGTCCATCTAGCTGGGGGCGTCCCACACTACGCTTGCCGATACGTAGTCTCCACTCCAGAACTCGTCTGCTCCACCGGCCATCGGTCCTACCACAAACATGGCCAGCCAACTGCCACTTCAGTTTGCTTATTCTGCAGGCTATGTCGGTTACTCCGGTTCTTTTCTTAAAATGCTTTATGCATTTTTTTTAATTGACTATGGGTCTTTAGGTTGTGGATTTAAACCTAAAGACTAGCATTGCTGCCAGCCTCTGGGCACTTCTCCTATTGACAGCGATGCAGACGAATCGTTTGATGCCCATGATTCTTTCCCCCTTTTTTATTTACATACTAGTTGACCCGACAGACGTTGTCGAAAGTTTTTCAAAAAACACGTTGTCGAAAATGCACTTTCTGTTTTCCAGAATTTTCCCGGCAACTTTTCAATTTTTTCTTTCCGTAAAAACCTCAAATCGGACTATTACGAACATTTTAAAACAAAAATTTGCAAACCGGTCCAGCCGTTCTCAAGATATGCGTTTACCAACGAATATCATTTCATTTTTATAATAATAATATAATATATATAATTATTTATTATTTATTATTTATTTTTATTTTTTTATTATATATATAATTTTTATAATTTTAGTTTGTTCCGTTAATGACTTAAAATAATAATTTTAAGTCATTAACGGAACAATAATAATTTGTCTCCTGCATTTAATAGTAACAGTATCAATGCCGATTTGTACAATTTAATAACGTGTCCCATTTATTGTATGCAACAGGCAACACCTAGTCAAACGTGAATGGGTTTTCATTTGATTAATTTTATCATGTTTTGAGAGGCACAAATAGATTAATTAATTATTAACAAATACTGTCCTAGTATGTATAAATACGTACATATTATAAATTAGAGTCGCTTTTCGTGTCTGTCTGTCTGATCACTTTGTTCTTCTAAATTACGCATTTTGATGCGACTTACCAACATTTAGAGAATTTACTACCTTTTTCCCGCGGCTTCGCCCGCGCGGATGTCGGAAAATATCCCACAGGAACGTACTACCAAGATCAAGAGTACCCTATGTGTTAATCCAGGTTATAAACTGTCTGTGCGCCAAATTTTATACTAATCAAAAAGACGGAATCAAGAAAAACGGATAAAAATTCTAAAAACTTCGATTTTCGAAAGATTCGTTCCCATACCTCGTAGCAATTACTTTTTTTTTTTCAAAAATATTCTATGTACAGTTTTGACTTCGTTACTGTTTTATTACCTAACTGTAGGTAGATATAGATTTGGAAAGGTTTATAATTATGTATAACACATTAAACATTAATATTAAACTTACATAAATGTCAAGTAAAAGCCGTGTGAAGCTGGAGCGAGTCGCTAGTAAAACAATATAATAAAGCCTTAATTAATTTTTAAACTACTTCACGACTCTCAATCGATAGTCCAACCTCGTATTTCAGCCTTTGTCTTTGATAACCGAAAGGTTTAAAGGACACAGACTTATTGACGAACAATACAAACTATAGATCGAATTTAATTGTGACATAAGTTAATTGAAAGTTTTAATTGGTCGCCTCTGTTTTCTGTTGTGGGTTAATACAGTTATGAGTGCCGCTGTGACGATTGACTAATGAGGTTTCGATTATGAGTTTCAATTTCAAATAATGGAATAGATATATTGGTATCTTGGGTAGATATCACAACCCGCATGGCGTAATTCATACTTTACCTAGGAATTGGTTAGTACGATAGAAATGCGTACTTTTAAAGTGAAAACTTCGTTAGGCGCACTTTTCGCTCTTTTTGAACGGTGAACGAAACTGAACCGTCACGCTCGGGTCGGTGACGCTGTATCGGGTGTTCTCGGCTCCAGTCAGTCGGTGACGCTGAATCGGGTATTCTCGGCTCCAGTCGGTAGGTGACGCTGAATCGGGTATTCACGGCTCCAGTCGGTCGGTGACGCTGTATCGGGTGTTCTCGGCTCCAGTCGGTCGGTGACGCTGAATCGTAAGTTTGCGCTTCTATCGTGTGGTCATAAACACACGCTGATTTTTTCTTCACCACATCAATCAAGCAATACCTAACATCCTTCTGTTCTTCCTGATCTATCGTCTCTCAAACATTTCCTATTACCTAAGTACCTACGCAAAACTTAGCACTTATTAAGGAGAGAGTTTTGCTTTTCCAGTAAGTATTGCCAACAGTTTAATATTTACGGTGATCAAGAACATAACATCATGCCTGTAATTCCCGAAAGGTTAGGCAGAAGTGTACCTATAGTACACCCACATTTCGCATGTTATGTTAAATTTCCATGTAACTGTGATCAATAACTCTTCATACAATCATACAAAAACAAATGAAATTGTTTGCCAACCCTAACAACCACTATAGAAAGCACATCAAGATACAGGCAAACGGTCGCTCCTATTGTACCGATGCGTACAATTATCGGCTCTTTGACTCTGCAGCCGCAATCGTAGTGGACTTCCATTGCAGACTGTCATTGAGTACTGTCGTGCGCTGTATTTAATGTTGGCAGTTTTGTTTGAAGAAACACGGATCTATAGGTATGTTTGATGAATGAGCTATGTGACAACGCTAATCTATTCTTTGTTTTACTTAAATAAACATCTCGGTGTCGTGGTAAGCTTATTTTTGGTATTGTGCTGGCAATAGATCCGTAATAGCTACCAACTGTTCTAGTCTATCCTGCTGGACTTCTGCTCTTAAAAGTAATACTTGATGATATTGTTACTTACTAGCTTTTTCCCGCGGCTTTGCCCGCGTGGATGTCGGTTCACCGGGATAAAAAGTATTCTATGTGTTAATCCAGGTTATAAGCTATCCGTGTGCAAAATTTCATCCAAATCCGTTCAGCCATTTTTGCGTGATTGTGTAATAAACATCCAAACATCTTCACAAATTTTCACATTTATAATATTAGTAGGATGTCAAAATCATGGTAAAATAAAATCCGGGATGAAAACTCTGTCCTTTTCCAGAAATCAAGATGCCTTTTCGGAAAATGGTAAAATCGAGTTTCTTGTTAAGAACTACAAATATGTCTTGTAACAAAGACTATGACGTCGCATTAAACTATCGGAAAGGATAAAGTTCGTGTCTCTCTCTGTCACCTTGTCATTCTTCCTTGAATGAATGACTCAATATTGTTAACTTATTCATAAACCTTGCCCACACGCTGTATATAGGTACATATTATATCACGATCCAAATGTCAAATAATTTGAAGGCGTTAAACACTATTTTTTATAAAAATAATCCTAACAAAATATGTCTGCTCAACTTTTGTGAAGTCCCAATTTACGCATCATCATTTTTCCCCAATCAATTCCGGCCTCAGGCCTACAAATTAAAAACAGTCACTATTATATACAATTACGAAACAAACTCTGCCATGTCCTCGTTATATCGTTAGCAAAAAATCTTATAATATTTATTTATTACGATTATTTTCTGAATATTTTTTCGTAACAAACTAAGCTTCTAATATTTCAAGTTTTCTTCATAAGCCTTAATAATTTGCGTAATGTATTTCATTAGTATAAAGATATATTTCTATAATCTCAACCTATCCAAGCATGCAATTGAACCCATAGTTACAAGATGAACTAACGTTTTTAATTGTAATTTAGATGTGAGTTTCACATTTAAATTACTCTTATATCATTATTAGATAAGACACAATATGTAGCTGCTTGTTTATCCCAAATAAATAAATAAACGTTCAGGCAAAGGATTCATTAAAAGATTGCAAGTACACTAAAGATTTAAACCACAAGTATCTACACGGATACTAATAAAATTATACCACGTTCGCCAACCAACCGTAATTATGAAAAGATACCCTACAGCGTTACCGTGGAGTTGCCGCTCAAAAGAGGATAGGTTCATTATCTTCCGGGCGCATCTATCATGATTAAATACTGCCTCATCTTTGTGAGGTACCCGTACCACATCAACCGTCATTTTACTATCAAAGTTTGCAATTTGTCCTAATACACAAAGGGCACGCAGGCTTCACAGGAGCCAGGATTATCATGTTTGGCATACAAATCCTATATTTGACACTATTATCCATTCAAATTCGCAGTCTTAATAGGATAGGACATGGATTATGTGGGCTGGGATTACGATAGAGAGGTAAAGTCTCATTTAGCTTAGCGTTGGTGCGGAAAACTGGAAAATTCGTTTCGGCCGCGTAGGTACGCGTTGAATACTTTATTATACGGCTATGTCTATTTACGTATACATGGTATATGGTAATGTGTGCCTCTGGTATTGCGAGTTGTGATTTGACAATATCTAGGGATAGGTATATTATGAGTCTACATGTTAGCTGCCTGTTTAGAATACACCACATTTTTTTCTGTGGATGGAGGAAACAAAACACGATCGCCAGGATTTTTCTGGTGTGATCACGAATCCGTATGGCAAAAGTGGTGTTTATGCTACTTTGCCATCATTCATATATATATGTCGCATCCAATTAGCTTAATTAGCCTTTCAGTTAACAGTCCACCCTTGTAACTAAACGGCGCCGTTTAACTAAAGGCCTGAATGATGTTCAATTATAGGTTAGGTTGGAACTGTGACCAACCGCGCGCGAGCCGAGCGAGCGAAGCGAGCGGTGCCTCGGCAGCGGCCGGTGAGGGCTACTTTTAAAGGCTAGGCTGTTAACTAAACGGCTAGGTAATTAAACTAGTTGGCTGCGACATAAATACTAACCGCGGCCCTTAATAAAAAGATGACGTTTTTACGCCTCTACAGTTCTCTATTATTTTGATGATGATGACGATAGACTCGTAGCATACAGGATGTACGTGAATAATTGTTCTTTTTTGTGGTTTAAAATCGTGATTCAGCAATACTACTACTATACGGCGGCGGTGGCCCGCGGTGCTATTATGATAATATTCTTACCGTCCATTTAAACTATCTGTCTGTATCTCATACTTAGATGTTTAATTTAGATATGTTTTAGGCCGAGCGCTAAACCTGCCGACAAACTGTCACGCAGTTTGGCAGGTTTATAAAATACTTATCCAAAATAAATTAAATGGTCCAAAATAAATGATTATTTATTTGTTTAAATAATAAGCAAGTCAGTGTGAATTTATTGAGTTCAAATGCCATTGTTCCTTCGGATACGAACAGAAATGTTAAGTTTAAAGTTAAAACACTCTTTTTGTTGAAGATTGGTTCTGAACTAATTACTAAGTTTCCTGCAATAATTCCTCCTTGAAGCCAATTGTTGGCGCTAGTTTATACCTAGTAAATCTTTAAAGCACTTGACAATTTTAAGTTTCAGTTCAATAAGTTACAACGGCTATTTAGAGTCACTTGAAATAAATAAGTTATTTGCTGAAAACGATCAATACATTTTGTTATTCAGTGTTAATAGATAACAAGCTAGAAAGCAATAAAATTGTGCCAGGCCGAACTGAAATAACTTAAGTTCCTAAATAGTCTAAATCAACCTCGAGCAGTAGACTTCTTCGTTATAAGTAGGCAAATAGGCTGACAGCTCAGCGAATGTGTACAATATGTACACCTATGGACACGGAAAACACCTAGGGGATTGTTGTAACTAACTCTAGAGACCAAGTTGAAATCTCTTTTGTGTGAAGCAATACCGCTTGGTGACAGAAATAGATGTGGTTGTAATAAATACTTCTCTGGGGACGAACTCTTTTAATAAGGATCTTAACTAATACTACTTGTACTATTATATAATATATTCTGTGCTAATACTTCATAATAATCAGTCGTGCCATCCCGTTGTATCGGTTAAGAAACATCACGCCTATATTCTCCAAAAGTGACAGCAGACGCACAGACATTTAGCCAGTTCTGATAAAAGCGCCATGACACGGGGTGTAGGGCAAGCCTATATTATAGAGACCTAATATTATGTTAAACATAACATCACGCCTTGTTTCCCTGAAGGGTTGGGCAGAGGTGTACCTATTCTAGGTACACTAACATTTCGCCAGTTATGTTAAGTCCCATGTAAAAAGGGGCGAGCCTATTGCCATCAACCAGACATAAATCCAAACTCCGAGCTGCTACTGAGAAATTCCAGATAGAAAAACCTAATAACATCTTGCCCGACCTGGGAATCGAACCCAGGACCTCATGATCAGCAGTTGCGCTTGCGACTTGTGAAAGTACCTAGCTATAAAGAATAATTATTTATTGTATGTACTTGAATCAAAATCATCAGCGAACTTATCATTGCTAAGTATATGAGATGAAAATGAAAATTGGTTTATTATTGTATAAAATGGTTTAGTATATCATTTAACTATTTATAAAAAGACACATAGTACATTCAATCACTACCAACAAGACGCTGTACCAAGAAAAATGCGGTACCGTTGAGTTCTGCGCAAGAGCCGGTCCCTACTGTGTACGCGCGCTTAAAAAGCCATCGACAGCTATCGCAGTCCGGATATGTACCGTTACGGCCTTCATCTGTAGAACTAACCTCTTGGAGTTTTGCGTTGGTGTAAAAATTCGAGCCTTTATGTGTATAGTGGGTAATATCGGCCAAACTTCCGCATGTTCGCCTTTACGGCGATAATCGTATAGCACGGTTGACTCGATCGCCCGATGCATTCGTTTTGACCAAACGGATGCACGTTTGTTTTTTATTTGATTTGTTGCTAATGTTTGTTGTTATTTTTTGTTATACGCCCTGTACTCACACAAATGCATATTGCTTACAACGTGTTTCTGGATGTACGACATTAAATGAAAACGAGCACAGTACTAATCTATTGAAACGTTTTAAAACACGAATATTAGTAGTTAATGGAAAATTTAAAATTTGCAGTTTTCAAACAAAATAAATAGTAGAATCAACTGCATAAAAAGTAAACACGCTTTATCTACGCAAAGTCACTGACCAACGGTGCGGTGCGGGGTGCGGGGCGCGGCGGCGGCAATGTTTACCTATTATTACGGACTCAGATCTATATCATGTTGAAAAATAAGAAAATGAAAAATAATTTCCTGTAGCTAAAGTATTCATTGGATTTGACTGATTTTTTGTATACGGGTAAAGAACATGATTCTCTTTACGTGGTTTGGAGGAATGTCAATCCTCCTGTTACACGTGGTATAATTGGGTGAAACCAGGAAGGTGTATGGTGTGTCACTAGCTGCGCTTCCGCAGAAATATTCTCTATTGAGCATGCTTGAGGTTTGCCGATAGTACATACTACTACTAATAAATAATGCGAATAGTTCGCAGGTGGGACCAAAAGAGATTACATGGAAAAGAAACAAGCGTTGATCATCAAGCGTGCTAACAGAGCGATGGTGATTTTTGACTTCTAGGTTTTGTTTCTTCACCTAATTTTGTACTGTACTATAAGACGCAAAACAACCTATGTTTGGTTTGTATTTTAAACTCAAACTCAAAGCATTTATTTCAAATAAACCAATTACAGGCACTTTTGATAGTCAAGGGTCGGCCAGTCAGAAAGATGAAGCTACTTGCCTATTCTAAAGCGTAGTAGGTCCCTATGGAGAAGAACGGGCAAGAAACTCCGCGGACACTCTTATAAATCAAAATTTTGGTTACATCATTCATGTTGAAATTGTACCTGTGAGAATAATGTAGAAAGACGTGCACGTTAAAAGCGTCCGTAATAAAAAGATAAACCCAATTGAAAAATTAAAATAAATTCAAATTAGCCGTGGCAGCTAAGAACTGACGTCATGACGCATGGATCAGCACCGTTCAGCTCAACCATTTCGAACGGAACTTAAAGATCCAACACACGCCACCACCAGCGAGAGATTTGAGTGAGCATGACATACTCTCAGCCGCCAGGGCACATTCAAGTCAATGAAAACGTACCCAGCAAACGATAGCTTTATCAACGACCAGTAAGGCGTTGTAGTAGGTACATAGTGCTCACACATTTTATGTGCTATGCAATTATACAATAATTATTTTAATGGGATAACCCGAATTTGAAAAGTGGCAGAGACTTATTGAACCGACCATAAGTAGATACCAAAAAGAAGACGAAATGAGTATGGTAACTACGAGTACATAAATGGGATGATAATGATCATAACATAACACTACATAACACATACCATTTACTGTAGCTGTAGCACTACTTATGATGAGTTAACCGTTAGAGCCCTTAAGCGCAACATTATATATATTTATCTAAAATGTGTTTATAGGTTAAGTACAGCTCAAAATTGAGCATGATTATGACAAATTACGCGCTTTGTAGTGAAAAGTACACGATCGTAACGGTTTTCTTCACACTTTGCTTAACATTGCCATACCAGCCACTGAGTTTTCTGTATTTTTAGAGCAAATAAAATATAATTGTTAAACATTTTAGTAGGAGCTAATATAGTGACCAAACGACGCTTCTTTTATAAGTTTTACCAAATGGGATGTCACATTTAGTCTACATATAAGCATAAAAAAGAACATTGTAAAACGCTACACGATGTAGCATGAGAGAATGTCATATAAAAAGTCATTTGTCTTCCAGCCAGCACACTTGCACAGTGAGCTCTGAAGACAATTCCGTCGCAATTCTCACAAATGGTTCAAATAAATAAAACATAACTCACAAACTTATTACAGCTTATTGTTGTTTTCTTGTGGATGGACCAACAAGGCTAAGACCATTGCATTCTAAAGAATTTACACCTTAGGTAAATAAGTGAGAATGGTAGGACAAATGAAATTCAGCATATAACTCTATAAAACTATATTATTTAATTATAGAAAAGTAAAGTAAACAAAAACAACTCTCTTCGCTCATCTTTGTTCTGCCAAAAAAAAAGAAATGACTAAATTTAATTCTTCAACAACCTATTCCAAAATCAAACAATAAAGCATCCTACTCGCTACCGTTTGGATACACAACAGACAAAAATAAATAAAGCTTCCTACTCATCTCCTACATACATATATTGTAAGTCCATGTATTTATAATTACACAATGGTCAATGTGACTTGAAACCGTAGGAAATAGTATGACAACAGTATATTCAAGTGATCAGACAGCATTATCGTTAGTTTCAGTCCTATTTGAATATGAGCGTTGTGAACACGAAAATCAATCTCTTTATGATTGAATTAAGTTTAAATGATAAGAATATAAGGTTTTCACGCATTTGAAATTGCTGCCGAAAGTGCTTTTACGGTTAAGTGATCAAATCTACACATGGATTAGCCGTCACTTCCCACAAACTAAGAATAATTCAACAGCTGCCAACGACAAGTCAGAGTGACCACCCATTGTCTGATGTCAATCATTGAAGATTCCATTACCTTCACGTAAATATTTCTCTCCTAATCACCATTGTTAATCCACCATTTTAAATTGGAGATACTTTAGAGTTTTTTTTCGATACTGTCGAAACATTTTTGTAATATTTTTTGCGCAGCTCTTTACAATATCTAGTTCTCTTTCTTTTCACAGTCGAGCTTAGAACAATTCAATATTTAAATTAGTCAATTATAATATCTGTCAACATTGAGAATGAATAAACCAATCCATGAATGTCTCTCTCGTGTGTGGCATAAATTAGTCAGTTGGTTAGTGACCAGTGTAATTTATTGACAAGCTCCTTCCTGATATTAAAATAATACAGAACATAATTTATTAAATATCCCCAACCAGCAACACCTTTAAACAACAATAAAACAAGTCCAATTCCAAATAAAACCGAAAGTAATTCAGAAGCTCCAAATCCTTGTTATTTAAAAGAACCGTTCCAAAATACTTCAAACGAAGTCAACAATTTACTCCGTCTTCAACATAGAATCGGCAACGGGGACGTCAGCCTTAAATATTCAGTGAATTTAAATGTTTTACATAACGGACACCGCTGCATAGACTTACTGATACAAAGTATACAATTAGTATTAAATGTAGACACAGAACTTGTAAATATTTAACTTTATGCAAACGAAATGTTGGTCGAACAAATTTTTGCTGCGGTAAAGAGGTTAGATGTCGACTTTTCTCTCTAAAATAAGCATTATTTAAAATGGAGGCTCGTTTAATGCAGGTTGGTTATGATCATGTTTTTTTAAAATCATCATCACTATCTACTTATCTTTTTCAACTTATGTAGGTACTATAGAACATAATGACCCGTTTACATTAGGTCGGCCACCGTATACGGCGACCGTTTTCGATTGAATCGGCACCCTAATTGCGTAACACACTATCAATCACAATCTGAATGATTTTTAAGCAAATTCCATACAATAACACACATAATTCGTCTGCTCAACAACGTAAATAACGCAATGAATGTTGTTGAACTGTCAAAATGAAATCGATTCCTACTGTGTGTGAGTGTATTAAGCAATTGTCCCGCTGATCGGTTAACCGAATTGAGTTACACCGAGGTTTGTTCACCGAATTCGGCAACTGCTTACGGTTTTACCGGTTTTAATAAGGGTTGCGACCGAATACGGACAACCGAATACCTGTTTACACCCTGCATGGAGGACGACGAGACAGCAGCTCATGTGCTACTAAACTGCCCAGTGCTCGCCACATACAGGGCAAAGTACTTCGGTGACCCAGGTACCCTACGTGAGATTGTCGGTAACACCAAGGCGTTGCTGGCCTTCCTTGAGGAGCTGGGGTGGATCGAATAATCGATTTTCCCACCCATCACGCAAAATACGCGCATTGACGTGGAGTTGCGGACACCAGCCCGTGTTACCTATTACCTATTACCTGTTTACACTAGTCGGTGACAGAGTAAGACCGAATACGTCCAACCGTATACCTATTTACACTAGTCATTGACCAAATATGGTTGCAGCCGAAAACGGCCTAATGTACACGCGCCTTAATTCCGCTTTTACGCCATTATTTCGTGTTGTATCCATTAGTCCCCGTTTTGTGCTATCACTCCCTGTTTTCTGCCAATTTTGTCCAGCTATTTCCGAGAAAACCTGATTTCAAATGTCACTCGTTTATATAATATTACCTGAAGCAGAAATAAACGCTCGACCGACTAATATTGTAGACTTTGTGATGGACTTTAATTAGTAGGTCGTATTTACTTTAAACTCAACAGTTCAAAGCTTAAGAGGTAAATACTCAGGGCAATTTATATTTCGTTGCGAAACCAATAAATGTTTTTTTTAATAGATCGATACCTAATTGTGGTTTATGTCTTCCTGTAAATCAAGTTTTTGATGTTTTTGCTATTCATAAGAAAACATTTAAAATTCACTATGAAAACTTTTAGTCGGGGCAATTACCTACGAAATATTCACGATTTATAAAAAAAAACTTCCTACAGTCGTAACATGTGAACGTGATATCATTTCAGGCACAAAAACGCCCAAATGACAATACCGACAAAAAAATAACATAAAAGTATGGATTAAAACTCTATGAGCACTATCCATTCAGCACTTCAATTCGATCTAAATTAGCTCGACTACTAAAATAAAAATGTAGGTCGCACAGAACTAAAATAAAATGTATGCTGAAGTCGGGTCACTAATTGCAGTGGACAAAAACTTCGTCATTCATGTAGATTTGTCATACGTATTATACCTAATTACATTCGGAAAGTAAAGAGAATTTAACGTCGAAATCGATTCGAGATTTTTGGATGAACCTCTCAAATGTCGTATGAACCCCCATAGGTTCATAAGCAAAATACTCTCGAAACTACAATAAAATAAATATAATCGTGAAAACGGTTAAGCGCACACATGCAAACGGCTACGGGTAGGCGGACGTTGACGGGTTAACTAAGAAACGATTCCGTTATAGTAATTGCGTAAAAAAATAAGTACCTACCAATGTGTGATAAATGATAAAAAAATAACCAGCACGAAACACGAAGATCTTCATTACGGATCAGTTTTTAAATTTATCATCGGTGAAGTTCATAAAATACACAAGTGCACACATCGTATTTTTAAGCACCTTAGCAACAGATGCCCGTAAAAAGTACAAGAATACAGCCCTAGTAGCGTGGCACAAAGTACATTCAACACATTAGGCAATAGGCTCAGTACGCTATTTACAGTTAGACAAACAGGGGCTCGGCCGCTCTCCGGCCAGGCCCAATAGCGGTAATTGCTCAAGTGCTCAAACCAGAGACAAGTGCCACACTTGCCAATAGGGATGGCGCGCAAACGAATTATGCACGCCATTGTACGCTGCTCGCTGCTGTACGTGAGTGTGATGGATTAGCCTTTTGGCTTTGGCGCAAACCTGTTACTACCGTTTTTATTAGACAGAGTAGTGATGAATAGTGTTGGAAACAGAACAGGTGTTGTGTGTTGAAACTCGAATAGTAGGTCAGTGAGATGCAGAAACTAGTAGGTGCTAGTAGGTAAGCTTAAACACTTTTGACAGAGAAGTGCCTTTATTATTTTGATGGTTTCGCTCTATTGGGCAAAATCAAAAGCCAAAACCAATGTCAGACAAACGATATCTAATAATTATTAGATATATTATTATTTCCTTTATTTCATTAAATACGTATAAATTATATTTTTAAATATTAGATTATAAAAAGTATAAAAACATTTAAAAATATAAGAAATAGTAGCCCACCGGTATCGGGAGCAGGGTCCAAGCTACCGGCGGTCAGGGCTCCAGAGACAGGAACCTCCTAACAATGCGAGCCGTGTATTGTTAGCATATTATTATTATTTTCGGGAGTGTTCTTTTTCTCAGCTCTAGATTATTGATTATTATTATTGGTTATATTATTAGTGCCATTATAATTATTATTAGTGGGCTAGTGGTTGCAAGCGCTACTGCTGAGCATTAGGTCCTGGGTTCAATTCCCGGATCGAGTAAAGTGTTATTGGGTTTTTCCACCTAGAATTTCCCAGTAGCAGCCCGGAGTTTGGATTTGTGCCCGATTGATGGCAATAGGCTCGCCCCCTATTACATGGGACAAACATAACTGGCAAAATATGGGTGTACTATAGGGCTCCCACACAAAACTGCGAATTCGCATCGCACGTCGCCCGTGGTTACCATAACGCACACTACAATTCAAAACGAGCTCGCAGACTTTTGCGATGTGATGCGAATTCGCAGTTTTGTGTGGGAGCCCATAGGTGGAGGGATTGTGTGAGGAGGTATATAAAGAGAAGGGAGTGAATGATATCGTGACGGTTGACAGGGGAGAATGGAAGAAGAAAGTGTGTTGCGCCAACCCCACGTAACGTGGGACAAAGGCAAGAAGATAATAATATGGGTGTACTATAGGTACCAAGGTACACACGACTACATATCAAGCTATAAACTTCCAGTATAAGCTGACCTCTCATTGTACGGAAATCCTACATAATGCGAGATCAGCTTATACTGGAACTGTTTAGCTTGATATGTAGCCGTGTACATAACCAGCCTATAATGTTCCCACTGCTGGGAAACAGGCCTCCTTACACACCGTACACCTCTGGCTAACCCTTCGGGGAATACAGGCGTGATGTTATGTTACTAATTGAAAAAAAATCAAATAGGCTTTATAACTTTTTCAGTCATCTGTTTTACCTGGCAACCCTGCGAATGTCCTAGTTGAGCGCTGTGTTGGCTTTTACTCACAACATTTAGTACGATTTTGTTTTCTGTCTCTTCTCTCTTTGCAAATATTTCGGTTCAATACACGTTCTAATTTAAATGATTCCGCCTTCCATTTCTCTTTCGTTTAATTTATTGGTAGTCGAAGCGAATTTAATATAAAGATGTGTAAAAAATTACTAGGTATAAAACTATTGCTTTCTATTTTGTAATAAAAAAAATTATTGCATTTTTGTAGTTATACCTACCTATCAACAAAAAATCTTACTGGCTTACAGAATAATATATTCAGAATCAAATTTAATTCTGAAACCTAAAAACCTACCTAAACCTAATCTAGAACACCTAATCCACACAGTTATTAAATGTGATAGACATTTTCGCAAAGAAAATAAACGGTCTACTAACCTTAATTTTAGATTAAAAACCTCATTATTAACGATACAATTTACTAGAACATTCATCTTGTCATACACATGAGCGATTTTCTTTCGTAAAATGACCCACAAAAGATATTATTATAAGTAATAAGTAACAGCTTTTCGCTGAGCATTTCTATACAAAAAATGTTATACTTATTAACAATAATTTGCTATAATTATGCATTAAGAAACAGGTGTAGGTACTTAACCTGTATACACCGTAATATACATAACTAGTGACCCGCCCCTGCTTTGCTCGGTTTTTACGACCTGACAAAACATCAAGATTTCTTTATTATAGGTGCATATGTAAGTTTAATATTTATGTCTTTTACGTTATACATATAAACCATCCGGGATAAATTCTCTAAATGATGATGAAAACCGCATCAAATTCCGTTGCGTAGTTTAGAAGAACAACGCGGTCACACAGACAGACACGATAAGCGACTCTATCTATAATCAAAATCAAAAAAATAATAACAAATATACAAACATAACATCACGCATGTATTCCCCGAAAGGTTAGCAGAGTGTACATACAGGGCAATTTTTTAATCACTAGCCAAATTTCCACATGGTGATCTACCCATGAATATGAACAACTTACATTATAGGACCAACTCTGAAATCGCGAGAAAAAAATCAGCTGTTTCATATATTTTGGCCGAGTAGGTATTGAACTTTTGTATGAAACAGCAGATTTTTTTTCGTGATTTTAGAAACTAACCCTGTATAGTAGATATCTACACCCACATTAAAATTAAAAAAATAAAAACCCAAATACCAAACCCCGACCCAAATCCACATTACCCAAATAACCTAAAACCCAAAGCCCAAACCCAAATTTATAATAAGTATAGATATTAAGCCCAAGATCAATAACTGAGCTTTAGTGGAAGTTTTTATCAAGTCTGATCAGTAAATCTACTTTAATGAGTAGACTAAATCCCAAACAAGTGTTGGATCCTAATTTCTGTAAAGCAAGCAAGAGGTTATTACAAATGTAGGAAGACCAACAGCAAGATGGGTCAATGACATTAAGCTTATCTTGAAAACCTGGCCAAAATTGGTACTAAAGTAGCAGCGGTATTAATGGGAGGTGGGTAGTATAGCGTTGAAAGTTACAACGGGTTAAACAGGCAACCGATGGCACGATGGGTAGATGACATCATTAAACTTGGTCTTGTATCGTGGCGCAAAAGAAAGAAAAATAACGTAAACGTGACCTGCGTTTGTTTTACGGGGTATGTAACCCCGTAAAACAAAAGGGGTTAAAAAAGAAATATGCTCGTTTTCACTAACACTAGATGATACCTAAATTAATGGCTGATTGATTTTCAACTTTCAGCGCTGAGCCGAGCGTTGAAAATCCAAAAGCGCGCTTTTATTCAGGCATTAGTGCCTTTAAAACTGTGACAGCGGGCGTCGCCTGTGGCATTGAAACTAGTCACATATGATGGAGGCGAGTGCAACCGGTTTGCCAGACCTTGCCCTGGCTCGGATGACACGGAGAGTGCCGAGTAATACTTTCGTACTACTTGCGATTCAAAGACGCCATCTTGGAACTTGTCACTACTTTTGAGATGTGATCTTGAAGACGGCTGCAGTAAAATATAAAAATAGGCCAGAAACTATTGTGTAAAAATAGACTGTGGAATGGCCTCCAAAATAATTTACCTTCGCATACAAAATGAAAGCTAACACCAAACACCTCGCAATAACCGGTAAATGTAAACAAAAGCCGCAAAATCAAACACATCATACACAAATACCAAAGGAGACGCCCGATCATCAAACTCGCTTCCAACATTCAGAATAGACGGATTAACTCCCCCAAATATGGTCGGTCTATCCCTACGGCCCTTATTCAAGCACAATCCGAGTCTAACTGTATTACACAGCTTTCGATATTTTTTCCCGGGATTTATTGCCCCAACCCGGGGATTTACAGCTTTGACCGAAATGCTTACCCACAGCATTTTGTTAGCTTTTTACTGGCAATTTGTTACCTTGTGTATCTTTTTGGGATTTCGTGATTCAACCACAAATTGAACTCTTGACATTTTTGATATATTCATAATGAAATTTTGATGTGACAGACACCGGAAGTTAATATCGTACGCCACCTTCATTTTCAATGATAAAAGCTTTTGCCGCCTCCATCTTTATTACAAAAGATAATGGAAAATACTGGCAATTTGTTACCTTGTGTATCTTTTTGGGATTTCGTGATTCAACCACAAATTGAACTCTTGACATTTTTGATATATTCATAATGAAATTTTGATGTGACAGACACCGGAAGTTAATATCGTACGCGCTATATTTTCAATGATAAAAGCTTTTGCCGCCTCCATCTTTATTACAAAAGATAATGGAAAAATAAATGACTCTTTATATCGTCAGATTGTATAAGATCAAATCGCTTCGACATAATGATAAGCGAAATCGAATCTAATTAGATTTTCACGGCAACAAGTTACTTTTACTGATAGAAGTCGCTTAAATCATAGTTATTTATGTAATATAGCCTACATAACTTTTTACTGCCCACGTTAACGCAGTAGGTAAGTATACTTTACTGAACCAGTGAATTATTTCCATGAGAAAGCAAAGAACGGTGCCAAGCTGAATAAAATAATAACATTCAAAAGGAAATAAAAGATAACATTTATATTTCACTTCAAACACGGCAATAATTCGCATTCCCCATTTTCAATCGCAAAACGACTGTCACTTATGACGAAACGATGAAATGAAATGATGTTTATTTCTTATTTAGACATACCCAGAGACCAATAAGAGAAAGTTCTTTACGCTATTTAAATAAAACGAATATGAGATATCCATTTCATTTGATTGATCGCTCGCATCTCAATAGGTATAAGAGAACACTGGATACAATAATCAATCTTTCATGAAAACGATGTTAACTTTTTTCCCGACTGCGGTAGAACCCAAGAGGACGTTGATGTTTTGTTGCTACGCGAATTCAAATTTGATCGTATACTGCATAGTTCCGCACCAAATCCCTACGCTTCCTATGGGCATCGTAAAAAGGAACTAAGGGATTATTCCAGTGGAATGGTCTAGTTTCTGCCTACTGACAAATACGTTTTACGAGCGGGGCAAAAGGCCGCGGTTTTATCTTAATTTAAAAATACTACAATGTCACCTACTAAAGTTTGGTGAACTTTTTCTCTTACGACAGCATTGACCGATATTGCAGGAAAACATCGGAACGAAACTTAGTCTGTAAATGGTATGAAAAAGCGTAGTTTTCGAGAGGCCTTGGTCAATTTGAGTCATTGAAATACACTACGGCAATCTAAACTAACATTATAAAGAGGTAGAGAGTTTGTATGTAGAGGGTAATCTTCGGAACTACTGATCCGAATCCAAAAATTATTTCACTAATGGGAAGCTACAGTATAGCCGAGTGTCGCACAAATTTTATGTTAAAACAAGAAGAAGTATGGCTTAATACTGCAGTTGTACTGTTTTTAATCCTAAAACGGGTTTAAGAGCAACACGGTTTCCCAACACATCCACAATTGGTTCGTGCGTGACCAAATATTTTACGTGTCATTTGACCGTATTTGATTTATTACGTGATGCAAACTTGTGGTCAACGTACGTAACTATTACGGTCAACATTTTTACCGACTTCTCGCTGGTGATTCTCGGTAGAACAAAAAATTTTAATCGGCAGTATAATTGTAACAACTATACCATATTTGTAAACAAGGAAAACCAATCAATATTAATACAAGGTCATTGGTAAAACACTAACAAACTTTTAAGGGGTCATTGTAATCATCATTATGAACAACTTTTACTATGGAACCAAACCTGAAATCGCGAAAAAAAATTCATGTATGTATTTGATTGGAAGAGCTGATTTTTTTTGCGATTTCAGGCTTCGTCCCATAGTAAAAGTTGTTCATAATGATGAGTACAATGACCCTTTAAAAAGGTTGTCAGGGTTTTACCAATAACCCTGTATAATAAAGCTAAAGAGTTTGCTTGAACGCGCCTAAAGAAATAGCTGCATTCTTGTATCATCACGCTACGACTCTTAGGAGCGGAGCAAATAGAAAAAAGTCAGAAAGAACACTAAGCGAAAACGAAATCATAGCGCGGGCGGGCGATGCGATGCGACGCGGTGGGTCGGGGAAACAAGAAATTTTACGCGGACGAAGTCGCGGGCTAGTATTCCATATTTGTATACAAGGACAACCAATGAGCTATAAAAATACACAATGATCGCATCGTGAGTTAACCGGTTTTAATGTATTTACAAAAATCGGTAATGATAAACTGATTTTACATAACTTTAAGCAAAAGTATGTGTGTAGTGTGCAGTAGTGTGTATTGTCAAATTCCTGACTCATCTCTGACCACACCTCGAATCATCAAAGGAGGTCAACCACTAAAAAGGTTTTATGATTTTATTTGGAAACATAAAGCTCCTCAATATAGCCTTAAAATATTCGAAAGAAAAAAGATTAAAAACATAACATAACATTACGCCTGTCTTCCCCGAAGGGTTAGGCAGAGGTGTACCTATAGTACAACCATATTTCGCAAGGTATGTTTAAGTCCCATGTAATAGGGTGTGACCTATTGTCATCAACCGGGCACAAATCCAGGCTCCGGGCTGCTACTGAGAAATTCCAGATAGAAAACCCAAAAACACTGCTCGACCCGGGAATCGAACCCAAGACCTCATGCTCGCAGTAGCGCTTGCGACCACTAGACCAACGAGGCAGTATAAAGATTAAAAAGGTTTCTGCAGTTACTTACCTATTTGAAAAAGAATAGTCCCGTCACCGATGTAGGTATCATGACGAAGTGTGATTGTGATTGATGACCCCTTGCTAAACGTATTGTGCTCAAAGGATTTCTCAAAGGCGTGGTGTGCCATTATACCTATGTCAAATGTGGGTTAAAAATCGTTTACGTCTTTTGTAACTGTCCTATAGGGTGAGGTGTTCTATCACGGGTAATGGTTGCGTAGTGATTTATTCTTATTGTGGAACCAATTTTCCAAATAACATACGCGCGTTTTCATCTTTTGGATCTAACAAGTCTGGAATATAGTTTGCTTTTTTTGGAAAAAAAAAAAACATTGTTTTGAAATAATTCATTACGTGTATACGAATGTAGGGCAACTTTCCCATAAACAAAGCAATCCCCTCTTTCTTTTTATCGATTTAAATCAAGACATAAAAATTATCTATTCAACATTTTTCCAAAAGAACAAAGTTAGACAAACTCACGTAAAGCTTCCAAACTGTCACGCATAAAGAACAAGACACTTTTTAATATTATCTTAATATAAAGTACATTTACATCGTGAAACAATGGCATAACGTCACGAGGGGTCACGCACGACACACAAGTTTACAACAGTGCGCGACGTGCTAAATAACGGATTTGTAAAACATATGCGAGATTCCGTGATAAAATGCCGAGCAAAATGTCCCCTAGTGTGTGAACGCCCGAATGATTACTCTAGTCTATTCTCATATTATTTTACGATATTGAATTTTTAATATTTCAGCTTTATTTTATTTATTGATGAATTTCACTGTGAGTTTTACAAAGGTTTTTTAGATTAAGTATTTTATTAGCCGTATCGGAATGCACAATGAAGACAAAAAAAAAATATTGTTTTCGTATTTTTATCAATAGATTTTGCATAACAATGAGTATTTGCAATAATAATATGCCTGAGGAGTATCGATAAAGATACTGCTAGATTAGGAAGTATTGCATAAAACTAAGAATCCGATGAAGCATTGAAATAAATTGCTGTAATGAGTCTAGAAGAAATACTTTTTACTAATTACTTAAAGACTTTTTCAAATGGTACTTTTTCTTGCAATGACAAATTTTGGTAAATATCTTACCATTTATATACTAGGTATACCGTTCGTTTTCTGTTTGTCAATTTTGCATCAGATGGCGTTACGGTTCAGTGGGCCAACTGATTCAGATTCGACGAATATTTCCTTCTGCAGATACGAATACTTTGTTTGCACTTACACTTTTACATTATCGACATCATATTTGTTATTCCCAATAGGTACAGAAGCCGGTGTAAACATTGCTTCATAGAGACCATCCTAATTCCACCTCTGTTCAGTTCTTAAGATCATGACTTCGCCAACAGAAGTTTGTAAAGAGTTAGTTTATTTTACAATAATTTGGAAATAAAACTTTTTTTAATTTTTTTATTTGAGATAGGTTTGCTCTGGACTCTAGTCTAGGTCAGGGATGACAGAGACAAAGTCGACGATGGAGCGAGCTTACCCAGAAGATGCCTGTTCACTCTCGCTTTGAAGAGATCGGGGTTTTATGCGTTCGGAAACACAGACGCAGGCAGAGAGTTCCACTCCTTTGCTGTGCGCATCACAAAAGACATTTGGAAACGCTTAGTGCGAATTGGTGGAATAGCAACTAGGTAAGGACTTATTTAGGAGGTACTTGCTTATATGGTCGTCTTTTTCAGTCCGCTCTGCCCTTGACATCCGGAAACATTCCATTATGTGGAGTTGGTACAGAAGTCTAACAAAATAAACATTTAATTGGATAAACTTTTCAACAACCACGATTGTTTCCCTTTTTACCCGGTTCCGCTTCCCCGTTACCTAGCTAAAACTTATGACTATAAGCAACAAGAACGGAGGCAAGAAACTTGATTATAAGTCCTGTAAGCTCAGACCTACATGTGTGTCCGAGAAAAAACCCCAAGTAATATCGCGTGGTTAGTCTCGACGAACGTTAGGGCGCTCTTACACTGGCTACGGGCAATTTTAAGAGTGAAGAGACAATCGCCAGACATAAAGAACAAACTAGTTATTTTATATTGCTCAACGCGAATTCAGGCACTACACGTGGAAAGAACTATCAGCTCTATGTTGCTTCTTGCGGCATTAACATCAAATTCGACAGCATTTGTTTTGAGATGCTCGCCTTTTTATACTATCTCATCATCTAATGGTATAAACAATGATGTGGTCGACCATGAAAGCTAGTAGTAACCTATTCATTCGCGATTAGAAGACTCCTAGGTAATAACTATAGGGAAACACAGACTCCTGTAAAGAGTTCCTCGCCCAAGAGAAAAGCACAAAGGCTCCTGTACACAAGAGTGACGCGAAGAATGTTCTACGAGCTAAGAATATACAGTGTCACCTAGAAAGCTGTTGACCCCATACGATTTATGTCATTATTATGGTGATCATGACATTGATTTCAATAATGATGTTACATAAGTCGGAACATCGTGTGTAGCATACAAATGTATAATTTGTTGGTCGTGTCTTCCATACTAAATTGAAACAATAGTTTTGTATGATTTGCGTGGTATATCTTTAACAGATGGTGTGGAAATCAATGCCTAAGGAATAAGTCTAAGATTATTAAGTATCAGATTAGTGGGTTAATACAGGCTGAAGTTAGAATTGGGCAGTATCAATCATTGTGATCACCAATCGCCAATCGTTTTGCTCAGTGACTATTTAAAAATAGAATCATTTCAATCGATTCTGAAAACAGGTATATTGAAACTTTTAATCACTAGACGTTAGCCTGACTAACTGACTGATTCATACGTCTTAATTTTATTATTTGTATTTACTAAAGTTAATTATTTATTAATAATGGCTTTTTAATTCAAAATCTCAACAATTTAAAATACAAATAAACAATAAAACAAACTTGTGAGAAACTCATCAAATTCATGAAAACTTTGACAGTCGTCTTGGGGAATGAAGTCATCAAAAGTGATCAATCAGGCAGCCATCTTAGTTTTGTGTTGAGGTGAGTGATCGACACTCTCCAGGGAAAGCAAAGTAACTACTTTGAGGCTTGAGAGGCTTTGTTAGTTATAGTTATAACTGCCCCGAATAGATCGACTTATTTGAAATCAAAATTGTGAGAGTAATTCGGTACTAGTAGTATATTACTTATTTTTTGTTATACATTTATGTTACTTAATTTTATTTTTAGCTCGATATATTAATGTAGTCTGCGAATAAAAGTGTAGATATAGACTAGACTAACAGCGCCTCGCGGTTTCACTCGCATCAGTCTCGATCCCGTAGGATACCGGGATAAAAAGTATGCTTTATGTTAATCCAGGTTATAAACTATCTGTGTGCCAAATTTCATCCAAATCCGTTTAGTAGTTTCTGCGTGAAAGAGTAACAAACATCTATCCATCCATCCATCCATCCTCACAAACTTTCCCGTTTCCGTAGGAAGTTAGCACATAGTTAGTTCAAGCTTTATAGTGTAGCCAAAAGTAGATTAACGCCATTTTTATCTTGCGCAACAAGCGTAGTTGCTAAGTTATTTTCTAGTTCTAAATAAAACGATAAAACCATATAAGTAGATGGTTACTCAGGGCAATAAAACTGAACGCGATCAACACGTCAACAGCTTTCGGTGTATTGACCGAAAGCTGTTGACGTGTTGATTCCACAACAATGATGACAACTCTTGAACGCGGTTTAGATGTGTCGATCGCGTTTAGTTCATTGGTAAAATTCGCCCTTAGGGCTGATTTCACCAGTGAAACTGAATGCGATCAGCACATAAACTACGCTTAAGATCACACTACAACACAACAACAACTCAACTCTTGAACATTGTTTAAATGTGCTGATCGCGTTCAGTTTCATTGGTGAAATTCGCCCTCAGTGTATTAATCTATCGTTTCATTTCTTTTCTTCCTAGAAATAGAGTGAAGGGTACAGCTAAATAAATATACGGGTGTGTAAGTAGGTATTCCATTTATGAAGCCACTTTTTTAAAAAACCTAAGTAACCATTCACTAAAGCTTCGTACCATCCTGCTTTTTAACCGACTTCAAAAAAGGAGGAGGTTCTCAATTCGGTTGTATTTTTTTTGGATTTAAAGAATTTTATTTCTCATAAGAACTAATTAGTAGTAGTAGACGACTTAAAATGATTATTAATAATGATTAATGTTTGTTACCTCGGAACTCCGGCATTTATAAGCCGATTTGATTTTTTTTTTATTTGGAAGGATATACTTCCAGATTGGCCCCATATAAATTTGGTCAAGGTAAGTTTTGATGTATGGTTTTTGAGTTAGCTTCAATAATACGTATTTTTCCACTTAGTGTATGTTTATGATGTTATATAAAAAGTGAAAAATAAAAACTTTTTTGCAAAAAAACAACAGACTTACAAAAAAAAACACTAAAAAGTGAAAAATAACTTTAATTTCGGAAGTCGGTGGCAAAAAACTAAAAGTCAGATCCAAAGAAAGTTATTTTTCACTTTGTAGTGTTCTTTTTTGGAAGTCGGTTGTTTTTTTTTTTTTGCAAAAAAGTTTTTTAAGAAAAGATAACAGTGTAATATCGTTCCGCACAAACCCTTTAACAGTTAGCCGTTATGTTATGATACAGCGTTTTGACGTAGGCCCACCCATTCAATTCCGTAAAGTGCCCACATTACCCCCACGTATGTCTAAACAGGGTTTGGTAAAGTCGAAAGGTGCTCGTACAAACAGGTCACATGCAGCGAATTCCAATGACAAGGAAGTAGGGGAAGTAGGTATCACTTTTTTGTAGGTAAATTCAATTCACAATCAATTGCCAAATTATCTGTTCATTAATGCTGATTCGCTGAATTCGTTTTCTCCTCCATCTATTGTTATTTCTCCTGACAAAATTTATTCTGTTTACATATATGTATGTATGTATCTATGTATTATTTATTCTTTTCCGAGTTATCTATTCCTTGTGTTGCATCTGCCATGTTTTGTCTCTACATCACCCTAAATTGACTGGTAGAAAATGACTCAGGCATTAAGTCCGCCTTTGTACAGTATGTTTTTATTTGTGCATAAAGTTTTAATAAATAAATATTTAAAGGTCCCCGGATGTAATTCCTGATACGACGTTGTAGTTAAACATTATTTTAACAATCTTATCAACAGTAAGGAATTTGGTTTAGAAAAACGAGAATTAACTTTGCCATTCAAATAATAAGTAGGCGTAATGATCCGATTCATGTCGGCACAGAATTCTAGATTCTGCATACAATGCCATCAGATTAAGCACCGATTAAATCATATACGTACACGAAGACGTTCCACTGTGGAACATACAATGGTTTGCATGTAAACTATACTTATTTCAGTATCTCTTGAACTCAAACAGGTTTTCAGGTCCCAAATCTCGAAAAAGGATTTTATGAAAAATTAAATGCAACTATACTGCTAACGCTGGCAGTTAACAAGTATTCGGATACAACAAAGAAAAAAACCATGTTCCACGTTTGAAAATTTGCAGTTAAAAAGAAAATCTGTTAGGTACCGTGTACAACAACTTTGTCGGTGGCAAAAACGGTAAAATACAAAACCGAAGACACCTATTTCTGAAATTAAAGTTATTTTTCACTTTGTTGTGTTTTTTTTTGGAAGTCACGTGGGTTTTTTTTGTAAAGTTTGCTGTTTTCACTTTGTAGCTGTCCACGTATATCAATCAATCTGCCTAGCCTTTTTCCAAGTATGTTGGGGTCGGCTTCCAGTCTAACCGGATGCAGCTGAATACCAGTATTTTACATGGAGCGACTGCCTATCTGACCTCCACAACCCAGTAACTGGGTAATACGATACCCCTTGGTTGGACTGGTTGTCAGACTTTCGGGCTGCTGACAGCCCGTAACGACTGTCAAAGATCCACGAATGACAGCCGGGACCAACGGCTTAACGTGCTTTCCGAGGCACGGAGGATTCTCGGTATGTAAAGATGGTCACCCATCCACGGACCAACCCCGGCAAGCGTAGCTTAACCTGATGGATCGACCCGTGCGGCTGTTATTACTTAGCCACGAGCTCCTCTGCTGTCCACGTGTATACACACAAAAATAGAACCTCCTCCTTTTTTGAAGTCGGTTAAAAAAGCCATGTTCCACGTTTGGAAATTTGCATTTAGAAAGAAATATGACATAATAACTTTGGAAGCAGTGCGAACGTGCTACAAACTTCCCAAAATTTCGTTTATCACTGCAAAAGAAACGTAAGAAATTCATTAAAAGTCCTCGTATGCAACCAATCATCAGTCTCCGTTAAGATGAACACGTCGAATGTCTGCAGAACGTGTGGCAGTGATAGATAGATGGGCCAACGAGGCACGTAGGTACTGAAAAATCCCTTTTGGAATGTGAATGGAAGCCGAATGTGCTTGACAAATAGATAAAATTGAAAGATGCATCTCTGTAGTGTGAAAGATGTTTGGCGATATTTTTGTAAAAATGTTAGAACTGAAGCTGCTAGTTTGAGGGAAATACAAAATGAGATAATAAAAGTTGATTAAGAAATATTTTGTGATTCTTTTAGTTTTAAATCTAGGTAGGTGCTATGCAAAATTATCATAGTTGACAAGTAAGTAATTAATAACAGCTTTGGTTCTCTCTTTTAATCACAAGAGACAGAATAACGTATACAAGATTGAGTTTGTCAACAAATCATATCACTCTTGTCAGTTTAATGATGAAAATTAAAATAACTGAGAAGTTATTCTGTTCTAAGTTCAAAACATAATTCAAGCATGAAACATGATTACTTACACAAACTTATTTCATTACAGAACATTAAGGTTTTATTCAAGACAATATAAATGTTGTTCAAATGCAAACTTTAACTTATCAGAAGCTAAAACGTAATCTTTTGAAATAGCAGTACTTAACTCCGTTTATTTTAAAGTGATATAGGTATGTACTTAATACACATTTTTTTTTTGTTTCCACAAATCAAGATAGGTACTGTGTTATTACAGGGCATTTAAATTGAGTTGCCTAAATATTAAAGTCGTTTATATTCAATACTTCTAAGCTATATTCAGGATTTTTATGGCCGCGTCCTAACCGAAAGCGATCGTCGCGCTCGTGATGATGCAGATAAGTGTACGACTAAACGCCAACAGACATTATGCCGACAGACTGAACACCGACAAGACTTTACTTCGACGGGACTCTTCGCCGCCAGGGCACTTCGCCGACAGACTGACAGCAGGTTGACGGAGCCCCGCCGTGCGGGGCTCCTATTTCTGTCTGCAGGATTAAAAGGAACCTAACCAAACCGAACCTCGAGGTTCCCCTGACGTCGACCGTCTAGGGTTAGGATTTTCGGGTCAGGTTCGGAATAATCAGGAGTAAGAAGGATCGGCGAAGAGTCCCGTCGAAGTAAAGTCTTGTCGGTGTTCAGTCTTTCGGCGTAGTGTCTGTCAGCGTTTAGTTGTATAGTGGATGAAGATGAATATGAAGTACTCACGCGATCATTCAAATCGCGTGTGTACGTCATAATTCATGTAAATGTTCGCATAATCGCGTTTTCACACGACTATAGCTTTCGGTTACGACACAGGGTACGACTTGCTTGGCAAAATTCAAACGAAAACTCAAATCAAATACAATATCCCCAAATAAAGCCAATAAACTGACATTTAACAGAAAAAAATAAAACATACTCATCTAAAAAGCAGTTACAAAAAATAGCTTCCCAGTCGATTCCCATTCAAGCGGTATTTGCAAAGCAAAGATTGAGGCAAGGCGGCCCGAACACTGTTTACATCGTAAACATCATTGCGCATAATCGCCTTTTTTCTTTTTACCCGTGTTTACTTTTGCAGCTCAAATGACTTTCCCTCTTTCAAATAAAGTGGTTTATCTACATACAAATAGAGGCCACGCCCTAGGTTCAGTTTTATAGAACACTAGCGACCCGCCCCTGCTTCGGACGGCTATCACGCCTTGACAAAACATCGAGATTTATTCATTAAATGTAAGTTTAATATTAATGTATTATACTCATAAATCTTCCAGAATAAATTATCAGTGTGATGGTTTAAACCGTATCAAAATCCGTTACGTAGTATAAAAGAGCAACGCGATCACAAAGACAGACACGAAAAGCGACTTTAATGTATACAAATAAATAAAATTTAAGTGTCTATTTCTAATGTCAAAATAGCAGCTTTTTACTAAATGCATATGAAAGTATATAAGTACGGTAGGTACCTAATTATAACAAAAAACATTTTTTTTCATTTTTGTCTGTGTGTCTGTTTGTTTGTTCCAGCTAATCTCCGAAACGGCTGAACCGATTCACTGGCAGATAGCTGATGTTATAAGGATTAAATTTTATTATCGAAAAATAATTAGGGTTCCGCACAAAAAAATTAAAACCCATGAAATTTAAGCTATTTTGCGCTAATCTCTAGGACTACCTACAAGTCGGATTTGAAAAAATCTTTTTGCATTTGGTAGCCTAATTCTCGAGGATGTTTATAGACTATTTAACATCACGGTACGACCCTTAAGAGCCGAGCAAAAATAAAAAAGTCAGTAAGAACGCTAAGCGAAAACGAAGTAATAGTGCGGGCGGGCGATGCAACGCGGCAGTTCGGGAGAATGTGGCTACTATTTAAGTATATTGTGTATCTTACGACTTCCGCGCGAACAAAGTCGCGGGGCACAGCTAGTTTTTAACATATAGGTATAGAAGGACGCAAGTGAAGTTTCTCTAGAAAGTCTCTGATCGAAAAACGTGAAGTACTTCATTTAACTTTGTAATTGGGTCGTGTTTTGAGATTTGATGCTGCAAATTATGCTCTTAGAATAATGTGCGCTTATTAGAAACTTATCTCTTATGTTTAATTAATTTATTCAGGTCACGACAGCGCTTGCAAGATCTTGTTTAGTGTGCAGTTCCCTGTGTGAACTTTTCTATTTCTGTGTAATTTTAATAAATTATACAAACTTAACAAAAACGTGTTTGTTGTCTTATTTATTCATGATTAGCAGTACCCTGAGAGGAGCTCGTGGCTAAGTAATAACAGCCGAACGGGTCGATCCATCAGGTTAAGCTACGCTTGCCGGGGTTGTCCGTGGATAGGTGACCATCTTTACATACCGACTCACTCCTCCGTGCCTCGGAAAGCACGTTAAGCCGTTGGTCCCGGCTGTCATTCGTAGATCTTTGACAGTCGTTACGGGTCGTCAGAAGCCCGAAAGTCTGACAACCAGTCTTACCAAGGGGTATCGTATTACCCAGTTACTGGGTTGTGGAGGTCAGATAGGCAGTCGCTCCATGTAAAATACTGGTATTCAGCTGCATCCGGTTAGACTGGAAGCCGACCCCAACATAGTTGGGAAAAGGCTAGGCAGATTTATTGATTAGCAGTACCCTTAAATAAGCCTAGGTCTTGCTCCGAGGACTAATTAATATATTCTAATTAATATTAATTTGTAGGTTGATATCTAGGTACCATGGGAGAAACAAACATTTATACACTGTAAGGACTATTCTTGCTAACAGATGCGATCATCGTGTGCACGGGATTTCGTTTTCAAATCGGTCAAATGTAAGTTTTCTCGATAGTACGTAAAAAAACATAGCCCAAGAACCTTTTTCGTGGCAAATCCTGACTAATTTCCGAGCAATCTTATTCAAGCAAAATAAAACACAAACGCTTACTTTTTAGGGTCCCATACCCGAAGGGTGCTAAACGGAACCCTATCACTAAGCCTCCGCTGTCCTGTCTGTCAGCGGGCTATATCTCATGAACCGTAATAGGTAGACAGTTGAAATTTTCACCGATTGTATATTTTTATTGCCGCTATAACAACAAATATTAAAAATAAAATTAAGCTATAAATTAAAGGGGTCCTCTTCCCTTACAAGAAACGTGTTTATTTAAACTGAAGTATTTTTTTTTAATATGTAGTATGAAACCCTTCGCGTGCGAGGCCGACTCGCACTTAGCCGGTTTTTTTATATAAAACGCCTGGCGTAGACACACCCTCATAAGCCGTATAATATTTTAGCTTAACATTAGGTAACACTATTGCGAGATTTTCTGAGAGTCTGTTCTGAGAGACATAAGGACATATTTACTCATGGAATGCGAAATGTACTTATGTTTTCATTTTCATTTTCATTTTAATATAATTTTATGTTTTCCTTTTATAACTACAAAGGAACAACACAAGTCAAGTCTTACAAGTCTTTCATTTCGTTTGTTTTTCTGACGCTTTTATGTGGTAAGAATAAAGAGGGGTAACACTGTTGCTAACCGCTTTGTGCCAGGTGTATAATTAGTTTAACATTCCCAAACTAAGGACAATTTTATAAAATAATTATGTTACTATGCGGGTTTTATGTAAGTCATAAATTAAATACCTTGAAGTTGTCATTGGGTCATCATTATTATTTTAAGTCCTTAATGCTCCACAGCAGGACAAAGACGAGCCAGCCAGGACCGAGGGATGTTCGAAAGGGATACCATGGCCCCTAATATTCTTAACTAACTTTTTAGATCTATGTATCCTGCATATGCGTATGAAGTTTCATTAAAATCGGTTCATTCATTTCGAAAAACAGGGACTTAAAAGTTTGTATGAAATGCCGTACGTCGAAAAACGTTCTAAACTCCGGTCGACGAGCGTTATGTTGTAGACTCTGTCGAGCGCCGCTTGGTGGCGCTGACGTCCCGATTAGTCAAACTACGACTAACGTATTTCCGACATATTGAAAATATGACCTACATATTTAAATATGAAAGATCATGTATCTGCAACCCACCACTTACAATGGCTTGCCAATACTCCTCTAGTATTACGCAACGGCACAGTACCAACGCATGAAAACGCAGTAAAACCCAGCTCGGATAGTAAACGTGGTAAAGATTGCAACAGTAGGTACATTGAGCCTAACGGATCGAGTGTCTACTGACCGCTAACTACGCTTTGTGATTAGGTATGTATATTGCTTTGTTAGACTTAAACCTATTGGGAACTACTGGTGCTCGTAAAGGCATTATTTTGGGGCCAGATATTCTTCAAAGGATACTTCAATAACTTGACTGATTTTTAAAACAGGTAATCTATGTACCTAAACTCAAATCAAGTCATGTGTTTGCTTAAATATGGGTAATAAATGAATGAGGTGATTCCTAAATATAGCAAACGTTCTTTAGACCATATCCTACCTTAAAAAGCACTTGTGAAAATATTTTTTATAAATAAAATATTTATGACATTAGGTATTACATCATGCACCTCATCACCATGTCTTGAGGGTTTAGTCCCATCTCGGCACCCTGTCAAAAATCGTTGTTAGATATACAGTCATCAAAAAATGGATACACAGCTTTTAGTGAGTAAATCAAATTAAATATTTTTCAAATTATTTTTTTTTTATAAAATAATTTTAGAAGAGAGCCGAGATGGAAAGGTGCCGAGATAGGACTAAACTGACTTAAGACGGTTCTAAATGAATCCTGGAGTGATGGTAGCAGGTAGTGATTATTAGATCTTGGGGATACCTAACTAATAACATGTTTTCGCCAAGACGTATCTTCCGCGTCAGGCAGGATGGGACTCGTGCTTTCCATTTGATTGCCTATAGCGTAGCCCCCCGGGCCAAGGACGGCTGTGGTTTACCGTCGGTAAAAGGCCACCATAACCCGCTACCTTCATATTTATAATAATTTCCATACGACCAGCACCCTAATTGCGTAACACACTATCAATCATAATCTGAATCATTTTGAAACAAACTGATAATCCATTGCTTCATATGTTTGAAAAATTTCTCTACTCAACAACGTAAATAACGCAATGAATGTTGTTGAACTGTCAAAATAAAACCGATACCTACTGTAAGTGTGTTACGCAATTGTCCCGCAGATAGAGCACGCTGGCATAACGACGAATTCATCGTCTTTTTTTACCCATTTCTACAATAACTTTCTACGTATTGAAAATACTTTTCCTTTTACTGTTAAAACATATATACGTAACTGTTATTGATTCTCAATCGTTCCCAAAACTCGGCAAAGAATACTGGTCGTTAAGTCAAACACTTGTGACTGATATCTCAGACATTTACAGATTGCGAGAACTCTAAAACTTTTCCAATATTGCTACGCAAACTTGGAGGAATTCTTCGATAAGCGATTTATAATCATTGCGATTACTTCGGATACCGGAGGAATGAAAATATAATCTCTGAATACCAGGGGCTGCTAATTGGTGAAGAATCTGAAGTGTCTACGGATGAGATGGGAGCGTCCGAATTGTTTTGATTCATGTTTTCTCGGTACTGAGATGCCAAACTGGTAACTATGCTATTTGCCCCTTCAGTATCTCGTTGTTTAATTAAACTAATTATGGAATGGAACTTATATTTTACATTAAATCGCGTCAAACTTGATACTCAAAAAAGCTTGTACTTTTAATGCATGACACGAGTGCTTGAAAAAAGACATGGTCTTGTATTAAAACCAAACCTCTGACTCCATGATTTTCTATGGATGCAGCTAATTCAGTAAATCCTTCGACATACATAGCACGTGTTCCATGGAAATACCAGTAAAGCAGAAAGTCGGAACCCGAAATAATTTGCTACTAACGCCTAATATCTACTAACTGGGGAGCAGCACCTGATGGTCTTTGCACAACTGGCATGTCTTTACGCTTCTCTGCTGGCGAATTTGCTTGTCCAGTGTGGCACCGGTCCACCCACGCCAAAGAAGTAGACACTGCCCTAAATGAAAATGTTGGATAATATTGGGCTGCTTAAAACCGACTTCACTCAATAAGCTCTACCCGCTTGCAGGAATCGCACCACCTGCCGTACGAAAGGATGTCGCATGCGCAAAAAAGAACCATAGAATCCGATTCCCGACATCCCTTCTACGATGACACAACGACCGCGGGTAGGCTTATAAGTCGTAAGAGCTTCTTACGCTCTACGCAAGGCATCCAGGACAAATCACCCAATGAGAGAAGCAAATTGTGGGAAGAGAAGCATCCACCACCTCGGCGTATATATATGGCAAGCTTTCAATCGATTGCGAACCCAAGTAGGCCGCAGAAGACACAATTTGTCGAAGTGGGGGATTACTGACCCACCCAACACCCAGTGCAACTGATCAGACCATGCCCCACTTGCTGGAGTGTCCACAGTGCCCGTTCACCTGCACCTCAGATGACCTACAGAATGCCACTGGTGCGGCGATCAATGTGGCCACCTACTGGGCTCAATCAATATAAAACATCGAAGAAGAGTACTATTGACTTGAAAACGAGAAAAAGACCAGTTAGAGATACATAAAGTGGACACAAATATATAGCTCTATAGACACACGCAAATAGACTGTTTCCCTTTGATTGTAAATTCCACAAACAGAGTATGGAAAAAACGTTTGCACACATTTTTCAAACGCGTTTAACGATAAAGTTGGTCGATTTTTTATTGGGTCGCAATTTTTTAGAGGGACGATATAAAATCGAAAGCGACGATTAGGTTTTATTCGACGTGTTTTATGCTAACAAAGACTATTTTTTTGGAATAAATACAGAAATACTTTTGCCTTTTAACGCGCATTCAAGGACACTACGAGAGACAATAGAAGTTTTATTGTTATGCCGTCTGTTGGCGTTTAGTGTCCCTCAAAATGTTAAACAACGAATTGAAGCAATGGAGTACAGACAAATACACCCATTTTTGTACATAAACGAGGTACATGGGAGTAAATTCCATACAAGTGCCACCGAAAAATGAATATCTAGAAGTTGAACATTTCAAAAAGTACCTTTATAAATTTTACCTTTGCTAGAACATAAAATTTCAATATTTTATGAATTTACCACCCTGTATTCAAACATTTGATAAAAGATATTAAAGTCAACTGAAAATAATAAGTCTCCTGAAAATAAGTGTTATGCATTAAATGGGAGTACTTCATCAAGATTGTGGAATCTGAATGAGATTGTGCTATCTCAAATTATGGATATTTGTCAGGGGTCTAAAGACAATTGAAGGATTTTTCTTTGAACAGTGAGTTTGATTGATTTTTCTATTATTTTTAAGATGAAGCTTCATTTTTACGATGTGACCTTTATAAATATTATGATTTGTAAATGCTCAAATGATTTGTTATTTCTTGTCTATTTGCATCGCAGAGCAATGACTAACTTACAGGCTGTTTATGAGGCTGCATATTGAAAGTTGGCAACGTCACAAACAGCTGTCCAATATGTCGCAGATTTGATTAGTTTGTCAATATTAGGTACTATTAGTTTGTCAAAATTATAAAATTTGTTCACATCTAGGTACTTATCTTTAAAAACTAATCTGGTATCAAGTTACATAAGTATTTTTAACCACTCAAACGCCGTATGAACACCACCATAGGTACTTAAACAAAATAATCTCAAAACGACTAACTACACCCACTATCTCTAATTTTAGTGCGGATTTCACCAACAAAACTGAACGCGATCAGCACTTCCAAACCGCGGTCAAGAGCTGTCAGTGTCAATAATTCCACAACAATTTTGACACTGACAGCTCTTGAACGCGTTTTAGATGTGCTGAATGCGTTCAGTTTCATTGGTGAGATTCGTCCTTAGTGTCCTACACCCGTGTCGTCATTTGTTTTAGCAGTTACCTATCCAAAGTTTTCATGGCATTTAAAATTATTCATAAGTTTTCATGGTTTTAGACTTAGAGATATCTAAGGATAGCCACGGGGCGGTAGTTGTAGTGTATTTTTTTAATAGATATGTCAACACTACTGCCTTACTCATACAAGTAGCTTACTACTTGTGAGGCAGCAGCTGCCTCAGTAGCTGCTGTCAATAATGTCATTCATCTGTCAAACACCACATAAGGTGGGAAAAGGTTAAAAATAAAATGGCCCTACTCGTGTGGTAGTGAGCCAGTGTAGTTATATTAAACAACTTAAATACGGGATAAACAGGATTCTACAGTAGTGATTAGCGTAATAGAAAAGCGGATTGGACTCAAGATAATGATAATGGTGAAAGAATTGCATTGGCCATTGGGTCAGATCCTGCGGCAACATGGCGAAATTAATGTCCAATAAAAACGGCTTTGGCCCTACAGACTTTTATGTCCAAATATTTAGTACCTTTTAGACTTTTGCGCGAGAGCTTAAATGAGCTTAAAAAAGTGTCATTAGAGAAAAGAAGCACCTCAGTCTAAAAATAATCTATCTTTGTAGTAATATTTTATTATGCGGTAGAAATATTAACATAAAAACAGTCTACATTAAATACTACACTGGTTTTATATTAAAAAATATAATGAACCCGTGTAGGAACTCTCTGAAAAATGTCGCAGAAAGAGTAATTATTTTTGCAAGAAAGAAAAGCTAGAACATTATTTTAATTTAGAACTTAATTAAGTGAACGTACTTCACATTATTTCCTGGCACTTAAATGATGAGAAACCGACGATTAAAAGTTTTTAGGCCTTTTAGGCACTATCTGCAATAGGAATGATGACTAATTTTTTTTAGTCCGTCAGGTAGATTATTAAAAAATATTGGACATGTGTTTTTTCTTTTTTACGTAATCATAAGATTACGACGATACATTGGAGTTAAAATGTAGCATGACGTCACGCCTTGTTTATACTGAGTTGTGACGTAGCGAGCCCCCACTCCCCAACTTTAATGCGTTTTTTCTAAGTCACTTTTATGATAAAGCAAAAAATACATGTCAAATATTTTTTTTTATATCTGACTGATATCATCCCTATTAGCATTACTTTGTAAAAGTATGGTATTTTATAGCTATCTGCCGGATTTGGTTAGTGTCTTGCGTTCCGTAAAAACATTGAATTTATCACTGACCGAATGGTCATGCGTATATAAGTAGATACTGTCAATATTTTAACCAAGTTACCAAGCAAATGTCTAGCCTACAATTCAGATTTAAAAAATACTCATACAAATTGCACAGGTCACGATATCCGCATTGAGACGTTAAAGTTTAGCGGTGTCGTGTGTTTGCACGGAGGCCAAACCGGCGCGGGCGCACCCACGGTAGTGTCCATATCACAACACTCGTATAAGGACATGGCGACAGTTTGTGTCTATTAAGTAACCTGCTCTTTATGAGAATGTCGTTATTAATAACAGAGTTATTTTGTAACACGTAAAGCACTCGTAGAATCAAAAAAAATAATGGTAATGAGTGTTGCTGAAAATGATTGGAATGTCTTGTAGAAAGCCATGGGGCCATACGAGAAGTAATTTCCACTGTCTATGGTTGAGGTAGAGTAGTCGGTAAGAAATACTTTTAACTCATCAACTTGGTCTGTTTTGGAATAAAGTGGTTTACGCGACTTTTTAAAAAACCTACTGAAAAAGTAGTAATGGTGAGTAAGGAATTACTACATTTACCTACTTCAAACCATAATGAAAAGTCAACGTGATCTCGGAAATGATAGTAGACACCTAGAGGATGTACGTCCACCGGCAGTTTCCCTACTTCACGCCATAAGTGTAATGAATAAGGTACCACCCACATGACGTAATTATGAAAGTAGACCCCACCATTTCCGCCTCACTCAAGTTCTTAATTCAAGTTGTAGTAATCTAGTAGCCTTACTTCCTGAAACATGTGGCAACGTAGCCACGGGAAAATGAACATCCTAACTAAGGTTCAGATAAGTCCGAGACCAGTCGGACAACCCCGAAACATCCATAATTATGATATAATTATTTTCCAAAGTGACTAAGTATATTAAATGTAATATTGTATTTTTTTCCTATGATTAAAGGATTAACAATAATTATCGATCGTTGGTGCAGTAGATAGATAGAATACTCTTTATTATGTACCCCCTAAGTATTACAGATATAAAAGTAGAAATTTTACAAGAAGTGACACATGGGCGGTCTTATCGCTAAGAGTGATCTTTTAAAGACAACCTTTGGATGGATAGAAAAATAAAGTACAGTATTTAGAAGAAAGAAAAAGAAAAATTGTTTTATTGTACAAAAAAACACGTGTAGGTATATAAAAAAGTCGGGAGGTGTCGCGGTTGAGGACACCCAGTTAGAATGAAGTGCCTTTAGCTGTATATTACGTATTAATACAGAGCCATCTAGTATGGCCTCAAGTTTCAAATGTCAAAAGTTTTTTTTTTGTTTTTGTTTTTCAACAAAAACAAAAACTTTGGACACTTGAATCTGACGGCATAACGCTTTTTCGTTTCGTCACAATTTCTGCCAGTTTACTCCTACAAGCCGCGTTCAAAAAGGTAAGTTAGCACCAGTCGCATAGGATAACGATTTCCATAGTCACTTTTAAAAAGTGCTTTATCCATCCCCCATCCTACCGCATTTTATTTGGAGTCACCGCAGCATGTCTTCTTCTTCCATACATCTCTATCAGCTGTCATCTCACTTTATTTCCTCTTTCTAACTTACCAATTATCATCATTCAAACAATCCATCTACCGTTTGTTTGGTCTCTCTTATGACACGAGTTCGTTTTCCATTCCACGTCTTTTATTCGTTAGAGATTAACATTAAGATAATTATTGATTGTACATATGGACATAGTCATTATTTACTTGTTTTATGATAGAAACTGCTGCATGCATGCAAATTGCAAGCTACTGTGTGATAGCTTAATAATAAATACTATGTTATTAATATTGTTTAACTGTGACATTGCGTGCGAGAACTTGTTATTGATTTTCTCTTTGCGAAGTGAGGAAAATTGCTAAATCTTTAGCGTGTCTACAATATAATAACAATCTTTTTATGTTGGCGATATATTATTTTTTGATAATTACTTATGTAGAAAATCGGTAATTCTATCTTCTATTATAGAGATTATTTGAACGCATATCGCTTTTACTTACAATTCGACAACGAACATAACATAACAACATGCTTCTAATCCCCGAAGGGTTAGGCAGAGGTGTACTTATAGTACACCCACATTTCGCCAGTTATGTTAAAGTCCTATGTAATATATATAACCATTTATTATCAGGTAACAAAGACCCATAGATACATACCTTAACCTAAGTATACATAATAAGTACGAGTATAGTAATGGGGGGCGAGCCTATTTCCATCAACCGGGCACAAATCCAGACTCCGGGCTGCTACTGGGAAATTCTTGACGGAAAAATCCAATAACACTTTGCCCGACCTGGGAATCAAACCCTGCTCAGCAGTAGCGCTTGCGGCCACTTGACCAACGAGGAAGACAACGAACTGAACACTTCAAGACGCATCTAGTAGACAAAGCTGTAAGTGCAAATTGTTGGAAGACCCAATATTTAAAAACATTTCGTAATAAGTATTTCTATATTTGTGTAGAACGTTCCGTAACTTTATTTATTTTATTTTATTTATTTTCAAATAATCAGATAACAGAGATCCGTAGTGTTAGTAAAGTACCTTAAACCTAGTGTTAGTACATACATAAATTAAGAAACACAATTTGGGTATGAGTTACTTTGTAAAGAAGACGAAACCAGTTTCTCAACCGGTCATCTTCTCCACAAAATGCCTCATAAAAGGGGAAAACACATTCTCAGTCACTGTTTTTAGAATGCTGTTGCCCCCGGCCCGGGTTCTAGCTGCCACAGACGCTATTTTCTTCCGCACAATTGCGTGGAAGCCATCAGTACGGTTCTGCGTAAACATCTCTGACGCACTACAGAACCGGGGTAGTCTCAAGAGCATTCTAAACACATTGTTGTACTGGACCCGCAGGGCATCTAGCGACGTTTTGGTGTAGTTGATCCACAGACCACCCGTGTACAGACCCTGACAATACGCTTTGAAAAGCGTTATTTTTACTTGGTCCGTGCAGCGGGCGAATCTACGAGCCAACATATTACCGCGGACCGCCAAAGCCCTGCGCTCCCTCTCAATATCCACATTGTCTTTCAGGTCGTCGGTAAGCATATGTCCCAGATATTTAAATTGTTTTACTCTTCTTATGCTCAAGCCATTTAGGGTAAGGTTAGGTGAATAATCTGCACACTTACCGGCGACCCCAAAGACCATGTACTCACATTTCTTCACGTTATACACGAGCCCATGCCTAGCCGCGTAGTCTTCACAAACTTTCAACATCTCTCCAATAGAACCCGCAGTTATTGCAGCCTCAATTTATTGAAAAGGAAATGTCTGCTAAAACCTATTTAAAACGTTTATGAGTTAAAGCATTGCAGCCATAAATATGAATCACTTGGTGAACCAAGGATTTATATTCATAAATATGTACAATTAGTTTTCTCACGAATGAGATTTGTTTTTCCAATTACAAAAATTTTATTCGACTTCTTTTCTTCGACTTAAAATATAGGCCTTGAGCCACCTAATAATAGCTTATAATAAATTTCTAATGAAGCCTTAGAATCGAGAACAAGGAGAAAACAGAAATTAATATCCCTATATCAATTCCGCAGCAGCGGGGCGCTATGTCTTACTTAAATTAATTGAAGCTCACCAAATGAAACCGAGATCTCAACAGATTCCATCATTCCACGCTATTGTCTCACACAAAGGGGACCGTTCGACTTTATTGTGCCACGTGCTTTTGTCATCACGACGAAAAAAAGAAATGATTCCTAGAAAAATAATATAAGATTTTCCGACGGAGCGCGCCAAAAAGACTTGATACTTAGTAAGATTGCTGTGTCGTATATTTCTTTGAAGCTCGACTCTTAATTTGATGAGTAGAATGTAAAAACGGCATAAGGTTATTCGAAGGGCGTCGGAGGGGAGCGGTGGGGTGTGCGGGGTGTGACAACCACGATTTATATTGCTCCAGATGAGATTATGGTATGACGGAGTCGTAAAACATTAGAATGGCGAGCCCTACTTTATTTGAACTTTATTTTCTATTAAATGCTGTCTAATATCTAAAGTTTTAATGTTATTCGGCCATTTACTTTGGCGTTTTTATCAGAATCATCTTTGATAACGAGCCTTTGGAATAAATTCAGTTTGGTCGAGATGAGAGATAAACCATAGAAATATGGGTAAAAGAGCCAGTTAAATTACTCATTCAACCCTCAATTATGGAGCAAGAGAAGGTCATGCGGAAGCCATTAAGTGCATAAGGCTGTGCTGTTCATTATAAAAATACTTTCATACAAATGGTCGAAATGCGAAAAATATTATAACGTACGTCTGTCTGTTATGTTTTCAGAGAGCGATCGTACTATCCCGAAGGCTCCTTCAAACAGGCGAGACTCGCGACGCGAATCATGCGCGACACAAAGGCACCGCTTGTCGCATGACACGCGTTGCCTATGTGTCGCGTCGCGTGTCGCGCCTGTTTGCAGGAGCCGTAAAGAACATAAGGACATAAGCTAGTTTTTGTGGAAAAATTAAAAACTTTACAACACGTGGGAATTCGCAAGGAACAGTTATTCCTAGGCATGTGAAAGACTTCCTAAATGTCCAATGTCCGGCAATGGATGTCTTCCGGCTGATATAACAACCCATTAGTAGAAAAAAACACAGTTTTACCTTGGCATATGATTATTTAAGTATGATGATTATGGGAATATATTCTCACGAGTCGTCGGCCTAAGATAGAACCACGGCCATCTTTGACCAACGGTCATCTTTATCAACAACTTATATCTCTTGGATTTAAACACATTTTGGGTAATTCATGGAAAACAAAAGGACTCATCCGTCTTTCGGTAGAAATTTATCAAGGATTGTGAAACATCATTTATTATCTTTCATTTATAGTATGTTTATCGCACGAAGTGACACGCGCTTTACTTGTTAACTAAGTGTACAAACACGCTGTGAATGTGTGCATGAAGATGAGTAACGTGAGCACATAACACACACACATCTGACTTCGCCATTGTCTCGAACGGTACCGAGAGCTCCTGCGTTTACACACACATTCACAGCGTGTTTATACACTTGGTAACCACATGTAAGCGCGTGTCGCTTTGTGAGATAAAAATACTGTAAAAGCTGCGTTATGTATTGTAAGTCCTTAACTAAATATCCAGACGCAAAATATTCGTACTGCAAGACAGCCCTTCGATTTCTGCCAACCTAGTCCTAGAAATAATAAACTAACTGATACTTCGTCAAAATCTACTCCCAACAACAAGCACTCCCAGTACATACCCAATTACTTTCGCTCAATATATCAAGACAAACTTCTTCCACACTAAGGCCGGCCACATACAGTCAGAATTCCGTTTCGGAATCCCGTTTCGAAATACCTATCGTGTGATGATCACACATGTAAGTACTTTTTCCGTTCGAAGATTCCGAACGGAGAAATACTGTACGTGCGTGATGATCCTTGATTTTGTTTATTTTGCTGCGTCCGGACATTCCGAATCGATATTTCGAAACGGAATTCCGACTGTGTGTAGCCGGCCTAAGAGTTGTAAGGCCATTATTATTACATCAACAATAATGTTCCGTGAATAATAGTTTCTGTAATGTGCCGACTTCGTGAAGAACATTCGTACGTAATCATAATTTATATTATTATTCTAGTTTTGCGTCATATATTATCGAGGATTATGGGGCAGAAAACTTTGAGAGTTATCACCTTTTACACCTAGTTGCGAATCGAAGTAGAGAGTGGTGAAATTAATGATTTTTGACTATTTTTATTTTTTAGGGTTCCGTACCTCAAAAGGAAAAAACGGAACCCTTATAGAATCACTTAGTTATCCGTCCGTCTGCCTGTCTGTCTATCATGACCCTTTTTCTCATGAATGCGTGGAGGTATCAAGTTGAAATTAATATCAAATACTTAGGTTTACGGTCCCTAAGGAGTTCTAAAAAAAATCAAGCTTCCTAATCACCGCAATAAAAAAATACGGTCATTTATGTGACATTGTTTGAAACTCGCAAATACTTACTAATACTTCCCGCTGACTTAGAATCATGAAATTTGATAAGAAGCAAAGTCTCACAGCACAAGTAAAGGAAAAAGTTCAAAAACCGTTAATTTGTAGGTTTTTACGGTTTTTTTTTTTTGCGAACACAAACTCCAAAAAAAAACTTACACGCAGTTGGAGAATTACCCGTGACGCATATCGATGTATGGGAGTTTCTTGGGATAAATTCATCCCAACTACGAAACCCTTCATTGTGCGTGGTCCGACACGCACATGGCCGGTTTTTTTTATTAATCGTCTCAATTATTTTATGTTAGATAGTAACGAATACAAAAAGTTAAAAGTCACCGTTTTATTTTTATTTATTTTTTGTCATTTGAGCAGAGGATGTGATATTCTAGAGGCAAGGCACAGACTGAACATTGAATCGGGAAATTTTTGTCTTCGAAGAACTAAACCTCAATTGATGTAAAAAATTAATTGCAAGAAACAATACGAAGGTAACAGAACCCCGAGTTAGTTAGGGCTAACAGTCCCATACAGATAAAGTTTAGCCCTCACATAGATCTTACTTTACTATCTTTGTTAGTACCTACTACATACATTTATTAGACACCGAGACCCCTCCGTGCCTCGGAAAGCACGTAGCCGTTGGTGCCGGCTGTCATTTGTAGATCTTTAACAGAGCTCTGTGGCCATTATTTTCCGTATTAATGATTATAATAAAACTTAACAATGTAAAACTACTGTTTGTGTATGTGTTTGTATGTTGTAGTTGTATAGTCTTGTGGAGCACAACGTCACATGCTTATTTTCAGCATTTTCATTCTAAAATAAAAGAAATAACCAAACAAACGATTAGGGCGCCAGTACGCGCGCGTGGTTGTCTTAACTTTAACGCGGCTTGTGTTACGAGTAAACTGGCAGAAATTGAGACGTAACGAAAAAGCGTTATGACGTCAGTTTCAAGTGTCAAAAGTTTTGGTTTATGTTTTTTTAACCTTTCGGCCCACATCAAAACACGTGCATCTGTCACGTCGACTCATTGAGTCGGCGTTATTCGGGTCGGACTTAATGCGAAATATTGCATTCTAGAGTATACCTTTCCTGTTCTAATTTACACAGGAGTGTAGGAATAAGAATAGGAAAGACATATAACATCATATGTCAAACATCTAACAACAATTTTTTACGGAATGTTGCGCTCAATAAAGTCTAGTCTAGACAAGCGCGGCTCCGATTCGGGGACGGTGGGTAGTGCGAAATATTACATTCTAGAGTATACCTTTCCTGTTCTAATTTACACAGAGTGTAGGAAAAAAAATAATCCGCGGGTGGCGCCGATTCGGGGACGATGGGGCTCAAAGGTTAATACATAGTAAACAGTGAAAGGAACTTCGTTTCAACCGGGTGCCCCACGACACTTGACGACACCTTCCGACTTTTTGCCTGTGCATCCGTTAGTCAGTCAGCAACTGACAAATATGTGGCCCAGGCTAGAGTCAGAGTCTTCTAGTTTATCACCTTTTTTTAAATGCGTCAATCAATCTGCCTAGCCTTTTCCCAACTATGTTGGGGTCGGCTTCCAGTCTAACCGGATGCAGCTGAATACCAGTATTTTACATGGAGCGACTGCCTCTCTTACCTCCACAACCCAGTAACTGGGTAATACGATACCCCTTGGTAAGACTGGTTGTCAGACTTTCGGGCTTCTGACGACCCGTAACGACTGTCAAAGATCCACGAATGACAGCCGGTACCAACGGCTTAACGTGCTTTCCGAGGCACGGAGAGGTCTCGGTATGTAAAGATGGTCACCCATCCACGGACCAACCCCGGCAAGCGTAGCTTAACCGGATGAGGGTTGGTCCGTGAATGGGTGACTTTTAAAAAAATGCCTATTGCACTAATTATTAGTTTCCCTTATGGTTGAAGAAAAACTATGTAATTAGATGTGCAGCTGCTTATACTGTTAATTGATTAACGGTATGCTGGTAATAACTTAGCTGACATTTTGCAACTTCTGCAATTAGCCATTCATTAAATATATATCATATTGGGTTAGTGAATTTTGCTTTCTTTTGCTTTCTAAATTGGTTCAGAGCTAATTTCTTACAAACGATAAATGCTCGTAGTGTGAATTCTGTACCTTTTTTTTTTTATTTGAGATAGGTTTGCTCTTGACTCTAGTCTAGGTCAGAGATGACAGAGACAAAGTCGACGATGGAGCGAGCTTACCCAGAAGAAGCCTGTTCACTCTCACTTTGAAGAGATCGGGGTTGTATACGTTCGGAAACACAGACGCAGGCAGAGAGTTCCACTCCTTTGCTGTGCGCATCACAAAAGGCATTTGGAAACGCCGCCGCCATTTGGTACCTTATGAAATAGGTACGGCAATAAATTAATTCTTGAATGATTTCTTCCGTTAATATGTATTAAAAATAACGAAATACACAGTATGAGCACAGTAATTATTCTATACCTACTTGAATCTGAATCTTTAAACCAGTGAGCGAACTGGAAAACCTTTAACGGCTTTTTTTACTTAGAGAGAAAAACGACTCATTATTGGAAATACCTTCCGTATTCGGGGCTAAAATGCTGCAGGCTGTAAATAAAGCATTAGTGACGTAGATATACGCCGGAGTATGTGACATTAAAACAGAATGGTCTCCTTGTGCAATGGAAATTCTCACTAGCTGCCCGGAGCCTGAATTTATGCATTTTAATAGAAGTAGACTCGCCCTTCACGAAACTTTTAACTTGACTGGAGAATTGTTGGGGTACTATACAGCTCTGCCTAGACCTTCGGGGGATAAGTCATGACGCTATCGGCTATTCCTGAGCAAAGTTTTTAAGAAATCAATGAAGTGTAGGTAATCATGGCGGTTGTAACAAAGATAGAGCTGTTTTTATGTCGAACGAGCCATGAGTGACGAGCTTCTTCTTATCTTTATGATGGTGTGGCATTTTGAGTACTTTATGCGGCCCACCCAAATGTCCTTTCTTTGGTATTGTTCGTCGAGTCGTTGAGCTCCTTAAGTCTTGAGTTGAGCTACACGATTACTGACAAATACTTGCACTGACTAGACAGATCCACTCAAATTTGTGTGGTTCTTTCCTCAAAAGACCATTTCAGACACGGATCTACATGGTGCTCACATGATTTGACCAAGATTATGTCTGGATTTTAAATGAGACTTTGACCCTGAGTTTGTTTTGTCTTTTCTTCTCTGGGGTTATAAGATATTGGAAATATCGACTCCATTTAGCTTATTTTTTTAATATGACGTGTAAAAGTGATTCCGATGTCCTATATAGAGAATAAAAAATTTCATTTCATTTCATGGTATATTGTTACCATAAAGATGTTAAACGTGTTTCATTTTAATATTTTGCTGTCAGATTGGAAGCCTGCCTCAATGTACAAAAGGTTAGAAAGGTTGAAAAGTGGTTCACCGGAAATGTCCGCGATGGTACATACTTGGTACAAGGAATCTACAATGATGGAGTTGAATGCAGACAACTTAGGACATCCTCTCTCAAGTTTGCTGAATTCCACCGCCAGCCGACAGAAAGAGGCGTCATTAGGGAAGTATTGCTATGCTAATCATCATATTATTATCAAAATCATCAGTCTATAGCAGTCCACTGCTGAACATGACCTCTCCAATTGCATGTCACTGAGCTTGATCCTCGGCGACACACCCATCTGTTCCAAGCCACCTGCAAAATCGTTTTACCTAATCAGAGAATCAATAACAATCACAAATCATCTCAGCAAGTCAACACCTACTTATTTCTATTGAGAATCTGTAATCCATAAGTATTTCTTGTCTTCTCAATACACTGCACAATACATTATTGCGTAAAGTGTTGCAAGTCTTATGCATTGTGTTGGCAGCATGAGTCTTGACTTTACACTTGAGTGTCAATGCTGCAATATGTCAAGGCCTCTTCGCTGCTGACGTGAATATAAAGCAAAAAAGCTTGTGTAGACTTCAAATTGGTTTATAATAGAACATCTAAGCAAAACAAGGCAGTGTTGTGTTTTTGTGTGTCTGTATGTGGGGTGACGTAGCCATGCGATGCTCAACTGTTTAATATGGTATATTACAACACACAACATGACTTTTTTTTTTTTTTTTGTGGATGGGAAATCATCAAATGACTTCTCCCGCTCTGGGCGGAGCGGGAGGGCGTGTCAGACTTTTACTGACTAAAACCCACCCGTGTTCCTTCTGTTGCCTGTGCCGGGGCCACGGTAACTCTTTCGAACATCCCGCAAACACAACATGACTTAAGCTCCGAAAAAATGTGTTGCAGTGGTCTTCGAAACTTTACGTTTTCGAGAATGGAAAATTGCCACGGGGTTTGTAGTGCCGGATATAGGTTTATTATACTTTGTTGCCAAAAAACTGCAAACACATGACAATTAATGATTGTCATCTGTCTAATCTACTTTTTATTTCATTTGGACTACGTTCCGCTAAACATGTTCGAAGGCTATTATCACATTCTCAACCTATCAAACGAAAGATAGATATCAAACACAACTTCGTTTAGTACACAGTCACGAAATACTCTAGTCTCTCATCGCTTTTGTTACTCGTAAATTCCTTCAAGATCTCTCGCTATCAGATAAAATGATTAAATCTTCGGTACCTTTGTCTCGCCTGCATTAGGGCTCGTAAAGACTGGCGCGACGCGACACCGGTAGAAAAATTTGTATGAAAACTTAATGAAAACTGTTCTACCGGTGTGGTGCCGTCGCGTCGCGCCAGTCTGCATGAGTCTTTATGGCGCTGACGAAAAATGTCTACCCCTCACCAATATTATGGAGCTTAAGTTGGATTACGTAGAACAAAAGGGCTGAGAACTAAGAAATACTTTTACTTCAAGTACCTACCTTAAGGCCCGGACTCACCAAAGCGGAGATGAGACGAGAGGAGAGGAGATGTGTTGGAAACAACCGTAATTTTCGTTCGTTATTTATATATCTCGTCTGGGCTAAGCTTCAGTGAATCCGTTGAGCAGAGAGGAGAGGAGATGTCTCATACTTGCTTAGCGCGAACAAAACAGTGATGTGAGGCACAGCAGCCTCGCATATGGTCGACGGCGTGCAGCGGAGACGAGAGGAGATGTGAGCGGCGTGCGGCGAGCGGCATCGCTCGTTACCCCGCGTCTCACAACCCGCCCACCCGCACTAGCCAGTACACATCTCTGCTCCAGTCTACCCAGTACGCATCTCCGCACAGCTTCGATGGATATACCCTAGCTGTTAAGCATCTCCTCTCGTCTCCGCTTCGCACATCTCCACCCATCTCCGCTCTGGTGGAGTCCGGGCCTTTAGGGATTTATATCTAGTCGCGTCTAAATTAAATTGCTACGCGATCTTCAAAAGCGGTTGTTCCTAAAACGATTGAGGTTTTTAATACACTGTAACTAATACTAAGATTTATGTAATATTAAATACATTTAATAATACAATATTTGTGCCCGGTTGATGGCAATAGGCTCACCCTAGCGAAATGTGGGTGTACTATCTGTACACCTCTGCGTAACCTTTCGGCAATTATAGGCGTGATATTATTTTTTTTGACTAAGTATTGACCATAATAATTATGACCGATATGACACATTGATGACAAAGATGACTATATTGATTTCCATTGATATTCATATTGTATTCATACAATATGTCACTATCCCTTAGAACTAATCGCAAGATACTTTCTTTGCTATCTTGCAAGAACGTGTACTACGCCTTTTATCTTTTTGCAAATGAATGTACTGTTGTCAAGCAAATGTACTGTGCTATGTTTAAAGTTGCATTAAGAAAATAAAATTAATTGACTTAAAGACGGCACAGGTGCATTTAAGTATACAATAATATAATGTAGATACAGCCACGAGTAACAGAGGCTTGAGCTTTTTACGTACGAAACGAAGCAATTCTTTGGTCTGAGGTGGTTTTATGTACGAGGAGCTTGTTTATTATAAGTACTTTTATTGAGCCCTGCGAATAATCAAACCACACGTTCATAAAAGTCTTTCTGTCGCTAGAATCCACCTACAAATGACAGAGACAGCATCAGACTTATAAGACGGACGTAAAAGTGCTCATACACACGAGCGGCCGCGGACGCGTCGGCGGCTGCCGTCGACAACATGCCGCTCGTGTTTTGAGCACCGTACTCAAGACTGCAGTTGCCTCTGCCGTTGACGCGTGCCGCTCGAGATATTGAGCACTTGTACTATCGGCAAGACTTAAGCATGCTCAGTTTAGAAAATATTTCTGCATTAGCGCAGCTAATGATACACCACGCCCCTTCCTGGTTTCGCCCAATTAGAGACAATAATGCATTTGTGTGAGTACAGGGCGTGTAACAAAAAATAACAAGAAATATTAGCAACAAATTAAGTCAAAAACAAAGGTGCATCCTATTGGTCAAAACGCATGCATCGGGTGATCGAGTCGTGAGCGGAAGTTTGGCCGTCCGTGTTATAAGTCTCATAATATCCCTGTCATTTGAAGGTGGATTTGCTGAGCTGGCACCTATCCTCTGGTCGATGTGGCTGGTAATGACACTATTCGCTAGGGTTATAAAATAGGTGTTAATAGGAATACGACAGTAGGTAGGTACCTAACTTTTGAAATAACATCAAGTGTTACAAATGACCCTAAATTTACTGTTCATAGTCCGCTAAGGTAGCCTTGTTAAAACTTGCTGAAACAAAAACATTATTCGAGTTCCATAAAAAACAAAACTTGTAAGTCGACTCATCTAAACGCCTTAACTTTAGGTGTTCTAGATTCGAGCAGGAATCAAACTTGACGAAACAAAGTTAGACAACGTCTAAGAGTGAGACGGCTCTCACAAACGATATATTTCGTATTACTAATTGTGTTATTCAGACTCCTCGCGTTTCGAAGTATTTTTGAACAAAATTGGGAGATACGTGTGAGGTTCTAAAACTCAAGGTTGGTTTATTCCGTTGTACTTAGTATTGTGTTGGTTTAGTCTCTAGCCTTGCCCTATTTATTGTACATATGTTAAATTGAGTTTTCAGTTAAACTACATGCTGCTGCAGTATTCATAAAGAGTGCTTACTGATTAATTGAATAATAGCTGTCCAAGGACCACCAATCTGAATAACTAAAAGCAGATTAAGAAATATTCAAATATGTATTTATTCAAAAGTTCATATTCATAAGTCCGTTTTAATTCCATTCACATAAATATTATTATCATAGACTTCTAAAAACACTGGCGATTAATATATTATTCATACTTACATGGTTCTAATAAAAGTCACGGTCACTTCTTTGACTCTCACGATATTTTGTAAGTCAGTCAGTAACATTCTTACCATTATTATGAAGAAAACGTGAATTTCACACAGCTGTAAGTATTGCATTAAGATTGTCGAATGAACAGAACAGTACTTGGGTTCTGCGGTCTGAATTGAGCAATCTTTGAGTGCCTGAACTTATGATTTTATGAGCCTCCTTGAGAATTTATAAAGACTCACAAACAGTCGCGACGCGACGAAGCGACGCGACACTGGTGGATCAATTTGTATGAAAACTTCATGGAAATTGTTCTACCGGAGTCGCGTCGCGACGTCGCGTCGCGCTTGTCTTCGGGAGCCTTTATACGTGTTATTTTTAACTGGGTAATTCACCATCTTAGGACTTCCAAACTAAGTAGCGTTCACACTGACATCCGATGGACCTAGGTACCTGATTTAAATTTATGGAGCGTGGTATTTCCGCAATCGCTGACTAAAAAGAAAATATCAAGTTTTTCTGCAAAGAAAAATATAAAAGATGTCAAGTTGTACAAGCGAGTGGAACAATATCAGTTCACGCACGTCGCTGTCAACCGATGCGTGGCGTGGATAATGCGAAAACGCGGGAAAGTCGCCATCTTGTTTTTTTTATAGGCACGTAACTGAAGAACTACTAAAGAAAGATACAAAATTGTGTGTCATTTCACTGTCATCTCGATATCTTCAACAGCTTTTATGAAGGCTGTATAAAAAGCGCAAGGGAATATGAAAATAATAGTAAAAGGAGTTTTATGCTTTCGCAGCCTCTCGTGACGCTTGGAACGCTTTGTGGACGTATGGCAGGCTGCCAGCTCCGGCCGGCTGCCTCGCAAAACCTCTGTGACCTTGAAATGATCCAATCCTCTTATCACGAATGAGTGCCAAGTCAATAATTTTGTGCTCAGTAGCGAATAATGTATTTTTTCTTTGATCTATTTTTAATTAGGAAAGTGCCGAAAAAATGTGTCCTAAAATTCGAATCAGGCATTCTTTCAGGCCTCGATGTTTTTATGGCTTTGCTTTAGTCGTGCCAATATTTAGAAAATGTCTTTTGTAGCTGTTTATACACCGTCTTTTTTCTCGGTCGTCTTTTAAAACGAGAGCGATCGAATCAAAACAAGAACTAAATAGGAACGGAAATTGGAAGAATCTAACCGGATATTTATGTTCAACGTTTCATGTTGATATTTTTTGAAAGTGATTTTATTAAAAGAATAGAAATAAAGGTAGGTTTTATTATTTTATAAAACTATATTGCTATGGAGCAGTGTTAAGTAATATATTTCTCAAAATAAAATCATTAATGTGCTAGGTATATCTTTTTGCACATTTTACGTGTCTAGCATGTTTTTATTTTATTTATTTTTTGTGTTTTATTACTGAATTGTTTTTTTATTTAATTTAATTGTATTTACCGAGACTGATTAGAAATAGAACTAAAAGGTCTTTTAGAAAATCTATTTCCTAACATTTAAGGCAGGTAGATTCTCCAACTTAAGTAAACAACTATTGAGAAACTTAATTATCAAGTTTATGTAAATTGTATGAACTTAAAGTTCCTAGTTACCTAATTTTAAGCTATGATCAGATTTAATGTCAGTTTCAGTTAATCTCGTAATAGTTTAGCTCGTTTCAGCCTACTTATGTACAGACAAAATTATTACCTACTCGTATAATTATCTGTTTATCTACACATCTACCATTACAACGTAACTCTTAAACCCATCATGAATATTTTTTGTATTATGAAGTAATTTTGTAATAACACTTTCATAACGTATACGTATAGTCAAACTGCATTAACATACAAATAACATCATGCCTATAGAATACTCCTCAGGTGAGGCAGGGGTGTAAAGTACACTCACATTTTGCCAGTCAAGTTTACTTAACTGAACGCGATCAGCACATCTAAACTGCGTTCAAGGTCGTTAGTGTTAATATTCCATAAGAATAATGACAGTTTTTTTTTGTTTTTTTTTTTTGGGTGGGAAATCAACAAATGACTTCTCCCGCTTTGGACGGAGCGGGAGGGTGTGTCAGACTTTTATTGACTAAAACCCACCCGTGTTCCTTCAGTTGCCTGTGCCGGGGCCACGTTAACTCTTTCAAACATCCCGTGACCCTGGCAGAAACAATAATGACAGTGACAGTTCTTTATCGCGGTTTAGCTGATCGCGTTCTGCTTCATTGGTGAAATTCACCCTTAACAGTCACATTTCCCGTGTCATTCAATCTTGTGTGTGTGATTCAATCTTAGCGCATAATATTTATACAAGAAATAAATATCAAAAACTATGCAAAAATATACTTCGAATTGACACGACGATGGCATAACACATTAAAATTCTTAAACGAAATCATGTAAAATAATTGCGACATTAACAAAGCCGTTTATCATGTTAATTTTAATGCAAATCTTTGACATGACAACCAACATTAAACGCGTTAATTCGGCTTGACAAAATGCTTAGCATTCTTCAAGTTGTTACTTTAGTAAAGCTTTTTAACATGACATCAAAAATTACGTCTAGAATTATTACGGCTTAGCATAATAACGTTAATGTAATCTAAATGACTTTTAAGAAAATGTTTTGATTTATTTACAAATAGCTTTTGCCCGCGACTTCGTCCACGTGAAATTTCGGCCCCCAACCCACCGCGTCGCATCGCATCGCCCGTCCGAGTTATTATTTCGTTTTCGCTTTGTGTTTTTCCTGACTTTTTTCTGTTTGCTCAGCTTCTAAAGGTCGTAGTGTGATGCTAAATATCCTATAACCTTCCCGAAGTATTGGGCTATCGAATGCAAAAATAATTTTACAAATCGGACCGGCAGTTCCACAGATTACCGCTTTCAAACAGAAAAACAAACTCTTCAACTTTATTATATTAGTATAGATAGATGTGCCATTTCATAACTAGGTACACGTGCCCATGTTTTTATCCCAAATCCTTCGCTAAACTTATTAATGATAAACATAATTTCCATGATTACTAGGTTTAGGCTGCAAAACCTGGGATTTTAAATTTAAGTAGAATCTAGTACCCACTTCATAATAGGGACGATGCCTGGGTAAAAAAATAAGAATTTCTATTTAGTCCGTCAGTCAGATAATAAAAAAAATATTAGATACGTATTTTTTGCTTTATTATATTAATAAGAAATTACTTAGATAAAACGCATTAAAGTTGGGGAGTGGGGCTCGTGGCGCTCACAACTAAGTACAAAGTATCGCAAGGCGTGACGTCATGCCACATTTTAACTCAATGTATCGTCGTAATCTTTTGATTTCGTAAAAAAAGAAGAAATACGTGTCCAATATTTTCAAGTAATATACCTGGCGGATAAAAAAAAATTGTGTTTGTGTCAGCTCCGACGCATGACTGGAGTTTACTCCGTAAAAGGTGCGCAAGACGTTGCGCAGAAAAACGTAACGCTTTTGAGTTAACGCATGTATTAATTTCGCTCTTCATGAAATTTTCATGCTGGAGGCCTTTTACGAAAATCGATTCTTAAGCAGTAAACTCCAAAAATACTATTAGTCACCATCCCTACTATATAAATTCTCGTCCAATATAACACAATAACCCATAAACTCGTAGTACTTACGTATCTACTTATTCATTATTGTACCTTAAAAAGTACTATTTTTTAGCACATCAGGTAAACCATCAAACCCATAAGCAGTTTATAAAAACCGTGAGCCATACAACACCTCGAGAATTACCTGTAAAGTAAAAAACTTTCTAACTGGCTATAAGAAACACCATGATCGCGTTAAAAGTTAAAAGTTAGTACAAAAACTCACAGTTACATCACCTTGTTTCAAAAACTCTCTCCTTCATGTTCCGAATTAGTCGAAAACTATTTAATTATAGTGAGATTTGTATCCGAGAGAGAGATGTTTATATCAGAACCTGATTAGAAGGAACTGTCCGACAATTAAATGTTCAAATTGTTTTGGAAAGAGCAAGTTTTATGTGGTCTGTTAATCGGATTTTAATGTTACATTTAATATGTATCTACTTTTACGGCATTTTTGTGTGTTATCACTGAAATAGCTGTCACAATAATAAAATGTCTTGCCTTTATGATACCCTATTTCCATTTAGCCATTTAGATGTTGATAACTGTATCTATAGAAATCAGCACCTACTAACCTATAATTACAGCTTTTCGTTGCTTTTATAGAATTATTGATTTCACGTGTTACGTTTTTTTTTTGCATCTCACCTGACGGTAAGTGATGATCAAGCCGAAGGTAGAAGCAAGCTTCACCCGGAATCCTCATAGAGGAACGAGGAGGAAGAGGAGGGTTTTCGTGTAAAAGAAACCAAAATTAATATGAACAAAACATAACACACATCACGCCTGTGTTCCCTAAAGGGTTAGGCAGAGGTGCTGCGAGCCTATTGCCATCAACCAGACGCAATCCAGACTCCGACTCCGAATTAACATGAAGTAATCTTTAAAGTGAAGTTATTGCTGAGTTATGCAGATGAACTGCTGATGAAACACTTTAATTCAGTTTTCGGTTAAATAAGACAATCGACAAATTATCTAGACCGAACCGAGATTATTCAATATTTCACGTAATATCTATCATGTAAGTACTATTTTGTTCAATTCAGCTGCTTATCGAAATAAAAATAACGTTGAACTACCTACTTTGTTTGCTGGTCTGTAATGTCAACATATCGGTGTCGGGGTATCTTATTACCCAGTTACTGGGTTGTGGAGATCAGATAGACAGTCGCTCCATGTAAAATACTGGTGTTCAGCTGCGTCCGGTTAGACTGGAAGTCGACCCCAACATAGTTGGGAAAAGGCTAGGCAGATGATGAATGTCAACATACTTTCCCAACTGAGAAATGCCGATAATTTCTATCTGCTGATAAGTATGAAACAATCGAACATCTATGAATGGAAGTGACAAGAAAAGTAACACCTGTCTCTGCGCTAACACGAACACGCAGAGTAAACGTAATGTGATTTTAAAATTGAAAATACTAGTTTCACACAGTCATAATATTTACTTTTTAAGACTTTATTCAAATACTAGCTGTGCCCCGAGACTTGGTTCGCATGGATGTCGGAAAACAACTTCCCTATTTTAATTGGATTTTGTTCATAATTTAGGTTTTAATTTTTTTGCTCGGAACTCTAATTCTTTTCTAAAATAAAAGTAGCTTAAGTCAGTCCTTATAACATCAGCCATCTGCCTGTCAAAATCGGTCCACCCGTTTCGGAGTTTAGCCGGAACAGACAGACAGACAAAAATGTAAAACTTTTTTTTCTGTCATAGGTAAAAACCATATATACTTTCATATGCATTTAGTAAAACGCTATTATTTTGACATTACAAACAGACACTTCAATTGTATTTATTTTTATGAATAGATATGGGTGATACCAAGTTGAGTTTGTCGCAAAAAATTTAAACAAAACTCTATCGGATAGTTGTATTTTCAATAAAAAAAATCGTTTGAATTTACGTCACGTTATTCGTTAGCCTTCTGCTAATCAATGAATGAAGATAGTGCCATAGTCAGAGTAGATAAGCCTACTTTTAATGTTTGTTTTTATTACTATGTTGGTTAGTAAAGTTGTAAAAACCACTAGAACAAAAATATAAATAGCAACACCTGAGTGATCAGCTGACGTACAACCAATTATAAGGCGGAACACAGTACACAGTAATACAGTCGTAAGTAATTAAAAACATGAATTTTTATTTGTCCGAGATTCCGATTCGTGCGTGCACGCTGCTGCTTGCCAACAGTATATAATGCGCACGCGTTGGTGTCTTTCACACTGTAGAACGATTACTGACTACGAATTTTTATTTTGTGGAAATTATATTTATTAAATGTTAGCAAAAAATTAAAAAAGCACACTGCAATAATGCAATGCAGTGCAGTGTGATAATTATTGTTAGCGTTTTATTTATCAAGAAAAAATGGTATAATTTCCACCAAATACATTTTTTTCTTGCGATTTCAAATAGCTAAAGTTATAAAAAATAGAAATTGATTTTTATTTATTCATTTTGTGTCAATTCATTGCAAGCGCTCAACTTCATTATGTTAAATTTATTACCTATGGGTGCATCACATATCCGTTTTATAAAATAGTTACAAGCAATAGGTGGGTACCTAATAAATATTAATGTAATAATTTAAGGTAATAAATAATCAACCATCAAAAGGAATATTCCTTTCCAAATCCTTCTATTTGTCAAATAGCTGTTGCCCGCAGCTTCGCCCGCGTGGATGTCAATACTTCCTTCTTTGAATCGGATATTTGTTCACAATTTCATGGGTTTTTATTAATTAAAAATAGCCTAAGTTACTCCTTATAATATCTAACTGCCAGTGAAAGTCCCGTCTAAATCGGTCCAGCCGTTTCGGAGATTATCCGGAAGAAATAGACAAACAGACAGATCGACAGACAGACAGACAAAAATTTTAAACATTATTTTTTTTGTTATAAGTACCGTTGAAACTTTCATATGCGTTTAGTAAAAAGCTGTTATTTTGACATTACAAACAGACACTTCAATTTTATTGTCAACGTGAAGGAACTTTATTACCGCCTAGAAATAACTCAAAACTATTCTGTTTAGTTTCATAAACGCGACAATGCATTAAATAGTAAGAGTTGACTACTCTATAACTAAGCGAGAAGCGCAGAAATATCTGCCTTTGTCATTGTACTGACAATAAAACGGAAAGTTTACTTTTGTCGAGCTTTCACACAAACGTGCCTTACTAGATAAATAACTTTTATTAAAAGGCGTTATGCGTTCATATGTACAACAACAACAACAACACCCCACATCATGGAATACGAGAAAAAAAGTCATCCCCATTTTACGTGTAAAGGCACGAAGCACCCTAAAAAATGTTTTTTTTTTTTTTTTTACCACTTTGTCGGCGTGATTAATATATAATATATACCTGTGCCAAATTACAGCTTTCTAGTACTAAGAGTCTCTGAGCTAAGCCGCGAACCCTTGTGGACCCAGAAAAATATCTTCTCTCGTATTCTGAATAAGAAAAGAATAGTATACTGTTTTTTAAGCACACCATGTGAATTAAGGGTCCCCGAAACGATCAATCGCAAGTGCCAATTTTTACGTGATTGATACACATTGATGCGCAAATTGACCGTCTAACAAGTGCAATTGAAACGATTGTCAATATTACTAAAGTAGTAATTGATATGGCAATTGATCAATCACAACGGATCGTTTCGGGGACCACTTTCAGATATAAGATTTTTCTGATAACCTCCTTAAGAGGTCCTCAGATAAGATTTAATAACTACCTACTTATTGATTCCAGGAAGTCTTCTATTTTTCTTAACTGAGAGTTCAGAAACGCAAGTGTCAAGATATTGAATCAATAACACTATCAAATACATAAACCACCAGTCCACTGCTGGACATAGGCCTTTCCCAGGCTGCGCCACAGCACCCTGTCCTCCGCCTTCCGCATCCAGTCTGTCCCGGCCACCTTTTAAAGGTCGTCGGTCCATCTAGCTGGGGGGCGTCCCACACTACGCTTGCCGATTCGCGGTCTCCACTCCAGGACTCGTCTGCTTCACTGGCTGTCGGTCCTTTGATATTGGTATACAGTACGAGTACCAATTCCGTAACTTTTTTATTTATTTTTTTTATAGCTATAAAACAAGATGCAGTACATATGCATATCACGGTGTTCTACATGTTACCAATTTTCTCACCTACATAAAACCGAGTGGGTACACTTATCTACTCAAGTACCCACATGAGTACAAAACTGACATACCTACATCTAATTACAGCAAGGTGCAATCATACTTAACGGTACTACCGGTCATGCCGATTGGAATGCGCGTGCGCAGCTCTATAATCGCTCTAATAACCGTGCCCTCTCTAACGTAATTATAACCTTTCGTATAAAAACAAGTGATTGAGAACAGCTATGAGATTTCTCTCCTGGTTACTGATAATGGAAGGAATTGAGGCAGTGTTTTGTTTTGATTTTAAAATTAGCACAAAAATTAATGAATTTTCCTAGGTATGTACGAAAGACATGTTTGAACAATAAGGTTAACCAAAACGAAAGGTTTTCCTGCATGTAAACAGTAAAACATGTATGTACACTCTGTACATATTTAAGATGCAGAAAATATTTTTGGTTAAAATATTTTCTCAAACAAAAAGTGGTGAAAATTGGCATAATTATTTAAAAAAGCAATTGGTGCCGATACCGAAAGCTATTCGCTATAAATACTCCAACAAACTGCATTGAAGATTTTGAATGACTGATTTGACAATTCCCCCAGCGGTTTGCGGTATTCGGTAGTTAGCACTATGCTACAGAAAGTAGGCATTTATTCTAAAATTACTTATTGTGTGTAGTTATATAATTCATGTATACATAATATTGTAATACATTTTAAATGTGTAATGGTAGAGTTTCTTGCCCATTCTTCTCCATACCAAACTACCTCTGGCAATTGGGATCAATTCTATTTTCTTGTAAATTTTGACGTTCAAAAGTGCTTTTTATGTGCCTATTTGAAATAAATGATTTGAATCTAGAAAGCTAACCATATGAGACACCCATCTAACATTACAGGTACTTTCCTGTCCCCTTCGTCAAGCGTGTAACATTTCAAACTCTCGCCTCGGACTGAGAAAAGTTATCACACAACGCTTTTACTTGCTTTCATGTGAAACTCGTGAGACAATGTCTTGAGGCGCAGACGTGCGTTAACGCAGATAAACGATGTGTATTTTAAACGAAATTATTGTAGGACTAGCTGTACCCGTGGGTCTGGCCGCATGTCTTTTTCTTTTTTTTTTGTTGGTTTTTTTTATTTTCATTTTCTGGGTTGTAAAGTAACAATTAGTCGGTTCTTATCCTTCTACAATACCTTTGTGTAATTACTTGTGGTCTGTGTGTTGGTGATTATTTTTTTACGTAATATAAACCACTTAAAATGAAATGAACAGAATGAAGTAATGTTGCCATTTTAAATATTATACAAGGTGTAACATAAGTAACGTACAACCTCTTAAGGAGTCATTGTCCTCATCATTACGAACAACTTTTACTAAAAACTTTTAGTAAAAGTTGTTCATAATGATGAGTACAATGACCGCTTAGGAGGTAGTGCGTTAATTATGTTACACTTTGTATTTATACTTTTTTGTTGTTGTAATTGTAAGTTTATTTATTGTTACTAACACTATATGAGTCTCATTGTTACTCTCAATAAAGAATTTATCTAGAAGCATTTAGAATTAAGTATTGTGTATTTATTTAATTTCTTATTTATATCTTACTGTATACTGCACCGGTCAACGTCATCACGTCAACGCCGACTGTCGCTGAAAACCAGCGCTGGGGCTCTGTCTCGCATATTACAGGGTCGCGGCATTATGCTGAGCGATGGTCGTTTTGCGTGGATGTGACGCATATTTTCCCCCAAATTGTTTTTTTTTTTTTGTGTTTGTTCATTCTTTGCGTCATGTTTACCGCAAATAAACGTATTTTATTTCTTTCTTTTTTTACTTAAGTACTTATTTAAGTTTCTCATCATCACCAACCCCGAAATAGTTGGGAGAAGGATGATGATAATGAATCATCATCACAATATAGAGTCACGCACAGGGAGATGGCACGTTATGGACATCCCCAAGTATCGTGTGACTTGTTAAAAAAAAATCATGTTACTTGATGAATACCTGTTTCAACTCCAACAATATATTCTAAAGGTATAAAATTTAATCATTTTTCAATCAATCCCATCTGTTTCATTTTCAATCTGTGCCTCTCTTTCCTTTCGGCCGAAAAAATATCAAAATGGGGAAGGCAACTGTCAAAATGGCGCTGTCGTAGCTAGTTCCCAACACAAGCCAATAATACAAAGCGTGAGGTGGTTTTATTTTATTTTTGCGAAAATGATGCGTTGTTGTGTTGTGTTACTAAATACTTCGAAATTGGAGTCCACCATTTCCCGAGAGACCCTTAACACATTCAGTGCCCAGCACCCGACTCCCGGGTCCAACAATAATTCGTTGTTTGTTCGTTGGCGTGTTTTGATTTGCACCCGGTAGGCGGGTAGGTACTGGGCATGGTCACATGTCAACAATAGCTATCTATATGTACGACTCGGGAGCCGGGTTGTGAGCACACGAACGAATTATTGTTGGACCCGGGAGTCGGGTGCTGGGCACTGAATTAAAAGTTGGTGGCTTAAAGCTATTCGTAGAGATATTTTATAAATTATACAGAGTAGAAACATATTTATAGTTTTAAATTCTGACACTTTCCATGTCATTTACTCGATTTAAAATATTGATATCACCAAAAATAACGAAATAGCGAAATAAAAGTAAACTCATGAATGAACGAAATGTCAAACTTACTATAGGCCGTGAGGACCTAGCTATGATCACGCCGTGTACAATTAACTTTGCCCGACCTTCCCCATTGCAGCAAGCAGACTGAATTACTTTTATACCGGCAAGTGTGTAAATATCATGAGTGAATGTAGCTAAGTACTTATTACTACAAAATATGAAAGAAAACCACCGAGTTCGGTTCAATAGAGTTTCAGATGTGTGATAGCTTTTTCGTTTTAAAGTGGATTGAAATAAATTGTGGTCAAGCAAAGACTCACACGGACGCGTTTTTATATATTGCCACAAATCTATTTGATATCCTAAGTAAACCTCAATTTGACATAAGGTATTAAAGCCCTAATCCATATGGAAAACCACAGTAGAAGGAAAATAAACTATACAGAACCTTTCCTTTCCTCGTGATTCGATACTCTCAAAACTTGACCTATTATGCTTCACGACATTACTGTAAACTTAACTATTAAACTGAGCCTCCGATAGATTCAAAGTTACCAAACCGTGACGGTAAATCTTCGAAGAAATAATATATTTAATAATAATTACTATGCAGATGCACATTTAAGCCTTGTAAGTTACTTAATAATTACCGGTTTATCGCAATTAGGGAGAAACCCAGAAATACCCGGTAGTAACTTAGAGTGATGGAGTAGACTCCAAAGACGAAATTAAAAAAGTATCACGTTCATTACAGGATACAATTCTACAAAACTCATAAAACAGCATTTTAAATAACTGTTCTGTGACGTAAATCACAATGTTGACGGCAATAAAATGCCAATCTCAACATTAACAGATTAATGATGGAATCAGATAATGTATGACGACACAGCAAGTTCGTCCGGTTTTCCAATATGTGTCCGAAAATTCTTTGTAACAGTACCTTACAGTTATATTCTAAACACGTTATTAGGAACTAAATTAAAACTGTTATCAAAATGAAACCCGTTTAGAAATTACGTTATGTTAAGTAAAAAGTTCGTTGACTTCTGGCAATGTGGTAAAGAATTAACATTGGCTAATGTAAGGTCGAGTAGAGCAGTGGTGGCCCAGTGATAACGGCCGCGACTTACGAGTTGTAGGCTCCAACCCAAGCAGGCACTTTACTTTGTGTAAATTATTTCATCACCACTGCTCTTAAAACGGTGAAAGAAAACATCGTGAAGAAACTGACACGTTCTAGAACCAAAAATTCGAAAACATGTGACATACACCAACCCGCACTGGGCCCGCGTGGTGGATTAAGGCCCACTCCCTCTCACAAAAAGATGAGGCCTGTGTCCCAGCAGTGGGAATATTATAGGCTGATTATGCTGAATGCAAGGTCTAATTAGTGTCTTCTATAGGAAATTAATTACCACGATAATCGATTAACTGTACAGCAACCTAGATGGAACAAATTTTGCGGCTACCAGGGACGCAGCCTTCATACAACCCGATTCCTATCGGCTTCTCTTCGGAACAACCACTCTTCTTAATGCCTACTATTACCAAATAATATGATATGTACACCTGTGTGTATAAATTTGTATCACATTACATATATTTAATACCAGTTTAATACAGTCATCATAAGATTAAAACATTACAAAAATGCCTACAACTTTTTGTCTGAGTTTATGAGCACTGAACAATTTTTTCTTCGGCTTCCCTCTAATGTCAGTTGTAGCTGCGCCACTGGCGGCTACCTAAAATCTCCAGTTCTATCTATTGGCTTTGAAGGTCATGAGAGCGTAAAAATGTAACACCACATCTAAGCCGACGCTCGCACGGACGTAAAAATATCGCGGCGGGATTTGGACGCGCACTAGATTTTCAACTCTCGGTGTTGAGCCGAGCATTGACAATCCAACAGAGTGCATTCCGGCGGGTCAAAAAAAACACATTGTAGGATTTTCAACTCTAGGCGCTGAGCTGAGCGTTGAAAATCCAATGCGTGAAAAAAAATCGCCGCGATATTTTTACGTCCGAGCGAACGTCGGCTTACTGTTGTAAGGGACTAGCCTAAATCTTATAGAAAAGAAGACCCTAATAACAAACTATGAAGTGAATGTATTCCCACGTCAAAGGGAAAAAATATCCTCACATTATCTCTACCACAGACCATTAGGCGACATAATTAATAAATTAGAGATCATACTAAAAGTGCCACGACACAATGATAATGACGTACGGAAATAAATGTTGTTGACAATATTGAAATAGCAAGTCTAGATTACAATTCTATAAAGCAATCAATCAAGCTTTAATTGCACTCTTAACTGTGCGTTCAATTACTTTCAAAAATTGCCACCAGTGATGCAAACGGAGCAAATACTGCGATTTCATAATGCGAGGTACTGGTATTAGAGAAAGAGATTGGTTTGTTGTGGTTTCTGAGATAATTTACTTAGACATGTAACTTGATGCAGGTGGCAACAAAGCTCCCTGCATACGCGGCATAACGACGGGGTATCAACAAAAAAAGAAGACGAAATCAAGACTAACAAGGTTTAGTATCAGTTGTATCTTTGTTACCATTCAAAACTTTAATTATTTATTTAATGTAGGTAACGCCAACAGTATATACCTACATTTTACATTAAGTAATAAAAAGTTATAGGTATAAGTTCTAATGTATAAACCAATTACAGGAATACACGTCATTCACATACTTAAAGCAACATCTTCTAAATATAATATAAAATTTTAAAAATATGATTTTAATCAAATTAGATTTTGTACCTTCCATAATAACAAGAGACAACACAAATTAAAGCTTTAGGTACTTATTGCAAAATAATAATTTATTCGTGTTAGAGTGGATCAAGCAGTAAGCACCCTTGTCTCCTACACAATTCTCCGCATCATTATCAACAAAATCTATTCATTTATTCAAGTGTTCGCCGTCAGAATTTGTTCAAGAGATCAACTTGTAATATCTAGAGATATTCTTGTTTTCCCGGTAAACTTGAAATTATATTCACACTCAAAGGTTAAATTCTGAACGTTTTATAAACTCACCTTTGATGCTATTTCCAGCGCCTCGCACCTTGTTTCCGAAAGTGTTCCTCCTTCAATAACTCACAAACTTCCACTTAACGCCTCAGGCACGATAAAAAATCACCACGTCGATATGAAAACATGAAATTTCCATAATTCGCAACATTTCACAAATCACATTGAACTCGCGGAGAGTTGAGAGCTTGTAAAAGGCTGTATTGATAAAAGTTCTGTCACACGCTGCTCCGTACCGTAATGTGTCACATTAAAAGTTGTCGGCGCAAACTTGGGCTCGTTTGCCCGACTTGTCACGAGGATCAGGTACTACGCGGTCGGATTGTTCGTTATTTGTGAATATTCGTTTAAAACTGGAGTGTTTGCTGCGACGGAGTGTGCGCGAGCGCAATGACGCGTGCAAGTAGTCGGGGAGGAGGGCACAGACCTCGAGCGTGTGGCGGCGCAGGCACCGACTGCCGAGACACGAGTACCGTTGCTCTGAGAGTGGGAGCGAGGTCGGACAAGCCGGCAGGCTTTGACATTTCTAAGTTATTTGGTTACTTCGTAAAGATGCCATGACTCGCTCTTGTTATTGTTACTGCTCTGGCACAGATCCGCAGTGCTATTCAGCAGGATTTGTAGCAGTTGATTATCTTGATGGATTAACATCGAGTGAGAGGTTTCATTCATTCCTGGTTTGAAGTGCAAGAATTTCATGCAGTCGTATTCTGAGAAACGTCTATTTGGAGGTCAGGGTGTCATTTTAGAGCTTTTGCAGTAAGTCAAGTGCTTAATGTATCATCTATCAAAGTTTTTATAGGTAAGTTATGGCCTACAAAGCTAATTTTGTTTAACTACATTTTATGCGCGTCGTACTCTCTACTTATCTTACTAGACACGCGATAAATATTTTTACAATAGGCAATCTACAAACATAAAACGACAAATTATTCAGTTTACGATCGCAATAAACTAGCCCCGGCTAACTAAAGCTGTTCACGCTATATTACGAGCTCTTGGGGCTATAAATTTCATAATCACATGTCTAATGTCGTGACAAGACTTGGGTTATCTCGTGACATTAGTCGTGTTATCTCGTTTGAAATCATATAAGTACTACATCTTGACATGAGCCCTGCCAGCTTCAAGATCTATTTGCATACTCGGATCTAGGAAAGTTACTAGACTGGTCTTGCCTGATTCTGTGAAGGGTTACCTACTGCGTTATTTTTGAGTCGCGTCGCGCCTGTCTACGAGGGCCTTTAAAAGTCATATATTTACAGTTGTTTTGTGTTACAAAGCTTAGCCCTCGTTTGCAGGGACGTAAAAATATCGCGGCGGGATTTTATCGCGCACTGGATTTTCAATTTTCGCGCGGTGTTGAGCCGAGCATTGAGAATCCAACAGAGTGCATCCCAGCGCGTCGAAAAAACCCACTCTGGGGGATTTTGAACTCTCGACGCTAAGCAGATCATTGAAAATCCAGTGCGCGAAAAAAAATCGCCGCGGGAACAATTCACCGTGAGAACCTGGACTTATAGCTTTAAAAGTGATAGCATAGTGAGTAGCTGTTGATGTTTATCTGATTCCGCGAAAAATTCCTCAAAGTGCACTCTAGAGACAATATTCCGACTAAGTTCCGTACGCAAAATACGCGTTTGGACGTGGAGTTGCGAACACCACCCCGTTATACCTACAATACAATACCGTCACGACATGGCGGTTGCTTTGACTCTAGGGCATAACTTTGGTCCAAATCGAGACACATGTTTGAACTGCCCGCCGTGTCGCCTTCGGCGCGGGCCACACAGAAGAGACCTGTCACGCGGACGGGACGCAGACGCGGAAAATAGTATGCAGATGGAAAAGCGACGCGCCTGTGTCTTGTCCTTTCTGTATGTTTTGTGCCAGATCGCGATAATACATTTTGTTTGAAGAATAATGAAGATACGTGAAAGGGACGCCGCGTCTGCGTCTCGCTTTACGTCTCTTCTGTGTGTCCCGTGCCTTAGGTAACTAATAGATGGCGATATAGACGCGTAATTGCGGAACTGTTGTCTGGATTTACTGACACTAAATATTTGTCTCGATTTGGGCCTAAATTATGCCCTAAAGTCAAAGTAACCTGCCATGACGGTACCTACTTAGTTTCAGTATTCTGCAAACGGTGAAAACATAAAATAAGATAAATAAAAAACATAATTTACGGTAGCTTACCTACCTGAAAGACACCTAGAGTAGGTACAAAGTATCTTATTTGACGGAATCCCTAGCTTGTCCCAATTTATCTGTCTAGATTCAACTTTATTTATTTTTTGCGGGGGATTGGAAAGAAACTTATCTTCTTCTAAGTGAAGTAAATGAAGTTACCTACTTAGATCCATTCGTAAGATATTTTTCTTAACTCTTAATTAGATACTTATACGCTACATATGTTTGCGAAAAGATACTTTTCGAATTCACGGCTTTCCAAGAAATTGAAATAAGTATCTACGGTATTCTAATAGGAAACCCCTACAATAGATAATATGCCTACAGGATAAACATAATTTGAAACTAAAATAATTTCGATTTTCTTAGCTTTTTATTTTACAGAACCAGCCAGCTAACGAAATCAAAACTGATTGCGTCGTTCATTCCCTCTGAAGAAAATCAAAATCCTTTTCCGCTACTTTCATCACATACATAATATAAATACGGTAATAAAACAGAAAATTCGTTTAGATAAAGTTAAATCTGTTTATCCGAACTGTATTGGTAGCATTAGAGAAGATTTGTGAGAAACGCACTTCCCAATCCTACTGTAGTTAAATAATGTAGTTAGAAACGTTCTTTTACGATAGAGTATTATCAACATCCTTTTGCTGTTTACCCAATTTACTTGGTGTAGGCACAGCACGTCTTCTTCTTCCTTACGGCTGTATGGGGTCCCCGAAACGATCAGTTGCGATTAATCAATTGCCATCAATTTCTATTGTAGTAATAAATATTGACAATCGCTTCAATTGCACTTGGTAGACGGTCAATTTGCGCAACAATGTGTATCAGTCATGTAAAAATTGACGATTGCGATTGATCGTTTCGGGGACCCTAGGAAACTAGGAAGGAAGCCACTTTTCTTCATACCTTCTCACTCATCAATATCAAGACAATCGGCACCTACCTACCTAGATACACGTGCCTACGCCTAAGTGTTTCTGCCACCGGCGCCACTTTCAAACTCCAATAGAGCAATGTATTTAAAATTGGAGTTTTCCCGTTAGAAAATCTATTAGAAAGATTGAAGAAAATACTCACCATATAAATAAGACTTCCCGGATTTTCGTTACCTTGACGCGATCTTTATTGCTTTCTACAGATGGGATAAGTAGAGAGACATACCTTCTTATAACATTTGCTTATACCCTATCTACCTACACTATTTTAAAAATATGGAAATCTATAGACCACTATACGGGTGGAATTTTTTAACCGCACCTAGAGGGAAAGTACTCTAAATACTGGAGACAGCAAAATTTTACTGAAAGGAAATATTCCTTTATTTTTAAAAAGAAACAAATCTGCATTCAAAGATTTTTGAAAATTCGCTTGCCACACACGGGAATCGATCCGGCTAAAATCCGAAATTAACACTCTGTACTTTCATGGCATCAATCGATAGGGTCGATCATAAGGATCAAATCTTTTTAACAAACATGATAAATTAAATGAAAGGAAAACCATAAAATCTTAACTTATTTTAATTGAACGAAAAAAAGGGTAAACTATTTTTTAATTAGTTGCTCGAAATGAGCTCCATTTTGTTGGATACAGTAACTTTTCACGAGTTGTGATGAATATTGAAAATCGCAGTGTGAACAGTTCTTAACTCGTTTACAGTTGCATAGGATTTTTGGTAAATTTGATTTTTAACAATCCCCATAACAAAAATCTAAAGGGGCGAGGTCTGGTGATCTCGCAGGCCATCTGATTGCCCAGCTAGGTTGCGGGATGTTCGAAAGAGTTACCGTGGCCCCGGCACAGGCAACTGAAGGAACACGGGTGGATTTTAATCAGTAAAATTCTGACACGCCCTCCTGCTACGCCCAGAGCGGGAGAAGTCATTTGATGATTACCAATCCAAAAAAAAAAGGCCATCTGATTTGTACCAATACCTACAGTTATTGAAATGGTTATTAACATAACATCAACATGATTTTCCTTTCATTTAATTCATCATGTTTGTTAGAGAAATTTGATCCTTATGTTTGACCCTATCGATTGATGCCATAAAAGTACAGGATGTTATTTTTTCGGATTTTAGCCATTTCGATTCCAGTGTGGCAAGCGAATTTTCAAAAAATTTTGAATGCAGATTTGTTTCTTTTTAAAAATAAAGGAATATTTCCTTTGAGTAAAATGACAATGCCAGATCCTGCCCCACCCTTACATTAATTTCCAAGAAATGTAAATTTATCAAAATTATCGCATGAAAATATGACCCTTGGTTACTTAACTATTATTCTTTTAATGTCGTGGCTAAAAAGTTAATGATAAAAGGAATTTAAAAACCCAAGGCCCATATCCTGTTTATATCGATCGCGACTATCTGCGTTACTTAGTACGTATACACGTGGAACCAAACGAGTTATTTCATAAAAAAATAACATCTATTAATGTATTATGAATGGATTTTAATATGGATTTGGTTTGAATACACATAGTTCATGAAAATAATGTTTTTTGTAATAATATTATATATTATTATGAATGTATGTCATTATTTCGCATTTGAGCTCTAGTAGGTGATTAGGTGTAATGAAACGTCATTGACGTGCTAATATTAGCTATGTCAAAAAGTCATTCATTGACATTCGCTCTGTTCTGTGGTGCTATTTTGGAAAGATCCCACCGTGAAAATTTAGGTGAAGTGAGCATGATGTGAACTGTCATCCCACCTTACTCTACTAGGGATTGAGCTCACTTCAAACTCACTTCACCTAAGTGCTCACGGTGTGATGTTTACAGAATAGATCGGCTGTTTGCATTGTTGTTTGTTTTTTAAGCTCCCTAATCTCTCTGTGATCATATTACTGTTATATTTTCACGACGATTTTCGCTTTTGTACACGGACTCGCTCTCGCCTACTTGCCAACTTTGTGCTATTTACTACGGATTCTGACCATTGCTTTCGACTTGGTTAACGATGTTGAGGTGCTTAAATTGGCACTTGTGCGTCGACAGGATGCAAAGACATGTTGTGTCTTCATTACAACCTGCACTGCAAACGCTTTTCGTAAAATGGAAATCGTTGCAAAAGGTATGTAGGTACTACAATTATGTCCTAAGTCAAAACTATTACTAAGGTTGATGTCGGTGTTATGTCATTCCTTCCTTTCATAGCCAAACATCCTAGGATAGCGTTGTAACAATATACAGCACTTATTTAATTATTTCTACAATTATAACTGTAATTAACCTAAACTTAGGGTACCTAACCTAAATGTAATAATGTTCTTAGATTTAAACAGAAACCGCAAAATCTAAAGACATTTAAACGTGTTTTAATTATCACTAATAAAGCAGCAATAGAATGCTACATTTGGCATACTTGTAAACCAAAATTTATTTGATGGGTCAAAGCTCTATAGAGTCTCTGGCATTGTCCTTTGCTATCTCCAGTATTTAGAGTACTGCGGTTAAAAAATTTCACTTGTATATCTGATCTCATCTAACTTGATCTCATTTTTCTGCTAGTTGTGTAGCAGGGGCCAGCGACTTTGTTTAATTTTTAGGGTTCCGTAGTCAACAAGGAACCCTTATAGTTTCGCCATGTCCGTCCATCCGCAGCTTAGCTCAGAGACTCTCGTACTAGAAAGCTATAATTTGGCATGGATATGGATATACATACATATTAATCACGCCGACAAAGTGGTAAAATAAAATCATGAAAAAAAAATGTTTTTTAGAGTACCTCCTGTACTTACATGTATAGTGCGGAAGATTTTTTTCTCGTCTATCCAATGGTGTGGAGTGTTGTTAGTGTTTTCAAAATATTGCAGGTTTTCGATTAAGAGGGTTATCACATTTTGTCATCTCTCTCGCTCACACGGGGCCAAATTTTTAAGAATGTTAAATGAAAAGATGCTTTTTTGAAAAATGTGATCAATGGGCGACCTCATCATCTGCCTAGCCTGTTACCAACTATATTGGGGTCGGCTTCCAGTCAACCCGGATGCAGCTGAATACCAGTATTTTACATGGAGTGACTGCCTATCTGACCTCCACAACCCAGTTACTGGGTAATACGATATCCCTTGGTAAGACTGGTTGTCAGACTTTCGGGCTTCTGACGACCCGTAATGACTGTTAAAGATACACGAATGACAGCTGGGACCAACGGCTTAACGTGCTTTCCGAGGTACGGAGGGGTCTTGATATGTAAAGATGGTCACCCATCAACGGACCAACCGCGGCAAGCGTAGCTTAACCTGATCGATCGACCCGTGTGGCTGTTATTTCTTAGCCACAAGCCCCTCATTATCATTATTAAAAACACATTTTTATTGCGGCATTTATTTAAATCATTTCAAAAACAGATCTTAATACTTATTGAGCTAAGTTTATTAGGTAACACAATAGAAATGTGTTTTTAATACCTACCTATTAAATTAATATTATTTAGTAGGTCGCTCATTGATTACATTTTTCAAAAAAGCATCTTTTCATTTAACATTCTTAAAAATTTGGCCCCGTGAAAGCGAGAGAGGTGACAAAATGTGACAACCCTCTTAAGGGATCCGTTTCTGAAATATTAAGCTTTAAAGTGCTATTTTTTGTTAGAGGTAAGTGCCCCCCCCCCCCCCTGCCAGCTAAACGGTTAGTTTTGGACATGTGGAAAAATTCACGGTAGTAGTATATACAACGAAGTTAAAAGAAAAACTATCACAACTAAGTAGGCTTTACAAGTTAACGAGTAACAGTCGACCAACTTACATTTGCAGTTGGAATGTATGAGAGAACATGTACTTCAACTACAATGGTAAGTTTGTTCTTGGGATAAACTCATCCCAATTGTCGAACCCTTTATTGTGCGTGGTGCGACACGCACTTGGCCGATTCTTTTTATTTTACATATTTCACAAAACCATTTAGGCGTGTCCCAACTTTCGTCTTGTTTATTGTGCCTTGATTCGTTCATGTATGATGGATCTATTCGCCACGTGCCTCTGACACCTTCGCATTTATTTTTAACTAGCTTCTGCCCGCGACTTCGTTCGCATGTAAGTCGTAAGTAAGACACCACAATATACTAAAATAACAGCCACATTTTATAAAAGTTCCTTGTATAATACGTTTGTAATTTTGGTCTCAGCAGCCAAAATATACAGAGACTCGGGACTGGTGACGCGGGAGCAAGTGACGGCGACGTACAGTTGTCCGTGTGAGAAGCAGCTCGTCGTGAGGTCGACATCCGCAGCCTTCAGTAGCAATTTCCCATTGCTTGTGAAGTTTTTCGTTTTTAGTGAATTAATAAACGCCTGCGTTCCTGCATATATCTATGTACTACCTAATGGCACAACACTGATGCTGCGTGATGCTGGAACATACATTCAGACAAACAGAAAAACGGACAAAAATTATAAAACTATATTTTCGACTTTAAAATCGTTCCAGACCTGGTAGCAATTACTTTTTTTCAAAAATATTCAAAGTACAGTTTTGACCTCGCTACGATTTTATTTTATGTACATATAGATAGTGTTGACGCCTCTTTTGCTTTCTTTGAAATCCAATATAAGATTGATGGTAGGAACATTGTGGATTTGATTGATGAAATACCAATGAAGAAAACTATATTTAATGGATTATTTATGGATCGATAACTCATGAATATTTGAACGAGATACATAATGAAGTAGGTATGTAATTACCAGTCTACGTGATTTTAAGTGAAGTTAATTAACGTTTTTCTCTTTCAATTTTAACTTACTCTCAATAAAATAGCAGCAGACTCATCATTTATAATCACTATCATAATTAAAACAATTTAATATAAATTGCCAAAAAAATCAATTAACCAAACGTTTCTAAAGTTTTAACTTAAGTATTTATTCATTCACACACAACTTACTCGACCATTAACCACGAAATAATCAGAATATGAACTAACGAGTTAATGTATAAAAAGATGGTTAGGTCCGCAAACTAGTAAGTATAAAAATATCTTGCGCGTCTAAGCCGGTAATGGTCGAAGAGGCTACGCTTTCGCGATTTTTACCTAATATTTCTTTCACGCATGGCTAAGGAAGTCTGCAAAATGAGCCGGGCACGACACCGACACGGCAAAGGAAAGATTTCAAAAGACAAAATAATGCTTCACGACGTTTTGCTTTCAACGTTCTCTTTAAGTATCTTGAAAAGGTTAATTCAAAAATGGAGGAGACAGAAATTGTACCTACTTAATTCTAATTTATGATTGATCAGGAAATGGGATGTAGGTAAGTTAATAACTACCTTTTGTATTGTATAACGGGCTGGTGTTCGCAACTCCACTCTCATCATTATCTATAAAGAAAATAAAGTTCGCCTTTAGTGGTAACAACGAGACCATATTTCTCACTGCTCGCGACAGCTGCTCACGCAAATTTCTCCGAAAAATACTTCGATTGAGACAAGAAGGTAAGAAAATGTACTCTATTACGTACAATGTATGTAACGGGGTAACGTTTAAACGTATCTAAACTTTAAGCAACTCTTATAAATAAAGGGGTAAGTTTTAAAAATGCAAAGGTATGAAGAACCTAGATGTTCTGTGTAAAAACCTCCTTACAGTGCGAAAGAGATAGCCAGTGTCGTTCATTATGGATGCAAATTCCTTCCACTACTTAATAGTCCACGGATGGACGAGAGGCGGCGTGAGAAAATGGTGGCTCGCACTGCTCGCAGCCAGCCATGCGAAAATGTGGCGGCGACTGGAGACCTAACATGTCAGTGTCAACGCCTCGCCTCTCGCGGAGAAATGTATGAATCCCTAATGCAAAATTCATGTTATTTTACTGAATAATTCTGAAAAATATATGTGGTTACATAAGTTTGTTTTCATTAGATGGATATCTACCTACACTCAACACTGCTATGTAACCTACCTACATCATCTACCAATTACCTACCTACCTACGATTAAGTACAAAACCCCGACTGACTATCCAAATAGCCAGAGGGTTTTTATTTTCAGGGACGACCTTGCCGGATATCATATATTATTATCGAAGATTTTTCAGTGTTGATCTTACTTAATTGTCTAATTAAAATACCCTATTTTTATATCATAAAGAATCTATTTTATTACATAAATAACAAACAAGCCGTAATACTTATGCGGCAGCTGTGGCATCTCTCTAATAAGCTTGGAAGTATTTTATCTATTTCATTTTCTTTCGCCGAGCGTATCGTATCTACCTAAGTGTGGAAGACGGCGGATAAATATTGTTACTTAGGCTAAATAATTACTAGTCGGTGTTCACCATATTCTTAATCCGATAGAATTTTACATGAGGATTTTCGTTCCCATGTAACATTATGCCCTTATCGCCTGATTGGTAGCTCTACCTACATCGACTAATATATATAATAGGAGGCTACCTACTAACTAGCTACAGCGGGGCAATTGCGTAAAACACACAGTAGGAATCAGTTTCGTTTTGACAGTTCAACAACGTTCATTGCGTTATTTACGTTATTGAGCAGACAAATTTTTCGAACATATGAAGCAATGGATTAGTAATATGCTTCAATCATTCAGATTGTGATTGATAGTGTGTTACGCGATATGGGTGCTGGTTTTTTTCAGGTATTCTTGGCTGTACGTTTTTCAAAAACACCGAGAATCAAGCTTTTAGTCAATGATCGCCTTTGTGATTGTCACCCAATTAATAAATAAGATATTATGCACATGCTTGGAAAATGCGCCTAAATCAACATCCTATTGACTATTGTGCATGGGCAAGGGCGATCTACCTCCCCAGGCTATGCCGTAAACCAGCATTCACGGATATTACCAACCCTGGAATTGAACTCAAGACTGTGGACCTGTTACCATATGAACGCTAGACTAAAGTGGTAATCTTAGTAGTGGTAGTGGCATCTTTGATTTAACAATAAATAATAAAAGTAGTTGTGGTTGTATTTCTATTATCATCATTATGATTCTGAATTTTCATTACTTTTCTGAACGTATCTTCCAACGTCAATGTCATTGTCAAATGTTTCATTCCAGTTCCGGCGCTGTCAGAACAGAATTTTGTACGTAACAAGCGATTCGAGTTTAGTCTGAGATTCGAGTTGTAAAGCACAATGATTTTGTTACTAGAGATGTAAATATCGGAATTTCGTTTGGAGAAAAAGAGATAGCCGTACACAAAAGTTTAAATTGACATCAGAAGTCCAAACGTCAATTTGTCCCTGCATCTCGTTCGAAAAACTGATTCATGTTTTTAATTTCATAAATATAAATATTGTTTTGTTGCCTAATTTACAGTAAAACTAGATTAAAATTAAGTCTTTGTTAAGGTGTTAATATAGCTTTGAAGCGAGACTTATAGCGAGAAGTTACCTATGCACAAAATAAATATGTTAAACGTTTATTGATACGATGTGTTGAAAATCAAACAGGAAAAACGCAATCAAATAAATCTCTTATCACGAGTGTTCTCTTGTATTGTTTTAGTGTAATTAATATCACAAAATGTCGGCGTTACTAACTGCAGACTGGTTCCAGTTAGACTCCTACTACAGGTATGATAGTAATTTAACATGAAAAAGTTGTTACCTTGTAATAACTGTCATGACATTTTATGTTATAGTACTTAAACAATAAAGAGTATTTAATAAGTAATTGAATCTCCACACGGTGAGTGCCTGAGAACGGACGGCGCCGCCGAGGCTGGTCCAGGAAGAGGTGGGGAGACTACCTAGACACGTACCACAAGGGTTGGATCGAGGTGGCCCTGGAAAAGGATCCTTGGAACGATTTGGGGAAGGCCTTTGCTCAACAGTGGGACAGTGCAGGCAAACATAAAAAAAGAAAATTGAAGACAGCCATGATTTTAGCCATGATTTTAGCCATGATTACCTCTCACAATTACCATCTTCAGATTCCTTTATTTATTTATTTATTTAACAGTTTATGTACACACATATAAACAGACAAGAAGAAAGGAAAACTAACAAAAAAAAATTTCACACAGCTGGAAACAGACATATCATGATTAATACTGTAACTATTTAAACTAACCAGCTGTGCCCGCGACTTCGTTTGCGTGGATGTCGTAAAATACACAATATTTTAAAATAACAGCCACATTTTAATAAAACTCCCTCGTCCCCCAACCCGTCGCCAACAGTTGCGTTGGATCGCCTGCCCGCACTATTACTTCGTTTTCGCTTAGTGTTCTGTCTGACTTTTTTCTTTTTGCTCGGTTCCTAAGGGTCGTAGCGTGATGTTAAATAGCCTGTAACTATCCTCGAGAATTGGGCTACCAAATGCAAAAAGAATGTTTCAAATCCGACTTTTTGTTCATATTTTCATGGGTTTTAATTTTTTTGCACTGAATCCTAATTATTTTTCTAAAATAAAAGTAGCCTAAGTTACCCGCCGTAACATGAGTTATCTGCCAGTGAAAGTCCCGTCAAAATCGGTCCAACCGTTTCAAAGATTAGCCAGAACAGACAGACAGACAAAAATGTTAAAAATTGCTTTTTTGTTATAAGTACCGTTTATACTTTTTTTTTTTTTTTTTAATTTTTATTTTAGTTATAACTTATTACAATCAGTTTTACTTATGCCAAACTGCACAGCAGTTTGTTGGCAGATGCAGCTCCCATATTATACTATTTTTATCTTCACACTTTTCCTTCAATAACAAAACTTAAATGGTAGTTTATTAAGTAAGTTATAAGTTACAGGTAAATGAATGAGAATAAATGAATGAGGCTGGGTAATGTTCAGCGGCAAACATATCCACATTTACCGCTAAACATCACCCATACCTAAACACACATATTTTACAGCAGCACTAAGGCTGACTAATAGGCAATGCTAATAAATATTATTTTGAATCGTGTAATAGCATTTCAATTCACACCGGTGAAGCCACAGATACAAACTCGCATAACAATTTTAATATATACATCTCCATTGAAGTTTTGACAAAAGGTGTTAAACAGAAACTTCCACATCTTATTTTTAAAAGACATTTTTGTGGTACAGCTACTCTCTAAATCGATTGGTATGTCATTAAAAATTGTTGGGACCAAACGTTTTCTACATCTTTGTCCATAATAATTAATACAAGTGTGTACTACAAATCTTTTAATGCATTCATTCCTTTGTGGTCTTATGTGTACCGTCTTGATTTTAAACTCATCCTTGCAATACTGTTCTAAAGCCAATAACAACACAACCTTTTGATGGACCGGCAACATCTTACATTTTAAGAATAATTCTTCGTAATCACTGCTTTTACAACGTTTTTTTGTGTTTTTATCAACTAAAAGTTTCATAAATCTGATTTGCAATATTTTTATTTTATCTAAGTACGTTTTAAATGTATTACCATAGCATGCCAGTCCATATGAAAGTAGTGAGTCAACCAACGCGTAGTAGACCGTGTACAGAGTGGCCCGCTCCAGTACAGAACTAAGGTGGTGGAACTTTACAAGCACTAACCTGAGTTTGTCACATAGGTGTGTTATGTGTATTTTCCACGAGAAGCCGCTATCTATAACTAAACCCAAGTACTTGTATTCCTCCACCACCTCAATATCTGCACACGCACAAAACGTCGCGTCGTGATCATGCAGGCACTCGTAGCTATGCCCCACCACGCGCGGCGGACGTTCAAACTTTTTACAATAGGGAGACCGTATACTCACACTTAGTTTTCGTCATATTTATTATGATCCCATTATCATGAGCCCATTTGATTATACTAGTGAAATCCTCCTGAATATTCCTTTCAATTACACCTAATTCTTTATCTGCATACACTAAACACGTATCATCAGCATACATGTATATGCGACAGTTTCGTACCACATTGCACATGCTGTTAACATGCATGATGTATCCGACGGGACCAAACACGGGACCGGTCGGCACACCGCATGTGGCGTATCTGGGCTCTCCAACGACGCCATCAATGACGGTTCGCAGTGCCCGGTCTGTAAGGTAGGTACGGAACCACCTGTTAAGTGGACCCGCGATGCCACATTCCTCCATGGCTTGAAGCAGCTGGTGGTGTTCCAGGGTATCAAACGCTTTTTTGAAATCAATGTAGACCACCACCACCTGCTTCCTTTGATCCAAACACGCATTAACGTCATCAGCAAACTGTGCCAAAGCCGTCGCCGTGCTCCGTCCACGTCGGAAACCATGCTGCGCATTTGACAAAATATTGTTGTTTTCCAGGAAAACACTAACCTGGTTCATGATGAACTTTTCCACAATTTTATTTATTACAGACAATATAGCTATTGGCCTATAATTTGAGTAATCACTGTGCATACCTTGCTTAAAAATAGGTCTTATTAATGCCGTTTTTAACTGATCAGGATATAAGCCATTTTCAACACATACGTTAATGAATAATGATATTACCGGGCTCAGCTCTGTCTTCAACATTTTTATTTCCTTAACTCTAATTTTATCTATACCATCAGACTTATCACTACTTAGATTACTTATTATTCTATCTACATCCTTTGGGTAGGCTTTTTGAAATCGGAGTGACATGTTACTTCTATTGACATAGCTAGACCTATCCAGAAACTTATGACTACAAACATGTTTTATTTCTAATATTTCTTTAGTAAATGTTTTAGTGAATTTATTACAAATATTAATTACACTTTCCGTTCTTCCTAGATATTTTAAAATTTAAATTAAAACTTTCTTATGCATTTAGTAAAAAGTTGTTATTTTGACATTACAAACAGACGCTTCAATTTTATTTATTTGTATAGATATATAGATAACACTATTTCTTTCCTGCACCCTTTGTCAAAACATACAATCCTTCAGAATCATCCTACACCCGGAACTCTAATAAACCTTAACAGCGGTGGACGAAGTTCAAAAGATACTAGCACGACGTAGATATTCTTCAGTGCAGTCCTGCCTTGTAGTAATACGTTTACAAGTTTTTATTTCAAAAAGGATAAAATAAAGTTATTAATTTTATGAATTTCAGGAAGTTTGATCTGTATACTATGAACTGGTCTATGGATGAGGGCCTAGAAAACATGATAGTCAGTGGAGCTCAGTATGGAGGTCCCATCGCTGTAGTGAGGGACCGCAAACAGTTTGTACGCATCATGGGCACTGCCAAACCTGTCATCACTCTGTACAATGGTGTTGGAACTATTATCTCCAAGATTTTGGTAAGTTTACTCTGTTAATGGAAATAATTGTAAAGAAGCTTATGACTAGCAGTGTGAAATTGCTGTCTGTATTGCATGTTGAGGTAAGAGCCTTATGGCCTTGCACAGGACTTTCCGTTTTCTATTCTCCTTTTTTAAAATACTTAAGTATAATTTTCTTTTTTTATGTTTTTATGATTGTGTTTAGTTTAGTTTGATCTTATGCAAGTCCCAATAAATACTTTTTCTTTCTTTCTTTCTCAATTTATGACTGTTGGTTTATCTGATATCTATAGCAGTAAACAAACCCAAATGCAAACCCTAGTGTGAGGCATAAGTAGGTATTTAAAAGGTTTTTCTTTACCATTAAGGAATTATCATTTACTAACACATAATGCTAGTATGCGTGCTGACTGCTGGATTTATTCAGACACCGAATAATACTTTCCTAACATTATTTTGTAGGTAGAGTAACTCTACCTACAAATAATGTTCTACCATGAAGTCATGAAGTCTTCTTATTCCATGTAAAACGTGCCTTGTTTTTGTCTACCTTATCTTTTAATTCTGTATATTCCAGTGGAACAGCGGAGAACTTGTCCACATGGGCTGGTCAGACAGTGAGCAACTGTTATGCATCCAGGAGAGTGGTGATGTTCTAGTTTATGACATGTTTGGAGCCTATCAGAGGACCTTCAATGTGGGGCAAGAGGTCAGGGATACAAAGGTGGGTTGAATTATATTATAGTAGTACACAACACACATGGAAACGGTGTAAGAGGTTTAATACCTACCTACTGCTTTTAATTATAAATTAATATAGTATTTATCTATACAAATAAATAAAATTGAAGTGTCTGTTTGTAATATCAAAATAACAACTTTTTATTAAATGTATAAGAAATTATAAACAGTACTTATAATAAAAAAGCAATTTTTAACATTTTTGTCTGTCTGTCTGTCCGTTTGTTTGTTCCGGCTAATCTCCGAAACGGCTGGACCGATTTTGACGGGACTTACACTGGCAGATAGCTTATGTTACGGCGGGTAACATAGGCTACTTTTGTTTTAGAAAAATAATTAGGGTTCCGCGCAAAAAAATTAAAACCCATGAAATTATGAACACAAAGTCGAATTTTAAATATTCTTTTTGCATTTGGTAGCCCAATTCTCGAGGATAGTTATAGGCTCTTTAACATCCCGCTACGACCCTTAGGACCCGAGCAAAAAGAAAAAAGTCGAAAGAACACTAAGCGAAATCGAAGTAATAGCGCGGGCGGGCGATCCAACACGACGGGTCCTGGGACGAGGGAGTGTTATTAAAATGTGGCTGTTATCTTGGTACATTGTGTATCTTACGACATCCACGCGAACGAAGTCGCGGGGCACAGCTAGTATAAAATAAGTAGAATCTGTTAAAAGCCAGGTGAAGATAAAACATGTTGTAATATTTTAACATCATTAATAACCAGAGATCGGATATTCGGATGCATATTTACCTAAAGTTGAGGTGTTGGCTAATATGGAATGCACTTTTGTATCGATCGCAAAAATTTCGCGATTCAGGAATTGATAAATTTTTAGTACTTTTTGACCATAGAATCGACACGCACTACCCTTCCTCTTACACCCTACATACACATATATTGGGTTAAAAATGAATTTCAAGCATAAGAATAGTTATGTGATCCCGGTATCTCGGTATTTTTTAAATAAAGAATACCATATATTTAAGAAGTCGCTTCTATACCATGTATCCGATTAGTTGTGCATTCCCAGATTTTCTGGAATCCCGGGATTTATATTAAGAAAAAAAAAAGAAGCCGCTTCCATAATCTCTTAGCTTAAAATTAACTTTAGGTAAATATGCATCCGATTATCCGATCTCTATTAATAACTTATTAAAATATGTATTCCAAACAATAAATTAGGTCATGTCTCGGCTATAAAAATAATTTACTTGCGTATGTCAATAATCAATTTTCTTCATAATCATGTCATACATTATCATATAACATACATATTTGCAGGTTTGCAAAGCCCAGCTGTTTCCTAGCCCCCACGGGATAGGCCTAGCAGTCATCACCACTACCAACCGTATGTTCCTACTCAGTAATGTCTCTGAACCTAAAGTGAGATCTGTACCTGATTTACCAAGTAAGTACTTTTAATTATTTTCGTGTATCGGCACGAAGACATTCCTAAGTAAATATTAGGCCAAAAACAAAACAAAAAGTAAAACAGCCAACGTCACGCGGTGTTCCCAGGCGGTCACCCATCCAAGTACTGACCGCGCCCGATGTAGCTTAACTTCGGTGATCGGACGAGAACCGGTGTATTCAACGTAGTATGGACGTTGGTGACAACCGAAATGAAATTATCAATCTGAGTCCGTGAACACAGAGTATCGTCATAATTATTTTCCATTATTCAACCAATGGGCGATACAGATTGGCAAAATTACCACAAAACATCACGCCCGCATTCCCCGAAGAACTAGAGTATATAGTTCGTCCAAAATTCGACAGTTTTGCTAAAGTCATACAAATAATATAAACTTTATTTGAATTCCAGGAGCAAATGAAGCAATATCGTGTTGGTGCGTCATCAGTTCTGGCTTCCTTGTGTGCAGGGACAGGGAAATCTACAAGTGTCAGCTAGGCGAGTCCAGAGCTGTGCTTATGGTAAATATTTTCACTTTGTTTTAATATTTGTTATGATGGCAAATATTTTCATGCATAGAACTATTACGGGTATGAAACATTCAATGATCCTTGTACCCCGCACCACAGCGTCCAATTATTGTTGTGATGCAACTAGGGAGAGGCCTATGTCCAGCATCAGGCTGGGATAGGCTGACTTGATAGTCAGTAAATATATAAAACATTTTCACACTAGTTGACTAGAGAGTACCAATGTGGTCCTTAGTTCATTACCGCGGACCAATTATGTAAAATAGATAAAATTGTTGAACAAAATAGATGTGATGTTATCGAACTGACGTTATTGTTCCCGGATTCATATTGATAATTTCGTTGTTGTTATCGCCAACGTCACCGAGAACCGTTGTATTCAACGTAGTATGACGTTGAATACACCGGTTTTACCGCGACGTTGGCTTTTGCTATTTTTTAATTAAATAATTAAAAAAGAACCTTCTAAAGGGTCTTTCAACAAGGACGGGTCGATGTTAAAATTGAATAAAACAAGAGGTGTGTGAGATATTAACGAAATTTATTTTTTATTTAAAAGGCCCATTTATGCCATTATGGATGGAATATGACATCGTTCAAATGTCCGCCGCGGCTTCGTATGGTGGCACGAATCCGAGAGGTCCAATTTTTAATGACTCTGCTGCACAGATCCGGCTGAATCCGAGCGATGGCCTGCGTTATGTTGGCTTTCAGGGCAACGGTCGAATGTGGTTTATTGGCATAGACCTGCGACTTCAGAAAACCCCACAAGAAAAAGTCTAGCGGAGTCAAATCACACGATCTTGGTGGCCAATTCACGTCACCTCTGCGAGAGATAACTCTACCCTCAAACCGTTCATGCAGAATGTCGATTGTGTCGTTCGCTACCCAGACCCAAGTCCCGACGCAAAATTCTCCAAGTTGAGGTCTGCGAAAGGCCGAGTTCTTGAGCACGGCGAGAAATCGACTGCCTCGGAGTCTCCTGAACACTCTCACGTACAGCGGCGATGTTCTCGGCCGATCTGGCGTTCCTTTGACGTAAAGGTGTTGGTTGGTTGTTTACCGAACCGGTCGTCTCAAATTTAGTCACCAATCGTTGGAGAGTGGACTTTGAAGGGCCACCGCGTCTGCCGTAAAATGGGCGCAATGCGTGCAACGTTTGCACTAACGAACACTCATTTTGATAATAAAGTTTTATCATTTGCACATGCTGCTCAACCGTGTAACTTGCCATGGTGATTTGGCATCACTGACTGCATAATATACAACAGATTTTACAGATCCCACCAAAATAGTATGGCTGCCACAGACTGTCAACATCGACCCGTCCCTATTGGAAAACCCTTTACTTTTTTGAAGTCTGTTAATTTTTTGTTTTTTCGATTAAGTACCTTTCATTCTGAAGCCGAAAATAGGTTGACTGTTTTGCCAATACTTAAAACTCGTTTAGGAGGTAGAAGAACTGGAGATGTTTTTATACTATTCTTAAATTTAGCCTATAAATAATCATTCTACTTTTTTAACTTCTTTACCACCAGACTCCCTATTTATTGAACTATAGTAATAATTAATGACGTCACACTCACTCCTTGTTCATGGATTATGTTTGCTAATTTTGGTGCTGCTTTCGCCAACGTCCATACTACGTTGAATACACCGGTTCTCGTCCGATCACCGAAGTTAAGCAACATCGGGCGCGGTCAGTACTTGGATGGGTGACCGCCTGGGAACACCGCGTGACGTTGGCTTTTTGTTTTTTGCAACTTTTATTTAGATATCGCATATTTGATAAACAACACAACAATTAACTTGTTCATGAACAGGGTTTAATTTTGTTTTGTTGATGTCATCAGTTCATCACCAACATCTCTTACTATTCCATCTCTTGTATTATAAACTGACTTGAAAACATTCAGGTACTTTTGTTTTCCAGCCTCCTGACATAAAAAGTGCGTATACACAGATTCTGTCAATAGTCTCGTCACAGAATGGCATGCACGTGGCCTTCTTTACCGACTCTGGTATGCTTTGGATTGGCTCGTCTGATTTCAAGACAGCTTACTCCGAGATTGACACCGGTTTCATCAAACAGCCTAAGGAGTTGATGTGGTTAGTTTTATTATTATTCTGTAGATCGTAATCCGCTTAACTTTCTCTCAACTTTTTTATATAGAAATCAGAATATCAGTATTTAATGTCCACATTTTTAATTCATCACGAAATAATGGTCAACATACCGAATTGCATCAACTGACGTAAAACTTCGCCACTGCAATCGCCAATTTCCATAACACATAAAAATACTGGTTGTAGACAGTACAGACATACTTAGATGTATGCAGTTAATGCAGTATGAATGTGAACATCTGCAATACCACCCTAGAAACCACCGGATATGTCACAGGCCGTGTCCTAACCGGAAGCGGTCGTTGCGCGTAGGTATATGAATGTGACGTACTCATTCTTAATTCGTTAACGCGTTACCTGCTAAATTATTAGTAGCTCACTAACCCTGTGCGGCAAACGCTCTTACGCGTTCAATAAAAAATTCGTGTGGTGGTATGAACGCTTATGCGCGGTTGTTTCCGAAACAATAGAAATGAACAATGAACGCACAGGTGCGGCGCGCCGCACTTGAAGAAAGTTATGTAAATTGGGTAGACGCGCATACGCGTCGCAAGCATATGGCAAAAGTCCGAAAAACGCGCATGCGCGTCGTTCGCACAGAATGCGTTAACTCGCGCGGTCAATCAAGTCGCGTTCGTAAGTATGTCATCTATACTAATAAATAAAATTGAAGTGTTTGTTTGTAATGTCAAAATAACAGCTTTTTTTAACAAAAAAACAATTTTTGAAATGTTTGTCTGTCTGTTTGTTTGTTCCGGCTAATCTCCGAAACGGCTGGACCGTTTTTGATGGGACTTTCACTGGCAGATAGATGATGTTATAAGGAGTAACTTGGGCTACTTTTATTTTAGAAAAAGAATTACGGTTCCGCGCAAGAAAATTAAAACCCTGAAATTTGTGAACAAAATCCGATTCAATTAGGGGAGTATTGACATCCACGCGGGCAAAAGCTAGTTATTCATATAAACTGTTGCAGTACAATATCTTTGTGCTGTATCGACAATCTACATCGCAATCTTATGTTCTTTATCGCACGTTCAATATCTATTAAATGTTTCTACTATCTGTGATCAGCACGTAGTCGTTAGTATATAAGATGCACCTTTGGATAATTATAACCAGACTATACTACATCTTTTGTCTCATTTATACCTAATCATATACTGCCAAGAAGTATGGGCAAATTGGTGACCCCGACGAACGAATACGCAGCAAGAAACATGGCACAATCACCGTGCAAGGCGAACATAAATCAGCAAGGAACACTTGAAGTAGCTGCTGGCACCTCGGTTTTATCCCGCATTCCGGAATTTTGGAAAGACCAACCAAGATTATGGTTCACGCAACTAGAAGCCATATTAGCACCACAGAAGCAAGGAGACGAATACAAATACTGTACAGTAATAGCAAAGTTATCCAAGGAAGAAATACTACAAGTTAGTGACCTAATCACTTCACCACCGACTACAGATAAATACAAAAACATCAAGGAACGTTTAATTGATTGTTACGAAGAAACAGAACAGCGACAGTTTCAAAAATTAATATCAGAGACAGAACTCGGTGATCAAAAACCTTCGCAGTTATTACGTCAAATGCGAGTCCTCGGGAGAGGAAAAATCAGTGACGAAACAATGAAACTACTATGGTTCAGGCTTTTACCAACATCAGTTACTACGGTTCTAGCAGTTACGGAAGACATGGAAATTGACAAACTGAGCCAAATTGCAGACAAAATAATAATGAATTCAAAAGTAACCGAAATATCAGCTGTTAGCAACGACACTTCAAACGACAACAATACAGCATGCATTTTAACCCAGCTAGCAAAATTACAGATAGATATTGACGCAATTCAGCAAGGTCAATATGGCTATCGACCCAACACGCACAATCATTTCAAGAAACGTCAACAATTCCCGATTATGAGGCCGAGAACAAACTATAGAGGAGCAAATCGATTTTGTTACTACCACGAAAGATTCGGAAAATATGCAAGAAACTGCATTAAACCATGCGGTTGGAAACCAATGACTTACGTACGGAACCAGGGAAACGAATAAGAGCACAGACAACGGCGAAACTGTGCAATCCACCCATCCAATCGCCTCACCATTACCGACCGAAAAAGTGGTATGAAGTTTTTGATTGACACGGGCGCAAATATCTCGGTCATTAGCAAGCAACAGAGATATTCAATTTTACAAAATGAACAATACACACTATACGCTGCAAATGGGACTAAAATTAGGACTTACGGCGAGAAGACGCTTACCTTGAATTTAGGACTACAACGATGTTATAAATGGAATTTTTTAATCGCCGATGTTACACAACCAATAATTGGAGCAGATTTTCTAGAGCACTATAAACTATTAGTCGACATAGCAGGTCGCAAACTTATCGACAAAGTTACAGAGCTGACAACGCATGTAACTTCAGAAAAAGCGACACAACAAACAATTCGTACTATCGCAGTGGGAACGAATCCACGTATTACGCAACTTTTAAACAAATACGAGGACATCACGAAAGAGTCCTCTCTACGCAATGCGCCCAAACATAAGATTGAGCACCACATTATCACTACAGGACCACCCGTCGCAGCTCGGGCAAGACCATTACCTCCAGAAAAATACGACATAGCCAAAAAGGAATTTCAAAATATGGTAGAACTCGGAATTTGCCGACCGTCAGATAGCCCATGGGCAAGCCCATTACATAATCGCGTAATCGCGTATTCGCGCGAGTCACTTTCGGTTAGGACACAGGAACACACCATTTCTAACAGTACACAGCAACGTTGCATGGCGACTGAAATTTGTATTAAAACTCACTTTTCTATGAATTTCAGGTGCGGTTCTCAAGCAGTAGTAGCACATTGGGACGACACAATGTGCATCTTCGGCTCAAAAGGGCAATCAGTACAATACCCCTACGACGGCCCATTCCACCTCATACAAGACATCGATTGCGTTCGAGTTGTATCCGAAATGACTCACGAACTCATACAAAAAGTGCCATTTGTCGTCGAGAAAATATTCAGAATCAATAGTACAGCGCCTGGGTCATATTTGCTTGAAGCTTCGAGACAGTTTCAGGTTTGTGGGCTGATTTTTCTCTTAATAATATGATCATAAACAAAATAAGAAAGTTAAAATACCATCATTAGTTCGATTTAAGCAGGACCACATTTTAAATGTAGGAAGTTAAAATGTTGGTACATACAGGAAACAGCAGATACGAAAGCATAGCGTTTGTGTGGTGTCACTCATTGTTTATCGATACAGTTGGACAATTTTGGTTAGTCTGTCGCCAACGTCCATACTACGTTGAATACACCGGTTCTCGTCCGATCACCGAAGTTAAGCTACATCGGGCGCGGTCAGTACTTGGATGGGTGACCGCCTGGGAACACCGCGTGACGTTGGCTTTATTACTATTATTAATTTTTGGCTACGAAAACTAATCTGTAATAATAATGTTAGTACCTAAATCATAATAAATTAGAATTTTCCTGCACAATTCACAAACGACCTTACCGATGAAGTTATCTAATTTTTACCCGACTGCGCGACAGCAGACAGGGTTATGTTCTAAGTGATTACTTCCACTATGTAACCGCTATTTTTAACCGACTACAAAAAAGGAGGTGGATGTTCGTCTGTATGTATGTATATTATTTTTTATTTATGTTCGGCGATATTTTCTAAAAATAAAAAACAACTGACTTCGTTTTTTTTTTTTTTTGTAAAAAAGTTTTTTAGTGGTTAGCTACCTAGCTGAAAAAATAGTATGCTCGTGACGTCATTCTTCATGGATTTGGTTTGATAATTTGGTTAAAGCATTCGCCAACGTCCATACTACGTTGAATACACCGGTTCTCGTCCGATCACCGAAGTTAAGCAACATCGGGCGCGGTCAGTACTTGGATGGGTGACCGCCTGGGAACACCGCGTGACGTTGGCTTTTTGCTTTTTTTTAAATTAAGTTTTATTTTTGCTACGAAAACTAAACTAATTTGAAATCATACTATAGTACAAATAATTCATCATCGTCCTTCTGCTCTTTACCAATTTGTTTCGGATAAAGGATGTGGGTAGGTATTGGCGTACATCAAACTATACTCAATAATACAATAGAATTTTCCTGTAATCATCTCACAGATGACCTTACCGACTAAGTTAACTACTTTTATTCATTTAATTATCAGTTGCTATAGGCAACCGCCATCAGGAAGCTAGCTGCTAATAATATAAAAGATATTATGTTAGTGACATCATTGCTCATGGATTCAGTTCGATAATTTTGGTAAACTATTCGCCAACGTCCATACTACGTTGAATACACCGGTTCTCGTCCGATCACCGAAGTTAAGCAACATCGGGCGCGGTCAGTACTTGGATGGGTGACCGCCTGGGAACACCGCGTGACGTTGGCTTTTTGCTTTTCAATACAATAAAATTACACTACCGCTCATAAGTATTTGGCCATCTAGTAAAATAGAAATGCATTTTGTAAAAGTTTGATTCAATGAAACGGTTTATTAGCATTTTTAAACATAACAATAATACACTTTTTAAATTTTGGACTCGTCTATGTGTCCACCTTTATTTTTAATGACAGCCTCACAAAGCTTCGGCAACCTAGCTACTAATTTTTCCAATGTTGTCTTGGTTATCTTCTGCCATTCGTCTTGCAGTTTTCTCCACAAGTCTTCCTGAGATGTAGGACAACGTTTCCGCACCTGTCTATCCAGCTGATTCCACAATAGATCTATCGGGTTTAGGTCTGGGGACTGTGGAGGCCATATCATGAGTTTCAACACCTGTTGTTGTTCTTTTCCTGTTAAAAAGTCCTTGCATAGTCTTGACGTGTGTTTCGGGTCATTATCCTGTTGAAATATAAATCCCGGACCAATTAAATGGGTTCCAGAAGGCACTGCGTTATTCTCCAATATCTTTTTATAACCTTCTTTTTTTATGATTCCTTGTATTCGCACAAGATCTCCAACGGCGGAGCCACAAAAACAGCCCCAAACTATCACAGAGCCTCCGCCGTGTTTAACTGAAGCTACAGTACAAGCGTCATTCACCCTTTCGTTTGCTTGCCGCCGTACGAAAACTCTTTGTTTGGATCCAAAAATTTCAAATTTTGATTCGTCCGTCCAGAGGACCTTTTCCCAATCTGCTATTGTCCAGTTTTTGTGTTCTCTAGCCCAATTAAGTCTCTTCTTTTTGTTAATACTCAAACTCAAAGCATTTATTTCAATTAAACCAATTACAGGCACTTTTGAATTGTTAAAGAGTCAGTCAGTTAGTCATAAAATTGAAGCTAGTCGCCCATTCCAAAACGTAGATCTCTATGGAGAAGAATGGGCAAGAAACTCCATGAGAATAGTGAATGAGAATAGTTTTAAGAAGTGGTTTTAATGTGGATCGTAGCAGGTGGCGTTCTGTAGTTTCTGCCTACCCCCATGGGAAGAAGGCGTGAATTTATGTATGTATGTAAGTGGTTTTAACACCGCTATGCATCCCTTAAGGGTGCGTTTCCACTGAAGCGGAGACGAGCGGAGCTGAGCGGAGACGTGCGGGAATCGACCAATCACAATAGTTGAAATCCTCATCGAGTCTCTCGTCTTGTCTGCGATTGGACGATTCCGGCACGTCTTCACACAGCTCCGCTCGTCTCTGCTTCAGTGGAAACGCACCCTTAGTCGTGCGTCACGGAGTCTTCTTTTGATTGTGGACACACTGACTGGTTTATCACGATCCACATTAAACTGTGCTGATATTTCCGGTGCAGTTAATCGTCTATTCCGTTTGCTTTTAATAACTATACTCAAATCTTCACTCAGAAAGTTGTGGCTCTCGGTCTGCCTGAACGACGTTTGTTGCAAATTGTTCCTTCAGTCGCTTTCTTAACGATGTAGTCAACAGTTTGCCTTGGTATCTTCTGCAGTCTTGAAATCTCACGATTACTTTTACCGGATTTATGAAGGCCGATTATTATGCCTTTGATTTCTTGGGAATATTCCTTAGTTTTACCCATTTTCTTCAAAAAATAAAACTCAGAAGTGAAAAACAAGAAAATATTATTAGACTATTTCAGAGTACTTAAGTACTGAGCTACGGAGAGCGTGTTTTCTGGTCAAATGACATCAGATAACTAACGTAATAATATTTGTAATAGTTACTTATACTACATTTTAGTTATGTTTATTTCTCAATAACTAAATCAAAACAAAACTGTGACTTCAAAGATTAACTTCGAAGAAATTCCGACAATATCACTATTTTGCTTTCATGACCAGGAATTGGCAAATAACAATTAGTTGTTTACGATTTTACCGTAGATAAGTATTTGGCGGTGATATACAAACAATGAAACCTAATTTTTTTTTTTTTAATGTATTGTTTGTAACTTAAACAAAATGCAGGTGGCCAAACACTTTTGAGCGGTAGTATATATCTATTAATTTTTCTCTAATTATTTTATGTTCTTTGTTTATAATAAATCGTGGCTAAGTAATAACAGCCACACGGGTCGATCGATCAGGTTAAGCTACGCTTGCCGCGGTTGGTCCGTGGATGGGTGACCATCTTTACATACGGAGACCACTCCGTGCTTCGGAAAGCACGTTAAGCTGTTGATCCCGGCTGTCATTCATGGATCTTTGACAGTCGTTACGGGTCGTCATAAGCCCGAAAGTCTGACAACCAGTCTTATCAAGGCGTATCGTATTGCCCAGTAACTGGGTTGTGGAGGTCAGATAGGCAGTCGCTCCATGTAAAATATTGGTATTCAGCTGCGTCCGGTTAGACTAGAAGCCGACCCCAACACAGTTGGGAAAAGGCTAGGTAGAATGGCAGATGTTTATCAATCATCAAAAAATATTATTACAGAATCACAGTCACAGGGCCGACGAATACATTCGATTAGTGAAGCCTGATCTTTCGATAGCTGTCCAAGACTGCATAGAGGCAGCTGCCTTCGAGTTCAACCCTGACGTTCAGAAGATGTTGATAAGGGCCGCGCAGTTCGGAAAGTGTTTCATCATGGACCCTGAGTTGACAGACTTTTATGTGAAGACTTGCAGATGGCTCAGGGTTTTGAACGCCGTTCGGGACCCCAAAGTGGCTATACCGCTTACTTCTGTGCAGTATCCTTTTCTATTTATGAAACAACTACAGGGTCAAATTAAATTAGCTAGCAAAACTCTGCAGACGTGATGGGTATCGATATACCTAAAAACATGATAAAACAAAATATAAATTACCTGATTATGTTTTTTTTTTTGGGCTCATCAGCCGCCGCCGCCGCGCCGGTAGTGTAGTTACTTAAAATATCAGTTCAAAAATCAGTTTTTTTTTTAAACTTCACAGATGTGATGGGTAGGTATTGGTATCTCAACACGATAAAATAGATTTTACCAACTCTCGCTTCAAGTAACAAAACTACCAGCGGTTAACGACCCCAAAAAAAAATCATCAAATCTTTTTATTTTGGATTGTTTAGATAACGATACCCATCGCGTCTGCGGAGTTTAGCTAGCCAATTTAAAATAACCCTGTACAACTTAGTCTAAGGGCTTGTTATCTTATTTTGAAGTGGATAAGTACCGTTGAAGTTTTTTAGTAAGTAATTAGGTGAATAGTTTCTAACTGGTGAAGGCGGTGAAGCAGGGAAGCCCCATTTGATGTAATTGTACGAATTTATGAAGTGTTTAAACTAAGCATGCATTTATCTCAAGTTCTTTCGATGCAACGGAATAGTCTCAAACGAAGCAGGTGCCATCTATGACGTTGACAACATTTCATTCTCTCGCCAGCTACGTAGTTCGTATGTACATTCGAGCATAATTTTATCAGCCTACTAAGGGTGAATTTCACCAATGAAACTGAACGTGATCAGCTCATCTTTTTTTTTTGGTGGGAAATCATCAAATGACTTCTCCCGCTCTGGGCGGAGCGGGAGGGCGTGTCATACTTTTACTGACTATAACTCACCCGTGTTCCTTCAGTTGCCTGCGCCAAGGGCCACGGTAACTCTTTCGAACATCCCGCGACCCTGGCTGGCATCGGCCCTAGCGGACCCCATCAGTTAGTGCTGACATCTATATTGTGCTGATAGCGTTCAGTTTCATTCGTGAAACTGGCACTTAGTTGATACTACTAATTCGACACAGACTTAACGAATCATTGAAATAATAATGCCAATTTTTGCCTGCATATTGATTGATTGGGTAGTACCTGCAACTGGTGTACCTCCCATAGTATAATTTTGTTTTTGCTATAATACCTTAACTACTACACTCCAGAATGACCAACTTACGTGAAAGAGTTCTACTGGACCGTTTAATATGGCGACGACTGCACTGTTTAGCTGGACACATTGCTTCGTATCTTCAGCTGAAAGATGGGAGGACGAGGGTGCTCTCGCATTGGGCGTGTTATAAGGTACGCTATAGTTTTCTGTATTTCCCTATTTGAATTGGATTTTGTTCACAATTTCATCGGTTTTTTTTTTTGCGCGGAGGCCTATTTATTTTTCTAAAATAATAGTAGCCTAAGCTACTCCTTATAACATCAGCTATCTGCCAGTGAATGTCCCGTCAAAATCGGTCCAGTCGTTTCGGAGATTAGCCGGAACAAACGGACAGACAAAAATGTTAAAAATTGTTTTTTTGTTATAAGTACCGCATTTACTTTCATATGCAATTAGTATAAAAGCTGTTATTTTGACATTACAAACAGACACTTCAATTTTATTTATTTGTAGAGATTTTCCCTGCGATGGCAAGATGACTCCTGTATTGTAGGTTCCCATAGACGGTGGTGACCCTTACCATCAGGTAGCTCAGGTGAGCCTTCTGCTTGCTTGTCGCTTACAAGATTGGGTGGCAGGGACTTCGACGCACAACCTGTTACCATGGATTCAGTACAGTCACGAGCACTAATGTGTATACACTTAGCTACTTTTAAAACTGATTTCCATCTACTGCATTGATTGAAATTTTATGTTGTTACGAACATAGTGTTTTGGAACACATAGAATTATGAAATAAGTAGGCATCTCTGTGTTGCTATCGTTATTCCACGAGAAAATCGCTTTTGAATTTTCCTAAGTGTATACATATTAGTGCTCGTGACTGTACATGATTCTGGACCCCTGCATTGGAATTTTTTTGCTGGTTATTTTTTTTTAAATCAGCTGTTTCCTACAAAAGTGCAATACCTATGCGGTGAAAATATATGGGAAAGCAATTTTTTTTAAATAATCGATGAAAAATTCCAAAGCAGGGGGTCAAGAATCATGTACTGAATCCATGGTAGCAGGTTGCGCGTCGATGTCTTTGCCACCCTGTATAAAAATAACGTATAGGGTAACAAACTATAGGCCCCCTTTTGATAAAAATGAAAGCTTGGGTGAGGGTCTGTAAAAAACATACACTACATCTAACCTTTTCAAAAAAATATGAACTGTTTCATACACATAGCACCTTTAATACCTTTGCAATGTTTCGCTCTTCTACCATATGCTAAAATCGTTTACAAAATCTAAAACATAAGTACTATGAAAAATTCAAAATTACTGACTTTCGTCTTTCAGGTGACACAACCCCACTTGGACAACGAGAGTGCTGCCCGCGAGATTGGCGACAAATTACGCAACGTGCCCGGCATATCTTACACCACTATTGCCATGAAAGCTGCTGAGAAAGGACGGAAAGCACTTGCTATTAAAGTAAGTAATTTATGACGTCATTAACTACATCAATTCATATTAGTCAATAAATTGAGCTCGATTATCGCCAACGTCCATACTACGTTGAATACACCGGTTCTCGTCCGATCACCGAAGTTAAGCAACATCGGGCGCGGTCAGTACTTGGATGGGTGACCGCCTGGGAACACCGCGTGACGTTGGTTTTTTTGCCTTTTTTATTACTATTATTAATTTTTGGCTACGAAAACTAATCTGTAATAATAATGTTAGTACCTAAATCATAATAAATTAGAATTTTCCTGCACAATTCACAAACGACCTTACCGATGAAGTTATCTAATTTTTACTCGACTGCGCGACAGCAAAGACAGGGTTATGTTCTAAGTGATTACTTCCACTATGTAACCGCTATTTTTAACCGACTACAAAAAAGGAGGCGGATGTTCGTCTGTATGTATACGTATATTATTTTTTATGTATGTTCGGCGATATTTTCTAAAAATAAAACACTTTTTTACAAAAATCAAAAACAACCGAAATCGTTTTTTTTTTTTTTTTGTAAATTAAGTTTTTTAGTGGTTAGCTACCTAGCTGAAAAAATAGTATGCTCGTGACGTCATTCTTTATGGATTTGGTTTGATAATTTGGTTATAGCATTCGCCAACGTCCATACTACGTTGAATACACCGGTTCTCGTCCGATCACCGAAGTTAAGCAACATCGGGCGCGGTCAGTACTTGGATGGGTGACCGCCTGGGAACACCGCGTGACGTTGGCTTTTTGTGCAATCTTATTATTTTTTTCAGATATTGGAGTATGAAACTCACAGTAAACTGCAAGTTCCTCTACTTTTGTCTTTGGGAGAGGGACCAACCGCTTTACTGAAAGCAACGGCCAGTGGTGATACGGATTTAATTTACATAGTTCTGTTACATCTCAAGGAGAAAATGGGCAAACGAGAGTTCGAAGTAAGTATACTGAGCTCTTCGTATCAATATGTCCCGGAATTAACGCACAACTTCTTAAAGGGTCGTTGTACTCATCATTATGGACAACTTTTACTATGGGACCAAACCTGAAATCGCGAAAAAAATCAGCTGTTCCGTACAATTTATGTTCGCATAAATTACTAGTCAAAATGTAGGGAACAGCTTATTTATTTTTTCGCGATTTTAGGTTTGGTCCCATAGTAAAAGTTGTTCATAATGATGAGTACAATGACCCCTTAAGAGGTTGTGCGTTAATTCCGGGTTATGTTCTATAACAGGTGCCATTATGAGTCTTTCCAACTGTGGTAGTGGAAATCAAATTATTGCAATTTTAACTAGAAAATGTTTACGAAATTACGAATAACATCAAGTTGGCCAAAATAATTGGCAACAAATCAATTGACAATCATTATGTTAACTTGTTGTTCAAGAAAGCATAGGTCCTATATTAAACCATCTATCGACCTTCGCCAGAAGTAGAAGTTAGAAACACTTGAACTATAAAAACAAAACCTTTACTGCTACGAAATTAAGTCACTATCAAAGTAAAATTGTAAATATGGAATTCCTTACTTTTTAATATACTTCCGTATTCACAACACATAATTATTATCTGAAAAAAAAAACTCTCTATAATTTTTTTTTTATTTTTGCCTTCCCAGCTAACAATCCGCAGTTTCTCCCTCGCCCATGCTCTATATATAAAGTTCTGTGCGAGCAACAACCGGGAAGCGTTGCGTCAAGTGTACGTCCAAGAGGACGACTTCCAAGGACAGGCCGCTACGCACATACGAGACGCCATCGATCAGACCAACCCGGGCAGTATAGAGGCGTCGCTTATATCGGCCAGAGAATGCTATAAGAAGGGGAAGAATGATTTGGGTAATTTTTTAAGTCTTTTTCATAAATATTTTGATAGAATCCACGAGTTTATGTTGGTATTCAACATCAGCAAACCTGGCAGTCGACTGCAGATGTCGCGTGCTGTTAGAAAGGGAAGAGTGATTTGGGTAAGATACCAAATATTTAAAATTAATGTCTTCATTAATATTTGCTAGAATCTACAAGTTATACAGATATAGATAGATACAACCAGGGGCGGCTGTACCTTAAGTGCACTCGTGCGCCGAACTACCAGATCTTAATAGGTTCAGAAAAAAACATAAAATGCGTAATGTACCTACCTGATTAACTTTCTGTTCATTATTCTATTCGCAAAATTTTGACTAAAAACAATTGCAACTCTTTAATAAAGTCTTTAAACTTATTTTTGCAGTAAAGAAAATTTCTCGTGCGCTAGGCCAAAACGCACGGTGAATGCTCATACAACTTCTATGAAACACGAACTAAAACGCCTGGCGCGTGAGACAGCGATAGTATAGTAGAAAATGTACAGCAAAATAAGATCGTTCTCGTGCGCCGCTCGAGCGAGCCGAAGGTTACCGAGAGCGCGCGAAGTTTGACGAAATTCGCCCGAGGCTCACTCACTGGGCTGTGACATCGCGGTAGGGTTGCAAACTATTTTTGAAGAAAAATAACGTACCATATTTTTTTAGTAGTAAAAAAAAGTATATATATTTGAAAGAAAAAAGTATTTTTCAAAATTTTATGTATTTATTTGTTTCTTCTCTCGAAGACAATTTTTATGTGTTTCTAGAATACACTAATAGTTTTCCATGAGGTATCCTTACATTTTTAGAAACGTGTTCATGTTTCAAGGTAGACGCATCAATAAATAGTTCAGTAATTATTTATATTAGTGTTTTATAAATGCATTACAGTAAAGATTTAAAATAGAATATTTTCATCATTCTTCATTTTTTTGGAAGAAAGTATAAAGTATATTTAACAAAATTAAAGTAAGATACGTTATTATAAAGTATGGTTGGCATGAGGTCCTGGGTTCGATTCCCAGGTCGGGCAAAGTGTTATTGCGTTTTTCTATTCGGAATTTCTCAGTAGCAGCCCGGAGTCTGGATTTGTGTGTGTGTTGATGGCAATAGGCTCGCCCCCTATTACATGGGACTTAAACATAACTGGCGAAGTGTGGGTGTACCATATAGGTACACCTCTGCCTAACCCTTCGGGGAAACAAGGCGTGATGTTATGTGTTATGTGTGGTTGGCAACCCTCCATCGCGGACGCGCGTTTTTGTGTTTGTTTACATTTTGCAAGGATTACCTTATTGATCTGTGGGAGTGTGTAAATACTAAAAAGCTATGAAAATGAACATTAACTTTATCATTGACTATATTAAAACCAACAATAAAACTTTTCAACAAAAATTAGATATAAAATCGGCTGGACCACCCAGGCCGAATTGGCGATCGACCTTCAATACGCAGTAACAGATTTTCGGGTCTGCGGCACAGCGGGGGGCTGCGCGTAACCATAGCATCGACGGCCATTTTAGTTCAACGTATTTGTCGCGTACTATAAGCTGACAAAGTGCACCACCACTTCTATGACCCACCAGCCGCCACTGGATACAACATCAGCAAACCTGGCGGTCAAACACATGGTAGAAACCGCATGCAACCTGCTTCAAATAGATTTCCAAAACTGATAAAGGTGAATGTTTGTGGCAAACATTGTTTCTATACAAATAAATAAAATTGAAGTGTTCGTTTGTAATGTCAAAATAAAAGCTTTTACTAAATGCTTTTATAACGAAAAAGCAATTTTTAAAATTTTGGTCTGTCTGTCTGATTGTTCCGGTTAATCTCCGAAACGACTGGACCGATTTTGACGGAACTTTCACTGGCAGATAGCTGATGTTACAAGGAGTAACTTAGGGTACTTTTATTTTAGAAAAAGAATTATGGTTCCGCGCAAAAAAATAAAACCCATGAAATTCAAAACGGCTGGACCGATTTTGACGGGACTTTCATTGCCAGAGTACTTTTATTTTAGAAAAAAAATTAGGGTTCCGCCCAAAAAAAAATAAAACCCCACGACACAGGGAATCCTAATGTGGGGTCCAGGGAATTTGGAAAAATGTAGCACGTAAGGCTCCTTTGAATAAAATTTTTATTTATTATTAAATTGTGAACAGAATCCGACTCAAATAGGGAAGTATTGACATCCACGCGGGTGAAGCTGCGGGCAACAGCTAGTTGTAAATAAAACATTAACAACTTAATCTATGCATTTTTTTTGGATTATCCACTACCGCGACATAGCTTGGTTGTGAACTTATTATCCAGGGTGCCCCGAACCTAAGAAATGACTAGTATTGCTTTTGTCTTAGCATAATGAATTCTACGTGCATAATACGCGACACAAGAACAACATAAAACATATTATTCCACGTTGAATATGATTATTCATTTATAATCCATTTAATCTCCAGGTGTCTCAATATGCGAAGACGCGCGTAAGCTTTGCAAGCAGCAATCAAGTCTACAAGAGACGTACGGCAGCAGCTTCGTGGGTCTGTCTCTACAGGACACAGTGAGGAAACTCCTGGACCAGGGAGAAGTCAAGCTGGCTGATAAACTGCGCTCGGAGTACAGGATGCCTGATAGAAGGTGAATTTAAAATAGTAGCGTCGCCTAATGAGACGCCGATGATCTATTTTTCCGAGACGCCCGAGGCCGAGCCGCACTGTGCCCGCGTGGTGCACTGCGGTCTGCGGTCAGCTCCCCTCCCACAGAGAAGGAATTCCAGTAGTCTGCGCGTTATAAGGTGTTTAAACCTTTGCTGAGTTTTGTCAGTTTTTCCAATTTAAGACCAAATAAAAAGCCTCATTCGGTGACCAGATTTTCTACTACTACTGAAACATGATACTGAATTGTATTAATGTATTAATTAATCATCTGTTAGATAAAACTTAACCGGAACTTTTTCGGCGGTGGTTCTTTAACGCGGCTTACGGTAGAAGTTAACTGGTAGAAATCGTCACTAACGAAAAAGCGCGTTCATACTTCAGTGGAATCTCAGTAACGTTCATACATGCCCCCTCCATGTGACTTTCTTATTTCGAATTGAATTTGAGTGAATTTGGTCAAAATGAAAATTTAAGATAACGGCTGCGAAAATTTTCAAATTTTTCGTCATCGGTGTCGTTTTCATAGTTTTAGAAGGTGCTAAACACGATAGTGAGGTCAAAATGTAAAACCAAGATGGCGGCTGCGAAAATTTTGTTTGTTTTTTTTAATCACACGTGAGAAGGAACTTCGTTCCTAATGGGTTCCTAATGGAACCACATTCTTTTTTTTAAATTGGATTCTCTGAATTATTTTGATGTTGCTTACTAATGTTTCACAAGAAGTAGGTACTGCTCTTTCACAGTCTTTACATAGTTACTTAATAAACACGACACCAACTTAAATAGACAAACCAATAGACCTATAATAATACCAGCCTATTACTGTTCCACTGCAGAGCAAAAGCCTCTTCTCACACAGAGAAGGCACGAGCATTAATCACCACGCTTGCTCAAGACCTATACTAACCCTTGAACCTACCTTCACAGATACTGGTGGATTCGCATTCTAACACTAGCTGACAAAGACGACTGGACAGAACTCGAAAAGTTCTCAAAATCTAAGAAATCTCCCGTCGGATACGAACCTTTCGTGGACGCGTGCCTCAAGTACTGCAAGCAAGATGAAGCGCTAAAGTACCTGCCGCGGTGCAGCGACGATATCAAAGTCAAATATTATGTTAAAGCTGGGTAAGTGATATAAAAACTGATAAAACGTAAGTAGTCCGGCCGTCGAGAGAATGCGTTCTTGACACTTGTCAGTTTCATACTAACGACTATGTGTTTTGCGAATTTGGACCTTATTACAACTAGAAATTGTTCAATTGACAGGTGTGAGGAACGCATTCTCTCGACGGCCGAACTGTACACAGCGGTACAAGGATCTTTTGACGCGTGCCCAAAACGAATTTTTTCATGCACTATGATACTTTTCACTTTTTTTATATATACTTGAACATAGTTTAACACATAGGGTACTTTTATTCACGGTAGTACGTTCCCGTGGGATATTTTCCGACATCCACGCGGGCGAGGCAGCGGGCAAAAGCTAGTACAAACTAAAACGCTAATTGATCGTCCCCCGCAAAGTAGCAAAACGCCCAGTAGTGTTGCCGTGCTGTCATTGAGTTAGCTCATCCCTACAATAATAACCCACACACTTGTGGTTCGTTTCTACGAAGTGTGGCTGTATAGCGTCAAAAATATTAAAGGTGTGTGTGCATTTGAGCGCGGCTGCCGCGCTGTGATTGGACGACTGCCGCGCGCGAACGCTTCTGTCAATCTGCCGCGCACAAACATTTTCAGTGAACATTCGTCAGTAGTTGTGTTTGGACGTATATCTGATGCGTATAAAAATGGACATCGAAACATCGATTCGTTTGATTGAAATGTATGGATCTTATAATGTGTTATGGGATCCTCGACAAAAAGAATACCATACTAAAAACAAACGTGAAACAATATGGGATGAAATAGCCAACAATTTAGATCTTCCTAAGAAGGAATTAAAATCTAAAATGAAAAGTCATCTAAGCTCATTCATACAGACGTGAAAGAAATAGGGAAAAAACAACCAATACCACTGGATCAGGTTAGTTTTTGCTCGACCTTATAGTAAACAGAAATTCGGTACTACGAGCTTATATCAGCTGGCAATATATTATTGAAATCATATAAAAGGTTTCATCCAGCATTTTCTTATTTTAATAGGTTTTTTCTTATTCCTTCTTCGCAATTTTCGAATAATAAGCAGAGCACACACGTAACCACCTTCATTTTAGTTCTGATGCCAACTGAAGTGCGCGGCGTGTCTCGGATGTGCCGCGCAAACATTCGTCGGTTTTGTTAAATTTTATCGAATAACATTATTTTCAATATGACAGTTGTCATGTGTGGTGTTTATTCTGAAATTAGTGTGTTTCAATAAGAGCTTGTCATTCAAGGGAGTTTTTATCATGTCGTTTTTATAATTTTGTTAAATGCTCTTTACAGTTTCTACGAGGAAGCGGCAGAAGTAGCATTTGAGCAGAAAGATGAAAGTGCTCTCCTCTTCGTGCAGAACAAATGTCCGTTGAACGAATCCATGAAACACGCCAAGATCGCGTCACTGCTCGAGAAATTACCGACCAAAAAGTGAACTATAGATAGGTATAATAGACTGAAATATATTATGTACTAGCTAATGCCCGGCATGCGTGCATTTTCTTTTTTTTTTTTTGTTAGGCACTTTCTCCGGCTCGCACACAACAACTTACCAAAGTTACATCACAATCGGTCGAGCCATTTTCGACTTTTTTCGAGACTAACGCACGGCAATTATTTTTTATATACTTACAGGGTTATATTAAATTGGTTACGCGATGGGCGATACCCATCGCGTCTGCGGAGTTTAGCTAGCCAATTTAAAATAACCCTGTATACACACTGCCTTTTATTGGCTAGGGAGTTGCCACGATAGTATTGTACTCATCATTATGAGCAACTTTTACTATGGGACCAAACCGGAAATCGCGAAAAAAAAACTGCTGTTCCCTACATTTATGTTCACATAATCGTCAAAATGTAAGGAACAGCTTTTTTTTCGCGATTTCAGGTTTGGTCCCATAGTTGTTCATAATAATAATTATGAGTACTACACTATCGTGGCAGCTCCCTAGCCAATAAAAAGCAGCGTGTATAGATAAACATGACATCTCGTTTGTAGGTGCAACGCAACAAGGTTCTTTTGGCGCGCGGCCAAAATCGGAACTAACACCGCTATCTTGTTTTGTCAATACGATTGCACAAATGTTTACCATCAACGCCCCCCTGTCAATGTCATTCACGCGCCAAAAGATCCTTGTAGCACTATGCAGATGTGTGTAGTACGCCCACATTTCGCAAGTAAAGGCCAGCGCACATCGGCAGACGGCGGGGCAGAGTATGTTTTTACCAAAGTAAATTCTACGTTACTAATGGTGGCAAGATATAGATTCCAAAGCTCAGAGACCGACCATGGAGCATGGAGCAAGGCATGCGACGGTATGCGCCAGAGTCCGCTAGCATACCATCGCGGGGGAGAGGCAGTGCAAGCGGGGCGGGGTGGCATACCGCACGTGTGACATACCGCGGGATGCTTCCTCGATCCCATCCGCCGGTGTGCGTTGGCCTTTAGCCCCATGTAATGAGGGTGGATCCTCTTTATATTGTATAAACTCGAAATATATCAAAGTGTAAGCCAAGTTTGTGGTCTTTTAGGTTTTTAAATATTTGTGCAGAGCTATATAATATTATTGTCTAAGCAGATAATTACTTTTTAAACGAAGATTCGAAGAATGGTTGTCTTCTGATAGATACTGTATATAATTATTTATTCAAGTCATTAATATATATATTATTATGTATTTAGTGTTTATAACAAAACATTCTCAATAAGCTTGTAAAAGTATAGCCATTTTATATTCAAATAAAACAAGTTATCAATGGTTGCTGTTTGCTTTTATTATCAAGACAAGATGGAATAATAATCATGTATGTAGGCATTACATGAGTCGCGCATTCCTTTAATACATTGACACAACTATTACATAGTAAGCGTGTACAAAGGTAGTATTGATAAAAACGGACTTACGATTTCCAATTCGATACAAAATACTATAAGGACAACATTGATATCAGAATTTTATTCAACCATTTGACTGCACTAATCTCGCATACAATAGAACTGTGTTTATTACATGTAGATCATACAAAGATTATAGGCACTTAACTTTGCAAATCATTTCTTCAGAAAGTTATGTTTAAATTACCAATCAGGCAAGGCAGTCAAAGGGTTTTTCAAATCTTGAATAGAGGGTTACGTAACATCAATATTTATTTAATCGGTGAGCTAGGTCAGCTTATGCTAAATGCTTATTTTACAAGTAAGCTACACTGATTCAACCATAAATAGAGCTGTGAACATCAAAGTGTAGCGACACCGAACTAAGTCTTCCGTGATTATCAATAATTTTAACTGCAGTTCCATCAACTATTTAAGCTTATTATCAGAAGCAGAAATAATTGAAACATGCATGTCGTTAATAAGGCCAATATGTCATCACTGAGTAATATAATACAGGACTATGTCCGACGGTGTCGCTGCAACTGGCATACAGACAAGGCGTCTTCACCGACCACACAATATTATACATTATTCACAACCATTAACGGATAAATACAATCGTTGAACAAAATCAAATGTATCGACAATATACTAAAATGAATGGAAAACTTCTTGAGCTGTCAAACAATAATAACATAAGAGGAAATCATCAACACGCGTTTTACTCAACAATTATCAATTTTACAAAATTCCTTCAATTTTTTTAACCATCCTAATCAACAACTTTTAAAATTGGTCATTTCTTTAATTGACACACACAGATCTCAATCTCGTTGATAATTAATTATCAACTTTCAGTTACTCTTGGAGACTAGACAACAGTTATTTAATAAATAAATTTCAAAACCTACCTTAGAGGCATTGCATGCCTCTTAGATACGTCTATAGAAGTGTGCCGACTCTTCACAGTCTTTTAGACAGCATTAAGAATTGATTTAACTTTTAGTTAGAATAAATTCTCAATCCCATAGAAAATAAAAAATAGTTTACACCAAAGTGTTTGTTTATTTCTGTGTAATTTAACATGGCCGTTATTATTATTATCACACTGCAAACAGTCGGCACAATTATATAAACATTTTAAAATGGCTATCTGTTATATTTTTTGATTTACACTGAAATCCTCCCCACAATACAAAATGTCTTTCTACGAATGCACACAAAATAAATTAAGGAGACAATATTCTATAATCCAACTATCAGTCTTAAATTAAACATGACTAACAATGTTCATTGAAACTATACCGAAGATATTATAATAAAATGAGCATAGGTATATCATACGACGGTAAAAAAATCCACATAACATACGTAAAATTAGATAGCGTTCATCATCGCTAGATCTACCAAACAGTGCAATAACTAATTAGTTACATAAACCCAATACAATGCCACATCCAGTATTCTACACAAAGCTATTGTTACGAAGCCAGCGTATTAGCTTCCAAGCAAATCGACGATAAATATAACCAGGACACTTCCAGTCCGTTTACATACGATTAAATACTTTTACATTAAAACTGAGCACGTGTAGTGGAACGAATAGTTTCGAAAACTAAAGGGCACTTTGTAACAATCAAACATGTTGAAAAATTAACAGAAAATATATTTTTAGTGAGGACGGACCTTAATCATGTAAATAAAATTGGATACTCTCTATTAAATGAGGAAGGATTCGGGTAGGACCAAACATTTCAATTTAAAATCTGGGGTATGAATCTTTTTTTTTTTGTGTACCTACGAATAAAGAGATACTTCTCCCTCTCCACTCATCGTCACTAATATTAACATGCCTCATACAACGGCATGTGGCACAACATATACACTACCTAACTTAGGGGATAGCGATACAAAAATTTGGATGTACTACTTCACCAAAAAAACTAGATCAACTGTCAGCCAAAAAAAATATTGATTTCGAGGGCAATGAGCACTGATGTTTTTCGGCAGATAAAATAAAAAAGCTTTTTATATTTCTTTTTTTTTACATAAAAACATCAACGCCGATAACCCTGCAGATCACGTTTTTTTTATTCCGGAGTGGCAGGTGTCCAGTTTCTTTTTTTATTGATGGAGTAGAACAATAATTTGGATGTAACCGACGCGTTAGTTCCCCATTCTCCCGCAATATGGCGGATTGCCGGGCGCGTTATCTAATAGTTACGCGAAAATCTACTTTGCAGCCTTCTAATCCCCAGTCATATCATAATAATCACATTCATGGGCGCAGCTAACATTTAATTTAGAGAAAGGGTGGGGTTTATAATTGTAAAGTTTTTATCACATTACTCGGATTCAGTTCATTCAGTGTTTCCAACCCCCATATTTTCCCCGTGCACCCACGATCAAATACGACATTTTTTTTTTATTGTATTATGTAAGTATAACTAAACAAAATAGGGGATCTTGTAGGAAAGGCATAAAATAAATAAAAAGAATTTTGGGATGAAGTTCTTTAACGCGGCTTGCGGTAGGAGTCGACTGGTAGAAATCGTCACGTTAGGAAAAAGCGTTAAGCCCCATCCATGCGACTTTCTCTCTCTCTCTCTCTTTCTATTATATACGAGTGTGTGTACGTGCGAGTATCGCATAAGGAACTTCGTTCCTGACGGGGGTCCCCCGACCGCACACGTTTCTTTTTCTTCATTATTATTGCAAACAATCCCACTTTGAATATGCAAGTTATGTTTCAAATTGTGTCCTTCACAAGAGAGAGAAAGTTGTTTTGTGAAACAGAGTATAATAAATACTTACCGTAGTTTGAAATGTCGTTTCTTTGGTAGTCACACTATAACATACTTTTTTAATCCAAATATCACACTTTTTACCCGTTAAGCACCGTGACCGTACAACTATCTTTAGATATAATTTCGCTTTGGAACAGACATATTTATACATACATATTATACTTAATTTTACATCATTCGTAGTCTACGCGCCAAATCACTAGTTTTGGTAGCACCTCAACCGTTTTTCCCTGGCTTATCAGCCAAACATTTTTTTCAATCGAATAAATACTTTGAGAGGGTATTAAAGTTCCTAATTTCCTATCTAACTAAATGTCTTAAAAACGTTTGCTACGATTACGTATCATCTCTGAAAGAAAGTCTTTTGCAATCCTGAAAAGAGTTATAGGTTCATATTTTAATTTTTGTTGTAGTTTTTCTTAACCAAGCATATACATTTGGAACACGTTAAGCAGTTATTTATTCTAGTATTACGTATTAATCTTTGTTAAGCGATATGGCAAGTAAAAGAAAAACTAGCACTTATGCAGATGCGCCTAATCGTAGCAACGTTACTCTAAAATAAGCTCCTTTTTGTGAACCGACTGTTCAATAGTGGGAGGTACTAAATAATGAACACCCATACCTTTCGTGGAGTACATACACGATATCAGATACAAACGGGCTCCATCGTGGGAATCTACATTATCCTAGTATTCCGAGCAAAACAAAACTATCAGTACTTACAATACGGCCGACTTATCTTGGCGAGTTTAAACTTAGCCTTTCCGAACTTTCGCGCATGTTCTCTCACTCACACTCGCCTCGTGTCACCATTTGGTTCATCAAAAATGTTACTGCGCAGCCTTTTGCGCGAAGTTCGGACTCGCCAAAATAATATGTCGGCCGTATTGTACACCGCGAAACAAAACACAATCGTAAAAAAAAAATAGAAGGCACCAAAACCGAGATACTTACTTCAAAACTCACTTTTACCAAACAGTTAATGAACAAACATTGCCAGCCTTAACAACTAGGTATTTTTAATACATGTACGCTTATAAGCATTTTTTTTTACTTTTTTTCTAAATACCATATCACATTTACGAGTATGACCGTTATTCTAGTTTTGAAAGATACTTATGTGAACGCTATTTTTTCTTTGTTTTTTCTCTTAATTTACAAAATCTAACATAGTGAAATCTTATGAGAAACCATATACGAACGTAAGCGTTTTGCGTGAATTATATGATTAAGTACACAATAGAAATAATGGCACAAAGAGATACGAAGGGATGTCATACATGTATGACGAACACGTAGAATATTTAGAGTACAGTCATCAGAATCCCCGCATGGAGATCACTGAAATTTTAATATAATAATCGAGCGGGGAACACTTATTAAAATAAAATCGTTCTTTATACACTTGACGATTACGTTACATATATATTTGTACAACCTGTCGTGCGTACGATACGTATACATGAGACGACCACGACAAGTTACACAGCCGTCGCGGTACGCGAGATACAGCGGAGACCAACATTTACAATATGATCAGCAATCATGACAATATTGTAGGTATATTATAATATAGTATACAAGTTGGTTGCATCGTTTGCATAACTTCATGAACAATTAATATTTAAAAAAGATTGATTGGCAAACTAAATTAAATTAACTATTGGCTCCACCACATCTCCATATAAATAAAAAAAATATATACTAAAAAAAAGTAGCGTTCCAATAACTTATACATACGCACTAATCAACATAAAAATCTCAAACAAACAAAAACAAATAAATAACTCATATCTCTTTGAGGAACAATCGTTTTACCTCTTTAGACGAAGGTGCGATGGGAATAATTTGTGCAACGATTGATAAATTAAAAGCATGCACAAGCTCAATCAAAGATATACATAAACACCTTCTTATAATGAAAGTTAATAAATTAATAAAATCATTTGATGAAAATGAACATTTTTTTTCACATTTTTTTATAGGAACTGCATGTGTATACTATACTAGTGACTTAAATTCGTTTGGTTGTCGCTGGTCGGTTTAGTCGGTCGCGTCTGTGTAGATGGAGGTGAGGTGGGGCAGGTGCGCGGTCTGCACGGTGACCTTGGGCGAGCGCTCGAACTTGAGCTTGTCGACGGGGCTGGAGCCCGGCGTGGAAGCCGGAGTCAGGAGCCCTGCGCTCACCACGCTCACGCCGGACAGGCTGTGCTTGGGGATGGTGAAGGCCGGCAGGTCCTTGGTCTTAATAGTGTCATAGATACGGACTAGCTTGTTACCATCGACGGCTTCCAGCAAGTTGAGCGTGCGTGAGTGCGCGGGCGAGCTCGTGACCACTAGCCCGGGCATCTTGGGCGCGTGCAACTTATGCCCCCCCTCCGAAGTTGACGCGGCGATGTGCTGCGATATCGAGTGACTCTTAAGCCCTTGTGCCGTTTTGTAGCTTTTGCCGCACTGGCATCTGTACGCCTTTTTTACCCTGGAAAATATCACCCGACTCATATAATACTGTTGATTTATACAAATTATGCTCTAATTACATTGATCACAGTCCGATAACGCGACCCACAAATGACTAAACATTTGAAAATGAATTTACATTAATTATGAATACAAATTATCGACTTCGAATAGGAGTTACCTATATCTATTACATAATACGGGTAAATAATAAAAGCGTGATTATTTTTTTCTACAATAGTTGTCGAGTTTTAGCATAGCAATAGTGGTCATTACTGGTCATTGTCCTTTCCCTAATATGTCTTCGTTCGTAGGAACCATAACAAATAGACTATGTATCGTTTTACATTAGCCAAAAATGTTGAGGATATACTATAGATTTCGATTTCCGTTATCGAAATAAAGAATGCTCAAATCTGTCCACAAAAGTAGGTGTGTAAAGACCGCTATAGCCAAGCTAAAACGCAACCACTCTACAATTTCAATACAGGCCAATTTACAAAGCTTAAAACTATTTTCTTTTTACTTCTAGCTACCAATACATAACGATTTGTACCCATTTCTTCCAGAAATACTCTTGGGCAGAGAGACGTTTCTTGGGGCCAGGTAAAATCTTTTTATTGTACTGTTCTGGGTTCGACAAGGCCGGGTATTTTCTAATGAAAGTAAACGCATTGATTATTCTTGGTTTTACAATATTTCTATAGCTCCAACTACACACAGGCGTATTGATCAAATCTGGTAGGATGTAATAAATTCTTGATATGTAGCATGTATGAGTAAGCGAACAAAAACAAGTGATGCATGCCAAGGTCATGCATCAATCTTTGAACAATACAAACTGTTGTAAGTTCGTAACTGAATAGGTAAGTACCTAAGTAAAATATATAAATCTACATTGTTTCGCTGTTCTGAAAAGAATCGATATCAACCTACTTCAAACCGTCGTTAGTTTTAGACTCGGCTAAGGTCTATTATCGATGTCAATACCACATGGCAAAAGGTCCAAGTTCAGCTGGAGTTGAACTTCTGTCACACGAATGCTAGCGGTTCAAGTTGAAAAGGTCACATATAAGCAGTAGCCGCGGTAGGGTAGGACGCAGTTGGGTGACCGGACTGCTAAGGGCGCCCCTTTTCATTTCTGGATGCTGGTAGAACTAAAACTGGCACTGCATTTAAATCCTATTATCAGATTATCCTGACCTAAAATAAAGACTTCCTAAAATATGTTTTTAAGCTTTCAACATCAAGCATGCAAGGTTTTGCTGTGTCCGGAAGTGCAAAAAAAAAAGTCCGGAAGTCCGGATGTGGCAAATGTTCTAATCGTCAATTTCCGGTTACAAAAAACATCAATATACTCACTTCCCGTCCTTCTTGTGTCCATTCTTCGAATGATATTTGATGCCATTGACATTTTTGTATCGTTTCTTACAGCCGGGCACTGGACAGGCAAACGGCTTTTCTTGTGCGGCTGGACCGAGAGCCCCGGATGACGCGCTAGCATTCATTCTGAACAAGAAACAATAATTTTAAAACTACAATTCTTATATCTAGGTCATTGACTTGCCATTAATACTCGTGCTATCAAACTTGCTCGAAATGTTGCAACTAACAGTTTAGATTATCATACAAGGTGGATATGAAAGTATGGAAATGCTAACTGAAAAGTTGTTTGAGGATCGATGCACTGCTTGAAGTTTTTCTTGTTCCGGTGTCACCTACTATAGTCATACAAAAAAGGACAAAACTTTTTAATTGATTTAATAGTGTTATTACAGGTGATGATTGTGATACGGGCAACAGAAAATCCAAAAAAAAGTACCAGAGGATATCAAACATACAGATCTGTGTGTGATATTTTATATTATGGCCAGCACCTTGATGCAATTCAAATCGCACTAAGTACCTATATGTTAATCGCGACTCCCGGAATAGTCATTTTAATTTCGAAAGTGTTTTCATTTTAGTGGTTTTGTGATGTTGCCAGCACTTACTTGACGCCATATCGCAGTATGAACTCGGAGCTGTACTCTTCGGCCGTCGTCCACGAGTCATTGCTATCTTCGGATGGGCTGACCAGCTCATCTTCATCCATCTCGCTCCCTGGGACATACAAAACCAACATTATCATCATCTCAAGCAATAGACATCCAATGCTGGATATGGCGACCTCCAAGCATTGCATTGCATCTCCTGGGTAGTGAAGGAAGACCACTTCACTGCTCAGGAGACGCCTAAGTAAGTAGACAAAAACAAAATATCACTCGCAACGTGTACAGCAGTAACAGTTGCCTCACCCGCCAGCTAGCAGTGAATTCATCAACCTAAGGCATTATACAAATATACAGACTGGAAGTAACAGTCATTTGTATGATAATTGGGCGGTTTACATTATAGTACCAGCACTTTGCAGACCAGCGATCTAATCCAGAGTACTGATTTCAATAAGATTTCCAGCCAAATGACTGGCTAAGTAAATGAATTGGCGGTCTACTTTTCAATCCAGCGCCGTCCATTCAGGCTGATTTACATAATGGTCCAGTACTTTGATCCAGCACTGCAATTAGCTATATATTCAAATCAAGCGTTCCATTCAGCTCAGCGTGACTGGAATCGTCTCTAGACCGTCAATCCAGTGCATTTATTAACTCATATAATGATCATTAATAAGAAAGCATTCTTCTATATAATATTATTCTATTTTTTACAATTCAACGGCTTTTAAAAAAGTATATCAGTCGACGACATCTATCCAGGCTAGTCCAGCACTGGATTGAACAAGCAGAATCTGGCGACTAGAATTAAGTCAATGTCAAAAATGAGCATTTTCCTTTTGTTTGCCTTGAGTACAAGAAATTAATATGACCCTTATGGCCCGCGAGATACACGAGGCTAGTTTTTCAAAACAGGATAGCTAGCTCTAGAACCTCGGTATACTATCCTGGCTTGCTGTCTTAGCTTGGCACATGCTAGTGCTGTTTTCATGATGCCAGATTATTTTAAGCCAGTACAGTACAACACGTGATTGCAGTCAGATAAACAAAACGCGTAGTCACTACACACTAGCTACACACTATCCTCCTTAATTAATAAACGTTGTCTACCGTCTGTATACTTACACAATACTTTGTCTTCTTCTTTCGAAAGTCAAATTACTGACGACTGAAAGAGAGAAATCGGTGTGTAACTATTCACCTGATATAATACGTTTATCAGTAAGGAGGTAAGTGTGTAAGAATATAAAAACAAATATTCGTACTGAAAATGTGTATCATTCATTTCACTAGCATACTAGTCTAGAAATGAAGATAGTTCTGTAGATATACACGAAGTCCTGTGACTTCGTGTGTAAGCTAGTAAGCTAGCTTGCTATAAAACAGTTTCTAGCTTGCTAGCTTACTAATGCAGGCCATACACGATCATGTTTACTGTCAAGTTTGCAGTGGACGTCTTGAAACGACGTCCAGTTTGTAGCGCATCCATAAAGACCACTCACGATCAAGTTTACCGTCCAGTTTGCATGATGCCGTCTCAGTTGAAACCATGGCGTCACCAGTGACGGACGACGACGCGTTAGCTATCCTAGGCTTATTGCTTGCTCTAACGTCACGCATACTTGAACGCTCGCACGCACATTCAAGTTTACATGACGCTATAAGCTTGATCAAGTCGGTAAAATCGAAATTCGATTTTTGCTTCAAGTGGACTTGTCATGCACACTGACAGCCATATACCGTCAAGTTTAAACTTTACAGTAAACTTGATCGTGTATGACCTGCATAACACTAGCTTATTGTACTATCCTGGCTTGAGTAACTAGCCTCGTATATCTCGGTCATTATTAGGTAAAGTACCGTTAAAATTACGTACTTATGTTTTTTTGATATTTCTCGGGACCCTAGGGTCCCGGACCTTTGGAAGGCATATGAGGGGCCGAAGCCAACTCGCAGAGGCCCGTTAGACACTTTCAATGGAAATGAGGCACCAACCGACGATTATCCCTGTGCGTACTATGCAAGTGCACCCAAGGACAACCCCCGGTTGGTGTAGGACTATTGCAGGATATGGTGACAAAAAAAAAATATTGGGCTATGGGTTTGGATGGCTAAAGTGGACTGGTTATCTAAAACTATGACATGACTATTGGCCCCTGCTTGACCAATGTTTGATAAATACAAGACACGGATAAAATGGCAGGGGGTGGCTTGCACACTCAACAATGGACCCCCGGAAACGGTCGCTAGCACATAGTGTCGTAGCGACAAGGGGGCAACATGTCCTGAGGAGCTTATGAGGCGTGGAGAGGTATCCCACGGCTATCAGGGCAATCCCGGAAGTACGGTCAAGATCCCTACCAGCATCTTACTGGACTACTTCCTTCCTCCGAGCACGTTTGCTCTTGCGAATCTCTACTCAAGCCAGCCAATAAAGGCAAGAATGAGGTGGGAGGTCAGTGTTCACTCCAGCCGGCCAATAAAGGCAAGCCAGAGATGAGGAACATTACTTCTCCCGGGAGATAGGGTACGTGGGGTCGTACTGCCCAGCAGCTCGCCACATGCTGCCCTGCGGGTTTCTGTATCTCTCTTGGTCTGGCTCCTCACCCTAGACCTGTTCCGGCAAAGTAACCTCTACCGGCACAGACCTAGAGTTCGGAGCGCGCAAGCCCCACCACGACGTCAACGTAGAGATACGGCGATGGGGTTATTATTATTTCCTTTATTGCATTAAATACATATAAATTATATTTTTAAATATTAGAATATAAAAAGTATAAAAACATTCAAAAATATAAAAAAATAGTAGCCCACCGGTATCGGAAACAGGGTCCAAGCTACCGGCGGTCAGGGCTCCAGAGAGAGGAACCTCCTAACAATGCGAGCCGTGTCCAGAAGTACCGCTTTCTGAATCAAGCCCTTAATCCAGCTGCCCAACGTGAGCCTCCTTAGGTGTTGGTCGAGGCTCTTGGCAATTAAGACATTGGCTGATACGACTATCGGCACAATGATCGCTGAGTTCACATCCCACATGTCGACAACCTCGCGGGCCAAGTCAAGATACTTAATTTGTTTATCTTTCTCGGCTTTCACGAGGTTCCCGTCATGCGGGACAGCTATGTCAATAATTATTGCGCACCGCTCTATTCGATCCACCACCACTATATCAGGCTTATTGGCAATAATAGTCCTGTCAGTGATGATGGATCGATCCCAGTACAATGTGATATGTCCATTTTCGAGAACTGGGTCGGGGACATACCTGTAGTACGGCACTTCCGATTCCACAAGACTGTATTTCAGAGCAAGTTGCTGATGGATAATCCTGGCTACAAGGTTGTGTCTATGCAAGTACTCTTCGTTAGCTAGACGAGAACACCCGGAGATGATGTGTCGTATTGATTCTCCCAGACGGTGGCATGCCCGACAGATGTCAACCGTGCCGTCCTTCACAATAAATCTCCGGTAATTGTTCGTCATGATAACTTCGTCCATAATTGCACAGACAAAACCTTCGGTTTCCCCAAAGAGGTCACCAAAACGCAGCCAGGCTACGGACGCTAAGAAATCTACATCGGGTTTATGTAGGGCCCGAAAAAGCGTCCGTGAAGCTCCTTACTCTGCCATACCTCCAGGCGATCGTTAGTGTCAAGCACTACAGGCTTGCGCCAGTTCTCTTTAGCCAAGGAGAGCGGGGTGAGGCCCTTGTCCACTGCAACCACATCTCGATGCATCCCCACGTCGGCTTCAAGGAAATATTCCCTGAGACTGCATATCTCGCGATTGTGGAGGGTCTTAACATTTTAAAAGCCTCGACCTCCACACTTTCGCGGGATATACAGTCTCATTACCGATGATCGTGGGTGATGCATTCGATATGCAGTCAGCAGCGTACGGACCCATCCAGGGCGTCGAGTTCAGTCTGAGTCCATTTGAGTATGCCGAACGAGTACATCAAAACCGGCATGACCCAACCGTTGAAGGCGCGCACCTTGTTTCCGCCTGATAGAAGACTATTAAATACTTTCTTCAGGCGGCCAAAGAAGCGCTCCTTCAACGATTGCTTCATGTCAGCACCGTTAATGCCTAACGCTTCCGACATACCCAAATACTTATAGGTTTCGGCTGCGGAGAGGGTTCTAAGATTTATGGAATCCGAGAGTTGGGTTCCCACGGATTCCACAATCTCTCCTCGCTTTACATGCATGACCGCACATTTGTCCACTCCAAATTCCATCCTGATGGCGCTACTGAAATTTTCAGTTACTTTCAGTGGCTCCATCAGTTGCAAATTGTTGGGGGCAAAGAGTTTTAGGTCATCCATGTAGAGGAGGTGAGATATAACCTTACCACCTCTCCTCAGCCGATAGCCTAGACCTGAATCCTCCAGCAGTGTGCTTAGAGGATTCAAGGCTAAGCAGAACCAAAGCGGACTCAAACTATCACCCTGAAATATGCCTCGCTCGATCCTTATCGGCTCGCTATTCCACTGGATATTTCGACATCCTGGATAGCGAAGGACCGTCTTCCATTGCCCCATACACGACATCAGGAAGGTGCGCAGAGTTGCATCTACTTTATACAACTCTAGCACCCTCATGAGCCATGTATGTGGCACCGAGTCATAGGCCTTCTTATAATCTATCCAACATGTCGACAGATCCTTTCGGGAACGACGAACCTGTTGGTTAATGGCCATATCAATGAGGAGTAGCTCCTTAGTACCGCGGGACCCGTTCCTACATCCATTTTGAGAGGCAGACATGATGAGGTTTGTGTCTATATGTTTGTTAATTTTGGCTCTCAAAATAGATGTAAGAACTTTAAAAACCGTCGGTAAACACGTAATTGGCCTATAATTTTTGGGTTCCGCGGTGCTACCTGATTTATGGAGCAGGTGGGTAATTCCTGTCGTTAGGAACTGCGGCCTGACGACGGTATGGAGCCAACCAGACTCCAAAGCAGCCTGGTACTGAACCGCCAAGCGAGCGTGCGACCTTATAAGCCATTTGATCCAGAAGTTGTGCAGCCCGTCCGGCCCTGGAGACTTCCAGTTAGGTAACGGACGGACTGCACGGGCTACATCTTGGGGGCAGATGGTAATAGGCCCCATTTCTGCTATGGGATCGCAGGCTCGCTCGACTTTCCGAGCCCAATCGCCTTCGGTGTGACTGACAGGCACCGACCAGATACTGCGCCAGAAAGAGCACATGGCATCATCATCCGGCAGGCGCGTGTCAGCCACACCTTGGTTCGGTCGCTCCCAAGCCCTATAAAACCATTATTATTATTATATTTTATTTAATAAGGCACCAAGTCCCAATAAGTTACACGGACAACAAATACATTCAGCACGACAAATAATTATAATTAGATACTTATGTTTAAGTATTCATTATTTTCCTGTTTTTATCTCCTTTTCGAGTCGATGGAATATGTAGGGTACCTACCTACATGATTATGTGTAATAATAATTGCTTTCTTAACAAAATCGTGAAAAAGAGATTGAAATTTTGTATCCCTCGTTTTCACGTTTCTTATTGCTAAGCAGAAAAGACATGGAAATGAATTTTAAAAAATAACTGAGGGACTGTGGGTGGCCTTCTAGAAGAAAATCAATATGACAATAAGTAATTATAATACCGGTAGGCGTGCTGCTGCGGACTGAAGGTGTTTTGGGCGCGGACAGGAGACGCCGGCGGACATCGGGCGCAGGGGCTGAGTTCTGGTTTTCCCGCCTCGAAGCCTCGGAGAAGAATTTTAGGACATAACTTAACGGAATACATGCTGGTTGTGATGCTTCTTTTTGTTCTAATACAGCTGGATCGTAATCTGAAAAAAGAAATTTCTGTTTAAACCTCACAAAGCTTACAAGATAGCATGTTTTTAACAGCCGCTCCCGATCAGCTGTTCCAATGGGCAGAACTATTTCCGTCGAAAAATGGACATGAAAATAGCAACGCGTATCTGTATGCACTATGCAGTAGTCTATAAAGAAATTAAACAAACCGTTATTTAAAAAAAAAACAATAGTAAAGCTTTGTAGACCCGCTCATTATTTATATTTGACGCAAAAATACCCTCCAATGGTGACAACATTGGTACATTGATAAGACGTAAATTGGGAGGATCATGGATTACATTACATGCTTAAAATAAGAACAATTACTCGTAATAGAGATGAATATTTAATATTTACCGATATGAACATCTTCGATGTGTTCAATTAGATCCGCTAATCTTGGAAATGTTATGCCACAGCCATTAAATTTACAGATGTTTATCATGAAGACGGCCATGTCGTACAATGGTAATCCACTAGTCAATAACAACCCCGTATTCATTCAGGCCATAATCATTATCAAGTCTCCATTTTAAACTCTAGTTATTATTGAATCAAAAAAATATCAAGTAAAAAACGGTTTATAATTTACTGGTTTAAAATTATTGTACAGTACTCAGTTTATTGCAATTTTATAATAATAGGTCCTGAAAGTTTCTGTCCCTCGCGCATATTGATCGACAGTTGGCAGCTCTGAACGGAACTGCCTGCTATATCGACCAATAGCAATGCGGCATTTGTACTCTGTTTCACTTCACCACTCAAAATTTGAACATTCCAAAGGCCGGTCTCCTCCCTCTCGGTGTTCTTTGGTAAGTGCGGCAGAATTTCGTGAATAAACTAATCGTGAAAAAGTGTAACTATTTGAAGCCATCATTCAGTAAAAAGTGATTCTAATCGCGCATACGAGCATATAGTGTGTGATAGTGGAAATATTTATTGGTGAATTCGTAAGTTGTCATAGACGAACAAATATCAGTTCAGCTGAACTCTGATCGCCGATTCGGCCATTTTCACTCGTCATTCAATTATATCGTTTATATGTAACATACAGTAGCTCTGCCCATCAAATCGTATCCACGGTGTTACCAAAATTGATATCTGTTCAAGATATAGTCGAGGTAGTACGACCTCAGTCCCCTGTTACGTAGCACCGCAAATTACGTAACATTCTGCGGTCGTCGGTCAAACTGACAAGTGACTTCAACATTAACTTATTGCTTTCAGTCATTAGGCAAGTCTCACTAGTCTCGAGTAGTTAACTCATCTAGTCGTACGGTTTCTTCCAGTTGTCGCTCGCCGCACCCAAATAAAACAAAATGCTGTCCGCCGCCAGATTGATCGCCCCTGCAGCCAGGTCTGCCGTAAGTACAGTTTCCGTATTGGATTTTTAATAACCTAATTGTCGCTATTTACGCCTTTTGTCATCCCTTCAGGACTTGTAATTTTTTTCAATGAACTTTTTATTTGACCTTGGTAAGTTCCTTCAGCAATGTAAGCTGTACTTGCCGGTGCTATAGGTTAGCGAGAGCAAATTTCTAGTCATTTATTTCCTTATTGTCAGAGTCCTTATAATGGATGATAAAAATCATTACATAACCCAACTTCTATTCCAGTATTAGGTAACAATAATTATCACAATTTCAAATGGAATGGATAAGAGCCGCGGAACCGTCGTTATCTGAAAAATTGATGAACTTTTATTTTTAGATTGTTGCAGTATTGATTTTTAGGGTGTAGCCCTTGAAGAGATTATACTATGGGTGTCTACTAGCAAGTTGTTTTGTATGTTATAGATCTTCAGCAACACAGCCCTCGTGCGACCACTTGCTGCCATCCCCTCGCAGACACAGATTGTCCCCGCTGCGCCAGCTCAGCTGTCCGCAGTGCGGTCCTTCCAGACCACCGCTGTCAGCAAGGACATTGACTCAGCTGCCAAATTCATTGGTGCTGGTGCAGCGACAGTAGGAGTAGCTGGCTCTGGTAAGTTAACTACAATTTTCTATGTTACCAAGTAATTAATCTTGGTTTTTTGTATGCCTTGTGATGTCCCAACAATTTTGTGATGTTCTTAACTCATAAATAACTGGTAAAGCAAAAATTAAAGCTTTATAACTATAATATTGGTACAAAATTGAATTAACAAACCATAGTTTCATTCAAGTTATCCTAAGCAGAAGTGATGGAAGACTTTTCATTAAGTTCTATGTCATTTTTAAGTAGATTTATGTGATAAATTGCCATTAAACTGAGTTTTTTGGCAAGATGATGTGATTGCATAACACAGCAAAGCTTGTTATTGATTTTCTTAAGAGGGTATCCCTGCTTACATAAGTAGATAGTTATAGATTCATTCGAAAGTGTATTGAGGAAATGTGGAATATCAGGAAACTAGGAACTTGTACTTGGTGAAGTGATTTATGGAGATTTTAGTGAAATGATACAGCCTTTTCAAAATTTTTCAAGTTATTTCAACTGAAACCTACCTCACACTTCGATCAATCTATTTATTGTATCATTAATTAACTTCATTTGTTTTTCACCAGCTTGATTTCCTGAAAGTCGAAAAAATGTGATGTAGCTGTATAAAAAAGCGATGAATTCCTTCCACAATTCCTTAATTCAGTGTGTTGCATAATAAAACCGCTTATTCACTGCCTGAATGCTTACCCTACAAATATAAAAATAAAAATGCATGATATAAATGGGGGAATTAATCAATCTCAATTTACTGACTATCACATTAAAAGGTGAGATTCAATCTATTACACTTGGTAGTTAGCTGTAGAACTTCTGGTTAGAACTTTCTATGTACTAAATGTTGAGAGGGCTATCACATTTTGTCACCTCTCGCTAACATGGGACCAAATTTTTAAGAATGTTAAATGAAGAAGTGGTATTTTGAAAAATGTAATCAATTGGAGAACTATTAAATAATATTAATTTAATAGGTAATTATTTAAAACACTTTTATTGTGGCATTTATTTAACTCGTCTGAAAAACAGATAATAATATGTATTTATTGAGCTAAGTTTATTATTAGATGACACAATAGAAATGTGTTTTTATTAATTACCTATTGCATTTTTAGGGACATTATAAGTATGAATGTTATGCGTCAGCAGAACTGTTCCAACAATATTTTAATACGTGATACTCATGTGTTATTTGTATATTACAGGTGCGGGAATCGGAACGGTGTTTGGCTCCCTTATCATCGGTTACGCCAGGAACCCCTCCCTCAAGCAGCAGCTGTTCTCATACGCCATCTTGGGTTTCGCCCTGTCTGAGGCTATGGGTCTCTTCTGTCTTATGATGGCGTTCTTGCTGCTGTTCGCTTTCTAAGCTAATTACTTTTAAGAACACTACTACTGCCATCCCACATGACGAGGTTTCAGTGAATACTATCTGGAGTGGACGGCCATGGAATCGAATGTGTGGAAACCTCACCCTCATAGTGATGCATGGACTGATGTGTATAAGTGTTACACTTACCGGTGTGCGTCATCAGGAATGCAATTTATTTAATTATGTAGTATAAAAGAAAATCAAATAAAAATGTTGTACGTAAAACATTACATATGCTACATTTATTTCTATTCCTGATTTTTTGTAGACTGTTCTGAATCATGTAAAACAAATAATTTAGCCTCATAACAAAAATCGGCAACAATATTATTAAAGTTGAGCCAGTAACTGCGTCTATTTGCGTGAGTATTGTCTTCGATTTTTGTAGTGTGAGTTTATTCTGTCGAAGAATGTCGGCATGTTGTACATTTTTAGGGCGATTAAATGATACAAAACCAAAATCACTAGCGTTTATTGTTGATGACCTACCTAACAATAAATCTAGAGCTACAATTTGTATGTACGCAAGTCATAATCATAAATAATGAAATGAGGTGATTGACTGTGCCTGGTACACTAGTGCAATGATGAGCTTTCAATATAAACTAGTAATTTCATGTATGTGTGAACTGAGGGACCACACTGGGAATTCGCAAAATGAAAATCCTAGGATTTTGTTGTAGACTTAAAACAATTGTAGAACGAATCTGGGAATTTGTAAGCAAATATATTAAAAACTACTGCCCTTAAAGTGTGGTCCCTCAGTTCTCACAGACGATCAGCCAGATCTCGGAAAGTATCTTAAAAATTAAGGTTTTGTGAATACAGATTTTTGTAAAGCTATTTACTAAATGTCTCGACTGCTCGGGCAGTGTCGTAGAAGAAAAACTACTACGTCAACATTACGAAAGAATTTGTAAAACACTAACAATGAAAGTTGGAAAATTCGTAGATCTAATATTCAGAAAGTTATAAAGGTTTAACCATGGCCGCGCGGTCGGCACATGGAGAACCGCGCGGCCACGCAATTTTCTTAACCTTTTGAACGCCAGAGCATAAGCGCACGCGCGTGTCCTTCACGCCAAGCCACAATTTCACCGCGTTTAATTTCTCTTTTTTTGTCATCAAATTTCTCTATATCCATGGTATAATTTAATTCGTTTCAAGCAATTAAATATGGACAAGAGCTTAAATATTTAAGGTATACAAATAAAAACACACAAAAGTAATGATTTAATTGTTTATTTCATGATAAAGTGCACCGCATTTTTTGTCACATATTTGTGTCGGCGTACAGGGCACGCGCTTGCTTGTTACGTATATGTGACAATGGAGCTTAGTAGGGTGGTGGTAGAGGTCCCATTCTTTTTGCTAACCACTGATACGATTTCGAAGAAAATGTATGTAGATAGTATTAATAAAGCCCTAATGTTTGGATTTCACGACCTACAGCACTTAATGCTATGGCCGCGCAGTCGGCACATGGAGAACCGCGCGGCCACGCAGTTTTCTTAAACGGAGCTTAGTAGAGGTCCCATTCTGTTTGCTAACCACTGATACGATTAGGAATAAAATGTAGACAATATGAATAAAGCCCTAATGTTTGGAGCTCCAGAGAGGAACCTCCTCAAAATGCGACCCGTGTCCAGAAGTATCGCTTTCTGAATCAAGCCCTTAATCCGGCTGCCCAACGAGAGCCTTCGCAGGTGTTGGTCGATGCTCTTGGCAATTAAGCCATTGGCTGATACGACTATCGGCACAATGATCGCTGAGTCCACATCCCAAATGTCGACAACCTCGCGAGCCAAGTCAAGATACTTGATTTCTTTATCTTTCTCGACTTTCACGAGGTTCCCGTCATGCGGGACTGATAAGTCAATAATCATTATTATTATTCATAATTTTAACCGATCACAAGGCGCAAACACTCGCTTGATTTTTGTAGCCATCATAAGTTAAAGATATTTCATTATATGTTTGCTTATGTCTAACACTGTGTCAGTGTGATACGAGCTGCACGCACGCTCGGAGAAAATCGAGAAAAATTTCTTTCGATATAGAAAGAGCAGTTGTAGAAGTGCAGTGTCGCCCTGCCATATGGGACCAGGCGAATGAACTCTATAAATACTAAGATGCACGAAAAGCGCCATGACTAGTTTGTAAAGCATTATTTGAAAATTTTGATAATTTCAGTGACGCGGGAAAAAAACAAATTCCCCCGCAGCCAACCTAGATTCAATAAACGGGCTTACTGGCCGCCGCGCCGTCCGTCCGTCGGGTACTTTATCGAGCCTTTTCAGGAAGAACATCGTAAGCGACAATTTGCACTTTTTACAGGAAAGGGTTTTTCTTTATGGAAGCAGCCACATCTGTTGGACAAAATTGACCAAATTATTCGCAGCACACTAACATCTATTTTAAATGTAGCCTTGGACGACCGAGCGTGGCTTCAAGCCACACTGTCACTACCCATCCGTTTTGGCGGCCTCGGCGTCCGCAAAATTACCAGTATTAGCTTACCGGCGTTCCTGTCCTCTGTCCACAGCACTGAAAAGTTGACCGGGAAAATTTTAGCTCCCTCCCTGGTTGACTCTGAAGTGCCGTGCTTGAGTGATGCGGTGAACGCCTGGATAGCGGCTTGCCCGGATACAGATCGGCCCGTGAACCCATCTTCCCAGAGACAGTGGGATGAGCCGCTCTGCAGATTGGTACGGAATAATCTTATCAATACGTCCACCAATACTGCTGAGCATGCCCGCCTGCTGGCTGTGGGTGAATGGGAGTCGGGCCTCTGGCTTCAAGCACTACCGTCACCCAACATAGGCACTTTGCTGGGTGACTCCACCTTCCGGCTCGCTACTTGTCTGCGTCTGGGCGCTCCTTGCGGGGCTCCACATCGCTGCCAGTGCGGTGAAGCCGTCGACTGCCTCGGACATCAGGGCCTGTCTTGTAGTAAGAGCGCAGGCCGGATAGCACGGCACGCCAGCATTAATGACATTATCCGTCGTGCTCTTGTCACCGCCGGGGTGCCAGCTGTTTTAGAACCCAACGGCTTAGCACGCGACGATGGCAAAAGACCAGACGGAATGACCATAATGCCTTGGAAGTTAGGCAGGCCTTTGGTGTGGGATGCAACATGTGTCGACACCCTTGCGCCATCCCATCTTCCTAGTACGGCTGGCTGTGCTGGGGCGGCTGCTGCAGGTGCGGAAAACCTCAAACGGCGAAAATATTCCGATCTTTTTGGGAGTTATATGTTCGAGCCGTTTGGAGTTGAAACACTAGGGCCATTGGGTCCAAGTGCCTACTTGGTTTTCCGTGACATCGCCAAGCGGTTGGTCGACTCTTCACGTGACCAAAGGGCTGGCCTATTCTTTGGCCAAAGAATCAGCATCGCCATACAACGTGGCAATGCTGCCAGCCTTTTGGGCACTTTTCCTATTGACAGCGATGCGGACGAATATTTTGATGCCCTATGATTATATATATGTATATATTTACATTTGTACATATTATAATTATTATTTTAAGACTTTAAGCTTATATATTATGTAAATATTTTGATCAGTTAAATAAAATACTACCTTTTTCTTAGAAACATCATATAAAGTCATTTACTATTTATGAACTTGTAGCTAATTGAGCATTAATTAATAACAGATTAAAATCGAGAAATGCAATTTTTTCACCCAACTTTACAAAACTGTGTAGGTATATCTCGGAAACTAAGTGCCGAGAACTGGACCCTTTTTGCTTGGACGCTCACATATTTTCGTCTACCGGGCATATCTCCTTGTTTATTATATCGATGTAGGTATACATCCCGCGTAAAAATATTGATCCTACGGTCCCATTATGTAAGATCGTAATTGCGCAGGTTTCTTAGGAAATCGATAGACGTGCAACGGGTGTGTGTAGGTTTCTAGTCGTTCCTGTCCGAATGTCTAGTCTAAGACCCTTTACGCGAGGGGCGTAAACGTAACCAAACTCAACTGAATAGTACATATACTCGTAGCTAGAATTTGTCATTATTCTACACCGACTATGATTCCAGTTTGACACCCGAAAATCCAAACCGACTAGTGAAGAAAACAGAAAAGAAACTGCATTTTTTCCAGTAGGTACTTGTTCTGGAACATGTAGCCAAATAATAAATGGATACCTGTACCGGTACATAACAGCGCCGCGCCATGTTAGTGTATATATGGAACAATATGCCATAGGAATGGCTTGGTTAGCTTCTGGACCATAGCTACGTTAGCGAGAGATTACCATACAAACTGGCCCAAAGTTAATCTGATTAACGATTAAAAATTAATGATTAAAAATCATAATCAAAAAATTTGATTATGATTACGAGGCGAGGTAGACCCTGCGAAGTAGGTATTTAACGCTACCAACCTACCCACGGAGCGAGCCGTGCGCTTACCTCGCCAGCGTGAACTTGCATGAACCCAAAATGTGTCACAGTATAGGTAAGCGTGTCGTGTAGGCAGTAGGTCAACTCATTGGAACGAAGTTCTTTGACGCGGCTTGGCAGAAATCGTCACTAACGAAAAAGCGCGTTCATACTTTCTTCTTTGAAATTCACACTTTCACTCTCTCTCTCTCTCTCTATCAAGAGAGAAAAATTTCAAATTTTCCTTCATGGGTGTCGTTTTCAAGGTTTTCGAGGGTGCTGAAACCGATAGTAAAGTCAAAATGAAAATCCAAGATGGCGGCAGTGAAAATTTTCAAATTTTCCTTCATGGGTGTCGTTTTCAAGGTTTTCTAGGGTGCTGAAACCGATAGTAAAGTCAAAATTAAAATCCAAGATGGCGGCCGTGAAAATTTTCAAATTTTCCTTCATGGGTGTCGTTTTCATGGTTTTCGCGGGTGCTAAAGCAAATAGTAAAGTCAAAATGAAAAACCAAGATGGCGGCCGTGAAAATTTTCTAATTTTCCTTCATGCGTGTCGTTTTCGTGGTTATCGAGGGTGCTGAAATCGATAGTAAAGTCAAAATGAAAATCCAAGATGGCGGCTGCGAAAATTTTCAAGTTTTTCATCATGGGTGTCGTTTTCATGGTTTTCGCGGGTGCTGAAACCGACAGTAAAGTCAAAATGAAAATCCAAGATGGCGGCCGTGAAAATTTTCTAATTTTTCATCAGGAGTGTCGTTTTCGTGGTTATCGAGGGTGCTGAAACCGATAGTAAAGTCAAAATGAAAATCCAAGATGGCGGCCGTGAAAATTTTCAAATTTTCCTTCATGGGTGTCGTATTCAAGGTTTTCGAGGGTGCTGAAACCGATAGTAAAGTCAAAATGAATATCCAAGATGGCGGCTGCGAAAATTTTCAAGTTTTTCATCATGGGTGTCGTTTTCAAGGTTTTCGAGGGTGCTGAAACCGATAGTAAAGTCAAAATGAAAATCCAAGATGGTGGCTGCGAAAATTTTCAAGTTTTTCATCATGGGTGTCGTTTTCATGGTTTTCGCGGGTGCTGAAACCAACAGTAAAGTCAAAATGAAAATCCAAGATGGCGGCCGTGAAAATTTTCAAATTTTTCATCATGGGTGTCGTTTTCGTGGTTATCGAGGGTGCTGAAACCGATAGTAAAGTCAAAATGAAAATCCAACATGGCGGCTGCAAAAATTTTCAACTTTTTCATCATGGGTGTCGTTTTCATGGTTTTCGTGGGTGCTAGAGCCGATAGTAAAGTCAAAATGAAAATCCAAGATGGCGGCCGCGAAAATTTTCAAATTTTCCTTCATGGGTGTCGTTTTCAAGGTTTTCGAGGGTGCTGAAACCGATAGTACAGTCAAAATGAAAATCCAAGATGGCGGTTGTAAAACTTTTGTTTTTATTTAAAATCATGTAAGAGTCATCACGTAACAAGAATCTTTGGTCCTTTCGGAAGTCCCCGGAGGCACTCGGTTTTATAATGTTTTACTATTTGAATTTTATTTTCTTCTATAGCTTTCGCCAATCCTTGTTTTGATGCTATTATGGGACACTTAATTTCGACAATCGTATCATTTCCAATCAACCTATTAGGCATGGCCCCAATATAACACTGGGTTTCGTCAATAAATAATCCGTTATAAATAATAAATATCCAAAACTAATTTGTAAATATGTAGGTACCTAATTTAAAATAAAACCCCACCATCAGCATCACCTTTGTACGTATTTTTCTGTTCCTTTCTTCTGGTCTATTTACATGTTTGTACGTAAACTGTCAAATAAATAAATAAAAATCATGTGCTGTCGGGAGACATCGTCAGTAACAAAGTTCATCTCACATATGATTTAATACAAAAACATAATTTTAATTTTACATTTTGACCTCACTGTCGACTTTAGTATCCTCGAAAACTAGAAAAACTACACCCACGACGAAAAATTTGAAAATTTCCGCAGCCGCCTTCTGGATTTTCATTTTGACTTTACTATCGGCTTTAGCACCCTCGAAAACCTTGAAAACGATACCCATGAAGGAAAATTTGAAAATTTTCATGGCCGCCATCTTTTTTTTTTTTTTTTTTTTTGTGGATGGGAAATCATCAAATGACTTCTCCCGCTCTGGGCGGAGCGGGAGGGCGTGTCAGACTTTTACTGACTAAAACCCACCCGTGTTCCTTCTGTTGCCTGTGCCGGGGCCACGGTAACTCTTTCGAACATCCCGCAACCCTAGCTGGCATCGGCCCTAGCGGACCCCGTCAATAGTGCTGACATCTCTTTGAGGCGCGCGTGGAACACGACGCGCCGTCGACTCGGGCTTGGTCCTTACCGGACGGCGAGCTACCCATTGCTTGCCGTCTGCAAGCCCGCGCCTACGGTGGCCGGGAATCAGCTGCCAATTCCCGACGCCCAGGGCGTCTCCTGCGACGACTAGGGGCGTGAGGGTGCAAAGCTTGCCTCTCCCTCACGCGTCCCGCCTCCTCCTTCACGAGCATTACTGCTTCGCAGAAGGAGGTAATGGCTTCCCATGCACTCTCGCTCCGTACCATGGCCTGGACCAGGGCCGGACGCGAGAGATCGCCGCCGCCGATCGCTTCCGCGAGGACACGGCGGTGCTCCGCCCAAGCCGGGCAGACCTCCACCGTATGCTCCACCGTGTCCTCCGGGCGATCCACACAGTGGTGACACCCGGGCGTTTCCTCCCGCCTTATCCGGAACAGGTACCTCCCGAAGCACCCGTGTCCGGTGAGGACCTGCGTCAGGCGGAAGGTGAGGACGCCGTGGCGCCTCTCCAGCCACTCCTCAAAGAGGGGACTTATCGCCGCAGTTGTGGCGTGCCCAGCGCTGGGTTGCGACAATCGCACTCTCCATGCCGCCATGAGATCCTGCCGGAGCTCTGTCCGCCGTGCCGCGATTTCTCGCGGCAACGGAGTTACGCCCCGGCGTCCTGCCTCCTCGCGCCACTCCCAGATGTGCGCGAGGACTTTTGCCTCCAGATCCCATGGCGGTGATCCGGCAAGGAGGTTCGCCGCCTCCCCGGAGACCGTGCGGTATCCCCGGGCTAACCGGATGGCCATGACCCTCTGGGACGCGTTCAACCGACGGACCGGTCGCCGCCTCACGGAACGCGCCCACACCGGAGCTCCGTAAAGGGCCATGGACCGCACGACCCCCGCGTAGAGCCTCCGGCAGGAGGCGTTTGGACCCCCCAGATTGGGCAGGAGCCGCCCCAAGGCAGCCCCGGCCCGCTCCAGTCTGGGAGCCAAACGTCGGAAATGCTCCACGAAATTCCACCGGCTGTCGAGGACGAGTCCCAGGTACTTCATCGTCGACTCGACACCGATGAGAACCCCTCCTACCGTTATTTGGGAACCCGATGGTGGCGCGTTCCGAGGACCATGAAAACACATGGCCTCGGACTTGTGCAAGGCCACCTCGAGTCCCAATTGCCGGATCCTCTCTACGATTGTCGCAACCCCGCGTGCCGCTAATTCGGCCGCCGCCTGGTGCGACCTCCCCTGCGCCAGGACCAGCGTGTCGTCAGCGTAGCAAACTACGCCGACGCCTCCAGGGAGGTCGCCGCGCAGCACCCAGTCGTACCCGATGTCCCACAGATGCGGTCCCAGAACCGATCCCTGCGGGACACCGCACGACATCTCTCGCCGGTTCCACTCTCCCCGGTGACCGGGGTAGATGACGGCCCTGTCCGTCAGATAGGCCTCGACCACGCGACAGAGGTAGGTCGGCACTCGGTGATACCGGAGTGCCTCCCTGATGCAACTCCAGGGCAGGGTGTTGAAGGCATTGGCGATGTCTAGAGACACCGCCAAGACGACCCCACCCCGGGCCACAGCATCCCCCGTCGTGAGGGCTCGAACGCGCATGATGGCGTCCACCGTAGAGCGCCCCTTGCGGAAACCAAACTGGCTCTCCGCCAAATCCGGCCCCACCCTCACCAGCCGCCCGACAAGGCGGTCTGCAATGACTCTTTCAAAGAGCTTGCCCACCTCGTCGAGCAGCACGATGGGCCGGTAAGCGGACGGCGAGTCCGCAGGGCGCCCCGGTTTCTTAATGAGGACCAGTTTCCCTGTCCTCCATTGAAGCGGGAACTGGCCCCTCTCCAAGCATGCGCTTAGGAGCCCCCTTAGTCGAGGCCCGAGAGCCTCCAAGGCCAGGACCCAGGCTTTTCCAGGTAAGCCGTCGGGTCCTGGGGCGGTATTCTTGGCAATCAGCCTGCGCACCGCCACTCTCAGCTCTACCTCGGTCACCTCCGGAGCATCGTCGTCATCGTCGGCTGCGTGGTCCGCATCCGACACCGCAGGACGGCCGCCATCTTGGTTTTTCATTTTGACTTTACTATCGGTTTTAGCACCCTCGAAAACCTGAAAATGACACCCATGATGAAAAACTTGAAAATTTTCACAGCCGCCATCTTGAATTTTCATTTTGACTACTATCGGCTTTAGCACCCTCGAAAACCTTGAAAACGACACCCTTGAAAGAAATTTTGAAAATTTTCACGGCTGCCATCTTGGATTTTCATTTTGACTTTACTATCGGCTTTAGCACCCGCGAAAACCATGAAAACGACACCCATGATGAAAAACTTGAAAATTTTCACAGTCGCCATCTTGAATTTTCATTTTGACTTTACTATCGGCTTTAGCACCCTCGAAAACCTTGAAAACGACACCCATGAAGGAAAATTTGAATATTTTCACGGCCGCCATCTTGGATTTTCATTTTGACTTAACTATCGGTTTCAGCACCCTCGAAAACCTTGAAAACGACACCCATGAAGGAAAATTTGAAATTTTTCTCTCTTGATAGAGAGAGAGAGAGAGAGTGAAAGTGTGAATTTCAAAGAAGAAAGTACGAACGCGCATTTTCGTTAGTGACGATTTCTGCCAAGCCGCGTCAAAGAACTTCGTTCCAATGAGTTGACCTACTGCCTACACGACACGCTTACCTATACTGTGACACATTTTGGGTATGAACCCAAAATGTGTGCTCGCTCCGTGGGTAGGTTGGTAGCGTTAAATACCTACTTCGCAGGGTCTACCTCGCCTTAAGAACAATACACCAATGCCGTCCTCTGGCTCGGTAGAAAGAATGTTTTCTTTTGCAACTATGCTAAATAAACCTAGGTCACACAAATTATCTGACGACTTATTTGAAAAAAAAGTAGTTATGAAATGTAACTTGAACATCAAGAAATCAGAAATGTAAAGATCGATTAGTTGATTGAAAATATTCTTCAAAATTAGAATTCAGTGTATTTGAAAGTTATAAATTATTTTTTTGTTCTTTGAATAATTTATTAATAAAAATATTTTAATAAATGTGTCATTATTTTCCATCATTTCTTTTATATAGAATTAATAACATTGATGGATGTATTAGTTTACAATCAAGTTAATCAATTAATGATTAACGTCAATAATCATGATTAAGATTATTTATTTAATCATGATTATTCTAATCATGATTAATTTAATCTGATTAAAATTAATCAAATTAATTAATTGATTAAAAAATTAATTAATTAATGCCAACACTGATACAAACATACTCACCTACGTCTTTACTAGTTTGGTAGATTTGGGAACAGTCAAGGAAGTGAAATAAGCACCCTAAGGTTCAGTGGCGTACTTAGCCAGTTGTAAAGGGGCTCTGTATCATTAAATTTTGAGAACCCTATTTTACCCGATTATTTCTCGAGGAGGGTATGTTTTTTTTATAAAAATAAAGTAGCATTCTGACATTGTGATCTCTATGAGAATGCTAGAGCGAGCGAAGCGAGCTGGAATACTGGGGAATCCTGACTTGAATGCAAGTGCTTGAGAATTGGACCGCGCCTTAGCTTTGTAAGCCATAAACAAATTACGTTATTTTTTACATTTTTAATAAATACTTATAATCCATTAATCAGTAAGTATTTGAGCTTGTGGATATAATTTTATGAATTTTCGTTCGGGAGCCCCGTATCATTGATACAGCGTGTAGCTACTAGCCACTGCACAGGTTGATTTTTACTTGCACCATGCTTTTCCGATAACTTCTTTTTTACCAACATTTTGAATGAAAATTACAATAAATTCGAGATATGCGCCCGCTGTTTTAAAATTTTAATAATTGCTGAATGTACCCTAATAATAGACTTCACATATGTCATAATGTATTAGTTTCCCCTGGAGTAGAACATTCATCTGGACGCTAACAGGGAGGAGCAACTTGGAGCGGTACTCGTAAGTTGCTATTTTCATATTTTGCAGACTGCTAGTGTTGTGACAATAAAAATCGTTCGGTTAACGCATAGCATATACATTAACTCATGCTTTTTTCTATGGGGTAGGTAGAGACTACGTACGCCATGCGTGTGCTCATGCTTACGCCGAAAACACTTGAGGAGAAAATAAAAAACTGAATTTTATCAACAAATTTATTGCAAATATGTTTGTTTTTTTAAGAAAAATATCTAAGTGGATACCTCCGAACATAAATGGGAAATAAAAATTGACGAATTTAGGTTATAGCAGAAGTAAACTCTTAAATTTAAAGAAGTAATGTCCAAATAAGATACATGATAGTCACTTAATTGTTTGAGGCATTCATAATGCTTTAGATCGAGTACCAAAATGAATCCAAACCAAAACCAAATCGATCGATATCAATCGGAATCGGTTTCACTTTGACAGTTCAACAACTTTCATTGCGTTATTTACGTGTTGAGCAGACAAATTTTTCGAACTTATGAAGCAATGGATTATCAATTTGCTTCAAAATGATTCAGATTCCGAGTGATAGTGTGTTACACAATTAGGGTGCAGGATTTGGTATGCATTCAATTTGCATTAAAATAACACAATAATTATACTTAATAAATATCTCAAAAAAGTGTAAAAACCAAATTCATACTAATGGACCTAAGGGAACATTAGTCGATAACACTTTATTTGGTGTTGACATTATCACTCAATTTCTTCTACATAATTTGTCTCAATCACTCCCGTCTGCTACTAAAATAATTTACATCATTTGTCATTAAACACACAGTCACTAAAATCTCTTAATCACAACAGAAGGACAACAAGCTATATTATAAGTAAACAAAATTCAATGTCTACACTTCCTTGAGAGATACAATTTCAAATAAATGTTTAAGACATAATAACATAATCTTTGTGGCTGCAGCATCAGTAAATATGCATACATAATTTGGGAGTCAGGGATAACAATACAGCAAATAGGTACTATTTCTTTCTAGATTGACTATTTAAACAATGTTTGTAAAACATTTTTACAATAATTTCACTTAGCCTACAGCAAAACAAAATAAGGCATTTTCCTACACATTTCTATCAAACATAATTATCCATATAGAAACTGCTCATCACAAGTAAGTCGAATTCATGAGAACAACTACTGTTTCACATTATCAAAACGCATTGCAATTAGATTTTTTGTGAGATCAACACTCGTAATATTATTTGGTCCAATATTTAAAAAATAAAATGTTTTCATGAATTCGAGTCACAAGATCAAACTTACACATTATTTTTGGCTCAACGCGTTTCCCCGTGAAGTCCATAACTTTACAACTAAACATCATCTCTTCACCTCCATAAAAATCTTTTTTATGAACTAGTCTTGATATTTCTTTATATTACATTCTATTATAAATAATGTGTTAGTAAAGTATTAATGAATCGCTTCAGTTTCGAACTGATTACCCTTGCTTATGGTGATAGGTCCGTATGATTCATGTTGTTCTAATTTCAACACTTGATGTTTTTTGAGAACAAGTAAACTGTAGAATTTTTGTGCGACCTGTAACAGAGTAAAATGTTAAGTACATAAGTATTCTGTATGCCGTTCGTCACGTACTGTGATAAGGAAGGTAAACAATGATAGTGGGTACATGTTTTAATAGTTAGAAACGTACCTGCTTTCTGTTATTATGTCTGGGTGCAAGATCTGTGAAGGTGAGTTGTAGTCCGACGGACAGTTTGGGTTTCATGATGGCGAACAACTGCGCCGCACGACGGTTCAACACTCGCTCCTCGAATTGCTCATCTGTTTCACCCGCTTCACGTTCACCCTCTTCCGCCTGACAACAGATAACATCCAGTTATAGGGCAAAATTTCTCAAAAGAATTACAAATTCACTTATCGAGAATACATAAATATGTTTCAAAAATAACATGTGCCATTAAGCGTAGCTTAAAATAAAATGTAGTGTCCAACCGAAGGTTCGGTTTCGGTTAAATAGTGACCGAATCTGACGTTCGTGAGCTGTCGGTTTTGATAGAATACGAACGGCTGACAGAAAGACGGACAGCATAGACTTAACAATGGGGTCCCGTTTTCACCCTTTTTGTACAAAACTACTTATAAATAGTTGTCATTTATGTTCTTAGCAGACATGCTGGTTTTAGTATCAGAGAGTGGGGATTTATTCGCTTTTCGGAAGGTTGATACAAACTCTTAAGGGCAACAGCAAATGCATTTTATCGACTCTGCGTTCGGTCGTAGTATTATATTATCTGTGGTTCGGCCACACCAGGAAAATCACGAAAAACGTTTCAGCGATTACCTCGACGCTGCATCGCGTTGGGGTACGTTTGAGTACGGTCTTTTCTTACGATGTTGAATTGTTTGGCGGAGAGATAAAGCGGTGCCGCTAGATATATCGAGCTTCCGAAAAGCGATTAAATCGATGATTGCTAATGCTAAAATTATTCACTGTTTAAGAGTTTAATCGAGCATCTAAGAAATTACTAAATCGCTCATCGCAAAAGCTAAAAGTAGCATATTTGCTAAAACTGATTTAAGCTAGGGCTCTTTTTTCAATCGTCATTTTTAAATTTTGACAGTTTTTCACACAATTTCTGGCAAAAGCAATTTTTTCTTTGGATAAAAGAAATCTGATAATTGCAAAATTAGCCCTTATTCAAATTATTTGTAAAAAAATATATGAAAAACGACGGGTCTCAGAAAATAATGTCATTTTAACTTTTTCTTAACTTCACAAGTTTCAGTGTCGGTTTCGGCCAAACCTAGAAGAAGAGCCGAAGATTCGGTTACGGTTTCGGCTGAGAATCGTGTTTCGGTCGGACAGTAATAAAATGTTGCTGTAGTACGTAGGTATCTTAACCTAGTTTTGGCATATCAAAATGTCGAGATGGGACTAAACCAAATAATTATTTTGTATTATCATTTTTCCTTTTGAGAATGATTAGCATATAATTTACATCTATTATGGTATTTTATGTCCAGCATGGGACTGTTTTAGGCTGAATTGATGGTATACTTACATTGTCTGGCGTCAAAGGTAAATCATAATCGTGCTGTGGACTGTGATGCCCATGCTGGTCATCGTATTCCAAGTGTGTCATTTGCATTCCATTCTGGAAGAATAAAATAATAATATGGTGGTTAACATATCCAAGACAAATAACATGTTTAGGCTGCAAATAGCACGAATCTTGTCTGAACCTAAAACATAGCATAGTGTGTAAGAACATTGTTAGAGTACTGAAAACGTATCTAGCCCGCTATTCTGAGCAAAGCCTCCAAGTTCTTCCAGATATTCTTTTCTTACATTACAGAACCTTGGCGGTACGCGTCCAGGTCACCTCACCACCTCTTTTAGGGCCTTTTCATAGTAGCATTAACATAACATCACGCCTGTAATCCACGAAGAGTTAGGTAAAGGTGTACCTGTAATACATCCACATTCCGCCAGTTATTTATAAGTCCCATGTATTAGCCTATTCTATTGCCATCAACCGGGCACAAATCCAGACTCCGGGCTACTTCCGGGTCAGATTCCTTATGGAAAAACTCAATAACACTGCCTGACCTGGGAATCGAACCCTGGATCTCAATCTTAGCAGTAGCATTTGCGACTCTTGACCAATGAGGCAGTCCATCTTATAAAATTACCTGATAATCCCCATGGTCATCTAATCCATGCAGCAAGGCTTCCATAGGCACGGTGTGCGGCAGGTCGTGCGAGGCGCGCTCTGTGGCCGGTGTGGGCAGCGAGCTGCGCAGCAGTGAGCTCACGTGGTCGCCGCCGAGCTGCGGCATCATGGGTAGCTGCTCCAGCCCGTGTTGGAGGATCGCACCGTGTTGTACGCCTGGAATAAGTACAAAATAAATGTAAAAAAACATCAGTTGTTAAACGCGATTCCTTAGCACCAGCGATTGTAATTATACAACACGGTTTTTACGATATGACAAATCACTGAAATTTCTTTATTGTATGTTCGTTTAATATTAATGTAATAAACCTATAAACCTTCTGGAATAAATTCTGTAAAGCCAGAATTCTATAACATATCTCATTCCCAATCTTAATCCGCAGTCTTTGACGGCTGCTTGTGATTCGCCATCTCAAAAACTCAGATTGACAAACTCGGCCGTTGATTGGTTACAGACAAGGATCGGGATTAAAGATTGGGATTGAGATATATTATAGAAAGTGGCAGTTAATGGTAGTGAAAACCCCATCAAAATCCGTTGCGTAGTTTAGATAATCTTTCGCCCGCGGCTTTGCCCGCATGGAGATCATACATTTTACCACGGGAATGTACTACCGGGATAATAAAAATATGTAGTGTAAAAAAAAAAACACGCTATTATCACGCACTAAAAATGATAAAACAAATTGACTCGAAGTTAAAGAAAGAAAGAATAATGTTTAATAATAATGTTCTGCTTAAATTAATTAAAAGTACGCACAACTAAAAAGCGCTCCACGCTTTTTGAATTAATCATTGGATATTTCTCTCAATTTTATTTTTTGAGCGTGGGACACTCCATTTGCGTAATTCTTACATCGCTGTTTTCGCGTATTTGTTAATATATATATACTATGGGACCAAACCTGAAATCGTGAAAAAAAAAATCAGCTGGTCCCTACATTTTGACGAATTATGCGAGCATAAATGTAGGGAGCAGCAGATTTTTTTTATCACGATTTCAGGTTTGGTCCCATATTAAAAGTTGTTTGTTATCATGAGTACAATCATGTGTTTAAGTATCGGTCACTAATTACCAGTCACGCTATATAGTATTTTTATCTCACGAAGCGACACGCGCTTTACTTGTGTTAACCGACTGTACAAACACGCTGTGAATGTGTGCGTGAATACGAGTAGCATCAGCACATATCACATACACGCTTCGGAGTTCCGACTTCGCCATTGTCTCGGACGGTACCGAGAGCTCCTGCGCTCACACACACCTTCACAGCGTATTTTTACACTTGGTAACCACATGTAAAGCGAGTGTCACTTCGTGAGGTAAAAACACTGTAATAGAAAAGCTCTTTGTAAAATACTCGTCTCGGGAAGTACTACCTATATGTATCGCCAAGCAGCGTTGTGTGTCCTGGAAAGATATGGGTGCTAATAGCAACATTGTCTCTGAGATGACAACGCACCTGTGATGCCTCTGGTATTGCAGATGTTCAAAGTCATCGGTGACCACTTAACCTTGTTTGGTTTTAAATTACATAAAAATAGTGATATATTCTTACCGCCAGGCGTCATTCCACCATGGTGCAATCCCGCTGGCGTCATGCCACCATGCGCGAGCCCCCCGGGTGTCATGCCACTGTGTTGTAGTCCAGCCGGAGTCATGCCGCCATGTTGTAATCCCGCGGGTGTCATGCCGCTGTGTTGTAGTCCGGCCGGAGTCATGCCACCATGTTGTAATCCCCCGGGTGTCATGCCGCTGTGCTGTAGTCCGGCCGGAGTCATCCCGCCATGTTGTAATCCCGCGGGTGTCATACCGCCGTGGTCCAGACCGCCTGCAACACAGATTTGGAAATTATTGTAAGGTTTCTCCTTTGGGGATAGTCGAAAAGTTGATGTTATACCGGTTACTTTGAGATTATATAGGACTTGGCGAAATGTGGGTGTCGTACTATGCACCTCCGCAATTGGAACTCGGCGCTAAAAGTCAGGAAGGTCACCTGGTTGTTGGCCACTCAATATAACATATATATAAATATAAAAACGTTTTGTCACTAAAAACATACCTTAAAATATGACAGACACTCAAGTCACTCAATGATATAAATGAAAAAATAAAAATTCAAAGCAAGCTCATAACACTTTTCAAACAGTCTGAAGCAGTTTGTGGCAGTTATTTTAGTTCAATCTCAGATTTGATGCTTGAGATTTTTTAAATTTTATTTTCAACCTTTTAGGGTGTATTTATTTTTGGAATCGTCTACTCAAGTTCTTTAATTTGATACCCCACATGGTCATAGTGTATAAAAATCCATCCATCCATTAGGATATAAAGAATCCCACATACAAATATACATAACACTGTCTTTGCTGTCACGCAGTCGGTCAAAAAAGGTGCGTAGTAAATAGACTTACCTGGCGTCATACCTCCGTGATGTAACCCTGCGGGAGTGAGACCTCCGTGCACCAGTCCCGCCGGCGTCATGCCGCTCTCTAGTAGACCTGGCGTCATACCTGCAAATATATTTGTTTTCACATAAAACTTGAGCGTTCTGCCATTATAGTAACTATTGTAAGCCCGATTTATACTTATAAACTGTTTGCAGTTTCAAAGAAGTTATTTTAACTGCACAAAATCTCATTTTTATTTTTAGAAAAAAAAAAAATGTTTATCTTTGTTATTAATTTAGGTATTTGCCCTGCAGTGGGACACAAACTGCTAATTATAATAATAACATCCTCACCGCCGTATCTCTACGTTGACGTCGTGGTGGGGCTTGCGCGCTCCGAACTCTAGGACTGTACCGGTAGTTTACTTTGCCGCAACAGGTCTAGGATGAGGAGCCAGACCAAGAAAGATACAGAAACCTGCAGGGCAGCATATGGCGAGCTGTTGGGCAGTAGCGACCCCACGGACCCTATCTCCTGGGTGAAGACTTGTTGCTCACCTCTGGCTTGCCTTTATTGGCCGGCTGGAGTGAACACTGACGAGAAACAGAGCTCCCACCTCATTCTTGCCTTTATTGGCCGGCTTGAGTGGAGATTCGCAAGAGCAAGGGTGCTCGGAGGAAGGAAGTATTCCAGTAAGTGCTGGTAGGGATCTTAACCATCTTCCGGGCTCTGGGATTGTCCTGATAGCCATGGAATACCTCTCTTCTCCTCGAGCACCTCAGGACATGTTGCCCCCTTATTGCCACGCCACTAAGTGCTGGCGAGTTTCCGGGGGCCCATTATTGAGTGTGCAAGTCATCCCCTGCCATTTTTCCGTGTATAATAAGGCATAACATACAGTCGGAATTCTGTTTCGAAAGCAGCAAATCCATTCATAATCTAGTCAAGTGTAGTAATTTAGTAGTAGTAGTATATTATGAATGAATTTGCTTCTTTCGAAACTGAATTCCGACTGTATGTGCCCGGCCTAAAACATTGATCAGGCATGGGGGCCATAGTCCTTTCATAGTTCTAGATAACCAGTCCACTTTAGCCATTTCCATATCCTGTAATAGTCCTACTTGAACCGGGGGTTGTCCTTGGGTGCACTTGCATAGTGCGTACAGGGATAATCGTTGGTTGGTGCCTCATTTCATTAAAAACGTCTAACGTGCCTCTGCGAGTTGGCTTCGGCCCCTGGTTCGCCTTCCAAATGTCCGGGACCCCAGGTTCCGTGACATGTCAAAGACACTTTAAATAATAATAATATCTTTGTCGTTGTATCGTCACCAATGAAATCTCCTAGTCAACTAAAAGTTATCATGTAGATAAAAGATCTCTATTTTTCCTTTGTTCTTGGTGATATTGAGTCCTCTTACGCCAGAATGTTGTGTGGGTATATATGTTTACGCAGTGAGTAGTAACAGTAACTGACCTCCATGGTGTAATCCTGCCGGGGTCATACCGCCCGCTGAGAGTCCTAAGTCGACGTGTTGACTGTCGCCGTGGTGTAGACCCGCAGGTGTCATGCCGCCGTGTTGCAAACCAACTGCAAATATGATTTATAATTAAAACAAGCCCTGTGTCCAATGGGATATCCCATCGGCAACAATAACGAACTTCCATAAGAACTTTTATTCCTTATTTAACGCCTTTAGGGCATGATTTTTTTCAAAATCTTTCCTTAGTGCTCACCTCCGTTAATAAGAACTTCATACGTAAAAGCAGCGGTTTAGACTGTGCGTTGTCTGTCATTAAATATATTTTTTTTTAAGTAGATACGCTTCAGGTATCATAGCTCCGTGCTGTAGTCCGGCGGGCGTAAGGCCTCCCTGCAGCAATGTGCCGGGCGTCAACGAGCCTAACGCTCCCGGGGTTAGAGCACCCAATCAGATAGCATGTACTCACCGGGTGTCATAGCTCCGTGCTGTAGTCCGGCGGGCGTAAGGCCTCCCTGCAGTAATGTGCCGGGCGTCAACGCGCCTAACGCTCCCGGTGTCATCGCGCCCGGTGTTAGAGAGCCGCCGAGTGCACTCAGCATGCCTGTGAATTTACATAATGTGTTACTTCCAACTCTTGTTTTAATTGATCAGATACATACTATTAGAAACGAAGAGCGCAGAGCAGTATGAATCTGGGGGCACGGTAGTGCCCCCGCCAAGACGAGCCAAGCGAAGCGCAAGGGCACTATGTACCTTTTCTCAAAGTGCTTCGTCGTTTTTTTAAAAGAAATCTATACTATGTGTGACCGCGGTGTTCTTTTAAACTCCATAACGGATTTGTATGCGGTCTTCACTATCATTTAGACAATTTATTCCGGTAGGTGTATATGTATAGTACAATAATATTAAAATATAACAAAGAAATTTCGATGTTTTGCCAAGTCGTAAAAACCGTACGAAGCAGGGGAGGGTTGCTAGTTAAATAATAAACTTCCCAATGCTAGTTTTAAAGTATTAGCCGCCTTTTATAACAGTGTATAAGAATGTTATGTAATAATGAAATCCAAGCTATATCTGGTCATCAACTCTATTGAGGGTGTAAAATTACTGGCATTAGCGCTACTTTGCAACACACGATTGCAAATCGACCCAAGTGTACGCCATAATGACGCAATTACATTTGGTTATTCACCCGCATACGGATGCCTATGGAAGTCAGACTAGCAACCAAGTGTACATGAACTGTATCGAATAAGCCCGACTTTGGGCAAGTTTCTCCAGCTTCCTCAGCCAATATAAAAAAGCATCCGAATACGTCAAGGCTGCCTGTATTAATAGTGTCGGGTACGCAGATTAAGGTAAATATATTCTGTGGTATAAAGCGTAATCGCGCCTTATGAACGATATTTTTGGGTCAAGTAAAAGTCGAGGGAACAAACACTAAGGGCGAATTTCACCAATGAAACTGAACGCGAACAGCACATCTATACTACGTTCATGAACTGTTAGTGTGATAATTGTTGTGAAATATTGACTATGGTGCCGATTCTCTTGTCACAAATGCGTCTACACTCCTACCAACTTATTTGTGAAATGGCGAAAATTGGAACTTGTTGAAATGTCTTTCGATTGTCAGTGTATACTACATTCGGGTTCTCTGGTTGTTTTGTCGTGATATTGCTGAATTTATAAAGTTAAATATGCCGAAAGCTAAAAGTGATGCTCGAAACATTATTCTAAAGGTTAAAACCTTTTTTGAAGAAGAAGCTCGGGCGGGGTCTCCGATTATTCCATTTAATCAAATATACAAACGAATTTCGGCAGCGACAGGTTAGTGTTATCAACTTTCTTGTTATAAATTACCCGATACTTACATTATTTAAGTCCACGAAATATTCGTTTCTATTCTTGCTGCAGGTTAGCGTAACGGTAACGTACATCTAATAGGTAACCTGCTAAGTGAGTGAGCAAACTAACCTGCCAGATTTCAAATTTCTACTAACATTTATTTTATTATCTTATATTTCGGGTGTGAGTCAAGGACTAATTTCAAAAATAGTTAAGGAAGGGCACGCAGCAGAAGAAACTGGTACAAAAATTCGGACACCAGACAAGGAGAGAAAACGTAAAAGTGGATTTGTGCATGTTGATGATATTGACATGGGAGTTATACGGAGGAAAGTACATGAATTTTATTCTGCTAAAAAGAGGTCCCTACTGTTAAACGAGAGAGTCTGCGAAAGCTGCTTCACAAGGTGGGATTTCGTTGTAAATAATCTCAATCCAATCGGAAGGTTCTTATGGAGCATAATGAATATCAGCTTGAAGAGCTAAGTACTTGCATGCAGTGGATAAAAATAATAAATCTCCCCAGCCCCGGCCCATAATTTATTTAGATGAGACCTATATTCACTCTTCGCATACATCGGGTAAATGTTGGCAAGGAGAGGGTGAAGACGGAGTATTGGAGCCTGTATCGAAAGGGCAAAGATATATTATTGTTCATGCGGGAGGAGATACTGGATTTGTTACAAATGCACTACTTGTGTTTAAATTAAATCAAACACAAAAAGTGGTGATTATCATGACGAGATGAATAGTACCAACTAAAATATATAAGTAAAAAGTAAAGTAAAAAGTGGGTTATTGAAAAACTTGTGCCTAATTTACGAGAGCCATCCATAATAGTGATGGATAATGCTCCTTATCACCGTATTTGTGTGAATAAAGTCCCAAATACGAATTCCTTAAAAAAAGATATGCAATTATGGTTGACCCAAAATAAAATTGACTACGGAGAGAATTTGACTAAACCTCAGCTTTTAGAAATAATTAAGAGAAACAAGCCTGAACCTGTATATGAGATTGAAAAAATTTTAGAAGACAATAGACACAAATGCTTTATTTACCACCTTATCACTGTTATCTCAATCCCATTGAACTCATATAGACCACAATGAAAAGAAAAGTTGCTGATGTAAATATTGAGCACAAAAATGCTGAAATTCCCCGCCTAGTTAGAGAAGCTTTTGACGCTATTACAGTTCATGAGTGGGCACAGCATTGTAAACACGTTCTAAGGTTAGAAGGAGAATACTTAAAACATGATTTGTATTTAGATAAACCTTTTATTATAGAAGTGGTAAGTGACACTGAAACCGAAAGCGATAGTGACAATGGTGATAGTGGTACGGAAATAAGCGGAGTATGGCCTCACAACCAGGATGAAGTTGTGTATGCAGGTTCATCTAAAGATCACAATTACTGTAAACCTGGTTTTCAATAAATCATTGTAAAGCAATTTGTTTTTTTTATTACACTACACTACCACTAGGTACCACTGCTAATTATAATTAGTCAGATCTGGTGTTAGGAGTTAGGTACGGTCATAACTAAATGCTAGACATCCAGGTACCTTTTGCAAGGTAGGTACCTACTTAACTTCGCATTAAATGAAAGTTGTATCTCCTCCGTGGAACATTTTATCTGCTGAATTTCCACTTCATTGGATTACTTTTTAGATAAAGCCATTGTTTATTGCTGAGAGACTAAACTGTTAGCGTACCCACGTAACTGTAAATTATCAAATTCTTTTTATTTATTTTATTATTTTTATATAGGTATCATTGTTTTTAATTTGTAAAAACTGTAATTCTTATTAAACGATTATGTCTAATGTGAAATTTCCTTCTCAAAACAAAACAAACAAAACTTACTCAATTTTGGGCACCTTATATTAATTAGCAACACTGAATCGACGGTGCCGTCCTCTTTCAGTTCACAGATAAGTTGGTAGGACTGTAAACTAGACTAACAATCACCAAAATTTAGTTTATTCCTGTCAAACGACGATTTCCCATTCTGAAATTGACTAAAGTGACACAACTATATTTTAGTGTGACAGCACTAAGATGGCACTGAGTTGATGAATGATGATGAATTAGTTTAGTGAAAATAGTAATTTTTCTATTCTGAATTTGAGGTTTTTCTCCTAAAATTTAGGTTTTCTAACTAAATCTGACTATTTTTTTTTAAATCGCGATTAAAAAGGTGTGAAATAAAATTAGTTAGCATGAACTAAAATTCACACCAACACCTCGACTTCTGGTGCAAAAACAGTACTGTAGCTTAAAAGCTAAAAGAAAAAAAAAGAAAGAAAAAAAGAAATAAATAAATAAAAAAGAAAAGAAATAAATTTCTTTTCTTTTGCTTATATCTCGAAAACGGTGTCCTATCGTAAAAATAATGAAAATTTGGACCCCCTAATGAAATCCGTAAACCCATAAAACTAAACATGTAGGTAGTAATTTTTCATATTTTCCATATAAAAAGTGAGAAATTCCATATAAAACACGTCGAGGCTGCCCCCCGCGCGCCACCGGCTCAAAAAAATCACGGGGTAGGGCAAACAAGTACTAACCACGTGCAGTCGCGACTGTCAAATTCGATTTAGTAGTGTCAAAATTATTTTTTAATTTAGTATTTTTTTGCAGAATAGCTTTAAGTTGAGTTTAAATTTAAATCTAAGTTATGTGATTTTAAATTTTAATTATGTATGGATGCCAGCACGTCAAGCTACTATAATCTGTCGGGTGTCTTTAATAGATTTTCGACTTTATTGTTAAAGCATTAAGTTCGGGGTTGGTTGGGAAAATTTGACGGGTTCGGGTGGCTTGATGTGCTGGCGTCTGTAGATGCATGTTTAAGGTTTAATAATGAAGTCGTGCGCACCTGAGATGCTAAGGTTAAATGTATTTTAATAGCATTTCTGAGTATGTTTATTATCGTAAAGTGGACCTAAAAATTCTGAATACCCAATCATTGTGACAGCGCGGCCCGCCGACCGGCGCGTGTGCCGGCGGCGGGCCGCGCTGCCACATGACTATCTGTATGTACCCGTGTACCCACTTTTTTATGCAAATTTTTTTTTCTTAATTTGTTTATTGTATTTCTTCATTAGATTGCATGTGAACCAAATGTGCTGATTAAAACGAGCGCTAATCCCGCCGACAAACTGTTTCGCAGTTTGGTGGGTTTACAAAATGTAAAACTTTTTTGGTCCAAAATAAATGATTTATTTATTATTTCCTTTATTAAACTAAATACATATAAATTATATTTTTAAATATTAGAATATAAAGATTATAAAAAAACATTTAAAAATATAAAAAATAGTAGCCCACCGGTATCGGGAACAGGGTCCAAGCTACCGGCGGTCAGGGCTCTAGAGAGAGGAACCTCCTAACAATGCGAGCCGTGTCCAGAAGTACCGCTTTCTGAATCAAGCCCTTAATCCAGCTGCCCAACGAGAGCCTCCTTAGGTGTTGGTCGAGGCTCTTGGCAATTAAGCCATTGGCTGTAACGACTATCGGCACAATGATCGCTGAGTCCACATCCCACATGTCGACAACCTCGCGGGCCAAGTCAAGATACTTGATTTGTTTATCTTTCTCGGCTTTCACGAGGTTCCCGTCATGCGGGACAGTTACGTCAATAATCATTGCGCGCCGCTCTATTCGATCCACCACCACTATATCAGGCTTATTGGCAACAATAGTCCTGTCAGTGATGATGGATCGATCCCAGTACAATGTGATATGTCCATTTTCGAGAACTGGGTCGGGCACATACCTGTAGTACGGCACTTCCGATTCCACGAGACTGTATTTCAGAGCAAGTTGCTGATGGATAATCCTGGCTACAAGGTTGTGTCTATGCAAGTACTCTTCGTTAGCTAGACGAGAACACCCGGAGATGATGTGTCGGATTGATTCTCCCGGACGGTGGCATGCCCGACAGATGTCAACCGTGCCGTCCTTCACAATGAATCTCCGGTAATTGTTCGTCATGATAACTTCGTCCATAATTGCACAGACAAAACCTTCGGTTTCCCCAAAGAGGTCACCAAAACGCAGCCAGGCTACGGACGCTGGGAAATCTACATCGGGTTCATGTAGGGCCCGGAAAAAGCGTCCGTGAAGCTCCTTACTCTGCCATACCTCCAGGCGATCGTTAGTGTCAAGCACTACAGGCTTGCGCCAGTTCTCTTTAGCCAAGGAGAGCGGGGTGAGGCCCTTGTCCACTGCGACCACATCTCGATGCATCCCCACGTCGGCTTCAAGGAAATATTCCCTGAGACTGCATATCTCGCGATTGTGGAGGGTCTTGACATTTAAAAAGCCTCGACCTCCACACTTTCGCGGGATATACAGTCTCATTACCGATGATCGCGGGTGATGCATTCGATATGCAGTCAGCAGCGTACGGACCCTCCTATCCAGGGCGTCTAGTTCGGTCTGAGTCCATTTGAGTATGCCGAAATTATTTTATTATATTATTATTATTAGATTCTCATAGCCAAAAGTAAGGAATTTTAGTGATAGTTTAGTTCCGATTCTCTTGTACACCGAATAGCTCTTGAACGCAGTTTAGTCGAAGTGTTGATCGCGTTCAGTTTCGTTGGTGAAATTCGCCCTAAGAATATAGTTGTAAGTACCTGGTGTCGGAGGTAGTTCCACGTCGACGTCGGGACGCGGCGTCTGAGGTACCGCGGCCGGTTCCAGCGCCGGTTCCGACTCTAACCGTGCACCATACGATCCAGTGTTAATTGAGTGCGGTTAGGTAGCAAATGTACATTAGTTGTTAGGAAATGTTTACTATGAATCTGTTAGTTTCCGAGTAGGCCTCATTATTGTGTGAATAAGGTCTTTAAGAATTTTTTGTAATGATGAAAATGGCATTTGAATGATGATTCGATTATGAGTAATTCATGGTAAACATTTCCCATGAAATTATTATGAAATTTTTGATGGATTTTATTTTACTATCTTTTTTATTAATGCGACTAGCAATTTAAAGACTTATCGATCAATAATGATGATGATACTTCTAATTTATTCGGGATCAAAATTTCCATCAGTCTTTGTCAAGTATTGAATCTTATTGTAATGGTTATGATAAAGCATAAATGGGCATTATTAAAAGAAGAGTGGTCTCGGACACTTTGCAAAATGTAGTAATGATTTCGTTATATTCTCATGAAGATTATTCCATATTCATGGGAAACAAAAGATGCTCAATATTGTGTACGCCACATTTTTTTGAGTTGCGGGAAACAATGTTGCACCACTTTTGTTCACCATAAATACGGTGTTGAAGGTAACCAAACCAACAAATGGTATAGCAGAGATTCATGCTGAAGCATTGAATGTAATGATGGTATTGCAAACCATATCCAGGTGAAATAAAGCAGTGAATTAAGGCAGGTGTACACTTACCGACGGAGGGTTCGTACTCTTGAGGTACTGGTGTGGGAGGTTCCAGTTCAGCTGTCGGAACTGGCGCTGGGGTTTCTGGCGGTAGCATTGCCTGAAAAAAAGAAATGTCAGTACTCATTAACCGAGTTAAAAAAAAAAAAAGAATGAGGTTATGCATTCGACGAGTTTTTTTTTTCAAATTAGTACACTGATTTCTCAGTGATCCTGATCACTGCGCCGATTTACGAGATTTTTTTTTGTTTTTGTATATTGCTAAATTGCCACCGACTTCCGAAACTAAAATTATTTTTCACATGGCCATCGTCAATTTTGTGTAAAAAAAACCAATAGCATTTTCGAAATATTTATTTCAGCATAACGAAAACTGCTGACATAACGCTACTGGACTATTATTTTCAGTTCATAAGCGTGACAATCGTTCATGTTCGTGCGTGAGTGTGACGATTTCCGCAGACATCCAATTGTATAATCACCTAATACTGTTGGACAAAATTGGTCTTTGTCGCATTATTTTAGTTATTTTGACATTAGGTTATAGATAAATCTATTGTGTCAAAACTGGCCGCGATCATTGCTGATTGAAAGTTAAGTTGATGTAATGTGCGCACTTTCTTATTACGACTAAACTGCTGTGTTGATGGTCAGTCAGCCTGTCAGCCGGCTGCGGGAGTGAGGCCGAGATATATGCATAAACGTTACTTAGCATGAACTTTGGCTGAGCGTTATTCCTGTCACTGTCGCACAACTGTAAAACTACAAGAGCAAGATAAAGACGGGAACATGTCTGAGTCAAAGCACGAGCTAAGTAACGTTTAAAGATCTCAATCTCTGTCTACGATATTTGTGAATATACATACCTCTTCATGCCTCCTCTTGCGCGCGCCGCGCCGCGCGGGCTCGGCGGGGTCGGGCGAGCGCGCTGCGTCGCCGCCCTCCTCCGCCTCGCTACGTAGCGTCATGTTGCGCTGGTATTTCTGGAACACGTATAAATCAAATCAAAACATTTACTAGTGTGATTTTGGGTAAAAAGTTGTTAAGTACGGATCCCTAATGGTTAGCGCTGACCCAGCAATTCCTTTAGTTTACACCGGGTGCATAGAAACTGCATCGATAACGCACGGCCACCCATGAGCCGCAACGTAGTAAAATTCGAAATTAGCAACTTTTCAATTTTAATTTCATTTAAAAACAAATAAGTTAAGTATATTAAAAACATCCTTTTTTTTCGATCGTCCGTCTGCAGTCTACGTAATTAGGTAGGTACAATAAGGTCTTATAAAATATTTACATACATAAATAAACTCGCGCCTTTCTTTCATGGGGTAGCAGAAACTACAGAACGCCACTTGCCACAATCCTTACATAAAATACTAACTTTTGCCCGCGGCTTCGCCCGCGTGGATGTAGGAATATATCCCAAGGTACTACCGGAATTAGAAGCACCCTATGTGTTAAACCAGGTAAACAATGTATTAATTCCGTAATACATTGTTTTCATATAACTCTATTGGTTTACGCGGCGCACGCAAGTAAAACTCCCAGTCGGCATGACTTTTCCGACATCTTCAACAATCATCGTCATATTTCAGCTAATTTACACAAAACCTTAATGAATTATACACCTAAACCTTCCTCGTAAATTACTGCGTCCATTAGTGAAAACGTTATAAACCGTCAGTTCGGTAGTTTTTGAGTTTATCGCGTTCAGACAGACAGACAGACAGACAGCGGCGGAGGGACTCCTTTTATAATATGTAGTGATTTACGTGCTCAAAATCAAAATTGGGCTTACACTATGTCACATTAATTAATTAATTAAAACGGAGATTCATAAGAATAGAAGAAAGTGAACACAAAATAATACGTATAAATGAAAAAGACACTACGCCGACTCTTGACAACTAATCAGACTTACCCAAGTTGGGCAGTGAACCTGAGTTTATCTGTCAGAAAATGTTCAATAGCTGCCTGGTTTGTGCCCAAAATAAGGTAATCGGCTCGCCACCTATTACATTGAAATTAAACATAACTGACGAAGCGTGTGTGCAATTGTAAATCACCACTCCACCAGACCCCTTGGCGGCTTGTTTGTTGATATTTTTGGCCATTTTCTCCACATATACATAGTTTCTGGTTTACAAACTAACTTATTTAACTCACCTTAAACAGTACTCTCGACGGTATTGGCCTAGCCGGTAAAGTAAACAGTTTCTCGACGCCACCAGTCTCCTTCCAATGCATCAGTCGTCTGGTCGGCGGCGCAAGATCCAACGTCGTTACGATGTCAGATGTGTTGCTTAGCTGATTCTTCATTTCTTCTCCAGATATGTTCTTCACTTCGTCGACGATCAGCTTACGTTTACGTTTCGTTTTTGTTATTCCTGGTGAACAGGATGGTGATTAGTTTCATTAATTGATGGCCGTCTCACTCGACATATTGTAATGGTACACTGCTACAAAGATTTTTTGGCGTTCGAATGACGTTGACAGGAGGGCGCTGTTGGTAAACATTTGTGCAATTGTTTGGCGAAATGTATGAAAAAAAAAAGATGGCGGCGTTAGTTCCCGATTTCAGCCACGCGCCACAAGATCCTTGTACAGTCAGCAACAAAAGTCGATTAACACTTACCTTTACATATCATCTATATTGATACAAAATGATTCATTACATTGCTTTTCAGCATTGTCTGCAATAGCTCAGGTTAATACTCTTTAAATTTTATATCAGTTCAGATTTTTGTGAATATTTTGCTCAATAAAATTAAAATGAAAAAAATAATAAATAGGGGATGAAAGTTTGTATGGAAGTTCCCAGTGGAAAATTCCATCGCGCTGATACTAGTTATTACCTTTAAGCACAGTAGCGTCCACAGGCGCAAGTGCGAAGGACTCCTCGTCGTTGTTCAGCAGCGTCGTGTTATCAGCCACTCGCTCGGACACGCCGCCCGCGGGAGGCTCCACGCTGGCCGGGCGTGGGCCGGGCGGGGGGACCACGTCTACGTCCTATGAAGAATGGACAAGTGTTTTATATACGGACTTGAAGATGTTTCGGAGAATAACACATTCATATAATGATTTAATACTAGCAACCCGCCCCTGCTTCGGACGGTTTTTACGAGTTGACACAACAACGAGATTTCTTTATTATGTGTAAGTTTGATATTATTGATGATGAATGAGTTTGATATTATTATTACACATAAACCTACCGGATTTCATTCTCAAATGATGTTGAAAACCTCATTAAAACCCGTAACGCAGTTTAGAAGAAGAACATGGTCATACAGATAGAGACGAAAACCGACTATAGTCTATACAAATAAATAAAATTTAAGTGTCTGTTTGTAATGTAAAAATAACAACTTTTTACTAAATGCATAAAAAAGTATAAACGGTACCTATAACAGAAAAGCAATTTTAACATTTTTGTTTGTCTGTTTGTTCCGGCTAATCTCCGAAACGGCTGGACCGATTTTGACGGGACTTTCACTGGCAGATAGCTAATGTTACGGCGGGTAACTTTGGCTACTTTTATTTTAGAAAAATAATTAGGATTCTGCGCAAAATAATTAAAACCCATGAAATTATGAACAAAAAGTCGGATTTGAAAAATTCTTTTTGCATTTGGTAGCCCAATTCTCGGAGGATAGTTATAGGCTATTTAACATCACGCTACGACCCTTAGGAGCCGAGCAAAAAGAAAAAAGTCAGAAAGAACACTAAGAGAAAACGAAGTAATAGCGCGGGCGGGCGATTCAACGCGACGGTCGGCGACGGGGGACGAGGGAGTTTTATTAAAATGTGGCTGTTATTTTAGTATATTGCGTATCTAACGATATCCACGCGAACGAAGTCGCGGGGCACAGCTAGTTTATAATATGTGTATAGAATAGATTAAAAAAAACATTTCTTTGTCCACAAGGCTATAACAACGAAATTCTAGTTTCGGGCAATTTTTTATTTATCTTATTTAATTTGATATAGTGGTCAAAATCAAAATATTTCACATAAATATACTAACATGTATAGAGGCATGAGGAACAGGGTGTAAAGTTCACTCATCCTCCATAGAAAAGGGAGGATCCTCCGACCAGACGGGTGTTGTGTCTGGTGGGCTACTGCCCAACGGTTGATGTCGGGATGTTGTATATATGCTAGTCGCGCGGTAAACTCTGTTTGCGCGATGCAGGATTTTGCGTGACGTCAGTGTGACGCGTTCCATTGTAGCGATGCCGCCACACATGGTTTAAGTAATACTAACCAATTATGGGTAATGTGCCTGAATTAAATATGAATAAATAAATAAACCTACATGGGCACTTATGAAACGCCAGAAGCTAGATGCACGGTTCCAATTGGTTTTATCCTATGGAGAAGAACCGGCAAGAAACTCCAAACAAGAGATCATAAAAAAAATACATTTAACAAGGGTTTGGCTCTTAACTTTTACATAAACTAAGTTTAATGTTGCATTTTATTTCTTTCATAGAACAGTAAATTTAGTGTTATCTTACCATTGGTATGTGTGGGCTCGGAGAAGGCGGCACAGGTACGGGCGGCGGGGCCACACTGTCGGGGACAGGGGAGCCTCCCCCCCAACTGGAACATAACACATCGTCAAACTTCTAATACACATAAATGACCACTGGAGAATAAACCATTGACCATTTTAAAAACAGATTTTACTTTTCTCGAGGTTAATGACGAAAATAACGGAGAAGTAATTAATGGAGTACTCACTTCTTTATTCCACCAAAAAATAATTAAATTATAACAATGCTCCCATAATGATAACAGCCGCAATAAAAAATGCGATATTTATGATCTTGCTAGTTTTTTGTCTGACTGCACCTGTTTCACTTTTGAGTTTGTTATTCTTTGTAGTATAAACGGACCTATGCGCTGGTGAGTTCCCGGCATCGTAGTGGTCTCCCATATCGTCGTCTGAGTCGGGCGCGTCGGCCGCCGCCACATCGCCGCCGCCGTCGCCGTCGCCGCCGCCCACTCCCGCCGCGTCTATCTCGGCCTGTTGGTACATCGTTTTGAAATGAAACACGAGGCAGGTATTTTTCCACAGCATGGCAAAGGTCACTGAGCAAAGATTCGTATGAGAATACAGAGAAGAAACAAGCACTAATCACCACGTTTGCTCACTGTTTTTCCCTGCGTTCTAACCGAATGCGACTGTCGCGCGAATAGGCGTTGAATAATCGCGAGAGCACGTCATATTCATGCACAAGAGCACGTTGAATTATCGCGAGAGCACGTTATATTCATACACAAGAGCACGTTGAATTATCGCGAGAGCATCTCATATTCATATACAAGAGCGCGTTGAATTATCGCGAGAGCACGTCATATTCATATACAAGAGCGCGACGACCGCGTACTCGCGCGAGTCGCTTTCAGTTAGGACGCGGCCTGTAGTGATTTTTTCTGACAATGATCCGTCAAACGAAGTAAGTTTTTACTTTTGTCCTTTTTTGTTACTTGCCTTCATCAATCAATGATACAGTATACTGCATTTAGTTAGAAAATAAAAAAACAACTCATAAGAAAAAATATATTTACCTGCAGCGACTGTGGCTGTGCGGACGTGCCGGGCATGCCAGAAGCAGCCGCGGCTGAGCTACTGCCGCCGGTCACCTCACCGAAGAGGTCACCCTCGAACAGACCACCCGCGTCTAAACACATACCAATAACACAGTGAGTACAAGATAGGAAACAAAAAGAAACAGCTAACATACACTTGACACAAAAAATCCTTATCGCGTTTTCTGAAGCCAAAATGGGACATGACTAAACATAATCTGGCTGGTCTAGTATTTTGAAAGGGGTAAGTTTCTCTATTCTAGAACGATACTATCGTAACGTCATTCCTTTGTTTTAATCATCACCCTACACCTAGGGAAATCATCTCCAATAGTTATCCTCCTATTTGCTAAAACCAAGGGATCTCCACGCAAGTAACCTCAGTTACACTGGAAGCCAATGTTACTAGTTAGTTAGTTACAAACTAGTCCTAGATTAGCTAACTCAAAGATTACCTAAAAATTTGTGTATTTACTCACGTCCAAAATCCGCAACATCTCCAATAGTTCCTCCGAAGCCGTCATCCATGGGCGCATGGGGCGCAGCCTCCATGCGGCGTGGGTGCTCCGGTTCTAGCGTGGGCACGCCACCTGTCAGACTGCCCACACCACCGTCCTTACCCGCCAGCTCCAGAGATGACCCATCCGCGAACAGTAGGTTACTCTGGAAGATGGTTAATGTCATGAAGAATAACAATTCAGATTCAGTAGGCCGCAGCGCTCTGGCAGGGTCGCACATTAATTCGATACTCACGCGCCGCGTCGCGTCGTCCGTTCATCGCTTAAGCGTTTAGTCCGATACCGATGATCGACGTGACTATGCCTGTCACTGTCTTAATGAGTCGCGCTAAGCGAGACGGAGATAACCCTTCCGATCATCAGTATTGGCCTGAATACCTTAGAATCCGGGGACAGATTACTGTGTTTAGGTTACATACAAATCACCCGGCCAGCTCCTACACTATAATACCATAATCATTCAGGGAAATATTAAGGTATTATTATATAGTCTGCGCTAATCAAGATAGTTGAGAACCAACATTATCATTTTTGGATGTTGGCTCTTGAACTATCTTGTTCGTCGTATGTCATTCCAGATTTGATAAGCATGTACCTACCTAAATACCTAATAATAATAATATCAGCCTATTACTGTCCCGCAGCAGGGCAAAAGCCTCTTCTCATATAGAGAAGGCACAAGCATAACCTAACACATAAAAGAGATATTTAGTTTCATAGACAAGGTACACACTAACTAACTTATGCTATATGCCTATCTTCTTATGTTAAAGTACCTATGCAGACATAGTAAAATAAGCCACACCGAGGCTAGTCCCGCGCGGGACGCGAAATGCCACTAGTCGCGTCGGTTGTTCGCATCGCGAGCGAATCCCGCGCAGGATTCTCATCAGTTTGACCTGATTAGACATGAAGTATAAGACAAATGCAAATAAAGGGTGTCTCAGTAACAGTGCACTTTTTAAAATTGGAATATTTTTTTTTCATGCAAGTGGCAACTCTGAAATTTGACAGCTGTCACCTCTGTTTATTCCGATTATTAAAAATGGAGCGCTTTTCGAAAGAACAACGCGTTATAATTGTGAAAACTCATTACAAAAATGGGGAAAGTTACGCCGAAACCGCTCGCAAACTTCGCCAAATTTTCAGCCGAGAAAGTGCACGTAATGTGTCAACCATTCGAAGAGTGGTCAAAAAATTTGAAGAAACTGGGTTGATTATGGATAATAAGAATCCTTTGCGTCAACGGACCGGTCGGTATCTTGAAAACATTGCTGCTGTAAACGAGAGTGTCGCCGAAAACCCGAAAACATCAATTCGGCATCGTTCTCAACAACTTCAAATTTCACGAAGCACTACGCAGCGAATTTTGACTAAAGATCTCCACCTTCATGCGTATAAGATTCAGCTAACTCAGTAGCTCAAACCAGCAGACCACGGAAAACACCGGCAATTCGTTCAATGGGTAATGGAACAAAGTGAAGTCGATGCCAATTTTTCGAAAAAAGTCATTTTCTCCGATGAAGCGTATTTCCATATGAATGGCTTCGTGAATACACAAAATTGTCGAATTTGGGACTCGGAAAATCCTCATGCAATCCATGAGAAACAAATGCACCCACAACGAGTAACTATCTGGTGCGGATTTTGGTCAGGCAGCGTGATTGGACCTTACTTTTTTGAAAATGAGGCCGAAATTGCAGTGACTATGAACGGCATTCGTTACAGGAATATGATAACGGACTTCTTGTGGCCTCAACTGGACGGCATGAATCTGGACAACATGTGGTTTCAGCAGGACGGCGCAAGCTGCCACACCGCGCATGAAACAATCGACTTATTGCAGCAACGATTTCCAGAACACATTATCTCACGAAATTCTGATGTCAACTGGCCACCAAGATCGTGCGATTTAACGCCGTGCGATTTTTTTCTTTGAGGTTTTGTGAAATCTCGGGTTTATGCGAATAAACCCGAAACAATTCCTGAGCTCAAATCGGGAATCCAACGCGTCATCGGTGAGATACAGCCACATCTCTGTGCAAAAGTCATGGAAAATATCATGAAAAGAGTAATGGCCTGTCATCGGAGCCGTGGGGGTCGTTTGCCGGATATTTTATTCCATACTTAATCGGAACATGTCTTCTTTACAATACAATAAAAATATCACAACTCTGTCATAAAATACTTGTTTTTATTTTAAAATGAAAAAGTGCACTCTTACTGAGACACCCTTTAGTAAATTGGTTAAAGAAAATGTCAAGTAAATGAAAACATTGAGTACTCCATTTGCTGACTAGTCTGTGACAATGGATATTTTTAAGTTTTTTCTATCCAGAGAAAATTAGAACAGTTTTGCTACTTGGCTACTTTTCATACCTGTTCCAATCCACCTTCATTGCCAATAGCTTCACGCATAATATCCGGGTTGTCTGTATCGAACCCCATGTCACCAAACCCATCATCATGGGTGACCAGGTTTAAGGAGCCATAGTCTTCGCGCATTGTAATCTCTTCAGCTCTTGACTGATTTAGAGAGAACTGGGCTTCAATGTCTACCTCACTGAAATGAAAATAAAGTAATTAGAGCTACCTGACTTAGTGGAATTTTGTATTTTTTTAACCAACTTCAAAAAAGGCTATTCTTAATGTGAAAAAAATATACAGGATGGTTACTCAATTTCAATTAATCTATACAAAAACAAATAAATAAAATTGAAGTGTCTGTTTGTAATGTCAAAATAACAGCTTTTTAATATAGCATATGAATGTATATACGGTACTTATAACAAAAAAGCAATTTTTAACATGTTTGTCTGTCTGTCTGTTTGTTCCGGCTAATCTCTGAAACGGCTGGACCGATTTTGACGGAATTTATACTTTCTTATGCATTCAGTAAAAAGTTGTTATTTTGACATTACAAACAGACACTTCAATTTTATTTATTTATATAGATACTTTTTGATCTAATAACAAAATGACCTGTAATCAAAACATTAGAATGGTTCTAATTCTAATGTTTTGATTACAGGTTATTTTCAGGGGGTCAGCCGTGCCCCGACGGCGTTCGTGTACAAACAAAGACTTTAACAGTGAATATTTATTATCTTCTAATTAAAATAGAATTTCGATATTTTTATAATTGCAGAGATTAGTTTTAGTGTATTGTAAGTCTCGCGTATTATGGGGGAATTTTTTGCTATGATTTGTGTTTAATAGGGAATTTGTTATACTTCCAAGTTAGATCCTGTCATAATGCAATGCAACCAAGAGTGAGCTCTTGGTCTTTAAGGCGGGTCCCGCTTACCAGAGTGACACGGTTCAAGTACCTGGGACACTGGGTGACCGACAGTTTGTCCGATGATACGGACTTGGAGAGGGAACGCAAGCATTGGCAGTTAGATGTAACATGCTGGCCCGTAGGTTTGCACGATGTACAGAAGAGGTAAAAATTACACTCTTTAGGGCATATTGCCAGTCTCTGTACACGTGCGCCCTATGGGTCAGTTATACAAAAAGCTCGTACAGTGCTCTGCGAGTCCAATATAATAATGCCTTCAGAGTGATGTTGGGGCTACCGCGCTTTTGCAGTGCGTCGGGGATGTTCGCGGAAACCGGTGTGCCGGATTTTTATGCGCTTATGCGTTTGCGTATAGCGTCCCTGATGCGGCGAGTGCGCGATAGTCCCAACAATCTGTTGGCTATTGTGGCCAGCAGGATGGACAGCCCCATAATGTGGCATTGGATGACGACTCACAGAGCGTCATTCCAATACATTAAATAATTGTGTATGTATTTGTATTTATTTTTTATATAATGTGCATGTGTATTTCATTTGATGTGTATTTTGTTGTTTGTGTTGTTTGTTGTTTTTTAATTTTTTGTAATGTATGGACTAATTGTGTCTGATAATAAAGTTTTATTATTATTATTATGATATTTTGATATTTCTCGGGACCCTAGGGTCCCGGACCTTTGGAAGGCATATGAGGGGCCGAAGCCAACTCGCAGAGGCCCGTTAGACGCTTTCAATGGAAATGAGGCACCAACCGACGATTATCCCTGTGCGTACTATGCAAGTGCACCCAAGGACAACCCCCGGTTGGTGTAGGACTATTGCAGGATATAGAGACAAAAAAAAATTGGGCTATGGGTTTGGATGGCTAAAGTGGACTGGTTATCTAAAACTATGGAAGGACTATGGCCCCTGCCTGACCAATGTTTGATAAATACAATACACGGATTATTATTATTATTTGTCTTCAGTTGATTTTCTCGGCTTAGCCGGGTAGAACTGATGGCACGGGCCTAAGCCAAGTGTTCATCAGTGGGGTTAAGTGTGGGAGTAATATTGGATACTGCTTGGTTCTCCGCAGTAGACTGTATGGTAACAGAAACTATATTTGAGGGGGAGTAATGGTGCAAGTTGTCCGACTCACACTGTAGGAATTTTCTTACTAGCCTGCATGTATTGAGAATCACTGCCTTCTGCAGCAGGTGGTAGGTGTTAGGTGGCAGGTTGAGGGACCCAAGGGACTGATGAAGCTGTTTGGGTATTACTCCTGTTGCAGATAGCACTATAGGGACTATTGTGACTCTTTGGAGATGCCAAAGTCGGGTTATTTCGTCTTTTAATTCGGTGTATTTGGATAGTTTTTCGGCTATTGTAGTTTGTAAGTTATGTGTATTTGGCACGGCGATGTCTATTAGAAACCTAGTTTTATTTACTTTGTTAATTAATGTGATGTCTGGTCTATTAAAGTGAATTGTGCGGCCTGTGAGTATGGCTCGATCGAAGTACAATTTTGTTGTAGAGTTCTCCAATACCGTTTCAGGGTTGTATTTATAGTATGGTCCTACGGTGTCTATGAGTTTGTATTGATGTGCTAACTTCTGGTGTATGACGTTGGCTACTTGGTCGTGTCGATGTTTATAATCTGTCTGGGCTATTGATTTGCAGGCGCCGGTGATATGTTGGATTGTCTCTGGAGAACTATTACATTTTCTACAATTGTCGGTTGCTAAATTCTTTATAATATATTTTCTGTAGTTTTTGGTCTCAATAACTTGGTCTTGTATTGCAAGCATGAACCCTTCAGTCTCCGGGAATAGTTCGCCTCGATTCAACCACGCGTTCGACGCATCTTTGTCGACATTTAATTGGCATAAATCTTGGCGATGTCTCCCGTGTAGAGACTTCTGGGTCCACTCTTGACATTTCGTTCTGTCATATATAACCTTTTCGTTTTTTTGTTCTGTAGTGTCTTTTAAATTAAGAGGTGTAAAATGTTGGTCGTTGTGTGCTATTAGTTTGTGAAGTGGGGAAGATTCAGTTTTAGCGAAGAAATATTTTCGAAGAGCTGTGATTTGCCTGTTGTGTAAATTTAAGATATCTATAAGTCCTCTGCCTCCTTCTTTTTATTATTATAATTCTTGATACAATCGAAAGAGTAAAGCTTTCAGTAGTAAATAATTAAAAAATTTACCGCGGAAAGTCGCGAACTACCTAATTGATAGAGTATTTTTTTTTTTTTTTAAGAAAACTTCGTCATTTTTTATGTAAAGTGCAGTTTTATAGAAAGTATGTTTGTATTTGTTAAAGGTTCACAAAATAACCCGGGAGCAAGAACTGTGATCCGTAAATACTTGTTCTACCGCATGCAGAGCTTTGATTTGCCTAATTTGGAAGAAAAACTGACTTTCTGAAATGAGGAGCTTCTGTCATGCGAAGGGTACTCGGAAGACCAAATTAAGAGCTTGAAACGCACCTTTTCTCACTTTAAAAGCCAATTAAGACAAAGGTGGCCAAACGAAGAAAGGAAGACGTATTTCGGAAATACAATGATTCGTGGTTTGAACGAACTGTTGAGATTCCCGTGGTTGCGCAAAATCGGTCAGGCCGCCCACCTAAGTTATTTAGAGCGTCATGTGAAAGAACTAAAAGGAGGAAACCGGAGGAGATTCGTTCTAATTTGGAAGAGGAAGTGATTGTTCATGCTGCTCAGATTGAGTTACGGAAAAGTGGAAAACGAAATGCTTCCGATATATTAAAATAAATCACTAGTAGGCCAACACGTGCAACAAAATATAAAAGAGTATTTTCTGAAGCAAGAAAAGAAACTTGCAGTCTTACACGATTACAAGCATTGGCAATGTTTGAAGAAGCTGACTTAACTCGTCAACAGTACGAAATAATTAGAAATACTATCAAAAAGTTCTTCCCTTGTATAGCATTTTACAAAAGGCAAAACCAGAATGTTACCCACCCATAGAGGCATGCAAAGTAACGAGTACCTCCGCCGAAAGCGACTTACAACCTTTGATTGATGTAACAGTTAGGCGGCTGTCGACCTTCCTAGAAGAAGTCCTGATGACATTAAAAGAGCAAGAACGAGATAGCCTGAAGATGATGGTTAAATGGGGCTGTGACGGATGTCAGCAATCTAAATACAAACAAAAACTTGAAAATGATGCTGACTCAGGTGGTAATATATTTCGAGAGCTTCTTCGTTCCTCTACGATTGGTTTGTGGCCCAGATGAAAATAAGATTGTATGGGAAAACCCAACACCCTCTTCTCCACGATATTGCCGGCCAATAAGGTTTCGTTTCATGAACGAGAGTCCTGATATAACGGAAGAAATTAATTATGTCAAAAAATCTGCTAATTCGCTAAACACAACAGAGGTTGATTTAAATGGAAATAAGTTTTTAGTAAAACATGTGTTCATAATGACAATGATAGACGGAAAGGTCTGCAATTCTGTCACTGGCACGAAATCCACAAGCCGGTGCTACATATGCGGTGCGAGTTCTAAGGATTTCAACAGATTAGATGTTAAAAGCCATTAGTCCTGAAGCTATCGAGTTTGGGCTTTCGGTTCTACATGCGAAAATTCGTTTTTTCAAAAGCATTATTCACTTAGCATATAAATTGCCTGTAAAAAATACAGAGAGAGGAAAACTGAAGACGAGAAAAAAAAAACGAAAACGAAAGGTACTTTACGCCTGGACAACTTTGACCCTTTACAAAGCGCAAGTCCGATCCTGCATGGAGTATTGCAGCCACCGTTAGGATGGCTCAGCTAAATATCAACTTGCCACGCTTGACTCGGTGGAACGGAGAGCTAAGAGGCTCATTGGCGACGTAAAACTGGTGGATGCCAAGCTTCACAACTTGGCTCATCGCCGCAAGGTTGCCTGCTTGTCGGTCTTCTACAGATTGTACTTTGGTGACTGTGCTCAAGAACTCCAAGATCTCATTCCGCCGACCACCTTCCACCATCGGACTTCTAGACGCACTACAGGTTACCATCCTTACCTAGTTGCTATTCCACCAAGAGCAAACCTATCTTAAATTTTTAAAAAAGAATGAAAACTGGAAATCCAGACCAGATTTCGCAAAGAAACTGGATTGCTAGTGGATATGCCAAAGGCAAACTTTGGCAACACGAATGACGGCAACACGAGTAGAAGATTTTTTGAAGATCCAAAATTGGCTTCCGATATAACGGGCATCAATCATGACCTAATATATAAATTAAAAGTCATACTTGAAACGATTTCGAGTGGGCATGTAATTGATCCAGAAAAATTCGACAGATACGCATTAGATACCGCTCGCTTATATGTCGAATTTTACCCTTGGCACCACATGTCACCAACAATGCATAAAATTTTGATACATGGTGCAGTTGTAATAAAAAATGCATTGTTGCCTATTGGGCAGCTTTCCGAAGAGGCCGCGGAAGCGCGAAATAAGCATTTTAAATCGTACCGCCAAAACTTTGGTTGAAAATTTTCAAGAGAAAATTGCAACAGAGACATTTTTAATTAGCTTCTTTTGAATTCGGACCCTCTCTTAAGTAGCATGAGAAGCGTAAAAAGTAGATAACTTAATTCATTCTTGCCAGAAACAATATTGATCTACTTATGCCTGCGAATCCGAATGAACCTGGTCATTTTTCAAAAAACGAAGATGAATAATTGTAGTTTTTTTTATATTTTGAATAAAAATGACTCGATGTAATATTACAATGATTAGTGATGTATTATTATTGTTGTATTATTACATTTGTTTTATTTACTAATATCGTTTAGAACCAATATTGACCATAAAATAATTTTGGCCGCGTAGATCATTCAAATACCCGTATGTGCGTGCGACGCGATGACGCTTGAATCAAAATATTACCTACAACTTAGATTAAACTTAAAGGGCCAATACATTTTATTTTATTCCTTTTTAAAAGATTATGTTTGTGTCGGGGGTTTCTTAAATTTTTAATTTAACTTTTATTTCCTGCTTTTTAAACTTTATAATTATGTATACTTATTACTAGTAGATACGCTACGATCGATACGTGCGTCGCTTAAATCTGGGCAGCTGTACGTATTTTTCCCACAATAAAGTTAGTTACTAATTTACCCTCATTTCTTTTTGCTACTCCAACATCAGACCTTGATTACCATCTATCTATAACTTATTCATTGAGACCATTTCAATGAGCCCAAACACTCTTTCACCTCTGCTGTAAATTGGTGAGGGAGTTGGGTATCCTGCAAATTCCAGGTGATGCTGCAGAATTATTTCAAGGTTACTATCTTCTTCTAATATCATTGAAGTAACAGAATACCAAATTTCGACTCGATCAGACCTGTAGAAGATGCTCATATCCATTCATCAACTAGAACAGAGCTGATAATCTTCAAACGGCTGACCCGATTTTCTTGCATCATAGCTAAGAACCATCTCGATCACGTCAGCTTTCAAATAAAAAAAAACGCATCAAAATCAGTCCATTCGTTTAGGAGCCATAGAACGACACATCAAACTTATAACTTACACCCCTCTTTTTGCGTCGGGGGTTAGTAAGAGATTTTTTTAAAGGATTTTTTACATAATATAACCCGTCATTGGACAATCTGTCTCAAGTTAATTCAAAAATCATAACCTAGGCTTGGGTCAGGACTAAAATTTTTTATTTGCTTATTTTTTCAGAATTTCAGCACTTGCTCTGTAAACAAGCTCCTTCTAAATAGTTTAGTCACTAACAATATTGAATGTTACAAAGACAACAATATTGAATGATACAAAGACAACAATATTGAATGATACAAAAGACAGGTTGAGATAATCCATAAGCATTAGATTTTGACACAGAATGCTGATAATTTTTTTCTTAACTTCTAAGCCCCCTTTTATTTTTCATATTCATTAATTCAAGGGTCACATTTTTTTACTAGCATTTATTGCTCTCAAACGTATAGCTAAGAGTTTTGACAATAATTTTACTTTAATGACTGTAGACACAAAAAAATAACAATTTTCAAAAAATTTGGTAATATTTTTTTTTAACCGATTTTTATTACTACACTCCTTTGCAAAAAAACGGGCGGTTTTGATTTTTCTACATTATTTATTGGTAATAATTTAGTTCTAGAGAGGTTTTAATAGCCTATGTTACTGGCACTTAATAGAGTCTATACTCCATTTGAATTAAGATTAGAAATTTAAACCCGCCGCAAGGTTGCCTGCTTGTCGGGTCTTCTACAGATTGTACTTCGGTGAGTGTGCTCGAGAATTCCACGACCTCATTCCGCCTGCCCCCTTCTACCATCGGACATCTAGACGCACTGCAGGTTACAATCTCTACCTAGTTGCTATTCCACCAATTCGCACTAAGCGTTTCCAAATGTCTTTTGTGATGCGCACAGCAAAGGAGTGGAACTCTCTGCCTGTGTCTGTGTTTCCGAACGTATACAACCCCGATCTCTTCAAAGTGAGAGATAACAGGCTTCTTCTGTGTAAGCTCGCTCCATCGTCGACTTTGTCTCTGTCATCTCTGACCTAGATTAGAGTCAAGAGCAAACTTATCTCAAAAAAAAAAAAAAAACAAACCTTTTTTACAGTCATGGAGTTTAAGTACGAAAAAAAGTTAATTCCAAATTCAAAACTTTTGTTTTTAAAAATAATAATCCCTTTTCCAGTTTGTGATTTTTACTTACTTTTCGTGGGTTTGCTGTTGACGGGTTATCAGGCAACTAAAACTAACTTCTCGTTATTTTTAGTAGAATAATTTACGTTAGACGCATAATCCTGCCTTACTGTGACTTAAAACAGATGTTTGTGTCTATTGTAATGGCAGAAAAAGCAATAGCTAGTAAAATTATAGCACTGCTGGAAGAGGGGTGTAGCTAATGTTACATCTCACTGTGGTTAAACATGAGTCATCAACCGTTCAAAGAACATGGACTCGATACGAAGAGACAGGTTCCGTTCAGAGAAGGCAAGGTTCTGGGAGAAAACGTTGCACACAACCACGAGACGACCGCTTTTAAGTGACTCAGGTACTGAGGAACCACAAATGCAGTTACATAGACGTCAAAAGAAACCATGAAGAGGTACAAGGAGCACAAGTTAGCCTATGGACTGTGAGGACGAAGCTTTTATCGACTGATATACGGAGTCGACGACCAGTGCGGGCCCCCAAGTTAATCCATGAGCACCGGATTGCTCGATTGAGGTTCGCTAGAAATTGCCTATCTTGAACACTAGGTAACTGGAATAACATACTTTTTAGTGAGGACCGACGTCGGCGAGTGTTACGAAGACCAGGGGAACGCTATGCCAACGTGTGTTTTGTAGAAATCACCCCTTATGGTGGAGGGTCTGTTATATTTTGGGCGGGCGTAACTTCCAGCTATCGTACCGAGATAGTATTCATTGAAAATGGCTCACTAAATGCGCAAAGGTACATAACAGAAATCCTTAGTCAACATGCACAACCCGCACTGATTGTAATTGGTGAAGATGTCATTTACATGGACTATAATGCTCAGGCCCAACGTTCTGGTGACGTAGATGCTTATAATGCAAGAGGTCGGTTTTCGTCGTTTGTATTGGCCAGCGTGGAGCCCCGACCTTAACCCCATTGAGCACGTCTGGGACTTCCTAAAAAAGCGAGTACAATCTGTCCAACCACCTCCACAAAACATCAAGACGCTTAAATATGTGGTCTCGGCTGAGTGGGAACACATTCCACAGGACACCATCAAAAGCCTGGTGGAAAGCATGCCAAGACGATTACATGCTGTAATTGCTGCAAGGGGAGGTCATACTCATTATTAATTTTTGTCTTTTTTTATTGAAATACCATAAAAATACTCAGTCTTAATTTCATTATACCCAATTTAAGTGTAAAAAAAACTATATTTTAATTGGTAATAAGAAATTTCTAGTCATTTAAGCTAAATGACATAGTAAAAAATATTAATATTATCCATAGAAAAGCCAATGACTGTAAGGTGACCGTTATTTTTGCAAAGGAGTGTATTTATAATTCTTACGTTCTTTAAAACATGTGACCTGAATCATGTTTCATGATGTTAAAAGGTCATGATAGCCTAAAAACAGAAAAAAAAAAACAAAGGACTCACTTCAACTCAGGCATGGCAGTGTCAAAGTCATGGAAGACCTCAGGCAGAGTGATAGCATTCATTGCAGCTTCCCGGTGCTCTTCGGGCAAGTCCACCATGCCAGGCCGGAAGGCCATCTACAAGAAACACAACATACATTAACATTGTTTTCTAGCAAGTCAATCCAATCATACATTCAACAATCCAACAAAAAAAAATCGTCAATCCAAATCCAATTCATTTTGTCATCAATCCTTCTTACATTTAGTGTGCTAATTTGCATAGTATAGTGTTTTAGTTTGTTACAGGGCACAAGATATAGTCTTACTTAATCATTGTTCAAGATTAATATGAGAACACTATCAACTTCTGATAAAATATTAAAAAAAAAACACACAAAGCATAACAATTATTATGACAGTGAGCTTTACTACTGGAGTTTACAAACAAGCCACTTCAGTTTAACAAAATATGTCGGAAATAAACACACCTTGATCTTGACAAAGGCTTCATTACAATCCTGGAGCAAGTACTTGGCCTTCCTGGAGTAAATCCTTACGACACCCAGCAACAGATGGCCAGATGTACGCAAAGCCATCTTCACTTTGGGCTTCAGGATACCATCAACTGACTTTTCAATATTAGTCTCAAATACATGGGCCTTCGTCAGTTTCTTGTCCCAGTGAGCCGCCAGCCAAATCTTGGCCAAGGGGCCCTTCTTGGCCAGCACGAAATGTGCGTAAAACATTGTGATGGCTTACTGCTTCCGGCTTGTACTTACATCAACCTTGTTCTGAAATATAAATTCTGAATTAAGCACCCCCATTAACGTCCACGGCTAGACAAATTAACGCGACTACATGAAGTAGCCCCATAGGGGCTGTTTATTACAATAATTGGTAACGACTATGAGCAATTTGGCGCCTAATCTTCAAGCACAATTTTCAGAGACGCCTACGTTCTCTAGCTGCATAATAACAATTTCCACGTATTAATAACTCTATGAGCGTATGTTTACTACTAAATTCATTGAATTTTACCGGAAAATATATCAAATATCATAAATTTCACCTTTCACACACAACGTAAACATGACAACAATTACGCTTTCAAGATGGCGGCGTAACATACGAAGTTTACGAACCACAAAATACGAACCGTTGTTTCGTTCAGAAATGGTCCAACTTATCATAAACGAGTTTATATGGAATAGTAAGAAATCGGTAAGAAAACTCAAAAAAAAACATGAATTCCTTTGGGTGTCTGCTGCACTTCTGAGATACATTGTAACAGCTTCTTACTAAATGTCTATAAGAAAGTATTTATTACTATTTATGATACTTATAATAATATCCGCGCGAACGACGTCGCGGGTACAGCTAGTTTTTTTTAAATGAATGAATCGGTAGAACGTAGCAAATAAAACTCAGGACCTCAAATTATTAGACATGCTGCATTGTTCCCAGTTTTGTTATGGGTACATGTTCGGCTCAGCATGGCTCGGTTCCAACCATTTTACATACTCCTCTAGATTTTGTTGAGGAACATGTAAAACGGTTCAAAGAACAAAACCCATACGTTTGCCAGTTTGCTCTAATGTAGCCTATGTACGGATACTATTGATAGTTTATAAGGGTCCTCGAAACGATCAATTGCGATTGATTAATTGCCATCAATTTCTATAGTACAGATTGGCCAAAAAGTGTAGTACCCAATATTAACAACCGTTTCAATTGCACTTGGTCGACAGTCAATTTGCGCATCAATGTTCATCAATCACGTAAAGATAGGGCTAAAAACTGAAAGCTCGTCATAGGTGACAGCACTTCACACATTGTTGTCCGTCTTCAAACCGCCATTGTTGTTTATGTATTCACTGTTGTGTCAATTACAAAATATATGAAAATGGGACAAAAATGTCTACGAATCTGTCTTCAGCTGACGGGTTGACTGGTTTGACTTTCGTTAATGAAAAAATGGAAGGACCAGCAGTCTTCCTCAGCCTTTTATACTGCATGATTTTTTTACCGTCCCGAAATTTTTACAGGGTGTTCTACCCATGAATATGGACAACTTTCACTACGGGACCAACTCTGAAATCACGAAAAAAAAAATCAGCTGTTTAATAGAAAAGTTCAAACCTACTTGACCAAAATGTATGAAACAGCTGATTTTTTTTTCGTGATCTCATAGTTGGTCCCATAGTGAAAGTTGTTCATGTTCATGGGTAGAACACCCTGTAAAAATTTCGAGACGGTAAAAAAAAATCAACCAGTATATATTTTCATCACATAGAAAAGACAAAAAGGATCTATCTATGTGCGAAACATCCTAAATAACTATGAAATTCAGTGCATGATATGTGTTAATATTCGGCAGTAGGTAGTTTGGTATGAGGGTATTAAATACAATGCAACATAGCGAATGCTGCTTAGATGCTACTTAGATATTAATATATTTTGGTCAATTCAAAGATAATCTTATCACACACACCCATAAATAACGCATTTATTTATATACCCACAAGTCGCCACAAGTGCTTGTAACGAAAACACACTTAGTTCTCTGTTCTATGATAAAAAGCAGCACCTGTGTACGAATTTCTCTGATAAAAGTTTGAAATGGATAGCACATAACCTAGACGTATTATTGAGATTCCAATTTTTTCGGACACAGTTTTCTTTTTTTAACATCTTTGGCGAATACATGGGTCCCCGAATTTTGCAGTCAACAGCTGCGCAAGGCGTATATTAATTATTTATGAGTAAAAGAAGTTTTATTCTGTTTTTTTTTTAATACATGGCAAGCAAAGCCGATGTCGACTATTCTGCCAAAATCTAAAGTGACTGGAAAGAACAAATGTATATAAAAAAGAGAAAAAAGTTAAAAACAAGTAAGAAATTCTTCGATTGATACAGTTGAACTCAATGTAGATCTTGTAGGGTTAGTACAGGACTGAAACAAACATAAAATAAAAATAAATAAATATTATAATTGTTAAAACATAAAATACACACATACCAGATCAACACGGACAGAATAATTTATAATTTTATGTTATTGTGACGAATGAAGGTCATAAGCGCTACAAGCAGTTCTGGAGAGAAATATGTTAGTAAGGAAGGGAAATTAATCGGAAGAGAGATCTTAAATTTTGAGAGGCGCCTATATAAATCTAAAGGTGGAACGTTGTTCGAGCATTCAAAGAAGATGTACAGTTTGTCTATAAAGTCGTGACATTAAATGATGGCGCTATTGACATGTTGTAGCACTTATGTTTAGTAGCACTAGTACTTATACTTATGTTTAAGTTGTTAAGTTGTTTTGTTAGTACTAGTACTTATGTTTAGTGTTGCTAGACACATGATTAAATGTTAGTTCCTCAAACATCCATGTTACGACTTTATTGACAAACTGTAGTCCAGTGTGCCCTCTGCCAACCCGCATTCACAGAGAGAGGAGTCTCGAACACGATTTTTTTGCAAAAAAACCGGAGTACAACAAAAACCTAAAAAAAAAATACTTAATCGTTTACAAAAAACGTATAGATATTGAAAGCTAGCTGTCTAATTGTGAAGGACAATGGTGGCGACATCTAAAGTGAGCAAGTGGCAGTTTTTATTGATAATGCCAAATTGCCAGCAATCAGCCAACACAAAACAAAACTCAGCATAGACAAAAATATTTAATTTTGTCTGTGACAGGCGACCATTGATTTGATCCAAAAGTCAGTTTTCTTTTCCGGTTTACCTGTGGAGTACGCGAGACGTACGTTGAAACTTTGTTTTAGAATCATGAAATATTTAAGTTATCATTCACTATTTTATAGTTTGATTCATTTAAAAAGTGAAGTAACAGTTCAAAGTAGTTGTTTTTCAGTGTATTTATTATTTGATTCGAATATTTCAGTGGTTTCGTGATGGCATACATGATGGGTGTAGAATCGCTCTATTTGTGGCCAGACCGATGATGTGACTTCTGATCAATATGTATTGATTTTGTTGCTAGGTCTGCCACAGGCACCTGTCCAAGATGGGAGCGTACAGATATATCCAAGAGTTGTACAGAAAAAAGTTGAGCGATGTGATGCGATTCCTTTTGCGTGTCAGAGTATGGCAGTACCGTCAGTTGACTCGTATGCATCGCGCCCCTAGGCCTACTAGGCCTGACAAAGCAAGGAGGCTAGGATACCGCGCCAAGCAGGGTAAGAAAATTAACCTTTGACCGGCACATTTGTTGATACACGTGGTTAATAACTAGTCGCGGTGCTGATGTGATCTGTGTTTGCAGGATTCGTTGTCTTCAGAATCCGCGTGCGTCGTGGTGGCCGCAAGCGCCCCGTGCCCAAGGGTGCCACCTACGGCAAGCCCAAGAGCCAGGGTGTGAACCAGCTTAAGCCTACACGCAACCTACAGTCCATTGCTGAGGTTAGTTTATTTCATAAATTTTCATGTGTTGGTTTTTAGGTTAGGCACTGTTAAGGGATTAAGAGTTACAATAATGACTTCTTAGCGCTTCTGTGTTGATTTATGAAGCATGTAGCACTGCACTACGTCAAATCACTCTTTTCCAACCATGTTTTTAGGGCACTTTCAAAATTGGCAAAGAAAACAGAATTGTTGCTATAAATTTGACAAATAGTCATTGATACAAAACAGAGCTCAGACTAACGCTAAAAGTGGTGTATCTTATTTTCTTGTGTTTTAATGTATTAACTTTGAATGTTGTTCACAGGAGCGTGTTGGTCGTCGTTGCGGAGGTCTTCGTGTGCTTAACTCCTACTGGGTGGCTCAGGACTCTTCATACAAATACTTTGAAGTCATCCTCGTTGACCCCTCACACAAGGTAATTATTCAGTCATTTGACTTGACCAATGAATTCCTATCAAGAATGAATACTCAAATGATGAACATTTTGTCATGCACCAATCTGAAAGGTTTTGCTGAATCTTCACCTACCATTTTAATCTGATACAAACATAATTAAATAACAACATACTAGCTTTCTGAACAAAAAACTAAGCGATGTACTTTGTTTCTCAGGCTATCCGCAGGGACCCCAAGATCAACTGGATAGTAAACGCTGTCCACAAGCACCGTGAGATGCGTGGTCTCACATCTGCTGGCCGCAGTTCCCGTGGTCTTGGCAAGGGTCACCGCTTCTCACAAACTAAGGGAGGTTCCCGCCGTGCAACCTGGATCCGCCGCAACACACTGCAGCTCCACCGCAAACGATAAATGTTGCATCGGACAAGCCATTGACTTTCTATTTGATTTTTTTATTATTCTCAGATGGAAAGCCAGTGTCAAATAAAATTATACTTTACAAATTTATACTTTTTATTTTGCTCATAATATAGCCACCTTTAGCAACTGTATAAAAGTGTAAGTATTGATAACATTGATGTTTTGTTATGTTTTTACTTTGGAGCTGATGTACTCATAAGATTTTATTGTTATAGTTGTGCTGCTGGAATTCTTCATACATTTGAAAATCTCAATAGGTAAATATCATAAAAGCTTGTTAATCATTTCCTGAATTGCTTGAGTCCCTGTGCCTGACAAAGACCTAATATTTTAATTTGTGCAAAATTTTGTTTGACCAGTGTGTGGTACCTCATTTTAATAACTACCTACAACAAAATAGTACTCAAATGATGAACTTTATGTCATGCACCAATCTGAAAGGTTTTGCTGAATCTTCACCTACCATTTTATCTGATGCAATGTATGTTGCACATAACATTACACTTGTTTCCTGAACTAAATACCTAACCATGATCTGTCTGCTTTTCAGGCTATCAGCAGAGATCCAGACATCATTTGGACAGTAAACAGGCACAAGCAGAACAGAACTTCCCAATAGGTAATTATAACCCAAGGTAGCAAAACATAGCCTGATTAGATTGACCCCTGTGCCAATTTGACCAATCACATTTTTATTTATGTTCGTATTATATGTGCACTGGAATGTGACTTAAAGTGTATTATCCCCAAACATAGCATTCAATATTTATTTCCCAAGTATTTTATTTATCCCTTGAAATAATTTCTGTATTTAGAATCTGTGTCCAATACTAAATGTGTGCATACAAGAATCTCTCCATTTAACCTGACATGAGCTATTATGTATACACTGATTGGAAAAAAAAAACGAAATTTGAATGATGATACAATGCTTGATGAATGCGCAACCCTGATTACCACGCATTTTAAACTTCCTTGGATGGCTGAACATGACCAAATATTTTTACAAATATTGTTATTCGAAATTATATTTCAATAAGATTTTTATTTTCACAGATGCACCTGCACTACAGCGTTGGCTCGAATTTCCTAGGTGATTATTATTTTGATTTATGTAGTATCTTTATACAATCCAAAGTCGTATAAGATCGCTTGTTAAAGTAACTAGTGTTAACGAGAAAACGAATGTGGAAAGATTAAAATCTTGTCTAGGTGAGGTTACTGTTATTTTTATTTTCGGTAAACCTCAATCCGGCGAGAAACAAATATTCTTATGCTAGTTTAGCATCATCATAATCGATTTGTAAACCTTATTTAACATTTAATTTTCTATTCACAGGTACCTTTAATCCAACTGGATCTACATGGCTAATTAGCAGAGATCGGAATAGGTAGAGCTGTTTTATGTACTTGCCATAGGTTAGAATAATGTGGATATTCCCCGAGTCCCGGAATTTGGTTTTAAGTAGTAAAATCATAAAAAAACTACTCTCGCCTTCGGGACTAATGAAAGATTACACTTCATTATTAAACAGCGGCAACGTCGTGCGCTTGGCAAAAAGTTTTATAGCGTGCTGTTGACGTAAAATTTACGTCGCTGCTCATGCGCTTATTGGCTTATATAAACCATTTTTATACATATTGACAAAAAGAATGAAATTCAATAAAATCCCGTGGTATCAGTCGGAATCCCGTGGAATATCCATATTAACATAATGTTTGCGGTCAATGAACCTAAATAGCTCTACCTATTCCGATCACTGCTAATTAGAGAGCCATCAGAAGCCATTTTCGAAGAACTGCGTCACGCTATGTTTAAATGGTTAAATTGATTACAATAAAAAAAAATTTACTAATTATTTGTTTTCTTTTTTGACAGTCGAAACAGATAAGTCTAGCCAGGAATCGAATCCCATATTTTTGCAAAAATGTACAGACAAGCATATTACACTCCTACATCGAGCCACCCTGCAGTTTTAGCATAGTATTATGTACCTAGTATAGCATAATCGGCCTGTAATGTTCCCACTGCTGGGTTGCCTGAAGTATAAGTGTTCTGTGCTGTTGGGACACGGTGAGAGGGTGCCGCGGGCCCAATGCGGGTTGGTAGACATCTACTACCACGTCTTCGAATTTTTGGTTCTTGGAACCACCTGATGGATCGACCCGTGCTAAGTAATAACAACCGCACGGGTCGATCCATCGGGTTAAGCTACGCTTGCCGTGGATGGGTGACCACATCTTTACATACCTACCGAGACTCCTCCGTGCCTCGGAAAGCACGTTAAGCCGTTGGTACCGGCTGTCATTCGTGGATCTTTGACAGTCGTTACGGGTCGTCAGAAGCCCGAAAGTCTGACAACCAGTCTTACCAAGGGGTATCGTATTACCCAGTTACTGGTTTGTGGAGGTCAGATAGGCAGTCGCTCCATGTAAAATACTGGTATTCAGCTGCATCCGGTTAGACTGGAAGCCGACCCCAACATAGTTGAGAAAAGGCTAGGCAGATGATGGACATGCCGGTTTCCTTGCGTTGTTTTCCTTCACCGTATGAGAGCAGTGATGGTGATCAAATAACTTACACAAAGCGCCAGACGATAAAACATCTCATGAAAGGACCACTCCCGCTTTGACTAAAACGAAACGAACGAAATTATTCGAGATCCTGCTGGAGAAACGTTTGTGGTTTTGCTGGATCTCTGAAATACCATGTTTTGTACATGACTTCTTCAGAATTAGTTTTAATTAGTTGTGCAATAAAAAAACTAAAATACTTAATGCACCGTTCAAAGGTTATTTAACCCTTTAACCGCCTACGGCGGATTAATCCGACAAATATTTTCGTGTCCATTTCGCCAGGGTCGTATATTTACGACCAAATATCGTAATGATTCAAGTTGCCCGGCGCTGGGGGCACGACAACTGAGGCCGTCAGCGCAAAAGTGGCCTAACCCACAATTTTTCATAATCATACTTTTCTATTGCAATTTATTTAAAATATTTTAATTTTTCATGCAAAACCGGCCTATCCCTAGTTTCATCCATGGATAGCAGATGGCGTTGTAAACATTCTTTTTGTGCCTGGGACGCAGTGTAAAGGTGGCCTAACCGAGCTTAGGCCACTTTTGCATTCTGGCAACATTTGTTGTTTTGGCGGGTTAGGCTGACAGCTGTCGTCGAAACGTCATAATTTATTTTTCCTGCTCAAACTAACTGCTAAAACTTTGTTGACAAGTGTTAGAAAACTTATTTCTGAATACTTCGAAAGCATAAAAAACTATTTAAGTACTATGGAAGACTTAGAAAATGCAGAAGATGTGGAAGAAAATATGCGATGTAAGTACCTACATCAAATAAAGAATTACTCAGTTCATTTTGGCGTGAAAATGTTTACTTCAATGAAAGTTTTTTTTTCAGCGCTCTTTGGTTCTGATTACCAAGATTCAGGGTCAGAATATTGTCCGTCAGAACAGCACTCTTCATCTGATTTGGAAGATGTTTTGCAAGAGGGACTTGAAAGTTCAAGATTACAAGAAGACAGAATCGCAAGGAAACCAAAGAAGAGAATTATAAAAACTGAGAATTGGGCCAGGAATGTGAAGAAATCAAAACGTAATAAAGGAGAGGAATATGTCAACTACAAGGGGGTAACTGTACCAGCTAAGACACCTAAGGTAGGATTGTGCTCATGTCCAAACAAATGTCACGTAAAAATAAATTGTGACCAACAAAGTAAGATATTCAAAGATTTCTATACTTTGGCGAATTTCGACTTGCAAACATCTTATTTGTTTTCGCTTATCAAAGTTGTTTCAAAGTCTCGTACCTACACTAGTAATGAAACCTCAAGAAGACAAATGACAAGACATTACTACTTGAGTGACTCTAAAGGAATAGAAGTTTTAGTATGCAAAAAGTTCTTTAAAGATACATTATGTGTCTCAGATGGTCGCATTAGTAGACTACTTAAAAACAAAAGTTCTGTGTCAACTCCACCTCTGGATCGCCGAGGTCATTCAGTATCAGCCAATAAAACACCCAGTGATAAGATCAATGAAATAAAAGATTTCATCAACTCTATTCCTTCATACAAGTCACATTATTCATTGCATAAATCAATAAACCGCAAATTTTTAGCACCAGATTTAAACATGAATATTTTATATGGTCTTTATAAAGCCAAAGTTTGTAACCCTACCTCAAAGTTTATTTTTAGTAAAATTTTTAATGAAGAGTTTAACTTGAGTTTCCATGCCCCTATTACTGACTCTTGTAAGCGCTGTGATTCATTAGATATCAAAATAAAAGTTTGTGACAATTCTAATGATGAACTAAGATTGAAAAATGAAAAAAAGTTACATCTACTCAAAGCAAGTTCAGCAAAAGAGGGCATAAAAAAGGATGTAGAAATGTATAAGAATGATGAAAATGTATGTATAATTTCATTTGATCTAATGAAGACCTTACCAACTCCTGTAATAAGTACAGGAATATGCTATTACAAACGTCAACTCTGGACATACTGTCTCGGTATACATAATATGAAAACAAATGATGTGTATATGTTTATGTGGGATGAAAGCATAGCTTCTCGTGGCCCACAAGAAATAGGTTCTTGCATAGTGTATTTCCTTAAAAACATTGTAAAGTGTGAGCATTTGATTATGTACTCTGACCAATGTGGCGGCCAGAACCGCAACATTAAAATGGCTGTTTTATGCCAATACATTGTTTCCAATCCTGAGTTCACAACAAAGAAAATTGACCACAAATTTTTAGTAAGTGGAGATTCGTACATGACTTTTTTTTTTTTTTTTTTTTTTTGTGGATGGGAAATCATCAAATGACTTCTCCCGCTCTGGGCGGAGCGGGAGGGCGTGTCAGACTTTTACTGACTAAAACCCACCCGTGTTCCTTCTGTTGCCTGTGCCGGGGCCACGGTAACTCTTTCGAACATCCCGCAACCCTAGCTGGCATCGGCCCTAGCGGACCCCGTCAATAGTGCTGACATCTCTTTGAGGCGCGCGTGGAACACGACGCGCCGTCGACTCGGGCCTGGTCCTTACCAGACGGCGAGCTACCCATTGCTCGCCGTCCGCAAGCCCGCGCCTACGGTGGCCGGGAATCGGCTGCCAATTCCCGACGCCCAGGGCGTCTCCTGCGGCGACTAGGGGCGTGAGGGTGCAAAGCTTGCCTCTCCCTCACGCGTCCCGCCTCCTCCTTCACGAGCATTACTGCTTCGCAGAAGGAGGTAATGGCTTCCCATGCACTCTCGCTCCGTACCATGGCCTGGACCAGGGCCGGACGCGAGAGATCGCCGCCGCCGATCGCTTCCGCGAGGACACGGCGGTGCTCCGCCCAAGCCGGGCAGACCTCCACCGTATGCTCCACCGTGTCCTCCGGGCGATCCACACAGTGGTGACACCCGGGCGTTTCCTCCCGCCTTATCCGGAACAGGTACCTCCCGAAGCACCCGTGTCCGGTGAGGACCTGCGTCAGGCGGAAGGTGAGGACGCCGTGGCGCCTCTCCAGCCACTCCTCAAAGAGGGGACTTATCGCCGCAATTGTGGCGTGCCCAGCGCTGGGTTGCGACAATCGCACTCTCCATGCCGCCATGAGATCCTGCCGGAGCTCTGTCCGCCGTGCCACGATTTCTCGCGGCAACAGAGTTACGCCCCGGCGTCCTGCCTCCTCGCGCCACTCCCACATGTGCGCGAGGACTTTTGCCTCCAGATCCCATGGCGGTAATCCGGCAAGGAGGTTCGCCGCCTCCCCGGAGACCGTGCGGTATCCCCGGGCTAACCGGATGGCCATGACCCTCTGGGACGCGTTCAATCGACGTACCGGTCGTCGCCTCACGGAACGCGCCCACACCGGAGCTCCGTAAAGGGCCATGGACCGCACGACCCCCGCGTAGAGCCTCCGGCAGGAGGCGTTTGGACCCCCCAGATTGGGCAGGAGCCGCCCCAAGGCAGCCCCGGCCCGCTCCAGTCTGGGAGCCAAACGTCGGAAATGCTCCACGAAATTCCACCGGCTGTCGAGGACGAGTCCCAGGTACTTCATCGTCGACTCGACACCGATGAGAACCCCTCCTACCGTTATTTGGGAACCCGATGGTGGCGCGTTCCGAGGACCATGAAAACACATGGACTCGGACTTGTGCAAGGCCACCTCGAGTCCCAATTGCCGGATCCTCTCTACGATTGTCGCAACCCCGCGTGCCGCTAATTCGGCCGCCGCCTGGTGCGACCTCCCCTGCGCCAGAACCAGCGTGTCGTCAGCGTAGCAAACTACGCTGACGCCACCAGGGAGGTCGGCGTTCGTACATGACTTGCGATCAAGATTTCGGTCTAGTAGAAAAAAAAACAAAAACGTTTTTTTAAAAACATTTATGTTCCTCAAGATTGGCACCAAGTGATTTTGGCTGCCCGGAAAACAAGACCATTCATAATCATTAATATGACAAAAGATCATTTTTTTTCCACTCAGTCACTTGAAAGAAACATAACAAACAGAAAAGTTTCTGTAAGCAAGGGTAAAGTTGAGTGGCTAAAAATGCAATGGTTAATGTTTCATGAAATGCATCCATTCAAGTTTTTTTATAAGTACTCCAATAATATTGATGTTCTCTTTGAAGAGGTTGATTTGAAGAAACGCAATTCTGTTTTCATCCAGAACCTAAATATTTTATATCCTGATGGTCATGTCGTAAGTGATAAGAAAAAGAAAGATTTAATGGAATTATTACATTTTATACCACCTGTAAATCATTGTCTTTACAATGAGTTAAAGACATCAGCAGCTGAAATTGATATTATTTTCAATGATGAACCTATCGATGACTAGTATAAATTCCATTTAAGTACTGTTTAAATTAAAATGTCATTTTCTATTAATTTGAAAAATAAAAAGGTGATTTCATTTACATATTCGTTTTATTTTTGGCCTAACCTTCTGGATATTAGGGAAAATGTATAGTTACTTTAAATGCAAAGGTGGCCTATACCACAAAAAAATATTAATTTTTGATTCTTTTCCAAAATAATCTTCTTTATCACAAACAATGTACCATAGTAACTAAATAAAACACACCTGGAAACTAAATTTAAATATAATATAGTTACTATGTATTCAGTTTAAATTCATGAAAATTCAAACCTCATTATCTCCATACTAACTATGCTGAGCTTAGGCCACTTTTGCGCTGACGGCCTCAACTGATATGAAGTCGGGCGGTTAAAAGGTTAATTAAATATAAGAAATAGGTCCTAACACCTTGAATAAGAGCTCTAAAGACTAAACGTTATTTTGTAGCTTGTAACTGCCTGCAAATGTATGTGAAGTTTCATTACTATCCTGTTACCTAGTAATTGTCACGCAAAATACGCGCATTGTCGTGGAGTTGCGGACACCAGCTCGTATTACCTACATAATATTGTCATGAAATTCAGTTCTCCACGTTCACGGTTACAATGCGCGCGGAGTTATTTGGCCACCGATAAAGCTGTATGTGGATATATAAACTGAATGATACATCAATAATTAGTTGCTTAGTTCAGTTTTATACCTGTAAAATTTCAGCGTAGTACATGCAATAATTAACGAGATAATAAAAAAAAGTCTACGAAGTGCAAGACTGCGGTAACCCGACCATGTTTAGGTGGTTACAAGAAAGCGATGGCGTAGTACATTATGCTATTTTCTAAAATATGTAGGATAGTGTTACAAGTTTAGTACAGATGTGTACACAAGTGTTAAAAAAAAACTAAAGACATTTTATTTACAGATAAAATAAATCATTTCAATAGAACTTTGCAATGGTAACATCTAAGCAAGTGTCACAACAAGATAATTATAAATTTCTTTAAAGCCCGAGTTACTTAATATAAGGAGTTTGTGGAAAAAAATACTTGGTAATAACTAGGTACGCAAGTTGAGCCTTAAGGTTGACTTTTAAGTAATAAGTATGTAAATTCAAATATTTAGTAGTTTGTCTTTAAGAAAAATCTACGTTTATACAAGGTGTAATTTTAATCATTGTTAACATCATAAGGGGTCATTGTATTCATCGTTATGGATAACTTGTACTATGGGACAAAACCCGAAATCACGAAAAAAATCAGGTGTTCCCTACATTTTGACGAGTAACGTAGGGAAAAGCTGATTTTTTTTTGCCATTTCAGGTTTGGTCCCATAATAAAAGTTGTTCATAATGATGAATACAATGACCCCCTAAAAGATTAACACTGATTAAAATTACACCATGCATAATAAAAATGCAATCTATGTACAACATAGGTAGAGATAGAACTATTTCTGTAGATACATTATGCAAGCTTACCTTGTTCGTGAATTCATTACGCAACCCACACAATAATTACGGTCCTCAAAAGAAGTACTCCACATTAATTAGGTACGACACATATTGAATAGCTCTCAAGCACTATAAATATTTGCAAACAGAGAGCGGAAGCGCACACGCACCACGTCAAGTTTAGTGCGCTATGCAAACAATGAAGTACCCCTTGGTCCACCCGTCCCGCGTCCCACCAAAAGACGTGTTATCGACGATTCTTGGTAAGTACGTGCACATAATAGACCCACCTACCTACCTACCTAGATTACTATCTGATAAGTAGCTGAATGATAATAAGAATAATGTTTTCATAGTACAGATATAATTGTTATGTATTTAACAGTGTACGCGTCTGTACCAAACTTGTAAGGTGTATTAAACTAAACATTTTAGAAGATAGCATAATGTACTACGCGATCGCTTCTTTGTAACCACCTAATCACGGCCGGGTTACCGCGGTCTTGCACTTCGTAATGACTTTTATTTTATTATCTCGTTAATTATTGCATGTACTACGCTGAAATTTTACAGGTATAAAACTGAACTAAGCAACTAATTATTGATGTATCATTCAGTTTATATATCCACATACAGCTTTATCGGTGGCCAAATAACTCCGCGCGCATTGTAACCGTGAACGTGGAGAACTGAATTTCATGATAATTTGTTAATTACTAACAGGATAATAATGAAACTTCACATACATTTGAAGGCAGTTACAAGCAACAAAATAAGGTTTAAGTCTATAGAGGTCTTATTCATAGTGTTAGGACCTATTGAAGTGTTTTTATATTTAATTAAATAACCTTTGTACGGTGCATTATTTTAGTTTTTTTAAACCACAAATGTTACTCCAGCAGGATCTCGAATAACTCCGCAGCTGAAGAAAGAACAAATACAAAATAAGTTGCAACATTTACCTCGTCTAGACAACTAATTATATAGCTAATATTTATTTCAATATTCCCATTAAAAAGGAAATTGTCTGGCTACGGTAACGGTACCCCAGCAGGGAATGTTTTTGTGAAATAACTAAAAAAGTATAAGTGCAACAAATTTAAAAATGTGCGCAACAATTACAGAAGGTGGGCAACTAATTATCTATATAATTTAAATGACTATTTTCGACATTATTTTGTTGGGGTAACGCACACCGTGAAAGCCGAAAAAGATAAACAAATGAAGTATCTTGACTTGGCTCGCGAGGTTGTCGACATGTGGGATGTGGACTCGGCGATCATTGTACCGATGGTCGTATCAGTCAATGGCTTAATTGCCAAGAGCCTCGACCAACACCTAAGGAGGCTCTCATTGGGCAGCTGGATTAAGGGCTTGATTCAGAAAGCGGTACTTCTGGACACGGCTCGCATTGTTAGGAGGTTCTTCTCTCTAGAGCTCCGACTATCGGTAGCTTGGACTCTGTTCCCGATACCGGTGGGTTAATATTTTTTTTATGATTTTTTGTATTTTTATATTTTAATATTTAAAAATATAATTTATATGTAAATAATGAAATAATAATAATAACCCAGCGCCGTATCTCTACGTTGACGTCGTGGTGGTGCTTGCGTGCTCCGAACTCAGGGTCTGTGCCGGTAGAGTTTACTTTGCCGAAACAGGCCTGGGGTAAGGAGCCAGACCAAGAGAGATACATGAACCCGCAGGGCGGCATGTGGCGAGCTGTTGGGCAGTAGCGACCCCACGGACCCTATCTCCCGGGAGAAGACTTGTTCCTCACCTCTGACTTGCCTTTATTGGCCGGTTGGAGTGAACACTGACGAGGAACAGAGCGCCTACCTCTTTCTTGCTTTTACTGGCCGGCTTGAGTGGAGATTCGCAAGAGCAAACGTGCTCGGAGGAAGGAAGTATTCCAGTAAGATGCTGGTAGGGATCTTGACCGTACTTCCGGGATTGTCCTGATAGCCGTGGGATACCTATCCACGCCTCATAAGCTCCTCAGGACATGTTGCCCCCTTGTCGCTACGACACTATGTGCTAGCGACCCTTTTCGGGGGCCCATTATTGAATGTGCAAGTCACCCCCTGCCATTCTATCTGTGTATTGTATATAAAACATTGATCAGGCAGGAGCCATAGTATTTTCATAGTTCTAGGTAACCAGTCTACAGCCACCCAAACCCATAGCTCAATATGTTTTGTTTCCATGCTCTGCAATAGTCCTGCACCAACCAGGGGTTGTCCTTGACTGTCCTGGCATAGTGCATGCAGGGATAATCGTCGGTTGGTGCCTACTTATCATTTAAAATTGTATAAGGGTCCTCTGCGAGTTGGCTTCGGCCCCTCGTATGCCTTCCAAAGGTCCGGGACCCCAGGGTCCCGAGATATTTCAGACATTTTAAAATAATAATATTATAGCGCCTGCCACTAAAAATTTGTGAACCTGTTTTTTGTTCCAATAAAATATTTGATATTTGATTTGAATTTTTTTTGCCAGGGTTTGGACCTACGACATACAACTCATTAGTCGCGGCCGTTACCACTGGGCCACCACTGCTCTCATCGCATAAAACGACGTCCATACGGACAGTATCCACATAGTTTTGCTGTCAAGGATCAGATACTGGCTGATATTTTGGACAGTATCTGTATATCTTTGCAATAAGGACGGTTTTTGTGCTAATTATTTGCATCGTATATTATTTACTCGCTACAAAGATCAAGAAATATAGTTGAAGCTCATTATCAGGTTCTGGGAAACTAGCTAAGAAAAATCAAAGCCAAAATTGATTTCAATTAAAATTTACTTTTAATATATCTATGTCCTTAAAAGTAAATAACAATAAAACGTTTATTAGTGTAGAAAACGATTAGGTACCCAAATCTAATAACTAGAATTTTAATAAGCTTTATTGGTTACTAAAATTATTTGATAATGAAAGGAAATAATATGCTAGAAAAATATTAGTTTAACATCCGATTTGCAGATGTTAATACAGGGTCAAATTAAATTAGCTAGCGAAACTTCGCCGACGTGATGCGTATCGATATCTAAATATGATAAAAAACAAAAGAAATTAATTTGATGATGAATTGAATCGTTTTTAGTTTTTATCTTTTTATTACGGATGCTTTTAACGTGCATGTCTTTCTACATTGTTCTCACATACTTACACAGGGTGTAAGGGACAGCCCTCCGCAGACTGATGGGGTGAATTCAGTATATCATAGTAAGATGACCAGTACATGAAATTATTATTTCAGGAACGTTATGGGAATCCAATAAATCTGATTTGTTTTATTACCTCACACGCAATGTATCGTTACTGTGGGCGTGGCAAAACGCGCGTAGCGAACGGCAGCGCAGCGAGCCTTCGGCCGCCAAGTATTTAAACATCCATTGCTGATTTTTTTATTTTAGCTGTTTTATTTACATAAATGGAGTGCTGCGAACACACAATGTAATTCTACATTGAAATAAAGGAATAGTAACTGAAAAAAACAATTTATAAAAAATGAAAATTTTCCGGTGGAATATGGTTCAAAATAAGAAGCTGAATGCACCCGGTAAGTTTGCGGAGGGCTGCCCCTTACACCCTGTATAATTTCAACATGAATGATGTAACCAATATTTTGGTTTAAAAGAGTATCCGGGCAGTATCTTTCCCATTCTTCTCCATAGGAACCTATTACGCTTTGGGATGGGCAACTAGCTTTATCTTTCTGACTGACTGACCCCTTGACAATTCAAAAGTGCATGTAATTATTGAGTTTGAGTTTGATATGGTTTTTTTTGGGGTCATCAACCACCAGTAGTGCACTTATAATATCAGTTTAAAAATCAGTTTTTTTTTGTGTAAACTTCATAAACGTGATGGATACAGATATCTCAAATCGATAAAACAGATTTTATCAACTCAAACTTTAACAACACTACCAACATTCATTGACCCCCAAAAAAGCGGCAGAGTTTCGCCAGCTAATTTAATTTGAACCTGATGATGAAGATGATAAAGTAAATAAAAGCCGACCCCAACAAAGTTGGGAAAAGGCTAGGCAGATGATAATCATGATAAAGTGAATCAAAGAAAGATCCGAACTTACGTCTAAATAAATATAAAACAGATGTTTATATCTATTACCATTATTTACAATTTTTGAGACCAGTACACCTTATGTTACCTAATACAGGATACTTTTGACTGAGGTACATAATTAAACATATAAGTGCACTAAATAAGGTTCATATTTGTCGCAATCACAGAAATTGGTGAATTTATAAATCAGAGATTTTGAGTGGAAATCCAAGGGTCCAGTAATCAAACGAAATCCGTTATTAAAATTACTGTGAAATCTTGTAGCGTGAAATATTTTTTGCTTTTTCGGTTTTTTATGCAATTTCTGCATCAAACCGGTTTTAAATCAGCAACATGGAAAGACTCAAGTCTCATTTTTGTTATGTACAATTTTGACTTTGTGCAATGAATGAAGATGATTATGTATTAGATTTGTACCATTCACTATTACAAAATCATACTTAATTCCAGCTGTATGTATTTACAGTGTAAAATAACAGAATTTTAAGTTTAAATACTCCTTACTCCCACATTTCCAATTAATATATGAAACTGGTTACCGGAACATTATACTTTTGGTATAAACTAAATCTTGTTAACATATTCACATTTAAACATTCAACCGGTTCGCGGACGCTAAACGAGACACAATAGAAGTTTTATTGTTATGATGTCTATAGACGTCAAGCGTCCGCGAAAGTGTTAGTAATTTATTGCAAATGATTTTGTGTACATTCACAAATTAATTATTTTTTACTTGTCCTTTATTTATTATTACACTATGTTTATGCAACATTTATTTATATACATGACTGCTTTGTTAAGCCAATTACAATAATGATTTACATTTTAAATAAAAGTATAAGCGCTTGGGACTAATTTCAAGGATAATACAGCAATATGACCTGCATATAGAGCTCTAACACAGCTGTAGCGAGTAGCATGGCGGCATTAACTCAACTTTAAAATTTGAATACCTATTACAACACACTATACGGTATAAAATCTTCAATAGTTATAAAAGGAGGAAGACCTTCTATTCTAAGATAAATGCTTATCGTGAATATATACACAGTCACGAATAGACCAAGCATTCCAAATGCTTATTTTACTACACCCTGGCTCACACATGACGTCAACTTATATTTAAAAATAAATAAACATTGTGAAATGAGGTTTTCGTTTCCATAGACAATCCGCCGTGCTACTCGCGTACGCAAAAATCCAAACGCTACCTTTTTAACACAGTAGAAAAGGCGGCATATCTATAATTTACAAACCTTAGGGCAAGTACACACGTTAGGGGAGGTCTAATTATCGGGCACGGCTTGTGGGGGCCTTCTGTCGAACTGGAATGTGTCGGAGAGATACAGGCCGAATATTGCGACGCTGTAGAACACTGTCAGGCCGAATAGTGCGAGGCTCGCGCTCGCCGTGAACAAGTTCGAATATTCGCATCTAGAAACATAATAAAGAAAATCATTAGTATGATAATTTGGGATATTGTTGCCTTACAACGTATATGAGGTCTCAATCGCGTGCTAACCCTTGGTTAGCACGGGATTCATTCACTGGCCTGATTAATAAATAAAAAGATTTTTCAGTTGTGTTGTTTCTGTTTTTTTTGTCTTCTTATATATTATATTCTTTCTATAAAATTATATTAAGATATAATTCCACCAGCCTGATTAACCGGACTTTTCCTTGAAAACGTTAAAAGCCTACCATAAGTTTCCAGCTATGCTAAATAGGTGTATAGTATTTACTATACACCTCTTCAACATAGCTGGAAAAATGTTGATATACATACTTATGTATATCAACATTTTGCCGACTTGGAATATTATTAATAGTGAAACGGGAAGGTCTAGTAACCGAAATACTGACTATAGCCTGTCTATTAATGACAACATAATAAAATCAGACTCGCAAGTCGCCATGGCCTTTGAAAATTTCTTTGCAGATATTCCCGTTTCAACTACTAAATCCCTTAACTCATCACCTTCTGTTGCTAAGTCTTTGCTTGAGGAAAATGTTGATGCAAGCGATACGGAATTTCATTTTGAACATATTACCTGTAGATATAATTAAAACCTTTCACACTTTAAATGTAAAAAAGGCAGCAGATCTGTGGGGTAATTCTGAAGAAGTTGCCAAGTCTATTATTGACATTGTAGCACCTACTTTAGCTCTTATCTTTAATAATTGTATCGACTGTGGGGAGTTTCCTGACCTTATGAAAAATAGTAAAATAATACCTTTGTTTAAATCAGGTAGTACATCCGACCCCACAAATTATAGATCTATTTCAGTACTAGGGCAAAACTTGGGTAATCGGTGATAGTTTTGTTTTTTACTTGTAAAATTCGATTCATTGATCAGACTATTTTTTAAATTTACTGTGATATAGTAGACAAAATAAGTTTTGCTAACTTATATCTAAAAATGTGGCAAATACTATAATGATTGAAAAATGTACATTTATCAAGTCAGTAGTAACTTGGTAATAAAACACAATTATCTATCACCGAATAGCTGCATATCACGAATTAGCCAAGTTTTGCCCTACCTACCTTTAGTAAAATTTTTGAGAAATTAATTTTAGAACAATTGCAAAGATTTTTTAATAAACATAAATTAGTACATAACAAACAGTTCGGTTTTACAAGGAGTCGTTCAACTACTGATGCTGGTGTTGAACTATTAGGACGTATTTATAATGCATGGGATGATAAATGCGATGCCTTGGGCATCTTTTGTGATTTGTCCAAGGCATTCGATTGCGTTCTTCATGAAACGTTAATCAAGAAACTGCGCCACTACGGGATCCGAAACACCGCTCTGGATCTTCTTACTTCATACTTGAGTGATAGGATTCAGTGCGTTGACGTTAATGGGAAAAGATATCCCGGATCTACAGTAAAAATGGGAGTCCCACAGTGCTCAATTCTTGGTCCTTTCTTGTTTCTTATTTATATTAACGACCTGCCTTACCTCGTAAAAGACGATCATGATATAGTGTTGTTTGCGGATGACACTTCACTTTTATTTAAACTTAAACGTCAGCAGCTGGTTACTGACGATGTAAATAGCGCGATCTCAAAAGTAGTTCACTGGTTCAATGTAAATAATTTACAATGAAAAAAAAACCAGATGCCTTAAGTTTACGGTGCCTCACGTTAGGCAGGTGAAAACTAAGGTGTTGATAAAGGGCGAAGAATTGAATCCTGAAGATAGCACAGTATTCTTGGGCTTAACTTTGGATGCTAAGCTTCAGTGGGGCCCACATATAGATAAATTGTCAAAAAAACTAAGCTCTGCAGCATACGCTGTTAGAAAAATTCGTAATTTAACTGACATAGAGACAGCCCGTTTAGTGTACTTTAGCTATTTTCATAGTGTAATGTCATACGGTATTCTGTTGTGGGGAAATGCCGCCGACACACAGTATACGATTTGAGAAATCTAGGTGGACAAAAATTAGGAATGCTGGTATTGCTTTTTGAACGATTGTAAATGATTGATCTACGGTATAATAGTAAAATTAAAAGCATACTTTATTTTTAAAACAACATTTATTGAGTTTTTAGCAAAAATTTTAAATCTTTATGGTTTTTATACACATTTTTGTGAGGCAGTTTTCTTAATAAAGCTATACAGTGTGAGTCTTTATAATCTGCACATATCGAAATGAGGGAATCTATGCTTAATTTTATCGACGGAAAAAATGTTAAAAAAAATCTAAATATTTATTTATATTTTTTATGGATTTTTAAAAAAAATTGTTTGCTTTTGTGACCCCAGTGTATACAAAACTGTGTAACTTTTAAACTAAACGATTTATCACGATGAAACAAACTCCATAATGTTTGGAAGTAATTAGGTGTCGTCATAAAATAAAAATTATGGAAAAAAAATAGCCATAATCAAATATAAACATTTTTTTTTGGCAAAAATCTGATTTTTTTTCATTAATTTTTACAAAAATTGTAAAATTTCTCAATAACATGCCCCCATCACCTTCTTTTTTTATAACTTTAAGTTATTCTTCATTGTATTAGGAACCTAACGGTAAAAATTGCATGTTTTTAACTCAACCCCAACATTTTTTATCAAATGTCAAAGAAAGGCCCAACGCATAGCTACGCACATTGTTTAGCAGGTAGATAAACTTTTTTTTGTTAACTTTGTTGTGAATGCGCGCGGGTCGTTTCAAAGATGGCACTCCGAACGCGGAATCGTATTGTTCTCATAAGGGTGGTTTGTTTGGGATGATAATTAATGCAAAAGAGTTCAATTGAAACCCATTTATTATTAAATACAAAATTTAATGCATCAGGTTCTCAAAATGTCCACCTCGTTGTTGTAAACACAAAGCCGCGCGAATTAGAATTTGGTGTGTCGCTCTCCTTATCATTTCGGGATCATTGCGAATATCATTCGCACAGTTTATTATGCGGTCACGCAAATCGGCCTCACTGTTGATGGGGGTACTGTAGACGCGTTGCTTCATGGTCCCCCATAGGAAATAATCAAGGGGCGTCAAATCGGGTGAACGCGCAGGCCACCCTACAGGTCCTTGCCGGCCGATCCATTTGTCATGATAATTTTCGTTTAAAAATCTTCTTACATTTGTAGCGTAATGGGCAGGACATCCGTCCATCTGAAGAAACATCCTTTGACGCACAGCCAGTGGGACATCTTCCAATAACTGAGGCATATCATCTCTCAATAGACTTAAAAATCTTTCACCAGTCAACGTTCTCGGCAATATGACTGGTCCAATCAACATGTTATCGATAAGACCAGCCCAAACATTTATCGAAAATCTTACTTGGAAAGTAGATGACCGTTTCAGTTTCGGGTTTTCACCTGCGCGGCACCATCTGTGTAAATTTCGACAGTTAGTAATACCGTCTCTAGTGAATGTCGCTTCGTCCATCCATAGTATTTTTCTTGGAAAGTTTGGGTTTGCTCTGGTTTTTCTTTGAATCCATGTGGACATCACACACCTTGGACGCCAGTCTACGTCTTCATGTAGATGTTGCACCCTTTGATAGTGATAAGGATGCAATCCTTCTTTCTTTAAAATACGCCACACTAATTTTTGGGATATTCCGTGACGAAGAGCCAGTCGTCTAGTACTTATGGATGGATCAGCAAACAAATCACTTAATACTGCTTGTTCAGTAGCCGCATCAATAATTACTTGAGGTGGCTCGCGACGATCGCTAACTTGATCCAAGTCCTGTGATCGACAACCTTCTGTGAACTTCCTGGAAGTTTCGGGCAGATGGCACTGGTTGCCTGTTAGGATACGCAGCTATGTAAGCCGCGCGCGCAGCTCTGGCACTTCCTTGTCCCACTCCATAATAAAAATGTATGTCGGCGATGTGTGCCGGGGAAAATTCACTTAAACGCGGCATCATGTAGCAGCGAACGAAAGTTATGAAAGTCCAGCGAACGAAAGTACCGAAACACATGTAGCAGCGGCGAATAATTCGGAGCGACTGCCAGTCTGACATCTGTCATAATTCAAGTTCCTTTGGCTGGCCCTACCTCCCCGACCTGCGCACATTCAAAAGAAAGTTTATCTACCTGCTAAACAATAGCTATGCGTTGGGCCTTTCTTTGACAGTTGATAAAAAATGTTGGGGTTGAGTTAAAAACATGCAATTTTTACCGTTAGGTTCCTAATACAATGAAGAATAACTTAAAGTTATAAAAAAAGAAGGTGATGGGGGCATGTTATTGAGAAATTTTACAATTTTTGTAAAAATTAATGAAAAAAAATCAGATTTTTGCCAAACAAAAATGTTTATTTTTAAATGTGGCTATTTTTTTTCCATAATTTTTATTTTATGACGACACCTAATTACTTCCAAACATTATAGAGTTTGTTTCATCGTGATAAATCGTTTAGTTTAAAAGTTACACTGTTTTGTATACACTGGGGTCACAAAAGCAAACAATTTTTTTTAAAAATCCATAAAAAATATAAATAAATATTTAGATTTTTTTTAACATTTTTTCCGTCGATAAAATTAAGCATAGATTCCCTCATTTCGATATGTGCACATTATAAAGACTCACACTGTATATGGGTCTGAAGACATTAACATATATTTTATTAAGTCATAATTAGTCCGATGACGTGAAGTTTTAAGAGTATGCTCCAATCGCACTCTTCTTATTTCTTTATTTTTAGCTTCCGAAGCCTCTTCAGACATTTGCCCGAGTGGTATTATCGAATGCCGCATAATCTCTGCACCATGTACTAAAATTTTATGCACAGTTGCTGGCATGTTATACCATGGGTATAAATCTAAATATACTCGTCTAGTTTCAGTACAGTATTGATGAAATTTTTCCGAGTCAATTTCATACCCAGAAGCTATGGCAGCTAAAATTGTTCCGAAACGCTTTATTAAATTTTCATCGAGACCAGTAATATGTGCTGTTGTTGCACTATTATTAAAAAATGCTCTTGCGGTATTCCCGTCATTGCTGGTCCCAAACCCAGGTCTCACTCTATCAATTATAAGCCCCACTTCCTTAAATTTCCTCTGTATTTCTTCCTTTCGTTTCTTTTTCATGTCTTTTTTTTGGCTTCCTCTGGCTTGCCATTCAGAAAATTCCATGCGGTACGTAATATTTAAGACACTCCATAGTGCGAATATATGCATGAAGACTTGATATGCCAAACTGATACATGTCCTGATCAGGTTGCCTATGATCTGTAGGTGAGTTCATCTCTTTCGATGTTGCTTTGCAAATGTAGCATCTCTGGGAGGATTTATTTTCAGAGAGTACATTACATACTTTTCCATCTATCATGGAAAGAATCAAATGATGGCTGACGAAAATATTACATCCATTTATCTCTACACGGGTTGGCATTAAGTTTTGGATTTGTGTTTGCATTTGTTTGCATTCTTCGTTAATTAAGAAATCCGTTTCTTTTTCATGCATAAATTTAATTATTCTACAGAATCTTGGTGAAGAAGGGCGTGGATTTTCCCATAAGATTTTCTTATTGTCGTCATCTGTTATAAGTCTTAAAGGTACTAAGGATATGACAAACATATATTCGTCCGTACTCTCCACATTTTCAAACCGTTGTTTATACAAACTATGTCCAGAGGAACCATCACATCCCCACTTATAAATCATTGTATAATTTAACTCATTTGTAGAGCTTAGCAATACATTTCCAAGAATATTTTTGCATAATCTCATAACCGTGTGATCAAGAAGTCCTTGAAGCTGAATTTCAGCCCATGTATCACTAACTGTAATTAATTCCACCGGAGGATAACAGTCTTTTTTTACTCGTGCTAATTGGTCGTAGCATGGATACAGCGGAAATCCTCTTTCTTTTGCTTCTTGTTGTATATTTTTATAAGTGTGAACTGTGAAATTGTTTGATATAAACAATGCTAATGCTTCTTCAGCAGTGTATGGTCGTAATTGTTTTTCAGAATTTCTACTTCTTCTGGAAGTTGAAAAAAGTTTCCGAGCTTGCTTATATGTAGTAGCACGTCTTGGTGAAGCCGTGGATATTTCCTGCATTAGGTCAGCAGCATCACGTCTTTCACTGGATCGAACACTCAATTGAGCAGCATATGATAACTGTTCTTGGCTATAACCAGTTAGTAAATGTTGGACTTTACGCTTTTTGGTTCTTTTGGAACTATTTTCAAACCTTGTTTGCGGTCTCCCACGAATGGAACTCGATTGTGAACACTCGGGGATCATATGTAACACTATATCTTCGTTTAGCCACTCTTCGTAAGAACGTAGAAACAAGTCCAACTTTCTTTGCTTGCGTTCCCATTTTTCACGTATTTTTTCACATTCATTCTTCATTACAGCACGCAAAAGCCGCTCAGCTTCTTCACTAAGAACTGGAGCACTTAATGTTGACTTAACAAAGTCAATCATTTGAGTTACTCGCCCTTTAGCCGAAATTGAACGCCAAAATTCAAACAACGATTTTCTTTGCAAACGGGGACCTATAACAAAAAAATATGAAAAAAGTTAATTTGCGCAAATAAACGCAAAATATAACAACTTGTACCTAATAATAGAATAAATAAGGAATCATTTAAAACTATTACCATCATTTTGCTGTATATTGCTAAGTACTTTATGTCTAATTACATTTTGAATTATAAGTTATGAAAACGAATTGAAAAGGGTATGTTTAGGATCATATTTTATCATCTTAAAAAGTAATTTGGTGTAATATTTTAACTAAATAAAACCATAATTACCTCTAGTAGAAGATTCCATCACTAAAAAGCACTTGGAATCGCACAAAACACTCAGAGACATGCAAACACGTTAACGTTAGCGGTCGCACTGAACGTGCTCTCGCTTACCTGCTATTGAAAGGGTATCTTTGCCTTTTGTTGTCGGAAGGGTCGCGGGCCCAGGTAGGTTTGCTTTGTTTTGGGAGTTGCTAATGTTATTCAATATTGAGATACAAGTGAAAAAATGCACCATTTCTATAATTTTGATTTTAGATTATTGTCCACCTAGATTTGTGAAATCGTATACTGTGCGACATTCAGATTATCTTTGTTTTGCAGAAAAGAGTTGTTCGATCAATTTATAACTTAAGTCCAAGACACTCTCTCAGAGAGAAATTTAAGGAGATTAATATAATGACTGTGCCTTCTCAGTATATTTTTGAAAATCTTTTATATGCCCATAAAAATATAAAATTGTTTAAAAAATACAGTGATATCCATAATATGACCACTAGGAACAAACACAAATTTGTTGTACCTATTACAAGGCTCAAGAAAATAGGTGGCTCGTTCAGATGTCAATGTATACGTTTTTATAATAAACTTCCAAGCCCCGTTCAAGATATGAGCCTTAATAAATTCGAATCATTTATTAAACGTAAGTTGTGCCAGAAATCCTTTTATACTGTTAAATATTACATTGATGACAAAAAAGCGTGGGATTGAGCTGCTCCAATTATTATTATTTTTTAAATATACATACTGATTTTTTTTGTTCTTTTCTTTTTGCTATTTTTTTTTCTTATATACACATTGTCATTGATGAATTTTATATATACAATGACATGAATATTTACTTTGTAAAATGTAATATTATTTTAATTACTGTGAATGTGAAGACTATGTGGGTCCTTGTTTTATTTTTCTCTCAGCTTTAATCATAGTTTGCCAGTTTGAGTAAATTATGCGGCTTACCCAAATGTCCTTTGTTTGGTATTGTTCGTGGAATCGTTGAGCTCCTTAACTTTTATGTTGAGCTGTACGATTACTGACAGATGCTTGCACTGACTGGACAGGTCCACTCAATCTGTGTGGTTCCCTCCTCAAAAGACCATTTCAGACACCAACCTACACGGTCTTCACATGATCATTCATTTATTCAATAACAATTTTTACATTGTGTCTGAATTTCTATAACTAAATATACAGTGTGAGTCTTTATAATGTGCACATATCGAAATGAGGGAATCTATGCTTAATTTTATCGACGGAAAAAATGTTAAAAAAAATCTAAATATTTATTTATATTTTTTATGGATTTTTAAAAAAAATTGTTTGCTTTTGTGACCCCAGTGTATACAAAACTGTGTAACTTTTAAACTAAACGATTTATCACGATGAAACAAACTCCATAATGTTTGGAAGTAATTAGGTGTCGTCATAAAATAAAAATTATGGAAAAAAAATAGCCATAATCAAATATAAACATTTTTTTTTGGCAAAAATCTGATTTTTTTTCATTAATTTTACAAAAATTGTAAAATTTCTCAATAACATGCCCCCATCACCTTCTTTTTTTATAACTTTAAGTTATTCTTCATTGTATTAGGAACCTAACGGTAAAAATTGCATGTTTTTAACTCAACCCCAACATTTTTTATCAAATGTCAAAGAAAGGCCCAACGCATAGCTACGCACATTGTTTAGCAGGTAGATAAACTTTTTTTTGTTAACTTTGTTGTGAATGCGCGCGGGTCGTTTCAAAGATGGCACTCCGAACGCGGAATCGTATTGTTCTCATAAGGGTGGTTTGTTTGGGATGATAATTAATGCAAAAGAGTTCAATTGAAACCCATTTATTATTAAATACAAAATTTAATGCATCAGGTTCTCAAAATGTCCACCTCGTTGTTGTAAACACAAAGCCGCGCGAATTAGAATTTGGTGTGTCGCTCTCCTTATCATTTCGGGATCATTGCGAATATCATTCGCACAGTTTATTATGCGGTCACGCAAATCGGCCTCACTGTTGATGGGGGTACTGTAGACGCGTTGCTTCATGGTCCCCCATAGGAAATAATCAAGGGGCGTCAAATCGGGTGAACGCGCAGGCCACCCTACAGGTCCTTGCCGGCCGATCCATTTGTCATGATAATTTTAGTTTAAAAATCTTCTTACATTTGTAGCGTAATGGGCAGGACATCCGTCCATCTGAAGAAACATCCTTTGACGCACAGCCAGTGGGACATCTTCCAATAACTGAGGCATATCATCTCTCAATAGACTTAAAAATCTTTCACCAGTCAACGTTCTCGGCAATATGACTGGTCCAATCAACATGTTATCGATAAGACCAGCCCAAACATTTATCGAAAATCTTACTTGGAAAGTAGATGACCGTTTCAGTTTCGGGTTTTCACCTGCGCGGCACCATCTGTGTAAATTTCGACAGTTAGTAATACCGTCTCTAGTGAATGTCGCTTCGTCCATCCATAGTATTTTTCTTGGAAAGTTTGGGTTTGCTCTGGTTTTTCTTTGAATCCATGTGGACATCACACACCTTGGACGCCAGTCTACGTCTTCATGTAGATGTTGCACCCTTTGATAGTGATAAGGATGCAATCCTTCTTTCTTTAAAATACGCCACACTAATTTTTGGGATATTCCGTGACGAAGAGCCAGTCGTCTAGTACTTATGGATGGATCAGCAAACAAATCACTTAATACTGCTTGTTCAGTAGCCGCATCAATAATTACTTGAGGTGGCTCGCGACGATCGCTAACTTGATCCAAGTCCTGTGATCGACAACCTTCTGTGAACTTCCTGGAAGTTTCGGGCAGATGGCACTGGTTGCCTGTTAGGATACGCAGCTATGTAAGCCGCGCGCGCAGCTCTGGCACTTCCTTGTCCCACTCCATAATAAAAATGTATGTCGGCGATGTGTGCCGGGGAAAATTCACTTAAACGCGGCATCATGTAGCAGCGAACGAAAGTTATGAAAGTCCAGCGAACGAAAGTACCGAAACACATGTAGCAGCGGCGAATAATTCGGAGCGACTGCCAGTCTGACATCTGTCATAATTCAAGTTCCTTTGGCTGGCCCTACCTCCCCGACCTGCGCACATTCAAAAGAAAGTTTATCTACCTGCTAAACAATAGCTATGCGTTGGGCCTTTCTTTGACAGTTGATAAAAAATGTTGGGGTTGAGTTAAAAACATGCAATTTTTACCGTTAGGTTCCTAATACAATGAAGAATAACTTAAAGTTATAAAAAAAGAAGGTGATGGGGGCATGTTATTGAGAAATTTTACAATTTTTGTAAAAATTAATGAAAAAAAATCAGATTTTTGCCAAACAAAAATGTTTATTTTTAAATGTGGCTATTTTTTTTCCATAATTTTTATTTTATGACGACACCTAATTACTTCCAAACATTATAGAGTTTGTTTCATCGTGATAAATCGTTTAGTTTAAAAGTTACACTGTTTTGTATACACTGGGGTCACAAAAGCAAACAATTTTTTTTAAAAATCCATAAAAAATATAAATAAATATTTAGATTTTTTTTAACATTTTTTCCGTCGATAAAATTAAGCATAGATTCCCTCATTTCGATATGTGCACATTATAAAGACTCACACTGTATAGTAAAAATCATACATGCAAACCATATCTAGCTAGATCATCACAATTAGTAACAAAATTAAATGTCGATCCATATTTAAATCATCACAATTATACTAATTAAATTATATCACAAAAATAATAATAAGAATAAAATAAAAAAATATAAAACAACAAAAACAAATAAAGATATAAAAGCTATAAAATTAATGTCCAATGTCAATTCATAAAACACAATAAAATGTCCATTCTTATTAAATTATAATTCATCAGCAGAATATAGACACTTGTTTAACAAGAACAGTTTAAGCTTACTCTGAAACTCACTTTTATATGCTAAACTTTTTATTTCTGCCGGCAGTTTATTAAACATTTTTATTGACTTGTGGTAGGCACTATGCTTTGCAATGTTCAGGTGAGGCACTTGTTTCAACTGGAGATCTTTTCTTCTTGTATTTTCCCTTTTTTGCCTTTCATCTTCAGTCTCATATTCAAAGATGTACTTTGATAAGTGACTGAGTAGGACCATAATGTACAAGCTTGGGACTGTCAATATATTTAAGTCAATAAAATGAGGCTTGCATGATTCTTGCTGTTGGATTCTAACTATGGTCCTGACTGCTCTTTTCTGAATTACAAAAGCTCTCTGAGTATTGTAGTCATAACTTCCTCCCCAGAAAAGTATGCTGTATCTCAGTTTTGATTCCACTAATGCGTAATAGACCATTTTCAAATGTTTTATGGTTACCTCGTTCCTCAGACTTCGTAGTACGTAACAGGCAGAGCTGATTGCTTTTTCCAGGTGAGCTAGCTCTTGCTTCCAGTTTAACTGGCAATCGATATAAACTCCCAGAAACTTAACTACCTGGACCACGCTCACTGTTTCTCCATTTATGACACAGTTAATACTATCTTTGTTATTGGAAATGGTACGAAAAAGCATTACATTAGTTTTACTGGCATTAACTTTAAGACCGTTAACAGCAAACCAGCTGTGGAAAATGTCTAAGGTTTGATTGACTATGGAATTAAGAATGTATACATTGTCAGCCGAAACAACGGCATTGGTATCATCGGCAAATACCACAAGCTGGATAGATCCCATAGCTTTTTCCATCATGTGTTGTATAAGGTCATTTACAAACGCGATAAAAAATATCGGACCCAGTATGGAGCCTTGTGGTACGCCAGTGTTCACAGGAGACAATTGGGACCTGTATGTTTCTTCAGTTGGACAATTTTTGCCTGAAGAATTTGTCTGTGACACCACTACCTCTATCTCCACAAACATCTTTCTGTTTTTTAAATATGACGTGAAAAGTGCCAAAGCTTTACCCCTGACCCCGTAGTGCTCAAGTTTTTGAAGCAGTAGTTTATGGTCCACGGTGTCAAATGCTGAACTTAAATCTAAGAAAAGCCCAGCTACTTTCTGTTTGTCATCCAATCTGCTCACTACGTCCTTAATTAGAGTCGATATTGCGTCTTGTGTCCCGACGTTTTTCTGGTAACCAAATTGTCTTCGACTTAACACTCCATTTTGGTTGAATTTTGGCTGAGTAATCTAATTTTAATTAGCTTCTCAAGGATTTTGGAGTGAATAGGTAGTAATGAGATCTAACCAAGATTATGTCTGGACTTTAAAAGAGACTGTGACCTCTGAGTTTGTTTCGGCCTTTCTTCTCAGAGTAGTCAGATAGGAAACGCCAGCCTCATCTAGTTTAAAAAAAAAATGTTTGACGTGTAAAAGCGTTTGTATAAACCTACTTACAGAAATAAAATCATTTATCATTTGCCGGTTATATGTGCCATGTCGTAGATGAGGTGTAATGTGTTGAACCAGGGCAAAAAAACCAGGACCACACGCTGCGACAACTAGACCACAGATGTAATTACTTTGTCAAAATATCATAACATATCTAGAGAGTACCATTGTACTTAAAATGTACATATTAATGTACATTTGCAAAAATGTTTTTATACTATGTATTAACATACTCGTAGTATAAAAAACATTTTTGCAAAAGAAAAACGACCGACTTCCGAAAAAACACTACAAAGTGAAAAATAACTTTAATTTCGGAAGTCGGTGTCTTTGGATCTGTATTTTAGGTTTTGTCACCGACTTCCGAAATTAAAGTTATTTTTCACTTTTTAGTGGGTCGGTTTGTAATTTATCTAAGTTACAATAGCCTAATGACAATTACTGCTCATCATCTTTTACAAAACATTGCTTTTTCCGATGCAGGGATGTTAATTGTTAAGGAGTTTCCCTGGTACTTCACCATATGCATTGTGACGAGTTTATATTGCTTAGCAATCATTTTAAAGTAATCGAATCGCAACCTGTGTCTGTGGCCTTCATCATCAGTTCCACTTCACCAAATGGTGCTTTCCGAGAGCAAATGCACAAGTTACTACAAAAAATACCCAAATCGCTATACGTGTGCCTATAATATATGAAGAGCTCCCTCGAGTTCTCCAGGATTTCATCATCAGATCCTGACCTGATGACAATGGGACCACGTCTATTTAGATTGCCATCGACACGTTAAAAAGAAGAATGGGACCACCTGGAAAGTATACGCTTTCAAACAAAAAAGAATTTTCCAAATCGGTCCAGCCGTCTTCGAATAATCGGAGAACACACATAAATAAATAAAAATGATTCCAACAACGAACTGAGAACCTCCTCCTTTTTTTAAGTCGGTTAAAATAATTTATAGCCAGAGTGCATTTCATGACAATTCCAATAAGCCCAAATACGGCTAGGATACATTGTTTTATTACGGAGTTCCGGTGCCTCCCTTCCGGCTTCATCATCAGACCAGTTCGATGGTATCATTTTCATCAAAACCATTTGTTTAATTTGCTTCGTCATAGTTCCTTTACTATCTTAATCGAGATATAGCCACCCGTGAAATACTAATAATTAAGAAGTTCCCGTTCCCATTTGTGGTCTTCTTCGTCAGTTCCAGTTCACCAGATGATACTTTCTGAATGCAAATGCTTGACTTGTTGATGAAAATACCAAAATCGCTATGTGTTTGCCTATAAGGTGCAGCGGGGCAATCTCGACAGCGGGAAATTTCAACTAATCTTAATAACTTCTACATTTTACTTTATTTGAATAAGTGCCATCTATGACCGGATAGCTCAAAAGCAACTTCATAGTTTCTAAATAGATGGCACTGCTAGACCCAATACTGTTTGATCGGCACGGCCATTTTGTTTTCTTCTCTTTTTCTTGTTTGCACGTGCAAATTAGTGTCTCACATTTTGCGAAAAAAAAGTGGTAATTAATGTGTTTTTCGAAGATTTTCAAAGGTAAGACATTTAATTAAAGCCTATTTCATGTTTTTAGCTATTTTTTTCTGTTGTAACTTGCGTTTTAACAGCATTTTGGTGTGAGTTTGAATAACCCCACCTGGATTGTAATGGCGGCTAATTTCAACTTTTTTGCAGTTGGAATTGCCCCACCAGATTTTATATGGAAATGAACAAACACTAGTGATGTGCATGTTTCGATATAATAATATAATAATAATAATATTCCACAACTATCACACAACACCGTCTAGTCCCAAGCTAAGCAGAGCTTGTATTATGGGAACTAGACAACTGATAAACATACTTATATATTTCTAAACACATACATATTATAGATAAATTACACCCAGACACAGAACAAATGATCATGCTCATCACATAAACATTTGTCCTGGGTGGGAATCGAACCCAGCTAGTTATGAGAGTTAAGAGATTTTAGATATTTTTTAAGGTACAAATTTAAGAAGACAAGTGTTGTCTGAAAAAATTTCGATTGCAAAAATCTTTGTTTGTAATTGAATACTTACATAATTAGTAGGTGCCTGTCAATTCGACCAGTACTTTTTAAGAAATCAAAGATTAGTTTTAAGTTGATTACCTACTTTTTGTTATGACTTTTGTTAATTTTTATATTTGTTAGATTATTAATTGCTGTTTTAAAACTAAAAAAGACAGATGAATCTTGGTCCTAAATTATAAAATTGCGTAACGTTTATATGACCGATTGTAGATTTAGGACGAGGGGTGCTCTGGTTCTATTTTAAATACATATTCCTTTCTTAAAATGAAGTTTTGATTTATGATTAGTGAGTAGATATAGTACCTTTAGTAGATAGCAGACCAAAATTATTTATTGGTGTATCTATCGACTTATTTTTTATTACGTTCCCATCACTATTAAGTATGGCGAGCAGTCGAAATTACCCCGCCTAAACCTTTAACGTGTTTTTATTCAAAAATGAGCCTAGCTGCATAAATGACAAGATTCAATTTAGATTACTATCCTTATAAAAAAACTCTGCATCTCACTAACATCAAGCTAAGAGCTCTAGAAGAGAAATTATAATTGCCTTTTTTGACAAAAACACATTTTTAAGCCTATCTATTGAATATTTTTCAATATGAGTTTGTAAAAATAATACACAGATAATGACTCTGGAGCGTCAATACATTACATTTTTAATAAAACTATATCATCTAATATTTTTATACCTTCAAAGTTGTGGTTTAGGTTTTACCAGTCGAGATTGCCCCGCCTTAATACATATTTGCGGAGTTCCCTCAATTTCTCATGGATCCTATCATCAGAACTGGATTTTGATGAAAATGGGACCAATCTGGAAGTATGTCCTTTCAAATAAAATAAAAAAAATCCAAATTGGTTTATAAATGACGGAGTACTGAGGTAACAAAAATGAAAAAAAAACATACAACCGAATTGATAACCTCCTCCTTTTTTTGAAGTAGGTTAAAAATAAAGTAACTTTTCGTGTCTGTGTGGCTGCGTTGTTCTTCTAAAGAAGAAACCCGTTTCTAGGTCTAACCGTTACACGAATCAGATATGTACCAAAACATTCCTCTATTTTGTTTAATTAACCCATTTAAATCTTAGCCTCAATGAAAATGGCCAAGTGTAGAAAATAAGTAGATTTCTATTTTTTGTTTTAAACAACCTTTGTAAACCGTTACAACACTTATTTCATTATACGTCACTAACTTCACAAACGCTAGCAATATATCAATAAAGTACCCGTCACGAGAAGCTATAAATTATGTAAACAAACATCTTTTACTAAGTAAACATTTTATACTGCGAGATAATAATAAATTGACCATATTCAATCGACATGAAATATAGACGGGTTATATGAAAGTAACAACCTATTTAATTTAGTCGGATCATATTTTAACGACGCAAAGCGCTATCGTTTGTGTTTCTTGGTACCGGAACGCGTCCGTCGCAGGGATTGTAAACTATCGGGACGCCATTTTGAAATAAACGCGTCATTCGAGTTTCGAATGCGTACGAGTTTGTTTCATTGCTTTGCATATATCGCGGATCTGGTTGTTATTGTTAATTTTGTTATTGTTTCGTTATCACTTTTTTATTGTTGTTACTTTAATTGTTGCGTTAATTTTATTTGTTATTACGTATAATGGAGCCAGTAGCCAGTACATCTAAGGAAATAAATTCGCCACGAAAAAAACGTCAAAAGGTGCGTAATACAATTTATCTAAAATATATAATAAGTAAAAAGAAAGAGTTGTTTGTTCAAACGCGCTAATCTTTGGAAACTTAAGGTTAATATTAGAAGTAGGTTTTAAATTGTGAAGTAATTGGTTAGGTTAATTGGTATACCTGGAGATATAGCTTGAGCTTCGTGTGACAAGTGACTACAGGTGATTTTTACAGGTGACGAGCTTTACGGCTAATGAGAAAAATATGGTGATCAACGTATATAAGTACGTGAAAGAAAATTGGCCATCGAATGAATATCCCTACAAAACCGAAATAAATAAAAAAACAGCATCGATTTTGGGAATTGGCATAGCATCTGTGTATAATATATTAAAAGAATATAAATCAGAAGAGGGAATAAAATCACCTATCAAGTCTAAAGACAGGCCTGAATTTTATCAGAAAGTAGACGATTTTGATAAATCCGTAATTAGGAAAAAAATTCACAGTTTCTTTTTAAATGGCCAATTACCAACAATTCCCAAGATTCTTCAGGCAGTCAATGACGATGAAGATTTGCCAAATTTTAGCGAAACAACTCTCAGGCGGCTAATAAAGCATTTAAACTTTAAATATATAAAACGACAGCGAAATAACGCACTTATTGATAGAGATGACATAACAATATGGCGGCGAAAATATTTGAAATCTATTAAAGACTATAGACAACAAAATCGCCAGATATTTTACATGGATGAGACATGGGTGAATGCAGGTTAGTGTGTTTTTTTTTTTATTGCAGTGAAACGGCAGACTACCATACGGTTCGCCTGATTGTAAGCAAATACCGTCGCCTTTACCGTGAAGTGATGTGTATGATACTGCAAATCTATTTGCAAAATATAACCCACGCGCCGCCAACCTTGAGACATTAGTTCTTAAGGGCTATCACAAGTGTGTATTAATAATAATGTACTTCAACTCTTTTACTGCGCAAGACGCTAATTAACAAATGTTTAATTGTTTTTACAGGACATACCGTAAATAAAACTTGGGTAGACAAACAAGTTAAAAGTAAGAAGCAGGCTTTCCTAGAAGGACTTAGCATTGGTGCACGAAACCCAACGTCAAAAGGTAAACGATTAATAATTACCCATATCGGAAATGAGAACGGTTTTGTAGAGGGCGGTGAAAATATATTTGAATGCAAGAAGACGGGAGATTACCATGAATCAATGGATGCAACACATTTTGAACAATGGTTTGAAAACGTTCTCCCAAAACTTGGAGAAAATGCAGTAGTGGTAATGGACAATGCACCATACCACTCAAGGCGTCTTGAAAGAATTCCTACTACTGCCTGGAAAAAAAATGATATACAAAATTGGCTTGTAAGTAAGAATATTTCTTACGACGACAAAGAAATTAAGACTGAATTACTGCTAAAAGTAAAAAATGTTAAAGACAATTTTAAAACTTATGTAGTGGACGAGCTCGCAAAAAAATATAAGGTGGAAGTATTGAGACTCCCGCCATATCATTGTGAGCTTAATCCAATTGAGCTAATTTGGGTCAACGTAAAAGGATATGTTGCTTGCAAAAATACAAATTTTAAATTTGACGAGGTAAAACAATTATTACAAGAGGGACTGCAGCAGATTACTTCGGAAAATTGGAAGCGTTGTGTGGAGCATGTTATCAAGGAAGAAGATAATTTTTATTCCAAAATCGATGAGATGATTGATAAAACTGTAGACAGCTTCGTGATACATGTCACTGATTCTGACACAGAAATGGAAACATCTGAATCTGACGAATAATTATTCTTAAATAATATATGTTAATTAATATTTGTTACATAATTTATTAAATCTTAAACAAATTCATTTTTTTTGTTGGTCCAAATGTTGTGAACTCCTGAACACTTGTTTACAAAATTTATAGCTTCTCATGACGGTTACTTTCGAGCGTGCCCTTTTTTTTTTTTTTTGTGGATGAGAAATCATCAAATGACTTCTCCCGCTCTGGGCGGAGCGGGAGGGCGTGTCAGACTTTTACTGACTAAAACCCACCCGTGTTCCTTCTGTTGCCTGTGCCGGGGCCACGGTAACTCTTTCGAACATCCCGCAACCCTAGCTGGCATCGGCCCTAGCGGACCCCGTCAATGGTGCTGACATCTCTTTGAGGCGCGCGTGGAACACGACGCGCCGTCGACTCGGGCTTGGTCCTTACCGGACGGCGAGCTACCCATTGCTCGCCATCCGCAAGCCCGCGCCTACGGTGGCCGGGAATCGGCTGCCAATTCCCGACGCCCAGGGCGTCTCCTGCGGCGACTAGGGGCGTGAGGGCGCAAAGCTTGCCTCTCCCTCACGCGTTCCGCCTCCTCCTTCACGAGCATTACTGCTTCGCAGAAGGAGGTAATGGCTTCCCATGCACTCTCGCTCCGTACCATGGCCTGGACCAGGGCCGGACGCGAGAGATCGCCGCCGCCGATCGCTTCCGCGAGGACACGGCGGTGCTCCGCCCAAGCCGGGCAGACCTCCACCGTATCCTCCGGGCGATCCACACAGTGGTGACACCCGGGCGTTTCCTCCCGCCTTATCCGGAACAGGTACCTCCCGAAGCACCCGTGTCCGGTGAGGACCTGCGTCAGGCGGAAGGTGAGGACGCCGTGGCGCCTCTCTAGCCACTCCTCAAAGAGGGGACTTATCGCCGCGATTGTGGCGTGCCCAAATAGAGCGTACCCTAAGAATACGATCGAAGTAGTGGAAATCGATAGTTTCAGATAATGAAATAATACTCCATTGTTTTAGTATATTCGTTTTTTTAGGTATTAGAATCAATGTTGTAAAAAAATCTGGAATCTAATTGATTTTTAACGTAACCACCATTAAAAAATCATTAAAACAAAAAATACATAATCGATCAAATCGATTGCACCACAGATTGCACTAGTAAACGTCAAATGTCAATGTCAACGTCTGTCAATTGTCATGGTTGTAATGTCATGTCATGAATGTCATTCGCTTTGCGTATTTTTGCGCAAATGAATGTGTTTTTCCTGATTTTTCTGACTGACTTTCGCTTGAACATTGGACACCGTACCCGGCCACCCCTGCTGTCCTTTGCTGGAAAACCGGATCTGTTTCGTTTTTTTGACGACTGGTTAATAACGACATCGTGAGCCTGTGCATTATTTGCGGAATAGTAACGGATCGCTGCAATACAATAGGAAGGCGAATATTGGAAGATGAAATGATTCTTTCAATTGCACAGGAATGGGTCGCGCCGTTCCTAAATCTGAAGTCACCACCTAAGCGTCATCATGATAGTCTGCAGGCGCTACAGCACAGCGCACGTGCGTTCGAGATTTACGTAGGAAACATAGCCTCAAAAATATAATTTCTTATAAATAACTCAAATATAATAATAACCTAAAATGTAAACATTGTCTGATTTTACCAATTTGGCCATTGCTGGGAGACGTGAAAATTAGGCTTGTGAGAGCTTCCTAGATGCTCTAATTTATAGCCAAATTCCAGCCTTGTAACGCCAGGCCCAAGTTTCTATGGAGTTTGGGTCTCTCTTTACGCAACGAACTTTGATGTGGTTTTCACCATCATTTAGATAATTTATTCCGGGAGGTTTATGTGTATAATACATTAATATTAAACTTATACACAAATTAAATTAGCTAGCGAGACTCCGCAGACGTTATGGGTATCCATATCTAAACACGACAAAATAAAAAGATTTGATGATTTTTTTTGGGGTCAACGACCGCTGGTAGTGCTGTTACTTGAAGTATGAGATGAGAATTCTGTTTTTTTTTATTGTTTTATCGTCTTTAGATATCGTTACCCATCACGTCTGTGAAGTTTACACAAAAGAAACTGATTTTAGCGGTTGATGACTCGAAAAAAAATCGTCAAATTTATTTATTTTTTGCTTTATCATGTTTAGATATCGGTACCCATCACGCCTGCGGAGTTTTGCTAGGTAATTTAATTGACCCTGTGTAGTAAATAAATCTCGAGATAAAAACAGAAAATGTCTGAGGAAAGTTTTGAGTAAGAATGTGGATGGCTATGAGTAGGGGAAGACCAAAGAAACGATAGATGGACAGTGTGAACGATGATATGGCTAGAAAATGGGACGAGAAAGACATGTTGCGCCGACTCCAAATAAATTGGTATTAGGGCAAGAGGATGATGATGATGAAATAAATAAAACAGAATACACACCTGAAGAACCAGACGACGGTAAGTGCGACGGATACGAGCGTCATGAGAATGTTCTCGAGGTCCCACGCGCGCTCGGGCTGCGCCCTGTCCGTGATCAGCTCGTGGGTCGCGTTCGCGGAGCCTTCCTCTGGCATGCCACGTTGCTGGAATACAAGATTTAAAGTAAGTAAGTAGGTTTTTATAGTATGCTAGCTGACGGTCAGACGTCCCGTTTCCTAGAACTCGATCGCAGCGCCACCTACCGCGTCCAATTGTGAATCTAAATCATCCAGGGTCCTACTCAAACACACAATAAATTTCATCAAAATTGGTCCAGCCGTTTAGGTTTAGGTTTTGTAATTTTTTTTTTTTGACATTTTTAATAATTATTGGACTTTTTTAAATACAATTTTTATTTTTATTATTATTTTTATTGTGAATTGTTCAATATTTAAATTTAATTAATTTCAATTTTATTATTGGTGTTTATTTTGAATGTATTGTATGTGTTAATTATGGACAGGAATTATGTCTGAAATAAAATGAATAATTAATTAAATTAAATTAATTAGGAGGAGTTCAGTGACATACGGAGGAATTATATAGAGGATGACTTATCGAGGGAAGTGTAAAATATAATTTCCTCGTTTCTAACTTTAAAAAGTTACAAACTTTCATCCCCTATTTAACCCCTTAGGGGATGAGTTTCCAAAAATCCGGCCAAGTGCGAGTCGGACCACGCCTAATGAAGGGTTTCGTAGTTGAAAAGAATTTATCCCAAAAACAAGCTTAAAATTGTAGATGAAAAACATGTTCTCCCATACATTGATATTCGTCACGGTCAATTCTTAAACTGCAAATTTAAGTTTGTAATAGCAATTTTTTTTTGTGATAAAACTACAAATTGACGATTTTCGGACTTTTCCTTTATTTGTGCTGTAAGACCTTGTTTCTTGCCAAATTTCATGATTCTAGGTCCGCGGGAAGTACCCTATAGGTTTTGATTTATTTGCGAGTATCAAAATATGTCGCATAAATGGCTGTATTTTTTATTCCGTTGACATAGAAGCTTGATTTATTTTAGAGTTTCTAACTTAAAAAGTGACGAACTTGCATAAACTTTCATCCCCTATTGCACCCTTTTCGGGGTTCAATTTTCAAAAATCCTTCCTTAGTGCTCACCTTCGTCCTCTTGTGCAAAATTACATGTTTCTAGACCCAGCAGTTTAGGCTGTGCATTGTCTGTCAGTGAGTTTAAGATTTTTATTAAGTAGATGGACAAGAACAGCACAGCTGGTGACAGAAAACTATGGAGACTTTCGGATGAGGCCTTTGCCAATGATAGACAAACAGACAAGGTTGTATAAAAATAAGTAAACTAGAGAGTAAACTAAACCATGTCTTAATAAAGTCTCATTATTAAGTAGGTTTTGGGTTCCGTACGTCCGGGCGAAAAAACTGAACCTTTATAGGATCACTCGTGTGTCTGTCAGTCTGCCCATCTGTCATAGCCAATTTGCTCCGAATCTAATGAACCGTATATGTTTAAATTTGGTACACATATAAACTTCTGTGACCCAAACACGGACGTGTAACGTAAATAAATGAATTTTGAATGTAGGGGTCACTTCTGGGAGGCAAATAAAAAAAGGGTTTTGGAAACTGTACCGTGTGACATATCTAATGAGAGGGCTTATTGTGAGGATCGTGTTTCACTTATATTTAAATTTTAAAATAGTTTTAGTTATTTAAAAAAATAGATGTAAATTGACCATTATCCGTAATCTACGAAACTGCTGAGCCTAAAATAAAAAAAAATTAAAAACAGATAGTTCAGATACTTTCATACTTATAGATTACAGGAAAACCAATTAGATGTCGATAGTCTTCATATAACATGATAAATCTCTCAATATTGTGCGTACAAAATTACATTTGCAGTTGGAATGTATGGGAGTACATGTTTTTCCACTACAATTTTAAGTTTGTTCTTGGGATAGATCAACCGACCCAACCCAACTATGGAACCCTTCATTGTGCGTGGTCCGACACGCGCTTTCAGGTTTTTTTTTAAGTGATCATCTTCATTGTCCACAGCCCTACTTCACTCACTGCTGGCTCTCTTTGCTTGTGTCGAGTTGTCCTAATACCTACGTTCCTATTCCGGGCTCACCCAGGATTTATCCGCAATGGTAACAATGTCGTCTGCCTATCTCGCCGTAAGTATTCAACAAAATTAAATATGCATAATTCATGTCTCGCCTTTTTCTTATAGGACCTCGAGCGCAACCTGGGCATTCAGTCCCGCGATTTGTCTAGCTGATTATAGTGCACACGGAACTAGTTGGCCGCGCCTTAGGTATGTGAGCGGTGGGACGGAGAGGCGGGGGCGCTTGCTGTCATTACTCAGTGCGGCGCCGTACTTCTCGACGGCAACACGCGTTGAAAGTTCCGGCTAGTTTAGACAAAACGCACATGAGATTGCAATAGCGAGATGAGTCCGCCGATAAAAAGACAATCTAAGGAAATAATATTTAAAGTGCATACGTTTTTTAAAAAACGGAAAGCCGATGTCAATAGTTTAGAATATAAAACTGATGCGAATATACATAAATTAGTAGCAGAAGCAACAGGGATATCAGAACGAAGTGTAAGGAGAGTGATTGCTGAAAGTAAAACTTCCTTGCAAAATACAGGGGAAGCAAAATTTTGTTCTCCGCGGAGACCAAAAGAAATAAAAAAGAAAATACAAGTTGATGATTTTGATTTAGGAGTGATAAGAAGAAAAATAAATCAGTTTTATACGGTAGAGAATAAAATTCCAAGTCTACGAAAACTAAATGCTGTGTTGAAAGAGGATAATATTTTAGATTGCGGATTAACTTTTTTAAGAGAACTTTTGCACAAACTGGGATATTCATTTAAAAAATGTAAATCGAAGAGATCCCTTTTAATAGAGAGACTAAACATTGTTGAATGGCGAGTGAAATATTTGAGGGCCACAAGAAAATTCAGAGAAGACAAACGAAACATATTCTTTTTGGACGAAACTTACGTTAACCAAAGTCACAATGTCCAAAAATGTTTGCAATCTTCGTCGGAGCCTGGAATTTATACAGTTATAGGCAAAGGAAGGCGTTTAATAATAGTTCACGCTGGTAGCCGGAACGGGTTAGTTGACGATGCTTTGCTAATTTTTAAATCAGATTCAAAAACGGGGGATTATCATGGAGACATGAACTATACAAATTTTTACAACTGAGTTGATCGAAAATTAATACCTAAACTTCCACCTAACTCAGTCATATTATGGATAATGCTGCCTATCATTGTGTGCAAGTTGAGAAGAAACCGACTATGTCCAGTTTGAAAATTAATATGCAGAACTGGTTGCAAAATCATGACATGCTATTTTCTCCCACGATAATCAAAGCCGAACTCTTGAGGTTGATTAATACGACCCAATCAGAAAAAATATATACGATTGATGAACTTCTGAAAGCTGCAGGTCATACTGTTCTAAGACTACCTCCATATCATCCAGACCTCAACCCGATCGAGCTTGTGTGGGCAAATATTAAAAATTGCCTGGCCAAAGATCACATTAATGCTACATTGGACGAGAAAATTACAATACTAACAAGGCTATTTTCCGAATTCTCTGCCGAACAATGGCAAAAATGCGATGACCACGTACAAAAAAACGAACAAGAATACTGGAATCATGATATGAGATTTGATACTATGATGGACGAAATCATTATAAACTTACAAGATTCTGAATCAAGTTCAGAGAGTTCAGAATCAAGTGATTCAGAGGATATGTCAGAGTAATTTCATATTAGTATATATTAATTAAATAATTTCATATATCATTAAAATATGTCAGAATAATTTCATATACTTAATTTGTTTCTGGTTTATTTTACTATTAATTACAATATAATTAGATAGGTACAATATAAACTTCTAAAAGTTCAATTATTTTTTATTTATTCTTTTCAATAATTGAACAATTATTGTTCACGATATCTCGAGATTGGTCATCACTGTCTAATCTCATGTGCGTTGCGAGCAGTAGGCAACCCGCCCCCTCACCCCTGTCGCCACCTAAGGCACGGCCAACTACTTCCGCGCGCACTATAGTAAACATTTCTACTACAAAATTTATTGTTCGAGCCAATTTAAGAGAAGATATAGGGGTAGGCAGACTGTTATAAAGTCAGAAAAAGCAAAAAATTTTGAACTAAATTTCGGCTAGGGATGATAAAATATCAAAATATTGTAATACCAATAACAACACTATAATATTTATATATTACGCATTGTAATTCATCTACAACGTAACACTTGGCTTATTTTAATGATTCATTGTAAAGAAATAAAATAAACACTATGCGGTGTTGTTTCCTCAAAATAACAACATACATTTTGTTTTATGACATTTGTAATGAGTGAGCAAAATCTAACCATTTTTTGTAACCAAATCGTTAGTAACATAACAATGCTTTTGCGTAACGCTTCGCTCATTTTATAATGACTTTGAACTAAAACCATGCTTAATTTTATGCAAAAAAAAAAAAAAACAAAATCATCCAAGATGCTCGAACGGAGGTAGAGGGTTATTAAAATAATTTAAAAAACTATTGTACCATGGTGACTACTAGTATGAACTTTGAAACTATAATTATTAGAATAATTAACGTACATACTTAACATGCGTAGTGACTATACGAACTCGGGCAGGACAAAGAAATCGACTGTCTATGTCGCGTCGAAAATTCCTGGAGAACCTACTGGTCCGTGAAGGCGCTAATGAAGGGTGACCTTACAATATCACTAAAGAGTAAGCTCGTCAACATGTGTATACTGCCTATCCTATGACACTCAGACTTGGTCTTTGACCGAGGCTCAGAGGGGCAATTCTCGTAATTTTAAGAACATTCACAGTCTCAAGCCCAATTCTCGTAATTAAAAACTTTCAAAATCTAGTCGCAATCTCACCTCAGCGACAATCAATGTCAAAAACTTGTCAAAAATGTAGGGAAAATACTGGTATTTTTGACAGATTGAGACTGAGATCAGACTGTGAACGTTCTTAAAATTACGGGAATTGCCTCTCTGATCTCAGTCTCAATAATTATGTCAAAAATATCCATAATTTCCCTACATTTTTGACATTTAATTGTCACTGAGATGAGATTGCGATTAGATTTTGAACGTTTTTAGTTACGGGAAACTGATGAGTAAGCTCGTCGACATGTGTATACTGCCTATCCTGACCTATGACGCTCAGACTTGGTCTTTACCGAGGCTCAGAGGGGCAATTCTCGTAATTTTAAGAACATTCACAGCCTGATCTCAGTCTCAATATGTCATAAATACCTATAATTTCCATACATTTTTAAACCACTTAAAAAAATGGAGGAGGTTATTAAGTCGGTTTTCTTTTTTTAATTTTTGTTAACTCAGTACTCCGTCATTTATAAACCGATTTGGAAAATTCTTTTTTTACTTGAAAGGACATACTTCCAGATTGGTTCCATTTTTATCAAAGTCTAGTTCTGATGACAGGATCCATGAAGAATTGAGGGAACTCCTCAAATATTATAGGCAAACACATAGTTATTTTGATATTTTCAACAACAAGTCAAGCATTTGCATTCAGAAAGAATCATTTGGTGAAGACCACAAATGGCCACGGGAACTCCTCAATGATAAGTATTTCACGGGTGGCGATAAGATATCTCGATTTCGATAGTTAAGCGACAATGACGAAGCCAATTTGAATAAATAGTGCTGATGAAAATGGTACCATCGACTGATCTGATGATGAAGCCGGAAGGTAGGCACCGGAACTCCGTAATAAAACAATGTATCCTAGCAGGGACGTAGCGTCCATACAACCCGATTCCTATCGGCTTCCCTTCAGAACAACCACTCTTCTTAATGTCTACTATTGCCAAATAATATGGTACACCTGTGTATCACACATCACATAGATAATTATATTTAATACCAGTTTAATACATCATAAGATTAAAACCTACAGTTTTTTGAGTTTATGAGAACTGAAACAGTTTTTCTTCGGCTTCCCTCTAATGATAATTGTAGCTGCGCCACTGTATCCTAGCCGTGTTTGGGCTTATTGGAATTGTCATGACATGCACTCTGGCTATAAATTATTTTTAACCGACTTCGAGAAAGGAGGAGGTTCTCACTCGTTCGTCGGAACCTTTTTTTTAAGTGTGTTCCCCGTTTACTCGAAGACGGCTGGACCAATTTGAAAAAATCTTTTTTGTTTGAAAGGGTATACTTTCCAGGTGGCCCCATAGTCATCAGGTCAGGATCTGATGATGGGATCCTGGAGAAATCGAGGGAACTCTACAAATATTATAGGCACACCTATAGCGATTTGGGTATTTTTGATAGTAACTGTGCATTTGCCCTCGGAAAGCACCATTTGGTGAAGTGGAACTGATGACGAAGACCACAGATGGTAAGATGGCCACCTGAACAACTCTATAATAAGTATTTCACGGGTTGCGATTCGATTACTTTAAAATTATTGCTAAGCAATATAAGCTCGTCACAATTTATATGGTGAAGTACCAGGAGAACTCCTTAACAATTGACGTCCCTGCATCGGGAAAAAGCAATGTTTTGTAAAAGGTGATGAGCAGTTTTCACTAGGCTATTGTAACTTAGATAAATTAAAAACCGACCCACTATAAAGTGAAAAATAAAAACTTTTTTACAAAAAAAAAAAAAAAAAACAACCGACCTCCAAAAAAAACACTACAAAGTGAAAAATAACTTTAATTTCGGAAGTCGGTGACAAAGACCTAAAATACAGATCTAAAGACACCGACTTCCGAAATTAAAGTTATTTTTCACTTTGTAGTGTTTTTTTTGGAGATCGGTTGTTTTTTTTTTTGTAAAAAAGTTTTTTTTGACATTTGATTGTCGCTGAGATGAGTTTGCGATTAGATTTTGAACGTTTTTACTTACGGGAATTGGACTTCAGAAGCAAACAAACTACAAATTTAAGGTTTGTCAAAGAGCGACGGAGCGTAGCATTTTAAAAATAAAACTAATGGATTAGGTATTTAGGGAAGAAAAAGGAAAGGAGGAAGGGAGGAGGGAGGGGGGGGAGTTAAAATGAAAGTTGCTTTTTATCATCAATGGTGTAATAAATGAGACTACGAACGAATATACTAAGTAAGCATTGGTTGGGCGCACCCTAGGCAAGCGATCCTGCTTCTATCCTTACTGTCTGAGGGATACTACACACATGTTCGGGTCGGCTCATTCAGTTCGGCAACCGGTTTGTGCCGACCCGAAGCTATTATTACACATATTCGGTATTCGTTCGGCTTATGCTGACTGGCAAATTCCGTTCGGTATGGGTTGCTACACACATAAGCGGGCCGGTTCGGCAGTATTTGTCGAACAAGAAAGCCGACCCGAAGCAATTACTGCACTTGTTCACATCTACATACGTAGGGCACTAGTAAAGTTTTGAGATTTGGCACCTGAACTTCAGATTTTCTCAAAATAATTTCCGTCGCCTGCAATACACTTTTCCATACGCTGAAACCAATCATCAAAAGTTTTCTGCCATACTTCTTTAGATACTTCTTCACACGCCAAGTCCCACGCTTGAATTAGTTCGGCATCACTGGAATACCATTGACCTTTCAATTTATCCTTTATCATTGGGAAGAGACCAAAGTCGCAGGGTGCAAGATCGGGGCTGTAGGGTGGGTGCTCAAGCAATAAGACTAGTGCTGCGCAAAAAATCTTGAGTTAATTGAGCGCGGTGTGCAGGTGCGTTATCGTGATGTAGCCGCCAAGTGTCCATGCGCGAGTTCGGCCGGAGTTTTTTGAAAGTCTCAATCGAGGTAAGCAAACCTCTGTATACAATTTTGCGGTAACTACCTTCTGTTCTTTAAGACATATTCTCTTAATTATACCCCTTTTGCCAAAGAAGACTGCGACCATTTTCTTTTTCACGGATTGAGTCTGTTTGACGGTGGTCGGTTGTTCCTCATCTTCAAAGATCCTTGTTTTTAGATTTAGATTTCACGTCATAGTAATAAAGCAAAGATTCGTCACCTGTTACTATAGAATTCACATGAGGAGATTTTCCGCCATCAAACATAGTGAGCTTTTTTTACACCATTTCTTACGACACTCCATTTGGGCAACTGTTAAAAGGTGCGGTACCCACAAGGTGCAAACTTTTTTAACTTGAAGATGGTCATGTAAAATAGTGTGAATTGATGGTGCACTAACCTTCAGGATTTCTTCTATTTGTTTGTAAGTTATATGTCTATCTACTTTAAGTAGTTTCTTAACAGCGACTACGTTTTCTGAAGACACTGTTTGAACAGGCCATCCGGATCGAGAATCGTCAGATAAGTTAAGATCTCGAACTGTTTGTATCATCGATACACTGAGCTACGGGTGGTGCTTTCTCTTGAAGACACAAATTTTAATTCACTGACACAATCATCAGCACTCAAACCCGCTTGAAATTATATCACATAATTGCACGAAAATCGCGACGCGTTAACTCTGCCATCTTCAAGACTTTACTAAAAATTCATAAAAAAATATTGCGGGTAGATATAATTTTTTTTTACTTGCTTCTTGCTACTAATAGGCTATGCTATTATCGGTAACAGTTTGACACTCATATTGTAGATAGTTTAGTGATTATAAAGGCATGAGGAACAAGGTGTAAAGTTCACTCATCCTCTATGAAAAGGGAGGATCCTCCGACCAGACGGGTGTTGTGTCTGGTGGGCTACTGCCCGACGGTTGATGTCGGGATGTTGTATATATGCTAGTCGCGCGGTAAACTCTGATTGCGCGATGCAGGATTTTGCGTGACGTCAGTGTGACGCGTTCCATTGTGGCGATGTAGATATGCCGCTACAGTGATATCTCAAAACTTTGTTAGTGCCCTACGTATATTCGATTTTACCGCCCGGCTGTGCCGATTAATGTGTATAGCAACCCTATCTACCCGTATCATATTTGGGTTGGCTCGGTACACTTCGAGCTAAGCCGAGCGACATTTTCCCCAATAAATATATTATTATACATGTATTCGATTTTGCTGCCCGGCTGTGCCGAATCAATTATAGTGTCTGGCTAAACAGCTAAAGCCTTCTAAAGCAAGCTGTAGAGACTAGCATCTTGTTCTGTCCGTTCATACCGCTAATACATTAGTCGCCCCACTCACCTGATTAACAGTACGCTTAGGGTGTACGAGGCAGTGTACTACAGCTCGGTCATGTAAGCCGCACGCACTCAGCGTGGCCGCGTCGTCCAATAACACGCGTCCGTTGAATATCAACCGCACGCGGCATTCTGCTGTCAGTTCCGTTGAGAAATGACGCCTGAAGAAAAAAAAATGTGTTAGCATATTGTTGTAATATCTGCATCCTTATACAGGGTGTTTGGAAGGTGGGTGCAAAGCCTTAAAGGGGAGTTAATACAGACCATCTAGAACATTTTGAGCCATATTTGTCCTAACCAAAGTCTGATATTTATTTTTTTAGAGAACTTTTACGATTTTGGTACCAAAATCCCAAAATTTTCCAATTAAGGCCTAATAACGCAAAGATTGAGTGAAAATTTCTATTTTTTTTAATTTACTTTATTGGACTAATGTGTGTTTAATGGTATGAAATCATTTCGAAGCACCGTATTTACTAAAAAAATAACTTTCAGACTATCCAAACTAATATTATAAATGCGAAAGTAACTCTGTCTGTCTGTCTGTCTTTCTGTCTGTCTGTCTGTCTGTCTGTCTTTGCTTCACGCCTAAACTACTGAACCGATTTGTGTGAAATTTGGTACAGACATAGTTTGGAACTTGAGAAAGGACATAGGATAGTTTTGATTACAAAAAATAAAATAAAAAATAAAATTTATTCCGGACATACAGCGCCATCTATTGGTCAAGAGTCGGCATCAATTCAGTACTGAAAATTCATCCGAAAAATGTAAATAAATAGTAAAAAGGTATGTTTACACGCTTATACACAGGACGCATTCGCTTACGTACGTACATATGGTCGCCCCGATTTGTTCGTGACTTTTACATGCAACCCAAGCTGGCCTGAAATAGTTGAAGAGTTGCTGCCGGGACAGAGGGCAATCGATAGACATGATATTGTTGCAAGGGTTTTTCGATTAAAAGTTAAAAAGCTTATGGAAGTTGTCAATAAAGGAAATGTGTTCGGTGAAGTACTATGCTTTATGTACTCGATAGAGTGGCAAAAACGCGGGCTTCCTCACGTGCATATTTTAATCTGGCTGAAGGACAAGCTGAGACCCGATCGAATAGATAATGTTATTAGAGCGGAAATACCGGATCCAAGTAGTGACCAGGCACTTCATGAAATTATTATTAAAAATATGATTCATGGTCCTTGCGGTTCTGACAATCCTCAAAGCCCCTGCATGAAAAATGGAAAATGCTCTAAAAAATATCCTCGCGCGCTTATTAAAGAAACTGTCCATAATGACAATGGATATCCGCTGTATCGTAGAAGAGCACCAGGAGATGGGGGACAAACGGCGTCTGTAAAAGTTCGAAATGTTTATGTTACTATTGATAATAGTTGGGTAGTTCCTTTTTCGCCCGTATTGTCAAAAATGTTTAACGCCCATATTAACGTAGAGGCTTGCAGCTCAGTGCGCGCTATCAAATATATATGTAAATACATAAACAAAGGTAGCGACCAAGCTATTTTTAATTTTAAAAACACCGATGCTGCTAATCCCATAAATGAAGTCCAAACGTATCAGTCTGGTCGTTATGTTAGCAGCAACGAAGCCGTGTGGCGGCTTTTAGCCTTCCCGTTACACGAAAGGCACCCGACAGTCACACACCTGACTGTACACTTGGAAAATGGTGAACATGTCTATTTTACTGCAAACAATTTCCAAGAGAGATTAACCTCTGCTCCAAAAACAACACTCACCGCTTTTTTTGAGCTCTGCACAAGAGATGAATTTGCAAGGACGCTCCTCTATGTTGATTTACCAAGATATTACACTTGAACGCAACAAGGAGGGAATGGAAACGACGAATCCAAGGAGTACCGGTTCAGAATTGGCCTGGTGTCAAATCTGGAGATGCCTTAGGCCGAGTTTACATGGTCCACGTTACTAATATGGAGTGTTTTTGTCTGAGAATACTGTTACACCACGTGCGGGGGCCAACTTCTTTTGCAGATCTCAAAAAGCTAAATGATCAAGAATTCTCGACATTAAGAGAGGCATGTGAGGCAAGAGGACTATTCTTCCACATTTCATTTTTGAAGAGATCCCGCGAGATCGGGAACTATGTGGGTAAAACCAAAAATCTGCCGGAAGTCACTATTCCACGCGAACGAAGTCGCGGGCAAAAGCTAGTTTAAAATAAAAAGAAAAAAAAATTAAAGAAAAAAAATGGATTTTAATTGACATTTAAAAAATAAATAAAATAGCTACTGGTGTTCAAATAATTTTAAAAACATGCTGAGTTATTGCTCTTTTTTTAAGGTATCATTTACTTAGATAGCTTTACAATTTTTGAAGTTAGGGTGCCTGAACCAGTTAAAGTCGATTTTAAGGAGTAAAAAAAAAAGACAGTTTTTGATTTGATTTTTTAATTTTGATGTTCAAAATGGCTTCCGCCACAGCGTATACATTTACGACAGCGATTTCTAACTTCTGTCGTGGTGATTTTAAGCTGCATTTCTTCTTTCATTGTTCTGAAAGCTGCTTCTATTCTTTGAATTAGTTCTTCTCTTGTTGAAATCTCAGTTGTGTATACGAGCTCCTTTGCCCGTCCCCAGACAAAAAAATCTAACGGCGTCAGGTCGGGCGATCGCGCGGGCCAAGGAATGGGCCCATCTCTACCTATCCAGCTGCCTGGAAAACAGTTATCAAGATGTTCTCTGACAATCAATGTCCAATGAGATGGACATCCATCTTGTTGGAAAATTATTGGCCTGTCCGTATTTAAAATGGGTACTTCCGCATCATCCAGGAGTGTTGGGAGATCGTTTTGTAGAAAATTCAGATAATTTTCACCGTTTAAATTATCTGGTAAAATGTGGGGCCCAATCAACGTCCGTCCAATTACTCCAGCCCATACATTAACGGAGAATTTTGCTTGGAAAGACACCTGAAACAAAAATTAATTCTAATTAAAGTGTTCTTTGAAGATGTGTTGAACATCTGGACTTAAATTAATAAACATTAATTTGTATACCTGTTTTTTCCAATGCGGATTGTTGTCCTTGTCAGCCCATTCATGTAAATTATGGAAATTCGTGATTCCTTCTCTAGAAAATTTGGACTCATCAGTCCAGAGGATAGATTTTAGAAACCATCTGTCGTCAATGTCGCTATTGAGCATAAATCGGCAGAACTGCATCCTTCTCCCAGGATCGGTTTCTACCAAGCCTTGCACGCCTCTACCGTGAAACGGATATTTATGTTCCCGATGCATGGTACTCCACACTTTCCATATTGAAAGGTTTAAGTTTCTCGCCACAGTTCTGACGCTGGTTGTAGGATCCGCTTCAAAGGCTGCAAGTATTTGTTCTTCAACGTCGGGGTCATGTCTTCCTGGATTCACTCCGGGTACTGCATGATGGATGCCAGATTCCGAAAGTCTGCGATACGTGTTGTAAAAAACTCGAACATTAGGTAGCCTGAAATGAAATTGTTTATTAGTAACGTCAGTTACAAATCAACATGGCAATTGAAGTAATAATGTTAGTATTAGAAGTTACTTTACCTGCGGTTCGGGTAACGTTCTTGGTACAAACGTCGTGCCAAAGCTCCGTTACCATCAGCTCTGCCATACATAAAAACGATATCCGCTTGTTCCTGAGATGTAAATGCAGCCATGGCAATCGTACATACACTCAATTAAAATGTCAATTAGTTCAATAGTCCGAAATAACACGTGCAGGAGCGTAAAGCTACAACTGAACACGGTAAATCACAAACGCAATACAAGTAATTCCAAAATTAATAATCAACACGCGCAGGAGCATTAAGCTACGACTGAGTACGGTGAATCAAACGTCTACTCGCAACGCGCAAGGGCAGAGCAGTGAAGGAAGAGAGAGAAAAGATGACATCACCGAAGCGACGGGTCGGGTCCATCTCAGGTACTAACGAATTTATAAACTCAAAAAGCATCTTTACATCCTCGGCAATAAGACCTAAAGTTGTCTTTATCATAACAAAAGAATCAAGAGCCCTTTGTTATCGTACGCCGCCCGGTCCGCCGGCCACCACGGCAGCCTTTGTTTCGTTTTGTAAGGCCGACTTTTTTTAAGTGCGTCTAAAAAATAACCACTTTAGACTTTAGTTTAAAGTTATTTGAGGAAAAATCAGGTTGATTTTAATTTTATTGAAATTTGAAATTTCTTACCCTTAATTGGTCCAGGCACCCTAACTTCAAAAATTGTAAAGCTATCTAAGTAAATGATACCTTAAAAAAAAGAGCAATAACTCAGCATGTTTTTAAAATTATTTGAACACCAGTAGCTATTTTATTTATTTTTTAAATGTCAATTAAAATCCATTTTTTTTCTTTAATTTTTTTTTCTTTTTATTTTAAATAGTCTGAAAGTTATTTTTTTAGTAAATACGGTGCTTCGAAATGATTTCATACCATTAAACACACATTAGGCCAATAAAGTAAATTAAAAAAAATAGAAATTTTCACTCAATCTTTGCGTTATTAGGCCTTAATTGGAAAATTTTGGGATTTTGGTACCAAAATCGTAAAAGTTCTCTAAAAAAATAAATATCAGACTTTGGTTAGGACAAATATGGCTCAAAATGTTCTAGATGGTCTGTATTAACTCCCCTTTAAGGCTTTGCACCCACCTTCCAAACACCCTGTATTTTATTAAACAAAACGTCTATATGTCATGCGTTGGTACACCGCGCTTATACAAGGTGGAACAGGACGATTGACATTCCTTTAAACCACGTAAGAGAATCATGTTCTTTACCCGTACACCAAAAATCAATTAAATACAATGAATACTTTAGCACAGGAAATTATTTTTCATTTTCTTATTTTTCAACATTATGTAGATCTGAGATCCTAATAGGTAAACATTGCCGCCACCGCGCCCCGCACTCCGCACCGCACCGTTGGTCAGTGACCTTTCGTAGATAAAGCATGTTTACTTTTTATGCAGTTGATTCTGCTATTTATTTTGTTTGAAAACTGAAATATTTTTTGGAGTTTACTCCTTAAGAATCGATTTTCTTAAAGGGCCCCCGATATGAAAATTTTATGAGGAGTGAAATTAATACAAGCGTTAACTCAAAAGCGTTATGTCTTTCTGTGCAACGTACCTTGCGCACCTTTCACGGAGTAAACTCCAATCGTGCGCCGGAGCTGACACACACATTTTTTATATCATAATCATGTTCTAGTCTACACGAAGGGAGCTGCGGACTCAGCTGTCATTACGAGGAGGGATCAAAAAGTAGTGAGAACGACATACTCCATGGTAAGAAAAAAAATAAATACTGGCAGGCATAGCTCAGATACATATTTGTAATATTTATAAAGAAAAAATCTTCGATTCTCTTTTGTTTTTTCTGAATGTAGTCATTTGTTTGCTTCGTGTCGGAACGTGTTCTCGAAAATGGAGAAAAAACGAAGTGCGAGCCGTTATTAAATACCTCTGTTTAAAAAAGTTAACGACGCAAGAGATTCATTGCGATTTGGAGGCAACATTAGGAGAGTCTGTTCCGCCGTATTCCACTGTCGCAAGGTGGGCTTCTCAATTTCGAGTAGGGAGAACGAGCTCGGAAGACGAACATCGTTGCGGCCGTCCATCGACGTCAGTCACTCAAGAAAATGTTGCGAAAGTCGAGAAAATTGTATTGAGCGATCGAAGAGTTACCATCCGATACTTAATTCAAGAAACAGGCATTTCATAATGGAAGTATTCAATCCATATTGAAACAATCTTTGAATATGAGAAAAGTCTCCGCAAGATGAGTGCCGAGAATGTTAACCGACAGTCAGAAACAAAATCGACTTGACATTTCGAAGATATTGTTGGACAAGTTTCAAGAAGATTCTGAAAAATTTTTGTCTCGTTTCGTAACAATGGACGAAACATGAGTCCATCATTTTGATCCCGAGACAAACAGCAATCTTCGCAATGGAAACGGCCATCATCACCAACCCCGAAGAAGTTTCGTGCCGTGGCATCGGCTGGCAAGGTTATGGCCTCAATATTTTGGGACTCAAAAGGGATATTGTTGATTGATTACCTGGAGCGTGGAACCACTATTATAGGCCAATATTATTCAGCTTTAATTCCCAAGTTGAGGATTGCCATCAAAGAGAAAAGGAGAGGGAAACTTCGAAGGGACGTGCTGTTTCATCACGACAACGCACCCGCGCACAGGTCGGCAGTTGCGATGGCTGCCATTCAGCAAGCTGGCTTCGAATTGGTTGACCACCCCCCTTATTCACCAGATCTGGCGCCTAGCGATTTTTATCTGTTATCCAAATTGAAAGAATACTTAAGGGGAAACAGGTAAGAAGACATAACGAGGTAATGGATGCCGTGGAGAGCTTTTTGCAGGACCAAGACAAAACTTTTTTTTTGAAAGGGATTGAAGCCTTGGAAAATCGCTGGACTCGGTGTGTAGAGAGACTCGGAGACTATGTAGAAAAATAAATTATTATGTTATCAATAGTCATTATATTCTATCTCATTCTCACTACTTTTTGATCCCTCGTATGTCGGTATTCTCTGAATGTTGGTTACTGTCAGTTAAGTGCTTCGATGACGTGATTCGGCTTGCGATGACGTGTACTTTAGTACTGAACTTTAAACAATTATAAGAAAAAAACAATACTAACCATTTAAAATCCTTCAATAACTCATCGAGACTCCCTTCAACCTCTTTCAAGGTGTCGTTCAAATATTTCAATTTGATCAATATCCTCCTTCTCGCTCTCTCTTCCGTCTGCTCGTTCGTTGTCACGTCGCCAGCGCCCTCTGTGGGCTGTGCATTATCCGTGGTCACTTCCGGTTTTTTCTCTGCATCAGCTGTTGAAGGGGCATTTGTTTCCTTTTTGTCCTCTTTTTTCGCTTCAGACGGTGTTATTGTGGCGGGAGTTGACTCTGGAATAATGAATAAAACAATTGGAATATTGCAGCAGAACGGATGACCGACGAGGCGAAAAGTTCTCTAGTGGCGACCAACGGATCGCTGAAGGTAGATATATTAATAACCTAACCTAACACCCGTTGAAACGTAGCGTTTGATTTCACAAAAAGGGCCAAGTTGAGGTACTGGTCATCTTTATTCTGTGCTGGAATCCAATAGATAAGTGAACCCCAAAACTTTGTCGTTTGACGATCCTCGGGGAGGGGGGCTATATCCAGTGTCTACGTCTTTTGACTGGAATAATGATGAATGTATCAAGGTAGTGTCCTACCATTGGCTCGTGTAAAGAAGTCGCAGCCGGCAGTGACATCAGCCTCCATGGCGCTAACGATGCTATCCATCTCTCTGATCTGCGCGTTGCTGGCCGGCTCGGGCTCCTCGTGAACTTCGCTCTCGTCGCTTGTCGATTCCGCAGCGGTTTGTATGTTGTTTGAAGCTGAAAAAAAGAAGAATCAAGTTTTTTGAAATAAGAATATATGGTATTAGTAATTATTTAAAGTAAAGTTAGCACTGACTGCACAGATCTACTCAAATCTGTGTGGTTCTTTCCTCAAAAGATCATCTCGGACACTAATCTGCATGGTCATCACATAATCTGACCAAGATGTCTGGACTTTAAAAGACTTAAGTTTCGGTGTTTCTTCTCAGAGTAGTTAGTTCCAGCCAGGGTTGCGGGATGTTCGAAAGAGTTACCGTGGCCCCGGCACAGGCAACAGAAGGAACACAGGTTGGTTTTAGTCAGTAAAAGTCTGACACGCCCTCCCGCTCCGCCCAGAGCGGGAGAAGTCATTTGATGATTCCCCATCCAAAAAAAAAGAATAGGAAACACCAACCTCATCTAGTTTTAAAATATTATTTTTTCTATTGACGTGTATAGAGTTTATTACAACCAATTTACAGATATAAAATTTTAATTTATGGTGAGAATACCAACAAGAAAGAGAACATAAAAACTCTTTTATGAAATAACACACATGGTCAAATAAATGACCAAATCACGTTCTTGTTATAGTTTTATTACTGCTACACTTAGGAAGTTTCCAATATAAACAGGTTATTACCGGTTATCGACTAACAGGTAAAAAAACTATTTGTGGCTTCAGAACCAAATGGTGTACAAGAAGACAGGAAGATAAAATATATGGTATACGAGCTAAGTTTATGCTCCAAGATTTTCCTTATAAGTCCTACCTTTATCTGCTAAATTGCTTACGTAAATATGTATATGAGAGAGATATGTATTGTAGAGATGATGTAAAACCTTTTTGAGTGCGTTTAGAACCACTTGTAAATTATTAACAACAACTGCACTGCAAAGATGTTTGTTTTAAACAGTAACATCTTTCTTTTATATGACTTTTTGAAAATGAGTTGGCAATTTTACGATTCAAATTCGAATTATTGGCCAGAATGTTGGTTTACAAAATATGATCTTAAAACTATAATGGCCCCTTTAAATTCTACCATTACAATATGGTGATGATGATTTGTTCGGCAAATTGTACAGAAGACCGAGGAGTACAACCAGCCGCTGTGTATGGCATTTGTGGACTACGAGAAAGCCTTCGACTCCATCGAAATATGGGCAGTTCTGGCCTCTCTGTTACGATGTCGAATTGACTGGCGCTACATCGAAGTGTTGAGATGTCTGTATAAGCTGCCACGATGACTGTCCAGATCTAGGATCAGAAAACCGGCTGGTTTGAGCCCTATGAGCTGTTGGATGGGGATCCATCCGACAGCTCACAGGGGTGAGACGGGGGATGTGATATCCCCGAAACTGTTTACCAATGCGTTGGAGGACGTCTTCAAGACGCTGCACTGGACAGGGTATCAATGTGAACGGCGAGAACATTCACACCTACGCTTTGCCGATGACATAGTCATAATGGCAGGGACGCTGGAACAGTTAGACCAGGTGCTGCACAGTCTAAAAGGTGCCTCTCGGCGGGTTGGTCTCGGCATGAATTGAGTCATGTACAATTCACACGTCTTGCCGAAACCAATCCACATCGAAGGATAGCTTCTCGAAGTTGTTAAGGAGTATGTCTACCTAGGGTAAGTCGTCCAGCTCGGTAGACACAACTTTGAGAAAGAAGCCGACAGAAAGATCCGGTTGGGTTGGGCAGCGTATGGAAAACGTCTCGTCACCTATCCCGCAATGTTTGAAGACTATAGTCTCCAACCAGTGCGTCTTGCCCGTTATGACATACGGTGCCGAAACGTGGACACCGACAGTTGGCCTGGTCCACAAATTCAAGGTCGCTCAGCACGCTATGGAGCGGACTATGCTTGGAGTTTCTTTAATGGATAAATTCAGGAATGAAGTTATCTGGAAAAGAACCAGAGTAACCGACATAGCCTGCAGCGTTAGCAAACTGGAGTAGCAGTGGGCTGGCCATGTTTGTCGAAGTGTTTGGATGGCCGGTGGAGCAGACGAGTCCTGGAGTGGAGACCACGTATCAGCAAGCGTAGTGTGGAACGGCCCCCAGCTAGATGGACCGACGACCTTAAGAAGGTGGCTGGGACAGACTGGATGCGGGAGGCGGAGGACAGGGTGTTGTGGCGCAGCCTGGGAGAAGCCATGTCCAGCAGTGGACTGCGATAGGCTGAGTTGATCGACTGATTGATGATTTGCATAAAGTTTTAATGAACATTTTTGGTTAGAGCTCATTTATAGCTTTAATTTACATACGCTAGAAAAACTCTACATAACACCTTAACTCGACTTATAACCTATTTTCAGTAAGACAGGTCGCTATTGATGGTAGACATTATAATTATATCTGTCCTTATGTCAGGCCGGTAAAATTCCATAATCTCTTATAGATTATTGGGACGTTAAAACCAAAGAAAGATAGGTTTTTCTATCTCCAGTACGCCAAAACTGATGATAGATAGATTATTGGGTTCGGCCGTTAGTCGTTCGATGGAGCCACACTGTATGAAACCTTATCAAAATTCGAAAGATACAGTTCAATGTTAATTTATTAAAATCTATACAAATAAATAAATAAAATTGAAGTTAGAAAGATTTAATTGTTGAAGATTGTGATATCAATAACAGTTTTTTTTACAAAATGCATATGAAAGTATATACGGTACATAAAACAAAAAAAAAAAAACAATTTAAAAAATTTTTGTCTGTCGTTTTGTTCCGGCTAATCTCCGGCTGGACCAATTTAGACGGGACTTTCACTGGCAGATAGCTGATGTTATAAGGAGTAACTTAGCCTACTTTTATAAAAATAAAACCCATGAAATTTAAAAGTTTGTTTGTTTGAACGCGCTAATCTCTGGAACTATTTCAAAACTTCTTTTTGCATTTGGTAGCCCAATTCTCGAGGATGGTTATTTAACATCACGCTACGACCTTTAGGAGCCGAGCAAAAGAAAAAAAGTAAGAAAGAACGCTAAGCGAAAACGAAGTAATAGCGCGGGCGGGTGATGCAACGCGGCAGGTCGGGTGACGACGGAGTTTTATTAAAATGTGGCTGTTATTTTAGTGTATTGTGTACTTCCGACTTCCACGCAAACGAAGTCACGGGGCATAACTAGAATACAGGGTGTTTCGTAGATGGGTGCAAAGCCTGAAGGGGGTGATATCTTAGACCATTTAGAACTTATTAAGCTAAACTTATCTCAGACGAAGTCTGTTCCTTGTATTTTTTTTTAAACTCTAAGGTTTTTAACAATAATACCCATTTCTTTTCAATTAATTGTTAATAGTGTCCAGTAAAAGCTGTTATGTTATTATTTTTTATTTATGTAATGTGTGATTACACAAACAAAATAATTCTCAAGCATCTGTGTCATCAGAGAAACATTCTACGCCATATTCAAGTTTAAGAAACTTTTAAAAATCAAGAAAATGTTTTGTTTACGGCATAATAAAAAAAAAACAAAAAATAGCCTCAGTTGTTCAAACCTTTTTAAAAACATGCTTGGTTATTGCCCTTTCTTTTGAGGTACTATTTACGCAGATATCTCATTAGCTCTTGGAATTAGGATGTGGACAAAGCAAATTGAGTATGAAAATTGTTATTTTTGAACAGATCAATAAAACAACATTTTTGTTAAAATAATTTATTGTTCACGTTCAAAATGTTGACCGCGGTTTCTTATACAGGCGCGTGCCCGTCTTCTCACTTCTGTAGTCGTGATTTTTAATTTCATCTCCTGCTTCATGACTTCATGACTTGAAAAGCCGTTTGTATTCTTTCTATTAATTCTTCTCTAGTTGAAATTTCAACGTGCATGAAGACGAGCTCCTTGGCCCGTCCCCAAACGAAAAAATCCACAGGAGTTAAATCGGGTGATCGAGGTGGCCAAGGGATGGGCCCGTCTCTGCCAATCCAGCTCTCTGGTAAACACACGTTAACTGAAAATTTCCTTTGGAACGACACTTGCTTCTTCCAGTGTGGATTGTTCTCCTTGTCGGTCCATCGATGAAGATTATGAAAATTAGTAATTCCTTCTTTCGAAAATTTTGACTCATCGGTCCACAAGATGGATTTTAAAAACCATGCATCTTCATTTTCCAAACCTTGTACACCCGTGCCGTGGAAAGGATATTTGTTTTCTCGGTGCATCGTATTCCACACCTTCCATACCGAAATGTTGAGGTTTCGAGCTACTACTCTGACGCTCGTAGTAGGATCTGCATCAAAAGCTGCAATAATGTCTTCCTCGATACTTGGGTGATGTCTTCCCGGGTTGAGTTTAGATTCCGCGTGATAGATTCCATGTTCAGAAAGCCGACGAAATGTGTTGTAAAACACTCTGACATTAGGTAATCTGCGATTCGGATATCTCTCTTGGTACATCTGTCGCCCCAAAGATCCATTACCGTCAGCTCTGCCATACATGAAGACGACATCCGCATATTCTTCATTCGAAAAAGTATCCATAGTTGATTGATCACACAAAATAAAAGTCCAAAATCAGTGAAGGAGCTCACAGCTAGGGCTAGGCTCAACACCTTAAACACCTCAAAAATGAACACGTGCAGGAGCGCACAACCTCATGCGGTGAATTGTGTAAACACGAATTTGCAATTAAAACGTCTTGTCACAAGGGCAGTCGTTACTTGACTAACTGAGGGTCCGAAGATGTGACGAGTCCATCCGACTACTCGGGTACTAGTACTAGTGTAAATAAATAACGACTTTATATCCTCAGCAACTAAGCTGATTTTTCTATTGAATAACAATTCACTAGACGCTACCTGAGAGTCGAAAAAAGGGCAAGTTTGCTATCGTCGCGCGGCGGCTTTTGTTATGGGAGTTCCCAAAATTTGATTCATGCGCGTGCACCATAATTCTAAGGTATCAGTTACTGATAACAGATTCATAACAAAAAACAATAATGCATTAGCGAAAATGTTGCATTATTTTGGTCTGTTTAAAAATTAAATATTCGACCTCAATTTGCTTTGTACTTACATCCTAATTCCAAGAGTTGATGAGACATCTGCGTAAATAGTACTTCAAAAGAAAGGGCAATAACCAAGCATGTTTTTAAAAAGGTTTGAATAACTGAGGGTATTTTTAAATTTTTTTTATTATGCCGTAAACAAAACATTTTCTTGATTTTTAAAAGTTTCTTAAACTTGAATATGGCGTAGAATGTTTCTCTGATGACACAGATGCTTGGGAATTATTTGTTTGAGTAATCACACATTACATAAATAAAAAGGAATAACATAACAGCTTTTACTGGACACTTTGAAAAAAAAAATGGGTATTATTGTTAAGAACCTTAGAGTTTCAAAAAAAAAACACAAGGAACAGACTTCGTCTAAGACAAGTTTAGCTTAATAAGTTCTAAATAGTCTAAGATATCACCCCCTTCAGGCTTTGCACCCATCTACCAAACACCCTGTATAATACTAAAACAAGTGAAGCCTGACACCATTACGTTCAATCCGAAAACCAAAAACGCTGTTTTGCGGTAGAAATACATAACATAAAATCACGGCTGTAATCCCCGAAGGGACCCCTGCAACCACAAGACCAACGAGACAGTCCATATGGGCGGTACATAAGTATTCAAATCAAACTCACAATCAACTCTCCTATAGAAATGCAGTCGATTATTGTCCAGCATGGCCATATCCGCATCCACTATGCTGTCCATCTCTTGCAGGGGAATCACACTCGCGTTGTTTTCTTCAGTCGTCTCCGTAGTACTGGCACCTGCACAATAACACCTCATCACGTTATATTACCCGAAGGGATAAGATGAGTGTATAGTAAGTACGATTATATTACGAAAACGTCGACCAGTTTTGCACTTCGTCACATTAAACTCATTAAGGCTCCTGCAAACAGGCGCGATACGCGACGCGAATCGCCCGCGACACAAAGGCACCGCTCGTCGCGTGTCGCGTCTGTTTGCAGGAGCCTTTTTACTTCTCTTTATCACTTGTGTTTTACGTTGTAGACGTCGCCATTGTTTCGTTAAATATGACAAGGTTTTATGTACTTATGGGGTAAGTTTTTTGATAGGCCGTCTATACACCCTGCACACTTTATTCCAGTTATGTTTTAGGCTGAGGCTACAGTAGGCAGCGATTTGCGATGCGACTGGAGGAGCGAAACGAGTTAAACATGGTATGGCTACATTATTATAAGTGAAAATCCGGCGTACATTCGGCGATGACGTGGCTACAGTATACATGCAACACAACGAATTAACAAGAGCGATTCATGCGGCTACACTATAAAAAGAGAAAAACAGCGATTTCGCTGAGAATTCGCTGGTTACTTAAAACATTCGCGGCGACTCCGTGTCAAGGTAGCTACATAGAGGGAGCACACAGGCTACACATGTGACGCGCGCGGCGTGCAAGAGGAGAGGTCGTTTAGTTCACGACATTCACACAGTCGATAGGTTGCTGTAGCTTTGTGCAAATGTGTATTTTTTCTCACATTCTGGGAATTTCTCCTTTATTTCCGCCCATAACCTCGCTCCATCGTCGACATTATCACCTCTGACCTAGACTAGAGTCAAGAGCAAACCCATCTAAAATAAAATAAAAAACATTTAATAACTATTTTTGTGTGCTTCATGTTTAGCCATCCATATTGCAGGACGAACTTGTATTTCGGATACAAGCAACTCAACGTCCATTGTAGATAAACCTCTTTAGAAGAGCGATCAAAACAAACTGTTTGAACGTGTCGCAGTGTCATGAGCAGAGATCGGAATAGGTAGAGCTGTTTTATGTACTTGCCATAGGTTAGAATAATGTGGATATTCCCCGAGTCCCGGGATTTGGTTTTTAAGTAGTAAAATCATAACAAAACTATTTTCGCCTTCGGGACTAATGAAAGATTACACCTCCTTTCTGACGGGTAAATATAAGGACGGGATTAAGGATAGTATAATAAATAGATAAACTTGATTCATTAAACCACATATATATTTTTACGTAACAATTTCTTATTCAAGAATCAACAATCATTTAAACATTTTTATTCTGTAGTTGTACTAAAACATATTACCATGCTAATTATTTGTTCCTCAGAAAATCAAAACATTATCAAATAGAACAATTTGTATTTACAATAAAATCTTAATAAAAATAATCAATACGCTTCAACAATAATTCAAACAAAAAATGTCATTAGCCTGGTTCGTCTTCAGCTTCACTAGAAGACTGAGTATGACCAGAGTTAAAATAAATCAGCATTATTTTTCCTAAATTATCTAATTTTAATCTATTTCTTTTTACATCCAACACCCATTTATATGTGGAAAACGAGCGTTCGACATCTGTTGATGTTAGTGAAGCGAATCGAATTAAAATTGACAGCGAATTTATATGACAAAATTTCGTCATTCACATCATTTTTCGATAATTTTCCTTCATATTCACTGAGGATGTCAATGTCAGGATTCCTATCCATAACATTTTTAATTTTGTTTCTTATTCTATCAGAATTACATTCATTTAAAGCAGCTCTGACTTGATCAAAAGCCAAAAACGAGTCAATGTTAAATTTTGTTTCTGCAACTCTTTTAATGAAAATAAAATAATCGTATAGTGATTTTCTCTATATACTAATTGATTCCGTAGATTTTCCTTTTCCAGAATATTTTTCGCATTACGTATTGCCATTGAATCAGAGCTGTTTAATCTAGAAATAACATTTATTATTTCTTCATAATATTTTGCATAATACGATGCAGCTTCGAGCCAAGTGCCCCATCTAGTTATCACTGGTTGTGGGGGAAGAGGTAAGTTAGGATACGTATCTTTCTATACTTTTATTCTGCGAGGGGCTTTTAATTTTTTTTTTTTTACATTGGATATTAGCATATCTACATCATGGTATCAGAACAGATACGATTAGAGAACCGTATCTGTTCTAATACGCGCTGAAGAGCGTGTGCCAAACAGGTGACATGTTTTAATTGAGGTAAAAAAAAAAAATAATTTTCGGCCCGCAGACAACATGTATGCAACACTATCAGTACATAATATTAACACATTATCAACTTTTCTTTCAAAGTTGTCTTGCCAAATATTTTCCAAACACTCTATTACAAAATTATTTGAAATAGTTTGGCCATTAACCACCTCGAGCATTTTACAGGCAATTAAATAAGGTCGACCAGAAGTTTTCATTTAATGGCTTTACTAAGAAATGCACAATATAACGACCTAAAAAGTCAGTTGTCTCATCTAACGATATCCAAAGTTTCTCACCTTTAACGTTTTCCTATGAAAACGTTAAAGATTAAATTTGTCCAAATACACCTTTCGTAATAGCGACTTGTCAGGCTGGGCACTTTTTTGTTATTGCAATTACAACAACAAACACCACACATGTATTTTTGAAAAAAATCTTTGAAGACATTATTTTTTATTTGCGACCAGGGGATGTCACAAAGAATTAAAAACTGAATAAGGTTAAAATAAAATTCTTCTTGAGGCTGTTTGTATGTTCCTCGATGTTGAGCACATTCAATATGTCGATTAACATTAGATTTTTTTACTGATAAATGGCTTTCACATTTGGTGCAGTAAATAGTACAGCTGGCAGCGTCAAAAATCAGCTCAGGATAGTCACGTATCCACTTCTGAACTGTTTCAGACTTGACAGAACTTGACGCCATGTTGAAGTACTTCACCTGAATCAAAAAGTCGTTAAATTAGAAATGCCGAGTAGAGTCACATCGACACTTAGTGTTCGAAAAACAAAACTAGTAAAATATATAAATACACTTCTGGACACATCTATTGGCCCACCTTGTATTTTCAGTTTCGTTTGGTCCTAGCTAAAATTTTATATTAGGTCGAGCAAAAAGTTTTTATGCAGTTTTGAACCTGGCACATTCACAATTTCATTCAATAGTCTTTTTTTGAATTTCGAACACAGAATTTAAAGAAACAAAAGACAATTTGGAGCCTGTTTGTTGATATCAAACAATCGAATACTAAGAAAACTTGGTTTTATTGGTTTTCTTGGATTTAATTCTTGAAAAAGTGATTGATATCTTTGGTTTTGCAACAAACATTACTTATTCTTAACATTAAGGTGAGGTTCTATCAATAATCTATGGATACTTCACCTGAAGTCGCCGCCCAAGCTGTGGCACTTATTCAGGCCGGACACAGCCAAAGAAACGTGAGTGCTCAACTTAATTTAAGTCGATCTGCGGTCCGAAATGTTTATCGGAGGTACCTAGAGACTGGCGGCTTTGTTCGTCGCCAAGGAAGGCCACGATCTCGGGTCACAACTGAAAGGCAGGATCGATTCATCGTGACGACCAGCTTGAGAAATCGTCACCTTACCTCCATTGAGATACAAAACCAACTTCGCGACTTCCACGGAGTATCTGTGAGCGCTCGAACTGTTCGGAGAAGGTTAAAAGAACGCGATATGGTACCACACAAGCCAGCTAATGGGCCCAAACTAACGCGAGCCCACCGAACAGCGCGCCTTCATTTCGCACGCAGTCATTTAAATTGGACACAGCAAGATTGGAGCCGTGTACTCTTTTCTGATGAGTCTAAAATTGTGTTACATGGCAATGATGGAAGGAAGAAGGTCTACCGACGTAAGGGAGAGCGTTTCGCACAATGCTGCTTTGAAGAGAGGGTTGCTTATGGCGGTGGCTCATGGACTGTCTGGGGCGGTATATCCGCGAGCGGCAAAACTCAACTTGAGGTTGTTACAGGACCACGGCTGCCAACATTAAATGCTGAAAGGTACATTCGTGAGTGCTTAGAACCTCACGTGATACCATACGCGGACTATGTGGGCCCAAATTTCCTTTTTATGCATGATAATGCAAGAGCCCATGCGGCCGGCATCGTCAGGGAATTTCTTCGGGATGTGAACATCACAGTTATGGACTGGCTAGCCAGAAGCCCAGACATGAACCCCATTGAGCACATGTGGGACGAGCTAAAAAGACGTGTTAGGGCTCGTCAGCCAGTTGCCCAGACGATGCAGGAGTTGAAAACTGCCATAGAAAAGGAATGGGAGATGATCCCTCAAAATTTCATAGAGCGGTTGATAAACTCTATGCCTAATCGTATGAGAGCTGTGGTAGATGCCCATGGAGGCAACACGCGTTATTAAATTAAACCTTTATTTGATAAAACATGTTTTTTATTCAAAAATCAATTGCCTTTAACAAGGCGCATATCCGACTTGTTAGGCGTAGCTCCATGTCGTATGGTATTCTGAATTCAAATTTAAAACAATACGATCGAAAAAGATGGTAAAATGTATCAGGTTTAAAACTGCATCAACAGTTTTTGTTCAATCTAGCAATCATATTTCGGTAGGGGTCATCGAAACTTAAACTCTAAGGTGGGCCAATATATGTGTCCAGAAGTGTATATTCCCAGTGCAAGTTCGAAAATGCAAAGTCAATCAAAAGTTTTTAATTTACGCTAAGAGAGGGTACGGTTAATCGCACACAAGTAGTACACTCAGTACAGTTCAATGATAGTTCATATGTGCACGAACTGCAAATATGTTAGTCTATGACTCCTGCACTTTACCGTATAGCTAATTAATATATTCTATTAATAAGTTTCTAAGTTAATTTTGACACGTGCGTGACATACTTTAAAGTCAAGAAAATACTGGATTGGAATACATTACTATTAATAAAGTTTAGCTAACAAGAAAAGGTTTTGCGTTTTGTGCGAATAACACTGTACTTTACCTTTTGTATTTAAAATGTTTTTTATTCGCTCGACTTAGGACAAGCTTTTCGCTAAGCCCAAACAATTAATTGTTCTAATATGTCAAGGTAAAATAAGATTAATACATTAGTTTTGTTCAATATTTAACTTACAAAATAGAACTTACCAAATCAGTATCCAATAAAATAACTCCAATCGTCCAATCCAATAAGGTCAAATCAGAGTCCGTAAATGCTAGCCAAAGTCGTAGTAGCAAGAAGGTTCCAGAATCCAGTAAATAAGCCAGGGTCAGAAGATATTCACCACACAACAAAACACAACAGGAAGCAAACAAGCGCACTCTAAGAACCGAAGTAATCGAGTGAGACAACAAGTTACTGTTGGTAAAGAATTGAATTCTAGTGGCGCAGAAAGAGACAAAAACAGGTGCGTCACTCTAGCGACAGAAACACCCCGCTATTGTTTTATTTTGTTTCCATAATGCGGCGACATTACGCGTCTCAACAAAGCGGCAACGTCGCGCGCTTCGCAAAAAGTTTTATAGCGTGGTGTTGACGTAAAATTTACAACATCGCTCATGCACTTATTGGCTTACATAAAACCATTTTTATACATATTGACAAAAATAATGAAATTCAATAAAATCCCGTAGTATCAGTCGGAATCCCGTGGAATATCCATATTAACATCAATGTTTGCGGTCAATGAACCTAAATAGCTCTACCTATTCCGATCACTGGTCATGAGCGAGCGCCGAGTGCACAAATGTTGCCCCGTCTCCCGTACCTCAGTCCGATGTCCGTAGCGTGATTATGTAGCCACTTGATAGCGGACCCACTAAAACTGTATTGAACTTCTCGCAAAATAAATCGCTCATTCATTTAAATTTGCTCAAATAATGTAGCCACTTAATATAACTGACGAGCATTTGTTTTTTACGTTCTGAAGTACAGTTGTAATGTAGCCGCTATCAAAGACTCAATTTGAATCGGTCGTTTTCTTACAATGCGATCAAATCATTCATCGCGGTTTACTGTACGCATAATGTAGCCACACGCATATTTAGTAGCACTATTGAACTAGTCGTGGAAGTGAGAAATTTTCTAATAAATTCGCTTCAATTTCGCTGATATGTTGATGTAACCGATGCCATGATTACAGTAACGTTATTACTATCGCATAAAGAAATTAAAGATCGCTAGTAATATTTGATGTACGGTGTAGGCATATACGTGAGCCTTCATTTATTTATTTTAATCGCCCATGTGTCATGTGTCGCGTCGCGGCCTAATGTAGCCTCAGCCTTGTGGGCGAGCCTATTGCAATTAATCAAGCTAAAATCTTAACCCCAGGCTACCTGTTCAATAAATAATCGATTGGACATTGAAGATACAATAATTATGATTGTTAGATGCACATGACCATTCACAGCGAGTTCAAGGAATCGGACTGATAATAAAAAAGTCATTATAATCAAGACTACGACGATTTAGCATAACTTCAATAGTTTATTCTACATTTGTACTGTTTTTTTTATTTCAATAGGTATTGCGGATGCGTGTGAACTTGACCCTTTTAGAGGGCAATGCCAATGTGGTCAATGTATTTCCGTTTAATTTTTTTTGGTACATACCGTTTAATTGATTTTTCACATGACGTTAACGTTTTCAGCCCGGAGTCTGGATTTGTGCCCGATTGCTGTCAATAGGCTGGCCCCCTGTTACATGGGACTTAACATAACTTGCGAAATGTGGGTGTACAATAGGTACACATCTGCCTAACTTTTCGGGGATTAAAGGTGTTAATGTTATGTTAATGTATCAGATAAAATTTTGATAGCAGCTAGCCAAAAGAAAGAGAAATCCACTTCCTAATCATATCTATCTGGTCGACACAATACAGATATAATTGTGTAGTGGGTTTCTAGAGAAACCTACTTCGCAATTATATCTGTATTTTGTTATTATATGTGTCTGTATTTTGTGTTACGCCACATTCAAACTATGCATCAAAGACCTAACGTTACAAAAATCCTGCATCGCGCAAGCAGAGTTTACTGCTCGACTGGCATATACAGGATGTCAGGGACAGCCCTCCGCAAACTAACAGGGAGCATTCAGCTCCTTATTCTGAATCATATTCCACCGAAAATATTCTCAGGAATTTTTTTATTTTTTTATCGTATTTTCAGTTACTATTCTTTTATTTCAAAGTAAAATTACTTTATCTGTACGCAGAACTCCATTAATATAAATAAAACAGCTAAAATCAAAAAATCAGCCATGGATGTTGAAATACTCGGCGGCCGAAGGCTCGCTGCGCTGCCGTTCGCTACGCGCGTTTTGCCACGCCCACAGTAACGATACATTGCGTGTGAGGTAATAAAACAAATCAGATTTATTGGATTCCCATAACGTTCCTGAAATTTTTTTATTTTTTTTTATTTGAGATAGGTTTGCTCTTGACTCTAGTCTAGGTCAGAGATGACAGAGACAAAGTCGACGATGGAGCGAGCTTACCCAGAAGGCACCCACATACCGACGGAACACAGCAAGCTGCTTGGCGCCATACTCCAGTGGGATGGTGGTCGCGAGCCAGGTGGCCCCTTGCGGAGCCTACCACCGCTAAGTGGGATCGTTCAGCCGTACCACGGGCAAGCCCGAAATAATTTCCGAAATAATTTCAAGTACCGGTCATCTTAGTATGATATACTGAATTCACCCCATCAGTCTGCGGAGGGCAGTCCCTTACACCCTGTATACAACATCCAGACATCAACCGTCGGGCAGTAGCACACCAGACACAAGACCCGTCTAGTCAGAGGATCCTCCCTTTTTTTTAGAGAATGAGTGAACTTTACACCCTGTTCCTCATAGCCCTATAAGCACTGCACTGGCCTGCAAGAAACGCCTATCTAGCTAAGATACGAGGATGAGTCTGCGGCACCTGTCCCACCGCCGACGAGGAAGCTATCGATTATAGTCTCGCTCAAGAAACGTAACTACAAAAGATTGTAGGTCCCGTGTCAGCAAAAGAATCTCTTTATTATAAAGTGTCAAATTAAATTAGCTAGCGAAACTCCGCAGACGTGATAGGTACTTATCGATATCTAAACTAAACACAACAAAATAAAAATAAAAAAGATTTGATGATTTTTTTTTTTTGGAGTCAACAAGCATTGGTAGTGTTGTTACTTGAAGTATGAATTAAGAAAATCAATTTTTTTTTATTTATCGTGTTTAGATAACAATATATGTATACAGTATGGAAACCACATTTATGCAATAAATCAACCCACATACTTGTCTTGCTGACGATATACAAAAAATTTACGAAATCGGTCCAGTAATTAGGTCAAAAAGTATAGTTTTAATTTTGAGCAAATTTGAACACTAGAATTGGATCACTAAGTCAATGATTCAATGAACTTGAATCCTTGGACATGTGCTCAAAGAAAAAAAAAACATGTTCGGCGAACAATGGATTGGGCGCTGTGGTGCACCGCAGGTGGCTAGCTCGGTTGTCTAAACAGAGTGTTTACTTTTACTGAATTTATTTTAATATTTATTTTGTTTGAAAATTTAACTTTTTTAATTTACGGTTTTTAATTTAATATTTAATTCTGCTATACTTCTGTGGACTAGTATTACTTACGGTTTCATTTATTGCTTAAATGTGGGTTCCATACTGTATACAGTTGCGGACATATAATTAGGAACGCCTGATAACGAAGTCACTTTTGGATAAACAAGTTGCTGTTACTTTTGTATCAACTTACAGCCGAACCCAATAACCTACTTTCAGTAAAAGACAGATCGTTATTGATGGTAGACAGTATAATTCTATCTGTCCTTAAGTCAGGCCGGTAAGATTTCATAATCTCATATAGATTATTGGGACGTTAGAACCATAGATAGATAGGTTTTTCTATCTCCAGTATGTCAAAAGTGGTGATAGGTTATTGAGTTCAGCCGTTACAGATAACAACTTTGAACCACATATAATAATAGCTTTTTATGTAGGTTTTAATGATTCATACTCTATAATCAAAATAATTGCACTTCCCTATAAAAATCAATACCTACATCGTAAATTGGTTGTATTTCAAAAGTACTGGCTGCTGGACAAATACTTAATTAAGAACGCAAAAATATGTTCCCAATTTTGAACTTCGAAAACAAAATAACACATTTTTTGACGTCCCGACTATCGTTTGGTTACTTTCTCCCATGTTTTTTCAGTCAAAAGTGCATAATTATTTCAAAATCATGGGTAAAAAGGAAAGTTGTGATCCAGCAACCCGGAAAACGATTATGGCACTGTATGATCGTCATTGGTCGTATAAAAATATTGCTGATCATATGGAGTGCTCCAAAACTAAGGTTTATAACGCTGTAAATCACATCAAGAAATTCAACACTACCAAAAATGTTCGTCGAAAACCTAAATCGAGAAAAACGACCCGCTTGAAGATGCTTTGATTGTTCGTTCAGCGAAGACTGATCCATTTAAGGGTTCTGAAATTATAAGAAGGAAATTTTTTGGCAATGGAGGAGTATCAGGGCGTACAGTACGAATGGATTAACGGATGCAAAGTTATTTGGAAGAATCGCCCGGAGAGTACCACTTCTCAAGAACGTGCACCGAAAAGCAAGATTAGATTTCGCTAGAAAGTATGGCGACTGGACAGCAAGTCAATGGAAAAATATATAATTTTCTGACAAAACGAAGATAAATAGACTAGGTTGAGGTTCTGACGGTAAACAGTACGTGCGTCGACCGGCTAAGCAGGCATTGAATCCAAAGTTCACGAAAAAAGTAGTAGGGTAAAGTAGTAGCACCTAAAGCATGGGGGTGAAAACATAAAAGTTTGGGAACGTTTCTCAGGGCATGGTAGCATTAAGGCTACTGCTAACAGGCGTGACACGCGACGCGACACAAAGGCACCGCGTGTCGCGTGAGAGCGGTGCTTTTGTGTCGCGCGCGATTCGCGTCGCGTATCGCGCCTGTTTGCAGGGGCCATTACAGTTACCGTGACAACGGCACAGGCAACTGAAGGAACACGGGTGGGTTTTAGTCAGTAAAAGTCTGACCTGCCCTCCCGCTCCGCCCAGAGCGGGAGAAGTCAAAAAAATAAAAAGGGCACGGTAGCATGGTATGCATCGCCAGTTAAAAAGATTGAAGGTATTTTAGACCAATTTCAATACACTACAGGCAAATATTGGCGCGACACAAAGGCACCGCTCGGCGCGCGGCACGCGGAGCCTTTGTGTCGCGAGCGATTCGCGTCGCATGTCTCGCCTATTTGCAGGAGCCTTTATGCTAAGGAGGCGTTTACAATTTCAACATGATAACGATCCCAAACACACTTGCTCATTCAGTGAAAAAAATTCTTAGTGATCAACAAGTCACTGTGTTAGATTGGCCTGTAGACAGCCTAGATCTTAATCCAATCGAAAATCTATGGGGAGAAGTAATGAAGAGTTCGGCTGCTAAAATGGCAAGTAATTTGATTGAACTTTATGATGCCTCTGTCGAATATTGGAGCACTATTTCTGTTGAAACCTGTAAAAAATTAATAAATTCCATGCCCCGTCGCGGCAGAGCAGTTATTATAAGCAAGGGTCATCCTACAAAATATTAATGCTTAGTAAGCAATGGTAAAGCCTATTTAATAAGTATTGTTATTTTCATTAAATAAATTCTGATGTCGTTTAATAAATGATGTCATTTTACCCGTTCCTAATTATTTGTCCACAGCTAGGAAGTTTTGGATAAGTAGTTCAAATGTTCTATAGTTAAATTATTAATAGAATTTCAACTATTTTGTATATCTTGTATGTAGTATTAAAGTCTATTAAAATTGTTGTTTAACCAGGTTGTTAAAAGTTGTGCGGGATACACATTTATGTGCTGGGTTGGTGAGGAATAAAACCAGTGTTGAAGCTTGAAGCCTTCTTTAATCTTCTTGTAGTGTTCCTATTTCTTCAACTGCTGCCCGCTGACTGTGTCGATACCGTTGTTTTTGTTTTTGGGGAATGGCATCTCGCAGTTCAACCTATAGGAGGTTGTCGACTGCTTAACCGGGCTTTCCTGTGGATGCCTCAATAAATTAAGGCCTCCAGCCAGGCTTAAAACTAAGACTAAAAACTAAGCGACTACACGCTAAGGGCACCCCCTGTGGGGTACGGACCTCGGCTTAGGGCGTCGCTGGGAGAGGACAGCAATGGGACATGCTGGATCGGATTATTTGGGGGCAAATTTAGAATTACGGGCTCAGCTGCGCGGGCTGGCTCGAGCAAGGGTCGGGGTGGGTATGGACGGGGGCGTCGCGGTGGCCCTCGGCGGCGAGGGCGGAAGCACGGCGGTCTCGATTTGAGTTTCCGGATCGTGCTGGTGGCGGGATTACTCTCCTGGAGGAGAGTAATGGCGTCATCCGGGACGGTTAGGGCGTGCCTAGGACGGCGGATGCGACTTATGCGCGACGGTGTGTAGCGGGCGGCCGCCGCAATCAGGGGATTCGGGTGTTTGGAGGCAGATTCGAAGAAACGCTTGGCGAGGCGTTTCATGAACTGCTGGACGGTTGGGATTTTTAGATCAACGTGAAGAGACTCGTTGCGTACATAATAGGGTGCCCCCGTGACCTTTCTGAGGAAACGGTTCTGTAGGGTCTGCATCCTATGGAGCAAGTGTGGCTTAGCGTGCGCAAATACAACACAAGCATACGTCATGATGGGACGGATGACTGCGGTGTAGATGCGCAGCTTGCACTTAAGAGATAGTTTGCTACGCGCGGTCAGGATGAAATGAAGCCTGCCGAGAGCGCAAGCGGCACGCGAACGAGCCGTCTTGATGTGCTCTCTAAAGGTCAGGTGTTGATCTAAGATCACGCCAAGGTATTTGGCTTGCTTCTCCCAAGGGATCGGCTTGCCATACATGGTGATCGGGCTAGGAGGTGCGGAAGCGCGGATTCGCGGTCGCGTGAAAAGGACGGCCTGACTCTTATCGGGATTGACCTCAATCCTCCACTTCCGGAACCAGACGCCTAAAGCGTTTGCGGAGTTTTGGAGAGTTCTGGCGATAGAGTTCTGGCACCGCCCTGTGTAGTAGATTGTGTCGATACCGAAATCCCTCCAGATATTTATACTAAAATGGCTAACGAAATGTGGGCAGTCTGATTGGTCAGCCAATCAGAACACGGGAATTTTTATCCAATCAGAATAGAGTCGATTTCGGCACAGTTAGCTTAAATACGACGAAATTTTACCTTAATGAGAGCCGCGTGACATTATTGGCGTTTTTCTCTCGCTATTATCTATAAACCTATGGTAAAGCATATATTTTTACATTCTATAAACTAAGATCTATTTAACAAAAATACAAAATATAAGAAAACATGAAGTACTATTTACAAGACATCTTAACCTACTATGTGAACACTATAACTATACTACACATATAACTGTTTGTCAATTAGGTATTGTTACTGTCCCGCACAAAAGTTATTATCAGTAAATTGATACAAAAATAACAGCAACTTAATTGTTTATCGTAAAGTGAGTTCGGTATGTATCAGTTGTTTCTAATTATATGTCCACAAATGTATATTGTGAACGTCATCGACCCATCACGTCTGTGAAGTTTATACAGAAAACAAAACAGTTTTTTTTTTAAATTGATTTTTCAAGTGACCTGCGAGTGATGATGATGACCTCAAAAAAAAACTCATCAAATTAATTTGTTTTTCATTTTATCATGTTTAGGTATCGATACCCGTCATGTCTGCGGAGTTTCGCTAGCTAATTTAATTTGACCCTGTATTATTATGTAACTATTAGTAGTTGATCGCTGACTGTTCACACCACCGCACCGGCGAGAAGTCTGTCAAACAAACAACTCGTTTTTAGTTGCTAGCTCTACTCGCTTCTCGCCGCACCGCACGATGAGAAAGGCGCCTTATACCTAGAAGACTAGCATTCTAGGCATCAGGCTTGTCTAAGCCGTGCTACACAATTATTCGGGTCGGCATGATTCGGCACAGTCGGCTGGCAAATAATATTCGATTTTGCCGCAAGGCTATGCCGAAAAATGCCGCCCGAATAAGTGTGTAGCACCCCTTTACCCCTTACATCTTCACCTGTATCTTTCTATGTACTGCTGTAAAAGTTATAATTATAATGCACTAACTTTTCTTATTACAATATTATAGTCTCAACTTCCTAAAGACTGGCTGGTTGTTAAACACTCACGGTCTTACCCCTCAACCTTATGTTATGAGACATAATTAAATTTCTATTGTTACCGAACTGAATCAGTTTGCGTAACGGTTGAGGGGTCAAAGTAGAGCTACATACAGCACTTAACAATGTGTAACACTACAGGTAGACCGCTGTCTATTCTGTGTCACTGCCTTGTACTTGTTAAATAAATACCTATGAATTACAATGCTCAGGCGCAGGCTACGTCATCTACATTCATTATTATTATGACATGGCTCATTGTCATGAGACCTATATGCTGAATAGTATTCAGTGAATACTGTTATAGAGTCCATTCTAATATTACAAATGCGTAAGGAGACCAATGAAACGATGGCTGGACTGTATGAAAGATGACATGGCTAGAAAGGGTGATTACTGAGATTACGACTAATGGAGAATTCGGTATGGAAGAAAAATATATGTTGCGCCGACGCCGATCCCAAATAAATTGGGATAAGGGCAAGAGCAGTGGTGGCCCAGTGGTAACGGCTGCGACCTACGAGTTGTAGCTCGTGGGTTCGAACCCAGACAGGCGCTTTACTTTGTGTAAATTATTTCATCACCATGCTCTCAAAACGGTGAACGAAAACATCGGATTTCTATTTATTTTCTTGTTTCGTCCTTTTTAGACCCATATTTTAGGTAGTCGGGTTATAGTTTTTTTAACTTTATTTTTTATTTAATACTTTTCCGTTTCCCGATCGGGCATATACACTAGCCGTGCAATATCTACATCGTCGCATTCTAAGAAAGGGCACCAATAGGCACAAATAGGAACTGGCTTATTATTGAGCAGAGTCGAGATTTCTAAACGTAATGACAAACAAGTGACAACTATCTAAGTAATGAGGATAAAAACTGCCACTTGCTCACTTTAGATGTCACCACCATTGTCCGTCTTAAAATTTGACAGCTAGCTGTCAATATCCATACATTTTTTGTAAACAATCAACTTCTTTTACTCATAAATAATTAATATGCCCCGTTGCGCGGCTGTTGACTGCAAAAATCAGGCGACCCATGTATTCCCCAAAGATGTTAAAAGAAGAAAACTGTGGGAGAGCTCACCGAAGAAAAAATTGGAATCTCAATAATACGTCGAGGATACGTGCTATCCATTTTAAGCCTGAAGACTTTTATCAGAGAAATTAGTACACAGGTTGATGCTTTTTGTCATAAAACAGAGAACTAAGTGAGTTTTCGTTACATTTGTGGGTATTTATTTATATAAATGCATTATTTAAGGGTGTGTGTGATAAGAATATTTTCGAATGGACCAAAATATAGTAATATGTAAGTACCATCTAAGCTGCATTCGCTATGTTGCATTGTATTTAATACCCACATACCAAACTACTGCCTCGTTGGTCTAGTGGTCGCTAGCGCTACTGCTGAGCATGAGGTCCTGGGTTCGATTCCCACGTCGGGCTAATTGTTATTGGGTTTTTCTATCTGGAATTTCTCAGTAGCAGCCCGGAGTCTGGATTTGTGCCCGGTAGATGGCAATAGGCTCGCCCCCTATTACATGGGACTTAAACATAACTGTCGAAATGTGGGTGTACTATAGGTACCTACACCTCTGCCTAACCCTTCGGGGAAAACAAGGCGTGATGTTATGTTATACCAAACTACCTACTGCCTAATATTAACACATAACCTGCACTGAATCTCATAGTTATTTAGAATGTTTCGCACATATATAGATCCTTTTTGTATGTTCTAGGTGATGAAAATATCTATAAAAGGCTGAGGAAGGCTGATGTACCCTCTATTTTTCATTTACGAAAGTCAAACCAGTCAATCCGTCAGCTGAAGACAGATTCGTAGACATTTTTGTCCCGTTTTCGTATATTTTGTAATTGACACAACAGTGAACACATAAATAACAATGGCGGTTTGAAGACGGACAACAATGCTGCCACCTATGACGAGCGTTCAGGTTTTAACCCCATTTCAACAAATATGGAAACAACAATGAAATGACACGAGAAACACAACCAAGATCACCAAGACACTTAAACCTTTCAAATTCCTGAAAAAGAATTCGTCCGTGCAAAAAAAATTTGCCGCATATGACTACGCATCCTACTAATATTATAAATGTGAAAGTTTGTGAAGATGTTTGGATGTTTGCTACTCAATCACGCAAAAATGGCTGAACGGATTTGGATGAAATTTAGCACAGAGATAGCTTATAACCTGGATTAACACATAGGATACTTTTATCCCGGTGAACCGACATCCACGCGGGCGAAGCCGTGGGAAAAAGCTAGTCAAAACATAATGATAGCGCGATTCAGAAATATAAGATCCGTACAGCGCCATTTATCGAACGACGGATTAATCAAAGTGCTAATAATGTGCTGCATCTGCATTTTCTAATTAATTAATACTTGATTTACTTTCATAAGCTTTATATTCATTGTATACTAATGTGGGTGTACTATAATAGGTACACCTCTGCCTAATCCTTCGGGGAAACAAGGCGTGATGTTATGTTATTATAAATATAATACCGTTATAATCTAAAATTCTAACGTAATATTGGTTTGTTATTTACTTAAACGAGTAAATAAATGAAACGACTGGACCGCACAAACCGTACGACCGCATTGTTAGGGACCTAATTAAGGACTGAATTAAAGTGCAAATGAACTGTAATTCATTAATGTAATCCAACTAGGTACAATGACGTGGATGTTGGTAAGCGTATGGAGTGCGCGCGCGTGTCGTCGTCGGAATCCGGCTCGAAGGACCAATGTTAGCGCGAGGAGAAATAAAAGAGTGGACTGTAGGCTACAAGGTTAAGGGTATAAGGTTCCCGGACAAACAGTAAATAATCAGAGAGGAGTATCGTCCGTCGCTCTGGCCACTCGCTTCCACGAACTCCTCCGCGACGGACGATACTTCTCTCTAATTAAAGTATTTACTGTTTGTCCGGGAACCTTATAACTTTGTACTAACAAGGGCAATATACCAAGCCTTATTTCATACAGTCCACTCTTTTATTGCTCCCCGCGCTAACAGCATTTTAAACATATATATATATATTTTGACTTAAACAATATCCTACTAATATTATAAACGCGAAAGTTTGTGAGGATGTATGGATGGATGGATGTTTGTTACTCTTTCACGCAAAAACTACTGAACGGATTTGGATGAAAGGAGATGTTTGATTTTGGGCCAACACTATGTACACTATATAGATAAATAGGGAAAAAAATAAGGGACTTTCATAAAAATACAAACAAATTAATTTAAAGAAGAGTATAGGCGTACGAAAATTATTATTTAGGAAGGTTTTTATTATGATAACGCCATTTTTAGGGCAGCCATGACAGTTGTTTGACATGACGTTTGACGACTTTGACAGTTATATGTTTTGTGACGTGTTGACGTCTTTGACTCTGAATGATTATTAGGGAATTTATGTTCTGTGAGACAAACACAGCAATCAAATGTCATTATCAAAATGACATTTCTCCGCTGATCCACCATATTTATGTTGTGTTGCTCTCCTTGACCGAGTTAATTTGAATGCACATTAAAACGAAGTCAAATGAAAGAAAATTAACATAGAAAACGGTTACTATATTGTATAGCGATATTTACATATAGTGTACATAGTGCTAGCCCAGGCTCCATACATTTCTGGAACATCTCCTTTGGCACACAGATAGTTTATAACCTGGATTAACATATAGGATACTTTTTATCTCGATATCCCTACGGGATCGAAAAATTATGGATAAAAATAAAAATTAATAAAATTTATAGAGCCTATGTTACCCAGGCCATTATTACGACTCTATTGACACCTCATTCATTAAAATCGGTTCAGTAGTTTAGGCGCTACGGTGGAACATACAAACATACATATACATAGACTGCTAAAATCCTTACCGTTCCTTTTGGCTTCGCAATAGCCGGGTAAAAAAAATGAAATACAAAATACACGCAGAAGAAATCGCGGGCTACGCTAGTTGCATATTATAATGTGAATTGAGCCTACAATCTATATTCAGGGTTATTTTAAATTGGCTAGATAAACTCCGCAGAGGCGGTGGGTATCGATATCTAAATACGATAAAATAAAAAATAAAAAGATTAGACGTTTTTTTGGGAGGTCAATGACCGCTGTTACTGTTGTTACTTAATGTGTGAGTTGAGAAAAACTGTTTTCTTATGTTTTATCGTGTTTAGATATCGATAGCCATCACGTCTGTGAAGTTTACACAAAAAAGAAGAGATTTTTTAAATCAACTGATATTTCAAGTGACTACAACAACTGCAGTCAATAACCCCACAAAAAGAAAATCATCAAATTAATAATTTTTTTGTTTATCATGTTTATACAGAGTGCAAGGGACAGCCCTCCGCAGACTGATGGGGTGAATTCAATATATCATACTAAGATGACCGGTACACGAACGTTATGGGAATCCAGTAAACCTGATTTGTTTTATAACCTCATACACAATGTACCGCTACCGTCGCAGAACGCGCGTAGCGAACGGCAGCGCAGCGAGCTTTCGGCCGCCGAATATTTCAACATCCATTGCTGATTTTTTGATTTTAGCTGTTTTATTTACATAGTGCTACGCACAGATAATGTAATTTTATATTGAAATAAAGATATAGTAACTGAATATACGATTAAAAAAAATTAAAATCTCCCTGAGAATATTTCCGATGGAATATGATTAGAAATAAGAAGCTGAATGCACCCTGTTAGTTTGCGGAGGGCTGTCCCTTACACCCTGTAAATTAACACCCATCGCGTCTGCGAAGTTTAGCTTGCCAATTTAAAATAACCCTGTATGTTAAGTATCGCAGCACTTTACGAGGAGGGATCAAAAAGTAGTGAGAATGAGATGGAATATAATGACTATTGATAACATAATTATTTATTTTTCTACATAGTCTCAGAGTCTCTCTACACACCGAGTCCAGCGCTTTTCCAAGGCTTCAATCCCTTTAAAAAAAAAAAGTTTTGTCTTGGTCCTGCAAAAAGCTCTCCACGGCATCCATTACCTCGATATCGTCTTCGTACCTGTTTCCCCTTAAGTATTCTTTCAATTTGGGGAACAGATAAAAATCGCTAGGCGCCAGATCTGGTGAATAAGGGGGGTGGTCAACCAATTCGAAGCCAGCTTGCTGAATGGCAGCCATCGCAACTGCCGACCTGTGCGCGGGTGCGTTATCGTGATGAAACAGCACGCCCCTTCGAAGTTTCCCTCTCTTTTCTCTCCGATGGCTTTCCTCAACTTGGGAATTAAAGCTGCATAATATTGGCCTGTAATAGTGGTTCCACGCTCCAGATAATCAATCAACAATATCCCTTCTGAGTCCCAAAATATTGAGGCCATAACCTTGCCAGCCGATGCCACGGCACGAAACTTCTTCGGGGTCGGTGATGATGGCCGTTCCCATTGCGAAGATTGCTGTTTTGTCTCGGGATCAAAATGATGGACCCATGTTTCGTCCATTGTTACGAAACGAGACAAAAAGTTTTCAGAATCTTCTTGAAACTTGTCCAACAATATCTTCGAAATGTCAAGTCGATTTTGTTTCTGACTGTCGGTTAACATTCTCGGCACCCATCTTGCGGAGACTTTTCTCATATTCAAAGATTGTTTCAATATGGATTGAATGCTTCCATATGAAATGCCCGTTTTTTGAATTAAGTATCGGATGGTAACTCTTCGATCGCTCAATACAATTTTCTCGACTTTCGCAACATTTTCTTGGGTGACTGACGTCGATGGACGGCCGCAATGATGTTCGTCTTCCGTGCTCGTTCTCCCTACTCGAAATTGAGAAGCCCACCTTGCGACAGTGGAATACGGCGGAGCAGACTCTCCTAATGTTGCCTCCAAATCGCAATGAATTCTTGCGTCAATAGCTTTTTTAAACAGAGGTATTTAATAACGGCTCGCACTTCGTTTTTCTCCATTTTCGAGAACACGTTCCGACACGATGCAAACAAATGACTACATTCACAAAAAAACAAGAGAATCGAAGATTTTTTTCTTTATTAATATCACAAATATGTATCTGAGCTATGCCTGCCAGTATTTTTTTTTTTCTTACCAAGGAGTATGTCGTTCTCACTACTTTTTGATCCCTTCTCGTACTTAGAAAAAAAGTTAATTACGAATTCATTAAATTGAATTTTAGTAGGTATGACAAACAAGGTTCATTCTAATAATTAAAAGTTATAGGCGGTAACAATCCGTTAATTTACATGTTTATTGAGACCTTGCTATTACAAATAACTAGTTTTATTCACTTACACAGGTAATAGCGGATTTATTTAAAATAGCAAGATTGTATTGATTTATTAATACCTACATTCAGTACACTAGTAAAATGATAGATTTTACTATTTACACGTGTATAGATTACGAGAGATTGTAGTTGTATAAAATACTTAGTTTGTGCGATCTAGTAAGAGTTCTTTTTAACTCAAACTCAAAGCATTTATTTCAATTAAACCAATTACAGGCACTTTTGAATTGTTAAAGAGTCAGTCAGTTAGTCAGAAAATTGAAGCTAGTCGCCCATTCCAAAACGTAGATCTCTATGGAGAAGAATGGGCAAGAAACTCCATGGACACTCTTTTAAATCAAAATTGTTACAAAATCCTGGGTACATTGTTCTTGTTGCTTCTATACGTAAGAACAATGTAAAAAATAGATAATTAAAACAATTCAAAATATAAGATTAAAAATGAGCCCTGGCAGCTAAGAGATGACCAGTCTCCACTGACGGCGCCCGTTCACGAACATGACGCGTGGTTTAGGGTTCCATATCCAAAGTGTGCCAACGGGTCCCTATTACTAAGGCTTCGCTGTTCGTCACAAACTCACAAATAATATAAATTTAAAAATTAAAGGGGGTTCCCATAAGAGAAACGTGTAACAAATAAAGACCACCACCAAATAAATAACCTAAATAAACACCAGTATAAAATGGCATATGCTGGAGAAGAATGATTGTGCGAAGAAATTTAAAGAGCGAGTGGTGGATAAGATGATAGATATGGGGGACATGAATGATCGAAGTGTAAATGAATGTTGGAGTGAAATGGCGGGGTATATTAGGAGTGCAGCGAAAGATATTTTGGGAGAGACTAAAGGAAAGGGTACGATAGATAGGGATACATGGTGGTGGTCGACAGAAATACAGAATGTGTTGCAGGATGAGAAGAGAAAGTTCAAGGAATGGCAGAGTGTTGAAGATGAGAATGTTAGTTTGAAAACAGAAAAAAAGTGTCAGTATGATGCTCTAAACAAAAAAGCCAAATAAAGCTGCTGTGGCCATAGCGAGAGCAAAAGCCCAGGACAAGCTTTATGACACACTGGATAGTCCAGCAGGCCAAAAAAACCTATACCGGCTTGCTAGAGCTAGAGCGAGAAAGATGAGGGATGTTTGTCAGATAAAATGTATAAGGAATTAAATTGGAGTAGTGCTTTCGGATGATCAGAAAATTAAGGATAGGTGGAAGGGATATTTTGAAAGACTGATGAATGAGGAGAATGACTGGAGTGGTGTGCTTGAGAATAAACAAGTAAATGAGCGGTTAGTGAGAATGATTAGTATGGATGAAGTGAGAATAGCAGTAAATGAAATGAAGAATGGTAAAGCAGTAGGTCCAGACGGAATACCAGTTGAAGTATGGAAGTTATTACGGGTAGATGGATGGACGTGGTTAGCTTTATTCTTCAATAAATTGTTGCTGGAAGAAGCCATACCTGACGAATGGTGTAACAGTTCGCTGGTGCCCATCTTTAAAAACAAAGGCGATGTGCTGGAGTGCAACAACTATAGAGGAATAAAACTAATATCACATAGTATGAAGGTTTGGGAAAAAGTTATTGAAAGGCGACTGAGAGAAGAGAGTGAAATTTCGCAAAACCAATTCGGTTTTATGCCTGGTCGGGGAACAACAGATGCCATCTTTGCTATCCGCCAGCTGTGCGAGAAATACAGAGGTGCGCATAAAAACCTGCACATGGTATTCATTGACCTCGAAAAGGCATACGACTGAGTGCCTCGTGAAGTTTTGTGGTGGGCCCTTAAGGAGAAATGTGTGCCAGGGAAGTATGTGCAGTTAATTCGAGCGATGTACAGTCGATGCAGTATCCAAGTCCGGTCTACAGTGGGCACTACCGGCAGCTTCAATGTGGCTGTCGGCTTGCACCAAGGGTCAGCACTCAGCCCTTACCTCTTCGTGATGATAATGGACGCTCTTACGTCGGATATCCACGAAGAGGCGGCCTGGTGTATGCTGTTCGCTGATGACATTGTGCTGGTTGCTGAGAGCGGTTTAGAGATCCAGAGCAGATTGGACGTGTGGTGGGCAAGACTGGAGACCGCTGGCCTGAGATTAAGTCGGACCAAAACCGAATATTTGTTTCGTGATTTTGGCGGTCTCTCCAGTCCTGTGCCCATATCTCTCGCCGGAACGCCCGTACCGAGCTGCTGTGACTTCCGGTACCTCGTGTCGTTTGTCCATGGGGATGGCGAAGTAGACCGAGACGTAACGCACCGGATCAACTCAGGATGAACTCAGGATGGATGAAATGGCGACAGGTCACAGGAACAACTTGCGACCCACGGATGCCTCTCAGATTAAAGGGAAAATTTTACAAGTTCGTGATAAGGCCTGTTGTACTGTATGGATCGGAATGCTGCGCCGTGAAGAAGACGGATGAAAAAAGATTGCATGCAGCGGAGATGAGAATGTTGAGATAGATGTGGATGTGTGGAGTGACGAAAATGGATAAAGTAAAAAATGAGTTTATAAGTGGAAGTTTGAAAGTGGCGCCAGTGACAGAAAAGTTGAAAGGAAATCGTTTGACTTGGTATGGACATGCGAAGAGGAGGGAGGAAACGCATGTGACTAAAAGTGTGATGAATATAAATGTTGATGGATGGAGAGGGAGAGGAAGGCCAAGGAATGGATGGATGGATTGTGTGAGAATGATATGAAAGAAAAGGGAGTGAATGATAGCGTGACTTTTGACAGGGGAAAATGGAAAGAGAAAACGTGTTGCGCCGACCTCAAGTAACATGGGACAAGGGCAGGAAGATGATGATGATGATTTTGTTACAAAGGTGTTGACGGATGTAATAAGACAATTAGTTTACAAATCTTTACGAACCGCTGTTTTACAAAGCATAGATATTATTTTAGCGTAGAAATACAGACAACCTATGGTAACAGTTTGACATTACCAGCGCCTTTATTTCCTAGTCATAAGGGCGGTTTTTGTAGGTAGCGTTACAACAACCGACGTGCGGTTGACCATACTAACCAGCACCAGATACCACCTTGCTGACTTGCTATTATTTTTCATAGGGCATGAGCTATTTTTATAGAGTTCGTGCTGATAAGAAAAGAAGATTGCTAGAACTCATTAAATTAATAAAACAGCATTACGCCTTTGTTCCAGGGGTAGGCTAGGCAGAGGTGATGAGAGGTAGGCTTATGATAGCTTGCGACGACTAGACCAATGAGGCAGTCAGTCTCATTCATATTAACGTCGGACAGAAATCCATTTTTGTATAAAAATGACATTGTTAACTTACTTGCAGCTTCAGATGCGGGAGTTTGTATTGAAGTACTGGTTGGAGCAGCTGCTATCATTAAATTGGGTCCTGTAAACAATAAACATGTTTTAGAACAAGCTTACTGAATTACTAATCTAGCATAACATAATCTGTTTCTCAATAGACGTCAGTGTGGAGCATGAGGCTGCAATAATTTATTGAATTTATCACATACCTACTAAAGAATAAAACTATAGTATAAATAAAGAAGTTTCTATGAATAAATAATAAACTAAGGATAGACAACCGGTATCTCATCATGAGGAGTGATTTTATTTAAAACTTTTCCAAATCATTTGTAGGTACTTTTAAATTGTTTCTAAGGGCTCCTGTGCATACCGCTAACTCCATCTAGGTCTACCATAGTGTTGCTCATGATGAATGATATTGATTTCGGTAAATTGGCTTTAAAATACACGTCAAAAATAAATTAAGTTTTAAAACTAGACGAGGTTAGTGTTTCCTATCCAACTGCCCTGGAAAGAAACACCGAAACCAAACTCAGAGGTCACAGTCTCTTTTAAGTCCAGACATAATTTTAGTCAGGTCATATGAGGACCATTCAGATTAGTGTCTGGGATAGTCTTTTGAGCATGCATTTGTGTAAAGACCTGTAAAATGGAATAAACAGATGCTTACTAGTCCGAATGCTAACGGTGACCGGATGTAGTGTTCTGGAGCGCATCACCAGTACAGTTCGGTATCGATCCGGCCGCGCGTTGGTGGACCACCAGGCTAGAGCCGCCACCACCACCACGAGTACCACGACCACAAATTGCACGACTTCGTCACCAACACCGTCGATCATCGTCATCGTGAGGCACCTGGACAACAAACATGTACTTATTTGTTGAGGAAAACTTCATAACCACAAATACCTAACGGGTGTAAAAAGCCGTTTGACGAAGCCGAGAGTCACTTGTTCTTCCTGTCAGTGTGATCATTTTTAGGGTTTCGTACCTCAAAAGGAAAAAAACGGAACCCTTGTAGGATCACTCGTGTGTCTGTCTGTCTGTCCGTCTGTCACAGTCGATTTGCTCAGAATCTAATGGAGCGATTAAGTTGAAATTTAGTACACATCAATTTCTATGACCCAAACACGGATGTGTTACGTAAATAAATGAAATTTGAATATGGGGGTCACTTTGGAGGGCAAATAAGAAAATTAAAAAAAGAAGTTTTGCAAGCTATACCGTGTTAAATATGAAATGAAAGGGCTTACTGTGGTTTTTTTATCATTTTAAAATAAATAGTTTTAAAATTATTTAAGAAAATAGACAAAAATTGACCATACCCCTCTTATCTTCGAAACTACTGAGCCATTATTTTTTAATACAGAAAATAGTTCTATATCTATAGACTAGCACTTAGCCCGCGACTTCGTCTACGTGAATTTCATACTTTACTCTAAAAAAATTTACGCCCCCTCCACCCCCTTTGCAAGGTTTTTGTCAAAAAGTAATGTTAACGATCGTTATAATTTATTTAGTTATATTCGGGCCAATTTTTAAGTATATAGATCAAAAAAAAAATTTTTTTAAAGCGTTTGGTAGGTACCATTCCATTGTATGACTTATGTATTATTTATACCCATTTTCGAGTTCATTGAAGCAAGCAGTGAAATCCATACCACTTTATTACCCTTTTCCACCCCAATACGAGTTAATTTTTGAAAACCCTGAAACATGTACTTTTCTATTTTTTGTTTTAAGTATTAGTGCCGAGTTTCGAGTTCATCTGACAGCGCGTTAAAATTTTTCCTTACTAACTGACACCCCCTAAACTTCCGTGAGGGGTTGTTTTAAAAAACTAAAAGCAACAATCTTTATTATTTACTGAGGCAAATATTGCCAAGTTTCAAGTGTACCAAAGGAATAAGATTTTTCATATAAACTGTATCCCCTCTTTTCACCTCCACAGGGGTGGAATTTCCAAAACTCGTTTTGGATTTTTCATAACTTGAATCAAAGATTTACTGCAATAAAATTGGTAGATTTCCGGAAAAAAAAAAACATTTTTCGTCGAAAATTTTATGAGTCCTCGCTCCATAGCGTCCCTAAGGCTACACTCCAACCGAAGGCTATAGGCTATTTAGCATCACGCTAGGACCCTAAGGACTCGAGCAAAAAGAAAAAAAGTCAGGAAGCACGCTAAGCGAAAATTAAGTCATAGCACGGGCAGGCGATGCGATGCGACGTGGTGGGTCTGGGGGATGAGAAATTTCACGCGGACGAAGTCGCGGGCATAAGCTAGTATTCTATAAGCCTGTTTATTATTATCTTTTTGATTTTCCGTGGATTTGTGTCTGCGACGTCACCATCCTTTACCTGTATAGACGATGGTGACGTGTCGTAGTCAAAGAACAGGTGATTTTAATAGGGTAAAATGATTTTTTTAGGCTACCTTTTGACTTTTAAATAATATTTTTCTGCAGCACAAACCCGCAACCGCAATGCGTACTCTCCAATCGAATTACAGTATACTTTATTAATTACTAGCGACCCGCCCCGGCTTCGCACGGGTGGAGTTTAGAAAAATAAAAAGAGGTGAACTCACCAATAAATACACACTATTGTCGTATACATAACATAACATAACATAACATCACGCCTTGTTTCTCCGAAGGGGTTAGGCAGAGGTGTACCGAGGAGTGTCGTATACATATTAAACATTTAATTTGCAATAAAAGTTACTTAAGGTCAATAATCGAAATGAAAACTATCCTATCTTTTAAGTTGAACCAAATTAGACATAGTGACCAAATTTCATCAAGATCGGTTAAGTAGTTTCGAAGTTCATTCAGGACATACATCGTGACACGAGATTTTTATATATATAAAAAGATAAGTTGTAGGTACTTACTGTGCCTTAAATTAAAGAGCAGCGCAGCTTAAGAATGAAAACATAGTATGACTCATGATCAGAGATCGGAATAGGTAGAATATATAATACATATTTACCTAAACTTCGAGGAAGTAACATCAAGTGGATAAAGTGTACAATTAAACGCCGACAGACACTACGCCGACAGACTGAACACCGACAAGACTTTATTTCGACGGGACTCTTCACCGACAGACTGACAGCAGGTCCTATTTCTGTCTGCAGGATTAAAAGGAACCTAGCCAAACCGAACCTCGAGGTGCCCCTGACGTCGACGGTCTAGGGTTAGGATTTTCGAGTCAGGTTCGGAATAATCAGAAGTAAGGATGCCCTGTATAAAAAGTCCAATAAATAATTCGTGATTTTTAAATTCCGGGTGTTTAGAGGTGGTATTAATTATCCACTCTATCTTAATTACTCCCTCGAAGTTTAGGTAAATATATTCTACCTATTCCGATCTCTGCTCATGATAATGCAAACATTTTCAGTAATATCAGTAAAACAAGTAATAAAAAAAAACGTGTGCGGTCAGGGGACCCTCGTCAGGAACGAAGTTCCTTCTCACGTATGATTAAAAAAAAACGAAATTTTCGCAGCTGCCATCTTGGATTTACATTTTGACCTCACCATCGGCTTTAGCACCCTCGAAAACTATGAAAACGACACCCATGACGAAAAATTTGCAAATAATGCAACTGCAGTAATTTCGACTCAAAGTATTAGGTAGGGGAAAAAGTCTTTTCGCATTAAAGTATGTATGAACTTGTAATAAAATCTCTTTGGCTATACTATTTGTATCTGGCTGGTTTTGGTATCATTGAAAGTTTAAATTTTAAAGAACATAATTCCAAATTCAAATTAGGAAAATTTGTGATTTTCATTTGTTTTTCGTATTGTCAAGATGAGTGAATCTAATGAAGAAATTCTATACATTTTAAAATTTTACTACAAAAAAGGTAAAAATGCAACGCAAGCCGCGAAAAAAAATTGCGATGTTTATGGACCTGGTGCAGTGTCTGTGAGAGTAGAACAAATTTGGTTTAAGCGTTTTCAATCCGGAAATTTTGATGTCAAAGATGCACGTCGCTCTGGTCGCCCTATTACGGATAAAATGGATGCCATTTTTGAAAAAGTGGAGCAAGATATCAGTAGTTACGACGGAGCTGAAGAACTGGGAATTGACCTCAAAACAGTTTTGGCGCATTTGGTACATAAAAAAGCTCGATATTTGGGTACCTCACGAGCTCACTGAAAGAAACCTAATGAACCGTGTACTCATTTGTGATTCTTTATTACGACGTAATGAAACCGAACCATTTTTAAAGAAGCTGATAACTGGTGATGAAAAGTGGATCACGTACGACAAGAACGTGTGAAAAAGGTCGTGGTCAAAGGCCGGTCAGGCTTCACAGACTGTGGCGAAACCCGGGTTAACTCGCAACAAGGTGATGCTGTGTATGTGGTGGGATTGGAAGGGCATTATTCATTATGAGCTGTTACCACCAGGCAGGACCATCGATTCTGAACTCTACTGCGAACAACTGATGAGATTAAAGCAAGAAGTTGAGAGAAAGCGGCCGGAATTAATCAACAGAAGGGGTGTGGTTTTTCATCATGATAACGCTAGACCTCACACATCTTTAGCCACTCAGCAAAAATTAAGAGAGTTTGGCTGGGAGGTGTTAATGCATCCGCCGTATAGTCCACTCCTGACCTTGCACCTTCAGATTTCCACCTGTTTCGGTCTCTTCAGAATTCTTTAGGCAGTGTCAGGTTAATATCACGAGAGGACTGCCAAAACCACTTGTCGCGGTATTTTGATCAGAAGTCCCAAAATTTCTATAGCAATGGGATCATGTCCCTACCTACAAGATGGCAAAAAGTTATCGAACAAAATGGTACCTACATACTTTAGTTAAATGTGAATAAACTATATTAAAAAATGTTTTGAATTTTCTTAAAAAATGCGAAGAAACTTTTTCCCCTACCTATTAAATAAGTAGGTAAGTGGTGTTTGTCTTTCTTTTCTTTTGTTCTTGATTATGTTACAGTCATAAGTCAAGGATAATAGGTACACTTGTGGAAATATAAGATCGCATTATAAATATGTATGTCGTAATACTGAATTATTAATTTCTCTATATTGCATACATTGGGAAATACAAAGTTATAAATAAATTCATATTTTATCAGCCAGGGCATGACCCCAATTAAGATTAGAATCCTAGAAATTAAATCAGGTCTCTACAAGACATGTTTTAACTTTAATTGTGTTATTTGTTGTTTTTAGACTGTTTTTAATTCATTTTGAAATGACTTCATCAAATTGTTACCTATTTATAAACTTATAAATTGTGCATTCCATTGATAAGATTACTTTAAGGGGGAAGCGCTAAGGCAGTCCGCGAAATTCAAATTTTCTTACGATTTTTGCAATTTGCAGCTCAGTGTCTGGGTGTATGTTTATTAAAGTATGATTCGTGACCGTAACAAATATGTATTTACAGAATTATAACCATTAAAACAATTCCTTACGTTAGATAATCCTGATTTATCCGTGTCGGTCTCGGAGAAAGAATAGACCACCCCATCTCATCCCGTGGGTGTCGTAGGAGGCGACTAAGGGAGCTCAACACCCAGTGCATACCATAAAGCACTTTGGGTCACCCGCGCGATGGCGGGTAAACCATCAACAATCGCATTCCCAAGGAGGGTTGGTGTCAGGCTGGCGGCCGACTGAATAACTGTGCCAAAACCTTAAGCAACATGAGTAAAAATGATATGATGCGCGATAGAGCTAGGGCGTACCCCACAGGCGACGCGCAGGGGCAGCACCCGGCTCCTGCGGGAAGTGGACAAGGGTTGTTGCACCACCCCGGGCGGAGGCAACGTAAAAAGCGAGCCCGAGAAGTGAGACTGAGGTATGCAAGTTGGAATGTTGGGACGATGACTGGAAGAGCATTATTGGATGTATTAAAAAGAAGACGAATAAATGTGGCGTGTCTGCAAGAAACAAAATGGAAAGGAACGAAAGCGAGGGAAATTGGTGAAGGATACAAGTTTTTCTACTGTGGAAGTGACGGGAAAAGAAATGGCGTGGGAATAGTATTAGACAGTAATTTGAAAGGAGGCGTGATGGAGGTAAAAAGAATTAATGATAGATTGATAGTTGTAAAAGTGACGTTAGAAAATGTAATACTAAATGTAATTAGCATATATGCACCGCAGGTAGGATGTGATGAAAGAGTGAGAGAGAAGTTTTGGGAGGACTTTGACACAGTTTTGATGAACATCCCGGTGCATGAGGAATTGATAGTTGGAGGTGATTTTAATGGACATGTGGGAAGAATGAAAGGGGTTTATGGAAGAGTGCATGGAGGGGGGGGGGGGGGATTTGGTAACCTAAATAATGATGGAGAGACACTGCTGCAACCCACTTCCGCATTTAACCTGGCAGTAGCCAGCACCTAGTTTCAGAAGAACGACGGACACCTAATTACGTACAAAAGTGGCAATCACAAGACGCAAATTGATTATTTTCTAGTACGACGCAACAACTTAAAGTACATCAAAGACTGCAAAGTACTACCGGGAGAAGATTTAGTCTCACAGCATAGGCTCCTAATTATGGAAATGGTCTTAAAAATAAAGCTCAATCAAAACAAAGAGCGACCTCCCCCTAAAATAAAATGGCATATGCTGGAGAAGAATGATTGTGCGAAGAAATTTAAAGAGCGAGTGGTGGATAAGATGATAGATATGGGGGACATGAATGATCGAAGTGTAAATGAATGTTGGAGTGAAATGGCGGGGTATATTAGGAGTGCAGCGAAAGATATTTTGGGAGAGACTAAAGGAAAGGGTACGATAGATAGGGATACATGGTGGTGGTCGACAGAAATACAGAATGTGTTGCAGGATGAGAAGAGAAAGTTCAAGGAATGGCAGAGTGTTGAAGATGAGAATGTTAGTTTGAAAACAGAAAAAAAGTGTCAGTATGATGCTCTAAACAAAAAAGCCAAATAAAGCTGCTGTGGCCATAGCGAGAGCAAAAGCCCAGGACAAGCTTTATGACACACTGGATAGTCCAGCAGGCCAAAAAAACCTATACCGGCTTGCTAGAGCTAGAGCGAGAAAGATGAGGGATGTTTGTCAGATAAAATGTATAAGGAATTAAATTGGAGTAGTGCTTTCGGATGATCAGAAAATTAAGGATAGGTGGAAGGGATATTTTGAAAGACTGATGAATGAGGAGAATGACTGGAGTGGTGTGCTTGAGAATAAACAAGTAAATGAGCGGTTAGTGAGAATGATTAGTATGGATGAAGTGAGAATAGCAGTAAATGAAATGAAGAATGGTAAAGCAGTAGGTCCAGACGGAATACCAGTTGAAGTATGGAAGTTATTACGGGTAGATGGATGGACGTGGTTAGCTTTATTCTTCAATAAATTGTTGCTGGAAGAAGCCATACCTGACGAATGGTGTAACAGTTCGCTGGTGCCCATCTTTAAAAACAAAGGCGATGTGCTGGAGTGCAACAACTATAGAGGAATAAAACTAATATCACATAGTATGAAGGTTTGGGAAAAAGTTATTGAAAGGCGACTGAGAGAAGAGAGTGAAATTTCGCAAAACCAATTCGGTTTTATGCCTGGTCGGGGAACAACAGATGCCATCTTTGCTATCCGCCAGCTGTGCGAGAAATACAGAGGTGCGCATAAAAACCTGCACATGGTATTCATTGACCTCGAAAAGGCATACGACTGAGTGCCTCGTGAAGTTTTGTGGTGGGCCCTTAAGGAGAAATGTGTGCCAGGGAAGTATGTGCAGTTAATTCGAGCGATGTACAGTCGATGCAGTACCCAAGTCCGGTCTACAGTGGGCACTACCGGCAGCTTCAATGTGGCTGTCGGCTTGCACCAAGGGTCAGCACTCAGCCCTTACCTCTTCGTGATGATAATGGACGCTCTTACGTCGGATATCCACGAAGAGGCAGCCTGGTGTATGCTGTTCGCTGATGACATTGTGCTGGTTGCTGAGAGCGGTTTAGAGATCCAGAGCAGATTGGACGTGTGGTGGGCAAGACTGGAGACCGCTGGCCTGAGATTAAGTCGGACCAAAACCGAATATTTGTTTCGTGATTTTGGCGGTCTCTCCAGTCCTGTGCCCATATCTCTCGCCGGAACGCCCGTACCGAGCTGCTCCGACTTCCGGTACCTCGGGTCGTTTATCCAAGGGGATGGCGAAGTAGACCGAGACGTAGCGCACCGGATCAACTCAGGATGGATGAAATGGCGACAGGTCACAGGAACAACTTGCGACCCACGGATGCCTCTCAAATTGAAGGGAAAATTTTACAAATTGTTCTTCTATTTGTTATGAACTTTTTACAGATATATTTTTTGGAAGTATTGCTTTCATAAGCTTCAAGCAAAATTAGAAAAACATCAAAAAAATCATCGGTTAGACTCCTCTTCCGATTTATTTTTGATCGAGCGAAGTTTTCGAAATCATGTTTTGAACCACAAAAAGTCAAAGTACATATAGTCAACTACAATATATATTTTTTTTGGCTTTAAACAATCACTATTTGTTTGCTTATTATTGAATCAAAGTGATGCAATATTAGGTATAGATCGCCTTAAGAATTCATGAAATAGTCATTCAATAGAATTGCTTGGTCTAAGAGAGTTGTATTGATAACTTTAATGATTATAATTCTGTAAATACATAATTATTTGTTTCGGTCGCGAATCATATTTTAATCAACATACAACCTAATACTGACCTGCAAATTGCAAAAAACGTAAGAGAATTTGAATTTCGCGGGCTACCCTGACGCTTTCGCATTAAGGGGGAAGCCCTAAGGTAGCGCGCGAAATTCATATTTTCCTATGATTTTTGCAATTTGCAGCTCAGTGTCTAAGTGTATGCTGATTAAAGTATGATTCGAAACCTTAACAAATATGTACGAGTATTTAAAGAATTATAATCATAAGAGTCAGTAATACAACTCTTAAGTTAGTATAATCCTCAAATGTCAAGATTTTATGAAATAGTCATTCAATAGGATTACTTGGTCTTAGAGAGTTGTATAATGGTTGACGGTTGTTGTATGTTGTTGGATGACTTTAATGATTATAATTCTGTAAATACATACACTACCGTCCAAAAGTTTGGAAGCAGCAAGGTAAAATCAAATAAAACAAAGTCATTTCAATTTCAATGTATTGAAAAAAAATTAAAATAGAAACAAAAACTAATTTAAGCAGAGCAAAAATTTTAGGTGTACAATATACAATTAAATTCATTTTAGCTTCATCAAAGTGTCCTCCCTTTTCCTTTAATAGCTTCTTGCATATTCTAGGCATTCTATTAATTAATTAATTAAAATAATCTTCATCTAATTTGTTCCATTCACTCTCTAATAGCTTCCACAAATGTTCTGAGCTCGTAGGAGAACGATTTTTCACCCTTCTATCGAGTTCATCCCAACCAAGCTCAATGGGAGAATGATCAGGTGATTGAGATGGCCAATGCATGATGTTTACGATTTTTTCATATTTTTTCTTGTTCAAAAAGATCTAGCACAGTTTAGAAGAATGCTTAGGATCATTATCCTGTTAGAAAATGAATCCAGGACCAATTAGATTTAGTCTACTGGGTACAGCGGAATTTTGAAGAATTTTCAAGTAATAAAGTATTTTAATTAATTAATTAATAGAATGCCTAGAATATGCGAGAAGCTAATAAAGGAAAAAGGAGGACACTTTGATGAAGCTAAAGTTTAATTTTATTTTATATTGTATGTAAAATTTTTGTTCTGCTTAAATTAGTTTTTGTTTTTGTTTATATTTTAATTTTTTATCAATACATTGAAATTGAAATGACTTTGTTTTGTTTTATTTGATTTTACCTTGCTGCTTTCAATCTTTTGGACGATAGTTTATTTGTTATGCTCCCATATCATATTTTAATCAGCATACACCCAGATACTGAGCTGCAAATTGCAAAAATCATAAGAAAATTTGTAGTTTGCAGGCTATCCTGGCACTTTCGCCATAAGACATATGTCGCATTTTGTCACCTTCCTCTATCAGACGGGACCAAATTTTTAAGAATATTAAATGAAAAGGTGCTTTTTTGAAAAATGTAATCAATTGGCGAATTAATAAATAATATTAATTTAATAGGTAATTATTAAAAACACATTTCAATTGTGCTATCTGAAGGAGCTCGTAGCTAAGTAATAACAGCTGCACGAGTCGATCCATCAGGTTAAGCTACGCTTGCTGGGGTTGGTTCGTGGATGGGTGACCATCTTTACATACCGAGACTCTTCCGTGCCTCGGAAAGCACGTTAAGCCGTTGGTCCCGGCTGTCATTCGTGGATCTTTGACAGTCGTTACGGGTCATCAGAAGCCCGAAAGTCTGACAACCAGTCTTACCAAGGGGTATCGTATTGCCCAGGTACTGGGTTGTGGAGGTCAGATAGGCAGTCGCTCCATGTAAAATACTGGTATTCAGCTGCATCCGGTTTGACTGGAAGCCGACCCCAACATAGTTGGGAAAAGGCTAGGCAGATGATGATGATTTCAATTGTGCTATCTAATAAACTCAGCTCAATAAATATTATGATCTGCTTTTGAGATGAGTTAAATAAAATGCAATGAAAAGGGACAAGGTATAAGGGTGAAAATAATGATGTTTGCCTCAAAGAAGACATTTTCTGCTTTTTACTGGGGTTGCAGTCTCACAAGATAATTTATTTTCTATCTCATTGAAAATTTTAATTTTTTACTTTACATGCCTATTGGGGCATGTAAAGTAAAAAAAAAAATACAAATGTATTAACATTTATTATGAATTCTGTAAGTAATCACCTGTTGTATGTGTTTGCAGTTTGTGTCAGAATTTGTAGTTGTGACTAATAGTTTAATTAATGAAATGTAATCTAAAATATGTAGGTGTGTAAATAAATATTTATAATATTCTCAACATCACTGTGAAGTTAAAGTTAAAGTAAGCAATGTTGAATAATTGATACTATATACTCTATGCACAATCTTGTTTTGCTAAAACATTATTTATACAGCGGGCTGAGGCTGACTTTACTAGAATATGATAGTTTACATGCCTCTGATTAATGCATAAATAAACTTTCCATTTGCTTTTTAAAACTGACTAGTATATGGCCAAAACAACACACTCAACACAACATTCAACATTCACACCACATTTTAGGCTGTTACAAGTTTTTATCAAGTCAAATTAAGGCTTAAACAAACAACAGATTAATTACCAGTAGGTATTTTATATCTACCATTTATTGAATGTTATGTAGGTAGACAGTGCGTCAGACGATATAGGGCCAACTTTTATAGACAGCATCTATTTTAAATGCCTCGCCTTTCTAGATCAGACCAGATTCAAGGTCAGATGGAATTTAAAAACCAAAAATCTTTACCTCGCACTTCTTCGGTTAGAGCTCCGCACACAGCAAACAGCAGAATTGGCAAATATTTACAATTATTGCGACTCAATGCCTCCGTGGTAATAAAACATCTCGAATAGCTAAAGCCACACCGACACTTGAAGCACAAACCACTAAAATATTTAATTACAACTTCACTTGAAATTGTTATCAATGTGACGACAATATTGTCAGTTTTACGTGTAAAAATTTGTTTTATTTTTAATCCGACATTTGGACAACTCAAGATCACAAAATAGAATAAAATCTGTACAACAGATTAAAAATGAAAATTGTCTACACCATAGATAACTGTATATAAGTCTACAAAAACCGCCCAGTTATCTTACACAATTTCGTCCCTGATAGTATTTTACATACAGAATCGCTGAGTGGAAACTGCTGGAGAGGAAAAGATATAAATATTTTAAAGTAGCAAAACTAGTAACACTGGTAACAAAAATCGTGATTAGTAGTCGCTAATGGGGAAGGTCGGGCAAAGCTAAAGCTAATTGTAGATGGCGTGATCACAGCTAGGTCCCCACGGCCTACAATTTTGACATTTCGTTCTGTCATGAGTTTACTTTTATTTCGTTATTTTCGGTGATTTCAATATTTTAAATCAAGTAAATGATATGGAAAGTGTCAGAATTTAAAACCATAAATATATCCTCAAAGTCACTTTCTTCAAAATGTTTCTACTCTGTTTAATTTATAAAACATCTCTACGAATAGCTTTAAGCCACCATCTTTTAATTTTAGGGTCTCTCGGGAAATGGTGGACTCCAATTTCAGAGTATTTAGTAACACCACAACGCATCATTTTCGCAAACATAAAATAAAACCAAATTTTAGGTGAAAAACGTCAAATTCAGAATAGCAAAATTACTAATCATTCATTCACACCTAGTTTATTTTTGGCAGCCCTAGTAACGTGTTTTGATTTGCACCCGGTAGGCGGGTGCTGGGCACGGTCACATGTCATCTATAGCTATCTATAGATGCCGACTCGGGAGCCGAGTTGTGGGCACACGAACGAATTATCGTTCGACCCGGGAGCCGGGAGCCGGGTGCTGGGCACTTAAAGTGTTAATAGACACACAGACAGACAGACAGACAGGTAAATTTAAAATTAAATAAAAGTGCTCGTATGTATGCATGAATACTTGTATATTCAAATTTTACATAAAAACTGCAACGTAATACAAATAGTAAAATTTATTTATTGCCCTTGAAATAAAACATATTTGTTAAGAAACTGGCGTTTGGAAAGTCTTATTTTTAATTTTAATAAATGGTGTATTGTACCCTTCCTATCCTTGTATTATTGGCTTGTGTTGGGAACTAGCTACGACAGCGCCCTTTTGACAGTTGCCTTCCCCATTCGGACTTTACGCCTTGTATAAGGCCGGCCACATAAAGTTGGAATTCCGTTTCTAAAGCAGCATATCCATTCTTAATCCAGTAGTCTAGTAATAATTTAGTAGTATCGGTAGTAGTAGATTATGGATGTAGGCAAGAAGGCTGCCAGGCTAAAATGGGGAGGTTACATCGACCGCATGCACGATGACCACTAGGCACGTCTCCACACCTTAGTACCTGAAGATGAACGGCACCGGCGAGGCCAGCCCAGAAAGAGGGGGTTGGATGACCTGGACGCGTACCATGAGGCCTGGTTCGAGGTGGCATGGGAAAACCGTTCTTGGAAGGGCTTGGCCTAAAAAAAATAGTAAAGGGTGTCTCAGTAAGAGTGCACTTTTTCATTTTAAAATAAAAACAAGTATTTTATGACAGAGTTTTGATATTTTTATTGTATTGTAAAGAAGATATGTTCCGATTAAGTATGAAATATCATATCCGGTAAATGACCCCCACGGCTCCGAAGACAGGCCATTACTCTTTTCATGAAATTTTCCATGGCTTTTGCACAGAGATGTGGCTGTATCTCACCGATGACGCGTTGGATTTCCGATTTGAGCTCAGGAATTGTTTCGGGTTTATTCGCATAAGCCCGAGATTTCACAAGACCCCAGAGAAAAAAACGCACGGCGTTATTTCGCACGATCTTGGTGGCCAGTTGACATCAGAATTTCGTGAGATAATGTGTTCTGGAAATCATTGCTGCAATAAGTCAATTGTTTCATGCGCGGTGTGGCAGGTTGCGCCGTCCTGCTGAAACCACATGTTGTCCAGATTCATGCTGTCCAGTTGAGGCCACAAGAAGTCCGTTATCATATTCCTGTAACGAATGCCGTTCACAGTCACTGCAATTTCGGCCTCATTTTCAAAAAAGTAAGGTCCAATCACGCCGCCTGACCAAAATCCGCACCAGACAGTTACTCGTTGTGACATTAGGTGCACGTTATCGGCTGAAAATTTGGCTAAGTTTGCGAGCGGTTTCAGCGTAACTTTCCCCATTTTTGTAATGAGTTTTCACAATTATAACGCGTTGTTCTTTCGAAAAGCGCTCCATTTTTAATAATCGGAATAAACAGAGGTGACAGCTGTCAAATTTCAGAGTTGCCACTTGCATGAAAAAAAAATATTCCAATTTTAAAAAGTGCACTCTTACTGAGACACCCTTTAGATTGTGAATGGATTTGCGGCTTTCGAAACGGAATTCCGACTGTATGTAGCTGGCCTAAGTGTGGCTTCATCCAGAAAAATACCTAGTGCACATACCTGTTCTAGTACGTCTCTTTTCTAACAGCAATGCTAGCTGCAGCATACGCAGTGATTTATTCGTCGGCGATTTCAAAATCTCACGTCCACACGCAGATTTTTAAATTGGTAGCGACAAATCTGCTGTCAAAATCTGTGTGTGGATTTTGAAATCGCCAGCGAGGCGCTAGCGTCTTTAATCGCTGCATGTGTTTCTATTATAAAGTCGCTGCCATAGTAAAAAGAGAGGAAGTACGTTATCTTCATACAAACGCACCGCGCGCGGCTTGTATGTGTGCGCCAAAGTATCTATGCGTCGCCGCACGCACACTTAAACAAATCTCGGCCCGTTTCGCAGTGCGCCAGTCGGGGCTAACATCGCACGAGGTTCGCGCGTCACGGCTTTTCGGCACCGCTAAATGAATGAAAATTGTGTGATAATCGCAGGAGAACGTATTGCTGTGTGTTTGGGTGTCTTAATAATTCATCGATTCCAGAATTGTCTCTGTTCAAATTACCTATTGAACAGGAAAGAAGTCACTTTTTCTAGCATATCATTTTTACTTGATGATGAGATACCTACTTACTTATTTTTTGTTGTATTAGTTTTCTATCAGACAGAGGAAGTAGGTAGGCCTACATTCCCACTAGAAATACTAGAATGTACTAGGTACTTTTGATCTGTCAATTGATTTGCCGCTATTGCTTTGTTTATGTTTAGTCATGCCGATTTCTCAGTACCTATTGTAGGTATAGTAACTAAGTACCTACTTACAGTTATAAAATCGTACTTAAAAAATAAGTAATTGACTAATTGTGAATCAGATAAATAGAGCAAAGTTCGAATCACCTACCGTTTACTCGTGCTCATCACCGCCCCGCGCCGCCCGTCTGCTGGCCCGTCGCTCTTTCTTTCATCGTGAAAGGTTTCATCATCGTTTATGTTCCCAGACAAAACAAGTAAAAAATACAACTTCCCGACCCTTGCCAATTTATTGGCACTGAATTAAAATTTTACTAAAAGTGACAACCCTGAGACAGTAGGCAATTATATCGCGGATTGTGCCGGAGATAACCTACTTCCTCTCTTTATACTATGTCGCTGCGCTGCGTGTGTACTAGCAATTTTTTAAAAGCTTTTGCGCCACTCTTTATTTCACCTCACTAGCGGTGATATTGTCTATGATCGAAGAGGTTTTTGGCGCCATAATACGAAATTGACAGAAGACTTGAAATTTTACAATATTTTCGTCCCAATTACTATATTTATCACTTCATTTTATAGGCAATAGGTATTATTAGTAAGTATCCATGTGGTGTTCATATTCAATTAAAATTAGCTTGACCTGCATTGGTGTTTTCACGTACTTATAGCTTGTCTAATGTGAGATTAGGTGTTGTACTTTCATACTTTTGTAAAACAGATTTTATGACTCACCCTTGTGGTGGGTTTGTTTATATCTGGTTTTTCTTTAATATGCATGTATGTAGATATCACCAACAACTACGTGGATTAGAAATTGATTGTCATCCGGCGCGGGCGTTTACAAAAGAGAACACGTTCGAACTTTATCACAGGATTTAAAAAAAAGTGAATACATCAGAACTACAGAACATGTAAGTACTTCTAGCGTTTATTTAATTATGATAATATGTAACTTTTCTCTTGTTTTTATGTTAAATACCATATTAGTGTCAAATACATTTGGTGCCAAATACAGTGGCTAGGTAGGTACCTAGCCACTGTACCTAGGTAGGTACCTACATCAGCTGTAACATGGTAAAAATAATTGGAAACAGTAGGTACCTGCAATACCAATCCCTGAATAATTACTATTTTGGGTTACCGCTTGTATTTTCTGACTACAATGACCCTGGTTGACTTAATTTAGTTGCAAAAGCATGGTATAATAGTTAAGAAACAGATCTCATATTATTTTTCGTATAATTAATAAGATAGGTATATATCCTAAAAACATAATTTGTGTATGCTTGAATTATTTTAAAAACTACACCTTAGTGGTGTATGTTACGGCTTGGTATAGAAATACTGAGAAACTATAATTTAATTATTTCTAATCATGATACTATCTCACTAATACCGCATTGATAACATCTCAAACCATTGCATGCAACACAAATGCCACAGGCTTAATAGTGTGACTATAATTTCTGTTATCTATACATTCTAAGTATACAAATATATAATAAAATTGAAGTGTCTGTTTGTAATATTAAAATAACAACCTTGTACTAAATGCATAAGAAAGTATATATGGTACTGACAATGAAATATATAAAAGCAATTTTTAAAATTTTTGTCTGTCTGTTTGTTCCGGCTAATCTCCGAAACGGCTGTACCGCTTTTGACGCGACTTTCACTTGCAGATAACAGATGTTACGAAGAGTAACTTAGGCTACTTTATTTAAGAAAAATAATTAGGTTTCTGCACAAAAAAATTAAAACCCATGAAATTGTTAATTAGAAGTCAAATTTGAAAAATTCTTTTTGCATTTGGTAGCCCAATTCTCGAGGATAGTTATAGACTATTTAACATCAAGACCCTCAGGAGCCGAGCAAAAAGAAAAAAGTCAGAAAGAACACTAAGCAAAAACGAAGTAATAGCGCGGGCGGGCGATGCAACGCGACGGGTCGGGGGACGAGGAAGTTTTAGTAAAATGTGGCTATTATTTTAGTTTATTGTGTATCTTACGATTTCCACGCGAACGAAGTTGCGGGGCACAGCTAGTATATATAAATAATATACCAGTTATTGAATTAATTAAAATTGAAAAAATATTTTAGCCAATAAATTGAAAAAAAGAGATTCTAGTTGTGTAGGAAATAGGAGCAAACGAGCTAACTCAAACACATTAGCCTTATCTTTACTTAAATTTTTCATAAAGATCCTATTCTAGTATGTATAAGTCAGTCTAATATTATGAATTCATTTCTCTATAGAAAGTTACAAAATATCACAACTAAATTATATCCCTGTTTATCTATTTACAACTTAATTTTTTGCAAAAAAACAGACAGACAGACAGGTCCTAGACTAAGACTCTTAGTGGTTAATTAAGTATATTTGACCACCTTAAAAATATGTATATAATATAATTTAAGAAGACAGAAAATCAAGTAAATAGTTAAGTACTTAGTAGTTATTAATAACAAATTAAAAAAATAATTTATCTAAAAGTTTTTCTTTTAAGTTCAACACCATGTGCCACTTTGCGATCTCGCTTCATCTTCAATAGAATTGCATCATGCTATGCATGTAATCGCAATTGGAAGGTAAATAAATTGCATCAGACGTATCAAAAGTTATTTATACGCGAAACTTAACTAGCCATAATAGTTTATGTAAAAAAGGCGAATACAACGGAAAAAACTCAATGTAAACAAAGGGAAAACAATATTTTCTGGGGCGACAAAGATAGATATATTATTTGCCATGAACCTGACAGAGATAGCTGAACCTAGAGGCTATGACGACAAAAAATAACTTTTGTGTTTGGTCCACGCAGAATCTTAAGAACATACACGAGGCAATTTTATTTAGAAAACAATAATTTACTGACGGAAAATTCGCGGATGATTAAACTTTAGGTTGCTATTGAAATGGCTCGGTATAATATATTAAAAAAAAAAAAACATACTGTGAAAACAAAAACAGGAACGATAAACACTGTTGACGCGGCCGCTTCGAAGTTAAAATGGAACGTGTAGTTATTGCGTCAGACCAAGTGCTTGTCCGGAGATATCCTGTTGGCGCCAGTTAGGTAGGTATTCATTCCTACTTTAAACCATCAGAGAATTACACGTATCGTTAGTTATTGCTACTTACAATTTCTTAGTTATTGACTAACGTTGGATAGATAGATAGTTTGTGGTGTATATCACAGTGTATTGCATATTTTAAAAGCGGAATTGTGACTGTAGTAACTTTACTTTTTAGTTTCATTTAGGTCTTAAAGTGAGACCGCCGTCCGTATATTTTCTGTTGAATCATATAAAGCACACTGAAAGCTATAAGGGCGAAGAAAAGCACTATTTAAATAACATGATCAACGCGGACTGCCCACAACTAAACAACCTGTTAAATACAGTTTCTTACGGGCCCGTAAATAGTTTCAATAACAAGCAGGTCGCTTTGCGCCGCATTAGTTATTGTTGTCAGAGAAAAGACAAGGTAAAGAAGTTGAGAACAGTGCATTCTAGAAGCCATACAATGATGTAAGTACTACTATTTTAAGTTTCCTTGTTTACATATTTATTATTTTTTAGTAGATTGCTCATTGTTATCTATATCTATCTATATCTGTTCAGGACTACGTCAAATTACAACTAGTTTTGATTGGCTAACACTGCGTCAGATGGCGTCACGACACGACACGACACGGTAATGTGAATCCGGCTTAAGGGGGAAGCGCCAGGTAGCCCGCGAAATTCAAACTTTCTTAAAGTTTTTTGCAAGTCAGTATTAAGTTGTACGTTGATTAAAGTATCATTCGCGAGCGAACAAATATGCATTTACAGAATTATAATAATCAAATTCAGTAATACAACTCCTTATGTTTGTATAATCCTAATTGTCAAGATTTAATGACATAAGTCATTCAGTAGGATTACTTGGACTTAGTGAGTTGTATTGATGACTTTAATTATTATAATTCTGTAATCTTTTTACGGTCGCGAATCATATTTTGATCAACATACTACCCAATACTGACTTGCAAATGGCAAAAAACGTAAGAAACTGCATTTCCCGGGCTGCCTGGCGCTTTCGCCTTAATACATTTAAGCCCGTTTTCACCGACATCCTCGAAGTTTAAAAGGGCTATCACATTTCGTCACCTCTCTCGCTCACACGGGACCAAATTTTTAAGAATGTTAAATGAAAATATACTTTTTTGAAAAATGTGATCAATGGGCTCCCTACTAAATAATATTAATTTAATAGGTAATTATTAAAAACACATTTTTATTCTGGCATTTATTTAAATCATCTCAAAAACAGATCATAATACTTATTGAGCTAAGTTTATTAGATAACACAATAGAAATGTGTTTTTAATAATTACCTATTAAATTAATATTATTTAGTAGGGAGCCCATTGAACACATTTTTCAAAAAATCATCTTTTCATTTAACATTCTTAAAAAATTGATCCTGTGTGAGCGAGAGGGGTGATAAAATGTGACAACGCTCTTAAGGGATCCTATAAGAACGGTTAGGGGGCTGTTAGAGGGTGGTTTCTGTGGTGGGTGGTGGTGGGTGTTTCTGTGTGTGTAAGAGGTCAGTTAAACGTTAAAAGGTCCCCTTTTAGGTGGGCGAAATGTGGGCCCATAAACCGGCACATACGTAAGTGATATCTCAAGCAACGAAGATAGATAGCGATTTATATGAATTTGTTGAAAATTTAGAAACTGTTTCTACTATACTCGACGTAAATAACAGCCGTAGACCAAAAATATATCGGAAACGATTAAACTGCTTCGAAAGTTTTGATGAAACTGACTCTTGTCGGAGATAATAGGTTAGGTAATTCTTCAGTGTTGTATTTATTGGAAAAGATTGAAGACGCCTTAGAATTTCCTGATAATAGGTGAGTACTTAACATATTAAAGATTTTCTAAGTACTTAGCCCATGAAACATAACACAACTGGCGAAATGGCCTAACTCTTCGGGGAAACAAGGCGTGATGTTTTGTTTTATGTATTAGGTTGGGGAAAAAGTCTTTTCGCATTATAGTATGTATGAACTTGTAATAAAATCTCTTTGGCTATACTATTTATATCTGGCTGGTTTTGGTATCATTGAAGGTTTAAATTTTAAAGAACATAATTCCAAATTCAAATTAGGAAAATGTGTGATTTTCATTTGTTTTTCGTACTGTCAAGATGAGTGAATCTAATGAATAAATTCGATACATTTTAAAATTTTACTACAAAAAACGTAAAAATGCAACGCAAGCCGCGAAAAAAATTTGCGATGTTTATAGACCTGGTGCAGTGTCTGTGAGAGTAGCACAAATTTGGCTTAAGCGTTTTCAATCCGGAAATTTTGATGTCAAAGATGCACGTCGCTCTGGTCGCCCTATTACGGATAAAATGGATGCCATTTTTGAAAAAGTGGAGCAAGATCGGCATATCAGTAGTTACGACGTAGCTGAAGAACTGGGAATTGACCACAAAACAGTTTTGGCGCATTTGAAAAAAACTGGGTACACAAAAAAGCTCGATATTTGGGTACCTCATGAGCTCACTGAAAGAAACCTAATGAACCGTGTACTCATTTGTGATTCTTTATTACGACGTAATGAAACCGAACCATTTTTAAAGAAGCTGATAACTGGTGATGAAAAGTGGATCACGTACGACAAGAACGTGCGGAAAAGGTCGTGGTCAAAGGCCGGTCAGGCTTCACAGACTGTGGCGAAACCCGGGTTAACTCGCAACAAGGTGATGCTGTGTGTGTGGTGGGATTGGAAGGGCATTATTCATTATGAGCTGTTACCACCAGACAGGACCATCGATTCTGAACTCTACTACGAACAACTGATGAGATTAAAGCAAGAAGTTGAGAAAAAGCGGCCGGAATTAATCAACAGAAGGGGTGTGGTTTTTCATCATGATAACGCTAGACCTCACACATCTTTAGCCACTCAGCAAAAATTAAGAGAGTTTGGCTGGGAGGTGTTAATGCATCCGCCGTATAGTCCTGACCTTGCACCTTCAGAGTTCCACCTGTTTCGGTCTCTTCAGAATTCTTTAGGCAGTGTCAGGTTAACATCACGAGAGGACTGCCAAAACCACTTGTCGCAGTATTTTGATCAGAAGTCCCAAAAATTTCTATAGCAATGGGATCATGTCCCTACCTACAAGATGGCAAAAAGTTATCGAACAAAATGGTACCTACATACTTTAGTTAAATGTGAATAGACTATATTAAAAAATGTTTTGAATTTTCTTAAAAAATGCGAAGAAACTTTTGCCCCTACCTATTATGTTAGCCCATAAAATAACATTAGAAAAATACCACAAAAAAAAAATAACCTATGAACGTGGTTCTTTTTCTATGTATATTCGACGATACTGTGACGATACGTTGTATTCTTATAATTATAATTATGCCAGTAAAGCATTTTTTATTTTATTTCAGAAATAATTCTATATCTCCAATAAACTCGTCGACTGCCTCGTTGGTGTAGTGGTCGCAAGCGCTACTGCTGAGCCTGAGGCCCTGGGTTCGATTCCCAGGTCGGGCAAAGTGTTATTGGGTTTTTCTATCTGGAATTTCTCAGTAGCAGCCCGGAGTCTGGATTTACGCCCGGTAGATGGCAATAGGCTCGCCCCCTATTACATGGGACTTAAACATAACTGGCGAAATATGGGTGTACTATAGGTACACCTCTGCCTAACCCTTCAGGGAAACAAGGCGTGATGTTATGTTATGTTATGTTATGTTATCTCCAATAAATCAGATAATAATAGCATTGAGGTTTTATGCTACGGGTAATCATTTGTTGGCTGTGGCAGACATGGGTACGATAAGTGTGTCTACTTGCAGTCGAATAATAAAAAGAGTGTCTGCACACCCTACACCAATTTCACCAGCTCGTCTTTCTCATCCATTGTGAAATTTTGGCTACGCTTCCTCTTTTCTGCCATTATAATACACCGTAACGGTAGTATAAATAGCAAACGAATAATTACTTAAAGTCTAGATCTATTTGTTCAAAATATCACGAAATAATTGGTAAAATAACAACGCACCGTTACAACAAAATCAAATCTCACGTCTCAGTATGTCACAAAAGAAAGAAGTGTCAAATACAAGTAAGACTACAGATAACACACGAGGTTTCGTAATATAAACACAAAGTAAATAAGCCAATAAATGTGAAATAATTAAAAATATGAATGAAATAATATTTATTATTACTATAAAAATATGATTTATTATTATATAACTGTGTCCATGTAAGTGTATATTTTAGAGAATTTCATAAAAAAAACTATCTTGTTTCAAAGTATCGCTAAGTTCAAAGACGAATCAGTTACTACTATTGATAACAAAACGTCACTTAGTTATGTGTCCCCTAGATAGTGATATTGTGATAGTGATATAAAAATGATGGTGAAACGAAATTTAATTTAGGGGCTAGTTTGGGGGAGCTTTAAGCTACAGGTCCCATACGTAGGTGGTAGAATAGGGGATGTCGTTGAAAACGGGCATTAGTCACACTGGAAGAGGCTAGACGAGTCCTTTATTTTTTAACCCCCGACGGAAACAGAGGGGGTGTTATAAGTTTATCGTGTGTTTGTATCTGTGTGGCATCGTAGCTCCCAAACGACTGAACCGATTTAGATTTTTTTTTGTTTTGTTTAAAAGGTAACTTGATCGAGAGTCTTCTTAGCTATGATTTATGATTTATTCAGCCGTTTGAAGATTATCAGCTCTGTTCTAGTTGATGAATGGATATGAGCATCTTCCACATGTCTGATCGAGTCGAAATTTGGTATTCTCTTACTTCAATGATATTAGAATAACATAGAAACCTTGAACTGATGCTGCAGCATTACCTGGAATTTGCAGGATAGGTACCCAACTCTCACCAACTTACATCAGAGGTATCGTGTTTGGGCTCATTGGAATGGCCTCAATGAATAGATTATAAATAGATGTGTGTCGGGGGTTTTTAAATTTTTAATTTATAAACGGCATTATGTAGTGCTATTTTAATTTCAACATTATGTCTTGCGTTCAATTCAAACAGCACCTCTACAACTACTTCTAGGAATACTGTCATGTCATGACGTTGAATTGTTGAACCTATAAGTAAACACAATTTATTGAAACTTTTTAGAAGCATCTACTCCAGAGGGCTAACCACCACCTCTTAAAGCAGTATTATTTTAATGTTAATTCAGTGTGAGAAAGAGATCGAGCTATGCAGAAGGTCTAGCTCCATCTACACACTCAAGTAAGATTACAACAATACTGCGTTAAGAGGTGGTGGTCTAGCTCCTGTGTCTACTCGTTAAGGCGAGGTTATCCGAATAAACGTCGTTTTGTATTGTGTTTTATTCGTAGATATCACGGATTTAAATTTTGAAAAAAATATATTACACGTTTCTCAATTCGACTGATATTTTGGCCGTGCGATACACGATTACTTGCACTTTACTGCATCCAATTAAATCGCAAAGACAGGTCTTAATTATGGTCTAATTATTATTTCTTTTGAGTTATTATAGGCTTTTTACAATAAAATTTATCAAAATACCTATACCACTAATTCCAAAATCAAGTGTTTTAATCTTTTCATGCGCTCGTCCCGTGTCCTTTAGTCCCGAGCGGAACGTGTTGGAGGTCGGACGTGTGCCAATTTTTTCGAATCCGCCACCCCGCTAAGTTCTGTTACCGGCTGTGCCTAAAATTGCTTGTAAAAAATAATTCCTGAGTATGTTTAGTTTTTAAATGAATGAAAATTACTACTACTAGTTACTTGTTAAAATAATAATTTTAACAAGTAAATCTTAACAACTAGTGATTGGAGCCTCCTTTTAAGCTGATAAGCCTGTGTTAGGAGACTCCGCTCTTCCATAACTTAAATAATTATCATTTACTTGTGAATAGTTGTAATAATACAGTTACGGATTTTGGAACGAAGGGTCCTGTTGACTGGTAGAAATCGTCACGTTACGAAAAAGCTTACATACATGTTTTACCCCTCCATGAGACTTTTTTCTTTCGAATTGAATTTGGTCAAATGAAAATCCAAGATGGTGGCTGCGCAAATTTTCAAAGTTGTCATCATGGATATCATTTTCATAGTTTTCGAGTGTGCTAAAGCCGATAGTGAAGTCAAAATGAAAATCCAAGATAGCGGCTGCGAAAATTTTCAAATTTTTCATCATGTGTATCGTTTTCATGGTTTAGAGGGTGCTATAGCTGATAATGAGGTCAAAATATAAATCCAAGATGGCGGTTGCAAAAATTTTTCAAATTTTTCACCATGGGTGTCGTTTTCATAGTTTTCGAGGGTGCTTAAGCCGACCCAATAAAGCATATCTGGGACATGCTCAAAAAAAAGATTAAGTAGGTACACCTCCAACCGGCCAAAAACTCTAAATCAACTTAGAAATGCGGCACTGGCCGCTTGGGAAGACATACTGCAAGTTGATATCAGAAATATCATTCAAAGCATCCCAGATCGTATGCAAGCGGTTATTAGAGCTAGAGTAGGAAACACCCGATATTAAAACGTAGACAATCCATAAATTTGGTACTTTTTAATTTTATAGTGTTTTTAAATTGATAGAGTGCAAAATCCTTTTTTTCTGCAAAAGTGCCTAATTTTGAAAACATGCTTAATGGTGTAGTCATTTTCTAATTACTAAGTTCTAAAAGCATAATAAATACTTATAGAGTGCACCTACCCTTAAATCAGTGCCAAAAATGTATTTAAATACGAATTATCGTTAAATTCACATGTGGCCAAGTTTCCGTGCCGGTGAGACTATTTTGATTTATTATCAAATATGTATTAGATGATCAAAATATGACACGATGTCCCAGAATGAATAGCATTTTTATAACGTAGAGCATAGGTATGTACATAACTGTTATTAAACGCATGTGGTTTAGCGCCAAAGGCAAAGAATAATAACTACCAAAGGCTTGAGGAAAAACATGCTGAATAATTGAACACAATTATTAACATTCACCCACCTCACCTGTAAACCTGTACAGGTGCACGTTAAAAACATATTAAGTACACTTTTTCATAAATCAGAGCATGAGAGCTGGACTAAAATATGATATAAACATTTTGTTCTCACCTCTGCCACAGATTACCTCTGCATCTGTTTCGCTAAAACATATTAGCTCATAAGCTGTTTGTGTGTGTTCAAGGAATTAATAAAACAGTTGGAACATATTCAATACGCTCATCTACAGAATATTTTCGGGGAAAGTAGAAGTGAGCTGTGTAATCACGCGCAGTATATTGACATTGGTAATACCCAGAAACAAGAATAAATTAACGAAGTTTCGGAACAGGAAAATATGGTTTGAAACATTGTAAAAGACATGATAACTGTAATCATAAAGTAAATGATACACACGCGATATGCTGGTTCTGTAGACTTAAATAATTGTCACGTACTGTCGTCAACTCGTCACTCATCAATCAGCTTTAAGAAGTTGTATTTCTATTGCTGCAGATGTAGCTTCACCATTTCAAAGCATATACAGTTTTAGATGATGTTATATCATTTATCTCGCTGTAATCCAGCAAATTCCATAACGCTCCAGATTGTTGTTGTTTGATCCAACCTCCCACCCACCTCTGGTTTCTACATGTTATCTTTCGGTCCTGGATGGAACTATCATATGGATACTGAAAACTTAGTAGGTACATACATAAAAACCAAAAATTGCAAATCATTTCTATCACGTTTAACTAAACCATTTTTGATGACGTAGGTACAGTGCGGCCTCGGAGGCCCAAACGGGCGAGCAGTCTGTCTACGGCGATATTAAATGTAGTCATTCATGTGTTGATTTCTACAGTCCGTATGTAAAGCGGTGTCGACCGCCAGTCTTCCTTGTAGAGGTCGTTGTGTCTGTTGGACATGTTTCTTATTTTTTTCGACGCTTTTGGACGATACATTATAACATGAGAAGCATACCTAACTAGGTACAGTACTTTATGTTGTTGTTCACATTATGGAATCGCATACAAAACTTTTTCTTTTTCCGTTATTTTTAGTAGATCATCTAGGAATACAACGTAGTAGTGATCAAGATCAGGGTCGAACAAGAAATGATTGTCGTCTATTACAAAAATTAACCAATTATATGTAGGTTATCTCTATTTTTATAATAGGCTTTATAGGACTATGATATTGTAGGAGGCCAGTAACAAAAGTCGATTAACACTTCAGTTTTTTTTTAACACAATTATTTATGTTCGAAAGAATAAAAAAATGGATAGTTGTTAAATTCCGATGACAAAAACTCTAAGCTATTACATGAAATACTGAAAAGTAGTGTACTAATAATTTAGAGTCTATTGATTTCATATGTAAAAGTAACAGTGTAAATCTACTTCTGTTGCGGACCGTACGATATACCTAAAAATCATTACAGAGTGACAAGCAACTGGCTAAATTAGGTACTACGTTTCAACGCAACAATAGCGTATTAGCAAAAAAGAGGTTATTCAACCTAATTCAATGCCAGGAGAGAATGAGTCATTCCCAACCTGCGAAAATAACATACTTACTTGAAAGTGCTTGTGCATTTCAATCCGACATGTATCGACTTGTAGGCACACTTGATGATTCTAGGTACTCCTTGGTATCTACATGCTGCTCCGATGTTATTTGGAAACAGAAAAAATATTTACCGTTAACTGTGACCTGGCAGCGATAATCCTGAGATCTTATATCATACATTATAACGCGTTTCATAATATTTGTTAGTATGTCTTTATCGGTGATTCTTGTAAAAGTGGTTGTTTAATCAATAGCTGAATTATGGAATGTACCTACTCATTCATTAGACTCGTCAGATTTTGAAAGGATGCAATGAAAAAGAAAGTCTCATCTTTCTCGAGACAAAATCTACGAAATTTGTTAAAATGAAACTCATTTCGAGCGTGTGGGTTTAGTTCACACTGCCCATTAAGGATCTTAATCAAGCAAGGCAAGACCTTCATCTAATGCCTCCAATTCATTAAATTAAAACGCTTCTTTTATTTATAAGCTTTCCCTAACCTTCGAGCACCAGAAGGATTCTTATTTAATTCGGGGATAATAATAGTCCACCTAATTTCAATAATATTGACGATGGTAATTACTAGTTATCTTAGTATTTAAAGCACAAATTTTATTGGAATCCAACATCCAACTGCTTATAAAAGTTTATATCTTCTTCCGCTGGCATACATTTTCTTTCCCTTTTCGTAGCTATTAGTATTAGCTAAACAGCTTGTTTTTAGTTATATTGTTTTTGTTCACTCTTTTAGCTACAAAAGGTTTCTGCTTTCTTTTTGTCTCACTAGGACAGATTGAGACCGTAAATCTTGACCAGACACTAACTCAAGATTTCTATTCCTATCCAGACTCCTGACCTACACAAAATTGATTTGCTGCATTGAAAAAATCTCGTTCTGTTTTCAGATTCATATTATTAGGTTAAAATAGGTGAATCACTGCACAACTTTTATATCGATGTGTCGAGACAACAAAATTAAATGACGATATAAAACGGTATTGGTGATGCAATCCTTATTACTGACTTAATTTTTCAAAAGAGTTTAAAGTGCGTTTTTTACATCAGGTATTTATAACATAATCTCTTATCACAACGGTCATGATCATGGCATGATCACCCTTTTTAATGTTCAACGCTAGATAGATAACTAACTTCGGTAACTTTTATTTATGCTATTTCATGCCCATAATGATATAAAATAGTACTTGTTTTGCGTTCGCGTTTTGCTTATGACTCATAATGAAAAAACAGTATCCTCTTGTTTTGTACTGTGTGATTCCCCAACTCTACATAAGTACATACATAAACATACAACAACGTATAACTATAATCTTTCTACAGTACAATAGCGTGTAGTGCTACGGTCTCGTGACCGTGGTAAAAGTGCGATGCTATTGGCTCGCCGAGTTGTCGTCATTTGAGCCGACCAATAGCATGGAAGGAAATATATTTTTAGAACGCAAAGTTGAGTAGTGGGGATTTAAGAAAACTGTATGGGTCGGCACGCTACTGCCGTGAGCATTGCACAACGTTTTCTGTATTCGCACGCAGTGCACGTATCGCTGCTTGCAGTCGGTTTATTTAGTCCACTGTAGTTCAACAACGCTTTAGAAGTTGATGCGTTCAGAAAAGCTTTCGCCTATTATCCTCTTAATTTGTTGTGAGGGTAGGGAATACTATCAGTAAATAACTGGAGGCGTTTGAATATTTGTTCGTATCAAGGTGAGTTTTAGAAACTTATTCTTTACTCTGAAAAGATAGTTTGCTCATATGTTTATTTTAATAAGGGTGCAATAGAGTAGTATACAGGGTGCAGGAAATAATTTACATTGCTGGCGGGGTTCGAATAAGAATCGTATTTTTATTTATACCCAAATACATATAATGTCACAAAATTAAATCTTGTGCAATAATTTGTTGCGTAGGACTTTTTTGTTATTTTGTGCTTTTAAAGTGTTAACGATTGCCTTAGAAAGTCCTAAAGCAGTGTCTCTAGTCTACAAGCGTGTGTTTGTCGACTCTGTGGCAAAATTCACGTTGGTTAGTGAATTGTTGCACAATGATTATTTCCGCCCAAAGTGTAGAGAAATAAAGACATGTTTCAACTTGTCGAGAAGCCCCGCGGTCACGTTGTTTGCTCGCACGCCATAACATCGTTCTAGAAAATGCGCGACAATTTAATCTTTTGGAACGATGGAGTGCCTTCTTCTAATGTATTAACTAGTTACGTTATAAAATTCCATTTATAGCCTTAGCATATTTGGAACAAGTTTAGGACTTGTTTTGTAACCCTGAAATTAACATATAGTACCTACAATAATTTAATAGTCTTACGTTTAGATTATTATCACTTTACCTACCCAAAAACTTGACCTTTGCTTGGTGCGTGGTATGATAATCGTGACGCTTTGATAGGTGTAGTTCTGAATTGTTTGGTGGTAAAATAATTAGATTCTAGAATTAGGTAGGTACTTTTGGATGTGGTCTCGGAAATTCCATGTAGAGGGAATGACGCATTTCTAAGGAGCAAAAACCATAGTGTTGTGAATTGTTATTCATCTATAATACCTATCGTCGCTGACGTTTTTTGATCCATTTTCCTTATGCACAAGTTCTTGTTTTTCTGACACTTTGTCTACCTACCAAACAACTTTATAGTTGGTACTTAACACGCTAAGTACTTATTCTTTCCCGACCTAGTTCTTATGTTTTATTTGGTTAGTTTCATTCTGAATTAAGTTGGAAATATGCCAAACCTCGACGTTTAGACGTATTTAGTGGAGAAAAACAACTTTTTTTATCGGGTAGGTATTTATAACAATGTCTAAATATGTATGGGGACATATTTTGTAGAGTAGGTTGGTATGTTCCTTTTAGTCAAACATCCAATCCCATCCTCTATCCTCTTGCTATCCTTATTCAAAGTTCCGGTTAAAAACAATCAATATTTTCCGTAGGCGTCCTCCTATGATAATAATGATACCAGCGAGGTTGCACCGTATGTACACCGATAACTACGTCAATCAGTTCTAGAACCAACGTGACAAAACATAAAAATTATTTTTTATAGGTATGGACGCCAGCACATCAAGCTACCCGAAACTGTCAAATTTTCCCAATCAACCTTGAACCTAATGCTTTAGCAATAAAGTCGAAAATATGTTAAAGAAATTTGAGAGATAGTAGTAGCTTGATGTGCTGGCGTCTGTACCTACCAAATTTGATATCAGACGTGAACACTTACAACATAGAAATGTTTTTCTTACTGATAGTCACGATAAAAAGAGAGTATCGCTTTAGAACGAGATATGTAGCTTGTCCGCGGGAAGCTATAAAAGACAATAAACTGATGTTAATAAATTATTTCTGTTTGTTCCAGGCCTACATTCGGCACCTTTAGTTGGTTGGGAGCCTAGAAGCTTAAAATTTCTATAGGAACTCAAGAAGAGTTCAAACAAGTAAGTAATTGCGTTCACCCTATTTTCCCAATTAAAGTTTTTGTTCACAGGAACCATCGGAAAATTTCAGACCCTGAAGAATTTCAAAATTAATTTCACATTGTATTGGTGGATTTGGAAAACATAATATCATCACAAAATTTTCTTGATTTTTAGAGACGCACTATTATGATAAAGTTCAGACTAATATAATAACTTCTGTATTCAAACAAATTCGAAGTTTTAGTTGGTAACATTTTATCGATAATTTAAATAGTGTGCATAGTTATGTCGCGTCAACATTTTCTTACACCATAATGTTCCAGCCTTCATACTACCCACAATCTTTTCATTTGTTTTGTTGGCCTTTTTTCTAATAACTTGCACGTGTGCCTGCTCTTAAATATTGGTTCTACAACAGTTGAAACACAAACCACGGATTCACAAACTCCAAACGTACCTACCCAAAAAGATAAAAGCAAATACGTAGGTGTAACGTTCATGAGTAGCAGATAATTGAGATAGCCCACTAAGTTCCAAGGACATTGATATTACAATGTTCTGATCGATATTGATTTCAACTTGGAACGTATACTAAGTATCTATCCTTACATTTTCCAAAATAATCTTGAAGTAATATTTAGTTAAATACAATAGATTTAAGACATACTTAGTTAATTACTATAAAATAGCTATAAATAGTTGTTAATTTACTTAGTATACAATAGGTACATAGATAAGTTATGGCTTCGTCATTACTGTGAAGCGTTTTACCGAAGTTTCCATTCATTATCATTAAGATAACGCTTCAATTAACTTTTAATGTGGATAAGTTTATACATAATTGTAGTTTTAGTTAGTTTATTAACACGAATATTACAGGAATTATACTGTCGGTTAGTCGCTAAAAGACAGCAACTAAAACCAAAAATGACTCTTTACTTGACACTTATCGAACGCTACTCATTCTGAAAAGCGACAAAATTTTAAGGGCAGGTGACATTATGTTGATTGCATAACCATGGCGACTGAAAAAATATGCTCTTCTTTATTTATCAATTCCAGTTTATAATCATTATTTATAACATTTAAATATGTATGCATTCATCATTCCTTCAATGCTGTTGTACAACTCCATTATATAACACACGTACGCTATGTACATATTTTACAATCACATTTTCATTGGTATTTCGATCTCAAGGTCTCGACCTTTCAGTCACGGATGTCACGGTAGTCATACAACACGTCATACGTGTAGGCAAGGTGTCCTTGATCGCTTCTAAATTCTTTGTCTGTCTCATTATGCAAATTAAAACAACTGTAATTGCATAACATTCGTGTGATGTTTCCAACATTGGCAAAAGAAATGTCAACAAAATCATTTTTATTTCTCAGTTGTAACTCTCCTCACAACGCTTGTATATTGTCCTACCATCTCCCATATCCTGCTTCATATGAGTATGCACACATTATGTTACGTCGTATCATTTCTGTTTGTAGTTCTATTCAAAATGGTTGCTCAAAAAATCACCTGTCCGAGTCGGAGCGACGATATCGGAAATCAGTACGATACGAACACCAAAAGACATGGTTTTTTCGCAAACGAGTCTCAATACTCAAACTGTTTTGAAAGTGGTAGAGCTAGAGCGTTTAAAGACCGAGAAGAAGAATTACGTAAACGGTCAAACCGGAGTGATTACCGACGGATATTCAAGCAACGCAGCACCGTCTTCGCCAGTGGCTACAACCAGCAGCTTTGCAGAGGTAAGATTTGCACGCGCAATCGTGAGTACCAGTAGATGTAATGCATTACTATTATTAATAAGATTATTGTTAGATTCTCCTCACAATCTGAAATACATGCTAACATAAGATAACTCTGATTTCAGGTTTATTTGAAACCGGAGCCCCTGTTCGAGAACGCAATGTTGAACTACGAGTTCTTCCAAGATCTGGTTCCGTTGTCCTCCGCTCCCGCAAAGGAAGAAGTAGTACAGACCATTGGTAAGAAAACTTATCTTAAATTAAATGTAAATACAAAGTTAATTTTTGAAGACCAAGTTCTGTAGTGTTGATGAGAAACATCATAAAAGTACTTTATAAAAATCCTATCGTAAGTTAATAATCCTAAGTTTTGTTAAATTAATGTATTTTTTTCCTAAACAGATTCATCTAAGAAAACTGAAGAAAGGGCACTTAAGAACGACACACCATACACACCATTCTCACCGGAAGGTTGGGAAACACTCGACGTTAACTCCCAGTTTCCACAGGCGGCAGGCCTATACAACAACATCTCGTCGCACGAATCACTGTCACCGAACGACAAGTTCCCACAGCAAGACACCAACATGGAATGGGACAAAGACATGCAGTTTAAGGAAACATTCTTAGATATTAGCAGACTGCCAGTGGTTATTGGAGACTTAGCGTCAGAGATGGTCGCAGATACTAATCCGTGGCAAATTCAGGATCCAGTAGAGTGGACCAACACACATGACTCCCAATACTATCATATGTACACTCACCCACCACAAAGCACAGCGCCCTTAATCGATGCAGAAGACTCCCTTGATCTTAAATTTGGATCCGTTATCCCACGGGAGGTGGAGAGTAACAACGTAGTTGTTTCGGAATTCATTATCAATGAAGAGCAAAATCTAATGGGGATGATGGAAGCGCCGGCAATGCCGAGGAGGGTAGCGGGGCTGTCCGTGGACGTGTCGGCGCGGGCCCCAAGCTGGCCGTACGATACCATTAGCACCCCGGAGGTGCTTAGCTACGTCGAGCAGTTGGAGAAAGAAAAAGGCTCACAGCTATTGGTAAGTGTTTCAGACAAAGCCCAGTTTCTTTTTTACTTGCGATATTGGTACATTAAAATTAGATTGTAATTTGTCAGATGTTTAATTTTTTGTTTATCTTTGTTTCAGAAACCACCAGAGCACTGGCCGACCCAGGACGTCTTGCTATCCAGCTCAAGAGAGGCGTTCACTGACCTCTCCTTCTCCACTTCTAAAGAAACATTTACAGAAGTGGACACACCGCCACCACCGCCGGTCGACTACGAGCCCATTACCCCTAAAAGCGAATCTCACATGGAATCGGACAACGATGACGTTAAATCAACAGCAAGCAAGAGGCGACGCCATGAAAGTGATGAATCCGATGAAACTTACACGCCGTACTCCGAACAACCATCAAGGAAATATAGAAAAAGGAAACCAAGTGTTCCCATCAAGGACATGATTCTGGCACTAGAAGGTCAACCCAAGGCGCGAAGAGGACGGCCTCCCAAGAGAAGGGAGAGCACAGTGTCCTCTGTGTGTAGTGTAGATGACAACTCGTCAAATATTTCTACACAAGAATTTAAATATAGGGAATTACGAGATAAGAATAATGAAGCATCTAAAAGGTCTCGAATGAACAGGAAACTCAAGGAGCTACAAATGGAACAATTGGCTGATGAATTAGAAGAGAAGAATAAAAAGCTAAGGGTCAGAGCTGATATTCTAGAAGAAATGACAAAGAGGCTGAAGAATGAATTGATGTCTGCTATTCTGAAGAGCAAGTGAAAAGCGAACATTTTGGATTTTTTCGGTGACTTCAGTCTGGAGCAACTTGAGTTTCATGTCTCATTGTTCGTCAAATCTATATTCATAGATGTGCTCAAGTACAAATTGTACTTTAATATGCACAAAATTATTTCTTCCGTTCCTTTCTATGATTATAGATATACTGAGAGATCTTGCCATACATGCTAGATGCTGTATTACACATTTAAGTAAGAACGAGTAGTTTTAAATTCTTCAGTTGCATTAGTTATAATTTATGGTCTTTAAAACATTTGAATGTTAAAAAAAAATTATACTTAAAAATAATATAATTGTAATTAATTTACAATCTATTAGTTAAATGCATGATTTAAAGTTTATTTTCTCATTAAAAGTCTTGTACGTTATAAATTGTAATTAAAATAAATTGTTGTATCTATTAAAATGCTTCAATTTTCTATCCCTTTACCCAAAATACGATGTCGCTCAAAACTAACATTAGGAATCGATTGGCCGCCATCAGGGATTTTAATTTTGATAAATGATAACATGTTTGATTTTAGGCCAACACTATGTGTACACTGTATACATAAATAGGGAAAAAATAAGGGACTCGTAAAAATACAAACAAATTAATTTAAAGAAGAGTATTTATAGGCGTACGAAAATTATTATTTGGGAAGGTTTTTTTTATGATGACGCCATTTTTAGGGCAGCCATGACAGTTGTTTGACATGACGTTTGACGATTGACCAATCCCATTGAACTCATAAGGAGCACAATGAAAAGAAAAGTTGCTGATGTAAATATTGAGCACAACAATGCTGAAATTCCCCGCCTAGTTAGAGAAGCTTTTGACGCTATTAAGGTCGATTTACATCAAACGAGCGAATGCTCATTCTATCCCCACTACATCAAATTCTTCTAGTGTAAACAGGCGTAGAGCATTCTTTCGTTGTTCTTAGTGCGTTCGCAAAGATTCTATAGAATATTCTAAGAATGCTCGCTCGCTTGATGTAAACGGCGCAAGAGCGCGCGAACAGTTGCTTAGAGCGTTCTAGCGTGTTCGGACGTGCTCGCGCCACTGAGCGGTCTCATCAAAGCGTTCTTGTGTTCTAGCGATTGTTTACGTTTCTTATCGATTAAATTATGGATTGGTCTCAAGAAAAATGTTTATTAATGATAGAAGCCTACCGCAATTTCAGATGTCTGTGGGATCCGACGTATGAAAACTATAAAAATACAACTTACAAACAAGATGCTTGGCGGGAAATCGCAAAACAACTGGAATGTAATGTTGAAGAGTTAAAAAAAAAGATGGACTCGCTTCTTGCATCTTACCGCCGAGAAAGGCAAAAAACAATGAGTACGAAATCAGGCAGCGGTGCCGATTGTATATACACTTCTGGACACATCTATTGGCCCACCTTAGAGTTTAGGTTTCGATGGCCCCTACCGAAATATGATTGCTAGATTGAACAAAAACTGTTGATGCAGTTTTAAACCTGATACATTTTACCATCTTTTTCGATCGTATTGTTTTAAATTTGAATTCAGAATACCATACGACATGGAGCTACGCCTAACAAGTCGGATATGCGCCTTGTTAAAGGCAATTGATTTTTGAATAAAAAACATGTTTTATCAAATAAAGGTTTAATTTAATAACGCGTGTTGCCTCCATGGGCATCTACCACAGCTCTCATACGATTAGGCATAGAGTTTATCAACCGCTCTATGAAATTTTGAGGGATCATCTCCCATTCCTCTTCTATGGCAGTTTTCAACTCCTGCATCGTCTGGGCAACTGGCTGACGAGCCCTAACACGTCTTTTTAGCTCGTCCCACATGTGCTCAATGGGGTTCATGTCTGGGCTTCTGGCTGGCCAGTCCATAACTGTGATGTTCACATCCCGAAGATATTCCCTGACGATGCCGGCCGCATGGGCTCTTGCATTATCATGCATAAAAAGGAAATTTGGGCCCACATAGTCCGCGTATGGTATCACGTGAGGTTCTAAGCACTCACGAATGTACCTTTCAGCATTTAATGTTGGCAGCTGTGGTCCTGTAACAACCTCAAGTTGAGTTTTGCCGCTCGCGGATATACCGCCCCAGACAGTCCATGAGCCACCGCCATAAGCAATCCTCTCTTCAAAGCAGCATTGTGCGAAACGCTCTCCCTTACGTCGGTAGACCTTCTTCCTTCCATCATTGCCATGTAACACAATTTTAGACTCATCAGAAAAGAGTACACGGCTCCAATCTTGCTGTGTCCAATTTAAATGACTGCGTGCGAAATGAAGGCGCACTGTTCGGTGGGCTCGCGTTAGTTTGGGCCCATTAGCTGGCTTGTGTGGTACCATATCGCGTTCTTTTAACCTTCTCCGAACAGTTCGAGCGCTCACAGATACTCCGTGGAAGTCGCGAAGTTGGTTTTGTATCTCGATGGAGGTAAGGTGACGATTTCTCAAGCTGGTCGTCACGATGAATCGATTCTGCCTTTCAGTTGTGACCCGAGATCGTGGCCTTCCTTGGCGACGATCAAAGCCGCCAGTCTCTAGGTACCTCCGATAAACATTTCGGACCGCAGATCGACTTAAATTAAGTTGAGCACTCACGTTTCTTTGGCTGTGTCCGGCCTGAATAAGTGCCACAGCTTGGGCGGCGACTTCAGGTGAAGTATCCATAGATTATTGATAGAACCTCACCTTAATGTTAAGAATAAGTAATGTTTGTTGCAAAACCAAAGATATCAATCACTTTTTCAAGAATTAAATCCAAGTAAACCAATAAAACCAAGTTTTCTTAGTATTCGATTGTTTGATATCAACAAACAGGCTGCAAATTGTCTTTTGTTTCTTTAAATTCTGTGTTAGAAATTCAAAAAAAGACTATTGAATGAAATTGTGAATGTGCCAGGTTCAAAACTGCATAAAAACTTTTTGCTCGACCTAATATAAAATTTTAGCTAGGACCAAACGAAACTGAAAATACAAGGTGGGCCAATAGATGTGTCCAGAAGTGTATAATTCTAAATGGTTTGCATTTAAAAGCATGCACTTTTTGATGGACAAATATAAACCGAGGAAAACAATTGATTTCGACACTAACCAAAATAAAAACATGGTAAGTAGTTAGTTATGTTTATTTATTGGGTATTCTACCATAATTTTAGGTTGGGTTATTTACGCTTTTTATAAAGTAACATCAATATTGTTTTGCCATGGCAAAATATTAGTGAAATTAAAATAGTCTGAAAATTCTTTCCGGATGTTTTCACATTGCAAAGTGTGTCTTCGTCCAATGTTGGGTAACGGGAAAAATGATGATAAGCGGTCCATATTTCTCCACTGGCCTGGAATGACGACGTCTTCTTCAATTCTGTCCATCATACCCGGTGAATTATACAGCTTCCTAGAAGCTTTCCTTTTCATCAAATAATTATGTAGGTACACGCAGGTTATTACGATGAGAGATGCTTTATCAGGTTGCAGCAACATAGGTTTTCGCAATACACGAAAAACTGCTGAAAGAATGCCAAATGCATTTTCTACTATTCGTCTTGCTCTAGACAAACGGTAGTTGTAAATTCGTTTTTCGGATCCCCTAGCATGAGTACCAGGATACGGCTTCATAATGTGTCTTTGTAATGGGAATGCATCATCTGCTACAAATACGAATGGCATATTCTGTTGTCTTCCTGGAAGGCTTTGGTCATTGGGCAAATTTAATTAATTATTTTGTAGTTTCTGATAGAAAGAAGTGTTTCTGAAAACTCCGCCATCTGATATTCTGCCCTGACAACCAATATCGGCGAATATAAAATTGTAGTTAGCGTCTACTATGGCCATTAACACCACACTGAATGTGGATTTAAAATTAAAAAAGTCGCTTCCACTGTTAATAGGTGCTTGTATGACGCAGTGTTTCCCGTCTACAGCGCCAATACAGTTTGGAAAATTCCACTTCTCATTGAATTCCTGAGCGATTGATAGCCATTCTTCTTCTGTTGACGGTGTCTGAAATGAATAAAAAAATTATTTTAGGGTGTGTATTAATTAAACTGTTTTTTTTTATAGGCTGATGAGCAGGAGAATGAGCGAATTGAACATGAAACTGCGGTAGTGGACCCTAATGCAGATACACAGTCAGATTCAACAACACATTCACAACCTGCAGCTTCAGTAGGGTCACAGATTACATAGTCAAGAAACACCACACCACAATGGCAACCATCAACATCCCTGCAATCTGGCCACACAATACCACCAAAAAAATCAAAACATGAAGACCCTCGAGTAGCCGAAGCCTACCGTATTTTAAAAGATACACATGATTCAAAGATTAGGGACAAGAGTCAAGCTTTTGGAAATCATGTTGCTTCAAAACATCGCGAATACTCAAAAAGGACAAAAGCGTATGTTGAACATTAGCATTACATAAATAATATACTGTTCGACGCTGATTTGGGGAAATTTGATTATGAGTCAAATTTAGCATCAACTCCGATGTCTTCATATTCAGACAGTTCACAAAATACTTGCATTGTGTATTCTGTAGCCTCAGATCAATCCCCTCCACCCAACCAAGAGGAAGCCAGTTAATGTAAATTTAGGCCAACAATTACACATTCCGGATGATACCGCAACTGAAGAAACCAGCGAGTCTGCTGCATTTTATTAAAAATTTTAAGTAACATGCGTATCTTTTCTAGTTACTTTTTTTTATTTAAGTTCTCTGATTGTTTTTTTTTAAATAAATATCTTAAAAATAAATTGTCTTAGTTTATTTACTTACTTTCACTAATAATTACGGTCGTGATAATAGGTGTGTAGGTATGTACAAAAGTAATAACTTTACTTACCTTAGCATAGTCTTGCAATGCTTCATTTATTGCAGCACATACTTCAGATATAGCATTACATATTGTCGATTTAGACATTTTAGTAAAATACATCAGGCTTTCATAGGAATCTCCAGTTGCCAAAAATCGCAAAGTCACTGCTAGTTTGTCATATGCAGGAATCGAATCTCTAAAATTCGTACTTGATTTTCGAATTTTTTCGCTGGTCAGAGATAGTAAATGATCAAAATCCTCTGGCGCCATTCTACAAAAGTTTTGGAATTGTCCACTTTCTTCTTGTTTTCGCATATCCGTCATTGTTTCACCTACATTATCCAGTGTCCTTCGATGCATTAAATTTGTAACCCACCAACGTCTCTTCCTTCTTTTATTTTTGAGTTTTCGCGACAAAATAATAAATGCAGCAGTTGCAATAATGATATCGCTGTCAGAGTCAGACATAACGAAGCACTACCAATACTAACCACAGAATTGACACGAATGAGCAAAGAACATTCGATCTAGCTTTTGTTTACACTAAAAGATTACGAAAGAATGCTCTTGTTCTAGCTCTAGCTCTATGTTCGTTTGATGTAAATCGGCCTATACAGTTTATGAGTGGGCACAGCATTGTAAACACGTTCGCAGGTTAGAAGGAGAATACTTAAAACATGATTTGTGTTTAGATAAACCTTTTATTATAGAAGTGGTAAGTGACTGAAAGCGATAGTGATAATGGTGATAGTGTAGTGGTACGGAAATAAGCGGAGTATGGCCTCACAACCAGGATGAAGTTGTGTATGCAGGTTCATCTAAAGATCACAATTACTGCAAACCTGGTTTTCAATAAATCATTGTAAAGCAATTTGTTTTTTTTATTACACTACACTACCACTAGGTACCACTGCTAATTATAATTAGTCAGATCTGGTGTTAGGAGTTAGGTACGGTCATAACTAAATGCTAGACATCCAGGTACCTTTTGCAAGGTAGGTACCTACTTAACTTCGCATTAAATGAAAGTTGTATCTCCTCCGTGGAACATTTTATCTGCTGAATTTCCACTTCATTGGATTACTTTTTAGATAAAGCCATTGTTTATTGCTGAGAGACTAAACTGTTAGCGTACCCACGTAACTGTAAATTATCAAATTCTTTTTATTTATTTTATTATTTTTATATAGGTATCATTGTTTTTAATTTGTAAAAACTGTAATTCTTATTAAACGATTATGTCTAATGTGAAATTTCCTTCTTGAAAACTTACTCAATTTTGGGCACCTTATATTAATTAGCAACACTGAATCGACGGTGTCGTCCTCTTTCAGGTCACAGATAAGTTGGGACTGTAACTGTCAGTCGTCAAACGTCATGTCAAACAACTGTCATGGCTGCCCTAAAAATGGCGTCATCATAATATAAACCTTCCCAAATAATAATTTTCGTACGCTTAAACTCTTCTTTAAATAAATTTGTTTGTATTTTTAGTTAGTTTATTCCTGTCAAACGACGATTTCCCATTCTGAAATTGACTAAAGTGATACAACTTAACTATATTTTAGTTTGACAGCACTAAGATGGCACTGAGTTATTAGCAGTGATCGGAATAGGTAGAGCTATTTAAGTTCATTGACCGCAAACATTGATGTTAATATGGATATTCCACGGGATTCCGACTGATATTACGGGATTTTATTGAATTTCATTCTTTTTATCAATATGTATAAACAATGGTTTATGTAAGCCAATAAGCGCATGAGCGACGTTGTAAATTTTACGTTAACAGCACGCTATAAAACTTTTTGCCAAGCGCGCGAAGTTGCCGCTTTGTTGAGACGCGTAATGTCGCCGCATTATGGAAACAAAAGAAAACAATAGCGGGGTGTTTCTGTCGCTAGAGTGACGCACCTGTTTTTGTCTCTTTCTGCGCCACTAGAATTCAATTCTTTACCAACAGTAACTAGCATTTACGGACTCTGTCTTGACCTTTTTGGATTGGACGTTTGGAGTTATTTTATTGGATACTGATTTGATAAGTTCTATTTTTTAAGTAAAATATTGAATAAAACTAATATATTAATCTTATTCTACCTTGACATATTAGAAAAAATAATTTTTTGGGCTTAGCGAAAAGCTTGTCTAAGTCGAACCAATAAAAAACATTTTAAATACAAAAAGTAAAGTACAATGTTATTCGCACAGAACGCAAAACCTTTTCTTGTTAGCTAAACTTTATTAATACTAATGTATTCCAATCCAATATTTTCTTGACTTTAAAGTATGTAGTAATGTATTCCAATCCAATATTTTCTTGACTTTAAAGTATGTCACGCACCTGTCAAAATTAACTTAGAAAACTTATTAATAGAATGTATTCATTAGCTATACGGTAAAGTGCAGGAGTCATAGACTAACATGTTTGCAGTTCGTGCATATATGAACTATCATTGAACTGTACTGAGTGTACTACTTGTGTGCGATTAACCGGACCCTCTCTTAGCGTAAATTAAAAACTTTTGATTGACTTTGCATTTTCAAACTTGCACTGGGAATATACATATATATTTTACTAGTTTTGTTTTTCGAACACTAAGTGTCGATGTGACTCTACTCAGCATTTCTAATTTAACGACATTTTGATTCAGGTGAAACAGTTCTGTCAAGCCTGAAACAGTTCAGAAGTGGATGTGTGACTATCCTGAGCTGATTTTTGACGCTGCCAGCTGTACTATTTACTGCACCAAGTGTGAAAGCCATTTATCAGTAAAAGAATCTAATGTTAATCGACATATTGAAGGTGCTCAACATCGAGGAACATGCAAACAGCCTCAAGAAGAATTTTATTTTGACCTTATTCAGTTTTTAATTCTTTGTAACTTCCCCTGGTCGCAAATAAAAAACAATGTCTTCAATGATTTTTTCAAAAATACATGTGGTGTTTGTTGTTGTAATTGCAATAACAAAAAAGTGCCCAGCCTGACGAGTCGCTATTACGAAAGGTGGATTTGGACAAATTTTATAAAAATAAAATTGCCTCCATCTATGAAAACGTTAAAGATGAGAAACTTTGGATATCGTTAGATGAAACAACTGACTTTTTAGGTCGTTGTATTGTGCATTTCTTAGTAAAGCCATTAAATTAAAACTTTTCTGGTCGATCTTATTTAATTGCCTGTAAAATGCTCGAGGTGGTTAATGGCCAAACTATTTCAAATTTTGTAATAGTGTTTGGAAAATATTTGGCAAGACAACTTTGAAAGAAAAGTTGATAATGTGTTAATATTATATACTGATAGTGTTGCATACATGTCTGCGGGCCGAAAAATTTTTTTTTTACCTCAATTAAAACATGTCACCTGTTTGGCACACGCTCTTCATCGCGTATGAGAACAGATACGGTTCGAGTACCATGATGTAGATATTCTAATATCCAATGTGATTTTTTTTTTAAAGCCCCTCGCAGAATAAAAGTATAGAAAGATACGTATCCTAACTTACCTCTTCCCCCACAACCAGTGATAACTAGATGGGGCACTTGGCTCGAAGCTGCATCGTATTATGCAAAATATTATGAAGAAATAATAAATGTTATTTCTAGATTAAACAGCTCTGATTCAATGGCAATACGTAATGCGAAAAATATTCTGGAAAAGCAAAATCTACGGAATCAATTGGTATAAATAGAAAATCATTATACGATTATTTTATTTTCATCAAAAGAGTTGCGGAAACAAAATTTAGCATTAAGTGACTCGTTTTTGGCTTTTGATCAAGTCAGAGCTGCTTTAAATGAATGTAATTCTGATAGAATAAGAAACAAAATTGAAAAAGTTATGGATAGGAATCCTGACATTGACATCCTCAGAGAATATGAAGGTAAATGATCGAAAAATGACGTGAATGACGAAATTTTGTCATATAAATTCGCTTCACTAACATCAACAGATGTCGAACGCTCGTTTTCCACATATAAATGGGTGTTAGATGTAAAAAGAAATAGATTAAAATTAGATAATTTAGGAAAAATAATGCTGATTTATTTTAACTCTGGTCATACTCAGTCTTCTAATGAAGCTGAAGACGAACCAGACCAATGACATTTTTTCTTTAAATAAGTGTATTATTGTTGAAGCGTATTAATTATTTTAATTAAGATTTTATTGTAAATACAAATTGTTCTATTTGATAATGTTTTGATTTTCTGAGGAACAAATAATTTGTATGGTAATATGTTTTTGTACAACTTCAGAATAAAAATGTTTAAATGATTGTTGATTCTTCAATAAGAAATTGTTACGTAAAAAAATATATGTGGTTTGATGAATCAAGTTTATCTATTTATTATACTATCCTTAATCCCGTCCTTCTTATATTTACCCGTCAGAAAGGAAGTGTAATCTTTCATTAGTCCCGAAGGCGAGAATAGTTTTTTTATGATTTTACTACTTAAAAACCAATTCCCGGGACCCTGGGAATATCCATATTATTCTAACCTATGCTAAGTACATAAAACAGCTCTACCTATTCCGATCTCTGGTTATTGAATACGCACACAGACGTGAGCGAATACTGCCCTACATTTACAAAGATTAACCAATAGATGGCATGTATTGGTTAAAAAAAAATGTGCTGTTTTATTGTGTAGCAGAACTACAGAACGCCGCCTGCTACGATATTAATTATATAAGTTAGGAAGATAAGTTTTATTTACATAAAATCAAGTCTTTCATTCAACTAGGCTGAGAATCAACCCTTTTTGAGCGTCAAAATTATATAAGACAGTCCCCCAAAACGCCCGCCCTTCAGCACTTCCTAGTGCATTAGCTGGGAAGAAGTGGCGCAACATCTCGATTCTATACAGTTTATAAAAATAGTTAGTATAAAATTAGATTCCCGCGGCGCGGGAGAACCGCTTGTGTAGCCCTAACGAGGACAGAACTTTCCAAGGTACGGAGGGGACCAGCTACTACTTCGGTTCAGTGGCGTGCCTAAGGGTGAAAATTAGGGCAAGCCAACGATTAAAAAAAAAAAGAAAAAAACGGATTTTCTTACGTTGTTCATACTAAAACCATTATTAAAATGTCGGTTACATAACCTTTACAATACGAAGAGTACTACGTATATTTCAAGCATCAGATGGCGCTTATGTTAATTGGTACATAATTAACATAAGCGCCATCTATATTATTGGATACGCATAACTACATTGCTTACCCGCACCTTTTCACCTTAATTCACAATTCGCTTGTCACATGCAAAATTTTTCAATCAAATGCCACTAGATGGCCTCCAAATTATCGATTTGTTGTTCTATTTCCGTATGCATTGAAAATGTTCCCCTAAAACATTTATACTTAATTTCAAAACACCTATGAAGAACCTCTTCGATACGAAAATTAATGTGTTTTGTCTCGATAAGAATTTACAGCCTTGGCCAAAAGTATTGAGCACCTTACAAATTTCGCTCGTTCACGGAAAGTATGGGAGTAAACCAAATCTATTGTTGAAGAATTCTTTTGTCGGCCATCTACAAAGGTTTAAACAATGACCCACGCCGCACAGCTAGCAATAAAACACCTGGGTGCAATAAAATGTGTTTTTTACAATTTTTGTATTTATTTATCAGTTCGCTACCATCGCTCGTTGTGAACACATCCAGTGATCTAGTGCGCCTTTTGTATTTTATTTCAGAAGTTTTAAGTGTTATCGTTGCAATATGCCAAAACAAAACGAACTTTCTTTAGAAAAACGTGTGCAGATACAGCTTCTGTATGAGCAAGGGAAATCACAAGTAGAGATTTCTAAAACTGTGAAATGTTCGCGCCGATCCGTGCAATATGCTATTCAGCGATTCTCTACTACCGGATCACATGAAAATAGACCGAGAACCGGGCGCAAACGCATCACCACAGACCGTCAAGATCGTCAGTTACTGAGAGAGTTGTTAAGAAATAGGAAAAAAACATCTTCAGAGCTCGCTGCTGAGTTGTCGGAACAAATTAAGAAGCCAATTTCTGCTCGAACTACTCGCAGAAGACTTCAAGAAGCTGGTCTGAAAGGCTGTAAAGCTAGGAAGAAGCCATGGCTCTCCGATAACAACAAAAAGCTCGATTGAAATGGGCTTTAAAACACCGAACTTTCACCGCTGAAGATTGGTCAAATGTTGTTTGGTCAGACGAATCAAACTTTGAGGTGAGTAAGTCAATTTAATGCCCTGATACAATTTTATAAAATGTTTTAAAAACCAAACGCATAATTGAATTTATTTTAGTTTTACGTAACTCAATATTTTTCTCTTTATTGCAGATTTTTGGTACACCTGGTGTGACCTTTGTGCGTCGCCGTGTGGGCGAAGAATTTAAGCCAGAGTGTGTGATCCCAACCGTTAAACACGGTGGAGGCAGCATAGGTAATGGTCTGGGGTTGCATGACCGATTCTGGAGTTGGCGAATTGTTCGTGTGTGAGGGTCGCATGGACTCTACTAAGTACATAAATGTACTAGAAACTGCATTACTGCCTTCATTCACGAAACTTTTTGGCGACACGAATATGGATGGTGTCAAATTCCAGCAGGATAACGCGCCATGCCACAAATCTGCACGCACTATGAGATGGTTTCGGGAAAATAACACGGAACTGCTTGACTGGCCAGCTCAGTCTCCAGATCTGAACCCCATAGAACATTTATGGGGTTTATTAAAGCGCAGGGTTAGGCGCCACACAATTAACAACAAAGAAGATTTAAAACGCTGCCTGCGCCTAGAATGGAACTCGATTACTGTTGACGACTGTAAAAAACTTGTTAACTCTTTACCAAAAAGAATTTCTGCCGTAATTAAGGCAAAGGGTGGACCCACAAAATATTAATTTTCTATTAATAAATAGTAAAATAAACCCATATAAAACGTTTTGTTTTATTTCTATTTGATACTCCGCATAAAACTGAAAGATATCATGAGTGCTCAATACTTTTGGCCAAGGCTGTAGTTTTTCAGTGGTATACAATAACTACAAATGCCATAAAAACACCATTCATGTCATTTCATGTGCAACATATTCATGCCTTGTAAACAATCGAATGAATATGTAGATGGGTACCTATTTTAATCTGTTCTTCGAGTAAGAAAAATACTTGTTTTTATTTCGGAGAAATACAGTCAGTAATTAGAGGTTGGTTACGGTGAAGTAAAGAGTTACTTATTATCAGAAAACCTAATGTATTTACATACCTTTTCGACGACAGTTTCCGGATTCACATTTTGATAAAAATACTAAATATATAATCACAAAATCACAGCACCACACTAACTATCACATCATTTTAAATAATAAAACTAATTCATAACCTCAGCACCTGAAAAATATTATTCGTAAAATACCTATCAAAACAAATAACAAACAGTATATCCATAGTATAAAGAGAGGAAGTACGTTATCTTCATACAAACGCACCGCGCGCGGCTTGTATGTGTGCGCCAAAGTATCTATGCGTCGCCGCACGCACACTTAAACAAATCTCGGCCCGTTTCGGCCGTTTCGCAGCGCGCCAGTCGGGGCTAACAACGCACGAGGTTCGCGCGTCACGGCTTTTCGACACCGCTAAATGAATGAAAAATGTGTGATAATCGCAGGAGAACGTATTGCTGTGTGTTTGGGTGTCTTAATAATTCATCGATTCCAGAATTGTCTCTGTTCAAATTACCTATTGAACAGGAAAGGCAAGAAAGTCGCTTTTTCTAGCATATCATTTTTACTGGATGATGATATACCTACTTACTTATTTTTTGTTGTATTAGTTTTCTATCAGACAGAGGAAGTAGGTAGGCCTACTTTCCCACTAGAATGTACTAGGTACTTTTGATCTGTCAATTGATTTGCCGCTATTGCTTTGTTTATGTTTAGTCATGCCGATTTCTCAGTACCTATTGTAGGTATAGTAACTAAGTACCTACTTACAGTTATAAAATCGTACTTAAAAAATAAGTAATTGACTAATTGTGAATTAGATAAATAGAGCAGTTCGAATCACCTACCGTTTACTCGTGCTCATCACCGCCCCGCGCCGCCCGTCTGCTGGCCCGTCGCTCTTTCTTTCATCGTGAAAGGTTTCATCATCGTTTAGGTACCCAGACAATACAAGTAAAAAATACAACTTCCCGACCCTTGCCAATTTATTGGCACTGAATTAAAATTTAACTAAAAGTGACAACCCTGAGACAGTAGGCAATTATATCGCGGATTGTGCCGGAGATAGCCTACTTCCTCTCTTTATACTATGGTATATCAAACTGTTTTCGCGTGGAATCCCTCTCGTTACTCACTTTACGCGGGTCAACGCGGATAGTGCATTTGCGCGAACTTAATGCCTCTCAAGCTGGCTTTTGATTTCATAGAAATCTGCGTATAAGTACTTACATGGTACTTACCAATATGTCAACAAATGTAAACGTTTCTATAGCAATTTGTAGGCGAAAACTGCGAGACAAAGACAGGTATAAAAAGCCCGATGCCAAGCCGAGACGAGTGTGAGCGAGAAGGCGCATTTGAACGCGTAGTTCGGCAACAGAGTTATGATTTACCTATGAATGATCGAGTTCCAATGAGTGCTAGTGCGCGCGGCAAATTACGTGGAATTCGAAATTTTATTATTAAGACATGAATGTTTGAGTTCAAATTCATTGACTTGGTGTTTTTTGGAATATTTTTTTTATTGATAGGCTTATAGGGATTTTTTTGTTGTAATTTATGATTTTATTAGGGCAAGCCCGGCTTTTTGGCTTCTATGAAGGTACCGCCCCACTGCTTCGGTTACGGCGAAAGCGCCAGGGTAGCCCGCGAAATTCAAATTTTCTTACGTTTTTTGTAATTTGCAGATCAGTATTAGGTTGTATGTTCATTGAAATATGATTTGCGACCGTAACAAATATGAGTTTACAGAATTATCATCAATACAACTCTCTAAGATCAAGTAAGTCTATTGAATGACTATTTCATGAAATCTTAACGTAATTGTATTACTAATTCTAATAAATTCTGTAAATACATATTTGTTACGGTCGCGTATCATACTTCGATTAACATACACCCAGACACCGAGCTGCAAATCGCAAGAAAATTTAAATTTCGCGGGCTACCTTAGCGTTTCCCCCTTAAATCAGCCCATATTATGACGTCTTTATACTGTGCTAAAGCTGTCGTTGTTGCTGTGGTAGGACTGGCGGGCCGGTGCGCGCCCACTGCTCGAGCGCCCCATCTGCGACCGCAGCTCCAGCCCGCGCCGCGGCATATTCTAGACAGCGGCGATGTCGACGAGAAGCTGCCGACCGCTGCTCTTTCGGTGTTTTCGAGGTTTTGAACCTTTTGGCACACTAGTGAATGTAAAACCCGTGGTTTTTACCACGGGTTTTGCCGGAACCTCTTGGGGTTTCGGCGAGCAGACTACTGGGTAATTATAAAGAATAAGATTTTGTACTGTAAAAAGGGTAATTATTTATTTATAATTCACAATTACATAGTGTACCAAACAAAAATTCTTCAATATTACAAATGAAAAGTCTGTAGCCTTTTGACCAATTAATTATGTTGTGACCAAACCCTAATCAGATTTGGTAGCCACATCTGTATGCATATTTGCAAAATATATAGGAATATTGCGGTTTATCTTACCACTTGATTATTTTAAAGAATTTTGAGTGTAAAGATAAATGATACAATTAACGTTCTAATAACCTAAATCGACTAAATATTTAACATAAAGACATATTCTAAAATATAGAAATTAGATTCCCTATGGTGGCATTGCAATCAACTGCAGTAAACTTCCTTCAAAAAGGACAATATTGCAGTAATATAAAATTATGAAATATTTATTATTCACAAAAACAAAGACATGAAAGTGCAGCACCTGTTCATATCAGAATTTAATGGAATATTTGCAGTTCTCAAAACCTGGCTATGTTTGCAACCATTCACATTTATATTATAATTGTAACAAACCCATAGAAAAATTTACACAAATCAGTACAACATGGTCACAAATACGAGCCCCAGTCTTTACTGTGGCATCTTACTTAGCATAAGCAAATGTGGGTGTACATCCCACCCAGAGAAGTAAGTAAATGTTAGAGCATTTATATGAGAAGCCACAAGAAAGACTGGGGCCGGCATCGAAGCAGTGTGAGCATATAGCAACCCTATTAATATACAAGTATATCCACACCGCACTAGTGACTATCAATCAAGTTCTATTACATAGCACAATTTTAGATTGTCTTAGTGCTTATCAAGTCCTTTCTACACGTTAGACACTTTGATACTCATAAATTTACACTTTACACTCGAGTCAACTGTAAAATGGACACTAATATGTAGCGCGCACACAAACTTTACGTTCGTATTAATCGGATGCGCCGTCGTCGGCGTCCTCTAAGAAGCTGAATTTATTCGATGCAACGAAATTCTGTAACAAAAAGAAAAACAACATTAACATATAACTATCGATAAATACAATAAATGTATTCATTTTTGTGAAGAGTTGTCTTATCATTCATGCATAAAAGAGTTGTCTTATTTATGCATGAATGCTAAATGGAAAGAAGTAAGGGTTGTAAATACCGGTTTTTCCTGTTCTTTCATCTTGGGCATGGTTTTGTCGTCGATTTCATCGTGCCTGTCTCGCGAGCGGCTGGGTCGCGGACGTCCGTTGCGCTCGTCGCGCGGGTTGTCGTCGCGCTCTCGCTCGGCCTCTTCGTGTGTGTCTTTCTCCTTGGGTGTGTCTCTATCCTTGGGTGTGTCTCTGTCCTTCTCTCTCTCGCGGGAGTCGGGGCGACGTTCGCGCGAGCCGTCCCTGTAATCCCTGTCATCTCGTGAGTCGCGCCTGTCGCCCGAGTAGTCGCGTCGCCTGTCGCCGGAATAGTCGCGTCTGGGGCGTCTGTCTCCGGAGTAGTCGCGTCGCCTGTCGCCCGAGGGCTCGCGTCTCTCGCCGCGGTCGTCCTTATAGTCGCGACGGTCGCGGTCATCCTTGTAATCACGGCGCTCCGGTTCGCGTTTGTCGCGGTCGTCAGGGCCCCGGCGGTCCCTGTCGTCCCGGTAGTCGCGTCTGTCCCGGTCGTCTTTGTAGTCGCGCCTGTCTTTGTCGTCCTTGGAATAGTCGCGTCTGTCTCTGTTATAGCTGCGCGAATCTCTGGGGCGTTCATCTGCGAATACATTATTTGAATAAGACAACATAATATAATTGTTATTTTTAAAACATTACAAAATCATGATTCGAATTCATATGGTTTCTTACCACGTTTTGGAGCGGCACGACGTTCGCCGGAATGATCGTTCTGTAAAGATTGAATGATTATTAAATTGTTTTTCCCTTTTCATAAATAAAATAGTATAAACATATTATAAGATAATGTTTCAACTGACCCTCCTTCCCCAACGTTCCTTCTCTTCACCGCCACCACGTCTGGCTTCCTCTTCCTGTTTACGAAGACGTTCTTCTATTTCACGTTCCCTATTAAAGTATAAAACAACTCATTAGCTTGCTTAGGATATTAATTTACAGATATCCATGTTAAAAAAAAATGTAGGTATAAAGCGACCGAGTCTAGCACAGAGCATGAGCCGGTGTCTAGTTAACCGATTTTAATATAGCACATGACGTTGTAATAACAACCTGATAAAAATCGAGGCATAAATATCTCGATATTTATAGTAATGTGCTTAATATTTATAACTTTTAATGCTATTTACACTCAATTGCAAGTTCGCAGCATTTCTAACACTGTTGCACTGGTAAATAGATTGACAACAAATTCTAATATTGTATTTTGATTTAGAACTTTGATTACGGTCAGTTGCTCACAACTCAATGTTTATTCACCACATAATAGGAAATCTAATAACACAAAATACAATAAAGGCCTCTTTCAGCACCTACAGAGAAGTCTGTATATCCTGCTGACTTATCAAACACATTCTGTGCCTTGTTTAATTTATTTGATGTATGGAAATATATTCACAGGTAGTGAAACAGACCCCTAAGTTTTTTTTTTCACTATGGCTCTATAGTAATAAAACATCTAAACTTCGCAACGGATTAAGATGCAGTTTTTTCCATTATTTCGAGAACTTTAATATGTTATAAATCTTACTTGGCTGCAGTGTCCACAGGTTTAGCGGCACCGAACACTTTCTCAGCAGACACAGGTTTAGACGCGACCTTTTCAGGTTGTTTCTCGTCGAGGCCGGCGCCGTCTGCGGGTTTCGTAGGTACCTCGGAGTCACGCGGTACTGTGCGCGGCAGCAGGTTCAGCTTCGGACGCTCACGAGGCTTTGCATCTAAGGAAATAGAGGAAAAAGTTTAGTTTGGAACAAGCCGTCCTCCCAGTGGGATTTCCCATCGGCAAAGGTGACGAACTTCAATACATCCTTTCATCCCCTATTTAATCTCTTTAGGGAATTAATTTTCAAAAATCCTCAGTGCTCAATTTCAGTATATAAGAAATTCTTGTGCAAAATTTCATGCTTTTAGACACAACGGTTTTGGTTGTGCGTTATCTGTCAGCGAATGAATTTAAGATTTTTATTATGGTGGATCCGCAGTTGTAGCCTGCGAAATTCAAATTTTCTTGCGTTTTTTGCAATTTGCAGGTACTGGTCAGGTTGTATCTTGATCAAAATATGATTCGCGACTATAAGAACGATGTATTTACATAATTATAACCATAAAAACCATCAATACGTCTCTCTAAGTTAGATTTGTTCTCTTTTGATCTGATTTAAAAAATCATAACATTTTAGATCAAAAGAGAACAAATCTAACTTAGAGAGACGTATTGATGGTTTTTATGGTTATAATTATGTAAATACATCGTTCTTATAGTCGCGAATCATATTTTGATCAAGATACAACCTGACCAGTACCTGCAAATTGCAAAAAACGCAATAAAATTTGAATTTCGCGGGCTACTACTGCGGATCCACCTTAAGGGGGAAGCGCCAAGGTAGCCCGCGAAATTGAAATTTTCTTACGATTTTTATAATTTGCAGCTCAGTGTCTGGGTGGAACTAGTCATTCAATAGAATTACTTGGTCTTAGAGAGTTGTATTGATGACTTTAATGATTACAGTTCTGTAAATACATATTTGTTACGGTCGCGAATCATATTTTAATCAAAATACAACCTAATACTGACCTGCAAATTGCAAAAAACGTAAGAAAATTTGAAGTTCGCGGGCTACCCTGGCGCTTTCACCTTAAGTGTCTTATGGCGTAACTTGGGACCTTTGTCTAGCTGTGGACTGTCATAGGCTGAGATATTTGATGTCGGATCAACAATGTCCAATGCTGAACAGGGATATTTTCAAAGACTTGAGAGGCCGTATGGGAAAATCACTAGATGTGAATTTGTAATACGTGATAAACTAATTACTATTCAGTCCACGCTTATTAGTCATGACAAATTGAAAACTGCTTATTACAGGCACTAGAATTGACTAGACTGATAAACATAAATGAAGAGGTTTGTACAATTTTGTTATGAATCACTTTATGGAGTGACGAAAAACGTTTAGTTTGTTTAAGTCAAAGATATAATATGTAGGTATAAAGCGACCGAGTCTAGCACAGAGCATGAACCGGTGTCTAGTTAACCGATTTAATATAGCACATGTTGTTATAACAACCTTATAAAAATCGAGGCATAAATATCTCGATATTTATAGCATGTGCCTTAACTTTAAGAATAAGTAAATTATTGTTATACTCAAAAGTTAAAATTAATAAACAGTAACTTCCCTATCACTGTTGAACTGGTAAATTAATGGCTTTCACATGAACCAATTTATTCATGGAATGACAAAGACGATAGATCTACACTTTATTTAATGAACTTATATACTAAACATTATTAGTTACCTTCTCTGGGAGGTGGATCGCGCTCACGATCGCGATCGCCAAAGTTTCTACCACCGAATCCTCTGCCCTCTCGACTTCTAAAGAAACAATGGGACAGTTAAAATTTTACCAGTTTTGTCACCTTTAAATAAGATTTAATTGTTTTATTTTTTGTAAGATTGTTTCCTTTTAGCTGATGTAATAGTCATAGAAAATCATTTCTAATAAATGTTACTCGGTAGAGCGATGGCCTTGTGAAGGTGGCGAGAATCCACTAGATGCGAGGAGCAGCAGATGCCAATGTTCAGCACTGGGCGTCTTTGGGCGAAATTGACGATGATGATCAAATGTTTTACACATACCCTCCAAATCCACCACCATCACGTTCAGCAGTGCGGAATCCGTCGCGGCCGCCGTACCCGCTGCGTTCGGGACGATCCTCTCGGTCGCGACCTCCGAACCCACCACCACCGCGCTCTCTACCTCTGCAAAAATACAACAATAAAATATCGCTACTGAAAATGTAGTTGCCGGATAAACGTCCAATAACAATAAAACATAACGTCACGCCTGTAACTCCCGAAGAGTTAGGCAGACAACCAATAACAATATCCGGGCTTTTACATGGCACGTGGGATTTTAGGAACCATTACACAAGTGTGGGTAAAGCTACGGTTTCCTAGAAGCGCGGTGGCCGCCACATAGCGTCCGCAATTTACCGGCGAATGACGTCACTGAAACGTTATTTATGAAAGTAAGTTGGTGTGTTTTCTTAGGGAGCGTTTTTGACACCATGAAGTCAAACACCGCTGCCTAAAGATTTATATCGATAGATTTACCCTTGCCGTAAGGCACGGTAGGGCGAATCTAACGATTTAAATTTTTGCCACTGTCATTATTTTCATGACAGCCGTTTACTGCGGCCGTTATGTGCGACCATCGTAGTTCTAGGAAACCGAAGCTTAACAGACTGCGCTTTACGAAGTCGAATACTGTCACATTACTATGTAGTGTCGTGTCGTGACGCCTTCTGCTGACGCAGTATTATTAGCCCTCGTTGTGATTTGACGTGGCCACGTCATTCACGACACAGTAATGCGACGGTGGCTAAACATTCGACAATTCAAATATTAGCGGCTGATATAAATGTAGGTATAAAGCGACCGAGTCTAGCACAGAGCATGAGCCGGTGTCTAGTTAACCAATTCGATCTAGCACCATGTTATAAAACGAATTATATAACCTCATAAATATCGAGGCATGGACCGCCTCGCTATTTTTGAAATGTGCCCGACAAGTTTATTATATCACAGCCATCTGGGTGTGAATAAAACTATTAACTTATTGCTTTATGTCGTAAAAAACTAAATGGAAAGACAAACTCAAAGCATTTATTTCAATTAAACCCTTTACAGTCTTTTGATTTGGTCATATAGAAAGTATTACTTTCGTAGTAGTTGAATGCAAATTTTCTTAGATGAGCTGGAAGTTGAAAAAATGTAGATCAATCAAGGCAAATAACTTACTCAAAGCGATCGCGTCCGAACGAGTCCCGTCCGCCGTACGGTGTCCGTGCAGGCTCGGCCGCTGCCGGCCGGTCTCCGTCGCGCCAGCCACCCGGACGGTTGTCGGCACTCGCTACATAAACACACAAATATTATAGCTTTACATAGAAAAATATAATAAAACAACTCAAATGATACATCTCTCAGATTTAAGTACCTGATAGAAGGAGCAAACCAAAGACTAGTCTGAATTGAGTTATAGCTACGCTACGTCACAGATTAAACTAAAACAGCCGGTCAGAGGATATTCCAAGGGCTAAGAGGGCCAAGTCTCGTCCATGCGGAGTCCTCAACGGAGCCCTAGAGCCCGAGTTTCTGGTTACCTCCTACCACTATAAGCAGTACCCCTTGCTAAAGGGTTTAGTGCCATCACGCACGCGTGACCTTTACTCAGACCTTCCCGAGGCGGGTTGAGTAACCTAGATCGCCTATTTTATAGTCATATTATGAGATAGTAAGTATCAGTGTATACGAATGCATCGTAAAGCAAACGATGACAAAGCTTTAAAAGGCGCAGTGCCACACAAATAACAATGACGACTCAACAAGAGGTAATAAATCGACAATCATGTACTCTGTGTGTGCGCCCCAAGTGTGACATTACAGTTAGCTCCAACCATCAGGTTACTTATCATCATTGTGAATAAGAGCTGAGGAAATATATTCAAATAAAAAAAATAAACAATTTATTCGCGATATTTTCCTTATAGGTAAAAGGTGTGTATTATGGACACATCATTATAACCGTTTTAAATATATAATTCGTTTTGTCACGAGCAATTTATGAAGTTTCCGACCGGAACGACAACATAATTCGCACAAAAAGTTGAGTAATTTTAAAGCCATTTGTTGTAATAGAGCCGCAAACTTACTGAAACCCACGAAGGGGCTGCGTACAGGGAAGTTTGCTTAGTACACAAACGTATTACGTCACCCAAAGTCTTAGGCCTCTGCCTCGAATTTTGCGGGTAGCGGCGCGGCGGCGGCGGCGGCGCGGGAGCGGCAGGATTTTATGCGTAAAATTAAATGGACCGGACCGCGAAAACAGCGGCGCGGCAGCGGGCGATGAGCGGTGCACTCCAGTCAAGCGGTGACCGCCGCGCGTCTGCATTGATAGTGCTGCGCAATTTATTTTTGTGACGTATCGAAATGTCCTCGGACGTGCAGGAACAAATTATTTCATCTATTTTTGATAGGACACCGATATGGAACAGCAAAGATGTGAACCACAAAAATAGGAGGCTAATTAATCAGTTATGGGAAGAAATTAAAAACGAACTAAATATTGAAGGCAAATATAAAAATGTTTTATTATGTTAATAAAATAACTAGTAATTAGTGGGATTATCTACAAAATATTCTTGTTGTTCAGACATTTCGTTCGCGAACAAAAACAAATATCTCGACGACACAACACTATGCCGATATAGTGCCGCGCGATCTGCCCGCTGGTTTCGAGAACGGGTCTGCGTTGCCCGCGCCGCTGCCCGCAAAATTCGAGGCAGAGGCCTTATAGTGAGGCCACGCAAAGATGGGTGTTTTTATGACATCACTTTGAATCGCGTGGCCGGTGATTAAAGTAGCAATGAAATAAAATCTATATTATTTACGCAGTGACGAATGTTCATGTCTGCTGTACGATAAGGCGAAAGCGTCAGGGTAGCCCGCGAAATGCAATTTTTCTATGTTATTTGCAACTTGCAGGTCAGTATCAGGTTGTATGTTGATCTAAATTTGATTTGCGGTCGTATCAAATATTTATTTATAGAATTATAATCATAAACATCATCAATACAACTCTCTAAACTTCATATTACCCTATTGAATAACTATTTCATGAAATCATGACATTTGAGGCCAATTCTAACTTATATACATAGTTGCATTTGCTGATTCTAATGATTATAACTCTGTAAAGCCATATTTGTTACGGCCGCGAATCACATTTTAATCCAACATACAACCTGACACTGACCTGCAAATTGCAAAAAACGTAAGATAATTTGAATTTTATGGGTTACCTTAACGCATCCCCCATAAACGCCTTAGTCAAAACCACTACTGGGCCGACTGGCTCATATTTTTACCACGGCCTAAGCTACTCTGATTTAGTTCCTGCAAAAACGAAAGAAGAGCAAGAAGGGAAGGGGAAATATTTAATTGACCCTCTAAAAACTTATACGAAGTTGGTTGCAGTAAATTGCCTATTTAGTATTTTAGGACAAAATGGAAATTATTTGAGGCGCACAAAAAGAGGCACATTAATTGTATTAGAGGGTCTATTAATATTTTTAGGACATCAAAATAAGAATTATTTGGGTTTCGATTAATCAAATAAGTACATGCTGAAGCGAAGAACTATTTTCTGATAAATTTATAATTCATTTATACTCACAATCGCGTTCTCGATCACGGTCCCGGTCGCGGTCCATGTTGCCGCGATCCATGTTGCTGCGGTCCATAGGGCCGCGTTCCGGGCGCGGTCTCTCGCGGCCACTTGTGTCAGGCATCGCACGCGGGCCTGAACGCCAGTCGCCCATTGTGCGTTCTGGGTCATATTCCCTACATAACACGTACATAAAATTAGTATCCAAACGAAATTATAGGAATACATTCCCCCGGTTTTTAACAAGCATGTGTTGTGATAGTCATAGCAACCAATCAAGTTGACATGCAATTTCATTAGAAGTAGGGATTAGCTACTTTTTAGTATTAATATCATTAATACATATTACTACATTATTACAACTTTCTCATTGGTCTAGTTGTCGCATGCACTACTGGGGACCATGAGGATCTGGGTTAATTTCCGGGTCTGGCAGTGTTATTGGGTTTTTTCATCTGGAATTTCTCAGCAGCAGCCCAGTCTGGATTTGTGCCTGCTTGGCAATGGCTCGCTCCCTATTACATGGGACTCAAACATAACTGGCGAAATGTGGGTGTACTATAATAGGTACTCCTCTGCCCAAGCCTACAGGGAATAAAAGCGTGATGTTATGTAATATTACTACATCAATAAACAAGCTTGCTTTACATGAGAAATATTAATAGTTTTGGTATCTAAACAGTTATAATATTCCATAACATTTAAACGAAGCATCCAAACTAATTTCCTGGCAACCAGTTTGATTTCCAACTGCCTGTATTCAATAACAATAATTTTCAATACATATAACAATGAATGTATTTACCTGTCCCGGTCGGATCTGCCTCCCCTGCCCATTCGGCGGTCGTTGTCCTGGGTAGACACCTCTATTCTTATGCGTCTCCCGCCTATTGTCTATGAACAAATGAAACTAGCTTACAATTGGTACTACACACAATAGGACCCCTTTTCAATGACTCACAAGGTTGCTTTTGGTTTCAATTTATAAAAAATATTTAAAGTAATCAGAATAATAGAAAGGGAATAAATAGGGGCGAATCTCGGTCTTTAAAGAACATCTGGGCGTTCTTATATAATTTTTTGGAAGTATTGTTACTTGTTAATCTTTATTCTACAATGTTTTGGTACTGAAAAAATCTCGAGTGTTAGTAATTTGTGTCTGGATTATACAGTTTACACATATTACAACTGAAATATTTAAAATTAAAACATCACTCAATCTTAATAAATAGTGACATTAAAGCAAGATTCTTACCAGATCAGGAATGTTCATAGCATTGATCAAACTCTCCCTGTCTTCAAAGTCCACACATCCATAGCCTTTAAGACGGTCCCCTTCGCGAGGGACTCTCAGGTTGATAATCTGTTGCAAAAAAACAATTTCATTAATTAATATCTTTTTTACTTTTATTCTTGGGTCATCAACATCTTCATAGTGGACTGAAACACCTGTTTCTGGGTATATACCCAGCAGTGCAGTGCGTAACAAAGTATCTTTTTAAAATACAGTGGAACCCATTTATAATGAATCCACCTATATTGACCAACCGCTTAATATGAAGTAATTACAGTGCAGTTTAGTTTTCACATAAAATTCTTTATAGCAAAGTTTGGATATAATAGCTTCGCTTATAAACATGTGTTGCTTAATATGACCTATTTTTAAGAAATTATATATGTCCAGATATAGTGAATAAAAGCAGACAAAAATCATCATCATCTGCCTAGCCTTTTCCCAACTATATTGGGATCAGCATCCAGTCAAACAGGATGCAGTTGAGTACCAGTATTTTACATGGAGCAACTGTCTATCTGACCTCCACAACCCAGTTACTGGGTAATACGAATTAAGCCCCTTGGTAAGACTGGTTGTCAGACTTTCCGGCTTCTGACGACCCGTAACGACTGACAAAGATACACGAATGACAGCCAGGACCAATGGCTTAACGTGCTTTCCGAGGCACAGAGGGGTCTTGATATGTAAAGATGGTCACCCGTCCACGGACCAACCGCGGCAAGCGTAGCTTAACCTAATTGATTGACCCCTGCGGCTGTTATTTCTTAGCCAAAAGCAGACAAAAATGATGAATGAAAAAATTAAAAAAATATGTATTACAATTTTTATTTTGTTTGTTGTGTGTCAGCTCATGTTTTTTTTTATTATTATTAGATACATACACTTTGTAGTTTTTCTCTCTATTAAACCAAATACCAAAAATAGGAAGTTGTTTATTTTCTATACTAAGCTTTGTATGACGTTCGCTTAGTATGATGTGTTTGTCATTTCCCTTCGATGTCACTAGGTGCGGATTCAACTATATAGTAAAAGGTGCTTTTTACATTGAAATATTTAGTCACTATTAATTATGCATCATTGTAACATTTACTGCATGCAGTTTGGTATAAAAAGCAGATCAGATTGATGGCGATAAGTTAATAAAATAATTATTATCAGTCTTTATCATGTTCTAGCATCCTTAAATTATGTAACAGTATCAGAAACGAGATCTATATTCAAGTAGTATAATTATGTGTATGATAAACTAGTATTGTAAGGCAACTGGTCTTAATCATCAAGGCTATTGACATATTTTCCAGAAAATGACTTTCTATAAAATAAAGATATTCGTGAAGTGACTAATTATTTTGTTTCTCTGCATAAATCTTGAACTCGTGCACATAAGGATTCTGAACAAGGCCATGGAACTCTGCCTTCCAATAATTGGAATAACTGGCATAGAAAGAAAAAGAAAGAAAGAAAGAAAAAACGTTTATTGGCACATGCCACAAGTGCACACAGTATCATGAAAGGAAACAAAGAAAAAGAACTTAAAACTAACAATATTTAAAAAGTACAATTACCTACATCAAAGCCAAAAAAAAAAAAAGCATGTAGGTAAATACTGTGCGACTCACGGCTGCGCCAAATAGGCCCATTTCAGCATAATGTCGGACAACAATGGTGCCCGACGCTGGTTTTCAAATGAACCTAAATGGTGAGTGTACGAATGTCAATGTTAGTTTAAAATGATAGAATAAAATAAAAGTAGTATATGAGAGAAAATATATATATAAATAAGAATAATGTTACGGAAAAATTATGATAATATAGTAAACAGTACATGCGGTACAACTACAATACAAGAAATAAAAAAATTTAAAAATACTGGTATCAACCGGTTTCCGGTAAATCATAAAGTCCGAGGCAATCACAGTGCGCTGCATGCAGCCTCCTGTGACGCACGAACTACCGGTCTAGCTTGCACATTTAAAAATAATATGGATTATACTATATTTCGTGTGCGGGTATTTTAATAAATATAAATATGAGCATGATAAGAGATATTATTAGACACAAACACGAGCATAGTAGTTATTCCAAAAGTTATGTTTATGTTTACAACGCCAAAAAGAGTGATAAAAAGTAATAATAAGCATAGGAAGGTAAGTTTACTAGGTTAAAATATACGTAACAAGAATTGACTATGTTATTTTCTGTAGGGTTGGACTGTCATAATAACTAACTGGCATAATTACTATAGCATCAATGTAATATATGAGTGCCACCAGTGCCTTAACGAGGTGGGTAGCCTTCATAACATAAGCATTCAATGGATCAAGGGACACAACGGTTCGCTAGGAAACGACGTAGCTGACGAACTTGCCAGGTGGGGGTCGAGCATGGCACCAGTAGGACCTCTGATCGTGCCACTCCCCTTCGGGTTCCTTCTGGTAAGTAAACGCACCAGTAAACAACACCACAAGCAATGTTTGGAGCAGGGTGAGTGTAGGCAGGCCAAGGAAGCAGTCCCTACAATTGATGGCCACCTCACGAAGTGGCTTCTCTGACTAGCTAAACAGTAGCAGCAGTACAGCAGCTATAACTGGCCACGGGTCATTTAATAAACACCACTTTTTCATAGGAGTCGCAGACAGTCCGCTATGCAGGGCCTGCATGGAAGTCGACGAGACAGCAGCTCATGTGCTACTCTCCAGACCAGTGCTCGTCACATACAGGGCAAAGTACTTCGGTAACTCAGGTACCCTATGTGAGATTGTCAGTAACACCAAGGCGTTGCTGGCCTTCCTCGAGGAGCTGGGGTGGATCGAATAATCGATTTTCCCACCCATTACGCAAAATACGCGCAATGACGTGGAGTTGCAGACACCAGCTTGTATTACCTATTATAGCAACAATGTCCAGTATGTAGCAGTGACTAACAAAAAAAGCTATAAAACACAAACTTATCAAAAATTTGGTTGTCATTAGATTAAATTATATTGCAGAGCTTGAGAGATTAAATAATTTTATGATACTCCACATGTAGCACAACTGTTAAAACGCGAAATGCTAATAATTGTATGGAATGACGCAAATTGGAAGATGCACATGTCTAGCTGTGAACTCAGATGATCAATTAAGCAGCCATTTTGCTATTACTCCTGGTTACCAAAGTCTCTGATCAGTAAATCTTTACTGATAAAACAAAATCTAAAATGCATCAACAATCCACTCAACATACATTTGACTTTGTAGCCTTCTCAATAGGGCAATTATTGTTATGACAACTTGGCAACAAATGGGCAATAATGTTGATACCTTAAGTCCAGTGAAGAGCTCAGTGATAGCGCTTTCGTCGACATCATAGGGCAGGTTGGAGATGTGCGCGGTGAATGGCGGGCGACGAGGGATGGACTCGTCATCCACTGCCAGTCCTCCGCGTGCCGCCCGCGACGCTGACGGGAGCACCACCGGCGCCCGCTGGCGCGAGGAGTACCCGCCTCCTCCATATGTATTTTCAGCTAAGAACATATTGATATTGTTAATCGTTTAACACAATATGTTCTATGTAAAATGCCTTGTGAGAGAAGGTCTAACACCATTTTTGTTAATACATAATTGGATTTTAGATGTATATGTTTGTATATCCATGGTGAGATAGTTATTATTTTAGCATTGTTTTAGAATAATGCTCTATTCATTTTAGGTAGACAAAATGTTTAAGTTGCTGAAGCAATTATTATAGGAAAATAAAGTAAATGCATTACATCACCTACTCATTGCATTGTTTTTACAAGATAGCATTGGAGAGGTTATGTGTGATGTATTTTCCAAGTACAGCTCAATATGTTTTCATATAAATTATAGGTATTTTTTAAAATCTTCAAACAAAGAACATTGAATGCATTTCCATAAAATAGCTATTATTGTTATCAAACAAATAGTGATCATTAACACATTGTTAATGTTGTCTGCATATGTTGCTGTTATCTAAACTGGAAATATACTGGATGATTTTTTTTACCATCTCGAAATTTTTACAGGCTGTTCTACCCATGAACATGAACAACTTTCACTATTGGACCAACTCTGAAATCACGAAAAAAAAAATCAGCTGTTTCATACATTTTGGTCAAGTAGGTTTAAACTTTTCTATTAATCAGCAGATTTTTTTTTCGTGATTTCAGAGTTGGTCCCATAGTGAAAGTTGTTCATATTCATGGGTAGAACACCCTGTAAACATTTCGAGACTGTAAAAAAATCATCGAGTATAAGTACAAGAAGCCAATATTACTTCTACATTATTGTTTGTGTTAAAAATACCAGTCTTGCTCATTTTAGGAAGAATACAAAGTTTAGTAAGGCAAAACCAATATTTAGATTAATCAACTGCATCTCCACACATGGACACAAAAGCATCAGACATTATATTAGTTTCTCTGAATAATTATAAAAATATACTAGGACCCTCAGAAAAATCAGGGAGCAAGCCAATGGAAGACTAGTCTGAATTGAGTTGTGACCAGAGTCATCTCGTAGATTAGGCTAAAATTGCTGGTCACAAGGGTTTCCAACAATGATAATGCTCACACCTCCACCTAGCCCCACAGGCCAGGCCTCACAGGCTTAACATCACACCGTAATTTCTGGTTCCCCCGCCTTCCCTTTGAGAGAAGCATCCGGCTAGAATGTGTAAAACACAAAGACCTTTCCTCAGACCTTCCCGGGGCGGAAAGAGTGACAAGCACTCGGTGAGTGCGCCCCAAGTACGAGATTAACATTGGCCAGCCATTACCCTTTACATCATCACTGGGTCAATTTTTTAACGATAGCATTTTGATAAAAACTGAGGTGTATGACAAAGAAAACATTATTTTCACTTACGTTCTTCATCTACAGCGTCCGCCCAGTTGTGTGTTGCTGGAATTGTCGTTGGTTCTGCAATAATGTCTGTGATGCTGGCTGGAATCCATTTTGCCTTCTTTGATTTCTTGCCTGTAAAATGTCATATGAAAATCGGATGATGCTCTGTGAAATATTTGCGACAGCTGGACGAAGTCTTGAAAAAATAGAGGACAGCTTTGATGAATAATGATGACGCATAGTAAGTGAACGACCTACTCCGATTTTGGAAAGCGGTTATTCGCGGACACATGAAAGGACAATTTAGCATTTATTACACATCTGTTTTAACTCGGTTTTCTCACCTTCTCAGAAGTAAATTAAGCCAATAATTGAAACATAAAATTGGGTTAAACGGGTAATAAATTGATTGAGAGTATTGAGAAATGTGGCCACGCGGTAAATCCAAACGTCCGCAGAGGTGAAATGATGACACGTTAGCATTATTAGATAACATTGTACAGCCTCCAAAAGGGATGCATTGGGTAACTGTTTCACATGCAAACTAATTTAGGTATGAAAATACGGTAATAAACAATCAAATAAAGCGAAATCTAGGGTTTTTTTCACGTGACAAAATTACTAGAACTAACCTGTAGCGGCCATATTACAAGGCTGGGGTTAGTGTTGCCAATGACGTAAAGACATTTACATCCATGTATTACCAAAAAATATTTCATTGTAAAAGTGACATTTCCTTACAAAGGCGAAATATACTTTTTATTTAGAAATAATCTGCAAATATTATAGTCATACATAGAAAGTTCGTATAATTAAATATAACAACAAACTTATATTATAGATTGTCATATCCTATTGTAAACATTAATAAAATTAGAGATTTTTGTCTAGAAGAGATAAATATTCATATATACATCTTACATTCACTATATTTTAAATATAGTGAATGCAAGAAAGTGAATTCAATATTTTGAAAACAGCCATGGAATGCATCAGAAGAATAAAACAACCGGTTGCTAGCAACACTTTAATGTCCATGGCTGTATTTGTTCATTAAAAAGTAGCAGAAGTAGAACTAGCTGTCCATTGATGGATGATAAAGTTCATTTTGTATCATTGCCAATTTATAAATATTTTATTTTATTTTGTTTACTTTTCTTAGCTGGCATTTTTGTGAAAACTTTGAAACCTAGGTCCTGGGCTGAACTCCGAATTACACCGTAATCGCTCACAGTGCTCAAATCAATAATTTGCGTTCCGATTTAGATATCACGATTATGACAGCAGAGAACTGTCAGCAATGGGGAAGGCCGGGCAAAGCTAATTATAGATGGTGTAATTATAGCTAGGTCCCTACGGCCTGCAATAAATTTGACATTTCGTTCATTCACTCCATTTCTTGTTCATTCATGAGTTTGGTTTTATTTCACTATTTCTATAATTTCAGTGATTTCAATATTTTTATCAAGTATTTGACATAGAAAGTGTCAGAATTTAAAACCTTAAATATTTCCTCTTAATCACTTTCTACAAAATGTTTCTACCCTGTGTTTAATTTTTTCAAAATCTCTACTAATAGCTTCTAGCCACCATCTTTTAATTTTAGGGTCTCTCGGAAAATAGTGGACTCCAATTTCGGAGTATTTAGTAACACAACAACGCGTCATTTTCGCAAAAATAAAATAAAACCACCTCACGCCTTGTATTATTGGCTTGTGTTGGGAACTAGCTACGACAGCGCCATTTTGACAGTTGCCTTCCCCATTCAAAACGCTTGTGAACGCGCTCACAGTGCACTTGAATACTCATGGTTGGATTACAGTATTTCTTTGTGTATACACCACACATTTCTTCTTCTTCTTTGGTTGGCGGCTGTAGCCAGAAGCACAATTTTAAAAATGCCACGTTAGTTTTAAAAATATGTTGCGATTTAAAACAAAACTGTCATTTTTGACAGCGCTCACGGTGATAAAAATTTAGGGTATGGTCAGCGTTATCGCAAGATGGTGCATGTCATGACGTCATCCATGACGATTCATGGGATATCGTTATCGCTCTCACACTAATTTGGAACGGCTGTAAGCACGCGCAAATCGATTACAGCTCAATTCGGAACGTGCAACTATATAGTATGGTATGGTAGCCCGCGAAATTCAAACTGCCCCACGTTTTTTGCAATTTGCAGGTCAATATTAGGTTGTATGTTGATTAAAATATGATTCGCGACTGTAACAAATATGTCATTTGCAGAGGTATAATCATTAAAGTCATCAATACAACTCTCTAAGACCAAGTAATCCTATTTAATTATTATTTCATGAAATCTTGACATTTGAGGATTATACTAACCTAACCTATGGAGTTGTATTACTGATTCTCATTCTCATGATTTTCATATTTTTTACAGTCGTGAATTTAGTGTTGTCATTTGAACCCTATAGATACAAGGTCAATTGTTTGCTAATTGTATCTCTAATTACGATATGCGAAAGGTTAATCATCAATTCATCATACACCTAGACACTGACCTGCAAATTGCAAAATTCGTAAGAAAATAATTTGGCAGGCTACCGTAGCGCTTCCCCCTTAAGATAATATTATTGTTATCAGTGTTTGTTAGAATATGACGCGTTTAATATAAATTAATGTCTAAGATATAAGTTAAAGATATCCACTTTACAACATAGAAAAAAGATTCCGACGAACTGAGAACCTCCTCCTTTTTTTGAAGGTGGTTAAAAAGGATAATGATAGATAATTGAAGCGCTAAGGTAACCCGAGAAATTCAAATCTGTGTTTGATGTTAGTATATTTTCTCAAATAAAATTTTTATTATTACCTTGATGACTTGATTATTATTATTTTTAATGAATAATTCAGTTGTTTTATTAATTAAAAATAGAATTAAAATGAATATATATTGTGTATATACACAATTCATTTTAATTCTATTTAGGCATATGCCTTCAACTGTCATGATATGAGACACAATTTTTCTATTGTTACGGACCGGTAGCCGGTCGATCGACAGCTGAGGGCATTTCAACAATACACTTTAGTTTATGTATAACAACTTATGCCTAATTAATTAATTAAAAATATATCCCATAGATATAAGAAATTTCTATGTCATAACCTAACTTACAATCGTGACAATCTAAGAAGTCCGATTTGACGTTTCTCATTTTACATGCCGCGATAACTTTGTATGAACGTCTACGTAAGAAATTGAAAAATCAAATTCATAATCCTAATATTTTTTTCCCTAATTAATTACTACATTACACATACCTACACTATACACTATACCTATCATTCGTAAGAATCAAGTTTAACTTTATATGGTAAAAATGCACTCAAAAACACGAATTAATCGTTGATTAATATTCCGACATGCGACAGGACGTTATTACAATGTCATGTATTTAACTAAAACTAATAACAAACTAAAATATGGCGTTAAAAAAATTCCTCCGCATCGCTGTCGACTAACGTACCCAAGGGTTTCTACCCCAAACGGCTCGAAAATAATAACCGATAAGGTAATTATATTTCCGCCGCTTGAGGTTTTCCGCAGCTGCATCAGCAGCGCCAGCAGCTAGAAAGATAGGATGGCGCAAGAGTATCGACACACAATGCGTCTCACACTAAAGGCCTACCCACCTTCCATGGAAATATAGACATTCCGTCCGGTCTCTTGTCATCGTTGCGTGCCACGCCGTCGGGTTCTAATTCAGCTGGAATGCCGACGGTGGCAAGATCTCGTCGGATGATGTCACGTGCCACGCTAAGCGGCCCGCACTTCGGTTGCTAGATGGGCTGTGGTGTCTGACACTGTTGACAACTTTGCCACAGTGACAGCGATGAGGAGAACAATATGGATCTCCGAATCGCAAGGAAGTACCGAGGCGGAAAGTAGTGTCGTCGAACAATGTGCCTATGTTCGACGACGGTAGTGCATGAAGTCAAAGACCCGACTTCCACTTACCTACACCCAGCAGGCGCGCACGCTCCGCAGTAGTAATAGACGTGTCAAGAAAATTGTTCTGTACTACTCTGCAGAGCGGCTCATCCCACCGTCTCTGGGAAGATGGATTGTCGGGTGGATCTGAATTCGAGCAAGCGAGTCTCCAGGCAGCCATAGCCTCGGTGAAGCACGGCACATCAAAATTAATCAGTGTGGAGGCCAGGATTTTCTTGATTAATTTCTCAGTGACGTGAACCGAGGATATGACAGCCGGTAAACTAATACTTACTAGAAATTTTGACATGATGCGTCGGTGCGGGCTTGTCCGCGTCCGTTCGCAATATCACGCACCGTGAGAAGCCAGCTTTAAAGCAGTATTATTTTAATGTTACTTCAGTGTGAGAAAAAGATGAAGCTATACAGGACGTCTAGCTCCATCTCTTTCCCACACTCAAGTAATATTAAAATAATACTGCTTTAAGAGGTGGTCGTCTAGCTCCAAGGCCAATGAAGTTCATTTTTAGGGTTCCGTACCTCAAAAGGGAAAAACTGAGCCCTTCTGGATCAGTCGTGTGTCTGTCTGTCTGTCCGTCTGTCACAGCCAATTTACTCCGAATGTAATGGACCGATTAAGTTGAAATTTGGTATACATATCAATTTCTGTAACCCAAACACGGACGTGTTACGTAAGTAAATGAATTTTGAATATGGGGGTCACTTTTGGGGGCAAATAAGAAAATAGAAAAAAGGTTTTGCTAACTATACCGTGTGACCTATCAAATGAAAGGGCTTACTGTGGGGGTCTCGAATAGATTTTTTTATAAAATTAAAATAAATAGTTTTAAAGTTATTAAGGAAAATAGACGAAAATTGACCATACCCCCCCTTATCTCCGAAACAATTGAGCAAAAATTTAAAAAAATCTGAATATAGTTCTATACTTACCTATAGATTACAGGAAAACCTATAAGAAGTCTATGGTCTGAAAATAAGATGGTAAACCTCTCAATATTGTGCGTACAAACTTATATTTGCAGTTGGAATGTATGGGAGAACACGTTTTTTAACTAATGTTAAGTTTGTTCTTCGGATAGTTCTGTCTCTTCTTTCTTCATCCCAACTACGGAACCTTTCATTGTGCATAGTCCGACACGCACTTGACCGGTTTTTTTTTAAAGAATCGTTGGTCATTTAAAACAGCTTCTACATTGCCTCCCAAGGTTCCATCATCCAGCCGGGGTTGCGGGATGTTCGAAAGAGTTACCGTGGCCCCGGCACAGGCAACAGAAGGAACACGGGTGGGTTTTAGTCAGTAAAAGTCTGACACGCCCTCCCGCTCCGCCCAGAGCGGGAGAAGTCATCTGATGATTTCCCAACCACAAAAAAAAAATAAGGTTCCATCATCAAGATAATATAATATTATCAAACTGAACATTTGGAATTTAGCTGTCGAATAATTGGGGAATGGCTATTATGGCTAAACTAAAAATTACTGGCTCGAGGTGGTCACCTTGTTGACAGCCAACAGCAGATTCCAGAAAAATGCCCCGGTACAGTAATTTAGAAGGGTGTCCGTATAAAACATTGCCAAAGGAAACTGTAGGTTTGAGGTATATTTTTTAATTTCTGCCAGCAAGGTGTCCCAAATAACTGAATTAAGACATTCTTTATTTGCCAAAATTTAAGTAGATCGACAAGCTGTGTACGTCAGCCTCACAGCCCCCTTTGGAGCCGTAACCTAACTACAGGGGCTGAAATCTTTCCGAAACAATACGGCGGTAAATAGTTCCCACGCCAATGGGACGAATGCCGCCATCCCTCTTGCGCATGGGGCGCATAATATTGGCCCAGTACTGGACGTCAATGACGGCCTCGTTCACCTTGCCGGAGAGCATAAAGTTAATCTGAGCCGTAAGCTCCTTCAAGAGCAACTCACCACATTTCCGGCGCCTGAACAAATAAGGTCCTTAAGGTGCCGAGGACTCAGGCCGTCGAGGCTGCCAGCGGAGCCACTCCGGAAGGAGCAAACGGCTGTGAGAAACAAAAACAAAAAACAAAAACAAAACCCATGTCCTAGAAACAAAAATTTGAAAACATGTGACATCTGCCAACCCGCACTGGGCCCGCGTGGTGGATTACAGCCCACTCCCTCTCACAGAGAGGAGGCCTGTGTCCCAGCAGTGGGAACATTATAGGCTGATTATGCTATCTTAGCAGTGTCGTTTATCTTCTTACAAAATATTACCTATTTGCTAGTATGAACATGAAAATGGGTGCGTGCAGCGCTGGAGGAGCCGTGTAACTTAAAAGAGGTAAAAAATAATTTGATCTATAAGTATGTATCTATACCTAAAATACAATCTTAGTGAAGTCAAAACTGTACATTGAATATCAAAAAAAGTAATTGCTACTTGTAGCAAAAAATTAGATTCTCAAGATGGATTGGATTATTTGAATTTGCGCGCCACTCCACAGATAATTAAATCTGAAAATGCTGGTTATAGAATCTCCAATTACATAGGTAAAGACCTATATTATTATAAATTCGAAAGTAACTCTGTCTGTTTGTCTGTATGTTACCTTTTCACGCCTAAACCACTAAATGGATTTCAATAAAATTTGGCAAGGAGATATATGGCATCCTGGGGAAATACATAGGCTATTTTTTGTCTCAAAAATAATCCTAGTGGCGGTGATATAGGGGATGAAAGTTTGTATGGGAAACCCAGCATTTCTTAAGTTAGGGATATAAAAATTAAAATTTATGCTTTTGGTAGGAAATAAAGAATTATATGGTTCAGCGTTTTTGAAAAATCATCCCCTAAGGGGGTAAAATAGGGGTTGATTTTAAAAATAACAAATAATATTAAAAAATTGTGTACCTCTTTCTAAGAGATTTAAGGGATTGGAAATGTAGTCATAGTGCGTATCTTGACTTCTTGAGGTAACTTTTAGTCTTTATTTTTAACCGACATCAAAAAAAGGAGGTCGTTTTCAATTCGGTTGTTTTTTTTTTATTGTTTGTTACCTCAGTACTCCGTCGTTCATACTCGTAAACCGATTTGGAAAATTCTTTTTTTTATTTGAAAGGACATATTTCCATATTGTTCCCATTTTTTTTAAATCAAAATCCAGTTCTGATGATAGGATTCATGAGGAATTGAGGGAATTCCTCAAATATTATAGGCATATTGGGATATGGGGATATTGATATACATAGCGATTTTGGTATTTTCATCAACAAGTCAAGCATTTGCATTCAGAAAGTATCGTTTGGTGAAGTCGAACTGATTAAGAAGACCACAGATAGCCACGGTAACTCCTCAGTTATAAGTATTTCACGGGGGCCGATAAGATATCTCAATTAAGATAGTTAAGCGACTATGACGAAGTAAATTTAAATAAATAGTTCCATCGAACTGATGTGATGAATAAATGGTTCTGATTAAAATGGTACCATATATCTGATCTGATGATGAAGCCGGAAGGTAGGTACCGGAACTCCGTACTAAAACAATGCATCCTAGCTGTGTTTGGGCTTATTGAAATTGTCATGAGATGCACTCTGGCTATAAAGGATTTTAATGGTAATATGCTTCAAATTGCAGTCCTTGAGTCGTATGTTATGTGTGGCCTTAGTTGTCAGAAGATAGATTTCGTCAACGATCTGTCGTCGTGTGGTTGATTCAATAGTTTGTTGGCGACGGCGTCCAAACCTGATGACACTACGCCTTCCAAACATCTGACACGATTTAGCATACATTTGACATTTTCCAAAGTTTTTATTTATTTTCATCATCACATCAGTTCGATGGTACAGACGCCAGCTCATCAAGCTACTATAATCTGTCAAATTTCTTTAATAGATTTTCGACTTTATTGCTAAAGCATTAGATTCAAGGTTGATTGGGAAAATTTGACAGTTTCGGGTAGCTTGATGTGCTGGCGTCCATACCATTTTCATCAGAACTATTTATTTAAATTTACTTCGTCATAGTCGCTTAACTATCTTAAACGAGCCATCTTATCGGCCCCCGTGAAATACTTATAATTGAGGAGTTACCGTGGCCATCTGTGGTATTTTTAATTAGTTCGACTTCACCAAATGATACTTTCTGAATGCAAATGCTTGACTTGTTGATGAAAATACCAAAATCGCTATGTATATGCCTATAATATTTGAGGAGTTTCCTCAATTCCTCACGGATCCTACCATCAGAATTGGATTTTGATAAAAATGGGACAAATCTGGAAGCTGGATCCTTTCAAATAAAAAAAGAATTTTTCATATCGGTTTATTAACGACTGAGTACCGAGGTAACAAACATATAAAAAAAGAAATTAAAAACAACCGAATTGAGAACGATCTCCTTTTTTGAAGTCGGTTAAAAATAAAGACTTAAGACTTCTGCACACAGGCGCGACAGGCGACGCGAATCGCGCGCGACACAAAGGCACCGCTAGTCGCGCGACATGCGGTGCCTTTATGTCGCATCGCGTGCTGTGCCTGTTTGCAGGAGCTTTTAAAGTTACCTCAAGAAGTCAAGATACTAACTATGACTACATTTCCTTTCTTTTCTTTAAATCTCCTATATTCAATCCTTTAAATCTCCTATAAAGAGGTACACAATATTTTTAAATTATTTGTGATTTTTAAAATCAACCCCTATTTTACCCCTTTAGGGGATGATTTTTCAAAAACGCTGAACCATATCATTCTTTATTTCCTACCAAAAGCATAAATTTCAATTTTCATATTCCTAACTTAAGAAATGCTGGGTTTCCCATACAAACTTTCATCCCATATATAACCCCCTGTAGGATAATTGTTGAGACAAAATGTAGCCTATATCCTTCCCCAGGATACCATCTAACTCCTTGCCAAATTTTATCGAAATCCATTTAGTGGGGTGGTTGGACTCAACGAGAGAGTTTTATTAAAACGTGGCTGTTATTTTAGTATATTGTGTATCGACTTTCACGCGAACGAAGTCGCGGGGCACAGCTAATAAGTGAATAATAAATAAATTAAGCTCGTCCTCGCCACCGCCGGTTCTCTAGCATCAACGAAGCTGCTACACATCTTGGTTTAACTTGTAATATTTACTACCTCGGTAAAGTATAACTTGACGCCTGTATTCCCAGGTAGGCAGAACTGTTGGCACTACACCCATATTTTACCACCCATGTTTAAGTCCTGTGTAAAGGGGAAATTTTCATTAACCGGATATACATATAAGTACATGAAGTACACTCGGACCCTCGGGACTGCTAGTGTGAACTGGGTCAAACAAAGGTTTCTTTATTTTTTTTTTAATGATCTACTGGAAAACCCCACACTGCCCGACCAGATATAAGTAAATAAATAGATAGAATGGTCTTTATTATTTTTAATAATTAATATTATTTAATAATACTTTTTATACTTTCATATGCATTTAGTAAGAAGCTGTTATCAGACATTACAAACAGACACTTGAATTTTATTTATTTGTATAGATGACATTATCAGGAAATTTGAGATTAGTTTTCAAATTCGCATTCAATATACAAGATGCATACATCCATACATCCACACATACATACATTTTGTTCCCTTACCTCGTCAAAATGTAGAGAATAGCTGATATTTTTTCCCCGAATTCAGGTTTGGTCCCATAGTAAAAGTTGTTCATAATGATGAGTACAATGACCCCTTAAGAGGTTGTGCGTTATTTAAGTTACACCTTGTATATGTTACTAAATCAGTTAGTAGATGTTCCCGGCTAGGCAGAGGCAATATAATGAGCCCCTCTTTGCCTCTGGTCTAAAAAGTTTTTTCTGTAATGTCTCAGCCAAATTAAATGTTCGTTGAATAGGTATGTGAATAGGTGTTTATTACTAATCTGAATAGAAAATGCGCTATCGATTTTAAAAGGTTCAAAAATATTTTGGCTTTCTGATGTAAAATCAATTGTCGATGAAGATGAATGTTATAGTGCGATGCATTATCTGGTAACTATAGGTATCACAGTACAATGCTAACACTATTGTTTTAGTTGACGTAAGTAAAATGCTTTCTGCACCTTCATTTGTAGACAAAGCAAGGTTGATAGGCCTTATTTCATGCCTTGGTGCCTCATTTCTTTGCACAGCCTTGCCAAGATGACTTTTTAAGTTCAGATTGCGTCATACTCAAGCACTGTGTTTTGGTTTCTTAGGTGTAGATAACTACAATGGAATGATTTTAATTCTAATAAGTCACGGTATCTGAGGGATCTAATCTTTGTCGGAAACTAGCCTGCATTGTTAGTGCAACTGCGTTCATTGTCGCAATGCGCTCTTCGTTTCTAGGAAGGGCTTTGCTAAAGTATAATCTTTGAAGCGTATTATGAAGCTACTTGGATGGCCAGGACGTTTCAACCAATGCAAGTACTTTTTTTCGTCACATGAAAGTGCGGTGACCCCATGCGAATAATTAAGGGTTAAAGCGTTGTTAAATCAACGTCACCACTGAAAAGCTCCACTTCCAAAAATTTTCTTCCTTCGTATTGGATTGGATCCTCGAAAGGATAAATTGAAGAAACTGCTATAAATTACAATTTGTAAACAGTGGAAAACGCTCAAACTCGAAAGCTTGGTCTAAGTACAGACGTACAGGAAAACAGGGTCGCTTTTTGTGGCGACGTCTCATGAAAATTCGTAACATATCGTCTGGATCTTATATCATCTTGTTCTCAAGCAATTCCTCGCCGACGGACAACGGCTGCGGCGCGGCTGACTGGGCCAGCCACCAGCAGCGGCCACACCAGACGTAATGTGCTCGCGATAGATGGCATTCAGGTCGGGCGACGATACCGTGCGGACGCGCGTACTGATATTTCGAGCCCGCTCACCTCGATCGTTAAACATTTCTGTCGAAAGTTTTTTGTTGTAAAGTTTTTTATTTAGTCTTTACTGTTAGCCTTGATTGCGGGTGCTAGTACTAAGAAAAAAATTTAAAGGAAATTTTTAAGAGCTTTGTCGTGGTTTCCTTTCTCTGTTGTGCTTGCCATTAAATTGAATTTTGTTACGAGGTGACGTTAGACGTATAAACACTGTGCCGGTGATAACGGAGAATGATGTGAATAGTGTTGTGTTTATGTATGTGATGTGCGGTTTAGTGTAGACGTGGGTTGTTTACAATGGGGTACGCATCGAGCGGTGCGGGGCGCGCGGCGCACGAGGCGCTGCTGGCGCGCCAGGACGCTGAACTGCGGCTCATGGAGACCATGAAACGGAGCCTCCAGGCCAAGATGAAGAGCGACCGGGAGTACGCCCTCGCGCTGTCCGCTGCCGCCGCGCAAGGCCAGAAGATGGACAAGTGTGAAGAACTTAACGGTAAAAAATCAGCGCCACTTAACGAGAATTAACCCGATTAGCACCGCTGAACGGTCTACTTGCATCAAAGCTTATTTTTACTGTTATTCTGTGATAGGTACAGCAGAGAATAAAACGTGCTAAGGCGTACTCCAGGGGTTAGGCACATCCTTGAATGAGAAACCGTTGCATTTAAATGTTATGTTAAACAAGAATTCGCTTAGGCTAACAACCAGTTTGTGTTAGCAATCATTAGGATGGATAATTAACTGAAATGACTGCAGCTCCAGGTCAAGGGAAACTTTATGTATTTCAAGAATCTTTACTTGAGGTTGAAAGTTCAAAAAAATTTGTTGTCATGGGTTTGTGAATTTGGCAGACTTGACAAGAATCTGTTTCTGAGAAAATAATTTTGTGTTTACCTACTCAATTTCGTCTCCAGTCAAAGATAATAGATCTGGCATTCTTTATTTTATATTTTATTTTATTTATTCAGGGACAATAAACAGCTACAATATGTGTTGAAACCACGGAACAGAAAAAACAGGTTGAAACAGACAAAAGATAATACAAAGTATAAACAATATTGCAGCCCACTACATTATCCGCAAATTAACAAAGGAAAATATGATAATGGGGGCCACTAGATAGGTGATAAAATAATAATTACATAACATTAATAATAACTAATTACATCATGCAAAATAGAAATAGAAAATTTAATTGATCGCTTGGTAACAGAGTAATAAATAACACTAAAAACAAATAAATAATAACATCTAGACTAGCTTACATTCCTGATAACACTATTGGTTAATAATAATTTTCATAACATTACATTTTTTGGATTTTGAGCATACAAAAATATCAATATTAACAGAATTACAATTATAACATTCAACCATTCGACGGATAGGGCAGCGCAAACCAGAATTAGTTCGACAGGTATTGACAGCAAATAGGGTACCTGCACGGGTAGGTACTACGTATATAACAGTGCGTGGAACCACATAACACAGTTTGCTTGTGAGATTGATGCAATCAAATTCACCATCATCATTCTTCACTTCAAATTCACCCAAAAATCTGATTGGTCGATAAGATTTCCTATTCACTAATAAAACGTGTTACGGTTACGCTAGTCAGTCATTCTTCCATACTAACGTCGAATGGAGCATTATAAATTAAAAATTATATCTACTTGTCATTATCTAGCCCTGTACGGAAACATAATTAAAAAAAAATATTGGTTTGAAAGTTATGACGTCGAAACTTCCATATTCTAATGTTAACGCATCTGTGGGCGTAAGTAAATAACTCCCGGAGTGTGAAAATGGCAAAATTGTTACCCTTAGAGGGATAGCAAATTTATTCATAAATTCAAATAACTTTATTTTGAATAAATACATCCAGTAGGTACTTTTTTCATAATATCTATACGCCCAAAGATCTGTACATGAAATTTTACGCGCTCGTTTCGCGCATTCGTTGTAAATTGTCGTCTATTTCACTAAATAAATAAATAAACTAAACATCATGCATATTAGACACGCCCACCGACGAGTTTGATCCGTCCCGCGTCGACTAGCAGACATTTGAAGCAATGAAAGGGTGCTGTTGATTTCCGCTAAAATAATACAGAGACCTAGGTTATTTCCTGATTGCACATGAGTTTTTAATTCTGTCAATTTAGAAGAAGGAAGAGTTACTAATTAGGTATCTACCTTAATTAAAATTAATTATTTAGATTTGGCAGTGATTTTAGATTGACCCTCACAATATAATTCTGACAATACTAATTAGAAAGAAGCAGAAACAAATCTCACAACAGATAATTTCGACAGAGCCATGAAGCTAGTTTGTAATAATATTATATTTGCGATATTATTAAAAGAAATGAATGTAGGTCGCAGATACTTAGATGTGTTTAGTGAAACAGAAAATTATGCAAAGGCAGATAAATCAAAACTGAAGATTAAGGAAGCTCCGACAGACGATTAAATAAAAAATAAAACAATATGAAATAATCGGACTTATAACTTTTGCGCCAAAAAGGCAAACATGTCCTCCCTATATTTATTATAATTACATCTGTACAATGCAATAATTATATCCCTCCAATAATTATATCAATTATTCCTTACAATAATTATATCAATTTTCATCAATATTCCAAATAGTAGGTGGTATTGTGGGTGCTGTCATTGTTCTCTCCATAACTGTTCCTTGGTGGGCTGGCTCTACCATAATATCACACTATTGTTTTTGAAGATCATAAATAAAAAATACTTTGTTTGAAGAGACCTTTAGTAGTACAGGTAGCTTTGCTTTTACATCGTTAAAGTTCGTTCGTTCGTTGCCGGATCAATTTCTTCCCTTTGTTGTTCAAAAGCACTAACAACACGTCATACTGTAAAACTATGATCCATTCTTTGACCATTGAAGAAATTTAAGTCAGCTCTGTTTAAATTGTTTTGAACTGGTGTTGAAAACAAAATTGCACTGGATTTGCTGCTGCAGTGCAGAAGCACCGCAGCAGCAAATCACATATCATATTTCTGCATAATGGCATTTGTAAATTGATGATAAGTTAGTAGTCAAACAATTAAGCCTTGATGTGGCTAGACATTGCTGATAACAGTTACAACTGGTCCCATCAGAAAGGCTTTTATCGCTTGAGGCTTCGTATTTCTATAAAGCATGCTTTATTTACACGACCGATAAGTTGTGTAAATATATATATACAAATATATGCTTGATTTCAAATTTATAAAAGATAATATAGTATTTTACAACATTTAAGTCATTTAAGGATCATTACTATAGATTCGAAAAGAAGAAGAATCTATTGAAATTACATTTGAGTCGATGTTGAATATTATATACATATAGCCATTTCAACCTATATGTAGATATAGATTTTGTGGGATTTTGTCGGTTGGCATGATTGGTATTCGAAACCTATTTTAGCCAGCAGTACTGAACCTATATTATGGAGCTTTAATTTAAGATTGGTGAGGAATGGCATCCAAATATTAATAGTGCACTTAAAATTGAAAACAAATATTATACAAAGTGACTTTCAGCTAGATTTTGTGCCAGAAATCATTCAGCAGGTTCGACATGCATCTAGTCTGGCCATAACATTATTATCGTCAATAACCAATGTCTTAAATATTACACAAACAGGCATGAGCGTAGTCGAGTTGAGATAAATGGAACATTTTTCCTTTGTATGAATTCTTCCCCTCTTTATGCTTTTATTTCCCCCCTTTTTATGAATTCTTCCTCTTTTCTCCCCGAAAACATGCCTCATTGCCCATAGTGCACGTGGGGTTAGTTTTAAGTTTCATATATTTATTATCATAATTTGTGCTTTCCACAGCCATATTAAAGCTCAAAATCCACCGTCGTTATTCCAGCCACATCGGTCTGTTGGTCATCAACTTGCCAAGAATAACCTAAAGCAGTAATTACTTTTCATCCAAGATGAAATATTGAATGTTGTGGATGTATTGTTGTATTCCTACCTGCAATTGAATCAGACTTAAACTCTGTTATCACATAGTATGTGCTTAATTTCCCTACTTTGCTTACAGTATTTTGTCATTTTGTTCCAGGCTCTGTGATAGCATCAGCCTGGCGGGCTATGACCGAAGAGTGGGAGAATATCAGCCGGCTTATCAGGGCCAATGCTGAGGCTCTAGAATCCAAAGCTCTAGACAGACTTACAGCCCTCATGACGGAGCGACGGAAATCAAGGAAGGTGTACCAGGAGGACCACTCGAAAATCAATTCGCAGTTCACACAGGTATGTTTAAAGCACGAGAATTTCAGGCTTTCTCATATTTTCTGTCATATTCCATATACAAGATGCGTAGGTGTTATTTAAGTATAGGGATAATTAATTTGTTTTGTGGTAGTGTTAAATTACTTCTTTGACTTTGCCAATTGGCTGTTAGCGTATTGAATACATACTTACACTCTTTAGAATGATCAATGTTTGCTTTCGATTGATGTTTGATGTTCCATACCAAAATCTTGTTTGTTATCGTTCTATCTTCGTGTACTTTATGTAAGAACTGAATTAAAAGGAGATATAATTTTATTATTCTTTCTTAGAAGTTGATGGTAATTTCAAACTGGCTCTTTACGTGAGCCATAAGTCATCGTAGCTTTCTTATCACGAATGGTATCACCGTATCGGATCACGTCTGACGTCGATAACATTCTGACTCACGCACTATTTGACTATTTCTCAAGTTTTTCTCTCAATCACGTACTTGTTTGCGTTGATAACTTTGTATGAAGTTATCGTTCTAGCTTCTGTACAAAAACTATTTTTTTTTTATTGCAAGCAGAACTATTCCATCATCGTGTGAATGCAGTGCACAATGATTTCAGTAATCGGATAGTACCGTTTGCATATATCGTGTTTATGTTTATTTATTTTCTAAATGGCCATGTCTTAAGCCGAACAGTCGGCACACGCGACCCGTTACTGACCGGTTCGGCTAGCCTCTTAGTTCCTCGTCCGCTTCCTATCGCCGATCTACTCCCAGTACCTGATCCACGTAATTAGGTCTTAGCGAACGGTGCGAACGAAAGAACCGTGTCGAGGCCAGTTTACAACCAGATGTTAACGTTACCACTCCAATACGACTGTGCTTCGATGTGGGCTAATCGATCTTATCCGACAACCAATGACTTGTACCACAGGTAGCTGATGAATGACATGCCATCATCATCGTCTATAACAAATTGCACGAAGGAACATACCACTATATCGACTTGTTTCCAGATGCAATATCATAAATCGATTTCTTATTCGATACAAACTAACGTTTTACCAGATGGAATCTCGAGAGACCAGTTTCGTGAAGTGTATTTTTGCAACTTAAACTTCGTGTTAAACCATAAACCTGTTTACAGAGATTAGGATTTCGAAATACTCAGATATCATTATAGCCGCCATCTCGTGTAGGATTTGGACTAATGCCAATTTTTTGCCTGAGATGTAAATAAAACAAGCAATATTGGTGCCGTTGTGCCGTGCGTCGTACCCAGTCGTACCGTACCCGTGCCTGCCACCAACATTATTCACGCATCTGTTAACATTTTATCTAGAACTTAAAAATAGGTTGCGCTCTATTTACATGGGTAAATAGATCTTACTGGTAATACATTATTTATGTTTTCGCAGAAACTGTAGGTTTCTTTCTAGGTAGTTAGACGACTTGAGCGCGAGGCGGTGTGACTAAATGTTAGAAAGTTAGTTACCCGAGTAGTGTCATGGCTCGAAGCTACAAGCGACAGGAAGGACATTTGTATGCCAGGGAATGCACTCGCTTTAATGAATGACTGACATTAGACCGCAAAGTAACGACCTCCTGGAATGCGTGGGACGATACCCGGAGAATTACAATTCCGTTCACAGATCACTGTCTACTTAAACTTTTTCAGCTAACAAAGGATTACTTAAGCTTTTGGGTCAAAGCTTACAATGATGACTTTGAACTTTTGGGAGAACTAATAATTTTCTTAGATGTTAAATAAACGACAAAGAATGAAAATGGAAATTTTATAATGTCTGAATAAGTTAAGCAATCTTAAGATTGATCGGTAAACAAAGCCTGTGCAAAAGCAAGCCAGGTAAGGTGAGAGGTCCTTCGCCCTCCGCGTCTCTCTTTCACATGGTATTATTTGAATGCACGAGAGAAGGATGTAGACATAATTTCGTGATTTGAACCGAGTCGCGTAAAGTGAGATTCTGTATCGGGATTGGTCGCACGGCACCTGTCAACGTTCATTGGCCCTGTTCCTGCGCTGCGGCGCGTGCACGACTGATTTCTTTTTAGTTTCACCTTTTTGGCCATTATTTTTGCATTAGTTAAATTAAATTGGAGTTTTTAATAGGATACTGTCGGCCATCTTGTAATTTCATCAAAAGTATGGAACTCTTGTGTAACAGGAATCTTTCTATTATATAGCAGGAATGGGGAAATAAGTAGGAAATCCCCTTGTTCTATAATATCAATGTTCTACCTTATTCTAATATGAATATTAATTCAATTTGCGGTTTTAGGCCGGACATTAGTCATGCAATATGTATATGTCGAAATCTGGCGGTGTGAATGATATTGTAATCACGAACTCTTCAAATTCTGCATGTTGTGCCGGATGTAGTTTTACTAGGTCTTAAGTTGCATTTGAAATCTTCTCGTGAAGTTGAAGTGTTGCCGTGTCTGTGTTACAAAACAAATAAAACACACAAAAGGGACAAAAGAACCGCGACGTGCCTCTTGTTTCAAGTTTCCCTAGTGACCGCTAATAATTCTCAATTTCATCCAGTTTTGATGCCGTTGTTGATGATAATGATCCCTTCAAAATAGTTGAGCTAAATGGTGCTGATCCATGCTTCATGTTCGTGAACGGGCGCCGTCAGTTGGGACTGGTCATCTCTTACCAGCCGGCTTATTTTAATTTTTTTTTTCAATTGGTTTTTTTGTTTCTATTTGCTACTCTGGACGCTTTTAACGTGTAAGTACGTCTTTTTTACATCGTTCTCACATTTAATTATAAATTTAACATAAAGATGTAACTGAGTTTGTTTCGGCCTTTCTTCTCAGAGTAGTCAGTTAGGAAACGCCGGCCTCATCTAGTTTTAAAAAAAAAATGTTTGACATGTAAAAGTGTTTGTATAAACCTACTTACAGAAATAAAATCATTTATCATAACTAAGATTTTTGTAACAGTATAATTTAAAAGAGTGTCCATGGAGTTTCTTGCCCATTCGTCTCCATTGGTACCTACTACGCTTTGGAATGGGCAACTAGCTTCATATAATATTTCTGACTGACCGACTCCTTGATAATTCAAAAGTGCCTGTAAATGTTTTGATTGAAATAAATGGTTTGAGTTTTGAGTTTGAGATAGACGAAACTAAAGACTATTCTCAATTCGTCATGACAGTAGTACTAACGTATTAATTAAGGGACATGTATTTATTCCATTAATTCGTCGTTAGCTTGATTGAATTCGGATGCGTAAATGTTAGTAGCTTATGTGTTTATGTAAAGTCGAGTCGGATATGATAATGTTGATACTTTGATGACATAATAAGTGTCCCAGCAATTTTTGTTATTATTAAGAAACGTTTCTCACGTCGAAGCAATAAGAACATCCTGGGAGCCGGGAGGTGAATATATCATAATGCATGATGCTGTAGATTAACTCATCTCTACATATCTGGCGATCCACTGCTCCATTAGGTCATTTTGCAGATATCCTATAATTGCAAGTTTTCAACTAAGTAGGTATCCAATTATCATTTTACTACTCGTACCTACTATAAAAAAAAAATATTTTGAGTTATGTCAACTTCGTGAGAAGTGCTTGTAAGTCATGATGTACGTAGACGAAGTAATAAAAATGAATAATTAGGTATGTAGGTTTTTTACAGTTCACGATGCTGACTTAGAATAAATTACAGATCACAGGTCACAGAATAAATATTTTACTAACATTGGTATTAAATATATTACAGAAGTTCCACATAAAGTGCGTATTTTCTGTTTACTAGGTCATGTACAGACACGGGAATAATTACGAAGTATTTCTAGACTATGTGTAACCTACAATTAGCCGTGTGAACATCAGACTACGACATTTTATTTCTTATACGTCTGTAAATAGCTATCTGGTCCGTATTGCAAAATATCCGGGGACCAATTAGTTCAACCAGGTTTCAGACTGGCTAAAGTAGACTCATCCTTCATGGGGTACTGTTTAAAGTGTTGCAATAAAATACCTCCCCATATTCTCCAACTGGATGAAACTAAATTTAAATCTTCTGTAAAACGCACACTATGCAGCCAAGCATATTATAAGTTGGGGGATTACATCGCTGACAAAAATGCTTCGCTCAATGTTGGTCCTGCTCCACAAGGGCGCAGAAACTAATTGATTAACATTCGAAAATATTGTTGGAGCTGCTGAAGATTGTAAAAACTATCTTTGCATTATATAGATTCAATCTCTTAGTATTGTATAGCACATGTGTGAGCACATGTTAACTGGGTACGTCTTTCATTGACTTGAATTTGCCCTGGCGACTGAGAGTATGTCATGCTCACTCAAATATCTCGCTGGTGGTGGTGTGTGTGTTGGATCATTAAGTTCCCTTCAAAATGGTTGAGCTGAATGGAGCTGATCAATGCGTCATGTTCGTGAACGGGCGCCGTCAGTAGGTCATCTTAGCTGCCACGGCTTATTTTAATTTTTGAATCATTTTTGGTTTTTACCTTTTTGTTGCGGACGCTTTTAACGTGTACGTCTTTCTACATTGTTCTCACATATTTAATTTCAACATGAATGATGTAACCAATATTTTGATTTAAAAGAGTGTCCGTGGAGTTTCTTGCCCGTTCTTCTCCATAGAGATTTACGCTTTGAAATGGCAACTAGCTTCAACTTTCTGACTAACTGACCGACTTTTCGACAGTTCAAAAGTGCCTGTAATAGGTTTATTTGAAATAAATGCTTTGAGTTTGAGTTCCGTTCGACCAGTAAACCTGCGGAAATAACTTATTATGTGACATATTTATATATCTTTGGCGTTAATTATTTGTCTTAGTTGTTTGAATATGTGCCAATATTTTACGCTGTCACAAACATTTTGATGTAAAACAGATGGTTTAGCCGTTCCCTATATACAATATTAAATTAGATTCAGCAATAAAGCAAACTAAAATATTGTGTCACAGATATACATATTTAGATGTACCTATAATTAAAATAATTGTACTAAACTGGGCAAAAAATGAAACGAGCAAATATTTTTTCTCATCCGTCGAAAGCAATTTATAATATTTTGTATAACCGGCCATGAAACCATTTGAGTAAATTGTAATATAAATTGAATGGGCAATTGCTAACCGTATGGTATACTGCTGTAGTTGAAGACATTGTTGGAACTTGGAAGTTGATTGTCTTGTATATGATAGACGTTTTTTCCGGCAAAATAAAAGATTTACTTATTCACTTTTTACCACACATTATTATGAGCAACAGAAGACGCATATTTTACAGATAAATGTATTTATTTTCTTAGATATCTCTCTGGCTGTTTTAAATAGATACGATCCAGAAAATGTTTAGCCTGACAAAATGGATAGTATATAGAATTTTCTGAAAAGTTCGACAATATCGATATATAGGTAGAACTAGTAAATAGTGCAAACCACTTTTAGAAGGATTTAGGTATGTACTGATATTAGTTTTCAGCGAAAACTTTAGCTCACCTTTGCCCTATGCAAAATAGATTTACACGACATAGTTCCAGATGGTGGCCATGTTAATAAAATTCTCAGACAGTTGCATGTCATGACCGGTTCGACTTCGACCCGATGGGAGCCTGCCCCTGCGACGCCTCATTGTTGCGCAAGAATCGAATCGTCTCATTAGTTGGCCGAGCGGGGAAAGTGAAATCAACCGACGATCAGTGAAAGTCTCAATGACAGTTATCTAATTTTGATAGCAGGTTGGTGATTATGACGCGTCTAGCCGTGGGTGATTTCGGACCAGTTTAGGGAAGATCAATTAGGGACGGGTGATGGCACCTACGCCAGCGGGACGGTTGAAGTCGATTTCCAATTAGTTTGTCATTTCCGTTCGTGAGTAACTTCTTCCGCACTGATTTTACTAGACTGGCATTCTCTAATGGAGACCAAAGTAGATCAAGGTACTTTGTGTTTAACGTTCATAGAATTTGTATTTGTTCTCAGTAGAATTAATTAGTTCTGGTGGTCCTGTCAAAAGCTATCGAATTCCTAAACAAATATCTAAAACCAGCTGTTCATTCTGTAGTTTGACGTCAGTCATCATTGTTATCAAACACATAAACACAACCATGTTATTAGTTATTAATTAAATATGCGAGTTACGGGGACACCCTCGGAGGACATATACAGGTTGGTCGAAATAGTGACGTCCAAAAGAAAAATCTGAATTTCTCATACCCAGAGGTATTCGAAAATATATGTATATGTTCCGCGATTTTTTGTAGTTTTCGAGTTAATTTTTTTTGTCATATTAGAGTTTCCTGCCGGTGGCTTGGTACCGAGCTTCTAAAATAAGTACATATCTTTTTTTGTAGTAGGTATTTTTCAGATTTTTTTGTGACATTATCGTCTTGGTGCTTTCATATGTAAATTTAATAAACTTCCTTACATTCCTGCAAGTTACTCAAAAAAGTATCGATAGCAGGGATTTAAGTTTTTAGTGAGATAGACTCAAAGTTTAAATAACTCGAAAACTACAAAAAATCGCGGAACATACCTACATGGGGTATTTTCGAATTCAGACTTTTCTTTTGGACGTCACTATTTGGACCACCCTGTATAGTGGCCTGATGATGTTCTTCAGAAAGGTCAGGTGCGTAGTACTCGCAGTCGCAACCGGCGTGCGTGTATGTATGACCAGATGTATGAACGTAAATGAGGCAAAAGGAGTAGGTATTAAGGATCGTAGCAGGTGGCGTTCTGTAGTTTTTGCCTACTCCCATGGGAAGAAGGCGTGAGATTATGTAAGTATGTATGCGAGTTATCAGTCGAAAGAAGACATTAACTAGCAACGAGGATGGAGAATTTCAAGTTGATGAAAAAAACAACATGTTTCTCAACTTCTAACAACCTCAATAATACGACGTGAATATAGAGTGATGAACGGTACAGTACAATGAGGTTTTATCTAAGAAATTGCATTCCAACGCTGAGTCAATGGGCAGTCTTTGTTATCCTTAACGAGTTCCTACAGATACGAACAACTGTATCGTTACCTATTGAGTGGAATTTCCTTTTACCACAGATAACATTATCTCTTGACATTACTGTGCAAATAGCAAGGTCACTGCCTTCGAGTATAGGTACCTACGTGACGATAATACTGAGCTTAGGTTTTTTATGTTAATATCATTAAAAATAAACTTGTTGTTTAGTGGTGTACTTATGTGTGGTCTAGACTAGACTAAAATGTTAATATTTAGGTACGTCATTTGACTGGATTCGAGCGGGGCAATTGCTTAACATACTTACAGTATGAATCGGTTTCATTTTGTCAGCTCAATAACATTCATTGTGTTATTTACGTTGTTGAGCAGACAAATTTTTCGAACATATGAAGCAATGGATTAGCAATTTGCTTCAAAATTCCAGTCAAAAAAAGTTCCAGTATATGTTACGATTAGCTTCTGCACGCGACTTCGTCCGCGTGAAACACCGCCTGCCTGCGCTATTTATTTAATTTTCGCTTAGCGTTCTTTCTGACTTTTTTTCTTTTTGCTTGGCTCCTAAGGATCCTAGCGTGATGTTAAGTAGCTTACAGTTTTCCTCAAGAATTGGGCTATCAAATGCAAAAAGAATTTTGGAAATCTGACTGGTATTTTCAGAGATTAGCGCGTTCAAACAAACAAAAACAAACAAACTTATTTATTTATACATATGTATATACTTTATTGTACACCAGATTATACATTACTTATAGATAAATTATAAACTACAAAACATACAATTGGCGGCCTTATCGCATACTGCGATCTCTTCCAGGCAACCTTGGAATGGACAGTGATTTTCTGGACATTAAATGGGTTTGTTCTTGGTGCAAATAATAAGTATATAAGTACGAAATACTATAAATAGATACACAGATACATACATACTAAATATGAAAGCAACGAAAACAAAAGACAGCGTATATAAGTATACATATAAGATAAAGATTGTGTTGAGCTTCGGTAACATGGCTGACAAAATCATTTTTAAATTAAGATAAGGATCCTAACACAAACGACAAGGGTAGCGGGGGTTCGCGGATGCAAGATGGTCAGACAACCACATCTGAAGAAGGTGACTCGAGCTAGCAGAAGGTGAAAAGTTCGAAGAACATCAACTCGGCAAACACTTTATACTAGAAACTTAGTAAGTCAGAATTGTGGTGTTGTATGAGCTCATGCCTCTAGTCTGGGTCGAGTATATTATGTGTGAGCTCATGTTTTGTCAAAATCAGCAGTTAACGCGAAATGTATGTAATATGTCGTGACAACAACGTGGCATATTTCCAATACTTACCCGTTGCGTGACGTCATGGCGATGCCAGAAACTTGTAACTGCTACATAACCTACATACAATAACCTATTTGTTTGTATTTAAACAAATGTGTCAACAAAATGGGCATAATAATTATTACGTGTGTCATTACTCATTATTGTCATATAATTTATTTTTCTAATTTTTTTTTTTTTTTTAATAATAATAATCGTTTATTTATAAAAGGGGCACATTTACAATAAGTAACTTAGGAAATTAAAACAGAGCACAGTTTCTTATTTGCCTGAACTAGGTTGGACCTGTGCTTCAGGCTAGGAAGTGCATAAATACTTAAAGTAATAAATTAACAATCGGTATAAATTAAAATCTAAACTAAAATTAGGTAAATATAAGTAAAATACATGTTATCGGTTCTATTTGCAGACAACAAGTAGATCTTCTGTCTGTGTATAAGCGATGGTTAGTAAATACTTAAGTATAATTTTTTTACAGCTAAAATAATTTAATTTGTAGATACTAAGTTATCTATTTAATCTATTGTACAGAAATGGGCCTAAGAATGTAAAAAATCTTTCTACAAAGACATGTTTTGAGGATGCATTAGATGTGCATACTATATCATTCCGTCTCTTGTTAGTATTGTCAGCAGTGTAGGCAAGCATGGTGTGCTGTTTTAATACTAAGTGCATGATGAAGAGTTGGCGAACAGTCAGCACGTTGCAGGATTTATATAGCAGATCAGTGGGGAAGAAAAATGGATGGAAGTTTGCTACCTTCAAAATTGCTCTTTGAGCTCTTTCAAGAGGGAGTAGATTGGTTTTTGGTGCGCCACCCCATGAAGTGATGCAGTATTGAATTATAGATTGACATAGGGCGAAATAAACTTGTGTGATTAATTTTGAATCTGTAAATGTTCGCAATTTTTTAAAAACATATATTAATTTGCGCACTCTTTTGACTAGACTTTCAATATGTTTTTTGAAAGACAGTGTTTCGTCCATAATTACCCCGAGGTATTTTATGCTGTTCGTTTTAAGGATAAAAGGACAATTACACATGCTGACTGAACGGTTTCCACAACGATGGGCACATAGATGGTGGTTAGTGATATTAAATTGCGGCTTGCGCATGGAGAAGTGAATATATTTTGTTTTGTCCGCATTTAATGTTAGTAAATTGCTTTGAAGCCAATTAGTCACAGTATTAAAACCTAGTTGAGCAATTTCGAACAGTTCGCTACTGGTTTTAGCGGTAAATATTAACGCCGTGTCGTCGGCATAGGATATAATTTTGCCATTTTTAATATTAAGATTACACAAATCGTTAATATAAATCAGAAATAGCGTGGGGCCCAGAATACTTCCCTGGGGAACACCAAAACTAGTACTTTTCTGTTCATCGCTCGTGATACTATCTATTCTAACACATTGATATCGGTCATCTAAGTAGTCAGCAAATAGTTTCAGTGGTGTCCCCCTTATCCCCATGGCCTCTAATTTATTTAGAAGAACAGGAACAGACACCGTGTCGAAGGCCTTGGCTAAATCAAGGAAGACTCCCAGGGTCTGGTTCCCTCTGCCAAGTTCTTCTGAAATGTTATCGGTCAGGGTATGCACCGCATCGGCTGTGGATAATTTAGCTCTAAAACCAAATTGCGCAGGGGATAAGAAGTTATTTTTTTCTAGATAGTTAATTAGTCTGAGGAGAGTAGCGATATTGGCCTATAATTATTAACTAAGTCTTTACTTCCAGATTTAAACACAGGGATTACAACTGCCTTTTTAAGGCAACTAGGGAAAATTCCTTTGGAAAGACAGATTCGAAAGATATGCGTTAATGGAGGTACCAAAATATGCTTAAAGCGTTTAAGGATCTTATTGCTTATATTATCCCAACCAACTGCACAGTCATCTTTTAGTCCAGAAATTATTCGGTTTAATTCGTCTTCGTCAGTGTCCAGCATAGCAAAAGATTTCAGGTTACAGCTATTTCTTGATTTTTGGAAAGGAGGTTGGCCACAACAATGTTTCGGAATCTTTTCGGCAAGAGTTCTCCCAACATTGACAAAAAAGTTATTAACGTTGTTATCTGACAAAAGTGGTGAAGGATTAGTAAGCAGTAAACTCGAATTTGATTCACGCTGTTTAGTCATATTGGTAACGTTTTTAATATGTTTCCAAAGTTGCTTGCTATTGTTACCTGCTCTATTTAATTGATTTTTATCGTAATTATTTTTTAAATTCTTTAGGAGATTGTTGCAGAAATTCCTGTATCTTTTATATGTGGTTTGAATTATTAGATTTCCAGGGTATCTCTTAGTTCTCTGATGAAGCTTATCTCTGTGTCTTATACACCGAATTAGTCCAGGAGTAATCCAAGGTTTAATATTATAAAGTTTTTTATTCACTGTAGAAACTGTCGTGTTACATATTATTGCTTGTTGGACATGTTTTAATGGCAAAGTTACGGCTACTATCAATATATATCGATGGCTACTATGAAGATTGATTGCCATCACTTATCAGATGAATTCGAAGGGTTAATGGACGATTAGATTACAGCTGCCGAGTTTAATCAGTCACTCTCGGATCCTAATTCACGTCCATAGATTGAATGAAATGCTTTCATGGAAATTTTCGTTACTGCTCTGCTGGCAAACGCGGAGTTGTTATTTGTGAAATCCAAAATTCTTGAAGCATTAATCGTAAGCTGTATTTTTCTTCTCTTTAATTTTGAAATAGATGCTTCTGCTATCCCTCCCACCCATTTGAAACATTTTGGATATAAATAGTATATAATCTTTGGGAGGAGTCAATTTTCGTATTGTTCTCAGCCTATTCTTCAGTATTTCGCTATGATCCTTATGTTATACAATGTATGTACCAAACACGTTTACATAAGCACTAATTTTAACCGCATACTTGTAAGTATTTAGTCAATGTAATGGAGTCACAGGCAATAAATTAAAGCAGCGTGGCGCAATGCCAGAAACATCGTACTAACAACACCACATTAGATCGTTTAGAAGTTTTCTCTGAAATCGTTTGTTCTTGTTCATACTGAACTCTTCATGTGCTATGAAAAAGAGTTTCTTTTAATCATTATTTAGACTAACTAGAATGAAATCTGGGATTTGCTGGCAGCTGTTGGATGTAAGCCTCTCCCAGCCAAGCATTGCTTGTACATTCAGTTCTTAATCTTCTTCATCAAGTCGCAACTGCTTCCTTTGGTTCGATTCATCTGGCTTTATCTAAATCATCATCAGCCTAACTTTTTCCCAACTACGTTGGGCTCAGTTTCCAGCCTAACCGGATACCTTTCTGTCTATAAGACTGGGTTTACCTGAATATGTCCTGACTGCTGTAGATATCTGGCTGAATATCGTATGATTATTTGACATGAAGTGACTGCGATTTGACCTCTACAATTCTTCATCTATTACAGCGACTTGGTAGGAAGTCAATATTCTAATAAACCTGATTTTAAACATACGGCCAAAGTTCTTCGACTATGGTCAAAGTCAAATTGTGCCATAACCTTCAGTTTCGGACAAAGTTCAATTCCAAACTTTGTGCGTTCTCTGGGGTAAAAATAAAGATGAAGTTGACCTAATTATGAACCCTTTCATTGTTTTGGTCACTCTTGTAAAATGTAATCACGTGGTGTAGGTAGGAATAGAACATTAAAACCACGTGTTGCAGCATGATACAATAAAAGGTGTACACACAGTGTTTATCAATAACAACAACAGTTATGCAATAATGTTTTAATTATCACAGACACAGTTCACAAACTCTGTAGAGATTCGCTTTGTACTTGAGAAGTCCTTACAAAACATTAATTACAATAAATAATAATTTAAAACTAAATAATACGGATAATATAATAAAAGTACCTAAGAATGACTAACTAATTTAAATAACTGTTGATAAAGTTCATAGGAAGCTTGCCTTCCGGAAAAGGACACACGTTCACACGTCACAGCATTGTACGAAACAAGTAGTTCCCCGCAGTTCCCGCACACACGGTAGGGCTATTTAATATAATTTTCCTCGTTCCATTCAGCTTGAAGCCAGTTCCAAAACATTTTAGAATGCTTTTCACCCATAAAAACAGCTCTCAATATCCAAATTTCTTATAACTTATTAAGCTGTTGTAACGATTAAGATTCAAGGTCGCTCAGCGAGCTATGGAACGAGCTATGCTTGGAGTCTCTCTGAGAGATCGAATCCGGAACGAGGTGATCCCGCAGAGAACCAAAGTTGTCGATATTGCTCACAGAATAAGCAAGCTGAAGTGGCAATGGGCAGGGCATATTAGCCGTAGACCGATGACCGTGGGGGTTGACGTGTTCTTGAGTGGAGACCGCGAATCGGCAAACGTAGGTAAGGTAGGACGCCTTCAGGCTAGGTGGAGCGACGATCTTCACAGGGTGGCTGCGAGCAGTTGGATGAGGATTGCCGAGAATCGTGCTGAATGGCGTGCAATTGGAGAAGCCTATTTCTAGCAGTGGACTGCTATAGGTTGATGATGATGATGATGTAACGATTAAGTGCTACATCTTCGGTCCAAATGTTTTCTTTATACAGAAACTAATAAACTTTTCGAAAATAACTTTTAAAGATTTTATGGGTTTAGATTTCTTCTTTGAATCAATAGTTCTTTCGGGCATATCTCTACTCACTTCAAATTTGTTATCACTGGTACTGTTACACACATTTATTTTCACTGTACTACTGGCACTGATCATTTCCACACTTCCATAGTTGTCAAAAACGTCTATACTGCACTCGTCACCAATTATCGTAACACTTCCCACGTTCTTACATATCTTTATGTAGTTGTTGTTGCCTATAATCTTCAATCGATTATGGTTCTCCTCTAGTTCCATCTCCAAATTGTTTCCGATCAGTGAATATTTCTTCATATTTTGAATGAAGTTACATGTGTCCGTGACCACATAAACTAACAACTGAACTATCAATTGAGTTGTATTCCTCTTATATTGGAGCTCGAGCACACGGTCGGGTCGGGGCATTTTTCTGGTGAATCCCCGATAAGGCGTCGCGACCGGTATGAAATCATCGTGGTGTCTTTTAATAATATTAGTGTTTATAATTTACGCTTCTATATCTCTATATTACTCAATCATATTGGTAGCAAACAAATTGCAGATTTGACCTCTGCCAATTTGTATTGTTTCCCACGATCCCATTGTTGCTTGTGCATAGGGGTGCTATGCAGTTCATATTTCACAATAGGCAATTTGCATGGTGTTTATATTAAACTATTAAAATATAAGCGGTTAAATCTTGTCAGTGCCATATAACTTGGGTTCGACGTGTCGTTAATCGTTGCAATGGATTGTCAGCATGCGTGCGCGTCAGAGGCCGGATGACCTCAGATGCCGCGCTACAATACCCATCTTATGATCATTATTAATATGATCTATTGTACCCAACCAGACGTATAGATTATATCGGTACAGATTTAGCAGACCAATAAAACAGCCGTTAACCTAGATTGACGTCGACAGCTGTTCCACACCCAAACAAAATGTAATGTTTTCGATTACAAAAGATAAGATCAACGTCCACATGTACTACGTGCGCTGGCAATGCTATCATCGTGTTGTTTATCATTATTCATTACATATGATTAAAAACGAGGAGTTTTGTGTGAAATCATAACAGCAGTGTCGTAATTTACAATCGTTATCGTGTTAATGTGTTCTGTTTTGTCTGGTGCAGTGATATGGCGCAAATTACTCACTATACTCGCCTTTGTTGACGACGCCGCCATTTTAATTTGGTCGAGAATAACCGTCTCGGTTCAGGTTTAGTTTCGCGAGGAGGCGGCTGCTCGTTAGACGATCACCAGACCTGTTATTTGCCTCGCCGACAATCGCATCCGACTATTGGTAACTCTAGAACGCCTCTTTCATCTTGCGTGAAATTGCCTTTTGATCGTCGATTTTTACTTGTTTTGTGTCCAGATGAATATATTATTTCGACAAAAAGTTGATAGGTTTAGATGGAAGATCGATGCAGATTTTATCTGTTGGAGTGGGATTAGATTTTATTTTATCATTTCAAATAACAATACCAGCAGTACTAGAGCAGGTGCCTATTACTCTAGAGAAGTTAATACTCCCAGAGAAGTCAATAAAGGCTAGATTCTAAGAAATGCCTGGGGGGCATGACTTTATGCTAATTGTGTATAGCAGCCAGTCCTTGCGCTGTTATTGATTATATTCGAGCTCATTAGGCTCAAGTCAATAATAAGCGCGTTGTTGTTGGCTGCGCGTCTGCCCCACCATTTATTATCTGGCTGCAGAACACATCAATTACGGATATTAATTCGAGACGCAGAGCAGAAATAGATCAAACTCATGCGCATCTGAAGCGTGCAATCAAGGTTGCATCTATTCAAGTCCTTTAATTGCATTTTGATTTTGTTTTGGCAGTTATGTTTAGTTTAGGCCCGTCATGCCAAAGCATGGTGTAAATATGAGTAATAGTATCAACTGGAATAAAGAATTGAAGGTGTGTGTATTTCTTCGATAAGTTTGTTGTTGGCCTTAAGCTTTTAAGGCGTAACTCCTAATGTTGAGCCATATTTTTATTGAGTTACCTAACCTATGAAGAAAGGGCAAAATATTATAGGTACTATAGTTCTGAAGATATTTAAAATTTTAAAGGCATTGACCCAAACGGCCTCCGTTTCTGACAAAATTATGTGAACTAAGAATGCTGGCGATGACGGGAACAAATGACAATAGATTAGAGTTATGATACTGGGAAAATTTTGACTATGTCTCGATCTACATTACGTTGCACGTAAATCTACTTACGGAATAATAAAGGCTTATAATACGTTACGTTATCGCAAAGTCGTTACGTTTGGTATTGCGTCACCTTTGCTTAAACATGACCGGTCGCTTTGATCATGCGTAGCTAAATCAATAGGCGAAATATTGTAAAAACCTTGATTTATTTGTATGAGGTTGTGTTCGAAGCCAAGCCAACACGTTTGTAGAGAGAACTACAACTCCAACAAACATTTGCCTAGAAAATTGTTGGCTGTTGTCACTACTATTCGTGAAACGCAAATCAAATGCTGTTCAGAACAACAGTCCCGCTAATAACTGCAAATGCAATAAAATGGCAGTTTAGCGTATGGGTAACAAAGTCCGTGCTTTCAATCGACATTCGGCTGGCTCTCGGCCGAGTCGCCGACTCGCGCTTCTTGGAATTAAATGTCGCACCGCTCCAAATAGTTCGTTGCACTGTCCTCGCATCCAGCCATACTGACCTCACTCGAGACAACACCACGCGGCTCGTTTTATATCATCGTAATTATAATACTAGACTTATACGTTATAACATAACCCTGTTTTTCTTTGCCTTTATTTCCGTGTATTATTCTATGAGTTCTACTATTCTTTCTATTGACCTATTGCAAATACTCATTTCATATTGTATCCGCTGCAAATTATTACAGTTGATTGCTTTATTTATAATCATATCAATTACAATTTTGTTGTCAGTGCAACTCGTTGGAGCTCTATATTTATAGCGTGCAGTTACTGATGCAAGTAATTCAATTTTTCTCGCTCCAATGAAATTTTAATTTAACTTTACAATTAGGCGTTGGTCCGAAATTATTCTTTGTTAGTTTATTTCTTAAAGTTGAAGTAATGCCTTCTGTTACTCAATATGACGTTGAGATTGCTTTAAGTAGCGTGTCTTGATAGCATCTTAATTGCAAATTTCTGTAGAGCTAAAAAGTGGTTTGCTTGATTGATTTACCGAGATTAACTCATAGTTAAGAAATGGAAAACGAACGTATATTGTTTTAAAACGACAAGCATAATAATATATCGTATATTCCTTCATAATTTAATTGATTATTGATTTGTGCAACTCACTGGACTTTACATTCATACATAACAAATAGTAGAATCTGGAATAAAATAAAAGTCTTCTTCAACCTTGCAGCAATGTGCATTCTCAAGCATGATACATAGTTGAGCTTTACTGTAAATTGTAATTATAAAGATAAATACCACGTTCACCTTTGTTAGTAGGTAATTACTTAATAGACATTGTGCAACCCGACCCGGGTGCATGTCAGTGGTGACACAGACACATAGCATAATCGTGAACATGTTAGTGACGACTGACGACCTGTTTGAATTCAATATCTAATGATTAGTGTCACTCTGGTGACAATAGAGAAGTAAAAGTAGCTCAAAGTATAAGGATCAAGGAACGAATGTTATTGTGATGAACTGGCTTGTTATTGCAACTGACCGTAGCATGTGTCTGTGTCCTATAAAGGACAAAAAACAATAGATTTTATTCAAAGGTTTTAGAATTATGTTTTGGAATGATGTTATTTGTTATATTCTACAGTATTTTCTATTTCACTAATATCTACCAGATGGCTTTTAATGTTATTATCATCATTGTTTGCTAATCTCTTTCTCTTCTAAGACTATGATTCTATCCACCTCTTGGTTTATCTTCTACTTCGTTGTCTAATTTATATTTCATATTATTTGTCCCGACTGATTCATCAACGCAGAGCCTAAACCGCTGGAGCTACAAACTTGTTTTGGCCGTTGATGCCTTTTATGTTGCAAGGATTCACTAAGAAAGGATTTTTGGAAATTCGACCTTTAAGGGGACTCCCCCTTAAAGGTCGAATTTCAAAAGGGGCATTTTGTTTGTATGAAACATCTTGAGCTAGACCACCACCTCATCTTACTTGTTTGTCAACAAGAAGTTTGTCATTTCTTGTTTTTCTAAACTACCCCCAAAAGGGGGATTGGGGGGGGTGTCAGTTTTTATGGAAGAATTTTAACGCCCGGTCCGATTAAATTGAAACTCAGTATTTATACTTAAGACCGAAAATAAAGAACGACGTGTATCAGGGTTTTTTGAAAATTCACCCCTAACGGGGTACTAAGGTACGAAATCCACGCGGACGAAGTCACACGGGAAGTGCTAGTCAAATCATAATTTAGTTTCACTCACTACAAGTCAAAATTCATAATAAAATTTATAATAAAATTCATCTAAAGCTTTAGAACCAACGTTACCTCGTTGGATCCCGCATATTTATTTTTATTTTTTGTAGGTAACTGGTTACTACAGTAACGGTTGACGTAACGTAACAAAGCTGTTGTGAATTTTTGCTTTCGTTAAGAGTAGTGTGATATAATAAAAGTCATAATAAGTGGGTTGCGCTAAAGTGCCGTGAGAATACAAATTTCAATTAGTTTACGCATTTTCTGAAATTACTTTTTAGGGTTCCGTACTCGAAGGGTGCCAAATGGAACCCTACTTCTAAGCCTCCGCTGTCCGTCCGTCTGTCTGTCTGTCAACGGGCTGTATCTCATGAACCGTAATAGGTAGACAGTTGAAATTTTCACAGATTGTGTATTTCTACTGCATGCCGTTATAACAACAAATATTAAACATAAAATAAAGTTAAAAATTAAAGCGGTCCCCATACAATAAACTTTTGATTTCTTACCCTGGCATGTGGAGTGTCATTGTCTAGAACTTATCGAGTAGATTACAAATATAATTTAAATATTTTTTTATCTTCAAAAATGAAGAAATAGAAGGCCGCAAAAGTTGTCAGTTTTAGTCCATTTTTGTACGAGCTCTATCGTAACAACTAAACAAGTAAGGAATTTGAAACTTGTGTAGGTATATTATGTACCTTATAAGTACTGTAATTAGCAACAAATACTAAAACTTTATAATTCACAGTGTTAAATTTAAGATAAAAATATTTTTCGTTTAGTATTTTTTTTTTTAAATATGTAGTGTTAAATATTATACGGTGGTACGGAATGCGCGAGTCTGACTCGCACTTGGCCGGTTTTTTATAGTAACGTGTTATACAATTTTATAATGGACATCACCTCGTTTCTGGTAATGAAGGAAATTGTAACTATAACTAGGTTTTCAGTTTTCAATATTAGTCTATTTCCTTTTTCGTAACGTTGGATAACAATAATCTGAATTTAGCGATAAAAAAATTTATTGTTTGAAGAAGAATTATATTCTGAATTATATGTATGCAGCGCCCCGCGGTTTCACCCACATAAGTCTCGATCCCGTAGAAATATCGGGATAAAAAGTATCCTATATGTTAATCCAGGTTATAAACTATCTGTGTGCCAAATTTCATCCAAATCCGTTCAGTAGTTTTTGCGTGAAGAAGTAACAAAAATACACATACACACACACTCACAAACTTTCGCCATTATAATAATTATTAGGGTGATTAGTGTGATACAGAGTGTGGCGTAAATAATGGATAAACCTGTATCTACCCAGATACCCATTCAAAACCCACCCATACCCATACCCCATACTCATTCTAAAACTGTAATACACATCTTACAGCACGTTTATTTAAGAATATTATGCAGAAATAAGATGATGAACATTCCTTCATTTACAAACACGGTGGCTGAGGAAGTGACCAAAGGTGCAAAGTTTTGAAAAAATAATTTTAAAAACATTGTGCATACCCGTTGACTTTTTTATATTATAGTACTTGGGGCCGCCCACCCACAGATAAAGGGTTATTCATTATTTACGCCACACCCTGTATTAGGTGGGTATATTATAGGATATATTAAGATGGTAACAACACTAACAAATCATCTATGAAAATGTGTTCTAAATTCTAGTAATTACTGCATTTAATAAATATCAGTCTGGCGTCAATTTAAAGTTCAAGTAAAAGGTCAATTGCCAATTTCCTTTGAGATTGTCAGTGGCTAATTGCTTATTGAGTAGATCTATGCTCTGCTCCAGAACTGGAATAGAAGATACATATATTTGTACCTAGGTTTGAATACAGTCAGTATGTGGTCAGTATCGTGTAAATATATTACCTAAAACCATCCGTTGTGCTTCGTGTTTTATTTTTAGATTCAGCAAAAGTTAATTTGCTTCGTAGAATCGACGTCTTTTATAAATCCTTGTGCACGTGTAGCGATTCTTCTTAGATCAAACACTTATTATTAAATTATAGAGATTTATTTTTAGCAACATGTTGTGGTATGGGTTTTGGATGTAACAATTTCAGAAGATTTAGTAAACTGGCGATCTTTAGATTAATCGTGGTTTACCTATTCATTTAGTTTTTTTGAAGTCAGCTATGATTTTGTAACACGTTTACCTACTTACAATACAATCATCATTGAATTATAAATCATTATTTACAAATTGAATAACTGTCCTGTAATGCAATAAAAGGTTTGACACTGAACCATTTTCTGTTGTTAACATAAAGTTGTATATTAGTCCTGGGCGTCTCTAACTCTAACTAGCTTGTATTGTCCCACTGCTGCCTCGCCATCTTCGTCTCGGCCTGCCGCGATGTCGTCGTGCGTTTAGTGGGAACAAATCGGTGGTTCTCTTAGCCCCTGACAAATGGCCGTCTAACAATTTATTTATATTTTATGGGATTTCACACGACGGCACCGACACCACAATAAGCTCCCACCGTAAAATGGTAGACATCACTCCGTTCAGGTATCTAACTCGACCTTAACTAAAAAACAAAATTGACAGCCAGCGTCCAACGTAATATATTAATGAAAAGATGGGATAGAAAAAAGATATTAGAATTCGAATTTTAAAAGGCGGCGCGTTCAAGCAACTGTGCTAGAGTTTATTTTGTTTGAGTGTTCGAAAAAGAAAACAAAAGTGCGGACGTTCTTTTCTCCTATTTGCCTCTGACCTCGGCTCTTATTGACAATGGCTGCCAGAATGAAATATGGCGCGCCTCTAACGAAAAAGAGATTAGGTGGACGATATTATTTCTCGTCTATTGTGGTCTATCGGTGCGGAGCGGCACTGTTTGGCGTTTCGAATGCATTTTACCGTGTTATTTTTTTAATCACCTGTTAAGCTGTGACGAAGGTTAGATGTTTTCTTAGGATATCATGGTATCCATCATATATCATTAACATAACAAATATGATATGATTTATAAGCATACATTAGGTGATTGTTGTATTAATTGTCTCATGTCGTTATGTACAAATGGAGGCTTTTCATTCCACTCTTCACTAAATAGCTCTTCGTCACAATTGATAATGAAGATTTTATTCATGTTAAAATGAAAAGTGTTGTTTGACGTCATTTGTTTCATGGACCTATAACGATATAACTTAAAATCACGCTTATCTTTAATTGAATAGTAGCAAGTGATCCAAATCAGCGCATAAATATCACGAAGCGTTGGCGCCTGGGTTGGTTAGTTGACCACTAACACATGTGCGGAGGGCGGGAGGGGAGGTTTGGAGAGCCGGTAATGAAGCGGCGCGTGTGGCAGAGGGCAGACACAATAGCCGCCGCCGCCGTCGCCGACGCGCCGAGCCTTCTCGGAACCGGTCCCGAGGGCAGCGCTCTGCCGAATTTCGCGTCGACCACCCATCGCCCCGCTCCGTCCTGGGCGATACTTATCGCGCCTGTATTTATGACTAGAAACACCATTACAGATACAGTCCCCAGGCGAAGAAATCGCAATTCGAGACCACCCGTTGTAGTTTCTGTTGCCAGTGAAATAAATCGCTCTGCGGTTGCTGCCCGCGCTTGCCATTTGACTTATGCTTGGTAACAGCCGCGCTGTAGTCATAAATTCCCTGATTGAAGGACACCCGTCTCATTCTTTAGCAGCCTGTTAACACTCGATTTACAAATTTTTTGAATCACTTTCAATAAGCAACCCTAAAGCCTTGCTTTAGAGTGCGAAGGAGAGATAAAACTGCACAGCTAGATTTAGATGTTAGTGCGAGAGAGATAGAAGACTGCACCGCTAGTCAGTGCAACGATCTCGCCTACTTAACGTCTACTCTACTCAACCATAGTGTTGTCGTTACTGTCAATCTCAAAATCATCGATACGGTGGGAACAACGCCTAGTGAGCGTCATTGTAATGGACAATCATGGTCTCTAGGCTCTGCAACCTAGAGATTATTTTAGGTTATTCTAGAGTCTAGAGGACCCTAACCAGAGTGGTCCAAAATCAGTTTTCATTCTTCTAGAGTTTGGAGACTCGACAGCTGATTTTGAACCAGGTGAGCCCATAGCACGTGGTTTGCATTCTATTCGTGGTTTTCATGTCTTTCTTATAATCATTTTCTTTCTAGAATAGTTGCCGCTGACAAACTTCACACATGATTCTTTCGGCATATTTCAGGCGGTGACGCATTAGACCGATAAATTAAAAAAGTGAGTGACATTAGAGCGATCGTAAACGAACTTGTCTGTTGCCTTGTCGTGGCCACATCATAAATAGATGACGCATATACCGAAATACTTATATGAGAACGTTACAATAAATAACATTGATGTGTTCACTACTCATATTTGTAGATAGAATAAGTTAATGATAATAATGTTGTTTCTAATGAAGTGGCCTTGTTTAAAGGTAGTCAGGCTCAACTGGAATAGATTTGAGATCCCTTAGATGATGTTGATGAAATGATGAAAATTAATAAGATTGCAATCGATAAATATGGATCGAGTTCTCCCATCCCTGAGGCGTACAGTTCATTGAGTAAACCTGTGTCCCAGGCTGCGCAGGCGCTGTGCCGCGGGCGCGCACGACCTGCCTGTGTTCGTGTGTGCGTCTGTGTCAGCCACTTATTTGTTGTGAGCACTCGTAAGTTTAGAAGCTCGCCGGCGCCCGCGCCGCTCTCCAACGTGTTTCGTTAGCTTTAACAGTTGTTATTGTATATTTATTGTTCGTTTCTCTGGGAATTATGGGTCGGTCTTTTATAATATTACTGACTTTCAAATTAATTTTTAGATGACTTATTTATAACCATTTCTACATTTACATGTCCGAGTGTTTGGGCATTTTCTACTACTGGCTCTGCTATCAATCAAGCGAAGTTTACTACTTCCTTATCAATGATTGTATAAATCTAAACGAAAGCTTGTTTAATAAACATAGATTTCCGTGTTGACTCCGACATCGGCTGCACGAGCAAGGGAAAGTTAAACTTTCTGAATACTGATCGATTAAAAGTAAAAGTGCCTTCTAGTTATATTTGAGGAGTTTAATTTGCGTAATAATATGTTATGCGAATTACGTTTGAACGTTACAAGGTGTGAACTGAATCCAAAGTATAATTACACCATTTCTGATGGTGAAAAGAATATAAAATAGATCTATTAAACAATGTCCTATTGCTCAATAAATACACAAAGGCAGCCAGCAATGTGTGTAGAGACATGCGTGAATGCAGCGCTGCAGAATTGAACGTTGCGTTAGGAGGAAAAATTGCGAGAATTCTTTACAGGCCAAAAAAGAGGCTTGACAATAATATTATTTTAATAATTAAAACTACAGTAGCCTCAGACCAATGATTAAGTGTAAAAGCGACGACACGTTTGATGAGAGTGATAAGACGATGATAATAAGGATTCAAGTTTGATTATATAATGAACTGGTTCCATTTCCGGCAAAAATGTTAATATCATGCGTAGACTACACTTCCGGATATTAAAATTGTGATAATCTATCAAGAATTCAGCAAGTGTAACACTTTAAATGTAGAACGGAATATCTTGCGTGTGCATAAATTGTGGGACAGTGAGAGGGCGTTAATATGCACACATCGCTCAAAACTATGTAGATTGCTGAATCCATTCAAGTTAGGGTTTAAAGAAAACTCCAGGCAGTAGCAGAAAGTCTATATTTCTATGCCTCCAATTCTGGTTTCACTTTTTGTGCGGTTTAAGTAAATATACAGGGTTATTGGTAAAACACTAACAACTTCTTAAGGGGTCATTCATTGTACTTATCAGTATGAACAACTTTTACTATGGAAGCAAACCTAAAATCGCGAAAAAAAATCTGCTGATCCCTACATTTATGTTCGCATAACTAGCCAAAATGTAGGGAACAGTAGATTCTTTTTTTGCGACTTCAGGTTTGTCCCTATAGTAAAAGTTGTTCATAATTTCATAATGATGAGTACAATGACCCCTTAAGAGGTTGTTAGTGTTTTAATTACACCTTGTATAGTTTTATCAAACACAGTTCTACATCTAAAAGCTTGAAGTATTTTCCGTAACGCGCGAATTAATTTGCACAAGAAGTTTCGTTTGAACGTAAGTACTTACAATGTTTGCAAATGTCAGCAATCACTAGTCTACGGAATTTCCGACACTTCGGGCCCTTTTAAGGTGCGTCGGTGCGACATTAGCCATGTTGCACTAACGTATAAGTAGTGGAAAGTTGTTGGCCCATCATCGATGTGTGTCGTTAAGGCGAGGACTTTTATTTGATGTCTGGAAACTAGAAAATCATTTGATGGCAGCGACACTTGCTGGATTTGAATCTGAAATGACTCAAGAACAACTAATTCGGAAAATGTTTGACAGATTCGAATAGCAGTTGATATACCTCCACATGATATACATAATCATGAGATAATGATAGAAAGACATGTATAAAGTACGTAGTAAAGTTTTCGTTTCGTTTTCGGTAAGAGTTCGATCAAACAGATGCAGTGACGCGTTAGCACAAGTGTAACAGAATACAACAAACAATGTCCCTGTTCGATGCGACGTTGTCTACAAGAACTAGGTATTTTAGCTGGCGCAACATCGTCATCATACTTTAATACAATACCACCATCTTACAGAGAGCCGTCGTAAAATTCTAAATGACCATTTATTGCTTCATTATTGCTCTCGAGAGGGAAGCGAGGAGGGTCTACTTGCTTTGGATACCGATAACAACACGCCAGTTTGTATAGCTGTGCAAATAGAGGCGGTTTGGTAGCAACACGCGCGATACCGAGAACTTTCTCGTTTACTTACCGTTGTACTTAAATTATATTTATCTTTGTTATTTCTATTAAGTCACCTACGGATGTGAACTCATGATAATGTTTATAATGTTGTTTGCTTACACCTTTTCGTTGAAGTAATATTTTTAACGTTTGTACATTGATTGTTGAACATGATAATGTCGTTACCGAGGCTAATACAAAGTTTGAGAAATCTCCTAGTTCCAAAACCAAAGAAGCTGTTCGTGAAATGTTTCCATTCCAAAAAGTGGTCAAGTGGGCGAAATATATTTGGATACAACATGCTTAAATACTGCGTAGTAGAGTCAGCCCACCCATGTCAAAAACAAAGGGTTCAGTGGCATAGCAGTATTAGTTATCACGGACGTGCAGGCACGTATGTACAGTCAACGTCCTCACTATATTGTTTACAGTATATGACAAAGATAAGTTGCTACTCTATGTATCTTTGTTGCTACTATAGAAAGAAATATTCAAGTCAGGTAAACTTATTGGGGTGTTTACTATCAGGTTGGCACAAAAGTAATGAGACACTACAAAACTCTATACATTTCCTTTTTCAAGTTAATTGTTTTCGATAATATTCTAGAATGTTGTAGAACATTCTATGTACTGGTGATGTGGGGGTATATAAAGCCGCCCTCGCGATCGGTTTAGTCAGTTTGAAGAAAAATGTACGAGTGACAAGTTCGGTACTTGTTAGGCCACAGTGCGCGGGCTGCGGCTGACAATATTAACACTGCATTGGGCGCTAGAAATACAAGCCATGGGATGGTGTCCCGATGGTTTGACCAATTTAAATCAGGAGACAGGCGCCTTGAAAGTCAGCCAGCTCAGGACGACTACCCGCAGTGAATGATGACGATTTACGCCGCGAACTGCAGTCGAATCCGGATGCTACCACTCGTGAATTAGCGGAAGCACTTAACTGCAGTCACCACGCCGTGAAATATCATCTGCATGAGCTTGCGTATCGAAAAGTTTTGACTCGGTGGGTACCGCACATCATTACAGACGCCAGTCGTGCAGTCCGTGTCGCTATCTGTCAATAACTTTTGTTGCGATTTGCTGTGATTTTTGTCTGATCTGGTTACTGGAGATGAATCATGGATTCATTACGAGAACGATACAAGTCGTGCTTTTTGGCTGTTTCGAGAAGAAACGCCACCAACTCAACCGAAGCTGAGTCAAAAGAACCGCCTAAAAGTTCTGCTTTGCTGTTTCTGGGACGTGCAAGGCATGCTGTTTTACGAACTATTACACAATGAAACTATAAACGCTGACAAATATTCAACCCAGCTCACCAAACTATCTGCTGCTATCAAGAAAAAACGACGAAGACGAGTCAATGTAGTTTTACTACACGATAACGCTCGACCTCACGTCGCATCTGCCGTTCGCCAACAGTTGGAGAACATGGGCTGGGAGACGATACCCCACCCACCTTATTCCCCAGACCTCGCCCCATCAGACTATCATTTGTTTAGAGCCCTCAAACAACATTAGTGGGGAAAACAATTTAATGATTTCTCTGATGTAGAGGCGGAGTTGAACAACTTTTTCGAGGCACAGCCATCAGAGTTCTGGGCAAAAGGCATCCAAACTTTGCCGGATCGTTGACAAGAAGTCTTAGATGCTAATGGTGATTACATCATCATTGACTAAGCTTTTTGTATTGTAATAATAATAAAAAAATATAAAACGTAAACCAAGTGTCTCATTACTTTTGTGCCAACCTGATATGTATTTTGATATGGTGGACGAACGTGTTTTGTGGCTATTTCTTCTTTTTCAATATTTATTTTTATCTAAACATTAAGCTACTTCAATGTTATGTATAACATACCACGTTGTACCTATTTGTAAAATTTTACTCATATGCATCTCTTCAGTAATAATCAGTTTTTTAATATCTAAAAACATTTATTATGTTCGTAGATCCTTAAAAGATGCTTTACATGCGTTATGAGCAAATAATAGATAAAAAAAAAAAAACACTAGTGGATATAATAAATCATTGAGACAAAACAGGGACACTCTTTTCGTTAGACATCATCGGAACAGAACTTGAGTCACCACGAAATGACAACGACGATGAGCTTGCTATGTCTACCGAAAGACCGAGGAACGTTGAAGATGAAACTTTAAATGGATACGATGGAGAGAGAGAGAACGAAGAAGCAAACTAGGTGAAGCCACCGATCTTGGCTACTGAAATAGACTGGATGTGGAAGAAAGCTTTAAGTAATCGTGGCCCTATTTAGAAATCTTATGACTAGTGTTGCAGTAGAATACTACTATTCCTATATACTCGTAGTAACCCTGTCATCTTTTGCATCAAGGGGTCAGCATACTAAAACTTAAAAATATGGACAACACTTTTTTTTGCAAAATTATAAGTCGGATTGTAACAGGGATTTCCTGTGTAGTTAAATAATTCTTCGTTCTATTTTATTACCCTAAGCTGCGTAATATTTTTGATTACGTTTGTAAATACCACGACAGTTGACGTAAATAATAAAACAACACCATGACATGTTTATTAAGTTATGGCAGAAGCATTTTTATTATACAACATTAGTTTTAGTTTCTGCGAAACTCGAAACACGTGTCTGGTATTTTTATGTATAGAATCTATGTACAAAATTTCAAAACTGTATCATGAAAAATCACAAAGTTATAAGCTTGTTATGTTATCTGGTTGTCCGTACAAAAACATGCTCACCACGCGGCAACCCCGCGCCGCCCGCGCCTCCAACGTCATCTTGCGCTCATTGATAATAATTTGACAGTAGGTACCTATAGAGTACTTAGGTACTTAGTGTCGCTCGGTGGCCTACTTGTAACCTTATTAAAATGGACAAAATATGACATGATGTAAAAATTATTGGAAATGATTCAGTTACTTATTCTGAACCAAGTATATTCAGGTTTCACATGTACTAAAAATAATGTTGTATAGTTTAAACTATTCATACATACTGATAAATATATACTTGTCTGTAGGTGTTATATTAAGTTGATGAATACAGATTTCACAATGCATACATACCCAAGTGTGATCTACACAAATAAAAACACAATTGTTTCATTTTTTTTTTGTTTCAGTTTTCATTGATTTTCAATCAATGAAAACTTCGAACCCAAAGATCGCACCTTACGTAATATTCTTGTTTCACAAAGAAAAGTAGATAATCAATTTTCTAAATAATCCACATAATTTGAATCATCGTTCGACGGACTGAATAATGGACAATGGCCTTTGGTATATTACTGTCAATTTTAATTTTAATTTCAATGCTGTTGAACATAGAGTAATTAAAATACTGAAGTGATTTTGGATTAATTGTGAACAGTCTCAATACTTTCAATATCAACCACACTCGAGAACTAAATCACAAGAAACAAGCATTGATCACCACGCTTGCTTGTTGCAGGCTGGCTGGCAAACCAACGCACAAATTAAAAAATTTTTTTTAGTTTTTTAAAATAAAGCTAAACATTCCTTGCAAACAATCATCCAAAACGTTTTTTTTTTGCATCAATAAATTGGCACCTAAATATAGCTTAGCGTAGGCCTGGTGTATCTAATTGGTGCGCAGGAGTGGAGTCGTGGGAACCCGCCCGCGGCAGCAGGGTGCTTCAATGAACCTCAGCATGGCCGTGAATAAAGCTATTGTTGCCATGCAATTTACCTTATTAATGGCCGATTTGAGAACTCGATGTTCATTAATAAAGAGTTCGAACTAATTCTTTGGATAGTAAATGAGTTTATTGAATATATATATTTAAGCTAAGATTTTTAAGAATGAAGTAGGTAATATTTTGAATAGTATGTATACTTGTATTATAGTAATATATAGTAATAGTTTGAATACTTGTGATGATGATAAGTTTGCAGAGAAAAAGAGGTGTGAAAATGATGCTATTTTGTCTACAAATAAATAATTGCCTATATACATAAAGTTGAAGGAAAACTATTCAGTTAGTATTCGGTGCGTTTTCCTCTCTTTCTCTAGACTTCACGTAGTGATGCAACTGCGTACCTTACACACGTGTTTAGATTTAGAATCGTACGATTGTTCTCATTTACGCGGAGTTTGCAATCGATTTTCCTCAACATTTCAATGTTTTTTTTGACACCTGACGATAGCATCAGAACATGGTTTAAATGGAAAGAATAACATAAAAGTAACAGTTAAGACGGAAAACGATTCTTCCTACAATTGTGATGCCAACAAGGAAACATTTGGAATAACAAGAGCAATTTCTAATAAAAAAAAAAAACATTATAGCAATTTCTAATAAAAAAAAACATTATAGCACCCCACATTTTACTTGAGCACTCGTTGAGATCTCTCTACTGCCAGCTGATGATATGACTTAAATTACAGTAGTAGTTACGGTAAATATCTGGTTCAAATATAAATAGGATGAAAGCGGGATCTCCTAGGAAAGTAATCGCGATACAATCAGTAGTTACTGCTGTATGTTACTTTCCTATCAGTTTATCGATGTCACGTATCTAATGATTGGAAGGCTAATAAACAGAACTAGGTAAGATATCTTATCATGCCGTTTGTAGATCAGATACATATCAAGTCAATGATGTCTTGATTTATATCTAAATAGATATAAATCAAGATTTCAGCATTGTGGTATTAGTGGAAGAGCAAGAAAGAAAATTATGAAAGCGAAATTAGCATTCTATAGGTAAATCCTAAATGAACATCGATTTTAAGATAATTTCCAGATACACGGAATATTTTCGTCTGTCGCCAAGTCAACCCCAGATATGTTCAAAATGCTTATACCAACCTAAATTACAAAATAGTCTGCGATCATAAATCAACATGTTGTATGTAACCTTGGTATTGACAAGGTTTAGGCTAATTTGGAGCATATCACACACTTGTCAACGTCGCTGCGCGTGCGCACCGCACGTGCAAGGCGCGGGCGACCAGCTGACTAGAGAAAGCAGCCTCGCTTGCCACACCTAGCTGCAAGTTTTCCGCCTGTTTTATAATACTACTATAAGTGCTTTGTGAATCAACCATTTATGTTTTTTATTTCTGAGAGTCGAAATGCAATATCATGAGAACCTATCTATACATAGATTAGTTATTGATTTAAATTGAATCTGATATGCAAAAAGCCTACTCTAATAAAACAATGAAGCAGAACTAAAGAGTGCCTTCGGACGTGAACACCTCATTATTATTCAGTAATAGATTAAAATGCCTGTTCATTTGTTTTATAGACTAGTAAACGCCCAGTCTCCTGAGTCCTGTTCGCATATAGAACGAGCGTGGAATTTTAAACGCGGTGTCGTCACCAGCCCTGAGGTCATTCCCGGGCGTATCCCTTCACTTACTATGTGCAAGAGCAACATGTCCAACGACTGCATTCGAAAGAAAATACCAGGAGACCTGGCGATGACTCATAGTTAATGTCCAATTAAAAAAATTGTAGTGAGACGTGTTTCAGAACATATGATCGACATTCTTGTTTGCGATGTCATTCCCTTTCCTTTATGAAAATGATGTCATATGCATGGTAAATCAATATTTTAAAAGCATCTATCTATACATATAGAAAAAAGTAACAGTCAAAACTGTACTTTGAATATTTTTGAAAAAAGTAATTGCTACAAGAAGTGGGAACGAGTCTGATGCCGAAAATATGTTTTTTAGAATGTTTGTCCGTTTGTCTGGATGTATGTTTTGGATTGGCGCAAAAACGGCTGAACGGATTTGGATGAAAGGCACACAGATAGTTTATAGCCTGGAATAACACATAGAGTACTTTTAATCCCGGTGGTACGTTCACGTGGATATCCCACGGGAACGTACCACCGGTCTCCACGCGGGCGAAGCCACGGGTAAAAGCTAGTAAATATTAAGTATAACTTCCTTACTAATAATAGTTTAATTTCGTACACAAATTATAAAAGATTGAGGCTAAAGTCAAAACTGAACCCTGTAAAAAGTGATCTGCGCAGGAAGATAACTTATAGCTGCATCTAGGTCGACATCGACAACTAAATTCTTTTGCAACGTTGATGCGCCTAAAAATTGTGAGCAAAGTCCAAGCAAAAGCTAGTTTCGTCTGACTCAATCCGTCTTCAAAGAATCGTTCATCGATAGATAGGATGATGACACAATGACTCAGGCACTCAACATGTTTGTTATCAAATATCGAAATCAAAGTTTATGCGCAATAAAATATAATGCAGTAAGCCCTTTGCATGTGTCACAATTAAATAAAAAGCTATGTCGGATATATGACTGAAGTGAACAATGGTAAATCATGGTCCGATGGGAGCTATTTTAATAAATTACCCATCATACTGTGTGCAGTAGACAATATAATGTGAAATGAATTGTTTCCCTCTCATACGTTGACCACAAACATTTATCGTTCAGTGGTTAAAGCCAGTTTTATTGTCAACTTGGTCCTTTTGGATTTTTTCCCTTTTTGGTTTACTGTGATCGACTTTTTCACTTTTGTTTCAAGGTTGATAATAAACTGTTGTCTGGTAAATATTACATAGGTAATGTTTTATTATTAAGTCATCCTATTTGACTTGGTGTCTGGAAACATCATCATATACTATAGGTAATAAACTGCAGTAAATGCTGCAATTTTTGGGATTTGCTGTGATGTAACGAAACTGCTAGAATATACTCGTAAAAACTTAGGTACTGCTTATTTATTTCTATCTGAAAATTTCAGAAAAAAGTACAGTTTTACAAAATCTCAATCTGTTACGCATAAATCTATAGTTATAAACGTATTAGTTTCTTTGTCGGTATAACTGGATGTGTAGGATTAACAGTCCCTAACAATATTTTTACACTTCACAGTATTGTTTATAAATAATGAGAATTTTATGCAACCTACAACCGACCTCACATTTGTTTGAAAACGAAGTGATATTGGTCATTTCATCTCATAACCTTTATAAAATCCAAGCTTTTGAATATAAATGGCGTTATTAAAATTTAGTTTATTTGTTTAGACTTTGATTATTATATTATAAAATATCTTGAAGCTGGCGCCGGTAGTGGACATAACTATTTTCCCATGAGTGTCGTTAGAGGCCACTTGAAGATTATATCAAGTGGATGGGCTTCATTATACTAAAGATATCTAGTTACTTTATACGATTTCGAATTGATCCGAATAAAATTGCTAACTGAACGATGGCACAGGCAAAATTAGTTATTGGCACATATTGAATGAAACGGAGAAGCAAACTATAATTTGGACTTGGGCCAGAATTGCATTAGAAATGGCCGACCAAAATATTGATTGAAGATTATATGTGAACTTATGACTTGAGTCTTTGTCACTGTGTCACCCTATTATTCTTTTATTTAATAACTACTTCGTTGTTTGACAAGTATTTAACTCCGGTTCTTAAAGAACTGACGTAAAAAGAACATCATGTTTTATCGTTTCTACGAAAAACGCTTTCTCTACCGTCAGCGGTATTGCTCAAAGAATGTCATTACAGCTTGGTATTGGTACAGTGGGTTTTGTCACACCGTTTTAATTTTTAACTTTTCTCTTCCACGGATTTTGAGCAATCTTTGGAGGTTTACAAAATTTCTTTGGTTTACCTCTTTAGTAGTATTATTTACTTATCACTAAGCTAGGCGTTGTAAGTCGTTTATTACGTTTTGGCCTATTTAGATATCCTTGCTGATGGTTTTGCGTTTTACCATTTATGAAATTACGCTTGTTAAATGTAAATTTGTTTCTTTTGTTTAGATTATATTACTTTTTTATACATTTGGTCCTTAGTTCCGTAATGAGTAAATGCATAAAATATGCCAAAGGACGGCTTCAAGTTACATATGTATCTTATTTGCTTATAAAACATCATTAACACTGGCAGTTATTCGGCACGCCTCACTTCATGCCAGATTTTCTCACGGGACCAGCTTTTGCTGATGCTTCTCGGAAGTCAAATACATAAAGGCATTCTTTGGTCTAATGTGCCGACGTTACCTTCATCGTTAATACCACAATTTGTCAATATTTAGTCGGAATTCATGTTACATTTTCTTACCGATAAGCAGAACCACGTGTAGACATACCTAAAGCTTAGTATTTGTAGGAACATAATCTTACCTACATAATTATAGAGTCTACATATTATAAACTAGCTTTTGCAAGCGGCTTCGCCCGCGTGGATGTCGTAGAATATTCCACGGGAACTTACTACCGATTAAAAGTACCCTATGTGTTAATCCAGGTAAACAATGTCTTCTCACACTGCTTATATAGTATTTGAGGAGCGGCGCGCGGATATTGATATATGATTGCTGAACGATAAAAAACGTGTGCACTCGGGGGACGTCAGAAACGAAGTTTCTTCTCACATAATATGATTTAAAACAAAAACAAAATTTTCGCTGCCACCATCTTGGATTTACATTTAGACGTCACTATCAGCACCCTCGAAAACTAAGAGAACGACACCCAAGTTTGAAAATATTCGCAGCCGCCATCTTGGATATTCATTTTGACCTCACTATCGACTTTAGCACCCTCGAAAACTATGATAATGACACCTATGACGAAAAATTTGAAAATATTCGCAGCCGCCATCTTCATCATACAAGTATAAACCCAAAACCGCCATAAGCCGCGCGCTGCCGCGGTATAATTCTTTTTCTTTAGTCTTGTGGTATAAGACCGCCCATTGTGCCACCCTATGTATAAAATTTCTACATTTATATCTGTAATTTTTATGGTGTACAATAAAGAGTATTCTATTCTATTCTATGAACGCTTTTTCGTTGGTGACGATTTCTACCAGTTTACTCCTACCGCAAGCCGCGTAAAAGAACTTCATCCAAAAAATCCTAAAACCTAACAAACGTAACGCAATATATAACGGAACGGAAAATTACCTGCTTGCATGACAAAGAAGGCAACTTTAAAGCATCTTTAAAGCAAAAGTATAAATCCTCTGTAATCCCTATCCCGTTGAAATTTCGAAAAAAATAGTTACCTAAATAATTACAGGTACGGAGCCTAGTAAAGTTATTGTTCTCTGAATTACCTACTAAAGTGTCTTTGGCTATAGCGAAAGTCTGTCTGACTGATGATGAGTTAGTAAGGATTTTTAACCCCCTAGCATGTAAGTATATAATCTAAGCCCCCTAGGGAATGATTTTTCAAAAATGCCAAAACACGTCATTCGTAATTGCTAAACAAAAAGCTTAATACCAATTTCTTCCTTACAAACTCATCCCCTATTTTCCCCCCTTAGGGGATTAAAGTGAAAGCGCCAGGGTAGCCCGCGAAATTCAAATTTTCTTACGATTTTTGTAATTTGCAGGTCAGTATTAGTTTGTATGTTATGAATTATAATCATTAAAGTCATTCAATAAAACTTTCTAAGACCAAGTAATTCTATTGAATGACTATTTCATGAAATCCTATCATTTCAGGATTACTAACTTAAGGAGTTGTGTTAATGATTCTAATGATTATAATTCTGTAAATACATATTTGTTACGGTCGCAAATCATACTTTCATCAACATACACCCAGACACTGAGCTGCAAATTGCAAAAATCGTAAGAAAATTTGAATTTCGCGGGCTGCCTTAACGCTTCCCCCTTAAAGTTGCTTTTCGTGTCTGTCCCGAAAGGTATGCTACGGTCTGTATATCAACTCAGCCTATCACAGTCCACTGCTGGACATAGGCCTCTCCCAGGCTGCGCCACAATACCATGTCCTCCGCCTTCCGCATCCAGTCTGTCCTAGCCACCTTCTTAAGGTCGTCGGTCCATCTAGCTAGGGGGCGTCCCACACTACGCTTGCCGATACGTGGTCTCCACTCCAGAACTCGTCTGCTCCACCGGCCATCGGTCCTATGACAAACATGGCCAGCCCACTGCCACTTTAGTTTGCTTATTCTGCAGGCTATGTCGGTTACTCCGGTTCTTTTCCGGATAACTTCATTCCTGATTTTATCCATCAAAGAAACTCCAAGCATAGGCCCGCTCCATAGCACGCTGAGCGACCTTGAATTTGTGGACTAGCCCAACTGTCAGTGTCCACGTTGCAGCACCGTATGTCATAATAGGCAGGACGCACTGGTTGAAGACCATATTCTTCAAACATTGCGGGATAGGTCACGAGAATAACGGGCGGGATAGGTGAAGATGGTCGGTATATATGTATAAATAAATCTCAATGTTTTGTGAATAATTCGTAGGAAATCATGCGAAGCAGGGGCCTAGTGACAGAATAAAAAGAGATGTCCTAAATGACATTAAATCTTCTTCTACGGCCACAAAAATATCTTCGGCTTCCTATAATTATATTACTTGACATAAGGCATAATCATGTATTATGTAGGTATGGGTAATTATTGTGTACAATCACAAGATTTTTTGTTAGCCTCGAATTCCATTAACGCGTGACGTCAATTTGCCATTCTGTCGATTAGTGTCGATGACGTGTGTCGATGGGCAACCATACAAATAAAGATATCCTCAAGTGGAGTCAAAGGCATGCGTGTGAGTGGCCGCATCTGATGTATGTGGGTCACAGACAATAGAGTTGCGTGTTTATGTTTATAAATATCTAGCACACATTCTTGCTAATGTCTCTTAGTAACATGAGTGGAATAGGGTATTCGCTAATTCTATCTCGACCTAATTTAATGCTTCCGTTCCATTAGCGAATTGTAGTGATTTATCTACTGATATAATATTCGTCGCAAACTCGCAATCAATGAAATGCGAGCAAGTCTTAGAACGCAACAGATCTCTCTAGTTGCAATAATCTAGTTGACTTATGTGCTAACTGTTAGCTTTCTTATCAAGAAAACACCTTTATGTGGTACCTACTTACGTACTACTTACTGTACACTTAGAACAATTGAGTGTAACCTTTAGCCCATTTACAAATGTACACTTGTATTTGTAGTTTTATCACATTCATCGTAAAAGTAAAACTATAGGCTGCTTAATTAACTAATGTGCATACAAAATGAGGGTTATACTTTGTCAAAGGCACCGTTCTTGGAAACCGTTACTTTGTCTCCTTCCGTGCATGCGACATTGTTACTTTCTGCTTTTGTTCACGACACCTACTAACCATACCACTTGTGTTACTTATAATAGTTCTCAAGCCCCTGACAGGTTTTTGTTTGCACAAGACTATTGCAATTTATTGCACTGCTACTTTCTCTATAGCTACGAAAATTCTGTTGGCAGTTATTAACATCTATGCGTATATTTTTACGATTTCACTTTTAATCTTACTTATATCATCTTATGTAAGTATGTAAAACATTATGTCTGTTAAGTAATATTCTGCTGTTTTATTATTGTGCTTTATGTATGACTCAAGATAATGCTATTCGATACACTTTGTGCTTTGGCATTAGTCTTTACGCAGTGATTATTTCTTATTGTGTTCATAAATATGCAGAACATATTCAGAGATTTTAACCGCTTTTGTTGTGTATTTAGTATATGGATACAGAATCAAGACTTTTGACACAGATGAAAAATTTAAATATGTTTTAAATATGGGTACGATCATCTATTTCCAATAAAGGATGTTCATTTCTGATCACGATAGTAAATCTTCGCTAATTTTCTAAGAGTGAGAGTGTTCGAGTCAACGAACTGAGTGCGTTGTTAGTGGTTTACCGCAGGGCGCTGTACTAGGGCCTCCAATATACGCAACTTTTGTTTATTTTTCTTTGTGTTAACATTCCAATATTTTTCATTATTCTTTCTAGACATATTCCAACGTGTAAGTACTGTGGTGTGCGGTCTCGACTTCGAGGTGTGTTGGGGGAACTTTCTCGAAGATATTTATAAATTTAAAGACCGTTACACTCAATGAACTAGTTTATTAGCTTTTTCAGCTATTATTAAAATAATATTTATAATTCAACAAGTAAAGACTGGGGCTAATACTATAATGACTCGATACAGAACAAAATCACTATATGTCATTATTTTTCACCTATTCTAAATTCCAATTTAAACCAGCGTTTGTCTAGCCAGCCAATGTCATAATCCAAAGAGGATTCTTGCGGAAGGCAGGCTCAACTAAGGCCTCTACAGTACATATATTATATATAACCTTGTGCCATATGTATTTTCAAATAAAGTACTGTAAGACCATATACAGTGGATTTCGGGTATAACGACAATGAAGGGACCACTCTATTTTCGTCGTTATATCCGGAAGTCGTTACAGGCAAAGGTAAAGAGATACAGACACGTACACATGTGTAGTTTATATTCATTTATTATTGAAAATATTTGCACACATAGTTATTCACCGGTACATTTAAAAAAATGTGTAATATTAGTTTGCTTCAATTTATTTTTTTGTGCTAGTGTACGCTGTAGGGTGTATTCTATTTTCATTACTTCTTCAATATCTATAATATCCTTTCCATCACCAAATAAACAGTATCTTTTAAGCTTTGTTACAACACCTAACACATCCTTAGTTGTAGGAATCTCACCTTCCTTGCAATCTTCTTCTTCCTCCTCATTTTCCTCATCTTGCGTCGTATGTGATGGAACAACAGTTTCAACAATTTCACTATCGGACAAATCGCTAGTAGTGATAAGTTGACTGTCAATATCAACATAATTATGTTGCCCAGTCCGCAACATTTGTTCCGCTTGATGATACTGTAGTCAGTTGTGCCAATGGTATGTCCAATTCATCATCGGAGTCGTCGTCAATTGTTGTGATAGCCGAAGATTTACGGAACCCAGCGTGTAGAAAACACTTTTTGATCGTATCTGGAGTCACCCGAGCCCATGCCGTAGTTACCATTTCAATGGCATCTAAAATATTAACGGAAAACGGGCCTGCCGAGTTTTCAATGTCGTTCATCATTTTCTGTACTAAAATCTTCCTATAATGACTTTTGAGGGTTTTAATTATCCCTTGATCAATCGGTTGAATCACTGATGTAGTGTTTGGTGGTAAAAATGCCAGTTTTATGTTGGTCAAATTCTCTATTTTAGGATGAGCTGGGCAATTGTCAATAAATAAAATGATCTTCTTTTTGTTATTTCTTAACTGGGAGTCCCATTTGCGTAGAACTTTTTCGAAAATCTCTGAAGTCATCCAGGCCTTTTTGTTTGCTTCGTAATCAACTGGCAAAGATTTAACATTTTTGAAACATCTGGGTTTTTTTGCCTTGCCTATGACCAATAATTTTCTTTTTTCCCCTGCCATACTTGATGCAACAAGCACGGTGATTCTATCTTTTGATAATTTTCCACCAACGCACTTTTCCCCTTTAAATTTCAAGGTTTTGTCAGGAGTTAACTTAAAAAACAAACCTGTCTCGTCAGCGTTCCATATTTGGCTATCAGTATAACCTTCAGTCAATTTTGGGAAAACTGTTTTTAGCCAGTTGTCACAGTCACTTTGCGATACACTAGCGGCTTCTCCACAAACTTTGCCTACTACAATATCGTGTCGTTGACGAAATCGGTATATCCAGCTTTCCGAACACTCAAAATCCATTTTTCCAAACAGTCTGCCAAATTGATTAGCCTTTTCTTGCAGCAGACGACCGCTCAAAGGTACGTTTTGGCTTCTTTGGGCTTTGAACCACATTAGAAGGGCATTTTCGATATCTTGATGCGTCGGTTTGCGGTTTTTCTTAATTTTTAAGGATTTGGATTCAAAGCATTCTAATATTTTATCACGGTTTTTCCACATCGTAGATACTGTTGAATGGGAAACTTTGTACTCTTTGCACAAATCAGCATTGTTTTCACCGTTTTTCAATTTTGAAATGATTTCCGCCTTTTCTTTAACAGTGAATGTGCGTCTAGCAGCCATACTTATTCAAAAGTTTACTAAACCCAGTTGCTACTCAGAATATCACTTTGTAACTGAACCATAAAAGCTCCGAAACGTACACGCTTCCCCTACCTACTTAGTTGATATCTATAAACAAAAGGTAAAGGTCTCCACACTTGCTGACCATCTGTGTGCAATGGATGTAAACAAAAGATAAGAAATGTTTGTGAAAGAAAAAAATCTTTGTGTTTTTGGCGGCCGACTCCGGTCGCAATATCTGCATGGGATTTCTAGGAATTTGTTACAAATGATTCATTAAAAACAGTCGCTACACCCGAACTCGGCGTTACATCCAAAGTCGCTATAGCCACATGAATTTTGTACTAAAGTATGCTTTAAATTCAAGGGACTTAGATTTAACGTCGCTATAGGTAAATGGTCGCTACAACCAAGGTCGTAATAAATGAAATCCACTGTATGTACATGTGTACATGAATAGTATTGTCTTCTATAAAACTTCGTCGATGTGAAATCATTATCATGAAATGATAAAACTTTGAATATTTAAATGTGATATAAAATTAGAACCATTGTCTTTACCTTCTACTCCAGACAATAAAACTTCCAAGAATATTACCAATGTCATTTGCATTAACGTATATTCTATCAAACGGTACTTGTCTCATTATGACAGCCTCCTCCAAGATTTATTTCACTGAAGAGAGCATTAGCATGACAGTCATGTTGTGCGAATTACCGTATTCATTGTCCATTTTTAACGGTAATGCAAGTCACATACTTTGGATTCTTGTAATTACGGCTTTCCGAAGATGTTCCAATATAAAGTGTAAGTAACATTCGTTCGATTTCACTTTCTTTTCACGAGATTTTTTATGTTGCGAGATAAGAAAAACATCATAGGTTAACTCAATCATGCTCAATCATCACTTCAATCGAGAAGTGAGAACATGATGTGAGAATTCAGTTGCTATGGTAACTCGATAGAAGTACATAATTGTAGAAGATAGAAAGATGGAACTTCATAGACGATGAACATCACTAGAATCTAAATAATTTATCGACAGATAATTTTCTGTACCCAACAAGATGGTAATCATGGTAGTATTATTTTGGTTGGTGGTTGGGTTATTTTGTAGTTATAAATCGGCCCATGGACGTTAAGACCTAAATAAAACTATGTTTTGCATAAACAGCTGTAATGTATTCACATTACGAGTTGATTTATCGGTTTTCTCTGATCGCATTTATGCGTTTGGCGATAACAATTATCATTTAAATTAAATACGTTTCATTTGAGCTCAACCACATCGAGTGTGGATAGGTATTTGGGTCTAAAAAATCTTAATGAATTCGTCGGTTATTGGGTAATTATTTTAAATGAATGATTTACCCACTCAGAAAACACTTCAAGACTATAATTTGAACTTTAAATCTAAATAGAATATCAAAGTATTCTTCGGCCTTCTAGCAAGTATTGCAAACTTTAATGTTGGTAAATAATGATGTTATTGGTACAGGAGAACAGTACATATTATTAAGATCAAAACTGGCAGCTTTTCCTGGACCAAACTGTCTGTTTAATATAGTTTTTTTTGTTGATATGAGACGCCAGCCACGAAATGTTGCCGTTAGCTCTCGAAATATGCGCTGACGACCGGATACTGTTATTTTGATTTATTTTTCTTACGCCAAACTGTGGTTTAACTAGCTAGCATGAGCTCCTTGAATATCAATGTCATGTTTTAGTATTGAGTTTCTTTAGCATGAAAGTAAGGTTTTCATTTACCTACTCGCGATTTCGAGGACGTAAAATAGAGGCAAATAGAAAAACATTAAGACCAAGAAGCGAGTAGGTAAAAGGTACATACATGGATCTTCTGAAGGAAAATCAAATGTAAAGAGTTTTCTTTGGATTTAGTTAGAGTAAGGTGGAAAATGCTACACCATGCACTACAAGCAATGCCGACAATTATTGGATGGATGACTAAGGTCTCCAAAATGCCTTTAGTTTGGCTTGAATATGATTGATGGCAGTATTTAAAGTTTTCGCAAGTTTGTAGCCACTATGTCTGTTCTTTACATTTAATATGATTTTAATTTAAACCTAAATTAATTTTGATGCGTTTTTCCTCAGGGCGATAATGGATTAATGGCTCATATGATTCATCTAATGATGATTTGATGTGTTATGAATACATGTTATAATTTATTTATACATGCATACACATACATAAAATCACGTCTTTCTCCCATGGGGTAGGCAGAAACTACAGAACGCCACCTACTACGATCTTTACATACTCCTTTAGCCTCGTTTACGTTCATACTGAGGGGCAATTCTCGTAATTTTAAGAACATTCGCAGTCTGATCTCAGTCACAATATGTCAAAAATACCTATAATTTCCCTACTTTTTTGACATTTGATTGTCGCCGAGATGAGATTGCAACTGGATTTTGAACGTTTTTAGTTACGGGGATTGGGTTCTGGTCATACACGCACGCCGGTTGTGAGTACTACGCACCTGACCTTTCTGAAGAACATCTAAGGTTTTTTTTTATAGTTACAATAATAGTACATTATGATACAAGCGTGCTATATTGGCCATTACACTCGAGGCGGTATTATTCACGCGAGCCGAAGGCGAGCGCGATATGGGAGCGAGTGTGTAATGATCAATGCACACGCGTTTCATACGACGTTTTTCAACACACTTGCGAGGCAAAAAATAAATAAAGTTTAATAAACTAATTACCTATGTAGAAAAAAGTATGACATATGGCCCGCGGATTCCTTTTATCGCGGTGTCTTCGCAGGTTGAAGGAGAGGCAAAGGCACGAAGCCGTTGAACAGTCTAATAGGTATTAAAAGCATTGTGGGAGTGGCGCGAGGAGGCAAAACGCCGGGCCGTAACTCCGCTGCCGCGAGAAATCGTGGCACAGCGGACAGAGCTTCGGTGGGATCTCATGGCGTCATGGAGAGTGCGATTGTCGCAACCCAGTGCTGGGCACGCCACAATTGCGGCGATAAGTCCTTTCTTTGAGGAGTGGCTGGAGAGGCGCCACGGCGTCCTTACCTTCCGCCTGACGCAGGTCCTCACCGGACACGGGTGCTTCGGGAGGTACCTGCTCCGGATAAGGTGAGAGGAAACGCCCGGGTCTCACCATTGTGTGGATCGCCCGGAGGACACGGTGGAGCATACGGTGGAGGTCTGCCCGGCTTGGGCGGAGCACCGCCGTGTCCTCGCGGAAGCGATCGGCGGCGGCGATATCTCGCGTCCGGCCCTGCTGCAGGCCATGATGGATGATGCCAGGATGTTCGAAAGAGTTACCGTGGCCCCTGACACAGGCAACTGAAGGAACACGGGTGGGTAGTCAATAAAAGTTTGACACGCCCTCAAGTCATTTGTTGATTTCCCATCCAAAAAAAAGGTATTAAAGCATAAAAACTGAATATTTTGTATATTATTTGGATGTAGAACACGAAAGAATTTTATTTTTTGACAAAAATAAATAATTTGATGAAATATTATGTTAATTTATCTTCATTTATTTATGTACACAGTAGGCATAAAAAGGCATGAAGTCTTTTTGATGAGATTGAAAAGCGCACATCTCCGAAAATAGTTATCTGTCTTGTTATCTGTGCACATTACTGCACTGTGGTAATATAAAGTAAAAGGCACACGTGTATAATACACTGCATTAGGAACCTAAAAGCGGTTCAATATGAGCCACTTTACGAGCAAGTGTGTTGAAAAAATTATTTTCTACATTTGTGTTAAGTTGCTGCATTTTATTTGATATTTCAAATGTAATTTTGCATAAACGCTCTCAGTTGGAAAATATTGTAAAGGCCTACTTGAGTTTGATAACTGCTAGTAGGTGTTACGTTATCAGATTACTTTAAAATGCCGAATGTGCCAGCATTGCGTAACACAGATTTAGTTTCGTTTTGACAGTTGAACAACATTCATTGCATTATTTACGTTGTTGAGCAGACAAATTCGAACATACATGAAGCAATGGATTAGCAATATCCTTCAAAATCATTCAGATTGTGATTGATAGTGCGTAACGCAATTAGGGTGCGGGTGTGAATATGATGCTATGCCAAATACATATTTCTGGACGAACCGATGACGGACGCAGGCGCAAATCGGCACCTGAACATAATAGCATAGCGTAATTAGCCTATTTGTTCCCACTGCCTGCTGCGACATAGGCCTCCTCTCGGTGAGAGGGAGTGGGCCGTTATCAGGGGTAGGACAATTCCATACAGTGACAGATTTGGGAGCATATTTTTTTAAAATGCGACATCTGTTATTCCCATCCAAAACAATTAGTCACCACAAATAGCGACCCCATCGATAATTTGTGACTATAAAATAAATAAATTAAATATCAATTTTACTACCTAATGATTTTATTTGTACGTATTATTTGCAAATATTTGTGTAGATTACAAAAGCTGCGTAATAATTATGATTGCTAGCAACACAGCGAGTTATTGATTTGATATTGATTGTCAAATTGTCATATCACAAATATGGCAACTGCTCCTTGCGTTTGCGCTTGTTTGTAGTTTTCGTCACATGTTTGTGCTATTCTTCGTGAAATTAATCCGCCGATCCGCGTTGAGTTGAGTCTGCAATCGTTTTATTGCAACCCGGACGCCTCGTTTGTGCTGTTTTTTTGCGATATAGACGCTTTTAATTTGTTTGTATCATGCCTAAACGGTGTGTATTGGAAAGAAATGGGAAATTGTTTTGTCCAAATTCAAAATTTAGTGACAGACATATTAAAAAAAGACGTACCTAAAAAAAACTTGAAACTTAAAATAAAAATGTTCACTCAGTAGTGTTGCCCAAATGCAAGAACAAGACGAGACTTAGCCAGTCTTGGTCTTGGTCTTGCGCCAATACACCTGGTCTTGGTCTTGGTCTTGGTCTTGCGCTCCCAGTCTTGGTCTTGGTCTTGGTCTTGCAGCAAGAGTCTTGCAAGTCTTGCAATTACCTATTAGTCTATTACTATTTATTAAAGTTTACTTTAAATCTTAGAAAAACGTATTAGAATTGGAACATTGTGAGCTTGAATTAACATAGCCATAGTAAAGATCAAGCAGATTAATAAATAACTGAAGATTTGATAAGAAATTCGAAAAATCAACTGACCTATATGTCGTTTTCCATGGAAGTAACTGTTTCTTAATAAACATTTATGATTTATAAGCTTACATTTGTTAAAACATGTAAAACAACAAATTAATTACAATAACTTGACTGTATTTTAAAGAACAATACTTATCTGTCTAGAAAGAGATTGAACCCTCAACTTATAAGAAATTTAATAAAAGAGTTTTACGATTTATCATTTATTTGAATAAAAAATAAAATACAACACAAATCAACAGCTTTATCATTAGGTTATGATACTTTATATCAATTTTTTTGACCAAGAATTAATACAAAGTAACCATCTGGCTGACTCATCACTTAACCTATTTCTATGTTTTCTAATTACTAATGATGCTTTAGAAAATAACCTCTCAGCAGGTACTGAAGTTGCAGATATTGAGAGAAAATCACGGGCCATTTTCGATAAAATCGGATACTCTGTCTCATGCGTCCTCCACCAATCTAAAATGTCTTCCGAGCTGGCAGTTCTTGGTTTTCTCAGGTACTCCTCCAACTCGTCTATCACTAAGCCTTGAAGACAAGATCCAGATGACGTCGAGGGACATTCATAGAGTTTATCAAAGTCTATTACGTCTTCATCTTCATCACATACTTTATTTTCTTTTTCTGGTAATTCCAGAGATTTGTTCAGTGAGTGTAGACTTTTATATTCTTCATAAAGTTCATTGAACTTGCGCAGACTTTCTGTTTTAAGTTGCTTCCCCCACATTGTCAGGTCAAAAGTCTGAGCCTTATGCCTTGGGTCTAAAATTAAAGAAGTACAATAAATCCAGTTGCTCTTCTTGTAATGTTTAAGCATTTTGTCTCGAGCTGCTTGGAAAGCTAGAATGAGCCTTTCATCCACTTCAGATCGATTAGGTTTCTCATCTAACTGTTTTACCATGGATTCAATTTTATCTAGCAAGAGATTGAATGATACAATGACTAGCGGTAATGTAACATATTTGTCTCCACCAAGTTTTGTACTTAAAAGTTTAAAGTTTATTAGAAATTTATGTAATTTTTCGAGTACCTGCCATTCATTAGCTGTGATTTGAAAATCATTTAATTCGGTGACAGAACTGCACAATATGTCAATGCCCGCTCTCACTTTTAAACCAAATCCAATCATATCATGTGTGGAATTCCATCTCGTTGGACAGTCAAGAATGGCATTTAGATTTGATGGCACGCCAGCTGCTTCACAAGCAGACTGAAACTTCTTCTTCACTATCTCACTTCTTTTTATTTTACTGGAAATACTGCGTAACTTTGTTACAGATGTACGCGAGTCAGCAATATTTGGTGCAGATTCTTCATCTTCCTCATCCTCAGTTTCGTCTGCATAGTCTTCGTACTGCTGATCTTGCGCGTTAGTGTCAGACTCACAGTGTAATGCTAAGGTCTTTAATAAATCTTGTACACCAAGGTTTAAAATGTGAGCAAAGCACCGGAAATGTTGATTGTCTGAATCAAAGTGTGGCGGCAGCTGTTTGCCCAGTTCATACATAAATTTGGTATTTGCAGTTGCGTTGTCGACCGTGATACCTTGTATTTTATCAATTATGCCATATTCCAATAAACATTCATGGAAAATCGTTGCAATATCTTCCCCAGTATGTCGACCGCGTGATGGTATAAAATCAAGAACTACAGATTGATACTTCCATTCGTTGTCTATATAATGAATAGTAACCCCGTAGTAACTCCTACCAGCAATTGACGTCCACCCATCAATGGTAAAAGACATTTTAGATGATAATTGTTGAAGTCGTTCCTTGAGATTCAATTGGAGCTCTTCAAATCGCTCTTTGACTTTCCTTCTAAGTGTAGACCTTTTAGGAAACACCATATTAGGGCAAATACGTCGAAAATATACTTGTGTAGCTTCGTCATCGAAAAATGAGAAGGGAAGATATTTTTTCACCACCCAATCAACTGTAGCTGTCGTGATGTTGTCACTGCTGTTTTCCGACTGAAACAAAACAATAAATCTTGTGTTATTATTTAAAACATACTAGGTTTGAGCGTATAAGAGGAGGAGGTTTGTTGTTGTTAAATCGAGAAAATCGTTAAATTGATATTTGTTATATTAAGGTTGCACTGTACTGTAATTTACCAAAATAAAGTACTTAGTTGTTACTGGCCGATTAAATGAAAATATGGGTGTTTATAAAAAATATTTAAGACGATAATTACATACTTAATATGTCGCACCCCTAGATGAAAACACCACTAACTCAAAAATACTTACGTAAGTTAATGGCGTTTTTGAAAGTATCGCATGAATAGCTACGCGGAGTTAAAATTCTTTTAACTGTTAAAAAAATATTCTTACCTGTCCACTTCTTCCAGCGGTTACTAAAAAGCTTGTGATATCTCCACTTAATTTTGGTTTAACAGGAAGAAATATTTCTGATTCCTTTTTGTGGAAAGATATTAGATGTTTCCTTAAGCCTGAAGTGTTTCTGTTTTTCATTTTTATTTCAATCTTTTTATGTTGGCACAATTTACAGAAGGCAGTTTGGGATGCATGAATTATTTCGAAAAACTCCTCAAATTAGCTTTTGGGTCTTTTAGATCTGTGACTCAAACTCTCGTTACTCGGACTAGAATAATTTGAATCTTCGTCACTCATATTAAATTGTACACGTGATACGTTTTTAGAAAACAACGAGAATTAGTAAAAACAATTATTAAGTTAGACTCGAAGCACAGCTCAATTGGAAATGACTGGAATTAAAATAATTCCTTTATTTATAGTACGTTTCCTTGCTTTCTACCGCGCCGCCTCGCCACGTGCCGGCTCTATGAAAAGGATGCCGCCGCAAATCAAACAATGCCGCGTGCGGCGTACAAACACACACTAAATATTACCTACTTGTACAGACGCGACGCGTGAATAAAATAGAATTAGTGCCAATCACTATTCTTTACATATAAGTGAATGTTTTGGCGTACATCTATACTAATATTATAAAGCTGAAGAGTTCGTTTGTATGTTTGATGACAGAAGTTTTAAAATAAATAAATAAGTCCTGAACGTCACTATACCTCCAAAGTTACTATTCCTCGTGGACGAAGTCGCGGGCACAGCTAGTAAATACTTACTCTCATCATCTCTCTCAGAGATATTCGGGCTGGTAAGTAATACAAAACTCTTATCGCAGGCTTTTTATTTTATTAGTAGGTAAGTACCTACGCTTTTTATATTATTTTATTAGTTTTGTAGAATTTTTTTACACGTTTCAAGTATATTTAAAAGTGGCTACAATATTTATTAAACGGGTGATATTTGAACACTTTTTTGCTATTTTTTCTTGTAAAAACTTAAGAAATATAATGACTAAATGTACAATAATAGTACCTAAGTAATTAGTTTAAAACCATATAAGTAATCAATATTATAATATATACTTACTAGAATGAATTAATATGACATCTACTACCTATCCTTACCATTTTATCCTAATCATAATACTACTTGCGTGATCAGTATAATGTATTCATTTTCATTCTAAGCACTCTGAAACTTATTTATTCTTTGGAACACCTGTAGGTACTCTTAAAAAAATTCGAAATTATTTTGCATGAGTATACCTACGCCCTATGGCGGCAATCAAATAGTGTCACAAATGTTATGATTTCGGCGTGGCGGCAACGATTGTTTTAGATTTCAAAAGAAGCCGCCGGCGCGTGTATCATAACCATGTACTTCCGAAAAGCGGCAAATTTCTTTGAGAAGTAAGTACAAAACCTTTGATGCCGCATTATCAAAGTGCCGATGGTTAAAACATAACTATGCATGCACTCAGTTTGATTTTAATAGATATTTTTTTATTCGCTATGTTTATGGTATTAGTCGTAATGCGCATAGGTCCAGTTTTTCATATTCTTTGATACAGTTTTTTGCGTCTCATAGAATTCCTAAGCGTACCTACCTATACACCGAACTGTTACACCTAACTACTCAGTGAAATAGCGCTAAGTCCTAGCTGCAAGACGCAAGAGTCTTGCAGGCTATGTCTTGTTCTTGCTCAAGTCTTGCACGGTCAGTCTTGGTCTTGGTCTTGCTAAAAATACGCGGTCTTGTTCTTGGTCTTGGTCTTGCAAAAACGCAAGAACAAGACCAAGACTGCAAGACCAAGACTGAATTTGGGCAACACTAGTTCACTGACATACTTGTAGATTTTGTGATACAAAAAAATATTAAAAAAATATTTTGAAAACACGATTATTCATATGCTTACCTATAGTTGGTGCCGTTCAATAAACCGGATTTTGTCTGGCAAAATCACGTATCATGGTGAGGATAAAACGAAAACAGCAGCGCAAGCTTATAAAAATAAACATAAGACAAATAAATAAGTAATTTTGTAAAATAAAAGTTGTTTTTTTATGTATCCATTGTGTAACTTTTGAAATTGATGCTTGGACTTTTCGAATTTTTAGTTCTAGAGCATGCCGGTTTCCTCACGATGTTTTCCTACACCGTTTTGAGAGCAGTGGTGATGAAATAATTTACACAAAATAAAGCGCTTGTCAGGGTTCGATCTTACGACCTTACAACTCGTAAGTCGCGACCGTTACCACTGAGCCGCCACTGCTCAAAAAAACAACAAACATATACAACGTGGATCTGGACGTACGACATTAAATTAAAACGAGCACAGTACTAGTCCATCGAAACATTTTAAAACACGAAGATCAGTAGTTAATGCAAAATGAAAAAATTGCAGTTTTCAAACAAAATAAATAGCAGAATCAACTGCATAAAAAGTAAACACGCTTTATCTATGAAAAGTCACTAACCAACGGCGCGGTGCGGGGTGCGCGGCGCGGCGGCGGCAATGTTTACCTATTATTACGGACTCAAATCTACATCATGTTGAAAAATAAGAAAATGAAAAATAATTTCCTGTGGCTAAAGTATTCATTGGATTTGATTGATGTTTTGTATACGGGTAAAGAACATGATTCTCTTTACGTGGTTTAAAGGAATGTCAATCGTCCTGTTCCACCTTGTATTATCAACAATTCTATAGTAAACATACAGAGTGTAAGGCACAGCCCTCCGCAGACTGATGGGGTGAATTCAGTATATCATACTAAGATGACCGGTACATGAAATTATTTCAGGAACGTTATGGGTATCCAATAAATCTGATTTGTTTTATTATCTCACACGCAATGTATCGTTACCGTGGCAAAACGCACGTAGCGAACGGCTGCGCAGCGAACCTTCGTCGCCGAGTATTTCAACATACATTTCTGATTTTTTTGATTTTAGCTGTTTTATTTACATAAATGGAGTGCTGCGTTCAGAAAATGTAATTTTACATTCAAATAAAGGAATAGTAACTGAAAATACGATAACCACCCTATTTGCAGAGGGCTGTCCCTTACACCCTGTATAATATCAATATGTTTACTATCGACTTGTTCGTAGCAAACGACAATGTTTTGTTTGTGAAACTGATTAGAAACATGCTTTAGGACCGTTCAATGCCTCGCTAGTAGTTTGAAGTCTTTCTACTCTGTTTTAAATTTTATCGGTGGTTAGTAGCGACCTCAAATCCCACAGAAGTATCAAAATCCTTAACGCTAACGTCATGATTGGACTCGGGGTTCCCCAAGGATCAATCGTTAGCCCCATCTTGGGTAAAAAATATATGTTCAGTCAGCGGCGCAAATTTTCTGACAAACGAAGACTAGCACAGGCTTGATAAAATTGATAGCTTAGATAAGATTAATAGTTTTTTTTTACATTACTGTGAGATAATAAATGTTTGTTTCAAACGACTGCTTCGGAAGAGGGTGTTTTATTTTATTACGAGCTTAAATAAAGGTGAAACGTTGAATTGAGTTTTTAGATTTTTTAAGACACACATACTTATTCAAAAGAATGTGAAAACAACATTATTTGCGGCAAGTGATCTCCTTTGTTTTGGTTCATTGTTTAGACGTCCAGTAGCTATTACCGTAGCCCATTCATTATGTATATCTGTTAAATCAAACGCAGCTAATGCGATGTATGAATATCGGAAGCATTATCGTAATTTTGGTGTAATCCATGTGTCTATGATTTATCGAAGCATTCATAGATACACCGATTGATTGAAAGCATTTTTATTTTCTTTTTATAGGTATGTAATATGACTTGGCAACTGATATTGTTGGCATTTTTATAGCGCTATTAATTTGAACTTCCTTTATGATTTTATTTGAAAGAAAACATGTGTTTTGTCTGCTGTTTATGCTTGATAGGTGTAGTCATGTGAGAGTATCTTATATTATCGAGAGTATCGTATTTATGAGTGTATCCTGCATTATTATTTTGTATATTCGCTGTTACTAGTTTGCGTTCGTTATATTGCTCCAGGAACAGGTTTTATTAAAGATTAGATAAGAAAGATTGCCAAGTTTGTTTGATAATTTAACTATTGAATACTTACTTTCCTTCTGACTATAGAACTTCGAATTTGTTTTGTTTCCTAACTGTCTCTAGTTCCAAAACAAGATGTGTGAATCTCCAATTTCCTATGGTCATAGTAAACGGTAATTTATTTCAGCTACAGTAAGCAACGCATTGCATATTACATGGCGTCATAATGCTCAAATCATTTACATAAATGAATATGTACGTATTCATTTATGTACGCACAAATCATATATCTAGTAGTAGGAAGACATTTTTTACCCACTTCATAATAAAGAAGCAATTTGAGATTAGCATTTAATTGTTAATAGCTGTTGTAAAAAACGTGGCGATACCTACATAGCACGGTCTAATAGCCGAGGAAAACAACTTCAGTGCTATTAACTCTATATTTAATTAAAGCATATAGGCAACGAGTATGATCGTGAGAAAACTTTCGTATTGCAACGATTACTAGAGTTTTCTTCTCAATTAAGAACATGTATAGAAGCTTTAGTTCGATAACGATTGTTAATAAGGCCATGTGTATACGCGAATGTGTTTTCACGGGAAATTACTGGCGGATAAGGCTTTTGCTGATAAACATTGATGATTGGATTGGTTGATTTTATACCTTACCATGTCGTAAGTATAATATTTTTAACGAATATTGTATTTCGCCTTTGACTAGCACCGTCTATTCTTATTAGAGTTTTAAGTAGGCATAATGGTTTTAGCAGTATTATGTTTAAAGTGCTGCAATAAAATCTGAACAAATAGCTTGGTGATGAATGTTGTTACCACGGATATCGAGTTGTTACCAACTAAACACCAAGGCGCTAACGTGAGGGCGCGATGAGAGAATAAATCTTGTTGTTAGCATGATTTGTTCGTCCCACACCTGCGCGCGCGCCTCTCCCGCTTCACTCATTTATTATTCAAGCGCATCTGTTTTCATTGGCGATTTATCGCTTTATTTAATAGTTCGATATAGATGTACCTACAGATAAATTATTCCACGTGGGAATTTATTGATGCGTTTTATTAAACTTAAGAACTTAAAATGCAAAAAACTGGTTCGCTTTTAGAAAACACAAATGGTTTCCTACGTAATTTTCCTGCTCAACAGGTTACTTTTTGTCTGCGTATACGCATGTCCTTTTTGAGATATCCAGACTGACTGGTTTATCAACGCTCAGTTTAAACACCTGGGCCTTGATTGTGAAATCCCGGAATATATTCGGTTCAATGTTAAAATTTATTGTATTTATTTATTTATTTAATACTTCATGCACAGAAAAGTACAGAGGCGGACTTAATGCCATAGGCATTGCCATTGTATTTCTAGATGATACCGTTTTATGCTCGAAGTGTAATAGTGTAATTTTGTCCTTTCGCTTATATCAGTTGTTATGGCTATTTGTCGTTTAATCCTCCTGTGAAAGGATATTCAAACCGTAGTCTTGATAAGATTATATGAAACAGACTTTAATGTGGTTATGTTATTGTCTACAGCTGTCAGAGGAGGTGCAGAGGAAGCAAAGCGAGTACCAAAAGTGCCTCGAGTCCTACAAGCAGATGAGGGCCAAGTTCGAGGAGAACTACCTCAAATGTAAGACTTTTTATTCATTTCCTAGAGTCAAATCCTATTAATATTCTTAAGTAGTTTCTATTCTTTAAACAAAGTTTGCAGCTTCTAATGAGTATATATGTAGGTAGCATAAAACTCTGTGGTGGTCTTAAATGGATTTTAGTTTGGAACACTGGAAAAATATTATACGCTTACATAAAACATGCTTACAGAGATGATCCATGATCGTCTGTAACAGGCAACTTCGATTCGAGTTCCACAGAGTGTTGCCATGGATTGGCATTATATTATTATTTTTGCTGATATCTTTTGACCTCCAGAACACAACTGCTTCTATTATTTCTATGATTATTTGTATTTAAATTCCTTTTCAATAAAAGTCTTTTTCCTATCTACGCTATCATCATATACCTCAATGACTAACACACATACTTTTTCAATACTTTCCAGGTCCAACGAGTCGAGGTGGTCGCAAGCTAGACGAGACCAGAGACAAATACGGCAAAGCTTGCAGACGGCTACACAGGGCACACAACGAGTATGTCCTGCTATTGGCTGAGGCTACAGAGTGCGAGAGGGCGTTACGGACTGCTGCTTTACCAACGCTGATGGACCAACAGCGCCGGCAGGGGGAGGCTACTGCGTCATCTTGGTGAGTACAGGATCCATCCTGTGCGTGTCCTAAATATTTCTTTTTTCTTTTTTTTTTCATTGTATTTATTTGGCACTTAGGCCCACTTGCACGACAAATTACTAAATGCGTTTAGCTTTAATTATATTTGAGTCATCACTCTGTATCTGTCATCTTCAAATGTTTGACAGAAACAGAACGATGTTTTAAATACGTTCGGTTCTGTATTGGATCTTCCATTGGATTCTCGTAGCTTTACTGCTAAAAGGTAGCTGTTAAAGGTATTGTATTAAAAACCGCACAGCTAATTTTGTTGATGTGCTCCTCTTCAGTCGGCTGTATTTGTGTTGGAAACAAACTCTTATCAGTGCCTAGCTGGTTAGCGATATTTTTTCCATTATCGATTTAGTTTGAGGTTTGGGGAGGCTGCGAATGGATAGTGTATTACAGAACTATTTCATCAAAAGAAGTATTAAGTAGGTATTGAAGCTTCAGAATTGAAATATACATAAGATTATGTCAACAATAGATTTAGTCTATAGGTACAACTAGTGTTAAATATATGATATCAGTAGTAAAACTTATTAAATTTCAAACTTAATATGAAATTAACTACCGTTAAATATATTATAATAATCAACTGATAGAGACTGTTAAACAGAAAAGAATTGCGTTCTTTGTGATGAAAATCAATAGTAAATAAAAACAAAGCTGATATCGACTGTTCACGTTTATTTAACTTCGATAAACAACTACTACGGTTATGTGAATTACAGAAATTAACCGATAATGTAGTATGCACATCGATTAATTAAGATAAGTAATTATTATAGTACCTAAATGTATGATGCAAAGCATGGTAATTTGATAGCTTTATCGTTATATTTTATCACAATCAATCAGATTTTTATTGTGATAAAATATAACGATAAAGCTATCAGAGAGAACAGTGCTTGAACAGTGGTGGCCCAGTGGTAACGGCAACGACTAACGAGTTGTGGATCGTAGGTTCGAACTTTGACAGGTGCTTTACTTTGTGTAAATTATTTCATTACCACTGCTCTCAAAACGGCGAGGAAAACGTGAGGGAACCGGCATGTCCTAGAACCAAAAAATCGAAGACATGTGACATCTACCAACCCGCACTGGGCCCGTGTGGTGGATAACGGCCCGTTCCCTCTCATCGAGAGGAGGCCTGTGTCTCAGCTGTGGGAAAATCTGATTCAGCAAAATCAGCCTATAATATATAGGCTGATTTTGCTGAATCAGATTTTAAGATATTGCTGTTATTTGCATGCGTTTAGGAGAGAGAACAGAACTTAACTTTCAGAACAGAACTAATGATTTTCTAAAGAAAACACGCAAGATTATACAACATGTTTCTGGATGTATGACATTAAATGAAAACGAGCACAGTACTAATCCATTGAAACATTTTAAAACACGAATATTAGTAGTTAATGGAAAATTTAAAAATTGCAGTTTTCAAACAAAATAAATAGTAGAATCAACTGCATAAAAAGTAAACACGCTTTATCTACGCAAAGTCACTGACCAACAGTGCGGTGCGGGGTGCGGGGTGCGGAGCGCGGCGGCGGCAATGTTTACCTATTATTATGGACTCAGATCTACATCATGTTGAAAAATAAGAAAATGAAAAATAATTTCCTGTGGCTAAAGTATTCATTGGATTTGATTGATTTTTTGTACACGGGATAAGAACATGATTCTCTTTACGTGGTTTAAACGAATGTCAATCCTCCTGTTACACGTGGTATATACACTGTGAGGCCTTCTGGTACCTACGCTTAAAATGACTGCTCTAGTTCTTTATCCAACAAAATGTACATAAAAACGACGACTAGCTAACTAGAGGAGATTATAAAAGGATGGGCAATTCACTGCCTCACAGTATAATCTTAAAAAAAAAAACAATGGCCTCTAAGATATCAATGATGAAGACGATGAATAACAATACTAATTGTTTAACAGGAAAGGCGTGCTTCTAGAGGTAGTGCAGAGGTCAGACTTCAGCACGGACAAGTTCCGGGAGATCCAGACCAAAATAGAGACCACCATACAGAACCTGAGGCCACAGGACGAATACAAGGAGTTTATTGAAAAGTACAAGTAAGTTCAAGTTGGGGATGCCCAGCTTTATTTATTAACCAATCTCAACGGTTCGCTGGTGAACACCACCACAGGGAGGTGTCGCGCCGGGGTTACGGGATGTTCGAAGGAGTTACCGTGGCCCCGGCACAGGCAACAGAAGGAACACGGGTGGGTTTTAGTCAGTAAAAGTCTGACACGCCCTCCCGCTCCGCCCAGAGCGGGAGAAGTCATTAGATGATTTCCCATCCAAAAAAAAAGAAAACAAAGGGAGGTGTCGTAGCTTTGTAGCTGAATATGTAGCTTTTTACCCGACTACGGTGAAGCCAAAAGGAAGGGTTATGCTTTTGATAATGTGTTTTAGTGTTAGAGGCACGAATTTCTGACGCCAAGCTAATCTTAGATGTTTGTGTACTCGATACTTCGGGTTTGGATGTCCAAAAATCCAAAAGGTCCTATAGGATGGAAACGAGGTACAGGCTAGAAGTAAATCTTAATATAAGGAAAAGCTAGGCTGATGTTAATTAAGGATTTATTGCGGAAGTTTCCATGAGCCGTGAAATTGTGGAAACCCAAAAACCTAATTCGTGATTAAATTAATGGTCACGATTTACGAATAAAGAAAAGATGTATAGGTATAAATAATTTCGCGTACGAGTTTTTAACATTTCGCATAATAGGTTTCTTTTATAACGAATCATTCTCGAATTTCAATCATCAGCAGTAAATGTGCCACGTCATGACTTATTATCGACACAGCCTTTTGCCGAGAATGCTAGAGATTTATAGAAAGTCAAATGATACCGAAAACTTTCGATATGACAATGTGTATGCAATAAGCATATTACCTAGTATAGTTGTATAAATAAGTTTAGGTACCTAAAGGAAGTCCTTTGACCAGTTAATATGATTTTGGAAATGCAGCGAAAGACGTCGGAATTATCTAAAAGACAAAATCAGAAGAACATGATTACAAGTTTATTTTATTTATAATATGTATGTATTTATACTTTTTCGAGTTATCTATCCCATACGTTGCATAAGTCCGTGATAAGGCCTGTCGTACTGTATGGATCGGAATGCTGGGCCGTGAAGAAGACGGATGAAAAAAGATTGCATGCAGCGGAGATGAGAATGTTGAGATGGATGTGTGGAGTGACGACATTGGATAAAGTAAAAAATGAGTATATAAGGGGACGTTTGAAAGTGGCGCCAGTGACAGAAAAGTTGAAAAGAAATCGTTTGGCTTGGTATGGACATGTGAAGAGGAGGGAGGAAACGCATGTGACTAAAAGAGTGATGAATATAAATGTTGATGGGTGGAGAGGGAGAGGAAGGCCAAAGAAAAGATGGATGGATTGTGTGAGGAATGATATGAAAGAGAAGGGAGTGAATGATAGCGTGACTTTTGACAGGAGAAAATGGAAAGAGAAAACGGGTTGCGCCGACCCCAAGTAACATGGGACAAGGGCAGGAAGATGATGATGATGACGTTGCACCTGCCATGCTTTGTCTCTGCATCACTCGAAGGTTGACTGGTAGGAAATGCCCAAGTCCGCCTTTGTACAGTATTTTTTTACTTGTACCTAAAGAAAAAAAATAAATTCAGATTATAATTTTTAAGATACGTGTAAGTATAATTAAAAGCAAAAGAAATCGACCTCAAACTTCATATAATTTTAATCTATACATCTTCTATACAAATAAATAAAATTGAAGTGTCTATTTGTAATGTCAAAAAAACAGCTTTTTACTAAATGCATATGAAAGTATATACGATAATTATAACAATTTTTTTTTTTTAATTTTTGTCTGTATGTCTGTCAGTCTGTCTGACTGTCTATTTGTTCCGGCTAATCTCCTAAAAAGCTAAACCGATTTTGACGGACTTTCACTGGCAGAAGATAGCTGACGTTACATGGAGTAACTTAGGCTACTTTTATTTTAGAAAAATAATTAGGGACCCGCGCAAAAAAAAAAACCTATGCAAAAATTATAACTTTCGAACTGCCAGTCGGATTTGAAAAATTCTTTTAGCATTTGGTAGCCCAATTCTCGAGGAAGGTTATTGGCTTTTTAACATTACGCTACGACCCTTAGGAGCCGAGCAAAAAGAAAAAAAGCCAGAAAGAACGCTAAGCGAAAACGAAATTAAAGTGCGGGCGGGCGATGCAACGCGGCGGGTCGGGGGACGAGGCAGTGTTACTAAAATGTGGCTGTTATTTTAGTATATTGTGTATCTTACGACGTCCATGCGAACGAAGTCGCGAGGCACAGCTAATGAATAATAAAATATTTCGGATCGTTTTTAAAAGTGATCGTTGCGACAATGAGCGATGAGTAGTCGAAGCCTCGAGGCCTCGAAGGCAAGGCATGATTGTATGAATCAGAGGTATTCAGGAACTGACCGTTACTTTTAAAGGCTAAGTTTGAGGCCATTCAAGTAAATTACGATTGTTTTGTTTTTTTTTGTTAATTAACGGCCGAACCCAATAACCTATTTTCAGTAAAAGACAGATCGCTATTGACGGTAGACGGTATAATTCTATCTGTCCTTATGTCAGACCGGTAAGATTCCATTTCGGTAATCTCTTATAGATTATTGGAACGTTAAAACCATAGATAGATAGTTTTTTCTATCTCCAGTATGCCAAAACTGGTGATAGATAGGTTATTGGGTTCGGCCGTTAGCCTCTTTCTTTCTTATGATTATGGTTTGATGATGATGAGAGTCCGTCGTGCAGTATGTACACCTACATATTGTCGTATGTACGATTACATACTGCACGAAGGACTCTCATCACACTGTACTCGACCCAGGACTAAGAGTTAGTATTTCATTTTTCGGGGGGTAATCCGTGAACCTTGGTAATAGAGAGTTATCCCTTAATGATATCCTTTGCAAATGCGTTCTAGCTTGATTTCAGCTTTTGTTGTGGAATCGAAACATCGATTTAAATTAGATTGGTAACATACAAATAATGCAATTGTAAGTCAATAGGTGTAGGTACTCTATGAATGAAAATAATAAACGAAAATATTTTAATCGGAAACTACTTAAGTAATGCGGTCATTAGAATAATGTACAAACTACACGTGACGTCATTTTGGTCGCATAGTCGCATCGTATAGGTAATTATTAAATAGGTATACAGATATTTGTTTACGTAAGTACCTATTATACTTTAAAACACATTTCGTGTAAAATTATCTGTTAAACAGACTTTAGTAATTTCTTATTACTTATCATCAGTCACGGTTGTTAGCGAAAAACGCAATAAAATATAGGGCAAAACTTGGCTAATTCGTGATATGCAGCTATTCGGTGATAGATAATTGTGTTTTATTACCAAGTTACTACTGACTTGATAAATGTACATTTTTCAATAATTATAGTATTTGCCACATTTTTAGATATAAGTTAGCAAAACTTATTTTGTCTACTATATCACAGTAAATTTAAAAAATAGTCTGATCAATGAATCGAATTTTACAAGTAAAAAACAAAACTATCACCGATTACCCAAGTTTTGCCCTACCTAACATTGGTCTTCCCAATGGATTTTTGAGGGTACAAGTAATCTACAAATTGGTTGAATCTCACCCGTTCTCGATGACAGCGGGCAGATCGCGTGGCGTCTCAAAGACGTAGTGTTGTTTAGCGAGTGTTAGACTATTCTATATTAATGACCTATCGAAAATTGCTTAAATACACTTCTGGACACATCTATTGGCCCACCTTGTATTTTCAGTTTCGTTTGGTCCTAGCTAAAATTTTATATTAGGTCGAGCAAAAAGTTTTTATGCAGTTTTGAACCTGGCACGTTCACAATTTCATTCAATAGTCTTTTTTTGAATTTCGAACACAGATTTTAAAGAAACAAAAGACAATTTGGAGCCTGTTTGTTGATATCAAACAATCGAATACTAAGAAAACTTGGTTTTATTGGTTTACTTGGATTTAATTCTTGAAAAAGTGATTGATATCTTTGGTTTTGCAACAAACATTACTTATTCTTAACATTAAGGTGAGGTTCTATCAATAATCTATGGATATTTCACCTGAAGTCGCCGCCCAAGCTGTGGCACTTATTCAGGCCGGACACAGCCAAAGAAACGTGAGTGCTCAACTTAATTTAAGTCGATCTGCGGTCCGAAATGTTTATCGGAGGTACCTAGAGACTGGCGGCTTTGTTCGTCGCCAAGGAAGGCCACGATCTCGGGCCACAACTGAAAGACAGGATCGATTCATCGTGACGACCAGCTTGAGAAATCGTCACCTTACCTCCATTGAGATACAAAACCAACTTCGCGACTTCCACGGAGTATCTGTGAGCGCTCGAACTGTTCGGAGAAGGTTAAAAGAACGCGATATGGTACCACACAAGCCAGCTAATGGGCCCAAACTAACGCGAGCCTACCGAACAGCGCGCCTTCATTTCGCACGCAGTCATTTAAATTAGACACAGCAAGATTGGAGCCGTGTACTCTTTTCTGATGAGTCTAAAATTGTGTTACATGGCAATGATGGAAGGAAGAAGGTCTACCGACGTAAGGGAGAGCGTTTCGCACAATGCTGCTTTGAAGAGAGGGTTGCTTATGGCGGTGGCTCATGGACTGTCTGGGGCGGTATATCCGCGAGCGGCAAAACTCAACTTGAGGTTGTTACAGGACCACGGCTGCCAACATTAAATGCTGAAAGGTACATTCGTGAGTGCTTAGAACCTCACGTGATACCATACGCGGACTATGTGGGCCCAAATTTCCTTTTTATGCATGATAATGCAAGAGCCCATGCGGCCGGCATCGTCAGGGAATATCTTCGGGATGTGAACATCACAGTTATGGACTGGCCAGCCAGAAGCCCAGACATGAACCCCATTGAGCACATGTGGGACGAGCTAAAAAGACGTGTTAGGGCTCGTCAGCCAGTTGCCCAGACGATGCAGGAGTTGAAAACTGCCATAGAAGAGGAATGGGAGATGATCCCTCAAAATTTCATAGAGCGGTTGATAAACTCTATGCCTAATCGTATGAGAGCTGTGGTAGATGCCCATGGAGGCAACACGTGTTATTAAATTAAACCTTTATTTGATAAAACATGTTTTTTATTCAAAAATCAATTGCCTTTAACAAGGCGCATATCCGACTTGTTAGGCGTAGCTCCATGTCGTATGGTATTCTGAATTCAAATTTAAAACAATACGATCGAAAAAGATGGTAAAATGTATCAGGTTTAAAACTGCATCAACAGTTTTTGTTCAATCTAGCAATCATATTTCGGTAGGAGCCATCGAAACCTAAACTCTAAGGTGGGCCAATAGATGTGTCCAGAAGTGTAAATTCCTACACGTTCATTTTGTCACTTTTTCAATAAAAATGAAAAGTTGTACAGCACAACGCAATCCCAGCGCACAGGCACCGCTCGGCTCGCTCCCCGCGCCGCTGCCATCGAGAACAGTTCCTTAAAAAACTATGCATTTGAACGTGCCGCTCCCCGCGCCGCTGCCGCCGCCGTCCCACCGCCCGCTGCTGCCGAGAATACGGCCTGAGTCATAAACCGCATTGCCAGCTTTCCGAATTTAAAGTTGATAGCTTTGTAATTGGTAGATAGGTAGCTGTTTCGTAATCCTCTTTAATGTCTTTAGTAAGAATAAGGGTTTCCAAACCACAAAGCTAAAACGGTACAAGGTTAAGCCCCAAATCTTTATGGCTTCTTTGTATGGAGCCAGATTACAGCTTGTAGGTTTAGATTAACGAAATAAACAAGCAATCAATTACTAAACATGTTCATGATTAGACTGTACAGGCAGTTAACACCATGCTAGCATATACGTATTACTTACTCGAAGGCCCACTTGCATCACAAATCAATCAATATGTTTAGCGCTAAACGTACTTAGAACATCGTTCTGTTTCTGTCAATCGTTTGAAGAAGAAAGAGATAGAATGAGGTTTAGCGTTAAACGTATTTATTGAGTTCAAGTGGTACAAGCGGGCCTTCCTCGGAGTGACCGCATTAGGAAGACGTGCTGTCCCAACCACAAGCAAGTAGGTATAAAGATGAAAATATGACTAAACTGCTAGTTTCTCTATACCATCAATTTCAGAATATGATATTTCAGAGTTTAACTACGATTCAATTTGTTCTAGATCGCCGCCCTCAACGCCAGTAACGTTTAACTTCGATGAGAGCCTAGTCGAGGACACAAGCGGGAAGCTGCAGCCCAACCAGCTGACAGTCGACAATCTCACCGTGGAATGGTTAAAGGAAAAGCTGACGGAACTCGAGAACACCCTGCAAGACAACCGGGAGAAACAGTCGGCGCTCCAGGGACCGGAGATCATAGGGAATGGAGTCTGCAAGAACAATAATACAGGACTGAGTAATGGAGTCAATGGAATTGATAGGTTAGTATTGTTGCAAAATTATGAAAACTTCCAAAAGATTAGCATTAAAATAAAATATTTATTCAAAGTAGGCTGAAAATCAGCACTTTTTGGGCGTCAAAGGTTACAGAAGATGGCCCCTTAAAACTCCCGCCGAGACCACTTCTTATTGTTTTAGCTGGGTAGAAGTGGAGCAACAAACTTCCCAGTACTTTTTTTTCAGCGTCAGTATAAACGGCCATGTTTTATCTTGTGCATTCTAATGGGTTGGTCATCTGTCATTCCCAGAGAAATCTTGTTACGGCCGAACCCAATAACCTATTCTCAGTAAAAGACAGATCGCTATTGATGGTAGACAGTATAATTCTATCTGTCCTTATGTCAGGCCGAACCCAATAACCTATTTATTGGGTTCGGCCGTTAGAAGTCATCATTGCGCAAACAATTTGATGGCTTTTTGTCTCTATAATTGTGAAGCTTCTGATGACATTACTCACCACGATTTCTGAGCTGTTATTTTCTCTATTATTAAATTATCTTCAATTTCATCAATACCATAATACCTTTTTTAATTACCTAGGCATTCACCGCCACCATTACCAGTGACGACGTCAGAGCCCATCAAACTTCTGGAGCTTCGCGTAGCTGAACGCAAATGTGCCAAACAAGCAGAGATGATCAGGTCCGCCCTGGCTGAACTGGGTTGTGAAGAGGCACCTAGCGGATGTCCGGATTTATCTGCTGAGACTGTCGGTGTTGATAGTCTAGATGGCAGCTCTCCTGATCATCAGGTAGGGTTGGTTGCATGTTTTATAGTTCATTAAGGTTTTAGGGTATTTAACTTTCAATTAAAAATGGAATAAAAAAGGTGATGGAAATTAACTAACATACTAGGTATTTCTGGTGTAGATTCTTCTATGGATCTAGCGGCCTTGCTAAAGATGACATTCGATTATCAGGATCGCTCCTCAATCGGATCTAAAGCGTCGACGGACGTGTTGCGATTGCATCTCCACTCGATAATACCGCCGAGACCATTCTTCAAACTATTCACGCGGCCGTTCCGACGCAAGTCTGCGCCTTCGAGCCCGGCGCTACCTCCCAAGACTTACAGAAGCAGCAGCGAAGGCCCCACTGACTCGGTAATCGTACCACATCGCAGAAGGATCAGAGTCCTGAGGCGACGCTTGCGCAAACGTGTGGATATCTATGTGCATTGCCGACGTCACAACAAAACGCTCTTCAAAAAGAGGAGACAGAGCCGCATTGTACTCGATAGTTGTTCTAACAGTGTGGTGAGTGCCACTAACCGAGACATCCTTCACCCACGCATGGCATGGAGTTTGTACGATGCATGAAGCTTTCGTCTTCCACGACGCCACTGGAAACGGCACGATTAATTCGCTCTGAGACGAACGTTTCTCAACGTGTCAGTGCTAATATTAGCACAAACACTTCACGTCACCGTGCACCGCACGAACTTCTGTCGGGAGTGAGATTTCAAATAAAATGAAAATAGCACAGGCTCTCCTTAAAACTCAGTTTCAAAATCAAGGTGAAGCCGCTTGCGACGTTCCAGAAATGTATCACTGTTTACGTGTAGACTGTGTACGTTTCAGTCGTGAGGTTTACGTCAAGTTCATCCTGTTTCTGATAGCGTTCGCTTCATGTGGTGAAATAAAAGAGATAATAAAGTAGTGTTGGTTTATTTTGCGGTGTTGTGAGCTGATGAGGTTTAGTAATGGATCCGTTTTCGCTGTACATCACGCACAGCGAACTGCCTCCACCGGTCGTGGTGCCTCGGAGGAAGAAACGTCTGAAGCAGCTACAACTTGAACTTGAGAGAGAGAACGTATGTTATCGCTTTCGTTGTTACGCTTTGTCGTGTGTTTTTGTCGCATTATGTAATTATGTCGGTGAGTGCATGTGCATCGCGTGGAATATTGTTTGTTTCTTAAGTGTTCGATCCACAGCACAGAATACATAATAGTACAAGAAGTGCCAGTTAGTATTCATGACATCGTTTTAATAACTAACTAGACTATCTGATAAATGATCAAACACCGATTATTAATTACGGTTTTACTAACTGAAGTTTAATTAAATGAAAAAAAAACTTAATAATTTCATATTTTCCTGTTTCTGGGTCAAAGTGACCCTAAACTATTTTGGACTGTCCCAATTTACTTACTCTATTTTTCCCCATAATTGATGTCGTCACCACGCCAGGTACCCGTGACCGTGGGGTATCATACCAGTTACCTGTACCTACTCTTGCCTTCGCAGGTGAGTGTGAGCGAGACAGAGCGAACTCTTGTTGAGCAGGAGTGGTTCCACGGAGTGCTGCCTCGTGAAGAGGTGGTGAGGCTCCTGAGGGCCGATGGCGACTACTTGGTGCGGGAGACTACTAGGAACCATGCGAGGCAACTGGTGCTGTCCGTGTGTTGGGGGCAGCACAAACACTTCATTGTACAGACGACGCCTGAGGTTCGTATGGTAATATTTAGCATTGTTTTTTGCAGTAGTGGCTGGGTTCACATGAAGTAAAAATGCACGTTTTTGACACTGTTTGATTAGAACCGTATCAGCGGCGGCAATTGCCGCATAAACCCAACCTTTAATCTGCAAACACGTGCAACCCAATGTCGTGTGAACGTAGTCTTACTGTTTATAAAGATGGTATAGATGCTTAGCAACAAGATTTACCATATTATATCCTAAGATGCTCCGAATACCTAGGCTCCTGACCTTTCTATACTCGTAAAACATTCAGGCTTTAAAAGTAGTGTTACAAAAAAGATTACTAGTTACACCTGTTATTTGGAATGTTTTTTTGTGTGCTAAGTATATGGATCAAGAATCGTCCCAAACCGGTTTGAATGTTGAATGCAAATCTCCGAGTAACATTTGGCAAATGGATGCTTCGGACTCTGAATACCTACAGATTCTTTAATATTCTGTAGTAATAGAGTGTAATGGTTTCCGCGATTCGTTTATGCTCACATATATGATTCATAAATGAGTTTGCATCGGGTCAACAATAATTAATTAATCTTGCGGTTTCTCCAAAGTTTGAGGTGCTTTTTACTTATGTCACGATTCGCAAATTATTTATTTTATGAGGGCTTAAAAACATTGTGAGGAATGTGAGGTCAACTCTGCGAAAAGTTGTTCTGCTTCGTATTTGACTTATTTAATACATTGACTATTTTGGTTTGATTGTTGCTGGTCTGACCAAATTCAGAGAATCTACTTGAGGAAATGGGATTATGTTAGTTGCAGGCTGTTGTGCTTGTATTCAATCGATCGATCTTTTGATTCTATCAAAGATGAGAACTAAGTTTGGCAAGTAAAAATTTACAGTTGAAGGAGCACAATTATTGTTCAACAAAACCTTCATGTATACAAAAATTGCACTTATTCAATGCATTCAAGACTCAATAGCTCAATATACAGGGTGACTTTGAATAGATGCGACAAAGTTTAAGGGGGAGTTCTACCCATCAATATGAACAACTTTTACTATGGGACCAACTCGGAATTCGCAAAAAAAAAAAAATCGATTTTCTTAGACCAAATGGTCCAATCGGGTATGTACTTTTATACGGGAAGGTCGATCTTTTTTGCGAATTTATAGTTGGTCCCATAGTAAAAGTTGTTCATATTGATGGGTAGATCACCCCCTTAAATTTTGTCGCATGTTATCAAAGTCAGCCTGTATAATCACAAATAGAACTGTTCATAAACTCTAAAAATGGTTTGGATGCACGGGTGTATAAGTGCAGTGACGTCTGTGACGAACTTAATATTTATAATTTAGCTTAAAAACATTATTTATTTATTTATTTAATACTTTATGCACACAAATGTACAGAGGCGGACTTACTGCCATGGCATTTTCTACCAGTCATCCTTTAGGTGATGCAGAGACAAACTGGTAGGTGCAATAACGAAATGTATGGAATAGATATTTATTCAAATATAGGGAGATAGGTACGTGTAGCTATTAAAAACTATAATATAATCTAGGTATGATGACTGCGTCTTTTTTGAGAATAAATTAATATCTCTAAACCTATATTTTAAATAAACCGATCGATACCTACTCGGATCGAAGTAGAGAAGAAAAGTACCTACATAATAAACATTTCCCAATAATATACCCAAGTGGTGCAGCAAACTGGAAAATCTTAATCTCTACGAAATTCCAAGTCAAAACACATTACGACGGCGAAATGCTAATACCTCATAACTGACTCCTTACAAACATGCGAAAAACGCCTTGTCGTTTTGAATTTATAGACGTTATTCGCATGTTTGTTATGAGTCAGTTAGGAGGTATTGGCATTTCGCCGTCGATTACAAAGGACGCGGGGCGTTGCCTATGAAAAGATAAAATTACCTAAGTACCTGCCTAATGCTAAATGTTACAAACTCCCTTCTTCTTCCAGGGTCACTATCGTTTCGAAGGAGCAGCGTTCCCCTCAGTAGCGGAGCTGATAGCTTGGCAGCGAACAAGCGGAGTGCCCGTCACAGCAAGATCCGGAGCCCTGCTGCGCCGAGCAGTTCCTAGGGAGAACTGGGAGCTCAACAATGATGATGTGCAGCTATTGGACAAGATTGGCAGGGTATGTTGTTTTACAGCCTGCAGAAACAGTTTTTTTTTCTTAAGAACCTAAATGTTAGAGCTGGAAAGAGGAATCGCAGAATCGCGGAAGATGGAAGGGGTGGAAGGAGGCCTTACCCAGGAGTGAGGCAGAAGAGTCGAACAAAAAATTGTTGCTAGGTTATACCTGATGATAAGTGGTCACCGTCGTCAACAAACATCTGCAGCAGAGCTATTATATATTCTGTGGTTGAGGCATAGGTAGTAGATGCGTTGTCATCCCAAAGACGAAGCTAAAATTGAGGGAGGGAGACTATATGCGGTTGTCACATTTTAGGAGACTCGATCAATGATGCATGATTTTGACGTGCAACTTGGTATGTTGAAATGGCTCATTGCTTTTGAGACCGAAATACAAATACAAGTAGAATTAAAGAACAAGCACACGAATCAGCTTCGGGAACTTTTTGGGGTCAATTGGCAAGGCCGGGTTGGTATTCGGGTCAGCAATTTCAGTAGTACTCCGCCTATCTATTTCTACCTACTGTTTGATAGTCAGAATGGATCGGTAACTGCTACGTTTAAATGAATTATATATAGTTTACCTGTCTTCCTTAGATATTGAAGGTCGTATGACTACCGTGAATTTCCCGGAATAGAGCCTATTGTTCGACCTGACTTTGTGACACAGTCACTAAGTAATCCAAACTCTCTGGTCACAATGGAAATGCTTGAATTCGAAGCTTATTGCACGTTGTAGAACTATGCGTCACATTACATTAGGTACCTTATTGAATAATAATACTTTGCTATCTATAGTACAAATACATACATATGTACAATGTACATACTACATACAAATAATAAAATGGAAGTGTCTGTTTGTAATATCAAAATAATAGTTGTTTAGTAAATGCATATTAAAGTATAAACAGTACTTACATAAAACAAAACAACAATTTTAAAATGTTTTGTCTTTCTTTCTGACTGAAACGGTTGGACCGATTTTGACGGGACTTTCACTAGCAGATAGCTGATATTATAAGAAGTAACTTATGTTACTTTTATTTTAGAAAAATAATTAGAGTTCCGCGCAAAAATGTAAAATCCATTAAATTAAATAGGGAAGTACTGACATCCACGCAGGCGAAGCCGCATGCAACAGCTATTTAATAGAATAAAGATAAGAGTTTTTAGTTGCGTTTTTATTGGCGAGGATGTAATTTATCGTAGTAAGAATAGTATTTAATTGTAGCCTGTATACAGGCGTATACAGGCTACAATTAAAGTAGAAGTTGATTTCAAAAGTGGTATAGCCTTAGATCTTGCATAATTCATCCTGCAACTAGGTTCTGATAGGACTCGACTGAGTGCTGATCCTTTTAATATATAGATCTTTTAGGTCTTTCATTTTCCTTGTAGTTATCAATTCAAAAAATGGCTACAGTTCTTCCCCATATTAATTGATCATTTTCCTTCGCCAGGGTAACTTCGGCGACGTCTACAAGGCTCGTCTCAAGAGCACCAGTCAGGAGGTGGCAGTCAAGACCTGCCGAGTGGCACTACCGGACGAACAGAAACGCACCTTCCTGCAGGAGGGCCGGATTCTGAAGCAGTACCAACATCCCAACATTGTGCGTCTTATTGGGATAGCGGTGCAGAAGCAGCCCATCATGATTGTTATGGAACTAGTACCGGGTAATTTTTTTTTTAAACTCCGAAAGAGGCTTTAAAAATATGTTTTATGATTTTCGATATAAGTAGTTTAGTTAGCGTCCCAAAAATGTCCACCATTAAGGACCGTTTTCAGGTGATTTTAAGCTGGAAAGTAGGGCTGGAATACCCTTCTCGTAATTGCATTTTTTTTTTGCGATTTCATGTCTAGCTTTCACTTAGTTGCCTTATTTTGCGAGTCTTTACTGGACTCCTAGTCTACAATATACATCAAAATAATAGTTAGGTATAGGTTGTTGAACCTGCAACAGATATAACTATTTCGGTTCATTGTTCGTGTTTAATGTGTTTATTTTTCCTCCATTAAAACTCATTATTTCGAGTAAATGATAAACAGATTTCCTTAACATCTGTACATTTTCTCTAGCTGTTTGTTAAATGCAATGAGGAATGTAGGTATATATTTAGTTTAGATTCAGCGTAGGCGACCGTTTAAACTAAATTAAGCTAAACATAGCATTGCTTTTTCAGTCGATTTATCATTGAAACTGAAATCAAAAATATCTACTAATGGCTCCTCTTCTTAGTTATAAAAATATACATTTATTTTTACAATGTCTTGCGTCATCATTATGATGGAAAATAAAAAAACGCGGTGGACGCGATACATTTTGTTGAAAGATTCATTTCCTCTCTTGACCCAATTCCTTAACTAACTATCATTTTCTTTGTAGGTGTAGGTAGGTCTCACTTCAGATAATGTATGCCTGCTTTGATGGTTCTTAGTTGGACCTACCCTCATTTGAACCAAAAAAAAACAGTCCTTGTAGTCCTTGTCCTTTAGATTCATAAGACGGACGTCCAGTTCGTCTATAAAACCAGACCTGTAGGTACCTACTGATAACAGGTAGGTATCTGCAAATGCAACGTTAATCCAAAATGTATTTACGAAACTGCACCTACATAAGCATAGGTTACCGTGTGATGTGTCATTGCCATGTTTATAAAACCCAGCGTGTGGGTGTCTAGACCGATTTCAGGCTGAGTGGGTGAAACATGCGTTTAAAATTAAGCCACGGTAGCTTTCACTGTAAATAACTGCACATTTTGCTAATAAAGTGTCGCGGTATTTTGAATTAATGATTAGTATTTTGATTTAATGGTTAGTTTACGTACCGACCTACTCATAGGACATGGAGAAAACTAACTTCAGTAACTAGCTAGCACAGGTATGTAAGTAGGTACTATTTAGGTTAGGTGACGCCTACAAAATACCTCATCAACTTTGAAAACCTCAAAACTTGACCTTCCTCTTTGTCTCTCCAGGTGGTTCTCTCCTAACATTCCTCCGGACGCGCGCAGCGACCCTTAGTGGCCGTTCCCTCCTCGCGATGTGCCGAGACGCGGCCGGCGGCATGCGCTACCTCGAGTCCAAGAACTGCATCCATCGCGACTTGGCGGCTAGGAACTGCCTCGTGGGAGACGACAACATTGTCAAGATATCTGATTTTGGAATGTCCAGGGAGGAAGAGGAGTATATTGTGTCGGGAGGCATGAAGCAGATTCCTATCAAGTGGACAGCGCCAGAAGCACTTAATTTCGGTGAGTTGTTTTGGGAGAACCGTAAAAAGCAGTGAAATGTTTTGACTTGCAAATAACTGGCTCTTTTGTGTCTAGTCTACCAATGAGACCCAGATACTCAAAGGCCCGTGGCTCCTTTGAGTATTTTATCACCCCAGCACACCGGCCACCCGAGTACCTACTGCTTGGGCAGTTGTCTGGTAGTCTCCAGCAGGTACTTAGGTACCCGTTGTTAGACGAGAGTTCTAGTCTTAATTGACTATTACAGGAAGATAATGATTGTTGAATGAAATTTTCAGGTAAATACACATCGTTATGTGACGTGTGGAGCTACGGCGTGCTGATGTGGGAGATATTCTCTAAGGGCGATACCCCCTACGCAGGCATGAGCAACTCGCGCGCACGGGAGAAAATTGATACAGGTATGTACCTACTGATCTGCTAAAGCAGTTGGTTTATGGCTACCCGTTATTAGACGGGGATAGATCTAGGCTGATGACAAGCAATATTCAACATCACCAAAGCTGGAAGTTTGAATCGGCAATAGGTAATCAATCCCTTTGCCAAGCGTGTTCAAACAAAACGATTTTGTCATTTTGTGGTTAATAATAATTAATTAGGAATTAGTTGGTCCGTTGTCCTTTCCTAAGGACTAACTTTGAGAGGTAAACATTTTGGGATGAGCTGACCATAAGATTACCTACTCCGTGGTAATTCTACAGATGGTTGTTATGTAGACGTTTGAAATGTCTTCGGCCTGCACGCGTCAGTCCCAGTCCCTTTCTAAGAGGACGTCTTAAAGTATGTATGTCATAAGAAAAGCTCAGATCTTTCTATTGTTTCCCAGGTTACAGGATGCCGGCTCCTGAAGGCTGTTCAGAAGACGTATACGCCCTGATGCTGCGTTGCTGGGAGTACGAGGCGGAGAAGAGACCACACTTCCATCAGATATACACACTTATCGATAACATATACAATAGGTAACACTACGATCCGAATGCTACGTGGATCAGGATTTTGACGTCTTCGTAATATTGTTTGTAAGCCCTAGGTTCTCAAGATGTATAGATAGCTAGGTAAAGTGGTATAGAAATTCAATGTTGCCTCATTGATATCACATTTTAGGCTCTGGCACTCCAAAAGTAGACATTTTTGTAAACCTGACATTGTATTTTTGTTAAAAACATCGAAATTAAGATCTAAAAAGCAACTGAAGAACCCATTAGTTACTCTTTCCTAAAAAATGCTATCTCCTACCTACTCACATTTTATGTACTGAACCAGTGTGGTGATAATAATAATTTTGTAAACATTTAATTATGTAAAGATGTAATGTTAAGTGCGTATCTACTCATTTTCCATTATGCAATAGGCAACTGATTACTTTATTTTTAGAATTAAGTATTTGTAGAAATATAAATAATAATATCCGTGTTAAATGTAATAATATTGTATCTACTCTATATGTAATGTAACGATTAAGGAAGTGTTGAGATATCCAGAGGTGACAACGATGGACGAAAATAGGTACAATTTCTTGTCTTTGTGCAGGGCTATCCCTCTAAAAATAAAGGAGATTGGGCAGTTGGGCAATCACTCCTTGCATAACTAAGGTTAACAAAACTTTTCGAAAATACCACCCCCTAGTAGTCACCTGGGCAATTTAGTAGGTCGGGGAAATTAATTGTTAAGCAAATATAAACCCTATGTCAATTTGCCGTGTTATTTCATAATCACTGTAAGAGAAATACAGTTGTGATTTGAATATCTGTGGACAATTTAAATTGATAGGTAGTCGATTTGTTTAACAATTAGGTAATTTCCTTTACTTTACAACTGTTAACCAGTTGGCATGAGGCAGCTTCACCAAGTATTATGGCCTGCCTAAGTGTACCAAATTAATGTCTGAATCATTTCATTTACACCGGTACAGCAAACTTTTGACGCCCTGTTGTTTCTTCTGGTATACTTATAAAAGCACTCGTAAGTGACTTTATAAGTAGTGTTGAAGCGTTGATCTCTTGAGAATGGTACTTTAGTTATAAGAGGAAACTGTACTGTCTAAGTACAACAAAATATCAGCACTGACTGAATATCTACGTATGTTTTATTTCAAGTACAATTTTAAGAATAATGTAGTTTGTGTAGGTACTGTGTAAAATTAATTTGAATTTGTATAGCATCAAATGTAAGATTTCATTTAAATACCGTAGAATTTGTAATAATACCTACGGGAGAGGCATTTTAATTCTACCACCTACCGCACTTGGCAACTTTTTAAAAACGTAATCATTGCTGTCTTTTTAATCACATTTGCACTCGAGTATTTGTTACCAATAAATACTTATTATTAAGAATTCTGTAATATTTAGCTTTTAAATACAGAAACGTGTTAATTTTTTCAGAACAATTTACCTAAATCGAAATTTTGTTATTGCTGAGAATTTAAAATTGTTTTCAAAGAAATAAATATAAGGAAATGTAATTTTCCTTGCGGTTTTAACTGTGCTTCCATTATGCCTTTAGAATATTTTGTCATAAGTCGTTTTTAATTAAGTAATAATAATTAATAATTCTGGCAATAAAGGACATGTTTGTGATATGTTTAATGCTTCCACAGAATAGTGTAATAATTAGATATTTTAAATAATATGTTTATTTCTTGCCTAGTGTAAGTGCATGTTATGATTAATTGATATTTTAACACAAAGTGAGATATAAATGTATAGGCAGTCTAGTATATTAATTGAACATTTTAATAAAACTATGTAAATATATTTCGTACAATATTAAAGTGCCAGACATTTTTGAATTCAGTTTTTTTTTTTCCTGGAATCATCAAATCATATTGCAGTTATTGCACCATGGGGTATAAAACGAATGGAGCGCCAATAATATTAATTCTAGCAACAAGCAACCAAGCAAATCAAACGAATCAACCAACTTCGTATAAATAAATTTTATTATACAATAACATATTACAAATACAGCTTAATGAGTTCGTCACTAACTGCCGATGGTGTCAATATTCCTAGATCGGTAAATAACAACGTTATGTATGCGGGCGGCGTATAGTCTACTAGAGGATGTTCTTTCGTCAGATCTTTGCCAGACTTAATAACGCTTGATAAGTATTTGAATTCGTTAGGTATATCTCGCTGGTTCAGAGGGTATATTCTAGAGAATTTGAAGCTTTCTGTCAGTACAAACACTGGCTTTTTAAGTTCTAGAGCTGCAACTGCTAATGAGTAAGTCCCAATCTGTAACAAAAACATAGATTGATACGTCACAGAATATAAAATATGCAATTTGAAAATGGTAATTTTGATGACCCGCGCCGCGTCAAAAATGTCCCATCTGCCGCGTCATTTTAAGCGCGCGTGGCATTTGAGTACAGTTAATATCGCGCAGATCTACGTTCTGGCATACGAAAGGTTAATTGTGATTACCCTAAACCAGTTTGGGTTTATGCCAGGTCGAGGAATTGGACGCCACTTTTGTGAAAAATACAGACGTGCACATAAGAACTTGCACTTGGCGTCCTAAGATCTGGAGAAAACGTATGATAGGGTACCTCGGGGCGTGTTATCACAGAAAGGTGTGCCTGGTAAATATGTGGATTTAATACTGCCAATTACAGTAAATCCCAGGGACCGAAAACCTTTATAAATTACAGGTATCGAAGAATTTTGGTTACATCTACGACGAAGGTTACCGGTTACCCCTATCTGGATAACCAAGAAGAAACATGTTACCTCTCATTAGGTTAACGTGTTAATACCGGTTACCTAAAAATGACTGATTACGATCAAGAAACAGTCAGCCAGCCAAGGCCGTGATTGGTTGGCGTTTGCCGGCGCGCGGGTCGACTCGACTGACACACACAGTGATGCGCGCTTTTTGACTAATGCCGACGACACGTGTAAAATAGAGGTAATTTGTATTCAGGTTACTGGTATTAAACGGGTTGCATTCTATTTAAGAATAAAGGGAACCTTTAAAATACCTGTAAAAATGTTGTAACGGAAAAAAATACCCGTATTTTTACTGGTTTCGGTCCCTGGTAAATCCTATGTCTAGTCAGCTGCTGGAAACACCGACGAATTCGGTGTGGCTGTAGCCTTGCATTATAGATCGTCTTTCTTCCTATAGATATTGGACGCTTAGACTTTCTACATTAGCGTGTGTGCCAGACATGGATTGGATATCCCCATGGAGTATGAAACAAATGGAATGTCAATTTGTATGCATAATTGCAAATGTTTGTTCACAGGTGAATAAAAAGTCAACTACCTTCGTTTAAATAAAACATGTATTTATAAACAACTAACTGCCGATGGTGTCAATATTCCTAGATCGGTAAATAACAACGTTATGTATGCGGGCGGCGTATAGTCTACTAGAGGATGTTCTTTCGTCAGATCTTTGCCAGACTTAATAACGCTTGATAATTATTTGAATTCGTTAGGTATATCTCGCTGGTTCAGAGGGTATATTCTAGAGAATTTGAAGCTTTCTGTCAGTACAAACACTGGCTTTTTAAGTTCTAGAGCTGCCACACATAATGCATAAGTCCCAACCTGTAATAAAAAGGAGAAGAATAATTCTGCAATTTGAAAGCGATACGAGGTAAGTACTTGCAAACAAATAATAATAATAAAAATAAGAAGGACGGGACGGTTGACGTGTGTCGGGCATGCCACCGTCCGGGTGAGTCTATCAGACATATCATCTCTGGTTGTTCTCGTCTGGCTAACGGAGAGTACTTGCACAGGCATAACCAAGTGTCCAGAATTATTCACCAGCAACTTGCTTTGAAATACGAACTTGTGGACTCTGAGGTACCGTATTAAAAGTATGTGCCCGACCCAGTTCTTGAAAATGACCATGTCACGTTGTACTGGGATCGGTCTATCATCACTGACAGGACTATTGTCGCCAATAAGCCTGATATAGTGGTGATAGATCGATTAGCGCGCCGCGCAATGATTATCGATGTTACCATTCCACATGACGAGAACCTCGTGAAAGCTGAGAAAGAGAAACAAATAAAATATCTCGACTTAGCACACGAGGTTGTTGACATGTGGAATGTGACCTCGGCTGTCATTGTGCCGATTGTTGTAACGGCCAATGGCCTGATGGCCGAAAGCCTCGACCAACATCTCTCGAGGCTGTCGTTAGGCGGTTGGATCAAGAGCCTGATCCAAAAGGCAGTACTCCTCGATACGGCTCGTATTGTGAGGAGGTTCCTGTCTCTGCAGCCCTAACCACCGGTAGCTTGGACTCTGCTCCCGATACCGGCGGACCCCTATTTTTTTATATTTTTAAATGTTTTTTTTTGTATATATTGTTATTAGAAATATTTAAAAATGTAAATAGATAAGAAAGAAAATAAATAAACGAATAATAATAATATATCTTTATTAATAGCAAAATACAAGTTTGACACTAAGTACACATGGTATTCACTAGAGGACAAAAAAATTAACAAATAGAAATAGTGTGCAAGAGATGGGTAAAGTACGGTCAATACAAAATGTCGTGTGTGTGTTTGTGTCGTGTCATATGGAAGTGGTATGTGTAAGGGAGAGGGGTATGTGGAGTGATGTGATGTGGTGTGGTGTGATGTAGTGTGGTGGTGAGTGGTGAGTTGTGAGGGTGTGTGGGGTGTGTTGAGTGAATGTGCATTTGTGTAATGTGGCTGGAATTAGTGGGGGCACCTCCCTTCGTTGTGATGTGATAGGTGTAAGTGATTCAGCAGATCCAGGCAAGTAGACTTTCAGTTGCCTCGGTAGTCTTGATCTTTAATCCAGTCCTCAATTTTAACTTTAACCCTATAAGTATCCAATTCAATTATGTTTATTTTTTTATTAATTGTTGTATATAGGTGTGAGCTTAGAACATAATGCTGGCGTCTAGCGAAAGCGGTCCTATGCGCTACCGTGAGAATAAGAGGTTTTTTCTTACGGCTTGTTGGATCTGGTGGGGGGACCTTGGTGTGTTTTCTCAGTACGGATCGTAGCACAAACAGTTGCCTAACAGTAAGTACATTAGCATCTTTGTATAATTGTGTGGTAGGATACATAAAGTGCTTTTTTGACATCACCTTCAGGACAGCTCTTTGTGCTCGCTCCAACTTAAGAAACCTTGTTCGAGCAGCACCTCCCCACACTGTGATGCAATAGGTGATGACGGACTGACATATAGTAATATATACCATTCTAATCGTGTTGAAGTCAGCTGAAGACCTAAGTAACTTGAATACGTAAATCATTCTTCTAACTCTTGTAGAAATAGTATCCAAGTGTGAGTACCAGTTGAGTCCGCTATCAATAACCACGCCCAAATACTTAAGATGGTTTACCTCACGAAGAGAAAAGCATGAGCAGGGTATATGGCCATCACATATGTGGGCGCTAATGACAAAGCCTGTAGGAGGTTTAGTACCGGGGTGTAGCCCGAACGGGATGAAGTAGGTCTTGTCCAGGTTCAGGGTGAGGAGATTTAGTTGCACCCAACCCATAACAGATTTAAGTGAGGTTTCGGCAGTAGTTCTTAGGTGCTCCCAATCAGTTCCATGAACAATGACTGCAGTGTCATCAGCATAGGTGAATATTTTAGAGTTTGTGAGAGGTATGCAGCAAAGCTCGTTGATGTAAACCTGGAAAAGGGTAGGGCCAAGCACACTTCCCTGCGGTACACCGAAGGTGGTGGTTTCCTCTCTACTGACACGGTCACCAACCCTAACACACAGCACACGGTTAGTGAGATAACTTGCAAAAAAATCATGAGCTAAGCCACGTATGCCGATGTCCTCCAACTTCGATAGGAGGGAGGGAACAGAGACCGTATCAAATGCCTTTTTTAAATCTAGGAACAAACCAATGCAATTCTGTTTTTCATCAAGCTTTCTTGCAACAAATTCAGTTAAGTCGAGAACTGCATCTTCCGCCGATACTCCTTTTTTAAAACCATACTGATTTTGCGCAATTAATTTATTTTTGTCGAGGAACTGAGTAAGCCTTCGTTTTACTTATTTTGTCAAAAACTTGAACAACTGAACTTGAAAAACTGGATGCACAACAGCCTTTTTAAAAGCTTCCGGAAAAATCCCAGTAGCAATTAATCGATTGCAAATATGTGTAATTGGAGATACGAGGACATGACGACATTTTTTTAGTAGATATGCTGAGATACCATCCCAACCGGTAGCAGAATCTTGACGGAGTTGAATAATGGCATTATTTATATCCGATTAATCAAATTCTAGGAGAACTAGCGAGTTAAGGGGAACGTTTTTACAAGGCCGTGAGCACGGGCTGGCGGGCATCGGAAGACGCGAAGTAATATTGGACACGAGGTTCTTACCAACCTCCGCGAAGTACCTACACACACGATCAACAGCTGCTTGAGGGTTAGGTTCAATTTTTAATAAGTCTGTAGAGGATGTGGGTGTTTTCTTATAGTTTGTAAAGTCTTTAATTTAAAAAAATAATTTAATAATTTCTTTCTTTTTTTTTTGTCTTTTTAAATGCCAGTAGAAAACCATTAGCCGTTTGCTCCTTACACAAATAGACCAACCCATCGCTTCCAGCAGAGGGGTAATTGCTTAACACACTTACAGTAGGAATCGGTTTCATTTTGACAGTTCAACAACATTCATTGCTTTATTTACGTTGTTGAGCAGACAAATTTTTCGAACATATGAAGCAATGGATTAACAATTAGCTTCAAAATCATTCAGATTGTGATTGATAGTGTGTAGGGTAATTAGGGTGCAGGTTTCTCAAAAGGTAAGTAGTTGAGGGATTACGGTAAAACACGAGGAACGCTTATCCAATCACGATGAATCATGATATTATGGCAATGTAGGAAACTCATAATGATTCAATAAATGGTCAAATGCGTAATTGCATTTGTTTGTCTGTACCTATTTTTCTACACCACTGAACCGATTTTGATTGAGAATCGGATAGAGATTGCTTGAACATTGAAGGTTGTACAAGAGCAAAATACCTAAAGATGTGACGTTGTATGTTAAAGTTTGTATGGGCAAATCCGAAATCCACGCGGACGAAGTCACTGGCAAGGCGCTAGTGTTGAAATAAGGAAGAGCACAACACAATCTTTTGTACATTTTCACTAACATTAGGCAACACCTACAATAATGCCTGAATTAAAGCGCCCTGTTGGATTTTCAACGCTCGGCTCAGCGCCAAAAGTTGAAAATCCGACAGCGCTTTATTTTTGTTCTTTTGCCTCATGAATATGTGACTTACTTTATTAATAATCCCGCCACTCTCGGTGACGCCTTCAGCACCTATCATGACGACGTCCACTTGCTCCATGATGTAGCCGATAGCCGCATCTAGGATGAGGGTCGCGTCGATACCAGCTTCTTCTAGCTGCTTATGCATCAATACACTAGAAATAAAATCAGATTATTTCAGAAAAACACTTTTTTAGCCCTGTAGACTGCAGTGGAACAATAATGGGCTGGTACAAATTTTTAGCCGACTTCGAAAAAGGAGGAGGTTCTTTGTTTGCCTGTATGTATTTTTTTTGTATGTATGATCATAATTGATTTTTTCTCGGGACCAGGTCCCGGTCTTTTGGACGGCGTACGAGAGGTCGAAGCCAATAAAATTCGCAGAGGCCCCTTAGATAATTTTAAATAGAATGAGGCACCAACCGACAAGTATCCCAGTTTGCACCATGGAAGTGCACCCAACGACAACACACGGTTGGCAGGACTATTGCAGAACGTGGAAACAAAACATATTGAGCTATAGGCTTGGGTGGCAATCGTGGTTTTTTTTTCATCTCGACTTCCAGACTAACCGGGTGCAGCTGAATCCCAGTATTTTACATGGAGCGACTGCCTATCTGACCTCCACAACCCAGTAACTGGGTAATACGATACCCCTTGGTAAGACTGGTTGTCAGAGTTTCGGGCTTCTGACGACCCGTAACGACTGTTAAAGATCCACGAATGACAGCCGGGACCAACGGCTTAACGTGCTTTCCGAGACACGGAGGAGTCTCGGTATGTAAAGATGGTCACCCATCCACGGACCAACCCCGGCAAGCGTAGTTTAACCTGATGCATCGACCCGCACGGTTGTTATTAATTAGACATCTTCAAAGCCATTAATAATTGCTTCAAGCTATGTTTTTGGACAAAATCGGTTCTGATTTCTTCTACAATAAATGTTATTCATTGGTTCTCAGAATTAAAACGCCTTTTCAGTTTTCTTTGAGTACAAATAAGAAACAGGTAACAAGATTACTTGTGAACAATTAGGAACTATATAGTTAGTAAACATGGGGTATAATAATGCAAACAAGTGCGTGTCGGACCACGCACAATGAAGGATTCCGTAGTCGGGATAAATTTATCCCAAGAACAAACTTAACTTAGTAGTTGAAAAAATTTTCTCCCAAACATCGATATACACATGAAGACAGAAGTGCATGGAGAGTTCCAAACCAAAATCGTTTGTACAGGGTTTCATCGCCTTAATAATATGTCTTGGATGACATAGATGGCGCTAGTATAGTAGTTGGATTGGAAAATATACAAGAACATTTTCTTGTTTTTTGCTAGTTACAATATTACTCAATTTTAACACAAATTCTCCTACGACATTACAAACCTTATAAAGCAAAGCACGTAATAACTAGGATTCGAACTCGGTGGCATAAAATTTACCGATACCATTAGCCACTGGACCATTGCGTCATTACGCATTGAGTTGAAATTATACTTCTCTTTATTATATTGAAGTTGTTAAGTGACTTTAACCCGTATCATAAATCTCAAAAGAATTGAGGGTAGTTTAATATTGACTGTGTAAAAATTAAATCTTTTTGTTCAATCATAATGTTCTTTACTATCTATGAGTGAGTTCAGTTACGATTGCGTTTACAAGTTTTTAATATTTATTTTTATCATGAGTTCGCGTTCAAATATTGATATGGCTACGAGGGCCCAAATAATAGCATTGCATAATCAAGGCTTAAATTATTCTGAAATTTCGAGAGAAACTGGCTTAAACGTAAGTAATGTTTTAAAATCACTGTTCGTTATTTATTTTATTATCCATGGTTATCGATACACGAAAATAATAAATAATATATTTCCCTTATAGGTAAAGACTGTCACTTTATGGATAAAGCGGTTTCAAGAAGAGGGTTCGTTGGAACACCGTAGTAGATCTGGCAGAAGACGCCATATTGACTCAGACCAGCGTCAACTTATGGTGCAAGGTTATGAGGAAAATGGCTTTACACCAACAAGATATTACGCAGAGTTGTTTGATACATCTTTGCGGACGGTGTATCGTGCTCTTCATAGTGAAGGTCTGCATTATCGTCGACATGCTATTAAGCCATTGCTAACCGAAGCTAATAAAAGAGCACGATTGGAGTTCGCTTTGAAATACAGAAATTTCGACTGGAGCAACGGAGTCATCTTCAGTGATGAAAAGACTTTCAAGTCTAGCCAGCATGGGCGAGTTAGGTTGTGGCGTAGGAATAATACGCGTTATGATAGTGATCACGTTGTGCCTAACTCTGAATCCGGTCGTATAACAGTGAACATTTGGGGATGGATGAGTGCTGCAGGACCAGGAGAACTTACTGTAATACCCAGTCGTGCAAACAGTGTAAACTACATAGATGTGCTGAATGACGTCATGTTGCCCACCGTACGGAATGTTTTTCCTGTAGAAGACATGCCAGTGATAACGTTCGTGCAGGACAATTGTCCTATACACCGTTCCATAATTGTGCAAGAGTGGTTTAGCCAGCAATCGGATATACAGATTATTCCTTGGCCTGCGAGATCGCCAGATTTAAACCCCATTGAAAATTTATGGGGCGTTATGGTTCAAAGGTGGGACAATAGGAACGAAAGGACTAAGGAAGTACTGAGTACTCACTGCATGCAGGTATGGGATTCTATACAGGGTCTAAATTTATGTAAAAAATTAATAAACTCCATGGGTTCGCGGTTGCAAGCTGTAATCGATCAAAATGGCGGACACACGAAATATTAAAAAAATAATATAAAGTGTTGACTATTGTATTGAGTAATAACAAAGACCGGGGTAGCTATAATTTATTTGATAAATTACAGTGATCAAACTTAGTGTAAGTGGGATAAATTTATTCACTACTTTATAACAACAAAATGTTTTTACACTAATGATTTTGATTTCTTATATAATATAAGAAATTAAAATAAAAACAATATAAATATAGATTCCTTTCTAATATAATTAATTATTTATTTATTATTATAAACAAATTGGTCCCAAAATGACAGCTATAACCCGGTCTTACAATTGTTATTGATTTGAGGTTTAGCTTCAATTTCTTCCTCGTTCTGGAACGAATACTTAAGCTGTGAACCTTAGTCATAACATAATGCACAAATCAATCATTATAGTCAATACCACTAACCATAATTTATTATGCAAAACGTAATTTTTTTATAATTTGTGAGTAGGTAAAATATTTACAGAACTAAGGTTGCATATATTTTTATCCTCATCATGAATAACAATTGCGGAGCCTGTGGAGAAGTGTTAACCGATGGTGCTACCTGCACTGAATGCAATCAAGAACTGCACTTCCACTGCGCGGGGATTACTGAAGCTAACTTTCGCAGACTGGGAGATCGCAAGCGTACGTGGCGTTGTAAGAATTGTAAGCAAGCCACTTCCAACCAATTACCTTCTTCACCTAGGGTCGAGTCCGACAACATAATATTAAAAGAAATCAAATCCCTCTCTGATAAACTTAAACCCTTGGAGTCATTAAAGGATGAAATTGTGGCGTTGAGAACCGAATTTGCTGAAATCAAATCCTCACTGAGCGACACAAACAAAGAGCTCAGAGAATTCAACGCTAAATTTCAAGACCTTGATCAGCGCCTGTCACAAGTAGAAAAGGCTCAAAATCAAATGGAAAAGGCTCAAGACCAAATTGCGTTAATTCAAGCACGAATTGACAAATTGGAGCAACAATCAAACACTAGTGAGCAGTGGGCCAGAATGAGCAACGTTGAAATTAAGGGCATACCACAAGTAAATAACGAGAATCTCTTCGAAATTTTGGCATCCATTGGGTCTAGTATACAATACCCGGTCGTGAAGGCGCAAATTAATTTTATAACCCGAGTTCCAGCACGTGAGAAGGAAAACATCAAGCCGATTATAATCTGTTTTTGCAATCGCTATGTAAAGGAAGATTTTATAGCAGCTGCTCGACAAGCATCTAAGACGAACCCGCTCGCATCGGGTCGACTCGGACTGCAAGGCAATCACAGGATATACATCAATGATCACCTGACTACACAGAACAAGATTCTTCTGTCAAAAACGAAAAAGGCTGCCGCAGAAACAAATTTCCGCTATGTTTGGGTAAAACACGCCAAAATACATGCAAGGAAAACCGACACTTCTCATGTGATAATGGTCAAAACAGAAAACGACATAAAGAAAATTATATAAAGTTTAAATTTACAGTTCTAGTTATGTCAAGTATCGGTCGCGTTCCATCCATCCATCCATTTATTAATTTATTTGCACTACTTATTGGTTTGCAGTTTGAGAGCCATTGTTCGTGGCGTGCTAGTCATGTTTTCCACCTATTACCGTGTCAGAGTTCAGTGTCACCTAACAACTTAGCTAAATATTACTTACGTGTAGTCGTTCTGTGCCGGTTAAAAATCGATCTTATTTGTGGTTATACAAAGCTCCGTTTCACTTACTCAATGCGACAACAATGTCGAACGGCTCCTCATGGGCTATCTACTGTTCCGATTTATACGTCATTAGTAATGAGTGCTCGAATGAGTCTCGCCGTTGGTCACTGTGTCTTGCTGTGTGTCGGTGTATTATTGCTATCTACCTGCTACCGTTCAATTTATCAATTAAAAGTGTATACTTTGATCTTTCAATGCCTCATTATATCGTTGCATTGTTGTACTTTTGTTAGTAATATAGTCACAATTATGCCTAAAAATGTTGGGTCTTAATATATATTATCAAAATGTGCGTGGATTGCGTACTAAAACGCATAGCTTCTTTAGGAACTTAAGCTTGAATTCGTATGATGTTATTGTTCTCACGGAAACATGGTTAGAGGAAAGTTTTAACGATAGTGAGTTATTTGATAGCAGATATTTAGTGTGGAGAAGGGACCGTGATTATAATCGTACATCTCAGAAGCGAGGTGGCGGTGTGCTAATTGCGGTAAGGAATGATTTAACCGTTGTGGATAAAAGTGATTGGCGTAGCTCAGCGGAGGATATCTGGGTGACTATTGTTTTGAAGAGGTCTAGACCGACGGTAAGTTATAATATTCACATTTGTGCTTTGTATCTTTGCAAGGAAAACTTAGGAAACTCATACTACACACAGTTGCAGAATTTTTCGACTTCGCTTAACAACTTAATGATGTCAAATACTCGTGATAAATTTGTAGTCATAGGTGATTTTAACTTTGGTTGTCAAGTAGATTGGATTAACAGCAACGATAGCCCTGGTCTATCGCCTATAAATATTTCGGGACAGCAGATTACACACTTCCTTGATACAGTTGATACTTGCAGTCTGTCTCAATATAATAGTGTTCGTAACTCAAACGGTAGGTTATTAGACCTAGTATTCTCAAATGGCTCAGTTAAAGTTAAAGAATGTACCGAACCTCTAGCTATTCCTATAGATATGTACCATAAACCCCTTGTTGTTCTAGCAGAATTCGTCGAAATACACACATTCAAAGAAAAAAAATCAATTAAATACATTTTCCACAAAGGTAACTACGAATCTATTAAATCTGCACTTGACCAGATCGATTGGGACAAGTCTCTTAACGATGTGTCACTGGATCAAGCAGTTGCCTATTTTTACAATAAACTTTATGAACTTATTGACGAGTTCATACCAAACAAATCAATAACACAATCACTGCACCCGCCCTGGTATAATAGCGCTTTAGTAAAAATATTAAAGGAAAAATACAAATACCATCGCAAGTTTAAAATGTATGGTAACTTGTCTGACTACAATTCATTCTCTTTACTGCGCAGTAGGGCAATTACAGTAGAGCAAGAATGTTTTGATAAATACATTGAACATATTGAGTCCTCAATTAAAACTAACCCAAAGGTGTTCTGGTCATTTGTAAAAAGTAGGAAAAACAATATCACATTTCCTAACATAATGCACTATCAAGATCAGTCTGCGGACACTGGTGAGGCAATTAGCAACTTATTTTCTAGTTATTTTATTACTACCTTCCTAAGACCTGGCACGCCTGGTCCTGAGGTCCCAGCAACTGGTGATGCTTACTCTAGCTCAAGTCATATTAGCTCCATTAGCGTGTCCCGGGACAAAGTTCTTAAATTACTAAAAACTTTAGACCTTTCTAAATCCGGTGGACCAGACAAGACTCCACCCTTGTTCATTGTAAACTGTGCTGAGAGCTTGCTAACGCCAATATGCATTCTTTTTAATCGTTCGTTATCCGAAGGTACTGTACCTCAAATCTGGAAATCCGCATTTATCACACCTGTACATAAGAAAGGGGACAAGTCCAATGTTGAAAACTACCGCCCCATCTCTAAGCTATGCTTATTCTCTAAAATATTGGAACGCGTAGTCTATGACGAGGTATACTCAGCTGTGCAAAACAGTTTAGGTGATGAACAGCATGGATTCTTACGTAAGCGATCCACCACTTCGAACCTGATCTTGTCTAATCATTTTATATCAAGAGGGATGGAGCAGCGCGCACAGGTGGATGTAATTTACACCGACTACAGCAAGTGCTTTGACCGTATAGATCACGGAGTGCTTTTGCAGAAGCTACAGGCTGTTGGTATACATGGTGATCTATACCGTTGGTTTTGTTCTTACATAGAGAATCGGACGCAGGCCGTTGTTCTACATGGCTACATATCGGGGTGGACCACAGTGCCATCTGGGGTACCTCAAGGTTCACTGCTGGGTCCTCTGCTGTTTGTTATATTTATATCTGACATCAAGTCTTGTTTTAAAAACTCATACATCTTGCTATATGCAGATGATATGAAAATACTCAAAGAAATACGTACCTTAGAGGACTCGCAGCAACTCCAGGATGACCTGAATAGATTTGTTGACTATTGCTCTCGCAATAAGCTTCAGCTGAACATATCGAAGTGTTGTTATATGAGTTGTACACGTCAGAAAACCAATTTAGGTAATGGATATAAACTGGAAAACCAGTCAATTAACCGAATAGATTGCATTAGAGACCTAGGAGTGATCCAAGATAGCAAACTCTTATATGATAAACACATTGATTATATTGTAAAAAAAGCGTCTAAAGCTATGGGGTTTATTGTGAGAGCGTCGGCCTGCTTCCGGTCTCTAAAAACCATCAAAATATTATACTGTGCATACGTGCGTAGCCATCTCGAGTACGCATCCCAAGTGTGGAACCCGCAGTACCAAGTTTACATATCTCGAATTGAAGGCGTTCAACGCAAATTCCTAAAATATTTAGACTACAAGGTGCACCGGCACACTCCAGACTACATTGCCCGATGTAAACATTATCATTTTCTACCTCTTGAACGTAGACGCAATATTAGTGACATCTGCTACTTGTCTAACATAGCGAATAGCTCTATTGACTGTCCGGAGCTCCTTGTGAATGTATCGCTTCGTACCAGCCAAAGGAGCTTAAGGCAACGGCCACTATTGAATGTACCATTTGCCGCGACCAATTATAGACGGAACACATTTCATATCCGTAGTGCAAGGAGCTTTAATGATCTTGCATCGCGGCTAGACTTTGACATTGATTTATTCTGCACCAGCTCGAGAGTGATAAGGAAGCGCGCAGGTGAGGAGTTCTTTGGGGATCATGTGAACGTCCTCTAGGGAGCTTTTCGCTTGTGCATACTTGCTTAATGCTTAATCTGTGATCGATAGGGTATCGATATAAATGGAACGTAGACTGAACTTCACATTACATTGAATTTAATGTCCTTTTCTGTAGTTTTTGTAGTAGTTTTAAAACTGTAGTTATTTGTTTGTTTAATTTTTTTTTTTCTTGTCTTTTAGCACTCCCCTTGGTTTGTATACCAATAATATATTATATTGCACTAAGTTACATATATGTGTGGACTTGTAATTAGCTAAATAGTTACCTAAATTGTAATTATTTTATTATTTGTCTGTAAGTCCTCCTAAAAGAAATAAATAAATAAATAAATAAATAAATATATAGTGTAAGGTATTATAACATTATGTAAATAAAACTAAATACTATAAGAATAGCACAACACAGTTTTGATTTAGAATACTTATAACATCTATTATACAGTTTTACTTTGTTAATGTCTTCCATTTTGTAATAGAGTTATTCAGTTATAAATTTTACTTGTATTTCTCATAACAAGTGAATTAAATAATTGTCAATTGGGTGTAAAACTGTTAGGTTAGGTTATACACTGTATAAGAAAGAAAGAAATAAATTGTATTCTTCTTTGAGAATTAAATGTCTTAATGTATAATATCACTAAAATAGTTTAATTTCTTATCCTTTACGAGAACTAAACTTAGTAAATCTTAATCTGTAAGAAAAATATATCTAAATCTTCTTACATAAATGTTTCTTACTAATAATACTAATACTTACCACCAATTACGAAAGTAATTTATATATATTTATTTATACAATGTTATATATAGTAGAGTAGTATATGTATACTTGTATATTATGCCTTTATTCATTTATACATCTTATATTATTTATAACAAAAAATAAAATAAAAAACGTTTAAAAATATAAAAAATTACATTATATAATAATAAAATTTAAAAAAACCGACTGTGAACTGGGTTTCGAACCAGTGCCCTGTGAAACGAGCTTTGTTATTCTGTCATGCTTATCCACCTGAGCTACGATCTACTTATTGTAGAATGCGAAAATGAGAGCTAGTTTGTGAATGTAGGGATTTTTATTATTTATGATCTACGCCATCTGTAGTCGAATTAACTAATATACCAATTGGTTTATTTGGTTTGGTTTAGATGGCGCTGTATTAAGTACTCGGAAATAAGAAAATAAAATAATTTATGTTTATTTGAATATAAATATATTATTATTTCTTAGTAATTATTTTAGGTATTAAAAACCTTATTATGTGCCTCTGCATAATAAGGTTTTTAAGCTTTGCGGTGTTATTTTCATGTTTGAACAGCGCCATCTAGTCGTCTCATGAAAGTCATGAAACGTAATGCAAAACCTCAGTCAAAAGTCGACCTTAGGCTCTCCATGCACTTTTGTCTTCAATAGTACCTAGGTACGTATCGGTCAATTCTCCAACTGTAAATGTAAGTTTGTAATCGCAAAAAAAAAAATTATGTGATAAAACTACAAATTAACGATTTTCGGACTTTTTCCTTTACTTATGCTGTGAGAGCTTGCTTCTTGCCAAATTTCAAAATTCTAGGTCAACGGGAAGTACCCTAGGTTTTGATTTATTTGCGACTATCAAAATAATATGTCGCATAAATCGACGTATTTTATTATTGCGTTAACTTAGAAGCATGATTTTTTTAGAGCTCCAAGGGACCATAGACCTACCATATTTGATATTAATTTCAACTTGATACCTCCTTCCTTGTGCCCGGTTGATGGCAATAGGTTCGCCCCCCATTAAATGGGACTTAAACATAACAGGTGAAATGTGGGTGTACTATAGGTACACCTCTGCCCAACCCCTCGGAGAAACAAGGCGTGATGTTATGTTAGGACAACAAAGTGACCCTATAAGGGTTCCATTTTCTCCTTTTGCAGTACGGAACCTTAAAAATACTTAAATTTTCAATAATGCAGAAACATCTTACCCGCTATTGTCTGGACAAGACATTGTGACATAGACTTTGAATCTTTTATTGGCTTTTGCTGCTTCCAACATAGCTTGCAGTACGACTCTCGACCTGGAGTGGGTCAATATTTTCTAAAAAGGAAAAAACAAAATTGCATCAGTAATGAAAAATGTAGTTGAAAGTACAATACTAGGTATTGTAATTTCATGTATTCTATTTGAGCTATTTGTACTTCCTTTTATAGGCTTACGGCCGAACCCAATAACCTATCTATCACCAGTTTTGGCATACTGGAGATAGAAAAACCTATCTATCTATGGTTTTAACATCCCAATGATCTATAAGAGATTATGTAGTCTTACCGGCCTGACATAAGGACAGATAGAATTATACTGTCTACAATCAATAGCGATCTGTCCTTTACTGAAAATAAGTTATTGGGTTCGGCCGTTAATAAGAATAAAACACACACATAACATAACATCAAGTCTATAGACTTATTAGACATTTCGGGGAATATATTCCCCGAAATGTTATGCCGAGGTGTACTAAAGTAGACCCACACTTTGCCAGTTATGTTTAAGTTCTATGTAATAGGCATAAAATGTAACCATTGATACTTACACATCCATCAGATATAGGCATCATAGCTTGTTTGGCAACCTTCCCTCTTGCTTCTAGTAATGTGTTTAGGAATATGTGACCTCTCTGCAGCATAATTTGCTCACACTCTTCAAAAGACTGAAATTAAAAGGTTATTAATAAATTATATGTTAACTATAAAGGTGTTATTTATTATGACACATGCAAACACAATGTGTTAAAAAAATACTGGCTAATACATAGAGCTTTATGACAGACAGACATTTTTTTGGATACTTTAAAATGCTTATAACGTGATTATCTTTACAAGTTTTAAAACAAGTCCAAGTCAGAACAATTATTACAATATAATTAAATCATTTACGGGCACTTTTAAATTGTCAAGGAGTCGGTCAGTTAGTCAGGAAATTGAAGCTATTTGATACTAGCCAAGCCACCTGTTTGTTTGTACCTAATACAATTTTTATTCAATTACCTTAACATCAAGCTTAGCAAATGTGATGAACCTCATGAACAGTTCACATCCCGAGGAGATGGCAGTGACGGGTTGGTCGCTGTGCTTCATAGCATCTACGGCTAACTGCAAGTTCAGATCCAGCTCTCTCACTGTTGCCACTGGCAAGATAAATATTAAAACACCTAAATCATGGGACATCAAATATGCATAGTCATGCTCTGTCCCTTAGAGGGTGCAACTAGAATAAAAGAAAGACAGTATATGCACATTATTTGTGACCAAAGGTGAAAAGGCGATTGTCATGTTATTAATTAGCAGTGGTAGTGGGATTCCTCTGTCGACCTTGAAACTTTTTATAATGTTAAATTGTTGGCCCAATGCATTTCTATTAATTTGTTATACTCCCTTGTGGCATTCTTAAAGCACGTTTGGAGCTGGTAGTGGAACTGCAGTGAATAGCAATATTATTAAAAGATATATCTCGGACAATCTGTTACAACTTTTAGCATAAAACTGTCCCAGTAGCTGATGCAAGAGTGATTCTATGTAGAAATGCATACCAACCTTTGTAGTTTTCTATTACAGATAAAAGGGTTCTAATAGCAGCCACTCCTGCTGACACATCTTCCTCTTCTCTCATAATCTTTAGAAAGATTTCTTGGACTTCTGTAAATGTAAAATTGACCAAATATTGTAAAAAATTGTTTATCGGTGATACAATAAATTCTATTTTGGATATGTGTTTCATACCTTCTTTTTTCATTTTGTTGTCAAGAAGTGATGGAATTTATTGAATTTAAATAAAAGAAAATTAGTTTTGTTTACGTATCACACAACATAACCTAGAAAATAAATGTCACTAAGCTATCCTATCCTGTCAAGTGTCAAAGTTGTCTTGTCAAACCGATTCGTTTTGAAATCATTTTCGATTCCGTTCTAAAACCTTAGAAATTAGAACAAGAGTAATAGTAGTAGTATTTAGAGCATATCTTTACAAACACGTACAAAACAATGGTCCTCTTGAAGGTCAGAGTGCGGAAACCAATCCCAGTAATATAGAATATAATTATATTTTTAGTCATTACCGAAAGTGCTCACTGCTCCTATTCTAGTAAGCATTTTCTTAACGATTAATAATATCACGATGTTATTATCATTATTCAACCGAAAGATGTCCACTGCTGGACATAGGTAGGTATGCCCTAAAGATAACAATAATGATACTTTCAGTAGCGCCATCAGGATGGAATTTGGTGTGGACAAATGTGCAGTCATGCATGTAAAGCAAGGGGAGATTATGGAATCCGAGGGAATTCAACACTCAGATTCCATACACCTTAGATCCCTCTCCTCATCCGAAAGCTATAAGAACTTGGGTATGTCGGAAGCTTTAGGCATCAACGTTGCTGACATGAAGCAATCGTTGAAGGAGCGCTTCTTTGATCACCTGAAGAAGGTACTAGTCTTCTTTCAGGCGGAAACAAGGTGCGCGCCTTCAACGGTTGGGTCATGTCAGTTTTGATGTACTCTTTCGGCATACTCAAATAGAGTCAGACCGAACTCGATGCTCTGGATAGGAGAGACCGTACACTGCTGACCGCAAACCAGATGCATTACCCACGATCATCGGTAATGAGATTGTAAATCCCGCGGAAGTACGGAGGTCGAGGCTTTTTAAATGCGAAGACCCTCCACAACCGCGAGGTGTGCAATCTCAGGGATTATTTTTTAAAAGCTGAAGTGGGTATGCACCGTGATGTGGTCGCAGTGGACAAGGGGCTCACCCCACTCTCCATGGCTAAAGAGAACTGGCGCAAACCTGTGGTACTTACTACCGATGACCGCAAGCAGGTATGGCAAAGCAAGGAGCTTCACAGACGCTTCTATCGGGCTCTACACGAGCCCGATGTAGATTTCTTAGCGTCTGTATCCTGGCTACGCTTCGGTGACCTCTTTGGGGAAACTGAAGGTTTTGTTTGTGCGTTTATGGACGAAGTTATTTTGACGAATAATTACCGGAGACATATTTGAAGGACGGGACGGTTGGCGTGTGTCGGGTATGCCACCGTCCGGGTGAGTCCATCAGCCATATTATCTCTGGTTGTTCTCGTCTGGCTAACGGCGAGTACTTGCACAGGCATAACCAAGTGGCCAGGATTATTTCACCAGCAACTTGCTTTGAAATACAAACTTGTGGACTCTGAGGTACCGTATTACAAGTATGTGCCCGACCCAGATCTCGAAAATGACCATGACACGTTGTACTGGGATCGGTCTATCATTACTAACAGGACTATTGTCGCCAATAAGCGAGAACCTCGTGAAAGCTGAGAAAAAGAAACAAAAAAATATCTCAACTTAGCACACGAGGTTGTTGACATGTGGAATGTGACCACGGCTGTCATTGTGCCGATTGTCGTAACGGCCAATGGCCTGATGGCCGAAAGCCTCGACCAACATCTCTCGAGGCTCTCGTTAGGCGGTTGGATCAAGAGCCTGATTCAGAAGGCAGTACTACTCGATACAGCTCGTATTGTGAGGAGGTTCCTGTCTCTGCAGCCCTAACCACCGGTAGCTTGGACCCTGCTCCCGATACCGGCGGACCTCTATTTTTTATAAATGTTTTTTTTTATATCTTTTTATTTTAAGAAATATTTAAAAATGTAAATAAATAAGAAAGAAAGTTAATAAACGAAATAAGGCCGCTATCCCACTGGCGTATTACGAGCGTTGGCGCTTCTCCAACGTCTGCGCAGCGCCAACGTTGCAGAGACGCGATGTTAACGTCGCGAGTTTCTAGTATAATCGGAGACAAAATGGATTCCGACGAGAAAACATTACTGTCAGCTTTGCTACTTCGACGAAAATTACGTAAAAGAAAAAGAAAGTCTCATCGTCAATTTTGGGAAAATCGTTTTGGTCCAATCGATTATAAGAAAGTGAATATTTCGCACTGTACTCTAATAATATTAAAAATAATGAATCGGAATTTTATGATCATTTGCGAATGCCGGAGACTACATTTGACGAACGGCGTGGTTGTACCTGTTGCCAAAAAACGCTAGAAATTCGCGACGTTAACATCGCGTCTGCGCAACGTTGGCGCTGCGCAGACGTTGGAGAAGCGCCAACGCTCGTAAAACGGCAGTGGGGCAATTGCGTAACATAGTTACAGTAGGAATCGGTTTCATTTTGACACTTCAACAACATTCATTGCGCTATTTACGTTGTTGAGCAGACAAATTTTTAGAACTTAAGAAGCAATGGATTAACATTTTGCTTCAAAATAATTCAGATTCCGATTGATAGTGTGTTACGCAATTAGGGTGCAGGTACAACCACGCCGTTCGTCAAATGCAGTCTCCGACATGAGAGGTGTACCCGTGGCCATCTGTGGTCTTCTCCATCAATTCCACTTCATCAAATGATTATTTCTGAATGCAAATGCATGACTTGTGGTTGAATATATCAAAATCACTGTGTTTCCTATAGTATTTGAGGAGTTCCCTCAATTCCTCATGGATGCTGTCATCAGAACTGGATTTTGATAAAAATGGGACCAGTCTGGAAGTTATGACCTTTCAAATAAAAATGAATTTTCCAAATCGGTTTATAAATGACGGAGTACTGAGGTAACAAACATAAAAAAAACATAACCGAATTGATAACCTCCTCCTTTTTTTGAAGTCGGTTAAAAACACAATATTAAGGCGAAAGCGCCAGGTAGCCCGGGAAGTTCAAATTTTCTGCTGTTTTTTGCAATTTGCAAGTCAGTACTTATTAGATTGTATGTTGATCAAAATATGATTCGCGACCGTAAAAAGTATTTATTTACAGAATTATATAAATTAAAGTCATTAATTCAACTCTTTAAGACCAGGTAAATCTATTGAATGACTATTTTATGAAATCTTAACAATTAGGATAAATAATGATAGGTACCTACTTTATTTAGTTGGGTCACAAATATATCAAATTGGACGTAGCCACGCTTGGATGACTTGTTGAGGTAGATAATTATTAATATTGGTATCAAGTATTTTGACAGACAAATTCAAACACTTTGGCCACTTCCCAAAACTCTGAAATCTGCGATCTATTAGGGGGCTACGAGCTGTGGGCGTTGACGATAACTGTTATTGCTACTATGAATGTATAATTACGGTAACTTTGATTGTCCACAGTGTAATATAATACTAAGCACCTACAAACAGCATAACATCACACCTGAGGGTTAGGCAATTTAGGCATAGGCGTAGATATCTTCGCCAGTATTGCCATTGTAAGTTGTACCAATGCATGTATTAGGGGATAGGGGCGAAACTATTGCTATAAACCGGGCACACACATAGATTCCGGGCTGCTCCTGATTAGTTAATTCTTATAGGAATAACCCCGTAATACCTTGCCCGACCTGAGAATCGATCCCATGACCCCGCGCTCAGCACTCGCACTTGCGACCACTCACAATAATTGTGTGTCTGTGTGTTTGTGTGTGACATTTCACACTTGGTAATGGCCTGCCACGATACTAGGGCAGACCAGTACTTCTGTGTATGTGGTCTCTACAGAACTACTACAGAACAGAAAAAACAGGGTACTATACCTACTTAAATGTCTGATATTTATTGTTTTTAATTTGAGGTTTTAAAAAACTGGAAGGAATAAAATTGGTAGGTATCTAATATACAGAATATAGGTAAACAGACGTATCACATACGTGTAATACTATCATAAATCATTACGTAATGTAGATATTTTAATTAATGATATATCCGTAATCAATAGATAATCCCAAGTCGCAATAACAGCGGCGATAAGTCCCCTCTTTGAGGAGTGGCTGGAGAGGCGCCACGGCGTCCTCACCTTCCGCCTGACGCAGGTCCTCACCGGACACGGGTGCTTCGGGAGGTACCTGTCCCCGATAAGGCGGGAGGAAACGCCCGGGTGTCACCACTGTGTGGATCGCCCGGAGGACACGGTGGAGCATACGGTGGAGGTCTGCCCGGCTTGGGCGGAGCACCGCCGTGTCCTCGTGGTAGCGATCGGCGGCAGCGATCTCTCGCGTCCGGCCCTGGTCCAGGCCATGGTACGGAGCGAGAGTACATGGGAAGCCATTACCTCCTTCTGCGAAGCAGTAATGCTCGCGAAGGAGGAGGCGGAACGCGTGAGGGAGAGGCAAGCTTTGCGCCCTCACGCCCCTAGCCGCCGCAGGAGACGCCCTGGGCGTCGGGAATTGGCAGCCGATTCCCGGCCACCGTAGGCGCGGGCTTGCGGACGGCGAGCAATGGGTAGCTCGCCGTCCGGTAAAGACCAAGCCCGAGTCGACGGCGCGTTGTGTTCCACGCGCGCCTCAAAGAGATGTCAGCACTATTGACGGGGTCCGCTAGGGCCGATGCTAGCTAGGGTTGCGGGATGTTCGAAAGAGTTACCGTGGCCACGGCACAGGCAACAGAAGGAACACGGGTGGGTTTTAGTCAGTAAAAGTCTGACACGCCCTCCCGCTCCGCCCAGAGCGGGAGAAGTCATTTGATGATTTCCCATCCACAAAAAAAAAAAAAAAAAAGTCGCAATAACAACTATGCTATAGGTAGGCAACTATCTCAGGCTCAGCTAACCCTTAACTATTAGCGCCATCTGTTATCGAGTACACGGAACTAAATTGAGCGGGAACGCTTTTCTTACATCCCGACTTTTCTTATAGGCTCGTAAGATTTTCTCTAACATTTAAAGGAAACGACGCTGCTGTGTTCTTAGTTATTAGTTAGCGAGGGAAAGTCATGGCCACCGCTCTCTAAGTTGACGTTGGGTAAAGCAAACTGTTGCTGGTAGCTGCGTAGGTTAGACGCGTTCGTGGACGTATCATTTGTTTATTAAAACACCGGTCAGGCGGTATTCAGTGTTAAACTATTGTTTGATTGGAAAAATAACATGGGAAACTCAGCATCTGTCAAGTTGAACGACAAACGGCGGTGGCAGTAAGTTATATTTTGTTTAAATGGCTTTGTTAATTATTAATTAATAGTTGGTAGTTTGACATTTTTGTCGTTACCACTTCTATGGGAATTATAAATAACTTTTGTGAAGTCCAGGTAAGTAGGTTCTAGGTAGGTAGTCTTTTAGTCAGTCATAGCAGTTTTACTTTTTTAAAGTTAGGAAAAGTTACCTACTTAATTGACTATACCCTTATAAGTTATAGAGATACCGTTCATTTTATTTACCTGCAGTTCTATCTTGTCACATTAATATATTTAGTAAGTAGGTACCTACCTGTTTTGTTTATATAGATGAAGTTATGCTCATTTGTTTGTAGGTATTAACATACAAAGTATTCCGCTTACTTATATATTCTTATAAGCCTGGTACATCTATTGTGCATAAAATATAGTAAAATGTACCATAGTGATAAATGAAATGATAAATGATTTTTATTTCTGTAAGTAGGTTTATACAAACACTTTTACATGTCAAACATTTTTAATTTTTTTTTAAACTAGATGAGGCCGGCGTTTCCTATCTGACTACTCTGAGAAGAAAGGCCGAAACAAACTCAGAGGTCACAGTCTCTTTTAAAGTCTAGACATAATCTTGGTCAGATCATGTGAAGACCATGTAGGTTGGTGTCTGAAATGGTCTTTTGAGGAAAGAACCACACAGATTGAGTAGTTATTAGTATTCAGATAAAAATATAAGGAAGAAACTTAGAAAGTTTAAGTCATTCCTTACAGACTATATGCCAAGGGCAATCCAGAAATAGGTACCTTTGTACCTTTGTTTACCCATTAATGTCACTGTAGGAAAGTCAACTACACAATCGCTAGATACGTGTTTCTTTTACGTAGCATAGCACGTCCGTAAAAATATCGCGGCAGGGTTTTATCGCGCACTGGATTTTCAATTCTCGATGTTGAGCCGAGCATTGAGAATCCAACAGAGTGAATACCAGCACGTCGAAAAAACTGTTGAATTTCAACTCTCGGAGCTAAGCAGAGCGTTGAATATACAGTGCGTGAAAAATAATCGCCGCGATATTTTTACGTCCGTGCTATGTCGGCGCATAAGTAATGTACATACGACTATAATGATGTATTGTTCAGATTGCTCGTCAGAGATTTTTATCTCGATAAGTGCAGTGATAACATTATGTTCTATTAGTCAGCTATGTATACATGTGTTTAATATTATTTACTGTATGTGTGTATGGAGACGGTATTGTTAGGAGAGTTACTTAAATAGACGTTTTACTTATAGTCCGATAGATTATTTTTCTTTATAAATAACGTAAATGAAGTAAACGTAAAATAAGCTACACGTTTGTAACGGCTTCATTGGTTTAGTCTAGTGGTCGAGATTGATTCTCAGATCAGGCAGTGTTATTGGGTTTTTCCATTAGAATTTTCTTAGTAATAATAGCCCAGAATCTAGATTACCATAGGCTCGCCCCCCTTTTCCGCCCTGCTTTGTTAAGAACTCGTTGCAGGAATGGAACCAGCGCGCAGGGCAATTTATTGCGTAACACACAATAGGAATCGGTTTCATTTTGATAGTTCAACATTCATTGCGTTATTTACGTTGTTGAGCAGACTTTTTTTTTCATATGAAGCAATGGATTAGCACCTGGATTATCGGATAGTGTGTTACTTACGCAATTAGGGTGCAGGTCTACAGGTTTACATCTGAACTTCTGAGTACCTACCTAAGATGCACTTGCTCAACTGTGTTGTATTTTTTTAACTAACAGGCACCTATCATAAACTTATTCGTTAGCCTGTGACCACTACAAACAAGGCAACTGTAGTAACACCGATGTTTTAAAACCCCATATTATTGTAATTTCGTAAACAAAACCTTTACCTTAACATACCTAGTTACATTAATTTGATAAAAAACTATTAACATTCTCCGTATCAGCAATTATTGTGGACATGTAATGGCAGTTAAAATAGACTGTTAAATATAGGCGTTTTGCAAATTACAATGAAAACGTGTTGAATGTACTTACTTGTAGGTAGGTACAAGCGTAGTGACGTCAAAAGTAAAAGTAAATGAGGAAATGGCAATTAGCGTAAACGTTGCATAGAAACCAGCTGACTGACGCATACACCCTAGAACCATCTTACTGATACGGTGACATTATGATATATGTATTTGTAGACAAATAATTAGGAACGACTGATAACGAAGTCACTTTTGGGGATAAACAAGTTGCTTTTACTTTTGTATTAACTTACAGATAACAACTTTGAACCACATGAAATAATAGCTTTATTTAATGATTCATACTCAATAATAAAAATAATTGCACTTCCTTAAAAAAATCAATTTATCGTAAATTGTCTGTATTTCAAAGTACTGGCCGCTGGACAAATAATAGGGAACCTTACTGACAATTTATCCTGCTAGAGGGCGCACCTGCATCGCTTGGTAAACAGAATAACATGGCGTCCGTCCAAAGTTCCTAAAGATTTTAAATTGTAAATAATTTTAATAATAAATGCATGTTATGAGACCGTGCCATCGCATTTTTTTTAAGTTTGTAAGTTTAATTATTTCGTAATCAACAGGTTTTAACAAATACATTTTAGAGGCCTTCTTTTAAGTATGGAGATATACACAAACAAAGCCTGTTAATGACAGAATCTATAACAAAACGGATACAATAAGGAATTTAAAACTAGAGAATTTACAAATAATTAGTTAGGTACTTGAATTTGTAATCTCAGACAATTTACATTTCATCCCCATTTACAAACGATACTGAGAGAAGCAGAAAAAATGGTTGCAATGGAATGGCCGTCGATCTCTACCTACCTGAGATAATTCGAGGCCGAATTAAGACATTGTAGATTGTTTCTATAGTATAATTACTGACAGGTATCGTACCAGTCGAGTGTCTACGTTAGGTAGCTAAGTTATAAGTTCCTGGTATTTACCTTGACCAAAAGTTCTATGCAGGGCCGGATTTAAGGGAGGACAACCGGGGCAACTGCCCTGGGCCTCCACAACTTATTGAATAATATTTTTCTTGAAAGTGTTTAATCATTTATTGCGAGACAAATCAAATCTTTTCAGCAAACATATTAGATAAGTAATAAACTTTAAATTATAGCCCTTATACAAATGGTACCTTGCTCATACTTACAGAACAATTTACAAAACGACCAAAGACATTAAATTACCTAAATCTTAAACTAATATTTTCTCAATTCAAGAAGTTGCTACATGCTAATTTGTTTCATGTCATGATCTTTAGTTTACGGTATTTTACTAAAACTATCGTGTCATCTTTGTTCAAGAGAACTGGTTCGCATGGTCATTAATAAATGCATTCTTTCATCCATGTTAAAAATCTAGAAGTGCATATTGTGTCATTTAGAATCCAAACGTCGTCGTTATCAGAGTATCATTTGATCAGTACATCATACACTGATCAAATGATACTCTGACGACGTGCTATTGCATAATCATCAAAGTTAGTTCAGTGTAGTTTGTGATCCAAGGGATGTAAAGTGATATCCTAGGCTTGGAGCTTTATATACCTATGTAGTCTTGTAATTTGTTCTGGTGTTGTCGAAAATGTGAATCTTTCAATACAAAGTGAAACATTGAGTTCCGAACTGGGAATCTTCATCGTCACATCAGGTAAGCAAATAATCAGACCGAGACAATTCCTTGGCCTCGTAAAAACTATGGATTTTAAGGCCATTTTATGTTTGTGTGGGTGGCGAAATTTTTAATGAAGTCTTTGACTCGTAATTAATGTTATTTGTATTTAATTTACCTAAAAAGCAGTGATGCTATATGGGAGACACAGCTTGCAGTGACAAAATTAAATAGGTACTATGTGCCCGCCGTATGTTAATACAAAATAAGTAATTAGTTAACGTTACTTGTACCTATGTATAGTTTACAAACTTTTATACTGGTTGTACGTAATCCATCGATCGATGATAATTTTAGAGGACTAGGTAGGTACTAAAGTATTCCATTGTGCCATTACAACTTTAAATAGCTCTCTATACAGACGAGTTTAACTATTTCATTAGAATTATAGCTATTTCATTCATGAACTGAAACTCAGCGTCCACGAAACTTTGAATTCATACATAATAAACCATAAATATACTAGGTAAGTAAGTTAGTTTACGTTCTTAGTTATAGGTAGGTACTCGTTTTTATCAGATTATCGCATTTTGTGTTTTTCCACTTACCTAGAAAATTTAATAAAATAATGAACAATCATTGAAGATAAGATTCTTGAAACCGAGGTTGCCGAAAACCAATCCTAGGCCAATTGTTAATTTGGTGTTCCTTATCGAATGTACCATCGCGGACATTTGCGGTGAACCACTTTTCAACCTTATTACCTCAGCAATAAGATCGAAAAGTGATTCACAGCAAATGTCCACAATGGTACCTTGATGATATACATAGATACACCCGATGCTGAGTAATGTCCATATCCATTGCTGCCTTTATTACGACTAGTCATGTAGTTTAATCATCAGCTTTACCTACCTATATGTTACACTGTGTCCTAATCGCAAGGCTTGTTTTAAGTTTTTTATTGATTTTATTAGACCTTACGGAATTTTTAGTTTTCAGACGGATATCATTCATACGTCACTGTTGTTGGGGTTCGTGGCTAAATGATAACAGCCGCACGGGTTGATCTAAGGTTAAGCTACGCTTGCCGCAGTCGGTTCGTGGATGGGTGACCATCCATTGCATATCGAGACCCCTCCATGCCTCGGAAAGCACGTTAAGTTGGGCCGGTCCTGGCTGTCATTCGTATATCTTTGAGAGTCATTACGGGTAGTTAGAAGCCCAAAAGTGACAACCAGTCTTGCCAAGGGGTATCATGTTACCCAGTAACTGGGTTGTGGAGGTCAGATAGGCAGTCGCCTCTTGTAAAATACTGGTGTTCAGCTGCATCCGGTTAGACTGGAAGCCGACCCCAATATAGTTGGGAAAAGGCTAGGCAGACTGAATTGATTAATACGTCACTATTTTAGATTTAACACTATTTGTCTAGTAATGCTATTGAATTTTGCTCGACGAAATGGCATTTTGAAGAATGGATTATGGCACCCTGTATGTTTCTAATTATAAATATAACCCTACAACTATTTAGTTATTCAATTAGAAATATGTACCGGTCTAACAAAAAAAAAAAAAAACTAGAATGCATTGTTAGGACTTGACCTAGTTACCGATTAGAAATACTTCCGCTTATTGACAGGTTTAATAGATTATTTAATAAGTTGTGGAGGCCCTGGGCAGTTGCCCCGGTTGCCCTCCCTTAAATCCGGCCCTGCATAGAACTTTTGGTCAAGGTAAAATACCAGGAACTTATAACTTAGCTACCTAACGTAGACACTCGACTGGTACGATACCTGTCAGTAATTACACTATAGAAACAATCTACAATGTCTTAATTCGGCCTCGAATTATCTCAGCCAGGTAGAGACCGACGGCCATTGCGTCAGATATCGGCTATAATATCAAGATTTATGTTCCTAAAGCACATTACAAAGTAAATAATTGTGTAAAACGTTTTATTCGTTCATTCACATTTAACTCTATTTGGCAACAGAGAAACTGTGTCTTGAAATTCCCATATTCTGTACAATTTAATTACCTTATGTATGAGTATGGTTTCGGTCTATTATCATTTCAAATAGCCAATCATTTGAATATTGATAAGTGTCGTCACATCATACAGGGTGTTAACAGTTTTAACTGGAAAAATGCCGGAATTGAAAGAAAATATACACGGTCGTAATCATTTAGCCTTATGCAAGCAAATCAGGGACGACTCAATAGGTGTAATTTAGATTAGACGGAGTTTTTTTTTTTCTCATTTGATAATCTGACAGCGTGACAAGGCAACCCTGACACATAACTGTCGTGGTTCAATAGTTAATGCAGTCATTATACACATATGATTACTTTAACCAAAGTATAACCACACATCAGCTCCACTATATGATACTTTAGAAACTAACCAACAAATGCATCCACAATTTTCCAAACAAAATAAGTGTGGAAAAGTTAGTATAAGTATAATGTACATAAATATTATATTTTCACTTTCTACCATGACAGGCATAGAACACTCTCCCCTGCGTATGACTATAAGTATGATTATGCGTGGACGCAGGAATTCGCGTAGTTTCGTCACACAGTTGCAAGTAACTTGACTACCATTTTACTGTAGTTACCACACAGTCATTTGAGTAACTGTTATGGTTAAGTGGAGTTTTAGAATAAACTGCATTCGTTTAATAGGTGTTTCTGTTTATGTTTACATTTACTAATCTTTTATGACTTTATTGCATGTAAACCATGAAATTATTTAGCAATAGGCAGTCTTAAGAGATTTTCTTCACAATAACTGGATTTTGGTTGTGATCTGTTCCTGTTCTGTCTTAATTTTCCTATCTTTCTCTCTTCCAGTGGAAAATAGATATCCGTTTTCGTTCAAAACACACCCAGAGAAAATCATAGTGACTAAATCAATGACGACAAAGAAATATAGCGAGCTATCAAACACAAGGACTTACCTACCTGTTATCAAGTAGGGCAAAACTTGGCTAATTCGTGATATGCAGCTATTCGGTGATAGATAATTGTGTTTTATTACCAAGTTACTACTGACTTGATAAATGTACATTTTTCAATCATTATAGTATTTGCCACATTTTTAGATATAAGTTAGCAAAACTTATTTTGTCTACTATATCACAGTAAATTTAAAAAATAGTCTGATCAATGAATCGAATTTTACAAGTAAAAAACAAAACTATCACCGATTACCCAAGTTTTGCCCTACTCTTCATTATACTCCATTCAAAAGAAAATTAATTAAGACATGACAGATACAGATTCAAATCCCCCTTCTTTAAACCTTTAATCCTGATCCAAAACACAAAGCCTATAAAGCGCATATAATTAATGTTAAGACTGTCGGTGTGTCATCACCGGTGCGCAAGAGTTGACTCATCGCTCAACGTCGCGCAGTCATTATGGCGGCCACTTTTTGTCTATGTCTGACTTGCAAAACTTATGTGATGTCCGGTTACATCAAACTGTGATTGTACGAATAGATCTTAATGCTTTCGCGGAAGATGAACGAGACACAATAGAAGTTTTATTAACCGACTTCAAAATAAGAAGGAGGTTATCAATTCGACACGTATGATCACAGAACACTAATACTCCCGTATGATGTATGTAATGTTATTGGAACTGCAAGATATTGACATATGATAATAATCTATTGGGGCTTTCAATCAAATATACAAAATTTTATAGTTGTATGTGTGTTTGTCCACGCATTTCTCCGAAACTCTTAATCGGATTGTAACTATTCTTTTTTCATTGGCTTACATTTACTTCAACTTAGGGAACAGTGCAAGTTTCATCAAAATCGGTTCAGAAGTTTTCAAGATATGGAGTAATACGTGTAATTGTGACGGTTCTTTCGGAAGTCGGTGGCAAAAAACAGAATACAGATCTCAAGACGCCGATTTCCGAAATTAAAGTTATTTCATAATTGTGAGTTAATTTCTTTTTGAATCGATTTAATTTATTTAAATTACTTATTTATGGTTATGACGTCTATAATAGACGTCAAGCGCGCGCGAAAGCGATACGAATGTGCCATGCCAATACCCGTAATAAAAAAAAACGTTCAAAATCTAGTCGATCTTATCTCAGCGACAAAGTACTAATTTAAAAAAATTAAATCGACTTCAAAAAGAAATTAATTCAAATTATGAAATAACTTTAATTTCGGAAGTCGGTGTCTTTTTTTTTTTTTTTTTTTTTTTTTGTGGATGGGAAATCATCAAATGACTTCTCCCGCTCTGGGCGGAGCGGGAGGGCGTGTCAGACTTTTACTGACTAAAACCCACCCGTGTTCCTTCTGTTGCCTGTGCCGGGGCCACGGTAACTCTTTCGAACATCCCGCAACCCTAGCTGGCATCGGCCCTAGCGGACCCCGTCAATAGTGCTGACATCTCTTTGAGGCGCGCGTGGAACACGACGCGCCGTCGACTCGGGCCTGGTCCTTACCGGACGGCGAGCTACCCATTGCTCGCCGTCCGCAAGCCCGCGCCTACGGTGGCCGGGAATCGGCTGCCGATTCCCGACGCCCAGGGCGTCTCCTGCGGCGACTAGGGGCGTGAGGGTGCAAAGCTTGCCTCTCCCTCACGCGTCCCGCCTCCTCCTTCACGAGCATTACTGCTTCGCAGAAGGAGGTAATGGCTTCCCATGCACTCTCGCTCCGTACCATGGCCTGGACCAGGGCCGGACGCGAGAGATCGCCGCCGCCGATCGCTTCCGCGAGGACACGGCGGTGCCCCGCCCAAGCCGGGCAGACTTCCACCGTATGCTCCACCGTGTCCTCCGGGCGATCCACACAGTGGTGACACCCGGGCGTTTCCTCCCGCCTTATCCGGAACAGGTACCTCCCGAAGCACCCGTGTCCGGTGAGGACCTGCGTCAGGCGGAAGGTGAGGACGCCGTGGCGCCTCTCCAGCCACTCCTCAAAGAGGGGACTTATCGCCGCAATTGTGGCGTGCCCAGCGCTGGGTTGCGACAATCGCACTCTCCATGCCGCCATGAGATCCTGCCGGAGCTCTGTCCGCCGTGCCGCGATTTCTCGCGGCAACGGAGTTACGCCCCGGCGTCCTGCCTCCTCGCGCCACTCCCAGATGTGCGCGAACTCCCAGATGTGCGCGAGAAGTCGGTGTCTTGAGATCTGTATTTTAGTTTTTTGCCAGATTGAGAACGTTCATAAAATTATGGGAATTGGTATACAGGGAGGATCAAATCTGTCTGGGACTTGTTCCTTGTTAAAGATTTCATCAGTGACTTACCTATTTATTCGCTGTGCCATGACAGTTCGTAACCTGACTTAAGAATAAACTAGACTTTACAGTTTTCGTTTCACTAAGTATTCGTTTTTCCATTCAGCACATCATACATTACGACACGTGGTGAAATTGTGAAAATTGCTCTTTGGTCCAAACAGTGGTGAACCTTGTAGTTGGCTGTATCATTTTAGTTCGATAAACTACAGGATAATGTTATTATAAGTATTTCCATGACTACCCAAAATTTGAATGATGAATCAGCTTGTAATTACACCCAGCAACAGAGCCTAAAGTATTACTATTTATGCAACAAAAAAATGTTACTAACGCGGCAAAGTAAAAAAAAAATGAAGAGCTTCGTCCATACAAAGTCTACATTTGGTTTTTACATACCTAACATCACGCCTGTATTCCTCGAAGGGTTAGGCAGAGGTGCACCTATATTACTCCCACATTTCGTCAGTTAAGTCCCATGTGACAGAGGGTGAGCCTATTACCACCAACCGGGACAGGTACAGTTCCAGACTCCGGGCTGCTACAGAGAAATTCCAGATGGGAAAACTAATAACACTTTGCCTGACCCGGGAATCGAACCCAGGACCTCATGCTCAGCAGTAGCACTTGCGACCACTAGACCAACGAGGCAGTTGGTTTTTACGTATGTCTAATCTAATAATAATAGTAAAGTTTACAGTCCATTCACAGTTATTTTGCCTCTGACAGCAGCAACCCAACAGAAACCTTATTGCAACGACTATATTGATCACTGTGATTTTGACAGACTTCTTAATGGCAGCAACCCAACAGCAACCTTATTGCAATGACTATAAAGATCACTGTGATTTTGACAGACTTGTTAATGGCAGCCACCCAACAGAAACCTTATTGCAACGACTATATTGATCACTGTGATTTTGACAGACTTGTTAATGGCAGCAACCCAACAGAAACCTTATTCCAACGACTATATTGATCACTGTGATTTTGACAGACTTGTTAATGGCAGCAACCCAACAGAAACCTTATTCCAACGACTATATTGATCACTGTGATTTTGACAGTGATGCACAATCACAGTTAAAATAAGTGTGAACGCTCTGTAAGTTGGAGTTTGATTTCTCGTCTAGTCTCTGGTTGTTCATAACGACCTACTGCTAAGTACTGGTATTATTGGTATAAGCCGGTATTGGTATTTCCAATAGATAGTTACCACAAACTTGTGCAAGCTAGTACGGTACCGCGTTCGCAACAGAAACCTCAGCAGTTTTACGTGCATGATAACAACAAACTAATGCTAATACGTGTGCTACATTTCAAACGTGCTACATTGAGTTGTATTCTGCCATACTTAGATAGTCATAATAAAACGGATAAAAACATCCCAACGGATCGAGCGAGGCGTCACGTCGTCGGTCGTTAGTTTGATTCCCACCCGTTGCAATTGGCGTGAACCCTATCACAAGCAAGTCAAGTTATCAACAGGGCCGTCTTTGCCATTGGCCAATCTGGGCAAGTGCCCAGGGCCCCGCGATCCATGCGGGGTCCACTTAATTCCTGCCAGCGTCGGCGTCGTAGCTAGAGGCTGTCAAAAGAAAAACTAAGTAAATCTCAGAAGGGGTGCTAACATTTTCGAGCTCGCTTCACTTGCTCATAGAAACATCCTACGTCTTCTTAGTTCCCAAACTTTTCTGTATAAGTTGACAAAGTAACTACTATTTCTGTATGAACGGTAAAAATAAATCCTAAAGGCCTATGCTGCACACGAAATCTTTGCGGTGCAGCGCCGCAACGCATTGTGTGCATCGGCTCTAACCTATCCAAGGCGGGGTGCTCTAAACTTTGAGCTCGCTTTTGCATCCTGCATTCTCCATATATCCTAAAGTGCCCAGGGCCTCCAATAGATTAAAGGTGGCGCTGGTTATCATAATTTGTTTCTGTTCATCCTTCCCTATCTGTTTGGAAAGGTTGCGATGCGTACCTAGCGCTAACCAACCACCAAGAGAACTACCTAGTGAATAGCTTCATTTTCGCAAAAAGAACGCTTTTGGTTGGGTTTCAAAACGGTTTCGCTACGCATTCTGGCACACACCTTGTAGAACAGTAGCTTTAATATTTTTACCAAAATAACTCCACACTTAAAGACCATATCTTAATAAATATTATTTGTAGAATTTCAATACCACAGTAGGTATGCTGACTGCTGACCCCACTAAGCGATAAGCCTCGTATAGGTTAAACGTCTATGCACTAACATCTAGATAATCGTAATCAGCTGCATTGCTGTACTCATTTATTCACCACTTCCCCATTTTATGAATACTTAATTCGATTCGGTAAAATTAAGGAGTAAAATATAATTATGAGCTTATTGGTTGATTCGCACGTATTCACTAGCCCGAATTGGCCGAATAGATACTTTTAAATAATTAAGACAATTTTTTTTGTGGCGATTCGCACGAAGTTATTTTATTTGTAGGCGAATCGACTACTCCAGAAATATTAGGCATTTGGTACATTTTGAATTTTATGCAATAAAGTTAAGAAAAAACATAACACATAACAAAACATCACGTCTTGTTTTTTCAAAGGGTAAGGCAGAGATGCACCAATATTACACCCACATATTGCAAGTTACGTTCAAGTCCCATGTAATAGGGGGCGAGCCTATTGCCATTAACCGGGCACAAATCTAGACCCTGGGCTGCTACTGAGAAATTCCAGATAGAAAAACCCAATAACACCTTGCCCGACCTGGGAATCGAACCCAGGACCTCATGCTCAGCAGTAGCACTTGCGACCACTAGACCAATATTAGGCAGTCAAGAAAAAAGTACATTAGAAACTACATTTACTAATTCAAAAAGTGCCAATTTCCTAATACGTATTTCAAGCTAGAGTTGTCGATTCGCCCATATATAAATTAACTTCGTGCGAACCGCCACAGAAAAATAACCTTATTTAAAAGTGTCGATTCGCCCAATTCGGGCGAGTAAATTGGTGCGAATCGACCAATAAGCCGTAAAATGCTTTGACATTATTATAGATTCGAGTACATTCAGGATTGGGGAGCTGCACTCAATTAGCTTTGCCCGACCTTCCCCATTCAATGATTAAAAGTGATAGCTATGTGTCAAATTGTAGGCATTCTGGCTCCGACGATGGTTTAAGAAGCATAGATTATAATTTGAAGAATATTGTTGCTTTTGAGCCCAACCCTGAAGTACAAAGCATCAATGATTTACCAGAAAAGATATCTTTAAAAGGTATAGAGTACAATCTATTATCTGTTATTTAATTTGTGCCATCTTCGACTCCCGAAGGTGTAGGATATTACAAATCGCATTGCTGACGAGAGTCGTAATGGCAATGTTACGATGATATGTCTAGTAGAGTTAATATAAGTTGTATGAATATGACTGCTCATTGTTTAATATACACCAAGAATATTAATTATTTATCATTCATCAATAACATCATGTACCTACAATTCTATTTATTAAAATTATTCTCTATACTAGAGTGTATGATTTCTAATCCACAATGCAAATATATATCCTAAAAATATATGCTGTATGTGGCAAATTAAATAGGTATCCATTATCAAAAAAAACTCTTTCATGCGTAACATTTTTCTAGCAGGTACCTATGCCAAAAAAATAAAAAAATATACAAGGTGTAACTTAAATAACGTACAACCTCTCAAGGGGTCATTGTACTCATCATTATCAACAACTTTTACTATGGGATCCAACCTGAAATCGCGAAAAAAAAATCAGCTGCTCCCTACATTTATGTTCGCATAACTCGTCAAAATGTAATGAACAGTAGATTTTTTTTCGTCGCACGCGCGCGTCGCGTTTCGCGTCGTCACGTTTGGTCGCATAGTAAAAGTTGTTCATAATGATGAGTAAAATGATCCCTTAAGAGGTTGTGCGTTATTTATGTTACATTTTGTATAAATATGTTGAGGTACTAAGAAGGTAGTAAATATTTACAAAAAGATATTTTTTTTTTACAATAAACTTTTGATTTTTTATTTCGGAATATAATATTTACATAATATATAAGCTAACAGACTTAAAATAATAATATAATATGTACATATGTAAAAAAATATATATAATCACAGGGCATCAAAAAATTCGTCCGCATCGCTGTCAACAGGAAAAGTGCTCAAAAGGCTGGCAGCATTGCCACGTTGTATGGCGATGCTGATTCTTTGGCCAAAGAATAGGCCAGCCCTTTGGTCACGTCACAGATTACATAGTCACGTGAAGAGTCGACCAACCGCTTGGCGATGTCTCGGAAAACCAAGTGGGCACTTGGACCCCATGGCCCTAGTGTTTTAACCCCAAACGGCTAAATTAGTTGTGTTGTCTCGAAGTAAGAAAAAAAGGCATCCAGACACCCTGACGTCAGAATGTCTGACCATTTCCTTTACGCATTTTTGCGCTGTCAATCGAGGTACTAAATATTTGAAGTTATGTATCAAATAGTAGCAAAAAGGTAGTGCATTTTGGTATTTTCTAAACATCAAATATCTCTATTGGTCCAGGGGTTCTGACGCTTACACTTATTTTGAGTTCTCATTAATTAATAAATAGACTGAGCAAACTTGCAAACAGACAGACAGATCTTCCCTTTAAGATATAAATCACAAGGAAATTGTTTATAATTAAGTTAATTTATGTCACATCAATCTCTAATTAACAATTATATAACCTACCAATAGGTGTTGCCCTATCACGCTTTATAACATGCGTTGTCCTGCCCTTGGCCTGATCTTGACCATGCGCATACGTAGCTCATGCGAACGTCATGAATGTCATGTCCGCCATGACAGTTCGCGCGCATTTTATTGCTTGGTTCAAAACCTAGTATGTATTTGATCTCCTATTTTTAATTTCGTATTATGTACGTCGTGTCTTAACCGGCTGCTCGTCGAATGAAATCACCATGCACCTTTTGTAAATAACACTTTTTGCTTTACAAAACGCCCTGCAAGGTCATACCGTTTCTAAAAAACTAAGTTCTGTGCAAATATGTTAGGAGAGTAACTTATCTAAATCTACAAACAATACGTAACAAATGATTTAACAACGAACAGGTACTTTTTATTTACACCAAGAACAACCCCATTTAATGTCCAGAAAATCACTGTCCATTCCAAGGTTGCCTGGAAGAGATCGCAGTATGCGATAAGGCCGCCAATTGTATATTTTGTACTTTAAAATGTATCTATAAGTAATGTATAATCTGGTATGCAATAAAGTATATATATATAAATATAAATAAATAAATAGGTACTCAACGTAAACACAAAGTTGACTGACATCTTAACTATAGGTTGATGTTTTAAAACACCATTTATATTTTTTGAATAACTTTAGAATTCTTGTTATGATCCATATCATCGGTTACCGGTTAGTTTCCGAAAACCCGGTAATAACGTACCTACACAGGTTAATGATTTGGAGCACCAACTTGACTTATTTGATAAGGTGCGATTTATCAAGAATTTATTATATGCTTAAGTAGGGTACTTCAAGAATATTTATGATGTAAACAAAGTCTGGATGTGGGGTAACTTTAGATGCACAATCAGTCGCATACTGCTTATGCCATAAGAAGTTCGTCGCGAGTGTTCAAGTGTTATTAATTGTGATGGATATCCAAAGAGGAAAGAAATTAGTTGAAATGGCGTTAGCGAGGCAACCGCAGGAAGATGAAGGTACAATATTAAGTTTAACTTTAGATTCTATGATTTTATTATGTGAATGCATTTTTTGCAATTTGTGTGTACATTGCACATCAATGTTCATCAGTGCACATCAACCTACCCGAAACTGTCAAATATCTGTGATAGATTTTCAATTTTAAAGCAATGCAGTTAGGTTTATTTACGATTGTAATAATTTGATATTTTGGGGTAGGTTGATGCGCTGCCTACTGTACCTAATATTGAGAATATGTATCTCATTTTTCATTTTTAGGAACTGAAAATCAAATCAATACTTTAGAGAATGCAAGTATTGTAGACGATCCTGTGCCTTCGACATCATCGGGTCATGTTATTAATGTAATGTCCAGAGCAGAGATCGACTTTTCAAGTGATGATTCTGTGCAAGATCCACATTACCAACTACCAAGAATGACGCCTTCATCAGATAGTGAAGAAAGTGCAGTGCAACATACAGTGTCACCAAAAAAGAGTGTGCGTATTTTGAAAAGGGAGAAGAAAATGAAACGTAACTTAGGGCAAAGATACAAAACTCTGAAAGGAAAAGTTATACCCGACCGAGCAATGAAAGAGCTAACTCCATGCAGAATGAAGTGTATGGATCGCATAGCATTTGCCGATAGACATGCGATATTTACCGAATATTGGCAAATGGGGACGTATAGTAAGAGATCTGCATACATGTCATCTTTGATAGAAATTGAAGATAAATCTACACAGAGAAGACGTGCCACTGACCCTGAGAAACAAAAACATCGTATGAAAACATACAAATATTCCTTTAGTATAAATGGGAAACGTGAACCTGTTTGCCGAGGTTGCTTATTAAAAACTTTAAATGAAAGTGAAAATTTTATTAAAACAGTGGCTTTAAAAAAAAGAACTTCTACAGGTGGAACGCTAACAGATGATTTACGTGGCAAAACTGTACCAAAACATAAAATTTCAGACGAAAAACGGCAAGAAATAAAGTCACACATTTTGTCTTTTCCAGCATATGAAAGCCACTATACTAGAAAGAGTACGTCAAAAAAGTATTTGCCATTTCACTTGACTATGCAGAAAATGTACGAACTATTTTGCGAAAATAGAGAAAATCCACCATCCATCAAAATCTACAGCCAGGAATTTCATAAGTTAGGACTGTCGTTTAAAAAACCTCGTGTCGACACGTGTTACACATGTGACTAATTTCAGATGCAAATACAATTATGTCAAGTAGATCTAGAAAAAAGTAATCTTTTAGCACAACATGAACACCATAAAGCGATTGCTGATGAAGCATATGAAATGAAAAGAACTGATACACAACTGTGCAAAAATGACGACAAATTTCAGGTGTACACTTTTGATTTGCAGCAGTGTTTGCCTACACCTGCATTAAGTTCGTCTGTAGCCTTTTATAAGCGGCAGCTATGGACGTTTAATCTTACTGTCCATGACAACAAAACAGGTCAAGCTGTGTGCTATGTGTGGCACGAAGCCATTGCAGGTCGTGGGGCAAACCAAATAGCTTCCTGTATTTATAAACATTTAGAAAATCACGTTCCTGCTAACACCAAATACGTTACTTTTTATTCAGACACCTGTGGTGGACAGAATAGGAACTCCCATGTTAGTTCTATGTTTACGGGGTTTTTGCAAAAATCTCTTGAAATCGAGACTATCGATCACAAATTTATGGTTCCTGGTCACAGCCATCTATAAGTAGATACTGATCACGGCATTATAGAAAAGAAAAAAAAGAAAACGGAATTACAGATATTTCACCCGCATGACTGGATACAATTAATTCGATCTAGCAGCAAAAAGTTTAAGGTTATAGAAATGAAAAATAAAGATTTTTATGAATTTTCTACTGTCTTGAAAAGTGCTTTGGTTTCAAGAAATAAAGACACTGATGGTCGCCAGTTTAAGTGGTTGGAAAAAAGGTGGCTGCGTTATGAAAAAGAATTTGGGGTTATTTCTTATAAGGATACATTATGTATAAATTCGCCATTTTTCATTTTTAATTTCAAAAGAAGAGGATCAAGCATTCCAGATAATATTCCCATTATATCTATGCAACCATTGCCAATATCCAAAAAAAAAAGAAAGACCTAATGGATCTTTTACCGTTTATACCAGATATCTTTCATGAATTTTATGTAAATTTACCTACATTAGATAATTTACGTAACACCGATCCTGATATTTTAGAAGAGGAAGAAGAAGCTATCGATGTATAATCTAATGGGCTTGAAATCATTTGTAATTATGTTTTTTTTTATTAGTTGTTATATACTAACAAAATTATTTCACTAAGTAAACCTTTACACATAAGTCATACTAATATTATGTTCCGAATAACTTAAGTCACTTAAATAGGAAATTATGATATTTGCACTAAATTACTCTTTGGCACAAACAATCTATGTTTATAAACTATCCTTTTTTACTTTAATCTAATTAAAACACATATTTTTGTATTTTTAAAACGTTTTTTATTGTTCCTGAAAAGTTTGACTTTTTGACTTATGTGCTTTAGTTTGCCGACTCTAGATATGTACCTACACACTACACAGCACGCAAAGAACATTTGCTCTCTTTTACCAAGTTCAGCTTAAGAAGGAGTTTTTCAGAATTTACTTCAATGTGCACTACGTGTTCTTTCTACGTGTGCTTTCGCGTTGGATTTTTGAAGAATAAATACATACATAAATAATTCTTATCTACAAATATTATTTCTATTGCTTTAAATGTCACTTTATGATCTCATGGCTGATGAACCCTGGGGTCCCGGACCTTTGGACGGCGTACGAGGGGATTATTACTTTTATAATTTAGAGTCCAAATTTCAAATTAATTTATTTATTAATAATCTGGTTGTACAAGAACAGGTTAGACGGCGACCCACAAACTAGGCATTTGCCTGTATCTTGGGGGTCGGGTAGTAGTCCAAATAGTAAGATTCTATTAGGAATTTAATATAGTGCACATTCGATTCCGATCAACATCATTATTTACGCAGCCTGTATAAATAAACTCCCTTTATTTTGGAGCCTAAATTTTCTTACCCGTGCCCTTCTTTTTGTAACTGTAATTTCCTATGTTCGTTATACCTATAGACTCTCTTAAAAGTTTACAAATGTGCATTAATATTATCAACTTATAGTGTAGTTCTTTACCTACACTATTAACTCTGAATCAGCTGTTTATCACTCCACCAGAACTATCATTCTTAGCTCGAATGGATGTGATTAGACTAGTGATCTGTGTCACCGTTATAAACACTAGTCAAATCGTAGTGTAATCTCAAAGTCAGCACTTTATTGCTTATGTGACGCCGGCCAGTACGTACTGACCCACTGTGCTATCCATAATCCCGATAGGGAAATAAAAGTTCAGTGTGAAAACAGGTGAGTGTGTTCAAAAATGTATTTTAATTAGTACAAGTATGGGTACGCAACAATAGCTTTTATTTATATTAGTTTAAGGCTCATTTTTACAAATACGTAGGTAATCAGTGATCACGCGCGTTCAGTTTATTTATTTTTGCGCCGCGTGATGCAGGTTCACAGTTGGTCCAGTATCTCTTATTGATATTGATAACTCATTTATGTTCACTGGAAATCACTCTCCAACCTTTAGTTGTCATTTAGAGTTCGTAAGAGCTCCCTGAAAATAAGTTAATTTATTATTTATTTTAAAATATGTGTTAATTTAAATTCTATAACTTTACATAAGTTTATAAAAATAATAAGACTATTTTCTAAATTAATCAAACCTTTTTTTCTGAATTAAAAAACATACTTTTCATAAAAAAGTTTTAATTCAAAAATGGAATTCTTATCTCGCAAAGTAAAGTCACATGGTCAACTTGACGCACGTCAAGTAAATGGCGCGTCTGACACCAAAAATAAACGGTAAGCATTTCAAAACCTACCTATATGTTAAATTGCACCCGAGTTTATAAGTTAGGCGAAAAGTTGGTAAAATTTATTGTTATACCTTGAAGATACCTACTAAATAATAGTAATGAAAGGCAACAAAGAATTATTGACAAGTATGTTTCTTACATTTAATATTTGGTAGTAATCAAGGAGTGATCTCATATTATGATAACCAAAAAAATCAGTGAATGTGCGCTTTGATCATTTCTGATGTGACGATATTATCGTGGACGTCCACGTCACGTTATCACGATAACACAGGGATGTAAAATGTATGGAAATATTATATGAAGACGCTTTTAAATTTTCGTCCACGATATCATTATTAGCGTGTCCATACATTATATGGACGATCTCCTTCTTGTCGTTTTGTGTGAATTATCTAAGAGATATGTACACTAGTGCTTCGTACTACTATTGTTTACAGTATTTATTTTGATTTTATTTTCCATTTTTTTTTTTAGTAGTTACCCAGTTACTGAGGTCCACAGACTATTACCTGAGCACAACGCAGGGATTGAAAGTTTTGGACCGTTTTTCAGAAAGGTTATAAACCATTCACTTAGTAGGGAATTTATTATGCAAAAGTAGTGCCTATAAAGTTGTACGAAATTAGAAGGTATTAATTTGTAAAGTTGCTATTTTTGTATTTATATATCAGTTATTATGCAATGCGAGTGCGATTAGTAGAACTAAGAGATAAGATCATTTGTATAGGTATTATTTTATTATGCTAAATAATGTTTTAGGTACATATAAATATGCGAGGCATGATTAAGCAGTTCTTTTAAGCAAAATCATCTTTTCGTTAACTCTCACGCAACATATCATCTTTAATAATAATGTTTATTTAAACGATTAATATTAATGTGGGGTTTTTTAAATCTCTTCGGTTATCGGTGTTTAAAGATCGATGGTCTGGCCATTGGCATTTTCCCATTTCTATTGAATCCCAAGTTTAAAGGAAATTATCCCGGAATGCATCATAGTCAACGCTGTCTGAAAAGTAATCCGATTTGCGACAGAGTATTACCGGGCTACGACAGAAAATCTGTTATTTTCTCTCCTAATTTTCTGTAACTTGACAATTTGTGACAATAATGAGACATTGTTTGTTGCAGACCTATTCGTAACGTAAGAACATCCTATGTGCCGTGTTTCTGGCAAATAAATTGCTATGGCTTTTTTTCTTTTCTGTCTTATTTCAATAATAATTTTTTCTGAATAGTAGTTTCTTTATATTCGTATGACGTTACCAAAAAGTACATAAAAAACATGTTTCTTCGAATGACTAAATTAGTAAATTGTTTCAGATAGTGTTGTCTTATTAAATGAGCTGTCCTTGTGAAAAATACTGTCGTTCCTGTCCCGCGAGTCGTAGGTAGGCCGTAGAACTTCGTAGCGTAGCGTCGTAGCCTCGTAGCCTCGTAGCAACTTGCGTAGGCGATCCTGTGACTAAGCAACCTTACTTTTTTGTTTGTCTTGCTGACCTTAAGGTTTAAGCTGCGTTTCCACCAGTAATGAACGAGGATGCATAGCGAGGGATGTGTGTGAAACTAACGAATAAAATCGCTTCATTTTCATAGCTTGAGCTAAGCTCTAGTGTTTTTAATGGTTGGTTTTACGCACATTCGCCACTACGCCTCCTCGCACATCTCTGGTGGAAACGCACCCTTATAATGACTGCAAGGTACATTACGTTTTAATATTACCATGTTATTAAATATGATGAAAGAAGAGAGAAATTGTGTTTTTATAAATGCACACATGTAACACAACAATAGAAAGTTAGTAAAAAAAACCTGAACTCATTTTCAGGAGTTTCTGTAAGTCACAGTTTAGTATGATGTACTATCGTAGTTATTTATGTATTATAGCATTATAAGGACATATTTGTTTACGTAGTTAGAATTTGGAATTGTTGAGAACGAGGAAGTAATTTGTGAAAGTTTCCTGGAAACAACATCACAGCACTAAATCATCAAAGTATCAAAAGAACACAAAGAACTTTACCTTCATACCCCCATAAGTAGGTACCTACCTACATAGAGCATAGGAGAGATCGTTGCTTTTTATTTTGTCGGTAACTCTCTAGAGATAGAAACCAGGACTTTAGTACCTATTTATAATATTATTCTGAACTTCTGAAAAAACATTTTCTGGATAATGCTTTTTTCATTATCCAGAAAATGTTTTTTTCAAAAAAATGTTTTTTTCCAAGATTTTGTATGTTGAATGAAATAGATGGTACCTACTTATGTGTTTGTTTCCCAAATAAAATACTAAAAAAAATACAAAAAAAAATAACTTGCGACGACTGTTAGATCTACGAGTAACTCACTACACTGTTGAAGTTAAATTAATTAATTAGTTACCGATATCTATATAACTCAAAAGATACAAGAAACAATACCTACATGTAACCGCAGTTTCCTCACAGGCTCAGATAGCTGCAATAATGTCAATGACTCCAATAATAATATAATAATCATATTTTCAATGCGGTTTGACTATCGATTATTTAATAGGTAGTTAGTACAGCATAGTTATACACGGTCCTAATCAGAATCTATTCCTTAAAACAAAAGTTTTCCGTAGAAGAATAATTCAGAAACTAAAATTCTAACTCCTGTAACAATAAAAATACAGCTTAATCTTTAAAAGTAACTGACCTGACCTGTATTAATAAACTAATGCAAAACAATACCTACAACACAATTCCCACGCTACAGTACATGGGTCAGCGCCATCTGTTATCAAACGGAAGAGGCCGTACTGCGGTGACTACGTTATCACTGAAACATTTTCCTGCTTTCCCAGGAGCGAAACCGCGATGAGTCCAGCGCCCCCCGCACAGCGAGACAAAACGAGCGCCACGCTCGGCTCCGGCAAGCAGTCGTACGCGGCCAGCGCAGGAAAGTGTACGCACGACATGGAACGCGATCGCATCGGACTATGGGGCTCCGGAGACAGCACGGCTGCAAGCCAAGTCTCCGGTCTCGACCGCCTCCGCCACCCAGGACTCAACAAGGTAACTTTTAACAATGTTTAAAATGTATCTTTCATAATATTAAGATCGATGACCGCGTATTTTCAGTTAGGTCATGGTTTCGACTTGGCGGAAGTGTTCAGTTTTTACGGCAAATCGTATTATCCATGTGTGTATCAGTCTAGTTTATAGAGACAATCGAAAGTGTCAGGCGTCAATGTAGGTGTCAGCTTACATCCGCCGTGCAATTGTCATGTAAATGTTTGTTTTGAACTTTACACCCGGCGACAAAGTTCACGTGGTTCGTAATGTCAACAAACTTGCGGGATCTAAACAAGGGTTTCGTTACATTGTAATGTTTTGGTGAAAATGTTGGAAACAGATTTTTAATTTTGATAAACGGAACAGAGTGATGACAGATGAAATAGAGGCTAACATTGAAATATTATGACGATAACGATTGACCATGACTTCACATACATTGAAATGTATTGAATAAATTTCTAAGCTGCCAAGGTACATACAAACATACAAATCACAGGCTTTAATAGCACACGTTCAATAAAATAAATGATTGTTTACATAATTATGGAAGTGTATGTTACAGTTGTTAGATAATTCCTTGTTGTGATGGCAATAGACTCGCGAGCGTATTGCAATGAGGAAATATTTCGCCCCGACATTGGCACACTTCCGGCCCTCGGCATTTTTTATTGGCTAGTTATAAATAACAATATTTATATGAACTGCCTCGTCGGTCTAGTGGTCGCAAGCGCTACTGCTAAGCATGAGGTCCTGGGTTCGATTCCCAGGTCGGGCAAAGTATTATTCGGTTTATCTATCAGATAAATAGCCCGGAATCTAATTCATGGGACTTAAAAAAACTGGTGAAATGTGGATGTACTAAGGTAATCTCTGCTTAACCCTTCGAGGATTACAGGCGTGATGTTATGTCATTTATATTAACAAAAATATCAATTTCAAAAGACTTGTGTGGAATAGAGAAATTATGTGCTAATTTCACTCTTTTCTATGTTAGTAAAGTAGTAACAATATCAATTACATGTGTTTTACAAAAGCTAAGTACATTATGCTAACAAGAACAACACATCGGTATTTTGCATTTTCTATATTTAGAACGATAAATATCTAAGATAAATATGTATTGTATGTTATCTTTTCAAGTTTTCAGGCAATGTAGAAGATGTTTTCTTGTTTGGTTTGTAATTTCAAAGTAAAATAAGTGTTTTGAAAAGTCACGCCTACCATGAATATTTTCGGAAACATGAAACGTTATTTCGGTATTTTCATAAGTACAATGTTTTCATTTTAAAAGGTGCCAGGTTTGCTTGACAACATTATGCAAAACCAATTATTCAACTTAACCTAAACGTACCTACAGTCCCTTATTTACCATACATTATGTTATTTATTACACACACATTGAAGACATCATTTCACTTTTCTAGCACCTGTAAACAATGTCTACACATTTCACCAACACTTTGAATGCATGGGGAAGCTGGGGACCTATTCTCTAAGCTTCCCTACCCTGTTAGATAATAGGGCTCCCTAGGCACAATTTAATCCGTTCCGAAGGGCAAGGGGGTCATCGATTTGTCTAGAGGCGGTGCCTGGGTGCTGTGTTAGACATGAATAAAGGCAGGGACGTTATCCTTTACTTTACTCACTTGGTAAGGTTCAAAATATCGTGTGCAAAGATTATAAGTGCCCCGTTTCTTTTTAATGAATGACTTGACGAAATCAGTTTGATATCGAGGCACGGGTTAATATGGTTACCTCGTGTTCGAGTATTGATTGTATAACTCTACTAATTGTAATAATAGTTTGTTATAAAAATATTTTTTAATTTCTTAATAATGGCATCATGGATATAATTTACGCACGACAATATTCTGAAAATTTACAGAAAAAAGCAAATTACTGATAAAAATCTTATTTCGAATCTTGTAGTAGTTTACTGACAGTAGATGATGTTTATTTTACTTTATGTACAGTGATTATTTATTCTTTATAAATACTAAGTTGTTTTCGACTGGGCACGCCACAATTGCGGCGATAAGTCCCCTCTTTGAGGAGTGGCTGGAGAGGCGCCACGGCGTCCTCACCTTCCGCCTGACGCAAGTCCTCACCGGACACGGGTGCTTCGGCTGGTACCTGTTCCGGATAAGGCGGGAGGAAACGCCCGGGTGTCACCACTGTGTGGATCGCCCGGAGGACACGGTGGAGCATACGGTGGAGGTCTGCCCGGCTTGGGCGGAGCACCGCCGTGTCCTCGCGGGAGCGATCGGCGGCGGCGATCTCGCGCGTCCGGCCCTGGTCCAGGCCATGGTACGGAGCGAGAGTGCATGGGGAGCCATTACCTCCTTTTGCGAAGCAGTAATGCTCGTGAAGGAGGAGGCGGGACGCGTGAGGGAGAGGCAAGCTTTGCACCCTCACGCCCCTAGTCGCCGCAGGAGACGCCCTGGGCGTCGGGAATTGGCAGCCGATTCCCGGCCACCGTAGGCGCGGGCTTGCGGACGGCGAGCAATGGGTAGCTCGCCGTCCGGTAAGGACCAAGCCCGAGTCGACGGCGCGTCATGTTCCACGCGCGCCTCAAAGAGATGTCAGCACTATTGACGGGGTCCGCTAGGGCCGATGCCAGCTAGGGTTGCGGGATGTTCGAAAGAGTTACCGTGGCCCCAGCACAGGCAACAGAAGGAACACGGGTGGGTTTTAGTCAGTAAAAGTCTGACACGCCCTCCCGCTCCGCCCAGAGCGGGAGAAGTCATTTGATGATTTCCCATCCACAAAAAAAAGAAAAAAAAAAGTTGTTTTCGACACATTATCTTCACAATTTGTTAGCGTCAATAATGTGAGTCTAAAAATAGCAAGATCATTGTAAAAATCTTACTACCGTACAGGGGCGAAGCGTTCATACAACCCGATTCCTATCGGCTTCCCTTCGGAAAAACCACTCTTCTTAATGTCTACTATTGCCAAATAATATGATACACCTGTGTGTGTAACTATGTATCACATCATATTACATAATTATATTTAATACCAGTTTAATACATCGTAAGCTTAAAAACCTATAGTTTTTTGTTTGAGTTTATGAGAACTGAAAAATGTTTTCTTCGGCTTCCCTCAGCTAATGATAATAAATTGTAGCTGCGCCAGTGCTACCGTAAGTATGTATTACATGTGTTAGAGATATAAAGTCACCTTTGATAGGTTATTTAAAAAAAAAACCTATCATTATTAACTTTAACAGCTTTTTGCGCGTGATGTTAGCATTAAATAACTGTTAATTGGTCAACATACAGCCCATGTTACTACGACATGTGACTTCAGTATTTCGTAACTCGTTTGCATCATTACATACATCATACTTAGCTGTGTCAATGTGGCCAGTATGTCACCTTTACCTACCTACTACCCTAGAATAGAATACCTATTGCTTCGAATATCTACTCTAATTAACGACGGAAAAATACTAGAGTGGAGTGCATACATAAACATGTACATTTGATTACACTTGTGACTACTTTTGAAAGTAGAAGCTGAGTATAAAGATACGACCTGTGTACATTGCAATTAAGACTACTATTAATTAACATTCGTTAACCGCATTTCTCTGCCAATTACGACTTAGCTTCTAAATTCATCGTTACGTCTAGATTTCGAAGTAACAAAAAAACGTGTTTCCGGTAAAAAAGTAAAATACTTATTTCCTAATTCCGAAATGCATTAGTGTAAGTAAAAGAGTAATTGAGAAACTTAACACTGGATGCTTTTACTTTATGCCTCTACGTTGCTAATAATGCAACTGGCCTTAAATAGTCCCAATATCAAATAAATTAGTCTTATTTGCGATCACTCCGACAAAATAAAATTAATCAGGCTTTTAGCAACCGAGGATTAGATAATCTCTTCGGGCCAATATCACCAAACTATTCATAATCGGGCATTAAAATAAACATCGATGTTAATGGTATTTACGTTCTACCAAAATTAAGACAATTAGCGCATGGTGAAACATTCGCTACTCTTAATGTCCCGTTAACATTTTAACTGAAGATCTAACTAACTAACATGGTATGGTGGAACTAGGTCTTAATATCGTAACTAATGATAATACATACTTAGTTTACAATACTCAAATTTGGAGTTAGTCATTAATTTACAACGAACATTCAATCGATATAATAGTCTATTTCGGTAAGCCAGACTATTCGGTTTCCAAGTAACCTGTACCAACTCTAACGAAGCAAACATTTCGTCGGTTCTGAGCAGTCCATAATGCTATTGATTTTGTGTGCCACGACAAATGAAAGTAGGCTTTACTGCTTCTGTATACCATACACACACATCATATTACAGACACAGACAATCTGAACATTTTCTAAACACTTTCATCGTTTTCGTTAGTTAATATCATAGCTGCTTTGCTAGCAATGATAGGTACAGTTTTTATCTTATAAAACTAAAGAAAAGATGTGTGGACTGTGTGAAAGATGATATGGCTAGAAAGGAGGTGACTACTGAGATGACGAACGACTTATTAGTCGTTATGAGAAGTAGGTATGGAAAAAGAAGACGTGTTGCACGCGCACCCCAAATAAATTGGGCTTAGGGCAAAAGAATTTTGATAACATTATCAACATTCATATATGTATAAAGGTGCAATTTTTGATTTTCCAAGATATTTATGTATATAATACTTTTTTTTTTTCGTGGAGAAATCCTCATGGATATGTGCCCTCCGTCTAGGGAGTACGGAGTGTTATGCCGGACCCCTACCGACTAAAACCCCACTGTTCCTTATTCTACCATAAATCGGGGCCCCGGGAGATACTTGTACATTCGCCGCACCCGTAGGGCAAAACTTGGCTAATCCGTGATATGTAGCTATTCGGTGCTAGATAATATGTGTTTTATTACCAAGTTACTACTGACTTGATAAATGTATATTTTTCAATCATTATAGTATTTGCCACATTTTTAGGTATAAGTTAGCAAAGCTTCTTTTGTCTACTGTATCACAGTAAATTTAAAGAATAATCTGATTAATGAATCGAATTTTACAAATAAAAAAGAAAACTATCACCGATTACCCAAGTTTTGCCCTATATAATACTGCCTGAGCATCTGAGTTGCTCTTTGAATAGAGAATATGAATTCCATTGCTCGCCAAGTGTCTTCAAGGAAAAATCGTATAAGCTGCTTAGACTTTTAGAGCTTGCTGTAATAATATACTTGGATTTTCCAAGACTTTTCCGCTGTTGAATTTTTCATAGCTAGCATAGTTTGAAGCAATTTTACGTACACAATGCCGTAAGTAAGTGCTTATAGGTATTTCAGTCATGAAATGATACAACACGTTGTGTAACTGTGCAATTTGGTTGCTGAACGCATTCATTGTGCAAAATCTCTCTGGCATATTCAATTTCCATTTAATTAACGAATTAAATATACCTATGAAATATTTTATTTACGAGTTTCACGTACTTTTTTTTATATGTAAAGCTAACAAGAATATGGCACCAGATAATTTCAATTTATATTTTCTAGTTATTTACTAACAATTTTTCATAAAACCCTCCTTTCTTTTCCTTTAATTTGTTCTCTAATAATTATTTCCTCGTGTAAATTCCATTTAACTGCACTATCACTGGTCAGGCAGACAGTCACGCACCGTCACTCAAACACGTTCGGTCGGTGGGTGTGTCGTGACGTAACGCCACAAGGTCGCCGCTATTTGCTTGGTCACGATCAAAACCTTGCCGTAACTGCCGGCTCGGGGCTGCCGGCTGCCGGTAGTTAAACCACCACAGAGGCCTGATTTAGTAGTTTACTTTTATATTGTGTAATTAATGTTTAAGGCCTCCTATATTTAACGTTATTTTTCCATTATGTGCTCTAATTACGGAGCTTATAATAAATATCTACGGGTCTAGCAAAAGTTTGTTGTCTCTTGACCTATTTCAACAATAGATCTTAAAGTAGGGCAAAACTTGGCTAATTCGTGATATGCAGCTATTCGGTGATAGATAATTGTGTTTTATTACCAAGTTACTACTGACTTGATAAATGTACATTTTTCAATCATTATAGTATTTGCCACATTTTTAGATATAAGTTAGCAAAACTTATTTTGTCTACTATATCACAGTAAATTTAAAAAATAGTCTGATCAATGAATCGAATTTTACAAGTAAAAAACAAAACTATCACCGATTACCCAAGTTTTGCCCTACAGCTAGTTTAGTAAATCATCAGCGATGGGTTCCTACCTTTTAGCTGTATAAAAGATACTTTTAAGTACTTGACTTAAAATACTAATTTTCTGTCTGAATATAATTTTGGCCCAATATAGAGAAACAAATCAGGTATACCTTTTAATATCTGGAACTATCATTTATTCAGTTTTTTCATCACAAATGAACCTTTCATGTGTTATTGACACCATTCCCATATTGGCATAGAGATACTCGTAACATCATAACCAATAAAAAATAATGCGTTCATTAATCATTCTAATAAGTTTTAATAAATAAAAAAATAAATGTATCAGTTTGCTATAAGAGGCTGCCTGCCTTTGACCCTGGCCTTGCAGTGTCACGAATGTCACGATCGACTAGGAAATTAATCACAAGGCACCTGTGCTTAATTTCTAGCTGTCATTCTATTACAGTATATATTCTGTAAGATTCAATTATGCTTTTAAAATTGTTTATGGTATGCTCGTACTGTTAAATTGTTAATTCACTGGAGAAGATTGACAGCTGCTAGCTGTCACTTTGTAATAATATAATTTGGTCGTTAACAGTTTGCGGGACGCAAACGAGACAAAACATTTTAATAGTGACTGTTTAATTAGCTTAATTGAAATCAATATAAATATATTAACTGGAAAATCTGTAAAAAAATATAATAAGCGTAAAGTCCATATTATTTTGCAAATTGACAGCTAGCACCTGTCAGTTTTCTCCAGTGAATTAATAAAACCTATTAAATTAAACCTAAGTATACCTATTTTCTTTTTTGCTCGAGTATTTGACATGAAAATGCTCCGAAGAAAAGAATATGGAAATAAATTATTGTTGTGATTTCCTCTTACTCATTTATGTTATTATTCACAAACACATTGTATTCTTTTAACGGTATCCTGTAATCAATAGGTACAACAAGGCCAATAGGAAGTATAAACTAAACAGTTTTATCAGATTGTATATCATACCTCGTTTTGATCTTTTCTTTGATAACGTTATCAATCATTAGCGCGTCTTAATTTAATTATTGTCATCATTGATCAGTGCCATGCTAAATTAATTGTATTTCAGTCAATTTTTTTTTGCACAACAAACAGTATCTATGTATTTCTGAATAATTAATTTTAAACAATGTATTTAAGAACAATGAGCGGTTACAGTTTAATTAGTGATCAAGCTTGATTTAAGGCTTCATATATAAGGTGTTAATTTCTAATTAATTCATCCGTCGAACAAATTCTCTAAAATAAAACTTTCCCTGCGGCGCTGGAACGTAAAACTTAGTTTTCCAGAGTTATTGTAATATTAGTAAAGTTTAGTCTAATGTGTCACTACTTAGGGCGAATGTCACCAATGAATCTAAATGTGATTAGCACATCCAAACCGCGTTCAAAAGTCGTCAGTCTCAATATTCCGTTACAATTATTAATAACATTGACGACTCTTAACATTAGTAAACTTTACTGTCACTTCACACGTTCACACGTTTGTGTTTTCACTTATCACATTTATGTACTCGTATCACAAAAGAGTTCCTCAAAGGAAAATGTTTACGAAAATTCGTGTCTATGGAATAAACCAAACCAAAAACGCCATATCAACGACGAATTTGTATTTGGTCGCCATCATTGATGAAGTAGTCATTACGTATCTAAATATTATGTTTGTCGTACTCGATCGATAGTGTAAATTGTATGACTGAGCAATTTTTTACTTGCGTCATCTTCATATAGCTTTAGCATTGAGAATCATACAGACATACAGCGTCCAGGGTTAGGATGTGACGTCATTCCCATCCCTATATAGCTGTCTGTCGCCTCACGGATTAGCATTCTTCCTTAGTCGCATACCTACTTACTATAACCCCATAAAACGCGAAATACTTATTCCTTCCTTACATGTTTTCTTTTTGATCTTCAACCGAAAGAAACAATCGATACCTACTTATAGGGTTACGGTAGGTATTTCGTGTTACATTAAAGTCGGCTTTTACATTTTATTCCCCTCGATTGTTCTCAAATTGCCCGTTTCGTTTTATGTATGTATTTATTTTCTCGGTAGCGTCGTATCAAAAGATATTGCGGCTCTCGCTGAAATCTCGGGAGATTTTCTGTGACGTGCAAAGTCGACTATCAATTTTTATTATATTACGTGGAAAGATAGATTTATTGCTCTCTGAAGAAAATAGTTGTTGAACTATCCCAAATAAGTAAACTCTTCATCATCTGCCTAGCTTTTTCCCAAGTATGTTGGGGTCGGCTTCCAGTCTAAACGAATGCAGCTGAATACCAATATTTTAAATGAAGTGACTGCCTAATCTGACCTCCACAACCCAGTTACTGGATAATACGATACCCCTTCGTAAGATTGGTTATCAGACTTTTGGGCTTCTGACGACTCGTAACGACTGTCAAAGATCCACGAATGGCAGCCGGGACCAACGGCTTAATGTGCTTTCCGAGGCAGGGAGGGGCTTGGTATGTAAATATGGTCACCCACCCACGGATCAACCGCGGCAAGCGTAGCCTAACTAGATCGATAGGCCCCTGCGGCTAATATTACTTAGCCACAAGCCCCTTATGCAAGCCCCAAATAAGTAAACTAAGCTACGATAATAGATAGTCTCTATCAAAATGTTCAGAGGAATTAAGTTACATTTATCTCAGAATTAAGCCACGAGAAAAAACTAGTTATTAGGCTTGCCGTGAGATAAACGGAACCGATAAATTTACGAGTCCCTCTTAGGCACAGTTGTGTTTTCTCAAGAGACTCGTAAGATGCTCTGTTTTTCTTGCCTCGGTACTTCGTGAGGCTGAAAAGGTCAGGGTTTTAACATTTATTTTTTATTAAGAATACATAAGTCAGGAATATAACACCAATTCGGCCATAATTTTAGGTTTTAGTACAATCTACCTACCAAGCCATGGTAGATTACCTAACACTGACGATAAGGTTCTGCCATAAGGCTCTGTGGCTGTTTAACTTGCCTAAAATTGAAGTCAACCGCTCTGACTGAGAGCGCCCACACAAAACTGCGATACGACGTCGCATCTCAAACATCTGCTAATTGTAGCTGCAATTCACTACGCAGCTCGCAGATGTTTGCGATGCGATGCGAATTCGCATTTTTGTGTGGGAGCCCTTAATCGCGCTTACCCCGCATGTAACTTTGAGAGAGACAGGCACAAACTTAAAATCAGCATGTCCACTGTCGTACTATATCTCGATCAAAACTTTAATTTTTAACACTCAACAAAAAATTACGAAAACATAGGGCCAGATCCTATTTTCAGGTGTAAATAATTGTGTAAACACGTTTTCCACGTACAAAAGCGTACTGAAACTTAGAAAAGAACAACAATAATTAGAGTGTAGATAAAAATTACGTATTCACTTACGACCAGACTTTCAGGCGTCTGTCGAAGTAGGTCACAACAATACCGGCGACGAGGTGAAGATAAAAATTTGCACTTCATTAGTCATAATATCCGAAAGTGGATAGATAAGCGGATTTATTCAAGTGCTGCGTAGATAGAATTAATATGCGGTTTTTTTTTTAGAGCCGCAGAAAAATTACAATGTAGTAGCTTATTGATTGTCATTTCTTATCAGGAGCAATTTATACTTGCAAATTTGTTCTACCCTATATTAATTTAGTAAGCAAGTAAAACATACAGGGTAGCAGGAACATCGACGCGCAAATTGATTCCAGACCCGCTAGAGTAGAAATTTTTCGTCGGTTATCAAAAAAAAAAAAAATCTGCCGTTTCCTAGAAAAGTGCAATACCTACGCGGGCAAAATGTATGGAACAGAGTTTTTTTTTTTTAATGACCGACGAAAAATTTGAATGCAGGGGGTTCAGCATCATGTACTGAATCCATGGTAACAGGTTGCGTGTCGATGACCCTGTCGCCCTGGATAAAAGTTTCTTTCTGGGTCAAAAACGAATAGGCACTGGAAGAAAGAACTACATATTCCTTTGTCTTATTTTCATTTTCATTCCCCAAACAATGGGAAACAAAACATGTTATTTTTAGTTCATCTACCCGCGTTTTCACTACAACATAGAGTAATTTTATGGACACCTGAAAGTAAGCCCGTCAGTCGGTAAATGTTTTCATTTTCATTTAATGTTTTCACTGCGCAGATTGAAACTTCTCACCATTTCATAACATCCCTTTATAGAGGCCTAACAAAGCACAGTCTGTATTTTTAAACGAAACCCTACGACCAACCAACGACACACTGGAAACAAAGAAAATAATTTTACTCTCCCTACTATTCCCTAGTATTCCCACATGTTTGCCCAACCAATACTACTAAAACACTGTTATTTTTGTGTGCGTAGATTCAGTTAAGGGTGGTTGCATGTCACATCTAATTGAATCATCGACTCGGTAATCCTCAAACACGCGTTAAGCCTTAGTTTGTGGGGCGGCTTAGCGTCGCCATAGCAACGCGATATCTTGCTACCACGGTGTTATAAAAGCTATGTAAACGGCGGAACCTTCACGCAGTCGGTGTGAAGTGGTGTTTGTGTGATTCTTGCGGATTTAAGAATTATAATTGCTGTGGTCGCATTTACGCGCGGTTCTCCAAATTGGCGCGGTTATTGCGTTGAGTTGTTTGTATACGTCAGTATAAGTGATAATTAGTCAGCTGGGAATGTGACCTTTGTAATCGGTTTCGCGGACTGAATAACTTAAACCTACTTTATTATGTCCAGAGGTGAACTACGATTGGCTAAGCATTTTCGACCTTCACAAAATGAGATTGATAGAGATAAGATTGTAAAAGTCGGTGGAAGGGTTCAAGTTGACAAGATTTGCAAAAGAAACCCAATGATAATGTAACACATCAAACTATGAAAGTCACTTATGGACAATGTTATACAGATTATTGAGAAAGATTGCCCGATTGTGACACGATTGCTCAACGCTTCTTTAGATGTTAACTTAGGCCGGCCACACACAGTCGGATTCCGAAAGCAAAGTATATTCATAAGTTTATTCACGGAAAATAAGACTATTTTCCTATTTTTGAATTTTGCTTCTATTGTGATTCGCCCACTCGGCTCCAAACACACATCATTTCTTTACCTCGTCCTTCCTTACCAAGTCCTCCGGTTCCCGGCCCCGTATTCTAAAAATGTAGGTTATTGTCTCACTGGGCTATTGTTACTAACCTCGTTCCGTTTCTAGGCGTCCTAAGAGCTAGGCTAGCCGGCACGCCCGCCATTATATCCTTGCTTTGTCGCTCATTGCGCTTGCATGAAAGTTGATATCGATTAGATAACGTTCTATACTTAATGAGGCTATTTATAGGTCGACTTGTATGGAACTTTAAATTGCCGTGTATAGTTAACTTTAAGAAGCTCTAGGACTTCTCCTGTAACATGGATTTGATTTCAGACTTATTAATAACTCGTTAATATCAGTTATTTATATACGGTTATGTAAATAAAATTAATGGTAGAGTAACCTAAATATCTACCGAAGACAAGACTTACAAAATGAAATTCCTTTTAAAAACTCCATGGCCTTCAAAGGCACGCTTAATTATTTCCAATAGAAGTTTTATAACAAAGCGATATTTAACATTATTCATTTACGACTGGTAAATTAATTTCCACCTCCTTAGAAACTTTTGTAGCATTTAGACTTTATTCAATCTTCCTTCTTCGTTCAGTCTATCTCTCTGTGGGATGCGCTCCCACTGGAAATCAGGATGGCAACCAACCGATTATCTTTTAAAATAAAAGCTCGCGAGCAGTCGTAAAAAGCTAGCAGAATCATCACAACGTTAACGTTTTCACATTGTTTGTCTTATTTGTTTTAGTATATTTGTGTATTTATGATTTATTTGTGCTTATTTATATCTAATTAGGTATAAATAAGTATGTATTCCTGAATTTTTGGTAATTGCACCTACCACTGTTTGTCTCTGCATCACCCAAAGGCTGACTGGTAGAAAATGACTATGGCATTAAGTCCTCCTCTGTAAATTTCTGTGCTCGAGGAAATTTTAGAACAACGGTAAATTTTTGGCTTACTTCTTGTCTTTCGACGTTAGCTATAAAAACGTCACATACATATTGTATTTTTTGGATTACGAGGTTTCTATTTACGATTAATTAAATTTAAATAAGTAAGTGGGTACAACAGATGACACAAACTATGATTTAATAATGTCTTATGATTTTCTAACATCAAAAATATATAGAATATAGAAATATGTAATGTGATGGTGTGTGTCTATTTATGTGTGGAGGAAATCTCCGCACATAAAATAAGTAGGTACAGCGGTACGTACAGGTACACAGCCTAACAAAATCTGATTGAATTGGTCCCAGTCCATTTGCAACCAAATTGACGTTCCAATTATTCAGAAATAGGTTGGCTTTGATCAAAGCCGGCTTTGAAACTGTATGCTCTCGCTCTAGCTGTTTGAATAGAGTTTCATTTTGGTAGACATCGCTTGGATAAACGTACTCGAACAATACACTAGTAGAAAGCGGTACTTGCTAGTTGTTTGTGCCTACTATCTAAGTCTGACAGTGATAAATGTCCTACCTAGATGTTTAAACCATCTGTCTCGGGTGCTTTACCGAAATAAATTATTTATTCAAAGACAACCAACATAAATATTAGGTAACGTAATGAATAAAATAGATAAGTTACGAATTCTTGAACCGAATACATAAAATATTAAAACAAGGATATTGTTTAATTGAATGTATAACTACAATAGTAGATTACAGCAATTAAAACCATGTACCTAAGAGTCTGTAGACCTCTACGCCATTCTCGCACTTAAAAATGTTCAAATTCCAAGTCGCACTCTCATCTCAGCGACAATCAACGGCGAAAACTTTTAAGCGAACGAACGAAGATTTTTTGACAGATTGAGAATGAGATTAGAATACGATCGTTCTTAAAATTACGGGGATTGCCCCTCGGTACACTTGCTGTTTTTATAGTCTACAGAAAAATCTGCACTCTGTCTAGTAGAATCGTCAAGATAATACATGAAAAAAGGGAATTTGGTTCGTAAAAGGAAATCCTACAGTCAAACTTGGGTCGTACGAAGAAATCCTACAGTCAAACCACAAGACGTGGTCGGTGACCAATATCGATGATATTTAAGGAAGTGGACAATGTGACTACTTATTTTCCTTCCTCTATCAGAAATTCCCATGACGCAATTAAGCTGCCAATTCGACAATTCTTTGCAGCTTTTTGCGGCCGAAACACACCAGTGTTACAAACACCGGTTACTTAAGTAAGTTACCCATATCATGGTGAAGATCGTGTGATTATAGCAAAAAGTATAATGATATGACTTAAACTTAAGTATATAAGTTGTTTTCTCTCTAGCCCATATTACTTATATAAATGCAAAAAGTTTTTCACTGCAACGTAAAACCGTTTAAATGGGTTCGCCCTAAAAGAGTACATACCCTTTTAGGTATATGTATTTGTTGATAATAGCAGTTCAGACACATGTCTAGCTTGATTAAATCGCTTTGTCAGGGATGCAGCGCTATGTTCCCATAGTCTGTTCCAAAAATATCTGATGAAAATGTACCTGTGGATGCCTTTTCGTACTTACAAATTAGAATACTTAACCCTGAAATTCTGATTACAAATCTCCTTAAATGTTTTTCATTTGACAAATGAGGTTAAATTAAACCTCAATTTTCGTCCATGATTTTTTAATTACAATTTAATAATGTTATTCAAACAATAATTTGGAAAAAAGTGCTGAGATATACAATACAGATGAACGTTTTACTAATTTCCTTTAGGGAGTGATTGCGTCAGTATTATTATTTAACATGAACAGGGTTTGTTTACACTCATCAGATATTTTATGAAACAGACTTTACGAACGCCTTGTGCTTGTGAATATTGACTCGGTGCCAAGTCGTCGCACACCCTAGCTATACGTTCTACCCGTTCGCTATACTATGTCCTTGCTCTTGAACGAGGTTATATCTATGTCTACAACTCTATGGGCGGGTTGCGTCACCTTACCGTTAACGGGCACGTTAACGTTAAATAAGTCACTAACGAGTTATATAAAATTCATCTGAATATAAGTATGAGACCACAATTTGACATTTTGAAAGTGTCAGCAATTAATAGTTATTTAAATTCGTAGCTTTGAGCAGGGTGAGAGGAGGGGAATATAATTAACAGACGCGATTTCCTGCCCTCGCCTCGGGAACATTGGGAATTCGAAGCGTAAAGAATAAATTATGCCAATCCGGTAAATTCGTAACTTTTACCTAACTAATTCTTTGATATAGGTAGATACTGCGGCAAAGAGCCAAAATGGACCGAGTACCTAAAATACTACCATAACATGACGCCTGTAATCTCCGAAGGGTTAGGCAGAGGTTCTTCGCCAGTTATGTTTCGAGTCCCATATAATAGGGGGAGGGGGGACTAAGTAAGTACCTACTGATCGTTATAACTACTAACAAAATGCTAAACAATTTTAATTTGTTTAGGTAATGTTTTGTTCCATAGTTCAACTAATTATACAGTCTTAAAACACGTGTAAGGTAAACTAGACGGAATAAAAAATATCGCCAGATGGTTGACGTCATACAATAATAGCCAAGTTCACAATAATTAGGAATTGTCTACATTTTGGGCGCAAAAACTGACCATGACTTGATGGGAACAAAAAATACAAACTGGTCATTAGGTCAATGTTTTCATACTGAGTGTTAGACCAGCGGCAGCAGGCCATTGCGTAACACGTAGGAATCGGTTTAATTTTGACAGTTCAACAACATTCATTGCGACGTTCTTGAACAGACAAATTTTTCGAACATACCTATGTAGCAATGGATTGGCAATTTGCTTCAAAATCATTCAGATTGCGACTGATAGTGTGTTACGCAATTACGGTGCAGCTTAGAATAAAACAAGCATTTATTTTGGTCAAATATATATTTGCAAACAATTGCAGGAAAAAAATATACAAAATTATGACGCCGCATCATGACTGTCACGTTATTTTTCTGACGTCATTAACCAAGAATATTTTTATCCCTGAAGCTAAATTACGTGTTTGGTGTTGAATCATCTAAATACAATATTTGCCATAGGATTAGGAGAGCTTTGACCATGTTTGTCGTGGTCAAAGTACCTACCTATAAAATGGAAATGGGAAAAAGTAATCATACTAAAAGATTTACTATGGTTAGATACACATTCATCATGTTGACTAGACTATGTTGGTGGAGGCATATTTGTTATCAGAATTACGTTTAAACAGTAAACTTTAATCCATTTTTTTGGCTTGTTTCTGCTTGTATTTAATGCCTTAGTTAGTTCCGAAAGTATTATCTTTAGGTACTAAATACACTTTGCACCCTCTATTCCTTAATTGTAGGGTCAAAAGAATAGTGAAGATAAAATTCCGCTTCATTTATTTTATAAGTCCTAAACTCCAAAAAAGGTCTACTCCGTAATTACCTATTCTGTGGATTAATTTACTAAGAAAATGAGTCATTTGTTTACGTGACAGGCAGGCCATTTGTTGCTGACGTAGTAACTTGGTAAACCTTTTAGCAAATACCTACCGACTGTTTTTCTTTCTATCCGGTTTGCGTAAGTTCTTAACAACAGGTCACAGAGTAAAACGATCCAGCCGGGGTTGCGGGATGTTCTAAAGAGTTGCCGTGGCCCCTGGCACAGGTAACAGAAGGAACACGGGTGGGTTTTAGTCAGTAAAAGTCTGACACGCCCTCCCGCTCCGCCCAGAGCGGGAGAAGTCATTTGATGATTTCCCGATGAAAGGAACTATTAATCAAATTTAAAAAAGTCCGATCGTCTGTCAAACACACTGGCTTAAAAAAAACTGTAGATATGTAGTCTAGGTATTGTGTAAGACAATACAATGAATAATGACTTTAACGTTTATGATTATATCAACATCTTACTTAGATCCATGGAAACGATATGGACGTAATTTCCTCACTCCAAACCAAATTGCTTTAACAAAACTACTGTATTTGGGATTCGTAATTGGCTTCATATTTCATTCAAATCGTTATCCTATGGTCGAAATTTTGCGGGTACTTGGTTCATTGAAAAAGTTGTTCGGTGCCAGGTACCGTTACTGAATGGAGAAGGATCCAAAAAGGTTCAAGATTGATCGATGCATGTTTACAAACGCATTTTCTGAGTAACGGTTTCAGGAAAAGCTATTACATACCCTATTATAAGAATAACATCAATGTGGTTAGCGTTCTTATAAGTAACATAATGTATGTATATATAATACAGCTCTCAAAAAAGCTGTGACCCTTTTTACATTCTCTACATGCTGAAAACCGTGTTTATTAAAGTAACTACAAGGTAGAGTTATGTCGGTTATGCTCCGACACTTTTTGCCTGAATATTTCAGGAAAATTATAAAGCAAATGGAAAATGTCCTGGATGCTTGAATAAAGAGATATACTTTTCTATAAATCCTTGTAATTCAATAGCATTGTAAAAAGCTTCATAAAATGAGTTCTCGACGTAACTGAGCTAATAAAACGATAATGGTACTTACAATTATCATGATTACGGCAGGTACTCGTATGTACTTAACTCAGATTTAACGTGCCTACAAAAGGTGGAACCTGAATATGAATTATTCCCTCGGAAAATTATTATGTTGACAGAGCCCCGTCGTTTTGTTTGCTTTCCCTGATTGCTCGCAGAATTTCTCATATAAATTCGTATTTTCATGTTGGTTGTTTGCTCAATAAACAGACCTGGACGGGAAACTAGATTCAAGAACTTAAATACAGACTATATTAAAATTTGTTTTTCTTCTGGTGTAATACACAAAATGTTAATTTATTTAAGCATCTAATCCCATTAGCTATTACTAAGATCTGTCAATGACGATGTACCTAATTTGTGTCAATGTTAGTCCAAACTTGACGAAATCTCTGTTATGAACCGGAACCGACAGTCGTCATAAAAACTGAATCGATCGGACCAAATACGGAGCGTAATGTTCCAAGATTTGTCGCCGTCGGCACTTAACATCAAGTGGAAGGTTACTTGATGATTACTCGTTGTAATTGGGACAATTTGTGATCGTATCAGGTCCGTCGACGGCGGTAATGGTCTTAGTTCCGATGATAGATAATATTGCCGGAGGAACCTTGTTTTATGCCCGCGAGAGATTGAGCGCGGGTGAAATGTTAAATGTTTTTAGAGACTGGGATGTAATTTGGTAATTTATTCGTGTAACGTTGTTGGTAATTGATTTTAGAGCAAACAACTGTCTTGAATGTATTGAGATTGAAATTTTGTTGGATCAAAACCTTGATTTCTTTAGGGTACTGTAAAAGTTAGCTCTAATAATGTCATCTGTTAAAGACAGTATCATTCAGTCAAACGAAGTCGTATTTACGTCCAGCAGTATTCTTTATTTAATGTTTATAAAGTGTTCTTTATGAAGCATTAAATTATTAAACACAATCTTCCGTTTCATGAATTTGTAAGGCATACTTAGCACCCCCCTCATGAACCTTTCTTCTCGCCGTAAACCTGAGGTTTCGATCCTTTCATATATTAACACACACTTACTGGAGGCCTACAAAATTAAATTATGATAATCCAAAGGGACGCGACGGGTCAGCAAAACATACCTGCAAAAAATAAACAAGGGGGGCAATCATATAGGCTGTACGTGTACCCACAACAAAATATAATATGATTCCGATTAACCGTATCCGACCTCAATTTTCCTGTCAATACCTCATAAAGAATAGAAGTCTTTGCTGTTGAAGTATCGATCGTGAAGTGCCGCATTCCTATTAAATAAATAATAACAGCTGTTCCCTCTACTTCACTCCTTCCACTTCAAATGCAGTCGCCGCCAGCGACGCTGAAAATTGAAAAGCGTTTTCCATTTAGATAAAGTGTAGAACGTTCTAGCTTTATAGCTTGCAGAAGCTGCTTTTATAAAACCATTGTATATATGGTAGGTTCAATTTAACAACCAATGTTAGAGTGAAATGTTTCAAACACGTTACAATATAGCTTAGTTTATATCTTCGAACAATAATAGACTGCAGAACAATAAAATTGTTATATTACTTTTCTCCGGTTTCAAAAGTGGTTTCGCTCGAGTGACGTTAAGTGCGGCCTTGGTTATTCAGTGATGGAGGTAGTAGAGTGACTCTGACTCATTGTTAATGGACTGAAGGGTAAAATGGAAAGGGACTGGTGGCAGCTGACTCCTCGCAGGGATTTGTTCGCGGTGTCTGAGAGTGTGGCTGCTTTGGACTCAAGGGTTCGTTGACTTTTCTATCATTTTCTTTATTGTTATTTGGAGAGTCTTTAAAGACACGTATCATAGTTTCTACGGAATATATTATTGACCTCTTTTTCTGAGAGAAGAAAGACAAATCTTCAGTATTCTAACGACACTATCGACGACGTGTGTCTACACCTCGTTCTACTCAAAATCTCCTACACATACAGGTATAGGTATGTAGTATGCTAGAAGGGTTTTTGTTTGTACTTTACTTTCTTTCCCTATCTAACATAAATAGAGTTCATATCTATAAACGGACTTCATCGTTGGCCTAGTGGTCGCAAGCGCTACTGTTCAGCATGATGAAGTCCTAGGTTCGATTCCCGGGTCGGGCAAAGTGTTATTGGGTATTTCTATCTGGAATTTCTCAGTAAGTAGCAGCCCGGAGACTGGATTTGTGCCCGGTTTATGGCAATATTGGCAATAGGCTCGCCCCCTATCACATGGGACTTAAACATAATTGGCGAAATGTGGGTGTACTTCTTATAGGTACACCTCTACCCAACCCTTCGGGGAAACAAGGCGTGATGTTATGTTAGTATGTTAGATATCTATAAACGGTATTCAACAGCCAGTTACAAAGCTTTTGGTAAACTGTGGCTAGAATAGAGGTAACAATGCAGTGCCACAGTAGAAGACTTGTAATCCTGTTCAAGTGCTTTGGTAGGCTGTTAATATACTCTATAGAATAAGAACAAACCTACCTACTTATAATTTTTTATGAAAAACTTCGAAGAGGTTGTATTATGTGGTATTTTGCACCCCTTTTCCTCAGAAACAGGTCACGTTCGCTTCAACGTGATGGTATAACTTTAGAAAGCCATTTTCAAACTCAATTCTGTCTGTGGATGGTCCGCAAAGCTAATTTTACCTTTTCGACATTAACGGCCGAACCCAATAACCTATCTATCACCAGTTTTGGCATACTGGTGATAGAAAAACCTATCTATGTTTTTAACGTCCCAATAATCTATCAGGTCGGCACAAAAGTAATGAGACACTACAAAACTCTATACATTTCCTTTTTCAAGTTAATTGTTTTCGATAATATTCTAGAATGTTGTAGAACATTCTAGGTACTTGTGATGTACGGGTATATAAAGCCGCCCTCGGGATCGGTTTAGTCAGTTTGAAGAAAAATGGACGAGCGACAAGTTCGAACACTATACTTATACGAAAACTTGTTAGGCCACAGTGCGCGGGCTTCGGCTGACAATATCAACACTGCATTCGGCGCTGGAAGTACAAGCCATGCGACAGTGTCCCGATGGTTTGACTGTTTTGAACCAGGAGACAGGAGCCTTGAAATGATGACGATTTACGCCGCGAACTGCAGTTGAATCCGGATGCTACCACTCGTGAATTAGCGGAAGCACTTAACTGCAGTCACCACGCCGTGGAATACCATCGGCATGAGCTTGGGTATCGAAAAGTTTTGGCTCAGTGGGTACCACACATCGTGACAGACGCCAGTCGTGCAGCCCGTCGCTATCTGTCAATCACTTTTGCTGCGACCCCGACGTAAAGAGTTTTTGTCTGATCTGGTTACTGGAGATGAATTATGGATTCATTACGAGAACGATACACGTCGTGCTTTTTGGCTGTTTCGAGAAGAAACTCCACCAACTCAACCGAAGCTGAGCCAGAAGAACCGCTTAAAAGTTCTGCTTTGCTGTTTCTGGGACGCGCAAGGAAAGCTGTTTTATGAACTATTACAAAATGAAACTATAAACGCTGACAAATATTCAACTCAGCTCACCAAACTATCTGTTGCTATAAAAAAAACGACGAAGACGAGTCAATGTAGTTTTACTACACGATAACGCTTAAACTTCACGTCGCATCTGCCGTTCGCCAATAGTTGGGAGAACTTGGGCTGGGAGACGATACCCCACCCACCTTATGCCCCAGACCTCGCCCCATCAGACTATCATTTGTTTAAAGCCCTGAAACAACATTTGCAGGGTTAACAATTTAATGATTTCTCGGATGTAGAGGCGGAGTTGAACAACTTTTTCGAGACACAGCCAACACAGTTCGGGGCGAAAGGCATCCAAACTTTGCCAGATCGTTGGCAAGAAGTTTTAGATACTAATGGTGATTACATCATTGACTAAGCTTTTTGTATTGTAATAATAATAAAAAAACATAAAACGTAAACCAAGTGTCTCATTACTTTTGTGCCAACCTGATATAAGAGATTATGGAATCTTACCGGCCTGACATTAGGACAGATAGAATTATATCTACCATCAATAGCGATCTGTCGTTTACTAAAAATAGGTTATTGGGTTCGGCCGTAAGATAATTTGTGAATGATACCTGCTTCATAAAATGTTATAATTTTATTGCTGTCTTACTTTATTGACATTTTAATTACAAGTACAAATAGGTAGTGTGTTGGTGTGTTGGGTACAAATGGTTTTCATAAATCATGAAGGCTATGCATAATGAATGAACGTTTTATTATTATTATTATAATAAATAGGTATTTACCTAGAAGTAAATTAAATATACCCGTCCTGTACAAATGTTAGCACAATCCTAATAGATTAGAATTGTTCGGAATGGGACTGTTCTTGGTTCTCTCTCTCAATAAATCGCTCTCGGAAGCTGTTAAACTTTCCAGGGAGAGACGACTCTGACGTCACATTCATTAACTTGAGTTTGTGTGTGACGCTGTGCTGAGAGTACAGTTTTATTACGTCATTACTCTTTTATTGAAGTCACATCTTTCAGAAAGTCTTTATCAGCTTTATTCAGGCTTCGTTTCAGTAAAATCTTTATTCGTCCAAAAGATCTGAAAAGTAAAAAGTAACATAAGTGCACTATATTCTGGTCAATGAATAATTTCAATTTAATAAAATTTATGATAGAATACCTAATGTTTAATTAACAATTCATGATTCCATCATGCTTGACGTCTTTCAGCTGAAATGATGAATAAGTTGCATGATAAAGGCTTCACTTTTCATGTTTAAAATCTTTCCGTAAGTAACACTCAGTATTCCTCTATGTTGTTTAAGACCATTATGTTTAAGACAACACCCACAGTGCACCCGCAGTGGCACCCTCTTCGTTTCTTTGGTTATTTCTTTTATTTTAGAATGAAAACGCAGAAAATAAGCATGATTAGGTTGTGCTCCACAAGACTCGTTATTATTATCACAAACAGTAGTTTTACATTGTTAAGTTTCATTATAATCCTTAAAACGGAGCTTAGTGGCCACTATTTTCCGTTTGATATTGTAATTTGAAGCAAACCTATTTCACTTATAATACCGAACACGTTTTTACCCGACTGCCAAGGAAGGGGTCTGTTTTTCGCGCGTTCTTGCGTTCATTAATTTTCTTTCGGTTTATAATTGCAAATGCTGCTACCAAACTTAATGCGAGTATTTAACTTACTATCAGCTCATAATATAGTCTGTTAAACTGAAGTAGAGTTTACTTTATTTTTAGTTTATTTTAATTTTGTGATCTTTTCTATACTTTCAAATAAATAAAATTGAAGTGTCTGTTTGTAATGTCAAAACAACGGTACTTTAACAAAAAAAACAATTTTTAAAATTGTTATCCGTTTATTCCGGCTAATCTCCGAAACGTCTGGACCGATTTTAACGGGACTTTCACTGGCAGATAGCTGATTTTACGAGGAATAACTTAGGCTACTTTGATTTTAGAAAAATAATTAGGGTTCCGCGCAAAAAAAAATAAAACCCTTGAAATTGTGAACAAACAGTCCGATTTGAAAAATTCATTTTGCCTAATTCTCGAGGATATTTATAGGCTTTTTAACATCACGCTATACGACCCTTAGGAACCGAGCAAAAAGAAAAAAAGAAAGAACGCTAAGCGAAAACGAAGTAATAGCGCGGGCGGGCGATGCAACGCGACGGGTCGGGGGACGAAGGAGTTTTAGTGAGCTTGTACACTCCTTATCGCAAACTGATTGGGGGAACGGGTTTAAATTACACTTGTTATTTATTGTTAGCGTTGACAATAGGACTATGATCGGTTATTAATGGGCGATTGAATTGGAGCAAATTGATATTTCGATGACTGTGTTTGCTTCTGACTTGATAAATATGTCGTTTGAAATTCTCATTTGGAAAACCCAAAATATAAATAGAGCAATGATTTGACGAAAGTGACGATGACACGCAACAAAATAGATCAGAAAACGTTTAGTCAGTGGGTCGTCTGTTTTACTTTGAACTCGACAGAATCTCAGTTTGAATAATCCAAATTGTAGATATTATTATTTTGTCATTATGCATCTCGTCTAGTTTTGTTCAGGAGTTGCGTTTTCATTTAAACTTTTCGTAACCACAGACGCGCGAAATGAATTCTAGGAAAATTACATGCTAACAAAATAGAAACAACGGAATATTTTGTAGTTTTGTGACTCTAATGGTTTGGTGGTTCTCTTATCTTATTAATTATTGATGAAAATTTAAGTTTCCTACATAATACTCTTTACCTAGACGCATACATATTGGGAAAGGCTCTTTTATTATGTCCCTTTTGGGAGAAAAGTTGTTACAGCTATAATAGCGGAATTTATTGGCTTCCCGTTGCCAAGAAACCATAGAAGCGCGCCTAATCTAAAAGCCCGATAGTTTACAGGATAGTCAGATAACTATACGTTTTTAGATCCAAATAGCCAGCACTAGATCACTGTAGGTCACACACCCGTAATGATTTAGCGGAAACTTGCTCATTACATTAGTCAAAACATCATTACGCACCACGGTAATTTTACCCGATAATTTCCAGCCAAAGAAAAAGAAACTTTATATTCATAGTTATAAAGTTGAACTGTAATAACAAGTCGCTTTGCAGAATCGAAGGTCGCTGAGAAACGGTCACCTTCGTTACGTCATTCACAGCTGATAGTCAGCCAATCGAGCATTTCCGGATAGTCGCGGAATTTTGTTTATTCCACACTTTTTCCCATTTATTAAACAACTTATTTACAAACAGGTCTTTATCTATAATTATCTTTGAGTGTTGAAAGTATGTTTTGTGTGTGGGCGTCGTGCATTGCCCATTGCGGTAAATTTATACCGCAGTTGGAGCGTTGACTTGATAGCTGAGGAGGAAGTACTCAATCACGTACTAGACCATGTAGGAATTTATGAATACTACATAGTTCTGCGAATGTTGAGACCAATTTAGATCACATTCTAGAATTATATTTACGGAAGTGAAATAGAATAGTATTTGACAGCCCTGTTTCTGTGGTGGAAGGAATGAATTCATTAAGAGCTGACAATAATTTTTCACCATCATACTTAAAACTTTGTACGAAAGGCGTGTACTTTGTATGAAAACTGATTCTTGACTGTAAATGGGAAGACAATGAAAGAAAACTGAACGGGAAATTCAACTTTATGTAGGTAGATGAAGAATAGTTAAATTGAAAGGCATAACAAAACATAATGCTTTGGATAAGGAAAAACTGTGATCCACAATTATGTGACGTGCGTTATCTGTGCATGCATCGATTTTACTTTCCAACCATTGTCATGAGTGTTTGTTATGTTATATTAATGTTTGTTCCTATTGTACTAGACTAATAATAATTGTATAAACTTCAACTGTAGTGTTTTCATACCTACCATATTGTGAAAAATGAGGAAAATAACCCGTATAGCTACGTTCATACTGAGCTGGAACTTGGCAAACCGCCATATTCCCAGTGGAAGGTTTCGCAACGAAAATGGATTTACCGTTTTTCGTGATACTCTAATCATATTACAAAGTCACATCCTGTTAGTCTACTGCTGGACCAAGGTGTCCATTAACAAGTTAGTATAATGTAGCTTTAGGAGCACCTATTTACGTAAACTTGGCAACAAACAATGTTCCTAAACATGTAGTTTCAGACCAATATCTAACGTCAATTTCTTTTGTCCACAGGGCATGGCCTTCACAATTGAGGAGCGCCAGACCCTGGGCATCCACGGCCTGCTACCAGCCAGGGTCAAGACCCAGGAGGAGCAGGTCGCGATGTGCAAGCTGTCCATCGAACGGTACGAGGACCCGCTCAACAAATACATCTACCTTATGGGACTACTGGTAAGTCACACTACACAACATATTCCGGAATTAACGCACAACCTCTTAAGGGGTCTTTGTACTCATCATTATGAACAACTTTTACTATGGGACCAAACCTGAAATAGCAAAAAAAAATCAGCTGTTCTCTGCATTTATTTATTTACTTAACAGTTTATGTGCACACATAAAGACATACAAGAAGAAAGGAACAGAAAATACGTACAAAGGTGATTAGTTATTGGTGATTTATGTTCGCATAACTCGTGAAAATGTAGGGAACAACTGATATTGTTTAATAATACATACACACCATACATTAATCTGAAATCTCTCGAGAGCATCTTTTAAAAAGGCAGACGTGGTGCAACAGAAAAATTTGCAACTGAAGTCTATCGAGAATAAGATTAAAACGTGAGAGATTTTTTTGTAACTTTGTTATTGAGACGTCAGTCTGACGACTCGCTAATTAAGTGGACTAACATAATTGCCTTTCTTCACTCATTGCAGTCCAAGTTAATAAAAAGGTTTCAACTGCAATCTACACTTAAATGAACTTTACAAAAACGAACATTCTTTGATGTTAATATTATTCACTTCGTTAAATATGAATAGAATTCAACTTCATTTCATATTTATTTTGATGCTTTCCGCCCATTATAAATTGGTAGGAATCTTTCGCTTCACTGAAGTTGAATATTTATGAAGCTTCAGGGGCTAAAGGACAGAATGAGGTTATTTCTTGCTGATGAGTCTATTAAATATTTCGCATTATTTAATATTTATTTGACGAAATACTGTATGTTTTGAAGTCCATTAGAACAAATAATGAACCCCCCTCCCCTCCTGGGTGGAAGGAAAACTGCAGTGAAATCAGCAAGGTCACTAAAAGGATGAACTTAAAAGTCACACTCTCATTCTTGTGTAAATAAAAAAGGATAATTATTATCAACGAATGTCTATTGTTCCAATATAAAGAAATTTACTTCGGTGATCTTGTCAAATGATTGAAATTGGTACCTACATACATATACATAGGTAGTTAAAACATCAGGCTAACAAGAAACGAAACCAACCAATTAACGCCTTCAAACCTTGCCCAAACGTTAGTAAAGGATTCATGAAGCATAGATCCCGTCAAATAGAAGGCCAGACCAGGCTACTAGCTACAGACTTACGACCTACAAACAATAGTACAATCAGCAGAAATAAGCGATAGTTGTACCTATTTATGAACACAGACAAAACTACATTCATTGGGTACTCAATTCCTCATCCTTATTCATTGAATACTTATTAGAAAATGATATAACTAATCTATGAAACTGAAACCCTAGCTTATTGGACACTAGTTTTTTATATCGATAGTGCTTAGACAGGAACCCGTAATGAATTTAGCTTAGCGATTTATTCGTTTCGAAATTCCGAAACCCTAGTAGGGTGGTCCGAGTTTCCGAAATTATATTATCCAGTACGCATAAGATTAATTCTCCAGTGAATACCGCAGAAGGCGATGTACAATATTCTCACTAATAACTCGTACCAACTATAATAATTATAAACTTTGGCTCGAAGTTGCTCACTGTTGTGGGCTTATGGCGATCCGTAATAGTACCCACGCGGCCACGTCAGAAAATCACGAGCGATAAGCTTTGTCTACATAGTTTAGAGACATAATCAGTGATCGGATATTCGGATGCATATTTACCTAAAGTTGAGGTGTTGGCTAATATGGAATGTACTTTTGTATCGATTGTAAAAAATTCTCGATTCAGGAATGATAAATTTAATACTTTTTGACTATAGAATCGACACGCACTACTCTTCCTCTTACACCCTCATACACATATATTTGCATCGGGGGTTAAAAATGAATTTCAAGTAAACAAGCAAAAGAATATTATTTTGATCCCGGTGTCTCAGTATTTTTTAAATAAATAATACCACATGTTTTAGAAGTCATTTCCATACCATGTATTCGATTAGTTTTGCATTCCCGGATTTTCTGGAATCCCGGGATTTATATTAAGAAAGAAAAAAATAAGAAGCCGCTTCCATAATTTCCTAGCCAAAAATTAACTTTAGGTAAATATGCATCCGATTATCCGATCTCTAGTCATAATGTAGCTTTTTGGGCTCAACCCTCAAGGTATGGATTAAGGAAATTCCGAAACACTGCTGTATACCCACCAGCTATTGAGTAGGCACACTAGGCACTGCATATTAGTCTTAAGTTAGCAACCCAGGGAAAACTTCGGTTATTTCGTGGGCGTATAACAAATAAGAAAAGCTTAGGGTAATACCTACATTGCAAAAAATGACTATCATTCTTTTATGGTACTGCTTAAAGAAAGCCCGGCCGCAATATGTCTAGATTCGAATGGTGATCTCGTTTGTTCAGGACCGTAACGAGCATTTGTTCTTCCGCTTTGTGGGCGAGAACGTGGCCGACATGATGCCCATTGTGTACACGCCCACTGTCGGCCTGGCCTGTCAGAAGTTCGGGCTGGTCTACCGCCGGCCCAGGGGGCTGTTCATCACCATCAACGACAAGGGACACGTCTACGATATTCTTAAGAACTGGTGAGTTATTCTGGCTTTTTTGTTTGATTCTTAGGAAGATACTGGTTTTTCAGGAGTCTTGTAGAAAAACTCATCTTTATATTTTCATCAGAGGAAGAGAAGGGCTGATGATTTACACTTTATAGCAAGCAGTTAATTACATAAGTACGTAGGCGAACCTTGGGAGGTCGACCACTTTTCAATCTTATTACTAAGGGAATAAGGGCGAAAAGTGGGTGACCGGGAAGGTTCGCGGGTGTAGGTACATAGAAATCAAACGTCTATAATTTAACATACTTACTTACTTCCATTCAATAGTTACTGCAAAAATGTTGAAGAATTCAATATTTTCATTCATTATGATATATTTTTATCATTGTTCCTCTCAAACAGCCATCTAATCTCTTCACCACTCTTGGTTGACTGGTAGAGAATGCCTAAGGCATTAAGTCCGACTTTGTACTTTTTTGAGTGTGAAAAGTTTAAATAAATAAATAATTCATTTTTAGAACTTAGGACATTTTTACAACTTTCGAAGCTACCTAAGCCTTAGGTAGCTTCGAAGGAAGTATTTTTCGTGATCATCGGCATATAGCAGTCCAATGCTGGACATAAGCCTCTCGAATCACTCCCCATTTAACACCACCCTCAGCTACTCTCATCTTGCTGCTTACCAACCACTCTACACAATTGTCGTTCCATCCAGTCTCGACTGCGCGCGATCTCTACTTTACATTTTCCGATTCACGGTCTTATTCTTAGTTTATTCTAATTACATACTTAATTTATTGTTTCTCTCCACCAGGCCTGAAAACGACGTCCGTGCTATCGTAGTAACAGACGGCGAGCGTATCCTGGGTCTGGGCGACTTGGGAGCATGCGGCATGGGCATCCCCGTGGGCAAGCTATCGCTGTACACGGCACTCGCGGGCATCAAGCCGCACCAGTGCTTGCCCATCACTTTGGGTTAGTTGAAGATCTGTTCGAAGAATTGTATGTTATTTTCCAGGGATAAGTAGCCTCCACAAGTGCCGATACTTTAATGTAGGTATCATGGGAGAAACGGACATCTATACACCGTAAGTGCTATTCTTGCTTGCAGCGCTCAGCCGCTATAGAAACGCTTGCTAACAGACTGATGATTTTGTTTTCAAATTGGCCAGATGTAAGTTTCCTCGATAGTACATCCAACGCACTCTGGGCAGTCAGTTCCGGTACCTTACTGACTGGCAAATATGTTAACTGCGCCATGAGTTCTCTTAAAAATAGTTCATGCAGATGTGGGAAAAGGAAGTGTAGGCCCTTTGATTATATATACATATATATGTCTAGAGTGCCGTGCTTCAAAAGAACTAAAACAAGCAGGCCAACTTTGTTATGCTGGTGTGCGTGACAGCTGACGTCTTACACTCGCGTCAGTCATTGTGCTTTTCTAGTGTGCGTGCAAATTGCGGCGAACAGTTGGACGCTATTTTTTTTCGACGAGCCTTGACTGTCTATCTACATACCTATATTTATACAAATAAATAAAATTGAGTGTCTGTTTGTAATGTCATAATATCAACTTTTTACTAAATGCATATGAAAGTATGTACGGTATTTATAACAAAAAAGCAACTTTTAACAGTTTTGTCTGTTTATTTGTTCCGGCTAATATCCAAAACGGCTGGACCGATTTTGACGGGAGTTTCACTGGCAGATAGCTGATGTTACACCGAATAACTTAGGCTACTTTTATAAAATACTCGTAATTAGGGCTCCGCGTAAACAAAATAAAACCCATAAAATTGTGAACAAAAATCGGATTAGAAAAATTAATTTTGCATTTGGTAGCCTAATCGTCGAGGATAGTTGTATGCTATTTAACATCACGCTATACCCCTTAGGAGCCGAGCAAAAAGAAAAAGTCAGAAAGAACACTAACCGAAAACGAAGTAATAGCGCGTGCGGGCGATGCAACGCGACGAGTCGGGCGACGAGGGAGTTTTATTAAAATGTGTCTGTTATTTTAGTACCTGTATTACGACTTCCACGCGAACGAAGTCGCGGGGTACAGCTAGTTGGTTATTAAAAATAGAATGCCTGTCCTACCTTTATTCCGGAAAACTGCCAGATTTAGCGAGATCACTGTAAAAAAAATAACGTCCTCTTATTAAAGTAGGTATTTACCCTACCTTCTATTGACAGTTTATAAAGTATCTTTAACCTTATTCTAGACGTGGGCACGAACACCCAGACGATGCTGGACGACCCGCTGTACATCGGGCTGCGCCAGCGGCGTGTGCGCGGGCCTGAGTACGACGAGTTCATCGATGAGTTCATGCAGGCCGTCGTGAAGCGCTACGGACAGAACTGTCTCATTCAGTTTGAAGACTTCGGCAATGCTAACGCCTTCAGGCTTTTGGAGAAGTATCGTGGAAAGTGAGTATCATATTTTAGTTTCTCAAAGGAATCATCTTTAGCTAATTATTATGTAAGAATCGAAGGACTTCGGAAATGTTAACGCGTTCAGGCTGTTGGAGTAGTATCGTAGAAAGTGAGACCTACAAATATTTCAATAACCACTTCAGTGTGCTATTTCGGCTTGATCGGTTTTGAAGTTATTATAATCATTTGGCATAGGTTTCGTACATTGAAGATTCTCGATTTACGGCCAAGCCCAATAACCTATTTTCAGTAAAAGACAGATCGCTATTGATGGTAGAGAGTATAATTCTATCTGTCCTTATGTCAGGCCGGTAAGATTCCATAATCTCTTATAGATTATTGGGACGTTAAAACCATAGATGATAGGTTTTTATATCTCCAGTGTGCCAAAATTACTGATAGATAGGTTATTGAGTTCCGCCGTTAGAAGATCTGATGAAGACTCCGGAAAATCGTCAGATTAATAATATTTGTTTTGATTAGGACATTTTTACATCGCCAAAACTTTTATGTATGAATGATTAATCCCTTATTTTGATATGATTGTTCTATCTATTATTTACGTCACACAAAACATTCTGATGATGTATTTTAATATATCCTCAATCCTCACAGGTGGAATGATTTCGGATGGGATGATGATGACAGTATAAGTACTTGAATGATACCATAGTTGTTTGTCGAGCTAACAGCTAACATTATAACACAATGTCCTGCCACAGGTACTGCACGTTCAACGACGACATCCAGGGCACGGCGGCGGTGGCCGTGGCGGGGCTGCTGGCCTCGCTGCGCATCACAGGCAAGAAGCTGTCTGAGAACACCATTGTCTTCCAGGGCGCTGGAGAGGTAACATGCACCTTCCACTCAATAATATTAACATCACGCTACGCTTAAAAGTAATCGTCGCAGGGTTCCGAAAAGGTGTAGAGTACACTAGCTTATCGCCAAATATGTTGTATAAGTCCCATGAAATCAGGGCCGAGCCTAATGCCGTTATCCTAACTGATCCTAACTAATATTATAAATGCGAAAGTGAGTTTGTTTGTTACGCTTTCACGCTAAAACGGCAGAACGGATTTGGATAAAATTTGGTACATGGGTAGACCATGACTTAAGTTAGGAGATATGATACTTTTTATTCCGATATTCTTACGAGATCGAGACTCAGGGTGCTTACATAAAGAAACAGGTTTCCGGTGCAGACAAACCCGTGCGGGTCGGTACCGATCGGTGCAGGGTTAATAAGGTAGTCGGCAGCGACCAGAAGCGCAGTGTAGGTGTGTGTAGATCGCGTGATGTCGCCAGTGGCGCGCTTGCGAAACGTTTCGTGTCCGTACTAATGACCGGATCCGACATGTAGGTACGTATCTCGAGAGCTCCTTGGGCAGTCGGGCCTGCTACCACAAAGCTGAATGGCTAATATTTCGTTACGGCAGGAGCTATTCACCCTCTAGTTCTTGCGGATACGAGAAAGTCCAGATAACCTCAAAACTTTAAACTTTATAAATTACTTACATTTTACGTTTACTTTATTTACAACTTGGTATTTTTCATCCACAGGCTTCCCTAGGTATCGCCAACCTCTGCGTGATGGCGATGAAGGCCGAAGGTACATCGGAGGACAAGGCCCGCAGCAAAATCTGGATGGTGGACTCCAAAGGCCTCATCGTGAAGAACCGGCCCGAAGGAGGCCTCAACGAGCACAAGGAGAAGTTCGCCAAGGACCACGAGCCCGTGCGCACGCTCGAGGAGGTCGTGGATATCGCCAAGCCTTCCGTGCTTATTGGTAAGTAGCACAAAGAATAATAGTTTTCCACTGTTGCAGTGCTTCAACTGTAAATACTTAATTAATTTAAATTTAATATTTAAAAAAATAGTATCGACCTTATAAAGTTTGGTGATGGTTATGTTCACCAGGCCTCTTCGAGAAGATATAATTTTAACGAATACACACTTAGCCAATCGCCTTCGCAATCAAAATAGAACATACCACATCGTCAAAACTTCCCTTGGACTTGTTAATTGTTCTAACACGTTGCCTATTATTTATGTGTCGTGTATTGTGTATATATTTTGTTGTAGATCCTAAATAAATAAATAAACGTGATGTGTTATGTGCAGGTGCCGCGGCCATTGGCGGTGCGTTCACAACGTCGATCCTGCGCAAGATGGGCGAGTTCAACGACAAGCCCGTCATCTTCGCGCTGTCCAACCCCACCAGCAAGGCCGAGTGCACCGCCATCGACGCTTACACCCACACCGATGTTAGTATTGTAGCTATTTTTGGACTAGGAATGAAAGGAAATTTTTAGGAGATAAGGGAGTGGTTGATTACTGCCCAGTCTCTCTCACAGAGAGGCCTGTGTGCCGGCAGAGGCTGATTATGTATTATGTTATGTAAGAGAAGCAACTTAAAATCGATACAGTATTTTTATCTCGCGAAACGACACGCGCTGTACATGTGGTTACCAAGTGTACAAACACGCTGTGAATGTGTGTGTAAGCGCAGGAGCTTTCGGTACCGCCCGAGACAATGGCGAAGTTGAAAGTGTGCGTGTTTGTATGTGCTGACGCTACTTGTCTTCACGCACACATTCTTTCATTCACAGCATGTTTGTACACTTGGTTAACGAAAATAAAGCGCGTGTCGCTACATGAGATAAAAATAATGAATATAGATCGTCTGTTAGTGATGATGAAAAACTAGTCGTCGTCGGAATAAGTTACTTTAAGACACGATAAGACGTACATAAGTCTACTACGCATGGAGAGATCAATATGAACAGATAAACCTACGCCAAATTGGTACAAGTAGGCGCTTCGATCCTGGTCGGAGCGTAGATCTTCGAGGCCATAACAGCCACACACGGTACGGATTTTAATGGACTCAGGCGGAACTGGAGGTAGATTGACCGTGCAACTATATGGAACCTTTAACCTTGGAGAGGTCACGCGGATTACAATAGTAATCCACTATTGCAAAATTAAAAAAAAAACTACAAATGGGAATCTTTTGAAATACCTAGTAGGTACTTAAAGTTGAATAGTTTGCGCTAAATTCAACTGGGTTTGAGGAACTTCATCGAGTCTTTAACCCATCATGACTACCGACATTCTACTTGTCCGCATGTCTCAAACCAGAGAAGTAACACCGTCATGTCAAAATTTTACCGAAATCTCAAAATTTTCTAGGAGCGTGCAATCTTCGCATCAGGCTCTCCATTCCCGGACTACCGCACGAAGGACGGGCGCCTGCTGCGGCCGGGCCAGGGCAACAACTCGTACATCTTCCCCGGCCTCGCGCTCGGCGTCATCTGCGCCGGCATCATCGACATCTCCGAGGACTTCATGTTGCTAGCTGCTGAAGTAAGCTTACGACACTTTATTTTGTAGTTCGGCTTTCGATTGGGCTTTGATTGTCAATGCTCCGGGTATCCGAGATCGTTTTTCCAGGATCAGAGCATATCAGTGGCGAAAGCACCATATAACACGATTCCTACCGGCTTCCTTTCGGAGGTTCGCATCAGCAACTCTACCGCTATTGAAAAATAGCAGTCTATGGTATCTACTATTGCCAAAAAATATAGTTACACTACGGGTATATAATTCATCATAACATCCAAACAACAAAAACGCCTATTATTAGCTTTGCATTACAACAACAACAAAAAAATGTTCGATAATAACCCGTCACCAAGACGTCATAATAGGGAACTAAAAATTCATACAATAGCGATCCCGTCATGACGTCACGTTAGGTCACGTGACACAGCTTGATAATGGACGAGAGCAAGCCGCTGTACAGCGGGTTACGATAGAGCCAGATATAGGAAAAATGCGTCAGCGAGAACGAGATGGAGGATCATAGCACATTTTATTTAGTTTTCATCTGTTCCAACTGTATTGCATTCGATTCTTTATATTCCTCTAATAATTTTAGAATGATAGTACCTAATTTAGTTGAGTTTATCTCTCTAACATTGAATGTTTTGTATGTGTAGTGATAGCGTCTTTTTGGTTCTGCTATTTGACGATAGATGGTGTTAAATTCAGAAGTTAAAACCGGCTTCGCTTCGGCTTCTCTCTTACGAAAATTCACACCTCGCCGCTGGTGTATATACCTACCGTCAACTTACTGCCTCGTTGGTGTAGTGGTCAACTTACAAAAAGTGGCTGCTGTAGGTACTGATCAACTTTTTAGGGAATCTAAATAGGCGAGATATTATTTTTAAAACCCTCAACCTGTGTCTTTATGATGCGTAGAACATTCAAAAACATTTACTAATTTTCCAGGCGCTGGCAGACATCGTGTGCCAAGCAGACCTGGATCAAGGCAGCCTGTACCCACCGCTCAAGGACATTCAGGACTGCTCTGTCAAGATCGCGAAGAGAGTCTTTGAACACGCTTATGCAGTTGGTAAGTGTACCGAGTACATCTACTAGGGCCCTTAACCACTCGTAGGCTGGTAATTACAGAAATAATTAAAACGTCATTGTGTCTCGCGTAGATCTGCGTTCCGGGATACGAAGGGTTACTTACTGGGACGAAACGGGTATAATTTTACCGACACCCATACCTTTCACATCGGAACGTAACAACGTTGTACTGTTTTAGTCCCAAGAGGTTTCGGACTAGGAGCTAATTCTACCAAACTTTTATACTAACCTCCTTACTAATAAACTTTGTATAGCGTCTGTATAGTTACACAACGCATGTCTTTTTTCGAAAATCAAATTACTGACGACTGAAAGAGAGAAATCGGTGTGTAACTATTCACCTGATATAATACGATTATTAGTAAGGAGGCTAGTATAATCCAGCGAATAAATTATTAATTTTTGACATATTTTCCATACAAAAACTGTCAGACGTCAATTTTATTCCGCGGATAAAAGATATCTGACTGGTTAAATCAGCCCAAAAACAGAGCCCTTCATTCAGCGAGCTCGTGAAGTCAAGAATTATGGGTTTCGAGACACTAAAGTGACTTGGTTTGATTCTGTTACCTTCTTTCTTTGATCGTTATGTGTTCTGTCGTTAGGGCAGCTATCTATCCGTTAGGGCCGATGCCAGCTAGGGTTGCGGGATGTTCGAAAGAGTTACCGTGGCCCCGGCACAGGCAACAGAAGGAACACGGGTGGGTTTTAGTCAGTAAAAGTCTGACACGCCCTCCCGCTACGCCCAGAGCGGGAGAAGTCATTTGATATTTTCCCATCCAAAAAAAAGGACAGCTTTCTAACATTTGTCCTTTTAAGGATCTAACATGACACACGCCGACTGGAAGCGGCCAGTGCTGTGCGTTGGCAGTTCCTATGCAGTTATATCAACTGCACAAAAACTGCATGCAAACTGCAATTTAGTAGCTGGCGTGCAGTCCAAATGCAGTCCGTCTATTTAGACCCTAAACCGCAGATCTACTGCAATAGTTTACAGCTAACCGTTTTAATGTCTCGGTCACCTTTACATTTCAAAACCGCGAGAAAAATTCGGGCGTGGGAGAGATAGTAAATTCCAATTTGCGTCATATCGCGTTAGCAAATTTTTATTTCGGGACGTGTTTCTATTAAATGAAGGCGGAGCTAATTTATTAGTCGCTTTCACAAATACCTACCTACCTGTGTGTCATTTAGAGTAGGTACAGTATTTATATCTCACGAAGCGACGCGCGGCTTTACTTGTGGTAACCAAGTGTACACACACACTGTGAATATGTGCGCGAAGACGAGTAGCGTCAGAACGTAACACACACACACATAGACTTCTCGGACGATACCGAGAGCTCCTGCGCTTTCACACACATTCACAGCATACTTGGAAACCACAAATAAAGCTCGCGTCGGTTCGTGCGATAACAATACAGAGATAGGGGTCGGGTGAAAACTACAATTTGAAAATAGACTGTAGAGTGTATAGAACACCGCCTTCTGATTATCCGATATAATAGTAGTAGGGTTTTTGTTTCAATTCGGGCTTTTTGAGTATAAACATACTACACCGCTTTTTCATTTTAAAAATCGTTTCCTTATTTGTAGACATTCCTCAGAAAAAAAAATATGCCGTATCTAAGGATCAAAGCGATAATTGCACCTGTAATGATTATTGGGCCGAGTTTAAACTGTGCATAAGCAGAGTTACCCACTTTCTTGCAAAGCTCTTCAACGTGCAGTGCTTCCCAGTTAAGTTTACTATAAATAGTTAGCTCTAGAAACTTGACAGTAGGTTCCTACTTCTATTGACTTTGAATTGACCTAATAATTTATTAGCACCACTATCAGAAATTAGCTCATTTTGAATCACGTGCTCAATTAGAAATATTTTCTATAGGAAAACCTTTTAATCATTTTGAGGCCTGTCCACAGTGTCCACATAAATAAAGTTCAAGACTTTCCGAGCTCCGGGTCGTCTTGGCGCTGCAGTCTCGATATAGATAACAATCACTTTACGTTTTAGTCAAACAATTTTGATCGTCTAGGGACCACGTTAGGAGTTTGGGACCGAATTCGGTCGTAAAGCGATCGCTATTTATATCGAGACTGCAGCCCCTGGCCCTGAGTTCGGTAACATGTTCCGACTCCCACAATAACTGAGTCCAGACGCCCCGGATATCGGAAGGCCCTGATCCGGAACTGTGTGTATAGATTTTCAGGACTTTAATTGAGCAAATCTTGAGCTAACAGCGCTTTGACCTTACATTTTTTTACACAGGCAAGGCATCATTGTTCCCGCAGCCGCTGGACACGGAGGAGTTCATTCGCGCGCAGATGTACGACGTGCGGTACCCACCCGCCTTGCCGCCGCAGTACACGTGGCCCAGCCGCGACCTGCGCGTCGACATGATCTAGGCAACATATACAACGGCACAAGGATCTATTGGCGCGCCGTGTATCTTATTTTTTCAATACAATTCCTGTGTTAATTTCATTTCATATATGTTTACCAACAATGTCAATGTCAGTCAATGACATTCAGACGCCAAAAGATCCTTGTAGATTAAACACGGCGACATGGATACAAATAGCTGAAGGAAGGCGTTGCTTGTAAACATGTCGAAAGTTTGTCAAACATTTTCGCCACGTTCATTTAGATCCATGTCGCACAATACACTTGCAGAGCTTGGATACAGTCTAACACTATGTGACACCCGACGCCATCTCAAACGAGCTTACTGCGATAACCTTCAGCGCAATTCATGGATTTAGACTGTTTTTTATATTTCTATGGCGCAATTGCAATCTGCTGTAATATGTAAAAATGGGCCTGGAACGTAGCGTTGGGTGTTACAAGTCAGATATAATTAAAAAATACAACTGTTAACTGTTTCATTTGTATTTCTATTAACATTCCGAATTGTAAATTTTCTCTTTCTTGTAAATATCTCTTCGCATTGTTCCGTCAGTGTGAATGTTCTTGCTCTGTTAGATCTTTATTCTTAGTTGGATATGTTTTCCAGCGCTTACAGTGTATTCCAGAATCTTGCTTCGGATATTTATTTAAGTCGATTGTACTGATGACCAACGAACTGTTCTAACGGATTTGTTAAGTGAGCTTAACGTATATGGCGGTTTAAGTGACTGAAATTATATTATTACGAAATACGAGGCATTTATTGTGCCGCCTGATGTTATTTATATTTATTAAGGGTTGCAACACACGCGACTCTAACTACCAGCGGTTACACATCCCACTTGACACAATATTATCTCAAAACAAAAGCATTGTCTGTTACCTTTACTATGTATTCACCATTCCAAAAGTAACCTTGAAATTAGTTTTATTTTGTACTTAAGTGTTATTTATTAATAAAATGAATGCTTGGCAATTAAGCTCTCATATAGTATCAAGCCGATTTCTTATTTGTTCATGTACCTAATTATATCCAATATAAAATGCAATGTATTTATATTGAGGGCAGTTGGCGATTAAATGTAAAACTAATGTGATGTGTACATTAGAATTTATTAGAATAAATTACATGACGTTCATTTAAAATTATAGTATAAGTTAAAACTTAAACCATGAATGTACGGTATATGTAAATTTTTGAAATAAATTCATTAATTGTAATGAATTGTTTAATTTTGCAAATTTTTAGTGCACCCGCTGAGCACGCCTGATAGTGGGTATGTCGCAGTTACATATTATGAAAGCGGTTCGTAACTGTTGGAGTGCCCTAATTTTGTTACTGCTACCAATTTCGACGTAGCGTCCGCCGGCCGCAGCCCCCGCACCGCTCGCTTCGCTCGTTCGGCTCGCGCGTAGATAGTCAGTTCTAACCTAAGCTGACCTATTTGATCAGAGTGCCCTAATAATATTCCTAGTAAGATAGTTATGAACCGCTATCATCCATTCATCCATACTTCCATACTAATATTATAAATTCGAAAGTAACTGTCTGTCTGTCTGTATGTTACCTTTTTACGCCTAAACCACAACGGATTTCGATTAAATTTGGCATCTGGAAGGACATGGGCTACTTTTTGTCTCAAAAATAATCCTACAGGGGGTGATATAGGGGATGAAAATTTGTATGGGAAACCCAGCATTTCTTAAGGTAAGGATATGAAAATTCAAATTTATGCTTTTGGTAGGAAATAAAGAATTATATGGTTCAGCGTTTTTGAAAAATCATCCGCATAAGGGGGTAGAGTTGATTTTAAAAATCACAAATAATATTTAAAATTTTGTGTACCTCTTTTTAAGGGATTGAAAATGATGTAGTCATAGTACATTTTTATCATAATCCAGTTCTGATGATAGGATCCACGAGGAATTGAGGGAACTCCTCAAATATTATCGGCATATACATAGCTATTATGATATTTTCATCAAGTCAAGCATTTGCATTCAGAAAGTATCATTTGGTAAAGTGGAACTGATGAAGAAGACTACAAATGGCCACAGGAAGTCGGGAACTCCTCAATGTATAAGTACCTATTTCACGGGTGGCGATAAGATATCGCCACCCGTGAAATACTTCACTACAGTTAAGCGACTATGACGACGCCAATTTTAATAATTGGTTCTGATGAAAATGGTACCATCGAACTGATCTGATGATGAAGCCAAGGTAGGCACCGGAACTCCGTAATAAAACAATGTATCCTCGCCGTGTTTGGGGCTTAATGGAATTGTCATGAGATGCACTCTGGCTATCAATGATTTTAATGGTTATTACCATTAAAATACGAAATTCTTGTAATATAATGTACACATAACATCACGCCTTGTTTCCCCGAAGGGTTGGGCAGAGGTGCGCCTATAGCTACTAGGCCAACGATGCAGTAATAACGAGGCTGTGTAATATAATGTAATATATTGGGTTTACCAATTTTTTACATAATTATTGTAACTATTTTGCCTCAATTTTTATTCACAAAAACGTATTTTTGTTTTTTATTTTGACCCCGCGTTCTATATTTAAAAGCGATCGTTCGCACTTTTTGTTCGGTGAACCTGAACGCGTGGTCGCGCCGACAGGGGGCGCTGTCCGGTTTTCAACAAAAAGTGACATAATTATGCACGCGGCCAATCGCGTATTCGCGCATTTAAATAGGACGCGGCGTGATGCGATCCTGGAAAATATTTTTTTATTTGACTGCCTCGTTGGGTCTAGTGGTCACAAGCGGTACTTCTCAGTATGAGGTTCTGGGTTCGATTCCCAGGCCGGGCAGTGTTACTGAGATTTCTATCTGGAATTTCTCAGTAGCAGCCCGGAGTCTGGACTTGTGCCCGGTTGATGGCAATAGGCTCACCTGGCGAAATAAGGGTGTACTATTGGTACATCTCTGCCTAATCATAAAAAAGTTAAAGTTATTTGAAGAGCAAAGTTCAAAAAATCGATTCAAGAAAAAAAGTGCAGGGTTCATACATAATTTCTCCGGCCTATTACATACATACATAAACTCACGCCTTGTTCCCATGGGGGAGGGCAGAAACCACGGAACGCCACCTGCTACGATCCTTTCATACTCCTTTTGCCTCGTTTACGTTCATATAGCTGAAGCCCAATTCCCGTAATTAAAAACTTTCAAAATCTAGTCGCAATCTCATCTCAGTGACAGTCAAATGTCAAAAATGTAGGGAAATTATAGGTATTTTTGACATACTGACGAGACATTGACTGAGATCAGACTGTGAACGTTCTTAAAATTACAGGAATTGCCCCTCTGGTCATATTATTCTATTACTAAACAGTTCATGCTGGAACCTTCGCCGCAAAGAATATACTACTCTCTGACGCGCCGCAAGAGAGCCCTGTGTTTGTCACTTGTCAGTGATCTTGAATGAAAAGCGACCAATCAGTGACAAGACAAAACCCTTAGCGCCATCTCGCTTCAAATTTTTAAACAAAGAACTCCAGTGGCAGCTAAATTGAAAGTAAAACACTCTACGCGGAACTAATTTGACAGTTTTCTTCCCCATTGACGTAAGCTGAACACGGTTTTGGTTGAATATTGAACCCGGAACCTGTGTATACGTAGAGCGAATCCAGCTCCCGCTCAGTTTCCGTACTTAATTTTTTTATTTTTATTAAATGGGACAATAAATAGCTACAATATACATATTTACTACAAGTAACGGTCCAAACGAGCGTTTACAATATTGCAGCCCACTGCATTATCCACATATTAAAGAAAGATTACCGCCAGTAAATGCCGCTGGATAAGCAAATATATAGTAGGTACAAATCAGATTATTATTGTTTGTTAAAAATTTAAGATACATAAAAAAAAATTAAACAAGCAAAAACATGCATTAAATTAAATGAAATGAAATTATACATTAAATTACAATATAGAGGGACTCATAAATTATTACTAATATACACTTACATTTAAATCTAATTTATCAATTAATTAATTATTAAAAAAAAAATTAAGGACATATTGTCTGGTGGACAAATGGACGATTGTCTAGGTAGTCAAAGCCAATGTTCAGTAATGATTGTTATATTATTATAATCATCGTATCTTATAGTTTATCAATTTAAAAACTAGCAGTCTTAAAATAATAATATTTACAAGTATATAAAAAAGGAGGGGAAATAATCAGAAGGCATCAAAAAATTCATCCGCATCGCTGTCAACAGGAAACGTGCCCAGAAGGCTGGCAGCATTGCCACGTTGTATGGCAATGCTGATTCTTTGGCCAAAAAATAGGCCAGCCCTCTGGTCACGTGTAGAGTCGACCAACCGCCTGGCGATGTCTCGAAAATAGTTAGGTTACGAGAAACAAAATGTTTATATGAACGGCAATATAATCGTGTCTCGTGTCGTGTTTTAGATTATGTCAGTCCGTGTATAGTAGGTACTTATGGCTGTTAAAAGAAAATATCTATATCACAAAATAATCGCACAGTAAGCAAGGAACGCTTATGAACGCAACTTGGAACTGCAATCACAGAGTACATTTTTAAAACTGCATCGCAAGGAAAGCAAACAGAAAATTCAAAATAATATGTCAATGACATGCGCAGAACACAATATGCTCCTAGCGGAGATGACATGTCAAAGAAATAATACATACAAACCTTCATAATATAGGAAGTGGGTACCTACTTATTCAAAGAAAAAAAACATGTTTGATGCGTACATAAAAATATTTTAGTAATATTGTCGTATTATTATAGACGCAATTACTTTAATAAGCGGCTTATAAGTAGTGTTATTGTTCACACTCTTATTGGATAAAATGGAATGTCAAAAACATTTTAGTACTTCCCCATTGAGGTAATGTACTTCCCGTTAAAAATGCACGCAATTACGCAAGTAATACTGCATGTATGTAAAATCCATAGTAATTTTAATCTAAATTTTTAAATTAGCCCGCGAAATTCAAATTTTCTTACGATTTTGCAATTTGCAGCTTAGTGTCTGGGTTATGTTGATCAAAGTATGATACGCGACCGTAAAAATATGTATTTACAGAATTAGTAATACAATTCCTCGAGTTAGTATAATCCTAAAATGTTAAGATTTCATGAAATAGTCATTCAATAGAATTATTTGGTCTTACGAGAGTTGTATGATTATAATTCTGTAAATACATATTTGTTACGGCCGCGAATCATATTTTAATCAACTTAAAACTTAATACTGACCTGCAAATTGCAAAAAACGTAAGAAAATTTGAATTTCGTGGGCTACCCTGGCGCTTTCACCTTAAACAGTATATTGGCTTCAAGCAGTTTACGTCTAGATTCTAAAGTTAACAAATTATATTCCTTTAGCAATTTCTGGTATGATGGATATGTCTTGTGGCATCTATAGTACATGGCAAGAAGAAGACTTCTTTTACTCTCCTTTTATTAATTTCTGCTACCTAAAGCGCAAGCCATACTAGGAACGAAGCTAAGTTCGTTTAGCTTCGCTCATGTAGCTGCCGCGTATTTTCCAAAGAGTATAGTAATATAGATGGGTATTTTCATACCTTGGTCTATAATTCGCCGTGTGAACCGAAGTATGAAAGGTAGCTACATGAGCCAAGCTAAACGAACTTAGCTTCGCTCCCAGTGGGAGGGCCAAATCTAGCTTAACCAGCTGCTTGGTTTGAACTTTGTATTAAGAGTAGCTTCGCACTGGGCGTTGGTCTGGCTAACGTAAGCGTTATTCAGCTGAGTCGCTGATAATATAACTCTTATATAAATCATCATCTGCCTAGCCTTTCCCCAACTATGTTGGGGTCGGCTTCCAGTCTAACCGGACGCAGCTGAATAACAGTATTTTACATGGAGCGACTGCCTATCTGACCTCCACAACCCAGTTACTGGGTAATACGATACCTCTTGGTAAGACTGGTTGTCAGACTTTCGGGCTTCTGACGACCCGTAACGACTGTCAAAGATCCACGAATGACAGCTGGGACCAACGGCTTAACGTGCTTTCCGAGGCACGGAGGAGTCTCGGTATGTAAAGATGTTCACCTATCCACGAACCAACCCCGGCAAGCGTAGCTTAACTTGATGGATCGACCCATGCGGCTGTTATTACTTAGCCACGAGCTCCTCAAAAGTGTTCTGCCGAAACCAGGGAGAACACTTTTGAGGAGCTCGTGGCTATAACTCTTATATAAATAAAAAACAAAATTCAGACTGACAGTCTTTATTTCGAATAATAGTTACTTTATAAATACAAATTGAGAAGTACCGATTCACAACAAAATATTACCTAGATTACAATGTTCGACAAAATAATTATCACTTATCACTTCATTACAACTGTACAAGTTTACAGGGTCGGCGGGCCACGACGCAGCCGCACCATTTGACTATCGCTTGTGTGCGGGCCGCCGGCTGTCCAGCCGGCCGGCCTGCGTCCGGTCGGGCCGCCGGCTGTCCGGCCGGCCGGCCCGCTGTCCGGTCGCAGCCGCTTACGCTCCGGCGGCACGGGCCTCACGGCGGCCAACTGCCGCTCACCTGCTGAGCGAGTGCGATCGCTCGCGGGACCCTGAGCTCTCACCGTTGCACCGCAAGCGGTCATTGCCTGTAATATGCCAACACAGTTTTAGTTAGTTACATCTCAAAGAAGAATATTAACAGTGACTACAGAATGAATGAGTTACAATGCGAGCTGAATCTCGTTTATTTTTTTTATGCAAGTGAGTGACCCGCACGGAATCGTGAGATTCACCCAGCATCAAGAACATAATAAAGTAAAATCAACAGCAGATGTTAAAGACTAGAACAAAATGTGAATATAATAAGCGAAAGAAATAAATGGCACACGTACAATGACAACACAATATAAAACCAATTAATGATAAGATCATGTCGCAACATGTGTTCCAAAAAGTGTAATATAGAAGAATAAAGCTTTAAAATAAGCATCTAACGACGAAAAGGCCTGACCTAAGAAATGATGGCCTTGTAAACTGGTGTCCTATAACAAAAGATCACTCATCATAAATATTAATACGATACGTCAGAATGTTTCCTATAAAATGTACGTTCGTCCGTTTCTTTCGATTGAAATGTCCGATGTTGACTTTAAAATCGTCAAATTACAATATTCACAAAATAATGATACGCGTTCATTAGGAGACAGCGTTTAGTGGAACGTGTACTGACCGAGCCTCTGGTGTTGTGGAAGTTTGTTGAAAAAGGGATGTTTGAGCGCCTCCCGCAGCGTGATCCTCTGCGAGGGCTCGTACTCCAGCATGCGCGCGATCAGATCGAACAATTGTCGCGACTCCTCGCTGTTGCTCTGTAGGTACCTCTGCAGAAACATTAAAAAAATTCTGTTCAATAAATTCTAAAATAAAAAGACTACTTAAAAATATATATATAAACAATGCTAGCACACTCATAAAATCATCAACACTTAAACTTACCATCAACGGTTTGCAGTTTTCTCTGACGTATCTGCCAGCTGACGATTTCTCGTCCCAGTCTAATTTGCCGTGGTAAAAGTATTTTGTTTTTGTTTTGCGCGCCATTCTGAAACGACACAAATACAAACTGAACTTAAAATTTAAATGAGTTTAATGTGGGGCCGGTATGTGACGATAATAATTGCCCTAGTTTAAAAAAACCAGACGAGTATTTATATCGGGCGGCACTTGTGTACGGAACAAATTGCTGTTTATTTGAACGGTCCGGTATACCGTCTAAAACGTATTGAGTGGCCTAAAGGGGAGCGGTGTGCGAGTAAACAAAGACATCAGAACGTTCACAGCGAGAGAATAAACACGTGAATAGATTCAACAACACATTTAGGTTTTTAGAATACGGATTTTGTGAGTTAAGAAATATTTCAATGACACAAAACCAAAACTCAAAGAATTCGAAATTAGACTAATTTATCAAGAGAACATTTTAAAATGCTTTTAGTATTGTCGGAGCTTTTTGATCTTACTAATTGCTTATCAGTTATAAGTGTTACAAACCTGTAGGGTATGGGTCCCAGGATCCTCTCCATCATGGCGAGGTGTTCCCTGTTGTCATGTGTCTGGAAGAGTGTGATGCCGAGGTACAGCTCGAACATGATGCAGCCGATAGACCACACGTCGCACGGCTGAGTCCAACCCAATTCTGGAAAAATATCATCTAGATCTAGACAAGGTTTTATTTTCTAAGGCTGTTAGTAACAATAAAATAGTAAACATTACGAAAGACTGTTTTCAATTCAAGGTCTGTCCGAAAAATCATCGTGAGCTGATATCATTGTCTTTATGTTCGAGAATAACATGACCAGGTCATAAAGTGGCTATTTATTGGTTCTGAATAGACAACGTGCGTGCACAAAAGGAGTACTCACAATCATTGGTATTATCGATTTTATTGTCAAATAATCAAGCATTCCTACTCTACAGCTAGATAAAGATATTAGACTAGGAAGAGAGAATTCTCTGCATTGATTACAGCATGATAATAAAGATATTAGACTAGGAAGAGAGAATTCTCTGCATTGATTACAGCATGATACACCACAAGCACGACAATGTACAAGCTCCTGCACGTATTTCGCGGGGGTTTCGAAAACTATTAGAATAATGCTTGTCTAAATGAGTAGGATAATGGGTGACACGTACCTAATATAACCTCTGGCGCTCTGTAATGCCTAGTGGAGACAATGGTGCTGTGATGCTCGTGGTCAAACGTGGCGCTGCCGAAGTCAATGAGTCTGACGTCACTGCGCTTCACACGCATCAGGTCATGTTTCTGTAAGCAATGTTATATCAAATTAGATTACACAAATTTTCGTTTATAACGCACTTTAAGCACAATTTGAACAATATAAGATTACCTTATCCCTATTATGTCAAAAGCTGTAAGAGAAACTGTTCTTACGGGAATGACGAAAATAGCGAGTGTGCTAATATTGAGGCGGCGATTAGTCACTACTTGGCGATCACAGACTGTACCGATTCAATATGATATAGCTATAGGACTTACGGTTCGCCACGTTGACTCGTTTACACTTTGAATTTAATATTAGTTTGAACCAATAGAACTGACACTTAATTTTCTTATTTATTGTATCATTTGGAATTCGAGCGCCAATGCTTTGATTTCCATTCTTATATAATTTGAAAAAGTAAGTGCGTCAGCGGAACTTTGCCAACTGCCAAAAATGTTTTACATTCTTGTTGATAGGCAACGGGGACTAGCGAACTTTGCTCGTGGCTTGCTATCTTTCAGGCCGGTTATTGCTTATTGTTTATATTTGATGATGGCGTCGACCATTTTTTCTTTTATGGAACAGGTGCACCATGCAGCTATTACTTTCTTAAACTCACCTTTTTGGATGCGTTGTAAACGCTGACGACTTCGTAGTCGCTGTCGACGAACAGTATGTTCTCTGGCTTGAGATCTGTGTGGGTGAGCTTGTTGTCGTGCAGGAATAACACGCTGTATATGAGTTGGTACGCGATGTGCCGCACCTGCTCTAACGGGTACGGCTGGTAGTTGTTGTCTTTCTGCAAATGTATAAACATACATCTTATGATTCATTGTGTTTTTACATAATAAATGCGTACTTTAGCTTTGGGGAGTCTAGGCCTAGAATAAAAATGGTCAAGATCAATCAACCTCGGCTTCATAGTCCAGTCCATATGGACACTATTTTGGTGGATGGGCCCACAAATCCAAAAGTATGATGAATGACATATCACAGGACCTGTGGACGTCGGGAATGAGACTGGCTCAGGACCAAAAACGATGACGTAACGCGGGAAATGCAAAAATAAAGCAGTAGATGAATCTGAGTGTAGGTTTATTTTGAGTAATTCTGATTTTAATTAATTAATTTCGGTAATGCGTTCTGATTGAAAGTCTCGTATTCGGCGAGATACGGGGAGAGAGATCTTTCGCGTTAGTCCTGAACGAAACTGCAAGGAATAGGTATGTGATTTTCACGAGTTTGCGTATGTTGTGTCAATTTAAAATGATTAATGCTTGAGACAATACCCAACGAGGTTTTGAAGAGAATCGGGCTATTACGTTAATTAATAGGCCACGGTAAATATAATCCCACAAACAAATACTTATTATACTTAAAGAATTAGCCAATGTTTTGTTTATTATCTTTGATGATGCAAAAACAAGCCAAAAATAATTTATTTAGAACAGATCGAAAAGTAATTGTACCCAAAAATATGACTGTAACTCTTATTGGTTTTATTATTTTATTGTTTCAATGTCATATTCAAATTGTCGAATCAATTTAAATATGAACATGAAACAATAATTTAGCCTCAATGCAGGATAAATAGTTTCGGGGCAATGTGAAAAAATGGCATGTTGGGGAACCATTAATATACACTTTATTACTTATCATTATGATGACGCATACAGTATCGAGTGAACATTAACATGCACAATAATAACGATAATAATAACATGACACTCACCAGGAAGTCAAATACACTTTGTCCGAGCATTTCAAATGCGATGCACATGTGTCCGTGGTATTCGAACCAGTCCAACATCTTAACACATAAGCTGAAATAGAACAAAAATAGTGTTTTAGCATCAATTTCTGTAAGTATACATGTTTCTTATATACTTAAGTTTTAAAAGAGTGTGTAATAAATAGACGTCATATAATGAATTATATGGAATCAAATAATATGTGAATTCGGTAGCGAGCGGCAGACGGTATTTTAGTGTGTTAGGAGTTGACATCGGGTTCTTGGTTGGCGAGCCGCCAGCCAGGAGCAGTAACGTCGCATATAAATGTGCAAGGTCAAATATTGCTACATTCGCCGGCGTCGCGCGTCGCCCGACCAGCCTCGACTATCAACATGTGACGTTGTTCACAATAATAACACACAATCAAATCAAACACTCACTTTTTACAATCAGGGTCAACTTCAGCTAACTTTTCTAATACGTTTATCTCGAGTTTTGCAGCCTCTCTGTACTTCTCAACGTTCTTGATAATCTTCAGAGCCATTCTGTGCTCCCTGAAATTTAAAATTAGATATCATGCTTTATTTCTGTACATAAAACTCGGAATTTTGGCAATAAGTATCGAAATTTGTCGGTATTATTATAAACAAATGGAAATAGATATGAATAATTAGTGAGGCGTGTCCTGCAAAACAATGTGTATCATCATCCGGCGCCGATACTAACGACACCTCATCACCTTAGTTTATAAGGGAACTTTGCCATTCAATATTTCATTCAAAAATTGCTCATTCAGATAGCTTCACATCTTGAGTTGACTTACCGCTATTTTAACCATGCCAACACAATAAACAACAGAGTATATTTGAGTATAAAAATACGAACAGGCGATATATGCAAATAGTCACAGATGCATACATTTCACCGCGAGCCACGAAGTGCCGATGGTATCGCAGTGGTCACAAAAAGTTGTGCTATTCGAGTAAACAAAGAAAGATACTTACAGTTCTAAGTCCTTCACCTCGACCACCTTGCCGAAGGTGCCCTCACCGAGCGTGTCGATGATTTTGTCTGCAATGAAACCAAGGCAACATAATTAATAAAATGTACATTGCACAAAGTCATGATGGAATCGGCATTGGTATTCCATTCACTATAAGTTAACTGATACACGTTAGCAGACTCTGAGAATTATGATTAATTCTTGAGAATATCAACTATATTAGTATCATGAAACGCAACAAACAGTGATAGACGACCAATATCCGAGGCTCTAACATGACTTCGTTTAAAATCCAAATGGACTCTGTGATGTTGTTACTATTTTTATCAAAAAATATAAAAATACAATTAAAAAGCAGAAATTTAAGTCTGAAATCTTCAAAACACGAATCACTGACTGCGAGGACTTGGCGGTGGTTATTGTGTGAGAAAACTCGTTTTCTTGTTGAATTTTCTGCCATCTGTCATGTTCTTGTGAGTCATTTAATGTAACTAGTGTTTGGGTTTCAGTTATTCTGAAAGATTCATGAATGTTTAATTATGAATATGTATGTTTTGTGTAATGTTTATGTATTTGTACTGTACTGTGTATTGTGTGTGTGCGTAAATAGTTTTTTAAGTTATGGGTGTGGACACGAACATCTCGCTCCCATGACATATCCGGGCCAGTAGACCAGATGTCCGTCCTTGTCGTCCTTGACGGAGGAGCGTGCCCGGGAGCTCTGCATGCGCCAGCGCCGCACCGCCGTCCGCCGCCGCACGAGCCGCACGCGCCGCGCAGACGTCACGCCACAGCCACACGCACCACGCCACATGCACGGAGAGCGCGCCACGCGATCCGCACGACCCGAGTAGTGTTGTACCCAACAATCAGACAATGGAACGGTTGCCCGTCAGACAAGCGACAATTGGTATGGTGTGTCGGAGGTACATGCTGTTAGAGGGCGGGCGGGTGGCGCTGCGGGGCGAGCTGCGGGCGGCCGAGGGCTCGCTCAGCCGCCCGCGCGCACCGCGCGCCTGGGAGCGGGACGGGATCACCGGGGATGGGAGATGACACACCACTCGCATTCCGATCACTTGCACAATCTACGTTCACACAGGTAATTTAGGATAAATGTCCACCCGAACCTCTCTTAAATAATTATTAGGTCACATTACTAACTTTAAAGGAAAAAGAACTTTCGGAGGTTCTTCTTCGTCTAGGATTTGAAAATATTATACCACACAGAAGAGACATGTTAGCTTTAAACCACGCACAAAGAAATTTAATACATGCACTATCATTGTACATAGTAGTCTTTTATAACAACAGACATCATTAGTTGAACAGAGTTAAGCATTTTATAAAATACCCTCTTTCGATTTTGTACTAGATTTCTCTCGGTACCGTCGTTTTGTAATAAATCGCTGAGAAATACATGCATTCGTATATTATACCTAGTAATTCCTATAAGTTAACGCAAAAAATATGCCAGAGAGGTACCACCCTGATTATGAACAGAGCATTTTGTTATCATACTTGCTACTACAAAAATTTAACAACGGAAACAATGCATATGCTGGTACAATATGTAAATAGTGGAAAACCACGGACCAGGTGTATGTTAGCGGCACACAGTGCGCAGGCGGGTGGTTAGCTTGTGCTTACAGGCGGCGTGACCGCGTGCCGCGTCAGGTGCCGGGGCCGCAGCGGCCGCTGCCGTGCGCGCAGCTCGGGCGGCAGCAACACTACGTCGCCCACAGCCAATGGTTCAACTTTTTTAGGAGCGGTCACTGCGGTGGTAGTTTCGTTCATCTCCTTATCGCCCATACGCCCGTACATCTCGTCCAAATGCGCATACTTCATTATGAGTCCTTGGATCTCCTTCCGTCTCGTTTCTCGCTCGCTGAGCACTCGATCTCCGACCGGGGTTTTGTCGTCGTCGTCCTCATCACTCGATGGAAAATATATTTGTTTCTGGCGTCCTACTTCTCTCACTGGTGAAGCTGCCGGTGTTTTGGTTATCTTTAACTTTCCATTCGTTTCGTTTGTACCTTGTTGCGGTGGTGATATTAAATCTCGAACCGCTGGGTGTATGTTTATATCTATAGGACGCAATGATAGTTTACCCATTTTCTTGTCACCATTTTCGCTTTTTTCAGCTCTTAAAGATCTCCTTTGATGTCTCCGATACACGCTATCTCTATCCTTGCCATAATAAGGCCGATCTTTCAATGGAATGTCAAATCCATTTTTGTATTCTTCCTTTTGTTTGTTACTCGAAGACAATCGCCGGTCTGCAGTATTCCTAAAGGGGGTTTTCTCTCTGATCTTTTCATGAGAAAAATTGTTTCTTTTAAACGAATTTTCCCCAAAAACAGCAGTCGTTAAACTTCGCATTAGTCCTCGTGACAAAGTCGGTTCAGGTTCTAATGTTTTGTCACGATCTTCTTTTTCTCTCCTTGCCCTTTCTTTTTTCTGTACTGCTATCCTGTCTAACACTGAGGAATACTTATCTTCCAAGCGACTACGCGTACTACCTAACAAAATGCTGTCAATGTTATTGTTGGGCTCTTTCAGAGGGTATCGTTTAGTGAACGGCGATGATTTATTATCTTTCAAGTGAGCTCTGCGGAATGAGTCAGTGCGTCCGAGCGCGCTAATCCCGGAGGTAGAATGCAAAGGTGATGTATCAATGCGCGACTTAGTCGCGCCCAGGTAACTCGAGTACGCACGGTCATCGTTCAACTTCCGCGCTGGCGCACCGGACGTCAAAGATGATGTGTACGGTGAGATGTGGCCGTTGTTCTCGTACCGCCGCACATTCGCTAACACGGAATTTTTGCTTGAAATGAGTTTGTCATCGAATCGCGGCCGAGTAGCGGTAAGCTTTGCGTCTGAAATAATTTCAGACTTCTCGGAGGGACCTCGTCGAGTTAAACGATTGATAAAGCTGGAGTAGCCATCTGACAACAGTTGTGTGACGCTCGTTGTGGAAGATCTATTATAACGCTGACGTCGCGGACTCGTCGTGCCACTAGCACTGGTGCTCAAACTAGCCATATTGTTTGTTTTGGCGGTTTTTTGTTATTTTTTTTTGTTTTATTACTAGCACTTTAGCCGGGATATATCACATAATAGTCCAGAATCGTCATATTTACACAATGGAATCAGTTTAACAAAACATTGAGGTCTACTCGCGACTTTTCTAGTTTACACGGCTACTTCTTCGCCACCGGACATAAGACTGGGTCTATCTCGAGATCGAGAGCGTACCTAAGCGCGAACGAATTTCAGAAAGATCACTAGCGCAACCGAGTGCGGCCGTCGGTGCCAAGTAATCGTCGTGCACTAAAAATATCGGCAACCCGTGGGAGCGCCCTCCCGCGCACTCCGAGGTGCCCGCCGCGAACACATTTCTTCGCATTACTCTTTACCTACTACGATTTTTCGTATTATTGAAATGTAGATTTTAGGCCTATTCCACGAATCTCTATTTTTGGTGTGTGTAGTACATAGCATTGGCGGCAAAGGTCAATGACCTTAACCATAAAAAAAATTACATTAGTTTTCTATTTAGTTACTCGTCTCGTCATTGTTTTGGCAAAGTAACAATTGACCTTTTTTCTATTTGTAAAACAAATGACTAATGGTCATTCCTTCTAAAATTGTTTAAAAATATGTGAACTGCAATTCCCTTTTACTCACGTTGGCTAGTTTTGTTGGTATATTTAATTATGAATAATATCACCGACAATAGTCTATTCACGTACGTCATCGTGTGCTAAATATGTATCAGTGTAAACAAACATTGAAACTTATTAAATTTCACACGGTCATGTTGTAATTGAGCTTTGTAATGACATCGTTGCGTTGGAGACGTACACCTTTCTCTGAACGGTGAGCAGCGGAGCCAAGACAGTTCTGTCAATAAGCGGTAGGTAAGCAGGTCAGTGGAGCGCGTGTGAGCTGTGAACAATGCCGACGGTGCCCGCGACCGACACGGACGATACAAGACGCGTGCGCACGCGGCCGGCACGCAATACCATACATCTCATACATGTATAATCGTAATAGTTATCCCATAGCTTGTCTTATTTCTCATTTCTACCGATTATAAATTATCAAAGCAGCATGTCAAAACATGCGTTATCTACTCAGGGAACGAACATTGGGACGGATGCGGGCGCTACCGAGTGGAGATGAGATGATAGTGACACGACACGACCGAGTTACGTGTTGTCTCACGCTTATCACAGTGTAAAACATTAAATCGGTTTGTCCCCATCCGCGTTCTCAAACAACGCGTATTCAAATCAGAACCTTGATTGAATCCGAATGTTCCGTAAATCATTGTCTGTTTTTAATTAATTATGGATTAAAACGGATTGACAGCATTCAGTTGGGTTCGATTACTATTGATGTGTTGCAATAATACCATACCGTCCTCACAATACTGTTTACTGAATTGGAAGTGCAGCAGAGGAAACACAAAAAATGTCTTGCATTCTTTACGTAATATAGCGCACTTCGCCACTACCAAAGCATTATTCATTGTAGCCACTGCTTGGTAATTTTCTACTTTCACTTGGCGGGTAAACATTTTTCAACACTACGATATTGCAAACTACCGTATTGCTTCTAATAATTACTGATCAATATCAGCAAGTTTTAACCTGATGCATGTATTTCCCAACCATTTTTGTACATTCTACATTTCATATGGTAGGTATATAATATACGATTTATTTTAAACATGCACATACCCGCGGGTAACCTTTTTGGTCTAACGACAAAGGATAGTTGAAGTTAAGGATTCTTTCCAAAGCACTTAAAAAGATGTATGTTTTCATAATTTAATAAACGGTCAGATAGGTAGTGAACACTAACAACAAAACTGTGATGCAAGACGTTCACCACTAGCACTAACACTTGTACATTGTAAATACCACATGGGACTTAGTTAACATTGCACATCGGTAGCACGTTACTGAATGACAAACAGACAAGACCAGCTGTTTAGGGTCGTTTGTTATTAGGGTGCAGGTAAAAACAACCCCAACGGGATTGGTTGCTGTCGCGGAATTATATTACTAGCGGGAAGTTGTAGGAACTAGTATGCTCAATAATATAAAACTATTAGTTTTTGAGTCAGTGTATTCTTGAGTTAAATGTATTATGTAATTAATTATTCCAAAATATATGAGCTGATTGTACGATCGGTTCATTACCCTAAATATGACACCTTCAGGTAAATAAGATAACACCTGATTAAAGAAATTATAACAGTGTGTAAAAATTTATATTTTGCTATGGACAGAATTTAAAAATCATATTAATCGTATGGGAGTTGTATCAGTAGGGGTCAAGTTTATCTTTGTACTTGTAGATACTTAGGTATACATATATTCTCTGAGCTACGCTGTACCAGTCAGTATTGTTTCTCACTCATTTTTAGGTAAACTCTGAACGTTCAAAGCAATTTGAGGCATCAGATTCCTATGTCAAATCGTTGTTTATGACTGACCTTGCCTGCCAGTCGGCTACAAGCTCCGTCTACATCGAAAAGGATCTCCGCGACCACAGAGAGTAATTTCGAGACATCGTGCCACTTGCATCCGTGCTCCTTAAGGAACTTCTTATAGAGCTCATAAAAGGAGCCGAACCGCAAGGGGAGCCGTACGCGTTCTTGTTTTATTGACAACTCGGCCATTATGCACTGCACTGCACTGTGTCTAGCGAGTATAGTTTCCAACAAGAGCCGCGGAGCCGCCAGCGTCGTGGGGCGGGTGGCCAGCCGGCCGGTTGTTACACAACTGTATAGTGCCGCGCAATACCACACCACGTCTCCACTTTACTACGCGGCCGACACAGATGACACTATCAAAAGATAACTTCAACTCAAATGTTATAAAAAACGGTCCAATACAATTAATAAAATGTGTACTTCGTTCAGCGACCGCGACTAAACTGAGTGGGTCCACCGTTCCATGGCATTTAATTAAAGATGGCATGCACAAATGGAGCAAACAATTTCAAGCTTTTGTTATCGGTTTAAACAGGATTGATCCGCGTCCCACTCGTTAAAATTGCTGTCGTTCCAACGGCAAAACATGAAGGGAATTTTTGGTGTGTACTTGAAAGCCAACTTTTTATTAGTTTGTTTGTTTATTTCATTTCACAGAACCAAACTGAATGAATTCTTATGCCAAACTGTTGACTTGCACTATCATAATTCTACAGATTGAGACGTCTTGGAGGACAATACCCTTTTATGCTTTTATTTGGATATCATATACTGTAATAAAAATATAATTTAATTTATTTGTTGATAATAAACACGTCGCTCATTGACAACAAATATCTGCGCTCTTAATCAAAGTTATTACTATCACATGGGGATTTGTTTTACAATGGATACGGGTGTATGTGGCGCTGACCGTGATAATAAATCTTAGACAATGTCAGCATGTTTCTATTACGATGAAAAACGTAATTTAATTTTCATTGCATTGCATATCAACCAAATCAAATGTTTCAAAGTATTTACAGTGAACGTCAAGCTATTCTGTCACTTTCTTCAGTGAAATGTATTAAAATAACACATGGAAAAGTATTTTGGGATGCTTATGCCAAACAGTTCGTCATAATGCAAATATTTTTCACATTCATTGATCGTTTTAGGAGACCTCTTTCATTTCAAGGAAGGCATTAATAATTTTGAAAACATTAATTTTCAAAGTTCAAGTATGTATTCGGGAAGTTCTTTAAATGTATCAGGATAGTCAGGACTTCCTAAAAAAACAGTGACATGGACCTTAATGAGCTTCACAAGCACGTGTTACAGAAGTAATTTGGAGAAGCATAAGCGCGTACTTGAGGCGGTGCGGTGCCGCAACCTGAGCGATATCGGCAAGGTCGGCCGGAAGGAATCGGGCTTTACCAAATAGATAGGTGGGCAAAACAACGGGCATACCGCATTTATCAGACCATATCTCAATCGCTCGTGGCCAACACAACACGCCACGGCCTATTGTATTAATGATTCGCGATAGCCTTTTCTCTACCTATAAACTTGACCCCTGATCACGATTAGCTCTTTAAGCTATTAGTGTTCTTACGTACATCAATTATTAAGACGTGACAAATTGGCGAAGTAATTAATCTTTTCTATATGGTTAATTACGGTGAAATTTTCTCTTAATTAAGTACATTATATTAAATATTAAGTATAATTATATAATTTGTAGTAGTAGTAATGATGTAATTTGTAGTAAAATAAAAAGGCTTTTTTGGCACATTTGAGGCGAAATCGCCAGGGTAGCCGGCGAAATCCACATTTACTTAGGATATTTACAATTTGCAGGTCAGTATCAGAAGAGCAATTCTCATATTTTTAATAACGTTCGCATTCTGTCTCGAACTGTCAATAAAACTCTTTTTACCTGCATTTTTGACAAGATTTTTTTTACATTGATTGCTGCTGAGATGAGATTGTGTGCGTCTAGAATTTGTTTTTTTTTTTAAGTACGAGAATTGGCCTTCTAGTTGTGTATTAAGTTGTATTGATGATATAATTCGTTACTGTCGCGAATCATATTTTGATCAACATACAACTTGACACTGACCTGCAAATTGCATAAAAACATTTGAATTTCAGCGGCTTCCTTAACGTATCCTCCTTAAAGCGAAAGCGCCAGGTAGCCCGGGAAATTCATATTTTCTTAGATTTTTTGCAATTTGCAAGTCAGTATTAGGTTGTATGTTGATCAAAATATGATTCGCGACTATAAATATATGTATTTACATAATTATAATAATTAAAGTCATCAATTCAATCACAACTCTTTTAAGACCAAGTAATTCTATTGAATGACTATTACATGAAATATTGACAATTAGGATTAAACAAACTTATGGAGTTGTATCGATTTTGATGATTATAATTCCGTTAATACATATTTGTTACGGTCGCGAATGATACTTTAATCAACATACAACTTAATACTGACTTGCAAATTGCAAAAAATATAAGAAAGTTTGAATTTCGCGGGCTACCTGGAGTTTCCCCCTTAAGTGATATTTAAACTAACGAAACACACGACGTTTATTTAAATTGACGGTGGACTTATTGTTTTGAAGAGTATCGGTACCTTTACATACCCCCATGTTTTAATTCAATTCAATTTTTTTTTGTATTTGGGTTTTTGTTTCGCCTGTAATAAAACACATTTTTTTTTTATCTCACATTGTATTATGTTGAATAGGCTAGTAGGAAAATACCATTATGAATTTTATTATGTGGAATGGTAGTGAGCTAAAAGTATCAAAATTCAACTTAGTTTTGATGATTTTAGATTAATTAATATTTCTGAGCAATAATTTCGTATACGCCACGTACCTACGTACGTTAAGGTACGTATATAGCCATTGGTCACGTGACATGGAACGCGAATCAGAGTCCGACACGTCACGATCTTCATCATCAAGTCATAATGTCACTTTGACAAAATAACAAAGTTTTAGGGTTCCCATCTCAGAATATTTTCCCCTAAATTTAGGTTTTTTTTTAGAAAAAGTAAATAGCATTCGCATGTTTATTTATGGAATAGTCAGAAAAAATACGATTGAAATTCATACATTTCACAATCATAATTTTAAGAAAAATCCAACACGAAAACGTTAGATGCGTTTTAGATATTTAGGTCATTGTTATCCCCCCTTTATTTTGAAGTCGCTAATATCGATTTGATTTGACGAGTAATAATCGATGATGTCATTTAACCTTTTTTTTTAGATTCATCATCATCATCATCTGCCTAGCCTTTTCCCAACTATGTTGGGGTCGGCTTCCAGTCTAACCGGATGCAGCTGAATACCAGTATTTTACATGGAGCGACTGCCTATCTGACCTCCACAACCCAGTTACTGGGTAATACGATACCCCTTGGTAAGACTGGTTGTCAGACTTTCGGGCTTCTGACGACCCGTAACGACTGTCAAAGATACACTCATATTTTTTACATATTTTTTAGATTCATTGATTGGTAAAAAAAAACTTACAAATAAATAATCGATTATTTGGATGGATATCAAATATCACAGGGGAAATCTACGAGCAGAGGGTAGAAACACTGAATTTGTTTATACTTGTTTGACAGCCGACAGTCTGTCATGGATGTCACAGATTTGACGATTAAAGATGATGACGTCACTCGAACCGCTTACAGTGTGCCTCGTTTTGACTATGAAAATAAAATTGAGTTTTATAAATGCAAAATTAGTATAGTTAATTTCAATATTTTGACGAAATATTCATGTTTTAGAGAAAATAGATCACAAAGAACCATTTTAATCGGTTTCCTAAAAACTGTCAACTAGCCTACTATTCAGAATTTAATAATTATGAGACTAGACCCTGTAATAACTGGACGAATGTTATGCAATCGGTTATGATAAGTGAGATGTTGCTTGCTTATCAGTTTTGCGTAAACAAATGAAGGGCAATAACAAGTTGCCTTAATACATTATTTTCCATAACATTTAATTCCAAGAATTTCAAACACATGTGTGAAAATGACAATGCAATCAATGAATAATATTTCAGTTAATGGGATTGTTTGGCAAAAAAAAAAAACAAAGCGACAAATTAGTGCCTGATGTGCATAATAAGCTCATCAGCATCATAAATAAAGTGCTAGATAGATTATAATATATAAAAAAACTACTTTTGCATGTTCTTTTACTGTAGTTATCTGCTAAGTTTAAATTTTTTTTTCTTAGTCCTAATACTATAAAAATGCGAGTATGACGAATCGATTCCACAGGACTTCCATTCTGCCAAAGATGCAGTCTGTTTTTTCCAAAACAAGCTCGTCATTAACTACTTTTCTGTATTATTTCTTATAGTTTTGGATTACGATAAATCGTATCTCAATTTCCTGGTATAAAAACGTGTAAGTTTCCAGCATGTGGACAGTGTTCTTCTGCCTCGATTCGGATTTAACAAGCTACAATTTAGTTTTGGTTTCACAATTGAGAAGCACGCCTCTTGATGAGTGTTCATTAGTCAAGTATGACTCACAACGATTTCTACTACAAGCTCTTACTATTAAATGACAAATTGTATTTCACTCTTTACCAACACAGTTTATTTTGATCGTATTTTTAGGTGCATGCATGTTTGCTAATCTTTAGGAATGTATTTGTACATACGATCGGTTTAGAGCTATTTTATAAAACACCATTGCGAATTTAGTGTTCTTCTACCTTATTTTATCGACTCATGATTTAAGTAAGTATGATTGATGATTTTATTTTAGTTAAAAATTTAATGTCGCTGCTAACAAATCCCGTGAGTGTTATCATAACAGAATGTATGACGGCTGTCTCTCCTAGGTGAAGGTGATCATCGCGTTACTATTCTTGTGCGCATGCGCCGTCCATGTTTTCTGCGCGAGAACAACGCCTTGTGGCGCCATCTATCGATCGCTTTCGGAATCTCATAGATCGTGCCAGCTGCTGATGCTATTTTAGTACATCACACACACATTATAACGTTGTTTATTACTGATTGGTACAAAGAAATCATTGCTGTTACATTTGATTACAGTTACTTGTGCATGAGCTTCCGCCATATGTGCATTAACAAATTAATATGTCCATTAAGTATGCAGTTTTATTTCTGAAACTACGTAATTCATGTTATCCATGCAACACGTTATCGAAAACATGTAAAGTTCAGTGCTGTTAAAATAAAATATGAGTGCCACGAACTGCGTAGATACAGCAAAAGCGATGTTATAGACAATACAACAACTAATCAGTAATGAGGAAGTCCTTTGTCATTGTTTTAAAACTGCTTCCAAATATTCAGAGGATAGTAGTAAATTAAATCCTTGACCTAATAATATATGCTAAAATAGATGCACATTGCTCTCAATACACGCGCGCTGGCAGCGCGTGGCGCAGTTACTTTTCATATAACATATTTAATGTAACACTAAGTGTAAAGTGTTTTAATACTTGTTAAAGTATAGTAAAGATTTGTTGGCTGACCTCTACTTCTTTGGACTGTTTCTCTGGTTTGAGCTGTGAGCTTTGTGTGGGTTGCTGTGTCGCGAAGGAGCAGGAAGGCTGGGGCTCCACTGCAGGCTGCTGTGTTTTCACAGGCGGCTGGGAGGCGATCTTGGGGCTCTTCTGCAAATCTGTCACTATGCCTTCCGCGTTCTGGACGCGTATCTGTGGCGGATGCACTACATTTGTTTGATTACCACTAGCTGGCGGTCTTGGAGCCAGCCAAGACGGGGGCACCGCAGGTGGCACAACAGGCGGCTGCTGTGCTATTTTCAACGCATTATCATTAACCTTAGTACTATAGTCACGGGCACATGGTTCTGTTAATTGTTGATTCGTATTATTACACTGCGACGTTTCATTTGGTTTCGTTGCCTCTGGTTCAGGGACAGGTACTACTTTCTTATTAGATTCTAACTTTTGCGAGCTTTGTTCAACATTTACGGTAGCTTTCGTGGGTTCTTTTTCGGGCCTACTATTTGATACTGGAGGTATTTGCGTTGGTGGTTGTTCATGAAATGGAATGGATGGCAATTGGCTAAGAGGTAGATTTGAAGCTGTAGTAGTAGCTATAACAGCAGTATTTATTACATTTTGGTTTTCTATTATAGCCACAACATTGCTAGGTTTGGCTAGTTCCGGAACAGTCGGCGAGACGTCATCTCTACTTTGGGAAAAATCAGTACTATCACAACAAGAGAGTTCCTCGAGACTTTGCACTAAATCCAGTGCAGACGCCTCATGATAATCTGTAGAACAAGGAGATGTATCGTCACTGGTATCGTCTGTATCATCAGGTCTTTGTGAACTTTTACTACTAGGAACAAAAGCTAAACTAGATGTCACATCGTTGGAAATATCAGCATTCAATGATTCCTCACTTTGTGTAGACGATTCTCTATTAGCAGAAGAATCCTCAATAGCACTAACTTTTTCATCTTCACTAACTACATTGCTCACTGTGAAACTTGACATTGGAACATCAGTTTTGTGTATATTTGTTTCGTCGTTGTTATTTTTGTCACCTGGTTCATTAACACTAGTCTGATTAGTATCTTCTGATTTGCAAATATTGTTCACGAAGTTTTCCATTTTCGCTTGCTCTACTACAGGTAAACTCATATATTGTGGTATGGCATAGTCCAAATCTGTTAAAGGCGTATAATGAACACCATCCCCCCGTAGTGGTGCTTCAAAGTTCGGAGAATAATACTCAAATGCAGCATTTTCATTGCAATAAATGGACCAAGGATCATTTGAAGGAATTAAAGGCAATCCATCATAGTAGAGCTCAGGGTTCATGTCCCTATCGATTAGATATTCTGGCTTGTAGTCCCATGAAGGAACGAACGAATCTTCAAAGGCTAAATAGTTTTCAGGTAACATCACCATGGTTGGATTTAATTGACTTGGATCTAGTGCATACGAACCGTCGTAGAAAGGGTTGTTGAGCACTAGTGGGGGAGGTTGCATAGGTGTGCATTCCATAGTCACTTCAGCGAACAATCCATACTTAGATAAATCAGGTTCAGATCGACTATGCTGGAATGCGCGGGAGTCGATTTCGTGTGCGATATTTGCAGCGTAAATATCCGAAACGTCAAAACTGTGAGTTCTTCGCAAATAGCTTTCGGGTGGCAACTGATATTCAATGTTTTCATCTCTATCGATAAGTTCTACTTGGTCATCGTACAATCCTTCATAAGTGGGCACACCCACGTTGTTTATTTCGTGTAAGGCATCCGCATCGTTTGTTTGGCTGGTAACACTGGGTGCAACTTGGAGATCGCCGTTGGCGCATGCATCATCACTGGGTAGCAGTAACACGTGCGGAAGGGCGGGCGGGGGTCCGCAGAACAGAAGGTTGTTGGGGGGTCGACGCGGCGGCTGGGCAGCCATGGCTCCGGGGCAGGCCGCCCGCGGCCCGACGCGGTGGACTAGTATTTCGGTGCGGCAGAGACGCGCCGGGCGGCCGGCTCAGCTTTGCGACTGACTGAAGGCGTTCCGAGTGACGAAGGCGAACACAAATAGAACGGGCGCAAGCGCGAGGAGGTCGCCGTCTCTCGCGCACATCTTCACGGGCGAAGGCGCACGCGCAATCGCAAGCCAAACCCGTCCCGCGTGTAATCCCAAACAGGCACGCTGACGATTTACGCTTTATTCTGGTTCCGCACTTTGCTTACGATGTACAGTACATGTAGTATCATCGAAGTGAGGGAAAGACAGGTTTACGGGTGGACACTTCTGGTAATGGCGAGTTTTGGATTTTACAAGTCACGCGATCCTTTCGCATATCCTCATAAGTATAAAAAAGAAACTGTAAGACTGACCTGTTCAGGGGGTGAACGTGGCGAAGACTCGTCGCGGTGGTGTCTCCTCCGCCTGTGTGATGTAGGCGAACGCCGGTGATGTGATCGTTTGGAACGTTCATTTCTCCGCCTCCACGAGTGCTCCGAGCTGTGAAATCATCGATCGGTGGGCTATAGGGTTAGTGAGTAGGACAAGATAGTGCAACGTATGCAACGAACGTTTAGGTGAGGTCCGTGTGTGTGTTTAATGTTGATGAGCGAGGTTGGCCGAAGTGTTACTAACGTTGGCGAGCGTTTTCCATGAGCAGAATGCGGATCTATCAGCTGCGCAAGGTGGTCAGGTGGCGGCAGGCAGCAAACGCTCAAGAGCGCCCGCACGGCCGCCCACCGCCTCTGCCCCGTGCCTAAGCCTTTGACGGTGCCCTATCTCTACAATCGCTTGTTAATTGTAATAATAATCATAATTGTCCTAATTGTATATTCGGTGATTCGTCGAAACTTGCATTTATTACACATCCTCCTCATTTCATTGAGTACAAACCAAAGTTTATCTTAAATAAATACTGTTACCGCGATTACGTTAACACACAATCCTAATATCAGAGGTTGAGCCTTCACAGTCAAGGTCACTAAACATCACTTGTTACAAGCAGCCAAAACACACAGATGATGTCAGGAGGTAGTTGACAATAGGTACAAGAATGAGATGTATGAGCAGCTGTTTGATGACAGTCGTGACTGGAGCCCGGCGAGGACCCGGCCCGAACTGCGGTCGCCGACACACTGCCAGCTCAGTCAGCTCGCCCGCAAACAAGATACCGGCTCAAGTAAAGCGACGTATAATCAAGTGCTCATTTCAAAACACCGTCACAGCCTAACAAGCGAACAATCAAAACCTTCACGTCATTGGCACAATGTCATCGTCTATGAGAAATCACCGGCCGGCCGATTGACGTTTGTATACTTTGACACAAATTGTAGTAAATTACTAGTTCATTGCTACATTTTGGCATACATTCAGATAAATTTTGATCAGATATTAATTGTATTAATTTAATAGACACCTAGAACTTAGAATAACTCTTGCAATTTACTTACTTGTCTTACAGTGTATGACTTACCAGCAAACGCGCAAACTTAGAGGGTTAATGCTAAATTCGATGAATGTTAAACTCGCGCACTTTTCTCCCATAGCGAAAAATACCATTATAGATCAATACTAAATATACACATTTTAACGTAACAAACAATAGGTATAATGTATAAAATGAAACTTTTCACTAGTAAGAATCAACTGAAAATAACCTAAGAATGCAGAACGAGGGACGCTGGCACCGCTAATAGAATTAAATGTACGTAATTGGTTTACCTAGTCGCAGCGGAGATAAATATGTATACGCACAAGATAATGCAAAAATAAATGTCGATGTGTCTACTACTGCATAGGTTTAGGCGAATATTTTCACACTTGTTACATTTTAACGATGTAATCGTTAGTGACATCTAGCGGCGAGTAGTGGAACTGTTGCGAACTTAAGCTAGACGAAATTTTTATGTCGCGTTTGCACACAACAAGAATGCATGACCAATTATAATTCCTATCAATATCGTCACTATTATTCACACATACAAGTAAAGATACACGGTAAAACAGAAAGTAGTGAAAATCTTAATAACGTCGGAGAAAGAATGTTTTAATGACGGAATGACCGTCTAAAATTTCTTTTTGCGTTAGGTAGGTATGACCGGAGTAAATATACATTTCTGGGGTAATCACTATCACTAGCCACGTCAACGTCTGGCAGTCTAATATTTTCTATTTGGTGTGGCCTTAAAAAAAAAACAGTACGTGATTGTTGAAAAATCAATCACATACGATTCAAAAGAATCATTCTAGGTACTTACATCAAAATGACTTCTTCACATAACTATACTTATTTGTATGTATGACACATCTTCACTATTTCATTTGACAGTAAATAAATAAAATGTTGTATCAATACAGGCAAATTGACTTATTTAAAATAAATAAAAATTCCTTAAACGGATTGTGTCGTTACGGGCGCAGGCGCGATGGCGTGCGCGGGCGTCGCTCATATGTCGAGCTTAATGTCACATTGTTTAGCGCCAGACGAGAAGTTGAACTTGAACACTTGATTGTTTCTAGGCTGTGGGCCTTCGCAGTCTCGTGCTAAGACCATATATTAAATATCCTACTGTGGACTTGTAAATTTTATTCTATAGAATCGAAATAGGTTTTATACGAATGCACCTGCTGTGGTAGTGGTAGGTCGTGAGCAGTGTTGCCAGATACACTGTAATTACAGTAAATTTACTGTATTTTCATGTTGTTTACTGTAATAAATTTTGTACAATTTCATACAAAGACTGTAATTTTGACTTCAGAGCTTTCAAACACTGTATTTTTTGGAAATTTTTAGTGATTTTGTATGATGACACCATAATTTTCAAGCTATGCTACTGTATTTTAAGTTTTTGCATCTGGTAACATTGGTCGTGAGTGAGAAAACCATGGAGATCTTCGTACATATCGTGAAAAATTTAGTTTACAGAATGAAACTTGCTTTTCCGCAAACTTTATTTTTCAAAATCAATTCTTTAAAAATTCTTCAACATTAAAGTTCAGGATACACTTACATTTATTTAAAACTTTTAAAAGGATTGCAAAATGCTTGTAGGCGGCTTTTTGGCAAGGTTACTGCAAAACTGAAAGATAATGACAGTGAAATTTCATCTAAGGTCGCAAGATATTTGTATTATGATATATTGATATTTAAGTTAGGAGAGATCGAATAGGATTATGTCATCTACTACACCTCTGTTTAAATTCAAAATACGATTTTGAATTTAAACTATGCTAATAATGCTTCGATCTTTAAAAGGAGGTTTATTAAAACAACGTTTGAATATTGAGATTCATGACGACAAAAATAAATGGGGAATGTGACTGCAGCTTCAGTTGGTTCGGTGGAGGGTATCTTGGTAAATAATACTTTTATGTCACTTGTATTTTTCTGCTAGTTTCATTACGATTTGTTTTTCACTACATATTAAATTACGGCTTCTTTTAATTTGTGAGATGTAAACAATTTAAGGCAGACTAAAATTATGTTTATGTGTTTCTGTGGTTCATCATATTAATATTATTTTAATATAATTATTTTGACAGAAACTTCAGTGGTGTTGTTCTCTCGTTTCTGTTCAATGTAAGTGGTACAACTGTATACATAAATATGTATCTAGTTTTCATTCGACCTAGTTAAGATAAGTAGATTTCTAGAGTGGTGAAGATCTCTCTTCATGATAAAAAAATTTTGAACCAACGCTTTAAGGAACTCTTTTTTGTTTCTATATTTTGTTATCAGGTTATCACATTCCCGTTTTTTAAATACCGCGATTTAAAACAGATTTTTTATAGAAGACAGATTGCAAACATATTACAAGAAGTCATATATACAAATAAATAAAATTGAAGTGTCTGTAGTGTCAAAATAACAGCTTTTTACTAAATGCATTTGAAAGTATATAGGGTACGGTACTTATAGCAAAAATTCAATTTTTAATTTTTTTGTCTGTCTGTCTGTTTGTTCCGGCTAATCTCCGAAATGGTTAAACCGATTATGACGGGGCTTTCATTGGCAGCTATAAGGAGTAACTTAGGCTACTTATATTTAAAAAAAAATAATTAGGGTTCCGCGCAAACAATTAAAACCCGTGAAATTGTGAACAAAATCAGATTTAAATAGGTAAGTATTGACATCCACGCGGGCGAAGCCGCGTGCAACAGCTAGTTCTTACATAAAAATGTAGTAGGCACCGTCTACGACGTAGACTCTTCACACAATTTTAATATAAGTAATATCTTGTTGTATAGAATATTAAAAATGGTGTGGATCCTTCTAGTTCTTATTTTACAACATAAAAATGAGGTCCGTCTGTTTGCCATAAGGACCTTGGACTTGACATAATAATGTCAACCATATGGATGCTATCTTCGGGACTTCATTCTTCCAATTTTGGTTCGAAATAAAAAACTGAACTTGCTTTACTCCTTATCAAGGTACCTAATCGATAAAATTTTAAGGATTTTGAAAGCTGCCATGAAACAGTTTCTCAAATAACTGACAGATATAAGTTCCCTGCCTCAATTTACTAGCGCACCGATTCGTAAATGTCGCGAATATCAAGTGATTGCACAACGTGTGTCACTTTTATTTAAAGAAGGCACTCGATGGTGGTATCAATGTTCAACAAAGCAGCTCACGTCACACGACGCGGACTCCGTCGCGAATAACAAACACCGGAACATTCACTTTCGACGAACAACGACATAACATTATAGATTCGAAGCTTCATGTAGGCTCCACATGTGTTTGTGTAAGCTACTCAGAACCGGCTATTTCATAAAAATCTAAAACCAGTGTAACCAGTAACCACACGTCATTGACTTGACACCAAACTTAATTAATAGCATATTCGTCTCTCTCGTTAAACCGCTACTGCTACCTTTAATTTTATATGGTGAAATTCCTTTTTAGGCTTTCCTTTCTTCTCAGTGGACCGGTAGTCAAGGACTCTTTAATTACAACCAGAGGTGGCTGTTGAAGGTGAAAGCGAACTTGGAGGTAATTCGCGACTCGGTTGTGTTTATGTCTTCACAACGTGTACTTTCGGTTCCGCGCAGACAGCTCAGCTGTCTCGTGGTAACTATACTTGTCAATATTGGTAGAAAATGTGTTGAGAAAGTTTATGTATCTCGTATTCCCGGCAAACATGCTATTACATGTGGTTTAACTTCCTGCTCTGTCAAGTTATATTTTGTGTTTAGTAGTGCCCTCTGCGTTTGCTTGTCTTGTCCGACGTATGGCGTAACACTATTACGGAAATTGTACAAATACACTTACTTGATAAAAAAACGTTGAGGGGAAATATTATAATTTGCAACGCGGTCAACGTTCAACTAACAACGGTATTCACACAACGTTTCTTTATATTTAGAAATATCCAACACGTGTATCGTATTGAATCATCTCTCTCTGTTTACCGTTTCATTGGTATTTCCTTATACTTGTTTCGTAATGTTACTTTCTTTCAACCTATTTGTAAGGATACGTTTAACGCGAGCGGTTTTGACTTAATTATTGTTTTTACGCTGTATGACTTTACAAGTAAAGAAATTAGGACAATCGATGAGGCGTTCAAAGGTCAGAGAGGCAACAGAGCACACAAAATCGTAGCGAGAGTGGAACGCCTCTGGCACAATGACCATAATCGATCGGTCGCCCGGTGCAAACTGCGCGCTCTGTTACGAAATCGAAAGCCGAAGTCTGCAACGTGACACGATCAGTGTCCGGTCAAGGATCCATTGCTTGACAGACATGGCATTTCGGTACATATCCACTAATCCAACAGCTACCTAATTAAATTATAGCAGATCTTCGCAATTATTCCTCACGCAAAGCTTAGATCAATATATACTCATAAATTCCGTACGTCCAACTGAATCTGTTTCGATTCTGAAAAAGTGATCACTTTTATGTGTTACAATTAAACAGTGTTCGGCCAGAGCGGACACTCGACACGCTGACAAGGCCGCGCCGGATGACAGATTACTGTGAACCGTGTCAACGCTGCAGCCACGACTAATCACCCCGCCCGCACCGCTTTTCATCGGGTCAATGACAAGCACTACTAAACACGCCGCTCTGTACAAACAAGAGTAACAAAAAACTGACATTTTAGCCTAATTCATTTGAAAAACAAACGCCTATAAACTAGCTCCGAAAAAACTTTTTGTGGGGATCCAACGCCCCATGAGGCAGACGACCTGAATTATTCTAGGTCATAGGAAAATAAATACATTATGTAGAATACTGAAACACACTGGGCTCGCCTGATCACGTAACTAAAAAGTATTAGCCTTAATTAGAGCACCGAACAGACGATAAAGGAAAGTTACCTCGTCATGTGAATGAATAATTTCAGATGATTAGAATCCCAATGTATATATTTGCATGTTTTTAAGTTGATTCATATTTGTTTTGAAAATCAAAGACCGTTGTCTTATCAGGCAACAAGCATTGATTTCAGTCACCTCATGATTTTATTTCCAAAAAACGGATGCATGATTCACTGCTGGTCAAGAATATTAAAAAAGGTACCCTGTTTATAACATATAAAATACCAAGTGGACTAGTCAGACATCGGCGTATAGGATTTGATGTCACGAAGTTATTTATTAAACATCACTTTAGTTAGGCATTCTAAATGCGTATTTTATTATTTAAAATAGGCTAAACAGAGCCTCGTCGTTAATACTCTCATGTTTAGTGAAAGAGAATTCAGAGGTTGATCTAACCCAGACCAACTGTATGCCCTTACTAGGGTGATCTCGTTACTTTGCACAGAAAGAAGACTTGATTATGAAGGCCGCCGCTAGTATGCTATATTAGTATTTATTTCGTCGTGGACGAGGCTAAACTATAACAAGTAGTTACAAAGAAAGACAGTAAAGCAGTGAAAGTTGAATAACAACCGTAAGCTTATGTTTTGGCATTTGGGTGTACGTGAGCAGGATACTAATGCTGCTTTTAGTATTATCAATACAGCAGAAACACCAAATTGTTTCGAACATTACTTAACTTTTACGACGTGGGCAGTCACAAATTATTATAAAATTTCACCACGTGAATAGAGCAATAGAGCATTTTCTTCACGTCTGATGTGTTTTTGATTACTATCCCTAACCATGTTCTCGCAGTCGTTGAAGAAAAAGGTGTTTTCTTTTATGCTGGCGTTACCTTTGTAGTTTAACAGCTGGTTGAAAATGTTCAAAGTACTATGCTTAGCTGTCATCGCGACTTAATCGCGGATACTTTATTCCTGAATCCTGGCAAAACCATTTTATGCTGCTATTTGTCAGGAATAGAAACCGATACCAGAAAATTCATTGTTTTTTTTTAATACAGGTAAGTAACTAAAAAGATCATCCCGCTCGAACAATGTCGAGATTAAAAGATGTATTTTATGCCTGAACGTTGTCTTCGCATTAAAAAAATAATACAGTGTCAATCATAAAGTCGAGAAGTGATGAGAATGATATTTGATACACCGCAATATCTTTAATACTTTCTCTTTTAATTTTCATTAATCTCACAATACCACAAAACCGCTATTTTTTGTCCTCACTGCTAATGCCGTGTAATTCGTTAAAAGAAGGAAGGAACAAAAAACTAAGTTCTAGTTACGTCATAACGCCTACCAAGTTGACAAATCCTTTGCGAGCGCATAAACCAGGACAGGACCTTGAAACATTCACTGTGAACGCTATCGAGACGAATCTTTTAAGCTATGGTTATGCCTGGCGCCCACGAATGTGTACAATGTTTACTTGTTATGTTAGATGTGTTATGACTTCATTACACAAATGTCTATGCACCGAAACACAGCGACAAAATACTGTAACTTAGAATATGTTTGCAAGATAATAGCGCAAGTGAAAGAACTGTTATTTGACCTGAAAATTATAATTACGCGTCTACGTAAACGTGCACGAATGGAGGTCGCTGTCAGTCAGACTTCAATATAAGAATTTGGATTCGATGTTTGAGCAGTTTTCCTTTTCCTTACTGTGGGATTGATACCTAGTAACCAAATGGCGTTAATAAGCAAAGAGATTAAGCAACCGCTAGCAGGATGGAATAAAGCGCAACGATGGTGAGTCACGGTGAGTGGTTGTGCAATGATTTTGCACAACCAGTCCCCGGGCCCTCACCGCTACTGTCATACTTCATAATATAACGAACAAACGTATTAAAAAGGATTACAAGATGATATACATATATACTATTATGGGGGTCAGGGCCAGTAAAAACTAGTAAAACCATTACAATGTCATAGAAACAGCGAAACTCGGTAAGCGGTACAGTAACGGTACAAACATTATGTCTACGAAATAAAAATGACTGTCGTACATACCGGGTATGATCCAGATAAACATAGGTTCTTAGATACATTAATTTGAATTAAATTTTAAAATACGCGTAGACGTAACCAGAACCTGACGGCACGTCTTAAGGGAGAGGTTACTTACTACACGAGCTTACAAAAAAAGCTTGAAAATGCAGGTTCGCACACTGTTACTTATACAGAGAAATTCGAGTTAGCTTCAATCTTAACCTCACTGTAGACCAATATATAATGTAAAAGCCTGCTCAAGCTGCACTCGGACCGGACCAATGGCAAGTCGATGCACTCAAGCTGCCGACTGCGCGCTAGCTTTTTTTCCTATTTATAAGCGCATGGGATAAACTCGGTTTCCAACGTATTTAGTATACTTCGGCGTGCTCAACCGCTGAACACACACGAACCATGGTTAAGGATGTTTTATGAATATTTTGTGGTATTAAAAGGAGTGGAGTTTGTTAGTAAGGGTTCATCGTGTTTGGTGATGAGGGTACATACGAAACGCTCCATTCGTGGTCACGCATGTTCTTCTGGAATGCAGCAGATTTGGGTGTCCAGGAGTCTACACCCTGGTAGAGAGCGGGTAGTTCGGCCACCTTCACCTCAAGCCGCTCAGCCAGCCTCTGTTCCACGAGCGCTTTGGGACCGCTTGTCAAAGGCCGCTGTTGCTCTTTTGCACTGCGCCGCTCCAAACCACCGTATCCATTTAATTTCTCTCCGTTGCAAGACGTCACGCTTTTGGGGCTATCTGTGCTGAGCAATTTACTTTTAACGGTGTCTACCTTACCGTAATTTTTATATTGTACCGATTCAGTTCCGTTCGCTGTTCGCGAATACTTCAAAGAATCGTACGTGTCGCCGTTCAGGCTGCTATATTCGATATTGTTTAGGTTGATGTCTCTATCGACTCGTTTAGTCGCGGCATCGTACCCATTTCGTTTGCTATAGCGTTCTTCGTGGCTTTGTTTGAGGAAGTTATTTTCGAAACTAGTTTTACATTTAGGAACATTATTTAGGTAGTCGCTATAACTTAAATCTTTATTGTGTAAACCTTTATCACAGCCCTTTTTAAGTGTTTCTTGTATATCGATACCATTCCCGTTAACACGACTGTATGTGAAGCTCGCAGGCTGGACACTATCAGTTCTGTTGTCGACAGCCTCCGTCCGTTCAGCATCCTTGCTTTCGAATTCGTGTTTGGCAAGTGCAACACGCGACACATCACCATTGACGCCGTTTTTATACTGTGACTTTGCGGTGAAATCGGCCGCCGTGATGCCAGCTCTGCTTTGTTCAATGGGAACGGTCCACGTGTCGTGCTTCTTCTTCTCACTACTCTTGGAAGACCACGCCTTTGCCAGCGCAGCCTTAAGCGCCTCCCGCCGCTCGTGCACGCTGACCCTTGGGTATTCGTGTATAGGAACAATAGCAGGAGCGTACAGAGTCGACCGTGGTGTGGCCCGCGTTATGCGGAAACTTCTGAACTCCCTGTTGAACTCCGAACTCAGAGAATAAGCCGGTATTCTCGAAGTCACCATTTTGAGAACAAAATTTCCAGGCAATAGTCATAAAAACTTATTATTCTTCACAATAAAAATTATTTTAGCACAGAGCACACTGAACACATATCGACTCTACCTGTAAAGAGCGTGGCAATTAAAATGTGTTGAACTAACAATAATAACGAGATTGGGGTGCATTTAGTAGACGTGTGTTATTTTCACGTGTATTGGTATTCGGTGCAGGTCGTGGACGTGTCGGCGGGTTGTGGGCCGCGACCTTCGCGGTGGGCGGCGCGGCGAAGCGGCGGGACAACGCACTGGTCAACGAACCGCCCCGTGCGCCACCGACCGCTCAGCTTACCAGCCTGCTTGCATAACGCACTCGCAAATCGCTGCCCTACCTTATCTCTTATGCAGTTATACTTCGATCACGCTAACCACACCGCACATCATTATACGTAACACAAACGTTGTTAATATTAATGAACATTAGTCAGTGATAGAGTAATCTATTAAATGGTATATAGTGATAAGACGTCACTTGTTTTGTGGAGCATTTATGCCGTATAAGTGCAACAAGTGTCGCCTTGGTTGGCGTCCCTAATATGGCTAGTGGCGTTGCTGCCATATGGCCCGCGGCCGACACATCCTAGCCTGTCTCCACTCCAGCTGCACCGATACAAACATCGTTATACAAACAAGTTTTCTGGGGCAATATGTTATGGCCTGTTATTTACTGTGAGTTAGATCTGCTTGTAATGTATACTGTAATAAGCATTTATTTAGGCACCCAAGTAGATATAATATAAACCCTTATTTGTGGTTTTATCCGTAATAAACAACATCAATTATCTTTTCGCCTCGAACAGTGAGACTGACTCGCGTTACATTTGTTTGGTTCTAAAGGCTTTATTATTGAAATACATCACACGAGATAACAACACACGGTGATTAAATGAATTCATGCGATTTATTGTTTTGATAATCCGGAAAAACATAGAGCAACACTTTTAATCATTATTAATTTAGTCCAACACATTTTCGCATAACACTGCTTGGAACCGACATCACTGAGTATAAACGTGTACCGTTCAGCACACAGACGCGTTCGCTGGCTGCAACCAACTAAGTGGCATATAGCACTGGATATTTTATATAGCGAGTAAGTAAAACCAGCATTTGTCACACAACATCACGTACGCGTAGCATAGGACAGTGGTGGTATCGGTTGTTGGAAAGAGAGCAGCCACCGGAAGCGAGTGCGTTCAGTTGGCGACGGCGGCGGCGGGGCCGGTCCGTGCATACCTTCTCGTTGCGAGCGCGAGAACTGCGTGCGGTGTGCGTGCACCGCTGCGACTAAACTGACTGAAGGGAGGCAACGCGCGGCGGCCCGATGCGAGGACCCCACCGCTGCCGCCGCCTCTCTCCTGCGGTCCACTCGTCCACCACTAGTGACTCTATCTCGAGAGCATTACGGGCTGAATCGCAGGAGCACTGACCTTCGATACAACGACGAGATGCCGATACACTAGCGACCGGCGAGCCCGAGCGCACGCTTGCATCCGACCGAGCGACTGCACTATTCCAGTACAAGTTTGTAACAGTTGCCAACCAAACAAAGTGCACTACTTATACATGATATCTCGTTTGATACGTATTATTTATTAGATACTTATACATGTATTAACGGAGAGAATGTCGAATCTTTGTTGTCTTTATAAAACATTATATACCCATTTCCGATTGATTCAAATGTTAAATACTGCATTATACAGTATAAATTAAAATTAGTTATGCAATATACTTAGACCTAATTATAATTTAAAATAAATAAAATCTAACCTAATTACGTTGATGTTTTTTGCAACGGTGCATAGCGGGATTTCTCTCGTTAATATACGAAAAAATATTTTTTGCTGTCTGTGTGTCTTTTCTCTGGCGACCGCAATGTGCTTCTGTCATGATAAACGGATTTATATTAATTGGAAAAACTAACGCAAACCAAAGTAAATTTCTATTGTCTACTGTTATTATTTTAGATGATTGCATTCCTGGTCTTGCGACGTGGAACATGTGGGATCTCACCTTAAACGTTTCGTTGCAGCTAAGCGATATAATTGATAATTACCTGAAACAAAAAATGAGTTTGTTAATAACGTATTAACCTTGGCCATAAAAACGTTACTATAGTATGATAAAAATACACATTCAATGAAAAAATATCATGATCACATGAAGCCAACCGGGGTACAGAAGGTCAAGTTGGTTTCGAAACAACTTCATTTTAACAGAACATTATTATGTATTTGGGCCACTGTGAAAAATTATACTTGATATGATACCTACTCACTACCTATAATAAATAATTAAGTATATCAGGAAGGTAAAATATTATATTCGCGATTCTAACTGTGACGACATTATGTGGCTAGTCAAGGGTAGGAAAAATCTGTATTTTTTTAAAATTGTACATTACCTACCTATACAAGATGTAACATAAATAACGCACAACCTCTTAAGAGGTCATTGTACGCATCACTAAAAACAACTTTTACTATGGGACCAAACCTGAAACTGCGAAAAAAAAATCTGCTGTTCCCTACATTTATGTTCGCATGACTCGCCAAAATGTAACCCAACCCATACCCCATACCTACACCCAATGGATCTATGTTATCCGAATAAATGAATTATGAATTATATTAGATAATGGTGGACGTGAAATGTATCAAGGAAAATAATAGTTTATTAACTGTTTTGTATTGTGTATTTTCAGACATACTTATTAAGTAGGTATTCTTTTTAATTATAAAGTCGCAAAATCGAACAGTTGAAACTGGAAAGTTATAAAATGTTAGATAACGAGGCGATTGTGTAATTAATTATTATTAGATAATGTGTAACCTTATCCATTGCTACATTGGATTTCGTACCTATCTAACTTCACATCACGAATGGAAATTCACAATCAATCAAAATACGGGATGGAATTTACCACGTACTCCTACGACTATAAGCACTAATACTGAATAACTTTACTATAACAGACAGGGCGCTGCTAGCAGCGCTCTGCGGTTTCATCCGCCTTTCAAGACTCGATCCCGTAGGGATATCGGGATAAAAATTCCTATTATGTTAATTAAGCCAGGTTATAAACTATCAGTGCCAAATTTCATCCATACGAAAACATAAAGATAACATAAAGAGTAACAAACATCCATCCATCCTCACAAACTTTCGCGTTTATAATATTGGTATTTTTAGGATTACAATTTTACTGCGATTAACAATAAGCAGCAATCTTCCAGGTTGCCGAATATGGGTGAAAGTTGAGGTAAGTCGATATTGAAAACAAATTGAATTAATAGCCTGTCAAGACTTGCACATAAATTATTACTGCCTACGTTTTGTTGCTAAGAAACATAAATTCAGAGAACATGTTGTTCGAGAGTAAATAAAATTGATCTGACTTTGGTTTCCTTGTGGCTTATGGCCAACAACATTTTCGCAGAGCGCTCAATTTTTTGGATTGTTTGGATTATGCCTCAGGATTTGCTTACCCTAAAAGTACCGATACATAGTGAACATATTTTTTATGTACATGTATAATATTGTGACACGATCTGTTTAAAATTTATTTATGTGTGAAACAAACATGGCCTAGACTGGAACATTATTGCTTATTCAGTGGTGATGTGTGTCACTGCCAACGATTATGCGCTTGTTTGATTTCATTCCCCTTAGGGCTTTAAAGCTTTGCAACATTTGCTTGACCTTTATAGCATACTGTAAATAGTTCGAGCTGAAATAATTTTATTATTATAGTCCATCCACATTATAGGTAAGCAACTTAACCATGTATCCTTTTAAAATAAAATATGAAATGTTTGAATAGGAACTTGAATAAAACTCATAATAATAGGTCTTTACCTATGTAATTGGAGATTCTATAACCAGCATTTTCAGATTTAATTATCTGTGGATTGGCGCGCAATTCGAAATTCAAATAAATTTTATTCGAAAGCCGTGTTAATTTAATTTCAAATTCAGTCATTTGTTTTTAGATAGTTTTGTTTTTATGAAATTGTGGAAGTTTTTGGCGCCGTGGATAAACTGAAAATTCGCACAATTTTCGAATACGAGACTACGTGGAAATACCGCTGCGCAAACAACACGAAACATTAACGACGTGTACGGGCCTAACACTGTTTGCATAAACACGGTCCATTATTGGTTCAATCGTTTTAAATCTGAAAATTTTGAGTTGAAGAACGAGCCTCGCGGTCGGCCGGTAACTATTGTCGACAACGACGAATTGAAGGCGATAGTGGAAGCGGATCCAACTCAGTCTACGGCTGAGTTTGCTGCGGGCCTTGGAGTTAGTGTCAAAACAACATTGAAGCACTTGCGTCAAACCAAAAAGATTAAAAAGCTAGATAAGTGGGTGCCACACAACCACACAAACTAAGCGACCAAGAGCGAGACTTACGCGTCGAAGCATGCATGTGCTATGCAATACTGAATCGGCATAGAAAGAGGGAATTCTAAATCGAATTGTTACCTGCGATGAAAAGTGGATCCTTTAAGACAACCGTAAGCGTTTGTCTTAGTGGGTAGACCCGGGTACAGCACCTAATCAGTGCGCTAAAAAAAGATTACTCATAGGAAGATGATGGTGACTGTCTGGTGAACCAGTACCGGACTTGTACATCACAGCTTCTTACCGAATGGCACAACAGTGACGGTAGATGTCTATTACCAAGAATTGCAAACAATGATGGAGAAGCTCGCAATTCAACAACCAATACTGGTCAATCGCTCTTACCCATTGCTTCTCCACGACAACGCGCGAGCTCACACTTCACAACAGATCATCGCAAAGCTACAAGAGTTACAGCTGGAAGCTCTCCGTCATCCATCGTAATCACCGGATCTTGCCCCAACAGATTCAAAATTTAGACAATTCTTTAAGTGGGAAAAAATTCAAACACCCGAGAGACAGTACAAAACGCTTTCGCCGACTTCATCGCCTCCCGTCCGGCAGACTTCTACAGTAAAGGGATAAACAAGCTGCCATCAAAATGACAAAATTGTATAGATAATTTGGGCCAGTACTTTATTTAGCTGAAATAAAAAAATTACCAAAATTTTTATACTTTAAAATTTTCATAAAAATCTCCCAATTTCATAGGTAAAGACCTAATAATAATTTTCACATTCTTAGTAGGTAGGTTGCTTTACCGAATATCCGGAATTTGTTGTTTCACCATAAATGTTATCGAAAATGAATCAGCTTTAATCAATAGGTATAACATTTTTAGGTAATTAGTTCTTCATATTAGCTGAGACATATAGGTACCTAGTAATTTTCTGCGATACCCGTCCAATACTTTTCACAGTAATTGTGTTCTCTATAATGCGATTCCCTTAAATAAGATACCGTTAGGTACTGTAGAGGTTTAATGCCGGTGGCAATCTCACGTGGGACAGGCCGCTAGGTATTTGCCTATGGAAACATTCGAACGCCAAGTGAAATTTAGAATAGGTTTGTATGACATATAGTCAAATTGTTTTATATTGAGTCAGTGCTGTGCTAGCTTTAAGTACCCTTGACAATGTAACGTGCTTTCCCATAAGCCAATAAATAGTAAGTCGAGACCACACATACAAAAGTAGTGATCTGCCCTAGTATTGTGGCAGGTCACTATAGTACACTCCTACCAACTTATCTGTGAAATGGCGAAAATTGGAATACGGCCGTCATATTGAAATGTCATTCGATTGTCAGTGTATTTCATTCGGGTTCTCTGGTTGTTTTGTCGTGATATTGCTGAATTTATAAAGTTAAATATGCCTAAGCTATTAAAAGTGATGCTCGAAACATTATTCTAAAGGTTAAAACCTTTTTTGAAGAAGCTCGGGCGGAGTCTCCGATTATTCCATTTAATCAAATATACAAACGAATTTCGGCAGCGACAGGTTAGTGTTGTCAACTTTCTTGTTATAAATTACCCCATACTTAACTAATTATTTAAGTCCACGAAATATTCGTTTCTATTCTTGCTGCAGGTTAGCGTAACGGTAACGTACATCTAATAGGTAACCTGCTAAGTGAGTGAGCAAACTAACCTGCCAGATTTCAAATTTCTACTAACATTTATTTTACTATCTTATATTTTAGGTGTGAGTCAAGGACTAATTTAAAAAATAGTTAAGGAAGGGCACGCAGCAGAAGAAACTGGTACAAAAATTCGGACACCAGGCAAGGACAGAAAACGTAAAAGTGGATTTGTGCATGTTGATGATTTTGACATGGGAGTTATACGGAGGAAAGTACATGAATTTTATTCTGCTAAAAAAGAGGTCCCTACTGTTAAAAATCTTCTAGAGGTCTTAAAGACAGAAATAAATTACACAGGACAGCGAGAGAGTCTGCGAAAGCTGCTTCAAAGGGATTTCGTTTAAAAAAATCTCAATCCAATCGGAAGGTTCTTATGGAGCGTAATGAAATATCAGCTTGGAGAGCTAAGTACCTGCATGCAGTGGATAAAAATAATAAATCTCCCCAGCCCATAATTTATTTAGATGAGACCTATATTCACTCTTCGCGTACATCGGGTAAATGTTGGCAAGGAGAGGGTGAAGACGGAGTATTGGAGCCTGTATCGAAAGGACAAAGATATGTGATATATTCGCGCTTGTCTCATATTTATTTAAATTTATTAGAGGCAAGATACATAACGCCAACATATTAGAGTTAGTGTGTTTGAGTGTGCCCGACAGATATGTGTGGCGGCGACGGCGGCCTCCGCTGCTGGCTGTACCTCGTGGCCGCACTAATCTGTTGAATGAGGCGCCCCTGACGCGGGCGCTTCGCACTCTTAACCTTCAAAGATATGTGATATATTCGCGCTTGTCTCATATTTATTTAAATTTATTAGAGGCAAGATACATAACGCCAACATATTAGAGTTAGTGTGTTTGAGTGTGCCCGACAGATATGTGTGGCGGCGACGGCGGCCTCCGCTGCTGGCTGTACCTCGTGGCCGCACTAATCTGTTGAATGAGGCGCCCCTGACGCGGGCGCTTCGCACTCTTAACCTTGTAGCAGAGGAGATAGATATTTTTGCTTGTACACGGAGTGAATTCACAAGGATAACATTATATGTAATAAGTTTTAGAAAATAAGTTGTTGTTGTTAGGTTTGCTTCACTATTGCATTGGGTTGTACCTGTAATGATAGTAATTGTAAGCGATTATATAAATAAATAAAAAATATTGTTCATGCGGGAGGAGATACTGGATTTGTTACAAATGCACTACTTGTGTTTAAATCAAACACAAAAAGTGGTGATTATCATGACGAGATGAATAGTACCAACTTTAAAAAGTGGGTTATTGAAAAACTTGTGGCTAATTTAGGAGAGCCGTCCATAATAGTGATGGATAATGCTCCTTATCACCGTATTTGTGTGAATAAAGTCCCAAATACGAATTCCTTAAAAAAAGATATGCAATTATGGTTAACCCAAAATAAAATTGACTACGGAGAGCATTTGACTAAACCTCAGCTTTTAGAAATAATTAAGAGAAACAAGCCTGAACCTGAGATTGAAAAAATTTTAGAAGACAATAGACACAAATGCTTATATTTACCACCTTATCACTGTGATCTCAATCCCATTGAACTCATATGGAGCACAATGAAAAGAAAAGTTGCTGATGTAAATATTGAGCACAAAAATGCTGAAATTCCCCGCCTAGTTAGAGAAGCTTTTGACGCTATTACAGTTCATGAGTGGGCACAGCATTGTAAACACGTTCGCAGGTTAGAAGGAGAATACTTAAAACATGATTTGTATTTAGATAAACCTTTTATTATAGAAGTGGTAAGTGACACTGAAACCGAAAGCGATAGTGATAATGATGATAGTGGTACGGAAATAAGCGGAGTATGGCCTCACAACCAGGATGAAGTTGTGTATGCAGGTTCATCTAAAGATCACAATTACTGTAAACCTGGTTTTCAATAAATCATTGTAAAGCAATTTGTTTTTTTTTATTACACTACACTACCACTAGGTACCACTGCTAATTATAATTAGTCAAATCTGGTGTTAGGGGTTAGGTAGGGTCATAACTAAATGCTAGGCATCCAGGTACCTCTTGCAAGGTAGGTACCTACTTAACTTCGCATTAAATGAAAGTTGTATCCCTTCCGTGGAACATTTTATCTGCTGAAATTTCCATTTCATTGGATTACTTTTTAGATAAAGCCATTGTTTATTGCTGAGAGACTAAACTGTTAGCATACCTACGTAACTGTAAATTATCAAATTCTTTTTATTTATTTTATTATTTTTATATAGGTATCATTGTTTTTAATTTGTAAAAACTGTAATTCTTATTAAACGATTATGTCTACTGTGAAATTTCCTTCTTGAAAACTTACTCAATTTTGGGCACCTTATATTAATTAGTAACACTGAATCGACGGTGCCGTCCTCTTTCAGTTCACAGATAAGTTGGTAGGACTGTACCTACCTTACATCCTACACAAAGATTCTTTGTACAAGCCCTCCCTCAATCAAACAATCTCCGTTACATATGTGAAGAAAAACATGCGAAATTGATGGCACGTATTTACATACATTCGTCATCAGCAAAAACACTGTTCGACCTGCAATATTGTAGGCGTCCGCGTCATTCTATACAATTGGTGGCAAGTAAATGGCGGCAAAAAATAATGGCACCGGAGGCGGCGGCGAGTAGCCGACAAACGGCGAGGTCCAATGACCCAAATGGTTCATTACTAGGCCAGCTAGACTAACGAAAGAAAAATCGGCCGCCGCCAAGCGCAAGACGATGTCACTTTTTCTCAGTATGGCCTCAACAAAAGAAGCTCCCGGCTGATTGCCAATTAGTGTCAATTGATTTAAACTGATTTCTAGACATTGAACCTTCCAGAGTTAACAAAATTAAGATTTCCGCATTTCTGATGATATTCAACGTGTAAGGTAACGAAAACGCATAAGTCACGCACCGGGTGTCGACACTAAAAGCCACTTTACACTGTAAAAGGTAAGGTCGATGAGCTTTACCATCCCTGTGGTTAGTGCTCACACGAAACAATCCGTGAACATGTGTGTTAGTAGTCGAGCGTTTTAAGTGCTGCAATGCTAGCAATGACCACGGCGAATTAATCCGACGCCATAAATGGTGCTACGGCGGAAACCTGATCTACCAGGTACGAGTTTGAATCCGACAAACACCAATCTAAATTACATATCAAAATACTGACCATAAATAGACTTCCTGGAGCTATGGGATTCAACATCACAGCATGATTATGATTACTGTTGCGTGTCTAAGCGAGCGATTAAAAACTTTATTGTAATCCATTACTACCTCTGAAGTCAATTCAAGTCAAATCTCGAAACCAAAGATGACAGCAATTAAGCTATTTATCTCAGTGATGACTACTGGACGGACCTACATTACATACACAAGTATTTCAAAAAGAACGCAATAGTAACTGAGTCAAAAGTAACGGTCCTCATTAATCATTGGGGTCAAACAACTAACCAGGTACAACCGAAAATTACTCGATAGTGATTCGTCATCTTTCAATAAAGGTATATCGGTCAACACAGGTTTTTGTGCCATTTATGATGTTTCAGTAACAAAACTTTCCGGTAGGTTAGTACGTTTAAATGTTACTGTTCAGGTTAAATCGCTGTGCACAAGGAAAACAAAGGGTACATTAATATTAGTTATTAAGGCTAATTATAAACTATGCTTGATATTAAATACGTCAACTGTCTGTTATGTATGTCCAATTAGGGATTTGAATTTTATTAGCCCTTTGAACAATGTGGTTTCTGGTAATTCCAAAATTAAAAACTAAGAGATGAGGAAAAGATTCTGTGGAGTCGTTTATTTACCTACATCAGTTTTTAGTAATTAATAATATGTTCTAGTTAAGCATGGCCTACATAAGAAAAGCCAAAACAATAAAAGGGGACTAGTTTAATGCAATGAAATGCGTTGTCAATCACCATAATCGGCCACTATTTGATCATTAACAACTCCAAACAAATTGAAAAGAAGATCGTGGGAACAGCATGTTTAGAAGTTTCAAATTAAGGATCATGAATAAAACAGAATCTAACTCGACGAGCTTCCAATCGAGCGAGAGGTTTAATTATTTTTTAGTTTTATTCGTCCGGTAAGCAGGACAGGAGAAATCAGTCCGTCGACCTGCATTAAAACACCTTTCCCACAAAGACGTACCCGTTGAGCTTCTCGGAAGCACAACAAAGATCCTGTACACGTTTGTGACTCACGCACTTGGTACAACCTTCGGCCCAGACAAAAATAAACATAACAAAACCACATATCAACGTAGAAATTAACCAATAGATACGTTTATCAATCCCACACGTGAAAAGAAAAAGAAAAATAAGGGTTTAAGAAGAAAGTTATGACAGATGTGTCATCTGCCGGTGTATTGTGGTGATGAGAGTCTGGAAAACCTCTTGGGTTAGGAATATTATAAGACGTCTCTTTCATTGTTTGAGTTTTGTAACTACCACGGCTGAGATCGAAGTCATGAAAGTTGCAATGCCCACGTGCTGGTAAGTACCAGCATGGATACACGTGTAAATTGGGGCAGAAAGTCAGCTCATCGTACAGTTGGATTCTTCGAAGTGGAGGCGCGTAGGTGTCGCCAGCCACATTACCGTCGCTCGCCATCCTTCATACAAGAAATTGCTTGTTCCCATAATTTGTATTCGGGGCCACCGTCACACTTATGATGTGCGATTAGAAAGGAGACGGCAATTGTACTGCGTTGTAGAAATGATCCACATGTGGGTGGTTATACCCGATTCTGATTAGGGGAAAACTTTCCAATAAGAAGCGCGTGATCTATCAATCATACGTTGGAAATAGATTAGACAGGGTTGCTCGATATTTTGTAAATGCTTTTCAGATTTTTGTTTGCATTGGAAAATAACGCAGATGATGAAAGCAGCATGAAAAAGTTGAAGTCATATTATGACAATACAAGGTGTAACAGGACGATTGACATTCCTTTAAACCACGTAAAGAGAATCATGTTCTTTACCCGTATATAGGTACAAAAATCAATCAAATCCAATGAATACTTTAGCCACAGGAAATTATTTTTCATTTTCTTATTTTTCAACATGATGTAGATCTGAGTCCGTAATAATAAGTATAGACATTGCCACCCCCGCGCCCCGCGCTCCGCACCGCACCGTTGGTCAGTGACTTTTCGTAGATAAAGCGTGTTTACTTTTTATGCAGTTGATTCTGCTATTTATTCTGTTTGAAAACTGCAATTTTTTAATTTTCCATTAACTACTAATCTTTGTGTTTTAAAATGTTTTGATGGACTAGTACTGTGCTCGTTTTAATTTAATGTCGTACGTCCAGATCCACATTGTATAAAACTATGTCTTGCCGCCAAATGCTTAGAATCGATATTTATTTTCCTACTAAATTCCAAAACTAAGTTAAAAATACCTACAAAAATATATACACATTAGAAATATCACGTGAAGCAGCCAGAGCTTTAGGTGATATTTTTAATCTCAAAACACATCCAGCATCCACTGGTTTAGGTAAACCAATGTAATACAGGGTGTGTTTTATTTAACTAAATACCAACTTCACCGCAATGTTTTGTTCATTTATAATGGTTGTGCTAAACACACAATATTGTAAGTTTAGTGAGTAAATGTAATGGGACTCCCTGGCGTTGATTGCCCTACAACGGTAGCATTGCCCTAGGTGCTGCAGACGACTTGGCATGTCATCATTAGCACCTGAACCGCTTGACTCACTCACACACGAGAAAAAACAATTACTTCGTAGTATTCGAAACGCGGAAGCGTATATTTTGTCGAGAAGAAGGTTAAACGATTGACGTTACTTTCCGACACGTCAATTGCTTTAAAATACTTGTAATAAATCTTCATAGCTGCAGCTGGCTTGAAATGAAACTTTCACTTATTAATATTTCGTTTGATAAAAGGGAAATCATGTCACGTCACATGACAAACGACTGCAGACAATGTGCAGCGGCGCGGGTGGATAACAATCAAGGCCGCCGAGAGTGGGCCACGGCAAAGCTCGGAAGACGTTTGAAAACAAAAGTGATCAAAGTTTACGCGAATTGCGAATATCTGATTGCGTAAACCAAACATTAAACTTTCCGAGCTTAGCGCGCCCCACTGAAGAAATAATATCACCCACGCCCGCATTCTGATGTATTAGAGATGACCTTATATGTATTGTTGAGTTGAACTTAATGGAGAAATGGCAATAATTAACAGAGTTCATCTCAGGACATCTGACACCTTTGTGTTGCTTGCTAATTGATGAAAGTGAAAAGTTTTCGTCATTCAATTCAATGACAGACAAAGTTACCAGGCTAAAACTTTCTCCGAAAAAGATTTGTCAGTATTCTGACAACTATCCGCCGACTCCATTATTCTTGGGAAGTTATGTTATATTCATAACTTTTGATTAGCACAATATAAAAAAAAACCGGCCAAGTGCGTGTCGGACCTCGCACAATGAAGGGTTCCGTAGTAGGGATGAATTTATCCCAAGAACAAAATTAACATTTTAGTTGAAAAACATGTTCCCCCATACAATCCAACTGCAAATGTAAGTTTGTACGCTCAATATTGAATGATTCACCATGATATTTTAAGACCATAGACTTCTTATAAATGTTCCTGTAATCTATAACCCCCTTATTCATAAACGTTGTTTAAAGTTAAGAGATGTTTAAACGTCAAAAAAATTATGGTTAACTAGATGTTAAGCATTACTTAAATCATTTTTTTTCAAAATTTTTGGCTTAACAGTTTCGGAGATAAGGTGGTAAATTTTCATCTATTTTCTTTTTCTTTTAAAATTGAAAAATATGTATTGCTAAATTCTCGAAAGCAATCATCTGATGTCTCACAGTACAGTTTGCAAAACTTTTTTAAATGTTCTAATTTTTCCCTTAAAAGTGAACCCCATATTCAAAATTCATTTATTTATGTTACATGTTCCTGTTTGGGTAACAGAATTTCATATGTGTACCAAATTTCAACTTAATCGGTCCAGTAGATTCGGAGCAAATCGGCTGTGACAGACAAACACACGAGTGATCCTATAAGGGTTCCGTTTTTTTTTCATTCGGACGTACTGAACCCTAAAAACTAGCTTTAAAATATTGGATCATAACGAACAGATATCGTGGAGTCGGAGACCAATCTTATTGGAATAAAAAACTTGTACACGTCCATAAAACGCTAATTCTTCAAAAGATTGCCGGCGTTTTTTGTACAGCTAAATGGCAAACATTTTAATACACGTGAACACGCTGGTCATACCTACATATCACGAGCGATACGAGTATATTATATTCCCACATAAGTTATGACTTAAAAGTAAACCGATTTACATGGAACGACTGGCTGGTAAATACTTCCGTGAACGAACGAATTACCAAATGATCGTTTGCAATGGTTTAGTGCGACGCCTCCGTCAATATCTGAACAATACGTGGGCGGCCGATGCATTGCCAATCCTTAAACGGAAACCTTATTTACCTACTTGTCTTCCCTTTAGGATAGCCGGTATCGATGCACGACAAGGTCCCCCCTGTCATTATGTTCACTGTTGTAGAGCGAAGAATCTTATCTGGCACTTAATAAGTACGTACACACGCCGGCTTCCAGCCCGTCCTTGACGAAAATGATTCAAATATATATCGAACTTCCGTAATCGTGACCCGCACCTGATTGTAATCCGTGTAAATACCGTGATGAGTGCATCGACAGGCGTTGTTTACAATAAGCATTTTTATTTCCTACGAAAAAGGAAATAAATGATTCGATTTGCATAATCGACGATGAATCGTCACGGTCTATCTTTATATGTACCTATCGATAGTAAACTAGCTTAACACACAAACTTACCGCGCATAAGCACAACCACATTGTACTGAATAAACCTATACTAATATTATAAAGAGGAAGAGTTTGTTTGGTTGAACGCGCTAATCTCAGGAACTCCTGGTTCAAATTGAAAAATTATTTTAATGTTGCATAGCTCATTTATCGAGTAAGGCTATAGGCTCTATAACTTCACGCTACGACCAATAGGAGCGGAGCATCAATGGAAAATGTTGCAAAAACGGGGACAATTTATTCCTGTTGCGAGCTTCCGTTGCGTGCGCTGCGTAAACGGTTAAAGTTACGCAAAAATCATGTATAACGGAATTGTTCCTAGTCCGCGATAGCATATTTATGTCTATCTTTTAAGGTTAGCTCACTAGAACTTTTTTAATGGTAATCAAATTTGTTATAAAAAAATGCATTATTTGCGAAGGTGTTTTCATAAACATGGTATTAATCCTTATCCAAACAAATAGTTTCATAATCAAGGTTGATTAAGTACATGTAAATTCCTTTTTAAATAATAATTATTCGAATCCGACGTTCAGTTTAGAAATTACGACGGGTATAAAAATGCTTAAAGTAAGAAAAATGCGCTTAGTCTATTGGTTACCGACAAATTTTATATATTAATGACTGTTTGATCGCGCTAATCTCTGTGACTCCCAGTCGGATTTGAAAAATTCTTTTTGCATTTTATGGTCCAATTCTTGAGAAGGTATGTAACATTACGCTAGGACCCTTAGAAGCCGAGCAAAAAGTAAAAAAGTAAAAACGAGCGCTAAGCGAAAACGAAGTAACAGCACGGGCAGGCGATGCGATGCGACGGGGTGGGTTGGGGGAAAAAAAAATTTACGCGAACGAAGTCGCGGGCGGAAGCTAGTTACCAATAAAGCTACATATTATGATGCTAAATATCCGCACGCTGTACTTACATTCAATATTCAAAGACAAACGTCTATGTTTTTCCTATGTGCTTTGTTTGCATGCGTCGCCGATGGTCAATGTCGAGGTTCAAGAAAACGTTATTCGTCGTAGCTTATATTTTCTAATGATTCATATATATACATGTATTGGTGCTACATACCTTCAGGGACTATAGTCGGGCAGTCACATCGAGTAAGAACAGATACATTTCAATCGAGTAAATAAAGCTATCGAAGACAATACCTAAGTGTTCTTGACAATTCGGGTTAACGTGATCATTTGCCGATGCCGAGTCAGAACCGAAGCTCACTAACTGTAGTCGGTCTAGGTTAGCACTTGCTCTAATATCCCACATCTTTTCATATCGCATTACATTCAAAAACGTCTTGTGAACTCATTACGCCAGTCTTCTCTTTACTATTGTACAAAAACATGTGTATTTTAGGTCATGTGTGTGTACATTAGCTGTTGGTAAATTTTGAAACAATTACATTATGACAAATTAATATAATCTATGTAATTATGTGTACTGTATTTGACCTATATACTTTAGAACGAGTATCACCCACGCATCCCGTGGCAAGACAATAAAGCATTATGTAGGTACTACGAGTTCCATGAAGCTCACACATAACGGATTTGGTACTATTTAACAATCACACACATATTTATTTGGTACATTCAAATCGATTGGAGCTCATATGAATACAATGGAGATTCGTTATCGGACTCTCTTCGTTGTAACAGATTTCAACATTGAATTATCCGAGCCGTTAACGTTAAATCTTTCGTTTATAATTGATTAGCCGTTGTGCCTATCATGCTTTGTCTTTATTATTATAATTCATTATGTTGGTAATTAAGTAAATTGATATTACAATAAAACCGACATAAACATATAATTGCGACAGAAGGCTATTAAAATTTTATTAGTATTCTACGAAATGGAGAGTTTATTAACTAATGTTTTTAATTAACAAAAATATAAACAAGCTCACATTGAAAGCTTTCACTAAACGCCCACCGACTGTCGTCAGCTGTCAGGGCTCGATTCCACAAAATACAGGTTTTAATAAGTGTTAGAAAGAAAATTTCAACGTGAATGCGACTAGACAGTGCAGCACCTAATTTGTTATAAAATTAAGCTAATTAGTATCTGCTAACTGCAAATTGTTTCAGAATTTGATTGGCACAGTACTTAATGGCGAAAGTGAAAAGATGTCACGGTTAGTTATTTTGAGAGAGAAAGGCTCTTTTGGATAAGTATGCTAAAAAGTAATGATGATACGTATACGTACGTAATATGGTTTGAATTTAGATTATCGTCTAAACGAGACAGAAGGCGTAAAAATTTATTCTGGCTTGTTTAGTTTTATATAATTAGTGAGGTTACATGACCACCTTTTTATACTTCAAAATAATGACCATTTATTTTTTATACGTTAAATATTAAAACTTTTTGAATTAATCCTCCTTCCACTTTCCAACAACCATCAAAACATAAGGAAATTAACTTCAACCTGTAATTTTACGATTGGAATCGAAGGCGAACAACTCTTGTCTGTGGTTGGGGAAATCGTCGTCGCAGGCGTTTCAAATTAATTAATGTCATCCCAATATTTACAGTAAATCAGACAGCATAAAATTACCAATTTAAGTTTAATGGTTTAGGTTACTGCAAAATAATAATATGAACCAATCAGCATCACTTTTAATTGTGACAAGCAGTTATTACTAACTTTAATCATTTCGGATTACCGATAGGTAAGTACCTATTATAACCTTAAGCCACGTTACAGGTTTACACGAGCCGCTTTATTGTTTAAGAGCGTTTACGACGTACCTACGGCATTTCATACAAACTTTCAAGTCCTTGTTTTTCGAAATGAATAAGAGATCTTGTATAGTGACCACTTTTTAGGTAGGTACCTATAGTACACAAACAATAAAATATTGTTAAGTAGATCACAGCAAATTTTATGAAAGATAATACAAATAATGCGATTTCTACAAGAAAACTAGATCAAAATACATTGAACACAATGGATTGCTAATTTCGCACATAGTGGCAGCATTGCTAATAATTATAAACAGTAGAGATATAACAATACGGTCGCAATTACCGTTCTTCACGTCTTGCACGCGCCGGATACTTTCTACGAGACTCTCTGCCACAATGAACAATCACATTATTATACTTTTTGTGTATATTAGTAAAAGTAAACACCTTTGTTCCTTACACTGTCGCATTCGTAAGAATCTAATCACTTTCCGATACATTATACTTGATAATGTTTGATTCTAGCCTAAAGTAATTCATATTATTAGTGTTAATAGGTATGAGAGAACATGTAGGCCTGTCAACAAGTACCAGAGGGACAATTCCCGTATTTTTAAGATGCAAATAAATGCCCAAGTCCTTCAGTGCATAGCTTGCGTGTTCAGTGCTGAGCTCACGCAACACGTCGTACGTCCACTCAGCAATAGAACTCGCCCAAGTCGCTCGCATCAAGGAGCGCTGTCCTAAACTAGACGCATTATTAATTTATTATCCTCCTTACTAATAAACGTATTATATCAGGTGAATAGTTACCCACCAATTTCTCTCTTTCAGTCGTTAGTAATTTGACTTTCGAAAGAAGAAGACGAAGCGTTGTGTAACTATTTACAGACGCTATACAGGGCGTCCCACGAATATGCCACATGGAGGGAAAGTACCTTGAATATTGTAGATGGAACATTTTACTGAAAGAAGACATTATTTGAATTTTAAAAACAATTTAAACTGCATTCATAGATATTTAAATAATTACATGGTTGAACCGGGAATCGAACGCGTTACATGAGAAAAATAACATAGTATCACAAATAAAAGAAAGACCATGAATTTTAACATTTTATGTGAAATTTTGTTCAATGAATAATCAAAAGAGTGCGACTTTGTATTCAACAGGAAGGGACTCATTTTAGGATTTGATAAATTGAATAATTTTGTTTTAAAAATGTTAAAATTCATGGTCTTCCTTTTATTTTGACACTATGTTATTTAGCAAAAAATAATTCTTATGATGAAGCCTTTCGATCGGTATGATAAAGCTACAGGGTGATTATTTTTCTCGTGTAACGGCTTCGACTCCCGGTTCAACCATGTAATTATTTAAATATCTATGAATGCAGTTTAAATTGTATTTTAAATTCAAATAATGTCTTCTTTCAGTAAAATGTTCCATCTACAATATTCAAGGTACTTTCCCTCCATGTATCATATCCGTGGGACGCCCTGTATACAACGTTTATTAGGTAATGAGGTAAATACAAAACAAAAGGTATTTTTAATAATACACGCATACCAAAAGAGAAACAATTAAATATCTTTAAAATGGTGAAGGTTTCATAAAAATACGCTTGATAGTTTTTACGTTAATCTCAGTTTTTTATCCGTGTTGACATAACTTTACAAATGAATTACACTATGTAATAATATAAACGTAATCTAAAATATTCACAGTAAGAAAATGCTTTAACATAATATTTTTCCCAAATCATTAACACTACCTACTTTCTCGTTTAGACGTGATAATTCAGTTTAAAATCATTAAAAGTCGGTTATCGTCACTTTAAGAACGTAAGCATTCTCAGTCGCAATCTGTCAAAAAAAACCACGCATTTCCCTAAAGGACATTGCTCTCTGCGCCCATACACATTGTTCGCCCTGGAACCAAGAGCACAGGAAAATTATGTGTTGTATTGTCGATCATTAGTAAATTCCTATATGATGTTATTTTTATAGCGGACTAGCTGCAAAATAGACAATATTTCAAAAAAAAAGTATCAGATTTTGAGGTTATAATCGAACCACGAATATTATGGTTTTTCGTAACTCCCAGTGATTTTTAAGAAAATTAAAAACAATATCCTAATGTATTCAGCTATTTTTAGTACTTACCTAGTTAATTAGGTATGCAGTTTTTGTTCTAAAGCCTAAAAGTATGTAAGTGCAACGTACAAATGCATAGAATCTAATTAACATGCTTTCTTAGCATTAATTTTGGAATGAGATAAAATGTTTGGGTGTATTAATGTAAAAATAGAAAACAACTGCTTGCGAAATTATCCGTTTTTAATGAATTAACCGATTCGTTGCGATGCCTAATTTCACTAACTTCTAGCCGTGGCGTCGAACAAAAATAACGTGACACTGATCAGTGCCCAACGCCATACGATTAAATGACACTCATCTGTGTCTTCAGCCATGCGGAAACATCATCATTATCATCGATTTCAAAATGACACATATCCGTGCCTGACGCCACACTTAAAAAGAAGTGATGGCACTGAAACGTGCCATCCGCAACGAATCGGTTAATGAACACCTTCGTTCCTGCCACGGATATCGAGGGATATGGCTTGGAGGCGTGACAAATGTCGCCTTCATGCGGTCAAACTACTACATACTAACTACAAACACTAAAATGCCGAATTGTTCCGTGCTTATTTGGAAAAATAGGACAATTACAACAAGCCTTAAGACAAGTGGCGTGTCCTACCACCGGTAAGTAAAAATCACTGTATTAATTATAATATTTAAGGATTTTACAAATATCTAGTTAAGAAATATTTTCTAATGATGACTGACGCATGTCAAAATGATGCTTTAGTAGTAGGCAGCACTGAGACATGGTTATTGATGTGTTAAAACAAGAAATTATATTTGAGAATCTGTTTTACAAGAATTAATACATTTTATTTCAGTTTCCCGAAAAATCCAGAAATTAAACATATATGGATAGATGCAACAGACAGGGAAAATATTTTTCATATTTTCCATACAAAAAGTGAAAATTCCATATAAAACACGTTGAGGCTGGCCCCCCGCGCGACACGGTCCACGGGGTAGGGCAAACAAGTACCACGTGGATTCACGATTGTCAAATACGATTTTAGTTGGGTCAAAATTATTTTTAATTTTAGTTTTTTTTTTCAGCTTAGCTTTAAGATTGTCATAGCCAAAAGTAAGGAATTCTAGTGATAGTTTTCATAGTTTAGTTCGGTGAAAGGGAATCGGCACCATTGTGGAAAAACAATTTAAATACTGTAGAAAGGGACAAAAACAGGTGCGTTCGTCTAGCGGCGCAGCCCGCTATTGTATTCTTTTGTTTCCACTAGTCATGTTGCGGGTTACACCTGAGCGGCAACATCGCGCGTGTGCACATTGGAAATTAGCAACGCGTCGCTGACGTTAGTTTGACAATAGTGTTGCCCAAATTCAGTCTTGGTCTTGCAGTCTTGGTCTTGTTCTTGCGTTTTTGCAAGACCAAGACCAAGAACAAGACCGCGTATTTTTAGCAAGACCAAGACCAAGACTGACCGTGCAAGACTTGAGCAAGAACAAGACATAGCCTGCAAGACTCTTGCGTCTTGCAGCTAGGACTTAGCGCTATTTCACTGAGTAGTTAGGTGTAACAGTTCGGTGTATAGGTAGGTACGCTTAGGAATTCTATGAGACGCAAAAAACTGTATCAAAGAATATGAAAAACTGGACCTATGCGCATTACGACTAATACCATAAACATAGCGAATAAAAAAATATCTATTAAAATCAAACTGAGTGCATGCATAGTTATGTTTTAACCATCGGCACTTTGATAATGCGGCATCAAAGGTTTTGTACTTACTTCTCAAAGAAATTTGCCGCTTTTCGGAAGTACATGGTTATGATACACGCGCCGGCGGCTTCTTTTGAAATCTAAAACAATCGTTGCCGCCACGCCGAAATCATAACATTTGTGACACTATTTGATTGCCGCCATAGGGCGTAGGTATACTCATGCAAAATAATTTCGAATTTTTTTAAGAGTACCTACAGGTGTTCCAAAGAATAAATAAGTTTCAGAGTGCTTAGAATGAAAATGAATACATTATACTGATCACGCAAGTAGTATTATGATTAGGATAAAATGGTAAGGATAGGTAGTAGATGTCATATTAATTCATTCTAGTAAGTATATATTATAATATTGATTACTTATATGGTTAAAAAAATTGATATAAAGTATCATAACCTAATGATAAAGCTGTTGATTTGTGTTGTATTTTATTTTTTATTCAAATAAATGATAAATCGTAAAACTCTTTTATTAAATTTCTTATAAGTTGAGGGTTCAATCTCTTTCTAGACAGATAAGTATTGTTCTTTAAAATACAGTCAAGTTATTGTAATTAATTTGTTTTTTTACATGTTTTAGCAAATGTAAGCTTATAAATCATAAATGTTTATTAAGAAACAGTTACTTCCATGGAAAACGACATATAGGTCAGTTGATTTTTCGAATTTCTTATCAAATCTTCAGTTATTTATTAATCTGCTTGATCTTTACTATGGCTATGTTAATTCAAGCTCACAATGTTCCAATTCTAATACGTTTTTCTAAGATTTAAAGTAAACTTTAATAAATAGTAATAGACTAATAGGTAATTGCAAGACTTGCAAGACTCTTGCTGCAAGACCAAGACCAAGACCAAGACTGGGAGCGCAAGACCAAGACCAAGACCAAGACCAGGTGTATTGGCGCAAGACCAAGACCAAGACTGGCTAAGTCTCGTCTTGTTCTTGCATTTGGGCAACACTATTTGACAACGTCGTGCGCTCACTGTCAGTACATAAGACAAGCTTTCTTTTGACCGTATTAACAAAAAAAAACAATTAATTTATCGAATTCCGGAGTTTCAGTTAGAATCCCGGGGAATGCCCATATTAACATCAAGGTTTGCGGTCATTGAACCAAAACAGCTCTACCTACTCCGACCACTGCTTATGAGACATCGGAAAAGATTTTCTTCTATTTACTAATAGTTGAGTCTTTTGAGTTAGAATTTATAGGCAGTTTCCAAAAAAAGGTGTATCAGTCAACATGATACCAATTTCTCCATTTGTTTTTTAATTTCTTTTATAAAATTACTCAATCTTTGCCATCTAAGCCACAAAATAATGATATCTTGTTATGGTCGTGATAAGGAAGCTAAAACTTAATAAAAATTAACAAATTATGTTTTGGTTGAAGTGGCAGCCCTAAGTGCGGATATTTCGGATATTACTAAAATGTCCAATAACTCCTGGAACCCAACGAGTTTGGTTTTGGAATTAATACTACACATAATAGAAAGTATCAGCAATTTTTTGATGTAGGAGTGACCACCTACTACTGCGGTTTAGATGAATAAAAAAATGAAAACGAAAAATGAGAAAAAAAATCATATCTCTCGACCCATTCATACTAAAGCAACAGGAATTGGTAGAACGGTCGGCTATTATACCTTTTCTCGATAAAATAAATAAATTCTGGAATAAATACTTCCATTAAATTATAACGATTTTTTTTTTCGTTTTTCAAGAGTCGGATATTGCGAAACTTTGACATTTAAAAAAAAAAAAGTACAAGTCTTATCGAACCCGGAGTTTTACTCTAATCGTCGGAATTGTAGACTATCGATTAACTCAATAAAAACACGATGACACAAAATCCGGGATCTTATCACACTGTGCAACTGAGTTGAGTACTTTGTCCCAAATTAGAATTCCCTGTACTATCTTCCTTTCACAAATTCTTGACAATATACGAAAATTGGTAGTCTTCGGTTAGTATAGCGATATTATAGAAAACAACACAAAATAATATGTACGCCCAAAAAACACCTCTTTTTTGTAGTCGGGTTTCATCGATATTTTTATCGATCAAATATTTATACCAACCCCTCTTCCCTAGTTGAGGCAAGAGATGCATGTGTGCATTGAGTGACTGTATCTGTACTTTCTAGTGTAATAAGATGGCACAAAAGTGTTACGCATTTTTTCTTACGCATCATGTGTGCCGTATCTATTCCTTTTGTTTTTTGTGAGTTTCAAGAGTGGGAAAAAGGTGGCGACACGTGATCTTTAACAAATATAGAGTGAAGGCATATCTCCGGATATCTATGGTTCCTGCATATACTACCTAATGGCACAACACTGATTCACTGACTGATGCATTATTACTATATATTATAGAATATTCTTGACCAACGGATATCATAACGGATATCAATAATACAGCCTTGGTCAAAAGACCAAGACCATTTTAAGTATTGAGCACCTTACAACTTTCGCTCGTACACGGTAAGTATGGGAAGAAACCAAATCTATTGTTTATGGATTATTTAATCGGCATCTACGGTTTAAAAATAATGACTCACACCGCAGCTAGCAATAAAACACCTGGGTGCAACAAAATTTGCCTTTTTCAATTTTAGTATTTATTCATCAGTTCTCTACTATAGCTCGTTGTGGACACATCCAGTGATCTAGTGCGCTTTTGGTGTTTTATTTCAGAGGATTTAAGCGATATCGTTGTAATATGCCAAAACGAAACGAACTTTCATTAGAAAATCGTGTGCAGATACAGCTTCTGTATGAGCAAGGGAAACCTCAGGTAGAGATTTCCAAAACTGTGAAATGTTCGCGCCGATCCGTGCAATATGCTATTGAGCGATTCTCTGCTACCGGATGACATCAAAACAGACCAAGAACCGGGCGCAAACGCATCACCACAGACCGTCAGGATCGTCAGTTACCGAGAGAGTCGTTAAAAAATAGTAAAAAGACATTTTCAGAGCTTGCTGCTGAGTAAGCGATATCGTTGTAATATGCCAAAACGAAATAAACTTTCATTAGAAAAACGTGTGGAGATACAGCTTCTGCATGAGCAAGGGAAACCTCAGGTAGAGATTTCCAAAACTGTGAAATGTTTGCGCCGATCCGTGCAATATGCTATTGAGCGATTCTCTGCTACCGAATTACATCAAAATAGACCAAGAACCGGGCGCAAACGCATCACCACAGACCGTCAGGATCGTCAGTTACTGAGAGTCGTTAAAAAATAGAAAAAAAAACATTTTCAGAGCTCGCTGCTGTTTATCAGTAGAAGAAATCAATTTCTGCACGAACTGCTCGTAGAAGACTTCAGGAAGCTGGTTTGAAAGGCTGTAAAGCCAGGAAGAAGCCGTGGCTCTCCGACCACAACAAAAAAGCTCGGTATAAATGGGCCTTAAAACACCGAAGTTTCATCGTAGAAGATTGGTCAAATGTTGTGTGGTCAGACGAATCAAACTTTGAGGTAAGTCAGTCAATTTAATCCCCTAATAACATTTAATAAAATGGTTTAAAATCCAAATGCATTGATGAAGTTATTTTAATTTTCCGGAACTCAATATTTTCTCTTTACTGCAGATTTTTGGTACACCTTGTGTGACCTTTGTACGTCGCCGGGTGAGTGAAGAATCTAAGCCAGAGTGTGTGAACCCAAACGTAAAACACGGTGGCGGCAGCATAATGGTCTGGGGTTGCATGACCGATTCTGGATTTGGCGAATTGTTCGTGTGTGAGGGCCGCATGAACTCTACTAAGTACATAAATGTACTAGAAACTGCGTTGTTGCCACAAATCTGCCTGCTATGACATGGTTTCGGGAAAATAACACAGAACTTCTAGACTGACCTGCGCAGTCTCCAGACCTGAACCCCATAGAACATTTATGGGGTTTATAAAAGCGTAGAGTCAGGCGCCACACAATCAACAACAAATATCTGAAACGGTGCCTGCGTCTGGAACGGAACGCGATTACTGCTAAAGATTGTAAAAATCTCGTAAACTCTTTACCAAAAGAATTTCTGCCGTAATCAAGGCAAAGAGTGGACCCACAAAATATTAATTTTCTATTAATAAATAGTAAAATAAACCTATATAAAACGTTATTTCGATTTGATACTCCTCAAAAAACTTATAGATGTCATGGGTGCTCAATACTTTTGGCCAAGGCTGTATATCAGTAGATTGTAAACGTACCGGAGTTCTCACTATCAGTCATCTAAACATAGAGAATTTTTTTATATAACCATAGATGAAAATAAAGTTTGTTTTTCTGTTTGCGTTATTTGTTTTATTATTTATCCCCCCTATAACTACCATTACAGTTTGCATTACCTAATGCGATAGTATGGTCTCATAAAATGAAATTGTTCAAAACATCGATTACAATCGATTGGGCATCCCTAATCTTCTTCGACACGACATGACGTTTGGCGAAGATGGCGGTAATTAATTATATTAGTCGCGTAAAATACTTTTTAATGTTCATTTTGGCATGCAGCTAGCACGTGTTATAAAAGTATTTGCAACAATTTTAATATTGGGTTGGCAACTAAATACTGACTCACTTTCGAATGAAACAATTATTAATATTTGTATTATTTATTAAAAACTATTATTCGACGATATAATCGCCCTGTAAATCTATAATTTGTTTCCATCTATCTGGCAAAGATTGAATGCCTTGCTCCCAGAAATCAACGGGCTGCTATTTAAAAAAGTTATCCAGTGTATTCTCCACTGCGCTAAAATCATTTAAGCGCTGTCCACGCAAAAAGTTTTTAAGAGAGCGAAACAGATGATAATCGGAGGGCGCTAAGTCTGGAGAATACGGTGGATGCGGAACTGTAGTCCAGCATAACTCCTGCAATTGCTGACGTGAGGCGGAAGCAACGTGAGGTCGCGCATTATCGTGTAGCAAGTGGATGTTGACTTTTCTACGCCTTTTTTTTTCACAGCAGCCGCTAACTTACGAAGCTGATTAACAGACGTTGGCGTTGACAGTTTGTCCTTCGGGGAGTACCTAATACATAATAAATAAAACAACATAAACAACAAAGCAAAAGCTTCCGTTTATGAGTTTGTTTTTTGACTCGGATTGGCGGTTCTTCTCCTCGTGATAACCAGTAGGCTTTACGCTTGTCATTCTTATACAGTATCCAGCTCTCATCTCCTGTTACTAAATCACTTAGAAACTCCTTTTGTTTGGTCTGGAAGAGCAACGATTGACAAATCGATATTCGGGCAGCTCTCGGTTTGCCATACTCAACTGATGCGGAATCCATTTTGCCAGCACTCGCCGATATCCTAGTGCATGCAGTCACTTTTCGATAGCCGTGTGACTGTAGCCAAGTGCCTGCGCTAACTCGCGAGTAGTAGCATCCGGGTTTTGATTTAATTCTGCCAGCAGCATGTCGACATCTAATATGACTCGTCGACCTGAACGGGCTCGATCCTCAAGTGTTGTATCGCTGGATCGAAAGCGATGAAACCATCGACTTACAGTTGACTGTGTGACTGTGTCCTCTCCAAATGCGTTGTTGATATTCGCATTTGTCTGCCTCGTACTGGAGCCACGTTTAAACTCGTAAAATATTACAGCTCGAATAGCGTGCTGATCCATGTCATGGATTAAACTGCCAAAGACGCGCTCTAGCCGCCTTTTTTCTATTATTCAGTAATAAAGCTTCTGGAATGTTCTAGATTTATCTAAAAAAAAGAACTTTCTAGTTCAATTCGATAAGAAGAATTTTTTTTTTCAAAGAGTCAATATTTTGTTGCCATCCCAATATAATAGACAATTAATTATCGTGCATGTCCGATGCTTTTGTTGCACAGGGCGTTTCTTGACAATGTCCTTTTTGACAAATTTTGACATTGCTGTTATTAAGAAAATGCTAAAAACATATATTTTTCCCAAATCATTAACACTGCTTACTCGTTTAGACGTGATATTCAGTTTAAAATCATTAAAAGTCGGTTATCGTCGCCTTAAGAACGTTAGCATTCTGAGTCGTAATCTGTCAAAAAAAAACCACACATTTACCAAAATTTTTGACAAGTATTACTTGAATTATGAACGTTTTTAATTACGAGAATAGGCCTTCAGGTACTTAACAAACTCTCCCTGTGTACTTGTTCTACGTTCATAAATCGAATTTTTAATTTTATTTCGTCGGAGTTGTCTCCATGTGTCACTAAAATATAGTGCAGTGCACCAAGCAAGTTATCAGTCCTGTGACTGCATTCATAATGTTTCTAGATGACTGCACAATGCACATTTGAACCCTTCTTTCCTGGACCGACACGCAACGATGCAATTGAAAACAAGATACTAATCATACTAATAACTATTTTTTATATTTTGAAATGTTTTTTATAATCTTTATATTCTAATATTTAAAAATATAATTTATATGTATTTATTGTAATAAAGGAACTAATAACTATACTAATACTAATAATACTTGATTGGATTAAGGTCTCGATTTCCTGTCACCTGCCCTCCAGAAAGCCCTACCTAACTCTTGAGCACGTTTATCGTCCAATATACTTCCTACTTTGATTTTTTTACTACTATAAACAATATACATTCATTTACTTTTAAGGCTTCTGTATAGTCTTTATAAAGCAGAAGCCTTCAGCCTATAAAACATCTTTCATCACTTCTTTCCAACCCGTAGGTGTCGTAAAAGGTCAGATATACTCCAGTTGCCATCATGCTATTTGTAGATCAGCTGGTATTGCAGCTTTTCTTTCTCATAGGAGTTATACATAAGTACATTCCTGCAAACGAACCATATCTGTTTTTCAATGCATAGCACGTCTATATATGCACGACTAAAGTTAGAAGCTTCAGTACGCTCAAATAAGCGTTCATCTAGCGTGAATCAATTTATGAAAAGTCACTCACGTGGAGTCAGTAGTGACCATGGTGAGAATATATAAAGAACCACCCTTTTATCTCAAAATAAAATTAATTAGTCGGCTTCATAGAACATGAGTTAAAGCCTACACTCGCTTTCGTCTTCCAAAATGGCGATAGCAATAACGATGAGTAATGAATAGAGAGCTGCTTTAATTCGCGCCGCTGCCTGTGCCCACGCACTCAGTACAAAGCGCATCCACTCGGAACAATGCTTACTGGTTTACTTTCTCGATTGACTCATACAATTCATTGCATATGTCTACCTCTACGAATTAGATAAATGAGCTCAATAACAATTTGCAAAAGCACAGACCCATTCTGACAAATACTCCAACTTTCATTATTATGAGCCGCCAGTCAAAATAAGTCTTCTAGACATATTATTGCAAAATGAAATGGAGAGTTCAGAATTAAACAAATCTAGTGTAGGCGAACGAGTAGGCATTAATCAAAAGAACAAGTAATGAGTGAATAGCCACGTTTATCAGTGACAAAGGCCTAAGTAAGTACGAATTCTACGGAAAACATAAAACCACAATAAACTTCGTGTTGACCCTGAGAAGCGCAATGTCCTCGCAAAACCTTTAATTCAACAATAGGTGCGTACTCGACAAAGAAATGACGAATTAACCGGGCCGGGTTCGTAAATTGCACATTAAAGCAAAAGTAAACATATCAAAGGACACTATTTATGAAAATATTCAATGTTTTAGAGCTTTTAATATTGCTTGAATTTGGACTGGATGGAAAATAAAAATTTACGGCTTCCGTGATGGGACCTTCGTCAACATCAGCTGAACGACCTTTATATGAATAATACCAGACGCTCGGTCATTGTCTAACTAAGACGACATAATTATGTTTAAGGAGGCCCGAGGCATACGCAACGAGATACCTCACGTTCTGGGTGGCTTGAACAAAGATAGTGGAAGGCGTCGCGCGTCAATGTTCTAAGAATTGCAAACTGGCATGCAAGTGCACAAATTGTAACATGTACAGGGATGGCTGCGCAGGCGCACGAATGCACTAATGAACGCGTGTCGCGCCGCTGACCCCCGACCCACGCGAGCGGGTTCGACGCCCGGAGGCGCCCCCCGCACCCCGACTCCCCGCTAGGCTCTCACACTACCAGGACGATGCCAGACAGTTTTATCACTTTTAATCAGCAGAGACTACTTCTTGTTTACTCTTTACCCGTTTACTTGGTACCAGCTAAACAATAAATGATTGCTGTCAATAATGTGACATTCATTACTCGTATCCTGTTCTTGGATTTTCTATAACAATGGTAGGTAGCAAACATTCTCATAAATTCGTACCAATATGCGCTTTTGCACAAGCGAGTAGGTAAACGTCGGAATGTTTTAAAAACGGCGCTGTTGTGTATTTTGGTCTATAAGAGACATCAGAAACTTATTTTAGTTTATTTATTTATTTTAGTAAATGTCTGCGCTATTAATTCTTTCTTTAATTTGATTTTATTTCTAAATACACTGACAATAATTTAGTTTTACACAACTTTCTGTTTATAATAAGTTGCAATAGTTTTACTGAATTCGATTTCTCCAGCATCCGGGGTTGTTTCTTTGTACTAACTGGGTGCATTGCATTAAACCGGTGTACATGAGCGAAAAAAGGTACCTTCGCGTTTTCCTACAATTGTCTCAAACGACAGACCTGCGCCGGCGCACCTGCCAGCAATTACGCAAAAGCGGACAAGTGTAATGTTAAAAAGAACGAGACACCGGCACAACCCGACATCCATGGAGTGAAACTAGTTGTGGTTTAGTGCACCTTCAATCAACTAGTCTTCGTCAAGGAAAACCACCTTCAAGCATCATTTCATCCACTTATATTTATTTTCAGGCAATGACATTTTGCTAAATGCAGCAAGCAGCTCATGAAGTACTTACCTCACGAAGACTACTATTAACTACTTGTGAAATAGACTCAAAGCATCACTAGAGAATTCTTCGTAACCGAGTGCTATGTACAAAAGCCTACGTGTTTGGGGTAAAGGTGGGGAGAGTGCCGCAATGGCGAGAGGTGCATAATTCGCGTCCGCAGGCACAGACAGTGGCCCTTGGGAGTCAACGTACTGTGGGGACCGGTTCACTAATCGATCCCGCACCGGCTGGCCCGCGCTCCTGTCCGCACCTAAACGCGACTAACGGCTCCTTCGCAACCAACCACGACCAGGTATCGTGTCACGGTGCAGTTTGTGCATTTCTTCAACGACCCAACTCGTGCGCACTAGGATATAATTATGCACTCTATCTACCGATCCGCGGAGCGACTCCATATTTTTTACAACATGAATGCATAATAGCGTGCTGTACTTGTAGTGGACTAAGCAGTAATTAATTTGTTAAATACACTAATCAAAAAAAGGTTTGCACCATTTTTACGACATGTATTTTTTTGTTTAAAAATTTTTTTTTCGGGTTAAAATAATTAATAAATACCAATGTTTTTGTGAATTTAGTTTACTCGTAGGTCACAGACGAGTAATTTGTAAAATTAAGGTAATTTAAAAAAAAAGAAACAAAACAATAAAACATATTTTAGTTGTTGGTGGCTTTGTATGTGTGGCGGCATCGCCACAATGGAACGCGTCACACTGACGTCACGCAAAATCCTGCATCGCGCAAACAGAGTTTACCGCGCGACTAGCATATATACAACATCCCGACATCAACCGTCGGCCTCCAGTTCATGAAACGCAACTCCAAGCGTTTCTTTGATACCGCCGCCAAACATCGCAACCCCCTAGTTGTCGCGGCCGCTAAATATACCCCCTCCAATATTAGTAAAGTCCGCCGTCCGAGGCACACACTATTAGTCCCAGACGACCCTATTACTCTCCTCCAGGAAAGCAATAGGGCTTCTAGTACAATACACAGACACAAAAAACCGACATTCCGACCCCGCCGCCGAGGTCCAGCGCGAAAACCCCGAGTTAATAATTCCCCCCGACCCTTGCTCGAAGAAGCGCCAGCCCGCGCCGAAGCTGAGCCTGTAGCTTTAAATTCCCCAGATTAATAATAATTATCCAATTTTGATCCAGCCTGTCCCAAACTTGCTGTCCCCCCAGTGACGCCCTAAGCCGAGGTTCGTACCCCACAGGGGGTGCCCTTAGCGCGCAGTCACTTAGTATTGTAAGTAACACGCCCCTGGCTGGAGGCTTTGAGTTAGCTTAAGGCAGCCACAGGATTGACCGGTTAAGTAGTCACGGCCACTCTTGGCCAACTACGAGATGCCATAGTTAGGAAAAAAAAAAAAAAAAAAAAATCAACCGTCGGGCAGTAGCCCACCAGACACAACACCCGTCTGGTCGGAGGATCCTCCCTTTTCTATGGAGGATGAGTGAACTTTACACCCTGTTCCTCATGCCTCTAAACTGGTGACCCCGAACATGAACGTCAGCGCAGCCTTCGTGCAACTACTACAGCGTGACGTCATCAGCATCACTTCCTCGAGCTTTCGAGCAGCGAGTCACACAGCCAGCCAGCACCCAAGGCTTCAACGGGTATCCTGACCACCAGCATGCAGCGACCGCGCATACCTGGTCATCACCCTCAGCCTCATCAGCAATCTTGGCACAGCACACTGCACTCTCGGCCGGTCAAACAAGCAGAGCCCTTCAAACCTCTCCTGGTCGACGCCAGCAGTCAGCCTCAACCCGGCGCTGTACCACATCCGACGCACTGGAGCATAACGCAGCGCCACCCCGACTCACTGGGGGCATCTCCGTAGACAGTTCCGACTCACCGCGAACTATACGGCATCCGGATCCGACTCACTGGAACCTCAACTGGCCCTGGCAAGCATCGCAAGATACACGACTCTGCCCACTATCGACCTCCGGTCTCCGGAGGGGAGTGATGTGGCGGCATCGCCACAATGGAACGCGTCACACTGACGTCACGCAAAATCCTGCATCGCGCAAACAGTTTACCGCGCGACTAGCATATATACAACATCCCGACATCAACCGTCGGGCAGTAGCCCACCAGACACAACACCCGTCTGGTCGGAGGATCCTCCCTTTTCTATGGAGGATGAGTGAACTTTACACCCTGTTCCTCATGCCTCTAAATATGGTTTGATCAATACTTTGTCACCCCTCCACGGGCTTGTATACACGCCCTGATGCGATTTTTTATGCTGCTGACCAAGTTATTCAAACCTTCTTGAGGAAGGTTGTCTCACTCTTCGATGGCGATCCTTATAAGGTCGTCTACTGTTTTGGTTTCACTGACACTCATTTTTACACGGCGATGTAACACATGTCCTAAGCATGCTCTACAGGTTTCACATATGCAGAGTAGGCTGGCCATTGCAATCGTCGGATATCGTGCTCTTGAAGATATTGGTTAATTTACCCTTGTTCGATGAGGACGAGCATTATCGTCAACCAGGGGAAAACGTTGTCCAAGATTTAGTCTGAATGAGTAAGTTTACTCATTCAGACTAAATCTTGGACGTTTCCTCCTGGTTGATGGGCCTCAAAGGACATTAGACTAGAGAAAAAAATACTTTATAAATTAATTTTGCCATAAAAAAATATGTATTTACTTTCTTCCAAATGAGCGCCTCTACAATCTACAACAATTAGTTAAAAAAAGTAACTCAATTGAAAAAACAAGAAGATTTTTTACTTTGACGCTGGCGAAATACTGCCAGCATCAAAATCATATTTTAAGTATTATCATTGATCAATCGATTTATAAACAAATACAATAACCCAACGGCATACCCACGGGACTATACTGCTATTGTAATTAAAGACCAACTAAAAGAAGACATGAAAATAAAAACTAATATGTACTCGTTTAAAAAAGTTATCGATATATCGATTTAATTTTATTATTTTTCGTGATAGTGACAACACTGAATTGAATCTGACACTTCCAGACACTTCGCTTGTTGCTGAAGATCAATGTGTATTATTGTGGATGTGTTTTGATTTTTCTTCGATTTCTTTTACTGCAACCTGGCTTTGTTATAAGGACTTGATTCGGATTTTTACTAACGAAATTGGCTTTGTTTTATGGATTTTGTTCTCACCTTCAACAACCACTTTGCCTCTGGAATCAAGGATCACAGCTGCATTCTATTTTGGATATCTAAAATAGCAAATGTGTTTTTTTTATACCCTAATAACTAAAATAGGATAAAAATATATTAGGAACACCCCTCCTATCATAAACAAGCAAGGAAAAAGAAAAGTTCTTGAATTATCCCAGACTGTGAGATAATTCAAGAACTTTTTCATCCGATACTTTTTTTTCTAAAATAGTGACGTCAATTTGAATATATTTTGTTAGATATCCAAAAATATTAAGATTTTAAAACACTCTATTTTTATATTAACATTTGATGTCCATCTTGGGCCTAGGATATCAGGTTGGCACGAAAAAGTAATGAGACACTCTACAAAACTCTATACATTTCCTTTTCAAAGTTAATTGTTTTCGATAATATTCTAGAATGTTGTAGAACTTTCTATGTACTTGTGATGTGGGGGTATACAAGGTGTAATTTTAATCACCGTTAACCTCTTATGGGGTCATTGTACTCATCATTATGAACAACTTTTACTATGGAACCAAACCCGAAATCGCGAAAAAAATCAGGTGCTCCCTACATTTTGACGAGTTATGCGTACATAAATATAGCGAAAAGCTGATTTTTTTTCCCGAAATCTCCATACAATTTATCAGGTTGGCACAAAAGTAATGAGACACTTGGTTCACGTTTTATATTTTTTATTATTATTACAATACAAAAAGCTTAGTCTAAGACGTAATCACCATTAGCATCTAAAACTTCTTGCCAACGATCCGGCAAAGTTTGGATGCCTTTCGCCCCGAACTGTGCCTCGAAAAAGTTGTTCAACTGCGCCTCTACATCCGAGAAATCATTAAATTGTCTACCCCGCAAATGTTGTTTCAGGGCTCTAAACAAATGATAGTCTGATGGGGCGAGGTCAGGGGAATAAGGTGGGTGGGGTATCGTCTCCCAGCCCCCAAGTTCTCCAGCTGTTGGCGAACGGCAGATGCGACGTGAGGTCGAGCGTTATCGTGTAGTAAAACCACATTGACTCGTCTTCGTCGTGTTTTCTTGATAGCAGCAGATAGTTTGGAGAGCTGGGTTGAATATTTGTCAGCGTTTATAGTTTCATTGTGTAATAGTTCATAAAACAGCATGCCTTGCGCGTCCCAGAAACAGCAAAGCAGAACTTTTAAGCGGTTCTTCTGGCTCAGCTTCGGTTGAGTTGGTGGCGTTTCTTCTCGAAACAGCCAAAAAGCACGACGTGTATCGTTCTCGTAATGAATCCATAATTCATCTCCAGTAACCAGATCAGACAAAAACTCTTTACGTCGGGGTCGCAGCAAAAGTGATTGACAGATAGCGACACGGACTGCACGACTGGCGTCTGTGAGGATGTGCTGTACCCACCGAGCCAAAATTTTTCGATACCCTAGCTCATGCAGATGGTATTCCACAGCGTGGTGACTGCAGTTAAGTGCTTCCACAAATTCACGAGTGGTAGCATCCGGATTCGACTGCAGTTCGCGGCGTTAATCGTCATCATTCACTGCGGGTAATCGTCCTGAGCTGGTTGACTTTCAAAGCTCCTGTCTGCTGATTTAAAACGGTCAAACCATCGGGACATCGTCGCATTTCTTGTACTTCCAGCGCCCAATGCAGTGTTGATATTGTCAGCCGCAGCCCGCGCACTGTGGCCTAACAAGTTTTCGTATAAGTATAGTGTTCAAACTTGTCGCTCGTCCATTTTTCTTCAAACTGACTAAACCGATCGCTAGGGCGGCTTTATATACCTGGGGGTATCATCACATCGCATCACATAACAAGTACCTAGAATGTTCTACAACATTCTAGAATATTATCGAAAACATTTAACTTGAAAAAGGAAATGTAAGGTGCAGCGGGGCAATCTCGACTGGTAAAACCTAAACCACAACTTTGAAGGTATAAAAATATTAGATGATATAGTTTTATTAAAAATGTAATGTATTGACGCTCCAGAGTCATTATCTGTGTATTATTTTTACAAACTCATATTGAAAAATATTCAATAGATAGGCTTAAAAATGTGTTTTTGTCAAAAAAGGCAAAAATAGTTGTAATTCCCCCTCCGTGGGGCAATTTCAACTATTAATTATAATTTCTCTTCTAGAGCTCTTAGCTTGATGTTAGTGAGATGCAGAGTTTTTTTATAAGGATAGTAATCTAAATTGAATCTTGTCATTTATGCAGCTAGGCTCGTTTTTGAATAAAAACACGTTAAAGGTTTAGGCGGGGTAATTTCGACTGCTCGCCATACTTAATAGTGATGGGAACGTAATAAAAAATAAGTCGATAGATACACCAATAAATAATTTTGGTCTGCTATCTACTAAAGGTACTATATCTACTCACTAATCATAAATCAAAACTTCATTTTAAGAAAGGAATATGTATTTAAAATAGAACCAGAGCACCCCTCGTCCTAAATCTACAATCGGTCATATAAACGTTACGCAATTTTATAATTTAGGACCAAGATTCATCTGTCTTTTTTAGTTTTAAAACAGCAATTAATAATCTAACAAATATAAAAATTAACAAAAGTCATAACAAAAAGTAGGTAATCAACTTAAAACTAATCTTTGATTTCTTAAAAAGTACTGGTCGAATTGACAGGCACCTACTAATTATGTAAGTATTCAATTACAAACAAAGATTTTTGCAATCGAAATTTTTTCAGACAACACTTGTCTTCTTAAATTTGTACCTTAAAAAATATCTAAAATCTCTTAACTCTCATAACTAGCTGGGTTCGATTCCCACCCAGGACAAATGTTTATGTGATGAGCATGATCATTTGTTCTGTGTCTGGGTGTAATTTATCTATAATATGTATGTGTTTAGAAATATATAAGTATGTTTATCAGTTGTCTAGTTCCCATAATACAAGCTCTGCTTAGCTTGGGACTAGACGGTGTTGTGTGATAGTTGTGGAATATTATTATTATTATATTATTATATCGAAACATGCACATCACTAGTGTTTGTTCATTTCCATATAAAATCTGGTGGGGCAATTCCAACTGCAAAAAAGTTGAAATTAGCCGCCATTACAATCCAGGTGGGGTTATTCAAACTCACACCAAAATGCTGTTAAAACGCAAGTTACAACAGAAAAAAATAGCTAAAAACATGAAATAGGCTTTAATTAAATGTCTTACCTTTGAAAATCTTCGAAAAACACATTAATTACCACTTTTTTTTCGCAAAATGTGAGACACTAATTTGCACGTGCAAACAAGAAAAAGAGAAGAAAACAAAATGGCCGTGCCGATCAAACAGTATTGGGTCTAGCAGTGCCATCTATTTAGAAACTATGAAGTTGCTTTTGAGCTATCCGGTCATAGATGGCACTTATTCAAATAAAGTAAAATGTAGAAGTTATTAAGATTAGTTGAAATTTCCCGCTGTCGAGATTGCCCCGCTGCACCTTATAGAGTTTTGTAGTATCTCATTACTTTTGTGCCAAACTGATACTATGGCGACGCGTTTTACTCGATATATGGCCGAGAACGGAATTACGGAGCTCAGTCGACCGCACGACTTCAATATGAGAGCACGTCGCTTTTTACTAAAACAATACGCAGCAAATAGTGGCCTGTCCATACACAAGATCTCCCCCGCACAGTGGTTGAGTCATAAATTGAATACTTTTAGTACTTACCTTGTTTATATTCAATTTCTTTCTTTTTTTTTGTACATTTTTACTCCCGATGATTTGTGAACGTATTTTGTTTATTGTGTCACTTAATATTATTATTGGAACGAACTTCTTTCACGCAGCTTGCGGTAGGAGTGTAGCAGAAATCGTCATGCGAAAAAGCGTACATATTTGTATGCGACTTTCTTTTTTAGAATTATTTTTTCTTTTGGTCAAAATGTAAATGCAAAATGGAGGCTGCGAAAATTTTTCAAATTTTTCGTCATGGCTGTCGATTTCATGGTTTTCGAGGGTGCTAAACCTGATAGTGAGGTCAAAATGTGAACAAGATAGCTGCTGCAAAAATTTTCACGTTTTTCGTCATGGGTATTGATTTCATGGTTTTCGAGGGCACTAAAGCCGATAGTGAGGTCAAAATGTTAATCCAAGATGGCTGCTGCAAAAATTTTCAAATTTTTCGTCATAGGTGTCGGTTTCATGGTTTTCGAGGGTGCTAAAGCCGATAGTGAGGTCAAAACGTCGCCCGTTTTATTCAAAAAAAGAAATAACTCAAAATTTACTAATTTCGAATTTTTATCATAAAGTGAATTAATTTCGCTTGGAAAATACGTTCAGTCCTGTTGGACTCTGTCATTTTCATCGTATCGAGTCGGCAACAGCCGACTCGATACGATGAAAATGACAGAGTTAGACAATTGTCGTTCTCTTTTTGATTAACGCCCGCGAACAAGTTAGTACAGATAAAGTGATCTAATTCCGTGATGCGCCGACTTTGCTCATGGAAGATCTCGGAATAAAGTTAATAAAATGAAGTAAAACGAAATAAGGTTCGTGTTTTACTATCAGGTGATTATTTTACATACTTTTATTTATTCAAAAAGTGCAAGTGTTTGACTTATTTCACTATATTAGAAAAGTAGACGTAATTTATTTCGATAATATTGTGACTTAATTCAGTTTTGTGTAAATTGTTTCATATTGTATTACGAGATCATTTCAAGTTGATGCAGTTTTATAATAAAATGCATAAGTAAACCTAAAGTGAATACGTATTATTTCAGTATTGTACTATAATTTTTCAGAAACGTAATTTTTTGGCTTGTTCCTTTTCACTGTTTAATTAATTGTCAGGTATGACTCGTTTCATTTACAGTTAGTTTGCTCTTTTAGTAAAATGACGAGTGTCTGATTATAAATTTAAACATTAACAAGAGTATTTTTTTGAATAATAATATTAACTATAAATATTATTGCAGATTTACATTGTATTTATTATGGTACATTGATTGCTACATTGGTTCAGTAGCTAGATTATACAGCAGCGGATTTGTCTGCCTATAATGGTAGATACTACATAAACAGGTAGACGTAAGAACACGCGCCTGACGTGACGTAGTGTGCGTAACAAGTTCTACGAAACTTACGATTATTCTTCGTCGAACTCGCAAGCGCGCACACGTGCACGGTGCTTCGGGAGGTACCCATTCCGGATAAGGCGAGAGGAAACGCCCGGGTGTCACCATTGTGTGCATCGCCCGGAGGACACGGTGGAGGTTTGCTCAGCTTGGGCGGAGCACCGCCGTGTCCTCACGGAAGCGATCGGCGGTGGCGATCTCTGGCGTCCGGCCCTGGTCCAGGCCATGCTACGGAACGAGAGTACATGGGAAGCCATCACCTCCTTCTGCGAGGCAGTAATGCTCGCGAAGGAGGAGGCGGAACGCGTGAGGGAGAGGCAAGCTTTGCGCCCTCACGCCCTAGTCGCAGCAGGAGACGCCCTGGGCGTCGGGAATTGACAGCCGATTCCCGGCCACCGTAGGCGCGGGCTTGCGGACGACGAGCAATAGGTAGCTCGCCGTCCGGTAAGGACCAGGCCCGGGTCAACGGCGCGTTGTGTTCCACGCGCGCCTCAAAGAGATGTCAGCACTATTGACGGGGTCCGCTAGGGCCGATGCCAGCTACGGTTGCGGGATGTTCGAAAGAGTTGCCGTGGCCCCTGGCACAGGCAACTGAAGGAACACGGGTGGGTTTTAGTCAGTTAAAAGTCGACACTCCCTCCCGCTTCGCCCAGAGCGGGAGAACTCATTTGATGATTTCGCATCCAAAAAAAAAAAGGCGCACACGTGCATGTTAAGGGGAAGTGGGGTGGGGTATCAGTGCGAGGTAGGGCGTGACTTTTCTCTACGGTACCTGCTACTATTTTATAAATTATTGTGACGTCCTGGGTTCGATTCCCGGGTCGGGTCAAAAATAGTTGAATATTGGTATTTCTGTCATGAAATTCTTAGTAAAATGTTTATTTATTAATTACAGAAATCTCCCTGCACGTGCTAGGGTTGCGGGAGACGCCCTGGGCGTCGGGAATTGGCAGCCGATTCCCGGCCACCGTAGGCGCGGGCTTGCGGACGGCGAGCAATGTGTAGCTCGCCGTCCGGTTAGGACCAAGCCCGAGTCGACGGCGCGTCGTGTTCCACGCGCGCCTCAAAGAGATGTCAGCACTATTGACGGGGTCCGCTAGGGCCGATGCCAGCTAGGGTTGCGGGATGTTCGAAAGAGTTACCGTGGCCCCGGCACAGGCAACAGAAGGAACACGGGTGGGTTTTAGTCAGTAAAAGTCTGACACGCCCTCCCGCTCCGCCCAGAGCGGGAGAAGTCATTTGATGATTTCCCATCCACAAAAAAAAAAAAACAAAAGGATGTTTGGCGAGAGAACTGATACTGTTCTGCTCAGTAGGTTCACTGAACTCCATGTGTTGCGGGACCGATGAGCCTACTGAGCAGGGGTAGACGGTGTGTCTAGTTTGTGTTACTTTTTAATTACTAACATTAGATATAAGCAAAATTCTTGTTACTAACAACCTTGCCTTGCATATGGACTTTTTTGTCTGAAATAAACTATTTTAATTTTTTTTTTTTTTTAATTTGAGATAGGGTTTGCTCTTGACTCTAGTCTAGGTCAGAGATGACAATAGCTTCAAAATCATTGTGATAGTGTGTTACGCAATTAGGGTGCTGTGTAATTACGAGTACCTAAAGAAACTATAACAAATTTCATCCAAATCAGCCGTAGCAGCGTGGAGAGAAAACAAACATTTACATTCTTACACAGTAACACAAACTTTCGCATTTATAATGTTGGTATATTGTAATTATAACGTTGGGGTACACGTATCTTCCATGCGTGGTCTCAAATACCAAACAGGGGCGCGTGCATTCTAAATAAAAACTTTGATGTAGACCTAAATTATTGACTTTGTTTTTTAAAATCACAATAAATAACAGCTGATTGATATATATAAAACTGTGCAATAAACCAACCCCTCTCCCATCCTTCCTTACTAAGTATAAATTCAATATAAATAAGAACATAGGAACCCACTCCTATTTTAAATATTATATTGTTTACGCTTCCTGCCGCTCGAACCACTGTGTTGTGCGCGTGAGCGAGCGGGGCGAGCGCGTCTGTCGCTGTGTGAGTAGCGCTTCAATACCTAATTTAACGTAAACAGCCCACAAAGTTATGAGGGTATACAAAAAAAAAAAAAACAAGTGCTGCTGATAACTCAACAAACATTTGACTCAAGTTGTGTTTATCGCGAGTTATTTTGTTTACCTTGCACTGGGTCGCATTATAAATGGTGCAAAACTTTTTTTGATTAGTGTATTATTTTGTGGCAATAGTATAATCAAATTCATCACGTAATGTCTATACACCGGAGCCTATTAAGTCATTATGTTACCATGATGAACGTTTAGCCGGCAACATGGTTGGCAGAGTCGTGTGCGCCATTTTCTCCAAACCGACTGAAAAGAGCGTTAAACTCCAGTCTATCCGGGCCAATTTCCGCGGACGTGACAATGCAATGGTATCATTGTTCGTAAGTATTGACCGTTGCGACGAGCACGACGCATCACTCAAGTTTAGTGGTCAACTTTTAACGAAAGGACATCTTTTCACGCTAAAACGGGGTCTGATGTCCGTCATAACGATCATTATAATACCATGTCGATCGAATAACGTTTGTTATTACAAACATGGACATGGATAAATATAAAGTCGTAGCTATCGTAGGAATGATTTACAAACTATCCAAGTAGGGCCCAAGATGAGTGATTTATAGAATTCTACGACTAATAAACGACGCGATCGCTTTGCTGGCTCAAATATTGTTTATAACGATCTGTATTTATGACCACGACCTTTCATACGAATGTTTTTATTTTATAACCACGCAGTGTAACACATGATATTTTCTTATAATCAGTCGGCCGAAGCCTCAATCAACTTCTAATTTGGCAACATGTGTAATCTAATATTAGAAAATTATGTTCCGAATGGGTAGTTTCATTTTACTCAGTCATTTCACTGGCGTAATAAATCGTCGAGCTCTCACTAAACGGTCGTTGGTTCCGTCACAATATGTGCTCGTTCCCCGTACAATAGAGCCGACGACAGCGCCAGTTGGAATAAATGACCATCTTCATGAAGATGTGGCTAGTGTGGAACAAGCCACAACAATGACTGACTATACATATAGGAACACGCTTTTATGTCGTGTTGAAGACTTGCAAAGCACTTTGATAAAATGGTATGCGCTTAGTTTTGGCATTATAGTATTACTACGAGATTGTTGTCCAGGAGGAAGTTTGAAAGTAACTACAGTAAAGCAAAAAATACTTAAATCGTTTGTCATATACTATCTGATGAGAAGAGCGATGAATATAGTCTATAGATAGGTTTTAACAGATAAATAGAGGGAGAAAAAAGAAGATTGCGTTGTGTGGAGGAAAATGAATTTTAAACAGGCTGATGCATTTTCAAAGAGAATCAAAGAATTTTTTGTATTTATTTTTATAATTATTATTTGTTATTTCCGATTGAATTTTTGTTGGAACATCATTAATTAGAGTAGTGGTATTCGAGTTTCGCGAATATTTATTCACAAGCTATTCGAATAATTAGTTTTTCGAATTTTTTGAACATTGTGTATTTTGGACCATAAATGATTAAAACAACAAGTATTTTAATTTGTTTTTCTTTTAAATAAGTACTTAAAAAGTAATTCAAAAACACAAATTTAAGAAAAAAATACCTATAAATTTACTTTTTATTTTAATAGAAAGCTCGAAGGAAACTGAACGCGTCTAACGTATAGTCGTTAAGGGTCGCTACCAGGAAATCGTGTTATGGGTGTTATGGATATGTTTATATAGAAAACTTAAAGTAGTAGTTACGAAAAAAAAACATCTGGTTAGCTCAAGCCTGCATAATGTAGGTTAAAAAAGAGGAACAAGATCTAACTTTAAATTTTTCAGCAGAATAACAATCCAATGTGTATTACTTAAATGAGTATGAAGTGTTTTTGTTTACTAGAATAGAAATCTTGGATCAATGCCAAAAATCTATTGACGAAATGATAAATAATGCTTATGTATTTTCGTCGTAAAAGAATAGACGTAACGGCGCCGTGTCAGAGAAGACCCTGATAAAGCCCTCGCACAGCAAAGACGACGCAAGGCCGATGCGCGGTTCGGTGAGCTATTGTTAAATTAACAGGATATGATGAGATGCGACCTCGCCATCATAATCCAATACGTTAGCAAGGAAATAATTTTCTTTAATGAATATTACCTTGGGGTTGGTTCAAAAAAATGATGTGACAGCGTGCAGGCATCCTATTGAGGAAGTAGCAATAGTTTTTTCCGCCACCGATTCAGACACTGATCATTAAGAGTTCCTGAGCTTTGAGTTGAAGTGTGCGAAAAATGTATCGACCATAAAAGCATTGTAATAATATGAGTGGCTAGGAAATCGAAGGTGCGGAGTAACGAACGGGCAACAGGCAAGTGGCATAAATCCCCCAATCGGATTATATCCGACGTGGCGATACAAGGCATAAATCGCAGCGGCGGGCGGCGGCGTTCCGCCTCGCGACATGGAAAGCGTTTCTTGGCCGAGATCTACGCAGATCATGCCAGATAAATCTCGCGCACCGCGTGCCGTATCTACTGAGCAAGGAACGCGGTGAGATCAAAAATATCATAAATTGCTATATTCGACGCTTAAATCCTAATACTAACAACGGTACTATTGAATTCGTGTTCACTCCTATTTTATTTAATACTTACTTAGTGCATTGCTCAATGTAAATACGTGTACTACGTTACCATCATGCATTATAAGGAACTTGACACGGCTGGTTACTGGTAACATTACTCACTGATTAACTAATGAGCTGTCTGTATACTGTACAAATGATCAGGTTTTGGAACTCAATATACTTGTATGTATTAAACTAGCTTTGCCCCGCGACTTCGTTCGCGTGGAAGTCATAAGATGTATACTAAAATAACAGCCACATTTTAATAAAACTCCTTCGTCCCCCGACTTGTCGCGTTGTATCGCCCGCCGGCGCTATTACTTCGTTTTCGCTTAGTATTCTTTCCGGCTTTTTCTTTTTGCTCGGCTCCTAAGGGTCGTAGCGTGATGTTAAATAGCCTATAACTATCCTCGAGAATTGGGCTACCAAATGTAAAAAGAATTTTTCAAATCCGACTTTGTTCATAATTTCATTGTATTTTTTTTTTTGCACTGAGCCCTAAATTATTTTTCTAAAATATAAGTAGCCTAAGTTACTCCCCGTAACATCAGTTATCTGCCAGTAAACTCCCGTCAAAATCGGTCCAGCCGTTTCGTAGATTAGCCGGAACAAACAGACAGATTTTTTTTTAAATTGCTTTTTTGTTATAAGTACCGTATATACTTTCTTATGCATTTAGTTAAAAGTTGTTATTTTGACATTACAAACAGACACTTAAATTTTATTTATTTCTATAGATATTACGCATATTCGGTTTTGTCTTTACAAAATACTAACTACTGAACGGCAAGAATGCAGCACATTTAAGCTCAAGAGACCGGTTGTGGATAGTCGCATTAGCAGCTTGCAAAAAGCTCAGCGTGGGCCGCAGCTGCACCTACCTACTGCACTTCTAGTTTTACTGTGTCAAGAACAACGCCTCTCGCCCCCACCCCGCGCACCTCGCCAGCATTTGTCACCTGAATTATACACGAAACACCAGCTCTTGCGACAATTGGTGCTCGCCATGGACGCAATCCGCCGGCCATTGCTTACGAGCGAGATGTTGCACTTTTCACTAAATAACAATGCCATTTGGAAGCTTCCTCATTTGGCAATCTTCTTACTGTTTCAAAAACAATAGCAATTCAGATCTGTTTTACGTTACAATGAGACAAAAAATATTGTTGTGATGCGATACATTGATGTTCTATTGCGCAATAGAGTTAGGAATTTGCAAATGAATCAAAGAGATGACGTGGTTTCATTTAGTGAAAACCAAAATAATACATTATTTGCTCAAAGATAAAATAAAGATTACCGTTTTAGTAAACGACCTTTCAGAGGTCCTTGACATACAATCGTTTCAAAAGACAAAACGAACACATATCGACACGTACAGTCATGTAAGTACATCAGCATTATCATGCCTATGCGAATAAAAAATATTGTGCGATGCTTATTCATTAGGTTGTGATTATTCGATGTAGGGATATGAAGGTGCTGATTGTTGTAAATTACAGTTTGGCATTAGCCGTACTATCCTTGAGTCAGCGTCGGGGCGTGCGATTAAAGAAATCAATTTCACAATACGTACGTCGTACATCCGCAATTTGCCGACAAACCAGCAATCACTGTCGCGGCGCTCTTTGTACAAAATATCAATTTATAGTCCTTCGTGTTCAATTCGTTATTATGTTAAGCTCTTAAATCCGGAACACTTGAGACAGCGTTCACTGGCCTCTTGGACAAATGTAACTTGGAAGTGCAATGTCTGTAACATTAACTCAATAACATAACATCACGCCTTGTTTCCCCGAAGGGTTAGGCAGAGATGTACCTAAGTACACCCACATTTCGCCAGTTATGTTTAAGTCCCATGTAATAGGGGCGAGCCTATTGCCATCTACCGGGCACAAATCCAGACTCCAGGCTGCTACTGAGAAATTCCAGATAGAAAATCCATTAACACTTTGCCCGACCTGGGAATCGAACCCAGGAACCAGGAGGCAGTCAAACTCAATTTACCTTAGTAACTAGGAATAAGTATGAATTCATTACAATTAACAGTTCAGTACTCTATATTTATAAACTACAAACGTGATGAATAAGTAAACATTCAACAATGTAGTGCTGGAGTGCATCATATTCTTATTCATCATCTTAGGATAGCAGTTTTACAATGTAACTTAAAATATCGTGTGGATTTATTTTAATACATAATATTTGAAGAGTATGAATATTGTTTGCCAGTAATAAAGTTTAAAATATTTTGCCGGGTAGGTATGCAGCAAACAAAGTTCATCCACATCTATTTAGGGCTGGGATTCAGGTTACTTCACTACTCGAACCTGCTATTCAGATTGGCAATGAGAACGTACAACACTGAACGGTTCCAAAATGCAAGAAAAAACTACACGCTACTAGAATGTAAAAAACAGAACTGGATTCCGGCGCAATGCTTGCCGTCAGAGCCGACTGCATTTGCAATTTTATATTAATTCAAACAGTACAATGAAGTCATTTAGAGAGAATATTTTTTTATGTTGTCCATTATTTCATTATTGTATAATCTGGTAACTATCACAACACAATAGTTGATAACTGAAATACTTCACCAGAGCAAGTGTTTTGATTTTGAGTCATTATACGAATGTACAGAAAATATTTTAAATAAGGTGTTTTATTACAATGTCAATACATACAAAATAATATGGAAAAACTCCTTCATTAAATCGAATAAGAAGAAATTCGCACGTAAATCTTGGTCAATAGGGTAAACGAATGTCAATGTTAGCGTGGCCAAATGAAGAAAAGAGGAAAATAAAAGTCAAGTGCGTTCCCACGAAACGACACACATGGAAGGCCATTACGTTAATCAGCCACGTGTGACAGCAGTACCATAGGTTGCGCTGCCAATTTGTACAACAAGAACCACATACTTAATCATGCAGTAATTGATTGGCACCTCTTGACGAGCGCTAACAAAAAGACGCCGCCAACCTCGATAGTGCACATACACATACCATTTTTTATAGTAATCTGTAAAATTACTTATTTATCGTTGTAAATCCACGTCTACATAAATTTCGGAGCGTTCTTGCGTCAGACGCTTCGGATGATCTCTGTACACATAAAGAAACAAGATTGCAATGGCGAGATAATTTCTTATTTATGCTGACAACAAGAACAAAGACATGGCTGTTCGCGAATAATTATTTTAACTGAAAATTATGACAGCGATCTTTTATCGTTTAATAAAAAGTTTCAATATTTTAAAATAATTACTACTTACATAATTATATTCACAATTGTTCCTGTGAGCCCTACCCGACTTCCTTGTTAAATACGATGGGGAGTTAAGTTTACATATGTTTTAAGATATTATCAAGATTCGTGTGAACATAATTTCAGATTCGAAGGGAAATTGCACAAGATCGGAGATAGCAAATAGAATTACATAAGCGCGCGGTCCCGTAAGGAGCAGTAGTGGTTGGGTGCGGGGTCGATTCATTCACCTGGCACGACTCCCCACAATATGACTTATGCCCCGACAGCGGGCCCTAATCTGCAGATACCGTACACTAACCCGTACGTACCTTGAGACACCGTTAGGTTCGCTCAATACCATCTTATAATACATTCGAATATAGGTATCCTCACGGTATTTTCTTTACACATAGGTAAGAGGCAGAATCTAAGCCCACTATGCACTATACCTACACCTTCCAATCTATCGGCACGATATTGTGACGGTTTCGCCACAGTATTATAATTGTTGTTCATGTCTGTATACATCGTCAAGGATTAAGTACAGATAATTCTACAGGGAGAAGGGATATTCATTTGATTTTTTGACAGTATGGCAAATAAATAATAACTTCGGATCAGGAAATCTATGAAAAATTTAACTGGTTTAAGATTATACCCGTAACAGGTAAAAACGATACTTACAGTTCAGTTTCCTGCTATTCATCTCACGATATTGCTAGCTTTCAACGTTGTATTGCTAGCTTCAACGTTGGCAGATTGGAAACAGGTAATGATAGAGAGTTAGGCGTAATGACCGAACAGGTGACACGAGTCCATACAACACCGTAATAAGTAACCTGTAGTGTCGGTCTTGCTTAACCCGGCGCCAATGACGCTGGGTCATATTGACCCGAGGTGGTTTCAAACGGCCATATTTTGTATTTTACGTGCTTTGTGATTTTGAACGTTCTAGTAGCTGGAGATACAATACCCCTCCACCCGCACCGCTCATGAACTCAGTGCTACGCCGCCTGTGCAGGAAGGTACACTTGTGTCAAGCAAAAACGGGTAAATATGACCCAACGTCATCAATGGCGTACTGTTTTCGTGACATATTTTATTAGTATTTTTTGTGTGTATTGATAATTTTTCTTGTTTTATTTTAGGAATTTGGCAAATATGTCTTTCACAAACCGCTCTGACAAAATATTGGAGATCTTAGAGGAATCACACTCCAACATTGAAATGATTCGGACGACGAAGACAAAAATCACGTATCAGAATGCAGCCAAAGTAGCGGGTCGGCCCAAAATGCAAGCAACACAAATGTACACTTGGAGTCATCAACGAGACAGATAAAAGCACGTCATTTTCTGAAGAGCTTGGGACTTGAGCCTCATTCAGAACCATTTGCAGGAACGAAAAACCCGTGTGAATTGGCCTCGGCCATTGCGCAAAAGAAACGCATATTTCAAGGGGGCACCCTCTGAAGAACCTCCCCGGAAGGTTTCTGGAGCTCACAGGAGATGTCAGGTGTGTCCTTCAAGAAAGGATAAGAAAACTAGCCACACTTGGAATGCTTGCCAGATATACATATGCCCTGATCATTGCATCCATACTGCGAAAATTGTAGCAGTTCCATAGCTAGGTATGGGGAAGCTGAAGACTTATTATAAAGTATAATTGAAGTTCCTAAGTGCGTATAAGATCTCTGTTACTAAATAAGATTTTTATTTTGTTATTTTAGTAAGTTTTCTTTATGAAAATTTAAGTAATAACTCAAGTTGTGTTTTCAAAGATGATTTTGCATGTGTTCTGAAAAAAGTTAATAAAAGTTGATTTTGTGAATATATTGGCATTATTGTTATTTTACCCAGTAAATAATAACACAAACTAATACACGAATCATTAAAACAGGCTGTTATCATTATATAAAATTTTGAAAAGTGCTGATAAATTTCGGGTCACCATGACCCGATGTCATAGTCCGCGTAATTATTTTCACGTCATTGGCGCCGGTTAATCTCTCGTTGATTTTGTATCCAGACTTGTATGAATTAATGCAGCTTGTTCAGTAAACCATAAAAGATTTTATCCGGATAGATAATATGAATATTGTTTGAATTCATATTCAATCTGCCAAATTCAGTGGCAAATTAGTACTAGTTTACAATTTGTTTAGATTGATAACTGATAAAAACCATTTCAGCTAAGATTAATGCTGAGCTTTCATTTAACCAAACCCAAACGATACTTGTTTCATCAGCCCAGATCATACGCCAGAATCTGCTATTAGTACCGAAACTAACATAGTATTAAGACATAAGGAAATAAATAGCTCTAGCAAAAAGTGCTTGGCGGTGGCCGGTAATTTAGTTTAAATTCCAAACTGATTGCGCATTATAAAATCCATAAGGAAAACGGTTTCTTTAGAGTACAAAAACCACTAACTCAATTAATAATAGGTATTTCTTTCAGTGAATTATCCTTAATACAATACTGAAAAACAGGAAAACCTGAAAAATGCAGGAATCTTGCACATAAACCGACTTTTTTGTATCAAGAGGCACCAGCTGAACGTAATTCCACATAATAGCAAAATAATGAAAAAGAAATTTAATAAGAATCAACAATACTCTCGATAGTTTTATACATCACTCGCCAGCAAGCCAAGTATCACGACTTCATAACAATTTATGAAACGGTTAGCGCCACCTAGCGGCGAGTAGCAATCAACTGTAGAGCTCAAGGTAAGCTGAACGCTAACAGAAACTATACTCGACCAAGAGATGTCGCTACTAGCAAAGATTAAAATGGCCTCCAGCGTCAAGTCGATTCTAAATTTGCAGTATAAATATATTTCTGGGATAAGCTCTAGTTAATTTAATATTTGTCGAGGATAAAATCTAAAATTGTTACCATCCGTCCGTCGGCTGTCAGCAGGCTGTATCTCATGAACTACAGGTAGACAGTTGAAATTTTGTTAACAATTAAAGGGAGTCAGTCTCCGCCTACAAGAGACGTGCTTATGTTTTTTATTTTAAAGTAAAAAAAAGTAGTTTTAAATATTGTACGGTGGTACGGAACCCATCGTTTGCGAGTCCGACTCGGACTTGACCAATTTTTTTGGTTAAGTTATTACTTTTACTACCTACATCAATTACCACAAATATTATGGTTATCGGTCCAGTTAGAAATAATCGGCACTAAGACTACTTGTTAATACTATACATATTTTTTTATTTTATTCCATTGACCAATGAAATTAGCATGAGGAAATATTAGTCTGTTCTAAATAAATGTATTTTTTTTTTCTTTCTTTAACAAGTCCATTTATTTATATTACATAAACGAATCTCAAATTTTCTTAATAGCTCTTCTTTTAGAAATAGATAAATATTATGTGCACATTTTAAAACCCAAATGTTCCATTTAAAAAAAATACATCATCATCATCTGCCTAGCCTTTTCCCAACTATATTGGGGTCGGCTTCCAGTCAAACCGGATGCAGCTGAATACCAGTATTTTACATGGAGCGACTGCCTATCTGACCTCCACAACCCAGTTACTGGGTAATACGATACCCCTTGATAAGACTGGTTGTCAGACTCGGGCTTCTGACGACCCGTAACGACTGTCAAAGATACATGAATGACAGCCGGGACCAACGGCTTAACGTGCTTTCCGAGGTACGGAGGGGTCTTGATATGTAAAGATGGTCACCCATCCACGGGCCAACCGCGGCAAGCGTAGCTTAACCTGATCGATTGACCCGTGCGGCTGTTATTTCTTAGCCACAAGCCCCTTATTATGTATTTAAAAAAAATACATAATAAGAATATTTGAGTTATTTGTAAAATTATTATTTTAGTTTCTCACTTGCCCTTTAGTGACAGATATTATCGCCCACACCACTGAGATAAAGCACTACGCTAGTAATAATAGTTCTATGGCCCACACTAAATGTGCAGTGATAATATTCACTTGCACATTTAGTGTGGGCGATCAGGCTGAATGCCAGGAATACCGCCCCAGGACCCGACGGCTTACCTGGAAAAGCCTGGGTCCTGGCCTTGGAGGCTCTCGGGCCTCGACTAAGGGGGCTCCTAAGCGCATGCTTGGAGGGGCCGGTTCCCACTTCAATGGAAGACGGGGAAACTGGTCCTCATTAAGAAGCTGGGGCGCCCTGCGGACTCTCCGTCCGCTTACCGGCCCATCGTGCTGCTCGACGAGGTGGGCAAGATCTTTGAAAGAGTCATTGCAGACCGCCTCGTCGGGCGGCTTGTGAGGGTGGGGCCGGATTTGGCGAACAGCCAGTTTGGTATCCGCAAGGGGCGCTCTACAGTGGACGCCATCATGCGCGTTCGAGCCCTCACGACGGGGGGCCCGGGGTGGGGTCGTCTTGGCGGTGTCTCTAGACATCGCCAATGCCTTCAACACCCTGCCCTGGAGTTGCATCAGGGAGGCACTCCGGTATCACCGAGTGCCGACCTACCTCTGTCGCGTGGTCGAGGCCTATCTGACGGACAGGGCTGTCATCTACCCCGGTCACCGGGGAGAGTGGAACCGGCGAGAGATGTCGTGCGGTGTCCCGCAAGGATCGGTTCTGGGACCGCATCTGTGGGACATCGGGTACGACTGGGTGCTGCGCGCCGACCTCCCTGGTGGCGTCAGCGTAGTTTGCTACGCTGACGACACGCTAGTCCTGGCGCAGGGGAGATCGCACCAGGCGGCGGCCGAATTAGCGGCACGCGGGGTTGCGACAATCGTAGAGAGGATCCGGCAATTGGGACTCGAGGTGGCCTTGCACAAGTCCGAGGCCATGTGTTTTCATGGTCCTCGGAACGCGCCACCATCGGGTTCCCAAATAACGGTACGAGGGGTTCTCATCGGTGTCGAGTCGACGATGAAGTACCTGGGACTCGTCCTCGACAGCCGGTGGAATTTCGTGGAGCATTTCCGACGTTAGGCTCCCAGACTGGAGCGGGCCGGGGCTGCCTTGGGGCGGCTCCTGCCTAATCTGGGGGGTCCAAACGCCTACTGCCGGAGGCTCTACGCGGGGGTCGTGCGGTCCATGGCCCTTTACGGAGCTCCGGTGTGGGCGCGTTCCGTGAGGCGGCGACCGGTCCGTCGGTTGAACGCGTCCCAGAGGGTCATGGCCATCCGGTTAGCCCGGGGATACCGCACGGTCTCCGGGGAGGCGGCGAACCTCCTTGCCGGATTACCGCCCCATGGCGGTAATCCGGCAAGGAGGTTCGCCGCCTCCCCGGATCCATACCAGATCCCATCGGCCAGATCCCATGATCTGGAGGCAAAAGTCCTCGCGCACATGTGGGAGTGGCGCGAGGAGGCAGGAGGCAGGGCGTAACTCCGTTGCCGCGAGAAATCGCGGCACGGCGGACAGAGCTCCGGCAGGATCTCATGGCGGCATGGAGAGTGCGATTGTCGCAACCCAGCGCTGGGCACGCCACAATTGCGGCGATAAGTTCCCTCTTTAAGGAGTGGCTGGAGAGGCGCCACGGCGTCCTCACCTTCCGCCTGACGCAGGTCCTCACCGGACACGGGTGCTTCGGCTGGTACCTGTTCCGGATAAGGCGGGAGGAAACGCCCGGAGGACACGGTGGAGCATACGGTGGAGGTCTGCCCGGCTTGGGCGGAGCACCGCCGTGTCCTCGCGGAAGCGATCGGCGGCGGCGATCTCTCGCGTCCGGCCCTGGTCCAGGCCATGGTACGGAGCGAGAGTGCATGAGAAGCCATTACCTCCTTCTGCGAAGCAGTAATGCTCGTGAAGGAGGAGGCGGGACGCGTGAGGGAGAGGCAAGCTTTGCGCCCTCACGCCCCTAGTCGCCGCAGGAGACGCCCTGGGCGTCGGGAATTGGCAGCCGATTCCCGGCCACCGTAGGCGCGGGCTTGCGGACGGCGAGCAATGGGTAGCTCGCCGTCCGGTTAGGACCAAGCCCGAGTCGACGGCGCGTCGTGTTCCACGCGCGCCTCAAAGAGATGTCAGCACTATTGACGGGGTCCGCTAGGGCCGATGCCAGCTAGGGTTGCGGGATGTTCGAAAGAGTTACCGTGGCCCCGGCACAGGCAACAGAAGGAACACGGATGGGTTTTAGTCAGTAAAAGTCTGACACGCCCTCCCGCTCCGCCCAGAGCGGGAGAAGTCATTTGATGATTTCCCATCCACAAAAAAAAAAAATAAAAAAAGTGTGGGCGGTGGCAGGTCTACAGTTCTACTCTCAAATTAATATTATCATTGTCGTATCACATAATATTTACTATGATGTGTTTAATATTACAACACTAGCTTTTGCCTGCGGCTTCGCCCGCGTGGATGTCGGAAATATCCCACGGAAACGTACTACCGGGATTAAAAGTGTCCTATGCGTTTATCCAGGTAAACAATGTCTTCTTGCACTGCTTATACAGGGCGTCCCACGGATATGCCACATGGAGGGAAAGTACCTTGAATATTGTAGATGGAACATTTTACTGAAAAAAGACATTATTTTAATTTAAAAAAAAAAACAGTTTAAACTGCATTCATAGATACCTATTTAAATAATTACATGGTTGAACCGGGAATCGAACCCGTTACATGAGAAAATTAATCAGCCTGTAGCTTTATCATACCGATCGAAAGGCTTCATCATAAGGATTATTTTTTGCTAAATAACATAGTATCACAAAAAAAAGGAAGACCATGAATTTAACATTAGATGTGAAATTTTGTTCAATAAATAATCAAAAGAGTGCGACTTTGTCAATAGGAAGGGACTCATTTTGAGCATTTGATAAATTGATTAATTTTGTTTTAAAAATGTTAAAATTCATGGTCTTCCTTTTATTTTTGACACTATGTTATTTAGCAAAAAATAATCCTTATGATAAAGCCTTTCGATCGATCGGTATGAAAAGCTACAGAATGATAATTTTTTTCGTGTAACAGGTTCGATTTCCGGTTCAACCATGTAATTATTTAAATATCTATGAATGCAGTTTAAATTGTTTTTTAAATTCAAATAATGTCTTCTTTCAGTAAAATGTTCCATCTACAATATTCAAGGTACTTTCCCTCCATGTGGCATATCCATGGGACGCCCTGTATAGTATCCGAGGAGCGGCGCGCGGATTGATAATTGATTGCTGGACGACAAAACGCGTGCGCTCGGGGGACGTCAGACACGAAGTTTCTTCTCACATAACTGATTTAAAATAACATTTTTGCTGCTGCCATCTTTTTTTTTTTTTGTGGATGGGAAATCATCAAATGACTTCTCCCGCTCTGGGCGTAGCGGGAGGGCGTGTCAGACTTTTACTGACTAAAACCCTCCCGTGTTCCTTCTGTTGCCTGTGCCGGGGCCACGGTAACTCTTTCGAACAACCCGCAACCCTGGCTGCTGCCATCTTGGATTTACATTTAGACGTCACTATCGGTTTTAGCACCCTCGAAAACTATGAGAACGACAACCAAGACGAAAAGTTTGAAAATTTTCGCAGCCGTCACCTTGGATTTTCATTTTGACCCTTTTGATTATCGGCTTTAGCACCCTGAAAACTATGAAAACGACACACATGACGAAACATTTTTAAATATTTGCAGGCTGCCAATATCATCATCATACAAGTATGAACGCTTTTTCGTTTGTGACGCTTTTTCGTTTGTGACGATTTCTGCCAGTTTACTCCTACCGCAAGCCGCGTAAAAGAACTTCGTCTAAAAAATTCTAAAACCTAACAATAGTAATGCAATATACAGGACAGGATGTCCGGTTTCGGAATAACAAAACTTAAAGGGGAGGTACAGACCATCAAACTGAACAACTTTTTCCCGGGGACCAACATCGTAACCGTGAAAAAAAAATCAGTCACCCCATACAAAACTTCAATCCCTACTCGAACAAATGTATGGGATGACTGATTTTTTTTCACGATTATGATGTTGGTCCCCGGGAAAAAGTTGTTTAGTTTGATGGTCTCTACTTCCCCTTTAAGTTTGTACAATCCGAAACCGGACATCCTGTTTAACGGAACGAAAAATTACCTACTTGAGTGCCAAATTTGAAGGCAAATTTAAAGCTAAAATATGAATCCTCTTTAATCCCTATCCCGTCGGGAGTTTCGAAAAAAATAGTTACCTAAATAATTACAGGTATGGAACCAAGGAACAGCAAAAACAGTGGAAGTGCTAAGTAGACGTGGCACGCGTGCCACAATTAAGCGTTGTTACGCTTAACCGATCCCAGTCGCGTTCTGACATCGCGTCGAGTTGCTAGTCTCGCGACCAACTCATGTTTCCCTAGCTATGCCGTATTGTTCCGTTTTAGAGTGCAAAAATGATAGTAGGAGAAAAAATCTTAAAAATGGAGGCATTTCGTATCATCGGTAAGTACGATTTTCATTGTTTTCTAATAAAAATCATATTTTGTTTCAATTTCCTAATATTTAATAGAACAGTTAGTCAAAATCAACCTTATACAATTAGGAGAAAGTTTATTTTGGATATTTTTTTTCAACAGAGCATTCTCGAAAGCACTTCGCTACTCAAGTAGTGATGTGGTCAAGTCGAATATTGAATTTGTCGATTGATATCGATACAAGGGATACCTAAACAATTTTGTTTACTTAAATTTATTATTTATTTAGACAATAGTTGAAAAATATATAAATGTTCGCATACACCATTTATTAAAATTAAAAATAAGACACACCAACGAATTTCCGTAAGTATTACTATTTAAGTGGAGAGATTAATCGCGGTGAGTATTCTCATTCGACACATAAACAGTAATGGCGGCTTCCGCAGGCGCCGGCTTAGGGATGGCGATCTAGAATCGATTTTATAGGTCAAGTAATTTTTTTTATCGATCATAAACAATGAATTGTAGATTTTTTTTAATCGATTTCAGAAACTTGAAAACGAGTTCCGATGTTTTTCCTGCGGATTTCAACTTTTAAGTTTTGATATCGATTATTCATTACACTTGACTAATTATGCAGGCAACACCAAAACGAATAAGTGATTATCTATAGTAAAGCTGTCGATGTAGAATAATAGCGGGAACAGATCTATCAGAACTCAATTTATTGCTGAATCGATACTTTCCTGCGATTCGGATAGATTTAAAAATCAATCTTGTTTAGGAATAATGGTCATCCCTACCGGTACGTCTGTCATCTGCCTTGACAGTTGCATCTGCGTGAGACGAAACACAAAAATAAATATTTTCACAACGGAACTATGAAATACATATACAGTACCTACTACGTTATGATTATGATATTACTAATTATTTAGCTATTTATGAGTTTAATACCATTTTTGTGATGTTTTTATGTAAAGGCTCATACTTACGTAACTCGTACAAATGAAGAGAACGAAACGTCCATCATGACTATACGGAAATGTACCTAGCAATCGTTAATTTACTGTTTATCTTAAAATCATAATTCCGGATACGAAAACAAAATTCCTGAAGTGAAAAGCTTGTACAAAATAAGAAAATAATTTGTATATTAATTTGGTTTTCATACGTGCAACTTTTCAAGACTGCGTTTGGTCAATCTCCTTTATTATAGAACAAAATAAACATAGGTGCCGATTCTATTGTACACCGAACTAAACTACATATCACTAAAATTCCTTACTTTTGCCTATCTTAAAGCTATTCTGCAAAAAAATATCACTTAAAAATAATTTTGACAGAACTAAAATCGAATTTGACAATCGCGACTCCACGTGGTAAGTACTTGTTTGCCCTACCCCGTGATTTTTTTTGAGCCGGAGACGCGCAGGGGGCAGAAGGGGGAGGGGGATTTTAATTTTTGTATCCAAAATATGAAAAATTATATTACCAACATGTTGACTTTTAGGGGTTTGTGGGTTTAGTAAAGGGGGGGTCGAAATTTTCATTATTTTTGCGATAGGACGCACCGTTTTCGAGATATCAGCAAAAAAAAAAAAAAAAAAACAGTACCGTTTTTACAACAGAAGTCGAGGTGTTGGTGTGAATTTTAGTTCATGCCAACTAATTTTATTCCACACCTTTTTAATCGCGATTAAAAATAGTCAGATTTAGTTAGAAAATCTAAATTTTAGGTGAAAAACGTCAAATTCAGAATAGCAAAATTACCATTTTCACTCAATTAACATCATCTTAGTGCTGTCAAACTAAAATATAGTTAAGTTGTGTCACTTTAGTCAATTTCAGAATGCCAAATCGCCGTTTGACAGGAATAAACTAAATTTTGGTGATTTTTAGTCTAGTTTAGACGCATTTGTGACAAGAGAATCGGTCGGCACCTGTGTAGAAAGTTAACCTTTACGAAAATATAATTTTTATTATTGAGTTTATCTGCGGCATAATTAAAGTAAATAATTAATTGTTATAAGACTTACTCAAAAGTACCAACTTTTTAATCCTTCATTCACACCTAGTTTATTTTTGGCAGCCCTAGTAGCGGGTTTTGATTTGCACCCGGTAGGCGGGTGCTGGGCATGGTCACATGTCGTCTATAGCTGACACGACTCGGCAGCCGAGTTGTGGGTATACGAACGAATTATCGTTCGACCCGGGAGCCGGGTGCTGGGCACTTAAAGTGTTAATTAATGGTTGAACAGCGGTTTGTGTACCAAATAAATAAATGTACTCCCAACAAGTCTTATTTATGCTAATTGAACAAAATATCGGGCATCTATCGATATCGATAAAGAATTTCAATGTGCTACGTGGTGCGGCCTTGGCCGAGTAGCAGCAGAATTCGACCGATCACGCAAATGTCAACCGTATGTGTAACGCAATTAAGTTGATAATTGCGACCCCTGATAATAGCGCCATCTATGGTCAAGTAGCAGGAATTGACTCGTCAATCGAATCTAGTGACTATAGACCGTTTTGCCGCTAAAGCAAAATAAATCTTATTTGTAGAACGTCAGGGTTTATTTCCAAATCTGTGATGTAGGCTAATTTTGACTAAACTTAAAACTACAAATCAAACGAATTGTTTCTTTGTAGTGCAATATATGATTATCGGTTTATTTGTGTGAGTTTGACGACAGCGGTTCCTATAGTAATTTTGGTGCATTGCACTTCCACCTGTTTTTTCTGTTCCGTGTATGGAACTTAGTAAAATTATTGTTCTCTGAATTACCCACTAAAGTGTCTTTGGCGATGGGGAAACTCGGGCTGACCGATGATGAGTTAGTAAGGATTTTTGACCCCTTAGGGAATGATTTTCCAAAAATGTCAAAACGCGTCATTCGGAATTTCTAAACAAAAAGTTTAATAACAATTTCTTCTTTGCAAACTTTCGTCCCCTTATTTCCCCCCTTAGGGGATGATTTTCCAAAATCGCTGAAACACGTGGTTTTTAATTATTAACCAGAATTCTAAATACCAATTTTCATGGTTTACCTATACTACAAAAAAAAAACGATTTTCCATACAAACTTTCATCCCCTATTTTACTCCCTTAGGGTTTGAATTTTAAAAATTCCTTCCTTATTCCTTGTCTACATTATAAAGAGAACTTCTGCAAAATTTCAGCATTCTAGGCCTAAGGGTTTGGGCTGGGCGTTGATGAGTCAGCCAGTCAGGACTTTTTATTTATATAGATGACAGACAAGTAGCAACCGCAATGCATAATATTGCCTCAATTAAAAGCAATATGCTTTGCTTAGTTTAATCTCTTGAGAGATGATGAATATAAAGTGTACCTATTTGAATGAGCAACTTCAAAAATATCTACATCCAACTAAATGATCAACAAGGCCACAGCTGGCTGCCAACATTATATTCGAGAGTAGGTACAAGATAGTTGTGTTAAAATGGTTTAATACTATGTATAAATTAAGATACATATATTAATTATAGCAGCACCCCGAGGTTTCACGCACACAAGTCTTGATCCCTTAAGGATATCGGGATAAAAAGTATTCTATGTGTTAATCCAGGTTGTAAACTATCTGTGTGCCAAATTTCATCCAAATCCATTCAGTACTTTTTGCGTGGAAGAGTAACAAACATCCATCCATCCTCCCTCACAAACTATCGCATTTATAATATTAGTAGGATAACATTTTACAGTTTAAAAATTAGCTTGATTTGGCTGAGGAATGATGTGAGAAGGCAATGGTGCGGTTTAAAAAGATGTAGTGACAAAAATTTAAAAGAGTATGCTTAGATGGTTTGGTCATGTTGAGAGGATGAATGAAAGGCGACTAACAAAAGGTATTTACACAGCAGATATGAGTGGAAACGCTGGGAGGGGACACCCTAAGAAGACATAATATTGACCTTATTGGTGATGCTCTTCAGTAAGGTCAGGTGTGAATGACCAGATGTATGAATGTAGACAAGGCAAAAGGATTATGTAAGGATAGTAGCAGGTGGCGTTGTGTAGTTTCTGCCTACCCGTTTGAAAATTATCTGACTGTTGACTTGGACTCTGTTATGTACACCATTACAATGACATTGATTTGAACAGCAGCAGGTTAATTAAATACCCAAATAAATTTTATACTTAGGTAGAATATTTATTCTCATACCGATTCACCATTCTAAACCTTCGAGTGTCATCAGACTTATAATACCCATTACAAGTAAAAATCAATGTGTTATTCAACTGACCTTTCTCTGTCTCCTCCTCCCCGGCTACGGCTCCGCTTCCTGTAAGATCCTTCTGTGGAGCCGTCATCGAGACGGCGGCGCTTCGCCTCGTACGACCTGGAGCGCGACCTGGAGTGCGACGAATAGTGCTTCCTACGGGTGCGCGGCATCTGGAAACAGGACGCACCACTATTATATGTGTCCAGCACACCAAGGAGTGAACCAACGTGTGAAACGTCACCAGTATGACAGATGTTATGTAATAGTTAGTTTTTAAGTAATGTTTCTGTTACTTGTCTTAAAAAATTGTGTGTATGCATAGTATGTGGCTCGGTCTGGTCATACTAGCCCCGTCTGATGAACAACATGCTTCCTCCTCATGATGTACAATCAATTCCAGAGAAGTAGAAATATTAGCATTTCCAGTATATTAGTTTCTTTCAAAATATGTTCATAGGCAGATCAACAATAGCAATAGCAAGCTGTGGACTGCCAAGCTAAAAATGTTAACATTACTGGCAGCTGGAATACTAATGGGTGCTTGTACCATAAGCATGGCTGTTGCTGTTTGCTGTGTAAGCAGATATTTATTGTTGCTAATCAATTGGTAATTAACAACAAGATATTACACACTTATGTACAAGTACTTACTATTCTACATAACATTCATAAGTTTAAATATTGTTAAAGGAAAATTATTGTCTTTATGTTATATTTAGTTTAATAAGACTATATATTATTTCTGTAGAATTATGTATTGGCAAGCCCACATGGCAAAGTAATAGTCAGGTAAAAGTATTAAAATGTTATTGTATTATTTCAGACTATGTAGGTCTTAAGAAAGACTAGAGTGCAAAAACTCTACTTTTTACAATAAGTATTGTGTTTTGGTCCATCTGAACCTTTATGAAATATTCTTTTGAATTTACTTTATAGGTGTTTCCAGCTTGTCCTACAAACTACTGGTTCTGAAACTATTATAGTTATAATAATTTATTATAATTATGATGTTTGTCATTGCCAAAGGTTTGCTCACTATGACATGGTAGTTTTAATCATGGCAGGTTAAATGGATAAAATTATACATGCTTGTCGATATCCCAATACTGAAGTTACCTTGATATGATCATATTGATGACAGAAAAACATTCAAATGAGTACCTGGAGGACCAGTGAATATAAGATGTGATAACATTGGGTCTTATCATCAGCAGTACACATTAATTAAAAACAATCAGAAAAGCATCTACCATGAAAGAATTGCAAACTAGGATGGATGATGCTACTAGATGTTACTGTCTTTATTGAACTCGAAAAATAATCTTTCATAGTAGATCCCTGATAAGTCTTGTTTAATATTGCATCAAGCCATTCCAATTTATAAACCAAACATGCTGAACAATGTGTGCCTGTCAAAAATAACAGTTCATATTAAACAAATGTGATATTATTTTTGGCAGTCACATACTTTAGGAAAGTACATTTGTACTTCCACTTACCATAACACAGATACCAAATACTCGTATCCGAGCGGTTTAAGCTGAAAAACATAAACTTTTTTAACCATTGACAATAAGTCAAGGTGCGTAGTGGAAATTTATAACTTCACACTGGCATGCACTTTGAATATAAGCAATTAAGTAATGATTGTAGAAAAGATGATGACATAGAATTCTGAAATCAAAGCTCTCTAACACAAGTAGGTACTGCCAGACCTGGATGAGTTTCTTGCAGTCTGAATGTTGTAATTAATAATTTTCAAACAGCCCAAATTATTTCTAAACAAGGGCGAGCAAAGCGGTATGCCAATAATTATTGAAGACAATTTTATGGTATGAGTGATAACATGGTAAATAATGGTTTCCTATACAATTATGCAAGTGTGTATTTCTAATAAACATGGTATACGCTTGCTAGAAGTAGAAAATATAGTAAAGGAAATATCTCCACACCCTTACTAATTAGAAATATTACAACGAATCCAATTCTGAACATATTATTTTGGTATTGACTGCTTACTTGTAGCCTTGAAATAAAATCACCAATGTCTACAAGTTTATTTATCGACAATATCAATATGTTCTAGGTTTAATTATAGATTGGCTAAACTAATGTTTGACTCCAGAATACCAGTTCGCCAATTTTAACGCAGCTGCGACGCCTGATACTACTTTATCACGTTTCTATCGTGTCTGCAATAACTTCGCGAAAAAGGGTGCCCAGTGCCCAAAATAATGAAAAATGCAACCTATGCAGATATCACTACAAGACTGTGTATACGAAACAATAGTTTAAATAACTAACTTGCCCATGTAGACATTACAATAAATGTCACAAGTTATTTACATTTTACATGCTAGCGCCATGTTGGTTTCTCTACGACTCCGCTGGAGCCCTAGGTACGCGTTGATAATAAATCACATCCATTTCAACTTACCCTCAGTTCACGTAAATATTTCAATTTACACCAAAGTAGTTGAGTGAAATTAGTTAGACAATTCCAAGTTCGCGATGCTGAACCTTGAAGTATGCTTCTTCGCAATAAAGGCCCGAACATCGATCCGAATCCAAGATAGCGACAGATGCTTGTTGGTTGGTTGGTTGAACGCAACGCGATGGTGTAAAATCGTAACTCAAGTTTCTCTTCCGTATCAAGAAAAATATTTAAATACTCTTTCAACTACAAAGAGTTTAATAACATGATATATTAAAAATTAAAAACATATTTATATTAATAATTATTTTAAAACACAAGTTAGAAGAAAATATTTATATTAAAAGAACAAAAAAGTTTTCATCCTAAAGGAAGTTGTCGTAACACTACCGCCATCTAGCGTTGTTTTCTACAATCAGTTATGAAACAAGTACGTTTTACCAACTTAACAAACTTTACAATGCGTTCTTTCATGTTACAGTTTTGCTCCGTTCACAATAATGTTTATTTTTATTTAGCTGTTTTATCTAAATAAATTGCAGATGTACCTAAATGCAATGTTAAAATGTTAGAGTTCTCAAGGAGCCATTAAGAAGCTCATAAAGCTTTACTACGTGGTACTTACTAATTCCATGGCTTAGCTCAGTTGCAGTTATTTTATAGAATATCTCTGACAGCATCCCATGCAGCAAGTTAAGCAACTTTGTTGCATCGCAAGTGTAGTGATCTTTTAAAATAGTGTGTGGCCAAAATCGGAACTAACGCCGCCATCTTGTTTTTTCAATCGCAAAGCAAACCCATTCCAAAAATGTGTACCAACAGCGCCACCCTATTATTAGTGCCAAAAGATCCTTGCAGCACTCTATGATCACCACAGAACTATTATTACTACGTAGTATTTTATGTCAGTGATGATCACTGTGATTTTTAACAGTATGCAAAACCGGAGATAAAGCGCTACAAGATTCTTTTTGCGTACGCTCATTCCGCGCGCTTTTTGTACCCTAGAAACAACGGAATCTTAATAGGTAATAATTTAGTATTTTGTGCCTGCGCGACATACAGTCCCACAAACAAGCCGATCGGTCCGGAGACGGCGCGGCGATAACGGCGAAAAATAACAAAAGAACCTTCCTTGTCTATTTTTTTAATTTATTATAAGTACAATTATTCTCTTAGTCCTATCTAGGATTCATATTGATAAACAGTGTGAACACAAATTACTGTGATGCAATAATTTCAAGAACAAGCCAACGGGTGCCACCGCGTCAGATAGGCTTGTCTGTGGCACTATACTCGTACATCAGAGTAACAAACATTACAGTCGTTGTTCTTGTGCCTTCATCCTTGTCCTTTTTAGGGCCATAGGCAGGGGCAGGGGTTTCCTGTTCCAGAAGAATCTAGAATCTCAATCCAGAGATCGTTGTCATGTCTGACGGTGTGGTCCTGATGTTATATATACATATATAATACATGCATAATGGAACGAAGTTCTTTACCGCGGGTTATAGTAGACAGGTAGGGTAAACTGGCAGAAATTGTGACGTAACGTAAGATGGCTCTGTATTTAAAAACGAAAACCAAAACTTTGACACTTGAAACTCGAGACCATACTAGATTGGCTCTGTATTCCCGACTTAAAAAAAAAAACATATTATGTTGTTACTTATATTCTCTTGTTCAGAGCTCTACCCCACCCTCCCCGTATTATCCAGAAACATTTGTCGGAAAAATTGTGTTGTGAAATGTATTGAAAAGACAAGATGGATTTCGGCCACGCGCCAAAAGATCCTTGTCCTGTATATTTTTGATTTTTGAAGTTAAGACCTAGTTTCGCCATAGTTAGTTTTTTTTTTTTAAATTTTTTTATTTGAGATAGGTTTGCTCTTGACTAGTCTAGGTCAGAGATGACAGAAAATGGACAGAAACAAAGTCGACGATGGAGCGAGCTTACACAGAAGAAGCCTGTTCACTCTTATTTTGAAGAGATCGGGGTTGTATGCGTTCGGAAACACAGACGCAGGCAGAGAGTTCCACTCCTTTGCTGTGAACGCTTAGTGCGAATTGGTGGAATAGCAACTAGGTAGGGATAGAAACCTGCAGTGCGTCTAGATGTCCGATGGTAGAAGGGGGCCGGCGGAATGAGGTCGTGGAGTTCTTGAGCACACTCACCGAAGTACAATCTATAGAAGACCGGCAAGCAGGCAACCTTGCGGCGATGAGCCAAGCCTAGTTAGTTTAATCCACATAACATTTTTCTGTTCTGTGGATTAATCTTCTGTTAAAATGTTAACAGGACGGAGAGAATAGCGAGTGTTTCACCAAGCGCTAATCTGTCTTAATCAGGCAATACATTTAATTGCTGCCCTTGAAGTCCGTTAACTTACTAACCGACATTTAGTCAGTTGTCATCATCGAAATAAAAAACGAGAGTCTAAGGCTCGGACTACAAGCATCCGGAATCTCCTGGGCCCGAAAAAGCCCGGATTCAATCCGTCTCTCAAGCAATCATTTGAATTGTTCCTGCATTGACTACATAGGATCAGTGGCTATTCGATCCCGAATTTCACCCGGAAACAACCGGATCATGCTCTGGTTTTCTCCAGCCACCCGGCCCGTTAATTTTCGGCACAAAGGGCGGGGTCTTTCAATATAGTATGTAGTTGACTACACAATTCCGAAAAACGTTCGTTGCGGGCGCTTCCGGACGAATCACGCGCCAGTGCGACAATTTGATTGACATCAGGTAGGACACACGGCCTTGCATTAAAAAAAAACAACAATGGTCGATTCCGAGCGCTTAATTAAGGTAATAGAGAATTACCAATACATTTGGAACATCTTTATACAAGACTATCATAATTCAGCGCGACTATTCAGCGCAACTACTATCGGCTGACTGAGTCAATTTCTCTCCGGCTTCAAATGGGCCGCGTGTAATCGATAGTACGCCGCACTCGGATTTTTCTCGGACCGCGGAGATTCCGGATGCGTGTAGTCCGAGCCTTAGCGGCTAGCTAAAATGATGCATTGTCAGTGAACTTTGACATGTGGCATTGCGACTTTTTATTTTGTTTGCTTTAACAAATGACCGATTTATGAGTGAATGATAACAAACCTGGCGTTATACAAGGTGTAATTTTAAACAGTGTTAATCTCTTAAGGGGTCATTGTACTCATCATTATGAACAACTTTTACTATGGGACCAAACCTGGAATCGCGAAAAAAATCAGCTTTTCCCTAGATTTATGTTCGCATAATTACTAATGTCTGATTATGAACAGTTTGGTGAAACTAGGTCTAAGTTGATTAAGTTAATTTAAAAAAAAATGAATTAAAAATTACCAATTAATATCGAGTGTTTCCTTCACGTTTCCACGTTCCACCCATCTAGAGATACTGAAAATTATGTTATTATCACAAACTTATTTATTTTATAGCAATCTGCAATCGGACTTCCTCCCAACCCAAAGAGAGATCAAGTCAGTAGCAGTAGTACGAGCTCAAAAAATATCTCCCCCTCTCAAACCATTATTGACCCTCCACCATTTGTCACTGTAGTTTAATAATTTGTCTGATTGTATTGTTCTCCTTTGCGTCTAAATATTCTTTGCCTTCAAACTGAGGTAAAAAAGAATTCTGCACACATCACTAAACAATACTTTATCTATTAGTAATCTATGTAATAAGAGATTTTGATTTGATCAGACATTAATTCACCATAACCTTCAGTTTTCCTATTGAATCTGAGATCATAGAATAATAATTTATGTAGAAAAATCACCCATCAATTCACTTTCTTTTTCATAAATAGTAGGTACCTAAAACAATTCAATGGGGGAAACTTGCACGGTTTCCCCCATTACACTGTTTTGATTTGTTTCCTCTATAAGGAAAATACAACATTCGTCTTATTTATATCCTGCTTACGTACGCACTCAAAACCTTAGCAAATACCCTTCTGTTATAAATTAAAGTCGCTTTTCCTAAGAACAACGCAACGGATCTTGATGCGGGTTTCATCATGATTTAGAGCATTTATTCCGAAATATTTATGTTATAATATACTAGCACATCCCGCGCGACTTCGTCCGCGTGGATTTCGTACCTTAGTACCCCGTTAGGGGTCAATGGCAATGGGGGTTTTTTAAACAATCCTAATACTCATTATTCTTTGCTTTCGATCTTAAGTATAAATACTGAATTTCGAGTTAATCGAATCGCGCGTTAAAATTCTTCCATACATTTTGACACCCCCAATCCACCTTTTCTCTTCTAAACTACCCCCTGTAGTTTAGAAAAAGAAAGATAAGTATTCGTACCAAGTTTCAAATTTATTAACTCAAGGAATAAGATTTTTCATACCAACAAAATCCCCCCCCTTTACACCCCCTTAAAAGTAGAATTTCCAAAAATCCATCCTTAGTGGATGTTTACAACTGCCAAAATTTCAAGTTTGTAACCCTAGTGGTTTAGTAGTACAAGTAATTATATAGATAACAGGGGCGAAGCCTTCATACAATCCGATTTCTATCGGCTTCCCTTCGGAACAACCACTCTTCGTAATGTCTATTATTGCCAAATAATGTGGTACACCTGTGTGAGTAACTGTGTATCACAACACATTACACAATTATATTTAATACCAGTTTAATACATCATAATATTAAAAACCTACAGTTTTTTGTCTGAGTTTATGAGAACTGAACAATTTTTCTTCGGCTTCCCTCTAATGATGATTGTATCTGCGCCACTGATAGATACTACTTGTCAGTGCTGCTAAGACACCATAAACTTCTTTATTCAAAAATGTATACGACTCGCTGTAAAACACTGTCAAACACTTTTGTAAGATGTCAAAATGGCCATCACCATCAATCACCATCATAGATGTCACGATCATAAATGTCTACAATTTTTTTTAATTTTAATAATTCCTAACATATTTATTAAAAATTTGGAAAAAAAATTATATAAATCTTACTATCAGGAAACAATAGAGCCTATAAGCTTCCATGAGCAAGAGAGAATACTGGTGTAGAGGTTGAGTGAAAGTGCGAGGAAACGAAGCAAGCCGCGGGGCGACCTTCTGGCGGGAATCAGCTGATCGGGTTTGCGCAGTGCGCAAAAGTGCGGGGCGCGGGCGGCGCGGCTCGGCGAGCGACCGGGGAGACGGCGCGCCCGGCCAGTCGCGCGCGCTGCGCCCGCCCTCTGAGCCCACGACCCGCCGCGCGCCACCGCGGCGCCGCAAGCCGCACGCCCACCGGAGAATAACAGAAAACTAGCACCCCCAGCGTCCGCGAACACCCCACGCTCCTCACTAATGCTGTAACTGTGATATTTGTACAAACTCCGCGCTACTCCGCTCCGCTGACGCTGGCCATGCGGGCACACAACGCGCCGCACGGATCCGACTCGCAGCCTCCAGCGACACGCGCTAGCACGCTGTTATGAGAGACGTTCAGAGCGTACCTGATACATGTACAAAAATGTTCGATATGTCAATTCAAGAAGTGAACGGGAAAGGACCTAAAAAGAGGAAAAAGTCGTTAGAGCGTATCTGTGATAATGAGGAGCGTGGAGGAGAAGTGGCGGGTGAGAGAGCGGAGGAGGCCCAGGGCGGCACCGACGTCGGCCAGGCTCGGCAGCTGCTGCACTGGCGCGACATGCCGCAGCACCTGCAGTTCAACCCCTACGTGCTCACCGGCTACCGCCCGCTGCAGAGCTGGGCCGGCTGTGTCGGCAGCCTGTTCTACTTCCACAACGAGACCATCAACATCCTCACTCATGGTAACGTACCCATTGATTTATTTGCGCGTTGTTACGTAGGTATTACAACCGGTAGTTCTGTAAGCGGCACCAGTTTGCTCTTCGTTCTCATATGAGGCCGGTTACATAAAGGCTCAGCTGCAAGTTACAAAATTTTCCCGATTGTGTGCTACTTACATATTTTTACATAATCTAAATAAATATATACTTAGGGCATTATATTCCTATTAGATAGGTACCTATAATTCATGTATCATAATATGCTTTGAAAGTTATTAATATTTTCAGTTTAAGAAAATAAAGAAACTTAAAAATGAAATTAAAATAAGTGACACCTATAGAGGGGTCGGCCGAAGCCCGAATACAATAAATTGCGAGCATTCCCCATGTACGCACACGTCTACGGGCTACGCGCTCGTCGTCGTAGCACCGGGCTACGGGCTACGGGTCTTCGTAGCACTATTTATGTGCCGTTATGAAATGCCAACAAATATCTGCGAAGAATGCACTTAAATGGTATCGGTATTCTAAGGGTCGCTATTCATATTATTTAAGCATAGTAACTATTTGATATAGATTGTTTATTTTATCCTTCATTTTTGTGAAATACCAGAAATATTCTGGATTTTCTTCCATAACCTCTGCCTCCCAGTTGACCTCATTATGTATTAATATTTATTTTGACGTTAAAATAGTGGTCTACCATAAGTATACATCATATTATAATGCAGTTTCCCTATACGGCACAAATTAGGCTAACAGAAGCAGTTTATCTTATTCCTGGTATTCACATATTGTACGAAGATAATAGCCTAACGCACACGACCGAAATATTAGATATTTAATATATTTAATATATATTTATCCTCCCACTGGAACGCCATACGGCAATTACACCAACGGAGCAAAAATACATAATGTGCTGCTTGCCATCCATCCTGTGCGCGGTGGACATCGAATGGGTGGCGATAAATACATAATGTGCTGCTTGCCATCCATCCTGTGCGCGGTGGACATCGAATGGGTGGCGATAAATACGCGTTAATGATTTCCTTAAATTGATTTTAAATGGATTTTCCTAAATTAGGTATTATTGAACAATGAAATAATAAGTGCCTACAAAGCTGCAGTAATGTTTAAATTATTTAACATTACAAATATATTGATTGGTAAGGTAAACGCTTCACATTTTTTAAACATCCATCGTAGATATTTCCTGATCTTTGAGCACACTAAGGTAACGTCTTTATATAAAAAATCTATACAACCTATATAGTATAGTTTCAAAACTATGGGTTGGATTTTTCCCAATATTTTAACAATGACAACATATGTTCATAATAATATATTCCCGCCAAGCCACAATCTCGGTCTTCGTGGTGAAAACAGTGCCTACGGATGAAAACTAATGTATAGGAAATCCTTCATTAAGGGCCGTAAGATCAATTGAAGTTTAAACTTAACAGAGTTTAAACTCTCTTCCGTAGTTTAAACTTCAATTGATCTTACGGCCCTAATCAAATCAAATATACTAGAAGGTTTTTACCCTTTTACCATCATCTGCCTCGCCTTTTCCCAATTATATTGGGGTCAGCTTCCAGTCTAACCGGATGCAGCTGATTACCAGTAATTTATATGGAGCGACTGCCAATCTGACCTCCACAACCCAGTAACTGGGTATTGGTATCATATCTACGTAATTTCTTCCGCTATGTATGTAGGCATCGTAGTTAGATTTTTAATAAAGGTGTTGATGTAATTATATGGGTGTGTGTATGTAATTTTTTTATAGCAAAAGTTATGAATGTAGTGCTTTCTAATTATGTCATGTTTGAAGGTCGTCATGAAATGTATCTATAGGAACTTGTTCGAACTCCATTTCTTCAGTGTGCTTATGGTTTTCTGTCTCTATTTTAATCCACTCAGCTTCAGTATTATGACATATTGGTTTCTCCTAAATTCCTGACCAAATTTGTTGAAGTTCTTGTACTGACGGTAAACTATGGTTGTTTGTGTTATTTTCGTTATTACTGGGGGCGGTTTGGCTTGTGATCAATTTTTTTAATATTCGATAAAACTGCTTTCCGTCGTTCCTAAATTTATTATTTAAAATTCTTCGAAGTGTACAATTAATGTACCTGTTTAATTATTAAACAATTATATTTCATGTTCTATTTGATGAGTGATAAATACCTATTCTATACAAGTGAATACCTATCTCTTATAAATTTGTACCAATACAGCAATATCGCAGGTATCAGCTCAGGCAGGAGCTCGTGGCTAAGTAATAACAGCCGCACGGGTCGATCCATCAGGTTAAGCTACGCTTGCCGGGGTTGTCCGTGGATGGGTGACCATCTTTACATACCGAGACTCCTCCGTGCCTCGGAAAGCACGTTAAGCCGTTGGTCCCGGCTGTCATTCGTAGATCTTTGACAGTCGTTACGGGTCGTCAGAAAACCGAAAGTCTGACAACCAGTCTTACCAAGGGGTATCGTATTACCCAGTTACTGGGTTGTGGAGGTCAGATAGGCAGTCGCTCCATGTAAAATACTGGTATTCAGCTGCATCCGGTTAGACTGGAAGCCGACCCCAACATAGTTGGGAAAAGGCTAGGCAGATGATGATGACAGCAATATCGCAGGTATTCGCTTTATATTCAAAGCACTTTCCGTAATTGATTCAATAAGACTCGCCTATGCGGTAACCCCATAAAGCCGGTGTGAACCCTAAGGGACAATGCAGCGTTATCTTACTCTATTTATTGTATCGAGGAACCCCATGGAATAGCCTCGCGGATTGTCTGCAACCCCATTACCTAGGAACATTTTTAATTCAACGTTGGTATAAAACGGGTTCAATTTTTGTAATAATGATTCGATTATAATTTGTTTTTTTTTGCATACATATATAATTATTACCTATACTTACCTATGTGAATTATTATGAACCGTTAATACTTGGATCTTCAAGTAAAAACATTTTTAATCCATTTTATTTCACTAAATATTTAAAGACAATGCTGTCTTTATATCTATTAGATTGTAATCGTTAATCAACGCAGCAGACCAGAAGTAGATACATTATTGGACAATCTGGACATGGACTCCCATATTGTATCACAACACCTGGTTCTCTGCCATCCTCTGTTCCGCACAGTGGTATCGGACGGTGCAACAATACGTGTTTTTTTCTTCAACATCAACAAGTTAGATTCCTGTAAAATACTGGTATTCAGCTGCATCCGGTTAGACTGGAAGCCGACCCCAATATAGTTGGGAAAAGGCTAGGCAGATGATGATCAACAAGTTAGATTCCTAGCTAGAGAAATGGATTTTTCAAAAATCTAATGATGCAGTTTTATTTTTCATCAAAATCGGCCCCAAGACTTCTAAGTACACGTACTAAGTCGAGACATAGCTACCATTACCTATGGTTTTTGTTTTGGCCATACATGCTGATTTGAAACATTCAACTGCATATACAGACAAATTAATAACCTCCTTTTTATACAAGTTGGTTAAAAATAAATTTGTATCTCATGATCTTTCATTTAACCTTTCACATGTTGTAATTACAGACACCATTATTAAACAATTGACTTTGAACCTATGGGGTTCAAACGACACGCAGACTTAATCTAGTTAACTCGCAGCTTGCGGCCTAAGCAGAAGTGTTGATGCTTATTTAACAAAACTCACAAAAACGAACTATCACTAAGAATTAGGGGCGTTATCAGTAACGTTATCAACTACAGAGGACAACAAAATCTTACAATAAAACCTTGAATAGAAAGTGTTACGACGTAAACAAGCCGATATTTTAAGGTATTCGTTAATTTTAGTAATTGTGGTGTTCCATCTTTGCCAGCTTTATTAAACAACTAGCTGTGCTCCACGACTTCGTTCGCGTGGAGGTCGTAAGATCCACAATATACTAAAATAACAGCCACATTTTAATAAAACACCCTCGTCCCCCAATCCGTCGCGTTGCATCGCCCGCCCGCGCTATTACTTCGTTTTCGCTTAGTGTTCTTTCTGACTTTTTTCTTTTTGCTCAGGGTCGTAGCGTGATGCAAAATAGCCTATAAATTGAGCTATCGAATGCAAAAAGAATTTTTTAAATCCGACTTTTTGTTCACAATTTCATGGGTTTTGTTTTGCGCGGAACCTTAATTATTTTTTTAATATAAAAGTAGCCTAAGTTACGCCCCGTAACATCAGCTATTTGCCAGTGAAAGTCGGTCCAACCGTTTCGGAGATTAGCCGGATCAAACAGACAGACAGATAGACCGACAGACAGACAAAAATTTAATTTTTTTTGTTATAAGTACCGAATATACTTTCATAAGCATTTAGTAAAAAGTTGTTATTTTGACATTACAAACAGACACTTCAATTTTATTTATTTCTATAGATTGACGGGCATCTCTGAATATTTTTTAAAATGTTGATAGCTCTTTATGTAGTCCTTAAGATAGGGATGTTTTTCAAACAATATGTTTGCTTAGTGACAGTAAAATTTTGAAATAATTAACCCTATTTTTGGTGTACTCCAACGATGTTCTAATTTTGCTCTTTACTTTTAATAATTATTTACAAGGGTTTGATATTTTCACATTTCTGAATACCGACAAATCTTCACATAAGAGTCAGCTTTCAATTGCAAATAGCAATCAAAGCTATTTGATTCGTTGATTTAGAGATAAATGCAAAATTATGACGATTAATGGGTACTTACTTTCCTAAATCAATGAAACTACGTTATATTTCCCAAAAGGCTCCATCAATCCATCAGATAAAATATATTCACTATCAAGACATGTTACACTATTGCACAGAATAACTTTTATTCGCCCTGAATATCCTTTTAAAAATTATCCAAATCTGAATTTTCAAAGTCGTCAGATAAATAGGGAAAGCCCACATTTCTCCATCAGATTTAACTATTTAAGTCATTACGCGTCAGGCTGCCGATGATCATACGAAAATCAAAGCCTCTGAAGTTCACTTTATTTTTGGTCCATTTAGAAATCTGAAAGTAGATCTCTTCGTATCTGAAACTTTTTCGCCCTGCATATGCTTGCTCAAAAACCCTCTAGGCTGTACCATAGTTAAACTAATTATAGTACCTAATTATCAACACAGATTAGCAACAACTTCTGTACACCGTACAGACATACGTATAATCATATTATTCTAATGAACTACTAACTAATTCCAATTATAGCGTTGAAGCCAGTTGAAACGATGAATTCATAATAGGTATTGTAAAACGTCATACATTATTCTAACACTCTACACATGGCAACAGAAGAAAAATGTATTCAATTACATAAGGCAGTCCCCCGGCACGCCCGCCCTTCACCACTTCCTAGTGCTTTAGCTGGGAAGAAGTGGCGCAACAAACTCCTCAGCAGCATAGCTGTAGTTAGAGTAACTTGATTCTATACAATAATCAGTAGAATTCCAACATTCCTCTCCGTTCTCCCAGAGGGGGGGGGGGGGGGGATCCTAATCCATGAGAATTTCCCCACTATAAAAACGGCTGGATTATAATACTTTATTTCATTATCTATGCAGCCATAATGACATGAGCTCACCACTCTATTTAATTCCATACACAAAGGGATATTACATAAATGATGCACAGTAATTTCTCGATGGCAAACATTGGAAAGAGCGGTCATTTTGTGAATTATACTGTGATTACCGATGGGTACCAGCTTTGTATTGAGTAATCAATAACTCGGGGCCAACCACCACCTCTTAAAGCAGTATTATTTTTATGTTACTTCAGTGTGAGAAAGAGATGAAGCTATACAGGACATCTAGCTCCATCTCTTTCCCACACTCAAGTAAGATTACAGTAATACTGCTTTAAGAGGTGGTGGTCTAGCTCCTGGAGTAGACTGGGAGGCAGGGAGGAGTTTGTTGAGTGTGATGATCGAAAAGTTTGTTCAATGAAGTTTTTCCAATTATTAGGTGTGTAAACGGAAACTTGTATCTCTAATTTTAAACTCGAAGCTTCATCGAATCATACATAAGGTGGTTAGACGAAAGATTTTGCATCTATATGCGTGTCTGTCTCTGTGATCACGTTGTTCTTCTAAACTACGCAACGGATTTTGATGCGGTTTTCAACATATCATTGAGAGAATTTTATTTATTCCGGAAAACGAAATCAGAATACGATAAACTGTGAGTGGTCGGTCTTATCCAAAACAAGGTTTTTCTTCTGTCATGATATTAACCATCGAGCTAGTTTTTTTAATTTTTTATTAAGAACCTAGCTGTGATAGGAATCCAGTTCTATACAAAACAGACAACTTAGCCCGGTGCTAAGTAGTCAATTTTGTAATCAGAACTTCACCGTAATCGAAATAAAGTCCAAAATTCAAAAATGACTACGGTTTTTACCAGGGTCTGAAGTTAAACCTCGTTTTTTGATAATACGGTGTATGACGGTTATTTCGTATAACATCATGACTCTTTACCTTGAAGGATTTCTCCTTCGAGGTTTATATTGTAGAGGTTTATATTATACCTGTTTCACCACTATTGCGAGTTTCCTTTTTTTTTGACTTAGCCTATACTGTCCCACTGCTGGGCAAAGGCCTGCCTCAAGTCCTTCCAGGAACTCTTTTCTCTTTTCCCGTGCCACCTCGAACCAGGCCTCACGGTACGCGTCCAGGTCATCCCGCCACCTCTTCCTGGGCCGGCCTCGGCGGCGCCGTCCATCTTCGCGAATTTCCTTTAGGAATCAAAATAACAAAGCTTCGTCCGATACAGGGATCGAACCTCGGCAGTCGCACTTTTAATCTCTAGACCAAAGAGGCAGGTGCCATGTAGGTAAGCATGCTTCCACACTATACCTATGTATACACGCTGCTTTTTTATTGGCTGGGGAGCTGCCACGATGGTGATCTACTCATCATTAGAAACAACTTTTACTATGGGACCAAATCTAAAATCGCGAAAAAAAAATCTGCTGCTCTCTACATTTTGACGAGTTATGCGAATTTTTTTCGCGTTTTATGAGTGATGAGTACAACACTATCGTGGTTGCTCCCTAGCCAAGCAGCGTGTCTATATAATGTTATAAAATAACTCTGTCTGTTACCTCTTCACGCCTAAACCTCTATTATGTATTCAAAATTGATGAAATACAAATAAATGCTGACGAAGTCCGCGGGCAACTGCTAGTGTATTTATAAGAGGCATTTTATCACGCGATGTGTCGCGAAAACGACTAACGTTTAACGCATAATAATAGTAGCAATTAATGTGTGAGTTATTAACGCCTTTTAATGTGTCATTCGTCTTTTATTTGAGCAATTCTGGCATAGTCAACATTTATATGTACACTGTAACAAACATCGACTGCTGAATATAGCCCTCCTAATATCTGCTGTAATAAGGGGGCGTTCATTAATTACGTGAGGCGATTATTCGAAAGTTTGTGAGATGTTGTGAGATTTGGCTCGACCCCCTCCCCCCTAATCACACGTGAGATTATTCAAAATGCGTATTTTTAGTGAAAATACGTTGATCTGTTGTCGTTGAATTGCGTTGGATTTATTTAAATAAACATAATTTTTAAAATTATATTTTTATATTATTATTTTTTTTTTATAATAATTACCCAGTTTTTTTCGCAATTTTACATTGTCTTGCGGAAAAAAATACGTGATATTTGCCGACAACCCCCTCTCCCCCACGTCAGATTGGGTAAGGTTCAGCTGGACCCCCTCCCCCCCTAAACGCCTCACGTAATTAATGGACGCCCCCTAAACGGTTTTTTCACTTTATAGACACAAGCTAATTAAATAGATTAGAGAAAGTAATTTAAGAGCATAGCTCATATCGTGGTGAATGGAAAGACCATTTAACAAAGTAGGCAGTAGGAGTAGAGAGCAGGTGGTGGCTCAGTGGTAACGGCCCCGACTTACGAGTTCTAGGTCGTGGGCAGGCGCTTTACTTTGTGTAAATAATTTCATCACCATTGCTCTCAAAACGGTAAAGGAAAACATCTTAAGGAAACCGGCATGTCCTAGAACTAAAAATTCGAAGACGTGTGACTTCTACCAACCCGCACTGAGCCCGCGTGGTAGATTACTGCCCACTCCCTCTCGAAGGGAGGAGGCCTGTGTCCCAGCAGTGGGAACATTATAACTAGGCTGATTACTGTACTGAACTGCTCATTGCGGCTCTTTTGTTGCGTTCAATTCGCTATCCCTCGTTTGAAAAGCTCGTCAAGGTACTCCCCTAGCATTGGTGATTACTGTTGCTCTCTCTTGAGAAAATTCTCAAGTCATATCATCAGTGACGAGAGGAGTTATTGCGTACAAGCTGTTGCCTGCGACTTCATTTTCGATCCAGGATGAAAAGTGTAGCACAGTGCTAGACGTGAACAGGTAACAGACAGAGTTACTTTCGTATTCCTAATATTAGTATGGATTCTGTGCCGAAAATCACAGGATCTCGGTAGGAAGTACCTATACAAGATAAGTTTAAAAGGAGTGCGAATATTTCAGGAGGTAATCAGGTGCATAAAACTGAACAACTTTCCCCAACGAACATAGGTCGAAATCTAAAAAAATAAATTCAACTTCTCATACAAACATAAGTCACGTGACCAGTCACTTTGTATGAAAAGTCGATTTTCAATTTTAAGATTTCGACCTATGTTCCTTGGGGAAAGTTGTCCAGTTTTAAGCACCTGATTACCTCCTGAAATGTTCGCACTCCTTTTAAATTTATCCTGTATAGTGTGCCGCTTTAATGGCGACATTAATTTAACAAGTATACGGTTTCGCGTTTTCGTTTCATGAAGATATTTTAATTTCATTAAACCTTATTATTTATTGATTTATTTACAATTTTCTAAAATAGCATCTTGAAGGAACCTGTACTTAAAGAACTGTATCGAAGAGGTCATTATTTTGCCGGGGTCACGGATCATAACATCGCATCAATGAAAAACGTGCAAAGAGTAGGTGAATTGAAGGAAAGAGAGAGCTTTATTATTTAGTTTGTTTGAAAATATTATCAATTTACAAATTTTTTAACCTTAACATAACATAACATCACGCCTTGTTTCCCCGAAGGGTTAGGCAGAGGTGTATCTATAGTATACACCCACATTTCGCCGGTTATGTTTAAATCCCATGTAATGTGGGGGGTATTGGGGGGGGGGGGGGGTTATCTATTATAATTTTTATGATTACTGGTCACTACTCACTAGCCCTACCCATGTGTTAAATTAATGTCGCCATTGTCGCGGCACGTTGTATAGCCAGCCAATAACCAGAAAAGAACTGGCCGCTTGTAAATTCCCTTCACTTAAAACCAGGGACTCATACGCTCATAGGATTCATTAAGGAACTGGTGTTCTTGTTAATGAGCGCTTACCAGTGGTGAGTTGTCCTCGACCTCTAACCTTTACCTCACTGGAAAGCCGTAAGCATTTAACTTTTTATGACTGCATATCTTTTCTGTTTTAACCCCTTTCTCTAAATTGCAGTTAACGAGCTGCTTCGCTTTATACAATTTAGTTTTTAAGGAAACATGTGCTATAATAAAAGTTACGTTAAAAGTTTTAAACTGGAAACATTTCTGTCGTTTGTTCCTGTAGCAAAATATTTTCATCGCGTGGTTGGAGACAGCAGCTTAACAAGTATGGAGAAGGTAACTTTCTAAAATATTGTCCGATAGATCGAACTTTGCAGGAACCTCTACGCTTTGGAATGGGCAACTAACTTCATCTTTTTGACTGACTGACCCCTTGACAATTCAAATGTGCATGTAATTGGTTTATGTATACCTACAAATCTATACAAATAAATAAAAATGAAGTTTCTGTTTGTACTGTCAAAATAACAACTATTTACTAAATGCGTATGAAAGTATATACGGTACTTATAACAGAAAAACAATTTTCAAAATTTTTGTCTGTTTGTCTGTGTGTTTATTCCGGCCAATCTCCGAATCGGCTGGACCGATTTTGATGCGACTTTCACTGCCAGATAGCTGATGTTACGAGGAGTAACTTAAGTTACTTTTATTTTAGAAAAATAATTAGGGTTCCGCGCAAAAAAAAATTAAAACCCATGAAATTGTGAAGAAAAAGTTGGATTTGAAAAATTCTATTTGCATTTGTTAGCCCAATTCTCGAGGATAGTAATGGGCTACTTAACATCACACGACGACCCTTAGGAGCCGAGTAAAAAGTAAAAAGTCAGAAAGAACACTAAGCGAAAACGAAGTAATAGCGCGGGCGGGCGATGCAACGCGACGGGCCGGGGGAAGAGGGAGTTTTATTAAAATGTGGCTGTTATTTTACTATATTCTATATCTTAGGATTTTCACGCGAACGAAGTCGCGGGGCACATGTAGTTTAAAATAAATTAAATGCTTTGAGTTTTGCGGTCGAATCACGTGGCTACAACCAAAAAATGTACTATGGCTTACTTATCTAATACCTTTACAAGTTGTAAATCTCCCATCTACCAACAGAATTCGTTTTATAAAACAAAACACAATCGATATAGCATCCCAATATCGTTCCACGCAGCCTGATTGAGCCGTGTGGCAGTCACACGCGGTCTGCTAATAATGTCAGTTTTGTTCGGATGAGCCGAATGAATTACTGCGGCGGCGCTTGCGGCTGATCGCCTACGATCGTGCCGTCAGTGCTATGCACTGATAAACACGATGACGCTACAATTTGTAATTCTCGCAAAGCTTTGGACTTGTTATTTTTAAATAATACTTTTTCAGTACATGTCCTCAGATTAAAGGAAAAGTATTTCAGTGATTTGGGCAATGCGTAGTCAAAGGTCAACATACAGTTTTATTTGTATGGTTTTTGATACGTAAAAGATGTGTCAATGTCCACACTTCTTAATGTCTACTAGTACCAAATAAGGTTTAAGAACAACTTTATTTCTCATAAGAATTGCATACATAATTCACTTACTGAGAAACAATATCTAAATCCCCCTTAACCCCACCCCCCTTAACCCTTATATTAATCACTGTTGTGGTTTGCACATTGTGCACAGTGCTTGAGCGTTATCCTGGGTCGGAAGTAAATTAAATTGTAATTTGATGAAATGTATATGTGTGTGTGTGTGTGTATGTATGTATGTGTAATTTAATTTTATAATAATGATTGGACATACCTACTTAAGTTTATAATTATTGTGAATTGACTAATGTGATTTAATGTAAATTGTGTAATTGAGTCCGTGTTACTTGAAAAATAAATGATGATGATAAAACTAAGATTAATAATTAGAGCGCACATAAATAATATGGTACACCTGTGTGTGTAACTGTGTATCACATCACATTACATAATTATATTTAATACCAGTTTAATACATCATAATATTAAAAACCTACAATTTTTTGTCCGAGTTTATGAGAACTGGACAATTTTTTCCTCGGCTTCCCTCTAATGATAATTGTAGCTGCGCCACTGCAGGGGGCCAACCACCACCTCTTAGCGCAGTATTATTGTAATCTTATTTCAGTGTGAGAAAGAGATGGAGCTAGACGTCCCGTATAGCTTCATCTCTTTCCCACACTGAAATAAGATTACAATAATACTGCGCTAAGAGGTGGTGGTCTAGCTCCTGAAAGTTAACCCCCCCGTGTCTCTTGGGCGCGCTGTATACAGGCGCTGGCAGCGGGTGGCTCGGAGTCTCGGACGTTGAGCGAGTCACGTTTTACTTTCCTGATCGAATTTTATATTTAAACTTCTTACTTTTTCAATAATTAAAAGAATGTTGTTCTCATACTTATGTAATTTGGGTAGCGCAGTGTCTTAGCGATTGACTTTTGCGTTACTTATGGGTTCGGGACTCATATTCGTACGGCCATATTAATATACCAGCTGTGTCCGCGACTTCGTTCGTGTGGAAGTCTTAAGATACACAGAAATAACAGGCACATTTTAATAAAACTCCCTGGTCTGTCGCGTTGCTTCGCCCGTCCGCGCTGTTAAGTACCTACTTACTTCGTTTTCGCTTAGCGTTCTTTCTTTTCTCTTTTTGCTCGGCTCCTAAGGGTCGTAGCGTGATGTTAGCCTATAACCATTCTCAAGACTTGGGCTGAAATGAATAACAAATTTTTCAAATCCGACTTTTTGTCCACAATTTCATGGGTTTTAAATATTTTGCGCGGAACCCTAATTATTTTTCTAAAATAAAAGTAGCCTATGTTACTCTTTATAACATCAGCTATCTGTCAGCGAAAGTCCCGTCAAAATCGGTCCCGCCGTCGGAGATTAGCTGGAACAAACAGACAGACAGACCGACAGATAGACAAAAAATTTCTTTAATTGTTTTTTTGTGTATATACTTTCATATGCATAGTAAAAAGCCGTTATTTTGACATTACAGACACTTCAATTTTATTTATTTGTATAGATTTGTATGTAGAATGGGATCCATTTCGTAGCAATTTGGCTGGTGGTCCGAATATATGTCCGAATATATGGTGGTGGAATAGTAGAAAAGTATATGGTGCTATGTAGTCCTTTAGGTAACGAGTGACAGTTACAGTAAAAAAACTATGTGAATAAAAATCTATTATTTGCAAAGTGCTTGAAATCTCACTAAGTAAGTAAGTGCGATTTCTGCTTGAATAAAGCACAAAAAATAATTTATATGATTTTGGGCTATAAAACCTTAAAAAACAGATGTAGGTAAACAAAGCAGTAACGTGCCAGATGACGTCACATCATGACCGCGAAGAAACGGACGTTTGGACTGTAGTAGAAAATTGTTGGAGTTTCATAATTTTGTTGAGCAACAAGCAGTAGTTGAATTTAACTTTTAATACTTTTGTTGGGTTTATATTTCTGTATTTTATTGATTTAGTAAAATCCATGTATTAATATTATATCTGGTAGGTAAACTGTGAAGAAAATTCACACTATAGGTACCTACTTGTAGGAATTCAAGGTATTCCTACCTTAGTGGGAACACCCCTTTAAAATCCCTAGATGTATTCGGCGACTAATATATTACCGATGAACAAAGAGCGTGTCTATACGAGTAGGTATTAAACGCGGCGCCAGGCGAAAGATTAATTGCCATTGTTAGAGTTGGAATTAATTAATTTCTCTATCTTCTCTATCACTTGACCGGTACGCAGATGGGGTACAGTGCTTTATCATAGGTACCTGCAAGTCTCCTTATCTACGTAGTAACAATTAGGTGTATCTTGCTAATATTATAAAGAGGTATTTGTGAGTTTATACGTAGGGGGTATAAGTCGCGGGCAGAAGCTATATTGTAGATACGAGGTACGAGAAATATCTCACGAATGCAAGCGCTCAGAAGTCAACTAGGTATGCAAAGTAAGAACTGCTTATAAAATCTCCACGTTGATATTTGAACTAGGTATTACCTATTATGATAATACTTTCTCATCATAATATATATTCCTTTCGTTTGAAAGTTAAGGGGTATGGTGCGTTCACCTGTACTGTTCAATGTGCCGTTTCTAATCGAAATTCTGTTATATCCGATCACACGTAGGCAGTAGCGAAATTCGTGCCATCATAATATCGTCTATTTATTTTTACAAGCACTATGCTACACGACGCGGTAATTGGAAGCGTTTACACGTAGGTATGCAAATGGTTTGAAAACAAATTATTTGTAAAAAATAATTTTCAATTTGATTTGAGGTTCAACATTATTCGAATTAAAAGTACTTAATTAAATTATCCAACACCTGGTGAATGACGTATGTATGTAAGTGCTTTCAGGCACAATCATATTACGAGACAGTGTTACAATTGTAGCAAATTGCTGGTGCGTTCTATAAATAGCATATAAAAAATATCATTTAATGCATACCTACCTACTATTTATTTTTAAGAGAAACAGACACAATTTCAAATTTTTAGTTGTGCTTAAAAACGTTTCCAAAATTATAGAAATTACGTAATTTCCACATGAATGCCTGTCAAACTAATATTTCTAAACTGTGATAGGTATTCACTTATCTAAGACTCGTTCCTCGCTTATTTAAAATGTGTCCGTTGTAATAATGTAAACTCTGGTTTTTAATTTGCTCGACTAAAATGACATAACATAACATGACTAAAATGTCAAGATGACAAAAAAGGTCGATCGCAGCTGTCATTTTGGTCTAGCAAATTAAAAATCAGAGTTTAGAGCTCTCCAATAAAATTCCGAGCATGCAGGATTTCGACGATCATAACTCCAAATAGCAGTGCTGCCAACCGCACGCACATAAATTAAATTAATCGAAACTAATTAACATGGACAATACATAAATCCCGCTGTGTAGCTATGTTAATAATTATGAACCAGTACCATCATATATCATGTGTAATAACCAGATTACTATTTCCTGAAAAGGCACATAAATGCATTCATTCATGTAGATAAGTTTTATTAAGTACAACTTTTGAGCTGCCTATTTAATTATCGTTTATCGTGTAGCAGCCAATTTTCTAACATATGTACTTACTTGGTTAAATAATTAAATAGAACTAGTACACAATTATAACCACTGGAAAATATAATAAGTACCTATAATCAATCTTATTAGAAGCACATTATCAAGATTAAGTACAAATTATATAATTATGTACACTAATACTATCCCATTAACCAACATTATGGATAATTTATCGAAATAGCATCTCGCAGTCATCCTCTCCGGGTTGGTCTCTGCTTGCGCCTTTAAGCAAATTTATATGATACAAATATTTATGAATGTACTAATTTATGACTAAAACCAAAGTCACAGAGGTTACTCAACATAATATTTACGCAGTCTTACATGAGTAAATAAGGTCTGCGGCCGCAATATCTATTCATTAAGTATACATTGTACTTAACGAACGAAGGCGAAAATGACATTGGAACATTTGGAACATAAAGAAAATATTCTCGGTTCATTCAATAAAAGTAACAGGCGAGAATATTTTGGACATGAGTGATATGACACGTGTGTTGAAAAGTATTACCATCGGTTTGTCTACTTGCTCTTTTCTTATTCATAAGATTTGCTCATTAGCATGGTCATGCTTGCTCGAAATACCTTGTACACAGTGGCCAAGGTCAGCCACGGCCCATTTTGGACAAAAAAGTGTTACCAAAGGAGTTTTTATACTTAAATCACCCATATGTCACGTACCTACTGGTTGGTCAGCATCGTATGACAGTGCAGAGCCATAAACTATGAAAAAGAAAGAAGCATTTATTCTTTCTTTATTATTTTATGGCTCCTAATAAAATATTTTATGGGATAATGGCCAGATATTTTAAATGAACTATAAAATTAGAGTAAAAAGTTTTTATGTGCACCGCCATCCACTCTGAAGATTTTAACGAAATATATTAATAAAAAAGTAGGTAATTAGTTTTATTACATTTAAAAACGAAAGGAGTAACATACCTATAACTAAGCTGAAATACATTCAGACTATATTTCTACAGGCATATCTAAGTGAAGGTAATTTGTAGCGCTACAGCAACCTCGACAACGTTTTGTGAATCGTTTGTAAATGCAGTTCCTCCATTATTATTCCTTAACAATCTATCTTTACAAAGAAATAAAGATTTATTTCGTTCTTGATAATATAAAATGTATTTTGCGTAAAGCGGAAGAGACGTGTTTTTATTATACATACAGGGTTATTTTAAATTGCCTAGCTAAACTCTGCAGGCGCGATGGGAATCAATATCTATACACGATAAAAATAAAATAATAAGATTTGCTGTTTTTTTTGGGAGGTCAACGTCCACTGTTAGTGTTGTTACATGAAGTATGAGTTGAGAAAAAATGTTTTCCTATGTTTTGTCGTGTTTAGATATCGATGCTCATCACGTCTGTGCAGGTTACACAAAAAAAAATTATATTTCAATCAACTACCATAACTGCGGCCGATGACCCCACAAAAAACCAACCTTCCAACTTCCAACTTTTGTCCTTTGTACGTATTTTTCTGTTCCTTTCTTCTTGTTTGTTTATATGTGTACATAAACTGTTAAATAAATAAATAAATAAAAAAATTTAATTAATTAATTTTTGTTTTATCATTGTTTGATATCGATATCCATCGCGTCTGCGGAGTTTAGCTAGCCAATTTAAAATAACCCTGTACGTAGATAAGTCATATCCTAGCTAGGAAGACTGTATAGGTATTTTGTAGACCTGATAATAAGCAGACACTAGATGTTGTTGGCATGAAGTCGCTATTGCCACTGCCAGTGCCTAACTCAATCAAATTAAAAAATAGTGTGGACACAAATAAGTTTTCCCGCCCTAACGTCCTTGATGATAAAGCTCGTGAAGTTATGCATACCTATTATTTAGGTGCTCGCTGGGTTTCGTATGTCAAGTAATCATCTATTAACCTATTGACCGCCTCAGTCTGATTAATACGACAAATGTTTTCGTGCCCGTGCCGCCTCAGTCTTATTTATACGACTGAGAACCTATGTTCGTTTTTTGTTTTTTATTTCATTGCACGACCCGATATTAACATAAATCTACGATTCGTCGATTTTTGAGCTTGGCGCTGGGGGCACTGCAATTGATGTAAAACCAAGCAACCAATAGGTTAAGTTGCTTTGCCCGTTTACTCCAAATTGGGCGTCCCATCTTATCCCTTAGGTGTCGTAAACTGTACCTACATATGCTTCAGAGAATTTTGTTAATGGTAAGCGCAACAATATTTTGTTTATTAACGTTGCAAAAGAAGCCAAATCTCCTGAAAACACATCATCATCTGCCTAGCCTTTTCCCAACTATATTGGGGTCGGCTTCCAGTCGAACCGGATGCAGTTGAATACCAGTATTTTACATGGAGCGACTGCCTATCTGACCTCCACAACCCAGTTACTGGGTAATACGATACCCCTTGGTAAGACTGGTTGTCAGACTTTCGGGCTTCTGACGACCCGTAACGACTGTCAAAGATACACGAATGATAGCCGGGACCAACGGCTTAACGTGCTTTCCGAGGCACGGAGGGGTCTTGATGTGTAAAGATGGTCACCCATCCACGGACCAACCGCGGCGAGCGTAGCTTAACCAGATCGATCGACCCGTGCGGCTGTTATTTCTTAGCCACAAGCCCCTCTCTTGAAAACTAAAGACATTAATTATCACAAAATAATGGAATTTGAAGTTTAATATTATAATTTGAGGTTTTAAAGGACAAATAAACGGGTAACGTCGTTTAAAATCATCGGGCGTATTGATTTACTTTCCGATTTGTTGAAAGCAGTGACCGTCTACGACACATTCAGCGAGGTGGTCGCGGATTGGCGTCGGCCCAAATATTACACAATCGCCTTTTTTGGGTGAAGGCTGTACGTTCACGCCCCAGCTGAAATAAAAGGAAATGTATGTTATTTTTTACGAACATTAGTCGTAACTCCTTTAGGAAACTCGACTCGGTTTCATTCAATGACGGTACCGAATGTCCATTCGCGTTATAGATATTCTGGCAGCGAACATAAAGGAAAGTGCCGGTCATATCCTCGCATTGAAGGAATAAAAGAAAACATTTTATGTAAGAATAGGGTTTTAGCTGTTATCACTGTTAGCTTTTGAAAGAGTAGGTACTAATTAATTGTTCAAATTGTTTAGCGTAATTATTTTTTACGAAGCTTTTGCGCTATTTTCCCTTTTTGTTTTGCAATCAGTGTTTAAAATCAAAGTAATACCAGCATACTAAAACCAACTAAAACACGATATATTTTTTTCTTTTTAATTCTACTAATGGTTACGGAAACCAAGCTGTAAAACTATTCCCCCATCATTCTCAGCACGAAGGGATGAAACCTACATGATATTAAATTATTAACCGTGGGTCAGCTTCCTCACCTACCTATTTAGATACTCGTATCTTCCCTATATAATTTAAGAGCGGTCATAGACATCCCACACTCTTGACCCGACGATATTTTATGCACGTTTAACATTAAAATTTACCTAAACTTGTAAGCTAGGAATACACAATTTAGAGCTGTTAATTTAAGTTCTAAAGGCAGGCAATTTCCTTCCATTTAATTTATCTAACGTTGAGCTGAGCTGAGCTTATAAATATAATAATAATTGATCGGGTGACTAATAATTATGGGCCTCCGAGCCGGCGGCTATTTCAATTTCCCGTTCGAATTTCCTTTTGCATGTTATTTTGTAGCGCTGCAAATGCCGGCAAGAATTTTCCTTTCAGAAGGCATGAGAACAAAATATGGGCTTGGATATTTTGTTCTCATGCCTTCTTTTTTCAATATTTTCATCTCTTATGAAGCAAAGGGCGAGCTACAAAGCCGCGTTGCCAAAGTAATTGTAATATTCTCAGAAGTACTTACAATACTTTCTGATTATCTCAACAAATATTGTTAATAAAAACATTAAAAACATTCCACCATTGAGTTGAATATTCACAAAATTGAGTAAGACTTTGCACAAAGGGACCAATGATGATATTTCCTTTTAGTTAAAACTTTTATAGTGACTTGAAAACTGTTAGATGCCACTTACAAAACTTAGGTAATAATTTAATATTGAGTGGAAAAGGCAATCTGCTTGTTTAGCCTTCAGTGCTCGGAGGGGGGTTCTTTTGGAGTCATTAGGTAAACTCATTGATTGCTAGATGGCGTGAATAAGGTTCTTAGTAAAAAAAGTTGTCTCGGAAGTGTGGGGTATTTTTGAGCTTGGTGACTTCATAGGGCTGTTATCATTAGGTAGTTCTTTTTTTTAAATTATGGATCGAGATAATATATAGATACCTACCTAATATGCATATACCTATTAACTAGATGCTTCGACTAATAAATATCTAAAATATAAAGCAATTTCTTCAAAAATCAATAAAAAAAAATCTCGACGTATGCCTAACAAAATTTTATGGAACTCATTAAAATTGTCCCATAACAACTTCAACCATGAGTTTCTCTCGGGGCTCTTCAAGACTTTTGGAAGGTGTAAATCCCCACACAAACACAAGACAGAGAACCTCGGCTTTCTTTCTGTAATATAAGGCTGAATACATGCATTTATTATATTCTTGCCTTTGATTATTCCGGAAAGTTGGCATTACTGAGAGGCGCAACATGGTGTTTCGAAGTTCGGACAAGTTTCTATCTTTTGGGAAAAGTATAACGATGTGATCCAACCAAGGAATATGTGTTGAATAGGCTTAACGAGGATGAAATCATAATTTAGGTACCTAGTTATCTTACGTAGTTGATAGTTGGTTGGCTGTTTGTGCGGACAATTTCTGCTTTGATTATGATTATGATGACGTGTTTATGATCAATTTGGTGGGCTTCAAGCATTAACTTATATACTTTTTAAATCAATGGCTTCAAGTCTGAAAACGTATCTTGAATGAGGTTTTTGATCTCTTTCCTTATTATAGCCTTGTAAGTCTTAGGTGACATTGAAAATTTGGGTGTAATTGAAAATTTGGAATTATAAATCAGTAGTTACATGAGATGGTATTCCTTATATGAGTACTAATACATAAATGTAGCCAACATGGTGTCACAGCGGTGTGCACATATTTGATTGCAAAATAATGATTAAATCGATTTAATTGTAAGCCACACAATGAAGGTCATTATATGAAACTGTTCCAGTGCATGTAGGTACGACTATCATGTATGTATTATTTAAGTACTTATATATCAAGCAATGGACAGAATTGCCAAACCTTAAACTTTTAATTATTGAGTACGAGGCTATTGGCTACTTTGTGTTTATTTTATGTCTTTAGTGTTCCGTAGTCAACAAGGAACCCTTATAGTTTTGCCATGTCCGTCCATCCGTCCGTCCGTCCGTCCGTTCATCCGCAGCTTAGCTCAGATTAAGGGATCCGTTTCTGAAATATTAAGCTTTAAAGTGCTAATTTTTGTAAGAGTCAAGTGTCCCCCAGCTAAACGGTTAGTTTTGGATATGCGAAATTCACGGTAGTAGAATGGTACAACGAAGTTAAAAGGAAAACTATCACAGCTAAGTAGGCTTTACAAGTTTACGAGTAATAGTCGACCAACTTACATTTGCAGTTGGAATATATGAGAGAACATGTTTTTCAACTACAATGTTAAGATTGTTCTTGGGATAAACTCATCCCTACTACGGAACCCTTCATCATTGTGCGTGGTCCGACACGCACTTGGCCGGTCTTTTTATTTGTAATGTGAGTTTTGTTTGTACAGAATAAACAATTTTTCTTTCTCTTTATTATTAAAATCTTTGCCTAAGCTTAACGCGATTCTATTCGATTTAAATTATAAGAAATTAGCGACCCGCTTCTGTTTTGCACGGCTGCAATGGCGACATGTCAAAAGAGATTTCTGTGCTATATCTAAGTTAAAAAAAGTAAATTACTTGTACACCGTCCGGAATATATGCTCTACTGACATGGTGGTAAGAACCGCATCAAAATTAATTGTGCAGTTTTGAAAATCTATGAGGTCACACGAACAGATACGAAAAAGGATTTTGTTTTATACTAGGAATGTATACATGAGCACGTTTCTCCAGTGGCTAGACGTAATTTAATGGATCGCTTATCTATCAACTTTAGTCTAGATTCTCGGCAATTGCACTAAGTATATAGCAAGCTTCAAAAAGTTTAATCAATTACTGATAACCGGATAAAACGGGCTTTATTCCACGCTGTTTCTTTTTCGTGAGCACCACTTTGAAATTAATTTGTAAGCGTACATACAGGCATATAGCGGTCTGAGCCTCAAATAAAAAGCCCAATTGGAACAGCTAATTCCCATTACAATCCTTAATTGGAAGTTCACCAACTACGGCGCATAGGAGCATTAATAACTCGACATGAACATCGGATGAAGCTAACGTGGACACAGGAATTGAGTCGTAATGCCGGAAATAAACCGGAGGAGCTCCGAACGTACCGCTCGGCCGGTTTGATAGGAGTTTATACGCGCCAAACGCTTTATATAGGTATTATGGTGCAGACAGTTTCAGTTTTTAGCGTAGTTAATACCTACTGCGTATCTAATTAGATTTTATGAAGGTAATAATGGAAACGAAACTTTGAATGAGAAATAGAATCAGACAAGACAATGTAATTTCAAAAAGTTAAAAGGAAATACACTATTAATTTACAGAAACTCAACACACACTTCTCTAAAATGTACCTTCATTTATGCACCAATTTAATTGATTTCTTCTGCGAAAACAATAGTCGCTGTCTCGCTGATATTGTTTTATAAATGCGAAAATTTAAAGGAAATGCGACTGAGTAGGAAGAGCGATGAACCCACGAACCTATAAATAAAAATAGCACTGACCATAAACTGTAAAAAAATTTCGATGAAGACTAATTTTTCAAGAAAATCGAAATGACTAAAAGGCGTAAGGCCTCTGAAACGGCAGCCGAACCTTAATTGGATAAATGCATTCTCGCACAGCGGGGCAATTGCGTAACACACTTACAGTAGGAATCGGTTTCATTTTGACAGTTCAACAACATTCATTGCGTATTATGCAATGAATGTTGAACACCTTTACTATATTTTCTGATTAATTTGATTGTGGGTTCCAGCTTGGAACCATTTTTCTTGGACTCGTCGAGATGCTTTGTCTTAGCACTTTTTTTGTCGGTCGCCGTTGTAGATTCTGCAAGGAATAAACAGTAGAATAAGTCCATAAACAAAATGTTTGCACTAGCGTTCTTTTGAATGTAACTTTTCTAACGTATATTTTTTCTGCCTCTACGCACGCAGTAGTCACGTCTGCACCATCTATAATACACCAGTGACTCACACAGGGCAAAGTTCGACAACTTTGGCACCAATACCCTGATCCATTAAACATATTCCGTTGAGTACGACGGATGTGGGATTTGAATGTTGGTACACATTGTTTGTGTTACCAACTGTTTAGGATTAGGACTTGGGCTAATGTATGTTATGATTTTATTATCTTATTTTATACTATAGAATGGTTAATCTGAAGGAAGTAAATGAGACGTGCTTTTTGAAACGGATATATGTATATACATATATATGTCAAGAATGGCATAATTCCAGTAACAAAATATCTGTACATCCGATATCCATATTTCCAGAAGAAAATGTTCAGTTTGATTAAATTCTTTGAACCTCAGAACCGAACAAAAGCAATTTTCTTAGAAATTCGTAAAGGTCTTTTATAAGTAGGTTACCTTATAAAATCCTGTTCTCATAGGCTTTTCCTTATTTTAATATTGTATTCCAATGATTGTTTCAGTTAAAGATAATTTATTTTATCTCCCCAACACAATTATACGCCATTTTCATGATAAAATTGTGCAGATACAGTATTTTCTCTTGTCACTTGGAAATCGTTCGAATTTTCGTTAACGGCTCACAGAGCTTTTTATACACACATACACGTTTTTATAACCCTTATTTGAAGTAGTAAACAATGAAATTAAAATCTAGGGTTTTAGGGGAGTTTCTGGCCCGTTCTTCTCCATAGAGATCTATGCTTTGGAATGGGCAACTTGCTTCAACTTTCTGACTAACTGACCGACTCTTTAACAATTTAAAAGTGCCTGTAATTGGTTCATTTGAAATAAATGCTTCGAGTTTGAGTTTGAGGGAAAATTGGTATTACTGGGTTGGTACTGGGCAGTATACACGAAGGAAACACGATGTGATAAAGTTGGCTCGATAGAATAAATTCGCAAAGTTACCTCTTTTCGTGTCATTTTTTCCTCTATTTCCCTACTTTTTAACCGACGAAAAAAAAGGAGAAGGTTCTCAAGTCAAGGCGTAGGTATATTTGCAATTTTTTTTATGTAGGTATGACCACGCATAACTTTTTACAGAATAGTCCGATTTAAACGATTCTTATTTTATTCGGGGGAATATACCTCGAAGTTGGTCCCATGTAAAATTTATTAATTTTTCTCCGGCGATTTCTGAGTTACGAGTAGCTTCAATAACACGTATTTTTCCCACTTTGTTTATGTGGATGATGTACTAAGTTATTAAACTTCCTGCCACTGTAATTTAAATAGCAAGTAGTGGTATTTGAATTTGTCGGTAGGTACCACAACTAAAAAGTGAAAAATAAAAACTTTTTATAAAAAATAAATCCGACTTCCAAAAAAAACACTACAAAGTGAAAAATAACTTTTGGAAGTCGGTGGCAAAAAACGGAAATACGAAACCAAAGAAAGACACCGACTTTCAAAATCAAAGTTAATTTTCACTTAGCTTTGTAGTGTTTTTTTGGAAGTCGGTTTTATTTTTTGTTAAAAGTTTTTATTTTTATAAATAAGTAATTTGATATTATGATTCATTTACTAAAATAAAGGTCATAGATGACTGGAGCGTTTATACACGATAGTTTTTTTTTTTAATTTAAGAGCAATATGATGAAAATAACGAAAATCATTGAAAAAGTGCAAAAGTGTGCTTATTTTCTTTACTCTTTACACGTAAAGAAAAATACAGAGACAAAGGCAAACGCTCGATGTGCCCTTAAGTTTACTCCGTGAGTTCGTGCTGGGCCCACGGAAAAGTCAGGTACTTAACTTATACTAATTATTATTGCTTACCTACTTTAAATGTATATCGCAAAGGTTTATTCAACACGAGGCTAGTAAGCAAGCCAGTATTACTGTATAGGCTCAACATTTATAGTAATATGCATCTAGGTAGCTAGATCAAGCCAGGTTTTGGTTGTGGAACTGGTTTCGTAGTATTCTGTGTTTGTGGAGCTGGTTTCGTAGTATTCTGTTTTTGTGGAGCTGGTTTCGTAGTATTCTGTTTTTACGAAGCTGGTTTCGTAGTATTCTATTTTTACGGAGCTGGTTTCGTAGTATTCTGTTTTTGTGGAGCTGGTTTCGTAGTATTCTGTTTTTGTGGAGCTGGTTTCGTAGTATTCTGTTTTTGTGGAGCTGGTTTCGTAGTATTCTGTTTTTACGGAGCTGGTTTCGTAGTATTCTGTTTTTGTGGAGCTGGTTTCGTAGTATTCTGTTTTTACGGAGCTGGTTTCGTAGTATTCTGTTTTTACGGAGCTGGTTTCGTAGTATTCTTTTTTTGTGGAGCTGGTTTCGTAGTATTCTGTTTTTGTGGAGCTGGTTTCGTAGTATTCTGTTTTTACGGAGCTGGTTTCGTAGTATTCTGTTTCACTTTTAACATAAATGAAATTCAGAGAAGAATACCTACAATTGGCTCTCAATGAAACTTGTGACGTAATTGTTATTTAACGAAAACCTTTCAGTAACACGGATGTGACGCGCTTTTGGAATCCCGTTTTCATCAATTACCGCTTCTTTTGCAACATTTTAATAAAGGAATTGAACAGATTACATTACGTTGAATTACCGTGCAGCCTTTTAAAAGTCCAGACAATATTGGAGAAGTTCTCGTAAAAGTATTTAAATTACCTATTATAGGCGGAAAAAGTTATTCTGATGTTGATGAATAAAGATTTTGTTTTCAAAGTACCAATTGAGTCTTTATTTGGTAGTTTAAAATGTATTATTTAGAATTATAAAATCGTGTGGGTGGGTGTCTTATGAAAAACGAGGACTATTAATCATAATCATAATCATAAATCTTTATTTATCTCAACATCATATTACAGGCACTAGTTAATAAAATGCACAATCTTAAATAGAGAAAGGTGTCTGAGGTAGGAGGGTCCTGAGTTACAGATCACCCGGCTCTCTTTTAAAGGACATGTTAATTTACAAAACAGTTAAAGTTAAGATATGTCTTATGAAAAACGAGGACTATTAATCATAATCATAATCATAAATCTTTATTTATCTCAACATCATATTACAGGCACTAGTTAATAAAATGCACAATCTTAAATAGAGAAAGGTGTCTGAGGTAGGAGGGTCCTGAGTTACAGATCACCCGGCTCTCTTTTAAAGGACATGTTAATTTACAAAACAGTTAAAGTTAAGATATACTTAATAGGTATTATAAAGTCTGATAATGCAATTGAGTGCAGAATGTAAACAAAAAATAATAATTAAAAACAAAATCAAAGAAAAGCAAGTCAACATAAAGTTCAAAGAAATATACAAATTATGTATATTATTATTCTTTGATACATACTTAGTTATCTAACTAACAAAATAAAATAATAATGAGCATAACAAAAAATGAAGAATGGAAATGGGGAAATGAAGAATGTTGTATGTATGAATGTATGTAAGTCTAGGTGTGTGATTGTAAATGTGTGGGTATTATTAAGACACTGGTTTTAATAAGCTTTCAGTGGCAACGTAGTCCAGATTTAATAGCCAAATGCGTAATTTTCTTTTACAAATAGCTTTTGTATGAGTGTAAATAGGTATTTTGTTATTAATTGAATTATAAAGAAAAGTGCCAAGAAAACAGAAAAACTTTTGGGAGAAACTAGTGTTATAACGGATGATTGAACAAACATTTGTTGATCGTCTATTTTGTGTTGGTAAATTGAGTTCTAAGGGAAGTTCAGTGTGTTTTTTTAGTACTGTCATGAGAATGAACAACTGCCGGACTGTTAGCACTTGGCAGTGTTGGTAAAGTTCGAAGGTTGGATAGAGGATTGGCAAAAAGCAACTAACTTTTAATATGGCTCTTTGGGCTCTCTCTAAATTTATCATATAAGTTTTAGAGGTACCGCCCCAAGTGGTAATGCAATAAACTAGCAAAGACTGGCATAATGCATAGTAAACTGTTTTAATAACTGATGTATTAGATAAATGTCTTAGATTTTTAAATATGTAAATTAATTTTCGGATTATTTATTTATTTATATATGTATACTTTATTGTACACCACGAAAATACATAAATTAAAAAAAAATCAAACACTACAAAATATACAATGGGCGGCTTTATCGCTTTCTGCGATCTCTTCCAAACCGATTAAACTCAAAAAAATTCTAGATTTAGAATATAAACAACAACATTCTACGCTATCGATAAACAAATAGAACAAGTCTATTTTAACTTTGATTGACACTACGTCCATGCATTCTTAACAAGTTAGCAAATCTATACCTTAGTTCTGCATCACCAATGAGACCGTCCAGAATTCAGGGAAATGCCACAAATAGTTTATTTACTCGTCGACTTTACCATTGTATACCAGCGCTTCTATTTTAGTCCAACTTATTAATTCATTTTGACCTGACTTAAGTGGAAACGATGCATTACTACTGCCTTTAACATGAATGTAAGTGGCTGCATTCTTTCTTTTATTAATGTAGAAAGTTTATTTTAGTTTAATTTTCATAATACATTTTCTTTAAAGAAAGTTTATTTTACATAATCGCTTCATTGTAAATGAAGCATGTGATCTCTTACAAAAAGATTTTTCCACACAACTTAATAGCTTTTATACCAAACAACGAAGCATTACGGTTATTCAGAACATTTTGAATCGCTGGTATTAGTCAAAGTCAAGGCGCGTTTAACCGAACATTAATCTCTTTTTATTTATGATACTGCAATATAAATATTCCTTCTATTCATCCCGTTTTAGATAGCGGCCTTCATATTGCTTTAGTTTTCTTACTGAACATAACATCACGCAAATACTTCCCGCCCGAAGGGTTATTTGTTTTTCTTTTTGGGAAATGGCATCTCGCAGGTCAACCTAGGAAATTGTCAGCTGCTTAACCGGATTTTCCTGTGGGTGCCTCTATAAATTAAGGCCTCCAGCCAGGGCATAAAAACTTAAAAACTAAGTGACCACTCGCTAAGGGCACCCCTGTGGGGTACGGACCTCGGTTCAGGGCGTCGCTGGGGGAGGACAGCAAGGGACAGGCTGGATCGGATTGTTGATTATTTAGGGACGAATAAATTTAAAGCTATAGGCTCAGCGGCGCGGGCTGGCTCGAGCAAGGATCGGGGCGAGCGGCCGAAGGGGCAAGCCTTCATTCTTATATCTATGGGTTAGGCAGAGGTGCACCTATTATATATAGTACAGCCACATTTCGCGAGTTACGTTTAAGTCCCATGTAATAGGGGGCGAGCCTATAGATTACTGAAGCTTCTTAGTTTTCTTTGTTATTTAAAAAAAAAATTGTAAGCTGCTTTTCCCTAGCCTCTTTTGTTTAGCGTCAGTACTTTTGTTATTTTACTGCAAGATTAAGGCCTCCTCTCAAAATAATAAGGAAGTAACAAGCTTAAATGGCGTTTGTTTGTTTATTTATAGACTATTTTCTGCCCGCGACTTCGTTCATGTGAAAGTCGTAAGACACCACAATATACTAAAAAATAACGGCCACATTTCCCGCCCGCGCTATAACTTTGTTTTCGCTTAGCGTTCTTTCTGGCTTTTTTTCTTTTTGCTCGGCTACTAAGGGTCGTAGCGTGATGTTAAATAGCCTATAACCTTCCTCAAGAATTGGGCTATCAAATGCAAAAATACTTTTTCAAATACGTCTGGCAGTACCAGAGATTAGCGCGTTCAAACAAACAAACAAAAAAACATTTTTTCAGCTTTATTATATACTAGCTTCCACCCGCGACTTCGTCCGCGTGAAATTTCTTGTTCCCCTGACCCACCCCGTTGCATCGCATCGCCGCGCCTGCCCGCGCTGTTACTTCGTTTTCGCTTAGCGCTCGTTCTTACTTTTTTTCTTTTTGCTCGGTTTCTAAGGGTCCTAGCGTAATGTTACATACCATATAGCCTTCCTCAAGAATTGGGCTATAAAATGCAAAAAGAATTTTTCAAATCTGACTGGTAGTGACAGCAATTAGCGCGTTGAAACAGTCAATAAAAAATAAAATGTGTAGGTAACTAATAGACTAAGCGCATTTTTCTTACTTTAAGCGTTTTAATGCCCGTCGTAATTTCTAAACGAAAAGTCTGCACCCTAATTGCGTAACACACTATATCAATCGGAATCTGAATCATTTTGAAGCAAATTGCTAATCCATTGCTTCTTAGTTCTAAAAATTTGTCTGCTCAAAAACGTAAATAGCGCAATGAATGTTGTTGAACTGTCAAAATGAAACCGATTCCTACTGTAAGTATGTTACGCAATTGCCCCGCTGATCCGAATAATTTAAAAAGGAATTTACATGTATACTTAATCAACCTTGATTATGAAACTATTTATTTCGATAAGGATTAATACCATGTTTATGAAAACACCTTCGCAAATAATGCATTTTTTTTATAATAAATTTGATTACCATTAAAAAAGTTCTAGTGAGCTAACCTTAAAAGATAGACATAAATATGCTATCGCGGACTAGGAACAATTCCGTCATACATGATTTTTGCGTAACTTTAACCGTTTACGCAGCGCACGCAACGGAAAGCTCTCAAAAGCAATAAATTTTCCCCGTTTTTTGCAACATTTTTCATTGATGCTCCGCTCCAATTGGTCGTAGCGTGATGTTATATACCCTTCCTCTATAAATGGGTTATCTAACTCTAAAATAATTTTTCAATTCGAGCCAGTAGTTCCTGAGATTCGTTCAACCAAACAAACAAACAAACTTTTCAGCTTTATAATAATTAGTATAGATTAAGTTTATATTTAAAATAAAGTCTGAGCACCCAGCTTAACACCTACGTCGAAAACAGCAGGCACGCTTAGCTAAAACTTAGATTCATTAAAGCATTCCCCAGATTCAGTGGAAATAACCAAGTTTAGTCACCCTATAATGTTCCCACTGCTGGGACACAGGCCTCCTCTCTGTGAGCGGGTTGTAGGCTTAATAGACTGTAGATTTGTAGACCATTTTCTATTTTGTTAAGTAACTTGTCCTTGTTAACAGGCCTACACTGTCCTCCCATACTTAATAACACTGTAATTTGAAAAGATTGTAAAAGCCAATTATTTTTAAAAGAGTAACCGTGGAGTTTCTTGCCGGTTCTTCTCCATAGGAAACGACCAATTGGAACCGTGCACCTAGCTTCTGATGTTTCATAAGTGCCCATGTAGGCTTATCTGAAATAAAATATTTTTAATTTTGAGAGAGTGGGCCGTAATCTACCACCACCAGAAAGGTGTCACAGATCATCAAACTGAATTTCTTCATGGGACCATCAACGTAATCGCGAAAAATTTATCAACTGTGCCATACAAAACTTCAATAGTTACCTACCTACTGGACCCAAATGCATGGGACCGCTGATTTTTTTTTCGCGACTACGATGTTGGTCCCATGGAAAGAAAGTTGTTCAGTTTGATGGTCTGTATCACACCCTTAAATTTGACCACACCTTTCTAGTACACTATGTATGTCTTCAAATTTTTTTGGTTCTAGGACATGTCAGTTTCCTCACGATGTTTTCCTTCACCGTTTTGAGAGCAGCGGTGATGAAATAATTTACACAAAGTAAAGTGCCTCCTTGGGATCGAACTCACGAACTCGTAAGTCTCGGCCGTTACGACTGGGCCACCACTGCTCTAACCTAAGTTTACTGTTTACTCTTCAATAAATAAATACGCAATTACTACACGACGACATTAAATCGCAGGCGCCGATGTGATACAATAATTATTTATACCGTTTTACCGCGTAATATTGGACTTAAGTACTAGGAAGTTGTTTCGCAATAATGACAGTGCGGCCCTACCTCGGTGTGTACAATCGATATATTTGCACTGCCACTCAAGACTGTGGGAACTTGCAAGCCTCACAATAATTATTCGTAACACGTCCTGCGCACTACTTTATGACATATAAAATTATTATTAAGTAGGTATGAGTAAAAAGAAAATTGCTTCAGGAATACAAGAATAAGCATTCGATTGGTTTTCCTCCTCCGTTATGTTTCATGTGGTTTTATAAGTTTTATAAAAATAGCACATGGTATTTTTAACCATAATTTCCTTTATTACAGTAAATAAATATAAATTATATTTTTAAATATTAGAATATAAAGATTATAAAAAAAACATTTAAAAATATAAAAAATAGTAGCCCACCGGTATCGGGAACAGGGTCCAAGCTACCGGCGGTCATGGCTCCAGAGAGAGGAACCTTATTATTACTATTCCTATATTACGATAAATGCATATACATTATATTTTTAAATATAATGTATATGCATAACCATAATTATTATTACGTGTTTTTCCGCAATTTATTTCATATAGATATTTACATATACCGTTATTTCGTGTGTTTAACATAGTAACCGACACTTGTTATCCGCAAATCATCAAAAACATTCACCATATCCTGTTGTTTTATCCTCAAAATTAAAATAAAGTGTTGCCCATTTTCCTTCTTCCCAAACGAGACGATGTTAAGGATAAGTGCCGGAGAAATAACCGCAATTTTTCATTAAGCAATGTCTGTAAGTTTCTAAATTAACTCGGGAAAAATACTGTATATTTCACCTGGGAAAAGTTAGTGCAATCAACGATGCTAATTATTTCTCCCGCGTTGAAAAACGAATCTACTTTTTCTGACTTCAATGCAAACTCACGTTTTTGCTGACCTCGGGAAAGGAAAGAAAATAAATAAATAAAATCCTGGTGCGTTCGGCTGGAACACAGAGCACGGAATCATTGCGCCAAGCGACTAGAGGTGGCAGTATGTACCTGCTAATAAAATTCGTGGCGCCAAAAGTACGTTGAGCGCACAATTTCTGTCAATTTCTAAACGCCATTTGTGTCGTAGTGCTAGTAAATCGTCGGGTTCCGTTCCCTGCCTGTGCTCGTCCTTGGGGACTTCAATGCCAAGAATGTGGCTTGGGGTTCCCGGCTTACGGACACACGGGGCAGGATGGTGGAGGACTGGGCTCTGGAGACGGGCCTGGTCGTCCTAAACCGGGGTTCTGTCCCCACGTGTGTGCGGATGCGGGGTGAGTCAGTGGTGGACATTTCGTTCGCCAGCCCCGCTCTGTCGCCGCGTGTCCTCGACTGGCGCGTCATGGAGGGGGTGGAGACCTACTCCGATCACCGGTACATCCGGTTTGACGTCTCCGCCCAGACCTCGAGCGCGCCGGTCCGACAGACCCCGAGTGGTCCGCGGTGGGCGTTGAAGCAGCTGGACCGGGAGCTCCTCCTGGAAGCCTCGATCGTGCAGGCCTGGGTGTCACCACCGGACAGGCCTGCTGACATCAATGACGAGGCGGGGTGGTTCCGGGAGGCCATGTCCGAAGTATGCGACATGGCAATGCCCCGGGTCCGGCCCGGACGCGCCCGGCGCCAGGTGTGCTGGTGGTCGCCGGAGTTGACGTCTCTGCGCGACGCGTGCGTTGCTGCGCGACGCCGGTACACCAGACACCGCAGGCTCCGTATCCGCCCTCCGGATACGGAAGCCATTCAGGCGGAGCTGTACGAGGGGTACAGAGCGGCGAAGACCGCCCTCCGAGCGGAGATCCTGCGGGCCAAGGGACTGGCCCGCGAGGAGTCGCTGGAGGCTCTGAACAGGGATCCGTGGGGACGCCCGTATAAAATGGTGCGGAACAAACTCCGCCCATGGGCTCCCCCGCTGACGCAGAGTCTCCGGCCCCAGCTCGTGGAGGACGTGGTGAGCGCTCTGTTCCCTTTGCGAGGGGAACATACTCCCCCGCCCATGGCTCCGCCTCCTGCGGTGTCGGATGCGGACCACGCAGCCGACGATGACGACGATGCTCCGGAGGTGACCGAGGTAGAGCTGAGAGTGGCGGTGCGCAGGCTGAATGCCAAGAATACCGCCCCAGGACCCGACGGCTTACCTGGAAAAGCCTGGGTCCTGGCCTTGGAGGCTCTCGGGCCTCGACTAAGGGGGCTCCTAAGCGCATGCTTGGAGAGGGGCCAGTTCCCGCTTCAATGGAAGACAGGGAAACTGGTCCTCATTAAGAAACCGGGGCGCCCTGCGGACTCGCCGTCCGCTTACCGGCCCATCGTGCTGCTCGACGAGGTGGGCAAGCTCTTTGAAAGAGTCATTGCAGACCGCCTTGTCGGGCGGCTGGTGAGGGTGGGGCCGGATTTGGCGGAGAGCCAGTTTGGTTTCCGCAAGGGGCGCTCTACGGTGGACGCCATCATGTGCGTACGAGCCCTCACGACGGGGGATGCTGTGGCCCGGGGTGGGGTCGTCTTGGCGGTGTCTCTAGACATCGCCAATGCCTTCAACACCCTGCCCTGGAGTTGCATCAGGGAGGCACTCCGGTATCACCGAGTGCCGACCTACCTCTGTCGCGTGGTCGAGGCCTATCTGACGGACAGGGCCGTCATCTACCCCGGTCACCGGGGAGAGTGGAACCGGCGAGAGATGTCGTGCGGTGTCCCGCAGGGATCGGTTCTGGGACCGCATCTGTGGGACATCGGGTACGACTGGGTGCTGCGCGCCGACCTCCCTGGTGGCGTCAGCGTAGTTTGCTACGCTGACGACACGCTGGTCCTGGCGCAGGGGAGGTCGCACCAGGCGGCGGCCGAATTAGCGGCACGCGGGGTTGCGACAATCGTAGAGAGGATCCGGCAATTGGGACTCGAGGTGGCCTTGCACAAGTCCGAGGCCATGTGTTTTCATGGTCCTCGGAACGCGCCACCATCGGGTTCCCAAATAACGGTAGGAGGGGTTCTCATCGGTGTCGAGTCGACGATGAAGTACCTGGGACTCGTCCTCGACAGCCGGTGGAATTTCGTGGAGCATTTCCGACGTTTGGCTCCCAGACTGGAGCGGGCCGGGGCTGCCTTGGGGCGGCTCCTGCCCAATCTAGGGGGTCCAAACGCTTCCTGCCGGAGGCTCTACGCGGGGGTCGTGCGGTCCATGGCCCTTTACGGAGCTCCGGTGTGGGCGCGTTCCGTGAGGCGACGACCGGTACGTCGATTGAACGCGTCCCAGAGGGTCATGGCCATCCGGTTAGCCCGGGGATACCGCACGGTCTCCGGGGAGGCGGCGAACCTCCTTGCCGGATTACCGCCATGGGATCTGGAGGCAAAAGTCCTCGCGCACATCTGGGAGTGGCGCGAGGAGGCAGGACGCCGGGGCGTAACTCTGTTGCCGCGAGAAATCGTGGCACGGCGGACAGAGCTCCGGCAGGATCTCATGGCGGCATGGAGAGTGCGATTGTCGCAACCCAGCGCTGGGCACGCCACAATTGCGGCGATAAGTCCCCTCTTTGAGGAGTGGCTGGAGAGGCGCCACGGCGTCCTCACCTTCCGCCTGACGCAGGTCCTCACCGGACACGGGTGCTTCGGGAGGTACCTGTTCCGGATAAGGCGGGAGGAAACGCCCGGGTGTCACCACTGTGTGGATCGCCCGGAGGACACGGTGGAGCATACGGTGGAGGTCTGCCCGGCTTGGGCGGAGCACCGCCGTGTCCTCGCGGAAGCGATCGGCGGCGGCGATCTCTCGCGTCCGGCCCTGGTCCAGGCCATGGTACGGAGCGAGAGTGCATGGGAAGCCATTACCTCCTTCTGCGAAGCAGTAATGCTCGTGAAGGAGGAGGCGGGACGCGTGAGGGAGAGGCAAGCTTTGCACCCTCACGCCCCTAGTCGCCGCAGGAGACGCCCTGGGCGTCGGGAATTGGCAGCCGATTCCCGGCCACCGTAGGCGCGGGCTTGCGGACGGCGAGCAATGGGTAGCTCGCCGTCTGGTAAGGACCAGGCCCGAGTCGACGGCGCGTCGTGTTCCACGCGCGCCTCAAAGAGATGTCAGCATTATTGACGGGGTCCGCTAGGGCCGATGCCAGCTAGGGTTGCGGGATGTTCGAAAGAGTTACCGTGGCCCCGGCACAGGCAACAGAAGGAACACGGGTGGGTTTTAGTCAGTAAAAGTCTGACACGCCCTCCCGCTCCGCCCAGAGCGGGAGAAGTCATTTGATGATTTCCCATCCACAAAAAAAAAAAAAAAAAAAAAGTGCTAGTAAATGGTGACACGCTTGGTTTGTATAGAAAGTGTTGACATTTATAATTTCTACCCGGAAATGGTATTAAATACATATATATAATGTGATGTGATACAGAGTTACACATATTATAAGGCAATAGAAGGCATTATGAGAAGTGGTGGTTCCGAAGGGAAGCCGATAGGAATCGGGTTGTATGAAATAAATGTCATTTGTTTAAAATCTTCCTGCTAGAATAACGTTACTCCAGCAGGATTTGTTTTCCGTTTTTTTTTCCAAAACGGCAGCACGCACAATTTTTTTATTTGGCGCACATTTACAGCAAATTACGCTCTAATTATTCGTTTAACTCAATTAATTCTAGAAGAGATTATCTAGCTGGAGTAACGCACACTGCGAGTCCGACTCGCACTTGAAAAAAATAAACATAAAATGGTTCTATACTTTATAGATTACAGGAGTACCTATAAGAAGTCTATGATCTTAAATTAACATGGTAAATCTCTCAATATTGTGCGTAGATACTTACATTTGCAGTTGGAATGTATGGGAGAGTATGTATTTCAACTACAATGTTAAGTTTGTTCTTGGCAAAATTCTGTCTCTTCTTTCTTCATTCCAACTACGGAAAGCTTCATTTTGCGTGGTCCGACACGCACTTGGCCAGTTTTTCAACTTCTGTTATTGGGTAAGTCTGTTGATGGACCGAAACTTCTCCGTATTGGGTTTCAAACAAAACCCTTCGGATGTGGGATGTTTGTGTATGTGTTTAGAATAAAGAGAATAAACCATTTGTTAAAAGGTCAAACTACTACTATGGTCAAAGTTATTGAGCGTAGCTTTCTGCATCGACGACTTCTCTTTTCGATCGCCCATAAATTCCTTTTGCGAGATACATTCGCTTGATTTCAGAGGTCTTAGTTATGTCGCTTGCTTATACATACAGAATGTTGCCTTTAGGACCCATCTTTTTTGTAGAGTAAAGGCTCGCGCACATTTGCGCGGGCCGCGCCGCATCGCATATTGCAAAACTCCTGTAATGTGTACCTGTGTGTGTACTAAAGTGATCTTGAAGGATTTTTGCAATGCTTTGTAGCGCGGTCCGCCCAAATATACGCGAGCTTCATTGGAGTAGGAACAGTTCAAATTAGAATTTGAAATTTGAATCTGTCTGATACAATTACTGCGTTGCGGTGCGGCCCGCCGCGGTATGCGTTGACGCAGTTTTGCAATGCGGCGCGCTGCGGCCGCTTAGCTTTAAAAATCACAAAAAAGCTGTAACTACAATGTGCCAGATTTGTACTTCACAAGTTGTACCGAAGTACAATGCAGATAGGTATGTCAGAGTAGGTATCGCTGTTTCATTATTTGCTCCATATTTGTGTGGGAGTGACAATATTGATACAGGTACGTCATTACGTACCTATAGATTTCAATACGCAGCCGGGCTATCGCTCGCAATATCCTTTGTGCACTATTGTAGGTTTAAAGCCCGCTTTCATGCGATTTTAGAGCAACCCACGCTTGTGCGAAGGTGACAAGTACGTGCTTGTACTAAGTGGTGTCTACCGGGGTATTCGTGTAAAATTCAAATCCTATCTTTTTTTTGCAGGTATGTAAGTAAGTTTCAGCAGTGTCAATAGCAACTATAGACCGATAAATTTAGTATTTCCAAAATATTGCATACGGTAATCATCAAGCTAATTATTCCATGATCAGCCTGGGAATACAAAAATGGATGAAAAAAAAATGTGACGTTTTTATTCATTTACCTGAGCCAAAAAAACAAACGAAGGTAGAAATAAAATAAATTTATAACGCTGGAAGAACAAGGCATTTTTTGAAACAGCGCTCTGTATGCAGGCCCGCATAGAACATAGATCCCGCTACAAACAACAAAGTTTCTACATATCATACATTCCCCTATGATCCCTGCCGGGTAAACCGAGTTACGCATAAAGCAATTTATTAGTGACCCTTATCCTATAATCTAGCAAAGATTCAGGACGCTATGTAGCTCTAGAGAGAATATAGCACTTATGCCTCATTGGTCTCGTGGTTGCAAGCGCGACTGCTGAGCATGGGGTCTTGGGTTCGATTCCCAGGTCGGGCAAAGTATTATTGTAGTGTTTTCCATTAGGAATTTCTCAGTAACAGCCCAGAGTTTGAAAGTTGATAGTGTGATACCCCCCTGGAACCTGGGTAATCTCTGCTGGGATTGGACACGGTGACTGAAATCGGTCGGAAGGATATTATAGCACTTAGCACTTATCATTATAGGGCTCTTACATACATAAGGTACATACGTAACTAAGTATAGTTAACTGGAAATTATTTATTGTCCGTTTTCAATAACAATTAGGCTACACTTAAATGTAATGCCTAAACAAAAGCGCACAGTTAGATTTTCAACGCTTGGCTCAGCGCTAGGGTAGTTGAAAATCCAACGAGTAATAAAATTTAATCACACATTTAGGTGTCACTTAGTGTTAGTGAAAACGGGCAATGTATTTTCAGCTGTACTCTAGGTTTATCAATATTTATGTCTAACTAGCTGACCCCACAGACGTTGCCCTGTCCTTGAATCATGAGTAAGTCTTAAGTTCATACAACAGTCCCATAGAAACGGGACGTTCAGTTTTTCCCGAATTTGAAAAATTTCCGGGAAACTTTTCTAATTTTTCTTTCTATAAAAACATAATTCGGACTATTACGAACATTTTATAAAATAAAAAATAGCCAAATCTATCCAGCCGTTTTCAAGTGATAAGCTTACCTACCAACGAACATCATTTCATTTTTATTTAAAAACCAACTTTGAAATCGCGAAAAAAAATCTACTGTTCCATACTAAAGTTTAATAATACCTTCTGCTCTAAACTGTATGGGACAGTTGTTTTATTCGCAATTTCAAAGTTGGCCCCATAGTAAAAGTCATTCAGTTCGATGGCCTAAAAAAGTTTGTTGGGTTATTTTTGAAATACCTTATACACGCTACTTTTACTATGAGACCAAACCTGAAATGGCGAAAAAAAAAATAGTTGTTCCCTACATTTATGTTCGCATAACACGTCAAAGTGAGAACAGCAGATTTTTTTTTCGCGATTTCAGGTTTTATCCGCGACAACACTATCGTGGCAGTTCCCTAGCCAATAAAAAAGCAGCGTGTATAGAAAGAAGAAGATACTGGACTACTCTGCTGAATGAATACTTATCTCCATTGTTAATTGTACTATAACATCAATCACAAATAACTCTACCTAACCAGATTTTCTTTCTTTTTTATCTCGGAAAGGTCGATTCAATGTCAATATTGGGTGGTTAATTGAAGAGCCTTTTTATTTTAGGCCTTTTAAAATGAAACCCGAATCTGCGCGGATATTTTGTTTTAAGAACTCTTCAATCTTTTTGCGAGTTTTTTGAGTCGACTTCGAGATAATTACTTAAAAAGTTCTAAATGTTCTGCCTGGACGCCATAAAGTACGAATAGACGGAATCATTCATATTTTACAGCCTAATTTCCAAAAATCAAAAAACTAAAATTAGATTTTCATATTTTGAGGACTGTGAGAAAATAATCATCGAGAAAATAATAATGTATTTGAATTGCGTTACGTTAAACTATACATACCGAATTTGGTGAAATTATAGATACCTAAAGATAACTTGGAACTTGAACTATAGTAAAAAAATGTCACGTAACATATTCATGGATGACTAAGTACTGTTATTTTATAATCTACCTGTCCATCAGTTTAATTTGGACACATGGACTAACAATGGACCTAGTTGGTGCCACAATGTCACTGTCCCAGTTGGTGTTTGACATGTCCCGAAACCAAAATAAATTGTTTATTTAAACTCTTCGTTTGCATCTGTTTAAATCAGCAGATGCTTGATCAAAATACAATTGTTATTTGATGCTCTCCGCCTACCGCACAGTTTGAATTGAAATGAAAATAATAACAAAATATAAATGAGCAATTCCCCGCCTTCGTCTCGATTCATGTTTCATTCATCCACCGACACAAAAACATCAAAAATAAAGAATTTTTGAGAGTAAACCCACGCATGTAACATTATGTATACATCTATACATACAAATAACTAAAATTGAAGTGTCTGTTTGTAACGCCAAAATAAAAACTTTTTACTAAATGTCTAGGAAAGTATATACGGTACTTATAACAAAAAATAGAAATTTTTGTCTGTCCGTCTGTTTGTTCCGGCTAATCTCCAAAACGGCTGGACCGATTTTGACGGGACTTTCACTGGTAGATAGCAGATGTTACGGGGAGTAACCTAGGCTACTTTTATTTTAGAAAAAATTAGGGTTCCGCGCAAAAAAATTAAAATCCCTGAAATTGGGAAAAATAGTCTGATATGAAAAATTCTTTTTGCATTTGGTAGCCCAATTCTCGAGGATAGTTATAGGCTATTTAATTTTAACATCGCGCTACGACCCTTAGGAGTCGAGTAAAAAGAAAAAAGTCAGAAAGAACACTAAGCGAAAACGAAGTAATAGCGCGGGCGAGCGATGCTACGCGACGGGTCGGGGGACGAGGCAGTTTTTAACCGACTTCAAAAAAAGGAGGAGGTTGTCAATTCGGTTGTATTTTTTTTGTTTGTTACCTCAGTACTCCGTCATAAACCGATTTGGAAAATTCTTTTTTTATTTGAAATGGTTCCAGATTGTTCCCATTTTTGTCAAAATCCAGTTCTGATGATAAGATCAAGTTCCATGAGGAATTTAGGGAACTCCTCAAATATTATAGGCAAACACATAGCGATTTTGGTATTTTAATCAACAAGTTAAGCATTTGCATTCAGAAAGTATCATTTGGTGAAGTGAAACTGAAGAAGAAGACCACAGATGGTCACGGGAACTCTCAATGATAAGTACCTATTTCACAAGGTGGCCATAAGATATCTCGATTAAGATAATTGCGACTTTGCTATGGTTCTGTTGAAAATGGTACCATCGAACTGATCTGATGATGAAGCGAGAAGATAGGCACCGGAACTCCGTAATAAAACAATATATCCTAGCGGTGTATGGGCTTATTTATTTATTTATTTAATACTTCATGCACAGAAAAGTACAGAGGCGGACTTAATGCCATAGGCATTTTCTACCAGTCAACCTGTGGGTGATGCAGAGACAAACAGTGGTAGGTGCAATTATGAGAAATTGTGGAATACATATTTATTTAAATATAAGGATACACATATACCTATTACAAACTATAAATATAATAATATATACCTAATTATATATAAATAAACGCAAATAAATGTTATAATTATCATGATGCTTATTGTAATTGTCATGAGATGCACTCTGGCTATAAATGATTTTAATGGTATTAATTATGATTCAAATTGCGCTACTTGAATCGTATGTTATGTATGATCTTGATTGTTAGAAGACAGATTTTGTCAACGATCTGTCGTCGTGTGGTTCATTTAATAATTTGTTGGCGACGGCGTCCAAACCTGATAAAACTACGCCTTTCAAACTTCTTGTCAGAAGTTTACTTACGGTTGGACTTAGCGCGACATATATTTGCCTTTTTGCAAAGTTTATATTTGAAAGGATATACTTCTGTGGTCGCATGTAAATTTGGTAAAATTTACTTTAGTATTTTAGCTTCAATAATACGTATTTTTTCCATTTACTGTATGTTCCTATCACTGTTATTTACATAGCAAGTAGTGGTAGGTATACGAATTTTGGTGGGGTAGGTACCACAACTAAAAAGTGGAAAATAAAAACTTATTTATAAAAAAAACAACCGGCTTCCAAACAAACACTACAAAGTGAAAAATAACTTTAAATTCGGAAGTCGGTGGAAAAAACGAAAATACTAAACCAAAGACATCGTCGTCGTCGTGGGGCACAGCTAATCTTAAAATAAAAACTGAAGGGATACTTTCTAATTTACAATACGCCTACTCACTACAAAAAGTGCCGTGTAATACAAATGTAAGAATATTCCGCTACTGCAACAACCCGCGCAGCTAGCACTTTCTATTTTATTGCACATAAATTCTTAGAAGCATAAAATGAAGCGGAATATTCGAGATTAGGAATATTTGGACCTGGAATTTTAGAGTCATGGCCGTCATAAAAAGTTATTAAAATCATTGCAGTGTACAGTGAGAGGTTTTTTTGCTTAAAGTGAGTTTTCTTACATAAATAAGTATTAATGTGGATCCTTTTATTTTGTCTTATGAAGCTACAAACAGTTGTTTAAAATTTGTGATAGTATCACAATCGCAATTGATCTTCTTTTGCCCAAATCAATAACTTTCATTGCACGGTGCTTAAACCGTGTTTCTGAACTATCTATATAAAAGCTGACACTGATCATATTTATAACATAGGTACATAAACTCACGTCATCTTCCCATGGGGGTAGGCATATACTATAGAACGCTATTTATTTTGTTTTTAAAGAGTCCTAATCCCTGAAAAACAAATGCAAAGTAGCATGTCAGTTATATTTATTATTTCGTTGGTACAAGTAAAACTGTTTATTTCCCTTGAGGAGTAAACAAAGTGGTGTGAAATAGTTCATACGTCGTAAATCAAGTTGAAGCAGGTATTACCTACGCATCCACTTGGAAACAATAGTTCTTTCTCTAGATACGCGACAGATGGCGTAACGATCGTTACACACGTTTACTTATCTTTTAGGCGTGCTACACATGCCGCCCGACTGAGCCGAATTCGAACTTGAATTTCGAATTTGAGCTGATTCGGCACAGTCGCGTGGCAAAATTTACTAGGTATATGTAGAGAAATTATCGGAAAAAGCCGCTCGGCTTTGCTCGAATTGTGCCGAGCCGACCCGAACATAATTCAGCGAGGGTAGATATCGAACGGACTTGCTGATCGGCACGAGCCGAATGAAAGCCGAACATGTATAGTAATTGCATCGGGTCGGCTTTGTTGCGTGCCGACCCGAACAAGTGTGTAGTACCCCTTACTGTTTATTATCCACACAAAAGAAAAGAAAATTGGTACCAACAGCAGGTTCATATTAATACTACATATTTCTATACAGTGAAAATTCACGAGGTAAATATTATGGATATTATTATTGTATCAAGTTATGATGTCTAAGTTAAGCTTTTTATTAGTAACTTTAGGGTTGTTAAACACAACTGGCGAAATGTAGGTTTACTATAGGTACACCTCTGCATAACCTTTCGGGGAATAAAGGCGTGATGTTATGTTGTTTCTTAGGGATGTCCATTTTTAAGCTACAATAGTGACTAGGTATTGAAATGTTGATTAAAAAACTAACCAACCACCTTATTCATAAAACAACTAAAGCCTATTTAAGTTAGTGTTTTGTCTTTTTCTTTCAAATTCAAATCATAATTCGAAAGAAATTGACAAAACACTTTTTTTTAACTAAAATAGGTTTATTAAGCGTTTGAGTTTTCTATAAGTACGGTAAGTATTTTGTGAAATTTCAGAGTAATACAGACTCATGATTTATGTGCCCGGTTTGCCAATAAACCCCCTGTTACCGAGCTACTTATTGGAACGTGTAACATTACTGACAATTGTGGATGTACCTAAGTACCATCACGGACATTTGCGGTGAACCACTTTTCAACTAGTCGAATAGTAGTTCACCGCGAAATGTCCGCGATGATACCTACAATTCACCTCTGGCTACCTATTCCGTGGACACAGGCTTGATGTTGTGTTATTTAAGGCCTTATGTGCACTGTTACACACGCTCTATCAATAGCGTCGGGGAAACTAGAGTGAGTGGCATTACTTCGCCAAAAAACAAAAGGACAGACGCGAAACCTCGGTAAACAATTCATTACGTCACACGACACGTCCCAAAACAATACGGATGTTGGGTTCTCTATTGTTTTTAACTCCATTTTCACCTTTTTTTTTCGAAGACACAAAGGAAAACACACCATTTTCCGTTAGTAATAAATATTAGGTTTATTAAAGGTGAAAGTCCACTGGTCCGCACCGGCCGCAACGCACGCACGGCACGCAACGGATTTTGGTTTGCTTTGTATGAAATCATACAGCACTGCGTCCACTATCGGTACCGCCCGCACCGAGCGCTCGGTTAATTTCTTCATACAAACAAACCAAAATCCGTTACGGCCGGTGCGGACCAGCGGACGTTCACCTTTAATCTTATACCTACGTAAAAGACTAAAAAAAAAATTGTGTTCGATACATTTTGACCACGTAGGACTTTTGTAGGAAAAACAGCAGATGTTTTTTTTAATAACTGACAAGAAATTTCAACGCAGGGGGTTTAGAATCATTTACTGAATACGTGGTTTCAATTAAACGATAACCTAATCGCCACTCTGTATAAACCGTACTATTAAATCGAAATCAAATATTTCTTCCAAAAATATCACTGTCAACTTTAGTCAACAAACGATTAGCTTCGTTGGACACAATAAATTATTCTTGGATAAACTAAACAATATTGAAAACATTAATCAAAACATTTCTCATACTTTATGAAAAAGGTTTTCACTTTGTCGAAAATGAATTTATATTTTCCGCTCGGCCGGCAGTTTACTAAATGTGAGAACATTGAACAAGTCTTTCTTTCGTTTTATTTTTCTACTTTTTGATAAAAATGGCAGTTTGTAAGATATAGACCTTATAGAAGTGCAGTTAAGATTACTTCTTGGTCGTTTCGTCGTCGATGGCTCGACAGCGGATTAGATTTTGTTGGCCCGAAACTTCGCCTCTTCCACGGCCACATCGTCGGTGGCAGTGCAGAGGTCCCTATGGCTGTATTTTTACATAGTTTACGATTATTGAAACTGAGATACGAATGCATACGAAGCAAATGGTACATATAGATGCGTTAGTAAGAGTTTTTTGCTATGGTTAACGGCGTAACAATCAAAAACGAAAACCATTTTTTGGAACAACAATGCAAAAAAATTAGGCACTGATAAATCTTTCATTCAAAGTTAATCCTATTGTTAGTTAACCAAAGCTATTATTTATTGTTTAAGTATTCGTCAAATAACTTAGAAATTTTAACATTGATTGTGCTTGCGAACACAATATATTATTCTATTTCCATAAACTCCATATCAATTTCATATTTATTAAAGCTTTATTAAGCTCCGTAGCAAGAACATTTTTACGAGGATTTTTTAATTATTGTCGGGTGACGCATATTGCATTCTGCACATTGAAATAGTGAAATAAAAGTTCTATATAATAAAAATAAGCGTATTTTTCGGTGTATGATTTCACGGTCGCAGTGGGACAGTAACAGGCTGGTATTATAATTTTTATTATCTCGGGACCCTGGGGTCCCGGACCTTTGAAAGGCGTACGAGGGGCCGAAGCCAACTCGCAGAGGCCCGTTAGACACTTTCAATGAAAATGAGGCACCAACCGATGATTATCCCTGTTCGCACTATGCAAGTGCACCCAAGGACAACACCCGGTTGGTGTAGGACTATTGCAGGTTATGGAAACAAAGATATTGGACTGTGGATTGGGGTGGCTAAAGTGGACTGGTTATCTAAAACTATGGAAGGACTATAGCCCCTGCCTGGCTAATGTTTTATACATACAATACACGGATAAAATGGCAGGGGGTGATTTGTACACTCAATAATGGGCCCCCGGAAATGATCGCTAGCACATAGTGTCGTAGCGTCAAGGGGGCAACATGTCCTGAGGTGCTTAAGAGGAGTGGAGAGGTATTCCACGGCTATCAGGACAATCCCGGAAGTACAGTCAAGATCCCTACCAGCATCTTACTGGAATACTTCCTTCCTCCGAGCACGTTTGTTCTTGCGAAACCCAAGCCGGCCAAGACAAGAATGAGGTGGGAGCTCTGTTCCTCGTACTGACGATACGGCCAAAGTGAACCAGTGTTCACTTTGGCCGGTCAATAAAGGCAAGCCAGAGACGAGGGACTAGACTTCTCCCAGGAGATAGGGTCCGTGGGGTCGCTACTGCCCAACAGCTCACCACATGCTGCCCTGCGGGTTTCTGTATCTCTCTTGGTCTGGCTCCTCACCCTAGACTCGTTTCGGTAAAGTAAACGCTACCGGCACAGACCCAGAGTTCAGTAGCGCGCAAGCCCCACCACGACGTCAACGTATAGATACGGCGGTGGGGTTATTAATAATTATTATATATAATTATTATCCAAATTGAACGCTCATAAATGAACCGTGTATAAGTGCCATAAGTTAACATTAAACCATATCGGATCATCGCCCCTGCATCGCTTTAATATACATCTCATCTTGTATCCAATCGAGAACTTGATACAGATCTAATGTAAGTAACAGCTGTGGGACGTGCAATCAGATTGAGTTCAATTCCCTATCAGTATCGAAATTGCAATTTATACAAATTCGATCACTTGCTGCTACTTCGAAGTTTCTCAGAAAAATATGTTTGTTATTCATAGTTGGATGGTTTAAAATATCAGCCAGCAAAGTGAAGCCATTTTGAAGATTGAGTATTTGAAGAAATTAAATAGTGATTTCAAAAATATTCGCGAAACTGTACGTTACCACTTTCACACATAAAAGGAGACACGTTTAAGGCGACGATAACTGACTTTTAATAATTTTAAACTGAAGATCACGTCTAAACGAGTAATGGTGTTTGAAAAAAAAATATGTTAAATTAGAGCATTTTCTTAATAACTTATTATGTGAATATTTTAGATTATGTTTATATGACATAGTGTAATTAATTTGTAAAGTTATGTCTAAAGCGGATAAAAAAAACTGAGAATCACGGAAAAACTATCAAGCGTATTTTTATGTAACCTTCACCATTTTAAAGGTAATTTAATCTATACTAATATTATAAAGCTGAAGAGTTTGTTTGGTTGGTTGAACGCGCTGATCTCAGGAACTACTGGTTCGCATCGAAAAATTCTTTTAGTGTTGGATAGCTCATTTATTGAGGAAGGCTATAGAACAACTAATAGGAGCGGAGCATCCATGAAAAATGTTGCAAAAACGGGGAAAATTTATTCCTTTTCAGAGCATCCGTTGCGTGCGCTGCGTAAACGGTTAAAGTTACGTGTAAATCATGTATAACGGAATTGTTTCTCTTAAAAAGTTCTAAAAAAAAGTCCGCGATAGTGTATGTTTATCTTTTAAGGTTGGCTCACTATAACTTTTTTAATGGTAATCAAATTTGTTACAAAATAATGCATTATTTGCGAAGGTGTTTTCATAAACATGGTATTAATCCTTATCCGAACAAATAGTTTTATAATCAAGGTTGATTAAGTATATGTAAATTCCTTTTTAAATTATTCGAATCGGACCTTCCGTTTAGAAATTACGACGGATAAAACATGATTAAAGTAAGAAAAATGCGCTTAGTCTATTAGTTACCGACACATTTTATTTTTTATCGACTGTTTGAACGCGCTAATCTCTGTCACTACTAGTCGGATTAGAAAAATTATTTTTGAATTTTATAGCGCAATTTTTGAGGAAGACTATAGGCTGTGTTACATTACGCTAGGATCTTTAGAAGCCGAGCGAAAAGAAAAAAATGTAAGAACAAGCGCTAAGTGAAAACGAAGTAATAGCGCGGGCAGGCGATGCGATGCGAGGTGATGTGGGTCGGGGGAACCAGAAATTTCACGCGGACGAAGTCCGGGGCAGAAGCTAGTTATTTATATTTTAGTATACGTGTTTTAATATAATACTTTTTGTTTTATGTAAAATAAATTAATAATGCGTCTAATTTAGGACAGCACTCCTTGATGGGCGAGTCCTATTACTGGGTGGACGTACGACGCATTGCGTGAGCTCAGCACAGAACACGCAAGCTATGCACTCAAGGCCGTTTGCATATATCTACGTTTTAATAAAATAGCTACCTCGAATGGGGATGCTGGCTCTACCTATGTCCGGCGCACTTGGAGCAGTTAGCACCCTCACTAGTCACCTAGCTGACTGACGTATATTTTTACTACAAATTCGATGCAACGATTATATTCTTTGACTTGAAAAACAGAACATTCCGTTAGTGTTTTAGTTTTGTCGATACACACTAATTACTTATACAAGGTGTAACAGGGCGATTGGCATTCCTTTAAACCACGTAACGAGAATCATGTTCTTTACCCGTATACGAAAAATCAATCAAATCCAATGCATACTTTAGCCACAGGAAATTATTTTTCATTTTCTTATTTTACAACATGATGTAGATCTCAGTCCGTAATAGTTTACAAAAAACAAAAAAAAATGCAAAAATAAGAAAATGAAAAATGATTTCCTGTGGCTAAAGTATTAATTGAATTTGATTGATTTTTTCTATACGGGTAAAGAACATGATTCTCTTTACGTGGTTTAACCCATTGGACCCCAGAATGACGACATTACGACACACTAAATTGATTATGAAAATATTTATTATGCCACTCATAAAATTTTATGAATGTGCGTTAATTCAGAGAGTTGGATAAAAAACTCATATCTTAACGCCATTTACATCTTTCATATTTAGCACGCAAGTTTATTAATTTACCTTTATAAAATCCAAGTCTGTAAATGCGATAATCGCCATTTTGATGACTGGCCGATGGCTTGGATGATGGCTGGTCGAGGCTAAAAAACTTAGGGAGGAAAGGGAATGTCTATCGTCCTGTTCCGCCTTGTATAGATAATTACCTATACAGGGTGTCTGGTTTCGGAATAGTAAAACTTAAAGGGGAGGTAAAGACCATCAAACTGAACAACTTTTTCCCGGGGACCAACATCGTAATCGTGAAAAAAAAATCAGTCATCCCATACAAAACTTCAATACCTACTCGAACAAATGTATGAGACGACTGATATTTTTTTTGCGATTACGATGTTGGTCCCCGGGAGAAAGTTGTTCAGTTTGATGGTCTGTACCTCACCCTTAATTTTCGTCACACTGTGTACAGACACATTGTATAGGTAATTAATGTGTACACTTGTACAATGTTGCACATTTGGCTATTGGATGGCTCTATAATAAAGAGTATTCTATTATCTATCTACATCATCCCAACTTTTGTTCTGAAAGCAAACATGTAATATCAGAGGCCTGTCTTCAATGACATAAGACTAAGGAAAATGTGCTAGTATCACTCAAAGCCGGCTCGACATCGCGCGTTCTATATCTACATGAGGGATGACGAACTGACGACGTAACTCGGAAAACAATTTATCAGTGATTACAAAACGGGTGATTTTGATGAAAATTATTGTTATAGTATCTTATATTTATACCACTACTAACTAATTCTAGCACTACTGCTGAACGTGAGGTCCTGAGTGTGATTCCCGGGCCAGGCAAAGTGTTATTAGGTTTTTCCATCTAGAATTTCTCAGTAGCAGCCCGGAATCTGGGATTTGTGCCCGGTTGATGGCAATAGGCTCGCCCCACTATTACATGGGACTTGAACATTGGCGAATTGTGGGTGTACACCTCTGTCTAACCATTCGGGGATGTTATGTAAAGTATCATAATTTTCATCAAAAGCACCCATTTTAGAGATCACACCAAACGTCTTTAGCCCTCACTCACACTTGCCTATACAGCGTGCCGTTTTAATGGCGGCATTAATTTCACACACGTGTAGGTTTTCGCGTTTTCATTTTATGAAGTTATTTTAATTACATTAAACATTATTATTTATTTATTTACAATTTTGTAAAATAGCATCTTGGAGCAACCTGTTCTTATAAAGAACTGTAGCACAGAGGTCATTTGCCGGGGTCACAGATCATAACATTGCATCAATGAAATTAAAACGAATAACGTGCAAAGAGTAGACGAATTGAAAGAAATAGAGAGCTTTATTATTTAGCTTGTTTGAAAATTGTAAAACTTAGGAATAATTTTATTTTATTATAATTTTCTTGATTAGTTACTGGCCACAAATCTACCCGTGTGTTAAATTAATGTCGACATTGTAGCGACACGTTGTTTTTAATACGCATATACATATATAAATATATTTGAATCGCTTTATATAAGCACACAAAATCATACTCTTACGTCTTTACTTTCGAACCCTATGATTGAATGATTTTGCCAGAATCCTTCTTAGTACCTGAATCTACATGTTTAGGAAACTTAGCAAAAGAAGCACGAGTACTCTTGTTTGTTTGTATATACTCGTAAAGCTAGGCGTTTCAACACATGTGAAAATTCAACCTGATAATCGTGGATTTTTTTTGGACCAAATACCGGGTTGGACGACCGTATTTTTATTAATAATAGGTTAATATTTTCATGAAATTGTGCATTTTTAGCACAATGTTTTCAAAAAGTATAGCATTGGGATAATTCTTCAAAAACTGTTCTCCGCGAAACTTTCGTGGCGATTTTTCTTTTGAGTAATCTTTAAATAAATGTACACACATTTACGTCGCTGTATAAATAATAAGTACAATCTTTATTATAAAGGGTTTTCCAATAGGGACGGGTCGATGTTGACAGTCTGTGGCAGCCATACTATTTTGGTGGGATCTGTAAAATCTGTTGTGTATTATGCAGTCAGTGATGCCAAATCACCATGGCAAGTTACACGGTTGAGCAGCATGTGCAAATGTGTGCAATGTGCAAAACTTTATGATCAAAATGAGTGTTCGTTAGTGCAAACGTTGCGCGCATTGCGCCCATTTTACGCCAGACGCGGTGGCCCTTCAAAGTCCACTCTCCAACGATTGGTGACTAAATTTGAGACGACCGGTTCGGTAAACAACCAACCAACACCTTTACGTCAAAGGAACGCCAGATCGGCCGAGAACATCGCCGCTGTACGTGAGAGTGTTCAGGAGACTCCGAGGCAGTCGATTTCTCGCCGTGCTCAAGAACTCGGCCTTTCGCAGACCTCAACGACACAATCGACATTCTGCATGAACGGTTTGAGGGTAGAGTTATCTCTCGCAGAGGTGATATGAATTGGCCACCAAGATCGTGTGATTTGACTCCGCTAGACTTTTTCTTGTGGGGTTTTCTGAAATCGCAGGTCTATGCCAATAAACCACATTCGACTGTTGCCCTGAAAGCCAACATAACGCAGGCCATCGCTCGGATTCAGCCGGATCTGTGCAGCAGAGTCATTAAAAATTGGACCTCTCGGATTCGTGCCGCCATACGAAGCCGCGGCGGACATTTGAACGATGTCATATTCCATCCATAATGGCATAAATGGGCCTTTTAAATAAAAAATAAATTTCGTTAATATCTCACACACATCTTGTTTTATTCAATTTTAACATCGACCCGTCCTTGTTGAAAGACCCTTTATATAAATCTGTGCATGCCCCATAGAGATTTTATATTTTGAAATTTCGGTGCCCACGAAAGTTACGAAAGAAGCCATGAAAGTTACAGATGTATTTTCTGTAAGCAAAATGTGGTTCAAATCTTTATTTTTCTCAAATTTCCTGTGGAATGAAGGTTATAAAATAAAACAAAAGACTATTATGAATCAACTTATATTTGAGGTCAACAATAATTATCTGCCAGCTGCTTTGCGACAATCGAGTAAATGCATCTGCGGCGTCACAAAAAATCTTATTGTTAATGGAGATATATAACTTTCATGGTGCGCTAACTAACTTTCGTGGGCAAAATGACCACGAAAGTTGCGCTGCGAAAGTTACGAAAATTTCATATTTTTGAGAATAACGATTATAGTTATTGGTAAATTAACGAATAAAGTACTTGGGAATAATCTCGATGATCTATCTTATTCCTTATTTCAAAATGAGTTGGAAATTTTCAGATGTTTAATGTTGAAATTATACACATATTAAATAAATTGTAATTTGTATTCGGTTCTAAGGCTGAATGTTTAATAGGTTAGGAATTAAGATCGTGTGACCGCGTTCTGAGGGTCCTCGAAGAACCACACATTGACACCCATAAATTACGCATAAATAATTGGACGAATTTGGATGAAAGGTACACGGATACTATACATATGTATCATATGTTTTGGATTATTAAAACATACGATATCTACATTAATATGTTTTTTTCTAGGATGCGATTAAAGCCATGGGCACCAGTTCTAATTTAAGTATAATATATATATATATATTATTATTTTTATATATTAATGCAAAAATGACAATACAGATATGAATAATCTCAAGCAAAGAAGAAGTGAGTTGCTAGTTCTTATACGATTTCAATATAAAAACGAATCCTGAAGCGTGCCAAATGTAGACTGATTCATAAACATAGCCTGCCTTCAAAGCCTTCAGAAAATATGTAAATAAAGTTGTTCTATCAGAAAATAAAATTGTATTGTGTTGATTTTATCCTATTTTATCCGAGCTGAAAACTACGCCTCCGTGTTTCCAGTTGTTATGGGTGAATAAACAAAAACAAGCTTTTGTATTTTGAAACCAACTTATTTTGAACAAAGGAACAGGTTCGGAATTATTTAATTGGTATCAGATTTCAGATATGTTTTCCCTCGTGTATTCTGTATCCAAATCTTGGGACAAGCTGTCCTTTATGATTAGGTATCGTGATCAAGAAATAGTAAAATTATATTAAAAAAACGGCCAAGTGCGTGTCGGACCACGCGCAATGAAGGTTCCGTAGTTGGGATGAATTTATCTCAAAAACAAACTTAACATTGTAGTTGAAAAACATGTTCTCCCATACATCGATATACGTCACGGTCAATTCTCCAACTGCAAATGTAAGTTTGTAAACACAAAAAAAAAATATGTGATAAAACAATAAATTAACCGTTTTCGGACTTTTTCCTTGTGCTGTGAGACCGCTTCTTGCCTGAGTCTAGGTCAACGGGAAGTACCCTATAGGTTTTGATTTATTTGCGAGTATCAAAATATGTCGCTTACTTGGCCGTATTTTTAATAGCGTAGTCTTAGAAGCTTGATTTTTTTAGAGCTCCAAGGGACTGTAGATCTACGTACTTAATATTAATTCAACTTGATACCTCCATGCGTTCCTGAGAAAAAGGCTCTCAAGGACTGACAGATAGACCGACAAACAGACGGACAACCAAGTGATCCTATAAGGGTTCCGTTTTTTCCTTTTGAGGTACGGAACCCTAAAAATTATATAATTGCGTTGATGGTGAACTATATCCTATATTCAGGACAAAGAAAACAAAATAATATTAATTTTAAATCAAGTCTTAATTACTCTAAACTCTCTTTATTAATCTAAACTATAGCATAGATAACATTAGTAGGAAGCATAGAACACAATAGCAGCCTACCACTTTCTACCCGAGCAACATGGATGCAATTGCTTTTAAAGTTATGTTATATGTGTTTGTAACAGAAGAAAACTAAGCGCTAACGAAGCTTTTAACAAAATTTTGTAACTTGCAAAATTCATTTGAGATTTTTTTAATTTTTAACTTTAATTATATATTTTTTTTAATAAAAATATATATTATTTATAATATTAAAAATTAAATTAAAAAAAAATACAAATTCAGTGGTATTATTTGTGGCAAATTATCTGCAACTCCTCACCTGTCAGACTGGTGGCCGCAAGTCCACGTTCTAGCGCGTATTATGCATACGGGTGTCATGTTGATTAAATGATGATAAAATTATTTCGGTGAGGTGTGGAAATATCACGTGTTTGGAAGCGTAAGTATACGCGCATTTATTGATTATTTATTATACTATACTATACATATATTATACTATGAACTTATAATGTCCATATCAGTGCTAATAAGATCAATGGGAAACCTTAGTTTCTAGACATGTAGAGTTCACACGACATTATTTGCGTTTAATGTGTGGATAGCATGCATCGAGGTAATATCTATAATGTAGGTAGTGATTGAGTGAGTTTAATGTTGCCAATCATTTTCGCGAATTATCTGAGTCAGACAGTGGACTGAAATGGACTTTGTTAGAAGATAAAACGCGAAGTGCTACAACCAGCTATGGATAGTTTAATTTGGGTTTGGGATCCCTCATTTGGCCGGAACAGGCTTTTATAAGGCTCGATTATCTTCTTGGCATGACTGGTTAGTCTACTGCACTTTTTTTTTAGGGTTCCGTACATCAAAAGGAAAAAACGGAACCCTTATCCGCTAAGGACCACTCATGTGTCTATCTGTCTGTCACGGTCAATTTTCTCCGAATCTAATGGACCGATTAAGTTGAAGTTTGGTACATATATCAATTTCTGTGACCCAAACATGGACGTGTAACGTAAATAAATGAATTTTGAATAAGGGGGCACTTGGGGGCAAATAAGAAAATTAAAAAAAAAGTTTTTGCAAACTGTACCGTATGACATATCAGAAGAAAGGGCTTGCTGTGAGTATCTCAAGTATATTTTTTTATTATTCTTAAATAAATAGTTTTAAAGTTATTCAAGAAAATAGATGAAAATTGACCATACCCCCCTTTACTCCGAAACTACTGGGTCAATAATTTCGAAACAAATACAGAAAATAGTTCTATAGGTTACAGGAAAATCTATCAGAAATCTAGGGTCGTAAAATAACATGGTAAGTCTCCCAATATTGTGCGTACAAACTTACATTTGCAGTTAGACACGGAACCCTTCATTGTACGTGGTCCGACACGCACTTGGGTGGTTATAATTTGACCTATAATTTGTTCAGACTAATAATAGTTGAATAGAATAAACGTCTATCGTCTTCAGTATTACAGCTAGCATTAGTAGGTACTTACATAACCAACACTAAAATATCGGAAGCAAAGGAAGGTTCAAGCGTCAGCATTATGCTTAGGTCCCCTAGAGGATTGCTAAGCGCTGGTTTTAAGATTAAACCCTTGACTGCTGTATACAAAGAAACAGAAACATTTCAGGGTTATAACATAACGATAGTAATATGATGATCATGCCTCAATATTGAATTAGAAAAATTGATTTTCAATTAATTACCTATGTGGACATGACTGGCTAAAACGAAAAAGGTAAGAAACATACAAGGTATAATTTTAATCACTGTTAACCTTTTAAGGGGTCATTGTAGTCATCATTACGAATAGCTTTTACTATGCAATCAAACTAGCAATCGCGAAAAAAAATCAGGTGTTCCCTACATTTTGACGAGTTATCCCGACTAAACATGCAAGTGACTCCGAGTTTACAAACTCTACATTTATTCATTTAACCCGACTACACATGCAAGTGGGCTTTAGAGATTAACAGTGATTAAAATTACACCTTGTATATACTCTATAGGTTCATAAAATACTGAACGATGAGTTTGACCCGGGACCACAATTAGAACATGAAGAACAATGCTATACTTGTCTCTGTCTAGGCTTAAAAAAGTTTCGGTTTTTATCATTTCCATTCCATAGGCGACTAATTAGTTCATTACGAGTAACGCAACGTGCTTACAATACTGATTTTACAATCAATGTCAAGTGACGTCATCCGACATAATTGGGGGGGGGGAAGCGTTGGGTACTCATGCTTTTAGCTATTAGTTTAATGAGTTACAATGTATGACACGGTGGTGACATCAATTAATTTGTATTTTATGTTACCGACGTTACGTAAATACCTACACAAACTTATGAAGGGCGCAGGAATCCGCTGGATGTGAGGAGCACTGTTGTGCTTTCTACTGTTCTTCTCTTGTCTTCTACGGTCGAAGTAGCGGTCTTTCAGCTGAAATGATGATGGTGATGATAATGAAACTTAACTGCAACCTGAAAAACATAACTTGCATCAGTTTGAGTTGGTGCCTATTAGAAGTTATGGCTAACTTTAAAATACAAGGTGGCCCTTGTATTTTAATTATTTGTTAAAGTTGGCGTCACTCAATAGAAAACCATTTCTCTGCAGCATGGCCGTGTTTGACCCATTTTAAGAGAAGAGTTTTTGCTCATTATTTATAAAAACTTGTTATCTATAAATATTTTATAATAATCTTGTTATTTTCCGGCGAAATGCTAGAGCAAATAAAAGTTTACCCTCTAATTTTAAAGCCAAATTTTAATTAAGTATAAAAAGTCCATTAATAAGTATAGGTAATCAAAAAATGCTGTCACCTAGTTTTAGACTGGAGACACTATAGAACGCCAACTGTTACGTTCCTTACATACTTTTTTTGCTTCGTTCATACTGAGAGGCAATTCCCGTAATTTTAAGAATGTTCAGTCTGATCCCAGTCTCAATATGTCAAAAATACCTGTAATTTCTCTACAACTTTGACATTTGATTGTCGCTGAGATAAGATTGCGACTATAGTTTGAACGTTTTTATTTAAGGGAATTGGGCTTCTGGTCATACACGCACTCCGGTCGCGAGTACTACGCTCCTCACTTTTTTGAAGAACATCTCCAATAAGTTCAGTGTATGTCTCCCGGCGGCGGCGGCGTTTCTACTCATATCTGCCTATCTTTAGTTATTCGCCTTTCATTTATCCTCTCAACATGACCAAACCATCTAGGTGTACCGTTTTTGTCACTACATTTTCTTTTATTTCGTTGTTACAGGAGTATCCCTGGTGTACATACTGGCGGTCCTCCCAGGCCTGTTGCCGTGGCGGAACGGGCCTGGTGCCTGGTTCCTATCGATGTGCCACCTCCTGGGGGCGCTAGCGCCCTGGTGCGGCTCCTTCCTCTACCACCTGTTCATGAACCACACACGCGGGGAACAGTTGTACCATCGGCTGCTGCAGCTGGATATGCTGGGGATATGGGTCAGCCAGAGTATAGGTAAGTGGATAAATTCAGTTGTAGGTGCAGGGAATTGCTACGTTTGGATCGATCTTCATTGTTATTTCTTGGATGGTAAAATCAATCGGTACAAAACAATTCTATTTCATGATGATGATTCTATTTCTTTTACTGAACTTGACTAAAAAGGTAATCCAGAAATCATTGGCTAGCCTTGATTCCAACTGTGTAGGTATTGAAATGACGTTGAATAGTCAACCGAAAATGCAGAAGTTGTAGTAGGTATTTGTCTAGTGAAGATTTAATAAGATATCTGCTCAATCGGAGCACAAGCGAAACACTAAACTTGTAGAGAATGTATTCTTGGAACTGACCACACAGCTAAATATAGCCGATATAGATATAGTCAGTTAGTTAGATAAAGGCCTTTACCAGTCCTATGTCCACAGTCTACGCAAACCGCAAGTATGGATAGCCTACCTACATGTTATTCTGTTAATAGTTCAACCTGAAAGTTTCGCCCACTGATGGTTCGATAGTTCGATAGTCGTCGTGGGTGCCTCTTCACCACAACCACTACCATCATCACGGGGTTACAGCTTGACAACGTTCAAAGGTTCTATCGTTTGTTTTCGGAAAAACCGAGCTTTGCCGAATTAAATGTGACTGGTTCAATATGAGTGTAAGGGAATTAGTGCGTCAATCTATAATAATTTAGGTAGAAATATAAATCAATTCCTATTGGTCGATAGTCACATTTTATTCGCTATATTTCGGTTTTTCCAAAGATAAACGGTGGAACCTCTGAGTCGTGTCGTGTTACGCAAATGCAATCGTATTATGAGGAAACTAGTGTTAGAAAGGGTTTAAACAGGTAGCTAGGTACTAGGTAATAAGGCCCGCTTGCGTCACAAATCACGAAATGCACTTAACGCTAAACGCAGGGATTTAAAACATCATTTTGTTATCTTTAAACGACTGACAGAAATAGAACGATGTTTTAAAATAATTTTTCATTAATGTAATGCGACTGCCTCGTTGGTCTAGTGGTCGCAAGCGCTACTGCTGAGCATGAGGTCCAGCGTTCGATTCCCAGGTCGGGCAAAGTGTTATTGGGTTTTTCTATCAGGAATTTCTGAGTAGCAGCCCAGTGTCTGGATTTGTGCCCGGTTGATGGCAATAGGCTCACCCCCATACATGGGACTTAAACATAACTGGCGAAATGTGGACGTACTATAGGTACACCTGCCCAACCCTTCAAGGAAACAAGGGGGATGTTATGTTTATGTTATGTATTTAGTTATGTTAGTGATTTGTTGAGCAAACGGGCTTTAGTGTACAATCTGTACCTACAGAAAAACCAAAGAAGTAAAGTATAATCTTACATTAGAATCAGTAGATCCAACCAACAATAAGGTAACATAAATAGACAACAATACACGAAATATTTCCTTATTGTACAGCATCTTCAACATGACCCGGAATTAACGCACAACCTCTGAAAGGGGTCATTGTACTCATCATTATGAACAATTTTACTACGGGACCAAACCTGAAATCGTGAAAAAATAAATAAGCTGTTCTCTACATTTGGACGAGTTATGCGAACATAAATGTAGGGAACCCTTTCCCACATCTAAGTTGTGTCGTACTGTACCTACTTGCATGCATGTACAGTCAAGTCTTTTCTTAGTTATATCTTCGTTAGTTTTCAAAATTATTTTCTTTATCAAGTCAGGGCACATATTGCCTTTTGAAACTACGGCACTAAGCAGACAATTGCATAGAAAACTATATTTAATTACTTGATAACGATCAAAATAGCATACACCTTTGAGCAATGTCCAATTGACATGAACCTAAAACATTTTTCTGACATCTAAGTACATAAGATGGCTGGATGTCATTCTGCGGTATTGACATAACGATGCAATATAAAGTAGAATGCTGAGTCGGTAAAGGAGATTCTATCGTGCAATGAGCAAACAAAAATAACCCTTAAGGTGATGAACATATGTTGGATGTGAATGTACTGCTGTCGTGGTAATTAGTTTAGGTTAAGGTAGATAAAACGTTATTTATTCATTCTACTACAGTGGGATTGATAAAAGACGATCGCAGATAAAGATCCTCCTAACAACAGTTTGTCTTTTTTAAGCCAAGCTTGCCTCTGACATTTTCTTTTGTAACCACACATTAGCATACCATTTTATTCGTGAAACCGACCGTAATTGATCGGTTTTGTCTGTCCGTCTGTATTCGCCTACTCACTGTCGAACGCAGGTATTCCTACGCTTTGAAATGCATTCGCTTGAGCACTAACACTAATCTCTGTAGCCTGTATAATATTCCGTTTGAGCGGGTGTCATTTGAAATAACACGTTCACTGGAAAGTTTATACTGATCGAGCAGCGAGCTACTGATGATGTAGACAGGCTGCAGGGGCGTAGCCTTCATACAACCCGATTCCTAGCGGCTTCCCTTCGGAACAACCACTCTTCTTAATGCCTATTATACCTAGCCAACTAATATGGTACACCTGTTTATGTAACTGTGTATCGCATCACATTATATAAATATATTCGATACCAGTTTAATACATCATAAGATTAAAAACCGATCTTTTGATCTTTTGTCCGAGTTTCTGAGAACTGAACAATTTTTTCTTCGGCTTCCCTCTAATGATAATTGTAGCTGCGCCACTGACAGGCTGTGACATTTTTTGTCTTAATTCTCTTCTTTTTTCCGTCTATTTCTGCGTTATTAAAAACTAAAAACTGATTTTAACTTCGGAAAAGGCAATTAAAGAAAATAACAACGTAACATAACATAACGTTACGCCTTGTTTCGTCGAAGGGTTGGGCAGAGAAAATATGTATGGCTGTGACATTTTTTGTCTTAATTCTCTTCTTTTTTTCCGTCTATTTCTGCGTTATTAAAAACTAAAAACTGATTTTAACTTCGGAAAAGGCAATTAAAGAAAATAACAACGTAACATAACATAACGTTACGCCTTGTTTCGTCGAAGGGTTGGGCAGAGAAAATATGTATTGATTTTTTCTGACGTGAAGACAGCATATCATAAAACTTTAGATGAATTTAGAATCTAATTAGTGTACTCTTATAATACAAAATCAAAAATGTATTATACTAGCAAAGGTAAAATAATATGTTAATTTTATCTCGCACGAAAGGTGTGCAAATATTATAAGCAAAGGAGCGACTTGTAAGTATCTACTTGGCAGAGCAAATATAACGACATTGCCTTGCCTCCTACGCAGAGCAGGAAAATTAGACTGAACCAGCCAGGTGAATATTATTAAACATTTTGTACCTAAACGAAGTATGCATCTAACTAAAACTATATTAAAGTTCAGGTTTTTAATAACTATTTAGACTGATCTGCGCCGTGTTATATTAAAAATTAATAAAACAAAAATAGAATTAAAAATAATTTCCTCCCATTAGTAACTTATTTATGTTCGTAGGCAAAGTAAAAACGAATTAATCTGAAATATAGTACAAACTAGGTGCGCGATACGCAAGTTTTTTCTTTAAAACTTCAGAAGCTGCGAAGCAACATAAGAAAATATCTCCGTAAATGATTAAATTCATATTTCAACGTAGAACTTTTAGGATTTGTTATACACTAGCTGTGCCCCACTACTCTGTTCGCATGGAAGTCGTAAGATACACAATACACTAAAATAACAGCCACATTTTAATAAAACTCCCTCGTCCCTCGACCCGCCGCGTTGCATCGCCCGCCCTCACTGTCACTTCTTTTTCGCTTAGCGTTCTTTCTGACTTTTTTTTTCTTTTTGCTCGGATCCTAAGGGTCGTAGCGTGATGTTAAATAGCTTATAACAATCCTCGAGAATTGAACCATTAAATGCAAAAATAATTTTTCAAATCTACTGGTAGTTCCAGAGTTATTATTTTTGCATGGGATTGTTTTTTTGCGCGGAACCCTAATTATTTTCCTAAAATAAAAAGTAGCTTAAGTTACTTCTAGTAACATCAGCTATCTGACAGTGAAAGTCCTGTCAAAATCGGCCCAGCCGTTTCGGAGATTAGCCGGAACAAACAGATAGACAAAAATTTTAAAAATTGTATTTTTGTTATAAGTACCGTATATACTTTCATATACATTTAGTAAAAAGGCTGTTATTTTGACATTACAAACAGACACTTTAATTTTATTTATTTGTATAGATTTACTAGTTAGACTTGACATCAGAGAAATCTATGTCGATGAACCTGTGTCAACAATTTTTTTTATCATCCACGAAAAAGACGTAGTCTTCGCGAACAATCTTTCAGCTGTCCAACAAATAGACTTTAAGGCGAGCAGTACTTAAAACGATTGGTCATTGAGCATCAAGTGAGGACGTCTCTTGTGATCATTATCTTTTCTTTTTACACTCACTACTAAACGGTTTAAATAGCGCCTAAGCAATTAGGGTTGCTTCCACTTTAGCTTCCTCCATACAGACAGGAAAACGTGAATGTTTAAAAATGTGGTTCATTTAAAATTATGCTTTCATAAAAATGATAGCGAGAACAATAACGCCATTCAAGTAGCCAATTTATTTTAAGATTAAATGTATTTTATTACAAGACTCTTTAGTCGGTCATTGTTAGTTTATTTTAGACACGTAACCCTATTAGCGAGCAAGTCACGCAAATACTGCTATTATAAACTTATGAATGTGTGAAGGGCTTAGTTCTACTTTTATGACTGCAATAACTATGATGGGAGCATTTTCTTTCTGATATAGAACAAGAATACACTAAGGTTCATTGCTTAGGGACTAGTTATTAAACCAACTTCGAGACCCAGGTTTCAATGACCAAGGTAATCGTAACCAAACTTGGTTTAAATAATGGAGGATAAGATGGTGCACCGTTTTCAAATGTTCCCCATGCATCTTTCTTATAGCTATTTCCAACATGACAACTTAGCTGATTTATTGTTTTTATGTTTGTAGTACATTTGATTTACTTTAGGCTAAACTGGTAGATTTCAAGCACTCCGATTCATAACTCTTTGACATTATAACAAACCAAAACAACTGGCTGAATTTTAAATCCGAATCGCTTTTATCTTGCGCGATGACAAAGACTATTTGAATTTTGAATCTGAATTTCATAAGATTCCATAAATCAATACTTTGGGAGTGACTGATACAACAAGTCTGTGTTAAATATTTTATGAAAACAAATTATATTCTACGAATTTTATACTTTTCTTCACAACAACAACAATTCACTCGTATTAATTAATATTAATACGAGTGAATTGTTGTTTCGTTGATGTAAGCATGACCGAGCCATGTTGCCATAGAGTTTCGTCACCAAAATTACATAATTTAAGTATTATTATTCTCCTTTAAAACACTGAAGTTATGTCAAGAATATACGAGTGTAGGTATTTCAGATCAATTAAAAAAAGGTAGTCATAGGGACTGCCGACAGATGTGAAAACTTAAAACATTAATATGTAGCGATCTGCCGGGGTACCAGGGGGCCGAGCAGATCGCTACGTGTATATGTGGTGGGTAATGTAGTTATATTTCACTTATGTGTGTGCTGGGTAGATCGAGGCTATAATGATACACGCACGCCGGAGCACCACATTATTATTTTAATACTTTATAAGAGAACATTACATCACAAACGTAATATTAGCACTGACTCGATATAAAACAATTTTCCTATCCTGTCAAAATTCAAACTATTCTATCTACCAAAATTAATATTTGTCTTCATAAAAACTGTCAAATAATTTGCGAAGGTTTCATGCTGAAAGCAGGCCCGATTAAAACCTCTACAGTACTCAGGCCACTGCGCGTCGCTAGTCGTCTGGCGCAACACGTCACTTTAGAGTTGTGACGTGAGCATGTCACATGTCGCGAACCCGTAAGATTTTCCCCTACCAAAAAGCGCTCACCGCGCCTAAAGAAGTTCTCACTTAAAACACTTTTCTTTGTTTCTATATCATATGTGTGTCATAAACTAACCTATCCGTGTTTTTCCGGGTCGACCCCACAAGTTTGCAACAATGATTGATTAGGAGACGTATCCTCTTTGTACACATGCAGTTAACATATTGCGTAGTGCGTTAGTATTATATTATGAGCGATTCGATATTAAAACCTACGAAAAGTCAGGCTTAGAATTAGCACTTTTCGAACGTCAAAAGTTACAATAGCTTAAAATGGTAAGCTTTTTGGCCATTTGAGACCTGTTTGTGTTCTCTTACTTCCTTCACCGCTTCCTAGTGTGACACTTTTACAAATCGTTCAAGCTGTAACTAAAACAACGTCCAACTCCAATTTCGTAACAACACAATTCCAAATCAAAATCATGCAACCAGCAATTTAACAGACACTTGAAGAAGCTTGCCAAGTGAGAAAAGCGTCATTACTCGATAGATGTCGCTACTTGAGCCGGCGGGCCCACAGTGCAGCCCTAATGAATCATACAACCTCCGGTAATTGCTTCCCGCATAGATTCCAAGGGAATTCCGATATAGGTCGTTACTTAGTTATTAGTTTTAAGGCCAGGTTCTGAGAGACTATGATTTAATAATAGGTATTATTCATAAACAAGGATTTTTTTGTGTTGTGGAAGGTCCCAAGTAGCGACCCGATAAAAATACAGAGAAAGAGATGATAGTTCAAGAGAGATCAAAACGCAAAGTTCAATGCTACGCGCCGCTACGCACCGCTACGCAATGCTATGAGAGCTACGAAAAACCGTAGATTAGTAAATTATTGTCCGTACGCTCAATTTTAAAGTAATACATAAGCATCATATTAATAAATGCTAGTAGCTGGTACTTACATTGAAAATACTAGAGTTACATTACACAAAGGCATTTGAACGTGCTGTCAATATCTTCATATATAAAGTATCTTAGTTCATTTAAACAAACAATATTATTAAACAAACAGACTCCAGTTTGTTTTAATAAACAATGTTGAATACCCAACACACATTCTACATTAAAGCTGAGTATTAAAACGCTACAAGCCCAAAACACAGAGCGCTAAATATTTACGCAACATTACTGAAACTCATATCATCACTACATATTATATTATCATGCTTTGGGATTAGAAACCTTAACTTATTTACATATAGCTCAATTTCCACTAAAATTGAATTTGTTTCACGTGCATTTGTGATCACATAAAATCAACTTTGCAATCATGTTTTTAAAGTTTAAATTGGTCCAGGCTGGGTTGTAGTACCTACATGTAATTTCCATTAGTAACGAATGTGAATTCGCGTACATCCATTCATAATCTTCATCGAGATGATATTTCGGAGTTTGTTAAAGTATTCATCAGGATTTGGGAGTGGGTAAAATTAGGCCGCGGGGACGTGGAATGGGCCCAATATATATTTTGGCTTGTCTTAATGTATATAGCTGTGCGCTTCAAAAGTTTATCTAAAATTCATCTAAAAATATGCAAGAAAAAAACTGAAAATTGCTACTTTTATTAATTATTTTAGAAAATCCAAACATTATTCACGCGTTGTTTAAAAATAACAGGAAAAAATATAGCTGCTTTTAATAACGTAAGAATGAATTGCTTGCTAGATAGATTCCCAGGAAAAAGTCGCCTACATTTTTAGTCGACATAACGTTTGTTGAATTTAAATCGTGTGAAAGAAGTAAAACAGATTTATCTCAAAACATAGCATAATGCGAATAAACTTCACAGAAATACTAAAAAAATATAACATAAGCTCTTACAAATTAATCTTTCTTTTTCACGATTTCATATTCACAAATGCCGTAATTAATGTGTTAACCAGATTACGTAATTACAATTAACTTGTAGGTATGAGATTTAACACGATAAAATCATGTGAAAGCATAAAACGAATAAGGCATAGGTACTTATACATAAAAACCAAACAACGGGTACGCAAGCGTGCGCATGCGCGTCTGTGTGATTATAGTAAGTCCTGTAAACCTATGACTTTTACTTAAGTCAATATGCTAGTTAACTACCCGCCTCGCTGGTCTAATGATCGCAAGCGCTACTGTTAGCATGTGGTCTTGGTATCGATTCCCAGGTCGGGCAAAATGTTGTTGGGTTTTTTCATCTGGAATTTTTCAGTAGCAGCTCGGAGTCAGGATTTGTGCCCGGTTTGATGGCAATAGGCTCACCCCTATTACATGGACTTAAACATAACTGGCGAAATGTGGGTGTACTGTACACCTCTGCCTGACCCTTCGGGGAAACAAGGCGAGATATGTATTGTAGCGAAAAAAAAATAAAAAGACGGAAAATTCACTTTTCTGCTACGACACATTTAATTTTGTTTTTGAAATAAAAATAGAAGATAACATTAAAAGGTAAAAAAATAATAATATTATAGTATAAAAAAAATGAAGGTTGAGTTGTGTGAAGGGAATAAAATAGAGAACTTTGGTCCGATAGGTACGCGAATAGCGAACGAGAAAATAAACGTACTATCTAGTCGATTGCAATCACTAATAAGTAACGCTACCAAAACATATCGTTATAAAAAAATTAGAGAACCAAGGTATCTCGCATTTTACATATTTGAAAATAAAATTAAATAGTTAATGAATTAAAAAAATCTGCAGAGGATTACTATCTACACTATTAAATTAGAACGTAAAATATTATAAAAAAAAACCGTGGCATAAGTAATCGCGTCCGGCGAGGTCACGTAGACTGTAGGTTGTCGCAGGTTCAGGAACTGGCGTTGTTTGTGAAACCTTCAGCGGTCAAAATGCGACCCAACTCTCGACGTTGGCCAAGGACGTCCAGCGTAATTTTAGGCCAAAACCTGGAGGCCGAAAGGCGGCCTGTTCAAAGCTGTTCAATCCAAAAAAAATAAAGATGAATGGTTATGGCTCGTACTTAATATACCATTCTCAATATAGTTTTGCCATAAGGTATTAATAGGACGGCAGGGATAGTGTGGTTCACTTGAAAAAAACTAGTTAATTTTCCACAAACTGGGTCCGTCTCAATTGATTCAACTTTTTCTACTCAGAAAAAAATGGGGACCCATCTGTCAGAAGAAAAATAATTCGAATCACGAAATAAAAAGATAAAAATCGACCAGGCTCAAATACAAACGGAAAAAAGGTTGATTATAAAGAACCAAAAAGTTTTGACATGCAGAGTTATGCTGCAGTATGTTATGCAAGTTCAATAACATATAGAAAACAGCAGCCGTGAGTCGCACAGTATTTACCTACATGCTTTTTTTTTTTGGCTTTGATGTAGGTAATTGTACTTTTTAAATATTGTTAGTTTTAAGTTCTTTTTCTTTGTTTCCTTTCATGATACTGTGTGCACTTCTGGCATGTGCCAATAAACGTTTTTTCTTTCTTTCTTTCTTTCAAAACTCATTCTTTTTACATTGATTAGTGATTATTTTTTGGGTTCCGTACCTCAAAAGGAAAAAACAGAAGTATCACTCGTGTGTCTACCTCTCTGTCTGTCTGGCTGTCACAGCCCATTTGCTCCGAATCTAATGGACCAATTTAGTTGAAATTTGGTATCAATTTCTGTTACCCAAACGCGGACGTGTTATGTAAATAAATGAATTTTGAATATGGTGGTCACTTTTGGCGGTACATAAGAGAGAAAGGTTACTGTGGAGGTCTCAAAATAAAGAGTTTTAATGTTATTTAAGAAAATGACGAAAATCGACCATATCCCTTATCTCCGAAACTGCTGAGCCTAACATGTTGAAATATATACAGGAAATAGTTCTATACCTATAGATTACAAGAAAACCTATAAGAAGTCTATGGTCCTAAAATAACACGGTGAATCTCTCAATATTGTGCGTACAAACTTACATTAGCAGTTGGAATGTATGGGAGAACATGTTTTTCAACTACAATGTTAAGTTTGTCCTTGGTTTAATTCTGTCTCTTCTTTCTTCATCCTAACTGCGGATCCCTTCATTGTGCGTGGTCCCGTACGCACTTGGCCGGTGTTTTGCTACTTACAAATACTTCCTGCAAAAATAATACTTAGGTACTAAAAACTTCTATCGAAACGCTCCGTTTTTTGGCGACATTTTAATTAATTACAGGATGACTGGGCTCTACCTTCTGTGAACATTGTCATGTTGGACCAATTAGGCCTTTTTCTGACATGACTAGACTTTCACAACTTTTACAAGACCTTGTTAGCAGATATCCGAATAAATATCTATAACACCCACGCTCTAGTTTCTTTACTACGTGGGCATCAGCCCGGAATGAAAGCAAGAAACGGTCTGTACGAAGCCGAACTTGTTCTAAAACTCGGATTTACCCATAATAAATGTATTATTGTCTGTAAAACACTGACCAATTTGGATTGTTTCTGAAATAACTAGACCTTCCAAACTTTTGCAATACCTTGTTAGCGGTAAAGCAAAAAAAGGTATCTAGAACGCCCATGTTTTAGTTATTTTAGTTCTTTCGACATGAGCGTACTACTAATACATCTTGTTGTGTAAATTGCGGCCTCAGCTGCGGCCGCGGGGATTCGTTTGATCCGGCCTTTATAAAGCTTCGCATGTGGCCAGCCTATTCCGAATTTGTGTACTTATAAGTTTAGGGGTTGCGTTTACATACGTCCATATCATGCTCGTATCGATTGATCGAGTCAACAGTGCGGCAGGATTCTTTCGCACGATTGCCGCACGAAGTACGCACAACGTACAGAAGTGCTCATTTTCGCTTTTATAATAATAGAAGTGTGGATGAAGAAAACTTATTATAAAAAAATGCAAATAGAACTAAACAAAGACGGACGTGACTAAAGTACCCTTCATATTCAGAGGATGAAATTGAAACATAATAATACAAGTTTCCCTCCACTTTACAATATTCAATTGAAAACATCAGAAACAATTCCACCGCTGGCATCCGCATCGCTTCGCATTTGGTCCAGAGCGGATGAATGCGGATACGTACGAATCGTGAATTGGCACGGAACGATTAACTTGACCTATAAACAAAATAAAGACACTTTACTATGCAAAGCACTTTTTATTTAAGGAATTCTTTTTGAGGGTAGGTAAGTAGTTAAGTAATATTTTTACATTCGGGATGTTAAGGAATACCATAACCCCCTGCCCCCCGCCTTATTTCCTAATAATAATAACATTTTAAAGTTTTAATTCTTTACTCAAGCTAAATACAACTATAGTGTACAAATTCTCAGTTTAAACACTCAAATCGCTGAGCCTGGCTTGTTGAAGGGTAATTTAGAAAACTTTTTATTTAATTAGGTCCAATAACAAGGATTATTTATTGACCTTTATCTATTTATTTAAATAAATTAAATATGTAAAACAAGGTTCCTTAAGGTCCATACTGCCCGACTAAAAAGTCCATGTTTTGTTTTTATTGGAAATAATAAAGCCGCAAGCTTATTTATTAACCCAACAACTTTCATTATATGATATCAATAATACTATGCGTATTCAGAGGAGCACCAAGAGAGGGTACATCTGCGCCACTACACTGTAACGTTAATTACTTTACAAACTGCGCAAGTTATTAAGTGGTGAAGTTAAGGCTATAAAACATATCGCTATCGTCTGCCCACAATTGCCCATTACTGGGAGCACCCGCCCGCCCAAGTTTCAAAGTAAGCTTAGTTAAATTCTTCGGAGAGAAGAGGTTTTTAAACTGGTGTTTTTAATACTGATAAACTTTTAATAAATAAATAAATAATAAATTAATAATATTTTTTTTATTTTCTGTCTTACAAATGGGCTTTGATTTCAAGAATATGCTTATTCAAACAGATGGAGTCGCCACCTCGTAACTTCATTCATAGGATATCTATCAAATACCTATTGGTCTATCTACTATCATACGAAATAAAAAAACGAAAAACATATCATACGAAATCTCTTAAGGGGTCATTGTACTCATCATTATGAACAACTTTCACTATAGTACCAAATCCGAAATTCATGAATCGCGATTTCAGGTTTGGTCCTATAGTAAAAGTTATTCATAATGATGAGTACTATGATCCCCTAAAGTTATATGGGATAGCAAAAGGAACACGATATATACGTTTTTACTAGACAACAGTTTTGAAAACATCAAACAAGAAGCACTTACTGTGCCCTCGCAGGGTAACGACCCCAGCACAAAACCTCACGCCAAACAAACAATAAATTGCTGATAAACTTTCATTCATTCTATCGAAATGGAAATACTTTTGTTCGGGGAAAAATAATATAAGTTTGAGTACTTAACGTACGTAGGTACCTGGCCATAGAACATGATAAGAAACTTTGTAACTGTTGCTCTCCAGAGCAATATTAAGAAACGGGGCTGAAATGCCCAATATTTGTTGTTCAGTTTTTGCAATTTTTCCTTTTGAATAATAAATTAAATGGAAACGAAGTTGTTACATTCACAACTAATGAATGAAATTCTGAAATTTTGATAAGGTTTTCGGTTGACGCCTACTCCTAAAGTTACCTAAGCTTACACTTTTACTGTCCTGTATTTAATCTATACATATAAATAAAATTGAAGTGTCTCTTTGTAATGTCAAAATTACAACTTTTTACTAAATGCATAAGATATACGGTACTTATAAGAAACAAATTTTAAAATTTTTGTCTGTCTGTCTGTTTGTTCTAGCTAATCTCTGAAACGGATGGACCGATTTTGACGGGAATAATTAGGCATCCGCGGAAAAAATTTAAAACCCATGAAATTCGAAACGGTTGGACCGGTTTTGACGTGACTTTTATTGGCAGATAGCTGATGTTATAAGGAGTAACTTAGGGTACTTTTATGTATTTTAGAAAATTGGGGTTCCGCGCAAAAAAATTAAAACCCATGAAATTTTATTTTATTTTTTATTTTATTTTATTAGATAAGAACAACAAACAGCTACAAAATGTAATTTTACAAGCAGAAAAATATAAATAATTTAAGTAATAATGTAGCCCACAGCGCTGTCCACAGATTCCATTAATTAATAAATAAAACCTTACAGTCACTAGGAGGTGAACTGTTCATGCGTGACAGTTACACTAATGTTACGAAAGCGATAAAAAAATTGTATTTAAAAACAATAACAAAAATTTAAAAATTTAGTCTTTGAAGAGTCTTTGAGTTCAAGTGCCTCATACAAAAGACTACGAAACCTTTTCAAAGAGCATGCAAATATGTCTACGTGTTCGAATGCTTCGTTATAGGTTGCTGCCATTCGCCGAATTGGTGAACCGAGACCAGTGTTTGATCGGCAAGTACCTACTGCAAAGAGTTTGCCCGCACGCACCCGCCTTCTATGGACAGTTCTGGGAACTGCATAGCACAATACATTATTTAAAGCTATACAGTCAAAATTGCCATTAACAATTTTATACAATGTTATTGCCTCTAATTGCCTACGTCTAGAGCTCAGTGTCAAAAGTCTGTATTTACTGAGTAACTGATTATACTCTAAATAAGTTTTGTGAAACCTGTAGTGCATTGCACGAAGATATCTACGTTGGGCGTTTTCTATCATGTCAGTGTACTTGCCATAGTACGGGTTCCAGATGGAAACAGCATATTCGAGCTGGGGACGGACTAGTGTTTTATACAGGCAGAGGTACGAAGAGGTCCGCTTAAAGTCATGAGTGGATAATATATAATAAACCCATACATTTCATATGCTTTATTTACGATTTGGTCGATATGCAAATCCAAGCAGAGTTTGGAGTCGAGCAATACGCCAAGATCACGAATCGAACTCACTTTATTCAATAAAGCACCACACAATGAGTATGAAAACCTTATGATGTTTTTATTTTTGGTAAAATTTAGGTAGTTGCACTTGGGAATGCTCAGGTGGAGCTTACTAGAGTAACAATAGTCCGTCAGTCGGTCCAAGTCCTCTTGGAGAAGATAGCAATCCTGAATGCTATGAATAGGTCTGTAAACTTTGAGATCATCGGCGTATAACAAAAATTTGGAAAACAGTTACCAATATTATTTATAAAGATAATGAACAAGAGAGGACCGAGAATAGACCCTTGTGGAACACCAGATGTAACACGAGTAGTATGAGAGTGGTATCCATTAATAACAACCCGTTGACATCGGTTAGTGATGTACGAAATGAACCATCGCAACAAGTTACCATGAATACCATTGAAAGCTATTCGGCTCAGCAACAATTTATGGTCCACCTTGTCAAAGGCCTTCTGAAAGTCCGTGTACACTGCGTCAACCTGTATACGAATTTGTGAACAAAATCCAATTCAAATGGGAAGTATTAACATCCACGCGGGTGAAGCTGCAGGCAACAGCTAGTATGTATATATAAAATCGCGCCTTCCCATCGGGGTAGGCCGAAACTACAGAACGCCACCTGCTACGATCCTTACATACTCCTTTTGCCTCGTTTACGTTCTCGTCATGTACGCACGCCGGTTGCGAGTACTATGCACCTGACCTTTCTAAAGAATATCACCAATAAGGATATATGTCCTACTAAGGCGTCCTCCCGGCGTTTCCACTCACATCTGCCTTGTAAATACCTTTTGTAAAAGGTTTATGTAAAAGGTACTTTTATGCTTTTTTATTTTATTTAAGATAGGTTTGCTCTTGACTCTAGTCTAGGTCAGAGATGATAGAGACAAAGTCGACGATGGAGCGAGCTTACCCAGAAGAAGCCTGTTAACTCTCACTTTGAAGAGATCGGGGTTGTATACGTTCGGAAACACAGACGCAGGCAGAGAGTTCCACTCCTTTGCTGTGCGCATCACAAAAGACATTTGGAAACGCTTAGTGCGAATTGGTGGAATAGCAACTAGGTAGGGATGGTAACCTGCAGTGCGTCTAGATGTCCGATGGTAGAAGGGGGCAGGCGGAATGAGGTCGTGGTGTTCTCAAGCACACTCACCGAAGTACAATCTGTAGAAGACCGACAAGCAGGCAACCTTGCGGCGATGAGCCAAGCTGTGAAGCTTGGCATCCATCAGTCTTACGTCGCCAATGAGCCTCTTAGCTCTGCGTTCCACCGAATCAAGCGCGGCAAGTTGGTATTTAGCTGAGCCATCCCAAAGGTGGCTGCAATACTCCATGCAGGATCGGACTTGCGCTTTGTAGAGAGTTAAAAACTGTCCAGGCGTAAAGTATCGCTTCACCCTATTTAGGATGCCCAGTTTTAGACATAGATAGATGCCGAAGCGCGGTTAGACTAAACAAAAACTACGTTATGCTCTAATATGTTTCCAGATTCTACCTACGACATGGCTTGTTTAAATAAACAAGTTTATATGAGCCTCGCATGAGTCACTAAAACACACTGTCACAATATATTACCCAACAGTGATCCAGAACTTACTCCTGGAATATGTGACTGTGTACACTGTCGACAAACTCCAGGTTTGCCCGTACGTGTGTGTCCTGCTGAATAACTAATGAGGATTTGACGGAAACACACCACAGCGCAAGACGCAATGGCGAACGTGGTGTCTTACCGCTGAAACCACACTTAAATGTTCGCTTGAGAGTTTACTTGGTTAAGTAAACTAGTTGGAAGTTTCATAGAAATTTGAACACGAGTTGAATTTTTGAAATGGAAGTGTGTTACCTAATCCCTACTTTTATTTTTAGGTTGTATATCAGATTTGACTCAACAAATTAAGCTCTTGACTACTTTGGACACTTGCCTCTATTTTTCATATTTCAGTTTTGGGTACACAATTCCATCTTGAAATGAACTTCATTCTGTATAATGAACATAAAACATAATTGTATATATAAGAAGGAACTCGGCATTGTAAAATAAAATGAAAAATGAAAACAAATAAATTTAGCCATTGTGTCCATAGAAGTGAATTATAAAATGAACAAAGACTCTGTTGTAATATATTTCTATAAGCTAAATGCTGCTCCCATTTTAATAAAGCAAGGTTTTATAAAAATCTCCTGGTTATGGAACTGATAATAAATAAAAAGATCGAAATAAATAGGCAACACATTCATTCACTTTCAGCATACCTAATAATTTATATCAGCTATTATTTTATTATGCTTTTTACAATGTTCATCAATGGTTGAAAAATTAATAATGTTTTCTTTTCTTATTTTAATCAGATTTTTCAGTAATCAAATCTTTTATCTGAAGAAACGAAATCTGTGCATTTAAATGGTAATATCTATCAGATTTTTTAAAATAAAAATGTGATGTCCGAAAAATGGGCTTCTTAAAACACTGGCATATGCAGCATTGGATCATAAATTTTCATAAGTACTTATTAATTACCGATACTTACTCTGTAATACATTACATTATTGATAGCCGCGAATCTAATAAAATGAACGCGCGAATAAGGTTGGCGGGAAACAGACGCCATTTTTCACATTTCACAGCTTTATTAAATTTTTGGGAGATTAATGAATTGGATAAATTAGAATAGACGGTGTTTATGGTGTCGAAAGAACTTTACCTACTTTTTATATTAATTGAATTGATACAACAATCGCCTGTTTCAGTTATTAAAATTAGTAAAAAAAAAACTTGCAAGCTTTCAAAACACACTAAAGCAACACTATATTATAAAAGCTTCTCTTACAGCGAAAACAGAATACGTAATCCATCCATAAAATAAATCGTTTAACAAAACTGCCAATTAATGTGCCTCAGCAAAGGGGTGAGTCATGCCATGTGAGCTGCCCTTAATTGCAACTGAAATATTAACGGGACTACAGAAACTAAACGCAAGTTTTATAATGCCTAAAAGTATATGATCCACTGCAGTAAACTAAATCAGAAAAATATATTATATTTTTCAAGATTTAAGCTAGTTAGATCGTGAGTTGAAAACATAAAACAGTTAATGTGATGCGATAGAAAAAAATTACGAAGATACCTCTAAAGAATTATTTTAACGATTAAAAACCATACTAATACAACTACATATCATACTATCATTATAGCAACATATTAACGTAATAGTGTTATAATTTTTTAGTCCAATCAATAGATTTTTTGTAAATAAATAATTGCTTCATATTTTACAATAAATTACCAGCGTTGTGTCATCGCATCGCGCTTCTCTTTCTTTTCTATGCAGTCCGACAGTGATCGCCCAGGCTTTAGGCCCAGTAGTTCCCTTAGTTAGGGTGCAGCCCTACTGCATGACGCGACTGACTCGCTAATACTCCCGATACACACAATTGAATGCATGCAGTCGGGGCACGGTACCACTCGCGTGGTAAAATTAAATTCTTCGGCTTGAATTGTATTGATAGCTGAGAATAGCGTTCAACACATTGACTGACTTAGATAGATGTAACAGGAAGTGATTGCATACTGAATGAAGTAATGCGCTTTTGTGCTGCAAGGTAATTTTCTTATCCATTATTAGTGTATATGTTATGTTATCCATTAGTAGTGGCGGTGCTTGGTAGGTCTATGTCCAGTAATGGATGTCTTTCGGCTGAAATGATGATGATGATAATGATTATTGCGAATGATGGACAGTTTAAAAATAAGTATATGAACCTATTCGGGTGAACTCTCGCCACGAACACCAATAGAATAGACATCACAAAACTAGAAAATGTTGTTAAGTCTCGAGGATGAAAGACCTTAGATATATTGGTAGACCTTTGTTTAGATGCCCAAGCTATTTAATTTAGTCTTAACACATTTTATCCGGTAACACAAATCTCCTCCGTAACTAGAAGTTAAAATCTCTAGACGCTGGAGTTTAATAAATAAATTCTCCATTGCTCTACCGGCTAGGAGAACGCCAAAGTTTTCAAGCCAAAATCCTTTAAATAAAATAAAGAAAATTCCGAAAGCCGGGAACCTGTTTTAAAATAGATACTTTTCAAAAATTCATAGTCGAAATTAAGGTTCAAATTGTAATTTTAGAGCTGATAAGGAATTCACCTTGTGAATGAGAACTGTATATTTGAAATACGATGAAGTTTTCCATTTGCCTTCCAACCGTCTTGCTCATTGGATTGACAGTGCCGCAGCCAGCAATCCCTCGGCAAATACGAACGTTTGCGTTCTTTTACTGTTATTATGTTACCGTCTATGGTGACATTATTAAGCAATTAGTCCTGACGAAGTGACGATCTACCTGTATCACCTGTAATTTCTACGCAAAGTGATAGTTTACTCGAGTGCCCATGTGTATAGACACATTACTGTGATTGTGATTTACTTAGCTACTAATTATACGCTGTAGGTTTGATTATTACAGTTTACTTGTGGAGTTATCGGTTAATTTTAATCATGACAAATGGAGCTCATTGAATTTTCTACTCTTATCTCAGACGCATAGTAGAAGTAATTACGTACGTACCAATAAAATACAAAACACGAAACATGCAAGTTTAAACAATATACCTATTTAAAAAATGATAGTAAAACTGTATCAGCAGGTAAACTGAAAAATGATAAGTTTTTATCTCTTCTCTTGCTGGATCTACATCCATCAACAGAACTGCACATAATACACCAGAGCCAGCCATACCATAAGAATTTGAAACTAAGTACGTCAGGCCGACCGAAATATATGCGTACGTACGCGCCTCGCGGCTGTCGGCAACCCACTGAGAAATAGGTCCGGTAGGTAGTTAGCGCGCGTAAGTACATGGAGTGATTTATCTGGTAGTCACGCGAACGAAGTCGCGGGGCACGTCTAGTAACTTAAATAAATTACAAGCCGACCCACTAAAAACTGATAAATAAAAACCTTATTTACAAAAAAAAAAAAAAACAACCGACTCGCGACTTCCAAAAAAAAAACCACTACAAAGTGAAAAATAACTTTAATTTCGGACATCGGTGGCAACAAACTAAAATATAAAATACATACAGATCCAAAGACAACGATTTCCAAAATTAAAGTAATTTTTCACTTTGTAGTGATTTTTTTGGAAGTCGGTTGTTTTTTTTTTTTTTTTTTTTTTGTAAAAAGGTTTTAATAAAATCTTATTGTTTTACACTCATCATTTTCCTTTGGCGCTTTATGGTTCATAGAAATGTTCAAACTTACTATATTAACAATAGAGCTAGCAAGACAGAAAAAATTGTATACCCTTAATAGCTTAATCCCAAGTTAGATCGTCAGCTCACCAAAATAGCCCACTTTACGAAAAATTTCGTTATTTTTCAACAAAAAAAACCTAAGAATCATGACAGCTCAAGATCACGTTGATATCAATCTTACATAATTTCGTTGCTCAATTTCTTTCAGTGATGGAGAAAATTGTCGGTCATCACGTCTTTGTTAAGCGCGTCCCTATCAGACTGCCGTCACCGTAAGCTGTCATGGCCACTTCAACTCGATACCAGATTAAAGGCTAAAGAAATATAAAAGGAAAATTAATGTCTATTGCTCTTTTGATGTGGATTTGCGAACAAAGAGTATATAGGTAGGTACAATATGTGAAAGAAATTGAATGAAACTTCACGTCTTTGTGTACTAAGGCTCTAGAGTTCGTTAAGTCGAGTTTTTTACGATTCGCGAGTGGATTCGTTTGCGAGGGCCATTGTTGGTGTCGTTTAACAATATGCTTCGGAGAAATTCACGATTTCGTTTCGCTTTTCTTTGTTAAATGATTTCTTGGGACCAAGTATACGGTACCTACTGTTGTTATTATAATAAATAACAAAAGTAATTTAAGACACCATTGTAACATGTTTACGAAGAGAATATTGCAGCGCCCGCAGTGTTTCGATGTAATTTTAGGTATAGGCCGTAGTTGTGTATCAAATGTGGAAATTAGACATAATGAAGTTAGTTCCCGTTCCTCTAGGCAGAACAGAATTGTTGCTAGCTTATGGGCCTGAAGAGGATTTAAATTAGAGGAAGAGAGATGTGTTTTCTAGGAGTCCATTACCATCCTTTGAGAGTTTGTATACTGGCTCCACTGTACTTTATAATCCGCGCGTCCGAAGCTTCACAATTTTATAGCGTATAGATGTCTTCGTGTAGAACACTTTTGCAAAATGACACAGCCAGCAAATGCATAGTTTTCGAGAAAATAAATAGTAAAGTTTCAAAAATTTACACATAACTACGAAATAAAATTTAAATTTTTTGACATTTTACAACAGACAATGAATGAATTTCATTTGGTTGTTCCATGTTACGTTCAGACAAATCGACAGCGGATTTTTAATGGTTTTTAGTATAAATATTGTAAGTTTTTACTTTAATGGATTTTTAAATATCTGCTACCGCAATGAATGAACCTGAATTATAAAACTAAAGTTTTATTTGTATTCTTTTAGGTTGTTGGTACCGAAACGTAATCAAATGTAACAGGCGCCAACGTTTGACAGATGTTACTCACTTAGTAAAAAGGCAATGAAAACTTAGGATGCAAGAGCGAGCAAAGCGAGCTCGGGACTTGGAGCACCCTGACTCGGAGAGGTTAGGTTAGTTCGTGGTTTTTTTTGTTTAACCATTCGGTAATAGGAGCCCCAGTCAGCGGGGCTCCGTCGACCACGCTTATTTTGAGACATCTGTCATTGACCTTGAAAATGCTCTTGACCAAGCTTGTCACAAGGTAATATTTTAAGATTTGAGCATTTTGTTGGTTTGTTGACCTTGACTTTTGGGGTGTTGACCTTGGCCTTGAAAATGTCATTGACCTTATTATTGTTTAAAACCAATTTAGATCCGCGACGTGAAGTTTTTTTTTTCTCGGCTGCAATAGATTTGCAGGTTTTGGGGATTTCAAAAATACACTAAAAAGGGTATATTCTACCAAAAAAAAATTGCTACTTTAAAAAATCGGTGGTTTATAAAGCACAGTGCTTTCTTCCTGTTTTCCTTCGCCGTTAATTGCCTCAACATTGAAAAATTACTGGCCAAATGCCATGCGAACAATTTTTACAAAAATTGTTTACTTCAAAGCCTGAGACGAAATTGAAGATTAATGTTTGATTAGCCTTTAAATAAATAACATTCTCAAGGGCCTCTTACATGCTCGAGTACTTAATTTGTTCCTAAATCTCTTGAAATGGAGTTAACGATTTGGGTCAGATATCGTTTATACCAGAGTAGAGGAAATTAGAACACGAGAAAATATTATAAACAAGATTACCTGATAAGGTACACAAATATAGCCACTACTAATATACACACACATACATACATACATAAACTCACGCCTTCTTCCCATGGGGGTAGGCAGAAACTACAGAACGCCATTTGTTAGGATCCTTACGTACTACTTTTAGTCCTTTTGCTTCGGTTACGTTCACACATCTAGTCATACGCGCACGCCGGTTGCGGGTACTACTAATAGTATAATCCTACGAAAAATAATAGGCAGGCATGGACACTGCCGACAGAAGTGAAAACTTAAAACATTAACATGTACACAGGCCGCTGCGCGTCGCCAGTCTGGCGCAACACGTCACATTAGCATGTCGGTGACGCAAGCATGTCGCATGTCGCGAACCCGTAAGATTATCCCCTACCAAAAAGCGCTCAACGCGCCTAATGAAGTTTTCACTTCAATAAGACTTGCACGATTATGCAATAAGCACCGGTAATTATCTACACTGGATTAATCAAAGTCGCCGAAACCTGTACTTAGTTAAGTTTATGTAATGAACCACTGTAATTTACTTTACACCGCACACCTTCAGTTAATTGCTTTGTAAAGCAAGACTTTACATAACATGCTACATATTTGGGCACAGTAAAGCTACACATGGGTACCAATGTATATTATGTCTAACGGTATAAGACGGTCCTCAGACTGCCTTGTTGGTCTAGTGGTCGCAAGCGCTACTGCTGAGCATGAGGTCCTGGGTTCGATTCTCAGATCGGCAAAGTGTTATTGGATTTTTCTATCTGGAATCTCTCAGTAGCAGCCCGGAGTCTGGATTTGTGCCCGGTTGATGGCAATAGGCTCGCCTCTTATTACATGGGACTTAAGCGTCACTAGCGAAATGTGGGTGTACTATAGGTACACCTCTGCCTAATCTTTCTGGGAATACAGGCGTGATGTTATATTTATATAAAACGGTCCTGTTATGGAATTAATACGCTTCGAGGTGAAACTGCACTTCTGCACTTCTGCATACAAGAGTATATCAGCACGAACTATGTTAAAGAAAATAGCTTATGTGCACGTAAAAAGAATGGCCCATCAGTGAGATAGTAGCAGGCAGCACTGACTGCCCACAGTGCGCCGGACCCACATCAACTTACCAATTTTGATAAAGATTAAAATAAACCAGTTTTAGTTACTCGTATTAGGAATCGGACATTCACCGCTGACTTGTCTGAGCTAGCCCTTAGACCGTACAAACGCAGACTAGACGGACACGTGTTAACTCGCTCACGTTATCAAATCCTCACCACTACGCTATACTAGCTCCTGAACACGTTCAGACTACGTTCAACTAATTAACATAAGACTATGTTGCATGCGAGGTCAGGACTTCAAGAGCAATGTCAGGGCTTGCGTGATCTTCTACAGTATCGGATGAGCCGACGGGTCGAGGGGAAAGTAGGGTTATACTGTTCCTACCTTATTTGATGTTTGTTAAAGTAATTGGTATTATATAATACGCGGAAAATATCAAGTCAAATCAAATCATTTATTAGTTTGGAAGGAGGTTAGATTAAGGAATTCGGTAAATAAAAACTTATTTAGTAAATTAATAACAGAAAGACATTTCAGCTTTGTGTCAAAGATGGGCAAGGCATACGAAAGTTGCATGTCTATAAGCCGAGGTTATAACTTTCCATCTGGGGGGCAATTCCCGTATTTTTAAGAACGTTCGCATTACGATCTCAGTCTCAATCTGTCAAAAATACCTCTGATTTCCCTACATTTTTGTCAAGTTTTTGACACTGATTGTCCCTGAGATGAGTTTGCGACTTGAATTTGAACGATTTTATGTACGAGAATTGGCCTTCAGGTGTGCCGTTTGGTCTTTTTCCGAACTTGTCCGAAAACTTTGTATTGCTTGGCAACTTGACAGGTAAAAAAGTACTGCTTCGATCTGCAGAACTGAACTATAGGTACGTTGTTATTAAGTCTTATCGTGAGCTGCCTCATAATGCTTGTAGGGATACGCGGGAGTCGAAGATGGAGTCAGAGAAATGTGAAGAGAAACGAGTTAAAGTTGTTATATTTTTTCTTTGTTTCTTAGTCATTCCCTGCTAAGGACATTGTGTGGAGCGACCTTCTGAAACAACATTTCCATGTTAATTAGGTACCATAGTTCATAGGTACACGTGTCGGTGCAAGCGGCGCAAGGTCAAGTGCATTGTCAGGGCGACGAAGTTGAGTGCGTCAAGTTCACTTCCCCGAAGAACGTTTGGTCGAAAGAACGATAGACCAAAGAACGTTCGCCCGAATGATCGTTTGACAGATGAACGTTTGACCGAAAATAAGCTGGTTTAATAAAATAGTCGCAAGCCATGGCATGATTTTTTTTGCATTGGACGTTTCATTTCGTTTAAAAGTGTTCATCGGTCAAACGAGCATCTGATCGATTATCTGGCTATTCGTCAGGGTTTGACAAAAAAATAGGAGTTCGAAAACACTTCTTGCAATCCTATCGCAGTCCCCAGAAGTTCCCGTCGTTCAAGTGAACTTATAAATTAGGTGCGTCTAAAAAGACATACCTAATTTATAAGTCATATAAAGTCATAGTATTTCATGCGTGTTGTGCTTTTTATTTTTATTCTGGGCTTTTGCCCAATCCATCCCAGCTTATTACGATATTCACAACTACATTTACCGATTCCATGAAAGGAATTAATCACGAATTCATCTTTCATGAAACATTAATGTCACAAATTATAAATATTTGATGTGAAAGCAGTAATTTTCGGAAATCACGACGTTTGTGACCGAGCTGTTTTCTAGGAAATCGCAATTTGTAATATAATTCGCAAACAGTCGCTGGTGGCCGACGCCAATTCCGGGATAAAGTGGTTCTTTATAAAGAAAATGTGTTTGTTTTTGTATTGCAAACACGAGAGTCCATTATTTGAAACGTTTCTTCCTCGTATTTGAAATACGAAAATTAAAGAATAAACAGTAAATTGGGGCTTTATAGAATGGATTCTGTTCATTCGTTTTTACTGCGAATTTTGAATTACTGTTTGGTATTTAGCTTTAGAACCATTAGCATTTCGACTATTTGTGGTAGGTATGGATTGCCAGAGACAGATCTTTAATTAAATATTATAAGACATCCACGAAAGTTTTCTTTTGCAACACTCCTTAAACCTATCTAGAATAAAGGTACAATTTAACCCGAAGAAAAACATGAAATTTGTGAAAGTCAGGCAAAGGTGACGTAATGATGAAAGCATTTACTTGGTTGCATGCTTGAATTTCAGGTTAGAGAAAGCGTTTCGTTTAAAAATAGAAGAAATCCTTCAGCCGCGCACTAGCATGAAACTAGGGTTAAACGAAATTCGCGTGGAGCAAGTTTTGAACTTAAATGAATGAATTGAAAGAATTAGGTTGTTTTTTTACAAAAAGTGACAAGGGCTGATATTAAAATCGTGGGCTGTCGGTCCGGCCTTTTATTGTAACTAAACACGTGCGAGTGGGTAGCCATCTACTTAATAATAATTATAAATCACAAAGTAGCTATAAGTAACATATTTATTATAAATCAACGATTTAATTATTTACAAAAGAATTAGTTGGTACGCCAGAATTGACCTTTAAATTAAAACCTCGTTTATAAAAATATCGGTAGGAGTAGTGTGGGACGCCCCCCAGTAGATGGTTCGGACAAATTGGATGCGGAAGGCGGAGGGCAGGTGTTGTGGCGCAGCCTGGGAGAGGCCTATGTCCAGCAGTGGACTACGATAGGCTGAGTTGATTACAAAAATATGTAAACCACAATCCGCGTTAATACAGGATCGAATTAATGCAATCCCGTCTTAATCTCCAACATATTATTTGCATAAAACCATTCGTGTTTATTACATCACATAACTGATAATTTTCCAATAAATGCTTCAAGTGGGCACATTAGGTGTACCAGCAACTACTTATATGATATATCAGCAACAATTACCGTCCAATAATAGACTACTTCAGCCATCCCGTGTGGTAAGGTAATGGCAGTGAACTTGACGTGCTATTATTTTGGGAAATCCTGTTTTGTCCAAAGAAACTCCAGATGATCTACATTGGTAGGTACCTACTCGTGGTTTACTTGCTACGAGTACGTGACTTATGGCGTCTTAATATTTATCCTGTTTACAGCATATTATTTTCCTTATTATATTTTTTTCCGATCAAAGAAAATTGCCATTTTGCTTTTATTTCTCCATATAACTTCTTCACCAGAGTACCAAATACCACCACTAGTCGGCAAGAGTTTGTTCTAATACAAGAAAAAAACAAGCCTTTATTTATTTAAACTTCATGTACATTAGTGGTACATATATAGACAACTTACGGCCGAACCCAGTAACCTATATTCAGTAAAAGACAGATCGCTAATGATGGTAGAAAGTATAATTCTATCTGTCCTTATGTCAGGCCGGCAAGATTCCATAATCTCATATAGATTATTGGGTCGTTAAAACCATAGATAGATAGGTTTTTCTATCTCCAGCATGCCAAAACTGGTGATAGATAGGTTATTGGGTTCAGCCGTTAATGCCACAAGGCATTTTCTACCGTCAACCCTTGGATTAATAAAAATACAACTTTGTAATAGGTGTACAAAAAATAGATAAAAATAAATCCATTTTGTGGTCGAAATTATTGCGGTTGAGTCAAGTAGAAGAAGCTCCCGGCAACAACGACATAAATACACCCGCTACAAAAGTGCGGTTTCCTAATTAAGAGGCAGTCGTCACAAAATGTCACAACGGGGACCAAAACGCGGACTAGCTAAACGTACGAGTAATTGAAGGGAAAAGTCGCGCGGGAACGTAGGAGTGGGTACGTTAAACAAAAGCCTCGCGAGGCCCACTGGATACTGTACGGTAGCCAAGCGAGGGAGTTTATGGGATATTACAACTACTATCAAGCTTCTGATAGTTTGGATATTTCAGGTTTTGCAGCATTATGCTGAGCGATAGTCGGTTTGCGTGGATGTGACGCATATTTCCCCCAAGTTGTTTCTTTCTTGTGTTTGTGTTCTTTCTTTGCGTCATGTTTACCGCCAATAAATGTATTTTCTTTCATTTTTATTCTTTTTATAAGAATAAGGCTTACCTACAACACCTACCCCAAAACATATAATAGTGTCTGTCATTCAATTTTAGTGACCACTAGCTGACCACCCGGAACTTCATCTTAACTAAACAGCCACATTTTTATAAAACTCCTTCGGCCCCCGACCCGGCGCATCGCATCGCATCGCTCGCCCGCGCTGTTACTTCGTTTTCGCGTTCTTTTTGTTTTTTTTTTCTTTTTGCACGACTCCTAAGGGTCGTAGCATGATGTTAATAGCCTATAACCTTCCTCAAGAATTCGGCTATAAAATTAAACATGTGTTGTGTGTGTCAGGGCTCTCAAGTTGACACCAGGTAGACAATTATAAGTTCGGAATTTCGTAGTGTAGGAACTAAATACAGAAAAAAAAAAAATAGAGAAACAAAATAAACTAATCAAAGAGAAAACCATTTGTACAGTGTTATTGTATGTGTTGTGTTGTGGAACACAGCGGGCTTACTTAATTTATATTTAGAGTACTATTATAAATAATCTATGTTATTTAAAGTTTTATGAAATATCTATAACAAAAAATACATCAAACCAAAGATTAAAATCTGCCAAAGTTCATTTGTTACCGCGTCTCGTTTCTACAAAAAAGCTGGTTACGTCAGTCACAGTCGAAATGTCACTAGGCCGACAGCACTAACTGGGTCACCTTATTAAAGGTATGCAACATCAAATAAAAAGATACAGAAGGCCTACCGTGAGGGGCTCGTGGCTCGTCAACTGTTACACAAATAGAACGTTAAAGCAAATGTAACAAAATGCCTCTCTGCTGTCGACCGGCCTCCTAGAGGCCAGTAACTATAGAAAGGATGGTGGGCGATAATGGTCCCAGTACCACCAGCCACTAAGTGTGAATTACTTAAAAGAGCAAACAATACTGAATCTTTTTTATTATATCACCATCAAAATATATCCGAAAGGAACCGATCTATGTGTATCAAAATTTTTGTTCTTTAAATTAATTATTGATCGAGTTTGAGTGCATTCTTTAAAATAAAGATTTAACAATAATAAATAGCTAATAAAACAGTGTAACATTACGAAATTAAAGATTGAAAAATACATGGACACTCTTCCCTCGCAACATGCGCTGGTGTTAGTCTCGCCGTCGGCTCGGCGCAGTCCTGCACTTTATTGTTTAGGGTTCTGTGCGCTAGCTTCTGTTAAGTTTTTTTTTCGACCGGCACTGTCTCATGGGAAATAAAGTATTCTTATTCATTAGTTTATTTTTATTTTATCTATCTATATATAAATATATGTAATTTCTAACCAAACTTTAATTGAAACCCCAATCTAAACTGTTTTATACGTGTCACAACCGTAAAACCCTACTTGAACTAACCTAACATTATAATAACTGAATAACCCTGGGACAGATTTTGATGCGCCTTGACCTGAGTAAGGGGAGAAGTAATGTTTTCAAAACTACAGTGGTTTTAACTTTGGTAGTAGTGGGACCAGCTCCCATACATTTTTGCCCACCATCCTTTAATTGTGTATCATGACAGTTGAAGGTTAATTTGCCGTTTAGGAACTGTTTTATAAATACATAGTACTTACCATCGAGGCTGGTTCCAGTTTCTAAATAAATGTACCTATCCGCCAACCATCTGCACAAATTTAAAAGTCTTGAAAGATCGCGTCATTGCAGTCGCGGATATTGTTGTTCCGTCTTTAGCCAGAAAAGCTGCATACTTGGCGATATCATTACTTAGGATTGCCGAATGATTAAGAAACGCCGAAGGCTGCCATTTCAAAGCCCCTCATAGACAAAGGAGGGTGGGTCACAAATTATTGTTAACATCAAACGTTTACCGGTGGTAGCCCCAAAACAGCTCCTCAACAATGCCGGGTCTTCTGTGTCCTATCTACTCTGTGTCAGCAGCTTCGTTACTTCAATCATACCTTTGCCATCTGCCGCAAACTAATTAAACGCTTTGCTAGTATTAATGAGTGTCGCTAATTTGCATGGCATTATGCAGAGACACCTGAATCAGCATCAACTTGTCTTGATGATGGGACGTTTTGTTTAATAAGGTTTTGACCCCTCTAGAGTACCTATATTACCCACCCGGAAATGGCCTAGTTCTGATTGCTTGAAGTTTTAGTTGTGATAATTTTCAAGATGAAAGAAATAAAATACATATTTTTTGTACTACGAGTAAGATAAATTATTTGGTAAAACAAGGTAACCGTTGTGTGTGATTTCGAATGTTTTTATTTAACTTAACTAATCAAAGAAGGGACCTTAAAAGTGGTGGTACATCTACCACCATTTTTAAGGTCCCTTCTTTACGTAACTGGATTATATGTAGGTATTTTATGACTAAACCCACCCATATATAACTAGTGATAAATGATTAAATAGATAATTATTCATGTGAATACAAGATTAACTTGATGCTAAGTTTTACGACATTATACAACCGATCTCTTTCCTCCATGAGTGCTCAAAACTTTATCCATTGCATTAAGTTTATCACCCAACTCTTACGTAGATACTTTTCTGCGCTTTACACTTCAAATTCAAAAAGCAAAAATTTCTCGTTGCGGGCGATAAAAGCGACGACGAAAACAAAAGAGCTTGTGAGTAGTACAAAATATCGTAGGTATCTACAGTAGCCAATCTAAAACAGAACTTCACAGTTAATACTGAACTGTCCATAGACGGCAGGTGCGTGCAGGCAAACTCTTTGCAGTAGGTTCCTACCGCTCTAATACTGGTCTACGTTCACCAGTTTGGCGAATGGCAGCAACCTACAATGAAGCATTCGAACACATATACATACATATTTACATGCTCTTTGAAAAGGTTTCGTAGCCTTTTGTATGAGACACTCTTAGACTAATTGTTGTTTTTTTTTTATTAGTGTAACTGTCATGCATGTTTTATTTATTAATAGTTAATCTGTGACCAGCGCTGTGGGCTACTTACATTATTACTTAAGTTATTTATGTTTTTCTGTTTGTAATACTTCGTAATGTAGCTGTTTGTTTTTCCAATGGAATAAAATAAAATAAAACGGCGTCCGTCTGTGAACTTTACACGAAAGTACTTCAATGTTCCACTCAAACTGCGCAGTACTCAGCGCCTGATAAATTATGTATCGTTAATTTCCCGAGTTTTCCTAATTACGCTACTAAAGGGCAACATTATGATACAGAATGTAAACAAAGGATAGTTAATAATGTACTACATGTTTACAGTCTACTGCCCCCACTGCGGCTAGGATTAGCACGTAATCCAGGATCAGATGGTTCACTCAATAGGATTATCTGGCTACTTTCGGTTGTGTCTGCTCTTGTCACTTTCCTGACAAATTAATGGTAGATTTACGAATTCAGAATTGTTTGTTTTCGAAAAATTGGAAGGCTGTAATAATTTATTCGTAGGGTGCCGTGAGTTGGATAACTTTTTAATCAAGCTCGTCGAAAACGTAGGTTCGTATCACGCTACCGTACAGCGACATCGCAAAAAAATTCAGTTCCCGCTCTCGGACAGTTTAAGAGGAGAGGAAATCAATGCATCTAGCTTTGATCTTCGAATTTGCGCTGAGAAAAAATAATATTTTACGTGAGCACACTCATAAATCGTACTACAAAGATGTGAATTCCTTCATAAACACTGTTAAATATTTGTTCAAACATTTGACGTATCATTTATACCAACGTTTCCTCTTTCAATAGTGGTTCACAATACATTATGAGGGCGAGGCTTTGCGAACTATCTGCAAACATGGCCATTAGTCGGCAGCAGTGGCATCCTGGCCTAGTTGGCGTAGTTTCCACGTCGATAAACAGTGTTCACACAACAGGAAGATAGCTCGCTTACATTGTATGCTGCCCTGGTACCTACGTAGCGAACAGATCTGCCACTTGTTTCGTTTTAATTAGAATCCTTAGGAGACTTTCGTATTTTTTCACAGATGTGATGAATTCGTACCAATCTCGTGTGATGAATTCGTAGTTTATTTAACCGGGAACATTCGCTTGTAATGTAAAGCTGCGTTTTCACTTAGCTTTCTAAACAGTTCTGAACGAGCAGGCGTTTGTACGCGTTTGGACTCGGCGAACGAATGCTCGCTCGCTCATTCGTTCAGTAAAAACGACGTCACGGCGAGCGAGCATTCGTTTTCGCGTTGTAGTGAAAACAGATGTTTTCTGTTTTGAGCGAAAACACCGGCAGACCAGCAAACATTTGCTCTGAACAAATGTTCGCTCGGCAGGGTATAGTGAAAATAGATGTTCTCTGTTTTGAGCGAACATAGGCAAAGAGCAAACATTTGCTCTGAACAAAATGTTCGCTCGTCATGGTAATGAAAACGCGGGTTAACAGTTCAGATTCGAGCATTACAATGCGCAACCTGTAATGATACAATTTGTAACATTACATTCACCGGGAGCATTCGCCTGTAATGTTCGCATTATAATAGTGGTGAGTGGGAGTACCCGTGATACAGTTTGTAACATGGCATGGATGCAAATCTTATCGAATCTTAGATTGTTACATTACAGGCGGATGCTCGTCAGTCAGTGAGGCAGGATTGTAATGTAATGCTCGAATCGAATCTTGAATTGTTACTCCAGTGAGGGAATACTCCAGTGAGGGAGCACCTTTATGTTTAGTGACTGAATATTTTTAAATACATTTGCAAGTTAAATATTACCTGCAAATTGATGGTAAAATTCACAGAATAAGAGCGTTGCATTAATTCAGTTTGAATTTGTTTCCATTCATGAATCCAGATGGAGCCCGCACTAATGAACGATTTGTCTGTTTTGTTGTATGAAAGGCGCGTTTTATATCGAAACCCTTAAATGTTACATATATTTAACCCTACGTATCTACGCGAGAACGCGGAACGCAGAACTACGCGAGACAATGGCTTTATAATTGTTTAATTAATTACATACGGTACTGTATTAGCTTTGAAGTTGTTCCATAGCTTCGATTCTATAGACAAGTACAAAACACGTATTGCTGCCGGCGCTAAGCCGATACCGATAATAACGGGTTGCAATAACAGTTGCTGTAACAACGATCCGTTCGCGGGCTGTAGCAATGTGATAACCCTACCGTGCAACGATTAATTATTTTACATCGCTTAATTGTTCGACAGTTTGTGTCGGTAGGGAACATTTAGTGATATCATTTACTTTTGGCAGATAATGCACTAAAATTATAACACATAACATCACGCCTTGTTTCCCCGAAGGGTTAGACAGAGGTGTACCTATAGTACGTACACCCACATTTCAGCAGTTAATGTTTAACTCCTATGTAATGGGGGCGAACCTATTGCCATCTACCGGGCACAAATCCAGACTCCGGGCAGCTACTGAGAAATTCCAGATAGAAAAACCCAATAACACTTTGCCCAACCTGGGAATCGAACCCAGGACCTCATGTTCAGCAGTAGCGCTTGCGACCACAAGACCAACGAGGCAGTCAATAGACTAAAATTATAATACCTACTTAATTTAAAAATGGGAGTTTTACGTTGGAATGATCTACGATTGTTCTCGTCGTATCGAAGTCTGTGGTGGAATTGGGTGTCCAGCATAATATGAAAACCAATCTCATCTATGGCCAATTCCATGAAATCTGAAACCTAATCATTACTATTCTCTATAAATGTTAATATTTTTAATTAATAATAGTTACCTACTGTTTATTATTTTAAATCACAGTTATTATGGCACCACCATGTCCAGTGGTATTTATCGTTGAACATGTTTCTAATTGCTTTTAATAGAGCAACAAGTTTTAATTACTAAAATGTGCAAGAAGTTTCCTCGGGCGTCAGTTCCATATAAACGTTTCGCTAAATTGCTACAAATTTATTTTTAACTAGCTGCTGCCCGCGACTTCATCCGCGTGGACGTTAATTATTTTTCTAAAATAAATGTAGCCTATGTTACTCCTTATAATGTCAGCTATCTGCCAATGAAAGTCCCGTCAAAATCAGTCCAGCCGTTTCGGAGATTGGCCGGAACAAACAGACATATAGATAAAAAAATAAAAAAATGTTTTTTGTCAGTACCGTATATACATTTTTACTTTCATATGCATTTAGTAAAAAGGTGTTATTTTGACATTACAAACAGACACTTCAATTTCATTTATTAGTATATATCTATGCCACTTAGGTACAGCAGGCCGCACGTCAGTGGTAACCTTGACCTTGATTGACATTGAGCTGGTCTAGCGTAGTACGGAGTTTTAGTACAAGTTTTTAATTATACATATATATTCACCCGACCGATTTCGGTCACGTTGGCCAATCTCAACGGAGATTACCAAGGTACGCGGGATTTATTATGTTGCACAAGTGTGTACGCAAGCAGAGGGGCGCTCTCTCTTCCCTCATTCTCATAGTCTGATGGGACGGCAACCCGACATGACCGGGGAGGGATCAGGCGCAGGACCAACGGCTTAACCTGCTTTCCGAGACACGGGAATAGATATAAGCATTAGAATAAGAGGCCAACTTACACCGGTTGTACAAAACATAGGGGTTTTATAAGTTTAAAGGTTTTGTCTTCCTGTAGTATTATCATCATGAGCCTTTAACAGTCCACTGCAGGACAAAAAGCTCTCCAAGTGTACCCACAAACTTTTATCATAGTCAAATAAACTTGATGATGCCGATGTATGGACGGCAGCACATCAAGCTACTACAATCTGTCAAATTTCCTTAATACATTTTCAACTTTATCGCTAAAGCATTAGGTTCAAGGTTGATTGGGAAAATTTGACAGTTTCGGGTAGCTTGACCTGCTGGCGTCTGTACATACCAAAGTTTTTTTTGAAAGCTGGTTTAAATTGGGAAAGAACCATAGCTATGTGATTTTTAACTGAGTAGGATTGTGAAATGGGTGAGACTTCGTCACCATCACCTGCCTGGTTGGCTTTTTGTCAATTGGGTTTTAATATTTAACCTTTTACATTGAGTGACTGCCTTCACAACCCAACCGTTACTGGGTAACACGATACCCCTCGGTAAAACTGGTTGACAAACAAATGATAATCAAATACTGCTAAGTATTTTGGTACAAAGGTTTACTTCGCATAAAAGATATAAAAGCTATCAATATCACTTTTAATTAATTGTCCATATTTAATTTCATTCTAATATTCACGTCGTTCTAATTAGCCGCTGTCATGTTTCGCACGCGACCGTGTCTCGTGACAAATAACAATACAACTAAACAATAACGCAAAAAGCTAGAAACAAAATGGACGACCTACAGAGCTGTGTAAGAACAGAAAAACTTGTAAATCTAATTAATACAAAAAGCTAGGTTTATTCGGGCTTGAATACAAAAAGCTACGTGAATCTAGCTTTTTGTATTCAACCCTATCTTTTTGTGCCTTAAACTGTGTGGAATGAGCGGTAGTCTAGACTGAAGTTTATTTTAAGAGTTGACCTAATTTCTATATTAAACTTATCTACCTCTCAGAGCGGAAAAATAATTGATTATAGAAGACCTCCCTGGTATGTTGATAATTAAAATAGTATTCGGAGTTTATTTTATGTTTACTTGTTTAATTTGAAGCCCTTGTAATAGGGGACGATCGTGTAGCTATTTACCAAACATAAATCCAAACCCGAACCACCCTCCGAGAATTTTGTGGAAAAGAGAACTCAACAGATTTTTTTTTATAACATATAAACTCAATAGTACCTTATTAAAAAAAATCTCCACATAATCACCTCTTAAAAACCATCCATCCATTACAAAAAGCAAATTCACTCACGGAATACCTATACAATATCCCGGTATTCCTAATTAGATCAATACCGGGTATTAGCTCAAGTCGGCTGAGCAAGCGGCCCGCAGAGAGACGGCCCTCGTCGGCGGCCCGCGGAGGAACGGTCCTCATCGGAGGCCCATCGAGTCTCGATGATTTCCTTCCCCCACCACTTCACAAGAGCACCCTCTTTGTACTTGTAAACGGACTTTGTGGAACTGAACTCGACGCTCAGGTTTGACAGACGTTTAAGATGTTACTTTGGAATTGAGAGTGGTTTGAATCGTAGTTACACGTTTTTTCACGTCCTTTTGAAAGTTATCTATGTATATATACATATACTGTGATTAGTAAACGTTTTACGCGAAAGTCATGGGTTTTACTGACTTACCTACTCACCCGCATGTGTAATCCATTCGAGTTGTAGGTACTTACATGTAAACCTCGGCAGAATTTGTCTCAATTTCTTATCTAGTTAGATTGATAATTAATATACTTTTATGATAATAAGGTGCCCACTTATTTGTTTTACCGATGTTAATAAACTACTTACTAAAGCCACGAACTGTCAGCTTTTGTGTAAGACTCGGGATTAAGATGTCTTTGAAGAGTGCAGCTGTACATTTTCGTCTAACCCCTCGGACGTATACCTAACCAAAGTCCCTACATAATATAGGCGTCCATAGATGTGTGTTTGATTAAATTTCAAGTGCAGGGAATCCCACAGATTCAATAATATGATAAAAATGGATACAATGAACAACTGCTGGATTTTGTGATCCTAAATAGGTACATAACAAAGACTCTTGTCGTAGTAATAGTCTACTTTAAATACACAAGGTCTATCTACTCATACAAGAAATTTTTGAAGGGGTCATTGTACTCATCATTATGAACAACTTTTACTATGGGACCAAACGTGAAATAGCGAAAAAATACAGCGGTTTCCTACATTTATGTTTGCACTAGCTGTGCCCCGCGACGTTGTTCGCGTGGAAGTCGTAAGATACACAATATACTAAAATAACAGCCACATTTTAATAAAACTCCCTCGTCCTCCGACCCGTCGCGTTGCATCGCCCGCCTGCGCGATTGCTTCGTTTACTATTACTTCGTTTTCGCTTAGTATTCTTTCTGACTTTTTTATTTTTGCTCGGCTCCTAAGGGTCATAAGAAATTTTAAAATCCGACTGTTTGTTCACAATTTCATGGATTTTAATTTTTTTTTGCGCGGAACCCTAATTATTTTTGTAAAATAAAAGTAGCCTAAGTTACTCCCCGTAACACCAGCTATCTGTCTGTGAAAGTCCCGTCAAAATTGATCCAGCCCTTTCGGAGATTAGCCGGAACAAACGGACAGACAAAAATTTTAAAAATTGTTTTTTTGTTACAAGTACCGTATATACTTTCTTATGCATTTAGTAAAAAAATGTTATTTTGACATCACAAACAGGTACATCAATTTTATTTATTTGTGACGATGTAATAATAACTCGTCAAAATGTAGGGAACAGCAGATTTTTAATTTTTATTTCAGGTTTGGTCCCATAGTAAAAGTTGCTCACAATGATAATAATAAATAATAAATAAATAAATAATAAAAATCTTTATTTCCAGTTTTACAATTTACATGTACCACTTAGAATACATTCCATATGTATTCTATAAATTGTAGGTTTATACAGAGTTAAAACCTCCGACACCCAAGCTAAGATTAAACATGTGTTATGGGTGTCAGGGCTCTCAAGTTGACACAAGGTAGACAATTACGAGATAGTACGAGTACAATGACCCCATATGAGATTTTGTGTATGAATAGATAGACCTTATATAATCTATTCACACTAAGGTACTACTTCTACTAAGATATAAGATAGATATCTGATAGCATAGTCTTTATTGTACACCATAAAAATTACAGATATAAATGTCGAAATTTTACACACAATGGGCGGTCTTATCGCTAAAAGCGATATTTTACAGACAACCTTTAAGATTATTAATGTGGGTACTAAATACATCTTATAACCAAGAAAAGTGTCTTCACGATTCAGACATTCTTGCGGCCATTGAACCAATAAGGAATTTTACAAAGCTAAAACTTTACTATAGTCCTTTTCTAAACTTATACATTTAGTAGAAATCTTACGAAACATGAAACAGTTCAGTGTTTCGTGAAACTTATTATCATTGTTTTCACCCTCTGGCAAAGTTTTCAGCAAATCTTTATTTTGTAAGTCCTGCATATACTGTAGTTAGCCCTAAATGGTAGAAATAACATTAGACTCTCTTTGTTTAATGAAAGTAATAATTAGCTTTACTTGGTCGGTGTTTTTCGTGAACTTTCTTGAAGCTGTAACAATAGAAAAACATTATTACACAATATAACATCAAAGCGCCTGTATTCTCCGGAGTGACGATCCCTTCTTTAGTAAAAACTTATTTTGTACTATCAAGACACTAGTCTTCCAACTAAGATCTTAGTTAGAGGACAAAGAAAAGAGCTTTCCCGTGTATTTTACAGAAAATATAAATAATCTTCAAACTGAAAATACTACCGCAGTGTACTTCAACAAACTTACTTTATCTATTTATAAAACATGATTTTTACCGACCGCTTTTCCTGAACAACTTTTTTAATTTTCGCCCGTATCTTTAGCATCACAGTAAAACCTTTCAGACAGAAAATGTGCTAAAATAAGTTTCAATTAGGCTTAAAATCACATTTAGCATAAAACGAAAAATGATAAATTTTCATCAGAATATTTTCGCAGAGAGCTTTTATCTTTTTTATGTAGTGTTTGCTTATAATTTCTTTAGTTCAACCAATCACTTTAGGTTCGGAATAAGTTTCCGAGTGCATGCCAAATCGACTAAAAAGTATTTATGTATACTCGGAATATGAAGGTATAAATTGATATTGATGTTAGGTTTATTTGTCGAATGCTTGTGGCAACAAAAGGAAATATGAGTAAGTAGGTAAGTTTTTTATTGAGTGCTGTGCATACCTGCCCGCGTAAACAAACAAAAAAAGGGTAGGGACCCTTTTTTTGGATGGGAAATCATCAAATGACTTCTCCCGCTCTGGGCGGAGCGGGAGCGTGTCTCTTACTGACTAAAACCCACCCGTGTTCCTTCAGTTGCCTGTGCCAGGGGCCACGGTAACTCTTTCAAACATCCCTTGACCCTGGCTGAACGCTTACCCTACCCTGTGGCGGCCAATCCCACATGCGAATAAGAATAAGAATCATTTATTAGTTAGCAGAAAATATACGACTATAGAACTACGCATCAAAGACCTGACGTCACACAAATCCTGCATCGCGCAAGCAGAGTCATCGTGTGGGGCAGTAGCCCACCAGATACAACACCCGTCTGGTCGGAGGATCCTCCCTTTTCTATAGGAGACGAGTGAACTTTACACCGTGCTGAACTATTCTGTAAAAACCTTAGGTGAAGTGCGCGTGAACTGAGCTGTCATTCCACCTGGTACTAGGGATTGACACTATTGACAGCTCACTTCACTTTACATGTTGTCACTGTGAAATTTTTACAGAATGCATCGGCTGTTCCTCATGCCTCTATATAATTACTATTTTAATTAAGATAAGTTTGTAGATACGTAAATACTTGTTCCCCCTTTTCCGGTTGAAAAGTTTTGCTCTATGGATCGCAGTAAATACCTCGCAAATCATGCCCGCGTAGGTCGTACCTAAATATATCAAAGTTACTAAAATCAGAATGGAGCAAACATTTCTAGTACAATTTCGTTTAAAACAGTCAAAGAAATGATCAATATCTTCAGTAGCTAGGTACCTAGGTACATTCCTTTCAATCAGCACCTCAGCTTACTCTTCAAGAATATAAACCCGTAGCAACCCATTAAGCCTACCTTTGTCCTGTAAAGAAGTACCTTCGCCATTCAACGAGTAACAGCAGCATTAAATATGAAGCTTTGAACCAAGAGACCAGATTAATCTTTTAACACCAGCTCCTCAGCTAAGAACTTAATCTTTAAGGCCTTACCCAAGGCCTTCATGTTCCAGTAATAAGAACTTTCAAGGCCAATCACATTTTATCAAGAAAGGCTGAATTTATTAAAAACATGTTCTCTGTGAAAACAAGGTGAATTTTACGTCGGAAGTTTTAACTTGCCAACGTCTAAAATGTTTAACTTTATAATATTAAAGCAACGTGGTGCGACTTGGGCATGGTTGTGGAAGAATGAGTTGACTGATTGATTGAAGGAAAAGTGACTGGTCCAAAAACAAGTGTTTTTTTCATGTTTTTTTTTAGGTTTTTCGAGCGAATACGTCAATTTGTTTTGAGCGAAATTAATATTTTTCATGACTGGTAGATGAAGAGTATAATACAAGGCTAGGTGCCTTATTATGAAGTTCTAATGCCATCGTGATTCCAGTGCGCGAGAGACCTAGCTAATTATACATGACCGTTAACACCATCCCTTTTTCGGACTGGAATCATGATGGCATTAATACTTCGTAATACGGCCCCAGGGCACAGAATTAAGATGTTTCCTTTCTAGTTTAGTAATTTTCAACAGGTTTCTTCACTTTGTGTTACGTCACAGCTTTCACCTTTATTCTAATTTGTTTCTGACTCGAAGCTAGCCTTGGCCTTCAGTTATTTAGCCTCATAGGTCACGCGCTGTTTTTAGATATTTAATTTGAGAAATAGGAAATATACATAAATCACAGGCACATGAATCTTATCTGTCTCGGCAACTAGGCAGTTTACCTTTTGTGTTGCAGGCATCTTAGGGGTCCCCGAAACGATCAATTGCAATTGATCCATTGCCATCAATTTTCTTGTAGTAATATTGTCAATCGCTTCAACTGCGTCTGGTAGACGATCAATTTGCGCATCAATGTGTATCAATCGACAATTGTGATTGATCGTTTCGGGGACCCTTTCGAAAATGGTAGACAATCGTTATTAGGCGGGTCAGTGGTATCAGTAGCATTACTTTAGTAGGTACCTATCTTGGTTTAACGAAATAAACTTTTTTTGGCTAAAAATACAGCTTTTGGCAGTACACGTGCCAACAGTCACGTTCTGCTAACAATGATCCGAAGCCACTCCACTCGTGAAACTCGTGTTTCAAAATTCGTGGAATAAAACAACAATCAACAACGTGACTCCATTAGTTTCTCTTATTTCAAAATACAACAAAAAAAGAACAATGTTTTAGTATTCTATTTTTAGTATATTTTCCGATTCCGTGATCAATATAGGTCTAGCTGTCATGACATTAGCGCGGGCCTGGGTGCGGTTCCCCGGCACGACAAAGGTCAGCTGTCACCCTGCTCGGTAGACACGGAACTACCCTGATTTATCGCATACCTACAATATTACCTACGTAAAACACAATAAACTTTTAAAACTTGTAAACATTTTTGAAGTGCTATACGTACCTACTGAGTTGACTTTTGACAATGTTATCATGGTCAATACTACATTTTGCAGTACCTATCCTCGATTACTATAAAGTTATTATTCTATAAAGGACAAATAGAATTGTCTTACAGAGTGGCAAGTTGCCAAAGCACTATTATCCACTTTGACACAACCTATCTTTTGTAAATATTCCATTTTGTAATAGCTTTTTAGATTAGTCTAGAAAAGTCTTACATGGAAAGTTGAAAACATCGCTATAGGAACAAAATCGCTGAAAATAGAAATCAATCATTAGAGCTAGTATAGTATAGTATTTGTTATTTATTTAATAGTTCAAGCACAGAAATGTACAGAGACAGACTTAATGCCATAGGCACTCATAGGGGCTGCATAGGGGCTCTGTCCAATCCAATCAAATTTTATTTTGTTTTGTTTTGTTCTAAAATCCTGTGAGGTATATCTAAGAATATTACATTCTTTTGTTAGTTCAGTGCTTACTTACGTGTATACAACATGTCCCGGAATTAACGCACATCCTCTTAAGGGGTCATTGTACTCATCATTATGAACAACTTTTACTATATGATCAAACCTGAAATCGCGAGAAAAAAACAGCTGTTCCCTACATTGTAGTTATGCGAACATAAATGTACGTACGGAACAGTTGATTTTTTTAAGTGGTTGTGCGTTAATTCAGGGTTATGTTGTAGAAATGTAGAAATAGCATCTAAGCCAATCAGGCCAAGGTTTTAAACAATCTAATCTCTAGCTCGATCTAATCTCTAAAGATGGGATCAGAAAATTACGAACGTTTACAGGAAATGAAGAAATTATTTAGTGTGGTTATTATAGTTTTAGAAAGAGTTTGTAAGTACTTGAGACATAAGTGCTACTGGTTGATATTAGAAAGATACCTTTACCTATTCATGACACACTAACAGGAAAAAAGAATAATGTAACATCTTTACTTAGGCGATATGTTATCCTTTCTTTTCGTGTTGGCTGAAATATTATTCCTTGAGCAAATATTGATAATCATCCACAGACATACGGTAGGTATCTAACTGTTATGAACAACCAAAAAACCTATAACACTACCGCCACCACCACCTCATACAACGAAATTGAACCAAATAATCTCAAAAAGCTCACAACAGACTATCATTTATAAAGCCATGCAAAAAAAAGATTACCTGCCTAATTTCAGTTTAACTCAACACAAATGTTTGGCCAACTAACGCCGATTTAAAGCTAAACATGGCGGCTAGACCGTTAAATAATTTCGCGGCATGTAAACAAAAAAAGCGACTAAGTGCGAGTCAGACTGGCACACGAGGGGTTCCATAACACCGTACAATATTTAACAATTTAACAATATTTTCTAAAAATGCCGAAAAAAACACGTTTCTTGTATGTCCCCTTTAATTTAAACGAACGTTTCTTATACCTATGTCCCATTTAATTTTTTATTTTATTTTATTTTTATTAATTTTTGTTATAGCGGGCATAGTAGTACACACTGTGTGAAAATTTCAAGTGTCTACCTACTATGGTTCTAAAGATACAGCCTTGTGACTGACGGACGGACAGCGGTGCCTTAGTAATAGGATCCCGCTGGCGCCCTTTGGGTACGGAGACCTACTGCCGAGCGATGAAAAGCTCTTTACCGAATATATCCTCAAATTAAAACAAGTAATTGGATTTTATTTCGGCTCATCCACGCGAACAGTTTGTACAGTGCCGAGTTTTAATGAGAGTTAATAATGAAAAGCGGCGTTTTTGACTGTGAAGTGTGAAATATGAATAGATCCGTAAGTTTATTTTCGTATGAAACAGCGGGGGAATATCTTTTGGAGGTTAAACATCATCCATTTGCAAAGTCTCATATATGTACGGTTCTAGATTAAACGGTGGCAAGTAGACAGACGTTGTGCAGGCTGATATTCCCACCACAGTTATTAGGGATAATGATTCCAACAACAATGCTAACATAAATCGATAACTTACTAAGTTTATTTGTTTTCTAAATAATATAAAGTCAAGAAAGATCCATAACTACGCACGACTAATACGAATCGTATCTCCACATATCATCTAACTTTTGATACCTTTATTTTGTTCTGCACAACCCGACTCCAGTTACAAATACACATACAATTGAACAACTCTCGAATAATAACTTATTTTAAATATCTAATGGATACCGGCATTAGTGTCGGTATTAAACTGCATATTTAATACAACGATTGAAACACAATACATAATTTATAATTCAAGCTACTGAAACGTTTTCCTTACTGTCAAGATTTCAGTTCTGAAGACAGGTTGATTGCTGACTAAGGGTAAGTGCACACGAGCCACCGGCCACAACCACCGGTGGCTGTCGCCTCTTGCTGCGGTGTTGAGTACTGTGGTAACGGGTGGCCGCCACCGGCCACACGTGTGCGAAGAATCCATACAAAAGCATGTGAACTGCTTGTCGCTGGGCTACCGGTGGCTCAATTCAATTCAATTAATCTTTATTACAATCCATAATGTACACATACAGATGGTAAGTATAATTATCGAAACAATTATGGACCCTGTCGGGCACAGCGAAATTTTAAATGTAGGAGAGAGGAAGAGCGCTTCAATTATTTTCTTTATTACTAAATATTTAAACATTTATTAGTTATTAAATATTATCACTCGCATTGGCGCATTAATTGACTCCTTTGCACCTAGCCTAAGTTGGCTCGAATAAAAAAAGTTAATTGGTTTGGCTTCCGAAAACATTAATACTTAATAGACTGGAAATAATCAAGGGATTATATATACATAGTTATATACTTATATAAAAAAAATCAGCTGATTCATACATTTTGGTCGAGTAGGTATTGAACTTTTGTATGAATCAGCTGATTTTTTTTCGTGATTTCAGAGTTGGTTCCATAGTGAAAGTTGTTCATATTCATGGTTAGGACACCCTGTAAAAATTTCGAGACGGTAAAAAAAATCACCAGTATACATAATTCTGTAAAGAAATAAGGCATGACATGCTATTTTTGTTGTAAATGGAAATACATTGGAATACCGACACCGACACACGGCACAGTACGGAGATCATGGTTAAAAGCGTTTTATCACACCTGCTATTGCTTAACTTAACTTTTTAAGTGACCACGAAGCTTTACCTAATGGAAAACTAAATGAATATTTAAAAATATACTAAATAACGAACGAACTAGAACATGGAAAAGGTAATTACTATTTTAGTATCTAGCTTTTTTTTTTACTGCTCCGTCGTTACAAACTTCAGTGGTTTTAACTAAAAAATACCATAGCAGCTCTTTTCAGAGTTCCGTACCCGAAGGGTACCAAACGGAACCCTGTTATTAAGCCTCCGTTATCCGTCCGTCTGTCTGTCAGTGGGCTGTATCTCATGAACCGTAATAGGCAGACAGTCGAAATTTTCACAGATGTATATTTCTATTGCCGCTATAACAACAAATATAGAACTGTTTTCTGTAGTTTTTTTTTAATTTTTGGCTCACTAGTTTCGGAAGGGGATGTGGTCAATTTTCGTCAGTTTTCTTAAATAACTGTAAAATTATTTATTTTAAAATTATAAAAAATACATTCGAGACCCCCACAGTAAGCCTTTTCATTTGATATGTCACACGGTATAGTTTGAAAAACTTTTTTGCCCCCCAAAAGTGACACCGTATTCAAAATTCATTTATTTGCATAACATGTCCATGTTTGGGTTACAGAAATTGATATATGTAGATACCAAATATCTAAAGGGTCTTTCAACAAGGATGGGTCGATGTTAAAATTGAATAAAACAAGATGTGTGTGAGATACATTGATATATTTTTTGTATATCAATGGTGAGATATTAACGAAATTTATTTTTTATTTAAAAGGCCCATTTATGCCATTATGGATGGAATATGACATCGTTCAAATGTCCGCCGCGGCTTCGTATGGTGGCACGAATCCGAGAGGTCCAATTTTTAATGACTCTGCTGCATAGATCCGGCTGAATCCGAGCGATGGCCTGCGTTATGTTGGCTTTCAGGGCAACGGTCGAATGTGGTTTATTGGCATAGACCTGCAACTTCAGAAAACCCCACAAGAAAAAGTCTAGCGGAGTCAAATCACACGATCTTGGTGGCCAATTCACGTCACCTCTGCGAGAGATAACTCTACCCTCAAACCGTTCATGCAGAATGTCGATTGTGTCGTTCGCTGTGTGGCAAGTAGCGCCATCTTGCTGGAACCACATGTCGTTCACGTCCATATTGTTCAATTCAAGCCAAAAGAAATTGTTTATCATTGATCTGCAGCGCGTACAGCGGCGATGTTCTCGGCCGATCTGGCGTTCCTTTGACGTAAAGGTGTTGGTTGGTTGTTTACCGAACCGGTCGTGTCAAATTTAGTCACCAATCGTTGGAGAGTGGACTTTGAAGGGCCACCGCGTCTGCCGTAAAATGGGCGCAATGCGTGCAACGTTTGCACTAACGAACACTCATTTTGATAATAAAGTTTTATCATTTGCACATGCTGCTCAACCGTGTAACTTGCCATGGTGATTTGGCATCACTGACTGCATAATATACAACAGATTTTACAGATCCCACCAAAATAGTATGGCTGCCACAGACTGTCAACATCGACCCGTCCCTATTGGAAAACCCTTTACTTAAACAGAATTAGATTCGAAGCAAACTGTCTGTGACAAACGGACCGACAGACAGACACACGAGTGATCCTATAAGAAAAAGAAAAGAAAGAAAAATAGGTTATATAATTATTAATAAATTATATTATTAATAAATTTGTCACAGAAACACGTGCATACAAAACGATAAGAATAACCAGAAAAATAAAACAAAATAGAACCACATTATAATCACGAGCTCAAAACAGAAATAGTCGGAAGCTGCACGTCATGACAAGGGTGACAAGGGTAGGCAGTTTAAGGGTTCCGTTTTAAAAAAAAAGGCTTAGTGAGTGGCGATGAAACCGCCACCCACGAGCCGCGAGCCGCATGCATCAAACCGAGTCAAATGCACGTTAAAAAGCCATATTTTTTGTCAAAACATTTCAGGCAAACTCAGACTAAAAAAAATTTCACATTTTTTCGGTTTGTGTGAAAGCTAAAAGGAATTAAAAATTTTATTGTGGCTTTGTGTCCACACACGGTTCTCTACAACTATGTAAAGCAAAAGCGGTTACAATGAGGTGTCTCTAAATAGTTACATAAACAAAGTCGTTTGTTCGTGTTTTCGCGTAATAAGTAAGTAGGTAATAATAAATAACTCCCAAACTGCTTGATGGATTTTATTACGGTTTACACAGACATGTTTTTCACCATCACATAATCTATACTAATATAAAACTGAAGAGTTTGTTCCTTTTTAGGGTTCCGTACCTCAAAAGGAAAAACGGAGTGTCTGTCTGTCTGTCACAGCCAATTTGCTCCGAATCTAATGGACCGATTAAGTTAAAATTTGGTACACTTATGACTATCTGCGACCCAAACGCGAACGTGTAACGTTAATTTTGAATATGAGGTTCACTTTTGCGGGATAAGAAAATTAAAAAAAAAAGTTTTGCGAACTGTACCGTGTGACATATCAAATGAAAGGGCTTACTTTGGGGGTCTCAAATATTTTTTTGTATAAATAATTTTAAAGTTGTTTAAGAAAATAGACAAACATTGAAATTTAGAAAACAAATCAGAAAATAGTTCTGTATATAAAGGTTACAGGAAAACCTATAAGAAATCTCTCTCGGTAAATGTCTCAATACTGTGCATACAAACTTACATTTGCAGTTCGAATGTATGGGAGAACATGTTTTTCAACTACAATGTTAAGTTTGTTCTTCGGATAATTCTTTCTCTTCTTTCTTCATCCCGACTACGGAATCCTTCATCGTGCGTGGTGCGAAACGCACTTAGCCGGTTTATTTTTTTTGTTTGAACGCGCTAATCTCTGGAACTGCCAGTCGGATTTGAAAAAATCTTTTTGCAGTTCATAGCCCACTTCTTGAGAAAAGGTTGTTTAACATCATGCAACGACCCTTAAAAGCTAAGCAAAAAGAAAAAAGATTGGCCAAGAGCGAGATACAGCCCGCTGACAGACAGACGGTCGATCGGGCGGACAGCGGAGTACTAGGGTTCCGTTTGGCACCCTTCGGGTACGGAACCCTAAAAACAAGCACAGAACAGAAATAGTCTGTTGCTGCAAGTCGTGACTGTGACAATGAGGGCGCTACCAAATAAAGGAAATTATCCCTACCGAGATTATGCTAGTAATAGCTGTTGCTGTGGCTGTTGCCACAGCCAAGCCTTATTATTTTATCGAATACCAACAGCATGAAAGTACCTACATGAAAATGACAGTACAATTATTCGAATAGCTGGCATGGGCGCCATATGCTCGCTATACAGGAAAGGGATTTATTTGAAAATTACTTAATGTTTTTGTTTCGCGCGTGTTTATCTGATCTACAGACGAAACTTTGTACATGTGTAAGGGACATTGACGCGCAACTGTTACTATGAACTCCGCACATGATTCTAGCCGCATAGAAGAAAGTCGTTTGCGTCGTTCGTTATTTTAAAAAAACAGAGGGCCAAGACAAATGGCATTCGCTTCGGCACCCTAATTGCGTAACACACTATCAATCACAATCTGAATGATTTTGAAGCAAATTGCTTATCCATTGCTTCATATGTCCGAAAAATGTGTATGCTCATCAACGTAAATGACGCAATGAATGTTGTTGAACTGTCAAAATTAAACCGATTCCTACTGTAAGTGTGTTATGCAATTGCCCCGCAGAGCGATTCTATTTCTACAATCGCTATCGCTTCAACGTTAATCTATTCGTCGACATATGATCACGTGACATTTCGATAGCTTATTGCAACCCCATACATTTATGACTTTTGAGCGATTGTAGAAATAGAATCGCTCCGAATACAAATACACATACAAAATGTTTATTTCTGCACCAACAAGTTTACATTATTTTGTGATTGGAGCCTCGTTTTAAGCATGATGACGCCTGTGTTAGGAGACTCCGCACTTCCATAGCTTTGGCTGTTTGTACAAATTACAAAAATGTAATTTATATTACATAAACACACACACACACACACATTTCACACATTTTAACATTTTTTTGTGGGTTTTTTATTTTACTTTTTTTTTTTTTTACGTTTGTACATTTTTTTTATTTTTTAACACACGCGCGAGAAAAAAATATGTAAGTCTAGTTATTTAGACTTACATATTTTTCTCGAGCGCGTGTTGCGTGCGAATGCCATTTGTTTAGGCCCTCAACTCTTTCATACAAAGGTGCAATATCTACACCGTCAAAATGTATGGAAAAGCAGTTTTTTTTTAATAAGCGACCAAAAATATTCACAGCTGGTGGGTCTATAATCATGTACTGAATTCATGGTGACAGTTTGCCCGTCGATGTCCCCTACACCCTTTATAGAAAAAAAACATATAGCTTCTCAATCCAAGCTTGAAGCTCGCCGTGACCTCATCCTGTTACCTGGCAATCGGACTGCACTTCATTGATCACTGGGAATGCACACAGCATGACAAATGAAGCTGATGCCAGTGAATCCTGTCTGTAACACTGTAAGCTTCAATTGACATGGCCACTGGTAATTGACGATCAATTCGACGAATCGGAGGGTAGTTTAGAATATTAGCTGCAAATTCTAATGTCATTCATTCACTGTAATGATATGATGACATGCCATGTATGATTAAGCCTACTTATAGTCCACATTACATAACCTCATTGAGTCCACATAAAAAATAATGGGACGTTTATGCATGAATACAATAATTATGATCAAAGTTCTATTCAACCATATTAGGTTTACAACTGACCTAATAAAACAAGAAAAACGCGATTATTGGAATCATTTTTCATCAAAACAAGCTAAGTGAACTCGCCTTTCACTAAACCTACCAAGAGACTTCACTCCACATGTCTAGGGGCACACCACGGATACCACCATCTCATAGAGCAGTATTATTTTAATCTTACTTCAGTGTGGGCTACTCAAGAGTTCGTAGCAGCGTCGCGGCGTAGTATAAGCTAATATCCCGGTAATTCCGTAGCGCTACGAGCTACGACGAGAAGAATAGCGCTACACGACGCGGCGACCGACGGCTCGCTTTAGCGCAGACGAAACTGTGAAACCGTGAAATGTATGGACTAAGATATTAACTTAGAGCGAGAATAGTGGACTATTTCTCTCAGAGTTTTGGACAAGATTTGCGGATTTTTTTTAACTCGTATGGTATTTATGCCACCATCGCCTGTACTTAGTTTTCATGCAGCATGTATGCAACAATCGATTGCAAATTCTGGCAAAGTCAAATTTCTAAGAGCTTTAAATTTTGAAACCTGTGAAAGTATTAGGTACACTGTTCAATTATAAATAAAACAGACCTGCATCGAAGTGAATGAACACTAAAAGTACTACAACCAAAACCGTGCTGTCCTAGGCACTGCCTGGTGTGGTCAAAGCCGTTATTTTCTGAAAACGCGGGGCTTTGTAGTACCCAGCCAGCTATCCACGTAAAACTAAAGAATTCGTGTATTAACCGCTACAGACCTCCATCTATTACGACCTCGTGGTCGTAACAGACCTTACTCTCAAGATAACAGAACAAGTCCACAGCGAACATTCCTTCCAAAATCCAGGTCAGTCGTGAAATAATTCTCGAATACGCAGCAACACATAAATAACTCCAGCCAAGTTATTCATATTGTTCGGGACCCTCCCGGCTTATGCAAATGTATAGCGGATCGGATCATTTGTAAATATACAGGGTTTACGCACGTCGGGTAACTTTATGCTTAACTGGTCGGGATGGAATTAATTTTTTTTTTAAATTCATTAGTGACTTTAGAATATGAACTTTCCTGCGTGAGAACAGTGCAGTTGCAAAGCGGATACTTATTTTAAAGAGTTTTTCGCAAATGTTTTTTCTTAGGTACTGCTTACTACTCATATAAAGACGGCATCTAACTTCTCTAACACTAACTCACTACTCAAATTAGGCATTTGTGAATTATTAGTTTCACCAATATTTATTGCTAGACTCGAACTGGGTTTAGTAATTATCATCAACTTTGCTGTAAGTTCTGGCTGACTGAGTCTCTGAGTCAAATGCAAAGTCTGCCTGGCTGCAATTAAGTTTTTAAAGTAAGGGTTCCCCCATTCGTAGAATTTAAATACATAATTAATTTTATAATAAAAAATGCATTATGTATGCGCTTCCTAAGTACCTCTCTACTCAGAAAGCGCGTTCATCATGCAATTTTAAATAGAATTAATCATGTCAACTTCTGTGTCAAAAAATACAGGATAAGCCACGATAAAGTTTAAAATATCCCAATGGAAACTTGTGGTCGATCCGACCCCGTATTGTGGTCAAGTAACTTTTGACACAAGTATATTTGCGCTCTCTGAAAGGGTAAATATTTATGAGTTAAGCCTGCAAGGCTTGTACAAATAACACATACCTACATGGTAAACACATTATGCAATCAGACTAGATGAGTAGAATATAAGGGTTCTATTTAGGTGTAAGCTAGCTGTAACGAAAATAGATTATTCAAATACTCATCCATTTATGTTTTGACCTTCTGGCTCTTTTCCGGCTTTTCTAGTTCCAATTTCAAATGCAAACGAAATATACAAAAATAACATAACGTAACATCGACCCTGGAAAACCCAAAGGGTTAGTCTGCCTAACCCTTCGGGTGTACCTATAGTACTGTAGTGACCTGCCACGATACTAGGGCAGACCACTACTTTTGTAGGTATATGTGGTCTCGACTCCGAGGTGTGTTGGTGGATATATCAATGAGACACACAGAAGCACTGCAATTACTATTTATTGGCTTATAAGAAAGCACATTACATTTTCAAGGGTAAAGCTAGCACAGCACTGACTCAATATAAAACAATTTGACTATATGTCATAATTTAAACCTATTCGACATTTCAATAAACCAGTGTTTGTCTTATCAGCCAATGCCACAATCCGAGGAGGATTCATGCTGAAGGCCGGCTCGATTAAAGCCTCTACAGTACACCCATATTTCGCCAGTTATGTTTATGTTCCATGTAATAGGGGGCAAGCCTATTGCCATCAACCGGGTACGAATCCAGACTCCGGACTGCTACTGAGAAATTCCTGACTTGTACCTATGCATGTAACATACGCAAGCTTGCACAGGTGTATTGCTGTCGTGTAAACTAGCAGATAAAAAGTGCTTGGAAAAAACCATCATCATTCAAGATGCTTGAACCGTGTACAAGCACCTAAATATATGTAGGTACATATATTATTATTTATGGCCATATTTTTATCTATTTATAAAGCACTTTGAACATTATACACACTGCATTTTGAGTTATTTTCCTTCTAGGATGTCTTCGGCTACGATAAATTGGTCTTAAATATGTTCAGTTATATCAGCCAAGCCATAAAAACACAGCCTTTCATATTTCAAGGCTATTCTACGAAACAGCTTTGCAGAGAGCTTTTTATAGTACTTATAGCAGTATACATTTATTATACCAATCTTCTGTAAGAGCTGCAGGACAGGACCAGTTTTTAAGAAAATTAAGCGAGAAATTAATTGTTTACCAAATTACCATGCACCTTTGACTTTGTTATATGATAAAATGGCTACAACAGGTTAAATTGCCGTAGTGTGTTAATTATTAATTTAACTGTTTTAGTTTTAATTATACCTATAAATATTTATTTAATTAATTAAATAATTAAGTTCCCTGGCGGTACACCTTCAGCTTGTGGTATTACAAACGTATTAACACCGACTTTATTTAAAGTTATAATACAGAGATCCCACGGAAAAATACACTTGTAAAATGACCCTTGCTGCGGCTTGCTTTTATGTTAAATCTATGTATCTAACATAAGTATACGTTATACTTCCCTGAATAGCACTGCTACGATATTTACAATCTGGTTACAAATTATTTTTGAAATCGTTTGTAACAAAATTATAGAAGTAAAATTAACCGCCTCCCTCTGAAAACCCTTTTATGTATAGAAGGTACACATCATTATGTTGTACCTAACTGGACATATCGAGCTTTTTCAGGAAAAACAATGTAAGCGCCAAAAAGCACAAAACTGTTTTTTCCTCGTAACCTCTTAATTATACAGTTTTACATCTTGTCGCGATTACTCTTAAATTTTATTTTAAATTTACACGACTTTATTGTTGTAAGAAATTATCATCGTAAATGGAAAACATCGTTAATTAGGAAAGAAAAAACCCTTTCCTGAAAAAGTGCAAATTGTCGCTGAGGTTCTTCCTGAAAAGGCTTGATATATTCTTAGATAAGATCTCGCTTTTAGGGTTCCGTACCCGAAGGATGCCAAACGGAGCCCTATTACTAAGCCTCCGCTGTCCGTCCGTCCGTCTGTCAGCGAGCTGTGTCTCATGAACCGTCGTAATTGGTAGACAGTTGAAATTTTCTAAGATTGTGTATTTCTATTGCTGTTATAACAACAAATAATAAAAATAAAATAAAGTTAATAATTACAGGGGGTCCCCAAACAAGAAACATGTCTTTTTTAGTAAAGTAAAAAATGTAATGTACGGTGGTCCGGAACTCTTCGTGTGTAAGTCAGACTCGCACTTGGCCAAATTTTATTTTCTTGTAAAGTAAAACTCCAAACTGATCCCAGTACCTACTAGATCGTCTCAATAAATTACAAGTGCGATCAAATCAATATCTTGCTCATACGAGTATTAGGTAATTGTTCGCACCCAGAATAAAGTGAAACTTCTCTCTGGTTAGCAATAGATTCCTCATAGTATCATATTTACCTACACACTTAATAATATTTTGCCATCTCATATCGTAAACATCATCTGATACCGAAATATCACGATAATGGATAATTTCTACATTTATATCTGTAATTTTTGTGGTGTACAATAAAGAATATTCTATTCTATTCTATTCTATGACGAAAAATATTGTGGAAGGCTGGCGCTCCGGTTGAAATTCACCAATGAAATTGAACCCGAAAAGTTAAAGACAGCCTCCTAAGAACGTTTTCCTGTCGCTACAACGATTAAGGCATCTGCCCTTGTAAATATTGTAAATTCTAAAAGCATATTTTTCTCAAAATTTCAGATTTTCAGGTCAGATTTTGATGCCCTTTTGCACAATATCAAAAACGTATCGCTATTCCCACTAAACCACCACTCGCTATAAACCACTTCCTATAAAATATGCCTAGAATAGAATACTCTTTATTGTACACCATAAAAATTACAGATATAAATGTAGAAATTTTACACATAGGGTGTCACAATGGGCGGTCTTATCGCTAAAAGCGATCTTTTACAGACAACCTTTGGATGGATTAAAGGGAGAAGGAGAGACAGTACTGTAGGTAGTCAGTGGTGCACAGGTTATATAAACAATACAATAAATACATACATACCATACGTATATATATATACACAATAATAAACATGAAACAGGGACAGGGAACTTTATGTAATGATGAGTCTAGTCTCCTTTAATATATTTTTCTGAGTGTCTATAGCGATTGCGACACTTGATATACGTATATATGCATAACTCGACATATGACGCCATGTTTAACCAAGAGGCGAGCCACTTAAATTTACAACACTTGTTTGCACAGGTCGATTTGACTACCTAGCGGTAGGGCCAATGTAATTTGGGAGCGAAAACAGCTGTCGCTTACGAAACTGATTGAAATACAATGTTCAGTTAAAAAGTCTGGAAATACTTGCCATTCCTAGAATTCGTTTCCGAAATATGTATCTATTTACATCTAGTTGACCCGACAGAGGTCGACCTGTCCAAATTTCAATAATTCATACAAAAGTCCCACAGAAAAAGGACGTTCAGGTTTTTCCAAATTTGAAAATTTTCCGAGAAACTTTTCTATTTTTTCATTCCATACAAACCGAATTCGGACTTTTACAATAATTTTAAAACAAAAAATACCTAAATCGGGCCGGCCGTTCTCAAGTGATGCGCTTACCAACGAACAGCATTTCAGTTTTATTTTTAAAGAATAGGTTGAAGTCTGACTCCTAGATTAAAATTAAATGACAGCATGTCTATTGCACCCCAAGCATATTGCGACAGTATATTCATGGAATACGTAGCTCTAGGATAACTTGCCGGCTTTCATTAATACTACGAACTAGAACTTTGATCTGCTCATTGTTAAGCGGTTCCTAGTGTTTGACTTGTTACTGAAACGAGAATACTGCTCCGGATTAGTTTAAAATTAGTTCATAGAATATTTAATGTAATAATGTAATTCATCTTCGTGGATGTATAATTCTACTTATTCGGTCAGAAGCTACGACCATTGATCTGCGTAATAACCAGAATTGGATTTAATTTGAAAATACTTGTTCTATTTTCGGACCGGGATTTCAGTTGGCTTAAAATAGATTCCCGAGATTGGCAGGCAATATTGTTGCCATCGCGGGTGGAACTTGGGTAAAACTGCTCCAGGAGTGTGGAGAATGGCATAAGCAAAGCGAGGTCGAATTGTGTTTCGTTTTTACATTTATTAAATTATACATAAATTATTCATTTAGTCTCGGTGTGCGTGATAAAATAGGAGACCTCATGAAATAGTCTTATAAAAAGGTAAGATTCGTAAACTTCTTTGTAAAAGTCCTCATTTAACATAAAAGGCTAGATTTTTTATTGCTTTTCTAGGCCTTGGCCGGGTCTAAGGGAAAGTAAACATTACGTAATCACTAATGGAGATCTTGTAATACACTTTTACATTTAGAGAAAGCTTATGAAAAGAATAAATTAATTACACGATAAGAATAATGTTATTTCTGACTGATATGGCAGGAACTTTAGCGTGCCTAGCATAATATTGTCGAAATTTTACAACTTAAATAAAAAGCCAAAAATATAGCGTGAATTCCATTCAAAATACGTTATTAAAATAACATACCTATTAAAAATAGTTTGTAATACGAAGCTTAACAATATTGCCAGTGAAATGAAACATTAAATTTTATTCCATGGCAACACTAGGGCCAAGGTATTGACAGTTGACATTGAAACATAATTTGTTTTGATACAAAATGTACATTCTAGCTTGGAATACTAATTTGTACTACTTAATTATTATATATTTAGTTTATATATTATATTTAAATCTTATATCGCCATAGAGGTGTGCTAGAAAATATAGTAAGACGAGACGAGTTACTCGGACCATTATGGAGCGCCCCTCAGAGGATCAATCTTGTCTACCTCGAATACCGGTGATTGAATCGTTATTCGATGGATCCAATTTTGCAGCAGTGTTATTCGGTGTCCTATGTATATACACAACCGTAAAAATATATCTAAAATGTATCCGGCTTATGAATTAAAAATAGTTTATACAATATTGAGTTTCTTTTTAAAAAATACAAAAAAAAAGTGATAAAATATCCAATGGTAAATGCTTCTCTGCCTACGTAGTATGTGATTTCAGAGAAACGATACAAATAGGAACTTATCTACTTATGAAATGTCACTATAACCACACGAATGTGGCAGCCGCCTCAACACATACCTACATACCTTTATATCAAGAAGGAAGGCATTCCACCAAGGGTGGTGACAGTGTCCCAGGGAAAAGTTCGTTGTTATGCGTGTGTTGGGAAGAATTGCCGTTTTTAGTACCAAGTCCTTGATCCAGCTGCCTAATTATATCGTTTAGATATTATTCCGTTACTCAAAGTGACAATTAAATTAATAAACACAATAAACGATTATAATAATTGTGCCTACAAAGCATAAAATCAACTTTGTACAACCAAACGCCTCAGGGATTATACAAAATTGAAACTCATTTTCCACTTATAAAAATTCAACAGTCTATTAATAAGGTTATCCTCCAGCTAAACTTATCAAAAGAATGGAAATCGGCTAAAACAATACTTAAATGCTAGTGACTCAGGTTGGGATATTTTTGCGACAGCTCGGTTTAAACAGGCGGGTAGGAAACGATTTATCCTAATCACGTAACAGTGACGGGCAATGTGTGCCTTCACGCTGGCCGGGCAAGCGAGTCTGGGCATGACGTTTGGGGCTCAGTTGAACATTAACTGCGGTTATAACTGGCTGTTTGTCTAATCTACACTAGCCTTTGTTTGGGGTAACTTAAGGCTCCTGCAAACAGGCGCGACACACGACATGAATTGCACGCCTGCCTGCGACACCTGCGTCGCATACCTGTTCGCAGGAGCCTTTATTCATATTGTTTACTAGCGACCCGCCCTGCTTCGCACGGTCTATGCGACATGACAATGCATCGAGATATCTTTATTATATGCATATCATACGAACGTATTACACACAGAGGTAAACCTTCCGGAATAAATTCTCTAAATGATGTTGAAAACCGCATCTAAATCCGTTGAGTAGTTCAGGAGAACAAAGCGGGTCACACAGACAAACTCGAAAAGCGACTTCAATTTATAATATGTATAGATAGTGACCCTGCAAGCTTTAAAGTTAGTGGGATAAAAGGTACCTTTGTTCTCAATCTGCGTCTATTTTCTCTCTCATGCTTTACTAGCATATATCATCCATAACTATACAAATAAATAAAATTGAAGTGTCTGTTTGTAACGTAAAAAACTTTTATTTTTAAATCTATATATATAAAAGGAGAAACTGACTGACTGACTGACTGACTGACTGACTGACATATCAACGCACAGCCGAAACTACTGGGACTAGGAACGTGAAATTTTGCACACGGCTTCCTTTAATAATGTAGGGGAGCACTAAGAAGGGGTTTTTGGAAATTCGACTTTTAAGGGGGTGAAAAGGGGGGATTTCGTTTGTTTGAAAAATCTTATTTCTTGAGTCAATAAACTTGAAAGTTGGCACGAATACTTATCTTATAAACTTTGTAATTTTTGGTTTTTCTAAACTACCCCCACGAGGGGGATTGGGGGGTATCAAAATTAGTATGGAAGAATTTTAACACGCAGTCCGATTAACTCGAAACTCAGTATTTATACTTAAGTCCAAAAATAAAGAATAACCTGTGTCAAGGTTTTTCGAAAATCTACTCCGGACGGGGTGAAAAGGGGTTGTCAATTTTACATGGGAGAATTTTACTGCGTAGCTTGATTAACTCGAAAATTGGTATGAATAATCTTTGAGTACCCCTGACGGGGTGAAAAGGGGTTGTCAATTGTACAGAGGAGAATTTTACTGCGTAGCTTGATTAACTCGAAAATTGGTATGAATAATCATTGAGTCAAGTTTTGGAACTAACCTAAACGATTTTATAAAATTCCACCCCTGTGGAGGTGAAAAGCGGGGATATAGTTTAGATGAAAACTCTTATTCATTTGGTTAATAAACTTAAACTTGGCACGAATATTTGCCTAAATAAGCAATAGTTTATTACTACCTATTGGTTTTTCAAAACTACCCCTGACGGGGTGAAAAGGGGTAATTAGACTTTTAAGAGGAGGATTTTACTGTGTGGCTTGATTAACTCAAAAATTGGTAAAAGAAATCTTTGATTTCAGTTCTGGAAAAATCCGAAATGATTTTTCGAAATTCCACCCCTGTGGGGGTGAAAAGAGGGGATACAGATTATATGAAACATCTTATTCCTTTGGTTAATACACTTGAATCTTGGCAATATTTGCCACAGGAAATAATAAAAATTGTCACTCTTAAGTTTTTTAAAACAAGTAAGGAACACTAGGACCGTAAGAACAGTAAGGAAAAATTTTAACGCGCTGTCATATTAACTCAAAACTCGGTACTAATACTTTTTCGGAAGTCGGTGTCGGTGGATCTGTATTTTAGGTTTTTGCCACTGACTTCCGAAATTAAAGTTATTTTTTCACTTTGTGGTTTTTGTTTTGGAAGTCGGTTAATTTTATTTTTCACTTTACACTTCACTTTTCACTTAACAGTCTCCCTTTTTTCTCTCTTCTTTCTTTTCTTTTCTTCTTCACTTTTCTTTTCACTTTTTTTTGTACTTTTTTTTCGGTTTTTTAGTGGGTCTGTTTGTAATTTATCTGAGTTACAATAGCCTAATGGCAACTGCTCATCACTTTTTACAAAACATTGCTTTTCCCGATGCAGGGACGTTAATTATTGAGGAGTTCTCTTGGTACTTCACCATCAGCTCCACTTCATCATATGCATTGTGACAAACTTCTATTGCTTAGCAATAATTTTAAAGTAATGGAATTGCAACCCGTGAAAGACTTATTATTGAGTTATTCCAGTGGCCATCTTAACATCTGTGGTCTTCGTCATCAGTTCCACTTCACCAAATATTGCTTGCCGAGAGCAAATGCACAAGCTACTATAAAAAATACCAAAAACGCCATAGGTGTGCTTATATTGTAGAGTTACCTCGATTTCTCCAGGATCCCATCATCAGATCCTGACCTGATGACAATGGGACTACCTGGAAAGTATACCTTTTCAAACAAAAAAAGAATTTTCCAAATTGGTCCAGTCGTCTTCGAGTAATCGGAGAACCATAAAAAAAAGATTCCGAAGAACTGAGAACCTTCTCCTTTTTTGAAGTCGGTTAAAAATAATTTATAGCTAGAGTGCATCTCATGACATTTCCAATAAGCCCCAACACGGCTAGGATACATTGTTTTATTACTGATCTGAGTTCAATGGTACCATTTTCACCAGAAGCATTTATTTAAAACTAGCTTTTGCCCGCGGCTTTGCCCACGTGTATGTCGGAATATATCAAATTAGTACCTACACTACGTGTTAATCCAGGTTCTAAAACATTTGCTTCATCATAGTCGTTTAACTATCTTAATCGAGATATCTTATCGCCACCCGTGAAATACTTATCATTGATGAGTTCCTGTGGTCATCTATGGTCTTCTTCGTCAGTTCCACTTCACCAAATCATACTTTTTGAATGCAAATGTTTGATTTGTTGACGAAAATACCAAAATCACTATATGTTTGCCAATAATATTTGAGGAGTTCCCCCAATTCCTCATGGATCCTATCATCAAAACTGGATTTTGATAAAAATGGGACCAATTTGAAAGTATTTCCTTTCAAATAAAAAAATAATTTTTCAAATCGGTTTATAAATGACGGAGTAACGGTGACAAACATTTAAAAAAACATACAACTGAATTGATGACCTCCTCCTTTTTTGAAGTCGGTTAAAAATAGTAACGAAGTCAGAATTGTGCATTGCATATATTTGAAAAGAAGTGATTGAACGAGTCTGTTGCGCACACTATAGTTTTTAGAATTTTTTTTCGGTTGTTGTTTGTCGGGATGTATGTTCCGGATTGGCGCAAAACCGGTTGATTGAATGTAGAGGACATTTGGCATACAGATGTTTCAGAACCTGGATTAAAACGTAGGGTAGGTACTAATTTGATATATTCTGACATACACGCGAGCGAAGCCGCGGGCAAAAGCTAGTTTTAATATAATGGGCTAATCTCTGAAACGCCTGAACTGATTTTGACGAAACTTTCACTGACAGATAGCTGATGTTATAAGAAGTAACTTAGGCTACTTTTATTTTATAAAAATAATTAGGGTTCCGCGCAAAAATATTTAAACCCATGAAATTGTGTACAAAAAGTTGGATTAAAAAAATTATTTTTGCATTTGGTAGCCCAATTCTCGAGGATGGTTATAGGCATTATAGCAGCGCCCCGCGGTTTCACCCGCATTAGTCTCGATCTCGTAGGGGTATCGGGATAAAAAGTATCCTATGTGTAAATCCAGTTTATAAACTATCTGTGTGCCAAATTCCATCCAAAATCGTTCAGTAGTTTTTGCGTGAAGTAACGATACATCCATCCATCCATCCTCATAAACTGTCGCATTTATAATATTAGTAGGATCACGCTACGACTCTTAGAAGCCGAGCAAAATGAGAAAAGTCAATAAGACCACAAAGCGAAAACAAAGTAATAGCGCGGGCGGGCGATGCAACGCGAGAATGTTTTATTAAAATGTGGCTGTTATTCATTTTAGTATATTGTGTATCTTATGACTTCCACGCGAACGAAGTCGCAGGGCACAGCTAGTACTAGTATATCATATAAAAACGCTACAGCGTAATATGAATTGCCGCTAGGAGTAAGTGATTGAGGATGAGGATGGCCGGTAATTAAATCTATTATGCAATCACAGTAATCCTACTCAGAACGCCCTTCGTACACATTAGCAAGTCCCAAAAACGAACGGTAACTAAAATAGCCCTACTACGAAATTTGCTACGAAACTCGTAACCCGCGTAGCTCCGTAGCACGCCTACGCCAAACCAACTAGTTATTCTTAAATCCCTAACATACAAACACAGATTGTTATCTCTATTTGTATGTATGTAAGGATTTAAGCGTAGGTACGTCAAGTACGCAAACATGCGTACCTTTACGTAATCTAATATTCAGGTGACCGAGCAACACATTTACTTATCAAGTAGTGTATATATTGCTATTTCAGTTTGAGCTCGTTTTACCGGCAGGGTAGATTAATATTGTTATAACTGTTAGAATTAGGAGGCTCTAACTCAGTTTTAGTGTTAACTAACAAAATACAGTTGAATAATTTTTTTCCAAACATTAATTACGCCGAATTGTGGTTCCGGCAAGTTGCATTTAATTAAACTCGCAGAATGAAAATGGGTACCTAGCATAACTCTAGGTATTTTCTCTCTGTGAGCTTGAGTGTGAACTAAGGATGGTCAGGATGATAGGGTTTATCCTGGAAGGCTTCGTCTTGTCTTGCTTGTTTTTTGTAACTTTTGACGTTAATAAAGTGCAAATTCTTAACTTGTCAAAATGTTCACAACCAATTTGAAAACTTAAATAACACATACATACATATATAGATACGTACATACATAAACTCTGGCCTTTTTCATATGGAGGTTGGCAGAAACCTGCCCCGGTTCTTACAAGAAATTTAATGGACTAGATTAAACGGTATGTCCAGAACAATCGCAACATTTTGATAGTACCATGTACGGAAGGGCACACTCTGCACGTTAGGGCGAAAATACACATGCCATGCATATAGTTTTGTACCAACTACACTGGTACAAAACTATACAAGAAGGGTTTTCTGAAATGACGTTCACTAGGTGGCAGCACTGAGACGTCAGGTCCGGGCACCTGTCAAAAGTGTCAAAGCGCCTATATTTTCTTTAGTCGTGACTGAATGATGAACGAATGAATGAAACGAATGATGAACGTCATCATATTTTTCATATTCATTGTCTAAGTCCTGTGTGTCCTGTGTCCTGTGTGTGTGTGTTCAGTGTTGTGTGTTGACCTCGTATCCAAGTGGCGCCAACTGGCGGCGTGCATGAAAACCTTAATAGCTGGCATGTCATTCTGACCTTGACCAACCAGAAGTTGTTATGGCACACGGCATGCTAGCTACTTGCATAGTTTTGTACCAGCTACGCATGTGTATTTTCGCCCTAACGTCAGCCGCTCCATTGCCGCTGTGTTGCCGCCGTCGCTCAGCGATCCACACAATACCTATAAACTTTATTGTCCAGATTTAGATTCGCCACTATTCTTTGTACTGGTTTTACTGTCGCTCGTTCTACCGAATCGTAAAGCAAAAATATTATATGGGACTTTATATTGTGAAGAATATAGATGTAAAGAATTTACAGTTATTTTGTACTTTAAAAACGATGTCTGCTAATGTCCTATGAGAAAACCATGTTTTTGCATACAAGATTGTTACGTCGTTAAAACCTGTTTATTATCAGTTTACTTATTTTTTTGTGTAACAGTGTCTTTTAGAGCATGTGTTTGTATGAGTTTTGATTTTAAACTGTGACGTTCGTGTGGCTGCGTTATAAGTAGGTATTATGAACCTATTTTTAAATTTTTTATCACCTTCCGATACTTTAATCCTATAAAGATTTCAAGTGAAAACACTTCGCCCGTGAGTGGGCACGGCCAACAGGTTGGATAGCACTGCACTGGAGAGGATAAACATTATGTAATTAATAATAAGAGCCTTATCTTCGTGTTTTCTAAAAATGAATAATTATTGGAACGAAGTTCTTTAACGCGGCTTGCGGTAGGAGTAAACTGGTAGAAATCGTCACGTAACGAAAAAGAAACGTTATGGCTGAAAAAGTCAGTTTTTAGCAAGCTAAAAACTTATACTAGATGACTCTGTATTAATTAATACATACTCGTAATATACAGCAGAAGGAACTTCATTCCAACCGGGTGGCCCCTTACAGGAAAACCTATAGGAAGTCTATGTTCTTAAAATAATATGGTGAATCTCTCAATATTGTACATACAAACCAGTGGCGGTACCTGCATAGAAGCCAAAAAGCCGGGCTTGCCCTAATAAAATCATAAATCACAACAACAAACGTAAGCCTATCAATAAATATTCCAAAAAACGCCAAGTCAATGAATTCGAACTCAAACATTCATGTCTTAATAATACAATTTCGAATTCCACGTAATTTGCCGCGCGCACTAGCACTCATTGGAACTCGATCATTCATAGGTAATCATAACTCTGTTGCCGAACTACGCATTCAAATGCGCCTTCTCGCTCACACTCGTCTCGGCTTGGCATCGGGCTTTTTATACCTGTCTTTGTCTCGCAGTTTTCGCCTACAAATTGCTATAGAAACGTTTACATTTGTTGACATATTGGTAAGTACCATATAAGTACTTATACGCAGATTGCTATGAAATCAAAAGCCAGCTTGAGAGGCATTAAGTTCGCGCAAATGCATTATCCGCGTTGACCCGCGTAAAGTGAGTAACGAGAGGGATTCCACGCGAAGACAGTTTGATACACTGAGTTTGTTATTTGTTTTGATAGGTATTTTACGAATAATATTTTTCAGGTGCTGAGGTTTATGAATTAGTTTTATTATTTAAAATGATGTGATAGTTAGTGCGGTGCTGTGATTTTGTGATTATATATTTAGTATTTTTGTCAAAATGTGAATTCGGAAACTGTCGCCGAAAAGGTATGTAAATACATTAGGTTTTCTGATAATAAGTAACTCTTTACTTCACCGTAACCTACCTCTAATTACTGAATGTATTTCTCCGAAATAAAAACAAGTATTTTTGTTACTCGAAGAACAGATTAAAATAGGTACCTACCTACTCATTCGATTGTTTACTAGGCATGAATATGTTGCACATGAAATGACATGAATGGTGTTTTTATGGCATTTGTAGTTTTTGTATACCACTGAAAAACTAAATTCTTATCGAGACAAAACACATTAATTTTCGTATCGAAGAGGTTCTTCATAGGTGTTTTGAAATTAAGTATAAATGTTTTAGGGGAACATTTTCAATGCATACGGAAATAGAACAACAAATCGATAATTTGGAGGCCATCTAGTGGCATTTGATTGAAAAATTTTGCATGTGACAAGCGAATTTTGAATTAAGGTGAAAAGGTGAGGGTAAGCAATGTAGTTATGCGTATCCAATAATATAGATGGCGCTTATGTTAATTATGTACCAATTAACATAAGCGCCATCTGATGCTTGAAATATACGTAGTACTCTTCGTATTGTAAAGGTTATGTAACCGACATGTTAATAATGGTTTTAGTATGAACAACGTAAGAAAATCCGGTTTTTTTTTTTTGAATCGTTGGCTTGCCCTAATTTTCACCCTTAGGCACGCCACTGGTACAAACTTACATTTGCAGTTGGAATGTATGGGAAAACATGTTTTTCAACTAAAATATTAAGTTTGTTCTTGGATTAAATTCATCGCAACTACGGAACCCTTCATTGTGCGTGGTCCGACACGCACTTGACCGATTTTTCTAAATCCGTCAACTAGCCTATTGCAAATTTCAATGCATACAAAATCTAAGTATAAAACCATAAGCCAGCTTGAATAATAAAACCGTTAGATTTAATAACCTTGCCTAAAACAGTAACAGTCTACCGCCCATAAATACCGCTCTGTAACCTAATTCAGCTGACTTTTACAGTTCAGCGAAATAATGGTTCAAATAGTGGTATTTTAGACCTAAGCAAACTGGAGCCTGTGTGAGGCGACTGTAGGTAACCTAAAATAACCCTAATGTTAGTAATTCGACGTTGTAGGTCGCTTTTTTCTCTTTTTTATTTAGAATACATTTAAACATTTTAAGCAGCGAAAAAATTTACTTAAAAAACAATATTGGTTGTTTAAAACATACTGTCACAAAACTCAAGTGAAAAAACGTTTCAATCAATAAATTTTTTATTTCATTAAAAAAAATTGTGGATTTGCTTTCATCAAAAAATGCGTATTATTCTACTATTACAATGAATGTGTAACAAATAAATTACAATTCCAAAAAGGCCCGACTGGCTGTTCACAATGGTGTGCTGGCCTACGCTTATGTGTGGAAGTGAATGTTGGGTGTGGCAAAAGAAGCATGAAAGCAGAATAAATGCTGTGGAAATGCGATCCTTGCGAAGCATGTGTGGTGTTACTATGAATGATAGACTGAGGAATGATGTGATAAGGCAACGGTGCGGTTTAAAAGAAGATGTAGTGACAAAAATTGAAAAGAGTATGCTTAGATGGTTTGGTCATGTTGAGAGGATGAATGAAAGTCGACTAAATTTAGACGGCAGATTGAGTGGAAACGCCGGGAGGGGACGCCCTAGGAAGACATATAGTGATCTTATTGGTGATGTTCTTCAGAAAGGTCAGGTGTATAGTAAGTACTCCCAACCGGCGTGCGTGTATGACCAGATGTATGAATGTAAACGAGGCAAAAGGAGTATGTAAGGATCGTAGCTGGTGGCGTTCTGTAGTTTCTGCCTACCCCCATGGGAAGAAGGCGTGAGTTTATATATGTATGTATGCTATTTTCCTCTCTGATCAAAAAATCAATGTCAAGATTAGCGATAAAAACAAAAGCGTAATTTATATGAGCAGACATTGGAGACAGTTTTCCGCATCAAATGGCACTAAATCGTGAACGATCGTGTGGACAAAGGATACGTCATGCAGAGAGCAGAGCCGACAGTCTGTACGTGCCCTAGTTATAAGCAGTTATGCTCAAAGACGACTGTGTACTCTGTAGTCTGTACATAGACGACTGTGTACTCTGTAGTCTGTACATAGACGACTGTGTACTCTGTAGTCTGTACATAGACGACTGTGTACTCTGTAGTCTGTACATAGACGACTGTGTACTCTGTAGTCTGTACATAGACGACTGTGTACTCTGTAGTCTGTACATAGACGACTGTGTACTCTGTAGTCTGTACATAGACGACTGTGTACTCTGTAGTCTGTACATAGACGACTGTGTACTCTGTGGTCTGTACATAGACGACTGTGTACTCTGTGGTCTGTACATAGACGACTGTGTACTCTGTAGTCTGTACATAGACGACTGTGTACTCTGTAGTCTGTACATAGACGACTGTGTACTCTGTAGTCTGTACATAGACGACTGTGTACTCTGTAGTCTGTACATAGACGACTGTGTACTCTGTAGTCTGTACATAGACGACTGTGTACTCTGTAGTCTGTACATAGACGACTGTGTACTCTGTAGTCTGTACATAGACGACTGTGTACTCTGTAGTCTGTACATAGACGACTGTGTACTCTGTAGTCTGTACATAGACGACTGTGTACTCTGTGGTCTGTACATAGACGACTGTGTACTCTGTAGTCTGTACATAGACGACTGTGTACTCTGTAGTCTGTACATAGACGACTGTGTACTCTGTAGTCTGTACATAGACGACTGTGTACTCTGTAGTCTGTACATAGACGACTGTGTACTCTGTAGTCTGTACATAGACGACTGTGTACTCTGTGGTCTGTACATAGACGACTGTGTACTCTGTGGTCTGTACATAGACGACTGTGTACTCTGTAGTCTGTACATAGACGACTGTGTACTCTGTAGTCTGTACATAGACGACTGTGTACTCTGTAGTCTGTACATAGACGACTGTGTACTCTGTAGTCTGTACATAGACGACTGTGTACTCTGTAGTCTGTACATAGACGACTGTGTACTCTGTAGTCTGTACATAGACGACTGTGTACTCTGTAGTCTGTACATAGACGACTGTGTACTCTGTAGTCTGTACATAGACGACTGTGTACTCTGTAGTCTGTACATAGACGACTGTGTACTCTGTGGTCTGTACATAGACGACTGTGTACTCTGTAGTCTGTACATAGACGACTGTGTACTCTGTAGTCTGTACATAGACGACTGTGTACTCTGTAGTCTGTACATAGACGACTGTGTACTCTGTAGTCTGTACATAGACGACTGTGTACTCTGTAGTCTGTACATAGACGACTGTGTACTCTGTAGTCTGTACATAGACGACTGTGTACTCTGTAGTCTGTACATAGACGACTGTGTACTCTGTGGTCTGTACATAGACGACTGTGTACTCTGTAGTCTGTACATAGACGACTGTGTACTCTGTAGTCTGTACATAGACGACTGTGTACTCTGTAGTCTGTACATAGACGACTGTGTACTCTGTAGTCTGTACATAGACGACTGTGTACTCTGTAGTCTGTACATAGACGACTGTGTACTCTGTGGTCTGTACATAGACGACTGTGTACTCTGTGGTCTGTACATAGACGACTGTGTACTCTGTGGTCTGTACATAGACGACTGTGTACTCTGTAGTCTGTACATAGACGACTGTGTACTCTGTAGTCTGTACATAGACGACTGTGTACTCTGTAGTCTGTACATAGACGACTGTGTACTCTGTAGTCTGTACATAGACGACTGTGTACTCTGTAGTCTGTACATAGACGACTGTGTACTCTGTAGTCTGTACATAGACGACTGTGTACTCTGTAGTCTGTACATAGACGACTGTGTACTCTGTAGTCTGTACATAGACGACTGTGTACTCTGTAGTCTGTACATAGAATTGTAACAGTCTGTACAATGTGCGACAGAATGTGTATGGTAGTCTATTTGCTAGTGATGTAAGATATGAGCTGTTGTTGTGATGTGATTGTAATTATGCATGGCAGTTGCAATTATAAAGGCAAATATTGTGCCTAACAGTTACCGTAACAAGAGGTCTGGTCACCCTCCGTTAAAGTTAATTGACATAACAACATAACATCACGCCTGTAATCCCCGAAGGGTTAGGCAGAGATGTACATATAGTACACCAACAATAAAATGACATGGTTAATTGACATTTCCGTGTTTATAGATTAGTAGGTATAAGTTTGTCATGTGAGACTTCTTGTATGGACGGCAGCACATCAAGCTACTACAATCTGTCAAATTTCTTTAATAGATTTTCAACTTTATCACTAAAGCATTAGGTTCAAGGTTGATTGAGAAAATTTGACAGTTTCGGGTAGCTTGACCTGCTGGCGTCTGTACATTGTCTTTGTGTAAAGAAAAAGATAATCCTCTTTCCAATACAGATGATCAGAAACAGTTTCGTATTTGGCACAAAAAATATAACAACCTCAAACTCAAAGCACTTCCGACTTTACGCGAAGCATCCCCTTAAGCTAAAACGGATCCGACTTTTAACTGGAGCGTCGCCTTAAGCCTCGATGGACAAAAGATACATCAAAGTATGACAGGTCTTTGTTACAGCTCCGTACTCCCGGGACTCGTAAACTCGAAACTCGTAAGTCGGAACTCGTAAGCCCGCAAACTGGAACGCATTTGCCAATTGAAAACGTTGTGCAACCTTACATGAAAAGATACTGTTTGTATTTCCTTTGTATTTTTAAAGGATTTCTTTGATCTTTGTGACTTTTTACTTTATGGTTAATGGACAATGTCTCCGTTTGTGCTTTTTAGGATGTATTGCGATTACTGATCTGTTTGTTAAGTATTGTAATTATGACAAAATGCTCTGCGATTCTACATTGTAGCGGTTATTAGCAGGCCTTTGTAAGCTGAAACCGCACTGCGCTATCAAAACAAAATCTAATTAAAATATTTAGCCACCTCGCCAACCACTTACGCAATCTCGCCATTACATCTGATAAAACCAAAAAGGTGCTAATCCAACACAGAATAAAGGCATTTTCTCCGATCCCGTTATATCGAATGACTAATCTTAATACCTTAAGTGGGGAATCCCGGGGTGACGTGCACCCTTCTGGAGCCACAAACAAGGGGGAGGGAGCCAAAAATACACAGTGGGAGGAAAATGGAGGACATTCACTTTGAAAGTTAACACTCAGTTAAAAATTCTACCAGTTAAGTGCCTTTAGTAATTTAGTTTTTATTTTGTAATTTAGTTTTTATTTTTTGTAAATTTTATAAAGTACGCCTTACGGGTGAAACATGTACGTACGAAATATTAATATTGTGACATCCTGCATGCTTAATTTGCATGTATACGCCTGATTTGACAAATAAAATTGTCTTTATCTTCTTTATCTCTATCTTAGACGAACTAATGAAACGTGGATATTTATGTCGGATTTCATCCGGAGACACGGTACAAGAACAAAATAAAAAGAAAATCGGGTTCAAACTTAAAGATGGAAAGCGACCGTCTGGTTCTCTTTGAAAGTTTCAGCATTTGAATTTTATTTTCACTTTCACTTTCTTAGTGTTAAGCTATTAGATTCGCATCTTCAGAAACAATTCCAGAAAATGTCACATATCACTCAAACTCTCTTTTAATCAAAAATCTGTGGATAAGTAACAACAGCCGCACGAGTCGATCGATTATGTTAAGCTACGCTTGCCGCGGTTGGTCCGTAGATGGGAGACCATCTTTACATACCAAGACCTCTCCGTGCCTCGGAAAGCACGTTAAGCCGTTGGTCCCGGCTGTCATTCGTGGATCTTTGACAGTCGTTACGGGTCGTCGGAAGTCCAAAACTTTGACAACCAGTCTGACCAAGGGGTATCGTATTACCCAGTAACTGGGTTGTGGAGATCAGATAGGCAGTTGTTGTTGGGTTGCTAGTTGTAATTAGCTGCATCCGGTTAGACTGGAAGCCGACCCCATACCGTAACATAGTTGGGAAAAGGCTAGGCAGATGAAAAATCATAAGCAACGTTATGTAAACACGTGTTTTACATGAAAAATGTATAAGTAAACAGCGCTGGCGGCTAGCGCCAGTAATTGGCTTCGATATAATAACATTTTCAGCTTATACTTGGCAAGATGGCGGCTTCCTGAAAACGAGGGAAATTCTTGTGCACTTGCACGTGTTTCGTTACAAAATGTTATTAAAAAACTTTAAGCAAAAAACCAAAACTCGAAAAGTCACTAAATGCCCTTGTCGTAGCATCGATCGAAGTGAACCAGAACAACTGTCGCGAATAAGATTAGGAATGGACAGCTCGATCATAGTATCGAGCAGCAGACCTACTTCGTTCTATTTTATATGTAGATTCTAACCCGGTGAATCTGCCTGCATCCGTACTGGCAAACAATCGGTAATACAACCAAAAATCGGTCAACAATAAAATATATCCATGTCCAAATTTAACGAAGCCTACAATTCATACGGTACTCAATTGTTCTGTTTTATTCGTTGATAACAAACAGTAGGTATGTGATTTTTTTTCACTGTAAAATATTTCATGTTTCATATCTGCTGAAAAATAAAATTAAATAACGAAAAAAGTTATTCTTCCACAATAAACAAGGCTTTTCGACCTCATGACCAGATATTTCAAACTTTTGCTCACCCCAGTGCAAAAGTGCACTTGAAATAACAACATTCATTCTTCTTTTGCTCGTCTCAGCTTTTTACCACAAAAGCGAAGCTCAGCTTATTGTAAAACAACAAACATTTTTCGGCGAAACACCACAAAATGGCGGTGGCGAGGACTCGAGCCTCTTAAACAAGGTTCAAAGAAGACTTCGAGGGACTTTCTTTTTTCTTGTAACATCTGCACCCAAAAAATAACATGTCTCGCTAACCGAGAGGATGTATTACCTACAATAAAACCTATTTCAGAAAGAGTCATTAAAAACGCATCAATCACTAGATTGGCAAGTAGGAGGAACATTGTGGACGGCGTACTATATGAAATCATGCTCTAGTTATGTAATGACTTGTAAGTTTTGCTGGTAATTCTTAATTTTAATGGTCACTTGTATAACTTCTGTAGGTCAAAGCTCTGCTTTTTTTCCATATAAGTACTTCTTTGTAAATATTTAGGCGTAATTTCTTCTTGACTCGGCTTCTATGACATCTGAATATTTATATCAGCTAAAAATTTAGGGGGCAGTTTATTTATTGTTTGTTTTGTACTGGGGCTATAATGCATAAAGTAAGATTAAAAAAAAAAAACAATTTCATTCAACTTCGGGAACATCACCGTTTTCTCTACTCAAATAATCACAAAATTCGTATCCAGATCCGCGCCCTATTTCAATTAGCACTCACCATCAAGCACTCACTAAGCGTACAGGACCCTGGCTTGAAGCCAGGGTAAAAAAAACGAAGAATGTTGGAAGTGCAAAACTTTTACTCATGACCTCCACTGCAGTAAGTCACTATGACCCAGATTTTGCGCTGATTTATTTAATCTGGTATTTTTCCCTCGTAAACACACAGTCGTCTTAAATAAGCGAAATGCAAATTGGAAGCTGAAAATAATAATTAAATTGTCCGCAACGAAGCTTGCCGATTGTTTCGATCTGGGCATACATATTTAAAACTGCAACCATTTTTCTTTATTTCGACGCAAATCATAAACTATAACAATGTAAAGACCTAGATACGCTAACCTTATAATTTCATCAACAAAAGTATTTATAAATTAACTGTAGCTTGTTAAAACATTGAACAAAACAGAATGCCATCTTAAACGTCGATTTGATGTTGGAATTTCTCCGAACCGATATTTCCCGGGGCTACATTTCAGCTGCCATGTTTCATAGAAGGTTGAATGGTACAAATAATACTCGTACCTCATTTCCTTTTTGGTACATGTGCGGTCAGCTATCTTGAGGTCAGCCTCCAGACTAACCAGATGCAGCTGAATATCAGATATAGTTGATCATACGTGGGGTATAGTTGATTTTTATTTTTTGTAAGTTGCGGGCTACACAATAAAATTCGATAATACTTATTAATTTCTCATCTAGAGGTAGGTACTTACCCCATTTGCGATGCACTAGTACCCATCTAGATTTTACCTGAGTTCCCGAAGCCATTATCGGAGTTACACCCGGTAGCAAAGTATAAGTAACAGAACCCATCTTTTCCATGGAAAGGCTTTTTAAGATTTTCGCACAAAAAAAGACACACCCCAATTTAGTATATGTATAGGTATTCGCCGCCGACGAGTGTCGACGACTGCCGCGACCTCTGCCGTCGGCAACGTGCCGCTCGTGTAGGTATATTAACACTCACCTACTTTGTAGTTCTAAGATCTCCTGTTTATCCTCCACTAAAGGATTGTTTTCATTGTCTGCAGGCGCGATCCCGATGGTGACAGCAACGGTGTACTGTGCGCCGGCGCCGCTGCGGTATCTCGCGCTCGCTGTCTACAGCCTCGGCAGTCTCATCGGACTTTATAAGGTAAGGTAACACAAGACTGGAGACTATATCTTTTTTTTGTTTTTATAGTAAGGACTCTGAAGGATATTGGCAGGCAACAATGTTTATTAACAATTATTTATCAAACAAACAAGTATAGCTGTGCAAGGATCTTCGAATCGGAACTAACACCATCTTGATTTTTCGATACATTTCACAAAATGTTTACCAACAGCGCCTCCCTATCAAAGTCATTCGTGCGCCAAAAGATGACATTCGCACGGACGTAAAAATATCGCGACGATTTTTTTCGCACACTGGATTTTCAACGCTCTGCCTAGCGCCGAGAGTTGAAAATCCAACAATATGTATTTTCGATGCGCTGGAATGCACTCTGTTAGATTCTCAATGCTCGGCTCAACACCGAGAGTTGAAAATCCAGTGCGCGATAAAATCCCGCCGCGATATTTTTACGTCCATCCGAACGTCGGCTAAGTAGGTCTGCACATAGTTTTGTCCAGCGAAGCCGAGTAGTCTTGTTGTAATGAAGCTAGCTCTGCTTTTCCGCCGGTGAACATGCAAGTCCAGTATGGGATCGCTCTGCCCACGCCAACCTAGTGGATGCAGCTCTAAATGAGACGAGCCGGATTATTAGTGGTTGCCTTAAACCGACCCAAGTACGAATGCTGTATCCTCTGACTAGCATTGCGCTTTCAAACATTCGTAGGACCATAGCCAGCTGCATCAAGAGGGCGAAGCTACAAACTGACTCACGCTATCCAATGCACAACCACGTCTCAGTGCCCCAGAGGCTAAATATCCGTAAAAGCTTTGTTAGGTGCGTGGGTCCAGCAAGTCCAGCCAATAACACCGCCTCCACAGCTAGAAGTAATCTCTGGCGCGAGCTGTTTAAACCCCCTAACAAATTTATCGAACCATCTGAGAGCCTTCCACCAGGGCACACGTTACCACGGCCGACTTGGATATCTCTAAATAGACTTCGAACTCAAGTCAGGCGGAGCAAAGACAATCTCCACAGATTAGAGCCCATGGATGACTCAGATCTCAAGTGCGTATGCGGCGTTTCCCCACAGACAATGGCCCACCTTCCATCTTGCGCTGCATGCCCTGTTACCTGTGCACTTGATGACTTATGACTGCGTCAGTGAGTGCAGTTCACGTACTGTGTTTTGGGCCAAACATGTTATGTAAACTTTTTGCTATCGATTCGAAGTGGGTCTGTGGGTTTTCCAATTTTGCTTTGTTACTCCATGACCATCCTGATGATGTGGGCCATGTGTCCAACTGCCCACACGGCAGGAGACGATCAAATCACACATACCTACTTAGTTCTACGGTGTATTTTAAACATGTTATATTATTTTTAATTATCTTTAGATTTTTTTAGAATACAGAAGTAAATTATACCAAAAACTGTGTAATTCGAGTCACCAATTTGATATTGTATTAGATATAAGTACAATTTTGTGCATTGCCAATGGTAGAATGTACCTGGAAGCACACATTATTTTGTACAACTCACCTGTATACCCACATTCTATGAAAATTAACATTTTCTATTCTACGACAATGGGCTCTAATCTTGACGTCGGACTTAGTCAAAAGCTCTATTATGCTGTTGTCTACCCTATGAACTCCACTGACCATTTCCTTTGTCTCCAGGCGATGCGCGCGTGGTCTCCGTGGGAGCGGCGGCTGTGCTTCGCGGCTCCGTTCTGCATGCGAGTGCTGTTGGCCGGCGCGCGCGCAGCACGCCTTGGTGGAGGCGACCCGCACGCTATACTGCACGTCTTCTTGCAGGTATGAAGGAAAGGAAGACAAAATATTTATTGGGACTCACACAGGAAGATTACACAAAGTAAATAATATGACACAACATAGAAAAATAAAAACAACAGTAAGTACTTATATACAAAAAAAAAGTGCTGTAAGAGGCCAGAAGGATCACAGCATGATGCTGCGCTGCGACATTTAAAACCAAATGTCGCAGCGCTGGTATTCAGATGGCGCCCGCTGTGATACAACTGGCAGATACGGAAAAAAATGTCATATATGTATAACATTCTAAACAATTGAATGTAATATTACTTATTTATTATAATATTGTAGTCCACAATACATGTCAACGCCCGATGTAACATCGTCACTAATGTATGTTGGACACTCAGACCTTGATGACTAGAAGGTTTTCACCCTGTAAACGTTTCGACAAAAAACAACTGACTTCCAAAAAAAGAAGTAAGAGCGCGGGCGGGCGATGCAACGCGGCGGGTCGGGGGACGAGGGAGTTTTATTAAAATGTAACTGTTATTTTATTATATTGTGTATCTTACGACTTCCACGCGAACGAAGTCGCGGGGCACAGCTAGTAATAAAATTAAAACAGCAGTGAAGACGACTTCCAAATGAAAAGCGGTTAAATACTAAAATCTCAAACTTAACCCAATTCATTCCACCATCTTCCACCCAATATGTTCCAAGTTTCCATTTAACCATAAAATTCTTTAGACGCTGATGTAAAGTGCAATTATCAGGAGCACAGCTTCGCAGCTTTATGGTCGAGGAACTGGCACATGTCCAGACTCCCTGCTGCTGACACGTGCGATTTATAGCCCACTTTAGCTGGCCTGTGACGTCACGCAGATGTACCTACACTGGGAGTCAATACACTGTGCTGTAGTGTAGGTACACGATTGATGTTCATAATGGTTGGAACAGATGGTATATATGTCCTAAGTTTTGCGGAATGTGTCACAAATTGCTACATATTGATGTGTTCGGATGTAAAGTTTTCACATATTTCATGAAGGACACCAAATATTGAAGACGAGTTGGCATATAAATGACCTGATACTTTCATACTAATTCTAATGACATGGTAGACCAAAGTAGATACTGGACCTACAGTAAGATTAGGAAAATGCAGAAAATTTAAAAAATAAGATTTTACGACGTTTACTTGTCTTATATTCTTGGAACTTCTAGACTATTTGCTCTCATTTTAAATTCGTTATTATTATGCAGGCGACTAATACTACTATTGTTTCCAAAAATCTCACCATTCCGCAAATATGAAAGTAAAACGAAATAAGTTTGCAACAAAACGTATGGACATGAGTATCCACAGGACATTTCTCCTGACATAAGCTGTGTACAGACAAGACGAATTGCGAAACTACGTAATATCTGTCAAGCTAATTTTCGTCGTATTCCTAAAGACGCGGGGAGTCTCGCAATAAATGTCAGACACTCAGACATAAATGTAACCCGAGCGTAGATGCTTCATTCGCATTTAAGTACAATAGGTACAGGAGATTTATACGAATAATTCGCTTTTGTTTATTGCTTTTGGTATGTAGTTTCATCTTTCATCTGTTGAAAAGAGTAATGAGTTTGTTTAGTCAACATAGTGACCATCTTTACATGTGAAAGCGCGCATATATTATATATATTTTAGGAAGTTTGTACACGATAAAACTATTTTTATGGTGTACAAACCTCCTAAAATTCTATTGGTAGGTACTCAATTTGTACTCTTAAATTCTAGGTGTGCACCCAGATACTGTACACTTGGTATAGTCGAAGCGGCAGTCAATAAAATTATTATAGTTAGTTATGTGCATTGTTACACTACGACCAAAATATCGTGGCGAGTCTGAACATAGGCGCTACGAACTTTAGCCATGTTCTCTCACTCACACTCGCCTCATGTCACCATTTTGGTTCCTAATAAGTGTTACTGCGTAGCCTTCTGTGCGAAGTTCGGACTCGCCAAGATATTTCGGCCGTAGTGTTAGTGTACTTAAAAAAAAAGAAAGTTTATTTTACACCTTCAAGTAAAAATAAGGTTTACAATAAAAATAGGCCTAAAGGTAAATAAAGTTGTATATTATAGTTGCAGCCAATACCTAAGCTAAGATAACTTAATATCTTGTAATTATAGGTATCAGCGCCCACCCTCGATAATCGTTATAGCCGATGTTATTGTGCCTCGCTTATAGAATTTGTGACAGTTTAGGTGCAAAACAAGAGTTAAAATTAACAAACCAAGAATAAAATAAAATAAAAACAAGTCAATGAAGTGTGTAGGCGAGTGTAATTGTGTTTGTGAGTGTGTGTAGTGAGCATATTTCGTATAGATCTCCCAACCTTTCATTTAAGTTTGTATACATCGTACTAACATGATAAATTAACGAAAGCAAATAGCTCAACATAAATAAAGGTGACCTTTTACAGAAATAAAGGTATTTTTCCACGTCGAGTTTGTAAAAGACATGGAAAGTGTTGGTCGTAACGATATTATAATTGTTTATTGATTGTTCCGCTCTGGCTAAGGAACACGCGATCAATCAACTGAGGCAATTTAATTCGATGCTTTTATGCGTAAGTAATGTAGAAAATATTTTTACTTAATCCCACAAATATTTAATTTTAGGATATTGCCTTAGAAACAACTAAGCTTATAATAAATTAAAGAACATTTTTTTTCTTATGTGTGAGCAATACCACGAGGGCTAGTTTGAAGTGGCGCGGGGAAAGAGTTCCTGGAAGGACTTGGGGGGGGGAGCCATTGCCCAATAGTGGGACAGTACAGACTCGGGAAAAATAAATATGTGTTCGCCAATCTAACATTTGCATTAAGTAAACTCTATAATAAACCCTTGACATCAATAAGATTTACCATTTAATTCAAAAGAAAAACCTTCATAAATAAGATATAATACGAATACTATAATAATATAAGACATAAATAAGACTTCTTATATTGGAAAAAAATAACGTAGAAAGGACATCCTAGAATAATGGCACCAGCTTCCTTATAAAATACTACGTAACCCTGATCTAAACCGGTAATAAAACAGAAGTAGGTACTAAATACAGACTCTGACAGACACAAGGACAACAACAACCAAGGACATAGTGTCCGGTGCGTAGTCCTCGCAACCGGCGCGCGTGTACGACCACATGCATGAACGTAAACGATGCAAAAGGAGTATGTAAGGATCGTAGCAGGTGGCGTTCTGTAGTTTCTGCCTACCCCCATGGGAAGAAAGCGTGAGTATGTGGGCATGTGTGTATGTGTATGTGAATGTACCTACTTTTAAATGCTGGTGAACAAATAAAATGTGCTACAGCCCTACATTCGGTCTCTTTGTTTGTATTAACACATTTTAGGGATGCTACAGAACCGTTAGCGGCACTAAAAGACGTTTGTCTACCATTTAGACTCCCTAACTGGCGTTTATTGCAGGTTTCAGGCACGTTTAAGTTGGAATATAAGTAGGATAAAGTATAAGTCTAGTTTACCTTTAGTATGCCTAAGGTGTCCTGGCAGTACCTAATTATCGTCACTCGTTTATGCTTTTAAACCAACATTCCGATTACCAAAAAACTACTACTAGGTACCTACTACTAACTGATTTCATGACAAAGATCAAATGACACTTATCAGGTGGCTACGAACCTCTTTGTTGTCCCACTAGGTCAAAAAGGCCAAGCCAGAATATAATTCAATACAAACCACAAGTTTTGCCTACAGACTAGAAAACTACGGGCACACAAAATAATTACTATATAATACAAAGTTATAGCGTAGCTCGTGAAACAACCCAGTCCCTTCATCCCTTTCAGTACGGGCACAATGGGGTTGGAGCCCTGCCAAGTGACTTCGGCGCCGTACTCTGCCACCAATATAAATGGCTCTAAGCAAGATAATCGCACTTCCAAAATGGTTTACCTCTTTATTTAGAGTAAACCAATTTTTCCTGGACTTGCAGCATCAAAAAAATAAGAATTACGTCATGGTCATGAGTTAATTTAATTAAAAAAAGTAAATTTAAAAAAGATGGAAACAAGATGACCTACTTCTGTCTCCAAACAATCTCATGCAAGCCGGAGGCATTTTCTTAAATTTAACAATAGACAGAAATAGGTCATCTTCCTTCCATCTTTTTTAAAAATCACTTTTTACGCAGTCGAGATTTTTGATTTATTAAATTTAGTTATTTTTTATTTTACACGTTATTTTTAACACTTTAGGTAACGTTCGTTAAAATTATCTTTCAAATTAGTAAAATTCTAGGTTTGTCACTCGGTTTTAAGAAATTTAATACAATAATTATTTTTCATGTCAATCTTAAGATTATTCAAGGTGTTTTCTTTTATATGTCATAACTCTAGGGTATGAATGAGACCATATCAAAAATCAACTGGCATATTAATTATTTTTCAATTATCATTTATTTTTTTGTTTTCATTTTTCATACAAAATAATTCGACAAAGTCACGATTATTAATGTAAAACACCCTTACGTGAAATATGACAACGTCGGTTTTTCTTAGCTATAGTTATGAATGATTGGTATGAATGAAAGTGAATTACTTAAAATTAATTTAAAAAAATGAATTTATTTATCCATGAAACTTAGAATCATCATCTACCTGGCCTTTTCCCAACTATGTTGGGGTCGGCTTCCAGTCTAACCGGATGCAGCTGAATACCAGTATTTTACATGGAGCGACTGCCTATCTGACCTCCACAACCCAGTAACTGGGTAATACGATACCCCTTGGTAAGACTGGTTGTCAGACTTTCGGGCTTCTGACGACCCGTAACGACTGTCAAAGATCCACGAATGACAGCCGGGACCAACGGCTTAACGTGCTTTCCGAGGCACGGAGGAGTATCGGTATGAAAGATGGTCACCCATCCACGAACCAACCCCGGCAAGCGTAGCTTAACCTGATGGATCGACCCGTGCGGCTGTTATTACTTAGCCACGAGCTCCTCCCCATGAAACTTAGAATGAACCTAATTTAATTATAATTGATATCTTCGGAACTATACCTACATTTTTGGATTTTACTTACAGACATTATTTTTACTTATAGAATATAACCCTAGAGTTATGTATGACATATAAAAAAAACACCTTGTATAAGTACTTTATCACAGCTTTTTTATAAGTTTTGAAAATTCAAGTGAGGTTGCTAACCAGAGAAACAAAGATGATTTTCAAAGATCTATTCAAAATTCAAATTCAAATTCAAATTCAAATATTTTATTTCAGAATTACAATTCCATATATTGTTAGTATAACTTAGCCTAATGTTAGTATTAAATTTTTACAATAATAAACAAGTAGGTAGTGTACCATTGAACTGTTCGTTCAATGGTACACCGCCTATTTGGATAAGTGAGTATGAAGACCTACCCACCTTCGTAAGAGAGGAGAGTCCCACCGGTCTGTAAACACATTCAGGATGCCATTGGAGGAGGAGCGCAAGCGCGCCATCATGGAAGCGCATCGCTTCCGCATGATCGCAGCGAACCCGTCAACGCACGCTTCCGCGAACATCCCTGACGCGCTACAACGCCACGGTAACCCCAAAAGCACCCTGAATGCGTTATTGTACTGGACGCGCAAGTCGCTGTATGCCCGCTGGGTATACTTGGTCCACAGGCTGCACGTGTAAAGCGACTGGCAGAAGGCCTTAAAAAGCGTTATCTTAACTGATTCAGTACAGCGTGCAAACCTGCGGGCCAGCATGTTGCAACGGACAGCCAGCGACCTGCGCTCCCTGTCTATGTCAACATTATCATTTAAGTCATCAGTGACCCAGTGGCCCAAATACTTAAACTTTGAAACCCGACTTATAGGAGACCCAGAGAGTGAGAGTTCAGGCAGATGTTTGTAGGTTAAATTACCTGATTTAAAAACCAACCATTCACTCTTATCGGTATTGTATTTGAGCCCGTGAGCCACTGCATAACTTTCACACATTTTAAGGAGCTTTCTCATTGCACCGATAGATGGGCTCAGCAGCACCATATCATCAGCATAGCTAATGTTATTCACGCAAACACCGTCCACGTGACAACCGATTTTAGTGCTACTGAGCCTACCTATCAGTTTGTTTATGTATAGGTTAAAAAGACGGGGGGAGCTCAAACCCCCCTGCCTCACCCCACAATCCAACCCATACATATCAGAATACGAGCCAGCCCACTTAACTGCATTCTTTTGACTACTGTACCAATATCTAAACAGTGATATCACATCAGCTGGGACAGTAGTGTCGTGAGTGAGCTTATGCCAGAGCAGGTCATAGTTGACGAAGTCGAACGCCTTCGATAAATCCAGGAAACAAGCCATTACAGGAGTCTTTCTGTCTGTATAATATTGGACAGTCTGCTTAAGGCATAAAATTGCACTATCCGTAGATAAGTTCGGTCTAAAACCAAACTGACCATCCTCGAGAACAATATGCTTAGCTAGGATTTTATCAAGCAGACTATCCAACACCTTAGCACAGACAGTGGCAAGCGATATCGGCCTATAGTTGGAGATATCGGAGGCGTCACCAGTCTTATTCTTTATTACTGGCACAACGATCGTATTGCTAAGTTCTGCAGGTAAGTAACTATGACTTAGACATAGGTTAAAAAACATAGCAAGTACCCGCGGTAAGTGTATCCCGGCGTATTTTAGATGTTCGACGCTAAGGCCGTCGTGACCGGGGGACTTTCCCCTCACCATGTTCTGTATACTTCTCGCGACTTCTTTAGATTCTTTGATTTATTCAATCGACTTTACTTTTTTTTCACAATATGGCGTCTAGTTGTCGCCATATTGAATTGTCATTACTGTCATGTTTTTAGTGACACTTACAAATCGATTGACGTAAGAATCATCAAAAATGGCCCACGCATTTTTGGTCTCTAGAGCGCCACAAACGAACTAACACACATACATAATAAACAATCATTAAAAGTGTCTAGGGATCAAGTACATTCTTAACTATAAAAAATGCGCGCGGTGCGTCGTGTTCCACGCGCGCCTCAAAGAGATGTCAGCACTATTGACGGGGTCCGCTAGGGCCGATGCCAGCTAGGGTTGCGGGATGTTCGAAAGAGTTACCGTGGCCCCGGCACAGGCAACAGAAGGAACACGGATGGGTTTTAGTCAGTAAACGTCTGACACGCCCTCCCGCTCCGCCCAGAGCGGGAGAAGTCATTTGATGATTTCCCATCCACAAAAAGAAAAAAAAAAGTACATTCTTAACTATAAAAAATTATCAAATTAATATTTACCAAAACTAGTCTTCCAGTCTGACTTCTTACTTTAATTCCTGTGTTTAAGTTGACTACTTATCCCTATATTTTGTTATAACTGAGAAAAATTGCAATTTTTGCAAATTGTGGGAAGTTAACCTAAGTTAATGTCGTCAATTGAATGGCAAAAATGAGGATTTAAAAAAAAAATATTGCAAAGATTTAAAATTAAATAATCTGTGTTTCCACCATTGACACGAATCACCAATCACAGCGATTTGGCATGCTTAAAATCAGTTCATCAAAATCACTTTGAGGAATGGCCGCCCACGTTCTTTCTAACAAGTCAAAAAGTTGTTGTGGGGTATGCACGGCATCCATACTCGGCAGAGCTCTTCTTTGGAGCATATCCCATGAGTGGTCAATTGGGTTGAGGTCTGGCGATTGAACAGGCCACGGCAGAACGTTGATGCGAGCATTCGGCAAGAGTGCGTCTTACGACTCTAGCCATGTGTGGACGTGCATTGTCGTGCATTAGTCAAAATGAATCATCCAACCGGCTTCGAAAAGGGATGATCACGTATGAAACAATCCTCTCCACATAAATATGAGCATTGAGATGGCCCCTGATCCAAATGAGATTGGTTCTTCCACCGATCCAAATACCGACCCAAACTATAAAAACCATTATTGTTCCCCCTCCATATGAGTGAACTTTCTGGCAAAATTTCAAAAGTTATTGATGTCCAGATGTCCTCCAAACTCGAGTATGTCCTGTACCCGGCCTCATCCCGAAACGAGAGTCATCGGAAAAGCAAACACAAGGCCAGTCTTCTTCCTCCCAATTTCTGTGTTCGCGAGCCCATTGTAAACGGGCCCTACGATTGCGGGGTGGAACTCTCAGCGGCCTTCGGGAACGCAGACTCACCTCACGTAAACGATTTCGGATGGTTTGATCGCTTATCAGCAAGTCTAAAGAGCTGTAGAGCTTCGTAGCCAACATCACGGCAGTCATGGTACGATTCCGTCGAGCAGTATTTTGGATGTACCGGTCCTGTCTGCGAGTGGTGATGCGCGATCGTCCTCCATGTCGCTCGGCCACGCTGCCCGTGATACGATAGCATGTCCAGAGGCGACGTATGACACCTCTGTGTAGTGCCAAGAGCGACAGCCACAGTACGTTACCTGGACCCAGCTTGCAACATTCCGACGGCTCTCATTATCTCTTATCGTGTCAAACGATGTCGTCGCTCCATATCGATGCAATTTTCTGCAGCTCCGATGCAGAAATTGTAATAGTTTTGTAAAAACGCTATTAGACACTTTTATAGCAGTTCTGATTGACGGTTGAATTTCTATTTTTAATCAAAATTCTTTATTCATATAGTGTAATTCGCTAAAAAGAATCAATAACGTTAAAATAGTAATTCTCAATTGCGGCGATACTCTAAAACGTACTTGATCCCTAGACACTTTTGATGTGTGTATATAGGCTGATAATAAACACAATACCCTCCTTAGCGTCGCGCAGTCGGGCAAGAAAATGATAAATGCATCTACCGATTAGGAGGAGGTATTTCTAAATTGTTAAGTGGGTTAAGGATAACCTCGATATGTTGGAATTAATAAATAATACATATCGATCGAGACTTTCCTTAAACTTATTCATGTGCACAAAATGCCTGAAATCTTTTACGTGGTGTCATCGGATGCGGTACCGGAAGCGGAGAATGGAACTCCTGAACACATTATTTCTTTGTGTACGGACGTAAACCAAGCCGAGTATAACATTATATTTCGGTATTACGTAACACATTAGTCTCGTGTGTAATGGATACCGCGTGTTACCGGCGGTGTGGGGAAATGAATGGGTGCGCGAGTGTCTGTCGACAACTTCGTCTTCGGTCTAAAAGATACCAGTACGGTTCTAAGATTCATTTATTCGGACTATCCCTGTTAGAGCTAGCGAGCTATCGTTACTTAACCGAAAAAGTAGAAAACTTTTGAAAGAAGAAACCAAACACTAATTGTAACAAAGTAACGATACCTTTTGAACTGTACTTTTTACATCCCGCATCAAAATACTAACAAGTGATTTTTACGCAAAGACCTCATATTGCTACGTAGGTGGTGGGACAAGTCATCCAGTTAGTATTTAAAAAGATAAGATAAAACTGACTTCCTTTGCTTGCGGCTAATAACTGTCTCGAATTACCTTATCGCATGTAACAGGCTTTTAAATAAATGTGAACCGCAAATGTTAGGTTTCTTTTTTATTAAAAGTGACTCGGTTAAATGCTTCGTTTATGCTAAAGAGCAGAGATAAAGTTATTATGAAAAATGGCAGCACGTTACAAGCATGAGCTGCTACTGTTCTGAGCAGTGGGTGGAAGAAGCCTGTCAGTATTATTGATGATGTCGTAAAATATGGTTGGATTTTCCATAAGAATATCGATCGATGCCGCCCACAACATTGTTTGGTAATTTTCCTTCTACAGAGCCCTTCTGCAAATCTGCCGATGAATCAGTCAAAGTATATATTTCAACAAGACCATTAAAAGCCACTTTATGAACGTCACAAATTACAAGAAACAAGAATTGATTCCAGTTGGCCTTTCAAAAGGTAGTTTCGTATGGAGAAGAATGTGCAAGAAACTCTGTATCAAAAAACACTCCTTTACAATATTTTGTTTACATTATGATAACCATTATGTGAAGACACACACTCAAAATACGGCAGGGCTTTTTGCACGTTTTTAGTGACATTCACTTTTTTTTAAACAATCATCTACAAGGTTTATCCTCAATCCAATTATTTCACTGACTGGTGAAACTCTTGAGCTAGCCAGACGTATTTTTTTCCTGACTACTGCTTTAAGTTTTCTATACAAACTTATCCAAAACCCATAACACGTTTTCCTGGTATCGACCCTTAATGGCATTTTTACCGAATTATCTCACAGTGTTTCCACTTATATTTGTTATAGATTAATTACCTGGGTTCGATTCCCAGGTCGGGCAAAGTATTATTGGGTTTTTCTATCAGGAATCAGTAGCAGCCCGGAGTCTGTATTTGTGCCTGGTTGATGGCAATAGGCTCGCCCCCTATTACATGGGACATAACTGGCGAAATGTGGGTATACTATAGGTACGAGTACACAGAGGTGTACCTAAAGGGTTAGGCAGAGGTATAACCCTTCGGCGATCACAGGCGTGATGTTATGTTATGTAATTACAAAGCCATCATTATTGTTACTCGATGGGTTCTGAATATTGATGATACCTTCACATTAATTTCCAAACAAGAAAGAAAACTTTCCTAAAGGCTGCTATTTCATGAAAAACGGTATCAAACTTCAGGCCAGATTCCACGATTTGATTTTAATGCCAGCAATGCAAATAAGGTTTCGTCTTTTACTATTTACCTAGATTATTCGTAGATCCCGCCTGGCAGTCGCTGGCTACGCTGTCTGGCGCCCTGCCAGTCCCATAATCCATAACATGAGGAGTTTCTGGGTTGTAGTGGAACCGAATTGTCGCCGTATGGGATTTATAGTAGGTAAACATGTGTATTGCATTGCCAAACGATCTCATGTATGTATCTAAGCTGTTTTCTAAACATTAACAAGGAAATCATATCTACTAACCACCAATTTCTTGTTATGAGTACCTAATTAACATCTAATCCGCATAAAATAAAATTTCCCCTTTTCGTTACCTATTTATGTATTTAAAAATGTAATAGTCTCGTCAAACAAACGAACTTTGCTTCGATTTTCATAAAACATTCCTAATATCAAGTACCTACTCACTACTCACGTCCACATATAACTAACACAACTTACACTTAAATTGTTCTATAGATAATATCCACAAAACAGTCCCTTATGATGACAGGTCGTTTATAATTGGATCGGAGTGCGTAAAGCGATTACACAGCTCGTTAGGTTCAAATGAGACCGCCGCCCTCGGCCCGCAGGCCCTCAGGCCTTCTGTACGGCTTCAGTTATGAAGATGCACAATTAACTTACTCCTGCTCTCTGCTAACTAATATTAATGGAGTTATGTTAGATCAAAGTTGTGGTTAGTTTACTACTGAGCCGTAGTTAACATACGCCTGGCGCACTCTGGCCAGTCAACCTCTGGCTATATTATTTTACCCCGACATAAAGTTTACACAAGAGAAGAAGCAGAAAACTGACTGTTTTGTACCTAAGTGACCAATATGAGTTAAAGGTTATGGTTCAATTCCCCATAAACCTTACTTTAATAGCCTATATGCTTGATTAATATTAAACAACGTGTGTAGCTAGATTCTGTGAGTCTGGATGTTTAAGCATGTGCCCCACAGTCCCAGAGTATGATTGTATGAGCATGTGCCCTAGAGTCCCAGAGAGTCTGGGTGTTTGAGCATGTGCCCCAGAGTCCCAGTCTGGGTGTTTGAGCATATGCCCCAGAGTCCCAGTCTGGGTGTTTGAGCATGACATGTGCCCTAGAGTCCCAGAGAGTCTGGGTGTTTGAGCATGTGCCCCAGAGTCCCAGTCTGGGTGTTTGAGCATGTGCCTCAGAGTCCCAGTCTGGGTGTTTGAGCATATGCCCCAGAGTCCCAGGCTACAATTTTATTAAACGCTAATCTACACCTACAGTACCTGTACTTACAGCTACATCGTTCTCACAGTATGTATCATTTCAACGTAAATGATGAAACCAAGATTTTGTAACGTAATATTTTGATTCATTGGTCATGACGTAAAGCTTAATAATTAAAAAAAAAAACTTTTTTGCAAAAAAAAAACAACCGACTTACAAAAAAACACTACAAAGTGAAAAATACCTTTAATTTCGGAAGTCGGTGTCTTTGGATCTGTATTTTAGGTTTGTGCCACCAACTTCCGAAATTAAAGTTATTTTTCACTGTAGTTTTTTTTTTTTTTTTGTAAGTCGGTTGTTTTCTTTTTTTTGCAAAAAGTTTTTTATTTTTCACTTTTTAGTGGGTCGGTTTGTAATTTATCTAAGTTACAACCTATTGACAACTGCTCATCACCTTTTACAAAATATTGCTTTTCCCAATGCAGGGACGTTAATTATTGAGGAGTTCTCCTGGTACTTCACCATCAGCTCCACTTCACCATATGCATTGTGACGAGCTTATATTACTTAGCAATCATTTTAAAGTAATCGTATCGCAACTCGTGAAATACTTATTATTGAGTTGTTCCGGTGGCGATCTGTGGTCTTCATCATCCGTTCCACTTCACCACATGGTGCTTTCCGAGAGCAAATAAAATCAAAAATCAAATCAAAAATGTTTATTTATTAGGATATACGGTACAATAGATGTTTCAATATTGTTCCAGCATACCCTGCCATAGTATGGCGTACAAATATTTTTATACAAAAACAAAGCTTTTATTTCTAACCTATTAATAATTATGAATTAGAGAATAAAATATGAATCTATAATAGTAAATTAATACAGATTGAGATTATATTGTAGTAAAAATACTGATTAATAATTAAATGTTACATTATAATCACAAGTTAACATTAACGTTTTAAAGAGTTTCCAACACAATTAAGGGGCATGTTTAGACCACGACTACCTAGCGAAGGTCTTGGGAATCTGCTGGTGAAGTTGGTGAGCGAGTGTTCAATGCGCCAGCTGAACCTCTTGCGGCTGATATGATTATGATGTATGGTGTGCTTGGTTTCCGGACGTCATTTTCATGTGACCACTGAAAGTCAGCGCTGTGCTGTGGGATAGCACAGTATTGTGCTGAGTGGGAGCCTTCTTGTCACAGTCACGACGTGCAGCTGCCGACTATTTCTATTCTGTGATCGTGATTGATCTCTTTTGTTTTTTTTTTATTGGAGTTAATTTACCTTTAACTAGTTTCCGCCTGCGACTTCGTCCGCGTGAAATGTCTGGTTCCCCCGACTCACCCCGTCGCATCTCATGGTCTGCCCGCGCTGTTACTTCGCTTCACTTACCGCTCGTTCTTACTTTTTTTCTTTTTGCTCGGCTTCTCAGGGTCCTAGCGTATGTAACATTACGCTATAGCCTTCCTCAAGAATTGCGCTATAAAATTCAAAAATATTTTTTCAAATCCGACTGGTAGGGACAGAGACTATAGGGTTGCGGGATGTTCGAAAGAGTTACCGTGGCGTCCGTGGCCCCGGCACAGGCAACAGAAGGAACACGGGTGGGTTTTAGTCAGTAACAGTCTGACACGCCCTCCCGCTCCGCCCAGAGCGGGAGAAGTCATTTGATGATTTCCCATCCACAAAAAAAAAAAAAAAAAAAAAAAGGACAGAGACTAGCCCGTTCAAATAGTCAACAAAAAATAAAATGTGTAGTTACCGACACATTTTATTTTAAAAAAGGTTGTAGTGAGCCAACCTTAAAAGATAGACATGCTTTTGCAGACTTTTTTTAGAACTTTTTAAAAGGAACAATTCTGTCATACATAATTTTTACGTAACTTTAACCGTTTACGCAGCGCATGCAAAAGAAACTCTCAAAAGGAATAAATTTTCCCCGTTTTTGCAACATTTTTCATTGATGGCTCCGCTCCTATTGGTCGTAGCGTGATGTTATTAACCTATAGCCTTCTTCGATAAATGGGCTATCCAATACTAAAAGAATTTTTCAATGCAAACTAGCAGTTCCTGAGATTAGCGCGTTCAACCAAACAAACAAACTCTCCAGCTTTATAATATTAGTATAGATGTTTTTATCACGTTTTTCTGTAACAAATAAACCTATTTTTCTTTCTTCTTTCTTTCTATGTAATCAGGAGTTTACTAAAAGATAACTTACTCAATGTTCCAGGATGCAGTATCCCTGGGCGGCGGCGTGATCGGAGCCATGCACATACCGGAGAAGTGGTTCCCGGGCACGGTGGACCGTTGCCTCAACTCGCACAATATCATGCACGTGCTGGTCGTCCTCGCCGTTTACTCCATGCACCAGGTGAGAAGAGAAGACAGAAGGTCTTTTTAATGGTTTCATGTTTAGCGGCTGCAGCCGATTTCTTCATTGGTCCTCTGCAACGTCAGACGCGTCGCAGGTCCGGTGTGTCCACCCTTTTTTTTTTTTGGATGGGAAATCATCAAATGACTTCTTCCGCTCTGGGCGGAGCAGGAGGGTATGTCAGACTTTTACTGACTAAAACCCACCCGTGTTCCTTCAGTTGCCTGTGCCAGGGGCCACGGCAACTCTTTCGAACATCCCGCAACTCTAGCTGGCATCGGCCCTAGCGGACCCCGTCAATAGTGCTGACATCTCTTTGAGGCGCGCGTGGAACACAACGCGCCGTCGACTCAGGCCTGGTCCTTACCGGACGGCGAGCTACCCATTGCTCGCCGTCCGCAAACCCGTGCCTACAGTTGCCGGCTATCGGCTCTCAATCCCCGACGCCCAGGGCGTCTCCTGCGGTGACTAGGGGCGTGAGGGCGCAAAGCTTTCCTCTCCCTCACGCATTCTACCTCCTCCTTCGCGAGCATTACTGCCTCACAGAAGGAGGTGATGGCTTCCCATTTACTCTCGCTCCGTGCCATGGCCTGGACCAGGGCCGGACGCGAGAGATCACCGCCGCCGATCGCTTCCACGAGGACACGGTGGTGCCCCGCCCAAGCCGGGCAGACCTCCACCGTATGCACCACCGTGTCCTCCGGGCGTTTCCTCCCGCCTTACCCGGAACAGGTACCTCCCGAAGCACCCGTGTCCGGTGAGGACCTGCGCCAGGCGGAAGGTGAGGACGCCGTGGCGCCTCTCCAGCCACTCCTCAAAGAGGGGGCTTATCGCCGCAATTGTGGCGTGCCCGGTGTGCCCATTTTTTTTTTTTTTGTGGATGGGAAATCATCAAATGACTTCCCCCGCTCTGGGCGGAGCGGGAGGGCGTGTCAGACTTTTACTGACTAAAACCCACCCGTGTTCCTTCTGTTGCCTGTGCCGGGGCCACGGTAACTCTTTCGAACATCTCGCAAGGTGTGTCCACCCTAGAAAGTTAAAGTGGTTAGTTTTTTCTGTGGCGGTTACACCCACACCGACACCCAGACCCTTCACACTGAGCTAACAAATGCTGCTCACTGCTCAGCAGCAGCCATCTTCTGCCATCTTTATAATATCGTGTAGTAGGTAACGGTTGAGAGTAATTAGCATAATAGAATAAACCTCATTTTACCGACAGTTTTTTCTGTTATTTTGTTTATTGTCTTGCCCCCTACGTGACTGAAATAAACACAAATGAGCATATTATCCAAAAACTCCTTCACTGTTTCCAGGTGACAACGCGCGACATAGAGTGGATGTCTCGCGTGGACTGCCGCGCGCCGCTGCGTACTCTCTGACGCACAGCGCACGCCACACCGCGCGTCCTCGCGACCTTTGCCGCGCCTAGCCGCGATCGCTCATCGCCTCCGTCTACTCGACTTTACTCACTTCTACTGAACTCACGCACGCTATGTTAAGGCTTCCTAAGTCGCTGTTTGAACTTGACAGCTATGATTGTAGAACCGTAAGACCAAACGAGTGGACTATGCAATGACTAGTCAAAGAAGAGCCCGTTTTCACTTTTATTATTGCAAGTAGGAGGAAACATTAGTTGTGTGTCACAAATAGATAACAACAATCAGAACACGACAGATCAACCTAAATACATACTGCAACACAACACTTACCTACCTACATCGTTGCTTCTGCCCGACTCTAATCAAAGTGAAACCAGGATGTACTTATGTAGGTAATTACGCAATAACTTTATCTACGTTTATAAAATTCTTACAAATATTCGTCAAATAACAATGAGACGTAAACCTTCTAAGCTAATAAATTATAATAATCTTCTTCTATGATTTAATACCAATTTAGTTGATTCTGTCTTTGAACAAAAACGCCTTAAAGCGAATCAACTTTTGTTTCAACGTAACACAACTTTGGCTCGAAACAAATCATTAGGAAGTCTTAAACAGTCGTAAACTACAAAATCACGACGGTCTTTGTTGGATAACGGTCAGTCTTCCGAAGTCTTGCGTTAAGGTCGGATATAAAGATATCGTAAGTAATCCTCCAGAAATGTCTTCGTGAAATAATGCATTATTTTCCGAAAGGGAAAATTCTGTTTTCAGAAGCACGTTAGTTTTAGAAACTTGGACATCTGACAAAATGATTAGATGCCAAATTAAGATGTGCAAGAATTCTTCCTAATAATATAGTTATCATTTGGTCTTATGGAAATGGCTGTAGCGTAGTCAATAACGTAGTTGTAGCGTCTCCACGCTGCGCCGGCGCATGCGTGCGACACACGTATGGCAAACATATCTATACCTGCTGAAAGAATGCTCACACACATGTAATAACGGTAAATTCATAGGACAGACGTGAAATTCCAGTAAAAGTAATTTTTCGCAGTGATGTTGACTATACAAATTATGCTTTAAGCGATAATAGTCACATTTAGCAATTAGACAATATTGTAAAACTTTTTTTTTTATTTCTCGTTTCCTTTTATTGTCGAATACTGGGGTTTTGGCTACTTATTTTGTATGTTTTTGTATTGAGTGTATTTTATGATTTTTTGATAATGTGCGTTTTATTTGTGCAGAATAAACATTTTTTCTTTATTTTCTTTCTTTTTTCTAACATCATTAATAATATATTTATGTCAAAAACAACGACGATGTAAACCATTCACGAAGGGACCTTGTACAAACAGTTTGTTATAGTTGACAGCGCTTGATATCGATGTTGAATTTTCAAAATAACTTCTACTCAAATTGACTATTCCTGCCTTTTGTAAGACAGTCAGATAAATTGCATATGTGCTTTAAGAAAATATTTGGAATCAATACTGTTTGAAAATATGCAAAGTGCCTTTATAGCAAAAAGTAAAGCTAAACACAAGCTTGGCTATCATCATTCGCATTGTTAAAAAAAATCATGCAGTTTTAAGGCATCATAATTATCACTACGCTTTTTTGGAATCCGGACCTATAAGTGCTAGCTAAGGAGCATTCAAATTAAAACTGTAAAAAAATGTCCACTCATTTTCCCGGTTGGTGTAAATGGATCACACTGTTCCAAGCGAGGATTTTTATATTTTTTTTTTTTGTTAGCTGTTGTATCTCACTGCTGGGTAAAGGCTTCCCCTTTAGTCTTACAAACCTCTCGAGTTTGTGTGATCGATCGTCACGCCACCCTCGTCGCAGACTACCTCGACGGCGATACCCTTCCTCAGACCTAGATATATAAAACAATTGAAAAATAATCAATCAACTGACTGTTTTACATGACGGCAGAAAGAGACCAATACTGTGTAAAATAAACTCGTTATTAGACAATATCGCGGCCTATACATAATAGTATTAAATTATTACGAGTCGTCATTATGATCGGAGATAGATGGGAACCTTCTGATGTACCACAAGATGGACGAAAAGCCATTTAACAATAACTAGGTAACTACACTAGATCAGTTATTAATAGTTATAATAATTAGTGCAATAAGTTATCGAACGTAATAGCAGTTATTTATAACGAAACGAACACTTCAAATCTTAGTAAGCTTATAAGAATAGTTAAATTATTATATTGGATTATTACACACGTTTTTATAGATTAGATAATAAGGAGTTGCATATACGCTTTTGAATTCGCGATGGATATGAGTCTACTGAGAGGTAGATGAGATAAGATGGGTCAGCTGCGAGTGGAGTTTATTTGTTTCGACGTCGTCCTCAACTGACGACAGTGTTGTCACGATGATCACTTAAATAATAACCTTTAATATATTTATTCACCTGATCTTCTCACGGGCTTTAGTCTTGCAAAATCATTTGCTGCATCAAGTTATTTTTACCTCGAGCCTCTGAATCTAGTCACTCTTGGATGGCCATTTATATCTGCTTGCTTCAAAATTGAATCCACTCCCAGCTGCCCTCACACCGTTCCTTCAATCTAGACTATACTTCTGTTTTATATATTTCTAACTACATTCCTACTTATACAATACAAATTATCTAATATCTTCCTTTCGTCCTTGACATTTGAATCTCAAGATACTGTTGTGCGTTAAATCTTTGCCAAAATGTGGTCAAGGTATAGTGGAATATAAGGCAAAATTGTGGTCAAATATTTATTAAAAATTGTTATAGAAAACTGTATAGGTATTTGAAATATTTGTCGAGAAAAAGCATTATGTTACCATACGCTGCTCGTTATGCCCAGTTTTATGTAGGTAAATATTTAAAAGATTTTGTCAATTTATTTGTTAAACATATCAATATAGAAAAAACAAATTTTAACTTCGTTGTAACGAAGAAGCCTGAGAAGAGGCCAAATCTGAGAAAAATGTTGAAATTAATTAGCAAAATTGAAAATATAAGTCTTGGGCAGCTTGTTTTTATACTATTTGCTCCGGATTACAGTTCAGTATAAACTGTTAGCTAACTGGAATGGATTAGAGAAATTGCCCGAGTTAACAACCAAGTACACAATAAAATTGTAAACCTATATAATATATGTATAACGCGCTATTTCTTTGTAACTGATATTTTATTTAGATTTCGACTTTGACAACGTGACTATCGAAACAATGGCTAATTTTACACCGCCACGGACTATAAAACTTTAAAAGCCATCAGATATTTAATTAACAGCATCCTTACAATACTTGGCATTGTTTTTAATTACTCAACTAGTCATGTGTAGAATAAATCAACAATGGAATGAATCTTTATTAAGAATATCACTGTTATTTAACCTATCACCTGTGAAGATAGCGAATCTTGATGAAGTTCAATCCAGTCAATTTAAAAGAAGAAGTATCCTTTTATAAAAATGCTAATCAATTGATGACTACGACAGTACATATGCCAAAATATTAACACCAAGGTCGAAGACTATACTAAAATCTCGGTACCTTCAAATATTTCTTTCTACGATTTCCACATCGCCATCTTTCTAATGTTGTTTATTTATTTGTATTGTTAATCGTGGACTATTGCTATCAGTGACTAATCGTTGGTATATTTTTTATATTCTCGGTGTTGTGTGCTTTACTGCTTGTATACAAAGGCATCGTGAACTTGAGATCCTAGTCTCTTCGTACGCGACCTCTCTTAGTCAGTTCGATAGTTTAATAACAACTAGTGTAATGTAGCGACAGTAGGTAGGTAGTTTACGAGCAATAAATAGAAGACAATTGTTATGAAATTTGACAAAAGTAGCCGAGTAAACGTTTAACATGAAACGATTGCATTTGCATATAATTTTACACAATAATTGTTGATAATTTTTAACGCATCTTTTTGATGCCTTTAATGTTCTACTTTTGTCAAAGTTCTATTGTTTTTAATTAATTATTTATTAAACGAAGTTTGAGACGAAACAAGGTGTACTTGAGGTTTTTAACTAGTGGTTGTCGACGAGACACTCCCGATGTCTCCCGAGCATGTCCGAACAGCGCAGCGCCTCGTCCGCATGCGCGCATCCCTCGACACACCGCCACAGTGTATCAACAATATAAACTCAGTATTTTAATTTATATTTTTGGAATACAATATTTCCATCTAGGCACATATTTACAATACACAAAGATTATTTTTCTGTAAAATTACTTACATCAAAAGAATAGATAAAGACTTCACTAATATTTCGAAACGAATTGAATTGATTACAGATGTTATTTTGTCTTAGCGGTCAAATTAGTTTGTTGAATATTTGAGATGTTAATATTAGGGATATTATTTGGAAATGTTTACTTGCCTAAATATCAATTATTTACACGGAATGTATGAATTACTGGAATCACGTTTTATATATAGTTATTTAGGTCGGCGAGTCAAGGCGTAAGTCGCCCTTGTAATAACTGTGTAAGAATTAGTTAAGTATATACTGCGAGTAAAGACACGGCTGTGCCGAGGGGCAGCCGGGACAGCCGGGCATAGTTGAGCACTTAGATTCCAAGTTGATAGAGATCGACCTGGAGACGAGAAGCTTTAGGTGCATCCGTAACTACGGATGGCCGCTCGTCACCCTGACTTATTATTTATTATTCATATTTTAGTAAATTAAAAACGCAATAATTTATCACACTTATAATTAAGTTAATTTAAATAATTTTGTAGTAGTATCTATAGCGTTTGAAGATGTTGGACATTCCTGATTTTGTAGACATTTAAGAGGAAAGTAATCTCACGTTAATTTGTAAGAGTTATCGTCAGTAGGTGATAATGATGAGCAATATGACAGTATTTAATACTACATAACATAATATTATGATTGTTTACGAGGTTACTTTGTGACAACCGATGTTACGCGTATTTGCACTTATCTTGGAATTATTCATAGTAATTGACGATTATTGATCAAAATTCTCAAGCTGTAGACGTTGAAGAGATTATTAAAGTTTATTTGAATTCAGTTTATGTTTTATTACACCTAGCTTCCCTCCATACCCACAAAAATTACTTATGCATGCCGATGATGTCAACGTGTTAAAACATGAGATCGGTACCTACATCTAAAAAACGAAACAAAGAAGGCATTTTCTTCAATTGTAATATTCACTCTTCTCAAAATAAAATATACATTTTGGCAGTCTTGTTAATAGCTGAAGTTCAAGAAAGATTAACGTGACCCACATCAGGGCAAGGTCTCTCTTATATTCAATGAGATGCCTCGACCTCGCTGCTCATCACTTTATCTGGATAAACAAGTTGTATCTGTGCTGGTAACATTCACACTCTATTGCTACAAAACCTAAACGTATTATCATTATGCTTATTTCATTGCTTTTCAAAACACTACGAGTTAAAAAAGCTTTGATTACTTTTTCAATCTTGGTAAAAGCGTTCTCAGTACTTATATGGTTGTCTGTAGCCTTAGGACATTCGTTAACGTCAGGATGGATGGTCACCACTCATAAAACACTTCAAAATAGTTCTTAAAAATTGCTACTATTTGCTACATATCGTTAAATAATTGCTGCCTATGTATCTATAAAAATAAAACACTTTTTGAGGTGACCGGCCATCCTGACGTCAGGATCGCCGGTCACCTACGTGCTTTATACAAACTACAGGAAATTAAAGAAATGATCTTTGATCAATGATTACTACCTAACGCTACCAACCTATCTATCGATCTGGATCCCGCAACTTTAAAGGGTAAAAGATATTATCAAACGAATTTAATAGTGCCTTGACGAGCCTGCAAAACTAAAATAGCAAATAAATGGTACTGTCAACTACCGTAGTGATTATAGAGCAGGCGCTACTTGATAGTCTTACAAGGGTGAAAGTACCAAATCACTGCAAACGTGGGAACGTATCCCAGCAACATATATCGTTATTTCTGACGTAGATCGAGCAGAACATGACATTCACAAGTTCAACAGACTGTTTACCTCTACTCCTTTGGGAGAAATACGCTGACTGGTTGGTGAGTTTTCAGATGTGACTCTTTGAAGCTGAACGTGAAGATATTTTGTGACGGTAAAATATTGCTAAAAGGCCAGCTGTATTTATGCATTTATAACTAGCGACCCGTCCCTGATTCGCACGGTTTTATGACTTGACAAAACATTGAGATTTATTTATTATATTTGACGGAGAAGGTACGAGTACATGTCCTCGTTTATTAACTATACTGTGGGCGTGCTATGGGTGGTGTTGGTTATTGCGCAATAGAAAAACCGTTTGCAGTTAAAATCAATTTATAATTCACGATCAAATTAATCACACTCGCTATTCACACACTGTAGGTGCACAACACATTTATACGGAACGCGCGACAGTTTCTAAACATGTTCACTGTTTGACAGTAGTGTTGGGTAACTCAGCACATGTGCTAGCACAGTTATAGCTGCTCATTTGGATAACCGATTAGTCACCGCGTGTGCCTACTCTAATGCCGTAATGCGTATGAGTGCCGTGTCGCCACAACACACCACACTCGCGACTCGCGACTCGCACGGTGAGTCCCGCGACCTCACACACTCACAGCACTGACACTGACAGTATTGTAACTCGGCCGTATCTTTGAATTAAATGCCTACAGCCGCGCGGTACGTAAACATGCGATAGGGCTGCCCGCCTCCAGCATTTTAATTACATTTGCCCATTTTGTGTTTCCATTTAGTTTTGTGATTGTAAATATACCTTTTTTATATAGCGTGACTGGTAATTAGTGACCGATCCTTAAACACCTGATTGTATTCATGATAACAAACAACTTTTACTATGGGACCAAACCTGAAATCGTGAAAAAAAAGTCTGCTGCTCCCTACATTTTATGCTCGCATAATTCGTCAAAATGGTTGTACCGTTTCCCTTAGATAGCGCTTTTATAATTTGGGTGAACATCGGCGTAAACAAGGTATAGGAAACAAATTAGGACACAGAATTTTCGAAAATAATTAGCGCATTTTTCTATAATTGACGTGGATTATCCTCTTTTCTCACGCCTTGGAAACTACGTGATAAATAATATGCTTTCGATAACCTTTAAAGTGGAGTTTCCTACGGTAAATTATTTTCAAATAGTGCAATCTATGGATGAAACTATTAAATTTGTTTGTGTGGCAATACGACAATTTTTTTTTATCACATTTTTATTTCGTAATTTTTAGTTTTAAGTAAAAACTGGAATATTTGTTTGTAATAACTAGTTAATAGTTTTGTGGTAAATATTTCACAAAGTTTTAGAGATGTTTTCCCTTTCACACCGTAGCGTAGCTCGTATCAATAAGGCAGGCTTACCACATCCACAATCCGTCCGTCCGTCGTCCGTCGTCCATATTTTGAAAACAACTGAACCGATTAAGACGAAACTTGCACTGTTCCCTAAGTCGAAGTAAATGTAAGCCAGTAAAAAAGTGTTCACAATCCGATTAATAGTTTCGGAGAAATGCGTGGACAAACATACATACTTACACCTATAAAATTTTATATATTTGATTAGAAGCCATAATAGATTATCATATACCAATATATTTCAGTTCCAATAATATTACACACATACGTGTCGAATTGATAACCTCCTTCTTTTTTTAAAGTCGGTTAACAAATAAAATCGAGCAACCAGTGGCTGAATGTGTGAAGGCGATACCAAAATAAATTGGGGGCCTTTTCGTAACCATTTATTTCACTATTACAGCATATATAGATTTAATTTTTGGATAAGTACATGTTTATTGACTATTTGATTAATACTCTGACTGAAGGGGAACGCAATTGGGTTAAATTTCCTCGGTAGAATTAAATTCCGAAAAGATCTCTACTTTTTATATTTTTTTCTGTAATTGTAAAATCCTAAGTAATTTCATTGCAAATTGCATTCAAAATGTACGTATTAAGTAATTGAAGACTGGCTGAAAATATTTTTGATAGATAGCTTAATTCATTTTTAAACAATTTTTATTTGGTTTGGCGCTTACGTTTTTACAAAATCATAGGGTTATGATTTTAGCAGTCTATGTAAGTAAGTATGTTTGTATTTACGTGTGTACCACCGTAGCGCCTAAACTACTAAACCGATTTTGATGAAAGAAGTATCAATAGATTCGTAATAACATAGTTACCTTTATACATTTTATTACTATTAGTTATTAACTGCTTATTTATTTTACTTCGATCTTCCTAGTTTATCATTTACTTCGAGATACAGCTATATGTAGCTATGTGTAAGCGGGCACACCCTTTATGCCTGGAGACTTTTATTTAGGTATAAAGTTCTTTTACGTCTGTAGTTTTTAATTTTTATTTCTGCTTGAGTATAGTTTCGATGTTTTTTTTTTTAATTGGTATCCCCGAAACTGTTTACCAATGCGTTGGAGGACGTCTTCAAGACGCTGGACTGGACTGGACAGGGTTTCAACGTGAACGGTGAGTACATCCCACCACACCTTCGCTTTGCCGATGACATCGTCATAATGACAGAGACGCTGGAACAGTTAGACCAGATGCTGCACAGCCAAAATGGAGGCTCTCGTCGGGTTGGCCTCGGCATGAATTCGGCCAAGACGACAGTCATATACAATTCACACGTCTTGCCGAGAACAATCCGCATCAAAGGATCGCTTCTCGAAGTTGTGATGTTGTGATGTCTATCTAGGGCAAGTCATCCAGCTCGGTAGACACAACTTTAAGAAAGAAGCCGACAGAAGGATCCAGTTGGGTTGGGCAGCGTTTAAAAAACTTCGTCAAGTCTCTCTCGTCTCGTCACCTATCCAGTGCGTCCTGCCCAGTTCGGTTTTCCTAGTTTTTACATATCACTTTAAGTTCGTAATGGCCTCTAGACTCTAGTACTCGGCTGCAACGTGCAACGGGCTACAAATAAATCAAATGACGTTTTTGTTTTGGCAAAATACAGAGTGTAAGGGACAGCCATCAGCAAACTAACAGGGTGCATTCAGCTCCTTATTTTAAATCATATTCCAACGGAAATATTCTCAGGAAATTTTTCATTTTTTTTTATCGTATTTTCCGTTACTATTCCTTTATTTCAATGTAAAATTACATTCTCTGTACGTAGCACTCCATTAAATGTATTCGGCGGCCGAAGGCTCGCTGCGCTGCCGTTCGCTACGCGCGTTTTACCACAGTAACGATACATTGCGTGTGAGGTAATAAAACAAATCAGGTTTATTGGATTCCCATAGCGTTCCTGAAATAATTTCGTGTACCGGTCAGTACCGGTAATTTCGTGTTCCAGTAGTATGATATACTGAATTCGGGTGAATTCAGTATATCATACTAAGATGACTGATGGGGTCATCAGTCTGCCGAAGGCTGTCCCTTACACCCTGTATAAGATGACATAATTGCCAGTATCTACCTATTTTTAACTAGATATTACAAAGTATATATAGGAAAAACAAAAAAAGTATATAGGTATAGGAAAAGCAAAGTAGATATTATAAGTAAATTGCAGAGCAACAAATTATACTTATGTGCATTGTGTAGGTACCCATAACAACAGTAGGTACCTAACAGTGGCGCAGCTACAATTATCATTAGAGGGAAGCCGAAAAAAAAGTTGTTCATTTCTCATAAACTCAGACAAAAAAATTTTAGGCATTTTTGTAATGTTTTTAATATTATGATGACTGCATTATACTGGTATTAAATATCTGTAATGTGATGTGATACATAGTTACACACACAGGTGTACATATTTGGCAATAGTAGACATTAAGAAGAGTGGTGGTCCCGGACAGAAGCCGATAGGAATCTGGTTGTATGAAGGCGTCGGCACTGGTACCTAACCTACATACAGTGTGTATTGATTGGAATCTAGTAATTATATAATCAAGTATCGACATATTCCATATTCGTACCTATCAATTGTTTTTCCGCAACGGTAACAATCTACAATTCAACGATATTTTTATAGAAAACTTTTATGCTATGTAAATGACCGAAATGAGAAGATTTTATTAAGACCGCAAACTATATATCGCAGACGAAATATTTGTATACCCATCTCCTTTACACTACATTACGGTACGTAATACTTTCTTGTCTTTGAATTTTATAACATGACATTTCATTTTAATCTTATTGTATGTAGTTTCCATGGAGATTTAGTTTATTGATTGATGAAAACTTAAGGAAAATATGTTTTAATTTTTTTTTTTTTTATAATTTATATTTATTTTTACATGAGTTTATTGATTGCCTGCTGATATACTACCGAATTTCCACTTACTATAACGTAGAACAATATAAAATACAAAATGTGTCGTCAGTGATACCTCACTCCTCATATCGTCAATTTATTTTGACATTACTAGAGTTAAGCGACTTAACTCTCCCACATCGGTCGGTTAAATATTTAAAAGTTTAACTCTAGGTTTACCCCTAACTCTTGGTGGAGCAAGATGAATACCACACTATGTATATATATACATATATATATATATTACATACCATAATATATACCACGATATAATTATCTACCTACCAACATAACGCCTATCAAAAAAAATCTACATTACCCAATTGCATAACAAAGGAATTAAAAACATTTGCCTACCTACAGATATAAATACCCAGTGTGCGTGATGAAACACTCGATAGTACCCGCATCTACTTAAGTTGTATCTGTTCATACAAAGAGTACAATGGCAAGGTGAAGATTTTCGTCAGTTTGCTGACGTCAGCGATCCCTTATTATAATAGTTATCACCTTTATTACCACAACTTTCAGGAAAGACACTTGCAATAATAATTTATTAGTCACTTTTAATTACGTACGGGTTAAATCTACGGGTCTTGCATTATTTATTCGATATTTTTGTCGGCTATTTCACGAGTGACATGATTTTATAAACGATTCCTAAGACCATAGAGACCTATTTATTACTACGACAAAGGGATATGTCGGATTTCTTCTGATTAAAACAACACCGTGTTCCTTCCTCCTCACAAGTAACTTTAGTAAATGTTGACAAAAATGCCTTGAATGTTGTAATTTCTAATTCACAGCTATTTGGTTTTTATTACATAAGTAATCTGTTAACAAACTACAAAACACCACAGGACGGCGGCGGCTTGATGTTATATATGTAATCTGTTAACCAGTTTGTACAACAAACAAGTAGATCCCATGGAGACCACACGGTGGTTTACCAGTGATCATAACTTTGTGAGTCAGAACGCTAACAAAACAATGAATGCAGAAGAAAACCCTAATAGCGTACGCAACTATTTAAGTAATGAATGACACATAACAAATAACATCACGCCTGAATTCCCGAAGGGTTAGGCAGTGGTGTACCTACAGTACACCCACATTTCGCCAGTTATGTTTAAGTTCCATGTAATGACGTATGGTAATATCACAAGTTGTTTTAATTGATTCTCTATTTATTATTTACTAGCTGTGCCCCGCGACATCATTCGCATGAATGTCGTAAGATACATAATATACTAAAATAACAGCTACATTATAATAAAACTCCCTCGTCTCCCCCGACCCGTAGCCAACCGTCGCGTTGAATCGCCCGCCCGCGCTTTTACTTCGTTTTCGCTTAATGTTCTTTCTGATTTTTTTTTTTTTGCTCGGCTCCTAAGCGTTGTATCGGATGTTAAATAGCCTATAACTATCCTCAAGAATTGGGCTACCAAATGCAAAAGAATTTTTCAAATCCGACTTTTTGTTCCCAATTTCATGGGTTTTAATTTTTTTTCGCGGAATCCTAATTATTTTTCTAAAATAAAAGTAGCCTAAGTTATCCGCCGTAACATCAGCTATCTGCCAGTGAAAGTCCCGTCAAAATCGATCCAGCCGTTTCGGAGATTAGCCGGAACAAACAGAAAGACAGATAAAAATGTTAAAAATTGCTTTTTTGTTATAAGTGCGAGTGCCGTTTATACTTTCTTATGCATTTAGTAAAAAGCTGATATTTTGACATTACAAACAGACATTTCAATTTTATTCATTTGTCTAGATGTATAGATATAGATAGTATTTTGTTATTGTGTACTTGGGATTCAGGTTCAATTTTCGGTTAAGCTTATAGGAAAATACTCATTGATTTTGCAGAAAAATAAGCTAATTCAAATATAAATTCATGCAAGTATAGTCTTTAAAAAACAAAAAAATATTATGTTCTATTGAATGAATCGTATCATTAGTATGTACTAAGAGCTACATACTAATTCCTTGTTGCTGATTCATAATTATATAGGTCGTTGGTCGGCTATATGATTTTTTCATTAATAATTATTGGTTTAGTTTTTCTTTTGCAAAAAGATCTAATGGAATGTAACTTAGATTAACATACCACACCATGCAATTACACAAAGCTTATAAAGCACATTCGATTATTTTTATGGATGCTAAAACACTTTCCAAACTTTCTTACGTTAGTCGCAATTCATATGGTAGTTGAAGCCACAACACCACACTGCTGGTAGAATGAAAAAAAAGAAAAGAAAGAAAATACGTTTATTTGCGGTAAACATTACGCAAAAATAGAACACAAAAAAGAAACAAGTTGGGGGAAAATATATGTCATATCCACGCAAAACGGCCATCGCCAATCGGCAATCAAAAAAAATAAAGTATGATAAATTAATGAATAAAAAATAAATGAATGAATAATAATAATGAATGAGCCAGTTCGCACGTAGCCTCTGGCTTCATCCCTACGACTTATCTGGGATGAGAACTTTAAATGGAAGGAAATCATTGGGTTTATTTATTTTTATTACTTTCATACTTTCATACACACATCCAAAGTTTTTAGGGATCAAGTACGTTTTAATGTATCGCCGCAATTCAGAATTATTATTTTAACTTTTTTGGATCGTTATTGATTCATTTTAGTGAATTTGAAAATGTGAAAAAAGAATTTTCTTTAAAGTTTGATGAAAAATAGAAAATCAACTATCAATCAGGATTCCTATAAAAGTGTGTAATAGCGGTTTTACAAAACCATTACAATTTCTGCATCGGAACTGAAAAAAATTGCATCGATATGAAGCGACGACATCATTTGACACGAGAAGAGATGATGAGAGCCGTCGGAATGTCGCAAGCTGGTTCCGGGCCACGTACTGTGGCTGTCGCTCTTGGCACTACACAGAGCGTCATAAGCCGCCTCTGGACACGCTGTCGTATCACGGGCAGCATGGCCGAGCGACATGGAGGACGATCTCGCATCACCACTCGCAGACAGGACCGGAACATCCAAAATACTGCTCGACGGAATCGTACCATGACCGCCGTGATGTTGGCTACGAGGCTCCACAGCTCTTCAGGCTTGCTGATAAGCGACCAAACCATCTGAAATCGTTTACGTGAAGTGGGTCTGTTCCCGAAGGCCGCTGAGTGTTCCACTTATAGCACCCCGCAAACGTAGGGCCCGTTTACAATGGGCTCGCGAACACAGAAATTGGGAGGAAGAAGACTGGCGTTATGTTTGCTTTTCCGATGAATCTCGTTCCGGTATGTGGCCGGATACAAGACGTGCTCGAGTTTGCAGGACCTCTGGACGTCAAGAACGTATGCAATTTTGTCAGGAAGTTCATTCATATGGAGGGGGAACAATAATGGTTTTTATGGTTTGGGCCGGTATTTGGATCGGTGGAAGAACCAATCTCATTTGGATCAGGGGTCATCTCAATGCTCAGATTTATGCGGAGAGGATTGTTTCATACGTGATCGTCCCTTTGCGAAGCCGGTTGGATGATTCGTTTCGACTAATGCACGACAATGCACGTCCACACACAGTTGGTTTGGATAGAGTCGTAACACGCACTCTTGCCGAATGCTCGCATCAACGTTCTTCCGTGGCCTGCTCAATCGCCAGACCTCAACCCACGCACGTTGAGCACGCATGGGATATGCTCCAAAGAAGAGTTCTGCCGAGTATGGATGCCGTGAATACCCCACAACAACTTTTTGACTTGATGACTCAAAATGATTTTGATGAACTGATTTAAGCATGCCAAATCGCTGTGATTGTGTGATTCGTGTTAATGGTGGATAAATGATAAATGATTTTATTTCTGTAAGTAGGTTTATACTTACAAACACTTTTACACATGTCAAACATTTTTTTTTAAACTAGATGAGGCACACAGATTATTTAATTTTATATCTTTGCAATCACTTTTTTTTTAAATCCTCATTTTTGCGGTTTTTTGCCATTCAATTGACGATATTAACTTAGGTTAATTTCCCACAATTTGCAAAAATTGCAATTTTTCTCAGTTATAACAAAATATAGGGATAAGTTGTTAACTTAAACATAGGATTTAAAGTAGTCTGGAAGACTAGATTTGGTAAACATTAATTGGATATTTTTTTATAGTTAAAAATGTACTTGATCGCTAGACAGTTTTGATGTGTGTAATTCATAAATAACGCGAATGCGTATTTTCTTCTTAGAATCAAATTATGAAAAACGATTTTTAGATAAAATTTAATAAATGTTAGACTTGCTAATAAATCTCTTGAAACAATGTAATAAAGATAAAATTTAATAAGAATGAATAAATCTGTTATAATGGAACTTCTTCCAATAAACATAAAATAATGATTTTTTTTTTATGACTAAACACAATAATAATTTTGGAAATCCCTCAAATTCAGCCTCCAAATTCTTATCACATCTTGACCTTGATCCCTAAATAAGAACCGCAACATATCACCGTGTATCGTCACCAATGATTGCACTAAGTGAATGATATCACTCCGTCAAGTAGCGTGATGCGGCCAGAGTAAGTTAAGATTGATATATAAAGTGTGGCAGTTGCGCGTACGCACACAAACTCCACGATGTTCTCAAGCCGGCTGATCGTGTTCTCTGCGCTGGCGGTGCTGGCGGGCGCCGCTCCGGGACCGGGAGGTAACGACATACAACAAATTGTAAAAGCACGTGAGTAAAATAGTTTTTTTTACTAATTACTTAATTATAATTATTGTACATTCTTTTTTTACAAAAATTCTAATTGTGTGAGCAAATTACCTATATTTTAACGTGAAATTGTAGATAGTTCTGTTGTGATATGCAGGTAAGATACTTTTTATTTGTTTCGGAAATATTATAAATAAATTGAATTGTTGTTTATACAGAAACCGTTTCGAAAAACCCGGTTTCTTTTTGTTGATAAGTATTCGACAAATTAAAAGCGGTCGATAAAAATTAGTGAAGGTAATTTGTGAACATAAGATAGTGCGATAAAACAAACCCTGATTACATATCAGTGTTTTTCTTTTCCAATAAAATCAGTTCACAACGATTTAAGAAATAATGTGATAGTGATGTTTTTAACGTAAGTTTTAACTTGACAATATTTAATAAACAGTGAAAAATGCAGTTCTGTACAAGTAATAATCTTATGTTATTTTTTCAAATAATATTTCATTTAAATCAAACTTCTACCAGTGAAAGTTGTAAGTACCGACATACATAATATTATTTTGTAGGTACCTAGTGAAAAAAAATGTGTTTACTGTTCTCTGTTTTTGTAATGCAAAACTAGATCTCTTCCAGATGAGATAGAGACTCTTAATTTTTGGTAAGTACTTAGTATGAACTAGCCAAACACGACTTTGATTTATAAAGTACCATAAACAAAATTACTATGGCATTGTTGTTTATAAAACATTTTATCAACAAGGTTTCCATCATACGGTCAATTATAGCATAACATGACAAATTAAACAACCTTAAGTTAGTATAATCCTCAAATGTCAAGATTTCGTGAAATAGTCATTCTTAGAAATACTTGTTCTTACAGAGTTGTATGATTATACTCGTAATTCTGTAAATAGATATTTGTTACGGTCGTGAATCATACATTAATCAACATACACCCAGACACTGAGCTGCAAATTACCTTACCTTAGCGCTTCCCCCTTAAGGCGAAACAAATGTGTATTTACATATCAATTTTATAACTGGGCCAATTAGTATATTGTGATATTGTGTGTTATTTAGAGCCTAACAGACTAAAATAATAGACTTTTATCAGAAACGTGGAAAGGGCTGCCTCGCTGGTCGCAAACGCAACTCCCAGGTTCAAACCCGGGTTGGACAGTGTTATGGGGTTTATCTTCTATACACTTCAGCCTCTCCAGTGCCCTTCCATACCTTTCTATTGGCCTTCGATAATAGGACTAATGTTATGTAAACAAATAAATTGGACAATCCGTAGCCGAAGGTTTCATGGCTAATCATGGTAGAAAACCTACATTTATTTTTATCGAGGACATGAAATAGTACAATTCTAACTAATTGTCAGCTGAATACATACGTCAATAGAACATGCAATGTAACTACACCGTGTTAGCAAACTAGTTGAAATAAACATTATACAACATTTTATGAACTTATTATTATGTGGGATTTGATGTCTTTAAAAAGAAAATTAAAATCATAACCCTCCTCTGGCTTTGCCGCAGCCGGGTAAAGCCTTGACTTTACATGTAGGTAGTGCCATGTCCCAGATGTAAGTTGTAATCAATTTTGTATACAAAAATAAAGAATAATCAACTCTAAAACCAATACATAATATTTACATAATATATAAGCTAACAGATGTGGCAAGAGACCAGACGGAATGACCATAATGCCTTGGAAGTTAGGCAGGCCTTTGGTGTGGGATGCAACATGTGTCGACACCCTTGCGCCATCCCATCTTCCTAGCACGGCGGGCTGTGCTGGGGCGGCTGCTGCAGGTGCAGAAAACCTCAAACGGCGAAAATATTCCGATCTTTTTGGGAGTTATATGTTCGAGCCGTTTGGGGTTGAAACACTAGGGCCATGGCGTCCGAGTGCCCACTTGGTTTTCCGAGACATCTCCAAGCGGTTGGTCGACTCTTCACGTGACCAAAGGGCTGGCCTATTCTTTGGCCAAAGAATCAGCATCGCCATACAACGTGGCAATGCTGCCAGCCTTTTGGGCACTTTTCCTGTTGACAGCGATGCGGACGAATTTTTTGATGCCCTATAATTATATATATATATATATATTTTACATTTGTACATATTATAATTATTATTTTAAGAATAATAGGTAGGTAGTTGAATATCACATGTAAGTGTTACATTACAAACCAACAATAGTTTATTGGTATTCGTAACTAAAATAATCACACAACAAAACAAACGAGACTACCACAAATACCTAAGGCCCACCTGCACGATCATGGGTTATCCTATATAGGGTTAATCAAATAATTCATCTTGCGCCACCAAGAGTTAGAGGTAAACCTAGAGTTAAACTTTTAAATATTTAACCGACCGATGTGGGAGAGTTACGTCGCTTAACTCTAGTAATGTCAAAATAAATTGACGATATGAGGAGTGAGGTACCACTGACAACACATTTTGTATTTTATATTGTTCGACGTTATAGTAAGTGGAAATTCGGTACTATATCAGCAGGCAGGCAGGCAGGTTTGTGGGTGTACTTTAAGTACACCTCTGCCTAACCCTTCGGGGAAACAAGGCGTGATGTTATGTTATGTTATCAGCAGGCAATCAATGAACTCATGTAAAAATAAATATAAAATTATAAAAAAAAAAATTAAAACATATTTTCCTTAAGTTTTCATCAATCAATAAACTAAATCTCTAAATTTGTCTTTACATACTAATAGGTATTATGATATGAGGTAAAGGAAAACGTAAATAATATAATAAAAAGAAGGTATTTAATGAAGTTTCAATACATAATCAAGAAGGGTGAAATCTTGGTGAAACAAAAAAATGTTGACAGTATTTTTTTAATAGTTCCATTGTATCTAATTTTTCAAAATCCTGAGTCTAACATTTATTTAATTATCGATCAAAATGGGCTGGCTTTTACCTTGGCCAGAGGCTAAGTTTTGCCATACAACGTGGCAATGCCGTCAATCTCTTGGGTGCATTACCAGTCGACAGCGATGCGGAGGAATTTTTCGACGCCATATATTAGTTTTTTTTTTTAGTTTTAGTTAGGTTAGGATATTATATATTTTTATTTTAATAGCCACCTAGTACAAGTTAGCCTTAGGGCACAAATTAATGAAAGAACTCTTACTTATAGCTTATAGCTGACTGCTTCATTTCTTAAGACACGCCATAAGTAGGCATTCGCTAGCGGTGAAAAAATGTTTTAATCAATGATGTTTTGTTGATTAATTCTTCTCACTTATTCGAAACAAATGAAACAGCGACGAACCAATTAAATCTTTGTCAGTTGTTTAAAGAGTAAATAATATAGGTACTATTTTATTACCACCAATAAAATCGTTAAAAAACCGTTAGCAATGTCCCCGTTTGTCCATGAAGTATATCAATGAATGAACTGGTTCCAACAACAATACTCTCTTGACCGATTAATGCAAAGCTGATTAGCGCCTATAGAATTTGAGTGCCGTTATCACCAATAACCCGGATACGTTTTGTAACACTCGGGTTGTCTAGCAACCGGGACATGTTTCCGAAATCTTAAAAAGCTGAGATTAAATTAGGTACATGTTTAATTGGCAGTTAGGTTAATTGAAGCTTATTGAGCGGTCTCGATGCATTTTTACCCTGTTTGTTTTTTTCCCTCGCTTAAAATTTCTTCTCTTCAAACTCATTATATGATTGCTTATTTTGGACATATCTTACACATAATCTAGCCTCATAATCATCTAAAATAAGGGTTTAAATCATATTTATTATCTACATTATCTACTGATTATTTCCATTTACCCGCTAAAACTTGAACTCGAATCTAACCGCAGTTATTCCCCTAAACGACAACGCATGGCCAAAATGCCCATTAACTACTTATACTCGTACTAGTACTGTGATTGACCTTTACCATGAAAATACGATGTAGTACTTGTATTCAGGAGCTATCAACTGAAACCAATTCAGTTTCCCATCGCAGTTACATAATTACCCTGACGCATGGACATGGTAACAATAAATTGCTCTGATCGTGTTGCGAGCAATTTGTGTCGTTAATAACACATACCACCTACCTACGTCAATATTAATTATCATAGGGAAAACTGCGGTTTTTTCTGAGATATGATTCCACTGCTTAGTTGTGAGTACAACTAGCTAGAATTATAATTATCCTACTTAATTATTGATGTCGTTAACTGATGAGATTCTTGCGTAGAAATGTTATTGTTTAGATTGTTTAACAAAATCAAAAGTCGTTTATTCAAACTAGGCTGATGATCAGTACTTTTCGAACGTCAAAATTACATAAGACAGTCCCCCAAAACGCCCGCCCTTCACCACTTCACATGAAGTGGTGCAACAAGCTCCCCAGCAGCACAGCTGTCTGTTCAGTTAGCAAAACTTGAGCCTATACAATACTTACACACATAAAATAATTTACATTACGCAACACAAAACATTAAATTAAATTATTTGCCATATGTCAGCTAGCCCACGCCAATATACCAACAAAAACCATCGACAAACAACTATACTCAATCAGAAATAAAAAGAAATAAAAGCCTCCAGGCATGAAGGACGTGCCGGCTTACATAATAGCTGTACCTAACTCGCACAAATGATAAACTAGGACCGTCGAAGTAAAATAAATAAATAACAAAATTTATTTTGATTATTAATACGCACCAATAATTACGAGTAAATAACTATGTATCCAACTAAAGTTTCGATTTTAAATCATCTGCTTGAGCTAAGAAAGGCGAACGGCAGGCTTGTATGGAAATTTCGTACAGCTAATAAAATTTCGTGTTTTGAGATTTTTTTTTTTTTAATTAGTAGTTAATATGATAGACGAGCCCGTTTTTAATTCTTAGATTTTTAGAACTTGGGACGAAGTTATAAACAGTAAATTTTTTTAAGGTTACGTTCTAATGTACCAATTTAGATTGTTACATAAAGGTACATAAACATTGTTTTGGTGATAAAGTACTCGTACCTACATGTTCTAGATTGCTATCTTTGTAGTGTTTTACTAACCATTAAGTAGGTAGATTGAGAAAATTTGAATTTGAGATGAGGATCGTACATACCTACTCTTACTCAGTGGGGTGCATCAGGAGATACCTATTTCTAATTCTATTTTTAATTATATTAATGTTATTTCTATTTCTAAATAATTAATTATCATTTCGATATTTGTGTTATTTTACATATGGTAACTACTAAAAACATAACTGCGTTTAGTTTACGATTTTTTTACGTTTATTTATTAAAATATTTTTATTTATATCATTAATTAATCCGAAGTTCTAAAAATAGTACACTTACATGAAAATAAATGGCTTAGTTGCCTTAATAAGTGGTACAAATTCTGTAACAGAACAACAAAAAAGTATGCTGTACTAAATCTGCCTTGATTCCTGTATACCTAAATAAAAAAAATATAGATGACCTACAGAAATAATTTCATCGACAATTTCGAATATTTAAATATTATTATGATTGTTGTAAGTACACCCACCGACACACCATTGCGGCCATGATTCGAGGATTTCTGTAAATTGCTATAGCGACGCACCTATTACTGTGTAATATCTAAATATCAAAGTTATATTAACTTTACATTTTCCTCTGAATTCTGATATCACGGACACAATACCTATACCTATTATCTTTACTCTTTCATTAAAGTAAACTGCATTCGAATTTGCACTTTTGTATAAATAATGGAACGAGCGATAATTCAATATTATATCTATGATATATATATTATACTCATATTTTCACAGATAGTAGTAGGTCGAGGGCAAAAGTTCAACGAATTACGTCCAAAATAATTAAGTATTCTACCTACGAATACAGGTACCTACAAATGGTCGTTGCCTACAAAGTACCTATGTATGTAGGTATTTGAAAACTTATGTCCGCACTTCTATTTCCAGCCAATGTGCCGTCGAAAGGCGATGCGGACTCAAAGGCCACAGCTCCTGCGGCCACCGCAACCGTCCCTGTGGTCAGCACCCCTCCTCCGAAGCCCGTGAACGAGCGGTTCCCTCATGCCGTGCTCTTCGGAGGCACCTGCGGAGGGACAATCATCAGCCCAACGTGGATCCTCACTGCTGGGCACTGGTAAATACATCAGTATATGCATCCTTAAGCTAAGCCGTAACTAGTATCTTCTAGAGTTTACATGTCACTGAGGCCTCGTCGCGCACAGGGCGACCAAGACTGCGGTATTGGTTGCAGTGGCCAACATTTTAAAACGTAAAACGTTGGTCGCTGCGACCAAAGTCGGGGTTGTGGTCACCCAATGCGCGAGAGGGCTTAAGGTCTGTCGATTACCAAACCTGAAAATCCCAATGTTTCTATAAAACTGCCCATAGGTGACATGAGAATTAGTGCTACTCGTCGTTTTAAGCACCAGCTATAATCATTCAGAACAAAATATTGGGAATCTATAGTCAGCCACTGATGTTGTATTAGACAAGCCATAAGTTACGCCTCTTAAAACTCCATTTATGACAAAAACTTATTTAACAACGTAGCGGCGGCGGCAACATTATACGCTCAAATCTTCAAAAAAAACTTGATATCATGTAATGGCCAATTAACAAACAGTTTATGGTCGAATTACTCGTGACTTTATAGTTTTTGCCAATTTCCACAAATTTTAATAGTATGGCAATCAGTGGACCAGGAGGTATTTTAGATGGATGCTTATAAAGAACGAATGAAGTTCAAAGCTATACCTACTAAATACTGATTGTTTATCAGATATTGTCATAATCAATTCGTATCTTTTCCTCGTTTCTTCTTTTCTCACAGTAATAATGTTTACTAAACAGTAAGTATAGCGAAACGTCAACTGAAATATTAGGAAATGCTATGTAGGAATCGATCTCTGGCACTTTCAACAAGTAACAATATTGGCAAATGAAATAACACAGCTGACTGCTTTCTATAAAGAAATATAATATATAATATATTACAGTCAAAAAGTTAAACAAATATTTCTCTCGTAACTTTGCAAAAACAATTTTAATTATTCCTCAAACCAAATCAATGTCTTGCTGTGTCCTCTCGCCTTCGTATATATGGTCTGCGATAAATGCTTTACTATCTTATGAGCAAATGCTATTAAAACATGATATCTTCAATGCAAATTGTTATCTTTCTCAGCAATATTTAGTCATAAACCCATCGTGTAAACGTTAGGTGTCAATACCAGAGGAAACAACTATTAATACTTTAGACAAGTTAGTTTAGAATAAACAGTATTAATTGTTTGTAACATAACAAAGTGAGTCATACAAGGAATCCTAAGACAGTTATAAATCACAGCAGTTACTCAAAATGGAAGCAAGTAGTTGATCTTTATTTTAGGTAAAGCAGGTGACTGGGGATACCTACATATATCTTAATTTTAATTTTCTGGGAAGTTTTTGAGCTCGTTTATTCACAGATGAACTACTATGTAAACGTTTGTTGTAAGATATTAATATACTCTGAAATACCTGACATCATCACAATCTTGAAGGCTTTACATTAATTACTCATGTGAGTGATGTGGATATTCAGAATACAAGTCAGTTTAAATTTTAAATCGTCTTCACATCGTCATCTTCTTTACTCTTCATCTGACTCACTTGAATTTCACTTCTTGGTATACCAAGAAGTGAAATTCAAGTGAGTCAGTTAGCCGCAATGATGATGGCAGTTTTATAAAACTGCCATCATCATTGCGGCTAACAGCTTATAGTTTTCATATGCAATGCCAAAAACAATGGAAGGCATCTTCAGCGTAGCTTTTTGCTCCATAAATTTAAAAAAAAAACTTAATTTAATTTATTTTTTTAATTGTTTACCCTTATATCAATATAATTATTCGTAAAGCCCTCCTTTGGACTGGTTCCTTTTAGTTGAATACAGCCCACACGATATTAATATGGATGTCATGTGCATGCATAACAAAACATCTGGGTTTTCCTTGTTCGTCATTGTATGAACCTGCGCATATATTCCAGCGTGTAAACAGTTATTATTATACATTTGTCGATAAACAACACACAAAGAAGATGCGTGACACAATCGTTTAATCCTCAAAGGAAGAGATCCAGTTTTTGTTGGGAAAAAATAGTCACAAAAACAAGGTTGGCAAATCGCAAATTGACTTGATATTGTCTGTTCGTTAATATTAGATCTTCTTTATTGTAACCAAAAGTAAATCAAAATGGCACGCCAGCATCAATGACATCATCCGTCGTGCTCTTGTCACCGCCGGGGTGCCAGCTGTTTTAGAACCCAATGGCTTAGCACGCGACGATGGGAAGAGACCAGACGGAATGACCATAATGCCTTGGAAGGTAAGTAGGCCTTTGGTGTGGGATGCAACGTGTGTCGACACCCTTGCGCCATCCCATCTTCCTAGCACGGCGGGCTGTGCTGAGGCGGCTGCTGCGGGTGAGGTTTTCCTCAAACGGCGCAAATACTCCAATCTTATTGGGACTTATATATTCGAGCCGTTTGGGGTTGAAACACTTGGGCCATGGGGTCCGAGTACCCACTTAGTTTTTCGAGACATCGCCAGGCGGTTGGTCGACTCCACACGTGACCAGAGGGCTGGCCTATTTTTTGGCCAAAGAATCAGCATTGCCATACAACGTGGCAATGCTGCCAGCCTTCTGGGCACTTTTCCTGTTGACAGCGATGTGGATGAATTTTTTGATGCCCTCTGATTATTTCCCCTCCTTTTTTATATACTTGTAAATACATATTATTATTATTTTAAGATTGTTAGGTTTTAAATGTGCAAAACTAAATAAATATGTGATGTCTGATCCCAGTTCACAGGAGAGGAATGCACAACGGATATGTGTTAATAAATTAGTATGTAAATATTCTACCTACATTAAGAATCTATCAGAGCAGGTAGCTAACATTAAAAATTTAATGTCTTTATCATCTTAAGATGTCAGGGTACATAGAAACTGCTACGATATGCCGTATACTATAGGTACCCACAAACATTTTAACAATGTAAATGAAAAAGATATCTAATCAGCCGGATTCGCTTTAATCCTTGCTAATATGGTTAAACCAACCTGTTTGCAAAATGTTACCTAATATTCAATTGTTACAAAAATACACTAGGTATGACTATCTACGTGCAGTAGCCAGGAAGAAGCGCATTTTTAAACAAGTTATATCCTAATTGGGCACATCTGATCAACATCACACAAAGACCCGCCTCTTCTTCTCCCGCGCCGGTTCACAAAATATTACATGAGAAGAAAAGTGAATGCAGTCAGCGGGGGTAGCGGTGCTAGGGCACGCTGACCGTAGATTCATTGCGACTATTCTAATTAATACACATTTTACAATATGGGTCTCTAACTTAGGAGACGACACGTCAGCGATAAGCAAACAATAACAGAACAACTAATTAACATGTTGTTTCCTTATAATAATATTATATAATATATATAATATATTATATTAATATTAGTCACCAAGGCTTGTTATCTAATAAACTCGGCTCAATAAGTATTAAGATCTGTTTTTGAGATGAGTTAAATAAATGCCACAATAAAAATGTGTTCTTAATAATTACCATTTATATTATTTATTAGTTCGCCAATTGATTACATTTTTCAAAAAATCATCTTTTCTTTTAACATTCTTAAAAATTTGGTCCCGTGTGAGGGAGAGAGTTGACAAAATGCGACAGCCCTCTTAATGGATTAAACCTGAACCACCACGTGATAGATTGCCTGGCTTGAATAAACTATCCGTTATAGGTAACTCTTAAACACTATTCATGCCTCGTAGTATTCCTGTATAATATAATAGATTATTGTAACACAGGGTCATACATATAATATGTAAAATCTTTGTTTAAATTCACGTCCGTTTCGGTGTTATGTGGTTGTGGTTACCAATAACATAGTGATTGGATCTTAATTTATATTACATATTTATCTTTATACCGTGACTTTAGATAACCCCGGGTCTTTTAACAAGTGAAACTGCGACATTGACCAACGATACTGTAGTAGCAGCGTAGTTATTTTACTGCCAGAATTATTTTATTGAAAAATTAGCAGTCAGTATAATAATAGCAGCCTATTATTGTCTCTCTGTAGGGCAAAGGCTTCTTCTCAAACAGAGAAGGCGCGAGCATTGGTCACTACGCTTGCTCAAGACGGGTGGGTGATTTCAGACTTATATTAACTATAAGTCAAGGTTTCCTCACAATGTTTTCTTTCACCAATGTCAGTAATGCCCAAGATAAACACAGAAAGTACATATGAATTGAAAAAGTCACATTGGTACTTGCCCGGATTTAAACCCACAACCTCGTGCATGAGAGGCGAGGCCTTTAACTACCGGGCCATCACGACATTCAGTATATGTATAATAAAATAAATTCATGAATTCATCTCCGGACCATCGGTCCGGGCCATGAGCTGTTGAGCTTTCAGCTAGTTGCCAAATAACACTGACTGTGGAAAAAAAATTTGCCGTCTGTTTTCTGCTGTCAAAAATATCGTTTTCGCGATTTCAGATTTGATCCCAAAGTTGTTTATAATGATGAGTACAATGACACCTTAAGGGGGAAGCGCTAAGGTAGCCCGCGAAATTCAAATTTTCTTACGATTGTTGCAATTTGCAGCTCAGTGTCTGGGTGTATGTTGATTAAAGTATGATTCGCGACTGTTACAAATATGTATTTACTGAATTATAATCATTAGAATCAGCAATACCTACAACTCCATAAGTTAGTATAATCTCCAAATGTCAAGATTTCATGACATAGTCATTCAATAGAATTACTTGGGTCTTAGAGAGTTATATTGATGACTTTAATGATTATAATTCTGTAAATACATATCTGTTACGGTCGTGAATCATATTTTAATCAACATACAACCTAATACTGACTTGCACATTGCAAAAAACGTAAGAAAATTTGTATTTCGCGGGCTACCCTCGAACTTTCGCCTTCAGAGATTGTGCGTTATTTATATAACACCTTGTATATAATCCCCACTGCCTAGTTACCTACCAACTTACTGAGGGGGTCTATTATGCCTTATCGAAAGCCGAATCATAGAATATCAATTGATCGATCACGATATTTTTTTTTTTTGAGATAGGTTTGCTCTTGACTCTAGGTCAAAGGTGACAGAGACAAAGTCGACGATAGAGCGAGCTTACCCAGAAGAAGCCTGTTCACTCTCACTTTGATGAGATCGGGGTTGTATGCGTTCGGAAACACAGACGCAGGTAGAAAGTCCACTCCTTTGCTAGGCGCATCACAAGAGACATTTGGAAACGCTTAGTGCGAATTGGTGGAATACCAACTAGGTAGGGATGGTAACCTGCAGTGCGTCTGGATGTCCGATGGTAGAAGGGGGCCGGTGGAATGAGGTCGTGGAGTTCTTGAGCACACTCACCGAAGTACAATTTGTAGAAGACTGCCAAGCAGGCAACCTTGCGGCGATGAGCCAAGCTGTGAAGCTTGGCATCCACCAGTTTTACGTCGCCAATGAGCCTGTTAGCTTGCGTTCCACCAAGTCAAGCGCGGCCAGTTGGTATTTAGCTGAGCCATCCCAAAGGTGGCTGCAATACTCCATGCAGGATCGGACTTGTGATTTGTAAAGGATTAAAAGCTGTCCAGGCGTAAAGTATCGCTTCATCCTATTTAGGATGCCCAGTTTTTTGGCAGCAGTTTGGGCTTTGTACTCGATGGTAGCACTGAAGTTAAGACATGATGTCAACTCCATCCCTAGGAGCTCGCGCCGATCAGTTACAGGAACAGATGTACCCCGAAAAGTAGGAGTTTGGTCGAAACGACTCATTTTAGCGGTAAAAAGACACGCCTGTGTTTTGGTGGCGTTAAAAGAGACCAGATTATCATCACCCCACTGGGAGACAAAGCTTAAGGCCAAATCTGTCCGCTCTCCCATAACCTCTCTCAAGGAACGAACTTCAGCCCCGCTGGTTTTTGCGCTGGACAAGTATCTCTCTGAAACTGTACTGTCATCTGCATACCCAAGAATACCAGGCTGAAGTAGGTCATTTATGTGCAGCAGGAAAAGAGTTGCAGAGAGAACAGACCCCTGAGGAACTCCGGCACCAATAGCCATAAAGTCGGAAGAGCAGCCGTCAACGACTACTCTGATCGACCGTCCACTAAGGAAGTCTGATATCAAGCTACAATAATCAGCTAGGATACCATAAACAGGAAGTTTGCTGAGTAGACCAGCGTGCCAGACTCTGTCAAAGGCCTTCGATTAATCGAATGTATCAATAGTCGAACGTTAATTTTATGGAATGGTTAATAAATCGAACTCTCAATAAATCGAAATGTCTAATGTTTGTTTAGTGGAGCGTTCAACGCATCGCATGCATTGTATCGATGTATATCACACTCGATGTATTGGGTGTACGATTTATTGAGTATACTACGACGCTACGATAAAGCTACGACGCTGCTACGACAACGCTACAGTAAAGCTACGACGTTGCTACGACAACGCTACGACGAAACTACTACTACTAAACTAAACTAGCTAGGTACAAACAAACATTATGGCAATGTCTAAGGAAAACACAGAATTCGTTTTTAATTATCTTTTACACACTAATATCCAATAATTTTATTAAGCAAACGATCAGTTTTCCATCAGGAATTTCTCAGTAGCAGCCCGGAGTCTAGATTTGTGCTTGGTTTATGGCAATAGGCTCGTCCTCTATTACATGGGACTTCAACATATCTAGTGAAGTGTGGGTGTTATATGTATACACCTCTGCCTAACCCTTCGGGGATAACAGGTGTGATGTTATGTTAATCGATCAGTATGTTTAATAACTCAATTAATAAACGATGCATTGAAACATTCGATATTTAGAACATTCGATGTATTGATTGATCGGTTTATTAACCATTCGATGAAATAAACTTTCGATAGATTGAGACATTCGATCCATTGATATTCGAAGATTTGGCATTCGTAAAGGCTTAATTACACCCTTACTGAAGTTCAGTTCATTTTTGTAGGCAGCTTTGAAACAACTTCAGTTCACGCCTTATCAATTTGAGGAATTTGCGCAAGCTCCGGTGCTATGCGTGTCCATCACATTGGATACCCTGTTGATTCTTGTTGTTTTGAGGCTGACTGAATGAATCACAAATTTATAGATGTATATATGTGTATATAGATATTTATAGATGTTGATACCTGACTGACCTACCTATGTCCATATACAGTGTGAGTCTTTATAATGTGCACATATCGAAATGAGGGAATCTATGCTTAATTTTATCGACGGAAAAAATGTTAAAAAAAATCTAAATATTTATTTATATTTTTTATGGATTTTTAAAAAAAATTGTTTGCTTTTGTGACCCCAGTGTATACAAAACTGTGTAACTTTTAAACTAAACGATTTATCACGATGAAACAAACTCCATAATGTTTGGAAGTAATTAGGTGTCGTCATAAAATAAAAATTATGGAAAAAAAATAGCCACATTTAAAAATAAACATTTTTGTTTGGCAAAAATCTGATTTTTTTTCATTAATTTTTACAAAAATTGTAAAATTTCTCAATAACATGCCCCCATCACCTTCTTTTTTTATAACTTTAAGTTATTCTTCATTGTATTAGGAACCTAACGGTAAAAATTGCATGTTTTTAACTCAACCCCAACATTTTTTATCAACTGTCAAAGAAAGGCCCAACGCATAGCTATTGTTTAGCAGGTAGATAAACTTTCTTTTGAATGTGCGCAGGTCGGGGAGGTAGGGCCAGCCAAAGGAACTTGAATTATGACAGATGTCAGACTGGCAGTCGCTCCGAATTATTCGCCGCTGCTACATGTGTTTCGGTACTTTCGTTCGCTGGACTTTCATAACTTTCGTTCGCTGCTACATGATGCCGCGTTTAAGTGAATTTTCCCCGGCACACATCGCCGACATACATTTTTATTATGGAGTGGGACAAGGAAGTGCCAGAGCTGCGCGCGCGGCTTACATAGCTGCGTATCCTAACAGGCAACCAGTGCCATCTGCCCGAAACTTCCAGGAAGTTCACAGAAGGTTGTCGATCACTGGACTTGGATCAAGTAGAGATCGTCGCGAGCCACCTCAAGTAATTATTGATGCGGCTACTGAACAAGCAGTATTAAGTGATTTGTTTGCTGATCCATCCATAAGTACTAGACGACTGGCTCTTCGTCACGGAATATCCCAAAAATCAGTGTGGCGTATTTTAAAGAAAGAAGGATTGCATCCTTATCACTATCAAAGGGTGCAACATCTACATGAAGACGTAGACTGGCGTCCAAGGTGTGTGATGTCCACATGGATTCAAAGAAAAACCAGAGCAAACCCAAACTTTCCAAGAAAAATACTATGGATGGACGAAGCGACATTCACTAGAGACGGTATTACTAACTGTCGAAATTTACACAGATGGTGCCGCGCAGGTGAAAACCCGAAACTGAAACGGTCATCTACTTTCCAAGTAAGATTTTCGATAAATGTTTGGGCTGGTCTTATCGATAACATGTTGATTGGACCAGTCATATTGCCGAGAACGTTGACTGGTGAAAGATTTTTAAGTCTATTGAGAGATGATATGCCTCAGTTATTGGAAGATGTCCCACTGGCTGTGCGTCAAAGGATGTTTCTTCAGATGGACGGATGTCCTGCCCATTACGCTACAAATGTAAGAAGATTTTTAAACGAAAATTATCATGACAAATGGATCGGCCGGCAAGGACCTGTAGGGTGGCCTGCGCGTTCACCCGATTTGACGCCCCTTGATTATTTCCTATGGGGGACCATGAAGCAACGCGTCTACAGTACCCCCATCAACAGTGAGGCCGATTTGCGTGACCGCATAATAAACTGTGCGAATGATATTCGCAATGATCCCGAAATGATAAGGAGAGCACACCAAATTCTAATTCGCGCGGCTTTGTGTTTACAACAACGAGGTGGACATTTTGAGAACCTGATGCATTAAATTTTGTATTTAATAATAAATGGGTTTCAATTGAACTCTTTTGCATTAATTATCATCCCAAACAAACCACCCTTATGAGAACAATACGATTCCGCGTTCGGAGTGCCATCTTTGAAACGACCCGCGCGCATTCACAACAAAGTTAACAAAAAAAAGTTTATCTACCTGCTAAACAATGTGCGTAGCTATGCGTTGGGCCTTTCTTTGACATTTGATAAAAAATGTTGGGGTTGAGTTAAAAACATGCAATTTTTACCGTTAGGTTCCTAATACAATGAAGAATAACTTAAAGTTATAAAAAAAGAAGGTGATGGGGGCATGTTATTGAGAAATTTTACATTTTTGTAAAAATTAATGAAAAAAAAGTCAGATTTTTGCCAAAAAAAAATGTTTATATTTGATTATGGCTATTTTTTTTCCATAATTTTTATTTTATGACGACACCTAATTACTTCCAAACATTATGGAGTTTGTTTCATCGTGATAAATCGTTTAGTTTAAAAGTTACACAGTTTTGTATACACTGGGGTCACAAAAGCAAACAATTTTTTTTAAAAATCCATAAAAAATATAAATAAATATTTAGATTTTTTTTAACATTTTTTCCGTCGATAAAATTAAGCATAGATTCCCTCATTTCGATATGTGCACATTATAAAGACTCACACTGTATTATGATTAAGCCCTTTAAATGATCATGACTAAAAACAACCGTTATTCTATAGGTACTAAAAATATTGTGAATGAATGTTGGAAAATGTCGGTCGTTATAGTAGGTAGCTCATTATAAGTGGGTATGTGAATAAAACAATATTTTGATGTCCCACGAGTATCGGACTCCTACTTGGCAGCGCTACAATTATTATAAGTTACAGACGTCAACATCTGTTTAAAAATAATAAAGGGTCTTTCAACAAGGACGGGTCGATGTTAAAATTGAATAAAACAAGATGTGTGTGAGATATTAACGAAATTTATTTTTTATTTAAAAGGCCCATTTATGCCATTATGGATGAAATATGACATCGTTCAAATGTCCGCCGCGGCTTCGTATGGTGGCACGAATCCGAGAGGTCCAATTTTTAATGACTCTGCTGCATAGATCCGGCTGAATCCGAGCGATGGCCTGCGTTATGTTGGCTTTCAGGGCAACGGTCGAATGTGGTTTATTGGCATAGACCTGCGACTTCAGAAAACCCCACAAGAAAAAGTCTAGCGGAGTCAAATCACACGATCTTGGTGCCAATTCACGTCACCTCTGCGAGAGATAACTCTACCCTCAAACCGTTCATGCAGAATGTCGATTGTGTCGTTGAGGTCTGCGAAAGGCCGAGTTCTTGAGCACGGCGAGAAATCGACTGCCTCGGAGTCTCCTGAACACTCTCACGTACAGCGGCGATGTTCTCGGCCGATCTGGCGTTCCTTTGACGTAAAGGTGTTGGTTGGTTGTTTACCGAACCGGTTGTCTCAAATTTAGTCACCAATCGTTGGAGAGTGGACTTTGAAGGGCCACCGCGTCTGCCGTAAAATGGGCGCAATGCGCGCAACGTTTGCACTAACGAACACTCATTTTGATAATAAAGTTTTATCATTTGCACATGCTGCTCAATCGTGTAACTTGCCATGGTGATTTGGCATCACTGACTGCATAATATACAACAGATTTTACAGATCCCACCAAAATAGTATGGCTGCCACAGACTGTCAACATCGACCCGTCCCTATTGGAAAACCCTTTAGTTATACATTTCTATACCTAAGTTAAACTAGCGGGGCAATAGCGTAACACACTTACAGTAGGAATCTGTTTCATTTTGACAGATCAACAACATTCATTGCGTTACTTACGTTGTTGAGCAGACAAATTTTTCGAACATATGAAGATGGATTAGCAATTTGCTTCTAAATCATTCAGATTGTGACTGATAGTGGGTTACGCAATTAATAATAATATATTTTATTTGACATAAAAAAGTACACAGGTACAGGTTGACACTTGATTAAGCGTGGAAATAGCCCGGTACACAAAAATAATGATCAAATGACCCTTATGTTACAGGGGTCATATAATTAGGGTGCACTAGGCACCACAGTTTTATAATCCATGTAAAATTGCCTACGTAACCTAGTTTAACATGGATTGTAAAACTGGGGTTAAGATAAACCAGTAGATTTATCTTATAAAAAAGTGATATTAGACTAGACATCAACACTTAGAAACATAGTAACCATTGTTCGCCGAATTCTAGCAGTTTTAGATCTATCAGGTTTAGAATTAAAATGTGCTGTCACCCGGAACTCAAAAAATGGACAATGACCCGCGGCATAATAGCTTTTAGGAAGCAACAAAATTGCATCAATCAATTTAATTTGAATGGCTTGGCCATGAACTTGCACTTAGGTACACTGCCATATAATGAAAATTGAATAGATTAAATAAACTGGACCATTCGGTAATCTGTTGAGATTAAAACGGCTTGCAGTTTTGAAAATTAATTTGTCTAAAACCACTACCCTAATAAATCGAAATCAAATTACAACAAAGACTTCAAGGACAGCCTTATGACAAGGTATGAAGGTACCTACTTTAAAATCATCGTCTGCCTAGCGGCTAGGTGGCCAAAATAGTTGCGATAAGGCTAGCCTTTTCGGCTTCCAGTCTTACCGGATGCAGCTGAGTACCAGTAGTATTATATATGGAGCGACTGGTTATCTGACCTCCGCAACCCACTTAATGAGTAACATGATATCGCTTGAGTTACCTACGTTAAAATACTTTTACATAATTTTAACAAAATCCTTTCGTTTACAGCACGCTCTTCACCGGCGGTCGGTACATCCTGGCAGGTACCAACAACACAGAGAACGAGAGTGGACTCACCCGCCGCGTGAAGAGACAGGTCATCCACCCGCTCTTTACAGTGGGTCCCTACTGGCTCGACGCTGATGAGTTCAACCTCAAACAGGTCAGGAAAAATGCTAAAGTAAAACTCTCCAACAAATATGTCAGCTAGAACACTGGCAAATGTAGTATAGTGACCACTGAGCCAAACGGTGGCAGATTCGAGATTAGTGCAGGTCCAGGCTATTGGGCTAAATAAAAACGTCAAGACAAGAAATACGTTAGGAACCGACCTACTGAAACATTGTAGTAAACAAAGAATAGCAGGTAAATTAATAAGCAACCGGTGACGAACAACATTTTTCCTGAAACCTTGAAATAAACAACAGTTGGAATAGTCGAAAGTCATGCATGAGTCAGAATTACATTAAATTCACAAGTCATCTTATCCCGATTAATCAAAATTAAACGGTTTTGTTCGTTTGCGTTTTACAAGAAAGAGCATTCCTATGGGCTCTTTGTTAACTAAAATGTTGGCACATTTCCGTTGTATTACGAACTTTTAAGACAAAGAGTAGGTAGTAGGTACCCTTATTCGAACAATGGTAGCCTACTGATGAATTCATTTGAGCCGCTAACACGTCTATAGTCCGAAAGAAAGAAGACTTGCTCCCTAAAACCAATTAGCCAAGCGCACATTACAGCCACAACGGGCCGCAGCGCATCGTATTTTCATACAGAAAATGGCGGTGCGACGCGGCTGTAGGGTGTGTCGGTTCATATAAAACGTACGAGTGATGAAGGACAATTTTTGCAATGCGTTGCGGTGCCACCCACCCCATGCTGCTTTAGCCTTAAATCGTCCAAACTTAATGTAACCTTATACTGCTAGTAATGACTCTTTGATACACCTGTAAGACTGCATCCATAAAAACTTTTTACCACCAACTTTGAATTACAGGTGGCAGCTCGTTGGGACTTCCTACTGGCCGAGCTGAGCGAGCCTTTGCCCCTGGACGGCAAAATAATGGCCGCCGCTAAGCTGGACGACCAGCCCAGCCTACCTGCTGGACTCAACGTCGGATATGCTGGCTACGGCACTGACCACTTTGGGGTCAGTATATCATTTCTATTGTACATATATTATTATTTTAGTAAAGATTTACAGTGGTAAGTAATCCAAAATCAAAGCTATTAGGTATGTTTGGCGAATGTGAAAGTACAGATAACGTTAAGAGCGTTGTCACATTTTGCACCTCTCTAGCTCACACAGGACCAAAGTTTTATGAATGTTAAATGAAAAAATGCTTTTTTGAAAATATAATCAATGGGCGGTCTACAAAATAATATTAATTTAATAGGTAGTTATCAAAAACACATTTCTATTGTGTTATCTAATAAACTTAGGTAATTAAGTATTATGATCTGTTTTTGAGATGATGTAAATAAATGCCACAATAAAAATGTGTTTTTAATAATTACCTATTAAATTAATATTATTTTGTAGACCGCCCATTGATTACATTTTTCAAAAATGCATCTTTTCATTTAACATTATTAAAAATTTGGTCCCGTGTGAGCGAGAGAGGTGCAAAATGTGACAACCCTCTTAAAATAGAAAACGAATAAACTTACCTACCTATCTCGTATTTTTTAAATTCGACGAAATGACATGAAAATTCCAGCGTCAATATAACTAATCTTTCAGATGGTACCAACATAGCTGCGGTAATACATATATGGTGATTAGAACTAAGCAGTTTTCATTGATCAAATCACCGAGGTTGATAAACTTATCTATTGCAGGCAGCTGTATCCTAGAAATTCAAGAGACCGTGATAATTTCTTCTTTTTGAAAACGTAACAACCTCATCGCAACTATTTCTACTTTCATTTCAATAGTCTCAATTCCATTCGATGTGAATAGTACCTAATTTTGAGTGATTTCAATTCGGTTCAACTTTCTGTGCGACCTTAAGGCGAGGTAGACCCTGCGAAGTAGGTATTTAACGCTACCAACCTACCCACGGAGCGAGCCGTGCGCTTACCTCGCCAGCGTGAACTTGCATGAACCCAAAATGTGTCACAGTATAGGTAAGCGTGTCGTGTAGGCAGTAGGTCAACTCATTGGAACGAAGTTCTTTGACGCGGCTTGGCAGAAATCGTCACTAACGAAAATGCGCGTTCATACTTTCTTCTTTGAAATTCACACTTTCACTCTCTCTCTCTATCAAGAGAGAAAAATTTCAAATTTTCCTTCATGGGTGTCGTTTTCAAGGTTTTCCAGGGTGCTAAAGCCGATAGTAAAGTCAAAATGAAAATTCAAGATGGCGGCTGTGAAAATTTTCAAGTTTTTCATCATGGGTGTCGTTTTCATGGTTTTCGCGGGTACTGAAACCGATAGCAAAGTCAAAATGAAAATCCAAGATGGCGGCCGTGAAAATTTTCAAATTTTCCTTCATGGGTGTCGTTTTCAAGGTTTTCCAGGGTGCTAAAGCCGATAGTGAAGTCAAAATGAAAATTCAAGATGGCGGCTGTAAAAATTTTCAAGTTTTTCATCATGGGTGTCGTTTTCATGGTTTTCGCGGGTGCTAAAGCCGATAGTAAAGTCAAAATGAAAATACAAGATGGCGGCCGTAAAAATTTTCAAATTTTCCTTGATGGGTGTCGTTTTCAAGGTTTTCGAGGGTGCTGAAACCGATAGCAAAGTCAAAATGAAAATTCAAGATGGCGGCTGTGAAAATTTTCAAGTTTTTCATCATGGGTGTCGTTTTCATGGTTTTCGCGGGTGCTAAAGCCGATAGTAAAGTCAAAATGAAAATACAAGATGGCGGCCGTGAAAATTTTCAAATTTTCCTTGATGGGTGTCGTATTCAAGGTTTTCGAGGGTGCTGAAACCGATAGCAAAGTCAAAATGAAAATCCAAGATGGCGGCCGTGTAAATTTTCAAATTTTCCTTCATGGGTGTCGTTTTCAAGGTTTTCCAGGGTGCCAAAGGCGATAGTGAAGTCAAAATGAAAATTCAAGATGGCGGCTGTGAAAATTTTCAAGTTTTTCATCATGGGTGTCGTTTTCATGGTTTTCGCGGGTGCTAAAGCCGATAGTAAAGTCAAAATGAAAATCCAAGATGGCGGCCGTGAAAATATTCAAAATTTCCTTCAAGGGTGTCGTTTTCAAGGTTTTCGAGGGTGCTAAAGCCGATAGTAAAGTCAAAATGAAAATTCAAGATGGCGGCTGTGAAAATTTTCAAGTTTTTCATCATGAGTGTCGTTTTCATGGTTTTCGCGGGTGCTAAAGCCGATAGTAAAGTCAAAATGAAAATCCAGATGGCGGCTGCGGAAATTTTCAAATTTTTCGTCATGGGTGTAGTTTTTCTAGTTTTCGAGGATACTAAAGTCGACAGTGAGGTCAAAATGTAAAATGAAAATGTTGTTTTTGTATTAAATCATATGTGAGATCCCGGAATCCTCCCGGGATCCTTGTTACGTGATGACTTACATGATTTTAAATAAAAACATAAGTTTTACAGCCACCATCTTGGATTTTCATTTTGACTTTATTATCAGTTTCAGCACCCGTGAAAACCATGAAAACGACACCCATGATGAAAAACTTGAAAATTTTCACAGCCGACATCTTGAATTTTCATTTTGACTTCACTATCGGCTTTAGCACCCTGGAAAACCTTGAAAACGACACCCATGAAGGAAAATTTGAAAATTTTCACAGCCGCCATCATGGATTTTCATTTTGACTTTACTATCGGCTTTAGCACCCGCGAAAACCATGAAAACGACACCCATGATGAAAAACTTGAAAATTTTCACAGCCGCCATCTTGAATTTTCATTTTGACTTTACTATCGGCTTTAGCACCCTGGAAAACCTTGAAAACGACACCCATGATGAAAAACTTGAAAAATTTCACAGCCGCCATCATGGATTTTCATTTTGACTTTACTATCGGCTTTAGCACCCGCGAAAACCATGAAAACGACACCCATGATGAAAAACTTGAAAATTTTCACAGCCGCCATCTTGAATTTTCATTTTGACTTTACTATCGGCTTTAGCACCCGCGAAAACCATGAAAACGACACTCATGATGAAAAACTTGAGAATTTTCACAGCCGCCATCTTGAATTTTCATTTTGACTTTACTATCGGCTTTAGCACCCTCGAAAATCTTGAAAACGACACCCATGAAGGAAAATTTGAGAATTTTCACGGCCGCCATCTTGGATTTTCATTTTGACTTCACTATCGGTTTTAGCACCCTCGAAAACCTTGAAAACGACACCCATGAAGGAAAATTTGGAAATTTTCACGGCCGCCATCTTGGATTTTCTTTTTGACTTTACTATCGGCTTTAGCACCCGCGAAAACCATGAAAACGACACCCATGATGAAAAACTTGAAAATTTTCACAGCCGCCATCTTGAATTTTCATTTTGACTTTACTATCGGCTTTAGCACCCTCGAAAACCTTGAAAACGACACCCATGATGAAAAACTTGAAAATTTTCACAGCCGCCATCTTGGATTTTCATTTTGACTACTATCGGTTTCAGCACCCTCGAAAACCTTGAAAACGACACCCATGAAGGAAAATTTGAAAATTTTCACGGCCGCCATCTTGGATTTTCATTTTGACTTTACTATCGGCTTTAGCACCCTCGAAAACCTTGAAAACGACACCCATGAAGGAAAATTTGAAACTTTTCACGGCCGCCATCTTGGATTTTCATTTTGACTACTATCGGTTTTAGCACCCTCGAAAACCTTGAAAACGACACCCATGAAGGAAAATTTGGAAATTTTCACGGCCGCCATCTTGGATTTTCTTTTTGACCAAATTTACACTTTGAAAGTCGAGTCGTGACGATTTCTACCAGTTAATTAACTCCTACCGCAAGCCGCGTTACAGAACTTCGTTCCTAAATAAGGGTTCCGTTATTCATTCGAACATACGAAACCCAAAAAAACATACTGACTTATTTACACTATGTCCCACGAATGAATTGTTCGATAAATTAGCGGAACAGCCGTGCGCTAGCAAAACGGACATAGGTCCGACCTCGTTAAGGCCCGGCGGGCGACTGAATCGCCGTACGCAAGCCGCTGTATTATATAATATTTTATTATTAAATGAATTTAATTATTTTGCAAAATGTAACCACAAATTGTTCTTCTATTTGTTATGAACTTTTTACAGATATATTTTTGGAAGTATTGCTTTCATAGGTTTCAAGCAAAATTAGAAAAACATCAAAAAAATCACCGATTAGACTCCTCTTCCGATTTTTTTTTGATCGAGCGAAGTTTTCGATATCATGTTTTGAACCACAAAAAGTCAAAGGACATATAGTAAACTACAATATACAACGTGTATCTGGACTTACGACATTAAATGAAAACGAGCACAGTACTAGTCCACGGAAACATTTTAAAACACGAAGATTAGTAGATAAAGGAAAATTAAAAAATTGCAGTATTCAAATAAAATAAATAGCAGAATCAACTGCATAAAAAGTAAACACGCTTTATCCACGAAAAGTCACTGACCAACGGTACGATGTGGGGTGCGGGGCGCGGCGGCGGCAATGTTTACCTATGATTACGGACTCAGATCTATATCATGTTGAATAATAAGAAAATGAAAAATAATTTCCTGTGGCTAAAGTATTCATTGGATTTGATTGATTTTTTGTATACGGGTAAAGAACATAACTCTCTTTACGTGGTTTAAAGGAATGTCAATCGTCCTGTTACACCTTGTATATTTCTTTTGGCTTTAAACAATCACTATTTCTTTGTTTATTTTTGAATCAAAGTGATGCAATATTTGGTATAGGTCGCCTTAACTGCTGGGAGGAAATATGTAGCTAGCTATGCTGTAGACATTGACGCAAGAATATCTTATTCATACGAAATAGTAGCCTATCGCAGTCTACAAGCATAGGTAGTGATAAACACTTGAAAGCGCGCCATATTAACTTGTTTCGTTCATCCCTCCAGGGTACCATGCGCAGCGAGATGCACGGAATGGAACTGGCAGTGCAGAGTGATGACGTGTGCTCGACCCTGGAGCAGTACAACCGTAAGGATATGCTGTGCGTTAAGGGGCTCCCGCCGCGTTTCGACTCTGCTTGCAACGTAAGTAACCAGCCATGTCTATCTAGCATACAAGCGTCGTTAGCTACCAACTATTAAGTGCTAAGTTAGCATGGAAAAATCTTAAAACTATCGGAGGCTTAGTCGCAAAATGTCTACGGGACGCAAAATGTCCATTTCTCAGAATGTCTTTTTTGCAAAATGACCACTTCTCAAAATGTCCCTTTCGTAAAATGTCCATTTCTCAGAATGTCTCTTTCGCAAAATGACAAACGTCCCTTTTAGTTTCCTTCGTATCAGATCTGCCGATCTATTCTGTAAACATCACACCGTGAGCACTTATGAGAAGTGAGTTTGAAGTGAGCCCAATTCCTAGTAGAGTAAGGTGGGATGAAAGTTCACATCACGCTCACTTCACCTAAATTTTCACGGTGGGATCTTTACAGAATAGCACCACAGTACAAAATCGGTCAAGCGCGAGTCGGATTCACGCACAAATGGTTACGTACTAATGTTTTATTCAGATAGGTAGGGAGGTAACACACATCAAAATCTTTATTTTGACATTATTTTGTATATAAATGTACCTACCTACGTAGTAGGTTTTTAAGTCAACAACAATTGCGAAGTGATCATTTTGCGAAAGAAATTTTCTGAGAAATGAACATTTTACGACAGGGATATTTTGCGAAGTACTTAGTCATTTTGCGACGTGAGCCCTATCGGAGGCAAGGTGTTTAGTCGCTTAGGATTCGAACTCAAGAGTACCGCAAGACGCCCAATAAATACTTTCGAAACGAATTACATAGGTACTTACACTGACCGTCAGTTTATGTAGGTACACTACCGTCCAAAAGTTTGGAAGCACACCTGTCTTCAAACAAAACAAACGAATACCGACTATAGGCGGCAAAAATTTGCAATAAACTATCGTTTTACAAGCTTTTACAGTGGTACCCAACTGATGAGGCGCGTCGTGAATCTTCGTTCGCACAGAAAAGAAAGTATGGCCCCGAAGATTAACGAAAGAATGCTTAAAACTTAAATCAACCTTAGACCAATAATATCAATCAATCTGCCTAGCCTTTTCCCAACTATGTTGGGGTCGGCTTCCAGTCTAACCGGATGCAGCTGAATACCAGTATTTTACATGGAGCGACTGCCTATCTGACCTCCACAACCCAGTAACTGGGTAATACGATACCCCTTGGTAAGACTGGTTGTCAGACTTTCGGGCTTCTGACGACCCGTAACGACTGTCAAAGATCTACGAATGACAGCCGGGACCAACGGCTTAACGTGCTTTCCGAGGCACGGAGGAGTCTCGGTATGTAAAGATGGTCACCCATCCACGGACAACCCCGGCAAGCGTAGCTTAACCTGATGGATCGACCCGTGCGGCTGTTATTACTTAGCCACGAGCTTCTTAGACCAATAATATATGGTTCATAATACACTGCAACTGTTAGTTCCATCTCACTCGCAAGTCACGCCCCCCCGCACACACTTCGTGCCAATTTTATCGGGCCCCCAATTTTCATCAAATATATATTTAATTAAAAAAACAGGTTATTTAAAATGTACGATTTATTTAATAAACAAATAGGTATTTATTTAGTAAACAATAGAAAAAACTTAATCTAAAGGCCGCACTCCTGCTATCCCAATATCACTCTGAGCGTCGCTACTATTACCATCACTATCACGACTCGAACTATCCGATGAGGATGACGTATCTTCGTTGGTGTTTATTACAAATTGGTCCAATCTATCGTCGATGGCCTCTTCCAATGTCATAAATTCGTCTTCGCATTTGATGGCATGATCTACAACTTTTTGCCACTCGTCTGGCCCGATTGATGCGAATTTTTCAGACAAAAGACGCTGCACTTCGGTCAAATTCATGGCAATATTGAATTTACTTACGTGACCTTTCACCTGTGACCAAATGTTTTCTATCGGATTGAAGTCCGGATGATATAATAATAATAATAACATTTATTTCAGGCTACACAGGCCCATAGAAAAATACCTTAACCTAAACAAACATATTTTTATTATCAAACAATTGTGTTAGTAAATAAGGCTTAAGACAATGTTAGCAGCGCTTCACTTTGCACTAGGTGGACTTTGTGCTGTCCTGTGGAACTTGACCGTGGAAGTGACGGAACACCACGTCCTGTGGCCAAAAGTCTTATTCCATGACGAGGGGCATGTAACAGTTTGGTACACGCACGACGAACGCTTTGAAGTTGACGTTCCTGTGCGATTCCAGTAACTGCACCCTTGGCGCGTATCTCATCTTCTGGCGCACGTACTCCACGATGTCCTCCACCTTAGTGTAGTGCAGGCGGGAGATTTACACCGGTGTGTTCGACTTTGCGGCACGCAGGCTCACTTCAGACACCGTAGGAGCTTTTCCGCAGCGGTTCTTGTTCGTTCGCGATCGGCGCTTCCTCCTTTGCACCGTCACGAAACCGTCATCATTATCAGCCTTATTCGGCGCCCTTTCTGGCATGGGCTTGATACTTGGAGCGCCAGGGGCACTCGCGGTGACGCTAGCGAAATCCCTTTGTAGGGGTTTCGTCAGGGCTGCAGACACTGGCAGCGGGATGGGGCTGGCGGGATATGGACGGAGCCTTAACACTGTGTGACCGTGAGCTTCCATTATGGTGTCAAGCGAGTAGGTACTTTACATAGAGATGCTTTTGATGTTTAATTATATCGTACAATTCCGGTTTATACGCTTTTATTTATATTGAAAGGTATATTTTTATCTTTTAACCAACCCTGCATAATCTTCTTTGCAAAGTTACTGTTCGGTGCCCTGTCCTCTAATGTGCTATGGTATGGCGCATTGTCAATGACAAACACAGAATTCGGTTGGAGGTTGGGAATTAATTTCTCTTGCAACCATTTCTCGTAATTTTCTTTGTTCATCTCACTGTGATAGTCTCCTGTGGTCTGAGCCAATTTGTACATGAGCAAAGCATTTGGTACGAATCCATTAGCACCACCAGCATGCACTAGAATCAACCTCGGTCCCTTCGAAATTGCTATTTTTATGCCTTTGCCTTGGCTTTCAGACCAGGCTTGTTCCTTGGTGTGGGTCGAATGAACATAAGTCTCGTCGCCATACACAATAGGTCTCCCTTCATGCCAATATTTTTTATTTTTCTTAAAAATCGTATTCTTAATAGCCTTACTTCGTCTTTTTCCGCCAGCAACTTACGGTTGTTGGCGTTTTCCTAAACTTAAATCCTAACTCTTTTACGATTCGGCGCAGTTTCTCTGCCCCCTTCGAAGTCGATATCTCTTTTTAATTTCTCCAATAGCGCTCTCATTGTGACTACCTGTTTTTCTTCGCGGTGAAAGTCATAAATTTTCCTGCGTATGGCTTGGTATGAAAAATCGTCCAATTCCTTACGATAAGTTTTTTTTTCAATTTACCCTTTTTCGGCGTTCTAAAAGAAGGCCCCGCAGTGTTTTCACTCATATACCTATTGATCCTTCTCTTTAAGAATTCTCGTTATTGTTCGTTTTGAAAGGAGATGGAAAACGGTGGGCCCAAATGTAATAAGTTGAGATATGATCTAAAAAATTAGTCATATTTTTTATCTTAGAATATCAAAAATCAGCTCAATTCTTAATCTGGAAGCGGAGAATTAGGAGAAATATAGTTATAAGTAATCGATTACAAAATTACAAAAAGAAAGCCTTCGCACTAGGTAATTAACTCGAGTAATTAAATGCATTAAATATACCTATATACAATAACGTCCATTTAATCACATGCCTTAATAAATTAAATATCAATTCAGTACTGAAAAACCAATATAATGAAAACCGATTTCATATCGATTAAAATCAGTCTTATATTTTTAGTCTATGTCACTGACATGACAGCTGTGAGTCAGCTCAACATTGACAGTAGACAGTTGCCGACTGCTCTTGTTCACTCGTTTCATGTTTTCCGATGCGTTTTGAGTGCTTTCCAGATTATTTAATTTTTAACGACCACTGCATTGTTGTTTACGGATTCTGACCCTGCCTACCTTGTACGACCCTCGCTTTCACACTGGACACCGAAGATCGCTCACACGTTTGACTTGGAATTGTTATTTTGGATTTTACCGCCTTGTGGATTGGATATTGTTGAAACTATGGATCGCTGTGTGAATTGAAGGATAGCAACTAGTCACTGTAATACACTAGGCCGACGACCCTTTTGACGAAATATAATAAACATTAGTGTTTAAAGAACATCTTTTGCACTTCAGGAATCAGTTGACATAACCTTACTTTTACTAAACCTCTAATAACTCGGCTCTCAGATTGTCAAAACTTGAATTTTCAGCGAGGGACTGATAAGCTTAAATCTATTAATTCACACCAATTTCATTTCATTACATTTAGGCCCAAGATTGTATGTAATCGTTTCCGTCTCCTTTGTGTAGCTTCGGCCGTTCGGTCAATAATTTTCAAAAATCGATATTTTATAATTGTTGTTCTTAGACTCCTGAGCTTCTTTTTTCATAAACTCGTGCACATTGAAAATTATTTCCCGAGCTTGACTTTTAAGTGGTTGCCCCCTTTTTAAAGAACTCATTTTAAATCATAAAAAAGAAAACACTTTTGTTGCCACTAAGTGTAATTTTGCTTGCTACGCGTGCACTCGATCAGACGTATGGCGGCTGACTAACATGCCACGCGGCGCGCGCTAACATGGCGGCAGCTGCCGACCAATAGCGGTACAGGAAAAAGAAACGCGATGCGTGGAACGTGCCGATTGGTCAATTGCATTTCCTGCGCTTTAAAAATTCATCTTCTGCGCAGGTACATCGGTACGCCATATCAGTTGGGTACTATTGTGCGATTGTTTACATAAAAATAAATGGATTGTTATTCCACCTTCATGAAGTTTTAACTAACTCCTTAGTTTTGACGAAACACGTGTTTTATGACTTAATCCGTCGGGGTACCTACTTTATTGTTGCAATGGTGTGGTTTTATTGATAATATTTGGTGGTTTTAACTTTTTAAGACCCTGTTTAGTCCAACTGGAGCATTGGCACGTGAAAGTTGTGATATTATCATTGTCCGTATTCGAAAGATATCGACGACTCCTGTGACCTTATTTTTTCTTCTGAAAATGGCTAAACGCAAGCAAATCACACTCGAACAGAGAAGCGCTATTTGTACTCTACGTGAGGAAGGATACAGTGAACGTCAAATCGCAGAAAGGCTCGGAATCTCTCGTAAAGGTGTCCACTATACCCTTGTTAGAAAACGAGAAACTGGGAAAAATGAAGATAGAAAGAGATCTGGTAGGCCCAAATCCACAACAAGGCAAGAAGACAACTTCATCAGGATTCTCTCTAAATGGAATCGACGCTTAACTGAACTACAAATCACCGCAGCTCTGAATGAAACGCGAGAAACACCCGTTTCAAAAGCAACTGTTAAAAGACGTTTATTGTCTGCGGGACTAAAAGGATGTATTGCAGCTAAAAAACCAAAACTAACAATTCGACATAAGAAAAATAGACTAGAATGGGCAAAAGCGCACCAAAACTGGACAATTGAGCAATGCAAAAATGTCCTTTGGAGTGACGAATCAAAGTTTCAGATTTTCGGATCCAATAGACGTGTGTTTGTACGCCGGTCAAAAGAAAAGAGGGCTTCAGAGGCATGTACTGTGCCTACTATCAAACATGGTGGTGGTAATGTCATAGTTGGGGGTGTTTTGGCAACAAAAAACCCGGAAATCTTGTGAGGATAACCGGAAAACTAAACAAGGAAGGTTACTTGAAAATTCTCCAAAATTCCGCCGTACCCAGTGGACTAAATCTAATTGATCCTGAATTCATTTTCCAACAGGATAATGATCCTAAGTATTCTTCTAAACTGAAAGATGAAAAAATCTTAAACATCATGCAATGGCCATCTCAATCACCTGATCTTTCTCCCATTAAGCTTGTTTGGGATGAACTCGATAGAAGGGTGAAAGATCGTTCTTCTACGAACTCAGAACATTTTGTGGAAACTATTAGAGAGAGAACGGAACAAATTAGATGAAGATTATTTTAATAAATAAATTAATAGAATGCCTAGAGTAGGTATGCGAGAAGCTAATAAAGGAAAAAGGAGGACACTGATGAAGCTAAAATTTAATTTAATTTTATATTGTATGTAAAAATTTTGTTCTGCTTAAATTAGTTTTTGTCTATATTTTAATTTTTTATCTATACATTGAAATTGAAATGACTTTGTTTTATTTGATTTTACCTTGCTGCTTCCAAACTTTTGGACGGTAGTGTAGGTACTTTGGGAACTTTTCTTTTTCTTCAGGGGCAAAAACTACAGAACGCCACGTGACACCAATCATGCACATAAAACTGATTTCCACTTTCTGTACCTATACTCGAGCATTCCAAATAACCTTCCATAAGGCCCTGAGAACTGGTATTGCAATAGCATGACGAAAGGTCGCTGGCAAATTATTTCGCCGATATTCTCCAATCCATTTAAAACCATTTCGAGGCGAATTTGCTCATTTCCTAAAATACCCATTTGCAAAAATAGCGTCGAAACAGGTAAGGACATTATCGCTTGTTGGCTCGCCTATGTGCTTCCTATGTGTGTTACCTATTTATTTTAACGATGAATCATTATTGTGGAGTTCACTAGACTCAACATAAATCCTGAAGACTCACCACAACTTCCATTGCTGTAGAAAACTTTGAAGAAGTTGAATGTTCCTACCCTACTTAGGTGCTAGGGCTGATTTTACCAGTCCGATATATTTTGTGATTTTAACCGTAGAATAAAATTGTCGACTGACAGTTTTTGTATAGAAAAACTGCCATAAATTCAACATTTATTAGCAGGTACACTACTAGGTATCAAAGTGTGGTCGAATGCGCCCTTACTGTTTTTTTTTATTTCAGGGTGACAGCGGCAGCGGTCTAGTTGATGAAACCGGCAGGGTTATCGGCGTCGCCTCCTGGGTCGAGAATGATGCGCACGACTGCTCCAACGGAGCCCTCGTCGTTTTCTCCAGGGTATCCAGCGTACGCGACTGGATCAAACAAGTCACCAAAGTCTAAGAAGACGTCCACACAGCAATATATACGTATACAACATCAGATCAATATGAAACACTATGTTGACTAGTCAAGTAAAGTTGTTCTCCAAAGAATTTTATTAAGTAACATGTGATACTTTAGATACAATTCAATACTTAAATTACATGTTTATTTTCATGACAACTGTTGAAGTTAGTAGGAGCTATCATAGCCTTATTTTGTACTTAGCATTTCTAGTTTAGATTGAAGTACAAAGTTACACAATAAATTATATAATATTAATTAAGTATAATACACGGATAAAATGTTTTTTTATCCGTAATTATTATTATTCATATTGTTATCTAATATTACGTGGTCTGGTTGTGATAATGTTTATCTCTTAGTAAACAGTTAATCAAAATATTAGAATTAACGACTTATCCTAATTTGTTACCTACATATGTGACATTTGTGACCATATTTTTTTTTTTAAATAAATGTACAAATAATTTTTTTTCTTGTACCCATTTTCCTATCCGCACAAGGAATTGTTTTACAAATTTTTAAAGCACCTATCCTGATTTTATTATTTCTAAGATACATAATCTTGTCTCCAGTTCCAAAAATGGAAGCATATATCTACAAGTGATTGGTTATTGGGTGCATTTCTTGAAAGGGATTTTACCGTAGGGTTTAATCTACTAGAGCAAAATTTGACCCGCTATCTTGAGGTCAGAATTGGATTGTTTTGGAGTTACCGTACTTTTTGAGATTTTTATTCGCCTTTCTATTTATACATTTGATAGAGTCCCTGATCTTGCCTGATCGAATCGGCCAGGATCCGATATTAAGTCATACAGGCAACATCACATGTGGTAACAAGAAAATCTACAACTAGCAAGGCGTGCATCGAAAAATGTTAGCTCTAAGTATAACTAACCCATTTCAAAGAATGCATCCAATAACCAACTTCACTGTATACAGTAGGTACAGACATTATTGGTGCCCGATAACGATCCAAACCATGTGAGCTAGTCTCGAGTCTATCCATCCAAGGATCATTTTATCACTACGGAACAGTAATGGCACTGATAATAAATTCAAAGTAGGTTCCCAGATCACGCTGGAAAATGGGTTTAAATATCGTAACAAAAGTGTTACCACCACACAGCTGGTGGTGACCACATTATTTGTCTTCTCGTTGGATAGAACACGGTTAAAATAAGTCGGATAACAGCTATCCCAGGCATCATTAGTGCTCGATTCACTGCCCAGGTATAGTCGAGTTGAAGACCGTCTCTAGCACCATTTGTGGTTAGAGAATATTATCACCATAGAATCCTGCTGCTGAGAGGGGCTTGTGGCTAAGTAATAGCCGCCCGGATCGATCGATCAGGTTAAGCTACGCTTGCCGCGGATGGTCCGTGGATGGGTGACCATCTTTACTTACCAAGACCATCTTTACTTGCCTCCGTGCCCCGGAAAGCACGTTAAGCTGTTGGTCTCGGCTGTCATTTGTAGAACTTTGACAGTTTTTACGGGTCGTCAGAAGCCCGAGTCTGACAACCAGTCTTACCAGTGTGACTGACACTGACGTGGCCACCATCAAGGATTTTAATTTCGGTAATACAAAAAAAAATAATCGCTAATTAGTCGTTTGTCGCCAAATATCAGAATCTGTCGGTCACTAGTAAGTTATAAGTGTTTCTAGGTGGCCGACCTGGGGAGAATCTCCCCAGCTTGGCCACATTTATATCTCAAAAACCAGGGCACCTAGCGAAGACGTGTTTTCTATCAAATTTTGTCGCTTATTACTCACAATTTTTTGCCAAGTCACAGATTTAGTCTGGTCTTAGTTTAAAAGATGAGTTCAATTTTTAAGGTATATAGATAGTCCAAGAGCTAGATCGAAGAGTTAACGAAAAATTGCCAAGTAAAAAATATTTCTATTAATGTGTAATATACTTCTAGTTTTATCGGTCTAAAGTCCTTAGAAATGTCAGAGAGAGATAAATTCTCAATTAAATACATGTTTTTTTATGTTTTAAATGACTAGGTTAGACTTCTTTGAAAACATTAAACCTTGCTCTTAGTCTATTTGGTGTCAAGATGTACAGTCGAACGCAACTGTTTTACCAAATTATAACGTTAGGCTCTAATTTACGTTAGAATAATAAAACTTCTGATGCCGAAATATGAATATGTTTTACCTATTACGTTAAAATTATCGTACCTTTATTAAAATGTTTAAAATACTTAAACGTTGAAAATGTATTGTACAGCCTTGGCCAAAAGTATTGAGCACCTTACAAATTTCGCTCGTTCACGGAAAGTATGGGAGTAAACCAAATCTATTGTTGAAGAATTCTTTTGTCGGCCATCTACAAAGGTTTAAACAATGACCCACGCCGCACAGCTAGCAATAAAACACCTGGGTGCAATAAAATGTGTTTTTTACAATTTTTGTATTTATTTATCAGTTCGCTACCATCGCTCGTTGTGAACACATCCAGTGATCTAGTGCGCCTTTTGTATTTTATTTCAGAAGTTTTAAGTGTTATCGTTGCAATATGCCAAAACAAAACGAACTTTCTTTAGAAAAACGTGTGCAGATACAGCTTCTGTATGAGCAAGGGAAATCACAAGTAGAGATTTCTAAAACTGTGAAATGTTCGCGCCGATCCGTGCAATATGCTATTCAGCGATTCTCTACTACCGGATCACATGAAAATAGACCGAGAACCGGGCGCAAACGCATCACCACAGACCGTCAAGATCGTCAGTTACTGAGAGAGTCGTTAAGAAATAGGAAAAAAACATCTTCAGAGCTCGCTGCTGAGTTGTCGGAACAAATTAAGAAGCCAATTTCTGCTCGAACTACTCGCAGAAGACTTCAAGAAGCTGGTCTGAAAGGCTGTAAAGCTAGGAAGAAGCCATGGCTCTCCGATAACAACAAAAAAGCTCGATTGAAATGGGCTTTAAAACACCGAACTTTCACCGCTGAAGATTGGTCAAATGTTGTTTGGTCAGACGAATCAAACTTTGAGGTGAGTAAGTCAATTTAATGCCCTGATACAATTTTATAAAATGTTTTAAAAACCAAACGCATAATTGAATTTATTTTAGTTTTACGGAACTCAATATTTTTCTCTTTATTGCAGATTTTTGGTACACCTGGTGTGACCTTTGTGCGTCGCCGTGTGGGCGAAGAATTTAAGCCAGAGTGTGTGATCCCAACCGTTAAACACGGTGGAGGCAGCATAATGGTCTGGGGTTGCATGACCGATTCTGGAGTTGGCGAATTGTTCGTGTGTGAGGGTCGCATGGACTCTACTAAGTACATAAATGTACTAGAAACTGCATTACTGCCTTCATTCACGAAACTTTTTGGCGACACGAATATGGATGGTGTCAAATTCCAGCAGGATAACGCGCCATGCCACAAATCTGCACGCACTATGAGATGGTTTCGGGAAAATAACACGGAACTGCTTGACTGGCCAGCTCAGTCTCCAGATCTGAACCCCATAGAACATTTATGGGGTTTATTAAAGCGCAGGGTTAGGCGCCACACAATTAACAACAAAGAAGATTTAAAACGCTGCCTGCGCCTAGAATGGAACTCGATTACTGTTGACGACTGTAAAAAACTTGTTAACTCTTTACCAAAAAGAATTTCTGCCGTAATTAAGGCAAAGGGTGGACCCACAAAATATTAATTTTCTATTAATAAATAGTAAAATAAACCCATATAAAACGTTTTGTTTTATTTCTATTTGATACTCCGCATAAAACTGAAAGATATCATGGGTGCTCAATACTTTTGGCCAAGGCTGTATGTACCAACCTTTTTTTTTTTGTGGATGGGAAATCATCAAATGATTTCTCCCGCTCTGGGCGGAGCGGGAGGGCGTGTCAGACTTTTACTGACTAAAACCCACCCGTGTTCCTTCTGTTGCCTGTGCCGGGGCCACGGTAACTCTTTCGAACATCCCGCGACCCTAGCTGGCATCGGCCCTAGCGGACCCCGTCAATAGTGCTGACATCTCTTTGAGGCGCGCGTGGAACACAACGCGCCGTCGACTCGGGCTTGGTCCTTACTGGACGGCGAGCTACCCATTGCTCGCCGTCCGCAAGCCCGCGCCTACGGTGGCCGGGAATCAGCTGCCAATTCCCGACGCCCAGGGCGTCTCCTGCGGCGACTAGGGGCGTGAGGGCGCAAAGCTTGCCTCTCCCTCACGCATCCCGCATCCCGCCTCCTCCTTCGCGAGCATTACTGCTTTGCAGAAGGAGGTAATAGCTTCCCATGTACTCTCGCTCCGTACCATGGCCTGGACCAGGGCCGGACGCGAGAGATCGCCGCCGCCGATCGCTTCCGCGAGGACACGGCGATGCTCCGCCCAAGCCGGGCAGACCTCCACCGTATGCTCCACCGTGTCCTCCGGGCGATCCACACAGTGGTGACACCCGGGCCTTTCCTCCCGCCTTATCCGGAGTAGTAGTAAGTATCAACCTACTGCTTGAAATATACTACTATACATTACAAAAAAATACATTCCTAATAATCTTAAATGAAAGATGTATACTCATATAAATGAATATAAGCTTAACTCGCCTGTACACGCGCATTTATTCTTACTTACCGTAAATGAAACGGAGCGCAGCGATCTACCTGCCAGCGACTAAGTGCACATTTTGTTCGATAAATTATTACATATATTTAGTGTAGATCTGTTTATAGGTAATGAATACAGCTTTCTTAAATGAACGCAATTAATTAACTGTATTCTCTGCAATTACGATATTTTACAATTTGAATCTCAAATCTATAAAACCTAATCTGTACATTTTCTTCTTTTTTACGTAGTATTACGATGGAAAAAAAAAATGTTTTGTTGTTTAGACTCAGATCTTATGTGGTTATTTTAAACCAAATATGTTGTTTTTGTACGCCATTAATGGCAAAACATGCAGATCTAACCATTATTATAAGACCTTGCACATGTTATGATGTATACTCATGTTTTTACAATAAAAATATATTCTATTCTATTCTATTCTATTCCTTTGGTGGATTCAAATTATAGAATAACTTTATATTTATACATTTCGAAACAAAAATTCCACCATATGACATCATAGATGCTGTCTAGAAACTACTTGGGGGAAGCTCCAGGCAGCCCGCGAAATTCAAACTTAACGTTTTTTGCAATTTGCAAGACAGTATTAAGTTGTATGTTAATTAAAGTATCATTCGCGACCGTAACAAATATAAACTTACAGAATTATAATCTTAAAAATCAGTCAACTCCATAAGTTTGTATAATCCTAATTGTCAAGATTTCATGAAATAGTCATTCAATAGAATTACCTGGTCTTAACAAGTTGTATTGATGACTTTAATTATTAAAATTCTCTGAATACATATTTTTTACGGTCGCGAATCATATTTTGATCAACATATAACTTACCGACTTGCAAATTGCAAAAAACGTAAGAAATTTTGAATTTCCCGCGCTACCTGGCGCTTTCGCCTTGGTACGTATTTTGTACTTGCTTGTACCAATTTATGGAGAAATTGAATTCTTTAATATCTTATTAATTACACACCGACTAAATCTGTGACTTGGCGAAAAATTGCGACTAATTAGCCCTAGATTGATTGTGTAGATAATAGGTATTTACCTATGTAATTGAAGATTCTATAACCAGCATTTTCAGATTTAATTATCTGTGGATTGGTGCGCAATTCGAAATTCAAATAAATTTTATTCGAAAGCCGAAAGCCGTTTTTGGCGCTACGGATAAACTGAAAATTCGTTCAATTTTCGAATATGAGTTCCTACGTGGAAATACCGCTGCGCAAACAACACGAAACATTAACGACGTATACGGGGGCCTAACACTGCTTGCATGAACACGGTTCATTATTGGTTCAATCGTTTAAAATCTGGAAATTTTGAATTGAAGAACAAGCCTCGCGGTCGGTCGGTAACTATTGTCGACAACGACGAATTGGAAGGCGATAGTAGAAGCGGATTCAACTCAATCTACGGCTGAGCTTGCTGTGGGCCTTGGAGATAGTGTCAAAACAACACTGAAGCACTTGCGTCAAATCGGAAAGATTAAAAAGCTAGATAAGTGGGTGCCACACGAACTAAGCGACCAACAGAGACTTACGTGTCGAAGCATGCATAGCATTACTGAATCGGCATAGAAACGAGGGAATTCTAAATCGAATTGTTACCTGCGATGAAAAGTGGATCCTGTACGACAACCGTAAGCGTTCGTCTCAGTGGGTGGACCCGGGTACCTACAGCACCTAATCAGTGCGCTAAAAAAAAAGATTAGTCATAGGAAGTTGATGGTGACTGTCTGGTGGACCAGTGCCAGACGTGTGCGTTACTCCAGCAGGAAAGTAGCTCCTAGAGTGATTTGAATGGAACGTATAATTAGTGCGTGTTCTGCTGTAAATGAGCGCCAAATAAAAAAATTGTGCGCTTTGTCGTTTTGGAAAAAAACGGAAAAAAACTATTCCTGCTGGAGTAACGTTACTCCAGCAGGAAAATTCTACAACGAATGATCGGAGAGAGAAATATCGTGCATAGGCAGAGAGCTTATATTTGTGCAAAATTGTGCACCGAAAATATAATTTGTGCGTCTTCAGGTTTTCGAGATATTGCAATTCCTGCTGGAGTAACGTTTTGCAGAATCGTGTATCTCTAGTAATCGTGTATCTAAAACCATTGTATGTACGCCTGTAGAATAAACATACACGAGTAGCTCTTAATTTGTGCAGATTTGTGACAGAATTAATTTAAGAAAATATTTATAATTTTTAATTAATCGCACTTTTTTGAAAACCCGAAAAAATGCCGCGGCGCCTAAATGAGAAAACGTATAAGCTCGCTGAAAACTGTATTTGGTCTTTCTTAACGCTTATAATAACCATAAAAAGTTTCAAAAGTGTACATGCATGCGCTATCGAATAATATTGCTAAAAGTCAAAACGACGGTGTCATAACTTTGACGGCAAAATACAAGAAACCGGCTCAACCCAAGATGTGTAGGTGTAAACCAAAAATTAGTGCGTGTATTCAAAAATATATAGTGAAAATATTCAGCTTGGAATGTTAAGCATAAAGTAGATATAAACAAAAAACAAAATATGTCAAAAACGGATGGTTATCCGACCAAATTCGAATGACTACAAAAAAGCGACGGATTCATACATATCGATGACCTACTTTATTGGACGTATTAAACCTAAGCCACGGTAATATTATCTATACAGTATTTCAACTTCATACAAACGAACGAAGCGCGAGCTATGCCTACGCGCCTCGATCTCGGCATGCGCTCGGCATGCAGACAGTTGCGACTGTACCGCAGTGACGAACGGACGGTGTGTTGTTTTTTTAAGAATAACCGCGCGATTTTTTCACTAAAAACGCATACAACCCCGATCTCTTCAAAGTGAGAGTGAACAGGCTTCTTCTGGGTAAGCTCGCTCCATCGTCGACTTTGTCTCTGTCATCTCTGACCTAGGCTAGAGTCAAGAGCAAACCTATCTCAAATAAAAAAATAAAAAATAAATAAGTTCAAGTAGGTACATATTTACATATTTAATATTACGAGTAGGATATATTGTGCTGTTTTTGGTTGCATGAATTCGTCAATAACGCATCCAGAGATAACTTTTTTTAGATTATCTTGGAAATTCTGAAAGGTAAGACTATAAAATAATTTTACTTACTAGTAGATAGGTACATAATGTGTGTCTTTTTAATGGATAAGTATTTCCTTTTATCTCCCGAAAAAGAAAGATGTCTGGATTAATAAATAAAGTGAATAGAGTAAAGTGATTGACACGAGTGAAATAGGTAGTTATAGGCGGTTCATGAATCATGATACGGTAGGTACGAGTACGCTTGTGTTAAAAGCTCGGGGCACGTGTGTTTTGTTTTGTTAGTTTGTATAATTCAAAGTAAAAACGTGGTATTTTATTATTAATAATAGTTGTTTATTGTACTGTGTGTATGAATAATACTAGAAAAAATAAATTTGACCGTCACCGTTTGTCTGTCACTAGATAGTTGAAATTTTCTCAGATTAAGTATTTCGACTGCTGCTATAACAACATATACCACTAAAAACCGTTTTTTTTTCTCGGTATTAATAACAACAACAACAACAGATGTTTGAGTTTATTTGTTTATATAAAAAAAGTATATTTACAATCACAAAACTAAATGGAAACACAAAGTAGGCAAATGTAATTAAAATGCTGGAGGCGGGCAGCCCTATCGCATGTTTACGTACCGCGCGGCTGTAGGCATTTATTTCAAAGATACGGCCGAGTTACAATACTGTATAGATAATATTATTATTACCGTGCCTAAGCGGTTGTCCATACAGTCGCGTTCAAACGTTCGTTGGCAATTATACGACCTAATTTTGGGGCGCGTCAGCGGATGGCGCGGGGTCAGAGGTAAGAAGCGGTGGCGAGGCGAAAAGGGGGAATCTTCTATTAAGGGGCCAATACTACCTCAAATAGCTTAGCATGATCCTCCGTTATATCGAAAATACTGCAGAATTAATTTTGAAATAAATATATGGTAAAGTTGAGGATTAATTTTAAGTACTATGTTAGGCAAAAAACACGATTCCATAAAATTTTCTCGATAGAAAAAAATTACAAAGTTACATCCAAACCGAACAATAAACCGCTAGTATTAAAAAAAATACTCCAAATTAGACCATGAAACTTTGCATAATAACTGAACTAAATATAAAGTACATACTGTTTTTTAGGTTGGTGTTTAGCCTTAGGGGCGCTATGGCGCGAGGACTTAGAAAATTTTTCAATATTTTTTTTTCCGCTCCTAATCCGCCCCTAAGACGACCCACTGACCGTTTTTTATTTTTATTTTTAAATACTATTACTTTCACCGTAAAAAGCAATTACCTAAACTATCGGCGCTCCCTGCCGCTCAGCACCACACTCAGTCCCGCTCTCACTCAGTCCACGCGCAGTATCGTGCGAGGGAGATAACCAGTGAAATTTAGCTGAGGTAGTATAGGCTCTTAATGATGAAAAACTTAATGTTAATCTATCTAACCACAGCTGAATTCAATGTATGTAGATACTTTGCCTTTTTTTTGTTGTGTTAATTGGCTTCTTATTTATACCTAAACTGTATCTGTAGGCTCTTTTTTGTAGTATTCATCACACATTTCTTGAACAATTTTTTTTTAAATAACCGCCAATCAAATTTTTGGTCTATTAATGACTTTTTCCGCTAATATTGTAATGAAAATGTCTGGAATGTATGTCCTTCGTTCACACACAAAATACTGAATGTATTTTAATGTTTGCAATGAAGAAGATAGCTTATCCTTGGAATAGCTCTTAGGCTACTTTTTATAATGTAGGTACTTAATCATGTGCAGTCACGGAAACAGCTAGTAGAATATAATCCAATAACAAATTTATTTTTTACTTATTTTCTACTTCAGAGTACTCGGGCACAACACGTGTCAACCGGTTCGTGAGTAAAGTTAAGAAGGTCATCGATATGTATGAATCCGTCGCTTTTTTGTAGTCATTCGAATTTGGTCGGATAGCCAGCCGTTTTTCACATATTTTGTTTATTGTTTATATCTACTTAATACGAAACATTCCAAGCTGAATATTTTCACTATATATTTTTGACTACATGCACTAATTTTTGGTTAGGTGTAAACCAAAAATTAGTTGTCAATCACTTTCCTTTACTCTATTCACTTTATTTATTAATCCAGACATCTTTTTTTTTCGGGAGATAAAAGGAAATACTTATCCATTAAAAAGACACACATTATATACCTACCTACTAGTAAGTAAAATTATTTTATAGTCTTACCTTTCAGTTTCCAAGATAATCTAAAAAAAGTTATCTCTGGATGCGTTATTGACGAATTCATGCAACCAAAAACAGCACAATATATCCTACTCGTAATATTAAATATGTAAATATGTACCTACTTGAACTTATTTTTAGTGAAAAAATTGCGCGGTTATTGTTAAAAAAACAACACACCGTCCGGGTCCGTTCGTCACTGCCACAGACTACACTGCACAGAACACATATACTCCTGCTACACTGCGGCACAGTCGCGACTGTCTGCATGCCGAGATCGAGGCGCGTAGGCATAGCACGCGCTTCGTCCGTTTGTATGAAGTTGGAATACTGTATAGTTAAGGGGGAAGCGCTAAGGTAGCCCGCGAAATTATTACCGTGGCTTAGGTTTAATACGTTCAATAAAGTAGGTCATCGATATTCATATTCATTCGAATTTGGTCGGATAACCATCCGTTTTTGACATATTTTGTTTTTTGTTTATATCTACTTAATTGCGAAACATTCCAAGCTGAATATTTTCACTATATATTTTTGAATACACGCACTAATTTTTGGTTTACACCTACACATCTTGGGTTGAGCCGGTTTCTTGTATTTTGCCGTCAAAGTTATGACCTTACACCGTCGTTTTGACTTTTACCAATATTATTCGATAACGCATGCATGTACACTTTGAAACTTTTTATGGTTATTATTAGGTCCTTAGGGCGCTTTCAATTTGTGCGTTTCTTGACGGCCTGCTGCGGTGCCGAAGCGGTGCGTTAGTCGTACAGCGCACGGACGATCCTTTTTTTTCACACAAAACGCGCGGTGCGGCAACAGTGCGGCACCGGTACCGCGAACGCTCGACAACAGGACGGCAACGTCGCAAGCATCACGTGTTCATTTCGGTGTACAATAATAGTGCGGAGAATAGACGTCAGAGCAGTAAAATACGCTTTCAATTTAGGCGTTCGGTGCCGGACTGCTACCGTACTGCAGTGGCCCGACAGCGAGATATAACCTGCGGCAGCGGTCCGACACGAAACGCATAAATTGAAAGCGCCCTTACATATGAAATTATCGTTTTGTCGTACTGACCAATTTGATCTGAAATATCTCCTCTTTGATTAAGAATTCCAAATTCAAATTCATAAATTCATTTAGCTGGTACATTTGAGTTTTGAAAACAGTCATTCATTTGTTTTTTCCTCGTTATTTTTTTTCTTTGGCGTTGCTTATTCGCACAATGGAAAACATGAAATATCGGTATATTTACGAGTACGAATTCTACCGTGGCACCAGTGCTGCAGAAACAGTTCGAAGGATTAATGATGTGTACAGCGCTGGTGTCGCAAAAGAAAGCACGGTACGCTTTTGGTTTCAACGTTTTCGTTCTGGAAATTTCGACCTTCAGAACCAACCCCGTGGACGGCCGGAGACCAAAGTGGAAAATGAAGAATTAAAGGCTATTGTAGAAACGGATCCATCACAAAGCACTTCAGAGATCAGAGATAGCTGCACTGCAGGCTTCGGGGTAAGTGATAAAACTGTATTAATCCACTTGAAGCAAATCTGGAAAGTAAAAAAACTTGAACGATGGGTACCTCATGAATTGAGTGAATCGAACTTGCAAACACGCGTCGACTGCTGTGTTACTTTGCTCAACCGACACAATAATGAAGAGATTTTAAATCGAATCATTACTTGTGATGAAAAGTGGATACTGTACGATAATCGGGAGCACTCGTCGCAATGGCTGAACCCTGGAGACCCAGCCAAATCCTGCCCTAAACGAAAATTGACTCGGAAAAAGTTACTTGTGTTTGGTGGACTAGCGCCGGTGTCGATCACTACAGCTTTCTAAAATTTGGGCAAACGATTACGGCAGATATCTATTGTCACCAACTGCAAACCATGAAGGAAGAACTAGCTGCTAAACAACCGAGATTGGTCAATCGCTCTAGGCCACTGCTGCTTCACGACAACGCAAGACCACACACTACACGACAAATAACCACTAAGTTAGATGAGCTACAATTGGAATGTCTGCGACATCCACCGTACTCCCCGGACCTTGCTCCAACAGATTACCATTTTGTGCGGAATTTGGACAACTTCTTACAAGGAAAAAAATTCAACTCCGATGCGGCAGTCCAAACCGCCTTCAAAGAGTTTATTGATTCTCGCCCCCATGATTTTTTTAGTAAAGGGATCAATGAACTACCTATGAGATGGCAAAAGTGCATAGATAACAACGGTGCATACTTTGATTAATTAAATATATTTTACAAAAAAAAAAAAAAATGACTATATTCCTCCCATACAAAACGCCAATTTCATATCATCATCTGCCTAGCCTTTTCCCAACTATATTGGGGTCGGCTTCCAGTCTAACCGGATGCAGCTGAATACCAGTATTTTACATGGAGCGACTGCCTATCTGACCTCCACAACCCAGTTACTGGGTAACACGATACCCCTTGGTAAGACTGGTTGTCAGACTTTCGGTAGACAAAACGCCAATTTCATATGTAAGGACCTAATATAAGCGTTAAGAACAAAATACAGTTTTCAGCGAGCTTATACGTTTTCTCATTTAGGCGCTGCGGCATTTTTTCGGGTTTTCAAAAAAGTGCGATTACTTAAAAATTATAAATATTTTCTTAAATCTAATTCTGTCACAAATTAAGAGCTACTCGTGTATGTTTATTCTACAGGCGCACATACAATGGTTTTTGCACATACATATTATATTTTCGGTGCACAATTTTGCACAAATAAGCTCTCTGCCCATGCACGATATTTCTCTCTCTCCGATCATTCGTTGTAGAATTTTCCTGCTGGAGCAACGTTACTCCAGCAGGAATCGTTTTTTCCGTTTTTTTCCAAAACGACAAAGCGCACATTTATTTGACGCACATTTACAGCACAAGTTCTGCTGTAAATGTGCTGCAGAACACGCACTAAATTATACGTTCCATTCAAATCACTCTAGGAGCTACTTCCTGCTGGAGTAACGCACACGTGCCAGACTTGTACATCACAGCATCTTACCGAATGGCACAGCAGTGACGGCAGATATCTATTGCCAACAATTGCAAACACTAATGGAGAAGCTCGCAATTCAACAACCAATACTGGTCAATCGCTCTTCCCCATTGCTTCTCCACGACAACGCGCGAGCTTACACTTCACGACAGACCATCGCAAATCTACAAGAGTTTACAGCTGGAAGCTCTCCGTCACCCACCGTACTCACCAGACCTTGCCCCAACAGATTTCTACTTTTTTAAAAATTTAGACGTTTTTTTAAGTGGGAAAAAATTCAACACCCGAGAGGCAGTACGAAACGCTTTCGCTGACTTCATCGCCTCCCGTCCGGCAGACTTCTACAGTAAAGGGATAAACAAACTGCCATCAAAATGGCAAAATTATATAGATAATTTGGGCCAGTACTTTGATTAGCTGAAATAAAAAAATTACCAAAATTTTTATATTTTAAATCGAGATTTAAGCCAAGTCGATGACATGCAAGTAGTTAAATTAGAGATCGAGATTTAAGCAAAAGCTCTAAACTAAACTAACTCTAGTATAAATCAGATTCAGTCAAGTCAAGTGTGTAGTGTATGCTGTTGGGAGTAGGTTTAAAGAAATAATAAAAACATATTTATGTTCCTGAAAATTTAATGACTTTAATAAGAGAATAACTAAATTAAAACAGCAAGATTGAAGGAAAAATCATTCATTAACATCATCTTTATCTGATTATGTTTAAGCGAAAAGACCAAAATTAATCAATGACCTAACAAAATATACAACAAAAGTCATTAAATAATTAAGTCCAACCAATCAGTTAGTCTACCGTGGACAACGACCGAAGCGATACATAGTTATTATTGGTTCAACTTCACCACTAAAATGAACAAGTTACATAATACAACTTACAATTTTGAATAATATTGTGATTAAAAGAAAAAAAGCTAAATAATTCTTTTTCTACTTATATGTGTAATAATATAAAGTGTCGACTACTTATAATATTTATAACTATCCATATGCTTACTTTAAATTTTCACACAAAGAGCGGAGCGGCGTGGGAGCGGCGCGTGCGGCCACGTCGCTGCGGGTCGCAGGTTGCGTAACTTGACAAGCGTTCAACGCACGTTATGCTCACGTGCATCTAAAATGTCCAACACAGTCCGTATACTAAACGCGCGTCGGCACAACGCGCGCGTCGCTCGTCACCAGCGTCACTGCAGCCGCACGCCCGCAGCCGCCGCGCGCTCACCTTAGCCGATACACACCACAATCTCGCTAAACACTAGGTCACTTATGCCGAATGTTAAGACAATAAGAAAGCGACGACTTCCCAAACCAAAATAACATAACTAACAATTTGAAGATGATGTTAATTTCACAGTCCGAGATGTACTCGTCGCCGAGGTGCGCACAGTCGCGAACTAATCGTTGTCTAGCACAGATGCGGCTTCGTGGAGATCCACTACTCATATATCACGTATCGAATGTTTGTCATAAACACGAGTCAAGTCGGCGGCAGCGAACTCCTTTACAATGTACAACTAGGCGATCGACGGAGAGCCGCTGTCCGGCGTCCGGCCCCAGCATATCATTGTTACGTCGATATTGACAAGCGCGCTACGCTCTCCGTTGGAATCATAACAATGTAGCTTTTTTTGGGAGTTTTAATTTTTTACAATATATAGGATTTGTTTCTATAATTAATTATATCTAATATTTACAATGGAGGTGAACGGACAATATTCAAACTCTACTTATTATCTCAAAAAATAATCCTGAAGTCCTACCCGAAACGAACGTTATCTACAACTTTTAATAAAAATTTAAAAGTAAAACTCTCGCCACAAATAAATCTAAATACAGTAGATCGAGTCTGTGTTTCCTATGCGGTTGTGTCGTCCGGATAGTCGTGTCAGTCACGAGGCAGAGCGCTCGTCAGACAGAAAATAGAAACGAAACGGAAACTGAACGAGCGACGGCACGGCGCCGCCGGCTTGCAGTCAAAAATACATACAAAATGCAAATAAGAAACACAAACTCGATCGAATATTTATTTAGAGAAAATCATAAAACGTATTTAATGCGGTGCGGTGAGGGAGGTCCTGCGGCGCACAGGCGTACAGGCGGACAGGCGGACAGGCTCATATCTTGTGGATCTTCTGCGACACCACGACGGGGTTGTTGCGCCGGATCTCCTGCGCGCCCAGCTCCCGGTAGTCGAACGAGCACTCGTGCTTGTCGCTGTACCGGTGCACCGCGCAGAACAGTCCTCCGCAGCGGCACTCGAACCCTGAGCCAATACCACCATACACATCTATATACTCACATGCCATTAACACAAACATAGGCGGCGAACAGAAACAATTACATGTCATACATTTCTATAATCCACCGGTTTCACTTGACATTTGTGAACGTAGGTACAATTTTAGAGGTTAAAATCGCTAGCTTAGCTAACATATTGTCGCTATTTGCTGAATGCATACATTGTTGACTCAGTTGATGTGTGTGTGTGAATATATTTATAGCACACAATGGTGTAATAGTTTGCTATCAGTGATTCAATTGTCGTGAAATACTAAAGCATCAAGGTTATGTGAAGCAGATTTAGTTACTCGGTAGAAAATGATCCTTTGCCCTTTGCCTTCAAATAGCCCAAGCTTCGTCAACTCGTTTTTCACCTATGTAATTACGAAAATTGGACTATCATATCTTAATTGCTTACAGATTTATGAGGGAAATTATCATAATAATATCGTAAGCATCCAAAAACGTCTAATTTTATAAAACAAATAGTTTTCAGACATTCTGGCAAATCACTGCCCAATAGACTGAACTTCACATGGAAATGCAGTAATGGACAGCGATGTTATACAATGGGGGTTTTTGTGAGCATTATTATGGGGCATCGTTTACCTGTGAGGCCAACCTTCTTGCGGCAAACGGCACATCTATTCTTTTTCTTTTTGTCCTTGCTGGGATCCTTGTCGTCGGCGTCCGTGTCCGACGTGCCAGTGCTCGCGCCGCCACTTGTGCCCGCTCCGCTCTCCTCTTCCAATTTCTGAAATGTATTTATAAAATTATTAGTATTTCATTTTAATGGAGCAACAGTAACATTGATAACATTATGCTAACAGTAACATGCTCAAATTATGAAGTAATGTAAAGTACGCGTGAAATGAAACGCAAACCGCCCCTACGTTAGTTGACTAACAAAATATTTGCTAGAATTACAAATAATAAACTAAATACCTATAAGGCAAACACTTCAAACCGCATTCGTAACAAATTGGACAATTTATTTTGTTTATCTACATATTAATCGATATTTAACGCACGCATCCATTTACGTGAACACACGTGGCCAATAAGTAAAACGCACTGGAGCCTAGCGAACATGAAACTTAACTTTAAAACTGCTTTAAATTACTAGAATGAGTGCTAATGTCATTGTTAGAAACCGTTGCTTTCGCAGATAATAAATACTGTAAATACATGGTTTGTAAAACCAACCCTTTTAAGATTCTTTTTGACACCTTCCAGTTCTGCTCCCGAAGGGCGGTCATCTTTTATCTCCAGCTTCGGAGAAGATATTTTAACGCCCTTGTTAGATCCGGAGGGCGTGTGTTGGTTCTGCTTACGAGCATCCTGTGAGCCAACGATGTTTTTCTTCTGGCCCGCGTCCGTGAGCTGATTCTGGCTCGTTAGAGCACATTCCTGCTTCTGAGTTTTGTCTTCTAATTTTATCTTCTGAGCTGCATCCACCTTCTCCTTGGTGCCATCGGGCGTCGGCAGCGGCGCGCTGTCGTTAATCTCGATGGAAACACGTTTGTTCTCGAAGCTCTTAGATCGTGTCACGCCGATGCCTTGCTCTAAGGCAGAGTTCTGACTACTGCTGTTGGATTTACTATTACGACGAATTGCTTTTTTGAATATCCTCTTCCCCTTCGACTCTTTTTTGCTAGGGTCATTTTCCATTATTCAGATTTTTTATTGACTTCAGGTTGGGCATTTTGACTGCAAACCAACATTGTTGACAGAAGACCGAATGGATTTAACGCTTTCAAATTGTATTGTAACTTTTTTTAAGTGTCCAAACTACTTCTAAGATATGAATATAAAATATATTAATATCGCTGTGTATTTTAATCGTTCGGAGCAGAAACACTTTACAAGTTACGATGTAAAGGTGCCCCTCATCTCAAGTCAATGACATGGGGGGACTAAACAAATAAAAAATGTTACATTTTAAAAGCTATGGAAAAACAAACAATTGTTTTGATAAAAAAATAAATATAAATTGAATTTGTTTTGTAAAAGTAAATCAAAGCAATATTTTTTGGTTTTCCTTGCTGTAAACGCAATGTCAACTTGACGTATAAGTTTTTGTTTTAAAAAATAAGCTAGGCTGCCAGTGGTTGTAGAGCAAAAAGTTTAAATATTAAATTATCTATATTAATATTATAAAGCTGGAGAGTTCGTTTGTTTGGGAATCTCGCGCTAATCTCAGGAACTACTGGTTCGAATTGAAAAATTCTTATAGTGTTGGAAAGTCCATTTATCGAGGAAGGCTATAGGCATCACGCTACGACCAATAGGAGTGGAGCAGCAAGGAAAAATGTTGCAAAAACGGGAAAAATTTATTCCTTTTGAGAGCTTCCGTTGCGTGCGCTGCGTAAACGGTTAAAGATACACAAAAATCATGTATGACGGAATTGTTCCTCTTAAAAAGTTCTAAAAAAAAGTCCCCGATGGCATAATAATATGTCTCTTTTAAGGTTGGCTCACTATAACTTTTTTAATGGTAATCAAATCTATACTAATATTATAAAGCAGAAGAGTTTGTTTGGTTGAACGCGCTAATCTCAGGAACTCCTGGTTCGAATTGAAAAATTATTTTAGTGTTGGATAGCTCATTTATCGAGGAAGGCTATAGGCTATATAACATCACGCTACGAGCAATAGGAGCGGAGCATAATTTAAAAATGTTGCAAAATCAGGGAAAATTTATTCCTTTTGCGAGCTTCCGTTGCGTGCGCTGCGTAAACGGTTAAAGTTACGCAAAAATCATGTATGACGAGATTGTTCCTCTTAAAAAGTTCTAAAAAAAAAGTCCGCGATAACATATGTCTATCTTTTAAGGTTGGCTCACTATAAAATGTTATAGTGAGCCAACCTTAAAAGATAGACATATGTTATCGCGGACTTTTATTACAAATTTGATTACCATTAAGAATGCTTAGTGGTAATCAAATTTGTAATAAAATAATGCATTACTTGCGAAGGTGTTTTCATAAACATGGTATTAATCCTTATCCAAATAAATAGTTTCATCATCAAGGTTGATTAAAGTACATGTAAACCTTTTTGAATAATTCAATTCGGACCTTTTGTTTGTATTACGACGGGTATAAAAATGCTTAAAGTAAGAAAAATGCGCTTAGTCTATTACATACACATTTTATTTTTATTGACTGTTTGAACGCGCTAATCTCTGTCACTACCAGTCGCATTAGAAAAATTCTTTTTGCATTTTATAGCCCAATTCTTGAGGAAGGCTATAGGGTATGTAACATTTAACTCTAAAAAGATAAAAAGTAAGAACGAGTGCTAACCAAAAATGAAGTATCAGCGCGCGGGCAAGCGATGCGATGCGACGGGGTGGGTCGGGGGAACAAGAAATTTCACGCGGACGAAGTCGTGGACGGAAGCTAGTAATATTGTAAAGCTGAAGAGTTTGTTTGTTTGGTTGAACGCGCTAATCTCAGAAACTACTGGTTCGAATTGAATTTTTTTTTTAGTATTGGATTTATCGAGGAAGGCTATAGGCTATCACGCTACGACCAATAGGAGCGGAGCATCAATGAAAAATGTTGCAAAAACGGGGAAAATGTATTCCTTTTGAGAGCTTCCGTTGTGCGCTGCTGCGTAAACGGTTAAAGTTACGCAAAAATCATGTACGACGGAATTGTTCCTCTTAAAAAGTTCTAAAAGAAAGTCCGCGATAGCATATCGCACATGACAACATGTACCGTCATAACTCAAAAAATGGCCGAATTGAGTTAAGATTACCTACGGATCAAGTAATTTTTAATCTACATACTGACAAGACACTCATACAAAAAGTCAATTTTTGTAAGAGCTATGAACATTTACGTAACTTCTATAGTTTTGGTTCTATGATTTTTTGAACTTTCAAATCACTTTTACTCGAAATGTCTTCGAACCTTGAGTTATGACTGTACATGTTGTCATGTGCGAATATGTCTATCTTTTAAGGTTGGCTCACTATAACGTTTTTAATGGTAATGAAATGTGTTATAAAATTATGCATTATTTGCGAATGTGTTTTCTTAAACATGGTATAAATCCTTATCCAAATAAATAGTTTCATAATCAAGGTTGATTAACATGTAAATTCCTTTTTAAATTATTCGAATCGGACTTTTCGTTTAGAAATTACGACGGGTATAATAATATGAGGTATTATGTAGTAAGAAAAATGCGCTTAGCCTATTAGTTACCTGCACATTTGATCGCGCTAATCTCTGTCACTACCAGTCAGATTTGAAAAATTCTGTTTGCATTTTATAGCCCAATTCTTGAGGAAGGCTATAAGCTGTATTGTAACATTACGCTAGAACCCTTATAAGCCGAGCAAAAAGAAAAAAAGTAAGAAAGAGCGCCTTAGCGCTCTTTCTTTTTCTTTCGAAAACGAAGTAACAGCGCGGGCAGACGATGCGATGCGACGGGGTGGGTCGGGGGAACAAGAAATTTCACTCGGACGTTAGTCGCGGGCGGAAGCTAGTATTAAATAATATTAGTTAGCTTTAGATGTAACGTCACTGACCCACATTACCAGTGATCGGAATAGGTAGTGCTAATTTGCCTAAACTTCGAGGAAAGAAGGAATAAATAATTTGTGGTTTTTAAATCCCGGGATTGAAACGACATTAAAATTATTCCGGGATTTTAGAGGAGGTATTATCCACTCTATGTTACCTCCTTCCTCGATGTTTAGGCAAATTAGCACTACCTATTCCGATCACTGCACATTACACATACGTCTATTCACAAATTGGAAGTAGCCATATTTGTTTCATTTCGTATTACTATTTACTGATATATTATTACCCATTCATCAGCGCAGAGAGGTGAGGGCTCTGTCTATGTTATTTTCTATTCTCAACAAACCCACTTCTCCTTCTTACCTGACTTCCCATATTCAGAATTTATGCTCTGCCCACAGTAAAAATCTTCGTTCCGCTAACAATCGTCTTCTACGATGTCCTTCTCACCGCTCTGGTTTCATTCACTCTTCTTTCTTTGTCCAGGCAGTCTTTCTTTGGAATTCGCTCCCTCTGAACATCAGGACGGTAAGAAATCGGTTGTCATTTAAAGTCAAGGCACGTGAGCATATACGTAAGAAGTTGGCAGAAACATCCCAGCGCTGATTTGGTGGATTCGTTTTCTCCTCTTTTGACCGTTATTTCTCCTCTACCGTTCATTGTTTCTCCTGACGAAGTTTATGTCGTTTATAAGTATGTATGTATATAACTATATATCTATGTATTTACTCTAGTATTTTATAGTTATTTTCGTGTTATCTATCCCTTATGTTGCACCTGCCATGTTTTCTCTCTGCATCACCCTAAGGTTGACTGGTAGAAAATGCCTCAGGCATTAAGTCCGCCTTTGTACGGTATTCTTTTACTTGTGCATAAAGTTTTAATAAATAAATAAATAAATTATTGGATGCGAACTATTCCGCGAAGCAGCGCCAGTCGCCACGCAATTCGCAGTACACGTATTATTGGCAGTGATTAGTGACACACACATTTGATAAATGGTCTCACGCGCGCCTCGATAACATTGTGAAACTCAAATTAAAGTGCACATATACCCTGCAACGTATATCCGCAAAAAGTTAAGTTTTTTTTTATTGTTGATTAAACAATACGAGCTGTACCTACCTATCTCAAAATGGCTTAACTAAGCGATCACTGCAGAAAACAGCATTTTTTTTTTTGGTCGGACGGTTTTCTTGTGAATCATTATTATGAAGTCACGTCACAAATATTCGTATTTAGACGATGTCAATACAGTGAAATTATATCAGCGGAAGCTTGGCCTTATTTTATTTTTGTGCCGTATCACAAAAATACTTATCAACAAACACGTCAGACGTTACCGCTATCATAAACAAACAATCTAAAATTCTCAAGAAATAATATTCTTATTACAGATTATACTTAAATAAATAATAACTACATACAATACTTCGAAATAATGTAGTTAACTTACCTGTGATGCCATTTGAACCAAAATCCAACACCACCATTCAAATTATCGTACAGAATTAATGTTATTGACACAGAGTTTGTGATAAGGAATGTAATCTAAGGCCAAATGTTTGCGCACTTACTAGCAGCAGTGGAGAAAAAAAATAAGTTTCTTTGTTTCGTTTAAACATGACTCAAATGTATGTAATAAAGAAAGCAAGGCTGAGATGGCACTGAGCGATAGAACTAGAGTAAAAACGATTTTTAGTATGAGCTATTGTGGAACTACTAGCAAAAGGAATATGACTTCAGGCAGACATCAAGACTCGTGAGCCGCGCTGCGTGCATCAAGCAATGACACCATAATCTTCCTTACTACAAGCGTGCAACTGGTCTTAGCAGCGTGACTGCCCCCTATGTTATCAGTCTGACAGGCTTGGAAGTTATTCTAAATTCCGTGTAAGTAGAATAATAATCTTGGCCAGAGATTAATTTGATGACCTCATTAGCCCACACAATGTCATTTAAATCTGAATTATCATTAGTTCCACACTATCAGACTAGTCGATATAAAAAATAATGAAGCATTACAATAATCAAAAAGAAAGTGTACAATGTGCGTGCCGCTAAAATTCAGAAATGAGTCCCGGTACGATCATGGCAGTTATATGTTGTAGTAGCCCTCTATCTCTCATCCATGAAGAAGGTTCCCGTTTTACCTGAAGGGCGTGCTTTTGAAGATGTAAGGGCTGGAAGTTTCGCCCTCTAGAAATTTCTAGAATAGTCCGGAACATGCGAGAGCATTCTACAACATTCTGGAATGCTATGGAATGTTCAGGAACATCCCAGATCATTGTGGAATATTTCAGAACACTCGAATGTTGTGGAATATTCTGGAACAATTCCCTGCGCGAAGCCGGGTACCCCACCTAGTGTGTTATATAATTAATACTTTTTATGCATTTGTTTACGAATACGACCAAAATACATGATTGTGTATGACTCATGTTGTTACTTATGTATGCGAATCTAGACGTTTCTGGAAATGAAATGAGATTATCGTGAAGTTGTTTACCCCAGGAACTCATTGACTCTAGACCATAATGGACCGTGTTCTATCGAAAGTTAACGTTCGGTTGAATGAAATGGGCGTATGCATGGCCAAAGTTAAGTGTAATAATGGCGAGCGGTGGTGTCGTGAATGCCGGTGCGTGTGGTGGGCGTACAAATAAGAGAAGTGTGGCCTCACATCTGTGTGGGTCTGTGGCTGAGCGGGGAGGCTGGGCACGGTGGGCGCGGCCGCGGCCAGCGGCGTCGACGGCGCTGCCACAAAAGGCGCCGACACGGGCGACGGTGACGACGCCGGCGGCTGTTGCTTCTTCTTTAGAGCCTCCTGAAACGTGCAACGACGATATTGTAACAAAAACCACTGAACGCCATACTGAGGCCAGCCGCGCAAATTAGCCAATCAATTGCCTAACCAATTGGCGGCCGAGAGAGCGGGATAACTAGATGCGGTCTTACTCTCGCCGCACGCCATCGACATGGCTCTGTGCGCTCGCACTTAAATGGCCAGAGTCGAGTTGGTAGACGTGTTTGGCGTTGCATAAAAACGTGCATCCAGCATAATCTGTATCAACTACCAATGTTTCCAGTTGCTACACAGTTTTGGGCAATGTCGTGCAGTTTATTTTTAAAGGTCACAAAAGCAATCTAGTCTCGTTGGTACTAGCACAAGTTTACTTAAAGGATAATAAAAACTGCACGACATCAGTCCAACATACGACGGTACCCTCTTTTTGTGTGGTGATCAGTAATCGATCTATGTATACTCAGTTCCAAAAGTATCTGATGAAAGTGTAAACAAACCCTAAAAGGCATTAGTAACACATTCATCTTTATTTAGAGGGTATTAACTATCTCACCACTTTTCCCAACAATTATTGTTTGAATAACGACATTAAAGGCCCCACAGACAGGCGCGACGTAACGGTGCGACGCGATATTGGTAGATCAATTTCCATGAAGTTTTCATAGAAATTGTTCTACTAGAGTCGCGTCGCGCTTGTTTGCGGGAGCCTTAAATTGTAATAGAAAAAAATCATCGACGAAAATTGAGGTTATAAAATTAACCTCAATAATGAGTCAAATGAAAAACATCTTTATGGTGATTTAAAATATTAGAATTACAGGTTTCAAGCATTCATATAATAAAATCAAAGCACTCAATTTGCAAGTGGTACTTCAAATTGGCATCCGCAGGTACGTTTTCTATTTGGTTACATTTTCATCAGATTGGTACTTTTGGAGCAGACCATACTTAGGACTTGGTACCTGTAGAAAGAGCTCTTATTTAGCTTTTGGAAAAATGCAACGTCACAGTCTATAACATAAATTGATGTGGTTAATATTATAATCATCAGCATAACTTACATATTAAAGACCTGACATCTCTTTTGCACATGATCTACGGCACAATTAATTGAGTAAGGAATTAGAGCCAAGAGCCCAATCAGTCTCGTTTTAACCAATTAAGTAATCAATTTGCATTCCATTCTTCTAGCATTCTACAGAACAACTCCACTGAATCTGTTTAAAATAAATAATGTTACATTGAATGTGAGTAGGTATATTTAACATGGGGTACCTTAAAGCATACTGAGCAGAGTCCGTCTGTTGAAGGGTTTCCATAGAATCCGCACCCCGAGCGGCACAACGTCTCCATCGGATTCGATTCACGCTCCATTGTTCCACTATATAATTTCACTGTTAATACAACAAAGTCACTTCACGCAAATCAACAGTCAAATGTACGATTGCACTAATTGTATATTGCACTTGTTTGTCGTAACACACAAAGTTCTACAATAGTAACGGCAAGTATGCTGCACTTAATAACGTTTCAATTTAGACTTGATTATCCTTGGCTTGCAGTGGCCGCGGCTAGTGGCTTTCCTTGCCGATGAGCTGTGACTATTCCGTCTATGTCAGGATCGTAGCGGGCCCTGTAACAAACAAACAATTCCATTATTATATACGTGCATATCTTCAAAACTGGATACAGTCGTCCCCAAAAGCTTAGGCATAGATAGGTACGAAACATCAAAAGAAACAGCCGAAAGCATCGAGACAACGTATCAGTATACAGAACATGATTATCACAGTAGAAAGTGATATTAGGCGTAGTATATGATTTCGTAGAAGCAAACATAATATGCATAACGACAGGTTTGCGTAACAAGAGAGAGCTAACGCTAAAGTGGAACGCGCCCGCGAAACGGATCACCCGCGTGCCCCGCGCCCCACGCCAAGGTCGCTAAACTAACAACACTTGCATATCTTGTCAACAGTATCGACAAAAAATAAATCGATATTGCTGTAACCTCTTGCACCAACCTCGGCGGCAATCCAAGAAATTTTACGTTCTTCTGCAGGCTGCATAATGCGCCCCCAGACAACTACGTTTTTCAACCAGCGTGCCAAGTATCGACGTGTAAAATACAGAATGAACCTCGCAAATAAAGAAATCTATTGCAAATACCCGTGAAAATGAATTACCTAATCTACCGAGTATGACTTATTGTGTTGCTGACGCAGAAATAAACTTATCACTACAAGTAGCGCTCTAAAAGTGACAAGAAGAAACCGAATGCGTCATTACTGAATTCTGACGTGAGCGCAGACTTGTATTCCCTTGCCGAATGTGAATTGAAACTATTAATTAAACATACCTACAACAAAAATTGCCATTAATACTGTTAAGAGTGGAGAGTGTGCGGTAAGGTCATTAGCACCGGGCCAGGGACTTGGGGAGTCATCGACCGGGCAGCACGCAGGGGTGCAAAGCGTCGGCGCCCGCGCACGCTTGCGCCGCCATTATTATATCAATATACCGACTACGCATCACATCACATTCACTGTACTCTTCATCTTCGTCCAAAGTCCACTGTGTAACGTACGTATGTGACAGAGAAACGCTGACGCTACCAAGTGATTAGTTGAGAAACTAATTCGATGGAATTCGCTTACTTTGTCGAACCGAACGTGTTGTAAAATAAACATTCGTGTGGGTTGTGCGCGTTTAATATATTTTTCATTAGCCTACTTTTTAATTTTAATTAGTCGAGTAATTACAAGACACTGTTCCTTGCTGTGAGAAATATGTGAGCGTCCAAGCAAAAAGGGTCCAGTTCTCGGCATTTAGTCCGAGTTAAGGCTCCCACATACTGGGGCGACTTGTCGCGCGACACGCTTCACACAGGAGCAACCTGTCGCGCCGCGACACAGATATATCGCGTCACGTAATGCGATATTACGTGAGCGCGACACCGCGATATCGCGTAGCGCGCGCGACGCGACACAAGACAGTATAAAATGGCGGTGAAATCCTAGCTGAGCTCAGTATTAGACGATCTTCGTCACGGAACGAAGGCAGGTCTGTTGGTGTTTGCTGAGCGACCCGTCCTAGGTTCGATTCCTCGGTCCTAACCTAACATAACTAGGGCATGCAATTATCCGCGGATTTTTACTATCCGGATAATCCAGATAACGGATAATACATAACATCACGCCTGTAATCCCCAAGGAGTTATGCAGAAGTGTAGGTAGGTATCTATAGTGCACCCGCATTTCCCTAGTGATGCATATTATACATAGAGTTATAAAAAACAGTACTTACAATATTCTTACTTATCTATGGTATTCTATACATACTGAGCATAATTTTACTAAAGAATTCACGGAGATACGGAATTAATATGATAAGTAAATTAAAAGTAAGTTTCCACTTAAACAAATATCAACTCTACGCGCGTGTAAATTAAGATGATTTCAAAATACCATACCATAGATATTATAAGTTATATTTTTATTTCTATGGTACTTACCTACCTACCTACTCATAAAACGATCGTAAAAACGTGTTGTAGCCGAAATTAAATTTACATGTAGAAATTAAAGTTATTTTTCACATATATGTATATTGGAAACTAAGAAGTCAGTAAAAAATAAAACTCAAGTACCTAATTATTATACATAAGTAATTAAAAAATCTGGATATGTAAATAAATACTGCTTAAAAGCACGTCGGAATTCGCCAGTTTCGTCGTTCGTGTCTGTGTGGTCAAGCTTAGGTACCTATCAGGGGCGCAGCCTTCATACAACCCGATTCCTATCGGCTTCCCTTGAGAACCACGACTCCTCTTAATGTCTACTATTGCCAAATAATATAGTACACCTGTGTGTGTAACTGTGTATCATATCATATTATAGTATATATTTAATACTAGTTTAAAACAGTCAACAGATTCAAAATATTACAAAAATGCCTACGATTTTTTGTTTGAGTTTGAGAAAACTGAATAATTTTTTCTTCGGCTTCCCCTCTAATGATAATTGTAGCTGCGCCACTGGTATCTATGTACTTAGATTCGGTTAATCGAACCTAGGACCCCACGCTCAGCAAACACGCACAGACCTGCCTTCGTTCTGTGACGAAGATCGTCTAATACCGAGCTCAGCTACGATTGCACAGTTATTTATACTCTCGTGTCGCGGCGTTATCGCGCTAGTGTGAAAGGTGTTGCGTGGCGATAATATCGCCACGCGACACGTCGCGCCAGTATGTCAAGAGCCTTTATACGCAGTTTTGAAAAGTTGGGTGAAAAAAATGCATTTCTCGATTTTAATTGATTATTAATTAACGCTCAATTATCTACAAGTTCATATAATAAATGACTTTTATGATGTTTCTAAGTACCACAAAATGTACTTAGAAACATCAGAAAATGTACAAAGTTGTACAAAAATCAAAGGACAATGTCAAGAATCGCCCTGTGCAATAAAAGCATCTGACATATACGATAATTAATTGTCTATTTTATTAAATTTTTTGCAAATACTTTTATAACACGGACTAGCTGCATGACAAAATGAACATTAAAAAATATTTTACGCGACTAATATCATTAATCGCCGCCATCTTCGCCAAACGTCATGTCGTGTCGAAGAAGATTAGGGATGCCCAATCGATTGTAATCGATGTTTTGATTTTTTTTTGAACGGTTGCATATTTTTTAATCTGAAACACATTTTGAATTTATTTCCATTATAGTGCAAATAGAAGCTAGGAAGAATAAAATCATTCAATCACCATTCCATTACTTTTATTTACTAAAAGTATAATTAAAATACCTACTATACCTAATGAATGAGGCTACACTCTATTTTAAATAGGTAGTAAATAGGAAGTAGAGAAGTATGGTGTTATTATAAGTAGGACATTGTCATACTGGTAATGGTATTAATATTATCGTATGACAAAAGTTGGTGTAATACTGTTTGTAACGTATGGCCATAGTAAATCTTAGGAAATATCGTTTTTGACGTCATCGTGTAGTAGGCTCGCCCGGGTAACGTATCGTATTTGGCACCCCTATTTTTGACGTCACTAAATGATCACTTAACACTTGTCAGTCTCTCTGTCAATAGGGAACCTTACTGACAATTTATCCCGCTAGAGGGCGCACCAGCAACGCTTGGTAAACAGAACAACATGGCGTCCGTCTGTGGTAAGACTAGCTAACAAAAAGGTTAAAGTTCTTAATAATTTTAATAATAAATTCAGTTTATAGGACCGTACTATCGCATTAGGTAATGCAACCTGTAATGATAGTTATAAGGGGAATAAATATTTAAATACTCGTAAATAACGTGAACAGAAAAACGAACTTCATGTTTAGGCCACCTTTTTCATCTATGGTTATAAAAAAACATTATCTATGGTTAGATGACTGTTAATGAGAAATCCGGTGTTTACAATCTACTGATATATTATTATAGCGATATCCTTTCGTCAGGAATATTATATAATAGATAGTAATAATGCATCAGTCAGTGAATCAGTGTTGTGCCCCATTAGGTAGTATATGCAGGAACGAAGGTGTTCATGATTTCACTAAAAACGGATAATTTTGCAATCAGTAGTGGTTTTCTATTTTTACATTAATACAAATATTTTATCTCATTCCAAAACCAATGCTAAGAAAGCATGTTAATTAGATTCTATGCATTTGTACGTTGCACTTACATACACTTAGGCTTTAGAACAAAAACTGCATACCTAATTATCTAGGTAGGTACTAAAAATAGCTGAATGCATTAGGATATTGTTTTTCAGTTTCTTAAAAGTCACTGGGAGTCACGAAGTTACGAAAAACCATAATATTCGTGGTTTGATTATAAGTATTATAACCTCAAAATCTGATACGTTTTTGAAATATTATCTATTCTGCAGCTAGTCCGCTATAAAAATAACATCCTAGAGAAATTTACTAATGATCGACAATTCAACACATAATTTTGCTATGCTCTTGGTTCCAGGGCGAAAAATGTATGGGTGCAGAACAATGTCCTTTGAAAATGCTTTTCTCGAATCAAGTTTTTCAGTTTCAACTTCAAATGTCTGATAAAAAGAAAAATGTGTTTTTGAATATTTTTTTAATCCTTATTATCAATTGACTATTTAATTCTAGATACCGAATCTGGTCTTAATACCCCACTACTGGACCCGTTTTGCTTGGACTCCCACATATACCTACTTTACCTCAGAAATTAGGAAAATAGTTTATCAATACAGTAAATATGTACCTATTTTTCTTTCTTTACTTATATTTTTTTTCTATATTTTATCATTCATTTTTGGTTGGTGCATCGAAAAAATATCGTGAACAACATTTCATACGAAGAATAACTTTGTAAATTAGAGACGGGTTGCATGCAGCAATTAATAACTAAGTAATATTGATACCAAATAAGTATGCCAAGGCGACTATCAACCTATTCAAGTAGACGGAAATGTGATGTTCAATTATTGCAATAGATACTTACAATAACTTGTTGTAACTAAGTTGCCAAATTCACACTATCAGTTCGAACGTTTTGGTAGGTATTTCTATCTGTTACAGGGTGGACGTGTAAGATAAGAATGACAAAGTTCCACGCGTAGTTTCTAGATAGTGTTCTAAAAGTTCCGAACATATTAATAATAATATGTTCAGAACGAATGGCAATTGTAATGTTGTTAACCTGGGAATAATAGTAGCGAGAGCTAGCTAAGTCTTCCTAAGGTATGTACGACAGTGTTCTTCGCTGCGAGGCGCGTGTGTGTGTGAGATACGTCGCGACGACGGCGTCGGTCGGGCCGTGCCGAGCCGTGCCCCGCTGACCCACTTGCCGAGTGTTCGCTACGCAATTCGAGCGCGACCCGCTTCGCGGTGCACCGACACTCGCACAAACTCCGGCCATAATTATGACGTGACAGCCCACCAATGGCACTGCACCCTTTAGTGACACATGTGCCCACGTACCACCCCTACCGAGAACAGATACCACCAGTCAAGCGTAAAATTACCACCCACGAACAGATGGAGAATTTTACAACAATTTTTATTACACATGGGTAAAGGAGTGTAATAAGACTGACGTAAACCACCGCGGAACATAGTGCAAGGAAACTTAAATAATTACGTATTTCAGTCAGTATTATTAACTCAATCGCTCATTTACGTACCTACTAGAGGGATTTTACAGGTTCATGTAACTTGTACGGTGTACATATATGTACCATTTATCTTTTCCTTTAAGTGATTTAAGGTAAATTTTATAAATAACATGCGTCATATTATGGGAAACTAACAATAGTGCGTTATATTATTACGTAAGGAACTAGTGTCACGAAAAACCTTCAAGAAGTGTCATAGCGATGAAGTCAACAAACATACAAAACATTGGTTCGATCATCTGGTAACGCAACATACCTACATAATCATACGTGGACAAAATAGACGCACACGAGGTCAAGATTCACATAAAATTAAAATCGCTCAAGAATTCAGACTCGTTATGAAGCTATAGAAACATTTAATAGGAAGTAGCACTAATAAGTAATAGCCCTTGAGTAAAAACAGGTGAAGCTATTAATGGTATCAGTGGATTAAAACACTGAAATTCAGGCTACCTCCCACAAATAATATGTATGTAGGTCGACACGAGCCCCATAACACGCATGAAAACTCAACTCGGTTCTATACATAGGTACAGTGCTCGAATTTACGTCTGGTTGAGACAAGATACAGGTCTGACCACTCGATCAACGGTAACAGTAACGGTACAAGACACAAAAATCGTGCAGCGTAAGAAAAATCCTACGAAAACCCGGCTTCGTTGGTACTTAGGTTACTACTTGGTAGTGTTAACTAGCTAAAGCTACAGAAGCTTAGAACTAGAAGCACGATGAACTGACTCAGCTTCACTCGACAATACATTTCTCACATTGTCTGCGTTTATAGTAGGTAGAAGATACCTTTAGACTTTTACTTATGTCCTCGGAGACATTTCAAAATATCTTCGTCTGACAGTTTGAATATTTAAAGAACCGCCTTGACACGAGGAATGGGTACGACGACATTATAACGGGATCACTAAAATGTGATTTTATTTTAGAGAGAAGATACGTAGCTAAACAAAATATTATCAAACAAAAACAATCTACACAAAAATACGGAAACTGTACGATGACGCGCTAATCGAGGTCAAAGATTTTTTCCCCAGCACAAGTTCTTAGCAAAAAAAAAATTAGAATGGCAATAAAGTAACATCTGTCCGTGATCAAGCAGAATTTATGCGTGTGTGTCTATCTTAGCGGAAATGTTTCTGAACAAAAATAGACTAGCCAGGGTCTTGCAATACCTTCCGCAGTTCCGGGTGGTTACACAACAAAGGAACAAGCTGGTACCTATATGTAGAGGCTATTCATCATTCACACTGGCGCGTTCAATAATCAATAAGGTTACAATGCAAACCGCCAGGACGGGAAGGACAATGACATTAGCATTAGAGGAAGAATTTTGCGTCATCAACTGCACAATGACGCGGCGACAACAACGAACACGCACGGCAAGATGGCCGCCGCAGCGTCAGCTGATCGCGCACACGCAGCGCAGCTGTGACACTCCGCGAGCTCCACTCTCATAGCATTGCGAGTACATCGCTCTCTCTTTCGTCCGCGCCTATTCAACACAATGGACGCGCTGTCATTGTTTGAAACACAATGCTCACTACACACTTTGCTACTAGTTGCTAGTAACATACGACATTATTTTATATAGGTAAGTAGTTGTGCACCCTATTTTATTTATCAACAGGTGGGTACATAATTCTAAATCCAGGATTTGTCCAAAAGACAAAATATTTACAAATTATGACGTTTCATATTCAAAACATTTTAATAATTATACAAAACGGGTTGCAGTTATCTGGGGGTCTACTACCTAAGTCCGTCAACTAAGATACGGGCCCGTCCGAAAGTAGTTATTCCGTCAAATCAAGTGTAAAATTAAAATTTTCTGACGGGCAAAAACATCGGGCGGGGCGTAGGGACAACTGTAAAATCGTGTTGTCATTCATTTTTTGTTCGAAAACCGAACTAATGTCCGTAAGTGATACGGAGTAGGAAACGCCCGTAACTACGGACTTCGTGCTTAGGGAGTAGACTCCCCGTTTGTTGTTAATGCGAAAAGTATTTACAATTCGGAATATTAAAGCTATTCAAATCGTCGGAATCGGATTATGTTAATGACATACGCATACGTCTCTAAACAAACAATATGCGCAATAACAATTTCATGATAACAGCGACATACTAAGAACATGACAGAGCCTATACGATGATCGGTGAGTTTTAGGTAAAGTTATGATATTGAGTTATCACGAATTTTGTGATCTTCGAAAACTAACGTGACAACTAAACTTTTCATCAAGTTAATCACTCCTCACTCCATGCAAGAGGTTTGAATACGCCAGCTGTCAATCACTTAGACCTTGTTTATTGGCCTTTTGGAGGTTATGTTTTTGTGCAAAACATACGATGGAGTTTTAAATGAATCCTTTGTTGCAATATTACTAATTGTCCAACAAAGGTAATGAGTTTACTACTTGTAACTTGTAATATTGTATTACACTAATAAATGTATGTACCTACATTTTGCCAATCAGTAAATGATAATTATGTTATCAACTCATTATTATGGTGCACAACCTTCGGCGGTGTTAGCTAACCGAGCTATGTCGGTCCGATGCGCGACATTGATGAACAAACAATCACTTTACACCTAGGTAGGTATGTACAGGCTACATTGTCTATACATGAATAGCACAAGTCAACCGAGACACTAATTGCTATCTCGGCATTAAAATATTTCTAAAACAATTGGATGTTATAAATTGCATAGTTTTGAACACGTGAGGACGTTGACCTTCTGACACCAAGGTCGGGGCGACGGCCTTCAAACAGCCTCGTCTAGCTGGCGCACTGGCTCCTCTCAGACACATCTCGAAACACAGACGCACACAAAAACAACGCACACTTAACTATATTACCTACGAGTGGGAACACAAGCCCATGGCCACGTAGAAACTACGCTCGAAAGCGCTTCAAAGTCACAAAAACGATATCACTGACACATAAAAACTTATTGGAGAAACGCGGCGCACTAATTCGCACAATATTATCTTGAAAGATAAGGTGCAATAGTAGCACCCGATGTTGAAAACTGTATTAGTAACATGAACGAGTGTATCGGCCACGCGGGACGAGCTCCGACGCGCTCGACGAGCTGGCGAGAACTGAGCGAGGAGCGGCAGCGGTCGCGCCGCCCGCCGTCGCTTGCAACTATTCGCGTCATTCCATTCTACACGCGCACGCACTCACCACTCACCAATACAAACAAGCCACTGCTCGCTCGCTGACAAACATGTCCGATCTGACGCGATGATCACCCATCTCGGTCGAGCACTACGCATCGCACATCGTATAGCTAGACGTCGCTCGCCACCACGACCACATTCTCAGAGCACTTCTTAAGCCACGTATTTCGTTCAATCCTACAGTAGTCTCTCTGGGCTTACCCAGTTGATGCATGACTCACGGCTTCGTGTTGAGAAACATCTATGAGTCAGCACTTTCCTCAAATCAATTTTAATTTCTGATTATTATAATGAGTAATCACCATATTCTTTTCTTTGTTCAAACTTTCACGCTGTAACAGAAACTGCGCAAAACGATCACCTTGACAACACAACACGTAAGATTGTCCTTACATTCGTCCTATAAATGTGAACAGCTTTGTTAGAAATGTCAAATAGGAATCTCATTAACTCAATTACCATAAATAATCAAGTTAAAAATAACATAATCACAATACTTATTTATTTGCAAAATGTACATGGGCAGAGACCTAGATGTATTATTTTGATTATTCACAACTGGTGAACTGTTCTCGCGACAACAACAATGATGGTGTAAACAAGAACCTGTTTCCACACCATCAACTTGACAAGTCCATCGATATAAAAAACGATGCTCCTCGAATCAATTAATGGTTAACTGTAACAACTAAGGCCCCTTTCAAGTATTTAGATTTACCTTACAAAAACGATCACATTACTAATTCAGTACGAAAACAATTCTGAGTGCACTGACATTTAAAAAAGTTCAAGTCATGGATTGTTAAAATTTAGAAACTAAAATGTAGAATGTACTGAAGTGTAAATGTACTGAACAAGTTCAAAATAAAATCACAATAAATTATAATAGTCGAAGGTAAGCCGGACCACAGACAAACATATACCCATAAAGAGCAAATAATACTACATATATTCGTTTGAAGGCAGAAATGAGTAACTATAATTAATCTTACTGTACTGTACTTATTTTTCGATACAATTAATGCACTTTGAGATAAAAGTAAAATCACCAATAAAGATCAATATTTGAATGTCGACGGACGTTCAACCTGGTATTAACAGACTGCGTAGATGGATAAAACGCCACTCTCAAGTCGAGGCAACAATAATTTTGCAATTTGATGAAAATAACCTTAATGTGTTGAGGCGTTATTTACCTATACCGTTTTGCGCATTTGTTGTCAGTGACAAGAAGTTTTATGATAATGGCGAAAAGGTCGTATGAGACGAGCGCGTACACAAACAAAGCCATGCGTGCGGAGTGGACGGTGCGGCGGCGGAGGCGACGGACGCAGACAAAGCCGCGATGGAGCAAGTCGTCGATCTCCCCCGAATTAGTCCTGGCCGGGGCGGTGACCTCCGCGGCCACACGCGCCCGCCACCGCTCCGCCACTAATCATCGTCGAGCGGGACACGCACCACGTCCATCCCTCGACAAAACAAAACGCCCCCTGATACCGACTATCTTCATATTTAATGTAAACAAAGCGTGACTAATTATCAGGTTAAGACCGACGTGATAATTGAGTCGAGTTTATAACAAAGAGACAAAGACCGAGAAGGAACATTGAAGAAAGGTCAATGAAATAAGAGCACGTGGAACTCGAAAACGATTTCTTACCGAGGACGGCGCAGTATCACATCACGTGTTTCGTAAAACGTTTTAGCAGTCGATTATTTGGCACCCACAAAAGGCGGGTAAAGAAATATACCTAGTACATTCAACCAGAGCATCTAGCCAATTTACAAACGTCTATTATTAGGAACAGTTATGCTCAAAGATAACACTGCTGACATAATTTCCCTCAAGACTATAATATTCTGATAACTATGAATGTACGGTGCCAAATATTTTCTTAGTCTAAATAAGAACAAATTACGAATAGTCGAATACCAATCTTTGTTTTCAGCACTTAGCACAACAAACAACACATCACGGTAATATCGTGAATTTTGCAACTCATTTCCTAATAAATAAAAACAAAGGGGAAATGTTGAGGAATAGGAACAAAGAGGAACCCTGAGTTCCTGGCGGCCACAATATGTGGAAGTGATTCAGATTCAAAAGTGAGCTGCCGGGAAATGGTACTTTCTCATCACGATCGTAAAAACTATACGAAGCTGTGGTTAAGGGGAGTGCATACCTGATGTTGAAGTGAATTTCGTACCAAACAAATGTCTTTCCAAGTGCGCAGGCCCTTCAGCTCACAACCAGGCGACACCACGTCTGTACGGTTGAGGTCAGCATCCACCGGCATCACAATGAATGGTCACGCCACCTGAGACAAGTAATACAATCTATCTATTAAAACTAATGCACCTTTTATGCTCTCTCATCAACTAATAGCTGTATTATTCATTGTTAACGCTCTATGTACAGAAGTTTCTAAGTAAGAAAATTCTAAAACACTTCTCTGAATTTGCTAATATTGGAACTACCTACCTACCTTCGAGATCTGAAAAATGCTTTCAAGACCCTTTGAAACACATTGCGGTAATTTATGCCCTATTATTTCCAGGTTTTTGAATAACGCGCAAACGCACAATAGATCGAGCTACGATCATTATTTTCGCCTTCTACTCACTCATCATCATTATCATCCTAGTATTTTCTCACATAAGGGTCGACTTTCGGTCTGACAACATACAGCTAGCTATACACGCTGCTTTTTTATTGGCTAGGGAGCTGCCACAACAGTGTTGTGCTCATCATTATGAACAGCTTTCACTATGGGATCAAACCTGCACCGCGAAAAAAAAATTTGCTGTTCACTAGATACATTTTGAAGAGTTATGCGAACATAAATGTAGGGAACAACTTTTTTTTGCGATTTCATACATAAGTGCAACACTATCGTGGCAGCTTCCTAGCCAATAAAAAAAGGAGCGTGTATAATCTGAATATCAATTATTTACTGGAGCGACTGCCGTCAGACCTACGCTACCCAAACCCAACTAGCGTGGCAGAATCCTAAATCCATACAAATAAATAAAATTTAAGTGTCCCTTTGTAATGTCAAAATATCAACTTTTTACTAAATGCATAGGAAAAGTATAAACGGTTCTTATAACAAAAAAGCAATTTTTAACATTTTTGTCGGTCTGTTTGTTCCGACTAATCTCTGAAACGGCTGGACCGATTTTGACGGGACTTTCACTGGCAGATAGCCGATGTTACGGCCGGTGGGTAACATAGGCTACTTTTATTTTTGAAAAATAATTCGGGTTCCGCGCAAAAAAATTAAAGCCTATGAAATTATGAACAAAAAGTCGGATTTGAAAAATTCTTTTTGCATTTGGTAGCCCAATTCTCGAGGATAGTTATAGGCTATTTCACATCACGCTACGATCCTTAGGAGCTGAGCAAAAAGTCAGAAAGAACACTAAGTAACAGCGAAAACGAAGTAACAGCGCGGGCGGGCGATTCAACGCGACGGGTCGGGAGACAAAGGAATTTTATTAAAATGTGGCTGTTATTTTAGTATATTGTGTATCTTACGACCATGCGAACGAGGTCGCCGGGAACAGCTAGTAAATAATAAAGATCCTCATTTTTAGTTTTTTAAACTACCCTCTAAAAGGGATTAGGGGGTGTCAAAGTTTGTAATGAAGAATTTTAACGCGCGGTCCGATTAACTCAAAATTCAGTATGTATACTTAATACTAGAAATAAAGAATAACGTGTATCAGGGTTTTTCGAAATCTACCCCTAGCGGGGTAAAAAAGGGGAACCAAATTTTACAGGAGAGGATATTATTGCGTGGCTTGATTAACTCGAAAATTAGTATAAATAACCTAAAAATAAATATAAAGGAAACGTCACTAACAATTTATCAAAAATTAAACCCTTTGGGGTAAAAAAGGGGGGATAAAGTTTAAAAATGCAAATATCTTATTCCTTTGAACTATAAACTTAAAACTTAGCACAATCTAAATCTAAATAAATAATAAAGATCGTAATCATTAATACTAAGTACCATTTTCAGGGGGCGGAGGGGGTGGTCTAATTTGTAGGGGAAAGTACAAAATCAACGCGAACGAAGTCGCGGATGAAGTGCTGACTGACTCACATATCAGCAAATAGCTCAAAATACTGACACTAGGGACTTGAAATTTTTCACAGGAGTTCAATGAAACAATGAAGCCGAGCACTAAGAAGGGTTTTTTTTGGAAATTCGACTTAAAGGGGGTGCAAAGGGGGTTTTGGTTAGTATGAAACCTTTTATTTCTTGTGTTACTAGTTACTACACTTGAAACTTCGCACGAATACATTCTTAATCAATAAATTTTATCATTATTAGTTTTTCAAAACTTATCCTGAAAGGGATTTTAGGGGGTGATAAAGTTTATATGGAAGAATCTTAACGCGCGATCATTACCTCTAAACTCGGTGTTAATACTTAAAATAGCAAATAAGTTTGAGTTTTTTGAAAATCGACTCCTAACGGGTAAAAGGGAGTAATTAGTTTTTAGGGGAGAATTTCATGCGCGTCTGGATAAAATCAAAAGTTAAAGGAAACATTAAAGGACAAAACACATGATTAAAGATTTTTCAAAATCAACACTTTAGGGGATACAGTTTATATGAAAAAACTGGCCAAGTGCCTGTTAGAACAGGGACAAGGGTTCCGTAGTTGGAATGAAGACAGAAGAGACAGAATTATCCCAAGAACAAACTTAATATTGTAGTTGAGAAACATGTTCTCCCATACATTCCAACTGCAAATATAAGTTTGTACGCACAATATTGAGAGATTAACCGTGTTATTTTAAGACCATATACTTTTTTCTGTATTTTTTTCAAAATTTTCGGCTCAATAGTTTCGGAGATAAGGGGGTTAGGGTATGCTAAATTTTCGTCTATTTTCTTAAATAACTTTAAAACTGTTTATTTTAAAATTATAAAAAAAATGTATTCGATACTCCCCACAGTAGGCCTTTTATCCAAAACTTTTTTTAAATTTTCTTATTTGCCCCCCAAAAGTCACCCCCATACTCAAAATTCATTTATTGACGTTACACGTCCGTGTTTGGGTCACAGAGTCTTATGTGTACCAAATTTCAACTTAATCAGTCCATTAGATTCGGAGCAAATTGGCTGTGACAGAGGGACGGACAGGCAAGCCCACACGAGTGATCCTATAAGGGTTCCGATTTTCTTTTTGAGGTATGGAACCCTAATTATGCTTCCTTTCATCGACAAACTTGAAAATAGACCCGAATACTTTTCTTAATAAATAAAAAAGATCGTAAACATTCATTTTCTTTTAATTTAAAGGGGTGGAGGGGGTGTTGAATTTTGTTGGGGAAACAAAATCCACGCGGACGAAGTCGCGGGCAAAGTGAATTTCCACCGAAGGAAAAACTGGCCTTGAGGTTGTGACGAGACCACGGTAGCCACCACTAAATGGCGACCGATACATTCGTCAATGCCTAGAAGCTCATCAGCTTATGTGATGGCATATGCTGAGTTTGTGGGCCAGGATTGCATTTTTATGCATGACTAGCTGTGCCCGGCGACCTCGTTCGCGTGGAAGTCGTAAGATACACAATATACTAAAATAACATCCACATTTTAGTAAAACTCTCTCGTCTCCCCCAACCTACCGCGTTGCATCGACCGCCCGCGTTTATTATGTTTTCGTTTAGCGTTCTTTCCGACTTTTTTCTTTTTGCTCGGGCCCTAAGGGTCGTAGCGTGATGTTAAATAGCATATAACCATCCTCAAGAACTGGGCTACCAAATGCAAAAAGAATTTTTCAAATCCGACTTTTAGTTCAAAATTTCATGGGTTTTTTTTTCGCGGAACCCTAATTCTTTTTCTAAAATGAAAGTAGCCTAAGTTACTCCTTATAAAATTAGATATCTGCCAGTGAATGTTCCGTTAAAATCGGTCCAGGCATTTCGGAGATTAGCCGGAACAAGCACAGACAAAAATTAAAAAAAAAAGTTATAATTACCGCCTTTCATATGCATTTAGTGAAAAAAACTGTTATTTTGACATTACAAACAGACAATTCAATTTTATTCGTTTGTATCGATCATGCAAGGGCGCACAATACAAGAATTGATGGAGAATACCTGGATGACGTTAGTATCGCAGTAATGGAATGGCCAGCAAAAAGCCCTGATATGAATCCAATAGAGCACTCATGGGATGAGCTGAAGAGGCGTGTCCGAACTAACTAACCAGGTTCACAACTTTGCAGGAGCTGAAAACTGCCAGCTTGGAAGCATGGGAGAACAATCCACAGCACATCATAGTGGCGTTAATTAATTCCATGCCGAACCGCATGACGTCCGTCATAAATGCTCTTGGATGTAACACAAATTTCTAAATAAAAGTTTTCTCTATGTAAAGCATTGTTGTCTTCAAAAATTCCACGCTAATTTTGTCCCTGAGAACACGAAAAGACGACTTATTGCAATTGAATCGATTTTTTTTTTCGATTTCATATTTGCAACAATGACAAACGTAAATGATAGTCAGTGACTGGCTTCAAAACCATTTTTTCTTCTTTGTACTACCATTATTTAAAAAGATAGACATTTAAACAAAAAAAAAAAATGCAGGGTGGCTCGAATTAAAGTGTCCGGGAGTGTACTTTAAAGGCACACAGACAACCTACACAATTAGTATAGAAATTCAAATAGATATTGATATGGTATTGACAACAATAAATTAGCCTAGTTATATACTGATAGGTACTTGGTACAGCTTGTGGCTAAGAAATAACAGCCGCACGGGTCGATCGATCAGGTTAAGCTACGCTCGCCGCGGTTGGTCCGTGGATGGGTGACCATCTTTACATGTAAAGACTCCTCCGTGCCTCGGAAAGCACGTTAAGCCGTTGGTCCCGGCTGTCATTCGTGTAACTTTGACAGTCGTCACGGGTCTTCAGAAGCCCGAAAGTCTGACAACCAGTCTTACCAAGGGGTATCGTATTACCCAGTAACTGGGTTATGGAGGTCAGATAGGTAGTCGCTCAATGTAAAATACTGGTATTCAGCTGCATCCGGTTTGACTGGAAGCCGACCCCAATATAGGAAAAGGCAGATGATGATGATACTGATACGTACATACCCGCGCGCTAATCCGATATAATCAAATGATCGAGGCCAGTATCCATTTTTTCGTCAATACTTTTATGAAAAACGTTTATTAATTTTTATTCAAACGCCGTTAGGTAATGCAACCTTATTAGTGAATACAAAATGTTCAACACTGTAGTTACAATAGCCATAATGAGTTAATGACATAAGTGGCGTAGTCGGTAAATACCGACCACGATGAGGCAACGACGATAAATTACCTTATCAATTAAACCGACCTTAGCCTTTCATAAGGGAATTTACAATTGCTCAAAGATCTATTTTATCCCACTGTATTGCAAAGAGAAATTAGTAACCTAATTATGCAACTTCAATGGGAATAAACTTCTTAGATTTTTAGTCATTGACAACATATAACATACATTCAATTGTGTTTGCCAACACTGTTACATAATTGGCTGTCTCCTTATACCTGTCATGAATAATTATCAAGAAACAAGACTAGGTTATGTATTACCTGGTGGTTTACCCTATTAAACCCTACAAAATTCCAAACTTCCAAATTTTTTTTTGAAATCGAAAAAAGGTCTTACCTTTTAATATTGATATAGAAACACCAGCTATTTAAAAAAAAATGGTATATCTGGTCCAGAATTTGACAAGAATCTTCTTTCTTGATTAAATAAAATTTAACTGGATTCAGTAACAAAGATCCATACTGTCAAGCACAGAGTAGTAACGAAATGGAGCACTTATACACAAATTTCCTAACGAATCGCACTCACCGAAGTTGTGAGGTCCGCGGGGGGGGAGATACGTATTTCATTGGACGATCGCCGGTGAAGAGTCATTCAGCGTAATTCCGATTGGCGTCTGTCGCGGTGTTCGTGTTGCCTTTAGCGCCCTTCTCCCGCACATTATCACTCCATTTGCTTACTACTCTGTGGGTAAATGTGAAATCTAAATATACTAACTATTAACTCACTACATTCATATAATCTAAACTGCAAAAGTGGTACATAAGTATATGATTAAAAGAAACTAGAAACGAAACTACAAAGCTAAAATGGACTATCTACAATGTATGAGTCATTCAAATTAAGAAATTACTCAATAAGGCTACTCATTTCAAAGCTCATTTCACAGTGACTCATAATAACTATTGTATCTAAAAACTATGATAAATAGCAAAACAAACCAAGATATTTTTGTACCTACTTTATTTTTAAACTTATAATTCCTTTTTTATGTAACTGCAAAATAGTGTTATGAAATCACAAATTGAAAATGGCTGTGTATCCATAACCGTTTTCATTAGCAAAACAGTTAAGTAATAACAATAAAAGCTTTAGAAAACCTGCCATATACATGTTGGCAGCAAGTTATCATGCAATTTAACACACTGATAAAAACTACACTTATCTCTCGTGTTTCTATATATTACCTAAGCAGCTTGAATTCACTTACATTTTGATAGGTGACTTTCAAAATGACACAGCATTTACACAGACTGTCACTACAAATTTGAAGAGACATGTCTTATCTCATTCAGTGTACAATACATTTATTTAATTTTTCACAACTTTTAAGTGAGCTGTAGTAAAGGAAAAATGATCTCTTAATAAGTACTTACTTTTCTGAAAAAACATGACAGTTGACAATTTAATTTTGTATCGCATCATAATATTAGCAATAAAGTGTTAAAACTATTGAATTAACTACACAGTCACCTCAACCAACTTATCATTATTTGTGGTGTGTACCATACTGTGTATGTGTATTCTACATGTAATGATTATATAGAAAAACAACACATTATTTGACTACCTATCATAAAACTTTTCCATAATAATTATTGTAACAACATAACATAACATCACGCCTTGTTTCCCCGAAGGGTTAGGCAGAGATGTACATATAGTACACCCACATTTCGCCAGATTGTAATTACAAGTGAAAAAATTACTACAATCTTTTATGTATAAAAGGCAAGTGACCGGACTGGCACACTATCACCCAGCCCAAATCGCTTAGGGTAGAAATTTGGACAGTTGTCTCCTTTTTAACCAACGAATAAAAAGGAAGGGGAAAGTACTAACTGCGTGCAGATGAAGTCGTGGGCGAAGTGAATTTAGATTCACATTAAACTAAGATGTTCTGGCTTCATCACTTCTATCACTGTTTGTTGGGAGTGAAAAACACAAATATAAACTTATAAAAGAACAATAAGTTTTATCAAACATGATATTCCAAATGTGGCTTTTGAGGTTGTTGTTATCTGCTTGAAAAGTCACCATTTTCACAAAAACAAAAAACCTAAGCACGGGCTAAAAAACTATACAGAATACAAACTAACTAGGTAAGACAAATAAAAAACTGTTTAGTAAGCAATCACACCATAATAATAAGAGCTACAAACAACCACTCAAAATAGTAAAATATTTGTTATTTTTTTTTATTTTAACCTTAATTAGTACAGGGTGCATAGCATGAAGTGTTAAAGCCATTATAATTCTGCTGCAATTATGAGATGGTGCTATTCTTACTGTATAGCTCCATCACACTCTTGCAATGGAATAATGATGGATCTAATATCACATGAACCCTGAACTAATTCAAGTTAGGACCATAAACAACTTGGTGTTATTTGCTTGGCTCCAAATATTTTGTTTTATCAGTGGCACACTTTTTTCCATGTTCAAAACATACTGTAGAGAGTACAGATAATTTCTACTGTGCAATATTTCAGTGATTAACTGCACATGTTATGAAAAAGAATAATTAAAAAAAACAACATTAATTAATTATTTAAGTGACATGCAAAGTAAGCAGCTCTACTATTAACATAAATTATTTCAGGGATAAATAATGAAAATTGAATAAGTATGCAGCTTTCATGGGAAAGCATGACCAATAATGATATTGATTACCAAAAGAAATGTCATGAAAAATTGCTCCACAAAAATAGAAAGATGAATTCTGAAAACTAATTATGTTTTCTATAGCATTCTAAACAATTTAGAAATTACTCTAGATTGTTTGTTTATTCATGATGACAATGCCATGGCAGTCATTACGGCTGTAAAAGGCAGCATGCACAAGTTACTTTATCCAACACAAATTATACTGTTGTGTCATCACATCACCATCTTGTACTTTTTTATTTTTATAAAATACTCAACTTTCAAATACTTGTGATGTTTTTTTTTGTTTTATAAGCTTGGGAAAATTACATTTTGCAAGGAAAAAACGGGTACCTACATGCCACCTAGTTACAGGAAGTATAAACTCGTGGGCAGCTACACTAAAACTTTTAAAAATATGTAGGTTATTTTGTGAAATTAATAGAGGACAATGATTTGGCACTAAGATACAAATTGTATTGCAATTTAAGCTTACAGCACGGAAAAAACTACACTAGCTTGCCTCCCAAGGTGGTGTCATGCAAAAAAATGCGTACCTAATGAACAAGTGCACTCTTGGTATCAGATAATCCCGTGCAATTAAAAGTCTTGGGCAAAACATGGAGCTAAAGTTCTAGACCAAAATCGTTTACAGCTACAGTCTCTTCACGGGGCAGAAACAAAGAAAATATTGAAGAATTTGATAATTGGCATTCACGAAGAAAATGGCGTCATACTCATATCACTAGTCACGGAACAAGGTACAATTTCGTCATACGAATGCACGGATCACAATCACAAAAAAACACCACAATAAAACAAATACATGCTGTACAAGTGATTTCGTTCATAAAATTACTCACTTTGAATAAAAATTCCAAAGAAAATCATCCAAAAACTCAAAGGACTGATGACAAGGCACTCCACTCACCGTTTGCAAAACCAGACTGGTATCACGTGACCTGTAATGTTACCAATATCGTAAAATATACAGATTCTGGTAGAAAATTTCTACTTTAACCTGAAGGACAAATATTTTTTTTTTTCAATAAATGCTTCAGTAAGTATATTTGACGGAAAAATTTCTCTACGCGCGGTCTAATCATCTAGAATCGATATTAAATCGAGTTTTTAGATAATTAGGTACGTCAGTCAGAATCGTTATAATTATTAAGAAAATGATAAATCGTAGCAGGTTGCGTTCTACACTTTCTGTCTAACCTCCTGGGAATTGCGTGAATTTATTTATGTAGGTATGAACTGCGCATTTATTTTATTCCATAAAGATTCAAACCGCAAACTCCAAACTCCCTTCGAGAGTGTTTTTGAGTGGCATGAATTAAGATGTTTCATAAACAAAATTCTCCCATTTAACTGATTATTTTTCATGACTACATCAGAAAATAACAGAGGAGCACAAACTTTCTTGGAGGTAAAACTATCAATTTCAATTTGTGAATGGAAGAAAAAACTTTCTAGGTATTATCGAAATTTTCAACAGTAAAAATCCGTAAAATGTAAATTTGCTAGGTCACGATATTTTGCAAGTTCATCCATGACGTCATTCAATATCATCAAAAACAAATACTGTGTTGCCATTTTTACATCTGAATAAACTACCATCCTCATGGCGATGTTGAGCAGTGATGTTGAGACATTGAGTGATGATTTTGTGACGACTTGTTATGCTGTCAAAGTTTGACGAAAGTACGATCAGAGGAATATTGCAATGTTTAGCATACCAAATTATAATTTTCCATTGTTGTGCTTTTCTGACTTGTATGACTAATAGAGATAAAACATGGGTGGCATGCAATATTTTATTTTATTGATAAACTTGCAACTCTTTTAGCAGCTGTTAATCGATTTGTACCAAATCAAAAAGAAACGTGTGCAAAGATTTCATACATTTATTGTAGTTTCGATTATATATATTTTAATTAATTTATAATGCCGACAATATCAGTAAAACGTGACGTTCTTTTTGCCGCACTTGGCAGGACTTACAGTTAGTATTTCTTATTTTATTCTCAACTTAGATACTTGATTTAGGTTTATGAACTGTGAAATTTGACAGTCGTTATGGGTCGTCAGAAGACCGAAAGTCTGACAACCAGTCTTACCAAGGGGTATCGTATTACCCAGTTACTGGGTTGTGGAGGTCAGATAGGCAGTCGCTCCATGTAAAATACTGATATTCAGCTGCATCCGGTTAGACTGGAAGCCGACCCCAACATAGTTGGGAAAAGGCCAGGCAGATTGAACTGTGAAATAAACACTGTAAAACTTATGTTTCAGCTGACGATGAATTCCAAGACCTTTGCTTTGAGTTCGGCTTGGAGCTCGATGAAGTGGTAATTACTTGTTTTGGTTCTTTATGTTATAACCTATAGCAGTTCTAGATGAGCCTAGAAAAAAAATCATTCACGTTTGTCCACCCTTGTCATTAGCTTTTTAATGCAGTAGGTAGTGGATAGGGTGGGTAGGGGGCTTATACCGAAAAAAAAGTGTAAATGTGTTACATATTATGATGCAAACTAGAAATACTGCAAAAACTTTCTCGCTGTTTTTAATCAATGTTATAAAGTATTAATACCTATGTTAGCTAATGCAGAATATGTCTGAATTTTATTTAAAAAAAACGCAATATGATAATAAACATGAGATAATATATTTAAAATATAATTTCAGACGACAGAGAAGCAGATGCTTATGAAGGAGCAAGGTGACCACGTTGGAGCCGGAGTATCTGAGGAGATCCTGTATAGGATAGACATCCCTGCCAACAGATATGATTTGCTCTGCTTGGAAGGATTGGTTGATGGCATTTTAGTTTTCCAAGGAAAGTTAGTATTAACACTTACATGTTGTTGACAAACAGATGATGTGGCCTAATGTGTTGTGTTAAAGTCAAGCTTAATATTTGCACAAGCTGACTGCCTTTTTCAATTGGTTTGAGCAGTAATATGTCCATTTATATTCCTATCAGTGTGCAAAATCTCCTTTGTACTTCTTTTTCCTTTCACATACAAAGCTCAATCATTGTGTGAGACATGGTTCACATTGAGTTAGCAAACACCCACAAGCCACTCAAAATCTCAATAAACTAACTTGAATGTCTTCAGAAAAGCTCCACCTCAGTACACTCTCAAAAAGACTGAAGACTCTCACTCTCTGCACTTGACCCCAGCTACGGGACAGATTAGACCATATGCAGTGGCTGCTGTGCTCAAAGGAATTACTTTCACCAAGGAGTCGTATGACAGCTTCATAGACCTGCAAGTGGGTAATGCATACATTACTTTTATTTATTTCATTTTGAAAAAAAGTGTGGTCTGCCTACAGATATTCTTATAGCTGCCAGTTGGTTTCGTCTACATGTCACTATGGATAGGGAATATCCATGCATACACTTCATACTGGCAAATGAATGCAGTGTCTGCAACAGAAATATAATATTAGGTCCATAGTATGATTTTTAAATGTTTATAAACTGATTCAATACAAAGCCACAATAAATACTTATAACATAAACTAGCTGACCCGATAGACATTGTCCTGTCCAACAATAATTCAAACAAAAATCCTATAGAAAAATGGACATTCAGTTTCCCGAATTTGAACATTTTTCTGGAAACTTGTCAAATTTGTCTTTCCCTAAAAACTTATTTCGGACTGAACAGCATTTCATATTTATTTAAATAGATAGATAGATAATGATGTGTCTCCCCAGGACAAACTTCATCAAAACATATGCAGAAAACGCACATTAGTGGCTATTGGTACTCATGACTTAGACACAATAAAAGGACCATTTGTATATGATGCGTTACCATCCAGCGAGATCAAGTTCAAGGCACTCAACCAACAGAAGGAAATGACTGCACCAGAACTCATGGAATTGTACTCGGTAAGAATCACCACCAATTTTTATTAAATACAAATAGCTTTTTGGTTGCTATGCGTATTTCTGTGGTCACCATTTTACCAGTAATGTATCTTTGGCATATTAATAGAACTTTAAAGTCTAATTCAAACTAAGTAATTGCGTATTGACTACAAAACCCCATTTACACGGTGCAAGTTTATTGCCTGTGGCATACCATAAAATTGAAGCAACAATTGACTGGCACTGTCTAAACAACACATACAGTTGTTGCTCAATACGGGAAGTTACCATTCAAAACTGGTATTGGTGTAAACAGCATGTATAATAAAATCGTTTAAGCAATTTTTGTATTTTTTTTAATATACTTTAATCACATTAGAATTCTTGTATATATAAGATTTTTAAGCGTATTTTAAAATAAAAATATATATATAAAATAATTTTGAAACAAGCTTTTGAATATGAGCTCTTATGAGCTCAATCTCTATGGCCACCTTCCAACTACACAATCAGACCCTGGACTCCACCATCAAGTGCAAGTAACTGTAAAACAAATCTAACGAGCCCAAACATGGCAGAGTTATCTTGTTTAGTTGAGGAGTTACTGTGGCTGCCTTCCGGCTCCGCCATCATATTCTGGACTCCAACCAAGGCTTATAATACCTACATGTCGAGACAAATTCAACGAGAACCAACACGTTGAGGCTGTCTTGCTTAATTGAGTTCCTTTGCTCAACTTGTGGCCGCATCATCAGACCAGCTCCATGGTACAAATTATTGTAATATCACCGAAGTTACGTAGGTAACCCGGTAGGTATGCCAAGTTTCAGCTCAATCGGATGCCAGGAAGTGCTTGGAAACACATACAAACGAAGAAAGTTAAAAAAACATGTTGACAAGACGTTCAATAACATTGATTGAAATATTTGACAGCGCAAATACAGGCAATACTTGAATCAACGCGTCAGAAAATGGTACAAGCACGTACGTACAACTCTGTGTTTAGTCGAGGCAAAACTTGAGTGCAATAATCGCCTTGCGATAATTGCCTTGGTGTAAACAGCATTCAATTATTGGATGGCAAAACTTGCGTTCAATTATTGCATGCCATTTTATGGAAATCGCACACGTGTAAACACTTGAATACGATTCTTGAATGGCAATAATTGAATGTGCTTTATAGCATGCGATAATTGCTCTTGAGTCTTGAATGTCCCAGAAACTTGTACCATGTAAATCAGCCTCATGATGTGATGTTTTTTATTTATTCACTAGCTGTGCCCCGCTACTTCGTTCGCGTGGATGTAGTAAGATACACAATATACTAAAATAACAGCCACATTTTAATAAAACTCCCTCGTTCCCCGACTAGTCGCCAAACCGTCGCGTTGAATCGCCCGCCCGCGCTATTACGTCGTTTTCGCTTAGTCTTATTTCTGACTTTTTTCTTTTTGCTTGGCTCCGAAGGGTCGTAGCGTGATGTTAAATCTATACTAATATTATAAAGCTGAAGAGTTTGTTTGGTTGACCGCGCTAATCTCAGGAACTACTGGTTCGAATTGAAAAATTCTTTTAGTGTTGGTTAGCTCATTTATCGAGGAACAGGATATAACATCACGCTACGACCAATAGAAGCGGAGCATTACTGAAAAATCTTGCAAAAACGTGGAAAATTTATTCCTTTTGAGAGCTTCCGTTGCGTGCGCTGCGTAAACGGTTAAAGATACACAAAAGTCATGTATGACGGAATTGTTCCTCTTAAAAAGTTCTAAAAAAGTCCGCGATAGCATATGTCTATCTTTTAAGGTTGGCTCACTGTAACCTGGTAATCAAATTTGTTATAAAATAATGCATTATTTGCGAAGGGGTTTTCATAAACATGATATTAATCCTTATCCAAATAAATAGTTTTGTAATCAAGGTTGATTAAGTACATGTAAATTCCTTTTTAAATTATTCGATTCGGATCTTCCGTTTAGAAATTACGACGGGTATAAAAATGTTTAAAGTAAGAAAAATGCGCTTAGTCTATTAGTTACCTTACACATTTTATTTTTTATTGACTGTTTGACCGCGCTAATCTCTGTCACTACCAGTCGGATTTTAAAAAATCTTTTAGCATTTTATAGCCCAATTCTTGAGGAAGGCTATAGGTATGTAACATTACGCTAGGACCCTCAGAAGCCGAGCAAAAAGAAAAAAAGTAAGAAAGAGCGCTTAGCGAAAACGAGGTAACAGCACGGGCAGGCGATACGATGCGACGGGGTGGGTGGGTCAGGGGAAAAAGAAATTTCACGCGGAGGAAGTCGCGGGCTGAAGCTAGTAGCCTATAACTATCCTCAAGAATTGGGCTACCAAATGCAAAAGGAATTTTTCAAATTCGACTTTTTGTTTATAATTCCATGGTTTTAAGTTACCAGCCGTAACATCAGCTATCTGCCAGTGAAAGTCCCGTCAAAATCAGTCCAGCTGTTTCGGAGATTAGCCGGGACAAACAGACAGACAGACAAAAATTTTAAAAATTGCTTTTTTTGTTATAAGTACCGTATATACTTTCTTATGCATTTAGTAAAAAGTTATTATTTTGACATTACAAACAGACACTTCCAATTTTATTTATTTGTATAGATAAAAAAAAAGGTTAGGTGGTGAGGTTAGGTTAGGTGGTGGTTAGGTTATTTGTCGGAGAGGTGTGTCACCTACGTGGGACGTGATGGCGCAAACCAGCGCCTCATGTCGTGCGGTGTTCCACAGGGCTCGGTCGTAGGCCCCCTCCTGTGGAACATCGGGTACGCAGTCGTACCCGATGCACCCAGCACCCAGTGGTGCTGAGGGGCGAACTCCAGCCGGGCGTGGACCTGACGTGCTATGCGGACGACACACTGGTCAGTTCTTACAGGGAGGCAGCGTTGCTGGCGACGGCTGCGGTATCACAGGTGGTGAGCCGCATACGGCGCCTCGGCCTGGAGGTGGCCCTCAACAAGTCGGAGGCCATGGTGTTCCATGGTCCCCGGCGGGCGCCGCCGCCCGGATCACACATAGTGGTCGGGGGGGTCCGGATCGCTGTCGAGTCTACCATGAAGTACCTGGGATTGGTGCTCGACAGCCGGTGGGACTTCGGACCCCACTTCCGGCGGCTGGTGCCCAAGTTGATGGGCGTGGCTGGGGCGCTGTCAACGCTGCTTCCCAATCTGGGGGGCCCGAGTGCCGCCTGTAGACGACTCTACGTGGGGATCGTGCGATCGATGGCCCTGTACGGGGCCCCGATCTGGGCGGCTGACCTGACGGCCGGTAGCATTGCTGTTCTGCGGAGGCCGCAGAGAGCGATGGCCGTCAGAGTCATCAGGGGGTATCGCACGATCTCCTACGAGGCGGCTTGCGCACTGGCCGGATCCCCGCCCTGGGACCTGGAGGCGAAATTACTCGCGTCATTGTATCGGTGGCGCGAGGAAATGCAAGCGCGAGGTGAGCGACTGATGCAGCGACTAATGGAGCAGCGTCGGTCGCTGCTTCGCGAGGTCCTAGTGGCGGAATGGCGGGACAGGCTCTCACGCCCTACCGCCGGCCTCGGCACCATCGAGGCGGTCCGGCCGGTGCTCGACCTTTGGCTCGGGAGGAGGCACGGCTCCATGTCGTTTCGCGTGACGCAGGTGCTCTCGGGGCATGGTTGCTTCGGGAAGTACCTGTATCGTATAAACAGGGAGCCAGACGCCCGGTGTCACCACTGCGTCGACTGTCGGGAGGACACGGCGCGGCATACGCTGGCAGAGTGTGCCGCTTGGGACGAGCCGCGCCGTGCCCTCATCTCTAGAGTAGGCAGTGACCTGTCGCTGCCGGCTGTCGTTAATTCGATGGTCGGCAGCGAGGAGTCCTGGGACGCGGTGGTTTCCTTCTGCGAGACAGTCATCTCTCAGAAGGAGACTGCGGAAAGGGAGAGGGAGATCACATCCTCTCACCCAGCCCGCAGCAGGCGCACTGGGCGTCGGCGGAGGGCGGACAACGCCCTCTTCCAGCCCCCCTAAATGGGTCCAGGGGCGACGGACTCGGGGACGTCCGTCGCCCCCCATACATCGGACCCGAGGTGGCGGCGCGCAGTGTTCCACGCGCGCCCCTCTTAGACGTCGCGGGGGGAGTCAAACACCTCACTCCCCCCCCTCGACACGAGGAGAGGCCTGCCGTGGCGGGCCGGCACCAGCCGGGGGTTGCGGAAGGATCGTAAGTTCCCGCGACCCTCGGCGTAGGTGTGAGATGGAACACCGGGGTGGTTTTTAGTCAGTAAGAGTCTGACAGACCCCTCCGCCCGCCCCAGAGCGGAGGACATCCATGAGGATTTTCCACCCCGAAACAAAAAAAAAAGGTGGTGGTTAGGTTGTCGGGGGCTGCGTTGAAGAGTGCTTAAGTGCCCCCGTAGCCCCCGGTGCAAGTGTGCGAGGGAACACCGGGTGGTTTTAGTCAGTAAGAGTCTGACAGACCCCTCTGCCCATCCCAGGACATCCATGAGGATTTCCACCCCGGCACCAAAAAAAAAAAGGTGGTGGTTAGGTTAGGTAGGTTTGAATAAAAAAGCTTTTATTTTTCACTTTTTAGTGGTGGTACCTACCCCTCACAAAGTCGTATACCACTACTTGCAATGTAAATAACATTGACAGGAATTATTATAACATCATCAACATACAATAGGTGGAAAAAATATGTATTATTGAAGCTCACTCAAAAACCTCTCATCAGAACTTTACCAAATTTATATGGGACCAATCTGGAAGTATATCCTTTCAAATAAAACGAAATATTTTTCAAATCAGTTTATAAATGACAGGGTTCTGAAGTAAAAACATAACAATAAAAATACAACTGAATTGAGAACCTCCTCCTTTTTTGAATTCGGTTAAAAATAGAACACGTGATATTGACAAAATTGACACAATAAGAAACAATGTAAAGGTAACAAACCAATCAATAGAAAAGTACAATTTCTCATTCTCTTCTCTTATTCTAAGTATCTGTCTTTCATCCATCATCTCACAGGATCTTAAACATTCACGACAAACATCTATCCATCTCCCGGCAAACAAGTCACACTCCGGTGTTGATGTCGGAAGAGCATTAAGCATCGTAAGCGCCCGAACGAGAGGCTAGTTAGCTCGTGACACTGTGCGTGCTGAAGGTACGGCCGATAACGGGTGTCTTCGCGGCCTCAGTTGGTATTTGGGCACAACAAGAACAAAAAGCCTCAAAAATTGTAATTACGCCACACTTCCAGAGAAATAAAATTTTGTAGGTATTTACGCCTTCGATAGTGATCGATAGCACTAGATAAAGGATCAGGAACAAAAATAAGTCGCTGAAGTGGCCACGTTTACACACGCATTTAAAACATTTATTTTCGTACTACGAAATATAGACAAACGTTTAATGACATTAACAACTTCAGTTTATTATAAACCTTGTTACTCAAACAAGTTTAATCACGATTGCAAAATATTTTGTTAGGTCCTTCTGTCATCGGAAAAAGGTTAAAAGCAATAAAAAACGTCGTTCCAAAATAAAAAGTAACTTTTATAATAAGTAAAAAAATATCTAATCTAAAATTAAACTTAACGTCTAAGCAATAAGGTTAAAATCATTTTGTTGCCAATTTCGTGCTTACTCTATTTTGGAATTAGACGTAGTTCTTAGTATTACATTTCAATGCTCAGAAGACTCAGAACACAGAAAATATTGAAAGACGTAGTTGCAGAATATTTTTTTAGGCGAAGGTTCGTTTGTATGGTGACAAATATTTTTGACCGATTTATAAAAGTAGTAGGACTAAATTAGTACAATATTTAACTAGTTATTTTATTACGACATTGCTATTAATTGTGTGCGGGTTGGCTCATTGTAATCAACACGTATAAAGAAATGAGTGCGTTCACTTTTGTACGCAATTTAGAAGTTATAAAAAATGTTTGTATTAAGTAAATCAATTTGATTTAAATGCGAAATTGCTCGCTAGGAAACTACAAACAAAATCATCTGCCTAGCCTTTTCCCAATTATAATATTGGGGTTGACGACTACCTATCTGACCTCCACGAACCAGTTACTGGGTAATACGATACCCCTTGTTATGACTGGTTGTCAGACTTTCGGGCTTCTGGCAGCCCGTAACGAATGTCAAAGATACACGAATGACAGCCGGGAGCAACGGCTTTCCGAGGCACGGAGGGGTCTTGATGTAAAGATGGTCACTCATCCACGGACCAGCCGGGCCAAGCGTAGCTTAACCTTATCGATCGACCCGTGCGGCTGTTATTTCTTAGCCACAAGACACGAGCCGTAGAAATCTACTTACAAAAATAACATAAAATAACAATACTCCTCCATGCATTCCCTTTTCCAGAACAGTCGATGTTTGTTACAATAGCGCGTTGTCGCAAACATTGGTCAACCAATCATAATATAAGATTGATTTGATTTATATTTACTACTAGCTGTGCCCGCGACTTCGTTCGCGTGGATGTCGTAAGATGCACGATATATTAAAATAACAGCCATATTTTAATAAAACTCCTTCGTTCTCCGACCCGTCGCCAACCGTCGTGTTCAATCGCCCGCCCACGCTATTACTTCGTTTTCGCTTAAGTGTTCTTTCTGACTTTTTCTTTTTGCTCGGATCCTAAAGGTCTTAGCGTAATGTTAAATAGCCTATAACTATCCTCGACAATTGGGTTACCAAATGCAAAAAGAATTTTTCAAATCCGACTTTTTGTTCATGATTTCATGGGTTTTCATTTTTTTTTTTGCACAGAACCCTAAATATTTTTCTAAAATAAAAGTAGCCTAAGTTACCCGCCGTAATATCAGCTATCGGGAACAAACAGACAGACACAGACAAATATGTTAAAAATTGCTTTTTTGTTATAAGTACCGTTTATACTTTCTTATGGATTTAGTAAAAAGTTGTTATTTTGACATTATAAACAAACACTTCAATTTTATTTATTTGTATAGATAGTTGTGCCCCGCGACTGAGTTCGCGTGGATGTCGTAAGATACACAATATACTAAAAAAAATACTAGCCACATTTTAATAAAACTTCCTCGTCCCCCGACCTGTTGCCACAGATTACCAGATAAATTATTCCATGTACTTACGCGCGCTAACTACCTACCTGCAGCCGGGCCGCACGCAGCCCATTTCTCAGTCGGTAGCCGACAGCCAGCCGCGAGGCGCGTACGTACGCATATATAGTTTCAAATTCTTAGGATATGGCTGGTTCTAGTGTATTGATGGATGTAGATCCAGCAAGAGAAGAGATTTATTTATTTATTTATTTTCCACCATACAATTAATAAAACTTAAAAAAACTTATCTTTTTTCAGTTTACCTGCTGATACAGTTTTACTATCGTTTTTTAAATAGGTAAATTGTTTAAACTTGCATGTTTCGTGTTTTATATTTTATTGGTAGGTACGTAATTACTTCTACTATGCGTCTGAGATAAGAATAGAAAGGCCAATGCCCTCCATTTGTCAACTGTTATTTGAAAATTAGGTACGTTTAGCAAAAATCTACTTTGTGCAAATTAATTTTCAATAGTATTTATTATCGTTATTATCTTGTTAATGTTAATTTCATATGATTATTGTTTATTTAAAAACGTGCAAGTGTTAGAAAAGCGTGCATGACGTCACAATATGGCGCCAGCGCAGATTTGTTCATAGTGTAGAAGCATAGTAGTTACCATAACGCCAATTGTGTAATGAACGAACAAATCAATTAATCGTGTTTTCAGTTTCCTCCATTTCGTATTTCTTTCTTATTCGTGGCCATGCGGAGTGGTTACGTCACAGATTATTAAATAGTTAGGTATAGATAAACCATTCTAAAAATGAACGCCCTTCCACAAAACGTGATTATTTCAATGTGGGAGAGGAAATACTTATTGCAGCACTTTACTTGTGTGCGTGCGGCGACTTTACTGTAAACATGGACTCGTCGCCGCACTTAGAGGTCAACTAATCGTGCGATCAGTCCAGGTACTAGCATTGTACGGCGGGGAGCGTGTGTTTTGTACGGAACGACACGTTGGTTCTGTCGCACATTCGTGTCATTATACACTAGTTGGCCGACAAATCCGGCTGGTCGGCCTGGGCAAGTCGGGTAGGTACCGTTTGCATAAAAAATAAATCTGTGTTATTGTGTATATTTGTTAGGAGCTCGTGGCTAAGTAATAACCAGAGATCGGAATAGGTAGAGCTGTTTTATGTACTTGCCATAGGTTAGAATAATATGGATATTCCCCGAGTCCCCGGATTTGCTTTTTAAATAGTAAAATCGTAAAAAGCTATTCTCGCCTTCGGGACTAATGAAAGATTACACTTCCTTTCTGACGGGTAAATATAAGAAGGACGGGATTAAGGATAGTATAATAAATAGATAAACTTGATTCATTAACCCACATATATTTTTTTACGTAACAATTTCTTATTCAAGAATCAACAATCATTTAAACATTTTTATTCTGAAGTTGTACAAAAACATATTACCATACAAATTATTTGTTCGTCAGAAAATCAAAACATTATCAAATAGAACAATTTGTATTTACAATAAAATCTTAATTAAAATAATCAATAGGTACGCTTCAACAATAATTCACTTATTTAAACAAAAAATGTCATTGGTCTTGTTCGTCTTCAGCTTCACTAAAAGACTGAGTATGACCAGAGTTAAAATAAATCACCATTATTTTTTCTAAATTATCTAATTTTAATCTATATTTTTTTTGCGAATTTATATGATAAAATTTCGTCATTCACATCATTTTTCGATAATTTTCCTTCATATTCTCTGAGGATGTCAATGTCAGGATTCCTATCCATAACTTTTTCAATTTTGTTTTTTATTATATCAGAATTACATTCATTTAAAGCAGCTCTGACTTGATCAAAAGCCAAAAACGAGTCACTTAATGCTAAATTTTCTTTCTGCAACTCTTTTAATGAAAATAAAATAATCGTATAATGATTACTAATTGATTCCGTAGATTTTCCTTATCCAGAATAATTTTCGCATTAAGTATTGCCATTGAATCAGAGCTGTTTAATCCAGAAATAACATTTATTATTTCTTCATAATATTTTGCATAATACGATGCAGCTTCGAACCAAGTGCCCCATCTAGTTATCACTGGTTGTGGGGGAAGAGGTAAGTTAGGATACGTATCTTTCAATACTTTTATTCTGCGAGGGGCTTATAAAAATATTTTTTCACATTGGATATTAGCATATCTACATCATGGTACTCTAACCGTATCTGTTCTGATACGCGCTGAAGAGCGTGTGCCAAACAGGTGACATGTTTTAATTGAGGTAAAAAAAAAAATATTTTCGGCCCGCAGACAACATGTATGCAACACTATGAGTACATAATTAACACATTATCAACTTTTCTTTCAAAGTTGTCTTGCCAAATATTTTCCAAAGACTATTACAAAATTTGAAATAGTTTGGCCACTAACCACCTCGAGCATTTTACAAGCAATTAAATAAGGTCGACCAGAAAAGTTTTCATTTAATGGCTTTACTAAGAAATGCACAATATAACGACCTAAAAAGTCAGTTGTCTCATCTAACTATATCCAAAGTTTCTCATCTTTAACGTTTTCATAGATGGAGGCAATTTTATTTTTATAAAATTTGTCCAAATACACCTTTCGTAATAGCGACTCGTCACTCGTCAGGCACTTTTTTGTTATTGCAATTACAACAAAAAACACCACACATGTATTTTTGAAAAAAATCTTTAAAGACATTATTTTTTATTTGCGACCAGGGGATGTTACAAAGAATTAAAAACTGAATAAGGTCAAAATAAAATATTTCTTGAGGATGTTTGTATGTTCTTCGATGTTGAGCACGTTCAATATGTCGATTAACATTCGATTTTTTTACTGATATATGGCTTTCACACTTGGTGCAGTAAATAGTACAGCTGGCAGCGTCAAAAATCAGCTCAGGATAGTCACGTATCCACTCCTGAACTGTTTCAGGCTTGACAGAACTTGACGCCATGTTGAAGTACTTCACCTGAATCAAAATGTCGTTAAATTAGAAATGCTGAGTAGAGTCACATCGACACTTAGTGTTCGAAAAACAAAACTAGTAAAATATATATATTCCCAGTGCAAGTTTGAAAATGCAGTCAATCGAAAGTTTTTAATTTACGCTAAGAGAGGGTACGGTTAATCGCACACAAGTAGTACACTCAGTACAGTTCAATGATAGTTTATATGTGCACGAACTGCAAACATGTTAGTCTATGACTCCTGCACTTTACCGTATAGCTAATTAATACATTCTATTAATAAGTTTCTAAGTTAATTTTGACACGTGCGTGACATACTTTAAAGTCAAGAAAATACTGGATTGGAATACATTAGTATTAATAAAGTTTAGCTAACAAGAAAAGGTTTTGCGTTTTGTGCGAATAACACTGCACTTTACTTTTTGTATTTCAATTGTTTTTTATTGGTTTGACTTAGGACAAGCTTTTCGTTAAGCCCAAACAATTAGTTTTTCTAATATGTCAAGGTAGAATAAGATTAATACATAGTTTTATTCAATATTTTACTTAAAAAATAGAACTTACTAAATCAGTATCCAATACAATAACTCCAAACTTCCAATCCAATAAGGTCAAATCAGAGTCCGTAAACGCTAGCCAAAGTCGTAGTAGCAAGAACGTTCCAGAATCCAGTAAATAAGCCAGGGTCAGAAGATATTCACCACACAACAAAACACAACAGGAAGCAAACATGCGCACTCTGAAAACCGAAGTAATCGAGTGAGACAACAAGTTACTGTTGGTAAAGAATTGAGTTCTAGTGGCGCAGAAAGAGACAAAAACAGGTGCGTCACTCTAGCGACAGAAACACCCCGCTATTGTTTTCTTTTGTTTCCATAATGCGGCGACATTACGCGTCTCAACAAAGCGGCAACGTCGCGCGCTTGGCAAAAAGTTTTATAGTGTGCTGTTGACGTAAAATTTACAATGTCGCTCATGCGCTTATTGGCTTACATAATATTGACAAAAAGGATGAAATTCAATAAAATCCCATAGTATCAGTCGAAATCCCGTGGAATATCCATATTAATATCAATGTTTGCGGTCAATGAATCTAAATAGCTCTACCTATTCCGATCACTGGTAATAACAGCTGCACGGGTCGATCCATCAGGTTAAGCTACGCTTGCCGGGGTTGGTCCGTGAATGGGTGACCATATCTTTACACACCGAGACTCCTCCATGCCTCGGAAAGCACGTTAAGCCGTTGGTCCCGGCTGTCATTCGTGGATATTTGACAGTCGTTACGGGTCGTCTTACCAAGGAGTATCGTATTACCCAGTTACTGGGTTGTGGAGGTCAGATAGGCAGTCGCTCCATGTAAAATACTGGTATTCAGCTGCATCCGGTTAGACTGGAAGCCGACCTCAACATAGTTGGGAAAAAGCTAGGCAGATTGATTTTTTATTGTATAGAGGCATGAGGAACAGGGTTTAAAGTTCACTCATCCTCCATAGAAAAGGGAGGATCCTCCGACCAGACGGGTGTTGTGTCTGGTGGGCTACTGCCTGACGGTTGATGTCGGGATGTTGTATATATGCTAGTCGCGCGGTAAACTCTGATTGCGCGATGCAGGATTTTGCGTGACGTCACTGTGACGCATTCCATTGTGGCGATGTAGATATGCCGCCATATTGTGTATATTTGTATGTATGTTAGTCTGTAAGGTATTTATTTAATATGGGTCATTTCATTTACTGTATACCTACTGCATGTTTTATGTGAATTTTTGCCTTAAAATTATGAAATTATTATTATTTCAAGCATTTATTGACTTATTACTAATATTATATTTACGTAATAAAACATTTTGCAATACAAAAAACAAATGCAATGCAATAAATACAAAACAATTAATAATAACAAAATAAAATTTAGATAACCCGTCCACTTTAGCCATCCAAACCCATAGCCCAATATTTTTTTTGTCTCCATATCCTGCAATAGTCCTACACCAACCAGGGGTTGTCCTTGGGTGCACTTGCATAGTACGTACAGGGATAAATTGTCGGTTGGTGCCTCATTTCCATTGAAAGCGTCTAACGGGCCTCTGCGAGTTGGCTTCGGCCCCTCATATGCCTTCCAAAGGTCTGGGACCCTAGGGTCCCGAGAAATATCTAATACAAAACAAAAACAATGTATTCGACTGCGAAGATGCTTTGTCGTTGACATATTGTTGACCGTACTTTTGCGGGGAAATCAACGCGTGATCCCACTTTCATGTCTCGCGGGTAACTGAGCAACCAATGACAAAGACCAATTATGTGTATTGCGTCTATACACCTTCTTTTCATGTGAGCGTAACCGCTGTGGAGGGGCGTTCATTTTTAAAATGGTTTATCTCTACTACACGTTGCGTACGATGTGTGCCTTACTTGTCTTACAACTGGATTTTCGGGGTGTGGTCAATACTAAATAGTTACCTAGCATAAAAATATTCCTCGATCTTTCATAAGTATTTTTAATAATTAAACATGCTAAAATACTAAAAATCATTTCATTTTATTTTATACAAGGTGTAATTTTAATCACCGTTAACCTCTTAAGGGGTCATTGTACTCATAATTATGAATAACTTTTACTATGGGACCAAACTCGAAATCGCGAAAAAAAAAAATCGGTTGTTCCCTACGTTTTGACAAGTTATGCGAACATAAATGTAGGCAAAACCTGATTTTTTTTCGCGATTTCAGGTTTGGTCCCATAGTAAAAGTTGTTCATAATTATGAGTACAATGACCTCTTAAGAGGTTAACGGTGATTAAACTAACACCTTGTATATTAATATTTCATAAACTGTACTACAAATACCTACTGACATCTTTATCGAAAAAGGCAGCCCTGGCAATTCACAATAACCACGCGGCGGCGCGCAGCTACAAAGCAAAACTCATTTTACGCTTGTAAGGTTGGGTACATTTTCGTTCGCAGCGTCTAGCGACTCGAAGGTGTAGCTGAAGGCTATTATAGTAGTAGGTATTGAAAATTTTATATGGAGTGATTTATCTGGTAATCTGTGTCGTCGCATTGAATCGCCCGCCCGCGCTATTATTTCGTATTCGCTTAATCTTCTTTCTGCTCAGCTCCTAAGGGTCGTAGCGTGATGTTAAATAGCCTATAACTATCTTCGAGAATTGGGCTACCAAATGCAATAAGAATTTTTCAAATCCGACTTTTTGTTCATAATTCTGACTTTTTTCTTTCTACTCGGCTCCTAAGGGTCCTAGTGTGATGTTAAATAGCATGTAACTGTCTTCGAGAATTGGGCTACCAAATGCAAAAAGAATTTTTCGAATCCGACTTTTTGTTCATAATTCTGACTTTTTTCTTTCTGCTCGGCTCCTAAGGGTCGTAGCGTGATGTTAAATAGCCTGTGACTGTTTTCGAGAATTGGGCTACCAAATGCAAAAAGAATTTTTCGAATCCGACTTTTTGTTCAAAATTTCATGGGCTTTAGTTTTTTTGCGTAGAACCCTAATTATTTTTCTAAAATAAAAGTAACCTAAGTTACCCGCCGTTATATCAGCTATCTGCCAGTGTAAGTCCCGTCCAAATCGGCCCAGCCGTTTCGGAGATTAGCTGGAGCAAACAGACAGACAGACAAAAATGTTAAAAATTGTTTTTTTTATAAGAACCGTTTATACTTTCCTATGCATTTAGTAAAAAGTTGTTATTTTGACATTACAAAAAGACACTTCAATTTTATTTATTTGTGTAGATATAGATTTAATTCGGTTTTTATATTATTCAGAAAAACACTGAATAATATAAACTTACCGAAAAAAAGATATTCCCTCCAAAATCTTGGTGTTACGGTGGTTATTTACACAGTTTTTCAACGTGCACTGCGACATTTTGACGTCTTCACGTTGGCTATGATTGGACCATACTAATTTGAAATAAGACCACAAAGTATTTGTGCTCTTATTTTTCGGGCCGTTTTTGAAGCGCTTATCGGGAATCTAGTGCTATTATTGATCGAAGACTTACGCCAGGCAAGAATTTTGTAGGATAAAGAAAATGGTAGTAGGTACTTATCCGAAGAGTTTTTTGTAAAGAAATCTAAGAAAGGCCTTTTGGACTTTCTCAAGAAGTAAGTGCTCTCATAGGGATTCCAAATTACTGCAGCTGATTCTAGCTTAATCCTGACTAAGGCCATGTAAACTAGTTTAATGGCCAGTGGATTGTTAAAGTCTCGCATATTCCTAATAACAAAGCCTAGTTTCCGGTACGAATCGGCTGCGAGTGACCTCATGTGTTCGTGAAAAGTAAGTTTCGTGTCAAATAGTACTCCGAGATCTTTGGCAGAGTTGACACGAACTATTGCTTCCTCTCCTAAGAAGTGAATATGCCTGGGATTATGTGTACGACTGAAAAACTTAACACCGCATTTAGCAGCGTTAAAGTGTTGTGGCTGTGGATCCAAATATTCAAATTATCAGTGTCCCTGTTCTAACGAAAGCATCACAAATCCTAGCAAATAATCAGTTTAATGTCCTCATGTTTCCAGACGCACGCCCAACTGAAGCAGTACCTAGGAATCATCAAGGACAGTCCTGTGTACCCCGTCATCAAGGACAAGAACGGCGTAGTGCTGTCCATGCCACCCATCATCAACGGAGACCACTCCAAGATCACGCTCGACACAAAGAATGTCTTCATTGAGTGTACCGCTACGGATTTGACTAAGGTAACGTAATTCTTAGGTCCCCATACACCAGTCATATCAAACACAGGGCCCGCGGGCTGCATGCGGCTTGCGGTTTATTTTCAAGCAGCCCGAGGCCGCAATTAGAAGGCCAATTCCCGTATTTAAAAACGTTCCAAATCTAGTACTGAAGCTGGTGTTGAACTATTAGGACATATTTATAATGTATGGGAAGATAAATGCGAAGCCTTGGACATTTTTTGTGATTAGTCCAAGGCATTCGATTGCGTTCTTCATGAAACGTTAATCAGGAAACTCCGCCACTACGGGATCCGAAACACCGCTCTGAATCTTCTTACTTCATACTTGAGTAATAGGATTCAGTGCGTTGACGTTAATGGGAAAAGATCTCCCGGACCTACAGTAAAAATGGGAGTCCCGCAGGGCTCAATTCTTGGTCCTTTCTTGTTTCTTATTTACATTAACGACCTGCCTTACCTCGTAAAAGACGATCATGATATAGTGTTGTTTGCGGATCACACTTCACTTTTGTTTAAACTTAAACGTCAGCAGCTGGTTACTGACGATGTAAATAGCGCGATCTCAAAAGTAGTTCACTGGTTCAATGTAAATAATTTACTTCTCAGTGAAAAAAAAACCAAATGCCTTAAGTTTACGCTGCCTCACGTTAGGTAGGAGAAAACTAAGGTGTTGATAAAGGGCGAAGAATTGAATCCTGAAGATAGCATAGTATTCTTGGGCTTAACTTTGGATGCTAAGCTGCAGTGGGGCCCACATATAGATAAATTGTCAAAAAAGCTAAGCTCTGCAGCATACGCTGTTAGAAAAATTCGTAATTTAACTGACATAGAGACAGCCCGTTTAGTGTACTTTAGCTATTTTCATAGTGTAATGTCATACGGTATTCTGTTGTGGGGAAATGCCGCCGACATTCAGACTATCTTTGTTTTGCAGAAAAGAGCTGTTCGATCAATTTATAAGTCCAAGACACTCTCTCAGAGAGAAATTTAAGGAGATTAATATAATGACTGTGCCTTCTCAGTATATTTTTGAAAATCTTTTATATGCCCATAAAAATATAAAATTGTTTAAAAAATACAGTGATATCCATCATATGAACACTAGGAACAAACACAAATTTGTTGTACCTACAACAAGGCTCAAGAAAATAGGTGGCTCGTTCAGATGTCAATGTATACGTTTTTATAATAAACTTCCAAGCCCCGTTCAAGATCTGAGCCTTAATAAATTCAAATCATTTATTAAACGTAAGTTGTGCCAGAAAGCCTTTTATACCGTTAAAGATTACATTGATGACAAAAAGGCGAGGGATTGAGCTGCTCCAACTAATTTTATTTTTTTTTAATATACATACTGATTTTTTTTGTTCTTTTCTTTTTGCTATTATTTTTTTCTTATATACACATTGTCATTGATGAATTTTATATATACAATGACATGAATATTTACTTTGTAAAATGTAATATTATTTTAATTACTGTGAATGTGAAGACTATGTGGGTCCTTTTTTTTCTTGTTCTTTTTTCTCAGCTTTAATCATATTTTGCCAGTTTGAGTAAATTATGCGGCCTACCCAAGTATCCTTTCTTTGGTATTGTTCGTCGAATCGTTGAGCTCCTTAACTTTTATGCTGAGCTGTACGATTACTGACAGATGCTTGCACTGACTGGACAAGTCCACTCAATCTGTGTGGTTCTTTCCTCAAAAGACCATTTCAGACACCAACCTACATGGTCTTCACATGATCTGACCAAAATTATGTCTGGACTTTAAAAGAGACTGTGACCTCTGAGTTTGTTTCGGCCTTTCTTCTCAGAGTAGTCAGATAAGAAACGCCGGCCTCATCTAGTTAAAAAAAAAAATGTTTGACATGTAAGTGTTTGTATAAACCTACTTACAGAAATAAAATAATTTATCATTTAGTCGCAATCTCATCTCAGCAATAATCAACTTCAAAAACTTTTCAAAAATGTAGGCAAATTAGGGACTGAAATTAGAACGCGAATGTTCTTTAGAATATGGGAATTGCCCCTCTGATTTAAAGATTTTATTTTTTTTACTTAGGTTAGGTAGGTACTTTGACCGAAATTAACAATAACTTTTGATCCCGAAATGGCATAACTGCATAACAATCATAGACTCTAGTCATAATATTATAATGATCGAGCCACTACTACAATACTTTAGTTCCTAAATAAAAATTCCTGTTATCATTTCTTTTGGCGAAAAATTATTTTGATTCTAGTCCACTAGCCATACCCTTAATTTTGTAGATGGCTCTACAGAAAATCGGATTTGACCTGCCATACACCTTAAATTTTTTGATGATCTGACGAACACTACTTAGCCGGAATAAATGTGGCCTCTTACCGGGCTCAAATATTATAAGGGCGATTACACACGAGTACTTTTGCAGCGATTACGTGATACAGTAGCAATTACTATAGAGCGATACAGATACAGTCGCTTACCTAATCTAACGACTGTTCCAAAAATATATGATGAAAGTGAAATCAAACCCCTTACGAAATGACTCACTAAAGAGTATTAGTAACACATTCATTTGTATTTAGGTTTCAACTTTTCTCACCACTTCTTCCAACAAATATTAAATTGTGAATGAATAATCATCGACGAAAATTGAGGTTATAAAGTTAACCTCAATTGTCAAATGAAGAACAGTCTAAGGTGATTTAAAATTAAAATGTCGGTTTAAGCCGTTTAAGTATTCAAATAATCAAATCAAATCACTCAATTTGTAAGTGGCACTACAAATTAGCGTCCACAGGTGCGTTTTCTGACGCATTTGTTTACATTTTCATCAGATACTATTGAAACGCACCATACCTTGCTTGCTTTACCGCTAGTTTTGAGATGCAGGTTATTTTTTTTGACATATTTTGGGACCCTGGGGTCCCAGACCTTTGGAAGGCGTACGAGAGGCCGAAGCTAACTCGCAGAGCCCCGTTAGACGCTTTCAATGATTATCCCTGTACGCACTGTGCAAGTGAACCCAAGGACAACCCCCCCCCCCCCCCCCCCACCCCTCCACCGGTTGGTGTAGGACTATTGCAGGATATGGCAATAAAGATGTTGGACTATGGTTTGGGGCGGCTGAAGTGGACTGGTTATCTAGGACTATGGAAAGACTATGGCCCCTGCCTGTTCAATGTTTTATACCACGTGTAACAGGACGATTGACATTCCTTTAAACCCCGTAAAGAGAATCATGTTCTTTGCCCGTATACAAAAAATCAATCAAATCCAATGAATACTTTAGCCACGGGAAATTATTTTTCATTTTCTTATTTTTCAACATGATGTAGATCTGAGTCCGTAATAATAGGTAAACATTGCCGCCGCCGCGCCCCGCACCCCGCACCGCACCGTCGGTCAGTGACTTTGCGTAGATAAAGCGTGTTAACTTTTTATGCAGTTGATTCTACTATTTATTTTGTTTGAAAACTGCAATTTTTTAATTTCTTCATTAACTAGTGATATTAGTGTATTAAAATGTTTCAATGGATTAGTACTGTGCTCGTTTTCATTTAATGTCGTACATCCAGAAACACGTCGTATAAAATACATATAAAATGGCAGGGGGTGACTTAAAACAGTCGCTAATTATTATTATTATTATACGCAGCATATATTGCAATTTATTGTATAGTTGTGTTTTAACTGGGTCTGTTAAGTTACAAGAACTTGATTGTATACAATAGTATGCCAAGTAATTAACATTACAACACTAAATTTTAAATTTAATTATTTGCCACGTGTCAGCTAGCACACGCCAACATACCAACAAAACGTTGAAACTAAACTCGGCATAAATTGGCGTATTGGAACGATTTTTTTTCAAGCACGACCGTGAATCTTTACCATTCCATCTTCCAGGCGATCGTAGTCCTAGACACGATAGTGAGCATGTTCTCGAAGTACTGCAGCCGCGAGTACGAGGTGGAACAGTGCAAGGTGTTCGCTCCCGACGGCACCTACGAGGTGTACCCCAAGATGAGGAGCCGCGAGGAAACCATCAGCGTTCAGAAGGCTAACAGCTATATTGGTATCGAGTAAGTACAACTAGCAGTTCCTACACATTCCAAAAAGTCTAATAACACTAGATATATGTATTTAAAAATAGATAAGTTAAAACTTCCTCTCTCGTACTATTCTGCTGTGCCCAAAGGGGTCAATAATGATCTCATTAAATTTTAAGTTGCCGCCTAATTACACATTGTGGAATGAAATAACTGACTGTGGATATTATTTCCTGTTGAAGTAAAACTATCCAAACAATAATTTGATATTGCAACTTTAAATTACTCATTTTTGTGCGATAAAGGAACAGGGTGGAAAGTTCCTCTATTGACAAGAGAGAAATCCTCCAAGCAATCGAGTGTTGTATCTGGTAAACTGCTGTCCAACAGTTCTTGTTGAGATTTTGTAAATGTACCTACAGGCCGTTTATATGACATAAGTGGTATAGATCGGTATGGATGTCGCCACACATTCAAAGGGCGTGAACGTTAAGAGGGCTATCACATTTTGTCACCTCTCTCGCTCACACGGGACCAAATTTTTAAGAATGTTAAATGAAAATATACTTTTTTGAAAAATGTGATCAATGGGCTCCCTACTAAATAATATTAATTTAATAGGTAATTATTAAAAACACATTTTTATTGTAGCATTTATTTAAATCGTCTCAAAAACAGATCATAATACTTATTGAGCTAAGTTTATTAGATAACACAATAGAAATGTGTTTTTAATAATTACCTATTAAATTAATATTATTTAGTAGCCCATTGATCACATTTTTCAAAAAATCATCTTTTCATTTAACATTCTTAAAACATTGATCCTGTGTGAGCGAGAGGGGTGATAAAATGTGACAACGCTCTTAAGCTTACTACCAACTTAAACTGTCCGTATATCCAAATCACAACTGTCATTCTTTGACAGTTCTATGAAATGGTTATAACACGGCAAATTGACGTAGTGTATCCATTTGTTTTACATTTAATTACCCGGGCTGTACATTACAATAAAAAGCTAATAAAATATTATGATTTATTCTCAGTGTAAACGCCGACAAACTAGCAGCCCTACTGTCGCGCATGTGCCTGTCCACATCGATCACTCACGACGACACACTGCACGTGCGTGTCCCGCCCACCAGGCATGACGTCATACACGCCTGCGACCTGTACGAAGATATCGCCATAGCTTACGGGTAAGATAGTTGATCATCATCTGCCTAGCCTTTTCCCAATTATGTTGGGGTCAGCTTCCAGTCTAACCGGATGCAGCTAAATACCTTTATTTTACACGGAGCCACTGCCTATCTGACCTCCACAACGCATTCAGTGGGTAATACGATACCCGTTGGTAACATTGGTTGTCAGATTTTCGGGCTTCTGGGTACCCATAACGACTGTCAAAGATCCGCAAGTGTCAGCCGGGACCAACGGCTATGTGTTTTCCGAGGCACAGAGAGGTCTCGATATGTAATGGATGGTCACTCATCCACGGACCGATCCGATAACGGCTAGGGCTTCGCAGGTAGGCTGCGGAGGCCGTTAACAAGTTAGGTTGTAGAAATAGAATGAAACCAAGGAGGTAGGTTAATACATATATTGTTTCTCTAGAGTAACACGGCTAGGTCGTGGGTAGGTAGTCACTGAACTGTTTGAATTGAGCACTCGCACACTAGGTTAGGTAAGAGGGTACCGTCCTTGGCTGTAGCTGACAGGTGTAGGGGCCTGTAAGACAGGCTCAGTTAGAGGCCCTCGTCAGATTTGCTAGCGGGCTGTAGGTCCCGCACGATAGCTTGCAGCGTCAGCACGTGCAGCGCGCAGTCTGGTCTAGGGTAGCTTGTAGCAATAGAAGACCGGCCCTCAGCCTGGACGTAGAACCCTGGAAAGCGCGTTAGGGTGCGCATGTTAGATGCGGTGCGTAAGCAGCTAGCCGCATGCGATGTGCTCAGCTCCATTCCCCATTCAGCAACCAAGGAACGGTATGGGAAGCAGGGTAGGCAGGAAGCTTAACACATCGCAGCGGCTTACAGGCAGTCAGTTAGGCAGAAAGTTTGCAAAGATGGCGTGTCACAATGACAGATGCAATGTGAGGTTAAGTATGTGACACGCGAGCATAACACAAGGTAAATCAACAGGCATCTCAGCAGATGGCTTGCAATATCGCTTATAATACACAGTAAGGGCTTGCACAGCCCGATGCAACAGCAATACACACATATTTCAGTCTCCTACGCACTTGATAATTGACAACCGCATGGTCAGAGATGGACCATTGTAAAATCAGATGCCACATTGGAGATGATAATAACATAGATTATCCAGCGCATAGGGTCCATTATAAATCCTAATTAATGAGGAACTCACCCTAGATTAAAGAATTTTAAGGTTCAAGGATTTACTCCTGTCAGCAAGACGGTCAGCGATCGAAATGAACGAGTCTTCCTTAGGACAGCTAGTGTTGTACCCCGCTATTAGAGTTGTCACACTTTACGGTTAACTAGTGAAATAGTTAGCTCACTCGACTAATTGATATTGTAGAAGCAATACAACGCTACATCGGCAAGCGTAGTTTAACCTTCGATCGACCCGTGTGATTTATTATTTAGCCACGAGCCGCTCCTTTATTATTTAGGCATGAATCTTTTATCTAAGCCATGAGCCCCTAAGGTAAGTAAGATAGTTGATTCTTTATTATTTTGTTTGTAGTAGTAGAGTTCGTTGTCAAGGTGCACAACTGTTCACCCAGGGAAGTACTGCTACCATACTTATTTCTGTCGCCAACAGAGTGTTTCGGTTTGCAAGGTGTCGTTGTAATTCTGTGATAAGTGATAACACATGTGTACATGAGACATATCAGCTTTGTCTTTGTGATGGAAACGCGTCTTTACCTCTGTTCTTGCTGGTGTATCCATAAGTACCAGTGATAACCATTGGGTCGTCGGCTTGTAGCCATACATTATTAAGGCGAAAGCGCCAGGGTAGCCCGCGAAATTTAAATTTTCTTACGTTTTTTGCAATTTGCAGGTCAGTATTAGGTTATATGTTGATTAAACTATGATTCGCGACCATGACAAATATGTATTTACAGAATTATAATCATTAAAGTCATCAATATAATCAACATACACCCAGACACTGAGCTGCAAATTGCAAAAATCGTAAGAAAATTAGAATTTCGCGGGCTACCTTAGCGTTTCTCCCTTATCATAAAAACCGGCCAAGTGAGTGTCGGACCACGCACGTGCAGGGTAGAAGTAGTTGGGATGAATATTTGCGCATGCACAGTATTGATTTTATCCACCGCTAAAATAAGTTTGTCAATACCGATAAAAAAGTCACTAAGAAGCATCATAATCTTTTTAATTATGGGATCCAACAATAACCCCACACCCTTAAATGCATTAATCTTTTTTAACCCTCGGTTAATTTTCGTAATTTCACATCACCATTGTTTAGCGGTGCACAGAATACATCTTCAGTTTTAATAATGTAATGTATGTATGTATGTATGTTTTAATAATAGTTTTAATGCAGTTTTAATCGGAGAGTATTTACTCTCCGAGTAAAACTGCTGTGTAACATCGGGACGAACGCACAGGCTGACTGACATGACGAAATTATAAGGATTCCGTTTTTGCCATTTGGTCGCGAAACCCTAAAAATTGTGTACATGTATAAAATGTGTATTATTTTGTACAGGTACAACCGCATAGCCCGTCGTCCTGCGAGGGTAGTAACGACAGGCGGACAAGACCCCGTCAACAAACTGACAGAGCAGTTGAGACAGGAGTGTGCGCACGCAGGGTACACCGAGGCGCTCACCTTCACACTTGTAAGTATAAAGTAGGGGGGAAAGAGATAGATAGCCCGTCATCCCGCAAGGCTATTAGCCGTAGGTAATCCCAGTCTTCACCCCTTTCAAGCTGTATCATCTTAGGAGAGAAAAAATAATATAATAATATTGAAAATTATTTTAATAACAGTAAAGGAACTACTCTATTTTAAAAAAAATCCGCGTGTGACGTCATGGGACTGTCATATCTAGACGACTGTGGCGTCCCGGGCACAGACAAACAACAGTGTGATAGAAATGGGCATCACAGTCATTACAATTTATCGGTAATCGACTAACACATCTTTAGGGATGGTTGGATACTATAAGCTGGAGGTAAGGCGTAACGTAGCGTTAGCAAAATACGTATTCGAAGTGTTTCATGGGAGATTAAATAATCCTGACGTATTAGCATCGTTGAGGCTGCTCGTTCCAAACACCAGGCTGCGGCAGGCGCCGAGGGCACGGCTTTTCGACGTGCAGGTCGCTCGCACAAACGTAGGCAAATACGCACCGGTTGCAAGAGCCATTCGACTAATAAACAGCGCCTCACATAGGCTTGATATTTTTAACTGTACATTGGCGGAATTCGTGAGGGTGACTCTCGATTTGTTAACTAGGGAATGATAATAGTTTAATCACATTATCGCATTGGGTGTGAACCTGTCAAGATAGTGTAAGATTGTATAAATAAATAAAAAAATAAACACTGACTTTAAATAGCACTTATATCAGTATTATACAATTTTCTTGATTTCTCAAACATAAAAGTTCAATATCAAATGTTTTATTTATTTATTAGTGCAGAATTCAGAGTAAATTAAATATAATGTAGGTTGTCGTCGAGGTCGATATTCTTGTTATATTGACTGCTACCGACATCACTACGTGTCATGACATGATTAACAAAGGAAATAAAAAAGCAATGTTGTTTTATGAGCTTTATTCACGTATAAAAGTCTGTCACGTAGTCGTGACCGTGGCATGCTGGGCACATTTTGGTTTGTCATCTATACACGACTGTGGCGGTCAAAGGGTTAAACCTTTGACCACCATGTAAAATTTCATCTATCTTGCCCCAAACGCCGCGACCGTATTACAAATCATTTATCGTACGATTGGCTAGTGATGTGTAACACGTAAAATATACAGTAGTAATATTAAATATTTTGAAGTGAAATTATGGTTAACTTACGTTTAATCATGTTATTTTTAAGAAATAAAATATTGTTTATAGTTTTAAAGACCTTAACAATAAACAAGCAGTAAAAACATCTAATTCAAAGTAAGATTTTGGTAACGATTTCTTTAAAAGCATCGAACTTTTGGCAACACTAGTGGACGCTTTAAAGCGTCTTTGGCGGCAGTAACAAGTCTTTCTGTGAGATTTACTTAAAACTACTAGTGTTGTTAGTTTTAGTTATCGAATATATTATATTAAAAATTAAATAGAAAAATATATGTCAGCACGACACCTCCATCGAATAAGTATTCATGATAATGTTACTATTAAATGAAACAAAATGCATCTCTTGATGAATCTATTTTTTTTTTTTTATAATAATAATATTCCACAACTTTCACACAACGCCATCTAGTCTCAAACTAAGCAGAGCTTGTGATATGAGTACTAGACAACTGATAAACATACTTATATATTTCTAAATACATACATATTATAGATAATAACACCCAGACACAGAAACAAATGATCGTGCTCATCACACAAACATTTGTCCTGGGTGGGAATCGAACCCACGACCTCCGGCCTAGTAGTCAGGGTCACTAACCACTAGACCAACAGGCCATTTATTATTGCGTTATTAAAAAATGGATGGAATGGATGGGCGAATGGAAAATACATACCTACTGTGTATTTTTATTCGTGATAGACACGAAAACATGTAACGCATAGTGTTACTTTACATACCTTGCACCAAAATCGCGTATCATGTCTTTTGCGACTCAAACTGCATTGTTTGCATTTTTTTTTAAATTAATCTTTATTGTACCTGTTGGTTATTTTATAGTAGCCAAATAAACATTTTTATAATGTACGCTCATCGCTATAAATTACGACAATTAGGCGTACAGAGGGAATTTAAAACTTACCTTTACTTTTATCCATTATTTTTCACAAGAAGAAACGACCTCACAAATTTTCACTATTAAAACAAGTAAGTACCTAAGTGGCAGAACTTTCGAGAAGTAGATTAGGTAGTTATAAAGAAATAATCATCTACCCACTTACATTCTCATCACTAGTCGGCGCATTAAGACGTCCATGGCGTTGAGGGTAGATCTTTTTTTACTTAAAGAGCTTTGTCCATTCTCGGCTTCACGTGGACACGACGCTCGAAAAGAAACAAATTTATCAAAAATTATGTTTAGTTTTTAAACGCTTATTTATTCTATATTTTTGTATCAACTTGCACCCACGAATATTGTATTTAATAAGTACTGAAATTGTTTTATGCTTCGACATATTGACAGTACCCGACCTTCATAATTAATAGTGATACCAACAAATTAATCGTATATTTTAAAATAATTATTTACAAATCGATTCTAATTGTTATTTCTGAAGTTCAACTAAGTCCTCCTCATTCATATAAGAGTCTAGAGTTTACAGTCAATTAAAGCTGTTATTTTTAATCATTTTTTACATTATTTCGAACACGTTTTATCCATATATTTGGAAAACAAAAATATTTAAAAGTATCGAAGTTGGTCAATGAATTTCGATTTTTAATCGATCTATTATATCGATTAAAAAGTCTTATGTCAATGTCAGTTGTCACTTCAAGTCACTTGTCAATCTTGTCATTCAGTTTGATGCTTGGTATCATGAACATTGTTTGCCTCGTTTTACTGTGATTATTTTCCAAGTATTGTTTTGGTATTGAAAATGGACGCTGATACCCTTTCTCACGTTGGCCTCGGCACGCCTATGAACTTCGACGCCAATCTTATCGTTGACCCAAGCTTGAATATGGATATCAAGCTCGTCGACCTGAATCGTATGGATACGAACTATATAGGCAATTTCGCTTCAACTCCTGCCTGTGGTGGAAACTGTGCAGATACGATGTGCGAATTGTGGTAGTAATATCACGTAAAGGAGAAGGCATACCCTCGATCTTGAGGCAGTGCAATCTGATAAAGCAGTGGGTCACTCCCAAGTGGTACGTTTGCATCCATCGTCTAAAAGTGTATTTTGTCTACATATTACATGAAAATGAAAATAACAGTCAGGGATGACATTCTATCAAGCAGTATTGCTGCAACTGCATAGTGAGTCGAAGAACAATGGGTTGCTGCGCTCATGTAATGATTATAATTTGATTTTTAAGCTGGGCAAGATACCAAGATAACATATTATCCACCTGCCCAGCTTGTAGACAACATATTACTAAGTTATGCGTCAGAATATTAAGAAAATGTAGAAATAAAAATGTGTTTTATTTCAAAAAAATAAGTAAGGAAAACAAGTCTTACAAACATCATGATACAATCATATTACAATATTCTCTTTCCTACTGGTATTATCTATTAAATCTCTATTATATTTACACTTAAAGTGCCTGTTCACACCAAGCCAAATTCCCATACAAAGTGGACAATGTCCTTTCAGCGTTCATGTTAAAGGTTTTACCGAGTTAAATATAGACTTTTTATACTTTTTATTTAACTGAAGCTGAATAAGGAAAAGTAAATATGTCTGTGTATGTAAAGATCAAGTTTAAAAATCAAGTACTTGTTAAGCATTTGACCTATCAAACATTTTGACGTCTTAAGTCGTGGTCGGCGATTGTGCCCAGTTTTTTGGTGACGCTTTAAGACAAAGGGTTAATTAGCCCCTAAAACTCAACATGTGGGTAATAATTTTTCATATTTTCTATACAAAAAGTGAAAAATTTCATATAAAACTCGTCGAGGCTGCACCCCCTGCGCGCCTTCGGCTCTAAAAAAAATCACGGGGTAAGGCAAACAAGTACCACGTGGAGTCGCGATTGTCAAATTCGATTATAGTTGTGAAAAAATTATTTTTAAATTTAGAGAATTATTTGCAGAATAGCTATACGTAAGGAATTTTAGTGATAGTTTAGTTCGTAGGTATTAAAGGATGAATTCGAAGCTTGGCGCAGAGGGCACGCTTTTTCTATGTTGATGTGGCGGTCAAAATGTTAAAATAAAATTCCTAATATTTCGATATTATTAATAAATATCGGTTGCGTAGCTCTAGTGCAGAGGCGAGCAAATTATAAAAGCCGTGCCAGCTACGCCACTGTCATCATAAGGTGACAAGAAAGTACGTCATGATTGAACATAGTGCTGTGATGGTATTAACTTGGTTTTATCGATTGTTGTTTTGAATTGTGTATTTAACGACGAAACTGTGACACATAACATTATCATTTCTGTCCTAAAGAACAAAGCCGGATGAAATAAAACTCCTGTATATATATTTCCGATATAGTAACCTTTTATTAAAAATATACTTTATGTTAAAAAATAAATAATTAGTGCTTTATCGATATAATTTTGAACTCACTACAATTTTGTAGGTATTAAAGGTTGAATTCATAGCTTGGCGCTGAGGGCACGACTTTGCTTTTTTGACGTGGCGCTCAAAAGGTTAAAAGCTGAAGTGGGTATGCACCGTGATGTGGTCGCAGTAGACAAGGGGCTCACCCCGCTCTCCATGGCTAAAGAGATCTGGCGCAAACCTGTGGTACTTACTACCGATGACCGCAAGCAGGTATGGCAAAGCAAGGAGCTTCACGGACGCTTCTATCGGGCTCTACACGAGCCTGGTGTAGATTTCTTAGCGTCCGTATCCTGGCTACGTTTCGGTGACCTGTTTGGGGAAACTGAAGGTTTTGTTTGTGCAATTATTGACGAAGTTATTTTGACGAATAACTACCGAAGACATATTATGAAGGACGGGACGGTTGACGTGTGTCGGGCATGCCACCGTCCGGGTGAGTCCATCAGATATATCTGGTTGTTCTCATCTGGCTAACGGAGAGTACTTGCACAGGCATAACCAAGTGGCCAGGATTATTCACCAGCAACTTGCTTTGAAACACAAACTTGTGGACTCTGGGGTACCGAATTACAAGTATGTGCCCGACCCAGTTCTCGAAAATGACCATGTCACGTTGTACTGGGATCGGTCTATCATCACTGACAGGACTATTGTCGCCAATAAGCCTGATATAGTGGTGATAGATCGATTAGCGCGCCGCGCAATGATTATCGATGTTACCATTCCACTAACGAGAACCTCGTGAAAGCTGAGAAAGAGAAACAAATAAAATATCTCGACTTAGCACACGAGGTTGTTGACATGTGGAATGTGACCTCGGCTGTCATTGTGCCGATTGTCGTAACGGCCAATGGTCTGATGGCCGAAAGCCTCGACCAACATCTCTCAAGGCTGTCGTTAGGCGGTTGGATCAAGAGCCTGATTCAGGAGGCAGTACTCCTCGATACGGCTCGTATTGTGAGGAGGTTCCTGTCTCTGCAGCCCTAACCACCGGTAGCTTGGACCTTGCTCCCGATACCGGCGGACCTCTATTTTTTTATATTTTTAAATGTTTTTTTGTATATATTTTTATTAGAAATATTTAAAAATGTAAATAGATATGAAAGAAAGTAAATAAATGAAAATTACTCATTTTCTCGCTTTAGTTACCAAATCTTTAACGGCAAGAGAAGAAAGAGAGACGTATTTTTTTAAATCGGCGAATTTACTTCAAGTTATACAGGTAGTCAGTCTACACAACACATTTAATTCCGAAATCTCGTGACTTCCTTCAATGTCAATAAATCCTTCATACAATGTATACAAAATATTGTAAAACATTTTAAAAGAGAAACTATGGACTTTCTTGCTAATTCTTCTCCATACGAAAGTACCTTTTGAAAAGGGCTAAAATCAATTCCATGTTTTCTTGTAAATTTTGACATTCAAAAGTGCCTTTTATGTGCCTAATAGGCATATGCGTCACCGCCGCCGCCGCCGGTGGGTCTGAAGCACGCCGCCACCGCCGGTCACGGAGCCGGCGTGAAATCGGCGTGTCTTTTTAAGTTTATTTCATTGGCAATGTTGTTTCGATCAATGTTGCTCTTTTATATAGTTTAGAAATTCAATCTAATTTGCTGGACATAAATGGCAACGAATATTTACCAATTAGTAAACTAAAAAATAATGTTTCAAAAACTAAACCACCGTATGCCATTAAATAGTATGATTGTGTCAGCTGCTCTGCTTGATCCTAGGTTTCGGGGGCTACATGAAATTGATATTTACCTAGAAACAATTGGCCGAACCAGAGTGTCATATTTTTCGCGAGAAATTCGGATTAATCTAAAAGATTTCGATCTAAAATGCACGACGATCTAAAATGCAAACAGCAAACAGATATATCTAATTCCCATTATTCCCAAGAATGAAAGTGCACGTGAACTTCAATTATTGCTTCAGTTGTCCAAAAACATTCTTCCACGTCTTCTAGTATAGATACTGTTACAAATCTAATTGAAACGGAATGTTGGAATTACTTCGCGGCAGTGGATGCTGGAGATCTTTCTGATGGAGATCTTCGCATGTACTGGCGTGAACGACGATTTCCTTTCCCTTGTTTAAGCACATATTCGCAATCTATCTTGTGTGTTTCGGTAGCAGGATTGACCCTGCATGCAAAACCTAGCACATGGCATCCAAATAATATTGATAAAATTTTATTTATGCATGATAATTACAATTCGTGCAAAGATTTTGATAAATAAGTGTATTATTAATGTAACGTGTTGTTTTTTCTAAAAATAAAAGGTAATAGAATCTGAATTAATTTTCTCCTCTCTGAAGTCTAAATCAAAAGTCTTGACGCCGATTTCACGCCGGTTACGCCGCCGCCGCAGTCTAAATTTTAACATCACGTCGCCGCCGCCGACTAAATTTTAACATCACGTCGCCGCCGCCGTCTAAATTTTAACATCACGTCGCCGCCGCCGACTAAATTTTAACATCACGTCGCCGCCGCCGTCTAAATTTTAACATCACGTCGCCGCCGCCGACTAAATTTTAACATCACGTCGCCGTCGCCGTCTAAATTTTAACATCACGTCGCCGCCGCCGACTAAATTTTAACATCACGTCGCCGCCGCCGACTAAATTTTAACATCACGTCGCCGCCGCCGTCTAAATTTTAACATCACGTCGCCGCCGCCGTCTAAATTTTAACATCACGTCGCCGCCGCCGTCTAAATTTTAACATCACGTCGCCGCCGCCGACTAAATTTTAACATCACGTCGCCGCCGCCGTCTAAATTTTAACATCACGTCGCCGCCGCCGTCTAAATTTTAGAATAAATAAAATTAAATCGGAGCAAACCTCTAGTGCCTAATTGAAATAAATGTTTTGACATTGAATTCTTTTCGCCCCGCAGTGTTCCCGCGACGACGTAGCTTCGAAGCTGGGTGTGAAGATCGAAGACGTGCCGGCAGCGCACATCTCGAACCCAAAGACTTTGGAGTTCCAAGTAGTCCGGACCCTTCTGCTACCAGGGCTGCTGAAGACTCTAGCAGCTAACAAGAAGATGCCTTTACCACTGAAGCTGTTTGAAATTAGCGATGTTGTGTTGCAGGATAAGAGTGCGGGTGAGTGTTTTATAACGCATCCTAGTCTTTATACAGGCCAAATCCAAATCATAAGCAATCAAGTCCAATAAACGAAGCCGAATGTGGTTAGTACGAAATCAACACGAACGAATACAGAAAGATGCGCAGTAAACGAAGAAGCGTAACGTATTGAAGTTAATGATGTGTGCGACAGCGAAAAAGTAGCGTCACTATCTGTCTTGCTCACATTTCGTCAACTGGTTCCCTCCATTTCACTCAAACTAGAAAGGCTTGAGGAAAGCGTTGGAGTACACAAAAATAATTTTAGACAGGTAAGGAAAATGAATTTACAATGGCGACTTTTTTAAAGAAATAAAAAAAAATCCATAATTTAATAAATAATCTTGAAAGTGTTAGACTATTTTGGAATCCTTATTAAATGCGCCAACTTTTAAAGTTACTTGCCAAACTCGTGTAGTACATTTTTTTTCAGTACAATCATTTAAAACTAGGCAAAGTATTTATTTTGAATATTTGGTTCGGAAAAAATTACATTTCCTTCTGACTTGGAGGAGTTGGCTGTTAAGCAACAGTTTTCAGAAGCATTATTCAGGATTACATAATAAAAAGAAAATTTTAAAAAAGTTAAAATTTGTAGCAACAGGATTTAAAAGACCGTCACAGAGAGGTTTCTTGTTTTTTTTTTTTATAAATACCCGTAATTTTTAAAATACATAGCAAAGATTTTTTTTTATATTTTTCTGTTAACTATTATGACTTGACCTATCACCCGATTCCGGCTTGACGTCGACTTCTGGGACATCCTGTATCCTTAAAACCATTGGAAAGCAACTTCTGTGATGTAAGTGGTTTTTCATTGGAGGAATATTAGTCTATCAGGACATCTTGTGTTAAATGTAACAGTTTCTCCAAGGCGTTGAAATAAGTCGGAGTGCATTTAAAAAAAAATTACAGCATTCAAATATGTATAGTCGCGGTTTAAAAATGGTTATCAGTTTTCAAATTAGATTCTTTATCACACTGTGTGCAGTAAAGTCTAAAATGCTACATTATCTTGGTATTTATTACATTTTAATAGTTGTGAAGCATCTATTCTAACAAAGAGTATTAATGACTTTTTGATGATGAAACTCATTTAAAAGTTGATACATTAACACACAGCTGGTAATCTTAGAACAAAAAATCATGGCATTAATAGACGTATTTTGTCTATGGGTGCATTCTAAAAAGTGACAACCACCCCTCGTCCCTTTCCCCTTTGTCGCCTGGTGGTTGTAAGTCTATCGTAGTCTGTGGTTGTCTACATCCGTGCTACAGCCGCACATCCGCCATTACAGTAGTACTACTTAGTCTGTGGTGGTCTGTCTGAAACTGTCATGAAGACTTCTGATAATTTAGATTTGATTTACAATATATTTCTTTTAACCTCTCACATTGTCTCCTGTATTAATGTAATAGTTTAACTTGCAGTATGTTCCACAAGTTTAGTATTATTTTGTGAATTGCGGTAGTTGACGAAATGATGTCAATATTTACTTTTTCCCCAAGACCAAGTTACAGGACTTCAAAAGTGAAAAACATGCACGCATTATGAGTGTCTTAACGTTTTGTGAAGAAGTTTATCGCCTAGAGACATATATGTAAGGCCTCGTCTGTGTGTTGGTGCCTATCCCACGTACGTTGTTTTAAGACGACAAAGCAGTTAATCAAACTGCACCGTGACCACTTGCACAGGTAAGAACCTCAATATCACGATCATATTTTTATCATTGACAAAAATGCAGTAATCAACGATCCTATCAGTAATCCTTATTGAGCGAGTCCGTGTAGCACTATGCAGATATTTCTGGTTTTACAATCTGCTAAAACTCGTTTTCCTAATATTTACTTTACTTCTCCTCACTTTTACAGATGCAGTTATTCCTGAAGTTACTAGTCTCAAGAAGAAGAAGTAGTCTGAACAAGGCATGTTGTTTTAATGGAACAAAAACTCTGTCAGCAAATTATATTGGGAGTCATGGGATATACTGGAATAATAATACAGTGCTCAATCCACCAACACAAAACGGGTCTTTGAATTTTTTACATGAAAACGCCAATAATTTTCCGATCAACCCAATAGCAATACTGTTGTGAATTTGTAAAATCGTAGAAGCAATTTAAATTCAGTTATAAAGCTTGAAGAGTACCCAAAAATTTCTGTATTAATTTGTTGTATGAAAACTAAATAAAAGTAAAAGTTTATGATATCAAATGCATTTTATTCACTACGATTTCCAATTCTTACACTCGTGGGTGCGCGTGGATTAAGTTGCTTAAAAGGCTAGTTCAAACTATTTCATTCAAACTATTCTGGGTTTCTATTCTGGTATATTTTAGGTGTAAATGTAATAAAAATTTATTTATTGAAATAAAAAGGCCAGTTTAACTCTGCAACAAAGGGCTGAAATATTATTTCTCTGTGAAGATGTCTTGAATATTAGTGCTATATCACGAGAACTTGACTCACCGTGAGATTTTGGATGCGGCGTCATGGCGAAGATGGGCAAATAACTGATCATAGGAGCAATTCAGGATGACGGCCGATACTAACCGCCGCCCAAATAACCGATATGGTTCGACATTACGAAGAGCACGGATGTGAGTCCTCGGACGGCTTGACGAGCTTTGCACCCAGTTATACTACACTACAGACATCATGCTGTTAAAGTGGAACTCAAACCTCACCACAAAACTGCCCGACTTAATTTTGCGCGACAGTCTTGATTTTGATTGGTCGATTTACCGACGAAAAACTTTTAAATCCACATCCAGTCCAATCGGAACTTTATGTCGTTATATTCGCACTCGGTATGATGAAGCTCATATCGTGCCTCAAAATGAATCTAGTCGCAAAACAGTCAACTTATGGGATGGATGAGCCACGACGACGTCGGAGAACTGACGTCATTAGAAAGTAGGGCTACTGCGATAATTATGCGTCGCCTTTGGAAGAGGTGATGCTGCCTACTGTGCGCGTGGTGTATCCTGCAGCAGAATCCCCACAAATTGATTACGTTCTGAATAATGCACCGATACACACGGCCCGGACTAGTACGGCGCGTGGTTCAACGTGCACCGTGACAATCGTCTCATTCAGTGGCCTGCTCGGTCAGCAGATATGAACCCTATTGAAAATCTGTGGGGCATAATGGTTTAACGCTGAGATTGTCGGAACACAAGAAACCCTGAAACTCTTAGATCACATTGTGCACGGATATGGGATGATGTCAGAGGGCTGATTTATGTGCGCGCCTTGTCGCAACTATGCGAGATAGACTACGTGCCGTCATAGCTGCTGATGTAGGCTATACTAAATATTAAAACAATAAATTGTTGATAGAATCTGATGATGAAGCCGGAAGGTAGGCACCGGAAGTCCGTAATAAAACAATTCAAGCGGTTTTTAGGCTCATTGGAATTGTCATGAGATGCACTCTGGCATGTTAGGGTCGGCTGCCAGTCTAACCGGATCCAGCTAGGGAGGGGGGGGGGGGGGGGGTTGCGGGATGTTCGAAAGAGTTACCGTGGCCCCGGCACAGGCAACAGAAGGAACACGGGTGGGTTTTAGTCAGTAAAAGTCTGACACGCCCTCCCGCTCCGCCCAGAGCGGGAGAAGTCATTTGATGATTTCCCATCCACAAAAAAAAAAAAGTCTAACCGGATGCAGCTGAATACCAGTATTGCACTCTGGCTATAAATGATTTTAATGTTGAGTCGTACCTATGTTATGTGTGGCCTTGATTTTCAGAAGACAGATTTCGTCAACGATCTGTCATTGTGTGATTGATTAAATAATTTGTTGGCGACGGCGTCCAAACCTGATAAAATTATGCCTTTCAAACTTCTGACATGACTTAGCGCGACATTATAATATTTGCCTTTTTGCAAAGTTTTTATTTTATCCTGTGGTCGCATATAAATTTGGTCAAATTCTGATGAGTGGTTTTTGAGTTAGCTTCAATAATACGTATTTTTTTCCATTTAGTGTATATAACTTTTAGTTGTAATAACTTCCTGTCACTGTTATTTACTTAGCAAGTAGTGGTATATGAATTTGGGTGAGGTAGGTACTACAACTAAAAAACTTATTTATAAAAAAAAAACCGAATTCCAAGTAAAACACTACATAGTGTAAAATAACTTTAATTTTGGAAGTCGTTGGCAAAAAACGAACATACTAAACCAAAGACACCGACTTTAGGTTTATAATTCATTAACGTTTTGTATAAATTGGCTGAAATATGATGATATGATGATTGTTGAAGATGTCGGAAAAAATCATGCCGACTGGGAGCTTTCTGGCGAGCGCCGCGTAAACAGAGTACCTATTACGGAACTTAAGGTACTTTTAATTGCATGATATTTATATTTTATATAAATATAAATATTCATTGATATTTTCCGAAATGTACGCGGGCGAAGCCGCGGGCAAAAGCTAGTAGACATTATAATTCTTAGGTATTATGAAAATCGGAACATCGAAATTCGAAACAAAATATTTCGGAGTACCTATTTGGGTGTTCCCTCAAATTACATACAATATCATCGACCTTGTCACATAGACGTGTGCATGCAATTATAAACTTTAAGTTGGTGAGCATTTTCAGACCACGTGTATCCCGGGTACAGTTAATTTAAGATCTTTAAAAAGAGGTTTACATGAAGTCAATTATGGTCGCACATCACAAAGAGCACAGATACATTGTTTTTGGGACGGAACTCGCAACCGGCGTGCGTGTATGACCAGATGTATGAATGTAAACGAGGCAAAAGGAGTATGTAAGGATCGTAGCAGGTGGCGTTCTGTAGTTTCTGCCTACCCCCATGGGAAGAAGGCGTGAGTTTATGTATGTATGTATGTAAGAACAGAATTTTGTATTTTATAATTAATATTTATTTATTTCCAAAACACTGGCGACTACGAAAACCACTCGGGGTTTATCTGCGTGCTGGCAAGCCGTTCTTTTAAATCTTAAAACAATGAATATTATGACAATGGCCATGTCATACATAACTAAACTTTATCACAGCCATCCTCATATTTGTCACGTCATCCTCTTATCATCAGTCGGGGTTGCGGGATGTTCGAAAGAGTTACCGTGGCCCCGGCACAGGCACCAGAAGGAACACGGGTGGGTTTTAATCAGTAAAAGTCTGACACGCCCTCCCGCTCCGCCCAGAGCGGGAGAAGTCATTTGATGATTTCCCATCCAAAAAAAAAAAAACCTCATATCATCAGGTTCCTTTGTCGCGTTACAACATCTGCTTCTACCTTCCACATCCTTTCCGCGATGTAGGATAGGACAAAGGAAACAAAAGCTGTCAGTCTAATCTAAATATGGAATGTAGGTGACTGTTCTAGTAAGTACAAGGACAGTGTATTCAGAATGAATAAATATTTACATAATTTTATGTGTCAAGTAAAAACACAAACCTATTTTAACTAACTAATTAATTCATTAATCAACTTGTATCAACTAATCGAGCAAACCTGAAATAAATACGCGAGTAATAAAATAACCGTAGATCATTCATAATTTTGTGTTTACGTGTGCAAAATTAGCGTTCTCTCAATCTATGTTAAGATATTGCTACATATGGGTCTTAGAAAGTTCCTTCTTAGCATTTGGAATAGTATTTATTGAACAAGAAAATCTGATCTCACCAATAAATATTTTGACGGGATCTCCGAATTTGCAGGATATACTACTACACCCATTCTTTATTTACAAATCCATGCAAAGCCAGGGCAAATCGCAAATGCCTACCTATTATCGGTTAGAATAATAGAATAAATCTACCGTCTATACTTCGCATACTCAAAGCGCGCCAGCAATATGACTATTGACCTAATTTACAAGATTCTTCGAATATATTATAATAACATAATAATTGGGGCAAATGTGCGAAAACGATATTTTCGTTTGTCCCCAATGTGTCATCGGTGTGTAACATTTATATTAAGAGTCCATAATACCTCAGCTCAAATTCATTCTTTCTTTATCTCGCTCGCGGGCAGAGTGAGGGCGAGACTGAGTGGGATGTTGGGTGGCAGGGAACACCGCGCCGATAGTTTAGGTAATTTCTTTTTACGAAAAATAAGGGTACTTAATTTAAAAAAATAAACAACATAGTATCTACTTTATATTTAGTTCAGTTATTATGCAAAGTTTCATGATCTAATTTGATGTATTTTTTGAATACTAGCGCCGCTAGTAATTTGTAATTTTTTCTATCGAGAAAATTTTATGGAATCGTGTTTTTGTCAAAAATAGTACTTGACATTAATCCTCAATTTTACCATATATTTATTTCAAAATTAATGCTGCAGTGTTTTCGATATAATGGAAGATAATGCTAAGCTGTCTGAGGTAGGATAGGCCCTTAATCCAGGTAGTCTGCGCGATTAAGGCATTGTGCAGACCAAACGTATTGTCGGCCTGTGACCGTGAGCGCGCGTTACGCAGTTTATCGCTTTTCCATATACAAGGTCAAAGGGTCAAGGGGTCATTGTACTCATCATTATGAACAACTTCTACTATGGGACCAAACCTGAAATCGCAAAAAAATCTGCTGCTCCCTACATTTATGTTCGCATACCTCGTCAAAATGTAGGGAACAGCTGATTTTTTTTTCTCGATTTCAGGTTTGGTCCCATAGTAAAAGTTGTTCATAATGATGAGTAGGTATAATGACCCCTTAAGAGGTTGTGCGTTATTTATGTTACACCTTGTATGTATATATTTCTCTTTTTTATTTTCAGCTTCTGTTAAACTGATTACTATGGTAAATGGTAAAGGATATTTGTTGTATGACGGTTACACGTATAAGAAGTGTGGAGGCAAGAAATGGTTTTGCTCAAACTACCGTTGCAAGTCCTATGTTAAATTAAACGAATTCAACGGCAAGATAGTGATTCTTGAAACGTCGGTGGCGATGGCGTTAACTGTGTTACACCTTGTATATTTAACTTCTCGTTCACACCGAACCGACTATACGCTATTACGCAGTGCGTTGTCACACTGGGGCTGACAGTGAGCATACTCACAGTCGGCGGCGGACAATACGTTTGGTGTGTACGATGCCTAAGATAGATTGAGTGAATGAAGAACATAATTATCTTTGGCAAATGGCAATTCTATCCCGAGTCTCATAAGCGAGTTAGTTATTCATCCTCATCATAATTTCAATTTAGGTACATATTTGGGGTCGGCGCAGTCGATACCCCTCTATCAGCCGCAGCGCCAGTATTCAATCATGTTTCAAACAATCCATCCATCCATTGTTTTCTTATACACTTTATTACTTATGGAGTTGCCATCTACGTGGATAAGTACTTAAACTTTTCTCACAACATGACCATCCTTCCGATAAAATAATTTTTTCGTGTTGAAAACCTAAGGTATGACGCGGCTACTGACTGACCTGATTGCCGTGAGCTTCACAGCAGACATCTTCTCAATATAATCAAGATCTAATACGTAACCTCAAACGAGGTACACAGGTAGCTTATCATTTCACTAATCAGGATTACGACGCAGTAGCGAACACAATACATAGGTACTGTACCTACTGAATCATAGCACGATTACCGACATCCATATCAAGTTTCATGTTGATTGAATGATTAGACATCTGCTAGAATTACAATGCTATTAAAATCATGACGAGCTACTACCACTCACTGTTATATAGATTTTATTGAATCAAAGAAATAAACTTTAATTCGACTTTTTTTGTTGATCGATCTTAGGTACTGAACGTAATTTCCTAGTTTGGCTCTTGAGTACCTAAATGAGTCCTGTCCATTACAAAACTTCGTAGTACATAGCTCAGTCTAGATTTGTGCGGTCGGGTAAATGACAATTAGGTTCGCCCCTTTTTAAATGGGTCTTGAAACGTTTACAGGTGAATTGTGAGTACCATTATGGCGGGCTACTTTGACTCTAGGGCACAACTTCGGCCGAAATCTTGACAAATGTTTGACTGCCCGCCGTGTCGCGACCACACAACCGAACGTCGTATTCCTTCGGTAACTAATAGATGGCGATATAGACGCGTACTTGCGGAACTGTTGTCTGGATTTACTGACACTAAACATTTGTCTCGATTTGGCCCAAAGTTTATGCCCTAGAGTCAAAGTAACCCGCCATGACTGTATACTACTGCTGCACCCTAATTGCGTAACACACTATCAATCACTATCTGAATGATTTTGAAGGATATTCCTAATCCATTGCTTCATATGCTCGAAAAATTTGTCTGCTCAACAACGTAAAAAACGCAATGAATGTTGTTGAACTTTCAAAATGAAACCGAATCCTACTGTAAGCCTGTTACGCAATTGCCCCGCTGTACTCTACCCCCTCTAATACAATCGTGAAGTTACGTTTGTTTTATTTTGCAACATGGCTCATCCTCAAAGGCCTTTACGTTAAATTTCCTTCTTTCTCTTCAGAAACGGGTGCTCGCAACGAGCGTCGCCTATGCGCGGTGCACTGCGGGCGCGCGGCCGGCTTCCAGTTCGTGCACGGACTGCTCGACAGGGTCATGGCGCTGTTAAGGGAACCCTGGAACAAGGACACCGGCTACTACTTACAGCAGTGCGAAGGTATGGACAGTTGCTTGTTGTATAGAGGGAAGGGAAGGCTTGTCTTCAGTTGAAATTTGTATGTACTTTTTTACTAATAAATATGTTTCATTTGATTTGATAAAGCCAATACCAGACAGAGTGAACGGTTCATTTATGTTTCATTTCACGATCAAACGACACCGACCAAATTATATAGGAATAGACGTTCATTTTCTCCTTTCATTTTATTTTTTCCGGTCATTCGGTAGGCGTGTGAAAGATGCAGACCGCCGAAATCCGACATCGTTGGTTCGGCGCACTAATTAATTCATTTATCATTTTTGATTTATTGTGTGTTCAGACGTTTCACTTCGAGTGAAAGATGAAATGAAAGGCAAAAAATAACAAAAAATCAAGCGTCTGATATCGGCTTTAGTGAAGGTTTCTGAAAGCCAGATCAAAACGAAGTTTCCTATTGCTCGCTCATGGAAAGAGCTCTATAATTTACTTCCTTGATCTGAATCTACTGCTATATATCAGTCTTTTGCTGTTAGAACGAGAAAGTAATTGCCTACTATTTACAAATCATGCAAGACAGCATCAGCATCGCGACTTAGTACGAACATAGCGAAACTATTTATATGTAATATTACGACTCGTCACTCCAACTACCTGTAGAAAAATCAGAAAACCAAGCGATATTTGTCCAAAATTGGGATATAGAGTGAGGACCACGAGTTTTTAAATAACTAATGTGTACAGCGTGTACTTTTTTATGTTCAATCTTTTATTACATTTTATTTGGTAAAAGTACACCCACGTTTCGCGCGAGCCTATTGCCATCAACCGGATACAAATCCAGACTCCAGGCTGCTACTGAGAAATTTAATGTTATTGCAGTACCTACCTATGTGCCCCTTTCGGATCGGACAGGGTTTTTGTTACATGTTGTATAGTTCTAAAAATCATATTTAGATGGAGTATGTTCCCAGTGTCCCCGTAATAATTCAAAGTTATGTGTTCGCAGACCTCGCTTACTTCCCCGGGCGCTGCGCCGCGGTAGTGTTGCGCGGGCGCGTCATCGGCAAGGTGGGCGTCATTAGTCCCTCCGTGCTGGCCGCCTTCGACCTCACCAACCCCTGCTCCGCGCTCGAGATCAACATACAACCCTTCGTTTAAAACAAATTTATTTATTTTTAAAAACTGATTAAAATATGATTTTAATATATAGGTACGTATTGTTTTTTTTTTTTTTTTTGCTAAGTGTAGGATCATCATAAACAAACTGGTCGTGTGCGTTACCCCAGACAGAAAAGTAGGTAATTAGTAACAGGTGGGGCAAAATAATGTCATAACGTGTGTGCCAAATTTTTTGCAAATGGCGTAAATGTCATTGTGATTTGATCATAGATATCCGGAGATATGCCTTCACTCTATATTTGTTAAAGTTCAGGTGTAGCCACCTTATTCCCACTCTTGAAACTCACACAAAAACAAAAGGAATAGATACGGCACACATGATGCGTTTCTCGCACGCACACAAGAAAAAATGCGTAACATCTTGTGCCATCTTATTACACACATGCATTTCTTGCCTCAACTAGTTGGTATAAATATTTGATTGATAAAAATATCGATGAAACCCGACTACAAAAAAAAAGGTGTTTTTTGGGCGTACATATTATTTTGTGTTGTTTTCTATAATATCGCTATACTAACCGAAGACTACCAATTTTGGTATATTGTCAAGAATTTGTGAAAGGAAGATAGTACAGGGAATTCTAATTTGGGACAAAGTACTCAACTCAGTTGGTATCTGATAGTCTGTAAACATTTTAACATACATACATACATAAACTCACGCCTTCTTCCCATGGGGGTAGGCAGAAACTACAGAACGCCACCTGCTACGATCCTTACATACTCCTTTTGCCTCGTTTACATTCATACATCTGGTCATACACGCACGCCGGTTGCGAGTACTACGCACCTGACCTTTCTGAAGAACATCACCAATAAGGTCACTATATGTCTTCCTAGGGCGTCCCCTTCCGGCGTTTCCACTCACATCTGCCGTGTAAATACCTTTTGTTAGTCGACTTTCATTCATCCTCTCAACATGACCAAACCATCTAAGCATACTCTTTTCAATTTTTGTCACTACATCTTCTTTTAAACCGCACCGTTGCCTTATCACATCATTTCTCAGTCTATCATTTATAGTCACACCACACATGCTTCGCAAGGAACGCATTTCCACAGCATTTATTCTACTTTCATGCTTCTTTTGCCATACCCAACATTCACTTCCATACATAAGCGTAGGCACCAGCACACCATTGTGAACAGCCAGTCGGGCCTTTTTGGACATTAACTGGTTGGTCACAACTGCATGTATAGCACCATTCACTTTATTTCCCGCATTTACTCTCCTTTCCACATCTTCAAATATTACTTATATGATTAAAAAAAATATGTAGATGTAGTAGACATATACCTACATTTATTTTTACGATGGAAACACTTTATAATGGCCGGCACGAGTCGTGAGCACAAATTCCGTCTTAACTTTAACTGCCCTTGTCACCGTGCTCTTGTATTCTATTTTCTATCTGTATATAAATATGCTTGTTCATACATTGACTTCATTGCTCCCGCCCGTGTGCAACCTGCTGTGATAGGAAATAAGATTCGTTAGGTTTAAGAGTAGAGTTTGTGCTCATGAATCGTGCCGGCAACTATACTAACGCCATTTCAAGATTAACGCAACCATATTTACTTGAAATCTCTGGGTGCTTTATTTATATAAATAGAGATTCATGAACATGTTCTTTTTCTGCTTTTCGATGTAGTATATTATATTCAGCAATAAAACCAAACCAAGTAAATATATAATACATTTGTTTGTAAATAACATTTAAGTAAATCAGTTTCTTTCAATATTTTTATCTCACGAAGCAACACGCGCTTTTCTTGTGGTTACCAAGTGTACAAACAAGCAGTGAATGAATGCGTGACGACGAGTAGCGTCAGCACATAACACACACGCACACATACGAGTACACACCCACTCTTCCGACTTCGCCATTGTCTCGGACGGTACCGAGAGGTCCTGACGGTACTGTTTCAAATATGTATCTTAATTTGAGTTTAGGTACTACCCACTCAAAACAATCCTCTTGAAAGTGGGAAGAACAAAATTAAATTACACTTTGGTTTGTGGGAAACCAATTATTTTCCCTGTCTGTTGCATCTATCCATATATGTTTAATTTCTGGATTTTTCAGGAAACTGAAATAAAATGTATTAATTCTTGTAAAACAGGTTCTCAAATATAATTTCTTGTTTCAACACTTTTATCGACAACCATGTCTCAATGCTGCCTACTACTAAAGCATCATTTTGACATGCGTCAGTCATTAGAAAATATTTCTTAACTAGATATTTGTAAAATCCTTAAATATTATAATTAATGCAGTGATTTTTACTTACCAGTGGTAGGACACGCCACTTGTCTTAAGGCTTGTTGTAATTGTCCTATTTTTCCAAATAAGCACGGAACAATTCGGCATTTTGTAAAAATACGTAATGAGTAATGACACTACACGTTCCGATGCAAACGTACCTACTACTAAACGATGCTCACCGCCGTCGCGCGTACTTAAGGGTGGTTTGACCGGATGAAGGCGACATGTGTCACGCCTCCAAGCCATATCCCTTGATAACCGTGGATTTAATACATAATGTGTTGCAGACAGAGAGAATTAGTTCACAATGCAATGGAGCGATAGCCACAGGAAATTATTTTTAATTTTCTTAAGAAAATAAAGCTAATTATTTAAAAAATAAAAAACCGGACTGCAAAAACATGTGACTGAAAAGAGGAAAACAAGCATTTTAATCTATAGATTTTTTTTTGGTATCGTAGGCGGGGACAAACAAAACACACCATATTTCAGGCTATTGGTTTGTCCCCGTCTGCAATACCAACATTCTATAGATTATAATGCTTGTTTTCCTCTTTTCAGTTATGTTTTTGCAGTCGGGTTTTTGTTTTTAAAATAATTTGCTTTATTTCAAGCTTTTTAGTTTTATAAATATATGTAATTGGAATCGATTCATTACTAGCTTTTATTTCATACCAATATTGTTGTAATTTATTTTTTTTTTAAACTTCCCCTCCCTTTTTTTGTATTTCCTAATGCAATATATAGATATTACTAGCTTTTGCCCGCGGCTTCGCCCGCGTGGATGTCGGAAAATATCCCACGGGAACGTAGGTACTACTGGGATTAAAAATACCATATGTTCCGTAATACTGTATTGGGTTACCCGGTGCACGCCAAAAAGCTCCCAGTCGCCATGATTTTTTCCGACATCTTCAACAATCATATCATCATAGTAGTGTTTTTCTTGGAAGTCCTTTATTTTTATAAATACGTTTTTTTCCACTTTTTAGTTGTGGTACCTACCCCATCCAAATTCGTTACTTGCTAAGTAAATAACAGTGATAGGAAGTTATTATAACATCATCAACATACACTAAATGGAAAAAAAATACGTATTATTGAAGCTAACTCAAAAACTACTCATCCGAATTTGACCAAAATATGCGACCACATCAGGAGCCCTTTCAAATAAAAACTCTGCAAAAGTCAAATGTATGTCGTGCTAAGTCGTGTCAGATGTTTGGAAGGCGTAGTTTTATCAGGTGTGGACGCCATCGCCAATAAATTATTGAATCAACCACACGACGACAGATCGTTGACGAAATCTGTCTTCTGACAATCAAGGCGACACATAACATACAACTTAAATAGCGCAATTTGAAGCATATTACCATTTAAATCATTTATAGCCAGAATGCATCTCATGACAATTCCAATAAGCCCAAACACGGCTAGGGTACATTGTTTTATTACGGAGTTCCGGTGCCTACCTTCCGGCTTCATCATCATATCAGTTAGATGGTACCATTTTCATAAGAACAATTTATTTAAATTTACTTCGTCATAGTCGCTTAACTATCTTAATCCAGATATTTTATCGCCACCCGTGAAATACTTTACTTAAAAGATAGGACTTTTTTTAGAACTTTTTAAGAGGAACAATTCCGTCATACATAATTTTTGGTTACCTTTAACCGTTTTCGCAGCGCACGCATCGGAAGCTCTCGAAAGGTATAAATTTTCCCCGTTTTTGCAACATTTTTCATGAATGCTCCTATTGGTCGTAGCGTTATGATGTTATATAGCCTATAGCCTTCCTCGACTAATGGGCTATCCAACATTAAAAGAATTTTTCAATTCGAATCAGAGGTTCCTGAGATTAGCGCGTTCAACCAAACAAACTCTTCAGCTTTATAATATAGTATAGATAGGTACATCGTTATCTTCGGCGCCATTGATACCGATTGTTTTATCAACAATCGTTAGCTTATAATGCAATGACTAAGTACAAAATAATCTTAATAACTTATGCCTAGAAGCTAGTGTTATTATGACTGGGGCGTGATTTTTAGACTATGCAACCGCAGTAGGTATAATTATTAGTTAACCTTCAAGTTATTATGACCCTAATGTTTTTGAACTAAAAGTCCTGAGACTGCCTAGTGTTGGTCTAGTGGTCGCAAACGCTAGTGGGTATGAGGTTTTGGGTCGATTCCCAGGTTATTGGGTTTTTCTATCTGGAATTTCTCAGTAGCAGCCCGGAGTCTGGATTTGTTCCCGGTTGATGGCAATAGGCTCGCCCAATAACTAGCGAAATGTGGGTGTACTATAGGTACACTTCTACCCAACCCTGCGCGGTAACAAGGCGTGATGTTATGTGTAATTATTAATATTATCCAATAAAATAAAACAAATATGTAATTGTATGAATTGATGGCCTATCTATCTATACCTACCAATTCAATATTTACTAGCACTATACGGTATATTGTTAAATTATTTAGGGTTTCGGCGTCATCGATGTAATCAAAATAGCGTGGGCGATGTAGGCGGGGGGTAGGATGGGCGAGTAGCGAATTCAGTTCCTACCTAAGTACTTTGGGGAAAGACAGGTAGCCAAATAGCAGTAGTTAATGGAATGAACGCCCTTTGAAACAGAAATAGATACTTAACAATAATCACCCTGAACAATCTTAAAACGATTAAGTAGATAATGTAGTATTTATTTCGACAATAGAGGAATGATAGGTAAATAGTTCACCATCAATCAAGATTTAAATTTTAATTTACTTAAACATATATAACACAATGAACATAATTGTAATCTAACATAATATCTACAAAAATCGATGTATGTATGTATGTTCCTGGACTCCAAAACGGCTGCAGCGATGTTGATGAGATTTTCAGGAACTCTTCAAATTAGCCCTGCGGATGATCCTGTGAAGTTTGGCAGCGATCGGGCTACCCGTGCGAAGCCGGGGCGGGTCGCTAATAATCTATACAAATAAATAAAATTGTAGTGAATACTGTATGTTTGTAATGTCAAAATAACGTATTTTTACTGAAAGCATAATAATATGAAAGTATGTTACATATGGTACCTACCGTATAAATTACCGTAAAAATAGTTTTTTTTTTATTATAAGTACCTACGTATAATAAAAAACAATTTTTAGTTTTGTCTGTCTGTTTGTTTGTTCCGGCTAATCTCCGAAACGGCTGGACCGATTTTGACGGGACTTTCAGTGGCAGCTGAAAGTCCCGTCAAAATCGCTGGAGTAGCTCATGTTATATCGAGTAACTTTGGCTTCTATTCTATAAAAAGAATTAGGGTTCTGCGGAAAAAAATTAAAACCCATGAAATTGTGAACAAAATCCGATTCATATAGGGAAGTATTGGTATCCACGCAGGCGAAGCCGCGGGCAAGAGCTAGTTCATAAATATGATGTAGGTACCTATATATAAGGTGCCACGGCTTCAATGGGAGACAGTATTATGTCTAGAGATTACACAGTAGTGAAGAAATTTTGTACCCCGGAATAGTTAACTCAATTTGAAAAAATAAAGTAATTAAATAAACATTTACTCTATTCTGCATAACGTGGTTCACAAACTACGCGCGATGTGTCGCTTCGGCAGTGAAAACAATTGCTATCTCTTTCTAACTATTCTTGAATGAACACCGAAATCAGCTGAGTGGCGTGTGCGATGCTAACGGTTACAATACGGGCGCCTTCGGGGAAGTGCGCGGGAAGCGGGCGGGGGAGTAGCATTCCTAAAAGGTCCCAAATTATTGCGCACGGATTAATATACTCAGTTTGAATCATTTTCAAGCCTATTGTTAATCCATTGCTCCATTCGAAAAATGTGTCTGCACAATAATGTAACTAACGCAATGAATGTTGTTGAACTATTAAAATGAAACCCATTGCTCTAGTACACTTGAACTCTTGTAAAGTGGTAAGGACGGAGTCCTTCCTGATTTAGAAGTTGCCACACGTAGTTGTCGCTCACGTCGAAGACTCTAGCAGCGTCCTTGGTGCTCGCATGAGGATGACGCCGGAAAAAGTCCAATACTTCATCTTCGAATTCGGCAGAATATCGAGGCCTACCTGCGTCAACCGCAGGCAAGCGGCCGTGTTCTCTAATGTTATGATGACTCACTCGCACACCAAACCTCTGCTGGTATAAGCTTACTGCATGCGCAGTTATGTTGTTGCACTCGCGGTAACACAATACCATTTCAAGATATTCTTGATTGGAATATCGTCGTCTGGGAGGAATTTTTAAAGAAAGCCACGCGATACACAAGTCCCTGACCACTGATAATAGCGAACTGGTTTCGTTCGAGTAGCTTCGAGCGGCGAGCGTAGCGCGTGCGACGAACGGGGTAGTGTGCGGGGGAGGGAGTGGCCTGCGCTACCTACGGGGGGAGCCTTTGTTTGTTAAGAATGACAACAGTGCATTGAACTATGAGACGGTTTTATGCAACTTAATCAATTCAAATTTATGACTAAAGATCAATAATGTATCTTTACTATTGTAATCTATATACAGAATACTGTCTCCCATTGAAGCCGTGGCAGATATTTTTATAGCACCTTATATGTTCAAGAAAAGAATAAAAGCTGTTCAAAATAGAATTTATTATTCGTACAATAAAACAGCACAAACAAAATTGATTAACTAATAAAATCACATTTCATTAAAGTAAGTACACAATATAGTTAATTCGCAGCATTGACAACCAATAGACAATGAATTTAGAGCCTAAAAATGACACTAGGACATTTTTAAAATAAACGTAAAAATACTATAAATAATGAATACCACTAGGTAAATTATTCTAATACCTACTAATCATACATTCGATTTTGTCACAAAAGTATTTACATTTTTTTAATAAAATAAATACTAATAATATTACAGTACAATACCAAAGCCTCTGCAAAGAAAATCAATTTTGATGATAAGTTTCAAGGATTGAGGAATATGAAATCGGCATTTTTAATTAGCTAAACAGCAATTCCTCTTAAGAATTAAGACTTGTGTATAGCATTTATTACCTTGTTATTTACTGGGACATTCAATTTTCATTCATTCTACTGAAATATTTTGGCTGTCTGTTGAAGGAATCTCAATAAATGAAAACAGTAATCATTAGTAAAACTGTTAAGGCACTTCATAACGTAATTGACTATGATTCCTAAACAGAAAGGCGGAAAATTAACATTTATGTTATGTATAATGTCAACATGTTAAGGTCGCTATTACACCGTCAATCAAATAATGATGTGCTTGCATATTTTATTTTTACATCTAATTAGTAGGTACTATCGGCCAAACTTCCGCAGGCGATAGTCGCATAGAATGGCTCACAACTCGATTGCCCGATGCATTCGTTTTGACCAACAAGATGCATGTTTGTTTTTGATTTGATTTGTTGCGAAAATAACATATTATGTTACACGCCCTGTACTCACACAAATGCATATTGTCTCTAATTGGGCGAAACCAGGAAGGAGTGTGGTCTGTCACGACTGTCACTAGCTGCGCTTCCGCAGAAATATTTTCTAAACTGAGCATGCTTAAACGAGTCATGGCCAATGACGCCCCATGCGCGTCATAAGCAAATATGAAAAAAATTATGGTGGCAATGAGTCTGTTAAGTTTTGCCGATAGTACATTGTAAAAATTCATAATAATATGCACTACTTTTTCGTGCAATAGAATACTAATCAAATATCATAATGTAAATAAGTGCAGTGTTACTGTTGCAGTCAGAATTAAGGGTAGTATTTTACTGGCAGTGTAATAGTAACTTTTATTTAGTAATAGATTTTTGAGTTCATAGCTGATTTTTGGTACCTTACTCACTATGCCAGACAAAACCATCTTTTAAACAATCATCCATCAGCTATATACTGAAACCCTAATACAATAAATATCTACTATGTAGATTGTAACTAAAAGTCATGTAATACTTCTTATTTTTAAATACTGAAGGTTGTTTAAAACAAATGATTAGTTGATACATACACCACAACACAAGCTACTTACTAAAATTTATTATAATCAAACAATCTTGGTATGATGATGTGACATCACTAGTAAACTTTCATAGTTTGGACAATTTCTTAACTACGTCTAAGTCCTTTTTTTTCAAATTAAAATTGCTATTCACTCAATGAGGAAATGCTCTCTTCACATTGTTACAGTGGTGCAATTGGTGCAATTAACAATGAAATAAATATTAAATGTAAGTTGGATGGACCTAAGCTGCCTTCAGTGTAATCACAACTAATTCAATCTAGTAACAACTGTATTTTAAACATTTTCTCTAGTTCTGACCTGTTGAAGTTGGGGGCAATGATGAATGGACACAGATAGAATGAAAGTTCTTTGAGATTGGGTGCACTTGTTTTTATGGCCTTTGCTACCTGTATAGTGACATGGAGACAGCGAGAGAGACTGAGGTAAATCAACTTTTGAAATGTATTATTAGAAAAATATGCAAGGAGAGCACTTGTAGAAAAGTAACCATGACGCAATTTTAATGAATGCAAATTCTTTAGTCTATACAAGTGCAACAAACTTGAATCAAAAAGAGTTTTGCATGTCATGATATGTAGTACTTGTAGTACCTTACAGTTGGATATGTTATGGATTATATCATCATTTAAAGTATCTCCATATATATGTAAAGCTCTTAGTGTAGACTGTTTGGCTCTCAGAAGAGATTCAAGAAAATCTGCTGGAATATTCTTCATTTTTTCCATATTAATACTGACTAAATTGGTGCACTGCAACATGTTGTACAAACTATCATGGGTTAGGGCAAAATTGGAGAGAATAAGAATCTCAAGATATTTCAACTTTTCAAATGGTAAGTGATAAACAAAGTTGCCATTTGCATTCTCTGGATTTTGTACTATGAGTGAGTTACGAAAACTCAAAAACTTTAGGTTTGGCCAGCTAACTAGATCACCAAAGATACAGCTATCAACTTGAGATATACTTATTTCTAAATGAGTCAGATTAGGGCAATAGCTTATTAAGGAAGCCCTCACTTGCGAATACAACTTGAAATACTGCAGTTTAACATTCTTCACATACTTGGCGACGAAAGGCACAATGTTTTCACTTATCCTCACATAGTTCTTCATACATACTATGAGACGTGTGTTGTCCCAAACACAAGGGGTCAGGCACAGTTGTTGCCACCTCATACAAACTTTAGCAACTGCCAATAGTGATTCAAAATCTACCATTGAAAATATGTAAATAAGTATTTCATTAGGCAGGTCGTTTATGGCGAGAGTATTTGGGTATAGCTGAGCACCTGTCACGTCGAGGTGCACCATGGTCGGCAGCAGAGCGCGCCCCCGCACTTCTGGAAACAGGCGACGATTTGTGTATGCAGCCACTGACACTTATTTTATCACACAACTCTTCAGACACCACATGTTCACTGGTGGACGTCTAGCTACTCTATTACCATTTAAATTATATTTTATTATATATAACAGGACAAAGAATATTAATTAACCCAGTAAGGTCATGAACCTTGAACAACCGTGTTAAGTATTGGAAAAATCAACGTTAAACACACAAATAAAATGATAATACAATTGATGAAGTGATATATAAAATTACCTCAGGTTTACCTTGCTTCCTATTCGAGAAAATTGTAATGTTTGCTTTAGTAGAAACATAACTTATGTAAATGTTGGATTCAAATCAACACACTACATCCACATGGTTAAATACTCATCAAAAAGTGATACTCTGCATTTAGGCTTAATTCGTTCATTCCAAAGTGTAGTCTAATAGTTAAAAATCAATTTTTAAAGAAATATTAAAAATAACTTTCATCTTTGATGCTATTTTTGTATGACGTTACGAAGTTTTACATTTGTGTGCTTCTGCTTTTGACGTTTGACTGACTGCTGGTGATCTGCGTTTCGTTTCTTCATGATAGAATTTTTTAACAATAGAGTAAAAATAATTATTATTACTTTTTAGACAAAGTTGTATCGAAACAACTAAATCAATATCTCTAAATAGGTACAGACGCCAGCACATCAAGCTAATACAATTTGTCAAATTTCTTTAATAGATTTTCGACTTTACTACTGAAGCACTAGGTTCAAGGTTGATTGGGAAAATTTGACAGTTTCGGGTTGCTTGAGGTGCTGGCGTCCATAATATACTAATATTGTAAAGAGGTACTTATTTGTTAGTAAGTTTGTATGTAGAGGGTAATCTCTGGTAATTATTTTTGAATTTGATAGCCCATTTCTTGAGGAAGGTTATAGGCTATATTTACCATCACGCTATGACCCTTAGGAGCTGAGCAAAATGGAAAAAAGTCAGAAAGAACGCTAAGCTAAAACGAAGTAATAGCGCGAGCGGGTGATGCGGCGTGACGAGGTAGGTCGGCGGACAAGAAATTTCACGTGGACGAAGTCGCGGGCAGAAGTTAGTACCGTAAAACGGGGTGAATAGCGATGCAGGGGTGAATCGGGACGAAACTATAAAATGGATTATAACGTTGAAATAATATAGTTTGTTGCCAACAAGGACACTTAATCGTTAATTATAATACAATAAACAGATAAGTGTAATTTTTGCCAACAAACTATATTAATTCAATGTTAAAATCCCTTTTAAAATTTCGTCCCGATTCACCCCTGCATCCCTATTCACCCCGTTTTACGGTACTACTTATGTATAGATATGTAGATGATAACTTTTTATCTAGGATATTATAATTACAGCGAAAGGAACTTCGTTCCAACCGTGTGTCCACTACACCTACCAACTTTTTTTTTAAAGGTTAAAGCGCTTCATAAACCTACAATATTCGTGCAATAGACTATAAACACAGCACAATTATTAACAATAACATCCACATTCACCACCCCATACTGGGCCCGCGTGGTAGATTACGAGCCGGTCCACTCCTTCTCACAGAGGAGGCCTGTGCCTCAGCAGTGAAAACCACGGGTGAAAACATTACAGGCCGATTTGATTATGCTATGCTTTTAATCAGGACGCAATCTTGCAAAAAACGGAAAATATGTGTAAGAGTACCTACTACATCAGCCAAACATCAGCGTTATAATCTATCAAATTGAACTAGCTGAATAAAACTGCTTATGGTTAATTATTGCAAATATTTTAATATATACAATCAATTAAATTAAAATGCTATTATTATGCACAAAAGTGTTAAAAGAACGACGGTGGTAAGTACGTCGAGGCAGGTGTGGACACTGTTCCAGAATTAGTTCCTGATGGCGGTATGTAACCTAGTTGTGGTGCAGGTGCCGGCGCCGGTTGAGGGCTGACATATCCTGGAGACGGGGCCGGGGACGGCGGGGATGAAGTATTCGGTGGCAAATACGCAGAACTTGGTACTAATACTGAACCACCTGTACTTGTTTGACTGTTAGTCGATGTTGAGGTCACGGTCTGACCAGAAGTCGCAGTATTAGATGTCCCCAACGGTGGCAAATATGACTCAGAAGGAGTTCCCACTGATCCGGTTTGCTCGGAGGTGCCAGTGCCGGTAGAGACTTGTCCTGAGCCAGAAGTTACAGAAACGCCACCAATGCTCACACTGCCACCAGTTGAAGTACTTCCACCTGCACCACCTGCTGTCGGTGGTAAATATTTTGGAGCGCTTGTCGAGACTTCTGATGAGCCCTGGAGAGTCGGGGAGAGAGTAGGTGACGGTGCGTTATATGGATAACCTGAACCACCTTGAGACGAGCCGGTGTTAGTGACAGTTTGTGTACCGGTTTCAGTAGTTTGCGACCCAGTGGTAACCTGAGCCCCGGTTGACGATGTGCCATAGTTGTAGCCGGAGTTAGCGTTACCAGTAGCGGAGGACTTGTAATTGTAACCGTCGCCGGCAGCGCCCGTGGGGGCGGCTGTCGCAGCAGTGGCCGTGGTCCCTGCAGTCTGTCCTATGTTGACGGTGTCGCCGCCGGCCGGCACGGGGTACGCGTAAAACATTTGCTGCGTCAGCGTCCTGTCAACATTTGGTGCTTGAGTGGGTGCAGGTGTAGACCTACTCTGCGGCAGGTCAAATGATACACTCGGCTTGTCGTACACGTACCCGTCTTGTCGTCGCACTCGAACGCGAAGGCTTTCCTCCACGAACTCGCTCGCAGTTTGGACAGGAACTGCCGCACTACATTTCAATAGCAAAGAAGGGAGCAGAAAATAAAAACACCTCAACTTTAAGAAGCGCATTTTGTGCTAGAAGACAAGCTTTATGATTGTAAAAGACAATTTTAGCTTTGTCTGCCAGTATTTATTATAATTTCGAGGAAGTCACGAGACCTCGGGGTTTATTTCAAAATCTGTCTTTAGTTAACCCTTCACTCACTCATAGCGATAATTGACCTTTTGGTACTTAAGTAGGTATTTGAAACTAAACCCACACTTAATCAATAAAAGTCCTTTTAACTTTTTAGGATTCCGTCGCCAAATGGCAAAAACTATACACTTGTAATTTCGTCATGTCCGTAATCCGAATCCAAAAAATCCGAAAATGTCTGTGTCTCACCTCAAAGCCATTTTACTCGGAGACTATGTGCACTACCTACATCGATGAAAATTAGAAAAGTGTACATATTATGTGGCTAGGCTATGCATCACAGTACATAAAAGAGTTTGGAGGGTTGGTTTGATTTTAGAGGGTTTAGAGCGTTTGGAGTTTTTCTGGGGGGAGTTTGTGTATATTGCCAATATACACAAATATACATACATTTCATTTGAGCCTGACCCGACAGTCCAGTGAGATACCCCTTTTTTTAGGGATACAGTATTTAGGCAACTTTAGCAAAAAAAAATTTGGTGCTTGCGCATCGCACAATCTTCTGAGGGTTATTGTCTACCCCATTGTTATGTGGTTTTATTCAGTTGCAGAAATGACAATTACAGTAGATTTTATTCTCTGCTAATATCAAACTCACGACTGGTTAGTACTTTCGAAGTGAGGTGGTACAGTCAGCATTAAAAATAAATGATTATGAAGTTTCAAATAATGTTGTGCGTTTTTTTGCCATAATTAAATTAATGTAAGTTTTTGCCATCATTTAATTAATTTAAGTAACTAATTTTGAGGCGGCGCCAAAAAAAAAACCAAGCAAATTATAATTATGGCGTACCTACCTACATAATTACAATTTGCTTGTATTTTTTTAAAGCATAAAATTAGTGATGGCATGACAGCTTGATTGATCTTCGTCGATTGTTCGCTTTTCAATTTCTTTTTAGGCAGTTTATCTTTTTTAATGGCTCTGATTTAAATAGTTATGTACCTAATATTTTATCATTTATTTATTCATTGACCTATTACCACTATTATTGTATAACACTGGAGTAAATCGAATAATGCATCATAAATGTACCTATGTATAACTTTCAGTTTTTTGACCGTCTTAGCTGACAAAAAGTCGTAATGAGTACAAAAGATAAGTAATCTTATCTTTACATTCATAAACACAGTTTGGTTCTTATTGTAAATAAAAAGTCTTACCTATATATTATTGCGTACTAGCTGTGCCCCGCGACTTCGTTCGCATGGAACCCGTAAGATACTCAATAGCACGAATAAAACTCCCCCGACCCGCTGCGTTGCATATCGCCCGCCCGCGCTATTTGTTCACAACTGCATGGGTTTTATTTTTTTTGCGCGGAACTCTAATTCTTTTTCTAAAATATAAGTAGCCTAAATTACTCCTTATAACATCAGCTATCTGCCAGTGAAAGTCCCGTCAAAATCGGTCTAAGCGTTTCGGAGATTAACCGGAACAAACAGACAGACAGACCGACGTTTAGGCAAAATTTTTAAAAATTGTTTTATTATTATAAGTATTGTATATACTTTCATATATATTTAGTAAAAAGCTGTTATTTTGACATTACAAACAGACACTTCAATTTTATTTATTTTTATAAATTACGGCGCAGAGGTTGATTAAAAGTATCTACTGTTGTTACCGTTTAGTAAGGAGGACCTACGAGGCTACGATACACAAAACTGGATATCAAATACCTAATTCACAGTTCATTGTACAGTGTAGCAAGTAGTAGGTACCTAGACTACTTAGGTACGTCGCATACATACCAAGCAATCAAGCAAGTGAAAGGATTTGTTCGTGGCACGGAGGGCGCCCTCCCACCAGTATTAGTTTCAGTCGTAGATTAAGTTTCTGTGTCAAACGCTGAACACGTTCCTCGGAGCTTTAACTGATAAAACCGGTATGTATTTTTTACAGTATTTATTATTAGAAATCGACAAATAAATCTTGGTTGATTCGCGAAATATTGGGCATCTACCTATATTTTATCCTTCTTCAGAATTTCAGATAGGTACCAGCAGTTCAGCTACCCGCGTCTCTACACCCCATATCAGTTTTCTTACTTTTATTCACAATTTCATATTCAGACACCAGAAGCCTGTCATCGTCTTTTGGTACTTAGTTAATTTAAATTGATGGGAATTCCATGATTTATCAGAGTAAGTAGGTTATTTAATGTCCTGCGTGGCTAAGAGAAACAGCAATTGCCGGGATGCAATCGCGTGATGATGCATGACCCTCGGGTCGACAATAAAAGCGAATAGTTTTTTTGAGGTGAAAACTTCTTTAGCGAGTTGAGCGCTTTTTGGTAGGAGAAAATCTTACGGGTTCACGACATGCGACATGCTTGCATCGCCGACATGCTAATGTGACCTGTGTGTTATACTCTTACAAGTTTTCACTTCTGTCGGCAGTCCCGATGACTGCCTACTTTTTTATTATTTTAATAGTTTTTAAAATAATAAAATATGTAGTAGCTGAAGCATGATTTAAACCATATTTAAACCGTCACTTGATTTTTATTTATCAGGCAAAAAATTTTCACGCACCGTTTCACAAATAAGTGCAAAAACAACAAAGACCAAAGAATACCAGTAACTTAACTGAAATGCTAAGGACAATATTTGTAATTTTCAGAACCATGGTACTGAAGCTATACTACCTGGAGGATGGACCACCGTCTCTAACTTGCAGACAAGTCCTGGAGGCCTTGGAGGTGCCTTACGAGAAGGTCGACGTCAACTTTTACAATGGAGACCATATGACGGAGGAATATGGAAAGGTATAAAAAATATCGCAGTGTAAGAAACACAGTGTGTCTTGGTGTGCCAGAAGGACTAAGAACGGTAAGTACGTAGGGTGTTCTGAAAGTCTTGACATACTTAATAATACTAAGGCGAATGGCCGCCGCGAGCACGTAGTTTGATTGTTTATGTTGCGATATACGTTAGTGTCAGTTGTCATTTGATTGCATTCAGTATTGCCGCAGATCGTGTTCGAACAAGTTCACTATAATGGCTTCGTGGACGACTATCGAATATCGCGCAATTTTGCGTTATAACTTTTGACGTGGATTAGGTAAGTCTAGAAAACTGTTTAGAAGAAATGAAGCCTATACTTGGTGATGACCACGGAACAGACTGTCCCTCTCGTGCAACCGTCTACAGATGGTACAAACAGTTTGAGCGTGGCTGTTTTAACCTAGAAGACGACCCGCGTTCAGGACGACCGGCGGAAGCAGTTACTCCAGAAAATATTTCTGTACTTAAAAATTTAATTGAAACTGACCGGCGAATAACCTACCGGAAAATAGAGTCCTTACTGCAGATTGGCTTAACAGCGTTACATTCAATTATTCACCATCATTTAGGTTATAGAATAGTTTGTACTCTTTGGATTTCACATAAACTTACCGATGAACAAAAGGAACAGCGAGTTAAATGGTATAAAAAAATTATTGCAAAGTTTGAAAACGGAAAATCTAAAGACATCATTTCAATCGTCATGGGCGATGAAACCTGTTTTTCTGTTCTGTGGATGAAACGTACGACGTGCCCGCAAAGCAGCAAAATAAAATATGGGTGATAGAAGGCGAAGAAACTCCGACTGAAGTAATGAAATCTAAGTCGATAAAATAGAAAATGATCGTTGTTTTTTTTTCGGTATTCGGGGATTTATTGAACAAGTAGTTCTCCGTGAGCAGAAGACTGTAAACGCTGCTTGATACACCACTGTCTGCCTTCCTCAATTTATTCAGGAATTCCGGAAGTTCGTCCTAAGTCACAACTCTGCACCTGGTATCATCATCATGATAATGCTCCGGCACATCGTGCTGACGTTACATGCCAATTTTTGCGAGATGCCGGCTTGAAACTTTTTGAACATCCGCCTTACAGCCCAGACTTAGCGCCATGTGACTTTGGACTGTCGTTTCGTGAAAAGTAATTGAAAGGGTAATGATTTTGGGACGAAGAAGCTTTACTTTTGGCCTGGGACAATATATGTGCGGAAATTTCTGAACAGAAATGGAAAGACATTTTTAGTGATTAGTTTATAAGGATGCAGAAGTGCATTAATTGTGGTGGCAATCATTTTGAAAAACTGTGAAAAATAAAGTTAAATCTCGAGACTTTCAGAACACTACGTATAGGTGTGCCGACGACCGAGGCACAGAACCGCCTGTTGTGGCGATGCTGAGGGAGGCATATGTGTAATGTAGGAGTAGACTGAGTGATAATTATGATGATGATAATGAGGCTAGGATGGGCACATTGCTGCTATCACAAATGTTCATAGTACTAGTAGACTGTTGAACAAACAATCGTAATTACTACCTAGAGAATACAATACGGATACGCTGTCAGTAATTAAACATAATAAATTGATAACAGCGTCGGTTAATACAATATGCACGGCATTCAAACACATGCATTATGTGGGTCACTTGTAAAACTATCAAATAATTAAGTAGGTAAGTTCATTCTAATTGAGGCTGAGAGTGTTGAGACCACAGAACTGACCTAGTCCATATTCTTGTGTTCGTAAACTGATTGAAAATATTGGCATTAGTTGAGGTTTGCTAGTAACTAATGCTTATTTTAGGACGTGGACGGCTATCCATCTTTACAAACTCCTAAATTGAAAAATATGCTACTTCAGACACGTATATTCTACCTTCCTCAATTTTCAGATGAACCCCCAAAAGGAAATCCCAGTGCTTGAAGACGATGGGTTCTTCCTGAGCGAGAGCGTCGCTATCATACAGTATATTTGCGATAAATACAAACCTGACTCTCCTCTGTACCCGACAGATCCTAAGGCAAGGTAAGAAGCTAAAATTATTTATTTATCTAAATGATTGACTTCTTATCATTCAAATGGTATATTGTACCTTAAGTAACTATATGTTCATTTATCAGGCGAATTGTTTTTCCAACTTCTTGGCTCTTGGGATTCAATTCTTTACTAGCTTTTGCCCGCGCCTCGCCCGCGTGTAGGTCGGAAATTATCTCATGGAAACGTACTACCGTAACGCGCACACCAGTAACATGATTGCCCAGACATGATTTTTTCCAACATCTTCAACAATCATCGTCATATGTCAACCAATTTACACAAAACCTTAATTAATTATACACTTAAACCTTTCTCATGAATCACCCTGTCCGTTGGTGAAAATTGTATGAAAATCCGTTCAGTAGTTTTTGTGTTTATCGCGTTCAGACAGACAGACACGGCGGGGGAACTTTGTTTAATAATTATTATGTAGTGATGATTGTCTTATAATATTAGGACCTATGAAATTGGATATTTGTATGAAAATTTTAAAATATAAAAATTTTGTTAATTTTTGTATTTCAGCTAATCAAAGTAGGTACTGGCACAAATTATCTAGGTATACAATTTTGCCATTTTGATGGTAGTTTGTTTATCCCTTTACTGTAGAAGTCTACCGGACGGGAGGCGATGAAGTCAGCGCAAGCCTTTTGTACTGCCTCTCGGGTGTTGAATTTTTTTCCTCTTAAAAAATGTCTAAATTTTGAAAAAAGTAGAAATCTGTTGGGGCAAGGTCCGGTGAGTACGGTGGGTGACGGAGAGCTTCCAGCTGTAACTCTTGTAGCTTTGCGATGGTGTGTCGTGAAGTGTGAGCTCGCGCGTTGTCGTGGAGAAGCAATGGGGAAGAGCGATGGACCAGTATTGGTTGTTGAATTGCGAGCTTCTCCGTCATTGTTTGCAATTCTTGGCAATAGACGTCTGCCGTAACTGTTGTGCCATTCGGTAAGAAGCTGTGATGTACAAGTGCACTGGTCCACCAGACAGTCACCATCATCTTCCTATGAGTAATCTTTTTTTTAGCGCACTGATTAGGTGCTGTAACCGGGCCCACCCACTGAGACGAACGCTTACGGTTGTCGTACAGGATCCACTATTCATCGCAGGTAACAATTCGATTTAGAATTCCCTCGTTACTATGCCGATTCAGTATCTAGTGCTATGCATGCTTCGACGTGTAAGTCTCTCTGTTGGTCGCTTAGTTCGTGTGGCACCCACTTATCTAGCTTTTTAATCTTTCCGATTTGACGCAAACAAATTTCAAGCACTTCAAGTGTCAAAACTTTTGACACTAACTCCAAGGCCTGCAGTAAGCTCAGCCGTAGATTGAGTTGGATCCGCTTCCACTATCACCTTCAATTCGTCGTTGACGACAATAGTTACCGGCCGACCGCGAGGCTCGTTCTTCAACTCAAAATTTCCAGATTTAAAACGATTGAACAAATAATGGACCGTCTTTATGCAAGCAGTGTTAGGCCCGTACGCGTCGTTAATGTTTCGTGTTGTTTGCGCAACGGTATTTCCACGTAGGAACACATTTTCGAAAATTGTACGAATTTTCAGTTTATGTATGGCGCCAAAAACTACCACAATTTCACAAAAACAAAAAAAAAACTATCTAAATCGAAATGACTGAATTTGAAATTAAATTAACACGGCTTTCGAATAAAATTTATTTGAATTTCGAATTGCGCGCCAATCCACAGATAATTAAATCTGAAAATACTGGTTATAGAATCTCCAATTACTTAGGTAAATACCTATTATATGTCGCGATTGGTCTTAGTCTGGAATATCAGTTCGTAATCATTTACGGCTGTTATTCTTCTAGTTCTTCTCACAAGAATTAACTTATGATATTTGGTCTTTTAAGGGGGAAGCGCCAAGGTAGCCCGCGAAATATTATTTCATGAAATAGTCATTCAATAGAATTACTTGGTCTTAGAGAGTTGTATTGATGACGTTAATGATTATAAATCTGTAAATACATATTTGTTATGACCGCGAATAATATTTTAATCAACATACAACTTAATACTGCCCTGCAAATTGCAAAAAACGTAAGAAAATTTGAATTTCGCGGGCTACCCTGGAGCTTTCACCTTAAGACCTAACACACGATGAAGGTACGAAGTATTTATGTTTTTACATTTCCAGGGCTTTAGTCAACCATCGGCTGATGTTCAACTTAAGCTCATACTACCCTGATTTACTTGCCTACTGCGTAAGTTTTGTATCACGTATTCCTACTTTAACACTCATGATTTTTTATGACTCTAATGAAACTTTGTGGAGCGTGCTGTGTGGATTATATTGTACCTAAGGGCACATCAGAAAACTCATAGATTTTAAAGGGCTATCCATGGAGGTCCTACTTGTTCTCCTCCATAAACACACGACTTACTGCCACTGGAACCTAAATGCACCTGAGTTCGGACCTTTGATAATCCCATCCGTAGCATGCTTTATTTGAAAATAAACGGTTTAATTATTTGTGTATTTATTTAATTACAGATAATGCCCATCTACTTCGACTACAAGCGTACTCCTGAGGGTCTGAAACGCGTCCACCGTGTCCTTGACTTGTTTGACACGTATCTGGAACGCCTCATGCTGCCGCTGACCATTTGACTATTGCCGACTTCCCTCTCATTAACTCTACCATGTCCCTGGAAGTTATTGACTTTGACTTTTCAAAGTACAAAAGGGTAGGTAAAGATTTTTTTTAAATCAACAGTGATCATCTAATTTTGTCGCTGACTGTACCTACCTACTTTTAGGTTTTTTTGTTTTGTTTTCTCGCATTGAGGTCAGACCTGTTTTTATAATTCGATAGGTCAGACACTACACTATATCACTGAGTCAGTAGTAGTACCTATGAACTAATAAAGCCCGGGAGTTATCCATCCATCCAGCAGCCGGATCATACAAACCCCAAAATTAAACCTCACTAAGCCTGAGGGTTATCCAATTTTTATTATAATAATTAAAATAATACTAATTATATACTTCATAGGTTTATAAAATAAACATTATTGTTAACAATTTTTGTCAGGTTACGAAATGGTACAACGACTTCAAGAAGAACCACCCGGACTTGTGGAGTATTACTGAAGAAGGCATTAGGCTGATGAAGATATGTTCAGTCAACCTACCGGACTTATCACACCTTAACCATCCCCTTCATCCTGCTAGGAAAGCTAACGAATAGTCATTTATCCGATTATTTTTCAAGCTTTTAAAAAATAAACGTACTTAATATATTTTCATTTCATGCCAAAAGATTATTTATTATTAGAAGATTCTAGTGTGGAATTCCTTTTTAATTTTTAAAATGAATTGTCAGTGTCTCAGATTTCATGTACGTACCTATTTCAGGTAAGTAACTTATTTTTATTTAGAGCATACAAAAACTGCCTTAACAATATCAAAACACCAGACAAGCGAGGCACATTGGTACCATTTGCTTAACTAGTGTGCTACGTAGTTCCTATCTCCACCGTTAGATGGCAGGCTTTCATAAAAAAATTGTATCAAAGATCTCCGCAGCAAAGGGTTTAGGGTCCGTTCACACAGACCGGCTCGGAGAGCATCGGCGCGCATTTTTCTTTTCACACAGACCGGATCGTATACGCTTGGAGTTGGTCGGAGCGGAGCCGCCAACTATTTCACATAGACTGGCTGGAAGCTATCTGAAAGCGGATGCGATCGGAGCCGGTCGGATGCACTCGCAGCCGGTCGGATGCGCTCGAAGCCGGGTGGATACACTACAACGGCAGTACTAGTATTCCACGCAGTCCAAGTTTTGTTTTCGGTGTTAACGTGTGCTTTTCGAAACATGGATTTAGATAGCTCCGATGAAGAAATATATTTGTTAGCAAGATTTTTTGAAGCAGAACAAAACCGATTGGCTGCGCGAGCGAGAAAGAGCACGCAATCGGAGCCGATCGGCTGCGCGAGCGAGAAAGAGCATGCAATCGGAGCCGAACGGCTGCGCGAACGAGAAAAAGTACGCGATCGGAGCCGGTCAGCTCCTCTTATTATTTCACACCAAGCGCGTTAAAGCATTCTTAATGACAAAAGCAGTGCACATGCAAAAATAAACCTTACTACAAATACTAAAAACTCTGTTTTCAACGTGATAAGAATCTGCTCTCCTCTCCGAGCCGGTCTGTGTGAACGGACCCTTACTGCACAAGGCCTCCAAGAAATTGCCACAATTTTTCTTTCATCATTCATAAATCATAATATAGAATCGCAACTTGGCATTACCGTCGGTCTTGTGAAGTCTTGTCCACCAGAGAGTACCTACTATTTATTCACTTTCTACATTTTAGATGTAACTGTAATTTGTAACCGTAATTTATTCACTTTCTACGTTTTAGATCATCTATCGTCGATCGTTTTAGTCGTTCGTACGTTTCGTCTTAATAAGGGATCATTGTACTCATCATTATGAACAACTTTTACTATGGGACCATACGTAAAATAGCGAAAAAAAAACTGCTGTTCCCTACATTTATGTTCGCATAACTCGTCAAAATGTAGGGAACAGCTGATTTTTTTAGCATTTTCAGGTTTGGTCCCATAGTTAAAGTTGTTCATAATAATGCGTAGTACAATGACCCCTTAAGAGGTTGTGCGTTAATCAAGTTACACTTGTATAATATAAGTACATCTACCTTCATACAAGATTGTTTGTGTTAAGTATTTACTGTTGAACTATGTACCGCAACATTAGTCTTTAAGTACTTAAATAAAACACATGGGTACTGAAGTATATAAATAAAAAAAATACTTTATTGTTAAGTCCACTAATCATGAAATAGGTGACATGCTTCGGTTTACATATATAAGTACTATGATGGATTTGAGTGCGATCACCTGAATCATATAACTACAAAATAATAAAATGCCGTAGTCTTCAGGTCATAATGATACATATCGGCTGCCAGATACATTCGGCTCATTCATCTTCTACAACCAACTCGCTTCTGAAAACGCATTTTTGCACGAGATCTAGACAGGCGTTTGTGCAGCAGTCCTCATGTTCGCTACACTGAAAAATAAAATATGGTTAAAAACAAAAGAGCATCATAAGAACTAAAATGCTTCAGCTGCATGTTCAGAATCCCAACTGACTACCGAGGGAAGAACATGAAGTCATGAATATTATTATGAATATGTAACAAACAACAAGAGCAGATAAACGGTCCAAGAGACCAAGACGTATCGCTAGTGTCATAAGTTTTTAGAACGAAGAGAAAACTACAATAAACTAATCTACCTATAACAAGGTGCAGCTGATTCAACCTATTTGAATTGTGATTTGCCCTCTCAAACACTCAGATTGACAAACTCGACCGTTGATTGGTTACAGACAAGGATCGGGATCAAGATTGGGATTGAGATATAAAAAGCGGCGGTTAATCGATAAAGCAAATCTGCTAACCGGAAGGTTTTTTAATCGATTATAAAATGATTTCTATTATTTGTAATAGTAAGTTAATAAGTGAATAAACCAATAATAGAATTCCAAAACCAAGTCCAGCCTTCCACTTCTTCGTTGACTTGGCTTCGCAAGCTTGGCTTGTCTTGACAAGTTTCGTTTCGGCGCGTACTTACTCGCCGAAACTCTTTCACTCATTGATATAATTTTAACATTTGTCTGTCTTCAGAATTTTTGAGAGCAAAAAAATTTGTATAGTACTTACAGGGTCTCCACGTTCGCCACAAGTGCCATCAGCAGCTGGTTCAGGCTTTGCCTGAGTCGTCTCAGTCAGGTATTGAGTGAAAACAAGGAACAAAATAACAGCACAAGCACGATGCATCTTGATCAATATTGGACGAATACTGAAGGAAAAATATACAAGACTTGCTTCTTTATATACTTCCAGATGTAGTCTGATATTAATAGTACTAGGTACGGGCGTACGGCCAACCGATAAACCGGTTTTCCTGTTTTGACAACATCCACAATAGGTAGGCAATTGTAATAACATAGGTCGATCCATTCATTCATTCATTTATTTATTCATTTAACAATATTAACATTTCAATGATCCTTGGAATTGTGTCTGAAGATATGTAAATAAATGACGCAAGTAGTAAATGATAAATAACTTACTTATCCAAATAAATCCAAGAATTTCATTGTCATTGGTAATGTGCAAACCAAACAGCTGTTATAACATCATTAGACGGATATGTTTCGCATAAAACCAACAGAAACATCAACCAAAATGATGGCTTAGTTGTATATGTTAACAATAATTTAAGTACAACTATAAAAGAACCTACAAAATAGTAATTGCTTACTCATTAAAATTAATTCAGATACGGTAGTTATGGCTATATACAGACCTCCTTCTCAAAATGTCGCTTTCATAGATTCACTAAATGTACAGTTACAAAGTCTTACAACTTTTAAGCACATAATACTAATGGGGGACATCAATATCAACATTGCTTCCGGGAAAATGGATGTACATGCACATAACTATCTTAATATCTGCTCATTCCATGGACTCTTGCCAGCTTATTACCACCCCACGCAACAAAGTGGTTCTTGCTTAGATAATTTCATTATAAAAACAAATAACCCAACCAAAACATTTGTTACGAACTCTTCGCATACTGATCACCAAGCAGTTTTACTAACATTGCAAGTTTCTTTACCCAGGAAAAATTGTTAACGTAGCTATACTAAAGTCAACGATACGATCGATACGATATACGATCGAACAGCTCGTTATCAAACGACTACGTTGTTAGGGACCGCAAAAGTAAAGTTTGTTGATTCTTTAAACCGCACTCACTTTTTGAGATGTCTAGTGGATCCTGGCTCTCAAAGTGATTATATTTCCGCAACTTGTTGTAAGCGACTATCGCTTCCTATTTATACTCAAACCCGCTATTCGCAAGTTCAAGGCGTTGGAGGAGCCTCACAAAAAATTCTCGGTGTTACTTCTGTTAAATTCACGTCTCGCTTTGATAATAAGTGCGAATATTCTATAAGGCCGATGGTAGTAGGACAGATTACGTCACAGTTGCCGGACACCTGTGTTGATACCGCGTCTATTATATTTATTTGTAACTTACCGCTCGCTGATGATGAGTTTTCGCAGCCGGGAACAATAGATATACTTTTAGGTGTTAAATTTTATCGTGAAATTTTACTCACTGATAAAATTAAAACCCCATATGACGGTATGCCCTCCGCCCTTGAAACGACTTTAGGTTACCTGATTTTAGGTGACGCTCCTATTTATTCTCCGCAACCCGCAACCCGCAACCCGCAACCCGCAACCCGCTACCCGCACATTGTGTGCTTTTACTTCTGACCCGCTGCACCAGATTGTCGAAAGATTTTGGGCAGTCGAGGAATTACCTTCGCACTCATTTTTAAGTCCCGACGACCAGCAGTGTGAAAATATTTATACTTCAACCACTGTTCGTAACTCCGACGGCAGCTATTCAGTTGACCTTCTTTTTAAAGAAGACCCAAATAATCTAGGCAATTCTTATACTACCGCTAAAAAACGCTTCCTACTTTTAGAAAAGAAATTTTCTAAGGATCCTAGTTTAAAACTAAAATATGACGATGTTATTCGTGATTACCTAAATAAAGGTATACTGTCCCGCACCGCACCTGAGGCATTAGTCGCCCCAGGCTTTTATCTACCGCACCATCCTGTAGTGCGCAACGACAAGGCGACAACTAAGGTTCGTCCTGTGCTGGATGGCAGCGCCAAGACCGATACAGGCTTATCAATAAATGATGTCCTGTATACGGGTTGCAATCTACAGGCTGATATATTTCATATACTTTTAAATGTTCGTGTTTATTACATTGCCTTTTGTGCAGATGTAAAACAAATGTATTTATGCATTTATACAAATGCTCCGCACCGCAAATATCAACGAATCTTATATAGATTTTCAGAAACCGACCGACTCGAGGTTTTTGAGTTCACTCGAGTCACATTTGGGCTTCGGTCTTCACCATTTTTGGCGCTCTGCACGCTACGCCAGCTCGCTAGCGATGAACGGCATTATTGGCCAACTGCGGCAGCCGTATTAGAGAGGGACATTTATATGGATGACGTAGCTTCATCTGCTTCTTCTCTCGAGGAAGCAGTCAAGACAGCTACCGATCTGATCCAGATCTTCAAAACTGGCGAGTTTGACTTAGTTAAATGGACTTCCAACTTACAGGAATTGCTCGAACATATTCCCGAGTCGCACCGTCAATCTGAATGCATTTCTTTCGACGCTGGAAACACATTTAAGATATTAGGTTTGCGTTGGTTACCCGCTCAGGATACCTTTATTTTCGAAATATCAAGTCCCCACCTGCTTGTACTAAACGCGCCATTTTATCCGCTACCGCTCGGTTGTACGACGTCTTAGGACTCGTCGGCCCTATAATTATTTTCGCTAAATTAATCATTAAGGAACTCTGGCTTTTAAATCTCGATTGGGACGATATACCCCCTTCTCGCATTGTTAAAATTTGGCAACAATATTTAATAGAATTACTGCAAATATCTAATTTATCATTTCCACGTCATTTAGGTATAGAAACCCGTTCTACAGTTTCCTTAGTAGCATTTTCAGATGCGAGCGAATCCGCATACGGCTGTGTGATTTATTTACACGTCGTCAATGGCGATCAATCGCCTATTATTTCACTCGTGTGCTCTAAATCACGCGTCGCATCTGCTAAACCTAAAATCACTCTCGCACGCTTGGAATTAAACGGAATGCTTTTAATGTCACGACTTCTTAAAACCGTTTATGACACTTTATCTAAACGACATAAAATTGAAAATATTTATGCTTTTTCGGACTCTGAAGTAGCACTCTGTTGGTCTGTTGCTTCGCCACACAGATTCAACACTTACTTATGTTGCCAACCGCATTTCCCAAATTCAGGAAAATATTTCACCTGAAAATTTATATCATGTCGCTGGCATCGAGAACCCCGCAGATTGCGTATCTCGTGGGCTCACGCCTTCGCAGCTCATTCAACATGAGCTTTGGTTTAAGGGTCCATCCTGGCTTTCCTTGCCTAGACAAGACTGGCCTATACAACCATTTTTATCCAACCGGTCTTTATTACCGGAAGAAAAAACTGTTACGCATGTGACTCAAGTCGCAGATAATGATAACCCGCTTTTAAAATTAGCTTCAGAGTGTTCCACTTGGGAAAAGCTGCTGGAAGCTACAGTTTTTTCGCTTCGATTTATTAAGAAATTGCCGCAAAACGATACAATTACCGCTGAAGATTTAATTGTAGCTGAATTGGAAATAATTCTCGCGGTCCAGTCTAAATACTTTTCTGAAGACATTAAGAATATTTCTAAGGGTCAACCGTGTTCGGCCAAGTTACGGAAACTGTTTCCATTTTTATGTAACGGACTTCTACGTGTCGGAGGTCGCTTATCGAACTCGACACTAGACTATTCTTCTAAACATCCGATTTTACTTCCCGGGCAAGGACATGTTGTTAAATTATTAATTGAATTTTATCACCGCGACAATTGTCACGCCGGGCCGCAATTATTAATTTCGATATTAAGATCCAAATATTGGATTATTTCCGCTAGACGTGTGGTTCGACAGTACATACACAAATGTAATTATTGTTTCCGAGTTAATCCTAAGCCTACGTTTCCGCCTATGGCCGATTTGCCTAAATGTAGATTAGAGCAATGCAAAGCGTTTTTACATACGGGCGTCGATTACGCAGGTCCGCTTTATGTTACTCCTTAACGCAAACGGGGCGTACGAAGCGTAAAAGCTTATATTTGTATTTTTAATTGTCTCGTGACAAAAGCAGTTCATATCGAATTAGTTTCTAACTTAACTTCCGCTTCCTTTATCGACGCATTTAAACGATTCATATCGCGAAGAGGTCCTTGTAATTTCTTATATAGCGATAACGGGACTAATTTTGTAGCTTCTAAAAAATATTTTAATGAACTTCACGAGTTTTTACAAAGTGCTGATTATTATCAAAGTTTTAATCATGAACTCGCGGAGAACCGTATCACGTGGCGAATGAACCCTCCTACAGCAAGTCACTTCGGAGGGATACCTATGGGAAGCGAACGTTAAGAGCACCAAGTCGCTTTTATTTCGTACAATTGGCAATCAAATTCTCACCTTTGAGGAGATGTCGACCATTCTTATTCAAATTGAGGCAGTGCTAAATAGCCGTCCTCTTTATGTTTTGAGCTCTGATCCATCAGAGCCATTAGCACTTACTCCCGCGCATTTTTTATCTACCACTCCTCTAGAATGCTTACCTGCAGCCGACTTATCCGAAGAACGAACAGATCTGTTGTCTCGTTTCTCTTTAATGGATTCGATAGTTCAATCGTATTGGAAGCGATTTAAGTCGGAATATTTACATAATTTGCAACAACGCGAAAAATGGAATACTCCGTCTAATCCGATTACAGTCGGTACTGTAGTGTTGTTAAATGTAGATAACGCTCCACCCTTGCAGTGGCCATTAGGAATTGTTACCAATGTATACCCTGGTAAGGATGGTGTTGTTCGCGTAGCGGAAGTAATAACTAAAACCGGTACTTATAACCGACCAGTAGTGCGGTTATGCCCTCTTCCGACTCAATAGTCAAATAGTCATATGTCTCTATTATGTATACTTTTACGCACATAAGTATTAATTAGCTTATTTTATGTTAGTTAAGTTAAATTTAGAAGTTTCATTGTATTTCTCCGCTCTATTTACTCCTTGAAGTTGCTAAATATAGCGATTTTCTTAGTTTTCTAACCTTTTTTTTTTGAAGGGTTTCTTCAAGGCTGGGGGGATGTTGGATTTCGTATTAGTTTATTATTTTCATTGTAGGGTAGAAGTTAATATGACTTGCAAAATGCGTCACTATCCTATCATTTCCTATCCTTTTCCCACATGCACACCCGGACTATCGCTGTCCTGGTCACCATCTACGGTGACGGTGTGAGGACTATCGTTTCTTGATGCTTTGCTTCGACGAGAGTAGTGTTACTAAGAACATGCTCCCTTGTTAATTTATTACCAATTTACGGTTGCGAACTGTCGCGAATGTATTTACGAACTATTGTCTAAAACACTACGAAAAGTGCGTGTTTATGCTGTGAATGGCGTCTGTGCGCCCTCTCGTGCGCTGCCCTGATCCAGCAAGGACTCGGAACCTTCTGCCGGCCGACGTGGAGGATTGATGGTGAATCTACAGGTCAGTGGTGTTGCATTTTCCTGCCAAATTCCTTTGTCCATGTACAATTTTCGTCGTCCTAATTCGTGTTGTATTTTGCAAGGTCAGACCTACCCACGTACTTTCCACCCCCGCATTATACAGTCCACTATTTAATTGAACCAGCTCCCTGCGTCTGGGATAAACGCAAACAATTTCATATTTCCGCCCAAGTATATGGTGTTAGGCGCCACCAAAGTTAAATCCTGACTTAGTGTGTTCTATATGGAATGCCCATGCCAAGTCGATTTCACTTTTTTGTTATTATTAATTTTATTTTTCTTAATTTTTAATGTCGTAGATGGACAAGGATTACAATTATATTATTATTTGATATTTCTCGGGACCCCAGGGTCCCGGACCTTTAGAAGGCATATGAGGGGCCGAAGCCAACTCGCAGAGGCCCGTTAGACGCTTTCAATGGAAATGAGGCACTAACCGACGATTATCCCTGTGCGTACTACGCAAGTGCACCCAAGGACAACCCCCGGATGGTGTAGGACTATTGCAGAATATGGAGACAAAAAAAAATTGGGCTATGGGTTTGGATGGCTAAAGTGGACTGGTTATCTAAAACTATGGAAGGACTATGGCCCCTGCCTGACCAATGTGTGATAAATACAATACACGGATAAAATGGCAGGGGGTGACTTGCACACTCAACAATGGGCCCCCGGAAACGGTCGCTAGCACATAGTGTCGTAGCGACAAGGGGGCAACATGTCTTGAGGTGCTTAAGAGGAGTGGAGAGGTATTCCACGGCTATCAGGACAATCCCGGAAGTACGGTCAAGATCCCTACCAGCATCTTACTGGACTACTTCCTTCCTCCGAGCACGTTTGCTCTTGCGAATCTCTACTCAAGCCAGCCAATAAAGGCAAGAATGAGGTGGGAGGTCAGTTCTCGTCAGTGTTCACTCCAGCCGGCCAATAAAGGCAAGCCAGAGATGAGGAACATGACTTCTCCCGGGAGATAGGGTACGTGGGGTCGCTACTGCCCAGCAGCTCGCCACATGCTGCCCTGCGGGTTTCTGTATCTCTCTTGGTCTGGCTCCTCACCCTAGACCTGTTCCGGCAAAGTAACCTCTACCGGCACAGACCTAGAGTTCGAAGCGCGCAAGCCCCACCACGACGTCAACGTAGAGATACGGCGATGGGGATATTATTATTATTATTATTATATTATACAATTATTACACAACACATCTACAACTGTAAAAAAATGTAGATGTAACAATGATAAATTACACCTTTACTGTATTATTGTTACAATTTAAAAGCGCCCTTAAAAGCGAACTGGCGTAATGTTATGTTATGGTATGGCGTAAACTATGCATACACAAACAATCGCAGCAATCGCGAGACATGTGCTGTCGTTTTTTGAAGATTTCTATCGTCTGTGGTTAGTCCATCACCTCCTGACCTGATGATCACGAGACCAAAATGGCAAACGCCCTTTCAAACATCAAAAAAATAATTTACTAAATCAGTCGATGCCTACTCCTTACTGTTAAGGAGTTGTACCTTCCATCATCAGCTCAGCTACATGAGATGATGATTACCATACGCAAGTACTTAAATTACTTCATAAGGTTTGCGAAAAACGATGTGTGGGCCCATAAAATTTGAGGGTTGCCCTCGATTTCTCCGGGATCTAATCATCAGATCCTGTCTTGGTGACTATGGGACCACTTCAGAAGTATCTCCTTTCGAACAAAAAAAAGATTTTGAAAATCGGTCCACAATTGGCGGAGTAATCGCGTAACAAACACACAAAAAAAAAACATACCGTCGAATTGATAACCTCCTCCTTTTTTGAAGTCGGTTAAAAATGATAACTATTTAGTATGCTGTGACCACACCCCGAATCTGCAATTGTAAGACAATCAAGACACACATCGTACGCAACGTTTAGTACCTATTTAATAATCAGTGACGTAACCACTCTGCATGGCCACTAATACGAATGAAACACGATTAATTGATTTGTTCGTTCATTTACACAATTAGCGTAATAGGTAACTACTATGCTTCTACAATATGAACAAACCCACGCCGGCGCCTTATTGTGACGTCATGCATGCTTTTCTAATACTTGCACGCTTTTAAATAAACAATAATCATATGAACATAACATTAACAAGATAATAACGATATTAAAAATTATGTAAAATTAATTTGCACAAAGTAGATTTTTGCTAAACGTCATTTTCAAATGACAGTTGACAAATGGAGCTCATTGACCTTTCTATTCTTATCTCAGACGCAGAGTAGAAGTCTTAAGACGTAATTACGTACCTACTGCAGCATAACTCTGCATGTCAAAACTTTTTGGTTCTTTATAATCAACCTTTTTTCCGTTTGTATTTGAGCCTGGTCGATTTTTATCTTTTTATTTCGTGATTCGAATTATTTTTCTTCTGACAGATGGGTCCCCATTTTTTTCTTAGTTGAAAAAGTTGAATCGATTGACGGACCCAGTTTGTGGAAAATTATCGAGTTTTTTTCAAGTGAACCACACTTTCTCTGCCGTCCTATTAATACCTTATGGAAAAACTATTTTGAGAATGGTATATTAAGTATTATTCTAAGCATTCATCTTTATTTTTTCTGGTACGTATCTTTTAACAGTTTTCCTCAATCGGAAGTTCAGTCTGATCACGCTGGTCTAACCCTAATTCATTTTATCTTAGGATTGAACAGCTTTGAAAAGGCCGCCTTTCGGCCTCCAGGTTTTGGCCTAAAATTACGCTGGACGTCCTTGGCCAACGTCGAGAGTTGGGTCGCATTTAGACCACTGAAGGTTTCACAAACAACGCCAGTTCCTGAACCTGCGACAATCTACAGTCTACGTCACCTCGCCAGGACGCAATTACTTATGCCACGGTTTTTTTATGATAATTTTACGTACAAATTTAATAGTGTAGATAGTACGAGATTTTTTTTATTTATTAACTATTTAATTTTATTTGTAAAATGTGAGATACTTTGGTTCTCTAATTTTTTTTTAACGATATGTTTTGGTAGCGTTACTTACTAGAGATTGCAATCGACTAGGTAGTACGTTTATTTTCTCGTTCGTTATTCGCGTACCTATCGGACCAAAGTTCTCTATTTTATTCCCTTCACACAAGACAACCTGCAACTTTTTTATACCAATAATATTCATTTTTTTACCTTTTAATGTTATTTTTTATTTTTATTTTAAAAACTAAATTAAACGTAACGTAGCAGAAAAGTGATTTTTCCGTCTTTTTTTATTTTTTTTTCGCTACAAAATGGCGCCCGAACTAAAGTAAGTAATTTTGATGGTTACTTAATATATTTTTTTCTGTTATTTTGTTTGTGATGCTCTTCGAGCAAATATAATCCATATTTTTTTCCTTGTCCTTTTTCCAGTGTCATGGATGGAGCAGAATATGCATTACAGGACAATGATACCATTGATGATCACCTTTTAATGTTGGATGTTGTGTGTGATTGTACTTTAATTCCATAATAATACTAAATTAATAACTTTTTCATTTCTTCCCAACAAATATATTTTAATCCCGAGTTTTATTTTAATGCCTGTATTTGTAGTTCCCTGTAGAGAATGCTTGGTGTGTGAATGTATAGGCGTCGTGTTTCAAAGGTAAGCTTTTTTTGCGGTTGTGTGCTTGGTTTCGTTTTTTTGGTATTCTATTAGCCCAAAGCGTCCTCTTTCACGTTTTGTTTTTCTAATAGGTTCCAATCTTTTTTGACTCCTAGCCTGACCGTTTAGCTTGCCGAATGCGTGTCTTTCTATTCATCCACCAGCCATATTACTCACTAAATAACTTTTTCCAACTACTGGTAAACATGCTCGTGGATTGTTTTATTCTGTTTTGGTTTTTTTCATGATTTAATATAGCAGATGGAGGAATTCAATGTGTGTGACACTCTGATGTGGAAGTCTTTTTATTTGCAGGCCTCTACTTATTTCATTCAGGGTTACTCCGCATTTTATTTTGTTGAATTCTTCCTTTCCAATTTGTCCTAGGAACTTTATTATGTAATACTTTCTAATTCTATGCCTTTGACATAAAAGCACAAAACATTTTTTCAACAAAAGCACAGACAACATGATCATACAGCCTAAAACATTTTTTCGCATCTATTTTCATCTGGTTTCCCTCCTATTAGTATTAAATTATCCCTTTATCTTATTAAACAATAATATTTGACATATTTTCATACATTTTGGTTTTGTTAAACATTAACTCAAAAAATGTAGCTCTGAACATTTTTATTTCACTAATTCCCTTTTTGAGCTTTTATTTTTCATAGATGTTTATTCTTATATCCCTACAATTTTGATTAAACTATCCCGTTTTCATATTAAACTATTTGTCCTATATACAAATAACAACTTTCCTTCTATACATCCTGGTGTCACAAATCCTACCTTAAGATCAAGGAGATTTTTTATTGGCCAAACATGTTTCGTGATGTTTCTGAAACTTTGAAGCAATGTGAGGTTTGTAAGGCTCATAAAATTGCAAACACTCAACCACGAGGCCAAATGATTTGTCCGAAAGATGTTTCATTGCCCCTACAGGTAATTTCTAACAATGTCATTGGACCTTTGCCTGTTGCTTACTATGGTTTTAAGTATATTCTGTCCATGGTAGACGTTTTCTCGAAATATGTCTGGTTATTTCCCCTTAAGAAGGTTGACGCTGGTTCTGTTATTAGAGCTCTGGAATCTGAATTATTTTTCAATTTTGGTGTACCACGTGCTATTCTCTGTGACAATGCTACTGTTTTTCGTAGTAATATATTTTTAAACTTCCTTAGTTCTTTTCACGTCGATTCAGGTTTTACTCCAAATTTTCTCATGTTCGGCAGAGAGGTCTTTATGAATTCTTCTCGTGCGAATAGTCAGACTCGAAGCACGAATTTAGCCGAAAGTCGGGCTCAGCACACGTCGAATCTTTCCTCTCTTGTTGAGGTTTATGCGAAAGTAGCTGATAATCTTTCTATGGCTTTCCTCCGTAATTCTCGGGCTTATAATACGAACCACACGGCTGTTACTCTTAACGTTGGTGACACGGTATGGAGACGTAACTTTGCTAGATCCTCTGGAGCAGATTATTTTTCGGGAAAGCTTGCTCCTCGCTTTATTAAGTGTCGTGTGACTAGAGTTATTTCTAGAACCACCTATGTCCTTCAAGATTATGATTCTGTCCATTCCGGAACATATCATATAAAAGATATCCTTAAATAATTTCTCACAACTTCAAAACGCGTTGTCCGATTTACACGAATTCAATTGGAATATTAGTTTTACATAAATTTCTATCCTTTGTAACCAAGAATTACAAAATATTTACGTAAACAAAAAAACTCATTTTTAAATTTCGTAAATATTTCGACAAACTACCATTTCTAAAACCATCCACAGCGACATCTAGTTGTCACAAGTGGAACTTTTTGATTACGTCTTATTTACAGTTTACTTCTTGTGTTTAGTGATGTACCATTGTCGATAAATTTTTTCGATAAAACGCAAGTGGTTTAACAGTCTCGATCATTCTGGTTTTTCAATGGAGCAATTAATCATAATATTGTTAACGTTTCTATTTGATTAATGCAGTTGGTAGCTCCAATGATTTAGCAGGGAAGTCCTTATAGATTCAACCTGTGCTTATGGTCAGACTCGAAGCATCCATTTAGCTGAAAGTCGGGCTCGACAGGCATCGAATTTTTCTTCCTTTGCTGAGGTTAAGGCGGGATTGTCAGACTCAAAGCGTTAATTTAGCTGAAAGTCGGACTCAACTCGCGTCTTACCTTTCATTCATTGCTGAGTTTTTGTGTTAACATCGCTATTAATCCCTCTATTGCTTTACCCCTTATTTACCCGAACGTATGAGCTCGCTTAATTTTTTGGTTGTGTTACTAGTAATATCACTAGGACCACTTAGTCCTACGGACTTTCTTCGACTTCTGTCGACATGTTTCGACTGAAGTCTCTTTCGACAGAAGTTTGTGTTGACTGACGTCGCCTTTTTTTGACTGATGTCGCCTTTTTTGACTGATGTCGCCTTTTTTGACTGATGTCGCCTTTTTTTTGACTGATGTCGCCTTTTTTGACTGATGTCGCCTTTTTTGACTGATGTCGCCTTTTTTGACTGATGTCGCCTTTTTTGACTGATGTCACTTTTGTTGACTGATGTCACTTTTGTTGACTGATGTCACTTTTGTTGACTGATGTCACTTTTTTTTGACTGATGTCACTTTTGTTGACTGAGGTTACTTTTGTTGACTGAGGTTACTTTTGTTGACTGATGTCACTTTTGTTGACTGATGTCACTTTTGTTGACTGATGTCACTTTTGTCTTTTTTTTTTGACTGATGTCACATCATCTTTGGCTGATGTTGTATCGTCTTTGACTGAGGCTATTTTCTTTCGCCAAGGTTGTTTCATGTATATTTTTTTTTCAGGGTTTCTTTCATATTTAGGTTAGTTAGGTACATATAGTTTTAATTAGTCTCTAAGGTTTTTAGTCTTTTGCTTTTAAGTCTCTAGGTTACTCAGATTTAGTGGACACATCTGGAGCTCGCGCTGATAACGTCTAAGTTGAAGGATCTTTCGATTTTATTCTGTATCTCCTGCACTCCAATGTCGTCTATTATATGTATTTTAATTTTCTTCTAGGTTTTAGATTGCGTCATGTAAGTTAATTAATTTTCTCGTTCTATCGTTTATTTTATAGGGTTGTCATTTGTTTTAGGGTTGCCACATTTCGGTTATGTATTTTTTTCTTTTTTTTGTTGGAAAGGGGGTAATGCAGCATAACTCTGCATGTCAAAACTTTTTGGTTCTTTATAATCAACCTTTTTTCCGTTTGTATTTGAGCCTGGTCGATTTTTATCTTTTTATTTCGTGATTCGAATTATTTTTCTTCTGACAGATGGGTCCCCATTTTTTTCTTAGTTGAAAAAGTTGAATCGATTGACGGACCCAGTTTGTGGAAAATTATCGAGTTTTTTTCAAGTGAACCACACTTTCTCTGCCGTCCTATTAATACCTTATGGAAAAACTATTTTGAGAATGGTATATTAAGTATTATTCTAAGCATTCATCTTTATTTTTTCTGGTACGTATCTTTTAACAGTTTTCCTCAATCGGAAGTTCAGTCTGATCACGCTGGTCTAACCCTAATTCATTTTGTCTTAGGATTGAACAGCTTTGAAAAGGCCGCCTTTCGGCCTCCAGGTTTTGGCCTAAAATTACGCTGGACGTCCGTGGCCAACGTCGAGAGTTGGGTCGCATTTAGACCACTGAAGGTTTCACAAACAACGCCAGTTCCTGAACCTGCGACAATCTACAGTCTACGTCACCTCGCCAGGACGCAATTACTTATGCCACGGTTTTTTTTATGATAATTTTACGTACAAATTTAATAGTGTAGATAGTACGAGATTTTTTTTATTTATTAACTATTTAATTTTATTTGTAAAATGTGAGATACTTTGGTTCTCTAATTTTTTTTTAACGATATGTTTTGGTAGCGTTACTTACTAGAGATTGCAATCGACTAGGTAGTACGTTTATTTTCTCGTTCGTTATTCGCGTACCTATCGGACCAAAGTTCTCTATTTTATTCCCTTCACACAAGACAACCTGCAACTTTTTTATACCAATAATATTCATTTTTTTACCTTTTAATGTTATTTTTTATTTTTATTTTAAAAACTAAATTAAACGTAACGTAGCAGAAAAGTGATTTTTCCGTCTTTTTTTATTTTTTTTTCGCTACACTACCTTATCTACCTACCAATAAAATACAAAACACGAAACATGCAAGTTTAAACAATTTAAAAAACGATAATAAACCTGTATCAGTAGGTAAACTGAAAAAAGATAAGTTTTTATCTCTTCTCTTGCTGAATCTATGTACATCCATCAACTGCACATAATACACCAGAACCGGCCTTATCATAAGAATTTGAAACTACGTCAGGTCGACCGAAATATATGCGTACGTACGCGCCTCGCGGCTGTCGGCAACCCACTGAGAAATGGGTCGCGTGCGACCCGGCGGCCGGTAGGTAGTTAGCACGCGTAAGTATGGACGCCAGCACATCATTTTATTTTATTTTATTTTATTCAGAAAACCAACAGCGATACTTATGAAATATTACAGAAAATATAAGTCAGTTTTGTAAGGCTAATAATAGGTTTCCCTGATTAACATAATGTCTGTAAACCATGCGAATGGACTTCAGACAGTATGTATATAATAAATTTAAATTTAAAGATTGTAAGTTATAATAAATATACGTGTAAAAATCTGCTAATTAATTAATTGATCGTGATGAATGCTTGTTGATGATGATGAACAGAGCGTAGTTGCAGTTTGCGTCACTTGCTATTCGTTTTTCAGAATGATATTTTTAACCTGAGCTTTAAAACTAGGTTTTGTACAATTAAATAAGTCAACCTAAGAGAAATAAGCGTTGTAGGTTCGAGCAATGCGAGTTAATACACAATTTTTAGCGTAGTTAGTTCCATGCCGAGGCACATGTAAGATAATAATAAGATAAGATAATAATATTTTATTTGCGTAAAACACGGTATACAAGATGGTAATATGAATACACTGGTAGGTTCTACATGTTTTGCTTCATGAATATAAGCGTGCAAATTTACATACATAACAACAACATACAACCACTGTCATCGTCCGATTTTATGCTCTAGAAACTCCTTGACACTGTAAAAACTATTAGCAGATAACCATTTATATAATTTACTTTTGAACAATCTTTTATTTAATATTTTAAATTCCTCTGGTATCTTATTGTATATCCGGACACACATAAACATACAGCTTTTATTATATTTTGCAAGCCTAGGTAAAACATCTAACACGAGCCTGTGGGGGTCCCGACGGCTTCGAGAATTAAGATCGGTTGCTTTAGTGAACAACTTTTTGTGCCTCCACACAAACATACAAATTTCCAATTTATAAAGTGACGGCAATGGTAACAAATCAAGTTTTTTAAATATTGGCCTGCAGGATTCATCTGGTTGAAGCCCATATATAGCCCTAATGCATTTTTTTTGTGCAACAAACGCTCTATTTTGATCGGTGCTATTACCCCACATAATTAAACCATAGCGCAGCACCGATTCAACATACGCATAATATGTTGTTATTGCTGTCTCAATGTTTGTTAAATGTTTCTGATCCGTTTCAGTGCATATACAAACTTGTTAATTCGTTTGGAAACTGTATCAAGGTGTGCTTTCCTATTGATGTCTTGATCGAAGGTTACGCCTAGAAAGGCCAATGCGTAAAATTGGTGCCTTTTATTTTTTTGGCGGCAGTCGATCGGATATGAAAAAAGTGATGCAGAATAATATAACAAATGAAATATTGTATGGGGTCTTATATCATAAACTCACCCCGAACTGAGTTATGGGTGTTTAAAGAAAAAATAATACAATTGTAAATAATTCAACAATTACCACTTGAAGTTTGTTTTATCGTTGTGCGTTTATAGCCAGATCATAATTCTGACTTCAAAATGATGCGCTGCTGTCCTTCCCGTGCGCTTTCACTGACGCCAACACCGGGCGGCACTGCCAATTGGCTAGAACGCTAGCCAATCACAGTCAAAGAATTTTTTACCTGCGCACGAGCCTGTTTAAGGTATTTTATATTTATTACACATTGGCAAACAAAGCACTCACTGTTCTACCTTCGTGGCTTACGTGTGTTTTTAGAGTTTCTCGTGGTGATTTTATAGACGACTTGGCTTAATAATCTGGACTTGAAAAACGCTTCTTTAATTGGATAACCTGTGCTTGACATACTCGGACTGTGATTGTGTTTTACTTGTTGGATTTTGTTGTTCTGACAATATGGCAGACTTGGGACTTTGTTTGTTGTGCCAACGCACTTTAAATCGGAGTAATAATCGCCGGAGACCGTCAATGCCATTAACTGCTGAATTAATGCAAGCATATCCTTCCTTGATGCAGTATCTCATCAATATTAGAAATATAACAGAGGTAAGTTGTTTACGAGAATATAATTAATGCAATACGAAAAACTGTAAAAATGTCTCCGTTCAACTTATTGTTTGTTGTTGTTCCTTTACGCCGCAACGGATCGATATATTTATACGGATATTTTAGGTAGTAGGAGAAGTAGAAAGTAAAATAGACTATACATCCCGGCAAAATAAAATATTATTCCCATTTGAAGTGTGATATATACTTCATGTAACTAACCTAAAGCCGCTGAAGCACACATATTTATTATCTATTTTACACCTTAAGCGCACACGACCGATGAGTCACCGGCCGCGCGCATCGTGTGGCACGCAGGTGTTCCACAAAAATCCGTATTTACGACTTTGTTTCTGGGTATTTTGCTTCCGGCTCATATTTTTTCTATTGTCAACGAGCAGGGCTTTCAAAATGTGTTGGTGTCCTTTGAATGTATGATTGACTTCATTTATAAAATTGTTAAAAAATAAATAAAAATAGAAAATATTTTATGAAACAAAAATACAAGTGGTAACCTATATGTTTTTAGGTTTAAAATCCATGGAATGTTTATTTTTCATGTAAAACGTGAATAAAGTCACATTGCACAGTACAATTTACATTACATATTTACAAGTAATGAAGAACCAAAACAAAGAACCACAGACGGAAAAGAACTATTTTTTTTTTTTCATTTTTGAAATGAGAGCTCGTAGGTTTGTCATAAATATATGTTGTTATTTAGTAAGAAATTACACGGTACTGTTACCATAAAGAAATACACACTAGTTAAGGCATAATATAACGTCAGTCCCGCTTTGCGGACTGCAGATCCCATGTGCACCTTGAGGCAAAAAACTTTTGGGTACTCTAGATACCATGTGTGCTTTAGCGGTGCCGCGGCGGGTGGAGCCCCGTGTGTTATAGGACTTGTACACAAAACTGCGAATCGGTGCGATGCGAATTCGTGCGACAAGGTGTCTCCCTTCCACGAATAGGGTGACGCAGGAATGCGCAATGCGAATCAATTTGCAAGTTCTTGCGATGCGTCGTGTGAGCTCGCAGATTTTTTCCGATGCGACGACGCAACGCAGTTTTGTGAACGAGCCCTAAGACAGCTGATTATTATTATGAAAGAATATCTTAAATATTTAAGACTAAACTCACCTTGCTTTTGCTATTTTTCTTTTATTTCTAGCATTGTTCAGACTTTATACTAACTGAGTAAAAAACGGTCTTAATGACGATTTTCATTTCACTAACGGTAGTTCACTTTGTTTCTAGTTTGGTGTCGGGGACCGGATTTGCAGACCATGCTTACAACACGCTGACCGTTACGTGTCAGCGGAACCAAGCGTATTGGAGCAACCAGCGGAGCAAAACGTTTTGCAACAACCAGCGGAACCAAATGTTCTGGAACATCCAGCGGATCCACACATCTTGGAACCAGCAGCGCAACCAAACGTTGTAGAACAGCCAGCTGGAGGTGTTCAAGGACAACGCCATTTTCATTTCCCCGGTTATCATCGAGCACCTTTGAATACCAGAGTTTGCATTTTTGCAATGTGTGAAAATCGACACTTACAACGGATTGACACGTCTTTAAGAGCTACTATTCTTAAAGAGAAGAAATTCTTTATACCTTTTGGCTCTCGTGTATGTGAAGAACATAGAAATGATAGTGCTTGGCAAGACATCGGACGGAGTACACGTCACGTGTACAATATATTTTCTCCAAGACAATTAATGGATATGGTGAGACTATTGCAGTCGCATTGTTCACATTTAAACTTCGAACGGCTATCTTCAATCAGTGACAGTATTTTCCACTATTATATTGGGTTTTCAAAGACTCAATTCCAAGAAATGCTGCAAAGCATACCTTCAATTGCTGAAAAGAACACAAGAAGGCCAGCTACAGCCTTGGCAACGGTGCTGATGAAACTGCACACTGGTGATTCTAACCAAAGATTGCGCAGTCTTTTAAGAATGTCCCGCTCTACATTGAGAGGACGATGACGATTGTAAGAGAATGCTTGAAGCGAGATTTTATTCCAAGACATCTTGGATACGATCATATATCTCGCGATGAAATTATTTCAAGGTGTTTGGCGATACCCAATGCTTTATTTGGAAACAATTATGAACGAGCTGTTACAATACATGATGCGACATACATGTACCTCCAAAGAAGTACCAATTATTATTTCCAGAGAAAGTCATATAGCCTGCATAAGTGGCGTAACCTTTACAAGCCATATTTAATAGTATGCCCTGATGGGCACATAGTGGATGTATATGGGCCCTATGATGCAAAGACGTCTGACTCAGTTATACTGAATAGAATATTAGAAAGCCGAGATGATCCATTTCATTGGGTTTTTAGACCTAATGATGTTTTGATTTTGGATCGAGGGTTCAGAAATTCGATTGAACCGTTACAATCATATGGATATTGTCCTAAAATGCCCATTACAAAAAGCAGTACTGACTCACAGCTAACGACCCGAGAAACAAACAAATCCCGGAAAGTAACGATGTGTCGCTGGGTCGTTGAAACAATAAATGGCAGGCTGAAGAACCAGTTTAAGCAATTGAGGCACACGAACAATAACCGAGCAATGACACACCTCTTTGATGAAATTAAGATTGCGTGTGCTATACTCAATGCGTTTGGTCAACCTCTGACTGATCACAGGTTAGTGACTAATATATTGAGTGAAATACACCAAAGATCCGATATGAAGAACCATTTAAGCCATTGTGTAATTGCAAATAATCTAAATGCTCGCAGAGCTATATTCCGTGCAATAACCGTAGAAAACCCGGAACTAAATAGTTTTCCAACACTAACCACAGATGACCTTATTTTATATGCTCTTGGTACTTACCAGATAAAACAAGCTCGTAGCTATTATGGCGAGCATATAAATAATAATGGTCAATATCACATAGAAATATGCCGAGAAGTTAACACGCAAAATATAACACAATACGGAATAGTATCTGCCAATCCTGTGTTACTTAGGGGAAGAATTCAGTCCAGACATCGGCAGGCTCGGATATATTATGTATATATACTGTATGAAGAAAATGCGCATGGAAGAGAAGCCATAATAGGCCACTACTGTAGCTGTATTGTAGGAAAAAGAACCCTCGGCTGCTGTTCTCACGCGATGGCTATTGTCTGGTACTTAAGATGGGGCAGACATCAACCTAATCTTAGTCCCCCAGCACTATTTTTAGACAGTTTAATTGTAAGACACGACGTCGAAAATGAAGCTAATGATGAACCTAGCGACGATGACGTCCAATTGTAATATGTTGTTTTTAAAATAAAAAGTTCTCCTTAAGACCAGTTTTATTGTTTTTAACCAATACATAATAAATGTAAACATGTATTTGAAGATATGACTAGTAACTAAATAGTAAATGTCGCTTGGGAAGGACAAAAATATGCTTTGTAACAAGAATTATTCCATAATGTATGAAAATATTAGTTAGTCTTTAAACTGATATAACTCAGTCCAGACTGAGTTTTCGATATAAGATCCCATACAATAATTCATTCATAATATTATTCTGCACCGTTTTTTTCATATTTGATCGACTGCTGCCAAAAAAACAAAACTCACCAGTCTTCATACTAATTTGGTCATTGTCTTTTAGTCTGAGTTACTTCGTGAATTCTAAGTATATTCATTTTAATATTATATTTTGCATTTGATTTATTGAATTGTATATAGACGGACTTTTTAAGATTTATAGATAAGTTATTTAGCCATTCAATCAGTATCTCAATTACATTATTAATTTCAGTCTCATGATCATTAATTGTATTGGTTTTTTTATCAGATGTCACAATAATAGAAATGTCATCAGCGAATAAAATGAATTTATGATTAGCTATATTAGTAATAGAATTGATGTATAATAAGAATAAAATAGGTCCTAATACGCTCCCTTGTGGGACGCCATATTTGTTACATTTGATGTCAGAATAATGCGATGTCATATCATTATTTTTATCCATTCTTGTAATGGCAACACGTTGTTGTCTATTACTTAGGTAAGAAGATATCCATTGAAGTGCAATGCCTCTAATTCCAATTGCCTCCAATTTTTGTAGTAATAAGTCATAAGAGACTAGATCAAAGGCCTTAGAAAGGTCAAAGAACAGCCCAGTAGTATAATAGTTGTTGTTAATATTCGTTAATACTATTTTAATAAGATTATAGATAGCTAACGTTGTTGATTTATTTTTTTGAAAACCAAACTGTTCCTTCCGTATGATATTAAATTTATTACAGAAATCAATTAGTCTTTTATTCATGCACTTTTCGAGGAATTTCGATATAATAGGTATTAAGGTAATTGGGCGGTAGTTATTAACGTCTGACTTTTCACCAGTTTTATAAAGGGGCTTAATTATTGACATCTTCAGTGCTTCGGGAAAAGTGCCAGTTGAGAATGATAAATTAATTAAATACATTATTATTTCAATTAGTTCATTAGTACATGCTTTAAACATTTTTGTATTAATCTCGTCATAACCCTCGGAACTTGTGTTGTTCAATGACATAATCTCTGCTCTAACTTCATTTTCGGATACTGGGTTAAGGAACATCGAATGGGCGATTGAACACTCGTTACGTGGTTTTACACACTTACTCGAAGATTGTGCCATATTAATATAATGGTTATTGAAAGCTGTTGCTATAGCTACAGGATCCGAGAGTATGGTATTGTCAATTTGAATATTTTCAATGCTGGGGATATCAGTACTGTCTGTGATTTCATTTTTTATAACTCTCCATACCGCTTTGCATTTGTTTTCACTGTTATTTATAAATTTTATGTTTGCATTTTTTTTTATGTGTAGACACATTTTTGTAAAATCTTTGAGTATTTAATGTATTCCGTTTTATTTTTTATATTTTTATTTTTATAATATTGATAACGCAAAGATCGATTGGTTTTGCAGCTTTGTTTTAGACCCTTGGTTATCCAGTTCAGCTTCTTTTTATTGTTGGCATTCACTTTTATTTTTATTTTTGCGAAACATGGAACTAAATTAAATTATGATTTAGATTTTAATTATTAAATTATGGAACAAGCATAATGCTTCGTGAAAACAATTGAATGCTTTATTTAAGTCGTTTTCTGCGTAAGCCTCTGACCATGACAAATTACCTATACATTCCTTAAATTTTTGGATATTATTCAAGCTGTAATCTCTTTTGTAGAAATGGTATGCTGTCCGATTTTGTATTTGATGTTTCAAGGGAAAACTCAACATTTGCGCTGTGTCGTGGTCGGATAGGTGAAGTGGCAATATTGTGGCATTAGCATTAAGAATGTTGCTAAGAATTTGATCGATACAGGAAGACTTACGAGTTGGACGATCTATATGTAGTTTTAAGTTATAGTTATATGCCAATTCTTGTAATTGACTACTAATATTACTTTTCTGAAGAGTATTAATGTTAAAGTCCCCTGCCAAAACAACTTTGATTTTGGAATTATATTTTTTAAACACGTGATCCAAAAGACTATTTAATTTAATCAAAAATGGAGTGGGATCAGACTGGGGTGTTCTATAAACACAAATAGTAATCAGCTTATTACGTGTAAGTTCTACACCACGTGCTTCGAAAGTATTTTGTGTTGCATATGTATTTATATAAGGTAACTCTTGTAACAATGGTGTATGACGAGTGCGTCGCAGGGGAGCACTAAATTTGATCTGCGCAACCAAATCCGGGCAGTCCAGCCTACCATTAAGAATGTCGTAAAGTAAACTCATATCCAACACTTTACGTTGTTCATCGAGTGTAAGCAGACCATATTCGCGACAGCCATTTTCGTAGGTCATCGGCGGTTGGCGGAGGCGATGCTACTACAATAGCAGTAGCTTGATGTGCTGGCGTCTGTACATGGAGTGATTTATCTGGTAATGTGTTGTTGAGCCCCCAATGAATATTACCCAAATGGCTGTCCCAGATCTTTTCACCATTTTTAGTGCTTAACGCCTTCAGGGGATCGAGAATGGTGCGGTTGTACCATTCGAAACGTGTTTTAGACCTTTATCCAAGCAACATCGCATGAATGTATGCGAGGTAAAACAGCCACCACTATCACTTATGAGACGGTCAGGGTTTCTAAATGTACTAAATATATCTTCTAGAGCTCTAATTACATTTTGGGTGTTGGTGTTTTTAAGGGTCTTTGTATTTGGCAAAACCGTCCACAATTACGAACAGATGAGTAAAACTCCTATTTGACTTAACAAAGGGTCCAAGGTGGTCCACATGAAGCGTGTGGAAAGGAATCTCTACTTTTGTGATTGGGTGCAGTAACCCTTCGCGAATGCTTGACTTGTTTTTTTTTGCATATGCACACTCAATGCAATCACCCACATACTCAACGCCGAAATGTCCAATGTCGTCGTGATTGAGTTTACATACTTGCCACCTAGTCCCTTTTGGTACTACCCACCTAACCTTCTTCTCATCACCGTCTAAATAGCGAAATAACTCTCTATTAACATAATTCTGTTTAATGTATTGTGGACTTTTTCCATCCAATTACTATCAAAACAGCTATTATCCTACGCAGCCCAGCCATCTAATTGAAGCATATTACGCCAATCTTTGCTACTAATGGTCATTATCGCTGGAAACTGATCCTCGATAGATTCCGACAGTCCGGCAAAATTTCGTGATAAAGTGTCAATGTGACTCATTTTAACTCCAGCCCTATATGCGACAGTACAATTGAATTCCTGTAGTGTCAGCCACCACCGTGCTATCCTTGGGATTAAGTCCCGCTTTGATAATGTAGAACGTAATGCGCTGCAATCGGTGATACCCTTGAATTCTTTCCCTAATAGATAAATTCTAAACTTACGAAGCAAGCAAATCACTGCTAGGGTTTCCAACTCATAAGAGTGGAAGTCCTTCTCCTCGGGAGGAGAAGTCTGCCGACTATAATATGCTAAAGGATGAAAATTCTCGTAGTCTCGCTTTCGCTGAAGAAGAATCCCACCGATTCCTAACCTACTTGCATCTATGTGTAATTCTAATTTAGCAGCGGGGTCACATACCTATATATCTAAAACCGGCCTATTAACCAAACTCGTTTTCAGCCTCTCGAACGCCCTCTCCTGATCGTCATTCCACTCCCAGGCTGTGTCCTTTTTCGCACGAGTAGAATAGGACTAGCATACTCGGAAACAGATTCTCGTATCAGGCCAGCATCTAACATGTCTCCAACCACAGAACGCACCTTTTGCCGCTCGTGGTGCGACAACCTGTACGGGCGACAAACGACTGGACTGTTATGTTCTATGCTCATCTCGGTGACGCTGGTACATCCTAAAACCTTCAAGGAGGAGGCGAAACAATATTGATATTTCTCAAGCATCTTTATAAGAGTTCGTCTTACATTTTTTTAGATACTCCTTCACCTACACGCACCTGACTTTCATCGATTCGGTGTCCAACTTTCGACTCAATTGACGGTTCATTAACAACTCGATTCACAACGTCGACTCTCTCAGCACGACTAAAGATTAGTTTAGATGAAATTCGGCAAAACCTAAACTGGGTACAACCAATACGTTAATCTGTCCATTGATTGAACGATGAAGTCCTCCAACGATGAAATACTGATCATTAAGGCTTTCCCGCTACACTATTTTTCAAACGAACATCTCCATCGAATTGTTACAAAGCCGACCCCGTTTGTCTTTTTAAAAAAAAAACAATAATTCTACTGGAACCACTTTAATTCACCACATAACAAAAAACACTGACACACAAGTTCTTGGGTACTTATATTTCGGCAATGTCCCTCTTAATTGCTCCCTTAATTTGGGCACACACGAGATTACGCGACAGCGTCCAGAATCTAACTAACTCAATTAAGGTCAGTTGGGGCAAGTGCGGCGCAATATTTTATAAGTTCACTTTGCACTCAGACAGCGTTGATACTGTAACCATTTTTAAATAATTTGTTTCAGTACTACATTGCCTGATGAATAATCTCCGTGCGAAACTTACCATTTCAAGCAATCTGATACAGATTTTTAGGATTTAATTGAGTTTTTAAAAGCTTGTTCCTAGCCGCACTTTCCCAACGAAACGGGGCAAGAGCGGCAGTAGTAAAAAAATCCAGAAAATGACTATAATCTGTAATTTCAACGTAAATATCAGTTCGAGAAACGTTACAACAGAACACGATATTCGATTCTTCGTTCCTGGAAATAAGGTTCATATAAAAAAAAAACATCTTTCTTTTTCAATGTAAACTGGGGCAAGTGCGGCACATTTCCTAAGGACAGGGGTGCTAAACATTTATATCCGACTACCCAAGAAGGTTAAGATTAAGGTTAAGGTTACGGGGTCCATGTAATTTGCATGTTCTTTTGTGCCTTCCTAGAGATTAAAAGGCTTGACCGATTTTGGTGTGTGAAGTGTAGTTAGACTCGTCTCTATATCAGGAGTGCAATAGGATTTTAAACATAATTATGCTGTCCCCACAGAACATAATATACTCTATCCCGCTCCTTGGCAAAGGTCTTCCCCAACTCCATCCAAACTGTGCAATCACCCGCCAGATTCGACCAGTCAGCCTAAAACTCGTCTATGCAGGATTGATTAAAAAAAAAGAACAAAATATACCTTTTAATATTTTATTGGCATCATTAACTAATCGTTAAATGAATGTGTTACATTGCATTGGTCGTTGTGAACGTGGTAAGTACCTAATGCTAATGTTAAAATTTTATAAAAATAAATTCAAATAATAACTTGAAACCATGGACGTATAAAGAACCGGACGGAGCTTCAAAAAAAAAAATACTGAGGCGGTTTCAAAAATGGTAGTAAAAATATCTTATAGTCACATTATTCTAAGAGTTTTCAGTCTTTTATGTTCCTATACTAATTTCGTGACTATAAGAGTTTTTACTACTGCACATTGTATGTATCAAAATGTATTTTGAAGATTATATGACCACGTCGAGATATTTCAGGCTCAGGCTACTATATCTATATGCATATATATATATATGCTACTATATCTTCGCTGTGCTTCAAGTCGCATATGTCATCAATAATTGGATAAGCGAATATTGAATCTTTTTTGGCTTTATGAATTTTCCTTGCGTATTTTATAGTTGGTACTCCATTGTTTATTGATTTAACCTGTCCTACAAAATGTTTTATTGTTTTCTTTGAAGCGAACTTGACTAAAACCCAATCGTTTATACTGCATTTGGCAGAGGATTGAGTATAGTGCTGAACTTCGACAACATTATTTTCTTCGTCGCCCAAATCAAGATTATAGTCATCGTCGAATAGTATCGAGTTAATATAATCATCAAAATTTTCATTTTCATAATCTGACACATCGTGCACGCTGAAATCACTTTCGTCTGTAGATGATTCATCTTTAATTTTAATTTTTTGTTTCTTTGGTTTTGTAAGTCCTCTTTTTTCCTTACTTTTCTTTGGAGTTTTTTTCACTCTATCACCTTTGTTTTGACCATTTGCAGTTATATCCGAGAGAGGTGTGTCTTACCGTTTCTTCTTCAATTGTAGTATAGATTTATAACTAATATTTATCATCGTTTCTTTATTTAAATCCTTCAAGAATTTACTGCTATCGTCTATGCGTATATTTGATGTAACAATTATGTTTTTCGGATTATGCATTTTTGTTTCCTGATTCGCGCCAGATGTTACCATTGATAATTGGTGATTTGAAGTGCTTGGTCCAGGGTTATCAGAATTAGGAAAGGAGTCTCTTGTCCCAGATATAAAATTGGTTGTTTTTTCTGTTACTTTCGAAGAATTCTTTTTTATAGCTGTGTTTTTTGTTTGTTTCATCTTGAGCTTATCTTCTTTCTTAATTTTTTCCTCTTCTTTTTGCTTCAATTTCTTAATGACATCTAAATGTGTAATAACTTCAGCACCTCTCGAAATTTTTGTCTTTTTTTGTATTGTGACTTTACTTTCATGTCTTTTTATTGTACTTAAGAGCAATTCTTCAAATGAAGTTTTATTTGACATTTCCGGTTTATTAATCAAATCCCTTGACGTAACGGAGGGAATATTTAGGGTTTGACAATGTTGGGTTACCGATGCATCAGTGCACGTGATCAAGCCCTTGTTTATTTTTTTCAAACATATTGATAACAACGTTGCGGGGCTTGAAATCGTTGATGTAACATCGATTGCAGTATTTTTTTTGTGTTCTTTCCACCTCTTCAGAGCGCTTTGGTCCAATTTATCTTCTGATACAACTGTTCTATTGAATGGAAATATTCCACCTTTTTTAAAACCATTTATCAATAATTTTGGGTTTAAGCTGCGCCAAACTTCTCCAACAATAATAGAAAACTCCTTTTTCGATAGCTTTTGGCCGTAATTGCATCTTTGCCATTTCATCATTCTGTCGTCCCATTTGTCTTTAAAGGGCTTAAATACCGACAAGTCGAGTGGTTGCAGCAAATGACTGGTATGGGGAGGTAGTTTGATGATTGTGACATTGTTTTGTATCGCTGTTTCTATTACCGCCAACTGAATGTGTGTGCTGTGCCCATCAAAAATTAACAGAGTTGGTTCGTCTGTTGTGCCTAGCATTGGTATGAAACTCTTTGAAAAGAATTCAGCGAAAGCTTTGCTTTCTATCCAGCCATTTTCTGTAGCTGTATACAGAGTTCCTGGGTAAGCCTCAGGTGATGTCCATTCGCTCCACACATTCTTTCCTTTAAATATAATGAATGGTGGTCCTTTTCCTCCTGCAGCATTGCTGGCAAAGAGCACAGTTGTGTTTTCTTTGCCCGTAGTGGCAGTTGTTCTCGTCGACGCATGTCCCCGTTGACCCACAACTTTGGTCTTTTTGGGGTCATTTGAATAGCTAGTTTCGTCAATATTTCATATTCGGTGAGGTTTATTTTGCAGTTGTAGTTTATGTATAGTCTCTTCGAGAATATTGAAATAATCATCCAACACAAATGGATCTGCAGCCTGTTTTCTGGCATATTCGACAGCTTGTGGTTTTTTTATTGACAGATTATGTCTACTAACAAAACCAGCAAACTAGTCGTAACCAGGAATTCCGTCTTTAAATGGTAATTTCATATTGTTATGTTTAACATATTCTGCAACAAGCTCCACCACTTCTTTTCGAGATAGTCCAAACCCGTTCTTTTCCATAATACCAATGAGATTGACAAGTGTTTTTTCAGTAGGTATCTGCGGTCAGAGCTGTTGGCCTTCCCAGGCTATTCGATTTTTGTCCTCGTCGACCAGACATATGATCAAATAACGTTGCTCGTGGAATTTTATATTGAATACTAGCAGCATAAAATGTAGTTCCATTTCGGATTGCCGCTAATGCTTTTTGTAAAGTTTCGTGAGTCCAACTCGGTCCATCTGTCTTTTTTACATAATTTCGTACCATGGTCTGGAAATTTAAAAAATACATGAAACAAAAACGAAGGTTCACAACTTCTGACCTGGGGCAAGTGCGTCGTAGTGCCGCGCTTGCCCCAAGCATGGTAGCCGCACTTTCCCAAACAATAAAATTTGAGGTTAGGTTTTTAAACCGGCAATTATATCTTATTTTGCTAGATACAAATGAAATAACTACGTAAAAATGAACCTTAGGATTCAAAGAAAACACTTACGTTCTTAGATCAGCCCATTTCTTGAAAAAAAAAACAAAATTTTAGCACAACAACGAACACGTGTCAACTTCAAACCATAGAGAAATCTCAGTGTAAAATAAAAATGGCGTCAAATCCTTTTTCATTCAAGTATCGCCCCCAATCTCTTTTCCCGGAACTAATTTTGTTTGCCCTCACATCACTAGATGGCGATTTTATCAATATCATTGATAATTTTTTGTATAATGATGCTCGCCGCACTTGCCCCAAAGCCACACTTGCCCCTACTGACCTTATACATATTATTTCTATGCATTGGGTAAAAATGCAACATCAGTACTTTAGTAAAGGAAAAGTACACTGTCTTTAAGTAAAAGCTGAATTAGGCTTTATTGCCTTGTAATAAGGGTTATAACAGCTCCCCCTTTTAAACGAAGCTTTATCTCATCAAGATGAAGCGAAGTGAGATTGAAGATGTAGCTATTAAGAGAGACACTTTACAGCTTTTATTACATTAAATATGAAAGTTACATAATTTTGAATGAAAATTGACAACATATTGAATTAATAGTTTTACATTACATTAGAAGTTTAGGTTTCTATTTGACGGAATTTTGACTGTATTAATCTTACTAGTGGATTTATAATTTCGGTAATGAATAGGCAAAGACTGAACTGACTTATTGTCTTCTTCAGAAGTTGAAGATACTTCCGTCATCTCGATACTATTTGAAATTTTGGACTTGCGTTTGGTATTTTGATTATAACATTGATTAAATATTTGCACGCAACATCCAGCATTAGAACAATGTTTGTTCTTAAAATACCTATATAATTTATAAACTAAGTATAAAAATAAACACACAATTAGAATATAAGTAAAAGTAGAATAGTAAGGGCCATATTTGATAAAATGAGATTCTTTTTCCAAATTATTCAATTCTTGCTCTAAACTATCCATTTGGTGAGTTGCATATTTGAGAGAATCTAAGTTAATTTTACTCAAAGAGATTGGCGACAAATGTGGTAAACTTTTATTGAATATGTCCTTCTTACAGCAGTCATCTGCTGTTATATCAAAGCTTATATCTAAAGGAGACTTAGTAAATAAAGAATAAGAACTAGTCGGTATCAACTGAACAGTTTTAGAATACCCAATACAATTAGGCAATAGTTTTACAATTCCTGTACCTGTAATTGAATGGTCATCAATGTTTTCATCACATTTAATAGTCAATTTATTTGTATTTGATTGAACATATATCCATTTATTATTTCTTAATTTTTTGCCAAATATCAATCTGACCATATAATATTTTGGCATTGCATTCTGTAGGTAATGACAATGTTATCTCAGTTAAGATTCTAGATTCACAATTAGGATTACTTATACATGAGTATATGGTATTTAATTCACAGATAGAAAAGTTACTATTTATTATTTTACATTTATCAAGAGTGTCCAACATAGCATAATGCATCCTGTCATCACTTAATGCAATATAAGAATTAGAAGGTTGAATTAAAGCAAATGTATTATGTGAGTCATCGTGAGATGTAGGTAGTGGTATGTTTTTATAGGTCATGAACTTATCAGGAGTGATCAAAGGGATCTGTAATATAAAAATGACCTTATTATTATAATAATAGGAACTAAATTCGGAAACGTCAATAATAGAATGAATATTTTGAATGGTTAAGGGAACTGGAAAATCTAACCTTTTGCTTACTTGACTACTATGCTTAGTTAATTCTAAATAAAGATTTAAGGGACTTATAACACTAGGATGTAGTACATTAACCTTAGAAAATAAAATAGAATTTAGTGTAGTATCTAGTAAATTAGTTATAGCTAGTAAAGAGCCTTCGATAATGTTAAGAAGGTTGTTTAATTTTGAAGTATGTAGTAATAGGTTATTGGTCTTCGTAATTTGGGAAAATATTTCATTTATCTGATTAATTTGGGCGTTTAATTTCATCTCATTTTGATTAAGTTTGTAAATAGTAGTGTTAAAATTATTTATCGTAGACTTGACAATGTGAATGTTATTCTGAAAAGAAATATAGTACATAGGTTATGAAGTAGAAGGCTTAATTTCATTGGTATGGTATTTAATAGTTTTGCGACCTACTTGTAGGGTTACGTTGTGTTTGTTATGAACTTTGATAATTTTATAAGGGCCTTTCCATATAGGCGATAAGGCCTTACGAAGCCTATGATGTTGTTTGAGATAAACCATATCTCCTACCTTATAGGTAACGTCACGGGAGTTTGCATCATAGTATTGTTTAGATTTTTCTTTACTGTTTATAATATTTTGAATCGCTTTCTCGCGACTAAAACGCATTCTGTATTGTAAAGCTCGAATATATTCGTTGTATTTATTACCAGAGCTTTCATATAACGAGCTTGGAATGGATGGTTTATAACCATATAATAACTCGTGAGGAGTAAAGTTAGTCGTACTATGAGGTGTAGTATTATAAGCTAGAATTGCAGTGAATAAGTAACAATGCCAGTCGTTCTGGTTCTCATTAACAAAGGATTTTAGGTATTCTTTTAAAGTAGCATGTGAGCGTTCAAGAGCTCCATTAGTTTGTGGATGATACGGAGTAGTAAAGAGGGCCTTGACCTTTAGTATTTCGGTCAATTGTTTAAATAATTCGGATGTAAAACATGTACCTAAATCTGTAAGAATAGTTTTGGGAAAACCGAAAAGAGACATAAAATGAACAAGGTTTCTGGATATTTCTTCACTAGTAGCCGTAACCATTGGGTAAGCGCTAGTAAATTTAGTTAAGTCATCTTGTAAAGTTAGGATGAATCTAAAGTTTTGATAGCCTGCATCGGGTAAGGGACCTACGACGTCAAGGGCCAATCTTTCAAACGGCCTAGTAGATGTGGAAGTTATCTCCATCGGAGCTTTATTTGATTTTCTTAAAGGCTTATTAATTTGGCAAAGCTTGCATTTCTTTACGTATTGTTCGATGTCAGACCGCATGCCTTTCCAATAGTAGGCAGCTTTAATACGTGAATACATTCGTTGTGACCCTGGGTGACCAGCTATAACAGAGTCGTGGTTTTCTTTTAATATTTTAGGAACTTCTACAGGAGTAGGATAGATTAATTGATTTTTATATGTGTGAACTTTTATATTGGTATCGTGAAAAATATAGGAAATCATATTATAGATTTTAGTATACGTAAGTCTTGAAAATGGGTCCGTGAAATCTGGTAATGCAAGGTTGGTAATATTTTGGCAATCAATTAGTGAGTTTCTAAGCTTAATTAGTAAGATATAAACATCTTTATAATTCGTTTCTTCATAGTGATGTACTTTTGTAAATAGAAAATAGTAGGTTTTATTTTTGTCATTAACACATTGTATTGTAAGTGGCTCGCGTTCGGAATTTAGTAGATCAGCAGAATTATCGATCTGCGATAAGATTTCCTCGCAATGAGGCATAGAGCAATCAAAGTCTAAAGAGACTGGACAAGCAATTGTATTTAATTTAGATAAGTGTAGTCCTTGAATACACTCTTCTATGATGGTATTTGGGACTGGGAGTTGATTTGTAAATTGAGCCTTGAAATACTGTTCATAAGAAAAATTATTTAAATTGTTTACGTCAATAGCATTGATAGGGCAACGGGATAGCGCATCGGCGTTAGAATTGAGACGACCTTGTTTATAAACGATTTCATAATCGTATTCCTCAAGTTTGAGGCGCCAGCAAATGAGTCTACTACCCGGATCTTTTACGTTAAATAGCCACACGAGGGGCCTATGGTCTGTTATTATTTTGAAAAAAGTAGAAATCTGTTGGGGCAAGGTCCGGTGAGAACGGTGGGTGACGGAGAGCTTCCAGCTGTAACTCTTGTAGCTTTGCGATGGTGTGTCGTGAAGTGTGAGCTCGCGCGTTGTCGTGGAGAAGCAATGGAGAAGAGCGATTGACCAGTATTGGTTGTTGAATTGCGAGCTTCTCCGTCATTGTTTGCAATTCTTGGCAATAGACGTCTGCCGTAACTGTTGTGCCATTCGGTAAGAAGCTGTGATGTACAAGTGCACTGGTCCACCAGACAGTCACCATCATCTTCCTATGAGTAACCTTTTTTTTAGCGCACTGATTAGGTGCTGTAACCGGGTCCACCCACTGAGACGAACGCTTACGGTTGTCATACAGGATCCACTTTTCATCGCAGGTAACAATTCGATTTACAATTCCCTCGTTTCTATGCCGATTCAGTAGTGCTATGCATGCTTCGACGCGTAAGTCTCTCTGTTGGTCGCTTAGTTCGTGTGGCACCCACTTATCCAGCTTTTTAATCTTTCCGATTTGACGCAAACAACTTTCAAGCAATTCAAGTGCCAAAACTTTTGACACTAACTTCAAGGCCTGCAGTAAGCTCAGCCGTAGATTGAGTTGGATCCGCTTCCACTATCACCTTCAATTCGTCGTTGACGACAATAGTTACCGGCCGACCGCGAGGCTCGTTCTTCAACTCAAAATTTCCAGATTTAAAACGATTGAACCAATAATGGACCGTCTTAATGTTTCGTGTTGTTTGCGCAGCGGTATTTCCACGTAGCAACTCATATTCGAAAATTGTACGAATTTTCAAATCAAATCAAATCAAAATCATTTATTTGCCTAAATAAGGTACAGAAGGTTGGTAAAGTGTACAAATTTGCTCTCTTATTCTGCCTTTAATTTCGGCGTGCAAATATAAAATGAAGTTAAGTACATTTTATTTAAATTAATTACTGATCATAATCATGAAGTCATTAAGCAGATAATCCTCTCAAAATTGTATTAAATGTCAATATAATGAAAAAGAAATAATAATAAAATAATAATCATAAATGTCAATAAAAATCGTGTCAATAATGGGAGAGATTTGCAACACAATAATAATAACAATAATAACCGGGACCCCCTGGGGTCCCTAGAAATGTCAAAGACCTAAAACAATAGTAATTTAGAAAGACCGTGCAATTTACAAAACTTAAAATTTAAGATCTAAAAACTCATGTACACTATAAAAGCATTTTTCAATTAAAAACCTCGTCAAATTACTTTTAAATCTAGAAAATGGTAGCGTTTTTATGGAATTTGGTATTTTATTATACAACTTTATGCACATAATATATCTGTTTTTGCCTGTAAATCTGAGATTCGTCCTCGGTTGGAATAACTTATTAGTATACATAGATCGTGGGGCATAGTAGCTCGTCGCTTGCTGAAAAAGTCTCTTATGTTTGAAAACAAATATACAGGATTCTAATGTATAAATACATGGTAGAGTTAGTATTTTATATTTCTTAAATAATGGTTGACATGACTCTATTTGCTTCAACCCAAATATAGCTCTTAGACACTTCTTTTGCATTACGAATGCTTGATCAATCTCCACACAACGACCCCACAGGATAATACATGGTAGAGTGGAGATTAGAGTGGAGGTTATATAGCCATGAAAAGCCATTATTGCGGCATTTCTAGATACCTCGCAGCTAATACGCCTCAAAGGGAGGGTATATAAAACTATTTATTTTAACACAAATGTCATTTATATGATTTTTCCATGAGCAAAATTTATCTACATTTATTCCAAGAAACCTAACAGAGTCAGTTTCTGCCAGGGCGACCCCTTTATAAGATATATTTAGAGCCAGCGGTTTTGATCGAGGGGTATGAAATTGCATAAATTTTGTTTTATTAATATTAACTTTTAAATTATTAGCCTCTAGCCAGTCTATAGTTCGTTGAAGAGCAGTGTTTATTTCTTGTTCGTACGAACTTTTATCTTGTCCTTTGATTATAATTGTAGTATCATCGGCAAACAATACACATTTATGATTTATAACTTCTGAGAAATCATTTATGTAGAGCAAAAACATTGGTGGCCCTAAAATGCTGCCCTGTGGCACGCCATATCATACATAAGCGAAGATTGGAATGATTCTAACGTTTTAGTTTGGTCATTATAATTCGTTACTTCCACTGATTGTAGTCTGTCGGACAAATAAGATTCCAGCCAGTTATATGCCGTTCCTCTGATTCCATATCTGGAAACCTTTTCCAATAATCGTTCATGAGAGACGTGATCAAACGCTTTACTCATATCCATGAATAAAACTGTAACAGGTATTTTCTTGTCAATACAGTCTGTTATTTCTTTTATTTAATTGAAAAGCTGCCAAAGAAGTACTTCTATTTTTACGAAACCCATTTTGCTCATCCTTGATAATCTTGTGCTTTTCAATGAAGTTTGCTAATTTGTTGTGAAACGCTTTTTCAAAAATTTTAGAAAATATAGGTATCAAAGTCACGGGTCTGTAATTGTCCATTTGAGTGCTATCCCCTTTTTTAAATATTGGCTTCACTACTGATCTCTTTAATAAATCGGGAAATATTCCTTGTTCTAGAGAGAGGTTAACAACATGTAGAAGTGGCTCTAGAATTATATGAACTGACAGTTTTATGATGTCAGTGCGAATATTATCATAACCACTAGCTTTGGAATCGTTTAGAGACATCACTGTTTTTTTAAGGTCACTACCATCTAGTGGGTACAAAAATATTGAATTACTGATTGATTTAATATGATCCATTTGCTTTAATCTTGAATCTTCGTTATTATCAAGGCTGTTATTGGTAACTGTGTTAATGAAAAAAATTATTGAAACGATTTGCAATAGAATCAGGACTTATACAGTCACTGTTGTCCATATTAATTTTTGAAATACAGGAGCGTTTCAAATCTGTGCCGGTATGCTTTTTAATTACATTCCACGCTGCCTTACACTTATTTTGAGCTTGATTTATGTATTTGGTATTATTATTTTTCCGAGACGTTAAAATGCATTTTTTCAGTAAATTACAATAGCTTTTGTACTTGTTTTTATGAGATTCATTATTTTTATATTTTAATTTATAGTGTAATTTACTTTTATTCTTACAGCTTATTTTTATACCTTTAGAAAGCCAGTTTAATTTATTTAATGATTTATTTGTAACTTTTATGCGAATGATAGGAAAACATAAGTTATAAAATAGCAGAAATGTATCAATAAATTTGTGGAATGCTTCATTTGTTGATTTTGCTTCAAACACAATCACTAAAAGACAGACATGAGATTGAGTTTAAAAATATTTACTTATTGACCTTGCTATAGTCTCGTTTAAATTGATACCACCATTTTAAAACTGGCTGATGTATTTTTCTAACAGCCCAAGAATATGATTGTGCTGAGTGATCCGATAAACCCAAATTATGTATTTCTGCACACCCTTTTTCTATGCTGGTTATGATGTGATCAATGCAAGTTTGTGTCTTTTCTGTTACTCTAGTAGGTGTCAAGATAGCATGTTTTATGTTGTAACTATTTAACAAGTAATTATATTCCCTACTTTCCTTTGACTGTTTTAAAATATCGATGTTTGTACATATAATAATTACATACAATAATTTTCTATATACATATAATAATTTATATATATATAATAATTTTCTTATACATATAATAATTTTCTTTCTTGTATTACGACACAACGCCCTCAATAGAGTCTCGAGTTTATTAAGAAAGATCGTTACATTCGACGAAGGGGTTCTATAAATACATATTAATAAGATACCGTATTTGGTTAGTTCTAAACCACAACATTCAAATACACACGTTTCGCTTATTTTTTGTATCTCCTGTATTATTTTAAATTCAATTTCATTTTTTATAGAAATAATAACGCCCCCTCTTTTTGAAGTTTTCCTTGAATAGTAAGCTGCCGTCGTAAAGCCTTTTAGGTGAAAGTTTTTTTCAGTACCTCTAAGCAAGAATGTTTCAGTAAGACACAGTATATCAACGCTAATCTCGTTACTTAGCAAATCTACTATAGCAATCGAAATTTCGTCTCGTTTGTTTAAGGCTCCGGCTATATTTTGATGTAGAATTGTTAAGCGTGGCTCATTTTTTGTCACGAAAAAAGTCATCTAGATTTTGAGTACCTACATATATTAATATTATCCGTTTGTACACTAACATTGTTTACACTACAGGTCTGTACAGCAACATCCTTGGTGCATTTTGGTCTATTCTGAATAATTAAGTTTTCGGTATATTTTTGAAAATTACTTTTATAATTTACATGCAAAATTTGCCTGTGCATTAACCTACAAGCATTCATCTTTGTGATATATTTTGTTGACATATTAAAATCATTATGCAAAGGTACAAAAGATGAATTCTCACAAAATTATAACACACAAACCTTAGTAAATTATTAACATTTTTTTCATTTAGGTATTTATTTTTGTAATTTTGCCCTACTAACACATTGGTGAATTTTAGTTGACATAATGTATGGTGTAAATACGTTTGAATGTCCATAGGGTTTGTGTCATTTGAACCTGCTAATATAATTACAAAATCAGATTTGTTAAAGTCCTTACACGTATTTGCGCAGGTTTTTAGTACTTCTTCAGTGGTTGCATTCGGTTTTACGAATGATGTCACAGCAAATTTTTCCCCGAGATAGAACTGCAGAATGCTTCGGACACCCTGTCCAGATTGGTCGGCAAAGATCATAACTCTCTAGTCTATCTTCAGTTTATGTATGGCGCCAAAAACTACCACAATTTCACAAAAACAAAAAAAAAACTATCTAAATCGAAATGACTGAATTTGAAATTAAATTAACACGGCTTTCGAATAAAATTTATTTGAATTTCGAATTGCGCGCCAATCCACAGATAATTAAATCTGAAAATACTGGTTATAGAATCTCCAATTACTTAGGTAAATACCTATTATATGTCGCGATTGGTCTTAGTCTGGAAAATCAGTTCGTAATCATTTACGGCTGTTATTCTTCTAGTTCTTCTCACAAGAATTAACTTATGATATTTGGTCTTTTAAGGGGGAAGCGCCAAGGAAGCCCGCGAGATTCAAATTTTCTTACGATTTTTGCAATTTGCAGCTCAGTGTCTGGGTATATGTTAATTAACGTATGATTCGCGAGCATAACAAATATTTATTTACAGAATTATAATCATTAGAATCAATAATACAATTCCTTAAGTTGTATAATCCTGAAATGTGTTAATATTTCATGAAATAGTCATTCAATAGAATTACTTGGTCTTAGAGAGTTGTATTGATGACGTTAATGATTATAAATCTGTAAATACATATTTGTTATGGCCGCGAATAATATTTTAATCAACATACAACCTAATACTGCCCTGCAAATTGCAAAAAACGTAAGAAAATTTGAATTTCGCGGGCTACCTTGGAGCTTTCACCTTAAGACCTAACACACGATGAAGGTACGAAATATTTATGTTTTTACATTTCCAGGGCTTTAGTCAACCATCGGCTGATGTTCAACTTAAGCTCATACTACCCTGATTTACTTGCCTACTGCGTAAGTTTTGTAACACGTATTCCTACTTTAACACTCATGATTTTTTATGACTCTAATGAAACTTTGTGGAGCGTGCTGTGTGGATTGTATTGTACCTAAGGGCACATCAGAAAACTCATAGATTTTAAAGGGCTATCCATGGAGGTCCTACTTGTTCTCCTCCATAAACACACGACTTACTGCCACTGGAACCTAAATGCACCTGAGTTCGGACCTTTGATAATCCCATCCGTAGCATGCTTTATTTGAAAATAAACGGTTTAATTATTTGTGTATTTAATTAATTACAGATAATGCCCATCTACTTCGACTACAAGCGTACTCCCGAGGGTCTGAAACGCGTCCACCGTGTCCTTGACTTGTTTGACACGTATCTGGAACGCCTCGGTACCAGCCATGCTGCCGCTGACCATTTGACTATTGCCGACTTCCCTCTCATTAACTCTACCATGTCTATGGAAGTTATTGACTTTGACTTTTCAAAGTACAAAAGGGTAGGTAAAGATAATTTTGTCGCTGACTGTACCTACCTGCTTTTAGGTTTTTTTGTTTTGTTTTCTCGCATTGAGGTCAGACCTGTTTTTATATTTCGATAGGTCAGACACTACACTATATCACTGAGTCAGTAGTAGTACCTATGAACTAATAAAGCCCGGGAGTTACCATCCATCCAGCCGGATCATACAAACCCCAAAATTAAACCTCACTAAGCCTGAGGGTTATCCAATTTTTATTGTAATAATTAAAAGAAATGTAAATCCAATAATTGGCATTTATGTACCCATATATTTACCTAATTATATACTTCATAGGTTTATAAAATAAACATTATTGTTAACAATTTTTGTCAGGTTACGAAATGGTACAACGACTTCAAGAAGAACCACCCGGACTTGTGGAGTATTACTGAAGAAGGCATTAGGCTGATGAAGATATGTTCAGTCAACCTACCGGACTTATCACACCTTAACCATCCCCTTCATCCTGCTAGGAAAGCTAACGAATAGTCATTTATCCGATTATTTTTCAAGCCTTTAAAAAATAAACGTACTTAATATATTTTCATTTCATGCCAAAAGATTATTTATTATTAGAAGATTCTAGTGTGGAATTCCTTTTTAATTTTTAAAATGAATTGTCAGTGTCTCAGATTTCATGTACGTACCTATTTAAGGTAAGTAACTTATTTTATTTAGAGCATACAAAAACTGCCACAACAATGTCAAAACACCAGACAAGCGAGGCACATTGCATTGGTACCATTTGCTTAACTAGTGTGCTACGTAGTTCCTATCTCCACCGTTAGATGGCAGGCTTTCATAAAAAAATTGTATCTAAAGATCTCCGCAGCAAAGGGTTTACTGCACAAGGCCTCCAAGAAATTGCCACAATTTTTCTTTCATCATTCATAAATCATAATATAGAATCGCAACTTGGCATTACCGTCGGTCTTGTGAAGTCTTGTCCACCAGAGAGTACCTAGTATTTATTCACTTTCTACATTTTAGATGTAACTGTAATTTGTAACCGTAATTTATTCACTTTCTACGTTTTAGATCATCTATCGTCGATCGTTTTAGTCGTTCGTACGTTTCGTCTTAATAAGGGGTCATTGTACTCATCATTATGAACAACTTTTACTATGAGACCATACGTAAAATACCGAAAAAAAAAACTGCTGTTCCCTACATTTATGTTCGCATAACTCGTCAAAATGTAGAGAACAGCTGATTTTTTTTAGCATTTTCAGGTTTGGTCCCATAGTTAAAGTTGTTCATAATAATGCGTAGTACAATGACCCCTTAAGAGGTTGTGCGTTAATCAAGTTACACTTGTATAATATAAGTACATCTACCTTCATACAAGATTGTTTGTGTTAAGTATTTACTGTTGAACTATGTACCGCAACATTAGTCTTTAAGTACTTAAATAAAACACATGGGTACTGAAGTATATAAATAAAAAAAATACTTTATTGTTAAGTCCACTAATCATGAAATAGGTGACATGCTTCGGTTTACATATATAAGTACTATGATGGATTTGAGTGCGATTACCTGAATCATATAACTACAAAATAATAAAATGCCGTAGTCTTCAGGTCATAATGATACATATCGGCTGCCAGATACATTCGGCTCATTCATCTTCTACAACAAACTCTCTTCCGGAAACGCATCTTCGCATGAAACCTAGACAGGCGTTTGTGCAGCAGTCCTTATGGTTGATACACTGAAAAATAAAATATGGTTAAAAACAAAAGAGCATCATAAGAACTAAAATGCTTCAGCTGCATGTTCAGAATCCCAACTGACTACCGAGGGAAGAACATGAAGTCATGAATATTATTATGAATATGTAACAAACAACAAGAGCAGATAAACGGTCCAAGAGACCAAGACGTATCGCTAGTGTCATAAGTTTTTAGAACGAAGAGGAAACTACAATAAACTAATCTACCTATAACAAGGTGCAGCTGATTCAACCTATTTGAATATGAAACAATGTTTGCAATAACGAATTAATTTAAATAAGTAGAAGTGTTGAGTCAGCTTTTCTATAGGTAACAATGACTTCCTCCATATACATACACCTTGTACGCGTGGTTGCAGTTGATAAAATCAATCGTCCTCTGTTAATTCTAGGACTCAATATCTGCTTTGCAACAATAGGTGCTGGGTACAATACAAACCTACCTATCTAACATGCGATTTCATTGTTGTTAAAACTCCGTAATAAGGTCTGAGTAGCATTTAAAATCGTATGCGCTCGCGATCCACATTCCAGCCGGGCTTGCCATCATCGACAAAAACAGAACAAGGAAAATAATTCTAAAAACTTACGAATTCTCCAACTTTAGCACATCCCGTGTTCTCTGTTATACTATTTAGTTGTGCGTCTTCATCAACCGGTGCCACTGGTGCTACTTCGGGGGAAACAGCACTGTTTTCTGGTTTTGTATCTTTCATCGGAACATCCTTGGTGACAATGCTGCATGTCACGTATGTTGAGAGCACAAGGAACAAAAGAATGGTAATGAAACGTCGCATTGTGGTCAGGTGCAGGTCGATACTAACGGAGCTCAGTGTTCGGGTACTCATATAGGGTCAGCTGACATTCGCATTAACGGCTCCCGCATGGCGCCCGATAACGGAGGTATCGTAAACATTGTTTACAGGTCGTTGTTTTGTCCGTGTTGTATGTTTTATTAGTCACTTGGTTCCGTTATTCTTTCTTTTGTTATTCACGACCCTACCTATTAAAATAGATAGGATTCTTCCTTCGTCAGTTTACTTAGTACCTATTTATCATTTCGTAGTGCATCTGCGTGCACAAACTCTCTGTCCTTAGAAAATAACAAAATTATGAAGAGCTGAATGTCTCGATTTAAATTAAACTCGCAGTAGGCTCCGTGCTTGAGTAGTTTTACCTACAGCCTTTTTTAACAGGCATCTAAGTCAGAGAATTATACCTTGGCTTTTTGTCCTATTTTTAACTTTAGAATAACCAAGATTATTTTGTGAGGTGCATTTTATATGCAAATGTAATGCATAGGAAAGATTATATCATCATTAACTTGAAAAATCATTTTTTTTAACATCTAGTTCTCACGATGTCCTAAGGATGTCCTTTACAATATTGTATACAGATTAAAAAGTTTATTTATTATTGAACATATTCTCAACTGGTCTAATAGTAGAAACTGGATCGAAATCCTTCATAGCATCAAGAAGAAACTATTCAACTATTCCTTATAGAAAGGCAAGAGTTGTATTTTTCTTTTCATGAAATTGCTCCTATATACCTATTGTAAGTAAGTACCTACTTCATGTTCCGCAGGACCAGTAACTTCGTGTGGCAAGGACAGATCTGGTTTTACACGGTGGAACCCTTGACTCTCAGGATTATGTTATTATTCATAGCAACCCTTATTTAAGTAAATTGCCAAAATTGGTGTTCCAGCTGTCTAGCCATATGAATGGGGAGAAGATCATCTAGGTACAAACTAGATTGAAGGAATTTATACAAAAACCTCTTATTTAAAAAAAGTAACTATTTTAATTTATATTTCGATGTTGTATAATTGCCAATGGTAAAATATCTTCCGTCACGTCATCTCTTTTTTATACAATAATTGTAATCATCTTAGGCGTAAAATTCTATTTCTAGAGTAATTAAGGTAACCATTTTTATGTATAAAATTAATCTTCGTTTGCATCTACATCATCAGGTCACGCATCTTTTTGCGTAGCCTAGGCAAGCGCGCGAGCAGCAGTCACCGTGGAAGATACACTGGAGAAATGAGAAAACAATAAGTAGTTAATTATACTTCATTTTCTCTTCTCTTATACATATAGATCCTTAGTAAAGAACACGCTTAATTCTATTAAAATTTTATCCTATTTAACAGTTCTTCGTATTCTAACAAAACCTCATCTGGAAACTGCAACATCGTCAGAATAAAATGGTCCTTTTGTACGCGTTTCTTTTTTTATTTTACTAGAAGAACATCCAACATCAAGAGTAGTTAACTACCGGTGGATACTTACTAGTTGAAGAAAAATCTATCAATGTTTTCTCTCATAAAGATCAGGGTCAATCAATTAACAGAAGAACGTTGACTTCTCCAACTACTCATATATCTTCAATGTAATTTCTTACATTTGACACAAATATAACAAAGAAGTACGTTTCATATACTCACAGGTTCTCCAATTTGAGCGCATTTTAAGTCGTCCGTCACAGAGTTTGGTTGAGCTACAGCAGGTGTCTCAGGTATAGGTACATCTATGTTTTCAATGGCCCCAACTTCCTCAGCATCCTTAGCTACAGTACTAGCAGTAGTTATTACATATTGTGTAAACACAAAGAAAAGTACAACTATAGAAAGGCGACGCATTGTGGAGAAATGAAGGTTGATACTAACGGAGTTTCGTGGTTGCAAGTAAATATACTTTCTGATAAAGTCACATTAACGGCACCCGCATTGACCAGCGATAACGGACGTCAAAATATTCGGATTACAGGACGTTGTTTTTGGGTGTAATTAATTATCTAACGCTCATAGAATTCATCATAATACCAAAGGTTCGCCGTAGCAATATCGACAGTCACAAAAACTCGTCGTAGGTAATAGAGATTTGTAGTTTAAAATCTTCTTTAATAGATGCAGGAACTACGCGCACAAACTAATGGGCTAAAAACAAAACAGAACTGTTGAAATCGATCGCTAAAGATTTATGAAAATCTAAGCAAGTATCTTCAACCTCCTGCCCTTATCCCAATTATTATGTAAGTACATCCGTACAAGCCGTCATCTCTGAAGTCATCCCCTTTCTAGCCATATCATTTTTCACACAATCCATCTGGTGTCTCTTCGGTCTTAGTTACAAAGCCGTTCACATTTATACTCAATACCTTCCTCACAACATATTCCTCATTCCTACGCATCTTATGCCCATACCATGACAACCGATTTCCAGCTTAAGTAAAATCCTTCTTCTTTGTTTCTTTAAAAATATCATCTTCAATAATACCAAACAGTGAATCACGGAAATATTGGCATCATGGCCGATGAGTAACAGAAGCCGGTATGATTTATAATTATTTACAATCTAAGTTATAACGATAAATAATCTACGTACAACATGGGCCAGGCCGAATATACATACAGGGTTTAAGGGACAGCCCTCCACAAACTAACAGGATGCATTCAGCTCCTCATTTTGAATCATATTCCACCGGAAATATTCTCAGGAAAATGTTGAATTTTTATCGTATTGTCGGTTACTATTCCTTTATTTCAATGTAAATTTAAATTCTCTGTACGCAGCACTCCATTTGTGGAAATAAAACAGCTAAAATAAATAAAATCAGTAATGGATGTTGAAATACTCGGGCGGCGGCCGAAGGCTCGCTGCGCTGCCGTTCGCTACGCGCGTTTTGCCACGGTAACGATACATTGCGTGTGAGGTATTAAAACAAATCGTGTTTATTGGATTCTCATAACGTCCCTGAAAAAATTTCATGTACCGTTTATCTTAGTGTAATATACTGAATTCACCCCATCAGTCTGCGGGGGGCTGTCCCTTACACCCTGTATACATTCGGTTTAGACAATAATTGTGTTATTTTTGTACCAATGCATTTGACGTTTAATTAATATAGACTGTTCCAAGTTCCGGCTCCCGGACGTGTTTAGTTGGTAGACTTGATCTGCCTGGACTGTGGTATAATGTAGCTGATCTCTTTGATATTCACTGAATCACTCAAAAGCCTGACACCATTGCAGAGTGCCAAGCTTTTTGATACGCTGCTAGCCGCTACCCAATGGCAGCGATGGTGGATTGAAGTCATCTCGCCGTGTTGTATTATTATCTAGTCAAATAGGAGTGGAAACCGTCACCAAGTACAGACAACCAACTATTATATGCACCTACATATTCCAACAACCTGTAGACTTACAAACAAAACCACTTAATTAACCTCATCTACATATTTTTTCAACTAATCTGTTAGGGCAGTGACATTGGAAACCAATGATTGCTTATCTATTCTAAATACCTGTGTTACTTTAAAACAATTGTGTGTGACAAATTGACCTACAATAATATGGGGAAAACAGATGGCTTTCTGTGAATCATTTGACTAGGGCTTATTGTTCGATAATTTAATCTGACGACATATATGCAGGTGCGGTATAGAATAAAGCCTTCAAATATTTCTCAGTGACCACAAGAAAACACAGAATACGAATGAATATATATCACTGGACTTAGGTAAAATGCCTTCCGCCACACTATTACACTCAGGCAGGCGGTTTTTTGAAGTCCTTGGAGTCGTCCCAAAAGATAGCAATCGTGGCAAAGATAAACCAGATAAACAAACAGAGTTGATAATACCCCCAGGGTTGCAACCCTGGGGATAAGTTGCAACAAATGCTTCCAATAGTCAAGCAGCAGTAGCCCAAACAGGCGCGACACGCGACGCGATACAAAGGCACCGCTTGTCGCGCGACACGCGCGGTGCCTTTGTGTCGCCTGCGATTCGCGTCGCGTGTAACGACTGTTTGCAGGAGCCTTTAAACTTACCAATGGCAACTATATTATTATGAGATAGAGGATAAGAGAGAAGAAGTATAGATAAAGAAGTAACGATGAAAGATACTACTACAACGAAAATAGATAAGTAAGTATTTAAAGGAGGTATATGCTTTATGGTATGTTGACATTTAGCACAGGGTTCTCGGCAATACCCTAATCGTCTGTGGCCCCTTCGACTCATATTCCGAACGACTTATCGATTGCGATTGAATCTTGGAAAGAGCACAAAGATATTGCATTTTGGGTTATTGGTCGACTCGCACGAATTTACTCGCCTGAATCGGGCGAATCGACCATTTCAGAAATAGGTATTAGGCAATTTGCACGTTTTAAATGTATGCAATAAAGTTAAGAAAAGTACACTATCGCACAGAAGTGATAAGACTTGAGTAAAATATTTAGAAATATTAAGTACGAAAAATGTATAAATTATTCTTTAAATTGGCGTCGTAAAAGGCGACGATGGGGGATGCTTTTGGTCTCCTCTGTGTGGTATGAACAGCACACACCCAAGCTAGGGTTGCCGTGCCGAGAGCTGCATGGCTAGCGGGGAGCCTAGTCGCGAGCGTGCCTGTTGTCTGGGATCAGGCGCCCTCAGGCACTAATAAGCCTTACTTCAGGGTGCGTTTACACTGAAGCGGAGACGAGCGGAGACGTGCGGGAATCGACCAATCACAATAGTTGAAATCCTCATTGAGTCTCTCGTCTCGTCTGCGATTGGACGATTCCGGCACGTCTCCACACAGCTCCGCTCGTCTCTGCTTCAGTGGAAACGCACCCTCATGCGGGGCTCTGTAGAGTAGGTATCGACAGATCTTTTCCTTAGCTTTTCGTGGAAACTAAATGAGTTGTTGTTGATTCATTACGTTATTTACGTTGTTGAGCAGACAAATTTTTCAAACAATGGATTAGCAATTTACTTCAAAATCACTCAGATTGTGATTGATAGTGTGTTACGCAATTACGGTGAGAGCTGGCAGGTCATTTAATAAAAAATCTCCTAACAGATCTGGTATTACCAATTTTAGGAGAAGGTGCGCCGATTATTTTAGAGTAGAGTAGAGGACAAGAGGATAATTTGAACTTTGTAACTGAATTTTTTAATAAAAACATTTTATCTCTTACTTATTTTGAATGTAGCAAACCGTTGAAAATGGACATAGAGACCTTTTTAAAATAAAGCTTAGTTCAAAATAGCATTTAGTATTTTTTTTTGTGAATTTACAACCTGCCATTTTTGATAAATTTATACAATTTTAAGAATTTGGAAGCGCATAAGTTTTTTTTTTCAGACCAATTGCATCAAATAATGATTTATTAAGATTAAGAATACGAGTACATTGCAGAATACAACACAAGTTATTTCGTGCTATTACAGCCATAAAGTTTTGATGATTTGAAGGCGAGATTTCGAGTAATTTAAAGAACACACACATAACATCACGCCTTGTTTCCCCGAAGGGTTAAACAGAGGTGTACCTATATAGTACACCCACATTTCGCCAGTTATGTTTAAGTCCCATGTAATAGGGGGCGAGCCTATTGCCATCTACCGGGCACAAATCTAGACTCCGGGCTAATTTAAAGAAAAAACTAAAAAAAACATAGGTACCTACTTATCTCAATTACCGTGATATTTAGGACTCTTTGGTGAAGGTCTTTGGGTGAAATCTAGCAAATGACCCCCCCAACCCCCCTAAAAATTGTGTCGGTTCATGCGCCAAACACACTGTATATTTTCGCACTGTGAACAGACATTTTACTAACGGTAAAACTGTTGTTTATTTTGACAACCGTAAGGAGGATGGGCACCAATGTATGGAAACTGGTACCGACACCAATTGGTATGAATGATACACCGTTGGAAAGGTATTTTTGTGTAGATTAAGAATAACCATGGCGCTTGTCCCTATTCATTGTCCGATCGGAGTAATCCTACTTGAAAGTTATTTATTTTTGTTACGTCCTATTAAGTACACATACTTTTATTAACTGTTTTCTCCATTTGGCATGGTATTTTCATAATTATTATTAATATTTTTCATTGTCTAGGTAAATAAAACAAGTTCGAAGTAAGTTTTATCATTTATTGTATATAAGTATATAAATGTGTCTATAGATCGACAATAACATAAAAAGATAATGAATAATATGATGTATAATATATACTATACATCATTCATTATCTATAACGATGCTATTTAAAAATAATGCTGGCTCATTAAAGCCCTCGTGTCTAGCATATCCTAAATACCAGACAATGGATACTATATGCGCACAGGAACCTACTGTGCGGCGTCCCGTCAAACATGTACAATAATGATGTAATATTATGTTTTCATTTCTATTTAGCAATATGTAACAAAAGTATTGTTGTACACATGTCGGGACTGTATACGTGCACGCAAAAGCCACGCATCTTCGTCAATTCGGCTTCTCTATATGTTTCAATGAGATATAAGCCGTTGTTTAGGTGTTCGCTGCAGTAAGATTTTGCGAGTTTTAATTGGTATGTCCCCAATGACAGCAATATCACGTCCTGTTCACTCAATCGTGGGAAATCGGGCACATCATTGGCTTCCAATCTCTGGAAATCGGCTCTTCTGTTATTTAATCGTTTTTCTTCTACATAATTGTACAACACGTTTGGGGTTTGCATTTTTTCAGATATTTTTTGTAGAAAAGCTTCTGCGTATTGGCTATCTGCAATTGGCGTGTGGAAGTGATTTGTTATTGCTGCTGCAATTTTAACATCCACAAACATATTAGGCATTGTATTATTAAAATATCTTTGCCGCAACAGCTTAAAATCTCTTTTAATCCGCCCGTTAACCACTTCCACTGCCCATCGGTATATTGTAACTAGTCGGGAATCATTCGCTTGGGAAGTAGTGAGCTGTGACTGGTCTGGGTTCTTCGTCGGAGGAACGTGGTATTCGTAGCCACGTGCTTCAATATTGCCCAAACTGTCTCTAAACCCACGGTCTAAAATAAATACATCATTGGGATGAAACAATATGTGCAAGGGGTTTTCCTCGTCATTCATTAAATCGCTCATTATCTGGGCATCAGTTTTAGTTGCAGCGTATGGTCCTTTTACGTCTATAATGTATCCGTCAGTGGTTACAATTAAAAATGGCTTTAACAAGTTTTGGAACTTGTGCAAGTTGTAGGATTGCCTCTGAAACAAAAAGTTTGTGCTTTTGTGAATATAAATATACGTGCCATCGCAAACAATAATGGCTTTAGAGTTTTCTTCATTTCCATACAATGCTTTTGGAATCCTCAGGTTTCTCTCCAGTATATTGTCTCTACTTATGTGATCCAGTCCCAAGTGAAGCACAACATAGTCAGTACTAAGACACTCTCGTGCAATGGCCAACTGGCGTTCGAGTTTTCTTCTTGATATATTAAACAACGTCGCAAGTCTTACGTTGGATTCTCCTGTGCGTAGTTTTGTCAGTAAAATACCCAAAGTGGTTCTGGGATTTGCACTTGCATCTCTTAATGAAGTGGTTTGCTCTAAGATAGCATTAAATTGTTCTATAGTACGTCCAGTCCAAAAGTGCATTTCTTCTTCAGTTAATCCTCTTAGCTCGCTAAAACGCAATCTGGGTCCGTTTAAGGCATTTCTCAGTAGGTCACAAAGGTTACTGAAGTGGGCGGCCGTAAAGTTATGGGAAATGTTGCATGCCTGAGGTAGTTCATCCCAGTCATTTCCATTTAGGTGATCGCGGCATACTCTGGCAGCATCAGGAATGTAGATTTTGTGTTGAGTAAATACATGGATTTTAACAACGTTTGGGATTCGATGGCGGGTTGTATTAGGGCAGCCACGAAAAAGACAATGCCTCGGGGTATTTGGTGCTCTCATATATTCGGGCACGTGTATCACTTCTAGTTGAGGTTCTGCTTCTTCTTGCAGTTCTACTTGTTCTTGCGGCTTTGGCTCGGGTTGAGGTTGTGGTTGAGGTTGAGCTCTAGTCGCATTTTCTGCTCTTTGCCAGCATCGGTAACATACTCTCCGAGTACCATCAAACACGACCTGAAAATCGGTAATAATAATGTAAGGAAAATAAATAAATACAACATACCTAGAAAGCGTACCTGGGGTATTATAAACAATACGCTTAGCCGCTAAAATGCGCATGGGATCTAGAGTACCAAAAGAGAGAAAACGTTTTTGCCTCTAAGTGCCGTCTGTCTGTTTTCCGATAGAATGCGCACTTGATATCTGCCTCAGTATAGACCTCTTCGGCACATTACACAGGTACGAAAACGTTCCATTGCAATCAAAATAACTCAAGCACTCAAGTCCAGTAGAAAGCCGCAGTCAAAAATAAAACAGGTAACAGAGTCCAAGTTAATGCCAGGGTCTAAAGTCGACGTGAACAATGAGGAACGAGACAATGTAGTAACTTACACAACAATTATCAGCAAACGACTACCAAGGGAACATACACAAGCGCCGCAGCATGCCCACCCTCGCCCCCGCCCCCTCGCTGAACGCGCTAACTACCGCGTTGCGTAAGATAAGAGAGCGAGAGAGAGATAACAATACCAGTTCCAACTTACTAGTCATCTACTTACGTATACTCAGGGTTAATAGTAATAAAAATATTGCTCCAATGTCATATCAATTGATGTATTTGTATGTTTAGTGTTTAATAAATAGATCACCCCTAACTGAAAAAATACCAAACCGATTTTGTTATGATTTTCACCCGTTAACTGAATTTTACTTAGCTCAAAATCTGTGCAAATATCATCAAAATCTGTCAAGATAAACCGGCGATATGATTTTTTTAAATTCTATTTCGAACTAAATATCCAGTATCTTCTAAAGACTATATTTCAAAACGGACAATTTATACGGGATTGGTGCCATAGTAGTTTTTTGTGCTCTTGAAGAGAGCTATCCAACGATGGTAAATTCATTTTGATTGGACATGGGTACCAAAATGCCCATCCTCCTTTTTATCTGGTGTCGAAACGTGTTTTACTTAATTTTAACAAAACCAAAGTGACCACTGATTTATTCCACCGGCTTGTCAGGGACAAATCGGCCCGAATAATAAAATCAGTATTTCACTCCCGATTACGCGGTGCTTTGTACGGTCAGGCAGAAAATCGATATTAAATTCAACGATCGAACGTCTCCAACCAAAATTAACAGAATCCTACTTATTCAGAATATTAACTGCACCTGAAAATCAACATAATATTGTCCAATAGTCGAAGATCCCTAAACCAATTCTTCCTGCGTAGCAAAGGACCATTAATGATTTGTTACAATAAGGGCGCGTACGGCGTACACATAGTGATCCGTTATTTGATGGCGTATGTAGTTGTATGAGCGAGTTCACACATCATAATACAGTATTCCGGATCCAGTAAAAAATACCGATCCGACAAAATATGCAGCAGTCCGTTTTACAGGTCCGTTTAAACGCATACGCTATTGGCGTATGTAGTTGGATGAGCTAGTTCACACACATGACAGTATTCTGGATCCAGTAAAAAATCCCACACACAACGGAAATCACAGACTAAGACGGAAATACTCATCCGTTTTATCTGATCGAAACCGCGCGAGGCTTGGCACGGGGGTGCGCGGCGGGGTGCTGTGTACTACGCGGGGTGCGGTGTGCTGCACACAGGCGCCATTTGCCGCTTTCATTCGCTAGAGTACACGTGTCCAGTGCGCTCCTAATCATGGCAAGCAAGGCGTTTGAAAAATACATTGACCAAGAAGTTTTGATAAATTGTGTTGAAAGTAGACCAGTTCGGTCGGCATAATCGGTCCTGTAAATGCTGTGTGAATCTATCTTCCAGTAGCGTCGGATCCATTAAATTCGGTCCTGGAAATCCTGTGTGAATATTAGCCCCAGTAGCGACTAGAGATGGGCGGGTGGGTAAAAAATGGGTGGGTAGAAATGGGAAAGAAAGGGTAGAATAGGTGAAAACTATAAAATACCCATTTTTACCGGGTATATTTTAAAAATACCGGGTAAAATTTATACATCAATTGACAGTTGTTTGAAATGATTTGATAGTTAAAAAAACACCGTGTTATGGTATTTACCAAAAATGTATAGAGTTGGAATAAAAATGTAATATACTAATATTATTTTTGTCAAATATAATTAAACCATAATGATTTAAAAATATGTATTACTTTAATTTGTAAATAACACAATGGTGCCGATTCTCTTGTACACCGAACTAAACTATCACTAAAATTCCTTACTTTTGGCTATGAAAATCTTAAAGCTATGCTGCAAAAAATAATTTTGACAGAACTAAAATCTAATTTGATAATCGCGTGACTCCACGTGTTTGCACTACCCCGTGAATTTATTTTAGAGCCGGAGGCGCGCAGGGGGTAGCCTCAACGTGTTTTATATGGAATTTTTCACTTTTTGTATGAAAAATATTAAAAATTATTACCTATATATTGAGTTTTAGAAGTTTAAGGGCTTCATAAAAGGGGTCGAAATTTTCATTATTTTTGCGATAGGACACACCGTTTTTGAGATATAAGCAAAATAAAAGAAACAAAGCTATTACTGTTTTTTGTGTTTTTGAGGTGATCCGGCTGAGAACCAAAGTTGTCGACGAACGAAAGTGTGTCACTTTAGTCAATTTCAGAATGGGAAATCGTCGTTTGACAGTAATAAACTAAATTTTGGTGATTTTTAGTCTACTTTAGAGGCATTTGTGACAAGAGAATCGGCATCAGGTTTTTCAGTCTATACATTTCTGATTACCGTTAACAGCAGTATATCAAAACAAAAAATAATTAAATCATTACGAACTAATATAACCTATACCTACATCACTAAGTCGTATTATTGTCGATCAAGACTAGAGCCAGCGCACGCGCACTTTAAACTGACTAAACAAAATGGCGGAGTTTGGGCTATCAATCAACCAGGGTTGCCATTAAAATATTTTAAGGTGTGTGTGTAAATGAAAACAGTGTTCTGGGTATTTTATTTCCATGTTTGTGCCCGGTATTACATGGGACTTAACTGGCGAAATGTGGGTGTACTATAGGTACACCCCTGCCTAACCCTTCGGGGAAACAAGGCGTGATGTTATGTTATTTCCATGTTGTAATTTAGAAGTTGCTGTGTTCAGTATGATTAATAGTTCTGATTGGTAGCAGGACACTTGTGCGAAAAGACATTTCCGCGAACGGACTATTGCGCGAACGGACTTTTGCGCGAATGTACATTTGCGCGAAAGACACTTGCGCGAAAACACTTGCGCGTGTGGCGACATATCTACATCGCCACATGTGAACGCATCACACTGACATCACGCAATCAGAGTTTATCGCGCGACTACTATATACAGGGCGTCCCACGGATATGCCTCATGGAGGGAAAGTACCTTGAATATTGTAGACGGAACATTTTACTGAAAGAAGACATTATTTGAATTTAAAAAACAATTTAAACTGCATTCATAGATATTTAAATAATTACATGCTTGAACCGGCAATCGAACCCGTTACATGAGAAAAATAATCACCCTGTAGCTTTATCATACCGATCAAAAGGCTTCATCATTAGGATTATTTTTTGCTACATAATATACTATCACAAATAAAAGAAAGACCATGAATTTTAACATTTGATGTGAAATTTTGGGAGCGAAATAATCAAAAGAGTGCGACTTTGTATTCAATAGGAAGGGACTCATTTTGAGCATTTGATAAATTGATTAATTTTGTACCTTTACATCCTGTTCCTCATAGCTCTATACGCGAAAGACACTTGCGCGAATCCACTTGCGCTAAAGGACAGTTGCGCGAAAAAGTTGAGGAAATGAGATTTCTTCATAACATCACGTCTGTATTCATTCAAAGGTTTGGGACAGGCGTGTATGCTGTAAATAGTACACGCAGAACTGTATTCGCCAGTTAAGTTCCAGTTACAGACAGACTGGAAGTAAATAGTCTAATTAGTCGTCAATAGCTTTTTTCGTAGTTTTTTTATGTACTTTTTTATTTTTTTATTTATTTTCGACATGAAAACGACACCAATGACGAAAAATTGGCAAATTTTAGGTGGCGCCATCTTGAATTTTGATTTTGACCTCATTATCATTGTCAGCGCCTTCGAAAACCATGAAACAACTCTGATGTATGAAGAAATCTCATTTCCGTAACTTTTCGCGCAACTGTCCTTTCGTGCAAGTGGATTCACGCAAGTGTATTCGCGCAAGTATCTTTCGCGCAAAGGTCCATTTGCGCAAAAGTCCTTTCGTGCAAGTGTCTTTCGCGTACATGTCCATTCGCGCGAAAGTCCGTTCGCGCAAAAGTCCAGTCGCGGAAATGTCTTTTCGCAAAAGTGTCCCTACACGCAAAAGTCCGTTCGCGGAAGTGTTTGTTCGCGCAAGTGGGATCGCGCAAGTGTCCCAGACCCGTTCTGGTTTAGGAATAATAATTATGTACATGTTATAATATTGTATTTATTTATACAATATATTTTTGATAAAACTATATTTTATTATGAGATAATCCAGAATATTTATGTAAATGGCAACCCTGCAGACAGACGTGAAAATTGTAATGTAATTTGGTTATTTTTTTTTTTAATTTTTACCCGGTGTAAATTAAAATTGGGTAGGTAAAAATGGGTATTAATGGGTATTTAACCACAATTTGGGTTTTTACCGGGTAGAAACCCATCTCTAGTAGCGACAGATCCGTTAAAAAGGATCCTGTAAAACGGACGTTCTATGTACGCGCCCTAAAGGGTTTTATGGTTTTTGTGTATTTATCAACATTATTAGGTACCTACTTAGGTAGTTGTAATCAAACAAAAATCTGCGTGTTGCTGAAATATTTTGTACTGTCCTTGTCCTTGGAAGAGTTAGAGATGGGGCTACTACGAGTACTGCGACATCATAGATCCGTGTGTAAAAATTACTACGATAAATATGGAACTCGCCTAACCCTTGACTAACAACAGTAGGTATGTGGTATATTTTATATACGTCAGTAAATAAATAAAAAATCTTTATTGATACAAAAACCTTTGACATTGTTTAAGACTAGGATACACAACTTGGTTCAGTAAAGGTTATACGGATAAGGTAAACCCTAACTCCCAAACTAGGTGATCCTGTGACTTAGGAGTCAGTGCTCTGCCGATCTATTCTGTAAACATCACACCATGAGCACTTAGGTGAAGTGAGTTTGAAGTTAACTCAATCCCTAGTCATGGGCGCCGGCAGAAATAATTTCCAGGTGGTGCAGATTTTAGTTTTCGTACAATCTTTGCCGTATATGATTGTTAAGGCGAGGTAGACCCTGCGAAGTAGGTATTTAAGCGCACGGCTCGCTCCGTGGGTAGGTTGGTAGCGCGCTACCAACCTACCCACGGAGCGAGCCGTGCGCTTACCTCGCCAGCGTGAACTTGCATGAACCCAAAATGTGTCACAGTATAGGTAAGCGTGTCGTGTAGGCAGTAGGTCAACTCATTGGAACGAAGTTCTTTGACGCGGCTTGGCAGAAATCGTCACTAACGAAAAAGCGCGTTCATACTTTCTTCTTTGAAATTCACATTCACTCTCTCTCTCTATCAAGAGAGAAAAATTTCAAATTTTCCTTCATGGGTGTCGTTTTCAAGGTTTTCGAGGGTGCTGAAACCAATAGTAAAGTCAAAATGAAAATCCAAGATGGCGACCGAGAAAATTTTCAAATTTTCCTTCATGGGTGTCGTTTTCAAGGTTTTCGAGGGTGCTAAAGCCGATAGTAAAGTCAAAATGAAAATCCAAGATGGCGGCCGTGAAAATTTTCAAATTTTCCATCATGGGTGTCATTTTCAAGGTTTTCGAGGGTGCTAAAGCCGATAGTAAAGTCAAAATCAAAATCCAAGATGGCGGCCGTGAAAATTTTCAAATTTTCCTTCATGGGTGTCGTTTTCAAGGTTTTCGAGGGTGCCAAAACCGATAGTAAAGTCAAAATGAAAATCCAAGATGGAGGCCGTGAAAATTTTCAAATTTTCCTTCATGGGTGTCGTTTTCAAGGTTTTCGAGGGTGCTAAAGCTGATAGTAAAGTCAAAATGAAAATCCAAGATGGCGGCCGTGAACATTTTCATATTTTTCATCATGGGTGTCGTTTTCGTGGTTATCGAGGGTGCTGAAACCGACAGTAAAGTCAAAATGAAAATCCAAGATGGCGGCTGCGAAAATTTTCAAATTTTCTTTCATGGGTGTCGTTGTCATGGTTTTCGAGGGTGCTGAAATCGATAGTAAAGTCAAAATGAAAATCCAAGATGGCGTGCAGCCGTGAAAATTTTCAAATTTTCCTTCATGGGTGTCGTTTTCAAGGTTTCAATGTTTTCGAGGGTGCTAAAGCCGATAGTAAAGTCAAAATGAAAATCCAAGATGGCGGCCGTGAACATTTTCAAATTTTTCATCATGGGTGTCGTTTTCGTGGTTATCGAGGGTGCTGAAACCGATAGTCAAGTCAACATGAAATTCCAAGATGGCGGCTGCGAAAATTTTCAAGTTTTTCATCATGGGTTTCGTTTTCATGGTTTTCGCGCGTGCTAAAGCCGATAGTAAAGTCAAAGTGAAAATCCAAGATGGCGGCCGTGAACATTTTCAAATTTTTCATTATCGGTGTCGTTTTCAAGGTTTTCGAGGGTGCTAAAGCCGATAGTAGTCATAATGAAAATTTAAGATGGCGGCTGTAAAAATTTTCAAGTTTTTCATCATGGGTGTCGTTTCCATGATTTTCGAGGGTGCTATAGCCGATAGTTAAGTCAAAATGAAAATCCAGAAGGCGGGTGCGGAAATTTTCAAATTTTTCGTCATGGGTGTAGTTTTTCTAGTTTTCGAGGATACTAAAGTCGACAGTGAGGTCAAAATGTAAAATTAAAATTATGTTTTTGTATTAAATCATATGTGAGATGAACTTTGTTACTGACGATGTCTCCCGACTGCACATGATTTTTATTTATTTATTTAACAGTTTACGTACACACATGTAAACAGACCAGAAGAAAGGAACAGAAAAATACGTACAAAGGTGATGCTGATGCTGGGGTTTTATTTTAAATTAGGTACCTATATATTTACAAATTAGTTTTGGATATTTATTATTTATAACGGATTATTTATTGACGAAACCCAGTGTTATATTGGGGCCATGCCTAGTAGGTTGATTGGAAATGATACCATTGTCGAAATTAAGTGTCCCATAATAGCATCAAAACAAGGATTGGCGAAAGCTATAGAAGAAAATAAAATTCAAATAGTAAAACATTATAAAACCGAGTGCCTCCGGGGACTTCCGAAAGGACCAAAGATTTTTGTTACGTGATGACTCTTACATGATTTTAAATAAAAACAAAAGTTTTACAGCCGCCATCTTGGATTTTCATTTTGACTTTACTGTCGGCTTTAGCACCCGTTAAAACCATGAAAACGACACCCAAGATGAAAAATTTGAAAATGTTCACAGCCGCCATCTTGGATTTTCATTTTGACTTTACTATCGGTTTCAGCACCCTCGAAAACCTTGAAAACGACACCCATGAAGGAAAATTTGAAAATTTTTACGGCCGCCATCTTGTATTTTCATTTTGACTTTCCTATCGGCTTAAGCACCCGCGAAAACCACGAAAACGACACCAATGATGAAAAACTTGAAAATTTTCACGGCCGCCATCTTGAATTTTCATTTTGACTTTATTATTGGCTTCAGCACCCTCGAAAACCTTGAAAACGACAAACATGATGAAAAACTTGAAAATTTTCACAGCCGCCATCTTGAATTTTCATTTTGACTTTACTATCGGCTTTAGCACCCTCGAAAACCACGAAAACGACACCCATGATGAAAAATTTGAAAATGTTCACAGCCGCCATCTTGGATTTTCATTTTGACTTTACTATCGGTTTCAGCACCCTCGAAAACCTTGAAAACGACACTCATGAAGGAAAATTTGAAAATTTTCACGGCCGCCATCTTGTATTTTCATTTTGACTTTCCTATCGGCTTTAGCACCCGCGAAAACCATGAAAACGACACCCATGAAGAAAAACTTGAAAATTTTCACGGCCTCCATCATAGATTTTCATTTTGACTTTACTATCAGCTTCAGCACCTCCGAAAACCATGAAAACGTCACCCATGAAGAAAAATTTGAAAATTTTCACGGCCGCCATCTTGGATTTTCATTTTGACTTTACTATCGGCTTTAGCACCCGCGAAAACCATGACAACGACACCCATGATGAAAAATTTGAAAATGTTCACAGCCGCCATCTTGGATTTTCATTTTGACTTTACTATCGGTTTCAGCACCCTCGAAAACCTTGAAAACGACACCCATGAAGGAAAATTTGAAAATTTTCACGGCCGCCATCTTGGATTTTCATTTTGACTTTACTATCGGCTTTAGCACCCTTGAAAACCTTGAAAACGATACCCATGAAGGAAAATTTGAAAATTTTCACGGCCGCCATCTTGGATTTTCATTTTGACTTTACTATCGGTTTTAGCACCCTCGAAAACCTTGAAAACGACACCCATGAAGGAAAATTTGAAAATTTTCACGGCCGCCATCTTGGATTTTCTTTTTGACCAAATTTACGCTTTGAAAGTCGAGTCGTGACGATTTCTACCAGTTAACTCCTACCGCAAGACGCGTTACAGAACTTCGTTCCTAAATAAGGGTTCCGTTATTCATTCGAACATACGAAACTCAAAATACTTCATATAATATAATTTCATAGGTTTCAAGCAAAATTAGAAAAACATCAAAAAAATCACCGATTAGACTCCTCTTCCGATTTTTTTTTTATCGAGCGAAGTTTTCGATATCATGTTTTGAACCACAAAAAGTCAAAGTACATATAGTAAACTACAATATATATTTTTTTTGGCTTTAAACAATCACTATTTCTTTGTTCATTTTTGAATCAAAGTGATGCAATATTTGGTATAGGTCGCCTTAATAAAAAGATGAAATTTTAGTCTGAATGATGAATTTATTATATAGGTACCCAGTCGTCACGGCTCACACCTATTTGTTCACGACGATCGAAATTAATCGCTTTTTATATGAGAATTGTGTAATTACTGCCTACTAATTATTGTGAATAAAAAAATGATTTCCAACAGACGGCTTTTTATTTCAATAATTCCTGTTGATCCCGAGATTCCCAAGGGGTGCAAGTGCACCCCCTGGCACCCCCCTGCCGGCGCCCACCTAGTAGAGTTAGGTGGGACAGCCGATCTATTCTGTAAACTTCACACCGTGAACACTTAGGTGAAGTGAGTTTTAAGTGAGCTGTCAATCCCTAGTAGAGTAAGGTGGGATGACAGTTCACATCACGCTCACTTCATCTAAATTTTCACGGTGGGATCTATACAGAAGAGCTCCACTGCTGTCACTGTGATACCAAAAACCTTATTATGTTGTGTTCCAACATTACAAAAACAGTCATAGACATTGCAGATTGAACGTTTAAGGTGTATATGTGTGTGTATGTTGAATGTGATGATGATGAATGATGTGGGGATGTGTATATGGAAGTGAGTGTAGTAGTGTTTAGTGTCTGCGTGAGGGTGTGTTGAAGTGTTTGTGATTGTGTTGTAATTATGTGCTGCTAATATGTTCCAAGTAAGGTAAAAAATTGCAAACAACAGTAGCACAGGTTTATTTTAAGTATGCACATTCACCTATAATTTGTGTATTTGTTTGAAAGCCCTTATAGAATCGTATGTGAATATACCTATTGCAGTTCCAATAATATTACATACTGTATGTATGTATATGTGTCAAATTGATAACCTCCTTTTTTTGAAGTCGGTTAAAAAGGAGTAATTAATGAGAAGAGCATGGAATTGTTAGGAATATTTTGAAGACAAAACATCGTTGGAATCCTTTAATCAAAGTTTTTACAAATTGGTCCTCGTCCATTATTTTACACTGGTGTTGTTACAAGGTTATCAATGTCATTGTTTATTTGGAAGATCTATTTTAACTTGACATCTGTTGGCGTACTTGTGGCAACGAGTATTGGCGCAGCATTGACTGTCGGATGAGCACTGTAAAAACATAATTAAGGATTAAGCTGCTAGGGTCCACATACATAAATCTTGAATATTGGTACTTACATATTACAAACAAGGATCGGGATCAAGATTGGGATTGAGATATAGAAAGCGGCCGTTAATCGATAAAGCAAATCTGCTAACCGGAAGGTTTTTTAATCGATTATAAAATGATTTCTATTATTTGTAATAGTAAGTTAATAAGTGAATAAACCAATAATAGAATTCCAAAACCAAGTCCAGCCTTCCACTTCTTCGTTGACTTGGCTTCGCAAGCTTGGCTTGTCTTGACAAGTTTCGTTTCGGTGCGTACTTACTCGCCGAAACTCTTTCACTCATTGATATAATTTTAACATTTGTCTGTCTTCAGAATTTTTGAGAGCAAAAAAATTTGTATAGTACTTACAGGGTCTCCATGTTTGCCACAAGTAGCTCCATCAGCAGCTGGTTGAGGTTCAGGCTTTGCCTGAGTCGTCTCAATCAGGTATTGAGTGAACACAAGGAACAAAATAACAGCACAAGCACGATGCATCTTGATCAATATTGGACGAATACTGAAGGAAAAATATACAAGACTTGCTTCTTTATATTATAATTCCAGATGCAGTCTGCTATTAATAGTACTAGGTACGGCCAACCGATAAACCGGTTTTCCTGTTTTGACAACATCTACAATAGGTAGGCAATTGTAATAACATATAATAGGTCGATCCTTGGAATTGTGTCTGAAGATATGTAAATAAATGACGCAAGTAGTAAATGATAAATAACTTACTTATCCAAATAAATCCAAGAATTTCATTGTCATTGGTAATGAATGTTAGTCTAAACAAATAAATAAAATTAAAGTGTCTGTTTTTAACATTTTTGTCTGTCTGTTTATTCTGGCTAATTTCCGAGACGGCTAGACCGATTTTGACGCGACTTTCACTGGCAGATAGCTGATGTTACGGCGGTTAACTTAGGCTACTTATATTTATATATAATTTTAGAAAAATAATTAGGGTTCTGCGCAAAAAATTAAAACCCATGAAATTATAAACAAAATGTCGGATTTGAAAAATTATTTTTGCATAATTTGGTAGCCCAATTCTCGAGGTTACTTATAGGCTATTTAACATCATGCTACGGCCCTTAGGAGCCGAGCAAAAAGAAAAAAGTTAGAAAGAAACACTAAGCGAAAACGAAGTAATAGCGCAGGCGGGCGATTCAACGCGACGGCACAGATTACCAGATAAATCACTCCATACAAAATTTTCAATACCTACTGCTATAATAGCCTACACCTTCGAGTCCTAAGGTACCTAACCTTACAAGCGTACAGTGAGTTTTGCTTTGTAGCTGCACGCCGCCGCGTGTTTATTATGAATTGCCAGGGCTGCCTTTTTCGATTAAAATACCAGTAGGTATTTGTAATAAAATAAAATGCTTTTTAATGTTTTAGCATGTTTAATTGTTAAAAATACTTATGAAAGACCGAGGAATATTTTTATGGTTACAGAATACTAAATATTAATAAAAAAATGATAACTATTTAATATGCTGTGACCACACCCGAAAACTGCAATTTTAAGACAATTAAGACACACATCGTACGCAACGTTTAGTACCTATTTAATAATCAGTGACGTAACCACTCTGCATGGCCACTAATACGAATGAAACACGATTAATTGATTTGTTCGTTCATTTACACAATTAGCGTAATAGGTAACTACTATGCTTCTACAATATGAACAAACCTACGCCGGCGCCTTATTGTGACGTCATGCACGCTTTTCTAATACTTGCATGCTTTTAAATAAACAATAATCATATGAACATAACATTAACAAGATAATAACGATATGAATAATTATAGAAAATTAATTTGCACAAAGTAGATTTTTGCTAAACGTCATTTTCAAATGACAGTTGACAAATGGAGGTCATTGACTTTTCTATTCTTATCTCAGACGCATAGTAGAAGTCTTAAGACGTAATTACGTACCTACCTTACCTACCTACCAATAAAATCCAAACCACGAAACATGCAAGTTTAAACAATTTACCTATTTAAAAAACGATAATAAACCTGTATCAGTAGGTAAACTAAAAGATAAGTTTTTATCTCTTCCCTTGCTGGATCTACATCCATCAACTGCACATAATACACCAGAACCGGCCTTATCATAAGAATTTGAAACTAAGTACGTCAGGTCGACCGAAATATATGCGTACGTACGCGCCTCGCGGCTGTCGGCAACCCACTGAGAAATGGGTCGCGTGCGACCCGGCGGCCGGTAGGTAGTTAGCACGCGTAAGTATGGACGCCAGCACATCATGCTACTACAATAGCAGTAGCTTGATGTGCTGGCGTCTGTACATGGAGTGATTTATCTGCTAATCTGTGGTAATAGCGCAAAAGAAACAAGTTTGTAAAATATAAAACAAGCGTTACTATTTTATCGTTTTTATTTCGGTAGAATTCCTGTTCATCATCTACCTACGGCATCGAAATGATTTAGTTACACCTGTTACACAGAACAAAATATGCAACCATTAAAAATAAGTTTTTTTTTAAATTATTTAAACAAAAAATCAAAAGGGAGTTTAAAGGGTGCTTGAGTAGTTCTTTGTGGTTGCCTCTGTGGCTGCCTTTGAGGAGCTTTGGTTGGCTGCTTGCCCAACAGGCCTGGTAACAATGGCGCATTGTTTTGCCCAGGCAACTGCAGTGGCACTTGCCCTTGTAAATTCGGCAGCTGGCCTGGCAGTTGTTGGAGGTTTAATAAGTTTCCGAGAAGATTCTTACATAAAGCTCCTGTTAATCTGTCACCCATGTTGCCCCATAGACCGATCTGACAGAATCTGAAAAAAATACAATATACGTATCAAAGGGCGCTTTCACGTTTTACATATTATTTTGTTTCCTCAAAAAGCCTTTGCAGGAATTTTCTCATTTAAGCTAGACTTTTGAACTTTGAAATTCAGACATCAAAATGAAATTGGCTACGCAAAAGGAAAAAAGGAGATCTAGTTAGGTATTGAACCCACCTGAAATCCTTGTCAATAGTCAAAGATTCACCGATCTTCAAAAATTGATCAGCACTCTTAGGGAACAGATCACCAAAAGCATTCGAAGTGTTCTTCCCTTTGGTTTCATCCGGTCCATGTGCGAACTTGGCGATCAGGCTCACAAAGTTCTCGCGTACTCGAGCATCCGTGCTCGAGACTTCGCCACCCATTGGCTGACCATCTGGACCCAAAGGCTCAAAGATGTATGCCAGTTCGTCGCCGTGGGACGGACCTTGCGCCTTCTTGGGCTTGACTATCTGCTCTTCACTGGGTTTCTCTGTAAAATGTTTTATGGTTTAGGCAAGTTTGCAGCTGCGTTCCAGCTGCGTTCATTTGAAAGTCTTCACATGCTGATCAAGCATAACTAATACGCTGTATGAATACATTCGTAATACAAAAAACGTAGGTAGATAAAGTAACATTTTAAGCACCAGGAGTTTTGAAGTAAAGTCAATAGTTCTCCAGACATTTCCCCTTGCAAAGTATGTACCATCGCGGGCAATTTGCGGTGAACCACTTTTCAACCTTATTACCTAAGCAATAAGGTCGAAAAGTGGTTCACCTCAAAAGTCCGCGATGGTACGTCTGAACCTGATAAACATATTGAATAAAGTCGAAAACACGACTCGATATCGTGCTTTTCTTTTTTTTTTAATCTTTAGGGTTGCCATTCGTCCCAATACGTCGGGACATGTCACCGTTATTAACAGTGGTGTCCCGACGTCCCGACGTCCCGACAAGCTATAAAATGTCCCGACAAATACATCAACATCCCGACTTATACGGAACACACCGAATCGACGAATACGCGATTCGGAAGTGCGTACAAAGAGTACAATATACAGTGTGTCCCTGGATAAAGTGCACAAACGGAAATGGGTGAAACTAGACCATAATTTATCGACAAAAAAATTGGAAAAAAAAAATTAAAAAATATTTGTATTACTTATTAATATTGATGGTTTAATTTTTTATCACCTACGACAGACCCTTTTTCTTAAATTTTTTTTTTTGTAACTGAGACTGTTTTTATGTCGTGCTTTTTATTTGCCAAGCATCATGTGATCTTAGCCATTATCACTGTTTTTTTAACGAAATACTCGCAATGTTTCAAAAGATATATTTTTTTTTAAGAAAAAGGGTCTGTCGTAGGTGATAAAAAATTAAACCATCAATATTAATAATATAAATATTTTTAAAAAAATCCAATTTTTTGTCGATAAATTATGGTCTAGTTTTACCCATTTTCGTTTGTGCACTTTATCCAAGGACACACATAACATATACAAAAATTTCTCTTCGCTTTAAATGTCCCGACGGTGTCTCGGGTAAATATGGCAACCCTAACAATGTTGTATAATTTTTTGGCTGTCCTGGACAAGGGAGCAGCCAAGATACTATTATACATGCCAACATTATTAAAATTAAAACCGTTTTCTATGAAATAGTTACTCCTCTCCACCTGGATTTATAGTTTTACAACAGTTGTCGGAGATAATATGTACATAATAGTATAGTTTTAGGTAATACTGACCAGCTAAAGCTACTCCAGGTAAGAAATGCCATCCTTTAGACAGGTTTCCAACGTGTTCAAAACTGTAGAGGAAGGCTTCGCCGCCATTACTCCATTGCTGGACGCTCTGGTACGCCGGAAAGTTGAACAGAGCATCACCTACGGAGTACGGTACAGAGTTAAGCACAGTTAGTTCTACTAATGGAAGTGACTCATTTTATAATCTTGCCGAAACGTTGTACACCTAGTTCATGGTATTCAGAAATTGGGCGGAATGCAGTTTTGCTACAGTACCTACTTAATTATATTTAGATAGGTATCTACCTACCTAAGTGTTTCTTTTTTGACATTATGTTAACTTTAATATTTTTTTATGTATTGAATAGTTTGTTATGAATAGGTACTCTACTTATTTGTTTATTATGAATCATCATCATCATCCACAGCCCGTTTTCACCCACTGCTGAGCATAGGCCTCTCTCTGCATGTGCCAATCCCCACGCTTCTGTGCCAACCTCATCCAGGTTCTACCCGCGATAGTAACAATGTCGTCTGCCCATCTCGCCGCCGGACGACCGACGCTTCGCCTTCCAGTCCTTGGACGCCACTCAGTCACTGCCTTACTCCACTTGTCATAACTGCGTCTTGCCAGATGTTCTGCCCAACTCCATTTGAGTTCCATAACTCGTTTTCCGATATCGAAAACTTTCGCTTGTCTTCGGATCTCGACATTTGGAACTCGGTCTATCAATCTTATGCCGAGCATGGAACGCTCCATGGCTCTCTGAGCAACTCTCACCCTGTACACAGCCTCTTGCGTGAGCGTCCACGTCTCAGCACCGTACGTCATGGTGGGCAGAACACACTGGTTATAGAGACGGGACTTCAGACATTGTGGAATTTTGGCTGATTTCAGTATGTCATCCAATTTGCTAAATGCGGCCCACCCAAGCTGTATTCTTCTAGAAATCTCGGTTTGCTGATGCTCTTTGCCAAATGAAAGAATATGGCCAAGATAGACATACTAGTCAACCATCACTAACGTTTTATTTCCTACTTTAGCAGAAGGATTTGAATTACTAAAGATGTTTGCGATAATTTTAGTCTTGGCCATATTCATCCGAAGTCCTACATTAAAAGAAGCATCATAAAGGTTTTGAAGCATTTTCTGGAGAGCAATTAACAATCAATTATGAATCATACCTACATAATTGATGTTAATTGTTGTATTGGTACATCCCTATTATCATATTTCTCACGATGTTATTATTTTTTCAATGGGTTTTATGACGTTTTCGCTATTAGCGATGAGACACACATTGATAAATAATTGTTTTCTTTATCTAGAGTGCCTACAACCAATGTAGACTGTACGAGCACCATTTTAATTCTAAGGGCGGATTTCACCAATGAAACTGAACGCGATCAGCACATCTAAACTACGATTAAGAGTTATCAGTGTCATTATTCCAAAGAAAATAACGACGATAAACGTTGTTTATGTGCTGATTGCGTTCAGTTTCATTGGTGAAACCAGCCCTTAGAAACTCAAGACTTAGAAATAATTTTATTAAAATTACATCACTTGCTACCAACCTACATCACTTGGTACCAACCATAGAAATATAAAAAAACGTGTACCAACCACGTACAAACATAAGAGTTCTGAGATTTTTATATTCAATACAAAAGACATCTTCGTTCATTCATTTCAAAATCAAAACTAGGTTCCAAGAAGTGTTAAAATATCGATTGGTTGCTATGGAGCCCGAACCCCAACAAAAAATCCTTACCTACAAAGGGTAAAAGGGTTCGTCCCTTTAGTTAGGGGGCTGGGTATTGGGGTCCGGGAACGTTGGTGCGTTATTTGAATTGCAGCTGGCATCTGTGCTTTTAAAATTCTCAATATTTTAAAATATTATACAACGTGTATTTGGACGAACGACATTAAATGAAAACGAACATAGTACAGTATTCCCAAATTAATAATGCGCATGCGCAGATCTTCGCTAATTGTCGTATTCCCGGAAACACAGTTCACAAAACACATAATTCTACTAAATTATGCATGAAGAAAATGCACTTAACCACTCTATATACATATCGTCATCCGACGCTCGGGGAATACGAGCGTTGCCGAACAGTGACGAAGATTTCTATGCGCATTATCACTTTGGGAGACCTGTACTAGTCCATCGAAACATTTTAAAACACGAAGATTAGTAGATAATGGACAATTAAAAAATTGCAGTTACCAAACAAAATAAATAGCAGAATCAACTGCATAAAAAGTAAACACACTATCTACGAAAAGTCACTGACCAACGGTGCGGTGCGGGGTGCGGGGCGCGGCGGCGGCAATGTTTACCTATTATTATCTACGGACTCAGTTCTACATAATGTTGTAAAATAAGAAAATGAAAAATAATTTCCTGTGGCTAAAGTATTCGTTGGATTTGATTGATTTTTTGTATACGGGTAAAGAACACAATTCTCTTTACGTGGTTTAAAGGATTGTCAATCGTCCTGTTACACGTTGTATAAAGTACTTCTAACATAATTTGGTATGATAGAAAAAAAACAAAAGCTTAAACTAAAATTAAATATCAGTTTAACGTTTTACGTATGTTGATAGGTATATATGTAGATTGAATTTAACAACTGGTTTAAAAACACAAAATTAATCATAAAAAAACTAAAACGTATTATAAACCTATTTTACTATAGTGTTTTGTGTTCTTCTTTCAAATTAAAGTTAAATAATTCGAAAGAAATTGATAAAACACTTTTTTAACTAAAATAGGTTTATTAAGCGTTTGAGTTTTTTTATGTACCTATGTACACTAATCCTATTCTAGTCTTTTATAATGGTTAAGTATTTTTGTTACATTTCCAATTCCTACATAACATAGTGACCCAAAGAACCAGTTTTATTTTAGCTGCATACTTTAACAAATACTCCACAAACGTTCTAAGTTACCTGTGGTTTCAGCAACCTCGGAGAGTCCATCGACAATATTGGAGGCCTGTTCGAACAAGCCCTGGTAGTAGTCAGATATAGGCAGCACGGCTTGCACATTGGAAGCCAGAGGGATCAGACCCTCGACTCCTTGCACCACATTCTGAAGACCACCAATCAAGTCTTTCTTTAAGAAATCCTTCACGTTTTGAAGTTGGTTCGTCAGGAATTTGTTGAATTTGCCTGTCGATAAAAAAGATTGGTATAATAATTTTATTCTCTTTAAATGCTGGCTGCTTCTTTAAAAATGGCGCCAAGCAATGTTATGATGATGCAGAGCTGAGAGTTTAAAAACATTTCAAAAATCTAATTACTTATTTGACAAAAAGCCTTACCATATACAGCTCTGGAGGTCTCGGCAGAGGTGACACCAGTGAGAAGTGGTACACGCTTCTGCTTCTTGCTGAGCGACTCAGCCGGAGCTTCAGCGACTAGTGGTGGCAGACCTCGGAGGTCGTCTGCTCCTTCCACTCTGGCACCGGCACCTGGTCAAGAGTTAAACATATTCCTTATTGTAACCGCCCACTGTGTCACCCTATGTAAAATTTCTACATTTATATCTGTAATTTTTATGGTGTAGGTACCTAATAAAGAGTATTCTATCTGTCTTATTTTTAACCGACATCAAAAAAAGGAGGAAGTTATTTATGCTATCGGCGAGGTTTTTTTTCTTGTTAGTATGTAGGTTTCAAAAGCATAACTTACCCGAACGTCCTGAGATCTCTTCCAAAAATCTTTGTGTATCTATCATGTCCACATTCAAATCCTCATCCGCCTGTAAACATTAAATTTTTTTTTTTAAAGTAGCCCGCGTAATTCAAATTTTGTTACGATTTTTGCAATTTGCAGCTCATCTGGGTATATGCCGATTAAAGTATGATTCGCGACCGTAACATATATGTATTTATAGAATTATAATCATTACAATCAGTAATACAACTCCTTAAACTACTATAATTCTCAAATGCCAAGATTTCATGAAATAGTCATGCAATTGCATTACTTGGTCTTAGAGAGTTGTATTGATGACTTTAATGATTACAATTCTGTAAATACATATTTGTTTCGGTCGCGAATCATATTTTAATCAACATACAACCTAACACTGACCTGCAAATTGCATAAAACCGGCTAAGTGCGAGTCGGACTCGCACACGAATGGTTCCGCACCACCGTTAAAGCTGCCAACTTCCAATAATGCCAGACCCGGAGATTTGCGGAAAATAGTTTAAAAAAACAGTAATTTGACTTTCAGAAAATTTTTCCATGTATTTTCGGTATTTCAGTAATATTTGCTATCTTCAATAACCGAACCCACCTTAAATCCACTGGTAATCTTGAAAAATCTTGTGATTGTGTGAACTGTGGATGTATTTTCTTCAACTCATTGATCTCGTCATAAAGCTGATCCTCATCTACATTTAAGCCAAGCAATTCAACAGCTTTTACAGCATTTTCATGAGTTTTTATTATTATAACTCTTTTGCTTGCGTTGCCGGGCGCCGCGCACGAGAGAATCGGTGCGAGCGATAGGACTTAGGACTTCGCGGCCACCCCGTCTAACCCGGAGATATACGATGTCAACCCGTAGCCCTGAGATGCATCATTCAAACCCGCTGCGGGTTTGAATGCCAACCCTCCGGGTCAAACCCGGAGGGCTGGCAGCCTCAACCACCGTACAATATTAAATTTAACATTACTTACTTTAAAAAAAAATACTAAACGAAGAATATTTTTCACAATCACAAAGATAACTTTGTATTTTATGATGATACTGTGAATTACAAAGTAATTTTTTGCAGTTGCAGAAAATCGCCCAAATTTAAACAAAATACCTTATGTACCAATCGGCGTTTTTAGTATTTTTGTTATTAAATACAGTTTATGGTTTAAAGAAGTTTCAAATTCCTAACTTGTTTAGTTGTTACGTTAGAGCTCGTACAAATATGGTCTAAAACTGTCAACTTTTGCGGCACCCTATTTCTTCAGTTTTGAAGATTAAAAAAAAAATATATATTTAGACTCTACTCGATGAGTTCTACACAATGACTCCCCACATACCAGGGTAAGAAACACAACATTTTTAAATCAAAAGTTTATTGTATAGGGTCCCCCTTTAATTTTTAACTTTATTTTATTTTTATTATTTGTTGTTACAGCGGCATTAAAAATACATAATCTGTAAAAAATTCAACTGTCTACGTATTACGCTTCATGAGATACAGCCCGCTGACAGACAGACGGATAGACGGACGGACGGACAGCCGAGGCTTAGTAATAGGGTTCTGTTTGGCACGCTTCGGGTACGGAACCCTAAAAACGTAAAAAAATTGAATTTCGCGGGCTACCCTGGCGCTTTCGCCTAAGATAATAATATTGTTACTATGATTAATTATGTAGGTAGGTATTCGGTACCTGCACGAGTTTTTCCACAGGCATTTGCCTTAAACATATGAGGAGACTTTCAGCTGGTTTTTTCGGGCACCCTGTGCGTTCAGCGAGTGCATCAGCATGTTTGGCTGCGTCTGGTCTCACGGCCCCCGGAGATAGTGGCGCGCCAGACAGGGCAGCCACTCCCGTAGCCGTACGACCTTCGGGAGACATTGCCAGGAGGGACGCAGCACTGCCACCAGATCCTTGACCCATCACCACCACTCGTTTTGCATCGCCACCGAAAAATTGAATGTAGTCTTGGATCTGTAATAAAGTATTGAGATCTTTAAAAAAAAAGCACAGGCTCTAAAATTATGTCTGTCTAGCTTTATCATAAGATTATTTAAAGTTACGAGTAGATACTTTATTCAATATTTCGAAAATGTAAGTAATAGTTGTTCTGGTAAGTATAAAGGAACAGCATAATTTAATCCTTCAGACGGATATAAAAGCGGAAGACAGATATTTCTTGAACCACTAGGCCCTTTTTTTTGGATGGGACATCATCAAATGACTTCTCTCGCTCTGGGCGGAGCAGGAGGGCATGTCAGACTTTTACTGACTAAAACCCAGCCGTGTTCCTTCAGTTGCCTGTGCTGGGGCCACCACGGCAACTCTTTCGAACATCAAGGTATGAATGGAATGTATTATGTAGGAATTCGTATGTTACATAATTGATATATTCGAAGAATTTAGTTGGCACAAAGTTTTACTCTTACCCAGATCATAGCAGAATGCAGGTCAAAAAGGCCAACATTTCCTGCAGCATCCCTTTGTCCCGTGCTGAGATACCCAAGTGATCCTAGGCGATATTGCGCAGTTACCAATATCGTGTCCTTCTGAACCAAATGTTGTCCCTAGAAAGAAATTGATAATATAACATACCCGGCACACCGAACACTCATAATAAGTAAAAAGAAAGATTTGTGATTTAAGACATTTCAACAAAAAAACTTACACCATACGATGCCGTCGATCCAGACCTGTAGTTGCCACCATGGATGAAGAAGACAACTGGGCTTCCTGCAATACATATAGAGTGTCATACTCGACAAAATTCTTGTTTAACAACGGAACAGCATTGATGTTGTTTAATATTCCCACCTTCCTCCGTAGCAGGCATTTTAGGAGCGTACACGTTAAGGCACAAGCAGTCTTCATGGCCTATGATCCGCCTTTGCTGGTAAGGGTCTGGTTGGGGGCACGGAAGGCACTGTTGAGTGGCCATCATCTCCCCGGCTAGGTAGCGGCGGATGGGGCGCTGAAACCTTTGGGGACCTACCGGTGGTTCTGCATATCTGTTGATAAAGTACACAAGGTACAGATTTGGGCAGAAAAGCAATTATAAACTGAAAATCAAAGTATTTATTTATTTCAATTAAGTAAACCATTTGCAGGCACTTATTAATTGTCAAGGAACCGGTAAGTCAGAAAGATGAAGCTACGGGCAAGAAACTAAACATTGCTACTCTTTTAAACCAAAATATAGTACTTACTTAACAAAATACTGATACTTAACATCATTCGTGTAGAAATTATTTTAGGTGAGAACGATGTAGAAAGAAGTGCACGTAGGTCTAGGTACCTAGGTTAAATAGCGTCCAGAGCAAAAAGTAAAAAAATAAACAATTAAAAAATAAAAATAAGTAGCTAATTTAATACAGCCGTGCGTGACAGCTAAGAGATGATCAGTCCCAACCCCAACTGAAGGCACCCGTTCACGAACATGACGCATGGATCAGCACCATTTAGCTCAACCATTTTAAAGGGAACTGAATGATCCAACACATGCGCCACCATCAACGAGACATTTGAGTAAGCATGACATACTCTCAGCCGCCTTTTATATGTCGCAGTAAGATGGTCGTAGCCGTCATATGGTTATATCCCTAGGGTTATAGATAGTATACCGTAATATGAAAGCGGTTCATAACTGTCGGAGTGTGCTAATTTTGTTACTGCGACCAATTTCAACGTAGCGCTTGCCGCAGTGTTGCCAAGTCTGACATCTAGCGGACGGTAGAATTCTTCTAAAAATACGGTAGATTTTTCGAAATTATGTTGTATTATATATTTGAAATACGGTAGAATTACCTTGTTTATTTAGTAGCATGTTATGGGTCAGAGTAAAAAAAAACATATTTTTAGTCGGAATCGGAATCAGACAGTATAATTGTTTCAATATTTTTATACATATCATTGTTGTGTTTTTGGATCATAGCGTGAGTGGGATTAAAATCAATGCAGTTTCTTCCGTGACGCTGTATGGCTTGCTGCGATAACAGATTTCCCTTGATGGATTTCGTTAGGAGTTTATTCCGTTTTTTCGTTTTTATATCGTTCACTCTGCTGAAGACTCTTTCGCACTCAGCATTCGAGTGGTGCAGAGACAAAAGGGCCAACATTAATTTTGGCAAGTATTGGAAATAGGTATTCCCTTCTCGATGCTCACAGATCACACACAACGCAACAAACACGTAATTTTAAGTATTAATGAAATGTTAGTCGTATCTCGTTTATGATACAAATAAACTAGGAAAATTAAAAAGTTCTAAGAATTCATCGAAATTCAAATACATTCAGCACCTCCTAATTCGTTCGCGTAATATCTCCAAGCTGGTACCACGCTATTGGGGGATTTCCCGACGCATAAAACAGTGTTGTCGGTAGAATTATAGAATAAAAGAAAAATACCTTAACGTAAAGAAAGTAAACATTCAAACTCGCTAAAATAATTTTAGTTTATAGATAATCATATTTATCTACAAGATTTAAAAAAAAGATACGATCTTCATCGGGTATTACGGTGTATTTTGCTACCGTAATTATAATCCTACGGTACGTGGTAGATTTATGCTGATTACGGTGTTTTTACCGTAATTACGGTGCAGTTGGCAACACTGGATCGCCGGCTGCTGCAGCGGCACCGCTCGCTACACTCACTCGGCTCGCGCGTTGTTAGTCGCAGTTCTGACCTAACCTAACCTATTTGGTCGAAGTGCCATAATAGCCATATTATGGCACTTCGAGTTTGACATTTCTAATTTTCATAGTTTGACATTTGTATTTTAATTTCTTGACATTTTCCCATCGTGGCATATTTGAATTATTATTTAATTCATTACAATTATGGCACAATCTAAATTTGCATGCTGAGTTTAGTAGGCGGAATATGAAGTACTTTGTATTGTATTATGAGATCTGTAAGCACCATATTTCATGCAAATAAACGATATATTTAACGTCATATTTTATTTAGGTAAGTACTAGATCGTGCTGATATCATAGTTATATTCCTTGTAAGATAGTTATGAACCGCTTTCATATCTATATTACGACGGCTACAACCATCTTACTGCGACATGATGATTTTAAAATCTATGATTTGTTCATTGTGATGGGATTCTGAAACAGTTCTCCGACTTTCGTTTCTCCGATGAACGGTTCGCTGACAGAAAGATTCACTTAAAAATTTTTGACGTTTTGACCAGTTTTCTAAAAGTTCTGTACAATTTGTCTTCACAACTTGTTTTAGGTAAACAATAAGCAAAAACAGTGGGTACTTACTACATGTAGAATAAATCTTTTATACGTCGGTGTAAACCCGGGGATACGCTAACAGTTGTGTCAGCAAATTGTTCCCCGGTGAAAGGTTCTATAGACGAAATTCTCAATTGAATCGTTAGCAGTTGAAAAGTTCTATAGCGAAACACTAAAAGTTTTAAAAAACGTTTCGTCGGCGAACCGTTCATTGAAGAAACGAATGTCGGAAAACTGTTTCAGAATCTTGTGCTGGCGCGAATTTGGTAAAAAATAATGTTTGAATCTTTCACGTTGCCTAAGAAATGTTTTGAAATAAAATGTTAGATTAAACACCTTTACAAAACACGCTAATACAACAAGTTGCTTTTGAGGACAAAAGACATGAGGAGTGAGGACCAGCGCAGCGGGGTAGTTGCGTAAAACATATAAAATGGCTATCGATCGCAATGCCTATCATTTTATGCAATACCTTTCACCCCGCAGGACAGCTTTTGAACAAGTTACCAAAAATGCTAATATTTTTTAATTATTTTACTTGATACCTAAAAACTTGTTATCAATAACATTAATGTACCTACCTACTAGGTACATGGATAATCTGCCGGCCACAAAAACAGCGGAAACCACTATCAGCATCCGCCAAACTGTTCACTTACAATTAGATTTGACATTATTATTCGACTTTATTTATTGCGTAGCTTAGTGAGCCTTTAATATTACTGGACTTTTAAAAAATATTTTTGTCCCAAAATCGTTGTGAACTCAACATCAACAATTTCTACAGAGTATTAGAAGGCGAATAGGCAGGAGATGTTAGATAGTTAGGTACTTCCCCATTCTTACATCTCCCTCTCCTTTATCAACATTGACCATTGACATTATTAAAGTCGAAGATCTAGGTACACTTTCAAATTGAGGTCTTGTAATCGCACATGGCAATGGCACCTTGGGCTACTATTAAGAATTTCTCAAGAGAAAACTAAGTTTTTACAGGTAATTGCAATTTGGCTATAAGAATCCATGGACTCATTCTCAGCAGCTATGCTACGCTCCATAACCACTGGACATTCTTCTTTTCGTGTCGATGGTAAAGGTACTGTATATTGTATTAAATGAGCTGGGCCTAGAAGGTGGCCACGCCAACCTCTCACTACTGAGGCTTTGTCCTCGCCACGCCACTGATGACGCCATCAGCGGCGTTTTTTAGGTCCGCAGAAGCGCTGATGTATGGACACTTTGTATACACCAACAGATAGGGCATGGTTTGATCACGACCACCGCATTTGCAGTTGTAGATAGGGTCTATAATCCCCCATGTACCTTGATAGAGCTTGCAACGGCCTATTGAGGTCTACAATCTATTGATTGCTTTCCCTGAAGGCCACTGCAGGTAACGACGGTTAGACGGTAGATCCTCCTGGGGCCGAACAAAGTTGAGTGGTGGTGGTGGTGCTGTTTCTCCCTCAACTCTCTTCTCAACTTAGGCTGTTAGTCTTGCTTTGATGAGCTGTGTATAGCGGACAAAGCGTTTCCGGCTCTTAAATAGTCTTAAAGTTTACCCGGGGTTGTTGAATGCGCGTACAAGGGATGTCGGGAATTGGCTTCTTGCTCATATTTTTCAAGTGCATATGCGACTTCCTTTCGTACGACAGGTGGTTGCTATACCGGCAGTGCTTGTTGAGCGAACCACTGAACCGAAAAGCTTAGGAACTAACAGGTTAACAATGCAATAAGACAGTTAATGATAAGCCACGAATGAGGAACCATGTTTTTGATAAGTACTATCAAATCATATCCAACACCCATCTTAGGATTATAGATTGTACTACACCGCATTCGTATAAACCTATACAAAAGGGGACTACAGGAGCTAAACGCAAGTTTTATAATGCCTAAAAGTACATGATACACGGCAATAAACAAAATCAGAAAAATATATGATATTCTTCAGGATATAATTACTTATGCTAGTTAGATAGTGTGTTGAAAACATAATACAACTAATTTGATACGATAGAAAAAAATCACAAAGATATCTCTAAAAATTTATTTTAACGATTAATAACCATACTAATATAGGTGCAATCATTCTGATTTTCTGTCAGATTCTACAAGCTGATTATTAACGTGTTTCAATTTTTTAGTCCAGTCAATAGTTTTTTTTTTTGTAAAGAGATAAATGCTTCATATGTTGCAATAAATTACCAACGCGCAGCGTCGAGTCATCGCGCTTCTCTTTATTTCTATGCAGTCCGACAGCGACCGCGCTTTAGCTGTTGTCAGCCTCTTAAGAGGGGACGGATACTGCGAGTAATTTGAAAAATAGGTATTTGAAGAAACTATTGCCGTCGCGCTGCGCCCGAACAACTGATTCGTCAGTGCGATAGGGACAGCTACAGCTCAGACCGATTATATTAGTACCACAAAAATTTTGACGAGATCGACGTTTCGTATTCCCCTCTTTTCTCCTCGAAAACTGAGCCGATTCAATTATTTTTTACATTAAATTTTTAAGAAAGAGTATGTCTAGATCCCTGTCACTTTCTTTTATGTTAAAAACTTTTCGAATTTGTCTGGTAGTCCTCTAATCACGGCGGGAAAAACGAGGCATTTTTTGTCATTTTTGAAGGGTCATATTTATTAATGGGACGTGTCTACAGCAGACCTTGATTTTATGAAAAATAAATGATTGCTCTAGAGGAAGAAAAAGGGGAATATGGAGAATCGCAGGTCCTGTTCCCTCTTGCTCTCGTATAATAAAGACAGAGCTCAAGGCGTAACGCTCTGCCCTGTTTTCACAACCATTGCTCCTTAGAACCTTGAATGTAGCGATCCTATGATCGCCAAACGCTCAAACCTTGATGACATAATGTAAGACCTACAGCTTTATAATATGTAGGTACAGACGCCAGCACATCAAGCTACTACAATCTGTCAAATTTCTTTAATAGATTTTCTATTCGTTTCTGTTTCCGTTTCGTTTTTCGTTGATTGGGAAAATTTGACAGTTTCGGGTAGCTTGATGTGCTGGCGCCTGGCGTCCATACAATAGAACGGTAGGGATATACATTAATGCCTTTCAAATACCAAGGTTAATCTGTACTAACTATTAGATAAAGGAAGGCTTACATTGGATGAATTAAAAACGTACCTTATGCCAAAGAAGCTGTAATATCCAAGTTTATCATCTTTGATTCCTTCGATACGGGCGCTGTATCCGTGCCGCTGGGTGAAGACCACCGCAGCATCAGGTTCGGGGGGCGAAGCAGGAGCGCCTCCAACTACAGCCTGCGCCGGCGCATACCATAGCGCTACCAGCGCAAGCGCAACACACCACATCCAAAGCCGATACATCACTAACTCCTGTGAGACTCGCAGTCGGGACTAGACAACCCACGACTTGTGGTAATCGTCATCCGTGTTGCTAAATACCTACCAGCCGATGATAATTTTTGTTGAATCCTGTCTGTGATTCTGTTTACTGATAGAAAATGTTTCCCGAATGCTTAAAAACCCATGTAGTGTTGCTTAATCATACATATCTTTAAATGTGGCTCTAAGAACAACAAAGGAACTAGTCCCTAAAAAACTCTCACAGTCGCACAGTCGTCCCTCTGTCCACCCCAGGACAGAGGACATCCATGAGGATTTCCACCCCGTCACCAAAAAAAAAAAAAAAAAAAAAAAAAAAAAAAAAAAAAAAAAAAAAAAAAAAAAAAGGCAGTAATTAGTGTAAATAAAGAAGATTATAGTATAAAATAAAACATTAAAATGTATTAAATGATAGAAACTTTTTATTTAATTATAAACAAACTTAAATTTTTGGTCCATTCTCGGTTAATAAAGAACTTTAATAAAGGTAACAGTCTCTTTTTAAACTATAAAAAAAAACTTAATAATAAGTAAGATTAATTTTTGTACTTTGTGTTTCAACCTTAATTATAACTTTAATTATTTTAATAAATCGCTAATCAAAGATCAACAAATTGCTTTTATAAAATATTATCAACATACATAAATTTGTGAGTATCTAATATTATAAACTATTACAACAGAAAACTTATTTTTATTAAATTAACTTATTTATGAAAATATAACAATCAATCAGTCAAGTTTTTAAGTATATCTCCTAACAAAATATTATCATCTTTGATTATTATAAACCACTTTAATCTTTTACCAAAACAAAAGTTTTCCTTTCTAAAACTAAATCTAACTATGAACACAACCAGTCACGTGTTATCTAGTTTTAGTAAAGAACTACCTAAAATCAGACCGTCATATCAGTCATCTAAATCTGTATCACAATTCTTACATTCGTACATTAGTAAATTGCCTTTTGGACATCTAGAATGAGCCCATAACTTACATGTAATGCACTGAATCCACTCTTCACCAGGTTCACTGGCTGAAAAGAGTTCGGTGCATTCCAGACAAATTGCGTCATCGTCGTCGCTTGTATCTAAAAGATCATCGTTATTCTTAGTTTTCTTTCCCTTCCCCTTTCCTTTGCCTTTGCCTGTTCCCTTGTTTTTTCCTTTTGTTTTGGGGGTAGTTTTTTCTTTTTTCATCTTTTTTATAGTATTCTTCCGTATTTGCTTCAATTTGTTTTTAAGAAGATTTTCTTTCTCAGGAGTGTCTGTATATATGGTGCTTTTACGTTTTCGTATGTTCATTCTATTTCCCAATCGAGGTGCTGCTTTCGGAAAAGGTCTAATCTCTTCAGGTAAATGGAAACTTTGATTAAGTTCAGGTGGAGGTGGTGTTACACTTGAGTGTGGTTCGATATGTGGAAGTATATCTTCATTAAATCCAAGTGGAGGTGGTGTTTCAAATGGACGTGCATCAATGCCTGACTGATGTATGTTTTCTATTTCTAGTTCTTCTTGTACGTGTTCTTCATCAAGAATAGAAGGTGATTCGCAAACGGTACTAGATGACCTTGATCTTTCGGGCAATACAGGAGGCATCAGATTAACAGAACCTTCACCTGAATTTGATGGAAGTTCTATAATTTGAGGTGAAGTAATCCATGAATTTGTTTGGGAGGTTGATGGAACAGCAACCGTACTTCCAATGTCTGCATTATTTTGCGAATTTGATGGACCTGCTACCGAGGATCGAGGATCTAGCGTCATCTTGTGCCTCTGGTAATGGTCTATCAGTCACAAAGGCTCCACTAAATTCAGACTCAGGAAATATGTTTTCATTAAGCGGCGAAATTCCGGTGACTCTGAATCCAGACTGTATATTGTCGATGGTAGCCGCCATTGGCAGAGATGTTTTTAACAATTCCGGAATATCGTAAATTGTGATGGTTTTTCCAGGGTGACTAGCTAGCCAGTTGTCGCTGGCTCTATTGAAATATTTTTTGAGAGGGCCGTAAACGCTTCTGTCGAGAGGTTGTAGTTTGTGGCTACAATGAGGGGGGAATGACAAAACTGTAACCCCATTGTTTTTGAAATAATCAATCACTTCGATAGATAAATGTGAGTCGTGGTTGTCCAAGAGCAGAAGAATAGGCTGTTCTTTACTGGGTTTAACGTGTTTCACAAAATGCTTTGCGTATTTTATGAAATTTTCTTCTTTCATCCACCCAGATGGGTTAGCGTCACTTTCTGAACCTACAGGACCCGCATTAATAAAATGGTCCTTGAAGTGTACTCTTGGGAATACAAAAAATGGAGGAACCATGTTGCCGAGAGCTGAAACTGCTACTGCAACTGTCACTAAAGTGCCTCTTTCAGCCGAAGTAATTTTTCCCAAGTTTTTAATACCCCGGCGAGCTATGACTCTATTAGGCACATAAACTGTTGTAAGTCCTGTCTCATCAACATTCCAAATATCACCTGGGCTTAGATTTAATCGTTCATAAACTGTTTTCAAGTTAAGGAAGAACTCGCTTACATTTTTTTGGTTGAACGACGTAGCTCTGGACAGGCTTGTAGCTTGAGGTGATCTTATTGATAACGAAGGGTGACGTTTTAAAAAATTACCAAGCCAATCTTCGCCAGCCATTTGTTTTGTATTCCAAGATTCAGGCATAGTTTTATTATTCCTTTTTGCGTATTCGAATGCAAGCTTGCGTGTCTCATACGGTGTTAATCCATAATAAATGTCAGCAGCCGTCTTCAAATAAGCTTCCAGATTATTTTCTTCGTCATCGCTAAATATCTGCCTATTTTTTATGTACCCCACCGTGTCCAGGGTCAAATCAGCTCTCGTAGGGTTCGGATTACTTTCTAGCTTTTGTTTAAGTTTAGTTACATAACGATGCAACGTTTTGTATGGAATTTGATATTTCTTTGATGTGGCGTTTATGCTGTTATTATCGAAAATAACTTCATGGCAAGCTCTACGTCCTCATTTTCTATAAAAATACAATTACTGTAATTTAGTATGTGAGAGAAGACCATATAGTGTTTGCATTGATGTGCACATTAACCTGCCCGCACAAATCTAGTAAGTAAGATCAAAAATAAGTATTAAATGTTATATTTATTTTAAAAGGGTTGGTTGACTAAGTAGTCTACCTACCCCGAACAAAATTTGTCAACCAACCCCTGACGCCATTTTGAATTTTACCGGCGTATCACGTGCAAACTCTAGCACTAACATGGAAGCAATACTGTGTAATATAGAATAAAACTATCATATTTACTTTTTGCATAACAACAATAATGTTTCTAACAGATCCATAGGCACAATAACAAAAAAAGTGCGAACGAAAAAAATAACTTACCGAGACCAAAAACACAACATGTGATCCCACTCACGAACGCCGTGCGACTGGAGTGGCTCACTTTGCACAAGTTAGTGGGGCCTGGAGAGGCATCGTCGCTCGTGATTGGTTGATGAAAAACACGCGATAGTGGCGAGTTATTATTGCTTAGTCTACCTGCCCCTATAGTCAACCATCCCCGGTCTCCCCCTGTGTCAATACAGGTAAACAATGTCTTCTCGCACTGCTTATACAGGATGTAAGGGACAGCCCTCCACAAACTAACAGGGTGCTTTGAGCTCCTTATTTTGAATCATATTCCACCAGAAAATTTCTCAGGAAAATTTTCATTTTTTTTAATCGTTTTTTTCAGTAACTATTCCTTTATTTCAATGTAGAATTACAATGTCTGTACGTAGCACTCCATTTATGTAAATAAAACAGCTAAAATCTAAAAATCAGCAATGGATGTTGAAATACTCGGCGGCCGAAGGCTCGCTGCGCTGCCGTTCGCTACGCGCGTTTTGCCACGGTAACGATACGTTGCGTGTGAGGTAATAAAACAAATCAGGTTTATTGGATTCCCATAACGTTCCTAAAATAATTTCATGTATCGGTCATCCTATTATGATATACTGAATTCACCCCATCAGTCTGCGGAGGGCTGTCCTTTACACCCTGTATAGTATAAGAGGAGCGGCGCGCGGATTGATATATGATTGCTGGGCGATAAAAAACGTGTGCGCTCGGGGGTCGTCAGGATCGAAGTTTCTTCTCACGTATGATTTAGAACAAAAACAAATTTTTCGCAGCCGCTATCTTGGATTTTAATTTTGACCTCACTATCGGCTTTAGCACCCTCGAAAACTATGAAAACAACACCCATGACGAATAATTTGATAATTTTCGCAGCCGCCATCTCAGATTTTAATTTTGACCTCACTATTGGCTTTAGCACCCACGAAAACTTTGATAACGACACCCATGACGAAAAATTTGAAAATATTCGCAGTCGCCATCTTGGATTTACATTTTGACGTCATTATCGGCTTTAGCACCCTCGATAACTAAGAGAACGATACCCAAGACGAAAAGTTTGAAAATTTTCGCAGCCGCCATCTTGGATTTTCATTTTGACCTCGGCTTTAGCACGTCTCGAAAACTATGAAAACGATACCCATGGCGAAAAGAAAATATTCGCAACGCTTTTTCGTTTGTGACGATATCTGCCAGTTTACTTCTACCGCAAGCCGCGTAAAAGAACTTCATCCAAAAAATCCTAAAACTTAACAATAGTAACGCAATATATAACGGAACGGAAAATTACCTACTTGCATGCCAAATTTGAAGGCAACTTTTAAGCGAAAATATAAATCCTCTTTAATCCCTATCCTGTTGGGAGTTTCGAAAAAAATAGTTACCTAATTAATTACAGGTACGGAACATAGTAAAGTTATTGTTCTCTGAATTACCCACTAAACTGTCTTTGGCGATGGCGAAAGTCGGGCTGACCGATGATGAGTTAGTAAGGATTTTTAACCCGCTAGGAGATGATTTTCCAAAAATGCCAAAACACGTCATTCGTAATTTCTAAACAAAAAGCTTAATAAGTACCAATTTGTTCCCTACAAATTTTCATCCTTTATTTCCCCCCTTTGGGGATGACTTTCCAAAAACGCTGAAACACGTGGTTTTTAATTTTTAACCAGAATGCTAAAAACCAATTTTCCTGGTTAAAAACTACAAAAATGACGATTTCCCATACAAACTTCTATCCCCTATTTTACTCCCTTAGAGGTTGAATTTCATAAAATCCTTCCTTATTCCTTGTCTACGTCATAAAGGGAACGTCTAAGCAAAATTTCAACTTTATAGGCCTAAGGGTTTGGGCGGGGCGTTGATGAGTCAGTCAATCAGTCAGGAGTCAGTCAGGACTTCTCTTTTTATTTATATACATTGATAGAATATATTTAGATAGATTTTTTACGGTCGCGAACCATAGTTTGATCAACATGCAAATCTACAAATTACCACAAACATAAGAAAAATCTAATTTCGCGGGCTATCCTGGGGCTTTCGACTTAGGGCCGGCGCAAACCTGGCAAAGCGCCGCCGCCGGCGGCGCCGCGCAGAGCGGGTTTTACTCTTTCAACGTCCAGACATAAACTTAGTCAGATCATGACGTGAAGAGTCGCCTGGAGGACTAATTATAATTTTATACGCAGCTCCTGGCTAAACTTCAAATAAATAAAAAAAATCGACTGTCAAAGTTCTCGAAAGTCGTGTTTTTGCTAATATTTTGTAAAATATTGGTTTAGCAACCACACGTAGTCATGGCTACATATCAAAATATACATTTCCAGTATAAGCTGACCTCTCATTGTACGGAAATCTTATACAATGCAAAATCAGCTTATTCTGGAAATTATATACGATAAGGATAATCATATATTAGTTTGATATAATATGTAGCCGTGTGTACCAATGAACTTTTCACAGAATATTTCTAATGCCTGAATAAAGATAAACCCAGTGAGAATTCTTCATAAGGATTTTTTCGTAGTACTTAAATAACAAGTCAAATAAAACAGTCTGCAATTTTTTTAAATATTCTGCATTAGAAACAGTAGTAAAAAACAAATAACAAAAATAATAGAGTCTACCGAGTATGCACCATAGAGTAAACATTGGAATATTGGAGAGACGGGTAATATTTATCTATATCTATAGATGGGCATCTTTTAACGACGTCGCCGCCAGGTTGTTTCAAGTCCAGCTTCACCGGTGAATCTTATGCTATGCTGTATTACGTGTTGCTGTTTCCAAAGACTTCGTCTGAGGTCTCGCTGCTATCCGTTTCAGGTTTCTTGTAAATCTCGCTAGCAGCCTTTTTAATCTTATCTCGTTCATCAGCCGTGTCCATCCAAAAATTGGTGTCCTTATCGAAGTAAGTCATGTGCTGTTTTAGGTTGTCATTCCATGTGTAGATAGGTCTGTCGACTTTTTTGGATTTGGCCTTGTACTTTATTGCTGCATGTAACAGATGCGGTTCGCGGCGCCTGTGAACGTGTGCGAGTTAGCACATCCTATGGTTCTTGATGCTTTTAGTTACGGTTTTCCGCCTAAGATTTCATGCATTTTCTTTTGTATTGTTTTATTTCTAGCGTGGTTAATCAAGTCTTTCGTGATAACTCTCTCATATTTTCACAGTCTTGACCGGTTAGCTTTAGTGAGAGCCGATACATTCAAACCGTGTATCATACAAGGTACGATCACCATTCGGTAAATAAGTCTGACTAATTTCCAGTCCATCTTTGAGTTTATTATGAATGGTAGTAACGCTAGGTAGGTAGGTACGCTAATTGTTCACACGGAGTTAACGGGCTAGGTAGTTGGGGGCTGTTCCTTTGGAACCGGGGTTTGGTGAGCTGTACTTGCCCGTCTCGTATGATGTACAGGTTTCTTAAATCTACTGTACGTTGTGGTGTTTTGGCGTTGGTTAATTCCTGCGTTAGAGTTTGCTGATTACTATTATACTGTTCGTCGTCAATCATGACCCAGCTATCATAGTGCTGTTCATTGTAGAAGATGTGTATGTTGCCGGGCACCGCCTCGCCGGTAGGTGAATATACCAGTGAGTGAGTTCTCGTTTTTCATGTGAATAGACACGTTTACGAGGTAGAATTCAGACGCGGCGATTGGGATGTCTTCTCCTCCCCAGAACGTCGTTAAACTGCGCGGTTATATATTTTGTTATTAATTGTTCCTGAGATAAATTGTTGTTAGGAATAAATTCCTGAATATTATTCAAAAGTGCTAAGTATATTCGATCATCGTCTCTATTCATTGACACAAATTTTGCAAGGTCGCGAGTTCGCGACGCACCGATAAGTGGTTGAAAGTCAGCCCCATTAAATTGGTTATTTGGTGAGCTAACGATCTAAACAAACAACTTCCGTCCCTTTTCATGGGCACCAATGAAGCCTTTGAAGAGTTTTGTTGATAAGAAATATACATGTGCACCACTATGCTTAAAGACAACGGCATTGGCCTTGACGGGGGTGAGATTTATGAGCCGTTTTTGCTACTGTCTGCAGAAATGTATCACATTACGAAGCTTTACAATTTAGGGTAAAGTTTTTGTTGCGTCGCAAATGAAATTTAGTTTAACACTCACAAAAAGGCGCAAGCAAAATTTTTTTTCCCGTTTTATTCCCCGCCGCAATAATCTCGATTGCTTTGCACAACTAAGCAATTAAACCAAATGTTTAACGTATTTCCTGGGAATTTTAGCTTAATGCTACACTTATTTACATCTAATACTAGGTTAGAAGGCTATTCAAGGCAAGAAGTACATATTCTGAGAAAACAACCTCTGTACGAAATGTAAGTCGAAAACCTTCTTTTTGTTAGCATATTTAAGAATTTTTGTCCATTCTGGCTTTTTATAAGTATTTAATACGAACACACCAAAATGTGCGTATTTGGTAATTATAAGTATACTGTAAAAGATGTTATTATAATTAATAACTGAATTAAATATAAAGCAGATACTATGTTTTTTTATTTTTTTAAAATTAAGTCTCGGATCCCACAAACATGGCTCTGTTTGCAGAACTTCGAGAAACTCGATAATTTTTTCATTCATCAGTTCCTCTTCACCAAATGGTGCTTTCCAAGAGCAAATGCACCAGTTACTATAAAAAATACCCAAATTACTATAGGTGTGTCTATAATATTTGAAGAGTTGCCTCGATTTCTCCAGGATCCCATCATCAGATCCTGACTTGATGACAATGGGACCACTTGGAAAGTATACCATTTCAAAGAAAAAAGAATTTTCCAAATTGGTCATCTTCGAGTAATCGGGGAACACACATAAAATTAGTTATACAAATAACTAATTTTAGTTATACAAGCAACAAGAGAGCAAATTCGTTTTTTGCTGCGAGTGCTGATTTTGAATCCTGAGTGTGGCGAGGGATTCAAAGGCACGAGATGCAAAAAACTTTGCTCTCGTGTAACACACATAACTTTTCACTTTAGCAGCGAGAACACTTTAGGAGATAAAATAATAAACAGGAATAGATTGAAATAACTATTTATTGTGAATCAAAATAATTAACATTATAGGTAGCAATTCAATAAATTGGAACATTTTAAAAGTTAAAATTAAATTACTGCAATTCTGCAAATTAAAAGTAACAGATTTATTTGGCAACGTTATAGTTGCATTGAGTTGAGTTTTATTATCTGGGGTTAAGGTTTCTGTTTCGGTGGCGGATTGAGAAGGAACAACGGTGAACGTTGGTGAGTCTGATCGGCTTTCTGTATAAGTACACTGTGCGTCGTTGGAAGTGGATGGGCGTGGGTGAGACCAAGGATCCGAGGTCGAATTCAGACTTATTGTTACCACTATACGCTTACAGATTTTCGACTTATTTTCTATTGAGTCTTCAATATAGCCTTCTGCAACCGTATGGGACTTCCACCCGCCGTGACGTTTTAAAGTGGTGAGAGTTCTCCGAAAGTAGTGACCTGTGTATAGCTGAAGCTCTTCCAGTTTTAAGAAAGTGGCAATTTCTCGCGGTATAGCACCTATTTTATTTACTCCTATAGGCTGTCTTGAGCATTTATTATTATGGTATTGTATGAAAAATCGGTCGGTTTTTATATTGGCTGGACGTAAATTTTGGTATTTTCCTACAATAGTTACATATTCTTCGCGTACGACAAAAGACTTGTCAAGGTTCGTCTTCATATTTTTCAATTTTACTAACAGTAATTTATCTGAATGCTTTTCGATATTATTAACTGTTAGCTGTAATAGCTCGTTATTGCGACACGCTCCACTAATTCCTATGATCAGTACAACCTGTAAGGATATAATTAATTCATTATTTCATTTCATTCATTCATTAATATTTTCAAATATTACATAATTAATATGCATAATTTAACATTTACAGCATCTTTTACTTCGTAATAAATATTTTAACAGTATTGCTAAGCCAGACTAGGATTCATTGCGCCTCCAAAAATTAGTTGTAGGCAGTAAGTACCTTTATACATAACAGTCTACACACAAATTTTAATAACTAACAACATACATTCATAGGTACCACTTACTTTAGCGGCAAGAAAATTGCAGTCCGGAGCTTCATTAAGAAATTTTCTATGTTAAGGGCCGTGAAATTTTTTTTGACTTTTTAGCCTTACATTATTTTTTAGAAAAGATCTGAGCTCTCGTCAGAGAGTAGGTAGTATATTCTTTGGATCTGAGTTTTGCGTATGTTTCAATATGCACGATATGTTTTGTTTTTAAAGTAGCTTTCAACATTGAGTAAATACTCCACATTGTAGATGATCGCCTTGTCTGTGATAAATCTAAAAAATAAGATAGCAGCATCGTCTCCGAAAAACTGCTTGCGCCCTTTGTAAGTCTCCATTCATTGAAGACATGGTATGCTTTCAGATATTTCTCGCGATACTTCTCAGGTAGGAAACTTAATTCTGCATTAATAACTTGTTGTTTTAACTCTTCCGGTGTTAAAATACTGTTCTCGTCGCTAGTTTCACTCATATTTTACGATTATTTTAATATTTTTTAACTTATTCAACTCTTTACGCCAGCCACGAAATTTTATTCCCGCTCTTTTATTTAAATTGTTCGGAAATAGCACCCATGATATTTTATTATTCAAAATATGTTACGTAACATTACTGAAACTAGAAATAAATATTTACAGGTTAAATATCAGTTTTATTTGCAGTAAATACTTATTTTCGTTTAAATATAATAAGTTAATAAGTTAAAAATTCAATAAATTACATTAAAAGACAAATCTTTTTGCAAAATTTCTTTAGTTAGTACGGAATTCCGAACGTGTTTGTCTTTGAGGTCGAATTCAAAATCGGAACTTCGAAAGGGCTCGTCTTTGTCTCTCTCTCTTTCTAATGGCGGGAAAGAGATAGAGTGTGAATGTTTCGAATTGTATGATTAACCCAAGGCTGAATAAGATATTCGCGGCTTTCTGAAAAAAAAAAATTAAAAGTTACTTGGTCTCACTCAGTGAGCAAGCAAGTGATTTCAGGCAGCAAAACCTACATGTTTGAGCTACTGAAATGAAAAAAAAGATTACGACGAACTGACAATGAGAACCTCCTCCTTTTTTTGAAGTCGGTTAAAAATTCACACTCATCATTCATACAGTGCAGCAGCGTCAGAGTCCATCTTGAAATTCAATGCCAATTTTATCGCCATCTAATGAGCATTGACTTTGACCATTCAAGTGTGGCCACTCAATTTTTCGCGATAATCATCAGAGGGGCAATTCCCGTAATTTTAAGAACATTTACAGTCTGATCTCAGTCCAATATGTCAAAAATACCTATAATTTCCCTACATTTTTGACAAGTTTTTGACATTTGATTGTCGCTGAGATGAGATTGCGACTAGATTTTGAACGTTTTTAATTACTGGAATTGGGCTTCAGAATAATTACCTCGATGTTTACGGCGATGATGGGCATTATTTATGGGATGATTGGCAATGTATGAACGTATTAATTTAATTTGTAATACCTAAAATACATACCTACTTCATATAACTTAATAATAATTAACTTATACTTATTTATGACATGTAGACACTATGGGTGAAATGTATTTGTATGTACTTATACAATGCCTGAAATATAAATGATTTGATTTGATTTTGATTTGATTAACGTTCACCGTTGCAACGGTGAACGTTAAAAACCTGGGGGCCAACCACCACCTCTTAAAGCAGTTTTATTTTAATGTTACTTCAGTGTGAGAAAGAGATGGAGCAATATAGGACGTCTAGCTCCATCTCTTTCCCACACTGAAGTAACATTAAAATAGTGGTTGTCTAGGCTCTGTTACAGCCGGATCACCTAGGGTTGCCGATTTTATGTACTTTCAAGAAATAAAGTAGGTAGGTAGATATTATAATAATATTTATGTATATTAAACTATCATTTTTTCATAATATTATGGTCAAAGTGTGGAAAAATAAACAGTATTTTAAGTAAGTAGGTATTTTTCTATGATTTAAATAGATACCTAACATAACACACAACACAATGACATAATTCATTCATTGTGCTACTCGCGCAACTCATCAAATTAGCACCAATTTTAAAAGCTTCGTAATCCTCATCGAATAGACGAGGAGCAATTTGAATGTATTGAAATATATTGAAGCTCTGTTTCTATCGTCCCACCACTTAGCACTAGCAGTCATCCCTTAAAACACTCATTCTGTAAATTGGTACTGAGGTTGCAGAACTAACTATAAGTACCTAATACTAGTAAGTATCTACAATAACACGGCGTGCGTTCTGAATGTTCTGATAACAATTAAGTAGGTAGGTATCTATTTACTGTCCCGTAGATTCGAGACAAAGCGATTGCTACATGGTCGACAACAGCGTCCCGACAGAGGTGACCTTGGTTGAAAACTATTGTAAACCACTGGTTTACAACCGTGTAGATGGTTGTTTACGACCAAACATTGAAACAGCTCTGCCGGTCGCCAACCAAGGTCACCTCTGTCGGGCACGAGGTTGGCGACCATGTAGCAGGCAGCAGCAGTTTCATTTACGCCGCGCCACCTCTTAAAGCAGTATTATTATAATGTTACTTCCGTGTGAGAAAGAGACGGAGCTATACAGGGCGTCTAGCTCCAACTCTTTCCCACACTGAGGTAAGATTACAATAAAACTGCTTTAAGAGGTGGTGGTCTAGCTCCAGGCCAAGCATGATGTTCTACGTAGTAGACGAAACTTTTTATTTAAGTATAGCTCCGGATATCAGTGAAAACAGCATACCTGGTTTATTTTTGTTCAACAGTAAGGCATTTTGCAGACTCAAACGTATTGTCAGCCGCTGACTGTGAGTTACGCAGTTTATCGCTTATTATATTTAACTTCTCGTTCACACCGAACCGACTATACGCTATTACGTAGTGCGTTGTCACACTGGGGCTGACAGTGAGCATACTCACAGTCGGCGGTGGACATTACGTTTGGTGTGAACGAAGCCTACACAGTATTCTAGAGTGAAAACCTGTACAATACTGTTTTTAACAGTATGATCTGTGGTATGGTTGGCAACCCTATGACCACCCCCTATACTACTGAATAGTGATGTGCAGATGTGAGTCCTCGATTTTTAATCAAAAGAAATAATTACGATCCGTTATCGATTTTAATCAATTCTTTTGTTTAGTAAACCGTTTGACAGTAAAGTACGTAATATAAATATGTAGGTATACCAAGTAGGTATGAATGTGATATGCGTAGTGATAATTATGACGGCTCTTTATCTGAAAGTAGTAATGTCTGTACCGTACCTACCTTAGGGTGCTTACATAAAAAACTTAAAAAAAAAAAAAAAACAACCGACCTCCAAACAAAACACTACAAAGTGAAAAATAACTTTAATTTCGGAAGTCGGTGTCTTTGGATCTGTATTTTAGGTTTTTGCCACCGACTTCCGAAATTAAAGTTATTTTTCACTTTGTAGTGTTTTTTTTTTGGAGGTCGGTTGTTTTTTTTTTGTAAAAAAGTTTTTTATTTTTCACTTTTCAGTGGGTCGGTTTTTAATTTATCTAAGTTACAATAGCCTAATGACAACTGCTCATCACCTTATACAAAACATTGCTTTTACCGATGCAGGGACGTTAATTGTTAAGGAGTTCTCCTGGTGTCTTCACCATCAGCTCCACTTCACCATATAAATTGTGACGAGTTAACATTGAAAGTAATCATTTTACAGTAATCGAATCGCAACCCGTGAAATACTTATAGTACATTATGCTTATTATTGAGTTGTTCCGGTGGCCATCTTACCATCTGTGGTCTTCGTCATTAGTTCCACTTCACCAAATGGTGCTTTCCGAGGGCAAATGCACAAGTTACTATAAAAAATACCCAAATTGCTATAGGAGTGCCTATAATATTGGCAGAGTTCCCTCGATTTCGCCAGGATCCCATCATTAGATCCTGACCTGATGACTATGGGGCCACCTGGAGAATATACCCTTTCAAACAAAAAGCAATTTTTGAAATCGGTCCAGCCATCATCGAGTAATCGGGGAACACACTTAAAAAAAAATGATTCCGACGAACTGAGTGAGAACCTCCTCCTTTTTCGAAGTCGATTAAAAATACTTTATAGCCAGAGTGCATCTAATGAGAATTCCAATAAGCCAAACAAACACGGCTAGGATACATTGTTTTATGACGGAGTTCTGGTACCTACCTTCCGGCTTCATCATCAGATCAGTTCGATGGTACCATTTTCATCAGCACTATTTATTTCAATTGGCTTCGTTATTGTCGCTTAACTATCTTAATCGAGATATCTTATCGCCACCCGTGAAATACTTATCATTGAGGAGTTCCCGTGGCCATCTGTGGTCTTCTCCATCAGTTCTACTTCACCAAATGATACTTTCTGAATGCAATGCTTGACTTGTTGTTGAAAATATCAAAATCACTATGTGTTTGCCTATAATATTTGAGGAGTTCCCTCAATTCCTCATGGACCCTGTCATCAGAACTGGACTTGGATGAAAATGGGACCAATCTGGAAGTATGTCCTTTCAAATAAAAAAAGAATTTTCCAAATCGGTTTATAAATGACGGAGTACTGAGGTAACAAACATTAAAAAAAAAAGCCAGATTGAGAACCTCCTCCGTTTTATGATGTCGGTTAATAAAGAAACAGGTTTCCGGTACAGACAAACCCGTGCGAGTCGGTACCGATCGGTAACTTATTGTTATTAGGTAGTCGGCACCGACTAGTTTCAAGGCGACTACCCCAGCCCCCGCAAGGAGTAGCGATATAATAATGATCACAGAGCATGTAACTTTCTATATGATTTTAATGGTAATTTGCTTCAAATTGCGCTGCTTGAGTCGTATGTTATGTGTGGCCTTGAATGTCAGAAGACAGATTTCGTCAACGATCTGTCGTCGTGTGGTTGATTTAATAATTTATTGGCGATGGCGTCCAAACCTGATAAAACTACGCCTTCCAAACTTCTGACATGACTTAGCGCGAAATATTTTGCCTAATTGCCTCTTTGCAAAGTTTTTATTTAAAAGGGTATACTCCTGAGGCGGTCGCAAGTCGCAAATAAATTTGGTCAAATTCTGATGAGTGAATATTTGAGTTAGCTTCAATAATACGTATTTTTTTCCATTTAGTGTGTGTTGATGATGTTATACTAACTTCCTGTCACTGTTATTTACTTACGGCCGTAACCTATCTATAACCAGTTTTGGCATACTGGAGATAGAAACACCTATCTATGTATGGTTTTAACGTCCCAATAATCTATGAGATCATGGAATCTTAGCGGCCTGACATAAGGACACATGGAATTATACATATGTCTACCTTCAATAGCGATCTGCCTTTTACTGAAAATATGTTATTGGGTTCGGCCGTTAGCAAGTAGTGGTGGGTGGCATAAAATGAAAATACTAAACCAAACATACCGATTTCCGAAATTAAAGTTATTTTTCACTTTGTCAAGTAGTGTTTTTTTTTGGGAAATCGGTTGATTTTTTTACAAATAAGTTTTTATTAAAAGCTTTCCACTCGATCAAAAGTTATTTCTTTATTTTTTATTAGAGCGTGACCGGCATAATCTTAACTAAACAAAGTCCTCCCGCCGCGTCTGTCTGTCTGAACGCGATAAAATCAAAAACTACCGAACGGATTTTCATCCGGTTTTCAACCTGTGTCGACACCCTCGCGCCTTCCTAGCACGGCAAGCCGTGCTAGGAAGATGGAACCTTAAACGGCGCGACCTTATTGGGAGCTATATGTTTGAGCCGTTTGGGGTTGAAACACTAGGACCGTGGGGTCCGAGTGCTCATCGAGTATTTCGGGATATCGCCAAGCGGTTGGTCCTCTCCACGTGACCAGAGAGCTGGCCTATTTTTAGGTCAAAGAATAAGCATTGCCATCCAACGTGGCAACGCTGCCAGCCTTTTGGGCACTTTTCCCACTGACAGCGATGCGGACGAATTTTTTGATGCCCAATGAGCTCTCCATTTTATTTTGTTTCTCTTTTCGTTATATACGTGTAGGTACATAATAATTATATATATTTTAGCGTAGTGTTAGATTGTATTGTATTGATTTGTTTAACTATATTATTACCTACAACTATTTGAAAACTAAACATACTCAGGTATTATTTTTTACAAGCTATTTTTGGCTCAGCCGGTAACAGAACTTAGCGGGGCGGATTCGAAAAAATTGGCACACGTCCGACCAACACGTTCCGTTCGGACTAAAGGATACGAGGTACGAGGGCATGAAAAGATGAAAACACTTGATTTTGGATTTAGTGGTATAGGTATTTTGATATTTCACTTTATGTCGGCCGAATTTCACATTTTTTACGACCTTTATTTTGGTATAAATTTTATTGTTAAAAGCCTATTATAACTCACATACAATATTAATTAGACCATAATTTAGACCTGCCTTTGTGATTTAATTGGATGCAGTAGAATGCAAGTAATCGTGTATCGGACGGCCGAAATATCTAGATCAAAGTGTGAAATATGTACTTAATATGTTTTTTTCAAAATTTAAATCCGTTTTATCTACGAATAAAACGCAATACAAAACGAAGTTTATTCGGATAACCTCGCCTTAAACCTGTTTCTTTCTATGTGAGTTGTGAGCACATAAGATAACATGGGAATAACCTGCACCGATCGCTACCGACACAGAGTACTTTTTTGTATATATGGTACCGACTGTACCTACTAGTTTTTAGTAGGTATCAATGTCTGAAATAGATACAAAATATTGTATCGAATCCGAATTCCGAATCAGCCAGCAGCACAACATTACTCCCCTCCTCTCAGATCTCCCCCCGCATCGTCGGTCTGTCGTGCAATTTATTAAGGAGTGTGCATACATGACAATTCCATCCGGTCCGGGCCGTATTCGTATCGTTTAGAATAATTATTTTAGAGTAATAGTAATAAATCGCATACTCGCTAATTGTAGTATGCTACTAAGTAGCATCTGCTCGAAACTAGCATGCTTATGTCTATTTTTTCGTGCTAACTAACACGCGGTGTGAGGCGCGGGTGAGAGGGGGGTAGCTCCAAAGCAAGTCTGAACGTATTCTCTGCGAGCATGCAACTTGATTCGTTGTAGTACCCGATGGCTCGATGGGGCGATGAAAAAACGTAGCAAACAAGTATGCTTTTCTATAGCATGTGTATTCCAGGCTTTTAGACTGGGAATACACGTCAGATTTTGTTTCCGATTGTCTGATCAGACTATCGGATCGTATTGTATTTACTCGATACACGACCGATTTTTACGTCAGGCTTTTTCTGAACTCAGTCGTTCCCGAGCTATCATCCCGAGTGCTTGCGTACGGGGCAAGAAGAAAAGATGGCCGAATTACTGTTACAGTTACCGGCACGTAACTTGGCAAGAGATTTTCGTAGTGGGGGAAGTTCGCGCATATAAAAATGTATGAAATTGTGCGTGCGCAGACTTCCCCCACTACAAAAACTCTTGCCAACTTACGTGTCGGTAACTGTACTTGTTGTTATTACCCGACTGCGCCGAGGCCAAAAAGGAGGGTTATGTGTTTGACCTGTATGTAGATACACGTACATATCTGTGTATGTATGTATCTCCGTCCCTATGTCCCCACGTAACTACTAAAAGGCAGAACCGATTTTGATGAATGATATGTCGTTAGATTCATCTTTATTGCCCGAGTGTCACTGGGTATATTAAAGGCATCTTCTTAAATTTACCTAATATTATAGGCCCAATGCCTCCCACTGCATGAGATTGTTTGGAGACAAAATAGGTCATCTTCTTTCCATTTTTTTTAAGGTACACTTTGTACGCAGTCAGGTTTTTAGATTTTTTAAATTTACTTTTTTATTGCATACTAGTACTCTGCCCGCGACTTCGTCCGCATGGATTTCGTATTTTCTCCTATAAAATTTAACACCCCTTTCACCCCTTTTAACTGATAGTTTGGGAAAATTAATGATTAAGATCCTTTTACTTACTTATTACTACATTATATACATAAACTCACGCCTTCTTCCCACGGGGGTAGGCAGAAACTACAGAACGCCACCTTATTGTTAATTTATTGATGATAGAAAAATAACATTTTCATATAAACTGTTCACCCCGCAAGGGGTTGATTTTTGAAAAATCTTCAATCACGTGTTTCGTCATTTAATGTTTAGGTTACTTTGACTTAATCCAGACACGCAGGGAAGTCCTCCCCAAAAACTTAATTATGTACCCCTTTTGCTGGTCGATTTTCGAAAAACCCAAAACTTGTCTATATTTTTTGGAAAAAAGTATTAATACAGTTATTCGAGGTAATCGTTAGGGGCGCTTTAAAATTCTTCCATTCAAACTTTAGCACCCCCTAAAATCACTTTGACGGGTAGTTTTGAAAAACTAAATAATGACAATTATGTCAATACGTCTAAGGGAAAACATTCGTTAGGGCCATGAAATTCAAATTTTCTTTCGTTATTCATTTAAGTATAATTTTCGCCCATTGTCCGAATCACAACGAGGCGTCCGATCAGTGTCAACGCTAGAATCAACTGGCAAGTCGGAGGGATCGGACGTCTATTTGTCTCTGTCCAGAAGTATGCAAACCAGTTTCCAACTCTGACGTCCGGCCCGACTATCGGATCGGATGTGTATTGAATGTTCATACAAACTAATGGCTCCAACGCCTTCTGGTAGCCGGATCATACTGTCAGATCCGACAATCTGATGAAAAAATCTGACGTGTATTCCCAGTCTAATATCTTGGTGTAACCGCGAGGATAGGCTGTCCTGTCGGCGAATCGTTCGCTCGTTCGTTGAAAAGTTCTATCGGCGAAACGCTGAAAACTGAATCGTTCTGTCGGCGAACCGTTCACCGGAGAAACGAATGTCGGAGAACTAACTGGTTCAGAATCGTGGGAAATAATGATATAAAACTACTTTTGTTTCATGATGTTGGAAACTCTAGAGCTTTTTCATAACAATAACGTAAATCTGGTTTAAAATAAATAAGAGTAATTTTTAACACGCTTTATTAAATACATTTGGTTGTGATTGTGACCCTCTCCCCCGCAAGTTGGAAAAAACCCGGCCAAAAACAATCTCCTTTCAACTACATACTTCAATATAAAATTATCAAGACTACTGCTGGACCCCGTCACCCCGTGCGTACGTGTGCCGAATAAACAGCACGGTACCGGAATGTTGTGGAAAAATAACAAATTGCACGAAATGCTTCAAAGTTCAATGAGCTGGTAACACTAAATTAATAAAAGCCTGATCGGCTTACAAAAATAAACCAAACAGCATTGCGATAAGGTCTATTTTGATTTGCAGTGTCTGCTTAGAAGATAATAATATTCCTTTCTCTTTCTACGCCGTGGTAAGGCTTGGGGAACAACTTTATTATTGCATTATTTTGTACCCGAGATACTCGAAAATCCAAGTGTATATTATTGTAAGTATATGAACATGTATCAGCCATGTACTATTATTTATTTTTGAATTCCAGTAATTGAAAAACGCAGTTTTTAAGTAAAGTAGGTAAGCTATGGTACTTAAGTAAATGAAAAAAGTGTAAAAAAAGAATTGGATTATGAAAAAACTTCCTAAGTGCCTACCTACTAACATCGATTTTCATATTTCTACTTAGGTACTTTCTCTGATTTCTGCCTATTAAAGGTAAGTACGAGTTTTGATTTACTTAGGTAATTTGATTAGAGTAGACTTACTGTTTTATAAATAAAATTGTTAGTAATACGTAATCTAATAACTTATTCATTTGAAGATAAGGTTTCCCTTTTTATTTACAATCTTAAACAATGCATTTCTCTTTTTTACACAGTTGGTTAACGTAGGACATCACGTCGTCTGGCTACAACACCAAAACTTACTGTTCACCGCTACCAGAATTTGTGTATGTCGAAATAAGCCCAATTTTATCATTTATTTTATATCAACAAATGTGCAAACAAAAACACGATTAACTTTAGTTTAACAAATTAAGTAATTATTAATTTTTTCTTCATAATTGTCTGAAATACATTTCGTGCAATTCTTCGTGCAATTCGGCCCGTTGTGACGACACAGTATACGTCAATTTTGCGTCATCACATCGTGAACAACGCTCAAACGGGGAGGACGTGGGATGAAACTGTGTGCAGTGCTTCATTAGAAACTATATTATTTTGTTCAAATGTTTCTAATATCGGAATTATAAAGTACAAAGCTTAGGATAGGTAAATATTGATCGATTATTTGTTTATTCGATTATTGATTAGTGAATCTTTGTGCCAACGATATTTATTTTTTGTTTTTGTTGTTTCAGGTTCCTTTCGGGATCGCCGCCATCATGGCGTCGGACGAACAATTTTCACTATGTTGGAACAATTTCCACGCAAACATGTCAGCAGGCTTTCACGGCCTGCTGTCGCGTGGAGATCTAGTAGATGTTACGCTGGCTGCAGAAGGCAGATTATTACAGGCACACAAATTAGTCTTATCAGTATGTTCTCCTTATTTTCAAGAGATGTTCAAATTGAACCCCACACAACATCCCATAGGTAAGATACTGTTATTGTAGTTATACATGTATTTATACATGCCCGCCCACCTGTTTGATTTTTGTCGACTAACTGTGTTTTTTCTTTTTCAGTATTTTTAAAAGATGTTAGTCATTCAGCGTTAAGAGACTTATTACAGTTTATGTACCAAGGTGAAGTTAATGTTAAGCAAGAAGAGTTAGCATCGTTTATTAGTACCGCGGAACAGCTTCAAGTGAAAGGTCTAACCGGAAATCAAAATGAAGAAAGTTCCACGCCATCCAAACCAAAGCCGACCTCTAGGCCAGGCCCGAGGTCGTCACAACAAAGGCAATCATCCGTTATGACTAAGTTAGAGACTGATTTAGATTCTAAGCCCTCCTCCACTCCAGTAGCGGTTAAGCGACCAAATAGGCCATCAATAGCGTCAAATAATTCGTCGTCTTCACAAAGTGGACCTGCGAAACGAAAATGTGTGGACCCATTAGAAGCCGGACCGTCAGGATCGGCGAAAGAGGAATTTGTGACGATACCTGACGAGGACGAAAATAACGCCGTGGCACCCAAAATGGAACCTGAATTCGTAAACGAAAGTATGTGGGACGACGACGATGATGGCGCTAACAATGAGGAAACTAACTTCGGCGAAGACGACTCTAATATGGAAATGACTGGTAAATATTTCTCTTCTCAAAATTAATTATTCACCATCAGTGCTCTGCTAATTCGTTTTCTTTACAGGCTTTGATGGCTCTACGACTGGCGATGGCAATATAACTGGAGGCGGTGAAGGTGGAGCCGTTGGAGATGCACAAGGTAGGTTTGCAACTTCCCTTTTGTAAAGACTGTTCGTCCAAGGCCTACTTGGACAAGCGGTCTCATAAACACGGCTTGTGTTATCGGAATTTAAGTAAATTCTATGATTGCACAAGTTCCATAGTCGTAGAATGAAATTTGTAAGTTAGTTTGTAAGTAGTTTAGATTAGTATAGTGTAATGAGGTGTATTACAGGTAAAGGTCTGAAGGTATGGTAAGGTCTGGTAATTGTTATAGTATGGTACCCAGGTATGAAAAGGCAATGATTGTGGTACAGCAAGAGGTTGGTACAAGGAAAATGGTAATGTACTGTGATAAGGTTATAATAATAAAAAGGTAATTGAAGGTAAAAGGTAAATTCGACATGCGAAGGCGCGGGGTAAGGCCAGGTGTAAATGACTGTTTTGGTGTAAAGGTCGTGGCTAAAAGCTGGTACCGTGAGTTTTGAGATTTCGGTATGTTGTCACATGGTAATCTACTCGAGGTTTGGTCGTTTTTTTTTTTCGTTATGTAATCTAGGTCCGATCGAGGTTTGCAAACTGGTAGGTATACACTAGCATGTAAGTGCCTACCTATCATTGTGCGTCATAGTATGCGACGTGCAGTGGTCTTGTGATATGGTATGCTACGCGCAGGTGGTGTCTATCAAAAATCTATTCCACACGCTATTTGAAAGTGGGTAGGTACCTACACCTACCTGTGCGTAAGGCCGCGTCCCATCCTGCACGGCGCGGCAACGTCACGCCGCCGCCGTGCCGCGAAACTGCGCCGCGCTGCACAACGGTGCCGCGAATGGTGCGCCGTCCATTGCCCATATTCTGTCGATATTTCGCTGTTGGCGTGCGCGCATGTGGGGCAATTGACGGCGCACTGTTCGCGACACCGTGCTGCTGCGCGGCGCCGCGTCCGTGGCATGGCGGCGTTGCACGGTGACGGCGCCGCGCCGTGCATGATGGGGGACGCAGCCTTACGCTAGCGGAATGGTGTTGCCTACCGTCTGCGGAATGTCGCTTTTTAGGATTTCCGCTTGACGTAATTGATAAGGCTACTACACACATGACGGCGGCAGTGCCGCCGGTTTTATGCCGAGCGGCCACGCCGGCACAAAATGCTCCTTTGTGTAGCAAAGCCGGTGGCTTTTAACACGTTACCTGTCCAGTGTACCGAATACAGTACACGCTGCGTGGGACCATCACGTCCGTGTACCGTAAACGGTACACGCGCCCCTGTCTCTTTCTATGCGCTCTAACTTCTTCGACTTGTGAGTTAAGTTGCTCTATTTTAGTCGAAAAACAGTATGGGACAGTTAATGTGTTAACCCTTTAACCGCCTACGACGGATTAATCCGACAAATATTTTCGTGTCCATTTCGCCAGGGTCGTATATTTACGACCAAATATCGTAATGATTCAAGTTGCCCGGCGCTGGGGGCACGACAACTGATATGAAGTCGGGCAGTTAACCGATTCGTTGCGGATGGCACGTTTCAGTGTCATCACTTTCTTTTGCATGAGGCGTTAGGCACGGATGTGTGTCATTTTAAATCGATGGTAAGGAACTCCTTCGATTAAGTTATGGTTAATTAACTTAATTGAAGGAGTTACCATCGATTTTAGGTTAAAGGTTAAAGGGTAGGAGGTTAAAGGGTTAATGCCGCCGGGTGCACGGCGGCATGGCCGGCGGCTTGCCCGGCGGCCCTGCCGCCGGCACTGTGTAGGAGCCTATAGGTACCGCATCTAGTGCAACAATTGTGCCCGAAATTCATTTGTGCGTCCAGCCGATCCAGTTATTCACGAAAATCATTCCGCTGGAGTAACGTTACCCCAGCGGCAGGTTTTTTAACCGGTGGATACCTAAATACAAACTAGCTGGGTACTTGGGGATCTGCATCGGAACAGCGGGTGTAGGTACTTTTCAGATTTGCCTAAATTTATTGCAGATATTTTTACCTTTACGTGCCTCCTGAAAATTGTACCTACACCCGTACAATGATATTTTAAAAATTAGCTACACCCATCCTGATGTCAGAACCGTGGGTGTACTGCTAACCTATGTGTGTAGCCAAGTGCACTAAGTAGATTTGGTACCTGTTGTGTACCTGCAGAAATGAGTAAATAAACAGTTAGGAATATTTAGAAAACCTATTAGAAAACAAACTACAGTTGCCTATTTCAGAATTGTGAAGGATTTATAGAATTATGTTTGTCAGTGTTTTCAGAATCAAAATGAAACTGGAGACAGTTTTATAGGATTTTTAGGACATAGAACAACAATGGGGAAGGTTGGGCAGAGCTAATTGTAGATGGCGTGATCATAGCTAAGTCCCCACGGCCTACAATAAGTTTGACGTTTTGTTCAGTCATGAGTTTACTTTTATTTTCGCTATTTCGTTATTTTCGGTGATTTCAATATTTTAAATCGAGTAAATGATATGGAAAGTGTCAGAATTTAAAACCATAAATATATCCTCGGTCACTTTCTGCAAAATGTTTCTACTCTGTTTAATTTATAAAGCATCTCTACGAATAGCTTTAAGCCACCATCTTTTAATTTTAGGGTCTCTCGGGAAATGGTGGTCTCCAATTTCGGAGTATTTAGTAACACCACAACGCATCATTTTCGCAAAAATAAAATAAAACCACCTTACGCCTTGTATTTATTGGCTTGTGTTGGGAACTAGCTACGACAGCGCCATTTTGACAGTTGCCTTCCCCATTTGCGGATCACACAGTGTTGTCCTGAGTCTGTGTATAATTTGTGTCCGTTAATTTCAATTCCTGGCATGGGCACACAATCACACACACTAATATTATAAAGTCGAAAAGTTGTGAACCGCGGGGCGCAGCTAGTAGTGACTAAATTAATGTGGAGGTTCTGGGTTCGATTACCGAAGATTGTTATTTGACGTCGTTACTATTTTATAAAATAGTAAGAACGTTAAAGAAAGAATTTTTTTTTTTACTTTTCGCAGCAACCTGACTTCTTTATTAAATACGTGTTTCTGCAGGTACACAAGAGGTACGAAATCTACTTATAGAGCGTACTTAGCTACATATATTGGTTAGCAGTACACCGCGGTTCTGACATCAGGATGGCGGGTGTACCTAATTTTTAAAATATCATTGTACGGGTGTAGGTATACAGATTTTCAAGAGAGGTACGTAAAGGTACACAGAAGGTACCAAATAACTGCAATAAATTTAGACATCTGAAAAGTACACCCGCGATTCTGACGTAGGTACTTAGGGCGCCTTCAAATTTGCCGCAAACTGCAGCGCGGCTGCAGCGCTGCTTTGTTAATCCATATAAATAAAAAACGCGTGACTGCAGCGCTACACCCGCGCTGCGGCGGCGGCGCATCAGTTAATCGATCGACTAGTGACGTATCGTCACTTTATCGCATGTAGTTTTTGTTTAAGCCTAGGAACGAAAATCAGCGGGGCAATTGCGTAACATACAGTAGGAATCGGTTTCATTTTGACAGTTCAACAACATTCATTGCGCTATTTACGTTGTTGATCAAATTTTTCGAACTTAAGAAGCAATGGATTAGCAATTTGCTTCAAAATGATTCAGATTCTGATTGACAGTGTGTTACGCAATTAGGGTGCAGGTTGAAGAATAAATTTATCGTGTGACTGACACTGGCTTGGCCACCATCAGGGTTTTTAATATACAGTGTGAGTCTTTATAATGTGCACATATCGAAATGAGGGAATCTATGCTTAATTTTATCGACGGAAAAAATGTTAAAAAAAATCTAAATATTTATTTATATTTTTTATGGATTTTTAAAAAAAATTGTTTGCTTTTGTGACCCCAGTGTATACAAAACTGTGTAACTTTTAAACTAAACGATTTATCACGATGAAACAAACTCTATAATGTTTGGAAGTAATTAGGTGTCGTCATAAAATAAAAATTATGGAAAAAAAATAGCCACATTTAAAAATAAACATTTTTGTTTGGCAAAAATCTGATTTTTTTTCATTAATTTTTACAAAAATTGTAAAATTTCTCAATAACATGCCCCCATCACCTTCTTTTTTTATAACTTTAAGTTATTCTTCATTGTATTAGGAACCTAACGGTAAAAATTGCATGTTTTTAACTCAACCCCAACATTTTTTATCAACTGTCAAAGAAAGGCCCAACGCATAGCTATTGTTTAGCAGGTAGATAAACTTTCTTTTGAATGTGCGCAGGTCGGGGAGGTAGGGCCAGCCAAAGGAACTTGAATTATGACAGATGTCAGACTGGCAGTCGCTCCGAATTATTCGCCGCTGCTACATGTGTTTCGGTACTTTCGTTCGCTGGACTTTCATAACTTTCGTTCGCTGCTACATGATGCCGCGTTTAAGTGAATTTTCCCCGGCACACATCGCCGACATACATTTTTATTATGGAGTGGGACAAGGAAGTGCCAGAGCTGCGCGCGCGGCTTACATAGCTGCGTATCCTAACAGGCAACCAGTGCCATCTGCCCGAAACTTCCAGGAAGTTCACAGAAGGTTGTCGATCACTGGACTTGGATCAAGTAGAGATCGTCGCGAGCCACCTCAAGTAATTATTGATGCGGCTACTGAACAAGCAGTATTAAGTGATTTGTTTGCTGATCCATCCATAAGTACTAGACGACTGGCTCTTCGTCACGGAATATCCCAAAAATCAGTGTGGCGTATTTTAAAGAAAGAAGGATTGCATCCTTATCACTATCAAAGGGTGCAACATCTACATGAAGACGTAGACTGGCGTCCAAGGTGTGTGATGTCCACATGGATTCAAAGAAAAACCAGAGCAAACCCAAACTTTCCAAGAAAAATACTATGGATGGACGAAGCGACATTCACTAGAGACGGTATTACTAACTGTCGAAATTTACACAGATGGTGCCGCGCAGGTGAAAACCCGAAACTGAAACGGTCATCTACTTTCCAAGTAAGATTTTCGATAAATGTTTGGGCTGGTCTTATCGATAACATGTTGATTGGACCAGTCATATTGCCGAGAACGTTGACTGGTGAAAGATTTTTAAGTCTATTGAGAGATGATATGCCTCAGTTATTGGAAGATGTCCCACTGGCTGTGCGTCAAAGGATGTTTCTTCAGATGGACGGATGTCCTGCCCATTACGCTACAAATGTAAGAAGATTTTTAAACGAAAATTATCATGACAAATGGATCGGCCAGCAAGGACCTGTAGGGTGGCCTGCGCGTTCACCCGATTTGACGCCCCTTGATTATTTCCTATGGGGGACCATGAAGCAACGCGTCTACAGTACCCCCATCAACAGTGAGGCCGATTTGCGTGACCGCATAATAAACTGTGCGAATGATATTCGCAATGATCCCGAAATGATAAGGAGAGCGACACACCAAATTCTAATTCGCGCGGCTTTGTGTTTACAACAACGAGGTGGACATTTTGAGAACCTGATGCATTAAATTTTGTATTTAATAATAAATGGGTTTCAATTGAACTCTTTTGCATTAATTATCATCCCAAACAAACCACCCTTATGAGAACAATACGATTCCGCGTTCGGAGTGCCATCTTTGAAACGACCCGCGCGCATTCACAACAAAGTTAACAAAAAAAAGTTTATCTACCTGCTAAACAATGTGCGTAGCTATGCGTTGGGCCTTTCTTTGACATTTGATAAAAAATGTTGGGGTTGAGTTAAAAACATGCAATTTTTACCGTTAGGTTCCTAATACAATGAAGAATAACTTAAAGTTATAAAAAAAGAAGGTGATGGGGGCATGTTATTGAGAAATTTTACAATTTTTGTAAAAATTAATGAAAAAAAATCAGATTTTTGCAAAAAAAAATGTTTATATTTGATTATGGCTATTTTTTTTCCATAATTTTTATTTTATGACGACACCTAATTACTTCCAAACATTATGGAGTTTGTTTCATCGTGATAAATCGTTTAGTTTAAAAGTTACACAGTTTTGTATACACTGGGGTCACAAAAGCAAACAATTTTTTTTAAAAATCCATAAAAAATATTAATAAATATTTAGATTTTTTTTAACATTTTTTCCGTCGATAAAATTAAGCATAGATTCCCTCATTTCGATATGTGCAGATTATAAAGACTCACACTGTAGATAACAAAAAATTAGTCGAAATTTGTCGCCAAATATCAGAATTTGTCGGTCACTGGTTCAAAAGATATAAGGGTTTATAGGTGGCCGATCTGGAGTCTCCCCAGCTTGGCCACATTTTATATCTCAAAAAATAGGGCACCCAGCGAAGATCTGTTTTCTTCCATATTTTGTCGCCAATTAGTCGGAATCGGTCGCCAAATATTAGAATCTGTCGGTCACTGGTTCAAAAGATATAAGGGTTTATAGGTGGCCGATCTGGAGTCTCCCCAGCTTGGCCACATTTTATATCTCAAACTAGGGTACCTAGCGAAGATCTGTTTTGTTCCAAATTTAATCTTCCTGACATTACTGACAGACAATTGACCCTAGATAAATTTAATGCAATAGCCCCACAAATTAAAATTTTAGAAAAAAGTTCACTGTACCTCCTAGGTTCCCCAATTTTAGAAGACAGCTTTTCTCCTTTTATCGACGAAAAAATCAAAAACTTCAACGACATTTCGGACAGACTCCAAAATTAATTTACATTCGGCATACACCTTGATTAGATACTGTTGTTTTGGCCCAAATTTTACATATTTTCTACGTTCTTCCCCTTTATGGAAGCAGCCACATCTGTTGGACAAAATTGACCAAATTATTCGCAACACGCTAACATCTATTTTAAATGTGGCCTTGGACGACCGAGCGTGGCTTCAAGCCACACTACCCATCCGTTTTGGCGGCCTCGGCGTCCGCAAAATTACCAGTATTAGCTTACCGGCGTTCCTGTCCTCTGTCCACAGCACTGAAAAGTTGACAGGGAAAATTTTAGCTCCCTCCCTGGTCGACTCTGAAGTGCCATGCTTGAGTGATGCGGTGAACGCCTGGATAGCAACTTGCCCGGATACAGATCGGCCCGTGAACCCATCTTCCCAGAGACAGTGGGATGAGCCGCTCTGCAGGTTGGTACGGAATAATCTTATCAATACGTCCACCAATACTGCTGAGCGTGCCCGCCTGCTGGCTGTGGGTGAATGGGAGTCGGGCCTCTGGCTTCAAGCACTACCGTCACCCAACATAGGCACTTTGCTGGGTGACTCCACCTTCCGGCTCGCTACTTGTCTGCGTCTGCGCGCTCCTTGCGGGGCTCCACATCGCTGCCAGTGCGGTGAAGCCGTCGACTGCCTCGGACATCATGGCCTATCTTGTAGTAAGAGCGCAGGCCGTATAGCACGGCACGCCAGCATTAATGACATTATCCGTCATGCTCTTGTCACCGCCGGCCGGGGTGCCAGCTGTTTTAGAACCCAACGGCTTGGCACGCGACGATGGCAAGAGACCAGACGGAATGACCATAATGCCTTGGAAGTTAGGCAGGCCTTTGGTGTGGGATGCAACAAGTTTCGACACCCTTGAGCTTTCCCATCTTCCTAGTACGGCGGGCTGTGCTGGGGCGGCTGCTGCAGGTGCGGAAAACCTCAAACGGCGAAAATATTTTTATCTTTTTGGGAGTTATATGTTCGAGCCGTTTGGGGTTGAAACACTAGGGCCATGGGGTCCGAGTGCCCACTTGGTTTTCCGAGACATCGCCAAGCGGTTGGTCGACTCTTCACGTGACCAAAGGGCTGGCCTATTCTTTGGCCAAAGAATCAGCATCGCCATACAACGTGGCAATGCTGCCAGCCTTTTGGGCACTTTTCCTGTTGACAGCGATGCGGACGAATTTTTTGATGCCCAATGATTATATATATATATATTTGCATTTGTACATATTATAATTATTATTTTAAGTCTGTTAGGGACGATAATTAACGTATTTATTGTGCTAACGTAAATTAAAGCTTCGACTGTACCTATTGACACCAAATAGACCAAGAGCAAGGTTTAATGTTTTCAAAGAAGTTTAAGCCACTCTAACCTAGTAATTTAAAACATAAAAACATGTATTTAATTGAGAATTTATCTCTCTCGGACATTTCTAAGGACTTTAGACCGATAAAACTAGAAGTATATTACACATTAATAGAAATATATTTTCTTAGCAATTTTCGTGAACTCGATCTAGCTCTTGGACTATACTTTACTAGTTGAACTCATTATATCTTCTAAACTAAGACCCGATTAAATCTGTTACTTGGCGACGCATTGCATCTAATTAGCGATTAAATTAAATATCGTCCCTTTAGTAATATAGTAGGTATGTTTAAAATACTTTAACGTTGAAAACGTATTGTAAGTCTTCTTATATCCTGCAATGCTATTCTCTAAGGATACAACCTTGTGTTGCAGCGCTGCCGCAGCGGTGAAACTCAGTTTAGTATTCACTAAGCTGCGCTCAAGGCTGTGACGGCCGTGAGTTAAAACTACCCAACAGCGGACAAATTGACAGTAATGACAGTTCTTCTTACATTTTGGTATTCCTTAAGAAAAAAACAGCGACGAAGACGCTTACGACCTCGCCCACAGCCTCGCTTCTAACTGTCAAATCCAAAAGCTACAATATTCGGGCGTACTGTTGACAAAAATAATAAACTGTATTGAAATTTTTCGATTCTTTTTAATACTTATGTATTTGAAAAAATAGCAGCTTGGTTAATTATAAAGCTACATTTATTAGATGAAGCTTGAAAAAGTGATGATTTGAAGAAAGCTCGACAGGCGAAACAAATAAGTAAATTTAAAACAATATCCCGTGATAAAGAGTTTATCCATATTTACAGGCTTTCTGAGGATTTAATTAATATATTAGAAGATGACTTAACTCCATATATGCGTCCGCGAGTTCGATCCAGTGGTTTAACCAAGAGGAAAATAACATAATAATATAATACTCATTTCCGTTGAAAGCGTCTAACGGGCCTCTGCGAGTTGGCTTCGGCCCCTCATATGCCTTCCAAAGGTCCGGGACTTAGGGTCCCGAGAAATATCAAATCTAATACTCACATTTCACTACGGTATTTTATCCTCTTAATCACAGAACGTAGGTACATGCAGCAATCGCTGATACAAATAATTTAGATGCAATGCACATTTTAAAAGGTTTCAAAATAGAATTCAAGTGGTTTTCGGACCTTTTTAGGTCGGGTTGTTACGAGTGAAGTGTTTTGTTTTGTTTACATTCATCTCCGTGTCGCGTTGCTCAAAATAGGCAAAGGAATCGTCAGTCAGCCTTAAAATGTAATAATAAATTGCAATAAACTGTTACAATTATGAAATTTGTAAGTAGTAGTTAATTAATTAGTAGTTAAAGATAGACCTCTATTATATATTTTAAAGCCATAAAACTCTCAGTCGAGATTGATCGATTATGACCTAAAGAATTTGTTTCAAGCCCTTAATTCGTCTACGAAACAGAGACGGGACACTACAGCCTAGGGTTCGTCGACGACCACAACCACGCTAGTGAATACGGTTTGAATCAGCCTTACACGCTCGGTCGAACTCAAGGCTGTCTCGACGACGAGCTCGTCGTAGCTTACAGCCATGAAATTGTCTTTTAGAGAATAGCACTGCTGGCCGTTTTCGGCCACAGCAACTTGGATCTGCCTATTGATGACATCGCTGGTGTGCCCTCAGGTGACTGATATAACCAATTTTTGCCGTGAAAGTGCGTCCACATTCACGGCAAGTCAGCACCCCTCCGATGTAATTATATTGGATGGCCGTGGGTGGTCGGGCCTTGAGCTCATCTCGTTTAGCATCGAGCTCCTCTTTACGTCGCCTTTCAAACGCAAACACCTTAGTGCTCACGGTATGCCTCCACAGTGACCGGTCAGCTGCCATTGCCTCCCATTGTAAGTATGTAAGTATCAACCCATTGCTTGAAATAAACTACAATACGTTACAAAAAAAGTGTCCGTTTCGACTGCTCGGCCACAATGTCGTAAAAGAAAAACGACTACGTCAACATTACGAAGGAATTTGTAAAACACTAACAATGAAAGTCGTAAATTCGTAGATCCAGTATTCAGAAAGTTATAAAGGTTTAACCATGGCCGCGAGAACCGCGCGGCCACGCAATTCTCTTAAACGGAGCTTAGTAGAGGTCCCATTCTTTTTGCTAACCACTGACACGATTTCGAAGAAAATGTAGATAGTATGGATAAAGCCCTAATGTTTGGATTTCACGACCTACAGCACTTAAATGCTATGGCCGCGCGGTCGGCACATGGAGAACCGCGCGGCCAAGCAGTTATCTTAAACGGAGCTTAGTAGAGGTTCCATTTTTTTTTTGTTAGCAAAAAGAATGGGACCTCTCCGAATCTTAAACGTTAAGCCATGGCTCTAATTAAGGTTTAATAAGTTTAATAATAAGTTTATTTATTTAGGTCTAAGTAGCTCGTCTGCACACGCGCATCTATCTCTTTCTTACTAACTTACCGTAAATGAAACTGAGCGCTGCGATCTATCTGCCAGCGACTAAGTACACATTGTGTTCGATAAATAATTACATATGTTTATGGTAGATCTGTTTGTAGGTAATGAATACAGCTTTCCTTTGGTGGGTTGAAATTATAAAATCAAGTTTATATTTATATATTTCGAAACAAACATTCCGCCATAAGACGTCATAGGTACTGTCTGGAAACTACTTACAAGTATTTTGTACGTGCTTGAACCACTGTATGGGGAAATTGAATTCTTTAATATCTTTTTAATTACACACCGACTGGATCTGTAACTTGGCGACGCATTGCGACAAAATATGGGAGAAAACAAATCTTCGCTAGGTGCCCTAGTTTTTGAGATATAAAAGTGGCCAAGCTGGGGAGTTTCTCTCCAGATCGGCCACCTATAAACCCTTATATCTTTTGAACCATTGACCGACAAATTCTGTTATTTGGCGACAAATTTCGACTAATTAGCGACAAATTTTTTGTGTTATCAAAATTAAAATCCCTGATGGTGGCCAAGCCAGTGTCAGTCACACGAATTTATCGAGGAGGTTGAGTCGTCCAGCGACATGGGTAATTGGTAATTCTGAAATTTTTGATCACAGTAGCCTTTTACTTTATGAAATTCAGTTCGTTGACTTATAAATACAAAATAACGGCAACAAATCTTTTTTCGTTTTCATTTCATTTATTTATTTATTTATTTCAACCAACTTTGGATCATACAATTTAAACTACCTACATTACAAAAATTATTAATTATTAATATTAACACTAACAGCAGTGTTTCGTCGTCAGAGTCCATCGTGAAACTAAATGTACAACACTATGATGCTCGAACCTGGCGGTAGCAGCGCGGCGGCAGCGCTGCTGCCGCGCTGCAACCGTGCGGCACTTTGCGGCTAATTTGAAGGCGCCCTTAGAAAGATGTAATTTGTGCATAATTGTGCCCAAAAGATGAAATTTGTGCGTCTCAAAAAAAAAACTCATGTATTGGAGCGTTACATTATATCGTAGCCAGATTTTAATTAAAATGGAATAACTCTCTAAGGAGTTGGAATAGAAACATATAATTTCACATGATGCTTTGAGTTCATAAAAGGTACAAACCACCGTAATTGGTAAGTTTCTAGGGTTTCGCATTGAAACGCAGGGATCGATTTTAGTGTTTTTGAAAAAACATATCTAATTTTCCTACGGTGTCGATTATAGAAAAAATAAAATTGGATAAATTAAGACCCACCGTTGTAAAAAATAATCGTAGTTGTAATGTCATGCTTTCTTTCGAAAGTCAAATTACTGGCGACTGAAAGAGAGAAATCGGTGTGTAACTGTTCACTTGATATAATACGTTTATTAGTAGGTTAGTCAAATGTTAGTACCTACTGCAATTTAATAAAGACTACACTACGTTTATTTGACGATAAATGGTATTTTTGTTGCTAAAAAAGATAATATGACATGACAATAAAAGAAAAATACCGTTCATAGATTTTGTTTTGAACTGAAATAAAATAGAATTTCATACTATTTGAAACTTTCTTTTATTATTTACTATAAATATTCACAAATTAATCAAATTGAGGCAAGTTGATGTCTACATTGTCTATCTCAGCCCATTCGTTTATCGGAAATAATACACTCATACATAATTTACATCCTATTCCGTCAGTCAGAAGGACCGGGATAGTAAAACACTACGTGGGGCCCACACGTAGTGTTTTACTATCCCGGTCTCGCATCTAGCTATCTAGCTCTGAGGGTTGCCTCCACGGTGGGGGCAACCCTCAAAGCTTGTAGTTCATGTTGGAGATAAAACGAGATGGAAAATACTAAAGTCAACACCGAACCGAACTTCAAGGAATTGTGTGTAATCATATTAATTTATACAAGATGTAACATAAATAACGCACAACCTCTTAAGGGGTCATTGTACTCATCATTATGAACAACTATTACTACGGGAAAAACCAGAAATCGCGAAAAAAAAATCAGCTGTTCCCTACGTAGGTATATGTTTGCATGACTCGCCAAAACGTAGGAAACATCTGATATTATTTTCACGATTTCACGTGCGGCTGTAACACCCTAAAACCCCATAGCCGTGCCATTGAAACGGTGAAAAACACGTTATCGCCGATATCTCGCTAAAAAAGCATCGCAGAGGTCTGAAGTTTTTTCTAAAACTTAAGTTTGAATTTGTCAAAATTTGTAAAATACATAAAACAAATCGTAGGTTTATATTTCAGGAGCTGTGTAGTACGGTATCGCGTAGAAATAAGTCGTGATTATCTCTCGAAGAAAGTAAGTATTAGCGTGTTATTTTTTGTAATCAACACCCATTAATATGTAGAACTACCGATAATAGGCAAAAATTTTTTTTTTCCATAATATAGAACTTTCAATACGTTTTGAATGTTTCGGTGATATTGTATTAGAAATTATATCTTAAGGATTCTAATATTAAAATGAAACGCTAAGATACAAAAACTTAAGTTTATTTCTTTAAAAATCACATAAATCACAGATTATTTAGTTACCCCTCCATTACTTGATAGCTAAAAGTCCTCACTTCAACACTGTGAAGCACAGTTCACAAAACCAAGCAGTGCAAATATTTATCAAGTTACCGCTACACTTAAAATGCTTATTGTATACATCTGCATTTAAAACAAAGCTTCAAGCATTCCTACTTGATATTAGTCTCTTTACTCCGTTGACGACAATTATTATGACCATCCGTTTTTCTCCTCAACTTAAATATTAATTATGTAGGTATGTTACTAAAGTCGACTGAAATGATTGTTTAATGTATGTGATGGACATCATTTTTAAATAACAAATGTATTTTATTATTACTTTTATTTATTTGAGTTGAAATTTAACTGTTTTAATTGGTTTTAATTTTTAAATGATTTTCTATTTTTAATTTTAGTGAATTGACATTGAATAATCTTATTGTTTTTGATGTGAGTTAAGTTGCTAATTTTTATATGAACAATGTGTACGTGTATTATGAGTGTTTTTTATTTTTATTATGTACAATATTTTCACACAATGTAAATTGTTAATGAATAAATAGAATTGAATTGACTTGAAAATTTTATTGGAGATACTGCTTCCAATGTGTTTTTAAATTATTCATTTATTTTTAAAAACATTAGTTAATACAGCAGAAATTACATTCGTATGATTTTTTCTATCCAGCTGGATAGTCGTGACGGCAAATGGCATAATAGCCAAAAGTGTCGACCAACATCTGAGGAGGCTCTCGTTAGGCAGCTGGATCAAGGGCTTGATCCAGAAAGCGGTACTTCTCGATACGGCACGTATCATTAGGAGGTTCCTCTCTCAGGAGCCCTGACCACCAGTAGCTTGGATTCTATTCCTGATATCGGTGGGCTACAATTTTTTTATATTTTTAAATGTTTTTTTTAAAATGTTTTTATAAAAAAAATAAAAATATGTAAATTATATGTTTATAAATGGAATAAAGGAAATAAAAATAATGATGTCTGTATCTCAGAATGGGTGTAAGAATGGGTCCCGCGGTACTAAGGAGCTGCTCCTTATAGACATGGCCAAAAGCCAACAGGTTCGTAGATCCCGGAAGGATCTGTCGACATGTTGGATAGATTATAAGAAGGCCTATGACTCGGTGCCACATACATGGCTCATTAGGCTGCTGGAGTTGTACAAAATAGACACAACTCTACGCACCTTCTTGATGTCGTGTATGAGACGTTGGAGGACGGTCCTTCTCTATCCAGGATGTCGACAGATCCGGGGGATCGGTGAACCGATCAGGATTGAGCGGTGAATATTTCAGGGCGATAGTTTGAGTCCGCTTTGGTTTTGCTTAGCCTTGAATCCTCTAAGCACACTGCTAGAGAATTTAGGTCTAGGCTAACGGTGGAGAAGAGGTGGTCAAGTGATATCTCACCTCCTTTACATGGATGACTTGAAGCTCTTTGCCCCCAACAATTTGCGACTGATGGAGCTACTGAAGGTAACAGAAACCTTCAGTAGTGCCATTAGGATGGAATTCGGTGTGGACAAATGTGCAGTCATGCATGTAAAGCGAGGGGGGATTATGGAATCCGTGGGAACCCAACTCTCGGATTCCATACACCTTAGATCCCTCACCTCAACCGAAACCTACAAGTATTTGGGTATGTCGGAAGCGTTGGGCATCAATATTACTGACATGAAGCAATCGTTCATAAATTAGGTGAAATGATACTTTATACCTGGACAGCTTGTAACCACAAAGCGCAAGTCCGATCCTGCATGGAGTTTTGCAGCCACCTTTGGGATGGCTCGGCTAAATACCAACTTCCTGCGCTTGACTCGGTGGAACGCAGAGCTAAGAGGCTCATTGGCGACGTAAAACTGGTGGATGCCAAGCTTCACAGCTTGGCTCATCGCCGCAAGGTTGCCTGCTTGTCGACCTTCTACAGATTGTACTTCGGTGAGTGTGCTCAAGAACTCCACGACCTCATTCCGCCTGCCCCCTTCTACCATCGGACATCTAGACGTACTGCAGGTTATCATCCCTACCTAGTTGCTATTCCACTAATTCGCACTAATCGTTTCTAAATATCTTTTGTGATGCGCACAGTAAAGGAGTGAAACTCTACCTGCGTCTGTTTCCGAACGTGTATAACCCTCTCTTCAAAGTAAGAGTGAACAGGTTTCTTCTGGGTAAGCTCGTTTCATCGTCGACTTTGTCTCTGTCACCTCTGACCTAGACTAGAGTCAAGAGCAAACCTATCTCAAATAATAAAAAATAAAAAAAACAACCAAAACTATATCCACTCAAAAGCCAGTGAAATCACAAAGTACGCCCCCTATAATAACAATCCGAGTGAACAGCCATAGTTCGTTTATCATTTATCAAGTATGAACAACCATAGTTCACATAAATCATGGCAATTACTAAGATAGGAAGATCATAACCAACAATTTATTTATGCATACCTCGTGCTGCTTGTAAATTATCATAAAATAAAATAAATATGTTCAAATGTTGCTCATTCACATCCCTAATAGAGGCATATGGGAACGTAGTCATATGTTATAATGGTAGCAAAAAAAAAAATTAGGTAACACTATGAAATTGAAAACATTGCTTCATTTAAATTACCTAAAAATCATAACTCGAAGGCACCATTTTGGCTAAAAACATATCCCGCGCTATCAGAGTGTGGCCCCGATCTAGGACGCGATAAGCCCAGCAATATTGCACAAAACATTATACACATGTGTGCTTCATTACACACCATCCAGAGGCGTAACCTTCATACAACCCGATTCCTATCGGCTTCCCTTCGGAACAACCGCTCACATATACAAACTTGGTACTACTTTCTAGTAACATCTCAATTTAACAGTATAGACTTCTTAAAGAAAATCTTTAGGTTCTGAGGCTCGAAGAGAACAAATTTAGCAAAACAGGTGCCACGCTCCAAACATCATTTTTCCATTGGGGAATACGGTTTTTTTTACGAAAGGGGTTTCGTAAAAAAAACCGTACTTTTACGGTAACTGTCAAATAAGTTACTTTTAAACTTCATGACTATACTGATATAAAAATCATTTGAGGCAAATCATTTACCATCAGTTTAATATTTAGTATTACAATCACTACAAATCCTATAAATACTCGGGTTTTCAGCATGTTCGTCAAAGTGTCCGGATACCTTCCTCAGTAACTGTGCAATTGCTAAAAAAAAGTTCAAAATTAGTGAATTCGTTTGTGTTTGATGCGATATATATGCTTAAATAATAAGCGGGAAAGCACTTCAGATATTGAAAAATATTTGTTGGACAATGTCCATTTATCAAAAATGGGCGAAAGAAAACCACCTTAATATTATGTAATAGTTGTTTCAAACATAAGGAAAGGATGGATATCACAAATTGCTCTTCACTGCTTGCTCTGTTGATCGCATATGTGAGGTAGCATGTGCGGAGGTTGAGGGCCATACTTTCTTGTGTATTTATAGACCACCAGTATCAAACTTGTCATCATTTTTAATCACTATGGAAGAAATACTACGTAAACTTTTTAAAGATAATACATTATTTTTGTCTGCGGTGTCCTAAATATTGATCTATTTGTTAATTCACCGGATAAGTGTAAGCTTATACCATTGTTTAAACTTTAAATCATTCAATTCAAAATGTATGTATATTTAATGAAGTGACTGGAATAACGGCAACCTCAGCTTCATGCATAGACAATGTATTTACTAATTGTAAAATAAAAAGGCCTTAATTAGTGGCGTCAGGCCTGACCATACTGAACACTTTGAAGAGATCGGGGTTGTATACGTTCGGAAACACAGACGCAGGCAGAGAGTTCCACTCCTTTGCTGTGCGCATCACAAAAGACATTTGAAAACGCTTAGTGCGAATTGGTGAAATAGCAACTAGGTAGGGATGGTAACCTGCAAGTGCGTCTAGATGTCCGATTGTAGAAGGGGGCAGGCGGAATGAGGTCGTGGAGTTCTCGAGCACACTCACCGAAGTACAATCTGTAGAAGACCGACAAGCAGGCAACCTTGCGGCGATGAGCCAAGCTGTGAAGCTTGGCATCCACCAGTCTTACGTCGCCAATGAGCCTCTTAGCTCTGCGTTCCACCGAATCAAGCGCGGCAAGTTGGTATTTAGCTGAGCCATCCCAAAGGTGGCTGCAATACTCCATGCAGGATCGGACTTGCGCTTTGTAGAGAGTTAAAAGCTGTCCAGGCGTAAAATATCACTTCACCCTATTTAGGATGCCCAGTTTCTTGGCCGCAGTTTGGGCTTTGTACTGATTTAATGAAACAGTAAAGTAGTACCAATTTTCAAATTAAATCAGGTATTAAGAGTGATCCCTCGTACCATAGACCTATATCTGTGCTGCCAGCATTGAGTAAAATATATGAAAAATCCATGCTAGATCAGATGTTATCACTTTTTAATTCAAATGGGATTTTACATAGTCGCCAGTTTGGTTTCACAAAAGGTAGGTCTACGACTGACGCAGGAGTAAAACTCATCAGTTACATTTTGGAGTCCTGGCAGAAGTTCCAGGATGCAATTGGCATTTTCTATGACTTCTCTAAAGCGTTTGACTGCGTTGGCCACAATACAGTGATCTTTTAATTACAACACTACGGAATTCGTGGACGAGCTGCTGATCTTGTTCTTTCCTATCTATCAAACAGGCAGCAAAAAGTAAACGTTAACGGGGCGACTTCCTCGGGATCTCTAGTTAAGATGGGCGTGCCTCAAGGTTCAATTCTGGGCCCTTTCCTATTTCTAGTTTATATTAATGACCTTCCTTACATGATGGCTAACTTATCTTTACTAATACTATAAAGCTGAAGAGTTTGTTTGTTTGTTTGGTTGAACGCGCTAATCTCAGGAACTGCTGGTTCGAATTGAAAAAGTCTTTTAGTGTTGGATAGTACATTTATCGAGAAAGGCTATGCTATATAACATCACGCTACAACCAATAGGAGCGGAGCATCAATGAAAAATGTTGCAAAAACGGGGAAAGTTTATTCCGTTTGAGTTTCCGTTGCGTGCGCTGCGTAAACGGTTAAATTTAAGCAAAAATCATGTATGACGGAATTGCTCCTCTTACAAAATTCTAAAAAAAGTCCGCGATAGCATGTCTGTCTTTTAAGGTTGGCTCACTATAACTTTTTTAATGGTAATGAAATTTGTTACAAAATAATGCATTATTTGCGAAGGTGTTTTCATAAACATGGTATTAATCCTTATCCAAATAAAAAGTTTCATAATAAAGGTTGATTAAGTACATCTAAATTCCTTTTTAAATTATTCGAGTTTGACCTTTCGTTTAGAAATTACGACGGGTATAAAAATGCTTAAAGTAAGAAAAATGCGCTTAGTCTATTAGTTACCTAGACACTCTATTTTTTATTGACTGTTTGAACGCGCTAATCTCTGTCACTGCCAGTCGGATTTGAAAAATTCTTTTTGCATTATAAAGCCCAATTCTTGAGGAAGGTTATAGGGTATGTAACATTACTCTTGGACCCTGAGAAGCTGAGCAAAAACAAAAAAAGGAAGAACGAGCACTAAGCGAAAACAAAATAACAGCGCGGGCATGCGATGTGATGCGACGGGGTGGGTCGGCGGAACAAGAAATTTCACGCGGACGAAGTCGCGGGCGGAAGCTAGTTAAGTATATATGTTGACACAGAACCAAACCAATATTCCAATATTTTTTTTTTTCCTACCTGAGAATGCGACTTGTTGAGAAGAACTTATTTTCTGTATTTCTATCATACCAAACTTTGGCTGAAGCAAAACTATCCTCCAGCGTCAAGCATAACCGTAACGAATATAAGTGCCAAAGTGAACCTTCAAGATCTCTAAGATCATACTCAGTGTCAAAAACTTTCAGCAGTCTTAAGCTGTATAGCAAATGGGGTTGCGATGGGTCCTCGGGACAAAGTGAATATAAACAAGTTGTACCTGAAAAAAATAAACAGATATTGGACGCTAATTTGTTTATAGTTTCACTTGTACCATTAAGACTAGCATATGAAGAAAGTAAAGTAGTTATATGGCAAAATCCGACATGCTCTTAAGTTAGATATTGCAGACTGGAATCTGCATAAGAAACTCCAGACAAAACCACAGCTGTTGTAAGTGAACTCGAAGCCAAAATTATTTATTTAACTCCAACGCTTGCAGCAATAGAAGGTAACATTATAAAGTAAGACATGAGCTGTTCATAACTATGATTGAAGGGAAAGTTGCTCAAGTGTTAACGCAAACACCATCGAGTGCTTCATGCACTGTTTGTGGAACAACTCCTAAACAGATGAACGATCTAATACAAGTAACTGCAAGAGTTACGAATGAAGATGCGTTTAAATACGGACTCTCCACTTTACATGCATGGATAAGATGTACTTATGGAAATGACTCTGCATATTTTTTATCATCTAGGTTTTGAAAAGTGGGCTGCAACAATTCCAGAGAACAGAAAGATTAAAGAAGGAAAAAAGAAGTACGTCCATACTCGTTTCCGGGAATTACTTGGTTTACACATTAGTAAACCTCGTCAAGGTTCCGGAAATAGCAATGATGGAAATACGGCAAGGAAGTTCTTCCAAAACTATCAATGTTCTGCAGAAATCACGGGTGATGAAGAGTCGATCAAGAGGTTATACATAATTCTGCAAACCAAAGCATGTCATCGGGATTTTCTATAAACGCAGTAATGTTTGGTGAATATACGCTGCGGACTGCACAGTTATATGTGAGTAAATAGAACTGGTACTATACACCATCTTCAGTCCACAAAATAATCGACATGGTGCCAAAATAATCGAGCATTTTGCAGTTTTGCCATAGGCCAATTATCTGAAGATGCTCAAGAAGCTCGTAATAAAGAAGACTATAAGTAGGTATAGGTTAAAGCATGCTCGGAAGTATTCCAGGTCAGCCACAATGGAAGACGTTCTGCACATGCTTTTGTATATTTCTGATCCCTATGTATCTAGCTTAAATAAATCAAGTATTGTGATAGCAAAAGAATCACTTAACGAAGCTAAAGAGCTTTTAGTGTTGACAAGTGAAGAGTAGAATAATGTTTTGTTTTTTAATTACTCGTTTGTTTTTTTTAAAGTTTAAAATCATGTAACTACGTAGTTATTAAGTTATAAATAATTTTAATATAAGTTTGGTCCCATAGTGCGTCGTCTGTGATCGTGCGACGTGCAGTCGGGCGACGTGTCGCTAGCTGCGGAAGGTATTTCATAGATAGTTACCAGTAGTGTCGCAGCCACACGTCGTCTGCTGCTGCTGTCTGCAGTCGGCTACGAACTCGTACCTTTAAACGGTATTTCTGGGAGTAATAAATATAAGTATAATAATAGGAGTAATAAATATTTATGAATAATAAAGGACATATTGAGCGTTTTTCAGGAAGAACATCGTAAGCGACAATTTGCACTTTTTACAGGAAAGGGTTTTTTCTTTTCTAATTAACGATGTTGTTATTTACGAAGATAATTTTTTACAACAATAAAGTGGCGTAAATTTAAAATAACATTTAAGAATAATCGCGACAAGATGAAAAAATGTCTAATTAAGAGGTTGCGAAGAAAATAAAGTTTTGTGATTTTTGGCGCTTACGATGTTTCCTGAAAACGCTCGATATGTAACGACGTGTTGATTTTTGGTAAAAATATTATAAAATACTAAAAACATTGAATGAATATATTTTTTGTTTTATTTTTACATAAATTGTAGAATTTCTGGACGGTTTAGAATTCCCCCCGCATGCCGGACATCGACTTATATTACCGGACATGTCCGGAAAATTCCGGACGTATGGTAACCCTATGCGCAGCGGAGTTATTTAACCACTGATTAACCGAGTTTCTTGTGGATTTATTAAGTTAATGTTATATCAATAATTAGTACTTTAGTTCAATTTTATATCTATAAATTTTCAACGTAATACTTTAATAATTAACGAGATAATCGAAAAATAAACATTATGAAGTGCGTGACTGCGGTAAACCGACGAAGCTTAGATGGCTACAGAAAAGCGGGCGCGTAGTACATTACTCGTATATACTATACAGATATACTAGAAATTGCTACTTCGTACTACTGCTTATACTATACTAACGGGTACTATGCAGCCAGAAGGACGCTGGTATACGCGTGCTTACTAGACTTGTCAAAGGCGTGCGATCGTGTCACATACGACCTACTATGGGACAAGCTAGGCAGCAATGCTATTCTCTAAGGATACAGCCTTGTGTTGCAGCGCTGCCGCAGCGGTGAAACTCAGTTTAGTTTAGTATTCACTAAGCTGCGTAAAGCTACACTAGCGCTCAAGGCTGTGACAGCCGTGAGTTAAAACTACCCAACAGCGGACAAATTGACAGTAATGACAGTTCTTCTTACATTTTGGTATTCTTTAAGAAAAAACAGCGACGAAGGCGCTTACGACCTCGCCCACAGCCTCGCTTCTGTCAAATCCAAAAGCTACAATATTCGGGCGTACTCTTGACAAAAATAATAAACTGTATTGAAATTTTTCGATTCTTTTTAATACTTATTTGAAAAAATAGCAGCTTGGTTAATTATAAAGCTACATTTATTAGATGAAGCTTGAAAAAGTGATGATTTGAAGAAAGCTCGACAGGCGAAACAAATAAGTAAATTTAAAACAATATCCCGTGATAAAGAGTTTATCCATATTTACAGGCTTTCTGAGGATTTAATTAATATATTAGAAGATGACTTAACTCCATATATGCGTCCGCGAGTTCGATCCAGTGGTTTAACCAAGAGGAAAATAACATAATAATATAATACTCATTTCCGTTGAAAGCGTCTAACGGGCCTCTGCGAGTTGGCTTCGGCCCCTCATATGCCTTCCAAAGGTCCGGGACTTAGGGTCCCGAGAAATATCAAATCTAATACTCACATTTCACTACGGTATTTTATCCTCTTAATCACAGAACGTAGGTACATGCAGCAATCGCTGATACAAATAATTTAGATGCAATGCACATTTTAAAAGGTTTCAAAATAGAATTCAAGTGGTTTTCGGACCTTTTTAGGTCGGGTTGTTACGAGTGAAGTGTTTTGTTTTGTTTACATTCATCTCCGTGTCGCGTTGCTCAAAATAGGCAAAGGAATCGTCAGTCAGCCTTAAAATGTAATAATAAATTGCAATAAACTGTTACAATTATGAAATTTGTAAGTAGTAGTTAATTAATTAGTAGTTAAAGATAGACCTCTATTATATATTTTAAAGCCATAAAACTCTCAGTCGAGATTGATCGATTATGACCTAAAGAATTTGTTTCAAGCCCTTAATTCGTCTACGAAACAGAGACGGGACACTACAGCCTAGGGTTCGTCGACGACCACAACCACGCTAGTGAATACGGTTTGAATCAGCCTTACACGCTCGGTCGAACTCAAGGCTGTCTCGACGACGAGCTCGTCGTAGCTTACAGCCATGAAATTGTCTTTTAGAGAATAGCACTGCTGCGCGGGTGTGCCGGTGGAGTGTGTCTCTCTCCTGAGGTATTGGTATGCAAATGTGGGCGGGGGCGCTGTCGGATGAGTACAAATTGGAATGTGGCGTTAGGCAAGGTGGTTTAAGCTCACCTCTATTGTTTAACATTTATGTTGAGCAGCTCAGCAGCACACATGTCGGCTGCCACATTGATGACACTTGTTTTAACAATATTAGCTATGCAGACGATATGGTGCTGCTGAGCCCCTCCATAAGCGGGCTAAGGAAACTTTTGTCTATTTGTGAGAAGTACGCGGATGGGTTACACCAACTCTAAAAAGAGTAAAATTTTAGTATTTAAATCAGGCAAACAACAGCATACCCATGTGCCTCCTGTATTTCTCAATGGAACAGCCCTAAAGCAGTTTCAAGCTTCTAAATATCTGGGTCACATTGTGACAGGTGACCTCAGGGATGATGAGGATATTGAGCGGGAGCGCAGGGCTCTGGCAGTGAGAGCTAATATACTCACATGCAGGTTCGCACGATGCACGAGAGGAGTGAAGGTTACGCTATTCAAAGCTTATTGCCAGTCCTTCTACTCAAGCGGCCTGTGGGTGAGACATACGCAGCGAGCCTACAGAGCCCTGCGCACTTTATTTTCAGTGTTGTAATACTTGGCAATTAATTATGTACCTTATGTACACAGTACAATAATGCGTTCAGGATGTTGTTTGGTCTGCCGTGGACGTGCAGCGCGTCTGGGATGTTTGCTGAGGCGCGCACTGATGGTTTCCAGGCCATCAGGCGCAAAAAAGCAGCTTCCCTACTAGCCCGTATACGGGGGGCAACAACGGCATTCTGAACGTAATAGCTGTACGTTTCGACTGTCCCTTTCAGTACCAGTGGGTCATGTCTTGTGTAGGTGTGGCGAGTCAGGGCAAATAAGTAAAGAAATAATATGTACTGTTAAGGTTTCTATGGGTCTATATCACCCGAAATACAGTTTTATTATTGACTATATATGTTTTTATATCTCGGGACCCTGGGGTCCCGGACTTTTGGAAGGCGTACGAGGGGCCGAAGCCAACTCGCAGAGGCCCCTTAGACAATTTTAAACGATGAGGAGGCACCAACCGACGATTATCCCTGTATGCATTATGCAAATGCACCCAAGGACAACCCCCGGTTGGGGCAGGACTATTGTAGGACATGGAAACGAAACATATTGGGCTATGGGTTTAGGTGGCTATAGTGGATTGGTTACCAAGAACGATGGAAAAACTATGTCCCCTGCCTGATCAATGTTAGGTAATACACGGATAAAATGGCAGGGGGTGACTTGCACACTCAATAATGGGCCCCCGAAAACGGTCGCTAGCACATAGTGTCGTAGTGACAAGGGGCAACATGTCCTGAGGTACTTATGAGGAGTGGAGAGGTATTCCACGACTATCAGGACAATCCCAGAGCCCGGAAGATGGTCAAGATCCCTACCAGCACTTACTGGAATACTTCCTTCCTCCGAGCACGTTTGCTCTAGCGAATCTCCACTCAAGCCGGCCAATAAAGGCAAGAATGAGGTAGGAACTCTGTTCCTCGTCAGTGGTCACTCCAGACGGCCAATAAAAGCAAGCCAGAGGTGAGGAACAAGACTTCTCCCGGGAGATAAGGTCCGTGGGGTCGCTACTGCCCAACAGCTCGCCACATGCTGCCCTGCGGGTTCATGTATCTCTCTTGGTCTGGCTCCTCACCCTAAACCTGTTCCGCCAAAGTAAACTCTACCGGCACAGACCTAGAGTTCGGAGCGCGCAAGCGCCACCACGACGTCAACGTAGAGATACGGCGGTGGGGACAGTTTTATTATTATTATTATTTCCTTTATAACATTAAATACATATAAATTATATTTTTAAATATTAGAATATAAAAATTATAAAAACGTTTAAAAATATAAAAAAACACTAGCCCACCGGAATCGGGATCAGGGTCCAAGCTACCGGGCGGTCAGGGCTCTAGAGGCTAGGGCTCCGACTAAAACAATGTATTTTAGCCGTGTTTGGGCTTATTGGAATTGTCATGAGATGCACTCTGGCTATAAATTATTTTTAACCGACTTCAAAAAAGGAGGAGGTTCTCAGTTAATCGGAATCTTTTTGTGTGTTCCCGATTACTCGAAGACGGCTGGACCGATTTAGAAAATTAATTTTTGTTTGAAAAGGTATACTCTCCAGGTGGTCCCATTGTCATCAGGTCATGATCTGATGGTGGAATCCTGGAGAAATCGACGGAACTGCTCAAATATTATAGGCACACCTGTAGCGATTTGGGTATTTTTTATAGTAACTTGTGCATTTGCCCTCGGAAAGCACCATTTGGTGAAGTGGAACTGATGACGAAGACCACAGATGGTAAGATGGCCACCGGAACAACTTAATAATAAGTATTTCACGAGTTGCGATTCGATTACTTTAAAATGATTGCTAAGCAATATTAGCTCGTTACAATGCATATTGTGAAGTGGAGCTGATGGTGAAGTACCAGGAGAACTCCTCAACAATTAACGTCCCTGCATCGGGAAAAGCAATGTTTTGTAAAAGGTTGTCATTAGGCTATTGTAACTTAGATAAGTTACAAACCGACCCTTTAAAAAGTGAAAAATAAAAAACTTTTGCAAATCAAAAACAAGCGGCTTTAAAAAAAAACACTACAAAGTGAAAAATAACTTTAATTTCGAAAGTCGGTGGAAAAACCTAAAATACAGATCCAAAGACACCGACTTCCGAAATTAAAGTTATGTTTCACTTTGTAGTGTTTTTTTTGAAAGTCGGTTGTTGTTTTTTGCAAAAAAGTTTTTATTATACTTTTTTATAGAAATGATTATTTTAGTTAAAAATAAAAATACTTAAATAAACATGTTTAATTTTATTTAACACTTGTCTACGCATAATGTACAAACCACACCACTATCCTATAAATTTTAGAAGGTTAGCATAATGTATTACGCGGCCGCTTTTCTGTAACCATCTAAACTTGGTCGGGTTACCACGGTCGCTCACTTCATAATGTCTATTTTTCGATTATGTCGTTAATTAAAAATTTTATTACATTGAAAATTTACACGTATAAAATTTAACTAATGTACTAATTATTGATATCACATTCACTTAATAAATCCACAAGAAACTCGGTTAATCATTCGTCTGCTTGGCAACATACCTAAATAGCGCAATGAATGAAGTTGCACTGCCAAAATAAATGGGTATTGTAAGTGTACCTACGCAATTAGGTAGGTAGGTACCCCGTATGGGTAATTCTTCATGGTACTTAGTAAACTTAGTTTAGCTACTATACTCCACATAATACCTACCTATGTACTACCCGAAACTGTTCGCTAGTATTGCTACTGATATTTTTAAGTACTTACCTACTTACATCATTACATGGATGGTTAATATATAAGTGACAAGAAGTTGATAAGTGTAGGTGCAACATAGACATTGGTGCCGATTCTCTTGTACACCGAACTAAACTAAATAAACTATCACTAAAATTCCTTACTTTTGGCTATGAGAAACTTAAAGCTATTCTGCAAAAAAATGTCACTAAATTTAAAAATAATTTTGACACAACTAAATCGAATTTGACAACGCGACTCCACGTGGTACTAGTTTGCCCTACCCCGTGATTTTTTTTTGAGCCGGGGGCGCGCAGGGGGGCAGCCTCGAGGTGTTTTATATGGAATTTTTCACTTTTTGTATGGAAAATATGAAAAAATATTATCTACATGTTGAGTTTTAGGGGTTAGAGAGACTTATACAGGGGTCGAAATTTTCATTATTTTTGCGATAGGACGCACCGTTTTCGAGATATCAGCAAAAGAAAAGAAAAAAAGACACAGCACTGTTTTTGCACCTGAAGTCGTGGTGTGGTATGAATTTAGTTCGTGCCAACTAATTTTATTCCACACCTTTTTAATCGCGATTCAAAATAGTCAGATTTAGTTAGAAAATCTAAATTTTAGATGATAGTTTAGTTAGTTTAGTTCAGTGTACAAGAGAATCGGCACCGTAATCGCTTTCAGAAAGTTAGGTACCTACCTAAATAGAAAGAACAAAGGTCTTTATGTAACGTCCGTCTCCGAGGCATTTTAATCTGCAGACGGATACAGTTAATAATTATTATTTAGTGTAGTGTGATCAGAAGATTTCTAATGAAATATCGAGCCAAGTGGAATAATGTACGCTTCAAAATGTGTAATGCCTGGCTAAAATTAATACCAACAACAGCCCCGAGATGTCGTACGAAGTCTTCTATAGACCTCATATTCATTAAAAAGACACCTATAATGTGGCCTTACGAGGCAATTTTTGAAGAAAAGCCTATATGGAGTGAGTTATATGAACTGTAAATGTGCCAAAATAACGTATCCAATATATTATTATTAAAAAGTTATACCAATAGTATTGCTTTGCTTGCTAGATGGCGCTACTAATAACAACTGGTACCTAATTTATGTTACAAGATCATTAGCTAGCTGTATACTATTAGCTGTATTGAGGGGCTTGTGGCTAAGAAATAACAGCCGCACGGGTCAATCGATCAGGTTAAGCTACGCTTGCCGCGGTTCGCCCGTGGATGGGTGACCATCTTTACATATCAAGACCCCTCCGTGCCTCGGAAAGCACGTTAAGCCGTTGGTCCCGGCTGTCATTCGTGTATCTTTGACAGTCGTTACGGGTCGTCAGAAGCCCGAGTCTGACAACCAGTCTTACCAAGGGGTATCGTATTACCCATTAACTGGGTTGTGGAGGTCAGATAGGCAGTCGCTCCATGTAAAATACTGGTATTCAGCTGCATCCGGTTAGACTGGAAGCCGACCCCAACATAGTTGGGAAAAGGCTAGGCAGATGATGATACTATTAGCTGTATTCGCAGTAAAATATTTACCAGGAATATTTAATTCAAAGTTATTCCTACACAGTTTATACAATTACCTAATGTTTGTCTACAAATTCGATACAAGTTGTGTTAATGTGTTCTCTAGTTCTAGTTCACTACTAGATGTCGCTTAGGGGGGTATCACAGCATGTCAACTTTTACTCAAATAAGTACGTACCTACATACTTTTTTGTTTCTGGATTGTTGTATAATTTGAACGAAAAATCTATAAACAATCCCCCAATTAGCCAAAATCCATAACTACTTTAACTAGTACTTACTATTTTTTAGATCTATTGCTAGTAGCTACTAGCTCTTTGGAGTACCTACTTTATATTACATCAACCAAAAAGTACTTCAGGAGGATATATGAGGTGAATATTATCTACGAATAAACACGCAGTTATCTAGCAAAATTAATTTCAAATTTCCATGTAATTTCTATGGGTACAGTTGGATCCAGCGCACTCTAACGTCACATTGACTTATCCAACATGACGTTTATTTTTACACCTAGCAATCCGACGAGCAACAATAATTTATTATTTCACTTTAGAATAGATAAGTTTTTTTATTTCAGGATGACAATAATTTTAACAAAATGGCTGAGATAGATAGAATTGGTTTTATTTCTCACGAAGTACAATAAATTACGTTCCAATTCCCTGACATAGCCAAGTTTTTAAATCCTTTTGAATATGCAACGCTAAAACGTTTATACCCACAGTAATACCCGTATTAGACATAATTCAACAAGGTTAATCGAAATCTATGAATCGATTCAAACTTCGTGTAGAATAATATACAAAATTTTTTTAAAAAAATATTCGATTGAGCATCCTAGAGCATCATAAATATAATAAGGTAAAAGAACACTGATCCAATACAATTTATAATAATGTGATATGCCCAAAAGCAGATAAAAATATCGAATTGCTAATGTTGTGATTTTTGCGTATCTTGGAACGCTATTCCTTTATTTGTGGTTGTCCGTCTTAACGCCATGGAATCTATGGTTGCAATTGTGTCACTCGAGGATTGTTTACTATTTTGGGAATTAATAAAAGTTTGTTGTGTTTTTTATTAATTAAACAGGTGCATTATCAACGGACTACTACCAGTGGACTGCAGTGTTAATGTTCTGGATTATAATCGCGTGTTATTGGACACATGTTATAGTATCGCATCAGGAAGTGTTTACGTGATGATACAAAATGTTTGGTGCAATAAAAAGTGCTAAAATATAGTGAATAAGTGTTAAATAGTGTTTTATATGCTGAATATTAATGTGGTATGTACAAATTTATTATTCCGATAGCCGAGCACTAGGGAAAGTGTAACACGACATGTAAACGAATGCAGGTTGTCAACTAGAGTACCAGGTATTACGTTCTTATCTAAAGTCAATTAAAATCAAATAAATAGCTGTGGTTTTGTATGAAAATGGTAATTATTACGTTTCTAATATAGCTGTTACAAAAATAAACATGTTTTCCACGCACTATTTGGCAGCTTGTAAACATAACCTACAAATTGAATCCAATGTTTAGATCAAACTTACTGGACTTGTTTCTTGATTGAAAATTGGTTAATACATAGGCATCAATGATTTAAAATATTGGAAAGCTGTATTAAAATTATTCTAGAATGTTTCTGTAAATTGTGTCTAGGTGTCTCATCAGAAAAGTAAGCATCATGTACAACTTCAAAACTTATCATTAAAGTAAGTATTATGCATATTGTGAAAATAAACGTTAAATAAATTTCGTTTATTAATCATGAGTATAATTGAAATAACTTCTTTGATTTCTACAGGAACCAATTGAAAACAAAAAACTCTTGTTTTTTACAGTATGTCATTCAATATAGAATACTTATATTTATGCAGTCCATAACAAGAATATTTAATTCATTAATAATTACTATGTGAAGCAATCGCCTACCCATAACTATGTGTTTAAAAAAGAAAAAATAATAATACAGTCCACATGTTTCAAAAGTACCTCCTTTTCGAAAAAAAAAACCACAATACCCCACAACCGTTATGCAAACTGATTGAGTATGGTAACAATATACATTTAATTAAGGTATCTTATAACATACTGTTGAAGGACTACAACTAGTCCTAAAATATAGTTGTTCATGTAGACGGACGTATCTAATAAAATTATTTCATTTGTTTGTTTTTTTTTTTTTTTTTTTTTTTTCTCTTATGGCAATTGAGCCGATGTCGACTATTCTGCCAGCGTCATGTTTAGACGGCAGCACAGAGGCAGACCGTCGACTTTGCACTTTGTGGTAGATCTAGGTGTTAGTTGCTGAAAAGACGAGGACAAGGGTTAGTACTACATAAATATTCTAAACAATCAATGCAACAGGGTGATGAAACAGCACAAAAAAAAAAAATATATATATATATGTATACAATACATATAAATTATTACGCACCAGTTAAAATTTAATGTTATTTTCTTTTAAAAAAGTTGTTAAAATATTAATAATTTTGGGAGAGAAGTGGGTTAAAAGGGAATGGAAGTTAGTTGGGAGGGGAATGTTACATTTCGAAATTTTTCGATAGAGGTCAAAGGATTTGGTGTTCAAGGAACAGGAGAAAAATATATGGTCCAAAGTACCCTCCGCAAGACCGCATTCACACAGGGAACTGTCCCTAACATGGATCTTATTCAGAAACACTGGGCTACAACAGTGTCCGAGTCTAAGTCTACAAAGTGACGATACAGTTCTTTTGGACAATTTCGGATATTTAAAAAACCAAGGTTTCCTTTGGATGTCGTGCTGTATAGCTGCATAGTAGACCCCCTTGGTTTTTGAGGTCTCATTCCACATTTTTGTCCACGAGTCGAACAGTTTAAGCTTGGCACCATTTCGCAAATCGTAGTTATGAGCTACGTAGTGTTTTCGATCAGCCGGATTTGATGTGGCGTACTTTGCTAACGAATCAGCGCACTCATTGCCAGCAATACCCGAATGACCAGGGATCCAGGCTATCTCGATGTCCAAGCCGTTTTGGGAACATTCAAATAACAGGCTCTTAATTTCTACGACGATCTTACTTTGGATTTTACTATGGAGTTGATTTTGTTCTAAGGCCTGAATACTACTACGGGAATCTGAAAAAATGACTGCTTTTCTTATTTGATGAGACTTGATATAATGTATGGCTTCTAAAATGCCAATACACTCTCCTGTAAAAACTGATGCTTCTGGTGGACATTGAAAGAGTAAGGCAATTTTGGAATTTTGAAAATATACTGCTACTCCTGTACATTCTGTTTGTGATAATTTTGATGCATCAGTAAAGAAAAAATTCCATCCTTCCCAGTAACGTTTGACGGCTAACTCGAAGTCGCGTCTTGCGTTTTGGGAATTCTTTGATATACCTAGTCCCAAAACGGCTTTTGGTTTGAAGTGGATCGCCCCATATGCAGAGGAAAAGACGGGGAGAATTGGATATTGACAAACAGGTGAGGAGAGGTGTTTAAGCTCTCTGTACCTATTTATCAACAGAGGAACAGCCTTATTGTTCCAATAAGGAGAATTATTGAAGGAGAGGTCGATTTGCTCTAAAATTGTGAGTAAAGGATGGGATGAAAGGGAGAATATTTTAGACAAGAAACGATCAGCCAAATATTGTCTTCTTAGGCATAAGGGTGGTTCTACACATTCAACTTGAAGCGCATTTATGGGAGAGGATTTCATGGCTCCAATAATAATTCTCAGGCATTTGGCCTGGATGCTATCTAATTTCTTGAGCGCTTCTTTGTTGCAAGGCTCAATAAGGAAGCAACAGTAGTCCAAAGCGCTCCTGGTCAACGCGTTATAGACCAGTTTGAGGGTGTAGGGGTGAGCTCCCCACCACACCCCTGCCAAAGCCTTAAGGACCGATACGGAGCGTTCACATTTTTTGACCGTGTTGTTAATATGGTCAACCCCAGACAATCTCGAGTCCAACGTTACTCCCAGAAACCTAGCCTTATCCTTGACTGGAATGATTTGTCCGTCGATATTTATATCTACTTGGGGAACAGAACGCTTACGGGTAAAAATAACCGCTGTACTCTTTGGCGCACTTAAAGATAACCCGTGATCAAGGAACCATTGGTTTAACGAAGACAGAGAGACATTCATCGATAGAGCGGCATCCTGAATGGAACTGCCAGTGACCAGTAACGCAATATCGTCAGCATACTGAAGGATTTTGCAGTCAAAATTTAAAGATGAGGACAAATTCGCTGTGTATATATTGTATAATGGGGGACTAAGAACAGATCCTTGAGGTAGCCCTCTCCATACTGTTCTTTGTTCAGATTCAGCTCCAGGGATTCTTAGTTGAATGACACGGTTGGTAAAGATGTTACCAATGATACGACAAATCCTAGCCGGGATTCTCAGCTCATGCAGCTTTTGCCTGAGAATTGGGAGGAGGACCGAATCATAGGCTGCTGATATGTCCAGGAAAACGGCCACCACAGACTCATTCCTGCCGAGGGCTAGCCGGACCGCTGACGTGAGGATACCTACACTATCAGCTGTGCCCAGACCTTTCCTGAAGCCGAACTGAGTCGTTGGAAGCAGTCTCCTGCTCTCCACCAACCACTCTAAACGATTCTTGATTAAATGTTCTAAGAGTTTAATTAGTATGGACGATAGAGCAATAGGTCTATATGAGCAATGATCGTTAGGATCTTTGCCATGTTTTAATATCGGAATGACAACTTGAACCTTCCAGTCTGTGGGAATATGTCCGGAAGTGAAGCAAAAATTAGCCAAGTCCAGATAGTATTGGTGGGTTTTTGGACCAGCTTTGGCAATAAAAGAGTAAGGGAATCCATCCACTCCTGGTGCGGAGTCCCTGACACGGGATAGCACAGTTTTTAATTCTTCCAAGCTGAATGGCATGTTCATTGGATCGTTAGTGTTGTCTACATCATCAATGCCAACACAACTGTCCTCTACACCTGGAACATAGGCTGGAGCGATTTTTGAGAAAAACTGGCACCCCAGTTCTTCTGAGAGGTTGTTCGAGGAGGCAGGTGCGAAACTACTCCTGAAACGTTTTACTTTCCGCCATACCACCGAAACTGGAGTGGATGGACTCAACGAACTGCAATACTTGGACCATCCTTCTCGTTTCTTCTTTTTGAGTACTTTCCTGGACTTAGCCAATATTCGCTTGAAGGCGATGAGGTTATCCAGGTTCAATTCACAGTTAACGGTCTCTTCAGCCTCATTCCTGGCCATTTGTTTGTTATAAACTTTATATTATGCATGTTGGCGGTTGGAACATGTGCTCACAGCCATTCATTACTCCATAGTCTTAAGAAGGACAAAACTGAAATAAATTTAAACAATTCACAGAGCAATGTGAAGGAACACAACTACTGAATAAATGCTTTCATAAAACTTGCATAGGTTCTAGGCATAAAATAAATCGACAACAATTCCACAAGCAATCATTATATTGTATTATTATGGGGGTTTTTTTAGCCTGTATATTTTGATAGGACTTTTGATGGTTCAGGTTTTAAAGATATACATACACAGGTAATTAATTGTGCATTTCTTAGCAATTGTGGTTTACTATGACTTCTCGGCTATACCAACCAATTTAAGGCTATACTAATGTTGTATAGAATTTGCCAACAATTGAGCAATACTGGTTGCCTAAGCGAAATGTGACTTTTCAAATTCATTTACTTGTAGGTAATACGGGCTGGTGTCTGCAACTCCACATCATTGCGCATATTTTGTGTACGGGTGGGAAAATCAATTATTTGATCCACCCCAGCTCCTCAAAGAAAGCCAGCAATGCCTTCATGTTACTAACAATCTCATGGAGGGTACCTGGGTTACCGAAGTACTTTGCCCTGTATGTGGCAATCACCTGGCAGTTACTAGCACATGAGCTGCTGTTGGCCCTGCACAGCGGACTGTCTGTGACTCCTATGACAAAGAGGTGTTTATTAAATGACCTCCCAACTGGCTAAAACTTGTGCTATAATAGTAGCAACTATGTTTCTGTTTCAGCTCATAGTTCAATAATTGTAGATGTAATAAGTCATATAAAAAGGGAGTAATCATTTACTCAATGCGAATTGGATGCAAATTATTCAGCTAATAGTACTATTATAGTTGTGTTACTGTTGAATAAGGAACATAATTGTGGAATAATTATCAAGTTAAAGCAAAACTGGACCAAATTTAGAGTAGCAATAGCAATATAGCTACATTTCCATGACCATTGATGGAGATAAAGCTGTTTTGTTGCTGATTTGCTATAAATTGTCATTTAATTATGACAGTTAAAAGTTGAAGTAATTGCTGTTACTCCACACAATTTCGCTCTGTATCAGTTATTTTGTCACTATTATTCCATTATTTTATGAATATTTGTATATTTTCATTCCTTTTGCTGAAATGGAACTTTGTATGTGTGAACAAATATAGAAGTATTGAGTATACCTGGTTTCTTAATGTAAAATGTAATAGCAATGTACTGTCTATAGAATTGTGCATATTTATATGTAAATGACCATGCAAAGTAACTTTATCGATGAAATCTTTTAAGACATTATATTACTGTTATACAACAACATAACATATTATCTTTATTAATTTTTATCTGTAATTTTTATGGTGTAATAATAAAGAGTATTCTATCTATCTATTTATCTATATTTGCAGGCCATGCTAATGGGTAATAACTAATAAGTAAAGTTAATCAAATTTTATAAAGATGTTAGAACAATTAAACAAACTTAAGTAAATATATTGCTATTACATCACAATATATTGGTTATTAGTCAAATAATTGTATAATATTATCTCATTATAGGACATAATGCAGCCATATGTGGACTATGTTAGGGTTCCTTTATTAAAATATAAACCTATCTAAGCCATACCACCTGCTATAGGTACATACCTGGTCTACGGCTCATTATGTGAACTTAAATATATTTTGGTTTTTGTAGATAATAATATCCAGTATATATGGATGTGGACGATCCATCAGGTTAAGCTATGCTTGCCGGGGATGGTTCGTGGATGGGTGACCATCTTTACATACCGAGACTCTTCCGTGTCTTGGAAAGCACGTTAGGCCGTTGGTCCCGGCTGTCATTCGTGGATCTTTGACAGTCGTTACAGGTCATCAGAAGCCTGAAAGTCTGACAACCAGTCTTACCAAGGGGTATCGTATGACCCAGTTACTGGGTTGCAGATATCAGATAGGCAATCGCTCCATGTAAAATACTGGTATTCAGCTGTGTCTGGTTAGACTGGAAGCCGATCCCAACATAGTTGGGAAAAGGCAAGGCAGATGATGATATATGGATGTGGACAAATTTATTAAGAAAAGTGATTTAAAAATCAAATATCAAAACTGGCCATGGCAGCAAACACTTTATCAGGGAAATGTTACGGATGTGGGTTGGAAACGGATAATTTGTCCACGAGAAAAATTCATTTTGTCCTACCTGATGGAAAATAAAGTTATTACGACTTGCATCTTTTTGCTGGTATAACAACTGAGATGGTCATTTTGCTATTTATAATCATTTCCCTAGCGATGAATATACTATTTGCAACTGATTATTGTTAAATAAATGTTTTACAAAAATTAGTTACATAATTGTATAGTACACCCACATTTCGCCAGTTATGTTTAAGTCCCATGTAATAGGGGGCGAGCCTATTGCCGTCTACCGGGCACAGATTTAGACTCCGGGCTGCTACTGAGAAATTCCAGATAGTAAAACTCAATAACACTGCCCAACCCGGGAATCGAACCCAGGACCTCATGCTCAGCTTGCGACTACTAGCCCAACGAGGTACTCACATATGGTATAAATGAGAAATGGTAGTTACTATACAGGGGGGTAAAGTACCTTGAATATTGTAGACATGTCCTGAAGGGGAGTGGCGCGATGTGTTCAGGTCCCACTGGTGCCATGCTGGACCCCCTTTGGGCAATTTGATCGGCTGCATCGTGGTCTAGCGAACCGCTGTGTCCTTTGAATATTGTAATACTTAACGTGAAATTTTGTTCAGAAATGGACTTGACAGGAAGGGACTCATTTTGAGCATTTGATAAATTGATTAATTTTGTATTAAAAATGTTAAAATTCATGGACTTCCTTTTATTTTTGACACTATGTTATTTAGCAAAAAATAATCCTTATGATGAAGCCTTTCGATCGGTATGATATTCTACAGGATGATTATTTTTCTCATGTAGCGGGTTCGATTCCCGCTTCAACCATGTTAATTATTTAAATATCTATGAATGCAGTTTAAATTGTTTTTATAAATTCAAATGTCTTCTTTCAGTAAAATGGTCCATCTACAATATTCAAGGTACTTTCCCTCCATGTGGAATATCCGTGGGACGCCCTGTATAACTATTGAACAAATGCACTATAAGAATATCGAGTAAACGTTTATACGACACGAGTAAAGCACTTAAAAGCGAAAAATGCTGAAAAGTCATCATAAACGCTTTTACACTACATTATGGTTACTACGTAGCAACTACTCAACATTTATTCGATCTGTAGCCGAATAACTCATTCATTATTCGACTGTTTTGCTAGTTGGGCCACAGCTGTGGCCAGTTATAGCTGCTGTAACTGTACGCAGCTGTTGTTTAGTTAGTCGGAGAACCTGTTTCGTGAGGCGGCCATCAATTGCAGGAAGTGCTTCCTTAGCCTGCTGGCGCTCACCCTGGTGCGACCATAGTTTGTGATGTTGGTCCGTGGGTTTCCTTACCAGAGTGCGTAAGTACCCGAAGGATTGGAGGAGGAGGAAGGGTTTTTTGAAAGTAAGTACCCGAAGGGGAGTGGCGCGATGTGTTCAGGTCCCTCTGGTGCCATGCTGGACCCCCTTTGGGCAATTTGATCGGCTGCATCGTTGTCTAGCGAACCGCTGTGTCCTTTGATCCATTGAATGGTTATGTTGTTGAGGCTACCCACCTGGTTGAGGCACTGGTGGCACTCGTATATTAGCCCAGAGTCAACTGTGTGACTGCTTAGCGCTTGCAGGCCAGTCATGCTGTCTGAGAGTATGCGGATTGAGTGGTCCTTAACGTCCGTGGCCGTGGTGGCTGAAGCGGCTAGAGAAATAACCCATGCACTCAACCTGGAACACTGTGTTATGGACCCCCAATGGGGTAGCTATGTGTATTTTGAAGTCCTCCGAGAAGATTCCAGCACATGTGCCACTACCTGTTTTGGCTCCATCTGTGAAGATGTGTAGCACTGCGGGGTGCAGCCCATCGGCATTCCTCGTGAAGTTGGATTCTGTAATTTTTTTCAAAAATAAATTGTTGGGTACCCGGTCATTTGTAGCTTTCGGAATCGGGAACTCCTTATTGAGTCCCTCAAGCAGCGCGGTGTGTAGTGTGTCTCTCTTACCCCAGAGATTTAGTGCATTTAGACGTACCGCCGCCATAGCCGCTTCCTGCTGCAGTCGGAGTAGTCCTCATGCAGCCCGTGGTCGCCATGCAGGCTAGTCTTTGCTTGCGTTGTAGTTTGTTGGAGGCTGTAACTAGCTCGGTGCGGGACCACCAGACCACGGCCCCGTAGGTGTTCATGGGGCGGATCATCGTGGTGTACAGCCATAGTACAATTTTGGGGGATAGGCCCCACTTCTTACCTATCATTTTCCTGCACCGGCAGAAGGTCCATTTACTAATTCAATATTTTCTTTTTAAGGTTAACACATCTGGCATACTTATAGGCACAACAGCGTATTTCCAATTTATACAAGGCCAAAACGCAGCCATAGGAAACTGCTCGCGTATACATTGTAATGCAATTTTTAAATCTGTGATTACAATGTATACACGAATTTTCCGTACTGCTCGTGTATAGTTTGTAACGTGGACATGCGCGTCCTGGTTCCAAACCAATAAGAAAGATAAGAGTTTTAAAGATATAGTTTAATAGAATCATTGATTAATAATATATGGAAAGATATTTAAACTTTATTAGTGTAGGATTAATTAAATAACAACAATAATGGCGTCCAAACTAAAATTAAATAAAACGTGTAATATGACTGAAAATGACCCTAACTCGAATGAAAACAGTGATTGGACAATTTTAATATAAATTTTTCAGAGTTTTATGAAAGTCAGTACTAAAAATACTAAATAGGCAAGTAACTGAGACCAACTAGGAAGTAGCGCTCGCTGGCCGCTGCCACGGCACCGCTCGCTTCGCTCGATCGGCTCGCTCATGGTTGGTCACAGTTCTAACCTAATCTAAACCAATTGGTCAGAATGCCCAACCTTAATTATTGCCACCGATTCGGCATTATAAGCCACACATACAGTTCAGATGCGACATACACACGATTAGTCCGTATGCGTACGGGCACTGTATATTATGGAATAAGGTAGTTAATTAAAACACTACGAAGTATACGCGAGTATTTGCGTACTACTCTTGTATAGATTAGAAGACCTTAGTAAAAAAGTGACTTCCAATATACATATACGCGATTAGTTTCACACCCTTACGTTCTGGCCTTGTACAGAATGTAAAGACGCGGCACTACATGGTATACGGTACAGGAAAATACTGTGAGAAAACCTGAACACAAAATAATGCTAACTTTTAGGTTACAAATTCTCTTAAGGGTCCCCGAAATGATACTCAATACTTTATTGCATTCCACGATGCATATGCTTAGGTGGTAAACATTAGCTAAAGAACAATCGTGGACCCTGTCGTCGGGCAGAGCAAGAGAAAGGTAGTAGGGAGAGATGAGGACTTATCGATCAATTGCAATTGTCAATTTTTACGTGATTGATTACACATTGATGCGCAAATTGACCGTCTACCAAGTGCAATTGAAGCGATTGACAATATTACTACAATAGAAATTGATGGCAATTGATCATTCGCAATCGATGGTTTCGGGGACCCCTTAAAGCAACACAAACAAATTGTTGTTATTAGAACTGCAGGTTTACTTCCTTTTTGCTGTATTTTGAATTCACATTAATTCATTTGCATAATTTAAGCAGTCTGTATAAAATCATTAAATTATACTGGGCTTAGCATAATAATATTATCTGCACTAACCTTGTGAACAAAAATAATGTCCCAAAAGGCTCAGTCCCATAGAGCAGAAGACAGAAAAAAGGGTTTAATATATATAAAAATTGAGCTAATAAATAATCATAAAAAAACATTATTTATAAATCATTACATGATCTTCTGGGTAAGCTCGCTCCATCGTCGACTTTGTCTCTGTCATCTCTGACCTAGACTAGAGTCAAGAGCAAACCTATCTTAAATAAAAAAAATAAAAAATCTGGGAGGTAATAAGAGCGGCCAGCTCGGATGTACTTAAACAACTTTTTTTAGCCACTATTCTGATTTGGTGCCAAATTTTGCAGTTGGTTGTTAACTATTTTTTTTTAATGTGGCAAATTCGTTACGCACAGCCTATAAGACCATGACCACTGCAATACATTCAGTAATTTTATCCTGAAGTTCTTAAACAGATTGAAAAAACGACCCAATTCTAACAAATCATTACGAGTAACGAAAACCATTTTGATCACTGAGGATTTCGCGACACGTCCTGACTTGTTTGCTGTGGGGTAATCTTAAGGGACGTTTCATGGTCAATCTTGCTTCAAGAACACAAGAAGCAGAGCATTTGTGACTTGTTAGTGGGATACAATAAAATATATGAAAAATTGATGAAAAACACGATGAAAAGCGATCGCATTTTAGGTACCTATCAAAAAGGTGGAGATCTGACAGATGTTATTTACCATTTTAAAACGTCTTCTTTTGTTATAAAATAATCTTAATTTAAAGTTGTATATTTCCAAGTTGGTGGTATCCAGCTGCACCCATTTAGACTGGAAGCCGACCCCAACATACATATGTAGTTGGGAAAAGCCTAGGCAGATTGATTTGACCAAGTTGGCCACCCTATATTATTTAAAACAATAATATAGCCTACATACATTGTACTAAATGCATTATAAATTCATCTACATTATATTTAAAACAATGTACTCTTTTAGTAATTTCGTTTTGGGACAACTGTTTTTCATCCCTGGATTGATTATTATTTGTAAAAATGTGGGCCGGTGTAGCGAACTTTGTGTATGTTTTCTTTTTTTTAGATTTTTTTGAATCAAACTAGAAGAACCTTTTTATGATTCAGTTACTTATCATCGTAACTTATGCTCATGATATTCTAATTTAAGGGGAAGCGCTAAGGTAGCCCGCGAAATTAAAATTTTCTTACGTTTTTTGCAATTTGCAGCTCAATGTCTGGGTGTATATTGATTAAAGTATGATTCGCGACCGTAACAAACATGTTTTTATAGAATATAATCATTAGAATCAGTAATACAACTCCTTAAGTTAGTGTAATCCTCAAATGTCAAGATTTCATGAAATAGTCATTCAATAGGATTACTTGGTCTTAGAGCGTTATATTGATGATTTTAATGCTAATCATGTAAATTCAACTAATACTGACCTGCAAGTTGCAAAAACGTAAGAAAATTTGAATTTCGCGGGCTACCCTGGCCCTTTCGCTTTAATACTATTATTTTATTAATTATTTTTTATGTTAAAGTAAAATGTCTTAAATTCATTAAAAATTAAACATGAAACTGGATTTTACTACCCTTAATAACACCTACAAAAAAAAAAAAAAAATTACAGCCTTAAATTAACAAAACAATTTTTTTTCAGTAATGGGTGCATTAAACAGCAACATAAAGAGTGATCTACATTTTATTCAAACGAAAAGTGGTCATCTACAGTTGATCTATGAACCTTACATATTTGTGACAGACAGTGTACGTAGTGGTCGGACTTTTTGGAGGTGTATGGATTACGGAAAACGCTGTCGAGCCAGAATAACGTCTAAAAATAATGTTTTAAGAATAACTAACCCAGTACACAACCATGTAGAAAATCACATGTCGAAAATATCGCGAAAATATGAGTTAGGAGAAGTAGTTACCTGTCCTACAGTATAAGGAATTTTCATCAGTTTAAAAAAACACAAGCAATAAATTTATTAATATTGTCATTCTGCGTGTGCGTTAGTATTTTAGGCCTAGTTTGGAGTTACTGCCGTATTTCATAATTTTCTGTTCTATTACGTTCTCGTATATACGTAGGGTGTTCTGAAAATCTCGAGATTTAACTTTATTTTTCACAGTTTTTCAAAATAATTGCCACCACAATTAATGCACTTCTGCATCCTTATAAACTAATCACTAAAAACGTCTTTCCATTTCTGTTCAGAAATTTCCGCACATATATTGTCCCAGGCCGAAAGTAAAGCTTCTTCGTCCCAAAATCTTTGCCCTTTCAATTTACTTTTCACGAAAGGAAACAGTCCAAAGTCACATGGTGCCAAGTCTGGGCTGTAAGGCGGATGTTCAAGAAGTTTCAAGTCGGCATCTCGCAAAAATTGGCATGTAACGTCAGCACGATGTGCCGGAGCATTATCATGATGAAGAGACCAGGTGCAGAGTTGTGACTTTGGACAAAGCTTCTTGAATTCCTGAATAAGTTGAGGAAGGCAGACAGTGGTGTACCAAGCAGCGTTTACAGTCTTCTGCTCACGGAGAACTACTTGTTCAATAATTCCCCGAATACCGAAAAAAACCACGATCATTTTCTATTTTATCGACTTAGATTTTTTTACTTTCGTCGGAGTTTCTTCGCCTTCTATCACCCATATTTTATTTTGGTGCTTTGCCGCCCATGACGATTGAAATGATGTCTTTAAATTTTCCGTTTTCAAACATTGCAATCATTTTTTTATACCATTTAACTCGCTGTTCCTTTTGTTCATCGGATGTGGAATCCAAAGAGTACAAATTTTTCTATAACCTAAATGATGGTGAATAATTGAATGTAATGCTGCTAAGCCAATTTGCAGTAAGGACTCTATTTTCCGGTAGGTTATTCGCCGGTCAGTTTCAATTAAATTTTTAAGTACAGAAATATTTTCTGGAGTAACTGCTTCCGCCGGTCGTCCTGAACGCGGGTCGTCTTCTAGGTTAAAACAGCCACGCTCAAACTGTTTGTACCATCTGTAGACGGTTGCACGAGAGGGACAGTCTGTTCCGTGGTCATCACCAAGTATAGGCTTCATTTCTTCTAAACAGTTTTCTAGACTTACCTAATCCACGTCAAAAGTTATAACGCAAAATTGCGCGATATTCGATAGTCGTCCACGAAGCCATTATAGTGAACTTGTTCGAACATGACCTGCGGCAATACTGAATGCAATCAAATGACAACTGACACTAACGTTTATCGTAACATAAACAATCAAACTACGTGCTCGCGGCGGCCATTCGCCTTAGTATTATTAAGTATCTTAAGACTTTCAGAACACCCTACGTATTTTTTGTATCTGGGTTAGATACAAAATACCTATTTAATAAACTCGTAAAGTTATGTCATACTTACACCTCAAAAATGGTTACAACTTAAGGCTTCCGCAGACAGGCGCGACGCGACGGTGCGACACGATTCTGGAAGAACAATTTCCATGAAGTTTTCATAAAAAATTGTTCTACTAGAGTCGCGTCGCGCTGTCGCTTCACGCGTTTCTGCGGGATCATTTAAACTATTCAGTGGCGCAGCTACAATTTATCGTTAGAGGGAAGCCGAAGAAAACATTGTTCAGTTCTCATAAACTCAAACAAAAAACGGTAGATTTTTAATCTTATGATGACTATTAAACTGGTATTAAATATAATTATGTAATGTGATGTAATGCACAGTTACACACACACAGGTGTACCATATTATTTGACAATAGTAGACATTAAGAAGAGTGGTTGTTCCGAAGGGAAGCCGATTGGAATCGGGTTGTATGAAGGCTACGCCCCTGAAACTGTTTCATGTTGCCGTAACTTTATTCCGCGTTTTATCCGTTGCTGAAATTACCAGTACCGAATTTGTACACCTAATGTAAAATGTATGTCAAGTATGTATGTATTTTAGGTAACAACCAATTACAAAATATCAGACATTGTGCATACAGTTTTTTTGTTGTAATAACTTAAGTCTATGATTTTAATATTTGCTGTAGTTCGATCGTAAATGCATGGGCGAATGTGATTCTAGTTTGCGTTGATGAAATCGTCATCTAGTATTGTAATCGATATTAATCAATTATCTAGTTTTGTCTGAACATTGTGATCAAATAATGTAAGTGCGCTAGCGTTTATGATTTTAATAAATATTTCAGATTTGATCTTTGGTTCCTTTCTTTTCAAACGTCGTTAAAGACAGCTGTACTTTACTGAACCTTTAAAAGGGCGTAGTAAGTAAGAAATGCATTACATCGGTGTACCTTAATAAAAACTTGAGTACCGAACCGATTGATGATCGCTGATTTAGGCTGTTGGTAATGATGGATGCGACAGGGTCTGGCGAGGCACAGGTGTGCTACACGGTGACGCGGCGCGGGGCTCCCTCGCTTCTGGTGGACGGCTTCGGGTACGTGGCGCGCAAGCGTCGTGGGCCGCGCGTCTACTGGACGTGTCGCAGCCGCGCGCAGGGATGCCCCGCGCGGGCGCTCACCGTTCACGGAGCGCTAGTCGCGCGCGCCGGCAGCCACACGCATGCGCAACACGCTCCGGTCATCGACGAACATGCGCGCATCGAGAATCTTATTGAAACTATCGCTGCTAACAATTAACATGACTACGACTAATAATTCAAATAAATGGTGTTAATAATGTTTTAATTTTCTTTTATACGCGTGCTGTCATGATTATGATGTAATCTTATGTTTTTAATTCCAAACTGATCTAAATGCAAGTGTATTCCCGTTCGTCCCACTCATATAGCTCCCGTACTCCCATCACGAGTTTTTTCTTACAACTATCAGAGCTAGCTCTCCACCAGACAGCTAGAACTATGTGAAGATGATGTGCTATGAAAGATGAAGCGAAAACTAAAGAATAATCCACCAGCGATGTGATGTACCTACACATGTTGTGGTGTTATCACATTGCATCTTCAAGCGAGAACACGAAGCGAGTCGGAGTCTAGCTAGATGCTAATGATCCATAACTGATTCTTACTCGCTGTACTAACCTACCATCATCTGGTTGCCTCATCGTACACCTGAATCGCAACTCTTTCTGGCTAGGCTACTAATTAGCTCTCGCACCACTCGCCTTGCCTAGCTCTAGTAACTAGTGGACAGCCAGTATCTAAGTTAAATTAGAGCTGTTGAAAGATAGAGTCTGAGTGAACTGACATAAATGTGCAATCATATCACTTGTAGCATGCATGATTTACGCGTTATGGGGTTACGGATAGTCATGGTGTTGGTGTTTTACGGATAGTCATGGTGGTGGTGTTTTACAGTTGAATTCGTCATATCGAACCGCGGGCGGCGGCATATGCGCCTTGATGGGTTCTCCTTTTATGCGGAGAAAGTCTTTCCGGAGAAGAATAAGGTGCGATGGCGATGTACCAGACGGACCTGTCGCGCTTACGCACACACGCTGCACGACAAAATTTTCGCCATCAGCAACGTACATTCGCACGAACCTCCAGGCGGGGGCCAGGGCGGGGCCCCTGCTTCCGAGAGGGGCCCGAGCAGAGGCTTCACGAACGCGAACCTTGCCGCTCAAGCCAAGGCTATCCTCGACGAGTAATACTCATTTATCTTCCACTAACGAGTCTAACCAGCTGCTAATAAATACAGTAAATACTTAACTTTGCATTGTATAACACGATGATTCGGTGTATGATTAACTTATGAACGAATCTAATAAGTTTTGCTCCGATATCAGGATGTATAAGATTCGATCATTACTAACCTTAAGCTATTAATGTTCAGTACAGGGCATGTTGAAAGTAATAAGGGCATGAAGGCGGGTGTTACTTGGACTGATAGTTATTAAGTAGTTGGCTTACAATATGTTCCAGCGATGTGCACAAATGGACCATTGTGAAATGATCTAATTTTCATCTGTTGTAAGTAGGAATCAATCTAGTCACTGAAATGTTATAATGATCTCATTGTGCATAACAGTACAAATATAATTAAATTGATATTAAGAAAGTAATCTACGTTTTAAATAAATTTTAAAGTAAAGTTGTGACCGATAGCAATAATTTTGTTAGTTTACAATAACTAAGCAATAGGTGTGCTTATAATTTTACGGTTACATATATTGTTTTTTATAACTAAGCTTGGCTGTAATAGGCATGAGATACCTATCATTACTACTAAACCGACGTTGAGTACGATATCCATTATTTCAGTTCATAATTATAATATCATGTTTCGCCATAAATAATGAACGTTAATTTTTGTGCTTTAAAATTGTACAATATAACATTTTCACATTTTTCACTGTTAATGTTTTTATTAATGCTTACGAGGGAAAGTGACACTAACTTGTTGCATGCTGCTTACAGTATGACCTCCAAATTTCTTGTACACAAAATTGATGACATGTCGTGTGGTTGTTTTATTAGACGACAACAAGTACGTGCGGTTGTGCGTGGGTCCGGGCGGGCGGCCCCGGCTGTGGGTGCGCGGGCGCAGCTTCTACGCGGCGCACACGATGCGCTCCGGCGTCGTGCGCTGGCGTTGCACCATGGGCGGTTGCGGCTGCAAGGCCTACACCCAAAAAGGAACCCTACACAAACTGGTGGGCGAACACAACCACGCTGGTCGCTGTGGACGGCGACCACCAAACATCAATCCACAATCTGCGCAGCTGATTACCTCTATTTCAGCACCGCCGTCAGGCTCCTCCTCCCCTCCTACTCCTTTGCTCGTCCCTCGTCTGCCAAATTTTGACCCCAATGCTTGGATAGTACGTTATTAGTACTATCTAGTAGGAAATCGTTGGTAGCCTCATATCAAGAAAGTAGTAATCAGTTCCGACTCGCGGAATCCGTATTAGCTTTCATTTGCGTTCTGGTGTTAGAGAGATAATGATTTTTGTTTTATAAGATTTTACTTCTACGTAAAGAAAAATGTAGGACAAGACTCAATTCAATAGAATTGATATGTAGTGGTCTTGAATAGTAAATGTGATCTCCTTATTTGAGTTCGAATGTGCCATAGAAGTAATTCTAGTGAAAACAAGTACAATGATTTACTTACCAAAAATTGTGATAATAAGCTCATACAACTACTTATAAACTATGATCTCAGTTTGTTGTTAGGATAGGCTATGTTGACTTGTATATTGTGTGTAGGTCGTTATTCATAAAATAAAAGAGGTTCTTTTCAAAGTATCAATTACCTCATTGAAAATATTATAATAAGTTTAAAATAAGAATTAGAAGGTAAATAATAGTTAAATTCTAGTCTTCCCCGTTTTAACTTTTTGTGATGTTATTGTTTGTAAATGTTTCGGTCTTAAAAATTTGCTCATCGTAAACAGAACTAATGCCAAAGATCTGTGCCAAATTTTCTTGCTCATGAAATTATCGTTTCTCCAAGAGAAATATAAAACAGTAATTTATTCCTGAACTGTGGTTTATTGTAAAAATACATACAAAAATAATTCAAGAGCTGTGTAATGTATGTGTAAATGTGCTAAATAAAAATATCGACACAATCAGGTTTTTCATTTTGGGTAGAATAAACTAATAGACACCTTGACTTTGGTTTTATTGCGATCTCCTATTTATTTGTGACAAATCTGCAAAAAGGTTTGACGAGTATGAACACTTCTCAATCTTTGGTAAACGATTTATTCTGTAAGTAAATGCATGCTTAGTTTTATAAGTGTTATTCCACGTGAAATGAAATGTGTGCTGTTTATAAAATTTTTCTATAGACAAACATTTTACGTGGCATAGCTAATAAGGTTAAGGTTTCGGTGGTGTTATTCGAATTAATACCTAACAGTTGTGTTTTTTTTGTTCAGCGCGCTTCATCCGCGCAGGCAAGGGTCGTCTACTTCTCCACCGCGGTTACACTTTCCGTCTGAAGAACAACTTGGCCCATGGAAGGAAGCAATGGTACTGCTCTTCGCGGCTCACATCTCGCTGTCTAGCTGACGTTAACACCGAGGGCCCAGAAGGACACGAGCGCATTGTACGTTCTCGTTATGCGCATAACCACGCTCCGCCGAACGTGCGTCGTTTCGCAGATGGGCGTTACGTGGTGCGCACGCCGCACCAGTCAGGGCACCGCGCCCCCGCGCCGCTCGACCCACACCACCAGCTGCTGCAGCTGCAGCACGCGCTGGCGCTGTACGCCGCCACCGCGCACGCCACCGCCACCGCAAACGCGACCGCCGCCGGGAACGCGGCGCCCGGCGGCCCGCCCGCGCAGTCCTCACCCAATGCGCTGCCGCCGTCTACGCAGCACAACAACTCTGCGAAACCGCTCCTCGTCGACACCCCGTGCAAGGAGGAGGATTAGACATACAAGAGGCATCACACGAACATCGATCGATTTTAATACGAGTTCACAATTAATTTATAAGCGATTTAATAATGATAATCGAGTATTCGATATTTTCTAACCGCCTTTTGGCGAATGTAGCATAATGGATGTAGATTTAAATATGATTAGGTAAGTTATGAGGGGATAAGGTGTCGTTTACTTAGGATTCAGCGAAGGCTATTGTTGGTTATTCAGTATCGGTAATGTGAATGTATGTCAGCATATAAGTAAGTGTTGTTGTGTATTGGATGTTACGACGACCAGTGACGGGAACACAGGACACAACCAGTAATACGAGTGAACACGTCGTGTCGTAATAGGTTAGGTGGTGTCGTCGAGATCCATAAAGTTATCCGTATAGGTGTGGGCTATTTATCGAATCGAATAGGGCTAGTAAAGATGTTATATATGTAAGAACTTCTGAATGTATAACGGTGTCAGCTCGTATTGATGTCAGGTTTAGGCAGGTGGTTATTATCCGGAATACGGCCGCTTTAGCGTTTGATTTAATGTTTACGACCCGTGCAGTATGCAGTATCATCCAGTAGCGCTAGGCGGACATTGCGCGATATTCACAGCTGGTCATGTCAGGCAGGACAGGTTGGTGCGCCATGCGAACGCAGCCGAGTCAGCTGTCGACACGAGTGTAAGTAAGGTCGGCGGCCGCGCGCTGCGGTCGCTGACGACGCGTCGGTGACTGATTTAGAGAAAACTCGTTCGGAATTAAGCAATATGACGTCCCCTGAACTGTACTTAGAATTACTTAATTTATTTTGAGAATTATAAAATTTACACTTTTCAGATACTTATTGCTACTTGGACATTTAGATGTCCGCCTCTTTAATCTATAAGAATTTTACAGTAGATATTCGAAAGGCATTTATGTCTTGAGCAATCGGCGTGTTGCTCTTTAGGATTGATTTAAAAAGTACTTAAGCTCAATCATCTACCTCTTCACTTTTATACGGGTTTTACATGTTAGTTTAAATTTTAAATTATACAATTTTATACAAGAATGAATACTCAGAAGCTTTACTCGAGTAAGGTGTCGTAGCGTAAGATTAGGTTAGCGTTAGACTAGGAACTGGCGCGCCGGGGCGGTCCGCCGCGCAGGGTCCGGTGCGCCTCACTACCTCTAGTTATTATCGAAACTCAACTACCTCTTTACTTAGTTTACTTTACACGATCGTTCACTGTTAACGACTTTTAAATTAATTAAAATTTAATGGGCTCTTTTTGAGACTTGTCTGAATATATTTTATGAATTGTTTTTTAACTACTTTGTTGCTCGTCGAAAGATAACAAATTCAAGAACGAAGGCGATGAGAATGAGGATCCGCTTTGTATGTATGACTCTGATTTAAGTACAAATTTTTACTAATTTTAATTGTTATTTAGATGACTTAGTTCTACGGGGGTCTAATGTGTGTGAATTTACTTAATATTGACCATTTTATATAAGCGTTATTATAGACCGTGTCAAATTTTTAACAGTGATGAATTAACGAATTTGTTACTCCGATTTATGACCGAGCGAGATAATTCGCGCGGGGAGATTTCGCAGTGTGTGCTTAAGCGACTGCTACACGCTCGCCAACCGCGTCCCGACAGAGGTGATCTTGGTGGTTTACCGGTGGTTTACGACCAAACATTGAAACAGTTCTGCCGGTCGCCAACCAAGGTCACCTCTGTCGGGTACGCGGTTGGCGACCATGTAGCAGGCGCTCTACTCTAAAAATAGCTTCAGATATAACGATGTACCAGTGTGTACTGTATCTGTGTGGTTTTGTGAATGGAAATGCTGCTGTGCCCGTTTCGTCTGAAGCTGTTTTGCCAGTTGTCATCAATATTGTCATCGTGCACTGTCCGTCAGTGTTGAACGTTTGGCACGCTCTATCGTACCTGATTACTGTCACTAAGCCAAAAATAATATGGGCGATATTTATGAAACCGTGGCGATAGTTAGTAGGTAAATGTAATAATTGTAAGTTTAATATGTATAATATATATTTTAGAGCAATGACAATATACGTCAATTATATAAGATACGATACGATTTATGAGTTAATATGTATGTATAATGGCTATCGTGAGGAGTTTTTACATCTTTTGCTGTAAATATTGTTTATTATATCCACGCAATATTTACCTCGCATTTATTGTCTCTCCTTAACTTTACGAATTTTTCGATGTTTGTATGTATCGAGGATGGAGTCACGTGCTGTTTCTATGTTTGCTCATGTTGTTAATATTATGAATCTCGTAGGTAGTGCATGATAACCGTGTGTTGATTGTTGACCCTACCGCCACGGCTTCGTCTATGTACCGCACGTCGAACACTCTGCTCCTATTTTAACTATCTACCTCAAAAACTCTAAATTGTTAACTACTCATATACAAGTCCTATACAACATTATTTTTAGTATATGCGAAACCTGAATATAGTTTGTTCAAAATAAGTAACTGCATCGATTCCAATAATTTTTACATCATGTTATATTTTGTCCCAAAAATATTTTAACAAGGTTACAAGTTGGACACCGAGTGACACTAAGTACTCTATCCGCAATCATACGCGCACAACACAGGTCACGGCAAGTCATAGGCGGCATTAGGCGCGTTGGCGCGGGCGCACAGGCAGCGGGGCGGAGTAAAGAAACCCCTTCAGTCGCCTGGATGCTACAGGTTGATGCACACATGTCACGCTCCGCGCGGGAGTGCGGTCGCCGTGGGCCTTTTTGTTTCGATTGATCTTGTACCTATCGTATGTAAAAAGTATCGTGCACCCATGTCTTTCTCATACACAAACGTCCAGTATACAAAAATGGCACGACATTGTAAGCAGTGACCAAGTCAATTATTGTAAAATAGTGATGACTCACATTTTGAAACACGCCAAGATGGTTAATTGTAGAAAGTAATTATTTGTACCTACAGCCTGCTGTGGTTAAGTAATGTGATGTTTAACACTTTTCATCCACTTTGAACTTGGCATAAGGTGCAACAAATCGCATTGACTACATTTATCACTTACGGCTGCATTAACGATTAAAGTACATAATAATATCTACGTACACTTGACCATTACGACAGTCTAAACCCTGCAAGTGTGATGGAAAATGTTATCACCAGTTAATTACAGTACAATCGCCGTACGGTTAGATATCTACTGCCAAATTATGATCAATGAGCGCAAGACGACGCTAGAGGCGCGGGCGGCGCGGGATTGCCGCGTGGTGAGCATTTTTTTGTACGGACAACCAGATAACATCATAAGCTTATAACTTTGTGATTTTTCATGATACAGTTTTGAAATTTAGTACATAGATTCTTTACATAAAAATACCAGACACGTGTTTCTGGTTTCGCATAAACTAAAACTAATCTTGTATAATTATTAGTGTAATTTTATACTTATACCATTATCTCATAAGATTTTTTAGTTCATGTACGGGGTATGTTTTTGTGAAATCATATTAAATTGTACTTATAAATAACCGCTAGTTTTATTTTACCCTAAACTTTCCTTATCCCGAGTATCCGTTACGGTCAGTTTGGTTTCGGGTCACATCACAATGGTGGTCTACTTCAGTTATCTGACGTGTGCTTCTCCCACAGGTATTAAGTTCTTGAAGTCGCGGCGCGGCAAAGTGATCATGATGGTGAACACGTTCCCCTTCTGCGAGGAGTCCAAGTTGAGAGACAAGGTCATATGGCGGTGTACTTCCAAGAAGACTAACTGTAAGGCGAGGATACACATGCTGGGGTCTAACGTGGTCGCCGTGAAGGGGATGCACAACCACCCACCGCGCGCCCTCTGCCTGCCTTCTCGGCGGCCAAACGCGCGCAAAGGAATTGACACCATCTCAGCTCCTGTTGCTGCAGCTACTCCAGTATCGACCCTCGACGCCCTCGTGCTACAGTCCCCAGAAATTGAATGACCTCTTTTGTTAACTGGCGTAAATAAAAGAGACAGCATTAATTTTCCTTACTGCTATCGTACTGAGCGTAAACTATGTTTAAGTATATTCAAGCAATTTAGACAATAATTTACATAGCTCTTAATGTATTGATATGAGTTACGTAAGTTTAAGAGGTAAACATTGTTGATTACTGTTTAGGAAATGTCGATTTCCGCGATGATTCCATTCCATATCGTATACTGCCGCCTAGATCACCCCTCTGGTGCTTTGGTATTCATAGATTGTATAATGTGATTTATAAAAATGAACTGAACTATTCATTATTTCACCGTTAATGTTTAAATGGAATGTATAGATATTTAGTTATGCACTATCGTTTTAATTGATACGTTCAGATGCTCGCCGAGCGCGAGCGGTCAAAACTCGATCACGCAATCAAGTGATGAATCCATCGACGCTGTTATAAAGTTCTCTTGAAACGTTAAAAGACATTAAATAGGTACTTTACATGCACTGTCAATGCGAACTTGTGATAAGATACGATCATTAGCTAGAATTAGTTTTTATATTAATTAATTTTTTATGTACTTATGGTAAGGTTATAAACTCAAATAGGTATTTATTACACGTTGATATTTTGGCGTTTGTTAAACCCTAAATTTAAGTAAAAGTGCCTTGTGTAACAACGGGACCATATTGTCAATTAAACTGATTGATGTACTGAACATTCCCTATTGAAAATTTTTGCTGTGCTTTATTATTATACTGTAATTTTGATATTATGTTTATAAATATCGATTTGAAAGACATCGTTACTTTTATCGAGAGTATTACTCCTTAAGGTTTAAATAATTAAAGTTTATATTTATACATACATCGTCTTTGTTTATTTATTTAAATAAAATCGTTATTTATGCGGTCATTCATTTTGAAGCTTCTAAAAAATAGATTTATAATCTTAAAAGTAATGTTATTATTTACAATTTTCATGAAGTCTATGCGCTGTGTTGTTTATAATGTCCATATTATTATCATGGCTTAAGGTGCATTTACATCTGTTCAACAACTGGCGATTTTGTGGATAGCAACACTGTTGCCGTTTTTTGAATGAGTCTTGCAACAGAGCGACGACCGTTCTACAAAAACTTTTTTACAAAAAATAAAACCGACTTCCAAAAAAAACACTACAAAGTGAAAAATAACTTTGATTTCGGAAGTCGGTGTGTTTGGTTTCGTATTTTAATTTTTCGCCACCGACTTCCGAAATCAAAGTTATTTGTCACTTTGTAGTGTTTTTTTGGAAGTCGGTTTTATTTTTTGTAAAAAAAGTGTTCATTTTTCACTGCCGTATTCGAATTGTATGGGGTACGTACCAGACCTACCCCACACAGTTTGAACACCTGCTTAGTAAATTACAGTGACAGGAAGTTTAATAACTTAGAACATCATCCACATAAACTAAGTAGGAAAAATTTGTGTTATTGAAGCTAACTCAAAAACCACCCAAGGAAAGGTATTAAATTTAACATGGAACCAACTTCGAGATATACCCTCCCGAATAAAACAAGAATTGTTGATCAATGTTGACCATAAAACATTGTTGAAAACTGTTGCGTACGACAATCCGTTCCTTCAACTAACTGTTGAACTAGCGTAAATGCACCTTTACCCGGCTATGCAACAGCAATATTCTACAACGTATCGTCTGTGAGTCAGCTGACAGGTTAAAGTAGCTTGATTGTTGTATGTCGAGTCATGTTGTTAATGTAGCCCTTTGTCAGGTCCCAAATCGGAGTCGCAGTTCAAATTTGGGAGGACATCACGTCGACAAGGTCCAGTCATTTCTACAGGAAAATTCACGTTCGTGAAGGATAGACAATTCCCTAATGGAAAGACTAGATGGAAGTGTTCTCACTCTGAAAAGTGTTCAGCTAATATTTACACCATCGATGCTGATGTGGTACTGTTCTATGACAAGCATGATCATGAGTAACCTGATGATTAGGGCTTCAATCTCAACTTTTAGTTGACGTTGATTATGTTTCTGTACTTAAACTGACTGGTCCCAAAACAAAGTTCTTTGTAAGCCTGGGTATACCTATATATGGACATTGCACACTATTCCGTCTCACCCAAACATACAAAACGTGCAATCTTCAGGTGAAACTATACCTTTTATTTGTAAAGTTATGTGAGACTTAAACCTGGAAAATTATATGGTTAATCTAAAGTTAATACTGGTTGTAACTTTGCTCTGCATCTATACAAATAAATAAAATTGAAGTGTCTGTTTGTAATGTCAAAATATCAGCTTTTTGCTAAATGCATATGACGGAATGCATATGCGGTACTTATAACTAAAAAACAATTTTTAAAATTTTTGTCTGTGTTTGTTTCGGCTACTCACCCAAACGGCTAGACCGATTTTGACGGGACTATCACTGACAGATAGCTGATATTATAAGGAGTAACTTAGGCTACTTTTATTTTAGAAAAAGAATTATGGTTCCGCGCAAAAAAAAAAAAATGGATGAAATTGATTTGAAAAATTCTTTTTGCATTTGATAGCCTAATTCTCGAGAATGGTTATAGACTATTTAACATCACGCTACAACCCTTAGGAACCGAGCAAAAAGTATAAAGTCAGAAAGAACGCTAAGCGAAAACGAAGTAATAACGCGGGCGGGCGATGCAACGCGGTGGGACGGGGGACGAGGGAGTTTTATCAAAATGGCTGTTATTTTAGTATAATGTGTATCTTACGACTTCCACGCGAACGAGGTCGCGGGGCACAGATAGTTTATTAATAAGGGTTTGCTATGTTTAACTTTTTTTGATGAATTGTTTCTGAATTCGATATAATATACATAAGTTTGGCGTTCCGACGTCATCCCGATTGTTAAACAAGTAAGATGACGTTCGCAACGCGCGGCCCCGACTAGAAGTAGGCCTGCCTTACCAAATAATGTGTTTATTCTTCATAGCTACGCTTTAGTAGCAAGAATTGAATCTATTTTTGCATCCATGTAGAGTTTACTTACATGATTCCTTTAGTTTTGATGCTTAGATACTTTTTTAATATATTTTTTATATTCTAAGGTAAATAAAAATACTAAAATGAATTCATTACATTTTATTTCTTACTTTGTCTTTCAGCACGTATCACATGTTAAATAAGAAACCTTCCCGGCACTTCAGCTTCTTAATTCCGTTGTTATTGTAGGCAAGGTAAACGCAGCATACATACCGACGGGGCGGGGTAAGAAGAACTTAGTTCTCGACGGGTTCTCGTTTTCTGAGACACTACCTGGTTACTGGGTGTGCGGTCGAAAGAAGAACTTGAATTGCCGGGCGACGGCCCGTACCAACAAGCGCGGGGAAGTCATCCGGTTCGACAACACGCATAACCATCCGAAACCCAAGTTCTACAGTAAAACTGCTAAGAAAATGATCACTCTTTAATATGAGTCCATGTTTAATAAAGAAAACTAGACTACGTAATTTTTCGATGTCCTTGCCTTGTTGATTTTGCTCGTAAACGTTTTTGTTAAAAAAAATTGCTAGTGTAGTGGCAATAATTTCTCTAAAGCGCTTTTGTATCATTATACATTATTTTAATATAAAAAAATCTTTATATTTTAGTGTTTAATTTGTGATGATTGATTTTAACCTAAGTATTTTACAATTTCGTTGAATTTAATTTTATCTTTAAGCCTTGAGCAACACAAAACTTTTGTTTGCGAGTGAAGTCTTTAACACATCCATTGTCAATCACGCGACGTTGCGTATCCGAATTTTTGGTACTTCACGCGATGTCGCGTAATGCACTCGTAGTGCTTTGTACGTAATGTATTATGTGGGCTGTAGCGTAATCGCAAATAAATTTCTTATGGGCCTCTAGGGAAAGGATTGAACTATCCGGAAGGGGCGTGGTCATTTGAATCACGCGTTTGTTTTCGTGCTACGTAATTACGTACTACCCCATTGGTTAGTCTGCGCACTGACACCGCTTAGAGTGCACGGCTTTCTAGCTATTTTTATTTCGTTTTGCTTGTATTGTATAAAGTATTGGTGTAAAATACCTGAATCTTCATCGGGAGATCGACGTCAGCAAAGTCACAAGTTGACTAAAGTACTCAAAATCACGGAGCGCACAATAAAAACCGTGGCAGAAAGGAAACTGCAGGCTACTGCTAGAAAAGATTGCAGAAATTGCTACCGTTTTAAAAAGCGAGTACAGACGACAATGGAATGTAAAGATTGTCCTGATAGTCGCCCATGTGCATGGATTGTTTTTTTTAATTTTACATACTTGCATCAAAAACTGAATTACCAAATATTGTACTCAAGATAGGTAGTTATCGTTTTGAGTTTTTTTTAGATTTAGATTATTTTAAAGATTGTTTTTTACTAGCAGCGTCCCGCGGTTTCACCCGCTTAAGTCTCGATCCCGTGGGGATATCGTGATAAAAAGTATCCATGTGTTAATCCAGGTTATAAACTATCTGTGTGCCAAATTTCATCCAAATCCGTTCAGTAGTTTTTGCGTGAATGAGTAACAAACATCCATCCATCCATCCATCCATCCTCACAAATTTTCACGTTTATAATATTATAGTAGGATGTCCCTTGATTAGCTACAAGTTCCTTTATTGCCAAAGTTAGTTGTTGATTGTATAGATTTCGGTGTGGTCACAGTATAGTTGAAATATTTAAGTTTTCCGTTTCTTTCATATTTTGCTAATTTTGATGTGCATTTCAATAAAAATGATTAATATTATCTATGGTTTTATGATGTTAAGAACACCTAATCGCGCAAAACTCTAGATTACCTACCAACGAACGCGACGTCGCGTGATGGGCATCCAGAGAAAAATGCAAACTCCTCATGACCTCTCATCCACTTGACTCCTACCGCTAGCCGCGTTAAAGAACTTCGTTCCAAAATTAAATAGGAGTCGATTGGGAGCTCGAGATTAGGTATAGAAAAGTATTACCTATTTAATCGTTTTTGAAGGGGCGATTATTGTATCCTATTTTGATTGGTGATTAAATTATTGCTTAATTAAACTACATGAAAGGAGGTTCTCAGGAAAAATAAAAAACCTTTTTACAAAAAAAAAAAAAAAAACTACAACAAAGTGAAAAATAACTAATTTCGGAAGTCGGTGTCTTTGGATCTGTATTTTAATTTTTTGCCACCGACTTCCGAAATTAAAGTTATTTTTCACTTTGTACCTAGACTACCTAGTGTTTTTTTTGGGAAGTCGGGTTTTTTTTTTTTTTTTAAGTTTTTTTATTGTATGTAGTGTTTTGTTTGTCTTTTTATGTAGTGTTTTTTGTTTTGAAAATCGGTTGTTTTTTTTTTGTAAAAAATATTTTTAATTTTTTAGTGGGTTAGTTTGTAATTTATCTAAATGTCAACTACTCATAATCTTTTACAAAATATTGCTTTTTCCGATGCAGGGACGTAGTTCTGGAGCTGATGGTAAAGTCACCATCAGCTCCACTTCACCATATGCATTGTGACCAGCATACATTGCTTAGCAACCGTATTAAAGTAATCGAATCGCACCCCGTGAAATACTTATTATTGAGTAGTTCCGGTGACCATCTGACGTCTTCATCATCAGTTCCACTTCACCAAATGGTGCTTTCCTACAGCAAAATACCCAAATCAGTGTACCCAAAGGTGTGCCTATAAAATTTGAGGATTTTCCTCGATTTCCATGGGATCCCCTCATCAGATTCTGACTTGGAGACAATGAGACCACCTCGAGAGAATACCCTTTCAAACAAAAACAATTTTCAAAATCGGTCCACAATTGACGGAGAAATCGGTAAACATACATTAAAAAAATACATTAAGGGGGAAGCGCCAAGGTAGCCCGCGAAATTCAAATTTTCTTACGATTTTTGCAATTTGCTGGTCAGTATTAAGTTATACGTTGATTAAAATATGATTCGCGGCCGTAACAAATATGTATTTACAGAATTATAATCATTAAAGTCATCAACACAACTCTCTAAGACCAAGTAAACCCCAAGAATTACTATTTCATGAAATCTTGACATTTGGGGATTATACTAACTTAACAAGTTTTATTACTGATTGTAATGATTATAATTCTGTAAATACATATTTGTTACGACCGCGAATCATATTTTCATCAACGTACAACTTAACACTGACCAGCAAATTGCAAAAAACGTAAGAAAATTTGAATTTCACGGGCTACCTTAGCGCTTCCCCCTTAAGTCGACATAGAACCTCCTCCTTTTTGGAAGTCGGTTAAAAAGAAGAAAAATACACCAAAAACATTATATTAATATTACTTCATGAGCAATAGGAAATAAGCACGTAATTCAAAACTTATTCTTTACATATTTAAATATACATTGTCTAAGAGTCGAGAAGCAAATTCCTTAATTTTTTTTTAATGCATTACATATATCACAATTAATTATTTGATATTGCGTTTATTTGGTGACATGGAACGCATACCTACTCAAAAGACGTCCTCTTCGACAATGCCGGAAGTGAAGAAAAATCTGCGAATAAAATTTTTTTCTTTAAGGGGGAAGCGCCAGGTAGCGAGCGAAATTCAAACTTTCACATTTTTTTTGCAATTCGCAAGTCAGTATTAACATGTATGTTGATTAGAATATCATTCGCGACCATAACAAATATGCATTTACAGAATTATAATCATAAAAATCAGTAATACAACTCGATAAGTTTGTATAATCCTAATTGTCAAGATTTCATGAAATAGTCATTCAATAGAATTACCTGGTCTTAAAGAGTTGTATTGATGACTTTATTTATTATAATTCTGTAAATACATGCTTTTTACCGTAGCGAATCATATTTTGATCAACATAGAATCTAGTAATGACTTGCAAATTGCAAAAAACATCAGAAAATTTGAATTTCCCGGGCTACCTGGCGCTTTCGCCTTAAAAGTGTTTGAAATCTCACTAAGGTAAGTAAGTGCGATTTCTGCTTGAATAAAGCACAAACATAATTTAATTTATATGATTTTGGGTTAAAATAGATGTAAAAAAAGCAGTTTCCAGATAAATGACATCACATTATAACCGCGACAGAATCGGACGTTTAAACTGTCATATCCAATTGTTGGAATTGCGTAATTTTTTTGAGCAACAAGCAGTAGTTATATTTACCTTTTAATACTTTTAAGTATGAGGGACAGGGTGTAAAGTGCATCCTCCATAGAAAAGGGAGATCTTCCGACCAGACGGGTGTTGCATCTGGTGGGCAACTGCCCGACGTCGGGACGTTGTATATTATGCTAGTCGCGCGGTAATTTCTGATTGCGCGATGCAGGATTTTGCGTGACGTTAGTGTGATGCGTTCCAATGTGGCGATGTAGATTTGCCGCCACTTTTCTTGGATTTATGTTACTGTCTTTTATTGATTTAAAAAAAATACATGCATATTCCCTATTGCCGCTGTGTGGGTGCCTTGCAGCTGAAAATCAGCGTCAGGTGATACACCTTGTGTTGTCATCTGACATTAGGCTGAGCTGAGGCCCTTTTGGCATTATAATCATTGTTTTCTGTTTTTTTTTAATAGTTTTAAGGTGTATTTTTTGCTGTAATGACAATAAACGCATTTATCTTTCTTTCTTTTCTTTCTTTGCCAACATCCTCAACCCGGCTAAGCTACATATTTCGTAGGGCGAATTCTTGGGACATCTTTAGTTACCGTGTACCGATGCTGCAAATATAGACAATGAATAAGTGAATGCTCTGAAGCTGGCAATCTTGTTTAATCGGCAATATACAGGGTCAAATTAAATTAGCTAGCGAAACTCCACAAACGTGATGGGTATCGATATATTAACACCACAAAAAAAAGTTTTTTTTTTGGGGTCTACGACCGCTTGTTGTGTTGTTACTTGAAGTATGACTTGAGAAAATCTGTATTTTTTGTTTTTGTTTTATCGTGTTTAGATATCGATACTCATCACGTTTGTGAAGTTTACACAAAGAAAACTGATTTTTTAAACTGATATTTCAAGCGACTACACTACCTGCGGTGATGACTCCAAAAAAAAAAAAACTCATTAAATTAATTTATTTTTGTTTGATTATGTATTGATATTCATTACTTCTGCGGAGTTTCACTAGCTAATTCAATTTGTATAGAAGATTGTTAATGTTGAGAACTATCGCTAACTTTTGGAGGCCAGTGGTATAAGCTCGACTAAGATACCTACGAGTTTGAGGTCGTGGGTTCGGAGTGTTCGAACCCAGGCAGGCGCATGCACTACTTTATTTCATCATCACAGTGCTCACAACTATGAAGGGAATCATTGTGAAGAAACTGGCATCTGCTAGAACCAAAAATTCAAGGACGGGTGATATCGACCAACCAGCACCACTTGCGTGGTGGATTACGAACTACTGCCTCTCAGTGGGAGCATTATGGGCCGATAATGCTAATGATAATTTTACCTCCCATGCACTACATATTTTTAAGATGAAAATTTTGTTTTGAATGGTGCCAAAAACCTTTCATCTTTACCGGGAATATATTTTTGAACTGTAACACAGATCCTGAAGTTATTTTGTAATTTTTAGTAATACAAATACTAGTTTTAAAGATTAGGTGTAAAATAATTTACCTACCCGTGTGTAGTTCTGTTTTCATAAAATGTCTATAATTGTGGTAATGTTGCTATTTGAAGGTAACTACTTCAATCTGATTTCTATATTAATATTACGTTAATTTTTGCAGAGGCCTTCTTCTTACCGTCCAGGGCTGGAAAAATGGTTCTGATATTCCGAAACAATAAATTTTGGGTGAATAATCAGTATCGCGACAAGCTGAACTGGGCATGTCGTGATAAGGACTCCAAGGGTTGTCTCTGCAGAGTCCAGACTACAATGGAAGGCCGTTTCGTTCGCGTGAAGGGTCACCATACACACACACCAAATTTTACCCCTGATAATTTTAATGTCGCTGGTCTAGTCGAAAGTAAGTTTAAAGAATTGAATGCTCCTTTGGTGAGCAAGGTTCGCCACAACCTGAACGCTTTTGAATGACGAAGTCGTAACTGATTGAAAGCATCCAAGAATTTTTATATTAAGTTAAGAAAATTAATGATAGGAGAATAAAGTTCAATACGTTTTTGATTTTTGAAGACGTTTTATATAAGCACCGTTGATCCCTAAATGTCTACAAAGAAAGGGCATTGGAAGACCCATCCTTGTATGCTGTTATGTGGCATATTTGGCCATATTTGTTCACCCAGTGGCTTCAGTGGCTGTGAAAAACCATGACGTAGTAATCGTGATATTTACAAAATGCATTCCTATAAAAATATACGTGTTTTGTCTTAGCTTATTACTATAATAATCTTATTTGCTATGGAGAAGAATTTCAGGAACCATTTAGTATTTAAGTCACTGACTGATCTGTATTCCATTACGTTTGAATTAATGTAGTGCAAGCTGAAGGGGAAGTTAAATAAGTACTTTATGTTTTTGGCAGATATAATTTGTAATATTATATCTAATTTGTAATATAATTTGTAATGTAATATCATCAAATTATTTAATAATTTTCAACATATTTGCTCGAAAACTGGCTCGATTATTTTGCAAATCATGTGTACAATTGCTGATTTAGGTTTTAGGAATTTTACAACGTTTACTTGTTTTGTGGTTATTTGAATAGATTAAAAATTTGAGACTGTGAAAGAGCCGATTGACCAGAGCAGTTCGACTTTTTCCAACAATTATTTTGGCTTCCATATATTCAACAGCATTTTGGACATTTTATTTTGGCAGCGTTATTTGGAAGTCGTCCACACAGTCTCTTTTTAATCGTTTATCTTATATCCCAGCTGATAGTAAGCACCAGTAAGCACGGCTTACTCCTTACCAGCTTTATTAGAAACGTTGGTTAGGTTACTTCCGCTCACTCGCAGTATTATGTTCCAAAATGGTTTTGATTTCTTGTGTGAATCATAAAGTTTAGACGTTATGTATGTCTCTGAATCACACTATGTAGTGGAATGGATAAAAATATTAAATCAATTAATTATGCATCTATAAAAGAAGAGAGTATTAAACATGAATTTTCGACGCTGCACTATTTTAACACTCTCACCGCCATGTGGTCCGCCTGCCACCCACATAAATTTCGGTGCAGCAAGCCACTATAGATTCTTTAATTTTTACAGGCAGGCCATTTGGGCTGCCTGCGTACCACAACTAGCGTGCCAAATTCTATGACAATATTACTTGTTGCAACCTGCACATATTTGTAAGGGCAGGCCATACGTGTAATTAGGTCAGTTGCTCGCGCGCCGCCCACATGGCCTGCCGTAAAGGTTTTTCGCGCCAATTTCACACAGACTTCGCGCGCGTGTTTAGAAAATGTCGAGTTCTAGTGACTCTGATTATCAACCACCCTCATTTTACGATCGATCCGGGGCTGAATCGACTAGCAGTGAATCATGTTTATCTTCTGACGATGGTTTACCTATGAACGAGCCCAGGGAGGCGGCGCCAGCGTACACGCAGCCGCAGTCTGACTGGCATCTACCTAACGGATCGCGGCAAAAGCAGTTTACATTGCCTTACATTGTTTACACAGCTGTCACAAATGCATATATAATTTATAAGACTTATAAGCAACTAAGTAGCAAGAAGTACAACATAACGAATTTTCGAGAAAATCTCTGCCTACAGATGTTAAGAATCACGTCTAATTCTAATTCAGCAGCTCGTGAACAAAGTCAAAGAGATCATAAATTCAGCAAATCATTGAAGGCTGATCACAGAGGACGACTTATTCGGCGAAGGTGCATATATTGTTATGAAAGGAACCGAGCTGCTGGACTATCTGCAAAGGACGCCAGAGACCGAACAAAAAAAGTGAATACCGTGTGTCTAAAATGCCCGACTCAACCTAGTGTTTGTGCTCAATGTTACGGAGAAATTCACATTTTCGTAAAAAGAAATTAAACTTTAATTTTCTATGATTATATTTTCATATAATTTCTCTTTTTTATTTTGTATCAAAACAATTTCTTTTCTTTGATTTCATTTTTCCTTGTGACAACATAATCAATAAAAATGACTTAATAAACTAGTTTTACTTACTCGACTGAACCTTATAAATTTATAAATATAGTCCGATTTTCATCGATTTTTTTTTCATTAGTAGCTCTTTCACTCACCAATTTAAAGCAGACGACACTGAATCTTTATCTAGTAAGCCAAGCTCTATAAAAATAAATGAATTTGTGGGATCACAGCGGACCACACGGCCTGCTGGTAAACTTAACGACGTGTCCCGCCGGCCGCCCACATGGCGTGCTGCAATAGTTACACAAAATCTAGCGTGGCGTGGTGTAAAAGACATTGCATGGCCCGCGCGCCGCCCACGTGGCCTGTTGTTCTAGAAAAACCTTAAATGTGAATGGCGGTGAGAGTGTTAACACGCTTTTTTATATTACTTGTATTCGTTTCTATTGTATTTAAAAATTACTAATACACCTTTGTTATTTTAACCTTTACTAGTCGAAATAATTAGGTTCCAAATCATTATGGACCACCAATCGACCGACCAACCAAACACCGAACCGACCATACTGGACCTTTCAATCAAACACTTGTTTTCTTTTTGTTAAACAAGTAGCTTAGTTGGCCAGTAGAATATGGGCATTAACTATTTCATGTATCTATTTCCTTTAGCTTTTTCCTTATGCTATTGAATTAGGATCTAACAGATAAGGCCCTAAATAGTATAATCAATTATGATATCTAATGTAATTTGAATAACCTGTTCTAGTTATTGTAGAATTTGTTCGATTCGGAAAAACCGTTCAAGATTCATAATCAATCAAGATTAATTATGAATCAATTCATCATCAAGATTAATAGTAAGACCTCAAGTAGTATTTATAAAAGTGTGTGTTTACGATACAATAATTTTAGTTTATACTCATTTAGTTTTAAAGAATTAAATGGTAACAATATTTTGAAAATGTAGTGTAAGTAAATATAAGATATTTTTGTACCCGATCGTTTTATTTGGGCGAGGAATCCTACCATCTCGATATGATCCGATTAGAGTGGTAGCGAAAATTTGCTTTCAGCGCAATGGAGTGTGTCTCGATATGGGAACCCAGTGCTGGTGGTGGATGGCTGGCGGTTCAGGAGGAACGGGAAAGTGTTCGCCGGCAGAACCTCCTGGCTCTGCATCAAGTCCGACCATGGCTGCAAATGCTACGCTGTCACCAGCAACAACTGCATCATCGCCATGGGCCACCACCACGAACACGACACCATCAAGAAGCGGAAGCGCGTTAAACACATCAAGAACAAACGCAACTCCACCATTCAAGTCAAAATGAAATCTTACTTCACGTGATAAGCTAGTCATTAAAACTTATGTCTTTCTAATGTTTGTATTTCCAAGTGATCGTAACTTCGTGAGTACACCCCACTTTGGCGCCAGTCGAAATTACAAAATTAACTTTGAGGAGTTAGAGATTCTTATAGGTAGGCTTTATCGTGCAATATTAAATTGTGATTTGAATTACAAAAAGTATAATTATTTAGTGCTTGTCATCTTATTATAAATAAATGATTTTTTTTTAAAGACGACTCCTTAATGTTATCATTTTGTTTTATTTGTCTTTATACCTAATGTCACGCCGCGTACTTAGTTTAGTTTTGCCGGAATTGTAGGTGTGAAACAGATGTGATAATTTATTATTTTATTATCATTTTTATTTACAAAACGTAGTTGGAAGCTGTTCAACACAGGCAGACATTAACAATAAGGTGATTAGTTGCAGGCACACCACCCGCCCCGGAGGCGCCGCCGACGCTGGGTCTGCCGTTTCCGTTCCCCTGCTTCCCTGGACAGTTCCGCTACTGCTTGAGCAAGAGGGGCAAGCCTGCCATCGAGGTGGGAGCGCACAGGTTTTGCTTCAACGGTCGCGCGGCGAGCGGCAAGGTGTGGTGGCGCTGCTCGCGCAACCCCCGTTGCCGCGCCGCCGTGCACACGTTCGGACTGCGCGTCGTGCAGATGAACAGTGCGCACACGTGCGGCGTGCGCGCCACGCCGCTCACGCCCATGTTCTGAGCAACACTGCTCAGGAAAACGACGGGCAGATCAGCGGGGCAATTGTGTAACACACTTACTGTAGGAATCGGTTTCATTTTGAGAGTTTAAAAACATTCATTGCGTTATTTACGTTGATGGGCAGACTAAGTAGATATTTCAAAGTGGGCCAGGTCTATGTACACTACCTCAAAAAAAGAAAAAAACCGTAGAATTCGGGAAAAATACAGATAATTCATTTAAATGTATTATACTGTTGTGTATGTATCAATTATTTTTATCGACTTTCAACATGGCGTCTCACCGATTCAGTTAGCTGTCACAACTGTGTCACTTCACAACAGTCAAACGTCATTAATCAATCAAAATGACAGCTTACCACCATGACGGGTTTTTGTTGTGTGTTGCAATTTCAAGTGTAATTTCTTGTGTTTTACCAGCAAGCAAAGCCACCTTAAAGTAATTGAACTGTTGAGAACTGTTTTAAATGTATTACACTATTTTTAAGTATAGTGTACCAGGACGTGGCCCAGGCTCCATACATTTTGGAACATCTCCTTTTCGAACATATGAAACAATGGATTAGCAATTTGCTTCAAAATCATTCAGATTGTGATTTATCTATCACACACTATCGTGTGTTACGCAATTAGGGTGCTGATTAGTCAATTTGTCTGTCAACGAAACGACCACCGGCGAACTAAACGAGGTAGGATACGGCACAGATTTTGATCTCAACGCTAGTACGAACGGAGAACGTAGGTTAGGAATAATTATTGACATATTTGATCAGGAGTTTGAAATATTGAATGTCATTTAGCTGGATTTAACTATTGTTTCGAGTGGAAAGTCAAATTGCTTTTGTGCCTTTCCGCCGGTGGTTTAGACTTGAACATTGTATACGCCTTTTGTCGATTACATAGGTACCTACATGTATACGCAATTGAGATTTTGCAAACTATAGTTTGCACGTTTACTCTCTTATCTTATTCTCCAAAGAGATTATTATGATGTATAACCTATATTATACTGTATTCAGTAGACACATTTAATTGGTAGATATTTTTGCGCTGTGTAAAGTATACGAATATATAATAAGTCCTAGTGAAGACCGTCTGGGTTCAAATTATTTGAGACTGAATTTTTCTGGTTTTGGTTTTTGTGGCCTTTACAAACAAAGGAAGCTTTTAGTGAGTTAAATAAAAACAAGATTTGGAAAGTTTCCGCAGCCACTATGCGCAAGATGGTCTCTCAAAGTTGATCGTTGGGAAGCCAGCTGGCTGGCAGAGCCCGTCTGTCTCAGCTCCGCTCTTCCACGCCGCACCGGACGGTCTAGTCATAGTGTACTGTACAAAGTGATAGTTCTCTTATGATATCCTAAGTATTTTTATACATTATTTTTTACATTTATTTTTTTACAATTTTATTCGTGAATTTGTACATAAAATTTACGGTTGTTGGTATCGGAGCGTGGTCTCCGAAGAGGTTGGTTTCGGTTTGACTACGAATGTCAGGTTATGTTGTCAGCGGGCGCTTAGGTCATAGAGGGAATGTTACGAAGTCATGTCATGTATACGATTAGGAAAGTAATGTGTAACAACTTGTTGAAGTAGGAACTGCATTTATTGAACTATTGACTAAATAATAATACTCATGTATACGTTGTAGTTGTAAGTTTGTTCTTTAGTGAGATCTAAATATTTTAAGATTTATTTTACATCTTTTTTATTTTACACTTTTTTATATTATTTTTTTGAGTACTTAAGCGTTTATTAAACCGTTGGTTGTACTTACGGGGAGTGTTGTCACAACAATCAAGTTAACCTGAAAGTTAACCACACTAGTTATGTTAAGTACCATACGAAATGTATACGATTATATGTTAACCTTGAAGTATTATTTTTAAAGTATTATTTTTATTGTGATAAGATATTTTATTGCTATTATTATGTTAAGTCGTGAAAGTATTATGGAATTATGGTAGCTATAAGCGGCGGTTGTCGATCAGAGAATGTTTATGCTGTGTAGCTGGTAGTAGAGACGCGTCTCTTGTGTATAGGTACAAAGAAACGATTATATTGCGCTGCAGTAACATTAGACTTTCATTTTGACACCTAACTTCCAATACCCTCAGCTATCAATCGACCGGCTACCGGCCGGTAACAATAGCATTGTGTTTCACCGTTTTTTCAACAGGATTTAATTAGGCCAGTGGTAATGGTGATTTTTCTTTTGCATAAACACCAGTTTGTTTTTGGCATAATGTTTTTTTTTTAATAATTAGCGTTCTGGCGCATAAGTGATAGCTATGCTTATAACACGAACGTAAAATATAACTTTGACTTCAATAGACATGCTGACCTCACATGACATCTGCGGATCTGCCTAGCCTTTTCTCAATGATGTTGGGGTCGGCTGCTAGTCTAACCGGATGTAGCTGGATACCAGTATTTTACATGGAGCGACTGCCTATCTGACTGCCACAACCCAGTTACTGGGTAATACAATACCCCTTGGTAAGACTGGTTGTCAGACTTTCGGCCTTCTGACGTCCCGTAACGACTGTCAGATCCACGAATGACAGCAGGGACCAATGGCTTAACGTGCTTTCCGAGGCACGGACGGTCTTGGTATGTAAACATGGTCACCCATTCACGGACCAACCGCGGCAAACGTACTTTAACCTGATCGATCGACCGGTGCGGCTGTTATTACTTAGCCACAATAGACAATAATGTTGATTAGTAGCCAAACATTCCTAATGTACCTAATGTACAAGGGAGCTTTGTTAAATTTTTGTTGCATGTAATAGGTGCTTATTTGAGAGACGGAGAACTTAAAAAATTGAAATAAAACGCAGAAATATTTTTGTAATATCCATGAAATTGGCTTTATTTGATAGATCATTTTATTTATGACATTAACGTTTGAATACAATTTCGGGCATGTGGCCATCGCGACTGGCGCGCTCATGGCGTAATCTGGAGGTCAAATTTCCACACACTCTTCGCAGTCAATCAGGCTGTATTACAGCAATGATACGTCGAATGTTGGCATCCAAGTGCTCAATTGTTACTTATTTATCGGCGTTAGACATGGGACTTTACATATCCCCAGAGAAAATAATGTAATGGCGTTAAATCGCACGAACGAGGTGGCCAGATTTCTTGAAATTAGTCGTTCGTCAAATGTTTCCTTTAGTAAATGAAGTTAATAAAAAAAGTTAAGTTTTCAGTAAATTAGGCCTTCGCGTCACCCGCGGCGGCCACATTCCCGAAATCATATTCAAAGATTAATATTGCCATAAAATTATCTGTCAAATAAAGCCAGTTTCATGAATATTAAATAAAACACGTTTCTGTGTTTTATTTCAATTTAAAGTTCTCCGTCTCTAAAATAAACACCCGAGACAATAAAGCACATTCTATATGTATCTATACAAGCCGACTTTGACGTTGTACTTCTTTGTTATCATCAGTCACTGATTTATTAGGTGAAACTTTGTTCAGCTTGTCACGTATTTAAGTGAGAAGCTTTCAAATCTGGCGCTATTTGACGTCGGAAATGAGTTGAGAGGATATTGGTACACAACTTTAAATGTACGTTTTTATTGCTGTTATTTGCTTTCAGACATCAAGGACGACCATAAAATAAGATACAGAACACACAGAATGTACTCTGAGTTTGATCTCAAAAGCGCCGTTTGAAAGTGTTCTGAGGTCGTCAGTGACGGTTTACAGAGCTTCTAACGTATATAAGATTCCATGGACCACATTAAAACAGAATGAAAGCAAGTATAGAACGCTATGAGAGAGCAATCAAGATGCGCAGATCATGATGCCCAAGATGGGACAACCGCTTGCGTTACCTGTGGAACTAGAACAAAAGTTATTGGCCTACATTATTGAGATTCAAGAAATTGGTTTTGTGCTCTCAGTAACTCAAATAAAACAAATTGCATTATCTTTGGCAAAAGCTGCGGATATAAGCTCCTCATTCAATGATGAAAAGGGATCTGCAGGCTGGAACTGGTGGGTAAAGTATAAAGAATTGTACGGGTTCTCGTTACAAATACAGGAAAAATATCAGATGGCAGAGCAATTTATTCAAACCCGGTTGTTAAGGAAATTTTTTACGAAAAATTTAAAAAAACGTTATCGGAACAATAGATTTCTCCAGATAGAATATCGAACTGCGATGAAACCGGTCTGATATTTGTCAACAAACCCCGCAAAATAGTGACAAACGTTGGAAAACAAATTATCTACAATAGAGCACACGCTGAAAAAGGTACGACAACAACGTTATTGGCGTGCATAAATGCGGAAGGATGTTTCGTCCCGCCGTTTATATATTCAAAGGTGTAAGAGTTATAGCAGAACTTACATGGGGATTTATGCCAAACATTAGTCAGATTTTCTCCAAAAGGATGGATGGTGATCTATTCTTGGATCAAATTCTTTGTTCAATGTATACCACCAGCAAGACCCGTTCTACTAATATTGAATTCATACGCCAGTTACACTGTGCCACCGGTGCTGGAATACGCTCGATCACAACAAATAATACTGCTCCCAATACCTTCACACGTGAGCGCTATTCTTCAGCCACTTGATGTTAGCATTCGTCAACCACTGAAAGTGACCTGGAGAACTGGAATAGGAACCTTCAAAATGAAAACTCCTTGCGCCATTCCCACGCTCTATGATTTCCACATCTTTTTTACTCTTGCTTTGAATAAAGTTTTACACCATCCAACATTCATGCAGGTTTGGAAAAATCAGGTATCTATCCATTTAACAGAATAGCTGTAAATCCACTTGCACCCTCAAAGTTAAGAGATAAACGCTTTCTGACATCGACAGAAGAGGTCTTATTTCATAAAGTTGTACAAGCTGAGTGAAACAGCAGATCTAAAAACGATTTTTTTGAAGAACGACCTACAATATAGTATACACAGCACCAGTTTCCCAGAAACTCACTGACCCGTTTGCCGCGAATCCAAAAAGCTAAATATTAGAAAAGGACTGTCCTTATAGGCAAGAATTTGAGGCTAAGGCCACCGTTTTTAACTGTGGTAGTAAGTGTTGCTTTGAAGAGGAAAACTGATACCGATTTTAGAATCCAAGTCTTCACGCCAGTATAAAAAAAATAAATACTTGGATGCTTTTCACAAAAAAAGTCAAAATCGCGATGTCTCACTAATTATATTCTTTTTACTTTTTGCTTTATTCTGGTTTCATTCAATAGTTATTGTAATTGAACAATGTTTCAATCATCGAATCAAACTAATAAATACCATAAAAGACTAATATTTTTAAACTTGCAAGAAATTATGCAGACGAAAAGAAAAATCTGAAATTATAGAACAAAAATGAATGTCCGTGGTAATATTATGTAGAAATATTATTTGAATTGACAATATTTGAACCGATTTAAGCAAAAATGATCCAACCCACATTGTCGGGGTTGTGGGTTGGATCATTTTTGCTTAAATCGGTTTATTTTGTGCTTTATAATTTGTTGATCACCTACTTGTAATTGGTGATTCGAAGTTGTAGTGAGGTGACCACCGAATTACCCAAGTTGACTATCTTTTGTAAAACGGGTAGGTATACATAATTAAAAGGCTGTGATTATTTGTGTCTATGTTCCTCACAAGACTGGTCAAAACTGGCTGTCTTAATAAAAAATAAAATATAATTGTATTGGTAATTTATTATTAATGATTTCGTCACGAAGTTAGGTGAGTTCACCCTACCGACTATCAACTAAACAGATAAGAGGACGAGACAATTGCTTTAAGTTCCTGTTCTATTAGACAATCAAAAGCCATCTAGAAACGGCTACCATTTTATGCTGAGCCATCTAGATTACAAATAAAAGAATGTCAATTAGAAAGTTCCAAGAAATTATAAGCTGTGTACACTTGAGACTCCACAAACGGAAAGAAAATTAGCTAAACGATTGCGGATAAGGGAAACGGGCGTCAATTTAAGGTATTTCTTGTTAAATGAATGATTACGCTGTATTGATTTTTCCCGCACCCCACACTAATTTGGTACAAAATAAGTAGTGAATGTGGGTCTGACGCAACAAGGTCTAACCGTGCCGTCGTTTCAGGATGGTTCTACATCCGCTCAGCGCGCGGAGGACTGCATTTAGTGGCCGACGGACATATATTCTACGAGGACGGAGGGTCGCACCCTCGCCGGGTCACCTGGAGGTGTGCGAGGTCCTACCAGAAAGCGGAGCGTTGTCAAGTTGCCTTATGTTTGAGAGACGGACGTTTGGTATACTTTCGGGGCTCACACAATCATCCGGCGACGTACAATCCTGCTAAGCATGAGTCGAGACGTTTCCAAGTGGATCCGATGGGCAAGTACAAGATAGTAGCGAGCCCGGCGCCGCGCGTGATGGCCGCAGTGGCGGCGCCGGCGCCGCTGGTGCCACCGGCGCCGCACGCCGCGCTGCTGCTCTAGGCCTGGCGCGACCTCCTCGTGCGCGGCCTGCTGGACGGCAGGCAGTGACGCGCACCTGGAGCGTCGCACCACCTGCACGTGCGTCACATTAGTGACCACCATTTGTTATTTAGTGTTCTTGTGTTATGAAGGAACAAAATTGGTTCATACGCTACAAGTACCCAAATAAGGAATTGAAGCCGAGTTTTGTTTCTTTGTAATTTCGGAAGCCTTATTATTTTTACGTAGTTATGCCAAAGGTCAATGTAATTCCTTTATATATGTATACTATTAATGTTCTAGGTTTAGTTTGGTATTTTTATTATACTTCGCCGGATGATTACGAATAATTAAAGTAGAGTGGGTCGTTCTCGCTCTTTCAACAATTAGCTCTGTACGGATCTCGAATACACGTAAGTGTGGTGTCGCAATACATTGGTCGATGTCTCTTGACTTTCATCAATCTTCCATTAAACATAGTACTTTGTGTGATATCAAACTAAACGTTGATATAGATTTTTGAGCGTATTTATACTGTACTATTTGGTAAGTATTGGAATCAATAAAACAGGTGGCTGTAGACGCTTTAACGTCGCCTTGTTATGCCTTAGCGGCTATTTATTAGGAAACTACATGATAGTATATTATAACAAACAGTGTATAACGTGAATGTGCAATATTCTCTTACCAAAATGTTTAGAAATTATGTATACAAACTGTATAGCTTTAATGATAGCGTAGCCGTCTTGTTGATGCTTTTTTATAAAAATTCTATTTATTGACCGCCATGTAGTGTGCGGAACGACTGATAGACGATGTTATGAAATACTCCAATATTTATGATTTGTATTGTATTTAGCTGTAGAGTAGACTGTGTAGACATAATATACCAGCTTATGAATGAAATAATAGGAGCATAGTTTTTATATTAGAAACTTATACGACCATATATTATTGTAGCAGTAGGGCGGGGAATCATAGAGCACTGTAACAGGTTTTCCGTAGTAACGTACGTACCTATATTGTATTTACGAGACATAATTAGGTAAGAATTTATTATTATTTAAATACTCGACTGGAATTAATTAATTAATACTCAGTACCTTTCAAAGATCTTATTTCCTATGCCAAAGTATGTTAGACATATTAGTTTAAAGTTGTTATTTTTTTTTTGTTGAATTAAGAGTATTATTGTACTGATTATACATTTATTTATTATCTAAGTTAATTATTGTGAAATTATTTACTTTTTGTTTATATTTATAAAAGACGTATACTGATCAATACATTTTTTTTATTTCTGCTCTCGAGAAGTTCCTTAGGGCCACGTTTCTCGCATCTATTCAGGGTATCAGAATCGATTATGTTTTCAGCGCTTACAGGCAGCGGGTCCGTTTTGAATCGACGCCAATGCGTGCATTTGGGATTCTATATATTGGAATATGGTTACCAAGTTATGTAATGTGAATGTTACTTCAATACACCGTGTAGAATCTAATGTTTGACTCTGTAACTTGTGTACAAATTCTTGGGCAGTTTTACCGTCGACGCCGGTGTCGGAGGACACAGAAGCAGAGTTACTGAAGATGGGCGGGTACTGGTACAAGTTGGATGGTTGCTACAGAAGCAAGCGGCGCTGGATGTGCGCACGCGGCTGCGGTGCCCGCCTACACACCAGCGGCAAGAGAGTTGTGTTCACAGAACTGAGACATTTCTGCAGGAACAATAACTACACCATTTGATGTACTCACTATGCTCACGTTTAGACTGATGGATTTAGGAAGTGAAATAGCTCTCTGCTGATTATTTTTTACCTCTATGTATTTGCATCAATATTACGAATGCGATCAAATAAAACGATTTATAATAGCCCTAAGATATTAAATTATGTTTTAATTAGTTCAATATTATTAATAGTTATGGATAAAGAAGTACTTACATCACCCACCGAAGCAACTGTCGTGATTATATTTTAGTGTTTAATTTTAAGAAAAAAGTTACAAGTTAAATACTTCGTTTTATTTTATACAAATCTTTGGTGTAAGCTGATTTTAAGGTAATTGTTTCATAACCTAAAAGATATGTAGTTAGTATGAGTGTCGAGTTAACTAACAATATTACCATATTCCAGTGAAGGTCATACACACGCACACTGGTTACCCGAAACTGTCGTTGAACGGTTACGTGTACCGTCCGCATAACGCGTATAGGAACCAGCCGAGGGTGCTGTGGTACTGCGCAGCCAGGAACAAGTTCCAATGCCCGGCCATCCTGCGGACGTACAACAACGAGGTGATCGCCGTGTCCGGGGTGCACAACCACGAGCGCTGACAGCAGCTGGCGCGGGTGCCGAGACGTCCGCGCATGCACGACGTCACGGCGCACCTGCGCAGGATTTTCAGACTGTACGGCGAACGTCTCGGCTTAAGTAGCAATCAAAATGCTGTATAGAACACAATTGTACAGCCAATGGGATTTATAACAGGGGCCTGAGGCGCGCGTCCAGAACTCTGCATATGATTACGAATATGACGCGCGCCCTTGATGCAATTTTTTGCATAGCAATTTATATATTTTTTAATGAGCGCTTGAAACGCAGCCTGCCTGCTGGGATCACGCCTCGGGCGTGTTACTAGTCCGTAACTCCGGATCATCCGTATGTCGTCATTTCAGAGAAGTGTCGGTTCTATTTATGACTTACCTTTTAAATAATTTTGTTACAAAAAATGACTACTGATTAGGCTAGTAGACTACATTAAGAATTATTGCGAAAGAGAAAAGTATAATCTATGTTATGTATGTGGATTACAAAAATCTTATAATGACAGTATGTAGATAGTGATTTATTGAATTTATATCGTAATATAAAGATATGTAGAAATAATAATAATGAAAGAAAGTTGGTTCTGATCTCGGGAGTAGTCGAATTTTTTTTTGTATTTCAATTTTGAAATCGAATAATACGTCTATTTTGCACAAGTAGGTACATACGTAACTACATAAATAAGCCTAATGTACACTTATACTACTACTACTTATGTATATTTATAGTACCTAACAAGTTTTTTTTAATGAAGTTAAAATACTATATTACATAGTACCTTGATCTTAATTTTAGGTCACATAAAGAGTATGTTCCTAAATGCCATGTTGTTTCTTGTCACGTTAAATGTTATGTATGTTAATTAGTTGCTGTGTAAGAGGCAGTCTTAGAACTAATAATAATGTAAGGTGTTGAGTTGCCACGCAACGCCCGTGCCATCGCCTCTCACAGCTCGAGGCTGCCTCGTTGAAAGCAATAAATCTAGGCATAATGTTAAGATAGAATAATAGACATTTTGATTAATTTCACATTAAGTTTAAACCATATTATTTGGAATCGCATAATCGTGCAGGTAAAGTTGTTCTGTAGAGGCAGTCTGCTAAATTTAATATATAGTGTATCTTGTGTATGTGATCTTAGTATTTTTGTCAATATGTATAATAATGTAGAGCTAAAAGCAATTTTGAATAATTCCTCAAAGGAATGAACTAACTATCAAAATAATTTTATTTCATATTTTAAATATATTAAATAATATGAATGTAATCATAGTGTAATATATAATGTCAAAGTAACAAAATGATAGAAAACATAAAATATTAATACAGATAGGTTTTGAGGATATTTTTCCCTGTTAGTAATTCTATATAATCAAATCAAAATGATTACTTTTCTATTTTCTACAGCTTTACTCTTTTTAAGTAACGTTTATGTGCAAATATTTATTAAATATTATACATATTTGCGACTATTATTCAACTCCAGCAGGATTTTAACGTATGATTAACCAAGTAGATTAACACTTGATTTAGTCGAAGAAAGTTTGATGAGCAATTAGAATCGCCATGTATGTTGTGAGCCTTCGAACGTTCATGCAGCACGGGTGCGGTATGTTCAGTCGGAAGTTCACCGGTACATTCTGTTGGCGGTGTTCTGAACGCCGTCAACCGAATGTCGGTGGTGACATGTTGGGTTTTGACACAGTGCCAGCAGTATACGTGCCTTCGCGGACGGGCAAGTCGCTGCTGCTGCACGACGGCTACACGTTCTACCTGAAGAACTTGCAAGCGCACGGCAGGAAGCAGTGGTACTGCTCCTCAAGAGACATGGCTGGCTGCCGTGCTGACGTCATCACGGCGCCCGCGCGCACCGCCACCGGGGACGTGCTGTTCCTGGTGCGCGGGCGCCACATTCACGCCCCCCCCAGCTACTACTTCACGCCTGATGGCAAGTACGTAAGAAAAAAGGATGTCTATCACAGGTATAGGTAGCGCATATATGCGATATGATTTAACTAAGTTTTATGTATTTTTTTACAGTCTATTCTTTTTTGTTTTGTCAAATCATTTTTTTTTAAATCTTTTATTTTGTATTTTTGTTTCTATTTTAGATTATGGTAAGCTTTTTGTATAGTTTGTGAAAATTTTGTAAATTGAAGTTCCTAAAGTTTAGATAACACGATTTTTTTTTAATCTGTATTTTTTTTGGTACTTTTATCGTACATGTTAAATGTTGATATTTTTGCTAGCATAGCGATTGTTTCAGTATCGTTGTCTACGGGTGAATCAACTTTTTTTTGGTTTAGTTTATCCATACTCTTTCATAATGCTGTAAACTGGAGCCATGAGCAATGGTCTCAAGAGCAAATTATTTGTCATGGAATACTAAAATGATCGTGTGACCATCTTGTAATTTCGTACAGTTTTTACGACTAGATCGACATTTTTTTTTGTTAAATGTAAGTAAAATAGTAGGTAATGTATTTTAAGCATACACCTGCCGGAGAAGAAATTCTATAAATATTAGTGCAAAACTGAAAACCGCATCAAAATCCGTTGCGTAGTTTAGAAGAACAACGCGGTCACACAGACAGGCACGAAAAGCGACTTTAATTTATATGTAATGTTTATTATTTATATAATTACACGTGCACAACATCAGGTTTAAATTATTATATATAACGCGTGGTACAGTAAAATTTAAAAAAAAATAAGAAAAGAACACGAGAAATTAACATAAGTAATGTACGATGATATTTTTATAAGAACATTTGGCCCGCCATTACAAAAAAGTTGATTCGCCCATAAATTGAAGTCAATTATAAAATGAACTTATTGAAAAAAAATTAAATGATTCAATCTAAAGCATTTTTTTACGCGATGAGTAAGTACTTACAGTTTGCCTAGGTTTTATTTTCTTAACTATTAAAGGAAGACTGGATCATATTTTCCAAAAAAAAAAATATTTTATCTTGGATTTGTACTAGGTACTTATTATACTTACAGGACAATTTTTTTATGACTATCCAGATTTTCACAGGGTGTTCTACCCATGAATATGAACAACTTTCATTATGGAACAAAGTCTGAAATCACGCAAAAATATCTGCTGTTGCATACATTTTGGTCGAGTAGGTATTGACTTTTGTATGAAACAGCAGATTATTTTTCGTGATTTAAGACTTCCTCTCATAGTGAAAGTTGTTCATATTCATGGGTAGAACACCCTGTGAAAATTTGGGTGGTGATGAAAAATTGCCCAGTATACTGACAGTATGCTAACTTTGTTGTAGAGAATGTCCAAGAAGTAGGTTTACGTTAGTGTCGAATTATGAGATATGTTTTTGTGCTGTGAAGAACATTTTTATAAAATAATACAAAATCCAAAATGGTGATTCAAAACCATTTGCTAACGTTCTTCAATGTATTCAGACTCTGCATGTAAACGTACTTATTGTGCATTCTAAGCCCGTAGTTGGGTATTTTTTGCAGTGTTAACTTGTCTAACAATGTTCGTTATCCTGGGTGGAACCAGGCTTGTATTTTTTTGTTTCAATGCAATGTTACGGTGACTGAGTGCCTCTCTAAATGACTGACGACAAATTAATACGTTACTTTGCGATCAGTAATTTTTTCGTACTTAAGTTTGAGCCCTTCATACAAAACGTATGTAACTACATGATATTATTCATTCAGGCATATGTAAACACGTGGCAGCGTAGTACGTAAGAGATAAACTAATGACTCATTCATTGTTAACCTAAACGTTAGTAATTCGATTCACATTTGTCATTAGTGAATTACGACATCATTTACATTGGGCATAGAATTTCATGAAATATTTATGAAATTGGTAACTTAAAAACCATTAAACCTTCATGGTTGCAATATTATTTATGTTGGTTTACGGAGGGTTTCACCACCTACATTATAAGCATATTTTTGAACTAATCCATTAGGTTTTACATTACCTTTAATATTTTATTCAAAATGTCAAAAGTTATCAACTTGCTTATTTTTCATTCTTGTTGCTCTTTTTAGAACCAAATAAAAATATATGCGAGTAGCTAAAACTTTTAGCGAAACAATATTTCACTTGAAAGTAGCGAGCTGTGAGAGACAGCGATGCGTATGCGTAGAGGCGAGCATATGAGCGGAGCTGACATTAAAATGCCTATTAATTTTTGTTTTGACAATATAATTTACTAAAGTTATTATTCTTAAGTAAAGAAATACTCTGTAATAGACTAGGAAGTTTTATTAAAGGGTATGAATGAATGAACAGTGTTTCCCTTAGGCCCACGCAATGGAACGTGATCGGGGGTGGCGTGGGCGGCTGACGTAGTAAGGCCCTACGGCTGCGTATTACGCAAGGTACATCTTTCGTTTTGTTTGTATACAATGCTCGGAAATTGAGGATGTTTTATGTACCTTTTCAGGTGGGACTTGGATTAAGACAGGTAATTAACCACGGTGATCAGTGGGGGTTGAGATGTTGCTTTAATTGTCTTTTTTCTTAGATTTTGCAATTAATTTAGAATAAGTGTACATTTTCTTTTGGTTTAGAAATAATAAGTTAATTTAAAGACAAGCTCGTTCTCAGTAAAACAAGTTTTAAATGTTTTAATAGTCCATATAGTGCTCAACGCATAACTTTTAAATTCATTAGTATTAAGTAATAACTATGAACTTATCAAATCTAATTAAGCGTTTTGTACCCATTATCTTCACAAATAATGTCTCAAAACAAGTGGTATAATATAATACACGCGGGCCGTTACTATCGTTGCAATATCGGATGTATTCGAGAGGACATGAATTGCGCAGTTGTGACGGATCAATACCTACAAAGTTATGAAAGAAGAAAGTTCCGCAGGGCTCGGGGAATCGCATGGGCGTGCCTCCATCTCCCGCGCTATAGCCTAGTTACGCCCTGTATGCCCTAATTTGACGTACTACCCTCACCCACCCCACGTGCGCGCCCGCTGCGTGCGGCGGCGGGGTCCGTGAGTAAACAGCGCGGCGTAGTAACTCGTGACGTAGCTTGTTTTGATACATAATGCTACTATGATTTATTTATAGATTGCCGCTCTCTACTACCAAATGATGTTTACGCTTATTATTTCTGTTGTGGGAACATAACAGCTCATTCTCAATTAATAAAACATTCTAATGAGCATCTAACGGTGCTGCGACCTTTCCGGACTGCATTCATCCGGCCTACGAGTTTTAGGTTTATCTGGTTACGTGAGCGGGTTTTTGAATTTATGATAGTTATTTACATTAATGCTAAGTAGTCATGGCATGGGTGCGTTCGTGGCGCGGTAAGTAGGGTAGCGGCACACACAACCGGGGCTGGGGCCGCAGGCTAGCTCACAAATTACTGGCTATGCAGATTTGATTTGCTACGTCTCGTAGCCTGGCACGCAGCCAAAGGCAACAACAGAAGTAGGTTCCCTTGCTTGGTTCAATAGTGAGTAAAGGTGCGCGGTGTATGTGTGCGTGCGCTGGGCGAGGAATTTGGGTAGTTAGATCTGCGGCTAGGTCCCGGGAGCACGCAGCGCCCCACGCGGCCCCGCGCCACCACGCGGTGTCGCGCCACGGGCCAGACATGCGCGCGGCGCCACTCGCATCCTGGTGATGGTGCCCCAATCGATAATGCCCCAGAATCTTACTCCGAGTGCCCCTTCCCGCTCCTCTCCCAGCCCTAGCTCACCATACCCGTCAAATTATAACATCCCATTGTAGTAATAAGGTCGTTTTTACATCCCCGCTTCCGCTAATGTTTCCGTTATGGTTTTAATAGTCGTTGTAAAGAATCTTTTGAAGAAAACGTTGTTTCAGTATTCTTAGAATGGAAAACGGCCTATGTTCGTTTTATATGTGCGAATGAATTATTAATGTAATGTTTATTTTTTGTAGATTTTCAAAGGAAATGTTGAGTTTGTGACTGTTTAATGCAGAATTATAAGTTTTGGAATAGAGTTGCTTTTGTTTTTCCTTGTATACTTTCGTTTATTGCACTATTGCACGCTGATGGTTGATGTTAAGCGTTTAGTGGAGTTGTATTGGTTGGATTCTAGCGTGGGAGTCCTCGTCGTGGTGCGTGCGGGTGCGGGTGCCGGCGTGGCGGCACCGGAGCGTGTCCATCTTGCACGCGCCCTCCTGCTACGTCACTGTCCACAACAGACACCTGTGTGATTGTCTCCTGCGACGACTTTGATCCTCATTGTAAACACGTTTTTTTTTACTAATAATGTGAGCAAATTGAATCGATTTTTGAAAATTACTTTTATCTTGAAGTTAATGAGAAACTTAAGAAATTATTTTGTATACATTATTGGAAAAGAAAAAAAGTGTACTTGCAGCTTTTTATAGTACAATTATTTCACAGTAAGTATATCTACTTACTTTATCATTATGTTTAAGGAACTAAGACTAGATAAAACACAAGTAATGGATCATAGACTAATATATGGTAATCGCACACGCACAATAGATTAACGAAGGTGGTGTAGGTACACAGGTACGTTTCATGATTAGCTCGTTTTTAATTAAAACAACGTACCTACCTACTAAGCAAAAAACAAGTTTTTGTTGTTTTCAAATCAAGTATTATCTACCTACGTTATTTTGTAGTACAAGTTTCCGCATTTAGGAATTCCTCATGTTACCTAGTTGTTATCATTTTCATAAAACAATGTTTTTAATTGATACATACTTCGGTAAATTATCAATTTATACATAGGTAATAGAAAGGAAATGTTCATAAATGTTGTAACATGTAAGTATTATTAATTTGTCCCCTCGAAGTCGTCCCACATTTTCAAATGGCTCCTATTTATTTCATAACTATTTTTAAGTAGGTACTTACATATTAATTTAAAATTATTAAAAAAATATGTGTCGAGTTGTTCCACATACAAATATTTGTAACAAGCTTCACTTTTTAATACTCAATCACGTTGAAACAGTATCAAACAGTGTCAGGTTATAAATAAGAGCACCGAGCTCGCCACGTGGCTTTAAACGTAGCTACAATGTGCCTACGTGACGTACCCACGATCGGTAAGTACATTCGGTACCGAATACCGACTACGGATAGTAAGTACTTACCGCAAACCTAATAGATTCTACGATGCCGCCCATATAGGTACCTCTAAAAAGGTTAAAAACAATTGAATTGTGTAATGTTTAATTAATATCTAAGTTTATAGATAGTCATGATATATCATTTATTTATTTTTTCAATACATTAATATTTTAGATAACAACTTATACCTAATTAATTAATAAAATAACAAAATTATATCCTAACTTAACTAAAACTATTCACAAACTAATATCTAAGTAGGTATTTAGTTGTTAAATATAGATTTTTGTTGTTCTACATAGTATTTATAGTTTTGTTTTTATTAATTAATTAAATAATCTGCCACAAATACAAGTTCAAATTAAAATAATGACTACTTAAGTTTAAATAAGTAACAAACCAGTGCTGTGTATTCAAACGATCAACTCTGAGAGTTAGCTCATCATTCATAACAACATAAAATATTTGGGGAACCAGGCACGCTAATCACGAGTATGGCGAGAGGTCACAGCTCAGTCCCTACACGCCCTTAGTTCAACGTTCTATTTTTAGTACAACTGAGGACGTACAGTCGTACAACCGACTGAGTACCTACGCACTGCGCATGTGTCATATCAATGAAATTATTTCTGAACATTTTTTATAGTACTACGCAGGGCTCCGGACCTGTTCTATCCGTTACGTAATCCATGACTAGCTTGTTTGTTACTTAACAGATGTGTTTTGTAATATTTAAACATATTTTTCTAACTTTAGGTTGGAGTTCTATCAAACCGGATCTCGGTTTAATTGTAGGTTTGATAAAACCGTGACATACTCAATCGCATTCCTCAATTATGTTTCTAGAATTTTGATATTAGGTAGCTGCATAGTTACTTGCTTAGTTTATAAAATTCTGTAAACAATAATATCAATTTCCAAAATGTGTATATCATAGGCATAAATTCTGCTTCCTTGATACAGGAAAACAGGGTGACGATGAATAAAATATTCCCTATTTATATTCTAGGCTTCTAGCACAAGTGATGCTTTTATAAACAAAAAAACAGGATTAAACAAGATGGTAGTGCCTAAACACACATCATTATAAATCACACACTAAAGATAGAATGTAAGTTTGTTTGCGATAGAAAAATATCTATAGATAGCACTGTTACCAAAAAACAAGCGTACTTGATTCTCTACCAGCAGGTGATTCACCAGATATCGACAATGTAAAGTTTTTATAGCGCTGCTTCCATTCAAAACAATTTTATTTTCACGCGAAGTTTTCCGCACCATAACTCATAATGTGTGGTAGAAGAATAAAGATAATTTTGTTAAACTAAGTTGATTTTATTTCACCATTTGTGTTCTTTCTTCATTGAACTGTGGTCTAACGACTAATTTGTTATTGTAAGGTACTCGATACTGGATACGTCGAAAGGAGCCCGGCTGTTGTACCACATGGGGAATACGTAGTACTTCGTAAATTGTAAAGAAAAGCAAGGCAAGCCCCGTATCCTGTGGTACTGTTCGAGTAGAAGGTCCAAGAACTGTTTCGGACAGCCGCCCAAACACACACATCCACCGAAAATGGTTCACTTACCATTTTATTAGAGCTACTGTGTTTTATGATCAGCATGTGGGAGTATGTTTGTAAGATTTAGGTACCTACAAGTTTTTAACAATGCCTCGTAGCATCTTTTTCCTAGAACGTTTGAATATCACATCGGCGTATTAAACCATTCGATAAAGACATTTTATGGGCATGTGACGTCGGGAAAATGTGATAAAATTTAAGCGCCCCGGGGACCCTGATGTGCTCCCCGCACCCCGCCGGTCATCAATATCTTCTTCTGCCAAATCTTTTACCAATTACCTCTCATTAGGGGAGGAATACGTAGAGGACGTTCTGTAAATAAATTAATATCAATATTAAATTATTCCTCTGATGGGTAGATAACATTATTAGTATTTTGTGCCAACGTTTATATCAAATACATTTTGTCGTTAAACTTACCAATTTAGATTTAAGGGATTTATTTATTTATTTAGGGAGCTAATATTGTTGATTCCCTCGGCTGGTCCCCTTAGGTCAGGCGATGACCTGCTACGACGATAAAATGCAAGATAAGTATGGTCAGTTACATAGTGACAATCATAATATTGTTAAAATGTTAATTCTAACTATTAAAAATATGTAGCATAATTACACTTAAATTAGTCCGAGAGTGTTCCGACTGCTGCACAGAAAATTAAATCGCATATCAAATTCTGCTTGCACTATGCACTTATACATTACTCGCACTATGTTCCTACATAAATAACGCGCGACAGCTCGAGGAACTAGTCGTTTACTTTAGTGAACCAAAATGTATTGTGCCAAATTTGTAACCAAATATATACCAGTAAAAGTTTTAAATCCGAGCCGCATTTCTAGTCCGTAATAATACTACTATCTCGACGCATCGGTCCGCACGTCTTTGTACAGATCTCTACCTGCCCGTTCTGGGAACTAAAAAAAGAACGTCTAGACGTCCTGCCTTTTGATGCTTTTTCTATTTAAAACATGTTTTTATGGAATACTTTGATTTCTTTCAATGTTCTAGCGCCAGGTGCAGGTAAAGGAACCGGCTTCAAATGCTTTTATTTGGATGTAAATATATCTTTCGTTAGTTTCACGTACCTAAAGAATTCTAAAGCGTTATTTTTTATCCAGTCCCTTGCTTTCGTATTGTAAGAATTCAAGAGACAGAATATTTAGATAGAGAATTGTAAGTTAGTGTATTGTTCACAGTGAGGGGTACATACCATTTTAACAATATGATTAGCATATTGCAAATGGTATATATTGTTATGCCGTTGGAGATTTAAAATAAATCAAAAAGCGTTAAGATCAATCAACACAGAAATGGAAAGGCACCGCGCAAAACAATAAGAAAACGGTGTGCTTAGATAACGGAAGTTAAACATTTGTCTAGCTAACAGTTTGTTATAAAAGGAGATATTGTATGTGTCGCAGTTTTCCTCCTTGCCCCAGCAGAGCTTCAAGCGTCGTAAACAATCATGAACGAACTGTTTACACTTTGATTAGTGCAAGTGATTACTTGCTTGAAGTGAGAAGAGCAATAGTCAATAATAGTGTTAAGCATTTTTAACGCAGTCTAAAACTCACTCGACTTTTTTTAATCCAAATCAGTCTGTTTGTAGTCATTTTGTAGTTCAAGTAAGTACCTATGAAACAATAACAACTGTTCTCTCACACAATAAAACTGTTTGAGATAGTAAGAACCTGATGCATTTTGTTTTACTTACATTCTCTGATTGTATTCAAACATCGAGATAATCGCTGTTCACTGAGAATTTTTAGAAAGCGCTCCGTAATGTACTAGAAGAGTATTATTGTGATAAGGGCAGACAGTATTCAATTATAAGTACAGTTGTGAAGCTTAATAGCGTAGCTTCTCGAAGTAGTCGTGGAGTGCCTCAGAACGATTTCGTCATGACCCTATTGCCCGTCCAACTAGTAAACACCTGAAGAAGTACCACAGGCATTCTCCGTACATACCGTTACGGTGAACAAACTGGACAGCCGACCACTTGTTTAGTTCAATTGAAATGTTAACTTGATTACATTTTTTTCTCAACGGCAACACCGATGACTTGCTACCAAGGCAAAGTTCGATTTTGATCTCTATGTAAGGAGTGTTACCGCATATCCGCCTCCACAGCATATTTTTAACTCGCTGATTCGAGTTTAATGTACTAAAAGTTGTTTACTAAGGTTAGTATATATCTAGAGTCATCGTACGGCCGAATCATGGAATTTCCACGAACGCAGCGCGTTTATCTGAATAAGTGTAGCAATGACCTTAATGATTTTCGTTACTTTAACACATTGAATTTTTTTCCGAATGATTTTATATGTTGATCTTTTTAGCCCTTTCAATTTTAACGAGCTTGTTTTGTGTTGTCTATTGAATGTAACAAAATGGTCTCTTGATGTATGTACCTACATAAGTAGGTACGTATGAAGTATTTCTTTTTACTGTTAACGAATGAAAGTACCTACTACTAAAGATTTTTTAGAAGAGACGAAAGACGAATGCTTTCCATACATTCTCTTCAGCATAAAAGGACGGCGAAAGCGTGGGCGGCTGCAAGCGATATAAATTGGTAGGTACTCAAGATATATGAATAAGTTATTGCTTATTACTGCACTATAAATATAAGACCGTCTTGAAAGTTGATAATAAAATATTTAAGAGCTAATTTACATGAGCCTTTATGTGGATTGTCTCTGATAGTATTGTTGTTTCTTCTAGGTCTAGGGGGGAAGCAGACGTGCGTATCGATATTGTACGGATGTAGATACATCTACAGTTAGCTACTGTCATTCGGGTGGCGTTGGTTGCTAGGCATGCCTCCGCCCTAATATTTTTGTTCACATTAGGGAGCGTGGGGGGCCCACCATGCCAACCGTATGCATTTGATAATGCCATACATCATAAATACAAATAGTAGCGAGCTTTAAAAGGATCTTGGTTCAGAATTGATGATAAATGAATGCTAAAGAAAAAAGTTGGAGCAAAAGGTGGCTAAGTAGCTGCTGATTTATTTCGCAAGGACTTTTGTAAATTTTATAACATCTGGGTTTGTTTGTTTCTCAAGTAAGTACCTATTTGTAAATGCTCCCTTTTGGCTCTTAAGTTACTCAATCACAATATTGCTCTAAAAACCCTTCTTTCCTAACTACTATGGAAGTTTCTATGGAAATGATTTACATTGTTATAATTTTCGAAAATCAACTCTAGAGCTCCATTTTGAAGATGTAATGGCCCCTAATTATTTTGTTTTACTAACCAGTGTAGTTACGACGGATATGAGTTGACTACATTATACTATATAATATAGTTTATTTTTTGCCACACGTTTTTAGACCCTAGCCTTAATTGTAGGTTACTGTGCTGCCTAGTTAATATGCAGAAAAGCTAAATGCACTAAATGAAGTAGCGTTAGGTTTACAAGTGCCAACGACCTTTTACATAGAAAAATTACTCATATTTTATTTATTTTTTATCTGGTAGCTCTACTGCAGAGATAGGCTTCTGATAATCAATATCCGGCCTTTCCTATTGTATTGTACCCCATCAAAGTTCGTTTTCTTCGTCTTTATGTAATGGCTCCCGTGCACAATGACTGATGTTACCCCAACGTTAATTGATGGTTGATTCTATCTACTTTGATAGCCTTTTTGTACGATAATGGAACATGGGATGTTGAAGTGTGGCTTACATGGAATTATGTACGCGAACCATGAAATATTTATTAAAGCCTAACAACATCGATTAAAACAAAGAAACAGATATGGAATTGACTCAGACATTTCAATGTAATGGAAAGCAATGGAAAAAAATATTTTTCCTTCAATAACAGATAACCGTTAACTGCCGCATGATTTGTTATTTGGTCACAATTCAATAATCCAGTAATGATGTATTTTTATAAAGGTAATGATCTGTATTATTCTTTATACAGAAATGGCCGCTTTCCTGATCCCGATGTAATGGGATAACAGAATCATGTCTCATATTATTCTGACATTGTACAGACAGAAGAAAACAATAAATTATTTATCATGGAAACGGTGAAGACGTGTGTATCGTTCCGTGAGAATGGTCGTGTGCCATTAAAGCCAGGTAGCCGCCCCGTTACTTATTGTTCTGCCTGGGTATCATCTAATAGTGCTTGCCTACATTGTCTTTCATAATTGCATGGCTGAGCTAGGTACTTGGCCGTTGAAGTAGGTTTTTTGTCGTCGGATTCAAAGCTAAAATGGTTGGTTTGTACAATATGCTCTTGTTTTGTTTCGATGTTCAAAGAGATGCGATTAAATTAGGGTGAGGGGAGAAAAATGGAATAATGATTATGATAATGGCCTTAATTTAGAATTTAAGGTCTTGTACGATAGATAAGTATGATGTGATGACTAACTCAATTGTGAAATACTTATTTCAGGACTCTTTTTAGGACCAAAGTGTAAAACATTTCTTGAACACGCAATCTCAGCAAATATTTTGGCAGAAGTACACCGGCATTTACCACACCGCATCACAGTAAAAATGTACATTATTAACTTCTGAACCAAAAACATCGACTCTACAAAAAAAAAAAAAAGAAAAATTTCCTCAAGGTAAGAACTGAAAAAACAGGTCAGCTAAAGACGCGGTTCACCAAATTCCATTAAAGAAACTAAACTGCATCTGTGACGGTCGTTAAGTGAAGCATTAAGTTATGATGGTAATCTCTCTAACGGTAAAAAACTGCATTTTTTCAACTTGTTTCTCGTTTACTACAATCCGCATTTCGGTCACGTAATCCAAGTAATTATAAATACACTGTCATGCAGGCATGTTACATTCAATATGAATAGGAAATCTTGATATTAAATACAGGTACCGATATAGGACATAGTTGGAATATTAAGGAATTTGCGACACTGGCGCCCTCGGACGCCGCGGTGTTATTGACTCGAAACTGAACGGAAGAGTCTTCCTAGTGCCATAGTATTTCTCAAGGTTCCAGTATAGATGGCGTTGGGTGTCCGTGAACCCTCCGTGCGTCAAGACGTTTCAAGTTTCCAAAGACGTTTTGAAGATGCGTGCCGTGATTTTGGCGCTGCTTTTTTTTTCCAAGTGAATATCGTTTTTATTCTGAAAGATTGGTTTATTGTAGGTATGGATATTTGAATGCAAATAAACAATGTAAAATCAGTTACAACGTTAATAATGAAAAGAGTCTCAAATGAAAACTGTTAAATTGAAAGTAGGTGTACTTGCCTAAAAGCGTCGATAGATGGCAGTACTAGTTCTGAAATGACTTAGTTTCTATTAATGTAGGTATAGTATTAGCGATTCACATAGATGCAAAGTGTTGACATAAAAATAAGTACCTAACAACTTTTATTAATCTTAAGGTGTGTATTGAATGAATAAACTGGTACTACGTACTACATAAACATCATCGGTTCATCTTTGTTCACTGCTGGAAGACCTTATGGAAGCACATGCTTTCAATCACAATCTGAATGATTTTGAAGAATATTGCTAATCCATTGCTTCATATGTTCGAAAAAATTGTCTGCTCAACAACGTAAATAACGCAATGAATGTTGTTGAACTGTCAAAATGAAAGCCATTGCTGTGTGTTACAAAATTATTCCGCCGGACTGTTGGGTGATTCTTATAATGTCGTAATTATGTAATCAGAGAGAATAAAGAAAATGAAAACAGGTTTTTCTCTATAGGTACAGTCGAGTCCAGCAAGACGTAGGAAAATGACGTAAATGTTATTGTTGACTGCCTCGTTAGTCTACAGTCGCACGATTGTTTGGGGTCCGGGTTCGATCCCCGAGTCGGGCAAAATGTTACTTGGTGTGATGGTATGTTATGATTACACAACACATGAACTCTCCATTCCCCTCGCCATTGCAGGTACACTCTTCGTCATGTCCCGTCGAGGTAACCCCATGATCATTTACGAGGGTATGAACTTCATCAGGGAGAGGTCGCGAGGCCTGCGTACGCGGTGGGTGTGCGGCAAGAAACGGCGGCTGCAGTGCATAGCGACCCTGACGACCTTCGACGGAGCCGTCATCAAGGAGTATGGTTACCATAACCACAGTTAGCAGCTACTACACTTCTACACAACACGACAAGGGATGCTGTTGGTAAACATTTGTGCAATTGTTTTGTGACATGAATTGAAAAAAACACCGGCCGAGTGCATGTCGGACCACGCACAGTGAAGGGTTGCGTAGTTGGGATGGATCCATGGGTTTGTTTTTGGGATCACCCGAAAACATACTTAACATTGTAATTGTTAAACGTGTTCTACCATACATCAATATACGTCACGGTCAATTCTCCAACTGCAAATGTAAGTTTTGTAATCGCAAAAAAAAAATATTTTGTCATAAAACTTCAAATTAACGATTTTCGAACTTTTTCCTTTAATTGTGCTGTGACACCTTTCTTGCCAAAGGAGAGGTCAAAAGTGGTATAATATTCCGAAGATTTTTAAACGCTAATGTGATGACCTTAAGAAGCTTATTTATTAAGGTACTCGATTATAGTTAAATATGATTTTTTCAGGCGCCTGTTTTTGTAAAAAAGTGAAAAATGTTTCAGTACAAACAAAACGCACATAGCCTTTATTTATTTATTTCTATGCAATGTAATTATTTTAAATGTGTGTGTGAAATAACAAGAGACAATCACTTAGCATGAGTTTGATTGTGTGTTAGCAAATTGTGCCGATTATCCGTTCTTGAGCAGACGAATTTTTCGAACATCACATGAAGCAATGGATTAGCAATATGCTTCAATACCGATCAGATTGTGATTGATAGTGTGTTACACAATTAGGGCGCGGGAGTTACAATCTCTGTCGATATTAGGATGTTAATAAGTGGCAGTATTTTTCTAAGAATTAGGTATACCGACTGAAAAGCTATGAAGTGAACCTTCAAGGTTTTAAGTAAAAAAATGTTAACACATATTATTTATAATCCTACACTATAATTTGTAAATGTTGTTAATTCTATAAGAACTTTATGATTAGAAGCTGGTTAAAATGTGTTATAGCTCATGAATAATATAGGGATAATTCTACATACAAAAAATGGTGCTTGTTTTCGAAACCATTAAGAGATTAAGGAAAAAACAATGAATCGCTATAGGATGAGGATATCACCTCCTGTTGTTGAAAAGTTTGATGATTACAGGAATGTGGTCAATTATAAAACAAATGAGTAATACAGTTGGTATAAAAGCTATAGTTTATACCTCCTTTGTCTGAGTTGATACCTGTTAATAAACAACACTAGCTTACACAATTTCGCAACAAAGTAACCGCATATACTTTTTGATTAATTAGGCATTACTGATTACTAGTAAAATCATCAAATATCGCCATCACGTCAATTTAAATAAAAACAAAAATACACTGTTTATGGTCAAGTTACATACAATGCAGTATTTTATTATTTTGTTTTTGAGGGTACATAGAAAATTAAATATTTGTAGTCATTTATTACGTTTTATTGCTTAATCTAACTACACAATATTTTGTTGCTTTTCTATTTTGGGCTATTTGATAAACGTTCTAAGTACAAAATGAGTAAAATCGCTAAACGTGGTTGTGTTAATTCTCCAGATTTTTTTAACCCTTAAATGCATGAATTTTTATTTTTAATAAACAAAAATTGAAATCATTCGGGAAATGGGAAAAAAAACACTCCAAAGGTGGTTACATAAAGAGATATGAGGTTTTAAACATACGATGTAGATTTACATCGCTATGCATTTAAGGGTTAAATTTTAGTTTTTTTTGTAAATTTTGTCGTAATATCAATTTATTTTTTCCAATAAACAATAAGACGTATGTAGATATTTGAGGAATAAAAAATAATACTTAATAACTAAAAATCCGGACGTGATGGCGAAATTCTGTTATCGGATTTAGCTTCAGCTTTAGCGTTTTATCCAGGATACAATATTTTCGTTTCTGTTGCGAACCAAAACTGTTTTTTTGTAGAGTAGTGCAATTAGAACAAAGTGTTTTATTGTAAATGTACTTCGGTGAAAGTTAGTGTTTTTATTTAAATTAGTTTTATCCAGTAACTTCTAATGTAAAGGCTAGTGCAGACTGACGCGACGCGACACCGGTAGATCAATTTCCATGAAGTTTTCATAGAAATTGTTCTATCGATATCGCGTCGCGCTAGTCTGCACGAGTCGTAACGGTGCTTAATCTTCTCTCTTTAATCAACGAAACTACAGGCATATTTTAATTAGGTGCCTAATACTTATTTAGTTTCATATAGTTATGATACGTAAAGCCTATTCTTAATTGATGAAATATTAATTTAATTAATAGATAGGATTTTAGTTTAAATAAATAGCTAGCTACGCTAGCTAACTACTTCTTATAGAGGTAGGCAGAAACTACAGAACGCCTGCTACGATCCTTACTACTCCTTTTGCCTCGTTTACATTCATACATCTGGTTATACACGCACGCCGGTTGCGAGTACTACGCACCTGACTTTTCTGAAGAACATCACCAATAAGATCACTATATGTCTTCCTAGGGCGTCCCCTTCCGGCGTTTCCACTCACATCTGCCGTGTTGTACCTTTTGTTAGTCGACTTTCATTCATCCTCTCAACATGGCCAAACCATGTTAATTCTTGTCCTATGATAACTTTATCTAAACTCGTCCATACCAGAGGTATTGATGTGCAATCTAGAATAGGTAACGTAGATTGTCAAAAAGTCAAGTTTATGTTAAATACCCTTGATCCATAAATACCCTTTTTATTTATGTTTAACAATTTAAATAATTATCATAATTTAACTATGTATATTATTTAATAAATCCACTGACCCACTGGTATGATACATGTAATAGCGCTTATCAAAACTAGTTTATTACATGTGTGTATGATTTCACATTCACACGTCCTTCAAAACGGCTCGATAAAAAACTTGTTTAGGCCCTATTCATGGTCCATATTATTTTATTTACTATATTAATAATCCTTATTTGCATAAACAGGTATCTACCTACGATGAATATTTAAATTTCTATTACCTACGTATGTGTTATATTATAGATAGATAGATGGAATACTCTTTATTATGTACACCATAAAAATTATAGATATAAATATAGAAATTTGTAAATGCTGTTAATTCTATAAGAATTTTATTATTAGAAGCTGGTTAAAATTTGTTACAACTCATGAATAATATAGGGGTAAATTTACATACAAACACTGGTGCTAGAAACCATGAAGAGATTAAGGAAAAATAATAATAATTTAGTTTTTTAAATTCTAGCTTTTAAGCTAGGGTTACTATTTCTAGACTTGTATGTGATTTTCATTTTATTTAAAAAAAAAGTTGTTGTAAACTAAGATTAATAAAGGAGCGAATTTGGGAGAGGCCTAAATACAGCGGCGAACTGGTTGACTAAAGGTAATGTAACATCAGAAGGGAAGCTTACAGTATCGGGGTAAACGAAAGGCGGCTTTGTATTAAAACCTGGATTATATATTGGTCATAGAATTCATTCAAACTTACATGTTTACAACAAGATCACCGCTTGCAGCCAATCTGACACTACTGTTTTTACCTATTCTCTATTCAAATCAATGTTCGTCGTCTCGTAATCGAATCATTAATTTAAACTAGTGAAGATAGCATGCTAATAGCACGTCAGATTAAAGCCTCTACAGTACCACTATGCACAACACTCAGCAAGTAGGTGGGTAGGTACTTAGTGCCTGTAGGTACTGTACACTACAGTACCTACGATTCACGCATTCAACTACGTTGGTGGCCGCAGATGTGAGTGTTTTAATACTTTATTAGAAACAATCAAAACGGAAAATGTCAAATTAGCAGGAAATATAAAATTGAAATTAAACTAAGCTATCTAATCGGAAACTGCACTATTGGCAACCCTAATTTAAATAGGTAGGTACTTACTCATTAAGATGTAGGTACTAGGCTAGTCTGGTAATTATACGTGAACGTAATGACGTAATGAGGTATGCATCCAAGTGCCTTATAATGACTGTACCTGATGATAGCTCTATAAAATATGAGCTAAGCTAAATCTCTTTGCAAGTAGCCTGTGCAAGTAGTGTGCCTACAGAATGCAAATTGTAAGTGCTTATGTGACATTGAATTGCAATTTATTGTTATGTGAAAACATCGCTCAAGGCACCGCAGATCGGCGCGACCCGACGGTGCGACGCGATTCTGGTAAAACCATTTCCACGAAGTTTTCATAGAAACTGCGAACTAGAACTAGTGTTGCGTCGCGCTGTTCCATAATGAAGTTGCATGAATTGTTAAATACACTTGCGAGCAACCAAATTGACTCAACTACTAATCATGCATTTGGACTCAACTAGCAATAGCAAAATGGGTTTAGGTGTTTTCAAATACCATTTTCATAAATGGGAAAATAAATTTTTGAAAATAAAAAATATACTGTATGCACGGGTTGTATGGGGTTGAGTCAATTTGGTTGCTCGCGAGTGTAGTTGCCGATTGCCAGTTAAAAAAGTATAATTTATTCCATTTAGTCAGCAATCACACGGAATAGGTATAAATTAGGATTAAAATAATAGGTCTGTGTACAGCGTGTGCAGCGAGCAGTGGTAGCCCAGTGGTAACTTACGAGTTAAGCGTAGGTTCGAACCCGGGCAGGCGCTATAATACATGGTGTAATTTATTTCATTACCAATGCTCTCAAAACGGTGTAGGAAAACATCGTGAGAAGACTGGTCCTAGACCCAAGAAATTTAAGACATCTACCAATCCGCACTGGGCCCGCGTGGTGGACTGCAGCCTGCTCCCTCTCACCGAGAGGAGGCCTGTGTCACAGCAGTGGGAACGTTATAGGCTGATTATGTTGGGGTTGGCGTCCAGTCTAACCGGATGCAGCTGATTACCAGTATTTTCCATGGAGCGACTGCTTATCTGACTTCCACAACCCAGTTACTGGGTAATACGATACCCCTGTGAAAGACTGGTTGTCAGACTTTCGGGCTTCTGACGACCCGTAACGACTGTCAAAGATACACGAATGACAACAGGGACCAACGGTCTAACGTGTTTTCCGAGGCACGGAAGGGTCTTGGTGTGTAAAGATGGTCACCCATCATGAACCAACCGCTGCAAGCGTAGCTTAACCTGATCGATCGACCCGTGCGGCTATCACTTAGCCACAAACCGATTATGCTTATGCTATACTTAATAGGAATTAGAATAGCAAGAAAGCAAGTCCAATAGACTTGAATTTCGGTCCAATTAGGTTTAGACAGTTAGTAGATATTTGAAAACCAACCTACGGGGCAATTGCGTAACACACAGAATCGGTTTCATTTTGACAGTTCAACAACATTCATTGCGTTATTTACGTTGTTGAGCAGACAAATTTTTCGTACATATGAGGTAGTGGATTAGCAATATGCTTGAATTTCATTCAAATTGTGACTGATAGTATGTTACGCAATTACGGTGCTGTTGTTGGCATTAAAGACTGAACATAGAATGATCTTTATTATTTTATTAAATTAGACAAAACTGTAACGTGTTTTCGCGTGGTATTTTTTAAATGAATGGTATTTGTGTTTCACGAAAATTTGAAAACATTATTTTTTCGAATTAACATATCATAACAATTCCTCGAAGTGTCACCACCCACATTTCGCCAGATATGTTATGTTAGAATTAAAAACATAAAAAGTTGTTACGTTAGCTTGTGCATCGTTTTAAATATGATGCACACTCATTAACAAAAGTAGGAAAACACTATTCAAGGTTTCAGAAGAAATCTATCATTAGGACTAGTTAATTATTACTTGTTTCTTGCAAATCATATTATAAAGAGTGGTTTGAGGAGCAGAATAAATTTCCAGTTAATATCTATGGGAATTACTAACGTAGAAGAGAAAAATATGTAAATAAATCACTCACTAATTGTTTATTTAATTGAATAAGTGAGTTTTTAATGTTGTATTTATATTTAAAAAAAAAATATTATTAATAAAGGTGTTTCAATTATTTATCTTTTTTTTTTTTTTTTTTTTTTTTTTTTTTTTTTTTTTTTTTTTTTTTTTTTTTTTTTGTGGATGGGATATCATCAAATGACTTCTCCCGCTCTGGGCGGAGCGGGAGAGCGTGTCAGACTTTTACTGACTAAAACCCACCCGTGTTCCTTCTGTTGCCTGTGCCGGGGCCACGGTAACTCTTTCGAACATCCCGCAACCCTAGCTGGCATCGGCCCTAGCGGACCCCGTCAATAGTGCTGACATCTCTTTGAGGCGCGCGTGGAACACGACGCGCCGTCGACTCGGGCTTGGTCCTTACCGGACGGCGAGCTACCCATTGCTCGCCATCCGCAAGCCCGCGCCTACGGTGGCCGGGAATCGGCTGCCAATTCCCGACGCCCAGGGCGTCTCCTGCGGCGACTAGGGGCGTGAGGGCGCAAAGCTTGCCTCTCCCTTACGCGTCCCGCCTCCTCCTTCACGAGCATTACTGCTTCGCAGAAGGAGGTAATGGCTTCCCATGCACTCTCGCTCCGTACCATGGCCTGGACCAGGGCCGGACGCGAGAGATCGCCGCCGCCGATCGCTTCCGCGAGGACACGGCGGTGCTCCGCCCAAGCCGGGCAGACCTCCACCGTATGCTCCACCGTGTCCTCCGGGCGATCCACACAGTGGTGACACCCGGGCGTTTCCTCCCGCCTTATCCGGAACAGGTACCTCCCGAAGCACCCGTGTCCGGTGAGGACCTGCGTCAGGCGGAAGGTGAGGACGCCGTGGCGCCTCTCTAGCCACTCCTCAAAGAGGGGACTTATCGCCGCAATTGTGGCGTGCCCAGCGCTGGGTTGCGACAATCGCACTCTCCATGCCGCCATGAGATCCTGCCGGAGCTCTGTCCGCCGTGCCGCGATTTCTCGCGGCAACGGAGTTACTCCCCGGCGTCCTGCCTCCTCGCGCCACTCCCACATGTGCGCGAGGACTTTTGCCTCCAGATCCCAGATTATCTTTACTTGTTAAAAAATAAAATAAACGGAGCTTGTTATGTTTAGAACAAAATGTATATTTTATTGTAAATACTCAAATAGTGCTAAGTAAATAAGTTCTTAAGTTTAAACCCGAAAGTTTAGAATGATTAATTATTACCTTGTCAAATGAAAATAAAATGTATACATACGTATACGTACAGAAAAAATTTACCTACATAGTGTTGTAAAAAATATACACAAATAATAATAATTATGGTTATTGAAAACTTTTTGTTGTTTTCTTTTCTTAGCAACTAGTGGTTGAAGCTTCTTTTCAAAATGTAGAAATTATTTTTATTTATTTTTCTTACAGATGAATTTGAAGGGGCGCCATTTCGCGGCAGATTGTATTCATTCTATGATCTAGAAATTGCATTACATCACTGCTCAAATGATTAGCAGTGAGACCTTGGACGAAGTCATAGCAGGTTGTGAGTATCTTGCATAATGAAAATGTTAACTTGCATGCAAGATACCATTACATTACTGAGTGCAAGATACTTGAAATATGCAGCTTACGTCCAAGAAACTTGCAGAAACGCCGCTTAGCTTGCATTGGATTGCGGTCTACACTTTGACAACTTTAAAGCATCCTGGAAATTTTTATAGTGGTCAACGAAAAGCATTTATGTATGAGAATATGAGGTATTTTTGGATCGTAAAACGTATTGTGAGTAAGCAATAATTACAATAAGGTAGATATTATTTTTAATTGAGTGTTCCAAACTTCCAAAGAAAATTGCTCGACAATAATAATACGAATGATAATTAATTCGTCACTGATAAATTAGTGATCGATATTATGAACAATTATATGGATTGTTGGCTTAATAACAAAGTTTTTGCTGAGATATACTTGGAGGTAAGGATGTGTACTCTTTATATCTAACTACTTAATTCAATCTATACAAATAAATAAAATTGAAGTCTATTTGCAATGTCAAATAACAGCTTTTTACTAAATGCAAGAAAGTATATACGATACTTATAACGAAAAAGCAATTTATACAATTCTTGTCTGTCTGTTTGTTCCGGCTAATCTCCGAAACGGCTGGACCGATTTCGACGGGACTTTCACTGGCAGATAGACGATGTTATAAGGAGTAACTTAGAGTACTTTTATTTTAGAAAAATAATTAGGGTTCTGCGCAAAAAATAAACCCATGAAATTGTGAACAAAATCCGATTCAAATAAGGAAGTGTTGACATCCGCTCGGGTGAAGCCGCGGCCAACAAACAGCTAGTGTATGTATGAATTTAGAAGTGTATCATTGACTACTGGTCAAGTCAATGTGTTCAAGCACCCGAATCCTAATCACGTAAAAACTTTTAATGACAAAAGTTTTCATATTAACAAAATTAAATGTATCCGTATAATTATGATGCCTTGAGATGGCCGATTGGGTCAAAAGGTTCTGGGGTGGCGACCGCGTATCGGAAGTCGTTGTATTGGAAGGCCTCCCATCAGGTGGACCGATGACCTTGTGAAGACCGCAGGAATCCGCTGGATGCGAGGAGCACAGAAGCAACAGAACCGGTCGTAGTAGCGATTCTTTGGGGAGGCCTATGTCCAGCAGTGGTCGTCTTCAGGCTGAAATGTTGATGATGATGTTGATGATGGTGCCTTATGTTTCATACTTAGTGTTCACGATAGCATACTCAAGGCAATGCATATTGTCAAACTGCCAAAATGAAAGTTCTTGCCATTTTGAGTGTGTTGAGTACGCAATTACCGTCTTATTACAAAACGGCTTCTAATAGGTCCAAGCCCATTACGCCTTTGTGCTCATTATTGTATTATAAACTTTATTCAGAGCACGGTACTGTTCTTAATTCAGAATTGACAACTTAGACTCCTGTTTGTTGATTTTTGTAATTAGAACTTTAACTTTGTCAGAATAGAGTTCGAACTTCAAAAAAAGGGCTCTGGTTTAAACCTGAGTCTTAAGATAAACCTTGTTTTGTAATAAGCTTGCCGTTATGTTAGGGTTTAGAGACTGCAGTTTTGTCCTGTCCAGAACATTCGCCAGGTTATGGTTCTGTTTTTGCGAAAAGATTTACCGTATTTTGGTACTAATCTTTGCCACCGGCCATAAAACGTTAATTAAGTATTAAATTAGTTTCAATTATTTAATCGATATTCATAAACCTAGTGACATCACATTTAGATAATTTACGTTTTTAAGCTTATAAAGCTACATATATTTATCGATTTATAAAATTAATCTTGAAAAAGACAGAATATTAAATTACATCATAATATCTTGTTCTGTATTTTTATCTAGTCCTCTCGCATTTTAAAATTTATTTTTGATTTTTTTAATATACCTAATTGTTATTTGACTCATTATAATATTGTGCCTAAAATGTATTTAAACAGTAACAATTAAAGTCTTTGGTAGACATATAAATGTATATGTATGTAATGTAAATGTATATCTAAGCAGAATGTAAATCAAGTAGGTATAATAAGTATATTAATTATGTTTTCAGAAATATTATTGTATTATATCTTAAATATTATTGAAATCGTTATTTCCTTTTAAGGTTGTGAGTTAAACGAACCTTTAATTGTATAATTATTAATTAAGTAAGCTATGATTAGTACATTTAAAATGCCATTGACGAATGACGAACGAATGAAATGTCTCGACTATTCAATATACAACGATTCTTGTCATTGATAGTATACAGGGTGTGGCGTAAATAATGGATAATCCTGTATCTGGGAATGGAGGACCCCAAGCCCTATAATATAAAAAATTCTCAAACCCGAGAGTAATTTATTTGCAGAAATCAGATAGTGAAAATTCCTTCATTTGTGAATACGGTGGCCGAGGAAGTGACTAAAGGTGGCAATGAAAAATAAATTACTCTCGGGTTTGAGAATTTTTTATATTATAGGGCTTGGGGTCCTCCATTCCCAGATACAGGATTATCCATTATTTACGCCACACCCTGTATAAATAAGTGAATTAGGTATACAGTTATCTAATATAATAAAAGATAGTTTGCCCCAAGAATTAAAAAAAAACGCTTATTTTTACATACTATTAATTGTTTCTCTGCCTAACCCTTCGGGGAAACAAGGCGTGATGTTATGATGTTGTAATTAATTATTTGAAAAAAATATGAAATAATAACAATATAATTGAGACTAAAAGAATAAACTTGTCTACCTACTAGCTAAGTATGAAATTATCTACATTTTATTTACAGTTTAAGTTTTACCTACAGGGCCCTATACCACAAAACTTTACAAGTCTACAATTCTACAATAAAATGATAAATTGTAGAAAAAATAGCGTAACACAGAAATTACAAATATGTGAGTTACAAATTTACAATTCTCTCACATTTTTAATAACGTAACACCAAGCATGAGGGATATGTCACGACGACCTACATAACTGTACGATTTGTAGAAATACAAGTCTACAGTTCGTACAATTTATGTGAAGTTACAAGTTTGTATAAGTACTTTTAAGTACAAGCGTGTGTTAGATCGAGAGCGTGACTTCTTCTTGTATCATGCTTGAGATGTTCACAAGTAGTCTAAATTAAATATTATTTCACTGCAGATTTAATCACTCTGAATCTATAAATAAATGTGAAACTCGGTATGTTATAATTATGCTGCTCAATTTATTCGTTCTCTGTGTGTCCTAGGTTGCCAAAGTACTATGTATATTCTCTTCTTCTCTGCTACTGTCACTAGAACTGAACATTTTAATGGTTCCAAAATCGAATAAAATTGCAATATACTCTGACATACGCTTCGTGACTTGTCGACTTGTAGTTACAATTCTACTAATATGTAGACTAGGTAATCACTACAACTTACTGTTACATAAACCTTATTCTTACAATTGTCAGCTACAAAATTATAGTTTTCCGGAAAAAACCCATGTCGTTTGTAAATTTCTGTGTTACGCTAAACTGTAGAATAGGGATGATGCCTGGGTAAAAAAAAAAGAAATTCTATTTAGTCCGTCTCCCAGATAATAAAAAAATATTAGACATCTATTTTTTGCTTTATTATATTAATAAAAAATACTTACATAAAACGCATTAAAGTTGGGGAGGTTGGGGGCTCGCTACGTCACAAATCGGTATAAAATCTAGCAAGGCGTCATGGCACATTTTAACTCAATCTATCGCCGTAATCTTTTGATTACGTAAAAAACTAAAAAAATACGTGTCCAATATCCCTATCGTCACTACAATTTACATTATTTGTGAGGTTTTCCGTTACAATTGTGTCGCTTAGAGTTTTGTGCTACATGCACTTGAAAGATTTACAAATTTGTAAAATGTAAATTGTAATTGTAAAGTTTTGTGGTATAGGGCCCAGGTAGCAATGTTGGTAATTTCAGTAGGTACCTATAGGTAGGTTGTATGTATAATCAGTAGGATGACCTACGATTCTCTATGATGCAATGATGATAGAGATAGTGAAAAGTGCTTCCATTAATTATACAATTAATACTATTAAGAACGAGTGGTTTAGTGTACCTAGTTGTAATTTTAGATACCTTTTATACCTTTCGTGATATAAAACATTATTGTTCCTATCTATTCATTCAATTGTATTATTTATGTTTTGCCTCTTGTTGTGTGATTTTAATAAAAGCTTGCCATAAACCATTTTTTTCTATCTGCACCCCACATTTTATTGTTTTCAGTACAAGACTTGGACCAAAGTATTCAAAGTAACCGATTAACCGTGTTACTGGTCGCAGGCTGTTGCTATAACAATCATTGAGTTAAATTCTCATCTCAGAAAATGTGTAAAGAAATGTTATGAAAAGAAAGTAAATCTAAGTTGTGAACCAGGATCTGCGTCCCAATAGTTACTCTTGGCAGTGTGGTAAGAAGAAGATAAAGAAAATTGTAAGATGAAACTTTTTCATAAATCCATGGGGCATCAAAAGTTAAAAAGGGATCAAGTACGTTTGAGACTATCGCCGCAATTGAGGATTATTATTTTAACTTTTTTGGATCGTTATTGATTCGTTTCAGTGAATTTCACTATTTGAATAAAGAATTCTCTTTAAATTTTGATTAAAAATAGAAAATCAACTGTCAATCAGGATTCTTATAAAAATGTGTAATAGCGTTTTTAAAAAAACATTACAATTTCTGCATAGAAACTGGAATAAAAATGCATCGATATAGAGCGACATCATTTGACACGAGAAGTGATGATGACAGCCGTCGGAATGTCGCAAGCTGGTTCCAGGCAACGTACTGTGGCTGTTGCTCTTGGCACTACACAGAGCGTCATAAGCCGCCTCTGCACACGCTGTCGTATCACGGGCAGCATGGCCGAGCGACATGGAGGACGATCTAGCATCACCACTCGCAGACAGGACCGGAACATCCAAAATAGTGCTCGACTGAATCGTACCATGACCACCATGATATTGGCTACGAGGCTCCACAGCTCTTTAGACTTGTTTACGTGAAGTGGGTCTGCGTTCCCGAAGGCTGCTGAAAGTTCCACCCCGCAATCGTAGGGCCCGTTTACAATGGGCTCGCGAACACAGAAATTGGGAGGAAGAAGACTGGCGTTATGTTTGCTTTTCCGATGAATCTCGTTTCGGTATGTGGCCGGATACAAGACGTAGGTACTTGAGTTTGGAGGACCTCCGGACGTCAAGAACGTTTGAAATTCAAATTTTCTTACGATTTTCGCAATTTGCAGCTCGAGTGTCTGGGTGTATGTTGATTAAAACTGTTCACTAAACTTATTAGCACCAGCTGTATTATGTACACTTTCCTATGATCAACATTAAAGATGAATTGAATTGAAGATTATACTAATTTAAGAAGTTGTATTACTGACTCTCTAATGATTATAACTCTGTCAATACATATTTGTTACGGTCGCGAATCATATTTTAATCGACATACAACCTAATACTGACCTGAAAATTGCAAAAAAACGTAAGACAATTGGAATTTCGCGGGCTAACCTGGCGCTTTCGCCTTAACATTACAAACTTTTTGCAAGATACACTGGGCAAGGAATAAGAGCTCATAAAAGAATTAGTAGGGACAAAAATGGAGGCTGAGCCGCTGAGCGATACCACTGCAGCGTAAATACTCTTTTTACCTAGAGTAGAGAAGGAACGAGCTTTGCCAAGCTTCTTCTGCTCACGCCCGTGTTGGTGTCTTCAGGCTATTTAGTTTAGGTGCTGTGGTCTCCTTCAAAGTGATAAAGGGTATAAAAAAAAAACAATTGACATAATAAATATTAGCATTATAGCAATGATATTTTTTATTATTATGCCAAGCCACAGCATAACTTTTAAATGTAAAATTTAGCATGTAGGTATGCTTAATTTCAGCTCCAAGGAAAATGGTTTCATATGAGTATCAACGTCAATTTTCATTTTATATCGAACTCGTTCAGTCATGCTGAGTCATGCAGACATATTTCAGAGATGAATAAAGATTCTATCTATAGTTTTATTGCATGATCTGGTTCTGGTTTAATAGCTTTGTCGGATTATATTTGCATACTAACCGCCTTCTATAGGCTGATCTAAAGTAAATGAATTCTGACACAATCGAGGTCTCCCGGAATTAGATTCTAAATGTAGCCCTGTTACAGACGTCCAGTTCATACCCACGGAGAAGGGGAAATATATCCTCGTGCTTCGCGGCTACACGTACTCACAAGTGGGGGGCCGGTTCTTCTACTGTTCGTCGAAGCACATGGGGTGCCGAGCGCGGGTTCGGCTGCTGTCGGGGAAACTCGTGGCGTCTGCTGACGAACACAACCACGCGCCCCCGTCCCACGCCCGTTGCGGAAACGGCGCCTTCGTGCAACTCCGTCCCAGAGGCCTGTCCAACTTGTCGGGACTATCGTCAGCCATCCTCCCTTCCCCTATTTCTTCCCCAACTGTAGCAGCTCTAGCCCTTCATGCCCTGAATTTTCCCAGAATACTTCCCAAAACAGACCTGTGGTCGCGACCTCCTAATCCTGAAGATAAAAAGGATCCTTAAGCTAAGAATAAATATATTGAGCAATAAATTGTATGACATAGTGGTGATGTTCACTGATGCGTGTCGGGCCGGATTGTTATACGTTGTTGTTGACGATATGATTGGTAAGGAACTTATATGATAGTTACTTAATGTTGATGACGCTAAGGCCTTAAAATATTTGGAGAATATTGTGCAGATATTTTTTTTATCTTATTGTATATTTATTTATTTATTCAAAATCTGTATTAACAATAACACACATAAAGTCTGCCAAACTGCATAACAGTTTGTCGGCAGTTGTTCTCGTCTAGCAATGGATTACAAATTTTGAAAATTACTGTGCTAAACTTAATTACTAAGTAAACTATAGGTAGAACAATATACTTACAGTTGAGATTAAAAATCTCACATTTTACAAAAAGGCACTCACGCCAACGTGAGGTTTGTTACAAATATAGCTATGGACACAATGAGAGATAATGTTTTTGTAGAACGTTTCTAAGTTGGTCCTTCGACTTGACATGTGATATCAGTTTTGGGGGCAGCTTATCCATTAACTGGGCACGCCGCAATTGCGGCGATAAGTCACCTCTTTGAGCAACGGCTGGAGAGGCGCCACGGCGTCCTCACCTTCCGCCTGATGCAGGTCCTCACCGGACACGGGTGCTTTAGGGGGTTCCGGATAAGGCGGGAGGGTGTCACCACTGTGTGGATCGCCCGGAGGACACGGTGGAGCATACGGTGGAGGTCTGCCCGACTTGGGCGGAGCACCGCCGTGTCCTCGTGGACGCGATCGGCGGCGGTGATCTCTCACGTCCAGCCCTGGTCCAGGCCATGGTACGGAGCGAGAGTACATGGGAAGCTATCACCTCCTTCTGCGAAGCAGTAATGCTCGCGTAGGAGGAGGCGGAACGCGTGAGGGAGAGGCAAGCTTTACGCCCTCACGCCCCTAGTCGCTGCAGGAGACGCCCTGGGCGTCGGGAATTGGCAGCCGATTCCCGACCACCGTAGGCGCGGGCTTGCGGATGGCGAGCAATGGGTAGCTCTTCGTCCGGTAAGGACCAGGCGCGAGTCGACGGTGTGTTGTGTTCCACGCGCGCCTCAAAGAGATGTCAGCACCATTGAAGGGGTCCGATAGGGCCGATGCCAACCAGGGTCGCGGGATGTTCGAAAGAGTTACCGTGGCCCCGGCACAGGCAACTGAAGGAACACGGGTGGGTTTTAGTCAGTAAAAGTCTGACACACCCTCCTGCTCCGCCCAGAGCGGGAGAAGTCATTTGCTTCCTCCATTTTTATAGTCATTGAAAGTTCTTTATTATCTTTTCTTTTCTTTCCAATTAACATAGTAGGTAGGTATATTATTCAATGTACCCTAAGTACTCACATCAGTTTGTAAAGACTCCTGCAAACAGGTGCGTCATGCGACGCGACACAAAGGCACCGCTCATCACGCGACACGCGGTGCCTTTGTGTCGCGTCGCATGTCGCACCTGTTTGCAGGAGCCTTAAAGCCCGAGTACGTGTAGAATTTATAGAGTAGGTATTAAATATTTCTCACATATAAATAGGCCTTAGAATGAGCTGTGAATTTTTTATGTTGCAACGATACGCATCAGTGCACAGCGACGTTTACTTTAGTACTAGACTAGATCGTTATAGAAATCGAATGTTTCTTGAATTTGTTGATCTCTAAAATTTATGTATATTTCGAAAATTTAATGTTAATACCTAAGCTTCGCTTTCAGTGATAATTCAACGCGATACGTAATTCGGTGATATTTTCTGAGTAATAATTATAGTTATATGAGCCTTATTATATCTACGTTGATTCTACTTATAGGTATTTCTACATGTTAATACTTAACATTTCGTTTGTATATAAAATCTTATTTTTTAAATATAGACTGCTCCTTTATGAATGATTATATTGTGCTTGCGTAATTTTGGCATTTTTATTTGTAACCCTGTCTGGAGCATAACTAAAGTGTATATGTGTAGCATAATAATAGTCGTGGATGACTGAAGTGGGCGAACACCATTGGAGATTTTGTTGGGATTGTAACAAGTGAATTAGATTTATTCCTTTCTCTAATGTCAAAAACCTAATCGTTGTAAGAAATAAATATAGTGTCCATGATACTACGGTTTAACTTACGCATAATATAATACTAAGAATGTAAGTACATTTACATACGCTATAAAGAAAGGATGTCTTTCATTCAACTGAACTCATTGCACGTATCCACTGATCATACTATAAGCTGTTTGAAGAAGGAACATAACATCGGGATCTGTAAATCAAAATGAGGTATTTAAAATATTATCAACGCCTACCCGTTCTGGTAAGCAATAGCTTCTTACTCACAATATTTAAGATCTAACGAATGACAGTATTGTTGAGGTTATCCATCAATCTACATATTTGTAACGTAGCCAACTAGCTTCAGCCAGGGTTGCGGGATGTTCGAAAGAGTTACCGTGGCCCTGGCACAGGCAACAGAAGGAACACGGGTGGGTTTTAGTCAGTAAAAGTGTAAAAGTCTGACACGCCCTCCCGCTCCGCCCAGAGCGGGAGAAGTCATTTGATGCCAACTAAAACTGAAAAAGCCAACTAGCTTAATTAGCCTTTCAGTTAAGTCTAGCCTTGCCACTAAACGGCGCTGTTCAACTAGCGGCCTGAATGATATTCAGCCATTAAATTAAACTGCAAGGCAAATGACTTGGATTGATAACGCTTAACTACTTGCCTAGCCAAGACATTTAAATCTAGTTCCAGAAAGAATGCCGTGGACTATAGAAATTTCAGAAACTTCAATTTCTTTGAGGAAGGATGTGGCAAATGTCTTTCGGTGGCTAGGGATTCCAAAAATGTATTTGTAAGCCTGCTGTAAATCTGTGTCGCAATAACAGATGTGCGTTTTTAAAAACAATTAGGTAAATAGTTCGGCAGTTCATAGGTTAGGTTGGAATTGTGACCAACCACGCGCGAGCCGATTTGGTTGCAACAGCTAAGCCAGGTCACCCCGATCAAATGGTTAGGTTAGGTTAGAACTGTGAGCAACCGCGCGAGCTAAGCGAGCGGTGCCGCGGCAGCGGCCAGCGAGCGCTACTTCCAAGTTCGATTTCTTATCAACTAATTCCGATTTGTTACCACACGTTTATACGCAACTACCCGTTAAGCCATTTTACTGCTTAATATTTATTTAATTACCCATTTAAATATTTGTTATGACTCATTTTTATTAATTTTACGGTTCAGTTTTACTGCCGAACTTACTTGTTAATAAACATGTAGTTTATAATTTTTAATTTACCTACTACAGTAAATAACTGCCGCTTTAAATTAGTGCCATAAACAACTAAAAACGTCAGATATTTAATCTTTTTCGTCTTTTCATCACCCTATTGTATAAATGGCCTAAGCACCAGCCAGCCAGTTCACTAAATGTTGTATTAGAAGCATCGGCTGAATATCATTCAGGCCGCTAGTTGAACGGCGTCGTTTAGTAAAAAGGCTAGGCTGTTAACTGAAAAGAAAGAAAGAAAGAAAGAAAATAAATAAATTTGACTCAGGTTAAGGCAGATAATATTCACACACAAAAAAATAGCTAATTAAGCTGCGGCACATACATAAACTCATGCCTTCTTTCCATGGGGATAGGCAGAAACTACAGAACGCCACCTGCTACGATCCTTACATATTTTTTTTACCATCAGTCTATTTAGAGATTATAGCAGGCGACTGTAGGCACAAATCACAATGGTTACTGCAAGTCGAAAGTCTAACATCGATGACGTGGATAGTGGATACTCACCCTTGGAGAAAACTGCTGCACCGTATTAACATTAACATCACATACATATACGTTTATGCCATAGGTGTACGGTACTCAACGAACCGACTGGGTTCCAAGAACTTGCTTGTCGAGGGCTACAGCTTCAGGAAGGAGTACTCCTCAGGAGCCAGGGTGTCGTGGAGGTGTTCCAAGAGAGGCTGCCCAGCGACCGCGGTCACTCTCAACAATGAACTGCTGGGCACCAGATACTGGCACAAGCACTGACTAACGCGGGGACTGGACACGATGGGAGTTTGTTTTATTACGGCTGTAGCCGTTCAGTGTCCGACAAGGTTCTCCTAACTGGTCACTTATGTACGATTTAGAGTCCTTGCGCACTGCGAATAGTCGTGTAGGCTGCGATCTTGGCCGCAGAAGCTCCGACTAAGATGCTTTTGTTGTAGTTTTGCCGCAACTGATCGTTGTGGCCACCGGCCGCGTAGTGCGCCAGCGGGGCAATTGCGTAACATACTTACAGTAGGAATCAGTTTCATTTTGACAGTTCAACAAAATTCATTTCGCTATTTACGTTGTTGAGCAGACAAATTTTTCAAACTTATGAAGCAATGGATTAGCAGTTTGCTTCAAAATGATTTAGATTCTGATTGATAGTGTGTTACGCAATTAATCTGCTGGTCCCATTTATTGAAAATTGGAATGGATGATTTAAAGGTTGTATGAAATGAGGTTCTCTGTCAGATAGAAGGATGCTCTTGTCCATCTTCTGTTTCCTAATTATGAAGTTTAATCGTGAAATCAATAAAGATTTATATTTTTTACTGAAATGAATACCTACTGAATTGTATATTGATGTTTTAATAAATACTATATTTTATCAGTATTATTACGTGCTTTTTATTGTAGCTGACCTTTGCAATTCATCTCTATCTTTAACCCTTCATCAATTTAGTTTTAATCAGTTGGATGGTATTAGAATTGAAATTATAAAAGTGTTGTGCTTTTAGAAACAGTGGAGTTTTACACTACGGGTAGAGGTCAGATTGGGGCCGTGTTCAATGGCCAGAAATTCTACAAGAATTACCAGGGGAGTGACGGGACGGTGTCATGGATTTGCCGCAACAAGCATGTTTGTAACCGTCGGATCAAAACCCAAGGACGTAATATTATTTCCATGTCTGATAAAGGGCATTCACTTGAATGTATTGAGTTGGATTTAGAAGCCTATGCGGAGATTCAACGTGAGATGTAATTTCCACGGTAGGAATAAGGTTGCGTACTCATGTACGTACGGGTAATTTAAGTGTTGTTTTGTTTTGTATTGTAGGTATATACAGGATGGCCTATGAAATTAGGTCCAGAGAATTATATTTGCAAGCCCCTCTCCAAGCGCTTTCCGAAACACCCCCATGTATGATTAGCGATTATTTATAGTTTGATGTAGAAGTTTCTTCAAATTTGTGGGAAATTCACACCAGATTTTCTATTTTTCACTTTGAAAAACGTCTAGCTCCTAAACTATAAATAATCGCCGAACATACAAATAAAAGTTCAAATATTTTTTTTGCTTGTCGTTACATGGGCCACCCAGTATCTACATGTAAGTATATCCGTGCTGAGCACATCATCTTCATCATCCACAGCCCGACTTCACCCATTGCTGAGTTGATCATCTAGTTCAATACAATTTCACCGACTATCTAGCTATAGACAAAACTAATCATCACAAGGGCAGGACCGGCTCTTCTACAATTTCATATTTTTTTAGAGATATTTTAAAGATTTTTGAAGTCAAGTATTTTATAGGAATGTGCAAATTAGATAATGTAACAAACTTATGTGGATTTAACGTGATCAAATTCCTCTTTCTTGATTAATTAAATTCGTCGCTAGAGAGTTGAATCATACTTTTAGCCATTGTAATTTTATTATTATGTTGTTGCATTAAAATGTTTTAAACATAATTATTAGAGATCGGATAATCGGATGCATATTTACCTAAAGTTAATTTTTGGCTTAGAAATTATGGAAGCGGCTTCTTATTTTTTTTTCTTTCTTAATATAAATCCCGGGATTCCAGAAAATCCGGGAATGCAAAACTAATCGAATACATGGTATGGAAACGAGTTCTAAAACATGTGGTATTATTTATTTAAAAAATACCGAGACACCGGGATTAAATATTCTTTTGCTTGTTTACTTGAAATTCATTTTTAACCCCCGATGCAAATATATGTGTTTGTAGGGTGTAAGAGGAAGGGTAGTGCGTGTCGATTCTATAGTCAAAATGTACTAAATTTATCAATTCCTGAATCGAGAAATTTTTACGATCGATACAAAAGTGCATTTTATATTAGCCAACACCTCAACTTTAGGCAAATATGCATCCGAATATCCGATCACTGATAATTATACATGTCCCGGAATTATTGTACAACCTCTTTAGGGGTCATTGTACTCATCATTATGAACAACTTTTACTATGGGACTAAACCTGAAATCGCGAAAAAAAAATCTGCTGTTCCTTACATTTATGTTCGCATAATTCGTCTAAATGTAGGGAACCGTTGTTTTTTTCCACGGTTTCAGGTTTGGTCCCATAGTAAAAGTTGTTCATAATGATAAGCACAATGACCCCATCGCCGTATCTCTACGTTGACGTCGTGGTGGGGCTTGCGCGCTTCGAACTCTAGGTCTGTGCCGGTAGAGGTTACTTTGCCGGAACAGGTCTAGGGTGAGGAGCCAGACCAAGAGAGATACAGAAACCCGCAGGGCAGCATGTGGCGAGCTGCTGGGCAGTAGCGACCCCACGTACCCCATCTCCCGGGAGAAGTCATGTTCCTCATCTCTGGCTTGCCTTTATTGGCCGGCTGGAGTGAACACTGACGAGAACTGACCTCCCACCTCATTCTTGCCTTTATTGGCTGGCTTGAGTAGAGATTCGCAAGAGCAAACGTGCTCGGAGGAAGGAAGTAGTCCAGTAAGATGCTGGTAGGGATCTTGACCGTACTTCCGGGATTGTCCTGATAGCCGTGGAATACCTCTCCACTCCTCTTAAGCACCTCAAGACATGTTGCCCCCTTGTCGCTACGACACTATGTGCTAGCGACCGTTTCCGGGGGCCCATTGTTGAGTGTGCAAGTCACCCCCTGCCATTTTATCCGTGTATTGTATTTATCACACATTGGTCAGGCAGGGGCCAGTCCTTCCATAGTTTTAGATAACCAGTCCACTTTAGCCATCCAAACCCATAGCCCAATTTTTTTTTGTCTCCATATTCTGCAATAGTCCTACACCATCCGGGGGTTGTCCTTGGGTGCACTTGCATAGTACGCACAGGGATAATCGTCGGTTAGTGCCTCATTTCCATTGAAAGCGTCTAACGGGCCTCTGCGAGTTGGCTTCGGCCCCTCATATGCCTTCTAAAGGTCCGGGACCCTGGGGTCCCGAGAAATATAAAAAAAAAAAAGCACAATGACCCCTTGTCAGGCAGTGCGTTAATTCCGGGACATGTTGTATAAGTACCTAAACCATAAGGAATAAACATTTGGGCAAGGTTAAGGGCTCCTTCAAACAGGTGCGACTCGCGACGCGAATCGCGCGCGACACAAAGGCACCGCTCATCTTGCGACACGCGGTGCCTTTGTCTTGCGTCGCATGTCGCGCCTGTTTGTAGGAGCTTTAATACCTTGTTACTTACTCGAAGTTAAGAAATCTATATAATACCTGATAAATAAAAGTTTGTAACCAGATCTGTTTAGCCATTGTATCTAGTTTATAAAATTAAATTATCTGATTTCGGAGCGTATATTAGGACTATAAATTAAATAGTAATTGTAATCAAATTATTTATCTGTTTTATGTGTGATATAGTTTATAAATCGAGGGGGCGTTTTTAAGTTCGCGGAATGGGGAATAAGAAGTGGCAATAAATATACAAATTTATTTTTCCTTTTCAATATATTCACCTGCGACCCTAATGCATCTTTCTGATCTTTCAATTAACTTATGTATACATTCGAAAAAAAAATTTTCTTTGTCTGAAACTGCATCCTTCACTTCTTCATCACTCGAAAATTTCTTCCCACGAACTTCTTTTTTCGAGTTTGGGAATAGGTAATAATCGCTGGGAGCCAGGTCAGGACTAAATGGTTGAGCCAAAATTTCGAAGCAAACCTTCTGCAGGGCGGTCATCGTAACACGTCTCTTGTGGACAGGCGCGTTGTCGTACAGAAGGAGGACACCTTTGGTCAATTTTCCCCTTCTTTTTCTCTGACGGCTCACTTTAACTGCTCTAGGATTGAAGCGTAGTATTCTCTGGTCATGGGGGCCTACTCCCTAAGCAGGAAGTTCGTAGTTTTGGCCGAAGTTGCGGGCGTTTCCTACCCCGTAACACTTACGGACATAAGATTAGTTCGGTTTCCGAACTAAGAATGAATGAGAACACGATTTTACAGTTGTCCCTACGCCCGATGTGATTTTGCCCGTCCGAAAATTTTAATTTTACACTTGTTTTGACGGATTAACTACTTTCGGACGGGACCGTATCTTCGTTGACGGACTTAGGGAGTAGACCCCTGGAGACACCTTTATCTTCGTGATCAATCAACAGGATCTCTGAGTCCCTCGATCGGCCGTCCAGGCCGTGGGTCGTCTTCAAGTGAGTCCCTGCTTTGCTTAAAGAGGGTATGCCTCTTGTAAACCATAGTTTTACCCGAACACGAATCCCTGTAAACGGCTGACATATCTTCCAGCTTGGTTTGAACTGATTTTCCTTGCTTGGTAAGGAGATTTATAACAGCGCGGTACTCGATTTGTTCCATATAATGCATATTACACATTTTTATTCCCAATTGACATGTTTGGTCGACGATAGTTCAAAGACTGACCTAATTACGATAAAACTTGGTATTTCTACTAATAATGAGTTACTTAATTCGTAACGACTCGAATAAGTACCCCCACTAATTACTTAACTACCCATACCACGAATTTAAAGACGTACCCTCGTAATATCTGTGTTACGTTATAGAGGAATATTTATGTAAAGACCGAATAAATAACATAAATAAATTGGGCTTAATCTTATTTAGCAAAGTCACACCTGTAACAAACTTAGACAACAAAGTAGAGAGAAGAAAAGAAAATAAATTGATTCGACCCAGATTAAAGCGCAAAATATAAGAACAATAAGAATAAAACTTAATTATTATTACAGTATTGTGTAACAGTTTAAGCCGACCCCAACATAGTTGGAAAAAGGCTAGGAGATGATGATGGTGCAGCAGCTTACTAAAAATTTACCATGAAGTAAAGTTTTAGGTATCGTACAATTCTTCACGACGAACAAGGGGCAGATTGGAGCTGAGTTTGAAAGTAGAAGGTTCCACAAGAACTACCAGGGGAAGGGCGACGTGGTCTCCTGGATCTGTCAGTTCAAGAACTGCAACCGGAGGATCAGGACGCGGGGACAGTACGTCATCGAAATCTCGCAGAAGGAACACACAGAAGAATGTTTGGGGAGTGTGTATGAAGAAGAGAGATTTACTTACGTGGTGTGATAAATACCTGATCTGATTTTTCTGCAGTAGTGAATGAGATTTTACTATAGTGCAAATATTTAGGTACTGCCGATCTATTCTGTACATAAACATCACGCCGTGAACACTTAGGTGAAGTGAGTTTGAAGTGAGCGGTCAATCCCTAGTAGAGTAAGGTGGGATGACAGTTCACATCACGCTCACTTCACCTAAATTTTCACGGTGAGATCTTTACAGAATAGCACCACTGTACAGGCTGTAACATAACATGGCTTAGCATGAAACCTCTGCGGGATTATCTTTATTTTTTAATATTTTTTTTAATATACAAGGTGTAATTTTAAACAGTGTTAATCTCGTAAGGGGTCATTGTACTCATCATTATGAACAACTTTTACTATGGGACCAAGCCTGAAATCGCGAAAAAATAAACAACTTCCCTACATTTATGTTCGCATAACGCGTCATAATATAGGGAACACCTGATTTTTTTCGCGATTTCGGGTTTTGTCCCATAGTAAAAATTGTTCATAATGATGAGTACAATGACCCCTTAAGAGATTAACACTGTTTAAAATTACACCTTATATAAAAAGAAAAGTCCTGACTGACTGACTGACTCATCAATGCCCAGCCCAAACCCTTGGACCTAAAAAGCTGAAATTTTGCACAGAGGTTCCCTTTATAATGTAGATAAGGAATAAGGAACGATTTTTCGAAATTCAACCCCTAAGGGAGTGAAATACCCCGATGAAAGTTTGTATGGAAAATCTTAATTTTTCTTGTTTAAACTATAAAAGTTAGTATTTAGCATTCTGGTTAAAATTTTAAAACCACGTGTTTCAGCGTTTTTGAAAAACCATCCCATATGGGGGGAAAATAGAGAATGACATTTTGTAAGGAAAAATTGGTATTAAGCCTTTTGTTTAGAAATAAAGAATGAATGATGTTTTGACGTTATTGGAAAATCATCCCCTAGGGGATTAAAAATCCTTACTAACTCATCATCGCTCAGCCTAACTTTCGCCATCGCCAAAGACACTTTAGTCATTCAGAGAACAATACCTTTACCAAGTTCCGAACCTGTAATTGTTAAGGTAACTATATTTTTCCTAATTCCAACGGGATAGGGATTAAAGAGGATTTATATTTTCGCTTTAAAGTTGCCTTCAAATTTGGCATGCAAGTAGGTAATTTTCCGTTCCGTTATATGTATATTCCGTTACTATTGTTAGGTTTTAATATTTTTTTATCCTCCAGCAATCATAATATAACTATCAATCCGCGCGCTGCTCCTTGGATACTGGTTTATGCAGTGCCAGAAGACCTTGTTTACTTGGATTAACACATAGGGTACTTTTAATCCCGGTAGTACGTTCCCGTGGGATATTTTCCGGCATCCACGCGGGCGAAGCCGCGGACAAAAGCTTGTCTATACTTACAAATAAATAAAATCGAAGTGTCTGTTTATAATGTCAAAATAACAGTTTTTTACTAAATGCATTTGAAAGTACATATATGGTACTTATAACTAAAAAACAATTTTTTAAATGTTTGCTAGCCTGTTTGTCAGCCTGTTTGTTTGTTCCGACTAATCTCCGAAACGGCTGGACCGATTTTGTCGGGACTTTCACTGGCAGATAGCTGATGTTATAATGAGTGACTACTTTTATTTTAGAAAAATAATAAGGGTTCTGCGCAAAAAATTAAAACCCATGAAATTGAAAAGTCAGATTTGAAAAATTCTTTTTGCATTTGGTAGCACAATTCTCGAGGATGGTTATAGACTATTTACCATCACGGTACGACCCTTAGGAGCCGAGCAAAAAGAAAAAAGTCCATAAATTATAATAATGTAAAATCTAAAAGATTTTAATTGAGTATTCGGATTATATCACAAACAAGGGTTTTATTAAATTCAGATATTGTGATGTTTAGATTTATATAACCCTATTACTAAAAAGCAATGCTTAAATTCAGTATTTTACAACGTGTGCTCATATTTTTGCTCAAGTGATAAATTATTACTTAGACAGTTAAATCTTTGCATTTATTTTTATTATAGGCCTAGTCAATTACTCTGTACTAGTCCAAATTCCAAATACTAGCTAGATGATTTGGTTTTCCTTTTCCTAAGGATTAGTGTTCACAACGATTGTATTGTGTGTGATATGAGCATTTATATCAGTATTATAATATTAAGTATACTTAGTGATATTGATTAATTCGTACATACATATATACACGATGTAACATAAATAACGCACAACCTCTTAAGGGATCATCGTACTCATCATTATGAACAGCTTATACTATGGGACCAAAACGCTGTTCCCTACATTTTGACGAGTTATGCGAACATAAATGTGGGGAGCAGCTGATTTTTTTTCGCGATTTCAGGTTTGGTCCCATAGTAAAAATTGTTCATAATGATGAGTACAATGACCCCTTAAGAGGTTGTGCGTTATTTATGTTACACCTTGTATATGGATAATTCGGGTAAAATTATTCATCATAATTTATCTGGTAATGTTTGCTTTCAAAGTTTAAATGATTTGTAGTAGGTACTTATTAGTAGTGGTGTCAGCCTAATTTAATTGATCGAATGTGATTTCAAATAAAATGTTGTTTAGATATGAAGACTTGTGTTGTTTGAATTTATATTTGACTCTTGGCATTTAAATCATGCTAATTTTTCAATCGGAGATATAAATTCATTTTCCCTTTCCCAGTCATTGAGGGTTGCGGGATGTTCAGCCGGGGTTGCGGGATGTTCGAAAGAGTTACCGTGGCCCCGGCACAGGCAACAGAAGGAACACGGGTGGGTCTTAGTCAGTAAAAGTCTGGCACGCCCTCCCGCTCCGCCCAGAGCGGGAGAAGTCATTTGATGATTTCCCATACACAAAAAAAAAAGTCATTGTCTAATGTATTTCCCGCTATTAAGTTTCCAATACGATCTCTATTAAGGAGTCCATAATACCTCAAATTGCTTAGCATGATTCTCCGTTATATTGAAAATACTGCAGCATTCATTTTGAAATAAATATATGGTATAAGTAGCAGCGGCGAGGTGTGAATTTTTGTAAGAGAGAAGCCGAAGCGAAGCCGGTGTTAACTTACTTACTAATAAGTAAAGTAAAAATTAATTTATTAACTTAAAAATAAAAGTCTTTTGTTGACATAATTCAGATATGGTTGATGGATTACTGTAATCCACAAAACAGCAAATCAACAGTAATCCATCAACCATAATTATCTGAATAGAAGGAAAACATTAGTCAAGAAACTACTCAACTTCTGAGGCGCGTTTTCATGAATGTTAGAGATCGCTTTGAAGAGTGCCAAAGTCGCGAAGGACTACATTTGAATAATACATTTACATTTTTTCTACATTTTATAATTTTCAAAAAGTAGTTTTCCCATGTCATCAGTTTCAGATTTTGTAATTTGACGTGTATATATAAATATATTTGTTAATTTATTATGCGTCTATAAAATTTAGTTTTTTCTGAGACATCTTGTATAAAGGCCCCTATATACAGGCGCGACGCGCGACATAAATGTCGCGCCTGTTTGTAGCAGCCTTAAAGCTGATACTCTGTTTTTTTTTAAAATTTCCATTATTTTCACCGTAAAAATAAATTACCTAAACTGTCGGCGCTCCCTGCCGCCCAGCATCCCACTTTGTCTCGCTCTCACTCAGTCCGCGAGCAGTAGTGTGAGAGCGAGATAAAAAGTGAATTTGAGCTGAGGTATTATGGAATCTTAAGATTAGGACTTTGCTATTTCTTGGCTATAAGCGCTTAAGGGGGAAGCGCTAAGGTAGCCCGCGAAATTCAAATTTTCTTATGTTTTTTGCAATTTGCTGGTCAGTGTTAAGTTGTACGTTGATGAAAATATGATTCGCGGTCGTAACAAATATGTATTTACAGAATTATAATCATTACAATCAGTAATAAAACTTGTTAAGTTAGTATAATCCCCAAATGTCAAGATTTCATGAAATAGTAATTCTTGGGGTTTACTTGGTCTTAGAGAGTTGTGTTGATGACTTTAATGATTATAATTCTGTAAATACATATTTGTTACGGCCGCGAATCATATTTTAATCAACCTATAACTTAATACTGACCAGCAAATTGCAAAAATCGTAAGAAAATTTGAATTTCGCGGGCTACCTTGGCGCTTCCCCCTTAACATAGGTATGAAAGTGCGGTCCGGCTGCTGGGTAGTCGGTCAACATCCGGTGGCAAAGTATATAGGTAAGTATGAATGCTTTGACGTGTATCGGCACAAGCCAGCCTCAGACTTCGTCTAGGTCGGGCATGGGCCTAGCTTCAGCCATCCACACCTCAGATGTAAATCGTTCTAAAATTCTATATTATAAATATATTTTCAGCTTCATTTATAAAGACGACAAAAGGGACAACCATGCTTGTGTACAACGGGATACGTTTCTCAAGGAACTACCAGCACCAAGGAAGCGGCAAGGTGTCTTATCGGTGCAACAAGGTAGGCTGCTTGGCCCGCATCAGCACCGTCGAAAATGAGATCGTTATGGTTAAGAATGTACATAATCATTCTGATTAGAATAAAGAGCATGTTGAAGAAGGTATAAAATAAATCAAAATCAAAAGTCATTTATTCGAACTAGCCTAAGGATCAGCATTTTTTGAACGTCAAAATTACATATGACACTACCCCAAAACTCTCCAGCAGCACAGTTGCCTGTCAAGTTAGAAGAACTTGATTCTATACAATAGTATGTAAAGTATTAATTATTACGAAACACAAAATATAAAATTAAATTATTTGTCATAATTATGTCAGCTAGCACACGCCAGTATACCTACAAAAACATTGAAAACTATATACAGTATAGATTTTTGAGATGTGGCAGTACGAGTGGGTACCTTAAGCGTTGTACTCGTAGTTACAGAAAAACGGTCATAAGAGACTGTCCTTATTTTTTTGAGAAAATTTGATCCTCATTCACAGAATTTGAAAAAAAAAAAACATTCTGCAATCCACCCCGTACTGTTTTTACTGGAAATATCTCCTAAATTGCGCCAAAACATATTTATTCTATTTCCTTGCCTTTCACCGTGTTTTTGTAGGCGTGCAAATAATATCTGTGTACCAGCTATCTATGTACTTTTGTGTTTTCTATCTACCTTTTAATTAACACACGCATTATTAACATAGTGGCAGAAGATGGCGGCATCCTGTATCAGGATAGCATATTTTACTGTTAGGTACGTGTTCAGAATAATGACTGTGTGAACTACCTTAAATATTTTTGTGACTTATATATAACAAGGTAAATATTATTTGCACGTGTAAGTTGAACCTCGTTTGTGAGAAAATATTAAACAATATCACGCCCAAAAGATAGACCGAAAATTATAATAATAGAAACCTTAGAATTATAAGATACCAAACTTCGTATATATTTACATTATTTATAGGCCACTACAGCAAAAATACCATTTTTTGATCTCTATCCTGAGTTAAAAGATATAACTAATTTGAAAGTATGGAATGTTGTCAATTAGGTATGTGTGTTGTGTGTGTGTGTGTGTGTGCGCGTGCGTGCGTGCGTGCGTGCGTGCGTGCGTGCGTGCGTGCGTGCGTGCGTGCGTGCGTGCGTGCGTGCGTGCGTGCGTGCGTGCGTGCGTGCGTGCGTGCGTGCGTGCGTGCGTGCGTGCGTGCGTGCGTGCGTGTGTGTGTGTGTGTGTGTGTGTGAGAGGTATGACTGCGTTCATTTTTAGTGAAGTCTTGTTACATATTTTCTGAGTGTATTACATAAATGTGTGGCGGCATCGCCACAGTGGAACGCGTCACACTGACGTCACGCAAAATCCTGAATCGCGCAATCGGAGTTTACCGTGCGACTAGCATATATACAACATCCCGACATCAACCGTCGGGCAGTAGCCCACCAGACACAACACCCGTCTGGTCGGAGGATCCTCCCTTTTCTATAGAGGATGAGTGAACTTTACACCCTGTTCCTCATGCCACTATAAATGTATGTAGCCAAAGTACAGTAGGTTATTTAATATGATCAAAGTATTTTTATGATGCCTCTTGTGTTACCTTTTACAATTCAATAATGTAGATCTATTCATATATCATTCGATAAACTCTCTATACATACATACTAATGAGACCTTTTACTTTTGTAGTAGATTTACATTCTTCTTTAAACTAATTAACAACAAAATATTACGTAAGTATCCGTACTAAAAATTGGAAGCTTATAAAAATATTTGCCAATATTATTAATATCGTGATTTTGTTTACAGATAGAGCCCCATTGTTCTGTCTCTCAAGGCTTGGGAGACCTCAGCTGTGTCTCGGATCTTACCGGTACTGCAGGACTTGCGTGAAAGGGGCTGTGACCAAGTGGAGATGCACGAGGCAACCACGCGGCTGCACGGCTAAGCTCACCACCTCAGATAAAGTCATCATCAGGCACCTGAATGTACATAACCATTAGAGTACCTGACACTCCATTAGCTATTTCTACACTTTCTAATTATAAGTTAATTTCGTGACGCATGTCTAATGTGCGTACGTGGTTCAAATCATGGTCGCTAGTCTTTATTAAAACAAGCCTTATTTGAATAAGAAGTTACCCAAATTGTCTATACAAAACAATACATATCTAGGTATTAATTTATTTTTATATGAAACATTAATAATATTTATTAATAAAAACTAGTCAAGTCTGAGTAGAAATAATGAATTTAATAGAGGATTTAGGTTCACTGTATACATGTATTTAAATATTGTCTCAAAAGACAGATGTGTACGTAACTATTGGAATAAAATCATTCGTTTGTTATAGATCGTAAGGCAGAATTCCACTGGTCTGGTCGTGGTAGTCAAAGTAATCAAATACTTACAATAGGGCGAAATCGTTATAAACGGGAGAGACATTATGGAGATAAAACAAGATGGATTTGCTGTAGGGTCCATAGGGGATGTCGAGCTTCCGTCACCACCATTGATAACGAAATTGTTAAAGTTTTCAAAGACCACAACCATTCTTAGAATATATTTTTGATATTGAGAAAGTAAAAACGTCGGTAACGTGTTTAAATTCTTTGAATAATAAAGACTAAATTCTTAATTCATTTCTTAATTTATTTATTTTCTTAATTTATTTTGTCTTCTAGAAGTTTTATTTTAAACTAGCTTCTCCCGCGGCTTCGCTCGTGTGGAACTCGGAATTATCCCTCAGTTACTTTCTTATGGATAGTACCTATGGATGGATAATAGATATGGATAGTTTACTTAAAATTATCTAGTGGTAGCAAGCGTGGGTCCCTAGGTCCACAGGTATTTTTATTAAGATTCAACAGCTCAGTACCAAAAGTGTCTGGATTTGAGGCCGGTTGATGACAGAAGGCTCACCCCCTATTTTATTGGGATTTAAACATAACTAGTGAAATACGGGCGTACTTTGCAACTCCGCAAACCCATTTGGAATCATTTTAAAACATAACTTACGTAGTCGGTCCCATAATGAACTGGCCTGATATAGTTCTACGCGACATGTCGCTACATGTTGTGTTGCATTAAATAGTACGTTTATCGTGCACTTAATATAAGAAACACGCATCGACATGAAATGCTTAGTCTTTGTTTAACAGGCATTTAAATAACGAGAGTCGCGTATTTTTTCAAAATGTCGAAAACTGAGTATCGAAGTGTCATAAAGTTTCTGTTTAAAGAAGGTTTATCCCCTGCTCAAATAAAAGAACGATTGGATGCCGTGTATAAGGAGTCTGCCCCCTCCTATAGCACAGTGAAAAATTGGGTGAAAGAGTTTCGCCTCGGGAGAGAAACCGTCGAAGACATTGGCCACGACGGTCGACCTGTGGAAGTGCTCACTCCCGAAACGATTGCTCTTATCGAAGAGGAGGTTCTGAGTGACCGCCGTTTGAAGATTAGAGAAATTGCAGCTAGGCTTGGGCTCTCTAAAAGTACCGTTCATCGCGCGATCCATGAACATCTTCACATGAAAAAAGTGAGTGCAAGATGGGTACCGAAACTTCTTTCAGCGGTACAGAGACAGGAAAGAGTGCGCTGCGCTTCGGAGTTTTTGGATCTTTGTGACGAAAACCCAAAGACTGTGATCGAGCGGCTAGTGACTGGTGATGAAACTATGATCTTGTATTATGATCCACAAAGCAAGCGCGAGTCAATGGAATGGCGTTATAAGGGTGAAAAGCCCCCTAGAAAGGCAAAGGTGCAACAATCGACTAAAAAACTGGTGTGCACAATCTTTTGGGATTTTCAAGGCATTTGATGGTGGATTTTAAAGAACGTAATACAGTCGTGAACGGCGAATATTATGGTGTGTTAGTATATTGAAAAATAAAATTGGTTTCGTTTCATTTCCTTCGTTGGTTCATAGTTAGGCCAATTCATTATGGGACCGCCTACGTATATACATCTGTATTTCCCATACAGGTGTAAGTCTGTTTTAAAATGACTCTGAAACCAAAGTTTTTGACGCTTCACCAATTTTTTTCTTTCAGATTCAGATGCAGAAACAGAAGAATATTATTTTGCCACAAGTACACGTGGGAACCCAATACTGGTATTATCTGGCCATCGTTTTAAACTGATGAAGGACAGGGGAAAATACAAACGATGGATTTGCATCAAGACCAGGGAGCGATGCAACTCTTTCATAGTCACTGAGGATGAAAACATTATTAAAATGAATATTCGACATACTCATGATTTAAAAAAGAAATTGGTAAAGTGCGAGTCGGACTCGCACGAGGATTCCGTACCTTGGTAGGAAAAACATTTAACCGTCAATATGCTATCTAATTGATAGCAAACTATATTTACGTTGGTTTGTTACAGACGTGGTTGTTTGTTTATAGTGAATTGTTTTCAAGAAATAAATTGTTTTTATAATATTTTGTCGTTTTAGTGCGTTTCACGTTTATGATTTTGTATTAATTATAAAAACAAGTCAAAATATTGACGGACGGCACTTTTCCCATCCTATTCCGTATTGTGTGGTGATTTTCATAGTTCCATATTGTTTCAGATGTACAGTGTAATTTCAGTCATTAATTAATATAAGGTCCATGCTCGTCCTAAACACAGTTTAAACTATGTTTTTTATGTTACAGCGGCATCTGTGAATCCTCTTGTGTTCGGGACTACGAAGTTTGGCAACCCTATCATAACTTGGGGCAACTATCGGTTTATCAAGAAGCTGGCTCGACGTGTGAAGACTTGGTGGGAGTGTACTGCGAGGAAGAGCAGTGGCTGCCGATGCGTCGCTGTCACTGTCAACGACCGATTGGTCAAACTCAACGGTTGGCACAACCATTAGAATACCACCATTCTGATTTTAAGTGGATACTTGACAGTGCGAATAGACAACGGTATTAGAACAGCAGGTCTATTCTGTTAAAATCTCACAGATTATAACAGCATAAACCGGCAGATTATGGTTGAAACTTGAATGATATCATGATGGGTACAAAAGTGACGTTTTTTATTATTGTTTTCTATTGTAATAGTTTATCATAACTACAGAAAGGTCTACAGTGGTCAAACAATGTATTTCATAGATGATTTCCTGAGTGTTTTAGTGGACCATTTCGATATTGCTGTCTGGACACCGGGGTTGCCAAGCGTTCTTCTTTGTCTAGTAGTAGGTTCTAAGCCTCCATGGTTATAGTGGCTGCGTACACCAGGTTGGGTTAGTTGGAATATTTTTTTCATTAGAAAATTCCGTGTTTTTCATCTAGGGATATTCCCGAGACAATACTCATAAGTAGTTGCTACCACTATTCAAATAACGCGATTTGTAATAGTTTTAATTGTTTAACTATTACTTATAATCTAAAAAAATATAATGCTTATGCGCATAGTATTTAGTTGTAGGGATACTAAATAATTAATAAGTAACATTCATGAAAAAATATAATAAGTAATCATTGATAAAATGTCAAAATTATATTTTATCAGAGTAATAAATCTGTAAAAAATATGTATCTCAATCTAAAAAAATTACATAACTATCTATATCTTTAGGTTTAGGTCGCTGTAAGATATCAAAATCTAATTTAGGAATTTCCCAGTATTGTTGAACTATTGCGACCCTAACTACCTACTTATAATTATGTTTAGATGTCAAAGGTGTGGTAGTATATAAAATGTAGAGTAGTACATAGGAGGTTTAAGTAAAAATGTAAAAATAATTGTGGTTTAGGTAATTTTGAAAATTTCAGGTCATTGACTTATTACCTCTCTACTCCACGGACACCTTGACCGGTCAATGCAATGAAGTACTTACATAGGTACAAGTTCTAACAAATAATAACCATAAAATTAAAAATGGTTTTGTTCACATTAGCCGGTCAATGTGGAAAGTGTGCAGTTTTCTTTTAAAATCTTATAATATTTTTATTTTGAGGAAAAATTATATTGGCTAGATATAAAAATCAAAGTTTTATTTAATATAATGATATGATTTTATGTGATCTGTGTATTTTACGTTATATTATACAAAAAAAAAAAAAAACATTTTTAAGTTGTAATTCTTATTATTAAAGTTATGTAGACTATTTTGCACTGCATTTTTTCTCATATTATCCCTGTATTGTTGCATAGCTAGTGCAGGCAGTATATCCTATATGAATAAAGGTGTCTCAAGAATTTGAAACTTTCTTTTGCATGAAGATTACTTGAAATGTTATAAAAGATGGTAAATCATATTTTTTTGTTTATTTCAGAGCCAAAATTTGACTTATCTCAACGCGGCAATCTTGTGGTACAAATAGGACCGTGGCGGTTTAACAAACATGCCTGCTGGGGGTCCAAGGTTCGCTGGACTTGTATCAAGAAGAAAAATGGATGTACTGCAGCCATTACTACTGTTGATAATGTTATCGTCAAGACTCTTGGCAAACATAACCATTAAGTTTTAATTTGTAGGTTGTAGTAAGATTTTCTTTCAGGCGATCAGTAGTCGCCAGTTGAACGGCTTGAACGGTATGCTGGTTTCGACTAAAGGTAGGCATTCACGGTCAGCCCATCGCGTCAAATGACTTGATGTACATCCAAAATTTGATCGTGAATGTTAAAATCCGTTGGCGTGATGCAAAACTCCGGATATCCAATCGCTTCATTTGACTTTAGTCGTTTAGAGCCACGCCAAATGGCGTTATCGTGAATGCCCACCTTTAGGCATTTGCCGACCTGCATAGCTTTTCACAACCATTCGCCAGGCTGTTGTATCGAAAATGACACATTTTTAAGTACTGATTTGCTCTGCCCCCGACAGCCCAAATAGCTGTCGGAAGAATGGCAGTCGTCTATTTAAACTAACAAAATTTTCGGGCTTTGGATTTGTCAACAGCCTTTAGAGGACTTCTTTGATAACACTGATTGATGTTTGATTCAGCACGGAAGTGTAAAGAACAGTTGTGAATAGCTATGAATAGCTATGTGTTTCTGTGACAAATAAACCTATTTTTTCTTTCTTTCATTTCTATGCTGTTTGCTGGAAGTAAATAATTTTGTGGTTGATTTCTTCCACGGTAAGATAGTTGCTTCTATTTCCACGACTTCCGTCAACAGCAGACTCTTCAATCTCGAAAGTGATTCTTATTAAACTTTAACAGTATGGCTTAGTTTCTATGACGTAGAGTACAATTATAAAGCAAGTAAAAGCTTATTTTTTCTAGAATCTCAAAATGAGAAATGTAACCTGTGAACAAAAGGATACAATTATGATAATAGTTACTAGTTTAATATTATATATAAATGTTTAGTAAGAGAAAAGAAGTGAAAAATCCTCAAGTTTTACCATAACTAGGTAGTTATGGTAAAACTTGAGGATTTTTCACTTCTTTTGAAACTCGTAAATATCTACATTTCTTACAAATTATGACGTATTTATTCTCTTTAGAACGTGTCCTTTTTGATGATTTGTGTTCGCTGTAAATGATCAAAACAGGAGCTAAAACCTTTTAAACCAAGACTGCGGTTAGAGCGGAGCTTTCCGCGAATAACAAAACTGACATTTTATAGTAATAAAATATAATAAGTTATGACATGTTCTGTTAAGAGACGAACTTATTAACGTGCTTCTGATAAAATAAGTTCGTCTAAAACGTATTACTAACTGGTTAAGAGGACGCGCGGTCACGTGGTCGTTGGCGTTCACTCCATACTAACGCATTCCTCTGTTTTCTGCCTGGTCAGTGATACTAGAGCAAATATTTTTTTCGATATAATGTAACTATACCACTCGCATGTCCCTATGATTTGTGTTTTGGCATACTTAAATTAATTTTAGAAAAATGGCCGTGGTATAGCATATTTATCAAAAAGGTGTGTTCAAAGGAGACGGGGATTTCTGGGCCTGATTGTAATAAGTGGAGGTAAGATGGAGGTTTAAAAACGAGTTTATTGTTCTATTTCAAAATATGAAAAATCAAACCAATTTACCGTCTGGAAAATGAGAAATCCAAAAATTAACGTTACATAGTTCATACTATTTAAAAAAAATGCTTTAACCATATGATGTATACAATTACAATAATTAAATCTGTTAGAATTAACATATTAAACAGTTTAACAAAAATAAAATATCTACATAATAAAGATAAATCTTAAAATCGACTCACGTTCACTAATCGACTCGTCGTATCGTATTTGTCATGACATGACGCTGACAGTGACTGCTCTCGATCCTCACTCGCTCGAGACATATAGGTTGCAAAACTTATTTTGTTTACTTTTTAGTCGACAGCTCTCGCAGAGGCAGGAAAGCAATACTAAAATATTATTGTAACTGCATCGTAGGCAAACGGACTGTAGGCTTCTGCGCCCATGAGATGTCAACAATATGGTACCTTAGTTGGGCTAGGTCCCAAGATAATATAGTATCACCTGCACAGTTCCTAGATGAAATTTTAATTATAATAAATTGATGATTAAAAAAAATATTAAAAAAACGATTTTTTTTTAAACATCATCTCCTTAGCTATGATTTTTAAATCTTTGTATTTTCTAACTTCCTCCCACTCTACAAATATAACTACCATCCTATGTATATAAAATATGACAATCCTATTTCAAAAATCAGCTGTTAAGCATAGATTGTTACGTAACCTCACTTTTAGTAAATTTCCTTTAAATTCATCTCTCAGATGACCAAAATCCGCAAAATTTTCAGTGATGGTTTGTTAATATAGTAGCTATCAATTAATTTTTAAATTGACCACGTGAGCTCGTTTCCTCTTAATCATGTGACTTAGCCAATAGCCAGTAAGGTATGGATATGACCTGTATTAAAAACTGCCATTTAGCAATTTTAGGGCCAATATACTCGTGTTAATAAATAATAATTATTGTATTGTCAAACTTTAACAATTATGTGAAATATTTAAATGAGTGTTGTCTACTAGTAGTTACATAATTTTGGAGTTTGTAAGTACATATATATACAACGTGTTCCTTTTGATATCCCATAACTCAAGGGGGTCTTTGTACTCATCATTATGAACAACTTTTACTATGGGACCAAACCCAAAATCGCCAAAAAAAATTTGTAAAGGTTGTTTATAATGATGAGTACAATGACCCCTAGAGCTATGGGATATTAAAAGGAACACGTTGTATATATCTCAGATTATGTTGAGATTTCCTTGAATATTGTTTAGTTTTACTGTATTCTGTAGGTTTGCTAGCGGCGAATTAGTTTCCCTAAAGTTCCTAAATTGATTAAATTATTGTTGTGTAGCAACATTCTTTTTAAAATATGTTTAATGATTTTGTATTGTTTTCATTAATTCGTAAATCTAGTGTTATTGATAAAATTCTGGTTAGTGTGTATTTAATTTCATTTTAAGCAGATCAGTGGCGTAGCTTCGGTAGGAAGGTAATTACTTATCGACCGATAGTAGGTAACATTGGAAATAAAACTGTTTTACCTAAATACAATAAAGTAACGAATAATAAGTAAACTCAGAATTTCGTTTCCGTTTAGCTCAATAGATAGATAGATTCCGTTTATACTTACAGTTGTCATATTATTGTGAACAAATTAAATAAAAAAACGATTTTCCCAGTTTCTTCGGTCGGGCAAAGTGTTATTGGATTTTTCTATCTGGAATTTCTCAGTAGCAGCCCGGAGTCTGGATTTGTGCCCGGTAGATGGCAATAGGCTCGCCCCCTATTACATGGGACTTAAACATAACTGGCGAAATGTGGGTTTACTATAGGTACGCCTCTGCCAGCCCTTCGGGGATACAAGGCGTGATGTTATGTTATGTGTTCTTCGGTCTATCATAATGTTGTTTGGCTACGTCACAAATGACATAGGTACGTAATGTAAGATTTAGAGCCTTAGATTATGTAGAGATTTACATAATCATAGAATTTACGCTTTATTACTTATAATTGAATAATTGATAAAAACTTTCATTTTAATGCTAATAAATATTTCATTTTCAAATTGTTTTGTTTTGTTTCTTACGGGATTCCCAGTTTCCTATTAGATTTATCAAAGAGGGTTTTCCTTCTAGTCCAATAACTGGCAGTTAGCATTAGCTATTGCACAAGGAGATTCAAACATTCTATTTTCATTTGTCATTATCATCTCAATCCAGATACAGATGCTGATATTCCACCATAGACATAACTACCTGTCAACTTTGACAGCTGTCATACGCAATCGCTTGTCCAGTAGGACTATGTCAGTTCTTGACATCGGGTTGGTATATTCTTGCTACCGTCTTCAGATGCGCATGGTGATGTACTCAAGGCTGCGTTTTTCCATTTGCATGTGAATGATGAATGGATTTTTATTGTCATATTTCTAAAATAATCTGTAACAAGTTATTAATTTATATATTTACGACCAGGTACTAAAACAATAATTATTTTCAGATCTGAACCCTGTTTTTGCGCAATCTCAGCGAGGTAACCCGGTCATCATGATCGGTCAGTACCGATTTAACCGAGTTAATAAGTACGGCAGCAGAACACGATGGGTGTGCGTCAAAGCTAAGGCTGGCTGTAGAGCGTCCCTGCACACCATGGACAACGCCATCGTCCGAGTATGGGGGTTCCATGACCCACTAGCCCATACTAGTGCAAATAGATTCTAAATCGTTGAAGAGAATCTGAATCGAACGTTGCCTGGGCTGCCGTCCCCAGATTATTAAGACATGTCTCGTTTTTGCAATAAATATGCAATAATTCTACGTAGAGATAGGCGTTTTATGTATTCCGATACTGTGCACATTCCAGTTTCGGATATTAAAATTGATGGTTTGGTAGCTCCCAGAAAAAATCGGCCGTGACTTAGCAAAATTCATTTATTGCTATCTTGAATTGATTGACTCGTAAGACATTCTAGTTAGTTTGCATAGTTTGAGCCTTAGACCTTATTATTTTTTTAAAGCTTGCACTGACACTGCCAGTCTGTGAAGTCCAAACTAAGCTATACTTACTTATCATTGATCGTTCCTATGAACTGGGAACAAAGTTAGATCTTGGATCTCAGACAAAATTCGAAATTAAAGATATCGGTCTTAACTAAGAGTTTTTACCCCAAAGGTAAGGGTTTCTAACTTAGCGTAATTTAATCGTTTATTAATTTATTGACTTTTAATTACGATCAAAGTCGAGACATGACTTATCCTGCATTCCTAGAAGTTGCATCGACAGCTTCTCGAATCAATGGAAATACAGGCTGTCCCAGACCGAGTGGTCCAAAGGCAAATGATGTAAAGCGGAGGTGGCTATCTATCATTTAACAATTTTAAAGTTGGGATATTCTCGATAGTTCAGAAAATTTCGCTAATATAATCATTTTCAAGAAATCGACGTAGTGGGTTCAAATTTGGCTGGAAGATACCTTGAGAGTGTATGTATAAGATTATGTTCCCATTTACGTTCAGTGTGGCTCTGCAACACTTCAGATATTATTTTTACTTATCTTTTCTAACTTTTTGTTAAAGTTTAGCGAAACTTTCTAGCCCAGATTAAAAAAAAAAGAATATCCCAACTTTAAAATGATTAAATGATGGTGGCCACCTCCGCTTTACCCCATTTTCCTTTCGATCACTCGGTCTGGGACACCCTGTATATGATAAAAGGTGCTTCCCAATAGATGTTGCTTGTTGCAGAGGTTTACAAATTGAGGCTTATAATTTTTTCTCGGTGGATGAAATCAAATGAATTATGATTGAATTTATATTATAAGCAGTATTTTTTATTAAGTTTTAGGGTGGGTTTTAGTAGATAAGTGTTACAATATAGTGTTAAGATGAAATTGTAGCATCGACTAACTTGATCAGCATAAGCTCTCGCACTACAGTTACTAACATAAATATTACTTAGGAAGCGGTGGTGGATAAAATAGAGAAACTTTTATTCAGTATTTAATCATGAGTAATGTTTATCTTCAATAGTTTACTACTTAAGATAAGATTACACGTGTATAATTTATGATTTTTTACTTTGTCGTTTTATTCAGTCCTCGGTCCAACTTTCCAATAGAAATCTTCTAATATCCGAATTAATCAACAATAAAATTGAAAAAACTTATGGTTCTCAATCAGATTTAGAGGTATATTCTACCCTAAAAAAGGAACTTTTTCAAAGAAAATTCTTGAAAGGAACATAAGACAACTTGTGTCATTCGACATAATTTATGTTGTCGACTTTCTCTTATTGTAGTCATCATCTGCGCAGCCTTTTCCTAAGTTTGTTGAGGTCCACTTCCAGTCTAACCGGATGAAGCTGAATACCAGTATTTTACATTGTTGCATTGCAGTATCGACGGCAAATACTTTTGTAATGTTTCATTTTGCGTTTCAGTCCGGAAGGTGTACACTAATAGAGGTACTGTTATGCTCAAGGTTGGCAACTACAGGTTTACTAGAGGTATGACTACAGGTGTCAAAACTAGATGGCAATGTGCTACCAAAACTAGGACCAGGTGCAAAGCTACTATCACCACTGTTGACGATGTCATTGCAAGAATTTATTTGGGGCACAACCATTGAATTTTGGCTGAAGCTGGCTTCCCACGGCGCGTGGTATCTCGACACACGCCGCGCCTGCTTGCATCTACGCGCGTGGGAAGCGTGTTTGTCGAAGCGCCGCAACACGTCGAGTACTAACGCGTCCGAACAGCTTGGAGTCCGTAACTGATTACTCACCGTGGAAACCAGCTTAATAGTTCCGAAATTACGAAAAGATAAATCGCGGAATCTTTATTGTTTTATTTTTTTATTGTTGTTCCTGCCAGTTTCCTCTTCAGAAAGAAATAAATGATATATTTTTATAAATGGGCTTTCTTTTGTTCTTTAAAATGGGTTGGTTGAACAATTTTCAATTTCGACCGCTGAACGAGAGATTTCAGATCACAGGAATCGTTTTTTCAACCCCTTCAACACTTCTTTTGATAAACTTTCTTTTCTAGAAGAGCGGTGGTCGCACTTAACGGCTGCAGTGATGGCTGTCATGAAGATAATGACAGTGGCAAAGATTTAAATCGTTAGATTCGCCCTATACCGCGTTAAAAGATAGTCGCGTTTGTGTTTCGTTTTGACACCTCTGACACACAACGACGCAGTGACTTGACTTGATTGCCATGGAAAAGCTATTCAATAATGTCAGAGCTCACTCTTCTCACTATGGACACTTTTTCGCGTGACTAAGTACGGTGAGGGCAAATCTAGCGATTTAATTCTTTGGCAAGCGGGGTTTGACTTTACGGTGTCAAAAACGCACTAAGAAAACACATCAACTCACTTTCATAAATAACGTTTCAGTGACGTCATTCGCCGGTAAATTGCGGACGCTATGTGGCGGCCACCGCTCTTCTAGGAAAACGTAGCTTTAGTGACATACCTTTTCACAAGCTTTATCTATAACATCTCTTATCTTGTATTGCTGACGAGTTTTTGGCAGTTAATTTATAGGCAATCAGCCTCGGTCCCTCCTACTGTGAGAAGCCCAAAAATACTTCACGTGGGAGCTCATAAATTCACTAAGTACCTTTCAATCGGTCTGAAATCGTTTTCAGACCGATTGAAAGGTACAGGAGGTTGCCACCTCGTGGTGGCAATGTTCTGCCAAAAGTATTCACAACAATATTGTTAACCCTCATCACACGCAACACGATTAAACTCAAAAAGGAGGTAGTAGTAACTACCCCCTTTTTTAAACACCCGGAGTAAAGTTATGCCAAACTTAAACCTCGAAAATGAATGGAAGTGAATACTGTTTTCGTATTTTGTTTTTATTTTCTAAAATACCTACCTCTCTTACCTTTGCTCAAGAATCGGACAGCGCAGGCTAGAAAAACTAATATATAATTGGACCGATTTAAGCAAAAATGATCCAACCCACAACCCCGACAATGGTGGGTTGGATCATTTGTGCTTAAATCGGTCCAATTATGATATGTGAATATCATTGTGGTCTTTGTTCTGAGTTCCCGGTGTGATTCTGTGACGTTTTCAGTTTCAGTAGAAAAAATATATACGAAGAGAGGCGCTACTATCTTGACGACTGGTGGTGAACACTTCTACAAGCATAAAGAGTGGGGCTCCAAGATACGTTGGAATTGCGGCAAAAAGAAACGCCTGAAGTGTAAGGCCGCGATCACAACTGTGGGCGACACCGTGGTCAAAACTTATCTCGAGCACAACCACCACAAAATTGACGAAGATTTTGTACAAAAATGTACCTTGCAACATTTGGTTACATTTTGAATTCTGACTGTTGATATGGAACGCTAAAATACCTACTCAGTGTTCTGTACAATCCTCCCCCAATTTTTCCTACCACAGGTTATTGTAATTTGTTAAATATAAGTTTAAGATTAATTTATACACACACATGGTGGGGGGGGGGGGGGGGATTCATGTGAGACAGGTTTTATCTAGAGCAGATACCAGTCTCCCACAAAGGATTTATCAGATTTTGTAATCTTCCTATTATTTTTTAAAGGCGCGTTTGTGGAAGAGAAATAAATGTTTATTGTATAGTATGGTATAAATCTAGAATTAAAATACAATTTCGTAGCAATAAACTTTTCAAGCCGTATGAAGTTTTTAAGATTTAAGAAATTGAAGGTCACCTTAAGCAATGCTAAAGTAGAGTTTGACAAGTTCTTAACTTCAAATTCTACATTCAGAAACCCGGTGTAGTATGATTTTTATTGGATAGTTTTTATTTGATTTATATCTACCTAGGCTGAATAGATTCAAACGTTGTACATTTTACTCGCAAATGTCTGTTGCTGATCATGGAATAATGCTGTTCATCGTCCTCAACACACGAAACGGTGTTTGCAGTATAAAGTAGGTATCAGTGTTACCTACCGCTTCCTGATGCTTAAATATAAATGACCTTAAGCTGCAATTTGTAAGAAAAGCGTAAGGCCTCTAGTAAACCACTATACGACTAAACGCCGACAGACTGAACACCGCCAAGACTTTACTTCGACGGGACTCTTCGCCGACAGGACACTTCGCCGACAGGGCATCCTTACTTCTGATTATTCTGAACCTGACCCGAAAGCCTTAACCCTAGACGGTCGACGTCAGAGGCACCTCGAGGTTCGGTTTAGTTAGGTTCCTTTTAACCCTGCAGATAGCAATAGGAGCCCCGCTACGCGGGGCTCCGTCGACCTGCTGTCAGTCTGTCGGCGAAATGTCCTGTCGGCGAAGAGTCCCGTCGAAGTAAAGTCTTGTCGGTGTGTTGTCAATTTCTACATTTATATCTGTAATTTTTATGGTGTACAATAAATAATATTCTATTCTATTGTTGTCTGCACTCGAAAGGTCAGCTGTCGATCGACCGGCTAGTGGTCAGTAACAATAGAAATTCATTTGTGTCATATCATGACAGTTGAAGGTTTAGTTGAATGATTTTCTAACAATATTGTTTGTTTGTAGTGCAAATGATTACCTCAAGCAGGGGCACTCCTATGCTTGTGGCTGGTGGCATTCGTTTCTACAAGGAGAAGACATTTGGGCCAAAAGTACGATGGCAGTGCGCCTTCAGGAAACCTTACAAGTGCAAAGCTTTTATAAGGACTATAGACAGACACGTTGTCTGCTCCAATCTTAGACATAACCACTGCGAACCATTATCGTAATAATTTAATTCCCCTTCTTTTTAACCGACTTCAAAAAAAGAAGGAGGTTCTCAGTTCGTCGGAATCTTTTAATTTTTTTTTTAATGTATGTAGGTAGGTATATTCCCCGATTACTCGAAGACGGCTGGACCGATTTGGAAAATTCCTGTTTTGTTTGAAAGGGTATAGGTACTTTCCAGGTAGTCCCATTGTCATCAGGTCAGGATCTGATGATGACTGGAGAAATCGAGGGAACTCTTCAAATGTTATAGGCACACATATAGTGATTTGGGTATTTTTATAGTCACTCGTGCATTTGCTCTCGGAAAGCACCATTTGGTGGAAGTGGAACTACTCAATAATAAGTATTTCACGGATTGCGATTAGATTACGTTAATATGGTTGCTAAGCAATTTATGCTCGTCACAATGCATGTGGTGAAGTGGAGCTGATGGTGAAGTACCAGAAGAACTCCTTAACAATTAACGTCACTGCATCTGAAAAGTAATATTTTGTAAAAGGCGATGAGCAGCTGACATTAGGCTATTGTTAAATTACAAACTTAAATAAATTACAAATCGACCCACTAAAAAGTGTAAGTTAAAAAACTTTTTTTTAAAAAAAAACAACCGATTTCCAAAAAAAAAAATACTACAACGTGAAAAATAACTTTAATTTCGGAAGTCGGTGGCGGCAAAAAACTAAAATACAACTAGTTTTGTATAATATGGTGTACAATAAAGTACATATATGTAAATAAATGCAGATCCAAAGACACTGATTTCTGAAATTAAAGTTATTTTTCACTTTTTTATAAACTTTAGACGTTTTTTAGTTCTTTCTTAGGTATCGTTACCTGCAAGCACAGGTCGAATTAAGTATGGTTCAAGAAATCATGGCGTATTTCTCATTGTTTGGATGGGCAAAAAAATATCATATGCATAATGTAATTTTTAAAATAAACCAAAAATTATTCTGAGATGGTGAAACAGGACAAAAAAAGCTTAATACAAAAACACAGCAAGGCTAAAATGCTCTGTAGCTAGCACATATCTAGTAGACCAACATGCCAATATTCGTCGAAATCCCTTCGATATTTTTTCTATACAGCAGCCAACATTGGTTGGCTGAGGTATCCTCATTTCGCCAGTCATGTCCAATGTAACAGAGGTATTTTTAAGTCATATAAATACTTAAGTAATAAAAAAATCCTACAAAGAAATTCAACAGAATCATGCTTGTCGCGAAACTTTCTTTTGTCTATAATATGTAATCATGCGACAAAGTAATGTAATTTTAACGTTAAAGCGGACAATAAGAAAAAAAGCGGAAAAAAAGAAATAGTTGATCTAGACATGTCAAGAAAAATAGTTTGATGTCTGTTATATTGACAAAATATCCTTTGAGGAATGTACAGTATTTTGTAACTTTCAATATACAACAATTAGTTTTAATCATTACTGTGTGTTACTTATTTTACCGTACTTTGCATAAATTGGTAATAACCCTACTTTATACCTATGAAGTACCTACCTAATTAACACTTAGCGGGACACGAAACGCCCACATACGCAATAACAATAAAACCTCTATTGTGACTCGCTCGGTGCTTCAACCGATTAAGCACGTTGTCTGACCGCGAAGCAGACACAAGTCAACCAGTCGTCAAGTAATATACAGACTGAATTCACTGGTTTTCCAGGCGTGACAGTGCACTTGAATATGAACAACTTTTTTAGTACAGTACGGGACCATCTCTGAAAAAGCGAAAAAAGCATCTGTTTTATACATTTTGTTATGGTAAGTTTAATTATTTTATGAAATAAGTAGCAGATAGGAATATTTTTACATATTTCAGAATTGTTTAGGTAAGCAGCAAAATTTTAACCTAGAGTACTTTTGCCCCTGGAAGGATGTTAATTGCTAATGAATTTAGAGCCAGCTTGTGAGTATGTGTATGAAGTTTATATGCATTTTGAAGTAAGATATGCAGGTTTCTGTCTACCTTTATTAATTAACCATCTAAATCAGAGGTTCCCAGACTTTTTTTTTCTCATGGACCACTTTCAAAATTTAGCCAGTTCTGGTGGACCCCCTGCAACTACATTTCTACCATATTCCCAAAACTCGACAAAAAATGTGAACATAGACCTTAACGTAGATCCCCGTCGAGTCTCCCGTGGACCCCTGGGGGGTCCACCTGGACCACTTTGGGAACTAAGGATCTAAATAATAATATGTCTAATCATTCCTTCCAGTGTCCAGTTACATATCAAATAGAGGCAACCCAATGTTGGTGGCGGATGGCTTCCGTTTTCACAAAGAGAAGGCTGTTGGAGCAAAAATAAGATGGCAATGTGGTTACAGGAAGCGTTTCAAATGTAAGGCCTTCATCACAACCATTGAAGGAAAAGTTGTTAAGAAGAGTTTTGGTCATAATCATACTTAAATATAACTAATCATAATGATACTGATCAAAATAGCATACACCTTTGACCAATGTCGAGATGACATCAACCTTTTTTTTTGTTTTGGATGGGAAATCATCAAATGACTTGTCCCGCCCTGGGCGGAGCGGAGGGCGTGTCAGACTTTTACTGACTAAAACCCACCTGTGTTCCTTCATTCCTTCAGTTGCCTGTGCCGGGGCCACGGTAACTCTTTCGAATATCCCTTGACCCTAGCTGGCATCGGCCCTAGCGGACCCTGTCAGATGACATCAACCTAAATCCTTTTTATGGCCTGGCCATTTTGTTTATTTTTTCTTAATTTTACTGACATTAATCCGGTCTGACATATACAGAAGATGGCTTAATTGTACTTCTTTGCTATTCACGTTACGACGCAATATACAACATGTCCCGGAATTAACGCACAACCTCTTAAGGGGTGAGTACAACGACCACTTAGTTAGAGGTTATGCGTTAATTCCGGGACATGTTGTATAATGCTGAGTCGATAAAGCAGATTCTATCGTGCAAAGAGCAGACAAAAACAGCCCTTAAGGTGACGTACTATTTTGGGTGTGACTGTACCTGTGCGAATTATTATGATTAATTTTTAGCGTTTCTTGCAAAACGTGTGCTCAATCACGGTATTACAAAAACTTGTATAGGCTATTCAGCCTTTTTTGTATCCGTATCAAATGTGAGATAAGTGTAGGTGTTAATAAGTTTCAAATAAAATAATAAAGTATAAAATGAACTTAGTATTTTAAGATGTCAAAATCGATGTACAATTCTATTAAGGCGAAAGCGCCAGGTAGCCCGGGAAATTCAAATTTTATGATGTTTTATTGCAATTTGCAAATCAGTATTAGATTGTATGTTGATCAAAATATGATTCGCGACCGTAAAAAGTATATATTTACAGAATTAAAGACATCAATACAACTCTTTAAGACCAAGTAATTCTATTGAATGACTATTTCATGAAATATTGACAATTAGGATTATACAAACTTATCGAGTTTTATTACTGATTTTAATGATTATAATTCAGTAAATGCATATTTGTTATGGTCGCGATTGATACTTTAATCAACATACGACTTAATACTGACTTGCAAATTGCAAAAATACATAAGAAAGTTTGAATTTCGCGGGCTACCTGGAGCTTCCCCCTTAATAATTAGGAGGTAGATATACATAAACGACAGTAAAAATATGTCAATCTGCCAATCTGCCTAGCCTTTTCCCAACTATGTTGGGGTCGGCTTCCAGTCTAACCGGATGAAGCTGAATACCAGAATTTTACATGGAGCGACCGCCTATCTGACCTCCACAACCCAGATACTGGGTAACACGATACCCCTTGGTAAGACTGGTTGTCAGAATTTCGGGCTTCTGGCCACCCGTAAGGACTGTCAAATTTGTACATCACAAATAACAGCCGGGACGCCAACGGCTTAACGTGCTTTCCGAGGCACGGAGAGGTCTCGGTAAGTAATGGATGGACACCCATCCACGAACCGACCCCGACAAGCGATCCTTAACGATCAACCCGTGCGGCTATTATTATTTAGCCACGAGCCCCCCTGATTAACCTACTAGGTATAGGATAACATTTCGTTTCATTCCTTCCAGTGTCAAGTTACATATCAAATAGAGGCAACCCAATATTGGTGGCGAATGGCTTCCGTTTTCACAAAGAGAAGGCTGTTGGAGCAAAAATAAGATGGAACTGTGGTTACAGGAAGCGTTTCAAATGCAAGGCCTTCATGACAACCATCGACGGAAAAGTTGTTAAGAATAGTTTAGGTCATAATCATAAGCATATGTAGCTAATCACAATGGTTTATGTATAGACTCGAGCACTAACATGTATACAGTGTGTCAGAAAGTTGTGCTCATATTTAAGGGTGTGGTACGGACCATCAAACTGAACAACTTTCTCCATGGGACCAACATCGAAATCGGGAAAAAAATTATCAACTGTTCCATACAAGACTTCAATACCTAGTCGACCCAAATGTATGGGACGGTTGATTATTTTTTCACGATTACGATGAAAGTTGCAATCATTATTCCATGGTAAAATCAATCATCGCTTTTGAAATCAATCTGCTAGTGTTGCTGTTAGTGCTCGTGACTGCATGCGAATTATTATGATTCAAGTTTTTATTTTTTCTTGCAAATCTTCTGCTCAAGCACAATCTCCATTATTTATAATCGTTGCTTAAAATTAAGTTATCATTAAACGTCAGTGGAACTATACATTTTTTGACGTTTAATCTTTCCTTGACCTTAGGCAACTTTTTATAAATAATGTGTTAAAACATTTATACATCGGACTATCAATGTAGGCTTGTTTTTGTATCAGTATCAAATATTAGCTAAATAATTAAGTATTAAATCAATGAAATGTACTTGCCTACTCATTATGGGCAAAGTTTTTTAATAGTATCACGCGAGTGTTTTAATAGGTACATACCTAGTTCTGTGCAGTTTCATACACTACTACCTCTAACCTCATACAATTTCATCAAAACAAAACAATCAATATCGTAAATATGGCGCTTAAATCCAACATTTCACCGCGGTTGTACGCCACCCGCGGGGTAATCGCGTAACACGCTTACAGTAGGAATCGGCTTCATTTTGTCAGTTCAACAACATTCATTGCGTTATTTATGTTGTTGAGCAGACAAATTTTTCGAACATATGAAGCAATGGATAGCAATAAGCTTCAAAATCATTCAAATTTTGATTGATAGTCTGTTTCGCAATTAGGGTGCAGATCAGCTGTTGCGATGACGCGCCGCCATTTTACATAGAGTGCACCGTCAGTCCGTTACAGATAATGTAGAAACATAGTTTTATTTGCACATTATTCAATAAGGGATTTAGAAATAAATGTTTTTATTGTTGTTATCGTTCTTGTTTTATCTATTTAATTTCTATAAATTGTTGTTACCTAATATTATTATTCAACTATCATATCACTATTAAGTTTGCTGGCGATTTCAAAATCTCACGTCCACACACATGTTTTGACATTGCTAGTGACAAATCGTCTGTAAATCGACGACGAAAGAGAGATTTAATTTTTTGAAGTCGCCATCGTGTCGCTGCGTGTGTACCTACCTAGCATAAGAAATGTATGTTATAAAAAAAAAAACTTAAATTTTATTAGTGTTGCATGTGGATAAAGTCTGTCAGTAAGGTACAATTTTTTTTCTAACGATATGAGAGTATTACTTCTTGACGATATGAGACTAGATGAAATGTTGTTGAAGATCTAATTTTATGTTGATTACAATTTAAACAATACGAAATAATTTACAACTCCATTGATAATTAAGAGGAACGTCTATAAAATGATGTTATGTTAAATAAAATAATTTCTTTGGTGTGTCCGATGTGTCTACTTATTTAAATAATAAAAAGACCGAGTTTTGAAAAATATTTTTTATTTACAAAAATATCAGTGATAGGGTGAATAAACAGAATATAAAACCCATAACAAAAAATGTGTGTGTGTCAGCTCCGACGCACGACTGGAGTTTACTCCGTGAAAGGTGCGCAAGGTACGTTGCGCAGGAAAACGTAATACTTTTGAGTTAACGCTTGTATTAATTTCATTCCTCATAAAATTTCCATATCAATCAATCTGCCTAGCCTTTTCCCAACTATGTTGGGGTCGGTTGCCAGCCTAACCGGATGCAGCTGAATACCAGTATTTTACATGGAGCGACTGCCTATCTGACCTCCACAACCCAGTAACTGGGTAATACGATACCCCTTGGTAAGACTGGTTTGACTTTCGGGCTACTGACGACCCGTAACGACTGTCAAAAATCTACGAATGACAGCCGGGACCAACGGCTTAACGTGCTTTCCGAGGCACGGTGAGTGTCGGTATGTAAAGATGGTCACCCATCCACGGACAACCACGGCAAGCGTAGCTTAACCTGATGGATCGACTCGTGCGGCTGTTATTACTTAGCCACGAGCTCCTCATAAAATTTCCATATCGGGGGCCTTAAATAAAAATCGATTTACATACATACATAAACTCACGCCTTCTTCCCATGGGGGTAGGCAGAAACTACAGAACGAAAAATCGATTTTTAAGGAGTAAAGTCCATAAATAAGTTATGCTTTCAGTAATCCTGAAAAGAACAAGAAGAGGTACTTTGGCGGTGGAAGCTGGCGGCTATCGTTTTTACAAGAACGGTGACATTGGCTGCAAAACAAGATGGCAGTGTTCCACGAGACACCAAACAAAATGTAAAGCTTACATCGTAACTGTGGAAGGTCACCCGGTGAAGACTTATCTCGTTCATAACCATCCTCTACCCATGTAGGTATATGTGATATATTTAGTATTCCGTACCTTTTTAGGGTTCCGTACCCGACGGGTGCCCAACGGAACCCTATTACTAAGCTTCCGCTGTCCGTCCGTCTGTCTGTCAGCGGGCTGTATCTCAAGGACCGTAGTAGGTAGACAGTTGATTTTTTCACAGATTGTGAATTTCCGTGTAGATTTAAAGCCCACTCCCTCTCACCGAGAGGAGGCCGGCCGGTGTCCCAGCAGAGGGAACATTATAGACTGATTATATGTATTTCTATCGCCACTACAATTATAATAAAAATAAAATAAAGTTAAAAATTAAAGGGGTTCTCCATACACGAAACGTGTTTTTTTCCATGCAGTGTTAAATATTGTACGGTGGTACGGAACCCTTCGTGTGCGAGATCGACTCGCACTTGGCCGGTTTTTTATGTTGTTTGTTGGCAAACAAGCTAGCGGTCTACCTGATGGTAATTGGTCACCGCCGCTTCAGGACATCTATAATACCAGCGGCATGTGCGTTGCCATTTGAGACAGATATATAACGTGTATCTGGACGTGCGACACTAAATTAAATCGAGCACAGTACTAGTCCATCGAAACATTTTAAAACACGAAGATTAGTAGTTACTGGAAAATTAAAAGATTGCAGTTTTCAAACAAAATAAATAGCAGAATCAACTGTATAAAAAAAAAAAAAAGTTGAGGAGCTCGTGGCTAAGTAATAACAGCCGCACGGGTCGATCCATCAGGTTAAGCAACGCTTGCCGGGGTTGGTCCGTGGATGGGTGACCATCTTTACATACCGAGACTCCTCCGTGCCTCGGAAAGCACGTTATGCCGTTGGTCCCGGCTGTCATTCGTGGATCTTTGACAGTCGTTACGGGTCGTCAGAAGCCCGAAATTCTGACAACCAGTCTTACCAAGGGGTATCGTATTACCCAGTAACTGGGTTGTGGAGGTCAGATAGGCAGTCGCTCCATGTAAAATACTGGTATTCAGCTGCATCCGGTTAGACGGGAAGCCGACCCCAATATAGTTGGGAAAAGGCTAGGCAGATGATGAACTGCATAAAAAGTAAACACGCTTTATCTACGAAAAGTCACTGTCCAATGGTGTGGTGCGGGGTGCGGTGTGCGGGGCGCGGCGGCGGCAATGTTTACCTATTATTAGTACGGACTCAGATATACATACATCATGTTGAAAAATAAGAAAATGAAAAATAATTTCCTGTAGCTAAAATATTCATTGGATTTGATTGATTTTTTGTATACGGGTAAAGAACATGATTCTCTTTACGTGGTTTAAGAGAATGTCAGTCGTCCTGTTACACCTTTTTTTTTTTTTGTGGATGCGAAATCATCAAATGACTTCTCCCGCTCTGGGCGGAGCGGGAGGGCGTGTCAGACTTTTACTGACTAAAACCCACCCGTGTTCCATCTGTTGCCTGTGCCGGGGCCACGGTAACACTTTCGAACATCCCACAACCCTAGCTGGCATCGGCCCTAGCGGACCCCGTCAATAGTGCTGACATCTCTTTGAGGCGCGCGTGGAACACGACGCGCCGTCGACTCGGGCTTGGTCCTTACCGGTCGGCGAGCTACCCATTGCTCGCCGTCCGCAAGCCCGCGCCTACGGTGGCCGGGAATCGGCTGCCAATTCCCGACGCCCAGGGCGTCTCCTGCGGCGACTAGGGGCGTGAGGGCGCAAAGCTTGCCTCTCCCTCACGCGTCCCGCCTCCTCCTTCACGAGCATTACTGCTTTGTATAGGGTGTCTGGTAATTAGTGACCGGTCCTTAAACAGATGATTGCACTCATGATAACAAACAACTGTTATTATGGGACCAAACCTGAAATCGCGAAAAAGTAATCATCTGCTCCTTACATTTATGTTCGCATAACTCGTCAAAATGTAGCAGATTTTTTTTAATAACTAAGAACCTACTGTTCTTCTCGAAGAACAGTCGTGCCTGCGGCAATGGCAACGGCATTCTTAGCGTTGTGGCTGGCAAAATCGACTCTCCAATATTGTGGCGTTGAGTGCAGTTGCATGACCGACATGCCGCGGGCACGACTAAGCAATGATGCAGCTCTCTTTCTGAGGATGACATGAAAGCCATGCTCGACGCGCTGCAGTGCCTCGGCAGCCGCATCAATATCCTAAAGGCATTGTTATACTGTACGTGCAAGGCGGAAATTGTCTTCTGCGTATAATATTTGACCCACAGACTGCTAATAATAAGTAGTGACGTCTGATGTAAATACAATCTATTGATTTGGAAACTGTTTTATTTGCATCTACTATTCTTGTGGCACGCAGAATATAAAAACTGGTAACGAATTGTGTGAATATTATAGACAATTATTCTATGTAGTTTTCACTAATCTGTTTTTCAACTATGGCTGAAACAATGACGGCGATTCTGTCTTGATGTGGTTAAGGGAGGAAATAGGCGGTTCTCAGTGGCTCAACTACAATTATCATTAGAGGGGTGCCGAAGACAAAATTGTTCAATTCTTATAAACTTAGACAAAAAACTATAGGTTTTTAATCTTATGATGTATTAAACTGGCATTAAATATAAATTATAAATGTAAAGTGATGTGATATACAGTTACACACATACATGTGTTGATTGAGTGATTGTTCCTAACGGAAGCCGATAGGAATAGGGTTGTATGAAAGCTACGCCCCTGGCGGTTCTGATATTAAAAACTACGTTATCAGTGTAAGAACATCTAGCCAGACAGCTGTTTTGGATGAGGTTTTTGCCTTTTATTTTTGTCGTGTATGTATTGATGGAAGTAAAATATATCATTTTTGAAAGTGGTGTCGAAGTATCGATAAGACAGGTATTTGATTTATTAAGAAACATATTTTGTACTTGTAATGATTTTATGTGAATAATATATATTTTTTTATTAAACAGAGATCGTAGCACACAGGTTTGTAATTTCTGCCTATCCCCCGACAGAATGACAAATGATGCAGATATTACGTGCTTATTAAAGGAGTACGACTAAATCGAGATTTCTTTGTGATAAATTATAATTATTCTTGGTTTTTACTTTTCAGTCACAAAGTACAGAACAAGTAGAGGTACAGTGATGCTGCTAGTTGGAGGGTACCGATTTTCAAAGGAAAAAACTATGGGGGTGAAAATTAGATGGCAATGTTCCGTGCGATCCCGAACGAAATGTAAAGCATTTCTCACCACTGTCGACGACCAGATCCTGAAGAGTTGTTTGAAACACAATCATTACGAATAACTAAGTTAAAGTTCGACAATATACTGGCTGACTTAAAAGTCATTGGTATATTATACAATATTTCGTGTGGTGAAAGAGGTACTCATGAATATGATATGAATTACTTTACTATGGTACCAACTCTGAAACAGGCAAAAAGAGCACCAGTTTCGGGCAAGTGTTGTATTTTTGTGTGAAAGAGCAGATATTTTTTCTGAGATTTCAGATACACTTTACTGTTTAAGGCACCTGTCCCACCGCCGACGAGGAAAAGACTAGCTATCAAATATTTTCTCGCTCAAGAAACAGAAAAAATATTGTAGGTACCCCTTTTTTTTTTTTTTTTTTTTTTGTGGATGGGAAATCATCAAATGACTTCTCCCGCTCTGGGCGGAGCGGGAGGGCGTGTCAGACTTTTACTGACTAAAACCCACCCGTGTTCCTTCTGTTGCCTGTGCCGGGGCCACGGTAACTCTTTCGAACATCCCGCAATTGTAGGTCCCCCTGTAAGTAAAGAGATACATATTATATTAATAGTTGATCGGTGACTGTTCTCAGTACTTGTTTGTCGCAGTGACACGAGCTATCAAAGAGAGTTCTCGCTCAGCGGCGCTCGCTTGGTGAGCAGAACACTCGCTGAGAGACTCACGCTTCATACATACGCATACCAGCGAGGAATAGCTTGTCGTCGTCGCGCGCTCGCTGCTCGTTACTCACCAACTCGTTTTTAGTGTCCAGCTCCACTCGCTTCTCGTTTATCGCTGGCGAAGGAACAGGTGCCTAAGTACGTTTGTCCACCGCTGCCGCCACCGGGATGCCCTAAATGTGTATTTTCTCTCTGATAGATAGTCCGTGATGTAATATATATATATGTATACAGGGTGTAAGGGACAGCCCTCCGCAAACTAAAAGGGTGAATTCAGCTCCTTATTTTGAATCATATTCCACCGAAAATATTCTCAGGAAAATTTTAATAATTTTTATCTTATTTTCAGTTACCATTCCTTTATTTCAATGTAAAATTACGTTTTCTGTACGCAGCACTCCATTTATGTAAATAAAACAGCTAAAATAAAAAAAATGAGCAATGGATGTCGAAATACTCGGTGGCCGAAGGCTCGCTGTGCTGCCGTTCGCTACGCGCGTTTTGCCACGGTAAAGATACATTGCGTGTGAGGTAATAAAACAAATCAGATTTATTGGATTCCCATAACGTTCCTGAAATAATTTCATGTACCGGTCATCTTAGTATGATATACTGAGTTCACCCCATCAGTCTGCGGAGGGCTCTCCCTTAGATCCTGTGTAGGATATATGTATATATATATATATATATACTCTTTATTTCTGACTACACATACAAGTACGCACAATCCATATAGTATTAGTAACAAAGACTTAAAAGCTATGTTAATAAACTGTTACAAACTAAAACAACTAAAAAAGACGTGGCCCAACACGTTGGCACGTTCCTCCGTACCCAGTGCCTTATACAGGAACTTGCCACTTTGTCTAATAACCTTTTTAGGATGTTGTTGGAGCTTCCGCGCAACCTACCCATTATTGACGCTGTTCTCTTCCTCATACTGGCATGGAAATCGTCAACATGGGCTTCCGCGAACATCTGCGAAGCGCTGCAGAAGCGCGGAAGCCCCATCAACATCCAAATGTAAAAGTCAGCCTGTACAGAAAAGTAACTACGTGACAGCACAGTCATTCGCTACGAGCCACAGAATAGGCTCAGCTTTCTGTCTACTAAGCTATCTGCTAAGCCTTACTATTAACTCCCCGAGACCGTCCTGCCACGGTGATTCTTATCACCAGTGTTGCCAATATTTGTGATAAATCGTAGTAATTGCCAAGGTTCATTGAAATTACGGCAGCTGCTTGATGGTAATACCGATTAATCTTTAGTGAGAGTCGTCAAAGTACATTGTAATGATTTATTTAGTTACTCGCCCCTATGATAAGAGCCGAAAAACTATGTCCGTATGTTGGGCTTTGAAATGTTAACAAATTATAGTGCAATAGTCGCCTGGCGAGAATCACGAGCCGGTCTATTCTGTCAAAATCACACCGTGAAAACTTATATGAAGTGAGCCGTTTCACTTGACGCAAGGGATTGACACTATTGACAGCTCACTTCACCTATGTTCACGATGAGATTTTTACATAATACATCGGCTGATATCACCGCCTCTGCACATTATCACAGCGATATGGGCCAGATGCTCTCATTTTAGAAGTGCCTGTAGGTATGTTGAATGTTGACGCACAATGGATATGCTCTAGTTCAGGGACATTATGTTGTAACTAGTTACTAACTATAGCATGTATACAAGAGTATCAATTGTTGCCCGCTTTATGGGTTGCCTACGTAATTGTTAATGTTTTGTGTCTTCAGTTAATTCCAACGTGATATTAATAAAGGACCATGAGTTAAGGACAATGAATGAGCTAAATAAATTATATTTTTATGGTAAGAGGATAATACTAGGATAAGAGAGTAATAGTTTTTTATTTTAATATGAAATTGTTTAGTGTTATAAGAATTGATTTTTGTACCTACCTATTTGTACATTTGCATTTGTTAGGTAAATGAAGGAAATAAAATGTTTTCATTAATTTTTGTTTTTATATAATACTAGCAGCGCTCCGCGGTTTCACCCGCATAAGTCTCGATCCCATGGGAATATCGGGATAACAAGTATCATAATATCAAATGTCTTAATCCAGGTTCTATCGTATCTGTGTGCCAAATTTCAACCAAATCCGTTCAGTAGTTATTGCGTGAAGAAATAACAAAAATAGACACACACTCACAAACTTTCGCCTATAAAATATTAGTGTGAAGTGTGATTGTTTAAAATATTTTTAAAATACGGAACCACTTACGATAGGAACGATTTCGTAACTGGAACGTCAAGTAAAGCAAAGTTAATTCAACAGCATTTGTCTATGGTCTGTCTGTTAACCCTTCTTCAAACAATAGTTTTAGAATCCGTAAGTAACGGCTAACCTAACTTAAAAAATGGGCATGCTGTGTGTAACGAAATAGGGCTAAACAGAAATTATTTTGTCCACTTCATTTTGTATTGCAATCTTGTTTTAATTCAGTGTTTCAGACGGAAAGGGGAACGTTACTGATGTTTGTGGGCGGATTCCGCTTCTCCAAAGACAGGATTGTTGGCTGCAAAACAAGATGGCGGTGTTCTGTGAGATACCGGACCAACTGCAAGGCCTTCGTGATCACGATAGAAGACCAAATCATCGTCAAGTCTTGTCTCGACCACAACCATGAAAAGACTTTCTTTAGGAAAACCTGATTCGAAAAGCGTATGCAGGCACTTTGTTGACATAAAAATGCTGCTGTCAATTTGGTTTAGTTTTTGTCTCTGGTTTCATAGCATGAAGATTACACTGAAATCAACTGTTGTTTTAGCAAAATTCGGTTTCTTGTAATATAATAATAACATAACATCACGCCATGTTTCCCCGAAGGGTTAGGCAGAGGTGTACCTATACTCCACCCACATTTCGCCAGTTATGTTTAAGTCCCATGTAATAGGGGGTGAGCCTATTGCTATCTGCCGGGCACAAATCCAGACTCCTGGAAAAAACCCAATAACACTGCCCGAATCGAACCCAGGACCTCATGCTCAGCAGTAGCGCTTGCGACCAGTGCACCAACGAGGCAGTCGTATTGTAATATAATGTGTTATTATTTCCCAAGAAATCATTTTGTTTTCTGTAACTATCAGGCTATCTATTATCTAGGTGTATTTTTGAATAGTCTACTTATTGTATGTTAGGGAAGGCCATTTTGTAGGCTTGTGTAATTTCTCGAATAGTTTTAGAACAGTGTACGTTTAAAAATTGTTTAAAAAAGTAAGTGTAAATATTTATTATATTTTTTATTTATAAGTCGTGTGTTTGTTTGTCGCAGGTAAATACCTAGGTTTTTAAAGTATTTCGATTAATTTAAAATTAAGAGGCTAATGTTTGTAGAATATTACCTCAGATCAGGCAGCTTACATAGGTTATACCAAGTTCTAAAATATATAATATAATAATAATATATAAATATAATATAATATATAATATAAAAATGTTTCATATTTTAAAGTTAAAGTTCAAAGCATCGATAAACTTAAATAAGTTAACAATTTTTTTTTCTAGTGGCAATAAAAAATGCGATTGTGCACTGTGGTTTATATTATAAATAACTACTTAGCGACCTGCCCCTGCTTCGAATGTTTTTTTACGACTTGACAAAATATCGATATTTCTTTATTAAATGCAAGTTCAATATTAACGTATTATACACATAAACCTTGGCTATGCTTGAAGTTTCGCAGGCGAACCAAGGTATAGTATTTTATCTCACGAAGCGAGACGCGCTTTACATTTGGTTACCAAGTATACAAACAAGCTCAAAAAAAATCAGCTATTCTCTTCTTTATGTTCGCTTAACTCGTCAAAATGTAATGTAAAGTAACGTAATGTATGTGAGGGGCTTGTGGCTAAGAAATAACAGCCGCACGGGTCGATCGATCAGGTTAAGCTACGCTAGCCGCAGTTGGTCTGTGGATGGGTGACCATCTGTACATATCAAGACCCCTCCGTGCCTCGGAAAGCACGTTAAGCCGTTGATCCCGGCTGTCATTCGTGTATCTTTGACAGTCGTTACGAGTCGTCAGAAGCCCGAACGTCTTACCAGTCTTACCAAGGAGTATCGTATTACCCAGTTAGTGGGTTGTGGAGGTCAGATAGGCAGACGCTCCATGTAAAATACTGGTATTCAGCTGCATCCGGTTTGACTGGAAGCCGACCCCAATATAGTTGGGAAAAGGCTAGGCAGATGGTGATGAACTCGTCAAAATATAGGGAACGGCTGATTTTTTTTCCGCGATTTCAGTTTAGTCCCATATAAAAAGTTATTCATAATGATGAGAGAGGTTGTGCGTTAATCCCGGGACATGTTGTTGATCTCGCATAGTAATGGTTTTATACATCATTCTCTTGTCCTTATCCTACTAACAAGATCCAATTAGCTTTTATATTATTCAAATTCATTTACAGTATCAACTCGGACTTAATGCCGTAAAGTGTACTCTACCAGATAACCTTTGGGTTAAAGAGGACAACAACATTGTGATAGGTATTACAAAAAAAAAAAAAAACATTTTGATTAATGATTTGTGTATCTCAAAAGTAAATCCACGTTATGTTACAGTCACAGAAGTATTGTCAAGCAGAGGTAAGGTAATGTTGCAAGTAGGAGGGTTCCGGTTTTCCCAGCAGAAGAGTTTAGCAGGCCACGGAAAGGTCAGGTGGCAATGTGCTGTCAAGTGGAGGACTGGATGTACAGCTTTCATCACCACCTACAACAAACACATCTTGATAAGCAACTTAAAACATAACCATGTGTAAACAAGTTTTACTTGTTATGTATAAAATTATTGCATTGTGTATTGTCTTATTGTGTTCCCTATCCCCATCGCCGTATCTCTACGTTGACGTCGTGATGGGGCTTGTGTTCCCTATTATTGTTATTATGTGTAATTTGTAAACTTTTTGCGGATTAATTATGAGGCTTTTGGATACTTTTTATGTGTGTACTTTGTAATTATTTTTTGTAATGTGCGTTTTGTTTGTGCATAATAAACTATTTTTCTTTCTTTCTTTTTATAAATAAATAAACTTAAATATAGGTGTTTGAAATTCTTAAGTAAATATTGTTTTTTTATGAACTTAGATCCTATTAGCTTTTATGTTTTAAACTAACTGTGCTCCGAGACTAAGTTCGCGTGGAACTCGTAAGATAGACAATATACTTACTAAAATAACAGCTACATTTTAATAAAACTCCCTCGACCCCCGACTCGCCGCGTTGCATCGCCCGCCCGCGCTGTTTGTTTACAATTTCATGGATTTTAATTTTTTGCGCGGAACCCTAATTCTTTTTCTAAAATAAAAGAAGTCTTAGTTACTCCTTATAACATCAGCTATCTGCCAGTGAAAGTCCCGTCGGAGATTAGCCGGAACAAAGAGACAGACTGACAGACAAAAATGAAAAAAGAATGTTTTTTTGTTATAAGTACCGTATATACTTTCATATATGCATTTAGTAAAAGCTGTTATTTTGAGATTACAGACACTTATTTTATTATATTGTATAGAAGATGATGTTGCAAGTAGGAGGGTGCCGATTTTCCCAGCAGAAGAAAGTTTTAGGCCATGGCAAGGTCAGGTGGCAATGTTCTGCCAAGACCAGGACTAGATGTACAGCTTACATTATCACGCACGGAAAACTTATCTTGAGAAGCAGCTTAGAACATAACCATGAGATTATTTTATGAATGAGAATGACTGGTTTCAGTTACAGTAATAAGCAGGCTGGTTTTGATAATAATGTATCTATAAGTATAATATTTTTTAACGATTAAACGAACTTAGCGGTATGTGAAGTTCTACCTTAATTATACGAGCGCCTCGTCCGAAGAGATTGATTGCTATTTGATAATATATCTATATTCCATAAGTATAATATTTTTATGTTAAAATGGGCTATAAACTATTGTTTTTCCTTTCTATATTTTTGTCCAGAGGAAATAGTTGTAATAGCGGTAATAGTAGTTTATAGAAGATTTACTTTTTAATTTTGAACAATTTAAAAGTTTAATCTTAAAAGTGAACATAAGTCACCGTTAATGTTCCAAAGTTCCAATGCACAAAATAATGAAATCCATGTTGCTTTACAGTTATGGAAATATTGTCAGACAGAGGTAGGGTAATGTTGCAATTGGGAGGGTTCCGATTCTCCCAGAACGCAGCACGCCACGGCAAGGTCAGGTGGCGATGTTCTATAAAGTCCAGGACAGCTTTCATCACCACCTACGGACAACATATATTGAAAAGTAGCTTAGAACATAACCATAAGGAATCATATTGAACTGTTGAGTTAAATATAATTGTTTTAAATTCTTATTTATAGATTTCACATAAATGGTTTACTGTGAACTTAAAAAATGCGTATGATAAATTTTACCAGCAAGCAATACGAAACATGAACTATTTCTTATTGTTGAAAGAAAACAGGAGTAAAATGTCACGGCATATATTGGCAGTGCTCTAAAGAATCTATTATTATTATTATAGCTTGGCAGGGCACAGGCCTCCCTTCATTCTTTCCATCGGTCCCGGTTCTGCGCCACCGCTTGCTAATTTCTAAGGAAGGCGTGCAAGCCATCCGAGAATCTATACGACTTTCTTTACCAACATATAAAACCTGTCCTAAATAGTTTCAGTAATGGAAACGGTAACGCATAGAGGGACACAGATGCTGATAGCGGATGGATTTCGTTTTACCAAGTCCTACAAGAATGGCAAGAAGACTAGGTGGCAGTGTACCACAAGGAGTCGAACAAAATGCTCGGCATTTCTGATTACCTACGAGGGCATAATTTTAAGAAGCAATTTAACACACAATCATATGAATTAAGTGAAGTCAATATACATATTTTTAGTAATAAATCATTAACATGAATGTAGCGATGTTTTGTTTATTGCTGAGTTCACTTTGAAATGATTTGTCGCCGACTTCGTCTTCCAGTGGTTAGGATCCAGTCGTGGTTACGGTACGGGTTTATTATCTAGAAAGGACTAGTTAACTTCACTGATGTATGTTGAAGGCAAATATCTTGTTATTAAGGCTCAGTTTCCGATGGTAAAAATCTCATGTTCTGAAGGACAAATTTATGTGTAGAGCGCGCTAATGCCCCTTGAATGCGAACTAGGCCTAAGACTAGGACTTGGTCATCAATGGCCGTGCCTTCTCTGTATGAGAAGGGGCATTTGTTCTGCACTGGCTTCTGGCTATGGTTATGCTACACAATTCTTCCTGTTTAGGCATTTTGGACAATAAATGTCTCATTGCAGGGCCACGTCTTTCTTCCTGAGTTCCTGACTGTTCCTGGTATTTTACGATCCTGTAGGTATCTGACTTTAAAGTAACAATACGAGGTACTCATTCAGACATCTCAATTAATGCAGCAGTACGTTCTCAAGTTTAATTTGGTATGTATCCATGTTTCAGTCCATTGGCTTCGAACGAGAGGGGGTTACATGTTGAGAGTAGGAGATCACAAGTTTAGTAAAGCTAAAAGCTGGAGCAATAAAACTCGATGGGCATGTTCTAGGAAGACTCGAACCAGATGCAAAGCGGCCATCACAACTGTCGAAAATTATATTGTAAAGAGTTTTTTAAAACATAGCCATTGAATGAAGTAACTGTATATTGAATTAAAATAATTGAAATATTTAGTTGTCTTTTTTTTAAGCAGCCATCCCCGTAAAAACTATTTTTTTTAATACTTTTTTTTTATCCAACTCTTGGTAGCAATCACTGAATACCAATGAATGGTCATTTTACTTCTCTCTCTTTCAGTTCAATCAACGCTCCACAATCCTGCATCTCCATTTCTTCAGCAACTGCCTGCCTTAAGCACGACTTAGGCACTGATTATCTGACACACATTAACAGGATTTTTTACATTTCAGTTGAATGGATACAGAACAGAAGAGGCTATCCAATGTTAAAAATAGGAAAATATAAATTTAGTAAGTCTAAGACTTGTATTAATAAAGTTCGTTGGGCGTGTTCTAGGAAGACCCGAACTAGATGCAAAGCGTCGGTCACGACCGTCGACAATTTTGTAATAAGGAGTTATTTGAAGCATAATCATTGAATTAAATGTAATGTTTCTATCCTCATGATACTCGTATTCATTTCTATTACAACCTTTAACCTTGATTATATATATGTGTAGATAGAGTGTTGCGCTGCAAAAGAACTAAAACAAACAGGCCAAGTTTGTTACGCTGGAGTGCGTGACAGCTGACGTCTTACACTGGCGCCAGTCATTGTGCTTTTCTAGTGTGCGTGCAAATTGCGGCGAACAGTTGGACGCTATTTTTTTCAACGAGTTCACAGCTTTGACTGTCTATCTAGATATATTTTTATCTTTGCCTTATATATAGTTCATAGTGTAAAGCGAAATGTGCTTTAATGCCACGTTTATTCTGTCAGTCCACAGGATACTGACTGATAGGAAAACGGAGCTCCTGCTCGTGAACGGATTCCGCTTTGGTCGCTCCGGGATCATTGGGCGGAACGGCCATGTTCGATGGCAGTGCACCACGAAGACAAGAACCAAGTGCAGAGCCCGGATCACTACCTTCGGGAAACAGATAGTCAAGGCTACTTTAAACCACAACCATTTTTACTAACCATATGAGCTCAGAGGTTGTACAAAGTGTTGCTGGTGAATCTATCAACCGAACAATTTAATGTTGGGTTGACTTAGGATTACTTTCAAAATGATTTATAAAACTGTCTGGTCGTTCGTACTTACCAAATGATATAATTTTGAAAGTGTAAAAGTGATTTTTCTGTAATTGCTTTTATTGTTTTAGTTTTAATCTTATGCTTTCTATTAGATATTGCCTATAGTTATCATTTTAACCAGCAGCGTAGGCCTAGTAATAGTGTTCCGTTGGCACTCTTTCTTTGGGTACGGAACCCTTAAAATGGCTAGATGGGTCACGACGTCATCCTCGATGCTGAGGGACCGATTATAAAGAAGAAAAAAAATGTCAATTAATGAATCGATTTTTACAAAACAATGCTTTTCGGTCTGTAATATACAAGCGATTGATTTCATTTGATTGAATTTTATTATGATGTTGCTTAAGATATATATTTTGCTGCAGTACTCAAGATAATATGTAGTGTTATTTTAAACATTATTTAGTGATTAAAGTCCATTGTTGATGAATATCTACTCCAATTTTGTAATTATTAAAAATCTCATTTCTATTCTCTATTTTATTTTCCTAACTGTATTTATTCTAATTATCCCCATATGCTATTCATCATCATTATCATCATTCATAACCTGACTTCACCCACTACTGCCCCATAGGCTTCTCTTTTCTTGAGCCAACCCCCACGCTCCTGTGCCAGTCTCATCTAATATGCTATTAATATCTACGTACTTAAAAGATGCTAAAATAACTAATCCCAACATACATGCGGACGAATACTTCGACGCCTAAGTGTCCTTTTCTTTTTGTATTTATTTGTATAGTTAGGTACTAAATGAAATGATTAAGTAACTAGTGTAAATAGTTAGTTGTATTAAATATTGTGAAAGTAACCGACTGTGGTTAAAAAAACACCAGTTTATCCCAACATACAACGGATGCGATTTTTTTTTTGTTTTTTTTTTTTATATTTCTACTTACTCAGGTAGATAATTACCTTATTTATATTCGCAGTGCCTGTGTTCAGTGAAAGTCGATTTGGTAATCCTGTCATAGAGCTGGGACCTTATCGATTTACGCGATCATCCGTATCGACGTGCGGCCGTCGGCGCCGCTGGACCTGTTCTAACAAAATGTCATCAGGCTGTCGGGCCGCCATCATTACTCTCGATGACGTCATCGTGAAGACTACCAATGAACACCAGCATTAGATGTAATTTTCAAGTTTTATATTTTAGTTCGTAAGCGCATTCTATTTTCTTTAACTTTTATCCTAAACTGAACGTTTTTTGCTTACTACTTTATTTTTTAGAAAACATAAATTTTTGTGTTTTTAATTTTTCATTTGTTCATGGCATGGCAGCATGGCATTTTCGATGTTTTACTTTTAATTCTTACTGTATAGGCTCTTAAAATATGCATGATTGGTTATGTAAATGCACTTCAATGTACTAATTTATGCGTGAATAACGTATGAAATAGTAGTTTATGAAACTGTTGCATAATAAAACATTAATAGTATCAAGTATTTTAATACCTAGTTATGTGCAGTTTCATATCTACACTATTTTATCTACTCTCATACACTGGGATTGAAGCTATTAAATAAAATATTTTTTGCCTTTTTTTGCATTTGCCATGCCATAAAGTCGTGATAGCATTTATCATATGTATAATTTCTCGACTTTGCTGGTAATAGATTATGAGTCATTTCCGTCGTCGCATCTAAAATATTGGGCAAAGTCAAATTTTCTTCACATTCACTGATATCAGTCATTTTTATTTAAGCAAGAATAAAAACATTCCCACCAAATTCAGTACACCTATAACAAAACATATGAATGGCGCTCAAAACCCAGCACGTCACCGCGCATGTGCTAAAGCGGCGCTGCGACATACAAGTAAAAATTGGAATCAAAACTTTTTGTAATGCTATAAAAATAGTGCGCCCCGCGTAAGCTTTCCATTAGAAAAAAAAAAACAATTGATGGAAACTCCTTGGTGATATTAACTTCTTGGATTTGCCCTGTATCGTAATGGTAAAAAAGTTATTTTTTATCATTATTTTGTTAGAGAAAAGGTGTTATATTAAAATTTCGGTTTTGTGTTTATATAAAGTATGTCAATATAAACTTGTTTTGAAGTTTATAATTAAAATTTATTTATATATAATAATTAATTTAATTTATTTATTTATTATATATATTTTTTTTTTAATTTTTTTTTTTTTGAGAGTAGATAAAATATCTTATTAAATTTATCAAATAAATGTTTACTTACTTGCTTTAATTTGCTATTTTGTCAAAGAGCCAAAGAATTTGTTTTAATTTTTCTATTATAGTTTCATTACATTTTAATTAATATCTTTTTATTTTACGATATTTTATTTTTATTTGCTGTAGAATGTAGATTCATACAACCACTTTAAAACAAAACTTACCTTCTCTTGACTCACCCTTGGATTTTAGAAATTTAAATTCTAATCTTCTAGAAATCTTACAAGTCATTCATTTCATCAGTCATGTCTTTTGTTTTCCTCCCCTAACTGGAGGTTTTTGCTTGTCATTTCTTTCAGTGCCGGTGTTCGGCATGAGCCGGGTTGGGAAACCGGTGATCCTGGTGGGCACACACAAGTTCTGGGCGCACGGGAAACCCAAGAGAAATGGACAGCGCTGGTACTGCAGCTGGAAGAAATGCAAAGCCATCCTCTTCACCAAACAGGACATCATCGTCAAAACTGCTGGGGAGCATAACCATCACTGATGTTTCGAAGACGGTATTTTTCACGTCAAGGTTACCGAGAAATGTTTTTTATTTGTAATGCCCGATTCCTGTGGTCATACTAACCGTTTTTATATTAATCGTCAAAGTCTAACTCGTCTCGTATCTTTGTTAAACTGATTTATAGTAACAACGAAGTTTTTATTAAAAAAAAAAAATAATTAAAAAAAAAAAATTAAAAACGCGACTGCCTTGCCAAAAAACGAACTAAAAAGTAAAAAACAAGTTGTATTAGTTAATCTTTATATACAAAGCGAAAGGTCACACATATACTCCTGAGTAAACAGATAAACAAAATTATCACTGCAGTCGGGGGACCTCTTAGATTAAACCCCCCGACTGCAATGACATTTTTATTTATTTGTTCAGTCAGGGAGTAAATGAGTGACCTTTCGCTTTGTATATAAAGATTAACTAATACAACTTGTTTTTTACTTTTTAGTCCGTTTTTTGGCAGGGCAGTCTGTTTTTAATTTTTTAAATCATTTATTTTTATTTTATACATTTTAGTGACAAGTTTTTTTTTGTTTTGTAATGTGCTCATCAAGGTATTCAATTTGGTACCCATATTGTAATAATTGAAGAAAAAATATGTTTTCACATTTGAAAATGAAGCCATACTGCCGCCATATTGAATTAAATATATATATATATATATATATATATATATGTATATAGCCATTGTCACTCGGGAAGATGTAAGGATTCTAAAGATACCCCTTACATCCAAATCTGTTCAGGCTTTTAAAAGTTATGCTGGAATAAAAAAAACTCACAAACATACATGACCCTGAAAACATTACAATCGTTTTTTGTGGCAGTCGTGTAATAAATTAAGCTAGGACCGGGCGTAATTCTATTTTTCTAACTAAGTATTTAAGATAACAGAGAAAGTCTTTTAGTTTTACTGAAAACTTGTAGACTTTTAAAAGCACAACCATTTTGTGAATTTCACCTATAGGTATGTACCATAAAATGGTGCAACATCGCACAAAAAATAAATCTTATTTTTCATCTATTTTATTTACCTGTTTACATATATTGCAGGGTGCAGGGTGCGTTTATTTTTAAGTAAATATTATATATGTAGTTGTAAGAAGAAGTTTACATTCATAAAATTAATTCAGGGTTTTTCACGTCCTATAGTAAAACTTGAGAGGTGCACAGGTTAACTCAGTATAACTGACAATATGCTATATTTTACTATAAAATATTAAAGAAAATAATAGAGATAGTTATTGTCTATTTATAATGGAGCGTAAATTAACTTTTTTTAACACGTTTTAGGTGTAGTTATTTTGACATGTTCAAATAACAGACAAAACTAAACTAAGTGACTATGACCAAATCATCTTTCTCCTGCCCATATTCCAATTAATTACTTGGGGTCAGCACAACATGTCTTTTTCATACATACTTCTCTATTAGTCGTCATCGCGGTGGTCACCCCCCTTCCAGCCATATCATCTTTCACACAGTCCATCCATCGTTTCTTTGGTCTTCCAATAATAATAGTTCCTACATCCTATACTAATTACTTTAACCTTTAGACCACCCCACGGACGATACAGAATCTGCCGAGCGTATGTTTAATCAACACCCTGTGGATATTGCCTAAGCAACAAAACATAAGCCCTCATAGACATTCCATGTTAGAAACCCTAAAATTATTTGATAAATAGTTGTTATATTACATAGATTTTGTTAATGGTGAATAAACTCGAAAGTGCTTAAGGGTAATTATAAAGCAATTCAATATTCATTCTTATTAATAAATGTGTTATAAATAAACTTCTCGTGACTAAAATGGTGTTAGCTCCCTAATATTTAATTAACGGATAATGTTATTAAAAGACAAGTAGTTATTATGAGTACCTGGAATACATATACATGGGGTATTTATTTAATTTTTAATAAGGTATCGCCTTTGTATACGCCGCCTGTTCTGTTTTTTATTTTTACCTAGTACCGACAGTCAGCCACAAAAAGATGTATAAATCGACAATTCGAAGTTAATTTAATTCGGTACTATCTCGTTGCGTTTAATTGCGTTCTATAATTTTGTATCTATGTGTAGCCACAAGATATATTACACATTGGGTACTTCATTGTAGCTGTACATGGATACAGTATTATGAAACGCAAATTGGAGACAATTAAATGACTTCTTGCCGATGTATACATTTTTTGAGGCTGACTGTAAAGATACTTATGTTACATGCACTGTAGAAGTATTCAGTACATTTATTTCTTTCTTTTTGGTTTGTAATTAGGCTTTTTATTTCTTTTCATGTTGTGACATTCCAATAATTTAAGTAAATATTAGAGTTTGTTTAATTGTTATTCTTTTGAAGTATTGTTAAATTATATAGCGTGTTTTCTGGTCCATGTTGATTTGTGTTTGAAATATAGACTGTTGTGGCCATAAATCACTAATATACCTAGGTTCATATTATACATTAAGATTATATGACCAAAGAGTATTAATTATTATTATAACACTGTGGTGCCTAATAGTAGGAAATACCTACCGTCTATGTCATACAATTTTACAACTATCTTAAATATAGGTATTATATATATTATAACTATCTTAAATATAGTCAATAGAGGGTCAAATTAAATTAGCTAGCGAAACCCCGCAGACATAATGGGTATCGAGTTATCGACATCTACACGAATGATAAAACAAAACAAAAACATGATTTGATCATTTTTACCCGAAGGTAGCCAAACGGAACCGTATTACAAAGCCTCCGCTATTTCCGTCTGTCTGACAGTGGGCTGTATCTCATGAACTGGTAGACAGTTGAAATTTTCACAGATTGTGTATTTCTATTGCTGCTAAATAATAAAAATAAAATAAGTTCAAAATTAAAGGAGGGGGGGTGGCGGGGGGGGGGGGTGTTATACAAGAAACGTAGCAAAATTTTGTACGTTGGTACGGAACCTTCGTGTGCGAAACCGACTCGCACTTGGCCAATTTTATATTTATTTATTTAAGTATTTCAACTTCTCGCACACCCAATAAGATACGGTCGCCAGCAGGTCAAGCTATCCGAAACTGTCAAATTTTCCCAATCAAGCTTGAACCTAATGCTTTAGCGATAAAGTTGAAAATCTATTAAAGAAATTTGACAGATTGTAGTAGCTTGATGTGCTGCCGTCCATACAAAGGCGGACTTAATATCTTAGGCGTTCTCTACCAGTCAACCATGGAATGTAAAGAGATTAGATGGCAGGTGCTCTGGTTTATTTTTAATTTTATTATACTTAGAAATCGCTTCCCATCACGTCTGCGGAGTTTCTTTAACTAATTTGACCCTACGTAATACACGGTTCACGGTTAATATAGTCGTTACGGGTCGCCAAAAGCCCGAAAGTCTGACAACCAGTCTACAACTAGTTACTAATGGGTATCGTATTATCCAGTAATTGGGTTGTGGAGGTCAGATAGGCAGACGCTCCATGTAAAATACTGATATTCAGTTGCATCCGGTTAGACTGGATGCCGGACCCCAATATAGCAGGGAAAAAGACTAGGTAGATGAGGCAATTGATGATGTAATACACGGTTCAACTGAAGTGATTTTATACGATTTGTTTGCTTCAAATTGAAAGGTAACTGTGTATTTTGCCATTAAATCTAATTTAGGGTTTGTGTTATTGAGAAGTGACATTATTTTTTTTAGTTATAATGACATAGATTTGTTTTTTATATCGTTGCTTTTGAGTTATTGTTTATATATAGATTCATATCGTCGTTAGTTATAGTTGTTGATCAACTGTTTTGTGAATTTGCTTAGCATATTTTCTATGTAGTGAGGAGGGGGTATATTAAGTTCAAAAAGTTTTTGGTAATTTTTCGTCTTGGTAGGGCATTGTTTTACGGCCGAACCCAATAACCTATTTTCAGTAAAAGACAGATCGCTGTTGATGGTAGACTGTATACTTATATAAGGTTTATCTATTCATACACGAAATCTCTTAAGGGGTCATTGTACTCATCAATATGAACAACTTTTACTATGGGACCAACCCTGAAATCGCGGAATAAAGATCTGCTAGTCCCTACATTTTAATGGGTTCGGGCGTTAGACTACACCCATGTCTATTTGACTCTTAATATCTACAGTCTTTATAATAAGATAGTATGCAATTTTTTTTTCTTTTGATTTTAGATTACCATATTTTTATGTTAATGTTTTTTTCGTTAAAAACCTATTCTATGACAAGTATTTTTTTCTACTTCATAATTTCTTTTTCTTTGCTTGCCATTATTTTTGCCTACCTACAGGTTGTGACGATTTAAATAAATTCTTCAGTATCTGTTACTGTTACCTACTGTCGTGAACTTCGTCTTTAAGGCGAAAGCGCCAGGGTAGCCCGCGAAATTCAAATTTTCTTACTTTTTTTGCAGGTCAGTATTAAGTTGTATGTTGATTAAAATATGATTCGTGACCGTAACAAATATGTATTCACAGAATTATAGTCATTATGTCATCATATGTATACAACTCTCTAAGACTAAGTAATTCTATTGAATGACTATTACATGAAATCTTAACATTTCAGGATTATACTAAAAATTTGAATTTCGCGGGCTACCTTAACGCTGCCCTCTTAAATAATATAATAATTAGCGACGAATTGGGAAGGTGTGAATGTGGGCATATTGTTTAAACTAGTTACTGTGAACGCATAGTCAATACAGGTTATTTAAAATAAACTATGTTTCTTTTAATCAGTAGTTTTTTATATGCCTACATATACCCCACGTTCGCACGGACGCAAAAATATCGCGGCGGGATTTTATCACGCACTGGATTTTCAACTTTCGGTGTTGAGCCGAGTATTGAGAATCCAACCGAGCGTATCCCAGCGCGTCAAAAAAACCCAGTGCGCGAATAAAATCACCGCGGGGAAAAATTGTTTGTGCGAACCTACCTGGGCTTAGAAATGTAACGTAGGCCATTTTAGCGGAGGCGAGGTTCTGTTACGGCCCTAGACCTACTTTCTATCCTGCTCTCTGTGCCCCAAAATCACCGGCAACGCGGTGGAAGTGCCGAAGTTTTGGGCCAACAAAATTTGAATTCAGTCGTGCCATCATTGACACGAAGAGGAAGAAGACCATAGTGGGTTTTAACTACCTACTGGAGTTGTTGCTGAATTCGTTTTAATTGAATGCATGAATAAACTAGTTATAAATGTTAAGGAATTCATAAAAAAAAAAATCGCTGATTTTGTTAATATATATTTATTTATTTTTACATATTTATTTCAAGAGCTGCACTACAGGAGGTCTCGGCGTGGTGGAAAACTTCTCTGTTGGCGTGGTTACTGCTACGTAAAGCATAGTGCTAGCAACCCTCCAATGTCTAGGTGGATTTGTGTCAAGTATAAAGCTGGCTGCAGGGCTACGTTAATCCTAATTGAAGACGAGATTGTGAGGGTTTTAAATGAACATAAACATTGATTTATCAATGTATAATGTGTTTCTGTTGTTGTTTTCATTCTGAGTTTTGTGCTACCAAATAAAAGGAGAATGAGCATCTTGTATTTGATTATTTAATTTTGCCCTAAAGAAATAAATGTATGATTATATATAAAATTATTTAATCTCAATAAAAAAGCTATCTATGCGATCACACATAGACAACTTATCTGTATACTAAAAGTAATTCCCACAATTATGGGGAAACCTCGGGCAACAGCTAGTTATAATGTGATGGCCCTTCTTTCGATCAGTTATTTAATATAATTTTATTTGTACTTAACGTTTAAGATCTGCATTATGAGACGACTCAGCGGGGTGGAAAAACTCTTTGTTGGCGTGGTTACCGCTATGCAAAGCATAGTTCTAGTAACCCTCCAAAGACTAGGTGGATTTGTATCAAGTATCCCTATCCAAATCGCTGCAGGGCTACCATCATCCTAGAAAATGACGAAGTTACGAGGGTTTTTAATAAACATAACCACTGATTACTTTATTTAACTGGTTAATGTATGTTGTTGTTATCATTAAATGTTTTGTGCTTTTAAATAAAAGGAGAATGAACATCTTATATTTTGGGTTTAATTTTGTGTAAAAGAAATATATTCATATCCAGCTAATATTTTTAAATGTTTAGATGTCGCGGGATGTTCGAAAGTTATCGTGGCCCCGGCACAGGCAACTGAAGGAACACGGGTGGGTTTTAGTCAGTAAAAGTCTGACACGCCCTCCGGCTCCGACCAGATCGGTAAAAGTCATTTGATGATTTCCCACCCAAAAAAAAAAGTGTTTAGATGTTTGTTGTGAGGTTTGACGGATTTAAATGGAATTATTGAAACTTAGCACCGGGGTAGACTATGTCCCAAATTTACACATAGAATACTCTTTTTTCGGGTAGGTACATGAATCAATTGTTCTATTATGTGTGTTATTTACGTATTCTTTGATTTTGATTTCCCTTTTGTCTCCTAAGGTCTATCTTTCACCACGTCCCGACGGGGAGCGACGTTACTCTGCTATAAGTCTTACCGCTTCTCGAGGCACAAGTCCAGCAAGCCTCCGATGACCAGGTGGTACTGTGTAAGGTCTCCCTCGGGGTGCAAGTGTACCATCGTCCTTTATTATGACCAGGTCATCAAGATCTTGCATCACCATAATCATACGTAGGTACGATATCAATGAGATATAAAGAATATGAAACATTCGTCTATGAAGTTTTACTTTTTACACTCTGCCCGTCAAGGTATAAAGGCTCCTGCAAACAGGCGAGACACACGACGCGAATCGCACGTGACACAAAGGCACCGCGTGTCGCGCGACGAGCGGTGCCTTTGCGTCGCGTCGCGAGTTGCGCCTGTTTGTAGGAGCCTTTAAGCGTAATTTAAGCAATAATAACGTATTAATGACAAAATTTCGGGACATTTGTGAAACTGAAACAAATAACTCGGCAATAAATAACATTTTTTGTTTATAATGTTTGTATTAATTCCAAAAGTTATGATAAGCAATATTGAAATACGGTACTTAGTTGTTAAGAACTAAAATATAATGGAAAATTTAATTGTTATTTTTGTCTGTCTTCAAAGGTCTCATATACGCGGTGTCTCGGCAAGGACAACCAGTGCTGTGGTATGAAGGACATAAATACAGGAAGCACAGCTCTAGTAAACCTCCTCAGATCCGATGGAATTGCTCAAAGAGTAAGGGAGGATGTAAGAAGACCCTTGTAGTTTTCGAGAATGAAATCATTAGAATCTTACACGAGCATAACCATACTTAGTCGATTGTTCAAACTTTATGGCTTAACCACTATTTGTCTGTGCGTGTCACGGCTGTACGACATCAGATGAGATTCAAAGAATACCAAACGTTTGTCCACAAAGTTTAACTTTATGCACTCTACTAATCAAGGTCAAGTCTAATTTAAGCAATGATAATGTATCAATGACTAAATTTTGGGATATTTGTGAAACTGAAACAAATAACTCTGCAATAAATAACATTTTTTGTATATAATTTTATATTAATTTCAAAAGTTATGATAAGCAATATTAAATTACAGTACTTAGTTTTTAAGAACAAAAATACATATAATGGATATTAAAATCTTTTTGAATTGCTTCTTTCTGTCTTCAAAGGTCTCGTCTACGGGATGGGTCTGCATGGAAAACCAGTACTATGGCATGGAGGACATAAGTATAGAAAGCACAGTTCTAGTAAACCTCCTAAGACCCGATGGTTTTGCTCGAAGCTATTCGGCGGATGTAAGAAAACCCTCATAGTTGTCGATAACGAAATTATTAGAATCTTACACGAACATAATCATAGTTAATTTTTTAAACTTCATGGCTTCCATGCTACGTTTTGATGACTCATTGAGCAACATTTATCTGTGCGTGTCACGGCTTTGTCAAAGTACATGTTTTTAGTTCGCAATTCCGCCACGCTCTCGTATGTGTTACTAACTTACTAAGTACGTGTACATTTAGTTGGGTTTCTTATTTAAGTTCTTCTTTAATTTTGTTGTTGTTGTTAGGTTTTACTTGTTTTGTTTGTATGAGAATAAAATGTCAATGACTGTGACGAGGTTGTTTTATTCTTGTTGTGACTTTCATAATCAAATACGTTATAATACAGAAACTTGGATAGGAACTGTGAAGGCCCACCACACTTAAATCGAGCAAAATTTCGCAGTACATGAAAGAGGATTCAGTTACGTTAGATATGTAATAAACATAACCATGTATTATATATAACTGGTACACCACTGACTACCTGCAGTATTGTCTCTCCTTCTCCCTTTAATCCATCCAAAGGTTGTCCGTAAAAGATCGCTTTTAGCGATAAGACCGCCCATTGTGTCGCACTATGTAAAATTTCTACATTTATATCTATAATTTTTATGGTGCACATAATAAAGAGTATTCCCTCTATTCTATCTAACAGATAGTTAGAATTAACGAGTAAGTAATTAGAATATTACTAAAACCATGAGTTCAACATTTAATTAAAACAGTATTTTTATCCAAAATTCGTACTTTTCCTCACGTAGGTCCTTATTTTGGGACGTCACGGTTTGGAGCTAAGGTGCTGTGCTACCAGGGCTACAGCTTCAGAAGGCATAGCTCCCATAGGCTTCCCATGTCCAGGTGGATATGCATCAAAGCCTATCAAGGTTGTAAAACTACCATAGTTCTGAGGCACAACGTGGTACACCGAATATTGCACGTGCACAATCCTTGATTTATGGGGAAGTGTAGTTTTCGAATTTGGTTGTTGTAAATATAATATCTTTGTTATGTTGAATAATATCTTTCTATCATTTGAAGCCTAAAACTGTATTATGTATAAAATGGCAGTGTTTCTTTTAGTTCTATCCGCCATCTCAGTATTCACTCAATTTCTTAGCACATTTTCTGTCATATCTGTTCTCCTTGACATTAATTGGTCTTGTCACTTTCAGGGATAGTGTTTTTGCAATCAAGGTTTGGGAATCCCGTCATAGAGTACGATGGATATCGCTACAACAAGCGAACTACTAGCAAGGGTCCGAAAGCATGCTGGGTGTGTGTCAAGGTCTCCCTGGGCTGCAAGGCCCGGATCTTCACCATCGACAACAAGATTTACAAAATTAATCATGAACATAATCATGGTCGTACTGCTATGAGCTTTTAACAACTTTCCAAGTTTCTTTGTTGTAGTCAATATTTTTTAAGATGTAAGTAGGTAATGGTTTTTGTGCATAAACTGTTATTGTTGTTCAAGTTTTGTTTTATTTGAAATAGTATAGTTAGGGAGAGCTGTACAATATACAGTGTCAGAGAAACGTGCGGCCAAAATTAAGGGTGTGGTTCAGACCATCAAACTGAACAACTTTCTCCCGGGAACCAGCATCGTATTTATGAAAAAAAAAAAGCAGTCGTCCCATACAAAACTTCAATACCTACTCGACCAAATGTATGGGACGACTGATAATTGTTTCGCGATTGCGATGTTGGTTACCGGGAGAAAGTTGTTCAGTTTGATAGTCTGTACCACACCCTTAATTTTAGCCACACCTTTGGCCCTGTAGAGAAAAAGAGAGAGAGAGTAGAGTATCTATACAAATAAAAAAATTGAAGTGTCTGTTTGTTATGTCAAAATAACAGCTTTTTACTAAATGTGTAATAATAATAATAAATTTATTTGAACATTGTTACAATTATTATTACTTTAACATTAGTTTAACATAATAATTCTGTCTGTAACTGTTACAATTTAAAAATGTTTTGTCTGTCTGTCTGTTTCTAATCTCCGAAACGGCTGGACCGATTTTGACTGGCAGATAGCTGATGTTACAAGGAGTAACTTATGCTACTTTTATTTTAGAAAAATAATTAGGGTTCCGCGCAAAAAATTAGAACCCATGAAATTAAAGAGTTTGTTTGTTTGAACGCGCTAATCTCTGGAACTCGCAGTCGGATTTGAAAAAATCTTTTAGCATTTGGTAGCCCTGGAAGGTGATTATAGGCTTCAAATCACGCTACGACCCTTAGGAGCTGAGAAAAAAGAAAAAAAAAGTCGGAAATAACGCTAAGCGAAAACGAAGTAATAGGGCGGGCGGGCGATGCAACGCGGCAGGTCGGGTGACGAGGAAAATAACAGCCACATAAAACTTATTAAGATGTGGCTGTTATTTTAGTATATTTTCTATCTTACGACTTCCACGCGAACAAAGCCGCGGGGCACAGCTAGTTTGTTATATATTTAAGAAAATCTTTGGTACGCTTGCTTTATAGAATTTGATGTGTTGTAGTTAACTACTATAATAATATAATTATGTTGTTGTGCTTTATCCTTCCTAATATTTCTTCAGCTGTGAAAACAAAACAAAGGTAACTTTAAAGTGTTGTTTGACAGGCTGCAAGTTCGAGAGGACACGTTACGGCAATCCTGTGATCGTGGTGGGAAAATACCGATACAATAAGTGGAGTGGCAGCAAAGGTGCTCAAGTTCGGTGGACCTGCGTGAAGAACCAGCAAGGTTGCCGGGCAACCATCACAACCATAGATAACATTATAGTCAGGACTAAGAACTATCATACACATTTGTGATTTGATAGCTGAAAGACGTATCTACATGAATTCTTTTGATAATATTGTTAATTCAAGTTCATTCGTGTACTCATTATAATATGGGCCGTTACATATTTTGTTCTGTCACTTCAAATTAAGCTCACATGTGTATGTCTCATGTAAAACATGTAGGTAATTGGATCGGAATTATTGTAGTCGTCAGTGGCGTGCACAGAGATTTTAGACAGGGTATGCACAAGAAAAAAAAAACTTACCAGTTTCAACTTGTTGTACCTACCCTAAGTGGGTTCCCAAATTCCCATCATATTTAGCCAACAAATCTACAAGTTCCAGAAAATTGCCTTTATTAAACGACAAGTTGGATTCGTCATGAACTCATGACCACGGGATGCTAATTCTTGTTTACCTAGAAAACAAACTACATCAATCAACCGTTTGAAAATGTTTCTATTTCTTTCAACTTTCGCGTCGTGCCTTTCAATATCTAACTTTAACTGGCTATTCAAACTAGTCTCTATTCTTCCTTTACCAAAAGTTTGGAACTTTAAGGAGGATTCTAGATGTTTTTCAGAAGAATCATGCTTAGCAGCCGCTTTGTGAAAATTATTTAAATCTGAGTACCCGCTATAGGTCCAAACATTATTTTTATCTTGATTAGTAAACAAAATGCAAGGGAAACAATACAATGTGTTTGTGTGTACACAACCAGTTAGCCAGTAATAGTCATCATAAAACTTTTTATGAAAATAAGAGTAGTATTACCTTTTCTTTGAGTTAAATCTAACCCGGGTACACACCTTCCCTTTGCAATCAATCTAACTTTTTCCTCAAAAGGTAACGACGAAAACGCGGCGGATTTTAACTTATGTATACACACTTCGCCAGCACAGGTCTCACATGTATAATTTTCCATATTTTACAATAAACTTGCTAAATAATTACTCGACAGTCAATCACTTGCGCCAAGAAAAACAATATGGCGAAAAAACTTTGCAATTTATTACAGTACGAACTAATACGAAAGAATGAATTAGGTAGTCGGTAGTCGGTCATTTGGTCAATCCGACTAAAAAAAGTCGACCCTCTGCAATTAACAATTAAGCGGTGCTTTTACGGCTTCTCAATTTGGACGGGTTGCAATGTAAGCTATGCTTCTAAAACTCTAACACGCGCACACATTTTCACGCACACAGTCACACTTTTGCTGTGTACTACACAAGATGCGTTGTATGAAGAATAAGCAAGGCGTAGTAATGCTTTTGCTCACGGGAGCGCTGACTGCGCGGTGCGCACGGCGGTGGATGTTCGCCGCTCCAACTAGTTAGTTCCAAAACAAGTAATAGATGACGCGTAAGCTAAATTACCGTGATTTTTTTGAATTATAGTTATTTATCATTTAGAGGGGCATGTATGTGTAGGACTACAGGGTATGCAGAGCTTATTTGCATGTATGGAGTGCACGCCACTGGTAGTCGTAGATGGTCAGCAAGTCTGCAGTTGTGATGTTTGTCGCTTAAAGCAATGGTCATCGTATTTAGCATAGGTGACATTTGAAGAGTGCCTACCCCAGACTTTTTCTATCATATAGGCACGAACTTAGAATAGCATGTGTCGTGGTGTAAATGTTGGTGGTGGTGGGGCTAGCTGCCCAGTGCCCAGAGTAAGAAAGAAAAAAAAAAAAAAGAAAAATAGGTTTATTTGTCAAAGAAACACGTGCATACAAAAAGATATATAATCAGAAAATAAAACAAAATAGATCCATATTATAATCACGAGCTTAAAACAGAAATAGTCGGCAGCTGCACCACTGCACTCACTTTCACTGCAGCTGAAATAACCTAAAATTAATCCGCAGGCATCACCGTGCGTGCATAAGCAATGTACCTACTTGAAACATAAATTATTACAACAGAACATCAAATGTTTTGTCTCGCTCCCACCCTCACTTTCGCGTCTCCTGCGCGCGCGCTCACGCCTCAGAGTACGCCGAACGATCATTTAGGTATCGTCACTTATAAAGGCTATTTTGAGGGCTCGTGGCTAAGTAATAACAGTCACATGGGTCGATCGATCAGGTTAAGCTACGCTTGCCGCGGTTGTTTCGTGGATCTTTACATACCGAGACCCCTCCGTGCCTCGGAAAGCACGTTAAGCCGTTGGTCCCGGCTGTCATTCGTGGATCATTGACAGTCGTTATGGGTCGTCAGAAGCCAGAAAGTCGGACGACCAGTCTTACCAAGGGGTATCGTATTACCCAATAACTGGGTCGTGGGGGTCAGATAGGCAGTTGCTCCATGTAAAACACTGGTATTCAGCCGCATCCGGTTAGACTGGAAGCCGACCCCAGCATAGTTGTGAAAAGGCTAGGCAGATGTTGACTCATATAGGCTATTTTAATGCACCCCAAAGAGTAAGTTAACCAATTAGTTAAGGTGCCTCTATAGGCACCTTGTCTAATTGGTTAACTTACTCTTCCCCTTCTCTCTCTTCTTCTTCTCTTCTTATATAAGAAGCGTTTTGTCTGGCTTTAAAGCACCTCATATGCTTTCTGTATATGAGGTTATAAGCAGGACGCGTAAAACAGCTACGAATCTCAGACAGAAGCCTAAAAAGGTGGTGTTAGGATAGTGCTGAATCGAATAGGTCGCAAAAAATAATTATAGGTTGGTACTAGTATTCAGTGCCACACTTAAGAGGGTTGTCACATTTTGCACCTCTCTCGCTCACACGGGACCAAATTTTTAATAACGTTAAATGAAAAGATGCATTTTTGAAAAATGTAATCAATGGGCGGTCTACAAAATAATATTAGTTTAATAGGTAATTATTAAAAACACATTTTTATTGTGGCATTTATTTACATCATCTCAAAAACAGATCATAACACTTAATTACATAAGTTTATTAGATAACACAATAGAAATGTGTTTTTGAATAACTACCTATTAAATTAATATTATTTTGTAGACCGCCCATTGATTACATTTTTCAAAAAAGCATTTTTTCATTTAACATTCTTAAAAATTAGGTTTTGTGTGAGCGAGAGAGGTGCAAAATGTGACAACGCTCTTAAGTAGACCTTTTTTTTTCGGATGGGAAATCATCAAATGACTTCTCCCGCTCTGGGTGGAGCGGGAGGGTGTGTCAGACTTTTACTGACTAAAACCCACCCGTGTTCCTTCAGTTGCCTCTGCTGGGGTCATGGTAACTCTTTCGAACATCTCGCAACCCTAGCTGGCATCGGCCATAGCGGACCCCGTCAATAGTGCTGACATCTCTTTGAGGCGCGCTTGGAATACAACGCGCCGTCGACCCGGGCCTGGGCCTTATCGGACGGCGAGCTACCCATTGCTCGCCGTCCACAAGCCCGCGTCTACGGTGGCCAGGAATCGGCTGCCAATTCCCGACGCCCAAGGCATCTCTTGCGGCGACTAAGGGCGTGAGGCGCAAAGCTTGCCTCCCCCTCACGCGTTCCACCTCTCCTTCGCGAGCATTACTGCTTCGCACAAGGAGGTGATGGCTTCCCATTTACTCTCGCTTCGTACCATGGCCTGTACCAGGGCCAGACGCGAGAGATCGTCGCCGCCGATCGCTTCCGCGAGGACACGGCGGTGCTCCGCCAAAACGGGGCAGATCTCCACCGTATGCTCCACCGTGTCCTCCGGGAGCCACACAGTGGTGACACCCGGGCGTTTCCTCCCGCCTTATCCGGAACAGGTACCTCCCGAAGCACCCGTGTCCGGTAAGGACCTGTGTCAGGCGGAAGGTGAGGACGCCGTGGCGCCTCTCCAGCCGCTCCTCAAAGAGGGGACTTATCGCCGCAATTGTGGCGTGCCCAACACTTAAATAGACCTGGTGAACGAGGATTGTAATGCCAAATTAGATTTTTAAAATGCAATGTACCTACTTCGTACACAGAAAAAGTAGTATTAAAATAGATATAACTACTGAAGCATCTTCCTCCAGAAAATTCGCTTTGTTTGTTTGTGTGTTCGCGTTTGTTCTTATACATATAGGTTATCTTTCTAGTGATGTAGGGTTTTGTGCAATTTTATTTTAAACGAGAGCTAATTTATTTTTGTGTTTGGTTTTCAAAGTATTAAAATGTGATATTATTATTTAAACAGTATTAATAATTATAGTTTTGACTTGATTGTGACAGTATTTGTACTGTAGTGTGATGATTAATGATGATAAATGATATTTATTTCTGTGTGAATTGGTTAAAAAAAGCACTTTTACACATCAACATTAAATTATGTTATTAAAACTAGAGTTCGGTGTTTCCTGTCTACTCTAAGAAGAAATACCGAAACAAACTAAATTGTATGTTTCTGACATTATAATAAAGTATTTACCGAAATTTTGTTTGAATTTCATTGTTAACTAGCTTTTGCTCGCAGCTTCGCCCGCGTGGATGTCGGATAATATCCCACGGGAACGTACAACCGGAATTTAAAAATTACAAGTACCCTATGTTCTGTGTGCCAAATTTTATCGAAATCCGTTCAGCCGTTTTTGCGAAAATCCAGAACTTACATCCAGACAAACGAACAAAACTTTAAAAAACTATTTTTTCGGCATCAGACTCGTGGGAAAGAGTCTGGTGCCAAAAAATAGTTTGAAATGAATAGTGGGAACACCTCATAGCTGTTACTTTTGTTTTTTTTCAAAAATATTCAATGTACAGTTTTGACCCTGTTAATATTTTATTTTAAGTATATAAGGCATTTGAAGACTGATTTAAGAATAGCTTCACAGAAACCCTTAGGAGTCTCCATTAAAGAGCCACTCATACTTAAATTATATCCTAAAACATGAACATGTAATTTAAAATCATCATTGATTTTCAGAAATACGATTCGCGACATCTCAACGAGGTTTTCCGCTGCTCCTCATGGGTGGCCATCGGTTCAACAAATGGGCTGGTAGCAAGGAGCCCAAGATCCACTGGGTTTGTGCTCGGAGCATTCCGAACAAGTGTCGAGCAAAGGTTACTACTATCGACTACAAGGTTGTGAAGGCCAGGACTGAACATAACCACAATTGAACACTATTTTGTAAAATAAAGACCGATAAATTATGTCAAGATTTCAACTAATTATCTTTTAGTATTTCGAAGCTTTAGATATGATTAAAAGCTGTAGTGCATTTATTTTATCTCAGTTGTATGAGGCTGGTATGTTTGGCATGCACGACAAAATACTGAGTTCGGTGTGAAGTGTGCAGCTGTAGATTTAGAGTCGTTTAAAAAGTATTATAGTACTAGAAAGTATTAAAGCGCTGCGCGAGTATTTACAGTTTTGTAAAAACGCGCGCAGCAACATCATTTTCAATTCAGTTTTGTAAAATTGATTACGTTTTGAAGTGAATTTTAAAGTAAACTACTTATAAGTAAATATTGTTTTAGTGAGCAGACAGACAGAGTTTGGAATTTATCTGTGTGACAGCTTTTTTCAGTCAATTAATTTTTCAATAATTATGAAACTTGGAACAAATCATAGAAAATTATGTCCTTGCGCTGTAAAAATATGCAATTTGTAAATAAATATACTATTATAGTTACTGACTTACAGAAATTAGTCTGACGAAGTCCCAAAAGGGTTTCCCACTCCTCGTCATGGGTCCCTATCGGTTCAACAAATGGGCTGGCAGCAAGGGGCCGAAGATCCACTGGGTTTGTGCCCGGAGCCGCCGGAACAAGTGCCGAGCAAGAATCATCACTCTCGACAACCAAATTGTCAAGTCCGTGTCCGAACATAATCATTAAGCCGCAGATATATGCCAGCGGCCTTAAGTGCATTGCTTGCGTGTTCTGGGCTGAGCTCACGCAACGCGTCGTACGTCCACCCAGTAATAGGACTCGCCCAATAAAGAGCGCTGTCCAAATTAGATGCATTATTATACATAAAACAAAAGATATTGTATTAAATACGTATACTAATAGATAAATAATTAAATTATCTTTGAAATGGTGAAGGTTTAATAAAAATATACTGGATAGTTTTTGCGTGATTCTCAGTTTTTTATCCGCGTTAGGTACAACTTTACAAATTAATTACACTATGTAATATTAACATAATCTAAAATATTCACGTATAAGTTATTAAGAAAATGCTCTAATTTAACATATATTTTTCCCAAATCATTAACACTACTCGTTTAGACGTGATTTGAGAAGTGAGTTTAAAACCATTAAAAGTCGGATATCGTCGCCTTAGACACTGTACCGTAGATGAACTAGAACTCATGAAAGAAAAACCAAGCATTTTCATCAATAAATATTTAGTATTTAGAAGCGCTTGACATAATACGATAAAATGTATTGATTAAATAAATATGGTGAAAAGCCTACATACATTTTTATTTACTACCAATAAAATAAATTCTTTTTTGAAAAGCAGCTTCTGATTTTTCCGAACTACCTGTTGGGAAAATTTTTATCAACTATTCTTTTACGAAAATAAATATGTCCTAAATCTGTTTACACTTGCAATTTATAATTTTAATACTTAATTTACAGATATAAGGTTCACGAAAAACCAAACGGGCGGCCCGTGCCTTCTCTTAGGTCCGCATCGGTTCAACAAATGGGCTGGTAGCAAGGGGCCGAAGATCCACTGGGTTTGTGCTAAAAGCGGCCGGAACAAGTGTCGAGCAAGAATCACCACTATCAACAACCAAATTGTCAAGTCCATGACAGAACATAATCATTAAACACTGTATGGTAGAGGAATTATAACCCATAAAAATACCAACATTTTCATCATTTGATATTATAATACGATAAAATGTGTTTTGTAACGGCTAGGGCTTTGCAGGTAGACTGTGCAGCCCGTTAACTAATAGGAACCTAGTTGTAGTGTGATAGAGGAAATTAACAGGTTAAGTGAATACATATAATTCCATAGGTACACAGGAGTACACGTAAGTAAGACTGTTCTGAGCACTCGCACACATTAGGTCCAGATTAGAATGGTACCGTCCTTGGCAGCACGTGGCCTGTCAGCACAGGCTTCGCATGGTAGGTCTTGTGATCAGGTCGTAGGACCGCAGGTAGCGTTCGGTTCAGTACAGCATGCGGTTCAGCACAGCGTGTGGTATAGAGTAGCGTGCAGATTTTCGGCACTCAGCGTGGTCGTAAAACCCTGAACACGGTGACACGAGGCGCATAGAATACAAGGGACAACAGTGCAGATGGCTTATTAAATAGCTTAGACCACACTGTACATATCATAATAGCTTATATAATGATGAACTCACCCTAGATCGGGACACATTGTTTAAATCCAGAGGGTTCTGGTCAAGCACCTGCATCCTAATTGCGAGCACACTTGGAGTAGGAGTCGGTTTCATTTTGACAGTTCAACAACATTCATTGCGTTATTTAAGTTGTTAAGTAGAAACATTTTTCGAACTTATGGATTAGCAATTTGCTTCAAAATGATTCAGATTGTGATTGATAATGTGTTACGCAATTAGGGTGCTGGTCTTCTTGTATAGCGAGTAGGCGGTGAAATGGCCAAGTAATGTCAGGCAACTAGTGATGCGCGTGCGCTCTAGTGATGTGTTTACTAAATTCTCGACTAAATACTGTTGTGAAGCTACACCGTTACAATTTATTAAATAATTATTGTGATAAACCTACATTCGTTTTTATTAAGTGCCAATAAAATAAATGCTTTTTTGAATAGCAGCTTCGGATTTCTCCGAACTGCCCGTTAGAAAACTTGTTCGGCACTATTCTAACCACATAAATTAGTATGTCCCAAAGTAGCTTACACTTTTAATTCTTTTGTAATTTCAATACTTAATTTACAGAAATAAGGTTCACGATAAATCAAAGGGGTGGCCCGTGTCTTCTCATAGGTCCGTATCGGTTTTACCGATGGGCTAGAAGCAAAGAGCCAAAAATCCAGTGGGTGTGTGCTAAAAGCATTCGAGAAAAGTGCCGAGCAAAAATTACCACTATCAACAACCAAATTGTCATGTCCAAGGCCGAGCACAATCATTAAAGCGCCTGCTACACGGTCGCCAACCGCGTCCCGACAGAGGTGACCTTGGTGGTTTACAACCGTGTAGATGGTGGTTTACGACCAAAAATTGAAACAGTTCTGCCGGTCGCCAACCAAGGTCACCTTTGTCGGGGACGCGGTTGGCGAGCGTGTAGCAAGCGCTTAACTTAGCTATCGATGCGCGTTGACCTCGCGACGGTAACGCAACAAGGGATATTGTGTCTCAATCTCAGTAGTCACGGCTTGATAGTTTTAACTGTGGTGGTGGAGGCGTTCAAACTAAATGTTAACGTTAAAATTATACGATTATATGTTTATATTAAATAAAAAATTGTGATAGATAAAAAGTCTACATTCATTGTTTTTTAATACCAATATAGTAAATGTTTTTTTCATAGACGATTTCGGAGTTATTGGAACTGTCTGTAAGGAGACCTCATTTAAACTGAAACTCTGAATACTCTTTAACTCCACTTTTCTAAGCAGTTATACCAAATTATTTCATATGAACTTGAAATTTTAAATATTGTTATGATTTATTTACAGATATACGATTTTCGATATCTCGACGGGGTTTCCCACGCCTTCTCATAGGTCCTCATCAGTTTAACAAATGGGCTGGAAGCAAAGGGCTTAAAGTCCATTGGGTGTGTGCTAAAAGCAAACGATACAAGTGTCGAGCAAAAGTCACCACTATCAACAACCAAATCGTCAAGTACATGACCGAGCACAGTCATTAACTTAGCTACTGATGCGCGTTGACCCACGGAGCAATGGCGTTGACCTCTCGACGGTAACGCAACAGTTGACATTGCGTCTCAGTACTCACGGCTTGATAGTTTTAACTCTGATCGTGGAGGCGTTCAAACTAAAGCAAAAGAGATCCATTTTAAAATTCTACGATTAAAAGTTTTTATTAAATAAAAATGTGATAATTTTTATTTAATGCCAATAAAGTAAATGTTTGTTTCATAGGCGGCTCCGGAGTTATCGGAACTCTGAATCTTTAGCTCCACTTTTACTAACTATCAACAACCAAACTGTCAAGTCTATGACCGAGCACAATCATTGAACGCATCACTAAAGGAAGGGCATACTGTCGGCATTTGTTTATTCTATTTAGATGCTTTAGATCCAGTGTTATGATATCTGTGTTCTATGTATATTCAATGTTATTATAAATCCACATAATTCCAATGAAATAAATTCGTAGCAACATTTTCTAGAGTTATTTATGAAATGTACTTAGTTATTTATTAAATCTATTTATTAAGTAGTACACAAAATAAAAAATTAATTCTGAACGTAATATTCAGTGGTATAATTTATTATCTTCCTCCAGTTTCGGATTAGCTTGCTTGTGAGTTGTTTGCTTGTGTGTGTTGCTTGGATGTGCTTGTGATTGCTTGTTGTTGTGTAGCTGAGCAGCATCACGCATTGAGAGATATCATCTTCGAAGTACGAGTATCTCATCGTGGAATAAGCTTCCTGTAAATAAGTGTATCACTTACAGGAAACTTGTTTTGTGCCGTGTTGCCGGTCACAAATTAATATTTCAATTCTTTCTTTCATGCATGACAATGCAAATAGTTCAAGAAAATTTGATTACTTTTAAACACTCACCATAAAAGCTTATGTTGATAATCATGTAGTTTTGTTTTGTGTAGCAAGTTGATCCTCGCAGCATTTACGATGTAAACAACAACATTTAGGCAACACCCTGTGAGGCGATATTTTAGTAATCCTTTTTCGGTACGTCTCTTCACATTCTAATTGATATAATTATATTATGTACTAGCGACCCGCCCGCTGCTTCGCACGGGTGCAAGCAATGTACTGATGTAGCGACATGTCAAAACATCGAGATTTCTGATATATACGAGTATCAAAGTTAAATATTAATTAATGTTTATACACATAACCCTTCCGGAATAAATTTTCTAAATGATGCTGAAAACCGCATCAAAGTCCGTTGCGTGGTTTAGGAGGTGTTAGCAGATATACAGACAGACACGGAAAGCGACTTTATTTTATACTATGTAGAGATATACCAAACATTAAAATCATGTTTGGCAGTTTTTGATATTTTATATGCAGTCTAAGTATTCAGCGGGTCAGGTTATACGTTATCTGTCAGTCAGTCATGAAACTCTTTTACCTATAGTTACCGTTATGAGAAGATGTCTTATTGTGTTTATTTTTATTGTAGAGGCGTTCTTCACAAAGACAAGACGCGGTTTTCCATGTCTTCAGATTGGATGATATCGGTATCGTTCGTCTGGGGGCGGTAACAACTACCCACCCAAGACTCACTGGCGTTGTATCCGCAGTGTTTCAAATAAGTGTCCGGCGAGAACTAATACGATCAACAATGAAATTGTCAAATTCTTGCATAAGGACAATCATTAAATGAGAGAGAGAGAAGACTTTCATCACAAAAATACATAAAAAAGAATTGTAAACGCTTTATTTATAAAGCGTTTACAATTCAAAAATTTACAATTAAAGACAGGCTTTTTAAAGCCTGTCTTTATTTTTTCATGTCAATGGGATACTTGTAAGAAGGACAGTTGATTTAAATAGGTTATTTTTATAGACGTTTACGAAAATAAGTCGTTAGTTTAAAAGTATGACTGATGTAGTGAAAATACCTATATTATTAAATCTGTTGGCTAATGTGGTTGTGTGCAATAAATATGTCAATAATAAATATTTTATTAGTTAGCACCCATTAGAATACGTTGTAGAAGCCTAAAATATATCCACATTTATGTGTGTTCTATATAGCTTAGATAAAACTTTTGGAACGAAGTTCCTTATCGCGGCTTGCGGTAGGAGTTGACTGGTAGAAATAGTCACGTAAGGAAAAAACGTTATGCCCCATAACGCTTTTTTCTTACGTGACGCGGCCAGTCTATCCAAAAAAAAAGTAAGTTGTGATTCTCATTTCCTACGAAATGTATGGTAGAAGTTTTTTTGCGAATTCTGACATTTCTAGTAGTCAAACCTCATTTGCTCCGATAGTTTTTTATCCTTATAAGAAACAGGGTCGATTAGCATCAAAAAAGTTTTTGTGAAAATGGGTCATTTTCTTGCAGATTCAAAATCTATGAATAGGGATCACAATTTCTTAAAAAATAAGGATAGTCTCCTTAGACTGTTTCCTGTAGCTGCAACGGTTAAGGTACCTGCCCTTACTTCTCCATTTCAAAAATCCACCCTGGATACGTGTGTGTGCGTGCGAGCATCGCGTAAGGAATTTCGTTCCTGACGGGGGTCCCCCGACCGCATACGTTTTTTTTAATAATTTTGAGATAGTCGTAGAAGGCTAGCTGATTATAGTAGGTTACACGAGTAGCTAAGAATATTCCAGTCGCTTACAAAATACATTCGGAAAATTTGTTAGTAAAGTTTACTCTTATGTAATGACTGCTTATGGTAGAGCTTTGGTAATTTTAAAACGAACTTATTGATGTCTTTTTTTCTAATAGGAATATTTTTCACAACGACACAACGCGGGTTTCGATGCCTCCAGATAGGAAAATATCGGTTTTATAGACGTAATCTCAGTCGAGACAAACGAAAAGCGTATTGGGTTTGTTCTCAAACTTATTACAAAAAGTGTCGAGTAAAAGTCACTACTTGTGACGACATTATTGTCTCGAGTGCTTACGAACACAACCATTAATGTGCAAGAGAATGAAGGAGCATGACAATGTAATAAGCGAAAGACACGATGGTAATTTTAATATTTTTTAATAATTTGTATCCAAGTAAGTTGTACCTCAATTGTTTACACGTCTTACGCTTAATTTACGTGAAATCTATACAAATAAATAAAATTGAAGTGTCTGTTTGTAATATCAAAATGACAATTTTTACTAAATTCAAGAAAGTAAATACGGTACTTATAATGAAAAAGCAATTTATACAATTCTTGTCTGTCTGTCTGTTCCGGCTAATCTTCGAAACGGCTGGTCCGATTTTGACGGGACTTTCACTGGCAGATAGCTGATGTTTGGAGTAACCTAGGGTACTTTTATTTCAGAAAAAAATAGGGGTCCGCGCAAAAAAAAATAAAACCCATGAAATTGTAAACAAAATCCGATTCAAATAAGAAAGTATTGACATACATGCGGGCGAAGCCGCGGGCAACAGCTAGTATAATATATGATCGTTATTTGTAATCGTAATTAGTTTTCACTTGTATTGAAAATGTTAATTTAAAAATATATCTATACCTATTGCAGGTGACAGTAACCCAGTCTTTTCAACATCTCGATTCGGGAAGCCAGTTATATTGATAGGAAGATATCGTTTCAACAAATGGAGTGGCAGCAAGGGTGCTCGTGCTAGGTGGCCTTGTGTCAAGGCTTGTTACGGCTGCAAAGCCACCATCTTCACCATGGATGATGTTATTGTCAGATATGGTAACGAGCATAATCATTAAATCATCTGTGTAAACATGTTACTATGTTAATTTGTGGCATTTTTAGGATTCTAAAGTGTACATGTAAGAACAATTATGATGATTTGTTTAAGATGAAAGGAACAGGAACAAATCTAAAATATTTGGTGAATATTGCATGTTCCACTTTGACGAAGGCAGCCATGGTATTGTCATCCGATAAAAACCTTTGGCGTGGTCAAGTGCCCTTAAGTTGATTCTAAAGTTACACTCGTTACTTTTTTGTGAGAACTTTTATAAATTTATTTTCATTTTAGTTTGTATAAAGACGCCGCACTGTGCCAATTTAGAAAAAAAAAAAATATGTGAAATATTTAATTTTAAATAGTTATTGAATAAGTTTGTGATGGTGCCAACATTGAATACGCCTATTAATGCATAGGTACATTCTTCATAGTATTGCTAATAAAGTGGTTTCAGATAATTATGATTTTATACTATTCACACGGTCAGAAGTAAATCGAAAGTATGGTCAGAAGTATGAGAGTAGTTTAGAGGGAATTGTATCATCTGCCTAGCCTTTTCCCAACTATGTTGGGCTCGGTATCCAGTCTAACTGAATGCAGCTGAATACCAGTATTTTACATGAAGGGACTGCCTATCTAACCTCCACAACCCAGTTACTGGGTAACACGATAGCCCTTGGTAAGAATAGTTGTCTGACTTCCTGGCTTCTGACTAACCATAACGACTGTCAAAGATCTACATATAACAGCCGGGATCAACGCCGAAGCACAGAGGGGTCTCAGTATGTAACGGATGGTCCCATCCCCGGACCGACCTCGGCAAGCGTTGCCTTAACCTTGACGATGAACCCATACAGCTGTTATTACTTAGCCACAAGCCCCGTGTTACGTAAAATATATGATCATTATTTGTAATTGTCATTAGCTTCACTCATATTGAAAATAGTAATAAAAAATAAAAAAAAATACTGTATTTCAGATGAATGGAACCCAGTCTTTTCAACATCTCGATTTGGGAAGCCCGTGATGTTGATAGGAGGATATCGTTTCAACAAATGGAGTGGCAGCAAGGGTGCTCGCGCTAGGTGGCCTTGTGTCAAGGCTCATTACGGCTGCAAAGCCACCATCATCACCATGGATAATGTTATTTACAGATTTGTTCACAAACATAATCATTAAATGTAAAAACGTTAATATTTATTATTTTACCAAAAGAAAACATTTGAATTTACTGAAATACATGTTCCAGATGCATTTTTTGCAATATCTGCCCGTGGGAACCCGGTTATTCAAGTAGGTCCATATAGGTTCAGTAAATGGAGTCGATGTAGCGGACCTAAAGCTCGGTGGATCTGTATCAAAGACCACAGCGGATGTCGAGCGAAGATCACCACCATCAACGAAATGATTGTCAAGTGCTATAATGTGCATAATCATTAAAAGTAGATGCTATCGCACGTGTATTGTATTGTGTGATTATTTTGGCGCAGCCTTCATACAACCCGATTCCTATCGGCTTCCCTTCGGAACACCCACTCTTCTTAATATCTACTATTGCCATATAATATGCTATACCTGTGCATCACATCAGATTACATATATTTAGTACCAGTTTAATACAGTCATCATAAGATTAAAAACATTACAAAAATGTCTTCAATATTTTGTCTGAGTTTAAGAGAACTGAACAGTTTTATCTTCGGCTTCCCTCTAATGATAATTGTAGATACGCCACTGGTGACAATTCTTACAATATTTTCCAGGCATCCATTAAAGCGGGTAGTCCTCCCAAAGAAAGAAAATTAATACATTTTAGTAAAAAAAAATAAAATCTATAGGTAATTATAATAATAATAGTGTATAGACATTAAAATTAAAGCTAATCTAACTCTCTAATCTCCGGGTGGCCCTGATACTCAGCTGATCATTACTAATATAATATACCTAGGGATGTAGGTATTTATACTTATAACTTATTTTTGCACGTTTCAGGCCCTATGTTCACAAGCTCTCGATGTGGGAAACCCGCTATCGAATGGAAAGGTTACCGTTACAATCTGAAGTTTCGTAAGCATCCAACTGCTCCGGCGCGTTGGGCTTGCGTCAAAACACGACTAGGGTGCCCCGCTACGCTTCTAACTGTTAATGATGAAATTGTTCTCGAAAAATACATACACAATCATTAAATTGATTACACGACGATTACATTATCAGCCATGATAGTAGAAATATACAAAATTGTATGTAGAACAGCTGATCTATACGTACTAATAAATGTGGACGTTTTGTTAATATGTTTGTTATTAAATCACTCATAACGAGCGTTTACTTGAACGGATTTGGATCCGAACAGATTTGTTATGTCCTGAATTAACACAGGATATTTTTTCAATGTATCTGTATATAAATGTATTAACTGCCCGCGACTTCGTCCGCGTGAAATTTCGGCCTCCGACCCACCGCGTCGCATCTTACCGCCCGCCCGCGCTTTTATTTCGTTTTTTGACTTTTTTCTTTTTGCTCGGCTCTCAAGGGTCGTAGCCTGATGTTAAATAGCCTATAACCTTCCTCAAGAATTGGGATGTGAGTGAAAATACTGCCAATAGAATGATGTATGTTTGCGCTTTTTTTAAATTTTATTTGCTTTCATATTAAGTTCATATGAATAAAATATATCTCTTACGTTTCCAGTTAATAATTTAATTATTAGTAAATAGCATATAATATATCCGTGGTATATAGTAAACTGTGTACATATATTCTATTTAGTTTGTTTATACTTTCAGAACCAATATTTTCAACGTCTCAGCGTGGTAAACCTGTTATAATAATGGGCAAGTACCGGTACAATAAGTGGGTAGGCAGCAAAGGAGACCGCGCCCGCTGGATTTGTGGCAAAGTTAACGCTTTGAAGTGTTCTGCTTCCCTAGTCACGATTCAGGACGTTATCATAAAACAGACGCCTCACAATCATTAGACAGTGGATTTGTTTAAGTTGTAATATCCTGGTATGATACTCTACTAAACGTAATTCGCACAGATCGACTGCGACTGTATTACTTGAAGTGTGGAAGAAACTGTCACTACGTATTATAATGTTATTTAGAACACGCGGGATAAGCGCTTGGTATTCAGCTCTTTAAAGACACTGTAAGCGTAAAACACCATTTAAAATGTTTATAAGGTTACATATTATAATATCTAAACGTATTCTATTTTCGAGATAACTACGGTTGATTCACATATGTTCATAACGCTTATTGGTCGACACAAGTACTGATTTACTTACTTAATTTTGATTAAATTAAAATTAATCGCACTAACTAACGATTAATCTAATGATTTTTTAAGATATCGGATATTTCAACTACGTATGAAATACCTAATGGACGACTCGCCTACAGTATATTAATACTGCGCGCTGCATTGATTGGAAGCACTGTAGGTACTTTAACACCCGTCGCTTTTATATAGTAGCTATTTTTTTGGGTAGAAAGATCCTTTACTAATAAATACATACATTATTATTTATGAAAATCCCAAAGTGCGCAATACCATAGCAGCTGAGAAAAAAAAAATTAAGGCGCAGTCGAGGGAGCCCCGCTTCGCGGGGCTTAAAAAAAATAACCATGAAGGAGATGGCGGGGATGGGGGGCTCGCTTCGCTCGCTCACTAGACCCCGTTATCCTCTTCGAACCTAACCTGTCCGAATCGGGGTGCCCCAAGTCCCGAGGTCGCTTCGCTCGCTCTTGCATACTAAGTGTTCAGTGTGTAGTGTACTGTGAATCGTCCGTTACTTCAATAGAACTTAGGTTAATTAATTGTTGTTGAATAAACCGTAGTTGAATTCTCCTTTATGGATTTCGTTCATTAGTTATTACAAAAATCTGTGAAACGATCTTTAGGTATTTTAAACAGTAGGTCTTTAGGTCAGTAAGTCTTTTTGAACAGTAGGACCGTAGTTATCTCGAAAATAGAATACGTTTAGATATTATAATATGTAACCGTTTATAAATCAGTAGATCTAGAGGTGAACATTAATGCATTCAAGGAGAATGAACGAAACACAATAGAAGCTTTATTGTTATAACGGCTGGGGCGTTTAGTGTCCCCCAAAGTGTTAATGCTATGCTAGATGGCAAAGAGCAATTGGTCATTATAAGTGCAAAACCGTGTGCGGGGTGCGTGCTAAGCAACTTGTACTTAGATATATGTAACTTTGAAAAATTATGCACAATGGTTAGCGTTCAGCAAACAGCGGTGAAAGCAGTATTATAAATATTAATTAAAGGCTTTTTTTTACAATTTTACTCATACTTGTGTATATTTAATGTAAAAATATATTATAAAGTTGTGATTCATTGTGTAAATGAGAAAAAAACAACTCCTATCGTGATAATAAATATGATGAAATTGAGTGATGTTTTTTTAACAATAGTTATCAAAAAAAAAAAAAAAACATCTGTATTTAGATAAAGATGTTTCCGTTTTTAAAATAAGATTATTTTATGAAGTGTCATTATAAAAGCCTATATCAAATGTAATTTCAGCTCCTCACTATACTGTGTCGCGCTGCGGAAACCCCGTATTACAAATCGGCCAGTATCGGTTCAACAAATACTATCGAAGTAAAGGACCAAAGGCTTATTGGTCTTGTGTAAAAGCAAGCGTAGGTTGCCGGGCCAGAATCACGACATACCAGGACTGTATCGTTAAGAGCAATAATTTCCATCAGCATTGAAAACAGGCGGTCCCTCCATGTAAAATACTGGTATTCAGCTGCATCCGGTTAGACTGCAGGCCGACTCCAACATAGTTGGGAAAAGGCTAGGCAGATGATGATTGATTGAAGAAGAATACAATAGTATATAATAGAATAGAATACTCTTTATTGTGTACACCAACTACAATAACACACACACACAATACCAATAACTATGATCAAAATGTTTTAGTATAGTATATCTTTATTTGCATAAAATATGATACATAAAAGGTTTTAAATATAAATATAAGTAGTTCCACATATTTTGCTTACTTAGTTCCGCATGCAAAAAATACCTTAAAAATAAAATTAAGTTTATACAAAAACACTTTTGACTTCACGTGGAAAAAAATCAAAAATATATATTTTTTTAAAATTATATAATTATATTACTAGTGAGATCATATTATTATTTGGAACTTTGCTTATGATTTAAAAAATCATTTATTATGTAGAACACATAATAACATATAGAGCCATAAGTTTATTTTTAAAGTAATTTAATGGCAGCTCTCTGATCTGTTTGAGTATTTGGTTAAAGATTTTGACAGACATATTATAACAATTGTTCTGGAATAGTGTGCTTCTACATCTTGTGACAGCCAGTCGGGTTGGATTTCTTGAAATAATTTTTTTACTTTCCATGGCTTTAGCATATAGCTCAGAGTGCTTTTTTTTACAAATAATCCTACTTCTAATATGTACAGACTAGGTAGAGTTAATAATCCTAATTTCTTAAATAAAGGTTTACAAGATTCAAACGGTCCAACCCCACAGATTGTTCTGATATATTTTTTTGTGTGATAAAGACATGTTTAGCTTGAGAGGAATTACCCCATATAGGAGACCGTATCTAAGTATTGACCCGACGGAAAGTAGGCATGGTACGCATTCATAGCAGTTTTTTTGACTTGATAAGTTCTTAAGCTTTTTTAGAGCAAAAACAAATTTATTTCGATTAGAGCATATGCAAGTTGTGAGTGCTATCCAATTGCAATGAATGTTGAAGACTGGCCTAGCCCTGTTGTTACGTTCTTGTAGAAACCTAAACATAGGATTGCTCGTACGAAACGATCGTGAGAGTTTTCATTTACTGCACATTCTATGGAAATTGCAAGAGGCCGTGTTGAGGTATTATACTAGTCCTCCCTTGATAAAATAATTCTCAGTTAGTAAATTTTATTATGTAGAATTGATAAATAAATATGAACAATATTAACTTTACCTATACTTTTTTGAATAGTGTTGTTATAAGGGCGAATATATTTTTGGTTTAAATAAACTAACGGTTGAAGGAGTTTGGTTGTATTACTTGTTATATTTGTATATCTGTTGTGTTCGTAAAATGTGATGACATCTCTTATATTAAATTGGCTTCCTGTTCTTACATTTTTACGTAGGTACTGCTTGCACTGTTTCAGGATATTTTTACTCAACTTCAAGGAAGGGCAGACCTGTCATACAAGTTGGGCAGCATAGGTTTAACAAGTACAGTAAATGCAGAGGACCTACAGCATCTTGGAAATGCGTCAAATGTACGAAAGGGTGTAAAGCATCCCTCTATACCGTGGAAAACATCGTCGTTAGATCCAACAATATACATAATCATGACAGCACGATTTTTCATTGCCGACAGAAAAATGACGATAACAAACGAAAAACAACTGCAGTGTCCGAGCGTTTGTACGACACGACAAACTTTACAGGCCAGACAAGCTCGTAGTGTCGTGCACTCAGGTCCTGTACAAAGCTTTAAGACTGGACCAACCGGATGCCTTTTAATATAATATAGAGTAGATACGTGTGTGATTAAAAATCATCTCTCTGCAGTTTTAATACGAACGGACAATATATCTATAACTTTTTCATCTACATGTGAGATCTGGGAAAAAACACTTCCTCTCATCATCATTACATAAAGTTCCTTGCTCCTGTTTCATGTTTATTATTGTATATATATATATATATATAAGTATGTATTTATTGTATAAATAACTGGTACACCACTGACTACCTACACTATTGTCTCTCCTTCTCCTTTTAATCCATCCAAAGGTTGTCTGTAAACGATCGCTTTTAGCGATAAGACCATTGTATCATCCCATTGTGTCATCCTACGTAAAATTTCTACATTTATGTGTATAATTTTTATGGTGTACATAAAGAATAAATTCTATCTATCTGGGACCAATAAATGTTGTTATAATTAAGAAAATTTGCGGCGTAAGTTACTATGTTGTACCTATAATCTGAAATTTTATATTGAGGTTTTACTAGTTATTAAGACATTGACGGAGACCAAATAATTATACTTCTTGATGTTTTCATAAATGAGTTTTGATTTTATTTATTTAAACTTTTCACACTTAAAAAGTACAAAGGCGGACTTAATGCCTTAAGCATTCTCTACCAGTCAACCAAGGGTGGTGAAGAGATTAGATGGCAGATGCTCTGTTAGAAAGGAACAATTTATACATAAGTAAATAAGTTATAAACTTATAATAAACATACATACATATTTATGCTATTAGTATTTATTATGTTATGTTTCATTATTATCGTATATTTTTTTGTGATATTTATTTTGGTAGTACCTATAATGTATGTATTTGTATGTACTCATATTTTATGTTTATATATATATTTGTTTATATTCATATTAGTGTATCGTTTGTGATTTTATATATTGTTTTCTCTTTTACTCTTACACACGTTGTCTACATCTCTTTATCTACTTTCCTATCGCAGGTATGCTGGAAGAGATTTCTTTAGAAATAAGCATCACCTTTGTACGTATTTTTCTGTTCCTTTCTTCTTGTTTGTTTATATGTGTGTACATAAACTGTTAAATAAATAAATAAATATTTACTATAATATATCATATATGCATATTATATAAACACATTCAAGAGAGAGAGGTTTTAATTTATTTTCCAGTTATATCATTAATGTCTTTACATTTAGTTTTTATTATGATTTATTAATTATTTGAAACAATAAATTACTGTAGCAAGTCAGCTGCTGCATTATATTTGATATTATTCTTATTTACTTACCTATTGTCTCAATTATTTTATTTAAACATCTTTTTTCATCGTCATCAAAATCAAGATTAGAATCACCAACATTAATTGATACTATATTAATATTGAAAATGATGTTTCAGTTCCTTTGTTTACCACGTCCAGGACTGGACGACCAGTTATCCTGTTAGGAGAGTATAGATTTAATAAGCTCAGTCGCTGTAAAGGAATTAGGGCAAGGTGGAAATGCGTCAGAAGTACTTACGGGTGCAGAGCAACCCTCACTACCGTCGGAGATGTCATCGTGTTAATCAATAATCAACATCAGCATGATAATCAAGTATACAACATGCGGCAACATTAGTTAAACCTACTTCGTTTGCTTGCACTTTTTATATTTTATTGAGATAGATAAATCTTACTAAATTTATTTCAGCTAACCTTAGGAGGCAGAGAGAACATCTAATTTCAATAGTTTTACAACAATTTTCCAACATTTACTATGTTTAAAAGAATTTTAGACGTATTTTAGACAGTTACTGCCTCGTTGGTCTAGTGGTCGCTAGCGCTACTGATGAGCATGAGGTCCTGGGTTCGATTCCCACGTCGGGCAAAGTGTTATTGGGTTTTTCTATCTGGAATTTCTCAGTAGCAGCCCGGAGTCTGGATTTGTGCCCGGTAGATGGCAATAGGCTCGCCCCCTATTACATGGGACTTAAACATAACTGGCGAAATGTGGGTGTACTATACTAAACCTCTGCCTAACCCTTCGGGGAAACAAGGCGTGATGTTATGTTATTATGTTTATACAGTTATGTTAATTATTTTGAATAATCTGACATTTAAACTGTGTTACAGATAGTTATATTATAAAAGAAGGGAAATTGACGGAGACGATAATAAATGAGTTTTACTTTTACGTTATTTTCCAATTTATTGTTTCATTCTTTACATATAGTTACTATTATAATAATAATATAATAGTCCGGCACGAATCTGGGGTTGTCCTTGGGTGCACTTGTGCATACAGGGATAATCGTCGGTTGGTGCCTCATTCCATTTAAAATTGTCTAAGGGGCCTGTGCAAGTTGCTTTCGGCCCCTTGTACGCCGTCGAAAGGGCTGGGACCCCATGGTCCCGAGATATGTAAACATATAATAAAACTAGCTGACCGGACAGACATTGTCCTGTTTCCTAGAACTCGATCGCAGCGCCACCTACCGCGTCCAATTGTGAGTCTAAACCATCTACTCAAACACACAAAAACTCATCAAAATCGGACCAGCCGTTTAGGAGGAGTTCAGTGGCATACACACGTACGGCAGAATTATAATATGTATATAAATATAAAGATAAAAAGCCTTTTATTTCTTGCAAAGCTAAAAAAATATCGTCATCATCTGTCTGCCTTTTCCCAAACATGTTGGGGTCGACTTCCAGTCTAAATATTCATAAATTGTTATCGACAGCGTGGGTGTACTATAGGTACACCTCTGCCTAACCTTTCGGGGAATACAGGCGTGATGTTATGTGTTATGTGTAGACAGCGTTTTATTCAGTTGGAAAAGGCTTTATGACGTCACTTCCGCTATCTGACGGCGGGCCGCCCTACAAACGAGCGTTTAGCAAAAGGCGTTTCACAAGTTGATCGAGCCCCAGTCTGCGTGCAGTACTCTCAACGAGTCCACAACTGTCTACCTACAGTCTGCGAAAAAGGCTAACAAGTATCAACGTGTGCATAAGTCCTATTTTATAATTTCTAAATTAGTTTGATTGTGGCAGCTAAGTATGTAAATTAAAGGAAAATGATTGAACGTGCTGATTCATATGATTTGAAATGTAATTCTTTATGTATTTTGATAACATGTATTTACTTATATTAAGTGAATATTAAATTAATCTTTTTTATTTCCCACAATTATATAATTATTATTACTTCCTACTTTCCAATAGGTTTTCACTTGATTCTGTTTTTCAGAACTGGTAGAGTTTGGCATTTCAAGGTATGGAAAACCAGTTATTAATATGGGACGACATAGATACAACAAGCACACTAAAACCATTGGTTCTAGAGCCAGATGGTATTGTGTTAAGGCGAGGTCTGGCGGCTGCCCTGCGTCACTCGTCACCATCAATGACGTCATCGTAGCAGTTAAGAATTACCACACACATTGAATTATAACGTAACATTTTGCGGAACATATATTGTGTTGTTTTGATAGGTATTAACCTAAGCTATCACTTCCTGCACTATATCGTACTATTTACTGGACAACCTGTAGATAGATAATGACCGACTAGCGGCTGAACCCAATAACCTATCTATCACCAGTTTTGGCATACTGGAGATAGAAAAACCTATCTATCTGTGGTTTTAACGTCCCAATAATCTATAAGAGATTATGGAATCTTATCAGCCTGACTTAAGGACAGATAGAATTATACTGTCTACCATCAATAGTGATCTGTCTTTTACTGAAAATAGGTTATTGGGTTCGGCCGTTATATAGTTAGACACCTGAGTGATATGTGGCAGGTCCGTGTTCGTCTCAGTACCGTTTAGATCCGTTAAATAATTATAGTGAAGTCATTCACGACACAGTTGCTTAATTCACTTGGTCGGATAGTAGTAAGATATTTGTGTTGTATTAAATAATTACTATCATTGTTTACGAAAATGTTTAGATTATAAACAGTGTACCGTCAACCGCACGTCATTGGTAATAAAACCAGTAAAAGCTGGCCTCGTATTCTATTGAAAGTCCGTACTAGGCCCGCTAAGGGGGAAGCGCCAGGTAGCCTGCGAAATTCAAACTTTCTTATGTTTTTTTTTGCATTTTGCAAGTCAGTATTAAGTTGTATGTTGATTAAAGTATCATTCGCGAACGTAACAAATATGCAGTTACAGAATTATAATAATCAAAATCAGTAATACAACTCCATAAGTTTGTAATATAAACCTAATTGTCAAGATTTCATGAAATAGTCATTCAATAGAATTACCTGGTCTTAAAAAGTTGTATTGATGACTTTAATTGATATAATTTGCAAAAAACGTAAGAAAATTTGAGTTTCCCGGGCTACCTGGCGCTTTCGCCTTAAGGTCAAAGTGTTACCATTGACATGCGGTTGACAGTATCTACTCGGTAAATAAAAAAAATAAAAAAGTTCTCAAGAGAGTATTTGTGAATTTCATTTGACAAGGATTTGCCAGTCGTACTTAAGCACTTCTCCACATTTATTATGCGCACAGTCAAAGTGTGGAACTCTCTGCCAGCGTCTGTGTTCGCTTCCACATATAACCCGTCTGCCTTCAAAGCAAGAGTGAACAGGCATCTTCCGGGAATGCTCGTTCCATCATAGACCTCATCCATCGCTTTCCATCAGGCGTGATCGAGGTCAAGAGCAGGTTCATTCAGCAATAAATAAAAATAAATTTCCCGAAGCGTTGAGCAAAAATTCATACTAATTTTATAAATGCGAAAGTAACTGTGTCTGTCAGTCTGTCTTTTTACCAGATTTTGATGAAATTTGGCACACAGGTAAACCATGACCTGGGTCAGGACATAGAATTATTTTGTCCCGGTATAGTATTTGTATGTCACGAAGCGACGCGCGTTTTACTTGCGGTAACCTAGTGTACAAATGCGCTGTGAATGTGTGCGTGAATACGAGTAGCGTCAGCACATAACACACACACGCACACACACACGGTATCGAGAGCTCCTGCGCTTACAACACATTCAGAGCGTGTCTGTCCAGTTGGTAACCACCTTGTGTCACTTCGTGAGATAAAAATACTGTAGTAGGTTCCCGTAGACAAATTTCCGACCGCGAGAAAAGTTAGTAAATATTAATAAAATGTGCGCATGCGATCACCGGGGTCAGCTTGTCACGATTCTGGAAAAGTGAAATGTAAGAATTGTTTCTTTTTCCAGGTCTAGTTTTCTCAACGTCGCGATTCGGGAAACCAGTGGTGATCATTGGTCATCACCGTTTCAATAAATACCATCGGTGTAAAGGTCCGAGGGCGCGATGGACCTGCACGAGGGGAAATGGATGTAAGGCGACGGTCCTCACTATGGGGACTCACTTTGTTGCTTATAAGAACTGCCATAATCATGACTGATGTGACAGCGAAATAGAGTCCCACCTGACTATAGCACATATACCTACGAGTAATGTCTGAGTTTTCAGCGATTGGAGTAATACAGCCAACCGCACATATGTGGTAACACTCGAAAATAGCCCTTACTGCTACGACATAAAGGCTGTCAATGTCAAATTGTTGCCACTGATGTGGGGTTGATTGTGCAACAAAAGCTCGGAAAAAAACTCAGTTTTCATCGTTTGTTTTTCCTGTTTATTTGTTTGAAAATACTTAAATAGGTATTGTGCCAAAGGCAAAAGTACTCTTATTTAAAATTGTTTTGTGTGTGTGTGTTGTATGAAAAATCATAGAAGAGCTTTTGTGACAAAATATTCGCACTCATTCTTTATACCAGTTTTTTGAAGAAATTTTCGGACATAAGTAAATGTATAATTTTCATTAAATATTTGTTTTTATTTTGAGATAACCGTGGCTTTTATCGTAAAATGATGATTGAGGAAACGAATAAAAAAAAATTATAATCTTGGAGACGTGTATGTATGTACCTGGTAAGTACTGGAGACCAAAGAAACAGTTTTTTTTTAAAAGTTTTTTGAATAAAAACAAATGGGTACATTGTATTGTAGTTACTATTAGTACCTACAAGTTAGTCACAAAATCGTCTGTTATAGGTCAAGGTCTGTTTATAATGTCAGCTGGAGGCAACCGGATGCTCCTGTACAGAAACAACAGGTTTAGTCTCAACAAGGGTAAGCCTGGCTCACCGAAACAAAGATGGCTGTGCACTAAATGGTCATTTGGCTGCAGGGCCTCCATCAAAACGTATGAAGAAACTATCATCAAAGTCAATGGTAGGTACACATACTCGTTACCAGTAACCGACGTGAATAGTAGAATATCATCATTTATGTAACTAATTCTGACCTAAATAGTTTTACCTAGATTAAAGGCTCCTGCAAACAGGCGCGACACGCGACGCTAATCGCGCGCGACACAAAAGCACCGCTCGTCGCGCGATACGCGGTGCCTTTGTGTCGCCTCACGTGTCGCGCCTGTTTGCGCCTTAAGTCAGTCATTTTTGTTTCTCTTGTCAGTTTATTTATTAGGCTTTATGCAAATCAGTACCAAGGCGGACTAAATGCCTTAGTCATTATTTACCAGTCAGCCAGGCTGGTGGAGAGATAACATGACAGGTGCATTTGATTCGTTTACCTGCAGTAAAAGCTAAGATTACACTTATTTACTAAGAAAAATAATTCTTCATTTTTAGAAAAGCTAGTGTTCATAACATCGAAGCGGGGGAACCAGATGATCCAGTACAATGACCACAACTTTAGCTTTAATAAGGCCACGATAGGAGACAAGCCGAGAAAAAGATGGGTGTGCACGAGATGGGCACACGGCTGCAGGGCCGCCATCACTACCTACGAAAACCACATCGTCAAGACTAAAAACGAACATTCTCATTGAGGACCACAACACACACAACACTCAAAGGTTGCATCGAAACAATTAAATATTTTCATAAAAAAATTAGTACGTAAACAGGCTCTGAGCGAATTAGATTAGCAGATGTTCCCCAACATTAGATTTTACTTACTTTATTATCCAAAGAACACGTTGTAAGGGTTTTTTCATATTAGCTAAGTGCTTTCTTTCCTTTTCTTTTTCCAATTCGTGTATAATGGTACTATGACCATTATTTATATTATTAGGGTAAGTACAATAATAAAATCACTTGTCAATTTCTTTGTTTTGTTTCAATACACGAAACGAGAAATGGTAACGAGATTTTGTCTAAAGATTTTTGACTATCTTCTACAGCCGTCCATGGGCCTCGAATACTTTTACAAATGACGTCCAAAGAAACTATGTTAAGGTGCTACCCCGAGCAAAACCTTGCAATAGTGCGTTATTCAGAGACTATTAACTCATTCATTAAGAGAAATAAACTACATCTAAAAGCATATTATTAATGTTCGATATCCTGTCATCTTATTGCACGTTCTTATTTGTTTTATGTGTTATAAATACATTTAAAATCTCCTTGTAAAAAAAATTACTAAAATTATTGTTTGCATCTTTTGCTAAAGATTCTAATAATTTGAGGGTTACACTAATGAATAGGTCATTTTTTTAAATATAAACAATACACGTTTTATTTTTTTCAAAAGATCGCTTTCTTTTTTATTAAAATAATTTCAAAAATTATGTGTATCCTATACTAATATTATAAAGCTGAAGAGTTTGTTTGTTTGTGTGTTTGTTCGTTTGGTTAAACGCGCTAATCTCAGAAACTACTGGTTTGAATTGAAAAATTCTTTTAGTGTTGGATAGCTCATTTATCGAGAAAAGCTATAAGCTATATAACATCACGCTACGACAAATAGGAGCGGAGCATCCATGAAAAATGTTGCAAAAACGGGGAAAATTTATTCCTTTAGCGAGCTTCCGTTGCGTGCGCTGCGTAAACGGTTAAAGTTACGCAAAAATCATGTATGACGGGATTGCTCCTCTTAAGAAGTTCTAAAAAAAGTCCGTGATAGCATGTGTCTATCTTTTGAGGTTGGCTCACTATAACATTTTTAATGGTAATCAAATTTGTTATAAAATAATGCATTACTTGCGGTGTTTTCATAAACATGGTATTAATCCTTATCCAAATGAATAGTTTCATCATCAAGGTTGATTAAGTACATATAAATTCCTTTTTAAATTATTCAATTCGGACTTTTAGTTTAGAAATTACGATGGGTATAAAAATGCTTGAAGTAAGAAAAATGCGCTTAGTCCTACCTACACATTTTTTTTTTACTATTTGAACGCGCTAATCTCTGTTACTACCAGTCGGATTTGAAAAATTCTTTTTGCATTATAAAGTCCAGTTCTTAAAGGGTATAGGGGATATAGAGTATGTAACATTACGCTAGGACTAAGAAGCCGAGCAAAAACAAAAAAAGGAAGTACGAGCGCTAAGCGAAAACGAAGTAACAGCGCGGGCAGGCGATGCGATGCGACGGGTTGGATCAGGGGAACAAGGAATTTTACGCCGACGAAGTCGCGGGCGGAAGCTAGTATGTAATAAAGGACTAAATATTGTAGGTGTGTACCTATACAAAATATTATAAAACATTTCAAAAGAGTAACTATGGAGTTTCTTGCACATTCTTATCCATACGAAATGATCTTTTTGACGGGGCAACAAGAGTCAATGCTATTCTCTTTTAAATTATGACATTCAAAAGTGCCTTTTCATAGCCCAATTGAAAAAAAAACCGACGTGAAGGACGTGATAATCATCGCTGTTAAAAAACCAATTTCATTAGTTCCAGTTTTTACAACATCATGTAATGGCAACCCAGTGGTCGAGTTCCGCGGCTTCAGATATTTGCGCAAGAGCACAGGAAAGGATGAAGCGAAGAATTTGTTTAGGTGCAACCAATGGGTTCGCGGCTGTCGGGCCTTCATAACCATCATTGAGAAGAGAATTGACAAGATCAGGGATGTTCATAATCATTAAACATTGTTTAAATTTTTCCTATTGTAAACCTATTTAACTACCTATTATCTGATATTTACAAAGCTAAATTAAAAAAATCACATTCTAAATGGTACCATACATTGGTACCATAAATAGACTTGTACTATGGTTCATTGTGGCACCGGCTCCCTAATTGCGTAACATCAATCACAATCTGAATCATTTTGAAGCAAATTGCTAATCCATTGCTTCATATGTTCGAAAAATTTGTCTGCTCACAACGTAAATAACGCAATGAATGTTGTTGAATTGACAAAATGAAACCGATTCCTACTGCATGTTACGCAATTGCCCCGCGGGTTCGCATTCCTTATCTATTATGAATATTTGCGACCACGCTAATTATTTCTTTTACGGGTGGATTGAAAAGGTTTAAGTTTTTCGTCGTTATTGTTATTTGTGAAATGAAAATAATGATATTTAGTAAATGAATTGTTAAAAAGAAAAACAGTACCTACTTACTTAGTTTTTATGTGTTTGTTTTTATAATATTGTAATAATATAAGTTCTAAAAATTGTCTGAAGTAAATGAAATCCTTGTAATTTCTTTTCTATACTAACACTATAAAGAGGTTTTGGAAATTTATGAGTTTGTATACAGGGTGTAAGGGAGGCTCTCCCGCAAACTAACAGGGTGCATTCAGCTCCTTATTTTGAATCATAATGCATCGGAAATATTCTCAGGAAAATTTTCATTTTTTCTAATCGTATTTTTTTATATTTTTTTTATTTAATTTAATAGGTTTGCTCTTGACTCTAGTCTAGGTCAGTTTCAGTTACTATTCCTTTATTTCAATGTAAGTTTAAATTCTCTATACGCAGCACTCCATTTATGTAAATAAAACAGCTAAAATCAAAAAATCAGTAATGGATGTTGAAATACTCGGCGGCCGAAGGCTGCGCTGCCGTTCGCTACGCGCGTATTGCCACGGTAACGATACATTGCGTGTGAGGTAATAAAACAAATCAGGTTTATTTGATTCCCATAACTTTCCTGAAATAATTTCGTGTACCGGTCATCTTAGTATGAATTCACCCCATCAGTCTGCGGAGGGCTGTCCCTTACACCCTGTATAGGGGGTAATCTTCGAAACTACTGATCCGCTTCCGAAAATTCTTTCGTATGATATTAGGATATATTTTGATGTTAAAACAAGAAATTTCACGCGAACGAAGTCGCGGGCTCGTTAATTGAGAAATACATTTCTTTAACCATAACCTACAATAGGACAAGCATAGACAATGTTTAATGATTACTTAACCAGATGCCACCGGAGCTTAACCCTACTCTGCCGGTGGAGATATTTTTTACAATTATAGGTATTTTACTGTATTTGAGAATGTTAATTCATTATACACAAGTAAACAGAGATTAAAAATTTAAATAACAAATTTTACTAATTATGACAATATCTGTTTTACTTGAAGGAATATAGATCAAACCTTGCATACGTTTTCATCACTATAGGTAAAGACTGAGTACAAGCTCCTGATAACAAGCTCAATTTAAGGCTCCTGCAGACAGGCGCGATGCGACTCTAGTAGGATCATTTCCGTGAAGTCTTCATAGAAATTGTTCTACTAGAAACATACTTTAAACACACAAATAAACAGATTTTAAAGCTGAACATAAACTATGGGCAATAATACTTTCTTATCCACACGTTAGCAACAATCTTGAATAACTTACCTACTTACAAATTGTACGGGCACAAGGGATCCTGGTAGGTTATATTCGTTTCAGTATTAAAACTGGCAATAGTGGTCCTACTTCTGCAGTAGAACTAATTTAATATTAGTTTACATTTTTATTTTTTACTTATCAATTTCTTATGTTTTTTTTTTTTTGTTAATCCAGAGCCGTGCTTTATTTTATCGCGGAGAGGGAAAAAAATGGTGTACTACAAACGTAACAGATTCAGTTTGAAGGATTCAAGATCTGACGTCAGACAAGTATGGAGATGCATTAAATGGAGCAAAGGCTGCAGGGCCAGGATCATCACTGTTTATGGAGTACCGCAATCTATTAAAGTTGAACATATTAACCATTAAATCATATATTATAGTGTTAAAAATAAGAGTGCCTTATCTTGTTAATGTTAAAGTGCCTTATATTAAAGTTTACATTTTATTAGTCACTGTGTTCTTATTTCACTTAGATGGAGGTATAATTAGCCAAATGATTCTAGTTTTTTTTTTAAATCATCACATCTTGATAGACATCTATAATAATTAACGAATTGCTCATATCTCAACCAAAATCACGATTAATTACTCGTACTTAACTTATTTTTGTGTTGAAGAATGCTAAACTGTCTATACAGTCAGTGCCTTTGACACCCCATGCCAACCACATGAGATAAGAGGTTTAGATTAACCTGAAATAATAATTCACTTAAAACAAACGTAAAATCAGGATTCAAGTGCACAAGTTTTTTTCAGCTCTGTTTCTGACGTCATCAAGATTCGGAAAACCGAAGCTGGTATACAAAGGACAAGAATACAACCTGTCGAATCCGAACGCCGGTGCGAAGAAGGTGTGGCGTTGTGTGAAATGGTCTTCAAACTATCGTTGTCGCGGCATGGTTGGGACCATCAATAATGACGTTGTTAAAACCAGAGAACACACGCATGACTAGAAATTAAGAAATAATCATGGCCATTTATTTAGTATAATTTAATGTCTATCTAAATTTAGCTGTGCCCGATAAGTTTGTCTAAGGGCTGTTATATCTTACCATAAATTAATATAAGTTCTAATGTTAATATTAATCAAGATCTTTTTAGAATTTTAGTCAACTTGTCTTGGCTTTAAAAACTTGGTTACAAAATCTTACAAAACGTAAGAATAGATGGAGATGTAGCAAAAAAGCTCTGGCTGTACGGCCTGCCCTCATTACATTAGACTGTTGTCTAGGTTCAAAGTCATCCAAAGACTTAGGGCGTTTGAGGACGCAACCTTGACTCCTCCGGGGACGATTACATGATTTGGACTTATGGATCGCGGTGGCAAAGTCGGAAATAAAGGCACTGGGTACGCATACGTTGGTATTGATATAAACATGAGATTGTGTCTGCAATGCTGTGCAGTGTTGGTATATTTCCATAATTTTCAGATTTTTATTTTCTTTTTTTTATTTGAGATAGGTTTGCTCTTGACTCTAGTCTAGGTCAGAGATGACAGAGACAAAGTCGACGATGGAGCGAGCTTACCCAGAAGAAGCCTGTTCACTCTCACTTTGCTGAGATCGGGGTTGTATGCGTTCGGAAACACAGACGCAGGCAGTTGTTTCTATTATTACCGTTATAATTTATAGGTAACTCAAACTAAAAACGTTATTATGATACAGTAACTTGAGGAATTACTCAAGTTAATTATAGCAGATTACTCGGTGACCGGTCAATTCACCAAAATATTAATTCGTAAATTTTACTTGACAAGCAATGATTGGCAAAAACATTATTTGTCACTTCATTATTATACAACAACAAGTTTACCAAATAATTCACTTAGCAAAATAATGAACCGATAAACTTTTATTTAATAACGTATTTATTATTTGACAAATAATTAATTATTTTTACATGGTACTATTTCACTTGGCATACTATGAAGATGGCAGAACTTAGGATGCAAGAGCGAGCGAAGCGAGCTCAGGACTTGGGGCACCCCGACTCGGACAGGTTAGGTTAGAAGTCGTGAAGGTCATAGTGAAATCCACTACAATGTTAATGCCCGGCTAGAGCCTAGGACCTTGCTTTAGGTTAGGTTTGCATGACTTTTAATTTGATATTAGAGCTCGCTAAGTGGTGTGAAAATGGTGTATATGTCTGTAATTTTTATCGTGTACATAATAAAGAGTATTATATCTATCTGTCTAATATTTGCATTTCTTAAGATTTCACGATGGTTGTTAGTATCAGAAATTCCAAAAATAGTTACAATAATAAATCAACCCATTTAACAATTTTTGTTTTGTTTAATTTTCCATTATGTGGCCATTGGATGAAGTGTTCATTATAAATGAAAAGAAAAAGTTCTTTCTACAAAATCCTTTCTAGGTTACTTTAGTTTGTCAATCTATAGGTTGATATAAATTCAAAATATAATTATATTTAAATGTTCACATTATAATCATAAATAATCTTTTACAGGAGAAATACAATTTGAGACGTCCAGACAAGGCCGGCCTATTGCAGTATACTGTGGATATCGATTCAACAGGCAGATTACTTACAATGAGAAGACCTGGTGGAAATGTAGCAAGAAGAACTCTGGATGCAAGGCCACTCTCGTTCTCATTCAAAAACAGATCATTAAGGAACTCAATGCCCACAATCATCCAAAGAATGAGTTCGAATAAGAAAATGTTCGAATAAGAATGAGATCGAATAAGAATGAGTTCGAATAAGAATGGGTTCGAATAAGAATGGGTTCGAATAAGAATGGGTTCGAATAAGGCCACAACTTTGCCAATAATCTATATCTATAATTATGGTCGTTGATAACTATCATCATCATCTGCCTAGCCTTTTCCCAACTATATTGGGGTCGGCTTCCAGTCTAACCGAATGCAGCTGAATACCAGTATTTTACATGGAGCGACTGCCTATCTGACCTCCACAACCCAGTTACTGGGTAATACGATACCCTTTGGTAAGACTGGTTTGACTTTCGGGCTTCTGACGACCCGTAACGACTGTCAAAGATACACGAATGACAGCCGGGACCAACGGCTTAACGTGCTTTCCGAGGCACGAAGGGGTCTTGATATGTAAAGATGGTCACCCATCCACGGACCAACCGCGGCAAGCGTAGCTTAACCTGATCGATCGACCCGTGCGGCTGTTATTTCTTAGCCACAAGCCCCTCAGTCAGCCTCAGTAGGTCGGTCGTTGATAACTATGTAGGTACATATTATCAAATAAAGTCGTTTTTTTTTGACGGTCTGTCTGACCGCGTTGTTCTTTTAAACTACGCAATGGATTTTCATGAGGCTATTGTCATCATTTAGAGGATTTATACTGGAAAGTTTATGTGTACATTGTAAAAACCGCGTAAAGCAGAGCGGGTCGGCGTCGCTAGTAATTTATATTAAAGAATTTAAACGTTTTGGTAGATTTAAAGTGTTCTTGTTATTTTATTATTAAGTCACTCGAACAAAGTATCATTATCATCGTTACTAAACCGTAGAGGGTAGGTACTATACTAAATAGTGGAACTTAGCAGCGTTAATAATATACGTTAGTCGTATTACGGCTCGTGCAGACGAGCGCGACGTGCACGAGCCTTTATGGTGTCATTATTTATATTGTGTGCATAATAAAGTGTAGGTATTCTATTCCATCTTAAAGATGTTTGTTAGTCTAATGAGTCTATGTTAGGTACCTACTTATTTAAATAAATATTTATGGCATATGTTTCACTGTAGAAATTTGTGTCTTAAGTAATAAATGAAATCTTACTACGAAATGAAACGATTTTTTGATATTTACTTTTTATTTTCCTGTACGGGAAACACGTATGTACAAACTTAAAAGGCCAAAATTACAGAACCAGTCATCATGTGACGTCAGCCATATTGGCAAACCTGTCAAGTTGTCATAGTTTTTGTTTTGGTGAATGTCTTCCTGTTTTAAGTGAGTTTTACATTGTTTTACACAAATTTATAAATAACTTGGGGTGTACAAAAAATATACGTGTCGGTATTCTTTAATGTTAAATGAGATACCAGATTATGAAACTTTTATAGGTGAGTGCTGGTTGTTTACAGGATGATTGCGTAACACACACACGTGTATCTGTGCTTTGATTTTTAATTACCACACACCCACCCACCCACACGCACCCACGACACAGGAGAAATTCCTAGTTTGGGGCAACGTTTTTTAAAAAAAAGAGAAAGAGAAAAAAAAAATTACTAGACTAAAATGACATAACATAACATGACTAAAATGTCAAAATGACAAAAAAAGGTAGATCGCAGCCGTCATTTTGGTCTAGCAAATTAATAATCGGAGTATACATAGATACATCGGTTTGTTCACGGGTGTTGAGCACACATTGTTTTTAAACCAACAAAGCAATGCATTTTTTACTGACAAAAACAATATTTCCGATTGCGATTACAAGTCTGTTACGCGATTAGCTTGTTTTTAGTCTAGATTTACTTGAAACAGAGTTCTTTTCTCAAGCTATTACTCAACTCTTGACTTTCTCATTACACTTTTTTCAGACTTCATTTTCTCGCTTTCGAAGTATGGTAAGCCAGTGATCCTGTACGATGGGTTCCGCTTCAACCAGCACAGTAACAGTAAGGGAGTGAAGGGCTACTTCGTCTGTGTCAAGTGGGGGACGGGCTGCAGAGCGGCCATACGGACAAACAACAACGTAGTTGTCAATATCAGGAACTTGCATAATCACCCGCATTTCTAATTTCGCATTTTCATATTTTCGCATTTTAATTAGAAGCAAAAGGAACAGATGAGGAGCCTTTCACAAAATTCACACGCATAACAATCGAACGGAATAGGGATGATGACAAATTTTTTTTTGTCCGTCAGGTAGATTACTGAAAAATATTGGACTCAAATTTTTTCTTTTTTTTCATACATAATCAAAAGATTACGGCAATACATTGAGTTAAAATGTGGCATGACGTCACGCCTTGCTGGATTTTATACTTAGTTGTGACGTAGCGATTGCCCCAACTTTAATTTAATGCGTTTCACCTAAGTCATTTTTATTAATATGATATAGCAAAAAATACGTGTCTAATATTTTTTTTATTATCTAACTGACGATGACGGACTAAATAGAATTTCGCAGGCATCATCCCTATTGGTGTGATATCACCTAGCAGATAAGTTAACCTCAGCTCACTAGAAAGAAGAAAGTGTTAAAACGGGCCAATAGCCTTGTTATCCATGATGTTACCGAGGTGAAGGGACCACATCAGGGTATTAATGCTTCCATAAAGCTATGTATTTGTTCGGAGAAAATATATAATACTAGGAACTGTGATTGTATGTGCATTATACGTTTTAGTTAGCTAGTTATTATAAGGTCGACTAAACGTTACTTTTCTTTTGATAACTTTGTTAAAGCTATTATTAATTTGGTTTTTTTTTTTAAATTTTATAGCACTAAGAATTTTATATTTATACAAAAATTAAAGGTGGATGTTAACAGCTGTGTTATTTTAAAACTAAAATATTTATTGAATAACCCAACTACAAGAAATGCAACGGAACCGTTCTTTTCTAATATAATTTCAATTGAAATATTACGCTTCAATTAGTACCTAAATAAATATAGCACATAACATCACGTCTGTTTTCCACAGAGGGTTAAGCAGAGGTGTAACTACTTAAATAATAATGTCGTTATCACTGAAAAGAATGTACGTGGTGCTGGAAGTGTTTCCATCTGTTATTTTTAATGTTCAAATTGTGCTGAGCATTTTTTGTACATATCTTTTATAAAGTCGAGGTTATTCTTTTAGGTACAGACAGGACAGAGATAACGGTAACCGAATCAAGGAGAGGCAAGCCAATGCTGCAGATGGGCGAGAACCGTTATTACAAGCACAGCTCGAACCGTGAAGGTAATCCGAAGGTGTTGTGGGTCTGTGTCAAGTGGTGTTCCGGCTGCAGATCTTCGATCAAGACCTACAACACTGAGGTCATCAGCATCAATGGCGAGCATAACCATAAGCGTCAGCGAAATGCTAGTGATTATAATTATTATAACTCTTAAGAGATGACACAAAAATATAGTTGGTTTAGTGTAGACAAGATGGAATTTTACTGTTATTTATATGTTATACCAATCAGTAAAATTATTTAATGGGTTGCCTTTAGATGTTAAAAGCACGGTCCACATAAGTTCTTTTAAGACATAACTCGAAAATTTGCTACTGAACAGTGTCTACATGGTGCCCCAGACCGAGTGGTTCAAATGCAATTGGGGTGAAGCAGAGGTGGCCCTATCATTTAAACATTTTGTAAAAATAAAATCTGAAGCGTTGCAGAGCCGCACTGAACGTAAATAGGAACGTAATCTTGTACATAGTGTTGGTCAATCAAGACATCTTCCAGCCAGATTTGAACTCACTACGATTTCTTGAAAATTATGAAATTAACGAAATTTTTTGAACAGTAGAGAATATCCTAACTTAATTTTTTTTAAATGATAGATGGCTACCTCTGCTTTACACCATTTGGTTTTGGACACCTGTATATGTTATTGAAGACTTGTATTCCTATTCGATTTATGTTATTGTATATTTTGTATAATTGATTTAATTTCACAAAATCACTGTTATTTGTTTTGTTTGCTTTGCATGTATTTTCTTTTCGTATAAATTCAGATAAAAAATATAATAAATTTATAAATGACTTTGACTATTGGCTTATAATGTAATATTTTATTTGTTTACAATAAATAATGAAATACAGAAATATCTACGCCAAATTGCTCAATAGCCTAGGATGACCAATTATGTTTTTGTAACCGATATGAGAATTGTATAGTTTCGGGGTTGGGCGCCAGTTATTGACAGATCAGTTATTTTATTATTGACTAGGAGCGCCCCGCGGTTTCACCCGCATAAGTCTTGATCCCGTAGGGATATCAGGATAAAAAGTATCCTGTATGTTTAACCAGCTTAGAATCTATCTATGTGCCAAATTTCATCCAAATCCGTTCAGCAGTTTTAGCGTGAAAGAGTAAAAAACACCCATCCATCCACCCTCACAAACTTTCGCGTTAATAATATTAGTGGAAAGGATTTTATTTTTAGCCTGTGGTGTCTCACTGCAGGGCAAAGGCCTCACTTTCTCCTTTCCACTCCTCTCTGTCTTGAGCTGGTGTGGACCAATCCTATGTGTAGGAGTCAAGTTATTTATTAAGTTATCAAATTATTTTAGTAAACTTTATTTGTTAACTCATTTAGGTATCTAAGTATACGTTATAAATGTATTTGTTGTAGATAATATATTGTAAAGGTGTTATTAATAAAAGTCATAGTCAAAATTAAAATTGTTTAATATAAACATTATGCCGAAGTTATGTTCTTTAACTGCGTGGTCACGCAAATTAACTTAAACGACGACCAAAGCCAATATGTGTTTTAAACTAATCGTTACAATTACAGGAATCCCTGGCACTAGTGCTATAATATCACCAAGACTGTCAGAATGCAGGTAATAAGTAAAGGGTCTTTCAACAAGGACGGGTCGATGTTAAAATTGAATAAAACAAGATGTGTGTGAGATATTAACGAAATTTATTTTTTATTTAAAAGGCCCATTTATGCCATTATGGTTGGAATATGACATCGTTCAAATGTCCGCCGCGGCTTCGTATGGTGGCACGAATCCGAGAGGTCCAATTTTTAATGACTCTGCTGCATAGATCCGGCTGAATCCGAGCGATGGCTTGCGTTATGTTGGCTTTCAGGGCAACGGTCGAATGTGGTTTATTGGCATAGACCTGCGACTTCAGAAAACCCCACAAGAAAAAGTCTAGCAGAGTCAAATTACACGATCTTGGTGGCCAATTCACGTCACCTCTGCGAGAGATAACTCTACCCTCAAACCGTTCATGCAGAATGTCGATTGTGTCGTTCGCTGTGTGGCAAGTAGCGCCATCTTGCTGGAACCACATGTCGTTCACGTCCATATTGTTCAATTCAAGCCAAAAGAAATTGTTTATCATTGATCTGTAGCGCTCGCCGTTGACGGTGATGGCCTCGCCAACGTCGTTTTCGAAGAAGTACGGACCAATGACGCCGCCACACCAAAATCCGCACCAAACAGTAACTTTTTGTGGATGCATTGCCACCTGGTGAACCTCATGTGGGTTGTGATCATCCCATATAAGGCAATTTTGCTTATTAACAAAACCATTCATCCAAAAATGTGCCTCGTCGCTAGAGATTATTTTTCGGGCAAAATCGGGGCCCTCTTCCAAGCGTTCCGATGCCCATTCAGCGAACACACGGCGTTGTCTATGGTCATTAACTTTGAGCTCTTGGGTCAGTTGGATCTTGTACGGATGCAGACCCAAGTCCCGACGCAAAATTCTCCAAGTTGAGGTCTGCGAAAGGCCGAGTTCTTGAGCACGGCGAGAAATCGACTGCCTCGGAGTCTCCTGAACACTCTCACGTACAGCGGCGATGTTCTCGGCCGATCTGGCGTTCCTTTGACGTAAAGGTGTTGGTTGGTTGTTTACCGAACCGGTCGTCTCAAATTTAGTTACCAATCGTTGGAGAGTGGACTTTGAAGGGCCACCGCGTCTGGCGTAAAATGGGCGCAATGCGCGCAACGTTTGCACTAACGAACACTCATTTTAATAATAAAGTTTTATCATTTGCACATGCTGCTCAACCGTGTAACTTGCCATGGTGATTTGGCATCACTGACTGCATAATATACAACAGATTTTACAGATCCCACCAAAATAGTATGGCTGCCACAGACTGTCAACATCGACCCGTCCCTATTGGAAAACCCTTTAATAACCTAATAATGTCTCCATTGTTATTTAAACTTTCTTATTGCACTTAGCGTTCTGTAGTTTCTGCTTGCCCCCATGGGAAGAAGGCGTGAGTTTATGTATGTATGTGTTTGTTTCTTGCACTTTTACTGTTTCTACTACTTAAATAAATTTAACAAAAATCCTTGTTGTTCCAGAAATAACACGGACAGTATCTAGGCATGGGACGCCGATGTTACAAAGGGGCCCCTATCGCTATTACCAACACAACTGCTACAGAACTGGGCCGAAAGGGCTCTGGCTCTGTCTCAGGAAGGGACATGGCTGCCCATCTATCATCAAAACTTATAACAACGAGGTTGTTCAGTTCATTGATCAACATAATCATTAGAATCTATGTTGGACATCATCATCAGCCTTTAGCAGTCCACTGATGGAGTTAGGACTCTGAATTCTCAGGCATGCTCGGGTATGTGCTTGCAACTGCTACCAGCCACCCTGCGAAGATCGTCGCTCAACCTAGCCTGAGTTTATAATTCGACCTCAATTAGACATTTGTTTATGAGACTGCCTCGTTGATCGGAAGCGCTACTGCTGAGCATGAGGTCCTGGGTTCGATTCCCGGGTCGGGCAAAGTGTTATTGGATTTTTCCATCTGGAATTTCTCAGTAGCAGCTCGGAATCTGGATTTGTGCCCGGTTGATGGCAACAGGTTCGCCCACTGTTACATGGGACTTAAGCATAACTGGCGAAATGTGGGTGTACTTATAGGTGCACCTCTGCCTAACCCTTCGTGAAATAAAGACGTGATGTTATGTATGCAGCATTTTATGAGATTGTGGGCAGTTGGGGAGCCAATCGCCCTTACCGTCATATACAACATGATTGTCCCGGAATTAACGCACAACCTCTTAAGCGGTCATTGTAGTCATCATTATGAACAACTTTTACTATGAGACCAAACCTGAAATCGAGAAAAAAAATCAGCTGTTCCCTACATTTATGTTCGCATAAATGTAGGCAACAGCTGATTTTTTTTCGTCAAAATGTGGGGAACCGCGGATTTTCTTCTCATTTCAGGTTTAGTCCATAGTAAAAGTTGTTCATAATGATGAGTACAATGACCCCTTAAGAGGTTGTGCGTTATTTAAGTTACACCTTGTATATGACTTTGTATCACTTAATACTTTTACTTAGTAGAGCTTTGTGACCACCTAGTAGTTAACGTTCTGTAAGTGTCCAAAATTTTTATTAATGTCATAATTAAAACTAGAAATTCTCAAATTATTTGTTTACTCTCAATTAACATCATATACCTAGGTACATCATATATTATACAGTGAAAAGTGATATACATAACGACGCCTAACAGCCAAAAAGGGATAAACGACATTTTTTGAGAATGCGACTTATATGTGTATCGATGCCTAACAGCCAAAAAGTTGATTCTAACCATATACAAAATTCGATTTCGTAAAAAATGTCGCTTATCCCTTTTTGGATGTTAGGCATCGATAAGTATCGGACTAAATAATTTAGCTGAGATAAGTCTTTAACCTTACTGGTATGTTGTTGACGTGCATATTCCCATAAGCGACAGTAATCAAGCATTTCATACGAATACCTTTAATTTTCAATGTTAATTTTCATATGAAACGCTACTGTATCTGCGTCGGGAGGTAGGCGCGAGCTTGCGGACGGCGAATGGGTAGCGCACCGTCCGGTAAGGACCAGGCCCGGGTCGACGGCGCGTTGTGTTCCACGCGCGCCGCAAAGAGATATCAGCACCAACTGATGGGGTCCGCTAGGGCCGATGCCTGCCAGGGTCGCGGGATGTTCGAATGAGTTACCTTGGCCTCTGGCACAGGCAACTGAAGGGACACGGGTGGGTTTTAGTCAGTAAAAGTCTGATACGCCCGCCTCCCGCTCCGCCCAAAGCGGGAGAAGTCATTTGATGATTTCCCACCCAAAAAAAAGGTACTTAGCTTGAGTAAAGTCAAAGTTCGCTCTCTCAGCCTAAGCGACAAAACTATGTGGCAGTCTTTTCTACAGTCTACAAACTTCCTACTAGCTTCTAACAAAATCATACCATTCCAGACGTATGGTATTCCGAATCCCGTTGCGGCAAGCCGGTTCTGAACCTCGGCCACCACAGGTTCAACAGGCACAGTCGTAGCAAAGGGCTGCGAGCGCTGTGGATATGTGTGAAGTGGTCTTCAATGCACAACTGCCGAGCCACCGTCACTACTTACGATAACGTTATCATCAGCACTTCTGGGAAAGGACATACTCATCCGTAATGTAAGATGAAGTGTCTCTAAGGGTCGGTACCAGGAAATCATGTTATGGGTCTTGAAAAAGTTTATATAGAAAACTTAAAGTAGTAGCCACGAAAAAAAAAACGTCTAGCTAGCTCAAGAGGTTCACCAGTCAGTGAAAAAATCGGATTGAGGATACACCTTGTATATGATTGTTAAAAAAAATTAATATCACTAAAACGTGCAATTAGCACTGCCGTATTTTGATAATTTTGGCGTAAATAAGAAGTCAACTAATTTCCTGTTTTATCCAACACCAATTTTTTTCTGTTTTCCATAACATAACTCCTGTTTTGCGTAAAAAGTTCAGAATTTTTTTGAATTTTAAATAAAAAAATTAAATAAAAATAAAATAATCTTTATTTCGGATAAGCAACATCCATATGGGTTAGTAAACAAAAAAGGATAACTTATATCTATGTTAGTAATTTTCACGCCCGAAATCTCGATACAAATTACTATTAAAATTCAGAAAAATTCCGAACTTTTTACGCAAACCAGAAGCAATGTTATGGAAAACAGAAAAAATCGCTGGGTTCACTGTTCTTTGTTGTCTTTATTTAAGTATTAATTAGCTGACTTCTACTTCTTCATGATATTCAATTTTTTTTTAACATCAGCAAGGTAACGGCAAACTTATCCAAAACCCATAACACGATTTCCTGGTACCGACCCTTAAGTCTTGCTTAATATCAGCGTCAATTGCCCTTAAGGATTTTTCCACTAAAACTTAGACACTGGTTCAACGCGTGTCTTATGTCAGTTTTACGTCAAACTTTGTACATAGATGTCGTGTTAATCAGTTGTTTAGCCTAAACAACTGATAAAAATAGTTTTGTGGTGGGAAGGTCTACTACTGGATAAATCCTTAGACCCTTTTCACACGGCACTCCAATGGGATGCCGATTGGGTAAACTGGATCCTACATTATCGGCCGTACATGTGAAAGCTGTCTTAACCATACACTTCCGAGGAGGCTCCGATTAATCGGCGAGCTGAACATGTGAAAAGGGTCTTATCGTCTGATGACTGCTGCAAGGGATGATCTTGAATCCTAAATAACGACTGAAGAATTATGGCCAGAGCTATGAAGGCTGATAAAGATGTTTGTGGTATTGTGAGAAGACTGAGTGATAATTAGGTAGCTGTTCTTCATTTTGAAGGTAAATTGTTTAAAATAAAATGATGTGATAAATTACTCTTTAATTGAAAAATAATGTGCGGTTATATCGGTTAAGCTATTAATAATACAAGGATTGAGTACCTAATCAGTCTAATATTTTGAAGGCAGAGCATTGTTAATAAAGTTAAGTAAGTAAGTAAGTAAGTAAGTTAAGTATATAAGTTAATAAAGAATTAACAGAAATTGACAAGCTTTTTTTAAAACTCCTGTTACTAGATACTGTCGATTGTTTTTTGAATGAAATAGATATTTATATATCCTCGTATTGTATACATTTTTTAGTTTCAAAATACTCAAAGTCACCTCGAGGGAATCCAGTGATACAGATTGGAGAGCATCGGCATCGCTACTCCATCGCCAACAGAAGTTACAGAGGGCCAAAGAGGCAGTGGCGCTGTTCGAAGGTGGCCAGCCATAGATGTCCGGCCTATATCATTACTTTCAACGGAGAAGTGATCCATTCGGTTAATGAACACATACATCTAAAAACGAACAAAACTAAAGTTCAGAACATTCTAGAAGCCGTGTTAATAATTTTGTTTGAAGCTAACATCTAAAAATGTTCTTTGACGTTATCCACACATACATACAAATAAATAAATTTAAAGTATCAGTAAAAACAAAAAAAAAATATCAGCCGTTCCTTACACATGTTCACATAATGTAGGGAACAGCTGATTTTCTTCGCAATTTTTGGTTTGGTCCCATAGTAAAAGTTGTTCATAATGATGAATACAATGACCCCTAAAGATGTTGTGCGTTAATTCCGGGACATGTTGTATAACTGGCCTACGAAAATCTCAACTTAGCAAACAAATTTTATTTTTAGTGGGAGGTATGTTTAAACCTACGTGGTTAACATGCTGTTGATTAGATTAGAATTTTATGTTAAATGAGCTCAAATATTTCAGCTATAATACCCACAATTTCGAAATGTGGTAGGCCAGCCATGATCTTTAACAACCATCGGTACAACTTGTATGTGCCTTATTATACGCCTAAGCAATCAAGTTGTAAGCAGCAGTGGCGGTGCGTCAAGTGGAGTTACAACAAATGTCGAGCGCTGGTCACCACCGTGAACAACATCGTCGTCGACGTGGGACAACAGCACAACCATTACTAGGCGAGCATGAGGACAGAGCTGTTTGGTTAGGTTGATTATTAAAAAATATTGGACGCGTAATTTTTTTTTTAACGTAAATAAAAGATTACGGCATACATTTCACACCTCACACCACGTCACACCTTGATATATTTTATACTGAGTTGTGACGTAGCGAGCCCCAACTTTAATGCGTTTTATCTAAGTAATTTTTACTAATATCATAAAGCAAAAAATACGTGTCTAATATTTTTTTATTATCAGACTGACGGACTAAATAGTAGGTATTATTTTTTTTTACCCAGGCACCATCTCTATTCTAGAGCTAGAAATTGTGATTTTAATCATCATCATCATTATCTTGCCCTGAACCCATTTTTTTTGGGATCGGCGCAACATGTCGTTTTCTTCTATAAGTACTTCTTTTAGTCATTATCTCCGTAGTGACCCCCTTTTCTAGTCATATCATCTTTCAACAGTCCACCCATAGTTTCTTTGGTCAAAATAATTGTGATTTTAATACAAATACAATAAGTATCAAAATAATTGTGATTTTAATCCAAATACAATAAGTATTTGATTATTTCAGTTTTTCATTTATGTATATAGTCAACAAAATAGGTGTCACTGAAAATAAAAATAATTCTATGCACGGTGTCTTCAGTCGCGAAACACGTAATATGATTGTTTAAGTGGACGTCTGACTCACGTCAAACGAACAAAAATGTTCAGTTGTCGGAAGTCAATTTATTACTACGACTTAGCAGTGGTTTGACGTAACACTGCAGCTAACCTGCCACTCTTCACGTGTTTAGTGTGATCTTGGTTGACATCCATATTGCGTCTCTCGTCTCGTCTGTGATTGGTCGATCCCTGCCTGTCTCCGCTCTGCTCGTCTCCTCTTCGGTGGAAACGCACCCTTGTTTTAACCGGACTTTCCTGGTGGGTGCCTCAATAAATTAAGGCCTCCAGCCAGGGCATAAAACTTATAAGCTAAGCGACTACCTACACGCTAGGGCACCCCCTGTGGGGCACGGACCTCGGCTTAGGACGTAACGCACTCTTACTTTGAAATAAATTTATATTTATGTTTCCAGTACCAGTATTCACAAAATCTAAATTTGGCAAACCATTGATACAAATCGGCGAGTATCGTTATTATAAACGGACTAATTCAAGAGGACCTTTAGTTCGTTGGGTTTGTTCAAAATGGCAGGCGAAGAAGTGCAGGGCGGCAGTTACTACGCTAGATCAACAAATTATTAGTACCAGGAATGAACACACGCATTGATTTTATCAAGCACAAGTTTTTTTCAGTTTATGGAACTTGTAGGGTTTTAGATTTTTAGTTTGAGTTTCTATAGTGCCCGTGCACCGTGCACCTAGCTTCTGACGTTTCATAAGTGCCCATGTAGGCTTATGTGAAATAAAATATTTTGAATATAGCTTATTTTGTATGAAATGATTTGTACTAATAATAAAGAGCTGAATAGTTTGTTTGTTTGGACGCGCTAATCTCTAGTCGGATTTAAAAAATGTTTTTGCATTTAATAGCCCAATTATTGAGGTAGGTTATTAGGTCATTTAACATCACGTTACGATCCTTAGGAGCCGAGCAGAAACGCTAAGCTAAAACGAAGCCGAAATAATGCGATGCGACGCGGTGGGTCTGGGGTACAAGGAATTTTACGTGAAAGAAGTCGCGAGCAGAAGCGTTGGTTGTATTTTTGATTTAGGACACCTACATATTTGTATTTTCGCAACAAATTAATTAATTTTACCCTGTTTGGTTCAATCTTTTCGTTGATAAGATCATTGTGAACCCATGCACAATCAATCTGTTTACAATGTCGAGATTAAGTGATAACTGTCAGTATTTTGATTTGATTAATTTCATATTAAATAATCTAAATTTCAAATTTTACAGATTTTTCATTCTTTCCAATATTGACATCTTCTTCTTGATTGTATTGGTTAAGTAGCAGAAAAAACTAGTGTAACCCAAATGTTAAACATTTTCTCTTTTTCAGACGACGTAAGATTCGGTACTTCCAAGTACGGGAAGCCTGTTATGATGATTGGTAGACATAGGTTCTACACTCGCTGTAGGAACAAAGGCCCTAAATTGCAGTGGGTTTGTAATAAACAAACATTAACGGCTTGCAGAGCTACGGCTACAACGATATTGGAACATGTGGTCAAACTTAAGAATGTGCACAATCATTGTTAAACAATCATTTTGTATTTGTTTCGGGTTTGTCTTTCGCCAAGATTCTTTGGATTGAACTTTAGAGGCAATCGCACATTATAGCCGCATCGCATTTCAAAACAAAGCGCGTTATGGCCCTACTGTAGTGAGTGATGGTTGATGGATGGTTGATGGATGGACAGTAGGCTGCACGGTAACAAGACCAGTATAAGCTGGGGGTCTACTCCGAAACGATAAATTCGAAGTATCGGCCGAACGTTCAGATGTTTCATAATACACTTTTCTCTATTTTATGTCAAAACGAAGTTGTTGAACAAGCGTCAAATTGAAGTTCGTTCGGATCCGAACGGACCGAACGAAATAGAATGAAGTGTATGCAAACATTCTGCTTATTGTCTCTCAGGGTTCCTATACACTTATTCGGGTCGGCATGATTCGGTACAGTATATGTTATATAGATTATAAGTTCTCGAAAAGCTGTCTGGGTCAGGATGACTGGCCCAAGAGAGATTTTTGAAGTTTGAGCAATACCAAGTTTTAGTACCTATTTGGTACTATTTGGTACCAGACATCAAATAATTGGTACCTCGCTAAAGAGGGAAAACTATTACGAGGAAAATGGCCAGCCATTCTGACTTCAGAATGGCTGGCCCAAGTCGGCGTCACCTAGTTGTAGGTGTTATAACTAGTTCATCTTTTCGTTAAAATTTAGTACCTCATTGGTACCTCAACATATGGAGCTCGTGGCTAAGTAATAACAGCCGCATGGGTCGATCCATCAGGTTAAGCTACGCTTGCCGGGGTTGGTCCGTGGATGGGTGAACATCTTTACATACCGAGACTCCTCCGTGCCTCGGAAAGCACGTTAAGCCGTTGGTCCCGGCTGTCATTCGTGGATCTTTGACAGTAGTCTTTACGGGTCGTCAGAAGCCCGAAAGTCTGACAACCAGTCTTACCAAGGGGTATCGTATTACCCAGTAACTGGGTTGTGGAAGTCAGATAGGCAGTCGCTCCATGTAAAATACTGGTATTCAGCTGCATCCGGTTAGACTGGAAGCCGACCCCAATATAGTTGGGAAAAGGCTAGGCAGATGATGATGGTACCTCAACATATGTTTTTCTTAAATTTTTTCGATAGTCACCTAGTCAGAATGGCTGGCCACTTTCCTCGTAATAGTTTTCCCTCTTTAGCGAGGTACCAATTATTTGATGTCTGGTACCAAATAGTACCAAATAGGTACTAAAACTTGGTATTGCTCAAACATCAAAAATCTCTCTTGGTCCAGTCATCCTGACCCAGACGAAAAGCCGCTTTGAATATTAGCGAAGATATGTAGATGCCGAACGGAGCTTGCCGATCGGCACGAGCCGAATGAAAGCCCAATATGTGTATTATTAGCTTTGGGTCGGCTTTGATGTTCAACTCATACTGCCGAATCGAATGTGCCGATCCGAACAAATGTGTAAAACCCTTCAATCCGAGGTTGGGTGTTCATATTGCTCCTTTGACTGGGCGTAGGGTTAGTAAAGGTGGACATTCACGGTCAGTCCGTCGCGCCAAATGGCGTGACGTACATCCAAAATTTGATCGTGAATGTTAAAATCCGTTGGCGTGATGTAAAACTCTGGATGTCCAATCGCTCCATTTGACTATAGTTGTTTGGACCCACGCCAAATGGCGCTATCGTGGATGCCCACATTTAGAAATCTATACCAAATAATATTGCCGTTGAATGTTAATAAAACAAACATTGTATTAAATACTATGATGAAAATTTTTATTTGTGTGAAAATTGAATTATTGTGGTACAAAAAATGTTATTTCATTACAAAGAAAACTAAAATTATATAAATGTGTGTAATCGGTACCTACTTATGTAACTAGGTGTTATTAGATATCTCGGCTTGACCGATCGGTGATTTGACTGATGCGAGTGAACGATAATGATAAGCTGTCAAGACATAATGCACGATTGTCACTCTATTTTTGTAATATTAACCTATGGTCTATTTTTCAATCTCGGTATTGAATTGACAAGTGGAAATGGCAAACTTACATTATAATAGCATTTAAGTCAGTTTGACATTTGCACTTGTTAATTTAGTCTCCGAGATTAAAAAACAGACTTTAGTCATTATACTGTCGCATGTAATCCTTTCATTCTGTAATTTGACGTAACTCGAATCTAGATGTTTCAAGTATTTAAAAAAAAATGTTCTATAAGCTAGACGCGGCGGCCAAAAGTACTTAAGTCAATGTTTGCTCAAAATTGTAAAAAGTTACAGCACCACTGATTTAAAAAGTAAAGATACGGTCGTCCGAACGTGTGCCTGACGCGTTCGCGATACATAAATACTAACGCCATCTATTAGAACTACTCTTTACTACGATGTCGATCATCGTTAGCTGCTCGTAGACGTAGTCTTGTAAGAGCGTAGTATTTTTCGAGGTACAAAGAAATAAAAAATGTTTTATTTTCCAAAAGTTGTATTTATCGCAGTTTGTTTGTTTAATAACACGATTCCAAGCTTCATTCCGCACGGAACTTGGTCCCAGAACGGTATTTGCTAAACCGAAGTGAACTAATCCGCGATTGCCTGTCTTCGGGAGCGGTCGTAAATTTTATACGCAAAAATGCCAAGTTGTGTCTACTGATCCCGCGCGGAATCAGTAGGAAATCTGCTTATTAAATACGTATTTTCACTGTACTTACAGATTTTTTTTCCCGACTTTAGTAACTTGGTAACAGTGATCCGTTTTTCTTGTCGATAATAATTATTTTCAAGTATCTACCCTCACTTTAGCCTCTTTTTTGAAGTGTTTGATAAAAAGTGGACGAACGTTGTGGGTAAAGTAAAATTAAATACGTATTTCTACATTAGTGTTTCGGTGTGACGGTCGAAGTGGTGTTGTGCATTAACTGTATTCATAATGGATTCAAGAGCCAGAAATTTAGTAAATCTCGCCTTAAGTAATGAGAATAAAGATAAGTTTGAATGTTTTCCTGCCATTTTTAAATGTTTTAGTGGCATAATTACAACCCATAACAACAAAAAATTGTCATTTTACTTTTTTTACAGGCGATGAAAACCCTTTCACTAATCTGCAACCAAGTACATCTAGAACTCAAAAACAAATTACTCATGATAAAACCGCTAGTGACTATGCTAGTGACGATTCTGTTCCCGATCCTACCTACTCTCCAGACAGTCCTAGTTTGCTTACACAACATGAAGGTGAGATGGAAACCACTGTTTATAATGCATCAGTAGATGTACAGATAGCAAGCACCACAAAATGAAATACCTGAAAGTATTGAATATACGTCATTACTACAACAAAAAAAACCTGTGCCCTATAGAAGAAGAAAGCAAGATAACAAAATAAAAAGAAATTTAGGTCAATCCTACGAGTCAGCTTCTGGGAAAACTATCGGCAAACGTCAAATGAAGGAATTACCTAATTGTCGAAATAAATGCCGTCAAAAAATAAGTGATAAGCAACGAGCTGTAATTCACAAAGAGGTTTGGAATCTCGGGTCTTATGATTTAAGGGCAGCGTTCATTTCATCTTTGATTACTATTCAAGAGAAAAAAACCGAGCGTCGTCAAGTCGAAGATCCTGGTTTACAAAAAAATAGACAGTGGACTTATAAGTATCATTTTAACGTCAATAGTGAAAAAATATCTGTGTGTCAAGGTTGCTTTCTAAAAACCCTATCAATAAGTGATAATTTTGTAAAACTAATCGGTTTGAAGAAACGTGGCAGCTTGAAAGTAAAGAAAGAAATGTAAAGAAAAACCTAAGTTCGTTCTAAGAGAGGTACTCATTTTTAAGAGATTTTTTGTCGTGAAATGTGTAGAGAATCAAGACGGCAGGTATACAGTTCTCCGAGCGTCAGACCGAGTTATTAAACTAAGTCATTACTTAATGAAAGTCATTAGACTAGACGTAACAGCATCCGCAAATATTTACCATCGCATTTGACAATATAAAAAATGTATTCTCTTTATTCAGAATCACATGAAAATCCTGTAAGTGATAAGAAATACCGCAAAGAATTTCATAAATTAAATTTAAGTTTCAAAAAACCACAAGTGGATACTTGTCACACATGCGACCTGTTTAAAATGAAATCAAACATTGCTATGGACGAGATCACAAAATTAGCCCTTGAAGAGCTGATATGGCGTGGCAGTGTGACAAAAATATTGCAGTTACAAATAATAGACTCAAATGCCTGACATTTGACTTACAGCAATGCTTGCTTGTTGAACCCAACCCCAGCTTTACAATCATATTTAGCCTTTTATAAAAGACAACTTTGGACTTTCAATCTTACAATACCTACATGACAACGCAACTGAAATATCAACGCCCTACATGTGGCATGAGGGTATTTCGGGTCGACGTGCTAATCAAATAGCCTCTTGTTTGTTTGCATATTTACGAGAACTACCAGAAGAAATCTCAGAAGTGATTTTGTACTCTGATACTTGCGAAGGACAAAACCAGAACACTCACGTGGCTGCATTGTTATGTTTACGTACTTGCTGACTGTACAACCCTCAATAAGTTTATACATCACAAGTTTATGATACCCAGTCATACACATATGGCGGTTGCCTTAGACCATGACATTATTGAAAAAAAAGTGAAATACAAATTTATCACCCACACGATTGGATGCAGTTAGTAAGATCGAGTAGCAAAAAAATTACCGTTAGAGAAATGCGACAAAATGATTTCCTTGATTTCAAACGGAACAGGGACGAGATAATGAATTTAATTTGATGGAGATTACTCTCAAGCCAATACCAATAAATGTCGAAAAAAAAACGTGATATAATATCACTTTTATCTTTAATACCAGGGTGTTTCTATAGTTTTTACTAGAATTTAGTAACCACTGACGATACCAAGAATGTTGATCCAGATATATCAGATTCAGAGAAGACTGACTTTTAGTTTTTGACTGCATGCATTACATATAATATTAAAATTTTAAAAGTAAGCATAATTATAATCGTCGGTTGGTGCCTCCTCATCATTTAAAATTGTCTAAGGGGCCTCTGCGAGTTGGCTTCGGCCCCTCGTACGCCTTCCAAAGGTCCGGGACCCCAGGGTCCCGAGATATGTCACAGACATAATAATAAGCACGTATATAGTACGTTAATAAACACTTTTTAAGTCACGTTTTTTGACGTTCAATAAAACTTAAGTCAGTTCAGTAACTAATAATTTTTGCCTAAATATCCATACTCTGATATGTAACTAGTTCATAAATTGTATAAATAATAAAAACAAAAACCGTAGTACATTTTTTTCATACCAATCAAATAAAACCTTCTGCTGTAAAATTTTTGCAAGCAAAAAAAATTGACTTTAGTGCTTATTCGCTTCCGAGTCTAATGTTGTACCCAATTAAAATCAGGGTTATTAGGCATTGGAGACCAGTTGCAGACGACTAGTCAAGTTTTTGTCAAAATTATTCTATATTCCCAGAATTCAATATCTTTGATACGAGTATATTCCAAGAATTATTAAATTGAAATCAGTACTTTTTAGTTGATTTTTAAGATCATCATTAGCTTTACTTTATGCGTCTAGTTTTCACTTGGTTTTTAGCTGATTGATCAAGCAGGCGCGGATCTAGGCTTTCGCTCAAGGGGGGCAAAAATCTCTGGGGGAGGGGGATTTCTCAATAATTGCAACCGTTGCCCCCCCTGTATCCGCGCCAGGTACCTAGTCTCTTATTGCAGTAATTGACGTTCGTTACAGGTCCAACATTTACATCGTCCAGATTTGGCAAGCCTGTGATACAAATGGGGCAGTATCGGTTCTACCAGCGCTACAAGGGGCCCAAAACACAATGGGTCTGCTCCAAGTACCGTTCTGCCGGATGCGGCGCAAAAGTTTCCACAAATGTGGAGACTTTGACTTTTGACGAAATCGTCAAGAGATTGTAGGAATGCAAAATACCCATAATCATTAATCTAAGTGATTGTGAGCGTCCAAGCAAATAAGGTTCAGTTCTCGGCATTTAGTTTCAGAGATATACGCAGTTTTGTAAAGTTGGGTGAAAAAATTGCATTTCTTGATTTTAATTGATTATTATTTAATGCTCAATTATCTACAAGTTCATATAGTAAATGACTTTATATAATGTTTCTAAGTACCAGAACATGTACTTAGAAACATCAGAAAATGTACTAAGTTGTACCAAAAATCAAACTTTGAAAATGTTTTTTTCTCAAAATGACTGATAAAAAAAATGTGCCAGTTTTTGAATATTTTTTTAATCGTTATTATCAATTGACTATTCTAGATAAAGAATCTGGTCTTAACTCAATACCCCACTAATGGACCCTGTTTGCTTGGACGCCCACAAAATAATCATTGATCTCAGTAATTCCTATGGCTACTTATACAGGGTGGCTGGAGAAGAGAAGTCTAAAAATAAAATTTAGATGCCTTTTATTGCGGGGCATCCGGATCACCCCCGTGTATGTTCCGCGATTATTAGTAGTATAGGAGATAGTTCTTTTTTAAATTATTTTTTTCTAATCATTGATCTCAGTAATTCTTTAGGCCGCTTGTGTGCATGCGCTCGCCAGACAAAAGCAGTAGCGTGCAAGCGGCATTACTGATGAAATGACACAAATGATACAAATGTTGATGAAAAAAAGCGGTAGTGGCTTGAGTTCTTAGAAATGAGTAGACACAAGGGGTTTTTTAGAATGGCTACGAACAGAGCTAGTAAACAGTGTGTATTTCGTAAGAATTTACGATCGACTTGTATTTTTAAATTGGTCGTAAACATGAACAACGAAAATTTTGATTTCAGATTACAAGTAAATGGGTTTAATTTAATAAAACGATCGATGGCCTATATGTTTTATGGTTTAAAATGGAAGGTTAACATATTGTTAACATAAATAATAAATAAAACGATATTGCAATAGTACAATAATCATTATTTACAAGCATCCCAAGTTGAGAAAAAACATCCCAAGTTTATTTTAAGTGACAGAGTATAATATTTCTCAAAGCGGATACACCTCGCACGTAGTGTTGTCGTACATCAAAATGACCGAAATTTAAGAATGAACGAAACGAAATGCGTGGACTTAGAAAGTACTACGTATTACTATTGCAATATCGACTAAAATGGAAATGATGAAATATAGTGTATCATTTACACATGCCGTTTTCACGGTTTAATAAAACGGTGTGCTTGATACACCGGCGACTTATTAGCGAGGAGCTCGTGGCTAAGTAATAACAGCCGCACGGGTCGATCCATCAGGATACGCTACGCTTACCGGGGTTGTCCGTGGATGGGTGACCATCTTTACATTCCGAGACTCCTCCGTGCCTCGGAAAGCACGTTAAGCCGGTGGTCCCGACTGTCATTCGTAGATCTTTGACAGTCGTTACGGGTCGTCAGAAGCCCGAAAGTCTGACAACCAGTCTTACGAAGGGGTATCGTATTACCCAGTTACTGGGTTGTGGAGGTCAGATAGGCAGTCGCTTCATGTAAAATACTGATATTCAGCTGCATTCGGTTAGACTGGAAGCCGATCCCAACATAGTTGGTAAAAGGCTGGGCAGATTGATTGATTGATATTGATCTCAGTAATTCTTAAGCTTGTGCATGCGTGTACCATAATGATTGATTTCAGTAATTCTTATGACTACTGAATAGGTAACGGTAACGTAGGTAACGTGCTTTTTTGGGGTTTCGTACCCGAAGGGTACCAAACGGAACCCTATTACTAATCCTCCGCTGTCCTTCCGTTCATCCGTCTGTCTGTCAGCGGGCTGTATCTCATGAACCGTGATAGGTAGACAGTTGAAATTTTCACAGATTGTGCATTTCTATTCTCCTTATAACAACAAATAATAAAAATAAAATAAATTTAAAAATTAAAGGGGGTCCCCATACAATAAACTTTTGATTCTGATTTTTTTTTTACTTTGGCATATAGGGTGTCATTGTCTAGAACTCATCGAGTAGTGTACAAATATATATATTTTTTTTATCTTCAAAAATGAAGAAATAGGGGGTCGCAAAAGTTGACAGTTTTAGACCATTTTTGTAAGAGCTCTATCACAACAACTAAACAAATTAGGAATTTGAAACTTCTGTATATCATGTACCATAATTATACTGTATTTAATCAACAAATGCTAAAAACGCCGATTCGTAAGGTATTTTGTTTAAATATGGGCGATTTACCGCAACTGCAAAAAATATCTTTGTTATTCACAGTATAGAGGTATGAGGAACAGGGTGTAAAGTTCACTCATCCTCTATGAAAAGGGAGGATCCTCCGACCAGACGGGTGTTGTGTCTGGTGGGCTACTGCCCGACGGTTGATGTCGGGATGTTGTATATGTATATGCTAGTCGCGCGGTAAACTCTGATTGCGCGATGCAGGATTTTGCGTGACGTCAGTGTGACGCGTTCCATTGTGGTGATGTAGATATGCCGCCACAACAGTATCATTATGAAATACAAATTATGATTATTATTTACTTAAATCGAACACAAGTGACAGAAAGTTATCTTTGCGATTGTTAAAATTTAAGATGAAAAATATCCTACGTTTAGTATTTTTTTTAAATATGTAGTGTTAAATATTGTACAATGGTACGGGACCCTTCGCGTGCGAGTCCGACTCGCACTTGGCCCTTTTTTTACTGTACTTACTGTACTTGTCATAATATTGCTAGTGTCGTGTTGGCGACACGCCCCTGCTGCGCATGGGTGCAACGGCGACATGCTAAATCATCGAGATTTCCGTGCTAGGTATATCTAAGTTAAAAATGTAGGTACAATACACATAAACCTTTCGGAATAAATGCTCTCTAAAGTATAAATAGTAGTGACAGCATCAAAATCCATTGTTTGGTTTAGAAGATCTGAGCGGTCAGAAAGATACGAAGACTGTCACGAAACGTGACTTTATTTCTTAAAATGTATAAATCTAATACGGGTCAGTCGTTCATTTATTTTGATGAAACCAATTTTAAGAAGTATCCAATCATAAATTAATGTGTATACACTCTCTATACTACCTATCTTCCTATTTATCATGTCCAAGTGTGTCCTTTTTAATTTATTTATTAAAAGGTGAGTTTACAAATTAATCTGCCAATCAGAATGTTTCTTTAATGCACGCAGGTTTGAATATTGTAATCCGTTTCATTTCTGTTTTATGTCGCTTTAATTTATTTATTTAAATTTTACTTTAATTATTCATTTTATTTATTATTTTTCTTTCTTTTTTTAATATTTTGTGGGTGTGCTATAGGTGCACATCTGCCTAACCCTTCGGGGATTACAGGCGTGATGTTATGTGTGTGTTTAATTCATTACTTTAAATGTACTTTTGTGTGAATTGAATCTATTTAAATGTTGATTTCTTTACAGCTGCAGTGTTCTCGACATCTAGGTGTGGCAAGCCAGTGATCTTGTTCGACAACTATCGGTACAACTGGCACAAGCCGCCTCGTTCGCACCACTTGCACCAGTTCAGTAGCAAGAAGCAATGGCGGTGCTGCAAGTGGACCAGTAAGGGCTGTAGAGGAGGTCTCGTCACCGTCGATGACGTCATAGTCCAATTCTTGCACGAGCATAACCATGGCAAGACAGCAGAAGAAGGAAATTTCTGACATGGGTTCTTCCAAGTGAAATGGAATAGTTCGTGTTTACACGTTTAACTGTGATAATACCAATCTTATGAAGTATTAAAATGATCAAACACTTTCTATACTAGCTACGAAACCGTATTCGTTACCACCAGCAGACTTTAAAACATATTTACGTGTTTCCTTTTAATTTATTTAATTAAACGTGAGTTAACAATTCAACTATTCAAATTTATTCTTTAATGCATGGTGCAGGTATGAATTTTGTATCCAGTTTTATTTCTGTGTTTATATTCCTTTCATTTATTTATTTAATTTTTACTTTAATCATTCACTTTGAATATTTTGTTTTGTGAATTGGTCCGATCTATTTTCGTCTTCTTTACAGCTGCAGTGTTTTCAACATCTAGATATGGCAAGCCAGTGATCCTGTTCAACAACTTTCGGTACAACTGGTACAAGCCCCATCGTGGTCAGAATGGGGATGAATTCAGCAGTAGGAAGCAATGGCGGTGCTGCAAGTGGACCAGTAACCGCTGTCGAGGTAGTCTCATCACCGTCGATAACATCATAGTCAAATTCATAAACGAACATAATCATAATGCCGACAGAAGATGAGAATTGAAGAAATGGATTTTATGAAGTTAAGTGAAAATACTGAAATACTCTGTATTGCACATTATATAAAATATAAGAATAAGAATGATTTTTATTGGTCCATTGTTACAAATTATATATTTTTTTAATAATTATAATTATAATGTGCTTATTGTAACTAGAGTATTTTAACATAGTTATTTGAACAGTGGTCGCAACTCAGGCCCCTAAGATACTTGGGGGCCTGAGTTGCGTTATCTTAAATTTTAATTCGAGACATGTTTGCGTTAATTTAAATTTTATATAGGGATGTTTGATAATGGACATATTACTTAATTAGGGAGAGTAGAGAACTATCAAGATAAAATAAAAATAAATTGAACAAAGTAAAATAATTCTAAATAATGTGATAGTGTGCGTGTGAGTGTGAGTACATATATGTATGTGTGGTGAGTTGTAAGAGTGTGGGTTTTGTGTGAAGGAACTGAGTAACTGTGTGGATGACTTGCTTGAGCCCTTTGGTGTTAACTATTTTAATGAACTTATCAACTTTAACCTAGATCATGATTAAATGATCATTGCATAAATCATGTTTTATTAATTGTTGTGATTTGTAATAGATTTAATTTTCCCTTTGAATTTGGTAAAAAAATATGCAATCCCTAAGTGCCTAACTGTGCCGTCATCTTGATTTTATGCGTTCCTCGACATCCACTGTTGTCTTATGTTCTTCTTCCTAATAATTAAAATCATTATAAAAACTTTTTTTGCAAAAAAAAAACAAACCGATTTAAAAAAAAAAAACACTACAAAGTGAAACATATCTTTAATTTCGTAAGTCAGTGTCTTTGGCTTTGTATTTTCGTTTTTGCCACCGACTTCCGAAATTAAAGTTATTTTTCGCTTTATAGTGTTTTTTTTTGGAAGTCGGTTTTTTTTCAATAATTTTATTTTTCACTTTTTAGTTCTGGTGCCTACCCCGTACAAAGTCATCTACCACTACTTGTAATGTAAATAACCAGTGACAGGATATTATTATAAAATCATCAACATACACTAAGTGGAAAAAAATACGTATTTTCAAAAACCACTCATCAGAACTTGACCAAATTTATATGGGATCAATCTGAAAGTAGATTCTTTCAAATATTTTTTTTTCAAATCGGTTTATAAATGAAGGAGTTCTGAGGTAACACACATTTAAAAAAAACAACCGAATTGAGAACCTCCTCCTTTTTTGAATTCGGTTAAAATCTCACGCCAATTCATGTTTTGAGTTCAGCCGATCTATTCTGTAAACATCACACCGTGAACACTTAGGTGAAGTGAGTTTGAAGTGAGCTCAATCCCTAGTAGAGTAAGGGGGGATGACAGTTCACATCACGCTCACTTCACCTAAATTTTCACGGTGGGATCTTTACAGAATAGCACCACTGCTGGCCGACGCACCACTAAGTTCGCGGTGAAATGTTTGTTTATTGTTACGTCGCTATTCAATCACTACACGTCAATCATAGTAATGATAGTTGGCCGACATGGCATGCATGTTACGGTGATTTATCCTCGAACCATCCCAAAGTGGACATTCATAACAAGTTGACCAGCGAAATAAAATAATCAGACGTAGATGCATTCACTGTTATTAAAAAAAAAAATTGAAGTGTAGGATTAGTAAACACAATCTGTCTAGTTTGCCCCAAACATCCCAGCGTGTACGCTAACGTTTTACCAAATTGCATCGGTAATAATTTTCCCCCTTTGATAATGATTTTAACGATAAGTAAAAATAGATTACTATTTACTGTTTTTTACTAGTTACTTGTAATTTATAAATCCTTTTAAAATTGCTGACTCAGTTGTTTTCTCACTTTTATATGTATTTAAAAATAGCTTATGTATAGCAGCAAGCTGAAATGCGTATGGCAGTTGATGCGGCGGAATGAGGGAAATGTCGTGAGGAAAGTTTTGAGTATGAATGTGAAGGGCTGTAAGAAGGGGAAGATCAAACAAATGATGGATGGACTGTGTGAAAGATATGGCTAGAAAGGAGTTGAATATCGAGATGTCGACTAATAAAGAAGTATGGAAGAAAACGGCATGTTGCGCCGACCCGAAATAAATTGGGATAAGTGCAGGAGGATGATGATGTATTGCTATATTAAACTACGTGGCTTGCTGCTGCAGGCCACGTAGTTTAATTGGTTTGTATTTAGGCGACGAAAGTGGACTACATGACCTGCACGTAAAAAATATTTTGGGACCAGCAGCAGCAGTGCACGTGGCGTGCCACAGAAGTTCATCATCATCATCAGCCTATAATATTCCCACTGCTGGGACACAGGCCTCCTCTCTTCGAGAAGGAGTAAGCTGTAATCCACCACGCGGGCCCAGTGCGGTTTGGTCGATGTCACATGTCTTCGAATTTTTGGTTCTAGGACACGATGTTTTCCTTCACCGTTTTGAAAGCAGTGGTGACAAAATTAATTACACAAAGTAAAGCGCCTGCCTGGGTTTGAACCCACGACCTACAACTCCGTTACGACGGGGCCACCACTGCTCCCGCAGAAGTTACAGTTTTTTAAATGTGACTTTTATACAAAGAAATGGCGAAGTCTACTAGTGTTTCCATTGTATTCATGGTGGTGGGAGTGTTAAAGGCACGCTTCGAGGATCCTCCGTGGACAACATCCAAGACCAAATAGTGTTTTCAGGGTTCTGCGTAATCACAACCTCCACATTTGGAAGATCTGGTTCGACAACTATAGTTAACAAACGTGTATCGTTACCAAACCCCGACCAAATCAGGCGATGATTTGGCACTGTGCTAACAAAGGCTGCCCTGCGACGCTTTTCACTTCAGGATCTCGTGTCGATGACCTATTTGACGAACAACCATGAGAAGTCTACGGGTTAAAGCACAAGAAGTATGTACTTGAACCTAACTTTGTGTCAAAGAAGATGTATCTTATTACTAAATATTCGTCATCAATAACTTCTTATCTTTAACTAAAAACTCTAATACTGCCTAACTTGTATTATTAAAGGGTTCGTAATAGTATAAAAGAATGCTGAAATCTTAAATCGTGTCAATAAGGTAAGGCGTCATAAATTCTCACTTTACCACTAGAAGAAAGGCTAGGTTTCCCTACTAGATAAACTAGTTCATGTTACTCACAAAATATTTAATTAAAGCTTACCTATGAAAGAAATAAACACTAACCCAATAATAATTATATATAGCTACTTGCTACTCCCTTGCCATTTTTAGAATTTGATTTTCTTTCGATTGCAGCTATTTTCTCGACATCTCGTTGCGGCAGACCGGTCATCATAATAGGGATCTACAGGTTTAACAAAAACAATAGGTGCCGAGGTCTCAATGGTTGGTGGACCTGTAGCAGAGCCAGGAGTAGTGGCTGCAAGGCTACCATCACCACATATGATAACGTCATCATCAAGTGCAAAGGAAACCACAATCATTAGTTCAAATACTTACCGGAAGTCTGAAATCATTCTGACTATATATTTATATAATATATGTAATATTATAAATGCGAAAGTGAGTTTGTTTGTTACGCTTTCACACTATAACGACTGAACGGATTTGGATGAAATTTGGCACACGGGTAGACCATGACCTGGGTTAGGACATAGGATACTTTTTATCCCGGTAGTACGTTCCCGTGGGATAATTTCCGACCTCCAAGCGGGCAAAAGCTAGTTGTTAATAATTTATCTTTCAACTTTTGATCCGATGGGATCAAGGGACATATTACTTATACTCGTATAAGTTTCATGGAGATGTTTTAGTAAATATTGTGTCAGTTGTACAGGCAATTATTATATTGCTAATCTAATTATGTGTGTAATTTGTTTATGTGTTTAATTGTAGGGGCTTGTGGCTAAGTAATAACAGCCGCACAGGTCGATCGATCAGGTTAAGCTACGCTTGTCGCGGTTGGTCCGTGGATGGGTGACCATCTTTACATTTCAAGACCCCTCCGTGCCTTGGAAAGCACGTTAGGCCGTTGGTCCCAGCTGTCATTAGTGGATCTTTGACCGTCGTTACGGGTGGTCAGAAGCCGAAAGTCTGACAACCAGTTTTACCAAGGGGTATCGTATTGCCCAGCAACTGGGTTGTGGGGGTCAGATAGGCAGTCGCTCCATGTAAAATACTGGTATTCAGCTGCATCCGGTCTGACTGGAAGACGACCCCAATTTAGTTGAGAAAAGGCTAGGCAGAATCTGGCTAGCCTTTTCTCAAATAATATCATCATCTGATGATGATATTTATGTGTTTAATTGTCTTGCACGTTAATAATGTCAGTGTTTTTAGGCGTGGTTACAGCTGTGTAGTTCATTGTTCAGCAAATATTTGTACAATTTATGTTTATGCATTATTAGATAAAATTGTTATAAGAAAAAAGCATTATTATTGTACCACCGATTTGAATCGTATATTCGTTTCAGGACTTTGAAAAAAGGCAAAATGTTTTTGTATTATCAATTTCTAAATTCTGAATTTCAACGAGGGTTTTCATGAAAATTCACGCCACCAGCTGGAGCCAATTTGACAAGAGGTCTTCCATTTATTAGACAGTGAATATAAAATATGTCATGACGTCTCTGTGCTGCCACCTAGTGAACGAATCTCAGAAAACCCTCATTGAAACGGGATTAAAACATATAAGATATTGTCAAATTTCTGTACAGGTTTAATATCTTTGGAAGATCTGGTGCCTAGGTTTGTGCAGTCTAGAAACGGTAATCCAGTGTTGGACATCGGCAACTGTCGCTACTACAGGAACAACAGAAGCAGAGGAATCAAAGCCGCGTGGTTCTGCAGCAAGAGAAGCATTGGATGTCGAGCATCCCTCATCGTCGCTGATGGAACGATCATACATGTTAAGAATATGCATAATCATGATTCATGAGTAGGTACACACTCGATCTACTTATGGGTCTCAGCACCCAGTTCTTTATTTTTGAATGATCAACTTAAGTAGGTAAGTTATTTTAAATACGTTGTGGCAGTTAAACAGAACAGAGATTTATTAAAGATTTTTTTAAGATCTTATGAAAATCTTTTAAAATATTTTTAAGATTTGTGATATAACATTGTGCTTAATTAAAAGGTACTGTTTGAACCCTTGCATTCTAATCGAAAATCGATCTGTTTATAGGTAACGGTATGGCAGCAGAAGTAATGTGAGATGGATGCAATAAAGTGTGGTAGCATTGTTTAAAAAAAAACGAATTATTTTTAATTATCTATGTCTTTTAGTTATAATTAAGGTAAAATAATTAGCAGGTATTAAGCTAACGTATTACAGTAAATGTATTAATAATGTCAGTAAATAAAGGTAGATTTTAATTTAAAATTATGTTTTCATTTAAGAAATGGACTAACCTTGGTTTGGTCAGTAAGTAATCCCATTCTTTATTACAGTGGTTTTCACGACATCCCGCTTCGGCAGGCCTGTCATCTTGTTTGGGGAGCATCGGTTCAATCTCACCAGAAGTAACATTGGAGGTCACATTGGGTGGTGGAGCTGTAGTAGAGCCAGGAGCAGTGGCTGCAAGGCAACCATCTCCACATACGACAACGTAATCTACAGGGTCAAAGGATCCCATAATCATATAAGAGAAAAATAAATGAGAGTTTAGTAATAATGCATTCTGAATTTAACGTTTCATACTCTAATCTTTACCTATCTACTTTAGAATAAACATTTGGTCAGTAGGTAAGTAATCCCATTTTTAATTACAGTGGTTTTTACGACGTCTCGCTTCGGTAGGCCGGTACTCTTGCTTGGGGAGCATCGGTTCAATCTCACCAGAAGTAATGGTCACATTGGGTGGTGGTGCTGTAGTAGAGCGAGGAGCAGTGGCTGCAAGTCTACCATCTCCACATACGACAACGGTTTCTACAGGGTCAAAGGATCACATAACCATACAAGAGGAAAATAAATTAGAATTTAGCAATAATACATTCAGAATTTTACCTTTCATATACTAATTTTTTCGACTTAAGAATACAAAACGCTATCTTTTTTCCAGACATCCTGTTTTCGCATACAAAGACAGGTCGACCGATTTTGTTTATTGGCAATTATCGTTACTATAAGAACAATCGATGTCGAGGACCCAAAGCAACGTGGTTCTGTATGCGAAGCAGCAGACGATATGGGAACAATGTAGCGTGTAAAGCATCCGTCACTACTGTGGACGAGACCATTGTTCATTATAAACATGTTCATAATCATTTGTAGAAGAATAAAGATTTTGGTAGACCATTGGTTGTAAACATCTTAATTCGTGCAGTAGACATCCCCCACACATACTGTTATATAAAAATACAGTTTTTTTTTTCTAGCGTATATTTGTAAGTTCTAAGCTCCAGAGCTCATGGTTCCTTTCAGCGTTTTTCTCTAGGACATTATATGTAATAAAACTGACTTGGAAAAAAAAATCATCATGCAGGCTTCAAATGCAAATAAAATGAACCATGAATCGAGATAATGCAATTATGCATTATCTCGATTCATAGTCTTAGATAGAAAACTCTCTGCCTGCGTCTGTGTTTCCGAACGCATACAACCCCGATCTCTTCAAAGTGAGAGTGAACAGGCTTCTTCTGGGTAAGCTTGCTCCATCGTCGACTTTATCTCTGACCTAGACTAGAGTCAAGAGCAAACCAATCTCAAATAAAAAAAAAATCTTTCTTATTAATTCAATGGAAGTGGCAACTAAAAGATTACGTAGATCAGGGTTTTGGGTTTTTTTTTACATTTATGTTTTCAATACACTTGCCCTTAAAGAGGGTCTTATTGCAACGTTTTTAGGTTCATAATGCATCGTACTGAAACGGCGCCATGCGTGTTACTTTTTATTACCACATACCTAAAATGAGCGCTTATTTTTAAAACTCAGTAAAGACCCTATATGTTTTTATGCCTCCACATTTTGTAAGTATGTAATTAAAACACTCATTAGACATTTTATTAATTGTATTAATAAATCATCATCTGCCTAGCCTTTTCCCAACTATATTGGGGTCGGCTTCCAGTCAAACCGGATGCAGCTGAATATCAGTATTTTACATGGAGCGACTGCCTATCTGACCTCCATAATTGTATTAATAAATAAAATGTGATAAATAAACATAATATTTAATTATTAAGGTTTGTCACCAAACTAACATTAATTTGTGTTGTAGGTACCCAAATATAAAAATATTATAAATTATTATTCATTTATATTTTTAAATGTTTTTATTATAAGTAAGGCTGTCTGGCTGTTTCATCAGTGCCTCTCCTTGCGCAAATTAAACCATAGATTTATATATTTGTCTACTCGTTTTGTGATTATTGTAGTATTTTAGAAAATGTCGACATCAAGTAGGTACCTAATTTTTTTTTTTTTTTTAGGTTTGATTCCCCCCGATCCACTTGCTGAAGCACAAAACGCTAGTGAAAGTCTGTTACCAAAATCAAAGGACAAATACTTCGTAGCGTATGACAACTTCATCCAGTGGAAAAACACGCAAAATGACAACTCATTTAGTGAGAATGTATTTTTGGCTTACTTCAATGAACTGGCACATAAATACAAGCCTAGCTCGCTGTGGTGTATTTATTCCATGTTAAAAAGCACTGTTTCGATAAAAAATGGTGTTGACATCAAAACGTATTCCAAACTGTCCGAGTTTTTAAAGAGACGCTCAGACGGTTTTAAAAGTCAGAAGGCCAAAGTATTGTCAGCAAATGACGTTGAAAAGTTTTTGAAAGAAGCTCCGGACAGTCGGTACTTGGCCACAAAGGTCAGTTGAAGTACTTAAGGTGAACGCACACGTATACGCACTGCACGAGATCAGCGTCGCCTCAATTCGACCCGTTCGGGATTATTTTTATAAAACTCCATACTGCAATGCAAACTTATCAGCACCGTAACGGCAGCTCCTCGGCGCGGGATCAGCTAAAAAAGTCCACTCGCGAAGTAGCACCTTCTAATGTGCGAGCGTGACGGCAATACATTTGTCCGCGAGCGATAGAGATAAGTAATGAGGGGTCATTGTACGAAATTCTTTCTGTTTCGCGACCGGACTTTAGTATACTGTCGGGGCGGTGGCGCCGCTACGGTTCGACGTACCTCTCCGTAGTCACGCTTACGTCAAAATCTGGTACAGTCCCTTAAACCGAGAATAAGATCATCCCAGGTGAGGCTGTCCCCTATTACGCAGGACTTTAACTACCGTCAACCAACCGCCATCGAGTGGTAAGCGAGACTCTCGCGCGAGTTAACGTTCGGTTGACGACGAGTCGATGAGCCGAGGCGATGCTGTGCCGGTGCAGTGCTTGTACATATGTGTGCGATGACCTTTATCTCTACCTACTATATTATTTGTACATTGTATTGATACATAATGAGTGTTTTATCTCTTTCCAGGTCGCGTTAATATTCGGAATTGCTGGTGGATGTAGACGCCATGAACTACATAATATTACTACTAAAGATATAGAAAATCACGGCAAAATGCTTTTAGTCAGAGTCACTAATACTAAAAATAAAATTCCACGATCGTTTCCTATTCACGGTCCGTTTTATGAAATAGTAAAGAAATACGAAGCTCTACGTTCAACAAAGGCAAAAAATCACTGTTTTTTTCAAAATTATCAAAAAGGTAAATGTACGGTACAACCTATTGGTGTGAACAAATTTGGTACCATGCCGAAGGAAATCGCTAAGTTTTTAGGATTACCAGATGCTGACTCGTACACCGGGCACAGCTTTAGACGAACTTCGGCTACAATGCGGGCTGATTCTGGAGCGATATAATTGTTTTTTAAGCATCATGGCAGGTGGCAATCTAACACAGTCGAAGAATCTATTGTCAAAGACTCGATGTTGTATCGAAACAGGCAATCAATTTGGAGACTGACTCCCTAGTCTCTAAGAAATTTTACCTTGAACCCTGGCCTTCTACTTCTCATGTTAATAATGTTTTGGTGCCTCCTTCTACTAAAGAGGAATTAGAACACCATTCCACCTCCTATGGAACTATAGCGTCACCTCTGGCAACTCAAAACAGTGAAAACAATCAAATTATTAATAACTGGCTTTTGCCAGGGGCTTCCCCCGCGTGAAGGTGGGAATTACTATACTACCGGGATAAAAAGTATCCTATATCCTAATACAGGTTGTAGCCCAGGTAAACTGTAATGCGAAGGTACATAGTCCAAAAAAGGCGTAGTCACTCAGAAATCCAAAAAAGATAACTGGAAACACAGCCAATTATATTTTTGAACAAATCACAAGAAAGCACAACGGAAAATTCATGACGCTGTCACACGCAGCACCACAGAGTTATACATGAAATAGAAATCGTCAGAGACAGACCCGACTGACAAGAAGGGTTATGTTTTCAGCGCATGTATGTGTATGGTACATAGATAGGTCCAATGTATGTATGATTCTTTATTCTGTCGGTGCGTCCAGACGTCTGGGTGCATTTGGATGATTTACATGTCGTTAAGTTTGTAGTGACTGCCTAGCGTAACGCACTTCACTTTCAGTCGCAATCCGACGGTTTTTGAAGGATATTCCTAATAGAATAGGCGAAAGGTGACGTTTCACAAAAATCAATATGGTGGGCTTTAGAACCCAATAAGCATAGTCGTGAAAAAAGTTTTTAGTACGTAAAATAACGGGCTCGAGAAGACGATTCCAAAAATATGACTTATGACCCTCGGGTCACCAGGGTCATGTGTTTATATTTATTGGTTCACCAACAACTGTTTACACTGGTTTTATGTTAAAGGTAACATGCAAAAGTGTGGTGCAAAAGTGCAATAATCACTTACAGTCATAAGTCATATTTTAGGAATCGTCGTGTCTACGTCAAAAAATGACTAAAGGCATAATTATATATGTACTAGTACATTAATCAATTATAAATTAAAAATATAAGTAATATTAATAATGAAAATAAAAAAGTAAGTTTTTAGAAGTCATGACTTTATATAATATTGTCAGAAATAAATTTGACTGCATTGAATTTTCCAACATGTTATGCTATGCGGTTCCTAGGACAGTCCACAAGCGAAAGGTGCGCGCTGGTAGATTATTTTCAGTGGGTACTTGCAAGTCCAACTCTAGCTTGCGTTCGCCTGTTCGTAGAATGGTCGATTCCTACAATGGGACTTTTGAACATATAAGACATTTTTGCATGTGCTCCCATAACTTCAAAAGTCTTATACTTAAGGAGCTTTCTTGAACACTTTTCTTTGATTGTTATGTCATTTATAAATAGATATACTAAACATCTTAAACACGTTAGTTAAGTAGAAAGAAAAAAAAAATTCTTGTAACCCTAACGATTATTTTCACTGTTTGTACCCCATAGCTAATCGGTGAACAGCTGTTCACACAAAAATTATGTATAGACAATATTGCAACATTGTCTATAATTTTTGTGTGTTTCCATGTTTTATATTGTAGCTGTTTGTTGTTCCTTTAGAATAAAAATAAAATAAAATAAATTAATTTATATTCTAAAAATACTCGTAAAATCGAAGTCTATGGTCTTAAAATAATACGGTTAATCTCTCAATATTGTGCGTACAAACTTACATTTGCCGTTGGAATGTATAGTAGAACATGTTTTTCAACTACAATGTTAAGTTTGTTCTTGGGAAAATTCTGTCTCTTCTTTCTTCATCCCAACTACGGAACCCTTCATTGTGCGTGGTCCCACACGCACTTAGCCGGTTTTTTTTTGTAGCGTATATTTGTAAGTTTTAAGCTGCAAAGCTCATGGTTCCTTTCAGCGTTTTTTACTAGGACATTATATGTAATAAAACTGGCTTGAAAAAAAATCACCCTGTAGGCTATAAATGCAAATGAAATGAACCATGAATCGAGATAATGTAGTTAAAAAACACATACAGAAAAGAAAAATCTTTCTTATTTATTCAATGGAAGTGACAACCGAAAGATTATGTAGCGGGTGAGGGTTTTGGGTATTTACATGTATGTTCTATGTTACGGGACTTGGTTTCCGCACTTAGTCCTACATGTGGACCATTGTACGTGTTTTACATGTATGTTTTCAATACACTTGCTCGGTACGGCGTGCGTGATACTTTATTATTATTACCGCATTCCTAATGAGCGCTTATTATTATTTATTTTTTTAAACCTCCGGAAAGACCCTGTATGCTTTTTCATGCCTCCACATTTTGTAAATACACATGTAATTAAAACATTTATAAACTGTATTAATAAATAAAATGTGATAAATAAACATAATATTTAATTATTAAGTTTTGTCACCAAACCAATTTGTGTTGTACCTACTTAAACACATTTTTTTTTTCATGGTTTTATTATAGGTAAGCCTGTTTCGCTTTTTCATCAGTGCCGCTCCTTGCGCAAATTGAACCACAGATTTACGTATTTGGCTACTAGTTTTGTGATTACTAGGTATTTCTTAGAGTATTTTAGAAAAATGTCGACATCAAATAGATACCTAATATATATATATTTATTTTAGATTTGATTCTCCTCGATCCACTTACTGAGGCAGAAAACACTAGTGAAAGTGAGTTACCAAAATCAAAGGACAGATACTCCGTAGCGTATGACAACTTCATCCGTTGGAAAAACAGGCAAAATGACAACTCATTTAGTGAGAATGTATTCCTGGCTTACTTCAATGAACTGGCACATAAATATAAGCCTACCACGCTGTGGGGTATTCATTACATGTTAAAAAGCACTGTTTCGATAAAAAATGGTGTTGACATAAAAACGTATTCCAAACTGACTGAGTTTTTAAAGAGACGCTCAGACGGTTTTAAAAGTCAGAAGTTCAAAATATTGTCAGCAAATGACGTTGAAAAATTTTTGAAAGAAGCTCCGGACAGTCAGTACTTGGCCACAAAGGTCAGTTGAAGTACTTAAGGTGAACGCACACGTATACGCACTGCACGAGATCAGCATCGATTTAATTCGAGCCGTTCGGGATTCTTTTTATAAAACTCTATACTGCAACTATTATGCACGCATTATTAACGAGGCGATGTGCGATCCGGTGCAGTGCAACATATATGTATGTGCGATGAACTTTATCTATACCTACTATATTATTTGTACATTGCATTAATGGATATTTTATCTGTTTCCAGGTTGCGTTAATATTCGGAATTGCTGGTGGATGTAGTCGCCATGAACTTCATAATATTACTACTGAAGATATAGAACATCAAGGCGAAATGATTGTAGTCAGAGTGACTGATACTAAAAATAAAATTCCACGATCATTTCCTATTTACAGTCCGTTTTATGAAATAGTAAAGAAATACGAAGCTCTACATTCGGCAAAAACAAAAAATCACAGCTTTTTTCAACATTATCAAAAAGGTAAATTACAACCTATTGGTCCGTACAAACTTGGTGCCATGCCGAAGGAAGTCGCTAAGTTTTTAGGATTACCAGATGCTAACTCATACACCGGGCACAGCTTTAAAAGAACTTCAGCTACATTGCGTGCTGATTCTGGAGTGATATAATTGTCTTTTAAGAGCGTTTACAACGTACGGCATTTAATACAAACTTTCAAGTCCTTGTTTTTCGAAATGAATGAACCGATTTTAATGAAACTTCATACGAATAAGCAGGATACATAGGTCTAAAAAGTTAGTTAAGAATATTTTCAAAATATCTTATTTAAAAAAAGATAATTGGAAATCTCTGTTTCTATGGGAAATTTAAAATCGGTAGAATTCAGCTGTAACACTATTTTTCGAAAATGTTCTTAACTAACTTTTTTGTCCTGCTTATGCGTATGAAGTTTCATCAAAATCGGTTCATTCATTTCGAAAAATAAGGACTTGAAAGTTTGTTTGAAATGCCGTACGTCGTAAACGCTCTAAAGCATCGGTGATGAATCTTTTGTCGAAAACTCGATGTTATATCGAGACAGGCGACCAATTTGGAGCCTGACACTAGTCTTTAAGAAGTTTTGCCTTGAACCCTGCCCTTCTAATTCTTGTGTTAATAATATTTTGGGGCCTCCTTCTACTTAAGATGCAGATAAATGCCAACGGCCTTGAGTGCGTAGCTTGTGTGTTCTGTGCTGAGCTCACGCAACGCGTCGTACGTCCACCCAGTAATAGGACTCGCCCATCAAGGAGTGCTGTCCCAAATTCGACGCATTATTAATTTATTATACATAAAACAAAAGGTACACGTATATCTAAATATAAATAGTAAAATTATATTTAAAATGGTGAAGGTTAGGTACATAAAAATACGCTTGGTAGTTTTGCGTAATTCTCAATTTTTTATCCGCGTTAGACATAACTTTACAAATTAATTACACTATGTTCTTACATAGTGTAATTAATTAATTAATTAATTGTAGATTATGTATTTCTTAATACATAATCTAAAATATTTAAATATTCAAAAATTCAAATTCAAAATATTTTATTTCACATAAGCCTACATGGGCACTTATGAAACGTCAGAAGCTAGGTGCACGGTTCCGATTGGTCGTTTCCTATGTAGAAGAACCGGCGAGAAACTCCACGATTACTCTTTCAAAAATAATTGGCATTTACAGTGGTTTCAAATTACAGTGTTATTAAGTATGGGAGGACAGTTTGGGCCTGTCAACAAGTAGTAGTCTAAGTCTAAGTTATTAAGAAAATGCCCTAATTTAACGTAAGTATATTTTTTCCTAATCATTTATTAATGATTTGGAAAAAAAAAATATTAAAAGTCGGATAACGTCGCCTTAATTTCGTTGTTTTGACATGTCGCCATTGCACCCGGTCAAATTTAGATAAAAAAATCAAAACGTGTGAAGCAGGGGCAGGTCACTAGTTTATACCAACATAATATTCACGTCTATACACATAAATAAAATGTCTGTTTATAATGTCAAAATAAGGTTTTTTTTACTAAATGCTTAAGAAAGTATAAACGGTACTTATAACAAAAAGCAATTTTAAACATTTTTGTCTGTTTGTTTTGACGGGACTCACTGGCAGATAGCTGATGTTAAAACTTATGTTAAGATGTAGGCTAATTTTATTTTAGACAAATAATTAGCGTTTTGCGAAAAAAAATAAAAACTAAAAAAAAATTAATAATAATAAGTAAATTAAAAATGTTACCAATTTTCATTTTTAAAATTCCTTGAGATATTTTAATAGTAAGGGTCAGTTTTATTGATGGCATCAATACAGTTAAAGCCAGAACGAACACAGATTAACATAATCTACGATCACGCCTATGATCCCCAAAGGGTTAGGCAGAGGTGTTAGGCAGAGGTGTACCTATAGTAACACCCACATTTCGCCAGTTATTTTTAAGTCCTATGTAACATGATAAATTCCAGACAGAAAAAAAACACAGTGCCCGACCTGGGAACGGAACCCAGGACCTCATCATGCTCAGCAGTAGCGCTTGCGACCATTAGACCAACGAGGCAGATCAATTATTTTCATTTGTATTAAAGCATTATTATTTATATTAAATGATTATTTCTTTAAGAATTGATTGTGCTGGTGCTCATGATTAGATACAAGAAGTTTGTAATAAATGAGTTTGAAAAAAATGTTACCTTTTACTTTTTCGAATGCAGATACAGTTTCGGGGCAAACATTTAGGTACAAGTTCTAACAATATTAATTTAACCTTTTTAGTTCTGATATATACTAAAACGCGCTATGGTAAGCCGGCGATCCAAGTGGGGAAGTACAGGTTTAACCGGAACAACCGCAGTTCTGGAGCCAGGTCTTTATGGATCTGTTGTAGGAACAGCATGGGATGCAGAGCCACTATCACTACCTTCAATGACGTCGTGATTAAACAGAAATGTGTGCATAACCATTAAGATAGATTCATGGCAGACAGAAGCATCGCTCGACCGCTGCAAGTTGCATTTGAGTGGTGGCCAATCAAACAATCAGCATCCCGCCCAAACGCGTGTGAGGATGGAGGAGTATGGCAGTTGAGAGTATGTCATGCTCACTTAAATGTCTGGTTGATGGTGGCGCGTGTGTTGGATCATTCGGTTCTCTACAAAATGGTTGAGCTGGATGGTGCTGATCTACGCGTTATGTTCATGAACGGTCGCCGTCAGTTGAGACTGGTCACCTCTTAACTGCCGGGGCTTATTTTTAACCGACTTCAAAAAAAGGAGGAGGTTATCAATTCGGTTGTATGTTTTTTAATCTTATATTTTGAATTGTTTTTTTTTTTTTACATTGTTCTCGCATATGTATAGGGGCAACAAGAATAATGTACCCAGGATTTTATAATAATCTTGATTTAAAAGTGTCCTTGGAGTTTCTTGCCTGTTCTTCTCCATAGAGATCTACGTTTTAGAATGGGCGACTAGCTTTAACTTTCTCTCTAACTGACCGACTCTTTGACATTTCAAAAGTGCCTGTAATTGGTTTAATTGAAATAAACGCTTTGAGTTTGAGTTAGAGATAATGTAGTCCGCGAAATTCAAATTTTCTTACGTTTTTTGGAATTTGTGCTGAGTTTGAAATAATGTAGCCCTCAAAATTCAAAGTTTTTTGCAATTTGCCGGTCAGTGTCAGGTGATAAGCCTAGGGAGCTGTACTTGTTACCATTCGGTAAATACATATTTGTGTCGCGAATCATATTCTGATCAACATACAACCTGATACTGACCTGCAAATTGCAAAAAAACGTAAGGAAACTTGAATACCACGGGCTGCCGACGCCGTCGCGCTTTGGCCTTAAGGGGGAAGCGCTAAGGTAGCCGCGAAATTCAAATTTTCTTACGATTTTTGTAATTTACAGCTCAGTGTCTGCGTGTATGTTGATTAAAATATGATTCGCGACCGTAACAAATATGTATTTACAGAATTATAATCATTAGTATCAGTATACTATTCCTTAAGTTAATATATATTAATCCTGAAATGTTAAGATTTCATGAAATAGTCATTCAATAGAATTACTTGGTCTTAGAAAGTTGTATTGATGACTTTAATTATTATAATTCCTTAAATACATATTTGTCACGGTCGCGAATCATATTTTAATCAACATACAACCTAATGCTGACCTGCAAATTGTAAAAAACGTAAGAAAATTTGAATTTCGCGGGCTACCCTGACGCTTTCACCTTAAAGCTGGGTATCCAATATGTTAGCGCACCAAGTGTGCTCCGCGCACGTGGCTGTTTTTATCCAATCACAAGGCAGATGCGCGGAGGACAGTTAGTGCGTAAACAAAGTGGATACCTAGCTTCATTCGGGCGAAAACGTCGATAGTGGATACCCAGCTGAACAGCCTCGCTGAACAGGGTGATTTGAAGGTATCTTTAGCATAATTTTAATTAGCTGGTCAAGCTGTGCTTATGTCTGCTCTGATGAAATTGCTTAGGTATTACCATAGATTATATATTAGACGGAGTAGTTTTATATTTTCCGTAGGTAATGTGTATACTAATTGCATGGTTTTGTTTATTCCTTGAAATAAGCCGTCCTCAAACTGCGATCATTGTTGCTTCCGTAAGTAAAATAATATTTACTATGAAATAACCTTATATTGTTAAGTAATTAAACAACTTAGATAAGTTTAGAAATTAGCTAAATATTATAAATTTGTAACGTTCTCCCTTTTATTTATCTTTTGAAATTAATATTTCTTTACGTTTACGTTTTATCAGTAATGCGTTTTTATATTTTTTGTATGTAGGTAAGTCACTTCTTACATAATTATTGGTCACAGCTTTTCGTTCTATCAGCTTATTGTTTTAAAGATATACTTAAATATATTATTTTAGTTTGAAATGTGTTTTTTCTTTGTATTTATCCATATACACATTTTGATCTTTTACACAAACATACATACATAAACTCACGCCTTCTCCCCATGGCGGTATGCAGAAACCTATTGCCTCGTTTACGTCCATACATCTGGTCATACACGCACGCCGGTTGCGAGTACTCCGCACCTGACATTTCTGAAGAACATCACCAATAAAGCCACTATAATTATGTCCTCCTATGGCGTTTCCACTCACATCTGCTGCTGATCTTTTAGTTTTAATGATTTTTTTTTAAACAATACAGATCGCATCTCGCGTTTTTTAAACGGAGAATAAATATTTTAAAACAATCATGTGATTGCTTGTACAATTTGCTGGCTGAAGTTAATTTATGAAATAATTTCAACGTCCCAAATATTTTCTACTCGCTTCAGAAAGCCAGTAATGGAGGTTGACATGAATAGGTCTAACCTTTCCTCGCGATCCTAAGGCCCGTATTACATAACCTCACTCAAGACTCAAGTATTACTTAAAAATAATTTCAACCATTCAAATGGCTTTAAAATAGTTTTAAATAATGCTTGTGGCTAGATCGAGAGTTTGTAATACGGGCCTAAGAGTCGTCCCAGGATGACTTCAGCGTGCAACAAACTTAACTTCAGGTGCAAGGACCGACAGTATATACAAGGTGTCCGGTTTTAATGGATAACCTTGAAATAGCGTTACTGCAATAGACCATTAAGGCCGTTCTAAAAAAATAGAAAAAAAATATCCTAAGCTACGATTTTTTAGAAAAAAATAATTTGCAAGTTCTAGTTACATTATTTATTTACTGCCTTTCTGTCAACGTACAATAATATAATAACCAATGACTGATGGAATTCATTCATTTGTGGTCGTGGTGAACAAGAATGTAAAAAAAATTAGTATTTTTTTCGAAAAAGTCTTAGGTACTACTTGGGTTTTTTTTTTTAGAACGGCCGTAACGTTCATTATATGCTATTTCAAGGTTATCCATTCGGACATTCTGTATAAAATTAAAGCTAATGTAAAACTTGAGCATAATCAAAGGAAAACTATTGTTACTTCCATGTCTTTTATTTCTGCATAATTGGCATTGGAGGGGCTTGTGGCTAAGAAATACCAGCCGCACGGGTCGATCGGTCAGGTTAAGCTACGCTTGCCGCGGTTGGTCCGTGGATGGGTGACCATCTTTACATATCAAGACTCCTCCGTGCCTCGGAAAGCACGTTAAGCCGTTGGTCCCGGCTGTCATTCGTGTATCTTTGACAGTCGTTACGGGTCGTCAGAAGCCCGAAAGTCTGACAACCAGTCTTACCAAGGGGTATCGTATTACCCAGTAACTGGGTTGTGGAGGTCAGATAGGCAGTCGCTCCATGTAAAATACTGGTATTCAGCTGCTTCCGGTTAGACTGGAAGCCGACCCCAACATAGTTGGGAAAAGGCCAGGCAGATGAGATGATGGTATACGAATTATTGTTTCGAAAATATATGCTGCGAATTTGTTATCGTCATGACGTCATCTTCTTTAATGAGTTATTTGGTGAATTTTATCATGAGTTTTCTTTTTTTTTTTCAGGTGCTAGAATTATGCAAACGAATAGAGGTACTCCTCTCCTTCAGATCAAAGAGCACAGATACAATTGTAAGCGGAAACTAGGCGGGAGGATCTACTGGGTTTGCAATAAAGCCCCGCAAGGATGCAGGGTCTCCATCGTCACTTATGATGACGTCATTATCAGAGTCAAAAATCAACACAACCACCCATAAGGACTCTTTTTGTCTCTTAAAATACTCTTTTTTTTTTGTAAATTTAAATACATTTTTGGATGTAATATGATTCTGACAAAGTAGGTTACTATTGTTTGTACATACAGTGTGAGTCTTTATAATGTGCACATATCGAAATGAGGGAATCTATGCTTAATTTTATCGACGGAAAAAATGTTAAAAAAAATCTAAATATTTATTTATATTTTTTATGGATTTTTAAAAAAAATTGTTTGCTTTTGTGACCCCAGTGTATACAAAACTGTGTAACTTTTAAACTAAACGATTTATCACGATGAAACAAACTCTATAATGTTTGGAAGTAATTAGGTGTCGTCATAAAATAAAAATTATGGAAAAAAAATAGCCACATTTAAAAATAAACATTTTTGTTTGGCAAAAATCTGATTTTTTTTCATTAATTTTTACAAAAATTGTAAAATTTCTCAATAACATGCCCCCATCACCTTCTTTTTTTATAACTTTAAGTTATTCTTCATTGTATTAGGAACCTAACGGTAAAAATTGCATGTTTTTAACTCAACCCCAACATTTTTTATCAACTGTCAAAGAAAGGCCCAACGCATAGCTATTGTTTAGCAGGTAGATAAACTTTCTTTTGAATGTGCGCAGGTCGGGGAGGTAGGGCCAGCCAAAGGAACTTGAATTATGACAGATGTCAGACTGGCAGTCGCTCCGAATTATTCGCCGCTGCTACATGTGTTTCGGTACTTTCGTTCGCTGGACTTTCATAACTTTCGTTCGCTGCTACATGATGCCGCGTTTAAGTGAATTTTCCCCGGCACACATCGCCGACATACATTTTTATTATGGAGTGGGACAAGGAAGTGCCAGAGCTGCGCGCGCGGCTTACATAGCTGCGTATCCTAACAGGCAACCAGTGCCATCTGCCCGAAACTTCCAGGAAGTTCACAGAAGGTTGTCGATCACTGGACTTGGATCAAGTAGAGATCGTCGCGAGCCACCTCAAGTAATTATTGATGCGGCTACTGAACAAGCAGTATTAAGTGATTTGTTTGCTGATCCATCCATAAGTACTAGACGACTGGCTCTTCGTCACGGAATATCCCAAAAATCAGTGTGGCGTATTTTAAAGAAAGAAGGATTGCATCCTTATCACTATCAAAGGGTGCAACATCTACATGAAGACGTAGACTGGCGTCCAAGGTGTGTGATGTCCACATGGATTCAAAGAAAAACCAGAGCAAACCCAAACTTTCCAAGAAAAATACTATGGATGGACGAAGCGACATTCACTAGAGACGGTATTACTAACTGTCGAAATTTACACAGATGGTGCCGCGCAGGTGAAAACCCGAAACTGAAACGGTCATCTACTTTCCAAGTAAGATTTTCGATAAATGTTTGAGCTGGTCTTATCGATAACATGTTGATTGGACCAGTCATATTGCCGAGAACGTTGACTGGTGAAAGATTTTTAAGTCTATTGAGAGATGATATGCCTCAGTTATTGGAAGATGTCCCACTGGCTGTGCGTCAAAGGATGTTTCTTCAGATGGACGGATGTCCTGCCCATTACGCTACAAATGTAAGAAGATTTTTAAACGAAAATTATCATGACAAATGGATCGGCCGGCAAGGACCTGTAGGGTGGCCTGCGCGTTCACCCGATTTGACGCCCCTTGATTATTTCCTATGGGGGACCATGAAGCAACGCGTCTACAGTACCCCCATCAACAGTGAGGCCGATTTGCGTGACCGCATAATAAACTGTGCGAATGATATTCGCAATGATCCCGAAATGATAAGGAGAGCGACACACCAAATTCTAATTCGCGCGGCTTTGTGTTTACAACAACGAGGTGGACATTTTGAGAACCTGATGCATTAAATTTTGTATTTAATAATAAATGGGTTTCAATTGAACTCTTTTGCATTAATTATCATCCCAAACAAACCACCCTTATGAGAACAATACGATTCCGCGTTCGGAGTGCCATCTTTGAAACGACCCGCGCGCATTCACAACAAAGTTAACAAAAAAAAGTTTATCTACCTGCTAAACAATGTGCGTAGCTATGCGTTGGGCCTTTCTTTGACATTTGATAAAAAATGTTGGGGTTGAGTTAAAAACATGCAATTTTTACCGTTAGGTTCCTAATACAATGAAGAATAACTTAAAGTTATAAAAAAAGAAGGTGATGGGGGCATGTTATTGAGAAATTTTACAATTTTTGTAAAAATTAATGAAAAAAAATCAGATTTTTGCCAAAAAAAAATGTTTATATTTGATTATGGCTATTTTTTTTCCATAATTTTTATTTTATGACGACACCTAATTACTTCTGAACATTATGGAGTTTGTTTCATCGTGATAAATCGTTTAGTTTAAAAGTTACACTGTTTTGTATACACTGGGGTCACAAAAGCAAACAATTTTTTTTAAAAATCCATAAAAAATATTAATAAATATTTAGATTTTTTTTAACATTTTTTCCGTCGATAAAATTAAGCATAGATTCCCTCATTTCGATATGTGCACATTATAAAGACTCACACTGTATATTAACTAAGTGTGGAATTTAAAGTTTTTAAAGCTTTAGAGAATATATAGACGAGGAATTATTGTCATGCTATGCTGTATAAAAAATATGGGTTTGGATGAAAAAGAGACAGCTCGATCGTAGCATTCGTAGCGCAATGTGAGCTACGACGTAGCACGAACCGTAGCGAGACTCCTCTACGAGAATTATTATAATAATAGATGTTTAGCTAAGTGCTTGTTTTTATTAGGAATTTTTAAATTAAGTAAAAGTAATGATCACTAATTAAATATTAATTAGTAAGGAAATTGGATCTACGCAGCTTATCAGATAAACAATCAAATTGGTTAGATAAGTAAATTTCGTCTATTTTTAATGTGTGTATCTAAGTTCCCGCCTTTCAAATAGGAATCATGTATAGTATTTGCACTAAGTTGTTCTATGGCTATGTTTTTGATAATAGGTCTAACAATCTAGTTTTGTTGTAGTAATCAGTATTATTCATTTATTCAAAGAACTTTTTGGTCCTTTGTTGGTGTTAGTATTACTAAAGTAAATGATATTTTAAAATATTTTCATACATAAAATTGAAAATACTATAAAGTCAACAAAAGTAATTAGGGTGTTCTCTATTATATTATTCCTTCTTTTATTGTGGTTGTTAATAGTCATAGAAATATTATTAATAAATACAATATCATCGTATTTCTTATTTTACATACAAGGAAATCCGTTTATTCGTGTTACCAATGTACATGGAAAATAAAATATGTAAAAAGAAACTGTATGGTTTGCCTTTCCCACCTTCTGCCATAACTTTACGAAATACATAATAATATGAATAGCTTAAGATGCCGTGGTTCAGCCGGGGTTGCGGGATGTTAGAAAGAGTTACCGTGGCCCTGGCACAGGCAACAGAAGGAACATAGGTGGGTTTTAGTCAGTAAAAGTCTGACACGCCCTCCCGTTCCGCCCAGAGCGGGAGAAGTCATTTGATGATTTCCCACCCACAAAAAAAAAAAGTCAGTAAGATTAGGCTTCATAATTAAAGTTTTAAGATCTAAAAAGTTTCTATTTTATTATTTATAAATTAGGTTGATAAATTACAAATCCATAGTAGCACTCAACAAAATGTATGATCAACTTCGAAATTGTTCATATATGTTATGTCCGTTATCCATTAAAATATTACGAAAAAAAATGGCTAGTAAAATGTTAGCATATAACAAAGGGAACTATAGTATTATATGTATGCTCTGGAATGTATTTTTAAAACTATATTAAACACCAGGGGCGTAGCCTTCATACAACCCGATTCCAATCGGCTTCCCTTCGGAACAACCACTCTTCTTAATGTCTACTATTGTCAAATAATATGGTACACCTGTGTGTGTAACTGTGCATTACATCACATTACATAATTATATTTAATACCAGTTTAATAGTCATCATAAGATTAAAAACGTACAGTTTTTTGTCTGAGTTTATGAGAACTGAACAATTTTTTCTTTGGATTCCCTCTTATGATAATTGTAGCTGTGCCACTGCTAAAAACCCAGACTGACTCAGTTGAAATCATAAAACGTATCGTCTCGCTCTGTTTTCTACAAACGTTACCGTTGAGTATGACAGTACACAACCCTGCAATATTGTGTTTATTATGTGATCGTACAAATAGAAAGGTGCATTTTCTTTTCTTCAGTGACCGCAGGCTCTTCACGTGGGCTAACACGGTCGGTGCCGGGGGAATGAACTGGACAACTGAAATGGACGACGCCAAGCTGCACTACGTGCTCGCCTGAATTACAACACCTCTGGTTATCCTGCGAGGCAACTAAAGTAACAATGCCAAACGAAGACCCAAAGGTAGTTTGGCCGAAGACCTTGATTTTACACTTAATTACAAGGAGATTGATCACAAAGATTCACAAAGGTATCATTCATGACAGACAAGAATTTTATTTTCGAATTGAGCCTAGATTAAACTAGAAAAGCTCAGGGTGGGTGGAGTGATACTAATAGTGGAAATCCCTCCCCCTCCCTGCTTGGCGGCAAATTGAAGCTAATGCTGTTAATAAAGTTGCACCGGCAGATTCTTGGAATTATACTCAAAAAACAGACTCTGATCAATAAACTCTGGGCGCAGATTTAAAAACAATCACCTGGCAAAGTGGTAACACTTACAAAGTTATCGAAGACTGTTCTTCTAACCAACCAAAATTATATGTTTGATTGCAAAGTAAATAAAAGCAGCAATACATTGTATTTTTATTCTCATCACGATCAAGAATACAATATCAATTAACGTCATTAAGCGCATGATTGTCAGTGTCAAAGATATTGATATTGTGCAGATTTGGAGTTAAGTTTACTCATAGATACCTAGAGTCTACCTTAATAAATACGATTTGTTGCAGAGAACGCAGGAGCTTCACCGGCCCCTCCGGGAAAGTCATGGCTGACCAAAGTATGGACAGGAGCAATACAGTGGAAACGGCATAACAGGGAAGCAGGTCACAACGTGTCACTGGTGTGTTGCGACGTATTAGCGGCCACAAGTACGATAGCAGAACTGAACATAGATGCTTGGCCGCATTTGTTAGAACTACTTTTGTTGCCGAAGGAAGCGCTTGATAGTATTGGAGGAAGACATTTCCTAGAGTACACACAGTCTGTGTTGTTTAAAATGCAGCCATCACTCGAACTCAATGAGCTCACTAACGCTTTGGCGAGTGGAATGGTCGGCTGCGTGAAGTTCAACCCATCGCCTGGCTGCTTCATCAAAATCCTAGTGCTTATGTACACGCCTAACGCAAACCTGTATCTAGGACTTGTGCCCCACGATCAGAACCGTTTTATTGGTAGACTTCACGAACTGATAAGAACAAAGTTAAGCAGATTGCAAAATAGGAATCGAAAAACAGCGCCAAAATAAAAATAGCTAATTTAATTTAAGGTTCTGTACCACCGTATTTTAAAAAGTTTTTATTTGACGAAATATACTGAATGTAGTATTCTTAGGTACTTGAAATTTATTCAAATAGGTACGGAGTAGCTTCATAATGTCTAACATAGCTTTTAAGTGTAATTTCCATAAATGTGTAAAATTGATACGACGAAGAAAAAGATAAATGTCCATCCTTTAATGATACTCTAGTCATCTCTTTAATATTCATATAAGATATAGCGCTTTCAGAGGTTGCATTCGCGTATCTTTAAGAACGTTTGCATTCTTATCTGTCTCAATCTTTCAAAAATCCTGTAATTTACTTACATTTTGACATTGAGTGTCGCAGAGACGAGATTGAGACTCTTTGAACTTCTTTAAAGTACGGAAATTGGCCTTCTGTTGTAGGCACAATTCAGATATAATTTACTTATTTATAAATAGAACGTCATCAACATAAACACAGACGAGGAGTTACATTTGCTTTTCACATTCAGTCTAAAAATAAAACATTTATTTAAGCTCTAATAGTAAAATAATGAATGAACAGTAGAAAAAAACAGTATTAAAGTAAGAACTGAATATATACTAAATAGTCTAAATAAAATCTAAAGAACACAGAAAAAATTAACAAATCTCGTAGTATTGATGTTCATGATTATTACTTAAAAACTACAAATCAATACTTTGAGACAAAGTTGACCTCAGCTTGTCTGTTACAAAAAAATACTAAAACGTATTAATTAGGTAGGTACTTCATCTACTTCCGTATATCATCATAATCAATATTCTTATAATATACCTAATTAAGCGTGTAATCAAATCATGTTCACAATTTACTCATCAAATAATTTCATTCCAATATACGTCTTTTATTACAAACTCGTAAAAAAAAAACGTTTTAGTTGTGGATAGGGTCCGGGTCTCATCCACAGAACTTATTTCTGTCGCTAAGGAGCGATCAAAGTTTATTACTAACTTACTAATACGATATCCTTTTGTTTTTATTATGCTTATTCATTTAGTAATACAAGTAAGAAAGAAAGAAAAATACGTTTATTTGTCACAGAAACACGTGCATACAAAAAGATAAGAGCAATCAGAAAAATAAAACAAAATATATCGACATTATATTCACAAGTATAGATAGATTTGATTAAAAGGTACCAACCGCGGACATTTGCGATGGTACCTGAACATTTGCCTTGTTGCAGTGACCGCTGGACCTTCGAGGGAGGTTCAGGACAAATTGTGCTACAAAATATGGTCGGGCAGAATAGAGTGGAAACGGCATGACAGGACTAACGTGTCGCTACTGTCTTGCGACATCTTCGCTGCCCTTTCTGCGCTGCCAAATCTAAAGAGGAACACTTGGCCAGATTCGTTACAGCTTCACTTGATTCCGAAAGAAACGTTCCTAAGTGTTGGACAAGGAATGGGCATGCATACACTACGGTTTACAATCAAGCCGTGCATCGAACGCACCGAGCTCACGAAGGCCTTGCAGCAAGGAATGGTCGCCAGCGTGAAGTTCGCTTCCTCGCCGGGCTGCGACATAAAAGTGTTGATGTTACTGTACGAACACCCCAACAAGTATTATGGCTATATACCTCATGATCAGGACAAGTTTCTAAGCGAACTTCACGGCCGAATCCAAAACAAGATGGAGCAGATATTAAAGTTAAAAGGTTAGAGTTCAATTATTAGCAACCAACTTGAAGGGTCGTTTTTAAAGAAAGTTTCAATTTAATTGTAACTTGGTACGTGGTTATTTAAAAACTTTATTTATCAAACCATCAAAATATTGCATCATAAAGTGTGCGCTAATACTTATTCCTTACAGTATTAGTTATCTTAAAGTCAGCCACTGTAATAAATAGGTATAACATTTATATCAAAAAAAAAAAAACTTCGTCTTATTGGTGATGTTCTTCAGAAAGGTCAGGTGCGTAGTACTCGCAACCGGCGTGCGTGTATGACCAGATGTATGAATGCAAACAAGGCAAAAGGAGTATGTAAGGATCGTAGCAGGTGGCGTTCTGTAGTTTCTGCCTACCCCCATGGGAAGAAGGCGTGAGTTTATGTATGTATGTTAAAAAATAAACAAAATGAAACAATTTGGAAATAAACTAAACCAATTTAAAATGATCAAATTGTGTTACAGACCAGCACCCTAATTGCGTAACACACTATCAATCACAATTTGAATTATTTTGAAGCATATTGTTAATCCATTGCTTCATATGTATGTTCGAAAAATTTGTCTGCTCAACAACGTAACCGATTGATTCCTACTGTGTGTTACTCAATTGCCGCGCTGAACTGTATTTAGGTGTACTCGTACTTTTTATGAAATGTCGTCAAATGTATCAATGTGAGTGATACTCTAGTCATCTCTAATAGAATCTTCATCACTAGTGCGCATTTATTTATTAGATATAGATACCTAGATAGCAATTCCGATATAATATGTAATCTCAAACAGTTGACATTGAAGTCGTTTCACTTTATTATTAAATTAAATCACTAGTTCTATTACATTTTGTAGTGTGACCAGAGCTTAAATAAATGAGAGTGGTAAATTATAAATATTCTTATCCTCATAAACAGGTGCGACACGTGACGCGACGCAAAGGCCCCGCATGTCGCGCGACGAGCGCTGCCTTTGTGTCGCGTCTGTTTGCAGGAGCCTTAATAATATGATCATTGTTTCATCATACTTATGAACTTACTAATATTAAATATAAGCTGATTTTATTAGAAGCTACGTGAACATTTTTTTGTTGCAGTGACCGCAATATCTTTAAGGGCCAGTCCGGTCAAGCCTTTACAGGTCACCAAATTATAGGAAGGAGTAGTGCAGTGGATACGGTATGACAGGGCGCCAGTTGTAAACGTGTCACCACTGACTTGTATCATAGGAGCTGGCAAAACTTCAGTGCCAGAACTGAGGGTCGACACTTGGCCTGTTTCAAAGAAACTTTACTTCAAACTTTTCTTCTTTACTTTTTAGTAAAGCAGTCGAAATTATTATTGAAGGATGGTTCTCTAGAGAGTCTGTGATGTTTGTATTGAAACCATCAATCGAAATCGAAAAAGTTTCTAATGCCATGCAGCGTGGAATGGTTGGTTGCGTGAGGTTCGACTCCTCACCCGGCTGCGACATCATGCAGCGTGGAATGGTCGGCTGCGTGAGGTTCGACTCCTCGCCCGGCTGCGACATCATGCAGCGTGGAATGGTCGGTTGCGTGAGGTTCGACCCCTCGCCCGGCTGCGACATCAAAGTTATTGTGTTACTGTACTTGCGCTGCATACAGCAGTGTCTTGGCCTTGTACCTTCCTAAGGAGCAAAATAAGTTTGTTACTAATGTACAAGACTTGGTCCAAACAGTACTCAATCAGCTAATGGGGTAAAAGGTTTAGGGTCAACAGATCCACATATTTGTCAGTTTATTTCTTTCTGATTGACATTGCACTCAACTTGCATTCGCGTTCGAACAGTTTTATTGTTCCTAGTTTTTCAATATTTAATTTTCATCATGGTTAGGTGTACACAAATAAATTGTTATACGTACATGGGATACAATACGGATGATGCCTGGGTAAAAAAAAAGAAATTCTATTTAGTCCGTCAGTCAGCTAATAAAAAAATATTAAACACGTTTCTTTTGCGTTTTTTTTTTGTAGTGACAAAAATTGAAAAGAGTATGCTTAGATGGTTTGGTCATGTTGAGAGGATGAATGAAATTCGACTAACAAAAGGTATTTACACGGCAGATGTGAGTGGACACGCCGGGAGGGGAAGCCCTAGGAAGACATAGTGATCTTATTGGTGATGTTCTTCAGAAAGGTCAGGTGCGTAGTACTCGCAACCGGCGTGCGTGTCTGATCAGATGTATGAATGTAAACGAGGCAAAAGGGTATGTAAGGATCTTAGCAGGTGGCCTTCTGTAGTTTCTGCCTATCCCCATGGGAAGAAGGCGTGAGTTTATGTATGTATGTGAAATTTTTGCTTTATCATATTAACAAAAATGGCTTAGATAAGACGCATTAAAGTTGGGGAGTGGGGGCTCGCTACGTCACCGTAACTTAGTATAAAATCTAGCAAGTTGTGACGTCATGCCACATTTGAACTCAATGTAACGCCGTAATCTTTTGATTACGTAAAAAAAGAAAAAGTACGTGACTAATATTTTTTAATATTCTACTTGACGGACAAAAAAAAAAATAGTCATCATCCCTATAATATTGCAGATTTTAATATAAATCAACACTGTGTTTTTTATAATTATGTCCTAATTTATTTTGAGTAAGCGTCTTTGGGGAGACCTTTGCCTAGAAGTGGGACAACACGGATCGATAAAATCTGCAGATTAATCAAATCTTAATATAACTGTACTGTCTATAAATTATCGTGTCGATGTACCTACCTACAATGTATACTTAAATGATCTAAAGTCTTCATTACCCGCGAGTGTCGATATTTGTCAGCTGTACTTATTGTAGTTTTTAGAGTAAATATGTTTTGTGTAATATATGCATGAAATTATCTTTCTAATCTATGGTGGTCTAATATTGTCACCAGATATTTAGTAGGATTTAAAATATTTGACTGTTTATTTGATACAAAAATTCAATTCACCCGATCACTAAAAGCTTCTGCAAACAGGCGAAACAGACGCGACACAAAAGCACCACTCGTCGCGTGACAAGCGGTGCCTTTGTGTCGCGCTTGTTTGCTGGAGCCTTAAAGAGTAAAATACCAAAATATAATTTTGTGTACCTACATATATTCAATGTTATTTAACACATATCTCAGTATTCAACAATTTTATTCCAGTCCAGATACTTAGGTACCGTCTTGGGTTCATAGGTTGATTAAAAAAGTTCTAGCGTAGTGTTTTGGTGGTGCCCAATTTACCAGGAGTCAATCGTCCTCAGTAACTGTAATAAAATTAGTAATTTGACACTGATAGCGCCTTTATTTCGTGGCAGTAAGGGCGATTTTCGCTATTCAAAAGTTACTAGTGACTTGAGGTTGATTGTACAAAATTCTTGAAAATTACTTTTTCAAATAGTTATCTTTCTATGATTCCACCTTCCCATAGTCTTAGAATACCATCATAATTATATCTGTTTCCCACAGCTCCCATGTTCACCCAAACATGGAAAGGTAACCGACTCCTGCACTTTGGTGGCAAGCGTTTCAACTTTGTCAACAGCAACGGTAGAAAGACTTACTGGTACTGTAACCAAGCAACTAAAGGCTGCCGAGCGTCTGTGGTGACCCTGGATGACGTTATTATCAAGATGAAGGAACATAACCATTTTTAACCAGGCTTTATTTAGTGTATTGTCCGAGTGACGATTTTAGATGTACACACGACGACATATCAAGCTAATCTTTAATCTATGCTTTCCGTAGAATGGGAGGTCAGTTTAAACTGGAAATGCAACTATATTATAAGCAAAAAGAGGTAGATAGATTACTTACCCAACATTCGATCTTCGGAAACAGCACAATGTCATACTATTAGATGACACGTGGAAGTAGGACGGCATATCGTAATTATCGGGAGCGAAAGAGAGACAAGACGATATGTAACTTGGCTAACTAGCCAACTTTTGACGTGCCACTTGCGGAGCGCATATAACCTATGTCCTCTTTTTACTTATAATATAGTTGTGGTAATGTTGTTGTGGAAATGTGGATAAGTTGTCGTGCGTACGTCCTAGGCACCCCATGCAGATAGTGCCGCCTGCAGCCACCTTGCGGAAGGGCAAAATATATTTTAGCATGATGTATGGTTCTCATACAGTTCCTGGTGACATTATAGCTAGTGTAGAAAGAAGCATTATGATAAGTTTTAAGTGTTGTTAGTAAACCGAGTACCTATTACTATTTATGTTAACGAAATTCTTGATAAAGTTCTAACGATTTAAGAAGTGTAATGATTCACTCATTGTGTATTGTAACAAATGTGTTCCTTAATATAATAACATAATAAATATTTGTGTGTTATGTTAATAAAGAGAATAATTTTGATGCTCGTTTCTCTGTAGTTGCATAGTTTTTGTGTTTACAAAATTAAGACAAAGAATTGGATCAAGGGCTAATCATAAAACATTAAACAAGTGTTAATAATTTGAAATTAATTCATTCTAATAATAATTAAATGAACAACAACAAAGATGATAACATCATAGCACAAGAAGCTCTTTAAACAAACAAAATCGTAAAAAGAACTGTTTGGAATTAATGAGTTCTTTGTTCAACTGAAACAGCAGCATTTTCGTACACTAGACACGGAACGCTGTTGCTCGATATTAACAAACATAGATTTAATCTTAAACGCATGTCCGGTGAGCGACGCTACTGGGTCTGCAACAAATCCTGGCGAGGCTGCAAGGCCTCCGTCACCACGCTCGGCCAGAGCATCACCCGCATTAGGAACTTCCATTCTCATGTTTAGATCTTTGTCATTAACGTTCAACGTTGTACTACGTCGATTCCTAGTTGGTTTAACCAAAATAAAAGCGCTTGGATTTTACGGGTCTTCTTTTTACGGGTACGGATCGTACTAACAACAAATAATGAGTGTAATGACTTTTAAATTACTTTACAATGCATGTGCTCGAAAAGAGCGTTTTCCAAGCAGCCAAATTGTGCGGAAAGTGCCACTTTTTCGCACTAGTGCTTCTTACTTTGCAGTTTTTTTTTAAATTTTTAACTCCGTCGTCAGCCCGATGCAGAGTTTTTATTGACAAAAGTTTTACAAATTAGTGAAGTACAGATTATCATTCATATAAAAGGTACAATAAAACTAATACTTACTTCATTAAATGCATTATCAATTAATTTAGATTTTGATCAATAAATTAATTTTAAATATTCATTAAATATGTTTGGCTGAACGTATATTTTGCTCGTGCCTTTTTGCGATACGACGTGGCAGCTATTTGCACATGCGCAGTAGTAGATATGCTGAGCGCGCATGTATTTAAAATAAGCCCGCCATTTCACTAATTTGCTTAGTTCGGAGTCGATCTGTGTACCTAAATCTTAATATTTTTTTATTTCCTCGCACAATGCATAGTAAAACGTTGTATGATACACGTGCGTAAGATGATTTCCGATTCGTGTCGACTTTATAAACTCGTTCGAAATCACCTACTTTCCGCACTTGTAGCATAAATAACTATTATATTCTTTCAGGGGGTTACTTTTATGTGTTTCTCAAGCAGGCCGTGTCACTCGATGGTTTATAAGGACCTATTCCTGGCCTGCAATACAAGCTGATTTAGATACCGTCAAGGCGGGTTACTTTGACTGGGCATAACTTTGGCCCAAATCGAGACAAATGTTTAGTGTCGTTAAAATCCAGACAACAGTTCCGCAAGTAAGCGTCTATATCGCCATCTATTAGTTACCGAAAGAATATGACATTCGGTTGTGTGGTCGCGTCACGGCGGGCAGTTCAAACATCAAGTCTTAGATTTGAGCCAAAGTTATGCCCTAGAGTCAAAGTAACCCGCCTTGACGGTAATTAACCATCAAGCTTCTACGAAAAAGTAACTACAGTGGATTTCATTTATTACGACCTTGGTTGTAGCGACCATTTACCTATAGCGACGTTAAATCTAAGTCCCTTGAATTTAAAGCATACTTTAGTACAAAATTCATGTGGCTATAGCGACTTTGGATGTAACGCCGAGTTCGGGTGTAGCGACTGTTTTTAATGAATCATTTGTAACAAATTCCTAGAAATCCCATGCAGATATTGCGACCGGAGTCGGCCGCCAAAGACACAAAGATTTTTTTCTTTCACAAACATTTCTTATCTTTTGTTTACATCCATTGCACACAGATGGTCAGCAAGTGTGGAGACCTTTACCTTTTGTTTATAGGTATCAACTAAGTAGGTAGGGGAAGCGTGTACGTTTCGGAGCTTTTATGGTTCAGTTACAAAGTGATATTCTGAGTAGCAACTGGGTTTAGTAAACTTTTGAATAAGTATGGCTGCTAGACGCACATTCACTGTTAAAGAAAAGGCGGAAATCATTTCAAAATTGAAAAACGGTGAAAACAATGCTGATTTGTGCAAAGAGTACAAAGTTTCCCATTCAACAGTATCTACGATGTGGAAAAACCGTGATAAAATATTAGAATGCTTTGAATCCAAATCCTTAAAAATTAAGAAAAACCGCAAACCGACGCATCAAGATATCGAAAATGCCCTTCTAATGTGGTTCAAAGCCCAAAGAAGCCAAAACGTACCTTTGAGCGGTCGTCTGCTGCAAGAAAAGGCTAATCAATTTGGCAGACTGTTTGGAAAAATGGATTTTGAGTGTTCGGAAAGCTGGATATACCGATTTCGTCAACGACACGATATTGTAGTAGGCAAAGTTTGTGGAGAAGCCGCTAGTGTATCGCAAAGTGACTGTGACAACTGGCTAAAAACAGTTTTCCCAAAATTGACTGAAGGTTATACTGATAGCCAAATATGGAACGCTGACGAGACAGGTTTGTTTTTTAAGTTAACTCCTGACAAAACCTTGAAATTTAAAGGGGAAAAGTGCGTTGGTGGAAAATTATCAAAAGATAGAATCACCGTGCTTGTTGCATCAAGTATGGCAGGGGAAAAAAGAAAATTATTGGTCATAGGCAAGGCAAAAAAACCCAGATGTTTCAAAAATGTTAAATCTTTGCCAGTTGATTACGAAGCAAACAAAAAGGCCTGGATGACTTCAGAGATTTTCGAAAAAGTTCTACGCAAATGGGACTCCCAGTTAAGAAATAACAAAAAGAAGATCATTTTATTTATTGACAATTGCCCAGCTCATCCTAAAATAGAGAATTTGACCAACATAAAACTGGCATTTTTACCACCAAACACTACATCAGTGATTCAACCGATTGATCAAGGGATAATTAAAACCCTCAAAAGTCATTATAGGAAGATTTTAGTACAGAAAATGATGAACGACATTGAAAACTCGGCAGGCCCGTTTTCCGTTAATATTTTAGATGCCATTGAAATGGTAACTACGGCATGGGCTCGGGTGACTCCAGATACGATCAAAAAGTGTTTTCTACACGCTGGGTTCCGTAAATCTTCGGCTATCACAACAATTGACGACGACTCCGATGATGAATTGGACATACCATTGGCACAACTGACTACAGTATCATCAAGCGGAACAAATGTTGCGGACTGGGCAACATATGTTGATATTGACAGTCAACTTATCACTACTAGCGATTTGTCCGATAGTGAAATTGTTGAAACTGTTGTTCCATCACATACGACGCAAGATGAGGAAAATGAGGAGGAAGAAGAAGATTGCAAGGAAGGTGAGATTCCTACAACTAAGGATGTGTTAGGTGTTGTAACAAAGCTTAAAAGATACTGTTTATTTGGTGATGGAAAGGATATTATAGATATTGAAGAAGTAATGAAAATAGAATACACCCTACAGCGTACACTAGCACAAAAAAATAAATTGAAGCAAACTAATATTACACATTTTTTTAAATGTACCGGTGAATAATTATGTGTGCAAATATTTTCAATAATAAATGAATATAAACTACACATGTGTACGTGTCTGTATCTCTTTACCTTTGCCTGTAACGACTTCCGGATATAACGACGAAAATAGAGTGGTCCCTTCATTGTCGTTATACCCGAAATCCACTGTAATTACTTAGTGGCAATGTCGCATATTATTATCCGAACTACTTAGTAGATATTGGCAATGAAGATGTTAGTTTTCATTCATTGGTTCTATCGGACTAGTAGTGTACTGTACATAACCATTATCATTCAATTTCATATTAAGTTTATTTGTCTTTTTCCTTTCAGTGTCTCCAGTGTTCTCGCAGACGAAGCATGGGAAGCCATTGCTACATATAAGCCATTACCGGTTTAATTTCAAGCACATGTTTGGTGACCGGGGCTACTGGGTTTGTAACCAGGCTTGGAAAGGTTGCCGGGTAGCCATCAGCACTAAAGGCAGTGTCATCATCCAAATTAAAAATCTGCATAATCATCCTTGAATAGGTACTTAACGTTGGTATCCGAGAATGCAATCATTTTTTTTATTTATACGATTTTGTATGTCAGAGACATAACAGGTAACATAAACAACATTTATGAAGTTGAGGTACATAATATAACGATACGATTTGAGAGAATTTTTTTTATTTACCTTTTTAGAGTTCCGTAGTCAACAATAAACCCTTATAGTTTCACCATGTCCGTCCGCAGCTTAGCTTAGAGACTTAGGATTAGAAAGCTATAATTTGGCATGTATATGCATATTATATTAATCACGCCGATAAAGTGGTAAAATAAAATCATGAAAAAAAAATTCTTTAAGGTACCTCCTGTATATGTAAAGTGGGCGGTGTTTTTTTTATTTTTTTTGTGTGGGCTGTTGTTGGATAAGTGTTTCAAAAATATTGCGGGTTTGTGAAAACAATTTTTCGATTAAAGGATCCGTTTCTGGAATATTAAGCTTTAAAGTGTTAATTTTTGAGAGTCAGTGCCCCCCCGCCAGCTAAACGGCTAGTTTTTGATATGTGAAAAAATTCACGGCAGTAGTATATACAACGAAGTTAATAGGAAAACTATCACAGCTACGTAGGCTTTACAAGTTTACGAGTAATAGTCGACCAACTTACATTTGCAGTTGGAATGTATGAGAGAACATGTTTTTTCAACTACAATCCTAAGTTTGTACTTGGGATAAATTCATCCCAACTACGAAACTCTTCATTGTGCGTGGTACGACACGCACTTGGCCGGTTTTTTTAGCTTGTAATGGACAAAGGTTTTTCATGCTTTTGCATCTTTTATCTCAATTGGCTTATCTCGAGAAATATTATTACGATAATAATAATACTCTCCCCACCGCCGTATCTCTACGTTGACGTCGTGGTGGAGCCTGCGCGCTCCTGAACTCTAGGTCTGTGCCGGTAGAGTTTACTTTACCGAAACGGGTCTAGGGTGTGAAGCCCAACCAGGAGAGATACATGAACCCGTAGGGCAGCATGTGGGACCCTTTCTTTCGGGAGAAGTTTTGTTCCTCATCTCTGGCTTGCCTTTATTTACCTGCCAGAGGGAACACTGAAGAGGAACAGAGCTCCCACCTCATTCTTGTTTTTATTGGCTGGCTTGAGTGGAGATTCGCAAGAGCAAACGTGCTCGGATGAAAGCAGTACTCCAGTAAGATGCTGGAAGGGATCTAGACCATATTTCCGGGATTGTCCTTATAGCCGTGGAATACCTCTCCACTCCTCAAGTACCTCAGGGACATGTTGCCCCTTTGTCGCTACGACACTATGTGCTAGTGACCGTTTTCGGGGCCCTTATTGAGTGTGCAAGTCACCCCTGCCATTTTTTCCGTGAATATACATATAAAACATTGATCAGGTAGGGGCCCTAGTCCTTCCATAGTTCTAGGTAACCAGTTCACTTTAGCCACTTAAACCCATAGTACATATCTTTGTTTTCATATCCTATAATAGACCTACACCAACCGCGGGTTGTCCTTGGGTGCACCTGCATAGGGCATAAAGTGATAATCGTCGGTTGGTGCCTCATATAATTAAAAGCGTCTAACGGGCCTCTGCGAGTTGGCTTCGGCCCCTCGTACGCCTTCCAAAGGTCCGAGACCTCAGGGTCCCGAGATATGTCAAAGACTTTAAATAATAATAATATTCTGATATAAGTGCAGAAGGAAATGATCTTACTTTTTGCATAATAAAGTCCTTCTTCGATTCTATACGTTGTTTAGAGGCGGTGACAGTTGACAGTGTTATCGACAGCGTTTTATTTATATTGGAAATAGCGTGACGTCACGTCCACCACCTGACAGCGGGTCGCTCAGTAAACGAGCGTTTAGTAAAAGGCGTTTAACGATTTGATCGGCCCCTGTTTGCGTGCAGTTCTCAACGAGTCCACAACTATCTACAAGTATTCACCTACAGTCTGTGAAAAAGGGTAACAAGTATCAACGTGAGCATAAGTCTTGTAATTTCTAAATTAGTTTGATTGTGGCAGGTAAGTATGTAAACTAAATGAAAATTATTATACAGAGTGTAACAGTAAGATGTGGTCAAATTTAAGGGTGTGGTACAGACTATCAAACTGAACAATTTTCTCCATGAGACCAACATCGTAATCGAGAAAAATAATCAGCAGTCCCATATATTTCGGTCGAGTAGGTATTGAAGTTTTGTACGGAACGGTTTATAATTTTTTCTCGATTACGATTCCTTTTATTTGACCACACCTTCTGATACACCCTGTATATGCTAAATATGATTTGAGATGTGATTCTTTATGTATTTTTGTTAAAATGTATATTGTTAATTTAAATTATTTAGTGTTATTTAAGTTTGGTTAAAATAATGTTATTGCCCAATTATGTAATAAACCTTTTCAAAACTTTTTCAATAGATTTTTGACAACTAATATAAATTTTCTGAATACTGACATATGTATAAGACTGAAATAATATGTAAGGGAAAAGTGAGGTATCTTATTTAGAAAAGCATTAATTTTCGAACAAAATATATTTGTAAAATACCAGCCTTTAACTGTTCCATTGCAGGGCAAAGGCCTCTTCTCATACAGAGAAGGCCACGAGCATTGCTCAATGATTGGTGACTTCAGACTTTATTAATAATTGTAAGTCCAGGTTTCCTCACAATGTTTTCTTTCACCGATGTCAGTGACGTCTAAGATAAACTGAGAAAGTATTGCGGTGGCCCGCGAAATTCAAATTTTCTTACGTTTTTTGCAATTTGCAGGTTAGTATTGGGTTGTATGTTGATTAAAATATGATTCGCGACCGTAACAAATATCTAATTACTGATTTATAATAATAATTAAAGTCATCAATACAACTCTCTAAGACCAAGTAATTCTAAGAATGACTATTTCATGAAATCTTGTCATTTGAGGATTTTACTAACTTAAGGAGTTGTTTTACTGATTCAAATGATTATAATTCTTTAAAAACATATTTGTTATGGTCGCGAATCATACTTTAATCAACATACACCCAGACACTGAGCTGCAAAAATCGCAAGATAATTTGAATTTAAACTACTAAAATGAAACCATACTATTTCTAAAACCCTGTGTGGTATCCTTTGCTTTACTCGGACGAATATTGGCAGATTCCTATAATTTACGGACCGTTATTGGTTAAAATTAAGTCTCTTGTATCTTTGCCAATAATGAAGCAAATACATCATAGCTTTGCATAGTAGACCCTCCCATATAGAAGTAGCTATCAAAAGTAGTAGTAAGTAGCATGTAAAATTAGCTTACGAAGCTTAACTATAATATTATAATTGCGAAAGTAAGTTTGCTTGTTTGTTTGTTACGCTTTCATGCTAAAACGGCTGAACGGTTTTGCATGAAATTTGGCACATGGGTAGACCATGACCTGGGTTAGTACATAGGATACTTTTGTCTCGATAGTACGTTCCCGTGGGATACTTTCCGACATCCACGCGGGCGAAGCCGCGGGCTAAAGCTAGTGTATTTATATGCCCAATTTGGCAATAAAAAATGTTACCATTGGTAAGGAAAACGATTCGTTTTTTTTTGTTTATAGGAACCGAGCATATGTCAATAAGGAAGCAGCGTCAATAATATTTATGGTTTGTACGTATGGTAGGTTAATTTTTCAACAAAGTTGTTTATTCATAATTTACATGTACCTGGATACACATAGAAAATAGGTCTTAAGTAGACTAGCAATCTATTTCCTCCAATTCATCAAGCTCTTTCTTTCTTTACAGTTTTCTACGAAAACTGCTGCGGTAGGACCTATCTTTGGTACAAAGGTTTCTGGTACCGAAAGTACAAGGAGTCAGGATCTACCATCTGGTGGGTCTGCTACAAGAGATCCTCGTTAAGATGTACCGGCTCCATCATCACTGATGCGGGGGAACTGGTGAAGACTATCCCCCGTCATTCCCATGAGCAGAATATGTGGCAGAAAGCGTTCGATGGACTCCTTAGCTGAAGTTTAGAAAACATGATGTTTTAAGCCAATTTGTTAATAGATATTAACCTATTGACCGCTTGGTTTTATATCAATTGCCGTGCTCCCAGCGCCCAGCTCAAACATCGACGAATCGTCGATTTATGATAATATCGGTTTGTGCAATTTAATAAAAAATAAATAAAAAACGGACATCGGTTCTCAGTCGTATAAATACGACTAAAGGCTCCTGCAAACAGGTGCGACACGCGACGCGACACAAAGGCACGGCGTGTCGCACGACGGGTGGTGCCTTTGTGTCGCATCGCGTGTCGTGCCTATTTGTAGGAGCCTTAATGCGGCACGGGTATGAAAACATTTGTCGTTTTAATCAGACTGCGGTGGTCAATAGGTTAAAATAGTTTTGCGGATTATTTTACTGTTCAGTGTTCAACGTGTAAGTTTAGGGATTACTCCACTAATATGGGCTCAATGGGAACTTTTGTTTCGATGGAGTCGATCACGCTACCGAATTTGCTCATAATTTTCCGATTGGTTCCAATGGAATCCGAACTAGTCTGCGCCTGTGGTGCATAAAAATGCGCAGGACCGTTTTTGGGGTTCTAACACGATATATTATGTAGAACCATATAGTTTCTTATATTGAAGTCTTACATTCAGAACTTTCTAGTGAAACCACATAATGGAACTTTAAAAAAAAATTCATCGTGATATTTTCGGGAATTGATGCAATCGAAATAATTCGTAAAACTATGTTTTTTATCTGTTATGTATTTTGTTTAGGTACATTCTCGTTAGTACAGTACCTATGACCGGTTTCTGAATATTAATATATAAGCAAATAAGTTTGGAGTTCAATGGCAGTTAACGCTAGTCATGTTTTTACCTTCATTCTTACGAATAGAATACCTTAGGAATAGCGTTAGCTGCCTACAACATAAAATTATAACTCTTTACATCACTTAGGCCCACTTGTACGGCAAATCACTAAATACATTTAGCGTTTTTTAACGCTAAATGTACGTGACATGTGTATATGTGTGTGTGTGTGTAGAACGATGTTTTAAATTCTTTTGAATTTAAAACATCGTTCTATTTCTGTCAATAAAATTGTTTGAAATTGTCAGAGACAGAATGATGTTTTAACTACATTTAGCGCTAAACGCAATTAGTGATTTGTTTTGCAAGCGAGCCTTAATTTTTGTTTGGGCGCTTGTCCTTGCAGCTAGATTTATTTTCTAAAATTCCTTGTTGACACGAAGTCAGCTAACTGTCACAAGGACTATATTTTTTAGTGTTTTAAATTAGAGATGTGGGTGGCCCCTTAAAGAGGTTTTTATATCATTCAGGTTATTAAAGAATAACCTAAAGATATTGGCTGTAATTTAGATGTATTTTTTTATGTGCTTATTTACAAGCGCTGAAACAGAAACACACGTAAAGATATCTTTTTTCGTGATATACCTACGCAGAATACTGTCAATAGTACCCTTGTCCACTGTAGAGCAAAATAACTCTGGGGTTGATCTAGCACAGACTTCTTCTATCTCTTTCCAATGTGTGGACTATGCAGATGGTTCTTTTTGTGCTCTATGATATACAGCGTGTATTAGTAACATATGGTAAAATTTAAGACCATCCAACTGAACAACTTTCTCCATAGGACCTACATCGAAATCGAGAAAAAATAATCAGCCATCCCACAAATTTGGGTCGAGTAAAGTATTGAAGTTTTGTAAGGGGCAGTTGATAATTTTTTTCCGACGAGAAAGTTGTTCATTTTGATAGTCTGTACCACACCTTTCTGATACATGCTGTATATATTTTTGTAGACGGGGTGCTGAACACTAAGGGCCGTAGGTATTCTAACGGCCAAAACCCAATAACCTATTTTCAGTAAAAGACATATCGGTATTGATGGTAGACAGTATAAATCTATCTGTGCTTATATCAGGCCGCTAAGATTCCATAATCTCCTATAGATTATTGGAACGTTGCAATCTTAGATAGGTTTTTCTTCTCCAGTATGCCAAAACTGGTGATAGATTGGTTGTTGGGTTCAGCCGTAAAACAATTCTGAAGCGTGAATTTCGATTCAAAATTGACAGTAGTTAGTCGATTCTAGTTTTAAATCGTGTTCCATGCTAGAGAGTTGTTCTAGAATACGGACTAACAAATCTGTAGAAAAGAAAGTAGACACAGTCAATTTTCTTCTCTAGTCTCTGCCAACATAAAGGCTCCTGCAAACGCCGACACCGCGCGACAGAAAGGCAACGCTCGTCGCACGATACGCGGTGCCTTTGTATCGCGTCGCGTGTCACGCCTGTTTGTAGGAGCCTTAATAGTTTCAGTACCACAACCAATACTTTGCACTGTAGCAATGATTTTATGATGTATGTTATGAATTTCTGTCAATAAACATGTACCAATCAATTGTCTGTAAATATCAGATCTGTAATATGTGAGGATTATTAAACTTTTCAGTGTTTTCCACTGTTTTATTGCTGTTTTTAAACTTTAGTTATACACGCTGTCTTTGAATTTATTGGCAAGGTTTGAAAGTATTCATGGATATTTAACCACATTTTTCTATAAGGTAAAAACTGAAATCTCTCGAATCTCTAAAAAAATTCTCTTGTTTCATGATAAATTAAAAAGAGAAAGAGATTCTCTTTTTTTTTCAAGAAAAACCCTTATTCATTTTAAAAATGCTCTGGTTTATCATTACAAAACAATCTTCTTGGTAATTTTAATTTTAAACTATGTATATTTAAAACAAATCCTTTCTTATGTTGAATGTATTTTGCAGGTCTTCAGGCAACATGTGTGCAGGTGAACGGTAGATCGTACTTATATTGTGAAGGTTACAAGTACAGAATTAACAACCGTTCAGGTGAAAAAGTTTGGTGGATATGCACTCAAAGATTTGCTAAGACCTGCTGTGGGTCAGTAGTCTCACATAGAGGTCACGTTTTCAAAAAATCCGCCCACACGCATTGATAATATCGGCAGTTCTATTCTAGAAAAAATCACGATATGATTTACATCAGAGGAGATGTTCCCGTATTCTTAAAAGCATTCGCATTCTAGTCTCAGTCTTCATCGGTCCAAAATACCTGCAATTTTCCTACGTTTCTGACAAGTTTTTGACATTGATTGTCGCTGAGATGAGATTGCGACTAGATATTGAACGTTTTTTACGTTGGTGCCGTTCGGAGACTGAAAATAATAATATTAATAAACTATTCCACCGAACCGCACTTATCAAAATTTTGTTTCAGTGCGGTTAGTGGAAGTGCTCAGATGCGATTCGGTCAAGTGCTGTTGAAATCAGTGCTCTGTGTGGAATACCTCGTTTTTAATAACGGGAACCGACCTTCAGTACAATGTCACTTTTCTGTGTATTGTGCAAGTGTGAGAGAGAGATAGAGCTATATAGGACGAATAGCACCATCTCTTTTTTGCAACATAACAATGATGGCATAACGCTTCGGTCTGTTTTCGCTCCGGACTCAAGCGAACTGATACTAAGTTTTTTCAGAATGGTGGGTATTGCTAAGACCTCTGGCTAATTTAAAGGATGGTTTCTTTAATGTTGTCTTTGTTAATTTTTTAATTTAATTAAATCCTAGTTTACTTTAAATAAACTTACTTATGTTGACCATGAAAAGTGGAAATGCATTAAAATGTCTAATAAATCACAAAAACTAAAAAAAATAGTTTTTTTACATCGATCCCGAGAACTGTGTATATTTCTTTAGTATACCTAGTCTAACCGATTTTTTTATTTTGATATTTTCACAGTCATGTTCATGACGGAATTGAATGGCAAAATCTACCTGTATTGTGATGGCTACTCGGAACAGGGTTGCTAATGGAAGAATTTTCTGGGTCTGCAGACAAAGTACCTCGAAGAGGTGCTTTGGATCCGCTGTGACGTATAAAGGAGTCTTCGTAAAGAAAAAGGTTCATTCACATTGAAATTAAGTGTCAAAAAGATTTTTTATGGAAATGTATTAAACGTGTGAAGTGGAATTATTTTGTTTTAACTACCAACGGGAAGTACTTAGCAGAATTTACCGCAAAATAAAAGTGAAATGTTTTTTTTCTGTACCTAGAGGCTCGTGACTAAATAATAATAGCGGTACGGGTCGATTGAAAGTTAAGCTTTGCTTGCTGAGGTCGATCTATGGATAGATTGACTATGCATTACATATCGTGCCTCGGAAAGCACGTTAAGCCATTGGTCCCGGCTCTCTTTTGTAGTTCTTTGACAGTCGTTACGGGTAGTCAGAAGCCCGAAAGTCTGACAACCAAGGGGTATCGTATTGCCCAGTAACTGGGTTGTGGAGGTCAGATAGGCAGCCGCTCCATGTAAAATACTGGGATTTAGCTGCATCCGGTTAGACTGAAAGCCGACTCCAACATAAATGAGGAAAGGCTAGGCCGATGATGATTTTTTTTTCTATTAAGTTACTGGGCTCTTCAATAGTGACCACTTTTTAAATGTTTGTTCTATTTTTACAGAGGCGATATACGTTACTACAGAAAATGGTAGAACGTACCTTGAGTGCGATGGCTACCGTTACAGAAAGAACAGAGCGAGAAATACGAAAGTCTGGTGGATCTGCACGAAGAGAGACTCGGAGAATTGTTGTGGATCCGGTGTGTCTATCGGCCAGCAGTTTTTGAGGAAAAAAGGACATACACATTGACAATTTCAAGCAATTTAATTATTTGTTGACATTGAGTGAAGTTGGAGTTTCTAGCCGATAAAGAAAACGGTGTTTCTGGAATCTTCCACGGTAATCTTGTACGAGTAGGTGCTACATGTTTGCGGATACATCTAATTAGTACATCAATTGCCTTCTTTGTCAGCTTCATATTTTGGCACCCTCAGATTATTATCTAAAAAGTTCTTCCTAAATGTATTAAAAACCGAAGTTATTGAATAATAACCTACTTTTATTTTAATAATTTTATTTTATTTATTTGGGAAAATAAACAGTTACACATTATAGTTTTACACAAAAATTTAATTAAAGAGTGAGTAAATGTATAACCCACAACATTTTCCACATATTATAAAACTAATAATTAAATTTTTTTTTTTTTTTAGTTTATTTTGATAAATATTATTTGTTTCTTAATATAAAACTATTAACTACTTGTTACACAAATACTTATTAAACTAATAATAAAAACTTCATCACATGTTAACCTAAATTACCCAAATTAAACAGAAGATGATCATAACATTTCTGGTGTTAACGCTTTGCGGGACACTAACGAGACACAATACAAGTTTTATTGTGTTTATAGCCGTGTGGTGTACTTTAATGCGTTAATGATTTATTTGTTACTTAAATAATAAACTACGCATATTAAAACCAAAAAAAAAAAAAAATATGCAGGCCACACACGTTACGATATATTGGCGCAAAATTGGATTTGCACTACATTAACATGTGTGGTATAAATTAGCACAAGTATCCAAAGCAATTCGGTGTCACACAGACTTGCGCAAATCTAAAGTTGCGCAACTACATCGTTACGTGTGTGGCCTGCACTGGCTTTTAAGACAACGTTACTTGTTTTTTTTTTTTTTGCAGCTGGTAGCGTGGTTATACAAGATTGTGGTGGGACCCCATACTTATGGTTTCACGGATACCGATACTCGAAGAGTACCATATCTGGAGACAGGACCTGGTGGGTTTGCAGTAGACGCAAGTCTTTGAGATGCCCTGCATCCATCGTCACGTTCGACGGCCATCCCATAGAGATCAGTGTCAAGAAACATACGCATAAGAATTATTGAGACCTAGATCTGCAGGAATTTTGTCCTATATGCATTTTTTTTAAGGATAATATTTTTGTGTTCACCAAAAATCTAAAGGTACATCAATGTATGCTCCCCGAAAAATACTGATCGTGCACCAAATATTCCTGAATGTTACACAAAATATTTAGTATGCATCCTAGTACCGTATACCCATTTACATATTTTAGGTTAGGTTAGGTTAGGTTATATTTAGTATGCATCCTAGTACCGTATACCCATTTACATATTTTAGGTTAGGTTAGGTTTCATTTTTTATTAATAAAGCTACATTGGACATTAATTGGTGTTTGATTCAAATACATTTTGCAGTGCATTATCTGAAGTAAAACTAAAAAAATAAATGCTTGTTTTTAAAATTAGGTGTATTACTATTTTTACAAATTTGCAACAGTTGTTAAATAGATGCTCGTTATGACATATTTTAATGAACATATTTTGGTGCACATTCAGTATATTTGGTGGAACACAGGCAAAATTAGGTAAATGAAATGGGAATAAATTGAAGTACTTTTAAATACCATCCTTTTTTAATATTCTGACGTGATGATATTTTTTATTTTATTTGTGCTATCCTTCAGTTGCCTGTGCCGGCAACTGAAGGAACACAGGTCCCACCCGTGTTCCTTCAGTTTTAGTCAATAAAAGTCTGACACGCCCTCCCGCTCCGCCCAGAGCGGGAGAAGTCATTTGATGATTACCCAACCAAAAAAAAAAAGTACTTCAACGGTAACTGTCAAATGAGATACTTTTAAACCTTATGAATATACTTATAAAAATCATTTGAAGCAAATCACATACTTTCAATATTATATTTCGTATTTAAAATCACTACAAATCTTATTAACATTTGGAAATCATGACAAATGTAATTGCAGTAAGCGAACTAAGTACTAATCTACCTACGTGTTTCCTAATAATGAATAATACCAAATGATACTAACTTTACTATATAGTCAGTGAATCTCTATTAATGTTATGAGTGTGTTGTCTGCATTTATTAATGTTTAATAATCTAAATCATGTCTGTTGTGATTTTTATCCAAAGTTTTTAAGTCATATCAATTGTTATCATTGCTTGTTGTTAAGTAATAAAGCTTTACAAATATTTGTTTTATTTTATTTGGGTAGTCAGGAAAATAAGGCTTTTTTTTTTTTTTTTTTTGTGGATGGGAAATCATCAAATGACTTCTCCCGCTCTGGGCGGAGCGGGAGGGCGTGTCAGACTTTTACTGACTAAAACCCACCCGTGTTCCTTCTGTTGCCTGTGCCGGGGCCACGGTAACTCTTTCGAACATCCCGCAACCCTAGCTGGCATCGGCCCTAGCGGACCCCGTCAATAGTGCTGACATCTCTTTGAGGCGCGCGTGGAACACGACGCGCCGTCGACTCGGGCCTGGTCCTTACCGGACGGCGAGCTACCCATTGCTCGCCGTCCGCAAGCCCGCGCCTACGGTGGCCGGGAATCGGCTGCCGATTCCCGACGCCCAGGGCGTCTCCTGCGGCGACTAGGGGCGTGAGGGTGCAAAGCTTGCCTCTCCCTCACGCGTCCCGCCTCCTCCTTCACGAGCATTACTGCTTCGCAGAAGGAGGTAATGGCTTCCCATGCACTCTCGCTCCGTACCATGGCCTGGACCAGGGCCGGACGCGAGAGATCGCCGCCGCCGATCGCTTCCGCGAGGACACGGCGGTGCCCCGCCCAAGCCGGGCAGACTTCCACCGTATGCTCCTGCCTTATAGGAAAATAAGGCTTAGTCTGCGAATTAAATTCTAGTGAAGATTTCTCACCGGGATTAACTTGATTCAAGCATTAGAAAACACTGTCTGAAAAGGTTAGGTACCGCGAAAACCAAAAGGAATTTTTTTTTTCAAGGTCCTGCAAAAGAGATTTTTGGTAAAATTTCGTAAAGTGCAAGAAGTTTGATATTTGGTATTCAAAATAATTGATGATAATGTGTATACAAACATTTTACCTACAAAAACACGCCACAACGTTACTCACAGTTCAGGGTTGGCATAAAACAAACAAGTTGTTTTAAAACACATATTTTAAACAAGGTTTAAAACAGTTTGAAATAAAACATTTTTTTATTAAGTATTTAAAATCAGTTTAAAACAAGTTTTAAATAATGTTATAAACATTGCTATAAAGTTATAAACATAAGAAAAAAAAAATTTGTTAGCGAATGAATGAAAAGTTATAAATGTTTGGGACTTGAAATAGCTCGAAAGGAAATTAAAAAGGTTAGAAAGTAAATTAGATTATTAGATCTATTTGTTATTAATTTAAATTATGAATTTATTAAAGAAACTATATATTTGGATTTGTAATTAAAGATTCCTTTTTTTATTAGGTACTTAACTAGCTGTGACCCGCGACTTGATTGGCATAGAAGTCGTAAGATACACAATATACTAAAATAACAGCCACATTTTAATAAAACTCTCTCGTCACCCGACCCGTCGCGTTGCATCGCCCGCCCGAGCTATTACTTCGTTTACGCTTAATGTTCTTTCTGACTTTTTACTTTTGCTCGGCTCCTAAGAGTCGTAGCGTGATGTTAAATAGCCTATAACTATCCTCAAGAATTGGGCTACCAAATGCAAAAATAATTTTTCAAATCCGACTTTTTGTTCACAATTTCATGGGTTTTAATTTTTTTTTATAGACAAAAATTTTATTTTATTAAAGTTTAAGACACTTACAACTCCTACCTGTGTATACATTTTTTTTTTAATACTTTAAGCACAAAAATGTACAGATTCGGACTCAACCGCGCGCAGCGGGGCGGATCTATACTTCGTAGCCGGTAAAGTCCCGGTCTGTCGCTTGTCGAAAATAGGTAATTCCCCGTCTAAGAACGAACATCGGAATTCGCATTTCTAACGTACGGGGTGTATGTAAGTGATTCAGTGTCTGTGTTACCTACATACATAGATTGATTTAAAAAAAAAGCGAGCATGTTCACAGATAGTATAATAATAGGTAGGTAGTATAATAGTTAGATCCATCAGGTTAAGCTACGCTTGCCGGGGTTGTCCGTGGATGGGTGACCATCTTTACATACCGAGACTCCTCCGTGCCTCGGAAAGCACGTTAAGCCGTTGGTCCCGGCTGTCATTCGTAGATCTTTGACAGTCGTTACGGGTCGTCAGAAGACCGAAAGTCTGACAACCAGTCTTACCAAGGGGTATCGTATTACCCAGTTACTGGGTTGTGGAGGCCAGATAGGCAGTCGCTCCATGTTAAATACTGGTATTCAGCTGCATCCGGTTAGACTGGAAGCCGACCCCAACATAGTTGGGAAAAAGCTAGGCAGATGATGATAATAGTTAGTACTAACTAACTATAACTAGATAGATCGGTAGATAAAATACTCTTTATTTTGTATACAATAAATATTACAGATTTATATAAAAGTAGAAATTTTATTTTTCTTATTTATTTTATTTTTTAGAATGTTATTCTGATCGATATTTGTAAATGTTTCGTCAGATTAATGTTCAAATAATGTACAAATGAATTATATTAGGCCTGATCTGACTTGCACACATAAAAACTCACAATGTTATTACAGTTTCAGAACCTCGTTTCGGGAAATCTTTAAGAGGGAATCCAGTCATCCTGGTCGGCCATTTTCGGTTTAACAAGGAGCGCACACTTGGCAGAAAGATCCGGTGGTCGTGTGTTAAGAAGAGAACTCTTAGATGTACGGCATCTCTGATGACTGTTGAAGGAGTCATCATCAGGACTAATGGAGTACACAATCATCAATGATGAATTGTAAACTAGACATTATTATAACTAATAGATAGGTAGAGTTACATATTACAAATAGGTATATCGCTTAGATTATTTTATTTATTGCTAGTTAGTTGAATTTGTTAGAGAAGGCGGCTGTATGAAATTGTTATGAAATATTATCTTTATGTATTTTTTATTATTAATGTTAGGCGAAATTTTGGAGTGATTTGTGACAAAATTATCAAATGAGAGAAGCTATAAGTAAAAATATATACCATGAAGCTTAATATCTGGTGGATGTCTTCCAGAACGCGTACCTATGTATATCTTTGTATTTTAGCTAGCTACGGTACTTTTTAAGACAACACCGCGCGCGCAGTGGTGCCAAAAAAAATCTGCTGCTCCCTACATTTATGTTCGCATACCTCGTCAAAATGTAGGGAACAGCTGATTTTTTTTTCGCGATTTCAGGTTTGGTCCCATAGTAAAAGTTATTCAGAATTATGAGTACAATGACCCCTTAAGAGGTTGTGCGTTATTTATGTTACATCTTGTATAATATGTAGATTTAAGTTAAAAAAGGCTAAATATTTGTTGAAATTGAAACAATATTTACTCATACGTAGTTAATATTTATGAGTTGTTGCCCCGCAGTCTATTGTTAAATGAATATTGACACAATTACCTATGTTGTATAATAATTAATATCTTATAATAAATAGGTAGTTACCTATATGGTAATGTTTCGCCTTAAAAATTGTTTTTTGATCTTACTGAAATATAACGTTGCATTTATCGAGCACTTGCGTTTGATGAATAGCCTTACCGAAGTCCACTCCGTTTAGTGTTTATTTTTAGATCAAATTGAAAGGCTAGGCTTTTATTAAATTCTATAACACTAACAATATTGTAGCTACAAAGGACGGACTTAATGCCATAGGAATTTTAAGTGCATCAAAATAAATAAATCATGCAAGCATTCATCATTCATTATTTTATCTTCATCTAATTTCGTTTGTTTCAATTTCCAGGTTTACCACATCCTGTCTTCTCAACGACCTGCACGCATAGCATGACCACCATAAAAACGGGTTTTGTCGAAGGAAGAATTGACAAAATGATAGATTGTAGAAAGATTTCTAACGTCTAAGCATGGCGATGTCATTTTGTCTATTCTTCCGTCTACAAAACCCGTTTCTATGGTGGTCATGCTACGCGTGCTGGTCGGAAATCCCCTGATGAAGATAGGTTGTTATCGTTATAATATAAGAAGTTATAGTAAGGGACCCCGACTTAACTGGGTGTGCATTAAGAAGGAAACGTGTATGGCAACTGCCATAACCATTGAGAATCAGCTCATGTTCAACCAACCATTGAAGATTTTTGTATGGTCGCTCAAATCCAAGTATGTATCTTTAGGTTCTCCCGTTAGATATCAGGGGTCGGGTTTCAGTCTAACTGAATGCAGCTGAATACCAGTATTTTACATGGAGCGACTGCCTATCTGACCTCCGCAACCCAATCACTGAGTAATTCGATACCCTTTGGGTTGTCAGACTTTCGGGCTTCTGACGGCCCATAACGACTGTCAAAGATCCACGAATGACAGCCGGGACCAACGGCTTAACGTGCTTTCCGAGGCACGGAGGGGTCTTGGTATGTAAAGATGGTCACCCATCCACGGACCAACCGCGGTAAGCGTAGCTTAACCTGCTGCGGCTATTATTACTTAGCCACAAGCCCCTCCCCCGTTGGATATAAGGTAAGTACCTATATTCTGAACTTTTTTCCTAACCTATATTATGAGACCATAACTACATAAAAAAAATCTGCGGTGCATTAAAGATAATTGTTCTATTTTTCAGATGATTCAGAACTATTTCCAGTGTTTCTGACGTCCAAGTTCGGGAGACCGGTCATAGAACTAGGAGGTTACAGATATAACAAGCGGTCAGACAGACCAGGTCCTCGTGCGAGCTGGCGGTGTGTCAAGAAGCGGAGACTACTCTGTCCAGCATTCATTGTAACTATGGATAAAGAAGTCATTGATATTAGGAATCGTCATAACCATAACTGACATATCGTTCACTAAGCGCACACGTGTCGCAGGATAATAGGAAAATATTAAACTTATCCTATTTTTTTAACCAACTTCAAAAAAGGAAGAGGTTCTCAATTCGTCGGAATGTTTTTTTTTTAATTTTTTATATGTGTGTTCACCGATTACTCGAAGACGGCTGGACCGATTTGGAAAATTCTTTTTTTATATTATAGACATACCTATAGCGATTTGGGTGTTTATAGTAACTTGTGCATTTGCTCTTGGACAGCACCATTAAGTGAAGTGGAACTGATGATGAAGACCACAGATGGCCACTGGAACAACACAATAATAAGTTTTTTTTTGTTTGTGATAGATTTGCTCTTGACTCTAGTCTAGGTCAGAGGTGACAGAGACAAAGTCGACGATGGAGCGAGCTTACCCAGAAGAAGCCTGTTCACCCTCACTTTGAAGAGATCGGGGTTGTATGCGTTCGGAAACACAGACGCAGGCAGAGAGTTCCACTCATTTGCTGTGCGCATCACAAAAGACATTTGGAAACGCTTAGTGCGAATTGGTGGAATAGCAACTAGGCAGGGATGGTAACCTGCAGTGCGTCTAGATGTCTGATGGTAGAAGGGGGCCAAAAACCTAAAATACGGATCCAATGACACCGACTTTCGAAATTAAAGTTAGTTTTCACTTTGTAGTGTTTTTTTTTGGAAGTCGGTTGCTTTTTTTTTGCAAAAAAGTTTTTTTTGCGAAAACCCTTTGATTTTTGCAAAAGACTGGAAGTTAAGTAAGATTTTTGTAATAATACGAGCTAATATCAGATTTTTTGCAAGAAACCAGTTTACCTGACAATGAGTATGAACGCTAATTGGCTGATATGAATGTTATGCACTGACGGATTTTCGCAAAAAAAACTTTTCCAATTATCCTGCGACACATATAAGTTAAGATGCTGATAAACGTGAGGATTCTCTTGCAAACAGAACAGCGAGAATTTATTTATTTCATTAGCAATTTTTACACGCCGCACAGCCTGGTATATGGTCCTAAAAGTTGGCCAAAATCATTTTTTTTTTTATATTAGTTCCACTCCTTCTAAGCCATCACTTCCAAAATCTAGTATAACCGCTCCAAACAACAGCAAAAAACAAAATGCTGGCGCCTGCCAGCGCGCAGTAGGCTCAGTCGGAAGTTACCGTTCGCCAACAATGTTCATGTGACTGTTTGATGCGCTTAGATTTAATTGTTTTCAAATATTTGCTATCTTGTGACTGAACGATTTTGTGTTGGTTTTCATTATGGATTGTGCACAACCAGGGGCCTATTTAATAAGCGCGACAATGACAGGTGACAGGCAACAAGTGACAATTCGACAATTTGACAAAATTTTTTGTTTAATAAAGATTATCACTGACAAATTTGTCACGGTGGAAAATCTACAAATATGTCGACTTGTCGTGACAATTTGACATATTTCTGTTTAATAAACAATTTCCCTTGACAGGCAACAGGTGACAATTTGTCCGGAAAAACTTGTCTTTATTTTATTAAACACTAAATTGTCATGACAGGTGGACATATTTGTCGAATTGTCAGAATTGTTCGACAGGCACCCTCACCCAATGTCATGGCAATTCGGCAGTTACATTAGTACGAATAATTTTAAAAATGCTGTTAACGTCGTCGACGGATAGCAGTTAAATACTCCCAATCCTCTCAATTATTCTGTGATGTGTTATTAATTTTTATTAATTATTAATTTTTATTTCGTGAGTTAAATTATCACTAAATTGGTCGAATAAAACGTCTCTGTTTTCATAGATAAGGCCTAAAATTGTTAATTTAGCGTCCATTTCAAATAGCAAACAAAAACGAAGTTCAAGTCAAAAACAGACGTAAAATTGTTATATTTTTTTTAAATATTACCTTCATGTTCTCTCACATGCATGCCTCGATATTGTATTGTGACAAATATGTCATAAAAAGTGACAAATTTGTCATTTACTATGACAATTAAGTCGGACACAATTTTCTTATAGACTCGACAGGTAAAATCTGACAATTGTCGCCTTTATCAAACGAGTTTGTAGTTTGACAGTTTTGTCAATATTTACCTGTCGCATTTGGACTTAATTGTCATCTTTATTAAACGGCACCTGTCGCGACAATTCGACTTATTTACAAAAACTGACAAAATTATGACGGAAAATGACTACGAAAATGACGAATAAATGCTTGTTTATATTACGTATGCCTTTTTTTTATCATTTCCAAGCTAAAACTAAAGTAAAACATTGTTAGGCAGCCAATAGGCGTACCAAATATTTTTGGCCAACTTTTACGACCAAATACCAGTCTGTGCGCCGTTTACGTTGTCGAACTAAGCAAAGATTATGCGCTTTTATAATTTGTATCGTGATGTTATTATTGAGTTCATAAATGATAAATAATTATCGTAGACGTCCACGTCCACGGCCACAAAATGTATGGAAATACGTGCACGTTAAAACGTTATCGCGGACGGAAATTTAAAAGCGTCTTCATATATTTCCATACATTTTACTTCCCTGTGTTGTCGTGATGCCGAGACGTGGACGTGGACGTCCACGATAATATCATTACGTTAGAAATTATAATAGAGCACAATAGAGCTAATCGACGACACGTGCGTCGTGCATCGTGCATGTCGTTGATAATTTTACACAGCAAATGCGAAAACCGCCGAGGACATGGAGGAGAAATTTATTGTAGTGTAACATTCGCTCACAATAAAATGATCAGGTTTATCAGCGACTTTATAAGCATTTTAATTTTTACTTATTTTAACATGATTGATTAACCTTACTTTTTTAAAGATTCGTGGACAGTCGTTTTAAAATACTACTAATGAGGTACTAGATTTTTCATATTTACACGATAAAGTATATTGTAAACATGGAATTATTTTTCAAAATATTTACTTACTTTCAAATTGTGCTCTGAGATAAGTAGTATAATGATTAAAAGGCACTTAAGTAACTTTTAAATTTTAACAATTCAACACCGCATCTTAAGCAATCATAATTGCTATAAATTAATTAAGTACTAATACATTTTGACGCGGTTTTCACCATCATTTTGATTATTCCTGATAAAATGTTTAAAAAACATACCTGTATGTTTATGATGAGCTAGTTGTTAAACTAGACAGAAAAAAGAATATTGTCAAGCAAAATATTGTCTATCATTGTCAAGCTGACTACCCCACTGCCAACTCAGAGAGATAAAAAGTTATTTAAATATTTAGTTAGTAACACACTGATGTCTTTCAAGACTGCCTCGTTGGTCTAGTGGTCGCAAGCGCTACTGCTAAGCATGAGGTCCTGGGTTCGATTCCCAGGTCGGGTAAAGTGCAATAACACTAGACTTGCACTTTTCAGTAGCAGCCCGGAGTGTGGGTTTGTGCCCGGTTGATGGCAATAGGCTCGCTCCTTATTACATGGGACTTAAACAGATCTGGTAAAATGTGGGTGTACTATAGGTACGCCTCTGTCCAACCCTTCGGGGAAACAAGGCGTAATGTTATGAATGTTATGATGTTATGTAACACACAACTGACCAGAAAAATCGAAATTGCTAAACCCCGGTGAATTCCGTGATAAGTACCTATTCTAGTAAAACCCATAAAGTACACAACTGTTTGTTATATATGTTTTAAAAAATAGTAAATTTGCCTTTACTGTTGAATCGAGTTTTATTAAAACCAAATGGAAAATCTGTAGTTCCGGCATTTTACTCTCGAATTGGCACGAACTATATGAGTATAGTTAAATGCCGGTCGTGTTATAGTAGATCATTAGGTACATATATAGCCGCCCAAGACGAAGACACCTTTATCCCCGAGGAGAATACCCAACTTTTCTCAACTTCTGCGAGGTAATAAAAAGCAATTCGAATTTCGAATATATTTTTGGAGTTTATTAAGAATCGTTTTTCATATAAGGCCCCCCGGTATGGAAATTTTATGAGGAGTGATATTAATACAAGCGTTAACTTGAAAGCGTTACGTTTTACTGCGCAACGTACCTTGAGCACATTTCACGGAGTAAACTCTATTCGTGCGTCGGAGCTGACACACACACACTTTTTTTGTAATAAACAAGTTTTCATGCGAGTTTTTAGTTGAGATTCCAAATTCAAATCACATTTTTGACCAGCGGGTTATAATGACATTCAGTATGATTACCCGGTTATTGCCCAGCTAGACGCCGGTTATTATGACTTACGTCAGGTTAGATTTGCTTGTTATATAATTTGACATTAACAATCAGATGGTGTGAAAATATTAACCAATCGGCAAGGTCGTATCAGGACGGGACTGACAGACAGGGTACATTGGACGTGCATTTACGTATCCGCTCTCGTGGAGGCTATTTTAATTTTAATTCGATATTTATTATTTACACACTTTATAATTGTATCCAATTTCAGATGTTATAATGATTCCTACTACTAGAGGAGCCATGAGATTATTAATGGACAATGCTGTGTTTATCAGAAACAAGAAATGGGGTGACAGTGCCTACTGGGTGTGCCGCCGGAAAGCCTACGGCTGTAAAATGACGGTACTTACTAATGGCACCAAGGTCACCAAAGTTAGGGGAGAACATTCTTCCCACAACTGAACACCTATAGTGCTGGAATCTTATTTAGCCCGATGGCTTTAATTGGAATTATGAAATCACTATGAAAATTGACAAGTTCTGTCATTTTCTGTTGCTCGATAATGCATGCAAACGCATGCAGCATGAGGAACGGGAATTGAAAAATTTGTAAAGAAGTTCTGGAAATCATTAGAGAATATTTGGTGATTTGCGGATGTAATCTCGAAACAATAATGGATTCAGAGAATATACGAAATACTCAGTAAAAAACTGATAGAGATTTATATAAGCAGTTAACTAATGCCTATGTATAGGTAGTTATTTTTTCTTTTACTAAAGTTTAGTAAACTGTTGTGTAAATATTTATATTTTACTAAAGTTTAGTAAACTGTTGTGTAAATATTTATATTTTACTAAAGTTTAGTAAACTGTTGTGTAAATATTTATATTTTACTAAAGTTTAGTAAACTGTTGTGTAAATATTTATATTTTACTAAAGTTTAGTAAACTGTTGTGTAAATATTTATATTTTACTAAAGTTTTGTAAACTATTGTGTAAATATTTATATTTTACTAAAGTTTAGTAAACTGTTGTGTAAATATTTATATTTTAAATGGCATGTTTATTAGTTAAATGAATACTTAGAACTGTGGCTTCCGTTTTGACCCATATTAGCATTCATTACTTATTTATGTAGGTAAGTAAGTACCTTCAATAAACGACGATTTTTGAGTACCGATTTTTATTAATATATAAGTATATACAATAAAAAAATTATATGAAACATTTAAACATAAATGGATGTTTTGTAACAAGTTAGAAAGTTTGTACAGAAATATTAGTTTTTGAAACAAGGTAAACCTCGTAATCGCTACTACCAGGTAATACTAGTTTTATTTATTTCTAGAACATGTATTGATAAGAACATCCCGAGGAGGTATGAAGCTTTTGATGGAAAATGAAGTTTACTTCAGAAATAAGACGTTGGGAGATCATTCTTACTGGGTGTGTCGAAGAAAGGCTCATGGCTGCAGGGTTACCGTTCATACTAATGGACTAAAAATCACCAAAATTAAGGGCCAGCATAGTAACCACTGAGATACAAAATACCGTCGATAATATGACGTCTTGGAGGCGCAACGGCTCGCGACACTTTATCGACGGATAAGGTGTATCGGCCGAACTCGGCCGATCGAACCAAACATTATGCAAAGAAAAGTGAGTATGAGGCGTACTATACTATACTATATCGGACCGAAATGTCGTTTTTGTCGCCATATTAAGATTTTGTTTGTCGTTGTCAACGTGTACCTATTCTAAATGTCTCATCTCTCATTATTTGATAATAATATACATATAATTATGTCCTGTCCACCAATGAAACTGACATTATGCAACGTTTAATTTTAATACACCTCTAAGTACCTAAGTAATGGAATCTTTAACATGAACTGTAAAAAGTTTAAAATTTGTCAAACACGATTGAATCAAGCTAATAAAGATATTCTCCCAATAATATTCACATAGTATATCTACTGGACATATTTTGATACAATAAATTGTTTAATTAAATTGCATCCTAATTACGTAACACACTCCTAATGACAGTCGCTCATTTCAACAAATGACAAAATCGATTGGTTCTTTCTAGATTTAAAACAAATAGTTACTAATACACCTGAATTTGGTGTAAGACTGATAGAATGAAGTTGTCAGCAGTTTCCTTTTGACAATGCAGAAGGTAAAGCCGGATTCAGGTGCATTACTGTGTAGTGACAGTCGTGTCGTGATGCCTTCTCACGCAGTGTTAACGTTTGAGTTCATAACGACTGCAGGCAGCTGCAGCAGACGACGTGCCGTTGCGACATGTCGCAGCGTCAGAACCCAACTGCAGATGGCGCAAGCACACGGTATATTTTTCCAAATATTACCTTTTACGACAACGTTTATAGTTTATATGAGAGACATCGTACAGTGCAGGATATTGGGCCATCTGGTTTATCAGTTTTTCTTCCTCGGAATCGGAAAAACTCATTTTTTGAGAAAGATTCAACGTGTTGTCGCTCCAGCTTCGATGGCACTATTGATCTGCGGTCGTGCGACGTGTAGTCGGGCGACGTGTCGCTAGCTCCTCAAGGTATTTCATAGAAACCAGCAGTGTCGCAGCGACACATCGTCTGCTGCTGCTGTCTGCAATCGGCTACGAACTCGTACCTATCAAAACTCGTTGTGATTTGAAGTAGTCCTGAACAGATTCGTCATGATTGTGTATCCCGCGTCACGACACAACACAGCACAGTAATGTGCTGGTGGCTTAATAAATATCTTTGTAGTGGTTATGGCATAGTATGTCGTAGTTAGAACAATCAAAGAACAATTCTAGTTAATTGTAATATTATTCAATTCAACAACGCTCTTCGGGGTAATTTGCGTAACACACATAAAATGACACTCGATCGTAATACCTTTCATTTTAACAGTTCAGCCACGTTCATTGCTTTATTAACCTTGTCGAGCAGAAGAATTTTTAACACCTATGAAGCAATGGATGTAAATATATAAGGCATTGCGATCGATTACTATTTTATTAACCGACTTCCAAAAAGAAGGAGGTTCTATGGTCAACTGTATGTAGGTATGTATTTTGTTTTTTTTTTAATGTACGTTTACCGATTTCTCCGTCAATTGTGAACAGATTTTGAAAATTCTTTTTTGTTTGAAAGGGTATGCTCATACAGATCCAAAGACGTCGACTTCCGAAATTAAAGTTATTTTTCACTTTTCAGTATTTTTTTTTTTGGAAGTCCGTTGTTTTTTTTTTTTTTTGTAAAAAAGTTTTTTGTGTTACGCAATTACACAGCTCTGGTTTGAAATTAATTGGTTCTCATTTCTCAATTTAAATACATTTTTTTTTTGTTACAAGTTAAGTCTTTCTTTTTTCTGACCAATTTCCTTATTAGTTAGTACACCATGTTTAGACTTTTGTAACTAACTTTTTGTACCTATCTTAATTATTAAAATCTTTTTAAACTGTTTTTTAACTAAACAAAGTCTGCCGCTTTGCCTTTATTTATTTATTTATATACTAGCTGTGTCCCGCGACTTCGTTCCCGTACCTGGAAGTCGTAAGATAAACAATATACTAAAATAACAGCTACATTTTAATAAAACTCCCTCGTCCCCCGACCCGCCGCGTTGCATCACCTGCCCGCGCTGTTACTTTGTTTTCGATTAGCGTTCTTGCCGACTTTTATATGTTTGCTCGTCTCCTAAGAGTCGTAGCGTGATGTAAAATAACCTATAACCATCCTCGAGAATTGGGCTACCAGATGCAAAAATAATTTTTCTAATCCGACTGGTAGTTCCAGAGATTAGCGTTTTAATTTTCTTGCGCGGGACTCTAATTATTTTTCTAAAATAAAAGTAGCCTAAGTTACTCCTTGTAACATCAGCTACCTGCCAGTGAAAGTCCTGTCAAAGTCGGTCCAGCCGTTTCGGAGATTAGCTGGAACAGACAGACAAAAAAATAAAAATAGTTTTTTTGTTATTAGTACCGTAATACTGTCATATTGTTGTGTATTTAGTAGAAAGTTGTTATTTCGACATTAAAAACGAATCACCAAAAGGACTGGCCAGTAAGTAAAAAAAGAGAAGGGTCACTTATTTTATTGTTTTCTCAGTAGGTGCATTTAGATTTTACATTACAGTTCAGCATTTGGAAATTCTAACAGTTTAGTGAGGTTTGATCCTGCTTCAACTTGAGTGATAAAGTAGTTTTTAGGGATCCGTACCCGAAGGGTGCCAAACGGAACCCTATTACTAAGCCTCCGCTGTCCGTCCGTCTGTCTGTCAGCGGGCTGTATCTCATGAACCGTAATAGTTGAAATTTTTACAGATTCTGTGCATTTTCTATTGCCGCTATAACAACAAACAGTAAAAATAAACTAAAGTAACAAATTAAAGGAGGTTTTAATGTTTAATATTATTTTATTTTTATTACTAGGTATACCAAAAACTTTTTTTTGAAACTGAAATATTTTTTTAAAATATGTAGGTAGTGTTAAATATTGTACGGTGAGGCGGAGCCATTCGTTTGCGGGTCCGACTCGCACTTGGCCGGTTTTTTTCTATCTACTGTCAGTTTGTAGACAGACACAAGTCTTATGTCAAAACAGTATGACTACTAACATCACTCAATGATATATAAAAAAAAATTTTTTTTCAAGTTTATGATAATGATAAATGATTTTATTTCCGTAAGTAAGTACCTAGGTTTGTATAAACACTTTTACGCGTCAACCGTATTTTTTTTAAACTAGATGAGGCCGGCGTTTCCTATCTGACTAGTCAGAGGTCATACAGTCTCTTTTAAACTCCAGACATAATCTTGGTCAGACCATGTGAAGACCATGTTTCCCCATTTCACCATTTCAGACGCCAATGAAAAAATGATGAAATGGTCTGTTGAGAAAAGAACCACACAGATTGCTTGGACCTTTCCAGGCATTGCACGCATTTGTCAGTAATCTTACCGCTCAACTCAGAACTTGACTTCTAGAGGTTCTTTTGGCGCGCGGCCAAAATCGGAACTAATGCCGCCATCTTGTTTTGTCGATACAATTTCTGTGACAATTTCACAAATGTTTACCAACAACGCAGGACTGTCAATGTCATTCCGGCGACAAAAGATCCTTGTAGGAGTCTATTGTGTTCGAGCCTGCGTGGACCTGGCGAAGCGCAACACAGCGTCGCTTTCACTGCCAAACAAATATCAACATTGTAATTCTTAAAATAAAGTCCACTCTGAACTGCAATTGAACAAAAGGAGGTTTATTTGTTTTCAACTTAATTTCTATTACTGCAAGGTTGATTTTTGTTTGGCAGTGTAAAGCGCGCTTCGCGAGGTCTGCGCTCGCCCATGCAGTATGCGCGCCATCTTTGTTTTAAATAGTGATATTCTGTCTAAAGAAAGTTTCACGTCTCAAATAGTCTCAATGAACAATGTCTTAGGGAATTAATGTTTTAATGTTTTTTTTTTACAGCAAGTGCTGTTGATTTCGTGATAACTAAGCGTGGTGGATGTTCTCTCTTACACGATGGTAGCCAGTACTACAGAAATAAAGTGCGAGGTTGCAAAGAGTACTGGACTTGTAAGAACAGACCTGAGGGTTGCAAAGTGACCCTTATTTCTATGAAAAATATTATATTAAATATTAGGGGCGAACACAATCATTGAGAAAAGCGTTTCATAAAATTAGTCATTGAAATTGTAGGTAGGTAGTAGGTACTATTTATTATCCCTGCCTACTCCTTCGGTAAATACAAGGGTGATGTTGTGTAATTGTAAGTAATACATTTTGTGTTTTTATCGAATTAAATTAAATTAATGTCTATTAAATTCTGCTAGATTTTTACAATAAAATACAATTCTGTTAAAAAAAATCGTTTTATTAAAAAAAAAAATAGGTAACGACTTTTAAACATTTATTACTATGTGAATGAATGTTCTTATAAAATATTAAAACATTATGAAGAAACATGTTTTTTTAGGTGCATTTTTTGTAACAAGTAAACAAGGGAAACCTGTTATCATGGTCGGTAGACACCGGTACAACATGCGCAATGACCGTAAAGGCAGGCGGGTGACGTGGCGGTGTGTGAAGAAGATCATCAACTGTCCAGCACACGTCGTCACTATGGATAATACTATTTTAGGCATAGTTAACAAACACAATCACGATTAAAATGATATCAGCTTATCACCATTATTTTAACTTAAGCTACGGTTTCCTAGAAGAGCGGTGGCCACCACATAGCATCCGCAATTTACCGGCTAATGACGTCACTGAAACGTTATATAACGTGTATCTGGATGTACGACATTAAATGAAAACGAGCACCATCCATCGAGATATTTTAAAACACGAAGATTAGTAGTTAATGGAAAATTTAAAAAAAAACAGTTTTTAAACTAAATAAATAGCAGAATCAACTGCATAAATAGTAAACACGCTTTATCTACGACAAGTCATTGACTAACGGTGCAGTGCGGGGTGCGGGGCGCGGCGGCGGCAATGTTTACCTATTATTACGGACTCAGATCTACATCATGTTGAAAAATAAGAAAATGAAAAATAATTTCCTGTGGCTAAAGTATTAATTGGATTCGATTGATTATTTGTTTACGGGTAAAGAACACGATTCTCTTTACGTGGTTTAAAGGAATGTCAATCCTCCTGTTACACCTTGTATATGAAAGTAAGTTGGTATATTTTCCTAGAGAGCGTTTTTGACACCGTAAAGTCAAACCCCGCTGCACAAAGATTTAAATCGCTAGATTTGCCCTCACCGTACTTAGTCACGCGAAAAAGTATCCATAATCAGAAGAATGAGCTCACACATTATTAAATAGCGTTTCCATCACAATCAAGTCAAGTCACTGCGTCATTGTGTGTCAGAGGTGTCAAAATGAAACAGATACGCGATTATCTTTTGACGCGGTATAGGGCGAATCTATTGAATTGAATCTTTGCCGGTGCCATCATTTTCATGACAGCCGTTACTGCGGCTGTCAGTTTCGGCTACCGCTGCATTGAAAAGTTACACATGTTTCGCACGGTATGTTATTTAAAACCAATAGTGTATTTTTAAATAATTATTATAGGATGTTTGACTGAAATAAAGCTATTAATAACATGTCCTTTATTCATTCAATATATATATAAATTTAATTTTTAAATATTGGAACATTGATTGGATTTGATATTTAAAAATATGGAAATAGTAGTCGGGAAGAGTGTACAAGCTACCTGCGGTCAGGGCTCCAGAGAGAGGAACCTCCTAACAATATACAAGCAGTGTCCGCAGTACCGCATTCTGAATCAAGGCTCCTTCAAACAGGTGCGACATGCGTCGCGAATCGCGCGCGACACAAAGGCACCGCTCGACGCGTGACACGCGGTGCTTTTGTGTCGCGCCTTTTGTAGAAGCCTTCAAGCCTTTGATCCAGCTGCCTAACGAGAGCCTCCTCATGTGTTGGTCGAGGCTCTTGTTATTAAATTAAAAACAAGTTTTTAAAATATGGGTATTTTAATTACTGATTTCTGACTCAGTGACATGAAAACGACTTTCATTTGTTTACACAAAATCGTTTCAGATATTTCAATAACCAAATAATTATAATTGCAGCGTTTTTCGGGACAACAACTTACGGTAAGCGTTGCCTATACGTCGGGACAAATAGGTATACTGTACATCAGAACGAGGGTCCGAAGACCAGGTGGCGGTGTGTGAAGAAGAACAGCGGCTGCCAGGCGTTCGTGATGACTATCAACAACATCATCATCAGACAACGAGAGGATCATAATCATCAGTAAATCGCCATCACTCGACTTATTGTAATTAAAGAAGATTGTAGAAACGGCAATGACCTTCTCTCGCGCTGGCACGAACAATAGGGATAAGTCATGTTAACGTGGTTAACATATTGGCCAATCAGCAGGATGGTAGTGGGGGCTGACGTACTTTTAAGTATCACTACTTGTGGAGGTTTTATTGACCGGTTACTTTTAATGGCCGTTTTATTTATTGATGTTGGTACGTACTGAAATAATTCCACAACTAATAGAACAATATATTTAAAAAATGTAGTCTGTTTATTTATATCAATTTTATATATTTTTTATCAATTAATTAATTTTATAAAAGGTTCTAAATACGCCTAGACATTATTTAAAACGAACCATCGATCCTAAACTTCTATGTTTGGATGTTTCATGAAATAAACCGTATCAATTTAATTGGTTACAACGTTGCTATTTTTGGCTCTAACTAAATGATTAAATACTGAATTTTTAAAACATTGTAAAAAAGCTTGTAAAATTCAATTTTGCAATAAAAGTAATGTATAGATTGAATTTTATTTATGCTTATTTGAAACTCTAGTAGTTTAGTTTATATTAACTTCACTCATGTGGGTAGTCAGTTTGATTTCCAAATATGTACACAGTCTGTCCCTGTTGTGCGGTGGGGATAGTGCGTGAAACGTTTAATCATTTGAGTTTTGTTCGTTTCAAATTTTTACCAAATTACTGACAATTCAACACGTTGTTATAGAGATGCTGCAGCCACAATGGGAAGTTCCATTGTATCGTTCAGACACAGAATCGGAGTCTGAGGATCAACTGGCACCTAAGAGAAAACGAGGACCCGCGAAAACCTGGCTTTTAGTGGCAAAGTTTTCTAATTCAAAGGCGGCAATGGATTTTTTGGAAACAGAAAAGACTTGGTCTCGTTTGACTACACGAAGGACTTCAGAAGGTGAAAAACGAGTTTACAGATGTAACAAAGTTAAGACCAGAGGACCTCAGTGTGCCGCAGTACTTACCTTGTTATATGCAAATGACAGTGATGACGTTTATGTGTATCGGAACGATGCTGAACATGATCACGATAAGATTGGGACTACAAGTAACTACGGTGTCGATGAACTAACCAAGATAGAAATTAATAAACTGTCAGAAATGCATCTAAAACCCAAAGCCATTTTTACTGCTTTATCGAAGATTGATGGAATTAAAATGCCTTCTAAAACGCAACTTGCTAATTACTTAAGTGACAGAAAAAAAGGGCGTTATAATAAAAAAACCTAAATCTGTCGCATCTTTAAAAACCTCACAATAGAAAAGTCGCTATTATTCTTTTCTGTTCCATTTTTAAATGTTAAAAGTGCTGATTGGCTTCAAGATTATTCTCAATGAATGGATACAATTTAATTATTGATACAAACGAACTGTGAATAATGTACATCATCCTTTAGGAACATGCTCCTTAAAATGCTATGGACAACTTAAATTTATAATACACCACTAACTAAAACAAACATATAACTTAATTTTATTTTTTAATAATTTAATTCGATGTTTTTTTAAGTAGTTTCTAACTAAACAGCTGTTTTTGGAATTTGTGTAAAAATGAGTACTTCTCTTAACTTTTAGTTTATAATGACTACGCCAAAACTACTGTTTCTCTTAAAATTATTGTGGAAAATTATTTTGATTAGGTAATGATTATAATATAGTTAAAGGGATATACAAAAACTCGTTTTAATGATGAAAATAATATTAACGATTATTGGTAAGCATAAGCATAATCAGCCTATAATGTTCCCACTCCTGGGACACAGGCCTCTCGGTGCAGGTTGGTAGATGTCACATGTCTTCGAATATTTGGTTCTAGGACATGCTAGTTTCCTCCCGATGTTTTCCTTCACCGTTTTGAGAACAGTGATGATGAAATAATTTACACAAAGCCTGTAAATTATTTCATCACCACTGCTCTCAAGTCAAGTCAAATTACTGGTAAAAAATATACATATAACTTAGCCTGCCTTTGGGTATTTGCCACAAGACTGATCCTTATCTTGTTTTGTTACAGAAAAAGAAAAACAAAATGATGTGGCACAAAAGGAAGTAATACACAAGCAAAAGAAAACTGAGAATGAAATAGAAATAATGAGTGAAATGGAACCAATGCAAGAAATAAATCTTAAAACAGAAATTGAAAACAAGGAACAAATACAAAAAGAAACGTTGAGAGGAATAGAAATTATAAGAGAAATAGCAAAAAAGAGAGAAATAGAAAAAAGAGAAATAGCAAAAAATCGAGAAAAAATGAGAGAAATAGAAGAAATGATGGAATCAGAAAAAAATAAAGAAATAGAAAAAAATAGAGAAATAGAAAAAAGAGAGAAAAAAAGAGAGCAACGTAGAAAATGGGAAAAACAGAGACGAATAGCAAAAAATCGAGAAAAAATTAGAGAAATGGAAAAAGTTTTAGAATCGGAAAAAAATAGAGAAATGGAAAAAAATAGAGAAAGAGAAGAAATTAGAGTAAGAGAAGAAATGAGAGAAACAGAAAATAAAAAAAATGAAGCAGAACAAAGAATTGACGAAAACAAAACAATGGACGAAGAATTAAGCGAAGCAGTCGACGACGAAGATGTAGAAGTTCAAGAAGGAATAATTTTGCACAGTAGATTTGGACGACAAATGCTTGTTGTCAATGGCAACAAGTACTTCAACGAGAGGGAACGTGGCTGGAAGATTGAATGGAGATGCTCCAAACGATCCTCACTAGGCTGTAAAGCTAATATTGTGACTATAAGAGAGAGAATCGTTCGTCATCAGGACATACACAATCATGGTAGCGATCCTGATTTTATGAAATATGGTTATAATAAAAAATAATGTAGTAAACCTGTGGGTTTTGTAGATCGCTGTTACGTGGACATTATGAATATGATCTTTTTTTACGTATTTAGGTTATTCGGGCAGCTGTTATTTGGTTCTGATTCAAGATTGAATAATTTTTCGGATACTCAAAATATGATCTCCTTTTTTCTTTTTCTTTTCATTATTTAGACTAACCTTGTATAAGCTATATGTACACAAGATTGTTCCCAAAAATATGACTATCTAGTATCTACATACGTGAAATATATTTATCCGAAGTGTATATGCAAAGAAATAGTGGAAGGTATTTACTAGTTATATATCCACTAAATGTTTTAGAGTCTATATTTGCTTCTTGTATTATTGCGACAAATCAGTGTATTACATAATATTATTTAAATGCTAAACTTATAATTGTTAGGATAGTTTTATATCTCTTACATCCGCCTGATTATTTTCTGTTACTTTGCAGGTTTTTGAAACCAAACGAAACCAAAGATTATTGACATTTTCGTATTTATTACTTATTGATGTACCAAATATTCACACATAAATAAATAAAATATAAAAATAACACACTGAACTTTTCATTATTAGTTGATCACATCACATTTAAGGGCCCTCACACTCTCACTTACCTACAAACATCTACTGGTGACATCACTTGTATTTTGAAGTTATTCAAAAAGACTTGATCGGATTATTTTTTCCACGTGAGTTATGTGTCTTTGTCAACTACTATTATAATTATATTGTTTTTTTGATATTTCTCGGGACCCTATGGTCCTGGACCTTTGAAAGGCATATGAGGGGCCGAAGCCAACTCGCAGAGGCCCGTTAGACGCTTTCAATGGAAATGAGGCACCAACCGACGATTATCCTTGTGCGTACTATGCAAGTGCACCCAAGGACAACCCCCGGTTGGTGTAGGACTATTGCAGGATATGGAGACAAAAAAAAAATTGCGCTATGGGTTTGGATGGCTAAAGTGGACTGGTTATCTAAAACTATGGAAGGACTATGGCCCCTGCCTGACCAATGTTTGATAAATACAATACACGGATAAAATGGCAGGGGGTGACTTGCACACTCAACAATGGGCCCCCGGAAACGGTCGCTAGCACATAGTGTCGTAGCGACAAGGGGGCAACATGTCTTGAGGTGCTTAAGAGGAGTGGAGAGGTATTCCACGGCTATTAGGACAATCCCGGAAGTACGGTCAAGATCCCTACCAGCATCTTACTGGACTACTTCCTTCCTCCGAGCACGTTTGCTCTTGCGAATCTCTACTCAAGCCAGCCAATAAAGGCAAGAATGAGGTGGGAGGTCAGTTCTCGTCAGTGTTCACTCCAGCCGGCCAATAAAGGCAAGCCAGAGATGAGGAACATGACTTCTCCCGGGAGATAGGGTACGTGGGGTCGCTACTGCCCAGCAGCTCGCCACATGCTGCCCTGCGGGTTTCTGTATCTCTCTTGGTCTGGCTCCTCATCCTAGACCTGTTCCGGCAAAGTAACCTCTACCGGCACAGACCTAGAGTTCGGAGCGCGCAAGCCCCATCACGACGTCAACGTAGAGATACGGCGATGGGGTAATTATATTGTTATTATTATAGTGCTATAATATTAATGATATTGTTTTTTCAGACTTCGTCGTCAAGACGCCCCGAGGCTATTTTCTGATGGTTAATAACCATAAGTTCCATAAGAAAAGGCAGAGAGAAGACAGAGTTGAGTGGAGGTGCTCGAAGCGCAAGACCCTTGGTTGCCGGGCCGCTGTCACCACCATCTATCAAGACATCGTGAAGAGAGCTAATGAGCATAATCATGAATAGTTTACATAGGAGAAAACACGGTCACTTGTTCGTTGGCGTAAATAATTACGCCAAAAAACAAAACATGGGGACATAGTAGTGGTAGTACATTATAATTATCGTAAAAAATATTTGGACTTTTAGAGGTATGAGGAACAGGGTGTAAAGTTCAATCATCCTCCATAGAAAAGGGAGGATCCTCCGACCAGACGGGTGTTGTCTGCCAACGGTTGATGTCGGGATGTTATATAGATGCCAGTCGCGCGGTAAACTCTGCTTACGCGATGCAGGATTTGTGTGACCTCAGGTCTTTGTTGCGTAGTTTGCATGTGGCGTAGCTGATGCCGCCACAGACTAGTATCATTAAACCAGGGAAAAACAGAGGAATACGTTTATATGGAATGAACGCCAACGACCTCGTGACCGCGTTTCCTCTTAATGAGGATGCGCTTAGGCAGCCCGAAATTCAAATTATCTTAATTTTTTTGCAGGTCAGTGTCAGGTTGTATGTTGATCAAAATATGATTCGCTGTTGGTAAACATTTGTGCAGTTATTTTACGAAAAATCATTAAGATTTAGTGTAAACCGGGACAGCAAACGTCCATACATCGCGGTCGTCACATTTGAGATCCGCGGGACATATCTTTAGTTTGGGACAACAAAATCTTGCGCAAAAATTTTGTTGGCAGTGTCTGCTCTAGTTTACATTAAACCAATTGAAACAATGGTATTGAAGAAAATAGATCTGGGGACGTTAGTTCCGATTTTTAAATAACGCCAAAACAACTTTGTAGCGCTATTAATAGTCTCGCCACGCCCAAAATTTGCAAAAATCATTTATTTATTTACTTAAGGTTCACCCACAGCACATACATACACATACATATAATAAATCATACGGTAATATTCTAATGTATATGCCAATTACGGGTAAACACAACACTGACAACAAAGACGCCAGATTACCGCTTAGTTGCAAACTTAATTCTAGGTGTACAATGGGTTAAGAAAATCGGATATAAATTTGTTACGAGGAAAGTGAAATTGAAAACAGAGTAATTAATTCATTCATTAACAGCACAGAGAAATAATTTGACTACGTTTCATTGGTGTGTAGGGAGGTCAAGACTCTTGATTTGAACTTCGTTAATTGCATTAGCTTAATCTTGGTTTTTAAAAGACTTTTCAGATACCTAATTGGTATCTATGTATTTTTATCTACCTACTTTTAAATTGATGTTAGCTGTTATTGTGCTTTTTTGGTTTTAAATTCCACATCTTGGGATAACTGATATAACTGATAAAATGGGTTTTTAGAAACAAGGAGTAACTACCAAAATTAATAAATTTGACTTTTAACTGGCGCTGATGAATATTAAAAAATAATCATGGTTTTAAGTTTATAGTTTTAAGTTTATAGTTTTAAGTTTAATATTGTAATGATTTTGAATTATAGTTAAGTACACCTTTATAAAATTATCAGTGATAATAATATTGATCAATAGTACCTATTTATGTATTAATGATGAAATGTGGAATGTCTTGTTTTTCTAGAAATGTCTTGTTTTTCTTTTTTTTTGTGTAGTGGAATGTGTTGCTTTTTCTTTTTTTGTCGTGTTTTCCTTTGTGTTTCTAGAATATTGAAAAAACAAATGAAGTAATGTAAATTGACTTATTATTGAAACTTGAAAATCTTGTAAGTATTCTCAATTTCAGTTAGTGTTTTGCCATTATTTAAAATGACTTTTTCTCGCTTTTGATTTTATGACTCTAGGCATTATGGTGGTTTTAACAAATTAAATAAGTGTATTAACATAAGTTATTTTTTCTAATTAAAAAAGACAATGGGTCTCGTTTAGCGGAAGTTACAGAAATGTAAGTAATAACAGATGAATGCAACTAATCGTAGACATAATGAACTAAACATGGTAACGATAGTTAATTTTAATGTATTTCCGTTTCAGACAAGCATCATTTCTTCATAAAATCTGGGCGGGATAATATTTTGGTCTTAGGTGACGTCAGATACAACAGATATAAAAAAGTTAAAGAAAGGACCTTCTGGAAGTGTGCAATGAAAGGATGCAAAGCGTCTGTCATTACCGCGAAGAATGAAGTTTTACAGTTCAAGAATTTTCATAATCATTAATATTACAATTATCTCGATTGTAGCTCTCGTTAATTATAATTATCGCTCTCACTAATTATAATAATTATAATTAGTGAGTGCGATAATTATAATCGTTCTCACGAATTATAATTATCGTTATCGTTAATAATATAATAATTACTTTATTATCGAACCAAATAACTGCGTTACTAGAGGAGCAGCGTTTTAGTAAGTACTTACTGTCTAAAAGCGAACTAAGCTGTTTTCTCTTAATATTAATTCATAGTGAAATATTAACAGAGTGGTGATCTCAGTTCTGTTGTGTGTTGTGTATAAAAATCATTGTGTTTTGCCCAAAAAAACCTGAGGATAAGTAAAAATAAATTATGGTCAGCTCGGCTGTCATTATGCCGACTGTCGTAACGGCCAATGGCCTGATGGCCGAAAGCCTCGACCAACATCTCTCGAGGCTCTTGTTAGGCAGCTAGATCAAGGTCCTGATCCAGAAGGCAGTACTTCTCGATACGGCTCGTTTTGTGAGGAGATTCCTGTCTCTGCAGCCTTAGGTTCAAGCTACCGGTGGCTAACCACCGGTAGCTTGGACTCTGCTTCCGACACCGGTGGCGTGACCTCTATTTTTTTATATATTTAAATGTTTTTTTTTATATCTTTTTATTTTAAGAAATATTTAAAAATATAGTTAGATAAGAAAGAAAATAAATAAACGGCATAATAATTATGGTCAATATTATTGCTAAATTTAATCGAAAACGAAAAGGTATCTTAAAACCATGAAGTGCATTTAATTAGGTAATCAAATGTCATATTTGTGATGCGCCGATCAGTATTATCGCTCCTGTATTTTCCGTAGGCAGTGTATGTACCAAATTATATACAATTAGTATATTGTACCTAATGTCGGCAAGGCATCTATTGTACTTTTATAGAAAGAACGATATGTATATAAAGTCGCTCCCTCACTGGGAGCGTTCGCTTGTAATGAAACGTTTACCCGCAAACTAACCGTGTTACTTCTACCTATTCAATTATATGTATTAACCTATCCTGTTAGTTTCAACTATCTCTCTACACTATACGCGTCAAACTTTATGGCGGCTGTGAAGTGCGCTACTCGCTGCGCAGTACCGCACCCCGCACCCCCGCTGACACGTGAATTTGTTACTGCGCAGCGACTCGCCTCATGTTCCGAGCCGCCATAAAGTTCGAATCGGGCTGTGCCTAGCAGTTGACAGCCTGCGCAGTCTACTTGCGAAGCCCTAGCCTTTACAGTGGAATCTTGAGGAAAGAATCTTGTTGCATTGTATGAGAATGCTTCCGGCGAGGTAGCGCCTTTATGTGTTTAGTTTGTAAGAATTTTGATTTCTAGCGATCTCAATAGTGTGAAAGAATTTTTGAGAATTTGTATTTAGTACTATTTATTATTAGGTTTTTGTATGTCCTAAGTCTAAGTATGGCCTACAGTGAGCGTGATGATTCTATATAAATCTAGTCTAAACTTTACTGTATTAATGTTTTATGCCCTTGGCAGCATTCCGTGACTCGTTTTTATGAATATTAAATTAAGACATATTTAATTACTTACTGTTTTTTTCTACATTAAGTACCCCTAGTTTAAAACTAGTTAGGTTAGGTTAATTTCCAACAAATACCTACTATTCCTTTACAGTTATTCCATACAGCGTGACCTAAACAGTTCCTTATTTATTAAACTCCCTTTTTATGTTTAATTCCTCAACACAATCAATAATAAATGTTGTATGCCGTCATAAGAACATGTAGATATTTAAAATTAAATGAAAATTTTATATTCTAGAAATATATTTCGTGAACAATCGTTACGGTAACAAGACCCTGGTATTTCTCAACCAACGTTACAATAAGAGCCACGACCGGGAAGGACGGGCGTCATGGCGGTGTGTGAAGAGAAACAATGGCTGCAGGGCAGTGGTCGTCACGTATTTGAACAGTGTCATACAGTTTACAGAACACAATCATGCTGCTCAACTTGTAAAGAAGAGTAAAGAAAAAGCTTGCTAAAGACTAAAACTCAGATGGGGGTACTCCGATGAGCCACATCACAAACGATGCTACATCTCTAGTCCTGCTCAAGAGAATAGAAATAGAGATGTAGCAGGTGTTATTATAAAGATGCAATAACACCTGCACCATTAAAGATGTTTGTGAGGCATATGCTAACGCTGTCGGCGTGGCTGAATTGTGCTCGACGCTAATATAAGATATGAAAATGGAACCATTGACACGAAGAAGAAGGAATATTCCGTGTGTGGGATGATAAGGCCGAAGCGGTGATAACCAATACGGTGATCAGAGAAAGAAAGAAGTAAGAAAGAAAATAATAAATTTATTTGACTCAGACACAGAAACCGACCACTACTTGAAGTGGTTTCACCATTTCGTGCATGTATGGTACTTACACGCATCCCGTCAGGCCACACTGACGCAGTTTCACCTGCTCAGATTGTCTTCTCGTTAAATGATTTTTATTAACATCCATGTTTTATAAGTACACAGTGTAATTCAGCCTTTTCTTGTCTTCGAAGCTTATTTTACTTTAGTCATAAATCACTCCGTTATAAAGTCAAGGTAAAACTTGACTTTATAAATAAACTAGCTTCTGCCCGCGACTTCGCCCGCGTGAAATTTCTTGTTTTAACATAAAATATGTCCTATGACACTCGGCAGTACTGTAGCTTCCCATCAGTGAAAGAATTTTCGAAATCGGATCAGTAGCTCCGAAGATTAACTCCTACATACACAAAACAATTCACCTCTCTATAATATTAGTATAGATGTGTGTAGCATTACATATTGTGCCAACTTTTTTAGGGTTTATTTTTTGTACAATAATAAGTACGGATACCGTGCTTATTCACTCATAATTTTAAAAGCTTTTTGAACATTTACCTATGTGTATTTGTAGGGTATCTATGCTTGTATTATGTTATAAATCTTATTATTAATTATACAAATCAATTTTATGAACTTGGGTAGGTACATATTTAGTTATAAAATAATAAAAGTAAATAGGTATTAATTTCCCATACGTATTAAATAATATTTTTTTTTAAATAAAATTAATTAATAAAATGTTGTGATTAGGTGATAAATGTAATTGTCTCAGTAATGCATGTTGCCTCAGTTGATAGATAGTACCTATGTAATAATATATGTATGTTTCATAAACAAAAATAAAATGTATTTAATGTGTATATATTTTTTAATATTCTGATACAGTGGAACCTGGTTAAGTGCTAAATGGGCCCTAGTTATATGAGAAACCTCTACTTCTGATAATTACAATGAGGACCCGACACTTTTGCGTTGGAATACCTACCCTCTGTTACTGGGAATAATTTAACCTTTATAACTGTGAATGCATTTTTTTGTTAGATTTTTTCCATTTTTACCTCTCTAATGCACACACACACACACACTGTAGTTCAATAGCCTCTGAATATAGGACAACTAATAATAATTTATCGTTTTGAATATTGGTCTGTACAGCTCGCGATGCCTTTGTCCTGTCCTCTATAAATTATAAACGGTACATTTCGACATGCCTTAGCGGGGGCCTCTGTAAGTAAGACAACTGTCATTTAAAACCTGACTATTTGGGAAACTGGATACAAGAGAAACCTGTTTAAGTGATAAATAATCCTAGGGTGGGGCCTAAAATTATTTATCTCTTAAACAGGTTAACACAAGGCAGTGTAATCTGCCACACTGCCACTGGTTACACTGCCTTGTGTCGGCACTGGCTATAAGAAATTAGCCCAAACCCGTGTGAAAAATCGTCAAGATTCATATCCACATATTGGGCTGACTGCCCAGGGTGCGGCCGATCGTGGTGATTCTCTTAAAGGACTTCAGGCATTTGAAAGGAAAACTAAAACAAGGTTTCTAACTCTCAGTCCATCTTATAGTATTTTAAACTTGGCTACGCTAGTGACTGGTCGCTGCGGAGTGTTATGTGCGATTTACGTTCACCGGATCAGCCAGAGGAGAAAACTTTCGATGTGCTCGTAAAGCTGGTGAAAGACAATGTAGAACCTGAGAAATCAGAAATAGCCGAAAGGCATATTTTCAGGCTGTGGAAGCAGCGGCAGGGTGAAAGAAATCGTTCTTGCCTACAAGGTTTGAAACATCTGGCTAATAATTTCGGTGCATCACTAAAGGTCAACCTCCAGCGGGGCTTGTGGCTAAGTAATAACAGCTGCACGGGTCGATCGATCAGGTTAAGCTACGCAGGCCACGGTTGGTCCGTAGATGGGTGACCATCGTTACATACCAAGACCCCTCCGTGCCTCGGAAAGCACGTTAAGCCGTTGGTCCCGCCTGTCATTCGTGAACCTTTGACAGTCGTAACGGGTCGTCAGAAGCTCGAAATTCTGACAACCAGTCTTACCAAGGGGTATCGTATTACCCAGTAACTGTGTTATGGAGGTCAGATAGGCAGTCGCTTCATATATAAAAAAAAAAAAAAGTTTATTTCTCACCATTTAAACTTACAGTTACTCAATTAGGTACAAGTGTACAAGTAGATAAAAATAAAATACGGTATTCAGCTGCATCCGGTTAGACTGGAGACCGACTCCAACATAGTTGGGAAAAGGCGAGGCAGATGATGATAGGTGGCTCAGAAAGCATACATATCTATTTACATATGTATTTTTCTGTTCCTTTCTTCTTGTTTGTTTATATGTGTGTACATAAACTGTTAAATAAATAAATATCTAAATAAAATGTATAATTATTTACAGGGCCAACATTTGTACAAACCACTCGTGGAAATCTTGTGCTACTCTATAAAGGATATAAATTCAACCAGGCCAATAAGAATAAAAATAACGTCGTATTATGGCGCTGCAACCAGAAGAATTTAGGATGCAAAGCGACTGTCCACACTCAAGGCGATGATATTGTCGTTACATATATGAATAAACATACTCATACTTAATGTATTTTATTTTAATTCTGCATCCTAGTGTGCACAGGAGCTCCACGACCTGATCCCACCGCCCTTTTACTACCGGACTACTAGACGTACTGCAGGGTACCATCCGTACTTGGATTATATCCCGGCTCGGCGTACTAAGCGCTTCTCCTCCACATTTATTATGCGCACAGTCAAAGTGTGGAACTCTCTGCCAGCGTCTGTGTTCCCTTCCACATATAACCCGTCTGCCTTCAAAGCAAGAGTGAACAGGCATCTTCTGGGCACGCTCGTTCCATCATAGACCTCATCCATCGCTTTCCATCAGGCGTGATCGAGGTCAAGAGAAGGCCCATTCAGCGATTTAAAAAAAATCTTAAGCCATGATTTCTTATGATCTATTCGATAGGTAACAGAAATTTAGACTTGCTTCTAAAATGTTGTATTTTCTTTTCTTGTTGTATCGTCTGTCATTACAGCGAAGAATGAAGTTTTACAGTACAAGAATTTTTATAATCATTAATATTACAATTATCTCGATTGTTGCTGTCGTTAATTATAATTATCGCTCTCACTAATTATGATAATCGTTCTCACGAATTATAATTATCGTTATCGTTAATAATATAATAATTACTTTATTATCGAACCAAATAACTGCGTTACTAGAGGAGCAGCGTTTTAGTAAGTACTTACTGTCTAAAAGCGACCTAAGCTGTTTTCTCTTAATATTAATTCATAGTGAAATATTAACAGCGTGGTGATCTCAGTTCTGTTGTGTGTTGTGTATAAAAATCATTGTGTTTTGCCCAACAAAATCTGAGGATAAGTAATAATAAATTATGGTCAGCTCGGCTGTCATTGTGCCGACTGTCGTAACGGCCAATGGCCTGATGGCCGAAAGCCTCGACCAACATCTCTCGAGGCTCTTGTTAGGCAGCTAGATCAAGGTCCTGATCCAGAAGGCAGTACTCCTCGATACGGCTCATTTTGTGAGGAGGTTCCTGTCTCTGCAGCCTTAGGTCCAAGCTACCGGTGGCTAACCACCGGTAGCTTGGACTCTGCTCCCGACACCGGTGGCAGCGGACCTCTATTTTTTTATATCTTTTTATTTAAGAAATATTTAAAAATATAGTTAGATAAGAAAGAAAATAAATAAACGGCATAATAATTATGGTCAATATTATTGCTAAATTTAATCGAAAGCGAAAAGGTATCTTAAACCTCCATCCTTATCCTGCATGCTTAATTTGCATGTATACGCATGTTTTGACAAATAAAATTATTTTTATCTTTAAAACCATGAAGTGCGTTTAATTAGGTAATCAAATGTCTTATTTGTGATGCGCCGATAAGTATTATTGCTCCTGTATTTTCCATAGGCAGTGTATGTACCTAATTATGTACAATTAGTATATTGTACCTAATGTCGGCAAGGCATCTATTGTACTTTTATAGAAAGAACGATATATATATAAAGTCGCTCCCTCACTGGGAGCATTCGCTTGTAATGAAACGTTTACCCGCAAACTAGCCGTGTTACTTCTACCTATTCAATTATATGTATTAACCTATCCTGTTAGTTTCAACTATCTCTCTACACTATACGCTTCAAACTTTATGGGGGCTGTGAAGTGCGCTACTCGCTGCGCGGTACCGCACCCCGCACCCCCGCTGACACGTGAATTTGTTACTGCGCAGCGACTCGCCTCATGTTCCGAGCCGCCATAAAGTTCGAATCGGGCTGTACCTAGCAGATGACAGCCTGCGCAGTCTACTTGCGAAGCCCTAGCCTTTACAGTGGAATCTTGAGGAAAGAATCTTGTTGCATTGTATGCGAATGCTTCCGGCGAGGTAGCGCCTTTATGTGTTTAGTTTGTAAGAATTTCGATTTTAGCGATCTCAATAGAGTGGTGTGAATGAATTTGTGAGAATTTGTATTTAGTACTATTTATTATTAGGTTTTTGTGTGTCCTAAGTCTAAGTGTGTGATCGTGATGATTCTATATAAATCTACTCTAAACTTTATTGTTATAATGTTTTTTGCCATTGGCAGCATTCCGTGAATATTACATTGAGACGTATTTAATTAGCTACTGTTTTTTTCTACATTAAATACCCTAGTTTAAAACTGGTTAGTTATTCCTGGAATTTCCAACAAATACCTACTATTCCTTCACAGTTATTGCATACATCGTGATCTAAATAGTTTCTTATTTATTAAACTCCCTTTTTATGTTTAATTCCTCAACACAATCAATAATAAATGTTGTATGCCAAAAACATGTATTTAAAATTTTATATTCTAGAAATATATTTCGTGAACAATCGTTCCGGTAACAAGACCCTGGTATTTTTCGACCAATGTTGCAATGAGAGCCACGAACGAAGGAAGGATGGGCATGCGTCATGGCGATGTGTCAAAAGGAAGAGTGGCTGCAGAGCAGTGGTCGTCACGTATTTGAACAGTGTCATACAGTTTACAGAACACTATCATCTTGCAAAGAAAACTAAGGAAAGACTGACTAAAGGCTATTATTCCGTATTAGTTTGTTTATGGATTGTCAAGATCGAAGCGGATACGGTGGCGAAAAGAACACTAAGTAATTGAAGCAAATCTTCGAAACAGTTCCACCATTTCGTACATGCGCATGGATCGCATCACACAAAACTGACGCAGTTTCGTCTGATTGGCCTCTCTTTAAGGGATTTTTAATTTCCTGTTTAATAATGAGTACACAATGTACTTAAGCCGTTTCTTGTCTTCAAAGATTATTTTACTTTAGGAATGTACCTTGAGTTTATAAATAAGTGTGCGTAGCATTATTGTATTTATTATGCTAACTTTCGTAGTTTTTTTTTTTTTTGTAAAATAATAAGTACGGAAAAAATCTTTATATGCTCATGATTTAAAAAAAGCTTTTTTGAGCTTTCACTGATGGGTTCTTTGCCTGTGTTAGTAATTATGTAATAAATCTCGTGATTATTAAAATAAATTTTATAAACTTGGGTAAGTGCATATTTATAAATATTAAAGGAACGTATTATACTAACATACATTTAAAATAATTTATTTTTTGTTTTTAAAATATGAATTACTCCCACATATAAATATAATATATCATAGTAATATTATAGTAGACAATAAAATGTTTCCAATCATGTTTGTTTTATAATAATTATATTGATATTATTCTGCTTTTGTATCGGCACGGGCTAAAATACATTAGCCCAAAAACGTGTGAAAAATCATCAAGGTTTCTAAGCTGTCTTCCCAGGGTGCGGCCGATCATGGTAGCTCTCTTAAAGGATTTCAAGCTCCTGAAAAGATAATTGTAATAAGGTCTTTAACACTCAATCCATTAATTTGTGACTTAAATGTTTTAAACTTTTATAGGTGGCTCAGAAAGAGGGGCTTGTGGCTAAGTAATAATGCCGCACGGGGCGACCGATCAGGTCCGTGGATGCGTGACCATATTTACTTTCCGAGACCCCTCCGTGCCTCGGAAAGCACGTTAAGCTGTTGGTCCCGGCTGTCATTCGTGTTTCTTTGACAGTCGTTACGGGTCGTCAGAAGCTCGAAAGTCTGACAACCAGTCTTACCAAGGGGTATCGTATTACCCAGCAACTGAGTTATGGAGGTCAGATAGGCAGTCGCTTCATATAAAATACGGTATTCAGCTGCATCCGGTTAGACTGGAGACCGACTCCAACATAGTTGGGAAAAAGCTAGGCAGATGATGATAGGTGGCTCAGAAAGCATACATATCTTAATAAAATGTATAATTATTTACAGGCCCAACATTTGTACAAACCACTCGTGGAAATCTTGTGCTACTCTATAAAGGATATAAATTCAACCAGGCCCATAAGAATAAAAATAACGTCGTATTATGGCGCTGCAACCAGAAGCATTTTGGATGCAAAGCGACTGTCCGCACTCAAGGCGATGATATTGTCGTTACATATATGAATAAACATACTCATACTTAATGTATTTTATTTTAATTCTGCATCCTAGTGTGCACAGGAGCTCCACGACCTGATCCCACCGCCCTTTTACTACCGGACTACCAGACGTACTGCAGGGTACGATCCGTACTTGGATGATATCCCGGCTAGGCTTACTAAGCGCTTCTCCTCCACATTTATTATGCGCACAGCCAAAGTGTGGATCTCTCTGCCAGCGTCTGTATTCCCTTCCACATATAACCCGTCTGCCTTCAAAGCAAGAGTGAACAGGCATCTTCTGGGCACGCTCGTTCCATCATAGACCTCATCCATCGCTTTCCATCAGGCGTGATCGAGGTCAAGAGAAGGCCTATTCAGCGAATGAAAAAACAATCTAAAGCCATGATTTCTTATGATCTACTCGATAGGTAACAGAAATTTAGACTTGCTTCTAAAATGTTGTATTTTCTTTTCACTTCTACAACTTGCAAAGAATAATGATCCTCTTTCTCTAATCCCTTACAATACCAAAGAGTATCCTTAATAGAGTGCCCTTGTTCCTGTTGACTGCCTCAATTTGACTGTCGCATGCACCACTGCTGAACATGAGGTCCTGGGTTCGATTCCTAGTTCGGGCTGTGTTATTGGGTTTTCCTATCTGGAATTTCCCAGTAGCAGCCTGCAGTCTGGATTTATGCCCGGTTGATGGCAATAGGCTCGCCCCCTATTACATGGCACTTAAACATAACTGGCGAAATGTGGGTGTACTATAGGTACACCTCTGCTCAACCCTTCGGGGAAACAAGGCGTGATGTAAGTCATGTTAAGTTCTTATACTTACTAGTCGAAGAATTTGTCATTGTTGTCAATGAAACTGATGTAAAGTTTCAATGACTTTACCATTGAGGTTTAAAAAGGTTGAAATCGTCATTAAAACGAATATTTTCAATAATAACATTTTCTTTCTTATTTTTGTACCACTTTTCTTTAGTGTACTGTTGATATTTTGTCTATTGTAGTATTTCTAAATAATTCCAATAACTGTTCTGGGGCCATAGGATGTGTTGGAGCCATCATTGTTCCAGTGTGAGAGAGAGATGGAGCTGTATAGGACCAGGAGAACCATCCCTTTTTCGCTATAGAATAATGATGGTTTTAACACAGCGCAATACGGTTATTTCTATTAAAAATTGAAAGAAAGGTGCGCTCAACGAGTTATTTTGCCATTTGCAGAAGAAGCTACATTTGTTAAGAACTCGCGCGGCAATTTAATGTTACTTTATCGTGGGCAGAAGTACTGTAGGGATCGCGCTAAGAAGAATTCTCATGTTGCGTGGAGATGTAGCAAGAAGAAGGCCAGGTGTAGGGCCACTGCTACTACCGAAGGCTCTGTCGTTGTTCATTCCTACGATGTACATAATCATACGTAAAATACATTTAATGCACACTTGTATATTTCGGGCTTGCCCAAGTTATTTCGGTTTTTACTAGAATTATTTTAGTACTTGTTGAAGTGACCAACTTTCATTTAGTTATTCTTAAAGAAGTAGTAAATACCTGTGTTAAGTTTATTTATTCTGTTGACGGGAACGACTAAGAAGTTGAATTTATTTTTTCAGTAGTTCAGCAAACAAGCTTTTTTTGTAAGATTTTTATTAATTGTTAAGAAGTAACCAATTAAGTTTAGTTGATTTAATGTTAAATATGAATTGAAGACTGAATAATTTGATTAGGAAACTACATGTGCCTAGTGATAGAAGTTATTAAAAAAAAATACTGTAACACAAGTTTTTGAAAGGAAATGAAACTATATTTACAATATATTTTGTTGTGACTGTATTTTTCTACTACTTGCCAATAAAAGTTATAAAGTACAACGAAAATAATTGTGATTTTTGAACTTTCAGTAATGCTTTCGTCAATGCTGCTGGACATACATAATTTTTGAGTAAAAACTTAAATAAAACTTTGATTTATTTATTTATCAGTTTATGTACACACATAGAAACAGACAAGAAGAAAGGAACAGAAAAATACGTACAAAGGTGATGCTTATTTCTAAAGAAATCTTTTCTAGCATACCTGCGATAGGAAAGTAGATAAAGAGATGTAGACAGCCTGTGTAAGAGTAAAAGAGAAAACTAAATACATAAAATCAAAAACGATACACTAATATGAGTATATACAAATATATATAAACATACAATATGAGTACATACATATACATACTTACATACAAACATACTTTTCTGCTTATTACTTTTCAGGTTCAAAAGCAGACAACCTAAAAACGCTTCCATTCAACGAAACCGACCTTACAACACTTCCTAATACCCTAGAAGCAAATCAAAGTTTGAATAACAATGCTAGAAGATCTGCTGACAGATATCTTTGTAATCGATTTCAAAGCCTAACAGCTATAACTGGTTCAACAGTCTTAACTCTTCACTCACATAACACCTCCACCCTCTTTATCTCTATTTAATTTGAAAATGAGTCCAGTTGCATTTTTACACAGTTCTTACAAAATTGTTATATGTGCACTCCTTGGCTGCCATGGTACAATTTGCTACTTAGTTTGCAAGTCAAGGTTTTAAAACTGTGCACTTTTTATAACTCTGAGTCACAATTATTTTTATTACAGCAAAATCATCAACAAGAAGAGCACGCAAAAAACGAACGAGAAACGTATCGAAATGGCAGAGAAATGTTGCGAAAAAGGCGAGATTACTGGGACAGTCCTATATTTCTCTTACAGCTAAGAAAAACAAAGAAATTGAAGCCCGGGTTTTAAAGCCATCCTGCCAATGCAGAGCTAGATGCTACAAAAAATTAAGCGGAGGAGAGAGAATAGAATTTTTTATGATTTTTGGTCGGAGCGAAATAATTGGAGGCAAAGAAGACAATATGTAACAGACAGAGTGACACAGAAGCCCAAGGTTAGAACAAGAGCGCAGAGTTGTTTCGGAACTGATAAAAAGAAGTACAATTATTTCTACAGCCTGAAAATAAATGACGAAATCATAGATACGTGCAAGGTTATGTTTCTCAATATGCTTTCAATCGGAGAAAAGTTTGTCATGATTGCAGTTAACAAAAAGTATGAATTAAATGAGAAAGAGCGGTGTAATTCAGAAAATGACAGCAGTGAATAACACTTACGAGACATCCGTTGTTGATCTCAATTCCTCTGAACCTTTACCTTTAGGGGTATAACATGTTTTAATCTTTGCTGATTCCGACACACCTGTCAAAAGAAGTTTGTCGTATGATCAGAACGGTTTTATTCTGACAATTTATGTTCTTATTTATTTTTTAAATTAGCTGATTAGTTTAATTAATCGTCCGATTAAAGCTAATTGCAGATCAATATTCTGTTCTTTACTTTTCAGGCCATACAAAAAGAAGATTTTTTTCACGTTGAATGGCTTTTTCTTTCTACCTTCTGAAAATAATAGTTATTTATTTATTTTTATATGTTCGCGGTCGATTTTGGGATTCCATAGTTTCTATAACTTAGGTAACGGTTTATGGATATATTTAATTCCTTCAAATAAGTGTAAGTAGTTTTAATTCTTTTGTGTGTTGTGATCTATCATTTATTTTGATATTACACTTACAGAATTCGTAGCATCGCTACTTCGGGCCCGATTCTGTACGAGAGAGACCACAAACATATACATTGGAGGGCAGAAATTCTTCAGACATTCTCGATCTCTCGTTGGCAACAGGATAAGATGGACGTGTGCTAAGAAACACAAGCACAAATGTAAAGCCTCTGCTGTTACCATCGACGGGATTGTGGTTTCTACTACAGGCTTGCACTCCCATACTTAAATTGCACTGGAAATATACTCATTGCCTGCTTGTCGAATCGATGCGAATCGATCAATCTCTTCGTTATAGGATTCAAGTGCTACACTATTTTTGTTAAAGATGCTTTTTTGTTATAACTTATTTATTCTACGGAAATGATTTTGAATCTATTTTGAGCTTATGAGGTTTAAATCTTCATCAATATAATAAAAATGAAATGCTGTTCGTTGGTAAGCGCATCGCTTGAGAATGGCTGGACCGATTTCGCTATTTTTTGTTTTAAAATGTTTTTTTTTTATTTGGGTTATTGTGTTCTTACGGAAAGAAAATTTGGAAAAGATTCCCGGAAAATTTAAAAAACGGGAAAAGTGAACGTCCTTTTTTCAATGGGCTTTTTGTGGGACAGGACAACGTTTGTCAGGTCAGCTAGTCTTAAATAAAATTGAGTGCTTTAAACTCAGTTGTAGCTGAGTATAGAAAATGTAACTTGCTAATATCAAGATCTTTTTTCGAGAACCATCTAGATATTATATTTAAGAGAATAAGGACTACGTGAATTTATAATTTCACCCTTCGGTGCGTGTTGCGGTCGTAGAGACTTTGTTAAGAATTTTGACGTGCCTTGAAAGTTCTGAACTATTTATGAAGAAATATCAAAATTGTAATTTTATCATTAAACGTAGGATTTGTCAAGTAATTAAGATATTATCTACAAGTTGGAATCTAATGGAACTTTATAATATTTACAAAAACTTAGAATGGGACCCCAAGGAGATACAATTATAGTACCTACCTTTGTTATTTCAATATGACCTACCAATTAAAATGGTAGAATGTCGAATTATTTCGAAGCAGGCAATTTAAACTTATTAGGTGTTTACGTAAGAATCACAGTGATTTGATCATATTTTTATAATATTTAATGTAATAAATTGCACATTCCAAATATGTAATTACATAATCTATGTAAGTTTCGTTAAATGTTTGAGATAATGTAATAGTTGTTAATAAAATGATAAAGAAATGTTACCAAAGGAGCTTTGAAATTTACTGGTCAACAGACTCATCATATTTTATTTCTTTTAATTTTTGTTAAATATTTAACAGTGTGTAATATTAATAAATATTAAAATGTAGTATTATTTGTAATTATTATCTTGTAATGTTGGATATTCCGGAAAGTATTGTTTTATTAAATCAACTAAGTATTGGTATTTAGTGATAATAAAAATAATTATAAGTAGGTCGTGTATATGTATGAAATATGTTTACAGTTTGTCTTTGCTTGTTTGTTTTTATATTTTGCACTTTTGTTTTTTTGTTTTGAAGGTGCTTTTGTTTTATTATAAGGTCACATTAATATGATACATGTTTCGATGACATTGATGTTTTTACAAAATCCTCTAAGTATTTTAAAAATAAATCTTTTAAATCGTCAGTATTTCAATTTATAATCGGTGTTATTTTTTTTAATATAAATGATATTGATGCTGAAAAAAAGTAAGATCGTACAGATTTACCTCGTCACCTTTATCCCTGCATGCAAGCATTTTTATTTTATTTACATTTGACCCTTTCTGATCCAGCATAGCTTATTATGTCTGTCTCTTTCAGGCATGCTAATAAAAATGACCAGAGGCGCACACTTCCTGTATGCTCTCGGGTACATTTATAATAGGAAGCACAGTGCGAAAGACAACAAGTTGCGATGGTACTGTACGCGCTACCATCAGGGGTGCAGGGCGGCCGTACTCACTACTTCCGCATATCTCGTCACGGATCCCATTGGCGAACACCAACACGACCCTCCGAAATTAATGCGTTCGGCCGCCGGGATTTATCATATCATAGGAGAGAATTATTGTTAAGCACAGTTGAGAGAATCTAGGTATATTGGATGACTTGTGGGGGGGAGGAGGCTTCTAGAATTAAGACAAAAAAGTACGTACAAAGCTGGACTTCATCGTTTTATGATCTCAGTTCTAGCAAGGGTAAGTTTTCTCTACTAATATTATAATTCAAAGTCGTGATATTCGTGGGGCTAGATTAAGTTAGATATCTACTAACTGAAACATTAGTCTTTGTAAAATAAAACATTTTTTTAAAATGTTTAAATGTTTTTAAAGCATGAAGTTTTATGAGAGCGTGTTTTTTTTTGTTTAATGAGTTGCATGGTTTTATGTTTTATGAAGTTTTAGTTTTACTTCATACTTTATTTATTGCACATCATTGGAGAAAGCATCAATAATATTGAAACTTAGGTAGGTATAGTTGTAAGAGCGTTTTCGCACTGCGTCCGATTCGAATCCCAGGAATAACAGTCCGAAGTGCTCGCATTTGTATCAAAGGTTGCGCACTGGATCCAAATTCCATCCGTCCAAATTTAGAACATTTTCATTTCGGACGGAAATCGGATTTCGAATTCGAATTCGGATTGGATGCAGTGCGGAAAGGCTCTAACTGTTAGATGACGGGGGCTTAACTCATTTACCAGAGTTAACACTTTTTTGAACATTCATACTCGTAGAATAACAAATACAAAACAAGAATTAACAAAACATTTATTAAATATTATTACTCTTCTATTTACAAAGCGCATTATTTAATCGGATGGACTGTAAATGTGATTATTGATGATGTGCAATATTTAAAAAATAAAACAAAACTTTAAAATAATTTATAAGGACGTGTTCTAGACAGAATACTCAGCTGCTATAGTTTATTAAAAAAGGACATTTAAGATACCGGTAGTTAATTAAACATTATAATTCAAACCATTTTAGAATAGCGATAAATTGTTTTTGTAAGTTAACGCTTTTAATAATTAAACGTATTGTGAATCTTACAGTTTGTTGTCACTATTACCTTAGTGCCTTCGAGCAAGGCAAGGTTGTGAGCCACATACACATACAAAAAGACCTGTAAACACATAAATAATAGCAGAATCAGCCTTTTAACGTTCCCACTGCTGAAACATAGGCCTCCTCTCTGTAAGAGGGCGTGGGCCATAATCCACCACACGGCACAGTACGTGCTGCTGGATGTCACATGTCTTGAAATTAGGACATGCCGGTTTCCTTTACCGTTTTGAGAGCATCGTCCACTATTGTACCTACATAATTGAAAAGCTAGGGAAAATTCAATGAAAGTCTTCTTTATGAAGGGCAAAGAAAGAACCTGTGATGCCTTTTGGATTGCTGATGTCCACAGGTGGAGTTGACCACCATCAAGTAGATCTCCTGACAGGTGTCAGTCAGTCTCTAGCAGGCAAAAGACGCTAACTCGATAGTTCTTTTTACACAGTGTCACAAGGAAGGACTAAGCATCAACTGGAAAAACTGGAAGGTCACAGAGCAACACGAAAGAGATGCCGCTTTTGCTATCAACGACTCTCTTTGGAGGTCCCACCCCGCGCTGCCAGTAGAAAAGCTGAACGCACCAATACTTGTTGTACTGGGTGTAAAGACAAACCCGTTATGTGCTTGAAATGTTTTAATGATCAACATCATCATTAATCTTCATTGGAAGCCCTGTTCCACCCATTTTTCAATATAGGCCTGTTAAATATTCATTTAATGAAAATCTTGCTGCTGAATTGGGCAATTTTTCTTTACATACATAACGCCTTCTTCCCATGGGGGTAGGCAGAAACTACAGAACGCCACCTGCTAAGATCCTTACATACTCCTATTGCTTCATTTACGTTCATACATCTGAAACACAATTCCTGTAACTAAAAACGTTCAAAGTCTAGTCGCAATCTCATCTCAGCGACAATCAAATGTAAGAACTTGTCAAAAATGTAGGGAAATTGGAGGTATTTTTGACATATTGAGACAGAGATCAGACTGTGAACTTCTTAAAATTACGGGAATTGCCCCCCAGGTCATATACGCACGCCGGTTGCGAGTACTACGCACCTGACCATTCTGAAGAATATCACCAACAAGGTGACTATACATATGTATTTCAAGCTTGGGCGTCCCTTCGCACCGTTTCCACTCACATCTGCCTTGTAAATACCTTTTGATAGTCGCCTTTCAATCCTCCTCTCAACATGACCAAACCATCTAAGCATACTCTTTTCAATTTTTGTCACTACATCTATCATCTATTTTTCTTTAATTTCTAATTTCATCAACAAATCGTTTCGGTTCAGTGCCTTAAGATCGTTTTTGTAGAACATTAAAAATTATTGCATGTTAACCCTCAGAGTCCTTGCTTCATTCACTCCTACTTTTCTAAAAACTAACACTTTAATTCTTCTTCCAGCTAAACTAATAAAAACAGGGAAATATACATCTCTGCTTGCTCATGGGTACCTGTACAATCGCAAGCATAATGTCAGGGACGGGAAGTGGGGCTGGTATTGCACTCGGTACCACCACGGATGCAGGGCTTCTGTAGTCACCAGTGAGGACCTGGTCATTAAAGCTTTGCATGGGGAACACGATCACTCATCTCCGCAGTTACTTTCTAAGTTTTTTTTTAGGCTGTAAGCTTGCTGATTTTTGTATCTTGGATAAGAAGTATAATATACAAAGTGTAATTTTAATCACTGTTAGTCTCTTAAGGGGTCATTGTACTCATCATTATGAACAACCTTTACTATGGGACCAAACCTGAAATTGCGAAAAAAAATCAGCTTTTCCCTTCATTAATGTTCGCATAACTCGTCAAAATGTAGGGAACACCTGATATTTTTTTTCGCGATTTCGGGTTTGGTCCTATAGTAAAAGTTGTTCATAATGTTAAGTACAATGACCCCTTAAGTGGTTAACGGTGATTAAAATTTCACCTTGTATTGCTAGGGTATGTACAGTACACGCGGCAGTTCATTAGAAAATACTTATAGCTGTACAAAAATCTTTTGGGGCGTGGCTAAAATCGGAATACAAGCCGCCATCTTGTTTTTAAATACATTTCACAAAACAATTGCACAAATGTTCACCCATAGCGCCTAACAACGTATTCGAGCGCATGTATCGTTGTACCCTGGAATTTAATTATAGTAACATGGAGGTTTTCTTTCTAACTTTATAGATTTAAAATAAAATTATGTTGTAGTAATTACGACTAAAACTACTGCTAAGGGCTGATTTAACCTAAGTCAGATATCTTTTATCCGCGGAATAAAATTGACGTCTGACAGTTTTTCCAAATAAATCTGCCAAAAATTTAAAGTTTATTCGCTGGATTAGACTTATACTAAGTATAAAAGTTTGGTCGAGTTCGCCCTAAATGGTTTAACTACTAATTGCATTCTTTAAGATACTAATGAACTCGAACGCTTACTGCATTTGTGTGCAACTGTTTGTTTAAATATGTAGGGATTCTTTTTTTTAGCACCTATAAGCCTGATTTTATTCTAGTCAATATTTAAAATAACTATCAGGAATGCGAGTCACTCATGCGTACAATAAAATGAAGTGTAAATTAATATTATATTACTTACTCCAATAGCACAACCAACAATTAAAACCCAAAACATGCTTTCTGATTTGTTTTCGCATCAGAGATTCATAGTCTAAAGCCTGTCAAATAATTAAGGCCCGCTTGCACCAAAAATCACTAAATGCGTTTAGCGCTAAACTTAATATTTAGAACATGATATTTTCTCTGTTATCTTCAAACGATTGACAGAAACAGAATGATGTTTTAAATACAACATAAAACATACATAATCAGCCTATAACGTTCCCACTGCTGGGACACAGGCCTCCTCTAGCGGTAAACGTAGTGCAAACGGACCTACGTATACATTTACATTTTAAAAAGATTGCTTGTTGACCTACCGTTATTGTGTACAGGTACACTAATTAACAATTTATATTTGACCGTAAGATTATTAGGATAAGATATAATATAAGGCCAAATACATTAAATTTATAGAACATAATACGTAAATACTATAATTAGAAAAAGTATTTCATATGATCATGCATGACGTATTTATTCTCAAATAATGTACAAATATAACAAAATGTGTGTGTACCTGTATGATTATATTTTGAATCAACATATTTGACATTATTTTGTTTTATTTCGTTAGTTTATTGTTTTATATCATTTGAATTCAAATTAACTGTTTATCAGTTTATTTCGTACTTTTGACTGTCTTGCTAACGGTGACTATAAATGGTGTAATGACTTGTCCAGACGTTGAGCTTCCTACCATGCTTGAGCTACGCGCCCCCTCCACATTAATGATTGATTAAGCTCAATCCAAACATATTTGATTATAACTATACATACATAACAAAATATAATTTCAGACGAGCCCATATTCATCACTCCTGCGTATGGTCAACCAAAACTACAAATTGGACGCTACAGGTTCATTAAGGACCGTGAAAGGGACAACGGGAAGACTAGATGGCGCTGTTCTAAGAAAAACTCTAACTGTCTCGCATCAATCACTACTGTAGAAAATGTTATAGTCAAGTTTGGGCGTGAACATAATCATTTTTAGTAAAATCTGAAACTGTATCTTCTCAATTCGTGTGTACATAATATTGTAGTTTTTTTTCTACTTATTGGTCCATCCTACATTAATCATATTAAATTATTTCAATAAAAACGTTAGTGCAAAATTCTAAAATACGTAATCTTTCACTTCTCAGTTATCTTTTTAGTTTTTCTTTTACGTAATAATAATGTAACGCAGCTAAAAGAAAACAAATACAACTAAGTAGCGGTATTGAAGATCTTAGAGCTTTTTTAAGTAATTTCTTCCTCAGTCTTAGGCCGAGTTCTATAAACGTTACAAGAGGATCAGTCCGAGCCACAGTCTGTAAGTCCATCTGCCTGCCTTTTCCCAACTACGTTGGGGTCGGCTACCAGTCTAATCGGATGCAGCTGAATACCAATATTTGACATGGAGCGACTGCCTATCTAACCTCTGGGCACGATATTAAGTGTCCCATTGTTTGTAGAACAGCACCATATTTACGCTCCAGAGCGGAGTCATCTGTGAATTTCCACCTGAGCAGGTTTTCCTTGCTTCGGCGAACCTGGGTCCGGAGTCTATTTACAGACTTCCAGGTAAGCCAAGGCAAGTCATGTCCAGATGGGAGATTTTCAGCAGGATGTTGTATTGTACCTGCTGTTTATGTTTATTATCTCTGTGTTATTATTTATTTATTGTAAATAGGATGTATATCTGGATAATACACGATATAATTTCATTTTTCTTACAGGCCAGATGATAAACCTAGGCAGAGCTGAAGCCCTTCACGCTCTCGGTTACACTTACAATCGCAAGCAGTGCGCGAGGGACAACAAGTGGCGCTGGTACTGCTCTCGGTACCACCACGGATGCAAGGCAGCTGTCATGACCAACTCCGACCTACTCGTCACTGACTGTTTGGGTGAACACACCCATGTGCCTCCGAAATTATTCTTTATCTCCAAGGGCCGTTATGCAATACAATCTTGAATTGTCTGGTGATACTTCACTGATATGATGGGTGTCTTTTATTATAACTTTTTAATTCCTTACTGTTTTTGTGACGTCAGTAAAAAAAATAGTCTTATGGTTTTTGAAAATTTGGAAATAGTATTTAAACATGCTTAGTGAACGCACAAAAGACCACCACAGTTCGCTCGACGTTGATCTTATTTAGATATGAATCTTTTTAAATTCTATGAGTTTTGCCAACGAATTTACAATAATTATGTATGAATATGAAAAACTGTTCTTGAATCATTCTATGTAAGTAACGACATTGTTTGATTGCAATCTGATTTCCTCTGAATATAAGTTTTGACTAAAATTCATTAATAACTTGATTCCATTTATATTTTACAGTAATAGTACAATGGCATCCAAAAAAGATGTTCGTTTTTGTCTGGTTATTGTATGATTGAATCCGCTTTACCGGCTCGTCGTTACGTTAATACCGCAGAATGACGTTTAGCCAACTTCTTTGCATGTCAGACCGAATAAAAAATGTGACACTGACAGAAAGTGAAAATAAATAATGATATGTAAGTATTTCATAAATGGCCAGGCCTTTAAAAAGTTTTTTCGTTGAAGTCATCTCGACATTGGTCAAAGCTATTTTGATCTTTGTTACCAAGTAATTAAATATAGTATTCTATACAATATTCTGCTCAGGGTCGTAGCTTCAAAAAGTAGGTACTATGTGTCCTGACTAGATAAAGGAAAGAATTTTAAAACTAACGAAGAAATAAAAGATTCGACTGTACATAGGTACATAATATACACGCTGTTTTTTTATTGGATAGGGAACTGCCACGATAGTATTGTGCTCATCATTATGAACAACTTTTATTATAGGACCAAACCTGAAATCGCGAAAAAAATGAGCTGTTCCCTACATTTTGACGAGTATTTTTTGTCGCGATTTCAGGTTTGGTCCTATAGTAAAAGTTGTTCATAATGATGAGTACAACATTATCGTGGCAGCTTCCTAGCCAATAAAAAAGCAGCGTGTATATATTTTTATTGCAGTGACGCTGATAAAGCCTTGAGTGTTTATTTAAGTAAAATCATTATATTTTGTTTTATTAATTTAAGTAAAAACATATTGCAGCTTGGCAAGTTTTGTTGTTAAGTATTACAATCTTCGTATAAGGTGCTTTTCTTTAAATTAGGTACCTACTTTCATTGCTATAAGTATATACAATTGTACAAATTGATACAAGGCACCCTTTACGGCGGAACCCAATAACCTATTTTCATTAAAAGACAGATCACTATTGTATAATTCTATCTGTCCTTATGTCAGGTTTCCATAGTCTTATAGATTATTGGGACGTTAAAACCATAGATATATAGGTTTTCCTATCTCTGGTATGCCAAAACTGGTGAAAGATAGGTTATTGGGTCGGCCGTTAGTGTATCTTTAAAAACTAATAATTTAGTTTCATGCTGTGCTTCCCTGAGAAGGTTAGCATGAATTAAATAAATATAAATAAAAAGAAAACTGGTGTTTCAGAAGTACCAAAATTTACTATGAATCGGCGAGGACAACTTCAGTTGAACCTAGGACCCCACCGATATGGAACTCACTACGTCGCGGGCCCAAAAACTAGATGGCGCTGTGTTAAAAAACACAATAATTGCCACGCGGCTTTATATACCATTGAAAATTGTATTGTTAAGTTTTCAGCGGATCATAATCATGACTGACGGACCTTATTATTAGATAACTAAAATAGTACATATCAATCATAACAGGTCGTAACATTGTTAACAACATAGCTGTCTTAAAATCATCGGTAATAACCATAGCTATTTGTGGTTGAAACAACACTGATCCAGCCTAAGTTTTTGGTAAATAAATGATTACTTACTAACTTACATTTTTTTTTAAATATTAGAAAATGTATAATAATATGTGTGTTACAAATGAATAATAAGTATTTTTATAAATAAATAAGTAAAATGAAAACTTGTGTTTCAGACGTGCCAAAATTTATTATGAATCGGCGAGGACAACTTCAATTACAGTTAGGATCTCACCGATATGGCAGAGCGGGCGACACTGCGGGCGCAAAAACTAGATGGCGCTGTGTTAAGAAACACAATAAATGCCGCGCGGCTTTATATACCATTGACGATAGTATAGTTAGTTTTGCGTCGACCCATAATCATGATTGACTGACATTATAATTAGTTAAGTAAAAAAATGTAGATGCCAGTCGGAGTAGTTCGTAACTTTCTGGGTAAATTGTAGAATTATTTGTGTAAGTTACTTTTGTTCGATTAATAGAATAAAATATTGCAGTTTGACAAGTTTTGTTGTTATTAGGAATCTCTTTTTTGTGTTTGTAGAAGGTACTTATCTTTAAATTACTATAGGTACGTACTGTAGTGACCTGCCACGATACTATAGGCAGATCAATACGTAGATTGTCTGTTTGGTCTCGACTCCCGAGGTGTGTTGGTGGATATATGAATGAAGAACACGGAAGCACTATTATTCCTATTTATTCGCTCATATGAAAGCACATTACATTGTTAGGGGTAAAGCTAGCACCGTACTGACTCAATATAAAAAACAAGATGACCATACGTCATCGTTTTTACCTATTCTAAATTCCAATAAACCAGTGTTTGTCTTATCAGTCAATGTCACAATCCGAAGAGGATTCAAGCGGAAGGCAGGCTCAACTAAAGCCTCTACAGTACATATTAACGACGGTATTGTGTTGACTCAGTCCATTAACTAAATTCACTCGTAGAGGTTATTCTAATACACAGCTTTGTAACTACTAATGGGTTCCATCATTCATGCTTTGCTTTCCTGAGGAGGTAAGAATTAATGCGTATAAATTAAATGAAAACTCATGTTTCAGACGTGCCAATATTTACTACGAATCTGCGAGGACAGCTTCATTTGCAGTTAGGACCTCACCGATATGGCAGGGACTACGTTGCGGGCACAAAAACTAGATGGCGCTGTGTTAAGAAACACAATAAATGCCGCGCGGCTTTATATACCATTGAAAATAGTATAGTTAAATTTGCGTCACACCATAATCATGACTGACTGACTGAATTTATTATCAATTAAGTTAAAATATGTAGAAGATATCAAAGTATGTACATAGGTCGTAACTTTGTATGTCATTTGTAGAATTATTAGTATAAGTTATCTAATAATTTACGAACCACTATTTTGTATTATTGTGCTTTCAATGAAAAATTATCATTTCTTTTTAAACATAAATAAGAAGTAAGTCTAGGAACATCGTTTAAATTTGTTAAAAATAAAAACAAACAAAATATTTAAAAAGATTTTTTCTGTCCATATTCATAATTTCACCACCTGAGTTGAATGACAAGCGATTTTTTTTAAACCCAAATTTTATTTTACCGTCATTCCCTTGGTTCCTCAGTGGAGTACGTGCACAACGCTGCCGGTAAGGAGCTGGCGTTGCTTCAAGGTCATTCGTTCTACTGCGCCGGCACAAGCGCCTCCACCAATCAATGGCGCTGCACCCGGTGGGCAAATTGCCGGGCCAGATTCATCACCAATTTCGCTAGGGGAATTGTATCAGCTCAGCTGAACCATAACCATGAAGCTCCAAAATTTGTGTTACATCAGCGTGTGCTGTATAGGGTGTAGTAAAACTGCTTTAGGGTCCGTTCACACAGACCGGCTCGGAGAGCATCGGCGCTCATTTTTCTTTTCACACAGACCGGATCGTATACGCTTGGAGTTGGTCGGAGCGGAGCCGCCAACTATTTCACATAGACCGGCTGGAAGCTATCTGAAAGCGGATGCGATTGGAGCCCGTCGGATGCACTCGCAGCCGGTCGGATGCGCTCGAAGCCGGGTGGATACACTACAAAGGCAGTACCAGTATTCCACTCAGTCCAAGTTTTGTTTTCGGTGTTAACGTGTGCTTTTCGAAACATGGATTTAGATAGCTCCGATGAAGAAATATATTTGTTAGCAAGATTTTTTGAAGCAGAACAAAACCGATTGGCTGCGCGAGCGAGAAAGAGCACGCAATCGGAGCCGATCGGCTGCGCGAGCGAGAAAGAGCATGCAATCGGAGCCGAACGGCTGCGCGAACGAGAAAAAGTACGCGATCGGAGCCGGTCAGCTCCTCTTATTATTTCACACCAAGCGCGTTAAAGCATTCTTAATGACAAAAGCAGTGCACATGCAAAAATAAACCTTACTACAAATACTAAAAACTCTGTTTTCAACGTGATAAGAATCTGCTCTCCTCTCCGAGCCGGTCTGTGTGAACGGACCCTTAAAACCCCGGCCCAAGCACGAACGCGCGACGTAGGTAAACGTAACGAGAATACAACTATCCTAATATAGCATTTTAGTTTTTTTTTTTTGCGCAAAATAAATCAATTCTTAAAATTAAGTAAATATTATGTACGAAACGAGTATTTCCAGTTTTGAAATCGTGCGAATTCACGTTTATTCTGTGCGTTTTCATGCTAGGCTCACCGGAGTTTGTCTGTGTGGATGGTAGAAGAGCGGTGCGGTCAGCGTTAAAACATTTGGATGATCAGACTGTTACAAAATTATCTGAACAGTTGAGTAGTTATTTTTTAATCGTTGAAAATGTACCGTTTTATTTTGCAAGAATTTTCGTTAATTAAAAAGCACTTATTAATTAAAATTCTTATTGTTTATTAACCTGAAGTTACGCAGACACAGTCACGATTTTTACTATTACTTAAATAACCAATCACAACTTGCAGCCGGTTTTACGTTTTGATAATAAAACACGAGATTATTTTGCAGTTCTATGGTGCCTAAAGCCGAATGGGAAAGAAATAGCCATAATACAAGGCTACACGTTCTGCTTAAAAAACGGACCCAGTAAGAAAACCGATGTGTATGTATGCTCCCTAGGAAGTAAATGCAAAGCTCGCTTTGTCATTACAAAGGACAGGAAATATATGAAATTCTCGCATCTGGTACACTATCATCCGGCCAATAAGTATATTATACGTAACGGTCTATATGTAAAAATGTAAGAACCAATAAACTTTTTTAGTAGATAGTCGAACTCAGTCAACCAATTAGTATGTGCTCCACAAAGCACAAAGGACAGAGAGTTTATCAAATCAAGTTATCTGGTACCACCTCATAAGTTTATAATACGTAATGGTGTTTATATTTAAAAAAATAAGAACCACTTCACAAACAACCAATTTTATTATCTTTGTTAGTTCATAATGTTTACTTAATAATGTTCTGACTTCGATTACATTTATTTTCGATCGCAGTAATCAGTAGGTACCTACAAAAGAATACTTTTATGACATTTACCAGATTAAGACGGTAATTAAAAAGAAAACTTTTGTATAATGTCTGCATGGTTTTCAAATTCAATTAGATGACACAATAATGTAATGTCCGATTTATTATGCTATTTTAAAAAGAAAAAAAAAATAAACGTAAAATTAATAAAAATGTTTAATTACAAATTTTAAATTTATTTTATTCCGAACAGGGTCAGGTTATTTTTTAGTAAAGTTATTTGTTTTTATAGCTTTTCAAATTCACCTCATTCCTATGAATCCCTAAATGAATGAATTTTATTTAAATCCTATTTTGTAAGAGTTCTGATTTCTCATTATCTAGATATGGCTTTGTTTCACAATTGCCTTATTTTTCATTGCTTAAGAATATTAATTATTTTTTTTTACAGTCAAATGGTACCGAAAACAGAATGGGCACGAGGTAGCCGTGCTACAAGGATACACTTTTTGTCGTGACGGTCGTAATAAATCAACTGATTCGTATGTATGCTCTTATGGAAGGAAATGCAAGGGTCGCTTCGTCGTTACAAAGAATAGGGAGTTGATGAAATCATGGCATCGGAAACACAGTCATCCGCCCCCATCTTTTGTTATACGTAATGGTGTTTATATCAGAACGTAACTTTTTAATTTAAAGTTTTTTTTTTAAGAACTATTTTAAATGTTTATTTACATAACATAACATCACACCTTGTTTCCTCGAAGGGTTAGGCAGAGGTGTACCTATATTACACCCACATTTCGCCAGTTATGTTTAAGTCCTGTGTAATAGGGGGCGAGCCTATTGCCATCTACCGGGCACAAATCCAGACTCCGGGCTGCTACTGACAAATTCCAGGTAGAAAAACCCAATAACACTTTGCCCGACCTGGGAATTGAACCCAGGACCTCATGCTCAGTAGTAGCGGTTGCGACCACTACACCAACGAGGCAGTCTTATTTACGTACGAGAAAAATAGTTTTAACAGAAGTTCAAAATATCTGTTGGCCTAACCATCGATTATTTTTTATTACACCTGTAAGTTTAGACAGACATTTTGTGACATTTAAGATACTGAGACTAGATTTGAACTATAATTTCAACATTTTTATTGGTCTTCTGGAGGCAGAGTGGTCTAAATCCTTCTTTTATGTAAAAAAAAAAAATAAGAATTAGTAAATATTAAAGACAAATTGTTGTTTAACCTATACCCATGATTATTGTATTACTTGGATATTAAACGTTTCTAAATAAAATCTTTGTTTACTTAAAATTTGTTTTATATTGAACACGGTCAAGTTAATTTTAGCGAGGTTTTTCTTTTGGTATCTGTCTGCACGCTTTGTGTTGGTTGCTCTTCAAATTCATGTTATCATTCCCAAAACTGTATTTTGTGAAAATTCAGGATGAAGTTATTGCCTTGTTTCTCAACCCTTGGAGTACATTGTTTAATTTTCTACAGTCAAATGGTATCGAAAACAAAATGGGAAAGAGATAGCCGTTATACAGGGATACACATTCGGTACTGGCGGTCGAACTCAGTCAACCAATGAGTATAAGTGCTCTATAAGCAGGAAATGTAAAGCTCGTTTCGTCACCACAAAGAACAGAGAGTATATCAAATCAAGTTATCTGGAACACAACCATCCACCTCCTAAGTTTATAATAAGTAATGGTGTTTATTTTAAAATTTAAGAACCACTTCACAAGTTTACTTAAAACAACCAATATCTTTGGTAATTCATAATGTTCTTTTGTATATGTCTGTATGGTTTTTATGACTTTTCAAATTCAATTATATGGCATAATAATCTAATGTCCTTAACTATGTATTATATTCTTGTTTTAAAAAAAAATAAACATAGACATGTTTAATTACAAATTTTAAAGTCATTTTATTCCGAACAGGGTCAGGTTATTTTTTAGCAATGTTATTAGTTATTATGACTTTTCAAATTCATCTTATTCCTACGAATCCCTAAATGAATGAATTTTATTTGAATCCTGTTTTTTAAAATAAATAAAATAAGTTTGTTTTGTAAGAGTTCTGATTATTCATTATCTCGTTTCACAATTGCCTTGTTTTTCATTTCTTAAGAATATTCATTAATTTTTTTACAGTCAAATGGTGCCGAAAACAGAGTGGGCACGAAATGGCCGTGATACAGGGATACACTTTCGGTGTCAACGGTCGAAATATATCAACCGTTATGTATAGGTGCTCTATAAGCAGGAAATGTGGAGCTCGCTTCGTCATCACAAAGGACAGAGGTTTCATTAAATCAAGTCATCTGGAACACAATCATCCACCTCCTAACTTTATAATACGTAACGGTGTTTATATTAAAATCTAAGAACCACTTTACAAGTTGACTAATTAAGAATGAAATACCAATTTAATTATCTTTGTTTTGCCTACCATCAACTTTCGATTATAATAATAAGTATAAGGGTATACGACATTTAAGATGTTGAGACGGTAATTAAAAAAAATAAACAAAATACTTCATTGCACGTGGGCATTTATGGAACGTCAGAATCTGCACGGTCCTAATTGGTAGTTTCTTACGGAGAAGTGCCGGCAAAAAACTCCACGGTTATTCTTTTAAAAATAATTTACTTTTCCAATGTTTTTATAACACAGAGAAAGCTTTCTAGTATTTTTTTGTTTCTTTTGCATGGCTTTTGTAGCTTTTCAAATTCAATTAGGTGGCATAATGATCTAGTCCAAATTTATATATTAAGTAGTATAAAAATAGAAAGGATTATCTGTATTTTTTCTTTTTGTTTTAAACTATGTTTAAAAGTTATTTCATTTCGAACAAGGTCAGGTTAGCAATATTATTTTACCGTCTCCAAGGTTTATGGCTTTTTAAATTCATCTCATTCTCATGAATCCCCAAAAGGAATGGATTTTATTTGAATTATTTTTTTTATAAAAGTTCTGGTTTTTCGTTACTCACAATTGCCTTGTTTTTCATTGCTAAAAAATATTGATTTAATGTTTACAGTTAAATGGTACCGAAAACAAAGTGGGAACGAAATAGCCGTGATACAAGGATACACTTTCGGTGTTGACGGTCGAAATATATCAACCGTTAAGTATAGGTGCTCTATAAGCAGGAAATGTAGAGCTCGCTTCGTCATCACAAAGGACAGGAGTTTCATCAAATCAAGTCATCTGGAACACAATCATCCACCCCCTAATTTTATAATACGTAATGGTGTTTATATTAAAATCTAAGAACCACTTCACAATTTTACTTAAAATAACGACATATCAATTTTATTATCTTTGTCAGTTCAAAATGTTTACAGAATACATTTTTGGCTTTTATCAACCTTCGATTACTTTCGATCATAGTAATAAGTATAGGAGAATACATTTTTATGACATTTACGAAATAGGGACTACGAAATTGGTATTATATTATAATTTGTACATGTTATTGGTCTTTCATTTGGTGGCACAATTATCTTACTCCAAAGCCTATTTAATAATTACATAGGTTAGAAGAAAGATAAGTAAATGTGAAATCACTTAAAATAAAAATTGTATGAAAAGTTGTTTTATTTTGAACAAGGTAAACTATATTTTTTTGTTGAGTGTGTTTTTCATTGCTTTAGACTAATTGTTTAATTTTCTACAGTGGAATGGTACCGAAGACAGAATGGGAATGAGGTAGCCGTGATACAAGGGTACACATTCTGCCTTGACGGTCGAAATAAGTCAACCGATAAGTATAAGTGCTCCCTAAATGCGAAATGTAGAGCTCGCTTCGCCATCACAAAGGACAGGGGGTTTATCAATAAAAGTAATCTGGAACACAGTCATCCTCCTCCTACGTATGTAATACGTAATGGTGTTTATACTAAAATTTCGAAGTCAAAGTCAAATCATTAAAAGCACTGGTGAATGTCAAAATTTACAAGAAAATAGAATTAATTCTAGTTGCCAAAACCCAGAAAGCTACGTTTCGTATGGAGAAGAGTTGGTAAGAATCTTCATTGTTACTCTTTTAAAATGTTTTACAATATTTTGTATACATTGATATATGTACTTAAAATTATATGTGAAGACGATGTAACTGGAATAAAATTACTATACTACAAAAAATAAAAATGAAGCAATTACAGATAAATAAATTATGTGATAAATCAATTGTGTTCACAGATGTATGTAATTTAAATAATCTGAAAAATGATTGCAATAGAGTTGGACCACAACCGAGCTGCCGTGGTACGGCACGCCACACAACTAAGTTTTCACAGCTGCCGTCGTACGGCTGTCCACATTTCAGGGGTTTAAAACCACTTCACAAGTAACCTTTAAAAAACTCCCTCCCACCCGTTGAAGACCCTTATGATCCTCTGCCTCCCGTCACTCCAGACGAAGTGCAAGATATCACTAAAGGGCTCCACGCTCGGAAAGCCCCTGATTCGTACGGTATCGTCAGTAAGGTATACAAACTCCTTCCCGCTCCACTTATAATGCTAATGATCACCATCTTCAGTGGCGTCTTGAGCGTTACTGGTAATCCTAAGTCAAACAAACCCAAGTCTGATCCCACGAGTTACCGTCCCATTAGTCTCCTCAATGTTCTCGGCAAAATCTACGAGAGACTTATTTATAAGCGTCTCAAAGACTATGCTGAAATAAAGAGCCTCATCCCCAACGAGCAGTTTGGTTTCCAAATTAAACACTCGTGCATTCAACAAGTCCACCGCATCGTAGAGCCTTAAGCACTGGTTTTCAGCGTAACGCGATGGCGGGTGGATTATTCTTCGGCATAGCGAAAGCATTTGACAAAGTCTGGTACAACGCTTTACCAACTGTAAGTGCCAGACCGTCTCGTGCTCATCTTACGAGACTTTAGTCGGATAGCACTTTCAGCTGTCGCATTGAGGGTTCACTTTCCTCCTCTCACCCCATACGCACGGGAGTCCCTCAAGGCTCCGTGCTATATTCCCTCATCTTCAGGCTCAGTTGGCTTTATTCGCCGACGACACAGCCATTTACCGCACTGGTCACTGTCAGGACTCTATCGTTCGAAATCTCCAAATCTCCGCAAACGTGCGTGGCGTTTGGTTCTGTACATGTGGGATCGAGGTCAACCCCGATAAGAGTCAGTCGATTCTCTTCGGGCGGAGGCGGGAGGAGACGACGCGGTCTCTCTCGAGATCGCGTTGTCTCACTCTCCCCCTTCCCAGTTCGTTCACTATGTGTGGCAAGCCGATCCTTTGGGAGAAGCGAGCAAAATACCTAGGTGTGATTCTTGACCATTACATTCCCTTTAAAGAGCACATATGGACGGCCCGTTGGCGCGCCGCCTTCGCTCTCAGTAGGCTCCACTTCATATTGACCGCTCGCAGCAAATTGTCACTCAAGCGCACATTGCGCATCTACACCACGGTCATCCGGAGAATATTTTTTTAATTATTTAAGTTTATTAGGTAAGTAATTTGAAAACAATGTAAAAGCCAATCATTTTTAAAAGAGCAACCGTGGAGTTTCTTGCCGGCTCTTCTCCATAGGAAACGACCAACTGGAACCGTGCACCTAGCTTCTGACGTTTCATATGTGCCCATGTAGGTTTATGTGAAATAAAATGTTTTGATTTTGAATAACGAAATTGGTACTAAAGAGTGTCTCAGTCAGAGTGCACTTTTTCATTTTAAAATGAAAACAAGTATTTTATGACAAAGTTGTGATATTTTTATTGTATTGTAAAGAAAACCTGTTCCGATTAAGTATGGAATAAAATATCCGGCAAATGACCCCCACGGCTCCGATGACAGGCCATTACTCTTTTCATGAAAATTTCCATGACTTTTGCAAAGAGATGTGGCTGTTTCTCACCGATGACGCGTTGGATTTCCGATTTGAGCTCAGGAATTGTTTCGGGTTTATTCGCATAAACCCGAGATTTCACAAAACCCCACAGAAAAAAATCGCACGGCGTTAAATCGCACGATCTTGGTGGCCACTGACATCAGAATTTCGTGAGATAATGTGTTCTAGAAATCGTTGCTGCAATAAGTCGATTGTTTCATGCGCGGTGTGGCAGGTTGCGCCGTCCTGCTGAAACCACATGTTGTCCAGATTCGTGCCGTCCAGTTGAGGCCACAAGAAGTCCGTTATCATAACGGACTTATTCCGTTATTATAACTTTCCCCATTTTTGTAATGAGTTTTCACAATTATAACGCGTTGTTCTTTCGAAAAGCGCTCCATTTTTAATAATCAGAATAAACAGAGGTGACAGCTGTCAAATTTCAGAGTTGCCACTTGCATGAAAAAAAAATATTCCAATTTTTAAAAGTGCACTCTTACTGAGACACCCCATATAATAATATGTCGTACCACTTATGTGTTTTTCTGTGTGTACATAAATAATAAAATAAAAATAAATAAATAAATAATTTGCACATGTTATTGGTGAGAAAAAGTCGTTTTATTTTTGAAAAGGTCAGGTATTTTTTAAGAGAGTGTATATTATTATTTTTTGTATTTATTGCTTTTCAATGTTTAAAATTAATTGCTTGTTTTCTACAGTCGAATGGTACCGAAAGCCGAATGGGAAAGAGATAGCTGTGATACAGGGATACACATTCTGCTTTGACGGTCAAAATAAGTCAACCGATAAGTATAAGTGCTCCCTAAGTAGTGGTGTCTCTAGCAAATGTAGAGCTCGCTTCGTCATCTCAAAGAACAGAGAATTTGTCAAATCAAGTAACCTGGAACACAGTCACCCACCGCCTAATTATGTAATACGTAACGGTGTTTATATTAAAATTTAAGAACCACTTCACATAACAAGTTGACTTGCTGCCAAGAGTCAAATAAGGTAAATAAGCTTGTCCTTTTCTGGAATTCTGGGATTTTATTTTAAAATCTTGATTATACAATGTGGATCTGGACGTACGACATTAAATTAAAACGAGCACAGTACTAGTCCATCGAAACATTTTAAAACACGAAGATTAGTAGTTAATGGAAAATTAAAAAATTGCAGTTTTCAAACAAAATAAATAGCACAAAAACTGCATAAAAAGTAAACACGCTTTATCTACGCAAAGTCACTGACCAACGATGCGGTGCGGGGTGCGGGGCGCGGCGGCGGCAATGTTTACCTATTATTACGGACTCAGATCTACATCATGTTGAAAAATAAGAAAATGAAAAATAATTTCCTGTGGCTAAAGTATTCATTGGATTTGATTGATTTTTTGTATACGGGTAAAGAACATGATTCTCTTTACGTGGTTTAAAGGAATGTCAATCGTCCTGTTCCACCTTGTATGTTTGAGAACACCATAGTAACCGAAAAACGTGTCTGAATGGAAGGGAGGCCTTTGTCCTGCAGTGGGACACACAGGCTTATAAAATAATAACAACACCTCTTAAAATTACCATCCAACAAATAAATTATGTTTTACTTAATTAATGTACAGTCGAACAAAGAGATTGGTACACAAGCAGCTAACGTGCAATTCATCATCATACTCATCAGGCTACAGCAGTCCACTGCTGGATATAGACCTCTGCAATTGCACGCCACTCAGCTCGATTCCCGGCAACTCTCATCCAGCTGCTACCAGCCACCCTGCGAAGACTGTCGCTCCACCTAGCCTGAGGGCGTCCTATTAGTACACGTCAAACTTTAAAACTTTATGGCGGTTATGAAGTGCGCTACTCGCTGCGCCCTTACCCTCGTGGACACGTGAATTTGTTACTGCGCAGCGACTCGCCTCATGTTCCGAGCCGCCATGAAGTTTGAATCGGGCTGTACCTTACGTTTGCGATTCGCGCTCTCCACTCAAGAACACGTTTACCCCAACGGGAATCGGTTCTACGGCTACATACAACTTTTATAAAATATATTTGTGTTTTGTGTATGTGTGTGTGTTAGTAGGCTGAGTGGTCAAGTCTTTTGCATCAGGCTAATAAGTTTGTCTTAAGCGTAAAAAAATATTACGCCTACAATATTTCAGTGTAGTGTAAACTTTAATATTTTAGCTTGTAAGTATACCAAATTCTTTGTTCGACTGTGTGTTGGTAAAAATAACAATAACGTATCATATTTGAATACAGATACTAAGGTTGTTTTTATTTAATTTTCGATAACTGAACTTATTTTTAAGTACCTAGTTATTTTCTTTTTCTTATTGTTTGGTTAGAAGCGTCTTGTCATTGCGATTCTCTTTCTTTTCTGTGCAGTGTGACTGTGAGCTCTGTAGCTGTTGTTAGTATCTTAAGGCGACGATAACCGACTTTTAATGAGTTTAAACTGAATATCACGTCTTAACGAGTATTGTTAATGATTTGGAAAAAATATATGTTAAATTAGAGCATTTTATTAATTACTTAATATGTGAATATTTAAGATAATGTTTATATTATTTAGCGTAATTAATTTGTAAAGTTATAACTAACGCGGATAAAAAACTGAAAATAACACAAAAACTATCAAGCGTATTTTTATGAAACCTTCACCATTTTAAAGATAATTTAATTATTTATCTTTTAGTATACGTGAATATCTTCATCATTATCATCTCTCTAGTTATCGTCAGTCATATTTTAACTACTGTGTAATCAAATTATAATCCACGATGAAATTAATCACACTAACTATTCACACATTGTAGGTACACGACACAACTATACGGAACGCGCGACAGTTTCTAAACGTGTTAACTGCTAGACAGCCACTGACCAACTCTGCTTAACTCCGGTGACCAATTGACGAGCATTATGTTGTAAACTCTGTAGAGCGCCGTTTGGCGGCGCTGGCGTCCCGATTAGTCAAGCGACGACTAACGTTTTTCCGACATGTATAATAATAATAAATAAAGAATGCTTCTAATTTGGGACAGCGCTCCTTGATGGGCGAGTCCTATTACTGGGTGGACATACGACGCGTCGCGTGAGCTCAGCATGAAACACGCAAGCTATGTACTCAAGGCCGTTGGCACATAGCTGCGTTTTAAGAATTAGTATTATATTATATTCTATTCTACAGGGTCAAACTAAATTAGCTAGCGTAACTTGACAGACGTGATAGGTTTCGATATCTTATACTAAATAATACTAAACGTAATAATACAAAGGAAAATTGGCAAGATTTTTTTTGGGGTCAACGACTGCTGGCAGTGTAGTTACTTGAAGTATGAGTTGAGAAAATCCTTAATTTTGTTTGATCGTGTTTAAGGACACATCACGTCTGTTAAGTTTACACAAAACAACTGATATTTTAAACTGATATTGCAAATACCTAACTTCACTACCTACAGTCGTTGACCCAGAATAAAAATATCATCAAATCAATGTTTTATCATGTAACCACCTACATATGTCAGTTCAAAATGCTAACATATTACTGTTTTGATCACAGTAGGTAATACTTAAGTATAGGAGAATACTTTTGTGACCTTTACGACATTGGAACTTTTTTTATTTTTATTAAAAATGTTATGTTTTTTATTAAAACTTTTGATTAAAGTTTATTTTTAGATTGACACAGTTTACTTTTCTGGAACATTATCTCCTCCCCCCCCCCCCCCCCCCGATTCCCCTTATATTTGCTATGACCCTGCTAACAGCAAATAAATCTAAATGGTTAATTCCTGGTTAAAAAGGTAAACATAATAATTATATATTTTTTAATGCTTAAAGTTTATTGCTTATTCTTTTCCATTCAAATTTTACCGAAATCAGAGGGGGAAAGAGGTAGCCGTAGTACCTTATACAATTATATTATACATCATGGTGTTTATTTTAGATTTTATAAATAATCTGAAATAAACAAACACCATCACACAAAAACACAAAACAAAAAAAAAAAAAACATTTAAAATCGCTCATACGAACCATTTTAAATGTTTACAATGTTTTAACACAAGAAAATCTGTTTTGGTTCTAATCAACTTTAGATTATTTTCGATCACAGTAATAGGTAGGTATAGGATCATATAATTATTTTTCGTCATTTTTTACGTACATTGGAATAAATTAAAACTATAATTTGTATTTTTTTATTGCGGCAATTTATTAGTCTTTTATTTGGTATCTAAATACTAGCTTCGGCGTACTAATCTCACGCCGAAGCCTATTTATATATATTATAATAATAGAATTCAATAAAAATAAAAACTGTAAAAAAAAATTGTTTTATTTTTGGAAAGGTCAGGTATTTTTTAAAAGTGTTTATTTTTTTATCTGTGCTTTTCAATGCTTAAGATTAATTGTTTAATTCTCTACAGTTGAATGGTACCGTAAACTGAGTGGGAAAGAGATAGCCGTGATACAGGGATACACATTCTCTATGGCCCGTATAGATATGACAAGTGATATGTATAAGTGCACCCTAAGTAGGAAATGTCAAGCTCGCTTTGTCGTCACAAAGAACAGACAATATATCACATCAAGTAATCTGGAACACAATCATCAACGTCCTAAGTTTATAATACGAAATGGTGTTTATTTAAAACTTTAAAAACCATTTCACATGTTTCCTTAAGGGGGAAGCGCCAGGGTAGCCCGCGAAATTCAAATTTTCTTTCGATTTTTGCAATTCGCAGCTCAGTGTGGGTGTATATTGATTAAAGTATGATACGCGGCCGTAACAAATATGTATTTACAGAATTATAATATTAGAATCAGTAAGTAACACAATTCCTAAAGTTAGTATAATCCTGAAATGTTAATATTTCATGAAATAGTCATTCAATTGAATTACTTGGTCTTAGAGAGTTGTATTGATGACTTTAATGATTATAATTCCGTAAATACATATTAGTTACGGTCGCGAATTATATTTTAATCTTTATGCAACCTAATGCTGTCCTGCAAATTGCAAAAAAACGTATGAAAATTTGAATTTCGCGGCCTACCCTTGTGCTGTCGCCTTAAGGCCGTCGTTAATAAAATAACCTATAATGTATACCAATTTTATTATCTGTGTCAGTTCATAATACATATTAACAGAATACATACTGTTTTGGCTTTGATCATTATCATCTTCCTGCCCTTGTCCCATGTTACTCAGGGTCGGCGTAACACGTTTTCTTCTTCCTTTCTTACCTGTCAACCGTCTCGCTATCATTCTCTCCCTTTTCTTCATCACTCTTTTAGTCCCATGTTGCACTGTTTTGGGTTTGATCAACTTTCTATTATTTTCTTCATAGTAATAAGTCTACAAGAACACATTTGTGACATTGGAATTAGATTGAACTATAATTGGAATATTTTGATTGCGGCAGCTTATTGATCCTTTGGTAGCACAATGATCTATCTATTAATTTATCCTACTAAAAAAAAAGAGAATTAAATGTAAAATTAAATGAAATGCTTTAAGGCTTCTGCAAACAGGCGCGACATGCGACACGAATCGCGCACGTTACAAAGGCACCGCTCGTCGCGTGACACGCAGTGCCTTTGAGTCCCGTCGCGTGTCGTGCCTGTTTGCATGCGCTTTAACTGACTATATTTAAAGGTTATTCGAACAAGGTCAGGTTTTTTACGGTCTACAAGGTTTTTGTTTGGCTTTTTAAATTTATCTCATGGATTCGTAAATGAATGAATTTTAATTTGAAATTAATTTAGGAATTCATGAGAATTCATTAAGTTCTGGTTATCCACGATCTAGAAAATGCATTGTTTCTCAACCTCAGAATTTTATTTTATGTGTTTTTCATTATTATAATTTTATTGTTTATTTTTCTGCAGTCCAATGGTACCGAAAACCTAGTGGGAAGGAGATAGCTGTGATACAAGGATACAGTTTCGGTCCTGACGGTCGAAATAAAACTACCGATATGTATAAGTGCACCCTAAACAGGACATGTAGAGCTCGCTTCGTCATCACAAAGAACAGAGAATTTATTAAATCAAGTAACCTGGAACACAGTCATCCTCCCCCTAAGTTTATTATACGTAATGGTGTTTATTTGAAAGTTTAAGAACCACTTCACATGTTTACTTAAGAGCGTTTACGACGTAAGGCATTTCATACAAACTTTCAAGTCCTTGTTTTTTTGAAATGTATGAATTGATTTTAATAAAACTTCATATGCATAAGCAGGATACATAGGTCTAAAAAGTTAGTTATGAACATTTTCGAAAAATAGTGTTACAGACTTGAATTCGACCGATTTTAAATTTTCCATAGTAACAGAGAATTCCAATTATCTTTTTTTTAAATAAAACATTTCGAAAAGGTCGCACTGCAGTGAAAACCGTAAAGAGAAATTAATTGTTTTTCTTTTTACTTATTGGGCTGGACACATCTGCCGCATGTCAGACGACCAATGGGCCAAACTTACGACCCAATGGGTACCTCTTGATGGCAAGCGACATCCAGATGGCGGGATGAGCTGGACTTCTTCAACAAGAACTGCTCCTTAGCAACTTTAAACAGAGAGAAGTGGAAAGAGAGTAGGGAGGCCTTTGCCCTGCAGTGGGACATCACAGGCTTTTATTAATAATGTAATGTTATTTGTTGTGTAGAAAACCTCATAATGGATATTTAGAACAAACGTGGCATAGCTATAAGATGATTTTAATGCCTTCTGTTGATGACTAGCTTTTGCCCGCGGCTTTGCCCGCGTGGGTTTCGAAAATATCACACGAGAACGTATAACTGGGATTAAAAGTACCATATGTGTTAATCCAGGTTATAAACTATACATTTGTGTGCCAAATTTCATCCAAATCCGTAAAGCCATTTTTGCACCGATCCGGAACATACATCCAGATAAACGGACAAAAATTCTAAAAACTAAATTTGCGGTATCAGATTCGTTCCCACACCTTGCAGCATTTCCTTTTTTTTTCAAAAATATTCAATGTACGGTATTAACTTCGTTACTATTTTATTAAACGTATAGATAATGAACGTCGCTGAACGTAAATGACGGCCATTTTTCACACAGTTTTTATCTTCCCCTATACAATGATGTTTTTTGCAATCACGAGGTTTTCACTGCACGGCTACGATTCCTGTATGCCAATTTTATTATCTGTGTCAGTTCCAAATTTGTATAGAATCCTATTTTGGCTTTGATCAAGTTATGATTGTTTTCGATTAAAGTATTATGTAAGTAGAATACATTTGTGACATTTACGACATTGGAACTAGATTGAAACTATTATTTTAATATTTTGTACACAATGTATGGTGGCACAATGATCTACCTATTTATTGTTTCACTATAAAAAAGAGTATTAATTAAATGTTAAAATTAAATAAAATGTTTAACTGACCACAATATAAAGTTATTTTTTTCGAACAATGTCAGGTTATTTTTTTAACAAACCTTTTTTTAACACCCAACAAGATTTTTTTGTTCTAATTTTCATAACTTTCTCATAATGCATTGAACCCAATTTTATTACAGTTCTGGTTTTACACGATCTAGAAAAAAGCTTATTTCTCATCTCCTATTCTTCTATCTTATTTTATATGTTTTTCATTGCTATAAATTAATTGTTTGAATTTCTACAGTCGAATGGTACCGAAGACAGTCTGGGAAAGAGATAGCCGTGATACAAGGATACGGTTTCGGTGTTGACGGTCGAAATAAGTCCACCGATATGTACAAGTGCTCTATAAGGAAATGTAAAGCTCGCTTCTCCATCACAAAGGACAGAGATTTTATCAAATCAAGTCATCTGAAACATAATCATCCACCTCCTAATTATGTAATACGTAACGGTGTTTATTTAAAAATTTAAAAATCACTGCACAAGTCAATGGCAATTTCTCAGAACTATAATTTTTCCATTACTCGTTTTTGGAAAATAATGTCGATACAAATGAACGGTAAACTAACCTCTCAACTTGATGTTTAAAAAAATGTATGACTTGGTAAAATTAATAACGTATAATTTAATATTAAAGTATTAATAGCATATTTGAATGTAGAAGTTGGTTGTTTTTTATTTTTGATTACTTAACTCACTTTTAATTAAATAGATAAATAGATAATTGTTTCATATCTAAATGATAAAAATCTCAAATTAATTTATTCGCTGACAGACAATGCACAGCTTAAACCGCTGGATGTATCATAGAAGCATGAAATGTTGCAGAAGAATTCTTTATATACCTAACGAAAGTGATCACTATGTTTGGAATAATAATTACCTATGTTATACTTACTGTCAGCTGTGAAGCTACCTTATATGAAATAAATGAATAAATCAACTAAGTAAGTGTTTATGAACATTTTTCGCCTAAAGGGATAAAATGACCGTTTGTATGGAAGTTCGTCATTTTGTCAATGTGAATTTCACACGGCTTGTTTTACGAGCATTGTATCATCTCTCGTCTCTTTCTTTTTATGAAGTCTGACAGTGACTGCGCCTTAGGTCTTGTCAGGGTCTTAGAGGGACGAGATACCGATTTTAATACCCGAGTCAGTAGTCAGTTAAAAATGCTAACCGAACACCGCTGAACATCTTTCGATCACAGTAATAGCTAAGTGTAGGAGAATGAATACATTTTCGTGATTTGTAACATTAGGACTAGATTGGAACTGAAACTAATTTAAAAAAAATTGTTGCGACAATTATTGGTCTTTTATTTGGTGGTGTAATGATCTAACGCTAATATATTTAAGTAAAATTAGTTAAATTTGTTTTATTCTGAACAAGGTCAGGCTTTTTTGTTGTTTATATTTTTTTGCAGTTATTCAAATTCATCTCATTCTCTTCAAACTCATCACTCATCTTCTTCTATTCTCATAGGTGAATTAATCTTTAAACTCATTTTTTTAAAGTTCTAGTTTTTCATTAAGTATCAAGATATTTTTATTTCTCAATCTCAATGGTTTAATATAAATATATTTTTTTTAATTCAGATACTACAGTCAAATGGTACCGAAAGCCGAGTGGAAAAGAGATAGCCATGCTACAAGGATATACATTCAGTGTTAACAAGTCAAGTAAGACCACCGATTTGTATGCGTGCTCCATAGGAAAAAAGTGCAAAGCTCGCTTCAGCATCACAAAGGACAGAATATTCCTGAAATTCTGTCATCTGGAACACAGTCATCCACCCCCTCAGTTTATTATACGGAATGGTATTTATATTCGAGCATAAGAACCATTTGAAATGTTTATTTAAATACAAATATGTATAAACTCACACCTTCTTCCCATGAGGTTAAGCAAGCTACAGAACGTCACCTGCTACGAACCTTAACTGCTCCCTTTGCTTTGTTTACGTTCATACATGGTCATAAACCCCGTCATGGTCATGCCTGTTGCGAGTACTATGCACCTGATCTTTCTGAAGAACATCATCAGTAACGTCACTATCGTTATGTCCTTGTAGTGCGTCCCCCCCCCCCCCCCTCCAGGACATTTTCCTCGTAAATCAATTGCCATGTAAATACCTTTTGTTAGTCGTCCTTTTAAGCATACGAGAAACTCAATGTTCGCATATTTTGTAGTTATTAATTCAAAATAAAATAACGAAAGCCTGTCAGGAGTGGATGATAGTGTTCCAGAAGTACACTGCAATGGAAGGAACTTTTGGCGCTTGAATGACGTTGACAGGAGGGCGCTGTTGGTAAATATTTGTGCAATTGTTTTGTAAAATGTATAAAGAAACAAGATGGCGGAGTTAAATCCGATTTTGGCTACTGTAGCGCTGTAAGTATAAGATTAGAAGATGTGAAACTTAATGAAGTAAATATTTTTTTTGTTGTATCTCTTGTGTGACATTATTTACTAACATAGTTATAGGATGTTTTTACTGATACCCTACTTATGCATTGTTTGTGTAATCCGAAATAAATAATATATTATTATTCCGTTTATTAATTTCATTGTCATCTATTTGTGTATAATTTTCATTTTTAATTAGGGACCAAAAAAAAAACACAGGTATAAAAATAGCGATCAGCCGGTGCTTGGACAATAATGGTGATTAGGGCTCCAGGGACGGAAACCTCACAATAAGTGCCGAATCGTGTAGAACTGCCTTTTCGCATCAGGACCTTGTTCTATCTAATTTCAAGCTTTTTATTACTTAGATGTATATTGCCTTGTTTCTTAATGCCGTGAACAATGTTTTTGTATATAAATAATCGTTGTTTAATTGTTTACAGTTAAATGGTACCGAAAGCAAAATGGGAAAGAGATAGCTATACTACAAGGATACACGTTCTGGTGTGACGGTCGGAAAAAGACAACCGATCTGTACTTATGCACCGTAGGAAAAAATTGCAAAGCTCGGTTCATCATCACAAAAGACCAGAAAACTATGAAATCCTGTCATCTGGAACACACTCATCCACCCCCTAGTTATATAATACGTAATGGTGTTTATTTTAAAATTTAGAAACAAATTCCATTTTTTTTTCTTGCCTCTCGATTGCCTGAAGTTCACTAGTACGACGCCTGGCGAACGATCATTTGGCCGAACGTTAGCCCAAATGATCGTTGGCCAATGACCGAAGAACGTTTGCCCGAAAGATCGTTTGACCATTGAGGTCCGAGTGAAGTAATGATACTATCTGGTAATTAATTTGACTCGATGCGAGGTGTTCCACGCATTGCTGCTATTTGTAGCGTTGTATAAAAGAAGCTATGTGTTTAAATTATGTAATTATCTGCGGTAGTTCAGAATGTTAAGCCAGCTCTGGCGCTAAACATAGTATTTAACTTTTCACACTTGTGCAAAGAATAAAAACATGAAAAGTAAAAGTTATTTTATTTCGATCCACATAACGGGTTTTTGAAACGAAGTTCCTCGGCTTGCGGTAGGAGTTGACTGGTAGAAATCGTCACGTAAGGAAAAAGCGACTTCTCCCTTTTCTATCACTTACGAGTGTGTGTGTGCATGCGTGTATTGCGTAAGGAACTTCGTTCCTGCCAGGGATCCCCCGACTGCACACGTTTTTTTTTTGTTAACAATTCTATTATATTTTAAATATTAATTCTGTTGCCCGCTAAGACATCATGTTCTTGATATAATGCCTTGTTTGTCAATCCCTTGAACAATATTTTTTGTTTTTTGTTTAAATAATGATTGTTTAATTTTCTACAGTTAAATGGTTCCAAAAGAAGAATGGGAAAGAGATAGCCATACTCCAAGGATACACGTTCTGGTGTGACGGTCGAAGTAAGACAACCGATTTGTACTCATGCACCCTAGGAAAAAGATGTAAAGCTCGGTTCATCGTCACAAAAGACCGGAAAACTATGAAATCCTATCATCTGGAACACGGTCATGCACGCCCTACATATATAATACGTAATGGTGTTTATTTAAAAATTTAGGAACAATTTCCCTTTTTTTTTAGGGTGCGTATCGATTGCCCGAAGTTCACTGGTCCGAAGAACGTTCGCTCAAATGATCGTTTGCCAGGCGAACTGTTGGTCGAATGGGCGATTGCCCAAAAAATGTTAGCACGAAAGATCTTTTGACCGTTAAAGATCGATTGAACTAATAATACTACGTGATAATTAATTTAACATACATACATAAACTCACGCCTTCTTTGGGAAGAAGGCGTGAGTTTTGGGGGTAGGCAGAAACTACTGAACGCCACCTGCTACGATCCTTACATACTACTCCTTTAATTAATTTAATTTAGTTTAAAATCGATATGAGGTATTTTAAATTATGGAATTATCTGTGTAAGTTCAGAATGTTAAGCCATCGCTGGCGATTAACATAGCAGCATTCAACTTTGACACTTGTGTAAAGAATAAAAACTTGAAAAGTAAACGTTATTTTATTTCGAACAACGTAACGCCTTTTTTTAGAATCATTATTTCCATTTAACTATGAATTCTGTTCCCCAATCCCCGGAACATAACATAACATAACATCACGCCTTGTTTCCCCGAAGAGTTAGGCAGAGGTGTACCTATAATACACCCACATTTCGCCAGTTATGTTTAAGTCCCATGTAATAGGGGGCGAGCCTATTGCCATCTACCGGGAACAAATCCAGACTCCGGGCTGCTACTGAGAAATTCCAGATAGAAAAACCCAATAACACTTCGCCCGACCTGGGAATCGAACCCAGGACCTCATGCCCGGAACAATGTTCTTTAATTCTTAATTTAAATAATGATTATTATTTTAATTTCCAGCAGTTAAATGGTACCGAAAGCAGAACGGGAAAGAGATAGCCATGCTACAAGGATACACGTTTTGGTGTGACAGTCGCAAAAAGACAACCGATTTGTACTTATGCTCCGTTGGAAAAAAATGTAAAGCTCGGTTCATCATCACAAAAGACAGACATAATATGAAATCCTGTCATCTGGAACACAGTCATCCACCCCATAGTTATTTAATACGTAATGGTGTTTATTTTAAAGTTTAGAAACAATTTCCCTTTTTTCTTTGGCTGCGTATTGTCCAAATGTCACTGGCCCGAAGAACTTTCGCCCGAAAGATTGTTTGGCCGATGAACTGTCGATTGAACGAACGATTGACCGAAGAACGTTTGCTCAAAATATCGTTTGACCGTTTAAGACCGAGTGAAGTAATTATTACACGATAATTAATTTAATTTAGCTTTAATATACGAAACATCGATATTAGGCGTTTTAAATTATGTAATAATCTGCTTAAGATTAGCATGTTATGCTAGCTCTGGAGCTAAACAAGCCGCATTTAACTTTGCACACTTGTGCGAAGAATATAAAATAAACATAAAAGCTTTTTTATTTCGAGCAACATAACTTTTTTCCTGAAGAACTCTATCCTTATAAATACATCCATTTCTCACTGCCCATTTTATGACTACATGCTCTTGATATATTGTCTTGTTTGTCAATCCCATGAACAATGTTTTTGATTCTTAATTTAAATAATTTTTGTTTAATCTTCTGCAGTCAAATGGTGCCGAAAGCAGAATGGGAAAGAGATAGCCATGCTACAAGGATACACGTTCTGTTGTGACGGTCGAAAAAAGACAACCGATTTGTATATATGCTCCTTAGGAAACAAGTGCAAAGCTCGCTTCATCCTTACAAAAAACAGGAGAGAAATGAAGTCCTATCATCTGGAACACAGTCATCCACCCCCTAGTTATATAATACGTAATGGTGTTTATTTTAAAATTTAGGAACAATTGCCCTTTTTTCTTTTAGGTGCGTATCGATTGCCCGAATTTCACTGGCTCTAAGAACGTTCGCCCGAAAGATCGTTTGGCTGATGAACTGTCAATCGAAAGAGTGATTGACCGAAGAACGTTTGCCCGAACGATCGTTTAACCGTTAAAGACCGATTGAAGTAATAATACTACGTAATACCTAATTAATTTGATTTAGTTTCTAAATACGAAAAATCGCTTTGAGCCATCTGAGCTTAATCTCTCTTATTGCAAATTCTTTACGTAATCGCTGCAGTCATTGGTGTCAAGATGCTAAGAGATGTTATTTCCACAATCAGCTCAATAACCGCAGTTCTTCCGATGTAAGGAAATTTCTTGAATCTGTAGGTATAGGCAAATCACCTACCAACCAGTGTAAGGATGTGAACCTCAACGATCTCAATAAGCATTCCTCTATCTTTCCATTTTCTGTTGACCCATCTGTCAAAGCTGCGACAATAGAGAGTATTGCTAGTTTGCCGTTACCACAATGTTCTCACTTTAAGCTTAGCGGTGTTACTGAGGATAACGTTAAGAAATCTGTACTTGCGGTTGGTTCTTCAGCGGTCGGTAATTATCATTTCTGTTCAAGAATGATAAACTCTTATCCTTCCCTCATTATTTCCTGTCTTCACTCACATCTTCAACCACTCGTTTTCCCCTTGCTCGTTTCCGTCAGTTTGGAAACAGGCTCACATTATACCTTTACCTAAAACTAAAGATGCTTCTTTATTAACCCACTTTAGACATATTTCTATTCTCCCATTTCTCTCTAAAGTTTTTGAGCACATAGTTCTTAGTCAATTATCATTTTTCTTGACGTAAAACTCGATAATATCCCCTTTTTAATCTGGTTTCCGCCCAGGTCAAAGTACTGTATCCGCGCTTTTGAAAGTAACTGACGACATCCGCTGGGCAAGTGAGAATAAGTCCGTTACTGTTCCTGTACTGCTTGTCTTTAGTAGCGCCTTTAACTCAGTGGATTTCGACATTTTACAGGTATTCTCAAATCTATTAATTTATCTTCTTCCGCTCTAGCCTGGTTCATTTCTTATCTTCGGGGCCGCTCTCAGTGTGTTCGCCTTGAGGAGTCTTTCTCTGATTGGTGTAGCCTCACTGAGGGCGTTCCTCAGGGTAGCGTTCTCTCTCTTCTCTTTTCAATTTTTATAAACTTTGTTACCAGAGTTTCCACCTCTACGCATGATATGCAGCATACGCATGATAGCTTTACCGACATTTTACTGTACCCGACGCGGGTTCTGCATGATGATGTTCTCATTGACTATACCGATACCGCCAAAGATTTGGATGTTACTATCAACTCCAATCTTTCGTGGCGTGCTCAGGTCAATGAGGTCACTAGAAAGGTACATTTCAAGTTTCTTTCGCTGAAACGCCTTCAAAGTCTCCTGCTCTTGAAAACTAAAATTTCTTTGTCACAAACACTCATTCAGCCGATTAAAGATGATGCCGACGCTTGCTACCTGGATGCTACTGAGGAGCTATTTAAACAAGCTTGAGCGCTTGCCATACTTGTGCTTTCGTTTTGTTTTCAGTCTGCGAAAGTATGACCATGTTTCTCATCTTCGCAAGGAAATCAAGTGGCGTCCAATCCGCCTTCGCAGGAACACTCGAATTTTATATCTCCTCTTCTATATATTAACTCGTCTTATCCTTCCTACCTGCGTGAGCGATTTGCTTACGCTTGCCCTAGCGATGCACCGTTTATATCACACCTTAGATCCCGTCCTCATAAAACAAGCTACTATTCTTATTCCTTCTCTGTCCATGCTGTAAGATTGTGGAACTCACTTCCGCCTAGCATTCGAGATTTAAAATCTATTTCTCAATTCAAACATCGGGTAAAAAAGCATTACCTTTCCTCTCAACTGTGAGAATTCATATATTTATGTATATAGATTTATAGCATATTTATTTATTTAATTATATGTTAAGTTTTGCCCTATATACGTGTAGGTATATTTAATATTTTAGTTTAAGACGTCACAAATCATATTCTTCTCTTCTGGTTCTCACAAACTATTATCTACATTTCTTTTTCATTTCTCCTTTAGCAGGTCTGCTGAAAGAAATTTCTTAAGAAATAAGCAGTACCTTTGTACTCAATACTTATAATATGCCGCAACTGTATAAATTTTACTGTGTGTAGGTAACATAAATAATAAAATAAATAAATAAATAAACATGAGGCGTTTTAAATTATGTAGGATTATCTGCGTAAGGTCAGAATGTTAAGCTAGCTCTGCCGCTAAGCATTGCAAATGCAGCTAGCATTAAGACCTAGTTTCACCAAACTGTTCATAATCATTAGTAAATCAGCCATTAAAATAAACATCGATGTTGGGAATCGAACCCAGCACCTTGCACGCGCAGGCGGCGTGATCAGCGCATCATCGGCAAGCTGAGACGCGGAGCGGTAGCGGCACGGCTCGGCCCGCTGACCACTCGCTTCCACGGACTCCACCGCGACGGAGGACACTCCTCTCTTAAACTATATTGTTAATTGTTTGTCCGGAAAGTATATCTTTTGTAAGATCAGACGGCATTAAACCATTGCCTATTTATACAGTCCACTCTTTCATTTGCTCCCCGCGCTAACAATCGATGTTCATGATATTATTTACGTTCCACCAGAAAAAAATAACAAACCTGACGTTAGGATGTCTTTTCGCGCAGTGTTCAATAGGTTAGTGTGGGTGTTTGTTAACGCGACGGACACATACCCGTTGCTACGACACTCAACGGATACGCGCACGTCGCCCCTCGGCGCGACGGCCGTCGGCCGGTCGGTCCGATGCAGTGGACCACGTCATTTCATAGAAGTGTGTTGACGGCGACGGATGTGCGCACGTTTTTACAATCATATAACCTACCTTGTGCTGCTCATTGTGAATATGGAGTTTACCATTGATATGGATTTATTAATTAGCCTTGTTCAGAATAGGCCTGAATTGTGGGACAAGACTAGCTGCTGCTTTTTGTATAAAAAGTAGGCTAGAATAAGCTTTTCTTTGCACTCGACATAACGTACATGCACTTCTTCGCCTTTTAAGTACAGAACTGATATCGACAACAATGGACGCGCTCACGTTTCATTTAGCGGATAGTGTACAAAGGTAAACGTTTCGCGCCGCCCGTTACCCGTTGATAAAAACGGTCGTTAACAAGAAGCCTAAAACCATGAAAAGTAATTGTTATTTTATTTCGAACAACAAAACAAGTTTTTTTGTGTGATGTCTTGTTTTTCAATCCCTTGAACAATGTTTTTTGATTCTAAATTTAAATAATTATTGTTTAATCTTCTGCAGTTAAATGGTACCGAAAGCAGAATGGGAAAGAGATAGCCATGCTACAAGGATACACGTTCCGGCATAACTATTCAGTAATCTGTGGTTCCGGGCTGACGGTCGAAATAAGACAACCGATTTGTACTCTTGCACCGTAGGTAATAGATGCAAAGCTCGCTTCATCGTCACAAAAGACAGGACGAAAATGAAATCCTGTCATCTGAAACACTGTCATCCACCCTCTAGTTATATAATACGTAATGGTATTTATTTAAAAATTTAAGAACATTTTCACATGTTTATTTGTAAATTATGTAATTATCTGTGTTAGTTCAGAATGTTCATGTGACATACAGTCCTTCAAGGATCTATTCACAGAGTACATTATGAGTATATTTATGGTGTACATAGTATAAAGTATTTTATTCTATTCTTTAAGTATACAGAGTTATTTTAAATTGGTTAGCTAAACTCCGCAGACGCGATGAGTATTGGTATCTAAACATGATGAAACAAAAAGTTAATTAATTTGATGATTTTTTTTTGTAGAGTCATCGACCGCATTTATTGTACATAGTGACTTGAATATCGGTTTAAGAAATATGTTTATTTTTGTGTAAACTTCACAGACCTGATGGGTATCGATTTATACACGACTAGCTGTGCCCCGCGACTTCGTTCGCGTGGATGTCGTAAGATACACAATATACTAAAATAACAGCCACATTTTAATAAAACTCCCTCGTCCCCCGACCCGTCGCCAACCGTCGCGTCGCGTTGAATCGCCCGCCCGCGCTATTACTTCGTTTTCGCTTGGTGTTCTTATCGACTTCTTTCTTTCTGCTCGGCTCCTAAGGGTCGTAGCGTAATGTTAAATAGCCTATAACTATCTTCGAAAATTGGGCTACCAAAAGCAAAAATAATTTTCAAATCCGTCTTTTTGTCCATAATTTCATGGGTTTTCCGCGGAACCCTAATTATTTTTCTAAAATAAAAGTAGCCTATGTTACCCGCCGTAACATCAGCTATCCACCAGTTTCGGAGGTTTGCCGGAACAAACAGACAGACAGAAAAAAATGTTAAAAATTGCTTTTAGAATAGAATAGAATATTCTTTATTGTACACCACAAAATTACAGATATAAATGTAGAAATTTGTTTGTTTGTTTAAAAAATTAGCTTTTTTGTTATAAGAACCGTTTATACTTTCCTATGCATTTAGTAAAAAGTTGTTATTTTGACATTACAAATAGACACTTCAGTTTTATTTATTTGTATAGATAAAACATAAGAAAACGGTTTTTCTCAACTCATGCTTCAAATAGCTCTAACAGCGTTTGCGTGTTTTAAAAACCATCGAATTAATTTATTTTTTGTTTATCATGTTTAGATATTATGACTTGATTGGAGTAGTATTGCGAACAATTTTATTACCTAAGTACGATGATTTATTGGTCTTCTGGTGAGATAATTATCAAACGCCAAAGCCTTTCTAGTGTAAAAAGATAACGAAATTAATTAAATCATCATCAGGCAGAAGTTGCTTTGTTTCGAATATGTTTAGGTTATTGCTGTGTTTACATTCTGCTAGTGTCTTTTGTTTGCTAAATATTTGCTGGGTTTTTTAGTTATTTCTTCCAACAACATTTATTTCTTCTTCGGCCACGCGAGTGTTAGTTTTTTTATTGTGTGACATCTTTTTTTTCTTTTAAAAGTATATTTAGTTTAAAAGATGTATTTACCTACTGATTTTATGCATTGTATGTATAATAGAAAATAAAGAATTAACCTTTAATTATTTCTCGTTATTTCATCGCTCTCAGGTTTTTCCGGATTTAGATATTGTTTTGTTTCTCAGTCCCTGAAACATTTCAGGGATTATTTATAATCGTTGGTTGAGAGACGTTTAAACGTCAAAATAATTATAATTTATTAAGCAAACGTTAATGATTAGATATTAATTCTAAGCAACTTTTATACACTATCTACCTATCTAATGGTTTATTTTTTTACAGTGAAATGGTTCCGAAAGCAGAGTGGGAAAGAGATAGCAATGCTACAAGGATACACATTCTGGTGTGACGGTCGAAGTAAGACAACCGATCTGTATATATGCTCGTTTGGAAGACGCTGCAAGGCTCGCTTCAGCATCACAAAAGACAGGAGACAAATGAAATCCTGTCATCTGGAACACTGCCATGGACCCCCTAGTTATATAATACGTAACGGTTTTTATGTAAGAATGTAGTCTCGAACAATTTCACATGTTCTAATAAACATGTAAAATTGTTTTCTGTCATATCTCATGATATGAGTTTACAAATTATTCGTTTATTTATTTTCTTTCTTATATATTTACATTTTTAAATATTTCTAATAACAATATATACAAAAAAAAAACATTTAAAAATATAAAAAAATAGAGGTCCGCCGGTATCGGGAGCAGAGTCCAAGCTACCGGTGGTTAGGGCTGCAGAGACAGGAACCTCCTCACAATACGAGCCGTATCGAGGAGTACTGCCTTCTGGATCAGGCTCTTGATCTAACCGCCTAACGACAGCCTCGAGAGATATTGGTCGAGGCTTTCGGCCATCAGGCCATTGGCCGTTACAACAATCGGCACAATGACAGCCGAGGTCACATTCCACATGTCAACAACCTCGTGTGCTAAGTCGAGATATACAAATATTTATATATCTCGACTTAATATAATTTGTATATTTATATATATACAAATTATTTATTATTATTCTATTTTTTAATTATTTTATTTTTATTGACTGCCTCGTAGGTCTAGTGGTTGCAAGCGCTACTGCTGAGCATGAGGTCCTGGGTTCGTTTCCCAGGTCGGGCGAAGTGTTATTGGGTTTTTCTATCTGGAATTTCTTAGTAGCAGCCCGGAGTCTGGATTTGAGCCCGGTTGTTGGCAATAGGCTCGCCCCCTATTTCATGGGGCTTAAACATAACTGGCGAAATGTATGTGTACTATAGGTACACCTCTGCCAAACTCTTCGGAGAATCAAGGCGTGATGTTATGTAAATTATATAATTACTAACTACCTATCTCGGCTTCGCACGGTTTTTACTTGACAAACGTCGAGATTTTTGATGTGAAACATCTATTGGCGTGCCTCAACTCGTATGCCATGATGGCAAACGGCATGACGCTCTCTCATGCCATGATGCCCCCTCTCCGCCATGTTGCACATTAGCCGGGCGTCCTGAGATGGCTACATTTATTTTAATAATGTGTTTGTAAGTTTAATGTTAGTGTATGTGCACTTAAATCTTCGCCATAGTATCTAAAATGATGGTGAAAACTGCATCAAATTCCGTTTCGTAGTTTAGAATAATTTAGAATAACAATGTGGTCACACAAACACGAAAGGTGACGTTAATTATAAATATAATATTATGTTAGATATAGAAGACGCAGATAATTACATACTGCCTCGTTGGTCTAGTAGTTGCATGTGTTACTGCTGAGCTGGAGGTCCTGGGTTCGATTCCCAGGTCGAGGAAAATGTTATTGGGGTTTTCCAACAGGAAATTCTTAGTAGCCCGGAATCTAGATTTGTTGCCTGCTTGATGGCAATAGGCTCGCCCCCTATGTACACGATAGTACATCCGCATAGTAGGTAGTATGTCCGCGATAGTGCATGGGACTTAACATAACTGGCAAAATGTGGATGTACTACAGGTACACCTCTGCCCCTCCGTTCAGGAAAATAGGCGTGATGTTATGTTATTATAATTTAATACATTAGCAGCTACGTTAATTTTTTATTTTTGTATTGTACACAACATAATATAGTTTGTCGTATAATATGTAGTTTTGTATTGTGTGGCATCATTTTTATACATAAGTTTACTAACATTGGTAATTGGGTTTTTACTGTATGTAATGTTTATGTAGTCGGAAATAAATAATTCATTTATTACTATTCTGTTTATTAATTTCCTTTATGTCTTTTTTTTAAATTAAAATAATTTTTTTTTTTTTTACTTATAATCGTTTAATTTTCTACAGTCAAATGGTACCGAAAACAGAATGGAAAAGAGATAGCCGTATTAAGAGGATACACATTCTATCGCGAAGGTCAAAGTAACACAACTGATATCTTTAGGTGTACCGGAGGAAGAAACTGCAAAGCTCGCTTCGTCGTCACAAAAAACAGGGAACATATGAAATCCTGTCATCTTGAACACAGTCATCCACCCCCTAGTTATGTAATACATAATGGTGTTCTTATTAAAGGTGGGCATTCACGATAGCGCCATTTGGCGTGGCTTCAAACAACTAAATTCAAATGGAGCGATTGGTCCAGAGTTTTACATCACGTCAACGTATTTTAACATTCACGTTTAATTTTAAGTTTAATTAATAACCTTTTTAAGGCGAAAGCACCAGGGTAGCCCGCGAAATTCAAATTTTATTATTTATAATACCCCTTTGTCTGACTGTTTCAGGTGAGGCTATTCTAACTTAAGGAGTTTTATTGCTGATTCTCAGGATTTTAATTCTGTGAATACATATAATATATGTTTGTTATGGACGCGAATCATATTTTAGTTAACATAATTTAACCTGGCAAATTGCAAAAAACGTAAGAAAAATTTAATTTCGCGGGCTACCTTATCGTATCAGCCTGACTGTTAAGATCATCGCAGATTTACTATTAAATGGAAAATGTGTTTTAATCAGCTGATTACTTTCTGACTAACAGCGCGGTTTCATGTAGGTATAGATTTTATACATGTGTGTATGTGTGTGTTATAAAATCATCCCCATCATCATCATCGCCCATGGGAAGGCGTGAGCCTTCCCATGGGGGTAGGCAGAAACTACAGAACGCCACCTGCTACGATCCTTACATACTCCTTTTGCCTCCTTTATGTTCATACATCTGGTCATACACGCACGCCGGTTGCGAGTACAACGCACCTAACCTTTCTGAAGAACATCACCAATAAGGTCACTATATGTCTTCCTAGGGCGTTCCCGGCGTTTCCACTCACATCTGCCGTGTAAATACCTTTTGTTAGTCGCCTTTCATTCACCCTCTCAACATGACCAAACCATCTAGCATACTCTTTTCAATTTTTGTCACTACGTCTTTTTTAAAGCCGCACCGTTACCTTAACACGTCATTCCTTAACCTATCATTCATAGTCACACCACACATGCTTCGCAAGGAACGCATTTCCACAGCATTTATTCTACTTCATGCTTCTTTTGCCACACCTAACATTCACTTCCATACATAAGCGTAGGCACCAGCACACCATTGTGAACAGCCAGAAAGATCACAGAAAATAAATACCCTAAAGAGAGATGTTGTAAGATTTTTATGACAAGTCAAAGTCAAATTCAGCAGTACCAAACCCAATTTTTGTGTCCAGATTAAGCATAAATACTACGAAATCAGAATACATTTTGATAACTATGTACTATTCAGGCATGTGTTATTTGTTTTTAATTTCAGCAAAGAACCTTCATGCCTTTTAATGCCTAAAAAAATTGTGGATATGTGTTTAACTGAGTAAATAAATATAATATTATAAATAAAGATAATATTTTATTTAATAATTTATTTACTTATGTCAAAAATTTTTCATTAATTTCTTACTTATAGTTATAATATAACATACACGTAAACTCACGCCTTTTTCTCATGGGGGTAAGCAGAAACTACAGGACGCCACCTCCACCTACTACGATTCTTACGTAAGTATAGCGGAAACACGTTAGTCGTCATTTGACTAATCGGGACGCCAGCACCACCAAGCGGCGCTCGACAGACTCTATAACATAACGCTCGTCGACTGGTCACCGCAGTTAAGCAGAGTTGGTCGGTGACTGTCGAGCAGTGAACACGTTTAGAAACTCGCGCGTTCCGTATAGTTGTGTCGTGTACCTACAGTGTGTGAATAGTTAGTGTGATTAATTTGATCGTGAATTATAATTTGATTTGAACTGAAAACGGTTTTTCTATTGTGCAATAACCAACACTACCCATAGCACGCCCACAGTAGTTAAAGTATGGCTGACGATAACTAAAGAGATGTAGGTACATAAGGTTATCCGTCATATACTTCTTTCTCCCTCCCTCCTTTACATTTGCCCCCTTTTCTTCTTGTACTTTTGAGGATTTTATACTTATTGTTTAATTTTTTACAGTTAAATGGTATCGAAAGCAGAATGGAAAAGAGACAGCCATAATACAAGGATACACATTCTATCGTCACGGGAAAAGTAAAGCAAGTGAAGAGTTTAGGTGCACCGTAGGAATCTCCTGCAAAGCTCGCTTCATCACATCTAAGAACAGAGGGTTTTTCAAATCAAGTTATCTGGAACACAATCATCCTCCCCCTAGTTATGTAATACGTAATGGTATTTTTATTAAACTTTAATAAATATCCTTTTAAAGACAGTAAAAACGTATTAATCCGCTGAATACTTTCTTAAAAACAGCACGGTTTTTTTTTTGTTTTTTTTTTTTCTTCTTTTGTTTTTACTTAGCCTATACTGTCCCACTGCTGGGCAAAGGCCTCCCTCAAGTCTTTCCAGGAACATTTACTTTTTTTTAAATAATTTATTGTTTAATTTTCGACAGTTCAATGGTACCGAAAGCAAAATGGAAAAGAGATAGCCATAATACAAGGATACACATTCTATCGCGAAGGGCAAAGTAATACAACTGATGTGTTCAGGTGCACCGGAGGAAGACCCTGCAGAGCTCGCTTCGTCATCACCAAGAACAGAGCGTTTTTGAAGTCACGTAATCTGGAACACAATCATCCTCCTCCTAGTTATGTAATACGAAATGGTGTTTTTATAAGACTTTAGTAAATTAACTTTTAAAGACTCTTAAGATCATCGCAGATTTACTACTAAATGGTACTACGGAGTTACCGTCAGAGCTTGCAGAGTAAGCAAGCTGAAGTGGCAGTGGGCTGGCCATGTTTGTCGAAGGACCGATGGCCGGTGGAGCAGACGAGTCCTGGAGTGGAGACTGCATATCGGCAAGCGTAGTGTGGGACGCCCTCCAGCTATATGGTTTGACGACCTTAATAAGGTGACTGGGACAGACTGGATAAGGAAGGCAGATGGCAGAGTGTTGTGGCACAGTCTGGAAGAGGCCTAGGTCCAGCAAGTTGACTGCGTTAGGCTTTGTTGACAGATTGTTGATTGATACTGAAAATGTGTTGATCGGCTGATTACTTTCTAAAAACAGCGCGGTGTCATGTACCTATATATTAATGACAAATCCAAGTATTGTGCCTATCTCAAATTCAGCAGCATAAAACCCATATTTTTGTGCAGATTATGCATTAATACGAAATCATACTAAATCAAAAATATCCATCGGCTAGTTTTCGAGTTCTAAGGTGGCGACTCAATTCAGATCTTTGAATTAAGTCGCCACCTTAAACGTCCTGTAATATTTTACGGGTTTTACTACAAATTCCAAATTTGGGTCAATCGGCTAATTTAGGTACTAATAAATGTTGGTAGTACCCGCGTTAAAATATGTGTTAAAATACGGCTCCTCAATTCGTGCAAAGCCCGTATGAATTGATTTGAAGTGTCCGTAATAACGAACACCTGTAATGCCTACTGTTGAATATGTTAACTTATTGCAATCAGGATATTATTACCATAATAGTACTCAATATGATATGAGGTATAATTTCTTACTAGGGCGAAATTCGTTAGTAATATTAATATTTTCAACTCACTTGCTCGAAAACTGGCTCTTATTCTACCGTTTTTAGTTTCACAATGCAGTGTACTTTTTAGTTTGCATTCCTGCAGTAGTGCTGGAAAGTACGCCACAGATAACTAGGATAAATAGATAAATGTAGATTTGCGATTTGTTTTTATTTTAGCAAAGAACCTTCATGCTTAAAAAAAATTATGGATATATATAAAAACTGTGTAAATAAATAAAATATGATAAATAAACTTTATATTTAATTAAATTATTTATTTTAATCAAAAGAGTAACATTAATTTCTTACTTATAACATACACATAAACTCACACCTTTTGCCCATGGGGGTAGGCAGAAACTACAGAATGCCACCTACTACGATCCTTATATATGTACCATCGCGGACATTTGCGATGAACCACTTTTCGACCTTATTGCTAAGGTTGAAAAGCGGTTCCCTGCAAATGTCCGTGATGGCACATAATCCTTTTTCCCTTCCTCCTTTGCTTTTTTAATAATTTATTGTTTAATTTTCAGTCAAATGGTACCAAAAACAGAATGGAAAAGAGATAGCCGTAATACAAGGATACACATTCTATCGCGAAGGACAAAGTAAGACAACTGATGTGTTCAGGTGCACCGTGGGTAGCCCCTGCAGAGCTCGCTTCGTCGTCACTAAGAACAGAGAGTCTTTCAAATCAAGTTTTCTGGAACACAATCATCCTCCTCCTAGTTATGTAATAAGTCATGGTGTTTTAATTAGAGTTTAAGTAATATCTTTTAAAGACGTCACGGAACTGCAGCGACTACAGCCGGTCTATATTGTAATAATCTCACCGTTGCAACTTACGTGAAGTGGGCTGCTATTCCATTAGCTAGTATAGCTACACAAACACAATATTAAAATGGTATTTGGCTCGCCTACGCACCACCACGTGCTTGCGGGCTGGCGGTTGGGCATGGAATGACCCCACTCAGCCCACACCTTGTGACGTGTGCGCTCGATACGAATCATAAGTATATTTATATACACTACACCACCTAATGCTAAATATTGACACTATTGCCAGCTTACTTCATAGAGGAGCTCGTGGCTAAGTAATAACAACCGCATTGTCTGTGGATGGGTGACCATCTTTACATATCGAGACTTCTCCGTGCCTCGGAAAGCACGTTAAGCCGTTGGTCCCGGCTGTCATCCGTAGATCTTTGACAGTCGTTACGGGTCGTCAGAAGCCCGAAAGTCTGACAACCAGTCTTACCAAGGGGTATGGTACCCAGTCACTGGGTTGTGGAGGTCAGATAGGCAGTCGCTCCATGTAAAATACTGGTATTCAGCTGCATCCGGTTAGACGGGAAGCCGACCCCAACATATGTAGTTGGGAAAAGGCAGGCAGATTGTTTTTTTGACAGCTTACTTCATCTAAGATTTCGTGGTGAGATTTTTACAGTTGGTGTATTTGATGTGTTAATCTAGTGCAATCAGGATAGTACCTACTTAGGACTTTTTATAGTAAGCTGTTGGACGGTTTAGAGACCGGCACGAAAAATAAATACCCCGAGCTCATCTGACGTCTGCGCAAATATTTGTCACAAAATGTTGTCTATGAAATTTTTTTTTGTCCTTTACAAGTGTGTTGAAAATCGTCGTTTGATGCTCGTGAGAATTTGTCATTGCACACTTGCATCAAAATGTACTTACGTATTATCGTTTTAAATGAGTACAATATTTTTTTATACAATCTTATGATGTGATTATGTTTTTAGTGTAAATCATATGGTTGCGTATTCTGTACTCATAGTAAAAATAACTCTCAGGTTTGTAGTCAGAAAGATCATTTCATACTCACCTTTGTACATACTTCCAGTTTCTATTCATAGGTGTGTACCTTCAAGCGTACACGAGGCTGTTCTGTATGAAATTTTTGATCAGTACACTGTTCATACGGTTAAAAACAAATGCAGTATCTGACTTGATTTCCTTACTTACGTCTTTTTCGGGTGAGAATGAAAATCAGCGCTGTGCTGTGTGTGTGTGGAAGCCTTCTTGTCACAGTCATGACGTGCAGCTGCCGACTATTTCTGTTTTGAGCTCGTGATTATAATGTAAGTAGGTCTATTTTGTTTTATTTTTCTGATTACTCTTCTCTTTTTGTTTGCACGTGTTTCTGTGACAAATACGCCTATTTTTCTTTCTTTCTTCTGCATGAAACTACCAGGTGGTCCCAAAACTATAGGCACAGTAAAGTATATATAATATGGGCCTAAAGAAAATGACTTATATCAGACGATACCACAGTCATAATATTATACCGTGACGATGCTGTCCAAGTGATTTAAGAGCGTTTACGATGTACGGCATTTTATACAAACTTTCAAGTCCTTCTTTTTCGAAATGAATGAACTGATTTTAATGAAACTTCATAAGAATAAGCTGCATACATAGGTCGAAAAAGTTAGTTAAGCACATTTTCGAAATGTTTTATTAAAAAAAAGATAATTGGAAATCTCTGTTTCTGTGCAAAATTTAAAATTGGTCGATTTTAGCTGTAACACTATTTTTCGAAAATGTTCTTAACTAACTTTTTAGACCTATGTATCTTACTTATGCGTATGAAGTTTCATTAAAATCGATTTATTCATTTCGAAAAACAAGGACTTGAAATTTTGTATGAAATGCAGTACGTCGTGAACGCTCTTAAGTTTTGTAAGAAGAATGTATTACTGTGGTATGTTGTGGTACTGGTCTTTGTATTTTATGCAGTAAGAGGTAAACCGAAAAAAAATAACATTTTGTCCGTCACGACACTTTTGTGACGTGTCTAACCAAGCGAAAGGAACTTCGTCCCAACCGGGTGTCCCATGACACCTCTCGTTTTTGTTTTAAGATTCTATGTTTAGCTTATGTTTCTTTCTTTTGTTGTTATCATCTTACGGCTGAACCCAATAAACTATCTATCACCAGTTTTGGCATACTGGAGATAGAAAAACCTATTTATCTATGGTTTTAACGTCCCAATAATTTATAAGAGATTATGGAATCTTACCGGCCTGACATAAGGACAGATATAATTATACTGTCTACCACCAATAGCGATCTGTTTGAAAGTAGGTTATTGGGTTCTGCCGTTAAAGAGTCACGTGTAGCTACTGTTTAAAATATTAAATAGTGCAACTGGTTTCGGCCGTTTCATTTAATTGCTGGCAATGGCATGCAAAATATGAAACTCGGTACCTAATAGTTCTTATAATACGTATAATCTTTATTTTTATTAACTTGATGACTTTAGCTCTACGGGGACGATATACACGTAATTCAAAACTTATTCATTAAGATCTAGCTGTGCCCCGCGACTTCGTTCGCGTGAAAGTCGTAAGATACACAATATTATAATGCCAGCCACATTTTAATAAAATTCCCTCGCCCGCGCTATTTGTTCACGGTATCATGGGTTTCATTTTTTTGCACGAAACCTTTATTTTTTTTTCTAAAATAAAAGAAATTTAAGTTACTCCTTATAACATCAGCTTTCTGCCAGTGAGAGTCCCGTCAAAATCGGTCCAGCCTTTTCGGAGATTAGCCGGAACAAACAGACAGACAAAATTTAAAAATAATGTTCATTTGTTATAAGTAGGTACCGTATGTACTTTCATATGCATTTAGTAAAAAGCTGTTATTTTTACATTGCAAACAGACACTTCAATAGTATTTATTTGTATAGATTTGAATATACATACATTGTACCACCAACCAACCACCAACCGACCACCAACCACCACTATCACCAACCACTACCACTTTGAACTATTGTAAGCATATTAATCTGCAAATAAATTTTTGACTTTGACTTTTGTATTTGTATACAAAAGTCAAAGGCAAAGTCAAAGATTTACCTATTATTGATTTAGTATTTAATGACAGAAGTCAAGAAACAAATTCCTATTTTTTTTTAATGCATTAAATACTTATTTTACAATTCATTATTTTATGTTCCGTTTTTTTGGTGGAACGGAACGCAAACTCAAATCGCGTCGCCTTCGACAAAGCCGGAAGTAACGTAAACATCTATGTTAAGGGGGAAGCGCTAAGGTAGCCCGCGAAATTCAAATTTTCTTAGATTTTTGCGATTTGCAGCTCAGTGTCTGGGTTTATGTTGATCAAAGTATGAAACGCGACCGTAACAAATATGTGTTTATAGAATTATAATATTAGAATTAGTAATACAATTCCTTAAGTTAATATAATCCTGAAATGTTAAGATTTCATAAAAAAAAGTTCTTCAATAGACTTACTTGGTCTTAGAGAGTTGTATTGATGACTTTAATGATTATAATTCTATAAACTCATATTTATTACAGTCGCGAATCATATTTCAATCAACATACTACCTAATACTGATCTGCAAATTGCAAAAAACGTAAGAAAATTTGAATTTCGCGGGCAACCCTGGCGCTTTCACCTTAATAGATAATAGATTTTTAGTTGTAGAAAATTGTTGGAGTTTCATAATTTTTTTGAGCAACAAGCAGTAGTTGAATTTAACTTTTAATACTTTGCTTGGGTTTATATTAAGGGACTGTATTTTTATGATTTAGTGAAAAAAAAATACATGCATATTCCTTATTACTAGTGCAGGTAAACAAAAGGAGCCTAGTGTAGAGCCTACTGTATGCTAGAGAGATGATTCTCACTAAAGCTGCATTATGCTTATGTTTATTTATTGTTATTTGTTTTACTAGGTACACGCGATAACGGAATAGTGGATTATTTAGAAATATCTTTGACCTCGTCAACTGTTTCTACTAGGCGTCGTGCTAGAACCCGGGGTGGACCAAGAACACGCGGAGGAAGATCAAAAGGCCGTGTGAGAACGAGGGGTGGGTGTGGAAAAAAATATAGACTGTCGCTGCCAGCAGGCAACAGTTGAACCGGGACAAGCCACATTTTCAGCTAAGATTTTATTTTATTGACACTGATGCTTGGACTGACGAAGACTATAAATTTCAGCCAAGATTTTATTTTATTGACACTGATGCTTGGACTGACGAAGACTATAAATTTCAACCAAGATTTTATTTTATTGACACTGATGCTTGGACTGACGAAGACTATAAATTTCAATCTAGATTTTATTTTATTGACACTGATGCTTGGACTGACGAAGACTATAAATTTCAACCAAGATTTTATTTTATTGACACTGATGCTTGGACTGACGAAGACTATACATTTCAACCAAGATTTTATTTTATTGACACTGATGCTTGGACTGACGAAGACTATAAATTTCAACCAAGATTTTATTTTATTGACACTGATGCTTGGACTGACAAAGACTATAAATTTCAACCAATAAGTAATAAGGACATTTTGGAACAGATGGTTGATGCGATTTAGTCGCCTCATAGAAATATAAAAAAAACGCTATACCGTGAAAAACACTTGCAGAAAACCGATGACCACTACTTAACAGAATATTGTTTCTATTCCCCTTTTTTGTGCGGTACCAGAAAATTTAATTGTTTCGTAGAATTTTACTAAAAAATCCATGTTGCTTGTGCTATTTCGAAAGAAGTTTTTGTTCAAAAAGTCTTATATTTATCTTAGTTTAGTGTGACATTGTTGTGCCATAAGGACGAAAATACACATGCCTGTAGCTGGTACAAAACTATGCAAGTTGCTGGCATGCCAATGTCAAAATGTTGCATGGAAATGCTTCTGATTGGTGATTGTCACAAATGGCATGCAAGCTACTTTCATAGATTTGTACCAGCTACAGCAAGCAGCATGTGTATTTTCGCCTTAAGATTAAGTTTGTTTATTATTTTTAAAGTAACAATAATGTAAAAGCTAATCTGCTGACTGTGATAAAGTATAACAATTTAGTATGTATGAAAAACTAAGCGGATCTGCTGGCTGTGATTTACTTAACTAGAATGACGTTACAAATAATAAATAGAACATGTTATTGACGATCCCGATGGTAGTTTTCTTTATAATTTCCTAGTATTAATCATCATTCTCCTGCCCTTATCCCAATGGGGTCGGCGGTGCATGTCTCTTCTATACTTCTCTATTAGTCGTCATCTCGATAGTCACCTCCTTTCTAGCCATGTTATACTTCACACAGTCTAGTATTAATTATTATTAGTATTAATATATTAATTAAACATATCCAATGTCATACTTAACACCAAAAAATGTAGGCACAGCTTAAGTGGAATATGACATTCAGAAAACCTACAAGTTCCCAATTAGACTTTTTTTCGGTCATCTGTTTGCCGCCTATTTAGTCGATAAGAATAGTTTGAATTTGAATTCCTGAATAGAAATTTTCCGCGCCCCAGGCGGTTAAAGCCATAATACATAATGTAGGTAAGTATATTTTTGACTTCTGAATGCTAGGTACCATCGCTGACATTTGCGATGAACCGCAAATGTCCGCAATGGTAACAATCATCATTCACTGCTGGACATAGGCCTCTCCAATAGCACGCCATTCAACTCGGCTCTCGGCAACTCTTATTCAGCGGCTACCAGGAAGCCTGCGAAGATAAAAGGTACCAAAAGAATAATGATTAAATTCCTATAATTAATAACCGAAGCGGAATTCCAACCAGGTACCTCAAAAAACGATAATAATAGGCAACTAATAATATTATAGCACGCCATTCAACTCGGCTCTCGGCAACTCTTATTCAGCGGCTACCAGGAAGCCTGCGAAGATAAACGGTACCAAAAGAATAATGATTAAATTCCTATAATTAATAACCGAAGCGGAATTCCAACCAGGTACCTCAAAAAACGATAATAATAGGCAACTAATAATATTACCGGTACGGTCACCATTCATTTAACGTGTAGGGGCTGCTATTTCGCCCCAAGGTACGTGCAACTGTTCTGATTGGTGAATGTCGTGCAGCTGTCACTCGTATTACAAAGTAATGCTTAGTCGTCTCGAGGCCATTAGCAATGGATAGCGCTTGCCATAAAAAGAGTTTAATGTTGAAAATTGTGTATTTATCCTTTTTCCTCAAAAAATCTCTTTGATTTTCTTACACTTTTTGGTAAGTTTTTTTTTTGTTATTTGTTTTGGCCCTTCTGGCCTGTTTTTGTGCCTTCTATAAACTAAATATTAAATTCGAAAGTCGTATTATTTTTACGTAGTTACCGATTTGGCAAGTTGATCTAGTTATGAACCAACGATTACATTCAATTTATTTTCAGTATACATCTGCTTCAGTAGACTCAAAAAACATACAATTCTTAGGGGTCTTAAAGAGAGGAGAAAATGTACAGGCTGTTACAAAAAACTACAAACGACTTTTACTAGCAGGCAGGCGGATCATAAAAATAAGAGGATAAAATCCTACTGATATGAATGCCTAAAAACTATTTGCTTGCCGTGTTTTTTGAAAGTCACTATTAATCTACCTAGTACTTATCTAGCTAATTTATTAATCAACGCAACGTGAAAATCCGTACATCAGAACACACAACAACAAGCGCTTCTCGCCATCAAACTAGAAAGTTTGGCGAGTAAAAATTGTAAAAACAAAATAATGTATGTTTGAGGATAATAATAAAAAAAATACAACAAAAATATCATAAATAAACAATGTGAACAGAGAAATATACATATTTATTATTATTTATTTATTATTCAATTATTGAAAATAATTGTCACAATTAAAACAAAACCTGCTGTAGGTAGAATGATGAAATAAGATTGTTAACTATTAAAATCAGTATTTTTTTCTTAAAAAAATTTAAATCATCTAAATTTGTTATATTAGTTGTAGCGTCATAAATAGAGATCAGATAATCGGATGCATATTTATCTAAAGTTAATTTTTGGCTTAGAAATTATGGAAGCGGCGTCTTATTATTTTCTTTCTTAATAAAAATCCCGGGATTCCAGAATGCAAAACTAATCGAATACATGGTATGGAAACGACTTCTAAAACATGTGGTATTATTTATTTAAAAAATACCGAGACACCGGGATTAAATATTCTTTTGCTTGTTTACTTGAAATTCATTTTTAACCCCCGATGCAAATATATGTGTATGTAGGGTGTAAGAGGAAGGGTAGTGCGTGTCGATTCTATAGTCAAAAAGTACTAAATTTATCAATTTCAGAATCGCAAATTTTTTATGATCGATACCAAAGTGCACTCCATATTAGCCAACACCTCAACTTAAGATAAATATGCATCCGAATATCCGATCACTGGTCATAAATGTTGTGAACAAAAAGTACCTTCATTATTTTAATGCTGTTTAAATCTTTCAATAATAACAATTGCATGCATTTTTACATATTATAAAAAAATGTTAATGCTTCTGGACCCCTACATTAATGTCAATGTTAACATCTGTGTCAAACTGCGCCTTAACTATGGCGTTAAAGTTAAAAAATTTACCCCTTACTAATAAACGTTATATAAGCCGACCCCAACATAGTTGGGAAAAGGCTAGGCAGATGATGACTAATAAACGTTATATAGATTCTGTATAGTTACACAACGCTTTGTCTTCTTCTTTCGAAAGTCAAATTACTGGCGACTGAAAGAGAGAAATCGGTGTGTAACTATTCACCTGATATAATACGTTTATTAGTAAGGAGATAAATGTTTAACGAGTGACTACGTTATTTTAGTTCAGTTACAAAGTTAACGCGTTAACCACATTAAAAATGGAGGTGGAAGCTGCTGCAGTACTTTGTGACCGTAACTCTGCGCGTGCGACGCATACTATGAGACATGGCAGCGCTAATGTGCCAAACTCTGTGATGCGTCGCAAAAACCTTCACCCAACTTATCGCTTGAGATCTAACTAATGTCAGTAAAAATGCCATGTCTCATTATCGCATCAAAATATTGGCCAGATCGGCGTAAGTGATGCCTTAATTGAATATGTCATGCTCACTCAAATGTCTCTCTGATGGTGGCGTGTGTTGGATCGGTAAAAGTTCCCTTCAAATAGTCTGAGCTGTATGGTGCTGATCCATACGTCATGTTCGTGAACGGGCGCCGTCAGTAGGTCGGGACTGGTCATCTCTTAGCTGCCATGACTTCATTTGTTACGGACGCTTTTAATGTGCACGTCTTTCTACATCGTTCTCACATGTATAATTTAAAACGATGTTTTAAATTCATTTGGCGTTAAAGTTTTTAGATTTTGGTTGCAAGCGGGCCCTTAGACTTTTTTCTAGCTAAGTAGCTGTAAACAGTAAGCGTTTCATACGAATATGAATCTTAGTTGTATGAAGTTAATGTGTATATTTACTCATGTAGTTGCACGTAAAACGCGTTATCTGAAATCATTATGCAAGAACATTTGAATGTTGGGTACCTAATTCAAAACTTATGATTATTTTTATAAAAGCATTTATTTGATTATTAGCTTTTGCCCGCGGCTTCTCCCGCGCGGGTGTCGGAAAATATCCCACGGGAACGTATTACCGGGATTAAAAGCATCCAATGTTAATCCAGGTATAAACTATGCCCTAAATTTGTGCATTCAAATCCATTCAGCCGTTTTTGCGTGATTGAGTAACAACATCCAAACATACAAACTTACACATTTACAATAAATATTAGTGGGATATGATAGGTAGGTAGGATCCAACGAGCAACTGTTTCAAATAGATGTTTTTTGTGTTTATAAAAAAAATGTGAATGCATGAGTATCAGTTATTTCAATTAGCAATTTGGTCTGATAAGTTTAAGTGTAAAGAAAAATAAATATACACATAATGCGAAGAATATGTAAAGAAGCAAAAACAAGAAACATTTAAAAAACCATTTCATTTTCAGTAATATGGGTGAAAAATACGAAGGGGAATGTCGTGGCCATCGTTGACAAGTACTCTTATTACTGCAACAGGATGAAGAATTCTTCAAGCGTGTGGCGATGCAGCAGAGGGTCCGGCTGTAAAGCTAGGTTCACACTCAAGGATAATAGGATCTACAGACCTAACCTTGCCCACGACCATGATCCGATAAACTTCGTCATACAAAATGGTGTTCTTTATAAAGGCTCCTGCAAACAGCCGCGACATGGAACGCGAATTGCTCGCGACAAAAAGGCACCGCGTGACGCGTGAAGAGTGGTGCCTTTGTGCCGCGCGCGATTCGCGTCGCATTTCGCGCCTCTTTAAAGGAGCCTTTAGGGTTAGTTTTTTACATATGTAATTATGTATGTACAGTCAGGGAAATTATAGGTTTATCAAATTGACACACTACTGTATTGTGACATTTCATATCTCAGTCAAAGAATTATGTAACCAATATTTTGTAAATTTTTATTTAAAAGGGTGTCCATAGAGTTTCTTGCCCGTTCTTCTCCATAGAAACCTACTGCGCATTGGCATTCCAAAGCGTAGTAGGTTCCTATGGAGAAGAACGGAAAGATGAAGCTAGTTGTCCATTAGCAACTAGCTTCATCTTTCTGGCTGACCGACTCCATGACAAAAGTGCCTGTAATTGGTTTAAGTGAAATAAATGCTTTTAGTTTGAGTTTGACAATTGTGATTTGAATATATGGACAGTTTAGGTTGGTACCCAATTTGCTCTATTTCCCTGACTTTACAATGTCTTAAATTAAAATTATGATTTACATATTGAGTTTTAACTAACTTCATACCTATACAAAATAACATGACAGTTTCTATGTCTTCATTTCCATGAACCTCCGTACCTATGTTCTTTTTATTATATTTTTAATTAAGTCTTTTTGTGATTATATTGCGTGTGTGCCAATGCTTATGTAGGTACCAAAAAACAGCATAAATAAACATAATAATATTTCTTTATTTCTGTTTTTTTAATAACTGAAAAGAAATCTTATTTATCTACTTTAGTTTTATAGTTATATAATATAATTATCATAATTATCTCACACTGTATTTTATTTTATTTTTATTAATGAATGTACCATTTTTTCTTGTCTTTTTTTTCGTAAGAAAAAAGAGATTTTGCCTAAATCAACACTGCTTTTTCAGCACCGATTTTTAGTATGACAAGGAATGGCAATCCTGTCATCAATGTTGGTCCCTATCGGTATAACCGATCCAGTGGGTATAGAGGGTCCAAACTACGATGGGTCTGCACGAGATACACCTTGGGATGCCGATCGACGATCATAACTGTCGAAAATGTCATCGTTCACCATAAAAAGGAGCATAACCATTGAAAAGAGTTTTTACGTACTCGCACATGACATAAAAGTACACGCAGTTTTGTAACAGATTATTTTATAATGATATAAAGTACAATATTATGATACACAGATTTTTTTTTCCTTTTTTTTGTAAATCTAGATTGAAACAAATAATGAGGCCGAGATTTATTAAAGTTACTTAGCCCGTAGGTACGCTAAGCGTTATTCCTGTCACTGTCGCACAACAGTCAAACTACAAATGCAAGATAGAGACGGTCACATGTAACCCTAAGTTAGTGCGAAGTAACGTTTATAGATCTCGGCCCATGTCATTGCCATCCGCGGTTTGTCATAAACTTGACCATTGATGGAGTGTTTAGTTGTCAATCATATAAATATTTAAAAAAAAAACAGAAGAAGAGGCAAGGGGGCGTGTCGCGGTCCGCTGGGTCACAGGCAAATGGCCGTTTCTGCGAACAAGTGCGCTTTCGACCGCAACCGTGACAATATTTAAGAATGACGTGTTGTTCAGTGGTTTCATGTAAACACCGAAGCCAAACCAATAACTTTATAAATCTTAGAATGACTTACCATGTATAAGTAAAAGTATTTTACTTTATTTATCTTTAAAATCATGAGAAACAACAAATCGTAAAATATTTCTTGCTTTTACTACGTTATTTTTGTTTTCATATGTCACAGCGACTGTACTATTTTTGCAATAAATACATTGCTTCATAACTGCTACCTAAATATGTCGCTCAGTCACAGGTCAAGCCATGTGAAAATCACAAAACGATACTTTATTTATGCAGATGCAGCGCGTAGTACGGCTGCTGTATCATGTGCTTTTACAAATCCACTCATGTAGGCTATCGACAATAGTGTCAAATGCCTAATGAAAATATTTCTATAATAGTTTATTTTTCAATTTGTCAACCGTATTAACCCGGTTGGAAGACCCATGTGAAATAACGTTTTTTACTCATTTTGATTTTCTCATATTGTTTAAATTTTTTGATTTACTAAATATTTTCATTTGCTACATGTTGTTTATAAATTATATTATAAGTATTAGTATTTGTATATTGTTTATTTTTTATTTTCAGGAACTCACAACATTTATAATACAATAATAAATGGAAGGATCGATAAATTTCCGATTCAGTCAATCCCTAGCGTACACAACTGTAGCGACCGATATTTTTGTGTGTGTAAAAAGACGCTGTGTTTGATGGGTTTATAAGCCGTTGGTCTCGGCTGTCATTCTTGGTTCTTTGACAGTCTTTACGGGTCGTCATAAGCCCGAAAGTCTGACAACCAGTCTTTCCAAGAGGTATCGTGTTACCCAGTTAGAGGGTGTAGAGGTCAGATAAGCAGTCGCTCCATGTAAAATACTGGTATTCAGCTGCACCCAGTTAGACTGGAAGCCGACTCCAACATTGTTGGGAAAAGGTTAGGCAGATTGATTGCGTGTGCGCACGACTTCGTATCTATTGCTTTTACTGAACTGCATATGTAGTTGTGGTGAGTGGTAGGGTGAAACTGTAGACACCAGGTTCCGATACATTTTCAACTATAGAGCATATCTCCTTCCTTCTTATATCTATGTTGTCAATAGTTTGCCTTTCGCCAAGTCTGGCCTCACTTAGACCAATCCATTGTTAATTAGTCAACTTTCACAACCGTAGCTCGTGATAAAATGGATAATAAATTACTAAACAAAATAAGTTAATACTTTTATTTCAGAGCCAGTTTTCAGCACCACGAAACTGGGGAATCCTGTAATCAACCTAGGTATCTACCGGTACAATAAGGCCAGTGCTTGCAGGGGGCCCAAAGTGCGGTGGTATTGCACTAGGTACACGTTAGGTTGTCGGTCGGCAATCTTCACAGTCGACAATGTTATAGTTACCCATAGAGCCAAGCATAACCATTAGTACCTACCTACCTATACAGATATCTCACGAAAAATTTGCGCTTCGGGAGTCATCGTCTATCTTCGGAATATAAAGCTGTTACAACCACCTATTTTATATAACCATAATTACAAAATGATTAATAATACAAAATCATAAAACTTTTCAAAACTTTTAACTGACAGATGACGATCTGTGACCGGGGAAGGTTACCCGACAGAGAGAAAACTTCATAAAAACTCTCAATGATAGGTACACTAATACAAAGCGCGGCAATACAAAACTTAGAAACTGCCTCTGTGGGTTACTTAGTGCTAATTCGGAAACACAAAGATTACCGAAGCGATAGATTACCCTTTTTGGTTTAACTGTACTTTTAATTGATTCATTTTAAGATGTGTTTTTGTTTATGCTATGATAAATATTTGGAAGTGTCAAATTTTGACATAACAGTATTTTATTTTTGCAAAATTACATCCTATTTATGGTATGTGTTTATTTTGGCCCATAGGCTGCAAGCCAATTATAAAGCGTGTGTTATCGTTTTTTTTTTGTTTTTTTCAATAATTGAATTAATTATTTTAGTTATTATAATTAAATGTGCAGCAATTTACCGAAAAGAGTGAATGAAAATTAGTTTTATTTATATTTCGCTCCAAGACACTACTTTAATAAATTCGTTTTGTCCTATGTTCAGTTCTTTATAATCAATTTAACTTAATTCGCATTTAGTATAGGCTCATCCAACGTAGTTAAAACTTGATTCATAGAAAAAAATAATAATATTGTTAACACGTTACAAACTGTTTAAACACCTATTTTTTCAGAACCTATTTTTGGCACCACAAAAGCTGGCAACCCTGTTCTCATCAAAGGTTCTTGTCGATACAACCTGACTGCAGGCTATAGAGGGCCCAAACTGCGCTGGGCCTGCACTAAAAAGATGAATGGATGTAAAGCGATCATCTTCACAATCGACAATGTCATCATGTTCCAAAATAATGATCACAACCATTGAATCTAATGACCGCTTTTCCAAATTGATGAAAATTATAACCACCATTTTGGTTTTCTGTCGTGTGCTGGATTTGTCAAGTGTGGATTTTTGTTTGGACCCGGCGAACACCACAACTTTAAATAATTTTAATTTTATAAGCACATACAGAGGTATGTTTTTATTTTTGGCGCCGGTGCCTGGACCAGGATCTATACAGCGTGTTTTTGTTTTACCTTTTTGATTAAACTGTACTTTTGATAGATTCATTTTAAGATTTGTTTTTGTTTATGCTATGATAGATATTTGGAAGTGTCAAATTTTGACATAAAAGTATTTTAGTTTTGCAAAATACGTCCTATTTATTGTTTTACCTAGGTATGTGTTTATTTTAGCCCTTATGTTGCAAACCTATAAAGCGTGTGTATCGTTTTTTTTTGTTCAATAATTGAATTAATGAATTTATTTCAGTTGTTATATAATTAAATGTGCAGCAATTTACAGAAAACAATGAATGAAAATTAGTTTTATTTATATTTCGCTCCAAGACACTAATAATTTCGTTTTGTCCTATGTTCCAGTCCTTTATAATCAATTTAATTTAATTCACGTTCAGTAAAGGCTCATCCAACGCAGCCAAAACTTGATTCATAGAAAAAAAAATAACATTCTTAGCACGTTACAATCTGTTAAACATCAATTTTTTTTTCAGAGCCTATTTTTAGCACCACGAAAGCTGGCAACCCTGTCCTCATCATAGGTTCTTGTCGATACAACCTGACTGCAGGCTATAGAGGGCCCAAACTGCGCTGGGCCTGCACTAAAAAGCAGATTGGATGTAAAGCGACCGTCTTCACTGTCGACAATGTCATTATACTCCAAAATAATGATCACAACCATTGAATCTAATGACCGCTTTTCCAGACTGATGACATTTCTTAACTATTTTGGTTTTCTGTCGTGTGCTGGAATTGTCAAGTGTGGATTACTGTTTTGCCACGGCGAACACAACGACTTTAAATAATTTTAATTTTATAATCACATACGCGCATTGCGCAGAATATAAAAAAAACATACCTATATGTTTTTATTTTCTGCGCTGATGCCTGGACCAGCACCCTAATTGCGTGCAACTATCAATCACAATCTGAATGATTTTGAAGAAAATTGCTATTCCATTTCTTCATATGTTCGAAAAATTTGTCTGCTCGACAACGTAAATAACGCAATTAATGTTGTTGAACTGTCAAAATGCCCCGATGGTCTATAAAGCGTGATTTTGTTTTTTTTTAAATTTTTGTATGTTATTGTTGAATGAATGAATATATATTAGGACAATTAAATATGCTACAATTTAAAGCTGATTATTATGTGTCTGTGTTATACAAACGAGTAACAATTAAGTAAGAATGATTAATGAAAATTTGTTTTATATCTGTTTCGCTGACTCCAAAACACTAATAGTTTCGCCTTCTCCTATTCTCCAGCCCTTTATAATTAATTCAATTTCATTTGTGTTCAGTACCTATAAGCTTGTCTAACGCAGTCAATACTTGATTCTATTTCAGAGCCTATTTTTAGCACTACTAAAGCTGGCAACCCCGTTCTGATCATGGGTTCTTGTCGATACAACCTGAACACGGGCTATAGAGGGCCCAAACTGCGCTGGGCCTGCACTAAAAAGATGAATGGGTGTAGAGCGATCATCTTCACATTTGACAACGTTATTATTAGCCAAAATAATGAACACAACCATTGCATCCAATGACCATTTTTGTAGATGGATGAAAATTCTTACCACCACTTTTTTTTTCTACTGTGTGTTGGAATTGTCAAGTGTGGATTTTTGTTTTGACCCGGCGAACATTAAAACTTTACAAATAAAAATAATAACATATACGTATGTATTTTTTTTATTTTCGGCGCTGATGCCTGGACCAGGGCCTATATATACAGCGTGTGATTTCGTTTATTTTTATTTTTGTTCATTAATTGAATTAATTAACAGAATTGCAATTAAATATGTTGCAATTGTATATGTGTCTGTGTTGTATGAGTAATAATTGAATACAAGAATAAATAACACTAAGATTTAATATTTAAAAATATAGCACTATTTTGACTCACGTACCTACATAATTAGAGATTGTTTTATAAAATTGACATTTTATGTACAATAAAGATAGCATAAAAAGAATTAAATTGAAGCTATGGTATCAGAATACATAATTTTATTAACAAAATCAATTACAAATACATACGAGTTTGGGGTTTATTGTTTGTGAGATAGGACTGCTCCATCGTCGAAGCCGAATATCTTGGCTGTTGGTTTAAATGTTTCAACGTCTCTCTCACATCTTCGGTAGTATAGTGGTAAGTATCCCCGCCTGTCACGCGGGAGACCGGGGTTCGATTCCCCGCCGGAGAGAATCTTTTTGCATTTTATTTTCGCCTTTTGCCGCGAATGCACGTGCTTGTGGCAAAATTAAAATTAAATACAAGAAGAATGAATGAAAAATGTTTTATTTCTGTTCCGCTTACCCCCAGACACTACTTCTATAATTTCGTGTTATCCTATTTGCCAGTGCATTTAATTCACCTTCGGTATAGGCTTATCTAACGCTGTCAAAACTTGATCCAGAGACAACAAAAGAAACACCTTCTGTGGTTTCTGCCTACTCATGGGAAAATGTGTCAGTTTATGCATGTAAGTATGTAAAGATCTTTTTATATTTCAGAGCCTATTTTTAGCACCACCAAAGCTGGCAACCCTGTTCTGGTCATGGGTTCTTGTCGATACAACCTGACCACAGGCTATAGAGGGCCCAAACTGCGCTGGGCCTGCACTAAAAAGAGGTATGGATGTAAAGCGATCATCTTCACATTCAACAATGTCATCATTAAGGAAAATAGGGAACACAACCATGATTTGAATCCAAATATTTACCATTTTTCCAGATAAATGAAAATTCTGACCACCATTTTGTTAAGTGTCCATTCTTGTTTTGACCCGGCAAACATGGCAGCTCTAAATAATTAATTGCTTTTAAAAACGGTGCGTTTGCATATGTTTGAGTAGAGTATTATATACCGGGAAGGTTTTTCTACTATTATAGGTCTCACTACGATTACCTGTCTTTACCTAATTGTGAAACATTTTCTGTCTACCGTTTCTTTTTTTTTTCTATATTAAACATTTGCCTGGTGCTTTGAATTCATTAATTTAATCCATTTAAATTGCCTTCAGTATTTTAGTGTAGTTTGAGTTTTTGGCAGATATGTGGCAATAGACTCGCCCCCTATTACATGGGACTTAAATATAACTGGTGTAATGTGGGTGTACTATAGATATACCTCTGCCTAACCCTTCGGGGAGTACAGGCGTGATGTTATGTGTCTGTTATGTTATGCCGACTGATCCCAATTCAGTCTCATCCTGTTTATTTTGTAATAGCTTCTGCCCGCGACTTCGTTTGCGTGGAAGTCGTAAGATACACAATATACTAAAAATAACAGTCACGCATCGCATCGCCCGCCCGCGTTATTACTTCGTTTTCGCTTAGCGTTCTTTCTCACTTTTTCTTTTTACTCGGCTCCGAAGGGTCGTAGCGTGATGTTCAATAACCTTCCTCAAGAATTGGGCAATCAAATGCAATAATAATTTATCAAATGCGACTGGAAGTTGCAGAGATTAGCGCTTTCAAACGAACAAATAAACTCTCCAGCTTTGTTATATTAGTATAGATTATGTCATTTGTATTTCTTATGTATTTGTACTATTATATGGATATACAAGGTTTAACATAAATAACGCATAACCTCTTAAGGGCTCATTTGTACACATTATTTTGAACAACTTTTACTATGGGACCAAACCTGAAATCGCGAAAAAAAATCAGCTGCTCCCCACATTTATGTTCGTATAACTCGTCAAAATGTAGGGAACAGCTGATTTTTTTAGCGATTTCAGGTTTTGTCCCATAGTAAAAGTTGTTCATAATGATGAGTACAATGACCCCTTATGAGGTTTGTTACATCTTGTATATTGTGGATTGTGTAAATAAAAAGAAGCCTTAAAAAGGTCTTTCCAGATCTGTGAATGTAAACAAATAGATATAAGATGTACCTACGTATCAAATTCATAACAAACTTAAACATAACTGCCGAAATGTGGGTGTACTATAGGTACACCTCTGCCTAACCCTTCGGGGAAACAAGGCGTGATGTTATATTATGTTATGTATCAAATTCAATGTCTTAGTAAATTACACAATTTTTGTATTGGTTTTCTTTTATTAGTTGCTAATAGTAACAGAAAACACGTATCTACCTTATGTGAAACAGAATATAGGTAACATCAGTTTATTTTTTTAGAACTGGTTTTCGGAAAAACAAGATGTGGCAACCCTGTTATCTCCACAGGTACTTATCGATACAATCTGACGTCGAGCTATAAGGGGCCGAAAAAACGCTGGGCCTGCACTAGACGCAATTATGGATGTAAAGCGAGCCTCTACACAATCCATAATGAACTCATTAGACAAAGTTATGAACACAACCATTGAATTAATTACACTTTCAAAATTGCATACCTTAGAAGAGAAGCTAAAATTTAAAGTTTAAGGATGACTTCTTATTTACGCCAAAGTTAACAAAATACGGCAGTGCTTTTTGCACGTTTTTAGTGATATTCAATTTTTTTTTTAACAATCATCTACAAGGTTTACCCTCAATCCGATTTTTTCACTGACTGGTGAAACTCTTGAGCTAGCCATACTTTTTATTCGTGGCTACTACTTTAAGTTTTCTATGTAAACTTATACAAAACCTATAACAGAATTTCCTAGTGCAGACCCTTAATGAAAATCTTTGAATTTAATTTTCTTGAAAATCGTGTGATAATGTGCCAAGATTTATTTGTATAATTTGATTCAAAGAATCTAGTCTTTGCGTTGTTAGACCATAAATACCGTTTATCCGGCATGCTAATTGCGAAACACACATTCAATCACAATCTGTGTGATTTTGAAGGATATTGCTTCATAACATGTTCAAAAAATTTGTCTGCTCAACAACATAAATAACGTAATGAATGTTGTTGAACTGTCAAAATGAAAGCCATTGCTACTGTAAATGTGTTTCGCGATTACCCCGCTTGTTTTATAATCAGAAGGACAATAAAATTCCTGTAGGTAATTAATAACGAAGTTCAACAAAAGTCGCTCTCTAATCTCAGCGACCATCAAATGTCAAAAACGTAGGTAAACGCTATGCAATTTTTGACGGATTGTGACTGAGATTAGAATACGAACGTTATTAAAATTACGGAAATTGGCTCTCTGGAGCTAGACTATCACCTCTTAAAGCAGTATTATTGTAATGTTACTTCAGTGTGGGAAAGAGATGGAGCTAGACGTTCTGTATAGCTCCATCTCTTTCTCACACTGAATTAACATTAAAATAATACTGCTTTAAGAGGTGGTGGTTGGCCCCCTGGTCTTTCTGTACCGTGTAGTTACTTACGTGCAGGGATCAAAATAAACTATGAAAATGTAGTAGGCCTATATCAATTCAATGTTTTAATAAATTGAATGTAATTTATTTATTTGTTTTTATTACATATCGCAAGTACAGTACGACATAACTTAGATGTAGCATAGATTTGAAAATTTCCCTTCATTCACTTCAATTTTATTGCGTTTGCGTAAAGATCATTTTCGCCTAAAGCAGTAATAAAGATTAGTGATTTTGAAAGCGTACTCAGTTCGGATGGTGATTTTACGAATTTTGCCGATGCTACATCTAAGTTGTGGTCATGCTGTAAGTACCTATTTCCTACCTACTTACATTAATTACGTATAATTAAAAAAAGTATTATCTTGATTTATTTCTTCAAATCTTCCTTTGGTGGTACCGAAAGGAAAATTTTAAAAAACTTCTTTAGGCGCGTTGAGCGCTTTTTGGTAGGGGAAAATCTTACGGGTTCGCGACATGCGACATGCTCGCTTCACCGACATGCTAAAGTGACGTGTTGCGCCAGAATGGCCACACGCAGCACCCTGTTTATTATGTATTATTAATGTTTAAGTTTTCACTTCAGTCGGCAGTCCCCATGACTGCCTACTTTTTTTTTGTTTCTATACTCATTACGATATGTATAAAATAATAAAAACATGTACATAGCATCTTTATTTTTGCAGATGTATTTTTTGGTAAATCAAAATCCGGCAATCCTGTTCTCTTCGTCGGTTCTTATCGGTACCACCAGACCTCGGGCTTTAAAGGACGCAAACTTCGTTGGGCCTGCTCTCGAAAGAATTCGTGCCGAGCCACTATATTCACAGTCGATAATGTCATCATTAGCCTAACTAATCAACACAACCATTGAATTAAAATTTAACTGCACTTTGTAGATTGCATGCCGCAAGAAATTCGAAGAGAAGACAGACAATACAAACATGATTGAAGTGTTTTTGTTTAAACTTTTCGTGAAAAGCCTACCGAGATTATTTGCATCATTTTATTTAGTGGCGTATTACGATATATATAAAATATAATAAAACAACCTAATTAAAATTTCGATTTTTTGCAGATGTATGTTTTGGTGAAACGAAATCCGGCAATCCAGTTCTCTTAGTAGGAGCTTATCGGTACCACCTGACTTGTGGCTACAAAGGACGCAAACTTCGTTGGGCTTGCTCTCGGAAGAATTCGTGCCGAGCGACTTTATTCACAATCGATAATGTTATCATTAGCCAAACTAATCAACATAACCATTGAAATAAACTGCACTTAGCGCTACGTGGTTATTTAGGCGCGTGGTCGAAATCAGAACTAACTATCTCGTTTTGTTAATATATTTCAAGTGGCATTTCAAAAAACAATTGCACAAGTGTTCACCAACAGCGCCTCTGTGTCAACTTCATTCTAAAAATATCCTTGTAGCAAGCAGTCTAGAAGATGGTTGGCCGCAAAAAATGAGAAGAGAAGTAATCTTCTCGTCTAGTTTTTTTGAAATTCCTGTTTGATTATACAATCTATATACAAGATGTAACATAAGTAATACACAACCTCTTAAGGGATCATTGTGCTCATCATTATGAACAACTTTTACTATGGGACCAAACCTGAAATCGTGAAGGAGCAGCTGATTTTTTTTCGCGATTTCAGGTTTCGTCCCATTGTAAAAGTTGTTCATAATGACGAATACAATGACCCCTTAAGAGGTTGTGCGTAAATTATGTTACACCTTGTATAAATGATATGATGACATTTTATTCAATGCTCTCAGTCCTTGTTCGTACACGCATAACGTTATGTATCTATGTATGAAATAATTAAAAAAAAAATACTTAGGGAACTTCTCGATTTTTGCAGATGTATGTTTTTGTGAATCGAAATCCGACAGTCCTGTCATCTGGGTGAATCAACTTAACTTTTTAGGCACTTCTTTTACGTTCTCACTAATAATGTTGTAAAAAAACTTAATAAAAAACTTAACTAAAAAGAGCTTATAATATTTAAAAAATTTGGGCTTGGTCTTGTTGTTGTCGACTTCCTCCGCGTGAAATTTCTTGTCCTCCGACCTACCCCGACACATCGCATCGCCCGCCCACGCTATTACGTAGTTTTCGCTTAGCGTTCTTTGCGCCTTTTTTTTAATTTTGCCCGGCTCTTAGGGTCATAGCGTGATGTTAAATAGCCTATAACACTCCTCAAGAATTGGGATATCAAATACAAAAAGATTTTTTCTAATTCGACTGGTATTTCCAAAGATTACCCTCTATTTAACTTACAAACAAATTTTGCCTCTTTATAATATTAGTATACAAAGCAGTTCCCACAGTAACGCAGATGCCTTCCATTCAAATAAATCGTGTCCCTGTTGGCAACTTATGATGCTTCCATTGCAATAACTTTAATAAATTATAAAAGAAAACTGTGTTTCTATAATGTATTTAGATGTATAACTCTCAAATAAAAGGGCGACTCATTAGGCGCCCTCTTATTTGGAGCGTCCAACCGTACAATTTTACTAATAAATATTTGTTTGTTCGGCCCAAACACTGCTCATAAAACCCATATCAACTACTTTACCATTATGACTTACCTACACATTTAAAAAAGAGATGGCGCTATGTACTCGTCTGCAACACTAGCTCGTGTGGGACACTGTGTGACATGCATAGACTTGCTCATACGTTCTCGGGCGTTATTTTACTAGTAACGCAGTACAAGTCTCATTAAGCCACTTCGAATCTTCGCCTGTTGCGATCTATTAAAAACTCACGTAATAGCCTCTCTGAGTTACGATTAAGAGGATTTTTCTTATTTTTTCAGAAATGGTTAGCCAAAAAATAATAAAAAAGCCTCTTAGTCCCGCTGAAAAGCAAAAACGATATAGAGAACGACTCAAGAACAACCCGGATAAGTACGAAGAGGTCAAGAAAAAGAATAGAGAGAGGTATCATAAGACTAAAAAAAAAATTGTAAAAGATCTCACTCCACTTCTCAGGCGTTAAATTTTTTTTGTCTTGCGTTACAAATGTTTCTCTTAGTTATTTCTTAGTATGAAAAATATAAATTAAACAAATTCATTTACTTTATTAATAATGCCAGCTTGATTCAATCTATCAAAGTTTATTACATCCTATGTTTTATGGTGTTTTAGATTAACTGATCATTTATAAGATTTTTCTTGTGTGGTAAATTCTGTCCAAAGTAACGCAGTGGAGTTTCAAGCTTTAATATTTTTTATTGTAACTTAATAAATACTCCTGGTGAAAAAAGACTGCATCTTTGTTTATATAAGTGGTTGTTTTCTGATATGGATAAAATTGTGGTGTCACTTCTCGATACATCGTTTTCAAAGTAGTGACGCAAGAGATAGAAATTGCTGACCTCCCCATTTTCCAATAAAACTCAATAAATCTAGTTCAGACATCGCGGCACGAGCATAAGTAAAAATGCAAATTTTTTTCACATATTACTCTTAAATATATAAATATTTAAGATATATTTATTTTTATTTTTGCTTGCTTTTATCTTACGTCTGACATTTTTTCCCACACAGGAGTGCCTTAAAAGTTGTTTCACCCATCTGCGTCGATTCTCATCAATTTGAGTTTACCTCAGGTTAGAAAGTGCCCATACTGCGGTAGCACTACACTGAACAGAATTGTGGGTTTAATTGTTAACCGAACTTCTACACAATCAATAATGTCATTGTAGCCATAAAGAATGAACTTGCCATTGAATCTAACTACAGTTTCTTGCATAATGTGGAAATTGAGAAGAGCTATAAACTCAGTTGTTAGTTTTTGGCATTCATTGTTTTCAATAATATAGCTCGTTAAACCTAAATTTATTTGTATATATTTATGAGCTAAATAATAATTAATAAAATTCGATCGGTTATTTCTATGAAGTCTTTGATGATCTATGAATATGTTTTATGTTTAAATCCAAGAAGCATTATTATTTTAATAAATTAAATCTGTTACTACACACGCCATTTCATTTATAAATAACAAATTAAACATCCATGTTTTATACCGACCTCATAGAAAAAACTGCTTAATATCGTATCTTGTTTTCTTGCAGATCTGATTTTCAGTCATACAAAATATGGAAATCCTGTACTCATCATGGGCCGCCGCCGGTACAACCTGTGTTCTGGCTACAAAGGGCCCAAATTGCGTTGGGCCTGTGCTAGAAAAACTTCAAAATGTCGAGCTAGTGTTATAACTGTCGATAACGCCATTATTACTTACAGAAATGAACATAACCACTGAACAGTCATGTGATTTTTATTTTATTTTTTTCTTTAAAAAAATATATTCTTGGTGTTTTATGTTTGTGTTTTTTTCTTTACTTTGTGTACAAAAATTGAAAACGAAACTTTTGTAACCCCCTGTTTACTTAATCTCTCATCATCATCTGCCAGCCTTTTCCCAACGATGTTGGGCTCGACTTCCAGTTTAACCGGATGCTGCTGAATATCAGTATGTTATAAGGAGCGACTGCCTATCCGACCTCCACAACCCAGTTACTGGATAATACCATAGCCCTTGGTATGACTGGTTGTCAAACTTTTGAGCTCCTGACGACCCGTAACAACTGTCAAAGATCCACGAACGACAGCTGGCACCAAAACGGTTTAACGTGCTTTCCGGGCACGGCGGGTTCTTTGTATATAAAGATAGTCACCCATCCACGGACCAACCGCGGCAAGCGTAGCTTAACCTGATCGTTCGACCCGTGCGGCTGTTATTACTTAGCCACAAGTTAAAATATTTCTTTATAATCCCATTGTTTCACTCCAGCTAGACCGTATTCCTGTTGCGTGTATTTTTGTGTTTATAGATATATTTATGTTGTTTTGTGTGTATAACATAATAATTAATAACTAATATAATATTAATAATAATAATTTAATAATAACAAGGGAACGTATCTTTTAATTTATTTCCTTTTGAATACTTATTGGGTTTTTGGCTATAATATGTAGATAGTGCGTTTTTTTTTTGTGCAGAATACAACATTTTTCTTTCTCAAACGACCGCAAGAAAGACTGACTGTAAAATAAGCTAACGCTGACACGTTTCTTTTACAGAGGTAGTATTTAGCACGACGAAGAACGGCAACCCCGCACTGAACTTAGGTCGATACCGTTACAACCGCGGCTCTAACTACAAAGGAGTCAAGGCTCGCTGGACTTGCACCCGGTACATGTTAGGATGTAAATCTGTGATCATGACAGTCGACAACAATATAGTCAGTATTAAGAATCACCATAATCATTAGAAAACGTTCACGCATCCACGCGTCGTTCGTTTTCATCAGAAAACTTTTAACGAGAAGCAAAAATGGTAAATGGCAGATTTTTCCAACGCCAGGTGACTTTCTTCGAGAAATAATTTTGATTTTTTGATAGTTTTGCGTAAACAGCGGGGCAATTGCGTAACACACTTACAGTAGGAATCTGTTTCATTTTGGCATTTCAACAACATTCATTGCGCTATTTACGTTGTTTTGCAGCAACATTTTTCGAACATATGAAGCAATGGATTAGCAATACGCTTCAAAATCATTCAGATTGTGATTGTTAGTGTGTTACGCAATTAGGTATAGCAGGTCTGACAGCATCAATTTATGCGAATAAAATATGTCTGACGATGAAAAAATCAACTCTTGATCTGATATTGTAGGAACTAGTTTGTATGATTATATTGTATTACTATATTAAGTTGTATTATTAACGCATTGGTTATCTTGATTGCGTTTCACTTGTGTCCGCTCTCAGCTTGAAATTCCTCCTTACTTCTAAAGTCTGTAACAGTAGGTACTATCGCGGACATTTGCGGTGAACCGTTGAAAAGTGGTTCCCCGCAAATGTCCGCGATGGTACCTAACAATCGTGTCACCTAAATAAACCTACCATGCTTTATTTCAGTTCGAATGCCAGTTTTTAGCTACACATCCAGTGGTAATCCTGTAATCACATTGGGACCCTACCGGTACAATCGGGCAGCTAGCTGCAGAGGGCCCAAAGTCAGGTGGTATTGTACCAGACGCACGAAGGGATGCCGATCAAGTGTCTTTACTATAGAAAATGTCATCGTTAACCATAAGTCGGAGCATACGCATTAAAATGCATTCGATTGCTGCAGGAGAACCAAGGTAACCGACATAACCCGAAGAATTGCCAAACTTAAGTGGCAGTAGGCAGGGCACATTGCTCGCAGAACAGATGGGCAATGGGGCCGAGAGGTTCTGAAGTGGCAATCACGTACCGGAAGGTGTAGCGTTGGAAGGCCTCCCTAAAAGGTGGACCGAAGACCTTGTGAAGGCTGCAGGAATCCGCTGGATGCGAGAAGCACAGAACCGGTCGATGTGGCGATGCTTGGGGGAGGCCTATGTCCAGCAGTGGACGTCTTTTGGCTGAAATGATGATGATGATGAAGCTACCGGCCGAGATTATGAGATAACTGAGGGGTCTTCAGTTCGTTTCGCTAATTACCGTACGGTGTCGAAAGAATTGATTTTCGGTTTTGCTCCAGTCGCCGGAGCAGGTTTAAAAAACTGCACAGGTTTATTCTAATACACGCTCTGGCCTACCAGCGCAGGTACATCTGCACAGGTACACCGGTAGAGGTAGCGGAGACAGAGCAAACTACAAGCCACGGAATCTCTTGCCCGCTATTTTGAACTCTATTTTAGTTGTGATTTAGTTCATAATCAATTTCACAAAATGTGAATCTGCTCTAGCAATATGGTGTGCGGTATGTAAATGTACTATTATTAAAGTAGATGCAAAAATAATGTTAAAATGTCTACATTAATATCTCTAATTTATATGGTGTAGGTATATAATAAAATTATTCTATGGAATTAAAGGAATGCATTTAGAATTATTGTCAGTTTATTGAATTCATTCATACCTAAATCGGTCATATATACGTATAAAATCTATCTATTCATACACGAAATCTCTTAATGGGTCATTGTACTCGTCATTGTGAACAACTTTTACTATGGGACCGAACTTGAAATCGCGAAACAAAAATCAGCTGTTCCCTACAGCTGGTTTTATTTCCGCTTGGCTCCTTGTTTGTAAGAGAAACACGCTAAAGGTTATTTCCAAAAATTATGTTGAGTTGGCAGCAGCGACAGGCGCCCCAGCAGCCAGCTTAAGTTTTTCTGTTTGTCTGTTTAGTGCATTCATTTCTCGGTTCAAATACGAACGAAACTGATGTCAATGAAAGTCGCTGATGTACCTACCTAAGTATATCTCAAGTCTAAGTGTATGTAAGTGTATCTCTGACCTAGACTAGAGCCAAGAGTCAAGAGCAAACCTATCTTAAATAATAAAAAAAAAAAGTAATTTGGTACTTGAATTATATTCAGAGGTTAAGTCTTTCACGAGCCGTCAGCCGGATCAGGCTGACCGCGTTAGGAGTAGGTACTGTAAAGATTTTGTCTGATTGCCTCCACGGATGCTTAGTAATTTGATGGCATGTTTGTAGTAAGAGATTAAAAGTCTTTCATTTTTAGATGAATAGACACTGCGTCAGATGTAAAATAAGTAGTTTCATTGATATAAATAATTAACTTAAATTAGTATAAAATACGCCTTTTATTTATCCCGGTACTGCAAGAGTGCTCTTGCTGTACCTACCCACAAAAACCGCCTTACTACTACGAAATAAGGAACGGCGGAAAGGAAATGACGGCGCCGCGCTGTCACCGCGTAGTCGTAACATGATGAAAAAAAACGTATACACAGGGCAATTTTTTTATCACTACCCAAACTTTCACATTGTGTTCTACCCATCAATATGAACAACTTTCACTACGGGACTAACTCTGTAATCACGAAAAAAAATCTGCTGTTTCTTACATTTTGGTCGAGTAGGTATCGTGATTTCAGAGTTGGTCCTATAGTGAAAGTAGTTCATATTCATGGGTAGAACACCTTGTGAAAATTTGGTTAGTGATAAAAAAGTTGCTCTGTGTATACACATGTATAAGATGTAATTTAAATAACTGCCAACCTCTTGAGGGGTCATTGTACTCATCATAATGAACAACATTTACCATGTGACCAAACATGAAATCGTGAAAAAAAAAATATCAGCGGGTCCCTATATTTATGTTCGCATAACTCGTCAAAATGTAGGGAATAGCAGATTTTTTTTTTGCGATTTCAGGTTTGGTTTCATAGTATAAGTTGTTCATTATGATGAGTACAATGACCCCTCAAGAGGTTGGCAGTTATTTAAATTACACCTTATATAATCTCACACAGATAATTTTTTTTTATAGATACAACGCTGGTTTTTAACACAACAAGATTTGGCAATCCTGTGGTCAACTTAGGTCAGTATCGATACAACCTAGGTTCACGACGAATAGGAACCAAGATGCGATGGACTTGTATTATGGCCAAGAAGGGATGCAGAGTAGTCATCACCACAATCCATAACAACTTGGTTAGCATAAAGAACCAGCACAACCATTAGATATTAATAACAAAATTGCTAACGATATAGGGTCAAGTTTTTGCTGGCGATACTTCCCAGACGTGATGGGTATAATATTGATATTTATTTATTTAAACTTTTCACACTTAAAAAAGTACAAAGGCGGACTTAATGCCTCAGGCATTCTCTACCAGTCAACCGAGGGTGGTGAAGAGATTAGATGGCAGGTGCTCTGTTAGAAAGGGATAATTTGTACATAAATAAGTTATTAACTACGATATGATACGATATTTAAATACGATAAAACAAAAAAAAAAAACACTGGTTGTCTTAACTCATATTTTAAATTACATCGGGGTCGCCGTTGTTGTGGAGATCAGACAGGCAGTCGCTCCATGTAAAATACTGGCATTCAACTGCATCCGGTTAGACTGGAAGCCGACCCCAACATAATTATGTACGTAGTTCGGAAAAGTCTAAGCTGATTGATTGGGATCAACGACCGCTGGCGGGTATTAAATACCATCGCATCTGTGATGTTAACACAAAAACAACTGATTTTCTAAAATCATATTTCTAGTGACCGCGGTCGCTGACCCCGTAGTGACTTGAATGAAGAGTTCAGAAAATCTCTTTTTTTATAGTTTTTGATATTGATACCCATCACGTCTATAAAGTTTTTCCAGCTAATTTAATTTGACCCTGTATAAAGAAAATAGAAAAAAAAAACTTTTGTCTGGAACGAGAAACAACTATGTACCTACCTATTTTTTGTAATTTATAATAATCCTGTGAATGAACGTTTGAATATTTTGAAACACACGATATAAGTTACAAGAATGTCTATAATAATGTTCTTTTAAAATAAATTATTATTATTATTTGTTTATTTATTGTTGTATTTTGTTATCGCTAAATAATACGCACCTATTTATACCTACCTACATTATTGTATGTTTTGTAGTTAATAATAATTTATCTTTAAGTAATGTATAATCTGGTGTACAATACAAAAAAAAAAAAATACAAAAATTATTTGTTGGCATAAAACAAGTTCAAGAATTTTCAGACTCCTGCGCTAGTTATAAATAATGTATATATAAATAAATAAGAATAAATATACCTGTTTATTTTAGATCTGGGGCCCAAGAACATTAGTGATTATAAAAATCTTTCCTGGAGTGGTGTCAAGATCACTCCAGGAAAGATCAAAGGTACCAAGACTAAGGTGAAGAAAAGGAAGAGGAGATATTGTAGCTTGTACGGGGTTAAATGTGGGTCAAGTACCAGTGTGTGTCGATATTATCATGGCCTAGTATAGTATACTTGCTTTATCCATTCTCGACATTCAAAAGTGATTACTATTTTGTGTCTACTACACAATCCATGTATACCTTTTTTATCTAACCGTACGAGTATGTAAAATTATTTGATGATTTCAATTCTAAATATTATTAGTGTTTAATTTAGTGGTATGGAGGAAAACTCTTCGAAACTCTCTTAAATTCGCACCATAGAATCAGAGGTTGAATCTTGGATTTGTTATTTTATTTGTTTGATTATTTTGGGTACTCTAAAACTATTCTGTAGTAATTTTAGGCCTATTGAAAGAGCGTATTTTGTGTTTTTCATGACACGTAATTCATAAGCATGCGTATCTGTACGTCAAACGACGCGACGAACAAAACACACTTTTTCAAATAGGGTAAAACCTATTTAAGTTTACTTGCCTAAAACTAAGTATCTTATAGCCAATATGTACTGATTTCGGAAACTGTTTGAACATTAAAAAATCATAACCATAAGTAATTCATGATATACTCGTAGTTATTCCTGTCATTCCTGTGAATGAAACGTTTCAATATTTTGAAAGACAGTGTGCGGTCATTTTCACATGAATAACTAATATGTGGTCCTTTCAAAATAAAATATACTTTTTTTTTGGCTTCGCACGATTTGTGCATTTAGCCAATGTCACGTTTAATATACTTTTTGCATATTTATTGTTGTATCCGTCACAGATGTCTTTCCGCCCGTTTTGCTTGCTCAATTTAGATGAAAGGAGATTCTTATAGTTAAGTTATACTTAGGTATATTCACAGGTACTCAAACATTTTTATTTAAGATCATGTAACTTTATCCATTCTCAACCTTTAAATGAGTTGTACAGGCGTGTACCTTTTAAATAATAAAAAAACACTTTTTGTAAGAAAGTTTATATTTATTTTCGGTGCCTAAAAAATAAGTATCTCATATGCCAACTAACGCCAGTATATGTACTGACATTAAAGTTTTATTTCAGATCGATTTCCAGTTTTCAGCACGACAAAGAATGGGATTCCTGTGATCATAATGGGATCCTACCGGTATAATCGAGCAACTAATTGTAAAGGACCAAAAGTGCGTTGGTATTGTAACAGATATGCCAATGGATGTCGATCAAGTATCGTTACTTACGATAGTGTCGTAATTAACCATAAGTGTATTCATAACCATTAAAATACCTGAGAAAGGTGTTTGTTTGTCAGTGTGTGTTTCATTTTTGTCACAAATCTACGAAATAATCAACTACCTACATAACATTTTTATGCTCTAGATTGTAAGAAATATGTTGTGCTGGAATACAGGGTGTAAGGAACAGTCCACCGCAAACTAACAGGGTGCATTCAGCTCCTTATTTTGAATCATAATCCACCGGAAATATATTTTTTATTTGAGATAGGTTTGCTCTTGATTCTAGTCTAGGTCAGAGATGACAGAGACAAAGTCGACGATGGAGCGAGCTTACCCAGAAGAAGCCTGTTCACTCTCACTTTGCAGAGATCGGGGTTGTATGCGTTCGGAAACACAGACGCAGGCAGAGAGTTCCTGGCAGCCGATTCCCGGCCACCGTAGGCGCGGGCTTGCGGACGGCGAGCAATGGGTAGCTCGCCGACCGGTAAGGACCAAGCCCGAGTCGACGGCGCGTCGTGATCCACGCGCGCCTCAAAGAGATGTCAGCACTATTGACGGGGTCTGCTAGGGCCGATGCCAGCTAGGGTTGCGGGATGTTCGAAAGAGTTACCGTGGCCCCGGCACAGGCAACAGAAGGAACACGGGTGGGTTTTAGTCAGTAAAAGTCTGATACGCCCTCCCGCTCCGCCCAGAGCGGGAGAAGTCATTTGATGATTTCCCATCCACAAAAAAAAAAAAAAAGGCAGAGAGTTCCACTCCTTTCCTGTGCGCATCACAAAAGACATTTGGAAACGCTTAGTGCGAATCTCAGGAAAATTTTCATTTTTTTAAATCGTATTTTCAGTTACTATTCCTTTATTTCAAAGTAAAATTACATACATTACATTCTGTACGCAGCACTCCATTTATGTAAATAAAACAGCTAAAATTAAAAAAATCTGCAGTGGATGTTGAAATACTCCGCGGGCGAAGGCGCGCTGCGCTGCCGTTCGCTACACGCGTTTCGCCACCGTAACGATATATTGCGTGTGACGTAATAAATCAAATCAGGTTTAATGGATTCCGATAGCGTTCCTGAAATAATTTCATGTACCGGACATCTTAGTATGATATACTGAAGTCACCCCATCAGTCTGCGGAGGGCTGTCCCTTACACCCTGTATAAATGAACTGCCTGAAACGTTGATTCTTGTATTTTGTGCTATAACTAACATATTATAATAATGTATTTATTTGTTTTGTTAAATAAAATCTAAATATTAGCGTGTGAATTTTCAAATTATAACTAGAATCATGAGCATGCTTCGAGTCTATTTAATTCAAAGTAATCGGAAAACTACGATACATGCTCGTAAGTAATCATTAGTAAGCCTTAACATCTACGTCGGTCGTCATGACGAAGTATATTTTCAGCCAAATAAGCACGATTGAAAAAAGTGTCTTTTTAGACTACCTTTATTACTTGCGGTATTTTTTGCTCTGTTTTCATTTATCCTGTTTTTGCTTTATCGAAGAACAAAATCTGCGATCACTGAGAATTGTACCGTAAAATCCTTCAGTGCCGGTACCTACTCGTTGTTCTGTCAAGCTTTCGGTCAAGTTCGGTCTTCAGAACAATCTAGAAGATCGTGATTTTTATCAAAATCCTGAATTTTTAAAGGTTAAAACGTCCTAGAAATAAGTATCTTATTTCCAATACAATTTTTTTCAGACCCATCGCCAGTTTTCAGCACGACAATGCATGGGAATCCTGTGATGACTCTAGGATCCTACCGGTATAATGGAGCAACTAATTGTAAAGGTCCCAAAGTGCGTTGGTATTGTAATAGATACACGAGTGGATGTCGATCGAGTGTCGTTACATTCTATAATAAAATCATTAAACATAACTCTGAGCATAAGCATTGAGCATAAGCATTGAACAAGACCCTTTACGAAGCCGTTATCTAAGCATTATGTACATCAAACTAAGTTTGTGCAAAAATAATTTCTGGGAAATGACTTTTATTTTTGGTGTGAAAATGTTCTGTTAACGGCAGTGCACAATGTAGTACACGTAAAACATTGTGCATGCAACGGTACAGGCATCGTGGAGTATTTAAACTTAAGTTATAACATTTAAAACTAGTTTTCGTAAAAAAATACATCAAAAAAAGTTAGAACCTAACCTTCAATGTCTCTGTAACCAGAAGGTTCCCAGGTATAGTCCAGTACAAAAATATATCATAATAACGGGAAGAACAATTCAAGATTCTTGGCTTCGTTACACCCTGTTATATCTGCAAAATGTGCAATAGCCTAGAATCTTCAGATTTGTAAACACTTATAAACGGAATTCTGTTGTATTTCAAAACTATTTTGTATGTATTTATTGAATAAAATATTAATATTGGCGTTTGCATTTTCATTTATTTACTTTCACTGGTTACTATGACAAGAGATTTTTTTTGCAAGCAAATGTTACACAAATTCCTCTTGGCCCATCAAGTTGAAACTTTGTAGGTATACTTGTTCCGATATGATGACAATAATATATTTACCTACTTGTTAAAAATGAGGTGATGCTGCTATTATATTACTTTCAAGTAAACAAAGTACCTATATTCTATTCATATATTCATCTACCCATCTAACCCCTTAAAATCAGTATCTTATCGCCAAATTATAGTGACATTAAAGTTTTATTTCAGATCCAATGCCAGTTTTCTCCACGACAAAGAGTGGAAATCCTGTGCTGACTCTAGGATCTTACCGGTATAATCGGAATAATAGATGTAAACCGCCCAAAGTACGGTGGTATTGTAACAAGTACCCCAGTGGGTGCCGATCGAATGTCGTTACCTTTGATGATGTTATAATTAGTCGTAAGCATGACCATAATCATTAAAATATAAAGAATTTCATCTTTGTTTGACATTTTTGTTGTTTTTCATGGGATATCATTACTTCTTGTAAAGTTTTTGTGAATATCATTCTTTTCATCTAGCCTACTGGCACCTTTTGCTTTCGTAAAATGGTGAATAAATAATTAAATACTATAATGAAAAAAAATTGTAGTAACCGCCGTTGTGGGTTAAAATCCTGGCACGTACCAATGTGCCTTTTTAATTCATATCTACTTTTTGTGTTTATCTTGGACATTACTAAAATCAGTGACGGAAAACATCGCGAGGAAACCTGGACCTATTATTACTGGACGTCAATACAAGTCTGAAATCGCCAACCCGTCTGGAGCAAGCGTGGTGATCAATGCTCGTGCCTTCTCTGTATGGGAAAATCACTTTGCCCTACAGTGGGACAATATAACCTGATAGATTATTACGAAAGAAAAAAGTACGATGTATTCAAAGGCTTTTAATGTTTCATTTCTGTTAGACACTCTCTACGAAACAATCAATGATATTTCTTAAAAATCCTAATGTGTATCATGTTAAGCGATTTTTTTTAAATACAGCTTTGAAAAGAAAATCCAGCCAACTTTTGAGTATATCCTCATCACCGTATCCTCCGGCGACGGCTACCCAGACTACTTTTCTTTTCTTTCGTGAGCTCTCTGATGACTAGAAAACCCAAAGGACATTGACCATCCATATATGGGAGTTGGACCAAGTGCTGCCTAGAATGGGCACACAGTGCATTATGTTCTTTGGGCTTATACTAATTTGTAAACCAAAGCTCTTCAAAATTCAAAATTTATATTTCTGATTTTGGTTGTAATTTTGATTTTATTTTTTATTTTCGTACTACTAACATAGTTTTGTAAGTTCTAATACTAATACGTTATGGATGTTTTCCGAAATAAATGATTGAATTAAATTGAAAAAAAAAAATCTAGCCGAGGAGTTTTGAGAAAAAGTATTTTTTGTTGAGTTTTTTTTTTACATTTATGAGGAATAATGACAACAAATGGCGCATTTTACTAATTAATGTCAGCAATTAATTTAAACAGTGATACACATTATTATTTTCTTTATTGCATTTATATACATATCATTTACATTTTTAAATTTTTATATAAAAACATAAAAGAAACACATTTAAAAATATAAAAAATTGTAGCGCACCGGTATCGGGGACAGGATCCAAGTTACTGATGGCCAGGGCTCCTGAGCCTCCTAACGATACGCGCCGTGTCCAGAAGAACTGGTTTCTGGATCAAGCCCTTGGATCCCAGCTGCCTAGAGTTTCCTCAGGTGTTGATCGAGGCTCTTATGCCATTGGCGATCACGACCATCTGCACAATGACTGCTGACGGTTATGGCTCAAGCTTTTAGGAAACTATTAAAATTCTATGTTTACGTAAGTTTTATTTAGTTAATTAAAACCTGTTTTTAAAAAGATTTTCACCTACATATTTTATTTTGTACTTTTCAGTATTAGAATTTGTGTAAATATCTGTTTACCACCTTCACTTCTAAGGTACTGGTCAAGATAAATCCAATTAGCTACAAAACAACAGAGCTATCTATCTTGTTTAGTTAAGGAGTGCCCGCGTCAAAACCTGAACGCCAATTCCTGTAATTAAAAACGTTCAAAATTAGAAGACAGCAGCGGCAAATTTGAGGGCTGGCTTTTACCTTGGCCAGAGGCTAAGCATTGCCATACAACGTAGCACTGCCGCCAGTCTCTTGGGTACATCACCGATTGACAGCGATGCGGATTTGTGAATGAATTTTTCTACGCCATATTTTAGTTTGTTAATAGTTTTAGTTATGTTAGGATATTATATTGTTATTTTTACCTATATACATGTTATTTCAATTCTGTACTTAACATAATTCAAACATATATTATTATATAAATAGAACATTATTTTGATGTTACTCTGCATTATTATATAAAGAAGCCCATATAGGCCCCTTTAAACAAGCATTATAATATAAGTATACTATGTATAATATGTATATCGCAAAAATGTTCTAAAGCAAAAGTTTTATTTTAGATCCATTGCCTGTATTCAATACAACAAAGTATGGGAACCGTGTGATCATTCTAGGTTCCTACCGGTTTAATCGGGCAGTTGGGCTCAACTTTGGGTAAAGTTCAGTGGTACTGTAACATATATAGCTATGGATGTGATACGATCAAGTATTGTTACTATCGATAATGTCATACTTATTTCTTAAGACAGTATATTTATTTGAAAGAGAGAATATGCTTTCTAATTATGATTGTTGATGACTATAGTTTCTATAGTCATCAACAATCGTAATCATGTGTGTCTATACGTAAAAATGACGTGTCTCTACGACGACGACGTGACGTGAGTGTGTGTGTGTATTTTTATGTTCTGCATTTTTCGTACCTACGTAAAGTCGTCCTGTCTTATTACCAAAATGACACTTAAATTATATTTCAGAACTACCAGTATTCTGTACGATGGCGTTTGGGACTCCTGTGATCACTCTAGGATCTTACCGGTATGTTCAGGCATCTGATTGTAAAGGGAACGAAGTTCAGTGGAATTGTACCGGTTGCCGCAGGGGATGTCGATCGATTATGGTTACCATCGGTAAAGACGTAATAAGCCATAATAACTCGCATAACCATTAAAATATTTAACCGTTTTTCCGTTGAAATCTATAAACGTTACTTAGCACGTACTTTGGCTAAGATTCCTGTCTCTGTCGCACAGCTGTCGAACTACAAGTGCAAGATAGAGACGGGGACATGTCTAAGCCAATACATGCTAAGTGACGTTTACAGATCTCGCCTTTAGACGTAACACGGTGTAGGTTAATGGTAGATTTAAAATGATTGAAACCTACACCTTTTTTAGATGATCTAAGTATTAGTTATAAACTGAGGAACAAAACTACATTTATTTCACAATGCGATGTTCTAAAATTAGTTACCTGCTAGAATTTAATATTTTGAGAACAAACTTTTTGTTGTCACTTATTTTTAAGATTGTGTTTTTTTTTTAAATAAACCTTAGCATTATAAATTACTATAAAAGCTTTTATTAAATTACTCTTGTTTTGTTTTTGTTAACTGAGGGACAAAACTACATTTATTTCACAATGCGATGTTGTTGCTAGAATTTAATATTTTGAAAACAAACTTTTTGTTGTTTTTGTTGACTGCCTCGTTGGCCTAGTGGTCGCAAGCGCTACTGCTGAGCATGAGGTCCTGGGTTCGATCCTCAGGTCGGGCAAAGTGTTATTGGGTTTTCCTATCTGGAATTTCTCAGTAGCAGCCCGGAGTCTGGATTTGTGCCCGGTAGATGGCAATAGGCTCGCCCCCTATTACATGGGACTTAAACATAACTGGCGAAATGTGGGTATAATAGGTTACACCTCTGCCTAACCCTTCGGGGAAACAAGGCGTGATGTTATGTTATGTAAACTTTTTTTTGTCACTTATTTTTAAGAGTGTGTTTTTTTAAATAAATCTTAGCATTGACATGTGCGTTTTGTAAATTATTAGGTATAGAAGCTTTTATTAAATTACGCTTATGCTGTAGTACCGTTAGTACTGTATGTTAAAATGAATAGTTAACATTTTTGAATCATCAAATTGAAACTTTTCATAATCGTTGCTTTCCGATGATTTATTTGTGAGAGATATTGTGAGAGATTCTGAGTATAAAGTCGTAAACAATCATAATATACATCAAAATTACATATCTCTTTAATTTTTATATTCTTTTCGCGTCTACAAGATTTCGCATAAATTAAATATCTTATTACCAAAACGTTCTGACACTTAAGTTATATTTCAGATCCATCACCGTTATTCAGTGAGACCAAGCATGGGAATCCCGTAATCATTCTAGGATCCTACCGGTATAATAGGGCAAATTTTTGTAAAGGGCCCAAAGTTCGGTGGTACTGTAACAGATACACCTATGGATGCCGATCGAGTATCTTTACTTACAATAATGTCGTAATTAGCCATAAGCCCGAGCATAATCATTAACATTAAGACCTAATTACCAATGGTTTATGCATTCATGCATTATATATTTTTTTATAATGCTGGTTCTTACTTCGGGGAATACAGGTGTGTGTGTGTGTGTTTATTTGTTTGTAATAAGTACCCCAATGGATGCAGATCGAGCATCGTTGCCTTTGATAATGTCGTAATTAGACAAGTATAAACATCACCATTAATAAATTATCTACACACAACTTACACCTACTTAATACCTGATGTTACCCATTATATATCTGTCGTTTATACAGATTTCGTTGGAGACCTAAATAATAATTATAATAATGGCGGTTAATGCCCTAACAGCGGAGAGCCTCGACCAACACCTCAGGAGGCTCTCATCGCGCGGCTGGGTCAAGGGCTTGATCCAGAAAGTAGTACTCCTGGACACGGCACGCATAGTGAGGAAGTTCCTCTCTCTAGAGCCCTGACCACCGGCACCTTGGACCCTGTTTCTGATGCCGATGGGCCACTATTTTTATATTTTTAAATGTTTTTTTTTGTTTTTATAAAAATATTAAAAAATTTAAATAATGTGTATAGAAAATGAAATAAAATAATTATAATAATAATCTAGGATTCATTAAAAAGTGCATATTTTTTTTACAAACTTCTAAAAACGCAGTCAATTTATTAATCATCAATTCTTCTTTTATGATTTAAACATTTAGTTTATAGCAAAAAATATATCATTGTGAGCGCGGCAAGAAATAAGAATTTTGTGATCAATCTGGATCCTAACTGAACAAAAAGTAGGTATATGAGTACTTGGGAAAAAGCCAATAACCAATGGTGCCCTTTTTTCGGCGGCCATTAACGAAGCTTTACACATTTAGTTGAATTAACTTATCGAACTACATTTTGTATCACGATAAAACAAAAAAATCTGTCTGAGCCGAGTTAAATCAGGTTACTCAGCGTGATTTTTGCGATGGCACATCTCGGCTAAATCCGAATCTACGGGTAGTAGAGCAGTGGTTAAGGGAATCGAAAAATAAAACTGCATTTTAATTAGTTTTTTTTAAAAAGCTTCTGCCTGAGCTAGGACTCGAACCCGATTTTTTTTTCATAAAAATAGCGTCCTGAATTATTGCACCAACCAATCGTGTAGGTGGTAAAGGTCAAATGCTGCGAACAATAATTATAATGTAACAAATCAAAGAAAATGACATTTTTTTAAATTTTCCGTAAGTTAATCAAAAAATTAAAATTGCAAAACTACAACTTCCTAAGATTTTCGCATTATATTCCTTTGCAGTATTTGATCCTTGTCAGCAACACTATAGCTCAGTATCTATAGAAATGCAGGGTGATTTTTTTTACAAAAGCGATCGGGTTGATTCCTGGTTTAAGCAGAAGCTTTTCAAAAAACTAAAAATGCAGTTCTATTTTCCTCCACAATCGAGGTCATAGTTATTTTGAGTACTTTGCTGTACTACCCTTATGTTCGGATTTAGCCCAGATGTGCCATCGCAAAAATCACCCTGTATAAACTAATTCAACTTGGTTCGGACTGACTGTTATGATTATCGTAATACAATAGTAAGTTAGTAATTTTATACTGTACCTAATTTTTGAAGTTTCAGTAAGAGGGCTGTCACATTTTGTCACTTCTGTCGCTCACGCGGGTTCAAATTTAAAAAAAAATGTTAAATGAAAAGATGCTTTTTTGAAAAATGTAATCAATGGGCGACCTACTAAATAATATTAATTTGATAGGTAGTTATTAAAAACACATTTCTATTGTATTATCTAATAAACATAGCGCAATAAGTATTATGATCTGTTTTTGAGACGATTTAAATAAATGCCACAATAAAAATGTGTTTTTAATAATTTAAAAAATTGTATCATTATTTATGTAAAATTACATTCTTACAAATACCTTAATACATTCTGATTCCTATTCTGATTCTTACACGAGACTTATATTTCAGGTCCAAGGCCAGTTTTCGGCACGACTATGCATGGGAATCCTGTGATCTTTCTAGGACGTTACCGGTATAATCGGACAAATAATTGCAGAGGTTCCAAAATGCGGTGGTATTGTAATAAGTACCCCAGTGGATGCCGATCGAGCATCGTTACTTTTGATAATATTGTCGTTAGCCACAAGTCCCAGCATAACCATTAATAAATTATCTACACACCTACTCATCCACCTACACGGACTCGGCGCTCAATGCCGCATTCGCAAAATGTTACATTCTCAAATTGTCATATTCTGAAAACGCCACATCGCAAAACGTCACATTAGCAAAATGCCATTTTCGCATAATGTCAAAACCACGAAATTTCACTTCGGACACAGTATTTTTTTTTTTATCTGGAAGTTAATGTGTTTTTATGAATAATAAAAAGGTCGTTTTAGCTAGGGGGCGTCCACCTGGCTAAAACTATTTAATTACTAGCATATCGTAGAATCAATACTGAAATAATTAAATTAGTATTATTAACATAACATAACATCACGCCTTGTTTCCCCGAAGGGTTAGGCAGAGGTGTACCTATTATGGTACACCCACATTTCGCCAGTTATGTTTAAGTCCCATGTAATAGGGGGCGAGCCTATTGCCATCTACCGGGCACAAATCCAAACTCCGGGCTGCTACTGAGAAATTCCAGATAGAAAAACCCAATAACACTTTGCCCGACCTGGGAATCGAACTCAGGACCTCATGCTTAGCAGTAGCGCTTGCAACCACTAGACCAACGAGGCAGTCAGTATTATTATTTATTCATAAATCATCGGCCTACTGCAAGAAGTCACTAAGAGACTTTAACAGTCTTTTATTGTTATTAAAGAAAATCGCACGATATGTGACTTTTTGAGAATGTGTCATTTTGCTAATGTGGTATTTTGAGAAAAGACAATTTGCGAATGTGTCATTTTGCTAGTGTGGCATTTTGCTAATGTGGCATATTGAGAAAAGACATTTTGCGTCAATAATATGTCATTTTGCGAATGTGGCATTGTGTGCCATATCCACCTGCACCTACTTAAAACCGAAAGGCATTGCCATACAACGTGGCAATGCCGCCAGTCTCTTGGGATCATTACCAGTCGACAGCGATGCGGAGGAATTTCTCGACGCCATTTTTTTATTTGTTAATAGTTTTAGTTTACGATATTGTATTTTTATTTTTTTTAATGAATTCTGTTTATGTGGTTATTTATGTTCAGTTAATTTTAATTCTGAATAAGTAGTCGTTTAAATTATAATAACAGTAACTTACAACTTAATACCTGAGGTTGCCCATTATTATTAATGTGTCATGTATAGCATATATCTTTTGTTGGAGATCATAAACAAATAAATAATAATCATCATAATAATCTGCCACTCATTCAAAATTGTTTAATTTCTTTTATCAAATTCTCAAAAAGCAGCCAATTTATTTAACATTAATTCTTCTTTTATGATCTAAATCATTTAGTTCATAGCAAAAAATATGGCATTTTAGCTCGACATGGAAAATGAATTTCCCTCTCCAGCATCATCAGTTACGGAACTGACGACATTCATAACACTGAACATAATGATCGAGCCTACGCCAAAGAGACTCACACTTGACTTAATTATGTTTCAGTTTCAATACCAGTTTTCGGGACGACTAAACATGGGAATCCTGTGATCTTTGAGGGATCCTACCGGTATAATTTGAAAAACAATGGTTGGAAAGGGCCCAGAATGCGGTGGTATTGTACAAGGCACAACAGTGGTTGCCGGTCCAGTATCGTTACTTTTAATGGTGTCATTGTTACTCGTATATTCAGTCATAACCATTAAAATATCTGCGTTTCATTCAAAAGTGTTTAATTTTTTTACTAAATTCTCAAAAGAGCAGATAATTTATTTACAATTTGTTTTTATAATCTAAACCTTGGTTTGTAACAAGATATATGGCATTTTAGCTCGATAAGGAATGGGAATCCAGTGATCAGTGATCCTAAATAAATATAAGGTGTGTGAGTAATTGAGAAAAGTTTCATGAAGGAAACTGAAGTGGTTGTATACCTCAATACCTGTTGTGTTTTATATGTGTGTGTGGCTGCGTCCATGTCTAAAGTATTCGCCTAATCAACGAATAAATCAGTGTGCATTCAGCAGGCGGTTCTTTCACTTGTCTCCGTTACTTTTATACCTAACATGTTGTAATTTCGGTTTTTGTGAGCTTTCTTATCCACTATTTGCAATATAATCATTCATGACACCGAACACAATCATTGGAGTACGCCAAAAGGACTAACACTTGACTTAATATGTTTCAGTTCATACGCCAGTTTTCGGTTCGACTAAGCATGGGAATCCTGTGATCTTTCTCGGACGTTACCGGTACAATCGAAAAAACGGTTGTAAAGGGCCTAGAATCCGGTGGTACTGTACCAGGCACAACAGTGGGTGCCGATCGAGTATCGTTACTATCAATAATGTCGTCGTTTGCCGTATGTCCGAACATAACCATTGAATTATAATATGTAGTACATTTAAGAGTCTCTAATGTTAATTCTTTAAGTAACAATGTGTGTTAATTCTTTCATGATCTCATTTTATTATGTAAGAAAAATATGGCCCGGTGGTGCGAATGAATATAAATTCGATCCCTAAAATTATGAGATTTACAATCACTCCGAAACGAAAATCTGTTGTATTTCAAATCTATTAATAATTAAGTGTGTTTTGTGTGAGTTTTGTATTAAATTACTATAAACTGTCATTTAGTTTAATTTTGAAGTTTTAGATAGATAGACAGTATACTCTTTATTATTTATGTACACCATAAATATTACAGATATAAAGTAGAAAATTTACAAGGGGTGACACAATGAGCGCCCTTATCGCTAGGAGCGATATTTTAAAGACATTCTTTGGATGGATTAAGGGAGAAAGGAGAGACAGTACTGCAGGTAGTCTGTGGTGTACTATTTACGTATGTATATACAATAAAGACATACATACATGAAACATTTACTTATCTATGTAAATATATATGTACACAAGATGTAACATAAATAACGCACAACCTCTTAAGGGATCATTGTACTCATTATTATGAACAACTTTTACTACGGGACCAAACCCGAAATCGCGAAAAAAATTCAGCTGTTCCCTACATTTTAACGAGTTATGCGAACATAAATCTGATTTTTTTCGCGATTTCAGGTTTGGTTCCGTAGTAAAAGTCGTTCATAATGATGAGTACAATGATCCCTTAAGAGGATGTGCGTTAATTATGTTACACCTTATATATAATAATCATAAAACACGTGCAAAGAACGTAAAAAGAGACGTTTAAGGAGAGAAATAGTGTTTTTTAGCATCATTTTAAAAATGGACAAAGATTGGGCACGCCTTGTCGACATGGGCAAGGCAGTCCATAACCGTACTGCTTGAACTTTAAAAAAAGATTTATCATAGAAACTGGTGGAATGCATCGGCATTTCTAGTCTCAAGTTATAGATATCTTAAGATGGGACGCCGAAACATACTTACGAGTATAATACGTAAATAGTCATGAACATTCAGGTACATCTGTACGTACGTCAAAATGACGTAGCTTTTTAGCAGAAAATTTACACCGTTTACAAAATAAAGAGTCTGATTAAACTTCTTTCAATATGATTATCTTTTCTTTCATTTTTTATTTTGTACTTTCAGAGCCTATTTTCGGCACAACCATTAAAGGGAATCCTGTAATCACTCTAGGATCCTACCGATACAACCAGGCGTATAAGTACACGAGACGGGTTTCTCGGAGCAAACTGAAGTGGAAATGTACTCGATACTCGTTGGGCTGTCGAGCTTCCCTTGCCACGATAGGAAAAAAGATTGTTCATAAGACCGAACATAACCACTGAGATTATGGCACTTAAGTATTTGAAATTTTTTTATCTATCTGACGCTGCATTTTTGCATTCATACCTCATCATCTGCCTAGTCTTTTCCCAACTATATTTGGGTTGGCTTCCAGTCAAACCGGATGCAGCTGAATACCAGTATTTTACATGGAGTGACTGCCTATCTGACCTCCACAACCCAATTACTGGGTAATACGAAACCCTTTAGTGAGACTGGTTGTCAGACTTTCGGGCTTCTGATGATCCGTAACGACTGTCAAAGATACTCGAATGACAGCCGGGACCAACGGCTTAACATGCTTTCCGAGGCACGGAGGGGTCTTGATATGTAAAGACGGTCACCCATCCACGCACCAACCGCGGCAAGCGTAGCTTAACCTGATCGATCGACCCGTGCGGCCGTTATTTCTTAGCCACAAGCGCCTCGCCACAATTTTGTCATTCATACCTATTATAAATTAAATTAAAAACCGTTGGTTCTGCGCCTGATCCTCCCCGGTCGTGTTGGATTGCCGTTCCATCGGACTATGAGGGTATAAGAGGGAGTGCACCTGTGTTTGCACACATTCTCGCGCATATATTTCCTGCGTACTTGGCTAATCTCCGTTGAGATTGGCCGCCGTGACCGAAGTTTGGTCGGGAGGATATATAAGTATATTATTTTAATCGTGGTAAATAAATGTATTGCTGTTAGTTTTTAAATAAAATATGAATACGATTTCCAGTTATGACCTGTTATTTCAATAATACATTCAATCGCTCGGGTTGACTGCCAGTGAGTGAGTGAGAGACAAGCTCGAGCTTGTTCCTTGCCGTCAAGCTTTGAGTGAAAATATGCGCGAACACACGCGACAGAGAATCATTCTTGCACACTATTTTAAACTGTGTTTTAGTTGTGATTGAATTAATTATCAATTTATCAATACAAAACTGCTAGAGATATTTCTAGAGTATTTCGACCAAAATAAACTAACATGGATGTTTTATTTTTCAGTGCCAGTTTTTAGTACGACAAGTAAAGGGAATCCTGTGCTCATTCTAGGATCGTATCGGTATAATCGGACGAATATAAACAGTCGTAGTGTATTCCTTAAACGGCGGTGGTATTGTAATAGGAACTCTTATGGATGTAAATCGAATGTCGTCACTTTCAACAATGTCATAATTAAACATAATCCAGAGCATAATCATTAAAATACCAGCGGAGTAATTACGAAACACACTTACAATGGCAATGCCATTCATTTTGACAGTTCAGTGACATCCATTGCGTTATATTACGTTGTTGAGCAGATGATTTTTTTTTTAATTTTGAAGCAATGGGTTAGGAATTTCCTTCAAAATATTTCGAATCGTGGTTTAAAGTGTGACATGGTCAAAGATTTTAAGAGCTTTAAAGATTACCTTTCAGTATTATTCACGTTTATTTGAGACCTATAACTTATATTATTATGTAGGTGTACTTATCAAAATTTTTTATGCTATTGTCCTTCCTATTATGTATGTAGTTGTGTGTATTATCAATAATTACAATTGTTTTCATAACCAAATTAAATGTGTGCTGTTCATAGCATTAATGTATGATTTCTTAACAGTTTTACTGTCCTCGTTGTACAATAAGGTCACGGGGCAGGAAAAGGTTTAAGAAAAAATGTGTTTTTAGGAAAACTTTTTCTTTTGTATTGCGTATTTTTCCTGTGTGTAGTGTATGTAAATAAAATTATTGCAAAAATAACGACCTCATTTTCATAACCTGAATCATTAATACAAAGTTAGTGCTAAGAGATTTGAGGTATTATTTTTTTGAATGTTGGTGAACACAGGCCTTAGTAACTTTGAATCATACAATTATAATTAACAAAAGAAACGTAGTTTAACAAAGAACCCACTGGGTTAAAAGTACAGTCTCTACCGTAACATCATCGCTAAATCTTACGTAAATCTTGTACTTTTCAGGGCCGATTTTCGGAACAACAAAGAATGGCAATCCTGTGATCAAGTTCGGTCCGTATCGCTATAATCGGTCCAGTGGGTACAAAGGGCCCAAACTTCGGTGGACCTGTACCCGTTACCCGTTGGGATGTCGGTCGACTATCATAACTGTCGACAGTATCATAGTTCATCATAAGGATGACCATAACCATTGAAAATAGAAAGAGAAAGAGCAGCTACGATTGCTTTAAGAGGGCTATCGTATTTTGTCACTACTCTTGCTCGCACGGGAACAAATTTTTAATAATGATAAATGAGAAGATGTTTTTTTGAAAAATGTAATCAGTTGGCGAAGTAGTAATAAATTTAATAGGTAATTATTAAAAACACATTTTTATTGTGGCGTTTATTTAACTCGTCTCAAAAACAGATCATAATACTTATTGAGCTGAGTTTATTAGATAACACAATAGAAATGTGTTTTTAATATTTATTTACCTATTAAATTAACATTATTTATTCGTTCGCCAACTGATTACGTTTTCCAAAAAAGCATATTTTCATTTAACATTCTTAAAAATTGGCCCCGTGTGAGCGAGAGAGGTGACAAAATGCGACAGCTCTCTTAAACCTAAACCTTAGCCTAATTGTTAAGACAGATACTGATAGAATAATAATGTTATAGTTGTAAGGTCTCCTTTATAATAATGAACAAATAAAATTCTAGCGTTCGATCACACGTCGTCGAAATGTATCCAATAATGTTAGGTAGGTATCCTATACTGTGAAATGCCATACAGTTACCGCGTGACAACCCACTTACAATGTTCCTATCTGGGACCTCTTAACTGACAATCATTATTTATAGTGTGTGTGTTTTTTTTTACAATTGCTAGCTTATTTAGACAAATTTAAAAATAAGTATATATTTTAAATCAATTGAAATGTCTTTATTTTTGTGCTTCCTCCGCCTGCAAGTGTCAACACTAAGTGTTTACTTATTTTTAAAGAAGATTTTGTATGATGATTCGACCAATTTCCGTGACTGTTCATTTTTAGGAAATTTTACAAAGCCGAGCGCAGATATAAATAAGTAATAAATTTTTGGCTGTTTCTAGTTTCAAGACAAGTAAAGTGCTCAAATACGCAGTTTATTTATTAAAATTATGTAACACATTTAATGTTTTACAGATACAGAACCAGTATTTAGCACGACAAGGAGTGGGAACCCTGTTATCATTTATGGTCGCTATCGATATAATCGGGTTAATACTTGTAAAGGGGCCAAAGTGCGATGGACTTGCACCCGGTACGCATCAAGATGTCGATCTACAATCGTAACTTACAACAACGAGATCATTAACCATACCACTGAACATAACCATTGAGACAACTACGTTTAATTATTAAGACTAATACTGTTTGTTGTGTTTACATACTGTAGTAGGTTAGAATAAATATTTTCTGTATTAAATGTTTTCTTTTACTCTTTTTGTACTCATGGGAATCACAATAATACTATTGGATATCAAGCATTTACAGTATGATGGTAACTGCCAATTTCTTCAGCTGCTCATAGCTGTAGTCATTGAAAGGCAGCAGCACCCCGGTCAAAGGTTAAAATAACACTGTTTGGTTTTAGTCAGTAAGAGTCCGATAGACCCGTCATCCCACCCTAGGGGCGCATAACATTTATGAGGATTTTCAATGACAAAAAAAAAAACTCTAATAAAAAAACTGCATTTATATCCGTAATTCATATGGTGTACATAATAAATAATATTCTAATCTAATCTATTTTTTATTTCAGAAACAGGTGCTGTGTTCAGTACGTCAAGATGTGGCAACCCTGTAATCATCTTCGGTCCCTATCGATATAATCGGGTTAATACTTGTAAAGGGGCCAAAGTGCGATGGACTTGTACCCGGATCGGTTCGGGATGCCGATCTATTATCGTAACTATCGACAGTGTGATTTTTTGCCATAGGACTGAACATAACCACTAGAATTACATAGACTAAGTTTTTTGGTAAGTAAATGATTACTTACTTATAGCTGCCGGTACGAGTCGTGAGTACAAATTCCAGACGAACTGTTGTTGCCGTCGTCAGCGGGCTCTTGTATTCTATTTTCTACCTGTACGTAAATAAGCTTAATCTTATATAAACCTCTTTGCCCTTGCCCGTGTATGAATTGCCGTAATAGGAAGTAAGATTCGTAAGGTTTAAAAATGGAGTTTGTGCTCACGACTCGTGCCGGCAACTATACATAGGATTAAAACACTTAGTTTCACTAAACTGTTCATAATCAGACATTAGTAAATGAGCCATTAATATAAACATCGATGTTAATGGTATTTATGTTCCACCAGAAAAAAATAACGAACCTGGCGTTAGGATGTATCATTCACTTTTATATCGGTCGATGATTTTGATAACTGACTAAATGTTGGTTAGTAAGTTAACGGACCTCAAGGGCAGCAATTAAATTTAACGCCTGATTAAGACAGATTATTAGAGCTTGGTGAAATACTCGCTACTCTTAATGTCCCGTTAACATTTAACAGAAGATTAAACTAACTAACATGATATGGTGAAACTAGGTCTAAAGCTCTAATCCTAGTGCTTATGTTAGTCCTATGATAATCTGAGTTCATTGATTCTCAATAAGTATTTTGATAGCCACTATAGGACTAAACGCCGACAGACTGAACACCGACAAGACTTTACTTCGACGGGACTCTTCGCCGTTAGGCATCCTTACTTCTGATTATTCCGAACCTGACCTGAGAATCCGGACCCTAGAAGCTCGATCACACCACCTCGAGGCACCTCGAGGTTGGGTTTGGTTAGGCTTTTTTTTAACCCTGCAGACAGGAATAGGAGCCCCGTTTAGCGGGGCTCCGTCGACCTCCTGTCAGTCTGTCGGCGAAGTGTCCTGTCGGCGAAGAATCCCGTCGAAGTAAAGTCTCGTCGGTGTTCAATCTGTCGGCGTAGTTTCTGTCGGCGTTTAGTCGTACACTCGTTGATAGCATTCCACAAAGTTATCTTTTGTCGTGAAGGTTTGCTTGTAGTTTTTGACTAAATATATTTTTTTATGAAATGGCTTTTTATTTGTACTATTTGTCTCCCCATAGGCATCACAATAAACACTACAGAATCAGTTCAAGCAGTTACTGTGTGGTGGTAACTGTCAATTTTCGCGTCTGTTGCGATTGAAAAGCCGAAGACAACAATGTTAATATCATTATATATCGCCGTAGGCTCTTTCTGGTTTGTTGAAGATCCAAATTAAATTCTCATAAAGGTACCTACAAATATTGTGATGCCAAATTATACAAAAATATTGTGTTTTATTACAGATTCCGTACCATTTTTTAGCACGACAAGAAGTGGTAATGATGTCATCATTGTTGGTCCCTATCGGTATAATCGGGTTAATAGTTGTAAAGGGGCCAAAGTGCGATGGACCTGTACTCGGTACCCGGTAGGATGCCGATCTGTTATCATAACTGTCAACAGTGTTATTGTTCAGCATAAGACCGAACATAGCCATTGAGATGATTTCCTTCAACTTTTTTTGCGTATAAGAGTTTAGAAAACTATAAAAAAGTGTTCCGTGTCATTTCTGTTTGCATCAGTAAATATTTGTTCAAAAGAAATAGTTTTAATTTTTCTTTGTTTCACAATACCAAAGAATACAAGATTTACATACACATACATAAACTCACGCCTTCTTCCCATGGGGGTAGGCAGAAACTTCAGAACGCCACCTGCTGCGATCCTTACATACTCCTTTTGCCTCGTTTACATTCATACATCTGGTCATACACGCACGCCGGTTGCGAGTACTATGCACCTGACCTGAAGAACATCACCAATAAGATCACTATGTCTTCCTAGGGCATCCCCTCCCGGCGTGTCCACTCACATCTGCCGTGTAAATACCTTTTGTTAGTCGACTTTCATTCATCCTCTCAACATCACCAAACCATCTAAGCATACTCTTTTCAATTCAATACAAGAATACAAGATTTTTTCATGCAATTTCTAATAATATGACTGTTCATTGCAGCAGTTACTGATAAACAGTGGGCAGCAATAGTACGTATGCGTCGATATAGTTTTTTGTAAATATATAGAATTAACGTTTTATTAATACGCCCATCATTATCAAGCTTGTATTCCAACGTCAAGTTATGCAATACTATTGTGTTTTTATTACAGATTTCATGCCAGTTTTTAGCACTACAAGGAGTGGTAATGATGTCATCATCGTTGGTCCCTATCGATATAATCGGATTAATAGTTATAAAGGGGCCAAAGTGCGATGGATCTGTACTCGATACCCGGTAGGATGCCGATCTGTTATAGTAACCGTCAACAATGAGATTGTTCACCATAAGACCGAACATAACCACTGAGACGATTTCCTTAAACCTTTTTGCACACCTGAATTTTTATAATAATTAAACAGTGTTTTGTTTTTTCTTTTGTTTGCATCAGTAAATATTTGTCAAAAATAAATGTTTTTCAATTTTCTCTGTGCCATAGTACCAAAGAACAAAAGATTTTTTCAAGCATTTTCTAAAAATATTAATACCAGTGACTGCTCATTGCAGCAATTACTGAAAAACCGAGGGCAGCAATAGTACGTATACGTTCATATCAGTTTTGTTTATCATAGACTTAATGTTTTAATAATATGCTCATAATGATCAAGCCTGGATTCTAACGCCAAGTTATGCAATACTGTGTTTTATTTCAGATTGCTTGCCAGTTTTTAGCACGTCAAGATGTGGTAATGATGTCATCATCGTTGGTCCCTATCGATATAATCGGGTTAATAGTTATAAAGGGGCCAAAGTGCGATGGACCTGCACTCGGTACCCGGTAGGATGCCGATCTGTTATAGTAACCGTCAACAGTGAGATTGTTCAGCATAAGACCGAACATAGCCATTGAGATGATTTCCTTAAACTTTTTTGCGTATAAGTATTTAGAAAATTATAAAAAAAAATTGTATCATGTCCTTTTTGTTTTCATCAGTAAATATTTGTCTAAAATAAATGTTTTTAATTTTTCTTCTAAAGAATACAAGATTTTTTCAAGCATTTTCTAATAATATAATATAATATCAATATCAGTGTCTGTTCAATGCAGCAGTTTCTGATAAAAACGAGAGCAGCGAGAGCGTACGTATGCGCTGATGTCATTTTTTGTTAATCATAGGCTTAATTTTTTATTAATATGCTCATAATATCAAGCTTAGATCGCAATGCTAAGTTATGAAAATCTACTATGTTTTGTTACAGATTTCATGCCAGTTTTTAGCACGACAAAGAGTGGTAATGATGTCATCATCGTTGGTCCCTATCGATATAATCGGATTAATAGTTGTAAAGGGGCCAAAGTGCGATGGACCTGTACTAGGAACTCGTCAAGATGCCGATCTGTTATCGTAACTGTCAACGATGTGATTGTTAGCCATAGAAATGAACATAACCATTGATTTCCTTAAACCTGTTTGAGTAACATATATTGAAATTTCTTAATAATATATTCTACGTTTTTTGTTTGCAACAAGTAATATTTTTCTAAAATAAATGATTTTAATTTATCTCAGTGTTTCAATACGAAAAACCACAAGATATTTTCAAGCAATTTCTAATAATATCAATAAGGGGATATTAATATTAATTATATTTATATAATATCAGTGAGTATTTATTGCAGCAGTTACTGAAAAGCCGAGAGCAGCAATAGTACGTTTCCGTTGATTTATATTGCTGATTTATATGTTTTGTTAATCATAGGCTTGTAAATTTTAATAATATCTTCATAAAACAAAATACTATTGTGTTTTATTACAGATTTGGAGCCAGTTTTTAGTAAGACTTATAGCGGCAATCCTGTTATCATCCTTGGCCGCTATCGATACAATCGGGTTTTATCTTGCAAAGGGGCCAAAGTACGATGGACTTGTACCCGATACCCATTGGGTTGCCGATCTACTATCTTTACTTTTAACAGTGTAATTATTAGCCATAAGACTGAACATAACCATTGAGAATTTGATACGATTTCCTTGAACCTTTTTAATTATGTGAATATTTATTACTAGGTATTTGCTTGTTAGCATTAGTAACGCTGCGGCTTATATACGTAAATAATTTTTTTGTTGTTCTTTCTTTGTTGTCTTAATTAAAATTCTAAGATCTAACCGTTTCTGTGTAGTTATTGCAAGCCGATGGCAGCAAGAGATGTGTCTGGGTTGTTTTTTCTTTTTTGTTTAGTATCGTCTGTTACTGGTTTGTTGACGAATCAATTGGTCTTTAAGTTTATTTTAGATCGTAACATAATCAGCCTATCCCTTTGAACTCAGGGCGCCTATCTGCTATCTACTCGGGTGGATTAGTGCACTTTAAAGTTTTGGTAGTTAATCATGCCTCTTCATAATATTGACAAAATTTATAAATAAATAAATAAAATAAAAAGCCTTCTATTTCTTGCATAATTACACGATTTTTATATTTCTAGTAGGTGCTTATGTTCTAATGAGTTAAGTTAACTTATATTAATTTAATTAAATTTTTAGTCTTGTGAGTTTTTTTTTTCTATTTTCTCTTATGGCATAACCCCAGTTTGGGTGAAGGCCTCCTCCGGAGATGCCCAGTTGTCTCGGTCTAGTGCTGTTTGGCTTCAGTTTGAGCGGTTCTATTGGTCTCGTCTTCCCAACGTGTCAGTGGTCTTCCTCTGTTTCTTTTCCCTGTGGGCCTCTCCACAGGGTTGCTTTTACGGTCCACCTCCTGTAAGCCTCGCTACGTGGCCTGTCTGTTTCTATTTAAGCTTTTTTGCATAACTCAAGGCGTTAGTGGCTGACAAAACTGAACAATGCCCTTATATTTTATTTCCAGACACAGATTTTCGGCCAGTGTTCGGCACGTCAAGGAGTGGCAACCCTGTGATCATCGTGGGTCCCTATCGGTATAATCGGGTAAAAAAACGTCGTGAAGGGGCCAAGATTCGCTGGACGTGTACTCGGACCGACTTGCGATGTAAATCGGTTATTATAACAGTCCATGATATCATAGCTGAACATAAAAAAGAACATACTCATTGAAATGAACTTAATTGTATTTATTTCTGTAATTGTTTTGGTCAATATTTTAAAGCTGGATGGCGTCGGCATTTCCTAGCTGACTGATCCCTGAGAAAAAATGCCGAAACAAACTCAGAGGTCATGGTCTCTTTTAAAGTCCAAAGATTATATTAGGATATTATTATATTAACTTACAATGCAGAGCCATGTTTGGAAAGCTATTTTGAAGACTCAAAGCTGCAATGGCTCTTGCCCTTGCAGCTTTGAGTTGACCAGTCCCGACACGCGTGCATAGTCATCATGTAGCTTTATTACTTTATTTTCTGTTAATAACCTTTGTACTTAAACCGCTATGGGATCGCGTAATAACGGTCTGATATAACATTGTATTAAAAAAAAAACTTTTGAGCTCCGGACACCAGGCCAGGGGTCAAGTCTGCTATATTTTCAATTATTGGTCATTATGACAATCAAGGCAAATCTTGATTATATGTTTAATACTTTAAGCACACATATGTACAGAGGCGGACTTAATGTATATGCTTAATTATTCATAATGGCGTTTTAGTGGTCAACAGAAATTTCTAAATAAGAAGAGATTACGACTTGCTATTGTAAATACACAGATTAAATATGTAAATGTTTGACGTGTAAAAGTGTTTGTATAAACCAACTTACAGAAATAAAATCATTTATCATTTATGTGTACCAAATACCATATTTTTTCCAATGTAGTGTCACTGATGCGCCATCAGAAAATCATGACGACGCCTTTCAAGAAACTAGATATTATGGGCTCATGTCCGGAGCCTTGGATATCTAGGTTCGATCCGTGTGAAAATAAATGTAGGTTTCCCCCGTTTAGTGTTTTAATGCAACGTGTACTTATATTTTAAATCAGATTACCAAAAATTGGTAAAAAGAAACATAGTTACACTTAAAACTATTTAGTTACAATAATTGTGGTAAATATGTATTTACCATAATTATTATAGGTAACTAAAAATCGTTTTTTAAGCTTCCGATATTCTAACTCTGTTCAAGTGTTCACGTCTGTTGTCTTTGTTATGTCAATGTATAAATTAAAAACTACTTCGGCCCATTAACACCAGTTCTTTTTACAGTTGCGCAAGTTAGTTTTACAAAGACAAGGAGTGGCAACCCGGTGATGATCCTAGGTCGATATCGGTACAATCGTACGAGTGCTACTAAAGAAAATAAAACACGATGGAGGTGCACCCGCACAGATATTTGTTGCAAATCCGTTATAACAACAATTGGCGATGTTGTAGTTCAGACTAAAAATGAACATAACCATTAATTAATGTAACACACTACACATAACATTAACATCACGCCTGTATTCCCCGAAAAGTTAGGCAGAGGTGTACCTATAATACACCAACATTTCGCCAGTTATATTCAAGTCCCATGTAATAGGGGGCGAGTCTATTGCCACCAACCGGGCACAAATGCAGACTCCGGGCTGCTACTAAGAAATTCCAGATGGAAAAACCCAATAACACTTGCCCGACCCGGGAATCGAATCCAGGACCTCATGACTGCTAACTTTAATTTAAATTTGAAAATACATTAATTGTGATTTCGTGGACTTATTTTAATTAATTATTAGTATGAATCTTCCTAGGTATGTTGGAAACATGGTGTGAAACAACTTTTCAAAACTTCTTTGTTGAAATGAAGCTGAGAATAAGCTCTCTTGGAATGTCAAATATGACAGAGATAGTCCCCAAAACGCTTAACCTTCATAACTAGAGCTGGCAGTAGAAAGGGCTCAACAATGTTCACAGCAATTAAAAATATTAGTTTTATTTCTTAGTAAACATACATGAAGCTAAGAATAATAACTATTATGATACTTCGTAAAGAAGCGACTTCCCCCCCTCCCGCCAATTTATTGTCCCCCGGAACAAAGCAGTAGGCCTGGCAATATTGTCGTGCCGTGATTGGTGTAGCTCAGCCCAGATAATGGTTAGACAGGACATGGACAGGATGGTGCTCCTGTAGTCATCATCATCGGCACTACTGAGTATTATTCTTTCTCCCTTTTATGCCCTTCCCTGGTATGTGCGGGTCTCAACCAAGTCTTCTCCTGAGTAGGGTACTTAGTTGTAGGCAATTATGAGTTCGTCTGTATGGAGTGTGACCAGTGTTGGGCAATTCAACAAATTTTTTCAATAAACTGTTCAATCATGGCTAATTCAGTCATGACTAATTTAATCATTATTAAATTAGTCGAGACTAATTTAGTTATGACTAATTTAATCATGATTGAAAAGTTTATTCACATGACATGTTTGGGTACCGAGTTATTATGAAGAACAATTTAAATGATAAAAAAAAATGTTTTGACAATATTTCAACGTTTATTATCAACAACTTTTAGTTTTAATTCTTGTTGGTCACTATTCAAATAAAAACTGATTTTAACATGTAAACCTGTAATTTTATTTTGCCAGATCTAGAAAATCACCAATCCACCTTATTGAAGATTTTATAATAAGAAATTATTAATTTAGCAGAATACGATACGAGACGACAGATGCCAAACCAGTGTCTTATTTTGTGGGTAGTCGAAAATTCCAATCATAAATAATTAATCATGATTACTTGACTAAGATTAAAACTAATCAATTATTATTAGTCACCAACAACTGATTAAACTAATCAATCGGTAGTCATCAATCATGGTGGACGTATTCAATCATTATTCAGCAATTATTAGTCAGACTAAATTTTACCCAACACTAAGTGTGACTAATAAGGGTTTTTTACCTACAGAGGCAAGTTTTACGACGATGAAGAGTGGTAAATATTTGCTGAATCTTAATGGATATCGATACTATCAGGCCGCAGCTGGTGCCCTCGGGAATAGAATGCGATGGACATGTGCCAGAAAAATCTATGGATGTAGATCCGTTGCCATAACTTTCAACGGAATTGTGGTTATAACTAAATATGAACATAACCATTAAAATATAATTGTTCTCCTCATTTGTTTATTTATTTAAATTCTTACTTATTTCTTTTTCTTCTTATTTTTCTTTTCTTGTTGTATGATTGCAATGGCGGCTGCAGACTGCAGCTGTATTTGCATGAATCTGTAATAATATATTTTATTTCTTAATAGGTTTTAAGAATAGACAACTTGAGTGCGGCATAGAGTAAGGGTTGACTCATAACAAGCGCTGCAACGTCGTAACGCAAAATCTGTGGGAATTTCTCTATGAAACTCTTTGATAAAGTTACTGATGCGCGTTGCCATTTATCAGAGGAAATTACCCTTTGATTTAAATTTTTTGATTTATTTTATTTAAGATAGGTTTGTTCTTGACTCTAGTCTAGGTCAGAGATGACAGAGACAAAGTCGACGATGGAGCGAGCTTACCCAGAAGAAGCCTGTTAACTCACACTTTGAAGAGATCGGGGTTGTATACGTTCGGAAACACAGACGCAGGCAGAGAGTTCCACTCCTTTGCTGTGCGCATCACAAAAGACATTTGGAAACGCTTAGTGCGAATTGGTGGAATAGCAACTAGGTAGGGATGGTAACCTGCAGTGCGTCTAGATGTCCGATGGTAGAAGGGTGCAGGCGGAATGAGGTCGTGGAGTTCTCGAGCACACTCACCGAAGTACAATCTGTAGAAGACCGACAAGCAGGCAACCTTGCGGCGATGAGCCAAGCTGTGAAGCTTGGCATCCACCAGTCTTACGTCGCCAATGAGCCTCTTAGCTCTGCGTTCCACCGAATCATGCGCGGCAAGTTGGTATTTAGCTGAGCCATCCTAAAGGTGGCTGCAATACTCCATGCAGGATCGGACTTGCGCTTTGTAGAGAGTTAAAAGCTGTCCAGGTGTAAAGTATCGCTTCACCCTATTTAGGATGCCTAGATTCTTGGCCGCAGTTTGGGCTTTGTACTCGATGGTGGCTCCGAAGTTGAGACATGATTGATGATGAAATTTAATGAAATAATCACGAAAATCCTCTAGAAATGCGAGGTTGCCAGCCCGCGCGCAATGAACGCTCTTAGGAAAGTATATTTTGTAACATTTTTGGAGTTCAGTAAATAATGTTACTAATTAAGAAAGATTTTTTTAAATTATATAAAGAGTGAAAAGTGGGTGCACAGGCACACCTACTATACACCCTGATTATCCCTCCGTGAAATACACGTGTTTTATTATTACATTAAAAGATTGTACACTTACATTACAGGAGCAATTTTCACAACAACTATGCATGGCAATCCTTTAATCATCATTGGTTCATATCGGTACAATCAGGCTTCTAACGGCAGTAGACACCGGACCCGATGGCGATGTACTAGAAGATCGACGGGATGCAAATCCGTTCTGATCACAGTTAAAAATGTAATAGTTAGTTTAAAATATGAGCATAACCATTAAAGTGTGTTTTTTTTTAACTTAAATGTCCCTACCTACCTGATCGATTTTTATGTAAAAATAAAGAAAGAAAGAACTCCACTTCGTCATAGCTATTAGTATTTATTATGTTATGTTTCATTATTATCGTATATTTTTTTGTGATATTTATTTTGGTAGTATAATGTATGTATTTGTATGTACTAATATTTTATGTTTATATATATATTTGTTTATATTCATATTAGTGTATCGTTTGTGATTTTATGTATTTTGTTTTCTCTTTTACTCTTATACACGTTGTCTACATCTCTTTATCTACTTTCCTATCGCAGGTATGCTGGAAGAGATTTCTTTAGAAATAAGCATCACCTTTGTACGTATTTTTCTGTTCCTTTCTTCTTGTTTGTTTATATGTGTGTACATAAACTGTTAAATAAATAAATAAATAAATAAAGAATATCCGTTTATTAGCATAAATATAAAACACCACAAAGATATTACAACAATAACCAGAAAATAAATACTTACGTCAAAAGGGCCTCAGCTCAGCATACTACGCTTCTTCGAGTGTCTTTGGCAATCTATGTATATATTATGTCGCAGGGAGATGGTTATAGCCGTCATATAGTTATATCCCTACGGATATCGCTACATACCGTAATATAGTTATATAAAAGCGGTTCATAGCTGCTGGAGTGCCCCATTTTGTTACTGCGACCAATTTCGACGTAGCGCTTGCTGGCCGCTACCGCAGCATCGCTCGCTTCGCTCGCTCGGCTCGCGCGTAAGTTGATCACAGTTCTAACCTAACCTAACCTAACCTAACCTATTTGGTCGAAGTACCTAAATAACTATTGTATATTACTAGATCGTGTTCGTATCATAGATATTTTCCTAGTAAGATAGTTATGAACCGCTTTCATTTAACTGCAATATATTACGGTGTATAGAACATACTCGTAGCCACGAGTTTGGCGCCATCAGGATCTAGGAAGATGACCTGATAATAGATATTTGCTAATGCGTAACGTAGGCGAGAAAAAGACAGGCGACGTATAGACTACGCGTAGATCCGCGTAGACGATGCGTGGACCCCGCGTAGATGCCTACGCTATAGTGAAAGAAACGAGAGACTACATACTTTTTGTTGGTTGCAATAAAGTTTATTAAAATACAATAAAGAGGGGCTCGTAGCTAAGTAATAACAGCCGCACGGGTCGATCGATCAGGTTAAGCTACGCTTGCCACGGTCGGTCCATGCATGGGTGGCCATCTTTACATACCGAGACCCTTCCGTGCCTCGGAAAGCACGTTAAGCCGTTGGTCCCGGCTGTCATTCTTGGATCTTTGACAGTCGTTACGGGTTGTCAGAAGCCCGAAAGTCTGACAACTAGTCTTACCAAGGGGTATCCTGATACCCAGTAAATGGATTGTGGAGGTCAGATAGGCGATTGCTCCATGTAAAATTCTGGAATTCAGCTGCGTTTGGTTAGACTGGAAGCCAACCCCAACATAGTTGGGAAAAGGCGAGGCAGATTGATTTCAATAAAGTTTACTTTCTTCCTGTTTTTTCTTCTTTCTTAACGGTCTAGTTTGGTTCCAGATTGCGAGCCTGTTTTCAGTAGAACAAAGAGTTGCAATGACGTCATCATCTATGGTCATTATCGGTATAATCGGGTGAATAGATACAAAGGGTCCAAACAAAGATGGCACTGTACTCGGACGGCACTGGGATGTAAATCAGTTATCGTCACTGTCGACAATGTGATAGTTTCACATAAAAAAGAACATTTACATGCATAGAAACTGGAAACAAATGTAGTTTTATTTCTGATTGATGAAGTTTTTATTTAATTTGTCAATTATGAGCGTAAAAACTAAATTACTTACGGGAATAATTAAATTTAATGGGCGTTTTTAATTTCTAATGTGACGATATTATCGCGGGCGTCCACGGCATCACGATAAAGGAAACACGTGGAAGGAAAATGTATGGAAATATATGAAGACGTTTAAAAAAATATATATTTCAGATAACTTGATCCATAGTCCGTTTTACATTAAAATAAAATAAATTAAAAACAAAATCAAAATAAATAATGATAATATATTGATAATAATATAATAATTATTTTTTTTTTTTATGAGCTTCCGCCCGCGACTTCGTCCGCGTGAAATCTCTTGTTTCCTCAACCCACCCCGTCGCATCGCATCGCCTGCTCGCGCTGTTACTTGAGGTCAATAATCGAGATGAAAACTATCCTATCTTTTAAGTTGGACCAAATTACACATAGTGACCAAATTTCATCAAGATCGGTTCAGTAGTTTCGAAGTTCATTCAGGACATACATCGTGACACGAGATTTTTATATATATAAGATTTTATATTTCCGTCCACGATAACGTTATAACGTGAACGTGTTTCCATAGTTACATTTTATGGACGTGAACCTGGACGTCCACGATAATATCGCCATGTTAGAAATTAAGATAAAAGCGCACACTCAATTGGAGTATGAGCTAAATTAATCAATAATAATAATAACAAATATATTGCCAGGCTGCTGAGTGTTTATTGCTGAAAATCGCACTCGCACTCCACAGGGTCAAATTAAATTAGCTAGCGAAACTCCGCTGACGTGATGAGTATCAATATCTAAATACGACAAAATAAAAATGATTTGATGATATTTTTGGGGTCAATGACCGCTGGTAGTGTTGTTACTTGAAGTATGCATTGATAAAATCTGTTTTATCGTGTTGAGATATCGATACCCATCACATCTGTGAAGTTTACAATAAGAAAACTGATATTTTTTAAATGATATTGTATGTGAATACACTACTGGCGGTTGATGACCCCAAAAAATAAACATCATCAAATTAATTTCTTTTTGGTTTATCATGCTTTTAGATATCGATATCCATTACGTCTGCGGAATTTCGCTAGCTAATGTACTTTGACCCTGTATAGTATTCTGTATTAGGCACATATTATATTTTATAAATAACCCAGTTCATGTTGTAATTAATGTCGAGTATGTAAACTATTTTTAAAATATTTGGAAAATGAATATGCTTAGTTTATTAATATTGCATTATAAGTAGCTAATACGAGTATAGGTAGTTTGGTAAAATAATGTGTTTCGTTAGTGTTTTTTTTTATAATTTAAGATAAATACTAATGATTTATTAAACTTATTCTTTATAATAAACTTTTTTTTTCATAAAAAGATGACAATAAGTGAGCAACTTCCGGGTGTACCCATAAATTGTGTCAAATTTAAATTAATAGTATATAATATATATATTTTTTTACAACGAATAAAACCAATTACTTAACTGATTATTTTTTTTTCTTATTAATTTACTTAATGTTTATTATTATAAATCATTATATTTTTAATAATAATAATAATAATCTAACTTTCCCCTGGTTCACTATAAAGATGTAAAAAAGTACCAACGCATAGATTATCTACACTGATATAACAGAGTAGTTTTCTTGCTAAAAAGTCAAAGTCAAAATGTCAAAGCCAAACAATTTATTGCAACTGGATCATTAAAAGGTACTTTAGAATGTCATACTTTTCACGAAAAAGTAGGTAATTACCGCTCACATCATTTTCTGTTTCAGTTACTCAGATTAAAATCTTTGGTCTCACGAGGAATGGCAATCCTGTGTTGGTTCTAGGTACCTATCGGTATAACCTGGCCCGGAGGTGTAAGGACAGCAAAATGGCATGGTCATGTACCCGCAGACGGCTCGGGTGTAAATGTGTGGTCATAACTGTGAAAGATGAAGTTATTGAGCAACAGCACGAACATAATCATTGAATGTCTGTTTTTTTTTTATAATTTTAATTTTTAACCGACTGTAAAAAATATCTGTAGGTCCACAATTCGACTAGGAGCTAGACCACCACCTCTTAAAGCAGTATTGTTGTAATCTTACTTGAGTGTGGGAAAGAGATGGAGCTAGACGTCCTGTATAGCTTTGGTACCCTGTACCTACAATAGCTACACTTATTCCTACCACGTGAAAGGCAAATCCTTGCTCCGATGTTCTCAGAAGATGAGCAAAAAGTGCCGTGCGTTCATAAAACTGGGCAAATGTGGCAATATTGTGACTGCCGTGACGATCGCCGTGTGAGAGGACCACGGATGGCACTTACAAGTTCACGAAGCTAAGAAAGATATATGGGATGTTGTGAAGAAAATCTGTGTTGAATATTCTAAATGAAAGTGTTTTGATATGTATTACTATAATAAATAATATTAGTTTAGAAAGCGGCACTACTGGATACGGCACATAAACCAAATAAAACCAAATAAACAGCTAAGAAATTATATTGAAGAAATAAATACTTTTATTCACGAAAAACATAAAATGTTAAAAATATGTAGTTCAGATTTTTAGTGTGGGAAATTGGCATACATGTGAGATAATAGTTTGTTGACGACCACAGCGCCATCTACTGGCGACAAATGATACTAATCGATGGGACGAAGGCGACGCGCGGGGAAGGATCATGAACAACAGCGCGACACTAGCAACGCGCTGCGGATTTTCACTGTCTTGGTGACACGCCAACGATAACGCAAATTATCCGCTAATATATTGTGAAAAAGACATCCACGTATTGTGAAAACGATATTACACGTTATCATAAGGAGCCTTGTGTCTGATTTCAACCAACGACGCTGACACGACGACGACCTGACGCAGAAACTCCAACAATAGTATAAAGCTTCGTAATTTGTTTTTTTTTTTTATTCAAATATAATTATTTATTATTGTTGAAAGCAGTTGAATTGTACCGAAACTTGTTTCCACAATTAAGTTAATAAATTGTTAGGTTAGGTTAGGTAAGTATTATAATTTATTTTATTAACAATGTTATTAATGCAAAAATTATTTCTCCTGCATTTTGTTGCATTGAAGTAATTACCCTTGAATTATGCATTTACCTGAAACTGATTGTTTTGCTTCATTCGCGAGTTGGTGGTTAAATACAATAACATCCATTATTAATTCGTTTATTTAATTTATTTTATAGATACCTAATTAATTCCTCAATTTACAGGTAACCCATACGAAGTACTGAATCTGAACGGGAGAACAGTTATTCTCTACCAGAATTATACCTTTTCGAAGCAAGGTCCTTCGTTTCGTTACCAGGCCTGCTCCAAGAAAACGAAGAATTGTCGGGCCAAGCTCACTCTGAACGAGGATGGTACGATAAAGAGCGCGGTGACAGAACATAATCATCCCCCTCCGAGAATCATTCAAACTTCTGATGGAAAGTACCTTAGAATATAGAAATAGAGATGGTGCTAGAAACTATAGATGCCACGAATATTCGGCTACTATTCGTTATTCGGCTTATCCGGCCTCTTTTTTTATTTTTGGTATTCGGCCGAATGTGGCGTACTATTCGGCCGAATACCGAATACCAAGCCCTGAAAAAAAAAACGCACGTATTACTCAAAAATGTATTTACTTAATCACATTTTTTTTTTCATTTAATTCTTAAAATATTGGTAAGTTGTGATGAAAAAAAACATTTTTTTCAGCATGGTTGGTTGGTTGATTATCAAACTCAAAGCATTTATTTCAATTAAACCATTCACAGGCACTTTTGAACCGTCAAAGAATCTGTCATTCAGTCAGAAAGTTGAAGCTAGTTGACAATTCCAAAACGTAGATCTCTATCAAGAAAAACGGGTAAGAAACTCAAAACAAACTCTTTTAAACAAAATTATTACAAAATCCTGGGTAATACGTTATTCTTGGTGTTATCTATACATCTATACAAATAAAAAAAATTGAAGTGTCTGTTTGTAATGTCAAAATAACAACTTTTTACTAAATGCAAACGGTTCTTATAACAAAAAAGCAATTTTTAACATTTTTGTTTGTCTGTCTGTCTGTTTGTTCCGGCTAATCCCCGAAACGGCTGGACCGATTTTGACGGGACTTTCACTGGCAGATAGCTGATGTAACTACTACTTTTATTTTAGAAAAATAATTAGGGTTCCGCGCAAAAAACAAAACCTATGAAATTTTGAACAAAAAGTCGGATTTGAAAAATTCTTTTTGCATTCGAAAGCTCAATTCTTGAAGACAGTTATAGGCTATTTAACATCACGCTACAACCCTCAGGAGCAGAGCAGAAAGAAAAAGTCACAATTAAGAACAAAAAGTCGTATTTGAATAATTATTTTTGCATTTGGTAGCCCAATTCTCGAAGATGGTTTTAGGCTCACGCTACGACCCTTAGAAGCCGTGCAGAAAGAAAAAAGTTAGAAAGAACATTAAGCGAATACGAAGTAATAGCGCGGGCGGGCGATTAAACTGCGATAGTTAGCGATGGGTCGGGGGACGAGGGAGTTTTATAAAATGTGGCTCTTATTTTAGTATATTGTGTATCTTACGACATCCACGCGTACGAAGTCGCGGGCAACAGCTAGTTCTATATGTGAGAACAATCAAATAAAAGAAACAATTCAAAATATAAGATTTAAAATATGCCCTGGCAGTTAAGAGATGACCAGTCTCAACCGACGACGCCGGTTCATGACGCGTGGATCAGCACCATCCAGCTCAACCATTTTGTGGGGAACCGAATGATCCAGCATACGCTACCATCAGTGTGACATTTAATTTAAGTAAGCATGAAATACGAGTACTCTTAATTGCCATGCTCTTTCAAGTCAACATACATCATAATAAAATAATAAACGGCTCCATGGTACTGTAGAGGTTTTAACCGGACGTGCGATTAGCATGGGTTGCATGCTAATCGCACGTCCGGTTAAAACCTTTTGGATTGTGGAGTGTTCTTGGATAACTAAACTACCAAATCACAGACACAAGATAGTATTATATTAGCTTTACTTATAGGAAACACATATACAAGACAGCGCAATTTTTCAACTGACTCGATACAAAACAATTGGCTTATCCTATCAAATTCGAATGTATTCGACACTTGTTGGTGTTCGAACGTGTTCATAGGCAAATACTTAACGGCATGTGATAAATGAGGTTGCGACCGGCATCAAACCTTTACATGAGCTATGCCCACCCTTGAATAAAAAGATCGGCATAGCCACGTCTCCCATTGATACTTTTATTCGTGGCATTCGAACAACCAAGTGTAACCTGACTAAGCCTAAACGACTATTTACCTAACGCCAGTCATAAAATTTAAAATGTGAAATCTCGCGTTAGGTAAATAGTCGTATACCTCCTTAAACCTTGACTCAACAGGACTCACATTTATAGAATTGAAGAAATGCTTCTAAATATACAAAATTGTAGCTTGCAAAGTATTTGGAGGTTGAATAAAATTTGACTACCAAAAAGAAAGATAATCTATTGAAGTAATCAACAGTTAAAACTTGGTTGATAAAAATGAAAAATAAACATTAAGTTCGTAATGTCAGAAAAAGAAAAGGTTAGCAACTCTTCTAAATATTAAAATATTAACTAATGAGCCTAAGCGGCTGTGAAGCAGGAGCAGAGTTTTATCTACGATATAATCATCCAACTTATAATATACTTGTATAAATAGTGTGCGTTTAATGCATGTTTTAAATTTCTTCTCATTTAATTGAAGAAAATCGAGTGGTATTGTATTATAACATTTTACACAGATACCCATAAAAGAAGTGTGTACTTTAGACAATCTGTAACGTGGTTGATCTAATTTGTTCCTATTTCTAGTGCTAAAATGATATCTGTCACTTATCTGACTAAAAAGATGTATACATACGTAGATTTTTTCTAACATACATTCATACATAGCAATCCTTCAGCCACCGAATATTCGGCGCTTCGCCCTATAACGTGACCGAATATTCGGTATTCGGCAAAATGGTCAAGGTAGAGCCGTGGTCGCGCTTACTGTATACCTACTATGATTATGTGGGTACCAGGAACACCTCCATTAAGCAGACATGGTATGTAGAGTATACAGTGGGTACGACCACGGCTCTACCTTGACCATTTTTGTACCTATGCATTTCTGGATTTCTATTTGAATTATTTTCTTGTTTGGTCCTTTTTAGACCCCTTTTTTAAGTAGTCGGGTTATAGTTTTTTTATTTTTTTCTTTTTTTAATAAAAATACCTATAAGTACATTCTACGAGTGGATACATACCTTCCATCTCTTATACTATGATGAGTAGTAGGTATGTTTTTTTTGCACACTGTGGGCCATTTCTTTGTGTCTGAGTAGGATCTAACTATTAGAAACATTAAACTATCGAAGAGTTTTTTTTTTCTAGCCTGCGCTGTCACTTCTTCTTTGAAATTCTATGCGAATAATAGAGTTTCTATGCTCAGCCAGCAATGGGTAGACCTAGATGAGTATGGGTAAATTGCGAATTAAAATTATTTTAATTATTATTCGGACATTACCCAAACTCCTTAGTTGATTCTAAATAAACCCGGGTAAACCTAGGTTTACTCAATCTTCTAGTATTACCCGTGACATATATAGAAGGTATACCTGTAAAATTATTTTCCAATGTGACACAGGTTACCTAAGAAAGAGACAGCGCATCTATTTCCTATACTTTGACAACTTGCCGCCATTGAAAGTTTTCAAACGAGGTCTTTTGACCAATCTACCTCAGATTTCTTAATATTATACTTAAAAGTACAGTATGTTGTGTTTCGCTAATGGTACGAAAATTGTTAGGTTAGGTTAGGTATTATAATTTATTTTACTGACAATGTTATTAATACAAAAATTATCTCTCCTTCATATTGTTGCATTGAAGTATTAAATAAATGGTAGGTATTTACCTGAAACTCATTGTTTTGCTTTATTCGCGGGTTGGTGACGAAGCGCAATGGCATCCAATATTAATTTCTTAATTTAATATATATTATAGATACCTATTTCATTCCTTAATTTACAGGTAAACCATACGAAGTAGTGAATCTGAACGGAAAAACAATTGTTCTCTACCAGAATTATACTTTTTCGAAGCAAGGTCGTACGTTTCGTTACCAGGCCTGCTCCAAGAAAGCGAAGAATTGTCGGGCCAAGCTCATTCTGAACGAGGATGGGACGCTAAAGAGTGCGGTGACAGAACATAATCATCCCCCTCCGAAAATCATTCAAACTTCTGATGGAAAGTACCTTAAAATATAGAAATAGAGATTGTACTGTAAACTAGAGATGCCACGAATATTCGGCTATTATTCGATATTCGGCCGAGTACCGAATACCAAAACCTGTAAAAATACGCACATATTACAAAAAAAATGTATTTACTGTAATCACATTTTTAATTTTTTAAATATATCACTGGTAAGTTGTGATGAAAGAAAAAACATTTTACAGTATTGGTTGATAGTCAAACTCAAACTCAAAGAATTTATTTTAATTAAACCAGGCACTTTTTAACTATCAAAGAGTCGTTCAGTTAGTCAGAAAATTGAAGCTATATGCCCATTCCAACCAAAACGTAGATCTCAATGGAGAAAAACGGGCAAGAAACTCCTAGGACACTTAAAAAAATATATATTACAAAATCCTGGATACAATATTCTAGTTACTTATTTATGTGAGAACAATGTAAAAAAAATAAAATAAAGAAACAATTCAAAATACAAGATTAAAAATATTCCCTGGCAGTTAAGAGATGACCAGTCTCTACCGACGCGCGACGGCGCCCGTTAACGAACATGACGCGTGGATTAACGCCATCCTGTTCTCCCATTTTGTAGGGAACCGATTGGTCCAACAGGCGCGCCACCATCAGTGAAACATATTGAAAAAAATCTTCTAAAATATACAAAACTATAGTTTGTAATGTATTTGAGAGATGAATAAAACTTTATTACTTAAAAGAAAGAATATCATTATTATCTACAACAGTTAAAATTCCGATCCTCTTCGAACCGAACCTATCCGAGTCGGGGTGCCTCAAATCCCGTGCTTGCTTCGCTCGCTCTCGCATCCTAACTTCCTTAGTTCTCCTAGTAGCAGTAGTAGTAACACTGAGTAACATTTTTTAATTTTACTAATCAATCTAACATTATCCAGCCAGCATTGGGTAGAGCTAGGTGAGTATGGGTAAATCCCGAATTAAAATTTATTTTAATTATTATTCGGCATTACCCAAACTCCTTGGGTAATTCTAAGTAAACCCGGGTAAAGCATTACCAGGCATTACCTGTGACATATATATACATATAAGTTAGAAGTACCACCTGTAAAATTCTCTTCCAATGTGACACAGGTTACTTATGAAAGAGACAGCGCATCTGTTACCTATACTTTGACAACTTGCTGACTGCATACTTGCCGTCATTGAAAGTTTTCAATCGAGGCCTTTTGACATAAACCTCCGATTACTTAATATTATAATATTATACTCAAAATACAGTATGTTGTGTTTCACTACCGGTATCAGTACCGGTTCCGTTACCGACAGGGACTCGTGGCTAAATAATGAAGGTTAAACTACGTTTGCCGAGACCGGTCGGTGGATGGGTGACCATCCTTTACATATCGAGACCCTGTGCCTCGGAAAGCGCGTTAAACTGTTGGTCCCGGCTGTCATTTTTAGATCTTTGACAGTCGTTACGGGTAGTCAGAAGCCCGAAAGTCTAACAACCAATCTTACCAAGGGTATCGTATTACCCAGTCATTGGGTCGACTAGGCAGTCGCTCCATGTAAAATACTGGTATACAGCTGCATCCGGTTACACTGGAAGCCGACCCCAACATAGTTGGGAAACAGCTAGGCAGATGATGACCAGTACCGGTTACCAGTACCGTGTAGTGTTCATAAAATACTGATCTGTTAGAAAAACTTTGAAGGTCAGATTCAAACTTATTACCGTTCATGTTTTGTTACAGAGTCTGATTTGGAGGTCATATTCAGCACAACGAAATGGGGCAATCTGTGTCTCAACATAGGACCGTATCGATTCAATCGAGGCTGTCTGATTAATAAAAAGAACAAGATACGGTGGCGTTGTATTCGGAGAGCTTCGGGATGTAAATCAGTGGTACATACCGTTAATGGTGTCATAGTTCAAATTAAAAACAGGCATAACCATTAAAAATCTTTGTTTTAAGCTTAATGCAGATATGTAAAAGCGGTTATCATTGGAAAATACACCTGAACCATAGTTTAAGCTGTTAGGTATTAATTTACGTTTTGTTTTTAAACACAACCCTTAAATACAAACTACAGTATATGATGCCTTATTTTTACCGGTAGGTAGGCTACCGGTCCCGGTTTTCAAACCGGTAAATGTCCATTACTTCTCTGGCTTCTGCAACACAGTTTTAACTCCATCATATTGTGCGTTTGTTTCATGTCAATAAATATAGTTTTTTAATGATAAGTTAATGTTTTACTTTACCATGCTTAAGCATGCAGTCACTTTGAAGATAGTTAAGGAAAACCGACAATAGGCGTTTACATGACAAAATACCAGGGGATAAAATAAAATAATGATACTGAGCTGCAAATTTCAAAAAACGTAAGAAAATAATTTCTCGGGCTCAATAGCAATTTAAAAAAAACAATATTATTTCAGTAAAATGGATGATGAAGAGGAATGGAAAAGAACTGGCCATGGTGCACGGTTATACATTCTATTGCCACAAGAACAACGCAAAGACGAAGATATGGACGTGCACCAATGGATGGCTCTGTAAGGCTAGACTGATCACCTGCAGTGAGCCTGAACCTTCGAAGCGGAAAGTTATATCTGCTAAGCTGGAGCACAGACATCCACCGCCAACATTCGTGATTGTTGATGGGTATTATGTTAGGATATGACGGTATATAGGCACGGCCGCTTGGGTAGCCCAAAGGTGGACTAACGACTTGGTTAGGGTCGTTGCATCCGCTGCAAGCGGGCAATGCAAGATCAGTCGTTATCGCGGTACTCGGGAGAGGCCTACGTCCAGCAGTGGACATCTTTCGACTGAACTGATGATACAGGCATCCAACCATCGTCTCTCCTGAATCCTCTTTGTTTGAGAACGAAGTATTGTTTTGACTATAGATGGATATGGTGCATAGCAACATTATATCATCTAAAACCTCATATTTTTGGCGCTTTATGATATCACTTACCAATGTTAAAATATTGAAATCAATTTGTGATTGTACAACAAGTAAATATATTCTCTAATTTTTTTGTATTTTTTATGGTTCAATAATTTTCAAGATTCAATCAAGTTCTTATGCATAAAAGCTCGTCCATACTGGTGCGACGCGACACCGGTAAAACAATTTCCATGACGTTTTCAAAGAAATTGTTCTACTCCATCATTATCTTAAGTCATATGCCTTTTGGGTGGCCACCAAGTGAACATAGAACTGGCCGATATATTTTCCTGCCAAATAACACTTTTTCTAAAACATAATTTTCTTTTCAGTCACATACGTAATGAAAGGCGACGGAAAGGAGCTCGCCATTGTGAATCGCTACACCTTCTACTGTCACAGACGTAAGAATAACAACACCTGGAATTGTACCTCCGGAAAAAGTTGCAAAGCAAAGCTGGTCATCACGAAGGATCTGAAACCTTCAGACCGCAGGGTCATCTCATCAAGGCTTGAACATACTCATGCTCCTCCGGTGTACATGATTTGTAACGGGGTATATAGGAAGCTGATTTAATGTTATAACTTATTGTCTTGTTAGTAGTCTTGTGCTTAGTACTGGCCAAGTACTCAGTGCCCTTAAATCTTTAGATTGTACTAAACGACCCAAAAACCACAATTAGTGGTATCCGATTGTCCATGACAAAATACTACAGCAATAGTACGGTTTCGTAAAAAAGAAGGTTCACAACAACTATCATAATATGATAGCTTTCACAGACTATTTGTTTAATAGTGTGGAGCCTCGTGTTCAAGTGGACGCTGAATACACTGACTTTCGACAAGCCTTTGACAAGGTGGAACATGAATTGCTTTTGAAGAAAATAGCGTGTTATACCATTAAGTACCCTTCAACATGATTGAGCTGAATATGCAGATCCGTACGTCATGTTCGTGAACGGGCGCCGTTAATAGGGACTGGTCATCTCTTAGCTGCCTCGGTTTATTTTAATTTATTTTTTGAATGGATTTTTTTTTTTGTTCTTTTTATTACGGATGCTTTTGCATCGTTCATACAATCATGTATAATATTTCAACATGAATTATGTAACCAATATATTGTAACCATATTATTGATTTAAAAGTGTGTCCGAGTTTTTTCATGCTAGTCTTTTCCTAGGTACCTTCTTACCGCTTGGGATGAGCTTCATTTTTCTGACTGACCGACCCCTTGACAATTCAAAAGTGCCTGTAATTAGTTTATTTGAAATGATAAAAAATGCTTTGAGCTTGAGTTTAACGGTATTCGCGGGCACAGTTTTTCTCTTTTCAGTATGTGTTTTTGCAGTCGGGTGTTTTTTTTTTTTTTTTTAATAATGGGCTTTAGTTCCACCTTTTTACTTTTATTGAAGCACGAATTGTTTAGTTAAGTAAATGGTAGCATAAAAATGTTATAATGTACATGTATATATGTATTTGGAACTGACTCATTAAATCATGACCCAGTATTGTTGTATTTTATTTTTAAAAATTCCTTCCCCTCATATTTTTTGTATTTGCAGATGCAATATATAAATATTATATAGCCTATGTCACTCTCAGGATTAAGATGAATCTATCGACACCTCATATGCTAAAATCCATCACGCCGTTTAGGCCACAGAGCATGTTAAAGAAATATGTATATATACACACATACATGTGTACATACTCTCGAAAAACATTACCCTCCTTCTGGGTCAGTCGGCTAAAAAGAAACTCCTACTTATTTTTCCCAAATGTTGCATGTATCAGCTTTGCTAAAAATAAAAACCAAATAAAACACCCTCATATAACAAAGTGAAATCTTAGCCAGAGTTAACAGAATTCATGATATAGGAATACTGCTCGATGATAAACTTTACCTGGACGCATATGTTGATAAAATTATGAGTTAGGCTAATCTTATGTATGGATTCGTAATTAGATCCGCCACGCAATTCATCCACCCGAGCACATATTTACATCTTTATAGATCATTAATCCGGTCTCAAGTAGAATATGCAGTACCAGTGTGGAGTCCCTATTGTAATACATACTGTACCGAGCACATAAAACGCAAGTTCTTGAAAACTATGCACTACCGTTGTTCTGAAGTCGTACCTATTTATCACTCCTATAGCGACTTACTGAAATAATACTACTTGCTCGCTTGGACGTCTCGACGTACCTTTCTAGAGACTATGTTCGTATACGATCTGTGTTACAACGCGTATGATTGTGTGGACGTTTATAACTAATTGTGCTATGTCGTCCTTAGCACCAATCACAGACGGGAAATGCGCGCTCTACCTGTTTTCGCAGCCATTCCTAGTCGTACGAAGGCAGGCTTTTTCGGGCTTGGAAAATTTTGAAACATACTGCTTGAGACAACCAAAAAAAAATTTATGTGATTAATAATCGATTTCTCTAGTGTTCCTTAGCAGTAACTCTAATTAATAGGTATTTTTAACTGACTTCAAAAAAAGGAGGAGGTTCTCAGTTCGTCGGAATCTTTTTTTTTTTCATGTATGTTCCCGATTACTCGAAGATGGCTGGACCGATCTGGAAAATTATTTTTTGTTTGCAATGGTATACTTCCCAGGTGGTGCCATGGTCATCAGGTCAGGATCTGATGGTGGTATCCTGGAGAAATCGAGGGAACTCTTCAAATATTATAGGCACGTCTATAGCGATTTGGGTATTTTTTATAGTAACTCGTGCATTTGCTCTCGGAAAGCACCATTTGGTGAAGTGGAACTAATGATGAAGACCACAGATGGCGACCGGAACTACTCAATTATAAGTATTTCACGGGTTGCGATTCGATTACTTTATTATGGTTGTTAAGCAATTTATGCTCGTCACAATGCATATTGTGAAGTACCAGGAAAACTCCTCAACAATTAAGGCCCTGCATCGAGAAAAGCTATATTTTAAATAGGTGATGAGCAGTTGTCATTAGGCTATTGTAACTTAGATACATTACAAACCGACCCACTAACAAATAAAAATAAAAAACTTTTTTACAAAAAAAAAAAAAAAAAACAACTGACTGACTTGACTGCCTCGTTGGTCTAGTGGTCGCTAGCGCTACTGCTGAGCATGAGGTCCTGGGTTCGATTCCCAGATCGGGCAAAGTGTTATTGGGTTTTCCTATCCGGAATTTGTTAGTAGCAGCCCGGAGTTTGGATTTGTGCCCGGTAGATGGCAATAGGCTCGCCCCCTAGTACATGGGACTTAAACATAACTGGCGAAATGTGGGTGTACTATAGGTACACTTCTGCCTAACCCTTCGGGGAAACAAGGCGTGATGTTATGTTATGTTATGTAAAAAAAAAACTACCGACTACCAAAAAAACACTACAAAGTGAAAAATAGCTTTAATTTCGGCAGTGGGTGGCAAAAAACTAAAATATATGTAGATCCAAAGACACTGACTTCCGAAATTAAAGTTATTTGTCACTTTGTAGTGTTTTTTTTGGAAGTCGGTTATTTTTTTGTAAAAAAAGTGTTATTTCATCCAATTATCTATTCGGTCTGACTTTTACTTTTTCACCGACTTAAGAAAATGAGGAGGTTCTCAGTTCGTCGGAATTTTTTTTTTTTTCTTTCACTTTATCAACAACGTCTTTATCTTTTTGTGTATCTTTGGAGAAAGTTGTTAGCTGCACATTTATATAACCCCTTATGTTTTTTTTTAAATATATAATGTGTAATTGTTAGTTCTGAATAAATAAATACAAATAAAAATACTTTTATAGTTTGTTTTTATTTAATTATTCATAAGTGAAACTGTGGACCTTGAACATCTGAAAGGGCGAGATTGTATCTACAACAAAAAATTAATTTATAACTAGCTGACCTGACAGACCTTGTCCCGTTCAAATTTCAATAAATACAAAACTCCCATAGACAAAGGCACTTGCAGTTGTTCCCGAATATTATTTATACTAAAGGACCTTTAGTATAGGATGGACAGATCTGAGGCTTGAACAGTCAGTAAAAAAAAGTTGCTTGGGAAGCTTCAAGCTTGAAAAGTTACCTATTCAATTACTAATGATGGTAAAACCTCACATTTTATGGTGCTATACGATATTACCCATTGGAGTTTAAAACATAGAGACTAATTTTGTGGTTTCTCATCAAATAAGTAAATATGTTTTCTCATTTTATTTGTTTTTTTTTTTTTGGTTCCCTTAATTATCTCCTTTGGAACCTTTGGGTTAACCGACTATTATTCTTTCCAAATATCACTTTTTCTAAAACAAAGTTTTCTTTTTCAGTGAGATACGTAAAGAAAATTGACGGAAAGGAGCTCGCCATTATGAATCGCTACACCTTCTACTGCCATAGACGTAATATGAATAACAACAGCTGGACTTGTACCTCGGGACAAAACTGCAAAGCAAAGCTGGTCATCACGAAGGATCTGATACCGTCAGAACGTAGGCTCATATCGTCAAGGCTGGAACATAACCATGCTCCTCCAGCTTATATCATTCGTAACGGGGTATTCAGGAAGCTGTCTTAATGTTACCTATGTTTAAGTTTATTTTTCTTTAATTGTAATTGTTCTTTTTTTGTTTTTGTAATTGTTCGTAAGCGAAACTTTGTGGAACTGTGGATCTTAAACACCTGTTTGGGCGAAATTCTATCTACAATAAACATTTGTTATAACTAGCTGTGAGCTGATCCGACGTTGTCATGTCTAAATAAGTATAAGAATACCATAAAAAATTACTTTTAGTTTTTAATTATTGAATTATGATTCAACAATTAGTATTACATCACTTTCTAAGAAATATTGTTTTATTTGTAACTCTGGCCTCAATAAAAAATCTTTTAGGTTCATCAAAAATATTTAAGAACTCCTAATAATCACGCATGTTATCCGTGAATGCTATGCATGGCTGAGAAGCATGAAAGTAACCCAAATGCATGTTATGACCATACAAAAAATGATAAAAACGATACTAACACTAATCAATTCTTGCAGTAAAATTCGTGAAACGTGTAAACGGGAAAGAAGTGGCTTTAGTGAACGGCTATACTTACTATTGTCGCAAACAGAGTTTAAAGAAGACTACAAAGGTCTGGAACTGTACCTATGGAGGTACTTGTCATGCCAGGATGGAGATCACCAATCACGTAAAGCCATCGCGTCGCATCGTACTGTCAGCTAAACTGGAACACAAGCACGAACCCTCTGAGTATTGTATCAGTAATGGGTTCTATGTGAAATTGTAATTTGTAGGTATTTTTTTAATCTACAATGGGGAAGCCCTTGGCCTGCATCTCACCTGATGGTAAGTGATAATCAAGCCGACGGTGGAAGCGAGCTTCACCCGGAATCCTCAACTACAGAGGAACTGGTCATCTTACCTCTAACTGCCGAAACACAACAATGCTGTTCATATTGTTGTTATGGCGACAGACTTCGATAAGATGGTGGTAGCTAGTCAGGCGGACTTGGAACAAGCCCTACCACAAACCAAAAAGGGTTGGTTACGATGTTACAGGCGTTGCGATTAAAGGAGCACATTCATGATATTTTTGTTTTTTACGTAGGCTTTTAAGTCTTTGCAATGTAACTCTTACCCCATCGAAATAAAACATACATTAGAATGATCGTGAATGTGCTCCTAGTATTTGAGCTACGATTCCGCAGGCGACGGCAGATCGCAGACGGCAGCTGCACTGCCACCCAACCGCAATGACTGATCGCAGCGACTCTACTGTTTTCATGGATATCTATGAAAATACTTTCGTAGATGGTGACCCTAGTGTTTCAGCTCTAAACTACTTTATTCTACACGCTTCGGACAGAGATGTTAGATTATAAAAGACTAGGTAAGACACTCGTTTGCTTCACTTTTAACCATGTTCAAGAATGAAAGGAGGAGGTTATGTGTTACGGTCTGTACGACCGCACATGCCGCTGAAAATCCTGATTATTGCAATGCCCCGCTATGTCCTTTGCCCTGATAGCGTGTAAACATATAAAAAGAGTGACGTGGCTACAAAGAATAAATTCCAAAAAAAAGGCGAACGTAGCAAAAGTACGAAGCGACGCGAGTGTCAGTTCTATAGAGTAACTTAAATTCTGTTAAGTAGTCGTGAGTTTATCTCTGTAGTAAGACTTGTCTTGAACTTCTGTTAAGCAAGCTCTCCCGGGTGTAAAATACCTACGTGAGCAGTTATCTAGTACTTTTTGAAGAGCGTGATCTGTATAATTTAGCATCGCGCAAACTGAGGCTAGTTTAATACTCTTGTGTTTGAGCGTGTCATTGAAGGCAACGCAATGCAACGTAATTTCGGCGACTCAATTTGAGCGAATTAAATTACGATCAGTTTACGCTCATCTGGCCTATCCCTAAATCTGTCTTCAGTCATTAGACGTTTCAATTTATAGTGGACAGGATCCTTTATTTATGTATATTTAATCAACAAGTAACATACTCAATACGTTAGTAACAATATTTCTTAACTACTATGTCAGTAAACTTACGGCCGAACCCAATAACCTATTTTCATTAAAAGACAGATCGCTTTTGATGGTAGGCATTATAACTCTATCTGTCCTTATGTCAGGCTGGTAAGATTCCATAATCTCTTATAGATTATTGGGACGTTAAAACCATAGATAGATAGGTTTTTCTGTCTCCAGTATGGCATAACTGGTGATAGATAGGTTATTGCGTTTGGCCGTTAATCAACACACTTAATCCAACACTGCCATATAGTTATGAGATTCACTGCTACAAGCTCAACACTGATGTGGCAAGCTTGCAGCAGCGATTCACACACTAGCAGTCCAGTCTGCTCGCGACACACTGCAGGATAATGTTGGGGCTGGCCCGCACCCGGCACACCAGGGAGGCGCATCTTTTTCGCATCGTAGCGTATAGAAGCAATCGACACGAGCTGCACCAAACATCCCTGATGCGCTTGAAGCTCAGTTCCTTGGTCTGTTAAGACCATGATCTCAAGAGAAGTTAATTCTGAAAGTACGTAATAATACATATATTTATGAATGTAAAATCTGATGTTCTTTAATTAGAAGAAAATTATTCTAGTCGTATTTTTAAGCTATTTTATTTAGCTAAAGAGTACAATTTATGATAAATGTTTGCGAAAATCGATTTTACTTACATGTAGATATTTTAGCTATATCAAGGTACAAATATGTAGGTATGTTAAATGTTTGAAATAAACAATTTTAATTACACGTAGAGTTGAAAATGTAGTCATATTTTAAAACTATTTTAGCTCTATGAATTTAACTTAAATGTATTGTATGTTAAATATTTGCAAAAATCTATTTTACTAACATATAGAGTACAGAATCTAGTCATATTAAAAAAACAATTTTAGTAATATAAATTACAATCATTTATCTTAAACTAGCTTTTGCCCGCGGCTTCGCCCGCGTGGATGTCGGAAATTAGCCCATGGGAGCGTACTATCGGAATAACAAGTAGCCTGTATGCCATTCTTCCAAATCCGGTCAGCCAAAGGTAACAGTTAGATAATAAAAATAAATCAAACAGGTTCTTATGATTCTAAATGTCTCAGTTAAAAATAATCATTAGTCATTTTAATTTCACTATAACTTTGGAATACTTTAGCGCCGCCATTGACAACGATACATAAATCACCCACATGTTAGCCAAGTTATTTTAACATTTAATTGTAATAAATTTTGGCCGAGTGGACCGATTTTAATTAAATAATGATTAAAATGTCACCTCAAGATACAGACTTACAGCCGAACCCAATAACCTATTTTCAGTAAAAGACAGATCGCTATTGATGGTAGACTATAATTCTGTCTGTCCTTATGTTAGGCCGGTAAGATTCCATAATCTCTTAAAGATTATTGGGTCGTTAAAACCATAGACAGATAGGTTTTTCTATCTCCAGTATGCCAAAACTGGTGATAGATAGGTTATTGGGTTTGGCCGTAAGTATTTATTTATCTATATTTCCAGTCCTTAAATCTCTATAAAAGGATTAAAAATAATTTCAATATTAAATGTGAATTTTAAAATCTTCACCCAAGTGGTTGATTTTACAAAAACGCTGCAAAACGCAATTCTTTATTTCTTATCAAATGCATAAATTTGTATTTTCATATCCCTAACTTTAGATTTAATAAATTATTAACGGGGACAACGGGAATAGTGAAATGCTGGGTAAACCCATACAAATTTTCATCCCCTGTATCACCCGCTTTTGAATTATTTTTGAGGCAGTTTGAAAAAAGTGGTTTAGGCGTTGATAGAGAAAAGGAAAAGGACAGACAGACAGAGTTACTTTCAAAGTTATAATATTAGTATAGATGTTTGCAAAATACTATTTTACTTACGTGTATATAGAGTTCAAAATCTAGTCATATTTCTAAACTAATTTAGTTATATTATGCAGTATGTTAGATTAAACGAAGGGCATGGAGTGTAGTAGGTACCTACTTATGAAAATGATTAAGTTTATGACCAACTCCGATAGTGAAAATAAAATCAACTGGGAACAGTAGATTTTCTTTTGGATGGCAATCCAAAAGTGAAAATACGACCAAAATGTGTGGAATGTGTGTGTGTGTGTGTATACACTGACAGTTGGGCTGGTTCACAAATTCAAGGTCGCTCAGCGCGCCAAGAGCGGGCTATGCTTGGAGTTTCTTTGATGGATAAAATCAGAAATGTTAAGTTATCCGGAAAAGAACCGGAGTAACCGACATAGCCTGCAGAGTAAGCAAACTAAAGTGGCAGTGGGCTGGCCATGTTTGTCGAAGGACCGATGGCCGGTGGAGCAGACGAGTCCTGGAGTGGAGACCGCATATTGGCAAGCGTAGTGTGGGACGCCCCCCAGCTAGATGGACCGACGACCTTAAGAAGGTGGCTGGGGCAGACTGGATGCAGAAGTCGGAGGTGTTGTGGCGCAGACTGGGAGAGGCCTATGTCCAGCAGTGGACTGCGATAGGCTGAGTTGATGTATGAAATAGTTTGTTCATATTTCAGAGTTGGTCTCATAGTAAGTTATTTATTTATATGCACAATGTACACACAGTTACAGTCTGGGCTAAAATTTAGGAGTAGATAACCCTGCTAGAGCGCAGCAAGTATCATTACATTACATCTACCAGTAACTTATAGCTAGGTTAAGTATTAACATTATAGGGTAAGTTAACATTATATTGCATACCTATATTATTATCACAACATTCATTATTACAATACTTAAACTCTTTCTAACAACTCTCTTCTAACTCTTCTCTTCTCTGGGTTTTAAGTAATAGATTATTGGTAGACATTTTTTTTGCCAATAAATAAGTCTTTAATATCTATACTGTATCCTCAGAGATTGACTCCGTAGATTAGCCGTGCATAGGCATACGCATAGTGTGCAGTATACAGGGTTATTTGTAAAACACCAACAACCTCGCAGGAGTAGATTACTAACATCATAAACTACAGCATTTGTTCTACGACTTTTTCGAAAACAGACAAAAAAAATCGACTTTTCATACAAAACTCGATCAGCTATTCAGATATATGTATGGAGAGTTGAATTCTTTTTTGTCTGTTTTCGGAAAAGTCGTAGAACAAATGTTGTTGTTTATGATGTTAGTAATCTACTCCTGCGAGGTTGTTTGTGTTTTACAAATAACCCTGTATAAGCACAGTCTTTTTTCGTGTTTGATTTGAGCACACTAAGACGATAATTATGAAAATTATGATAGTTTCGTTTTAATTTTTTCTATGTTTTTTTCCAATTCAAATGAGTGTCCAGGGTAATACCTAATAGATTAAAGTGCCAGCGCAAATTGTGCGTCTTGTCGCTGCGACTAAACGCAGAGTTGTGGTTTGCGTCTGCGACTAGTCGTTACACAGACGTCGTGCAGGAACGATAATTTTCTTTGAGTTTTCGAGAGAGACGGTTGTGTTGTTCATATTGTGAGTGAATATGGAGCCTCTAGTTGCAGTCGCCATGTCTAAACATTGTTCGTTTCCGCGAGTACTACACTCCCTTTAAAGGCTCCTGCAAACAGGTGCGACAGGTGACGCGACACAGGTACCGCGTGTCGTGCGACGAGCGCGCGAGCGGTGCCTTTTTGTCGCTTCGCGTGTTGCGCCTGTTTGCAGGAGCCTATAAGTGTGTCCCTTGTTTAAACAAGGACACTGTTTATTAAAGTACAATGTATGTTAAATGTTTGCAAATTATATAATATTTTAATGATCTCACATTTGTATTTTATAGTGTGTTGTGATCGTGTGCGTGTGTTTTATGAATCACAAATAAATATTTAAAAAATTGGTACAAAATGTTGTTTTAATTTTGCACCACTAATAGATCGAAGAACTGCCAAACTAAAGTGGCAGTGGGCAGGGCACATAGCTCGCAGAACAGATAGCCGATGAAGCTGAAAGGTTCTGGAGTAGCGACCGCGTACCGGAAGACGTAGCGTTGGAAGACCTCGCACAAGGTGGACCGATGACCTGGTGAAGGCCGCAGGAATCCATTGGATGTGAGAAGCACAGAACCGGTCGAAGTGGCGATGCTTGGGGGAGGCCTATGTCCAGCAGTGGACGTCTTTCAGCTGAAATGATGATGATGAATAAATAACTAATATTGAGTTTTTAAGTACAGTGTTCATATTACATGGTTTAATAATTTTGATTGAAGGACGCAGATTTAAAAAGGTTAATCATCAAAGTAAGCCGTGTGTATGTCCGAATGTGTATGTAGTTTTTGTTTCCAACTTACTAAAATTTAATCTTTGTTCCAGTGAGATGGGCGAACAAAATGGACGGCAAGGAACTTGCTATTGTAAATGGATATACTTTCACTTGCCGCAAAAAAAATCCCCGCAATAATTGGACTTGGGAGTGCAGTTTGGGCAAGTCCTGCAAAGCGAAGCTGGTCACGACACGTCACATGATACCTGTGGAAAGATTCGTAGTATCTGCCAAATTATATCACTCGCATCCACCTCCAGCATTGAAATATCAGCTACGATGAATATAACTAAGTGATCTGTTGAAAACTTAAACAAATGGATCAGAAAACTCACCAGAGGATTCCGATTTGTGGTGCCGCTTACAAATTAAGGGCCCATTTCACCAATGAAACTGAACGCGATCTACAAATCTATACCGCGTTCAAGGGTTGTCAGTGTCAATATTCTATAGCAATAATGACACTGACAGCTCTTGAGCGTGGTTTAGACGTGATGATCGAGTTCAGCTTCATTGATGAAATTCGCACTGAGTGCTTGTGCATCTCAATTTTCATCAATGAATTTTCGATTACAATTTGATAATGTTGTTCAAACAATATTTGTTGGAAAAAGTGGTGAGATATAAAGTTGAAACCTTTTAAATATTGTACAAATGAATGTGTTACTAATTCCCTTTAGAGATTGTGTTACCTGAACACGGTTTGTTTACACTTTTATCAGATATGTAGGTATTTTTGGAACAGACATTACCTTTTTTGTTTCATGCCGTAGATAATTTAGGAATAGGAGAAAAATAAAAAATAAACTGTTCGTTGTTTGTTCAGTTTTTCACTAAATAAAAAAAAATATGCAATTTAAAAAAAAAAAAAAAACTAAAAAACACGGTTTTATCACGCACTAAATATTATAAAATAATTAAATTGATTTGTGTTCGTTAATCAATTAAAAAGCGTGGAGCGCTTTGTTAAAATTAATTAAAAGTACACACAAGTAAAAAGCGCTCCACGCTTTTTTGAATTAATCATGGGATATAAAAGAAGTAACAAGCTGCATAGGTATCGTAACTAATACAAGTCACTTTAATTATTTAATCATTTTTAGTGCGTGATAAAAGCGTGTTTTATAGTTTTAAAAAAAATACATATTTTACTTTTCAGTCTAGTATATTCTTCATTTAGTTAATAAGTCTAAAGTCAACGAAGTTATGACTTGCCCGGTTTACTAGTAGCCACTGAAGAATTCCACTATCCACCTCCTGGCTCCATCATCAGACCCTCGTTACCAAGCCAATGTATTGGACTCGTCAAACCGAATCATATTAACCCAAGCCCAAGGAATTTACTAGTAGCCACTCCATCATCAGATCAGCTCCAAGATACCAAATTATATTATTGTCATCCGAACTACATATACAGACAAAGTTTAATTTCGATACGACGATTAGGAGTAGGTAAAAATTACGTTGAAAGATTCCGTCACATAGATACAGGTCAAGCTAATAATAAAAAAATATAAAGGGATAAAAAGAGTGTTAAATGATGTCATTATCTAAATTGTATTCCTTAGTTCGTACCTGCATTTTATTGTCTGTGAATAAATTTATTTCATTGTAGCCTGTGTTTAATTCTACGCTTTCCATGCCATTATCACCTATCTTATCCTAGCCGAGACCTATCTCAGCCAGGAGTAGGTGATAAAGGCATGGAAAGAAGACAGAGTCCTGACTTTGAGACTTTTTGTTTTTATTTTTATTTTACTTTTGTTTTTTTTTATGTTTCCATTAGTGTGTTTATTCGTGATCTTCCTCTGCGAGACCCAATAAATTCCATTCCATTTTCTATCTTCCTTCTTTTCTTTCTGGTCAATTTATTCATTGTATAATAAAACCAAATCATTCCTATGTCGGAGCGTCAACAGTGACCCGGAAACGTCAAGTAGTGTACCTACTTGGGTGAGGTCAATAAAGGAAGTGGCAACACTGAGTTGAAGTGACAACACTGGGTTAACGGCTGTCAATTGTCGGTTGACATTTGTTATTTTCGAAAGTGAAGGTTAGACAGAAGTCGGATTTGACGTAACGGACTTTTGCTGGACGTGCTTGCGAGAGAACGATTTTGCCATCCTATATTGAATTCACCGCGTTTCCATATTGGAATCTGATTGCATCTGTCTAACCAAGCGATATTTTTGTAATCAGTGAACTTAAGTGCATTATTACACGACTGTACTTTTTTGACTGTTATTTCGGTTACCCAACATTTGCGACTATTCTGATAACGAAGAAATCCAAATGCCTTTGTTACCTATATATTTTCGCTGACCTTGAACCATTTTTTTTTAAGGAACCTTGTAAAAATTCTTTTAAGGGTAACACTGACCTGCAAATTGCAAAAACGTAAAACAATTTTAATTACTTCTAAGCAACTTTCTATTTTAATGCTATCTGATGCTAATAAAACACCTTCCATTTCAGTAACCTGGGTGAAAAAACAAAATGGAAAAGACCTTGTTATCGTGAACGGATACACATTCTATTGTCACACTCATAACATGAAAACCAACAGTTGGATTTGCACCCATGGCTGCAAATCCAGGGTGGTCATCACCAATGACGTTGACACTGCTGATAGACAAGTCGTATCAATGAAAGTTCACCACGACCATGCTCCACCAGCTTTTGTCATTAGGGATGGCGTCTTTTTTAAAGGGCGCAAATGTTGATAATTTGACTAACGTTTTGTTTTAACTAGTTTATATTTTGATTGTTTAACATAACATCACGGCTGTTACCGCTGAAGGATTAGGCAGAGGTGTACCTGTAGTATACCGCATATTTCGTTAATATTCGCTATTTTTCTTTAAGTATTAGGCTTTTATTATGCATAATATTGTTGAGTATAGATAATGATTAATGTTATAAAAGTTGGGTACATATTAGTGTTATTCTAACTACTCCACTTCTGTAATCTAATAATCAAGTATTTCAGTAATGTATTATCTTAGTCTATTATACCGTAGTACCTATCTAGATATCTGTGTAAAGTGGTGTTTTTTTTTTAATCCTTCATTTGGGCAGCTTTGGTCAGTCAAAGCCAGTAAGTAATAGTCTCAGGCCGGCCACATACCGTTTCGAAATATCGATTTCAGCAAATCCATACAAAATCACGTACAGGCAGAATAATATATGATACGGATGCGGGATTTCGAATCGGAGAACTAGAATTTGAATGGATTTGCTGCCTTCGAAATTCCGAACCGATATTTCGAAACGTTTCATTTTATTTTTTGTGGCACAACATTTGGTCTTCGGTTTTTGAATTCTGCCTATAGTGCTGGACATAGACGTCGCTCAAGTTGCATCTGGAATCTTGGCAATCTGTCTTGCGCATCGAGTTTGCCACGTTACTTCTGGCTATCGTATTACCCAGTAGGTAACTGGGTTGTGGTGCTCAGATAGGCAGTCGCTCCGTGTGAAATACTGGTATTCAGATACATCAGTGGAGTATTTGCATGACACACTTACAGTAAGAATCGGTTTCCTTTTGACAGGTCAACAACATTAATTTTGCAGACAATTTTTTCGAACATATGAAGCATTGGATTAGCAATAAGCTTCAAAATCATTAAATTCTGATTGATACTGTGTTACGCAATTGGGGTGCCGATGCCGGTTAAATTGGAAACGGACCCCAACGGCCGCGTTTACTATGGCCGCGTGTCTAGCGGACATCACCGCCAGGACGTCACGTTCGGTTCGAATAATCTCGTCTCTCGTTCAGTTAGCCCCACTACCTTGCTGACTTGCCAAAGGACAGAAAAGAAAGAACACATATTTTATTGTCACAGAAATACGTGCATATAAAAAATATAAGTTAGCTCGAATACCAACTTAGTCAAACAAAACAGATTATAATTACAAACACGGAAAAGAAAACGTCGAGGGGAAGAAAACACATGTTCATCGAGTAGGTAGGTACCTACTCTTTGCTTGAGAAAATAAAGATTTATCAGTATGTTATTACATTTGTTTTCAGTAAGTTGGGTGACAAAAGGCAACGGAAAAGTACTAGCTGTAGTGAATGGATACACATTCTATTGCCGCAGATATCATGCGATCAAAAGTACCTGGAGCTGTACCCAGGCCGGAAAGTGCAGAGCGAGGCTGTTGGTAACTAGTGAGCATTTGGTTTCGGAGCGTACTGTGGTGTCGGCTAGACTCGACCACAACCACCCACCGCCGTCATTTGTTATCTGCGATGGATTCTATGTGAAGACTTAAGCTTCATTTACACGGTGGTAGCTTATTGCCAGTGGCATACCATAAAATTGAGGGGAATTAGGGCCGGCGCCCACTGGTGGCATGGTACGACATGGGATTTTTATGCGACGATTAGAAATATAACTTATATGTATGACAGTATAAATGCAATGATGATGCCGAAGGACGTCATGGCATGCCTAAGGATACCGCGGCATCGTTGCCGTTGAAATTTCAATTTTACTGTCATACTGGTAAGTTATATTTCTATTCGTCACATAAAAATCCCTTGCCGTGCCGTGCCGCCAGTGGGCGCCGGCCCTTAACTGGGACCGTCTAAACAACACGTACAATATTGTTGCACGATACGAGCAAGTTAGTTGCTGTTCAAAACTGATATAGTTGTAAACAGTACGTATTATAAAATTGCGCGTACAATAAAATCGCATTCAATTCTGGCATGAAACTCTTCTATCATTCAAACATGAGCGAACGAAACAAGACGTTCAATAAAATTGAAAGAAATATTGCATATGGCAGCGCAAATACGGGTACTACTTGAATCAATTGTAAAACGACGTGCAACTCTGTGTTTAGACGAGACAAAACTTGTATGCAATAATCGCATTGCAATTTTATAGCATTGGTGTAAGTTGCATGCAATTTTATTGAATGGTTAAACTTGCATTCAATTATTGTATGCTATTTTATGGAAATCGCACGCGTGATAACACTTGCATGCAATTATTGAAATAAAATTGAACGTGCTTTTGGCATGCGATTATTGCTCTTGAAAGTTCCAGAAAGTTGCACCGTGTAAATGGAGTATTGACTCTTTTAGGGCATTAAGTCCATTTGTATCTGTCAAGTATTAAATAAATAAATTGGTGTTTTGTTATAAAATTTAATTTAAGTACACTGTCGTGAAATGGGTTATGGGATGGGTGTGCTATTTAATTATTATAAAGTTTATTAGCTTTCAGGATATTTTTGTTACCTGAATTGCATTTAATTTGTTTAGTTTTATTAAAGGTATTTATGCTATTGAGAGGAAGTGTATTATTTTATGTTTGGAATTATCTGCATCGCACTTTTTGTAGCTTACACTCCGTTTGTTTATATTTTTCAACTACCCTGTAATGTTCCTTGTATTTTAGTAATTACATGTTTAAATATTTTTAGCGCTATGTAAAATTGCATCTAGAAACGAACATTGGTCTAAACCGTCAAACACCCTCGATGATATTAACTAGGTTCATTGTTTATTTTTTTAGTAAAGTGGGTAAAAAAGTCCAACGGTAAGGAACTGGCTATTGTAAACGGATATACCTTCTACTGCCACAAACAGAATATGAACAAGAGCACGTGGACTTGCACTAACGCAATGAGGTGCAAAGCAAGAATGATGATCACAAATAGAGCCGACCCAGCACATCGCAAAGTTTTGACATCTAAGTTGGACCATAATCATAAGCCGCCAACTTTTAAAATAACTGACGGGTTTTACGTAAAGACAACTTCTTTTTTCTATTGATATCCACTCGACAATACAATGACGTCTGAATGCTTCGAAGGGTTTGATAGATATGCACAGGGCAACCACATTTCGCTCATGCAGGTATGTCCCACGTAGGCAAGGGGTGAACTTATTACACAGGACTCAAATCCAACCTCCAGGCTACTACTGAGAAATTTCTGAGATCAAAATAGTGAATTAAATTAATGCTTGTTGATAACCATCTTGCTGACTGGTTAATGTATTTTACCTCGGAATGTATTTATCTGATACTAGGACTCGATAGACGTTGTCCTGCCCGAATCGATCGTAGCGCCACCTGCCGGGTCCAATTCTACCAATTCACACTTGGTGACTTCATTTGTAACCCCAAGGGAATACATCAAGTTACGAGTAAGCCTGTTAAATAACGATAGTTCATGCCGAGAAGAGAAGGAGGATAAAGAATTAGAGAAGTAGACAGCTTTAACGTTAGATTTTGATTCAATTACCTAGTCATTAAAGAATCGTAGTAATTTAATAAAACTTGTTAGTAGGTCGACTAGTCCCAATTTTGGCCAAAGAGGAATTCCATTTCTTACTTATTATTTATTTATTTATTGAGGTGCTTGCGGCTAAGTAATGACAGTCGTACGGATCGATCGGTCAGGTTAAGCTACGCTTACCGCGGTTGGTCCGTGGATGGGTGACCATGTTTACATACAAAGACCCCTTCGTGCCTCGGAAAACACGTTAAGCCGTTGGTTCCGACTGTCATTTGTCGATCTTTGACAGTTGTTACGGGTCGTCAGAAGCCGGAAAGTCTGACAACCAGTCTTACCAAGGGGTATTACCCAGTAACTGGGTTGTGGAGGTCAGATAGGTAGTCGCTGCATGTAAAATACTGGTATTTAACTGCATCCGGTTAGACTGGAAGCCGACCTCAACATAGTTAGGAAAAGGCTAGGCAGATACAGATTATATTTTTTTATTTATTTCAAGTATACCTTCTCATTTAGTTTATTAGTTTGTAATTTTTCGTAGACATCCAATGTAAGAGTATTTATTCAGACAATTATTAGTGTATATAACAATAAAAAATATATTAAAAAAGGTGTTTTATTATTAACCTGATACCTACCGACGTCTAAGTACGAGTATTATAATTGTTTCATACTTTCTGATTGAAATAGTACTCGTACTCTAGTAGTAGTAGTAGTCTTTGTAATAGTACATTAAATAACGGTTACTTGCGAACACAAAAAATAAAGATTGAAATAAATGTTTTATATTTACAAACTGTAGCAAAAAGCGGAACTATTCAGAAAAACATGTAGAATTAAATTCTACAACCGATTTGATTTTCAATACTCTAGGGAACAGAAACTTTGTCATGAAATTTTCTTTATTTTCAGTGAAGTATGTAAAGAAACATAACGGCAAAGAGCTTGCCATTGTAAATGGCTACTCATTCTATTGCCACCGGCGAAATCTTTCAACCAACATCTGGAGCTGCTCTGCGGGACATACCTGCAAAGCTCTGCTGGTAATCACCAACAATGATGAAAGGCTCCTGGTAAAAGCTAAATTGGAACACAATCATGCACCTCCAAAATATATAATTTCTAGAGGATGTTATGTCAAGGTTTGCAAATGATGGGTCACTGTCGTGCACTGGTACAAAACGAGGTTTGTAACTATGCAACAACATACACCGTAGTAGGCTATTCAGTATTTTTAGGATAACAAAATGGGAATTATTTCGGGATATTTTATTTCTGCAAGTAGGTTTGTACAAACACTTTTACACGTCAGTAATTAGTGTCCATTAATATTATTAGGAAATAAATTTGTTTTGGGTTGGTTCTGGTTGGGTTTTTTGTATTTTGCATATTGTTATGAAACATTCGGTCACTGTTTGGCAAAATTGAAACTGAAGGTTAAGCACGAAATACTAATTTGATCACATTTCAATTCACTCAGAGCTCAATCAATTAATTTTTCTTTTCGATTTTTTAAAAAATGTTTGAATGCAGTTTTATTGTTTTTTAGTAAAAACCGGTAAAAATTGGGTAATTGGCATTGGTAAAATTGGTTGGTTTGCCAATTTTTACAGGGTGGAAAACTACTGACTAGTCATATTAAGTAAACCGCAATGTCGATGTGTTTGATTATATAACCCGTGTCACTGACGCCTTTAAGACGAATCTAACGACACCTCATTTGTTAAAATCGGTCCAATCTAACATATAAACAGACAGACATACATAAATATAGTTTTCATTTCTTGACTCTCCCACTTCCCCTAGTTATCTTGCCCCCCACTTTCAGTACATTTGTGCCAACCACAATAAAAATCTACGTTTTTTTTTTTTTTATTTGAGATAGGTTTGCTCTTGACTCTAGTCTAGGTCAGAGATGACAGAGACAAATTCGACGATGGAGCGAGCTTCCCCAGAAGAAGCCTGTTCACTCTCACTTTGAAGAGATCGGGGTTGTATGCGTTCGGAAACACAGACGCAGGCAGAGAGTTCCACTCCTTTGCTGTGCGCATCACAAAAGACATTTGGAAACGCTTAGTGCGAATTGTTTACGTACATCAAATAATCGCCTTCTTCAATGTCCCTCTCACCGCACAGACTTTATTCACTCTTCCTTCTTCGTTCAGTCTATCTCTCTGTGGAATGCGCTCCGCCTTGAAATCAGGATGGCAACCAACCGATTGTTTTTTATTAAAAGTTCGCGAGCACATTCGTAAGCAGCTGGCAGTATCATCACAACGTTAACGTTTTCCCATTGCTTGTCTTATTTGTTTTAGTATAATCGTGTATGTATGTATATATTTATTTGCAATCCTAAATTTCTCATAATTGCACCTACCACTGTTTGTCTCTGCATCACCCAAAGTTTGACTGGTAGAAAATGCCTATGGCATTAAGTCCGCCTCTGTAAAAGTCCGTCTCTGCCTTGAAGTATTAAAATATACCAATCAAAAACATTTTTCTTCTTTTGGGCTCCGCCATAGTCGGGTTTAAACTGCGTATGGTTTTTTCATTTCGCTGACGACTGTAGACTGTGAATGTCGTGGCTTGTGGTCCCAGTTGACCGATTAAAAAACTATTGGCAAAGTGGGACCGCGGTCCCAGTTTGACAGCGGTCCCAGTCGCCTGAGTAGTCTATGAGTGTACCTACCGAATGGTTTTTCTCCTTGCACTAGGTGAAATCATACATACATTAAAATGGTATTTCTAAGTATGCAATACTTCAGGGTGCGTCCACACTGTTGGCGTCGGAGCGTCAGCGTTATGTTGGTCCGGCGTGTGTTTGCACCAACCAAGCAAACGATGTAGATACGCATCTCATACTTTTATGATTTTTATGTGAATAAAATTATGTGATTACACATTTTTTTTCTGTAGGTAAACCAATTAAAGTGGAATTTGAGTGGCAATACTTAAATGTATCTTAAAATAGTAGGTTATACAATAAGTGAAAAAAGGGAATTTAAGTCGAGGGATATAAGGACCGAGATGATTTTTTTTTCACGAGTTGTGTACCTACTCTACATTTTACCATTTACTGCGAGAAAATAAAGAGAATAACTCTTACTATGGGACCAAACCTGAAATCGCGAAAAAAGATCAGCTGTTCCCTACAAATGTTCGCATAACTCGTCAAATTGTAGGGAACCGCTGATATTTTATTCGCGATTTCAGGTTTTGTCCCATAGTAAAAGTAGTGCATAATGATGAGTACAAAATTATAGTGGCAGCTCCTTAGCCAATAAAAAAGTAGCGTGTATAATCGGTAATAAGAGAACGAAGATTAAAATTGTATAGTGAAATTAGAACAGCTTTCGAAATTCAGTATTAGTCGTGCTTGTTCCAAATTCAAAATGTTTTATTCACTCTGTGAATAAAAGAGAGTTTTATTCACTGTTATCGATTAATCAAATGCCCTTTTTCGAGTGGCAATGGTAAAAATAAACATTTTTTTCACGGTGGTAAATATTTTAATACGGTTACGGTTATTACCTACAGTTCATACGGGAGGACACTTAGAATTAATCTTTTCTCTTTTCCAGTGATATGGGCAAAGAAACCGAATGGCAAAGAACTGGCTATTGTAAATGGCTACACTTTCTATTGTCACGCACGATGTCGGTTCACAAATATTTGGAGATGCTCCTTCGGAAGGCCCTGCAAAGCTCAGCTGATTCTCACCAATGACGATACTCCAACGTCCAGGGTCTTGGTAAAATCTAGAATGGTTCACACTGGCCATGCGCCTACAAGATATGTCATTTCCAAAGGACATTATATTAAGCTGTAATGAGCAAGTGTAATATTAATTAATACCTACATCCCATTCCCATGCCGATTTCGGCTACGGGGACTATTCGTGTTTGTTGCTGTTATTTGTGTTGTTGTGTGTGTGTTGTTCGATTTTGATGACTATAGTTACGAGCGTGTGTACAGATGTGAACAAATGTTTGTAGTGTATGTACCAAATGGTTGTTGTCTCTTGTTTTTTTTTATTTTTTATTAACCGCTTTTGTCCCACTGCTGGGCTACAGCCTCCCTACTCTCTTTCCACTTCTCTCTGTCCAAAGCTGCCAAGGGCCAATCTTTATTAAAGGAGTCCAGCTCATCCCGCCATCTCCGTCTGGGCCGCGATGTCGTTTGCCATTAAGCGGGACTCACTGGGTCGTAAGTTTGGCCCATTGATCGTCTGACAAGCGGCAGAGGTGTCCAGCCTAATTCCATTTAAGCGTGGCAGCTTTCCTTGACTTCAGTTATTGTAGTGATGGAACGGATTGTTGTATTCTTAACCCGGTCTACATGTTTAATACCCAGAATACTCCACTCCATTGCTCTCTGGCAAACCTCGAGCGTGGTCCTCTGTCTCTCTCTTTGTCTCTTGTACTGGGTGAAATCTTACGTTGCGCACTGGTACCTATATGAAAATGATCTTTAATCATAATTTTATATTTTTGTGATAATAAACTTACCTACATATATGATTGCACAAATAATTTGTAATTTTTTTCCGTAATCCAACTTAAGTGAAATTTGAGTGGCAATACTTAAATCCGCTCTAATCCGCTTTAATCCGTACCTTCGCTACCACCATGATGACAGGCCAATATATTTGCTATGGTATGAAATATTCCCAACCACACGAGAGAAGAACACGTAGTATTAATCTTTCTCTTTTTCAGTGTACTGGGTAATGAAAAAGGACGGCAAAGAACTTGCTATTGTAAATGGATACTCATTCTACTGTCACTGGCGACGTCAGTTCACTACCACCTGGAGCTGCTCTTCCGGACATATCTGCAAAGCTCAGCTGATCACCACCAATAATGATGCAAGGCTCTTGGTAAAAGCTAAATTGGAACACAATCATAAACCTCCAAAATTTGTTATTTGTAATGGATATTTTGTCAAGCTGTAATGATATAAACTACACCTGCAAATCTGTCTTATGGTTTTTTCACTTTGCATTAGGCGAAATCTCGTTTTCGGCTATGCAACGACTTAAGTTGCACCTTCGTCGGAGTGTACGGAATATGGAGCATTATTTTTTATTGGTTAGCCCTGATGATGATACGATCCGACCGATTCCGGCCAAGGCGATTGCTTCAACTCCCCGCAGTAGTTGTCGTTCGTGAGCTCGCATGTGGCTTATGTAACCAATCATTTTTGTGTAAATCCTCGCACATTGCGGGCACGTGAGCACACCATCTATGTAGTTATAGTTAATGGCCTTAAGTAGTCGGGCTTTCAGTTGGTCACGCTTGGCATCAAGCTCAAGCCGCCGCTGTAATTCAAAATCATGAATTTGGTTTTAACCAAAGTCCTCGACTCAAGTCTTTGAGCGGCTTGCTGCTCTCACCGAGACGGCGCCAAGTCGCACTTGCTAAAGTGACGCTTAAGCACATCTTTGTACCTGAGGAGTCGTCTGCCATGCTTGCGCTTGCCCTCCTTAAGTTCATAATAAAAGATGCGCTTCGCCACTCGCTGCTCCGTCATCCGTGACACATGTCCACACCACCGAAGTTGAAGCCGCATGAGATTAGACTCAACACCACCAACATTAGCCCTATAGAAATATAAAAGCAGGTTAGCCCTTTACCTACAGTTTAAGTGGAAATACTTAAAAATGTAGGTACTGTCGCGGACATTTGCGGTGAACCACTTTTCGACCTTATTACTAAGGTAATAACGTTGAAAAGTAGTTCACCGCAAATAACTGCGATGGTACTACGACCGTTGCACTTCGCTGCCGCCATAATTCTTCTTCGCCAGGTAAAAATAATTAACGGTTTATTGTATCTCCACTAGCTACATTCTACCTACTAGTTGTATAATTAAGCTGACAGGTATTTTGACAAAATGTGGTCATTTGTGGGAGACCTGGATTCTAAACTAAGCCTAAGCCTGTATTTTAGGACTCCATTATATCACTAAAGATTGTCAAAATGGTACAAATGCGAGTGATTGATGTTGTGTGTGTGTGCGTGCGTGTGTGTAAATACAGTATTTCAGAAATACAATATAATTATATACCTATTCATAGAAAGATAATTATTAAATTAAACCAACCAAACCACCAACCAAGCACCCGTCTCACCATCTCCAAGTAACTTTCCGTTGGTAGAAACCACTCAGACACTGTGTAACAAGCCTTATGAATGTAATAAAATCAAAAGTCATTTATTCAAACTAGGCTGAAAATCAGCACTTTTTGAACGTCAAAAATTACACAAGACGGTCCCCCAAAACGTCCGCCCTTCACCACTAGTGCTTACGTGCGTTTCCTAGTGCTTTAGCTGGGATGAAGTAGCGCGACAAACTCCCCAGCAGCACAGCTGTCCGTTTAGTTAGAAAAACTTGATTCTATACAATAGTATGCAAAATTATTTATACTACGCAACACAAAAACATTAAATAAAATTATTTGCCATGTGTCAGCTAACACACGCCAATATACCAATAAAAATACATCGAAACTATACTCAAGCAGAAATAAAAATTAAAAACTAAAGACGTCAAAGACCTTTATACCTAAACAAAACACGCCTTTAAAATAGCTGTTTGCTCCCTGGGCAAACAATCTACTATTAATACCAGCGACCCACCTCAGTTTCGCTCTGTTTTTACGACTTGACAAAACATCAAGATTTCTTTTATGATTTAGTATCTATCTTAGTATCAATGTATTATGCACATATACCTTCAGTTCTCTAAGTGATGGTGCACACCATATCAAAATCCGTTGTGTAGTTTAGAAAACAACGTGGTCACACAAATATATACGAAACGTGACTTTAATTTATAATAAATGTATGTAGATGCATAGCTTAGCTTAATCAGCCTATAATGTTCCCTCTGCTGGGACACAGGCCTCCTCTCTTCTAGAGGGAGTGAGCTGTAATCAGCCACGTGGGCCCAGTGCGGGTTCAGTTTTTGGTTCTAGGTCATGCCAGTTTCCTCACGATGTTTTCCTTCACCGTTTTGAGAGCAGTGGTGATGAAATTATTTACACAAAGTAAAGCGCCTGCCTGGGTTCGAACCCACGACCTACAAGTCGGTAAGTTGGGGCTGTTACCACTAGGCCACCACTGCTCATGGTGTCTCTCTAATTACTGAAGATTGGTCATCAACCCTGAATTTCTTCTTGTATTTTATGAGGTGGTATAGCTTAGCTAAGCTTTGTAATTAATTGCCAGTCAGATAAAAAATGGGAAAAAAATCAAAAGAGGATATATGCACAGAATACATGTGTTGATAGGTACCATTTTCGACCACTTTTCGACCTTATTACTAAGGCAATAAGGTTGAAAAGTGGTTGTCCGCAAATGTCCTCGATGGTACCTTAACAGTTCCTGGTAAATGTTAAATTGGACCACACTCATGCACCCTTCCAATTTGTCTTTCTAAATGATATTTTCTCAAGCTGGTCAAAAGTTAGTTCCGCCGGCTGTACTTACAGGCACATGTAATATTCACATTCAGATTTGTCTGTAGAGAGGGACTCGTAGCTAAGTAATAACAGCCGCACAGGTCGATCGATCAGGTTAAGCTACGCTTGCCGCGGTCAGTCCGTGGATGGGTGACTATCTTTACATATCGAGATCCTCCCGTGCTTCGGAAAGCACGTTAAGCCGTTCGTCCCTGCTCGTGAAGGAGGAGGCGGGACGCGTGAGGGAGAGGCAAGCTTTGCACCCTCACGCCCCTAGTCGCCGCAGGAGACGCCCTGGGCGTCGGGAATTGGCAGCCGATTCCCGGCCACCGTAGGCGCGGGCTGGCGGACGGCGAGCAATGGGTAGCTCGCCGTCTGGTAAGGACCAGGCCCGAGTCGACGGCGCGTCGTGTTCCACGCGCGCCTCAAAGAGATGTCAGCACTATTGACGGGGTCCGCTAGGGCCGATGCCAGCTAGGGTTGCGGGATGTTCGAAAGAGTTACCGTGGCCCCGGCACAGGCAACAGAAGGAACACGGGTGGGTTTTAGTCAGTAAAAGTCTGACACGCCCTCCCGCTCCGCCCAGAGCGGGAGAAGTCATTTGATGATTTCCCATCCACAAAAAAAAAAAAAAAAAAAAAAGCCGTTCGTCCCGGCTGTCATTCTTGGATCTTTGACAGTCGTTACGGGTCGTCAGAGGCCCGAAAGTCTGACAACCAGTCTTACCAAATCTCCAAATCAAAGTCAAGTCAATCAAATCAAAGTCTTGGGGGTATCGTATTACCCCCAGGAACTGGGTTGTGGAGGTCAGATAGGCAGTCGCTCCATGTAAAATACTGGTATTCAGCTGCATCTGGTTAGACTGGAAGCCGACCCCTATATAGTTGGGAAAAGGCTAGGCAAATGGAATATCTAGTATCAGCGTGACCCGAGGCGCTGTCGCGTCGCACCTATTTGCGGAATCCTTTATCGCCAGCTTTATAGGTTGTTATTTGATTTAAAGTGTGTCATAGTCATATTGTCACTTATTTTGTTTTTTAATATATTTTTTTTTGTTTGAATATGACACCTTGTATTTTATTTATATTCATGTAATTTGTTATCAATGGATTGTCTTTTTTGTGTTGTGCTATTTCTTTTGTGTGCACTTAATAAATGATTTATCTACATAGCTTATTGCTACCCAACAACATATAAAAAAAACGCACTTTTTAATAAATCATCTTATAAAATCAATATATATTATGTTTCCAGTACAATGGGCGAGAAAAGTGAACGGCAAAGAAATTGCAATTGTGAATAGTTACACTTTCTATTGCCGGAAACAATTTTCGAACAAGAATACCTGGTGCTGCACCAATTCTCAGAGGTGCAAAGCTAGAATGGTGGTCACCAATAACTTTAACCCTTCTCTACGCAGCGTGGTATCTGCTATGCTCGAACATACGCATCCACCGCCAAAATATCTGGTTACTAATGGTATTTATATTAAGGTGTAATAATATTAATCGATATTTTTTCGCCTGGCAGCACAATGACCAGAGAGTTACAAATGAAAACCATAGTGTCAATGATGTGGGTTTGCTAAACTAATTTGGTTTAAATAGGTTTTTATTTTATTTATCTTTTATATACGTAGATTCTTTTGTATTTTGTGAATGTGAGAACGTTGTAGGCCTTATAGACTATAGATTTTTGAACCATGTTTAGTTTTGTTAAGTACCTGGTACTTGTTGACAGGCTTACACTGTCCTCGTACCTACTGTAATTTGGAAATATTGTAAAAGCCAATTATTTGTAAAAGAGTTACCGTGGAGTTTCTTGCCGGATCTTCTCCATAGGAAACTAGAAATTGGAGGCCCATGAAGTATTTTTCTAGTACAAACTTTTCAGCAAATCTTGTGTTAGTTTTAAGCAAATATATAATACATATTTACTTATTGGTTTTGTTTTAAGTCCGTTATTCTTTGGAGTAATAAATTAACTTGACTGCTTCGGTGTAGTTGTGGCTAGCGTTACTGCTGAGTATGAGGTCCTGGGTTCGATTCCCGGGTCGGGCAAAGTGTTATTGGGTTTTTCCATCTAGAATTTCTCAGTAGCAGGTCGGAGTCTGGATTTGTGCCCGGTTGATGGCAGTAGGCTCGGCCCATGGTACTTAAACATAACTGGCGAAATGTGAGTGTACTATAGGTACACCTCTGCCTAACCCTTCGGTGATTACAGGCGTGGTGTTATGTTATGTTAATAAATTAACATTGCTCGTTAAAATATGATACTAGTTTTATTCAGTGTGAAATTTTAGTCTGTGAGTTTTAAGCTTGTCACAGAAGACGAGTTTTGTTTGTGTTCAGAGTTGTCTAATATTGTAAATCACCATCAATTCTTTAACAGCATAACTGAATTTATTGTTTTCAGAAATGGCTTAATGTAAATCAGTTAAATGCAATAACAATACTAATAAAAAGCGGCAAAGTTTTAAAAGATACAGCCCTGTGACAGACGAACGTATAGCAGAGCCGTAGTAATAGATTCCCGCTTGGCACCCTTTATGTACGGAAAGGTAATTTAAATAAAGGGCACAGGTACTCGACTTCATTCAAACTACTCAGGCCAAGCCAAGCTCTAAGTCGTTAGCCCGTATTCCAGTGCGACGACCACTGTAATAAACGCATCGGGTGCCCGAATTCGAGTAAAGTCTTTGCTTAGTCTAAAGTCTTTAAAATTATTTATTTGCAAGAATACGAGTACCAACAATATGATGACAAACATACATAGTTTTATGTCATATTCTACCAGGTATCTGGTGTGCAAACCTTAATTGAACGTTTATAGTACTTAAACATAAAAAATTAAAAGACAAAAAAATACAAAGACAGTAAAAAATTGTATAAAAATCAAAAATATAACATCAATAATATGTTTTTTTTTTAATCCTAAATGTTAAAATAAAATATATTGTGCTAGCGGACCTGACAGACGTTCTCCTGCCCGAACAGCGCCACCTACCTGGTCCAGTTGTGAATCTAAACCACCCACTCAAACATAAAAAAAAATCATCAAAATCGGTCCAGACGTTTAGGAAGAGTTCCGTGACATACAGACGTACAGAATAATTATTTATATAAAGAATATCTGTTAGATGATAACAAATCATTTTATATTATATTGTCTGTTAGATGAATACATAATGTACTACGAATTACATTTGTTACAAAGTATCACTCTTTAAAAAATATACACGTTCAACGTTATCATGTGACGTCACCCACTGGCCAATTCCCGTAATTAAAAACGTTCAAAATCTAGTCGCAATCTCATCGTAGCGAAAATCAATGTCAAATACTTGTCGAAAATGTAGGAAAATTTGAGGTATTTTTGACAAATTGAGACAAATTAGCACGCTCTTAAAAGTACGGGAATTGTCCCTCAGATGTTTTGCTTTTAGCTGACCGAAAACAATGAGTAAAGCCAAGCGCACATTACAGCCACTACAGGCCGCAGCGCAACGCATTTTCATACCAAAATGTGCGTTGCGACGCAGCAACGCGGCTGTAGTGTGCGTTGATTCATGGAAAATGTACGACAGTGATGAAGGAGGACGTTTGCAATGCGTTGCGCTGCGGCGTGGCCCGCCCCAATCTGCTTAGCCTTATGGCGCTATGATCCGGCGCTCAAGCCGCGTACTGAACTGAGGTAGGCTCGCGAGTGGTTGCCTCGCGCATTCGGTAGGTATTTAAACATAGTCATTATTTTAATCATTTTATTAAGACAGACTTATCAATCTTACTACCTTTTCATTTATATAAAAAACAAACGTCTGTTTTGTAGCTATGAGAGTGATTAAACATTACGAAAAGGGGTAACTTTAGAATTTTTTTTCTATCTAGCAAAATTAATCTCATGGTGTTATTAAAAGCGATTGCATGTCTGCCAAATTCTTAAATATGATATATCTTTTTAAAGAATTTTGTAACTTATGTTTCCTATTGCTTCAAAAAACTAGTAGGCGCGGTCCTTAACAACTTTAATAAGTCAATCCTTAAATATTTCAGTGCGCTGGGTAAAGAAAACAAACGGGAAGGAGCTTGCTATCATGAACCGCTACACATTCTATTGCAATAAGAAATTTTTGCGGACGAGTATCTGGTATTGCACCCAAGGAAGACGATGTCAAGCCAGGGTGATCTTTACAAATGGCGCCACACCCTCGGAGCGCCAAATATGGTCAGTTAAGGGAAACCATACACATGCGCCTCCGTCGTTTGTTATTTCTAATGGATTTTATATTAAAGTGTAAGGATTATTGACCCAGCGGAGGCAAATGAGTGATAAAGTGAGTGTAATATAGCGTTGTATTTAAATATATATTTGTAATACGAGTGTTAAGTCTAATGATAGGTATTCATCATCATCTGCCTAGCCTTTTCCCAACTATATTGGGGTCAGCTTCCAGTCAAACCGAATACAGCTGAATACCAGTATTTTTCATGGAGCGACTGCTTATCAGACCTCCACAACCCAGTTAATACGATACCCCTTGGTAAGACTGGTTGTCAGACTTTCGGGGGAGTTAATTATAACAATAATATCGTAAATAAATAATTGAACTTATTTTGTAACGTTATTTGGCGGTTAGTTAACTGCTCCTCATACGAATAAAATTCGTTATTTTTAAATAATTTCCAAGCTATGATTATGACGAGTTTATTTATTTACAGTTCAATGGGTAAAAAAAAATTCCGGAAAGGAGCTTGCTATTGTGAACCGATATACATATTTCTGCAAAAAGACATTTTTGCGGTCAAGTATCTGGTACTGCACCAAAGGAAATTCGTGTAAATCCAGGCTGACTTTTGCAAATGGCAGCACTCCCTCGGAGCGCGAAATATGGCCAATTAAGGAGAATCATACACATGCACCTCCGTTGTTTGTGATTACTAATGGTTTTTATGTTAATATTAATAGATATATAGAATACTCTTTATTATGTATACCATAAAATGTGTGTGTGTCTGTTAATTTTAGTGTCATAGCGAAGGCTAATGAGTGATAAAAACAGTACATTCTCAATCTGTTCAGATTCAGTCAATTTAGATTTTGATTTTATTTTTTTATTTGTAACTAGGTGACCCGACAGACACCGTCCTGTCCAAATTTCAATAATTCATACCAAATTCCCAAATAAACTTTCAGTTTTCCTGAATTTTCCCATATTTTGTTTCCGTAAGATCCTGATTTGGACTATTACGAACATTTTAAAACAAAAATTGGCCAAATCGGTTCAGCCGTTCTGAAGTGATGCGCTTACTTTATTTTTTTATTATCTAAATAAGGGTTCTAAATGATGGAACATTGTGTTTTGATGTGATGTATGGTGTATTTGTGTGAGTACCTATTTATTATTATTTTAATGTCCTAAATAATTAATTGAACGAAATCTTGACTTACCTGCCTAATTATTAACAGATAAAGTTGTCTTGCGTTGAATATGTTTACACGAATATGTTTTATAGTTACGTTTTCTAGGTAGGACAATTAAAAAATTGTATGATTTCCGTCAGATTTGAGAAACTGTTCTGCACTTACAAAAACCTAAAATAGTTTTTTTTCCGCCTTTCTGATGTTACGAGTCTATTTTTATTTCTAGTAAAATGAGTTAAAAATAAGTGTTGTTCTGTGTTAAGACGTATATTATAACAACTGTATAAACAACTATCAGTATATTGTACATAATTAGTTAGTTTAGTCATTTTATTTTGTACCTAGTGTAAATAGTTAGTTTTGTTATACATAAGCATTTTAATTAGTATATGGGGGTGTGTTCAAGTGAATTCCGTAAATGTGTGTGTTTTAAGGGTGATAGTGTAAAAAATGTACATAATTTGAAATATTGTTTTTTAGCCCCGTTTATGGAAATTGTTAATTTAAAAAACTAATTTTAAAACTACCTACCTACTATTTAGTCTTTTGGCAAATTGAAAAATGTGATGTATGTGTTCGTATTCTTGATGACAGCAACATTTTAATATAACTATACGATCTAAATAACATAACATAACATCACGCCTTGTTTCCCCGAAGGGTTAGGCAGAGGTGTACCTATAGTAACACCCACATTTCGCCAGTTATGTTTAAGTCCCATGTAATAGGGGGCGAGCCTATTGCCATCTACCGGGCACAAATCCAGACTCCGGACTGCTACTGAGAAATTCCAGTTAGAAAAACCCAACACTTTGCCCGACCTGGGAATCGAACCCAGGACCTCATGCTCAGCAGTAGCGCTTGCGACCACTAGACCAATGAGGCAGTCACGATCTAAATCTCATTTAAATAACTTCTGTAACACTAATATCTAAAATATACCGTTTTTTTGCCTTCTGCAGAGATTGGGATTATAATGATTAAACTCTTTACTTTTTGTAATCTAGACTAATATTAGCTACCGTAGCTTCTGGCACAGGCAACTGAAGAAACACGGGTGGGTTTTAGTCAGTAGAAGTCTGACACGCCCTCCCGCTCCGTCCAGAGATGGAGAAGTTATTTGATGACTTCCCACCCAAAAAAAGGCTAATATTGCTGTCAGTAATAATGATTTTATTTTCAGTTCAATGGGTGAAAAATTTTAACGGAAAAGGACTGGAACTGGTAAACGGATACACTTTCTACTGCAGAAGGTTAAAACCTCGGCTGAATACCTGGTACCGTACCTACGGAACGTGTAGAGCTAATGTTGTCTTCATAACGTCAATCCCTTGAACGCCAAATAGTATCCGTTAAGGAGGGAAACCATACGCATGACCCTCAGTCCTTTGATATATGTATTGGATTCTTTTATTATAAAAGGAGAAAATCAGGCGGTTTGTGGAGCTAAGGCCATATTGTGGGTTAGGTATTAGAATTATATCTCGATGAAACCAAATGTAGTTTAAAATTATAATAAGTATTTTTTGAAAAAAATAACGTTTTTTTTTCAATTGTATAGTCAAAATAGACGTGTTTATTTTTGGGACGCGTCAGTGGATGCAAAACAGAGCCTGGATTCTGGCAATCTCCTTTACGCTTTGTTGGACAAATAAGTAAAGGCAACCAAGGTGAACCATACGCATGAACCTCGGTCGTTTGAGATTTTAAATGGATTTACTGACAATAAAAAAAAATCAGCTTTCTACCAATGTTTTTTATGAATAAATGAGCACAATATCTTGTGATTGATCCGCTTAAATGCTTGCGGTAACTAAGTTCGCGTTTTTTATTATTATTATGTCTGATGGAGAACCATACACATGCACCTCCAACGTTTGTGATTTCTAATAGAGTTTATATTAAAATTTAAGATATATTGGCCCAGCGAAAACAAATTCGTGACAAAGTGGTTAGAAATTTAAAAAAAATATTAAACCACGCTTCTTTCAATTTCTAATATTTTGCTGTCATCATCATCCTCCTGTGGAGCTATTCTGTAAAGATCCCACCGTGAAAATTTAGGTGAAGTGAGCGTGATGTGAACTGTCATCCCACCTTACTCTACTAGGGATTGAGTTCACTTCAAACTCACTTCACCTAAGTGCTCACGGTGTGATGTTTACAGAATAGATCGGATGATCTTATCGCAATTTATCTGCGGTCAGCGCAGCATTTCATCGTCGATATATCTCTATTAAGGCTCGTGCAAATAGGCGCAACATGCGCCGCGAATCGCGCGCTTAGGAGCCTTTAGTCGTCACCTCTGCAGACGTCATTTTTTGGCCGTCAGTTGATTCTTTTATTTTGATATAATTAATTGTAGCACATATCAATTATGTGTTTTTGCTGTCTTGTATAATATGATAAAAATGAATTTATTATTTATAGTTCAATGGGTGAAAAAATGTAATGGAAAAGAACTTGCTATCGTAAACGGATACACTTTCAACTGTAAAAGAATTGGTCCTCGACAGAACACCTGGTATTGCACCTTCGGAAGGACGTGTCGAGCCAGTATTATGTTCTTATATGACGAGATACCCTCGAAACGCGAAATACTGTCAATCAAGGAGAACCATACACATGAACCTCCATCGTTCCTGATATCTAATGGAATTTTTGTTAAAATTTAAGGTTAGTTGTCCTAGCGAACAAATGATTGAAAAAGTCAGAAATTTATTGTAATAATCATTAAGTCACTGCGAATGAATATCTAAGTGTTATATGTACGCATACTTAATAAGTACTATACTTTAATAAGTATGCGTACATATAACACTGATATAGTATTCATTCGCAGTGACTTAATGATATAATATTAGTGGCAGACGTAATCGTCTGCCACTAATATTATATCTTTAATTCGGAAAAACACAATTACTATCTTCTAATAATTGCATTGGTTGATCCAATTTCTATTACTTATATTTATAAATATTTTAAGGGTTTATAATCATGTTCATATCAAAAGCATAGCTATTGTATAAGCATTAAAATTCACGCTTTTTTTATGTGTAATATTAATTTTGATGATCTACACCTTAATTGCGTAACACACTATCAATCACAATCTGAATTATTTTGAAACATATTGCTAATCCATTGCAACATATGTTTGAAACATTTGTCTGCTCAACAATGTAAATAACGCAATGGATGTTGTTGAACCGTCAAAATGAAACTGATTGGTACTGTACGTGTGTTACACAATTGCCCCGCAGATGAATTAAATTTTATTCTGACTGATATAATTGAAGCACTTACCAATATTTTCTGTAATATTTTCTGCCCCTAATAATAAAGAATTTGTTTATTTTCAAACTCTTACAATATTATTTTATTATAAGCGCCTTGGTTCTCTGTGACAGCAATATTTTTTGTCAATCTTTCTGTCTTGGTCATATACACATTTTATTTATTCCCACAAATTTATTTTTCAGTTAAATGGGTAATAAAAACTAGCGGAAAAGAACTTGCTGTTGTAAACGTATATACTTTCTATTTTAAAATGAAAAGAGCTCAGACGAATGTCTGGTATTGCACCTCCAGCGGTTCGTGCAGAGCTAAGCTGATCGTTACCAACGAAGCCACACCCTCGGAGCGCCAAATTGTGTCTGTTCAGGAGAACCATACACATGTACCTCCAACGTTTGTGATTTCTACTGGAGTTTATGTTAAAATTTGAGGTATATTGGCCCAACGAAAACAAATTCGTAACAAAGTGATTTGATATTTAAAAAATGTCACTGTTTAAATATACATATATTTAAAATGTAACACGAATTCAGCTACTACATCAATAGTAAAGATAGTGTCGTAAATAAATAATAATAAATACATTTATTTTCACCACAATATTTAACAGAAACATTTAGGTACATAATTAATTGCCAAGTATTAAATAAATGAACAACAATATCTTATAAAATAACAAAATTATATCCTAACTTAACTAAAACTATTCACAAACTAAAATATGGCGTCGAAAAATTCCTCCGCATCGCTGTCGACTGGTAATGTACCCAAGAGACTGGCGGCATTGCCACGTTAATATCTTATAATATTATTTTATCGTAAGCGCCTCGGTTTTTCAGCGACAGCAACATTTCAATAAAATTTCCTTATCAATTTGTCATTTTTTCTGTAGCAGCTTATTATTCGTTTTATTTATTATAACGATTTATTTATTTTTTTCAGTTAAATGGGTAAAAAAAACTAACGGCAAGGATCTTGCTATTGTAAACGGATACACTTTCTTTTTTAAAAAGAAAAGTGTTCAGACCAATGTCTGGTATTGCACCTCTGGACGAACTTGCAGAGCTAAGCTGATCACTACCAACGAAGTCGCACCCTCGGAGCGCCAAATAGTGTTTGTTAAGGAGAACCATACACATGCACCTCCAACGTTTGTGATTTCTAATGGAGTTTATGTTAAAATTTGAGGTTTATTATTACCCAGCGAAAACAAATTTGTGACGAAGTGATTTGAAATTTAAAAACCTCACTCTTTAAATATAATTGTAAAAGTATAACACAAATTCAGCTACAACACAAATAGTAAAGCTTGTGTCGTAAATAAATAAATGAACAACAATATCTTATAATATTATTTTGTCGTAAGTGCCTCGGTTTTCAGCGACAGCAACATTTCAATAAAATATGTCCTTATGAATTTGTCATTCTTTCTGTTACGGCTCATTACTCATTTTATTTATTATTATGATTTTATTTTTTTTCAGTTAAATGGGTAAAAAAAACTAACGGAAAGGAACTTGCTATTGTAAACGGATACACTTTCTTTTTTAAAAAGAAAAGTGTACAGACGAATATCTGGTATTGCACCACTGGCGGTTCGTGCAGAGCTAGGCTGATCACTACCAACGAAATCATACCCTCGGAGCGCCAAATAGTGTCTGTTAAGGAGAACCATACACATGCACCTCCAACGTTTGTGATTTCTAATGGATTTTATGTTAAAATTTGAAGTCTATTGACCAAAAAAAAAAAAATGAAAAAATGATTCGAAAATTAAAAATGTCACTATCCAATAAAATCCGGAAAACTTGTTACGTAACCAGCATCAAGCACCGGGCGCGGAATGTGCGCGACATGTACTTATAAATTAAATTAAACCTCGGCATGACCGCTCACAAAAAATGGTCTACTAATGTTTCTATCAACTGCATTCACTTAACGTAAATAGTTTTGTGTTCTTGAATAAACGAGTGTACGACTAAACGCCGACAGACACTACACCGATAGACTGAATACCGAGAAGACTTTACTTTGACGGGACTCTTCGCCGACAGGGCATAATATAATATACATACATAATCTAGGTACATCAAAATATTATGTATGATAGCTGGTCGATGGAGCCCCGCGCAGCGGGGCTCCTATTTGTGTGTGCAGGGGTTAAAGGAACCTAACCAAACCGAACTTCGGGGTGCCTGTCGGCGAAGTGTCCTGTCAGCGAAGAGTCCCGTCGAAGTAAAGTCTGGTCTGTGTTCAGTCTGTCGGCGTAGTGTCTGTCGACGTTTAGTCGTACACTGAAATAAACAGACCATACTATAAAACGTAAACAATACTCGTGTTACGAGAGATGTATTTATAAACAAAATATGATGAGAACAGAATATGGACGAAAATGTCGTTAATTTAAGTAACATTATTTACTCAAAGAAAATGTATCTACGATGTTATTTCGTGGAAATATTATCTAAAATGATGTAATAACTACTTATAAATGAATATTCGTCCATTTACCGTCGATTAAATACGAAAACGCTTTATTTTCAATAAAAAATACGCGGAACAAATCACTCGCGTCAAACATCATTTTTTACTTTATTTTTTTTTCAAGTTTCCAAATGTTATTTATTTTTTGGTTTAGAATCATTTAGTTGACGAGAATATCCTTAAGACCATAGAGTAAAACTGCCATACAAGATTATTAGCCCTTATTTATAAGTATTAATAGAGATTTATTCCATTTGAATCGTTTGAGGATTTTATGTTAAAATCTATACTAATAATCTATAAGAGTAATATTCGGAACTACTGATCCGATTCCAAAAATTCTTTCACTAAAGGGAAGCTATAGTATTGCCGAGTGTCATAGGATATATTGTAAGCTAAAACAAGAAATTTCACGCGGACGAAGTCGCGGGCAGAATCTAGTTTAAGATATAGTGGTTTACCCACTTTAAATAAACGAACAAATCTCTCAAATCTATATTATCTGTTTTCTTTTTACCTGAAGTTGCGATTTTTTGTTGTTGTTGTTGAATATTAGTCTCGTTTTTTCGGTTTTGTTAAGCTACAGTTTTATAAAATAAAGCCTCCCCAATATAAAAAAAAATAGGTACAAGTCTATGTAGTGATATTTTTGTTTCTGATTTTATTAACTGCGCATGTCATGTTTTGAAGTGAAACTTCTTATGCGGCGATTCGATAATGGGGAAGGTCGGGCAAAGCTAATTGTAGATGGCGTGATCATAGCTAGGTCCCCCACGGCCTACAATAAGTTTGACATTTCGTTCAGTCATGAGTTTACTTTTATTTCGCTATTTCGTTATTTTCGGTGATTTCAATATTTTAAATCAAGTAAATGATATGGAAAGTATCAGAATTTAAAACCATAAATATATCCTCTAAGTCACTTTCTTCAAAATGTTTCTACTCCGTTTAATTTATAAAACATCTCTACGAATAGCTTTAAGCCACCATCTTTTAATTTTAGTGTCTCTCAGGAAATGGTGGACTCCAATTTCGGAGTATTTAGTAACACAACAACGCATCATTTCCGCAAAAATAAAATAAAACCACCTCACGCCTTGTATTATTGGCTTATGTTGGGAACTAGCTACGATAGCGCCATTTTGACAGTTGCCTTCCCCATTGGACGAGAATTGAGAGAAAATTTGAAGGACGCGTCACGTTTAGGCACATTTCATTACATGAGAAAGAAGAAAGATATCTCTCTCTCTCTCTCTCTCTGTCTTTCACATTAATCTCCCAAATTATTTTTTTTTTTCAAGTTTCACTTTTATCACGTATACACGTGCAGTTTGTTTACCACAGTCTTCTTGCTTCTCACATTTTTTATCAGATTGATTATTTACGTTAAGGTGAAAGCGCCAAAGTAGCCCGCGAAATTCAAATTTTCTTATGTTTTTTACAATTTGCAGGTCAACATTTGGTTGTACGAGTATGTTGATTAAAATATGATTCGCGACCGTGACAAACATGTATTTATGGAATTATAATAACTAAAGTCATCAATACAACTCTCTAAGACCAAATAATTCTATTGAATGACTATTTCATGAAATCTTAACATTTCAGGAGTATACTAACTTAAGGAATTGTATACTGGTTCTCATGATTATAATTCTGTAAATACATATTTGTCACGGTCTCGAATCATACTTTAATCAATGTACACCCAGACACTGAGCTGCAAATTGCAAAAATCGTAAAAAAAAATTGAATTTCGCGGGCTACCTTAGCGCTTCCCTTTTAAATGGGCAAAAACATTTGGTGGAAAGGAACTTGTTATTATGAACAGATAAACTTTATATTGTAAAAAAAATCTGCTGAGACAAATATCTGGTATTGCACCGCTGGAAATGCGTGTGAAGCTAAGCTGATCAATACCAACGCAGTCACACTCTTGGATTTCGAAATAGTGTCTGCTAAGGAGAACCATACGCATGCACCTCCAAAGTTTATGTTTTGTAAGGGATGCTATATTAAAGTTTAAGATTTATTGGTCTACCGACTTGAATATTATACGGACATTTCTTGTCATTATTGTAGCAAATATTAAACTTGTCATATTCCTATAAAGTCTCGTTTTTTTTTTCTTTAAACAGCAAATAATTTATGTCTACACAATAAAATTACATATAATTTTTTTTTTGCTACTGCTGTCTTACATTTTGTAGTTATTATAATCAATTTATTAATTTCCAGTTCAATGGGTGAAGAAAACTGACGGAAAGGAATATGCTATTGTAAACGGATACACTTTCTTCTGTAAAAAGAAATTTGCAAAGACAAATATCTGGAATTGCACCTACGGGAATTTGTGTAAAGCCAGGTTGATCTTCACAAAAGATGCAGAACCCTCGGAACGTCAAATAGTGTCCGTTAAGGAGAACCATTCACATGCACCACCGGCTTTTGTGATTTCTAATGGATTTTATTTTAAAATTTGAAGTTTATTGGTCTAGCGTTACCTAGCTCGGGGTGGGAAAACGAGTGGACTGTATTGGCTAGGTATATTGCCGTCTGATCTTAAAAAAATATAACTTCCCGGACAAACAATATATACATCTATTCAAATAAATAAAATTGAAGTGACTGTTTGTAACGTCAAAATAACAATTTTTCACTAAATGCATAATAAAGTATAAACGGTACTTATAACAAAAAGGAATTTTTAAAATTTTTGCCTGTCTGTTTGTTCCGGCTAATCTCCGAAACGGCTGGACCGATTTTGACGAATTTTTCACAATCAGATAGCTAATGTTACGGGGAGTAACTAAGGTTACTTTTTTAGAAAAATAAATAGGGTTCCGCGCAAAAAAAAATTAAAACCCAAGAAATTGTGAACAAAAAATAGGATTTTTCAAATTCTTTTTGCATTTGGTAGCCCAATACTCGAGGATCGTTATAGGGTAGTTCACTTCAGGCTACGACCCTTAGGAGTCGAGCAAAAATAAAAAAGTCAAAAAGAACACTAAGCGAAAACGAAGTAATAGCGCGGGCGGGCGATGCAACGCGACGACGGGTCGGGGGTCGAGGGAGTTTTATAATTTATTTATTTATTTATACAGGGCATTTTTTTAATCACTATCCAAATTTTCGCAGGGTGTTCTACCCATAAATACGAACAAGTTTCACTATGGGACCAACTCTGAAATCACGAAAAAAAATCAGCTGTTTCATACATTTTGGTCGAGTAGGTATTGAACTTTTGTATGAATCAACAATCAACCCTGCGAAAATTTGGATAGTGATTAAAAAAATGCCCTGTATAATCACTTACAACTAATAATACAGGTACAACCCAATGCAACAGTGAAGCAAACCAAACAACAACTTATTTTCTAAAACTTATTACTTAAATGTAAAAAAAAATGTGGCTGTTATTTTAGTATATTGTGTATCTTACGACTTCCACGCGAACAGAGTCGCGGGGCACAGCTAGTTAATAATAAGTGACAGGATTTGCAGCTATCTTATTGTTTGAACGCCACCTACTACGATCCTTACCTACATACTCCTTTTGCCTTGTTTACGTTCATACATCTGGTTATACACGCACGCCCCGGTTGCGAGTACTACGCACCTGACCTTTCTGAAGAACCTCTCCAATTAGGTCACTATACATATGTCTTCCTAGGGCGTTCCCTCTCGGCGTTTCCACTCACATCTGTCTTGTAAATACCTAGAAACTAACTAAAAACTAATACTAATACGAATACTTAGAATAATTATCACTTGTTTATTTTATTTCCAGTTTTCGACTTAGATTTTTTTACCTATTTTTCCCTGTGATGAACGGATATACGTACTAATAGTGTCAGTTAGGGAAACCATACACATGCACCTGCATCGTTTGTTTATTTATTTATTGCATTCATGTCGTTTATAAGGTCTTGTTACAAATATAAGTTTCGTACATGAACCCTGCTAGGGCACCGCAACATTGTTTCTTAATTATAAATTAAATTATTATTGCATGCATTAACACATAAAGTTTTTTTTTAAATATATTATTACATTATTATTGTCATCATTTCATTATTAATTAATTTATTATTGGATGTCTTTATTACATTTCTACATTATTACATTGCGTCAATCTTCAAATAATCTACAAAATAATGATATTACAGAATGTCAATTTGTTAAGAACTCATTTAGGCTATAATAACACTTCTGTATTAGGTGCATTTTAAGTGCGTTTACAAATTTATTGTCAAATTCTATGTCTTTAATCTCATTGGGTAATTTATTATAAATTTTTATGCACATTACAAGAGATCCTGAGTGAAACATAGCTAGTTTTGAACTCGGCAATGCTAATTCATTTTTCACTCATAGGGAGCGTTGCAGCGGTCTTTGATTCTTAGCTACAGGGAATAACGACGCATGTTTTCTAACAAACTTGCTTACTTCCATAATGTAAATGCTTGTTAAGGTGAGCATTTTATATTTAATAAAATAAGGTTTACAACTCTGCACTTGGTCTATATTCGCAAGAATTCTTATACATCTTTTTTGTAAAATAAAGAGTTTTTTTACGTCAACGCAATTTCCCCACACTATAATGCCATAGGTTAACCATGAATAGGCGTAGGCGTAGTATGCTATCATCGCTGTTTTGAAGTCAGTTGATCGTTTCAACTCATTTAAAGCATACGCGAAACTTGCGAGTTTGTTTGACACAACATTAATATGTGCCTTCCAATTTATATTCGTGTCAACTGTCAGACCCAAGAGCCTAAATTCATCGACGCACTGGAGCGGTATGTCATTGAACGAGTAGCTAATATTTAATTGACGTTTTTGATAAGGTCCGTATTGCATAAGTTTTGTTTTAGAGAAATTTATTTCCAAATTGTGGTCCTTTAGCCAATTTACTATTTTTGTAAGTATATCGTCCAGTATTAAATAAAATTTGTTTGTGATTTCTAATGGATGTTATTTAATAATTATTTGACGTTTATTGTATTTTATTTAAAGGTAAAACACATCTCATTGAACCGGTAAAGTCTCATATAATTTTTGTTTTGAATTACATATACTTAAATAAAATCTGTTTATTAAATTAAATATTTTTATTATTTTGAGTGTCAATTCAAATCATTTACTTCTAACGGCGCAAATAAAACAATCTTACTGGGAGCTATATGTTTTAGCCGTTTGGGGTTGAAACATTAGGTCCGAGTGACCAGAGGGCTGGCCAATTTTTAGTTCAAAGAATTAGTATTGCCATCCAACGTGACAACGCTGCCAGGCTTTTGAGCACTTTTCCCTCTGAAAGCGATACGGACGAATTTTTTGATGCCCAATGAGCGCTCACTTTATTTTCTTTTCGTTATAAACTTGTACATATTAGATATATATTTTCGTGTTAGATTGTAGATTGTATTTAAAATTTGTGTATATTACAATAAATATAAAAAAATCATTAACTTAGTAAAAATCTTAAATTCATTCACTGACAGACAACGCAAAACCTAAACCGCTGGGTCTAGAATCATGAAATTTTGCATAAGAGCTCTTTAAATAGCGAAAATGCACTATGGAAAGATTTTAGAATTTCGTGCCCTAAAGGGGTTTAGTGGGGGATGAAAGTTTGTATGGTAGTTCGTCATTTTTACCGATAGGAAATCCCATACGACTTATTTCATTGCCTAACTGATGTTATACTTGTTTACAGTGAAATGGGCAAAAAAGAATTCCGAGAAAGAACTGGCTATTGTGGATGGCTACACGTTTTACTGCAGAGTACAAAGTATGACGACTCTTATCTGGACGTGCACCTTCGGGAAGAGTTGCAAAGCGAGATTGATAACGACCAATAAGACCGATCCTTCGAAGCGGGTACTGAAATCAGCCAGGTTGGAACACATTCACTCACCCCCAAAATTTGTGATTTCGAAGGGGTTTATCATCAAGGTTTAGTGACGTTTGAAACTTTTTCTTTTAATACACAATTTTGAGACGACAATAAATGATAACACTGACATTACGAATGCACATACATAGAGTATTTTGGAACTATCAAATAAATTCTAACATTGAAATTAAAAAAAATATATTTTTCAAACAAACTAAAAAGTAGTGATGGGCTGACTATGAGTTTTGCCGATAAGCGAATAGCTATAGTAACTATTCGATATATTTGATTGAATTTTTGTATGCAGACTGGGAACGTCATTAGATATCATCATCATCATCAACCTATGCCCTATGCTGGATATAGGCTTCTCCAATTTCATGTCACTCAGCTCGATTCTCGGCAAGTCTCATCCAGCTGCTACCAGCCACCCTGCGAAGATCGTCGCTCCACCTAGCCTAAGGGCGGCGGCAAGAACACGTCTGCCTCAACGGTCATCGGTTCTACGTCTAATATGTCCGGCCCATTGGCACATCAGCTTGCTTATTCTGTGAGCTATGCCGACAACTTTCGTTCTCTGCGGGATCACCTCGTTCCAGATTCGATCCCTCAGAAAGACTCGCAAGCATAGCCCGTTCCATAGCTTGCTTAGCGACCTTGAACTTATGGACTAGCCGTACCGAGAGTGTCCACGTTTCGGCTCCGTAAGTCATAACAGGCAGAACGCACTGATTGAAAACCTTCGTCTTTAGGTTCTGTGGAATAGGTACGCGACGAGATTAGATATGTTTAAATTTAGTGTCGCATTGTTGACTCCACCTTGTAATTATGGGTTTTGGATTCCACCGCCTATACAGGGTGTAAGGGACAGCCCTCCGCAAATTAACCGGGTGCATTCAGCTCCTTATTTTTAATCGTATTCCACCGGAAATAATCTCAGGGAAATATTCATTTTTTTATCATTTTTTCAGTTAATATTCCTTTATTTTAATGTAAAATTACATTCTCTGTACGCAGCACTCCATTTATGTAAATAAAACACTTAAATTAAAAAAAAAACAGCAATACTAATACTAATACCATTTATTTCAGGCGACACAGGCCCATAGAAAAATACCTTAACCTAAACATACATATTTTTATTATCAAACAATTGTTTTAGTAAATAAGGCTTAAGACTATGTTAGTAGTACTTCACTTTGCACTAGGTTGACTTTGTGCTGTCCTGTGGAACTTGTCCGCGGAAGCGACGGAACACCACGTCTTGCGGCCAAAAGTCTTCTTCCATGACGAGGGGCAGATAACAGTTTGGTACACGCACGACGAACGCCTTGAAGTTGACGTTCCTGTGCGATTCCAGTAACTGCACCCTCGGCGTGTATCTCATCTTCTGGCGCACGTACTCCACGATGTCCTCCGCCTTAGTGGTGTAGTGCAGGCGGGAGATGTACACCGGTGTGTTCGGCTTTGCGGCACGCAGGCTCACTTCAGGCACTGTAGGAGCTTTTCCGCAGCGGTTCTTGTTCGTTCGCGATCGGCGCTGCAATGGATTTTGAAATACTCTAGAAACGAACGACGCGTGAAATCAGCCGTTCACTTTCTGCCTAACTACAGAGTTCATCAAACTCACCACATACTACCTACCCCTCCCAACCGACGCGGACGCTCCAAGTTGTGCAATAGCTGCGTCCCTTTCGGTTGGATGATCGTCGTCTGCCCAAATGCCCAATCACAACAGTGTTGCCAACTTATTAGACCTCAACTTGTGAACGAAAATGTTACAACTAACTTGGTTCGCCTTGAAACCTAAGAATTCCTTTATTGATAAATGCAAATCTTTCCGTGCACTTGATTTCTAAAGGAAAAACGCACTTAATGTGCCCTTGGGTATTCGTGGCATGTACCTAATTAATTAATTAATTCTTCTTTTCAAGCGATTACTAAAGCCAGTTTCCAAGCCACCCAAGGGGCTTTTACATGGCTTTACGACAGCTATCGATTGATAGTCCAGTCGGGAATCGAACCTAAGCCCTCTGCAATGGAAGTCCAGCCTTCTATCACACTGGGCTTTTACTACTCTTAATTTACTTAACATAAAAATTAATCGTTTCTTTTCTCCACAAAAAATAACAGATAACTTGTAGTCCATTTAGGGCCATTTTTCAATCCTCAGTTAAATCGTCGAATAGCCAGTCGAATAACCCAGAGTATCTGGCTGTTTATCAGGAGAATAAATATTTTCAATTTTTCAGTCGTATATTATCTGAAGGTATATTATCTGTGGTCTTTGCTAACCACAAGGGCTTGTGGCTAAAAAATAACAGCCGCACGGGTCGATCGAGCAGGTTAAGCTACGCTTGCCGCGGTTGGTCCGTGGATGGGTGACCATCTTTACATATCAAGACCTTTCCGTGCCTCGGAAAGCACGTTAAGCCGTTGGTCCCGGCTGTCATTCGTGTATCTTTGACAGTCGTTACGGGTCGTCAGAAGCCCGAAAGTCTGACAACCGGTCTTAACAAGGGGTATCGTATTACCCAGTAATTGGGTTGTGGAGGTCAGATAGGCAGTTGCTCCATGTAAAATACTAGTATTCAGCTACATCCGGTTTGACTGGAAGCCAACACCAACATAGTTGGGAAAAGGCAGGCAGATGATGGTCTTGTATAATGGCAAACGTAATTAAATATACATAATATTGCGGTGAACTGGTTGTTGTTTATTTTTTTTATCTTGTAAAAATAGTATTGTTGTAAACGTTTGCCGATGATTAAATAAATAAAATTATTAGTGTTTTAGTCAGTTTTTTTTTTAACAATAAAAATATTTTACGAACAATGGTTTTTTTTTTCTATATCTCATCACTTAGCTGCTGTTAATAATAATAATAAAAGGCTAGGCAGCTGGTTTAAGGGCTTGATTCAGAAAGCGGTACTTCTGGACATGGCTCGCATTTGTTAGGAGATTCCTCTCTGCAGCCTGTTCACGATACTGGTGGGCTACTATTTTTTATATTTTGAAATGTTTTTATATTTTTTATATTCTAATTTAATATTTTTTTAATGTGTATAAGTAATGCAATAAAGGAGATAATAATAAACAGGAGTAATACCAAAACAACTTCACCAGTCTCTTAATTCCCTTAAGTTACCTCGAAATGCAGACTCGTGAGAAAGTTTCTGCAATGTGAATCAGGAAACCCAGATCAAAAACAAATATGCTACCATCTTCTGTGCAATCTTCTGCGCGTGACCGCACTTAATCCAACTGATAATCACTTGGTTTAGTCCCGGGTTATCAGCTCTTCCCAGCTAGCCGAGAATATAAAATAAATTTCAAAATAATAATAGATATTATATACTTACTTATGAAGTTATGATTAATTTAGCTGTCCACGACCTCATTCCGCCTGCCCCTTTCTACCATCGGACATCTAGACGCACTGCAGGTTACCATCCCTACCTAGTTGCTATTCCACCAATTCGCACTAAGCGTTTCCAAATATGTTTTGTGATGCGCACAGCAAAGGAGTGGAACTCTCTGCCTGCGTCTGTGTTTCCGAACGCATACAACCCCGATCTCTTCAAAGTGAGAGTGAACAGGCTTCTTCTGGGTAAGCTCGCTCCATCGTCGACTTTGTCTCTGTCATCTCTGACCTAGACTAGAGTCAAGAGCAAACCTATCTCAAATAAAAAAAAAATAGAAAAAGCTGTACTTTTTTAGTAGTCAGTCAGTCATTTAAATTATTTCCATCAGTCGACTAACCCAAGATCATTTCTTTCCAGTGCAATGGGTGTATACACACACACACACACACACACTCTACTTTTTTTTGTGGCTGTACACTTTTTCTGTGGCTGGAATTGGTGGAGAGTGAAAGACGTGTTTTTTTTTCGAAGTACGAGTATATTGTTCCAAGTACTGCTCCCAACTGTGCGATCTCTCTAAAACGGGAATAGTTTAGGGAGGTGCTTGGCATTTTTTTTTTTTTTGTAAATAATATGTTACTTGTGTATGTGATTGGTGTCTTAGTGTGTGTTTTCTGTCCATGCCCATTTATCAATACACGGAACCTAAAGTCTAGGTAAAGTGTCTTGCATTGCGAAGCTTAGCGAATCCAGTATTGAATTTATCTTTGTAGAACCCACAGAACATAGGAATTTGTCTCTAGTCTATGAGATTTTGTGTACGTAGTATGTGATTTGTGTCCAAGTATTTTGTGTGTTTGTGAGTTGTATCTGTTCTATCTGAAAATACTGGAAAGTTATAGTAGAGTAAATGTGTATATGAGTGGTATTAGCCAACGGATTCCTTAGTTTTGGAGTTTTTGTGTCAGTAATACGGTAGGTATAAGTGATTTGTGTAAATGAGATGTGTGTCTAAGTATTTGTTAGTAAGTAAAGTAAGTTATTGTTTAGTAAGTATGCCATCTAATAGAACCTTGTTGTGTTTATGTGACATTATATTAAATGTCTAACAGAGTTTGGTGAAATTAGGCCCTAGGCTATGTCTAAGTTATATCGTAGTAGTCGAGACATAGATAGGGACGTAGTAGTAGTTACCATAACCAAAGCTTATAATATAAATAACGCGTTGGTTTTTTGACATTTAAGTCAAACTCAAAGATTTAAAACGTTAAATTTGCCCTCACCGTACTTAATCACAAGAAAAAGTGTCTAGATACTGAGAAGAGTAAGCTCACACATTATTAAATAGCGTTTCCATGACAATCAAGTCAAGTCACTGCGTCATTGTGTGTCAGAGGTGTCAAAGTGAAACAGATACGCGGTATAGGGTGAATCTAACGATTTAAATCTTTGCCGCTGCCATCATTTGACATCCAGACGCACTGCAGGTTACCATCCCTACCTAGTTGCTATTCCACCAATTCGCACTAAGCGTTTCCAAATATCTTTTGTGATGCGCACAGCAAAGGAGTGGAACTCTCTGTGTTTCCGAACACATACAACCTCGATCTCTTCAAAGTGAGAGTTAACAGGCTTCTTCTGGGGAAGCTCGCTCCATCGTCGACTTTGTCTCTGTCATCTCTGACCTAGACTAGAGTCAAGAGCAAACCTATTTCAAATTAAAAAAAAATGTTTCATGACTGCCGTCACTGCGGCTGTTAGTGGCGACCACCGCTATTCTAGGAAACCGTAGCTTTAGAATAGATTCAATTCATTATTCAGATAGATGAAATAATACCTAAATTATATGTTACATTTAAGGCTATCCAACAAAAAAAAAAAAATTATCTGCATACAAGCCTTGGTACTTGTAGCAGGATGAATACGTTTCTATCGTCACGACACTTTGGTGACCGGCTCTATTATGCCTCTTGGGTTTCTTAAGAAAGCGGTGGCCGCTACATGACGACAGCAATGCCAGCCGTCATAGCCGCGGTGCTGCCATTATGTGTCGGCATCGTTATCTTAGGAAACTCAGGTTACACATAGGAAACTTACTAAATTACTTTCTTTCCTTTCAGTTATTCTATTTGGGGAAAGAAAACACGGAAACGAACTCGCCATAATAGACAGCTTTACGTTCTATTTCAAGAAAAAAAGTAGAAATACTGAGTATTGAATCTGCACTTCTGGGTTTCGTTGCAGGGCGAGGATATGCATTTTTAATGAAGACACAATTGCAGTTCGGACCGTAAAATCCGAGATGCTACTTCATAGACACCCACGACCAGCTTTAAGCATGAAGAATGGAATTTTTCATAAACTGTCGAGGGTCTGTAAGATCTGTAAGTGTGAGTGAGCGTGCAATATGCCCCGTTGCGCTCACACGTTATCCCGCGCCTGCAGCGAGAAATAAAATTGTGTGTACTTAAGACGCAGATATATGCCAACAGCCTTGAGTGTATAGCTTGCGAGTTCTGTGTTGAGCTCACGCAACGCGTCGTACGTCCACCCAGTAATAGGACTCGCCCATCAAGGAGGTCTGTCACAAATTAGACGCATTTTTAATTTATTCCAAATAAAACAAAAGGTATACTATAACACGTACTAAAAGATAAATAATTAGGTAAATTATCTTTAGAATGGTGAAGGTTTCATAAAAATACGCTTGATAGTTCTACAAATTAATTACAGTAGGTATGTTATAAAAACATAATTTAAAATATTGACTTATTAAGTTACTTACTAAGAAAATGCTCTAAACTAACATAATTATATTTTTCCAAGTCATTAACACTACTCTTTTAGACGTGATCTTCAGTTTAAAATCATCAAAAGTCGGATATCGTCGCCTTAGTAAGGCCGGCGGCATGTCATGCCAAGTCACGGAAAAGCATTTTACCATTTGTATGGCCCGGCCGAAGCCTTCCACGGCAAACTGCAGCTTCGCGGAATGCTCAAGTCCCCTTGTGACGACAACGAAATGTGACTCCTAAGTATATGAAAATAAGAATCAAAATCATTTCCGCTTACGAGGATCCTTTACCATGCCATACTGCGCCGTGCAGCCTGGTGAGAGCCGTTATGTTCCGTGTTAGCAGGAAGTAACAGAATCTCTCATGCTGTGGCAAAAATATTTGTAAGTCTGAGAGGTGTCTTCCGGGCTGACAACCCCGGAATATTAAGTCGTTGAGGTTTTTTCATTCACTCCAATTGTTAGTGTTCTTCCTAAAGTGTTCACGTTCTTCGTAAGTCAGCTCATAATCTATTTTCTATCATTTATTTACAACAGTTTCTTCTAAAACTTATTAATTTAACTTTTACAATCTGCTTTTGATGGTGTCCTTATAGAGAAACCATTATTTTCAATTATTTGAGAATTTGTAGAATATATGTAACTAGCAGCGCCCCGCGGTTTCACCCGCATAGGTCTCGATCTCGTAAGGATTTCGGGATAAAAAGTATCCTATATATTAATCCAGGTTATAAACTATCTGTTTCCCAAATTTCATCCAAATCCGTTCAGCAGTTTTTGCGTAAAGAAGTAACAAACATACACACACACTTTCACAAACTTTCGCCTTTATAATATTATTTTATTTTCTTGATTAAAATATAATATATATATATACATATATATAATTACTATTTCCCAAAAATAATCGATAAAATGATACCATGCTTAGTATGAAGTATCAAGGATACTATTATCTTAATACTTACCAGTATTAAGTTATTCTCGCCAAAGAGAACTATTAAATAACAAAAAAAAAAAAAAAAATACTAATGACAAGTAGTTTTTTTCGAAATCGCGAAAAAAGTCACCTGTCCCAACATTTTCACGAGTTATGCGAACATAAATGTAGGGAACAGCTGATTTTTGTTCGCGATTTCAGGTATGGTCCCATAGTAAAAGTTGTTCATAGTGATGAGTAGAATGACCCCTTAAGAGGTTGTGAGTTAATTCCGGGACATGGTGTATATTATTTCCTTTCCAGTGAGTTTGGTTCTAACTTTAATGACTAGGTATACTTCTATATCTACAACATCATCGTCTGCCTAGCCTTTTCCAAAAACTATGTTGGGGTCGGCTTCCAGTCTAACCGGATGCATCTGAATACCAGTATTTTACATGGAGCGACTGCCTATCTGACCACCACAACCCAGTTAAGAGGTAACATGATATCTCTTGGTAAAACTGCTTGTCAGACTTTTGGGCTTCTGACAACCCGTAACGATTATCGAAGGTCTCGAACCCGGATTTGGGAATGACACCTTAAAGTACTTTCCGAGGCACGGCGGGGTCTCGATACGAAATAGGTGGTCACCTACCTACGAACAGAGTGCGGCAAGCGTAATTTAACCTTGGTCGATCTACTCGTGTGGCTGTTACTTAACCACGAGCCCCTCTATATTTCTGAATGTACTTTTCAACCGACTATACTTGTTTATACTAACCAAATATTGCATGTTCCAGACAGACTACAATAGCTTTTCTATTGTGTCAGTAATAAGCACATCTGATTGGCTAACGCAGCCTGACTGTCAAACTTAGCTGGTAACCATAATTACCCATAAATTCCAGAACATCATATAATACCTTCTTTATTTCCAGTGCTGCAATGGGTGAGAAAGAAAGATGGGAAAGAATTGGCTGTTGTGAACGGCTACACTTTCTATTGCCACAAGAGCAATGTTAAGACAAAGACTTGGAGCTGCACCAAAGGGGGGTTCTGTAAAGCAAGGCTCATCATCACCAATGAAGACAGAGCTTCGCATAGGACCGTGGTATCAGCTAAGCTGGAACACGTCCATGCTCCACCAGCTTTTATCATATCCAATGGATTTTATGTCAAAATATAAATTACATCATCAGCTTATACATACATTACATGCGTGTACGACCAGATGTATGAATGTAATCGAGCCAAAAGGAGTATGTAAGGATCGTAGCAGGTGGCGTTCTGTAGTTTCTGCCTACCCCCATGGGAAGAAGGCGTGAGTTTATGTATGTATGTATCAGTCTAAAATGTTCCCACTGCTGGGACACAGGCCTCCTCTCTGTGAGAGGGAGTGGGCCATAATCCACCACGCGGGCCCTGTGCGGGTTGGTGGATGTCACATGTCCTCGAATTTTTGATTCTAGGACGTGCCGGTTTCCTCACGAAGTTTTCCTTCACCGTTTTGATAGCAAAATATAATAGCGTGCTATTTTTGTAATTCATGCCAAACAATTTTATCTTCTATGTGTAGTAGCGGTAGGTATATTTATTGTACTTATAAATGAAAATTTAGAGACGTCAAATATAGCGTGAAGGTTCATTTACACGGAGCAATTGAATTGCCTGATAGCAGTAAAAATAAGCAATAATAGGAGGCAATAAAATTGCTCCGTATAAATGACGCGTAAGTGCCACTTACGGTACATAAATAGACTGAAAATTTATCTCTGATTACCAAACCTGGTCAAGTCTGTGATCATTACACGGTTCAACCAAATTGACTCATTTTGGTTGAATGTTTTAAAATTAAAGGTATAGCCAACATTGGTTAAATTATTTTTGTATTATCACTTTTCAATTTGGTTAGCATAATCAACCTCTATTGCTCCCACTGCTGGGACACAGGCCTCCTCTCTGCGAGAGCGAGCGGTTCGTAATCTACCACGCGGACCCAGGATGGGTTGTCATTCGGAGATTCAATTTGGTTGATTCATCCAAATTGTCGGACCATAAGGAAACTGTGGAGTATTGCCATAAGTGAATGTTACTAAAAAAAATGAGATTTTAAAAATAATTTTTGAAACGCCCATTGTTGATATCTTATTCATATGTTGTAGTGCTAAGTACTACAAACTTAATATTAATTTTTTAGTGGTACTTACACTTTGTAGTATAGTCATGCGTCTAATATATGCTTGTACATGTATGTAACTAAAAAGCCTATTGTAGATATTTCCACATCAGCCCCTAATAAATCATTTGCTTTTATTGTGCTTGAGTATTGATCACTCTAAATAATTTATTTATTTTATTGTGCATAGCGTGCTTAAATTATGTCGTAGGTTTATATAATATTTATTTAAATCTAGAAATCAAACTTTTGTACTTATCAGTTCACACATCGAATCCTTTCCTAAACTAAAATCTTTTATTCATGGTAGAAAATCCGTATTAAATTATTTTAGTTTCAAGACTAATTAAGCTAAGGTTTCACAACTAGAAGAGTTGCCAAAGATTAAAAATAAAGGGCCCGGGGCTATTATCTGGGTGTTGTAAAAGGTGACTAATAACATATAACCTAAACACTATACAGCGTGTCGCTTTAATGGTGAAATTAATTTAAAACATATATACGGTTTTGCGTTTTCGTTTTATAAACATATTTTAATTTCATTAAACGTTATTATTTATTTAAAATTTTCGAAAACAGCATCTTGAAAAAACCTGTACCTACTAAAAGAACTATAGCGCAGAGGTCATTAGCCCCGGTCACGGATTGTTATAAAATTAAAACGAATATCTTGCAAATATTACGCGAATTGAAAGAATAGAGAGCTTTATTATTTAGTTTGTTTGTTTAAAAAGGAGAAACCCGTTTCTGGGCCTAACCGTTACACGAATCAGATATGTACCAAAATAATCCTCTATTTTGCTTAAGTAACCTATTTAAATCTTAGCCTCAATAACAATGACTAAGTATAGAAAATAAGTAAATTTCTATATGTTGTTTTAAACTACCTTTGTAAACCGTTACAACACTACGTCACAAACTTCACAAACGCTAGCATTATATCAATAGAGCGTACCCCAAGAATACGATCGATTTAGTGGAAATCGATAATTACAGATAATTAAATAATACTCCACTGTATTAGTATATTTGTTTTTTTTAGGTTTTAGAATCACTGTAAAATAAAAAAATCTGGAATCTTATTGATTTTTAACGTAAGCACTATTAAAAAATCATTAAAAGAAATACACAATCGATAAAATCAATTGCACTACAGATTGCACTAGTAAACGGCAAATGTCAATGTCAACGTCTGTCAGTTGTCATGGTTGTCATGGTTGTCATGTCATGTTATTGTCTCTTTTCGTATTTTTGCGCAAGCGAATGTGTTTTTCCTGTGTGTTTTCCGTATTTCTCGGGATTTATTATTTCATAAGACCTCTGCTCGAATACTGGACTCCGAAACTGATTGCCTTTTGACTGACTCTCGCTAGAACATTGGACACCGTACTCTGCCACCCCTGCTGTCCTTTGCTGGAAAACCGCATCTGTTTTGTTCTTTTGACGACTGGCTAATAACGACATCATGAGCCTGTGCATTAATTGCGGAATAGCAACGGATCGCTGCAATACAATAGGAAGGCGAAGACTGGAAGATGAAATGATTCTTTCAATTGTAAGTACAGGAATGAGTCGCGCCGTCCCTAAATCTGAAGTCGCCTCCTAAGCGTCATCGTCATAGGCTGCAGGCGCTGCGGCACAGCGCATATGCGTTCCAGATTTACGTAGGAAACATATCCTCAAAAATATTTCTTATTTAGATAACTCAAATAACCTAAAATGTAAACATTGTCTGATTTTACCAATGTGGCCATTGCTGGGAGACGTGAAAATTGGGCTCGTGAGACCTTCCTAAATGTTCTAATTTATATCCAAATTCCAGCCCTGTAACGCCAGGCTCTAGTTTCTATGGAGTTTGGGTTTCTCCTTTAATATGTCAATTTACGAATTATTTTACCTTATTATATTTTTTTATGATTACTGGCTACTAGCCCTACCCGTGTGTTAAATTAATGTTGCCATTGTAGCGACACGTTGTGTTATATCTTCTACTGCGATCTTCAACGCGTTTGCTAGGCGCGATGATAATGGCAGCGTTCCTTTAGGAACGTTGACTGTGTGGCAATAATACACTTTTCAACCAAATTGATTTACTACGGTGGAAAGGCACAAAATGAAAGTTATGGATGACAGTGAATGACACTTTTATGCTAACACGATTAATTTTGGTTGCTTCATCCAAATTGAACCGCATACTTAAGCAAACTGTGTGTTATTAAGGCTCCTGCAAACAGGTGCGACACGCGAAGCGTATCGCACGCGATACGGTGCCATTGTGTCGCACGCGAGCCGCGCCTGTTTGAAGAAGCCTTTATTGTTAATTGTATACCTATTAGCAAACCCATAGGTAACTTTTATAAATGTAAGTTAAACGAGGCCAAAAACTTAATATTTAGTGAATAATCTTTATGCAATCAAAATTACGTAGAAAATAGAAATAAGAAAAGATTAAATAATATTTTAAAACATTTTAAAGTAAGTAGTTTCATGTGAAAGCTTCAAATGAGTTTTTTTAAAGTACATTTAGATATTTAAGAATTCAAATTAACTTTACTTAAAGGCAAACATACAGGTATGTTAGGAACTTATAAGTACACAGAATGTAATAAATTTGTGGTGATCATTGTTCTAGTTTTTATTTAGCCTACATCAGGTTTAATCGTCAATTAATTAATTATCGATGATAAATAAGCTCATAGTTGGACAACACTATGAGTACTATGTGTATTGTATTAAAGTGCAAAAACCGGCCAAGTTCATGTCGGACCACGCACAATGAAGGGTTCCGTAGTTGGGATGAAATTATCCCAAGAACAAACTCAACATTGTAGTTGAAAAACATGTTCTCTCATATATTCCAACTGCGAATGTAAGTTGGCCGACTACTGCTCGTTAACTTGTAAAGCCTACTTAGCTGTGATAGTTTTCCTTGTAACTTCCTTATTTATACTATTGCTGTGAATTTTTTCACATATGTAAAAACTACCATTTAGCTGGGGGGGGGGGGGGGGGGAATGACATTTGACTATTTTCACCAACCCACAATATTTTTAACGGCCTATCCAACGACACCTCACATCATGGAATAGACGACAAAAAAAGTCATCCCCACTTTCCGTGTAGCACCTTAAAAACTACTACTAAGAGACTACTACTAAGAGACTCTGAGCTAAGCCGCGGATAGACAGACAGACGGATATGACGAAACTGTAAGGGTTTCTTGTCGACTACGGAACCCTAATAAAAAGGGAGTCATAACATTAAGATACTTTAGTCCGAGGTTCCGTTAATCGGTCACCTGGCCTTCGAAAGGATTATAAGTCTTCGCAAGGCTTCGTCAAAACGTTAATCTGTCGCATTTGGGCAGACTTCAATCCTCATTCTTGGGAACTGGTTAAGAAAATAAACTGCTCAAAGTTCAATACTCACCAGTTTCTCTTTTCAGTGATTCTGCTGGCAAAATCACGGTATTCTGGAAAACATCTGGTCATGTTCAACGACTACACCTACTACTGCAAGAAACAATGCAAGAAGACCAAGTACTTCCACTGGTACTGCTCCACACATAACTGTAGGGGCTGCAATGCTAAGCTGAAGTTGGATGAGAAATTCGCCATTATAGGCCTTGAGAATGAACACACTCATCCTCCAGCTAAGTACTGTATACACGGTGGGCAGTATATAAAGATTTAACACTACAGACAACGTCTTTTGACGTTGCATGTTCACATTGTAAAGATGGCTACATACGTCACTACTTGCTTGACAAACAAGCATGAACCATTGTTTTGTGCAAACTCACATGGGCGCTTAGATTTAGAGCTATCGTTATCATTGATAATCTTTTCGCTTCTATTGCTAATTGGCTCTTCTGTACATCACATTATGCATTATGATGTGAGCTGGCATCTCCGCCGTCGCCTTGCTAAATGCCTGATATTCGGCATGAGCTCGTTCCTGCATACGAATGAAGAAGATTTTGGAGCATTATGTGTCTTTCCTTTCTAAATCGCTTTCATATTTGACAACTTTTTTTTCATATCTGGCAAAAAGTTATTAATTTCATGCTTCTTCCTTATCATTTATGCTACTAACTCTCATTATAGTTTGTGCAAATTGTTCAATTAGTTCGTATATAGCCGCTATTGCCACAAAAGCACCCAAATATATCATTTGTTTTATTTCCATGTCACTAGTTTTAGCTCTAGATAATATTGCTTGCAATAAACGTAGATGATTTTTGATCTTACATTAAGAAATGATGAAAGAATAAAGGTATCTATATAATGAAATGAGAATTGTGTATCCACTAGGGATCGTCAAACATATTACTGGAATGAAATTGTAGTTTCTTGTAATAGGTATTTTAGGCCTACATGTAATGTAGATACCGCTTTTATCAAAGATTTGTATTTTTAATCCAAAGTTTGCGTCAACGGTAGGTACTAACTTTGTTATGAAAAGGTGGATCCTGAATAAAGCGTAAGGAATGAAGGCTCCCGCAGACGCGAATTAGTAGCACAATTTCTATGAAGTTTTTATAGAAATTATTCTACTAGAGTCGCTTCATGCCTATGGGAGCCCTAGGGCTCCCGCAGACATAGCCGCGTTGAATTGTTATTTTTTTTGCGAAATTCGAATATCACATTATATCTTTTTTTAAGCCAGTAGTATTAGCTATTTAAATAAGAATAAGGTTTGCCTCCTGCCCAAGATGATCAGATAGAATATTGTTGACCTATATTTTGTAATTTTGTTATAAAATAAAGGGAATCATAATGTTGTAGTGTTGTTTTATGGATAGTCGTCTGTAATAAATATGAATAATTATAATAGTTATATTTTCTGTTTTGTGCTTCTTTGTAAATAAGGTATCTGAAGTTTATGTGTGTATCGTGTTAAAACCCATTGGTATCGAAACAATCGCCAATTTTCGAGGCATGAGAATAAGGTAAAAATGTATGGTATTTTTAGCTAGCGTTTATTAATCTAGTATGTTTGAGATTATCATCGGATAAGTTTGCAAACGTGGAGTCATAAAATTGGCAAAGTGAGTTTCTTTTCAGGAAAATAATCGTCAGGTCTAATTTAGCATCAATTTTGATGTTGTATCAGCAACACATACATATACAGATTGTATTACCAACAAGAAATGCAGTAACTATTGGTGTTCCCGGTACTCGGCAAGCGGTTGGACCTGCCGCTTGGTCGTCTTCTGTATCATGAAAGTGCTCCAAGAATCGACACATAACCACGGCCCTGAAAACTTCAAGGAACTAGAGATTAGCTCTTACAAACAATATAAGAAGACAACTTTATAAAATATAACCTTTCTTTCTTACTCTCCCGAGTCGAGGCACAAATATAACAACCTTATTGGGAGCTATATGTTTGAGCCGTTTGGGGTTGAAACACTTGGACCTTAGGGTCCGAGTGCTCATCGAATATTTCGGGACATCGCTACCCGGATTTTTAGCCCAAAAGGTCAGCATTGCCATCCACTTTTCCCATCATTAGCGATGCGGACGAATTTTTGGATGCCTAATGAGCTCTTCCCCTTTTCTATTTCATTATATACTTGTACATAACATATATACTTTGATATTTTAGTATTAGCTTATATCATCATCTGCCTAGCCTTTTCCCAACTATGTTGGGGTCGGCTTCCAGTCTAACCGGATGCAGCTGAATACCAGTATTTTACATGGAGCGACTGCCTATCTGACCTCCACAACCCAGTGACTGGGTAATACGATACCCCTTGGTAAGACTGGTTGTCAGACTTTCGGGCTTCTGACGACCCGTAACGACTGTCAAAGATCCACGAATGACAGCCGGGACCAACGGCTTAACGTGCTTTCCGAGACACGGAGGAATCTCAGTATGTAAAGATGGTCACCCATCCACGAACCAACCCCGGCAAGCGTAGCTTAACCTGATGGATCGACCCGTGCGGCTGTTATTACTTAGCCACGAGCTCCTCATTATTAGTATTAGCTTATATATTGTAATTAAAATTTATAACTGAGTAAATAAATAAAAAAATAAAAAATATATTGAAATAAATATCCACACATCAAATAATTCCTCCATCATTGTTATCACTCAGTATTAGTATTCACACCAAGCACTTAATGTAGAAATTGGTACATCTAAATTAGGTATACAGGTTTTCGTCGTCAGTATTGATACTGTACAGACATTTGGTTACAGGTGTCCAGTACGTAAAGTCCAGGACAGGCACGAGTATGATTCTACTGAATCACTACACATACTGCCTCGTATGGCGGTCTCCGACCAAAGGTACGACTCACTGGCGATGTTCCTCTCACAATGGCAAGAAGTGCAAGGCAAAACTGATCACGGATGTCACTGGAAATATAAGCGGGAATTCAGTACATACACATGTTCCTTACAAATATGCTGTGGTTAAAGGAGTGTATATCAGAATTGGGTAAAATGATATGAGAACTGGCGTGTCACCATCATCATCATGATCAACCTACATAGCAAAATCAGCCTATAATGTTCCCACTGCTGGAACACAGGCCTCCTCTCTTCGAGAGGGAGTGGTCCGTAATGTAACACGCGGGCCCAGTGGGTTTTGGTTCTAGAACATGCCGGTTTTCTCACGATATTTTCCTTCACCGTTTTGATGAAATTATTTACACAAAGTAAAGCGCCGGGCTGGGTTCGAACCCACGACCTACAACTCGTAAGTCGGGGCCATTACCACTGGACCACCACTGCTCTAGCCTACAGAAGTCCATTGCTGGACATAGGCCTCTTATCCAGCTGCTACCAGCCACCCTGCGGAGATCGTCGCTGCACCTAGCCTGAGGGCGTCCTACCTTGTCCTCCATTCAAGAACACGTCTACCCCTACGGTCACACGGTTCTACGGCTAATACAGCTGGCGTGGCTACGTTGAACGGCTTCGGCTGGACAAGTCAAGAAGACAATCAGTCGCGGCATCATCCGATAATATTTGATGGAGTTAAACGGCAGGCCGCATCCCATCGAGTTTTGTAATTGTGTTTATGGACTAGTTATAATGAAAAAAAAAAACATATGAATGAACCGCGTTCCAGTTAATTATGTATTATATTAATAGGTATGTGTACCTATGTAAGTTTTGTAGATTATTTAAATACTTTGAATAAAATAAAATGTTGATGATGATGTTCTTGGGTGTCTGCAAAGAGATTTTGAAGCGCTTTTTTGCTATGCGCTAGTTTAGGCGGTCGATGTAGGGTAAAATCTTTACTAGATTTAGTAGTAACATTTAATTGTAAAAATGTTACGAGGTCGGTAAACAGTGTGCGTGTCCTGGTAAAACAGCTGATGTTGTTTTGTTACAAGAATCGTGGTTATCCACATGATCTAGCATTCTTGAAAATATTTATCAGGAATTGTGTGTGTGCGCCTAATGGTTATACTAACACAGATTTCGTAATACTAACACGCTATTGGCTTTCGAAGCCTGATAATTAAAATATTTATTATTATTAAACATTAAGATCTGCATTTCTGCCTGCTCACGAGATACTACGACCGCTAAACAACTTTACATTTCTGTCAGTCATTTTAACTTGATTGAGACAGAAAGCGATTATTGAACCGAATAGAAAGCGGGCTTCATAAACCAAATTGAATCGTGTTGTGTGAACATGAAAGCGAATTAAGGCTCGTACAGACTGGCGCGACGCGACACCGGTAGAACAATTTCTATGTAAACTTCATGGAAATTGTTATACCGGTGTCGCGGTGTACCGGTGTCGCGTATTGGCATTAAAATGTGTGGCCGTGACTTCTATAACTTTCAACCAAAGAGAACTAATTTGGTTGAACCGTGGAATATTGTCATTAGTACTTTAACTATGGCTTCCTGAATTCATCTTACGCATTGTTTTAAGCTTTTGATGTTTGTATGTCATAAATTAGATAAATATGAGTAGTACTTTTGTCTGTTTACCGTACATAGAAATAAAAATGTATAATCGAAGCTTTATTAATTCACATAACATAACATCAGGCTTGTATTCCCCGAAAGGTTGTACAGAGGTGTACCTATAGTCCACATTTCGCCAATTATGTTCAAGTCTCATGTAGTAGGGGGCGAGCCTATTTCCAACAACCGAGCACAAATCCAGACTCCGGGCTACTACTGAGAAATTCCAAATGCAAAAACCCAATAACACTTCGCCCGACCCGGGAATCGAACCCAGGACATCATGCTCAGCAGTAGTGTTTGCGGCCACTAGACCAATGAGGCAGTCTGGATTTGTGCCCGGTTGATGGTAATAGGCTCGCCCCCTATTCCATTGGACTTAAACATAACTGGCGAAATGTGGGTGTACTATAGGTACACCTCTGCCTAATACTAGGGGTATTACAGGCGTGATGTTAGGTAAAATTTTACAACAAAGGCCCGCTTGCACCTCAAATCAGTTAATGCGATTGGTGCTAAACATTTATTTAAAACATAATGCTGTCTTTGTCATTTTCAAACGATTCAAAGAAACAGAACGAGGTTTTAAATTCGTTTAGCGTTAAACGCATTTAGAGTTTTTAGTTACAAGCAGGCCTAAAGGCTCCTTCAAACAGGCGTGATACGCGACGCGACACAAAGGCACCGAGTGCCGCGCGAAGAGCGGTGCCTTTGTGTCGCGTTGCGTGTCGCGCCTGTTTGAAGGAGCTTTTAATCTAGCACCATAAAAATTTGAAAAGAAAACTAATTAATAATAATTAAGAGAGTAAACTCATTTACCTTTACTAAGCATTTTTTCTGTACTTACAGCTTTCAACAAAATTGTCATATTAAAATTTAAGCAAATGCTTAAAAAAAGAGTAATAAATAGATCATTTATATTAGAATGGTGAGTTATTTTATAGCCTAAGACTAATTATTTATTCCTTTCCTTTGTTTTTTGTTCTTTCTTATCTTTATGTTTTGTCCGACATCCAGGAAGAAGAAAATTTACTACTATAGCAATTTAATTTGACTAATATACCAATGTGTTATTTTTCAGAGAACTTCAAATACGTAACATCCCGGTCAGGTTCACAACTAATTCTTTTAAACGACTACACCTATGCTCGCGGTCAACAGCCAAAGAACAAGACCACTACACGTTGGTACTGTTCTACTCATATCAGCAAACGGTGCAAGGCTAAATTCGTCACCAATTTAGAAAATAAAATTATTTCGGCAAATTATGAACATAATCATCCACCATTGAAATACCTTTTATGTAATGGGAAATATATCCGGATATAATTACTAAATATTTTTATTAGTTTTTTTAACTGACTTCAAAAATGAGGAGGTTCTCAATTCGACAGAAAGTTTTTTTTTTATTGTATGCATGTTTAGCGATTTCTCCGTGATGACAGCCCAGTAGCTGTTTAAGTAATTATAACCTGCCTGCGTTTGTGTTTCCGAACGCATACAACCCCGATCTCTTCAGAGTGAGAGTGAACAGGCTTTCATCTGGGTAAGCTCGCTCCATCGTCGACTTTGTCTCTGTCATTGCGAGGTGGCCCGATATAATTTATATTAACTTTGCTTGGGTAGGTTTTAAGTTAGCTTCAGTTATACGTATTTCTTTATGTATGTTGACGATGTTATTATAAGTTCCTGTCACTGTTGTTTAAATAGCAAGTAGTGGTATTCGAATGTGTGTGGGGTAAGTACCACAACTAAACAGTAAAAATTAAAAACTTTTTACAAAAGAAAAACAAATGACTTCCGAAAAAACCCTACATAGTGAAATAAATAACATTAATTTTGGAAATCGGTATCTCTCTGGTTCTGTATTTTTGTTTAAACCACCGACTTCCGAAATTAAAGTATTTTTTTTTTACTTTGTAGTGTTTTTATTAGAAGACGGTTTTTTTTTTGTAAAAAGTTTTTAATTTTTACTTTTCTTTTCTTCGTATTTAAATAAGGAGAAGGTTCTCAATTTTGTCTTATTTTTCAGCAGACTTCAAATACATAGAGTTTCGGACAGGGACACAACTAATTTTTATTGACAACTACACATATGGTCGTCAGGCAAAGACAAAGAAAAAAAATACTACTCGTTGGAGCTGTTCTACTCACAACAGTAAGAAGTGCAAGGCGAAACTCGTCACCAGTGCTGAAAATAAAATTATTGCGGCTAATTATAAGCATAATCATCCTCCATTTAAATACATGATATGTAATGGGAAATATATTCGGATGTAACTACTAACTTCTTTCATTTGTTTCTTTTTAATTTATTCGTAATATAACCGACTTTAAAAAAGAAGAAGGTACTCAGTGTTGTTTTATTTTTGAGTAGACTTTAAATAAAAGGGTCACAACTAATCGGATATAACTACTAACTATGTACAGACGCCAGCAGGTCATGTTACCCGAAACTGTCAAATTTTCCCAATCAACCGTGAACCTAATGCTTTAGCGATAAAGTTGAAAATCTATTAAAGAAATTTGACAGTTTGTAGTAGCTTGATGTGCTGCCGTCCATACTTCAATTACTTTTTTTGTATTTTAACCGACATCAAAAAAGGACAAGGTTCTCAATTTTGTCTTATTTTTCAGTAGACGTCAAATACATTGAGTCTCGGACAGGGGCACAACTTATTCTAATTGACGACTACACCTATGGTCGATATCGTCAGACAAAGAAAAAAAATACTACTCGTTGGAGCTGTTCTACGCACAACAGTAAGAAGTGCAAGGCGAAACTCGTCACCAATGCTGAAAATAAAATTATTTCGGCTGATTATGAACATAATCATCCTCCATATAAATACATATTATGTAATGGGAAATATATTCGGATATAATTACTAACTACTTCTATTTATTTTTTTGGAACGAAGTTCCTTGTCGAACGTTATACTCTACGCTCTTGGCGAATGAGAGCTAGGCCGAAAAAAGTGTAACATTTTGACCGTCACGACACTTTAGTTTACAAGTGTGCAAAAGCGAAGGGAAATTCATTGCAACCGGGTGTCCCATGATACCTCTCGACTTTTTTTTTCTTTCCTTCCGTATCATAACCATAGAACGGAATCTTGGGTGCTATTACTATCAAAAGTATGGATATGACCAAAAATTCCCGGGAATCGGTACTTTGGTTAGGGATATTAAAACATTACCCACTAGAACTGATGATTATTCTACTTATATACTTGCAACGTTTTTCTCTACACATATAATTAATATTTCACTCAATATACACATATTATCGGGAAATTGTTTTTTTAATAAGTAAATGACGGGACCCCCACAGGCTCGCGTTAGATGTTTTACCTAAGCTTGCAAAATATAATAAAAGCTGCATGTTTATGTGTGTCCGGATATACAAAAAGATACCAGAGGAATTTAAAATATTAAATAAAAGATTGTTCAAAAGTAAATTATATAAATGGTTATCTGCTAATAGTTTTTACAGTGTCAAGGAGTTTCTAGAGCATAAAATCGGACGATGACAGTGGTTGTATATAAAATATTATTATCTTATCTTATGAAACAATCATTTAATACTGAAAGTATATTTTTATTATAAAAAAAAAACAAATATAACAGATTCTCGGGATTATCGTCATATCCATATTAGTGATATCGTCTCAAACAGCACCCAAGTTCCGATCAATGATCATAACTGACTTTAAAAAGGAGAAGGTTCTCAATTTTGTCTTATTTTTCAGTAGACTTCAATTACGTGGAATCCAAGAAGGGGTCACAACTAATTCTCATTAACAACTACACCTATGGTCGTCAGGCAAAGAACAAAAATACTACTCGTTGGAGCTGTTCTACTCACAACAATAAGAAGTGCAAGGCGAAACTCGTCACCAATGCTGAAAATCAAATTATTTCGAGTAATTATGAACATAATCATCCTTCGTGTAAATACATCATAAGTAATGGGAAATATTTTCGGATATAACTATTGTACTAACTACTAAAGCAGAATGCACTAATATGTGGCACGAATACTTCGATCAGAGGTCACCGTGGGCCAAAACACATGCACACGATACGACTCTGGTATCGGACGATCCTGCCAGCAGATGTTCATGGTTCGACGAGGCAAACGTGAGTCGACCAGAAATTGTAATGGCTCTTCAACTTCGATCGGGACACATTCCAATGAACAGCTTTGCATTCCTTATCGGCTGTATGGTCGTGACACTTACCATATCTAATGGAGTGCGTCCGAAATATTTTTCCGTAGACTTCAAATACATTGAGTCCCAGAAAGGGTCACAAATAATTATATAGATCGGACTAACTTACCTAGTTCTTAGTAGTTTGCACTCGTGCACAACTCGCTAATCACATTAATATGTTATTTGTGGTTCGGTCGCTGGCGCGCTCTCCTGACATCGACATCTGTCAAATCATTCTTTCAAAGCACAAAAACAGGACTTCACGATGACCGGGCATCGTATAGTCCCGTCATAAATGGCATAATACATACAGCATAACACAACCTTAGTAGGGTGTTAGATAAGGTAATCCAATACACATAAGTAGGTTGATTATCTGGGAAGGGCTGGGACGAGATTACTTCACATAATTAAGGATAGGACGTCACTAGGTAAGTTAGTCAGATCTACATATATAATTATGCTTCGTAATGTCGTCCTCATTTGTACTTTGTAGATGCTCAAAGAATGAAGTTGTTTAATCATTGAACATGGTAACTTATCATGTTACTAGCTTTTGCCCGCGGCTTCGCCCGCGTGTATGTCGGAATAATTAGTACATACCCTACGTGTTAATCCAGGATCTAAAACATCTGTATGCCAAATTTCCTCTAAATTCAATCAACCGTTTTTGCGCCAATCCGGAACATACATCCCGACAAACAACAAACAGACAAAAATTCTAAAAACTATAGTGTGTGCAACAGACTCGTTCAATCACTTCTTTTCAATTATGCAATGCACAGTTCTGACTTCGTTACTATTTTTAATCGACTTCAAAAAAAGGAGGAGGTTATCAATTCACTTGTATGTTTTTTTTAATGTTTGTTACCGTTACTCCGTCATTTATTAACCGATTTGAAAAATTATTTTTTTATTTGAAACGATTGGACTTCCAGATTAGTCCCATTTTTATTCAAATCCAGTTCTGATGATAGGATCCATGAGGAATTGAGGGAACTCCTCAAATATTATTGGCAAACACATAGTGATTTTGGTATTTTCGTCAACAAATCAAGCATTTGTATTCAGAAAGTATGATTTGGTGAAGTGGAATTGACGAAGAAGACCAAAGATGGCCACAGGAACTCACCAATGGTATATTTCACGGGTGGCGATAAGATATCTCGATTAAGATAGTTAAACGACTATGACGAAGCAAATTTAAATAAATGCTTCTGATGCAAATGGTACCATTGAACTCAGATCAGTAATAAAACAATGTATTCTAGCCGTGTTGGGGCTTATTGGAAATGTCATGAGATGCACTCTGGCTATAAATTATTTTTAACCGACTACAAAAAAGGAGGATGTACATCCACCCTTAACAAACGTCACGTAAGGCCGCAATATTGTCAAGGGTGTGACGGTACATGGAAATATATGATAAGTTAAGGAACCTACAAAGACCTACAAGCCTAACAGTCCCTAGCCTACCATATACTTAGTGTGTGATAAATAAATATATAGATAAGTACAGGATGTCTGCACCATGCGACCTAAGGTAACAGACGGATAGTAGACAGGAATACCAGGTTCGGGAAGGGTACACTCACTGCCAGTCACGCAGACTCACGAGACTGATCGGAGATGGCTAAAGGTGTCTTGGCCACAGTGAGGGGTAATGAGACAAGAATATAAAATTCAAATCTGATTTATTTACAAAATGTTCTGCTTATATACTAGTTTCTCTTAACACACACTATTATACTTAATTCTATGTGTCCTATGCGTGTAATATGCAACCAAGTCAATATTTTAACTGGACCGCATGAGGCAGGCAGAGTGCTGAGTCAATGTCCAAAGGTAACATTGAACATTCTGGCGACTCTCAGGAACGGGACTCCAATTGGTACAACTCGATGGTCTCGTATGGTCTGGCCTGGCCTTGTTCAGTTTGTTGTGACGGGGTGGGCACGCTGTGTGGAATGCCGTACCGTTGTGGAGTTTGTCGCGGGTGTGGTGGGCAGTTTGTTGGTTGCTGCATAGGTGGCGTAGTCTTCCTTCTTGCTGCAATGGTGGCTCGAAATTTGTTCAATACCTGTGGGCCGAAATAAATTAAAACACATGCTAAACTTATAATGACAAGTGAGGTGCTAATGCTGGCGATGTATGTATGTGATTGTAGTTGTTTCCAAATTGTGTTGTCTAGCTGAGTTTGTAAATTTGTTTCCGAAGTGAGTAAATGGTCGAAAACTCCCTTTGACTTGTCTAAAACTAATTCTTCCTTGGATATGTCTTTTATATGTGTTGGTAGGATTTGCGTATTAATGGAGAAGTTCGTCGTTTTGGAATAAGACGCTAGTACTGTTATAGTCGTTGTCCTTTTTGCAGCAAGTATGTTGTTTAGTGTTTTAATGACACAATTCTCAGAAATATAGAGAACTCCGACATCTTGTATCGTTATTTCTTGTCTTTGGCCGTCACACACAATCGATATGGCAACCGATTTTGTTGCAATGAAGAGCCAGGTGTTTTGCATGTATAATTGTTTCCATACAACATCTGTCGAAATTTTGAAGGTCTTTGACGTGCATTGGGTGTGGGTGTCGTTCTCTGTTCTGAAGAGTTGTTCAACTATGCAATTTTTATTTAATTGCATGTTCTTGACAGCTACGGGATAGCAGACAAACTCTGTGTTACTTTGAAGGCAGTCTTTAAATTCGTCTTGATTTAATTCAAAGTAGCGCTCGTTGTTGTAATCGAAACCCATGAATGTCTGCTGTATCGTTAAACACTCGAAAGATCCATCTGTTTTCCTTTCTGGAATTGGCGTTACGTGTATCAGAGTATACTTTGTGATGTCGTGTATTGGGAAGTACGCGTACACTCTTATGTGCGTAGTATTAACATTCATCTCTGTTTGTATTATCTGACCCTGAATAATTTTTAAGTTTGATGGTAGTTTTTGATTTGCCATTTGTATAATTTTGCTAATGTGTTTTGGTGTTAGTATACTGTATATAGTGGTTTTTTGTGTATAAATTTCAAGTAAGCCTTTATAATAGTCCATAATTTCGTTTATAAAATTGTTTGCTAACTCGTAGGTTTGCATTACTTGTATCTTGATATGATTTTTGTCAATCGATTTATACCAAACATTGTGGTTATTCATGAACGATATTGCTTCATTTAGTTTTGCTTGGAACTTCTCTAACTTCTTCTGGATTTGTTCTTCAGTTTGGTTTACACCTGCGATGGTGGATATCATTATCTTTGTTTGATGATTGGCAGCGTCTATAAGCTTCTGCTGATTGTTATTTAATGTTTCTATGTCCCTGTATACTTCATCATTTACTCCGAATACCGATGTTAAAAGTTGTCCCAAGAGACCTCGTTTCTTCCTAGTTTTCTTTATCTCTGTTAGGTATTCCTTTGTTGTCTCAAATTTTGCTTTTTCTTCATTTAAATGGTGATAAAATTCATTGCAATGCGTTTCATCCATGATGTATTGAGTGTCCTTACAAAGTTGTTGAAATTGTGTTGTTATTTTTTCGATCTTCTTTTGGTCTAGTTCCAAGCTTCCTCTCTCGTAATCAGTTTCAATTCTAAACGTTCCTCGATTAATAGTTGTGGTTCCAATGTCTTCAACGTATAGCCCTGGCTTTAAATTTTTTAATGTGTATGTGGGCGTAGTCGATACGGTGCCGATTAATAAAATAAGCATTGTCTGAACTAGTAAACCCTTTAGCCAACTTTTCGATGATCGTATACCTTTTTTGTTTATTGTGGCTGTTGACATGTTACATTGCGTAGACGTTTGCATGTTTTTGCTAGTTGTTTCAATTTCTTCGTTTTCGTTCACAGGGAGCGGGATCAACGTGTGAATTGATCTTTTATGACAAGCGCCTGTTGATTTTTGAAGAGTTACCACTCTAACTACACCATCATTTCCCGGGTGTACTTCTGTGATTTTTGCTAATGGCCATTTACTTGGATTTATATTGTCGTCTTTTATTAGTACTACCGTTCCAATTTTAGCATTTTCATGTGCTTGTTTCCATTTGTATCTTTGCTGTAGTTGATGAAGATAGTCTTTTGTCCAACTGTTCCAAAAATCTTTTTTCATTTTTTGAATCTGCTTCCATCTGTTAACTAGGTCAGTATTGATGTTTTCGAGCGGGTTTGGTACTCCTACTGCTTCTCGGCCAATAAGAAAATGGCTTGGAGTTAGTATTGTGTTGTCATTAATATTTTCGGTTTGCGCACACAATGGTCTTGAATTCAAACACGCTTCAATTTGGTGTAGAAAGGTTGTCATTTCCTCGTATGTTAGTGTCGAATCCCCGATTACTCGACGTAAATGATGTTTCACTGACTTTACGCCAGCTTCCCAGATGCCACCGAAATGTGGTGATGATGGAGGAATGAAATGCCACTGTGTTCCTATATTCGTCATTGCGTTTTGAAATTCCGGCGATTGCGTGATTTGTAATATTTCTTGATGTAAAAGGTTGGCTGCTCCTACGAAGTTTGTTGCATTGTCACTGTACATGTGTAACACGTGACCTCTTCGTGCCATGAATCTGCGTAGCGCAGCGATAAATGTTTCTGTTGTTAAATCTCCCACCAATTCTAGGTGCACTGCTTTTGTTGCTAAACATACAAAAACAGCAATGTATGATTTATAAGACTTGTGTCCTCTCCCTTTCATGGTTCTTGTTTGTATTGGTCCCGCATAATCCACTCCAGTATAAGTGAATGGGTAGGATTGCGTTACTCGTGCTTTTGGCAGTATTCCCATTTTTTGTGAGTTTGTGTCTGCTTTGTATCGTATGCACCTCACACATTTGTTAATTATACTCTTTACTTTTCTTGTTCCACTAATGATCCAGTATGTTTGTCGTAAATAAGCCATTGTTAATTTGTTCCCACCATGCAAAGTTTTTGTATGTGCGTCTTGTATAATTAATGACGTTACGTGATGGTTATATGGTAAAAGTATTGGATGTTTTTGATTGTAAGGCAAATTGGAGTTTTGTAATCTGCCTCCAACTCTAAGTAGTCCGTCCTCGTCTATGAACGGATCTAAAGTGGATAATGTTTTATTTTTCTTCAAGGGTTGTCCACTTTGTATGGTTTTCAATTCATCTTTGAATTCCTGTTGTTGTATCTTCTGAATTATTCGTTTTACTGTCACGTTTAGTTCATTACTAGTAAGTAGCTTATTTGTTGATTGTTTGTTTGTAAATCTGTAGCAGTAAGATAACACTCTTACCATTTTATCTAAACTGGAGAATCTATTCCAGAGATCATTATTTTCAATCTCAGTTGTAGTTGTATGACACACTTTGATTTCTTGGTTCGTCTGCGGCATACCTTTCGTGATAGGAATCTGGTTGGTTTTTAACCAATGTGGCCCGTTCCACCACAGTGAATAGTTAATCAATTTTTCCGGCTCAAGACCTCTTGAAACGATATCAGCCGGGTTATCAGCAGAAATTACATGGTTCCATTCTGCGTTTGGTAAAAGTTGTTTAATTTGAGACACCCTATTGGCTACGAACGTTTGCCACCGTTCTGGCTCTCCTCTTATCCAGCCTAACGTGATCATAGAATCCGTCCAACAAAATATCGTAATGTTCTTGCAGATAAGCGCTTCTTTTACTTTTTCCATTAAACCGGCTAGTAGCAGTGCAGCGCATAACTCAAGTCGAGGTAGAGTAGTTTTTTGTTTCTTTGGCGCCACTTTCGATTTTGCTTGTAATAATGTAACGTAGTAAATGTTATTGATTTTTACGCGGCTGTATACCACCGCTCCGTAAGCTTTTTCGGAAGCGTCGCTGAAACCGTATAGCTCAATTTCTGTGCTGTCTGTTATGTAACACCATCGTGGTATTTTAATTTCTTCTATGCTTTTAATTTGGTTTTGTAATTCAACCCATTTTTTCTGGATTATGTCATCAACAGGTTGATCCCATCCTATCTCGTTCGTCCAGAGTTCTTGTATGAGCAGCTTCATTTTAATAATAATTGGCGCTAACCAGCCCAAGGGATCGAATATTTTCGCAACTTCTGACATAATAAATCTTTTCGTTGGTTTTTTATTTTCCGTTATAGTTATCTGGAAATGAAAACTGTCTTCCCGTGGTGACCATATTATGCCCAATGACTTCCTGGACTCGTCTAACGGTAGTTTGAGCAGTTGATCGTCTTTGTCTTCCACTGGTATATTTTCCAGTAGCTCTGAACTATTTGAGGACCATTTTCGTAGTTTGAAACCGCCCTTGTTTAACATGGTTATTAACTGACTCTGTAACTCTTTAGCTGCGCTTTCCTGGGAATCTCCGGATAAAATATCATCCACGTAGAAATCTTGTAAAGTAGCTTGACTTGCAATTGGGTAATTGTTTTGTTCGTCTATCGCAAGTTGTTGCAATGTTCGTACCGCAAGATAGGGGGCACTAGTTGTACCGTAGGTTACAGTTGTAAGTTCATATTCACTAATTGCGTGTTTTGGTGAAAATCTCCATAGTATCCTTTGATGTGCGTAGTCTAATTCGTTAATTTTTATGAAACGGTACATTTTCATAATATCTGCCATAAAGGCAAACTTGTGTTTTCGCCATCGTAGAAGTATAGTGGATAAGTCTTGTTGTAATCGTGGTCCTTTATACATATTGTCGTTAAGGCTTATTTTTGTGCTGCTTTTACTGCTCGCATCAAAAACCACGCGTAGTTTTGTAGTTAATGAGTCTTCTTTGATTACTGCCTGATGTGGTATGTAGTATTTTCCTGAGTTGTAGTTCGTTGTACCTACTTTTCTCATATGACCCATTTGTAGGTATTCATTCATGAAGTCAATGTATTGTTGTCGTAAATTTTCATTTTTTGCGAACTGTCGTTCTAATTGTAGTAGCCGTGCAGCGGCTTTCCTGCGTGATTCACCGTTTAAGTTTAAGTTTACGTTTGCATCTTTTAAAGAAAGTCGTACTGTGTAAGTTCCGTCTGGGTTTCTTATTGTTGTTTCTTTATAGTAGTTTTCGCAGGTCTGGTCATCATTTGTAAGTTCGTAATTTTGTGGAATTTCTTCTAATTCCCAAAATTTGGTAAGTTGTCGTACATCTTCGGTGCAAGCCACCATACTGAGTATTTTAACTCCATTCTTTGTTTCATTGGGATAAAATCCGGATAAAATCCACCCTAATTCTGTATTCTGAGCGATAATTCCGTCCCTTAGTCTTTCGAAACCCTGTAGTAATATTCTGCTGTATTCTTGGGCACCTAATATAATATCAATAGGTCCCTTTTTATAATAAGTTGGGTCTGCTACAAGTGCATTATCCAAGATTTTTTCTTGTAATTGTTGTAGATCATTCCTTGGTAGGGAACTTGTTAGCTTTGGTAGTACTATTAGCGTTACTGGTAGTTTGTAATCGCTGGAATACCTTGGTTGTAGAGTAATGTTGATTGTGTAGTTTGACGTTTTTGGTTTTTCATCTCCGATACCTTTTATTTCGGCTTGGATTTTTTGTCGTGGGTATGATAACAATTGTGCTACTTCTTCAGTACAGAATGACGCTTCTGATCCTTGATCACACAATACTCTCAGCAACTGCGGCATCCCGTCATACGCGGTAGTTCTTACTATGGCAGTAGCTAGTAAAGTAGTGTTTGTAGCGTCAGTATTTGTTGCAGATAAGTTCGAAGTCGCTATATTTTGTGCCTTCTCTGTACCTGTATTTTTTGGTGCGTATTTTTTAGCGTTGTCATTGTTTTGAAACGGCCTAGATTGATGCAATAGAACGTTGTGACCCTTATGTTGACAAATTTCGCATTGTTTATAAACTGCACTCACACATTGTTTCTGATCATCGTGATTTAAGCAACGTTTGCACATTCTTTTTTGCGCGACAGCCTTGTATCGATCGTTGACGCATAACGCCTTGAAACTAGGGCAGTGATGAATAGTATGGTCGTTATTTTGACAAAACCAACAACGTTTATATTTTTCCGTTGTCTGTCTGTCCCGTGATAGTTGCTTGTTTGTATATGATGTAGATCCGTCAAAAGACTTAAGGCAATTGAAACGGTTTTCCATAAATTTCATCATCTCGTCAAAGGATTGTATTTTATTTCGGTTTTGTAGTTGATCTTCATACTTCGTATTTGTCTCTTCATCCCATTTTCTACTGACTATTCTTATCAATAGCGGGCCCCAAGACGATGTGTTTATGCGTTGATTTTTTAGTGCCTCAAGACATTCATTTACAGTGTCATGCATGTCTCGTAATTGTGCCGCGTTAGCTCGTTGCATTTTAGGCAAATCTAATAGTTTGTCAATAAATTTAGTAGCGATCATGCGCTCGTCTTCATATCTCTGCGTCAGCAACTTCCAAGCTGTTTCATAATTTATTTCGCTTATTGTTAGATGACGTATTAATCTTGCTGCGTCGCCTTTTACGTGTGTTTTTAGGTACTGCATTTTTTCTGTTGAAGAAATCGATTTATCTTCGTGAATAATTTTTCTAAATAAGTCTTGGAATGTGTCCCAAGAGTCATAGTTCCCCGTGAATATGGGAATACTTATTCGTGGAAGTTTTCCCGAGGATTTTGTCGTAATAACTTTTTCATCTGAGATTTGAAAGATTCTTTCTTCCAATAACTCCGTAGTAATTTCATAATCTTTCTGCGTTTTTTCGAAACAAGTATCTCTGAAGTAGCTGTTGTCCAGTGTACTTTCGGCTATTAGTAGTTCGATGTGAGTTTCTTCGATTTCTAGCCATTGTTTTTGTAATGTTTGTAATAGTGTTTGTAAGTGCCATAGCGGCTTATTTTGTATTACAGATTCCTTAGCCTGAGATATTTTCTTAGCTATCTGTGACATTCGGAATAGCTGTATAAATAGTTTTGGGCTACTGACTCCATCCTTGTCTTCCTCTTCATCTAAAAGTCGTGGTTCGTAGACACTTTGTACATGTTGTAGCCTTTCTTCGCATTTTTCGAGGTACTCGATTCCTTCGTCGTAACATTTTTTAATGTTGTCAAAGTAGTTTGTAGTCATATACTTATGAGTTGATAACACCTCCTGTTCCTGTAGTCTTGTATGGTTTTCTTGAACTCGCTGAAAAACTTGGTATAAGGTTTTTTTTCTCTCATTGATGTATTTTTCTGTTTTTCTTGTGGGCGAGTCTTTTTTTATGTTTGTCAATACTCTTCTGATCTCGTTGTAATCCGCTTCCTGGCTCTTGATTAATTCGTTAATTTCCTGTATCTCCATTGTGCTCTTCTTTCTTCTTCCCTAACGCCCTACCCTACTCTAACAGTCAAGTCCGTACTAGTGGTATCTGCGCTCTTGTTATATTTGTGCGACTTCTCAATCAGCTGGTGAGACCCGCTTGTGGGAGGCCAGTGACCGATCCGCAACGAGAGGCTTTCCGACAGAATACCCTAGTACAATGTTCTTCAGATTACCGAAAACTGTTGCTTTGTTGAGCACACCAGCCCCCAGTTCTCCAAAATGTCAGTCTGTCAAAGTCTATCCCTACTCTGGGCAAGGGGAACCGCGTGATTCAAATGCTCGAAGGACCAAAATGTACATCCACCCTTAACAAACGTCACGTAAGGCCGCAATATTGTCAAGGGTGTGACGGTACATGGAAATATATGATAAGTTAAGGAACCTACAAAGACCTACAAGCCTAACAGTCCCTAGCCTACCATATACTTAGTGTGTGATAAATAAATATATAGATAAGTACAGGATGTCTGCACCATGCGACCTAAGGTAACAGACGGATAGTAGACAGGAATACCAGGTTCGGGAAGGGTACACTCACTGCCAGTCACGCAGACTCACGAGACTGATCGGAGATGGCTAAAGGTGTCTTGGCCACAGTGAGGGGTAATGAGACAAGAATATAAAATTCAAATCTGATTTATTTACAAAATGTTCTGCTTATATACTAGTTTCTCTTAACACACACTATTATACTTAATTCTATGTGTCCTATGCGTGTAATATGCAACCAAGTCAATATTTTAACTGGACCGCATGAGGCAGGCAGAGTGCTGAGTCAATGTCCAAAGGTAACATTGAACAGAGGAGGTTCACAGTTCTTCGGAATCTTTTTTATTATGGTTCCCCGATTACTCGAAGACGGCTGGACCGATTTGGAAAATTCTTTTTTGATTGAAAGGGTATACTTTCCAGGTGGTCCCATTGTCATCAGGTCAGGATCTGATGATGGGATCCTGGAGAAATTGAGGGAACTCTTCAATATAGGCACACCTATAGCAATTTTGGTATTTTTTATAGTAACTTATGCATTTGCTCTCAGAAAGCATCATTTGGTGAAGTGGAACTGATGACGAAGACCACAGATGGTGAGATGGCCACTGGAACAACTCAATAATAAGTATTTCATGGGTTGCGATTCCATTACTTTAAAATTATTGCTAAGCAATAGAAGCTCATCACAATGCATATGGTGAAGTGGAGCTGATGGTGAAGTACCAAGAGAACTCCTCAACAATTAACGTCCCTGCATCGGGAAAAGCAATGTTTTGTAAAAGGTGATGAGCAGTTGTCATTAGGCTATTGTAATTCAGATAAATTACAAACGGATCCACTGAAAAGTGAAAAATAAAAACAACCGACTTCCAAAACAAACACTACAAAGTGAAAAGTAACTTTAATTTCGGAAGTCAGTGGCAAAAACCTAAAATACAGATCCAAAGACATCGACTTTCGAAAAAGTATTAGTACCGAGGTTCGAGTTAATATGGCAGCGCGTTAAAATTTTTCCTTACTGTTCCTTACTGTTCTTACGGTCCTAGTGTTCCTTACTTGTTTTAAAAAACTAAGAGTGACAATTTTTATTATTTCCTGAGGCAAATATTGCCAAGTTTCAAGTGTATTAACCAAAGGAATAAGATTTTTCATATAATCTGTATCCCCTCTTTTCATCCCCACAGGGGTGGAATTTCGAAAAATCGTTTCGGATTTTGCCATAACTGAAATCAAAGATTTTTTATACCAATTTTTGAGTTAATCAAGCCACACAGTAAAATCTTCCTCTTAAAAATCTAATTACCCCTTTTCACCCCGTCAGTGGTAGTTTTGAAAAACCAATATTAAGAAACTTTATTACTTAATTAGGCAAATATTCGTGCCAAGTTTCAAGTTTATTAACCGAATGAATAAGATTTTTCATCTAAACTATACCCCCCTTTTCACTCCCAAAGGGGTGGAATTTAAAAAAAATCTTTTAGGATATTTCCATAACATGACTCAAAGATTAATCATACCAATTTTCGAGTAAACCAAGCTACGCAGTAAAATACTCCCCTGTAAAATTGACAACCTCTTTTCACCCCGTCCGGGGTAGATTTTCGGAAAACCTTGATACAGGTTATTCTTTATTTTTGAACTTAAGTACAAATACTGAGTTTCGAGTTAATCGGAATGCGTGTTAAAATTCTTCCATACAAATTTTGACACCCCCCAATCCCCCTCGTGGGGGTAGTTTAGAAAAACCAAAATTGACAAAGTTCATAATTTACTAAGATAAGTATTTAGGCCAAGTTTCAAGTTTATTAACTCTAGGAATAAGATTTTTCAAACAAACGAAATCCCCCCTTTTTACCCCCTTAAATGTCGAATTTCCAAAAACCCCTTCATAGTGTTCCCCTACATGATAAAAGGAAGCCGTGTGCAAAATTTCACGTTCCTAGTCCCAGTAGTTTCGGCTGTGCGTTGATATGTCAGTCAGTCAGTCAGTCAGTCAGTCAGTTTCTCCTTTTATATATATAGATTCTAAGTTTGTTACTATTATACATTTATTTCTATTTAACAATCAGTCTTCCATTAAGGTAAATGGTTACCTAACTTATAGTGTATAATCTAATTACTATTAGTTTTGTCAACACCCTCTATAGAGCACACAGCTTGTGCAAAAGCATTAGGATCATTAACTATTGGTCTCTTACAAAAGCGAGCAAAGGTTGAGGAATTTGTTGTCCAGCCAGCAGCTTTTCTTATAACTTCATAACGATACCTCCTTCAGAGGCCTTTGAGGTAGAAGCATGTCTGGTGCTGTGTGATATGAATTTAGAAGTATCTATTCCACTGCAACTTAAAATTTGTTTTATCCATCTACTAATGGTTGCAGAAAAGGTTTTGTTATAGTTATAATTAATGATTTACAATCTTGTCTTATACTCTTAGTAGATCTAGATAGAACAAAAGAGTTGTGGCAGATAGATAAATTCTCTTTAAATAATGTTAGTATCAAGTTGGGTTGAGATCTACCTGGTGAAGAAGTTTTAATTATGTCTGGAATCTTTATGTTGATATTATCTCCATTATAAGAAATGTTATCTATACTAATGAGTGATAAGGTCTGAATTCTGGTGCAGTTACAAGAGCTAGTAAGCTCACAAATTTGTTTGTTAGTAATTCTACGAGTAAACCAAGGGTTTCATTAGGAAATAAATTAGATAGATAATCCAAAACAATACTGGGGTCCCAAATTATTTCATATTTGGGGTTCTTTGGTCTTAATTTAAATATACCCCTAAAAACCTTGACACTATCATCTATGTCAATGTTGGGGCCTAAAATTAAGGAAATTGCTGACCCAGTGGTATTGAGTGAACTATATGACAATCCTTCATTAAACTTAGTGGTTAGAAATGATATCACCATGGGGACTGAGCCTAGGGGGTCAATATTTTGGTTCTGACAGAAGGGGATCCACTGATTTATAGCAGACTCATATTGTTTTCTTGTTTTGCTGGACAAGGAAGCTATATCAATTAGCTATATCAATTGAAGGGAGCGGTATTCCTCTTCTCAGGAAAGCGTCCCTGATAATGCGGCAGCAATCAGTGTGAGACTCCTGTGGAGTGGGTGTGGATCCCTGAAAGGAGACAGTAAGTCATGGCGAGGTTCTAGTATTATTTTTTCTGATATAACCATGGAGTCAAATAAAGGAAACCATGGTTGTGAAGGCCACTACGGAACTACAACAATGCTTGTCGCTTTTTCTCTTTTTATTTTCTGTAGCATCTTGCTTATTAGTGCAAATGGAGGGAATGCATAAAACTTCCTCATTCAGTTTTGGTGGGTTCAATAGGCTACAGATCATGGGTGTTTCATATTTCCTTAAGAAGTTTTGCTTCGTCTCCACGTTTAGTCCATTTATCATAATTGCTGACCACCTTGTGGCCAGACTGACATGCAGTTCCATAGGTGAAGAAGCTAACTGTACCGCGTCATCCTCGAGTAGATTTTCAATACTTGAAGCTAAGACTTCAGGTTGGGGTATAGATACCATTTCACTGTCAGCCTCCTTCTGGTTGTCTTTAGTAGGTGAAACAGGACGGCTGTACGTGGACAAGAGTGACGGAGTAGGTGATAATTGGCGGCATGGAGTACAGCTATTCAGAGTCCAGCTGCGTCGGCTTCGGTCACGTGACTCACGGCTTCTCGAACGTGTTCGACTGAAGCGTGTTTGTATGGAGCGTGTTTGACTGTAATGTCTTCCGCTGAACCGGGCTTCGTAGTCATCTACGAAGAGCAACAAAAGTTAGGTTCCAGACTGCTTGAATCTAAATCCACGGCTAACCTCTCGTGATAGCTCTAGGGATGCAGTAGGGACGTGTTTTTTAATTAACACTGAACTTAGAGACAACCGGCTAACGGAAAAGCCCAGCGACGGACTAAAAGCTTTTGTGATGTCGTGCTTTTGTAGGTATACGGCACAGTTATTGATCTCATGGTTAACCTCTCGTGAAAACTCTAGAGACTGCTGTGCGTATTACGGCATCCAAGGTAATTTTAGGAAAATTATTTAAACTAACGACAAATTGGTAGGTATATCGAAAAACTTACCAGACTTTCGATGACGACTCCGCTTTCGCTTCTTCAATCGATTTTCCAGCTCTCGCAGACGTTTGTTCATCTCCTTCATTTCCTCGTCTCGTTTTCGTCGATGTTTTCCTATCTTGTTAATTTTTTTCTGAATTTTTTAACGGAAACGTGATCTGATCTGTGCGCGGCACAAAAAGTACAATGATTTGACAGATATCGATGTCAAGAGAACGCGCCAGCGACCGGACCACAGATAACATATCTTTAAATAAATTGATTAGCGAGTTGTGCACGAGTGCAAACTACAAAGTACAAATGAGGACGAGATTACGGAGCATAATTCTTATAACTATGCTTATATTCGCTATCATAGCAATAAGGAATGCAAGGCTAAACTTGTCACTGATGGCGAAAATTAAATTATTTCGGCTAATTATTAACGTATCATCCTGCAAGCAAATATGTTCGGAAATCATCTGCAAGGCTTGACTTAGATATACAGGCTGTTTGGGTGATGGGTGCAAAGCCTGAAGGGGATGATATCTTAGACCATTTAGAACATATTAATCTAAACTTGTCTTAGACGAAGTTTGTTCCTTTTTTTTGAACCTCTAAGGTTTTTAACAATAATACCCATTTTTTTCAATTGATTGCTAATAGTGTTCAGTAAAAGTTGTTATGTTATTATTTTTTATTTATGTAATGTGTGATTACTCAAACAAAATAACTTCCAAGCATTTATGTCATCAGAGAAACATTCTACGCAATATTCAAGTTTAAGAAACTTTTAAAAATCATGAAAATGTTTTTCTTACGGCATGATAAAAGAATAAATAAAATAGCCTCAGTTGTTCGAACCTTTCTAAAACAAGCTTGGTTATTGTCCTTTCTTTTGAGGTACTATTTACGCAGATGTCTCATCAACTCTTGGAATTAGGGTGTACAAAGCAACTTTTCGACTTCGACTCTCAGGTAGCATCTAGTGAATAGTTTTATTCAATAGAAAAATCAGCTTAGTTGCTGAAGACATAAAGTCGTTATTTATTGACACTAGTCAGAATCAGTACCCGAGTAGTCGGGTGGGTTCGTAAACATCTTCGGACTCTCAGTCAAGTTACGACTGCCCTTGTAACAAGATGTTTTAATTGCAAATACGTATTGTGCGCTGCTTCGCGTGTTGAATTTGGAGTTTTTTAAGGTGAGCCTAGCCCTAGCTGTGAGCTCCTTCACTGATTTTGGAGTTTTATTTGTGTGATCAATCGACTATGGCTACTTTTTCTAATAAAGAATATGTGGATATCGTCTTCATGTATGGCAGAGCTGATGATAATGGATCTTTGGCACGACGGATGTACCAAGCGCGATATCCGAATCGCAAATTACCTAATGTCAGAGTGTTTTACAACACATTTCGTTGGCTTTCTGAAGTTGGAATCCGTCACGCGGAACCTGGAGTCAACTCAAACTCAAAGCATTTATTTCAAATAAACCAATTACAGGCACTTTTGAAGTGTCAAAGAGTTGGTCAGTTAGTCAGAAAGTTGAAGAGCCCATTCGCGCGTGCTTTGTTGAGGTGCCCATTCCAAAGCGAAGATCTCTATGGAGAAGAACGAGCAAGAAACTCCACGGACACTTTTAAATCAAAATTTTGGTTATAATATCATTCATGTTGAAATTAAATATGTGAGAATAATGTAGAAAGACATGCACGTTAAAAGCGTCCGCAACAAAAAGATAAAAACCAAAAAAGATTCAAAAATTAAAATAAGCCATGGCAGCTAAGAGATGACCAGTCCCTACTGACGGCGCCCGTTCACGAACTTGACGCATGGATCAGCACCATGCAGCACAACCATTTTGAAGGGAACTTAATGATCCAACACACACGCCACCACCAGCTAGACATTTGATTGAGCATGACATACTCTCAGTCGCTAGGGCAAATTCAAGTCAGTGAAAGACGTACCCAGTTAATGGTAGCTTTAAAGTAGGTAGGTACATAGTGCTCACATATGTGTTATGCATTTATATGATACAATACTAAGAGATTGAATCTATATAATGCAAAGATAGTTTTTACAATCTTCAGGAGCTCCAACAATATTTTCGAATGCTAGTCAATTAGTTTCTGCACCCTTGTGGTGCAGGACCAGCATTGAGCCAAGCATTTTTGTCAGCGATGTAATCCCCCAACTTATAATATGCTTGGCTGCATAGTGTGTGTTTTATAGAAGATTTAAAATTCGTTTCATCCAGTTGGAGAATATGGGGAGGTATTTTATTGTAACATTTTAAACAGTACCCCATGAAGGATGAGTCTACTTTAGCTAGTCTGAAACCTGGTTAAACTAATTGGTCCCTTTTTCTAGTCCTATAATTGTGTCGTTCACCTTTTTTACTGAAAAGATTTAGATTTTTCCTTACGTACATGATGTTTGATGACAACCCGGTAAGACATGACCCAAGTGTCGCGGAAGACATTATTGCAGCTTTTGATGCAGATCCTACTACGAGCGTCAGAGTAGTAGCTTGGAACCTCAACACTTCGGTATGGAAGGTGTGGAATACGATGCACGGAGAAAACAAATATCCTTTCCACGGCACTGGTGTACAAATGAAGGTCCCCCACGAAGGATTTAGTTCTGTCGCTTTTTGCTAAATAGTGACATTGAAGATGCATGGTTTTTAAAATCCATCTTGTGGGCCCAACAAAAATGTTGTTTTATTGATCTGTTCAAAAATGACATTTTTCATACTCAGTTTGCTTTGTACATCTTAATTCCAAGAGATGATGTGACATCTGCGTAAATAATACCTCAGAAGAAAGGGCAATAACTAAGCATGTTTTTAAAAAGGTAAATAACTGAGGCTATTTTTAATTTTTTTAATTATGCCATAAACAAAACAATATCTTAACTTTTTTAAAGTTTCTTAAACTTGAATATTGCGTAGAATGTTTCTCTGATGATACAGATGCTTGGAAATTACTTTGTTTGAGTAATCACACATTACATAAATAATAACATAATTACTTTTACTGGACACTATTAGCAATCAATTGAAACAAAATGGGTATTATTTTTAAAAAACTTACGAGTTTAAAAAAAAATGGAACAGACTACGTCTAAGACAAGTTTAGCTTAATATGTTCTAAATGGTCTAAAATATCTTCCCCATCAGGCTTTGCACCCATCTACCAAACACCCTGTTTATTTTTTGTTATTTCTTTCTTTTAATTGTATTAGAATTTGTTTATGATTGATTCTTTAACTGCATTTTAATATGAATAAATAAATAACTTAATATTTTTTTTAAACATCATTAGGTATTGTTTCTTGATTTTTGTTCTGAACCATCCTTCATGCTTGTGTTGTTTAAGATTTTCTATCTTCAACATCATTATCTACGGCCTGTTGTCGCCCACTGCTGAGCATAGGCCTCTCTTTTCATGTGCCAATCCCCACGCTTCTGTACCAACCTCATCCAGGTTCTACCCGCGATCGTAACAATGTCGTCTGCCCATCTCGCCGCCGCACTATGGGACCAAACAGTATTTTCCGTCTCAAAAATGGTTGAGACAAAAATCGTGTTACTGAAATCGTTTTGATTGTGTTACATTCATAGATAATAGAACTATCCGCAACGAAAGTAAAAAAAAAATTGAAAAAATGTTTTACTTTCATAAAATTGCATTCAAACTTTATACTCTGAAAATTTCATATTAACTAGACTACTCGTTATAGAAGTTCAACTTAAGATACTTTCTATGTCTTTCAATGGAATATATTAGTATTATACATTTTTGAATTGTTCAAGATCTCTAGTTTACGACTATGTTATGTTTTTATGACATATATTTTTTTCTGTTTTTTTTTAAATTTAATTTTTAAACGTCATAAGGAAATTTTACGTCTTTCTAATTTTCAAGTGGAGGTTTTGTTGTTACCGATGGCTCCCGACGTCGAGTTAATGACATTTTAAGATACCTTACTTATTCAGTGTTACAGGGAAATAAAATAAACCTGCGTCATTACTGCGCCATTTCGAGCTAGAAGCCGAAATGTCGACCGAAAAATATTTTCTCATGATATTTTTTTTTTGCGGTGAACATTTTAACCATACGTATGATAAAAATTATGTTGCATAGTTTTTATCTATTGTGGTAATTATAATCAGTATTAGAGTGAGAACTGTTCTTATCAATTTTCTCATTGGTTTTGCACAAGTTACTGAAGCTAGGGTCCTATAAATACTCGGGTTTTCAGCATGTTCATCAATGTGTCCGGATACTTTCTTTGAGTAACTGTGAAACTGCAAAAATAATAAAATTAAAAATGAGTGAATTCGTTTGTTTTCGACGCGATATATGTGCTCAGATAATAAGCGGGAAAAGTACTTCAGATATTGAAAAATATTTGTTGGACAATTTCCATTTATCAACAACAGATGTGAATACGGTTATGCAAAGTGTACAAAAAAATTTGATTACGATTTGTAACCAAAAATGGGTGAAAGCTCAAAGAAAACAAGATCGCTTGGAGAGCCAAAACACAAATTGGTTAGATGGTGAGTTTATAGTTCCATTAAATTCGTGCAGTACTTCAACATCTGGTAATTCTGAATTGAATACATCTGGAGAACGTGGTAGACCAACAAAACCGTATGACGCGTGTTCGGAGAGTACGAAAAAACGTAAAAACATGGAATTACTCAAGGAGTACGGAATGGAGCATGTGCATTACGCTTACGTACAAGGTTTACGATCAATGGGTGAAAATTATGAAGCTTTGATTGTGAGTATTATAAGAAATACAGAAAAGAACACATTGATAAACCTCGTCAAGGTTCTGGAAATAGTAATGACGGAAATACGGCAAGGAGATTTTTCCAAAACTATCAATGTTCTGCAGAAATTACAGGTATCGATGAAGAGTTTATCAAGAGATTATATATCATTCTGCAAACCATGTCATCGGGATTTTCTGTAAACGCAGTTAAGTTTGGTGACTATGCGCTGGGGACTGCACAGTTATACGTGAGTAAATATAACTGGTACTATATGCCATCTTCAGTCTATAAAATTCTTATACGTGGTGCCAAAATAATAGAGCATTTTGCAGTTTTGCCAATAGGCCAATTATCGGAAGATGCTCAAGAAGCTCGTAATAAAGACTATAAGAAATATCGGTTAAATCACGCTAGAAAGTGTTCCAGGTCAGCCACAATGGAAGACGTTCTGCACATACTGTTGTATACTTCTGATCCCTATATATCTAGCTTAAATAGAACCAGTACTATGATACCAAAAGAACTACTTAACGAAGCTAAGGAGCTTTTAATATTGACAAGTGATGAGTAGATTAATGTTTTTGTTGTCACGGATAGGATTTCTTTTTTAGTTTAAAATTATGTCATAATCTTTTTGTTAACTTCTTAATAATTTTATTTTCATGTAACGTAAGAAAATAATTCATAAAAGAATTTAATTTAATTTTTGTGTGAAAAATTTCAAAAGTTTATATTTGATTTTTTTTTCCTTAATAAATCTACTTTTTAAAGTAGCAGTGTTTTATTTATCTAATAGCATAACTATTCAGGCATACGTACACAAAATTTCAATACAAAATATTAAAAAACTAAAAAGTTACGGATTTTTGAGATGAAATGCACAGGTTCGTCCCATACCGGACGACCGACGCGTACTCTTCCAAATTTTCTATACTAACACCTAATTTATTACAGGGCTCTTCGAAACTATGAATCATGCTCTTGAGCGAGGTGGCAAAAAAAGACGTTGCTGTAGCTGTTACAAAAAACTAAGAGAAACATTGGATAGTAAACAGGCTTCCAAGAAGACGAAAAGAATACATTCTTATTGCATCCAATGTAATCAAAATATGTGTTTGCCATGCTTTAATAAAATACATTTGTGTCAACGATTGTCCTGACTAACTGATGTTTTATTATATTCCCTTTATGCGCACAGTAGAAAAGTTAGCAAATGAGTATACTATTGAATCAAACGAAAATAATATTGTTTTAAAAAGTATTCTAGGTGCTAATTCTAAATGCGGTAGCCGGTACTTCTAGGCCATATTGGTAACCTAGGTATATTGTTTAAACTAGTAAAAGATTCGGTTCTTAATCTCGTTTTTTTTTCAGATTATGACATAAGATTCGTTGAATCCGAAAGAGGCCAGGCTTTGCTTCTTTGCCAAGATTACACCTTCTCATTCCGTCGACAACTGTCTCGAAAACAAGGCGCTCATCAATGGGTGTGCACGTCTTACAACAAACTTAATTGTAAAGCGGAATTTCAATTAGATGATGATAAGAAAATTTTATCCAGACGTGGATATCATAATCACCCGCCAGCCATGTATTATGTTTGTGATGGTATTTTTAAGAGAATGTAACAATAATGTGTGCATGTGATAATATGTGAGTGTTTTGTGTGTGTGTGTGTATATAAGGATATACATCATACATCTAACAGAACCTGATGGAGAGAGATCGTGGAAACGAGCTATGATTACACCTGTAATTGGGCAGAGTTCATCGTGACCACGACCGCTCTCTCAAGATCGAAGCGAAGAAGATATATTTATAAGGATTTTAAAATTAAGAACTTGTAATTGACACGTTACAGTTGCGTAAATTCCCTGTATCCACGCTTAATTTTAGGATTATTATAGTTGTCTAGATGTTTTGTGAATTAAACTACTTACTTAGACAACTATCAGAATTAAATTAAATAATATTATAAGGTGGCAATGGCTAAGGTGGTTTAGAAAAAATAAAATGCATACAAAAATTATTTGCTTTTTTCTACTAAAATCAATAACGCCCATAACCCTTTACAATGAATTTAATTTTTAAGATTGGTAGAGGTACCAAGTATGAAAGAGGACACTAAATAAATTGGGATACGGGCAAGATGATAAGTACCTACCAACTTTTGTGTCTTAGGTTTTTGATCAAAACTCACCTCAGAGGTTTCATGTGAAGTGATAAGTTATTTTGGGCTATAAAAGAAAGAAAGAAAATACGTTACGTACGACAGCCGGCGTTGACGTGATGACGTCGACCGGTGCAGCATATACTGAGATAAAAATAACAAAATAAAAGATAAAATAAATACAACACTCCGTTCCATCGGCAACAACTCAGGTGCCGCTGGCCTAAAGTAATCTGTGAGCGCAGTTGTCATAAACGATCTGTTTGACGTTGCTATGTGCTGTGCAACTATTTATCTACCAATTATTTTATTTATTTGGGACAAAAAACATGTTTAAATATAAATAGTATAATAGAAGTAAGAACGCATAACCCATAATATTGTTTACGAAATTATATAAAAAATAAGCTAAGTTATGGTACGAACCCAGTTGCATAATTATTTTGTTTTTTTTTCCAGCCATCAAGTTCATAAAATCACAAAAGGGCAGGCCATTGATAATGCTGAACGAGTTTACATACACTTTCGCGACTCGATCTGAAAAGAAAGGCACATTCAGATGGATCTGCACGTCTCATTTCCAAAGTAAATGCAAAGCCAGAATCGTGTTGGATAATAAGCAAAGAATCGTGTCGTCAGTTTTTGATCATAGTCATTCTCCGCCTAAGTATTATATACATAATGGGGAATATATTAAATATCGATAGGATATTGTACTTAGGGCTAATTTCACTATTGAAACTGAACGTGATCAAAACATCTAAACCGCATTCTAGAACTGTCAGTGTCAATACTCCATAACAATAATGACACTGATAGCTCTTGAACGCGGTTTAGATCTGCTGATCGCGTTCAGTTTCATTGGTGAAATTTGCCCTTAGTGACGTACCTATGTAAGTTTAATAAAAATATTGAAGTTTGGTTGTAAACTATTCTGAGTAATAAATGAAGGGTTAGAACCCTGTCTGAACCACTCAGAAGTTCGAGTAATTATTAATTAGTGCACTACTAGGGAACATGTTCTAAATGTTGTTTGTATCTTCAACGGCTATGTTTTTTTGTAAACTATGGGTATACAAATAAAATGTTGCTATCTACTATCAACCAGTGTTTTAATACCTAGGGTGACTTTAATATAGTGACTAAGAAGTCAAGAACCCCGAAACAAAACATGCAATTTAGCAAATAAGATTTCTTCAAACTAAGTATAGTAGTTTAAGCTGTGTCGGTTGTGGATCATACAGCCATGTATTTTTGCCCACAGTCCTTTATTATACATTATTTACCTTATAGTGGAAATTATAAGGACCTTAGAGTAAGTTTTTGACTGCTTCGTTGGTGTAGTGGTCGCAAGCGCTACTGCTGTGCATGAGGTCCTGGGTTCGCTTCCCGGGTCGGTAAAAGTATTATTGGGTTTTTACACCAGGAATTTCTCAGAAGCATCCCGGAGTCTGGATTTATGCCCGGTGGATGGCAATAGGCTCGGCCCCTATTACATGGGAATTAAACATAACTGGCGAAATCTGTGTGTTCTGTAGGTACACCTCTGCCTAATCCTTCGGGGAATACGGGCGTGATGTTATGTTATGTTAAAGTAATTGTAAAATAATGCAATCATCTACGTTTTTTATGTATTAATTCTAGACTATAAACATAACATTTTAATTTCAGACTACAAGTACATAAAATCAAGATTAGGAAAGCCGTTGATATTATACAAAGACTATACTTTTTGGCATCAAAGACATTTTCCCATAAAAGGCACTCATCATTGGCTCTGTACGGCTAGTAGCAGAAAGCATTGTAACGCAAAACTAACTCTGGACCGCCACAATAATATCTTATCTGGCAATGGATATCACAATCATGTACCACCCCAATATTATGTATCTAATGGAGAATATTTCAGGATATAATAATGTCTTAGAAATAATAGAACTAGGGCTAGTTCCCGTATTTAGGCACACTAACCACCAAATGCATTTAATGCATCCTGTCTCTTTCATCTTCAAACAATTGACAGAAATAGAACGATCTTTTAAATAATAATACTTAAAAGGAGGCCTCTATGTATGATTATATACTGTAGAAGTTTGTAATGTTAACTGAAATAAATGTATTTGTTGTTGTTTGTTGTTGTTGTTTTAAATGCGTTTAGCGTTAAACGTGTTTAGCGATTTGTAGTGCAAATGGGCCTTAAAATCGTTTAAAATTTAGTCGCATTCCAGTCTCAGTGACAATCAATGTCAAAAGCTAGACAAAATATAGGTAAGTTAGAGGTATTTTTGACAGATTGAGAATAAGATTAGAATGAGACTTTTCTTTAAAATACGAGTATTGGCTCTTTTTTGAAAAAACTAAACACTGTTTCCCTTAATGTAAATGTAGTAAATTGGTACATATTTCAATTTTGTACTAGAGATCTTTCTTTCTTTCATCTTTCTTTTTCGTGTGGTTATTGAGTGAAGCAGAGAGAGACATTTGCTCCATAGCTGTTTTATGTGCTAATGAAGTAAATACATTTTATAATGAAAACGATATTTTTTTAAACCCTTTGTGTACATCCTTACTCCTTGGTTGAACATCCAGGCCTGACCTGGAACAAGCATGAACACTTAGTAGAAGAACAACATTTTAGACTCCTGAAAACCTACCATTGCACTAATTGAGCCATTGGAATGGTTTAAGCCAGATAGTAAAGTGGTCGTATGCTTAAATAGGTTGGTATATTAAAATTGCTTCGGTTTCTCAACCATCTACAGGCTGATTTAGAATTCAATAAAAATCTCTCAGAGGGTGCAACTACTCAGGAATCAGTAGCATTTTTTTTTTAAGTAACTACGTATTGAATTATTGTAGTATTCTTGAAAGAATGCCAATTTTAAAATCAGCCTGCAAGAACAGCCTGATTGGGTAGCCTTGGTATTTATCGATAGGTATATTTGTGAGCTTTTCAAATCGATTGATTTTATAAATAGCTGTTTGCAAGGAATCCTTAGACCAATACAGTTTTGTCTGCGTTCGACTGGACGGTTTCTCTTGTCTTAAAATAAAGTAAAATAGTTTATTCGCACCGTCAAGAAAAAAATATAGTGTAGATTAGAAACCAGCCTTATGGTAATAAAGTTGCATGTTTAAGTCAATATCTAATCTAAGCTTAGATATCTTGTAATTATAGGTATCAGAGCCCACCGCGTCATGTATCGAAACAGTTAATGTTTTGTTGCAATTGTGGCCGCCATCTTTCTTTTCATGAAACGATACTAAAGTCTGTTTTTTAATCTCTGAGACTAAATTGACAAGTGCAAATGTCAAACTGACTTTCACATGACAATGCAAAGTCAGTTTGTCAGTTTGTTTGCACTTGTCAATTTAGTCTCCGAGATTAAAAAACAGATAATAGGATAGTCTAATGCAAAAGAACTTTAACACAGACCTACACCTAACTGTCTGTGTTTAGTTTCAGATAATATCAAGTACATCTCGTCAAGACTAGGCAACCAGTTGATACTTCTCGATGAATACACGTACTTTCATTTCAAATCCTGCAGAAGTAAATTCACGAATCATTGGTTGTGTACTTCAAGAACTAGCAAGAAGTGTAAAGGAAAACTTACTCTAGGTATTGACAATAGCGTCATTGCCTATAATAATGAACACAACCATCCGCCACCGGGATATTTCTGTGGTCATCCAAAATTTATTAGGAATACAAAAACCTCTGTATGCCTATCATAAGGATCATGTACATATGTATTATAACCTTAACTAGGTATAATACGGCCTATGAATCATGGCCAGTCCGAACTTTGCGCAGAAGGCTGCGCAATAACATTTTTTAGGAACCAAATGGTGACATAAGGCGAGTGTGAGTGAGAGAACATGCGCGAAACGGAGAGTATAAGGATAGCTGATGAAAAATTCCGACTAAAAACACGAGATGGCAGTTTAAGATGTTTTGACAACTGAATGAGGTTTTTTTTTGTCTTCAGTTGACTCGTGTGACGTGTGTGTCGTGATGTGTTTTTTCAAGTGTCAGCGAATATGTCGTAAGTACCATAGTTTTGTATTATTTATCTTACGAGTGTTATACATCAAAATAAACTAGAAGATTCGTGATTTACAATGAGGTTTACATCACAGTTTTATGTGATAAATCGAGTCTAATTACAAAATAATGTCGTTTCGAAAAAAAAAGGCCGCTCTTATGCTGTCGGCAAATTTTAGTTTTGTATACACATATTTTAATAAGTATAGATAATGCACTTTTGAATGAGACATGTATGCAGTTCAATGAAATGAAATGAAATTAATTTATTTGCCAGAATATAGGTACTACTTACATAATAAAATGGTAAAATAATTTTTGTCTCACTATATTCGACTTATCAGTCGTACAAATATGAAGGTGAAGATTCCCTATAACACATACCAATGTGTTCCTCAGGTTTTTTTTAGTGGACTGTTTGGTATCCACAGACGTTACAAAGGGTAACAAGTATCGACGCGTGCACAAGTCCTAACTATTGTGTAATTCCCAAATTAGTTTGATTGTGGCAAGCTAAATATGTAAATTATAGGAAAATTGTTAAATGTGCTGAATATGAAATATGATTCTTTATGTATTTTGATAACATGTACATATTTGCTTATATGAAATGAATTTTATACTAATCTGTGTTTTTTTCGAGCAGACTTACTCAAGTTACACGTACATATTGACCTGATGACGGAACGGCGACTTATAACGTCCCGGACTGGACTGACGTGACGAAGACAGCTCGACCGACAGCTACCAGCAGACCTCAACTCGAGCACCGTCATTTTTCGGTTCGAACCGGCCTCAAACAGAGTCGCTGTTGGGTGTGCGCCCAGCGAAAAGTCACTGCCAGAACCGCATGGAAGTGCTTACAATGCTACTTAAATCTCTGCCTTGATGATTGCTTCATGAAGTACCATGTATAGGTTGAGTGTTTTTATATAAAAAGGGTGGCTCGATTCAGGTGTCATAATGATACTTATAATTATAAATTGATCTTTATTATTTATTTTTATTTAAAAACCCTCAACTTAAACTTTTACGTTACATTTAAAAAAACCTTTTTTCACCTATTTTCCGTAAACTCAAAAATGTGCCAAATACAAGTTATAACATAACATAAACATAACATCACGCCTTGTTTCCCCGAAGGGTTAGGCAGAGGTGTACCTATAGTACACCCACATTTCGCCAGTTATGTTTAAGTCCCATGTAATAGGGGCGAGCCTATTGCCATCTACCGGGCACAAATCCAGACTCCGGGCTGCTACTGAGAAATTCCAGATAGAAAAACCCAACACTTTGCAGGGGGGAGGAGGCAACTGCACCCTTTGACCCCCTTTATCCGCGCCTGTATCTACCAAGCCTGAGTCCACGTTCGCATGGACGCGGAAACCCCGCGTGCGAAAAAATCGCGTGCTGCGCTAGGAATGGAACAAATAGAAAGCGCGCATCTATTACACGGCCGCGATTTTTCCACGCCGCGATTTTAAATCGCGCGGTGTTCGATTTTCAACGCTCGGCATTGAGCTTTGAATGAATACGAAATACGAAGTTCTGTAAGTCCATGGGAACGTGGTATTCATTTCTGCGTATGCTATTCATTTCCATTTTTTTTTTGAAGTAGTTAAGTAGTTTGTAAGTAATTCTGTAAGATTGATCCCGTAGGTATGATAATTATCAAGCTTGTAATAAGCTTTCTACAGTTTTCCATAGGTTTGACTTTCATTATTATGTTTGTGGGTTAATTTTAATGTATATAGGTATAACCTGCAGCATAATATACTCAAAGTGCATCTATTGTCAGAAGCTCTTTTAAATTTAAATAATCAATAAATGTTACCTTTTTTGTACCAACTCTTCTACCTTTAGCCATTTTTAGCAATGCTCTGACACAAACCTCCTAATGACAGTAATACACGGTTCAGCAAAAGTGATAAATTTTTTTGTTCACACGATTCTATTTGGTTGTTTCAACCAAAGTACAAGGCATACACAAATGAAGGGTATGTTATTATCCTTACATAACTTTTGACAGCTTTATTCATTTTCTTAATTAGGTATTTAAAAACCGAGAGTACATACTTCTGTTACGACAATCAACTCAACCTATCGCAGTCCACTGCCGGACTGCCTCTCTCAGGTTGCGCCACAACACAGCCTCCGCCTTCCACATCCAGTCTGTCCCAGCCGCCTTCTTAAAGGTCGTCGGTCCACCTAGCTGGGGGGTGTCCCGCACTACACAATGTAACGAGTAACATAATGTAGTTAGTATTTGTTTCAGATTTCAAGTTTATAAAATCAGTGAAAGGCAAGCCGATGATACTCTGCAGACAGTACACCTACTCCCTTCAATTGAGAGTAATGTCGAAAGCCGAAGAACATTGGGTTTGCACATCGATTTTTCGTGATAAATGCAAAGGGAAACTGGTATTAGATGCTGGCAAAAACATAGTCCGAGCTATTTATGTGCATAACCATGAACCTCCGGTTGAAGGAGTGAATTTTAATGTAGGAAAAATTGCCACGTAGATACGTCCCTAGTAGGTAGGAAGCTTAGCATATTTTTTTCCAATAAAAATTTGTATTTTTACGTCAAATACAGTTTCGAACTACAGGAGCTCGTGGCTAAGTAATAACAGCCGCATGGGTCGATCCATCAGGTTAAGCTACGCTTGCCGGGGTTGGTCCGTGGATGGGTGACCATCTTTACATACCGAGACTCCTCCGTGCCTCGGAAAGCACGTTAAGCCGTTGGTCCCGGCTGTCATTCGTGGATCTTTGACTGTCGTTACGGGTCGTCAGAAGCCCGAAAGTCTGACTACCAGTCTTACCAAGGGGTATCGTATTACCCAGTAACTGGGTTGTGGAGGTCAGATAGGCAGTCGCTCCATGTAAAATACTGGTATTCAGCTGCATCCGGTTAGACTGGAAGCCAACCCCAATATAGTTGGGAAAAGGCTAGGCAGATGATGACAGTTTCGAACTACAACAAAGAATTTGAGTTTGGCTGTCGCTGAAAACCACCTCTGTGGCTCTGTTTCGCATAGAGGTCACTGAATTATGCTTCGCGATAGCCGTTTTACGTGGATGTGACGCATATTTTCCCCAAATTTGTTTTTTTTTTGTGTTTTCTCTTTGCATCATGTTTACCGCAAATAAACGTATTTTCTTTTTTTTTTCTTTTCTTTCTGATATACTTATATTTTTTTAAAATCGTGTACCAATTTTTGAAAACCAAGAAAATTCACTTTGAAATATCATGAAAACGTATGAGATTGTATTGTTATTTTGTTCAATTAATTACTACGTATAATAGCTAACTATAATAATACACATTGCGACCAAATTGATTCGCTTTTTTGCCTAAATGATTTAATTTGGTGGCTTCATCCAAACTTGATTGACATCTTAACTACTTCGCTTGATCAAGTTTTCAAAAACTGGGTAAACCTATTAATATAGGGCTTTAGCACATCTCCGCTGCGAAGCCGCAGTAATTCAATTCAACTGACTCGCATAATGCAGCAGCGGGATATCATTCGGTTTCGCGGCGGATGTGTGCTAACGCCCATAATGTTCTATGCTGTCAAATTATAAAGGTTTTTTTTTATATTTTAGATTTCAAGTTTATAAAATCAAGGCAAGGCAATGATTTAATATTGATCGGAGAGTACACTTACTTCTGGCAGCGGACTCTCTTGTCACAACCCATTGATCACTGGATTTGCACCTCGAGTCGCAGTAAAAATTGTAAAGCTAAATTAGTAATAGACACTAGCAATAACGTTCTAATCACTGGAATATTTGACCATAACCATCAACCTCCTGTAATTAAATGATATATATATATATGTATATTAATAATAAGCTGACAAGTTTGTTAATTCATTTGAAAAAATGGTTGTGTTGTGTGTTGTTTCTCAATAGCAGCCTGGAGTCTGGATTTGTGCCCTGTTGACGGCAAAAAATTCGACTTCTGTTACATAGAACTTGAACATAACTGGCGAAATAGGGTGTACTTATAGGTACCATCTCTGCCTAACCCTTCGAAGAAAACAGGCGTGTTATATTTGTTACGTGTGTAAAATGTTTGTGTTGAAACTACGAATACAGAGTGTTATATCAACTTCTATGTTATTGTTAATCACCCATTCCCAAGCTTAAGGTACAAATACACGGTTCAACCACATTGATTCACATTTATATATTATTAGTGACCTGTCTATGCTTCGCACGGGTGCTGTGGCGACATGTCCAAACATCCAGATTGTTGTGCTATATCTAAGTTAAATATTAATGTATTATACACAAGTACCTTCTGGAATTAATGCTCTAATTCAGGGGTTCCCAAACTTTGTAGTCAAGAGTCGAGAGCTCAGTCGGTGTCTAAGAGTCCTCCTAGATGAAATTACAAATCGCCCTCTGAGCCTCTACACAACGCCCCCATTTTTTTTCTGGGTCTCTTACTGCCACCCTTTAGGCCTGTAGCGCCCACAAGGGGGCGTTATCGCCCACTTTGGGAAAGGCTGCTCTAATTCATGGTGAAAATTGCAATCTAATGTGCAGTTTAGAAGATCTAAGCGGGGTCACACAGACAGATACGAAAAGCGACTTGGTTTTGTGTAAAGATGTTACGGATGTATTACGGAGACCATTTTTCTTGACCTTAAGAATTTACCCTGGGTAAATCTATGTTTGTCTCTTTCACCTTGGCTGACATATAATACGTAGATTTAATTTGGTGTTGTCATCCACATTAAAAGGCATAATTAAAACGTGTTTTATTGTTATCAATGTAAACGAAGCAAAAGGAGTAGGCAAGGATCGTAGCAGGTGGCGTTCTATAGTTTTTGCCTCCCATGGGAAGAAGGCGTCAGTTTTTGTATGTTTTTATTGTCATCAATGATATTTGACGGCTTTACTGAATTTCACGATCATGGTTTCACAAACTCAGTTTTTTTTTTTCTCCTAAACCCACCTACATGAAACGTCAGAAGTTAGGTTTATGTTATTATGATACTCAATATTAGTAGTAGATTAAATGTCTTTGATTATCGTTGTGTGCATAAATAAACAAATATTAAATGTCTAATTATAATTGTTTCAGATATTATCAAGTACATAAAATCCACGAAGGGCAAGCAGTTAATACTGTACAATGAATACATTTACGGCCATCGGCCTAGAGTTCAATCGAAAGCTCCTGATTATTGGTTCTGCACGTCAGCGAGAACTAAAAAGTGTAAGGGGCAACTAGTGTTAGACTCAGTTAAAAATATAATAACTGTCACGAAGAAGCATAATCATCGACCGCCAAAATTTTATGTTTCTGACGGAATGTATTTTAGATTGTAAGGTTATATTAATTGACTTAGTGCACTGTAGCTTAGAAATCAGGTCATTTCTTTCCTATAGTCGTCGCGTTGTAGCGTGGCAATAGTGGTAATTGACCTTTCCCTAATATTTCTCCGTAGTAACACAAACAATAAACTATGTATGGTTTTTCGTTAGTAGAACGTGTTGAAGATCACGATAGATGTTGATTCACGACGTTAACGGACTTCTGTTCAGTTTTTAAAAATAAAATATGCTAAAAAATGTAGGTGGTTCAATGATCGCTATTGTCATGCTAAAAAGCGTCAACTATAATCTTATCAATTAGTGTATATTCACATCAAGTACAGATTAAAGTTACTACTAGCAAAAAGTTTTTAAATCTCAACGTTTTCGATAATAAAGGGTTTCCCATTAGGGACGGGTCGATGTTGACAGTCTGTGGCAGCCATGCTGTTTTGGTGGGATCTGTCAAATCTGTTGTTTATTATTCAGTCACTGATGCCAAATCATCAAGGCAAGTTACACGAATGAGCAGCACGTCCTAATGATAAAACTTGATTACCATACCCTCAAATCGTTCATGCAGAATGTCCATCGTGGCGTTTGATGATTTTCGCAAATCATTTATCATTTATGTATTAGAATAAACCAATAGCTATTTAGTTTAAATGTAAGTTAATGTTACTGAAAATTTCGTGTAAAATCTCCGAATGTAGAATCAAATAAATTATTATCACTAAGCTCCTTGATTTACTATTCTTGATTCTGGAAGTCACGAAAATGTACCTTCTCTTTCATCTCATAACAATTTCAAAAATTGTTTGTTTATTGTTCACAACAGCTTAAGGCGAAAGCGCCAGGGTAGCCCGCGAAATTCAATTTTTCTTACGTTTTTTGCAATTTGCAGGTCATATGTTGATTATATGTTGATTAGAATATGATTCGCGACCGTAACAAATATGCATTTAAAGAATTTTAATCATCAAAGTCATCAATACAACTCTCTAAGACCAAGTAATTCTATTGAATGACTAATTCTTGAAATCGTAACATTTCAGGATTATACTAATTTAAGGACTTTTACTGATTCTAATAATTATAATTCTGTAAATACATATTTTTTACGGTCGCGAATCATACTTTAATCAACATACACCCAGGCACTGAGCTGCATATTGTAAAAAAAATTGAATTTCGCAGGCTACCTTAGCGCTCCCCCCTTAAGGCGACCAATACACGGTTCAGCCAAATTGATTAACTTTTTCAATTTGGTTGCTTCATCCAAACTGAAAAATATACGTGAAGCATGTGTCTTAACATTCCAGTGTCATGCCTAAATATTGTAACCTTTGTTGTTTATGAATCAATAAACATGAGATTTTACGGTTTTAATGATTTTCTTTGTTATCAGAAACTGTGGGTATGCCTACTAATACAATGCGCCATATTGTTCAATACTAGTAAAAGTTAATTTTATTTGTTTCAGGTATGAGATACATAAAGTCATTGAAGGGCAAACAGTTAATAATGCTCAGAGAGTACACTTACTTCTGGCAGCGGACTCTTCAATCAACAGGCGATCAACATTGGAATTGCACCTCAATTCGCAGTAAAAAATGCAAAGGGAGATTAATATTAGACTCTGGCAAAAACATTATCAGTGCAAATTATGAACATAATCATCAACCACTACAATTTCATGTTAATATGGTAAGAGACCACGTTAGAATAAATCGTAATTATACAAGATGATGACATTTACTATGGGACCAAACCTGAAATCGCGAAAAAAAATCAGCTGTTCCTTACATTTTAACGAGTTATGCGAACATAAATGTAGGGAGCAGCTGATTTTTTTTTTCGCGATTTCAGGTTTGATCCCATGGTAAAAGTTGTTCATAATGATGAGTACAATGACCGCTTAAGAGGTTGTGCGTTAATTATGATACACCTTGTATAAAATAACCCAGGTAATATTAAATTTAAATACGACGTAAATATAACGGCCTTTAATCCCCGAAGGGTTGGGCAGAGCTGTACCAGTTTTTTTTTTGTTGTGTTGTTAATTTAAAAGTAAGTTAATTTTATTTAATAAAGTTTTGTCTTAAATCTACGAATATATAATTAAGTACTAACAAACAGCTTTGATTTCATGTCCTAGTATCGAAAGCCAAGAAACTGTCCTACTTTTAACATCATATGTCAATTTCTATACTTAATCGTTTATTGTTATTTTTAAAAGCTGATCCCAACAATCAATCTGCCTAGCCTTTTCCCAACTATGTTGGGGTCGGCTTTCACTCTAACCGGATGCAGCTGAATACCAGTATTTTATATGGAGCGACTGCCTGTCTGACCTCCACGACTCAGTTACTGGGTAACACGATATCCCTTGGCAAGACTGATTGTCAGACTTTCGGGCTTCTGACGACCCGTAACGACTGTCAAAGATTCACGAATGACAGCCGGGACCAACGTTCCGAGGCACGGAGGGGTTTTGGTATGTAAAGATGGTTACCTATCCACGGACCAACCGCGGCAAGCGTAGCTACGCTAACCTGATGGATCGACCTGTGCGGATGTGATCGATTCGCTACAAGCCCCTCAATTTTCAATTAGTATGAAGCAAATAAATTGAATCATGAATAAATCAATGTGAAAAAGGCTAGGCAGATGACTGATTGAAAATGATGTGTATCGGGTCTTATTGTCATATCATGAGATTTGTCAACTTTACTAATTTGCACGATTTTGAAGCCGACCACCACCTATTAAGCAGTATTGTTACAATCTTTATAGTGAGAAAGAGATGGAAGTATACGTACTGCATAGCTCCGTCTCTTTCTCACACTGAAGTAAGTTTAAAATAATACTGCTTATGACTTGGTGGCTAGCCCCCTGGCTTTTAGCAAGTGCGGGTAAACCTATTAATATAATGATCCATGTTGTCCAGTAATAAAGTTTAATTTTGTTTGTTTCAGATACCTATTATCAAGTATATAAAATCAACGAAGGGTAAGCAGTTAATACTGTACAATGGATACATTTACCAGCGAAACGTTCAATCGATGGCCACTGATTATTGGTTCTGCACATCTGTTACTAGTAAACAGTGTAAAGGGAAACTGGTATTAGACTCTGACAGGAATATAATAACTGTAAACAAAGAGCATAATCATCAACCCCCCGAATTAAATTTTTCGGATGGAGAATGATTTAAATTACAATGTAAAGACTCTTAGGCTAGGCACAAACGAGCCACCCACTACAGCCACCGGTGGCGACAAACAGTTCACACACCTTTTCATACATTTTGTAGGGACTTACTGCATACATGTGGCCTGTGGTGGACACGAGTTACAGCGGTGTCCGCGTCTCGCCACTTGAGGCCGTTACTCCGATACTCGCCACTGACGCGCTGTGAAAATGTGGCGGCTTCTAAACACCGCTGGCTGTCGCACGCTACCCTTGTTGTTGCAAAAGTGGTGGTGGTGCGTGATAGCCACCGGTGGTTGTGGTACGTGGCTCGTTTGTGCCCAGCTTTAAACTCAAGTTTAGACATAAGTTCAACGTCTGGGTGAGTTCTGGGTGGAGTAAGGTCTTTCTTAATGTAATCATCACGGACGAGTAGAAGACGATCATTATGTCAGCATAATGTCTGGAGTTTTATATAAAAATAAATATAAATGAATTAATTTTACTCTCACGTCAAATAAAGATTCAAATTACAAGGAAAGAGTTTTGTTATTTTATGTAATAGTATGTTTTCTGAAAAACACAAAAAGGTTTATAATACCTATACCTAAATTGCATGACAATTTATCTGTATTTAGGTCAAATAATCGTAACAGCTACTGCGAAAATACACTAGAATGGATAACCAACTTAGTTGCTTCATCCAAATTGAAAGCCATACGTGAAACGAGTAAAATATGAGATCTGACCGCTTTACTAATTTTCTTGATCAGGCTTTCTAAAAGGGTTTACGTAAATTATCCACTAATACAATGTTGTTTTTATTTGTTTCAGAAATTAAGTACATAAAATCGATGAGGGGAAATCAGTTAATACTGCTCAGAGAGTACACTTACTTCTGGCAGCGAACTATTCAGTCGAAAGCCATTGAACATTGGATTTGCACCTCGAGTCGTAGTAAAAATTGCAAAGGGAAGATTGTATTGGACTGTCATAAAAATATAATCCGTGCAAATTATGAACATAATCATCAACCACCACAATTTAATGTCATGGATGGAGTGCACGTTAGAAAAGCAAAATAATATTGTAAAGTTTAATTAAAGCAATGTTGCTATTTTTAAAACATTTTGTGTTGAAACTTCAAATCAAATACAGAGTCAAATAACTGATAACAGAGAGGTTTTTATTTCTTACTAGCTTTTTCCAGCGGCTTCGCCCGCGTGAATTCTACGGGAATGTACTATCAGGATAAAAAGTATCCTATGTCCTAATCCAGGCCATGGTCTACCCGAGTGTCAAACATACAAATCGGTTCTGCCGTTTTAGCGTGAAAGCGTAACAAACAATAAAACTCACTTTTGCTTTTGTAACATTAGTTATTATTAGTATTCCAGATTTTAAAAGCCAAGATTAAAATTGAAAGGCATATGTGAATCGTGTATAACATCCAGCTTTACTGATTTTCTTGGCTTTCAAAAACTGTGGTTAACTCTTCTAAGTGTTACGTTGTGCAATACCAATAAGAGTTAGTTGTTTCAGATATGACATACATAAAATCATTGAAGGGCAAACAGCTGATACTGCTCAGAGAGTACACTTACTACTGGCAGCGGACTCTCCAATCGAAAGGCATTGAACATTGGATTTGCACCTCTAGTCGCAGTAAAAATTGCAAAGGGAAATTAGTATTAGACTATGAAAAAAATATTATCAGTGCAAATTATGAGCATAATCATCAACCGCCGAAATTTTCTGTCATTGACGGAGTGCATTATAGATTATAATTAATTAAAAATAAAAAACAATTGTGCATACTTTGAATACAAAGTTAAATAAATACTTACAAAGGTTTTTTATATCTCCCGGTTTCAAAAGTCAAAAAATCAATTCCGAAATCTCGCAGGTACTTGATAATTAATATATAATTTGTTATTGATATATTGTTGACCAATCACAACAGTTCACGTAAGAGTTGGCTGTCTTTTATTTATTGCTTTTAGAATATATTGTATTATGCTGTAATTAGAAAATATATATTAAACATTTATTGAAATGGCAATTCATTATAATTACGCAGTTTAACCAAATTGATTGGTTGAAATTTAGTTGCGTCAACCAATTGGAAAAGCAAAGTGAACCGTGTAAATGTACCTTAATTGTTGTTTTACACGAATTTTGAAGAGAACCGAGATTGGTAAAATGCCTTAATGTCTCATTTGTTTTTAGAATACAGGTACATAAAATCATTGAAAGGCAAGCCAATCATTCTGTACAAAGATTACACGTTCTCTCATCGACGGCGGGTCCCAACTAAAGGCACTGACCACTGGGCGTGTACTTCAACTCGAAGCAAACAGTGTAAGGCCGCACTAGTCTTGGACAGTGACCATAACGTTATAGCAAGTGATGACCACCACAGCCATCCGCCACCACAGTTTTGTGTCCTAAATGGAGAATATATTAGAACTTATAATAAAACTATCCGCAGCAAAAATTTTTGAATGTTGCTTTATAGTTGCTTTAGAGCATTAAGGCCCCAGACAGACGCGACGCGACTCTAGTACAACAAGTTTTGTGAAAACTTCATGGAAATAATTATTCTATCAGATTCGCGTCGCATCGTCGCGTCGCGTCTGTCTGCGGGAGCCTTAGAGCATTTGAATTTAGAATGGATTGTCAATGTGAATTTTGATAAGATTACTTTTTAATTCAATAAATCTCAAATTTCTGTATGGTTGTATTCACTATTTTGCAAATGTAGGTATATCTATTAGTCTGTACAGATTAAATTACAGTTAAGTCAGTCTTTACTATTTTATTATTTATAAATAGTAATTCTATTTAGGGCTGATTTTTCAATCGTCAGATAACTTTTATCTGGGGAATAAGTTTGACGTTTTGACAGCTTTTGTATAGAAAATATGTCAAACCGCCATATTTATTCCTTAGATAAAAGTTATCTGACGATTGAAAAATAAGCCCTTAATATATAACATACTATACCCACTTTTAGACTTTTTACATGTAGGTATTGCCACTTAATTAACTATCTACTTTAGCGTTATGTAGTCAATGTTGATATTTAATTGACCGTTTGTAATAAAAAAATCTACACATTTAGCGCTAAACAAATTTAAAACACCGTTCTATTTCTGTCAAACGTTTGAAGTTGGCAGAGACAGAACGATGATTCAAATAAGTGTAACCTATTCAGTGATTTGTGGTATATGCGGGCCTGAGTTTGTGTACCCAAAGGCTGTCTGTCCACCGCCACGTCAACGAGAAGGAGATGACGCCACCGAAGTAGCGATACATACAATTACTGTGGCCGTGTCCACAGCATACCACCACCGGGACGTCACGTTCGGTTCGGACGTCAACGAGAAACTATATCGCGTGTCGCAGACATCTCGTTGACGTTGTGCGGTGGAAAAACAGTGTAAAGACCTAAATTCAGTGTCTGAGATTCTGAATTCAAATAATTTTAAATTAATTTTGTTGATGGTAAATTGAATATATATAACATTAAACCCTTGTAGTTTCATTGCATTTATCTATTTATTTATTAAAACTTTATGCACAAGTAAAAAATACTGCACAATGGCGGACTTAATGCCTGAGGCATTTTCTACCAGTCAACCTTAGGGTGATGCAGATTACATTTTCCTTGCGTTTTCACTCACATACAATACAAAATTCGAGTAGTCTTTCTTATCAAATATAGAAGAGAACTAGGATTCGTATAATTTATTTAAACTCAATTTATTTTCAGATTACAGGTTTATAAAATCAGTGAAAGGCAAACCGTTAGTTCTTTACCAGGGCTACACTTACTGCCATCATAACAAGTTTGAGAAGAAGGGCACTGACCATTGGAAATGCTCATCTCGACGAAGCAAAAAATGTCAGGCGAAAATAGTGATCGACAGTAGTGGTATTATTACATCAGGCATACATGCCCACACTCACCCGCCGCCGACTTTTAATATATTCAATGGAGAATATGTTAGGAAGTATGATAAACTTGGAAAGAGAAAAAAAATTGAAGTTCCTTTGTTCTTTTGATCGCTTCCACTACGGGAGAATCTAACATTGTATTTGTTATGACTTGTGATTTTTGAATTAAGTTCTGGCCACATTGAGGCGAATCCCGCGCGGAACGCGAGACGTCGATTGTTTCAATGATTAGGAAGTCACACAACTATGCGCACCAGCGGGGCAATTGCGTAACACACTTACAATAGGAATCTGTTTCATTTTGACAGTTCAACAACATTCATTGCGTTATTTACGTTGTTGAGCAGACAAATTTTTCAAACATAATTATGAAGCAATGGATTACCAATTTGTTGTGTGTTACGCAATTAGGGTGCAGTTTGAACACCTCTGTATAAGTTGGTCGATACAACCGGCGTGAGCGTATTTCGTCCCGCATCCCGCGTGGGATCCGCCTCAGTTTTAATTTGAATCATAATTGAGTTGCTATTTCATTAATTTCAAAGTTGGTTACTTACTTCGGTTTAATAAAACAGAGTTTTTAAGTATCAAGCACTCAATTTCGCCTGTCAATATGAGTATGCACGATTGTAAATGTCTATAAATAATGTTGACGTGTATTGTTTAAGGAGTTAATAGTAAATGAATGAATTAAATACAAGAGTTATTATTGTATTTTTATTTATTTTTCCTATATTACGGCAAACTTATTATACTTACGATGTTCAAATAACTAAGTACTGTTTTATCCAAAAATTTCCAAAAAAAAATAGTTAGGTTAGGTTAGCTACTTTCTTTTCGCTATTTCAGCGTTGGTTCCATAGTAAAAGTTGTTCCTATTCATGAGTACTTTCAGCCTCTGAAACTCATGAAAGATTACCATTGAATTTAAAATCAGCTTGTATAATAATATTATCACTAATTTTGCAGACGAAGCGCGTCACCTAAAATACCAGTCTTTTTACAGATTAAAAGTACATAAAATCAAGCAAAGGACACCCTTTAGTGCTGTACAACGGCTACAATTAAGGCTCCTTCAACCAGGCGCGACACGCGACGCGAATCGCGCGCGCCTCCAAGGTACCACTCGTCGTGCGACACGCGGTGTCTTTGTGTTGCGTCGCGTGTCGCGCCTGTTTGCAGGAGCCTTTACTGCCATCATCAAACGACAAAGGAGATGTTCACTGGAACTTCCAGTGAACATTGTACTTTGTCGTTTGAAGAACACTCGTTCTTCACGCCGCAGTAAGATCTTTAAGGCTAGGATCACACTGCACACAAGCGGCTACATTGTACATTGTGACCTATAAACATTGTTCATGAGCAATGTTTATAAAATAGCCAATATATTTATAAACATAAATGATTTCGGATGGCTATCCATCCGAAACCAACGTGTCATTATTGTGACGGAGAATATATTAGAATGTTAAAAATCACTGCCAAATAAATCCTGCGTAAAAAAGCGGCAGCCTAAAGCAGTAATAAAGTGCCAAAATTAGCTATTTTCAATGATTGGTCATTATGACAACCAGCAACGCCATTACCACTGTGCTTAAAGTTTATAATCTCCTAAATTCATAATGGCGTGTCAGTGGTCCTAATAAATGTCAAAATAATAGGAGATTGTGACTTGTCATTATAACGAGATTAGCAAATACGAACAATATTTCCAATGGAGTGTCAGTGACACGCCATCGGAAAATCATGATGACGTCTTTGAAGTAAGAGATTACCAAAACCGTAGAAATCTAATATTACAGTGGCGGTGTCAATGATCGACTTTTCCAATAGGTATAATTTTGGGATTATACGGCATTTTCATACTGCATTTGTTTTTAACGATATTGCATTTTTTTATGGTGGTATGTTGACGTGTGTTCCCAGCATTATTCTTGCGAGTGTTTATTTACTTAAATATTTTGAGTCTGCGATAAAATACTCCAAACTCCTGTAATCAGTGTTGGTTGAAATACTGGTTTTCGTGAATAATACAAGTATTTATTTAATGCTCGAGAACTCCACGACCGCATTCCGCCTGCTCCCTTCTACCATCGGACATCTAGACGCACTGCAGGTTACCATCCCTACCTGGTTGCTATTCCACCAATTCGCACTAAGCGTTTCCAAATGTCTTTTGTGATGCGCATGGCAAAGGAGTGGAACTCTCTGCCTGCGTCTGTGTTTCCGAACGTATACAACCCCGATCTCTTCAAAGTGAGAGTTAACAGGCTTCTTCTGGGTAAGCTCGCTCCATCGTCGACTTTGTCTCTGTCATCTCTGACCTAGACTAGAGTCAAGAGCAAACCTATCTTAAATTAAATAAAAAAAATGAATATATAACTAGCGCGGCTACAGGCTCGATACTCTTTTAACTAATTATTTAAAAAAATAGAGCTGTGACTTTTATTTATTTAAAAAAGCACAGCCACATCACATACATTAAATTTATGCTAGAAATAAACTTAATAACTAAAGGACTAATGCACATGACAATTACGGTGTAAGTACATAGCATTGATCGGAATGTCTTGCTGCCTTGAAATTTAATATTCTAGGCTAAAATAATCTAAACTAAAACTTAAATAGACTAACGTAAATAAGACAGGTAAAAAACAAAAATAAAAAATTAAAGAAATAAAAATTTAAATTGAAATTAAAATTAAAAACAACTTGACTTTTCTTTGTTAACCGACAAAAAAAGGAGGAGATTCTCTAGTCGACGCGTATATACCTATATATATATATATATATTGTTATTAACACAATCTCAATCACGAGCATAAGTACCTTTGAGAGATTTTCTGTTAAAGTATTAATATTAGATATATTAGTGTTACGAACTGTTATGTCGGTACTTCGATAATAAATCTATGTGGGTTGATTTAAGTTTATAATAAAGCAGTCGTTACAAGATCTCTGTCTTTTATTGAGGTGTTCATAACACGAACATAGTATTATTAAAGCCATACTATTATTAAATAGGTATTTTTTCCAATTTTTACTCGCAATCGTTATTTCAGAACAAAATCGCTTCTGAATGTTGCGTTAGTGTAAGATATTTATTCTCGTGACTGTACACTATAACTCTTTAGTTAGTTCTATAAAAACTTTTTGCAAAAAAAAAAAAACCACCGACTTCCAAAAAAAAAAAACTACAGTGAAAAATAACTTTGATTTCGGAAGTCGTGTCTTTGGTTTTGTATTTTCGTTTTTTGCCACCGACTTCCGAAATAAAAGTTATTTTTCATTCTAGTGTTTTTTTGGAAGTCGGTCGTTTTTTTTTGCAAAAAGTTTTTTATTTTTCACTTGTTATTTGTGGTACCTACCTCACATAAAATCATATACCACTACTTACAATGTAAATAACAGAGACAGGAAATTATTAAAACATCAACATACGCTAAGTGGGAAAAATACGTATTATTGAAGCTAATTCAAAAACCATTCATCACAACTTAATCTTTAAATGGGACCAGTCTGGAAGTATATCCTTTCAAATAAAAAATAAAATATTCCAATCGGTTTATAAATGACGGAGTTCTGAGGTAACAAACAATTATGTCGTAATTATGTGTGGAAATAATGATAAGGACCCATTGAGAATACAATCAATTCTATATGTTTACTTGGATAAACTTGCTTACACGAATGTGTTACTTTGTAACCCAAAAAGAAGTAAGTTCTTAAGTGAGCTTAAACTATGTAAAACATTCCATCACATCTGTTCCCAATTTAGCCACAGTGTATTAGTTAACATCAACTATAAAGTTCCTTATGCCGCATTCATTTTGGTACTATGCAGGTTGGTGTTGAGGGACATATTACATCTAAACTATAAATATAATTATAAACAGTATTGTGAGTCGTATTGTAAAGACATTAAACAAAAAAATACAGTCTCGATGTCCACACAGACAGATAATTTATTACAACCAGATCAACCCTACAGATCAGTAGAAACTCAAACAGAAAATAATTTATTTCGAGAATGAACATAATTTTACTACAGCAATGTACAAGGTATAAGGTCAAAAATAAATGATTTGGAATTGCTAATTGAGTCAAAAGACATCGACGTTCTTTGTCTGACTGAAACTTTGTTACGTGACCAGAGGGCAGAAACACTGCAGTTGCCGAGTTATAAAATGGGTTCGTATTTTTCCCGGAAAAATAAATCTCGAGGTGGTGTGTGTATCTATGTAAAAAACTCAATTAACTACAAAAGAATTGAATGGTTATCTGAACTATAGGTTGAAATTCATTTTGAATGCTGTGGTATAATAATTCCAGAGACAAATTGGTATATATTGTGTATGTATATAACACCTAAAAGCAATTTTAATCTATTTATCGAAAAACTTGAGTTATTATTATTTAAACTAACAATCAGATTGAGATCCATAAACAAAAAAATATTTATACTAGGTGACTTTAATATAAACACACTTGTCTGTACCAGAAAAAGTACTTTGTTCAAAAATACTTTAACTAAATTCAATTTGCATCTGACCCTAAACCAACCAACCCGAATAACATCACATTCTGCAACGTGCATAGATAACATAATCACAAATTATTATAGATCCAAAGCAGAAATATGGGATCTAGGAATATCGGACCATACCTGTCAAGTGATAAAGATACCATGTAATTTAAGTTTCAAAGAAAAATACTGGTTCAAAATGCGACGTAATATAAATTATTACATCGACATATTTTTAAGATACATTTCTCAAATAAATTTTCAAGATGTGTATCATCATTTGGATGCAAACACAGCATATGAAGAATTTATTAGCTTATTTAAATTAATATTCGATATTTGCATTCCAGTTGAAAAAGTTAAAATGTACTATAAAAAAAATACAGCATGGAAAACCAAAGGCATCATAATTTCTAGTAAAAATAAACGAAAAATGTACCTACAAACAAAAAGTAGTACGTCTCAAGAAGATAAAATAAAATATGTTCGCTGTTGTAAAATCTTAAAGCGTGTGATAAAACAATCAAGAAAAAATTCTAATGCGAAATTCATCTCATGCAGTACGAATAAAACTAAGGCCACATGGGCATTAATAAAACGACAAACCCAAACTACAAATGTTCTTCAACCCACAATAGACTACATCCTGCACAATAACAACGTAATAAAATCTGCTGTAAAATTAGCTAGTATTTTTAACAATTTCTACATTAACCAAAATCTCAACACTACGACAGCGGACAATAACAACTACAAATCACAATCAACTTCTAACTCAAGCAGTATTTTCTTCTACCCAGTAGATAGAAGCGAAATAATAAATATAGTTCTTAAATTAAAAAATAAAACTAGTTGCGGACACGATAATATACCCATTAGAGTTATTAAAGAAAGCATCCCATTTATTGTTGATCCACTGGTACATATTATAAATCTTATGTTGGAAACGGGCAAATTTCCCGATACCCTAAAGATACCTCTCATAAAGCCATTATATAAGAAAGGATCACGGTACGACATTAATAACTATAGACCAATTGCACTGTTGCCAAGTTTCTCGAAGATATTTGAAAAGGTTATCTATGCTAGAATCACAAAGTTTTTAAATGTAAATAATATTTTAAATGTTAACCAATTTGGATTTCAAAAAAATAAAACTACATCATTGGCAATATATAAATTATTCAATACCATTTGGGATAAAATAAATAATAAGAAACAATGTACTGCTCTTTTCATTGATATGTCAAAAGCATTTGACTGTGTAAAGTATGACATCTTGCTTGATAAATTAGAACGTATAGGAATAAGAGGTATATCACTTAAATTAATTGAGAATTATTTAAATAATAGAATGCAGGGCACTGTAAACGAGCTTCCAAATATAATTAGCCATCTTTGCGTAATGTATGCTGATGACGCAACTATATTTATTTCAAATGATTATTCCAATAATATTATTTACGAAAGTGAAATAAATAGCACATTAATAACTGTTACTAATTGGTTGCAGTCAATAAATTTAAAAGTCAATGTCTCAAAAACCAAATTGATTCAATTTAGCAATTATAAAAGTAAACCTAATAAATTAAATATAACCATGTCTGATGCAGCGATTGAAGAAGTAAAAGACACAAATTTCTTAGGAGTTACTATAGATCAACATTTAAACTGGAAGGCACATATTGAAAAGATTATTAAAAAAATATCAAGTGCTTGCTACGCATTGTCAGTTCTGGCAGAAACTATAAATCCAAGTGTTACTAGAAATGCTTATTTTGGAAATGTGTACCCACTGTTAACTTATGGTGTCATATATTGGGGGAACTCGACAAATGTACAATCTACATTCATTCTCCAGAAGAGATGTCTTAGGACAATATATAACATGTATAGTACCGAATCATTAAGAGATGTCTTCAGAACGGAGAGTTTCCTAACACTAACTGGTATTTATATACTCGAATTATGTGTATTTGTTAAAAACAATATGCAATATTTCAATTTCAAATCTCAATCTAAAAGAAACATTTGGAAACAATATAAATATGACATTAATTTACCTGTTATTAACAATATGATGTATTATAAAAGTACCTATGTTACTGCTATTCGTGTGTACAATCAGTTACCGCCAGCAATTAAGGAATTAAATGGAAATATGTTTAAAAATAAATTGAAAAAAATGTTAATTGATAATGTATTTTATAATCTGCATGAGATTTTTGATAAAAAATCATTTTTGTAAGTACCTACCTAATTTGTTAAAATACTATTGCATATCCGACATGGGTAGACTGTTGAAACAAGAAATGTAATGTTTAAGAACTTAATGTACACAGTTATGCAATAAATATATCTTTCTTTATCTTTATCTTTATCTTTATCTTTATCTTTATCTTTATCTTTATCTTTATCTTTATCTTTATCTTTATCTTTATCTTTATCTTTATCTTTATCTTTATCTTTATCTTTATCTTTATCTTTATCTTTATCTTTATCTTTATCTTTATCTTTATCTTTATCTTTATCTTTATCTTTATCTTTATCTTTATCTTTATCTTTATCTTTATCTTTATCTTTATCTTTATCTTTATCTTTATCTTTATCTTTATCTTTATCTTTATCTTTATCTTTATCTTTATCTTTATCTTTATCTTTATCTTTATCTTTATCTTTATCTTTATCTTTATCTTTATCTTTATCTTTATCTTTATCTTTATCTTTATCTTTATCTTTATCTTTATCTTTATCTTTATCTTAAAAAAATACAACCGAATTGAGAACCTCCTTTTTTGAAGTTGTTTAAAAATAAACTGAAGGAAAGTGTGTGGGAAGCGAACCCACAGTCCATAATGCAGCATTGAAAGAATGAATCAACTGGTTTGATTACGAATCAGAACATTACAAATATAATTTTTTTACTTCAGAAATCGCCAAACCGACATGAGCAATCGTGCTGATTAATGCTCGTGCCTTCTCTGTTGGAGACGAGACCTTTGCCCTGCAGTGGGACAGTAATGAATAGGCTGGTATTATTTATTTTAATTTTATTTAATTTACTTTCTTTCAGAACTCAAACCAATAAAAACGAAAGGAAAACCCATAATAGTATACAAAGGCTACTCTTTCTGGCACCACAAACATTATCTTAAAGCTCGTACTGACTTCTGGCGCTGCAAAGCTTACAGAAAAGGATGCAAGGCGATGATCATCTCGGATAAGGATAGCAAGATATCTGGAAATAGTAACCATAATCACCCACCACCAGCATTTAGTGTCCATGATGGAGTATATGTAATCAACGATCGGTGAAACTGGAGAATCGAAAAATGCAAATCAAAATAAAATAAAACATTTATGTTCACTCTATGGATAGGTATTTGTTTATCTGGATTGAATGAATATTATTATTTATTTAAATTAGACTGAGAATCAGCAGTTTTTGAACGACAAAATTACGTAAGGCAACCCTCAAAACGCCCGCCCTTCTCCACTTCCTATTGTTGCAGTTCTCCCACACAAAACTGCGACGTCGCAGCGCATTGCAGTTTTCTATGGGAGCCCTTAGCTGGGAAGACAAAGTGGCGCATTCCTCAGCAACACATCTGTTAAAGACACACATCTTGACATCTTGCTGTCAAGTTAGAAGAACTTGATTCTATTCAAATAAGACGGAAAGTGACTCAAGGTGGAGCCGCCATCTTTGGTGGCTGGTAGCAGCTTAACAATGGAAGCCGAGGATGGAGCTAGATAGCTTGCCATTGGCTTGACTAGGACAAGCAGTAGCAGCAGCTGCTAATGGCAGTAGGTAGTGTCTTGATGTTCCTCGGTGGGGATAACCTGTTATGACATTATGGCACCCCTATGCAGCTAAGCAGTGTAGGAAAGACGGAAGACGGAAAGCAGTTGAAGCTATCTGGGCGGATTTAATATTGACTGGACATCATCAGCGCCAACTTTTAGGAAATCAGTTATAATCATTATGTGTGTATTTATGAGAGGTAGGACAAATTATGCAAAGAGATTTTTATTTTATTAAATGTAATCTACAGTGTGAGTCTTTATAATGTGCACATATCGAAATGAGGGAATCTATGCTTAATTTTATCGACGGAAAAAATGTTAAAAAAAATCTAAATATTTATTTATATTTTTTATGGATTTTTAAAAAAAATTGTTTGCTTTTGTGACCCCAGTGTATACAAAACTGTGTAACTTTTAAACTAAACGATTTATCACGATGAAACAAACTCCATAATGTTTGGAAGTAATTAGGTGTTGTCATAAAATAAAAATTATGGAAAAAAAATAGCCACATTTAAAAATAAACATTTTTGTTTGGCAAAAATCTGATTTTTTTTCATTAATTTTTACAAAAATTGTAAAATTTCTCAATAACATGCCCCCATCACCTTCTTTTTTTATAACTTTAAGTTATTCTTCATTGTATTAGGAACCTAACGGTAAAAATTGCATGTTTTTAACTCAACCCCAACATTTTTTATCAAATGTCAAAGAAAGGCCCAACGCATAGCTACGCACATTGTTTAGCAGGTAGATAAACTTTTTTTTGTTAACTTTGTTGTGAATGCGCGCGGGTCGTTTCAAAGATGGCACTCCGAACGCGGAATCGTATTGTTCTCATAAGGGTGGTTTGTTTGGGATGATAATTAATGCAAAAGAGTTCAATTGAAACCTATTTATTATTAAATACAAAATTTAATGCATCAGGTTCTCAAAATGTCCACCTCGTTGTTGTAAACACAAAGCCGCGCGAATTAGAATTTGGTGTGTCGCTCTCCTTATCATTTCGGGATCATTGCGAATATCATTCGCACAGTTTATTATGCGGTCACGCAAATCGGCCTCACTGTTGATGGGGGTACTGTAGACGCGTTGCTTCATGGTCCCCCATAGGAAATAATCAAGGGGCGTCAAATCGGGTGAACGCGCAGGCCACCCTACAGGTCCTTGCCGGCCGATCCATTTGTCATGATAATTTTCGTTTAAAAATCTTCTTACATTTGTAGCGTAATGGGCAGGACATCCGTCCATCTGAAGAAACATCCTTTGACGCACAGCCAGTGGGACATCTTCCAATAACTGAGGCATATCATCTCTCAATAGACTTAAAAATCTTTCACCAGTCAACGTTCTCGGCAATATGACTGGTCCAATCAACATGTTATCGATAAGACCAGCCCAAACATTTATCGAAAATCTTACTTGGAAAGTAGATGACCGTTTCAGTTTCGGGTTTTCACCTGCGCGGCACCATCTGTGTAAATTTCGACAGTTAGTAATACCGTCTCTAGTGAATGTCGCTTCGTCCATCCATAGTATTTTTCTTGGAAAGTTTGGGTTTGCTCTGGTTTTTCTTTGAATCCATGTGGACATCACACACCTTGGACGCCAGTCTACGTCTTCATGTAGATGTTGCACCCTTTGATAGTGATAATGATGCAATCCTTCTTTCTTTAAAATACGCCACACTGATTTTTGGGATATTCCGTGACGAAGAGCCAGTCGTCTAGTACTTATGGATGGATCAGCAAACAAATCACTTAATACTGCTTGTTCAGTAGCCGCATCAATAATTACTTGAGGTGGCTCGCGACGATCTCTACTTGATCCAAGTCCAGTGATCGACAACCTTCTGTGAACTTCCTGGAAGTTTCGGGCAGATGGCACTGGTTGCCTGTTAGGATACGCAGCTATGTAAGCCGCGCGCGCAGCTCTGGCACTTCCTTGTCCCACTCCATAATAAAAATGTATGTCGGCGATGTGTGCCGGGGAAAATTCACTTAAACGCGGCATCATGTAGCAGCGAACGAAAGTTATGAAAGTCCAGCGAACGAAAGTACCGAAACACATGTAGCAGCGGCGAATAATTCGGAGCGACTGCCAGTCTGACATCTGTCATAATTCAAGTTCCTTTGGCTGGCCCTACCTCCCCGACCTGCGCACATTCAAAAGAAAGTTTATCTACCTGCTAAACAATAGCTATGCGTTGGGCCTTTCTTTGACAGTTGATAAAAAATGTTGGGGTTGAGTTAAAAACATGCAATTTTTACCGTTAGGTTCCTAATACAATGAAGAATAACTTAAAGTTATAAAAAAAAGAAGGTGATGGGGGCATGTTATTGAGAAATTTTACAATTTTTGTAAAAATTAATGAAAAAAAATCAGATTTTTGCCAAACAAAAATGTTTATTTTTAAATGTGGCTATTTTTTTTCCATAATTTTTATTTTATGACGACACCTAATTACTTCCAAACATTATAGAGTTTGTTTCATCGTGATAAATCGTTTAGTTTAAAAGTTACACAGTTTTGTATACACTGGGGTCACAAAAGCAAACAATTTTTTTTAAAAATCCATAAAAAATATAAATAAATATTTAGATTTTTTTTAACATTTTTTCCGTCGATAAAATTAAGCATAGATTCCCTCATTTCGATATGTGCACATTATAAAGACTCACACTGTATAGAGACCTTGTCAGTGCTTTTTTTTTGTTTTATGACCTGTGAATTATTTGCATATCGATAAAATAAAATAAACCAATATTTAAAATAAAAATGTTATTAATTTTTATACCAAGACATAGCCTACTTATCTACTTGATAATAACTTTTAAACTTACAAATGTTGTCGCATTGTTTCAGATTATAAGTACATCAATTCGAAGCAAGGCAAGCGGTTAGTTCTACATAAAGAGTACACATACTGCTTCAATAATTATTCTTCTACCAAAGGTACAACCCTATGGAAATGCTCAGGACGCATCAGAAAAAACTGCAAGGCGAAACTAGTAGTAGATGGTCTTGGTAACCTTGTATTTGTGTACGGATATCACACGCATCCACCGCCTCAATTTTACGTCAATAATGGACGCTACATCAGTATTTAAAAGAGAATAACTCTTCTTTCCTGATTTGCGGTAGACATGACAGTCATTCACAGTTTCAAGAGCAGCGGTGACGTAATAAATTACACAAAGTCCCTGCAGGGGGTTCGAGTCCATAACCTATGTAAATCGGGGTCGTTCCAATGGGACACCACTGATCTCTGTTATAAGTAAATAATCATGGAAAAATAACGTCTGGTTACCTGGACCACTGTCATTCACTACCTTTATTTTTCATCCTGCGGACACCCTTATGGATATCTTCGTCTCTGGGTCAGGCGTAAGGTTGTGTCAGACTCAAACGGAACTCTTAAACTTTCGAATAATTTCCGACTAAGGCCTTTAAGAAAACTGACTTTGGAATCGAGTATTAGACCCGCTTGCTCTGCGAATTACCAAATGTATTTAGCGCATCTCTATCATCTTCAAACGATTGACAGAAACAAAATTAATGAATGAAATGCACCGACCCCAGCGAGGTTTGACCAGACTCGATTACTCGAATGATCCCAAAGATTTACACTATTCCCTGGAGCCTCATGTTAACTTGCTTGACAAGCTTAACAAGGAGTAGACCGGGGGGCGCGATAATGCTAGGGAAGACATGCCCTTAGGATATGGAAGGATTATTATAGCCGAACCGGGTATGCACCCTAAAGTAGGCAATGGAATTGTGGAGAGACGGGTGATATTTTTCTATGGGTGCGCATCTTTTAACGACGTCACCGATAAACAGAAATAGAATGATGTTAAAAATTCGTTTAGCGCTAAACGGATTTAGTTATTTGTAGTGCAAGCGGGCATATGTTATTAATTTTGTGTTAAGAACATTAGCTTAGTTGGCCGACTAAGGAACTTCGAACCTTATGCCTAAATTTTAAAATACAAAAACTAGCTACAAGGTTAAAGCTTGGATTTTAAAGTTAGAAGTCGTTTTATAATGGGACAGAGTCTGACTAAAACCACACGGTGTTCCTCATAAGCTACGGTTTTAAAGAATTTCAGTGACGTCATGCGACGGTAAATTTTGGACGCTATGTGGTGGCCACCACCGTCTTAGGAAACCCTAGCTTAACCGCCTTTGCTCGGGGGCTGGAGATGAGAAGTTAATTATTTTATTTCTTCATTTTTATAATTTAACGGTTTTCGAGTTATGTTTTTCTTTTTTAATAAAATCCTTTAACTTTATGCGTCTTTCAATCGTCTGACCTTCTCAACTTGGTCAGACACATTCGACCAGGACATGGTACACGTCCTTGTTGTCACATTCAGTAGGTACTTAAGAGGGCTGTCGAATTTTGTCACGTCTCTCGCTCACACGAGCCCAAATATTTAAGAATGTTAATAAATGAAAAGATGCTTTTTTGAAAAATGTAATCAATTGGCGAACTAATAAATACTATTAATTTAATAGGTAATTATTATAAACACATTTTTATTGTGGCATTTATTAACTCATGTCAAAAACAGATCATAATACTTATTGAGCTGAGTTTATTAGATAACACAATAGAAATGTGTTTTTAATAATTACCTAATAAGTTAATATTATTTATTAGTTCGCCAATTGATTACATTTTTCAAAAAAGCATCTTTTCATTAATTAATTAGGACATTCTAAAAAATTTGGTCCCGTATGAGCGAGAGAGGTGACAAAATGCAACAGCCCTCTTAATGTGACAACGAGGACCTCATTTTATTATTTTTGGTTATAATCATGGTTTTATTTTGTTGCTATCAATTGAACCCGTAATGTCCCCAAATAAGTATATCCAAATAAATATGCTCTATTTCAGATATCAAGTACATTAACTCGAGGCAAGGCAAACGAATGATTCTGCACAAAGACTTCACGTACAACTACAAACACAGCTCTTCTACCAAAGGAACTGTTCATTGGCTTTGTGCGAAACGGACCACAAAAAAATGCAAAGGGAAAATAGTAGTAGATGGTGATGGTAAAATTATATCTGGTAACCTAGATCATAGCCATCCACCACTCCGATATTTCATCAATAATGGACAGTATATCAGAATTTAAAATATAGGTAAATACCTACTTAATCTTTCAAGGGCACTATATAGCTACAGCAGTCATAACAATAAACCTTCTATCGTGTATCGTTTACCGCGCGAGAACCTGTTAATATTTCACTGTCTTTATTTAAGATTGTCTATGAAAGAAATCCAGGCAGGCTTTAGCCCAGCAGTGGGACAGCATGAGCTTATCTGTAATAACAATAATTATTTTATTATTTTTCCCATCGCCGTATCTCTACGTTGACGTCGTGGTGGGGCTTACGCGCTTCGAACTCTAGGTCTGTGCCGGTAGAGGTTACTTTGCCGGAACAGGTCTAGGGTGAGGAGCCAGACCAAGAGAGATACAGAAACCCGCAGGGCAGCATGTGGCGAGCTGCTGGGCAGTAGCGACCCCACGTACCCTATCTCCCGGGAGAAGTCATGTTCCTCATCTCTGGCTTGCCTTTATTGGCCGGCTGGAGTGAACACTGACGAGAACTGACCTCCCACCTCATTCTTGCCTTTATTGGCTGGCTTGAGTAGAGATTCGCAAGAGCAAACGTGCTCGGAGGAAGGAAGTAGTCCAGTAAGATGCTGGTAGGGATCTTGACCGTACTTCCGGGATTGTCCTGATAGCCGTGGAATACCTCTCCACTCCTCTTAAGCACCTCAAGACATGTTGCCCCCTTGTCGCTACGACACTATGTGCTAGCGACCGTTTCCGGGGGCCCATTGTTGAGTGTGCAAGTCACCCCTTGCCATTTTATCCGTGTATTGTATTTATCACACATTGGTCAGGCAGGGGCCATAGTCCTTCCATAGTTTTAGATAACCAGTCCACTTTAGCCATCCAAACCCATAGCCCAATTTTTTTTTGTCTCCATATTCTGCAATAGTCCTACACCATCCGGGGGTTGTCCTTGGGTGCACTTGCATAGTACGCACAGGGATAATCTTCGGTTAGTGCCTCATTTCCATTGAAAGCGTCTAACGGGCCTCTGCTAGTTGGCTTCGGCCCCTCATATGCCTTCTAAAGGTCCGGGACCCTGGGGTCCCGAGAAATATAAAAAAAAAAAAAAAAAAAAAAAAAAAATTATAATAATAATAATAATAATAATTATTTAAGTACTAGCTTCTGCTCGCGACTTCGTTCGCGTGGAAGTCGTAAGACACCGATAAACCAAAATAACAGCCACATTTTTGTACGACTTCCCTGTATACTCCGTTTGTAGTTTTGGTTGCAGTCGCCAAAATGACACGATCACTGACGGTGACTGGTGACACGGGAGCAAGCGACGTCTAGTCGTGTCTGTGAAAAGCGGCTCGTCCTGAGGCCGACACCCGCGGCCGCAGCCTTCAGTAGCAATTTCCCATTGCTTGCGAAGTTTTTCCTTTTTAGTGAATTAATGAAAGTCTGCGTTCCTGCATATGCTACCCAATGGCACAACCAACAATTATATTTATTTCTGATACACTACTGATGTGTTTTTACAGCGATTAGACATGACGAACGTCTGTCACTAAAATATTGTCAATCAGCAGATTGTGACGACACGGGATTTCTCATTAACAGTCACCTAATCATAGATATATAACGTGGATATGGATGTACGACATTAAATGAAAACGAGCACAGTACTAATCCATTGAAACCTTTTAAAACACGAAGATTAAGGGAACATTTTAAAATTGCAGTTTTCAAACAAAATAAATAGCAGAATCAACTGCATAAAAAGTAAACACGCTTTATCTACGAAAAATCACTGTCCAATTGTGCGGTGCGGGGCGCAGGTAGGTAGGCGTAGGCACTTTAGTCGGAGAACAATACAAACGCAGAGAACAGAATCATATGTTTTGCACAGGTTCTTGACCTTACAATGTTTACCTATTATTCTTACGGACTCAGATCTACATCATGTTGAAAAATAGGAAAATAAAAAATAATTTCCTGTGGCTAAAGTATTCCTTGGATATGGTTGATTTTTTTGTATACGAGTCAAGAAAATGATTCTCTTTACGTGGTTTAAAGGAATGTCAATCGTCCTGTTACATCTTGTATACTTTTTTTTTTGGGTGGGAAAACATCAAATGACTGGGCGGAGCGGGAAGGCGTGTCAGACTTTTACTGACTAAACCCCCACCCGTGTTCTTTCTGTTGCCTGTGCCGGGGCCACGGTAACTCTTCCGAACATCCCGCAACCCCGGCTGACACCTTGTATACTTGTATTGTAACCATAAATGACAGAAGAGGCCTAAACTTCATGTTTTTCCATGTGTTTTTTTTATACGTATAACAAAATGTAAAAAATATCAAAGTTCATAAATCAAAATAATCGAACTTATTCTTCGTTGACAGTTCTTATATAATTAGTTATGCCATGATTGACTGCTTAGCTTCATAAAGGTATAGCGTGATGATAATCGTTTAAAAGGTTAAATCTGTAACTATATATGCAACATTCTAACCTTTTGGATCGTCTTTTTACAATTTGCGGTAAACTATAGAAGAAAACAAACATAATGCAATATTGTAAAGATTATATTTCTGTAATATACATATCTGTTACGGTCGCAAATCGTATTTTAATCAACGTACAACCTAATACTGACCTAGGGGGCAATCACTACCTCTTAAAGCAGTATTATTTTAATGTTACTTCAGTGTGAGAAAGAGATGGAGCTATACAGGACGTCTAGCTCCATCTCTGTCCCACACTGAAGTAAGATTACAATAATACTGCTTTAAGAGGTGGTGGTCTAGCTTCTGCAAATTACAAAAAACGTAATCAAATTTAAATTTTGCGGGCTACCTTAGCGCATCCCCCTTAAGCTTTAAAAGTGTATGAATTTGTTTGAGGTTTCATTACTTAGTAATCAGTTACTTTTCAAATTTACAATTATATTTCAGATAATAGGATCAAGATAATAAATTCTGAGAAAGACAAGCAGTTAATTTTGCATAAAGAGTATACATATAACTTCATTAGATGCAATTCAACAAAAAAATCTAACCTTTGGCGATGCACAGAGCGGAGAACTTTAAAGAAATGCAGGGCGGAAATGGTTGTAGATGGATGTGGTAAAATTATATCTTGTAATCTAGTCCATACCCATTCACCACCACAATTTTACATCAGTAATGGAAAATATTTTAGAATTTATTAAAGAAACACTTGAGTTGTGATTTATTTAATATTCATATTAACTAATATTAATATTTAATATTACTTATATTCATATGAACTATTATTAATTAATTAATATTAATAATTGAATATTAATATAAATATTAAAATAATTACATTTCACAATTTACATAATTTACGATGGGATTGACATACTCGTTGTGGTTATCAGAGACCCTAATTAAATAAAGAAAAAATATACGTACTTGGATTATGTACGAGTATAGGTATCGGGTGTAAAAATACCCATAACGAAGCTGAGAGTCACTTGTTCTACCCCTTATTGTGATCCTTTTTACAAGACTAAAAGTCAATTTTCCAACTTTTTTTGATGTTTTGTTACGAAAACAAGTTTTAAATGTTATAATCTCTTAGCTTTAAATGCACCCATAAGCACAATGTTTTGCTTGCGTTACATTGTGCACTACCGTAAACAGCGAATTTACACACGAAAAATCAATGTCGTTTCCCAGCAATATTTTTATACAAAGTTACTTAGTTTGATGTACAGAATGCGTAGATGACGGCTACGTGATGGATTTTGTTATACCCTGTGTTTTTATAAGTGTAATTATATTTATGTTTAAACATTTGTAGTTAATTTAACATCTTTTTAACCGACTGCAAAAAAGGAAGAAGTTCTCAGTGCGGTTGTTTCTTTTTTATTGTTTGTTACCTCAAAATTTTGTCATTTATAAACCGAATTGAAAAATATTTTTTTTATTTGAAAGGATATACTTGCAGATTGGTCCCATATAAATTTGGTCAAGTTCTGATGAGTGGTTTTTGAGTTAGCTTCAATAATACGTATTTTTTTATGATGTTATAATAATTTCCTGTCACTGTTATTTACACTGCAAGTAGTGGATACGACCTTGTGTGGGGTAGGTACCACAAGTAAAAAGTGAAAAATAAAAACTGTTTTGCAAAACAAACAACCGACTTCCAAAACAAAAAACTACATATTTTTAGATGTCTATTTTCGAGCATTTTACAATGTATTCAGATAATGTTGTGTAAGTTTTATGTTTAATTACTCTACTGCTCAAAGTTTTGTGGTTAATTACCTACGTCTTCAAACCGAGTTCTTTTGTTTTGTACTTTTATCCCAATAAAATCCTTTAGACTTTTCTCCTCTTTTAAAACCATAATATTCTCTTCTTACCAAGTACCAGTCAGCGCTGGGGCTCTGTCTCGCATAGAGTCGCAGCATTATGCTGAGCGATGGCCGTTTTGCGTGGATGTGACAAATATTTTCCACCAACTTGTTCCTTTTGCGTTTGTGTTCTTTCTTTGCGTCATGTTTGCCGCAAAGAAACGCATTTTCTTTCTTTTCTTTTTTTTAATACACAATTTGTGCACTTTTACCGTACAAAAAATCTCTATGCTTCAGTGTTTTAACAAGTAGTTGGATTTTATCGAGGGTTTATTTAAGGCCCATCGTCCACGACGCTACTCAAAAGTAACTTGTCACAAACTCAAATCGGGGAATCACAAACTAGTTACAACTTGTCCTAAGACCCTTGACCTAAGTCGGGTCGTGTACGGGCCACCACTGAAATAACAGTGTTGTGCCGGGACATTCTGGCTACTCATTGGTCATTTAAGTTTAGAACTGGTTAGTTTTGAGTAACATCGTGGATGACGAGCCTTATGTGCTTAAAAAAAAATGACAATTACTTTCATTTCAGATAATATCAAGTACGTAAATTCGAATAGAGGCAAGCAGTTAATTCTACTTAAAGGGTACACGTACAGTTTCAATAAATACTATTTAACAAAAAAAACTACCTACTGGCAATGCTCAGCGCGGATTTCAAAGGATTGCAAGGCGAAAATAGAAGTAGATGCTTTTGATAAAATTATACGTGGCAACCAAGACCATACCCATCCGCCACCCAAATTTATCATAAGTGAAGGAAAATATTTCAAAATTTAGAATAGAAACACTTGAGATGTCATTGTATTTAATAAAATATGTACTTAATTTAGTTTCACTGTGTTTCAATAAATGTGTGTTAGTTTTATATGTAAACTAATGTAGTCAATTTAATAATAATAATGCATTTTGAAGAGGATAATTATGTAAGAAAATACGTTTTTTTTTGCGGTTAGATATAACGCAAAGAAAAAACAAAAATACAAAATAAAAACGTGGGGGCAAATATGCGTCACATCCTCGCAAAACGGACATCGCTCAGCATAATGTAATGTATGGGTATGTGTGTGGGTGTGTGTGTGTGTGTAATGTATTTAATATTAATAAAATACTTTAGATCGAGTTCTTTATGTTTTACCCTTTTACCGAAATCAGGAAATCTTCTGAAATCTTTTAAATTTTACAAATTTTTAAACGTGTGGTTCAATTTGCTTGAGTTGATTTTTTATACTTCGAAATCAGATACTTTTTTTATTTCATGGTTACATTTTGTCAGAATCATTAAACAAATAAATAATTATTTATCTTCTACTAGCAGCGCCCCACGGTTTCACCCGCATAAGTCTTGATCCCGTGGGGATATCGGGATAAAAGTATCCTATGTGTTAATCCAGGTTATAAACTATCTGTGTGCCAAATTTCATACAAATCCGTTGAGAAGTTTTTGCGTGAAAGGGTAACAACCATCCACCCATCCATCCATCCATCCTCACAAAATTTCGAGTAGTATATAATAAAAATGAAATGCTGTTCGTTGGTAAGCGCATTATTTGAGAACGGCTGGACCGAATTGACAAATATTTGTTTTAAAATGTTTGTTATATCCCGAATCAGGTTTTTTCGGTATGAAGAATTTGAAAAGTTGCCGAGAAAATTGGAAAATTCGGGAAAACTGAAAGTGAATTTTCTATTGGGATTTTGTATGAATTATTGAAATTTGGACAGGACAATATATGTTGCGTCAGCTAGTACTAAATAAAATGTATAATTAACTATTTACCTATACTACAATGTGTAACTTTTTTCACATATCAAGTTCATAAATATTTTTAACGATCCTCGCCTTTTAAAAATTGGTTCGATTAACTTGATGTAGCAAACTCAGAGCAAGAAATCGTCTACCTTTTCATTTGACAAACACTTTGCTTTGTTTCAGATTTTAAGTACATTACTTCAAAGAGTGGCAAGCAGTTAATTTTGCACAAAAAGTACTCATACACCTTTACTAAATACTGTTTCAGAAAGAAATCTAACTACTGGCAATGTACAGGCTGAACGCGAACCTCAAATGGCAAGGGGAAAATAGTAGTATATGATCATGGTAAAGTTATATCTGGTAACCTAGACCATAGCCATCCACCACCTAAATTTGTCATCAGTAATGGACAATATTTCAGAATTTAGAATAGGAACATTTGATATTATGTCATTTTATTTATTAAAATATGCATTCTAGTTGCATACTTTATAATATTTTTTTACAGTGTATTTCGGTAATTGTATTAGTCTTTTGTGGTCAATTTAAAGTAAGGTTCTAAGTATTTAATTAATATTAAAGATATCTATTTAATATTAATTAAATACTTAGATGAAGTTATTTTTGTTTTACATTCATATCGTTATGAAATCTTTTAAACTTTACAAGTTTTTAAACGTGTGGGTTAATTTCAATTTGACAACTACATCTTTTCAGAATTCTTAAATATTTATAATAAATAAGTTATATAACTATCTAACTATGTACCTAACTATTTACCTATACCACATACTAAATATGCAATTTTTTTCAGATATCAAGTTCATAAATTCGAAGAGAGGCAAGCAGTTAATTCTGCATAAAGAGTACACATACTGCTTCACTAAATACTTTTCCAGAAAGAAGTCTACCTACTGGCAATGTTCAGTTCGAACCTCAAAGAACTGCAAGGGGAAATTAGTAGTAGATTATCATGGTAAAATTATATCTAGTAACCTAGACCATACCCATCCACCATCAAAATTTGTTATCAGTAATGGACAATATTTCAGAATTTAAAATACCTACTTTGAAGGACTTTTAAGGCTCCTGCAAACTAGCGTGACACGCGACGCGACACAAAGGCACCGCCCGTCGCGCGACACGCGGTGCCTTTGTGTCGCGTGAGATCCACGTCGCGTTTCGCGTCTGTTTGCAGGAGCCTTTAATGGTGTCGTCTATGTTTAACTAGGTGAGAGGTTTCAAAACAGTACCAACTTGAAAAGTACGTTTAATGTTTTATTTTTAAGTGTGATTATTTATAAATTTTTGGCTAAATTAGTTGTGTTTTTCAGATTGAATTTTATATTTTCTACTTTATCCCAAAAAAAAAAAATTACGATACTAGGCTTTTAAACATTGGTTACTTGACAAACACGTTGCTTTTTTTCAGATTTTAAGTACATTACTTCGAAGAGAGGAAAGCAGTTAATTCTGCACAAAGAGTACACATACAACTTCACTAAATACTTTTCCAGAAAGAAATCTTCCTACTGGCAATGTTCAGGAAGAACCTCAAAAAACTGCAAGGGGAAAATAGTGGTAGATGATCATGGTAAAATTATATCTGGTAACCCAGACCATACCCATCCACCACCAAAATTTGTCATCAGTAATGGACAATATTTCAGATTTTAAAATACTTTAAATGACTATTAATGGTGACGTTTGTTTTTAGCGAGTAGAAAGTGCTTCGAAACAGTACCGACTTGAAAAGTACGTCTAATGTTTTATTTTTAAATCAATTGATTTATTATATATATTTATTTTTAATTTAATTACTCTTATATTTTTTCTAAATTAATTATGTGTTTTTTCAGATCGAATTTTATGTTTTGTGCTTTGAAATCCCAATAAAATGTATTAACGATCCTCGTCTTTTAAAAATTTGTTTGATTAACTTGATGTAGCATTTTTAGACATAGTATCGTCCACCTTTTCACGTGACAAACACGTTGCTTTGTTTCAGATTTTAAGTACATTACTTCGAATAGAGGCAAGCAGTTAATTCTGTACAAAATGTACACATACAGTTTCACTAATTACTCTTCTACCAAAAATACTACCTACTGGCAATGCACAGGATGCTCCAGAAAAAAGTGCAAGGCGAAGATAGTAATAGATGATCAAGAAACAATTATATCTGGTTACCTAGATCATAATCATACACCACCACGATATTTCGTAAAAGATGGCAATTATATCAGAATTTAAAATAGAAACACTTGACACCTTGCCCGTATTTTCATGATCTTATAAATTTAATATTAAAGTATGAATTTTAATGGCTATAATATAACTATTACTAATGTATTTGGATTGTATTAATATACTAGCTAAATTGAAATGTATTATTAATGTCGAGTATCGTTGATATTATTATTATTAATTCACCATTTAAAATGAAGCGCTTTAAACGTACAAATTGTATAACAATAAATTATGTTCCTTATTCTAATGCATAAAATATTAGCATAATGCTAACTTTAATTAATTACTGCATTGTGTATTATTTGCTTTGAATAATGAATCTTTTTTATTTTATTTTATTTATTTTCATAATCATAATCATATTATTTAATAGCATTTCATAAAGTATTTGGATAATCATACGTAAGTTTTATGTACATTATTACTTTACTGGTATGGTTAAATGGTGTAATTAATTACATATCCTAATAAAACATTTAAACATAAACGGGTTGTATTTGCTCCCCTACTTATCCTTTCCGGGAATACAGGCGTCATGTTGTGTTTGTTTGTTTGTCAGTGTTGTATTTGATTGATGTTGCATTTTCCTACAAAGAAATTACTCTTTTAATTTTATAATGACGTTACTTGATTTCAGATTAAAAGTACATCAATTCAAATAATGGTAAGGGTCAAATTCTATGCAAAGGGTACACATACTGCTTCTGCAATTACTCTTTTACCAAAAAGGTACAACGTAATGGAGTCTGGACACAAGAAAAAAAATACTGCAAGGCGAAACTAATAGTAGATGATCGCGGTAAACTTATATTTATGAACGGACACCACACCTATCCATCGCCCCCATGTTATATCAGTAGTAGACAGTACAATTAACACTAACTGGTCACTGGTCTGGCTTTGACCACAGTGGTCCACCACCAGTTCTTCATTAGCCCCAAAGGTCAAGCTTTCTAAATATGTTATAGAGGACTAAAAGGAGACTAGGCAAAGTATGGACCAATAGCAATACGATTCCAAACATTCGGTTTCGGTTCGTTTATTTTTCTCAAAATTTCCGGTTTAGGTTTCAATGCCCTTTTGCACACGGGCTAATTAACACATAACATAACATCACGCCTGTATTCTCCGAAGGGTTAGGCAGAGGTGTACCTAGTACACCCACATTTCGCCAGTTATGGGGGGCGTAGCTAAAAAAATTGAAAATTTACGCGTTTTTTCATTGTGTTTTTTTATTGTATATTAGATTGATGTTGCATTTTACATTTGCTGAAGTAGAAATTAGCCAATTTTCAACTTGATAATTACTTTTCTTTATTTCACATTTCAAGTACCTACTTAAAATCGAGGCAAGGGGTTAGTTAATTCTGTACAAAGAGCACATATACAGTTTCAAAAGGTACCTACTCTTCTTCCAAACGTAGTAAATACCTACTAGCAATGTACAGGATGCAGCGCAAACAATTGTAAGGCGAATATAGTAGTAGATTGATGCTATATACATAAACTACGCCAAGTCAAAAAATACATCTTAACAAGAGAACCCTTTTAGAAGTATCATCTGCCTAGCGTTTTCCCAACTATGGTGGGATCGACTTCCAGTTTAACCAGATGCAGAATACCAGCATGCATTTTACATGGAGCGAGAGCCTATATAACCTCTACAACCCAGTTACTGGGTAATACGATACCCCTTAGGTATTAAGACTGGTTGTCAGACTTTCGGGCTTCTGGCGACCCGTAACGACTGTCAAAGATAAACGAATGACAGCCGGGACCAACGGTTTCACGTGTTTTCCGAGGCATGGAAGGGTCTCGGTCGGTATGTATAAATATAATATATAATAATGTAAAAATGGTCACCCATCTACGGACCAACCGCGATAAGCGTAGCTTAACCTGATCAATCGACTCGTGCGGCTGTTATTACTTAACCACGAGCCCCTCAATCCTTTAGGAGTAAAGTTATGTAGTTCTGTTGTTTCTAAACATAGTAACCACTGAATCTAGGTATCATTTTAGAACTTATTATAGACCCTCTTTAGGACAATATATGTATTATTATCAGAATTTAATAGAAGCAACCGCCTCGTTGGTCTAGTGGTCGCAAGCGCTACTGCTGAGCATGAGGTCCTGGTTTCAATTCTCAGGTCGGGTAAAGTGTTATTGGGTTTTTCTATCTGGAATTTCTCAGTAGTAGCCCGCAGTCTGGATTTGTGCCCGGTTGATGGCAATAGGCTCGCCCCCTATTTCATGGGACTTAAACATAACTGGCGAAATGTGGGTGTACTATATAGGTACACCTCTGCCTAACCCTTCGAGGAAACAAGGCGTGATGTTATGTTTTGTAATAGAAGCACTTGAAATTTTGTTGTTAGTAAAACTTAATTATAGAATAGAATACTCTTTATTATTTACACCGTATAAATGATAATAAGCCTCTCCGCAACCGAAACCTATAAGTATTTGGGTATGTCGGAAGCGTTGGGCATTAATGCTGCTGACATGAAGCAATCGTTGAAGGAGCGCTTCTTTGGCCGCCTGAAGAAAGTATTTAATAGTCTTCTATCAGGCGGAAACAAGGTGCGCGCCTTCAACGGTTGGGTCATGCCGGTTTTGATGTACTCTTTCGGCATACTCAAATGGACTCAGACCGAACTAGACGCCCTGGATAGGAGGGTCCGTACGCTGCTGACTGCATATCGAATGCATCACCCGCGATCATCGGTAATGAGACTGTATATCCCGCGAAAGTGTAGAGGTCGAGGCTTTTTAAATGTCAAGACTCTCCACAATCGCGAGATATGCAGTCTCAGGGAATATTTCCTTGAAGCCGACGTGGGGATGCATCGAGATGTGGTCGCAGTGGACAAGGGCCTCACCCCGCTCTCCTTGGCTAAAGAGAACTGGCGCAAGCCTGTAGTGCTTGACACTAACGATCGCCTGGGGGTATGGCAGAGTAAGGAGCTTCACGGACGCTTTTTCCGGGTCCGACATGAACCCGATGTAGATTTCCCAGCGTCCGTAGCCTGGCTGCGTTTTGGTGACCTCTTTGGGGAAACCGAAGGTTTTGTCTGTGCAATTATGGACGAAGTTATCATGACGAACAATTACCGGAGATTTATTGTGAAGGACGGCACGGTTGACATCTGTCGGGCATGCCACCGTCCGGGAGAATCAATCCGACACATCATCTCCGGGTGTTCTCATCTAGCTAACGAAGAGTACTTGCATAGACATAACCTTGTAGCCAGGATTATCCATCAGCAACTTGCTCTGAAATACAGTCTCGTGGAATCGGAAGTGCCGTACTACAGGTATGTGCCCGACCCAGTTCTCGAAAATGGACATATCACATTGTACTGGGATCGATCCATCATCACTGACAGGACTATTGTTGCCAATAAGCCTGATATAGTGGTGGTGGATCGAATAGAGCGGCGCGCAATGATTATTGACGTAACTGTCCCGCATGACGGGAACCTCGTGAAAGCCGAGAAAGATAAACAAATCAAGTATCTTGACTTGGCCCGCGAAGTTGTCGACATGTGGGATGTGGACTCAGCGATCATTGTGCCGATAGTCGTATCAGCCAATGGCTTAATTGCCAAGAGCCTCGACCAACACCTAAGGAGGCTCTCGTTGGGCAGCTGGATTAAGGGCTTGATTCAGAAAGCGGTACTTCTGGACACGGCTCGCATTGTTAGGAGGTTCCTCTCTCTAGAGCCCTGACCGCCGGTAGCTTGGACCCTGTTCCCGATACCGGTGGGCTACTATTTTTTATATTTTAAATGTTTTTTTATAATCTTTATATTCTAATATTTAAAAATATAATTTATATGTATTTATTTTAATAAAGGAAATAATAATAATTATACCTAATGTGTTCGTTCACAATTTCTTGTTTTTAGAACTTGAATAAAAATGTTTTCTTTTATTATTCTTTGTAGTTCTTTTTGAGGTTGAGGCTTATACCATATTATTATTTTTTTCAGATCAAGTTCACATTTCGTACTTTTATTAGGTTTAAAAAATTAGATATTCGTCTTTAAATAAGTGATTCTATCGGTTTGATGTGGCCTTTTATACTAATAAATCAGCAATTACATTTAAATAAAAGCCTTTTTTTATTTCAGATATTAAGTACATCGTTTCAAAGCAAGGAAAGCAGCTAGTTTTGCACAATAAGTACACTTACGGCTTCACCAATTCCGCTTTAACCAAAAAAACCACCTACTGGCAATGCACAGGGCGAACAACAAGCAAGTGCAAAGCAAAAATAGTAGTAGATGATCATGGTAAAATTATATCGGGTGACACAGACCACACCCATCCACCACCACGGTATTTCATAAAAGATGGCAATTATATCAGAATTTAAAATATAAACACTTGAGATGTCACACTTCATTGTTCTTATTTTCATATTCATTATCATATTATTAAATAGCATTTCACAAAATACGTAACATAACATCACGCCTTGTTTCCCCGAAGGGTAAAGCAGAGGTGTACCTATAAGTACACCCACATTTGGCCAGTTATGTTTAAGTCCCATGTATTAGGGGGCGAGCCTATTACCATCAACCGGGCACAAATCCAGACTCCGGGCTGCTACTGAGAAATTCCAGATAGAAAAACCCAATAACATTTTTCCCGACCTGGGAATCGAACCCAGGACCTCATGCTTAGCAGTAGCGCTTGCGACCACTAGACCAACGAGGCAGTCACAAAATATTTGGATAAATAAGCGTAAGGTTCATGTCCAATTGCTTTACTTGTATGGTTAAACGGTTGTATTTAATTACATATACTAATGAAACCTTTAAACTTAAACAGTGTTTTGTTGGGTTGTATTTGATTGAGGTTGCATTTTCCTCTAAAGTTCAACTTGATAATTACTTTGCTTAACTTCAGATTGTAAATTCATAAAATCGAGCAGAAGCAAGGGGTTAATTCTGTACAAAAGGGGAAATATACACAATTCAGCTCCAAAAAGTACTCATCTGCCACGGGTAGTATGTAGGGGTAATGCAAGACATGCGACGCAAAAAATTGCAAGGCGAAACTAGAAGAAGATCGATGCTATTTACGTAAACGACGCCAAGTCAAAGTCAAATCATTTATTTCAAATAAGCACTTATATGGTACTTTTGAATGTGAAAATTTACAAAAAAAAAATAGAATTGATTCTAGTCGCCAAGAGGTAGTTTCGTATGGAGAAGAATGGGCAAGAAACTCCACTGTTTCTCTTTGAAAACGTTTTACAATATTTTTATACATTAATTATATAATAACATGTGAAGACGATGCACCTAGAATAAAATTACTATACCAAAATAGGTAAAAAGAATTAAAATTTTACATTTTTCATACATTTTTAATATATTATATTTTTTAATTTGTCTTCTTTTATTAAGTGATTGAATTTATTTGATGTGGCCTTTTATACTAATAAATTAGCCATTTATTTAAATAAAAGCCTTTTTTGTTTCAGTTGTTAAGTACATAATTTCTTCAAAGCAAGGCAAGCAGATAGTTTTGCACAAAAAGTACACTTACGGCTTAACCAATTCCACTTCTACCAAAAAAACCACCTACTGGCAATGCACGGCGCGAACAACAAGCAATTGCAAAGCAGAAATAATAGTAGATGATCATGGTAAAATTATATCGCATAACTTAGACCACACCCATAAACCCCTACGATTTTTAATAAAAGATGGCAATTATATCATTATAAGAATTTAAAATATAAACACTTGAGATATTGTCATTGTCCTTATTTTCATAATCGTAATTATATTACTGAATGGCATTTCACAAAATATTTGGATAAGGTGTAAGTTTCATGTGCATGCCGTGATTTCGCCGTGATTTCGTGTCCCGCAGCACGGCGTCATAGGTAACTGGGGAAGCCGAACTACAGCGAGTTATGACAGGGACATAGGTAAATAGAAAAGTATGTAGGCGAGAACGAGATAGAATGAATGATTGTTTTTTTTTTGTGTTTTTCTTTGCGTCATATTTACCACAATTAAATGTATTTTCTTTCTTTTCATTTTCTATATTAATGTTCTTTGGTAAAATGTTGATTTCTTGATAAATTCACGTGTATTTTGCTTTCACCTGTTCTTTTGCATTTTATTCGTAATAACATTATGTAGAATATTTTTTGTAATATAATGGTTTTCAGAAATAAACCCGTGATCGGTAATTTTATCGTTTATTTCGGTAAAAAATTGATAAAATATTCTGTTTGTGTTGTGATAGCGTCTAATTGGTTATGTTACTTGACCATAGATGGCGTTAAATTAAGAAAAGTAAAGTAATGACTTTAATTTTTGAGTTAGGTAATTCATTTTGATGTTATCTAGAGTTTATGAGAACTGAACAATTTTTTATTCGGCTTCTCTCTAACGATAATTATAGCTGCGCTACTATTGCTTACTATATACTCCTTAGATCTTTGCCCAGACGACCACTACGATTTTTCATCTGAGATAGAAAATAATATATCAGAATTTAAAATACTTGAGATGCCACTGTACATATTTACTTTCACATTCATAATTATTATTATAAGATATTAAGACCAATGTACATACATAGGTAATTGTGTACAAGTTTTAATTACTTGCCTTTAAAGTTGAAACTATTGAGGTAAATTTTTCTTCAGTTCAAGTTCTATGTTTTGTTTAATTATCCAAATAAAATCTTTTAAACTTTTTGCGTCTTTTAATTATTGATTTTTCATAGAATTTTTTTTACAAGACCTGCGTTGCAGACTTTATCAATCACCTTTCAATTTGATACAACACCATTATCTTCACTTCATTTCAGATTTCCAGTACATCAAATCGAAGAAAGGCAAGCAGCTAATTTTGTACAAAGAGTATTCACACTGCTTTAATAAATACTCTTCTACCAAAAAAACAACCTACTGGGTATGCACAAGCCGCTCCGCAAAAAACTGCAAGGCCACAATATTCCTGAATGATTATGGTAAAATTATAGCTGGTAACCAAGACCACACTCATCCACCACCCAAATTCGTCGTCAACAATGGCCAATACATCAGAATTTAAAATAGATTTCTACATATTTTAAATTCTGATGTATTTACTTAAGATGGCATGGTCTTTGTTTTAATATAATATGTATTTTATCATTCACTATGTATATAAGTACTTACCTATGTAGATAATTATGTGTAAGTTTAATTTTAATTACTTTTCACACCACAGCGAGCCCTCAGTGCTCGCTAATGTCAAGTTATAAATATGTCACTAGCCACCTGCGAGAATCTTTCGTAAAATGGTGGACTCCAATTTCGAAGTATTTAGAAACACAACAACGCGTCATTTTGGCAAAAATAAAATAAAACCACCTCACTCCTTGTATCATTAGCTTGTTTTGGGAACTAGGTACGACAGCGTCATTTTGACAGTTGCTTTTGTCATTGTTTTCTGTACAAGGCCAAGTCGAAAATTACTGAATAATGTCCATACTGGACTCGCTCAACCGCTGTTCCTACATTATCTGCGGGCATGTCATCGCAACAGCTGATCGGTTACTGTGGCGCGTACCTCCGTGTTACTGTATTTTTCATGAAATTACATGAGTTTACATAAGATAGTGTATGAAACTGTACATAACTAAGTATTCCCCGGTTACTTAACAGTTTCATAAACAACTAATTCGAAAATCAAATCAGTTTTTGTTACCTCGCAGTAGGTGCGAAAGTTAGAAACTACCAAGCTACTTGAATACCAAATGTAGCGAAGGATTCTAGGGCTCTTGAGCACGGTGATGGAGCTCTGAGTTAACTCCTTAGCAAACATAAGGAGTGAAGACTAAAATCCTGAGTGCTACAATGCTGAGGGATTCAAGCTCACCCATAATGAAGACACCTTTATCCCCGAGGAGAATACACTACTGCAACTGTAGGTAGGTTGGTAGTTTGATATTCAAGTAGTCGGGGATAAAGGTGTCTTCATTTTGGGTGAGCCTTCATGAGGTTCGGCCGTTAGTGAATAATCTACTTATTAATTTTATGTTGAAACTTCTTTTGTAATTTCCAAATTTGAGTTCTATGTTGTGCGTTTTTATTGTAATAAAATCTTCTAAACTTTTAACGTCTTTTAATAACTGGCTTGAAGGTGGTATTTTTATATCAGGCTATAAACAATCTTTCAATTTGATAATGACGTTGCTTTATTTCAGTTTTCTAGTACATCAAATCTAATAAAGGCAAGCATTTAATTCTGCAAAAAGAGACATGTACCATCGCGAACAACACACACACACACACACACACGCACATCTTCACTCAGCTTTAATAAGTACACTTCTATCAAAAAACTACTGGGTATTGCAGCATAACTCTGCATGTCAAAACTTTTTGGTTCTTTATAATCAACCTTTTTTCCGTTTGTATTTGAGCCTGGTCGATTTTTATCTTTTTATTTCGTGATTCGAATTATTTTTCTTCTGACAGATGGGTCCCCATTTTTTTCTTAGTTGCAAAAGTTGAATCAATTGATACGGACCCAGTTTGTGGAAAATTAACGAGTTTTTTTCAAGTGAACCACACTATCCCTGCCGTCCTATTAATACCTTATGGCAAAACTATATTGAGAATGGTATATTAAGTACGAGTCTAACCATTCATCTTTATTTTTTCTGGTACGTATCTTTTAACAGTTTTCCTCAATCGGAAGTTCAGTCTGATCACGCTGGTCTAACCCTAATTCATTTTGTCTTAGGATTGAACAGCTTTGAACAGGCCGCCTTTCGGCCTCCAGGTTTTGGCCTAAAATTACGCTGGACGTCCTTGGCCAACGTCGAGAGTTGGGCCGCATTTTGACCGCTGAAGGTCTCGCAAACAACGCCAGTTCCTGAACCTGCGACTCCCTACAGTCTACGTCACCTCGCCGGACGCAATTACTTATGCCACGGTTTATTTTATGATATTTTATGTTCTAATTTAATACTGTAGATAGTAATCCTCTGCAGATTTTTTTAAATTCATTAACTATTTAATTTTATTTTCAAATTTGTAAAAAAGCGAGGTACCTTGGTTCTCTCATTTTTTTATAACGATATGTTTTGGTAGCGTTACTTATTAGTGATTGCAATCGACTAGATAGTACGTTTATTTTCTCTGTCGTTATTCGCGTACCTATCGGACCAAAGTTCTTTATTTTATTCCCTTCACACAGGTCAACCTGCATTTTTTATACCATAATATTCATTTTTTTTACCTTTTAATGTTATTTTCTATTTTTATTTTAAAAACAAAATTAAACGTGTCGTAGCAGAAAAGTGAATCTTCCGTCTTTTTATTTTTTTTTCGCTACAGTATGCACACGCCGCATTGCCCATAAAGACTCCTGCAAATAGGCGCGGTACGTGACGCGACACAAAGGCACCAGGTGTCGCGCGACGAGTGGTGCCTTTGTACAGCCCACTGCCACTTCAGTTTGCTTACTCTGCAGGCTATGTCGGTTACTCCGGTTCTTTTCCGTGGTTGTAGGTATGTTTTGTGTAAATCCCTGAAAACTTTAACACTTTACATAATATCACGCCTGTAAACTTTATTAATCTTTTAACTAACGTTTGATGTAGTATTTGTATATGTACTAATAATACTAGCTACTTTTAAAGTAATAATAATGAATTGACTTTATTTCAGATTTCAAATACATCAATTCAAATACAGGCAAGCGGCAAATTCTGTACAACGAGTACACATACTGCTACAACAATTACTCTTCGACCAAAAAAACTAGCTACTGGCGCTGCACAGGTCGGAGTGCAAAGAAGTGCAAAGCGACAATATTAGTAGATGAACATGGTAAAATTATATCTGGTTACCGAAACCACACCCATCAACCACCCAAATTCTTCATCAGTAATGGACAATATATCAGAATCTGAATATAAAATCTTTCCTTTAAAAATTGTTCCGGCTAATCTCCGAGACTTTCACTGGCAGATAGCTGATGTTACGGGGAGTAACTTGGCTACTTTTATTTTAGAAAAACAATTCGGGTTCCATGAAATTGTGAACAAAAAGTCGGATTTGCAAAATTGTTTTTGCATTTGGTAGCCCAATTCTCAAGGATAGTTATAGGCTATTTAACATCACGCTACGACCCTTAGGAGCCGAGCAAAAAGAAAAAAGTCGGAAAGAACACTAAGCAAAAACTAAGAAACAGCGCGGGCGGGCGATGCAACGCGGCGGGTTGGGGGCCGAGGGAGTTTTATTAAAATGTGGCTGTCATTTTAGTATATTGTATATCTTACGACTTCCATGCGAACGAAGTCACGGGGCACAGCTAGTATATAATATGTTTTTTATAATATTTGTTGTCTTGTTGGTAATTCTTTGTGTGCTCACAATCTTTCTTTTGTATTTTTACTTTTATCCCAATAAAACCCTATCAACTTTGGGCGTCTTTTATTATGTCGATTAGCTCGATGAAGCATTTCAGACTAAGAAATTAGGTATTTTTTATCTGGATAATAACTTTGCTTGATTTCATATTTCAAGTACATCAAATCAATGAAAGGCAAGCTTTAATCATTACTCTTCTATCAACGAAACTAATCTTTGGCAATGCTGTACAATATGCAACATAAAAAAGTACAAAACTTCATTGTTTGTGGACGATCACAGAAAATTTATATCTGGTTACCACAGCCACACCCAGCCACCACCCAAATTCATCATCAGTAATGGACAATACATCAGAATCTTAAATAGAAAATTAAATAATAAAGATGTCATTGTCTTTATTTATATTTGATGCATTTTATCATTCACAATGTTTGCAGATAAGTGTGTAGATTGTAGTTTTACTTTACTTTTATTCTGAAACTTTTTTTTATTAATTTCAGATCGTGTTCTATGTTTTTTTTTTCGTTTTTATCCTAGTAAAGTCCTATAAAAATAAGACATATTGATATTTTGATCCCAACCACCTTTCAAATTGATAATAACGTTGCTTTATTTCAGGTGCCAAGTACATAAATTCGAAGAAAGGCAAGAAGTTAATTCTGTACAAAGAGTACACATACTTCTTTATTAGATACTCTTATCACAAAGGAACGGCCCAGTGGCGATGCTCAAGCGGGACCGCAAATAACTGCAAGGCGACAATATTCGTAGATGATCAAGGTAATATTACACCTGGAAACCAAGGCCACACCCATGTACCACCCAAATTCTTCATTCAAAATGGAGAATATATCAGAAAGTATCAATAAACACCGGCCCAGAGCGTGTCGAACCACGCACAATAAAGAGTTCCGTAGTTGGGATGAATTTATTCCAAGAACAAACTTAACATTATATTTGAAACACATGTTCTCTCATATATATTCCAACTGTAAATGAAAATTGGTCGACTATTACTCGTGAACGGACGGACGGAAATGGCAAAACTATAAGGTTTCCTTGTTGACTACGAAACCCTAAAAAGCTTTAAATGTGGTTTATCAATTATTATTATTTTAGTATCTTACTATTTTAGGAAATAGTAAGGTGTAGGAAGCTCGTGGCTAAGTAATAACAGCCGCACGGGTCGATCCATCAGGTTAAGCTACGCTTGCCGGGGTTGTCCGTGGATGGGTGACCATCTTTACATACCGTCACTCCTCCGTGCCTCGGAAAGCACGTTAAGCCGTTGGTCCCGGCTGTCATTCGTAGATCTTTGACAGTCGTTACGGGTCGTCAGAAGCCCGAAAGTCTGACAACCAGTAATCCAAGTAGTCCAAGGGGTATCGTATTACCCAGTTACTGGGTTGTGGAGGTCAGATAGGCAGTCGCTCCATGTAAAATACTGGTATTCAGCTGCATCCGGTTAGACTGGAAGCCGACCCCAACATAGTTGGGAAAAGGCTAGGCAGATTGAGTAAGGTATAGGCAAGAATCGGCTAACTAAAAAAAAAGTAGCTTACTCTGTCTCACTCTAAAATTTTGTCATTTCTTGTGTCTCTACGATTCTTTCACGATAAGTAATAATAATAATAAATAATAATAATAATATGGCAGAGTAAGGAGCTTCACGGACGCTTTTTCCGGGCCCGACATGAACCCGATGTAGATTTCCCAGCGTCCGTAGCCTGGCTGCGTTTTGGTGACCTCTTTGGGGAAACCGAAGGTTTTGTCTGTGCAATTATGGACGAAGTTATCATGACGAACAATTACCGGAGATTTATTGTGAAGGACGGCACGGTTGACATCTGTCGGGCATGCCACCGTCCGGGAGAATCAATACGACACATCATCTCCGGGTGTTCTCGTCTAGCTAACGAAGAGTACTTGCATAGACACAACCTTGTAGCCAGGATTATCCATCAGCAACTTGCTCTGAAATACAGTCTTATGGAATCGGAAGTGCCGTACTACAGGTATGTGCCCGACCCAGTTCTCGAAAATGGACATATCACATTGTACTGGGATCGATCCATCATCACTGACAGGACTATTGTTGCCAATAAGCCTGATATAGTGGTGGTGGATCGAATAGAGCGGCGCGCAATGATTATTGACGTAACTGTCCCGCATGACGGGAACCTCGTGAAAGCCGAGAAAGATAAACAAATCAAGTATCTTGACTTGGCCCGCGAGGTTGTCGACATGTGGGATGTGGACTCAGCGATCATTGTGCCGATAGTCGTATCAGCCAATGGCTTAATTGCCAAGAGCCTCGACCAACACCTAAGGAGGCTCTCGTTGGGCAGCTGGATTAAGGGCTTGATTCAGAAAGCGGTACTTCTGGACACGGCTCGCATTGTTAGGAGGTTCCTCTCTCTGGAGCCCTGACCGCCGGCAGCTTGGACCCTGTTCCCGATACCGGTGGGCTACTATTTTTTATATTTTTAAATGTTTTTTTTTTAATGTTTTTATAAAAATATTTAAAAATGTAAGATATATGTATAAAAGTAGAATAAAGGAAATAATAAATAATAATAAAAATTGTTTATTTCTCACCACAAGCCAAAAAATACAAACAGAATTTACACACAAGCTAAAGCTAGTAATTTTTGGTTGCGGATCGCTGGTGCCTGTGGTAGGTAGTAACACCTGTAATACAGGTCACCAGGTCCCCACCCGGTCATAGATTAACACATTTGATAGCTTACATCTGATATCACAGCAAATAGCAGTTTCAAGCAATTAGTGAGTTAATAACAGATTACATTCTTTTTAGAATTATAGTGAGATTAAATTAAATTTAATTTGAAAAAGAGTTAAAAATAATTAAAAGTACCTATATTTGGAAGGTTTTTATGAGTGTAATGTTTGTGAAGGTGTGTGTTTGCGATGATGTGTGTGTGACCGTGTATGTTTGTTGTGGTGTGTGTTAGTGCATGAAATAACTGGACTAATACGTCAAAGAGAGCTTCTGTGGCAGTATATGTCTGGCCTTGTAGCCAGGCTTGTAAAGTGACTTTAAAATTATGTATGTTCAATGGATGCAAACAAATACATCCACTGCGTCAAGATTTCTTCGATAGTTTTGGTAAACATTTTAGTAGACAGCCGGTTGCCCTGTTTTGCTCTTTTCTCTGTTTAAAATGTTGAATCTGCATAGTTGAACCTAGTTGAATTGAATGTTGAATCTGCATAGTTGAACCTAGTTGAATTGAATGTTGAATCTGCATAGTTGAACCTAGTTGAATTGAATGTTGAATCTGCATAGTTGAACCTAGTTGAATTGAATGTTGAATCTGCATAGTTGAACATAGTTGAACAAGTCAAATGTTTAGTCTAAGGATGTATGTATTGCTCGAAAAATTAAGTTTTTAACTCTTTTAAAGGTGGTGGTTAATTCTATAATTATTTTGTTCGATATCTCTTATGTTCTGCACTTATATCTTAATAAATACCTAAACACTGTATTTGTTTTTTAATGGCTGACCAACTTTTCATGTTTTTTTTTATAAAAAAAAAAAAAAACTATCTAATGGCGACGCACAGCGCGCGGCACAAAAAAGTGCAAATCGTCTATTTTATAGGTGAGTCGCCAAACTTTTTAGCCCAAGAGCCAGACTAACTCCTATACTAAAACCCCCAAGGGCCAGGACCTAGCTAGCTCATCATAGCAACATACTGTAGTTTTGAATTACACGCAAATTTTCGTTTTGGGACTAGTCGGCGAGTAAGATATCGACGGCGCGGGCCGGATTGTAGGCGCTCGCGGGCCGGACGTGGCCTGCGGGCCGTAGTTTGGAGAACCCTATTATAGACGATCGTGGTAAATTGTATTTGGTCGCCTAGACCACAGTCATCCACCAGCAACACCCAAAATAACAAACGACTTGATTTTCCGTTTTTAGTTTCAAAACGAATATAAGTTGTTTCTTATTGTAAGGAGAGTTTATAACAGAACATTTGAATGTTTTTACTTTTTAGTTTGTTCACTTGCAAATTAAAGATCTGCTTAAGCTATTGCACGTCGTGTTTTTAATGTTTTTATACTTATATTCCAATAAAATCCTATTAACGTTTTGCGCGTTTTAATAAGTGGTTGGATTCGCTGGATGTTATAGATATCAGGTACTTTTAAACTTGATAATAACTTTACTTCATTTCAGATATCAAGTACATAAATTCAAAGAGAGGCAAAAAGTTGATTCTGCACAAAGAGTACACGTACAGCTTTAATAAATACTCTTATAACAAAGGAACGGCCTACTGGCGATGCTCAAGCCGGACCACAAACAACTGCAAGGCGACAATATTCGTAGATGATCAAGGTAACATTATATCTGGTAACCAAGACCACACCCATCGACCACCCAAATTCTTCATTCAAAATGGAGAATATATCAGAATCTACCAATAAAAAACGTGAAATGTGGTTTATCAATTATTATTTTTAGTAGCTTACTATTTTAGGGAATATAAAGGCGTAGGGAAGAATCGGCCCACAAAAAAAGTAGCTTACTCTGTCTCACTCTTAATTTTTTTAATTTCTCGTATTTCCACGATTCTGTCACGATAAATAATCCATCAACTGCGTCAAATTTTTTTCGAGAGTTTTGGTAAACATTTTAGTAGACAGCCAGTTGCCCTGTTTTTCTCATTTCTCTGTTTAAAATGTTGAATCTGCATAATTGAATCGAGTTGTTATTTTTAGTTAATTTTTTAGTCTTCACGAATTCAAGGATGTACCTAGTTTCTAATGTTATGTGCTTGAAAAGTTATGTTTTTAACTCTTTTAATATGTACACGGTTGTGGTTAATTCTATAATTATCTTGTTCAAATATCTCTTATGTTTTGCACTTATATCCTAATAAATACTTGAACACGTACTCGTTTTTTAATGGCTGACTAACGTTATCACCACCAAAAATAAAAAAGGACTTGATTTCCCGTTTTTAGTTTCAAATATAATCTATGTTGTGTGTTGTTGTTAGTGTATATAGGTCCTTAACTGGAAATGTGAATGTTTTATTTTTTAATTTGGTCAGTTGCAAATTAAAGATATGTGTTAGTTCGTCTTGTTTTTAAGTTTTTGTACTTATAATCCAATAAAATTATATTATCTTTTTGCGCGTTTTCATAAGTGGTTGGATAGGCTCGAAGTTATAGATATCGGGTACTTTTCAACTTGATAATAATAATAACTTTACTTCATTTCAGATTTCATGTACATAAATTCAAAGAGAGGCAAAAAGTTAATTCTGCACAAAGAGTACACGTACAGCTATAATAATTATTCAACTACCAAAAAAACTACTTTCTGGCGATGCAGCACAAGCCGCATCAAAAAGTGCAAGGCTTCAATGTTTGTTGATGATCATGGTACAATTCTATTTTGTCGCCAAGACCACAGTCATCCACCACCCAAAATCAATAAAAGGATCCTGAAATTTCACCGGTTTTCGTTTGACAACTAAATTGTGTAGTTTGTTATTGTGGGGTACTTAAAAAATAATTCTATGTCCCCACATCATGTTCTTATGTTTATGTATTTTATTCCAATAAAATCTTATTGCCTTTTAGCGTGTTTTAATAAGTGGTTGGATTGGCTCGATGTTACATTTTCATATTAAGATACTCTAGATAGCAGGTACTTTTTAACTTGATAATAACTGTAATGTATTTCAGATGTTAAGTACATAATTTCAAAGAGAGGCAAGAAATTAATTCTGCACAAAGAGTACACGTACAGCTTTAATAATTACTCTGCTACCAAGAAAACTACTTTTTGGCGATGCAGCACAAGTCGCATCACAAAAAAGTGCAAGGCTTCAATGTTTGTTGATGATCATGATAAAATTGTATTTGGTCGTCTAGAGCACAGTCATCCACCAACCAAAATAAAAAAAGCACTTGAAAATTTTCCATTGTAATTTAATTACTAATCTACATATGTACAGACGCCAGCATATCAAGTTACTATAATTTGTCAAATTTCTTTAACAGATTTTCAACTTTATCGCTAAGGCATTAGGTTCAAGGTTGATTGGGTAAAATTGACAGTTTCGGGTAGCTTAATGTGCTGGGGTCTGTACTTTCTTACTATAAGCGGGCTCATAACAGAAGGCTTTAGATTTTTTACTTCGTAGTTTGATCATTTATAAATTAAAGAACTGTAGAAGCTAATTCTATGAGTTCTTCAGATCGTGTTCTAATGTCACTTTTATTCTAATAAAATTCTTTCAAAAATATGCGCCTTTGTTTTACTTGGTTGAATAACCCTGATGTTACATTGTCATAGTACACAGAAAAGGTACACTTCAACTTGATAATAACTTTGCTTTATTTCAGATTTCAAGTACATAAATTCCAGGAGAGGCAAGAAGTTAATTCTGTACAAACAGTACACGTACAGCTTTAATAATTACTCTTCTACAAAAGGCACTTCCTACTGGCAATGCACAAGGCTTACCACAAATAAATGCAAGGTGAAACTAGTAGTAGATGACAATGGTAAAATTATACCTGGAAAACAAGACCAGCACACACACCCGCCTCCAGCATATTTCATGAGTAACGGACAATATATTAGAATCTAGATGAAAATTAGTATTAAGGAAGTGTTTTAGTTGAATGTGTAAGAATCGAGGAAGGACTGTATACAGTATACATATTCATAATAAGCATGTTAAGCATGCAGCACAAGCCGAATCACAAAAAAAGTGCGAGGCTTCAATGTTTGTAGACGATCATGCTAAAATTGTATTTAACCAAAATAATAAAAGGACTTGAAAATTTTCCATTGTAATTTCAAAACTAATCTATGTAGTTTCTTATTGCGAGGGGGCTCTTAGGAGAAAGCTTTTTTACTTTGTAGTTTTTTTAACGTGATCTGTTGAAGCCACAGAGTATGGAATCGCCGCGCCTGTGGCGACTAGAAATACCTTTAATTATAATATTTGGAGCCTAATGTGGCGTAACTGCGCGCAATTAGCCTTCACAGACATTGGTAAAATTGCCACGGGTGTCAGTTTCTAGGAGTAAACGGTGACACTCGCGGACACGCTTAATTTGTATGGAAAGTGTTAACAATACTACCCACAGCAGCGGCCGCTGAGGCGTTTCCGTGCTCTGTGGTTGAAGCTAATTTTATATCTATGTCAAAGTCAAAGAAAATCATTTATTTCAAGTTCGCCATTAAAAAAGTCACTTTTCAACGTCAAAATTTACAAGAAAGTAGCATTAATTCTAGGCGCCCCTTTCAGAGGATAGTTTAATATGGAGAAGAATCTCCATAGATCTCTTTATTTTTTTCTATTTATTAATAACTATGTGAAGACGAAGCAACTAGAATAAAATTACTATATTCAATAGGTACAAACTATTAAAAATTAAGCATTAATAATTTATTATGTTGATAGATACATGGTGCTTACATAGAGCACCATGTATCTGTTACAAATATGTGTTTGCAAACATTGCAACCGTAGACGATTTTTCCTAACATATTAACAAATAATAAATCAGTGTGTTAGTTAAGGTTCTCACAGAATGTAGAATTAATGGCAGAACAATAATAAATTATGTAATTAAATTAGCAACCAGTTTGATTTTGTCTTGACTCGAGATTGTCCTATGGAGCAGGACCAACATGATTCCAAGCATTTTTATCTTGAACACGCACTTCCCACGCGACTTCGTCCGCGTGGATTTCGTACTTTAGTACCCCGTTAGGAGTAGATTTTCAAAAAACCCTGATACACGTTATTCTTTATTTTTGGTCTTACGTGTAAATACTGAGTTTCGAGTTAATTGGACCGCACGTTCGAATTCTTCCATACAAACTTTGACACTCCCCAATCCCCCTTTAGAGAGTAGTTTAGAAAAACAAAAATAATAAACGTCATAATTTACTTAGATAAGTATTCGTGCCAAGTTTCAACTTTATTAACTCAAGAAATAAGATTTTTCATACAAAAAAAATCCCCCTTTTCACCCCTTTAAGGGTCGAATTTCCAAAAATCCTCCCTTAGTGGTTGCTTACAACGTAAAAGGCATCAAGTGCCAAAATTTCAAGTTTGTAAAGTCAGCCAGCGGTAAAGGCTCTGCGTTGATGAATCAGTCAGCGCAAATAATTATACATATACACTTCTGGACACATCTATTGGCCCACCTTGTATTTTCAGTTTCGTTTGGTCCTAGCTAAAATTTTATATTAGGTCGAGCAAAAAGTTTTTATGCAGTTTTGAACCTGGCACATTCACAATTTCATTCAATAGTCTTTTTTTGAATTTCGAACACAGAATTTAAAGAAACAAAAGACAATTTAGAGCCTGTTTGTTGATATCAAACAATCGAATACTAAGAAAACTTGGTTTTATTGGTTTACTTGGATTTAATTCTTGAAAAAGTGATTGATATCTTTGGTTTTGCAACAAACATTACTTATTCTTAACATTAAGGTGAGGTTCTATCAATAATCTATGGATACTTCACCTGAAGTCGCCGCCCAAGCTGTGGTGGCACTTATTCAGGCCGGACACAGCCAAAGAAACGTGAGTGCTCAACTTAATTTAAGTCGATCTGCGGTCCGAAATGTTTATCGGAGGTACCTAGAGACTGGCGGCTTTGTTCGTCGCCAAGGAAGGCCACGATCTCGGGTCACAACTGAAAGGCAGGATCGATTCATCGTGACGACCAGCTTGAGAAATCGTCACCTTACCTCCATTGAGATACAAAACCAACTTCGCGACTTCCACGGAGTATCTGTGAGCGCTCGAACTGTTCGGAGAAGGTTAAAAGAACGCGATATGGTACCACACAAGCCAGCTAATGGGCCCAAACTAACGCGAGCCCACCGAACAGCGCGCCTTCATTTCGCACGCAGTCATTTAAATTGGACACAGCAAGATTGGAGCCGTGTACTCTTTTCTGATGAGTCTAAAATTGTGTTACATGGCAATGATGGAAGGAAGAAGGTCTACCGACGTAAGGGAGAGCGTTTCGCACAATGCTGCTTTGAAGAGAGGGTTGCTTATGGCGGTGGCTCATGGACTGTCTGGGGCGGTATATCCGCGAGCGGCAAAACTCAACTTGAGGTTGTTACAGGACCACGGCTGCCAACATTAAATGCTGAAAGGTACATTCGTGAGTGCTTAGAACCTCACGTGATACCATACGCGGACTATGTGGGCCCAAATTTCCTTTTTATGCATGATAATGCAAGAGCCCATGCGGCCGGCATCGTCAGGGAATATCTTCGGGATGTGAACATCACAGTTATGGACTGGCCAGCCAGAAGCCCAGACATGAACCCCATTGAGCACATGTGGGACGAGCTAAAAAGACGTGTTAGGGCTCGTCAGCCAGTTGCCCAGACGATGCAGGAGTTGAAAACTGCCATAGAAGAGGAATGGGAGATGATCCCTCAAAATTTCATAGAGCGGTTGATAAACTCTATGCCTAATCGTATGAGAGCTGTGGTAGATGCCCATGGAGGCAACACGCGTTATTAAATTAAACCTTTATTTGATAAAACATGTTTTTTATTCAAAAATCAATTGCCTTTAACAAGGCGCATATCCGACTTGTTAGGCGTAGCTCCATGTCGTATGGTATTCTGAATTCAAATTTAAAACAATACGATCGAAAAAGATGGTAAAATGTATCAGGTTTAAAACTGCATCAACAGTTTTTGTTCAATCTAGCAATCATATTTCGGTAGGGGCCATCGAAACCTAAACTCTAAGGTGGGCCAATAGATGTGTCCAGAAGTGTATATATTTGATGTATAGATATAATCTTGAATGTGTGCTTCACATCGTATTCTTCTGTTTTGTACTTTTATCTCAAAATAATTGTAGTTGCGTTTCGCGTCTATATTAATAGAAGAAACACAACAACAACACAACATCGAACCAATCTAACCACTTTTTAAAGCGGTTAAGATTTTCTCGATGTTACATTTTCATATTAATTCCTTTATAAATTTCTGGGCCTTTGATCGGTTAAGTAAGATACTTTATACATCGAGTACATTTCATCTTGATAATAACTTCGCTTGATTTCAGATTTCAAGTACATTAATTCCAACAGAGGTAATAAGTTAATTCTGTACAAAGGGCACACGTACAGCTTTAACAGTTACTCTTCTACCAAAGCAACTTCTTACTGGCAATGCACGAGAGCCACCTCAAAGAAATGTAAAGCGAAACTAGTAGTAAATGATGATGAAAAAATTATACCTGGAAAGCGAAACCAGCACACACACCCGCCTCAGCCATATGTCTTCAGTGGGGGGCAATATATCAGAATCTAGATGAAACTTAATATTATAAAAAAGTGTGAATGGGTAAGAATCGAGGAAGGACTGTATGTATATTGCATGTTTTGAATGTCAGAATGTTTAATGATTATTTTGTGTGTACGAAAGTTCCTATGACTGACATGTTGGGAAAGGGTTTTGTGAAGAAAAGCGCAGAAATACAAGAACATACATTTATTTGAAATAAGCTTATCAGTTAATTATATGAGCATAATTTTGTAAATACACATTTGTTTCGGTCGCGAATCATATTTTCAAAGACCCGGACACTGACCTGCATATTGCAGAAAACTTAAGAAATATTTTATTTCGCGCAATATGTTTAGAAATAAATCCCAACTTGCTTGGTTAACTTTTTTTGTATGCACGTGTTTCTGTGACAAATAACCCTATTTTCTTTTACCTAAGCATAATCCCAATTAAATCCTTTACATATTTGCGTTCTTTTCGAAATGGTTGAATGGGCTTAATTACTAAAGAATCATCCCTGTTAATTTTAACTTGATAAACTTGACTTTATTTCAGATCAAGTCAAGTACATAAATACGAGGCGAGGCAAGAAAATAGTTCTACATAATGAGTATACATATTGTTTCAATCATCAGTCGTCTACCAAAAAGACTGTCCAGTGGCTGTGTTCAGGAAGAACCAGAAAAAAATGCAAAGCAAAAATAGTGGTAGATGGTCATGGTAAAATTATATCAGGTAACGTAGACCATACCCATCCACCAGCACAATTTTGTATTGATCATAAAGGCCAATATATCAAGATTTAATACATAAGGGGGTTGCTTAAAAGTTAACAACTTCCCTGTCCCCATACAACGCATTTTTCACAGTTTTTTCTTCTGATGAGTTATATATAACATTCTTATATACCATAAAATATAATTTTCATAAATTATTACATGTAGATTTATCCTATTGGTTATTTTATGACTCATATGTGACTCATGGACGTAGGGCGAAAACTTCTCTCGTGAGTCATATATGACTCATTGGACAGGGAAGTTGTTAAGAGACAGAAGAAGAGAGAGAAAAGTCAATAATGTAATGTTATGATTAAGAAGAGGTTAATCATTACATAACTTTAAGCAATGTTTAGAAATAAATCCTAAAGTCTTTGCCGACACTGTTTTGTTGAGTGCAGTATATTATTCTTGTATAAAATTATTAGTTTTTTATTATTTGATCCCAATAAAATCCTTTAAAAAATTCGTTTATTTTCTTATGTGGTTGAATTGCCCAAATTCCACATGATCAGAAAAGAAAAATGGTAAGAAATCATCCATCTTTCAACTTCAACGGGCAAACGGTTGGTTCCGTATAAAGAATACACATAAGTATTGATTTAATCATAAGTCCGCTATCAAAGGAACTACGTATTGGCAATGCACAGGAAGCACCGCATAAAAATGCATGGCGAAATTTGTAGTAGATGATTATGGTAAAATACGAGTATATCGAATTAGTCAGCCTATAATGTTCCTACTGCTGGGACACAGGCCACCTCTCTCTGTAAGAGGGACTGGGCCATCCACCATGCGGCCCAGTGTGGGTTGGTGGATATCACACGCCTTCGAATGTTTGGTTCTAGGATATGCTGGTTTCCTTACGATGTGTCGTTCACCGTTTCGAGAGCAGTGGTAATGAAATAATTTGCACAAAGTTAAGTGCCTGCCTAGATTCGAACCTATGACATACAACTTGTAAGTCGCGGGTGTTTCCACTGGGCTACCATTACTGCCATGAAAATATGTCAGAATTTTATAAATATGTGTTGTCTTTTTGAAACAAGACACCTGGAGCTAGACCACCACCTCTTAAACCAGTATTATTGTAATCTTACTTGAGTGTGGGAAAGAGATGGAGCTAGACGTCCTGTATAGCTTCACCTCTTTTTCACATTGAAGTAATAACAGCTTTAAGAGGTGGTGGTTGGCCCCCTGTACGTTCTACGAGTACCTTGCTCTTGTTGGTTGATTTATTTTTGTAAATTCATTTCTTGTGTCTATTTTCCTGTGTTCTTCTTGTCGAGTTCTTATATTTTGCGTCTTTTATGTCTGGATAACGTTTAATGTTGAATGAATATCTGTTTGTATGAATATACACACACTTAAACCACGTTGCATTTCAATAAAAGCTTTTATTTTACTTATTTCTTTTTTTTTCAGATTTCAAGTACATAAATTCGAGGATGGGAAAGCAGTTGATTCTGTACAAAGAGCACACATACTGCTTCAATCACCGCACTTTCATCAAAAGAACTACTTACTGGCAATGTACGGTAAAAAAGTGTAAGGCGAAACTAGTTGTAGATGATCATGGTAAAATTATATCTGGTAACCAAGACCACTGCCATCTCCCGCCTAAATTTTGTATCAGTAATGGACTATATTTTAAAGTATAAAAGGGCGCGGGTAAAGAGTTACTGGAAGGACTCTGGGGAGGTCTTTGCCCAGCAGTGAGACAGTATAGACGAATTTAAAAAAATATACATATAAAAAAGAAAAGAAAGAAACATGCATTTATTGGCATTACAGCAAAAAAATACACCTTAATACTATAAAAACAGAAAACAATGATTATAATGCCAAGAGGGCCTCAGATCAGCATAATGTCAGATGACAACAAAAGAAGAAAGAAAAACAAGGAAAAACGGGAAGGGCATGAAATTTTGCTGTCGCTACTTTGAAAACTCAATTTATTTTTTCTTTGGTTGAATGTTTGAAGGTCATTATATTATACTCTTATTTGTTTATTTACATTTGATTTGATTCCATAAATATGTTCTTCAAATCGAGTTTGTAATTTTATCCCAATAAAATCCTTTGAACTTCTCACGACTTTTAATAATACGTGGTTGAACTAACTTGGTTTTTTATTTTTGTAAGACATCATCTTTCTTTCAAATTGATAAAGAAAAAAGTAATTAAAAAAAAATTGAATCTACTTTAAAAATAAATTATCTCAAAATTATGAAATAACTTTAATTTCGGAAATCGGTGTCTTGAATCTGTATTTAAGTTTTTTGTCACCGACTTCCGTTTGAGTTAATTTCTTTTTGAAGTTGATTTAATTTTTTTTTAATTACTTTTTGTTATTTCTTTGTTTTTAGTTGTAAGTAAATACTGGAATATTTGTTTGTAATAAGTAGTTAGTAGTTTTGTTGTCAATATTGCACTAGAATTTGACTAAGGTTTTGAGATGTTTTTTTTTTCTCTTTGACACCCACACCCGTAGCTCATATCAATCAATAAGCCAGGCCGTCACACTTTCACGTATTAGTCCATATCTTGCAAACTGCTGAACCGATTTTGATGAAACTTGCACTATTCCCTAAGTTGAAGTAAATGTAAGACAAAAAAAAATGGTCACAACCCGATTAATAATTTCGCAGAAATGCGTGGACAAGCATACATGCATACACCTATAAAAAATTGTATATTTGTTTGAAAGCCTTACGTGTCGAAGTGATACCCTCCGTTTTGTAAGTAATAAAGCTATTTTTCAGATTTAAAGTACATCACTTCAAAGCAAGGCATGCGATTCGTGGTTCTTGTGCATAAGAATAAGGAGTACATATACCGCTTTAATCGTCGTATTTCCGAAGATACTGTCAGGTGGCTATGTACTGGACGCTCCAGACAAAACTGCAAGGCACATATAGTTGTGGAAGGTCATGATAAAATTGTAGCTGGTAACTTAGACCATAACCATCCCCCGCCATCTGACCATAATATTAAACGACTATCTTTATCTATACTTATCTCCAGCCACGAGCATAAATATACTATTGTGAATAGCTTGGTAATAATATCTGATCATGGATGAATCATGAAATCCAGATATTATTACCGAGCTGTCCATAGTAATGTTTGTTTGTGCTCGTGACTGTACTTTAAAATAATGTCGTAACCAGCGCTGTGGCTCTGTCTCGCAGAGTGTCACAGTGTTATGCTGAGAGATAGCCGTTTTGCGTTGTGTTTTTTATTTAGAGCGTATAAATATATTTTCTTTCTTTCTTTTGTTTCATTTCGTTTTTTTTTTCTTTTTTATTTTGCAAGCTTATTCGTTTGTCTCAATCCTGAGCAAAGGCCGCCTTTAATTTTTTTGAGGTAAATAATTAATACTTTTCAAGGACTTGAGATGTCACCGTCTTTAACTAATTTAATTAATAATGAACTAGCGACACGTCCGTAGCGGACTATGATGTGTAGTGAAAGGATTTTGTGAAGAAAAGCACAGAAATACAAGACCATTTATTTCAATTAAACTTATCAGTTTATTTTAGATATAAGTGATTTTAATGAGTATAATTCTGTTAACACACATTTTTTACGATCGCGAATCATATTTTGATCAACGTAAAACCTGACACTGACCTACAAATTGCAGAAAACATAAGAAAAAAATAATTTCGCGGGCTACCTTGTTTAAAAATAAACCCCTACTTGCTTGGTTAACTTATTTTTTTGGTGTATGCACGTGTTTTTATGACAAATACCCCTATTTTCTTTTTCTTTTACCTAAGCATAATCCCAATAAAATCTTGTAAATATTTGTGTTTTTTCTAAGTGGTTGAATGGACTTGATTACTAAAGAATCAGTGGAGCAGACGAGGCCTGGAGTGGAGACAATGTATCGGCAAGCGTAGTGTAGGACGCCCCCCAGCTAGATGGACTGACGACCTTAAGAAGATCGCTGGGACAGACTGGATGCGAAAGGCGAAGGACAGGGTGTTGTGGCGCAGCCTGGGAGAGGCCTATGTCCAGCAGTGGACTGCGATAGGCTGAGTTGATTGAGTTAATTGACTAAAGAATCATCGATGTTAATTTCAACTTGATAAACGTGACTTTTATTTCAGATGAAGTCATGTACATAAATACAATGCAAGGCAAGCAGTTAGTTCTACATAGAGAGTACACATATTGTTTCAGTCATAAGTCGTCTACCAAAAAGAGTGTGCAGTGGCTGTGTTCAGGAAGAAGCAGAAAAAATTGCAAGGCAAAAATAGTGGTAGATGATCATGGTAAAATTATATCTAGTAACCAAGACCACTGCCATCTCCCGCCTAAATTTTGTATCAGTAATGGAAAATATTTAAGAATATAATATAGAAGGGCGCGGGTAAAGAGATCCTGGAAGGACTTGGGGGAGGCCTTTACCCAGCAGTGAGATAGTATAGACTAATTTAAAAAATATAAATATACAAGAGAAATGAAAGAAAGAAAGAAAATGGGTTTATTGGCATTACAAAAAAAAAAATACGCTATAAAAACAGAAAACAATGATTATAATTCCAAAAGGACTTTAGCTCAGCATTATGTCAGATGACAACACGAAAAGAAAGAAGAAGAAGGAAAAAGGGAAGGGCATGAAATTATGCTGTCGCTAGTTTCAAAACTCTATTTATTTTTCTTTTGTTCAATGTTTGAAGGTCATTTTATTGTATTATTATTTGTTTATTTACATTTGATTTGATTCCATAAAATATACATATGTTCTTCAGATCGAATTTGTAATTTCATCCCAATAAAATCCTTTGAACTTCTCACGACTTATAATACGTGATTGAACTGACTTGGTTTTGTATTTTCGTGCCAAGAAATCGTCTATCTTTCAACCTGATATTTATAGCTTTTTTTCAGACCAAGTTGATGATGAACGGTGCGCATTACAGGATCACTGTGGCTGGTAGGGAGGTTTAATACGTAGATGAGTATCTCTATCTTGGTCAATTAGTCTCTTTCCAGGCAAGACAAAACAAAGAAGTTCCAAGACGCACCGAAAATGCCTGGAAGAGCTATTAAAGATCCATGGCATCCAAAGGCATCCAAAGGCCATGAAAGATCTAATGAAGGGTGATCTTCGTTTGTCCCTTAATAGAAGACTCATCGACATGTGCATTTTTCCCATCCTTACAAATGGTTCTCAAACATGGTCTTTGACAAATCAGTAGAAGTCCACGCTCGGGGTTTGCCAGAGGGCTATGGAACGGAGTATTCTGGGTATCCAACTAACAGACCGGGTTAGGAATACGACCATTCGTTCCACCACAAAGGGGCATTTGCATAGTGCATATAGGAATAATCATCGGTTGGTGCCTCCTCATCATTTAAAATTGTCAAAGGTCTGCGAGTTGGTTTCGGCCCCTCGTATGCCTTCCGAAGGTCCGGGACCCCAGGGTCCCGAGATTTGTTAAGACGTTTTTAAAATAATAATAATAATTTCAGACTTGAAGTACATCAATTCAGAGCAAGGCCAGCCGTTCATGGTTCTGCATAAGAAGTACACATACCGCTTCAATCGTCGCTTTTCCAAAGGTATCAAGTGGCTATGTACGGGTCACTCCAGACAAAACTGCAAGGCACACATGTTGTGGATGGCCATGATAAAATTGTTACTGGTAACTTAAACCATAATCATCCACCGCCATCTGACCATAATATTAAACGGCCACCGCCACGATTCATCATGAGTGCCGATGGCCAATATTTCCAAAACTAAAATTCAAGTATCTACGTCACGAGTCACGAGCATAAATATATTGCTGTGGACAGCTCGGCAATAATATCTGAATTCATGATTCATCCACTAATATCGTCATCTGACGGCTTGTGATCATTTGTGTAAAGCATATTATACAAGTGGCAGCACAATTATGTGAAATCGAAGGAACACCAAAACTATCTGATGAGCCAAAATCTAGGATGCTGCATCGGCTTCAAAAAGATGTGTCACCTCTTCGAAGGCAATGATAATTATTGCCGAACGTCCTTAGTAATTTATTAATGCTCATGACTGTACTTTAAAATAATGTCGTTACCAGCGCTGTGGCTCTGTCTCGCAGTGTCACAGCGTTGATACGGAGCGATGGCCGTTTTGCGTGCATGTGATGCATATTTTCCCCCAACTTGTTTTTTTTTGTGTTTGTGTTTATTTTTTTAAGTAAATAAACATCTTTTCTTTCTTTTCGTTTTCTTTCCTTTTGATTTCGTAAGCTTATTCGTCTGTCCTCAGTCCTGAGAAAAGGCCGCCTTTAATTTTTTTGAGGCAAATATTTAATACGTTTTAAGGGCTTGAGATGTCACCGTCTTTAACTAATTTAATTTATAATGAACTAGCGACCCGTCCCTGCTTTGCATGGGCGCATTGGCGATATTTCAATAATATCGGGATTTCATTTATATATTGTAAGTTAACTACGATTGTATTATTCACATAAATCTCCCGGAATAGATGTTCTAGATGATGGTGACACGGCATGAAAATCCATTGTTTAGTGGTTTAGAAGATTTAAGCGGTCACACAGACAGACACGAAAATATGTTTCGTAGATGGCAACATTGCCACGTGTTGTCGTTTCATAGAGTTACATAGAAACCAGGTTGTGTCGCTGCGCTCTGTGATCGCGATCGGGCGGGTCTGCCGCTGCGGTTTGCGGTTCCGATCGCCTTAGGAAGAGCGCCTTTATTTCGCCTGCTTTTACCAATGCATCATCATCATCTGCCTAGTATTTTCCCGACTATGTTGGGGTCGGCTTCCAGTCGTTATACAGCATTTCTAAACCGCGTTCAAGAGCTGCCAGTATCGATATTCCATAACAGTGACAGCCCTTGAACACGGTTTAGATGTTGTGAACGCGATCAGTTTCATTGGTGAAATTGGCCCTAACTGTATTGTTTGCTGTAGACTATCCAAATAAAATACAATAAAAAAGGCCAACGAATTAAATAAATAAGTCATCATATGCCTAGCCTTTTCCCAACTATGCTGGGGTCGGCTTCCAGTCTATGCTAATACAGCTGAATACCAGTATTTTACATAAAGCGACTGCCTATCTGATCTCCACAAACCTGTTACTGGCTAATACGATACCCCTTGTTAAGACTGGTGGTCAGACTTTCGGGCTTCTGACGACCCGTAACGAATGATAGCCGGGACCAAGCAATGGCTTTGCGTGCTTTCCGAGGCACGGAGATGTCTTGGTATGTAAAGTTGGTCACCAGTCTACGGACCAACCGCGGCAAGCTTAGATTAACCTGATCGATCGATCCCTGCGGCTGTTGTTCAAGGGCTGTCACTGTAATGGAATATTGATACTGGCAGCTCTTGATCGCGGTGTAGAAGTGCTGATCGCGTTTAGTTTCATTAATGAAATCCGCACTTAATCATAGTGGAGTAACTCGCCGTTTATTGACATTAGTTTTTTTTTTGTTTTTTTTTTTGAGTTTTTTTTTACTGTTTATTTTTTTCATAATCTTCTAGATTTATGTATATAGCCTATTAAGTTGCCATACGATTAAATAAATTATGTTGTTCCAGGATCCTACCAGTTTATAAATACAAGTCATGGTTCGAGGTTAATCTTGGCCTATGGCTACACTTTCTGCCATCAGCGAAAATACGCGAGGGCATGTACCAACCACTGGCGATGCTCATCGAAGCAGAGCAAGAAATGCAGAGCAACAATAATATTATTTGATGATAATACAATCAAGATTGAGAATCATGATCACAATCATCCACCACCCGAGTTTATTATTCGCAACGGGAAATATTTTAAAATTAAATAGTTTAACATGGGACTTACACGTAACTGGTGAAACGTGGGGATACTATAAGTACACCTCTGCCTTATCATTTGGGAAAATAGGCGTGATGTTATGTTACGTTAAATAGTTTATTTGATACAACTCTATTGAGAAAACTACAACACTCTGTCGTGAATATTATTTACTTAATGTTTTTAGAAAGAATAATGAAAGTTTATGAAAAGATATTTGCAGTCAGCTGTCTACGTAAACTAGTTGGAGTAGTACAGTCAGCAAAGAAAGTCCATTGACACTTCATTTTTTAACAATAATTTTGAAATAAAAAAAAAGAATGAAAGAATAATTTTTATTTTTATTTATTCACAAAATCCATAGCTCTTTAACAATTTCACTTAAGGGGGAAGCGGCAGGTAGCCCGCGAAATTCAAACTTTCTTATGTTTTTTGCAATTTGCAAGTCAGTATTAAGTTGTATGTTGATTAAAGTATCATTCGCGACCGTAACAAATATGCATTTACAGAATTATAATCATCAAAATGAGTAATACAACTGCATAAGTTTGCATAACCCTAATTGTCAAGATTTTATGAAATAGTCATTCAATAGAATTACCTGGTCTTAAGGAGTTTTATTGATGACTTTAATTATTATAATTCTGTAAATACATACTTTTTACGGTCGCGAATCATATTTTGATGAACATACAACCTAATACTGACTTGCAAATTGCAAAAAACGTAAGAAAATTTGAATATCCCGCCCGGGCTACCTGACGCTTTCGCCTTAAAATAATCTTACAGCCAATTACGGATTTACAATTTAGTAACTACATTTATTATATGCATTGGAAATAAACAGGATACGCTAGCACCATCCAAGCATATATTATATTATTATTTAGCAACAGCTCGTGAAACACAAAAAAAAATTGTGACATGAAAATAAAAAAAACTGTGTGTGCCTCACGGCTGTGCCACTAAGGTCCATTCAGTCTTAATGCCAGACAGATGCTGTCTGACGCTGGTTTTCTAATGAACCAAATAATAAAATATTCTCTTTATTATGTTTTTACATCATAAACATAATTTTTAAACATGGACATAATTCATATAACAATAACTCTTAATTAGATTATTTCGTGGCATTTACATTTTTTTTTTAAGTATCGCTGTTATCGACTTTCGTTGCTGACAGTAAAACCGTATATCGGTACAGTTGATAACGTTCAAAGTTTCCATCGTTTGTCTTCGGAAAAACGGAAATATAGCCAGTAAAATGTGACTATCGACTGTGACTGTGAGAAATTGATTTATATTCCCACTTAAATTATTATACAAGGTGGAACAGGACGATTGACATTCCTTTAAACCACGTAAAGAGAGAATGTTCTTTACTCGTATACAAAAAATCAATCAAATCCAATGAATACTTTGGCCACAGGAAATTATTTTTCATTTTCTTATTTTTCAACATGATGTAGATCTGAGTCCGTAATAATAGGTAAACATTGCCGCCGCCGCGCCCCGCACCCCGCATCGCATCGTTGGTCAGTGACTTTTCGTAGATAAAGCGTGTTTACTTTTTATGCAGTTGATTCTGCTATTTATTTATACATAGATACAGGGGTAAGGGGGTATCAAGCCGAATGGACCTCATACTGTATCAGATGTAAATACTCTATACAAAGGTTCAAGTTAAAAAAAATATTAAATGTTACAAAAAATCGTTTAGTTGAATAGTTTTACATTACTAGTATACTACTCTTATACTACTTGAAAATTTGCATAGAGTATCTACATCTGATTCTGTATAAGGTCCATTCGGTTTGATACACCTGTATTTATAAATTTCTTCTGTAAGAGGGTTTTAACCCTACTCTTCCTAACCGGCTGGACCGATTTGAATGAAATTTTGTGTGAATATAACAATGGATTTGTAGATGGTTTTGTAAATACAATTTGACACGGTAGGTGGCGCTTGAACCCGGCAGGTGGCGCTGTTGTAGATATGACAATTATTATCTCATAAACGGCTGAACTAATTTGGATGAATGTATGTTTCAATGGGTTTGAGGATGGTTTTGAAAACAAATATTTGACCCGGTAGGTGACGCTGTTGTCGGTATGTCAATGATTTTTTTTAAACGACTGGACTGATTTGGATGAAATTTTGTGTGTATATTTGAATGGGTTTATGGATGGTTTGACAATAAAATTGGACCCGGTAGGGGGCGCTGCAGTTGGTACGTCAATGATCTTCCAAACGGCGGCTAGGTAGGTTGTAATACCCAATAATACTTTGTCACTGCCCGTTTTAAGAGTACTAACCGGTATGGTATGCATAAAGACTACGCCACCAAACATTTTTTTTTTGTCAACAGAAGACGTTTTCAGTAGCCCCAGTGGAAGAAAATTTCATATTCTCAAACCAGTCTCGTTTTCACCTAATACTAAAACCGGTATGTCTTTAAGTGTTATAGTAACCGCCGAGCATCTGTCAACATCTGTCCACATTTCATGTTTTATTTACATTTTTACGTATCCAAAATGAAAGACAGGAAGAAACACTTAATGAAGAAACAGAGAGAGAGGAAAAAAAAACAGGAAATGCTGAGGAGGAAGATGAAGAAGAAGAGAGAGAGGAAGAAACAGAATATACTGAGGAGGTAGATAAAGAGGAGGAAAGTAGTGACACAAGCGATGATGAGAGTGATGGATACTCTCCAAGGGAAGTTGTATCGGATATAGACAATGATGTTTTAGAGGAAGAGGGAGATGCACAGGATAGTAGTATCGCCAATGAATGGGACGCTATCACAGACTTGACCCTTGAGTTGGAAGCGTGTACTTTAAACGAAAGTACTTTTAATATTCCTATAGAAGATATGTCTCCTGCAGGCAGTTTTTCCTTATTTGTAACAGATGAAATAATAGACAAAATAGTTACAGAAACTAATAAATGTGCATTAAAATACATCCCAGAAAAGCAAAATAATAACGAAATAAAAAGAAAATCCCGGTTATTATCATGGTAAGCTACAAACGATATAGAAATGCGCAGTTTTATGGGGATATTACTCGCAATGGGTCTGTACAAAGTGCCTCATATAAATGACTATTGGTAAAGATAATCATTATATCGAAATGAATATATTGCGTCTGTAATGAATCGGGATAGATTTTTGATATTATTAAAATTCTGGCATTTTAGTGATAATTCGTCAGCCATCCACAATACAAATAAGTTGAGGAAAATTCATGATTTAGCAAATATGCTCAACAGAAGATTCCAAGAAGTATTGACGCCCGGTGCTTATAGATGAATCAATGATACCATGGCGTGGCAGGCTTTCATTCCCACAATACATTAAAAACAAGTCACATAAGTACAGTATTAAAATTTACAAATTGTGTACTCCAGAAGGGTATACATATAATTCAATAATTTATTACGGAAAGGGTGAAAATGGCCTTGAACAAAATTATAGTAAAGTCACCGTACTGAAACGCATTCAAGGGCTGGAGAACAAATGTCGTGAAGTAATTGCAGACAATTTTTATTCTTCAATTGAATTGGCGGAAGAACTTCTATCTCGCAAAGCCCGTTATTGCGGTACTCTAAGATCAAATCGAAGGAAGAGGGCTACCTAAGAACAAAGTGTCACTAAAGTTGAAGAAGAGCGAAATCAAAGGAGTTATGAACAAAAATGGCGTTAAAGTTATTAAATAGGTTGACGACAATAAAGCCACTTCTGATGCTATCTACGCTCAAAAGAGGACAAAGATGTGCTTGTCAACACTGGCAGAAAAAATAGGATGACGAATGAAGATATAATAAAGCCTACATATGTATAATAATAGCAAAAAAGGAGTTGACTTTAGCGACCAAATTAATGTCTTCATACTCCTTTACTTTACAAAGAGGGCTCAAATGGTTTAGAAAAGTGGGTATGGAATATTTGTTTGGCATGGCATTAGTAAACGCTTGGATCACATATAACATGAAAAATGATGAGGTTTCAAAAAAAGAATTTACAGAGGCATTAATGCAATCATTAACTGGAAAAACTATATGCCCTGATAGTAAGTATAACGACGTGTACCATAACTGTAAACATCTGTAAGGTCATTGTTGAAGGCGATTCCTACATTTCCGTGTTAACGACGTTCCACATCTGCAACAGGTTACTATTGTCATTATTTTGAACACATTGCCAGTGTTTCGGTGGCTGTGCATGGTCTTCGTGCATGCGCTTTGGTCTGACTCCGTTTATAGTTTTTTGCTGCGAGCAATGTATGGCGTTTTTTGCACTAATGCTTCTATTAAGGTATATTATGGCACTGTTTACTTACTCAATAAACCATGATGCGAGTTGTTATTTCGGCTCGGTCTGCTGCATTTGTCATGAAAATAACGCTTTACGTGGTCTACGTGATTGCACAAAATACGCATTAGGCCCTGTTTCCACTATATTATACACCGAATCGGTGATTTAGCCAGCCCGGTAGGGCTGTCGGAAGGACTAGTAGTTGTTCAAGTTGATTGAAGTTCAGTTTGAATCTATACTCACGTATTCTCAATACCAAGCCCAGTATGAAAACGATCAAGCCGATAATGAGGCCTCAACTGAAGTGAGGACTCCGTTTATTGAGGAATCCAGTCTAATGTGAACGCATTATGCCCGAGCACCGGTTTTGAGCAAAAGTTAACTGGACTTTACAGTTATTAAATTGCATTATTCATCATACCCTATTCTCAGATGAAATAAAAATATTAAGATAGAACTCTGGGAACAAGCCTGAAGGTGAGGCATAAAAAAAACTACGACTTCCGTGTATAGACACAGGTAAACGCACACACATGCAATCTAATTACGGTCTTACACTATGGCGACGTGACATAGTGTTTGCCAAAAACTGCCTCACTTTATAGTTCAAAGCGTGCTATCTTAACTTTTTAATTTCACTCGTATTTATTAGTTCTCAACAGTGAGTCCTGTGGTAAAACTCATATGGTAAATAAATCACACGGAATTAAAAAAAAAATAATTTCAGAAAATCAAGCAAAACCTAAGGACAATGATCATGTCCTTGAGATGAGCGCTAAACGAAGAAATTGTGCAGGGTGTTACGCAAGACTGCGGAGAACCTTTAATAGTACCCAAGCAAAAAAAAAAGTTAAAAAAATAAAAAAATATTGCAGGAAATGTAACCAAAACCTGTGCCTGACATGTTTTAAAGACAGGCATAAGTAAATAAAAATCTTTTTCATTTCTTTTACGATAATTCTGTTTTATTTTCGATATCCCCTTATTTTTGTCTGTCCCATCACTACCAAAAATACTTTCTAGTGCGGTTCAGGTCGATATCGGCCTGCCGCTTTCCCTGGTTTATTTCTCATTTCCTGTTTGGTAGATCCTGGGGCGAATCGAACCTAAGGAAGTTGGGTTCAAGGTTATTCTAACAGTAAAAAAAATAAATTGTATACATCATGTTTTCGCTAAGTTATAGCATTTTAATGTACCCTAGTGCTGGTGGGTCGAGAAAGACCTGCCACGCACTTGTGGAAATATCGTTGGGGGCGCATTTCGACCCGCCGCCGCACCAGATTAAGGTTTATGATTTTACTTGCCGCAGCCAAGGTGTAAGACCCTTAGAACAATAGAGGAATTGTACAAAAACGGCAATAAACCTAACAAAATAACAAAAGTGTGAATCTATAGGTCCATAGGCGACACCTATAGACCACCTATATAGACTATAGGTGGTCTATAAGTGGTGCTGATTCTCTTGTACACCGAACTAAACTAACTAAACTTACACTAAAATTCCTTACCTTTGGCTATGAGAATCTTAAAGCTATTCTGTATAAAAATATCACTAAATTTAAAAATAATTTTGACAGAACTAAAATCGAATTTGACAATTGCGACTCCACGTGGTACCTGTTTTCCTTACCCCGTGATTTTTTTTTGAGCCCGGGGTGCGCAGGGGGGCTGCCTTGACGTGTTTTATAATATGAAATTTTTCACTTTTTTATGGAAAATATGAAAAAATATTACGTACATGTTGAGTTTTTAGTCGAAATTTTCATTATTTTTGCGATAGGACACACCGTTTTCGAGATATAAGCAAAAGAAAAGAAAAAAAAGCTATAGTACTGATTTTGCACCTGAAGTCGAGGTGTTGGTGTGAAGTTTAGTTCATGCTAACTAATTTTATTCCACACCTTTTTAATCGCGATTAAAAGTAGTCAGATTTAGTTAGAAAATCTAAATTTTAGGTGAAAAACGTCAAATTCAGAATAGCAAAATTACCGTTTACACTAAACGAATAACTCAGTGCCATCTTAGTGCTGTGAAACTAAAATATAGTTATGTTGTGTCACTTTAGTCAATTTCAGAACGGGAAATCGTCGTTTGACAGGAATAAACTAAATTTAGGTGATTTTTAGTCTAGTTTAGAGGCATTTGTGACAAGAGAATAGGCACCAGTGTCGGCCTATAAGCCGAGCTTGCTTTTAGGAATTCTGGAGAGGAAGCAATGCTGGTTTTAGACCACAATATCGGTCTATAGCGGTCTTTACTAGCCTAGACCATAGTATTATATTAGTAGTAGTTAGCAGACATGGTAAATACCACAAAGCCATGCTTCAGTGCGGTATTAGGCTAGCGAGTTTTATTTATTTCGTTTCCGATAATGCCTTAAGAACGTTTACGACGTACGGCATTTCATACAAACTTTCAAGTCCTTGTTTTTCGAAATGAATGAACCAATTTTAATGAAACTTCATACAAATAAGCAGGATACATAGGTCTAAAAAGTTAGTTAAGAACATTTTCAAAATATCTTATTTAAAAAAAGATAATTGGAAATCTCTGTTTCTATGGAAAATTTAAAATCGGTTGAATTTAGCTGTAACACTATTTTTTGAAAATGTTCTTAACTAATATTGTAGACCTACCTGCTTATGCGTTTGAAGTTTCATTAAAATCGGTTCATTCATTTCGAAAAACAAGGACTTGAAAGTTTGTATGAAATGCCGTACGTCGTAAACGCTCTTAACCACGCTTGACAAACGAAATGATGATGTCAGCATCGTTTGAAAAATTAAAAAATAAACACTTTTATGGTTGAATAAATAAGAAAAGAAAAACATCCTTTCTTCCAGAAATCGTGTATATCGGTTCACAACGGGGCATGCGGTTACATCAAGAGTTTGTACAGAACAGCTTGGAGAGCCGGTCACAATGCTCAAAGAAACGGCCAAAACGGTCAACAAATCGGAAGAAGGTAGTGGGAGTCACTGATGAGATCCGCCTGGCTAACGTGGGCACCCACCGACTTGAGCAACTCGGCTCGTGGAGACGCTGTCGTATGTGCAGCTCAAGAACTCGCAATAAGAGATCGAAAATACAGTGCTCAACATGTAAAGTGCCACTTTGCGTAGTTCCTTGTTTTGATTTATTTCATAGTGAACACTACTAACAGCTAATGGAATATACATAGAACAACAAAACGAGGAACTAGCAGAATATTTCGTAAATACCTACATTTATTTCACGTTTTTCCCTAATAAAAGGATTTGTTCAGTAATAAAAGTGATGTTTTGTTGAAAGGCGGTGGCAAAAATATTGCCACTAAATTTCGTTAAGACCGCTTTTATTTTAAGCTGCTCTTCTTCGTCAATGATATAAAGAAAAACTTTTCAGTTATTAAATACGGGGGACTTACTTAAAATGCGCTACCCCGAGCAAACCTTACGATAGTGCGTTATTCAGAGACTATTAACTCATGAATTAAGAGAAATAAACTACATCTAAAACCACATTATTAATGTTCGATATCCTATCAATCTCATTGCACGTCTTATTTGTTTTTATGTGTTATAATTATGTACATTAAAAAAAATCTTCAAAATAATCTCTTGCCTTATGCGCAACATATCTTCTTCTTCCATACTTCTCTATTAGTCGTCATCGCGGTAGTCACCTCCTTTCTAGCCATATTATCTTTCACATTCATGACATTTCCCTCATTCCTTCGCATCATTTACCCAAGCCATGACAACAGATTTCCACACAACTTTTCATTCTTTTTGTTCTATCCATTCGCATAACACTACATATCCCTCTTAGCATTCTCTTATCAACTGCTTGCAATTGCCTTATCAATTGCCAGGTATGAGATTTTTTCATTAATTTTTTAATCAAGTTTATCTCTTGTGAAAACAACAAAATAATTACCTGTAAGTGACCTATGCGCTGCCGCCGGTAACACCGTGGAAGTGAAGAAGTTTTGAATAACTGTCGAGCCATTGACACGAAGAAGAAGAAGATGAAACTTTATAATCTTCTTTTTTTACGTCTCTTTTTTCTCATTTACACATTCGTAGGTATTGGCTAAGTAATAACAGGCGCACGAGTCGGTTGATAAGCTACGCTTGCCGGGGTTGGTCCGTGGATGGGTGACTGTCTTTACATACCAAGACCCCTCCATGCCTTGGAAAGCACGTTCAGCCGTTGGTCCCAGCTGTCATTCGTGGATCTTTGACAGTCGTTACGGGTAGTCGGAGGCCGGAAAGTTTGACAGCCAGTCTTACCAAGGGGTACCATGATACCCAGTATTTGGTTTGTGGAGGCCAGATAGGCAGTCGCTCCATGTAAAATACTGGTATTCAGCTGCATGCGGTTTGACTGGATGCCGAGCCCAACATAGTTGGGAAAAGGCGAGGCAGATGATGACACATTAAAAAAAAAACTGCAGTAAATGTTACTAGATAATCAAGCTTGTTATCGTTTGTATCGAAAAAAGAAGTTATTTTTGATTTAAGTTAGTGTTTCTGGTAGAAGCGGTGATGGTTCCTTAACATATTTATTTATTTCAGAATTCATGTTCGTCAAGTCGCGAATGGGAAATAATTTAATCTTGCACAATGGTTTCTCTTACTGCCACCATGTACGGATCCAAAAGAAAGGCACAGACCATTGGCGGTGTACTTGTCATAACAACAAGAAATGTCGAGCAAGAATAGTGTTTGATGCTGACCATAGACTTGTCTATTCTCAACTTAACCATAGCCATCCAGCACTCACTCCCGGTCAGATCGATTATAAACTCATGACTTTTCAATATGCAATGAATGTGGTTCCTTTTGAATTTTCTGAGGGATGACTTAGTTACGGCCGTCTATTAAGTGAGCGATATACCCACTTAGTCCTTTAGCCGACGTTCGCATGGACGTAAAAATATCGCGGCGGGATTTTATCGCGCACTGGATTTTCAACTCTCGGTTTTGAGCCGAGCATTGAGAATCCAACAGAGTGCATTCCAACACGTCGAAAAAACACTGTTGGATTTTCAACTTCCGGCGCTAAGCAAAGCGTTTAAAATTCAGTGCGCGAAAAAAAGTCGCCGCGATATTTTTACGTCCGTGCTACGTCGGTTCAACTGATTGAACTGTTGAAATTAAATTAAATAATTTACGTAGTAAAAAATAGGTTTAACATTCTAGAATTACGTTTAAAAAACAAAACTTTTAGTAAGAATTTTCTTTTAGTCACGTAGTTTTAATGCTGTTAAAATAATAAAATATATTCAAGACGTAATAACTCTTTCATTTTGTCTAATTCAAGTGAATTGTATAACAAAAAACTTTGTATAAAACACTTTAATTAATTGTCACATTGTATAAAAAAATACATGGACGAAAACTGTTTTAAATGAAATTGCGTTGAAGTAAATGCAAAGTAAAAGTTACCGTACAGTCCATATTTTGCCGTTTTAAAGCATGCACATTAATTTTACAATTATAATAGGTAATATCTAATTACTTTTTAAAGTACCAACCTATTATGTCTGTTTCAGATTACCACGTGATAAAGTCGACAGAAGGCACCATGAAGCTCATTATGTACAACGAATATACATTTTGTCATGCCCGCCTGGTCATGAACAAAGGGATTCATCACTGGAGATGCTCAGCCTGTGCTCACAGGAACTGCAAAGCAAAATTAGCCTTAGATTTAGACGGAAAGATTTTATTCGTACACGATTACCACAATCATCCACCTCCCAAATATTATTATCATAAAGGTGAATATTTTAAAACGAAGTGAATTTTTCAAAATAATGTATTTTTTTTTAAATTAAAAATCTTATTTTGGAAAAGAATATGCAATGATCAATGTGATTTTACGGTATTAATCAAATGTTCTGTATATTAGGTGTCTTCAATAACATATGTATATATTTTTAATAAAAAAACCTAAATGTTTTTAAATTATTCTCTAAGTACATACGCATAACTGTTGTATAGATACTTTTCTTTTTCTTAAATAATATTTAAAAATAATAAGTAAAGATCAGAAGTTCTGAATGCATTTTTATTAATTCGGTAACAAATTTGACCTATACAGCGCGCCGTGTACGTTTGTGTGTTGGCAAGACGATATGTCTATCACGTACTCCTATTTATCAACAAAATATTTTATTTATTTAAATATTGGGCTTCTCAAAAACGTACAATTTTTTTATTTAATGGGGAACAAACTAGGGAGTAATGCCAGCCGTCCATTTTTTTTTTAAATATATTATAGGTCAAGTGTGATGCTTTTAGGAATTCTAAAGAGGAAGCAGGGCAGTCGGTTTTAGACCGCTATAGGATACGGAGGTCACAGTCTAAGCTAGTATAGTTAGGAAACATGATACCAAGAGGCCGTATCCCAGTGCACTGCTAGGATAGCGAGATTTATTTATTAAGTTGAATATAGTTAGGGTAAAGTCCAGATTAGAGTAATCTAGTATGTGTGTGTGTTGATGAATGACTGGATAAGTCTTTCATTACAATAATTATCCTAGGCTGATAGTGCAATTAAAGTTCTTGTAACTAAACAGACAGAGACGTGATGCTGGGGAGTTTATTGCACCACTTCTTCTCCCCAACACTAAATAAACACTAGGAAGTTGTGAAAGATCAGCGTTTTGAGGCTGTCTGTTGACCTTCAAGAATAGTTGATCCACAATTCTATTAATGAATGATTCTTGAGTTTTGATTCTGAATTCTATTAACTAGATATTCTTGAATTTTGTATTCTTTATCTCCGACTAATATTTCGGCCAGACTAACATGAAGTGTCTTACAGATGTGCTCGTTGTACGAAAGGTGTCAGAGGTTTGGGTTGACCACATCCTTAGAAATATAAAAAAAAAAACAGGAGAAGTGGCAAGGGGGCGTGTCGGTGTCCGCGTGTCGTGATCACAATGATCATTTCATAGGCAAATGGCCGTCCCCGCGAACTAGTGCGCTTTCGACCGAGATCGTGACAAATTACAAGATTGCCGTGTTGTTCAGTGGTTTCTTATGAAAACCGAAGCCAAAACCAAAACTTTGTACTGTAAATCATGGAATCACTTACTATATGTAAGTGCAATTATCTCCTTGTGTCTTATATCTATGACCACATCTATCTCATATCCAGTCCAAGGACTCTACAGGGTCATGCCGATGAAGGAGCACGGCCTCTTCTTCTTCTTCAGGGGAAACTGACTATGACACTAATATTAACATAATTATGAAAAACGAAAATTTTATCAGCCTAGGGTATAACAGTCACATTATTAATGATTACGTAAATTGGTGTGTAGTTTGCTATTCATTATATGATTATATTCCATGTGATGTTCAATAAAGTGCTATGGCTCGTAATTATTTGGTAACAAAAAAGAATGAATGTTTTGATTTTTGTTTTTGTTTGATGATTTGTGTTTTGTTGTTTAGAAATGAAAAAACAACGCCTTAACCACGCTTGACAAATGGATTGACGATGTCAAAATAATTTGAGAAAATAAAAAAAAAATTACTCTACAAAAATAACTAAAACATCACTTGTTCCAGATATCGGTTCAGAACGGGGCACGCAGTTCATACTACACCAAGAGTTTGCACAGAACAGCTTGGAGAGCCAGTCGCAATGCTTAAAGAAACGGCCGAAACGATCAACGCATCGAAAGAAGATAGTGGGAGTTACTGATGAGATCCGCCTGGCTAACGTGGGCATCCACCGACTTGAGCAACTCGGCTCGTGGAGACGCTGTCGTAGGTGCAGCACAAAAACTCGTGATAAGAGATCAAAAATACAGTGCTCAACATGTAAAGTGCCACTTTGCGTAGTTCCTTGTTTTGATTTATTTCATAGTGAACATTACTAACAGCTAATGGAACATACATAGAACATCAAAACGAGGAACTAGCAGATTATTTCGTAAATACCCACATTTTTTCACGTTTTTTCCGTAATAAAAGGATTTGTTCAGTACCTAATAAAAGTGATGTTTTGTTGACATGTGGTGGCAACTATATTGCCATCACCTTCCATTGTCATTTTCGTTAAACCACTTTTAATTTAACTTCGCTGATGAGACAATTAAAATTATTTTTTTTTCAGATATCAAATACATCAGTTCACAACGGGGGACCCGCTTAATACTACACAAGGATTTCACTTACTTTCACCTCCGTCACGTTAGAAAAAAATGCATCAGTTATTGGCTTTGCACGGAAAGCAAACGCACGCGCTGCAATGTCACATTAGTTGTTGACTATGGTGGCAAAATTCAACGTATAGCGGGTAACGCTGAACACAACCATCCTCCTCGGAATTATATTGTTACCAAAGAAGGCCGTTACGTAAGGGTCTGTTAACAGAACACAAGTATTTATTAAACTTGCTTATTATTGCATCTATACAACATTAGTTTTTGTTTACCTACCCTAAGCCACTACCCTGACCGCACTTTAATTTAAAGTTACATCGTGAATTTTTCAATTGTGCGTGGGTGGCCGTATCCGAAAGTTTAGGAACTAGCAATATCTGCAATTAAAAAAAAAACACGCTGCAATATTGCAACATCAGATAGCGAAACTATCTATCTACGAGTTTATGGATTTCTCGGACGCGCTCACTCTTAACGTGTTTCAGATATAAAGAAGATACAACAACGGGAGACGCAGTCGATACTACACAAGAATTTTCCTTACTTGTTTACTTACAAACCTTCGTAATAATAACATAATGTCCTTTATCTGTGTATTGTATATAAAACATTGGTCAGGCAGGGGCCATAATCTTTCCATGGTACTAGATAACCAGTCCACAGCCACCCTAACCCATAGCCCAATATGTTTTGTTTCCACGTTCTGTAGTAGTCCTTCACCAACCGGGGGTTGTCCTTGGGTGCACTTGCATAGTACATACAGGGATAATCGTCGGTTGGTGCCTCCTCATCATTTAAAATTGTCTAAGGGGTCTTCTGCGAGTTGGCTTTGGCCCCTCATATGTCTTCCAAAGGTCCGGGACCCCAGGGTCCCGAGATGTGTAAAAAGAAAAAAAAATACGTCCAAATATTATACATATTATTATCATTAAAGAAACTCAAAGGTCATGATTTCTTTTAAGATCCAAACTTTAAAAGAGACCATGACCTTTGAGTTTCTTTCGGCATTTCTTCTCGGGGATCAGTCAGCTAGGAATTGCCGGCGCCATCTTGTTTTAAAATATTGACTAAGAAATTGACGACATTCCGCGCGAGCTATTGTTGTGAGCGGACGTTTATTTGTCACAGTTTATTGAGCGCGTACTTCTTATCTTGATCGCGCGCTGGACAACCGGTTTGGCCGGTCGGTCCCTGTGCAGCTGTTGCATTGTTTACATGTGTGAATCAAATCATAGTAATGTAAACATCAATTCACTTTCGAGCGCGGATGAGTTAGAGGATAATACAAATATGCAAGTTGAGGACAATACACAACAGGATGGTACTCATACGACACGAATGAAAAGGTTAAGAGATGAAAATTCTTCTGAAGAAGGATGGACTGAAGTAAATAGAAGACGAAACAAATTAGTATGCAGTAGAGGAGATCTAGGTGGGAGGGAGAAAGAAGACAAGATACAGGTATGCGTGACTTGTAAAACACCTTTGCCTAAACAGTTCGCGTTGGCACGATTACTGAAGACGCACAATATTACCAGCAGCAACATTCATAAAATTAAATATGTTCATCAAAATAAAATGTTAATTACATTTGATAACGATACAGGCGCAGAGGAATTTTTGAGTTGTTCGGTGTTTACTGACATGGGTTGGTCCTGTCAGAAAACATCCGAAGTAGGTGTATCGTACGGCCTTATTAAAGCTATGGAGTTAGATATTTCTGATGAAGATCTTAAAACTAATTTAACAAGCAGTGCTGAAATAATATCAATTAAGCGGTTAAATAAACGCTGCTCGGATAATCCTGATGGTAACGGCTGGACTCCGAGTGAAACGATTCGACTAGGATTTAAAGGATCTTCACTTCCGCCGTATGTTTATATCTACAGTTTGAGGATTCCAGTGGAGCGGTTTATATTCCCAGTTACTCAATGTGCGAACTGCTGGAAATTCGGCCATTTGAAGATAAGATGTCCATCAAAGAAACCTGTTTGCCCCAAATGCTCTCAAAACCACGAGAACTGTACAACTACATCATACACTTGTGTGAATTGTTCAGGTCGTCATATGGCATTTGATAAAATATGTCCATATTTTAAGAAAGAAAAGAGGCTAAGGACTTTAATGTCCGAATTTAATTGCACTAACAGGAAGGCACTTTCTATATACGTTCCTCCATCCCCTGATAACGTTCCACAAGTGAATTTATCTGATTTAAATCCTGAAGTCGCACAAACGCCTACTGTGACTGCCGCAAATATCAGTTCGATACTAACGCAGCCTCCGATAGATGCAAATGACGGTACAGCCTCAAAAGTCAACTGCCCAGGCACGGTCAATCCAAAAACCAAACCGCCTAAGCGTAATTCGAATAAGCAAAATCATCGACCAGCTACCCCAGCACTTGTAGAGGACATAGCATGGCAACAAGTTTCTGATTCTTCCGATTCTGCAGAGTATATTATTGATACACCCAATTTTGTCAGAAACAATAAACCTAACAAGTCTTCCTATAATTTAAACTTTTGGCATATTATAAAAAAAATTAAAAATATTATAAAAAGTAAAGAATCCTTTCAAGTTAAGATTCAGCAATCAATTTCAATAGTTTCCGAATGGCTGACACATAAAATTGTAAGTAGTTTATCTATTGATTCGTTATTCGATTTATTTGCCGGAAATGGCTGATAACAATAATTATATGAACTTGAATATTATACAATGGAATTGCCAAAGTATTAGACCCAAATCTCGTTCACTTGAATTACACTTAAGCCAAGAAAAGATCCACATTGCCGTATTAAGCGAAACTTGGTTGGAACCCGAAAGTTTTTTTAAAATTAGTGAATATAATACCCATCGACTAGACAGAGAAGATGGTTACGGTGGTGTCGCAATTATGACTCATCGCTCTGTAAAATCTGTTGTTTGTACAACGAAAAGTGGCAACCCTGGCATAGAATTGTTACATATTAGAATTTTGAATTGTCAGCATATTGAGAATATTATTTCTGTTTATTGCCCTTCGACTGTACATACCACTCAAAGTGATTGGGACGCGATCTTTTGTATAGGAAACAGTAAAACTCTTATTTTGGGAGATTTTAACGCGCATCACTCTAATTGGTCTTTGAGAACTGATCGACGTGGCTCCGAAATATTTGATTCCATGATAGATTACAATTTTATACATTTGAATGATGGTAGCTTCACTAGAATCAAACTGGTTGACGGAGTTCTCCAGCAATCTAGTCCTGATATCTCATTTGTATCTTCTGATTTATCTTTATTATTTATTTGGAAACCAACTAACGAAACACTCGGTAGTGATCATTTAATTATTAAATTAAACTTAGTACTATCTGTTAACCGTGAATATCAATGCAAAAGAAATTATAAAAAATCGGACTGGACTTCATATGCTGCATACATAGATGAGTACTTACAAAATTGCGTTACTCCCCAGGATCCTCAGGATTTGTATGACCTTCTGTATAACATTATGCAAAAATCGGCGGATAAATATATTCCCAACATTAAAATCCCTCAAGGTATCAGCAATGTGTTTAAGCCAAAACCATACTGGTCTCCAGAGTTGTCCAGGGCTATTGCGGAGCGGCGTTTGGCTCTTGCAAATCTGAGATCTTGCCCTTCTCCTAGAAACTTGGATATTCTTAAAGAAAAAATTAGTACCGCACAAAGGCTTATTCGTCGGGCTAGATGTAAATCTTTTCAGCAGTTCTGTTCCTCTGTAGATGAAACTTCCTCAGCGTCCGACGTGTGGCGTAAGATGAGGTGGTTAAAGGGTCGGCAAATTCCTAACGCCTGTGTGGATAAAGAAAAAGCTGAGTGCCTGCTTAGCGAACTTACTCCAGATTTTGTTTGTCCCGCGAAGCCTACTTTTAATTCAAATAACGCAACGTTGGAGTCGCTTATATCTATGTCGGAATTAGTTAACTGTATTAAAAACACCGACACAGCTCCTGGGTCAGATCAAATTTCCTTCTCCATGATTAAACACCTTCCAACTTCCGGTAAAGTTATGTTGCTTTTAATATATAATCAATGTTTTTCTTTCGGGTTTGTTCCGTCACAATGGCGCCAAATCAAAATAGTACCAATCCCCAAGTATAGTAGTAGCTCATCTTCATCTTTACGTCCAATTTCCCTAATATCTTGCGTTTGTAAGATCTTGCATGCCATTTTGGCCAAACGTATTGAATGGTTCTTTGAAAAGCAAGGTCTTTTTCCTGAGGACATGGTGGGTTTCCGTAAAGCACGATCTTGTCTGGATAACCTTACGCGGTTGGTTTCTGAAATTCAACTTGGATTCTCTAAAAACTTGGTTACAGTGGCGTTTTATAGACATCGAAAATGCGTATAACAATGTCGATATTCCTTGCCTTTTACATATTTTAGATCAGTTTGGGGTTGGATCAAACATCTGTGCTTATTTGTGGTCTTTTTTATCTAATAGACATCTACAAGTGGCAACATCTGATTCTGAGATGGTTAGATGTACTGGACGTGGGCTAGCTCAAGGAGATCCACTGGCTCCACTATTATTTAATATTTTAACACCACATATATGTAAGAAAGTTGGCCACGTAAATATATCTCAATATGCTGATGATTTTGCTTTGTATTCTTCAAAAAGTAATTTAGATCTAGCGTTTGAAGAACTTCGGTCTGCCTTACGATATACCAAATTGTTAATTGATAAGCTAGGTTTAACTATGTCTCCAAATAAAACTAAGATTTGTGTTTTTAAAAAGGGTTGTTTTAGGAGGTCTATTGATTTTAATTTTGAAGATGTCTCAATTGAAGTCGTTAATTGTGTAAAATATTTGGGTTTTTGGCTGGATAGTTCATTAAGATGGGGTAAACAAATCAATGAAATTTCATAAAAAGTGATGAAATTCATTAATTTACTTAAAGTCTTATCTGGTCCGGGATGGGGACTCCATCAAAAACACCTAAGACGTTTGTATATTTCTATTATTCGAAGTAGAATTGATTATGCCAGTTTCTTGTTTGACAATAGTTCTAACTCTAAACTAATAAAACTTGATAGAGCTCAAAACCAGGCACTACGTCTTATTGGCGGATTTATAAGGAGTACCCCGATACATGTCATGGAAAGCGAGCTATGCCTCCCTCCACTTCATATTCGTAGAAGATATTTAGCTATTAAGTTTATACTTAAATCAAAGTCTTTTTATAATAGTAAAACTATGAAATCACTAGAAAATCTCTCACTCGTCACCGGTTCCAACTATTGGCAGAACAAGAAGCTGCCATTACTTATTGACATCCTCGCACAATATGATTCAGTCCCAATACACTCAAGCGTTCAACTTGAAATGTTTTCTCTTGACACGTGGGTAAGTAGTATTAATATATCTAATATAGTATTTGACAAAATTCCTAGCATTTCTCAAGCTAAACGACGCTACAGTACTGTACAATTAAAGCACCTATGTACGACATACATCCGAGAACGATATTCAGGTTATCATACAATTTTTACTGACGGCTCCAAAGACAAACATTTCGGAGGCGCTGCCTTTTTGGATACCGTCCTTCTGAACCAAATGAAGATTAAAATTGATTCAGATATTTCTATTATGCACATTGAATTGATCGCAATACTGGAAGCTTTGTCCTATATTCAATCAATTAATGGCGATAAATTTGTGATCCTGACGGATTCCAAAAGCTCGCTGCAACATTTGGCTCGGCACACTTCTCATAGGCGAGGTACTCCGACAGCCTACGCTATATATGAATTGTTTTTAAAACTGCAATCGAGTTCTAAAACAGTTTGTCTTCAATGGATTCCGTCGCATGTTGAGTTACAGGAAAATGATATGGTCGATTTACTCGCCAAACAAGCGTGTGTTGATGGAGTACCCATGAATATTACCCCACTGTATTCGGAATACTTTGGAAAGGCAAAAAAAGAATGCTTAGAACTTTGGCAGGAATATTTTAACCAAAGGTCAAAAGAAAAGGGGATATGGTACCGTACTATCCAGCCAGAGATCTCTCGGGTTCCATGGATTGACTGTAGTCTAAATAGAAATTTAATCACTATAGCTTTAAGACTTCGTTCCGGACATACTCCATCAAATAAATTCTACTACCTAATGAAGAAAGTTTTGTCTCCAAATTGTGATGACTGTGGAGTAGTTGATGATGTGTTTCATATCCTGATGGAGTGCGTCCGGAATGAAAATACGAGGATCAATGTTTTTGGGCGCTGTAAATCTTATGATGTTGGTATTTGTAACACAATACTCGCTTGTCCAATATCGGAGAATGCTAAACAACTATATGAGTTAGTTTTAAGGTAGACTGTAGTCATTTGTGATTTTTTCTGTATTGGGCGATGTGGTCGCTAAGCGACAAAGCCCTTTAAAATTAAATAAAAAAAAAAAAATAAAAAAAAAAAGAAATTGACGAGTAAAAGTGTATTAAAATATTTACTTACAGAAATAAACATTATTTCATTTCATTACATCATTTCATTACGTCAAAAGTAATTGACGTTACATGGAAAATGAAGCTGGGGCCCTAATATATGAACTCTTATTTCCAGGCTGTTTACGGCGTAAACAGAACTGTCTTGCAATTTCATGTTATGTATGCTTTTATTAAAGAAAAAAAAATTATAAAACCATACATTTTATTGATAGATAATTAGTTTTTAATATCTTGACCCAATATTTTCTCACCGCATACCTGTCCATGTTTACATAATTAATACATATTCCTCATTGATGAATGGTACTTACTTGAACTGGTGTGTTTTTAATTTACCCACAAAAATTCAATTTTGTTTCGCATGAATCTTTTATTGCTACCTTCAATGTCTTGTTATGGACATTAATTATTGTTGTTGTTTTCCTTAAATATTGTGCATGTCATATTAGCTCGTCTCACGAATTTATTGTTATATAGTAAAATTTTTCTCATTAAGCGAAAGGAGATGGAAAACGGTGGGCCCAAATGTAATAAGTTGAGATATGATCTAAAAAATTAGTCATATTTTTTTATCTTAGAATATCAAAAATCAGCTCAATTCTCAATCTGGAAGCGGAGAATTAAGAGAAATATAGTTATAAGTAATCGATTACAAAATTATAAAAAGAAAACCTTCGCACTAGGTAATTAACTCGAGTAATTAAATGCACTAAATATACAATAATACAATACAATATAATACAATATAGTGCATTTACTTACGTGCCATATTAATAAATTAAATATCAATTAATTACTGAAAACCAATATAATGAATATCGATTTCATATCGATTAAAATCAGTCTTATATTTTTAGTCTATGTCTCTGGCATGACAGCTATGAGTCAGCTCAACATTGACAGTAGACAGTTGCCAACTGCTCTTGCTTGTTCACTCGTTTCGTGTTTTCCGATGCGTTTTGATTGCTTTTCAGATTATTTCATTTTTAACGACCACTGCGTTATTTTTCACGGATTCTGACCCTGCATACCTTGTACGACCCTTGCTTTCACACTGTACACCGAAGATCGCTCACACGTTTGACTTGGAATTGTTATTTTGGATTTTACCGCCGCCTTGTGGATTGGATATTGTTGAAACTATGGATCGCTCTGTGAATTGAGGGATAGTAACTAGTCTCTGCAACAGTCTAGGCCGACGACCCTTAGATGAAATATAATAAACATTAGTGTTTAAAGAACATCTTTTGCACTTCAGGAATAAGTTTTTAGTTAAAGGTTGTGACATAGCCTTACTTTGACTAAACCTCTAATAACTCGGCTCTCAGATTGTCAAAATTAACAGAATTTTCAGCGAGGGACTGATAAGTTTAAATCTATTAATTCACATCAATTTCATCTCGTTACATTCAGGCCCAAGATTGTATGTAATCGTTTCCGTCTCCTTTGTAGTGAATTTCTTTTGAGTAAATAAAGATTCTTTAACCACAACATTAACTTAGATTTCATTATGCACCTACAAAATAGATGAATTCCTGGAGCAAAACTATTTAAATTCACTATGTCTTTGTTTCAGAGTTTCAGTTCGTAAAGTCGCAAAACGGTTCGTCCATGATATTGCATAATAAGTACTCGTTCTCATATTATAGTGCCAAAGTGAGCACGGATGCCCACCTTTGGCGATGTACGGCTCGCAGCAATCAAAAATGCAATGCAAAGTTATTAGTAGATACCAACAATCAAGTTATTTCCTGCGAAGATAACCACACGCATCCTCCCCCGAAATTTCAATTAAATAAAGGTAAATATACCAGACCAATAACTACGACCACGGTTAAAAGTTCCATCGGTTTTATTCGGAAAAGCCAAAGTTTGACGGATAAAATATGACTGGTGACAGATTCAGTACGTCAACCTATTTCGATTCTATTGGGCAATAGTCACATTTTATTTATCGAAACTCAGCTTTTGGGACGGTAACCGTTGGAACCTTTGACCCTGGTCGTAATATATGTACAATTGTAGATAGGCACTATCCGTGCGCATAAAGCAAATATTTTTTTTTTATAAAACTAAATAAAATCCGAATTTGAGTAAACAATTACGAACGAAGGCGGAATGCATTTCGCGCGTTTTTTATTTTTCCACAACCTTTATTTTTTAATTTCATCATCATTTAATCATACCACCTGTTACTTGTTCATACAATGTTCGTGATTGATGTCTTTGGTGATTGGAACTTTTACTAACAATATCCACATTCCAAATTCAAATCACTTTTAGTCCCTAGGGATTAAAGAGCTATTTTAGTCCCTGTTTACGAAGAACAAACTAGCTCTTTTTGAATAGATGTGATAAAAAATATATTGTGTAATTTTTTCGATCCAAACCGATTTGTGTGATTGACAGCGGTATGGTACGAGCGAGAAGTGAATCGAGACGTAGGCGTTTTTAATGACATTATTTAGGGTGCACGGGTAGAATAGTTAAAAACAGTGTAGCGCGTAGCTCTCAAGTAGTTTGTTACAATAGAGCTACGGCGAAGCACGCACTGTGCTTGGGTCTGCGCGGGTTTTCTACCACACTTTGAAAGACAATCATAGTGTGATTCTTCTTAGTAGCACCTTGGAGTCCGGTTGATGGCAATAAGCTCGCCCCCTCTACTTAGGACTTACACATAACTCGCAAAATATAGGTACATATAGGTAGATAAGTGACTTTGGCCTAACCCTGCAGAGAAAACAATTATGCTGTATATTTTTTCAGGTTTCCACTATGTGAAGACGGCATCTGGGAAAACGATTATCCTCTACAATAAGCACACTTTCATTCGAAGTCACCAACACGCTACTCCCAAGGACTGCAGCTGCTGGCAATGCACCGCCCGCTCTAGCAAAGGCTGCAAGGCGAAACTTTTCATAAGCGCCGATGATAAAATCATATCAATCAGCTACAATCATAATCATCCCTCATCTGAACATCATTTCATCTAGGACGGAGTAGATTTAAAAATTGAATTAAATAGTCCATTAATAACATAATTTTGTATATTTTTGGAGGAAGCTCAACTGAATAGAATAGGTACCTAAACTGATAAAGGTTTTCAACTGTCATTTCAAGTTATTACGGTATGATAAATACGGATATTTTTTCGGTTACAACATTTTTTTTACTGGTAGGTATGTTTAAAGGTTACCTTAATTCTTAAATGGAATACAACCAGTATTAATACCGGTTACCGAAATAATAATTACCTCTATTCTACACGTGCCGTCCGTCAGTATTTTCTAATGCCAACAAACTGTCGGCATTGCGATATTCTGTTTCTGTCTCGTAATCAAGGTAATCTTTTAGGCAACCGGTATTAAAACGGTAACCTAAATAGAGAAAACATGTTTCTTCTTCTTGGTTACCCATATAGCGGTAACCTTAATCGTGGTAGGAATCAAATTCTGAAACCTGTACCGTTATTTATAAAGGTTTTCGGTCGCTGATTATTTCAAACTAAAATAGTATAAAACAATTTCGATTTTCGTATCTGTCTGTGTGCGCTTAGTTCTTTCCAACTACACAATAGATTTTGATGCGGTTTTGACCATCATTTAGATAATTTATTCTGGTAGGTTTATGTGTAATAAATTAAATTGGATACAGTACATAAATCACGATGTTTTTTAGCTTGTCGCCACATTGCACCCGCGCGTGCGGTGCAAGGGCGGGTCTGTAATTATGTCTAAATTGTAATAAAAAAAAATATTGCCGTAATTATGGTTAACTTTATTTTTAAGTTTTGTTTGCCTCATAGAAACAAACGTCTCCGTCCGCGTGAAATTATCCCCCGCCCGCGCTATTATTTCATTTTCGCTTAGCGTTCTTTCTGAGTTTTTTTTCTTTTTGCTCGAGTTCTAAGGGTCGTAGCGTGATGTTAAATAAGTCAGAAAGAACACTAAGCGAAAACGAAGTAATAGGGTAGCGTGATTTTAAATAGCCTTCCTCAAGAATATGATCAAATGCAAAAAGATTTTTTCAAATGCGACTGGTAGTTCCTGAGATTAGCGCGTTCAAACAAACAAGCTTTATTATTATTATTATATTATAGATAAGAGGAATAAAGTATATTAATCATATATGGGCGTTTTTTTTACACTATGAGGAATACATCTTAGTATGACAAATAAACCATAAATTCTATCGTCCGATTCTTTTAGGGTTCCGTACGTCCGAATGAAAAAACGGAACCCACATAGGATCACTCGTGTATCTGTCTGTCTGTCCGTCTGTCACAGCCAATTTGCTCCGAATCTAATGCACCGATTAAGTTGAAATTTGGTACACATATGAATTTCTGTGACCCAAACACAGATGTTCAACGTAAATATATGGATTTTGAATATGGTCACTTTTGGGAGGCAAATAAGTTTTTTTTTTAAATAGACTTGCAAACTATACCGTGTGATATATCAAATAAAAGGGCTTATTGTGAGGGTCTCAGATATTATTTTTTTATAATTTTAAATAAATAGTTTTAAAGTTATTTAAGAAAATACATGAAAATTGGCCATACCCCCGTTATCTCCGAAACCGCTGGGCCTAAAATTTTGAAAAAATACAAGAAATAGTTCTATACATAAATATTAGAGGAAAACATGTTAGAAGTCTTAAAATAACAGGGTAAATCTCACAATATTGTGCGTACAAACTTACATTTGCAGTTGGAATGTATGGGAGAACATGTTTTTTACATCTATAATATTAAGTTTGTTCTTGGGATAAATTCATCCCAAATCCGGAACCATTCATTATGCGTGATCCGACACGCACTTGGCGGTTTTTTATTTATTATATACAGTATTATTTCTTGTGAATCGTGCTATGTGGCCCAAATGGATTATGTTTTAACCTCATTTTTCCGATCAGCAAAATATATACGCACCGAGATTGTTTTAGTCACAATGTGTAGATAAATTTAAAAATTGTCAAAATTACTGTCATATTTACGGCACTTATTTTCAAAAACCATTTTTCTTGAGTAAAAATATTCCTCTATACAGGTTGATTATTTTTGTGTTGCAACATTGTATGTAGGTAAACAAGTTTTTGCGGTTTAGTTATTTTTAATTATTATTGATTTACATACTGTAACAGTACTTTTTCTTCCAGGTTTTCGATCGTTTATTGTCTATAAGGACTACACATACTACCGATCCACAAAGAATCGATGGTTCTGCCTGAATTGTACACGTAAAGAAAAATGCAAGGCCACGTTAATTCTAGACTCCACCAACACAATCGTGGGTACTAGCATTGACCATAATCATGAACCTGAAAAGGTTTTAATGCAAAAATTATGAATATTAGATAGGCTGTATTTTATTCGAACATTGGTCAATTTAAATGTAATGTGTAGAACAGTAAGTATAAGTTCATGTTATTATATTATTTAATATTTAACGCATGGGGTGGAAGTGCTCATCGAGTATTTCGGGACATCGCCAAGCGGTTGGTCGCGTCCTTACGTGACCAGAGGGCTGGCCTATTTTCAGGCCAAAGAATCAGCATTGCCAACCAACGTGGCAATGCTGCCAGCCTTTTGGACAGTTTTCCCATTGACAGCGATGCGGACAAATTTTTTTACGGCCAATGAGCTCTTCGCTTTTACATATACATAATATCGATGAGATTTTAGTGTAAGTTTGAATGTTGCATTTAATATTTGTAAAACATAAATAAAATATGGGTTCATATTATATTTTATGCTATAAACCTATCAATAATTTGAATGTAACCTAATTTCACTTTGCACCTTAAAGGGGTCATGTTTAGTCTAATTCTTCGCCGGTCACTGTTTACATAACTAAGCAAAAACAAATAAATAAGTAAAAAATATAAAACTAAGAGTTTTTTAACTAGCTAGTCGTGTTATACAACCAAACCAACAGGGTGATCTGTTCTAACGGGTCTGTATGGACAAAGTAGAAACTGATTGAAGCAGAGAATATTAATCTTAGGAATCATGTTGTCGATTTTAAAATTGGGAAAAAAATACAGGAATCGCTTTTTCGGTTTCGGCTCAGTTGGAAGGCGCCATTCCAAAGCTTGTTGAGTGGTTTGCATTTCAAACTCTTAAACCCATGTCTCATAACCAGTTACAATGCGTTTTGTGATTGTGGGGTCGGAATTGACTCGTTATATCATGTCTTCAGCGACCTTTACGCGATTGAGTTTTTGCAGAAAATTCAAGTCTTTCGGCACTAGTCGACCGGCAACACGTTTCTTGCCCAAACAATCGTTTAAAATGGTGCGAATTGATTCTTGAGACACAGACAGCGGCTACCTCTCTCAGACTTAAACAGCGATTTTCAGTCACCATTTTTTTTTTACTTTAGGGATGTTAAGTTCAGTTGAAGACGTTGATGGCCGACCAGAGCGATGCAAATCTTCCACCACATCTCGACCGCTTTTAAATTCACTGTACCAATCATACGCACGTGTTTTTGATAAAGTTGATTAACCGTAAGCTTTATGTAACATTTTCAGCGCTTCAGCACAAGAAATTTCTTTTGCAATGCAAAATTTCAGACATTCTTTGTTAGATTTTTTTATCCATTGTAAAAATCGCAAAACACACTTGAGATGAACTGACAAAATGGCGCACTGTAAACAAACTCAATGACAAGTGACGCTCGAACTCCGCGTGAGTTTATAGGACAGTTGTGCTAACTTAGCGACAAAAAGAATTTCGACAATCCCTTTAAGCGGGCTTTTTAAATGATCGATTCCCGGTACTTTCTTGACAGAATGTATATGTATAAATAGTATAAAACAAAGAATTTTTCGTGTCTGTCTGTGTGGCCGGTTAATTCTTCTAAACTCCTCAATGGGTTTTGACGTGGTGTTCACCATAATTTAGAGAATTTATTCGGGAAAGTTTAACTTAGATATAGCATAAAAATCTCGATGTTTGGGCATGTCCACATCAGTAGATTGCACCCGTGCGATGCGTGGGCGCCATGAGCGGGTCGCTAGTAATATTATAAAGAGGTAAAATTTGTGAGTTTGTGTGATCTATTTATGATACAAAAAAATATTTCACTAACGGGAAGCTACAGTATTGCCAAGTATCATAGAATATATTTTATGTTATAACAAGAAATTTCACGCGAACGAATTCGCGGGCTGAAGCTAATATTTTAAACGTGCAAAGTCAACATCACAGAACAGCATAATAAAATTAATGATTGAGCATATTGTGCCACAACGGGTTAGTATTATTTCAGAATCTAAAATATACATAAAATTTTTCATTTCAGATTTCATTTACGCAAATTCTGTAAAAGGACAATCAATAATTGCATACAAGAACTTTACATACTACCAATGTAACAAAAGAAATCCGACGAGTATTGTCCAAAGATGGCGTTGTACTTCTCGGACGTACAAAAACTGCAAAGCACATTTTGTTTTAAATTTAAATAATAAAATGTTGTCTTCTAGTCTTAAACACAGCCATCCACCTAGTAAATATTGTATTGTTGACGGGATATGCCATAAAGTTAAGATAAGATAATTATTAAGCTGTAGGTAAGCTAATACAATATCCTTTAAAATATTTAAGGGCGAATTCGACCAAACTTTTATACCTAGTATAAGTCTAATCCAGCGAATAAATTTTAAATTTTTGACAGATTTTCCATACAAAAACTGTCAGACGTCAATTTTATTCCGCGGATAAAAGATATCTGACTTTGGTTAAATCAGCCCTTAATGGTTCTGGTGGTGGTATTTTGTTTTTTTTTTTTAATATTTGTGTTAAGTTCCTTACAGTGTATCCTGCCGTAATATTTAAAATTATATTTATTTCTCATTCTTCCGTTTGTTTACTTAACTACCCGTCGGATTTGAAAAATTCCTTTTGCATTTGATAGCCCAATTCTTGAGGAAGGTTGTCTATAAGCTATTTAACATCACGCTACGCTATTACTTTGTTTTCGCTTAGCGTTATTTTTGACTTTCTTTTTGGTCGGTTCCTAAGGTTCGTATCGCGATGTTAAATAGCCTATAAACTTCCTCAAGGATAGATTTATCAAATGCAATAATCGTTTTTCAGACCCGACTGGTGGTTCCAAAGATTAGCGCGCCCAACAATTTCTAATAAAGTTAACGTTCTAAAAATCATTCATTTTCTTTCAATCATAATCTGAAGGATTCTGAAGGAAATTCATAATCCATTGCTTCTTATACTATGGATATTGTTGAATAGGGATGATGTCTGGGTAAAAAAAATCTATTTAGTGCGTCAGTCAGATAATAATTAAATATGAGACACGTATTTTTTGCTTTATCATAATTTAAAAAAAAAATACTAAAAAACACATTAAAGTTGGGGAGTGTATAAAATCTAGCAAGGCATGATATTATGCCATATTTTAACTCATTGTATCGCCGTAATCTTTTGATTATGTAAAAAAATAAAAAATACGTGTCCAATATTTTTTAATAATCTACCTGACGGACGAAAAAAAACTTTGTCATCATCTCTACTGTGTAAATGGAAGGCATTGCCATTGTAAGTGTGTTACGCAATGACCTCGCTGGTCAATACACAATACAATATTTTGTTTTAATAAGCAGACATGTAATTCTTACAGATTTTGAGTTCATCAAGTCGCAAAGAGGCAAGCAGTTGATACTATACCAAGGTCACACCTACTGCTATGCTCGTTTAAGCAAGGATGCTCACCATTGGAGATGCACGCTATGTGCTCACAAGAGCTGCAAGGCAAAACTAGTGCTAAGCTTAAATAATCAAATTGTATCTGTAGATGATAACCATAACCATCCACCTCGGAAATTCATCATTTCTCAGGGGACTTACATTAAAATTTAATAAGTTAAAATGTAATCAATTAAAATTGTTAAGAGACTGTATAGGTCTTTACACGGGAGTTGGAGGATACGGCCAGAAAATTGGAATTTCAATAGAAACAAAATTTGTCAATTTTGCCATTTTGTACGATAAAGTTATATGTGTTTGATATGAAATTAAAAACTGTTAAAAAAATGGGCAAAACAACCTTGTTTTATAGATAACAAAACAAGTTTACCTTAAGATGGATGCGCAGAGGCAACCCGTGACATGCAAATATTCTTGTGTTTTTTGCAATTTGTAGGTCAGTGTCAGGTTGTATCGTGATCAAAATATGATTCGCGACTATAACAAATATGTATTTACTTAAGAATCATCAATACGTTTATCCAAGTTAGATTTGTTCTAAACAAATCTAACTTAACGCAAAAATGTAAAAAAATTCGAATTTCGCGGGCTACGTTTACGCATTCACCTTAAGAGATCTTGATGTCGTCGTTCAATGTTATCAAACAGATAAAGAATAATTTATTAGTTATAACTAATATTAATACTGTCTTTTGTACATTGGACTGACATAGCTGCGGTCTTTGTACAACTACTAATTAAATATATGTACTTATCCCCTTATTCATAAACGTTGCTTAAAGTTAAGTGATGTTTAAACGTCAAAAAATTTATGGATAATCAGTCGTTAATCATTACTTAACTTTAAGCAGCGTTTATGAATAAGGGGATGAATGAATATGAATTTTTCATATTATTAAACAACGACTTTTATTTCGAAATTATCTTTGTGAGAAGTTCTTTAAATAAATGCATTTTAAATATTATCTAAACTTTTGAACATTGTGATAACGGTGTCAAAATCCGTAAATAAGCTACCTTAGTAACCCCTTTTCTTCATATTTATTTTTCTATTTTCCACCTAAGAACTAAAAACACAGAACAATTCACAAACACAAGATTTTTCTTTCAGGCTACACCTTCATAAAATCGCAGCAAAGCAGCAAATTGATACTGCACAAGGACTACACATATTGGTATGTTCGAAGAAACATTAAAAGAAGAACAACTTCTTGGAAATGCTCCTCCCACAACAGTAAAAAATGCAAAGCTGCATTGGAACTGGATTACAGGAACAATATCGTGGACCCGGACATAAAGCATACGCATCCCCCGCCCAAACTAAACCCATTGCATTATCAACCGATTTCAGTACCTACTGATCATTTGTGTATAATTTATGGGGATTGAATTTAGGTATGTATTTAATTGAACCTCTAATAATTCCCATTATGCGCTCCTAAAAATATTATTGAACACTGTAATTATTATTCTTATATCATTTATTTCGAGCTACGCCCATAACAAATACTAGTGTTAGTAGACATAGAAGTTTTAGTCAGTGTGGAGTCTAATCTAATGTTGCAGCATTGGAGACTCCCATCTATCTGCGAATAAACTCAAGATAGTGTTGGTACCACCACGAAGACGAGCAAGCAGAGAAGCGCTTCTTTTACGTATGATGGCCGCAGAACTATCTATATGCCTTTCAGGCGCTACATCCCCATGGCAGCCTCAACAGTATCAACTCGGCAGCCTTAAGGCGAGGTAGACCCTAAAGTGATGCAAAATTGGGTTTACGTCGCCTTAACAGTAATATAATGATTGCGCCTCTTTTGGTTAACCTCAAATAATTCCTATTTCAGAATTCTAAAAATACTAAATAGCCAAATAACTGCGACCAACTTGGATGTAGCGGTTGGTCACAGTTCCAACCTAACCCAAACCCATTCAGCTTAGTTACTGCGACCAAATGTAAGAAAAGACCAAAAAGTTAAAAACATGTTAAATTGTTTTAAAAAAGTGTGTATTAGAAGCGCAAAACAGTTTTTGGAGGTTCATTAATTTAAAAAAAAGTGTTAATTATTGGAAGGTTGTTAGAGGTTCAGTTAAATATTTCCCTTGAAATAAGAGTACTGGCCTTAACTTACCCATCTTTTTTAGCTATAAAAATGTTCATTATTTATGTGTGTAGTAGGTATACGTAATATGTAGGTATCATAGTAGTGCCTTCAATTTTTTAACCACTTTTGGAAGAAATTATATTCTAAACAGCAGCCGTTTTCTATTAAACTATTATCATAAAAGTATAGGATTTACTATTGTAGTAAATTGTAAATTTAGTATAAAACATATTTAAATTAGAATTTGAGCCATGGCTGTATTTAATAATATTAAAAAATGCTTGTAAATTAATGCAATAATCGAAAATAATCGTTTGTAATCGAGACGGGTATTAAATAAATATAATGGTTTGGTGTAATAATTTAATATGCAATCAAAGAAACACAGGTTTTGGCAGAAAATCTTTGATTTCTGATCCTGATACCTATAAAGTGTCTAGTCTTTTGACAATAGCTTAATAATGTGTATTAATTACAAAGATACTTAAGCAATTATTTTCAAAAATCATTGAAATTAATTATCGTCATTTTGCATCGCATTTGAAAAATAATTAACTAACAAAAAGAAATAGTTTAATTTTAGCCATAGAATATAAACCATTATCACAGTCAACAGCTTTTAGTTTGTTTTATTTCAACCTATGCTCAATTTTAGGTGGTTTAAATAATATCCTCTTTATATTAGAGCGAAGAGCCTATTATCGGTTACCAACGGGAATAGAGATGAATGAAAAGAATGTGTCTTGTATGTCACTATGAACACCATAGAAATTACAGATATAAATGTAAAAATTTTACATAAAGGGTGACACAATGGCTGTATAAATGAAGAATAAGACAAAATCGACACATGAAGTCTATGACACTATTATACGATTAACCCTTTGTAGATCTACGCGAGACACAATGACTTCTTAATTGTTTTTGTAATTATTAATACGAGTGGTTAAATGAAGAAAGAAGTACCCTAGAAGAACTTAAAGAAAGAATTATAAACTGATGCATTTGGAAAAAGGAGATGGAAATGAATCTGATAATGAGCTGCTAAAATCCGAAGTCATTTATCCAAACTAGGATATTTTGATGGTCAAAATTACATAAGACAGTCCCCCAAAACCCCCACCAGTCACTACTTCCTAGTGCTGGGAAGAAGAAGGGGTGCAACAAAATCCCTAGCAGCACAGCTCTCTGTTAAGTTACAAGAATTTGATTCTATACAATAGTATGCAAAGTAATTAACATAACGAAATACATAACATCAAATTAAATGTGCCATTATGTCGGCTAGCACACGCGAATATTTTATAATTATTTACAAGTAACAATGCACTCAATATGTTAGTAACAATATTTCTTATCAACTATGTTAGTAAACTTAACCTACACACTTAACCTAACACTGCCATATATAGGTGTCTCAGTAAGAGTGCACTTTTTAAAATTGGAATTTTTTTTTTCATGCAAGTGGCAACTCTGAAATTTGACAGCTGTCACCTTTGTTTATTCCGATTATTAAAAATGGAGCGCTTTTCGAAAGGACAACGCGTTATAATAACGGAATAAGTCCGTTATGATAACGGACTTCTTGTGGCCTCAACTGGACGGCATGAATCTGGACAACATGTGGTTTCAGCAGGACGGCGCAACCTGCCACATCGCGCATGAAACAATCGACTTATTGCAGCAACGATTTCCAGAACGCATTATCTCACGAAATTCTGATGTCAACTGGCCACCAAGATCGTGCGATTTAACGCCGTGCGATTTTTTTCTTTGGGGTGTTGTGAAATCTCGGGTTTATGCGAATAAACCCGAAACAATTACTGAGCTCAAATCGGAAATCCAACGCGTCATCGGTGAGATACAGCCACATCTCTGTGCAAAAGTCATGCAAAATTTCATGAAAAGAGTAATGGCCTGTCATCGGAGCCGTGGGGGTCATTTGCCGGATATTTTATTCCATACTTAATCGGAACATGTCTTCTTTACAATACAATAAAAATATCACAACTCTGTCATAAAATACTTGTTTTTATTTTAAAATGAAAAAGTGCACTCTTACTGAGACACCCTTTAGTTAGGAGAATCCCTGCTACAGCTGAACACCGATGTGGCAAGCTTGCAGCAGTGATTCACACACTAGCAGTTCAGTCTGCTCGCGACACACTGCAGGATAACGTTGGGGCTGGCCCGCACCCGGCGCACAGGGAGGCTCATCCTTTTCGCATCGTGGCGTAGAAGCAATCAACACGAGCTTCAGCAAACATCCCTGGTGCTACACAATCGAAACAGCCCCAACAATACCAAATGATGTTAGGTATAACAAAAACATTGTAAACTTTACTCAAACTATTCCTTCAAATTGTTAATGTAGACTAGTACCTATCTAACGGTTTCATGCGAAGCTGTATTTGGGTACAAAACTGTTTAGTTTAGTATGAAACGTCTATGGAAGAGTAGACGCAAATAAAAACTATATAGATTGATGTGTTTTAAAGTTTTAAAGAGAGAATTGATGGAAGTATCTGTAGATTGGTAAAGTACTTAAATGTTGCGGTGTCGGAAATAATAATATAACTTGTGCCGTTCAAAATAGTTGGTAGTATTGATACGTAGATAGTTACTGAACTAGTCGGTGAAGAAGTAGCTAATGGTTGGGCAGTAAACAAAAACAAATGAATTGTGACAAAGAATTGTTCCAGACTTTACGTTCATAATGTCGCAAAAAGGCAAGCAGCTAATACTGCTAAATGACTACACATACTGGCATGCTAACCAAGCTAGGAAGAAAAAGATAGGTCGTTGGAGATGTTCTTCCCATAATAGTAGAAGATGCAAGGCTAAGCTAGAGCTAAACTGTTTTAAACAGATTATACTGGCTGATATGAATCATACTCATCCACCACCACAATATTGTATCAATAATGGGAAATACTTTAGAATCACTTAAGCGCGGAACAGGCTTGTAACACTTAGCGCCAAGTCAATGAAGCGTACTAATCATTTCATCTCATGAAAATACAATATGATCGGTGAATCATGGCAGGTTCAAAATTTGCTCAGAAGGTTTCGCAATAACATCTTTTAGGGACCAAATGGTGACATGAGGCGAGTTTGAGTGAGAGAATATGCGCGAAAGTTCGGAGAGCCTATGTTCAGACCGGTCATGACTCATCGGCCGTATTGTACTCTTTGTCATTTGGAGCGCGCGTAGGGTGGCGTCGGGTATTACAAGTGTGCTGTGGCCATAACGATTCTTTTGCTGATGACTCATGCATTTTTCATTTTCTGTTCAACAAACTTTTCTTGGTGCCTGATAGATTACATTTTTATTTTATTCTCATAATTGTGAATGCTCCTAGTCTTTTTTATTTAGTTAAGCAGGTAATTGTTCTTGTTTTCTGTTCGATTATGAAATAGATATCATTGTTACTTTAGTGTATACTTTATTATTATTATCATTGTTCCTTTTTTTTTTGTTGATCTCTTTTTTTTTAGCAAAGGTGTTTTCTAATTTAATATCGTTAAGAAGTTAAAAATAAGGCTTTAGTTTTTCCTTCCAAAGACTTCTTTATTTCTTATATAAATGAAGTTTAAATAAATCTTTTGTTTGGTTTGATAGCCTTTTATTGTTTATTTTATACATTACGTAGGTATAGGCTTTTTCGTTGTAGTTTAAGAAGAGCGTTTGCCCACGAGCCACCGCACGAGACGACCTAAGCAACACACGTCGCACGACACACAACCTGTCGATTGTATGTTTTCCCAAGAGCGAAGATTCCAGCAACAACACAGCAGTTGCGTACAAGCAATCCTACCATCAAAACAAACTAAACAAAACTGTCGTGTCAAGTCGTGCGGTCCATCGCGTCGTGACTCGTGAGCAAGTTCATATAGGTTCCGGACTGTGGCTATGTCTGTCGTCACCGCAAAACAAAACGTCACAACCAAGTGGCAGCTAATCACATACACATAGTGAACTGTCGTTTGAAAAACGTGTCGTGCTGTGCGGTGTCGTTGCGTGTGTAAACGGTTAATAGAAATATATGGTGCCCGGAGTCGTCACCGCATTTTATCGTGTCGTCCGGTGGCTCGCGGGAAAACGCCCGAATTATAGAGTCTGGGTATAATTCCTAAGATTTATCATCTTTAAATCAATTGTAATTATGACATTCTGGCTACTCATTAGGGATTGGAGTTTGTAACATGTTATTTTTAAGTAGCGTCGTGAACGATGGGCCTTAGTTTTAAATATGTAGAGGAAGTGCAGCAAATTTGAAGTTCTGCAGGTAATTTGGAATACACGGATATCTAAATTAATGCAAACGCCATCTGAGTTTTCTTGCCGTAAACATAACGTCACATACGAAGTCAACGAGTACTAAAACAGGGCGCCATCTTGACATTCCTTTTTTTTTTTTGGATGGGAAATCATCAAATGACTTCTCCCGCTATAGGCGGAGCGGGAGGGCGCGTCAGACTTTTACTGACTAAAACCTACCCGTGTTCCTTCAGTTGCCTGTGCCGGGGCCACGGTAACTCTTTCGAACATCCCGCGACCCACGCTGGCATCGGCCCTAGCGGACCCCGTCAATAGTGCTGACATATCTTTGAGGCGCGCGTGGAACACAACGCGCCGTCGAGCCGCGCCTGGTCCTTACCGGACGGCGAGCTACCCATTGCTCGCCGTCTGCAAGCCCGCGCCTACGGTGGCCGGGAATCGGCTATCAATTCCCGACGCCCAGAGCGTCTCCTGCGGCGACTAGGGGTATGAGGGCGCAAAGTTTGCCTCTCCCTCACGCGTTCCGCCTCCTCCTTCGCAAGCATTTCTGTTTCGCAGAAGGAGGTGATGGCATCCCACGTACTCTCGCTCCATACCATGGCCTGGACCAGGGCCGGACGCGAGAGATCGCCGTCACCGATCGCTTCCGCGAGGACACGGCGATGCTCCCCCCAAGGCGGGCAGACCTCCAGCGTATGCTACACCGTATCCTCCGGGCGATCCACACAATGGTGACACCCGGGCGTTTCCTCCTGCCTTATCCGGAACAGGTACCTCACGAAGCACCCTTGTCCGGTGAGGACCTGCGTCAGGCGGAAGGTGATGACGCCGTGGCGCCTCTCCAGACACTCCTCAAAGAGGGGATTTATCGCCGCAATTGTGGCGTGCCCAGCACTGGTTGTGACAATCGCTCTCTCCATGAAGCCATGAGATCCTGCTTTGTCCGCCGTGCCGCGATTTCTCGCGGCTGCGGAGTTACGTTTTGCCTCCTCGCGCCACTCCCACATGTGCGCGACGACTTTTGCCTCAAGATCCCATGGCGCCAATCCGGCAAGGAGGCACGCCGCCTCACCGGAGACTGTTTTGGGACGCGTTCAACCGGCAAGCCGGTCGCCGCCCCAAGGAACGTGCCCACACCGGAGCCCCGTAAAGGGCCATGGACCACACGACCCCCGCGTAGAGCCTATGGCAGGAAGCGTTTGGACCCCATAGATTGGGCAGGAGCTGCCTCAAGGCAACCCCAGACCGCTCCAGTCTGGGAGTCAAACATCGGAAATGCTCTACGAAATTCCACCGACTGTCGAGGACGAGTCTCAGGTATTTCATCGTCGACTCGACTCCGATGTGAACCTCTCCTACCGTTATTTCGGAACCCGACGGTGGCGCGTTCTGAGGACCATGAAGACACATGGCCTCGGATTTGTGCAAGGCCACCTCGAGTCGCAATTGCCGGATCCTCTCGACGATTGTCGCAACCCCGCGTGTCGCTAGTTTGGCCGCCACCTGGTACGACCTCCCCTGCGCCAGGACCAGCGTGTCTTCAGCGTAGCAAACCATGCTGACGCCGCTAAGGAGGTCGGCGCGCAGCACCCAGTCGTACCCGATGTCCCACAGATGCGGCCCCAGGACCGATCCCTGTGGGACACCGCATGACATCTCTCGCTGGTTCCGTTCTCCCCAGTGACCGGGGTAGATGACGGCCCTGTCCGTCAAATAGGCCTCGACCACGCGACAGAGGAGGACAGCATCCGGTGATACGCTAACAGCCACACAGAAACGAAACGTCTCCTTTGAAAACTTTGCCGGTAAAGATGCAATCCTTGATAATCATTTACTCATAATACGCAAAATTTTCATTGTAATTGTTTGAACTGCTAAGTGACCTTATTAGTTTATGATTTTGCTTTGATTTTGTGAATATATTTTATAGAATTAAAAATGTGACATGGAATTTAAAGTTACGATGTCATGTTGTTAATTTGGAATACGGAAAATGAACATAATTTTGGAATATTCCAAATTTTATGTACATAAATGTGAGTATTACTTAATAATTCTGTTTTTTTTTTTAGAAATGGCAACATTCCACAAATACAAGAAGAGAGGAAGAAGAGGTGGGAAAAGGAGGAAATGTTCGCTGTTGTCGCTGTTTGAGAAAAGAGAATAAGTACATATGTAAAGTTAGCTAAATACTACAACGTTCCCAGATCAAGACTCTTTCGATTTGTTAATGATAAAGACAGCCCGATTGAATCGATAATGAATAAAGTTATTGGTCGACGGCCAGTTTTGCCATCGAGGAAGAAAACTATCAAGAGCCGAAATCTTAAAAAAAAGAGCTATATACAAGGTGTAACATAATTAACGCACAACCTCTTAAGGGGTCATTGTACTCATCATTATGAACAACTTTTACTATGGGACCAAATCTGAAATCGCGAAAAAAAAATCTGCTGTTCTCTACATTTATGTTTGCATGACTCGCCAAAATGTAGGAAACATCTGATATTTTTTTCACGATTTCACGTTTGGTCCCATAGTAAAAGTTGTTCATAACGATGATTACAATGACCCCTTAAGAGGTTGTGCGTTATTTATGTTACATCTTGTATAAGACTAAAAAAATATATGAGGAATAAAAACAAAAGCAACATTTGAAATACATGAAACGAAAAGGTCATATCCGTGTTAGTGAGATGTTACCACGTGAACGAAAAGAAATGAGAACGAAGTGGCGAGAACGTCACAAAAAATATTATTAGAGGAAGAAAATGAAAATATTCTCGGAAGACAAATTAATTATAAGATTGAAGAATAATATTGAACAACAAAGACACTGTTGATAACTGGCAAAATGTGGTTGTTTGCCCAACCCTTCAGGGATTACAGGCGTAATGTTATGTTATGTTATGTATGTCATGATTAAGGCCATCTTGTTGTAAACACAACCATGAATGATAGCTTCCATAATCTTAAATAAAACTTGATTACATAATAAACTGAAGTTGTACAAACTTGTGAAGTTTTTTAACGATTTAAGAGCTCCCGAAAATCAAGGACTTTCCATCGGCTGATAGTGTAGAACGGAAAAGAAATGATTTTATTTTTTTTATGCAGGAATTATTGTATTTCATATTTCAGGTTTCAAGTTCATCAGATCTCAAAAAGGGACCTCGTTGATACTTCTGAATGGGTACACATATTACAATACTCGTCAGTCGAAGCTTGGGTTCAGTCGCTGGAGATGTTCATCGATGAAAAGCAAATTCTGTAAAGCTTCATTATTGATGGATGCTAACGCTACGGCCATCTTAGATGGGAATTATGACCATACACATTCACCACCTATGTATCTTAATTATGGTCGAAAGATAATTGTACAAAGAAAGTAGGTACTAGTCATGCAACCTTTCTGAAGAACATCACCAATAAGGTCACATATAGTATTTTCGAATATGTAAGTATTTAAATAAATGTGAATGTCGTGTACACCTGTAATTAGTACCTACCTATATATACATAAGAACCTGTTAACTTTAATTAATATAATGTATAATCTATGCTGTTGGTTAGTGTACCTATAAAAATAAATAACTGAAACCATTATGTATTATTATATTAAGACTCGCTTAGTTCATAGTCAATATGCAGCATATAGTCAAGTGCATATTACAGCCGCAACGAGCCGCAGCGCAACGCATTTACGTACAAAAAAGTGCGGTGTACGCGGCTGTAGTGTGCGTTGGTTCATAGAAAATGTACGAAAGTGGTTTGGGAGGATTTTTAATCACCAAACCGCATGATGTTCAGCTCCTCGAATCGCGATTCGAGTAGCGGTACATCATGCGAGTCAGTTGAATTGAATTACTGCGGTTTCACTGCTATGGTTTCGCGGCGAAGGTGTGATACCAGCCTCAATGTTATATAAATACAGACGTGCGTTCTACCGTACCTGGAACATTGAATAAAATATATAATATTCCATTTCAGACTGTATTACGTTATATAAACAGGTAACCCTTTAATACTTCGTTATGGCTGCACATGCCATCGTGAACCGAAGAAACTAAAACAGGCTTTTCGTTGGACTTGCACTATGAGCACCTATCTGATCTCCACAATCCAGTAACTGGGTAATAAAATTCCCCTTGTTATGACTGGTTGTCAGACTTTCGGGCTTCTGATGACCCGTAACAACTGTCAAAGATCTACGAATGACAGCCGGGACCTACGGCAACGTACTTATTTTAACTAAAACATTTTTTCCAGATTTTAAGTTGATCAAATCGCAGCAAGGAAGAACGTTGATCTTACATAGAGACTATACTTTCTCTTACTTGAGGTGCGCGAAGACCATAGGCATCAATCATTGGCGCTGTACTGCCCACAGCAGCAAACACTGTCGGGCAAGACTAGCATTAAATCAGGCACAAGAAATTATCTCAGCAAATTATGAACATAACCATCTACCACCGAAGTATGCGTATAGTAATGGTACTTATATTAGGATTACGTAAACATTTCTGTATGTGTAATGACGATGATATTTATGTCTACGAAGCTACCTTTTGGAAGGGGCGACTAGAATCAGTTCTAAATTTTGACGTTCAAAAGTGCCTTTTATGTGCCTAATTGAAATGATTTAACTTTGACTTTGACTTTGACTTTGACTGTGATTTTTGTCTTTGTCTGTAAATTTGATCAAAAACTCTACACATCAAAATAAAATTATGTTCCACACATATTTGAGTGGACCTGTACATATTCATTACTCATTTGTCACTAATCGTGAGGAGCTCAACGCGTAAATATCTTTCTAGTCCTCTTTCTAACGAGTCTGGAAAACCACTGTTTGACAGATAAACAGATCAAAGTTTGTATGATATATGACATGAAGGCTCACTTGCACCACAAGGCATAAATGCGGCTAGCGCTAAACGAATGTAAATCATCATTCTGTCTCTATCATCTTCAAACGATTAACAGAAACAGAGCGATGTTTTAAATTAATTTAGCGGTAAACATATTTAGTGTTTTGTGGTGATGTGAAAGTGGGCCTTAATAAATACTTTGTAAATAACTCTTTCTCAATTTATGTAATTTCTTATTAACCAATAAACTTAATGTAGGCATGGCTATTTTTAATAAAATTCTGAAAATAAAAATGATGAATATTATTTCTGTGACATGACTTTATTTTTCAGCTTAATATAATTGCATCAGCCTTTAAACGTTCCTACTGCTGGGACTCAGGACTTCTGTATGAGAGCGAGTGGGCCATAATCCGCCACTCAGGCCCAGTGCGGGTTGAACTGGAGTTGACCAAAACCCTAAAAGACGCTGGCTGATCCTAAAACTATTTAAAAACCAGAAGTAATAATTATTTTTAAAAAAACATCTTAACTTAACGCAGTTACTTTAAAACGCTTGTGCTTTTTAGGATTGGAGTTTATACAAACAACTAAGGGCCGGACTATATTGCTGTTTCGAAATTACAAATACTACCATCTCCGTCACACTGTGAAAGAAGGGCATGACACCTGGCGATGTACGTCTAACAAGAGCAAACATTGCAAGTCGATGCTGGTGCTGGACCAATATAGAAATATAATATCTCTGAGCTGTGAACATAGCCATCCACCACCTTATCGTTATTAGACAATTCTACACTTAGGAGAGACCGTGGTATGTAATTATATTATAAAGGTTCGTAAATCGTTGCGTTGTTATTACAAATGTACTTACATATAGGTGTATAGTAGTTTTCAACTACGACTGCGATATATAATACGGATCGTATGATACAGAAAGAGATGGCTATCTGTAGTGTGTTGCGCTTGACACGCTCCGTTTCGCTCGCCGCTATTAGCCGACTGAATCAAATTACAACAATTGTCTGAATTTGTCTGCAACAATTGGCGCGCGCTAGTGCGATATCTACCTCTTTATTTATATAACATCATTGGTGGTATGCCCGTCTTAAGGCATAAGGCATCTTAAGGCATGACTTCTGTGAATTACTTTTAACAAGAGCAAACATTGCAAGACGATGCTGGTACTGGACCGATATCATCATAGGATTGGAGTTTGTACAAACAAACTAAAGGTCGGACCCTGTCGCTGTTTTGAAATTACAAATTCTACCATATTCGTCACATTGTGAAAGAAGGGCATGACACCTGGCAATGTACTATCGAGACATCTGACCAATTTGAAAACAAAATCCCGTACACACGATGACCACATCGGTTAGCAAGCGTTACTATAGCGGCCGTGCGATGCAAGCAAAAATAGTCCTTGTTGGTATAGATGTTCGTTTCTCCCGTGGTTCGTCTAACAAGAGCAAACATTGCAAGACGATGTTGATTCTGACCGATATAGAAATATAATATCTCTGTGCTGTGAACATAGTCATCCAACACCTTATTGTTATTAGACAATAATACTAATTTATTTTTTATATCGTTATAAAATTTACCGTAACATTATATATGAGTGTATTCCTGAAATAAAAATGATTTTGATTTGATTACTCCTGTTTAGGAAGCTCTCTGTTGAAGTTATTTTGGCATTTCGAATGTGGCGTAAAAGCAAAGTACATTTTCGTCTCTGTTTTATTTTTGACAAAATTAAACATTTCTATAATAGTTATGTATTTAAAATTCGCTTAAATTCTCAGTATTCGTATTTTTGTTTCGCTGGTTAATTCATTTTGAATTTGTATAAATAAAAATATTATTAGTGTACTTCAGGCTCCACGATTGTATGTAAAGAAACCCTTATATATAATCGTTCCAGTACCTGGAGCCAGGAGTATACTAGTGATATTTTAATTAATATAAAGTCAAAATAAATTCACCGGTGAAACTTCCCGGTCGTGAAGAGTTTCGGTATTTAATAATGATACACATCACGTCTGTGAAGTTTTGCCGATCAATTTAATTTGCACTTGTTTACATAAATAAATAAATAATACCTACATAGCTGTTTCATGATCTCGATGGGTTTTAAGCATTAAGTGTAGATAGATAAGTATAGAGAATATTAATATATCTAATAGGTTAATTTTATATAATAGACACATGTAAATAAAATACGTACATAATGTATAAGAATCCATAAAAATAAAGATTCGTAACAGTTATTTTATTTTTCTTTTACTTCAGCATTTCCGTAACTGGCGAAATGTGGTTGGGAGGTACAACATCACGCCTTGTTTCCCCGAAGGGTTAGGCTGAGGTGTACGTATAGTACTCCCACATTTCGCCAGTTATGTTTAAGTCCCATATGACAGGGGCGAGCTTATTGCCACATCAACCGGGCATAAATCCAAATTCCGGGCAAAAATATAAAAAAAAAAACAGCATTTCTCAGTAGCACTGATAACTGCTGTTTTTTATATTTTTGTATTCTAATTCATTTAAAAATTTAATTTATTTGTATTAATGAAAATCATGAAAGAAATAATAATAAAACATTAAATAATTGTATAAATATTGATTCCTCAATTTTTCGTAATTTCATCTAATACTGGTTGTATCACCCGAAGGCATCACACAAAGGTTGACTGGTAGAAAATGCCTATGAAATTAAAACCGCCTCTGTAAATACTTAAAGTATTAACCTTTCGTACCTATTACAGAAACTATTAAAACCCACTGTGTCTCGCGTGGATTTACACGATCCGGCCATACGAATGCATGAATGAAAAATAAATAAATAACTAGTGGATTTAATGGCCGATTCCTATAATTTACGAACCGTTATTGGTTAAAATTAGGACTCTTGTATCTTTACCAATAATGAAGCAAATACCTCATAGCTTTGCATAGTAGACCCTCCCATATGGAAGTAGCTATATCAAGTAAAATTTGCTATTACGAATGTGTTTATAAAGCCCAGTTTGGCAATAAAATATTCTGCCATTGGTAAGCAAAACGATTCGTTTTTGTTTATAGGAACCGAGCATAAGACCGACCAATAACCAATTGGTTTTACATTCAGCTAGTCCCACTATCTCAAGTATCAATGATTGTTTTATAATAAAATTTCTTTTTCAGAGTACAGATTAATAAAAACCCAATCTGGCAAGGAATTTTTGCTGTACAAGGGTTACAATTTTACTCTTTATCGCTCCGGGAAGAAAGGCACTCAAAATTGGAGATGTCCAGCACACAACAGGAAGAAATGCAAAGCAAGATTAGTACTGGATAGTTTTAAAAACCTTTTTTCTGCCAATAGTCGTCATAGTCATCCACCACCAGAGCATTTCATTCTTAACGGGAATTATGTTAAATTGTCATAAAATGTGCATGTTGTAAAATAATTAAAGTATACATCGTGGTGATTTTTTTAAATTGTTTTTTAGTGTAAAAACCCTACCATCACCACAGAAATAACAAAAATCAATCTGCTTAGCCTTTTCCCAACTATGTCGCGGTCAGCTTCCAGTCTAACCGGATGCAGCTGAATACCAGTATTTTACACGGAGCGACTTACTATCTGACCTCCATAACCCACCACAGATATAACAAAAAAAAAAAGCTAGGAACCGAATGAAAACGACCACTTCTAAACGGGGCTTTCGGGCCATGTTCACCTACCTTTAATGAACGGTTTAGCTGAAAGTTGATAAACGTCGTGTGCAGTTGACGTTTATTTAGTTTATAATAGGTAGTGTATTTAATAATAATTAGAAAGTATGGAGATTTATATGTAGACTTAAATATCGCTTTAGGGCAACCTGTAATGATAGATTTAAGGTGTTGTAATAAAAATAAATTTAATAAAACCTTCGAACAACTTCATTGCCAACAATGTCAATGTGTGATTTCTAATATTTTTAATACTTTCAGAATACACCTTAGTAGAATCGCGTTCTGGAAAACAATTGATTCTGCTAAAACGTTACACGTATAGCCATGCCCGTAAGTTCCAGAAGAAAGGGACAGACCATTGGCGCTGCTCCTCACACAACAGTAAAGGCTGCAAGGCAAGATTGGTGTTAAACAGCCAAAATGCTATCGAATTTGCGCATTATGAACACAACCATCCCCCGTTTAATTATTGCATAGTTGCGGGGAAGTATATCCGAGTATAAGTCAACTTGTGATTGGATAATGTCATGCTATGCAAGCTATTTGCGTACTTTTGCGCAAGTAACGGTATATTACGTGCTTTAATGACTGCGCTCAACTTGCATGCCTTCTTAACGTCTATGTTAAGCAAAAAGTTTCTTAATATCTCGTTTAGGCACCTGTCCCACCGCCGATTAACGAGAAGCGAGTAGAGCTAACTACTAAAAAAACGAGTTGGCGAGCAGCGAGTGCGCGAGCGCGGCCAGTGATTACTCACTTCTTTATCATATGTAATTTTGAAATTGCAAAGAATTTGCCGTACATTGGCGGTCACGCGTGACCGCCAATGGCGGCGTTTGTACGGTGAAATCTTTGCGGGGCGGCGCGGCGTCGCAACGCATCGTGTGCATCGGCTCTGAGTCTCTCAGCGAGTGTTCTGCCCGCCAAGCGAACGTCGCTGAGCGACTCTCTTTGATAGCTCTTGTAGCTGCAACAAACAAGTACCTACTCGCCGGCGGCGGTGTGAACAGTTAGCGATTAATTGTTCTATCTTTTATACGTTTCTTGAGTGAGAAAATCTTTGATAGCTAGTCGCTTCTTCGCGAGACAAGTGCCTTATGCACTTTAAAGCAAAAGAAAAACCAGGCGGCTGCAGGCTGCTTTTTCAACCAAAGCCATGAACCCTATGGATTATTTAAATGTTCTGTGTTAATTAAGAGGTTAAGACTATAAATAATATGTATGTAAATTTTATATTTTTAATACACTAATAAAAAATACCCGTAAGAATTTTCATTTACATTTCAAACGAATGTGTAACTGACATTCGGTTTCTAAATTGAAAATTTGAATTTGAGAAATTGTCAAACTCTACTCTAAATTCAAAATTTAGTACGTTTTTACAAATAAAATTTAAATTTCGCGGGTTATATTTAGGAATCACCTTATGTTAGATTAGAGTTTGACAAATTCTTAATTTCAACTTCTTAACTAAGATACCGCACTGGTGGTACTGGTGTACATGTTAAGATTAGGTTGAAGAACAGCTCGCTTGTAATGGTTTCAAAATCGGTTGATCGATTGCCCGAAATCTATATCTAGGTATATCTATACATTTAATAAAATAGTAATGAAGTCAAAACTGCGCATTGAATATTTCTGAAAAAAGTGAATGCTGCTCGTTAAGTATTGAACGAGTCAGATGCCAAAAATGTAGTTTACCCGTTTGTCAGGATGTACGAGTATTATAAAAAAGTATATATAAAAAACGGTTGAACGGAATTTGGCACAAAGATAGTTTATAACCTGGATTAACACATAGGGTACCTTTAATCCCGGTAGTAGATCCCGTGGGATATTTCCCGACATCCATGCGGGCGAAGCCGCGAGCAAAAGCTAGTTCTAAATACCAACGCCAACTTTTTTTTTACAACATTTTGAAGAATATACAAATACTTTGCTTTAATAGGAATATATCCCAGAACCTGACTTGATGGCTTTTCTTGCTTCCATTAATGCAATACCACTACTATTAATAAAAATAAATAATACCAGCCTAGTAGTGTCCCACTGTTCTCAAAACGACGTAGGAAAACATCGTGAGGAAACCGGCAAGTCCTAGAACCAAAAATTCGAAGACATGTGACATCCACCAACCCGCACTGGGCCTGCGTGGTAGATTACAGCCCACTCCCTCTCGAAGAGAGGAGGCCTGTGTTCCAGCAGTGGGAACATTATAGGCTTATTATCTATGTTATGTATTATCCCACTGCAGGGCAAAGGCCTCTTCTCATGCAGAGAAGGCACGAGCATGGATCACCACGCTTGCTCAAGACGGGCTGGCGATTTCAGACTTATATTAACCGGTTAGTCCGGGTTTCCTCACGATGTTTTTCCTTCACCCATGTCAATAATGTCCAAGATAAACTCAGAAAGTATGTAGGCGTACCTTCCTGGTCGACCACTTTTCAACCATATTACTAAGGGAATAAGGGCGAAAAACGGGCGGCCGGGAACGTTCGCGGGTGTACATATGAATTGAAAAAGTCACATTGGTACTTGCACACCTATGTATAATTTTTTTTGTTTAAGGTTACACTGTTACAAAGTCACGCTCAGGCAAGAACTTGATTGAAATCGATCAATACACATATTGCTATCTGAAGAAATCGTTGAAGACTGGCCTTAACTACTGGCGGTGTTCCTCTCACAATGGCAAAGGATGCAATGCAAAAGTTTTACTTGACAGCAACGGCGATATTATATTTGGAAACTATGAACACAATCATCCTCACAGAGCGCAACGGCAGATACGAACTTAAATTTAAAGCTCGGTTTAAAGTACGTAAGACAGTCCCCCAAAATGTCAAATCCCCTTCACCACTTTCTAGTGCTTTAATTATTTTTACCTATTGTGGTATAGTAATTTTATTCTAGGTGAATCGACTTCACGTATAATTATATAATTATGTACTAGGAACAGGGTGTAAAGTTCACTCTTCCTCCATAAAAAAGTGAGGATCCTCCGACCAGACGGGTGTTGTGTCTGGTGGGCAACTGCCCAACGGTTGATGTTGGGATGTTGTATATACACCAGTCGCACGGTGAACTCTGCTTGCGCGATGCAGGATTTGTGTGACGTCAGGTCTGTGATGTGTAGTTTGCATGTTGCGTTATAGATGCCGCCACACTACCTTTTGGAAGGGGCGACTAGGATCAATTCTATTTTTTTTTTTGTAAATTTTGACGTTCAAAAGTGCCTATAACTGCCTATTTCAAATAAATGATTTGAATTTAAAGAACAGTGGCGCAACAAACTCCCCAGTACAAAATGATTGTGCACAGCAGCCTTTGTGTAGTGACCGCTTAGTACTCGTGCGACAAAAGTTGTGTCACATAAATGCGCCTTAAATATAGTTCATAATTAAAGTAAGTATTTATTACGTATTGTTACGATTACGGCCACTACTATGAGGAAGGTTTCTAAGTCAGGGAAATTAATTGTTAAGCAAATTGACTACTAACTTAAATTAACCCTATATTCAAATCACAACTGCCGCCGTTATTTGACAGTTGTATGAAAATAACGTAAATAATGTAAATAATATAATTTCCTATTATGACTGTACATAGGTTACGTTTTATGTTATGTCACGATTAAGTATAATTGACTATTCTTTTCTGTCCAAAACTAGATTTTATTTGGTTTTTAAAATAAAATAACATAATTCGTGTTTACGTATTTAAGAAAATACAAAAATATGAACAAAATATAACGCTGTTTTTTATGAACAAATTACAATTTCAAATTTTTTACTCGCATTTCGATAATTAATTTTAGTTGATGCTTTTTTCTTCATTTTGTACATGTTTTCACCAAAAGTATGTATGTGTGTACCACCATAAAATAAGTATGTGTACTTGTGGGCTTCAAACTTTATGGCGATTCTGAAGTGAGCTACTCGCTGCGCAGTACCCCACCCCTCACCCCCGCAGTCACATGAATTTGTTACTGCGCAGCTACTCGCCTCGTGTTCACAGCCGCCATAACGTTTGCATCGGGCTGTACCATTCGTTACGAACAACATTAAAAACATTTATTTTTCAGTGAAATTCATACATTCACGGTATGGAAAGGTGCTAGCTCTATACAAGGACTACACTTATAGCTATATCAAGCATTTTATGACGAAAGGAACGAGCCACTGGCGCTGCTCCACACACCACAGCAAGGGCTGCAGATCCAGATTAATATTAAACAGCGCAAACGCACTAGAATTTGGGAATTTAGATCACACCCATCCCCCTTATAAATATTACATTTATCAAAATAAGTTTGTAAAAGTAGAATAATAAATTATAACCATCAAGCAATATTAAAAAATGGATGGTCATGACGAATGTATATAATTATGGGAAGTTTTTGAGACAGAACTGTAAGCTAAAAGCTGTAAGACTGAGATAATTGCCAAAGAAATCAGTCCGATTTAGGAATAAAACTCGTATAATGTGTTTTGATTATTCATATAATAATATTCAGAATGTAGGTATACCAATCTAACCGCACACTTCAGTGCTGTATCAGGGACGTTGTCAGGTCTAACCAATGTCGAAGGTAATAAATACATCATTGAGTAGAACCCCATGTCCTAGCCAAAACGACTGGTCGCGCGTATACGCGATCGTCGCGTCCATGTCACTCATTTTTGCGGAAAACCGGAAGGCGGCAATTGTCGGCGTGACGTCACGTTTGGGTTCGCCGAACAAAGTAAACACGACGGTCGCTTTAGATGGGACGCGGCCATAGAGTTTTGTTCGCATTTGCGACGATTTGCAACGGAATGTTGCCATTTCAAATATTATATTTATATAAACATTTAGAACTAATTAGTACCTATTGTATTTTTTTTATCTTTTATTTCTTATTTTGTTATTTTTATCTCAGTATATGCCGCACCGGTTGAAGTCACCACGTCAACGCTGGCTGTCGCTGAAAACCAGCGCTGGGGCTCTGTCTCCCATAGGGTCGTAGCATTATGCTGAGCGATGGCCGTTTTGCGTGGATGTGACGCATATTTTCCCCCAACTTGTTCTTTTTGTGTTTGTGTTTTTCTTTGCGTCATATTTGCCGCAAATAAACGTATTTTCTTTGTTTATTTTTTTTATTATTTACTGAAGCTATATTTAACTATGACATTTAACTTCATAACAAAATGTCCACAGCATAGATGTGATGTGTACGGTTAACCCTTTTTTTACCCAGCTGCAGGGTCCATTATGAGTGTAATGTTTTGACCCCTAAAAAGCTTAGATTTCTTGTTAATCCCAATTGTATTGTGTACCTAAGATTTGTTTGACCTAAATAACACAATAAGCAATAAAATATAATAATTGGTAGTTTGTAAGAATAAGACTGCCTTGTTGGTCTAGTGGTCGCAAGCGCCACTGCCAAGCATGAGATCCTGGGTTCGATTCCCAGGTCAGACAAAATGTTATTGAGTTTTTCCATCAGGAATTTCTCAGTAGCAGCCCGGAGTTTGCATTTGGGCCCGGTCGATGGCAATAAGCTTGCCCCCTATTACATGGAACTTAAACATAACTGGCGAAATGTGGGTGTACTATAGGTACCTACACATTTGCTTAACACTTCGGGGATTATAGTCGTGATGTTAGGTTAAGTTTATGTAAGAATACGTTTAAGAACGAGAATCTGCTTAATTAATATTAATTCCTGGACAGGATCGAATACTTATTTGTTTGTCATTTAGCCTTTCTCTCTCTCTCTGTGCCCAAATTGTAAAATAAGTATAACTATTAATCTTAGGCCTGAGTATTGTCTAACAGTAGTGTCAATAATGACTTTAAAAATTATAAATGAAACGTTTTTATCAATTAAATTCAATAAGTAGTTGATGTTGTCGCATTTTTGTTTAAAAAGAACTACTTCCATGACCGCGTATATACATACATAAACTCACGCTTTCTTCCCATGGGGGTAGGCAGAAACTACAGTACGCTACCTGCTACAATCCTTACAAACTCCTTTTGCCTCGTTTACGTCCATACATCTGGTCATACACGCAAGCCGGTTGCGAGTACTACGCACCTGACCTTTATGAAGAACATCACCAATAAGGTCACTATAATTATGTCCATGCTTTTTCAAGACGGGTTGGCGATTTCAGACTTATATTATGACATCGTCCGACATCGTTTCGACATAAATGTATTTTTGTTATGTAATAAATAACTTGAACGTCCATAGTAATTGAGTATAACTAATGTCAACTCACTTTTTTTTCATTTTTTTTCAGGCAAATGGATTTTAGAAAGGGATGGCTTCGTGTATTACTGTAAAAGGAACAAGGGCCCGCGCGTGCGCTGGTATTGCAAGCACAGGAAGCACACTGCTTGTGCAGTCTCTATGGTTACTTATGATAACGTAACCGTGCTTTTAAATGGTGAACATAACCATTAGAAAACACGGTTAAAGCAAGCTTTTAGACACATGTAGCCCAAAGCTGCGTCTATGTGACATTTTAGCGAACATTACTCCGTACTTACGTTTTTTTGACTTTTTTTATAAACCGACGGTGTAGTGACATTGTCTATGTGTTATCTCAGGAGCCCGCGACGTGGATCGCTGTGTGAAACTAGGTTTTACCACGCATGCTTGTCATGGACGCGGTGTCCGGTCCGTTGAAATGTCACAATCACTCACACACACAGACATACACACAAAATACAACACACTCACACATACTCATATTTTATATTTATATATTTATTTGTATATATTCATATTATTGTATCTTTTGTGATTTTATGTATTTTGTTTTCTCTTTTACTCTTACACACGTTGTCTACATCTCTTTATCTACTTTCCTATCGCCGGTATGCTGGAAGAGATTTCTTTAGAAATAAGCATCACCTTTGGACGTATTTTTCTGTTCGTTTCTTCTTGTCTGTATAAATGTGTGTATATAAACTGTTAAAACTGTTAAATAAATACACACAAAACACAACAAACACACACACCATACAAGAGCATGCATGCACTAATTTCCCTTAGTTTTAATTTTATGCTTTACATTGTTAATGTTCCAAAAACGGGTGAAGACACCGACTTTTCTAAAACAGGTAGCAACTAGCTCAGGAGTCAGGGCTTTAAATGAAAATATAACAACTTTTTATGTCAATATTTTTTTTTTACTATTATTATTATATAATTTATTGCGAGACATCGGGTGTGTTAATTATTTACATTTATCTTAAAGTAAAAACTTATAAACAAAAATACATTGCATCAAAATATTTGAAGGATTCGTCTGCTCGGTAACTAAGGGCGATTTTCATCAATGAAACTAAATGCAATTAGCATACCTAAACCGCGTTCAAGAGCTGTCAGTGTCATCATTGTTGAGGAATATTGACACTGACAGCTCTTGAACTCAGGTTAGATGTGCTGATCGCATTCGGTTTACTTGGTGGAATCAGCCCAAAATAAATTAACGCAATGGATAATAGAGAATTGTTGAAATGAAAGCGATGATGTTTTCGATTTTAGGATAAGTGAAAAGCGTAATAAAACTTGATTCTCGTGGGAAGGTTAATATACATTTCATGAAAGTATTTTAGGATCCAAATAATTGTGAAACGACCACTGTTTTAAATAAAGTGAAAGTAATATTGTAACATTAAATGTTCTAATAAACTTTGTTTTTTATTTTTTTCTTAAAATAGTAATAATAATTTTGTTCTTATAAGAACGAGTTTCCATCCAGAGAGTTGGAAGAAAATAATAACATAACATCACGCCTTGTTTGACTCCGGGCTGCCACTGAGAAATTCTTGATAGAAAAACCCAATAACGCTTTGCCCGACCCGGGAATCGAACCCAGGACCTTATGCTCAGCAGTAGCGGAGGCAGTCAAGAAAATAATATAGGTTCTTATACATAATAATAGTCCTCCAGACGGAGTTTCGCCCACGGCGACCAATTTCAACAGAGACCAGCCTTCGGCGCGGGAGATATTATAGTGTATAAGTGTGTGCGCAAACACAGGTGCACTCTCTCTCTTCCCTCACTTTCATAGCCCGATGAGATGGTAATCCGACACGACCGGAGAGAGATCAGGCGCAGGGCCAACGGCTTAACGTGCTTTCCGAGGCACGGGCGTATCACACCGCCAAACCAAACTCCGGGCTGTTACTAAAAAACTTTTAATGGAAAAACCTAAAAACACTTATACGTAGCAAGTAATCAAACATAAAAAAAAACTGTAAATATTCTAAGCCTATTAATTTTAGTATTGTTTTCAGAATACAAGCTGATCCCATTACCCACTGGAAGTTACTTACTCAAAATTGGTCACCACACTTACTCGACAAACCGGGTCAATTTCTCCGGTCATTGTACCTGGTACTGCTCAAAAAGGATCAGCAAAAAGTGCCAAGTTCGAGTGAAGATGATCAATAAAGAGGTCGTAGGCTGCACAGGAGAACATACCCATGATCCTACAAAAAAATCAATCTGCCTAGCCTTTTCCTAACTATGTTGGGGTTGGCTTCCAGTCTAATTGGATGCAGCTGGATACCAGTATTTCATATGGAGCGACTGCCTATCTGACCTCTATAACCCAGTTACTATGTAACACGATACTCCTTGGTAAGACGACTGTCTATGGTCTATGAATGACAGCCGGTACTAACGGCTTAACGTGGTTTCCGAGGCACGGAGGGGTCTCGTCATGTAATGGATGGTCGTCCATTCACGAATCGACCGCGGCAAATGTAGCTTAACCTGATCGACCGACCCTTGCGTGCGGCTGTTATTATTTACCCATGGCACTATAGATTGGCAAAATAAAATGAAAGCCAAAATTGAAAGCCTAGACTTTAAACAGCTGCCAGTAAACTTACAAACGCTTTCAGGAAATCGATTTAGTGTTTGCATTATTATATTCTACTAGCTACTGGTGCCGATTCTCTTGTCACAAATTCTAAACTAGACTAAAGATCACCAAAATTTAGTTTATACCTGTCAAACGACGATTTCCCATTCTGAAATTGAATAAAAAGGAACACAACTTAACTATATTTTAGGTTGACAGCACTAAGATGGCACTGAGTTATTAGTTTAGTGAAAGTGGTAATTTTATATTCTGAATTTGACGATATGCAGATTTCGCATCTAAAATTTAGATTTTCTAACTAAATCTGAGTATTTTTAATCGCGATTAAAAAGGTGTGGAATAAAATTAGTTGGTATGAACTAAAATTCACACCAACATCTCGACTTCAGGTGCAAAAACAGTACTGTAGTTTTTTTTTTTCTTTTCTTTTGCTTATATCTCGAAAACGGTGTGTCCTATCGCAAAAATAATGAAAATTTCGACCCCCTTTAAAAGGCCCATAAACCCCTAAAACTCAACATGTAGGTAATAATTTTTCATATTTTCCATACAAAAAGTGAAAAATTCCATATAAAACACGTCGAGGCTGCCCCCCGGCGCACCTCCGGCTCAAAAAAATTCACGGGGTAGGGCAAACAATTACCACGTGGAGTCGCGCGATTGTCAAATTCGATTTTCGTTCTGTCAAAATGATTTTTAAATTTAGTGATATTTTTTGCAGAATAGCTTTAAGATTCTCTTAGGCAAAAGTCAGGAATTTTAGTGATAGTTTAGTTCGGTGTACAAGATGATCGGCACCATTGTCCGCTATTTCTTCTGCCATCCAGGATGAAAGTAGCCTATGTCCTTGTCTGGATCCCAGGCTACTCATTTGTCAAATTTCATAACGATCCGTACAGCCGTTTTTTGCGTGATTGAGTATCAAACATCCAAACTTTCACATTTAAAATATTACCCGCTTTTGCCCGCGGCTTCGGCCGCCTGGAGGTCGGAAATTATCCCACGGGAACATACTACCGGGACAAAAAGTATCCTATGTCCTTACCCAGGTCATGGTTTACTCGTTTCTTCCAAATCCGATCAGCCATTTTAGCGTGAAAGCGTAACAAACAAACAAACTTATTTTCGCATTTATAATATTAGTTAGGATTAATAGGATGCATGTTTTATGAATGACCCATCTGAAAAACATATGGTGTCACAACGGATTGACTGTTTCAATTGTTCTTTGAGTGAGTTCACACGGGCCGCATTTTGTGTTGTAGCTTCATGTTTAGAATAATATTATAGCTAGTCCTAAACTCATAATTATAACTACACTATTGTATTAGGTTAAGCCTGTGATGATAGTTGTATGTGTGTTTAAATAAATAAATAACATAACAGGAAATATTTATTATTTCCCTGTAAAATTATAGAAAAAAAATGTCAAGTAGTACTTTGGAAGTAAATAAATTCTTGTTGCTTGATAGACGGAGAGACTTCCAGTATGAAAATCATAAATCAAATAAAACTGTGTAAAAATCTTCACACTTCTAGTAAACATTGTATTGTATGTAATGCCTTAGTTTTTAGAAAATGTAACGGACCTTTAATGCATTTAATAATTAAATAGGTACGTAATTTTATAATTAATTTTAAACTATAAAAATATTTAAACTAGTCGAGAATCAAGGATAAATCACTTTCATAATTAGTTTTGTATAGTGTTTTATCAAAAAAAAAAAAAATGTTTTTAATGAATTGTTTTTTTTTCGCTTTTTATTCTGTATTATATTGATCAGTATCTACATAAAATTATTGTATTAAACAGATTAATCGATTCATTTTGTTTCTATTAGAGCTTTACTCGTTTGAATTCCATTTTAAACATTTAAATATTAAATACACGCAGTATTTGATATTTAAATGTTTAAAATTGAGTGAATGATAATTTATCATTCATACTTTGTTATATTAATAAACATTTAAGTGTACAGTATAGGTATAATTATTATTCTAATTTCAGGAATACAATACATAAAATCCAGATGCGGTAAAAGACAAGTTTTGTTCGACAATTTCACATATTCGTTCGTGAGAACCTGTGTGAAAAAAAACTTAATTCATTGGCGTTGCTCATCGTTTGTACATAGGAACTGTAGAGTCCGCTTAGTTATCAACAATAAAACCAAAGAAGTAATAGTTAAAGGATACCATACTCATGAGGCTCCGCAATTTATTGTGTGTAACGGAGAATATGTCCGTCTAAGGTAGACTGAATGAATTTTGCTGTAGTCGAGAATTATCAAAAAATAACTAAACATTTACTATGTGTGTTTTCTGTTTTTTTTTTGTATGTATATTGTGTACCTGGGTCAAAAAAAAAGATTGTATTTCAAACTCAACACTCAAACTCAAAACTCAAGCATTTATTTCAAATGAACCAATTACAGACACTTTTGAATTGTCAAGGGGTCGGTCAGTCAAAGATGAAGTTAGTTGCCCATTCCAAAGCTTATGAAAAAGCCTATGGAAAAAAAATGGACAAGAAACTCCACGACACTCTTATAAATCAAACTATGGTTACAAAATATTTGTTACATCATTCATGTTGAAATTAGACATGTGAGAACGAATCAGAACGTTAAAAGCGTCCGTAATAAAAATATTAAAAAAACAATTCAAAAATTTACATAACATGACATCACGCCTTGTTTTCCCGAAGGGTTGAGCAGAGGTGTACACCCACATTTCGCCAGTTATGTTTCAGTTCCATGTAATAGGGGGCGAGCCTATTGCCATAAACCGGGCACAAATCCAGGCTCCGGGCTGCTACCGAGAAATTCCAGATAGGAAAACCCAATAACTCTTTGCCCGACCCGGGAATCGAACCCAGGACCTCATGCAAAAATTTAAAAAAAAAATACATTAAAATAAGCCGTGGCAGCTAAGAGATGACCAGTCCCAACTGACGCCGCCCGTTCACGCATGATTAAACTGACGCATAGATGAGCACCATTCAGCTCAACCATTTTGAAGGGAATCACTAATTTGATTTGCATAGTTTCAATTATATAATTTAAAAAAAAAACTGTTGTCTGTTGACTGGTAAGTAAGAGATTGCTTTAAGCGATATGACAGTGGTTTGTTTGTTAGATTAAATCATATAAAAATAATAAATAAATCAATTTGATTGTGGTGGTAGATCGACGAGAGCGCCATGCAATGATTGTTGATATCGCTGTACCTCATGACGAGAATCTTGTGAAAACTGAGGAAGATAAAACATCAAGTATATAATGACTTAGCAATCATTGCACCGATATCATTACGGTTAATAGCCTAATAGCGGAGAGCCTCGACCAATACCTCAGGAGGCTCTCATTGCGCGGCTGGGTCAAGGGCTAGATCCAGAAAGCAGTACTCCAGGACACGGCACGCATAGTGAGAAGATTCCTCTTTCTAAAGTCCTGACCACCGGCAGCTTAGACCGTGTTTCTGATTCCGATATACTATTTTTTGTATTTTTTAATGTTTTTTATAACAATATTTAAAACATAACAATATCACGCCTTGTTTCCTCGAAGGATTAGGCAGAGGTGACCTGCATGAGGTCCTGGGTTCGATTCCCAGGTCGAGCAAAGTCTTATTGGGTTTTTCTATCTGGAATTTCTCAGTAGCAGCCCGGAGTCTGGATTTGTGCCCGGTAGATGGCAATAGGCTCGCCCCCTATTACATGGGACTTAAACATAACTGGCGAAATGTGGGTGTTACTATAGGTACACCTCTGCCAATATTTAAAAATGTAATCAATAAGTATTGTAAATTAAATAAAGGAAATAAATCAATTTTATTTCAGCAAAAACACTGTTAGGGTTCACAAAAACAGTTTTATAAATTTGTAGCCTTAATTAGTTAACATTAATGACTGTATAATGTCAATCAATTTTATTTTTGAGTGTAGTTTTCATTGTTTTTGTTGGTATATTGATGTATGCTTGCTGATATACTTATGGCAAATAATTTAAATTAATGTTTTGTGTTTCTTGGTTTTGTAATATTAATTATTTTGCATACTATTGTTTAGAATCAAGTTCTTTATACTGTTAGTGTTGCTGGGAAGTTTGTTGCGCCTCTTCTTTTGAATAAATGACTTTTGATTTTGATTAGGATGTCACGGTAAAATATAGCTAGCTCGCTCTTGGCATTCTTTCTATCTCGTTCGCTCACTTGCACATCCTCCATATTCTAGTTCGTGTGTGTCATTGTTGTTGTTTTACATTTGTTCTTCAATATACAACTGATCAGTGATCTCGTTTTATTTAACAGTTTCAGTGCACAAGCCAGAATTATCTAGATACCTTTAAAGTAATAATTCACTTAATTTTTAATTACTATTAATATTTATATTATTTCTAATTACTTTTCTGATTATTGCAGGCATACAATACATAAAATCAAGAGCTGGTAAAGAACAAGTTTTATACGACAACTTCACTTATTCGTGCAAGAGAATCTGTGAAGCAAAGAGTTTAGTTCATTGGCGCTGCTCATCATTTGAGAACAAGAACTGTAAAGTCCGCTTAGTTATCAACAATAAAACCAAAGAGGTAATAGTTAAAGGATACCATACTCATGAGGCTCCGCAATTTATTGTGCGTAACGGAGAATATGTTCGTCTTAGTGTCCGACCTAAACCGAAACCGTAATCGAATCTTAGGCACCTCTTCAAGTTTCGGCCGAAACCGAAACCTATGAAAAAAAGTTAAAGTTAAGTTAGTTTGTGTAATCACTAACATCGCTACCGAATGCAGAGTCGCTAAGATGCATCTGCTGTTACCCTTAGAGCTTTTAGCAATCTTCTGGAAAGCGAATACATCTCTAATCGCTGATACTAAAAGTAACATCTCTGCTAAGACCCTAAATAACTTAAAAGAAAACACTTCTTTTTTTGGGTTTCGTACAAAAAGAAAACGGACCTCATTACTAAGTTTTCGCCATCTGTCTATCATTCGTTCGTATTCTATCAAAAAGGTTGAAAGTACGGTGGTTTTTGTATTGTATTGTAATTTTAATGTATTGATTGTTGTATGTGTAATGTATTGAATATTGTATTTGAGTCATTGTAACTAGAATTAATAATAATATTAACAGCTCACGAACGCCAGTTTCGGTCGGGCTGAAGATTCGGCCACTTATTGGCCGAAATCGAAACTGCGGCCGAAACCTGGTTTTTTGGTAGAAACTGGCCGAAACCGAAACCGAACCCTTCGTTCGGACACTAGTTCGTCTTAAGTAAACTAAATTATCATTGTGTCATCACAATCATTAAGATGTCGTATTGTTGGTTGGAATATTGATATAGTTGAGAATTAGGGGTAAATAATTGCATATTGCCTTCTAATTATTGTGTAATTTTGGCAAAAATGTTTTTTTTAATGAGTGATCAAACGAACTTACCTGTAAGTGATGTTCGATCATCATTATATGAAGATCCTTCGATGATCACTATGGAGTTTCCTCGATATCCATGGAACCGACGCACGATTATTCAAAGCTTGCCATAGCAAAAATAAATTAATTTGCTGTAAACTGAATGCAACCGGAAGCTACCTTCCGCTTCCGCTGTCATCTGTAAACTAATTTCTTTTGAAAGCCACACAGTTCTTACAATTTCTGGGTAATTCAGAAAGGATGCTTTTGAATGGGTTCTGGGTGGGCCCCTGATCATCGAAGGACGTCTTCATATAATGATGATCGAACGTCACTTACAGATAAGTTCGTTTAATCACTCATTATACTTCAGACGTCCTTCGATGATCACTATGTAGATGTAGTTTTATCTAAATTGTAACAAATGTGTAAAAAAATAAAGACATTTTCACAAACAAATCTATCTCTTTATTTTTTAGGTGAATATTTATCATAAATTCACTTGCTCATATTTATGTTTTCTAATGAACACAATAATTACACCAGTTTTACGACTCTTACTTATTTATAATTATGTGGTATTTCTATACCTACTTTATTATATATTTAATCAACAACCCTTAGGGGCTAACAATCTTCTGTTGTCATTACTTCTGACCATAGAATAACATAAAATTGGACAAAATAATAGTAGGTACTATATACCTATGTATAACAGTGTAAAGTTATAACAGGATTATAAAAATAAAAATCTTAGTTGTCTCTATCACTGAGATCTTGCAAAATTTTGTTGATCCCTTATTAGACGATTATAGAACTTTGCAAAGGTCTGTGATTGCGAGCTCCATCCTGCAGTTCTCCTTATCTCGTCAACATTGACACCTCTTTTAGCTGCTGCTGAAATAGACGCGTGTCTAGTACTATAAGCACTGAACATGTTTATATTCATCCCGCTGTTTTTAAGAGTGTCCTTAATCCATCTACTAATTGTCGAGACTGTAGCCTTTTTGTATGGTTGCTTATAAGTTATAAAAAGGTTTTTAATATTGTTTCTGTGAGCCTTTGTTCTATGCATGTAATCTATAATTGACCTAGCAGGGCAAATCTTAGGTTCATCATGAAAGAATGGTAGAATTAAATTAGGTTGGTACCGGCCTGGAGCAGTCGTTTTGATACAATCAGGTATTTTGATCTGTAACTGGTTGCTATGCTCTACTATATTTCCAACCATTATTAATGAGATAGTTTGAATTCTATGACCAGTAGAGATTGCTATTAATGCTACTGCTTTTTTGGTCAGTTCTTCTAGTGATATAATTTGATTACTAAAATTATTGTTTTTAAAATGATTAAGAACTGTAGAAACATCCCAAACATGGTCATATTTAGGTATTGTTGGTCTCAATTTAAATACTCCCTTGAGAAATCTTTTAATCCTATCATCCTCAGTTAATCTTGGACCTATAATTAGACTAAGGGCAGATTTTGCTGAATTTAGTGTATTATAAGATGAACCTCCATTGAACTTATCAGTTAAGAAAGATATTATGTTGGGAATAGAACTATTGAAAAAATCTAAATTATTCTTATTGCAACACTTACGCCAAGCATTAATTGGTGATTGGTATTGTTTTAGTATTGATTCAGTGATAGAGGCTAACATAATCTCGGCAGAAGTTGCTGTTATTCCACGCCTTATGAATGCTTCCCGGACAACACTCCTGCAGCAAGTCGCTGATTCCTTCTGAGAGGGTGTAGGTTGCCCGCATTTGAACATAAGAGGTTATTCTTTGGTTACCCTCAGCTTCATCAATCTTAATTTTTCGGAGTGTTTTAAGAATTAAAGAAAATGGTGGGAAGGCATAGAAAAAAAGGGTGACCAGTCAATTGTGAAGGCATCTATTGCATGAGCATCTGGGTCCCTATGCCATGCTTTACTTTATAGTTTAGCCTAGATGCAAATAAATCAACATTGGGAAAACCAAATTGTATGTTATACAATCATATGTATTTTTCTCTAAGCTCCATTCTATTTCTGTTTTATGTTTTCTTGATTCCGAGTATGCAATGTGGTTATCCTTGGAACTTATATATGAAGCAAATATTTCTTATTTCACACCATTTCCATATTTGTTCAGAAATTGTGTGAAGCTGAGGGTACTGAACACCAACCATTCTATTTAAATAGCTAATAGCTGTGGTGTTGTTAATTCTTAATAGAATTTCACAATTAAGTAAACTATTTGCAAAAGTTTTCAATCCCAGGAATGTAGCTTTTAGTTCTAACACATTAATATGCATTTGTTGCTCCTCTAGTGTTCAAAAACCATGAATTCTTTTTATTATTACAACTAGCACCCCAACCAGACAAGAATGCATCAGAAATATCTCCATTTTGTATGTATGCTGTTTAAAAGGTGCCACTGCTTTGTGTATGTTGGATTTCCACCATTTTAAATCTTGAATGCACCAGGTGGGTGTAGTAATCTTACATTCATAATTATCATTATATTTTTGTAGAGATAAATATCTATGTCTTTCTAATTTCTTTGTATATAACCATCCATAAGAAATGGCAGGGCATATAGAGGTTAGTGACCCTAAAACTTTAGCTAAGTGTCTGATAGTGTACTGTTTATTTTTAAGTAGACTACTGATTAATTCTAAGTTGTGCTTTCTTTTTTGTTCAGATATATTTCGTGTTATGTGTTTGGAATCAAATACCTATGAACCCTAAAAAGCTACATTCCATAGTTGGTGTAATATTGCTTGTTAATTAAGAAACCCAGGTTTTGCAATAAGCTACATGTTTTTTCTACGTTAATCTTACATTGTATATAATCTTTTTCAATACATAAGAAATCATCTAGGTATTGAACTGAATTTAAACCTCAGGATCTTACCCATCCAAAAAAAAAAACAAAGGATCTTAAAGTAAGAACCACTGGTTTTAGAATTTTTGTGAACACAGGTGCAGTGCATAAGCCAAATGGTAAAACCTTGAACTGATAAAGTTTGTTTTTGAATTTAAATCTTAAGTATTTTCTATTATTTTCTTTAATTGATATCATAAAATCCTTAAGATCTAAGTTAGCCATGTAATAATAGCCCTTAGTTATAATATTTGAAGCTGTTCTATAATCTTCTAGTTTAAAATATTGTGTTATTATAAACTGATTTAATTCCTTCCAGTTCAAGATAAATCTATAAGCACCATTTGGTTTGCTAACAACAAAAATTTTTGAAAGGAACTGATCTTTGATGGGTGCACATTCAGAAATAGCACCTACTAAAATTAGGTTCTCTATTTCCTTGATTATGACCATCTCTTCCTTATTTGAAAAGGAGTCATTAGATGGTGATATAGCTGAACGGGTTGTTGACAGAAGGGAATGTCATATCCCTTAACCCAGTTGAGTACTACAGGATCTTTAGAGATTCTCTGCCAGTTATTATAAAAAAGCTTTAACTTGCCAGTTTGTGTCAGTTCTTGTGATGACGCTGACTGTTGAAATTGGATCTCCGGTAGCCTCCCCGTGGTGCTGCTGCAGTTCTCCTTTGGGTTGTTTGTCGTGGCCCATTGCTGCGGTTCTTGTTGGCACGAGAATCCGTGAACAGTTGCTTCTGTGTTTGCCGAGGTGGGGCTCTCCAGTTTAAAGGTTGTGTACCTTTGAATGTTTTCTTAGGAGGTGGTTTGGATTGTAACCGTATCTCCCGACCTGTCTTCCCGATTTTGCTGTTTTGATTATTTCAAAGAGGTTATCTCCAAACAGATACTTGTTTGGTTTGGTTTGTAAGAGAGAGTCTCTTACATCTTTTTCGAGACCTGATATTATACGGTTTCTTCTTGTTTTGTTTTCGTTGTGGAAAACATCAGCAAGTATCTTCCCAGTATTATTTAGTATCTCTAATAGGTTTAATTTCAATTGTTTTGGTTGCACCTCCGTAAGTACTATTGAAGACAAAAGTGCATGGAGAGCCTAAGGTCGACTTTTGACTGAGGTTTTGCATTACGTTTCATGACTTTCATGAGACGACTAGATGGCGCTGTTCAAACATGAAAATAACACCGCAAAGCTTAAAAACCTTATTATGCAGAGGCACATAATAAGGTTTTTAATACCTAAAATAATTACTAAGAAATAATAATATATTTATATTCAAATAAACATAAATTATTTTATTTTCTTATTTCCGAGTACTTAATACAGCGCCATCTAAACCAAACCAAATAAACCAATTGATTAGTTAATTCGACTACAGATGGCGTAGATCATAAATAATAAAAATCCCTACATTCACAAACTAGCTCTCATTTTCGCATTCTACGACAAGTAGATCGTAGCTCAGGTGGATAAGCATAACAGAATAACAAAGCTCGTTTCACAGGGCACTGGTTCGAAACCCAGTTCACAGTCGGTTTTTTTAAATTTTATTATTATATAATGTAATTTATATTCTATTTTTTATATTTTTAAACGTTTTTTATTTTATTTTTTGTTATAAATAATATAAGATGTATAAATGAATAAAGGCATAATATACAAGTATACATATACTACTCTACTATATATAACATTGTATAAATAAATATATATAAATTACTTTCGTAATTGGTGGTAAGTATTAGTATTATCAGTAAGAAACATTTATGTAAGAAGATTTAGATATATTTTTCTTACAGATTAAGATTTACTAAGTTTAGTTCTCGTAAAGGATAAGAAATTAAACTATTTTAGTGATATTATACATTAAGACATTTAATTCTCAAAGAAGAATACAATTTATTTCTTTCTTTCTTATACAGTGTATAACCTAACCTAACAGTTTTACACCCAATTGACAATTATTTAATTCACTTGTTATGAGAAATACAAGTAAAATTTATAACTGAATAACTCTATTACAAAATGGAAGACATTAACAAAGTAAAACTGTATAATAGATGTTATAAGTATTCTAAATCAAAACTGTGTTGTGCTATTCTTATAGTATTTAGTTTTATTTACATAATGTTATAATACCTTACACTATATATGCAACCTTAGTTCTGTAAATATTTTACCTACTCACAAATTATAAAAAAATTACGTTTTGCATAATTATGGTTAGTGGTATTGACTATAATGATTGATTTGTGCATTATGTTATGACTAAGGTTCACAGCTTAAGTATTCGTTCCAGAACGAGGAAGAAATTGAAGCTAAACCTCAAATCAATAACAATTGTAAGACCGGGTTATAGCTGTCATTTTGGGACCAATTTGTTTATAATAATAAATAAATAATTAATTATATTAGAAAGGAATCTATATTTATATTGTTTTTATTTTAATTTCTTATATTATATAAGAAATCAAAATCATTAGTGTAAAAACATTTTGTTGTTATAAAGTAGTGAATAAATTTATCCCACTTACACTAAGTTTGATCACTGTAATTTATCAAATAAATTATAGCTACCCCGGTCTTTGTTATTACTCAATCCAATAGTCAACACTTTATATTATTTTTTTAATATTTCGTGTGTCCGCCATTTTGATCGATTACAGCTTGCAACCGCGAACCCATGGAGTTTATTAATTTTTCACATAAATTTAGACCCCGTATAGAATCCCATACCTGCATGCAGTGAGTACTCAGTACTTCCTTAGTCCTTTCGTTCCTATTGTCCCACCTTTGAACCATAACGCCCCATAAATTTTCAATGGGGTTTAAATCTGGCGATCTCGCAGGCCAAGGAATAATCTGTATATCCGATTGCTGGCTAAACCACTCTTGCACAATTATGGAACGGTGTATAGGACAATTGTCCTGCACGAACGTTATCACTGGCATGTCTTCTACAGGAAAAACATTCCGTACGGTGGGCAACATGACGTCATTCAGCACATCTATGTAGTTTACACTGTTTGCACGACTGGGTATTACAGTAAGTTCTCCTGGTCCTGCAGCACTCATCCATCCCCAAATGTTCACTGTTATACGACCGGATTCAGAGTTAGGCACAACGTGATCACTATCATAACGCGTATTATTCCTACGCCACAACCTAACTCGCCCATGCTGGCTAGACTTGAAAGTCTTTTCATCACTGAAGATGACTCCGTTGCTCCAGTCGAAATTTCTGTATTTCAAAGCGAACTCCAATCGTGCTCTTTTATTAGCTTCGGTTAGCAATGGCTTAATAGCATGTCGACGATAATGCAGACCTTCACTATGAAGAGCACGATACACCGTCCGCAAAGATGTATCAAACAACTCTGCGTAATATCTTGTTGGTGTAAAGCCATTTTCCTCATAACCTTGCACCATAAGTTGACGCTGGTCTGAGTCAATATGGCGTCTTCTGCCAGATCTACTACGGTGTTCCAACGAACCCTCTTCTTGAAACCGCTTTATCCATAAAGTGACAGTCTTTACCTATAAGGGAAATATATTATTTATTATTTTCGTGTATCGATAACCATGGATAATAAAATAAATAACGAACAGTGATTTTAAAACATTACTTACGTTTAAGCCAGTTTCTCTCGAAATTTCAGAATAATTTAAGCCTTGATTATGCAATGCTATTATTTGGGCCCTCGTAGCCATATCAATATTTGAACGCGAACTCATGATAAAAATAAATATTAAAAACTTGTAAACGCAATCGTAACTGAACTCACTCATAGATAGTAAAGAACATTATGATTGAACAAAAAGATTTAATTTTTACACAGTCAATATTAAACTACCCTCAATTCTTTTGAGATTTATGATACGGGTTAAAGTCACTTAACAACTTCAATATAATAAAGAGAAGGATAATTTCAACTCAATGCGTAATGACGCAATGGTCCAGTGGCTAATGGTATCGGTAAATTTTATGCCACCGAGTTCGAATCCTAGTTATTACGTGCTTTGCTTTATAAGGTTTGTAATGTCGTAGGAGAATTTGTGTTAAAATTGAGTAATATTGTAACTAGCAAAAAACAAGATAATGTTCTTGTATATTTTCCAATCCAACTACTATACTAGCGCCATCTATGTCATCCAAGACATATTATTAAGGCGATGAAACCCTGTACAAACGATTTTGGTTTGGAACTCTCCATGCACTTCTGTCTTCATGTGTACTTTCTCAGTTGCACATACAAGCCCAGCAATAACATGGCTTAGCATTTTTTGTCTTGCTTCATCACTAAAGTCTCTCTTTTTATTGGCCTCGCTACATGCAGCGAGCGTTTCTGGGTTCAATTTTGCCACAATTAAATGAGGACAGTTTGAAGGGGGTAGGATATATGTTTGTAGAAGAATATTTTCCTTTTCAATTCTGTCAAGGCCATTTTGAATTATGTTCTCCCACCTCTCTGCAACCTCGTCATGTATTTTGTGTCCTGTTTCTTGATGTTTTTTACTATTAGATCCTAGTACTAAAATTACGTCCTCGTCTAGTATGTTTTCCTTATCTGAAAAAAAAAAAATAAGTTACCTTGTCTTAGGTAGGATGTACATTCCCCCCCCCCCCCCCTTTTCTTTCTTCTATTGTTCTATTTACTACAGTAATTTATGAGCATTTCGTTAAAGATAAAGGTACACTTTTGCCATTGAGAGGTCCCTCTGTACCAATCCTAGGCAGTACCACACCGCCGTGAATGACCCCAGTGACAATCCTTGGCGTATTAATGTTATCGATCCTCTGTGTTGATCCTAGACATAGTTATGACCTCACAGTGTCGATCTTGGGTATATTATTCATTCTTGTTGTGAACAATATGGCGACGATGTCGCTAGTACGAAAAAATGCTAAATAAAATGCTGCATATGCTACCTTGTTGGTCATCTTGGACCTCTTGAAAAATCTCTCCTTGAGCATCTTCTGGCGTAGGTGATCTAATCACATTCACTGTATTGTGTGATTCTTCCGGAGATGGGAGCGACTGTGCAGGCGACGACGAGGGCGACGATGGCGATCTCTCTCTACGCCTTCGTATTTTCTTCTCGAGCTTTCTGATTTTCTTTAAAATGTATTCGTTACTATCACCGTCTTTACGATGCTTGCGTTTTGGCATGTTTAATTAACTATATTTACTTATTATAACTTTGATATAAAAATATTCTAACTGGAAGAAAAAATTTTACGTCGCGTGTCGTTACACGAAAAAAAGGAAATGAGTTTACAGATGACAGCGGAAGCGGAAGGTAGCATCCGGTTGCATTCAGTTTACAGCAAATTTATTTATTTTTGCTGTGGCAAGCTTTGAATAATCGTGCGTCGGTTCCATGGATATCGAGGAAACTACATAGTGATCAGCGAAGGACGTCTGAAGTATAATACATATGTATATGACCTAATTCTTATAAAAAAAAACTGTTACAATTTTAAATTTTTTTTCAGTAGCTTCGAAATGTATTATGATTATAATATTGATGACTTAATAAAAAGCTGGTATTAAACCAATTAATAGATTTTGTGCTTTCATTTATAATTAAAAAAAAAACTTTCCTTGTTATTGAAGTAAATAAACGGACCTGCAGTTGAAACTTAAACTTTAAACAGGGGTTAAAAGTATTGACGATGCCTACTTTTATTACAAAAACAAACTAACCACATAGTAGTAGGTACTCATGTAAATAAATAACTTTTCTTATTGTTCCAGGAATACAATACATTACATCAAGATTCGGTAACGTGCAAGCTATTGTCAACAATTTCACTTATTGCTTCGTGAGACAAGAGGAAAACTTCGTTCATTGGCGTTGCTCGTTTGTGAGTAGGAAATGTAAAGTCCGCTTAGCTATCAACAGTAGTACCAACATTGTAACAGTTGAGGGATACCATAATCATGAGGCTCCTCGATTTATTACGTGTAACGGTAATTATACTCGTCTGAGTCGGGGTCTTGTACAGAAAAAACAAAAAAAAAGTAGACTAAGCGCTCAGCCACACTGCTGTGGCTGTGGCGAGGTGTGCAGACACTAGAATTTGTGACGTCATCAGATGATGATGATTCGAATATTGCTGTGTCAGAAAGCTTGAACTTAGGCATTAGAAATAACGAAACATGTTATCTCAATTAAACCTCTCACTATGTTATGGAGGTACATTTGGGTCAAGTAGGTTCGAAGTTTTGTATGGGACAGCTGATAATTTTCTTACGATTGAAATGTTGGTCCCATGGAGAGTGACTCAGTTTGATGGTCTGTACCACGCCCTCAAATATGAGCACACATTTCTGATATACGCTGTATAGTTTTTGAATGCTAAATATCATTAAATCATGCTTTTTTCTAACTCTTATTAAGTGTATGTGTGTTAAGTGTGTGTTAATATGTACGAGTACAGTATCTTATATCTTTCTCGTAGTACAGTATCTTATACCTACTAAATATATGGTTAATCTACCGTTAAGATCACAATAAAAAAATCACTTCAAAAACAATTTTCTTTCATTCAACGACAGAATTCATCAACTCTTTAAATTTTTACGCAAAATCTCATAGAAGTTTTTACAGATGCAGTTCTCATGCCAACAAAGAAGGGGAATTTTACTTTGCACTTTGGATCCTACAGCTATTGGTGTAACTCATACAATAGAACCGACAGGCTGATCAGAAGGTGGTACTGTTCTAAGAGGAAGGTAGAACAGTGTAAAGCAAGCGTAAAGACAGTTGAAGCAAAAGTAGTCGCAGTATATGGTAAACACACTCACTAGTTGCATGTAGAGGTCAATGAAGAGAGTAGAATCGAAACTGGTGACAAAATATATTCTACGGATGATGTACTTTAAGATACAGAAACGTACAAAATTCTGGAACAAACCAAGACGCCAAAATACGAAGTAACGTGACTTCTACAGTGTGTAAGGGACAGCCCTCCGCAGACTGATGGGGTGAATTCAATATATCATACTAAGATGACTGGCACATGAAATTATTTCAGGAACGTTATGGGAATCTAATAAACCTGATTTGTTTTATTACCTCACACGCAATATTATATCGTTACTGTGGCAAAAACGAACGGCTGCGCAGGGAGCCTTCGGCCGCCGAGTATTTCAACATCCATTGCTGATTTTTTTTATTTTAGCTGTTGTAATTACATAAATGGAGGGGCTGCGTACAAAGGATGTAATTTTACATTGCATTAAAGGAATAGTAACTGAAATAACGATTTAAAAAAAATAAATTTTTCCTGAGAAAGGCGAACGGCAGGCTTGTATGGGAATTTCGTACAGCTAATAAAATTTCGTGTTTTGAGATATTTTTTGTTTTAATTGGTAGTTAATAATATAGACGAGCCCTTTTTAAATTCTTAGATTTTTAGAACTTGGGACGTAAAAGTTATAACGGTAAAGATTATTTACTAGTGTACCAATGTAGATCGTTACTTAAAGATACATAAACATTGTTTTGGTGATAAAGTAAATGTTCTAGATTGCTTGTCGCTATCATTGTAGTGTGTTACTTACCATTAAGTAGGTAGATGGAGATTAGGATCGTACATATCTACTCTTACTCAGTGGGGTGCATTAGGAGATACCTATTTCAATTTATATTTCTAATTATATTAATGTTATTTCTATTTCTAAATAATTGATTATCATCTCGATATTTGTGTTATTTTACATATGGTAACTACTAAAAACATAACTGCGTTTAGTTTACGATTTTATTACGTTTATTTATTAAAATCTTTTTATTGATATTATTAATTAATCCGAAGTTCTAAAAATAGTACACTTACATGAAAATAAATGGCTTAGTTGCCTTAATAAGTGGTACAAATTCTGTAACAGAACAACAAAAAAGTATGCTGTACTAAATCTGCCGTTCTCCTTTTCCGGTGGATTATGATACAAAATAAGGAGCCGAATGCACCGTGTTAGTTTACGGAGGGCTGTCCGTTATATCTGTCAAGCATTTTAATATACTATAAGTAATCAAATTAATAATAATTTATTGATAATATTAGTTCTCAGGTTAGTTAAATTAATAACCAAATCTCAAGGGTATATTTAAGTCCTTCGCTCTGTGTGCCAAAAAGAGATTCTTGTCAAAATTAATGTGATCTGTATCAGTACATATTATATTTAGAAGGCTTACGTTTGTATATACTTCAACTTTTTAAATTGTATTTATTTGTATACTAAATTAAATAGATAAACTATAATGTGTTTTTTGCTAGCTTTGATTCTTAATTCACTGCTTAATTAGGTAACGTCATCTATTTTTTGACAATTTTATGACCGTTTTTTTTTCTTCTACAGAATTCATGTCATTAGCTTGATTTTCACGGTAAAAATTAGTTTTAATAAAAATGTGTTTTTTTTTTTAAGAAACTGGTGAGTTCGTGCGATCCTTTCGTGGAAACTACATACTACGTCGTGGAGTACATACGTACTACTCTGACGTGCCAACAAGAACTTTGGATAACAAGAGACACCGATGGTACTGCTCTAAAAAAAAGAGTCGACAATGCCCAGCCAGTGTAAGGTCTTACGGGAAAATTCTTGTGGGATTTTTTGGGTATCATACGCATCGAGGAGAAGGATACTGCACAAAGTGAGTCATAAAACAAGGAAGTTTTACCGGACTTATTTTACATATTATGTAAAATAATAAATGAAATGTTGAAAATGAATAATTATGATAAATCTTTTCCCGACCTAATGTTTGCTTGTTATGTGGCGCCCAACGGTCAATAATTATAGCTTATTCTTTCAATGCAAAATTATGCATATATGCATTAATGATCTTATAAAAATATTATGGTTTTGATAAAAAATTTAGTAGAAATAACCGGCCAAGTGCGTGTAGGACCATGCATAATGAAGGGTTCCTTAGTTGGAGTGAATTTATCCCAAGAATAAACTTAACTTTGTAGTTTAAAAAATTATCTCCCATACTTCTATATACGTCACGGTTAATTCTCCAACGGAAAATGCAAGTTTGTAATCGCAATTTTTTTTTCTGTGATAAAACTACAAATTAATGATTTTCGGACTTTTTCTTTTACTTGTGCTGTAAGACCGTGCTTCTTGCCAAATATCATGATTCTAGATCAACGGGTAGTAACCTATTATAGGTTTTGATTTATTTTCGAGTTTCAAAATATGTCACATAAATAGCCGTATTTTTTATTGCGTTTACTTAGAAGCTTGACTCTTTTAGAGCTCCAAGGGGCCGTAGACCTACGTATTTGATATTAATTTCATCTTGATACCTTAACGCGTTTCTGATAAAAGGGATCTTGACAGTCAGATGAACGGACGGACGGACGGACAACGAAGTGATGCTATAAGGGTACCGTTTTTCCTTTTGAGGTACGAAACCCTAAAAAGATATATTTATTTTATGCTTTCAGTGTTTTTTTTAACCGCTAGAGGGAAGCACGGGATGTTTTATAAGAATGCGAAGTACTACCAACAGATTGAGAGTTTCGGCATAAGATGGAGGTGTACCAAGAGAGGATGCAAGGCCTTCTACTTCGAAACAGATGGAGTTTTAACGAGGATGCACGAGGAGCACTCCCATACATCAAGTGACCATGAAAAGTCATAGAATTGTGTCATTTTAAGCTACGTTCATACTTGTAACATTCCAACGGACAATACTCCGTACAAAGAGATTACTGACAGATGCGTGCACTGACTGGACAGGTCCACTCAATCTTTGTGGTTCTTTCCTCAAAAGTGTCATTGTCTGTGTATAATATCACGAGGCCTCGGAGTGGACCCTCGGAATGGATGTGTACTTGTCACGGTCACGGTGTCTGGGTCGTTGAAATATTACTAATATGGACGCACCTTTAGATCAATGTATGCTGAAGGATATCTATGTTTGGCGTAACCATCTCAAGGGATTGATCGGTCGAAACTAGTTGTGTAATAAGAATTAACATAACATATAAGGTTACATTTATATCTTGCATTGATTTATTGTAGTTGACGACATAATCCTAATTCAGTCTGATTGAAGCAATACTCATTTTAGTAGATAATAATATTTTTAATATTTATTTACTCAAGACAAAAGATTGTAATACATGTTATTAATACAGTTTTACAACTAAGTACTATATTTACATTGAGCATACATAATACCTAAGCTGAACCTCATAGTGTAGTGGTAACTTGCTTTTAAAGAATGTGCCAGTGACCTTTATCAGCAGTAAATAATAATCAGCCTATAAAGTTCCCACTGCTGGGACACAGGCCTTCTCTCTGTGAGAGGGAGCGGGCCATAATTCACCACGAGCGCTCAGTGCGGGTTGGTCGATGTCACATGTCTTCGAATTTTTGGTTCTAGAACATGCCGGTATCCTCACAATGTTTTCTTTCACCGTTTTGAGAGCAGTAGTGATGAAATAATTTACACAAAGTAAAGCGTCGTCTGAGTTCGAAACTACGACCTACAACTCGTAAGGCGCGGCCGTCACCATTGAGCCACCACCGCACAGCAGTGCATTAATCAGTGCATATACAGGGTGTTCCGCGCATGGACCGACACATTTTTTGGAGGATAGCGGGAGTCATTTGCTAGGTTTCACCTAAAGACCCCATGTCCTAAGTGTCACGGTAACTGAGATATATATATTTTTTTGTTTTTTCTTTGAATTACCCGTAATCTCGCCTTTAAAACGTCATAACTTTTTGTTAATGGGTGTAATAGAACAAAAGAACTTTTATTATAGCTGTAATATATTCCTATTCTAAATAAATTATTATTCGATGCAATTGGTTTCTATAAAATGACTTATGCGCTTCCAAAGTCTAAAAACTGTGTAAATGTATTAAAGATAGCAGCTTCTAGATTTATTTCAATAAAAGTTAAAAACTATTTTGAAATTAGCTTTATTTTAAAAAGTTTTCTAGTTATACTCTTTCCAACGGTATGCTACATTTTATCGAAATAACACGTAATGTGGTCAAAATTAGAGATACTAGTTTACCGCGACAGCTGAACACGCACCCCAAAAATTTAACCAGTTTGAACAATGCAGTCAACGTAAGCAGGTAAAAAGTCTGTCTCTTTCGTGCGCATGTAAAATGACTCTTGGCCTTGTCTGTCATTGAGTTGGAAGTTCGTGACGTGACCAGTTACAGTCGAGATTTGACTATCTCTGCTGTTGGAAGTGCCTGTGCGTTTCACGTTGTTATCTTTGTAGTTGAGTTTTCTTTTTGAATCTTGTTTTCGTTAAATCTGTGAACTGTTTTTTTTTTTAGTTCGTCTTGGTTATTGTCGTTATAATTGCAATGCTCGTGAAGCGCGAAGAATAGGGATGATACCTGGGTAAAAAAAAAGAAGTTCTATTTAGTCCGTCTCCCAGATAATAAATAATATTATTTACATGTATGTTTTGGTTTATCATATTAATAAAAAACGATTTAGATAAAACGCATTAAAGTTGGGGAGTGTGGGCTCGCTACATCACCACTCTGTATAAAATCTAGCAAAGCAAATTATCTCTGGACTTTAAAAGAGACTGTGACCTCTGAGTTTGTTTCGGCCTTTCTTCTCAGAGTAGTCAGATAGGAAACGCCGGCCTCATCTAGTTTAAAAAAAAAATGTTTGACGTGTAAAAGTGTTTGTATAAACGTACTTACAGAAATAAAATCATTCATCATTTATCATTTAAGCGAGACGTCATGCCACATTTTAACTCAATGTATCGCCGTAAAGATGTGTCCAATATTTTTTAATTATACACCTGTTCAAGGTAATTAACACACAACTTACTGACTTTTGAAAGTGACGAAAACCGTTTTCAAATGATTTCATATTTAATTATTGATTTTCGATGAGTTTGTTTTTGCCGCAAAAAGTTATTTTTTTCATTGTTGACTTTATTTCTTCCTTGCTCAGTTTACAGAAAAAAAATCATCATATTTGTGTAACTGTCATAAACTCACGGATTTCATTAATTGTCCTAGGTCTCGTAGAGAGTGATTATGCTAGAAGGCTTGAGTGCTGCAGATTTATACTGCATACTTATGTAGAAGATGGTGACCTTTTGAAGAGAATTTTGTGGACTGATGAATCAAATTTTAGCCATGAATAGTGAATTTCCACAAACTGCACTATTGGGAAAAAAATGCTAGAATCCTTGCAATAAAAGGCAGAATTAATTTCAAAGGGAGTTCAGCGTAAACGGTTGGGCTGGTGTAATGGGTAGAAATGGTCAGATATTTGTGTCGATGTTTTATTAAATGACCTACCAGATCTGGTATTACCAATTTTAGAAGAACGTATTCCTATAATTTTTCTAAATGACGGCTGTCGTACACATTACAAGCGATCAGTACGAGACCACCAAGATAATTGTTTTCCCAACTCGTGGATTGGCAGATGCATGCAGCCCTTGGCCCGCATGATCCCTAGATCTGACACCCCTGGATTTCTATGTCTACGATATGTATGGTACGTGCAAAGGAATTAGTTTACGCAACAAGAGAAATTTTAATTGAAAGAATTAGCGCTGCGTTCTATACGATGAAAGCACAAATGCGATTCCATATAACAACCGTCGAAATAAGAAATAGGTGTCGTGCCTGTATATGAAGTAGAGGAGGACATTTTGAAGAAATTTTGTGACTGAAATTTTTAATAAAAACATTTTATCTTAGGTCATCAGTCTTTTCTTTATCCCGATCCCGACAACTAGTATCTCTTATTTTGACCACATAATGAATCATTTCGATGACATGTAGCATACCGCTGAAAAGGGTATAAAATAGAAAACTTTTTAAAATAAAGCTTAGTTCAAAATAGAATTTAGTTTTTTATAAATTTTGAAGCTGCTATTTTTGATACATATATACAGTTTTAAGACTTTGGCAGCACATAAGTACTTATTTTACAGACCAATTGCATCAAATAATGATTTATTAAGAATTAGAATACATTCCAAAATACAATAAAAGTTATTTCGTGCTATTACAACCATAAACAAAAAAAAATTACAATTTAAAGGCGAGATTTCGGAAAAAAACATATCTCAATTACCGTGACACTTAGGACATGGGGTCTTTGGGTGAAACCTAGCAAATGACCCCCCAATCCCCCAAAAAATTGTATCGGTATTTGCGACAAACACTCTGTATATTAAAATAATAAAAATGAATAATATTATACATAGTTCTATAAAAATATACAATATTATTTATACTAGTTTTGCAATAGTGTATTGTTGCCTAGTTTATTGAGTTGTTTAACTGAAATAAAATAGCTTTATTAACTAGTTTTATTTTCTTCTTATTCTTAAAATTGATTGAGTTGGTGGATAGGGTCAACCTTTGTTTATACTTGGTAGCCACTCTCACTTCTTATGATTTAATGGAGTCATCACTCTCTTTTCTTTCAATAATTAGTTTCAGCGTTCATTTCCATCTTTCCACTCTATTTACTGATTTTTGTCATTGATTTTTTACATTCCAGGGCAGATTATTTTCACCAAAAGAGGGAAGTTGCTACTTCTGAATGGATATACATATAATCGAAATTGTGTGTCTGAACGCAAGATCAGGTGGCGATGTTCGATCAGGTCATGTTCAGCTAGGATCCATACCATTGATGGCGTCATCGTGTATGCTCTTGAAGACCACAACCATCCACCAAGAGACGTTAACAGGCTCGTATTTCAAGAAAACTCATTTGATTCATAATTTATATCATTTGTTATTTAATCATGTATATCTATATTTATATATAATTAATCATCATATTATTATTAATATTTTAAGTCTCTTATCTTATATAGGGTGTTAGGCAGATGGTTGAACATACGAAAATGTCGTATCCGTGTTACCGTCAGCTACGTGTTTGGGCTCAATAACAAGACTCAGGCCACACAGACTTTTTTAAATGATGTTTTTTTTAATTTTATTCGAAATTCGTCGTTGATCAAACTTCAAACGTTAATAACTTCATTAAAAAATAACAAACTAGCAACATTTTTTTTATTTTTATCTGGAATAATTGTAGAATCTTATAAAATTCGTATTTGACGCAGATAATTGCTAGAAAATTAAAACGAACCCTTAAACTACAAACAAATTTACAAAATACCGAAAGCCCGACTTTGAACTGCGTTTAAAAAATATCGAATGTCCGACTTTGAACTGCATTTAAAAAAAATCTAAGAGCGATAGAGCAGTTCTAGTTCTAGAAAAACATATTTAGTTCATGCCTGCTCTGACGGTATGCAATATTCACAAGTTCTTTTAAAACAACTAGAGTAATTCGTCAATTTTAACTACCTGGACCTTGTTTCACGGAACTCTACATTTGCGAAAAATATACAAAATTGACAAAAAGGTTTAAGGAATGTGAGGTGTGACGGATTTCTACTATTGCGTAAAGTGCTTAATAATTACATGTATAAGTATAAATTGTTCAAATTCATGCCCGTGATTTGCTGTGCATGCTTGGCACCGTGTTCGTATTTTGACCATTGTAGTTCATAGCAGCATCTCCGCTTTTTTAACGCTTTTCTTAACTAAGTGACGATTTACTCTAGTTGTTTTAAAAGAAATTGTACATATTGCATTCCGTTATAACGGGCCAAAGATGTTTTCCTAGAACTAGAACTGCTCTGTCATTCTTAGTTTTTTTTAAACGCAGTTCAAAGTCGGACATATGATATTTTTTTTAAATTTGTTTGTAGTTTAAGGGCTTATATTTAATTTTCAAGCAGTCATCTGCGTCAAATATGAATTTTATAAGAATCTACAATTATTCTAAATGAAAAAAAAACGTTGCCATTTTTTTATTTTTTTTATTGATGTCATTGACGACTGAAGTTTGAGCAACGACGAATTTGGAATAAAATTTAAAAAAAAAGTAATTTAAAAAATCCGTGCGGCTTGGGTCTTGTCATTGGGCCCAAACACGTAGCAGACGGCCCCATGGATCCAACCATCTGCCTAACAGCCTGTATATTATCTAAATGCAAAAAAAAAATGTTACATAAACATGTATACCTAACCTGTGTTCATGTTACATTAATATAAGTATTTTTGAATTTTTATTATTCTATGGGTCAGCGGTGAGGTGTGAAGGTTTGTAAGAGAGAAGCCGAAGCGAAGCCGGTTTTAACTTACTTATCAATGAAGTAAAAAATAATTTATTAACTTAAAAATAAAAGTCTTTTCTTTACTGAATTTAAGACCATATATCGTCAAATAACAGAACCAAAAAGACGCTATCACTACATAAACAAAACTATCAATGTTTTAGTGAAATAAACTCAACTAAATTAAGTAGGTACTATCATTCTGAAGTTATTATAGGAAGCCGGTAGGAATCGTCTTATATGGTGCTTTCGCCCCTGCTATGGACCTAGCTTCACCTAGCTTCTGACGTTTCATGTAGACTAATGTGAAATAAAATATTGCGAATATTTTCTAAAAAAAAAAAATGTCGTTTTCTTTTTCATTGCAATTTCATTTACTTAAACATGTTGGTGTCTTTTAATCCAAATGTTGATGTGCTAATTTATGAATATTATATTGTATTCCAGTGAATTTTATTACGTCGACAAGAGGGCATAAGTTGCTACTTCGGAATGGTTACACGTATAATCGACGTTATGGGTCTAAAGACAAGATCAGGTGGCGATGTTCAATCAGAACATGTTCAGCTAGGATACATACCATCGATGACCTCATTGTGTACGCTCTTGAAGACCACAACCATCCACCCAGAGATGTCCACAAACTCGTAGTTTTTCAAGACATTTTATTTTGATTTATAATTTATTTTATTTGTTACGTCTTTCTATGTTAATGATGAATCATCATTCTCTTGCGCTTGTCTCGATCAATTTGGGGTCGGCGCATGTTTTCTTCTTCCATTCTTTTTTATTAGATGTAATTTTGTTAGACATCCCCTGTCTAGCCATATTATCATCTTATACAGAGTCCGTCCATCGTTCCTTTGATTTAAATAAACGTAGATATTCTATTTCAGTGCAATTTCATTTACTTAAACCTGTTTGGTATTTCAATTTACTGGTGTCTTGCAATCAAAATGTTTATGTTTATATTAATGGATAAAATTTTGTATTCCAGTGAATTTTATTACGTCGTCAAAAGGACGGAAGTTACTACTCCTCAATGGATACACATATAGTCAACATTGTCGGTCTGAACACAAGATCAGGTGGAGATGTTCAGATAGGTCTTGTTATGCTAAAGTCGTTACCATTAAAGAGGTCATAGTGAATGCTTTTGAAGACCACAAACATCCACCGAGAGACCTCAACAAGCTTCTTGTTTTAAAAAAAAACTGGCCAAGTGCGAGTCGGACCACGCACAATGAAGGGTTTTGTAGTTGGGATGAATTTATGCCAAACTTAACATTGTAGTTGAAAAACATGTTTCCCTATATACTCCAACTGCAAATGTATGGAAGTTTGTTCGCACAATATTGAGTGATTTACCATGTTATTGTAATCTATAAGTTTTGAACTAGTCTCTGTATTTTTTCAAAATTTTAGACCTCGAAGTTTCAGAGGTAAGGTATGGTCAATTTTCATCTGCTACATTGCATGCTGCACCGGCTGTCGCTGAACTCCAGCGCTGCGGCTCTGTATCACATAGGGTTGCAGCATTATGCTGAGCGATGGCCGGTTTGCGTGGATGTGACGCATATTTTCCCCAACTTGTTCCTTTTTGTGATTGTGTTCTTTTTTTTCATCATGTTTACCGCAAATAAACGTATTATCTTTCTTTCTTCTTTATCTGTTGTCTTCAATAACTTTAAAACTATTTATTTTAAAATAATGAAAAAGAAATATAATTGAAATTCTCATAATAAGCCCTTTTCTTTGGTATATCACTCGGTACAGTGTGCAAAACTTTTTTTTATTTTCTTATTTTTCCCCCAAAAGTGAACCCCATATTCAAAATTTATTTACTTACGTTACGCGTTCGTGTTTGGGTCACAGAAATGCATAATTATATGTACCAAATTTCAACTTAATCGGTTCAGTAGATTCGGAGCAAATTGGCTGTGACAGACGGACAAACAGACACACGAGTGAAGGATCACACACAGGAGTGTGGGTTCCGTTTTTTCATTCGGACGTACGCAACCCTAAAAAGCTCTTGCATTACTGAGCACTTTCTGTTATCTAACTATTGCAAAAAATTGCATTTTTTTTTGTAATTATTAATTTTACGATGTATATTTATATTATTATTTTAAGATTTCTGTGTCAGCTAATATATGATGTGTAAATATTTCACTGTAGTAATAAATAAATAACATAAGAAAAGTGTTCTTATATCATTGTAAGTTCCTATAAGACGTACATAACATTTGTAAGCTGCCTGTAATCGCCACCACCACCACCACCACCACCACCACCGCCGCCCACCCGATCGTCACCATTAGATTAGATTTAAAAAATAAATTTTGAATACAATTTTGCATTCCAGTGACCTTTATTAACTCCAAAAGAGGACGTAAATTGCTACTTCTGAATAAATACACGTATACTCGACGTGCTGAGTCTTCAAACAAAACCAGGTGGCGATGTTCAAACAGGTCATGTTCAGCTGGGGTCCATACTATTGATGACGTCATCGTATACGCTCTTGAAATCCACAATCATCCACCGAAAGACGTCAAGCAACTCTTTCTTTTTTCAAAAAAGCTCTTGTGATTCATAACAATTATTGTAATAATGGCTTAATTTCAAAGAGCCTCGACCAAACACCCAAGGAGGCTCTCGTTGGGCAGCTGGATTAAGGACTTGATTCAGAAAGCGGTACTTCTGGACCCGGTTCGCATTGTTGGGAGGTTACTCTCTCTGGAGCCCTGTTCCCGATACCGGTGGGCTACTATTTTTTATATTTTTAAATGTTTTTATACTTTTTATATTCTAATATTTAAAAATATACTTTATATGTATTTAATTAAATAAAGATCATAATTGTAATAAATAATTAAATATAAGATTTTTTTTTTCATATTATTGTCACTTTCTGTTTAAGCTCCCTGTAATCGTGACGATTTTAGGGCATTTGAAATTTCATTTTTTGTAGCCCGTTTTGGCGTTTAATTTATTATTGTCATTAAATCCAAATATTTTTATAATTGATAAATAAAACTTTGGATTCCAGGGAAATTTATTATCGCGAAAACAGGACGACAGTTGCTTTTTCTGAATGGGTAACATATGTTTAGTCAAAATGGTATGTCGCATGGACAAAAGTTCAGGTGGCGATGTTCAATCAGGAAATGTTCAGCTCCGATCCATACCATTGATGACGGCGTCGTCGTGTACGCTCGTGAACACCACGGCCACCCACCGACAAAAATCAGGAAAAAGAGATTTACCTATAACGTGAAAATTTTTGTAAAGGTGAAAATAAATCATATTAACACGTATAGATGAGTAAAGTCAAAGTCAAATAATTTATTTCAAGTAGGCCATTTAAAGGCACGCATCAAAGCTTACTTGAATATCTCTATCTCTTGCTGTCACTCAGAAATGCAATTCACTAAAGTAATAAGTGAAGGGGAAGACCAAAATTGATGGATGGATTGTGTTACTGTTGTTCAAAACCTACCGGTTTCTTTATATAGTGTCAAAAAGAGGACAATTTTTTTTAACTTAGCCTATACTAACCCACTGCTGGGCAAAGGCCTCCCCCAAGTCCTTCCAGGAACTCTTTTCCCGCGCCACCTTGAACCAGCCCTCACGGTACGCGTCCAGGTCATCCCGCCACCTCTTTCTGGGCCGTCCTCGGCGGCGCCGTCCATCTTCAGGTATCCACTGTGTGGAGACTGTTGCCCAGCGGTCATCGTGCATGCGGCTGACGTGACCCGCTCAATCTCATTTTAGCCTGGCAGCCTTTTTGCCAACGCCCATTACACCCGTTTTGGAACGCAGTGTGGTGTTCCGAATTCAGTCCTGTCTTTTTTACGCCTAGGATGCTGCGTTCCATCGCTCTTTGGCAGACTCCAAGGCGGAACTTTTTCGACTCGGTGAGCGACTAGGTCTGAGCACCATAGGTTAAGACGGGCAGGATACACATGTCGGTGGTTTGCGCTTCAGGAAGATCGGCAGGTCACCGTTCATTAGCGTCTTCATGGACCAGTAGCTTTTCCAGGCGTTTTCGATTCGGCAGTCAATTTCCCTTTCCTGCCTGTTTTGAAAGAAAATAACTGGCGCAAGTAGATATACTCATCGACATAATGTATTTCCTGCCCATCTACCTCGACCCTACGCTTAGCGCTGTAGGACAACTATATTAAAGTAAAATGTGGGCGGAGAGACTTTTCAAAATTAGGTACGAGTATTTGAAGAAACTGTCGCTGTCACTCTGCGAGCGCCCCGCCCTCTAATTCGTGCGATAAGGACAACAGCAGATCCGACTGAATAGCCTAAGTAAAAAGTCATAATTCAAGGTTTGGCTCGCGCCTATTTCCTCCTCCAATATCGGACCAATATAAAAGATATTTCACAAACTGAATAAGAAGACTACACACTGTATCCCTATGTTTTTCTTTTTTCATTATTAGTTGTCAAATTTGTACACTAGGCCTCTGTTGACAGCGGTCTACATAGACAATATTGAGCATTTTTTTAGGACTCAAGTGCTTATAAAGTTAATGTATCATCAAAAAGGAAAACATAGGGACATACAAGTAGTTGATATTTATTTCACTGTAAAAAGTCATTGCTTTCATAAACCACTTGCTTTTTTTTCATAAAGCAGAAAGAAAACAGGCGAGAGCGTTTCTATAGAGAAAAGACCACCCGCATTTCCTCTTAATCATACAACATTCAGGGAATGACATGTAAGTTCCTTGGCATAATACTCTAGTCTACTCGAAGGGCTTTTTGAAATGAATAGTCACTTTTAATAGAGAAATTTTATACCCACGAAACGTAGCCTTTACTATCCCCAAAAGTATTATAATAATGTACGTTGTGATATTATCTTGTAGGTATGCAATATACGACTATAAATTAACGTTCAGTTTTTTTTTTCGCTGACTAGGCCTGCTCTTGCGTGCCCAGAAGATGCCTGTTCACTCTTGCTTTGAAGGTAGACGGGTTTTATGTGAAAGGGAATACAGACGCTGGCAGAAAGTTCCACACTTTTGCTGTACGAATAATAAATGAGGAGGAGAATCGCTTAGTATGACTGGTAGGGATATCAACCAAGTGCGGATGGTACCCTGCAGTTAGTCCGGTAGTAAAAGGGCGATGGTGGGATCAGGTCGTGGAGCAGAAGCTCACACTCTCCGAAGTACAGTCTGCAGAAGATTACGCTGAAGAGCCAGGCTGTGAAGCCTAGCCAGTAAGCCTTTTTGCTCTGCGTTCCCCCGAGTTAAGTGCAGCAAGCTGGTATTTAAATCCTAGCTATAAGTTAAATGTTATTACTTGCTGTGCCCTAACAGGGTCATGTATTCTTAAGTTTTAGCCTAGTCATAGCTTGTAAGTGTGTATACATTGTGCAAATAAATAAATAAAATAAAATCCTATAGTTACCTACAAATTATAAATCGGTAACATAAAAAAGTGACCAATAAATTGTTCGTTTCGAGCGTCGCGTAGGGGTATTATTAATTTGTAAGCTGCAAAAAATGATAATATCATCTGCCTGTCTTTTCCCAACTGTGTTGGGGTCGGCTTCCAGTCTAACCGGATGCAAATGAATACCAATGTTTTACATGTAATTAATAATAATGATTATTTATTCGCTTTGCAATTTCATTTTTATTTTTTGTTACACCTGTATGATTGATCCCATTCATGCTGAAAGGAAGGAATTCCAAAATCAAATTGATATTTTTATTTTATAATTATTTTTAATGTAAAAAAAAATATATTTGCCTAATTAATAAAATATGTTATTTTTTTATTTCAGGTCTCAAGCTCACACCATATTTTTTTCGAAGCAGCCGAGGCAAAAACATGCTTATGATTGGTGACATAAAGTACAGAATCAATAGAATCTGTTCGGATAAAATAAGATGGCGGTGTGCTTCGCACGAGCGTTTCGGATGTCCAGCAAGACTACACACTGTCGATAACGATGTTGTTTACTTTGTGAATAAGCACAAATTAAGTTAAATTACAATACGGCCGATGAATCATGACCGGACCGAATTTTGCGCGGAAGGCTGCGCAATATCATTTTTTAGGAACCAAGTGGTGACATGAGGCGAGTGTGAGTGAGAGTACATGCGCAAAAGTTCGGAGAGCTTATGTTCAGACCGGCGATGATTCAGCGGCCGTATTGTAGGTTGTAGTTAGGTATTTCAATATTTTTTTATACGCTTCTTAGCTCAGGTCCGCACTGGTGATGTATTCCTGCGGCGATTTTTTTTCGCGTAGTGGATTTTTAACTCACTGCTTAGCGCGGAGAGTTGAAAATCCAATAGTGTGTTTTTTTTTACGCTGGGATGTGATGTATTGGAATTGGATTCTCAATGCTAGGCTTAACACCGAGAGTTGAAAATCCTGTGCGCGATAAAATCCCGCCGCGATATTGTTACGTCCGTGCGTACGTAGGCTTACTCTGAGGCTGAGATATAAACGGTACTTAGCGGGTTTTGGCTAATGCCTGTTTTCACGGACACCAAGCGAAACAACGCCTAGGTAATGCTAAACGTAAGCAGTTTCCTAAGCAACGACTCCTGTTTCACCATTTGTTTCTCAGTAGGCGACTCGTAAGCTTCTTTTCAATAAAAGGCAGATCACTATTGATGGTAGACAGTATAAATCTATCTCTCCTTATATCAGACCGGTATAATTCCATAATCTCTTATAGATTATTGGGACGTTAACATCATAGATAGATAGGTTTTTCTATCTCCAGTATGCCAAAACTGATGACAGATAAGTTATTGGGTTCGGTCGTTAATCTACATTGTTGTCACTTGTCTGTGGTTTTTTTTATGTAAAGTTCGGTGTCTGTCAATGTTGTTAACAATATGTTGCTAGGCAACCTGTAAGAGTTGTTTATTAATTAATTTAATACTTTAAGCAAACGAATGTACAAAGGCTTTTAAACATTACGCATCAGCGAATCGCTGTCGTAACATTACTCAGTCATCGCGATGTTTTTTGGGCTAAGTGAGTTTCCATTTAGGTGTCGTCTACAATTAGTGAAAATGGGCATAAGAAACAGTATCCCTGTCACTGTCTTGCGACTGTCAAACTTGTAGTGCAAGATAGAGACGGAAATAATTATCTTAGCCACACGTAAAGGAATGTTTATTCATCCCGGCCTTAGTGCCCTTGCTTAATATTTTTTAATGAAATGTCCACTGCATTGGTTGCATCTTGCGCCCGTTAGAATGATCATGTTAGTTAGGTACTTACCTACTTATAGATGCGATTCCTTTGCTTTTCTTTATAACTATGACTTTAAATAAACTAAGGCCAATCGTCCAAGACGCTACTCACGCTCCACGTAATGTTATAAACGTAAATCACCAATGAGTAGCCACAATAGCACAGCACTGTTATTTTAATTGTAGTCTGTACACAACGAGACCTTTTTTATTTTGTTTACTTAAGCCTTTTATTTCCCAAAAATTACATTTAAAATATAATTTCATGATAATATCATAAAATAATCATTTGTTTCTAATTAAAAACTAGTTAATTCATTCATAATAATTTAAGCATAATTTTTTTTTAACAATAATTAGAAAAACAAAAATTGATTTTTAAATAAATAAATTGATTTTATAGATTGAATAACATAAAATAAATTTGGTACATAATCTCTTGATCAATTAATATTATTGGGTGCACATTTAAGACGTAGATATATGCCAACAGCCTTGAGTGCATAGCTTGCGTGTACTGTGCTAAGCTCACGCAATGCGTCGTACGTCCACCCAGTAATAGGACTCGCCCATCAAGAAGAGCTGTCCCAATTTAGACGCCTTATTCATGTATTATACATAAAACAAAAGAAACATGTATATACATATAAAACATTTAAACATGTATATTGAAAGATAAATTAAATTAGCTTTAAAATGGTGAAGGTTTCATGAAAATACGCTTGATAGTTTTTGCGTAATTCTCAGTTGTTTATCGGCGTTAGACATAACTTTACAAATTAATTACACTATGTAATATAAACATAATCTAAAATATTCACATATTAAGTTATTAACTTTAATTTAATATATATTGTTTCCCAAATCATTAACACTACTCGTAACGTGATCTTCAGTTTAAAATCATTAAAAGTCGGTTATCCTCGCCTTAACGGCGATGGACTCCTCCTTCTTTCGCCATTAATCCCTCTGTCTTACACGACGCGTCTTCCTAACGGGATATTATCTTGTTTGTGTTGGTTTTCATTAGGTATACAAGTACTTTAATTAATTTGTGAATATCTTTTTTAATCTTTTGGACATTGCATTTTTTTTGTTTTTTTAATATATTTTTTACAAGATCATATAATAGTATTATTTTGTTACGTAGATACGTACCTAATACCTTTTGTAAATTAGTAAGTGTGTCCAAAATGAGATGAAATTGCCCATGAAATTAGATAGGTACACGCTTTTCTTAATCGGTTGTTAATGAACGAGACACAATAGAAGTTTTATTGTTATAAAGTCTGGGGGCGTTTAGTGTCCCGCAAAGTGATTAATTTGAGAATAATAATTTTTGTCCATGGCCCAAAAACCAAACATTTTTATTTTTATCAGTGCTATAACTATAACATTCAAAGCAGTGATAATGCGCAAACTTGGAAATGTTCAAATAAATTCAAGGTGAATTGTTCTTAAAAGCAATAGAGAGATGACATTCCCAAATTCCCAGGAAAATAGGTAACATATTTTTTTTCCTTTCGCGGAATACGCGCGTGATGTTATGTTATATTGTGTATATATTTAAAAAAGTAACAATTCAGGTAAAGTCTGGAAAATTAATCGTTAAGCAAATAGACTACCAACTTAAATTGTTCATCTATTCAAATCACATCTGTCATTCTTTGACAGTTGTATGACATGTCTGTAACAAAGCAAATTAACGTAGGGTTGTAATTTGTTCAACAATATTAATATCCTGGCTGTGTTTAAAGATTTGATGATCTTGTGTGCGAAATATTAATCTTTGTGCTCATTTTATGGGAAGGGTAAGATGAAAGGTGGCCGTAGTGGCCAGGTGCAGGATGTTTCAGTTTACATCGTCGAGTCGACGAAAAATGTCTATTTTTCAGTGAATATCTGTGTCAGTCCATGTTGTTCGCGTAACGGCTCGAATACGCCTAGGACCAGTTTCTCCAACGAGAATTATCGCAAAAGAACGATAGGCAACCTACTATAGTCCCCGTCCCCATTTTTTTTTTGAATCAACAGTCTGATTGACAGATTGATTGATTGGTTGATTTGATTTTGTCTCATAATTTTCATTACGGACTACAAAGTAACGAACCCTTTGTTTCAAGTCTTAAGTCTACCATCATGGCGGGTTACTTTGGCTCTATAATCGAGACAAATATTTAGTGCCAGTAAATCCAGACAACAGTTCCGCAAATACGCGTGTATATCGCCATCTATTAGTTACTGAAGGAATACGACGTTCGGTTGTGTGGTCGCGACACGGCGGGCAGTTCAAACATTTGTCTCGATTTGGGCCAAAGTTATGCCCATAGAGTTAAAGTGACCCGCCATGACGGTATGGGGTTTCCTGAAAAAAATCATCTCATATCATTTATGTAACGAAAATATATGTAGATGTTTGTTTTCCCAACCAATCGCAGAAGTTTACGTACGCTTGACAATTTGTCACGTTTTGCGATAATTTCGTTCGAGAAACTGGCCACTAATCCGTCATCGGCCGAACTATGCTCGTACGTCATCGGCTGAACTCGGCCGATCGGACCAAAAATTTGTAAAAGAAAGTAAGTGTGTACACTACTTAAGCGTCATCGTCCGATGACGTCCGATTACGATCCCGATGATGTCTTTAGGCTGAACAAGACCTATGTATGGAACATTTGTAACTAAATGAATATTGTGACATTTCTTAAGAGAGTTGTTTAAATAAAATACTAATATAATGTTATTGTTTAATTTGTGCCTTTAATTATAGCTCTTAAAAATTAAAGCGCTGGTTCTTTATACACGCATTCGCTAAAAATATTCTTATAATTTTTCACCGATAGTTCTACTTGTAATAAATTCTCTAACAAAAGCGTTACAAGCTGTCATTGTTAAAAAACGGGTAACTTTCAATTTTGGGGTTCTTGAACACTGTACCAATTTGGGAACACTTTATAAATAGTATTCCCAAATTGGTATAGTGATAAAAAATGGGTTAATATACGAATAAATTCAATAATTTGAGTGAGTTATATAATTTTTTTCCAGTTAGCCTATTATTATATTAACAGTGTATAATAACATTATCACCTATTTTCAGACTTCGACCCTGTATTCCTCACCAATGGTAATGGATCCAGGATTCTCATGCTTGGTGGAAATAGATACAGAAGAAACGGCGCAGGAGACACTTTCAAGACCCGATGGAGATGTACTAGTCATGCCAAATACGGATGCAAGGCCGTTGTCCACACAGTCAACGACGAAATAGTTTATTTTTTAGATGCCCATACTACTTGCTATAAAGATAATCTATTAATAAATTGTTAGTCAACACATAATTAACACCTTTCCGCCCACGACTTCTGTCCACGTGGATGTCAACTATACCATAAACACATCCTATGGCGTTCGGCAATAGTGTAGCTTTCTATCACTGAAATATTTTTTTTGTAATTTTACTTCCAGAGACTACCTCTTATGCTACGATGACATTGTCGCAACAACGCGAACCACACTTCACGCGCTCTCTCGCACACCGCTCGACGTCTCGCTGTATAACAGAGAGCGCGCGAAGTGTAGGTTGCGTTATCGCAACAATGTAGCCGTAGCATAACAAACAAACAAACAGTTTGCGTCTTTATAATATTAGTTCAGATGATAATGCGACATTGAAATTAAAAGTAAATTACAGTTCTGATGTTTTTACTGTGTGACGTGACAAACCAAACCTTATGGCGCCGACACGTCCGCACTCAGTGCGCGGCTGAAAAAGCCGAAAATTTTCTTTCGCTCGTGCACCTTGAATTTCTACTACTTGTATGAGTTAAATGACTAGACTAGGTTTAAAAGCCTTCTTCAGAAGAATTTAAATTTTTAATGCACGTGTAGATAGGTTTTATTCGCCAGCTATCGACCGACCCCCTCCCTTCCCCCCCACGCTCCCTGTTACATGGGACTCAAACATAACTGGTGAAATGTGGGTTTTACTATAATATAAGTACACCTCTGCCTAACCCTTCGGGGAAACAAGGCGTGATGTTATGTTATGCTATCGACCGAATAGTTAATGTTTATTTTACATGCGGTATACGATTCAAAGAACCTCGTAACGTTCTTGTACGAAGTAGGTTGATTTTGATAGTTGTTGCTACTGCATTGACAAGTCAGCAACGTCAATATTTAAAAATGTGTTGTTTTACCCTTAATTTAAAGCATAAATATATTCTTGGCGACAAGAGAAAAAATTCACTGGATGATGGACAAATTAGAAAAAAATTAACTTATTAGAGAAGCGTAAAAATCTTAAGAAAGGATCAAATAAAGATATTTTTTAAAGAATAACCGTTGAGTTTCTTGCCAGCTCTTTTCCATACGAAACGACCAGTTGGAACCATGCACCTAGCTTCTAACGTTTCATAAGTGCCCATGTCGGTTTATGTGAAATAAAATATTTTGAATTTGAAAGGTTTCTGGCAAAAATGTAATAATATTTTTAATTTTAATTTGAAAGATTTCTGACAAAAATGTAATAAAGCTCAAAGTTTGACATGTTTCAATAGAAAATATTATCAGTAAGTACATACGGCAACATATTTTACTTCAACTTGAAGCAACTTGTAATAGATTTTTATTTTTGTAAGTATTAAATTGAAATGAGATATGGAGTGGCTGTAGTTAGGTTAATATTATTATGTTATTATAAAATGTAAAAGTTATTAGTCTTTTATTTTGTTAATCCTTGTTAGAGGATTTTATCTTGCAATAAACAACCTTATCAAAACTCTCTCACCTAGGGACTGGTATTATGGTTTATAACATTATGTGGCACTTAAAGCATTTAGTGAAGGCAAAAAGGTACTGGTATTGCTCCAACAATGTTTTTATTTTCATAAAAAGCATTGATGAGTACGTAAGGCTGCTGAGCATGAGGTCAGGGTTCGATTCTCAGGTCGGGCAAAATGTTTTTGGGTTTTTCCATCAGGAAATTTATAGTAGCAGCCTAGAGTCTTGATTTGTGCATGGTTGATACAACCTGGCACCACCAAATACAAGCAAATCTTTGCTTAAAAGGGGGCTCTAAACTTATGTAATGTACTTATGTTGAAGAAATAAACACTTTTTATGGCAATAGGCTCGCCCAATATTACATGGGACTTAAACAACTCGACAACAATCAACTCAGTCTGTCGCAGTCCACTGCTGGACATAGGCCCTTCCCAGGCTGCGCCACAATACCCTGTCCTCCGGCTACCACATGCTGTCTGTCCCAGCCACCTTCTTAAGGTCTAGCTAACTTAAACATGCCTTTCAAAATGTGGGAGTATTCTAAGTACACCCCTACCTAACCCTTCGGGGATTTTAGGCGTGATGTTATGTTATGTAAGTATTGGTAAGTATTATTTCGCGAAAATTGTTTCCTTCACGATACCTACTTAAACATACAATTTTTTTTTTCAACCTAACAGGATTTAACAAGTCTTATTTTTACAGGTATTCTCCTCTTGCGATCTCAGAAAGGAAAACCATTGCTCGGGATGGGTCCCTACACTTACTATATGAAAGCGTCCCATAGGAATAAAATCAGATGGGTTTGTTCGACACACCATAACAGAGGCTGTGGGGCTTCTATCTACACAGTCAACGGAACAATTGTTAAAATGATCAACGAGCACATTCATTAATTACTTACGCCTTTTTCCATGGAGGTAGGCAGAAAGTACAGAATGGCACTTTCTGCGATCCATTATTTTATCACAGTATCGTCTATGTAAAAATAATATCAGTTTTGTCCTCAGCTTATGAAAACAAAATAAGAATAATTTCAAAAGGTTGTCTAAATATTATTGCTGGACATTATTTGTACCATAACAGCAGGTTCTGAGCCTTTTTTCGGTATAGCTATTTTCTACATGACTGATATTAAGCGTGGTTCGGTTCTTGTAACTATAGTTAAGCAATAAAACATTCAAATTAATTAATATACTTTTATCGTTATTCAAAGCGAGATTGATTAAGAGTATCTATAATAATAATAATGATTGGTCTATGATAATTTGCCATAAAAATAAAAATACTTCATTATGTGTGACAATTGGTACTTATGTGTTTATAAGGACAACTTTTTTTTCTTTTTTAAATGACGATTTGTTTAAGAAACTTATGAGAAAATGATTCTTACTTTATAAAACTTATACAAACATTTACTTAGATAAAACGGATTCAACAAATTTTAAATCGTTTAACGTCGTACGATTATTTTTTACTAAACAAGTTAAAATATGGTTTTCTAAGTCATAAATTGATACTTAATCCAAATTATATAAAACATTTAAATTAGTTCTTATTAAAAAATATGCCTTTTTTATAAGGTTTTAAGTAGTTGTTAAGATTTTAAGTTTATTTTGCTTGAAAATGATAATTAATTGGAATTATTAATCCTATTGGTATAAGTCTGAAATAAAACTTAAAACTTAGGCATTGACTGATTTGATTTGACTTAGATTTGAAATGATTAAATACTTAAATTGTGGGAAATTAATTTACAAGAGTTTAAGAGATTATTATTAATTAGGTATGCCAAAAAGTGTATAGTGTGTTCCTTAGGATCAAGTACAAGCTCCAATGTTAATAATTTGTTGTTTGTCATATTTTATAACAAATCATTTTATCATACTTAATTCTGAAAGAAGTAGGTACTATTAATTAAATCTTTAGACTCTGGAGATAATCATTTTAGTTCAGATATGGTTCCTTACAATCTGATGAATATTCGTAAGTTCGATAGATATTATTTAGTTCTAGTCCATCGGTTCAAATATTTGTAGCACCTGCAGATATTTCTACATGATCTACTCTGTTAGCATCCACGGTACGAGAATCCTAGTGTGGAGCTATTAATATTAAGAATTTAATAGAATCAGTTACTAATTTCATCTATTTTATTAATCAATAAAGGCTCCCGCATATAGACGCGACGCGATGGTGCGACGGAATCCTGGTCAATTTCCATGAAGTTTTCATAGAAATTGTTTTACTAGAGTCGCGTCGCGCCTGCCAGCGCGAGGCTTAATAGCTTATTTTAACTTAGATTTTTTAAGTACGGATCTAAACTGAAGTAAGAAGGTAAAACCTGGTACTTGTTGACTGGCCTACACTGTCCTCCTATACCTGTAATTGTACACTGTAATTTGAAAACATTGTATATGCCATTTGTTTTTAAAAGAGTAACCGTGGAGTTTCTTGCCGGTTCTTCTCCATAGGAAACGACCAATTGGAACCGTGCACCTAGCTTCTGACGTTTCATAAGTGCCCATGTAGGTTTATGTGAAATAATATATTTTGATTTGAATTTGATTTGATTTGAAAAAACGAGAACTATTGTGTTGTAATTATTAACTTTTTTAATAAAAACTTTCTATTATAAAAATTTAATTGTGTTGACTAATTTTATACGTGTCATTAGCATTACAAGTTAATCGTCAAAAAATTGGTAGCCAGACCATCACCATTGATAGTCAAACCGGCATGTCCTAGAACCAAACATTGGAAGACATGTGACATCCTGGCTTACCGGCCTTACTCAAAAATAACGGTTATTATTAATGTCTAACAAAGCCGTAATTTCTACAGATCTAGCTGCTCATTTTGAATACACTTCTCGAGGCAACAGAATTTTGGTGCTAAACCACATAAAGTTCAGATACAACGGAGTTGCAGGCAGTAAAACAAGATGGCGCTGTGCTTCCCACGAGAGATTGAAATGTAAAGCTATAGTACACACTGTCGACGATGTTATAGTGCATTACGCTGATGTGCACGCTCCTTATGACTGGCTAGGAAATAAATGAAGTAATACTGGTTTACTGAAATTTTAGGAAAACTGGATGATAAATAAGATAATTATGAATATTTGTAGTATAAAAGAAACAAAACACTGAGAAAATAGAATGGTTTTATTAACTTAATTAACAAACGCACCACCGCTTCACTTATTCTGTTTTCTTACGCTTAGTGAAATCTTGTGGAATCTCCAAATTATTATAAAATTTTTACTAATTACTTATAATCCGATTTGGTTTATTGTATGTACAAACAGTCCGTAAACAAAATAATATATACTTTACTACTATATATTTGTAATGAAATAAATACAAAGTTGACATCAAGAAAGACATAGGTTTTTGGTAAATAACATACTCAACAAAAATAGGCACCGTAGCTTTGTATACTAAGCTCATGTCTCCCATTCCTCAATTTTCCTTTCCTATTTAAACTTTTTTTTTATTCAACCCATATGGCCCAATCCTGAACGAAGATCTCCTATATGAACTACTTCTCAAATATTTGTCTGCTTTTTGTTCTTTTTTAGCGACATTCGTGATGTCGCGACGTGGTAGAACGCTTCTACGCATCGGAGGCTTCACATTTTGCAAGCAACACGTGTCGGGGCCAAAAGCCAGATGGGTGTGCTCAACACACAACCACAAACGATGCCGAGCTACTGTTCACACTATTTATAATGAAATTATTAGAGTTAATAACAATCATATGCATTCGTAAATTGTATTGGACATGTGCTTTGGATATCTAATGAAAAATTCTCGCTATACAATCTGTAGGTTTTTCTTAAATGAAATTTACTTTTAAGTTATACGGCTGTACAATACGGCCGATGAATCATGGCTGGTCCGAACTTGGCGCAAAAGGCTGCGCAATAACATTTTTTTAGAAACCAAATGGTGTCATGAAGCGAGTGTAATGCTACGGCTACATTGTCGCGATAAGGCGAACTAAACTTCACGCGCTCTCTTTTGTACTCAGCTCTACGTCTCGCTGTACAACAAAGAGTATATTGCAGTCGGCAATATTGTAGCTTTCTATCAGCGAAATAGTATTTTTAATCGTATCAGTAGTTTCTTGTTCTTTTTCTTTTGCGTCATGTTTACCCCAAATAAACGTATTTTCTTTTCTTTTTTTCTTTACTTCCAGAGATTACCAACACACAAACAAACTATCTATATCTATGTCTTAGACACAAACAATTAAATTTACCCGTTTTTATTATTTGTTTACATAGATTTTGTTATTTAAAAGTCTTTGACATATCTAAGTAGAAGGCTGCGCAATAAAATTTTTTAGAAACCAAATGTTGTCATGAAGCGAGTGTAATGCTACGGCTATATTGTCGCGATAAGGCGAACTAAACTTCGCGCGCTCTTTTTCGCACACAGCTCTACGTCTCACTGTACAACAAAGAGCGCGCGAGGTGTAGTTCGCTTTATCGCGACAATGTGGCTGTAGCATAAGTGAGTGAACATGCGCGAAAGTTCGGAGAGCCTATGTTCAGACCGGCCATGATTCAGCGGCCGTATTATAAATAGTGCGTTTAGATCTGTTGTGGGTATTATTGTAATTATTTTGTCGCTATATCCTCATCCGTACTATGGAACAAAGATAATACAAACTAACTCACTTAGATCAATTTTATTTATTTTATTTTATTCGGAAAACTTACTGTTACATGGATGGTTGACAAGCCAATTACAAGTTTTATCTTTTAATAATTATGTTTGAATGTGCCCTAGTGTGGACAAGGCCGTAAATATTTTGTTTAGTAGACTTAGGAATTTCAATAATGTGCAATATAATACTTTTAGTATTATTCTTATTTTACTAACAAATCTGACAATTGCAATCAAGAGTCGAATAGTTACGGTTTTGTCTGAAACTTATTATTTTGGGTTGAGAATAGGTTTCGGTTGTTTTTTAAACGATATTTTAGTTAGCACTTGCCCTTATTAGTAGTATGTTATGAAAATTTGGTTGATTATGTGCAATGAAATTTTATTTAAAAAAAAAGTGCATACCAATTTTTTGAGCCGTTAATATTGTATGGATAAAACTTTTCAGTATATTTTTCTATTTTAGTATAATATATGAAATATCAATAGTTTAGTTAATTATGCAGCTTAAAATAGTCGCTTAGAATTTAAATAAATAAAATAATATTTAATATAATTATATTGTTGCTTATTTTGTTATTACTACTTGTAACTCCCAGCTTATGAAAATATCCTAGAATTTTGTAGAAATATGAGTAGTAGTGGATGTAGTAAAAATGAGAAGTAAAACTTTTTTACTAACATAATTCAGATGGGTGTCTATAGCTTCTGCAATACAATAACAAACGGAACAAAGTGTTTCTGGCGATGTACAAGTCATCCGGGATGCAGGGCGATACTTATTACTATAGACGACAAATTCGCTTACGTAAACAATATTCCTGGTTATTGATGACTGTTTATTTAATGCCTAGAATACTGCGCTCCATCGCATGTTGGCAAACCTTGACTTTGGACTTTTTAATGTTTGTCAAAGACCAAGTCTGGGATCCATAGGGCAAAATGGGAAGAATGTCTATAATTTTTCGTTTGAGTACAGATAGAGGTTTCCTTTCATCAGCTCTTTCATGGACCAGTAGCTCCTTCATGTACATATTCGCAACACCACACTGCGCTCCAAAACACAGAGCTCAAACGCCCGCAAAAAGCCGCAAAGTTGAAGTGGCACTGGGCTGGCCACGTTTGCCGCATGAGCTGTGGGCCAAAATTACCACTATACGGAGACCTGAGACAGCTGGACGTCGCGACAGACCCCGTAGAAGATGGCAGGACAAGCTGGACAAAACAAACGACCACTGGTCCACGTTAGCACTCGATCGCAAGCACTGAAACTTATAGGGCTAACAATAACAGTATTGACGACGCAAGCTTGTAAACTACTAGCATCTGCCCATTTCTTTGTCCGCGTGGAAGAAATATATCCTATTGCAGTCGGCAATACTGTAGCTTTCTATCAGCGAAATATTCTTTTTTATCGTATCAGTAGTTTCTTGTTCGTTGTTCGTTGTAGTTGTTTCTTTTGCGTCATGTTTAACCACAAATAAACGTATTTTCTTTTTTTCTTTTCTTTACTTCCAGAGATTACCAACAAACAAACTATCTACGTCTATCGTCTATCTATGTCTTAGAAACAAACAATTAAATTTACCAGTTTATAATATTTATTTAGATAGAATTTGTTATTTAAAAGTCTTTGACATATCTATGTAAGTAAAAAAGTAAAAGAAAAAAAGTAAAAAGAAAAAGTTTAAAGTATTTGGCTACATTGTCGCGGTAACGCGAACTACACTTCGCGCGCTCTCTCTCGCTCACCGCTCGACGTCTTGCTGTACAACAGATAGGGCGCGCCCGCGTAATCGCGACAGTATAGCCGTGGCATCAGCATTAATGATCGATTTGTTTTAGGTAACCATTATGAGTACAAGGTAAATATTCATTCATGCTAATTCTGTTTCAGTGACCATGTCGACATCTCAAAAAGGGAAGCCGATTTTAAAATACAATGGTTATACGTTCTTCAAGAAGTACAGTTATGGGGTCAAGAACTATTGGAAGTGTTCCACTCATCATACTAAAGGGTGTAAGGCTTCCATCCTGGCTGTCGCGGATACTATAATTAATGTGACTGGTGAACATAACCACTGAGGAGATGTGGCTGGTATAGAAACTAGCACGGATCAGATGAATGAAGATGGCAGGAGATGAAAGGAACTTCAGTGAGATTTAAGGGCCATAATTAAAACTGAGCGGAGCTGAACGAAAAACAATAGAAGTTTTATTGTGTCTGTCGGCGTTTAGTGTCCCGGAAGGTGTTAAAGCGAAGGAGTATAGTAGTATAGTCCCTCTAAATCGATATTAATATCTACTATTACTAATATATACTTAGGGCGAATTCGACCAAACTTTTATACCTAGTATAAGTGTAATCCAGCGAATAAATTTTACATTTTTGGCAGATTTTCTATACAAAAACTGTCAAACGTCAATTTTATTCCGCGGATAAAAGATATCTGACTTTGGTTAAATCAGCCCTTAGGGAGGTAACATTTCTGTGTTTTTATGTAGGGAGTATCTGCGGAAATCCTGATCCGATTCCGAAAATTCTTTCGCTAATGGGTAGCTACAGTAAAATGCTACGACTACATTGTTGCGATAACGCGAACTACACTTCGCGCGATCTCTTTTGTACAGCAAGACGTCAAACGGTGTGCGAGAGAGAGCGCGCGAAGTAGTAGTTCGCGTTATCGCGACAATGTAGCCGTAGCATACGTATTTTAAGTTAATATAAGAAATTTCACGCGGACGAAGACGCGAGCAGCAGCTAGTGGGGCTATATTTTATTCATTGATAAACTAGAAGCATGGTACCTACCGGAGGTACTCACACACACTGACGACATATTATAAATTCATATGTACTTTCTGAGTTTATCTTGGATATTATTGACATCGGTTAAGGAAAAAACATCGTGCAGAAACCTGAACTTACAGTTACATATAAGTCTGAAATCGCCAACCCATCTTGAGCAAGCGTGGTGATCAATGCTCGTGCCTTCTCTGTATGATAAGAGGCCTTTCCTTTTCGATGCAGTGGGACACTAATAGGCTGGTATTATTATTATTATACAGGGAGGCAGGGACATCGTCGTGCAACCTTTTCCTATGGATTCGGTACATGATTCTGGACCCCATGCGTTGAAATTTTCCCATTTTGGCCGCGTAGGTATTGCACTTTTGTAGGAAACAGCAGATTTTCAACGCAGGTGGGTCCAGAATCATGTACTGAATCAATGGTAATAGGTTTTGCGTCGATCTCCCTGGCACCCTGTATAAGTACATAAGTACCTATAACACTTTATGTGCGTTCAAGAATAAACAAAATAAAATACACTTATTCCAAAATTGTTTTTTTCAATCGACGAATATTTTTTTAACTACTTAATACCTTTTCAAAATATTTCGCTTTGATGATTGCATCCGCCTAAGTACATTTATTCAAAGTCTGTTCTTAATTTTTTCAGATTATTTCTTCACAGAGTCAAAACGCGGAAACCATATCCTATGGGTCGGGCGTTACAGTTACTGCTTGAAGAAGAACTCAACAGGATCTAGGAAACGCTTATGGCGATGTTCAACCCACTGCAATAAAGGATGCAAGGCGAGGATCCATACGATAGATCAAGAAATCGTGTACTGTATACGTGATCATAATCATTGATAACTCGAGTTTTAGTAATCAGGTGCCATATTTTGAAGTATTAATGCCCTCATGACTGCCTCGTTGGTCCAGTGGTGGGATTTTTCATCTGGAATTTCTCAGTAGCCCGGAGTCTAGATTTTGTGCCCGGCTGATGGCAATAGGCTCGCCCCCTATTACATGGGACTTAAACATAACTGGCGAAATGTGGGTGTACAGTCATGAGCAATAATATGTATATCCTGAGCAACTTTTAAAAGTCATTTTCTCCTACTGTATTGATTGTAATTTTATGTTGTTATGAACATAGTATTTTGAAACCCATACGTTTATGAAAGAGGTCTTATCTCAAAGTTGCAATCGTAATTCTACAAGAAAATCACTTTGAATTGTGCTAAGTGTATACATATTAGTGCTCGTGACTGTACCTCTGCCTAATCCTTCGGGGAATACAGACATGATGTAATGCCCTCATTTTTCCAGTGTGTGAGAGAGAAAGACGGATCTACGACCAATGGCAACATCTCTTTCTCGCAATGATGGCGTTAGGTAAATACTTCATAAAGGCTCCAGCAAACAGGCGCGACACATGATGCCAATCGCAGTCGACTCACCGGCACCGCATGTCGCGCGAGGAGCGGTGCCTTTATGTCGCGCGCGATTGGCGTCGCGTGTCGCGTCTGTTTGCAGGAGCCTTGATACGGCCCCAGTATTTTATTTTTAAGCATTGTAGAACCCCGAATAACTCCAGCACGTAATAATGTAAGAATTATAATTGTGACTTTTTTTTTGGTATGAATTTTATTGTTTGTTGTTTTATTAATTATAAATCAATATACATTTCGATTTTGTTTTTTACACCAACTACTGAATCCCTGTAATTAACCTGCCGATACCACAGTTTTCTTTTAAGTGAAACTTCTTAGGCCCCGATTCGATAATTGGACGAGAATCAAGAGTGAAATTTCAAGGACGCGTCACGTTTAAGCACATTTCGTTACACGAGAGAGAACAAAGATATAACTGTCTCTGTCTCTCACACGAAATCTCGTTTGTTCTTTATTTTTAAGAAGTTTCACTTCCATCACGTGTACACTGCTGTACTCGCAATTTTTCATAATAATTGTATTGTGATGGAAAATTAATAAACTGTCTCCAACACGTTTTTATTTTTCAGTGTGTTTTGCGACGTCCCAAAGAGGCAACTGTTTACTGATTTACGAAGGCTATTCGTATTTCAAAAAGTATCGCCGGAAAGCTGGAGACTGGTGGATGTGCTCAACACATCACAATAAAAAATGTAAAGCTGGTGTTTTTTACAGGAATGGGCATTTAGTGCCTTTAGCTGTCCAAGGTCAACATAACCATCTCGGTCGATAGATATAGTAAATCGAGTCTCATTTGTTAAGGCTTGGTAGGCTTAAAGCAAAGTATGATTTTTAAAGCAGCGAGTCCCTTCATAAAAGATTTTTACACTTTTAATTTAAATAATGACTGCCTCGTTGGCCTAGTGGTCGCTAGCGCTACTGCTGAGCATGAGGTCCTGGGTTCGATTACCACGTCGGGCAAAGTGTTATTGGGTTTTTCTATCTGGAATTTCTCAGTAGCAGCCCGGAGTCTGGATTTGTGCCCGGTAGATGGCAATAGGCTCGCCCCCTATTACATGGGAATTAGACATAACTGACGAAATGTGGGTGTACTATACTATACCTCTGCCTAACCCTTCGGGGAAACAAGGCGTGATGTTATGTTATGTTAATTTAAATAATAAAATTTTAAGTATAAAAAAAGTTTTTTTATAATTTTTTCTTCAAGTTTTTTTCGGCCCCTATAGTGTAGGTAAATCTGTCACTTACCTACTACACTTACCAACAACTGACGTAACTACTCCTAAGTGTAGCTACTTTGAAAAACCCTGTTGTAAGTTAATGGCCGCCAGAAAGATGAACTAACGACCAAAACTTCAACGATTACCGACAGATGGTGGTATGACCAAAACTTGTAATTTTTCAAACTCAGCTTAATATCGCCTTTTGTTTTTCAGTTACTTTCACAACTTCTCTAAGAGGGAAACGTATTTTGAACTACAAGGGCTACACATTTTTCAAGAAGCGCAGCAATGGAATCAAGGACTTATGGAAATGCTCGACTCACCACAGCAAGAAGTGCACAGCAACTATCATGTCTATCTGTGACCACATAATGACTGTCAGAGACAAACATAACCATGCAAGAACATTCATGACACACAACTTGAAATTGTACTAAAAATGTGGAATAAAGAACAACGGGGATTTTTATCAAGGCTACTACTGCAAACAGGCGCGATCCGCGTCGCGAGTCGCGTCTGTTTGAAAGAGCATTCAGCAGATGCTCCCCGCAGAAATTACAAAATGCATAACTAAGTTATATTTAACGTTATACAGGGTGGCCAACTCGGATGTAGACAACTTTTTTTAGCCCTCATTCTGATTTGACGCCAAATTTTGCAATTAATTATCTTTTATTTAGTTAAAATGTGGCAAATTGGTTTTGCACAGTCTATAAAACCATGACGGCCGCGGTATCTTCAGTAATTTTATCCTAAAGATCGTAAACGGATTGAAAAAGATCCAACTTTTCTATCAAATCATTATGAGTAACGAATACCATTTTGATCAATGAGAATTTCGCGATAGGTCCTGGCTTTCTTTCTTAGGGGTTATCTAAAAGGGACGTGTCTTAATCAAACTTGAAGACGCGAAAGCAGAATATTTATGACGTCGTTAGTGGAAAAATTGATGAAAAACACCATGAAAACCGAACGCATTGTAAGTATCAAACAGGTGGAGATTTTGCAGATGTTATTTATCATATAAAATTTGTAAATAACATCTGGCAAATCTCTATGGAAAATTTTAAATCGGTCGAATTTAGGTGTACCTAACACTATTTTTCGAAAATGTTCTTAACTAAACGCTCTTAAGAGTGCTTCTCACCATTATGAACAAATGAATTCGCGAAATAAAAATCAGCGGCTCTACAAATTTTATTCGCATAACTCGATAAAATGTAGGGAACAGCTGTTTTTTTTCTCGATTTCAACCTTGGTCCAGTAGTAAAAGTTCATAATGATGAGTAAAATGACCCCTTTAGAGGTTTTCAGTTAGTTCAATTTATACCTTATGTGACATGTCATTTTATCATTTTATGTAGTGCAGTGACGCCCAAATATAAGTAAACATCGTGTAACAAAAGTTTAATATCTGTTTAAAAACTATTTAAAATTAATATAACAATTCTAGTCACATATAACTATATAATTATGTAGAGAAGCATTGATTTTTTCCCTGTTGTGTAGTTGTAAATGTTATTTAACACTGTATATAACGACTGTGAGCCCATTTACATTTTTTTAATAGCTAATAACTCGTAACAATAATTATTTAAAAAAATCTAGTCACAAATAACGTAAACATATTTTTTTTCTTTTATTTCATATATAATGATCCATACGAATTTATAAAAAGATTAAAATATTACAAAAATGGAAATTAAAAAAAATAATAAGTAACACTATATCGTAAAATAGTATTAATGTTATACATTATTCAACACTTTGACGTGTGTGAGCACACTAACATTTTTCTCACTCGCATCCTAAGGAAACTGCTACATGTAAACGGGTAAAAATTACCTTATATTTTAATTATAACCTTAGCCTATTAAATGTGATTCTATAAGAAACATCCAAACACCAACAGCTGAACATTTATAAAGTATTAAGTAAGTAGAAAATAACTAATATTGCATCTATTCTATAATTATGTACATTGACGTATATATTAAGCTCTCATGTAATAATGATCGTATGAAAATTATTTATTAAATAAATTGATCTTAAATATATAATTGGAATCATAACCAGTTTATGCTTCGTAAGTTTCCAGTAGACCCATCTCTTTAGTTAAGTTACTTTTTTCACTTCCTTATTAAAAATCTCGTTTTATTTGACAGAAGGTGCGATCTACCACCCCTTAATTATTTATAGATACTTTTAAGACCCCCTAGAGTTACAAGACACACTTAAAACATATTTGATGATAATATTAATTATAATGATTGATTTTGAAAAGAAAAATAATATATTAAAATATATTATGTTTGAAATAAAATAATTGTTTTGTTTGTAATGAATATTAAATAATAAAATATTTTTTTAGTATTCATTCACTCTTAAAAATACAGGGTGTAAGGGACAGCCCTCCGCAGACTGATGGGGTGAATTCAATATAATTATCATACTAAGATGACCGGTACATGAAATTATTTCAGGAACGTTATAGAAGTCCAATAAACCTAATTTGTTTTATTACCTCACACACAATGTATCGTTACCGAACGGCAGCTCAACGAGCCTTCGGCCGCCGAGTATTTTAACATCCATTGGTTATTTTTTTTTTTTTTAGCTGTTTTATTTACATAAATGCATACAGAGAATATAATTTTTCATTGAAATAAAGGAATAGTAACTGAAAATACGAAAAAAAAATGAAAATTTTCCTGAGAATATTTCCGATAGAATATAATTCTAAATACGGAGCTGAATGCACCCTGTTAGTTTATGGAGGACTGTCCCTTACACCCTGTATAATACTAGTGTCCAGTTTACAGGCCAGTGAACAGTGACAGTTGAGCGGGTATCGGCGGGAAACGGTCAATTACCAGTTTACTGTGGAGCTTCCAAGACATGTTCCAAGACAAATGTGTGGATGATAAAATTGTTAATTTTCTAATAAAACCACCTTTCAAAATTGTTTTTATTTTTGTTTAGAAAATGATTTTCTTTGCAAAATACAATCTTGTAGGTAACTACTCTAAGAATAGAACTAAATTGCATGAAAAATAATTTATAGCTGTCCAATTTTTAATAACAATATCGGTACAGTAGGTAACTACTTAGATTTTTTTCTTTTTTTGTAGATCTTTGCGAATTCACGGAATCAAGCACTACAGGAAGGACGATGTTAAGAGTTGGTGATTACCTGTTCACCCAAAAATCTTCAAGAGGGCTGAAGGTCCGATGGGTCTGCTCCAGCCACTGTTTCCGAGGGTGTAAAGCTCAAATCTACACAGTGGAGAATAACATTATCAAAATGAATAACTTTCACAATCACCCAAAAAGGAAACCTCTTCTTTAAAATTTTGTAGCTAAATAAAATATTTTTATTTCATAAAAAGATCTTGTAAGGCCCACTTGCACCAAAAATCACTAAATATGTTTAACGCTAAACGAATTCAAAACATCCTTCTGTTTCTTTCAATCGTTTGAAGATGACAGAGACAGACTGATGTTTTTTTATCAGTTATGTTTAGCGCTAAACGCATTTAGTGATATGTGGTGTAAGTGGGCTTAAGTCTTCATTTTTGCTAGTGAATTAATTTTAAGTAAAATAAAAGTAGATTTACTTAGCAAATTGTATGTTGATAAAAAACCCGTTAAAATTAGTTTTGAGAGTCTTAACTTTGGGAACAATCTTCAAAAAGTAAATAAGCAGATAATTAATTAATAATGTTGAACTACCTTTTTTAAACTTCTTCAAAACTTTCAGTTTATAAAAATAATTACAAAACGTTAACCTTATTCTAAGATTATAGACAAATAGATGTAAGTAACATTAGAATTGAGTACGTACAATAATATGTACTATCCCACTGATTTTGAAGTAAAAGAAGGCGAAAGCGGCAGGGTAGCCCGCGAAATTAAAAATTTCTTACTTTTTTGCAATTTGCAAGTCAGTATTAGGTCGCATGTTGATTAAAATATGATTAGCGATCGTAACAAATATGTATTTACAGAATTATAATAATTAAAGTCATCAATACAACTCGCTAAGACCAAGTAATCCTATTGAATGACTATTTCATGAAATCTTAACATGTGAGGATTATACTAACTTAAAGAGTTGTATTACTGATTCTAATGATTTGTAAATACATATTTGGTACGGTCGCAAATCATATTTTAATCAACATACACCCAGACACTGAGCTGCAAATTGCAAAAATCATAAGAAAATTTTAAATTCGCGGGATATCTTAACGCTTCCTCCTTAAGTGCGTAGAGAATTGCTGTTTATTTTATTGTCATTTGCAAGCTTTAAATATTGTTTTGGATAGTTAGAAAAAGGATGGTCTCTATAGTATTTAATAGCCGCTAAACTAAACACCAACACTCACGTTCATAAAACGTGTGAGTAGCGAGTCTCGTGTCATCTCGCTCCGACATTTTATGACCGCGGCTGCTACAAACATTGACGTTGGCGTATCCTATAGACATAATCCTTTACTGTTTTTATGATCTTTAAACAATATACTTTTAGTCGTCGTATCCAGTGTATGTGGTTGTGGTGTACCAGCTTCTTCACACGCCCCAGCTTCTGGCTACCCTGGCGGCTACGCAGAAGCTGGAATGTGTGAAAACGTACTAAAGCTTATGGCAGCTTTTATTATAAGCATAATTATTGTTATATACCTGTATTGTATAGGCCTACCGTTTAACTGAGACGGTGCCTGAGGTAGCTGCCCGGTGTAGGAGGGGTCTTAGTTAAGGCGAAAGCTCCTGAATAGCCCGCGAAATTAATATTTTTCACGTTTTTTGCAATTTGCAGGTCAGTTTCAGGTTGTATGTTGATCAAAACGGAAATCGCCACCGTAACAAATATGTATTTGCAGAATTGTAGACATTAAAATCATCAATACAACTCATATAACCCTATTGAATGACTAATGAAATCATGACATTTGAGGCCAATTCTTACTTTCTCTAAGTTGTATCGAAGATTGAAATTTGAATTCCGTGGGTTACTTTAGCGCATCCCCTTAAGTGGTAGGCCTGTAGTCACCGGTTTAAGGCACAGGCATCTTTTCCTATATTCGAATGAAAGTCTCGACTGCGCTTTTTGCTTTGTGTCATTCGTTCGTGTAAAGGTGAGATTAGAAAATAAAGTTGGTGTTTGTCAATGTTTTAAATAATGAATTCATAATTCTATGTTTAAATTAACATAGTATCCGATTCCATAAATAAAAAGATTCTAGTCGTTATGTAGCTGTTTTTGTGATCAAGAGTTCGAATTCAACCATGTTGTTAGTATTATATTATTGGTATGTACAAAATAATTACTAATTTAGAAGATAACCTGATAGTAGAAATGTAATTACGTATCGCATTTTCTCTGTTGATTATTATAATATTACCTAGTTAGCCCATTGTAAGATATTTTACGTATAGTCGTTTATGTTCTAGAGATTGTGAAAATTCAATTTATCTATCAGCCGACGACTTAAGGCCCGCTTGCATCACAAATTACTTAATATATTTAGCGCTAAATATATTTAAAACATCAACTTCGAACAATTGACAGAAGTTAAACGATGTTTTATATTGTTTAATGTTAAATGTATTTAGTATTTTGTGGTGCCAGTGGGTCTAAATTAATGACAAATATAATTATTTCAGAATTATACGTTAATAAGAAAACGGTGTAGCAATTATTTAAAGAAAGAAAAAAAATAAAGCAAAATTAGTTTATTGCCTCAGTAACACGTGCAATACGTGTATACATAAAAAACGTACAAAACATACGTTTATATATAAAAAAGATTATATGAAAAAACCAAAAAAAAAATGATAAAGAACAATTAACTGGAATAAATGCTGCTATTTGCGATCTCTGTGTTTAGTACAAAAAAAAAAAAAACAAAAAGTTGCTCATTTTATATAACATGTGCTGGAACTAACGCACAACCTCTTAAGTAGTTATTGTACTCATCATTATGAACAGCTTTTATTATGGGATCAAACCTGAAATAGCAAAAAAAAATCAGCTGTTCCCTACATTTTGACGAGTTATGCGAACATAAATGTACGGAACAGCTGTTTTTTTTCGCGATTTCTGGTTTGGTCTCATAGTAAAAGTTGTTCATAATGATGAGTACAATGACCCCTTAAGAGGTTGTGCGTTAATTCCGGGACATGCTGTATAGGTATATTTTTAAATTTTATAATATTTTTAATTTTGATCCTCTTATTTTATAAATAATAATTTCTCTGTCATCTCTGACCTAGACTCAAGAGTCAAGAGCAAACCTATCTCAAATAAAAAAAATAATAAAAAAAAATCCATATAAAACGCGATTATATTATTTTAGCTGAATAAGTTTGTATTGTATATAAAGAAAATTTCTAGCTTCTGAATTATTATCTTAAATGTTGTTGTTATGCGTACCTATAAGACGTGATATCACGTTATTGTGGTACCTATAATTATAATTATTATGAATGATAAAGAACAATTTTCAACCAATATAATATTTTCTTTTACACTTAATTTTTAACCTTTTGTAGCTAATCTGGACCAATATTTAAATGTGATTGATTCTTAATTACGTGAGAGCTGTCTTTAAAGTAGAATCCTTGGTTTATGGTATTGCATTGAACACCACTGAGGTAATACATTTGAGATATACCTATACTAGTATACATATACCTAATGTTCAAGGAATTAGTTAAATAATTAGGTAAGAACCGTATCATCTAAGTTATAATAAGATAGAATAGATATTTACAAAGGAGATAAAGGACTTAGTGTGTATACACGATTTAAAGACATGCCTAGCAGACTTATGTGAGACAAAATTATAAAGGCAAATTTTTCCAATGAACTGAATGCGATCAGCACGTCTAAACCGCGTTCAAGAGCTGTCAGTGTCAATATTCCACAGCAATGATGACACTGACAGCTCTTGAACGCGGTTTACAGGTGCTGATCGCGTTCAGTTCCTTCGGTGAAAATCACTCTAAGTATATCACGAGATAATGAAAAGCTTGAACTCTTTTTTCGTCTGGTTTTGCTTCATAAGGTATTTACCTGTCTATTATTTGTTTTCAGTGACCCTAATCAGAACGAAGAAAGGAAAGACAAATATAAAAGTGGGTGATAACACATTTTACTTGAAACCTGGCAACTATAAGACCGATAAGAAGAGGTGGTGTTGCACACAAAATAAATATTGCAGGGCTTGCATTCACATAGTAGATGATAAAATTATTGCTATTTATAACGAACATAATCATGAAAAGAAATAAATGTTTAATTGTTTTTTTTTCTTGTTTAAATACTTCTCTTTTACAGACGTTGATTGGTGTGAAAGTAAATTTTCTATTTATTTTTCCCGTAATTCGTTTAACCCGTGAGAAGGCGCGCCTAATATTGTTACACGGACAGGCGCGCGCGAGCAAAATTCTTACACTACTTCAAATGCTTATGTTTCCACAGTTATAAAATTTATTGGCTAAAAATGAGTTTTAATGAATAAATCAAATATTTAATAGTAAGAAAATACGAGTTTTAATTACAACTATGAAACATAAATGCAATTTCTAACGCAAATAATAAATCAATTAATTTAAGTTTTAAAGCAATCAATCTTTGCGTGAGCAAATTGCTCATAGCGCGCCTTCTCACGGGTTAAAAAACAGGCAAAAGGCTCACACGATTATTACATAGGATTTATCAATTTTGGCGAAATGTGAATAGTCTATGCACCTCCATTTTGAATAGAAAATCGTAGTCTTAAGGTAACACGAACTCGGGAATTGGCAGCCGATTCCCGGCCACCGTAGGCGCGGGCTTGCGGACGGCGAGCAATGGGTAGCTCGCCGTCCGGTAAGGACCAAGCCCGAGTCGACGGCGCGTCGTGTTCCACGCGCGCCTCAAAGAGATGTCAGCACTATTGACAGGGTCCGCTAGGGCCGATGCCAGCTAGGGTTGCGGGATGTTCGAAAGAGTTACCGTGGCCCCGGCACAGGCAACAGAAGGAACACGGGTGAGTTTTAGTCAGTAAAAGTCTGACACGCCCTCCCGCTCCGCCCAGAGCGGGAGAAGTCATTTGATGATTTCCCATCCACAAAAAAAAAAAAAAAAAAAAGGTAACACGAACAATTTGCAGATCTTAATAGATCTAGAGCCTAATGGCTAATTTGAACTGTTACTAATAATAATGGGCTTGGTAAACGATTCGTTCGAACTTAATCTACCTAGCCTTTTCCCAACCAAGTTGAGGTCGGCTTCCAGTTTGACCGGAGGCAGCTGAATACCAATATTTTACATGGAGCGACAGCCTATCTGACCTCCACAACCCATTTACTGGGTAACAAGATACCCCTTTGTAAGACTGGTTGTCAGACTTTTTGAGATTCTGGATACCCGTAACGACTGTCAAAGTTCTACGAATGGTAGCCGGGACCACGGCTTAACGTGCTTTCCGAGGCACGGAGGGGTCTCGATATGTAGGTAATGGATGTCACCCATCTACGACGCGACCGCGGCAAGCGTAGCTTAATCTTCGATCGACCTGTGCGGCTGTTATTATTTAGCTACGCTTCGTTCGAACGTATAGTTATAGAATTTTTGTTACATTATTGTTTTTTCTTTTTTCAGAACCCGCGATTTTTGGACATACACGAACTGGAAATAAAATGATACTGTACAGAAACAATAATTTCATAATGATCAGCAATAAAAAAGAACAAGAAAGCGCTCATAAAACGAGGTGGGCTTGTTCTAAGCGCATGACAAAACGTTGCAGAGCTAGGCTGACTACGGTCGATGATATTATTATCTCTGTCTACAATGTACATTCTCATTAAAAAAAAGCAGTCAAAAATTACTATGGCTAAAGAACCAATAAGTATTTGACCTCTACACTTTTCAATAATATCCACTGGTTAAGGAAAGATAATAGCGTAATTAGCAAGCGAACACTAAATTAAAAACTGAACAGCGTTATACGCGCGAGCGGCGCGGCGGCGGGGAGGTGGGGGTAACTGCGGCCGTCGGCGCTTGTCGGCGGCCGCCATCGGCGCGTCGGCGACTACCGTTGGCTGCGCCTGCGTGCCGTTCGTGTATTTGAGTATGTTACTCAAATACACGAGCGGCCCTATGTCGGTGGCGGCCGTCGGCGAGCGTCTGCAGCTGCGATTGCCTCTGCCGTTGACGTTCAGTTTAGTTAGTGCGCGTGGGGAGGAACGACAGTGGTGCTGATTCTCTTGTACACCGAACTAAACTAAACTATCACTAAAATTTCCTATTTTCAGTTAAGAGAATCTTAAAAGCTATTCTGCAAACAAGATTCTCTAAACTTCGAAATAACTTTGGCACAACTATAATCGAGTTTGACAATCGCTAAGTTGAGTAGACCATAGACCAAGATTTAAAATAAAGAGTGAATGAAAATTAACGAAATGATCGGTAGTGCAAAGAAAACCTGAATATAATCAAATAATTATCTTTAATTGTTTACCAATAATTATTTAAATGAAATACAGGGAGCTTAATGAAGGCTTAAAACTATATTCTTTTTTATATTTTAATAAATAAGATGCAATAACCCGTATTTATTTTTATTATCTGTGACCAATATGATCCTGCTAGGGTTGTACACCAAAAACGATTTAGGACTTCGACTATATTTTTTCGGTTTTCAATAAGAAAAAATCTTTTAATTATTTTAAGATCGACAAACTACAGCATTTAAAAAAAATATCAGGTAGCATAATTATTTAGCTATTTATTTCAGCGTACTAAAGCTAATTTACTGACAAAAATGTGATCTCGAGAAAACAAAATCCGGTTTTTCGTACAGTAAGCAAGTTGAAAATCTCCTTTATTATCATCGCCGTAGGAAAGCCCTATCAAGGATATCTTGAATTTGTCTGTTTGTCTGTCATGTTGGGTCTTGACTTCTTCAGCTATTTTTCTTCAGCCATTTGGAATGGGTTGCAACGGTCTCGCAATATTTCCAACTACTCTTTCTTGATAGTTTAAAAAAATAGTTATTTCTTATTTCTCAGAATCTGGAAGTAGCTTTGACTATGGGAAGTGGATGTATCCATTTCTTTGCCAAATCATAATGTTACTGACATTACATTACATGTTCAGAACAAAAATCCCTATAAGTTTTCACGAATGCATTTCGTGTTGTATCCTAATAACAATAATTTTATTATTTACTTTTCACAATTAATCGCAATTAAAAATAGTCTCATTTAGTTTGACTATCAAAATTTTAGGTGAAAATCGTCAAATTCAGAATAGCAAAATTGCCATTTTCACTAAATTGAATAACTAAAATGACAGTAGTGCTGTCAAACTATAATAATGGTTAGGTTGTGTTACATTAGTCAATTTCAGGATGGGAAACGTCGTTTGACAGGAATAAACAAAATTTTGGTAATTTTTAGTCTAGGTTAGAGGAATTTGTGACAAGAGAATAGGCACCAATATTGTATTTCTTAAACAGCATGCGCAGCGCGAGCCGTCGCCGGCGGTGTGTGCCGGCGACGGCTCGCGCTGCTATTTTATTTTATTCTATTTGGGACACTTACAGCTAGCTTTTGCAGTGTTCTTAAACATTATGAAATTGAAGGCCATTTACAAGTTTCCACTGATAAATACTATTATGATAATATACTTACCGTCCATTTAAACTATGTATCTACCTACTTAGATGTTTAATTTAGATTATTTATAGGTACCAAATGTTTTAAGACGAGCGTTAACCCTGCCGATAAACTGTCACGCAGTTAGGCACATTTATAAAATGTGTACAAGTGTTTGGTCCAAAATAAATGTTTTAATTTTTTTTTTTTTTTATTCCCATTGAATCTGTGATCACTAAGACTGCTCAGTCACCACCTGCAACTACGAATAATCTAACTTCAACCATTTTAAAACTATCGTGAAACGACACTGAAGCCTTGCAGAAGCACATACACTCACTAACTCACCGATCCACTGACTAACACATCCCCACACTAACTCACTGACACAGCCCCACTCACACGTAACAACAAACGAATGTAATCCATTTTTATTTTGTGTTTATAATTTTTTACCATTTCTTAAAATCTCTCGTCTAAAATAATATCCTCTAACATAAGACATGTGCCAAATAAACTTGTAAAATTCGAAAAAAAAACTAGAAACTTACTGTTGACTTTGGTGTTGTCAGCTGTTATTATTTTTTTTTTAAATATATATAACTATACGAGGGGCTTGTGGCTAAGAAATAACAGCCGCACGGGTCGATCGGTCAGGTTAAGCTACGCTTGCCGCGGTTGGTCCGTGGATGGGTGACCATCTTTACATATCAAGACCCCTCCGTGCCTCGGAAAGCACGTTAAGCCGTTGGTCCCGGCTGTCATTCGTGTATCTTTGACAGTCGTTACGGGTCGTCAGAAGCCCGAAAGTCTGACAACCAGTCTTGCCAAGGGGTATCGTATTACCCAGTTACTGGGTTGTGGAGGTCAGATAGGCAGTCGCTCCATGTAAAATACTGGTATTCAGCTGCATCCGGTTAGACTGGAAGCCGACCCCAACATAGTTGGGAAAAGGCTAGGCAGATGATGATATATAACTATACAAGTTTTATTTTGTAGAAGATCCTATTTACGTTTAATCTGACTGTTCCTTCTGTCTTATGTCATATTTTCTGTAAGTATTGGATAATTTTTCATTCTCACTGAGATTGTCCATTTTTCGGTAAAAATAACCTCTATTCTAAATTATATCGTATCTTGCAGGCACTAAAGCGCAATTTGTTGTATCGAAAAAAGGAAACTTGAACGTGGTTGTCGGTGAATATAGATTTTACAAGAAAAAGGATTCGCGAAAGAAGACTGAAAACTTTGGAAAGAGCAGATGGGTTTGTACAAAGGGAATACATATGGGATGCAGAGCGAAACTGGTGATAGTTAATGACGATACTATTATTGCTTGTAATAATATTCATTGTCATGAGCCTTAAGTGGCACGGTCGGCACCAGTAAGGCGACGGCTCCGTCATCGGCGGCCGTGGGAAGCAGAATTCTATCAAATATTAGGAACGTCTTTCCGCTTGTCGACGACGCGACGGCTTCTTGTCATATGTGACGGCCTCTACATCGCCACATGCGAACTACGCATTACACTGACGTCACGCAAAATTCTGCATCGCGCAAGCAGAGTTTACCGCGCGACTAGTGTAATTATATACAACGTCCCGACATCATTCGTCGTCGGGCAGTAGCCCACCAGACACAACACCCGTCTGGTCGGAAGATCCTCCCTTTTCTATGGAGGATGAGTGAAATTACACCCTGTTTCTCATACATACATACATTGCGCCTCAATCTTTGCGGGACCGACGCAGTGCTAAGTGCCAATGTCGTCGTCGTGCCGGCTAATGGACAAACGCCTTATAGTTCAATCATGAATGGTAGACTATTTAGCCGGCGTAGCAGCAGAGGATATTATGAATAATGAGCTGGACACAGACGTGTTGATTAATCGCAACGATTTTCCGTCACAACCGATCTCATATAGTGTTTACACAATCACATAATTAACTATGCGAAACATAATGAAACCAAAAACTCGTAGGAACAAATTCGCCTGGTTGTGTTACATTTCATGTTGCATTGCATATACCTATCTGGTCTCTTTTAACGTCACCAAAACACAGGCGTGTCTTTTTACCGCTAAAAGCCCCGATCTCTTCAAAGTGAGAGTTAACAGGCTTCTTCTGGGTAAGGTCGCTCCATCGTAGGCTTTGTCTCTATCATCTCTGACCTAGACTAGAGTCAAGAGCAAACCTATCTCAAATAAAACAAAATAAAAAAAACCTCTTTGGACAGCACGTTCGTTTCAACATATATTTTGCTGCGGGCGGCACCATGAGTGAGCTTTAAGGCTCCCACAGACAGGCACGACGCGACGGTACGACGCGATTCAGGTAGAACAGTTTCCGTGATGTTTTCTTAGAAAAGTTCTACTAGAGTCCCGTCGCGCCTGTCTACGGGGGCCTTTATGTAGTGTTTCACACTGAATTGTTACTTGGTAAAATAGGATTTATGTTTAAGTAAAAGTGGTTTTATGTTTCAATATAGATACAATTAACAAAAAAACGTAGATAGAACTTCAAGGTTTTGTTTAAAAATCAACAGTTTACCTACTGAAATATGATAGTTTATAACCTCTGAGACACTTATAGATGCCTATTATTAGGTAAATGGATAACGTTAGGCTAAGTGACATAGAAATGTTTTAGAAAAAATGTAAGAAAATTATGTTGATGATAATAATTTGACTGCCTCGTTGGTCTAGTGGTCGCAAGCGCTACTGCTGAACATGAAGTCTTGGTTTCGATTCCCGGGTCGGGCAAAATGTTATTGGGTTTTTCGATCTGGAATTTCTCAGTAGCAGCCCGGAGTCTGGATTTGTACCCGGTTGATGGCAATAGGCTCGCCCCCTATTACATGCAAAATGTGGGTGTACTTATAGGTGCACCTCTACCTAACCCTTCGGGGATTACAGGCGTTATGTTAATAATTTACTATCAATAACTCCCCATAAATAGGTCATTGATTGACCCAAGATTTTAGAAAATTACATTTTTATTGGAGATTAGGTAAAAAAAGCAAAACAATTGTTTTATGGCTGTGTTTATAATTATTAAGGATTTTTCGTTATGTTAAGACCACACGAGACGCTTTTCAGTTTATTTTATTTTATTCAAAGTGGCTTAATTTAGTGTTAGTTGATCTCAAAGAAAAAGTACCTGCTTATTAATTTTATTTGTGCTTCTAATACTACTACTAAATTAAATTTAGTTGCAAGACGTTTAAGAGTTTAAGCACGATTTTATATCGCGGCGATTTTTTTTCACGTACTTGATTTTTAACGTACTGCTTAGCGCCAAGAGTTGAAAATCCAACAGTGTTTTTTTTTTGACACGCTGTGTTGCACTCTGTTGGATTCTCCAAGCTCGGCTCAATACCGAGAGTTGAAAATACAGTGCGGTATAAAAAATCATCGCGTTAAAAAATCGCCCATGCGACCTGGGCTAAAGGTTTCGGCTAAACTGTTCGTGTTTATAACATTCCGTATTTCTGAGAAATAAATATGCTAATATTATGTTTGTGTTATTTTGGTTCATCAAGTATCATATAGGGTCCCCGAAACGATCAATTGCAATTGTCAATTTTTACATGATTGATACTCATTGATGAGCAAATTGATCGTCTACCAAATGCGATTGTAGCAATTGATAATATTACTACAATAGAAATTGATGGCAATTGATCAATTACTATTGATCGTTTCAGAGACCCCTTAAAGTCCTGTATTTTTGGGCAACCAAAATTGTGTAGGAGCTCTGTTGAGTGTTGACTGCAAGAAAATATACTAGAACAGACTCTAAAAAAATACCTAATTCATTTCAGTTTCCGCACTGGAGTTACCGAGTGGCTTTCTGAGTCTAGAACTGTCTGTTGCTCAAAATCACAAAAACGAACTAAAATCATTCATGAAGTCGACGCACGTTATCGCCCGAAAAGATGGAAAATTACATAAAATAAGAAGAAACTGCCAAGGATGCTACAAAAGTAAAATGGCGGAATACGGATATAAATTGGCCAAAAATTGTACGAAAAAAGTACCCACTTATTGTCCCGACTGTCCAAAGCAACCGCACTATTGCTTGCCATGTTTTAATAAAGAACATCGACGTTAGTGCTCTACAGATATTATAAAGTCGATTTTTGTGTCTGCTGTGTGACCGCGTTGATTTTCTAAACTACGCAGCGGCGTTGATGCGTCTTTGAAAAACTTTTAGAGAATTTATTCCAGAAGGTTTATGTGTATAACACATTTATTTAAAAATGACTAAGATAAACAAAACTTGACATTTTGTGTAGTCGAGAAAACGTTGCGAAGCACGGGCGGATCGCTGGAGCCTTATTAAAGGCAATGTAACACCATTCACTTAAAAACTCTCAATTTAGACTAGGCAACCAAATTGTATACCTAGTAATATATTATGTAATAAACATAAAAGTGTATCATTAAATTTCGGCCATATCTTTCAATATGAATCAATTTGATTGAACCGTGTAACCTACTTTATGAAATATTTTATGAAATCCATCGTACTTTTTCTAAATAAATAAAATGAAGTTATGTAGTTCAAGTATTCAATGGTTGATCTTTGGAAGGAAATAATACCCAATATGCATGACAGAGATTGCTTATTTAAAGCCTCTTAAGGTTGAACTAGTCGCGGGCTCGAACTCACTGGCGGGCGTGGCCAAAAAGCACTCTGTCTCACCTGGCATCGTGTCTGACAGAGACAGTATCAGTGATGAGCAGTTAGACTAGCGTCTAGCATCACTGATACTGTAATAACGCACAACGCACAACGTCTAGTTTGTATACACACAATAATAACGCACAACGTCTAGTTTGTATGCACACAAACAAACAAAAACACAAAAAAAGTACGAAAAGTTCTTTGGAAAATCGAATTTTATGAAATAACTACTGCATAAATCAATTACAAATAAAGTTTATTGAACTCTCCGATAATTGAGGCTTGTCGGTGCCGGCTTTGTTTTGGAGATTTTTTACTACTTTTATTACTTATTTACGCCCAAATTTGCGTTAAAATTAGAAAGAAAAACGAATATTTGTTGGCTCATAACTTTTCAAATGGATTTTTATTATAACCATTCTGTTTCCGCACAGACAAAATTAATAATAAGACAAAACGATATTATGTGTAACTTTGGACGTATAATGTCAAACAGTGGAGTAATACCTTCCCGAAATTCGTATGGAAAAAATATCGACTAGTGCTACCTTAATTAACGTACATCCTATTTTTAACACGATCAATACGAACTTTAACTCAGAAGACAGCTGCAAATACCTTATTTAGTACTATTTAAATTTTAGTTCTGACTGCAGTTTTAACAGTCGACGTCAAAATTATAAAACAAAGGCAGAATCATGATGCTCGACGTAGAGGGAATAAAAACGAAAAAACTTACAACTCGTCAAAACAGGAATCGATATACGGGGAATCGACTTGGGGAAAATCGATGTAAAGTGAATCAACATAAAGGGAATTCAAAAAATATTATTAAAACCTTTTGTTTTTTTCAGCAATCTTTGTAACATCGCAAAGAGGTAACACTATGATCAGACTGAATGGTTACAACTTCTATTACAAGAAGACTGGTGATGGATCCTGCATCAAAAAGCGATGGGTTTGTTCCACCCATTTCTGTAGAGGATGCAAGGCTGTTATCTACACGATCGATGATGTCATCGTTTCGATAAAGAATGATCATAATCATGTACCTATGCCCCGCGCTTTCGTTGGCAATATAACAGTGAGAGATATCATTCATTTTGAACCAACACTCCTAAGGCACTAACCCAACATTGAAATATTTAAGGGTGCACCGAGCGTTTGCCTTTGTCTCTGTCTTTTGCTTTACGTGTAACGAATAAATTTCAATGTTTTTCGTTGTTATTTTCATCATATTGTTCTTAAATAAAAACTATCGTATATAAACACTCCAATCATCCATGAACTTAATTTTAATGAATGAATCATAATATCAAATTACTTATATACAATGTGTCTGTACACAGTGTGACGAAAATTAAGGGTGAGGTAAAGACCATCAAACTAAACAACTTTCTCCCGGGGACCAACATCGTAATCGCAAAAAAAATATCAGTCGTCTCATACATTTGTTCGAGTAGGTATTGAAGTTTTGTATGGGATGACTGATTTTTTTTTCACGATTACGATGTTGGTCCCCGGGAAAAAGTTGTTCAGTTTGATGGTCTTTAAGTTTTACTATTCCGAAACCAGACACCCTGTATATATAAAAAAAAAAAGGGATATAGAGGAAAAAATGACTCGAAAATTGGTAACTTTGCGAATTTATTCTATCCAGCCAACTTTATCAAAACGTGTTTCCATCGTGTTTACTGCCTAGTACTCGTATATGTACATCTTTTCAATTTTGTAAATGTGAGTACCACGGAGCGGTTTTACGTTATGATGTGGGTATGTTGACTTGAAAGAGTATGGCAGTTGAGAGTATGTCATGCTCACTTAAATGTCTCGCTGATGGTGGCGCGTGTGTTGGATCATTCGGTTCCCTACAAAATGGTTGAGCTGGATGGTGCTGATCCACGCGTCATGTTCGTGAACGGGCGCCGTCAGTGGAGACTGGTCATCTCTTAGCTGCCAGGGCTTATTTTTAATCTTATATTTTAAATTGTTTTAATTATCTATTTTTTACATTGTTCTCACATATAGAAGCAACAAGAACAATAACAATGTACCTACCCAGGATTTTGTAACAATTTTGATTTAAAAGAGTGTCCATGGAGTTTCTTGCCCATTCTTCTCCATAGAGATCTACGTTTTGGAATGGGCGACTAGCTTCAATTTTCTGACTAACTGACCGACTCTTTGACAATTCAAAAGTGCCTGTAATTGGTTTAATTGAAATAAATGCTTTGAGTTTGTTTGTTTGAGTTTGTCCCCAATAAGACCAATATATTTCACTAGATTTTAATATAATTGTTTATTACTTTAAACAAGGGTTATAAAAACGTGTTTGTGTGTATAAAAAACTCGGATAAGGTGGAGATGACAATACGATAGGACAGTAAATTCAGTTTTAAGTTCTTTTTGTTTGTTTCCTTTCGTGATACTGTGTGCACTTGTGGCATGTGCCAATAAACGTTTTTTCTTTCTTTCTGTCTAAATTAAACTTCGTACCTATATCTAATGACATTCCCAGTCTGCATACAAAAATTCTATCAGGAGCTAGACCACCACCTCTTAAAGCAGTACCTATTATTGAAATCTTACTTCAGTGTGGGAAAGAGATGGAGCTAGACGTCAGGACGTGTAGCTCCATCTCTTTCCAACACTGAAGTAACATTAAAATAATACTGCTTTAAGAGGTGGTGGTTGGCCCCTAGATATATAATATCCAATAGTTTAGTCACTATAACTAGTCAAAGATTGACAAAATCCATAATCGGCCCGTCACTACTATTTTAGTGTTTGAATAAATCACGTTTTCAATTTCGATGTTACGATTTGGTTAATAGTTTCAAAATATGTACTCTTATGCATTAGTAATGAGACTTTGTGTTTTCATTTATTGCCATCTGCACTTTGTAGACGCTATACAAAAAACATAATGTCCTTATTCAGAAAAAAATATTACCTTTATTTCGTTGCATGTCTCTTTTAAAAGCCAATTATTTTGAAAAGAGTAACCATGGAGTTTCTTGCCGGTTCTTCTCCATAGGAAACGGCCAATTGGAACCGTGCACCTAGCTTCTGACGTTTCACAAGTGCCCATGTAGGCTTATGTGAAATAAAATATTTTGATTTTGATTTTGATTTTTGATTTTTTATCACTGCGAGCTAAAATTACTAATATATTTTTAATAATTATTAATGTGTTTGCGAAAATATTGTGTTTATAAGAATTACTTAAAATAATATATTTTGTAAATAAAATGTGTCTATTGTCTTGTTACATTTGTGTAGTTTTTTTTAATTATATATATTTTTATATCCGTCATTATTCACGATTCGTGAGCCTGTAAATAAATGTACTTTATTAGACAGGGAAAATAAACAAAACAATAACGAGCGGCCAGAAATCACGATCTGGAAAAAAAAAATTCATCTGTTTGTGATCGTGTTGTAAGATTGCATTATTTCTTGATTTGCAGAAAAGGTCAGGTGGACAGGAAGTACGAAAAGGAATACATCACAACGGCGACGAGAAAGGTTGTGCGGCTATTGTCGTCGCCCAGGCCATGTCTGCAGTACTTGTCCCAGTCGAACACATGAAGACAATATAAAGTGGGTTTAAACCAAACGAAATCATCATCGTCATATACCTAGCCGTTATCTAACCATGTTGGGGTCGACTTCCAGTCTAACCGGGTACAGCTGAATACCATTATTTTACATAGAGCCTATCTGACCTCCAAAATCCAGTTACTAGGCAATACAGTAAATGGTTGTCAGACTTTCGGGCTTCGTTCTGACTACCCTGCGACTGTCCAATCTACAAATGACAGACAAACGAAATACAATTTGATTCTATCATAAATATGTTTTGTCTGGCCAGTGCCTTAATACAGTCACAACTTCAAAGAGGTTTTATGCTTACGAGTACCTAGTACAGCCAGGCACGTATACAGAGGGGGGGATAGTTGGGATTTATCCCCCCCCCGAAATCTGACTGAAAAAAAAAACGTTTTAAGCCATCTGTTTATTTATTCGCTTGCGTGTTCTTTAATTATAGTATAGTACAGTGATTACAGCGATTTTCACACAGTTCACATGGTTGTTTCAATGTTTGTCCCCCCCCGAACCAAAAGTCTGGATACGTGCCTGAGTACAGCTAAAATAATAGTAGTTTATGAAACTGTTGCCGAATGAGGGGTATTAAAACACGAGTGTTTTAATACCTATTTATGTGTAGTTTCATATACTACTTTATCTACTCTCATACGTATTGAACGTATTAAATAAAATATCATATCTTTTTTACACATTTTCCATGCCATAAAGCCGTGATAGCATTTATCAGTCATAATTATGGATAATTTTCTCGACTGTGCTGATAATAGATTATGAGTCATATGCAACTAAAATATCAGGCGGAGTCAAATTTTCTTCACATTCACTGATATCAGACATTTTTAAGCAAGAATAAAAGTTTTCCCACGAAATTCAGTACAACAAAACGTATGAATGGCGCCAAAATCCAGCACATCACCGTTCATGCGCTAAAGCGGGCGCTGCCACAGACAAGTAAAAATTGGGGTCATAACTTTTTTATAATGCTATAAAAATGGCTCGCCCCGTATATGCGTTCCATTAGAAACTCCTTGGTGATATTAACTTCTTGGAGTTGCCCTGTATCATATTGGTAAAAAAATTGCATTACATTATTTTGTTACAGAAAAAGTGTTATTATGTTTCTATTTTTAAATTTCGATATTGTGTTTATAAAGTATGTCAATATAAACTCGTTTTGAAGTTTATAATTCGAATTTTACGATATGAGAGTAGTTATAGATTTTTTTTTTATATTACGGGTGTAAAAATACCCTTAATGAAACCGAAAGTCACTGGTCCTTCCTGTTAATATGATCATTTTTTAATACTAGATCATATCTGGGAACCTTCTGGTTACGGGAATTGTATTGAAAGTCCAGCTTCCAACTTTTTATTGACTTTTTTTACGAAAACAAGTTTTAAATATTATAAGTTAACTTCAAATACTCTCACGATTTCTACAATTTTTTGCGTGCAGCGAATTTTCAAACCAAAAATAAAAGTCATTTCCCAGCAATTATTTTTGCACAAACTTACTCAGTTTGATATACTGATGCGTAGATGACGTCTTCGTGAGAAGTCTTTTAATGTTTTTACACCCTGCATATCTGTTATACCACTCCTGTTAAACCTTTTTTTTGGGTGGGAAATCATCAAATGACTTTCTTCCACTCTGGAAGGAGTGGGAGGGCGTGTCAGACTTTTACTGACTAAAACCCACCCGTATTCCTTCAGTTGCCTGTGCCGCGGCCACGGTAACTTTTTCGAACATCCTACGATCCTAGCTGGCATCGGCCTTAGCGGACCCCGTCATTTAGTGGTGACATCTCTTAGAGGCGCGCGTGGAACACGCCCAGGGCGTCTCCTGCGGCGACTAGGGGCGTGAGGGCGCAAAGATTGCCTCTCCCTCACGCGTTCCGCCTCATCTTTCGCGAGCATTACTGCTTCGCAGAAGGTGCTCCGCCCAAGCCGGGCAGACTTCCACCGTATGCTCCACCGTGTCCTCCAGGCGATCCACACAATGGTGATACCCGGGCGTTTCCTCCCGTCTTATACTGAACAGGTGCCTTCCGAAGCACCCGTATCCGGTAAGGACCTGCGTCAGGCGGAAGGTGAGGACGCCGTGGCGCCTCTCCAGCCACTCCTCAAAGAGGGGACTTATCGCCACAATTGTGGTGTGCCCAGCACTTGGTTGCGACAGTCGCACTCTCCATGTCGCCATGAGATTCCGCCGAAGCTCTGTCCACTGTGCCGCGATGTCTTGCGCGAGGACTTTTGCCTCCAGATCCCATGGCGGCAATCTGGCAAGGAGGCTCGCCGCCTCACCGGAGACCGTGCAATATCCCCGGACTAGATGGATGGCCATGACCCTTTAGGACACGTTCAACCAGCGGGCTGGTCGCCGCCTCAAAGAACGCGCCCACACCGGAGCTCCGTAAAGGGCCATGGACCGCACGACCCCCGCGTAGAGCCTCCGGCAGAAGGCGTTTGGACCCCCTAGATTGGGCAGGAGCCGCTTCAAGGCAGCCCCGGCCCGCTCCAGTCTGGGAGCCAAACGTCGGAAATGCTCCACGAAGTCCCAGGTACTTCATCGTCGACTCGACTCCGATGTGAACCCCTCCTACCGTTATTTGGGAACCCGACGGTGGCGCGTTCCGTGGGCTATGAAAACACATGGCCTCGGACTTGTGCAAGGCCACCTCGAGTCCCAGTTGCCGGATCCTCTCGACCTCCTGTAAATCCTGGTACCTCCGTGTTTGCAATGTACGTTTTTGATGTATAAAGTCAAAGTCAAATAATTTATTTCAAATAGGCACTTAGAACTACTGAACGTCAAAAACTTAACAATCCTTTTTTCTTATAAATAAAAATAAATACTCTTACTTAGGCAGAACCATACCGACAGTTAAGTTTTTTTTTTTGACAATATTTAATGTTACTGTTAGTTTGAACACAAAAAGAAAACCATAAAATTATTTTATTCACAACAAATACATTGATTGATTAATAAAATGTGTCTCAAGTCCTGTTTAACCGACTTTGAATTTTTATCGTTTTTTAAGGTTCCGTACCCAAACTACTACAAACAGCTACTAAGCCTACGCCGTCTATCTGTCCGTCTATCTACCACAGGCTTTATTTTTTTTATCCGCATCGGTAGCCTATTTTTTAGGATTCCGTATTCACAGAATAATGTGTCACTTTAACCGCTATCTTACCAAATAAATTAAATAGAAAAAGAAAATAAAAAACAATAATTTGGTGGTAGGGAACCCTTAATAAGCACATCTATGTATATACATAAGTAATATAAATTGAAGTCGCTTTTTGTGATCGTGTTATTCTTCTAAACTGCGCAAAGGATTTTGATGCGGTTTTTAACATAGTTTAGAGAATTTATTCCGGAAGGTTTATGTGTATTGCATTAATATTTAACTTAGATGTAATAAATAAATCGTCATGTTTGACAAGTCGCAAAAACCGTGCGAACAGGCCGGGTCGCTAGTTTACAATAAAAAAAAGTTTACGTAAAGCCTTATTTATTCAAATATCGGCAATAGTTCTAATTTAAACTTTATTACAACGAGGTAATAGTTGCATTGCAATGATTTTCGTATTTTTTTTTATCGTGAATGTGCTCCTTTCTTTAGTGCTCTAGTCCGATTGCATTTGACCGGTTTTTTTTTAAATTTTCAGTTACATTTGTGACATCAAACAGGGGTAACCAAATGGTTCTACATAACGGATTCACATATACTGAAATGAAGGATAAACGAACTAAATGTCGGGTCGTCAGGTGGACTTGTTCGAAAAGGATGCGGTATCGCTGTAAAGCTAAGCTACGAACTCTTGACAATAAAATCATTTCCTCACACGATATTCATAACCATGACTGAGTTTAGGAGTACCTACCTTACGCGAGGTGTACACCTATAGTCCGGCCGTCGAGAGAATGCGTTTTTTACCTCTGTCAGTTTCATACTAACGAATAAGTGTTTTGCGAATTTGATCCTTATAACAACATGAAATTGTCCAACTGAGGAGGACAGGAGGACAGGTCAGGAGCGCATTCTCTCGACGGCTGGACTGTAATCCGTTATCGGCCGAACTACAACGCTACAAAGTTATTGTGACGTGTGGCTACTAGCATTGGAAGTAACGTCGCCATCTTTTTTTGTCAATAAAATTTCTGTGACATAATTTCACAAACGCATACCAACAATTATGTTTGCCCATGTCATTCAGGCGCCAAACATATACGGTTGGAATTCATTTATTTCTAAAGCTTACAAATTACTTGTACAGAAATAAATACTAAAAATTACTTGATTTATACATTTGTTGTCTAGGAGTAGCAAGAGCTTAAGGAGGAACCGCTAAGGTAGCCCGCGAAATTCAAATTTTCTTACGATTTTTGCGATTTGCAGCTCGGTGTCTGGGTGCATGTTGATTAAAGTATGATACGCGACGGTAACAAATATGTATTTACAGAATTATAATATTAGAATTAGTAATACAATTCCTTAAGTTAGTATAATCCTGAAATGGTAAGATTTCATGAAATAGTCATTCAAAAGACTTACTTGGTCTTAGATAGTTGTATTGATGACTTTAATGATTATAATTCTGTAAACTCATATTTGTTACGGTCGCGAATCATATTTCAATCAACATACAACCTAATACTGATCTGCAAATTGCAAAAAACGTAAGAAAATTTGAATTTCGTGGGCTACCCTGGCACTTTCACCTTAAATTGTTAACATTTCGAATATTAAAGAAGGTAATTGTTAACAGTTTTGTATTGTGTCTACCGCCATGCGGTGCGTTGACACGGTCGACGTGCGGTGATTCATTATCTTTGATTTTATGTTTGAGATCTAAAGACTCGTTTACACTAGAGGCAAATTAATTATATTTGTTAAATTAGTTATTATTATTTACTCTATGCTCGTACGTCGTCGACCGACATTTTCCGATCGAACCAAACATTACGTCAAAGAAAGCGAGTGCGTGAATCTAGTTATCGGACGTCATCGGACGATGTCGGTTGACGGATTGGGTGTATCCGAGCCGTAATCATTTTGACGGTCAATTTAATGGGTTGAAGGACACCAAACAAGGCACGATAGAAGTTTTATTTTTATTACGTCTTGTTTAGTGTCCCGCAAAGTGTTAATTAGCTGCCAGAAAGCTCGACTTTTTGGTCTGATGGAAGATGGCTCACCATCTTTTTTCGTGATTTACTACTAAGTAACTACGGGGAACACTCTGTAGTCTTTCTATTTTTTATTGTAAATTCACTGTAAATAAAAAATTTCATAAAGATTAGCAATGTATTTTCTTACTTTATTTATTACCCGACTGCCCCAGAAGGAGTGTAATGTATTTTTTTATATGTTTATATAAATAAAAAATAAATAAATAACAACTTTATTGTTCAAGAGAGCATTACAGAACTGAACTAGCACTTGCCTCCACACTAGGATTCCCTGTGTCGTAAAGATTAGTCTCCTTCTTACAAGATTATTAGGTACTTAGTGGGTAGGTACATACATAGCATCGGTCGATATTTTTAATTTTTCCCTACCTAGTTGCTATCCCACCAATTCGCACTAAGCGTTTCCAAATGTCTTTTGTGATGCGCACAGCAAAGGAGTGGAACTCTCTGCCTGCGTCTGTGTTTCCGAACGCATACAACCCCGATCTCTTCAAAGTGAGAGTGAACTGGCTTCTTCTGAGTAAGCTCGCTCCATCGTTGACTTTGTCTCTGTCACCTCTGACCTAGACTAGAGTCAAGAGCAAACCTATCTGAAATAAAAAAAAAAATGTAACACAACTTCAATAATTACACGTAGGAAAAGCTTAATTATTCTGTTCAGCTATAATTAGCTTGCTCGCATGTTTGCATAACGTAATTCATCTCTGCTTTATTACCCCGAAGAGGTATGATACCTCTTCGGAAAAAAATGTGGTAATGTAGCAGTATGTCCATTGTCCATCCAAACGCCAGTTATATTGAAGAACGCATAAAATGCTAGCATGTTCATACACCATACAAAAAAAAAAAACTAATTATTAACTTATGGATTTGTTTTTTGTTTCAGTTCTCAACCACAACTTTTTCTTCGAGAAATCTAATATGGGGAATCAAATGCTGGTTATTGATGGGTACCGATACTCTCTCATCCGAACTAATACCAGCACGGGTTCTAGAAATCGTTGGAGGTGTGGTCGCCATAGTCTCGGTTGTAAGGCTACTGCAGTTACCATCAATCAAAATTTGGTGGCTATATATCGATGGCATGATCATGCCCGACGGACCAAAGGCAGGGTTAATAAGTATTTAAATAGTTTTTGAACTAAAACCGTTGGGTCTAGAAGTATATGTATAATTTTGCACAAGAACAGGGATGATAACTAAAAATGTTTGGTCCGTCAGGTAGATTATTAAAAAATATTGAAGACGCATTTTTTCTTTTTTTACGTAAGCATAAGATTACGGCGATACATTGAGTTAAAATGTGGCATGACGTCACGCCTTGCTAGATTTTATACTGAGTTGTGACGTAGCGAGCCCCCACTCCCCAACTTTAATGCGTTATATCTAAGTATTTTTTTATAAATCAATATTATGAAAATTCATCCCCTAAAGGGGTTATATGGAAGCTGGTCATTTTTGCCTATGGGAAATCCCATTGGGCACACGGCTTGTGATTATATGAAAATGCACAGAAGGTAGTGAGCTACCTTCTGTGCTTTTTACCGTAGTGGAAACATTAGGCCGTCAGGGTAACGGACGTAGCGGTGCTAACAGCCCAGCGTGGATGTACTGAACCGTCACTTGTGAAGGGACTTTAAATGTATACTCAAAAATTGAAGGGAGGAGCGAGTGTCTGTTTATACCCGACTGCTCTAGGAGGGTAATTTTTTTCGAGAGTATGTATTGGTACCGCAGGCGGGGACAAACAAAAGTTACACCATATTCCAGGTTATTGGTTTGTCCCCGCCTGCAATACCAAAATTCTATAGATTATAATGCTTGTTTTCCTCTTTTCAGTTATATGTTTTTGCAGACGGGTTTTTTGTATTTTTAAATAGTTTGCTTTTTAATACAGTTTTTATAGCAATAATTATCCCACCTAACTATTATAATAATAATTATATAATAGTATTTAATCTCTTTCGCAACTGTAACGTATGATCGAGTAACTAAACTGGTAGAACTGTGTATTCTTAGAAGTGTTACCAATAAGTTTAATAATAATATACTACATATTTTATATACTAATACTAGTAATATACTATACTGAGTTTTAAACTCAAATTATAATTAAGAGATTAAAGATATCCGGGAGGACAGTGTGATATAAAAATAAAACACACCCATGACTTTACATAAACACACACACACCCCACTTGACATGACATGGTATTATAATAATAAATTAAACATACAATACACAAACAATAACAAAACACGCAAACACATGACATGACATGACAGGATATGATACTAAAATATTCCCCACGCTTTGTCACTCCGGCAGAATAACTACCTCCTGAACACGAACTGTAGTGGCCAATATGGAAATCTGTGGACTGAGTGCGGGTTCAAATTGGCCGCTGCAGATCCAATCTGGCTAGATGGGGTTATAATCGACCCATCCCAAACACAGGGTGAGTGTGTAGACCCGACAGAGGATATGCCGCACCTTCTCTCCTGTCCATCGTACACGGCTACCTGCACCCTCCAAGACTTAAATACGGCAAACGACAGCACTGTCTAGCACCCCAATAGCGTAACACACTTTTAATACCAAACCAAAGGATTTTGAAGGAAATTGTTAATCCATCGCTTGATATCATCACTGCACATGTTAGAAAAAAAAAAAACAACGTAAATGACGCAATGAATGTTGTTGAATTGTCAAAATGAAAGCCATTGCCACTGTGTGTTTCGCAATTATTCCGCAAGTCGCTGCGTGCTGGTCGGACAAAATGTAAGTTACCGACAGGTCTAAAAAAAATTGGTACACAAATGGGTAATTTTGCCCCAACTTGGCGATGTTTTTGTGATCAGAGGTAGTATTTATTTAATTAAGTGAGGGGGATTATCGCCAAGTGATACCTAATATTTACCTACTTTCTAGTAATTAGATATGAAATTAAATTGTTTATTCTATAAATAGGATATCAGAATCACTTTTAATAATAAAAATAAGCTAGATGAAGTCAACTTGATATTACTAGGCGATAATCCAGCGGGCGTTTTTATGTCATTGTATCGAAATGGTTATTACTGACAACTGATACCTAATTCACAATAATAAATATTTACCATTCTTAATTAACTATTTATCTCTCTCTACTAAACTACACCTTTTCTAACTCAATATGCTTACAATATATATCTCTATAATATCTCTTTAAAAACATAATATCACGAATAAATCCAAGGAATCTTTGTAACGTTGTTTTTTTATTTATTAAATTTTATATTTTCTACGTATTATAGCTTATTGTTTTAACTAGGTACCTAACTATAATTAATATCTTTAAAAAAATACGTCATTTTTTTTTATTGTACTAACCTTTTTTTCTTTTTAGAAGCGTCGCGATGCCGATACGAGCGGTCCAATCTTGGTAACCCAATGTTGGTGGTTGATGGATACCGATTCTGTCTGCAGAAGAAACGCAGTGATGCAGTAAAGAAGCGGTGGAGGTGCAGTAGCCAACATGCACGCTGCAAGGCAACTGCTATGACTGTGAACGATACTGTCGTCATACTGGGTGCAAATCATAATCATTAGAAGAATGTTACCAGTCATAGGGATTGACTAAACTAAACTTATTGCTGAATTCTCAGACAACACTAAATTTAACTCTAGGACGTTCTTAAAATTATTTCTGTCGCTTCACCTTAATGTGGCAAGTCTGCATGAAACTTAAAATTAAGTTGCGTTCGAGAATTTTGTCGGTCCACCGACCAATCATTAACTAAAACAAGAAATGACACGGGTGCGGTCTGACATTAATTAAAGATAGGTAGACATTAAACACATTTAGTGATCTCTAATAATACGGAAACAGAAACTTCAAAAATAATAAACACTTTAGAAAAACGTTATTTTGTAACGTTTGGTTTAGCCGATGTCCTATTGAAAACGTACCAGTATTCACTTTATTAAACTTTATGTACTGTAAGTCAAGCAACATCGAATCTAGTCACTGATTTTAAGGCTTGAATCATATTTTAAGATAAATGGGAACATTCCAAATCATTCGTGATGTTTATATATCAGCATCATTGTCCTGCCCTTATCTCAATTTTTTTTGGGGCCAGCTCATCATCTCTTTTTCTTCCATACTTCTCTGTAAGTCGTCATCTCGGTAGTCACCCCTTTCTATCCATACTATCTTTCACACCGTCCTTCCATCGTTTCTTTGGTATGTCTCTACTCTTCCACATTCATACTCAAAACTTTCCCTACAACGTTTACCTCATTCCTCCGCATCACATATCCATACTATATCGATGCCTAACAGCCAAAAAGGGATAAGCGACATTTTTTTTGCGAAATCGACTTATACAACGTGTTCCTTTTGATATCCCATAACTCTAGGGGGTCATTTTACTCATCATTGTGAACAACTTTTACTATGGGGCAAAACCCGAAATCGCGAAAAGAAAATTAGGTGTTCCCTACATTTTGACGAGTTATGCGAACATAAATGCAGCTGATTTTTTCATCGCGATTTCAGGTTTGGTCCTATAGTACAAGTTGTTCATAATGATGCGTATAATGACCCCTTAGACTTATGGGATATCAAAAGGAACACGTTGTGTATATATATATATATATACATGGTTAGAATCGGCTTTTGGCTACTTAGCATCGATATACATAATTATATAAGTCGATTTCGCAAAAAATGTCGCTTATCCCTTTTTGGCTGTTAGGCATCGATATGCTTATGGACTACTTCTACCTCATCATCGTCATCTTCCTGCCCTTGTCCTATGTTACTTGGGGTCGGCGCAACACGTTTTCTCTTTCCATTTTCCCCTGTCAAAAGTCACGCTATCATTCTACCTACCTACTACCTGACTACTACCGGACTACTTCTACCTTTGTATTTAAAATTTCAGTGTGTTTTATTCATAATTAGTGATCAATGTACTTAGTTTCTTGTAATCACAAATTGTTAAAATAAAAGTCACATAGCCTTTGCATTTAATGCATGCAATTATTAACAACAGTATTGTTAATAATTAAATATTCTAGTCACTTCCTTAATATAAAAAATGTATTCTCAAAAATCGTATATTTTAATTGAGACTAATACCTAGTCAATGAATAAATTATTTGTGGTGTCACGGGTTTTTCCTTGCTGTTTTCAGCTAAATTGAAATATTGAATCTGTTTTTAATTCTAAACATTTTACTTTTGACGCATCTAACATAACATTACGCCTGTACAGACGGGTCAGGCAGAGGTGTACCCATATTTAATATATATTTATTTTAAAAATGAGATCCAGACTATCTTCACAAGACCGTATGTCTACATTGCTGTTTTCCGACAGGCACTAAAAATAAGACGTTTAGTTTCAGAATATCCGATATGCCAATATGCTCATTCTAACGTGGGGAACCCAATGTTGGTGATAGATGGATACCGGTTCAACCTACAGAAGAAAAGGAGTGATTTGACCAGACAACGTTGGAGATGCAGCTGCCAGCATTTGCGTTGTAAAGCTACTGCTATTAGTATCAACGACCGAGTGGTTGCCCAAGGAGGAAAGCACAACCATTAAGAAATTGGACAGTATTACTTATTGATACTTGTACACGATGCATCTTATGGCGGCCACACACGCTACGTTCCACCGGAGAGGTCTTCCTGTGCTGAATAGCTATTCACAACCATTTGACAGGTTGTCGAATCGAAAATGACAAATTTTCAACTACTAATTTGCCCCCGATAGCGAATAGCTGTCGGAAGAACGTCAGTCGTCTATTTGATTTAAACTGACAAAATATTCGGAATTTGGGTTTGAAAACAGCCTTTAGAAGTCTCTTTTGATAACATTGGTTATTGTTCGATTCGGCACAGAAGCGTATCGAACAGTTGTGAATAGATGTGCAGATGTGCTTGCGCAGCACAGGTAGACAGAGCGAGTATTGAAATATACCTGTGCAGTTTTCTGAACCTGCACAGGTGACCGGAGCAGAATCGAAATCAATTCGTTTGTATGATACCGTACGATATAGCGTAGGGAACCGTGACCGTCCCATACATGCTTCAACGGTCGACCTGCACAGGTAGACCGCGTGGTATGACGTAGCATGTATGCATAATCAGCCTATAATGTTTCCACTGCTGGGACACAGGCCTCCTCTCGGTGAGAGGGAGTGGGCCGTAATCCACCACGTGAGCCCAGTGCGGTTTGTTATATGTCACATTTCTTCAAATTTTTGGTTCTAGGACATGATGGTTTCATCATAATGTTTACTTTCACCGTTCTGTTATAGCCTGCACCTTTACAAACTCAAGTAACTTGCACCGTGTACAAGCGCCATGTATTATATAAAACAACGTATTTACTTCTTGTTAAGTAGAGTCATCTAGTCATTGATGTTAAAAAAAAAAAACTATTTATTGGTGTGAAAACATTCCATAATAATCTGATATAGTTGAGCTAAGCATAACGCTGAGGTGGAGGTAACACATAATAATTATAATATAATACAATACAATATAATATAAAATAATATAATATAATATAATATAATATAATATAATATAATATAATATAATATAATATAATATAATATAATATAATATAATATAATATAATATAATATAATATAATATAATATAATATAATATAATATAATATAATACAATTTAATATATTCAGGTGAAAACAGCCATTGAATCTACAGTTTATTTATTCGCCTATTACGTGGGACTTAAACATTTACGGGCGAAATGTGGGTGTACTATTGATTCATCTCTGCCTAACCCTTCGGGGAATACAGACGTGATGTTATGTTGTTGTTGTGGTATACATAATTTACACCTGCCTTTATCCAAGACTGCGTTATCTACACCTCAGATTATGCTTAACCATAATTATAATATAGTATCTAGTCATAGTACTCGTAAATATAAATTAATCATGTCCAATTTTCGGATTATTCGCAGTAGTCTGTTGACATTGATTATTAATAATATTATCAAAGATTTTAAACTGTTTTTGATGGAAACATTATAAAAAACAGTACTTAGTAAATTATTGTCAGTCCTGCGTCTTGCGTTTTTTCATCATCACGTATCAGCTGATGTGCTGATGAAAAAACTCATTAAAAAACAGATTATAGAAGAGAATGCCATTTTCAATAAAAATCTTTAGTATGTAGGTATATATTATCAAGTTCTACCAACGAACATGCGCTCGCGATAAAGCAGATCGTTTGTGGGTGTGTGTAAGTGTTGGGATTTGAGATGGGGGGGTTGTGTATATGTGTGTGTGCGAGTGTGTAGTGATAATACACAATAATATTGTAGGTTAGTATCGAATTAAAATTATCTACATTAATATCAATTATTTATCAGATCGAACATTGATGTTTATGAGTATAATTAGTGAAAACGTAAATCAAAAGTTAAAAGTTTGAATTGCACCTTATTGATGTAATTCGCTGTTGTGTAATAAATTAAGAAACACATTCTGGTCACTTAATTAATGAGAACATTAGTCATCTTATTATCTAGTCAATGAATAAAATGTTTGATGTGTAATTTATGTGTTTTTCGTTTTGTTTTAGTGACAGATTATGTGCATTAAAAATTCTAGATAAATTTTAAGGAGGTACCGAAGAAATTCGTTTTACAAATATCAGGAAATTGTATTTTCCCAGCATTATTTTATACATTATTGCAACAAATGCATAAGAATCATGTCAATAGTTTAAAGACTACCGAAACTAACGCAGGAAACCAAACATTAGTGATAGATGGGTACATTAGGTACTTCTACAAGTTGCTAAAAATGCGCAGTGATGACATGAAAAACCTGGAGATTAGAGAGCAGTTATGCTTCAAAGCAGTAGCCATTATTGTGGTGATGATGTGTTTTATCAATCTTGAGAACATAACCATGATCGTTAAAGGAAAAACAGCAAAATCGGTTCATTTGTGAAAAAACTAGCCATTTTCCTTCAATTAATAAAAATAAAAATACTTTTGTGTTTTTTCGGGAACTTTTATTCTTGCCATATTGACTATTTAATTAACGATAAATCTCCTATATATACATATTTTCTAACACCATGGTTGATGCATGTTTAATTATTCTATTTACAGGCATAGAAACCTACACCTTTCCTATCAGAACGGTGCTAACAAAACTCTTTTGTTTCAGAAAATAGTTGGAGTATCGTTAAATCAAATGTGGGGAATCCGATATTGCAGATTGGCAAGTACCGCTACTGTTTGCAGAAGTCTCGCAGTGATGCTAGGAAACAAAGATGGCGCTGCAGTAGTCAGCATATACGGTGCAAGGCAACTGCCATCACAGTTGACGAGACATTGCTGACTCGTCTTGGAGACCATAATCATTAAAATGTGTAATTTTAACCATTAAAGTTTTCACCATTTATAAGACAATCATAAGGGTAGGGACAAATCTGCCATCATCTTGATGGCTAAAGCATTAAGTTCGCCTTAGTACCTTTTTTTGAGTGTGAAAAGTTTAAATTAATAATAATAAATCTGAACAAAATTCCGTGAAGATAGAACACTGCCAGAAAATCTATCCAACTTTGCCTCATAAACTACAATGTAACGTAGATATTTAAAGGAAATAAGTAGGTAAGTTATTGCAAAAATTGCAACGCCATACTTGTATAATTTTGTCATTATATTAAAGTTAAACTGCATTTTGTCAAGTTAAATATCATGAATTTAACTTGACAAAATGTAATAACATTAACGTAAACACAACAATATTTATTAACGTAATTATTTTCCTTTATAATATTTAAATAATAAATGTTGTCAAAAAAGGTAAAAGAATACTTCAAATACTTATTAGATTACGTCGTAGAAAATTACTTAGTGTCATATATAACTGTTCTTAGTTTTAGAGTGTGTTGGGGTGTGTGTGTGTTTGTGTAGAACTAGATATTTTGTTAAAGCAGAAATAGTAATTATGAGTGAGTGAAGATTTTTGGTGATACAGGTTGCAAGCAAGTGACCGCTAGTGTGAGGAAGATATGTATATGATGGAGAAGGTACATCTTTATAGTTATCGTCAGCCGTATTTTAACTACTGTGGGCGAGCTATGGGTAGTGTTGGTTATTGCGTAATAGAAAAACCGTGTGCAGTTCAAATCAAATTATAATTCATGATCAAATTAATATTACTAGCTATTCACACACTGTATATACACGATACAACTATACGGAACGCGCGACAGTTTCTAAACGTGTTCACTGCTCGACAGCCACCGACCAACTCTGCTTATCTCCGGTCGACAGGCGTTATGTTGTCGACTGTCGAGCGCCGCTTGGTGGCGCTGGCGTCCCAATTACTTAAATGACGACTAAAGTATTTCCGACATATATATTATAACGGGTGTAAAAATACCCTTAACTAAGCCGAGAGTCACTTATTCTTTCTGTTAATATGATTTTTTTTTTGTACTGGACTATACCGGGAATCTTCTGGTTACGGAAATATTGAAGGTCAAAAATCCAACTTTTTTTATGTGTTTTTGATGAAAACAAATGTATAACTTTAAAATACTCTTACGACCCCTGTACTGTTTCATGCACCCATAAGGACAATATATTGCATGCATTATGTTCTACCGTGAACAGCGAATTTTCACACCAAAAATAAAAGTCGTTTCCTAGTTAATTAGTTTGATGTAGGTACTATCGAATAAACTTACATCTGACCAATTTGAAAACAAAATCCCGTGCACACGATGACCACATCTGTTAGCAAGCGTTACTATAGCGGCCTAGCGCTGCAAGCAAGAATAGTCCTTACGGTGTATAGATGTTCGTTTCTCCCCAATGGTACATAGTGCGTAGATGACGGCTTCTTGATGGGTCTTTTACACCCTGTATTACGTAAGTTACTGTGCGTGTACCGTTAACAACAGTTGCAAGGGCAATGGAACCAGGTGATTTTCAACATTCATTGCATCGGTTGTCGAAATTTATGATAGAAAAGAAATTAACCCCAAAATTCCCAAAAAATACCTCCAAAATTTGTTTCTATAGGTTAAGTAGGTGTAGTGTTAGTACTAGTAAGGATCTTAATTAAAAGGCCACACTGGCTACACAAGATGTAAAAGCAATAATTGAAAACCTCTTAAGGGGGGTCATTGTACTCATCATTATAAACAACTTTTACTATGGGACCAAACCTGAAATCGCGAGAAATCAGCTGTTCCCTACATTTTGACGAGTTAAGGCTCTTGTAAACAGGTGCGACACGCTACGCGACACAAAGGCACCGCTTGTCTTGTCGAGAGATTTTCAGTTATTACAATCACACCTTGTATAATTTATATTTAGTAACTGCACCAAATTTATATGTAGGAGTATATGTAATCAGTCATTTTTCTTCATTAATTAGGGAGACATTATAATCTTAATTATTAAGGAACATAGTTATTATAAAAATCATTAACGTGGATATCTTTAATAGTGTAACAAAATATAGTATTAATGATTTAATAACTATTTTATTATAATTAGTGTGTTAAAATAATTTATTTTTACCTGATAGAAAACATACCTTTCCATTAAAATAATATTACATTATTCTAGTCCACTTTCTAGTCTGATTATTAATTAATCTACCTGATACCTGCTGCGTTGTACCTGAAATTATTCTTTATTGATCTCATATTTTTAAAGGCTGTTACAAAAATAAAATGTATAACGATATTAAAATAACACACATTAAAATAATGCAATAGATTAAACAAACAAACTTATTTAAGATGTAATTCTGTTTTGTCATTTTATCGGAATGATTTAATTTCATTAGAAGCTTTAGTTTCTTTAACAAAATATAAAAATGTAATCACTGTGTAAGTTTGTGTGTGTGTGTGTGTGTATGTTTATTATGTGCACTTAATAAACTTAACGCTCTAGTAATTTTTGTATGATTTAGGTTTAAGTCAATAAATAAATTTATTTGTGATTTATTTGTCTTTAGTTATCGTCATGTTCATAATGTTTTATTTCTGTTACAAAAAATATTCCGAGAAATCTTTTTATTTGATAATAATTAGCGACAAAGACCTACCAGTTTTCACTTCAAAACGGTGAAGGAAAACATCGTGAGGAAACCGACATGTCTTAGAAACAAAATTCGAAGACATGTGACATCTACCAACCCGCACTGGGCCCGCGTGGTGGATTAGGGCCCACTCCCTCTCACAGAGAGGAGGCCTGTGTCCCAGCAGTGGGAACATTATAGGCTGATTATGTTGTAACGATAAATTGAGAAGTACTTACCTAATTATTGAAATTTGATTTTGTTTTAGGTCTACAATATAGTTTTGTGGAATCTTTTAAGGGTAACAAACTGCTAATTATTAATGGGTATCGGTTCTGTAAGCAGAAATCCCGTGATCATCTCAGGAGGAAACGGTGGAGGTGCAGCCACCAAAGTCGTGGCTGCAAGGCAACTGCTCTAACTGTTGACGAAGAACTGATGACTCATTTTGGAAATCACAACCATACTAAACCGATTGGAGTCTATTTTTAACCGACTTCAAAAAAAAAGAAGGACTCACATATGTTAATAGATTATTACGATTTCCAAATAAATATACAATTTTTTATAGACTTATGTATGTTTGTTTTTGTACCAATGTTACATACATTTACTTCAACTTAGGGAACAGTTTAGTTTCATCAAAATCGGTTCAGTAGTTTTCAAGATATGGAGTAATACGTGTAAGTGTAACGGTCTGGCTTATTGATACGAGCTACGGGTGTCAAAGGGAAACATCTAAAAACCTTGGTCAATTTATAGTGCAATATTTACAGCAAAACGATTGGTAAAAAAACTAAAATACAGATCCCAAGACACCGACTTCCGAAATTAAAGATATTTCATAATTTTGAGTTAATTTATTTCTGAAGTCGATTTTTTTTTAAATTACTTTTTTACGCAATGAAGTGGTATTCGGGGTGGAATTGCCCTAAGTCAACCCACTATTCGACGCAACCTAGCTGGGGGGTTTATGTACACTCGCCTCATCATCTGTCTAGCTTTCGGTCGGTGAGGAGAATGAGCGCACGCATCCAGTATATGGTGATTTCACGGCAGATTGCGACATTGTGTTGTCGGATGTGTCAAAACTAGACAGAAACGTGATTATCTTTTGAAGCGGTAACGATAGGGTGAATGTAACGATTTAAATCTTTACACGCGGTGGAATATTTGATTTGAACGGCATATTTACCACATTAATTATGGTCTTTTTGATGAGGAGCTAAGTAATAACAGCCGCACGGGTCGATCCATCAGGTTAAGCTACGCTTGCTGGGGTTGGTTCGTAGATGGGTGACCATCTTTACATACTGAAACTGCTCTGTGCCTCGGAAAGCACGTTAAGCCGTTGGTCTCGGCTGTCATTTGTGGATCTTTGACAGTCGTTACGGGTCGTCAGAAGCCCGAAAGTCTGACAACCAGTCTTACCAAGGGGTATCGTACTATCGTATTATCAGTTACTGAGTTGTGGAGGTCAGATAGGCAATCGCTCCATGTAAAATACTGATATTCAGCTGCATCCGGTTAGACTGGAAGCCGACCCCAACATAGTTGGGAAAAGGCTAGGCAGATTGATTGATTGATTATTAATGTAAAACAACCTTACGTGAAATATGACAACGTCGCTTTTTCTTAGCTTTAATTATGAATGATTGGTATGAATGAAAATGAATTACCTACTCGTATTTTTTAATGAAACTTAGATAGTCTTGATGGTATCTTCGAAACTATGCATTTTTAGACCACATGTTCTAGGACTTTTTGTATTATTTTTACTTATAGAATATAACCCTAGAGTTATGACATCAAAAAAACACGTTGTATATCAACACGTGTTGGGAGACTTTCGTCTCTTTGTGAAGACGATGCTTCATTTAAGAATTGATAAATTAAAATGCTACCGTTACACTGTTTTGTTTCTTGCACCTCATTGGTAACCAAGAACAATAAAACAAGTGTTTTTCTTGTTACAAAAATATTCAGATACGTCGGCGTCGGTTAGCCGATAATATTGAGAATCTTATTGTTTTCCAGGGTCACCAGACATACGATTGAATTTAGTGGAATCCCATATGGGTAACTCGATGTTAGAGATTAATGGCTACCGGTTCTGTTTGCGGTCCGGTGAACATCTCATGAGAAAACGTTGGAGATGCAGCCACCAAAGTCGAGGCTGCAAGGCAAATGCTCTGACCGTTGACGGTGAACTGGTTGCTTATTTTTTAAAACACAACCATGATAATATTTACAAGAAAAATGGATTACTCCTATAGCTGAAAAAAACAATGTTTTGCAGAGAGATTTATAATGATCATAGTATCAGTAGGTATTTCGTCATTAAAATTAAATATTTATTTAAAAGCGGATTTTTTTTCGTTTCAAATATAATATAAAAGCATAATGTCTCTACGAGTTTGGGTGTTTTATTAGAATTAAGTTTAAGTCAATAAATAAAATAATTTGGTACAGATTCACTTGTCTTTTTTAATGTACATAACTAAAGCTTTGGTTTCCGAAGAAAGCGGTGAATGGTCACACAATAAGGTTGTTAGTCCACCGCACCGAATTTACCATGGCTGCGTGGCCTCCGCAGAACGTCAAACGAGCACCGGGATCCCGGCCCCCGAATTTTCATGTAAATCGGCGCGACCGTCGTCGGCTTTTGTTTTGTCTATTATATCGATGGTCTTTGCCCATTTGCCCAGCTGTGGGACAACATAGGTTGAACGGAAAGAAAATCGATGCTGTAGAAGACAAAATGTTATAAATTACGCCATTATGGTAATTTTTCAGAAGAGCAGTTTAATGAAAGCTGAACATTTTAGGGGACAGGAGTTAAACGCAAGTTTTGTAATTGCCCAGCAGTGGGACAACATAGGTTGAACAAAAAAAAAAACGATGGTCTAGAAGACAAAATGTTATAAATTATGCCATTTTGGTAATTTTTCAGGAGAGCAGTTTAAAGAAAGTTAAAAATTGATCGGACAGGAGCTAAACGTAAGTTTTGTAATGCCTATGATCCAGTGCAGTAAAAAAAATCAGATAAATGTATGATATTTTTCAGGATATATGCTAGTTAGATAGTGTGTTGAAAATATAATACAACTAATTTGATACGATAAAAAACCACGAAGTTACCCATAATAATTTCTTTTAACAATTAAAAACCTTACTAATATATACGTACATGCAATCATTCTGATTTTTGTCAGATTATTCTACAAGCAACATATTAACGTTTTAGTCCAATCAATAGATATTTTGTAAATAGAGAATTGCTTCATATTTTGTAATACATTATTAGCGTTTTATCATCGCGCTTCTCTTTCTTTTCTATGCAGTGCGACAGTGACCGCGCTTTAGCTGTTGTCAGATTCTTATCACGTTATAACACAGAAATCTGCAGTGATAGTGTTTATTATATTTAACCACTATTTTAAAGTACTTACTTGCGTTATTTTTCGAAATGTGCACTTTAACATGTATGATGGAAAAATCTGATGTATTCAAAACCATTTATAAATAAATTTTAATTGTTTTTCAGAAGTACAATACTATTTTATGAAATCAGCTTTTGGTAATACAATGTTGGTGATTAATAACTTCCGTTTCTGTTTGCGGAAGTCGAGTGAACATATTTTAAAGAAGCGATGGAGATGCAGTAGCCAAGGTCGAGGGTGCAAGGCCTGGGCGGTGACCGTTGATGACATACTCATTGGTCATTTTGGACAGCACAATCACAACAGAAAGTAATCGTGAATAGGTAAAGTGTGTATGGCAAGAGCGTGTCCGGCATTATTTTATTAAATGTATAAATAATATGTGGAAAAATAAATTAAATTAGCAAGTAGAGGGACTCTGTGCCAAGAAGCCTTCGAAACAATAAAGTCCTTTCCTACAGTAAGTTTTCAGAAAAAGCAGTTGTCCCGCCTTAAAAATGTCACAAAGATGGCAGGCGATTATAGACATTGGAGGAGTCTGAACACCGTATTGATAATAAAGTATGGATTCTGAACCACTGTTAGATATTATCATTTTCAAACGCCTAAGTAAAATTTTAAATAATTTTTTCCGGACATGCTCGTGTAAGAACAGAAGGTAGGCTCCATTCATGGAGCGGATTCATGCAGAAATAGACACGCTTCACTTACATTTGACGTCATCTTGATGAATCATGAAATTAAATATTATTGCCAAGCTGTCCATAGTAATATATATTTATGCTTGAGATTGTACAGCGACCGCAATCGCGTCTGGCATACCGACCGAGATCGCCGTACGTGTACAGTCACAATAATAAAAATCTAACAGTTACGCAAAATTCTAAAACGTTTTTCTTGTGAAATAATAATTGCTACTTTGAGAAAAGATCTATTTCATAAAGGCTCCTGCAAACAGGCGCGACATGCGACACGACACATAGGCACCGCGTGTCGCGTGACGAGCGGTGATAGACACGCCTTAATAAAAACCTTAATATTATCGTTTCGAGGGGCAATTCCCGTAATTTTAAGAACGTTCACAGTCTGGTCTGGTCTGGTCTCAATATGTCAAAAATACCTATGATTTCCCTACATTTTTGAGAAGTTTTTGACATTATATTTTCGCTGAGATGAGATTGCGACTAGATTTTGAACGTTTTTAGTTACGGGAATTAGGTTTTCGGTAACACTACACTTGTAATACCATAAAAAATCATTCTATCAATACTATAGGAGAAAATCGCTTTTGAATCTTGCGTAATCTTGCGTCCATGTGTGCATGCGCCTGTCTTCACTCGTTGTATGGAGCCAGCCTTCTGTATCTATCCATGTTGTGACCAAAATGTGTCCCATTCTGACTTGGAGAACCGACTAGTGGAAAAATATATTAAGACATTGTGATGCAGATTTATAATGACTTTTTTGCGAACTTATTATTGTAAAAATGACTAAATAAATATATTGTTTACTGTTTCATTGTATTTTACTATGCATTTACTAAGCGTGCAACTACTTTAATAGCGTACAAAATTTTACTGTAGAGGCCTCTACGCTTTCGTAGGCCGAAGCGTAGCACCTCGTAACACCATCTACGGAGTACTTCTTGTTTAATATTTTTGTCTGCCTTCGTTTAAACTTTAAAGTCCTTAAACTCAATTACTTCTTAATAACTATCACAAGTTTAATTCACAAAGGAAAGAAAAGAAAATTTAAATATTTTCATTTTTATAGTGTTGACTGGCTTTGTTCTATGGCGAAAGCACCATGACAGACTCCCTCTGTGGTTGATCTTGTGATCACCCTTTCTTTCATAGTTTTTCCTTTTCCTCCATTCCCACTCCACACCACACCTATAATTGAATGGTTTTTAATGTACCATTAAACAAAAACTACAAAATGTGTTCAAATCTCAAATAATATTATAACTGAAATTATATTTTGTACCTAGATCTTAAGACATTTGGTCAATATTTTAAAACTCGGTGGCGCAGGTATTTTTTATTTTATTTGAGATGGGTTTGCTCTTGACTATAGTCAGAGGTGACAGAGACAAAGTCGATGATGAAACGAGCTTACCCAGAAGACTCGCTCTGAAATGAACGGGGTTGCTTGCGTTCGAAAACACGGACGCTGGTAGAGAGTTCCACTCCCTTGCTGTGCGCATCACAAAAGACATTTGGAAACGCTTAGTGCGAATTGGTGGAATAGCAACTAGGCAGGGATGGTAACTTGCAGTGCGTCCGATGGTAGAAGGAGGCCGGCGGAATGAGGTCGTGGAGTTCTTCAAGATTTCAATGTTGTGGTCAATATTTTAAAACAAGATGGCGCTGGCATTTCCTAGCTGACTAATCCTCAAGGAGAAATGTCATAACAAACTCAGAGGTTGTCAAGAAACAAACTCTTTTAGTGTCAATTTCACCAATGATGCTAAACGCGATCAGTACGTCTAAACAGCGTTCAAGAGCTGTCAGTGTCATTATTCCACAGCAATTATAACACTGACAGATCTTAAACGCGATTTAGATGTGCTGATCGCGTTCAGTTTCATTGGTAAAATCCGCCTTTAAAGTCCAGACATTATACTTAGATATTATGTGAGTCTAACAATGCAGAGTTAAAAGCATTATAACTAGGTACCGATGCCATAATCTTCCCGTCGTTCTTAATATTCTAATTACTATTATTTTTTGGTTTCTAGATCTTTTAGATGGCTCGCAGTTTTCATACGGCACGACGCTCAGGGGCAATCCATTGATTATATATAACGGTTATCGATATTGCAAGATTCGAGACAATAGATCAGAGTCGTTGAGGAAGCGGTGGCGATGTTCAACCCATCACAACCATGGATGTAAAGCAGTGCTGTATACCATAGAACAGAGTGTTGTCGCTTTAAAAAATGATCATAATCATTGAATTTTTAGAACAGATACAAGTTGGGTTAGCAAATCATGTTATGTCTAGCTAAAACGAGTTCAGACTATGTTTACGTAAAGCGTAACATGGAAAACGGTTACCTTTCGCAAGCGCTGTTTTAACGCCGCGGTTTTTTCTTTAGTCATTTTTGGATTTTCAACTTTCGACTCAATGCTGAAAGTTGAAAATTGGTTGGATTTTGGTTGAAAAAGCGCCTGTGCGAATCAAAGCTAAGTCATGTTTTGTTTTGGTTGATATAGTCCGTTCGCGTCGCAACAAATAAGAAAGCTAAGTTCACAGTGACCAGTTGATGGCAGATCTTTCTAATTTGTTGCGACCTAATTGGTCGAGGGGCGGGGCTAGACCAGCGGACAACGATGAATCACTATTTTCTTAACGCGAACGGACTATAGTTATATTTTTATTTATTGTAATAGATTTTTTTTTGTTATTGACTGGGTACAGATTTTCTTTCTACATGTAAGAAAATAGCTCCAATAATTTATCCAATATAAAAAAGTATTATTTATGTCATGAAGTACAAAATTAAACAACAGTCGTCGCAGGCATCAAACGGCTGCTTGGGCGTCGAGCGCGCTCGCACGCACTAATTTATATTTTAATAAGCTATTAATAAAGTTAATTATTGAATGTCAAAAATCGTTTGATTTTAGCCTTCTTTATTTATTTTATTATTTATGTACACACAGTAAAATACATACCTAGAGATACGACATAATTATAATTTGAATACAAAGGTAACTACTGCTTATTTCTTTAAAATCTTTTTCCAGTAGACCTGCGAAAGGATAAATGAAAATGAAATGCAGACAATAGTGTGTGTGTGTGTTCTTTCTAACTTTTTTTTTGCTCGGCTCCTAAGGATCGTAGCGTGATTAAGTAGCCTTTAACCTTCTTCAAGAATTGGGCTATGAAATGCAAACAGATTTTTTCAAATCTGATTGGTAACCACAGAAATGAGTAACTTTAACCAAAAAAAAAACAAACTCTTCAGCTTTATTATATTTACTAGCTTCTGTGGGCTCGAACCTATTGTACCCATTCCGTTCAACCAACTACGCAGGTGGCTACAAGAGTTCACCCACACACAAGCGGAGAAATGGTGGGCCTCGGCACCGGGCTGCAGGCAGTCCAGGGAAGCTATGCCATCATTAGATGGCAGGCTGACCGGCCGCTTATTACGCCTAGACAGGGACGGCCTGCGCCTGGTGGCGGGGACCATCACGGGACACTGCTCGCTAAACAAACACTTCCACACAATAGGCATAACGGACAGTCCTCTGTGCAGGGCATGCATGGAGGCTGAGGAAACCGTTGCGCATATGCTCTTTGAATGCACAGGCGTCGCCCAGATCAGAACAGAAACCCTCGGGTCACCCAGATCTTTCAAAGACATCCTAGACAGACCAGAAAACATAATCAAGTTCTGGAGGGAGGTGGGCTGGTTGGAATAACCGCCGACGGCCGCCATGGCCCACGTACAATGGTCCACATGTAGGACTAAGTGCGGAAACCAAGTCCCGTAACATAGAACATAGAACATAGAACAGCCAGATTTGAACAAAACTCCCTCGTCCCCCGACCCGCCGCGTTGCATCGCCCGCCCACGCTATTTGTTCACAATTTCATGGGTTTTTTTTTGCGCAGAATCTAATTTTTATCTAAAATAAAAGATTCCTAAGTTACTCCTTATAACATCAGCTATCTGCTAGTGAAAGTCCAGTCAAAATCGGTCCAGCCGTTTCTGAGCCAAACCGGAACAAATAGACATATAGATAAAAAAAATGTTTTTTGTTATATGTACCGTATATGCTTTGTAAGGTGCGGTGTTTAGGGTAAATGAAACTAGTGAAGGCCCGAATAAGACTGACTTATATTTCATACAATAGTGCATATAAATGGTTACAAAGGTGCATAGATTATAATAATATAGATCTTAAAGTAGGTAATTAATACAACCCTCACATCACCGTACTAATAGAAAAAAAAAAAAACATTTAGGTTTTTTTTTTTTTTTTACACATTTTATGAAATTATGATACATAATAAGGCTTTGTTCGATTTTTATGAACAATGTCTTTTTTTCCAAATTGATTAATTATTTCTACGTTTGGTGGTATATCTTTTACAACTTTAAAAGGGCCTGAATATAAACTGTCCAATTTCTTACATGATGTTTCATTTTTAACTAATATTAAATCATTTTCTTCATAGTGCACAGGATTAACATTTTTATCGTATACAATCTTTCTATTCAACTTACTTTTCAATAGATTCTCTCTTGCTTGTGTTTGTGAAAGTTGCAATCGGTATTTTAATTCATGTGGATAGCTGTCGTAATTATATAATGGATCTAAATTTGTTGTCAGATTGCTAGGGAGAGAACATTTCTTACCAAAAACTAACTCGTATGGAGTGAATCCTGTTTCTGTATGTACGCCTGTGTTATATGAGAAACACCAAAAAGGAATCCACTTACTCCACATCTCTGGATGGTTTTCTGTTTGAATACGCAAAAATGCATTTAAATTTTTGTGAGTATTTTCCAATGCTCCTATTGATTGGTGATGGTATGCTGTAGAATTGAGTTGTTTTATGCTTAATAGTTTACATACCTGTTGAAATATTTCTGAGAGAAACTCCTTTCCCCTGTCTGTCGCTATTACTTTCGGTACACCGTATCTGAGAATGAAGTTGTTGACAAAACATCTCGCTACTTCTTCTGATTTTTTAGAAATTAAGGGATAACCTTCTACAAATTTTGTAAGTTCGCATTGCAAAGTTAAGACATACGAAAAATTATCATTATCTGTTTCCAAAGGACCTACCAAATCTAGAAATACTTTTTCAAACGCAGTATTAGCTGTACTAGTAATCACCATGGGTTCCTTCTTAGGTATTGAATATTTTTGCCGCTGACACTTATCACATCGCCTTACAAATTCCCGAACATCATTATCAATGCCAGGCCAATAATAGTATTTCTTTATATTATTTGACATTCGTCTCATACCAGCATACTAGGTAAGAGATGAAAGTCATTTAAAATAACTTTTTTATCGTCTTTATTCTCTATACTTTTTACATCACTCAAAATACATAAGCGCGGTCCGGACCTACTTGTATTATTTTTTATTGTTGTAGTTAACTTTTTTATAAAATCGTCGTTGTCTTTATTTTTTAATATATATATTTCTTTTAATTTTAATTTATTGCAAAATTCATCTAACTCTCTCACAAAGTCGTCTCGCGCCATTTGCGATTGAGAACTTAGGAATTTCACGTAAATTGTAGATTTATTTTCTGCATAACAGAATATTTTATTTTCTTTAGTTATAACTTGCATTTTCTTTAAAATTCGTAATTCCTTAGCGTCAATAAATTTTAATTCTACTGATTCTTTAGGTCTGATATGAGTACTTACGACTTTTGGTTGATCAGGCCTCAAGTCTGAAATATTCATATCCACCTTTGAATTAATTTTATTTAAATTTCTCACTTGTGCTCTTGTCATGACGTTCATTAAACTTTCATGCATTTCCTTTAAGTCTTTTAAAGTAATTCTAGACAGTGCATCTGCAGCTGCATTGTCAGAACCTTTTACATATTGCACTTCAAAATTATATTCCTCTAAAGTCATTCTAAATTTCATTAGTCTGCTTGACGGGTCTTTCATGTTAAATAAATATACTAATGGCTTATGGTCCGTAAATATCATAAAAGGTTGACCATACAAATATGGACGAAAGTATTTTACAGCCCATACTATTGCAAGTAATTCCTTTTCTATTATAGGGTAATTCTTCTCGGCTTTATTTAAACTTCTGCTAGCGAAAGCTATCGGTCGTCCATTATTATTTGACAAAATTGCTCCTATAGCATTATTTGATGCATCAGTTTGAACAATAAAACGATTTTGTTCTGAAAAGTCAGGATATTGTAACACTGGCGGACGAGTTAAACTTTGTTTTAATGTTTCAAACGCATGTTGACATGCCTCACTCCATTCGAATGGTACACCTTTTCTAGTCAATGAATTTAAAGGATGAGCTATTTCAGCAAATTTTGGTATAAATTTTCTATAGTAATTAGTGAATGCTACAAATCTTTTTACTTCTTCTGTGCTTGTTGGACATGGATAATTTTGAACTACGGTGATTTTTGCAGGGTCAGGCATTATACCGTCACTTGAAATAACGTGTCCCAAGTACAAAATCTGTTTCCTAAGAAAATCACACTTGGCGGGGTTTAATTTTAAGTTAACGGTCCGTAATCTTTCAAAAATATCTTGTAAATTTTTATTATGAGAATCTAAGTTACGTCCAAACACTATTAAATCATCTAAATATATTAAACATTTTTCATAATTTAGACCGGCCATTGCTATTGTTATCATTCTTGAGAATGAACTGGGACTGGTTTTTAAACCCATAGGCATACGTGTCATCTGGTACTGACCTGAATGAAAAGCTGTGAACCTTCTACTATTTTCCTCTAATTTAACGTTATAATAGCCTTGGTGTAAATCAAGATGTGAGAAGTATATGCTACCTGACAGTGATTCTAAAATTTCTGTAATATCCGGTAATGGGTATTTATCGTCCTCTATGCAATTATTAAGTTTTCGGTAATCTACTACTAGTCTCCATTTATTATCTCCGGTTGAATCTGATTTCTTCGGTACCAATAATATTGGACTAGACCAGTCGCTTTTACTGGGCTCTATAATACCTTCGTCTAGCATTTTATTAATCTGTCGTTTTATTTCACTTTTATGAGATTGTGGCAAACGGTATTGTTTTGAAAATACTGGCGTCGTATTTGGTTTTACGGATATAGTATGAGTGTATACATTTGTAGTACTTAATTTGTCTTTGGGGAGGTAAAATATATCGGAATATTTCGCGCAAATATTTTCAATGGTTTTTTGTTCTTCGTTATTTAAATGTTGCAATTTTAATTGAGAAAATAAGGTTTTAACCCTGTCTGCGTTATTTTGCGTTTTTTCATAATTACAGATGTCAAATTCATTAAGTTTTTTAATGTTAGGTTCTATTTCGGTTAGCGATATATCTTCTTCAGTAACGTTTAATATTTTAATAGGTATTAGTCCGTGTTTAGGAGTACCTATAGAACTTGCTAAAAACACACCATGTGTTAGTTCTTTTGAAGATACCACGCAATCCTCATTAAAGTTCGTTTGTAAATAGTGTATAGACTCGCTCCTCGCAGGCACATTAAAAGTATCAGTATATTTACTAACGAGTGGAAAACAAATAGTTGTCCTATCCGTATATAATGTTAAATTACTTTTATTAAAATCTAACTGAGCCTTATATTTATTTAAAAAGTCACGACCTAAAATTCCACCTCCTTTAATAGGTAAGTTATGAAAAACATAAAACTTCTGACTAATTGTTTCACCATTTAAATTGAATTGTAAATACAAGTATCCTATTGCTTGAACTCTGCCGCCTAAACCGTTTATGGCTACATTCTCGTTATGGATTGGAATGCCGCATTCGAGAGCATGTTTATATGTGCATGCTGACACCGATGCTCCAGAATCTACGAGAAAATAATGATTGTTAATATTACGTTTACGTAATGCCGAGCATAAAGAAATATAACAATGACTGTCACTAGCTAAAATATATTTATTATTATCATTAATCACGAAAAAACTGATTGGATGTTAATTCTGATTCTGAGCGTATTTGATCCGAGTTATTAAGAATATTGACGTCACGCTGTTTAGGTATCCCTTGATTTCTCATGTTAGAATAATTAAAGTTACCTCTTTGCCATCTGCGACTGCTAGTTCCTCCTCGAGTCGGCTGCCCTCGTGAAGTGGAACGGTATCGCTGATGCTGCCCTCGCGCTTGACCTCTGTATGCATAGAAGTTTCTACCTCCACCACGATGAGCTCTATAAATATTTGAACGGCTTCTGTTGGTATAGAAATTATTATAATATGGTCTTTTATACATACCCATAATTTCTTCATGGGGAGTTGCTGTCGATGCCTCCTCGTCCTGAGCTGCCTGAACTGCATCCTTCAATGATCTGTAATTTCTTGCAGAAATAATCGTACTTAATCTACGATTTCGCAAACCATCGGCAAATTGTTTAATCGCTATGTTTTCATTAATTGGTTTTAATATATTATAGTTCTGTTCATTGTCGTTGGCTTGCGTAATCGTTAGATCAACAAATAATTCCGTAATTTCTTTCCCGTAATCAGCAATCGACAACTCATTTTGTCTCATTTTTAATAATTTATTTTGTATTGCCGTTGCAGCTTTCTTAGACAATAGCACTTTTTTCATATCATCAATTAAGCCATTAACAGTATCATACTTTGCATTTAACTTTATCTTGGCTTCCTGTGAAAGTCTACTTTTTAACACAAAATTGATTAAATTTTGTTTACAAGCGGTATCCTTCAGTAAAGAGTTATAGTATTCTATGTTATCAATTAGCTGTTTTATGCTAACTTCATCATTTGTCATAACCGGTAAAAGGGTCAAGGCAGTTTTCAAATCAAAAGTATTCATATTTGATGACGTCTCTAAAATATCACTTTCACACAACAATAAAATATCCTCGCGTAAATCTATAAATTGACGACAACAATTTTCTATTAATACAATATCTTGGGCGCTATAATATTTATTCTTAACATTTTCTCTAAAATCAATCAACCAAGTTTCATACTGGTTATAAATTACATCAACCTCAGTTAATTTATTTTCTAATACTCTTTCGGTCCTCCTTTTCGGTCCTAACTTTATTAAGTAAACTCTAATCTTCTTTAAATCATTGTATAAATTTAATATAGTATCCATACCTCATTACCACCATAACGTAGACGAATTATAATGTTATTGTAGTACATTGTTAAACATTAGTATAACTTTATATGTATTATAATTAAACACCGCACGCAATTAATACCAAAGTCCAAAGTTCAATCACCGCATCGTCCTTATTTGGTAAGAGATGTATTGGAATGTGAACGCGATTAAAATATGATTATTTTTATACGATTGATTATATTTTTATAGTGAAACACTTACGAAACGCACTTTTATTAGATTTTTTTTTTACACTTTTTTTTTAACACTTCTTAACCACTTTTTTATACCATTTCTTCCTCGTATTGTTTTGAAGATGGCTCCGTGGCTCCCAACCGCATGCGTCGACGGAAAAGAGATCTCCTCATAGCTGTCCTATTTATCTCATTGGTGATCCATTTTTTATGGCACCTTTTATACAGCCGATATATGAAGCCCAATATGCCGAATAGTAGTATAAGCAGGATACAAGACAGAATAATGTTGGATGTGGACATGTGGAAGCGAAGTTCGTCTGCTGTAGCTTGGTTACTGCCAGCCGCCGCGTTTTGAACAATCACGGTCTCCTCTTTAGATTGCTGCTTGCCCATCTTCGATGATTATTATGGATGTATTTAGGATGACTGGTACACTCGCGGTTACGTGTAGTCCGTAAGCACAATAAATCAGCAATCGTCCCATTTTCACTAATATTCTTAGTTGCTTATAGCCTGTTATTAAATTACTCAGTCACACTCAACGTCTCATGTTCGCGAAGCGCGCCTAGCTTCCTTTGGCAGGGTCGCCATGTAAGGTGCGGTGTTTAGGGTAAATGAAACTAGTGAAGGCCCGAATAAGACTGACTTATATTTCATACAATAGTGCATATAAATGGTTACAAAGGTGCATAGATTATAATAATATAGATCTTAAAGTAGGTAATTAATACAACCCTCACAGCTTCATATGCATTTAGTAAAAAGCCGTTATTTTAATATTACAAACAGACACTTCAATGTTATTTATTTGTATGTATAGATGTATAAATACGGTTTGGAAAACACACAAAGCAAGCTATTATTATTAAAAGCTTGTTTTGTGTATCAATGAGCGAAAATGTAAAAACTTTTTCAAATTCTCACTTTCAATCAGAATGTCGGCCTTTAGTATGTATGAACTGTATTTAATAACTACATGCCTAATTAATCAAATAAAATTAAAACATCCTACCTTAACTAAAACTATTAACAAACTAAAATATGGCGTCGAAAAATTCCTCCGCATCGCCATAAATCCAGCCCTTGGGTCGCGGGAAATGTCAACCAGCCGTTTGGAGATTTCGTTATTTTGTTAAAGACCTACTGCTTACATTTTTATCCCTTGACTGTACATATTTTAATACAGTACATGGTGATGTGATTTTGTTTCAGTCACGGTTTCGGTTCATCGGACAAGATTCTGCCAACTTTCTGAAAAAGATAAAAGACTAAAGCGTCTTGAACAAAAGAAACTTAGTACTCGTCGTGCTCGAGCACGATTAGATCAAGAAGCCCTTGAAGAAAGAAAAAGAAAGGACAGGGAAAAGTATCATAGAAAGAAAGCAAACGGAGAAATCAAGAGAATATCTGACTACAGCCCTACGCGACAAAGTCATATTAGGAAAATTTGGCAAGAGAAAGCAAAACGAAGACGTGAAAGAATAAAACGGAATTCTTAAACATTTGTTTAAGAAAACTAAGCTTTAGAGTGTTTAAAAATGGAGATTTAAAAAGCGCGGGAACGAGTGGCACACTTGAGTGCCAGCGCCGCTTGAAGGTTGCCGGCGATAGGCAAACATGAGAGCCAGATTGTTTTGGATGGTTAAAAAATTGTGTGTGTTGTGGGTAATTATCGTCTAAATTATATAGTTACTATGTGTTTTCTTATGGTTTTTACTCTCCTCCCTCACGCACTAGTGCCTACTTAAAAGAGCTTTGGGTAAGTGACCTACAGGTTGTAAGTTCAAAATGGTAAGAGCGAGTAGATTGCGGCGACAACGGGGCATTATAATGAGCTGCTCTGAAGCACTATTAGAATTTACCTGATGACAGTATTTTTTTCTCATGAAGCGACACGTGCTTTTGATACTTGTGGTGTACAAACACGCTGTGAATGTGTGTGTGAGCGCAGGAGCTCTCGGTATCGTCCGAGACAATGGCGAACTCAGAGGTGTGTGGATGCGTGTGCGTGTGTGTGTTTTGTGCTGCCGCTACTCGTCTTTACGCACACATTCACAGCGTGTTTGTTTATTATAAATTAATTTGGAAAACGTCCTTTGCATTTAAAAATTTATATCTCTAAAATAACAGAATCTCTGATTAAATGAGTAGGAAATTTTGGTAATAGATAAATAACATACTCTTCAAGAATCAACTAAATTATATGTCATAGCATAGTATATATATTTTTTGTAATTTTTTTTCCTCATTTATTTCAGTGAAACAAGGACTAACCTTCACGACACGACGCGGTTCCAAAGTATTAAGTTTCAAAGGACACACATTTAGCTTAAAATTTGATATGGGTTACAAAAAAACATGGAGATGCTCAAAACAAAGTGCTTTAAGATGCAACGCTTCTATTTTGACGATTGACGACTGTATAGTTAGGGAAAAAAATGAGCATAATCATAATTGATACACTACTGGGCTACTAAATCAAGCCGGGTGCACCCTGTATATTTACATGTAATAGTAGAGTCAAAGAAGTTTTTATACAGTCCTGAAGCAGTCATACTGGCCATCATTTTGGTGTCATCATTGTTCCAAACTTGAATTCACGAACATCTAAAAAGTTTCAGACGTATATACAAAAAATGCAGGGTGGCTCGATTCAAGGAGCCTACTCCGAAGCGTAAATCCGAAGTATCGGCCGAATGTTCGGAAGTTTTCTACTATTTTTATTATTATTCTTTGAAGTTTTTTTTTTCTCTTCAAATTGAGAGTGAACAGGCTTCTTTTGGGTATGCTCGCTCCATCGTCGACTTTGTCACCTCTGACAGAGAGTCAAGAGCAAAAATTTTGTCTGACAAAAATAAAAATTACGAAAAATAAAATGTCTAATTAGTGATATTTTAACATTTAACCCTCCTATGACGTCCTGCAAGGAATACGTCGAGTTACCAGTGACACCCTGTATATATGTACGTTGGTTTCAAAAAGTGGAATCTATCATTGATATGTTATAAAGTGCTGTGATTATTGTAGGTGATTTGAATTTGAACATCATCATCAGATAATATTTTATGTTACTATTGTTACTTTTAATGTGTTTGTGACCTGACTGAGAGGAATAACGTGATGAAGGAGCGTGGAAGCAAGTTGGTTGTAGTGTTGGTGTCAGATTGTATTAGCTGTGTTGATGTGGCAGAGATTGATGGTGGAGGTCTTGTACCACGTCGAGACGCATATCATCCGCCATTAAATATTTGCTTTACACCAAACAATACAATAAGTCAATTGAGTTCTGAAAAAAAAATCCAAGTAACCTTGACATACACAGGGATTGGAATTTTTACAGAGGAGATTTAAACTGATGTACAAGCTAATATCTGAAGAATGGCAAGAGGTGATTTTCGCTCACGACGTTGATACTGCTGTAGAATATTTCTATAATATCTTGTAACGGTATTTTTGATGAATGTTTACCAAAAAAACAGTACAACAATTAACTTTTCAACATTGACAAATATAGTGTTATATCTTTTAATCATGCACATAATTCTAGGCATATACCTACAATACTTTCTTGGCGAGGAACCAATCGCCAACCATCAACCATCCGCTGGATGCGAGAAGCACAGAACCGGTCAAAGTGGCGATGCTTGGAGGAGGCCATGTCCAGCAGTGGACGTCTTTCGGCTGAAATGATAATGATGATGAGGAACCAATAGCGCGGGTTCATTCTGTGAAAGATCCCGCGTACAGTTCGAATAGAGACTGATTTTTGATCATCACATGAGGACTCTCGCTGCTGAATCATACCGAGACTAGAATTTGTTATTCGTAATATGCACGAGTTTAACAGTCCACTGGCCATTAACCTAGTTTGCAAGGAGTAAGCTAGAAGATTTGGAACCATAATGAAAGCACTTACGCTTTGCTTCTTGACAAAGTCCAAAAATACCTTTCTTAGATTTGTATACAAGGTGTAACAGGACGATTGACATTCCTTTAAACCACGTAAAGAGAATCATGTTCTTTACCCGTATACAAAAAATCAATCGAATCCAATAAATACTTTAGCCACAGGAAATTATTTTTAATTTTCTTATTTTCAACATGATGTAGATCCGAGTCCATAATAATAGGTAAACATTGCCGCCGCCGCACCCCGCACCCCGCACCGCACCGTTGGTCAGTGACTTTCATAGATAAAGCGTGTTTACTTTTTATGCAGTTGATTCTGCTATTTATTTTGTTTGAAAACTGCAATTTTTTAATTTTCCATTAACTACTAATCTTCGTGTTTTAAAATGTTTCGATGGACTAGTTCTGTGCTCGTTTTAATTTAATGTCTAACGTCCAGATCCACATTGTATAAAAACCTCTTCGGATACTACCCATTCCTTTATCATACAAAATGTTTACTTGTTGTACAAAATTTTAATTATCTCGAAGAATGCCGTGAGTGCTTCCCGCTTGTCTCTGCTTCAGTCCTATTGCCAGGAACTGGTGGCACAGTTAGTAAAGGCTTTTTGTCCCTGTTGTGCCCAAACAACAACTCAGGCCGCGAAGTTTATGAAAAGATGGATGAAAGATAAATATATAAGTACCTATAAATAATGTTTTTTTTTTACATTTATTACATTTTATTTATTTTTAAAAGTAAGTGTGACTTACTTTGTTTGTAATTTTGTTATTTTCTCGTGTTAACATATAATTATATTTTTTAAATTATATTTTGCCTTTAAACCTACACAAGTCTTAAGTAAGGGAGTACGTTACATTTATAATACATTTCAGTTTGTAAATGGTCATGTACAACGCTTTGGGATTAATTTTTCTGTAATGTTGTGCATGTACACTTAAATAAATAAATAACTACCGGATCGTGCTTAGGTATGTGTTGGTAATTTTTTAAATAAATATAAAAAGTTTTTTTAAGACAAACAAATTATTTTTTTATTTCCATTAAGATTTAAACACCTCTGCTCTCTCTCTTTTTTTTTTTTGGATGGGAAATCATCAAATTACTTCTCCCGCTCTGGGCGGAGCGGGAGGGCGTGTCAGACTTTTACTGACTAAAACCCACCCGTCTTCCTTCTCTTGCCTGTGCCGGGGCCATGGTAACTTGTCTCTCTTGCCATTTCATTCTATAAATTTGTAACATTAAAAAAACAGCTTAACGTGTTACAGGTTTGCAATTCGTGATGACACAATATGGAAACCGGCTCCTACTACATCGAAATCACACTTATTCCTACAAATCTCGGAATGGAGCAAGAGTTATATGGCGCTGCACAAGATATTGTTCACGAAAATGCAGAGCTGCTATCTACACTCTTGAATATATGCACATTATTCGCATTCGAGGAGAACATAACCACGACCCACCTCGACAGAGTGAGAGAAATTGGAAGATGGTGACGCCTTAAGGTTAATTCTCAACGGTAGCTCTTTAAAACGAAAGGGACACTATGGGCAAGTTTCACAGGTACTGCAAGAGACAATTTTTTCTTGACTGTGACGAGCATTGTAATTGTACACGGGTATTAAAATGCTATGTATTTTTTTTTTCAATTAAAATTTATATGTACTTATTGAAATATCTTTTCCATCATACACATTTTTACCGTGTGCTTTTTTTCCAATATGTTTAATAATGTTTGGTTCTGAGTTCGAAAGAGTTCTTTTTAAAAGCACCTATTATTTAGAGACATTACAATAATATAATTCTGCGGTCAGGGTACCCTCTATTTTTACTTCATATGCATGCTACACTAATTTCTCATTGCTGTCGCAAAATGAAATGTACTTTTGTATGTTTTTATGAACAAAAGATTTGATTAAAAAAAAAATTTTTTCAGCTGCAGCAGCAGAACTAAAAGGCGGATTAGCCGGTACTTTGACTAATTCCATGTTAAGTAATGAGTACACCTATGATATACACTCAGAAAGGAATATAAATGACACACCTCATGTAAGTTGACGCTGTAGGCATCACTGGAGGTGCAAGAGTGTCTATTACTCTGTCGATGGGATCATCATAAACTGTCTTTTGGCAAAACACAATCACCATTATATTAGAAAGTTATTTAAATGTCTTGGTAATGGGTCAGACACGCACCAACAAAGATGTAATTAAATTGTTCGTTGTTACATTAGATGTCAACCTTTTGGTACTCGTAACTGTCGTTAAAATGTGGTTCCTGTTCATGCTCATATTTTCTTCTAAAGTTCTCGATGGGTATCCAACATTATAAATAGTAAATGTCGATGTTATTATGGTAAATGTCATAAAAAAATGTTGTTCGTGTTAAACACTCATGTTTATCTATAGCTGTCGCTGTCAACCCAATTAAATGGTAAGCGTCATTAAAACGTTGTTCGTAAAGGCGCTCCCTCACCAGAACATTCGCCTGTAATGTAACAATCCAAGATTCCTTAAGATTGGCATTCATGTTACTAATTGTATCACGGGTACTCCCACTCACCACATTTACCGTATTACAGGCGAATGCTCCCGGTGAATGTAATGTTACAAATTGTATCATTACAGGTTGCGTACAGTAATCCTCGGTTCTCCTCGCTCACTGATGTAATGCTCGAATCTGAACTGTTACATTATAGGCGAATGCTCCCAGTGAGGGAGCGCCTTAATAGTTCTTAGTGTTCTTAGTACATAAGTGAGCTTTACCGGCGAGCTATTGAGGCAGTGGTAAACCTCGCCTTTTAGGGCATCAGCTACTTTAGTGTTTTAAGTAATTAATCCGTGTATCTAGTCTTTAGTGACAAAAGATTGTTTGTAAATATCAACCATAGTTTTAAAATTATTAATGTAGTAGGTACGGTAGGCGCTCGGTAATCCGGCGCTCACTAATCCGCCACGTCCAATAGTCGGCGTTTTCTAACTTAGCTTTCCTACTTTGTAATCTAACAAAAAAAATTACCGCGTAATCCGGCACTTTGTATTACACTTTTGCATTACTTATTATTACATCCAGTACTATAAACGACAAGGAACAATGCGCCCGCTCTGTAATCGAGTGCGCGCATTGTTCTTTGTAGATCTGCAGTCTGGTTCATGACCTTGACAGATAAAAAAGTCTCATTTCTCTTTTGTGCGTAGAAGCATCATTTGAACAAAATGCGGACAAAAAACGTAAACACGAAACTCTGAGTTTAACTAAAAAAATGGAAGTTTTACGAAAGTTGGACAGTGGAGAAAATCAAGTGAAGTTAGCTGATGAATATGGCGTAGGGCGTGCAACAATTTACGATATTAAGAAGAATCGTGAGAAGATCGAAAGCTTCGCTAACACAGCTGACTCTGAGATGAGCTCAAGACAGACGCTTAGGACTGGAGAGTATCCTCTTATGGAAGATGCATTGTATTCGTGGTTTCTTCAGGAGCGACGCCGTAATACGTCTCTAACAGGTGATCTTATTCGGCAAAAAGCTTTAGATTTTTATGAGAAGATTTATAAGAACGCTCATTTTAAAGCAAGTGATGGTTGGTTCCAAAAATTTAAGACAAGGTACGGAATACGTATGCTTACTGTGACTGGAGAAAAATTGTCCTCCATTTATCGAGAAGTTTAAGAAAAAAGTAGACGAGGTTAATGTAAGTGCAGAATAAATTTACAATGCTGACGAAAGCGGCCTTTTTTGGAGAGTTTTGCCAAATAAACTTCCATAAATATCGGTATCCGTTGGGCATAGGAGAAGGATGAACAAGAAAACACTTTACTCACATTAAGGAAATTCAGGGAAAATATTGTTCACAAAATGTAGCATTGCATGAAGCAAGTCAAAATTGACAAGTTTTTCAACAAAGCACCATCTTCTTCTTTCAGAACTGCTGAGGAAGTTTTGAATGTTGAGACATAACCAATCATTGATTTAGTCAACAATGTAATTTAGAAATTTCTGCGAGTAGGTATTATTACTTAAATTAATAAAGATTTTTACTCTGCAAATCTTATGTTAAAATTATTTCTTACTAGATAGCTGACATTTCCTAGAGAAATCCAATAATCCGGCCGGCGGATAGGCGAAAAAATGGGTGCCGGATTACCGAGCGCCTTCATTAAATGATCGGTGTTCCTTGGATTTTCATTGTATTGTACGAATTATATATCCTCTACAAATACAATGTATTTAAAAAGAAAACTCATCAATTAATAACATAGTTATAAAAGGCGCTAGGCACGCACTGGGAGCAGGATCTTATCTCTGGCTAGACCCCAAACATCGCCAGCGGTAGCTCACGACTCCAGTGGACCCTTAATTTTTTTAATCTATATACACTTTTGCTGTAAATAGGTAGGTACCTATGTATTTCGAAATTAAATTAATATTTTGGAAAATCAATATAGGTAAATTAGGTAATAAAAGGTGTTGATTTTTTTAAACTTCTCTTTTGCAGCAATGCCAAGATTCCAGAAACTAAATAATAATGGTTGCATGCTTTTCGCCGGCTACATGTATGGTGTCCACTTTTCACGAGCAAACATAAATGACGTCATGGAAACAAGATGGCGCTGCAGCATATTCTTGGATGCAAGAGTGCATTTTACATCGTCAGTGGAAAAGTTATAAAATACGGTTCAGAAAAACATAATCATGCACCATCATTAAGTTCCTTACGTTTTAACTTTCGTGTTAGGAGCTGAATCTTTACAACACAGACATAAAAATCTTACGGCTGTCATCTGGAAACGTGCCCAGAAGACTGGCAGCATTGCTTCATTGAATGGCAGTGCTAATTCTTTGGCCAAAGAACGAGCCAGCACTCTGGTCACATGAAGTGTCGACCAAACGGCGAGAAATTTCCTTAAAAAGGAGACGCGCACTCTGGCCCCATGACCCGACCATTTAGACCCCAAACGGCTCAAAACTGTAGTTACCCATAAGGTATTTGCATCGCTTGAGAATCTCAGCAGCCGCTGTAGTGGCGCCAGCACAGCCCGCCGTGCTTGGAACATGAGTTGGCGCAAGAGTATCGACACAGGATGCGTCCCACACCAGAGTTAGTCATTTAATTGAATGCCTAGTATAAATAATAGCTGTGTTAAATATTGTAAAAGATATAAAGTCGTATTAGGATCTTTTGGCGCGTGACCAAAATCGGAACTAACGTCGCCATCTTATCTTTTCAATACACACACACACACAACACACACACACCCACACACGCACACACAACACACACACTACCACATACATCATTTCACATTCAATTTTTTTTTTCCTTATCTTTTCAAGTGTATTCTATCACAAATGTTCATCAACAACGCCCCCCTGTCAATTTCATTCAAGCGCCCAAAAGATCCTTGTGGCACTGTATTTATACCTAATGATGGTGATTTGACAGTCCGATTATGTTAGTTTTCACTTCTCTGCTTTTATTTACAGAATTACCAGTATTTAAAGTAAACAAAAGGGGTAAATCGTTAATGACTTTTGCTGGTTACCGCTATAGTTCGCATTATGAGAAGGTCCTTGCAAGCAAGAGCACAAGAACTAGATGGCGTTGTATGAAACACAATAGAGGATGCCGTGGTGTCCTTTACACCATAAATGCAGAATTATGCGGTGAGATGACGAAACATAACCATGGACCATGGACCATAGATGGATGGATGGATGGATAGTACTGTCTAGAAGGGTTTGTGAATTTAGTAAAAAATAAAAATAATAAAATTACTTAGTTTTATACAGTCTACCAGACGTCAGAGGTAACAAAGCCAGTATAAGCAGCCTCTTTTTCTGTTAAAACTTCTTACTACGATAGGCTAACTAGCAAGGTCAAAGTGTTACCTACTACCGACGCGCGACGTGAGGTAGAATGGATTTTCAACCTTATTACCTTCGTAAAGTGGTTCAACGCAAATGTCCGCGATGGTACCTACATTTTTTATTCGTGCCTAATAAAGAGATGACAAAAGTGTGTTGTTGTAACATATTTCGTTTCGTTCCTTTTGCCTCGTTTACGTTCATACATCTGGTCATACACGCACGTCGGTTGCGAGTACTACACACCTGACCTTTCTGAAGAACATCACCGATAAGGTCACTATACCTCTTCCTAGGGCTTCCCCTCCCGGTGTTTTCACTCACATCTGCCGTGTACCTAATTATAAATAAATATACCTTTTGTTAGTCGCTTTTCATTCCTCCTCTCAACATAACCAAACCATCTAAGCATACTCTTTTCAATTTTTGTCACTACACCGTTTTAAAAAAAAATTACGTATTAATTCATAGAGCGCAATTTAGCTCCTTATTCTTCACGTATTATGTTCATATTCGTAAGCCAATGTGAGCAAGCGTCGCAAACGAATATGAACGTAAGGCTGGCCGCAAATATGATATTGGACGTAAGAATTAAGCGCGCACACTGATTGCGTTTTCCTCCGTTAAAATGCCAGTAGTGACTGTGACCCGTGACCGGTGAGACATCATCGTAATGAACAATTTATGTCGGCTAGATAATTCTTTGCTGATTCGAAGACTGCGGCGCCGGCGTCGCAATAGTCGTCGCAGGATTTTTTTTTTTTTTAGCTTAATTAAAAAAAAAACCACCGGAGTTTGTCAAGGAAAGATTATTAAAAAATAACAAATCAAAATGTAGAAAAATACCTACAATTACAATAAGTTTTCGAAATGTCTGCCTCGAATGCATAAACGGCACCGTTGCAACTCCTAAACTACTGATTTTCGCGGAACATAATATGTTGCGTTTAGATGAATCTTTGGAATGTCCTAGACCCAAAAAAAATGGTCCACTATAAATGGGCCTATATTATAGTTAAAAAGAGATGATTTTTCATAAATTTTATCATATTATGGCGGACTTAAATAATGAGCCTCTGATTCCCTGAACATTTGTGTCCATAGGTATATCAAATTAATATTTTTTTTTATATCCATACTGGTTTTTTAACATACGAACGCATAAAAACTCCGAACAAGGTGGGATTTTTTCAGTCGTTGGAACTATACTAAAGTGTGTTTAGCCCATGCTAAGCACACTTCTTTGTCATCATACAATTATGATGACAAAGAAGCAGGTTGCTCATCTGATGGTAAATAGTTCCTACCGCCTATTGAAACCTACATAGTCAGTAGCACCTTAAGTGTGTAATCATTTGCGGGATGTTCGAAAGAGTTACCGTGGCCCCGGCACAGGCAACAGAAGGAACACGGGTGGGTTTTAGTCAGTAAAAGTCTGACACGCCCTCCCGCTCCGCCCAGAGCGGGAGAAGTCATTTGATGATTTCCCATCCACAAAAAAAAAAAAAAAAAAAGTGTGTAATCATCTCAGAGACCCAATGAAAATGTCCTGAAATGTCCCATCATCATCTGCCTGCTTTTTCCCCATCTTTGTTGGGATCATCTTCCAGTCTTACCGGATGCAGCTGAATACCAGTATTTTCCAAGAAGCGACTGCTTGTCGGACCTCCACAACCCAATTAATGGGTAACACAATAACCCCTTCGTAAGACTGGTTGTTAGACATTCGGGCTTCTGACTTCCCATAATGACTGTTAAAGACCTACAAATAACGGCAACGGCTTAATGTCCTTTCCGAGGCACAAAGGGGTCTCGGTATGTAATGGATGGTTACCGTCCTCGTACCGACCTCGGCAAGCGTTGACCTTGAAGATTGACCCGTGCGGCTGTTATTATTTAGCGAAGAGCCCCCAAAACTGAAATGCCCATTTACCTTTATAATAATAGTGGTATCTTAATCGTACGCAAGGGGCCATTATAATATTTATTTTCACCAATTTTTATTGACTAACGCGGAAGTGTTGACGGCTCACAGAAGTGGTCGAAACTGAATCGAAATTGTTGAGTGGCGAGCTACATCAGATCTATAAGTCTGATGTGTTGACAGACATCGGTCGCCTGGTATTAGGCCTCAAATGGCTTTATGTGCGTTGTCATCCCTTACCTTATACCTTTATTTTTATAAAAACACTTCTTGTTGACTTTCGATTAGGTAAAGATTTTGATGATCAGTTTTGTTGCAGTTACATCAAGGTTCACAAAAAACAGAGTAGGGAGCCAGAATTTGATTATTGCTGGTTACTCGTATAGCATCCATACGCGGAGAATATTTAATACGGGCGTCATTAAAACAAGATGGCGCTGTTCTAAGCATAACAGGGGATGCACCGCCGTTATTCGTGTCATCAACGAGGAAATAATATGCTGTGCTTTGCCAAAACATAACCATCCTCCTGGACATTTTAATTAGCTGAAATCGTTGCAATGGCTTGCCTAGCAGAGGTGCTATAAAAATAAGGCAATTGCCTCTCGGTACTCTTCAGTACCGAGGGGCAATTGCCTTATTTTTATGAATGGTTCTAATCTCAGTCACAATTTGTCAAAAAAAAACTGTAATTTTCCTATAATTTTGACAAGTTTTTGACATTAATTGTTGAGATGACATTGCGACTTAATTATGAATGTTTTTAAAACAAATTATTATATGATTTACGGTTACGTCTTTTATTACGGGAATTGACCTTAAAATGTCTAAGGAAAATGGACGATGTTAATAATAAAAATATTAGAGGGTTGTTTTTTTACCGAGAAATAAACGTATCGCTTCTCTGTACATTTGTCTATTTTTCACATAAAGTAATTTTTTGCTCCGTTGGTGTAATTGCTGTATGGCGTACCAGTGGTAATTTAAATAATAAGTCATTAAAGAACAATGCACTTCCCATACATTTTAAAACCTCATAATGAAAGTTTATGTATAGTTATAAAGGTATAGTAGAAAGACTACCTGGAAGTTTAAAAAATAATGTCATATACTTAGTATTTTTTACTATTTAAACGCTCTGAAGTCCAAAAATATTAATGTAACTTTTTAGGTAAGGACTTGCCGTTACGAAACAGGTAATAAAGAAATAAATGTACTAGAACTAATTATTAACGCTCGAACGGGAAAAACAAATAAAACAGTAAAAGTGTAAGTAAAAACAGTTAAAGTGGAATGGTTTATTAATAATCATCATTTTCATCTAAATCTCTTATAACTGCGTCATCCAGAAATTCTGTAACACACACATAGTGGCACAGTTCACAACGTGACCACGCAACAACGAAGGACTGCTCCGATGCCAATCTCAGAATTGTCAAATGTCATAAAAATCTGTTTCAGTTGTGCAAACTCAATTACATACTGCATGATTAATTTATTTAATTATTATGTTATTTTAAATGAATCTGTATCATAAAATAACTAATAAAGAAATACTTACTGATTAAATAAAACGTAACAAAACGTATAAAACTCAGAAACAGGGAAAAAAATAGTGGAATATAGCCAAGTAGCAGTGTATAAAATGGAACGTCGTAAAAAAAAGGGTAGTTGAGATGCGTTCAAAACGTTTACCCTTAAACGTTAATATAGAATAAGCACGTATAAGTATAATACGCAGAGCTAAGAGGCTCATTGGCGACGTAAGACTTGTGGATGCCAAGCTTCACAGCTTGGCTCATCGCCGCAAGGTTGTCTGCTTGTCGGTCTTCTACAGATTGTACTTCGGTGAGTGTGCTCGAGAACTCCACGACCTCATTTCGCCTGCGCCCTTCTACCATCGGACATTTAGACGCACTGAAGGTTACCATCCCTACCTAGTTGCTATTCCACCAATTTGCACTAAGCGTTTCCAAATGTCTTTTGTGATGCGCACAGCAAAGGAGTGGAACTCTCTGCCTGCGTCTGTGTTTCCGAACGCATACAACCCCGATATCTTCAAAGTGAGAGTGAACAGGCTTCTTCTGGGTAAGCTTGCTCCATCGTCGACTTTGTCTCTGTCATCTCTGACCTAGACTTGAGTCAAGAGCAAACCTATCTTAAATTTAAAAAAAAATAAAGAAAAGCATAAATAAATATTTTAAAAAAAAATCTGCGTTTCTTTTAACATTGTGATAAGCGTAATTATTATTACAATTCAATAAGCTGAATTTTAAGATTTATTTCATTTCTATACATAGTCAGATGAAAAATGGGCATTCTTCTTTCAATAATGGATTGTGGTGGATTTTTTTATAAATTGTTATTAATATGGACTTTTGAGTCAAATGTCTGTGGCGCTGCGTTAGTTTGACAGAGCGGCAGATTTAAGGCTCCTGCAAGCAGGCGCGACACGCGACACGAATCGCGTGCGACACGAAAGCACCACTCGTCGCGCGACTCGCGGTGTTTTTGTGTCACGTCGCGTGTCGCGCCTGTTTGCAGGAGCCTCTATGTAACAACTATCCAAAAATGTAAGGAACATAATTAATTTAGCGGCGTCAATGTAGAAAAAATGTTTTCGACGCCATTTCGAATTACAGTAATGAAATTTAAAAAAAAATGGTGTTTGTCTGATTTTTAGGTGTCTGGTTACGGAACAGAAGAGTTGGGGAGCAGAACCAAACGCCAACCCCTCTAAAGCTAAAAGACCCACTAAACCCGGAAGAATCTAAACGAGGAAAAAGTCTTGGGCCATCGATAAACAAGAAAATAAGTAGATCATCATGTTTACTTGATGATGTTGAAATTAAGAGAAAGAAGGCTAATAGGGTAGTCCTACCACCTCCTGATGTCAGAAGTGACGGATTTGGACATTTTCCTGTTTGGAATCGAAGACGGCAACGCTGTAAATATCCTGGTTGCACAGGAAAAACCTTTATATCGTGCGAAAAATGTCGAGTTGATCTGTGCCTGAATAAAGATCATAGTTGCTTCCGAACTTTTCACGAATAGATTTTATTATAAAAAAAACATCATATTAAAGATTTTGTTATTTATTATTTGGTTTTGATTTTTTGTTTTATATAGGTAATATCATCATCTGCCTAGTCTTTTCCCAACTATGTTGGGGTCGGCTTCCAGTCTAACCGGATGCAGCTGAATACCAGTATTTTACATGGAGCGACTGCCTATCTGACCTCCACAACCCAGTTACTGGGTAATACGATACCCCTTGGTGAGACTGGTTGTCAGACTTTCGGGCTTCTGACGACCCGTAACGACTGTCAAAGATACACGAATGACAGCCGGGACCAACGGCTTAACGTGCTTTCCGAGGCACGGAGGGGTCTTGATATGTAAAGATGGTCACCCATCCACGGACCAACCGCGGCAAGCGTAGCTTAACCTGACCGATCGACCCGTGCGGCTGTTATTTCTTAGCCACAAGCCCCTCGGATAGGTAATATATAATATATTTATTTGACATAAAAAATACACAGATACAGGTTGACACTTAATAAGCGTGGAATAGCCTGGTACAAAAAAAATGGTCAATGACCCCCATGCCTAAGCCTGTGTTTTTCTCTAACTACTACTTAACACTAAATAAATCACATTATTTTTCACTTCCGTACAGACAAATAAAATAGTGTTATAGGGACTCACTTTTTATTTGCGTTGCTGGTACTCGTAGGTATACATAACTTATACTAAACAAGTTTGTGCTAACAACAAGTTCACGCCAATAGTGAAATGAGTGTTATTCAGACTCAGGACTCCTCTTTAGTCGTCGGGCAACTGGGAGACAATATGCGCTTTTATAATTTTATTTCTACCGTAACGATATTATCGTGTATGTTCACGTCCACGACAGCATCACGATAACACAGGGAAGTAAAATGTATGGGAATATACTATGACGCTTTTAAACCGTTCACGATAACGTTATTTCCATACATTTTATGGATGTGGACGTGGACGTCCACGATAATATCGTAACGATAGAAATTATAAAAGCGCACATGCTCATGGCGACGACGCGATGACAGCTCTGCAAAGACGGACGCAAAAAAAAAATTGTATGAAATGTAAAACGTCCATTGTCGGTTACCAACTAAACTAATCAGCTCCTTCCTATTGCTGTTCAAAATTAAACCTTATTTCTTTATTACAGAGAAGATGTTTAAAATACCAAGATACGAAGCGAATAGAAGAGGAAAACAGCAAATGATACTGGCTGGCTTCTCGTACAACGTTCATGTGCGGAGGCATATTGAATACGGAATGGAAAAAACAAGATGGCGATGTACTAAACACAAGAAAGGATGTAATAGCGTTGTGTACATGGTTGATGGTGAGGTGTGCAGCCCACTGCCGACTCACAATCATAATCCTGAGCATAAAGAATAAGTTGTATAGCTGCATAGTTAACTAGCTGTAGTACTTAACAAATATTCGATACGCTTCCGTGCCGAATCGAACATCAAACATAGTTATCGAAGGAGTACTCTCAGCTATTTGCTGTCAGGGACTAGACAAATCAGGTAACCGAAAATGTTTAATTTTCCATTCGGCAGCCTGTCGAATGGTTGTGAATGTATGCTGGTTTAAGTTTCGGAATCTTACTTGGGTATACTCCCGTGTACCTACACATGGACGAAAAATTTGGTACTATTCAGAAGACCTTAGTTAAATTAACGAAGCCGTGATTGTACAAAAGTATGTGTACCATCTATGTACTTAATGTTAAAATAGAAATAAGGTTTTTGTTAAGGCTCACAAAGGTCACATCAGGTTGTAGTCTCGCTAGTATGGTTAGTGATGATATAATAATATAGGTATACACCAGGCCCCCTCTGACATTTAGTTATTTCCCAAATTACCTATATTTTGCTGCATAATTATGATATCCTTGTACTAGTTTATAGTATTTTATTGTAATATTATTATTGAAATTGAAATTATTGTCCATTATTCTCAAAAATATATTATAATAATTTATACTTATATTTTCCATGACTGAGGTGACCCTTACGTATTTTTTTGAAATGTACAAAACTATGATATTTTTAAGTGTAGTTTTTTTAGCAACTAACACCTAGCTTGGTATTGTTGTTAATTGTACGCATTTTATTAATAAAATGTTGTTTTTAATTTCATTTATTTTACTTGCAAGAAATTGTTATGATAGTTATAGATTAAAAAAATAAATAAAAATAGGAGTCTTAATAAATTAGGTTTTTTTACATGTGGCAAATGGTTATTAAAATAATATGATTTTGTAGCTTCTTAGGTAAAAGCTGATTGTGGTTTTTCTTTCAGGTTATAAACCTCATTCGCACTCAAGGAGGAAATGCAGTCAAGAAGACGTAGGTAGAGAGAGACAAAAACAGGTATTTACTATACAGACATTATAAAGTAGGTGCCTACATCGCGATCATTACTAAATAAAATAAATAAAAAGTTAACGTTAAGTTAAGTTTAAATGGCTTATTGGTCGATTCGCACGAATTTACTCGCCCGAATCGGGTGAACCGACAACTCCAGAAATACGTATTAGGCAATTGACACACATTGTATTGTAAGGGTCAACAGTTTCTGATTCTGGTGTTGTCGATTCGCCCACAAATAAATGAACTTTGTGCGAATCGAGACAGAAAAAAATAATATTATTTAAAAGTGTCGATTCGCCTGATTCGGGCGAGTAAATTCGTGTGAATCGACCAATAAGCCGTTTAAGTCAGCATTCCTATAGACCACACTCTTGAGAGGAAACGCGGTCACGTGATCGTTGGTGGAAAATCCCTGGAATCACATCTAAAGCAATTAATTGAGTAAAGAATAATGGCAGAATCTTATTTGAATTACATTTAAGTGTCTAGAATTAACTTAAATACGAATTAAATTGAATCAATTATTTATATTTTTTCAAACTATCACATTAATTAATTAGGGCCGGGCAAAAAAATAAGTTTAAATGAAATGTTAATTGATTATTTCTGTGAACTTTTATTAATTTAGTGTTGCCATTAAAGTTTTTTAAACACCACTTTAGAATAAATTAAATGCCGGAGTTTGTAAGTCGTGATAATGAAATCATTTTTAGTTCTAGATATAAACGAAATGAAACGATTTCTTTTTCTTAAATAGGTATGCCTAATTTAGCACGGTGGCAATAAATAATTGGCATGAAATAATAAAATTATTCTGAACTTTTCACGATGGTTGCAGCAAAAAGACTTATGTCTAAAATAGCATAGCTTAAGTATAGTTTTAGGTTGGCAACACTAGTTTGGCTTGATTGACATTGATGACACAGACGCTTGCGCTGTGTTCTTGGCTGTTGTGTTTTGCTTTCGATTGTGTTTCCTTTTCTGTATTCTCCTTTGACCTGGACTGCTAACGGACTCTGATTTTGCCCTGTGTGACCCTGTGCATGTTTATGGACATCGAGAATTGCCGTTGCGACATTGTGCTGTTTTTTACTGGACACCGATTTTGCCTCAACGTTACCGCTAAAATGGAAGGTCGTCGTCGTAGCGGAATAACACGAATCCTGTGTGTTAATTGTAACATTTGTGTTAATACACTACGTCGATATCGTGCTTTGGAACTAGATACCAGAGTTACCACCTTACTCTGTAACTGGGTGTACCCACAAATCGTAAGTATTCCAGGCCGGACAGGTATCTGTGAATATTGTTGTAATTGCTTAGTTGGTCGGCGCACAGTAGGATGTTGTGCTCATGTAATGACGCTGGTCTGGTACTTAGGATGGGCCAGACATCAACAAAATATTTCCGCACCGGCAGAATTTTTAGATGAAATTATTATAAGAGAGGATGAAGATCAATAAATATTTTTGTGAAATAATAATATTGTTTTATTAGTCCCCTCCCCTTCAAATAGTTATTAGGAAAGGGCCTATTACACTACTCGTTATAACGACTCGATATTAAGACTCCGAGTAGTGTAAAAACAGACCGGTCTTACTCTGAACAAAAAATAAGACCAGTCTGAATTGATATCTATAACGAGTAGTGTATGAGTCGAGTTGATATAACGAGTAGTGTAATAGGTCCAGAAATGCTATTCCTAAAGCTCTGTACTCAAATACGGTATTACTCGATAGTTTTACTCCAAAACGAGTAAATATTAACGTGTGGACCGCAAGACTCACGTCTCGAAGGCAGTAGAGTAAAACCGTATGTGAGTACGGAGCATAAGATAGATTCTTTTTCATCCAAAGCATTAGAAAAATAACGGACAGTGTTTAGTATTTATTTCTTAGATTGTTGAATCTTTTGTTAGTGTCATTTTTGACGTACGGATAACCTATAAAAAAGTATAAGTTCATATTTGAATATCTATTTTTCTCGGCCTTTTCTAATTAAAATTCTTGTATATATGGTGTCAGGGGCTGAAGCTGAGTCAAACAGAATATTTTTCAATTAAAGACATAGAGTTTTAATCACAACTAAAACAATGTATGGGAACCTGCCATTGTTCTTTGCTTTTTTAAACCTTTTTTTTTAATTTAATAGCATGAACACGAAGTTTTTGTTTCAAATCCGGGCAAGTAAGTAGGTACCTAATGTACCTATGAGACATTTTCAATTCATACGTACTTTCTGAGATATTGACATTACTAACATCGGAAGGAAAATATCGTGAGGAAACCTGGACTTACCCTAACTAATATTATAAATGCGAAAGTGAGTTTGTTTGTTACGCTTTCACGCTTTAACGACTGAACGGGCTTGGATGAAATTTGGCACATGGGTAGACCATGACCTGGGTTAGGACATAGGATACTTTTTATCCCGGTAGTACGTTCTTGTGGGATCATTTCCGACCTCCACGCGGGCGGAGCCGCGGGGAAAATCGAGTAGTTAATATAAGTCCGAAAACGCCAACCCATCTTGAGCAAGCGTGGTGATCAATTCTCGTGCCTTCTCTGTATGAGAAAAAGCCTTTGCCCTGCATAATCAGCCTATAATGTTTCCACTGCTGGGACACAGGCCTCCTCTCGATGAGAGGTAGTGGGCCATAATCCACCACGTAGGCCCATTGCGGGTTGGTGGATGTCACATGTCTTCGAATTTTGGTTCTAGGACATGCCGGTTTCCTCACGATGTTTTCCTCACCGTTTTGAGAGCAGTGGTGTTGAAATTGTTTACATAAAGTAAAGCGCCCGCCTGGGTTCGAACCCACGACTTACAACTCGTAACTCGGGGCCGTTACCACTGGGCCACCACTGCTCCCCCTGACCTACAGTGGGACAATAATATGCTGGTCTTATTATTATAGTAATTAGGACGTCTCTTCCCGCAGTTTTTGAACGCAGAGAAAGCAGAATTTTTAGAACAAAGGAATTTGTTCGGTACTAACCAGAATTTAGAAAATTCCACCGTCCTTTCTGAATGAAAATATTTCAAAATTAAATGTGGTTTTATTTGTTACTACTGTTACCTGTAATAGCTTGAGTTTAGTAAGTACTGGTGGAAGAGAATACCTAGCAATGAAATGACGAATATCGGTAAACGAAGCCAAAAAAATATTATTTTTGTATATCCACAGATCTGAAATTCCTGGTGTCGGCTCGAGGAAAACCCATGATCAGCTATCGTGGGTTCAGATACTCTGGAATCATGAGTAATAATTCCAGGAGTCGATGGTACTGTTCTTCGCACCATGCTAAGGGGTGTAAAGCGTACATTAGGACTATAAATAATGTCATAATAGCTTCTTCGGAGTGTCATAATCATGAAGCATCACAAAATTATTATTACTCGTCTGCTCCTGTGTAAGTAGTATTAAGACTTTTAAGTTTTAAGATTCTGAAATATATTATTATATAAATTATGCTTATTTAAAGAGAGTTTTATTCAATAAAAATACCATTTACCTAATAACAGCTATGATAAAGTCATCCCATATTTTGTTTTCAATTATGTAAACCAATAGGCTGAGTTATTTCACGACACACAAAGTTTCAAAGTGATTTTTAAAATCAATCGAAAACTAGATGAACATAGGTATTATTAAAGTTTAATAGTTTGCAATATATTATTATGAATACAAAACCAATTTTATTCAATTACCTATTCTGAGAATAATAATCATATTTTTTAAACAGTTATAAAGCTGGACAGGATGGCCAAAAAAGATAAATTTACAGTAAGCTCAATGCTAACCATTAACTCTGCCTTTTTAAAAGACTGGTGACTCCGTAAAACAATTCTAATTGTAGTAGATGTTGCCTCTTAGTTTCTAGCAGTAGTCAATATTTTAGATTTGTTCGGTTATTATGTAGATAGCACGAACAAAGTGCATCGGGTAAGGCAAGAATATAATATTTTAAAATAAATCGTTTCTTCGCAGGAACAGTTGAGGAACCGACAGGAGTGAAAGATGACGCACAACCACCAGAAGAGCTAACAATACAGGAAGATGACGACGTTGTTTTCATCCCAGTACCAGCACAGGAACCGATAATAGTCGAAGATGACGAGGATATGACTGCAAATACAAACCAAAACAAAAGAACGTGCAGCTACGCTGGAGTGGCTTGTGCAAAGACCAGACCAGGTACAACGAACAAAGCCAGGCCCTGCGAGGCTTCTACCGAAGAACCGACCACAGCGGCTTACACCAGAGAAGTGATTAATACGGTTACCGATGGACCAAGGATCGGATGGGGTTCCATGAGAGTGTGGCCTAAAGAGGATTCTACCATCATAGGGAACAGTAACACAAAAGCAGCTTCCGCTAGCTCAAATACTAGTGTGACATCCAGTGATGCAAGAAATACTGCAGGTTCCTCTGCAGCAGAAATCAATGCAACTTTGGATGGTAAAGGAATCTCTGCGAATTCCACCAGAACAGGAAACAGTTTTGCTAATGACGCCCCGAGAACCACTGAAGCAACGATCGTTGTGGGTTACGCAATATCCTGTGCGTGTTCCGTTGGAGCAGAAACCAGTGCGGCTTCTGCAGTGGCCGGTGCGGCTTTAACCAGACCGATAAACAGCGCGGAAACTGCTGTAACAGAGACCAATGCTGCTTCGGCTATGATCAGCCCGACTTTCAGCAGAGCAGGGAACAGTGCGGGTTCCGCAATAACTAGTGCGACTTTCAACACATCGGGAAACATTGCGGGTTCCGCAATAACCAATGCGTCTTTCAACAAAGCAGGGGACAGTGCAGTTACAACACTATATCTGGTTCCGGCTAATAAGGTCAAAGTGATACCCAAAGAAAATTAAAAACAAACAATACAAGTATAAATAAATGGTACTCTTGTGGACACGGCGTGTATGTCACAGAGGCCGTAATTTATTAATGTAGGAAAGCCAGGCTATAAGCAACCAGGAATATTATCATCTGCAGGCTTTTTATAGCTGTCTCTAACTACATGTGTGTGTCTACAATAATTTATGCACTTTAAGTTAATGTGATCTACCTGAAATATAGATAATTTTTGTGAGCATGCAGTTAGTGTATGCAATGGTCTGTTGTGTTACAAGATTGGTAAAACTACTACTGAGTCTGAGTTTTAATGTTGTGTGTATTTAAGATATAATCGACATATATGTTATTGGGTATAAATATATTTCATTTATACATATCCAGAACATAAGGGTATGCATCAAATCGTTAGTAAATCATCAAATTTGTTAAAACTAACGTGTCACTTAAATATAAGAAGCAAAATGTCATTTGGTAAGTAAGAGTACAAAAAATTATTGTGATTGTGTAAGACTGAAATTTAAGTCTGGTCAGTAGTTATATAATTATGGAAATATAGTCATTTTAATATACTCATCCTTGATCTTCATCAAATTGTTTTAATGTAAAATAAGGCTCCGGGGATACCAAAAAGCACCTGTTATCTGGTCATAAACCTTTTAAAGTGGTGTGTTGAATGCACACTATCCTTTTAAAGTGCATGCCTTACATTATTCTAGAATAAAATATGCTAATCGCCCTTCATTTATTTCTCCTCACGACCATACCTTATAAATACTATGTTGACACTAGACCCCCTTTTAGTTCGCAACTTTGTATTATCAAAATATTATTCATCAATATATCATTCAGATTTACACCGTACATACTTGGCACAATAATATCTACTACCTCCATGTCACATACATAACCGTAGACACTACCAAAACATTGTGAATTACCAGTTGTGCGTTTTTGGTCATCGACTGTTTAACACATTTTATGTGTGGCATCGTTTTCTTTCATTTTCTCATTCACTCTCTTTATTACATCTGCACTTATTTACTAACTCTTGTAAACATATTTCCCTTAAAATGAATGACCCTTTGTAATAGTTTATATCTCCTCACATTAATGTGTTGTAGTCTGGCAAATCGAGTATTCCTATCAAGTGTTTATTAATTACTTCTTCGTTCCAGGGCCGATGGTCTTCATGACTCCTCGCGGCAAGCGCCAGCTATATTACAACGGCTTCAAATATTCTTGCCGTAATCGCTACGAAGGAAAGTCAGACGTCCGTTGGTACTGCTCATCTCACCACTCCAAGGGCTGCAGGGCATCTGTGAGGACCATAGAATATAAAATAGTTAGCCTGTCAGAAATACACAACCACGAACCTACCCTACAATGGTTCGACAAAAATAATATATGATCAGTAATTTTTTCTTGTAGTCTAAGGCTGATTATGCAGATGATATTTATACTAATATTATAAATGCGAGGGTAACTCTGTCTGTCTGTTACCTTTTCACGCCTTAACCACGCCTTACACCTTGACCTGGGTTAGGACATGCAAAACTTTTTATCTCGGTAGTATATTCCCGTGGGATAATTTCCGACATACACGAAGGCGAAGCCGCGGGCAAAAGCTAGTCTTAAATAAAATCAAGTGATGTCCATCTAGTATGCATGCAATGCAATCATTTATTGTTAATAGGCATAATTAAAAAATAAGAGGCTATCCATTCATGCATATTATATAAAAAAAATCTCGTCCTGAGTTTGAATGGACTTGAAATTTCTAATGTTTTGTAACGACACCAAATTGTGATTTTTCTAATTCTAAATATTTAGACAATAAATGGTGATGAGAGAGATGTGTATATATCCAAGGTGTAACATAATTAACACACAACCTCAACCTCAACCTCGAGGTTTATGTAACCTCTTAAGGGGTCATTGTACTCATCATTATGAACAAACTTGAAATCGCAAAAAATAAATCAGCTGCTCCCTACATTTATGTTCGCATGACTCGTCAAAATGTAGGGAACAGCTGATTTTATGTTTCGCAATATCAGGTTTGGTTCCATAGTAAAAGTTGTTCATAATGATGAGTACAATGACGCCTTAAGAGGTTGTGCGTTATTTATGTTACACCTTGTATATATTATAGATTAAAAAACCTAAGTGCGAGACGTAAAACGTCAACTTTTTATACTAAATGAACTTATAAATGCCAAGCATTCAGTACCTAAGTAGACTTTACACATAATTTAGAAACTGATTTGCACGAACGCAGGAACTGTGCACAGAAAGACAAATAGTTATAGCATAGTTAAGTGCTCATGTATATCAGAACCTTAATTATTATTACACTAGAGATTTTGTATTGTTTATTTTTTTAAGTTTTACGCACACCCATGGTGGGTAGACAAAAATTACAGAACGCCACCTGCTACGATCCTTCCATACTCCTTTTGTTTCGTTTACATTAAGTTTTACTATGGGACTTTATTTAAAAATGCGTTGAATTTCGTTACATTTTTCTATTGCTGCTGTAAAATTTTAGAATTGACTTAAGAGCGATTACGACTTACGGCAAGTCATACAAACTTTCAAGTCCTTGTTTTTCGAAATGAATAAACCGATTTTAATGAAACTTCATACGCATAAGCAGGATACACAGGTGTAATAAGTTAGTTAAGAACATTTTTAAAATGTCTTATATAAAAATAAGATAACTGGAAATCTCTGTTTCAATAGAAAATTTTAAATCGGTCGAATTTAGCGATCCATTTTCTATTTTGTTAAGTATCTGGTACTTAACACATCTGGTAAAAACATTGTAATTTGAAAACATTGTAAAAGCCAATTATTTTTAAAAGAGTAACCGTGGAATTTCTTGCCAGTTCTTCTCCATCGAAAACGACCAATTGGAACCGTGCACCTAGCTTCTGACGTTTCATAAGTGCCCATGTAGGCTTATGTGAAATAAAATATTTTGATTTTAATTTTTAGCTGTAACACTATTTGTCGAAAATGTTCTTAACTAACTTTTTAGACCTATATATCCTGCTTATGCGTATACAGTTTCATTAAAATCGGTTCATTAATTTCGAAAAACAAGGACTTGAAAGTTTGTATGAAATACCGTACGTCGTAAACGCTCTTAAATGATTAAACAGTAACAGTCATTAGTTTTTTCTTGTTTTCCCTTTTAAACGTATAAAACAACCGTGATAATGTTTTGTTAAGTTTGTTACTTAGTAAGTACTTAATTTATGTAAACTATGTGTTAATTAACAATGGTAATTAAAATGGGTTTTATATGTTTTTGTGTTTATTACGTATTTTTTTAAGTCTTTGTGTCAGTGAAAAAACAAACAAACGAGGCTTTATAAAAAACTTCCGAGGAAAAGATTTATCTGCCTGTCTAAAGGCTCCTTCAAACTGATGCGACACGTGACGCGTCACAAAGGTACCGAGTGTCGCGCGACGAGCGGTGCCTTTGTGTCGCGTCGCGTGCTTGGCTCGTACACATCTAGGTAGGTACCTATTTTGTAATTCTGCGTAAAGATTTCATAAATCAATAATTAATATATCCCTCTCTTTCTAGCAACATTCATCACATCGCGTCGTGGCAAGAGGATGATAAGACTGAAAGGACACAATTTCTACCAAGTTCGGGCCCAAGGATCCAAGATCCGATGGGCCTGTTCTACTCACCATCGGCATGGGTGCAGAGCCGCCATCAGAACTGTCGATGATGTCATAGTATCTGTTAATGACCACCATCAACATGATTTACTGAGGGACGTAAAACTGGATTATTCGTATTAAAATGACGATCTGTTTTTGTAGCAGTCGCGAGGACGAAATCAACAAAAGATAGAAATAAAAAAGCCGGCCAAGTGCGAGTCGGACTCGCTCACGAAGGACTTCGTACGACTGTACAATATTTAACACTTCATATTTAAAAAAAAAAACTAAACGAAGAATATTTTTCACCTTAAATTTTAACAATCGCAAAGATAACTTTTTATTTCATAATGCTACTGTGAATTACAAAGTTATTTTTGCAGTTGCAGAAACTCGCCCATATTTAAACAAAATAGCTCAATAATCGGCGTTTTTAGTACTTGCTGATTAAATACAGTATATGGTACATAATATATAGAAGTTTCAAGTTACTAACTTCTTTAGATGATGCGACAGAGCTCGTACAAAAATGGTCTAAAATTGACAACTTTTGCGGCCCATTATTTCTTCATGTTTGAAGATAATTTAAAAATTATATTTGTACTATAATCACTCTAGACAATGAAAAGGAAAATAAACAATTAATTATTAACAATTTCTTACTTACGCCTAATGCAGAATAGATTGTATGTAATAATTTCATATATAAGTTACGTTTTGTGCCGTCTTATTTATTGTGTGATTTATAGTAGTTCCTTTTTTGTGAAATTTATTATTTTAATTTAATTAAATATACTAACAAAAGTCTTAAGTACCTCAAGTGAGTCATTTTTTTTTCGCCATTATCATTTATATTATCGCAGTTCGCTACATGCATATTCCCAATGATATATGTATTTAACCTGTCACAGCCTGAGAAGAAAAGCATTGAATAATCATTTTTAGGAATAGATACATCGTTTACAAATACACATCTTGCAACTTGCACAAAAGTATGCAAGTAGCTTGCATACCAAAAAGAGAACTACCATTTCAATTCTACAAAAAAAAAAAAACTGAGAACATGGCTTCTGCAAAATAATTTTTATACAAGATTTTTTTATTAAAATACAAATGTTGTTGTTGCGTTTTTATTTTTTAATAACACGCTTTTTTTTCAAGTATATTCTAAGTGTTTTGTATTATTTGCTAGAATATAAACAGTATAAGTTAGGTTTTATACATAGAAATACATCCTTACTAATAATATTATAAATGCAAAAGTGAGTATGTTTTTTACCAGTTGTCAGGATATAACAGAAACAGTATTCAGATTGAGTGACTTATATTTTAAGATCTAGTTTATATCGATATCCCCAAGAGCAGAAAGGCGCAGTTGGCTTTGTTTGCTGATGACACGGCCATTTACTGCTCAGGCCAAAAACAAGGCCTGATTTCTCTCATTCTCCAAAGAGCGGTCAACAATCTTGGCGACTGGTTCAGGAAGTGGAGAATCGAAGTGAATCCCGACAAAAGCCAAGCGGTTCTCTACTCAAAACCGCGCCGTAACCCCACGCCCGCGACCAATCACCATGTTCGGTAAGCCTATCCCTTGGGAGAAGCGAGCCTAGGTGTGACCCTTGATGAGCACCTCACCTTCTCAGAGCATATAAAGAAGGTTCGTTCACGCGCCGCTTTCGCTCTCGATAGACTCCGCTTCACAATGAATGCAAAAAGCAAATTGTCTCTAAAGTGCAAGTTGGAGCAATTACACGGCGTGCATTCGCCCTATCATGACATACGCCTGTGCAGTCTTTGCACACGCAAAACCCCACCATATCCATAGGAAGCAGACCCTCCAAAACCGCGCCCTCCGAATGATTACGGGATCCCACATTACGTCCGAAACGAAATCGTCCACCTCGACCTCAAAGTCCCCACTATCCATCAATTTATGAAACGTAATTTCAAGCGTTTCTTTGATACCGCCGTCAAACATCGCAACCTTCTGGTTGTCGAGGCCGCTAGTTATACCCCCCTAGTATCAGTAAAGTCCGCCGTCCGAGGCATACTCTCTTAGACCCAGATGACCCCATTACTCTCCTCCAAGAAAGCAATAGGGCCACTAGTACAGTTTACAAGCACAAGAAACCGATATTCCGATCCGACCTCGCCGCCGAGAAAACCTCGCGAAAACCTCGAATATGTAATTCCCACCGTCCCTTGCTCGACGAAGTGCCAGCCCGCGCCGAAGCTGAGCTGTAGCTTTAAATTCCCCAGATAATAATAATTATCCAAGTTTGATCTAGCCTGTCCTTACTTGCTGTCTTCTCCCCAGTGACGCCCTAAGCCGAGGTTCGTACCCCACAGGGGGTGCCGTTAGTGCGCAGTCACTTAATAATGTAACAAACACGCCCCTGGCTGGAGGCTTTGAGTTCGCTCACGCTCGCGCGTCAACTACGAGATGCCATATATAGGGAAAAAAAAACCTCAGCGTTAGTTGAAAGGCCGCGCGCAGACCGCGCGGACGATAATGCCAGCTGCTACAGTTTGTTTGCTTGTTTGTTACGCTTCCATGCTAAAACGGCTGAACGGATTTGGATGAAATTCGGCACATAGGTAAACCATGACCTGGATTAGGACATATAATACTTTTTATCTTGATATTTCTACAGGATCGAGACTTATGCGGGTGAAACCGCGGGGCGTAGCTAGTTGTAAATATTCGTATGCGGCTTTTCGAGGCGGATGTGTCCTTAACATATCTCTATTTAACAATGTCGTACCGTATCCTACAAATAAATATCTTTGTTATTGTCTTTAACACTGACAAGTTGATACGGCACAATGGCATTCACGCTATTCACATACTTTTGTGCAATGTACAGACATGTGTATTTGGTATATTTCTATGCTGTTGCATGAACAATATTTAGTTACTAATGGGCAATATTTAAATGATCCTCGTTTATAGAGGATCAGTTAGGATGATGGACATTGGCGCGTCGTGTTCCACGCGCGCCTTAAAGAGATGTCAGCACTATTGACGGGGTCCGCTAGGGCCGATGCCAGCTAGGGTTGCGGGATGTTCGAAAGAGTTACCGTGGCCCCAGCACAGGCAACAGAAGGAACACGGGTGCGTTTGTCAGTAAAAGTCTGACACGCCCTACCGCTCCGCCCAGAGCGGGAGAAGTCATTTGATGATTTCCCATCCACAAAAAAAAAAAAGGATGATGGACATTTTTTTTAAATTAATGAACCTCTAATAACTTTATGCACTCCTAATGATGTACATGTTTTTTTTAAATAATTGTGCGTCTCTTCAACTTTCTGGTCTTTTCTAACAGTTGGTGGCAGTAACTAATCTAGGGTATGGCCAAATGGGTTAGGTTAGGTTAGAACTGTGGCCAACCGCGCGCGAGCCGAGCGAGCGAAGTGAGCGGTGCTTCGGCAGCGGCCGATGAGCGCTACATCCAAGTTGCTTGCAGTTACTTGGCTATTTAGTACTTTGGGGTCCTAAAAATACTCTTAATCATTATATTAGAGAGTTCAATAATATTTTTAGGAGCGCAAAATGGAAATTATTAGAGTACACATGCCCTTATCACCTCGTTCTTACCTATTTGTACTTAATTTTCAGCACGATTCGTACTTTCCCAGAGAGGCAAGCGAATGATCCAAGTAAACGGATTCACGTACTCATCACTGCCTTCAAAGTCAAAGAGAAAAAGATGGCGGTGCTCAACTCATTCACCAGTGGGATGCCACGCTCATGTCTTCACCTTGGATGACCTTGTGATCGCTGTGATTGGGGAACACCGACATCCTCCGCAGAATATGAGGAAAGTTGATAATATATTTCTTTGATAACTCGAGGATTCTTCGGCAATAGAATAAGACGTCATTAAGGGCCAATGTTGGACAACGTTTTGGCTGTTGCCTGACCGTACAATATTTTTTTCTGGTTTGATGACTTAGAACTTTTTACGTGAGATTGGCCGGAGATGACAACACACGAGCAACAGTGGAAAGTTATGGGAAGACCTTTGCCCAGTTGTGGGATAAAACAGGTTGTCAAAAAAGTAATGTTGATAGTTACTAGTTCTGCTCCTTTATAACCGATTTAAAAAAGAGGAGGAGGTTATGCATTCGGCGGGATTTTTTTAAAATTAATTCATATACCTATTTAGACCGATTATTCCGTCATTACTGGGACAATTTACGTGATTTTTTTTTATTTGATAGAGGAAGTTCGCATGGTGGTCCCATGTAAATTGTGTTAATTTTGCTCGTGCAGTTTTTGAGTTAGCTTCTTCTTCTTCTTAGCTTAAATTTGGAAGTCGATGACCAAAACACGAAAATACAAAACCAAAGACACCGACTACCAAAACTAAAATTATTTTTAATTTTGAGCTTTGAACTGTTTTTTGGAAGTCGGTTGTTTTCTTTTTCTAAAACGTTTTTATGTTGTTATGACTATGACATATCATATAGTTATTTTATATATTTTAATATTTATAATTATAAAAAATATATATAAACTCACGTTTTCTTCCCATAGCCATAATATTTACGTATTTTTATTATTAAACGAATTAGAATCGACAAAAAAATATTTAAAAGGAAACGATCTCAAAGTAGTCCTATTTTTATATTATACCTATATTGTGGTGTCTTTGTTCACCTTAAAATGTGGTAGAAACTTATAATCTGAATCAATCAAATGTTTTTACTTTTATTAAGTTGATATACCTACTGTTTCTAAGTCTGTTTTATAGTGGGTTTTATGTTTGAAATTAGATTTAGGTTATTTAGGAAAAAATATGTACAAAATCGTGATCACAAAAGTTAGTTCAAATTAGTTAAGTTACTTAATTAGGTTAGTTTTTCAAGGTTAGTTATGGATTAGTTTTTGTGTTATGTTTGTACCCAAATTATTTAAGTATTGTTAAGATACCTAAGTATTTTCACTGGACAAAACTGGACAGGCCCAATTTTTGTGTAAAAATATACAAAAGTTCAATACCTACTCGACCAAAATGTATGAAACAACTGATTTTTTTTTCGTGATTTCAGAGTTGATCCCATAGTGAAAGTTGTTCGTATTCATGGGTAGAACACCCTGCGAAAATTTGGATAGTGATTAAAAAAATGCCCTGTATAATTACTTTTAGACACAGCCAAATATGTCATCTGTATCCATAGCCAATGTATCCTATAACCATTTCCATTTACCAAAGTATCTACCTCCGTTTACCATTTTTGTTCGTAATAATAATGTGCCATGAAATAAATTATATTTAAGTATAGAATAAATAATCAGTTTTCTTACTTATTAATTTTTTAACATCAATGTGCCAACGCTAATAAACTTCTTAAATTTAATTTTAAGCCGCGTACAGACATCGTGACGCATGCCCCACAAATGCGTCTCTAAATAGCTAAATAGCAATCTCGCCATTCGACAGGTTGTCGAATCGGAAATGACACAGTTTCAATTACTAATTTGCCTTTCCCCCGACAACAAATAGTTGTCGGAAGAATGACAAAATTTTCGGGTTTTGGATTTGTGAACGGCCTTTAGATAACATTGATTGATGTTCGATTGGGCACGGAAGCGTATCGAACGGTTGTGAATCGAATGCAGGGGCTACATTCTCGACTAAGATAACGATCGCTTTACGACCGAATTCGGTCGCAAAGTCCTAATGGATAGAATAGACGATCAAAATTTCTCGACAAGCACGTAATTTTTTCGTGAGTGTCAAGTAATTTGGACCATCTAGGGACCCTATTAGGATTTTTGACCAAATTCTGACGTAAAGCGATCGCAGTTATCTATAACCAAACTGCAGCCCCTGGTATCTTTTTATAATGCGAAAGTCGCGATTGTTTGTTCGGGTTCGCCGAAATAATGATCATTAGTATTTACGTTATCAGCCTATAATGTTTCTAGTCTAGTGTTTTATGAGTGGGCTGTAATCCACCACGCGGGCCCAGTGCGGGTTGGTAGATGTCACATGTCTTCGAATTCTTGGTTCTATGACATGCCGGTTTCCTAACGATGTTTTCCTTCACCGTTTTTGAGAGCAGTGGCGATGTATTTACACAAAGAAGAACCCTGGGTTCGAACCTATGACCTATACAACTCGTAAGTCGGGGCCATTACCACTGGGCCACCATTGCTCTCATTAGCGCTTACCGTTAATTAATACACATCCAACCTTACTTTATTGTTTTGTATTATAACCGAGTTAGATTTTTGGTTTTGTTAAACTCTATCCTCTGTCAAAGTCTATGATGTGTAGCTTCACTTGCTGACACTTTTTGTCAGTTTACTGATATCTTATTAAATCTGTGTTATCGGTTATTTGATCAAACCAATCAATCTATTGCCCGTTTAATCAAAGAAAAATATCGTTGATTTCAGTGACTCCACCAAAATACTTTAATCGGACCAGGAAACCTTTAGTTGGAAGCAAGGAGGCCGAGCAACGTCGCCATCTTTTTGAAGAACTCATGAAAACTTTGTCGAAAGAAAATGTTAACTTTTCTGAGTTAGAAAATCGTATTGATGCTATTTGCTGGACGATTGTCATGAATTGAGAGTTTTTAAACAATTATTATTAAGTAATTCAAGTTCTTCGTTATATTGTATGTATTGAAAAAAATAATGTACTTTTTGCCGTGTAGGTACTGTACTCGTACTGACACACATTAGGCTCTTTTCACACGTGCAGCTACCGGCTACCAGGCGAATGTATCCGGGTACAAAATAAAAGTCGGGCACAAAGGCAGTAAAGATTATATTGCTGTTTGTAACCGAATTGTTTAACAACGACTTGGTATTCATTTAATATTTAATCTATGTATAAAATAAAGTAATTATTGTATCCATTAAAATTAACCTGTTTCGATATTTGACACTTGATAACGGTAATAAAGATAAAGATAAATTTATTTGTTCAAACATGTGTAAGATGATACATGAATATGCACATATGTATAGATGAAAACATAATTTTACCGGACCAACATGTTTTGCCTCATTCACTCGGCGTACAAAATGTTTACATGTTAACAATTAAATTGGGAATTATAAATTATTTAATTTCGACAGTTTCGTATATAAAATTAGAGTCCGTGCAAAATATAGTCAGTAATTCAATATGCAATCAGAGTCAGTACAAAATGTAGTAAATACTAATTACAGACAAATTAAGTCATTGTATAATAAAACTAAATCAATAATAAAATTCAAAAATTTATCATTTAAAAATCAATAATGTTGTAGTAGCACTTATCAGAAAGCAACTTTTTGAGTGTTTTCTTAAATAAATTAAAATTCAATTTCTTAATGTCATTCGGAATTTTATTGTTTTTTTTTATTTTTTTTATTTGAGATAGGTTGTTTGCTCTTGACTCTAGTCTAGGTCAGAGATGACAGAGACAAAGTCGACGATGGAGCGAGCTTACCCAGAAGAAGCCTGTTCACTCTCACTTTGAAGAGATCGGGGTTGTATGCGTACTTAAATTAATGAGGCCATGCATACAATCTTTGGGTTATTTTAATTTTATGAAGATTAGTAAGTATCTACCTACCTAACACCCACAAAATTTGATTGTAAACCTATGGCCTTTGTCTTTGTCCATTTCCCCCTTTCCCGTTACAAAAGCAGCCTACCGAAGTACCTATTAGGAACTTATTATTATTATTATTACCTAATAGGCTTTTACAGTAACACAACTTTTTTCAATTATTTTAATGTAAAGCACAGAATTAACACATGATGGATGAAATGACGGCAGGTCACGGGAATAATCTGCGACTCCCGCATTATTGTTCTAACTAATTATAAATAACATCCTGATCCCTCTTTTGATTTTATTCCTGGATTTATTATTACAGCAGAGTTCATAAGATCAAGGGAAGGGAAGCGTTTGATACGTCTTAGAGGGTACACGTACTATGAAAGGCCTTCTAAAACTAGCAAGCGACAATGGCGATGTTCTACCCACTTGTCGCGAGGATGCCGAGCGAACATCATCACATTCAATGAAGAAATTTTAAGAGTACATGAAGAACATAGTCATCCACCCAGTTTGAATGTAATGAGAAAGCAAAAATTCTAATTTGTAAAGGCGGCCTATGTTCCAACGTCAACGTTTTGGGCAAAGGATAATGAATTCTAGTTACAGACATTAACTATCCAATTTTTTACTGTAATTACGGCAACTTTCAAGTTTTTAAAGCGTGCATTAACGCTTGTTAGATATTTTTTTGTGATTTTCGTTAACTACGTGAAACTAAAATAAATATTGTTTTATTACTATGTGAAGTCTTTCAATAAGAAGGTACGATCTAATAGAAAACTTCAATTTTATTGAAAAAAAATCTGATTGTCTATTCGAGATTTTATTGCTAAAGATAGGATCAGTCTCTCATACAGTTCAGCAACGTCGTTGTGATACAGTTTTAAAGATATTATGCTGGTCGTGTAAGCTTTGCTAAGGTTATCGATGGTCTAAAATTACTAACTAATATAAAATAATCTATTATTACAGCGGAATTCATACAATCAAGGAAAGGGAAGCGTCTCATACGTTTTAAAGGATACACGTACTTTGAAAAGCCTTCAAAAACATCCAGGCGACAATGGCGATGTTCTACCCACTTAGCGCGAGGATGTCGAGCTGACATCATTACAGAAAATGAACTAATTATTAGAATACGAGAAGAACACAATCATGCACCTAGTTTGAATGCAACGAGAAAGCAAACATTCTAACTTCGTATTTCTATATTTATTTATTTATTTAATTTTAAAGAAAGCTTACATACTAATAACAATCTTGGATATCATGCATAAGTTAGGACATTTGCTAATTACACGCTTCCACATGTATATATCTACTTAGTTACGCGTTATTTGCGTTTACCAGTTACAGCGATTTGACTAAGTAAACAGATTACAATGTATTATATTAGGTATGTCGAGATAATATATTAGGCATGTCAAGTAGTGCAATATCAAAATCGGAATTAAATGTTATTTATGGTTGTCATCAAAATAATCATTGTTTAAAACCTTTCTAATTTTATGTGCGCTGGTGCAAAGCAAATCGATGTCTAGGTTTGATGATAAACTATTGAAAGCTATAACATTACGTATGCAGAAAGCGTTGTGCCTGTACTTAGTCGATGTGAATGGTACATGGAGAAGTGGCCGTTTTCTTAGGTTGTTTAGATTAGTGCGAAGCAGTATTTTGCTAAGCAGTTCGGGACAATCGACGGAGCCGTTTGCGATGTTCACCAAAAAACAGATATCACTGATATTACGTCTTACTTCCAACGGTAAGAAATGATATCGCTTGCAGCGGTGTTCATAGTCGACTGAAAATTGTCTAGCCTTGAAGTCCAAGTACCGCAAAAATTTCCTTTGAACAGACTCAATACGAGATTTGTAGATCTCATATTGAGGGTTCCATACTTGAGAAACGTACTCAAGGTGGCTACGCACTAGAGAACAGCAAAGAACTTTTAATGGTTTTAGGAAACGAAAGTTAGAATAAGCTCTAATAATGAAGCCCAACGCTTTGAACGCCGTGTTGACAACTGTTTCTACATGATCATCAAAAAGCAGCTTGCTGTCATGTACCACGCCAAGATTCCTGATACTGGTTTCTTTACTTTTGTACGTACCGTCCAGTGTAGACCCTGGGCCAATGATAGATTTCTGGCGAGTGAATATTACGTGAAAACATTTGGATATATTTAGTTGTAGTCTGTTGGTTTTGCAATATTGTACGAATCTGTCAAGGTCTGAGTGAAGGAGCTCAGTATCAGATAATGTGTGAATGGACTTTAGGACCATCATGTCAGCAAATTCAAATTAATGAATTTGAATTTGAATCAGCGTATTTTAGGATGTGTGAGTTTCTATAGCAGTTTTTTATGTCCAAAATAAATATTGTAAACAATAACGATCCTAGGATTGAGCCTTGGGGCACTCCTGATGGGACAGAAATACCAACTGTTGCAATAAGCTATGATAACCTAAACCAACGTAATAGGATTTTTGATTGTTTTCATTTTTTTATTTAAGTATATATTAATATATTTTTTTAGATACAAATCGTTTATTTTTATTATAATATTTTCTGGACCCTATTTTTTTTTTTGTATAAAAATTAAATGCATGAATCGATAACTTTCCGATTTAGTCAATCACTAACGTATATGTAAAATAAATTGCTTTTGCACAGGCAACGATAGCGATCAATGCTTTTGTGTGGGTAAGTTGTACGGTGCATGGTAAATACACGCTGTGTTTGGTAGCATAAGGTTTATAATTGATTGTGTAGTACTTTCTGATTTAAGAAATGCTGGTGTGTGCGCGACTGCGTATCTACTGTTTTTACTGCATGTGTAGTAGTCGCCGTGTGGTGGAGCCCAACTGAAGACATAGGTTTCCGATATATTTTCGTCTACCAGGCATATTTCCTTGTTTATTATATCTATGGGTCTAGCGGTCAGAAGTAACATGCTAACCCGCAGATTCTCCCGTTGCTCTGAACAAGTGAAGATTTCGCTTTTCAAGGTATATTGTCAGAGCTTTTACACTGGAAGTCTGTGGATCTGTCACACCAAAAGATCGCTGGATGCCCTGTGCGTCCGGTATAATAATATCTTCAGGATGATGTTGGGGCTGCCACGATTCTGTAGTGCATCTGGGATGTTCGCGCTGTTTCGCACTTATGGCTTTCACGCCATCATTCGCAAAAGGATGATATCCTTTTTTTTTTTGTGGATGGGTAATCATCAAACGACTTCTCCCGCTCTGGGCGGAGCGGGAGGGCGTGTCAGACTTTTACTGACTAAAACCCACCCGTGTTCCTTCTGTTGCCTGTGCCGGGGCCACGGTAACTCTTTCGAACATCCCGCAACCCTAGCTGGAAGGATGATATCCTTGATCTGCAGATTGCGTGGCAGCCGCAATGAAATCTTTAAGACTGTGGCTGATAGGATCTCATCCCCGCTTTGGAGGTCCTTTGTGAAATCAGTCACATAATAATATTAATTTCCATTTTAATTTCAATTTTAGTTTCAATTTTAATTTTAATTTTAATTTCCATTTTTGTAATGTTATTATTTTGTATGGATCATGTTATCTGAAATAAAATATTTTTATTTTATTTTTATAAAGCGTAAGTGAAATTAAAAAATAATTGTTTTATTATTATGTAACTATTATTAATATAAGTCTGAAATCGCCAACCCCTCTTGAGCGTGGTAATCGATGCTCGTGACTTCTCTGTATGAGAAGAGGCCTTTGCCCAGCAGTGGGACAATAATAAGCATGTATTATTATTATTATATTATTACTATGTGCCAGTCTTTCAATAAAAACGTACTACCTTCAATAAAACTTCCGTTTCATTTTCTTACTCTGGAAAAACTTCACCACTCTTTTGTCTTTTAGAGCCTTTACTGCTAAACTTAGGACCAAAAAAACGTAGAACGAACGAACGAAGGTAATTTCTGACACTACACATTTTAGCTTCGTCTCGGGAATGCTTTGCTTTGGTTGTCCTTAAGATGGTGCAAAAAATATTAAGTGAATTTAAATACTCGATTTATTTTATTATTACAGCGGTTTTCATAAAATCACAGAAAGGGAATCGTCTAATACGCCTTAGAGGATTCACGTACTCTGAACAGCCTTCTAAACCTAGCAAGCGACAATGGCGATGTTCTACCCACTTGTCGCGAGGATGCCGAGCGAACATCGTCACAGTCGATGAAATAATTATAAGAGTACGTGAAGAACATAATCACCCACCCAGTTTGAGTGCACTGAAAAAGCAAAAATAACTTCATATTTCATTATGTTTCTTATAAAGAATTTCAATAAAAACTTAAGAATAACATTTCCGATTATTTTTCAAAATCTAGAATAATTCACCTGTCTTTCCTCTCTTTGAGCCTTTACTGCTACACGTAGCATCAATTTCTTATACACTTCAGCAGCTGTGCTGAGATCCAGTTTCAAAGACATGGTATGGGTAATCGGTATTTATGTTTCTTATAAAGACTTTCAATAAAAACGTACGACCTACAATATAACGTTGATTTTCGAACTCTGGAATGCCGTCACTAGTCTTTTGTTAACTAACAAAACGTAGTACGAACACATGAAACATTTGAGTTTTGTCCCACGGCTGAAAAGCTCTGCTTTGGTTGCCTTTAGATAGGTACAAAAATACTAACTTGACCATAACCTTTAATGCTGTATTTTATTACAGCGGTATTCATAAAATCACAGAAAGGGAATCGTCTAATACGCCTTAGAGGATTCACGTACTCTGAACAGCCTTCTAAAACTAGCAAGCGACAATGGCGATGTTCTACCCACTTGTCGCGAGGATGCCGAGCGAACATTGTCACAGTCGATGAAATAATTATAAGAGTACGTGAAGAACATAATCACCCACCCAGTTTGAGTGCAATGAAAAAGCAAACATTCTAACTTCATGTTTCATTATGTTTCTCCTATAGACTTTTCAATAAAAACTTACGACCTACAATATAACTTTCGTTTAATTTTCGTACTCTGGAATACCTTCACCAGTCTTTCGTTGATCAAAAAATCGTAGTACGAACTTATGTATAACTAGCTGTGCCCCGCGACTTCGTTCGCGTGGAAGTCGTAAAATACACAATATACTAAAATAACAGCCACATTTTTATAAAACTCTCTTGTGTCCCCCCGGATCCGCTGCATTGCACCGGCCCTATAACTTCGTTTTAGCTTAGTGTTCTTTCTGACTTTTTTCTTTTGGCTCGGCTCTTAAGGGTCAGAGCGTGATAGCCTAGTAACTATCCTCGAGAATTGGGCTACCAAATGTCCTACTTTTTGTACATTATTTAATGGGTTTTAATTTTTTTGTACGGAACCCTAATTATTTTTCTATAATAAAAGTAGCCTAAGTTACTTCCTGTAACATCAGCTATCTGCCAGTGAAAGTCCCTTTAAAATCGGTCCAGCCGTTTTGGAGATTAGCCGGATCAAACAGACAGACAGACTAAAATGTTAAAAATTGTTTTTTGTTTGTTTTATGTACCGTATGTATTTTCATATGCATTTAGCAAAATGTTGTTATTTTGATATTACAAACAAACACTTCAATTTTATTTATTTGTATAGACTACAGATACATGAGGTGATGAGGCATTTGCGTTTTGTCCCACGGCTGAAAAGCTCTGCTTTGGATGCCTTTAGGTAGATACTGAAATACTTGACTACAACCTTTAATGCTTTATATATTATATTACAGCAGTATTCATCAAATCTCAGAAAGGTAATCGTCTAATACAATTTAAAGGGTACACGTATTATGGAAGACCTTCAAAGACTAGTAAGCAGCAATGGCGATGTTCTACCCACGGAGCACGAGGATGCCGAGCTAACATCGTTACAGTTGATGAAGAAATTATAAAATTAAATGAAGAACACAATCATGCACCCAATTCAAAAGCAAATATTATTCTAACTTCTAATGCCTAAATCCTGTGACATGTATCCTATTGATGTGGACAGTATACCTACACGGATATTAACAAATTTTTAGGGCGCATTACGACGGCTCTTAACTTTGGTCCCAACGTTGGTCCGTCGTCACGCGTCCAACATATGGATCGAGAAAATAGCTTTAGCCAACATGGTGGCCCTTGTTATTACTGGGGCGGTAGCTTATTGTCATATGAAATAGAGAATAAATGGTTTTATTGCGATGTTATCATAATTTATATTAAGTAATACATTCTTCTGTGCAATAAAAACTTAGTTTTATTTTTGGAATCTGGGATTACTTCACTTGACTTTTTCTTAACGTAAGAATCTTACTTATTACCACACGAAACGGTTTATTTTTAGGCATTTTCGTATGTACATTTCCCACGTCCTTCATTATATACATATTTATTTATTTGGGATCTCCAACAAAGGATACACATATACAATATAAATCATAATAATAAAAAAGGTTATTTTACATGTGCTCCTTCAATTACAGAAGACCACAGCATGCACATATAACTAGGTTTAAACAGGATAAAAATAAAAATAGAGAAAATAAATTATGAAAATTGAGAAAAAATAGCAATAATAATTAACATGTCCAAGATTGAGCATTCGTATTACAATTGTTTAGTATAAAAATAATTATTTCACATATTTGTTGAATATTGGAGGGAAGAAACATAGTTACCTAGTTGCTTAGTTGTTATACGGTGGTTAAATTCGTTTTGTATTTTGAAATGGGGAGTGTTATGTCCAGGTTACAACGCTTTCATAATTCATTGTATTGCCTACAGAGTCTCGGGAGAGCGGCGAAATGTCCCAGATTAGTTTTAGGTCCTGAGACGTAAAATAAATTGTAGCTGCTTTTCCGCGGCAGACGAGATGGCGCGTTCATGTGTAGTTTGCCTAGCAGTTCGCTGCAGTCTATGACTCCATTGTATATTTTGTGCAGTAGTATCAGGTCTGCCGTTTTCCGTCTATCTGCAAGTGAGACCATTTTGTAGTGCCCTAATCTGTCTTTGTAGCTGATAATTTTTTTAGCTAAGCGATCTTTGTAACATAAATGGTATGGGAAACGTCTCACACTTTCCAGGTGTTTGATATATATGTCGTAGTGAGGATTCCAAACCTGGCTGCTATATTCAAGTATTGGCCGAACCATTGTGTTAAATCATTCTATTCTGGTTAGACGCCTTTTTAAAATCTTTGCTGTTACGTAAGATAAATCCAAGGATTTTGAACCCCTTCGATGTCATGTTTAGGATATGTTTGTCATATTTAAGTTGTTTATCAAGTGTTACTCCCAAGTCACGTATTTCCTCTACTTGTTGTAGTTTTTTGTTGGCTAATCGTGTAATTGTTAGGTTTGCCAGTTTTGTTACGGCTAAATTGCATGTAGTAACACTTTGAGACGTTAAGAAGCATTTTGTTCATCCTGCACCAGTCCGTCAGTCTGTTCAGATCTTCTTGCAATAAGGCAGAGTCAGATTCCATTAACATAGGTTTCATTATTTACATGACATCGGCAAAAAGATGGAATTTTGAATGTCTAAAGCAGTGCGTGATTTCGTTTATGAAAATGTTGAAAAGAATTGGGCCTAAATGTGAACCTTGTGAAACACCGGATGTAGCTTTAAAAGACTGAATGATGGCCACTCGTAACAACTTGTAAATACCGGTCACTGAGGCAAAACTGTAACCACTTTAGCATTGATCCTTCTATACCCAACTGCTGGAGTTTAGCTATAAGAATAGAATGATCTACCTTATCGAACGCCTTACTAAAGTCAGTGTATATGGCGTCGACAGGAATACGTTTATCTAAATATTCTGACAGAGACGACATGTAGCACATGAGATTAGTGGTCGTAGATTTGGTTTTGATAAAGCCGTGTTGGTGGCTGGTAAGAAGGTGTTAAACATGCGATGAAAGACGTTCGGTTATGAGCTTCTCAAATACTTTGCCAAAGATGAGTAAAATAGAAATGGGTCTGTAATTGGCTACCAAATTCCTTTCTCCTGCATACATATTATAAATGAATAAAAAAATACTTTGTCTTTGTGTTTTGATACTTTGTACTGTGTATACATGATAAAAAAACTATATATTTCCCGGGAAAATAAAAACCCAAATTTTTAAGAGCTGCAGCTGTTGCGCCCATATTGCGTATGCATCCCGTTTCTGGCTCATACAAGAATTTCGAAAAACATAATCGGCGTATATATCTTTCATGATCTATTTATCAATGGCTATGAGTTGTGTTGTGTCAGTCAGTCAGATGATGCCTTCTAATTAATTTTGGCAACATCCGCAGCTTTCTGGCAGTTTGAGTAATTTATGCGGCCTATCCATATGTTCTTTCTTTCGCATCGTTGAGCTCCTTAAGGGCTCCTTAAGGGGGGCTTTAGCCAGACGAGCGTAATTTTTTGAGTTGTGAGTCGCGTAATTTCTGATACATTCGGTTTCATACAAAAATCCTGTTTCGTTCACACGGTGACGCAAAATGAGTTGTCATGCGCACAATCCCGCCTGAATTGAGTTCGCGGCGAGAGGGGGGCGAGGGAATCGACATTCAATCACGGAACGCGCGGGAGTCAATACGTTAATTTCTTTGTCACAATGTTTGTAGACACGGAAAAATTAATAATTAAAGTCGAACAACGGCCTTGTCTGTGGAATTTATCAGAAAAGTCGTATAGTGACAAGTTTTTAAAACAGAGGGCATGGTAAGAGGTTGCAGAAAATTGTTTCGAAGATTGGAACACTATGGAATAGAACTTTTTATAGTTAAAATAATTTGAGCTACTCTGTGAAGGTGATTTTATTCTAACGTGTTTACCATCGCTGCATCGGCTGCTCCAACGCAATTCGTAAAATTTGTTTTCTTCTAAAATAGTTCGGCATTTGAATTCCAGATAGATTCATTTGGTTCTGGCATTTCATAAGGTTGGAGTACGTTCCAAATCTGTATACAAGTTTCTTTGATGCTAGCCATTGCACTACACAAACACCCAGTACAAGCGTTGAAAAGCAACTGAATAAATTACGCTCGTCTGGCGGCCCAACAGAATTTCTGCCGAGCAGAAATTACGCGACTTGCAACTCAAAGAATTACGCTCGTCTGGCTTCACCCTAAGTTTTGGGTTGAGCTGTACGATTACTGACAAATGCGTGCACTGACTGGACAGGTCACTTAATCTGTGTGGTTCTTTCCTCAAAAAACCATTTCAGACACCAATCTACGTGGTCTTCACATGATCTGACCAAGATTATGTCTGGACTTTAAAAGAGACTGTAACCTCGTGAGTTTGTTCCGGCCTTTCTTCTCAGATTAGTCAGATAGGAAACGTCGGCATAAAAAATATAGGTATATGATTGAAATGTAAAAGTGTTTGTACAAACCTACTTACAGAAATAAAATCATTTATCATTATTGTTACCAAGACTGGGAGCTTTGGTATACCGTTTTTTTCAAAAGTGATTTTGGTTATTTTTACAGCACCCGATTACATTATAACAATGAGGGGCAAAAAAGTGATGAAGTTCAAAGGATATACGTACTTTACTACTAAGGAGCATTCATACAAGATTTGTTGGAAATGTTCCACGCTGAGTAACTGCCAAGCTGTGGTTTATACTTTGGGGAATAAAGTGTATGGGGGGAAAGGAGAACATAGGCATCCCGCGTAGGAAGACATTCATTTAAGTAATCGCTTTAAGTAATACTGAATACCTAATGTGTAATGCACGAATTTAGACTGGGAAAAGTCTTCTTATTCTGTAGAATTTGAAGCACTACGTGTATGACTGATTTGGACCCAAACTTAGTTCCGTAATGGGTCCAATTCAGTCATGCCTGTTTTCACGAAATGTATGGCTATATAAAAGCGTGCTTTTATATGGCGTGCTACCTTTTGCTCGCGACTTGTCCGCATGAAATTTCTTGCCCCCCGACCCACCCCATCGCATCGCATCGCTTGCCCGCGCTATTACTTCGTTCTCGCTTAGCGTTCTTTATGACATTTTTGCTTTTTGCTCGGTTCCTACGGGTCCCAGCGTGAAGGTAAATAGCATATAACCTTCCTCAAGAACTGGGCTAACTAATGCAAAAATAATTTTTCAAATCCAACTGGTAGTTCCAGATATTAGCGTGTTTAAACAAACAAACAAAAAAAGTTTGTTTTTGTTATACTAATGTGTTGATAGATAGATATACATAGGTGTCGCCTAGTATTAGTGAATGCGGGGATTAGTGTCTCCACGTAACAGAAAATTTTAGGTATAAATCAATAATTAGTGTCCTGTGTTTAGCTCTACGTAAATAGTGTCGTGGGTTGTCCTTGGGTGCACTTGCATAGTGCACGTAGGGATAATCTTCGGTCGGTGCCTTTTCATCATTTAAAATGGTCTAAGGGGCCTCTGCGAGTTGGCTTCTGCCCCTCGTATGCCTTCCAAAGGTCCGGGACCCCAGGGTTCCGAGATGTGTCATAAAAAAGAGGAAAAAAAAGAATAATAATTTAAAAAAAAAAAAACATATTTATAAAAGCCACGGCCCATTCACACACACAAAAACACACCCCACCCACACACAGCATCACCATCACACACACCATAATACATGCACACCACACATACGTTCCCCCTACACACAGATGTTCCAACACACATACCCACTCAGTAAATTCATAATATTGTAATAGTAATGCTTACTTTTGCACCGCACCATAATTGGAATGGCAGCTCGATCACCGTGGTGACGGCAGTAACTGGTGCTTATGGCACAGGAATCCTCCTAGTTTAACCCCAGTTGCACATGTCTCGTATCTTGCCACTAACTTATATATAACTAGCTTCCGCCCGCGACTTCGTCCGCGTGAAATCTCTTGTTTCCCCGACCCACTCCGTCGCATCGCATCGCCTGCCCGCGCTGGTACTTGAGGTCAATAATCGAGATGAAAACTATCCTATCTTTTAAGTTGGACCAAATTACATATAGTGACCAAATTTCATCAAGATCGGTACAATAGTTTCGAAGTTTAGTCAGGACATACATCGTGACACGAGATTTTTATATATGTAAGATAATTTAAGGTACAAATTGTATGGTTTAAGTCTGGAACAAAATAAATATTGTTTATTGTTTGTTTGTTTAGTATTTAAAGGAACAGTACCTACCCATACTCGTACCTCGTGCTTTAAAAGTCTTGCCCTATTACATTTTCGTGGTAAAACCCGTAAAATCACAGGCCAATGAAGATATAGGTATAGAATAAGATATAGAAGAAGATATTTAGTTAAGTTGCAGGAATTCTCCGATTTATTTGTAATGTAATGTAAATAGATTTTTCTAATAAATAATATTACCTACTAGCTGTTGCCCGCAGCTTCGCCCGCGTGGATGTCAATACGTCCCTATTTGAATCGGATTTGGTTAATGGGTTTCAATTTTTTTGCGCGGAATCCTAATTCTTTTTTTAAATTAAAAGTAGCCCTAGTTACTCCTTATAACATCAGTTATCTGCCAGTAAAAGTCCCATCAAAATCTGTCCAGCCCTTTCGGAGATTAGGCGGAACAAACAGACAGACAGACAAAAAAAATTAAAATTAATTTTTTGTTATAAGTACCGTATAAACTTTTATATGCATTAAGTAAAAAGCTGTTATTTTGACATTACAAACAGACATTTCAATTTTATTTATTTGTATAGATGTGCTCTATTTTCTTATTTTTTTTAATAAATAATATTATAACCTATAGGTAGGTTTTCTTTGTAAGGTTAACATAGATATTATGTAGTTATATTTTTCTTATACTATCCCATCCAATACGCATTTACTATATAGGTACTACTATTTCTTATTTACTATTACTATTTACTTTAGGTACCTCCATTAGAAATGTAATTGAAGTTATGTTTGTACTATTCAATAATTGGGATTATGACAAAAGAATTAGATTACTTATTAAAAAACATTGGACACGTATTTTTTATTTTTTTACATAATCAAAAGATAACGGCGATATATTGAGTTAAAATGTGGCATAACGTCACGCCTTGCTTTTTTATTAATATGATAAAGCAAAAAATACGTCTCTAATATTTTTTTATTCTCTGACTGACGATGACGGACTAAATAGATTCTTTTTACCCAAGCATCATCCCTATTCAGTCAAACCTCTGAATGCTTTTTCACAAACTTCGATTAAAAAAATTACTTTAAAATTACGTTGAAATAAATTACCTTATTGGAAACATTGTTTTCTTTATAATAAAACCTTCTCATCATCATCATTCTCCTGCTCTTATTTCAATTTATTTGGGTCAGCACAACGTGTATTTTTCATCCATACTTCTCTATTAGTCGTCATCTCTATAGTCACCCCCCTTTCTAGCCACATGTAAGTAATTCTTGCTACGTAATAACAATAACGAATCATTCCCTCTACATTGATTCCTGTTATATTAACACTTGAGTTTTTTAATAAATAACTTATCGATGTACGATCACGGACAGTGGCGGTTGACCGTTTTTAACCTTGTTATTAAAGGGCATAATAATGGTCAACTGCCGAATGTACCTACGTCGATTTTACCTAGACTTAGGGCGGGAATACACATGCTTGTAGCTGGTATAAAACGATGCAAGTAGCTTGCATGCCAATGTACCATAATAGCTTCTGATTGGCGAATGTCACATTGGCATGCCAGCTACTTTTATAGTTTTGTACTAGCAAGGTATTTTTCCTTGGTCCTAAAATATAATTTTTATTCCAGGTACAGATGACGAAATAGGACCAGTATTCGTCCTATCGATGAAAGGCAAGCGTATGTTGAAATTCAATCGCTACACGTATTATGCTACTTCTGTTGGTCCGAAAATCCGTTGGCGTTGTTCAAGCCAGAACGGATGCAAGGCCACAGTACATACTTACGAAGACCATGTTATAAGTGTCAATGAGAATCATACGCATCCCCCGAAGTATATTCGCAAGTCTCGAATGCATCCACATAAGTTTAAGTGTTAAGTTACCAATTGTTAAAATTGAAAAGAAAATTTGTGATCATTGCAGATTAAAATTTATAGAAGTGCATAGCTAGGGATCAAGCTGCGGTTTCCTATAGAAAAGCGGTGGCCGCTACATAGTGTCCGTAATTTACCGGCGAATGACGTCACTGAAACGTTATGTATGAAAGTAAGTTGGTGTGTTTTCCTAGAGAGCGTTTTTTGACACCGTAAAGTCAAACCCCGCTGCCATCATTTTCATGACAGATATCACTGCGGCCGTTATGTGACGGCTACCGCTCTTCTAGGAAACCGTAGTTTTAGTGTGCTTAGGAAATGACAACAGGAGCACTGATGTTTCTATACAAAATTTATAAACAAACGACGTAATAAAATGAACAAGTTTAAGACCAAAATGCAGGTCCATCTGGCATTAGAATCGATTTTTTTTTTTGTTTTTATTAAAAATGTTATAATGTTTTTTAAATTGTGAATTCTAATAGTTATTTAGTAGAAGGAAGAAAAGCAGTGGTGGCCCAGTTTTAACGGCCGCGACTTACGAGTTGTAGGTCGTGGGTTCGAACCCGAGCAGGCACTATACTTTGTGTAAATTATTTCATCACCACTGAACTCAAAACGGTGAAGAAAAACATCATAAGGAAACTGGCATGTCCTAGAACCAAAAAGTCGAAGACACGTGACATACACCAACCCGAACTGGGCTCGCGTGGTGGATTACGACCCAGTCCCTCCTCACAGAAAGAAGAGACCATGTTCCAGCAGTGGGAAAATTGTAGACTGATTATGAAGAAGAATAATGAAGGGATTGCCTAAAAAGATAATAATTATTGCAAAATGATCGTACTGGCAAGCGCACATCAGTAGCAATTCGACATAGACAGTTGTAGAGCAGGTGTAACCGCTGATGTGCATTAGACTGTATCAAATGATCACCCTGGGTCTTGACCTGGCTTGTGAATAAATGATAAGAGCCGCACAGGTCGATCGAAGGATCCATTATAAATACCAAGATCTCTCCGTGCCTCGGAAGGCATGTTAAGCTGTTGGTCCCGGCTGTCATTCGTAGATCTTTAACAGTCGTTATGGGTAGTCGGAAGGTCAAAAGTCTGACAACCAGACTTACCAAGGTGTATCGTGTTATGCAGTAACTGGGTTGTAGAGATCAGGTAGGAAGTCGTTCCATGTAAAATACTGGTATTTAGCTGCATATGGTTAGCTAAAAAGCGAACCCCAACATAGTTGGGAAAAGCTGCACAGATTGATCCTGGGTCTTTATTAAAGGATATGTTAATATCAAGGGTGACCATCATTGTAGTAGGTAAGTAATTATTATGCAAGCTTTTTGTACCTATAGGCTCGATATGTCTCGATGATCCGCGATCAGCTAGGGGACAACCTTAACAACTTCCCTGTCCAATGAGTCATATATGACTCACGAGAGAAGTTTTCGCCCTACGTCCATGAGTCACATATGAGTCATAAAATAACCAAAATAGGATAAATCTACATGTAATAATTTATGAAAATTATATTTTATGGTATATAAGAATGTTATATATAACTCATCAGAAGAAAAAACTGTGAAAAATGCGTTGTATGGGGACAGGGAAGTTGTTAACCAGCGCCCTAATAGTGTAACACACAGTAGGAATCGGTTTCATTTTGACGGTTCAATAACATTCATTGCGTTATTTACGCTGCTGAGCAGACAAATTTTTCGAACATATGAAGCAATGGATTAGCAATATGCTTCAAAATCATTCTGATTGTGTTTGATAGTGTGTTACGCAATTAGGGTGCTGGTAATATCCCTTTTCGATGTGCGTGAGGACAATTATCAAAATTAAACATACATTTAACAGCACGCTTGTAATCCCCGAACGGATAGGCAGCGGTGTGTGTGCCATTAGTTCACCCACATTTCACCAGTTATGTTTAAGTCCCATTTAATAGGGGGGGGGGGGATTGTGACTAGGGGGAGTAGCAATATTGTTAATTTTAAATAATTTTACAAATATTATTTTTAAATACAAAATATATATATTATAAAAAGTAGAATACTTAAGTGTCATAATGTTTCTTGTCTATGCTATTATAACAGTTAGTCGTTAATTATTTTAGCAAATAGACATTATTCTATCTTCATCTAATACAACATGTCCCGGAATTAACGCACAACCTCTTAATTAATTTTAGTCATCATCATGAACAACTTTTACTAAGAAAAATAATGAAATCGCATACATTTGAACGAGTTGAGCGAACACAAATGTAGGGAACAGCTGATTTGTGATTTCAGGCGTGGTCCCGTGGCAGAAGTTGATCATAACTATCACAGTGTTAAGAGGTTGTGCGTTAATTCCGGGACGTGTTGTATATTAATATTATTGTAGCCGTAGATCGTGTCTCGTATTTCTATAAAATGAAATCTTTAATTGTATTTATTTCGGCCAAAGTTACATAAATGTGATTACATTCGCTTGCTTGACATTTTTTGTGTTATTTTTTTATCCTTATTACAGACTGGGCTCGTGGCTAAATAATAACAGCCGCACGGGACGATTGGTGCGGTCGGTCCTTGGATGGGTGATCATCCATTACATATCGAGAGCCCTCCGTGCCTCGGAAAGCATGTTTTAAGCCGTTGGTCCCACCTGTCATTCGTAGATCTTTCACAGTCGTTTTGGGTAGTCAGAAGTCAAAAAGTCTGACAACCAGTCTTCCAAGGGGCATCGTGTTACCCAGTAACTGGGTTGTGGAGGTCAGATAGGCTGTCGCTCCATGTAAAATACTGCTATCTATTCAGCTGCGTCCGGTTAGACTAGAATCTAACCCCAACATAGTTTGAAAAAGGCTAGGCAGATTGACTATTAGAGGCATTAATTTATTTATTGAAAATCGTAAGTTACTGTATTATATGAAAGCTTTGCCCGTAGCTCAAGGGACAATAAATTCCCTTCCTGATGACGTCAGCTGCTAATATAATCAGGAACAGAATTTATTGTGCAGTCTACACTATATAATTGCATAATACAAAATATTTGCATCATTGTTATTGTTTCACATAAACAATAAAAATGATGGAGAAGGTACATCTCTCTAGTTATCGTCAGCCATACTTTAATAGCAATAGAAAAACCGTGTGCAGTTCAAATCAAATTACAATTTACGTTCAAATTAATCACACAAGCTGTTCACACACTGTAGGTATACGACACAACTATACGGAACGCGCGACAGTTTCTAAACGTGTTCACTGCTCGACAGCCACCGACAAACTGTGCTTAACTCAGGTCGACGAGCGTTATGTTGTAAACTCTGTCAAGCGCCACTTGGTGACGCTGACGTCCCGATTAGTCAAACGACGACTGACGTATTTCCGACGAACATAATTATATCGGGTAATAAAAGTCCATAAAAAATATAAGCGTAGGTGTTCATTGACAGCCCAGGACTTCAAACCGTATTTTTACATATGAAGTTTCCAATGGCTCAAAAAATATTGTATGGGCATCAGCAAAATACCCTTCTTGACTACCAATTTAGTCAGAAATCGAAAATTAAATTATAATATGATGTTATAAAGAATGGAATGAATTGAATTATAAAGAAGTTGAAGGGGACGAGGGGCGTGCTCAAGACAGCTGCATCAAGATTGAGGATAGTTAGCGGCAACAGAACTGCAGACGGCAACGGATATCTCTCCACCTCAGTTTTGCGTTTTCTCGATGCCAAGTGATTAGCTAATTAATTTCTCATTTATTCTATCAGTTTTTTTAGGTTTTCTTATATTAAGTTTTATTTGTTAAAAATTATAAATACATCTGATTGGTGGTGCGTATTTTATTTTATAAAACCTGCTTCTGATACGTAATAATGGATTTATTAAATAAAATGATTTTATGTTTTGCAGAGTTAAAATTCGCATATTCAAAGCGAGGAAACAAGCTTCTTGTCGTCAATGAATATACCTTCTACCCTCAGGTATCCTACGTAAATAATAGAGTAAGATGGCTGTGCACTTACTACGGAAGAGGATGCCGACCCACCATACATACTATAGAACAGACTATTATTAAAACAAAAAATGAGCACAACCATGACAAGCCTCCGAAAGGGAATAGGTCTTCATTTAAGTGCAGGCGATATAAAGGAAATTGCGAACTAGAATATTTAACGTGGTAAAACCGATGATGATGACTATTTTTTTTCCTCCGTCAGGTAGATTATTAAAAAATATTGAACACGTATTTTTTTTACGTAATCAAAAGATTACGGCGATGCATTGAATTAAAATGTGGCATGACGTCACGCCTTGCTAGATTTTATACTTAGTTGTGACGTAGCGAGCCCCCACTCCGCAACTTTAATGCGTTTTATCTAAGTATTTTTTTATTAATATGAAAAAGTAAAAAATACGTGTCTAATATTTTTTTTATTATCTGACTGACGGACTAAATATGTATAATTTCTTTTTTTATCCCAGGCATCACCCCTATTTTACTAAGCTGCTGAAGATTGTAAGACCATCTTTGCATTGAATACACTCAATCTCCATCGTATTATAATTATAATTGCATATGTTTGAGTAATATGTACTATAGAGCTACCATTTACTGGATAATATGTCTTTCATTGTATCGAATGTGCCTTGGCGGCTGTGAGTATGGTATGCTCACTCCAATGTCTCGCCGATGGTGGCGCGCGCAAAATGGTTGAGTTGCATGGTGTTGATCTGTGCGTCATGTTCGTGATCGAGCGCCGTCTGTAGGGACTGATCATCTCTTAACTGTCACGGCTTATTTTAATTTATTTATTTTTCAATTGTTTTTTTTTTTTGTTTCTTTTTGCGGTACTCAGGGCTTTTAACGTGTACGTCTTTTTTACATCGTTCTCACATGTAATTATAAATTCAACATTAATGATGCAACTAATATTTTGTAAGAATAGAGGTAATTTAAAGGAGTGTCCATGAAATTTCTTGCCCGTTCTTCTTCATAGGTTACAGGTACATACACGCTTTGGAATGGGCAACTAACTTCATATTTCTGACTGACCGACTCCTTTGACAATTTTATTCAAAAGTGCCTGTAAATGGTTTAATTGAGATAAAATGTTACAGTTAAGATTACTGTTGTTAATTAAATAAAAAACGAGTAGTATTATTATTTGGTCAAGGTATTAGGGATATACCTGGACAATATTAAATTGTTTGCACCATAAATAGGTAGGTTTTTTCATCTATTTTGTTGTCTCCTAGGTACTAAATAGTTATTATCAGGAAACATTGTTTTTATTAACTTTTATTATTTAGTGTTTGTTCAACCAAGTTCCTTTTTCTGCACATACCTGCCAATATGTATGTGCCATTAAATAAAATAGTAAAGGACCAGATATACTTCCTTGAGGCATCCCAATAGTCTTCTACAAAACGTGCAGAACTACAAAAAATATATTATATGGCACTGTAGTGTACACATTTATAATCGTAAATATTATTAATATTTAAAAATATTATAAATATTTAAGGGTTCACTCCTTGTTGGAAAGCACTTTTATCAGCGTATACCGGCGACTAAAACGGCACGGGGAGGCCTAAGTTATGATAAGTCTCAACTCAGGCCTCCTCTCCGCGAGATCCTATAATGTTCCCAGTGACTATGTAAATAGAAAACACACTGGTTACAAAATATATTATGTTAATTAATACCAACTTTTACAGGTCACCTAACATACAGATATTCCACACGAGGTAACAAGCTTATTGTACGGGATGGGTATACCTTTTACCGTCAGAAGACTTATCCTAATACCAAAACTAGATGGGTCTGCACACGTTACCCGAAGAACGGATGTCGATCCTACATACATACAGTTCAAGAAACTATTATTAAAGTGTATAACAATCATAACCATGCTGTATAAAAATCTAAAAATAAATTAATTATTAATACATTTGAATATGGGTTTTAATAAAACTGAAGCAATTAAGAGTACTCAGGCGACTGGGACCGCTGTCAAACTGGGACCTTGGTCCCACTTGCATGAGCCATTTTTTTTTCTTATTTTTCTTCAGGCGATTGGGACCACTCGCGTCACGTTCTTTTGTTTAATCGAAATTTTTGTTACAAGAATAAGTATTTGAAATAAAAAGCAAAATATATTTTGGTTGGTTATTAAGTATAGAGTCTATAAAATAATGTCTTTTTTTTTTTTTTTGTGGATGGGAAATCATCAAATGACTTCTCCCGCTCTGGGCGGAGCGGGAGGGCGTGTCAGACTTTTACTGACTAAAACCCACCCGTGTTCCTTCTGTTGCCTGTGCCGGGGCCACGGTAACTCTTTCGAACATCCCGCAACCCTAGCTGGCATCGGCCCTAGCGGACCCCGTCAATAGTGCTGACATCTCTTTGAGGCGCGCGTGGAACACGACGCGCCGTCGACTCGGACTTGGTCCTTACCGGACGGCGAGCTACCCATTGCTCGCCGTCCGCAAGCCCGCGCCTACGGTGGCCGGGAATCGGCTGCCAATTCCCGACGCCCAGGGCGTCTCCTGCGGCGACTAGGGGCGTGAGGGTGCAAAGCTTGCCTCTCCCTCACGCGTCCCGCCTCCTCCTTCACGAGCATTACTGCTTCGCAGAAGGAGGTAATGGCTTCCCATGCACTCTCGCTCCGTACCATGGCCTGAACCAGGGCCGGACGCGAGAGATCGCCGCCGCCGATCGCTTCCGCGAGGACACGGCGGTGCTCCGCCCAAACCGGGCAGACCTCCACCGTATGCTCCACCGTGTCCTCCGGGCGATCCACACAGTGGTGACACCCGGGCGTTTCCTCCCGCCTTATCCGGAACAGGTACCTCCCGAAGCACCCGTGTCCGGTGAGGACCTGCGTCAGGCGGAAGGTGAGGACGCCGTGGCGCCTCTCCAGCCACTCCTCAAAGAGGGGACTTATCGCCGCAATTGTGGCGTGCCCAGCGCTGGGTTGCGACAATCGCACTCTCCATGCCGCCATGAGATCCTGCCGGAGCTCTGTCCGCCGTGCCGCGATTTCTCGCGGCAACGGAGTTACGCCCCGGCGTCCTGCCTCCTCGCGCCACTCCCAGATGTGCGCGAGGACTTTTGCCTCCAGATCCCATGGCGATAAAATAATGTCTACGCTATAAAATTAGAACAGTGACTAACCACGCGCGAGCTGAGTTGGTCGCAATAATCGTATGGCATATATTAAACGTTTATCATTAATTAATCGTTTCAATTAATCATGGATTACAAATGACTGATGGATTGATAGCTACACAAATGTCACTAGCAATCATTACATTAGAATATATGGTAGATTATCCGTCAATCACTGCTGTGCCTGTGGCAAAACTTATCATCTGATGGACCCCTAATCCTGGATTATGTAAATGCTATTAAGCTATACATAGGTTATAAGGAATACAATAATATGATAAATGATGTTGATTATGATAATTATTGTGTCTGTAAATAAGTTTATACAAACACTTTTACTAGATGATGTCGATGTTTCCTATCCGACAACTCAGAAAAGAAACAACGAAACAAACTCAGAGGTCACAGTCTCTTTTAAAGTCCAGATATAATATATGAGAAGTTTTTTTTCAGCTGGTGCCCCGGTGACGTTTGTGTACTCAAAACGACAATGTGAAATGTTATTACTATCAGGGTACACATTTTGCAGGCAAAAGATCTACCCTAGCGGGAAAGCAAGGTGGCGGTGTGCGATATATAATAAAAACAGTAAATGCAGCGCAGTCATCCATACATATCGTAATTGCATACTGAGAGCAACGAATGTGCACAATCACGAACCTCAAAATAACTGGGTCCCTTGAGACACTATTGAACCGAAATAAATATTATTAATCATACTGTGGCAATTAATTTCGCAATCCTATAATATATTACAGTAGATTAATTATTCACCAAGGGGATAAAGCAGTGGCTTATGTCACGGGTGCCTTTTTTATCTCCGAGAAGGTTACACTAATAATAAGCTATTGTTTTGAATTTTTAGTTAAGATTCTCAATTTAAATCACATAGTTAAGGGATACAGGTAATAATGGAATTCAGTACAATATTATTGCCGGGCTAGACCTCAATACTATTATAGTGATAATGACTTACTTTAGATTAGGTTTGCATGACTTACAACGTGCCGCTACTATGCACAGGGGTCCCCGTTCCTAAGAAGGGGGGTCATAGGGGTCGGATTGAAAATGAAAGAATAACTTTTTTATCGAAGAAATGATTGTTTTGAGGTTCTAAGGGCAATAATAAGTAAAAATATATATATTTAAAAGCAGGGTAAAAAAATATATTCTCAAAAAAAGAGCATTCATCCATACTAAAAAATAGATAGTAAGTAGGTAACAATAAAATTGGTTTTATACATTTATTATTACGGAGCATTGCTTAATTGACAAATAAATAATAAAATTTACTAGATAATAGATAGCGGAACATAGTATTTTATATAAAACAAGGGCAATTTACATGGTAGGAAAACATTATAATTAACAATATTTACAATTTTGAAAAATTGCAATATGGTTCAAGTACATAATAAATCCAACACTTCTTTTGCTAATACAGACTTCTGCTTGTAGATTGAAGATGCTGGCTTCTCTCGTCGTCGTTTTCACGTAGTCCTCCGTCAGAGCTCCCAAGTGTGCAGACTTCGATCTCATTTAACCAGTCACCGTATTTGGCAATTAGCTTAGTTTTTGACCTCCCCAGTTTCTTCCAATATGCAGCAAACCGTTTACAGAGATTATAAATTAAATCTCTCAAGTAATCGGTCAGGATATTTTCAGTGTCCGGTAAAGAGTCTGCTAGCATTCCAAACACTTCACGAGATCTATCTGCATCATTTTCTTTATTCGTCGCAGATAACCAGGTGTTTAGAACAACCATTCGAGGAAAAGAACACTTGATGGTAGCCCCTGCAGAATAAAAGAAAAACAAAATTACAAAAATACCTAAGGTATCAAATTTACCTACATACGACCTAGTCCTTTCAATGACCTATAGCAATCCTCGGCGCATTTTGGCGCACCTTGACGTTACAGTTTTTGAAACTAGACAAACTAGAGATTATTTTGATATATGTTTCATCTTTGGCGATTCGTTCCTTCTTAAGTAAAAATCTAATTGAATATGGCAAAACGGCAAACAACAAAGAAATCGGAAATCTCTCTTTGACGGTGCTGGTTACCGCTAGTGGCAGGGTTAAACTAAACACAATAGGATTAAAAATGTTGTACATACCTTCTTTTTGAATATCCATGGCACAACAATATCACAAACAACTAATTTCCGAGAAAAACAACACTTTGAAAACAATAGAAATTTCGGCGAAAAGGTAACCCTAATGAGCACTAATGAAGTGTTACTACTTCAGGTGCACAAAATTAAATGTTCCATGTATGTTATTGCAATTTCTTTTATACCTGGGGGTAGAAGGGTTATTTGTGTATCCTGTAACGATAAATGACATCATAATTCAAAAATAAAAGTAGCTTACGTTACTTCCCGTAACATCAGCTATCTGCTAGTGAAAGTTCCGTCAAAATCGGTCCAGCCATTTCGGAGATTAGCCGGAACAAACAGACAGACAGACAAAAATTTTAAAAATTGCTTTTTTGTTATAAGTACCGTATATACTTTCTTATGCATTTAATAAAGCTGTTATTTTGACATCACAACCAGACACTTCAATTTTATTTATTTGTATAGATAAAGTAATTCGTAAATTAAAAAGTTTAAATTTTAAATAATAAAGCTCTCTCTTTCCTTGAATTCGCCTACTCCTTGCACGTTATTAGTTTTAACTTCATTGATGCGATGTTATGATCCGTGACCTCGGCAAATGACCTCTGCGCTACAACGGTTGCTCCTAGATGCTATTTTAGAAAATTGTTAATAAATAATAACGTTTAATGAAATTAAAATATCTTCATAAAACGAAAACGCGAAACCGTACACGTGTTAAATTAATGTCGCCATTAAAGCGACACACTATATAATTTGACATAAGCGAGCAGGTGTTAACGGAAATAAATGTTTTTAATAAACTTGTGGCAATTAATTACGCAATCCTACGATATGTTAATTCTATTATGCTATAAGTAGTTAGAAATAATATAATAATATGGTTTTTTTTTTCAGTTTGTTCCCCGGCGACGTTTGTTTACTCGAATCGAGGATCTAAAATGATATTACTCTCAGGATACACTTTTCAACGACAAGTGGCTCTTAACGAGAAGGTAAGGTGGCACTGTGCGACACATCGGAAGAAAAGTGGATGCAAGGCAGTCATCCATACATACCAAGACTGCATACTGAGAGCGACGAATGTACACAATCACGAACCTCAAAAGAACTGGGTTCCTTGAGACACCTGAAATTTTTATCAGTCACTATTGAACCGAAATAAATGTTTTCAATCAAACTGTGGCAATGAATTACGCAATCCTATAATATGTAACCGGCATGTCCTAGAACCGAAAATTCGAAGACATGTGACATTTACCAACCTGGACTGAGCCCGCGTGGTGGATTATAGCCTAGTCCCTCTCATAGAGAGAAGACCTGTGTCCCAGCAGTGGGGAAATTATAGGCTGATTATGTATGTTATGTATAATATATAATAGTAGATTATTCACCAAGGGGATAAAGCAGTAAGTATCTTATGTGCAAACCTCCATACATAAAAATCTCTGTCTGCATACTGAGAGCGACGAATATACACAATCACGAACCTCAAAAAAACTGGATCCCTTGAGAAAATAAAACCCTTAGTTTTAGTAGTCACTTATTTACTTTAAAAAAGGAACAGCGCAGCGGACATTGCGGACATTGCGGGTACTTTATGTCAATGGTTTAAAGTCCAAAATTGTACAAACAGCGTCGGAAAGATGGCTAGGTACTTGATTTTGTTTGTCCTAAAGTGCATATGCATGGTCTTAAACTGTAATCTCTGAAAATAAAGTTTATTTTTCAATGATATTGAGCAAATCCTCTGTGATTCTTTTAGTCTGTGCTGAGTCTTAGAAGTGAATTTATCGGGTTAGATGTTTACAACCAGGATATCAATGAATCTTTAAAATATTATTTATTTTAGGTAACTACTAGATTTCCTGCGGTATTTTGCTTTTCTCTCTGTTGGTCCCTTTTAATATTTTTTTTTTTCTGTTTCAGTTTGTTTCACTGATAATAATCGTCTAAAATATTATGTAGTTTTTTTATTTTAAAAATAACTAGCACCTAACCTTGGTAATTAGCATGTGTCTTACATAAAAAAACCATTTCGTACATAATAATAAAATATTTAATTGCAACTTGCAAACCTACTGATATCATGATGACGTTTCCGTTCCTTTGAAAGTTGTTGAACTCATAGGCCATATACATAGACAAGGGCTATAGGTCTTCTTCGGAAAGGTAAGCATTATATCTCTTACTAGCTTCTGCCCGCGACTTCGTCCGCGTAAAATTTCGGCCCCCGACCGATTGCGTCGCGACGCAATCGGTCGGGGGCCGAAATTTTACGCGACGCGTCGCTTCCCATCGCCCGCCAGCGCAAAGTTATTACAAACAGTAGTTTAACATTGTTATGTTTTATTATAATCCTTAAAACGGAGCTTAGTGGTGTGGTGGTTATTTTCCGTTTTAAGGGTTATACTAAAACTTAACAATGTAAAACTACCGTTTGTAATAATAATAACGTATAGTCTTGTGGAGCACAAGGTAACATGCCTATTTTCTGCATTTTCATTCTAAAATAAAAGAAATAACCAAACAAACAATGAGGGCGCCACTGGGCGCGCGGTGCCGTCTTAATCCCTCCAAGGGTTGTCTGTAAAAGATCGCTTTTAACGTCATATGGTGTTCATAATAAAAAGTATTCTATTCTATTCTAATGGTATTCTATTCTCGATGTGCCATATTTACGATCGGATACAGTGGAAAAATAAATTAAACTGTATCCTTTCCTTTACAGAATCATTTAGTTTCGTTGAAACTCGACGTGGACAGAAAATGATGGTGATGTCAGGGTATCATTTCCACCGGCAGAACTTCCTTCCGAATCACAGAGCTAGATGGAACTGCGCTACACATAAGAAGAAGGGATGCAAAGCTTCAGCATATACATACTTATAAGGATTTCTTATTAAAAGCAAATAACGAACATAATCACCTACCGAAACAATGTTAATGGCACTAATTATGTTAGGTCTGACAAAAACAGGGTACAATGTTTTTGTTGGTTTTAGGGTTCGGTACCCGAAGGCTCCCAAACGGAACCCTTTTACTAAGCCTCCGTACTCTGTCTGTCTGTCAGCGGGCTGTATCTTATGAACCGTAATAAGTACTACAGATTGTTTATTTCTATTGCTGCTATAACAACAGAAAAAAAAAAGTTAAAAATGATTGTGGGCTTGCAAGGTGGTTTGCTTTTGCATTCTTTAGGTAAATATGTCGATGGATCTTGCTTCTTCGTACATCGAAGGACCCATGATCCATTCGGCCAACTAAAATAATAATAAATAATCCATAATAACACTATCAAGCTGTACCAAAACTGCTTTAAACGGTAAAGCATGGTTGTTGTTTGACAACGCCATGAATTGATGCATACCGTTTGCAAATGGCTGCCATCGCAAATATTCCCATGGCGTATCTATGAAAGTTATGGTGTATCAATTGAAGTCTTAATTATTACACTATGGAGTACTTGGAGTATTGTTAGTGTACCGTAATTATAATTTATTACTTACTAAAATATCATAATAGGAAACACACCACACTACACAACATCTAAAGTAATTATTTAGTATATTTTTTTTTTTCATTTTATTTATAATTTATGGCCTTATTTATTTACTTTTTATTTTTAAAAGTTCCGCATAAATACAGACATATATTTATCTATTTATAAGTACATACTATGTCCAGCTAGAATCACACCAAATCACACGTAGGTATTTCTGTAGAAAATTTTACTTACCCGATTTATTAGATCACACAGGGGGAGTCATTACGTCATTCGAGAGGTAGTTGCTTAAAATCAGCGCTGTTGATGATAGGTTCTTCCGAAGTCACAGCGTTTTGCTGTTACAAAAGTAGTTATTTTTATAGTCTACAATTCGGCTTTTTCTTTTTGTTTTGATTGTTTGTTTGTTGTCATTTGCACAGGCAATGTAAATTGTCTTTGGTCTCTGGCCCTGACATCAAGCAATGAACAAAATTAACAACCTTATACTGCTCGAATACGAGGTTTTTAGCTACATTGTATATGTGTATTTTATGTACTTTTTTTTTTGTAATGTGCGTTTTGTTTGTGCAGAATTAACAATTTTGCTTTCTTCTTTTCTTTTTATTTTCTTTCAAAGCTCTCATTCAACAAAAAGACTATTGCAAAAGTTGAACCACATCCTGCCTAAAAAAACTGGTTTCATGCTTTCCTTATTAACACATTCGCTGCGGCAGCGCTAGAAGCCAACTTACCTTCTGTGCGTTACGCAAAAATACTTCCCGTACATTTTTCCTTCTAAATTTGAATACACTTAAAGCAAGAACGTCGGCAATATGTATAGGCATCCGGGAACTTAGTTTTATAACCTCCGCACCGGGGGGGCCAGACAGGGAAAACTAGCTGCCGCACACGACGAAACTCAATTACGGCCAAATACTTCCCGTAACGCAGCGAATGTGTTAAACGACTTTACAAAATTGTGGAGTTTCTCAATTCGTTAGAACCTTTTTTTTGTTATGTATTTTTGTTCAGCTATAATTATTAACTGTGTGGGAAAATGTCTTAAATTATAAAAAAAAATCAAATATATAAAAATATATAAATACTTTCTATCTCACTGCAATATAAGGTCTACGAACACGATGCGCACACTTGCTCGCAGTGCGCGAGTAAAATTGAACGTGTTCGCTCTAGTGCGAAGAGCGTAACGCCGATGTTTACTGATGTGTGACGGAGATAAAATATATTTTTGAGTTCGTCTTTAAAAAAAGGTCTTTATTATGAAAAAAAAAATGTATAAGGCCTTCCGACACGTGATCGCATTGACCGACAAAACTTGCAACTCTGTGCGATGACGGGTCTAAAGACCAGTCATAAAGGGCGGGGCTTTTCAACCCCTCCCGCACCAATTTACGCAGCTGCATTATTTATAATGTTTACATGATGACCAGTGTTGTGATTACGCAATTATCGTATACACGTTTGTAATTTTTTGTGAGGATGACGTTTGTTTTTTTGTGAGTCAGTTCGCGTCACAATGCATGATATAAATAAACGTTGTCGGAAGATGCTCGAGTTATCACGTCAAGATAAGGATTCCGATCCAAGTGCAGTAACTGTCTCCACGCGAGCATTAATTATTTTATATTGAATGTCAACATATATTGTTTAATTTGCAGATTATCCATGTTTAGTTCTGAAGATAAACCACACTCACGAAAAGAGCAACAAACGCAGGAAGTGTGTAGGGTGCTACCAAAAGTTGCGAACAAACCTAAGCAGCGTTGAAGCAAATAAAAAAGTGAAAAAAGTCAAAACTTTCTGCATTGAATGTGAAAAAGGATTTTGCTCCATATGTTTTTATGAAGCCCATAAGTAATATTTTTCTTTAAGATAAGTGGCACTAAATAAGATAAGTAATACTGCATAACTAGGGACTAAAGACTAAAAATACTAAGGAGTAAAGACTTAAAACCTTATAGGGGCTAATAAATCAAAATAGACCTAACCTAAATAACTTAAAACTTAGGGACCACCAAAAATATACACGATGTAAAATAATTAACGCACAACCTCTCAAGGGGTCATTGTACTCATCATTATGAACAACTTTTACCATGGGAGCAAACCTGAAATCGCGAAAAAAATCAGCTATTCCCTACATTTATGTTCGCATAACTCGTCAAACTGTAGATAACAGCAGATTTTTTTTCGCGATTTCAGGTTTGGTCCCATAGTAAAAGTTGTTCATTGACCCCTATAAGGTAGTAGCCCCTATAAGGTTTTAAGTCTTTACTCCTTACTTTTTTAGTCTTTAGTCCCTAGGTTTTAAGTATTTAGTTACTATGTTACTCATAGATTTAGTGGACGCTCAAGATGCGTGTCTTGAGCTCGCTCTTATAACGTCTAAGTTGAAGGGCCTTTTAATTTTATTCGGTATCTGCTGCACTTCGATGTTGTTTGTTAGGTTTATTGAGATTATCTTATAGGTTGTTATTTAGGTTGGGGGGCTTGTGGCTAAGTAATAACAGCCGCACGGGACGATCGATCAGGTTAACCTACGCTTGCCGGGGTTGGCCCGTGGATATGTGACCATCTTTACATACCAAGACTCCTCCGTGTCTCGGAAAGTACGTCAAGCCGTTGGTTCCGACTGTCATTTGTGGATCTTTGACAGTCGTTACGGGTCGTCAGAAGCCCGAAAGTCTGGTAACCAGTCTTACCAAGGGGTATCGTATTACCCAGCAACTGAGTTGTGGAGGTCAGATAAGCAGTCGCTCCATGTAAAATACTGGTGTTCAGCTGCATCCGGTTTGACTTGAAGCCGACCTCAATATAGTTGGAAAAAGGCTAGGCAGATGATGAGTTTATGATAATTAGGTTAATTGTTTAATTTTTGTTCTATGGTTTCTTTTGTAAGGTTGTCACTCTTCTGGTTATTTTTTTTTCTCTTGGGAAAGGGTTATTGCAGTATTGTCTCCTGCATTTAAATTCTTTGTAGCATTTATCCTACGTTAAAAACGTATTCAATCAATTTTTAAAGTTGATATAGATAATTTAAAATTTAGAATTTTCCGTTTGACATGTCAGGATTTTTACAGGATAGCTTTTAGACCAAATGGGTTAAATTAGAACTGTGTCTAACCACGGTCTAACTTAGCGCTATCTTTAATACTAGATCTCCTAGAGAGTTTATATTTTGTGTGCGTGTACCTATAAAATTCGGTTGCGACTGAATTTCATCAGGTCATGAACTAAAATAGTTACTAAAAATATTTAACTACCGGAGGCGTCAATTTCTTCTCTTGTCATAGTTTAAATCAAATCAACAACCCTGTCTGCTATTTTCACAACATTTAAATTTTGATTATCTTCCTTTTTTACTTTTTATATTTTTTTTTTAATTTCGGTGTATTTTTTATTTTATCAATAATTATACGTGTTACAAGTGGTCATGAGTGTCTTTTCATTTTATTTCGCTACGGTAAGTACTATCTGAAATAAAAAAAAAACTGTGTCAGCTAATTATGTCAATGATTTGTGTCTTATCTCATCCCATATTTTTGCCCTGTAATGTATATGCATTCAGTGCGGCAAAAGGTCGAAGTTCCCTTTAAAGATTTTCTGGATGTTCTCCCAATCTAACAACTGAAACCTGGGGCGAAGCGAGTAGGTACATTATACACACATTCAGCTTTAACAACGTGGTCATAACAAACATCCAAATTTATGCGTTTTCGCTTAGAAATAAGTATTTTAAGTGACCAATGCCAAACAGGGTCTTCAAACCTTATGACGCACGGGAAAAATATTCAAGTTCCATGCAATTTCAGCTCAATTCGATGCTAGGAAGAGCTTAATAAATGGATTACTCCACGCGCACAGTATTACCAAGTATGAAAAAAATACTAAATAAATAGATAGAATACTCTTTATTATGCATAGCATCAATATTACAGATATAAAGTACAAATTTTACAAGAGGTGACACAATGGGCGGCCTTATCGCTAAGAGCGATCTTTTAAAGACAACCTTTGGATGGATTAAGGGAGAAAGGAGAGACAGTACTGCAGGTAGTCTGTGGTGTACATAAACAACAATAATATACTAGTAGATAATCATTATTAATCATATGAATATTACGTCGAAGGCATTTGACTATATTGAAAATTACATATTTATTAACAAACTACTCAATTTTTCGTAATTATACCTACCAATGTTTGTCTCTGCATCACCCAAAGGTTGACTGGTAGAAAATGCCTACGTCATTAAGTCCGCCTCAGTACATTTTTGTGCTTATAGTATTAAATAAATAAACTAGAAGAAAATAAATAAGGAATTACCTTTTAAACTACTTAAATATTTTATTTTCGACTGTCATGAGCAGTCAGAAATAAAATTGCAATACTGACGTCCAACGGCTCCGCACTGACTGGCACTGCACTGCAAATTCAAAATTTTATCTCGTGCGTTCTGTTTCATACAATTCTATACAAAGTGTAATTTTAATCACTGTTAACCTCTTAAGGGGTCATTGTATTCACCATAATGAACAACTTTTACTATGGGACTAAACCCGAAATCGCGAAAAAAAATCAGGTGTTCCTACATTTTGACGAAATACGCGAACATAAATGTAGGGAAAAGCTGATTTTTTTTTCGCGATTTCAGGTTTGGTCCCATAGTAAAAGTTGTTCATAATGATGAGTACAATGACCCCTTAAGAGATTAACACTGTTTAAAATTACACCTTGTATAGTTATCTCCTAAGATATAAAAATCAATGTTTGTTTGTTCGTATGTTATGCGCTGCCGTACCATTAATCCGATTGCGATAAAACCTTGTCAACTTATTGCTTGCACTTGTGTGAAGGTTATAGGCATCGGCAGCAACGCGCCGGGTATCAGTCCGGTGCAGAGCAATTCAAGTATGCTCTTACCTTAAGTCTTAAGACTTTCTTAGGCCGAATTTCACCAATTAAATTAGACGCTATCAGCACAAAATGTAAACCGCGTTCAAGAGCTGTCAGTGTCAATATTCCACTACAATGATGACTCTGACAGCTCTTGAACGTGGTTTAGATGTACTTCTTCGTCTTTTCTTTTCGACATTATACATCTATGTTATAGGTACTGATGAGGCCTAAAAGGTGGCCACGTTTATTGCGGTATAAGAGGCGTTGTTCAGATCTTCAAGGGTGAAAGGACATTTGCAAGGATCTTAAGCAGTTCAGGAGCACCGCACTCGCACTGGGTGTTGGATGCATCGATTGTACCCCATTTTGCAAGATTATGTTTGCAGAGACTTAGGTACGCAATCGATTCACTGTTTTCCAAATTAGAATTAGTTTGGAAGTGCTGATCGCGTTCAGATTTATTGGTGAAATTCGCTCTTACTATCGAATGAATGTGCAATAATGATTATAAACCACATAAGTAATATATTTTTATTTACGGTTCTTTTTTTTAGAACTAAAAACAGTTCATACTTCAAGTATTTAAAAGAAGAATTATGTTTAGAGTGCCTCTAGGCAGCATGTTTGGGCCATAACTTATTTATTTATTTATTATTGGTAACCAACTTATATTTACTGCTAATTACTAACTTAAATGAACCTTTATAAAATCCATTGTTCTTTTCAGACCCATTTACATACGTCTACTCAAAGAGAGGTACAAAGCTACTCTTATTAGAAGGATATTCTTTCTACCGTCAAGAAACGTATTCCAGTAAGAAATCAAGATGGCTGTGTTCAACGGACCATAGAAATGGATGCAAAGCTCTCATTCATACACTTAATGATAAAATAATATTGCAAAAGTTGAGCCACAGTCACCCCCCTAAAAGAAACTGGTTTTTAAAAAATCCCTGTTCTTAAGTTACTTTTTAATTGGGTCATAACAAAAATGGAGTCTTCGCGTTAAAGGTAAATAGTAAATCGATCAAAACACTTTCGTTTAAAATCGCTAGCGCCAAATGTAGCTTGATTTTTGTTGTGCGGCAAAGGGTCGCTTGCGACAGGTGACAAAAAAACGACCGTAAAATGTTCAGTCGTTGGCAATCCCTCGCCAAAATAACACGTGTTGTGTGTCTTAGTTGTACCACCAATATACAAAATTGTAAAAATTGCGAAAATGAAGTGGGTGACATCAAAAAGTTTGCTGAAAAACTTGTGGCTGTAAGAACCTAAAATAAACCTGTGACTATAATATGGGATCTATCAAAAACTTTGATATTGAACCTAAATGTATTCGGTTAGTAATTTTGTATTCGTAAAAACATTCATGTAAACAAATATGGATCTCCGAAATGATTTGCGTATAATTCATATTTTTACCCTGCGGAATACTTAGTTCATATTAATATTATTATAATATAATTTTGACGAGAATGGAAGAATGGGAAGGAAAGAGAATTAAAAGATATCAGTTTATAAAAAGTTTTGTGTGCCACAGTAGCGTTAAAATAGGGTGGCAACGTCTGTAAGGGTCCCAAAACGTGATAAAAAACAGGTAACTACAGTTGACTCAGTTCTTCTGACTAAGGGACCAGTTCTTTTAAAAGATTCATAACGCAATTCTTGATCCTCAAACAAATAAAAGCATTTTTTGAAGAACGCAGGCCATCTGCCCATCCTTATGTGGAAGGTAACCTAATGGAAACAAAATCAATCACTTCAACGTTTTGTTGGATAGCGTAGTTTAGTTGACCTCTCATTGTACGGAAATCCTACACAATGCGAGATCAGCTTGTATTGGAAATGTATAGCTTGATATGTAACAGTGAGTACATTTTTTTTTCTTTAAATATTACACTGTTGATGTCGTCTAAATGACTATTATGCAATTTAATCTTAAATTTAATAAAAAAATATATTAAAATTTGTGGCAAAAAACATTCCCAAAATATCTAGGTATACCGCGCTATGAAAAGGACCAGGGTCTTTTTTTCTTATCTTTCTAATTTAAGGTCCTTTGACGTTGACTATCTTCTAAAATTTAGCATGTTCTCTTTTTCACTTACAATCTAAATGTAAAAGAGAACATCTGTTATGTTAAAAATATTGACTTAAGCTAGTGTCAGACGGTCGTCAACCCACTCTTTGTAGTCTTAGTGCTACAGAAACGCTCACTTTTTTTTTAAAGGAAGGTCATTTGTGTGATTTCGGTCCGCGAGCTCTAATCACACTGGAGTCGGGAGCTTGTCGCCAACCGTGTAGCTGACACGCCAGACGGCGTTGCCAACCGACCCTCCGACAAGGTCACCTCAAGGCTTGTTGACGATCGTATGACACCAGCTTTATCCACTACACTACTTTCCAAAAACCTTTTAGCCAGATTTTGTACTGGTTTTCTTAATACAAAATTAACGACCTAGACACGGTTTAAAAGTCAGTTTTTGTAATAAGCTTAACTTTGTTCCGAATGTAAAAGCTGGTACTCATTAAAGTCAGAACTGGTTTTGTAATGGGACGGTAAAAGACGATGTTCAAGGATATCTCCCCACTTCACCACAGTCTCGTGAGAACGCTCATTCAGCAAGTGAGAAGTCAGTGTACCTGTTGTAGTCGATTACGGCCAGTGGACAGGGTCCTAGTTTTTCGATTTTGTTTCAAATTTTTTGAAACCCCGGTAATTTTATGGTGGTGCAATAAATAGCTATACTAATTTATTATCATAATGTTTTTAATAGAATGTATGACGGAATGAGCAATAAGTACCTACTTACACACGTAAGTGCACAATAATAAATAAGCCGATGAAGAAGTAAAAAGGCACCTAATATTACAAGTGAGTTTTATTTAATTTTTCTGATTTCATAAAATAGATACGTGGCTGGAAATAGCAGTGCAACGACTTTTTCTAATAAAAATCACATCTAGAAAACCTCTATAGCCTTACCCTTAATAAAAGTGTAATGGAAATAGCCCGGCGTTTTATTTAACCTGTCAAAAAAATAAAGAATTTTCCTTTGTATTTATGACATTTTTTTTTATTAAGTCTAAGCTAAGTAATGAGAGCTTCAAATCAAACCGAATTATATATTCAATGCTAAACCGGTTTCGTTAACCTATGCTTTGGAATATATAGTTCGCAAGATGCAAAAAAAAAAACATGAACAGTAATCAGGTTTAGCCGGTAGCGTTCCTTATCTAGAGAACTCACTTTAGCAAGAATAAAATTGTTGTACATTTTTTAGGTACGGATACTGCCGTCGCTGTAAAATACGTCTACTCGGGACAAGGACAGCAATATATTCTTGTAGCTGGCTATTCTTTCCAACGTTTGAGGACTTACAGCACCAGGGTGACTTCCTGGGCCTGTTCCACTCACTATAAAGAAGGGTGCAAGGCTAAGATCCATACATCCGGGGACCGCATAGTCTACAGGAAGTTCGGTCACCACCACCAGCCTACAAAAAATTGGACTGAAGAAAAACCGCAATCAAGATGTTATAATAAATATCTCTCAACTGACAACGACCTTGTGATGTTGGAGTAACACATGAATTAAGAATACATTTTGCTGAAAAATGTATGAGAAATGTCTTAAATAGCTCTAAGGTTTGATTAATACATTAAGGGCGAATTTCACCAATAAAACTGAACGCGATCATCTAAACCTGCGTTTTAGAGCTGTGAGTGTCATCATTACTCATCACTGATGTGGAATATTAACACGGACATCTCAGTTTCATTGGTGAAACTCGCCTTAATACATCTAAGTACATTTTGGCTAACAAATGTATTAAAGTGTATCCAATAGCTCTAAGATTTTACTAATAAATATATGCATGTACGTTTTTGCTGTACGAAATTAAATATCTTCCATGCTGTTTGCTGGATTAATTTAGCGTATTTTAGCTTTTTGTCTAGATGTAGTAATTTTTACTTACAATTTTGGTAATCGTATTTGTGTTATGTAAAAGTAATAACATTTCGTGTGTCTATATTTGTTGTATTTATTTTATAATAAGCAATCCCCTTTGCGATTCTATATCTAGCAAAATTACTGATTCCTTTTGCCTTACTTTGGCCCATTGACATTTTAGTACACAATGTGTTTTTTTTATTAATTAAATTTTCACAGGCAAGCCAAATTACGTGTACTCAAATGCAAGGAAGTAGGCTAGTCTTGGTATCTGGATACTCTTTTAATCAAGATTGGAATTGCAATAATTGCTGAATCAGATGGGGATGTGAGGGGCTCGTGGCTAAATAATAACAGCCGCACGGGTCGATCTTCGAGGTTAAGCAACGCTTGCCGAGGTCGGTCCGTGAATGGGTCCATCCATTACATACCTCCTTGCCTGGGAAAGCACGTTAAGCCGTTGATCCCTGCTGTCATTTGTAGATCTTTGACAGTTGTTACGGGTAGTTAGAAGATTTCACAAAATCTTTGCCGTCGGTTGGCACTCCGATGTACTTCGATACCTGATTTTGCTTCTCATTTTCTGTCCTCTACAGTTCTGTATCGTTTGCTATACCTGTGTGGTTTTTTCAACTGTGTGAGTCCGTGTTTTAGATCTTCTAATATCCTAGTTTGGTACTGTTGGGACACGAGTGAGATGTGTTCTGGTCAAAAATACTACCCATAAATTCGTACTTGGTTAAGAATTATGTTTTTAGCGGCCCAAATGTATCTTAGTTTATAGTACTGAAAAATTAAAGCTTAAATTAGATAATTTTTCACAGGCACTGTAACTTACGCATTCTCAAAAAAAGGTAAACAGCTAATCCTGGTTTCGGGGTACTCTTTCTATCGTCATCGGACTTCTGTCAGCAATAAAACAAGATGGCTGTGTTCTACACATCAAAGGAAAGGATGCAAATCCGTTGTCTATACAGTAGAGGATCGCATAGTATCTATGAATATAGATCATAATCATTAAGGTTATCATACAGCATCGGTTCTAATTTCATCAAGATTCGTTCCGGCCGCAACGATAATTCGCTGAAGCAAATCGTTTTATTAAACTGATGAGATTGTTTTAGTACTGTGCACGGATCCGCTCAGACCGATCAACACGCGGAGCATTACCACCGTAGAAACGGAAGATTCGAGAGGCAAAATGACATTGCAAAAGGATTTCTAAAGCGGGATGTTAAAAATGAAGAAAATAAAATTTGTTTTCTTAATTTTGTGTGACATTTAATGTCACTTTGCTGTGTGACATTACACAACAAAGTGACATTAAATGTCATAGTGTCATAATGTCACTTTCTCTCCGTAAAGTACAGATAAAAGTGGTCATGCTACGCGTGCTGGAGCAGGTTCGACTGTCCACATTGATCTCTCCATATTGGTAACCTTTATTCTTGAGAAACCAACAACTTGTTTGCATTGGTACTTTAATATTTGAAAAGGTTTTAATTTGTTAATAAATAATTGACTACAAAATTTTTGATTCTTATTTACTATTCATAGTTTATGTATTTTATAATATTGTTACAGTATAGGTAGATATACAAATATAATATGCTTTATGATACATATATTATTTTCGGCACCAAAAGCACAGAACGCTATTATTATTATTAGTAAGTCATGTTTTGAGTATAAGTAGTTATGATACGGGCTTTTTTCCAAAAGCAGAGAATTTTCTTTTTTACTTGCTTTGCAGATTACGTCTACTCAAAGCGTGGCAATAAGCTAATCCTAATATCAGGCTACTCTTTCTACCGCCAACGGACTTCCATAGGCAAAAAACAAGATGGGCATGTTCCACACATCAGCAATACGGATGCAAAGCTGTTGTGTACACAGTAAATGATGAAATTGTATCCTGCAATTTAGAACATAATCATTTGCCTAAAGTGAATTGGGTGAACGGGAAACCTGAACATTGTGCGTGAGATTTTTACAACTTAATAATTTTTAAGCACTCAAAACTCAAAGCATTTATTTCAAATAAACTAATTACAGGCGCTTTTCAATTGTCAAGGCGTCGGTCGGTCAGAAAGATGAAGCTAGTAGCCCATTTCAAAGCGTAGTAGGTACCTATGGAGAAGAACGGGCAACAAACTCCATGAACACTCTTTTGAGTTAAAATATTGTTACAAAATATTAGTTGCATTAAGTTAAAATTATATTTGCGAAAACGATGTTGAAAGACGTACACGTTAAAAGCGTCCATAGTAAACAATTTAAAAAACATATTAAAATAAGCCATGGCAGCTGAGAGATGACGGCGCCCGTTCACAAACACAGCGCATGGATCAGCACCATTTAGCTCAATAATTTTTAAGGGAACCGAATGACCCAACACATGCGCCACCATCAGCAAGACATTTGAGTGAGCATGACATACTCTCAACTGCCAGGGCATATTCAAGTCTATGAAAGACGTACTCAGTAAATAGTAGCTTTATAGTATATATAGTACTCACATATGTGCTGTTATTTAATGAGTAAATATTAATTTTAAATACGTTTTATGTGATTTTTATCATCATGTAAACGCGTTTTTTTTCTTTTTACATTCGTCTTATTCTGCGTTTACACCAAGGTATGTATTCCACATGATTTCTCACTAGTTTCGTTTATGGCTTTCACCTAAAACAAGCTAATACTTGCAGGCTTAAAATATCAAAATAATCTTCTGTAAACGAGCTTTGCAAAAGAATAGTCTTAATATTATTTTTTTTACAGGCTTTGCAGATTACGTCTACTCAAAGCGAGGCAATAAGCTAATCCTAATATCAGGCTACTCTTTCTACCGCCAACGGACTTCCAATAGTAAAAAAACGAGATGGCTGTGCTCCACGCATCAACAACACGGATGCAAAGCAGTTGTATATACAGTATATGATGAAATTGTATCCTGCAATTTAGAACATAATCATTTGCCTAAAGTCAATTGGGTGAATAAGAGACCCGAATATTGTGTTTGAGATTTTTGTACAACTTAATAATTTTTGAGCTGTAATATAAATGTAGGAGAAACGTTATTCGTCGTTTGACTAATCGGGATGCCAGCGCCACCAAGCGGCGCTCGACAGAGTCTACAACATAACGCTGGTGGACCGGAGTTAAGCAGTTGGTCGGTGGCTGTCGAGCAGTGAATACGTTTAGAAACTGTCGCGCGTTCCGTATAATTGTGTCGTGTACCTACAGTATGTGAATAGCTAGTGTGATTAAATTGAACGTAAATTATAATTTGATTTGAACTGTAAACGGTTTTTCTATTGCGCAATAACCAACATTACCCATAGCACGCCCACAGTAGTTAAAATATGGCTGACGATAACTAGAGAGATGTATGTAGGCACCTTCTCTGTCATAAATAATCATTTAAAATATCTTTTATATGATTGTTATGTGATGTCTTTAGAAAACAATTAAAGAACTTTCTACTACAAAAAAGCTATTACAATATTTCTGAGTTTCTAACAGACAAAGTAATGATATATTTCTTTTTTTATTTTAGTTACATTTCTTATTTACATTTGTATTAACATTTAATTTAATTTTTAGTTCATTATGGATAGTGTTTTTGATATTTATAAAAAAAAATACTCTTGTATTTGTAATTTTGTCTTTGAAATTGTTGTGTTTAAGTGCTTTAATATTCAATTAAGATTTGCACACCAGATACCTGGTAGAATATGACGGAAAACTATTTTATATTTGTCAACTTATTTTAATCGTATTCCTGCAAATAAATAATATTCATATTCTATTCTTAACAATATTCTACATGTTGTATCTACTAGTTTCTTTATATTTTACCCCTAAATCAAGCTAAAAATTGCACGCTTAAAATTTTTACAGACAATCTTCTGTAAACGAGTTTTGGAAAAGAATAGTCTAAATATTAATTAATTTTTTACAGGTATTGCAGATTATGTCTACTCAAAGCGAGGCAATAAGCTAATCCTAATATCAGACTATTCTTTTTACCGCCAACAGACTTCACACAGCAGAAAAACGAGTGATAAATAATTTTTAAGACGTAATTAATAACATTTTTACCACATGAGAGCAATAAATATTTGAATTTGAATTAATAAATGATAATTAAAAATACCTTTTATTGTGATTGTTATTTCAAGAAACCTTTTCTCTTTATTTTATTAGTCTTAGTTGGTAAGATAGAACACGAAGGTCTAGTTTTTCAGGCCTATCAAGTATTACGTATGTACCTGTACTATAAAGTTTGGTCTCAAAAGTTTTACAAACAATCTTCTGTAAACGAGTTTTGCAAAAGAATAGTATTAATATTAATTTAATTTTTACAGGCATTGCAGATTACGTCTACTCAAAGCGAGGCAATAAGCTTATCCTAATATCAGGCTACTCTTTTTACCGCCACCGGACTTCCAATAGTAAAAAAACAAGATGGCTGTGTTCCACGCATCAACGACACGGATGCAGAGCAGTTGTCTATACAGTATATGATATAATAGTATCCTGCAATTTAGGACATAATCATTTGCCTAAAGTCAATTGGGTGAATGAGAAACCTGAACATTGTGTGCGAGATTTTGCGTAATTTAATATTTTTTATGCTTTGCCTTAAATTAATAAATTTTACTATATATAGTTTATTTGTGTTTGCTATTTCACCCTTACTTACCGTTTCATGTATAAATTGCTTTTATGTACCGTTTCTTTTCGTATCAACAGTTTTGTTTGGCCCAATAAAAGTTTGTAATAGGAGTTAACTATTTTAGGATAACCTAGGTTGTGGTGAGTTATGCACCCGGATTCTAAAAAGCTAATCAACAATTAAATTACTGACATCAAACTCATGGCCAGTGGTTTTTCTTCGTTTGATTTGCTGTTTTTATTTCAGTCAGCCTATCACAACACAATCACGAGTTACGTCTATTTCAGGTAGTACAAGGCATGAGAAAACAATGATAGTGATACTAATTTAATTTGTTTGCAGACATTGCAAATTACGTCTACTCAACGCGAGGCTGTAAGCAACTCCTGATATCGGGTTACTCGTTCTACCGCAACAGCACGAACTCCAGAAATCAGAAGACAAGGTGGTTATGTTCCTCGCACCATGGGAAGGGATGCAGAGCAACGGCTCACACTGTAGGTGATCGGATAGTCTACTCAAGATTAGATCACACACACGCATCGAAAGGAGCACATCAAACTTGAGTCATTCTTTCGGGATAGCGTTTAGCAGTGGTTCGAGCTTTCTGCTAAAGTACCTACCTATTTGGTGCAGCCCCGAGGCACACCACTGCTCCCAAAATAGTGAAGGAAAACATCGTGAGGACACCGGCATGTCCTAGAACCAAAAATTCGAAAACATGTTGTGACATCTACCAACCCGCACTGGGCCCGCGTGGTGGATTGCAGTGGGAACATTATAGGCTGATTATGTTATTATTTATAATATATATGCCGAGGCACACAATACTTTTGTAATTTTTTCACGTCAGAGCCCTATTACATTTCAGTGCTGCGCTAACTTGGGTATTTTTTACGCACCGAGTTACACTAGCGATACCTTTTTTCGCGACTAACTAAGCGACTACTCGCTAAGGGCACCCTTGTGGGGTACAGGCCTCGGCTCAGGGCGTCGCTGGGGGGAGGTCAGCAGGGGACAGGCTGGACCTGATTATTATTATTATTATGGGATGAGCGCACATCGCCAGTGCGGTGAAATATATGTATAGTATTTTTATTTCATTAATTAAAAAATAAAAGTACCTAGCAATTTAAAAAAATGGTGTTGTTTAAGCAAATGTTGGAGATTATTTTGGTATAAATACTAAGACAAAATGATGTAGAACTTCGGAGACATTCAGACTTATTTCCTTTTCAGTAGAAAACTGAATTAGTTCCAGACGTTTTTTCTTTATATGATACATATAAAAAGCTTATATAACAAAAATGTATTCTATTATTATAAAAGTATAGGAGTTTTGATGGATTATATTCAACAGAATCTGCAAATTAGAGCTCTCAAATCAGTTCTCCTTGAGTTTTTGCCTAAACATGCATCAGGAGGAGACATGGGACTTAAACATAACTGGTGAAATGTGGGTGTACTAGGTACACCTCTCCCCAACCCTTCGGGGAATACAAGCGTAATGTTATGTTATGTTATGTTATGCATCAGCGAACGATTATTGCTGAATAAACATATAAATAATAAAAAAAATCACTTTATTATTTTTGCAGAAGAGAAAACGAACTATTTTTACCAAGTGATTGTTATTTATACAGACTAACAAATAGTACTCAATTTCAACGAGAAAATCATAAATCTACGCGCATTTTTTTAATACTCCTCGTAAATTTTAATTTTGTAATTAGTACCATGATCCTTAGCGTATTTATATACGCTGCTTTTTTATTGGCTAGGAAGCTGCCACGATAATGATGTAGGTACTCATCATTATGCACAACTTTTACTATGGGACCAAATCTGAAATCGCAAAAAAAAAAAAAATTATCGTTCCCTACATTTATGTTCGCATAACTCGTTAAAATGTAGGGTTCAGCTGATTTTTTTTTCGCGATTTCAAGTTTGGTCTCATAGTAAATGTTGTTCATAATGATGAGCACAACACTATCGTGGCAGCTCTAGCCAATAAAAAACAGCGTGTGTGCTGTGCTCAAATAAGCGTAATTTTTACTATAATTCTTTTTTAATACCAATAGAGTTGGGAATCCGAATGGGAATGTTTTCTTCAGAAACATAACACACATACTATGGTAATGGGTAGTTGATATGGTTGAATAAGAACAACTATAACATAATTATTTTATCTGTAACCATCTTACCAATCAGTTTATTTAGGTGGTAGTCCCCTAACTAGGTTACCTGTATCTTGGGGACCTCACTGATTACATTGTTTTGTTCGTGCATGTGCATGCATCTGATCAGGCCACACTAACGTAGATCCACTCGTTCAGTTTGGCCTGTCTGGGTATGGACTTTATATTTATGATTTTTTACAGGCTTTGCAAGTTACGTCTTCTCGAAGCGAGGTAATAAGCTACTTTTAGTAGCAGGATATTCCTTTTACCGCCAAACGACTAACAATAGAAAGTCAAGATGGGCGTGTTCCACGCATTCAAGTAAGGGATGTAAAGCTGCTCTTTATACAGTAGGAGACGTCATAGTACCAGGTACCATTAAATTGGACCATAAAAATTTGCCAAGAGTTAATTGGTTGTACGAAAATCCTACTGTGTTTGATAGATTTTTAAAGATTGATAATGTATATTCCATACGACAGATTGATTAAAGTATAACTTTTTGTCTCTGTGTTTGTCTTATACATGTTTTTTTTTTTTTTGTTATTGCTTACCCACTTAGCCTTTTTATTTCTGCGGGGGAAACCCTCATGGATACTCTCCGTCTGGGTAGAACGGAGGGTTATGTCGGACTTCTACCGACTAAAACCCACTGTTCCTTCCAGTACTATGAGTCGGGGGCCCGGGAGATACTTGTACATTCGCCGCACCCCCGACTTGTATCAGACCGCTATCCCTCGCAGGTCCCATCATTAAGTGCGGCCCATCCCACGACCGCTCGTCCTCCTACATATAATACTGCCTGCCACCTCTAGCCCGCATAGTTCGTTTTATTTTAGGTCAAATAAATAGGCCTTGCAGCTTAGTGAATAGTGCAAGGTTTCTTAACATCATGTGGCCTCGCACAGGACTTTCTGTTTTTTTTTTTTTTATATACAACGTGTATCTGGATGTACGATATTAAATGAAAACGAGCACAGTACTAATCCATCGAAACATTTTAAAACACGAAGATTAGTAGTTAATGGATGATTTAAAAAATTCAGGGCTTTTTCAAACAAAATAAATAGCACAATCAACTGCATAAAAAGTAAACACGATTTATCTACGAAAAGTCATTGACCAACTGTGCGGTGCGGGGTGCGGGGTGCGGCGGCGGCAATGTTTACCTATTATTACGGACTCAGATCTACATCATGTTGAAAAATAAGAAAATGAAAAATAATTTGCTGTGGCTAAAGTATTCATTGGATTTGATTGATTTTTTGTATACGGGTATAAAACACGATTCTCTTTACGTGGTTTAAAGGAATGTCAATCCTCCTGTTACACCTTGTATATTTTTTTTATGTGTTTATAATTGTTATGAACTTAGTTTGTGATCTTCTTGTACGAGTCCCAATAAATACTTTTTCTTCCTTTTTTCTGTAGAAAATAGCAGCATAATCAGCGTATAATGTTCCCACTGCTGGGACACAGACTCCTCTCTGTGAGAGGGACAAAATAGTATTGAGTTTTTATTTTTTTGAATGCTCCTCGGGAATTGGGGCACTCCGACTGGGATAGGTCAAAATTGTGGGAAATGACGGGGGCTCATTAACGAGTGAACTTAGCCCCCGTCAACCCTTATCTTCGGGCTTTTTTTTCTGACCTTAATACAGATAACTGCGAAGTGGGGTTCCATCAACTTTCTCTAAAAACCTTTAAAATATGGTAACTAACTCCTAATTTTTTACTCCTAAACCATTTTAACACCAGCATTTATCAATCCTCATTAGTAAAACCTAGCTTGTGCCAAATTCTTTTGTCAAAAGCCCCAAAAACTTTATATTTAATTTACCAACTCAAGTAACAGCATGTCCCAGATTTAATGCACAACCTCTTAAGGGGTCATTGTGCTCATTATTATGAACAACTTTTACTATGGGACCAAACCTGAAATCACGAAAAAAAAATTAGGTGTTCCTACATTTTGACGAGATATGCGAACATAAATGTAGGGAAAGCTGATTTTTTTTTCGCGATTTCAGGTTTGGTCCCATAGTAAAAGTTGTTTATAATGATGAGTACAGTGACCCTTTAAGAGGTTGTACGTTAATTCCGGAACATTTTGCAGTTTCTGATTAACATAGAATAAAATTGATATTGCATGGGGACAAGTCACTTTCAATGCACAAGTCGGCGAAAAACTCAGTAGGTACTCGTAGTTTGATATACAACGATCGTAAAATTGTTTGAATTATTTACAGGCATTGCAAACTACGTCTGGTCAAAGCGTGGCAAGAAGCTAATCCTATTATCGGGATACACTTATTATCGGCACTTCAAGACAACCAGCAATCAAAAGACAAGGTGGATGTGTTCCACGAACCGCGTAAAAGGATGCAAGGCTGTGGTCCATACAGTAGACGATCACATCGTCTTCTTGAAGACAGTCCACAATCACCCTCCTAATGGGCAGTACCAATACCTTAGTAGTATTGCCAAGTCATAGACTAAGACAATTGTGTAGAAGCGAAACTCATGGAATGCCCTAGACCAGCGGGGCAATTACGTAACACACAGTGGAAATCGATTTCATTTTGATAGTTCAACAACATTCATTGCTTTATTTACGTTGTTGAGCAGACAAATTTTTTCGAACATATGAAGCAATGGATTAAATGATAAATGATTTTATTTCTGTAAGTAGGTTTATACAAACACTTTTATACGTCAAACATTTTTTTTTAAACTAGATGAGGCCGGCGTTTCCTATCTGACTACTCTGAGAAGAAAGGCCGAAACAAACTCGGAGGTCACAGTCTCTTTTAAAGTCCAGACGTAATCTTGGTCAGATCATGTGAAGACCATGTAGGTTGCATTAGCAATTGGCTTCAAAATCATTCAGATTGTGATTGATAGTGTGTTACGCACTAGCATAAATAAATCTTTATCCGGACGCAAATGTCACTCACGGAAACAATAAAAATAAACAAAATAAATGAATAAATTATACAACATTCCCTGCGACATTGTTTCATTACCTTCCAAATCACAAATCATTACCAGATTTACCTTTCTCTCAACCATCATACAAATAAATTACTTAAATAGCTTAGTTTCGGATTAACATAAATAAAAAAAAAACACATTATTTCAAAATAAAGTGGTATTTTTTTTTTTTTTACAGATATGGCTCATTACGTCTACTCTAAGCGAGGCAGCAGGCTGATACTTATGTCGGGATACACCTATTGTTTGCATAAGACATCCATCAGTCAAAAGTCAAGATGGATGTGTTCCACGCACCATAGGAAAGGGTGCAAGGGTGTTGTCCATACCCAAGCCGATCGCATTGTTTACGCGAAGACAGTCCACACTCATCCCTCTAATGGGCACTATCGTTTTCATGAGCAATACACCGGTATTTCCAAGCCATAGAATAAGATATTATTAATTTAAATTAATTCGCCCCCTGTTACATGGGACTTAAACATAATTGGAGAAATGTGGGTGTACTATTATAGGTGTATACCTCTGCCCAACCCTTCGGGGAAACAAGGCGTGATGTTATGTTTATGTTATTAGAATAAGAAATCTGTGCAGAAGCGAAACTCATGTTCTTTTCTAGACTGTGATGAGCCGCGTTCTAGTACATTAATTTTAGATTTTTAACGGCATAATTTATAATTTTTTAAACCGGTGTCATATTTGACCCTTTATAAGTACATTAAAATAGGCAACTCTCCCTCTCCCTCCGCGCGACGCTTCACCTCATCTCCCCCTACAGTGTCTTCTTTTGCAATTTTTTGTAATTTGTAGAAAAACGGTACATGCTAGGGTAAAATGACCACGGTGTAAATATTAATCCTCATAAAATTGGCTACAAATAAGTTCTTACATTCATTTTGATAGAAGTTATAGTTACCGAGTAATTGTTTAATTGTTAACTAAACATCGTTATCGAACTAAATTGTAGGGACCTGCCAATTCAAAGATCAAACAACCAATGCAGTCCACAATAATATTTATTAAAAATATATTACTTATTAAAGTCAAATAATTTATTTCAAATAGGCACATAAAAGACACTTTTGAACGTCAAAATTTACAAAAAAAAAAAATTGAATTGCTTCTAGTCGCCCCTTCTAAAAGGTAGGATTTTTTTCTCGAAAACTATAACTATTTGCAAAAGCGTTACACATGAAGACGCAAAAAAGAATTTGAAGCTTCGCATACGTGTTCCATAAAGTGCAGTGGAGCCCCGGGGCCCGGCCTCGACACAAACTCAAGGTCATAACAGTTGAGCTGACTATATACGCTAAATAATGACACTAGATTTATCTCAATCTCAATCCGATCCAGCCTGTCCCTTGTTGCCCCCCCCCCCCCCCCCAGCGGCGCCCCAAGCCCATACCCCACAGGGGGTGCCCTTAGCGTGTAGTCGTTTAGTTTTTAAGTTTTATGCTCTGGCTGGAGGCCTTATTTTATTGAGGCACCCACCAGGAAGGTGTGGTTAAGCCGACAACCTTCTAGGGTCAACTGCGGGATGCCATTCCCCAAAATAAAAAAAATAAAAAAAAACTGGATTTATGTTTCTTAGACTAATAGTATTATTGTAATTAAGATTGTAATTAAGCTAAGACATAAGGTCGTGCCTGTTCCGTGCCTGTTCCGTGCCACGACTCGGACCCGACTCGCTCCTTATTTCTTCTTGCTTTTTCTGTTTTTAATTTGAATAAATATGTAAAAAAACATTACCTGCAGTATTATTCTTTACTTTTCATAATTGAAGTCATTGCAAGATTTACTTTCCTCATTACAATCAACCACATTCTTAAGGCAGATAACAAAATTCATGATAATTATTTTGCGTATTTTTTTCAAATAAATAACATCGCATTAAAAGTTAACCTTATCTCAAATTCGAATTTCAAATTAATTTATTTATTAATAATCAGGTTTTACAAGGACAGGTTAGACGGTGACCCCCATACTAGGCCATGCCTGTAACTTGGGGGTCGGTACAATTAAATTAGCAACCATTTTGATTTTGTCTACTCTCTAAATTTTCCTAGGCCCAGCATGTTTCCAAGCATTCTTATCTGGAATACAATCCTCTAATTTGTAATATGCTTGTTTACAAAATGTTTTTTTAATATGACTGTTAAATTTTCTTTCATTTAATTGCAATATATCAAAATGTATTTTGTTGTTACATTTAAAACAGTACCCCATGAAAGATATATGTACTTAATAATCTGAAATAGATAATCTGAAAAATGGTTGATCTATTTTAATGGTTGATTTTTTTTTTATATATTTCTAGTATTAAAATTATGTCTATCACTTATTTTACTGAAAGATGTAGATTTTTTCTTACATACATAATATTTTCATAAATGAATTGGCCTACCCAATACCCGAGAAACAATAATCATAATTTTTTTTTAAGGTATTGCAAATTACGTCTATTCAAAGCGAGGCAGTAAGCTAATCCTAATATCGGGATATACTTATTACCGGCACCAGACATTCGGCAATCAAAAGACATTGTGGATGTGTTCCACGAACCGCATGAAGGGATGCAAGGCTGTTGTCCATACAGTAGACGATCACATCGTCTTCTTGAAGGGACTACATAATCATGATATTAACGCGCGGTACCAATAAGGTGGGCAGCGGTAGCTATCGGTCCTTATATTTCTGTTTTTATTGAATAAATAATACAACATTTCCGGCAGCATTTTTTCTTTGCCTTTCGTCTATCAGATTCACATTTCTCAATTACTTCATCCGTATTTTAAGGCGAAAGCGCCAGGGTAACCCGCGAAATTCATATTTTCTTACGTTTTTTGCAATTTGCAGGTTAGTATTGTTTGTGTATTGTTAAATGTTGATAGAATATGATTCGCGACTGTAACAAATATGTATATGCGCGATTTAAAAGAAATGTGTACGCCAGGTTTTTGCCCTGTCCAAGAAAAAAGAGTTTTTGTAAATGTTGTAAGGCTGCCCGATGCATTTCGATAATTTATAAAAGAAAGAAAAATATTTTATTTGGGACGCGCACAGGAAATACAAAATGTAAAAAGGAGCATTAAAAACTAACAAAATTAACGTACTGTCTAATAGCAAAAAAAAAAAAAAAAAAAAAGACCCGGGCGAGGCCAAAAAAGGCTCATACCTCAGAACAATGATGCGATATGAAATATATATATAGGATGACTGGTAATTAGTGACCGATACTTAACCACATGATTTTACACATGATAACAAGCAACTTTTACTATGGCACCAATCCTGAAATCGCGAAAAAAAAATCAGCTGGTCCCTACATTTTGACGAGTTATGCGAACATAAATGTAAGGAAGAGCTGATTTTTTTTCGCGATTTCAGGATTGGTGCCATAGTAAAAGTTGCTTGTTATCATGTGTAAAATCATGTGTTTAAGTATCGGTCACTAATTACCAGTCATCCTATATAAATCCACAGCCGTGGTATTCTGATAGGGCCCAATTTACTAGGCTACAACTTTAATTATGAAACAAAGACTAGATAGGATAGGACTTCATGATGCCTATGCGAAAATAACAAGTAGACCGACAGAATCTGTAGTAATCTTTAACCCTTTTAGGTATATCAATGCCGCTTACTGGCGCGGAGAAAACTAGAAGATACAGAGAGAGATTGAAAAATGAACGCCCGGATGAATATGCTGCCCAATGTAAACGAAACTTACTTAGACTGAATTCTAAAAGAAAGAAAGTTACGGAGATGTCATTAGAAGAAGCCGAACAACAAAGAAAAAAATGGCGAGAGGAAAAAAGGAAAAGTTGTGCTAAGAAAAAAATAAATAAAATGTAAAATATTAATTAAAGGTAAATATAATGGAATGAAAGTTTACAGAATTATAATCATTAAAGTCATTACCAAGAACCAAACCTAAGATCAAGTAATCCTATTGAATGACTATTTCATGAAATCTTGACATTTGAGAATTATACTAATTTAAGGAGTTGTATTACTGATTCTAATGACTATAATTCTGTAAATATTTGTTACGGTCGCGAATCATACTTTAATCAACATACACCCAGACACTGTGCTGCAAATTGCAAAAACCGTAAGAAAATTTTGATTTCGTGAGCTACGCTTCCGTCTTAACCGACATCTTTTAATTACTTATTGTTTTCATTTGGAATATTTATGAATTTTGCGTAAAATCTATAAAAGTTAACTTTTCATGATACAAGTAGTTTCTGATTAAAATAGAAAAAAACATGTCATATTTCACTTTGAAATGTGCACTAAATCCTAAAAACACTACTGAACTTGAGATACCAATGTTAAATTGTTTGTTTAATTTGTAGCCATTGGCGACATTGTTAATTTCGTCTAATCAAAGCGAGGTAAGAAGATACACCTATTCAAGAACAAGACATCCAAGATGGAAAAACGAGATGAATATGTTCCACACATCAGAGGAAAGGTTGCAAGACTGTTTGTCCATACAGTAGCTGATCACATTGTCTTCTTGAAGACAGACCATACTCATCCTTCTAATGAGCAAAATAATACCTAACACTATTAAAGGCTGTTGCTGCTATCGCTGAAAACCATTCGCTGTGACTCTGTGTCGCACTGAGTCACAGCAATATGCCGAGAGACAGCCTTTTGCGTGGATGTGATGCATATTTTCCTCCAACTTGTGTTCTTTTCTGTGTTTGTGTATTTTCTTTGCGTCATGTTTCACCGCAAACAAACATATTCTTTCTTTCTACCGTTGCAAAAAATTTAATAACGTCTAACAGCATTATTAATAGATTGTTTTATCATACAGTGCGAGATTTTTTAACGGATAAGGAAACTTAATTGAAAAACTAATTCAGTTTTTTTTTGTAATTTATTTAAATATGTACCTACACAATATGCGACAGAATGGATTCTTCATAAAACTGTAACAACTGATTTTTTAAGCTACATTCATTGCAACTAAATAAATATACCTATTTTATTAGATAAGATGTATTGCCAAGCTATGGAGTAAGATAACTAAAGACACGAAAATCATATTCTTTCCTAGATCGTGACGGGCACGAGTTGCGTCCGAATCGGCCCGACTTGTAAGCAACGTGATAATGCCGTGCTTCGTTCGTGGCGTGACTCGAACCCGGCTCGTCTTTGCAAAAATAATCATAGAAGGGTGGCTCCAGGTAGCTACCGCTTTTAATTTGAATAGATTGTACAGCATTTCTCGCAGTAATCAGATTTATGTTTCTCATTAATGCAGTTGTATTATAACAGACTTCTTTTAGGCAATATTTTCGGGAATTTTGTATTTTTTGCGAATTTCACGTACCTATAATTTCTAATAAATGAATTTGAAAGTAAACTGGTCGTAGTTTCTGTTCAGCTTATAATAAAATAACGTGGTATTTCACTGAGAAAAAAGCAACGTATCAGAGAATTATTCGGTGGTACATGATATAAACTTATCATTAAATTGTTTTTATTATTTTCAGCCATTGCAAATTTCATCACATCGAGGCGAGGTAACCAGCTAATCCTATTATCCGGATACACCTTTTACAAGTTCAAGACATCCAGCAAACAAAAGACGTTGTGGATGTGTTCCACGCACCGTAAAAAGGGATGCAAGGCTGTTGTACACACAATAAACGATCGCATTGTCGCCGTAAAGAAAGCACACAATCACCCTCCTAGTGACAATGCCAATATGAACAGAATGTATTATACCAAGTTATGAAATAAGAAATCCAGAAGTGAAACTTATGATCTTTGGCACGAGCCGCGTCTTCGTCAGCATGATTCGTAGATATCGTGGCCGTGCCAGAAGTAACCAAAATCATAGCGAGCAGCTGCCGCTCCTTAATACAACATTACCTGCAGCATTTTTGGAACGAAGTTCTTTTACGCGGCTTGAGGTAGGAGTTAATTGGTAGAAATCGTCACTAACGAACAAGCGTTCATAATTTTGTGGGATCTCGATAACTCGGACCTCGTTAAGTTGTAATCCTCGGTTAAGGTACACGTTCGTAGCCGACTGCAGACAGTAGCAGCAGGCGACGTGTTGCCGCGACACTACTGGTTTCTTTGTATTTCTTTGAAATACCTTGCGTAGCTCTAGCGACACGTCGTTTTCATAGAAATACATACATACAATAAAATCTAAAAGGAATGTCTTGAAACTTGACCATAGTAGATGGCTCCGTATTAATATATAATACGTAAACAGCGAAAGTAACTTCGTTCCAAGCGGGTGTCCCACGACACCTCCCTACTTTTTTTCTTGGCCTTACGAATCGAATGTCATTATCAGATTAGACATCTAGATTTAGACATCTGTTAGGCAATATTTTGAGAATTATGTAATCTTTCTTAAAACGTTGTGTATAATTTCAAATGTGTAATGAAAATATTTAAAATAAATTTCAAAAAGTTAACTGCATAAAGTTTTTGATTAATGTAGAATAAAATAAAATGTGATATTTCACTCATAAAAAAGTACCAAATCAGAAAAATACTCAGTTGATATTTGATGTAAGTAAATTTATTGTAAAATTGTTTTTATTATTTTCAGCCATTGCAAATTTCATCACATCGAGGCGAGGTAACCAGCTAATCCTTTTATCCGGGTACACCTTTTTCAAGCTCAAGACATCCGGCAAACAAAACACGTTGTGGATGTGCTCCACGCACCGTGGGAAGGGATGCAAGGCTGTTGTTCATACAGTAAACGATCGCATTGTCGCTTTGAAGAAAGAACACAATCATCCTCCTAATAAGAGTACCAATCTGAATCGAAGGTAAATCGAAGGTTGACAAGTTATGGGATAAGAAATCCATAAAGAAGTTAAACTTATAATGTTTCCTACCGTGATGGGTACGAGTCGCGTCCGCGTCGGCACGAATTGTAAGCAGGGCTTGGAACCGGTACCAAAAGTATAGGTTCTGTATCGGTACTTAGCGGTTCTTGCGTTTTCGGTACCGGTCCCGACGGGTATCTTACGAACGTCAAAAATTACATAAAACAGTCCCCCAAAACGCCCGCCCTTCACCACTTCCTAATGGTTTAGCTGGGAACAAGATGTGGCGCAACAAACTCTCCAGCAGCACAGCTGTCTGTTTAGTTAGAAAAACTTGATTCTATACACTATTATGCAAAATTATCTATATTACGCAATACAAAAACATTAAATAAAATTATTTTCCACGTGTCAGCTAGCATCATCTGCCTAGCCTTTTCCCAACTATGTTGGGGTCGGCTTCCAGTCTAACCGGATGCAGCTGAATACCAGTATTTTACATGGAGCGACTGCCTATCTGACCTCCACAACCCAGTTACTGGGTAATACGATACCCCTTGGTAAGACTGGTTGTCAAACTTTCGGGCTTCTGACGACCCGTAACGACTGTCAAAGATACACGAATGACAGCCGGGACCAACGGCTTAACGTGCTTTCCGAGGCACGGAGGGGTCTTGATATGTAAAGATGGTTACCCATCCACGGACCAACCGCGGCAAGCGTAGCTTAACCTGACTGATCGACCCGTGCAGCTGTTATTTCTTAGCCACAAGCCCCTCCACGTGTCAGCTAGCACACGCCAATATACCAATTAAAAAAAACATTGAAACTATACTCAAGCAGAAATAAAAATTAAAAACTACAGACGTAAAAGAACTTTATACCTAAATAAAAGTCTCCAGGCATAAAGGGTGTGCCCGCTTACACATAGCTACATATAGCTGTATCTCGAAGTCACAAATGATAAACTAGGACCATCGAAGTAAAATAAATAAGCAGTTAATAACTATTAACAATAAAAAAACTATGGTCAGCAAAACGACCAGTCACCACAAGCAGCTCCCGTTCACGAGCATAACGCAAAGATCAGCCATCTCCCCCTCGCCATATTTGAGGGAAGGAGGCAACCCGACCCCCGACCAAGTACCGGTACCAAATTCAGGTTTTAAACAGCGAGTACCACACATATTTGTACGAGGAACCTCGGGAATCCTACGGTTGGCAACCTTGAAATTATTTTTCCAATGCCTATTAACTATCCTTTTCACTTATAACTTACGGAAATATTTGTTTGATACCTGTTTTGGTACCGGTACAGTACTGATACTGATTAGAAATACCAACAGTACAAGTACTACGTCTGGTACCGGTATTACACCAAGGTCAATGGTACCGGTACCCAAAATACCAGTATTTTAAGCCCTGTTTGTAAGCATCGTGGCCGTGCCAGACATAATCAAAATCATAGAGAGGAGGAGAGTTTTGTATTTTTGTAATTTTATTTTTATTTAAATGTTGAATAAATACAACCTTTCCTGTAGCATTTTTTATTTCCCTTTCGTATTGTCATTATCAGATTTACTTTACTCATTAAAAACATACGTATTTTAACTTACTTCTATTAAGCAATATTTTTGAGAATTTTGTTATCTTAAAATGTTGCGTATTTAGTTTCTGTTTAACATAATAAACAAACAAGTCATATTTCATTGCGAAAAAAAGCACCAAATCAGATAAACTCAGCAGGTAAAAAAAACCCGTACCCTTTTACCCTTGTAAAATTTCTTCTTTTATACCTGTAATATTTATGGTATGCATAATAAAGAGTATTCTATCTTCTATCTATCAATCAGGTACTTGAGGTAGAATGATCGTAAAGTTATTCGTTTTGTATTATTTTCAGTCATTGCAAATTTCGTCAAATCAAGGCAAAGTAAAAAGATGCTGATCCTATTATCCGGATATACCTATTATAAGCACAAGATATCCAGCAATCAGAAGACGTTGTGGATGTGTTCCACGCACCGTGGGAAGGGATGCAAGGCTGTTGTCCATACAATACACGACCGCATTGTCTCCTTGAAGAGAGAACACAATCATCCTCCTATTGACAGTACCAATATTAACAGAATGTATTACCAAGTCATGGAATAAGAAATCCATAAAGTAGTGAAACTCATGATCTTTTTGAATAAATACAACATTTCCTGCAGAATTTTTTCTTTACCTTTCGTATTTCAGATTTACTATTCTTACGTGATACATATATTCAACTTCTTCTTCATTCTTCAGATGATGACTTGTAAAACGTCAAAATTGGCAAGTCTGCCGACGGCCTTGGTGCGGCCCCGCCCCTTTTGGACCACTTGCGTTTAAACCCCAATTTCTCGCTATTTTACTATGAAACCCATAAAACTGTAACTGTTTCGTAATCATTACAATATTTCCTATTCGTTCTATGACAATCATGTAATTTGGTTTGGTTACAATCAAACGAGCATGTTTCAAATTAAAAACAAGTTTCGTTATTTTCACCCACTTTTTCATTCAAGACCTTTTTCTACGAAGTTTATTAACCTATCAAAAAGATAAAACAATAATATAACTTAAAACCATTTAATAATATGTCCAAATAACGAATTAAAACACGTTATAGAATTTCGCAGCGCCAACCCTGATATCGCTCTGTAATTATAGTAATCATGTCAAAGTTGTTTATGTTAAGTGTTATGTTGCTAGCTTAGGTGTGTACAAAACCATACGCAAGCACTTAAACATTCAGCAAGATAAAAAAATACCACATGACACCAAATGAAAAAACATTTGACGGCGTGGGTCGTGACAGACCTTTTTTTTTTAAAAAAAAGAAGACTCTTTGGTTCGTCATTATTTATTCATTTTAATAAAAAGTACGTTAAAACCTCCATATTACAAGCAGTTCTATTTTTATGATTAATTTCTGCAACAAGATATAAAACCATAAAATTGCAAGATTTGCGATTTTCCGCCATTTTTTTTGCAACATTCGGAAATGAATTTCAGTTGCCATTTTTTCTTTTTGACGTTTAAAATGTTAGTAGAATGGCATGTTTTATTTTCTGTCTCTCTTGATCATTTTGACATAAGAACAAAAGGTATGGTTTCATAGATAATCGCACCAGAGTTGGACCACAGTCGAGCTGCCGTGGTACGGCAAATGTCAAACTGACACCTGCCGTACAACCGCAGCCGTCAGTTGAGGGATCTGACTTTTTTTTGGCTAAATGTTAACTTAGTAAATTTTACAAATATTCTTAAATTTGTTTGTATTATTTTCAGCTATTGCAAATTTCGTCGAATCAAGGCAAGGTAAGCCGCTAATCCTATTATCCGGATACACCTATAATAAGATCAAGACAACCATGAATCAAAGAAAGATATTATGGATGTGTTCCTCGCACCGTTGGAAGGGATGCAAAGCTGTTGTCCATACAATAAACAATCGATTTGTCTTTTTGAAGGAAGTACACAATCATCCTCCTGTTGACAGTACCAATATGAAAAGAATTTATTGCGAAGCCATTGAATAAGGAATCCAAATACAAGTGAAACTCATGATCTTTCCTAGACCGTAACGGGCACGAGCCGCGTCTGCGTCGGCTCGATTTCTAAGTGTCGTGGTCGTGCCGTACCCTGCCTCGCCCGTATCTCGCCCGTGCCTCATGGTATATGACTCGGACCTGGCTCGTCCTAGCATAAATAATTCTTCTGGGAGCTAATGCACGAATTGTTACCAAATAACAACAATAATAATAATAATATTGAGCTGTACGATTACTGACAGATGCTTGCACTGACTGGACAGGTCCACTCAATCTGTGTGGTTCTTTCCTCAAAAGACCATTTCAGACACCAACCTACATGGTCTTCACATGATCTGACCAAGATTATGTCTGGACTTTAAAAGAGACTGTGACCTCTGAGTTTGTTTCGGCCTTTCTTCTTAGAGTAGTCAGATAGGAAACGCCGGCCTCATCTAGTTTAAAAAAAAAAAAAATGTTTGACATGTAAAAGTATTTGTATAAACCTACTTACAGAAATAACATCATTTATCATTTATCAATAAACCTGTGGTGGCATATCTACATCGCCACATTGGAACGCATCACACTGACGTCACACAAAATCCTGCATCGCGCAATCAGAGTTTACCGCGCGACTAGCATACATACAACATCCCGACATCAACCGTTGGGCAGTAGCCCACCAGACACAACACCCATCTGGTCGGAGGATCCTCCCTTTTCTATGGAGGATGAGTGAACTTTACACCCTGTTCCTCATGCCTCTATAAACCTAACGAAATAGACCGAACTCGATGCCTTATGCCCTGGATAGGACCGCAAACCGGATGCATCACCCACGATCATCAGTAATGAGACTGTACATCCCGCGGAAGTGCGGGGGTCGAGGCTTTTGAAATGCGAAGACCCTCCACAACCGCGAGGTGTGCAGTCTCAGGGAATATTTTTTAAAAGCTGAAGTGGGTATGCACCGTGATGTGGTCGCAGTGGACAAGGGGCTTACCCCGCTCTCCATGGCTAAAGAGAATTGGCGCAAACCTGTGGTACTTACTACCGATGATCGCAAGCAGGTATGGCAAAGCAAGGAGCTTTACGGACGCTTCTATCGGGCTCTATACGAGCCCGGTGTAGAAACATATTATGAAGGACGGGAAGGTTGACGTATGTCGGGCACTCCACCGTCCGGGTGAGTCCATCAGACATATTATCTCTGGTTGATCTCGTCTGGCTAACGGCGAGTACTTGCACAGACAAGTGGTCAGGATTATTCACCAGCAACTTGCTTTGAAATACAAGCTTGTGGACTCTGAGGTACCGTATTACAAGTATGTGCCCGACCCAGTTCTCGAAAATGACCATGTCACGTTGTACTGGGATCGGTCTATCATTACTGACAGGACTATTGTCGCCAATAAGCCTGATATAGTGGTGACAGATCGATTAGCGCGCCGCGCAAAGATTATCGATGTTACGATTCTACATGACGAGCACCTCGTGAAAGCTGAGAAAGAGAAACAAATAAAATATCTCGACTTAGCACACGAGGTTGTTGACATGTGGAATGTGAGCTCGGCTGTCATTGTGCCAATTATCGTAACGGCCAATGGCCTGATGGCTGAAAGCCTCGACCAATATCTCTCGAGGCTCTCGTGAGTTGGTGGCATCAAGAGCCTGATTCAGAAGGCAGTACTCTTTGATACGGCTCGTATTATGAGGAGGTTCCGGTCTCTGCAGCCCTAACCACCGGTAACTTGGACCCTGCTCCCGTCACCGGTCGAACTATTTATTTTTTTAATTTTAAATGTTTTTTTATATCTTTTTATTTTAAGAAACATTTAAAAATGTAATTAGATAAGAAAAAAAATAAACGACATAATAATAACAACATATTAGTATAGCTGTACGAGTATCTTTTGGCGCGTGGCTAAAATTGGAACTAACGCCACCATCTTGTTTTTTTCACTAAATTTCACAAAACAATTATTGCACAAATGATGACCAACAGCGCTCCCTTGTCAACGTCATTCGCGCGCTAAAAGACCCTTGTAGCAAAGATCTAGAGCTTAGAATACTAATCTTATTTTATCACCGCTTATTTGTAAAGAACGCCTGGGAGGCTATATTATAATTAAATCCAAATTTGGTTTTAAAACTTTTACTGAAATAAGAAATAGCAGGCAACTTTCAAAAATTCAAAAAGTCTTTTCTATTCAAAACAATATGATTAATCTATAAAATAACCTTAAATATAGCATAACATCTTCATCTCCTTATATAATAAATTTATGAACTACCAAATACATAGCAAATAGTAATTCTTGCAAAAAAAAAAAACTACAAATGTAAAGTCAAAACTTTACCTTACTAATGATCGCCTTCCAGTCGATCGCATAATCAATATCTCGGTAAGGGTGTAAGCTAGCCGTGCGCGGGATCATCCTCTGACGCGCTGTCGATTATCCTGAGTTGGGTTGGCACGAACGTACAACCTGATGCATCCCCGTAATTTCAAATTACCCAAAAAAACCGAGTGCAGGCGGTTCCACAGGCGATGATTAATACTCGGTACTCTGTGCTTTAGAAAATAAATGTTACATTTGAGTTTGATTATCGACACTGATTATTCTTAAATTAAATTATTGTATCTTTTTATTATTATTTAAGAAATAAGAAAAAGTGTAAGCCATTGGGCAGATTTTTGAGCACATAAATATTTTATGAGACCGTTACCGTACTGTTCTTATTACCAAACACATTAATAAATGATTTAATTTGAACAAAAAAGAGTCCACGGAAATAGATACAATCAACGCCCCCGGGAGGTGGGAAGCGATGGCTACCGCTCCTTATATTCCGTTCATTTCTGATTCAAATTCGAATAAATAATACAACATTACCTACAGCATTTTTTCTTTGCCTTTCATTACATTGTTAGAAATCAGAGAAATTATACCCAATACCTGAGAGTTATCGTAACATTGATTATTTTTTTACAGACATTGCAAATTACGTTTACTCATCGCGGGGCACTAAACTAATCCTAATATCGGGATACACCTTTTACCGTCACCAGACTTCCGGCAATCGGAAGACAAGATGGATGTGTTCTACGCACCATAGGAAAGGGTGCAAGGCTGTTGTCCATACTTTGGGCGATGACATTGTCTTCTCGAAGAAAGAACACAATCATCCGTCCAATGGGCAATACCAATAGGGTGCATTGCCAAGTCACAGAATAATAAATCTGTACAGAAGCGAAAAGTATATAATAAGATGTATCTATTCATACACGATATCTCTTAAGGGGTCGTTGTACTCATCAATATGAACAACTTTTACTATGGGACCAACCCTGAAATCGCGAAATAAAAATCTGCTGGTTCCTACATTTTGAAGAGTTATGCGAACATAAATGTACGGTACAGATGATTTTTTTCGCGATTTCAGGTTTGGTCCCATAGTAAAAGTTGGTCATATTGATGAGTACAATGACCCCTTAAGAGATTTCGTATATGAATAGATACACCTTATATAGTCGACTTAATTGCTATCACTATCCTAAGGCACCTGTCCCACCGCCCGCTGGCGATTAACGAGAATTGAGTAGAGCTAGCAACTAAAAACGAGTCGGCGAGCAACGAACAGCGAGTGCGCAACAGCGACGAGTGATTACTCGCTGGTATACGTATGTACTAAGTGCGTCTCAGCGAGTGTTTTGCCCGCCAAGCTAGTGTCGCCGTGTACTCTCTTTGATAGCTCTTATCGCTGCGACAAACGAGTACTCGCTGGCATTGGTGCGGCGGCGGTGCGAACAGTCAGCGATTAACTATTAATATATATGTATATTCTTTACTTACACACGACTTACTTACAATCTTTTGGAAGTTTCTTTAGCTAAAAAATCGTTGATAGCTGTAGTCGCTTCCTCGTCGGGCGGTGGGACAGGTGCCTAAGGTTGAAAGTCATAAGACGATAAAGTCGATTTGTCTATGTGCCAATTAGATAGTTTCAACCTTAAGGAAGTTTCAATGTACTGGGAATTGATGTTAAAAGTGGTAAAGCAATTACGAGGTCTACTAATCTTTCTTTTAAGGTACTAGGCCGCACCGGACGCCAACCTCGTCTAGAAGGTTCCATGGGTGGACATCCTCGTTGAAACGACTGCTACACAGTCGCCTACCGCGTCCCGACAGAGGTGACCTTGGTGGTTTACAACCGCGTAGATGGTGGTTTACGACCAAACGTTGGAACAGCTCTGCCGGTCGCCAACCAAGGTCACCTCTGTCGGGGACGCGGTTGGCGAGCGTGTAGGACGCGATTGAAGCATAAACCTGCTTCAGATAAAATGTTCATTGTTCATAGTATTTTTAAATCCATGCGTCAACCGTGCCCGGTACGTGACACGGATCGAACCCGTTAAAACAAAAGCTTTAGATGCCATATTAGTTTTGAGTAATTTTATTCATTAGAGTTCAATTTCAATTAGGTATAAGTTATGTCGTCGGACAAATTGTTTTTTTGGTTTTTGGTAGCCTTTTTTGTCATACTTCTTTCAAAACAGGCATCCTTCCATGTTTCCATTTCTCGCAAACCCGCGCTATCTCTTTCCAATCCTTTAGAAATCTATCCAATTCGTCCCCCCACTTCCTTCCCGGTCTGCCGCGAGTCCATGCTGCAAAAAAGGGCAGGTTCTGAAAAAAAATTACATTACCTTTTGTTTGCAGATATGGAGTTTTCAGAAATCGTTTATGAACGACAGAAGCAGACGGTTTCCACAGTCTGGGAAAGTTTTCTCAGAAGCAGAGACAAAAGTCGTGCCAGATGTAAATTGTGCCTCAAAGTGTTAAAATGCAAGTCTGGTTCTACAACAGCATTACAGAGACACTTGGCAAACAAATCGCTGCATAGTTAAGGCTCCTACAAACGCGCGGTGCGCTGCGTGTCGCGCCTGTTTGCAAGTGGCATGGCTAAACAAATAAGTAATAAACATTGCACCGATATTGCGCTTTTATAATTTCTAATATGACGATATTATCGTAGACGTCCACGGTATTATGATAACACAGAAAAGTGAAATGTATGGAAATTTATGAAGAAGCTTTTAAATTTCCGTCCACGATTACGTTATAACGAGCACGTACTTCCATACGTCTTATGGACGTGCCCTTGGACGTCCACGATAATGTCGTTACGTTAGAAATTATAAAACGCACTTGCATAAAGCAGCGGATTTTCTGGTAGAGATCGCTGCAGGTTGGTCCTCGGAAAGAAACGGTTACAATGTTTTACCTTTTTCTTCATCTGTGACTGCGTAAGTTGATATGGGGCTGATTGTACCGACTTATCTTAAGGCACCTGTCCCACCTCCGGCGAATAAAGGCTCCTTCAAACAGGCGCAACACGCGACGCGAATCACGTGCGACACAAAAGCACCGCTCGTTGCACGACACGCGGTTCCTTTGTGTCGTGTATGATTCACATCGGGTGACCTGCTCGCTTTTAGTTGCTACCTCTACAGAGAAGCAACTAAAATCGAGTTGGCGAGCAATCCTGCGCGATGGAGACAAGCGATTAGGTACTCGCTGGTACGCGTGTGTACCAACCGTGAGTCTCTTAGCGAGTATTCTGCCCAAACGAGTACCCACCGGCGCGGTGTGAACAGTCAGCGATCATCTGTTAATATAAGTATCTCTTTCACTTACACGGGACCTACAATCTTTTGTACGTGTCTTGAGCGAGAAAATAATTGATAGCTAGTCGCTTCCTCTTCGGCGGTGGGACAGTGCCTTACCGGGAATCCGCGTCTTTATGCAAGCACTCATAGGTTATTGTGACTGTTTGATCTCGACTGAAATACATTTTTATTATTGACTGATTTGTCTTGACCTGTTTTTATGTTCACAATGAAGACAATTTTATTTTCGCGCCAAATGTAAATTATCTCACGAAGTGTTAACATTCCTCAAAAGTTCCTCTTCGAGATTATTTTTACATTTATGCTCTTATGTAGTTCTGATGATGTATCTGCGAATATTGAAAAACAATTAGTAGATGACAAAATAAAAAATAAAATTAAAATGGCCTTTTTTTCTAAATAAACTATGGTTTGGGCCCTACGCAAGAATTCATAGACATAAACTAATAATATTTAAGTATCTATTAACACTTTATATATTTATAATATTTATATTTATAATAATTTTCTCTTTTTTCACAGAAAAGAAGATCTCACATTGCGTTATTATTGATTTAAAGAACAAAGAAACTTCAGCAGTTTGGGAGCATTTTATAAGAGACGAAGATACATCAAATGCAAAATGTAAATTATGTTATGAAGAGGTTAAATACGATGCTGGTTCTACATCGGAATTGGAGAACCACTGGGCAACGAAACACGAAATACAATTCAAAAATGATTATATCGTCGAGGTTAAAGTTGAAGGTCAGTATAAATTTCTATTTTTTTTTTTATTAACAATATATGTTTTTTTCGAGCTCGTGACTCCATAATAACAGCCGCATGGGTCGACCTTCAATGTTATACAACGCTTGCCGATGGTCGGTCCGTGGATGGGTGACCATCCATTACATACTGAGACGAAAGAAAGTTAAGCCGTTGGTCCCGACTGTCATTTTTAGATCTTTAACAGTCTTTACGGGTAAATTTTTCGATAGTAGAGTGAATAATAGTTGTATTACTTTTATTTACAGAAGACGCAGAAGGAGAAGAGGAAATGAAAGAATTAACAAAAGAAATGGAATTTTCAGAATTCAGGCCTGATAGAAAGGCATTTTCAGCAGTTTGGCAGCATTTTCTCGTAAGCGAAGATAAATCTTACGCAAAATGTAAATTATGTCTGAAAGTACTCAAACGCTACGCAGGTTCTACTTCAGGATTACAGAATCATTGGGCAGCAAAACACACAAAAGAAGGAATTATAAAGAAAAAAAAACCCGTCGAGTTAAAATTTAAAGGTGAAGTATAGATTTCTTAAAATTACGGTAACTAATATTTTGTTTAACGTTAATTTTATGTGTTGATAGAAATAAGATATTTTAATACGATAGTAAACAAAATGGTTTTTGCGATTTTATCATTTATCGTTGATTAGAAAAATTACGAAACTGAAAGCAATGAATGTCTAAATGATAATCTACCATCGATCAAAAATAATAAAGCAAACAATTTTACTTTTATTTGCAGACGGCGAAGAGTTACCGGACGGAGAACTAACGAGTACCCGGAGGTACACTTCTGCAGTCTGGAAAAGTTTTGTCAGAAGTGAAGACAAAAGTCACGCTAAATGTAATATATGTGGCAAAGTGATAACATGTCACAAAAGTTCTACTTCAGGATTATCGTCACATTTAATGAGGCATCATAATATAAATAACTAAACTATGCTATTGTAATTTTGTGGTTCTAGTCATGTAATTTTCTCTCTCCAAATGATCTCATAAAATTTTAAGGTAGACCGTTATGCCACAAGTATGTATTGTGGAATCCAATAAATTATTGTATAACTGGTAATAGTGAAAAACAATAAGAGTATAATAAAATAAAAAAGGAAAAGAATAATTGCGTTTTATTTCTAAAACACACTCTGTGTTGGGCTCTAAGGTATAATTCATAGACAGGTACTAATAATAATTAATAACTAGGAAACATTTTGTATATGGACCTAGACAGTTTTTTTTTTTTTTTTTTTGTAGAAAACCAGATCAGACAAATCTCAGACTTCGCAGTTGGGCAGTATTTTCTTAGAAACGAAGACACATAAATTTTAGAGTTTAAAAACAAAACTTATTCTACATCAGAATTGAAGAAACAACAAACAAAAAATAAAATGATTATGATACTACCAAAAATGTTTATTTTGGTTAAGGTTGAGGTTTATTTCAAAAATTTTATCATGCAACAATTATATCTGTGTTTTTAGGGTTCCGTTCCTCAAAAGGAACAACGGAACCCTTATGAGATCACTCGTGTGTCTGTCTGTCTGTCCGTCTGTCACAGCCAATTTGCTCTAAATCTAATGGACCGACTAAATTGAAATTTATGACACACATGAATTTCTGTGACCCAAACATGGAAGTGTAAATCCAATATTTGAATAGGGGGGTCACTTTTGGGGGGCAAATAAGACAATTAAAAAAAAAGTTTTGCAAACTTTACCGAGTGACATATCAAAAGGTTTACTCTGAGGGTTTCGAATATATTTTTTAATAATTTTAAAATAAATATTTTAAACTTATTTAGAAAATAGACGAAAATTGGTCATACCCTTATCTCCGAAACTATCTTGAAATTTTAACTTGACGGATTATTCTTTTTTCATAATTTCTTTTTTTGTGTGTTTTGATTCCTAATGATTCTGTAATGACTTTGACTTTTAAATGTCTAAAAGTAACGTTAAATAAAGTTTATAAAGTCTTAGTTATACCGATACCCAACAAAATAATTTTTGCGATTGCAAAATTTTTCGTTGATTTGAAAAATTACTAAACTCACAGAAATTAATTTTTAAATTATACTTGATATATGAAGTTCAAAAGTGCCTTTTAATGTGCCTGTTTGAAATAAATGATTTGACTTTGACTTTGAAATTGAAAAAGTGTAATAAAGTTAAATGAAGTTTATAAAGTTTTTGATTAATATAGAATGAAATGTGACATTTCACTCATAAAAAAACACCAAATCAGAGAAATACTCAGTTGGTACCTACTTGAGTTAAATTGATCGTATCTGTATTAATTTTAGCAATTGCAAATTACATCACATCAAGGAAAATGGGGGCAGCTAATCCTATTATCCGGGTTCACCTTTTTCAAGCTCAAGACATCCAGCAAACAAAACACGTTGTGGATGTGCTCCACGCACCGTCGGAAGGAATGCAAGGCTGTTGCTCATACAGTAAACGATCGCATTGTCTCGTTGAAGGAAGACACGATTATCCTCCTATTGAGAGTACCAATATGTTATGGAATAAGAAATCCATAAGGAAGTTAAACTTATAACCTTTCCTAGACCGTGAGGGCACGAGCCACGTCAGCGTCGGCAAGTTTTACATCGTGATCGTGCCAGAAATAACTGAGAATTGACCTCAAATATCATTATTTAATTAAACAGTCATTCAATAAGGGGTAACTTGAACTTATAAATGTTGTATTGATGATTTTAATTGAGTTTTAATGATAATTCTGCATTTACATGTTGTTGTTACGGTTGCAAATCATATTATTGACTACTATTGCTGGTAGAAGGTATTCTTCCGTGTTTTCCATCACTTACCTCTCTCCGATCCTTTAGAAATCTATTTAATTTGTCCCCGCTCTTGCTCCGAGGTTTGCCACGACCTTATCCTGCACAAATGCGCCGAAAAAACAGGCAATTATTTTTCCCTTTATTTACAGATACGGAGTTTTTAGAAATCGTATATAAACGACGGGAGCATAAGGTTTCCACAGTCTGGGAAAATTTCCTCAGAAGCAGAGACAAAAGTCGTGCCAGATGTAAACTGTGTCTCAAAGTGTTAAGGTGCAAGTCTGGTTCTACAACAGGATTACTGAGACACTTGGCAAACAAATCGCACAAAACAAAACATTAACCTTTACCTTTAATAGGAACCACCAGCACAGTACCCATAGGGTACTTGCATGAAGTAGTTGGGTTTCCGGTATGTCAGGTCGCTGCAGGTTGATCTTCAGAAAGAAAGACAGAAGAAAAAAAATACATTTATTTAATCCAGGTTAAGGCACACGAAAAAAACGGAAAAAACTTAGTTATTGATTTAAATAAATAACAAAAAAACTAGGGCCTTGGGGTCCGTGTGCTCATCGAGTATTTCGGGACATCGCCAAGCAGTTGATTGACTCTTCATGGGACCAGAGGGCTGGCCTATTTTTAGCCCAAAGAATCAGCATTTCCATCCAATGTGGCAATGCTGCCAGCCTTTTGGGCACTTTTCCCATTGACAGCGATGCGGAAAAATTTTCTGATGCCCAATGAGCTATTCCCCTTTTTTATTTTGTATTATACTTGTACATACATAATATATATATTTTAGTGTTATCTTGTATATTGTAATTAAGATTTATAACTAACATGATATAAATATTAAGTTGATTTTAGCTACACAATAAATAAAATAATATAGTAAAATTATCAGTATTGTGTGCCTCACGGCTGCGCCAAATAGACCCAGATCAGCATAAATGCCAGACAACTAGTGCCTGACGTTGAAAGAAACGGTTACAATGGTTTACTTATTTCTATGTATGAGCACTTAAATTAATACGGGGCTATTTTACCCGCACCGATCGGTACCGAGTTTTCTTTACCCGCGTCTTTATGCAAGCACCCTTAAGTACTAGTTATGACTATTTGAATCTCGACTAAAATAAAATATTTGTTATTGACTGATTTGTCTTGATTAATTTTTATGTTCACATCGAAGTCAAATGTCACGCAAAATGTAAATTATGTCACAAAGTGTTAATATGCCTCAAAAGTTCCCCTTCGAGACTATCTTTACGTTTATGTTTTTTTGTTTGTAGTTCTGATAATGTACCTGGTAATAGTGTAAAACCATTAGTAGATAGTAAAATAAAAAACAATTGCCATTTTTTCATTAAACAATGTTTTAATGGGCTCTAAGCAAGAATTCCTCGACAAGAATTAATAATATTTAAGTACTTATTAAGTATATTACGTATATTTATCTAAATAATCTACTCTTTTTTACAGAAAAGAAAATCACAGATAGCGTTATTATTGATTTAAAAAATAAAGAAACTAGCAGTTTGGGAGCATTTTCTTAGAAATGAAGATACATCAAAATAAATGTACATGTCGTAAAGAGTTTAAATACACTGGTTCTACATCGGAATTGGAGAACCACTGGGCAACGAAACACGAAATACAATTAAAAAATGATTATTATTGTTGAGGTTAAAGTTGAAGGTTAGTATATATTTAAAAAAAAAAAAAATTAACTAGCTGTTGCCCGCGACTTCGCCCGCATGGATGTTACTAAAATAAAAGTACCCTAAGTTACTTCTTGTAACATCAGCTATCTGCCAGCGAAAGTCCCGTCAAAATCGGTTATCGGTCCCTTAGTAAATTATATTACATTAGGTGACAGTAGTGTTATTTTTCGATGACAGAATGAATATTGTAGTCTTTTTATTTACAGAAGACGCAGGAGGGAATATGGAAGAGTTAACTAAAGAAATGGAGTTTTCAGAATTCAATCCTGATAGAATGGGAAATTCAACAGTTGGGCAGCATTTTCTTGTAAGCGTAGACAAATCTTACGCAAAATGTAAATTATGTCTGAAAGTACTCAAACGCTACGCAGGTTCTAACTTCAGGATTACAGAATCAATGGGCAGCAAAACATACAAAAGAAGGAAATTATCAAAAAAGAAAAATCTGTCGAGTTAAAATTTAAAGGTGAAAGAAAGTTATAGATTGGTGATTGGTTGAACGTTGTCTTTAAAAGATCGCTCTTAGCGATAAGACCGCCCATTGTATCACCCCTTGTAAAATTTCTACTTTTAGGTCTGTAATATTTATGGTGTACATAATAAGGAGTATTCTATTTATCTATCTATCTATAGATTTCTTAAAATTACGGTATCGTATATTTTGTTCTACATTAATTTTATTTGTTGATAGAAATTATATTTGTTTAGACAATACTAGTATTTATTTATTTATTTTAATAAATAAATACTGATAGTAAACAAAATGGTTTTTGCGATTTCAAAATTTTCCGTTGCTTTGAAAAATTACAAAACTCAAAGCAATGAATGTTTGAATGATACTTGATATTTGACGTTCAAAAGTGCCTTTTTTGTGCCTATTTGAAATAAATGATTTGACTTTGATAAAATCTACCATCAAACAAAAATAATAAAGCAGGAGATTTAATTTTATTTGCAGACGGCGAAAAGTTACCCGACGGCGAACTGACGAGTACCCGGAGGTATACTTCTTGCAGTCTGGAAAAGTTTTGTTAAAAGTGAAGACAAAAGTCACGCTAAATGTAAATTATGTGGCAAAATTAAGTATGTTTATCAAAGTAATATTTTGTTTTTCACAGAAAAGGAGATTTCAGATTTCGTAAATGATTTAAAGAAAAAAGAATCTTCAATAGTTTGGCAGTATTTTCTTAGAGACGATGACAAATCGAATGCAGAATGTAAATTATGTCATGAAAAGTTCAAAAACAAAGCTTCTACAACACAACTAAGGAAACACTTGGCAATTAAACACAAAATAAAACTGGAGACCATCAAAAATTTTTATTTTGTCGAGGTGGAGATTGAAGGTTAGTATTAGGAGCGTATACGCCATGCGTGCGCTGTTTAGCTCAAAAACACTACTTTTCGAACCAGTTAATATCCAACATTATTTTGAAAACATATTAATTACTAATCATTAAAGGAAATGTTGTTGTATAAATAGTTAGTAAGGAAAATGTTTAGATTAATAGAGTATTCGTGAATTCTAACAAGATTACTGAACAGAGGTTTTCTTAATTTCACTTCGAGCGTCAGTATAAAATAAAAGCTTAGAATATCTTATATCATTTATCACTAACAAACAATATTATTTTTCTAAATACTTTTTAATATTTCTATTGTTTTTTTAATTGCAAATGTTGATTTGAGCAAATAATATTACAAGTACAGCATAACTATTCACAATCATTCGATACGCTTCCGTGCTGAATCGAACATCAATCAATGTTATGAAGCAGTCCTCTAAACGCTGTTCACAAATCCGATGGTCGAAAATGTTCGTTGTTTAAATCAAATAGACGACCACTATTCTTTCGACAACTATTTTCTGTCGGGGTAAAGCAAATCAGATAACCGAAAATGTGTCATTTTCGACACGACAGCCTGTCGAATGTTATTAGATTGTTGTTGGTTTGTTTATGGTATTAGTGTTATTTTTCCATGGCGAAGTAAATATTGTATTCCTTTTATTTACAGAAGAAGAAAATAGAGGAGTAGGAGAGCAGAGGGGGGAGTTAACTGACGCCAAACCTACTACTACCCGGAAAAATGCCTCTTTAGTTTGGGATTATTTTGTCAAAAGCAAAGACAAACGTCATGCTAATTGTAAAATATGTCTCAGACAGCTGAAATGCAGGGCTGGTTGTACATCAGCATTACGGAATCACTTAAAATCCAAACACAACATAACCAAGTAAACGGTTGCTGGTGACAACAACCGAAATAAAAATATTAATAAAATTATAAAAATATTATTAATTCACTTATGGATTAATAATGGCATATTTACCACCAAACCCCAAATAAAGAAGAAAACCATGTGTAATTTCATTTTGTAGTTAATAAAATTATTTTAAATAAATAACTTGCCTTTTTTTAAAGACTACACAAATCGAGTGTCTGTTATTACAGAAAAAAAAATTAAATCGATTGCCTATTTTTAATAACTAATAATAATTATTACAAACATTATGTATATTTATCTAATTAATTATCTTTCTGTGCAGAGACTTCAGATTTCATCAATGTTTTAAAGAGAAAAGAATCTTCAGCAGTTTGGGAGCATTTCCTTAGAAGTGAAGATAAATCGAAAGTAGAATGTAAATTATGTAATGAAGAGTTTATATACGACGCTGGGCCGGAATTGAAGAACCACTTGGCAACAAAACATCATACAAAATTTAACACTATCAAAAGTGTTTATTTTGTTGAGTATGATTTTCTAGGTTAGTATTATTTTTAACGTACAACAATAATACCAGCTTATTATTTGTCCCACTGCAGGGCAAAGGCCTTTTCTCATACAGGAAGGCACGAGCATTGCTCACCACGCTTGCTCAAGACGGGTGGGTGATTTCAGACTTATATTAACTATAAGTCCAGGTTTCCTCACGATGTTTCCTTCACAGATGTCAGTAATGACCAAGATAAACACAGAAAGTACGTAGGCGAACCTTCCTGGTCGACCACTTTTCAACCATATTACTAAGGGAATAAGGGCGAAAAATGGGCGGCCAGGAACGTTCGCGGGTGTACATATGAATTGAAAAAGTTACATTGGTACATGCCCGGATTTGACCCCACAACTTCGGGCATCAGAGGCAACGTACAACCGCGGACATTTCTAAAATTTAACTATCGAACTAGTATTTGGTATTCCTTTTATTTACAGAAGATGGAGGGGAAGGAGAGAGCAGGAAAGAGTCAAATGACGATGAACCTACTAGGGTCCGGAAAAACGCTTCTAAAGTCTGGAATTATTTTATCAAAGAAGACATGTCTCATGCTAAATGTAAATTATGTACCAGAGTGTTAAAATGCGATAAAGGTTCTACTTCATCATTAAATGCACATTTACGGTTAAAACACAAAAAGTAAATTCATATTTGTAACGGGTGTTGGAAAACAATAATTATTTTGAATAAACAGTTCACTTCCTTTTAAGATTATTGCCTCCTTTTTTTGAAGTCGGTTCAAAAAGATCTGTGCTTGCAAAATAGGTTTGTATACATTTTTTATCAAATTAGATTGGAATACCTTGGCTATGTGTAAATCATTGTTCACAGAAATGATGTCTGGCAGAATTTTCTGAGGGCCGAAGACAAATTTTATACAAAATGTAAATTGTCTCAAAGTGTTTAAACGCAACGCCGGTTGGTATGTAACATACATCAGGATTGTGAAATCATATTATAGCTGTAACGTATCATGGAAATGAAAATAAATAAATTTATTATTTTATGAAAAACTCGAAACCCTGTTTATTTTTTATATTATAATATTTTTTACGGTACAATGCTGTCTTTATTTTAACATACCTACATATTTTTGGACATTTACAGGTAGTAAATATAGGTATCGCTGGATCTTATTTTTTTTTATTAACCCGTGTTGTCCCACTGCTGGGAAAAGGTCTTCCCCAAACTTTCCACTATTCCTTGTGTGTGTGTGTGTCTCCGGACAATCTCCCTCAGCGACGACTCCCGGCTTTTGGCACCCATTGCGTAATGAATCTGGCCCATCTCCTCAATCAATCTGTAACTGTATCTGTGTCTCAATCTGTAATGTTTTTACAGAAAAGGAGTTTTCAGACGTCTCAAAATTTAACAGAGAAAATGTATCCACAGTCTGGAAGACCTTTCTCAGAAGTAAAGACAAACACTATGCAAAATGTAAACTGTGTTGCAAGGTGTTAAAATACCACGGTACTTCGTCACTACGACGTCACTTTGAAGCAAAACACAATCGAGGAGAAGCTCCCGAAAATAGTGTGTATTTTGTTAAGGTCGATGAGGAAGATACAGAAAATGAAGGTATGTAACATAGGAATAAAAAAATGCATGCGTATTTGTGGCGAGTGGTAGGGATTATTGGAGACACTGGGTTCCGATACATTTTAAACTAACAGCCATATCTCCTTCTTTCTTATATCTATGGTATGTAATCTTTCAGTGTTGGGTGTTCTTACAATAAGGAACATCCAAGTCGTTTAAAACTTTTTTATTTTTTAAATATACATTGTATTGGTCTGTAGAAACAATTTGTTTGCATTATCATATTTTCAACACAAAACGGATACCTATAGAACGTTAACAATATTTTTCATTGATAAAAAAAATCTCTAAGCAGTGAACTAGTACCTGCATAAAAATCAAAATAACAAGTATTTTGCCTTATATTTACAGCAGATACGGAGTCATCTGATGAAGAACTTACTACTCGGAAGAAAACTTCCAAAACCAAGAAAATAAAAAACAAAATAGGCGGCAAAATTTATGTTGAGGCCGAGTTTGAAGAGGTTGGAAATAAAGGTATGTTTAGAATTCTACATGTCTTGCCAAAATGAACGGAATCCCGCGCAGGATTCGCTCGCGCCGATTATATCAATTAATTTGTGTTCAAACGGGCCTGAATAATCGCATAAATTCCTATGCATTAACCGTCTTTACTTATTAATTTATAAACGTTGCTTGAAGTTAAGAGACGTTTAAACGTCAAAATGCTGTAATGTGGTAAGTGTGTGTGTGTGTAAGTTAAGGCGCTTCCCCGACCGAACGACCTTGAGCGTTCGGTCCTTCTCAGTTCCGCCACTCTGACCCGCTCTGCCCCACTCCCTCCGCACGCCCATTAATTCACACAATTTTTGGAATTATTTTAATAAAAAATAAAAGCGGACTTGTGAAATAAAATAAAACGTTAATTATTTAGATTTCTAAATTATCTATCCATTAGCGTAATCTTAAAATTAATAGAACGTCGCCTTTAGCAAAAGATAAATGCAATCAATAATTTTAATATTTTTTTTACATGGGGATTTTAAATGAACGTGCAATGTGATAATACGATATCGAACATTAATAATGTGCTTTTAGATGTAGTTTATTTCTGTTAATTAATGAGTTAATAACCTCCGAATAACGCAATATCGCAAGGTTTTGCTCAGGGTAGCGCCTAAAATGAGAATTGTTTGTCCTGAGGGCATAGAGTGCTATGGAAGTGGCAATGACTTGCAAAACGTTTAGTTAGTCTGCAACGACTTTCAACAGGATTGACATAATCTTTTCGGTAGCTTATTAGCATGTCAGTCTCATACCTTTTTCACTTTTCCATCATCATTATGGCTGATAGAATGTCAGTATGTCTACGCCTTCTGTTGGCCACTCCATAGTTTAGGGGATATGTAGCAATAGGTAGTAATAGTGATGAATATAAAATTTTGAAGGATGGAGAGGGAGACGAAAAACAAAGATGGATGAATTGTGTGAAGGATGATGAAAGAAAAAATTATAGCGTGACGGTTGACCCTAAGTATCATGGGACAAGGGCAGGAAGATTTAATCGCCTTTTCCTTTCACTATGTCTAAGTATCTAATTTCTTCTTTCACAGCAAATACGTTTTCAAAATGGACGGGAAATTCAACAGTATGGCAGAAATTTCTTAGAAGTGATGACACATTTAGATCTTACGCAAAGTGTACAATATGTAACAAAGTGCTGAAATGCGAAGGTGGATCCACTTCGGCATTAAAAAAACATTTATCAGCAATTCACAACATTTTCTAATGACTTAAAAAAGTATCAGTTTGTGAAAAATTATGAAAAAACTCATTGTGATAACACTTATTATTCTTTCGACCACATAAACTTATTTTTGTAATTTTATAAATATGTTTTTTTTAGACTTGGTAAGTATCTTAGTACCGAAATGCACAAGCATTTTCGGTATCAAATTAAAGTACTAAAATGCGTACATTTTTGGTACCACATGAAAAGTAACAAAATGCGTTTTTTTATTGTACACGTAGAGAAAAACCTAGTTTTTTCTGAAAACACTAGGTTTTTCTGTTATTACAGAATTACAGAGTTGTTATTATTGTAACTAGACGTGTTTTATCCATGCCTTAATTTAGTTTATTGTATGCATTATGCCAACATAATCTTGTTTTATAATATTGTTCAAACGTAATTTGTATTAAGTAATAAAAAGGTTTTTCGATTTTAATTTATCTTTATTATTTCATCTTTAGTGTTCAATCATACATAAATATAATAAAGTAAATAGAGAAACAAAACACTGCGTATATAAATAAAAAAATACGGCTAATTTTCAAATGTTTAAATTAGTAAAGATTTATTGCAACGTTCCATTAACTTAAAGTTGATATGTATTATCACCAAGACGCAATAATTAGTACCAACTGAATAAATGTTTCGAAAACAACATTAATTATGTTATTAAAATTGTTTCGTACCTACCCGCCGAAGTACTGAAAAAAAGATACTTCCGATGCAAAATGAAAAAGTACCAAAATGGGCGTATTTTTTATACTAGGTACTTTTAGATATAATGTATTTAATAAATTATAATTATTAATTTATTTCAGAGAAACTCCATAAAGGTAGGTTACATTAAAAAGAACACAAAATCATAAAAACTTAGTGTATAATTAATAAAAAATATATTATAATTTGTACCTAAATTATGTTAGTATTGTTAGAACCTCTACCTAACCGATGCCTATGGCTGTCCTTATCCTGATTATGGAAATGCCAGTCAGACACAGGCATAGGATGCTGCTTCTGCTGCTTCGTAGACGTTGCAGCAAGGCGTTTGCTTTCTTGCACATGCGCAACGCGCTTCAGCGAACATACCAGACACGCTGCAGCGTCACGGCAGCCCCAACAGCATCCTAGAAGCGTTATTACACTGGGTGCGCAGGGCTCTGTAGGTTCGCTGCGCACCTAGTTTAATGACGTCTGTATTTCACCCACAGGCCACCCGAGCAGAACGCCTTAAGAGCGTTTACGGCGTACGGCATTTCATACAAACTTTCAAGTCTTTATTTTTCGAAATGAATGAACCGATTTTAATTAAACTTCCTACGCATAAGCAGGATACATAGGTCTAAAAAGTTAATTGAGAACATTTTCAGTTAAGCTCTAATCTCTCATCTGAGTTACACGATTACTGGCAAATGCTTGCACTGACAGGACAGGTCCACTCGCGTAGTTCTTTCATTCCTCAAAACACGAGACCATTTCAGACATGGATCCACATGGTCCTCACATGATTTGACCAAGATTATGTCTGGGCTTTAAAAGAGACTTTGACCCCTGAGTTTCTTTTTTTGCCTTTTCTTCTCAGGGGTAGTCAGATAGGAAATGTCGACTCCATCTGGCTTATTTTTTTTTTAATATGACACGTGAAAGTGATTCCGTTATCCTATTTACAGAATAAACAATTTCACTTCATTTCGAAAGCTGCTAGGGATTAAAAAAAAATCATTATATGTCTTTTTTGTACATATTTTGGATGAAATATAAATTGAAGTCAACCTACATTATGTGTAGGCTGCCTTTATGGATAATATTATGTAATATCACTACATAACTGTAGGTAAATGAGCCTCAAGATCCGACGAGAAGCGATATTTAATTAAAGAATATATAAATTTTATTGTGTTTTTATTTATCTTAGTACCAACATTTCTATTAAAAAATCCCGCAGTATTTCTAGACAACTAAAATTTTAAGAATGATGGATGAATATTTATTACTCCTTTTATTTTCAGACGAGGAGGTGTTTTTAGACCCAAAACTGAATCATCCGAATACTGAGCCGTCTCCAGTCTGGAAACATTTTCTCAGAAGTAAAGACAAACTCCGGGCAAAATGTAAAATTTGTCGCAAAGTGATAAAATGCGCCTACGGCTCCACTTCAGGATTACTGAGGCATTTACAAAGTCATTTAAATAATCAAGGGCCTACCAGAAAATGTCCTGTAATCGTTAAATACATAAAAAACGTCGACGTGGAAGGTAATGCCTTTTTTTATTTAATAAAAAAGCAAAACTATCAGCTGTTCACTACATTTTGACGAGTTATGCGAACATAAATGTAGGGAACAACAGATTTTTTTTCGCGATTTCAGGTTTGGTCCCATAGTAGAAGTTGTTTGTTATCATGAGTACAATCATGTGTTTGTATCGGTCACTTTATATTGATACAAGATGTAATTGAAATAACTGAAAATCTCTTACGGGGTCAATGGAGGAAGGGGAGGAGGAGGAGAAAAAAACTGAAAACCTCCTCCAAACCTTCTAACCTCCTGAGGAGGAGGTTTTAAGTTTTTTCAATTACTCCATAAGGAGTATAGAAAGGAGGTTAGAAGGTTTATATATAAATATAAAAAGAACTTTTATATCAATTATATTGATTTAGCGCTGAAATCACCAAAAATATAATAGATATTTGTGGCTCTGCTTCTGATGCATGACAGCATTTTTTCTCTTCCACTATTTAGCGCCATCTCGGGCATCAATGGTAACGGCATAGATTTTAAACACATATTATAAAATATTCATTACACCTTTCACTTTCAGATGACGAAGAGGAGGAGTTTTCAGACGCGACACTTGATCGCTCGGAAATGGAGATTTCTTCTGTCTGGAAATATTGTCTCATAAACAAAGACAAAAGCCGCGCAAAATGTAAAATTTGTCGCACAGTGTTAAAATGTAATAATGGTTCCACTGCGGGATTACGGAGACATTTGGCATCAAAACATTGCTTATTTAATTAACATTAAAAAAATAAGAATAAAATACAAAAAAAAACTGTTTTTGTAATAAATACGATACGTTAATAAATAATTTTTAATAAAGCGTTCAGTTGCGTTATTGTTTGTTACCAACGTAGGTACCATAATTTCCGTATTTCCGGTACTTTTTATTTACATACTATAAAATATTTAGGTATTTACACCTTTCACTTTCAGATGAAGAAGAGGAGAGCGTTTAGACGCGAAACTCATTCAGGATCCTTCCTTCTGCAATCTGGCGATATTTTCTCGCAGAAACAAACGCAAGGCACAACGTACCTACATTATTAACTAAATGATACTAACATAGTTATTAAGTTTTATTTATTAACAAAATTGTTACTATATTTATTATGTATACTTAGGTTAAGGTATGTATCTATGGGTCTTTGTTACCTGATAATAAATAGTTATATATATATATATATATATTATGTTATTATGCCAACAGTAGGGGAGCTCGTGGCTAAGTAATAACAGCCGCATGGGTCGATCCATCAGGTTAAGCTTCGCTTGCCGGGGTTGGTCCGTGGATGGGTGACCATCTTTACATACCGAGACACCTCCGTGCCTCGGAAAGCACGTTAAGCCGTTGGTCCCGGCTGTCATTCGTGGATTTTTGACAGTCGTTACGGGTCGTCAGAAGCCCGAAAGTCTGAAAACCAGTCTTACCAAGGGGTATCGTATTACCCAGTAACTGGGTTGTGGAGGTCAGATAGGCAGTCGCTCCATGTAAAATACTGGTATTCAGCTGCATCCGGTTAGACTGGAAGCCGACCCCAATATAGTTGGGAAAAGGCTAGGCAGATATATATATTATGCCAATAGTATTGCGGGATTATGAACATATTTGTCATCACTGTATTTATTTATAACTGTTATTAAAAAATTACCACTTGTTGTAAAAAAAATAGTTGTGTACAAATGTTTACACTTATAACTGTTTTGTTAATAAATACGACCAACATAAACAATTATTGCAAAAAAACGTGCAAAAGCGTTATTATTGAACTGGAAATTATCCGCATTTCCGGTACAGATATTGCTACGGTTTCTCATACACAAGTAAACGTTATTTTTTATTGATGCATGTCCGCTTTGTCTACATCACGTCACGGATGTTTCACAAAATACCTACTCTCCTTATTTCAGTCCAGCTCGAACAATCGCATAACGCGGTACCTAGCACAGCTACTAAGATGATGCTCAGATCCGAGGTGAAGCGGCTTAAATCCAAGAACACTTTAGAAAGATTGTTTTACAAAGAACGCCAGAGTGTGAACGATATGCGTAGAGATTTTGCAAAATTTCGGTGTCGAACACCGGGTTGCTCAGCCAGAATACACAAATTAAGAGACTGGGTAGTTTTTGGAAGCTCGCACAATCATCCAACAGGAATGTAGCTCTCTCAAGCAGCAGAATTTGTCAAGCTTTTTTATTTTTAGGTTTTGCCCGCGGCTTCGCCTGCGTTATGTTCGGATTATCCTATAGGATCGTACTACTGAGATAAAAAGTATGACTCACACTCGGCCAGGACAGACTTTCACATTTATAAAGTTAGTTGGAACTAAAATTAGAAGATAGTAGGACAGAATAAGAATAAGGTAAAGAATAAGGTTAGGATGGGATATTAGACTAGCATAGGATAGTAGGGTAAGATGGGATAGATGGATGGGATAGGAAGTGGGATATTAGTAAGATAAGATAGGTTATTTTTTTCATTTTGAACTTTCTTTATGTAACTCTTAGCCCCTAAGATACAAGAGCGCTTTTAGTTTGCAAGGCACTGTAATTTTATTAGGAAGAGAAAAAAAAAATATCGCAGCGATTGTTTTTCACGCACTGGATTTTCAACGCTCTGCTTAGTGCCGAGAGTTGAAAATCCAGTGCGCGATAAAATCCCGCCGCGATATTTTTACGTCCGTGCAAATGTCGGCTTAGTACTTTCTAAGGTGTGCAAATTGTGTTTCTTCATTTATTTTTATCATGTGAAAACTATAGAATTTCATTTCCAAACGAGTATGAATTTCTAAAATATTCACCATCTGGAATGGGATTCAGTGAACCATTATATGCAGTTTGCACTGCCATTCTATTTTTAAAATATTATAATTATTATTGTAACTGATTTGTAATATCTACAAAAATAATATGTTAGTTTCTCTTATGCTTGTTTAATAACTACGTCCTTCTACTTAATTACCTGTTGTTTCATTTATTATTATTTTCGTGTTATTTACTAATCATCGACCAATGCTCTTTATATAAAATATATGAGAACCAACATTATAGAATATTTTGTTATAAATTACTCAAGTGTTAAGGTTGTTATGGTGTTTAAATAAATAAGTAAATAAATGATTTATTTACAAAAAAGTGACAGCGTTGTTACAGACATGACATTAATTTACAACTTATAGGAGTAGTATCTTAAACTTAGGTCCCCGTGGCTCCCAAACTAGGTTTATACCTATGACTTGGGAGTCAGTGTTCCTCCATTAAAAAAAGTCATTAGGTATCCCGTAATGTTTCCTTTTTTTTACTGGAGGAATGTGTGGTATTACGCTAATGCATAGAATAAGAAATGAGTACATAAGAGGAAGTAAGAAAGAAAGAAAGAAAAAAAATATTTGTCACAGAAACACGTGCATACAAAAAGATAAGAATAATCAGAAAAATAAAACAAAATAGATCTACATTATAATCACGAGCACAAATAGTCTGCAGCTGCACGTCATGACTGTGACAAGAAGGCTTCCACTCAGCATGATGCTGTGCTATGAGGGACCCAAAGCACAGCGCTGATTTTCAGTGGTCACCCGAAAAAGACATACGGAAATCAAGCTAGGTTCAGTGAACACACAAATGGGTACTTAAATAGGTGACAAAATAAAATAAACAGTACTTACTTAGAATATGCTATGAAGTCTGAAGGTGACACCGGTGACTGAAAAGTTGTGTGGAAATCGGTTGTCATGGAATGGGTAAATGATGCGGAACAATGAGGAAAATGTAATGAATGTGGATGAGAGTAGGGGAAGACCAAAGAAACGATGGATGGACTGTGTGAAAGGTGATATGGCTAGAAAGGGGGTGACTACCGAGATGACGACTAATAGAGAAGTATGGAAGAAATGGGCAATTGTTTCGCCGACGACGAATACATTGAGATGAGGGCAGGAGGATGATGATAGCGACCCGCTCCACGTAAGGTTTTTACGACTTGAAGAACATCGATATTTTAGTGCTATATCCAGGTTAAATACACTAAACCTACCGGAATAAGTTCTTTATATAATGATGAAAACCGCATCAAAATCCATTGCGAAGTTTCGAAGAACAACGCGGTCACACAGACAGACTCGAAAAGCGACTTTACTTTGTAATAGGTATGTATAGATTTATATTCCTACCCTTAAGAGATGTAGACATTCTTTGCATATCTATACAAATAAATAAAATTGAAGTATCTGTTTGTAATGTCAAAATAACAGTTTTTTATTAAATGCATATGAATATACGGTACTTATAACAAATAAACAATAAAAAAAATTTTTGCCTGTCTGTTTGTTCCGGTTAATCTCCGAAACGGCTGGACCGATTTTGACGGGACTTTCACTGGCAGATAGCCGATGTTATAAGGAGTAACTTAGGCTACTTTTGTTTTAGAAAATGATTTAATGAATTATTCTCGAGGATATATAACATCACGCTACGATTCTTAGGAGCCGAGCAAAAAGAAAAATGTTAGTAAGAACTCTAAGCGAAAACGAAGTAATAGTGCAGGCAGGCGATGCAACGCAGCGGTTCGTAGGACGAGGGAGTTTTAATAAAATGTGGCTATTATTTTAGTACATTGTGTATGTTACGACTTACACGCGAACGAAGTCGCGGGGCACGGCTAGTAGCTTATCTTCCATAAAAACAATATCGTGGTATATTTTTGTAAGAGTGAGAGCTTCTGCAAAAAGGAAAAGGTGAGAAATGAAATGGTTTTTTGCAGATAATTATGCCTTTATGGATTGTAAAGTGATACTAGTTGTTCCATCCTTTACCTTTAGGAATCATCGACCTCTGTATGTTCCCTCTGTACGGTGTATTTATAGACAAAACTCTTATACGATAAGAGCTAGCAGAGCGTACAACTCAATGTGTCAGAGTGTTGATGATCTTGATTTATTCACCACCAGTGTCACTAAATTAAAAAAAAAAAACACTATGTAACCGCTTCTTCGAAGATCATTGACACCTCTCGTGTTCTATAATTTTATTCGCTTCGAGTTTTCTTACTTCTTACTTTCTCTTACCTGTCTACTGTCTCTTATTGTATCCTAATTTTGTCAGTGAAAACTTGTAATTGGCCTTCTTTCACTAATGTTAACCTATCTGTAACCTAGCTGTAAGTTTTCCTAAGATAATAAAATAAAATAAAAATAAATTACAGAGCAATGTACTAAATCAGGTCCGTGCCTATACGAAGCTCGTCGGCGTGGTCCGAAGAAAGCTTAGCAGCGGCGCGCGGCGGTCATCGCTGTGATGCGAGCGATGCGATGTGAGCGGCGGTCAGATGTCAGCGTATAAAGCTTCTGAACGATATGGCATTCCAAGATCGACCCTCAGAAGTCGTGTGGGACTGGAAAAATTTCGCAAGAGTTTAGGAAAACCAACAAAAAACTGAACGAGATTGAGAAAATAGTACACCACCCATTTCAAAGTGAAGAGAATTTTCAGTAACTTTTATTGTTCATTTTTATTGTGATGTCAAAGCTACAGTTTAGTTTATGTAGGTAATTTAGTCAATCTTGTCTACAGACTATAGAGAATTGTAAATGATTAAAATAACGTCACGCCTGTAATGTGTGTTGGGGTGTATTGTAAATAATTTATTAAGGAATAATTGCATATTAACATTATAATTATGTCTAAATGTGTCTGCACTAAAATATTGATGTACCTACCACATTTAATGCAAATAAATGATTTGATTTGACTATTTTCTCTTGGTTTATGTACTGGGTGCAGCCAGGATTGCCTCCATACGAGAGAACTCTTTAATTGTTACTGGTATCTTCTTAATTTGTATCCCGTCTCGTATCCATATCTTTTCAGGGTACAGTAAAAGAAGACCAAGGAGTTAAGTCAGGATAATGGGCAACACAATCTTTCTTTCGGCTCCAACTAGATTAATGGCAATATAATGTACAAAGAAGTAAAATAATTATTAAGCAAATTAACAACGTACTTCAATTTATCGTGTTGTAGCCATTTCAAAACAAAGGTATAAATATGTATAGATAGACAGTCAAAGCTGTGAACTCGTCGAAAAAAATAGCGGCGAACAGTTCGCCGCTATTTGCACGCACACTAGAAAAGCACAATGCAAGCACAATGACTGGCGCGAGTATACTGCCGCGGTCCCACTGCCTGTCGAATACTGTCGCGGTCTGGCGCGCGGCCTCGCCCGTAACGGATCGACGGTTCCTACGGCCTGTCGGCCTGGCCTGGCGCGATCTGGCCTGTGAGAAGGCGAGCCGTGGGACCGCAGCATAAGACTTCGGCTGACACGCACATCAGCATAACAAAGTTGGCCTGTTCGTTTTAGTTCTTTTGCAGCGCGACACTATCTAGACATATAATCAAATTTTTATACATAGATCAAAGAATGACAGTTGTATCATTTGAATAACACAACAATTGGGCCAATTAAAGTTGGTAGTCAATCTGCTTAATAATCTCCTTGATTTGACATAGTTCTACACATTAACAGTTTTTTTGTTTTTTCGGCGTCATTTTAGTTTTTTAATTAAATACTCTTTCTACCATTTTTTTTTTCTTTTCAGCCAATGAGCCGCTAATGTTTATGATGTCAAAGAAAGGGAACGTGATGCTAACATACCGTGGCTACACATACCATCTGAAGTACACAAGAAATATGAAGAAAACTTGGAGGTGTTCAAGACATTGCTCCTCCCATTGTCGAGCAACTCTGACCACTATAGACAACAGAATTTGTAAGTCTAAAAACGAGCATAATCATCCGAGTGCATACTTTTAGGGCCTAACTACGTTCATGCTAGTTAAGGTGAATCCGGAATGTATGTATAATTATCATATAATGCTCAAGATACAACCTGACACTGACCTGCAAATTGCAAAAAACGTAAGAAATTTTAATTTCACGGGCTACCATTGTGGATTCACCTTAAAGAAGATAATCAGACAATAGACAGTCAAGCTCTAGGGGACGAAGTCTACTATTTTCAATTATTAGAAATTATGACAACTAAATCAAGGCAGCGCCATTACCATTGTGTTAAAAGATCGTAATGTCCTAAATTCATAATAATGGCGTGTCAGTGGTTAAAAGAAATGTCAAAATAATAGTAGATTATGGCATGTCATTATGTACGAGATTACCATAGATTTACGAACAATCTTTACCTACTGGCGCGCCATCGGAAATTCATAACGACGCTTTTGAATTACGACATAACCAAACCCATCAAAATCTACAATTATGGCGTGTGTCCACCGCATCCATCACCGGGAAATCACCGGAAAACGTTTGTGCCCACCGCAACCGAACTCGGCAGTTCAGTATGGTATGAACTTATGATAGACAAAATAAAAACCGGGTGATCGACGACGGCGATGGCAGTGTGTGGACGACATCAAATGTGTTTTGTAGTGCCGGCACATCGACCCGTCATAATCTCGGGCCGAGTTCTAGCGGTCGCGCCGTCATTATGTTCTCAGTGTCGTCTCGGTGATGGGTACGGTGGACAAACGCACAGGTACCTATCAATGATCGGCCATTCCGACACAATTGCTTTATCAGACTTGGGCCCTTGGGCACACTGAGGCCAATCTCACGCGAACGTGACTGCGCGTGTCCATTGTTTTAATCCATCACCAAGTCCATAGAATATTGAACGTCAATTTGAACTGCACCTTCCAACGACCATACAGCCGATAGATGCCTAATGCCTAATGATCTAACGCACCAAACTAATTCTGTCAGCTAGCTGAGGTATGGGGAAGCGGGGTACTGCCTTCTGATTGGCCCTACCAAGGTCATTACGTCTCACTAGGGATGGGACAGGTTTAAATAAAACACTAAGGTATCGATTTTTTTTTTGTATTTGTTTATTGTTTATTGATATTTGTTCTCTACGCAGTCGCTGACGCAAAACGCGTATCGAAAATAATAAATAATATTTATTTTCACAATTTTTTATTGACGTGTTAACGGCTCACAGAAGTGGTCGAAACTGAATCGAAATTGTTGAGTGACGAGCTACATCAGATCTATAAGTCTGATGTGTTGACAGACATCGGTCGCCTGGTATTAGGCGTCTATGGGCTGTATGGTCGTTGGCACCTTCATACTAGTAAGTCGGCGCGAGCAAATTTCATCCCGTATCCCGCGCGGGATTCGCTTCAGTTTAGTCAGAGCTTTATGTCGTTATTATCTGTAGAGGTTTGATGAGACTAGATTCGCAAGTTGGCAAACAGTTAAACCAGGTTTACCTACCTACTTACATTGTGCAGGTATAAAATTTTTATATTAGGAATATTCAAACATAATTAATTACGTAGGATAAGTAGGTACTAAGAATATAAGGCTCCACTGTACTTTAACACCCGCGCGTGCGATGCTTCATAATTTTATAGCGTGTAAATCACTTTCGCAAAATTTCACACTGCGCAAATGCTAAGTTTTTGAGCAAAAAAATTCTAGTTTCAGAAAATTCAACAATAAAAAAAGTCGCTGTTTCATAGTAGTTTTTTTCTTTTTTGTGTAGAAAAAAATGTAAAATGTCATTTTACATTTTCATCAAAGAAAGAAAAAAAAAGAAAAAAGCTACTATAAACGATTTTTTTTTCTCGGCTCCTATGATTTTGCACTTTGGGGTTTTCAAAATACATTAAAAAGGGTCCAAAAAATGGCTACTATATAAAAGCGACAGGTGTTAAAGTACAGTGGTTCCGAATATAATAATGTGTTGGGTAATCATTAATTAGAGTTAAAATTATTTTGTTGAATTAATTTGAACTATTGTCGTTATGTAGGTATAGTTTGATGTTCGTTTGATTTAGCATAAATATTGTGTGAAACACAAATACTTAAATTATCATGAATGCCTTAAAATACTTTTATCATAGTTATTAAAATAATATAGAAAATGTAATATATTTTAAAACCTAGTATAGTAGCATACTTATGTGAATAACTGAATGCCTATTTATATATAATTAGGTATATATTATTATATTTATAGTTTGTAATAGGTATATGTGTATCTTTATATTTAAATAAATATGTATTCCACAATTTCTCATAACTGCACCTACCACTGTTTGTCTCTGCATCACCCAAAGGTTGACTGGTAGAAAATGCCTATGGCATTAAGTCCGCCTCTGTACTTTTCTGTGCATGAAGTATTAAATAAATAATAAATAAATAAATGCAATTTTGCCTTAAATTGAGGGCCTTTAGAATGGTTCTCTATCCATTTGCATAAAATTTTAAGACCTAATATAACCTGGCATACTTTTGTTTCTCCGAATTATATTTTCGCATAACAGCTTACGCATAATTTCATAACGATTAAGCATAACATTTTAAAGCATAAATTTATTTACGCATAATGATATTAAAACATATTTTTTATAGGAATAACAAATAAGCATAATAATTAACTCCTAAAATGTTAAACGCTAATATAATATTGCTCTATTGAGATTTGTAGGCACTTTACATTGTAGGTAGAACAAATATGTTTTTTATTTTTCTAAGTGGACGGTGGTGTCATAAAACTATGATGTCACTAAGTGTATTATTGCAAAGTTGTAATTTAATCCTTTAAATACATTGAATTGAATTACTTATAACCAAAAGAGCCGGAATCAAATTAAATGTGGATGGTTTCATATATGAGAAAAATCGACAAAATGAAAATAAATATTATTGGGTTAACGCATGTGACTAAAAGAGTGATGAATATAAATGTTGATGGATGGAGAGGGAGAGGAATGATATGAAAGAGAAGGGAGTGAATGATAGCGTGACTTTTGACAGGGGAAAATGGAAAGAGAAAACGTGTTGCGCCGACCCCAAGTAACATGGGACAAGGGCAGGAAGAAGAAGAAGAATTGCGACGGAATAACAATTATAAATGTAACTCTCGACTTATTACGAAACTGAACGACGACCAAAAACATTGGAGAAAAACCGTATCTCCTGAAGCAGGTAATACATAACATATCTGTTTTGAACATAGTTCATTGTGAACATATGTGGGTTTTTTTCCTGTAAGAAACATGCAAACAAGCATACACCATACAAGCAGCAAGCATGCAGCATGCAAGCAAGCATGCAGCATGCAAGCAAGCATGCAGCATGCAAGCAAGCATGCAGCATGAAACATGCAGCAGGCATGGTTTCTGTCACGGTTCCGGCGCTGCAGTGCTCCGGCGGTCCCATGCGAGCTTATCGTCGCAGATGTGTTTTATGCTCACTGGCTCCTCAGCAGATTACACTCTAGGGGTAGGGCAGACAAGACTACGTGGGGTCGGTTGTGCAGTGATTCGTTTCTGTCACTAACTTTTGTAGCACAACATATTTAATTTATTATTTTTATTTTATTTATTTTATTTTTAAGACAATATTTTAATTTTAATTTAAAGTTAAAAATTGAATTTTTCCAAAAATCGTCGCTCTAAATAAACGTTATGCTATCTTAAACGTATTGAATTGAGACGTAAAATAACTCAAATTTGTTTACGTTATTTCTATTAATTGTATGTCTAAAGACTATTATGCTAATAGTCATTCTGCCTAGTAACATTATGCGAATTAAATTTATGTCAAAACAAATTAGCCTTAAAGATAATTTTGCCAACATAAACAGTAAGTATGCCAAAAAAAAAATATGGCAAAGTATTATTATGGCAAAACAATTTATACCAAAATAGTTATGCTAAAGTATGTTAGGAAAAAGAACATTATGTGAAAAGAAGGGATCCCCTTTAGAATAAACTTGTTTGAGGAATACCTCTTTTATACGATAACAAATTGGGTTCTAGGGACTTTAACACCATGTGTACTTTCTGAGTCGGGGAAGAAATACATCGTGAGGACACCAGCACCCTAATTGCGTAACACACCATCAATCACCATCTGAATGATTTTAAAGCAAATTCCCAATCCATTACTTCATATGTTCGAAAAATTTACCTGCTCAACAACTTAAAGAACGCAATGAATGTTGCTGAACTGTCAAAATGAAACGGATTCCTACTGTATGTTACGCAATTGCCCCGCTGGACTTATGGTTAGTACTAGCTATTGCCCGCGGCTTTGCCTGCTTGGATGTCAATGCTTCCCCATTTGAATCGAAACACAATCACAATCACAATCGTGTTCACAGTTTCATGGGTTTTAATTTTTTTGCGCGGAACCCTAATTCTTTTTCTAAGTTACTCCTTATAAATGTAGCCTAATTTGTCTGCCAGTGAGTCCCGTCAAAATCGTTCCAGCCGTTTCGGAGATTAGCCGGAACAAACAGACAGACAGGCAGACAAAAATGTTAAAAATAGATTTTTTTATTATAAGCACCGTATAAACTTTCATATGCGTTTAGTAAAAAGCTGTTATTTTGACATTACAAACAGATACTTTAATTTTATTTATTTGTATAGATATATGTAGATGTATAGATAAGTCTGAAATCGCCAACCCGTCTTGAACACACTATACGACTAAACGCTGACAGACACTACGCCGACAGACTGAACACCGACAAGACTTTACTTCGACGGGACTCTTCGCCGACAGGGCGATCATGATCCTTACTTCTGATTATTGCGAACCTGGCCCGAAAATCCTAACCCTAGACGGTCGACATCAGAGGCACCTCGATGTTGGGTTTGGTTAGGTTTCTTTTAACCCTGCAGACAGGAATAGGAGCCCCGCTACGCGGGGCTCCGTCGACCTGCCGTCAGTCTGTCGGCGTAGTGTCTGTTGGCGTTTAGTCGTACACTCCTTGAGCAAGCGTGGTGATCCATGCTCGTGTGCCCTCTCTGTACGGGCAGAAGCATTTGCCGTTCAGTGGGACAGTAATAGGCTGGTATTATTTCGAGTTTCCTAAATGCCACAGGTGTTGCTGTGTTCATGATTCTTGTAACCGTTGTTGCTTTTGCGAATTCACTGTTCACTTTTTTGGAGAGGTAATTTAGGTAAAGTCAGGAAAATTAATTGTTAAGCAAAATGACTACCAATTTAAATTGTCCGTAGTTATATTTCAATCACATCTGTGATGTGATTGAAATGTGATTCGGCAGTTGTATGAAATGGTTGTAACACGGCAAATTAAAAAAAATATATTTCCCTGACTGCACATGTAAAAAATAGCATAGATTATTTTTAGGTAACCTAATCAATTTTATTGTTATAGTTTGTACATAAAAGATTTTACGGTGACTGTCGAGAATTTTGGGGTTTATCTGTAATTAAATCTATGTTTAGTTAATTATATAAAAGTGCCTCTTATTTATTAAATAAATGACATGATTTTGAAGAATTGTGGTTATTTAAGCGTCCTTAAAATAATTAAATATTAAAAAGCACTTGGTAGATAGTTTGCTTAAGCCGGGAGCAGCAAACACTTCGTTAGAGTTTGACAACGTTTAAAGAATCCATCGTTTATCTTCAGAAAAACCAAAATATACTGAATAAAATGTAACTATCGACCAATAGAAATTGATTGTGTAATTGTTTGTGTAATTTAAATAACTGCCACCCTCTTGACGGGTCATTGTACTCATCATTATGAACAACATTTACTATGGGACCAAACCTGATATCGCGAAACAAAAATCAGCTGCTTCCTACATTTATGTTCGCATAACCCGTCAAAATGGAGGGAACAGATGATTTTTTTAGTAAAAGTTGTTCATAATATTGAGTACAATGACCCCTCAAGAGGTTGGCAGTTATTTAAATTACACCTTATAGATTGACGCACTAATTCCATCACTCCCTTATTGGACCACTCACATTTAATTCGGCGAAGTTCGGTTTTTCTGAAAATTAACGAGGGAGCCTTTGAACGCTTCGGGTGACAGATCTCGGCGATAAGCGTAAGTACAGGGATACCAGGTGCCAAACTCGTTGTCAAATTCTGGGCTAGGCGTGGGCAAAGTGTATCATTTTTGCCATTGCAACATTTGCATATAGCTCACTGAAATGATCCGAAACACAGATATGTATGTTTTATTTGGATCATTTGGATTATCGGCTCAAAGACTGATACTATTTAAGTCGCCATCAACACGCTATGAAGAAGAAAAGTAACGACTACGTTTATTTGTACTGAAAGCTTCAGCTACACGAGCTGAAATCAATCTACTTTCGGTTTCTCGTTACGAACGAATTCTTTTTCAGTTTCTACTCCTCCGAATCCTTTTTCGTCATTACTAACAGACTTTGACTCGTGACAAATCCAATCCTTCTGTCATGGTCTGCTTTTCTACGTTTGATTCATTTAAAATCAAATAATTGACAAATCTATCATCAGTGTTGTCAGTCGTTTAGCTAAAGTTAGAGTTTAACTGCTGGAAATATGCCTCTATCAGGCTGCGCCACAGCACCCTGTCCTCCGACTTCAGCATCCAGTCTGTCCCAGCCACCTTTTAAAGGTCGTCGGTCCATCTAGCTGAGGATCGTCCCACACTACGCTTGCCGACACGCGGTCTCCACTCCAGGACTCGCCTGCTTCTTCGGCCATCGGTCCTTCGACAAACATGGCCAGCCCACTGTCACTTCAGCTTGAAGCTATATTAGTAACGTCAAATAGAAACAAATTTGTCGAATCAATATCTATCAAATCCTATAATAAACGCTTTTTCACAATTCCAGGACAAATATTCTTCACACATTCAAGCAGAGGTGCCCGTATAATAAACGCAGATGGTTACAAGTTCCTAAAACAGAGGAAGTTTGGGTGTAAAGTGAGATGGTTCTGTGCTCAGCAGCAAAATGGGTGTAAAGCAGTCATATACACGATTGCAGATACAGATGAAGTGATTTCTGTTAAAAATTTGCATGATCATCAGCCGCCATCTCAGTTTTAAGGAGATTGGCTTTTTGTAGCTAAACTTAAGTGAGCTACAGACATGTTCGGTTCGCCATCGGTCAGCACAGCCGGACTGGGTGGTAACATCGAATATTTATGTAGATACGTAACAGAACATCAAAACAAATCTAATGCCTCAGGTATTAAGTCCGCCTTTGTACGGTATTATTTTTTACTTGTGCACAAAGTTTTAATAAATAAACATCACGCCCATACCCACATTTCGCCAGTTATGTTCAAGTCCTATGTAATAGGGGGCGAGCCTATTGCCATCAACCGGGCCAAACTCCGGGCTGCTACTAAGAAATTCCTGATGGAAAAAGCCCAATAACACTTTGCCCGACCGGAGAATCGAACCCAGGACCTCATGCTCAGCAGCTGCGCTTGCGACCACTACACCAACGAGCCAGTGGTGTAGATATATGTTCCGGAAAAAGCCACTCGGCGTAGCTCGAATTGTGCCGAGCCGACCCGGTCATGGTTAAGCGATGGATGCAAAATGAAGTTTGCCGATCGGCACGAGCCGGATGAAAGCCGAATATTTGTAGTAATTCATTGCTTTGAGTCGGCTTGGCTGTTCAACAAATACCTACTGCGAATGAAATAGGTATGCCGAGCCGAGCATGGTCTGTAGCACCCCTAAGGCTTCAGTAATTCCGTTTGTAGGTCCCTAATTTAGTTTTTAGTGGATTGTAAACATCTACAAGACTTACCTACCTCTTTATTTTTTGTGTTATTTTTTTTTTATCTTTATTTTTTTTCTTCTTGAAAATACATACAGACTATTTTACAAGAAAGTTGTTTTTTTAACAATGTACCTAGTTTCTCGTCTATTATAGAATGAGTACAAAAATTTACCGGATTACCTACAGATATTTTTGATCGAGTTTAACAATTAAATGGTAAATTGGTTTACATTCCGGGTGTCAGTGTTATTTTTAAATTAGACACTCATAATAAGACCTTCCTTAACATCCTCCCGGCAGCTATAATGGATTTTTAGAGAAGAAATGAAACTGAAGTTAGTTTAGTGCTGAAAAACTATGGTATCCCTAAGAAACCAAACAAAATATCAATCACCTTCATGGATAACCGTATATCACTAAATATTCAACACTGAAAATTATGCTGTTAATTAAAAATAAATGTTAAAATAAAATAAAAAATCAAACTGCCGAGCCTTTTCCCAACTATTATAGGGTCGGCTTCCAGTCTAACGGATGCAGCTGAATACCAGTATTTTACACGAAGCGACTGCCTATCTGACCTCCACAACCCAGTTACTGGGTAACATGTGGTAAGACTGGTTCTCAGATTTTTGGGCTTTCAACTACCCGTAACGACTGTCAATGATCTACGAATGACAGCCGGGACCAACGGCTTAACGTGCTTTCCGAAGCACGGAAAGGTTTCAATACGTAATGGATGGTCACCCCTCCACAAACCGACCGCGGCAAGCGTAGCTTAACCCGGTGCAGCTGTTATTATTTAGCCGAAACCAAACAATCGTGTACTTATACTTTGTCTACCAGATCACGAACTATTCGAAATGCATGGACTTAGAATGCACTACTTCATACTGAAGCAATAACGACTAAATTGAAATCACTGCAACATTTTTCCGCGTGGGATAAAAGTTCCCAACTGCACTTGAGCGGAGCACTTTTCTTGCACAACCTAATTTCTGCTCCATTTTCAGGTTATTCTGTAATATATGAAGATGGCAGGTTTCTGTCTTATAGGGGATATAAGTTCACACGTCATAAAGTAAAAGGCCACAAGATCAGATGGCAGTGTTCCAGGCAGAGACATGCTCGGTGTAGCGCGTCGGTGTACACCATTGACCAAATTATCATTAAGGGAAATACGGAGCATAATCATCCACCGCCTACTAAATGGTGAAGAATGGAAAAATAAGGAAGAATGTGAAGAAGATAGTACTGATGATATCTAGCCTGGTTAATTTGAAAGGTGGACATTCACGAAAGCGCCATTTGGCATGGCTCCTAAAGACTAAAGTCACCAACGGATTTCACTTCGGAGACATTCACGATCAAATTTTGGATGAACATCACGCCGTTAGGCACGATGGACTGACCGTGAATGCCCACCTTTAGAGTCCTTGGACAATTTCAAGGCTTTTATGCAAGTTTAGTATAAGTAAGTTGATATTGTTGAAACGAAACTGTTTTGTAAACAAATGGACAAATTAAACATCTCCGAACGACTAAAGTCAAATGGAGCGATTGGAAATCCAGAATTTTACATCACACCAACGGATTTTAACATTCACGATCAAATTTTGGATGAACATCACGCCATTTGACACAATGGACTGACCGTGAATGCCTATCTTTAGAGTTCTTGGACAATTTCAAGGCATTAATGCAAGTTTAGAATAAGTAAGTTTATATTGTTCAAACGAACTGTTTTATAAAAAAATGGACTAATTAAAGGTGCCATGCACAACAGCGCATTTGACGTGGCTCTAAACGACTAAAGTCAAATGGAGCGATTGGACATCCAGAGTTTAACATCACGCCAGCGGATTTTAACATGCACGACCAAATGTTGGATGTACATCACGCTATTTGGCGCGATGGACTGACCGTGAATGCCCACCTTTAGAGTCCTTGGACAATTTCAAGGCGTTTATGTAAGTTTAGTTATAACGAAACTGTTTTGTAAACAAATGGACAAATTAATATTGCAGATGGCGACGAGTAATAGGTAGGTAAATGAAAATATAGAATCTCAGTCGAAGTCTTGTTGAATTATAGAAATGGCATGCTGTATTTCACATCCATGTCTTCATATATGTTTCGACCAAATCGTAGTTAATGTTTCAGGGAAACAAACTACCAAATTGAGAAATTAATAGTGTAATTTTTTTGAACGGAGTTCCTTAGCCCACGTTATATACTCTGCACACTAGGCGAATGAGAGCTAGACCCAAAAAAGTGTAACATTTCGACCGTCACGACACTTTTGTTACGTAACAACGTATAAGTGTTTCGCCAAATGTGCAAAAGCGAAAGGAACTTCGTTGCAACCGGATGTCCTACGACAACTCTCGACTGTTTTTTTTTTTAAAGTTTTTTAAAAATTATATTCAAAGTATTTATAAAAAAATCTCACGAATAGATGTAAGTTTTTTTTTGCCTATTAAAAAGACGCAAATTATTTTCCAATTTTTGTTTAAGGTAGGTACACATAGATTATTTTTTTTAATACTTTATACGTAATTATTTAAATAAGTTACTACTTATTTTTGTTTAACTATTGATATTAAATATATCAGAATAGGTATTAAATAAAAACTACCTATAGTTTTTTTTTTAATATTAATTTGCTTTACAAAAAGTTTAAATTAAATAAATGTGCCTGAAGAATAAAAGAACAAGACCTTTTACTGTAGTAACACTACCATCTACCCGCCTTCCCTCTTCCACGCTTTACCTATAATAGTTAGGTACTTTAGGGAAAGGTATACTTTCTTACCCTCTGTTTTGTCAAGCCAGATTTCCTAACCAATGTTTTTCCCTTTCAGGATGTATCGTCGATTTCCAAGGCCGACGATTTCTCTCCTATCAAGGTTTCAAGTTTACCCGCCACAGAGTGACGGCAACTAACACAAGATGGCAGTGTTCAAAACGAAGCAAGGGAGGTTGCCGCGCCGCCATTTTTACTAACAAAGAAGATGTAATTATTAAGGCCTATGTTGAACATAATCATCCACCACCTCCTAACGTATGGGTTAATAAATATGAAAAAAAATTTAGGTAGGCAGTTAGGTATTAAAAAAAAACGTTAATTACGTTTTTAATACGACAGTGCATAATCTTTTTAACCGACTTCAAAAAAGGAAGAGGTCATAAAATAATAGTTATGTTCGTCTGTATGTATTTTTTTTTATATATAGGTAGGTAATATTCATCGATATTTTCGTTAACTGTGGACCGATTTTGAAAATTCTTTTTGCATTTGGTAGACGAAGCTTGCGCGGCGATTCTAAATTAACTTTGCTTGGGTAGTTTCTTAATTAGCTACGATAATATGTATTATTTTAATCCACTTTGTGTATTTTGTTGATGTTATAATACTTCCTGTCACTGTTGTGTACATAGCAAGTAGTGGTTAAGAATTGGTGTGGGATGGGTACCATAACTAAAAAGAGAAAAATAAAAAACTTTTTTTACAAAAAAAAAAAAAAAACACTACAAGGTGAAAAATAACTTTAATTTCGGAATTCGGTGGCAAAAAACTAAAATACAGATCGAAAGACACCGACTTCCGAAATTAACTTCTTTTTCACTTTGTAATGTTTTTTTTTTTTTGGAAGTCGGTTGTTTTTTTTTTTTGTCAAAAAGTTTCTTTGACTTTGATTATGTGCGCTATAAATTTATTATATATATAATTTGATTAGGTGATTTATTAAATATAATTAATTACCTAATACGTGTGATGTGGCTGTACTTAGAAATAAATAAATGTAAAAAAATATTATTGATGGTTTTTTCTATTTGCTCTGTTACTGGCTTTATTTATACCCAGTTGATGGAACAAGCTCCCCTTCATATTATAAGGTACTTATAACATAGCTGGTAGAATGAGGGTATGCAGAATTGCAGACCTCAGCCCTCTAGGAAAACAGACGTAATCTTTTAATTTGTTTACAAAATCCAATTTATATTATATAATTTGAACTTTCCCCAGAGTCTTCAGTGTTTCTCTCAAAGCAAGGAGGTCTTCTGTTGACGTTGTCAGGTCACAGGTACAGTGTTCACCGGAAGAACAGAATGACCATCAGATGGAGATGTCTAAACCGAAGATGCAAAGCATCTATTTTTACCTATAGCTTTGGAGGCTATGAAGTTGTGAAAGGAAAAGGATGGAAACAACATAATCATCCACCACCAGATTTATGATGGAACTGTTATATTTTCTAAGAAAAAGAAAAAAAAATGTCTGCTAAACGCATGCTTCATTGTTAATTAATTACCTACTTAATAAAATACACTGTCTGTTACTATAGGTACACCTCTGCCTAACCCTTCGGGGTAAAAAGGCGTGATGTTATGTTTGTTTATGTTAATAAAATTAAAAATAATAACTGGTCATTGATTAACATTTTAATCATCATCATTAAGGGGTATCGTATTACCCGGTAACTGGGTTGTGGTGGTCTACTACTAGTATTCAGCTGCATCCGGTTAGACTGGAAGCTGACCCCAACATAGTTGGGAAAAGGCTAGGCAGGTGATGATGATGATGATGCTCGTATGATGTTTGCTGGTTTTGTACTTTTTTGATCCAGCATCTAGAAGCTTCTTGTAACTTTCAATGAGCCATATACAAGATGACCCATTTATAGTGGTCCAAATTTTTTTTTGGGTCTAGGACATCCGAATGATTCATCTAAATACAACATATTATGTTCCGCGAAAATCAGTAATTTAGAAGTTGCAACGATGCCGTTTTCGAAAACTTATTGTAATTTTATTTTTTTTTTTTCCATTTTGGTTTACTATTATTTAATAAATTCTCTTTCTGAACAAACTCCAGTGTTTTTCTTTTAATAACTACCTAAGCTAAAAAAAATAATTAAATAAAATCACAAGTTCTAAACTACTGGAGCTAGACCACCACCTCTTAAAGCAGTATTATTGTAATCTTACTTCAGTGTGGGAAAGAGATGGAGCTAGACGCCCTGTATAGCTCCATCTCTTTCTCACACTGAAATAAAATTAAAATAATACTGCTTTAAGAGGTGGCGGTTGGCCCCCTGATTTTCGTGGAACATAATTATGTTACGTTTAGATGAATCATTAGGATGTCATAGACCCAAAAAAATATTTGGATCACTAAAAATGGGCCCTGTATTTCAATAACCATCGCGCTTGGCGTATTAATACAGGGCAATTTTTTATAACTACCCAAAGTATCACAGGGTGTTCTACCCATGAATATGAACAACTTTCACTATAGGAGCAACTCTTAAATCACGAAAAAAAATCGGCTGTTTCATACATTTTGTTGGAGTAGGTATTTAACTTTTGTATGAAACAGCTGGTTTTTTTTCGTGATTTCAGAGTTGGTCTCATAGTGAAAGTTGTTCGTATTCACGGGTAAAATACCATGTAAAAATTTGGGCAGTGATAAAAAAATTGCCCAGTATAAATTTTACATGGGATGACACAACGGGCATTCTTATCGCTAAAACCGATCTTTTAAAGACAACCTTTGCAAGAATTTAAGGAAGAAAGAAGAATATATAAGGATAATTGCAGTAGGTAGGTACCGACTTCAAAAAATTACTTATAAAAATTGCACCTTTGTTTTGTTGAATAAATACAGGGCAGTTTTTTAATCACTATCCAAATTTTCGCAGGGTGTTCTACCCATGAATATGAACAACTTTTACTATGGGACCAACTCTGAAATCACGAAGAAAAAATCAGCTGCTTCATACAAAAGTTCAATACCTACTCGACCAAAATGTATGAAACAACTGATTTTTTTTCGTGATTTCAGAGTTGGTCCCATAGTGAAAGTTGTTCGTATTCATGGGTAGAACACCCTACGAAAATTTGGATAATGATTAAAAACATGCCCTGTATACGCACTTAATTTTAATTTACTTTAATTTTTGCAATGACAATGTGAAAATATTAATTGGGTCATTTGCCTTGACCTGTCGAAGAAAACGACTACTTATTGTAATTTCCCTTTACGAATATGTGCCGTAAAGGTCAAATTACAATAAGTAGTCGTTTTTACGTTAGGTTCAGGCCAAAGGAGCGGAACGCAGCTCAATTTGCGTCGCTGATATTGAGTCGAAAAACGTAAGATACTTTGAGTTTGCTCATTTTGTAATGTGTCGTTTTCAGGGCTAACGTTCGCAACGTCCTCCCGCGGGGGTCGGATTCTTCGATTGTCAGGTCACAGATACAGACAGCAGTACTCAAGGCGCGGTAAAACAAGATGGCAGTGCTCGACCCACATGAATAAAGGATGCAAGGCCATCGTCTTCACCCTTGACGACGATATGATCATCTATAACAAGAATTCACATAACCATTCGCCTGTAAAAAATTTGGACGATATTTGAGATATCTAAACCTTCTGAAGTAGTTAATACTGTCTTTTTATTATGTAATATAAAATTTAGTTGTGTGCAAACTTATTGTGTTGTAATTTCATTGATGTAAAGTCCTTTTTTATAAGTAATTACAATTACTTTTGTTTATCACATCATTTGACTGAGATAAACACCGTCAAAGTGCAGGTGCGTACGCGTCCCTATTTGATGCTCGCATGGGGTGAGCACTAGCGTACCAAGTAGGGACGCGTGTACTAATTTTAATATTAACTTTAAACCACTTTATAAATCACGTTGATTTGAGACCAAACCAGTGAAACCTCGCGTAATTCGGGTCACTGAAATTGAGTCAAAAAACATTAGACACTTGAATTTCAGATTGCTCATTTTGTGTCGTTTTCAGGACCAATCTTCACAACGTCCGCCAGAGGGGGTCGTATTCTTCAAATGTCGGGCCACAGACTCAGACAGCACTACTCAAGAAACGGTAAAACTAGATGGCAATGCTCGACCCATATGAATAAAGGATGCAAGGCCATCGTCTTCACCCTTGACGATAATACAATCGTTCATAACAGGAACTGGCATAACCATTCGCCTGTCAAAACTTCTCACTATTACCACTACTAAAGTAGTCAGTAATGTACTTGTTTACTATGTAATAAGTTGTGTGCAAAATTGTGATTTAATTTCATTAATGCAATAATGCAATAATAATTAATGCATTAATGCATTAAGTCTCTTTTTTATCAATAAAGGATGTAAGGCAATCGTCTACACCCTTTACGATGATATAAATATATAATCGTCAAAAGCAAGTATTTGCAGAAGTAGTAGTAAATGTAAAAGCAACCATTCGCATGTAAAAAAAACTGGTAAAAAGCTAGTCGGATTCGTGCGCCGAGGGTTTTGTGCCACCATATATAAATAACTACAGTGTAGAATATTGTAGTTATAGGCCAGCGCCATCTCTTGACCGATAGTGGAACTAATGTAATTTTTGTTGATGATTTCTGAAAAGTGTGCTATTTAGAGACATTGTTTTATTTTTCCTGTAATCTTTACATACACTTCTATCGCACAGAATAATTTCACATTTTTCTCTATGCAAACTTCGGAGATAAGGGAGAAACGGTATTTTTTTTACATTTTTCATCAAAAGTCGAAAACTATGCGGCCTAAAAAAAGGAAAAAAAATGTTTCAGAATCTGCAAATAGCGCTCTTTAATACGACATGCCATAGTAGCCCTACTTAGAATTTTTAAGAACCCCTCTCAGCCCCTGTTGCAAAAAATAAAATATATATTTTTATTTCTTTCTTATTTGCAAAATAGTTTGGGAAACGTCATCTAAAATTGTTCCAAATTTCAAGTTTATAGCATTAGTAGTTCTTGAGATATCCAGCTGTGACAGACGGACAGACAGACTGAGTCGCACCATAAGGGTTCCTTTTTAACATTTTGGTACGGAACCCTAAACATATGGACGATTGAGTGAATATGAGGACTTTGTGGGTCTTTTTTTTCTTTGTCGTTCTTTGTCAGGTAAGGCGTACCTTACCTACGCAGACCGTAGTCTGCTAGAGATCGGAGTACTGCTGGACCATCTCACGGTTCACATCCCTCTGGGAAGTCTACCAGGTTGGTGGGTAGACACTTCCACACGCGAATACTACCCACTCCGACAAACATAAAAGTCACATGAGTCTGCAAAGTTTGCGCAGATACTATAAAAAAATAGACAGGCAAACGGGGATGGAAGGAAACTTTGTTTTGTTATCCAGAATTTCACTATCCCTGCTTTGAAAAGTATCATACGCAGAATGATTAAACGGTGTTGGACAGAAAAAAAAAACATAATCACGGACTTGTGTTAATGTAAGTTTTTTTTTGTCGAAAATGGGTATGTTTGTTTTGTTTTTTTAAATAAAAACACACAAATATACTTTGTTTTATTTTTTATTATAAAAATAAATTAGTTTGTCTAGCATAAACAAAAATAAGCAAATGTATTACCTACTGTTTTAGTTCTTTTTATATAGAATTTACAACAGGCCCTAAATGCGGCGCGTACAGGAGAATGCGCGTTACAAAATTCTTGGCTGTCAAAGTATTAATTGATGGTCTGACATTTGTGTGGATTTAATTATCATGTCTGGACTTTAAAAGAAATTTTGACCCCTGAGTTTGTTTCGCCATTTCTTCTCAGGGGTAGTCAGATAGGAAATGTCGACTTCATCTATACTCCATTTAATATAACATTAGACAAATAACGGTTATCACCCTTTTGTTATTTTGACATAAACGTATAATAAACACCGGTATTTCACGATAAACACAAAGCAATGTATTCTATTTACCATTTACGTTAAAAAAATAACTCTAAAGTGCAGTAATTTCAACAGTATTACACAATAACTGTCCTTATTTAGCCGTTATTGGTATAAATTTATTATTTTTTTTATTATTATTTATTGGTATTTTTGAAACATCTAAACTTTTTACTAGTGTAACCTTGAATATAGTTAATAATGTTTTCTTTTTATTATGTAATATAAAATCTAGTTGTGTGCAAACTTATTGTGTTGTCATTCATGTAAAGTCCTGTGGTGCTATTCTGTAAAGATCCCACCGTGAAAATTAAGGTGAAGTGAGCGTGATGTGAACTGTCATCCCACCTTACTCTACTACGGATTGAGCTCACTTCAAACTCACTTCACCTAAGTGCTCACGGTGTGATGTTTACAGAATAGATCGACTGTTTTATAAGAAATTACAATTTATTTTGTTTATCACATCATTTGACTGAGTTAAATATCGTCAATGTGCTGATACGTAAGTACGCGCCCCTACTTGGTACGCTAGTGCTCGCGTGGGGCGAGCACTAGCGTACCAAGTAGGGACGCGTGTACTAATTTTAATATTAACTTTAAAGCACATTAGAAATCACGTTGATTTGAGACCAAACCAGTAAAATTTAGTTGTGTTAAAACTTATTGTGTTGTAATTTCATTGATGTAAAGTCTTTTTTTATAAGTAATTACAATTATTTTTGTTTATCACATCATTTGACTGCGATAAACACCGTCAAAGTGCAGGTGCGCACGCGTCCCTATTTGTTGCTCGCGTGGGGCGAACACTACGTACCAAGTAGGGATGCGTGTACTAATTTTTAATATTAACTTTAAAGTACATTAGAAATCACGTTGATTTGAGACCAAACCAGTGAAACCTCGCGTAATTCGGGTCACTGAAATTGAGTCAAAAAACATTCAGATTGCTCATTTTGTGCCGTTTTCAGGACCAATTTTCACAACGTCCGCCAGAGGGGGTCGTATTCTTCGACTATCGGGTTACAGGTACAGACAGCACTACACAAACCACGGTAAAACAAGATGGCAGTGCTCGACCCACATGAATAAAGGATGCAAGGCCATCGTCTTCACCCTTTACGATGATGCAATCGTCCATGGCAAGCATTCGCATAACCATTCGCCTGTCGAAAATTCGGTCGATTTTTGAGATATCTAAACCTTCTAAAGTAGTCAATACTGTCTTTTTATTATGTAATATAAAATCTAGTTGTGTGTAAACTTATTTTGTTGTAATTTCATTGATGTGAGTCCCTTTTTCATATCCTCGTCCTCCAGACGGGGTCGTATTCTTCGATAGTCGGGCCACAGACTCAGAAATTCATCCTCTCAACATGACCAAACCATCTAAGCATACTCTTTTAAATTTTTGTCACTACATCTTCTTTTAAACCGCACCGTTGCCTTATCACATCATTTCTCAGTCTATCATTTATAGTCACACCACACATGCTTCGCAAGGAACGCATTTCCACAGCATTTATTCTACTTTCATGCTTCTTTTGCCACACCCAACATTCACTTCCATACATAAGCGTAGGCACCAGCACACCATTGTGAACAGCCAGTCGGGCCTTTTTGGACATTAACTGGTTGGTCACAACTGCATGTATAGCACCATTCACTTTATTTCCCGCATTTACTCTCCTTTCCACATCTTCATCTATCTTTCCATCCCTTGTAAACAGACTCCCCAAATATACAAACTCACTTACTTGCTCCACACTTTTATCATTTATTTTCACATCACACATCGATACGTCCTCTTCTTTTTCAAACACCATGACCTTCGTCTTATTCACATTTATATTCATCCCTTTCATCTTGTATGCTTCATCCATGACAGTCACCATGTCTTGCAACTGTTCTGCTGACGATGCAAGTAGAACTTGATCATCTGCGTAGAGAAGGCATGACAAGCAAATCATTCATCCTCAATCCGCACTCACCCTCTTTCAAATTTGTCAGACAACTATCCATGTACAAGTTGAACAGCCATGGTGACGCTACACAACCCTGTCTAACACCCCTCGAGATGCAGAACCAGTCCGTGTATGCCCCATGTATCCTAACACAAGCACTGGAATCCTTGTATAAAGATTTCAGTGCCCGTACCAAGCGCCAGTCCACACCGTACACCGACAGTATCGACCACAGTTCCTCCCTCCACACACTGTCATAGGCCTTCTCCAAGTCAACGAAAGCACAGTAGACTTTCTTGTGCTTTGCCAGATGTTTTTTTCTTTCAATTATTATGGATATGAAATGTATGCTAAAAGATGATTCTAAACTTTCTGAGATATGATATTATCTTCCTGCCTTTTAATGACCATCGATATGAAATGTATGCAAAAAGGCGATTCTGACTGTGAACTTTCTGCGATATGATGGTTCTGCTTTCTAATTATTATGGTTAAGAAATGTATGCATAAAGATGATTCTGAATTGCAAAATTATTAGTTTTGAATGTATGGTAATTATGTGTTGGCCAAAAGATTTTCTTCGAAATGAAGTTTATGCTATCCGCTGTTATGCAAAATAATATTATGACATAAAAAGTTCTGCTATAAAGGGTAGACCCCCAGAAAGCACTACTCAAGGCGTGGTAAAACTAGATGGCAGTGCTCGACCCATATGAACAAAGGATGCAGGCCGTCTTCACCCTTGACGACGATATGATCATCTATAACAAGAATTCGGCTAACCATTCTCCATAAAAAAAAAAATTGGACGATTTTTGAGATATCTAAACTTCTCACTATTGTAACTTCTAAAGTAGTTTAATAGTGTGTTTTGTTTACTATGTAATATAAAAATCAAAGTTATGTGCAAACTCATTGTGTTTTAATTTAATTGAAGTCTCGTTTTTATAAGTACTACGTTTATTTATCACATCATTTGGCTGTCGCCATCAAAGTTGAGGTACCTACGTAACGTACCTACGCGAGCGACATAGGGGCGCGAGCACTAATTTTAATATTTACTTTTAAAGCACATATAAATCACGTTGAGTTGAGGCCAGGAGCTAGACCACCACCTCTTAAAGCAGTATTATTTTAATCTTACTTCAGTGTGGGAATGAGATGGAGCTAGACGTCCTGTATAGCTTCATCTCTTTCTCACACTGAAGTAACATTAAAATAATACTGCTTTAAGAGGTGGTGGTTGGCCCTCTGAGACGAGCGAAACCCTAGAATTGAGTTTACTAATTTTTCTTCGTTTTCAGGGCCAATATTCACGATGTCCTCCCGAGGGGGGCGAATACTTCGTTTGTCAGGTCACCGATTCGTCCAGCATTACTCAAAGAATGGCAAAACAAGATGGCAGTGTAGCTACGTCAACAAGGGTTGCAGAGCTGTCCTCTTCACCCTTGATGATGATACAATCATCAAATACAAAGATTCTCATAACCATTCGCCAAATTTATAGGACTTTTGTAACTAACAATAAACAGGTCTGAAATACCACATTCTTTTCAGTACCTACCTTTACTTATAATATAATATTGCTTAGGCGAAAGCCAGTGTAATCTGCATCACTGAAAGGAGATGGAAAACGGTGGGCCTAAATGTAATAAGTTGAGATATGATTTAAAAAAATTGTCATATTTTTTTATCTTAGAATATCAAAAATCAGCTCAACTCTTAATCTGGAAGCGGAGAAATATGAGAAAGATAGTTTTTGTGAGATTATCGATTAATTGAGTAATCGATTACACAATTACAAAAAGAACACCTTTGTACTAGGCAGCACTAGGTAATTAACTCGAGTAATTAAACTCACTAAATATGTAAATGTATATAATTATGCATGTAAATATATATAATATGTAATACTCACTCATATTAATAAATAAAAATATCAATTATTTACTGAAAAACCAATATAATGACTATCGATTTCATATCGATTAAAATCAGTATTATAGTTTTAGTCTATGTCACTGGCATGACAGCTGCTGTGAGCTGACTAACATTGACAGTAAACAGTTGCTGACTGCTCTTGCTTGCTCACTCGTATTGTGTTTACCGATGCGTTTTGAGTGCTTTCCCGATTATATCATTTTCAACGACCACTGCTTTGTTTTTTGCGAACCCTGCCTACTTTGTACAACCCTTGTTGTCACCCTGGATGCCGAAGATCGCTCACACGTTTAACTTGGAATTGTTATTTTGTATTTTATCGCCGCAGTTTTTGGACTGGATATTGTTGAAGCTATGGATCGCTGTGTGGATTGTGGGATGCAACTAGTCACTGCAATACATTTGGCCGACGACCCTTAGACGCAATATTATAAACATTATTGTTTAAAGAACATCTTTCGCAACTTCAAGAATCAGTTGTTAGTTAAAGATTATGACATAACCTTAATTTTACTAAACCTTTTATTAAAGAGTGCTCAGCTCTCAGATTATCAAAAGTTAGGAAATTTTCAGCGAGGGACTGATAAGTTTGAATCTATTAATTCACATCATTTTCATCTGGTTACATTCAGGCCCAAGATTGTATGTAATCGTTTCCGTCTCCTTCAAGAAATGTAAATTGAATTGCTTTTACTCATGCAGCTTCATTTTCAGGGCCAATGTTTACGACGTCCTCCCGAGGGGGCCGAATTCTTCGTTTGTCAGGTCATCGGTTCAGTCAACACTACTCAAAGAACGGTAAAACAAGATGGCAGTGTTCCACCCACGTCAATAAAGGATGCAGAGCTATCCTCTTCACTCTTGATGATGACAGGATCATCAAATGCAAGAATTTGCATAACCATTCGCCAGTCGAAAATATGAATGGCTATTGCTACTTTTAAATTAAGTTTACATTAATATTAGATACCTTTATTAAAAGCACATGTAAATCACGTTAGGTTGAGGCCAGGCGAGCGAAACCCAGCATAATTTACCTCGCTGAAATAGAATCGAGAAATGGATGACATTGGTACGTATATTTCGAGTTCACCGAATCATTTTGCATCGAGTGCAAAATACAATATAAGGCTCAAGTAAAAAGTAACCGTAAAAGGGCGGACTTAAGGCAATATTGTACGACAAGGTAAGCAACGTCGTTTGGAAGCTACCTTTGAGTTGCGTAAATTACGCTTGGTTACGCTCGTCTGGGCCTCCTCTTAAGATACGGTTTCCTAGAACAGCGGTGCCACATAGCGTCCGTCATTTACCGGCGAATTTAGTGTTTTCAAACAGTGCAATTTCAGACTTCGAAAAAATTAAGTTGAATGAAAATTAGGGTAGTCAAAGTGAAGATGATTTAAAACTTCCAAAACAGTTAAACAGAAAGTCAAAAATGATTCTCAAAAACATGAATGAATACTTATTTGACAGCTCTAAAGATTTTATTACTCTTTCTGTTGTCTCAGACTTCATGTTTTAGTAAAAGATCGTTGATCGTTGATTTTTGAAAAAAAAAGCCTGTGAAAATACAAGTTTTTGTTTCGTTTACGGTGCGTTACACTACCATCGATCGTATTTGTATTTGTAATAGCACTAAAAATATTGAAATGTGTGGGTTTAATTTATACAGTCATCACAGTAAGATTGTAAAATAATTTGTTTAATTACTTATTTACTTTGATGTAAGTTGTAATTGACATAGGTTATAATAAATTCTCGCAGGTGTGTATTCTGAACAATATGGCCCTGCACGCGTGCTATTTTGCTACTGATTATTGTGTTCAGGGTACCAAAAAAGTTTTGGGATAATTATAAAGAAGTTGAATCTAGTCTGAAGGTAGTAAGGCACCTGTCCCACTGCCGGCGATTAACGAGAAGCGAGTGGAGCTAGCAACTAAAAACGGGTTTCCGAGCAGCAAGTGCGCGATGGCATGCGTAATGTACCAAGCGCGAGTCTCTTAACGAGTGTTCTGCTCGCCAAGCAAGTGTCCGCGTCACTAAGCGAGTACTCTCTGTGATAGCTCTTACCGCTGCGACAAACGAGTACTCGCCAGTGGTGTGAACAGCCAGCAATCAACTATTATTATACAGGCTGGTTCAAATAGTGACGTAAAAATGAATCTGAATTCCTCTTACCCAGGGGTATTCGAAAATACCCCATGAATGTTCCGCGAATTTTGTAGTTTTCGAGTTATTGTTTTTTTTTGTATTTTTTTAGAGTTTTCTTTCGGTGGAGCTTCAAAAACTCATAAGTATCTTTTCTTTTGTAGTGGGTATTTTTCAGATTTTTTTTTGTGACATAATTGTCTTGAATGCTACTTTCATGCTTAAAATAATAAACTTCCTAGCATTCCTGTAAGTTACTCAATAAAGTATCGATTGCAGGTATTTAAGTTTTTAGTGGGTAGTTATAATTATAGAAACAGGTTTCCGGTACAGGCGAGTATGTGCGGGTCGGTACCAATCGACCCATGTTATCTTATGTATTCACTTATAAAGAAACAGGTTTAAACTTGTCGGTGCCGACTACCATAACAACCCAGTACCGATTGGTACCGACCCGCATGGGTTTGTCTGTACCGGAAACCTGTTTCTTTATGTAAGCACCCATAGACTCAAATTTTAAATACCCCTGGGTATGAGGAATTCAATTTTTTTCTTTTGGATGTCACTATTTGGAGCAGCCTGTATCTCCTTTACTTACACGAAACCTACAATCTTTTGTACGTTTCTTGAGCGAGAAAATTTTTGATAGCTAGTCGCGTCGGCGGGACAGGTCAGGCCAGGCCTCGATCACCCTTTGTCAAATATATGTAATATACGTTTATTGTAAAGTTCTGGATTTATAAGAAAAAATAAATTAAATAATAGAAACACGTGGAGAATTATTTAAAAACAATAATTTACTTACTAGGTCTACGATATAAAACTCCTGTTTGTTCCTGCGGCCTAAATGCACTCATAATGACAATCGCTTTCAGTTACAACACTTGTATTCGATGCTACAGGTCGAACAGATCAATATTTCAAATGGTGCAATGGATGATGAAATGAAGAATTAGATTTTGTGGTATTATCAAAATGAAAGCGAGTGTGTTTCGGAATTAGTTTACCAATCAATCTGCCTAGCCTTTTCCCAACTATGTTGGGATCAGTTTCAGTCTAACCAGATGCAGCTGAATACTAGTATCTAACATGGAGCGACTGCCTATCTGACAACGGGTAATACAATACCCCTTGGTAAGACTGGTTGTCAGACTTTCGGGCTTCTGACGACCCGTAAAAAGGGTCAAAGAGGGTGGGTGTCAAAGATCTACGAATGACAGCCGGGACCAACGGCTTAACATGCTTTCCGTGGCACGGAGTCTCGGTATGTAAATTCAAATTCAAATTATTTATTTCAGACACGAGTCCATAGTGTTAGTATATAAAAAAATTACTTAAAGGCTAGTGTTAGTAATAAAATAAGAAGGGAAAATTATATCCTCAACTGGTGTGGATCCTTGTAAAGATGGTCACCCATCCACGGACAACCCCGACAAGCGTAGCTTAACAATTCACCACATTAGAGTGGCCACACACGTTACGATTATCGATACAGTTTCATCCGATTCAGATTTATCTATCCAAAATTTCAAACTGCTCCGTTCAACTGTACAGTCTTATAAAATCGGACAAACCGTACAGTTTTTCTCATACACACATGTAGATTTATCGTTGCAGTTTGAACTGTACCGTCCAATCGTAACGATTTTTCGTATGGTGTGTAGCTGCCATTAGTTTCAAACAAGTCTTGTAAATTTACGGTTTGTTCTTTACAGGTGTATTCTGTGAAACGAAGAGAGGGGCTCGAGTTTTACTAATAGGTGGATATATGTTCTATCGCCATCGAGACACGGGGGAGAAAACACGATGGTACTGCGCAACGCACTACAGACGTGGATGTAAAGCTAAGATATTTACCATCGTAGACGATATCATTAAAATTCATAATGTTCATAATCATGCTTCTGTCGTACAATAGTGAAGATACGTTTCTCTGGCCACATTGAGGCGAATCCCGAGATGCAAGACGCAACTGCGCGCGTCGATTGTTGCGAGGACAACCGTCTTTTAATGATTTTAAACTGTGTGATTTCACATCTAAACGAGTTGTGTTAATGATTTGGAAAAAATATATGTTAAATAACAGCATTTTTATTAATAACTTATTATGTGAATATTTTAGATTATGTTTATATGACATAGTGTAATTAATTTATAAAGTTAAGTCTAACTCGGATAAAAAACTGAGAATCACGCAAAAACTATCAAGCGTATTTCGATGAAACCTTCACCATTTAAAAGATAATTTAATTATTTATCTTTTAGTATACGTGTTTTAATATAATACCTTTTGTTTTGTGTATAATAAATTTATATTACGTCTAATTTAGGACAGCGCTCCTTGATGGGCGAGTCCTATTACTGGGGGACGTACGACGCGTTTCGTGAGCTTAGCACAGAACACGCAAGCTATGCACTCAAGGCCGTTGTCTGGTCTGCGTCTTAAAATGTCACGCGACTATTCGGAACAGTTTGAACACCTCCGTACAAGATAGTTGAAACAATCGACGTGAACAAATTTCGTCACACATACCACGCGGAATTCGCCTCACTGTGGCCAAAGCTAAGGTGGGTTTAGACCAAACGAAGATACAATCAGAACAAGAGCGTTATTTTCTTGATATTTTTGACATTTGAGTAGGTATAGATAGATAAACGAAAGAATGCTCTATCGCTGTTTAAACAAAAATAGTTGAGATAGAATGTCGATTCGCTTGTTTCGTCTAAACCGAGCTTTACGAGTTCATATTGCTTTAAAATTACAAAAATAAAAAGAGATTTTTTTTTAAATATTTTGTTGTAAGGTTTTTTTGTAATTCGACCAAATTGAAGTAAACAATAGGTATATTACTAAATAATTTTATTTGATCAGTTTAGTAGTGTTATACTGTCTAGTTTGAATTTAAAATAAAAATGTGAAACCGTTTAATTTATGTTTAATTATTTTTGACCTTCAACGCGGTACTGAAAAATAGAACTTTCGAGGGCTATATCGATGTTTTAAACTATTCTAGTTGTCAAAGACAATAATGAACATAATCATGCCCTTAAATATATATAATACCAAATGTATGTACAAATAAATGGTTATATAAAATTGTTTGTCTTTTTCACCGACTTAAAAAAACGATTATGCATCCGACGATTTTTTTTTTCATGAATTTACTTGTGAATTGAGTAGATATCACAGCTTGAATCTCTTTTCCCTTTTCTGCAAGTTGAAACACGGCTAAACATTTTTTGGTTATTCTTTCAGCGAATGCGGTCTTCACAACGTCGAGAAGAGGGGCCCGATTAATCATTTTGTATGGGCATAAATTCACACGCCATTTGGACTTAGGGGTCAAGACTCGTTGGTATTGCTCAAATTATAAAAACAGATGCCGAGCCGTAATATTCACTGTTGAAAACATGATCGTCAAAGTCAATAATGAACATAATCATGACCCTAAATATGCACGATACAAATAATTAGTTAAATTAAATTGATTGTCCTGTCCTTCTAACTGACTTAAAACGGTAGAGTTCTGTAATAATTTTAATAGTTATTTATTTCAAAAATGTGGGACAGTCGTTACAATAAATATAATTTTACAAATTAGGGATCAGTCGTAAAGGGAATAACAAATTACAGAAATGAATCTGGCGTCCCAGCAAATGTAAGTCATTTATTTCAATTTTCAAGTTATTATTTACATAATTTAGAAGTTAACTACGTAGGTACAAGTAAACGTATATAAAGATATAAAAAAGGACGGGAAATAATCATAGGGCATCAAACAACTCGTCCTAGCTAGGTTACATGGTAACCTGTATATTCTACATATTAAGGTTCACCAGCCCAGGTACCCCACAGGCGGAGTACAAAAATTTTAATTTAGACTGCTTAAGAATAGGTGCCAAGGTGCAATCGTGTGCTAACTTATACTATGTGTGTGAAGTGTTAGTGTGTGTTTTGTGATGGATGTGTTGTGTGTTTGTGTAAACGGAGGGGAAAGATGATGTGTTTAGATAGGGAGTGATAGAGCATCAATACGACTGTGAATAAACAGATATTCAGTGTCATCGTAGTTTAAGTTGGTTAGAAAGTGTTATTTGTATTTTTATACATTTCGTAAGAGGATTGATGTTTGTTTGTTTATTTTGTTATATAAAACTGGATTTTTATGCGACGAATAGGAATATAACTTAATAGTATGACAATAAAATTGAAATTTCAATGAAATTTCATTCGTGTGATGGGGCGAGTCGCTTTTCAAAATATACTTTGATGTGTGCAGTGTATAAATAAATGAGAGAATTTAAACTCAAACTCAAAGCATTTATTTCCATCAAACCAATTACAGGCACTTTCGAATTGTCAAGGAGTCGGTCAGTCAGAAAGATGAAGCTGCCCATTCCAAATCGTAGCAGGTATCTATGGAGAAGAACGGGCAAGAAACTCCATGGACACTCTTTTAAATAAATTAAAATATTGTTACAAAATATTATAAAATATATTTCATAAGATCATTCAAGTTTATTATTATATGTAGTTTATTATTATACACGTAAACAGGATGTAGAAAGACGTGCACATTAAAAGCCTCCGTATTAAATAATAAAAAATAAAATAAAAAAGCCATGGCAGCTAAAAGATGACAAGTCTCAACTTATGACGTCCGTTCACGAACATGACGCATGGATCAGCAGCATTCAGCTCAACCATTTTGAAGGAACCGAAGGATCTAACATATGCGCCACAATCAGCGAGATATTTAAGTGTGCATGACAAACTCTCAACTGCTACACATTCAAGTCAATGAAAGAGTACCCAAGAAAGCTAGCCATAGCTTTATAGTACATGGTACTCACACATGTGCTATGCAATTATATAGTCTTAAGAGATTGATATAAGCAATGCAAAGATTGTCTTACAATCTTCAGCAGCTCCAACAGTATTTTCAAATGACAATCAATTAGTTTATGCACCCCAAGCATTTTTGTCAGCGATAATCTCCCAAATTGTTGTATGCTTGGCTGCATAGTGTGCGTTTGCAATTAAATTTTGTGCGTTTGCAATTTAGTTTTCTTACTCCCGTGGCTAAGTTATTACAGCCGCACGGATCGATCGATCACGTCCAGCTAAGCTTGCCGCGGTCGGTCCATGGATGGGTGACCATTTTTACATATCGAGACCCTCCGTGCCTCGGATAGCACGTTAAGCCGTCGGTACCGGCTGCCATTCGTAGATTTTTGACAGTCGTTACAGGTAGTCAGAAACTCGAAAATCTGAAATCTAGTCTTAGTAAGGGGTATCGTATTACCCAGTAAATGGGTTGTGGAGGTCAGATAGGCAGTCGCTCCGTGTAAAATACTGGTACAGTTTGACAACGGTCAAAGGTCCCATCGTTTAACTTCGGGAAAACCGAAGTATAGCGAATAAAATTTGTCTATCGACCAATAGAAATTGATTTATTTATATTCTTACCTAATTTTTTATAGAATGAGGATAGACGCACTAATTCCGTTACTCCCTTATTGGACCAGTCACATTTAAATCGGCACAGTCCGGTTTTTTCCGATATTAAACGATGGAACCTTTGAATATTGTCAAACTGCTGCGGTAGCTGCATCCGGTAAGACTGGAAGCCGACCCCAACATAGTTGAGAAAATGGGCAGATGATGATGACGGGTTTTCTTCATAAAACAGGGCCTTTTTTATTTAACTGGGGAAACTTCAGAAAATTTATTAGTAGCGGCATCTAATTTTTTTTTTTCTTTCAGCTAATGCGGTCTTCACAACATCGAAGAGAGGGGCCCGTATAATCATTTTGTATGGGTATACATTCACCCGACATTTGGACTCAGGGGTTAAAACTCGTTGGCATTGCTCAAATTATCAAAGCAGGTACCCGTGCCGAGCAGTGATATTCACTGTTGAAAATGTGATCGTCAAAGTCAATAATGAACATAACCATGCCCCTAAATATGAATGACAAATATATTGTTAATGTAATTGAAGATTTTCATTCATCTTTGGAGATAAAAAAACCCAAAATAATTATACGCCTAATTAGGCGTATAATTATTTTGGGTTTTTTTACAAATTAACGATGTTCCTTTTGTGTGTATATCGAGCGTATCATTGAATGCGACGGCTGCGCCGCGCGTGGCGGAATTTGGTACCACACCCCGCACTCCTCTCCTCTGCCGTCCAGTAGTAGTGGGCTTGCTCTTGGTGACGATGCGTAGACAGTTAAAATAAATTGTATGCCTTTATAACTGACAAAACTGACTATAAAAAGGAGGAGGTTATGCATTCGATGCGTTTTTTTTTCATATAAGTACACTAATTTGTATTGTGTTTTCATGTATTTACCTATCACATCTGCGGAGTTTCGCTAGCTAATTTAATTTGACCCTGTGTAACGAAGGCGCTTTTCGTGACTGTCTGTGTGACCGCTTAAATCTTCCAAACTACGTAATAAATTTTGATGCGGTTTTAACTATCATTTAGAGCATTTATTTTCGTTTGATTATAATGTAGATATTAATAGGTATTTAACTTAGATATAACATAGAAATCTCGATGTCGCCATTGCATCCATGCGAAGCAGGGCGGAATCGCTTTTCAAAATACATTTTTATGTGTGTAATGTATTAATAAATGAATAAATAAATTTTGTCTGTAGTTTTCTTCACAAAAACAAGGCTTTTTATTTTAATTAATTGGCGAAACTTCAAAAACATGATGAAAAAATAAAAACATTTAAAATTATTCTTTCAGCTCATGCGGTCTTCACAACATCTAAGAAAGGTGCCCCTAGAATATTTTTATATGGGAATACATTTACACGCCATACGGTCACGGGGGTCAAAACTCGTTGGACTTGCAGTCAAAGGAACGGGTGCAAAGCTGTATTATTCACAATTGAAAATACGATCATCAAAGTCAATAATGAACATAATCATTTCCCAAAATAATCATGTCAGTTATAGTAAGTCCTTTAGGTAGTTGCCGTACTTGTAAACCTAATCTTAACTTTAGCATTATATAGTTTAAGTTGATTTTTGATTGACCGTTTTTAATAAAAAGGTCTTAAAAAAATATGTTGCAATGCAATTTGAACTTTGTCACGCATGTCATTGAGTTCGTGTCCCCAAAAGTTTTGTAGGGTACAAAAAACTTAAACAAAGCGTTAGTGAGTTGTTGTTGTGAATTTGTGATGTGCAAGACACTGTGAACACATTTTTTGTGCCTATAAAATCATTTTCTCTCTTACTTTACTGTAAGTATTAGCTATTGTATTTCTATTATAAGTACAGTTGCGGTCTAAAATTGTCTATCAGTTTTCAAATTAGATTCAAACGTGTCCTTATTAAAAAAGCATATTATAAGATTAAAGACGTTGAAGACAGGGAAGTTTGGCGCTAATTCCTTCTGCACATGTGGCTTCCCTGGTACCTCATTAAGCGCATAACTATTTATTTAAATGTCTATTAGCTGCTCCCAAATTACTTTAATTTAATTTATTTTATTGTTTTTTTACATGCTTCCATGATATAATCTTTTCATTATTTTACATTAAATAGTCGATATTTTGTGAATGTGAGGACGTTGTAGGCTTAATAAACTGTAAATTTGTAGACCATTTTCTATTTTGTTAAGTACCTGGTCCTTGTAGACAGGCCCACACTGTCCTCCCATACTTAAAAACACTGTAATTTTATAAAATTGTAAAAGCCAATTATTTAAAAAAAATAACCGTGGAGTTTCTTGCCGGTTCTTCTCCATAGGAAACGACCAATTGGAACCGTACACCTAGCTTCTGACGTTTCATAAGTGCCCTTGTAGGTTTCTGTGAAATAAAATCTAGGTACTTACTACTTTTTATTTAGTTGTGAACTCCTTTCTTATGTCTATGGTTGTGAAGTATCTATTCTAACAAAAAGAGTATTAATGACTATTTTTAATGATGGAACTCATTTTATAATTTAAAAGTTGACACATTGACATAATTGTATTTGTTACAATGACAATTATCAAAAATATTAGGTGTAAAATAAAATATAATAAAATTTGATTGATTGAAATAATATGGCAAGTTTAACCCTGCTACAAAGGGCTGAAATATTATTTCTCCATGAAGATGGCTTGAATGTTGCTATATAACAAGAACTCAATAGATGAGATTTTAGATTCGGCGTCATGGCGAAGATGGGCATTTAACTCATCAAAGAAGCGATACAAGACGACGGCCGATACTAACCACCGCGCAATGAACTAAAAAGGTTCGACATTACGGAGAGCACGAGTTCACACCAACTAGTCATTTTGCTGCTTTGATGTGAGTGCTCGGATGGTTCGACGAGCTTTGCACCAGTGGGGCTACACTACAGACGTACAAAAAGTGACGTATTAAAGTGGAACTCAAACCTTACCATAAAACTGCCCCACTTAATTTTGCGCGACATCTTGATTTTTAACCGACGAAAAAAAGGAGGTTCTCAAGTCGACGCGTTTTTTTTAATGTATCCACGCATAATTTTTTACAGAGTAGTCCGATTTAAACGATGTTTGTTTTATTCGGGAGCGAATACCTCGAAATTGGTCCCATGTTAAATTTATTAACTTAGCTTGGGTAGTTTTTGAGTTAGCTTCACTAATACGTATTTTTGCCACCTAGTCTATATGGATGATGTTATAATATTACTTGCTGTCACTGTATTTTACATAGCAGGTATTGGAATTCGAATTTGTGTGGGGTAGGTACCACAACTAAAAAGACAAAAAAAAATTATTTAAAAAAAAAAAACAACCGACTTCCAAGAAAAAAACACTACAAACTGAAAAATAATTTTAATTTCGGAAGTCGCTGGCAAAAATCGAAAATACAAAACCAAAGACACCGACTTCCGAAATTAAAGCTATTTTTCACTTTGTAGTGATTTTTTTGGAAATCGGTTGTTTTTTTTTTTGTAAAAAAGTTTTGATTGAGAAAAAACTTTTAAATCGAGTCAAATCAGAAGATTACCTTTATGGCGTTATAATCGCAGTCGGTATGATGAAGCTCATGTCGTGCCTCAAAATGAATCTGATCGCAAAACAGTCAACTTATGGGGGTGGATGAGCCACGACGACGTCGGAGAACTGACGTCGTTAGAAAGTAGGGCTACTGCGATAATTATGCGTCGCCTTTGGAAGAGGTGATGCTGCCTACTGAGCGCGTGGTGTATCCTGCAGCAGAATCCTCACAAATTGATTACGTTCTGAATAATGCACCGATACACACGGCCCGGACTAGTCAGCAGATGTGAACCCTATTGAAAATCTGTGGGGCATAATGGTTTAACACTGAGATTGTCAGAACGCAAGAAATCCTGAAGCTTTTAGATCACATTGTGCACGGATATGGGATGATGTCAGAGGGACTGATTTATGTGCGCGCCTTGTCGCAACTATGCGAGATAGACTACGTGCCGTCATAGCTTCTGATGGAAGCTATACTAAATATGAAAACAATAAATTGTTGATTATACATAAAATAAATTTCATTAAAAAAATTAAGCGGTTTTGAATTTCCATTTAATTAGTTCTTCCTATTTTGCATTTTTAGTAATGAGTTCGACCTCTCCGACCTCGAAATATTAACTGGCATTAATGTCCATAAATGCCGGTTAATATTTTTTAGTTTCGTTTTTTTTTTACTAAAAAGGTTTTCTATAATACCTATTCTAGACGACGTGTAAATAAAAAAATCTATGCTCTATACCTAATCAAATCACATATTTCATCCACCTTGTGACATAGATGTGAGCATGCAATAATAAACCTAAAGGTGGTAAGCATTTTCAGACCGCGACTGTACAATGTATAAATAAATTACATATTTCTAGTTTTTCTTTTTATTCCTTAAAACGAAATCAAAACTTTTACAAGTGTTTGTGCCTATTTATATAATATGTATAAGTAATCTTCAAAACTGACACTACAGATTGAAAGCCTTCTTCTCAAAAATTTATCTTTTTCTTTATCCCGGATTTTATTCAGCAAAAAACACGCGCGCGCGTGTGCGCGTTTGCGCACTACAGCTGAATAAAATCAGAGTTCTTAAAAGATTAAGTTTGACAAAAAAAAAAAACTTTAAATTGGAGTGACATGACATGACACAATCATCTACATACATACGTACATTTGGTATTAGCTATTCCAATTGAAAACGATGCGTACGAATTTATTGGTGCCCAATTTATTGGTAGCCAATTTATTAGTGCCCAATTTATTGGTGCCCAATTTATTGGTGGCCAATTTATTAGTGCCCAATTTATTGGTGCCCAATTTATTGGTGCCCAATTTATTGGTGGCCAATTTATTAGTGCCCAATTTATTGGTGCCCAATTTATTGGTGCCCAATTTATTAGCTCTTCCCCTTTTTTACATACTTGTACAAAAAATTACAAAAAAATGTGTTGTTTCAGCGGTATTTACGAAATCGGCGAAGGGAGCCCCCATAATAATGCTACAGGGGTACAGATTCAGCCGTCATTGCGTCTTGGGTGAAAAGACTCGTTGGTACTGCACCACGCATCACAATAAAGGGTGCAAAGCTGTTATAATGACCATAGGATATGTCATCGTTAAAGTAAATAGTGTTCATAGTCATGATATCGTAAAAGAGAAAAAATGTAAATCTTATTTTTGACAAAATAAATTTACTTGTAATGTGGAATTATTTTATTCATAATTATAATTTCAACACACAGATTCGGTGCCTTATGTGGAGAAACTTAGGTGCCGTTTGCTCAAGTGCGGTTGAAATTGGTGCTCTAAAGCTGGCTTCCCACGGTGCGTGATATTGCGGACGGACGCGGACCAGCCCTCAGCAACGCACCATAGGAAGAGTATTGCCATGGTAGCACAGACACGTCCGTCGCGGTGCGTCCGATCCGCGGCGAGTCGGTAACTTGAAAGGTGCGGTGCAAGCTTCTCTTTCACTTTGCATTTTGGGATGACAAAATGACCCACACAGACTGACACGCACCAATCGAAGAGCTTTGTGTGCGGTGCGTGGCTGTCGTGCGTGATAATCCGCAGAATCACGCATCGTGAGAAGCCAGCTTAAAGTGTACTATCTATCTATACACACTTGTTTAGTAACTTCTTTTATTTTAAGATGGATTTGTGCTAGCATTTTTTTTTACAAACGATTTGATGAGGCAGTCTGAATCGTCTTGGCACCTTGAGATTCTGTAGCAACATTAGCATAGAAACACTTATAGCTAAATAACACACATATAGCTATATAATGCAGCAGAATTTGGATACAATCTTTTTTGTAATTATTATAATTTTAACTGTAAATATACGGTATTCTTACAGGTGCAGTGTACGCGAGATCTAAAAGGGGGGCCCGAGTCATCATACTACAAGGGTACTCTTTCTACCATCATCGTACCATCGGACTGAAGACGCGTTGGTTCTGCGCCACTCATCATAACAAGGGTTGCAAAGCAGTCATCTTTACTGTGTGTGACGAAATCATCAAAGCCAATAATGTACATTATCATCCGGCTTACGATCTGTAGTGTGATCTTGGATTATTTTATTAAATACCTACCAGCTGTAACTGAATGAATAAAGGGCGTCACACACCGAAAATTATCTTTACAGACCACACACACTTAAGATACTATAATATATCGCAAGCGTGTTTTGTCCCTTGTACAGGCTGTTCAGTTTTTATAATGAAGCGCATACAAAACTTAATATTGCTAGACCTGCTTGATAGCTCATCTGACGAATAATGGGACAGTTGATTCAATATTCGAGTTGCATCGACCATTAAAAATTGTAAAATCTAGATAGATGACCACATAATAACCAGAAAACGTTCACGTCGGGCGGCCGACCTCGGTCCCCGACTCACCGCGTCTCATCGCCCGCGCTATAACTTCGTTTTCGCTTAGCGTTTTGCCTGACTTTTTTTCTTTTTGCTCAGCTCCGAAAGGTCGTAGCGTGATGTTAGCCTTTCTCAAGAATAGGGCTACCAAATGCAAGAATTTTTCAAATCGGACTACCGAGTAGTTCCAGAGATTAGCGCGTTCAAACAAACACTCTATTCAGTTGTATTATATAAGTATGGATAGAACAGATTTCAAATAATAATTAGGTTCTATGGTATAATCAACCAAAATTTCGTGATGGTCATCGACTTTTGTCGTTTTTGTTGTGTTTTGTTTGTCTGTCAAAGCAGCTAAGGCGCCATGCAAAATATTGTAGGTTATTAACATAACGCCACACTATGAAAGGTCTTCACTGTTTTTTACCAACACATTACTATGAGAAGTGTTAGTAGGTAGCAATATTTTGTATTTCATCAAGTACCTACACATAATAAAATATTTAACGCTTTACAATAAAGGTTACCCAAAAGTCTTTGTTTATTTTTTACGCGAACATTAGAACATTCTGTTGTTTATCTTAAGATAATATCGCCAACTATCTCAATTATTAATATTTCTTTCGCAAATCGGCCAGTATCTTAAGATACTCTAATATGAAATATATACAGGGTGTGGCGTAAATAATGGTCCAACGTTAAGCGGTCGATACACCGTATATTCAGCTATCACATACCATAATTTGAAACTTTTTTCCACAGATCTCAGAATAAAATATTTTTATTCTTTTTTGAAAGTTGTACACCTTCCTTTACTAATTGGTCTGTACAATTCAGCTCTTTTTGAATAGAAATGGCTACAATTTTTGTTTAAATTAAGGAGTCAGTTATTATTATACAATTTTAGAATCTGAATTAATTGAACAAGTTTTTAAAATAATGGGCACCGACAGTGTCGTACATTTTTTTACACCATTCGCACCCCAAGTCGGACAATTTTCTAGACATTTGAGTTACATTTTGAAATAAACACATTTTTCTTTATTACCTATAAAATTACATTTACAAAATTACTTGGATGTGATAGCACATGTGTTCCACAGTTATAAACAGAAAAAAATATGATAAAATAATGTCTTTTTTAGATTACAGCCACGTAAGTAAAGCAAGGTGTACATTTTTCAAAAAAGAATAGAAAAATATTTTGTTCTGAGATCTATGGAAAAAAAGTTTCAAATTGTGGTATGTGATAGCTGAGAATACGGTGTATCGACCCCTTAACGTTGGACGATTACGTCACACTCTGTATATATTTCACTTCAGTGTGTGTGGTGTTCCATTAAATTGTACGGTGAGCGATATGTCGAAGATAATATATATTTTATATTATCTTCTGTGTGTGTGTGTTTTGTGTGTGACGCCCTTTACTCAAAAGCTGAAACCAGTTTGTTTGGAATCGAGAGTACAATCGACTACACCGCTTTTGAATTTTGTAAGGTTATTTTTCAGCAAAATATTTTTTTTATATGTCATTTCGATTAGAACAAGTTAGACACTAAAAAATTATAATTAGGTACTAGCCACATCAATTTATTACCATGAAAATAAATAATGGTGTCTGATGTTTTTAGTATTTCAATTACACCTTGAATAAATGATTTTAACCATTATATCAGTGTCTAACATTTGGTTCTAGGCGATTATTCTATGTGTCTGATTTGCTAACAGTGAAATTGTTGAAACATTGTCATTAAAACCTTCAGTTTAGCATATTATGTATTGCATAATATTATATGTCTCGAAATGCTGTAGTATACTTATATTGTAAACTTATGTTATACATGGGTATGGATTGCATTTGTACCTACCTCACAAACAGAGCATTTGTAGTAAAATAAATAAAAATAAATAAATTTGAATTTAAATTTCAGAAAAAATAGTATAATTCTAAAATTAGTGAACGCTAAAAATAATTTTATTATTCGTGTCTTAGATTTGAATTACTGCCCTACCACCTCTTGGCCTCTGATTTTTTTAATTTTTTTATTTGAGATAGGTTTGCTCTTGACCCTAGTCTAGGTCAGAGATGACAGAGACAAAGTCGACGATGGAGCGAGCTTACCTACCTTAATTACCTCTTCGGGTTATACAGGCGTGATGATACGGAGTAACTGTGTCAAAAACTCTTTATTAATGCAAAAGCAGGGGGAGGTATTTCGTGAGTCTAGACGTAGAAAAATAATCTACGTAACAGTGGCGCAGCTACAATTGTCGTTAGAGGGAAGCCGAAGAAAAAATGGTTCAATTCTCATAAACTCTAGATAACCTCAAAAATTTAAGCCCTGATAACTCGCTGTACTTTGGCTTCCTTAGGCTGTGAAGCCGTACTGCGGACTGCTGCGAGGGACGCCGGCTTATTTGGACACTGATATTATATCTGAATTCCTTGTTTAGATAAAAAAATGTAGGCATTTTTGTTAATGTTTTTAGTCTTATGGTGTATTAAAACTGGCATTAAATAAATATATGTAATGTGATGTCATACACAGTTACACACGCAGGTGTACCATATTATTTGGCAATAGTAAACACTAAGGAGAGTGGTTGTTCCGAAGGGAAGCCGATAGGAATCGGGTTGTATGAAGGCTGCGTCCCTGAGTACCTACGTAATCAATTTTCAAACATTTTATTTTTAGAATAGAATAGAATATATTTATCTGCTCTTTTTATTATGGTAAAGAAATGTGAAGTATTCCCATTTGAGCACCAATCCATTTAATACCTTCGGTGCTCAATGCATTGGTGCCCAAAAAATAGGTGCTCAAACGGGAATACTTCGAAATATTAGTAGTAAGAGATACTTTTGAAGTATGTTCTTGTATGTGGTTGTATTGATATAGAAAAATACACACAAATAGGAACCTACGAGAACGTACGTAGTAACTGATATTACAAAAGAAACTTATTACAATGGACTTTTCTGTTTTACATAACTGGGAAAATGTGGGTGTACTATAGGTACATCTCTGCCCAACCCTTCTGGGAAACAAGGCGTGACGTTATGTGTATGTATGTGTGTCTTTCTGCTTTACCACGAAAACCTGAAATCGTGCTCAAAATTCTGTTAACTTAAAAATTTGCTGTATGTTTTTGTTAGAGGACTAGTCTACGGGCGTAATCTCCTAGTTGCTGTAAAAGATGCATAGATACACCTTCTGTCACAGTCTGTAGTTACAAATTATTGATTTGAAAAATCATATCAATTTTTAGGGTTACACACACACACACATTTATATCTGTAATTTTTATGGTGTACATAGTAAAGAGTTTTCTATCTATCTATAAATAAAGTCCAATAAATAATTCGTGGTTTTTAAATCCCGGGATTTAAACGTCATTAAAATTATTCCGGGATTTTAGAGGAGGTATTATCTACTCCATGTTATTTCCTTCCTCGAAGTTTAGGCAAATTAGCACTACCTATTCCTATTACTGCCAATAACCCATCTTTCACCAGTTTTGGCATACTGGAGACAGAAAACCTATCTATCTATGGTTCTAACGTCCTAATAATCTATAAGAGATTATGGAATCTTACCGGCCTGACATAAGGATAGATAGAATTATACTGTCTGCCATCAATAGCGATCTGTCATTTATTGAAAATACGTTATTGGGTTCGGCCGTTAATAGCATAGATACCACATTGATCACCACTTTAATGACGTCACCACACAGTACAGTTGTACTGTTGTACATTACCTAGTTAGGTACTGTAGCAATCTGCAAGGATGATCAAGGGGGCTAAGCAGACTACTATGTGTTTTATGTTGGCGTCTGATTTGTTTAGTGTACGGACAGCTAAATTACGATAAGTCAGACACACGTGAGCACTATGTTATTATATATTTTTTCAGCTTAATGAAAGTACATTTACAAAGCATGGCTATTTTCTATCTGACTTCTATACAAAACAAATTGGCTTATCCTTCAAATTCAAATACGTTCGACACTTGCTGGTGTTCGAACGTGCCCATAAGCAAATACTTAAAGGCCTGTTACACATAAGATTGCCACCGGCATCAAACCTTTACAGTACTTTTAAATACCAGTATTTTGCTACCAACTTGTAATTTTCAAGATTATTTCCCCTCTTTGTGGCACTAATTAGGTAACAAATAAGAAATAGCATAGGTGCTATCTATAATATTAAATAACACTACGTCATTACTACGTTTTATATAGTTACTAAATGGTGAAGACCTATGACACCTAATTAGATCATAATTTGTCACCAAAGGAGACATGTCATTTCATAGAAAACATTTTTTTTTTATTTTAGGGCGACTAATAAGATAGAAAATTGGACTAAGGGTACTTACATACAGAAAGAAAGAAAGAAAGAAAATACGTTTATTTGCGGTAAACATGACGCAACAAAAAAGGAACACAAACACAAAAAGAAACAAGTTAGGGGAAAATATGCGTCACATCCACGCAAAACGGCCATCGCTCAGCATAATGCTGCAGCCCTATGCGAGACAGAGCCCCAGCGCTGGTTTTCAGCGACAGCCGGCGTTGACGTGATGACGTCAGCCGGTGCAGCACGCAATGTAATTTAAAAAAGAAACAAAATAAAAACAATATCTAAATCTAAAATGATTATTTAAGTACAATATTAAGAATGGCAACATTGCGTTCCATCGGCATCGACTCACACGCCGGGCGCCGTCGGATTTGTGTTATCTGTGCGCGCAGCTGTCAAAAAACTATTTGTTTACATAGATTGTAATACATTGACATTACAATAAACACTGATGTGTCGGTACTTTTATTTTTTTATAAATAAGTACGACTAAATACAAAAGTACGTCGTGATAATTTTTCATTACTTTGTCGCCAAGTGAAGGCTAAAGTAATTTTTGGTATTATTTACCACATTCTTATTAGATTACGGAATTTATAAATATTAGGTGTTTACCTATGAAATTGGAGATTGGTATGAAAATTTTAAAATATAAATGTTGCAAATTTTTTTATTTCAGCTACTGCTATTTTTATCAAAGTACTGGACTCAAATTATCTATACAATTTTGCCATTTTGATGACAGTTTGTTTATTTATTTACGATAGCAATAATCGATAAAATTTAGCAAATCTGTAAGAAGCTGACAGTTCTTTTTTATCCTATTTGTTGATTCTTTCTTTTTTTTCCTGTAGATTCCATCATAAAAATATTTTTGAACATATCTGAATTTTTCATTAAGAGGATTTCCTCAACCAGAAAGAAAACAGGCGTGACGACAACATGACGTTAGAGCAATGATTTCTTACATTGAAATAAATATCAACTACTTGTATGTCCCTATGTTTTCCTTTTTGATGATACATTAACTTTATAAGCACTTGAGTCCTCAAAAAATTCTCAATATTGTCTATGTAGACCGCTGTCAACAGAGGCCTAGTGTACAAATTTGACAACTAATCATGAAAAAAAAACATGGGACACAGTATGTAGCCTTTTTATTCAGTTTGTGAAATATCTTTTATATTGGTCCGATATTGGAGGAGGAAATAGGCGCGAGCCAAACCTCGAATTATGACTTTTTACTTAGGCTATTCAGTCGGATCTGCTGTTGTCCTTATCGCACGAATTAGAGGGCGGGGCGCTCGCAGAGTGACAGCGATAGTTTCTTCAAGTACCTAATTTTCAAAAGTCTCTCCGCCCGCATATCCTCTTAACTATGTTATTAAGTGGACTGGGCCGTCATTACATACCTAGTATAATTGTCGTTCTTGCGAGTGCTTTTTAAATGCACTTTGTTTCTAATTCTTTTATTTTATCTGCCTAGGTATGGAAGCTGTATTCGCACGAAGTAAGAGAGGGGCTGTAGTAATCGTGTTGGATGGCCACAATTTTTCCCGCCACTTCGTCAGCGGGTTGAAGACCCGATGGTTCTGCTCTACTCATCATTCTAAAGGCTGTAAGGCTGTGATTTTTACACTGGAGAACACAATTGTAAAAGTTAACAATAATCATAACCATTATTAGGTAGAAAACCTATAACCTAACCTAACCTACCTTATCTAAACCTATTTAAAAAAAAAAACATTTTTAAAAGATGGACCCGCGTGGTGGATTATGGCATTCATGGCCCATTCCGTCTCACAGAGCGGAGACCAGCCCTCTAATTGCGTAACACACTATCAATCACAATTTGAATGATTTTGAAGCAAATTGCTAATCCATTGCTTCATTTGTTCGAAAAATTTGTCTGCTCAACAACATAAATAACGCAATGAATGTTGTTGAACTGTCAAAATGAAACCGATTCCAACTGTAAGTGTGTTACGCATTTGCTCGGCTGTGTACCAGCAGTGGGAACATTATAGGGTAATCGCCTATAGGTAAGCATAAACAAAAAAAAATTTAGACGTTTAGAATCACCCACCTCTATCGTCGTTGGTTGCATATTATTTTCCTTACCTTCAGTGTTGCTATTGTTACTTTTTTTTATATAAATTACTTTTTATTTTGTAAAAATCATTTTCTACATTAACAATTTTACATGTATGGGATTACAATAAGTAATTAGATTGTTTATTTCCTACTTTTGTGTCTTTAGTTTTTTGCATTGTTTTTTTGTAAGAAGATTAATTTTCTCTTTTCTTTGTGTCAAATTCATTGCATCGAATAAATACACGTACCAAAATGTTTCGGTGTTACCAGACTCTTGACTGTGTATAGGCTAGATTGTGATATTTTTTAAAATTAAGAACTTGGTTTGGCTTTCAAAAAAACATAAACAAAATGAAATAATTGAATTTTTAACTTAAACCCTATTTGATGCCCACATAATTGTAATAGTCCTCCAGACTGAATTTCGGCTATGCCAGCCAGTCAATATTATAGTGCGCAAGTGTGTGCGCAGACACAGGTGCACTCTCTCCCACACGTTTAGCCGTTGATCCTGCGCCTAATCTCTCTCCAGTCGTGTCGGATTGCCGTCCCATCGGGCTGTGAGAGTGAGGGAAGAGAGAGACATAATTATAAATGGTATGGTAACCCACCTGTTTGCAAAATGTACCCATTTTGTGCCGTACTGATTTAAAGACGCCAAATACGCCAAATGAGACATACCAGCTTTGCGCTGGGATGGCGACGTATCTGCGATGCTTCTGGTATTACACACGAACTTAGGCTTATTTGCTCCAAAGGCCGAGCAAGAATTTTATTTCTAACGAAAAATTAATAGGTACCATCGACAAACGCAGGCTTTTCCAATTTTGAAACAAATGTTTTGTGCCGTTCTGTCTTTCTATTGGTGGACGTGAACAAAAAACCATAATGGCAGGGTTTCTTCAATGAATCAGTGTATACAAAAAGCCACTTTAAGGTGTAAACGCGTCCATTTTGTCGATAGTACCTATCTAAACTAATATTATAAAGAGGTGAAATTATTGGATTGACAATCCTATAATCTGCAGTGGAACATCACAGGCTCTTGATAATAACCCCACTGCCGTATCTCTACGTTGACGTCGTGGTCGGGCTTGCGTGCTCCGAACTGTAGGTCTGTGCCGGTAGAGTTTACTTTGCCGGAACAGATCTAGCAGCATGTGGCGAGCTGTTGGGCAGTAGCGACCCCACGGATCCTATCTCCCGGGAGAAGACTTGTTCTTCAACTTTGGCTTGCCTTAATTAACCGGCTGGAGTGCAGGAGATTCGCAAGAGCAAACGTGCTCGGAGGAAAGAAGTATTTCTGTAAGATGCTGGTAGGGATCTTGACCGTACTTCCGGGATTGTCCTGATAGCTGTGGAATACCTCTCGACGCCTCATAAGCACCTCAGAACATGTTTCCCCCTTGTCGCTACGACACTATGTGCTAGCGACCGTTTTCGGGGGCCCAGTATTGATTGTGCAAATTAACCCCGCCATTATTTTATATAAAACATTGATCAGGCAGGGGCTATAGTCTTTCCATAGTTCTAGCCACCCAAACCAAATAATCCAATATATTGTTTCCTTAACCTGCAATAGTCCTTCACCAACCGGGGGTTGTCCTTGGGAGCACTCGAATAATACGAATAGGGATAATCGCCGGTTGGTGCCTCGTTTAATTAAAAACGTCTAACGGGCCTCTGCGAGTTGGCTTCGGCTCCTCGTACGCCTTCCAAAGGTCCGGGAACTGTCAAGAGACGTAAAAATGATAATATTAAGCAGATCGGATTACTATCGCTGAGGTGTCAAAGAATATGTTTGTTTTATGGTAGGTATAATTGACTTCCCCGCCGACGTAGTTGCGAGCAGATCCTAGTATATTATATTCACAACTCATTAACTTTTATTTTATTTCCAGAGGCTGTATTCACATATTCTAAGAGAGGCGCCCGTATGATTCTTCTAGCTGGGTACCGATTCTCTCGCCATTGTTTCTTGGGGGTCAAGACGAGGTGGCATTGTGGCACTCACCATAATAAGGGCTGTCGAGCGAAGATATTAACTATCAGTGACGAGTTAGTCAGAATAGATAATACACATAACCATCCAATTGTGGGTTAACGTTTAATTTCCCCATTAACCCTCGTTCTCGAGGTAACCCAGAATAATACGGTCTAGTCCATGACCAAAAAAACCTTACGTCTATAGTTGTCGCGTTTTAGCGTGGCAGTAGCGGTCTTGCTATTATATACCGTTACCCTCGTATCTCTCCGTAGGAACCCAAACAATAAACATGTGTTGTTTTTCGTGGTTTCGTGGTTACCGACCGTTGGGGTAGACGTGTTCTTGAGTGGAGACCGCGAATCGGCAAACGTAAGGTAGGACGCCGTCAGGCTAGGTGGAGCGCCGATCTTCGCAGGGTGGCTGGTAGTAGCTGGATGTGAGTTGCCGAGAATCGAGCTGAATGGCTGTGGACTGTTGTAGGCTGATGATGATGGTTTTTCGTTATTGCATCACGATAGATAGTGATTCAGGACGTTAACGGACTTCAAGTTTTTGAAATAAAAATGCTAGAAAATGTAGGTAGGTCAATGACCGCTATAGATGCTAAAACACGACAACTAGCATACTAGCTTGTGTGATTGTGAATTTGTGTTTGTTTGATGAAGAAAATATAGACCTCTTGAAAAAAAATATGCTTTCTTTTATTGATTATATAATAACACATCATTACCGTCACACACTGTTAACGCAACTTGTAAAGTTGTCAAAAACCCAGTTGTATCTAATATTTTCGATCACATGTTCTGTAGGTAGTCTAAATAATAACAGCCGCACGGGTTGATCGAAGGTTAAGCTACGCTTGCCGCCATCGGTTCGTGGATGGGTGACCATACATTACGTATCGAGATCCCTCCGTGCCTCGGAAAGCACGTTAAGCCGTTGGTCCCGGCTGTCATTTGTTATCTTTGATAGTCGTTGCGTGTAGTCAGAAGTCCAATAGTCTGACAACCAGTCTTACCAAAGGGTATCTTGTTACTCAGTAACTGGTTTATGGATGTCAGATAGGCAGTGGTATTCAGCTACATCCGGTTAGACTGGAAGCCGATCCCAACATATATTAGTTGGGAAAAGGCTAGGCAGACTGATGTATGTACTGTAGGCGGAAATTGAAATCTTTGTTTTTTTACAGAGCCAGTGTTCGCTCGATCCAGGCACGGAGGCCGTATGATTATAGTTGCTGGGTACACGTTCATCCGGCACCGCAGCAATGGAGTCAAGACTAGGTGGTACTGCAACATGCACACCAGGTCCTGCAGAGCAGTCCTCTTCACTATTGAAGACGAGATTGTTAAAATTAATAATGAGCATAATCACTGATTCAGGAACACTCTCATCTGTGATGTTTTGGTCAATTAATTAAATACACCGGTATAAGAATATTTTTGCTGTTTGAATATTTCTTAGAGCGTTTTTCAATGTCATATGTGGCGCCCTGAAATAGTAATAAGTTTGCAAATAATAAAAACAATTAAGTTAGAACTCATCATCATAGATGAAAGAAAGGAGGATGGCCAAATCATACCTGACTACAAGGCGGTGGCGTTCCGATATTATTATCAACCTCTTAAGGGGTCATTGGACTCATCATTATGACTTTTACTATTGGATCAAACCTAAAATCGCAAAAAAATCTGCTTATTTCTACATTTTGACGAGTTATGCGAATATAAATGTAGGGAACAACTCATTTCTTTTTCGTGATTTCAGGTTGGGTCCCATAATAAAAGTTGTTCATAATGCTGAGTACAAAGACCCCTTAAGAGGTAGCCCGTTATTTAAGTTACACCTTGTATAAGAAAGACAGTTATTTTTTAAGATCTTAAAAAAATTGAAACCAGAAAAAAGAACTCTGATTCATTTCACATATGAAATGATTTAATTTTTAATGATAATAATTATATTCACGTTTTTCTGAATAGTTATTAAAAGTAATTAAATTCTATAAATACTTAGGTATCAAATCATCTAGTACTGTTTGTATGTATTAGATTCATGTCGTAAAAAATAATTATGTGCGTTCATAGTATCAGCATTATGTTCAGTAGGGTACAACGGAACGTTACATATATCATGACGTGCGCCAATGATTGACACCCGGCGATCATTTCCATTGTTGTTGTTGTTAATTGCGAATATTGCGATACGTACAGGGGGCAATCTACCACCTCTTAAAGCAATATTATTTTAATGTTACTTTAGTGTGAGAAAGAGATAAAGCTATACAGGACGTCTAGCTCCATTTCTTTCCTATACTGAAGTAACATTAAAAGAACACTGCTTGAAGAGGTGGTGGTCTAGCTCCTGAACAAATAGAAATGAGATCGCTAGTTAGCCTCCTGGCTTATCGCTAACTATCCTTTTGAGTTTTGCCGTAGTCAGGTAAAAACTGTATATTGTCAGCCTATCATTAAATATACTGTTTTATTGACTCTAGCCTCAAAAGTATTTTTGCGTAATAACGCAAATATGATATATTAAATAGCCAAGATATTTTAATAAAAATATCTTGGCTATTTAGATATTATTTTTGAACGGGATGGTTTTTACTACATAAAAAGAATCCAGTCTCACTACATTTAGTTTCTGTACGTGTAAAATGTAAGTCCGGTACCTACAGCTTTTATAGGAATTTGGCCATTGTTCTTTTGTTCTAATAGAATGATCATGTACTTTTTGATTACAATAAAATGGTACATTTCCTATTTTGTCGTTCTTTATTTATTTATAGTCTCTATATCACTTAAATACGGTAAAGAACCTATTGAATAGAAATTTGTCATCGTCATTTTTCTACAAAATTATTTAGCTGAACATAAAAAGCCTCAGTTCATCATCTGCCTAGGATTTTTCTATGTTGGGGTCGGCTTCCAGTCTTACCAGATGCATTGCTGAATACCAGTTTTATATAGAGCGACTGCCTATCTGACCTCTACAACCCAGTTACTGGATTGTTACCCAGTAATTAGTCAATAAGTCAGTCAAGGCAGTCTTATCAAGATCGTGATCGATACTATTTGCAACCAACTATATAATATTTGCAGCTAAAATCAAAAAAAATCTCAGATCACAAACCTCTTAGTAATATATTAATGGAGTCATTTTAAATAAAGTTAATAAAATAAATAAATATCTCGGACTTCTCGGAACAATCACATTCGCCAAAAACATACGGGTACAAAAACGTATTCCGAGGCGCGCACAAGCCTAACACTTTATAGAAAAAAAACAATGATACACGAGGGAGGAAAATTTTATAACTCACTACCAAAATATATAAAAAATACACAATCGTTATTACTATTTAAAAAACTACTGAAATGCCACATCTTAAAAGGTTCTAATTCAACCAACAGCCTTTCCCAAAGTGGGCGATAACGCCCCCTTGTGGGCGCTGCAGGCCTAAAGGGCGGCAGTAAGAGGCTCAGGAAAAAAATGGGGGCGTTGTGTAGAGACATAGGAGGCGATTTGTAATTTCATCTAGGTAGTGGTTTTTAAGTAGGTGAAAAAATGGGGGCGCAAAAAAATAATTTATTCTCAAAGTGGGCAGTAGACAAAATAAGTTTGGGAACACCTGAACTAATATAATTCATTTGCCTCAAGTGTAAACGAGTCTTTAGATTTCAAACATAAAAACAAACATAAGGGCGGGAGCACACGATGCGTTGCGGCGGCGGCGAAGCGCCGGAGCGGTGTCGCTGCGTCGTCTTACCTAGAAATATCTGTGGCATGTCACACGATGCGTTGCGGCGCCGCACCGCACAGACACCGGAATTGCAACCCGCGAGACGAGGTGGGGAGGGGTGAATGCGTTGTGACGTCGGAGCGGCACCGCTCAGTTATTTACGATCCATTTTTATTAACACTGTCCAACACTGCTAGACCGCCGGCGGTGCCACTGCGACATAACAACGCTGCGGCGCTGCAACGCATCGTGTACTCCCGCTTTAACGACTCACCGCATCGAGTGGCGGTAGACAATACAGCACTTTTACCTTCTTTTATATTCGTAATGTTAACACTGCAAATAAGCTCTTGTTACTCCTGGACAACAAATGTTTAAATCAAGTAATTTTTAGTATTTATTTCTGTACGAGTGATTTGTAATCTTTAGAAATAAATGAATTCAAACCGTATACCCCTTGGTAAGACTCGAAAGCCTTAGTTCTCCGTCATTAAAGGTTCAATTCAGTTTCAGTGCCTAAATTTTTTTTTCAGGACCAGTTTTCACTCTATCTCAAAAAGGGACCCGTATTATAATATATGCTGGGTACCGATTCTCCCGTCACCGCGACACAGGATGCAAGACTCGTTGGTTTTGCTCGACAAACCATAATAAAGGGTGCAGGGCAGTTATATTTACTGTCGGAAATGAAATTATTCGCGTAAATAATGAGCATAACCATCATGCTGTTGTAGAAAAACTTGGCCCAGTTCTAAGTATAGTATAGCATTTTGTGTGATCGTCTATACTTTTATTTCGATTTTTACATATTGATGTATCATTTTATATAATGTGGAAAAAAACTGTTCGATCCGTGAGGGTGTTGTTAAGTATCGTGTTAAGAATGTATACATAAGGTCATTTTCTAAAAAAAAAATCCAGAACTTTGTTTTAATTGGGAATTTCACCTGGTGTGACACGAAGCGTGGCGGTCCTCGGGAAGCGGTTCAAATCATAGTAAAAATTACTCTTCTTTATGAAATTGGGGTAATTTTAGTGCTAAAAAAGTGTATTTTAAATAAAAATACCTTTTTTATTTTCAATAATAAAAAGATTTATTTTTATTTTTTGCATAATTATGTTATTGCTATAGTGTTTTTATACATTTTTGTTGTTGTTGTTTGAAACTGGGTCTAGTTGCCTATAGGGGTAAATAGACTAACTGCCAAAAACTTGTTAGCAGTTTTGGGTTTGGGGTTTTGGGTCTTGAGGATGCATTTCGAACCCTCCACATTCTTCTTCGTAGCATGTCATTGGCAAATATCATTAGGGGTCCCCGAAACGATCAATTGCCATCAATTTCTAATGCAAAGCGATTTACAACATAATAATATTGCCAATCGCTTCAATTGCATTTAGTAGACGATCAATTTGCACACCAGTGTGTATCAATCACGTAAAAATTATAAAACCTTTTATAAAAGAGGTAACATTTTTGCACACATCTGTGCAGGGCAGCTCAGTCGCGCGCTGTTTAGTAGTGTAGTAACATGTTTTTGATTTATTAAACTCGAAAGTAAAATTTTACTATCGCATACTTTTTCAGTCAGTCAAGTCAGTGTTAAAGGTTAGCCAAATAATCAATGAAAAAAATGCCGTTTAGGGCTGGTTGACTAACTTTTTGCGGGGCAGGTTGACTGACAAGAGATGTTATAGAAAAAGTTTGTCCCTTAATTATTTTTGACAAAAGAAGCTTTATTAAAACACAAGAAATAAAGACCAATACGTAAAAAGTTAGTCAACTAGCCCCGAGTTCCCCTACTACTCGTAAAAGCCACCACTACTCAGGCCCAGCTGGTACCAAAAGGTTCAATACAAGATACAAGATTCAATGTCCTTTTTTAGTTAACCTGTGCTGTCCCATTGCTGGGCAAGAACTCGCTTATATTTAATGTATGATAATGTATAAATACTGTTACAAGGAAATATATGTTTTTTCGGAAATAAACTTGGTGATATTAATGGGCATACCTATTACTATAGACGGTGTTGTTCAGTACCCTATGTACGCTGGAATGTAAATCTACGCGAGATATATATTTTTTTTGATTGTGGCATACTAGTATTTAAAACATAATTCTGTCTCTGTCACCTTCAAACGATTGATAGAAACAGAGCGATGCTTTAAACAAAATGATTCACCAATATTTTCCATCATTATGTTTTTTTCAGGTCCAGTGTACACTCTATCTCAAAAAGGGGCCCGTATTATACTATACGCTGGGTACCGATTCTATCGTCACAGTGACACCGGATGCAAGACTCGTTGGTATTGCTCAACGCACCATAGGAAAGGGTGCAGGGCAGTTATATATACGGTTGAAAATGAAATTGTTAGCGTAAATAATAAGCATAACCATCATGCTGTTGTAAAAAAACCAAGACTCGGCCAAGTTCGTACGGTCACACAAAATGCTTACCTATAGCATTTTGTGTGATCATTCAAGCCTAATCATTTGATAAATATACTTTTATTTAAATTTTTACATTTCGATGTATCATTTTATATAATACGTAAAAAACTTTGTCTGATTCGTGAGGGTGCTGTTAAGAATTGTGCTAAGAGTTTATTCATGTGGTCCTATTCTAAAATAAAGGAATAAAATACCCAGCATTTAAAAAAAATATTTTATTCTTTTTTGTATATTGGCACCTTGTTTTTGTATAATTAAATTCGTGTTATCATTTAATTGTGCTTTGGTGTGTTGTCTTATGTGTGCACTGAATAAATGTTTTATCTATCTTATCTATCCAAGGGAATTTTACCATGGGGCATTCCCACGCCCCATGGTAAAATTCCCTTGCACACGCTTAGACACTTTCACACTTTAGACAAGTTTTAAGTAGTTTGTGTCTTATAACCTCTCTTCATAATTTGCTAAATTTATTATTATAACTGGAGGTTAAAATAAATACAAAAAGGTTAAAAACATGCTTATAAGAATTTCAAACAAATTTGTTTTTGTAATATCGACCTACTTTACAATAAACTTTTAACGTTACATTCAAGTAAATAGCACTAAAAATATTGTGGTTTTACATTAGGTTAATAGACTGACCTGTAAAATATACTTCATATATAGTCTTCAGCTCTAAAATGATCAGAACACAAACATTAATGTTTTGCGACTCAAATGCTTGCAACGTAGCTATTTACCACTGCTTGCGAAGTTATCCGTTTTTAGTGAATTCATGAACACCTTCGTTCCTGCATATACTACCTAATGTCGCAATACTGATTCACTGACTGATGCATTATTACTATCTACTGTAGAATATTCCTGACGAACGGATATCACTAAAATAATATATAAGTAGATTGTAACACCGGATTTCACATTCATCATCTAACTATATATTTTTTTTATGACCATAGATAATAAGGAGGCCTAAACATGAAGTTTATTTTTCTGTTTACATTACTTATTTAATTATTTATTCCCCTTGTAACTAAGTTAGACAGGTTGCATTACCTAATGCGATGGTACGGTTTCATATAATGAATTTATTATTATAATTATTTACAGCTTAAAATTATTAAGAACTTTTACCTTTTTAGAAGCTAGTCTTACCACAGACGGACGCCATGTTATTCTGTTTACCAAGCGTTGCAGGTGCGCCCTCTAGCAGTATAAATTGTTATTAACGTTCCTTTTTTTAATATTAAATGTATAGTTTTGACTTTATTACTATTTTATTATACCTATAGACCCCTACTCCTACCTACCTTTGCTACCCTTACTTCATTTAAGGTTCAAATCAGCTCAGTATCTAAATTTTTTTTTCAGGACCAGTTTTAACTTTATCTCAAAAAGGCACCCGTCTTATACTATACGCTGGGTACCGATTCTCCCGTCACCGTGATAGAGGATGCAAGACTCGTTGGTATTGCTCGACAAACCATAATAAAGGGTGCAGGGCAGTTATATTTACTGTTGGCAATTAAATTATTCGCGTTAATAATGAGCATAACCATCATACTGTTGTATAAAAACTTGGCCCAGTTGCAGTTGCCCGGTGACATCTCGGGAAACTTGTAACGTAACCAGCGCCAAGTTCTGGGCGTGGAATACGCGCGACATGAACTTATCATGATGACACACAAAAAATGGTCTTATAATGTTTTTATCAACTGCACTCAACGTAAATTATTTTGTGTTCTTGAATCAACATACCATACTGTACAATGTAAACAATACTCGTATTATGAGAGATGTAAAAACAAAATATGATGACAGCAGAGAATGACCGAAAGTGTTGTTTGTTAAAGTAACATTATTTACCCAAAGAAAATGTATTTATGATGTTATTTCGTGCAAATATTATCTATAACGATATAATAACTACATTTAAATGAATATTCATCCTTTTACCGTCAATTAGACACAAAAACATTCGGAGAATCATTCGCGCCAAACGTCATTTACGAAACGTGATTTATTAACTTTTTTTTCAAGTTTCAAAACGATATGTTTGGTTTAGAATCTTTTAGTTGACGAAAATATCCATCAGACCATAGAGTAAAACTGCCATACAGGATATGAGCCCTTATTAATTTATAAGTAATAATAGAGATTTAAGCTGCGTGTATCGGGTGGTTCAGATTCAAATCCGTTCAGTACCTAAGTTTTTTTTTTTCAGGACCTGTATTCACTCTATCTCAAAAAGGGACCCGTATTATAATATATGCTGGGTACCGATTCTCCCGTCACCGCGACACAGGATGCAAGACTCGTTGGTATTGCTCGACCAACCATCATAAAGGGTGCAGGGCAGTTATATTTACTGTTGGAAATGAAATTATTCGCATAAATAATGAGCATAACCATCATACTGTTGTATAACAACTTGGCCCAGTTGCAGTTACTTGGCGTTGTGTGATCATTCAGGCCTGATGGTAGAGGAGCTCAGAGGAAATTTTGAAATAAGCATCCCTCGTGTAGTTCGACGATGTTCTAATTTTGCTACTTTCAAGTGTTTAATATTTCCAAATGAAAACATCTGAATACCGACAAATCTACTCAAAAGGGCCAGCTTCCAAATCAAATAGGAAACAATGCTATTTGATTCTTTAATTTAGAGATAAATGCAAAATTATTGGGTACTTTTCTAAATCAATGAAGTATCGTTATATTTCCCAATCGGCTCCATCAATCCGTCAGATATTTTTATATTTACTATCAAAACATGTTAGACTATTGAAAAGAATAATTTTTATTCGCATAAATGCATTAAGCATTTAAAAAAAGTGTGCAATATAAAATGATTTTTGTTGCTTTTTAGATAATTATCTTATTGCTGTAGTCCTTTGTGTTCCTTTCAGATCTTACAAGTTGTTTTTATACTTATACGTAGATAGGGGAGACCGGTGCTGGTTGCATAAAGGGGTAGGCAGACTAACTGCCAAAAACTCGAGTCTTGGGTCATCTAATCACACTCGAGGATGCATTTCAGTACCCTTGACAAACTTCTTCTTAGCTTAGATTTTTGCACACATTCGTGCAGGGCATCTCATTCGCGGGCCGTTTAGTAGTACGTAGTAGTAACATATTTTTGAAAATTTTACTATCGCCTACTTTTTGTTGTTAAGCCTACAGATTTATGGTGAATTACTTTTGTAAAAATACAAAATTTCGCTTAAGGACCCTGGACCCTGACAAGTGATGATTTAATTATTGTAAAACCTAATAGCATATTGCAAAAGTCACAAAGTTTATTATTTAGCTCACGCAACAATCCGCCCGGTACCGTAACGTTCGTGCGGATTGTTACATACCACAGTGTTTTTTGCAAATCGAAGCCAGTGCTAAGGGTTAGCCAGGTAATCAAAGAGAAAAATGTCGTTTAAGGTTGGTTCACTAACTTTTTGCGGGGCAAGTGGACTGATAAGAGATGTTATCAAAGAAATTTGTCACAGTCATTTTTCAAAAAAGGAGGGGTAAAACGGTGGTAAAACCTTTTGTCATCCAATATGACACTTTAAAATAATAAAGATACGTGATAAAATTAAAAGCTAGACAAGAAAATGAGACTAAAATTGGTCTGTCAAATAATAAAAAGTTTTTTTTTTTTGTTGTGAACGTTCTAACTTTAGAATATGTTTAAGTTGTTTACTTTTTAAGGCTTAGGTATTGAAAGGAAATATTGTTTAATTACTCATCCCTTCTCATGGTTTACACTTTCATAATTACTGCTTACTTATTTACTACATAAGTGAACCTACCCCGGTCTCCAGGACTGGTAGGTTGATTAAGATTATTCTGCAAAATCCAATAAATAACAATAACTACGATATAAAAATTAATTTATCATGCTAATGGTGTCTCTATCAAATAAAAACATAGTTATACGTGTGAATTATTAAAACATAAGAAATAAAGACCAAGAAGTGAAATGTTAGTCAATCAACCCCGAGTTCCCCTACTACTCGTAAAAGCCACCACCGTTCAGGCCCAGCTGATACCAAAAGGTACCAGACAAGATTCAATGTTAATTTTTAGTTAAGCTGTGCTGTCCCACTGCTGGGCAAAGGTCTCGCCCATATTTTTCGAGTCGCCTTTATGTGTGGCCCTCTCCGGCCAATCTGGCAAGAACTTGAGTATATTTAGTGTATGAAAATGTATAAATACTGTTACAAGGAAATATATATTTTTTTCGGAAATAAACTTGGTGATTTTAATGCACATACCTATACAAGGTGCAACATAAATAACACACAACCTCAAGAGATCATTGCACTCATCATTATGAACAACTTTTACTATGGGACCAAACCTGAAATCGCGAAAAAAACAGCTGTTCCCTACATCTTGACGACTTATGCGAACATAATTGTAGGAAGTAGCTGATTTTTTTGCGATTTCAGGTAAGGGGTCATCCCTTAAGAGGTTGTGCAATAATTATCTTACACCTTGTATATAGACGATGTTGTTCAGCATCATAAGCTGGAATGTAAATCTGCGCGAGATGCTTTTTTTTATTGTGGCATACTAGTATTTGAAACATTATTCTGTCTCTGTCACCTTCAAACGATTGATAGAAGCAGAACGATGTTTTAAACAAAATTATTTACCACTGTTTTCCATCACTTACGATTCAAATCAGTTTATAAAATCAAATAATTTATTGGTTTGCAAACATAGGTTACATAGATGTTTTATTATAAGAGTCCTCCATGTTCTACCGTCACATGATATTCAAAGATATGTTTTATAATTATAAATAACAATTAGGAAAATCAAATAATAAAAAAACACAAATTAATGTCAAATCGTTTGAAGTACAGTAAAATGGCATCAAGGTTCCAGTGATAAAAAAAAAATTAATACCTAAGTTTTTTTCAGGTCCAGTGTTCACTCTATCTCAAAGAGGCACCCGTCTTATACTATATGCTGGGTACCGATTCTCCCGTCACCGTGAAAGAGGACGCAAGACTCGTTGGCATTGCTCGACACACCGGAATAGAGGGTGCAAAGCAGTTATATTTACTGTTGGCAATGAAATTGTTAGCATAAATAACAAGCATATCCATCAAGCTATTGCAAAAAATCTTGGCCCAGTTCTTACGATCACACAAAATGCTATATTACACGCATAGCATTTGGTGTGATCATTCGGGCCTAATCATTTGATAAACATGCTTTATTTCAATTTTTACATTTTGATGTATCATTTTATACAACATGTAAAGAGAACTCTGTAAATAATAAGCATAACCATCATGTTGTAAAAAACATGGCCAAGTTCTTAGTATTGTATAGTAGTTAGACCACTACACTAATCATCATCATCATCATCACCTGCCTAGCCTTTTCCCAACTATATTGGGGTCGGCTTCCAGTCTAACCGGATGCAGCTGAATACCAGTATTTTACATGGAGCGACTGCCTATCTGACCTCCACAACCCAGTTACTGGGTAATACGATACCCCTTGGTAAGACTGGTTGTCAGACTTTCGGGCTTCTGACGACCCGTAACGACTGTCAAAGATCCACGAATGACAGCCGGGACCAACGGCTTTACATGCTTTCCGAGGCACGGAGGAGTCTCGGTATGTAAAGATGGTCACCCATCCACGGACCAACCTCGGTAAGCGTAGCTTAACCTGATGGATCGACCCATGCGGCTGTTATTATTTAGCCACGAGCTCTACACTAATCACGCACATGTTTTATACACCCTGCCCTACCCTGCCTAACCCATTGGGAACACAAGCGTTATGTTATGTTATGATGAGTTTAGTTAACGAACAAATCACCTACAGTTCTGCCTAACCATTTGGGGAATACAGGCGTGATGTTATGTCATGTGTAAAAACTGAGGACAATTAAAGATAATACGATAGAGAATTATTATTCTCTATCGAAAAACAAAAGTGACACCATATTCAGGTTATAGGTTTGTGCCTGCTATACCAAATAGATTATAATGCTTGTTTTCCTCTTTTCAGTCGTGTTTTTGCAGTCAGGTTTTTTGTTTTTTAAATAATTTGTTTTATTTCAAGCGTTTTAGTTTTATATGACGGGGAAGGTACATTTCTCTAGTTATCATCAGCCATATTTTAACTACTGTGGGCATACTATGGGTAGTGTTGGTTATTGAACAATAGAAAAACCATTTGCAGTTCAAATCAAATTATAATTTACGTTCAAATTAATCACAGTAGCAATTCACACACTGTAGGTATACGACACAATTATACGGAACGCGCGACAGTTTCTAAACGTGTTCACTGCTCGACAGCCACCGACAAACTCTGCCTAAAGAGACTGTCGGCGAGAGTTATGTTGCAGACTCTGTCGAGCACCGCTTAGTGGCGCTGGCGTCCCAAATAGTCAAACGACGACTAACGTATTTCCGACATGTATAATTGGAATTGATTCAATTTTAGTTTTTATTTGATACAAATATTGTTGTAATTTAAAAAAAAAAGTCCCACCCTTTTTTATTTCCTGATGCATTATATAAATATTATATAGCCTATGTCACTCGAGGAATCTAACGACACCTCATAGATACTGGTTGTTTTGTTTTGTTAAAAGTAACTATTTATGTACTAATTACTGAACCTGACTTGATTTCCGTACGTCTTTTTGGGTGACCACTGAAAATCAGCGCTGTGCTGTGGGTCCCTCATAGCACAGCATCATGCTGAGTGGAAGCCTTCTTTTCACAGTTATGACGTGCAGCTGCTGACTATATCTGTTTTGAGCTCGTGATTATAATGTGGATCTATTTTCTTTTATTTTTAATATTATTCTTATTGTTTTGTATGCACGTGTTTCTGTGACAAATAAACCTATTTTTCTTTCTTTCTTTTTTTCATATGTTAAAATCCATCAAGCCGTTTAGGCTACAAAGCGCACCAAAGAAATAGACATACATACAGATGTACATATATACTCTCGGAAAATATAACCCTCCTGGGGCAGTCGGGTAAAAATTACACCCTTTTTCTTTACACAGGTCCAGTTTTCACTCTATCTCAAAAAGGGGCCCGTATTATACTATATGCTGGGTACCGATTCTGCCGTCCTGTGACACAGGATGCAACACTCGTTGGTATAGCTCGACAAACCATAATAAAGGGTGCAGGGCAGTTATATTTACTGTTGGCAATGAAATTATTCGCGTTAATAATGAGCATAACCATCATGCTGTTGTATAAAAACTTGGCCCAGTTGCAGCTGCCCGGTGACATCTCCGGAAACTTGTTACGTAACTAGCGACAAGTCCTGGGCGCGGAATACGCGCGACATGAACTTATCATGATGACACACAAAAAATGGTCTAATAATGTTTTTATCAATTGCACTCACTTAACGTAAATTATTTTGTGTTCTTGGATCAACAGACCATACTGTACAATGTAAAAAATACTCGTATTATGAGAGATGTAAAAATAAAATATGATGACAGCAGAGAATGGCCGAAAGTGTTGTTTGTTAAAGTAACATTATTTGCCCAAAGAAAATGTATTTACGATGTTATTTCGTGCAAATATTATCTAAAACGATGTAATAACTACATGTAAACGAATATTCATCCACTTACCGTCGATTAGACACGAAAACACTTAATTTTCGATCAAAAACATACGGAGAATCACTCGCGCCAAACGTCATTTACGAAACGTCATTTTTTTCTTTTTTCCTTTCAAGTTTCAAAACGATATTTTTGGTTTAGAATCATTTAGTTAACGAGAATATCCATCGGACCATACAGAGTAAAACTGCCGTACAGGATATTAGGCCTTATTAATTTGTAAGTAATAACAGATTATTATATAATAGATTTAAGCTGCGTGAATCGGGTGGTGCAGGTTCAAATCCGTTCAGTATCTAAGTTTTTTTTCAGGACCTGTATTCACTCTATCATAAAAAGGGACCCGTATTATAATATATGCTGGGTACCGATTCTCCCGTCACCGCGACACAGGATGCAAGACTCGTTGGTATTGCTCGACCAACCATCATAAAGGGTGCAGGGCAGTTATATTTACTGTTGGCAATTAAATTATTCGCGTAAATAATGAGCATAACCATCATACTGTTGTATAACAACTTGGCCCAGTTGCAGTTACTTGGCGTTGTGTGATCATTCAGGCCTGATGGTAGAGGAGCTCAGAGGAAATTTTGAAATAAGCATCCTTCGTTTAGTTCGACGATGTTCTAATTTTTTTTTTTTTTGAACTTTCTAACTTTAGAATATGTTTAAGTTGTTTACTTTTTAAGGCTTAAGTATTGAAAGGAAAAATTGTTTAATTACTCCAGTACATAACAATAGCTACGATATATTATGACATAAGTGTAAATTAATTTATCATGCTAATGGTGTGTCTATCAAAAAAGACATAGTTAGACGTGTGAATTATTAAAACATAAGAAATAAAGACCAATAAGTGAAAAGTTAGTAAATCAGCCCCGAGTTCCCCTACTACTCGTAAAAGCCACCACCGCTCAGGCCCAGCTGGTACCAAAAGGTACCAGACAAGATTCAATATTCTTTTTTATTTAACCTGTGCTGTCCCACTACTGGGCAAAGGTCTCGCCCATATTTTTAGAGTTACCTTTATGTGTGGCCCTCTCCGGCCAATCTGGCAAGAACTTGGCTATATTTAGTGTATGAAAATGTATAAATACTGTTACAAGGAAATATATATATTTTTTTCGGCAATAAACTTGGTCATTTTAATGGACATACCTACACAAGGTGTAACATAAATAACGCACAACCTCAAGGGATCATTATACTCATCATTATGAACAACTTTCACTATGGGACCAAACCTGAAATCGCGAAAAAAAATCAGCTATTCCCTACATCTTGACGACTTATGCGAACATAAATGTAAAAAGCAGCAGATTTTTTGCGATTTCAGGTTTGATCTCATACTAAAAGTTGTTCATAATGAGGAGTACAATGACCCCTTAAGAGGTTGTGCATTAATTATGTTACACCTTGTATATAGACGATGTTGTTCAGCACGGTAAGCTGGAATGTAAATCTGCGCGAGATGCTTTTTTTTGTTGTGGCATACTAGTATTTAAAACATTATTCTGTCTCCGTCACCTTCAAACGATTGATAGAAGCAGAACGATGTTTTAAACAAAATTATTTATCACTGTTTTCCATCACTTAAGATTCAAATCAGTTTATAAAATCAAATAATTTATTGGTTTGCAAACATGGACTACATAGATGTTTTATTATAAGAGTCCTCCATGTTCTACCGTCACATGATATTCAAAGATATGTTTTATAATTTTAAATAACAATTAGGAAAATCAAATAATAAAAAAACACAAATTAATGTCAATTCGTTTGAAGTACAGTAAAATGGCATCAAGGTTACAGTGATAAAAAAAATTTTAATACATAAGTTTTTTTCAGGTCCAGTGTTCACTCTATCTCAAAGAGGCACCCGTCTTATACTATATGCTGGGTACCGATTCTCCCGTCACCGTGAAAGAGGATGCAAGACTCGTTGGCATTGCTCGACACACCAGAATAAAGGGTGCAAAGCAGTTATATTTACTGTTGGCAATGAAATTGTTAGCATAAATAACAAGCATATCCATCAAACTGTTGCAAAAAATCTTGGCCCAGTTCTTACGATCACACAAAATGCTATATTACACGCATAGCATTTTGTGTGATCATTTGGGCCTAATCATTTGATAAACATGCTTTATTTAAATTTTTACATTTTGATGTATCATTTTATACAACATGTAAAGAGAACTCTGTAAATAATAAGCATAACCATCATGTTGTAAAAAACTTGGCCAAGTTCTTAGTATTGTATAGTAGTTAGACCACTACACTAATCACGCACATGTTTTATACATCCTGCTCTATCCTGCCTAACCCATTGGGAACACAAGCGTTATGTTATGTTATGATGAGTTTAGTTAACGAACAAATCACCTACAGTTCTGCCTAACCGTTCGGGGAATACAGGCGTGATGTTATGTCATATGTAAAAACTGAGGACAATTAAAGATAATACGATAGAGAATTATTATTCTCTATCGAAAAACAAAAGTGACACCATATTCAGGTTATAGGTTTGTTGGCCTGCTATACCAAATAGATTATAATGCTTGTTTTCCTCTTTTCAGTTGTGTTTTTGCAGTCGGATTTTTTGTTTTATAAATAATTTGTTTTATTTCAAGCGTTTTAGGTTTATATGACGGGGAAGGTACATTTCTCTAGTTATCATCAGCCATATTTTAACTACTGTGGGCGTACTATGGGTAGTGTTGGTTATTGCGCAATAGAAAAACTAATAATTTACGTTCAAATTAATTGCACTAGCAATTCACACACTGTACGAGTTGGTATACGACACAATTATACGGAACGCGCGACAGTTTCTAAACGTGTTCACTGCTCGACAGCCACCGACAAACTCTGCTAAAAAGCCTGTCGACGAGCGTTATGTTGTAGACTCTATCGAGCACCGCTTGGTGGCGCTGGCGTCCCAATAAGTCAAACGACGACTAACGTATTTCCAACATGTATAATTGGAATTGATTCATTTTTAGTTTTTATTTGATACAAATATTGTTGTAATTTAAAAAAAAAAATGTCCCACCCTTTTTTATTTCCTGATGCATTATATAAATATTATATAGCCTATGTCACTCGAGGAATCTAACGACACCTTATAGTTACTGGTTGTTTTGTTTTGTTAAAAGTAACTATTTATGTACTAATCACTGAACCTGACTTGATTTCCGTACGTCTTTTTGGGTGACCACTGAAAATCAGCGCTGTGCTGTGGGTCCCTCATAGCACAGCATCATGCTGAGTGGAAGCCTTCTTGTCACAGTCATGACGTGCAGCTGCCGACTATTTCTGTTTTGAGCTCGTGATTATAATGTGGATCTATTTTGTTTTATTTTTATTATTATTCTTATTGTTTTGTATGCACGTGTTTCTGTGACAAATAAACCTATTTTTCTTTCTTTCTTTTTTTCATATGTTAAATTTCATCAAGTCGTTTAGGTTACAAAGCGTGCCAAAGAAACAGACATACATACATATAACCCTCCTGGGACAGTCGGGTAAAAATTACACCGTTTTCTTTACATAATAATGAGCATAACCATCATACTGTTGTAGAAAAACTTGGCCCAGTTCTAAGTATAGTATAGAATTTTGTGTGATCGTATATACTTTTATTTCGATTTTTACATTTTGATGTATCATTTTATATGTGTAAAAAACTGTCCTTTCCGTGAGGGTGTTGTTAAGTATCGTGTTAAGAGTCTATACATGTGGTCATTTTCTAAAAAAAAAAAAATCCCGAACTTTCTTTTAATGGGGAATTTCACCTGGCAATACACGAGGCGTGGCGGTCCTCGGGATGCGGTTCAAGTAATAGTAAAAATTACTCTTTTTTTTATATGTACGTGTAAATTATTAAAACAAAAGAAATATTGACTAAGAAGAGATCCGTTAATCAACCAGCCCCGGTCTCCTGCCACCACCGCTCAGGCCCAGCTGGTACCAAAAGTTACCAGACAAGTTCCTTTTTAGTTAACCTGTGCTGTCCCATTGCTGGGCAAGAACTCGCTTATATTCAGGGTATGAAAATGTATAAATACTGTTACAAGGAATTATTTTTTTTTTCGGAAATAAACTTGGTGATATTAATGAACATACCTATTACTATAGGCGGTGTTATTCAGCATCCTATGTACGCTGGAATGTAAATCTACGCGAGATGTTTTTTTTTGTTGTGGCATACTAGTATTTAAAACATAATTCCGTCTCTGTCATCTTCAAACGATTGATAGAAACAGAGCGATGTTTTAAACAAAATGATTTACCAATATTTTCCATCATTAAGTTTTTTTCAGGTCCAGTGTTCACTCTATCTCAAAAAGGGGCCCGTATTATACTATACGCTGGGTACCGATTCTGTCGTCACAGTGACACCGGATGCAAGACTCGTTGGTATTGCTCAACGCACCATAGGAAAGGGTGCAGGGCAGTTATATATACGGTTGAAAATGAAATTGTTAGCGTAAATAATAAGCATAACCATCTTGCTGTTGTAAAAAAACTCGGCCAAGTTCGTACGGTCACACAAAATGCTTACCTATAGCATTTTGTGTGATCATTCAAGCCTAATCATTTGATAAATATACTTTTATTTAATTTTTACATTTTGATGTATCATTTTATATAATACGTAAAAAACTTTGTCTGATTCGTGAGGGTGCTGTTAAGAATTGTGCTAAGAGTTTTTTCATGTGGTAATTTTTTTAAATTTCTTTTTTCTTTTTTGTATATTGGCACCTTTTTTTGTATAATTAAATTCATGTTGTCTTATGTGTGCACTGAATAAATGTTTTATCTATCTTATCTATCTACCAAATATTATTATTTCCTTTATTAAAATAAACATAGCACATTGTACTGGGATCGATCCATCATCACTGACAGGACTATTGTTGCCAATAAGCCTGATATAGTGGTGGTGGATCGAATAGAGCGTTGTGTAAATGTTTTATCTATCTTATCTATCTACCAAATATTATAATTTTTTTTTTTTGATATTTCTCGGGACCCCAGGGTCCCGGGCCTTTAGAAGGCATATGAGGGGCCGAAGCCAACTCGCAGAGGCCCGTTAGACGCTTTCAATGGAAATGAGGCACTAACCGACGATTATCCCTGTGCGTACTATGCAAGGGCACCCAAGGACAACCCCCGGATGGTGTAGGACTATTACAGAATATGGAGACAAAAAAAAATTGGGCTATGAGTTTGGATGGCTAAAGTGGACTGGTTATCTAAAACTATGGAAGGACTATGGCCCCTGCCTGACCAATGTGTGATAAATACAATACACGGATAAAATGGCAGGGGGTGACTTGCATACTCAACAATGGGCGCCCGGAAACGGTCGCTAGCACATAGTGTCGTAGCGACAAGGGGGCAACATGTCTTGAGGTGCTTAAGAGGAGTGGAGAGGTATTCCACGGCTATCAGGACAATCCCGGAAGTACGGTCAAGATCCCTACCAGCATCTTACTGGACTACTTCCTTCCTCCGAGCACGTTTTCTCTTGCGAATCTCTACTCAAGCCAGCCAATAAAGGCAAGAATGAGGTGGGAGGTCAGTTCTCGTCAGTATTCACTCCAGCCGGCCAATAAAGGCAAGCCAGAGATGAGGAACATGACTTCTCCCGGGAGATAGGGTACGTGGGGTCGCTACTGCCCAGCAGCTCGCCACATGCTGCCCTGCGGGTTTCTGTATCTCTCTTGGTCTGGCTCCTCACCCTAGACCTATATATATATATATTATTATTTCCTTTATTCCATTTTTATACATATATCTTACATTTTTAAATATTTTTATAAAAACATAAAAAAAAAACATTTAAAAATATAAAAAATAGTAGCCCACCGATATCGGGAATAGGATCCAAGCTACCGGTGGTCAGGGCTCCTGAGAGAGGAACCTCCTGACGATACGTGCCGTATCGAGAAGTACCGCTTTCTGGATCAAGCCCTTGATCCAGCTGCCTAACGAGAGCCTCCTCAGATGTTGGTCGAGACTCTTGGCAATTAAGCCATTGGCTGATACGACTATCGGCACAATGACTGCTGTATCCACATCCCACATGTCGACAACCTCGCGAGCCAGGTCAAGATACTTAATCTGCTTATCTTTTTCAGCTTTCACGAGGTTCTCGTCATGCGGAACCGCTATATCAATAATCATTGTGCGACGCTCTATTCGATCTATCACCACTATGTCTGGCTTATTGGCAACAATAGTCCTGTCAGTGATGATAGATCGATCCCAATACAACGTAATATTGTCATTTTCGAGAACTGGGTCGGGCACATACCTATAGTACGGTACTTCCGATTCCGCAAGGCTGTATTTCAGAGCAAGTTGCTGGTGGATAATCCTGGCTACAAGGTTATGCCTATGCAAGTAGTCTCCGTTAGCCAGATGAGAACAGCCAGAAATAATGTGTCGGATTGATTCCCCGGGACGGTGGCATGCCCGACAGATGTCAACCGTGCCGTCCTTCACAATATATTTCCGGTAGTTGTTCGTCATCATAACTTCGTCCATAATCGCAAAGACAAAACCTTCGGTTTCCCCAAAGAGGTCTCCGAATCGCAACCAGGATACGGACGCTAAGAGGTCTACATCGGGCCCATGTAGGACCCGGTAAAAGCGCCCGTGAAGCTCTTTACTCTGCCATACCTCCCTGCGGTCATTAGTATCTAATACTATAGGTTGGCGCCAGTTCTCGTTAGCCAAGGAGAGCGGGGTGAGGCCCTTGTCCACTGAGACCACATCTCGGTGCATCCCCACGTCGGCTTCTAGGAAGTATTCCCTGAGACTGCATACTTCACGATTGTGCAGGGTCTTAGCATTTAAAAAACCTCGACCTCCGCACTTCCGCGGGATATACAGTCTCATCACCGATGACCGTGGGTGATGCATCCGGTTTGCGGTCAGCAGTGTACGGACCCTCCTATCCAGGGCGTCTAGTTCCGTCTGAGTCCATTTGAGTATGCCGAAAGAGTACATCAAAACCGGCATGACCCAATCGTTGAAGGCTCGCGTCTTATTTCCGCCTGATAAAAGACTGTTTAATACTTTATTCAGGCGGCCAAAGAAGCGCTCCTTCAACGATTGCTTCATGTCAGCAGCATTAATGCCCAACGCTTCCGACATACCCAAATACTTATAGGTTTCGGTTGCGGAGAGGGCTCTAAGGTTTATGGAATCCGAGAGTTGCGTTCCCACGGATTCCATAATCCTGCCTCGCTTTACATGCATGACCGCACATTTGTCCACACCAAATTCCATCCTGATGGCGCTACTGAAAGTTTCGGTTACCTTCAGTAGCTCCAGCAGTTGCAAATTGTTGGGGGCAAAAAGTTTCAAGTCATCCATGTAAAGGAGGTGGGATATGACCTGACCACCTCTCTTCAATCGGTAACCTAGACCTGAATTCTCCAGCAGTGTACTTAGAGGATTCAAGGCTAGGCAGAACCAAAGTGGACTCAAACTATCACCCTGAAAAATACCTCGCTCGATCCTTATTGGTTCGCTATTCCTCTGGATATGTCGACATCCTGGATAACGGAGAACCGTCCTCCATTGCCCCATACACGACTCAAGGAAGGTGCGTAGAGTTGCATCAATCTTGTACAACTCCAGCACCCTCATGAGCCATGTATGTGGCACTGAGTCGTAGGCCTTCTTATAATCTATCCAGCATGTCGACAGATCCTTGCGGGATCGACGAACCTGTTGGCTAATGGCCATGTCGATGAGGAGCAGCTCCTTAGTACCGCGGGATCCGTTCCTACATCCATTTTGAGAGGCAGACATGATGGAGTTAGTGTCTATATGTTTGTTAATTTTAGCTCTCAAAATGGATGTAAAAACTTTATAGACCGTTGGTAGACAAGTGATCGGTCTATAATTTTTAGGTTCCGCAGTACTACCTGATTTGTGGAGCAGGTGGGTTATTCCTGTCGTTAGGAACTGGGGCAGCGATCCTGATTCTAAGGCTGACTGGAACTGGGATGCCAAGCGGGCGTGCGACCTTTGCAGCCACTTTATCCAAAAGTTGTGTAGCCCGTCCGGCCCTGGAGATTTCCAGTTGGGCAACGGACGGACTGCACGAGCTACATCTTGGGGGCTGATGGTTAGTGCCCCCATTTCTGATATTTGATCGCATGCTCGCTCGAGCCCCCCAGTCCAATCACCTTCGGTGTGACTGACAGGCACCGACCAGATGCTTCGCCAGAAGGAACACATGGCGTCATCATCCGGTAGGCGCGTGTCAGTCACACCTTGGTTCGATTGCTCCCAAGCCCTATAGACCCACCTTTCATCGCTCTGGAATGTGCGATTCTGAGTGTACCGCTCCATTCTCCGCCTGTATCGACGAATACGGTTTGCCCATGCACAGATCTTCTGCTTCAGGAGATCGATACGCTCTGTGACGCGGCTCAAATAATCTCGAGAACTAATATCCGTCCCCGAGAACGCCCGCCTCACAAAGCGCATCACTCTAGGGCGAGTGTTGCCCTGCCTGAAAGAGATTAGCTTGCCGATGAGTGCTCTAGCCTCACCGATACGTCGCTCAATCCTGCACTGCCAAGCTGGCATAGTTGGTTTTGGTCGTGGAGCTCTGTCACTGTTAGGAAATTTAACTTGAGCTACACGACATGCCGCTACAGCTGCACAGTACAAGATTGAGTGGGTGTCGGCGAGGTCTTTGCTGCCGTCAAAACAATTTGACAGCTGCGAGTCTAGAGCACACACCAGCGCCCTGTTTTTCTTGTGCATGGGCAAACGAGGTAAACGTGGTCTAAGTCCCGGCGGAGTGGAGCGGTACTCCCGGAAAGCATCCTCCAAAGCGCTCCTCAGTCGTACATTGCATTGGGAATTCACGGATATAGCCCCGTCATCATCCACTTCACCAACGCGGTCGGGTCGCGGTGAAGCACTGGGGAGATTTTGCAGTTGCACCGCGACCGGTGGCAAAGCAGGTGTAACATGGCTATTCCGTGATTCGAGACGTAGTCGATCAAGCACGACGTCATCCAGCATATGGTTACGCTGGATGACCCGCACCTGATCCGACAGTCGTTGCGCCGACACGTTGACAGCTGGCTCAAGCACCTGAAACAGAGAGAGCATTCGACCACGGTACGCAGTCAAGTTACTTCCCCCCTCAGTAGCCCCAAAGTATGCGCGCATGACATTTTCGTTGACTGTTTGTGTCCATCTCATGCGCTGCACACTTCCACCGGAAGCGGGGACCCTATCAGAGGCCGATGGGCCTCGGAGTCCTAAGCTGGCCGGTGGTCGGCCTCTTCCACGCCGACGTACTGGTGGTGGTGTCGTCGGCGGCGAGAAGTATTCGTCGCTCGAGCTCGACGCAACTGCAGCGGCCGATATTACTGGACTCACATCTGGAGCAGGTTCCGGTAACTGCGAGGCGGAGCTGAGCGACGAACCCGAAGATGTTGGGTGTGTGTTTAGGGTCAATTGTCGTGCCCGACTTCTTGTCAGCATTGTACTATTGTCCGTGTAACATTTCGCTCTCCGTCTTAAGTCGTTTTTTACTTTGTGAGCCTGTTATAAAATCAGGCTCAAAAAAACATCTCTATAAATGGTGTAGACACTCACAACACAACATTGTTGCATGTTTAAAGTTTAAAAATACTAAAAAAATTACACGGACTAAATTTTTTCGGCCGTCAGCTTGACAGTCGGGCCACAGACTTATTATATATTATTATTATTATTAGGGAATTTTGCCATGGGGCGCGGTAGGTCGTCGGATAGCGAGTGTCTACAAGTTATAAGTAGTTGTGCCTTATAACCTCTGTTGAAAATGTACTAATTTTTAATGAAATTGGGGCAATTTTGGTACTTTAAAATTATGTTTCAAATAATAATAACTTTTTTATTTTCAATCAGTTATTAAGATTGTTTGTTACTTTTTGGGTATGCAACTACTGTGCCTCTTTTTATGCCTCTTGAATGTAGGTAGGGGAGATCGGGGCGCGGATCTCCGAGGAGTACGTGTTTTGGGTCATGTAATCACACCCGAGGATGCATTTCGGTACCCTCCACATAGTTCTTCTTAGCTTGTCGATGGTTTTATCTCGATAGAAAAGAGATACAATGTTTGCACACATCTGTGGAGGGCATCTCAGTCGCGCGCTCTTTAGTAGTGGTAGTAACAAGTTTCCGACTTATCATACTCGAAAATAAAATTTTGCTATCGAAAACGTTTTATTGTGAAGCCTACAGATTTATTAGTATTAATACAAAAGTTTGCTTAAGACTCCTGTCTGCCTATGCTGTAAACAATGAAAACTTAGGTGAAGTGAGCTTGAAGTGAGTTTTCATTCTATCTGAATGTTAGGGATTAACAGCTCACTTCACCAACATTTTCACGGTAAGATTTTTAAAGAATATACCGGCTGGACTATAATATAACAGAGTGTTATTAGTAAATCGAAGTCAGTGTTACGGATAAGCTAGGTAATGAAAGAGAAAAATGGCGTTTAGGGCTGTTGACCAACTTTTTGCGAGGCTTGTTGACTGATAAGAGATGTTATAGAAAAAGTTTGTCACTTAGTTATTTTTGACAAAAGAAGAGACAAAACGGTGGCAAAAGCGTCGGTCTTTCAAAATAAAACAAAAACAAGGAAATGAGACTAAAAATTACAAAATGAGTAATATGACATAGGTGTTAATTATTTTATTAGGCTTATAGTGTCACTAGTAAATAAAGTCATTTGTATATGTACGTGTAAGTTATTAAAACAAAAGAAATATTGACTAATAAGAGAAACGTTAATCAACCAGCCCCGGTCTCCTGCCACCACCGCTCAGGCCCAGCTGGTACCAAAAGGTACCAAACAAGATTCAATGTTCTTTTTTCGTTAACCTATGCTGTCCCACTGCTGGGCAAGATCTCCTTATATTTAGGGTATGAAAATGTATAAATACAAGGAAATATATTTTTTTTTCGGAAATAAACTTGGTGATATTAATGAACATACCTATAACTATAGACGGTGTTATTCAGCACCCTGGAATGTAAATCTGCGCGAGATGTTTTTTATTGTGGCATTTTGTGGCAGTATTTAAAACATAATTCTGTCTCTGACACCTTCAAACGATTGATAGAAACAGAGCGATGCTTTAAACAAAATGATTTACCAATATTTTCCATCATTAAGTTTTTTTCAGGTCCAGTGTTCACTCTATCTCAAAAAGGGGCCCGTATTATACTATATGCTGGGTACCGATTCTGCCGTCACAGTGACACCGGATGCAAGACTCGTTGGTATTGCTCGACAAACCATAGTAATGGGTGCAGGGCAGTTATATTTACTGTTAACAATGAAATTATTCGGGTTAATAATGAGCATAACCATCATACTGTTGTATAAAAACTTGGCCCAGTTGCAGTTGCTCGGTGACATCTCCGGAAACTTGTTACGTAACTAGCGACAAGTCCTGGGCGCGGAATACGCGCGACATGAACTTATCATGATGACACACAAAAAATGGTCTAATAATGTTTTTATCAATTGCACTCACTTAACGTAAATTATTTTGTGTTCTTGGATCAACAGACCATACTGTACAATGTAAACAATACTCGTATTATGAGAGATGTAAAAACAAAATATGATGACAGCAGAGAATGGCCGAAAGTGTTGTTTGTTAACGTAACATTATTTGCCCAAAGAAAATGTATTTATGATGTTATATCGTGCGAATATTATCTAAAACAATGTAATAACTACAATGAAACGAACATTCATCCACTTACCGTCGATTAGACACGAAAACACTTAATTTTCGACCAAAAACATACGGAGAATCACTCGCGCCAAACGTCATTTACGAAACGTCATTTTTTACTTTTTTTTTCAAGTTTAAAACGATTTTTTTTGGTTTAGAATAATTTAGTTAACGAGAATATCCATCGGACCATACAGAGTAAAACTGCCGTACAGGATATTAGGCCTTATTAATTTGTAAGTAATAACAGATTATTATATAATAGATTTAAGCTGCGTGAATCGGGTGGTGCAGGTTCAAATCAGTTCAGTACCTAAGTTTCTTTTTTCAGGACCAGTTTTCACTATATCTCAAAAAGGGACCCGTATTATAATATATGCTGGGTACCGATTCTCCCGTCACCGTGACACAGGATGCAAGACTCGTTGGTATTGCTCGACAAACCATAATAAAGGGTGCAGGGCAGTTATATTTACTGTTGGCAATTAAATTATTCGCGTAAATAATGAGCATAACCATCATACTGTTGTATAACAACTTGGCCCAGTTGCAGTTACTTGGCGTTGTGTGATCATTCAGGCCTGATGGTAGAGGAGCTCAGAGGAAATTTTGAAATAAGCATCCCTCGTGTAGTTCGACGATGTTCCAATTTTGCTACTTTCAAGTGTTTGATATTTTCAAATGAAAATGTCTGAATACCGACAAATCTACTTAAAAGGGCCAGCTTCCAATTCAAATAGGAATCAATGCTATTTGATTCTTTAATTTAGGGATAAATGCAAGTTATTGGGTATTTTTCTAAATCAATGAAATATCATCATCAATCCGTCAGATATTTATATATTTACTATCAGAACATGTTACACAATTGCACAGAATTACTTTTATTCGCCTTGAATATCCTATTAAAAATTGTCCTAATTTGAGTTTTCAAAGTCGTCAGATTTTGGAAAAGCCCACAATTTCTTCATCAGATTTGACCATTTAAGTCATTACGCATCAGGACGCACACGAGAACATGAAAATCAAAGGCTCTGAACTTCACGTTATTTTTTGTCAATTTAGGAAATCTAAAAGTGGACTCCTGACCACGGGGCTCCCATCTGTACATGGGGCGCGGTGGCCCTCGGGAAGCGGTTCATGCCATAGTAAAAAATTATAATTTTTTTAATAAAATTGGGGTAATTATAGTACTAAATAAGTGCATTTAAAAAAATTGTGCTATATAAAAAGATTTTTTGTTGCTTTTTAGATAATTATTTTATTGCTGTTAGACCTTTGTGCCCCTTTCAGATCTTACAGGTCTTTTTATACTTGTATGTAGGTAGGGGAGACCGTTGCTGGTTGCATAAAGGGTTAGGCAGACTAACTGCCAAAAACTCGAGTCTTGGGTCGTCTAATCACACTCGAGGATGCATTTCGCAATTCAGTACCCTAGACAGACTTCATAACTTAGATTTTTGCACACATCCGTGCAGGACATTTCATTTGCAGGCTGTTTAGTAGTGGTAGTAACATATTTTTGAAAATTTTTGTATCGCATACTTTTTATTGTGAAGCCTACAGATTTATGGTGAATTACTTTTCTAGAAATATAAAAATTTGCTTAAGGACCCTGGACCCTGACAAGTGATGATTTAATTATTGTAAAACCTAATAGCATATTGCAAAAGTCACAAAGTTTATTATTTATCTCACACAAGAATCCGCCCAGTACCGTAACGTTCGTGCGGATTGTTACATACCACAGTGTTTTTTGCAAATCGAAGTCAGTGCTAAGGGTTAGCCAGGTAATCAAAGAGAAAAATGTCGTTTAAGGCTGGTTCACTAACTTTTTGCGGGGCAAGTGGACTGATAAGAGATGGTATCGAAAAAGTTTGTCACTTAACTATTTTTGATTAAAGAAGAAAACTTTTTGTCATCCAATATGACACTTTAAAACAATATAGATATGTGATAAAATTAAAAACTAGACAAGAAAATGGGACTAAAATTGAAAAAAATGTTCTGTCAAATAAAAAATTTTTTTTTTTGTTGTGAACGTTGTAACTTTAGGATATGTTTAAGTTGTTTACTTTATAAAGCTTAGGTATTGAAAGAAAATATTGTTTAATTACTCACCCGTTCTCATGGTTTTACACTTTCATAATTACTGCTTACATAATTACTGCATTAGTGAACTTACTTTGGTCTCCAGGACTGGTAGGTTAATTAAGATTATTCTGCAAAAACCAGTAAATAACAATAACTACGATATATTATGACATAAATGTAAATTATTTTATCAGGCTTATTAGCCTATCACTATGAAATAAAGTCATATTCATACAAGTGAATTATTAAACATAAGAAATAATGATAAATAATTGAAAAGTTAGTCAACTAGCCCTACTTCCTACTTCTATTCGTAAAAGCCACCACCGCTCAGGCCCAGCTGGTACCAAAAGGTACCAGACAAGATTCAATGCTCTTTTTTAGTTAACTTGTGCTGTCCCACTGCTAGGCAAAGGTGTCGCCATATTTTTCCAGTTACCTTTATGTGTGGCCCTCTCCGGCCAATCTGGCAAAAACTTGCCTATATTTAGTATATGAAAATGTAAATATTGTATGTACATATGTATGTATATACTGTTACAAGGAAATATATATTTTTCGGAAATAAACTTGGTGATTTTAATGGACATACACACAATGTATAGACGGTGTTATTCAGTATCTTATGTACGCTGGAATGTAAATCTGCGCGAGTTTTTTTTATTTTTTTTTTTATTGTGGCGTACTAGTATTTAAAACATTATTCTGTCTCTGTCACCTTCAAACGATTGATAGAAGCAGAACGATGTTTTAAACAAAATTATTTACCACTGTTTTCCATCACTTAAGATTCAAATCAGTTTATAAAATCAAATAATTTATTGGTTTGCAAACATGGGTTACATAGATGTTTTATTATAAGAGTCCTCCATGTTCTACCGTCACATGATATTCAAAGATATGTTTTATAATTTTATATAACAATTAGGAAAATTAAATAATAAAAAAATACAAATTAATGTCAAATCGTTTGAACTACAGTAAAATGTCAACATGGTTACGTAATAAAAAATAGTAAAAAATGTGAAATGTCGTCAAAGTTACATTAATAAAAAACAATAATAATACAGTAAGTTTTTTTTCAGGTCCAGTGTTCACTCTATCTCAAAAAGGCACCCGTCTTATACTATACGCTGGGTACCGATTCTCCCGTCACCGCGATAGAGGATGCAAGACTCGTTGGTATTGCTCGACACACCAGAATAAAGGATGCAGGGCAGTTATATTTACTGTTGGCAATGAAATTATTAGCATAAATAATAAGCATAACCATCAAGCTGTTGTTAAAAATCTTGGCCCATTTCTTACGATCACACAAAATGCTATACTAAACGCATAGCATTTTGTGTGATCATTCAGGCCTAATCATTTGATAAATATACGTAGGTAGTAGGCCTATATCTACTTTATTTCAATTTTTACATTTAGATGTATCATTTTATACAACATGTAAAAAAACTCTGTAAATAATAAGCATACCCATCATGTTGTTGTAAAAAAACTTGGCCAAGTTCGTTAGTATAGTATAGGTCGTAGTTAGACCACCACACTCATCACGCACGTGTTTTATACACCTCTGCCTAACCGTTCGGGGAATACAGGCGTGATGTTATGTTATGTGTAAAAACTGAGATCAATGAAAGTTAATACATAAAAGTGACACTATATTCAGGTTATTGGTTTGTTACCTGCAATACCAAAATTCTATAGATTATAAATAATAAATAATAATAAATAAATAAATAAATCATTTAATTCAGAACCAGTCCATAAGTACATTTTTAAACACAAGAATAAATTAAAATATAACAATGAAAAATATTACACAACACACACATTAAACAAAAGTCAAAACATTATAAATTACAATTTTACAAACACAAACAGATTACACACACACTATCGTCATCTTAGTCTATATTTAGGTCTGGATCCGGAGTGCTCAACATGCAACCTCGTCCAGTATCGCATTATTGGGCAATCCAGATCCAGATCCATCCTCCATGCGAACAGCTGAAGGTAGCTGTTGGAACTGCTTCGTATGCGGTTCATCAGGGAGTCAACTGTTTTAAAATGCTTGTTTTCCTCTTTTTAGTTATGTTTTTGCAGTTGGTTTTTTTTATTTAATTTCAAGCTTTTTAGTTTTATATGACGCAGAAGGTACATCTCTCTAGTTATTATGATCAGTCATATTTTAACTACTGTGGGCTTGCTATGGGTAGTGTTGGTTATTGCGCAATATAAAACCCGTTTGCAGTTCGAGTTCAATCAAACTACGTTATGTTGTAGACTCTGTCGAGCGCCGCTTGGTGGCACTGGCGTCCCGATTAGTCAAACGACGACTAACGTATTTCCGACATTTATATGTATATAATTGGAATTGATTCATTTGCAGATTTTATTTGATACCAATATTGTTTTTAATTTTTTTTTAAACCTGTCCCTCATTTTTTTTGTATTTCCTTATGCAATATATAAATATTATATAGCCTATGTCACTCGAGGAATCTAACGACATCTCATATGTTAAAATCCATCAAGCAGGTTAGACTACACAGCGTGCCAAAGAAATAAACATACACACATACATATAAACTCTCGAAAAATATAACCCTCCTTCTGGGCCAGTCGGGTAAAAATTACACTGTTTTCTTTACACAGGGTCCACAGATGCTAATATAAATGTCGGATAGCATTTTACTGAGGGGCGGGCTGCTGACATTGAATCCATCTTTGCAAAAGAGAGCTGTCAAAGCCATTTATATGAGATGAGGAAAGACAAGCTAGAGATAGTACTCGTAGGAAGGAAATTGAACGTGGTTCATGACAGTCAAGTTTGGCTAGCGAGTCGTGGCACAAGGAAATGGCGGAAAATTAAAAAAATCTTCAGGTAGCAACATCAAATGTAGTCTGAAAAAACGATTTGATATTTTTGTATTTTTATGTTAATTAGCTTTTAATATTTTTTGGAAGATATTATTACGTATTTAAAAATAAAATTTAGATGTACTTATTTACGATGTCTAGACGTCGAAACTATCGTCTATTATGTAAAGTGAAATAAAATCATACTATGTGTAGGTATTAAATAGTCCCTCTAACTCACTAAGAAAAATTGACAAGTATCAAAATGTTATGGTAAGATTTACCCGATGCCGAAACGGTCTTTTGACAGATAAAAGTGTTGTCATATAAAGAATTTCAATAAATTACTTGTTACACGACTCGCTGGCCAAACTCTATACAACAAGTTGCCAATAGATTTCAAAAGTATAAACAGCACAACCTGTTTTAAAAACAAATTAAAGACATATTTATTGAGGAAGGGATATTACAGTATCGATGAGTTAATAGATGACAGACGACAGCCACTATTTTAATGATTTGTGAATTTTATTATTATTTGTGTTTGTAGGTTTATTTTTTTTTACTGGATAATGAATTGTAAAAAATGCAATGTTGGTGATTATTTAATTTACTGTTACTGAATTATTGACATATAATTATTTATGAGGGATATTGATATCTTTTAAATATGAATGTAAGATTCTTTTATTATTATTTTATTTACCGTCACTGTAATTTTTTCAACACAATGTATTTTGTTATGAAATAAATATGAGTTATGAATTATAATTTACGTCGCCGCGATTCTCACAGGAAACTATTTTAAAAGATTATTACTATGACGGTACCTCGCTAATTCATTTATGAAAATATTACTTATGTAAGAAAAAAAGAAATCTAAATCTTAAAAAAAATTATATACATAATTTTAATACCAGAAATAAATATAAAATAGATTAACCATTTTTAGACTATCTAAGGTAGGAACATCTTTTATGGGGTACTGTGTTAAATGTTACAACAAAATACCTTGTAATATATTGCAATAAATTGAAAGAAAATTTTAAAACTTTGATTAAACGTACCTACACTTTGTAAAAAAGTATACTATTATTACAAATTAGAGGGTTATATCCAAGATAAGAATGCTTGGAAGCATGATGGTCCTGCTCCATAGGACAATCTAGAGTCTATACAAAATCAAACTGGTAGCTAATTTAGTTTTATAATTTATTATTTTTATGATTACTTAAACTCACACACTTGTTAAAATTTTTGAAAAATCGGAGACTTTAACAATGTTTGTAAGTGTGAGCACCATGTCTCTATCTTACAATTAATTTATCTGTCATTGCTTAATTGTTCACTCTTTTTAACCATTGTGGTATAGTTATTTTATTCTAGGTGCATCGTCTTTATATAATGATATAATCAATGTATATAAAATAAACTAACACATAAACATTTTAAAAGAGTAACGGTGGAGTTTCTTGCCCATTCTTCTCCATACGAAACTACCTTTTGGAAGGGGCGACTAGAATCAATTCTATTTTCAGGTTAATTTTGACGTTCAAAAGTACGTTAATTGTGCCTATTTCTTTGAACTGACTTTGAAAAAATATAAAAAATTACCGTGAATAAATCCAAGACAAAAAAATGTTTATTTTTATGTTCCCTATCTATAAAATTTAGGGTTTCATTAGTATTATTCAGTACTTCTTTTTGTATATATTTAGTTAATATATAGCCCATGTCCATTTGGAATAACCTTTCAAATGGTGACAGAATTTTTAAAAAGACAAATAGGAGCTGTGGTTCCCATCATCTGCCCGCCTTTTCCCAACTATGTTGGGGTCGACTTCCAGTATAACCGGATGCAGCTGAATGCAAGTATTTTACATGGAGCGACTGCCTATCTGACCTTCAGAACCCAGTTACTGAGTAATACGATAGCCCTTGGTAAGACTGGTTGTCAGACTTTCGGGCTTCTGACGACCCGTAACGACTGTCAAAGATCCAAGAATGACAGCCGGGACCAACGGCCTGACGTGCTTTTCAAAGCACGAAGGGGTTTTGGTATGTAAAGATGGTCACCCATCCACGGACCAACCGCGGCAAGCGTAGCTTAATCTGATCGATCGACCCGTGCGGCTGTTATTACTTAGCCACAAATACACACCAAACCCGAAATCACCTTACTAGTCTTCACTGTGGAAATCTTATCCTGAGCTCTTATACAGACTGTCTAGTTTGGGGATCACTGGCAAATAAAGTAATACTTTGTATCCTAGGTAATATTATTTATACTCATGCTGTTTCTACCTATGTTTAATCTATGTCCCTGCTCACCCCGTGCCACGAGCTAAATGCTCAAGCTACATGTGTCTTGCGACAGCGAGTGCAGAGAAAACAAATGAAAGAAGTTGTTTAGAGCATGCCAAGAGTCATCGGACGCGACTCGCGGAGCGACGGAAGGAAACAGGTGACGCGCACGCGTGTCGCATCGCTAGAGGTGTGAACTGCCATTGGCGTCGTCCTGATACAACGCGACTACGCGATCATCGCCTGAGTTAATGACGCCCTGCGCCATCGGGTCCTGCCTTATCCCTCTCACCGCTCCCCGACGACGCGACGCGATTATCGCGCGAATTCAATTAGGACACCTATTCGACATCAGACAAAATCCGCACAAACTTGCGATGATCGCGTAGTCGCGTTTTATTAGGACGACGCCTTACTGTATAACCTGGATAATAAACTATTTCTATTTATTTTTTTCAGAGTTACATTTTATTGGATACGAGTACATCACGTCGAGGAATGGAAGGACAATGATTCTTTGAAACGGAGTAGTCTGCAAAGGAACAAAAACTACAAATGTCCTTGATACTGTTTTGCGTATCGTAATAAGGAATGTACAGCACAGGAATGGCATACATGGTAGAATTGTTAGTATAAATGAGAATCACAGACATTGGCAAAAATTATTTAGGCAACTTGCGTGGAAAAAATACGAAAATATTAATTAAAAATTTTCGAGATATCGTCTCTCAAACAGAGCACGGGGTGGGCTGACTTTTTTGCAAGAAATTGCAAAGCAGCAAATGCGTGAGCGCTGTCTGTGGTTTTTGTTTTGTAACAATTTGACAAAATGGTCATTTGCTCCTAAAAATTAATGTTGGCACTAGGTGTTCATTAGTACACTATAATTTCGCCGAAAGGTATGCGGTTCTATTTATAGTTAAGTAGTACACGAATGGCATTTGTTTGACATACTCCAAGCTTCAAAAGGGCCATTCCCGTATTTTTAACGTTCGCATTCAATTCTCAGTCGCAAGGCCTTTGCACACCTCCGCGGCGAAACCATAGCAGCGAAACCGCAGTAGTTCATTCCAACTGACTTGCATGATTCAACTACTCGAATCGCGATTCGAGGAGCGTAACATCAGCGGGACATCATGCAATTTCGCGGTTTTGCGGTTTCGCGACGGAGGTAAGTTAAAGCTCTCAATGTGTCAAGATTACCTCGGATTTACCTGGTTTTTACATTGACTGTCACGTTTTTAATTACGGGTTTCGGCTTTCGGGCTACTACCTCTATTCCTGGATACCTGAATTCCTAACAAAAATCAACTAAAACTTTGCTCGACTAGGAAGTGGAACTCGTAATTAAAGCCGCATTAGCTACCTCTAGAATCTACACCATTGAGTATCCGTTTTTTGTAATTAGCTGTAAGTAGCAGAACAATTTTTGACAATAAATTTTTTAGACAAGTAACTACTTTTCCTCGCTTCTGATTGGCAGAATTAAATTGATAAAAACCATTTGTTTTTGTAATAACCTGTACCTAGCTACTTTTACCCAGAATACACATTTTTTTCCAAAAATATTTTTCTCAAAAAATATTTTTTTACTTCCCTTATTCCTGGTCTAAAGTCTGTACATAAAATTTACTTTCCAGGTTTCGAGTACACTACATCGAATCAAGGAAGAAGAATGATATCCCGCGGTGGCTATAAATATTGTCTGCAATTAAAAAAGGGCGATAGATGTCGCTGGTACTGCTCTACTCATCACACTAAGGGTTGCAGAGCAAACATACATACATATCATAACAATATTATCAAGATAAATGATACACATAACCATGCCCCTAAAGAACCGTGTGGAACTATAGTTAATAGTTATTATAAAATCACATAAAGTTAGGTTAAAAAGCCGTCTCCATAACAGGCACGTTTTGCACACTTCCTATTGCAACGCACCTGTCCCACTACCGGTAAAATACGAGAAGTGAGTATAGCTAGCAACTTAAAACGAGTTGGCGAGCAACGAGTAGCGAGAGCGCGACGGCGACGAGCGATTACTCGATGGTATGTGTATGTATCAAACGTCTCTGAGCGAGTTTCTGCCCGCCAGGCGAGCTGGGCGAGTACTCTCTTTGATACTTCTTGTCTAGGGCATAACTTTGGCCCAAATCGAGACAAATGTTTAGTGACAGTAAATCCACACAACAGTTCCGCAAGTACGCATCTATATCGCCATCTATTAGTTACCGAAGGAATACGACGTTCGGTTGTGTGGTCGCGACACGGCGGGCAGTTCAAACATTGGGCCAAAGTTATACCCTGGAGACAAAGTAACCCGCCATGACGGTACTCGCCGAAGGTGTGAACAATCAACTATTAATAATTGTATCTCTTTTACTAACACGGGTCTCTACAATTTTTTGTACGTTTCTTGAGCGAGAAAATCGTGGGAGCCGACTTACGCACGGACGTAAAAATATCGCGGCGATTTTTTTTCACGCACTGGATTTTCAACGCTCTGCTTAGCGCCGAGAGTTAAAAATCTAACAGTGTGTTTTTTCGACGCACTGGGATGCACTCTGTTGGATTCTCAATGGTCACCACCACCGGCTAATTTATCTGTCATTGCTTCATTTTTAATTGTGTTTACCTATTGTGGTATAGTAATTCTTTTTTTTAGGTGCATCGTCTTCACATAATTATAATTATAACATATGTACGTATACAAAATATTATAAAACATTTTAAAAGAGTAACGGTGGAGTTTCTTGCCCATTCTTCTCCATACGAATCTACCTTTTGGAAGGGCGACTAGAATCAATTTTGCACATTTTGACGTTCAAAAGTGCCTTTTATGTGCCTATTTGAGAGTTAAAAATCCAGTGCGCGATAAAATCCCGCCGCGATATTTTTAGGTCCGCGCGTCCGTGCACACGTCGGCTTACGCTCAGAAGAAGTGGCCGAAGAATTCCCCAGCAACATGTCTTTGTTTCGCGATGATTGTAGCTTGTACGATAGAAAAACAAAAAACGTATCAAGAGATGCCTCGAAAAATTACTCTTTTTTATTTATCTTAGACAAATCTTATTCGTATCAAGATCAGCACTTCTTTTTTATATACTTGTACTTATTAGATAATTATATATATACAATAAATATGTATATTTTAGTGTTAGCTTGTATATTATATCAATCTAACTAGGGCAATGATAGGATCAGGGGCCCTACCATCAACATTTAAAATACTTGCCAAGTACATGACAGGTCAACTTAGCAGGTTAACCTGACAGGTTTTCTATTTGTACCATGAGCATTTCCGTCTGACCTGCAATGTATCAACTTCAGACCTGCTACGTTATCGCTGGCCGGTACGCCATATTATAAACAAACGTTCCGAAATACTTTTACGCAATATTACCGGTTTTACGGTTTTAAAGAACTAGATAAAATTAATTTAATAACGACTTATAATGATCAAGAGAATTCTAAAAAACTATGTTTTGTAGCATGGAGACCCTTTTAGATACTTAAGAAAGGTAGGTAAGTACCTACTTGAGAAACTTTCCAAAGTTATCTATTAGTTTAGCTATTTTCGAACGACTCTAGGCTATTAAGTATAAATTTATTGTCACAACCACAAACATAATATTATGAGTTCATTTTGTATTTTGGAACTACAAGTGGGTTCCTTTTTTGTGTTTCTGGAAATAAATTAGAAATTCACACATTTGTATCGTGTCCGTTGTTGTGAGTGGTAAGAAAGTGCAGTTATTTGGTGATCATGACTTCAAGGAGAGTTTCATATGAACAATTGGAAACACTGTGGGTTTTTTTTTTAATAATCACAAGGACATTGCAATGGGCTTCAATAAAAGTGCTCAAGCTCGAGAAATGTCCCGCAGATTGTGGACAGAGGTGGCCAAAAATTTTAATTCTGTGTTGGTGGTGCTATCAAAGGTTTTAAAGGCTGGGCAGCTGTAAGTTAGTTTTATATTACTATGTATCTTGTCTTGTCTTTGCCTAAACTTCTATCAAACATTAATGCATTGGTTTTTATTTCTATGTATTGTGTTCTTGATTTGTATTTCTTTCTAGATCATACAAGTTTGTTTACTTTTCTATGAAATTAAATAATACATATTATCACGCCTATAATCCCCAAAGGGGTAGGCAGAGGTGTTCCCCTGTTATAGAAGTTTATACACCCACGTCTCGCCGTTGGTAATAAGTCCCATGTTATAGGTGTGCAAGCCTAGTGCCATTCATCGGGCACATACGGGGTTCATTGGTTCTCACGAGTCGCTTTCCTGGCGACGAAGGAGGATTATATTCTTGACCCGTCCACAAACATGCCATCCTGCAGGTCAAAAGGTTTTATCGTGCTTCTCATAACTTTCCTTTGGATTTTAGCGATTTGTTTCACACTGTTTTTATCACCATCTTTCTCAAGAAACTCAAAAATTTCATCTTCGTTACACATCTAAAATAAACTGCAAAGAGATTGTTTTTTTGTTTTCTCTAATTTTAAATAAACGCCATAATAGTATTATATTCACAAATTAACATATATTTACGTATTTTATTTTAAATTAAAGAAAACAGTTCAATAAAAGTTACTTTTTCACGCCTGCTTAATATGACTGCAGGGCAGTTCAGTTTTCAAGTGTTTACTTGTCAAAAAGGACTTGATGGTACAGTTTATCGCAGGTCAGACCAGTGAAATGTTGTCACGTGACCGCTGACCGGCTTTATTTATTTATTTATTTATTTATTTATTAAAACTTTATGCACAAGTAAAAAGAATACCGTACAAAGGCGGACTTAATGCCTGAGGCATTTTCTACCAGTCAACCTTAGGGTGATGCAGAGACAAAACATGGCAGGTGCAACATAAGGGATAGATAACACGAAAATAACTATAAAATACTGGAGTAAATACATAGATATATATAGATATATAGTTATATACATAAATACTTATAAACGGAATAAACTTCGTCAGGAGAAATAACGAACGGTAGAGGAGAAATAACGATCAAAAGAGGAGAAAACGAATCCACCAAATCAGCGCTGGGATTTTTCTGCCAACTTCTTACGTATATGCTCACGTGCCTTGACTTTAAATGACAACCGATTTCTTAGTCTTGCTTTACTTTGCTTTAGTCACGTGATCGCTGGCTCGCCTGTTATTTGACGTGTTCATGGTACAAAATAGCCCGACAGTTAACTTTCCGTCTAAAATTGACCTGCTATAAGAGTGCATGGTAGGCCCCCAGTTACTAGTTGTTGCCCGGGACTTTGTCTGCGTATATTTTGAATTTAAACATATTTTTGTACAAATATATCCAGATCCCAGGCTACCTATCTGTCATTTCATAACGATCGGTTTAGTGTTTAGCTGTGCAAAGGTAACAGACAGACAGAGTTGCTTTCGCATTTATAATATTAGTACGGATATGAATTGAGAACTTAAGAGGCGCTTGATTATGGCGGCTGTGAAGTGCGCTACTCGCTGCGCAGTACCCCACCCCTCACCCCCGCTGACACGTGAATTTGTTACTGCGCAGCGACTCGCCTCATGTTCAAAGCCGCCATAAAATCTGAATCGGGCGGTTCACACACGTTTTTCTTGCCGTGAAAAACTACGGTTTATTCGCCGTGTGTGAGAACGGTCGTCAGTGTTGTCCAACAAGCTTCTATAGATAGTACAAGATAGTCAAGATCCATCACCATGGAAGCTTGTTGACAGACACATTTTTTCTACGGCACGATTTGTACGCCGTATCCTAAAGAAACCGTGCCGTGTTTAAAGGGCCTTACGCTTTGACTAGTAGGTAGCTTTTTGCATTTGCTGTGAATTCTTGAAATAACTTTTTTTTTAAATTGATGAAAAGGTTTTATTATATGTAACAAGTCAATTGATATAGATACAGTGACAGGTCCTCCTTGTAGAGATATCGTAAGTATTAAAATAAATTTGTTTGCGTAAATAACGTAAATATTATTTACACCATTATAAGTATTATTGCTGTATGGTTTTAAATAAAAGATAATGATATTTTATGACGACTAGTTTTTTATTAAACCTGTTCCAGAAAGAAAATTAAAGCCTCGAGTTCGTGAAAATGGGCTGGGCTGGGCTACATATAAACCCCACTCAATCAATCTTACTAGCCTTTTCCCAACTATGTTGGGGTCCGGTTCCAGTCTAACCGGATGCAGCTGAATACCAGTATTTTACATGGAGTGACTGCCTATCTGACCTCCACAACCCAGTTACTGGGTAACACGATACCCCTTAGTAAGAGTAATTGTCAGAGTTTTGGGGTTCTGGCCACCCATAACGACTATCAAAGATAACGAATGACAGCCAGGACCAATGGCTTAACGTGCTTTCCGAGGCACGGAGGGGTCTCGATATGTAATAGATGATCACCCATCCACAAACCGATCGCGGCAAACGTAGCTTAACCTTCGATCGACCCTTGCGGCTGTTATCATTTAGTCACGAGCTACTTATGTACCCCACTTTCTATATTATTTATTCACGTCTGCCTGCCCCGGTGGTCTCGTGGTCGGAACCGAAACTGCTGAGCCAAGAGGTATTGGGATTTTCCATTAGGAATTTCTCAGTAGCAGCCCAGAGTTTGGAAGTGGGTGGTATGATACCCTCATGCCTCGGAAAGCACGTAAATCCATTGTTCCTGCGGCTGCTGTCACCAGCTGTGACGGATTGCTGTCCCATCGGACTATTGCTGCGGTCCCGCGGCCCGCCATCTCTCAGGTCAGATCGCGCCAGGCCAGACCGACAGGCCGTGGGAACCGTCGATCCATTAAGGCCTGTGGTGGGAAAGTTCGGCGCGAGTCCGCTACAGGCCTCGACAGGGCGTGGCACCGCGGCATGTGAGAGTGTGGGAAGAGGGGTGGACCTCTGCGCATGCACTTGTGCACTATAATATCTTCTGCTTAGTCACTTGGCTAGTCTCCGTTGAGATTGACCGCCGTGAAATTCGGCCAGGAGGATTATTATTATTATTTATTCACGTCAACATTTTATTTGTAAAAAAAATCTTCTTACCAATTCCTTTTTGTCCGATTGTATCTGATTCTAGAACAAGAGAAGCCGTTACTTTTTGAACAGAAAAAGAAATCAACTAACGGGCGCTGTTATCTGTGCGGGAGAGCCCGAGATAAGAAAACTCGAAAAATGTGTGAAATTTGTTTAAAATGGACCTGCCATGTACATGCATGCACTTCTTTTATATGCATTACATGTACAAATAGAAATTAAGAAAAATTACTAAGTATGAGAAAACTTTTATTTTTGTTTTTGTATGCACGTGTTTCTGTGACAAAAAAAACCTATTTTTCTTGGTTTCTTATTTTTTGTACCTACTTACGTACTCAGGTACTTACAAATTGTTTAAATATAATTACAAAGTACTCTACACTAATGTTTCATTTTCACGATATTTCAGTGCCGAACGTTGTTAAACAATCTTATTAAAACTTAATTCATATTTTCGGTGTGTGGTTTATTTTTCTTCTTTATACAAAATCCCCTCTTTGTAAAAATAAATCATTAATACATTCCGCGTACGCGACTTGATTGATTACGCGACTTTATCATATTCATATAAAAAGAAAATTAAAAACTATAACTTAACTGCGACAAAACGCCAACTAAAAAGGTAAGTATTTAGAACTAGATATCGTAACAAAATAACATCGGTTTCGGTTTTCAGCAGGAGTCACAAGTAATGTGTGTGACTTATGCCTTAGTTACAGGACTTATTTACTTCGGCAATTTCTCGCAATTAAATACTAAAAACCGCTGTCCTTCAAAGTGCTAATGCTTTATTACGCAATTGCTGATTTCATGGAGCATTTCCGACGTTTGGCTCCCAGACTGGAGCAGGCCGGGGCTGCCTTGAGGCGGCTCCTGCACAATCTAGGGGGTCCAAACGCCTCCTGCCGGAGGCACTACGCGGGGGTCGTGCGGTCCATGGTCTTTTACGGAGCTCCGGTGTGGGCCCGTTCCGTGAGGCGGCGACCGGTCCGTCGGTTGAACGCGTCCCAGAGGGTCATGGCCATCCGGCTAGCCCGGGGATACCGCACGGTCTCCGGTGAGGCGGCGAACCTCCTTGCCGGATTCCGTGGATGTCCGCGGCACGGCGGACAAAGCTCCGGCATGATCTCATGGCGGCATGGAGAGTGCGATTGTCGCAACCCAGCGCACGCCACAATTGCGGCGATAAGTCGCCTCTTTGAGGAGTGGCTGGAGAGGCGCCACGGTGTCCTCACCTTCCGCCTGACGCAGGTCCTCACCGGACACGGGTGCTCCGGGAGGTACCTGTTCCGGATAAGGCTGGAGGAAACGCCCGGGTTTCACCACTGTGTGGATCGCCCGGAGGACACGGTGGAGCATACGGTGGAGGTCTGCCCGGCTTGGGCGGAGCACCGCCGTGTCCTCGCGGAAGCGATCGGAGGCGGCGATCTCTCGCGTCCGGCCCTGGTCCAGGCCATGGTACGGAGCGAGAGTACACGGGAAGCCATTACCTTCTTCTGCGAAGCAGTAATGCTCGCGAAGAAGGAGGCGGGACGCGTGAGAGAGAGGCAAGCTTTGCGCCCTCACGCTCCTAGTCGCCGCAGGAGACGTCCTGGGCATCGGGAATTGGCAGCCGATTCCCGGCCACCGTAGGCGCGGGCTTGCGGACGGCGTGCAATGGGTAGCTCGCCGTCCGGTAAGGACAAGGCCCGAGTCAACGGCGCGTTGTGTTCCACGCGCGCCTCAAAGAGATGTCAGCACCATTGAAGGGGTCCGCTAGGGCCGAAGCCAGCTAGGGTTGCGGGATGTTCGAAAGAGTTACCGTGGCCCCAGCACAGGCAAGAGAAGGAACACGGTTGGGTTTTAGTCAGTAAAAGTCTGACACGCCCTCCCGCTCCACCCAGAGCGCACCCGGAGAAGTCATTTGATGATTTCCCATCCACAAAAAAAAAAATGAATGGCCACGGATATCGAGTATGGCCTTTGTAGTTATGGTCGTACCTATAAAACCTACCTTGATAGTATTTTCAAACTCCAACTTCGAATTTTAAAACAATAGTATCTGCCAAAATTAGAAATCAATATTACGACAATATAAATGGCCTCTTTAAACAGTGTAATGTCTTACCAGTTCATATACAAATATTTTTTTTGTTATTAAAAGAACAGATATATTCTGAGAATAGGCTTCGTACACAGCGCCCCAACAATACGTATGGCGAACGAACTACCGGTTATATTATACCGAGAATTATTAACCGGTTCGCGGACGATAAACGAGACAATAGAAGTTTTATTGTTATGACGTCTATAGACGTCAAGCGTCCGCGAATGTGTTAATAGTCTACTCTCAGAAATAAACAATTGTATTACACTTAAAAATATCAAATGTAAACTTAAGCAATATTACTTAAGTGTTATGTAGGAATAATTGTAACTATATAAAGACCTAAAGATGTTATTAATTGTATCGATAATAACGCATACGCGTTCAATATTGAGATAGACTCATGATAGCACAAGTTTAAACCTTAGTGGTTTTGGTTGCTATTTAATATGAATAATCCTTGAATAATCCTGTATTCTTTCGTATAAACGTTAAATAAAAAAATAACAATTAGGAACGAAATTATCTGTATAATAAAAATGAAATACTTTTCGTGGAAAGTGCATCACTTGAGAACGGCTGGACCGATTTGGCAAATTTTTGTTTTAAAATATTAGTAATAGTCCGAATCAGGTTCTTACGGACAGAAAAATTTAAAAAGTTGCTGGGAATATTGGAAAATTCGGGAAAACAGAAAGTGCATTTTCTATGAGAATACATACATACATAAACTCACGCCTTCTTCCCATGGGGGTAGGCAGAAACTACAGAACGCCACCTGCTACGATCCTTACATACTCCTTTTGCCTCGTTTACATCTATGAGAATTTTGTATGAATTATTGAAATTTGGACAGGACAACGTCTATCGTGTCAGCTAGTTATTAACACGTTCAGACCCGGAGCACATAAACTGTTATATGCTGTTCTACGAGCCAAATCTTCATATGGCCACGGGTGGTACATCAGCGCCCCATAAACCAAAAGTCCTGCCGGGCGGGGTGGGCCACCGCTGCACCAGACTCTGTTTTGGATAATAATAATGTGAAATAGGGGGTGGATACATACAGAGGAGCTCGTGGCTAAGTAGTAACAGCCACACGGGTCGATCCATCAGGTTAAGCTACGCTTGCCGGGGTTGGTTCGTGCATGGGTGACCATCTTTACATACCGAGAATCCTCCGTGCCTCGGAAAGCACGTTAAGCCGTTGGTCCCGGCTGTCATTCTTGGATCTTTGATAGTCGTTACGGGTCGTCAGAAGCCCGAAAGTCTGACAACCAGTCTTACCAAGGGGTATCGTATTACCCAGTTACTGCGTTGTGGAGGTCAGATAGGCAGTCGCTCCATGTAAAATACTGGTATTCAGCTGCGTCCGGTTAGACTGGAAGCCGACCCCAACATAGTTGGGAAAAGGCTAGGCAGATGATGAGGGGGTGGATACATCAGATCAGATGGCTTCATAAAAACCTTAAAGTGGTTCCGCAAACTTATCATCGAGATTGTCTGTGGCACAATGTTAGTAAATGCTTGGGTTTTTCACCAGATTTTTGGAGAAGGAAAAAAACTAAGTATTTTAGAATTCCGGGAACAAATTATAAACGAGATGATTAGCAATTGCTAATCAAGCCTAGCACTCATATAATCAACTCGATGACGTTGCAGAGGGTAAGCCCAATGTCCAAAGAAAGCTAAAACATAAGTTGGAGAAAAAGGAAGGAATGGCGAGAAATACCAGAAAAAGATGCAGACCTTGTTACGTCCGTATTACGACAACCGAATCTGCGGCAATGGCTAGAAAAAAATCAAAGCGCGTGAATACATTTTGCACTGCATGTGATAACAAACCAATGTGTTTGGATTGTTTCAATACGATACATCAGAAATAATTTTCATTTTGTACCATTTATTGACCTTTACAATAATTTTTTTTTCTAATAATTTTATTTTTTTTTTCAATTTTGATTTTGTTTTCTAATGAATGATACAATTTTTCGTTGTGATTCACCAGAAATAATTTGCATTTAAAATAATCTATATTTTTTCTTATAAATACAATTTTTCAATCTTATTTTTGTTTACTTCTTGAAACAATGTCTAACTCCAAAGCTACTCTATGAATATAATTATGTCAATTTTACAGGACGGGAACGTTAACTACGACACGTTCTCTCAAGGTGGCGTGAATTTCTTAGAACATTTAAAGTCTAGTATGTCATAGCCATCGGTGATACACCCCGCCATATCAACGAGTACTCCGTGCTCCACTGGTATCCCGGTCTGAACGTATATTACAGTGAACTATGGGAAAAGGGATGATGCTTGGGTAAAAAAAAGAAATTCTATTTAGTCCGTAAGTCAGGTAATAAAAAAATATTAGGCACGTATTTTTTGTTTTATCATATTAATAAAAATTTACTTTGATAGATCGCATTAAAGTTGGAGAGTGAGCTCGCCACGTCACAACTAAGCATAAAATCTAGAAAGCCGTGACGTCATGCCACATTTTAACTCAATGTATCGCCGTAATCTTTTGATTACGTAAAAGAAGAAAAAATATGTGTCCAATATTTTTTTAATAATATACCTGATGGACAAATAAAATGTTTTTAGTCATCATCCCTATTGCTAATATTTACTTTATTTGTGGTTTACCTTTTTTTTGGATGGGAAATCATCAAATGACTTCTCCCGCTCTGGGTGGAGCTCAGGGCATGTCAGACTTTTACTGACTAAAACCAACCCGTGTACCTTCATTCAGTTGCCTGTGCTGGAGCCACGGGAACTCTTTCGAACATCCTGCGACCCTAGCTAATTTGTGGTTTACCTGGAAAATTAAATTAAATCAATTTTTTCAACCCCCACGATTTCATCAGCGTGGAAGTCCTATACCATGAAACATATCTGGCACTCGGCAATAGTTTAGCTTTCTATCACTGAGGGCATTTTTGAGCCAGTACTTCCAGAGAGTTCTAACGGACAAATAATTTTACCTATTTATAAAATTAGTTAGGCAACAAAACACCTTATGACCCACATGAAGCCGAGAAACGAAGACCACGCCCTATTTTTTCGGTAGAATCTAAACTGGAATGAAACTGCTACCGCCACCTATGATTTTGTGATGTGAACCTTTTCGAACGAACGCCTCTCTTACTTTTAAAATGCTACCGTGTTACAGTACTAGATGGCGCTATTGGTACAACCCTTATTTGCAGACCCTCCTTACAACTTGGCAAGAAACAAGGGCTAACTTAAGGCGCTAGTATCGCCAATCTAATCTCGAAAAGTACAATGACGCTTCTTTTAATGACTTCTTTAGTAAAAGGAGACGGAAACGATTACATACAATCTTGGGCCTGAATGTAACGAGATGAAATTGATGTGAATTAATAGATTTAAACTTATCAGTCCCTCGCTGAAAATTCTGTTAGTTTTGACAATCTGAGAGCCGAGTTATTAGAGGTTTAGTAAAAGTAAGGCTATGTCACAACCTTTAACTAAAAACTTCTTCCTGAAGTGCAAAAGATGTTCTTTAAACTATTTCATCTAAGGGTCGTCGGCCTAGACTATTGCAGAGACTAGTTACTATCCCTCAATTCACAGAGCGATCCATAGTTTCAACAATATCCAATCCACAAGGCGGCGGTAAAATCCAAAATAACAATTCCAAGTCAAACGTGTGAGCGATCTTCGGTGTACAGTGTGAAAGCAGGGGTCGTACAAGGTAGGCAGGGTCAGAATCCGTGAAAAACAACGCAGTGGTCGTTAGAAATGAAATAATCTGAAAAGCAATCAAAACGCATCGGAAAACACGAAACGAGTGAAAAAACAAGAGCACTTGGCAACTGTCTACTGTCAATGTTGAGCTGACTCACAGCTGTCATGCCAGAGACATAGACTAAAAATATAAGACTGATTTTAATCGATATTCATTATATTGGTTTAATTGACATTTAATTTATTAATATGGCACGTAAGTAAATGCACTACATTGTATATAAGTATATTTAGTGCATTTAATTACTCGAGTTAATTACCTAGTGCGAAGGTTTTCTTTTTGTAATTTTGTAATCGATTACTTATAACTATATTTCTCTTAATTCTCCGCTTCCAGATTGAGAATTGAGCTGATTTTTGATATTCTAAGATAAAAAAATATGATAAATTTTTTAGATCACAACTTATTACATTTGGGCCCACCGTTTTCCATCTCCTTTCGGATGGTCTTGTACAGTTGAGACGTTTTAAAGCTAGTAGCATTTTTTCAAGTAGGTAAGAAAAATATGCCCTATACTGCTGCTGTAAATACTGCTTCAGCAAGACTTGCTTTGGGCTTTGATGTCTAACGTCCAAAATTAATAATGTATCTCAATCCCCATCTTGATCCGCGGTCTTTGACAGCTGCTTGTGATTCGCCCTCTCAAAGGCTCAGATTGGAAAAATCGGCCCTTGATTGGTTTCAGACAAAGATCGAGATCCAGGTTGGAATTGAGATACATTATTAATCTCGGGCGTTAAAGTATCAAGACAAAAAGCTGATAGCTTGTCAAACTCGTGCTGTGATTGGCTGACTGAAATAACCACAGCCAACTTGACATGAGTTTGACAATCTGTCAGCAAATTGTCCTGTTGATTATCCTTTCAGGTGGACTAGCTCCGGTTAACTTCATCGTCACGTTAACTAGTAATCCGTGTTTTTTATTCTACCACTGTGTTTGAAAACCCTTTACGGCACATTTTAAATTTGTTTTCAAAAATAGGTCAATATCTCAACTCAAACTCAAAGCATTTATTTCAATTAAACCAATTACAGGCACTTTTGAATTGTTAAAGAGTCAGTCAGTTAGTCAGAAAATTGAAGCTAGTCGCCCATTCCAAAACGTAGATCTCTATGGAGAAGAATGGGCAAGAAACTCCATGGACACTCTTTTAAATCAAAACTGTTACAAAATCCTGGGTAGGTACATTGTTATTGTTCTTGTTGCTTCTATATGTGAGAACAATGTAAAAAATAGATAATTAAAACAATTTAAAATATAAGATTAAAAATAAGCCCTGGCAGCTAAGAGATGACCAGTCTCCACTGACGGCGCCCAACCAATGGAAAATCGCTAGAGTGATCCCGGTTCCGAAAGGAGGTTCGGGAACTGATGTTAATGGCTTCCGACCGGTAGCGGTACTGTCAGCGTGTGCTAAGGTGTTTGAATCGTTGTTGCACAAGTATATTTCAGATCAAGTAACTTCGCGCCTGACCGACGCTCAACACGGTTTCCGGACTGGTCGAGGTACGATGAGAAGTTGTTATCATTTATGACATACCTGGCGCCTGTTGTTGACGCTGGGGGACAGATGGACACAGCGTACTTTGACTTTCGGAAGGCTTTCGACACTGTCGACAACGATATGCTGTTGACTAAGTTTGCGCCATTTGGTTTCACACCGCACCTTTTGAAATTCTTCGCGAACTACCTTGGTGATCGCCGGCAGTACGTCGAATATGGTGGATATGTTTTCAAGCCTTATTTCACGTTTTTGGGAGTAAGTCAGGGTAGCAATATCGGTCCATTAGGATTCATTCTGATGGTCAATAATCACCCTGAAGTCGTAAAGGAGGTAGGGGCGTAGCCTTCATACAACCCGATTCTTATCGGCTTGCCTTAGGAACAATCACTCTTCTTATTGTCTACTATTGCCAAATGATATGGTACACCTATGTGTGTAACTGTGTATCACATCACATCTCATATATTTAATACCAGTTTAATAAATCATAAGATTAAAAACCTACAGTTGTTGGTCTGAGTTTATGAAAACTGAACAATGTTTTCATCGGCTTCCCTCTATGATAATTATAGCTGCGCCACTGATTAAGGAGGCGAAGTGTTTGCTATTTGCAGACGATCTAAAGTTGTCCCTGTCGGTAGCTAATACTTCGAAATGTGAACGGCTTCAATAGGACGTTGATACAGTGCAGTGGAGTGTAGATAATAAATTAGGTTTTAACATATCCAAATGCGGTATAATGAGCTACACTCGCCGGCAGGAACCTCCGCTGCATCAGTGTGAGATGGGAACCGCGGTCATGTCACGAGTCATGCATGTGCGGGACCTGGGGGTGGAGATGGTTCCGGAATTGATGTTTCGTAGGCACATCTTAGACATATGCAGCAAGTCCTACCGTAATCTTGGGTTTATCCTCAGACAGTGCAAGGACTTTCAGATTACGGCAGTGGTTAAAATCATGTACAATGCGCTGATACGGAGCCGTCTTGAAACGAGTGCTATCGTTTAAAACCCCGATGAGGCTAATTACAATGTCATGGTGGAAAGAATCTAGAACAAATTCACTCGGTTTCTGTAATTCAAGCAGTACGGCGTCTATCCCTTCTTCCCGCTTTTGTACCCGAGTCCCTTCGTAATAGGGATGGTAGGGAACAGTTGGCTTGATGGCGGTGCGCAGGGACGTCACTCTTTGTAGCTTTGTGTTGCGGGTGCTGCGCCGCTGGCTGCACCAGTCCAAACTGGCAGAGTTGGGACTACGCGCGCCGCCCGAATACGGGGCGCGCGTCACCTCACGCCTACACTACTGGAGCCATAAGATTGTTGAATGCTATTTCTATGGAGGTAGATATATTTCAGTGCAGCCTGAAGAGGTTCACAGAAGTAGCACTGAAGTGCAATGAAAATGTTTAGAGGCCAATTTATTGTTATTTTTGTTAAGTAATTTATGTAAGATGTATTTCTTTTTTATTGTATCTTTGTAGTAGTAACATCGCATTGGCGCATTATAGCTGTTAGGGTGTTATTTACGAAATATTAAATAAATAAACACTTTTAAATCTTTGGAGCTTCTGAAAAGAACTTCAATTGTTTTCCTTCATTTGTTTGATAAAAGTTTTGAGCGCATGGGAAGCACCCAAGGTACCTACTTACTCAAGTTTTTTGTTTCAGATGCAACGTTCACTACAACCAGCAAAGGATCCAAGGTTGTATTCCTAGATGGCTTCAAGTTCACCAAACACATAGACCAGGGCCCGAAGATCAGGTGGCGCTGCAGTCGCCACTATTCACATAAGTGCCCTGCTACTGTTTACACTTACTTAGATAAAGTTTATATGTATAAAAATAATCACACTCATTTTCCAATGGTGATGTAGAGTTATGTATGTACACCAGCCGACCTATTCTATAAAAAATCTCACCGTGAAAACTTAGGTGAAGTGATATTGAAATGAGCTGTCATTCCACCTAATGCTGTTGACAGCTCATTTCAAGCCCAATTCACCTAAGTTTTCACGGTGAGTTATTATAGAACACACCGGCTTTATTTTGTGTGTGTGCGATAAGCACACCATAGTGCATTAAAGACAGGGTGTCGATTTAGTCACCTGCACACTTTTCAGGTGACTAAATCAACAACCTGTATATTTGGGCAGTTAGAGTTGTGCTGTGCTCAGTAATAGCAATGAAGACTAAGGGCGAATTCGACCAAACTTTCATTCCTAGTATAAGTCTAATCAAGCGAATAAATTTTTAATTTTTGACATATCTTCTATACAAAAATTGTCGTCTGACAGTTTTTGTATGGAAAATCTGTCAAAAATTAAAAATGTATTCGCTTGATTAGACCTATAATACTAGGTATACAAGTTTGGTCGAATTCGCTCTTAATCAGCCCTAATTAAGTCAAAACAAGTAAATCTAATCCGAGAGTAAAATTAAACTGACAATGTGTGCCTATTTGTAATCTTAGTTTAGAAAGTATATTAATATACAGTGTGAGTCTTTATAATGTGCACATATCGAAATGAGGGAATCTATGCTTAATTTTATCGACGGAAAAAATGTTAAAAAAAATCTAAATATTTATTTATATTTTTTATGGATTTTTAAAAAAAATTGTTTGCTTTTGTGACCCCAGTGTATACAAAACTGTGTAACTTTTAAACTAAACGATTTATCACGATGAAACAAACTCTATAATGTTTGGAAGTAATTAGGTGTCGTCATAAAATAAAAATTATGGAAAAAAAATAGCCACATTTAAAAATAAACATTTTTGTTTGGCAAAAATCTGATTTTTTTTCATTAATTTTTACAAAAATTGTAAAATTTCTCAATAACATGCCCCCATCACCTTCTTTTTTTATAACTTTAAGTTATTCTTCATTGTATTAGGAACCTAACGGTAAAAATTGCATGTTTTTAACTCAACTCCAACATTTTTTATCAACTGTCAAAGAAAGGCCCAACGCATAGCTATTGTTTAGCAGGTAGATAAACTTTCTTTTGAATGTGCGCAGGTCGGGGAGGTAGGGCCAGCCAAAGGAACTTGAATTATGACAGATGTCAGACTGGCAGTCGCTCCGAACTATTCGCCGCTGCTACATGTGTTTCGGTACTTTCGTTCGCTGGACTTTCATAACTTTCGTTCGCTGCTACATGATGCCGCGTTTAAGTGAATTTTCCCCGGCACACATCGCCGACATACATTTTTATTATGGAGTGGGACAAGGAAGTGCCAGAGCTGCGCGCGCGGCTTACATAGCTGCGTATCCTAACAGGCAACCAGTGCCATCTGCCCGAAACTTCCAGGAAGTTCACAGAAGGTTGTCGATCACTGGACTTGGATCAAGTAGAGATCGTCGCGAGCCACCTCAAGTAATTATTGATGCGGCTACTGAACAAGCAGTATTAAGTGATTTGTTTGCTGATCCATCCATAAGTACTAGACGACTGGCTCTTCGTCACGGAATATCCCAAAAATCAGTGTGGCGTATTTTAAAGAAAGAAGGATTGCATCCTTATCACTATCAAAGGGTGCAACATCTACATGAAGACGTAGACTGGCGTCCAAGGTGTGTGATGTCCACATGGATTCAAAAAAAAACCAGAGCAAACCCAAACTTTCCAAGAAAAATACTATGGATGGACGAAGCGACATTCACTAGAGACGGTATTACTAACTGTCGAAATTTACACAGATGGTGCCGCGCAGGTGAAAACCCGAAACTGAAACGGTCATCTACTTTCCAAGTAAGATTTTCGATAAATGTTTGGGCTGGTCTTATCGATAACATGTTGATTGGACCAGTCATATTGCCGAGAACGTTGACTGGTGAAAGATTTTTAAGTCTATTGAGAGATGATATGCCTCAGTTATTGGAAGATGTCCCACTGGCTGTGCGTCAAAGGATGTTTCTTCAGATGGACGGATGTCCTGCCCATTACGCTACAAATGTAAGAAGATTTTTAAACGAAAATTATCATGACAAATGGATCGGCCGGCAAGGACCTGTAGGGTGGCCTGCGCGTTCACCCGATTTGACGCCCCTTGATTATTTCCTATGGGGGACCATGAAGCAACGCGTCTACAGTACCTCCATCAACAGTGAGGCCGATTTGCGTGACCGCATAATAAACTGTGCGAATGATATTCGCAATGATCCCGAAATGATAAGGAGAGCGACACACCAAATTCTAATTCGCGCGGCTTTGTGTTTACAACAACGAGGTGGACATTTTGAGAACCTGATGCATTAAATTTTGTATTTAATAATAAATGGGTTTCAATTGAACTCTTTTGCATTAATTATCATCCCAAACAAACCACCCTTATGAGAACAATACGATTCCGCGTTCGGAGTGCCATCTTTGAAACGACCCGCGCGCATTCACAACAAAGTTAACAAAAAAAAGTTTATCTACCTGCTAAACAATGTGCGTAGCTATGCGTTGGGCCTTTCTTTGACATTTGATAAAAAATGTTGGGGTTGAGTTAAAAACATGCAATTTTTACCGTTAGGTTCCTAATACAATGAAGAATAACTTACAGTTATAAAAAAAGAAGGTGATGGGGGCATGTTATTGAGAAATTTTACAATTTTTGTAAAAATTAATGAAAAAAAATCAGATTTTTGCCAAAAAAAAATGTTTATATTTGATTATGGCTATTTTTTTTCCATAATTTTTATTTTATGACGACACCTAATTACTTCCAAACATTATGGAGTTTGTTTCATCGTGATAAATCGTTTAGTTTAAAAGTTACACAGTTTTGTATACACTGGGGTCACAAAAGCAAACAATTTTTTTTAAAAATCCATAAAAAATATAAATAAATATTTAGATTTTTTTTAACATTTTTTCCGTCGATAAAATTAAGCATAGATTCCCTCATTTCGATATGTGCAGATTATAAAGACTCACACTGTATACATATTATTGTAAAAACCTCCAACTGTCGTGTTATGAGACACAATTAAATTTCTATTATTACCGACCACTAGGCGGTCGGTCGAGAGTTTTAAAGTCGCTGTTCGTGTCTGTCAGTATGACCGCATTGTCCTTCTAAACTACGCATCGGATTTGCTGAAGCGGTTTTCACCACCATTCATGCTACGGCTACAGTGTCGTGATAACGCTAACTAACTACACTTCACGCGCTCTCTGTTGTACAGCGAGACGTCGGACGGTGTGTGAGAGAGAGCGCGCGAAGTGTAGTTCGCGTTATCGCGACAATGTAGCCGTAGCATTACAGAATTTGTTTCGGAAGGTTTATGTGTATAACACATTAATATTGAACTTAAATATAATAAGGAAATAAAAACCGTACGAAGCATGGGTGACAGCTAGTATATGTATAACTAGTATCTAAAATTATGATAGATTCTTTTTTAGCATTTTTTTTTAATATTTTGAATTGTCTTTGCGATAAGATCATAAGTCTTCCTATGTATCAGTTTTAGTTATCAGTAAATGCTGATGGCTCATTAAAATTATTTTTTCATTGTAACGTCTGTGTTATATCAGTAGTACCTACTTCAAATCGTAATGGCACCATGGCTATAATTAGTGTAACACTGTTTCTCATCTGACCTTTTCAAGGTGATGACAACCTTTAATTCTTCTGAAATTCCTGTTGGGTAAAGGTTATCTTGCTAAGAAAACATCAGTGAAACAGATTTTTTAAATGTATAAATGAATTAAAAAAAATTGTGTAATAAAAGAGGTTTATCTTTTACAGGTACTTCCACGTGACAGGTTATTCTCATACGGGTTTGAATCATCGCGTGTTTTAAACTGTAGAATTGTACACAGTGTATTTATAATCATAGAACTAATGCTACGGCTATACTGTCGCGATAACGCGAACTACATTTCGCACGCTATTTTTCGCACACCGCTCGACGTCTCGCTGTACAACAGAGACCATGCGAAGTGTAGTTCACGTTATCGCGAAAGTGTAGCCGTAGCATTAGTATAACTTGCTAAATAGTCAATTCTAAAAATGTTTATCACACATATAGTATCTGATAGTATCTGCGTAACTACCTCGTTGGTCTAGTAGTCGCAAGCGCTACTGCTGAGCATGAGGTCCTGGGTTCAATTCCCAGTTCGGGCAAAGTATTGTTGAGTTTTTCTATCTGGAATTTCTCAGTAGCAGCCCGGGGTCTGGTTTTGGGCCCGGTTACATGGGACTTAAACGTAATATAAGATGTACTATAGGTACACCTCTGCCCAACCTTTCGGGGAAACAAGGCGTGATGTTTTATTCCATAATTTCTGCACTAAATTAGCGAATATTTCAAACAAAAAATTCAATAATAAATAGCCTTCGATCATCATCTCGTTTCATTTCTAGGTTTACAATAAAGAATGGTACAAACATATCGATTTCTTTCTAAATTATTGATATGCAAGATTGTGTTCTTATGCTATGCAAGTACAAGTAAGAACCTGCCTACGTCTTACGACATGACTTGCGTTTAGGTTGGAATATAATGTTAACTTGCATGCAAGTTAAAGATAAGTTAAAGATAGAGAAATATATCGAAAGAAAAAAGAAAGAGGAATTGTTAAGCTTATAAAGGATAATATTTTCGATTAACATTACGGAAATGACATTAATGGGTAAAGTACTGATTTCTTTGTGAATAAAAGATTTATGTTTGTATTCTAAAGGCGACTTGCAGCTTTTACTTAAATGTCGATGTAAACTCGACTTAGGCTTAAACAAATTATGTTTAACGACTCGCATGTCGTCGACTTAGTTTAAATCTCGATTTGTATCATTTTGCTGCATGTCGCCCTAAAAGATAGTTTACGTTTTGTTTTTATGGTATGACTGTTACCGACATATTATTTAATAGATCTGTCTGTCCCTGTGTGTGTCTGTCTGTGATTTGTAAAGAGTTTTTAAAACTGTTTCATTTATTAATAAAATTACCACATTTTTAAAGAGGGAGTGGCTGTAATCCACCACGCGGGCCCAGTACGGGTTGGTTAATGTTACGTGTCGGTTGTCTCCCACCAGTGGGAACATTATAGGCTGATTATAATATGAATGTAAGGTAGGAAGGTTTAGAAGCCAGTGCCGAAAGCAGCCCATAACACAATTCCGTAGCGGCTTCCCTTCGCAGGTTCGCAGCAGCAAAACTACCACTACATACTACAATAGTGTCTGCTATTGCCAAAAAACATGTATAGTTACACTACGGGTATTTAATTCTCCACAACATTTATACGACAAAACGCCTATCATATAGCTTTGAATTACAACAACAACAAAAAAAAATATTCTAAAATAACCCGGCGCCAAAACGTCATAATCGGGAACTAAAAATTCATACAATAGCGATCCCGTCATGACGTCACTTTAGGTCACGTGGCACAGCTTGATAATGGACGAGAGCAAGCCGGTGTATAACGGGTTATGATAGAGACAGATATAGAAAAAATGCGTCAGCAAGAACGAGATAGCGGAATATTGCACATTTTATTTTGTTTTCAACTGTTCAACTGTATTGTATTCGACTATTTATATTCCTATAATAATTTTAGAATGATAGTACCTAACTTAGTTGAGTTTATTTCTCTAAGCCTTTGATAGTTTTGTTTGTGTAGTGATGCGTCTTTTTGGTTCTGCTATTTGACGATAGATGGTGTTAAATTCAGTAAACAAAAGACTTTTATTTTTAAGATAATAAATTAATTTTTACTTTATTGATAAGTAAGTAAGTTAAAACCGGCTTCGCTTCGGATTCTCTCTTACAAAAATTCACACCTCGCCGCTAGAAGCAACAGTCATTATTACTAGGTATTTCAGATGTGTAGGTATGTTTTTGGTTGCTTCTACGTGCAAGTAGAAGCAAATTATAGAATCCATTTTTAATTGACTAATCATGTCCCACAGGCCTGCCACGTCGACAGCGCGGACGTCCTGCAAAGCAATTATCAGATGAAGAAAAAAAAGCGAGGAAAAAGGAATGGGGAAGACTTAGTACGCAGAAAAGCAAAGACAGGCGCAAAAGAGATCCTGCATATCTGGAAGAAGTACGAAGGAGGGGTAGAGAAAGATACCAAAGGAAAAAAGAAAAAGGATTAATTAAGTCCATAAAGGATTATACACCTGAAGAACAAAACAAAATACGAGAATATAACAAAAAGAAGACAAGAAAATGGAGGATAAGTATCCGTGAAAGAGTTGAAGCTCTAAAAGCTAATCAATAATTGTTCAATCGATTATCTGACTGAAACCATTTGTATTCTTAGTAGCAATCATATACTCATGAATAAAAATAACTTTTACCGTGGAACTGACACTTAAATATCGAAATAAAGAATATCTGCTGATTTATACAAAAATACAATAGTCGCTGAAACGGGTGTTATTTTTCCAGAGTTGGTTCTATTGTAACAGTTGTTTTTCGTGAGTATTTTCACCTCCTGTTAGACTTCTAATGAATTAACATCAGTCTGTATAATGATTCCAGCCACTGCAGTAACTTAGAGTATCATTGGCATTCTTGTTCCACCCACTGCTGAGTATATGCCCCCTCCCTCTTGTGCCATGATTCCCTGGTCTGTGCGAGTCTCATCTAGGTCTTCCCCGCGATCTTTTGTTGGTAATGTAATTTAGAGTATGTTTTCGATAAAAAAATTCTGGAATTACATTAATGCCCAAACTACTGTCATTTCTGTGAATAAAAGGTTTTTTTGAGAGGTTAATTAGTTTTATTTTGGTATGGTATAATTACTGTAGGTAAATGATGAAATGGTGGTGTTGTTTATTGTAATGTTAAGTTGTAAGTAATGTTACGTTAGGAATCCGTTTCAGTTATTATTTGCAATTAAATATTAAATGGTGATAAAAGAACATTTATTTTTTCTTACAACAAAAAATATTTTTAAAAGAAAATATTTTTTTATTAGTGTTTAAGTAATACTATCTACCTAATTGTGATTTTTAAATATGTTTAGTAATAAATAAATCTTAAAAAACCCATAAAATCTAGATTTTTTTTCTGTATGTATACCTACAGTATAATATATAACGTGCCGCTACAATGGCGACATTAATATAACACACGGGTAGGGCTAGTGGCCAGTAATCATGAATATTTGTATTATGATGAAATAATTCGTAAATTTAAAAATTAAAATTTTTAACAAACAAAATAAATAAAGCCCTCTATATCGCCCTATCAAACATTGGTCAGGCAGGGGCCATAGTCCTTCCATAGTTTTAGATAACCAGTCCACTTTAGCCATCCAAACCCATAGCCCAATATTTTATTTTGTCACCATATCCTGCAATAGTCCTACACCAACCGGGGTTTGTCCTTGGGTGCACTTGCATAGTACGCACAGGGATAATCGTCGGTTGGTGCCTCGTTTCCATTGAAAGCGTCTAGAAATATAAAAAAAGCCGTCTCTTTCCTTCAATTCGCCTACTCTTTGCATGTTATTCGTTTTAATTTAATTGATGCAATGTTATGATCCGTGATAGTCTGTGCTACAGTTCTATAAGTACAGGTTGCTCCAAGACGCTATTTTAGAAAATTACAAATAAATCAATAAATAATAACGTTTAATGAAATTAAAATATCTTCATGAAACGAAAACGAGAAACCGTGTATGTGTCCATATGTGTGTTAAATTATTGTTGCCATTAAAGCTGCACGCTGTATACGAAAATAATTGGAACAAATAAGATCCAGTAAAATGTAATATTTGACGATCTTCTCATTTTATTTCAATCCTTTACTGTAAAGAGAAGTACAAAATTATCGAACGAGTACCAAACTATCGAGTTGTTACTATTATGAAAGTTTGCGTGTTCGTTTACCTGAGACTGAGCTGCAAATTGTAAATTTGAATTTCGCGGGCTACTATTGCGTATTTACCTTTAAATAGACATTTAATTTGCTTTCATTTTTGCTAAATAGAAGCCTTCTTGTCACAGTCACGACGTGCAGCCGCCAACTATTTTTTTTTTTCATTTTGCGCTCTCGATTATACGTAGTTTTATTTTATTTTTATTTTTCGGATTACTCGATTTCATTCTTTTTGTATGCACGTGTTTCTGTGACGAGTGGAGGATCTCGTGGCTAAGTAATAACAGCCGCACGGGTCGATCTATCAGATTAAACTACGCTTGCCGGAGTTGTCCGTGGATGGGTGACCATCTTTACATACCGAGACTCCTCCGTGCCTCGGAAAGCACGTTAAGCCGTTGGTCCCGGCTGTCATTCTTAGATCTTTGACAGTCGTTACAGGTCGTCAGAAGCCCGAAAGTCTGACAACCAGTCTTACCAAGGGGTATCGTATTACTCAGTTACTGGGTTGTGGAGGTCAGATAGGCAGTCGCTCCATGTAAAATACTGGTATTCAGTTGCATCCGGTTAGACTGGAAGCCGACCCCAACATAGTTGGGACAAATAAAACTATTTTGCTTTTCTTCTTTCGTTTTAATTTATTTAACAGCAACGTTTTTATTACAGAAGCTCAACAGTACACAATTTCTAACCGTGGTTCATTGCAGTTATTGTTGAACCAGTTCATGTATTGTTGTCATCATGAATCATGTCAGGGTCGCAGACGGCGGTGGCGATGTATAGATTACAGAAAACTGCAATGCCCGGGATTTATTGATACGAATGACGACAATATCATCGACAAGTCTGAATATCACAATCACCCGTACCATGAGATAAAAATAATTAAGAAATTAAGAAGTAAGAAAGTATTTACTTCATTGTCAGAAGCTGAAGCCAATATTCCGAAAAAAACTCCCAGAGTTAGTAGGAAAAACATATCTCCAACGCGACAGGATAACTTAACCACTAACACCTGTAACATCTCTATAGTCAAAGTTGCCTCCCTGCGTGGACTGTCCGCCTTACCACCACACGGTACGATATGAGATCACTAAAGGTAAGACCGTTTCAATGGAACAACAGAATTCTTTTCTTAAGGGGGAAGCGCTAAGGTAGCCCGCGAAATTTTAATTTCTTACGATTTTTGCAATTTGCAGTTCACGTGTCTGGGTGTACCTATGTTGATTAAAGTATGATTCGCGACCGTAACAAATATGTATTTACAGAATTATAATCATTTGAATCGGTAACACAAGTCCATAAGTTAGTATAATCCTCAAATATTAAAATTGCATAATCCTCAAATAGTCATTCAATAATATTACTTGGTCTTAAAGAGTTGTATTGATGACTTTAATGATTACATATAATTCTGTAAATACATATTTGTTACGGTCGTGAATCATATATTAATCAACATACAACCTGACCTGCAAATTGCAATAAACGTAAGAAAATTTGAATTTTGCAGGCTACCCCTGGCGCTTTCTCCTTAAGAGGAAACGCGGTCACAAGGTATTAAGAGCGTTGTTACATTTTATCACCCCTCTCGCTCACACAGGATCAATTTTTTAAGAATGTGATCAATGGGCTCCCTACTAAATAATATTAATTTAATAGGTAATTATTAAAAACACATTTCTATTGTGTTATCTAATAAACTTAGCTCAATAAGTATTATGATCTGTTTTTGAGATGATTTAAATAAATGCCACAATAAAAATGTGTTTTTAATAATTACCTATTAAATTAATATTATTTAGTAGGGAGCCCATTGATCACATTTTTCAAAAAAGTATATTTTCATTTAACATTCTTAAAAATTTGGTTCCGTGTGAGCGAGAGAGGTGACAAAATGTGATAGCCCTCTTAAATTTAAAAAAAATATATACCTATACATATATACATAATTAAGCCATAAAACAAAACAGAGACATGACAGTGGTAGATATACATTATATAGTTAAAAAAAGTTGGACTATGATTTAACCAGGGAGAAAACACGTCAGTATGGAATGAACGCCAAAGATCACGTGACCGCGTTTCCCCTTCTGAGGCATTGCATAAAGTTAGTAAATGAAAAAAATAATTTTATTAAATGTTTATTAATTAACAACTATCAGTCTTTGATACTGCGGGGATGAAAGGAGGAGTAGCGTTGGCCGAGCGGGGCGATGGCGGCGAAACAGGGAGTCTACTCCCTAAGCACGAAGTCCGTAATTACGGTCGAAGTTACGGGCGTTTCCTACTCCGTATCACTTACGGACCTAAATTAGTTCGGTTTTCGAACTAAGAATAAATGACAACACGATTTTACAGTTGTCCCTACGCCCGATGTGTTTTTGCCCGTCCGAAAATTTTAATTTTACACTTGTTTTGACGGATTAACTACCTTCGGACGAGCCCGTATCTTCGTTGACGGACTTAGAGCAGTAGACCCGCTGTTTATTAGGCACTGTCCGCCGCCATCGCCCCGCTCGGCCATCGCTCCACGCCATTGGTTTCGTGCCCGCAGCTTGACAGTTGTATGAAATGGCTGTAACACGGTAAATTGACGCAGGGTGTCAATTTGCTTAACAAATAATTTCCCTATCTGTTCATTCGCTCGTTTGGTATATATACTGAACTTCAGAAAGGTTTAAGTATCGGTCTAGAGACATTCGTTCTTTAAATAGTGTGAATCTATACACACTTACTTTTCCAATTCACTTTAAACTGTCAACATCGATAACGCTTGTCATTTTAAAAAAAGAATATTGTAAAACTTTTTAATTTTGATTCGTCGAACACTAGGCTTTTGGCTTCTTTGTATTTTATTGATTTTATTTATGTCGAATAAACATTTTTTTAATCTTTTTTCTTTCTAATCTATTTTACTGTTTTGAATAAAAAACATTAAATGAGGACGTTTTTTGTACTGTTATCGATAGATATTAGGTCTGTCACTAATGTAATTTTATGTATCAGTTTTCGTTCTATTATTTAAAAAAATGTGATTATAATTTCTGTGATTTTGCTAACTGTTAACCGTTTTAACCATTTGATCGATGTTATGAAGGTAAGGTAATTCTATTCAATACTTATTATAGTATCAGTCTCTAGCGAATTTTCACATGTACCTAGATACCCACTATAATATACATTTTTAGTTACCTACTGAATATGAAAAGAAAAATGTTCAGTAAAATAAAAAATAAAAATCGTCTCGTTTTACTTCCATTTTAGTCAACACATGAGTCAAACTTGTAAACACTAAAATTATTTTACATTTTATATTTTCTTAAATAGGGTAAGTATGTCATTATGTCATGTCGTCTTGCAATAAATTAGTCTTAAAAACCTTAAATCAGGAATTTTATTACTGTGATTCAGAAAAATAGGTTCTGCAGTTATTATAATAATATATGCTAATGACCCGTCCTTGCTTCGCATGGGTGCAATCAACTAATGTGGCGACATGTCAAAACATCGAGAATTGTATGGTCGCGGAGGGGGCGCTCGAGCTGCGGACGCGCATCGGCTTCCACTGCACTACGTCATCGTCCGCGCACTCCGCGCTACTGAGCGATTGTATACATAAAATTAATTCTCATCAAATCAAATCTAGTTGACCGTTTGTTTTCCTTTGTAGAATCTTATAATATTATATAATACAGTCCACTACCTATTATCAAGTTACCGTATCGTAGTCCTCGTACCATCTGGAGGATATTACCCATTCATGTTTAGTTATATATATATTTAAATGTTTATGTATCTATACCTAAACGTTTCGGAATAAATCCTCTAACTGATTGTGAAAAGCATATCAAAATCCAATGTGCAGTTTAGAAGAATTAAGCGGTCACATCGGACACGAAAAGTGATTTTGTTTTAAACCATTCTGCCTAGCTTTTTCCCTGCTATGTTGGGGTCAGCATCCAGTCTAACCAAATGCAGCTGAATATCAATTTTTCACATGGAGCGACTGCCTATCTGACCTCCATAACCCAGTTAAAGGGTAACACGATACGTCTTGGAAAAACTGGTTGTCAGACTTTCGGGCTTCTGACTGCCCATGACGACCGTCAAAGATGACTTTGTTTATATAATTAACATAATATAATTATTATATATATATATATATTTATATTATTATATTTATTTAACATAGATTTAAGGTTTCAATATCGCTACTAGTTTATTTTTACATTTCTCCAATCTCCATCCACTAACCTTTTGTAATTTTCTAGAGGCCCAGTTCATCACAACGACCCGCGGGGCTCTGACGATTTTGATAGGGGGTTACAAGTTTCTACGGCATAGAACCACGGGGCTCAAGGTGCGGTGGTATTGCGGAACCCATGGGACGAGAGGGTGCAGAGCTTTCATGTACACTATCGTTGGAACCAATCATATCATCAGCTGTTTCAACGAGCATTCTCATCCAACGCCGGTTTTGTTGAATTTGTAGATGGTTTTTCATTATTTGGGGGTTATTTTTGCTTTTTTTTTTAAATAAATTATAGTAGCAGTATCATTATCACACGAGTTTCAAGAAAAGTAGTAGATGGAAAAATTTACCAGTCACTAAGGTCGATAGTGAAACTGTCCAGCGGGCATCTTTTCCTTTTCGTTTTTTCTCCTTCTTTTCTTTCTTAACACATTCAGTGCCCAGAACCCGACTCCCGGGTCCAACAATAATTCGTTCGTGTGCCACGCGTACATATAGATAGCTATTGTTGACATGTGACCATGCCCAGCACCCGCCTACCGGGTGCAAATCAAAACACGCCAACGAACAAACAACGAATTATTGTTGGACCCGGGAGTCGGGTGCTGGGCACTGAATGTGTTAATATAATTAAATTAATCGTAAAATGGTCACAAATTGACAATTCATAATATTAACTGCGTACTGCGTGCGTCCTCAAGGAAATTTACATAAATGTCTAAATCTGCCATTACAATATTTCTTCACAAAATCTTCAATATGAATTGTAAGATGTTGCTCTTGACTAACTTCTTATGATTCTGCTATTTGACATTAAAGCAATTCATAATTTGTGCACCATTTTACGAATCTCCGTACAAAACTGTCAAACAGATTAATTGCGTAATATGAATTGTACGCGGTATGAATTGTCAATTTGTGACCATTTTACGATTAATTTAACCAAAGTGGCCGTTTAGCCCCCCTTTTAGCGATCATTGAATCTCGAAACTCGAGGTATCTCATAAAAGTTGTTTTAATTACAGCTACTAAGAAATTTTTTTTTAATTTAGTACAGTTAAATTATTAATGGTGTAATGCTAAGTTGAATTCATTTGTAGTAATTATGTGCTTAATGATAAAAGTTATCGATTCATGCACTTGGTACCTAATGTTACTAAAAAAAGCGAAGAATTAATTTTATTTTCTAGTGTTATTTATAACTTATGCTTATGTAGGTATGTGTTTTTAAACTTGTTGTGTTGATAGTTAGTATTTCAAAAATTAAATAAATTGAAAGTGTAAAGTATCTGTTGACGATATTTTGTTTCTTCAATTTTGTGAAATATGAAACTGTTATTTCGTAGCTGATTCTCAAGTTTTTCTAAATTTTGGAAGTACTTATTTGTTTTAACTGTTTCTTAAACAGACCCCTATAAACCTGCCTATAATGTAACTGTAGGTATAGCACGAGTCAAACTATATGGCGGCTCTGAAGTACAGTATTCCTAGGCTCTACCCTCCTGGCCGCAACCCTCACCCCCGCTAACACTTGAATTTGTTACAGCGAGCGCAGCGACTGGCCTCATGTTCCAAGACGCCATAAAGTTTGCATCGGGCTGTACTAGGACTTAAGAGGGAACAGGGCCTGCGATCTTCCATACAAATGTATTCCCCTTTTTTCTTCCTGAATAATGCCTCTAGAGCAATCATTTATTTTTCATAATATAGTATAGTTTGCTGTAGACGTCCCTGTCATTTCCTTTTTTTCAGCAACTAAAAACTAAAGAAAATATATATAATAATATGACCCTTCAAAAATTATAAAAAATGCCTCATTTTTACCGCCATGATTAGAGCACTACCAGACAAATTCGTAAAGTATTTAACATAAAAGAAAATGATAGGGACCTAGATATACTCTTTCTTAAAATTTTAATCTAAAAAATAACTGAATCGGCTCTGTTTTTAAGGAGAAAAAAGGGGAAAACGAAAGGTCGATCTCATCAAAATTTTTGTGATACAATCGGTATGAGCTACAGCTGTCCCTATCGCACTGATAACTCGGTTGTTCGGGCGCAGCGCGACGGCAATAGTTTCTTCATAATATATACCTATTTTTCAAATTTCTCGCAGGCCCCGTCCCCTCTTAATTTCTCAGAATATTTAAGTTAAGCTACAATTACAATTTAAATAAATTGCTAAATTCTATGGTGTGAAATCGTTGTGAATTGCTATCCCTAATGTAATAATAATAATAATTCTGATATTATTATTTTAAGATTTTTAGATATAGGTAAGTATTTTTATTGATAACGACATTATTTTGTGATTAGAATTATCAAATGTAAAAAATCAATGTTCTTTATCTGTTTGGCAATAATGTGACTTTCTTTCATATTTTTTTTTTTCATATTTTTATCTATTACACATTATTTTATGGAAAACTTTTCTTAATTCAATTTTCATTTTAAAACCCATGTTTGCAACATCTAATTGCAAAGAGAGATTTAAGTAGCACCAGCAAGAAATATTTTTTTGGAAAGATTGTGAGCAGAATCTATAGAAAACCAGATTATAAAAATACGTAAGTACTTCATCTTGCTAAACAGTCAAGTCTAAATATGTTTATCAAAATACATAGAGTATCTAGGTAACTGCCTCGTTGGTACAGTGGTCGAAAGCGCTACTGCTGAGCATGAGGTCCTGGGTTCGATTCCCAGGTCGGGCAAAGTGTTATTGGGTTTTTCTAGATTTGTGCCCGGTTGATGGCAATAGGCTCGCCCTATTAAATGGGGCTTAAACATAACTGGTGAAATGTGGGTGTACTATAGATACACCTGTGCCTAACCCTTCCAAAATTACAGGCGTGATGTTATATACTATTATGTGCAAAGAGTATCACTAAACAAAGGTTTTACTTCTCAGGTCTAATATTTTCAACCACAGCCAGAGGAGCCAGGGTCCTCATCTTATCAGGTTTCAAGTTCTACCGCCACCGTCTCTCAGGCTTCAAGACCAGGTGGGCTTGCGCTACTTCCAGCAAATGCAAGGCTGTGGTGTACACTTTTAAAGAGAATGAGATCCTTCGCTATAATAATAATCACTGTCATCCATCTCCTAATATTCTCTATTAGTTGTTTATTTATATACTAGCTTTTTCCCGCGCGTTCGCTCGCGTGGATGTCGGTTCACAGGGATAAAAAAGTACCCTGTGTGTTAATCCAGGTTATAAGCTATCTGTGTGCAAAATTTCATCCAAATCCGTTTAGCCATTTTTGCGTGATTGAGTAACAAACATCCAAACATCTTCACAAACTCACATTTATATTATTATATTAGGATGTGTAGTCAGAAGCCCGTTAGTCGGACAACCAGTCTTACCAAGATGTATCGTGTTACCCAGTAACTGGGTTGTGGAGGTCAGATAGTCTGTCGCTACATGTAAAACTGGTACTGATATTCAGCTACACCATAAAAATTACAGATATAAATGTAGAAATTTTACATAGTTGGGAAAAGGCTAGGCAGATCAAGAGTTGTATTTATTTACGAAAGTTATTATAGTTTAGTTTTATGTAAGAATGTTAGACGCAATACGTTTTAAAAGCTAAATGAAAAAATAAAAAAGTGTTATATTTTGCATACCTAAATCAGCTGGTTTTTTTTCAATATTTCAGTATTTGTCTTATTGCAGAATTGGTTTATTTACATAAGTGATTTTAGCCCCTGAAAGTTTTTCTCAAATACCTGCCCTTACTGTACTGTAAAATGTGATGCGTGTAATAAGTATTTATTTATTTATTTAACAGTTTATTTACACACATATAAACAGACAAGAAGAAAGGAACAGAAAAATACGTACAAAGGTGATGCTTATTTCTAAAGAAATCTCTTCCAGCATACCTGCGATAGGAAAGTAGATAAAGAGATGTAGACAGCGTGTGTAAGAGTAAAAGAGAAAACAAAATACATAAAATAAAAAACGATACACTAAGAGTACATACAAATACATACCAAAACTACTATCATACTTCCAAAATAAATGTCACTAAAATATATACGATAATAATGTAGATATGTGATGTGTTGTTTTATTTTAAAAGTATAGTATTTTTATCCAACGAAGCGACTCGCGCTTTACTTGCACAAACTCTTATGGTAGATGGCCAACAGCTGTTAAGATCAAACCATGAGAAATACCTGAGCCTAGTCCACCACCTCTTAAAGCAGTATTATTGTAATATTACTACAGTGTAGGAAAGAGATGGAGCTAGACGTCCTGTATAGCTCCATTTCTTTCTCACACTGAAGTAACATTAAAATAATACTGCTTTAAGACGTGCTGGTTGGCCCCCTGGGCCTGATCTTGGACAGTTGACTGACATTCAGACCACACATTGATTACGTTAGAAGCAGATTGATGCCGTTGACTTGGAGCTCAGCGAAATGTTGCTAAATGTGTGCCATTTCAATTACGCTACACAATCTATAAACTAGTCAAACCGCATCTAGACTACTTAATCCAATTATGGGGGCAGGCCGCTATTACACATCTTTGTGACCTACAAGTAACGCAAAACAAAGCAATCAAAGTTCTATTTAATTACAATTACTTAACACCTGAGAGGAAATTTACGCTAAAACCAAACTATTTATCCTTCAAAAAATATATACTTACCACACGTGCATATTAATAAAGAAAATTTGAACAAACAAAACACACTCACAAATCACCTTCACACACAAAACTCACCACTATTACACTGGGAATAGGGATAGTATAGAAATGCCTTCAGTTAGGACTTTGTACGGGAGAAGAACTATTCAGTTTGAGGGAGTGCAGCTTTATAATAAGTTACCGAAAGAAATAAGAGATTCTTCATCAGTGAACATTTTTAAGAATAGGTTAAAGTTGTATTTGGCTAACCAACAATAATACTTCATTACTCACTGTATGTACTCGACAGATAGAACGACAATTATGTTTATTACGATATTTTGTTTAGTTTCTCATATTTAAGTGAACTATGTATGTTCTTTTTGAGAAATAAATTTCTTTAAATCGAAACATGTGAATGCGTGTGTGAAGAGGAGTAGAGTCAGCACGTAACACACACGCACATGCAGTCACACTCTTCCGACGTCGCCATTGACTCGACCGGTACCGAAAGCTCCTGCGCTTACACACACATTCACAGGGTGCTTGGTAAACACAATTTAAGCGCGTGTAGCTTCGCAAGATAAAAATACTGTAACGTTGTTGTACTAGCGTTGTTTAAAATACTAAGTAGAAGTAATTTTTATTATGAGATAGTATGATATATATTCGACCGCACAAAAGTATACCACTAGCACTATGAAATAATATAGATAATTAGTAAACCTAACTCAGTAATAAACTCAAGATGAAATAGAGCCAAGAACTTAAAAATAAAAAAAAAATAACAGACTAATCTTATCTGTTTTTTTTTTTCTTGACCAAGGCTAAAAACAAAACGAAACTGATATTTTACTGCCTTTAATGAACTTATTTTCCTAAACATTGTTTATTTCCTAATTCTGGAACCAAGTTCTTATTTTTAATAACCAAGTAGGTAGATTACAGAGCTTTGGAAGAAAAAAGGGGACAACTTTGTCCAGCAGTGGGACACAACACAGGCAAAAAAAACTAGTAGATAATATCACTATTTTTTCAGACCAAATCTACGCTACGTCTTCAAAGGGAGCCCGCATGATAATTCTGAAAGGTTACAAGTTCCTGAAACAGTGTCGATCAGGGCGAGACGGCGTTAGGTGGTGGTGCGGCAGCCATAGGAAGAGAGGTTGCAGAGCCTCGATAATTACTAGAAATGGCAAGATAAAGCTGGCCAAAAATATACACGACCATGCCCCTCCAGTTTTCCTCTCTGGATCTTCTTACTTCATACTTAAGTGATAGGATTCAGAAAGTTGATGTTGAGTTTGATTTAAAAGAGTGTCCGTGGAGTTCCTTGCTCTTCCTCCTACGGAACGGAACCTCGGAACCTCCTACGCTTTGGAATGGGCAAGATGAAGCTAGAGAGCTTCATCTTTCTGACTGAGCGACTCCTTGACAACTCAAAAGTGCCGGTAATTGGTCTTGAAATAAATGCTTTGAGTTTGAGTTCGAGTTGAGTTTTTGACGACAAAGATCTCCCGGATCGGCTGCCTCGTTGGTCTAGTGCGCAAGTGCTATTTTGCTGAGCATAAGGTCCTGGGTTCGATTCCCAGGTTGGGCAGTGTTATTGGGGTTTTTCCATCAGGAGTTTCTCAGTAGCTGCCCGGAAGTCTGGCTTTGTGCCCGGTTGATGGTAATAGGCTCGCCCCCTATTACCTACATGGGACTTAACTGGCGAAATGTGGGTGTACTGCAGGTACACCTCCTTTATGGCGATGTTACCAACTTTTCAATATTAGCGCTTATTATTAAGTAAGTTAGCTTATTTCTCTAATTCGTTATTTTATGCATGTGGTGTTCACCTATAAGTAACTGATGCGCTGTTATTTTAGTTTTAAAAATGTATAAATAAAATAAACCTCTGTCTAACCCTTTGGAGAATACAGTTATGATGTTATGTTAAATCCTTATGGATACATATGCGAAGAATATAGTTATATGGACACTGATGAGGATTTATTTGTACAAATAAAAAAAAATAAAAGGAAAATGTGTGTTTTACTGTCTTAAATATTTTTTGTCGATTTTTTTGTTTCCTGTAAGAGCACGTTAAAAAAAATTGTGTAACGTAATCAGGCTTGTATTTGTTTCAGCGGCAATATTTACAACCCAACGAGGAGGTCGAATGATTATTCTGAATGGTTACAAGTTCTTAAAGCACAGCCTGGTAGGAAAGAAAATACGGTGGTTCTGTGAGAGACACAGGAATTATGGGTGCAATGCCGTCGTCTATACTTACGGGGACATGATCACGAAAGCCAAAAATGTACATGATCACGACCCTCCGCTTTTGAATGCTGATGTAGACTAATGTTAATAAAAACTTTTGCCATCCAACGTGGCAACGTGGCTAATTACAGGCCCATATCACTCGCAACTATTACGCCAAAAGATAGGGTGCTGGATGGACGCCTTGCTGGATGTATACAATTACAGGACGCTCAGTTTGGTTTTCAAGCAGGTTTGTCAACAGAAAGTGCCATTTTGATACCCCTTCAAGTAGATGATTAGGAGACACAATTGAATTTCTATTGTTACCGACCACTCGAATGATGTATGGACCTTGAAGGGCGGCATAATATCCTATGGAGTGCTCAGGAATAAATTGAAGGAAGAAGGAGTATCTTCTGTAATCATAGGCATCTTCTCATACGGTTTACTAATCAAAAAAATAATGTAAAATGGGCTAATGTGTTTTCGGATGAGTATGAACGGAACTCGGATGTAAAGCAAGGAGAGTTATCGTCTCTGAGGTTTTTTAATCTATATGTATATGAATCAGCTGATTGAGGGACTGAGCAGCATGCATATTGGAAGCCACACAGATGGCGTTAGTGTTAATAACATAAGTATGCGGACGACATGGTGCTGCTGAGTCCATCAATCAGTGGATTGAGAAAATTATTGGGTATGTGTGAAGCTTATGCTGAGAGGCACGGTTTAAAATATAACTTTAAAATATGTGAGTATATGGTTTTTGTTGGAAATAGCAAAAGGCCAAATAGTGTCCCACCCCTTTCTTTAAATGGAGAACAGTTGAACCGTGTTTCTCAGTTCAGATACCTAGGGAACTTTGTGACTGAGACCTTGAAAAGGATGACTAAAATGTAGAGAGGGAACGGAGGGCACCGTCGGTACGGGGAAACTTGCTGGCACATAAATTCGCTCGTTGTACGGTAGACAATACACTTTTTAAAGCGTATTGTCTACACGAGTGGTCTATGGGTTAAGTACACACAAAGTGCCTACAATTTCCTTAGAGTGCAATATAATAACATGTTCAGGGCACTGTTGCGGCTCCCGCATTCTTGTAGTGCTTCAGCTATGTTTGCGGACGCGCATATCAGGGGCGTAGCCTTCATACAACCCGATCCCTATCGGCTTCCCTTTGGAACAACCAATCTTCTTAATGTCTACTATTGCCAAATAATATGGTACACCTGTTGTATGTAATTGTGTATTCAGTGTAAGTGTGTAACATGTATCATATTACATAATTATATTTAATACTAGCTTCATAAGATTAAGAACCTACAGTTTTATTGTCTGAGTTAACGAGGACTGAAGAATTTTTTCTTCGGCTTCCCTCTAATGTTAATTGTAGCTGCGCTACTGGCACATATTTCTACGCAATAATGCGAAACGAAACAGCGTCAGTCTTAAAAACTGTGCGGGGGAGTAGCAACAGCATCCTGAAAATGATAGCAGATAGGTTGCACGCGCCTGTGTCCAATCGATTCATCAATCTGCATGTGAGAGGTGCGGGTTGATGAATCGACATTATTTTCCACTTTCAATTCTGTACCTACTAGCATACTTTTTAGGTTTTTTTGTGTAACTAACAGCCTTGGTTGTCTGAGAATAAAATATATTTTTTTAAAAATTAAAAATAATATGTAATAATAAACTAATATATAATATTATAAATGAAATTGTGTATTAATTTGTACCGTTTAAGCTTACTTGCGTACTGTTCTGTTAAAATATTTTAAAATAAAAATCCTAAACTCATTCATTTCCCTAATTCAAAGATGTACGATCAGGGAAATTAATTGTTTACCAAATTGAAACATCACGTCAATTTTCCGTGATATAGCCATATCATACAACAGCTGTCAAATAATTACAGTTGAGTTTCAAATATACGGACAATTTAATTGTGAAGTCAATTTGATAAACAAATAATTTACCTGCCATTACTTAATACTGCTATCCTAATACTTGTACTTATATAATAGAGTTTAATAATTATGTATTGCAGAGCCAGTATTCACCAAAACGTCTAGGGGAGCTACGGTTATCTCAATCGGTGGTTATAGATTCTACAAACAAAGGACGTTCGGTGGCAAGTCGCGTTGGTGGTGCCGAAACGTACACCGTGGATGCACGGCCGTCTTGTTCACCATAGGAGATATTATAGTTAAGTGGAATAACATTCATAACCATCCACCTTAACACTTTGATTTGAATTAATAACTATTAAATGAATATGAAATGAATGAATGAAAAAAAAATATGAATGATAAATAATTATTTATATTTTGTACAACGAAAAGCTATAAATACTAAATTAAGAAAATCTGGAAGCACTGTACTTTATTTGCAATTTTTTTTTTGGTAGAATATACCCTTTTTAGTGTATTTTTGAAATCCCCAAAACCAGCAAAACCGTAAGTGAAAAGAAAAATATCGCCAAAGTTTCTTTAGAAATTTGTGGAATACTGAGAGTACGGAAGATCACAAGGCGGGTCTAAATCTGTTTCCAAGCAATAATAATAAGGCGTAGTGGATCAAGATGGTTTAAAAAAATAACCACGAAGAAGATGGCGGGATGTTCGCTCGATCGCTTCGTTCGCTCAATAGACTCTTCGAACCTAACCTGTCCGAGTCGGGGTGCCCCAAGACCCGAGCTCGCTTCGCTCCCTCTTGCATCCTAAGTTCTAGAATTAAAAAAGCAGCTATTTGAAAATAAATTAAAGTTAATACTTACAATATTTATACTAAAAACCATTAAAATCCGCTGTCACTTTGTCTGAACTTAAAATAGAACAACCAAGGAGTGAAATTCGTACATACTCTGTGGTAAAATGTCAATTTTATTTCATAAATAAGTTGAATTTTCTGAAACTTTAGGATTGTTTTTTCTTGAAAACTATGCGTTTACTGACTGTGTCATTTTGCAAAAGAGTTCTACATGAAGACATCTATACGCAAAAAAAAAATGTGAAGCTTCCCACGGCGCGGTTTGTAAAGTACAGTGGAGCCGAAAATCTTACCAGTCAGTCTTTTTACGAAACTGCAAATGTTCAGTACACCGTACTTCAGCGGTAACTAAACCAGTATAAGCTGGCCTCTTATTCTATTGAAACTCCGTACTACGCTAGGCCAGTTCACGGTCAGTGTTACCACTGACGTGCGGTCGACTGTACAAAAAAATATAAATTTAAGATTATTTTTTAAAGGCTTGTGTTTAAACACCGCCCAAAAAAGTACCAAAAAAATTCTGAACGGTTACCAAAATGGATAAATGGTCACCAAATAACGTTTCCTAAAATATTATGAAATAAATCCATTTTTTCGTATTATTAACTGCCATAAAAATATATGGACGCCTTTAAAATACACTTTAGACTAAATCTTTGAGTTGGATAGAATTTGGTGACCGTTGATCCATTTTAGGAACCAAAAATAATATTTGTGCAAGGTTTGCGATTTTTCTAATGTTATTTCATTTATTTTGGATCATAATATTATATACTTTAGGGCCCTTTTTAATAAAGTCAATTGTTTTTTTTTGGAGTTGTTTATTTTATTTGGTGCCTAGGCTTAGAGGTCTAAATTATACCCTTTTTTAAATTCGTGAAAAGTATGTTACTTATAACTTGTGTGCTTAAATAAGCATGTATTCAATTAGGTATTATAGAATTAAGTAAAAATGATAAACAGTCATAATTACAATCATTTTAGAAGAAATATATATCGACTCATGTTACCGTGTGAAGCAAATTAAGCATAATATTCTTTTCGACCAATTCTAATTTTTTTTAAGCATTGGTTTCCTAGAACAGTGGTGGCCACCACACAGTGTCCGCAATTTACCGGCAAATGCAGCTATGATCTTCATGACAGCCGGTTTGTAGCGGCCACAGCTCTTCTAGGAAATCGTAGATTTGAGAAACCCTAACTTTACTATTTCGTTGCTAAAATGAACGCCGTCAATATGTTGACCTTGACCTTGTACTAAAAATAAAATAAATATAAAACCTTGTACTACCTTTTATAAAATTAGAAGAACTATGAAATTAAGCTGGTCCTACTGCTTTTAATATGTTTGTGTTTACTAATAAATTGGTAGAATAATATTATTGATTTTTATTTTACGCGTCTTTATTAAATGAAAAGTATAATTTTGATATATTTTGATTATAGTCACCTTTGAGGAGTTTTCAAGCAAATCTGTGCTGTAAGTAATTTTTTTTTAATTTCAGATCCTGTATATATAACTTCATTACGAGGAATTCCAGGCATGTATATTGGTGGTTATAAATTGTTTAAACATTTAAAATCAGATCATGGTAAAACGCGGTGGCGGTGTTTGAAACCAGGGTGTACCGCCGTTGTCTACACTATCGAGAATACTATCATAAGGTGCAATAATAATCACAACCACCCACCCCCAACGTACTAAGCTTATATTGCTCCACTGCTGTGACTCAGCCCGAGATCTATAAACGTTTCTTAGGCTAAGCATTATTTCTGTCACTGTCGCACAACTGTCAAACTACAAGTCCAAGACAGAGATGGGAACATGTCTAAGTCAAAGCACGAGCTAAGTAACGTTTATACAAGGTGGGGCAAAAGTAATGTGAATTGTCTGCCATTTCGTTGGAAATGAAAAAATGGGCTCTCATTTCACGGAAAGTTTCAAATGTGTATAATTTATGACATCAAGTCGAAAAAGTGATATCGGTCAAAATACTACCTCCAGAGTGAATGCATATTTTCAATCAATCAATACTCTTTATTTGTAAACATAGGTTCCAACAGTGTGCAAGATGTTACAATTGTTATATAATAGTTTTTCTGTGTTTTGCCATCTGGCGTACAAATATACATTTATTGGCTTTTGCCAATTAAATCAATTTTTTTTAATGTATTTAATTTAATAATATGCATTAGGTAATGTCAATAAGTAACGAAATGCGATAATGTCAATAATAAATAATTATAATGATAAGAAAAATGTTTAAAGTTGATATTGTCCACAGAATTACTATTAGAGTTGACTTGCATAAATAGTCATTTTACGAGTATACAAATATTATTATGTCAAAGAATTGTCATTAAAATATTCAATGAGACAATAGTAACATTTCTCTATTAATATACATTCTGTCAAGAAAGTACCGGGAATCGATAATTTAAAAAGCCCGCTTAAAGGGATTGTCGAAATTCTCTTTGTCGCTAAGTTGGCACAACTGTCCTCTATACTCACGCGGAGTTTGAGCATCACTTGTCATTTAGTTTGTTTACAGTGCGCCATTTTGTCCGTTCATCTCAAGTGTGTTTTGCGATTTTTACAATGTATAAAAAAATCTAACAAAGAATGTCTTACATTTTGCATTGGAAATAGAATTTCTTGTGCTGAAGCGCTGAAAATGTTACATAAAGCTTACGGTGAATCAAATTTATCAAAAACACGTGCGTATGAGTGGTGCAGTGCATTTAAAAGCGGTGGAAGAGATGTGGTGGAAGATTTGCCTCGCTCTGATCGGCCATCAACGTCTTCAACTGAACTTAACATCCCTAAAGTAAAAAAAAATGGTGACTGAAAATCGCCGTATAAGTCTGAGAGAGATAGCTGCTGTCTGTGTCTCACGAATTAATTGTACCATTTTAAACGATTGTTTGGGCATGAAACGCGTGGCCGGTCGACTAGTGCCGAAAGACCTGAGTTTTCTGCAAAAACTCAATCGCGTAAAGGTCGCTGAAGACATGATAGAACGAGTCAATTCCGACCCCACAGTCACAAAACGCATTGTAACTGGTGATAGACATGAGTTTAAGAGTTTGACATGTAAACCACTCAACAAGCTTCGGAATGGCGCCTTCCAACTGAGCCGAAACCAAAAAAGTGAGAATTCGCGGCGAGTACTGAAGTCGATTCCAAAAAATGCGTTAAAAAAATGCGTTAAAAAAATGTTTTGATGATTGGGTTATTCGTTGGCGTAAGTGTATTATGTCGGAAGGGGCCCACTTTGAAGGCGATACAATAAATTTGAATGAATAATACATATTTTGTGTTTAATTGACAAATACCCGGTACTTTCTTGATGTAGTAGTAGTACGTAATTTACCTACGCTCGAAATGTAATTTTAGACTATTTATTGAGCAAGGTAACTCATTAAATATTCTTTGGGCCATACAAAAAAAGCTTTTCCTCATTAAAGCCGTACCTGCATAAGGTACTTTAAGCTCAAACTTATTTTTACCACGTAGTTTCCTATAATGGCTTTTAAAAGCTATTTCATATAGGATGATGTTTGTTTTTAACAAATACATTTACTTCATAAATATACAGAGAGGGCAAGGTTAAGATTTTGAGGCTTTTTTGGCGTTTTACGACATTTTGAACTGTTGCTCACAAAACATCCTGCAAATTGGTGATTTCTTCTTCAATGTTGGCTTTCAAGACTTCCAAGGTTTGTGGTTTGTTGTGGTAAACGCGAGATTTTAAAAAAATCCCAAAGAAAGAAGTCTGGCGCCGTCAGATCTAGCGATCTGGCCGGCTAGTCCAAATTGCCATAACGGAAGATGAAACGGCCCTGAAATTAGTGTTTCAAAATCTCCATCGTTGCTGAGCTGTGTGACTGTGTGTATAGCTCCATTGCATTGTCAACTAATTCTCTATCTGTCTATAAAATAATTGCATCAAATCACAATGACATTACGACGCCATTTGCAAAAAATATAGCCCAGCTGTTAGATCTCGGCCGCAGATCTAATCTCTGTGAAAAGGAGTGGGCCGCGATCCACCACGTAGTCCCAGTGTGGGTTAAACGGAACAACATCTCAACAACAACATCATCTTCAATTATATGATTAATATAATGCTTAAGTAATTTTTTAGCGTTAGTAGATTAAATAGATTTGGATTAAGGACTTAAGGGTCGGTTGACCGCCAAATTTAACGCAGCTAATGTTTGACCTTGACCTCAAATCGGTCATTTTTAACAGAACCATACTTAATAGTATGTTTCTTGTACTACAAGAAGTAGTTTCATTGTCTTTGTATTTTTCAAGTACTTAATAAAATATTGCAATATGTGAAAGTAATGTTTTATTTTAAATTCTAAAGAATCTCATATTATGCTTATGTTTTATTTTAGTAAGGCCTCGTTTAAATTAAACGTATAATCGGCCGCCGACTAGCGCCTAGGTCGAAATGTATAAAAAAACAACGTCGACGGGTTTGTTTTTCATACATTTTCACAGTCGGCGGACGATACATTCGTTTTTGTGACCGCGGCCTACATTTTCTTCTCAACGATACTGCTCTGTTGGTATTATTTATCTTTATTTTTTTCTTAAATACTTGTTAGCTGGTGACAAGTTGCATAAACAATTAACGTCGGTTACTGGTAAAACTTTGTAATGGTGCTGGAAACCAGGTTATTCTGCCGCTGCTTACACCTTAGAAAATATCGTCGTTAAGTGTAATAAGAACATAACCATGAACCATAACGTAAATTACCAACCAAAAAAAATCTCACTACTGGGACTCAGGTACTCTCCGTATGATCCCTCATACGGAGAGAACGGTAACGGCCTACGGGAGTAGGCCGTTCCGTTATCACAGACTATTGCTCGATTTCACTAAGTGACATCTGAATGAACCTGAATGACTAAGTGACACTTGAATGAACGCCTGAAGCACACTGTTGAATTTTCAAAGCTCAGTTAACGAACACCGAGAGCTAAAAATTCAACAGTGCAATAATATTTAGGCGTGTTTCCTAGTGTGGGTAAAAACGGGCATAAGTTCATATAATTGTTATCCTACACGAGGGTTCGATGAGGGTTAGTGGTGAATGTTAAATGATTTAAAATAATTGGTTCAACCAATTTGTAGAATAATACAATAAAAAAGGATTATCAAATATTATGCTGATTTCTACTTGATTTAATAATATGACTTAAGAGTCGTACCTACTGATCTCTCGATGTAAAATGCACGAAGTCAAAGTTTGACCTTGACCTTGCAATATTAAATTAACAGAACTGTGAAAGTAGGTACATGTATTATTTTTGCTTGAGTTTATACATTTTAATTAAGAATCACGATGTACGACGATTTTCTTGCTTGTAATTAAGTCTAAGTATAAGAAATACATTGTTTTTTTGATCACCAGATCTTTTTAAACTCGAAACTAAACCAAACGGTAACAGGAATCGAATATTAGACGAGTAAATCTGAGAGGCAACTGTCGTATTTTTAAGAACGTTAATTTTCCAATCTCAGTCTCAATCTATCAAAAACCGTCTAATTTACTTACATTTTTGATAAGTTTGTAACATTGATTATCGCTGAGATGAGATCGCTACTTGATTTTGAACGTCTTTCAAGTACGAGAATTGTCCTTCTGTATTTATCTATTATTTTGAGTTTAGTTAACTTGTGTTTGTTTATGTTTTATTTCAGTGCCAGTATTCGTAACTTCATCCCGAGGAGCCCCGAGGATTGCTATTGGTGGTTATCACTTGTATAGACAACGGTCAAATAGTTGTGGTAAAACGCGCTGGTGGTGTTGGAAACCTGGTTGTACCGCCTTTGCCTTCTCCATCCAAAACACGATTGTTAAGTGCGATAATAATCATAACCATCCACCCCAAATATAATTTCATGAACAGTTAATATTGCCACTGCTGGGAGTCTGCTATTCGCTAGCTAAGTATATGCAAGTGAGAAACTTGTACCTTTCGTGGTCATCTTCTGTGCAAAGTGCTTCGAACTCAAAAAATAATAATATATATCACTTACTAACAGTAGCTATAAGGCATTACTAACATTATGGATCAATTGTCCTAATAAAGAAATTTTGATTTGATTTGATTATACCTATGGGCTATTTTTACCGTAATATACGTATGTATACTGGCATATGAAAAATATATTTCTGCTAAAAGTTATCTTGTTAGTTTAGTCGTGCTGACCGCTCGATACAAAATGAAGACAGTAAATGTTTGACTTTGACCTTGAACTCATAAAATTATGTTATCTGAATTGTGAGACTAAGCCTGTTTTGATGTTGTATTGCCTTATAGCCTGTCATCTTGTTGGTACGTCTAATAATAATAATTTGTAAATCATATTAAAACATGTTGACCTTGAGCAGTCTTTTTAACCCGAACTCAAACCAGACTCTAAAAGGAATCGAATATTGAAATAATTTTTATATTTATTTATTGGTTTGTTATTTCAGTGCCAGTGTTTGTAATTTCATCCCGAGGAGCCCCAGCAATTGCTATCGATGGATATTACTTGCGTAGACATAGATCAAATAATGGTAAAACAAGATGGCGTTGCCGGAGACCAGGATGCACCGCCGCTGCTTATACCATAGATGATATTATTGTGAAATGCAATAACAATCATAATCATCCAAACTTTTAGCAGCTTACACTCTAAAGGATCATTAATATTAAATTGTCATCAATCATTAATTATTATTATTAATTATGTGGGTGTTACTATAGGTACACCTCTGCCTAACCCTTCGGGGAAACAAGGCGTTATGTAATGTTTTATGTCATAATCATTAATAAAAATATTCTATGTAAGTTAGTTGTTTCAATCTGACCTCTCGATACAAAATTAATTTCAATAATTGACCTTGACCTTGTAAATACTAGGAAATTATCAAAACTCAGAAATTAAACCTGTCTTGAATCTTACGGTCAGTCCTTCTACACGTGCAGCCAACTTCCAACTCAACTTGCGCCCATAGCAACCGTATGAGAGTACTGCTGCGGCTGCCGTGACGCTGTAGTGCGTCATGGATGTTTGATAATAATATTGATGGTTTTGATGGAATTAGTAGCAAAAAATGTGCATCCCTGATAGAATAGAATAGAATAGAATAACGTTTATTGCCTCCAGTATTACAGCTAGTACACACAAATACACACATACAGCTAGTATACGCGGTTCGCGGCAGCGCCTACAGTATTCTCAGTGTGTTCGCAGATCGCTGGGATTCCCCGATACTGCGGAGGCTCCACGCTGAATTTTAATTGTATTTTGATCTGTTTGTACCTTCTAACACCAGATATTATTTAGTAAAATTGTTACCTACTAACCTTATGATTGTTATGGACTGTCTAAAATAAAAATATTTTTTTAAATTTTTTTTTTTATTATATGATACAAATTAATTGCAAAAAAAATAATTGTGAAGGAATAAATACATGTTGCATAACTTCCCGATTTACGTGAATTTTCGAAAGTAATAAGTCTTTGGAAATAAAAACAAACTGGATTGAACTTTCTAACCCAAAGCGATTGGTAACAGGCATCGAATATTAATCAAGCAAATATAAACCATTGGATCAGAATGTTGGGCTGTGAAAAAGACGGATGAAAAAAGATTGCACGTAGCGGAGATGAGAATGTTAAGATGGATGTGTGGTGTGACGAGAATGGATAAAGTGAGAAATGAATATATTAGGGGAAGTTTGAAAGTGGCGCCAGTGACTGAAAAATTGAAAGGGAATCGTTTGTCTTGGTATGGTCATGTGAAGAGGAGGGATGAAACGCATGTTGCTAAAAGAGTTATGAGTTTACATGTGGATGGATGGAGAGGGAGAGGGAGGCCAAAGAAAAGATGGATGGATTGTGTGAGAAGTGATATGAAAGAAAAGGGAGTCAGTGATAGTTTGACGAGTGACAGGACAGAATGGAAGAAAAAAACGTGTTGCGCCGACCCCAAATAATACGGGATAAGGGCAGGAAGATGATGATGAATAATGTTTAAACTAATGTTTATTTTTCAATTTCAGTGCAATACACAACAACAGCACGAGGTCGTCCAGCGATAACTATTGATGGTTATAGGTTGTTAAAACAAAGCTCGAATAATGGAAAAACGCGATGGGTTTGCCGGAAACCAGCTTGCACAGCGGTTGCTGTCACCATCGAGGATTGTGTCGTTAGATGCAAAAACGAGCATAACCATCCACCGTGTACATAATTTATTTATTTTAAGAATTACCAACGAGAGATGCAATGTAATTATCTTCTATAAAATTAAAACTTGTACGGTATACATCATCCTGTAAGGTATACTTAATTACAGGTAACAGAATATCGAGTATACATGCTCTGACTATGTAATTTTTTAGAAATACATGAAAATAAACAATTGATATGCTATTATTAACGATTAAATTTACATGAATACAATACAATGATACCAAGCATTAGCTTGATTAGTAGTATAAGTATGTAGATAATTATATAATAATTTAGGTTCATATAAAATAATTTAAGTATTTTAATATGTAATTACCTAACGTAAGTTTCTACTCAATCAATCAATTCAGCGTATCGCAGTCCACTGCTGGACATAGGCATCTACCAGGCTATGCCACAACATCCTGTCCTCCGCGTTCCGCATCCAGTCTGTCCCAGCCACCTTCTTAAGGTCGTCGGTTCATCTAGCTAGGGGGCGTCCCACACTACGCTTGCCGATATGCAATCTCCACTCCAGGACTCGTCTGCTCCACCGGCCATCGATCCTTCGACAAACATGGCCAGCCCACTGCCACTTCAGTTTGTTTACTCTGCAGGTTATGTCGGTAACTCCGGTTCTTTGCCGCGGAATATTTAAGGTCACTCAGCGCGCTATGGAGCGCCATAGCGCGCTGAGCGACCTTAAATTTGTGGACCAGTCCAACTGTCAGTGTCCACGTTTCGGTACCGTATGTCATAACGAGCAGGACGCACTGGTTGAAGACCTTAGTCTTATACAATTGAACAGGTGAAAACTAAAAAAAATGTGCATTATTTCTCATGTCCTTCCTGTAATTCGTATCATTTCTGTCTCTATCGTAACCCGTTGTACAGCGGCTTGCTCTCGTACATTATCAAGCTGTGCCACGTGACCTAATGTGACGTCATGACGGGATAGCTATTGTATGAATTTTTAGTTCCCGATTATGATGTTTTGGCGACGGAGTATTTTAGAAAATGTTTTTTGTTGTTATTGTAATTCGAAACAAATAATAGGCGTTTTTGTTGTTTGAATGTTATGGTTAATTAAATACCCGTAGTGTAACTATATTTTTTGGCAATAGTAGACACTATTGACTGCGCCATTTTACAATAGCGTAGCGGTAGAGTTGCTGATGCGAACCTCCGAAGGGAAGCCGGTAGGAATCGTGTTATATGGTGCTTTCGCCACTGCTAGTTAGTATTTTCTGACAAGTACCTATAGATGTGTTTATCTTTGAAAAAGGTTCATAAGTTTTGTTTCTTGTAAATTTTTTCAGCAGGTGTTAAGTATTTGTATCTAAAGTGTTTTAATTATTTTAGTGTAAGTATAAATTAATATACATAGTATAGGTTATATAATAACCTATATGTAAACTTACCTCCTTACTAATAAACGTTATATAGAGTCTGTATAGTTACACAACGCTTTGTCTTCTTCTTTCGAAAGTCAAATTACTGACGACTGGAAGAGAGAAATCTTTACATATTTATTATAATACGTTTGTTAGTAAGGAGGTTATACTATAATGTTAACTTCTGGGACTTTTGCCCCCCCCCCCCCCTCCCTCAGTGAGGGACCATATATAGAGAGAGGGCTTCAAGATATTTTCTTTTTGATGCAATGATAATGAAACAAATTGCGCAAAGTGCGTGTGAGTGGAAACGCCGAGAGGGAACGCCCTAGGACGTAATAGTGACCTTATTGGCGATGTTCTTCAGAATGGTCAGGTGCGTAGTACCAGCAACTGGCGTATGACCGTATCAGCTGGTGTATATGTAAGGACCGTATCAGCTGGTGTTCTGTAGTTTCTGTCTGGGGGTTTCTGCCATGGGATAAATGCGTGAAATTATGTATGTATGTTTGTATGTAATGTGCGTACCTGCCTGGATAAGAACCCAATACCGATTCTTAAGGCGTACCACAGATCTTGTGTTACTCCCACGCAATGTGTGTGCGTTTCTGTTTGTGTCTTTAACAGCAAATTATTTGTCCAATAATTAATAAAATGTTATATTATTATTTTAACTGTTAATCTAATTCAGAACAAGGTGATTTGGCAGAGAACCAAAGTTGTCGACATAGCTTACTGAATAAGCAAGCTGAAGTGGCAATAGGCCGGCTATATTAGCCTTAGAACCGATGACCGGGGTAGACGTGTTCTTGAATGGAGACCGCGAATCGACAAACGTAAGGTAGGACGCCCTCAGGCTAGGTGGAGCGCCGATCTTCGCAGGGTGGCTGGTAGCAGCTGGATGAGAGTTGCCGAGAACTGCGCTGAATGACGTGCAATTGGAGAAGCCTATGTCCAGCAGTGGAGTGCTATAGGCTGATGATGAACTGTTAATTTAAGCCTTTTTAGAAAATAAAAACATTTCAAAAAACTTTGTTTTTCTTTCTTTTTTTTTCTTTTTCTTAAGAACACTATAGTAATTAATTCTAATTCTAAGGTTTATCTATTTCATTTCATTGCAATACATAACTACGACTCGAGGGCGACCAGCTATTATTATTGGTTGTTACAAGTTGTTAAAACAAAGAGTAAGTATTGTTAAAACGCGACAATACGACAACAAACAAAAACACAGGCAATACTAATGCATAAGTGGACGTACGCACGGACGTAAAAATATCGCGGCGATTTATTTTCGCGCACAGGATTTTCAACGCTCTGCTTAGCGCCGAGAGTTGAAAATCCAGCAGCGTTTTTTAGACGCGCTGGAATGCACTCTGTTGGATTCTCCAAAATTCGTCGTTGCTCAAAGTTCAAACGTCGTTCAAATTTCTTTTAAACATAACAAAACTGGCAACATTTTATTTTTATTTTCATCTAGAATAATTGTAGAATCTTATAAAATTCGTATTTGACGCAGACGGTTACTAGAACTCCAACCTCATTTGTCACTTTTGGCTCGGTGAACCGGATATGATTGTTGTATTAATACTAATACAACAATCAGTATTGGATGATTTTTTGTATTTTTTTATTGTATGGGTAATACTTGGTCTGTTCAGACACTCTTTATTTCCAAACCAATATATAAACAAAATTCTTAAAAACTACTTACATCCTATTGGCTGATCAGCTGCCTTATAAATTTTCCTACGATTTCAGACTGAAATCGTAGAAAAATCGTTATATATCGGTATTTCGGTAGAACAGAGCGCATATCAGTAGAAATACCGAAAAATCGGTAGGTTCGAGACCACTGGATAGCAGCATTCAGTGTCGCTCCGCGCGCCGCGCGGGTCAGTCGCTTATGCTCGATGTTGTATGTCTGATTCCCACAGTATTCCCCTTCAAGAAAACCGTACATCTTTGTAGGTTTAACGATCCTGCCGAAACGGGTAACGTATGGGTTTTCTTCCTTGCCCTTACTACTACATTTCGTAAGTACCTACCTAATTCAAATTAATTAGGTAGATAAAGAATAAAAAGTATTGACTTTATCAAGTCGTAATTTAACCCAATTTATTTCAACAAAGTAATATGCATATTTCGGTCTTGAACAAATGAGCTTTTCAAAAATTTTGGTGTAAATTTTTTTACGTAAAAAGTTTTAACAAAAAACAACATGTATACCAAGGCATCGAACGAACGAAAAAAGCAGTATCGAATACATAAACTCCGGATAAGGCTTCTACAGACAACGGGCATTAGTGGTAACAGGCATCGAATATAAATCGAGCAATTAAGTGAACTTTCTTTTATTGCAGCACCTGTATACACATCATCATGCAGAGGAGGACCAGCCATATTTGTCGGTGGCTATCGATTGGTTAAACATAGAACGCTAAGCAGTAAAACTAGATGGCGCTGCTGGAGGCCTGGTTGTTCCGCGGTCACCTTCACCATCGATGGTATCGTGGTTAAAAGCAATAACCACCATAACCACCCACCGTCGCCCACCGTCTTCTATACTGTGAAGAATATGGTTAAAAGAGAAAAAGTATAGAAGCGCGTTAAGCCAGTCGCGGCTGTCATTCGTAGATCTTTGACAGTCGTTACGGGTAGTCAGAAGCCCGATAGTCTGACAACCAGTCTTCCTAATGCTACGGATACATCGTCGCGATAAAGCAAACTACACTTCGCACGCTCTCTGTTGCACAACGAGACGTCGAGCGGTGAGCGAGAGAGAGCGCGCGAAGTGTAGTTCGCCTTATCGGGACAATGTGGCCGCAGCATTAGGGATATCATGTAACCATGTTACAGTAGTAGGTAGTTAAGTTACTGGGTTGTGGAAGGCAGATTGGCAGTCGCTGCATGTAAAATTCTGGTAATCAGCTGCATCCGGTTAGACTGGAAGCCGACCTATGATAGTTGGGAAAATATGTTCTTTGTTTCCTACCCTGTATTAGGCTAGGTAAACACGGCATTGTACTGCACGTTTTTTTGCGGGATAAATGTCACCGAATAACTAGTGGCGCATACATTGAGTATAGATATCACTGCGGCTATTCGTTTATAGATGAAGAAAAATATATCTTGTAAACAGCTGTTAATGCGCTTTAAATCTAATTCAGGGTGTAAGGGACAGCCCTCCGCAGACTGATGGGGTGAATTCAGTATATCATACTAAGATGACCAGTACTTGAAATTATTTCAGGAACGTTACGGGAATCCAATAAACGCGCGTGGCGAACGGCAGCGCAGCGAGTGTTCGGCCGCCGAGTATTTAAACATCTATTGCTGATTTTTTTATTTTAGCTGTTTTATTAACATAAATGGAGTGCTGCGTATAGAGAATGTAATTTTACATTGTAATAAAGGAATATAGTAACCAAAAAACGATAAAAAAATTAAAATTTTCTTGAGAAATTTAACGGTGGAATATGATTCAAAATAATGCATCCTGTTAGTTTGCGGAGGGCCCTTACACCCCATATTGTAAAAAAATACGGTGTTTTGCCGTATGAACCCAACCTTACTCTAGTGTACGTGACTAGCTTCAAGGACATAAAAAATCGATTCTGTGTTAAATTGCATATTAATCATTTACCAGAATTACTGGATAAGAGCAGGAAGCAATAGGCATGACCTAATGTAAAATGTATATAACCATAATGGTTATTATGGTTATAACATAACCATGTTAGCCACACACGTTACGATTTACTTGCGCAAATTTAGGCTTGTGCAAGTCTGCGTGACACCAAATGGTTCAGAAACTTGTGCTAATTGTAAAGATTTACTTGCGCAAGCCTAAATTTGAGCAAGTAAATCGTTACATGTGGCTAGCATTGGGTAATGGTAAAATGTATCTAACTATAATGGTTAGGCACTAATAACAACCAAGTACATATCGACGGTTAAAAGGTAATAGGGCATAAGCGACATTTTGGTCGAAAATGATTTATTTGTGAATGCCATCCTACTTAAAATTTTCCGCTTTTTAGGATGGCACTCAAAACTAATTTTCGACCAAAATGTCGCTTATGCCCCTATTACCTTTCAACCATCGATATGTAAGAAGTGTAGTGTGATAAATGATTTTATTTTTACAAGTAGGTTTGTACGTACACACGGCTACATACCAAGCTATACATTTCTATTATACGCTGATCTCGCATTGTATAGGATTTCCGTGTAGTATATATAGTCATAGTGATAGTTTGATAATAAGTTAGTACCTAAGTATATAAAATTGAACACATATCTATATTTTATAGTTTTATAAAGGACGAGACTTAGTTTCCTGAATCTTCTTCTTTTGAATATTTTTATAATAATAATTTACCATTCGTGAGATATACAATCATTACTCTCAAGCTTCGTTCTCGATATTATCATTAACACACATGTAGTTTCACTAACACACTCGCCATTTCGTACTGAATTTATGAGAAAGATATATTATTTAAATCCAATGCAAGGAGAACTTTTGTTCGCGACTATGATATTCGTACCTAGCCAGCTCATTCATGCATGAGGAGCTAGACCCCCACCACCTCTTAAACCAGTACTATTGTAATTTTACTTCAGTGTGCGAGAGATTTTTTTTTTAAATTTTTTTTTATTTGAGATAGGTTTGCTCTTGACTCTAGTCTGGGTCAGAGATGACAGAGACAAAGTCGACGATGGAGCGAGCTTACCCAGAAGAAGCCTGTTCACTCTCACTTTGAAGAGATCTGGGTTGTATGCATTCGGAAACACAGACGCAGGCAGAGAGTTCCACTCCTTTGCTGTGCGCATCACAAAAGACATTTGGAAGCGCTTAGTCCGAATTGGTGGGATAGCAACTAGGTAAGGATGGTAACCTGCAGTGCGTCTAGATGTCCGCTGATAGAAGGGGGCCGGCGGAATGAGGTCGTGGAGCTCTTGGAGCTCTCAAGATGGCCCTTAGAGGACGATCCGATTTTCCAATTTAATTATTGTTATGAATCCGTTATGAATTCAAAAAGACAAACATACCACTGTTATACAACGTGTATCTGGATGTACGACATTAAATGAAAACGAGTACAGTACTCGTACGAGTATCGTCCTCTAAGGGCCATCCACTTCCATACTAAGTAAGTTCTTGGTCGTGGAGCTAGATGTCCTGTATAGCTCCATGTCTTTCTCACATTGAAGTAACATTAAAATAATACTGCTTTAAGAGGTGGTGGTTGGCCCCAGTGCTTCGCTGTTTCGTATCTATTCCTTTGTTTTACAGTAATTCAAGTGATTTTTATATTTAAGTCTTATAATGCCGAAAAGAAAGAGTGATAAGCGCGATAATTATAGTTATTTGTGTAAAAAACTTTAAACGTTAGAACGTGAATTAAAACGTGGGCGACGTACTCGCTATGGAAGTGCATCGTCATCAAATGGTGATTTTCCTGTGTCTTATAACCTGCAGGGTGAGTCATTGACCCTCTTATTTCGTGTTTACATTTTAATAGGTTATCTTTAACATTGCAACTAGGTGGATTAGAGAGCTCCGTTCTCACCCTTTTTAAAATACCGTTATACAAGGTGTAACAGGAGGATAGACATTCTTTTAAACCACGTAAAGAGAATCGTGTTCTTTACCCGTATACAAAAAATCAATCAAATCCAATGAATACTTTAGCCGCAGGAAATTATTTTTCATTTTCTTAATTTTCAACATGATGTAGATCTGAGTCCGTAATAATAGATAAACATTGCCGCCGCCGCGCCCCGCACCCCGCACCACACCATTGGACAGTGATTTTTCGTAGATAAAGCGTGTTTACTTTTTATGCAGTTGATCCTGCTATTTATTTTGTTTGAAAACTGAAATTTTTAAATTTTCCATTAACTACTAAGCTTCGTGTTTTAAAATGTTTCGATGGATTAGTACTGTACTCATTTTCATTTAATGTCGTACATCCAGATACACGTTGTATAACAGTGGTATGTTTGTCTTTTTGAATTCATAACGGATTCATAACAATAATTAAATTGGAAAATCGGATCGTCCTCTAAGGGCCATCCATTTCCATACTAAGTAAGTACTTACTTGCTGCTCGGATCTACCTGTGAGGTTTTTCTACAGCATGTACCTACGTTAATCTTAAAGGAATAAATAATATACTTATCGCCTATTGGGACTGCGTGTTTCTCACAAGGAGTCTCACTTCCCACCAGTAAATAGGTTTATTTAAGCAAAATACTCATTTTGCTTGCAGAGTGCGATCCAATCTCAATCGATGATGATTGTGTCACATATCGCGGCGACACGGATCCACAACCTAAATGCTCGTGCTGGCAACAAGCCCCAGCGGAAGGTACTGGTGAGGGGCAGGGTCCGGCCCCCACCGTCACACAGTCCCCTACTGCCGACAACATCTCGGCTCACGTGGCCATACTGCCGCCGAGCTCCGTGACCGCCGCACTGCCCCTTGCGCAAGTACTCGCTGCGCCTGTCCTGGAATCAACTACCGTATCTCTAGAGAAGGCGAGTGAAACTGAGCTCGGGCTCAGAGGTGCCTTACCTGAACTCAGTGTTTATCCCCATATTGGGTAAGTGTTGAACAATGTCGCTTTTATATTTTGTGTGCCTACCTCTCTAGGTCAACTCAAGGGCGAGTGCCTATTTTATAATTACCTGTTATTGTTTTAAATTAGTTTGCCTTCTGCTTAAATACTTTCTATGCAACCTTTTTGCCTTTAGCTCTGCGCATTGTGATCGGTATTTTCCATACCCTCAAAATGTGCAAGTCATGTCATGCTTCTCACTTCCATTTTGTGAACTCCGTACTGATTGTGACAACCACACACCACCTTCATCAGCGCACTAGTACATCTCGCTTTGCTTATGCTTGGTGTCACAAACAGCGGAGATGAATAGAGACCATTTTATGACGCTGGCCTTAATTCCAGGGTCCAAAGTTCCGGCTTCCATCTCCAAAGTACCGGCTTAACGCATCCGAAGTTCCGGTTCCGCATACCGGTTTACCAATCCAAAGTTCCGGTTGAACGTCTCGAAAGTTGCGGCTACCATCTACTAAATTATCCAACGATATCGTTGGCATCCGAGCGCTGAGCTCCGAGCCACCAGCTTCCGGCATATCCGGACATACCAAGCTCCGCGCCGGGTACTTATTTTACCCGCGTGGCGCAGCTCACCATGGGTCTGGCGATACCACTTGCCAACCGTCACCACCCCTGGCATCTGCAGCGTGTCACACTCGCTGCGGGCTTCGTCACACCAGGCTGAGCCGATAGAGTACTGTGCTGCTCCCCGAGGAAATTGTAGGAATTGGTGACCATAAATCTACCTACCTCCTTTCTGTATTTTTTTAAATATATTATATGTTGACACTTTACGTGGTCGTATTTTATTTCTCTCCGCCACGTAAACCTCTTCCGTCACAATCTAATCACGAAAAAACATAAGAAAACAGTTTTTCTCAACTCATATTTCAAGTAACAACATTAACAGCGGTCGTTGACCTCCAAAAAAACATCAAATCTTTTTATTTTATATTTTATCGTGTTTAGATATTGATAACCATCTCGTCTGAGGAGTTTAGCTAGCCAATTTAAAGTAACCCTGTATTTGTCAAAAAACCTAAAGTATTTTCTTGTACTTTGTAATGTTTTAAATATTTATTATGTATGAATATTTTTTAGCTTTCTAGCTCAATGGTGTAAAGAAAATCATTCCTAGTCATTGCAATAGAGGTTGACAAAATTGTAAAAAATGTCTTCTAGCAATATTGCACGGTTCACTTACCCGTTTTAATTCGGATGTATCCAAACAAACCAACCAACAAAATGTTGAAAAATTAATGTTGTTGTTGATTGTTGTTGGGTATGTTTGGGTATATACAACCAAATTGAATCGCTTAAAAATACAAGTCAATTATTCAATGTCATTAGGTAAATAATTTCTGAACCTTTCAATTTGATTGAACCGGGTAATATGACCAAAAAAGCAGTATGTTTTTCTAAAATTCTTTGAGGTAAAATAAAAGACTTTAATTCCGAATACATGATTTTATTTGTAAATGGTGCCATGGTTAATACAATAATGAATATATTATTAAACTTAGTTCTGACTAGATAATATGTAATATTTTTAAGATAACTATCACATTGAGATTGCTAAGTTACACAAATGGCATAAAAGACAAAGTTACACAAATGGCATAAAAGACATCAAGATAGTGAATTAATAATTCTTCTACTATAAAATGGCCAAGACTAGAGGTTAAATCACTTGCTTACTGCCCAGATAAGTTCCAGTGAACTTCCTTTTGTCCGAAAATTTCATACAATTACTGTTCCTAGTTTTTTTTTGGGACTGTGAATCAGGTCAGTAGCGTGTATAAATAACCTTATTATTAATATAAAACATTTTTTTTCAGCGGATCGCCCGATTTTCTATACATCGGAGATTGGCGCGAAAGTTATGAAAATTCGCGGGTACAGATATACGCGGCATTCGGTCTGCTCATCTCGAGTAAGATGGTTGTGTGCCGACAGCAGGTCACGAGACTGCCACGCCATCGTGGTCACTATAGGAAACACAATGGTGGACAAGCAGAATAAGCATACACATCCTCCTAGCTAAATTGCGCCTATGTAAACCCCGTATTCAAACATTAACTTACTTACTGTAGCCGATCGAGTGAATAGGGATGACGACTAAAAATGTTTGGTCCGTCTGGTAGATTATTAAAAAATATTGGACACGTATTGTTTCTTTTTTTACGTAATCAAAAGATTACGGCGATACATTGGGTTAAAATGAGGCATTTAATGCGTTTTATCTTTGTATTTTTTATTGATATCATCATCATCTGCCTAGCCTTTTCCCAACTATGTTGGGGTCGGCTTCCAGTCTAACCGGATGCAGCTGAATACCAGTATTTTACATGGAGCGACTGCCTATCTGACCTCCACAACCCAGTTACTGGGTAATACGATACCCCTTGGTAAGACTGGTTGTCAGACTTTCGGGCTTCTGACGACCCGTAACGACTGTCAAAGATACACGAATGACAGCCGGGACCAACGGCTTAACGTGCTTTCCGAGGCACGGAGGGGTCTTGATATGTAAAGATGGTCACCCATCCACGGACGGTAGCTTAACCTGACCGATCGACCCGTGCGGCTGTTATTTCTTAGCCACAAGCCCCTCCCCTCCTTGATATGATAAAGCAAAATATAATTTCTTTTTATTATCTGACTGACGGACTAAATAGAATTTCTTTTTTTTCACCCAAGCATCACCCCTATTAGACTTCATCCTAGAATATTTGACGGCTATGAACGCCGGTCGTAAGACACTTACCTAGTACTTACCTAACTTACCTACCCAGCTGGTCGTCTAGAAATACATATTACAGATAATTTATGTATTTTTATTTCTTATGAATAGACCTCAAGCAAAGAAGCTGTTAACAATATATTTCTTTCCGCGGAATTGCTTTTTGCTCAAGTTTACATTCGTGAAGTTGGTATATGTTTATATTGCCTTATAATTTCTAAACAGAAAAAAATATACATTACGTTTGAATACGGGTAAAAGTTCCTTAAGTATTTTTAATAATGAATGTCTATTTACATTCAAATATGAATGAATTTTTAACCAACTTCAAAAAAGGAGGAGGTTCAATGTTCGACTGTATGTATTTTTCAAAATTAATTTAAGTACATATATAAAACCTTATCTAAACATTTCTCGAATCATAGAAAGATGGAATACATCAGTTGTTTAAGTGCCAATTTTCCTAATCATAATTTATTATTTGACAAAAAGTAGAATATCCATTTATGATGTCTAATATAATTAAGTCTCGAATAAAATAATAATTTATGAATAAATCTACATGTTCGTTAATTAGGACAAAAGTTTAGTGAAAACCTACTTTCACTGAACTTTTTCTTAATTAAATTAAGTATATGACGGAGAAGGTACATCTCTCTTGTTATCGTCAGCCATATTTTAATTACCGTGGGCGTGCTATGGGTAGTGTTGGATATTGCGCAATAGAAAAACTGTTTACAGTCAAATTATAATTCACGATCAAATTAATCACACTAACAATTCACACATTGTAGGTACACGACACAACTATACGGAACACGCGACAGTTTCTAAACGTGTTAACTGCTCGACAGCCACCGACCAACTGCTTTAAGTCCGGTCGACGAGCGTTATGTTGTAGATTCTGTCGAGCGCCGCTTGGTGGCGCTGGCGTCCCGATTAGTCAAACGACGACTGACGTATTTCCGACATATATATTTTTTATGTAACATAACATCACGCCTGTTTTGTTTGCCTGTTAGGCAGATATGTATCTACCTAGGTATGTAGGTCAGACCACACACACACAAAGGTTTTTATTTTATTATTATTCTAACATGCCTACATACACAAACAAACACCATTGTTAAGTACACGCTACAAGGACATTTTTAAAAGGATAAGCTAAACATCATCAGCTACAATTGCTGTCAGAGACAAAAGGGTTATTAAAATATTTATTAGTTTAATTATCATATGAAAGTTATAAATATGTCTAGATAGGCAGTCAAAGCTGTGAACTCGTCGAAAAAAATAGTGTCTAACTGTTCGCCGCAATTTGCACGCACGCTAGAAAAGTAGACATATACCTAATTATATAATCAAAGTATTATTTACTTGTTAACACACAGACAACTTATTACTAACACTAAACCTACGGTTACACACATATTATCAGGATTAAACATTTATATAGAATACAAGACAAAATGATTTTGTAAACCCATAATTTCAAGTAACTGCCATACCAGCGGCCGTTGACCCGGTAATTAGAAAGCCAATTCTCGTATTTAAAAAACGTTCAAATTTAAGTCGCAATCTCATCTCAGCGACAGTTTTTTTGACAGATTGAGACTGAGACAGAATGCGACCGTTCTTAAAAATACGAGAATTGCCCCTAGTAGCCTTAAATTCATGTGTTTAGGAAAATGTTTTGTTTTCTCTTATCATCATATGATATCGTTATATATAAGTCGCTCTATTCTGTATTAATGTCATCGTTAAGACTCCGGTGAAGTGAGCCGTCATTCCACCCGATACTAGGGATTGACACTATTGACAGCTCACTTCACCTAAAGCGTCTGCTACACGGTCGCCAACCACGTCTCGACAGAGGTGACCTTGGTGGTTTACAACCGTCTGGTGGTTTACGACCAAACATTGGAACAGCTCTGCCGGTCGCCAACCATGGTCACCTCTGTCGGGGACGCAAATGTAGCAGGCGCTTTAGTTTTCACAGTGTAATTTTTATACAATAGATCAGCAGGTTTGTGAAGCTTCGCTAGTTAATTCAATTTGGTTTAATTTTACATCAGCGACATAACCTGCATAAATGGTAGCCACCTTTGCTGTAGTTGTTTTATTTTTGTTTGATTATTTTGATTTTGTAAAGTGCATATGTGCTGTTGTTCCTGAATAATTTTACCATTGTTAGTATATATTGTTGCATTACATATGTCTTCTTTATCACATTGCCATACTATATTTCCGTTACTTAATTCAGACTTAAATCTATATCGGTGGCCAGTTTGGCGGTCTGTAAGGTAGGAGTCTTTGTTAAACTTATTTTCATTTATATGTGTAGGTATGTTACTCGGTCGATTAGTTAAGGGGTCAGGAGACATATTCCGATTTTCATTAACAGGTCGCTTGGTTAACGGTAGAGGAGACATATTCTGATTTTCATTAACAGGTCTGTAAATAGGCCGATTAGTTAACGGTAGAGGAGACATATTCTGGTTTTCATTAACAGGTCTGTAAATAGGCCGATTAGTTAACGGTAGAGGAGACATATTCTGGTTTTCATTAACAGGTCGGTAAATAGGCCGATTAGTTAACGGTAGAGGAGACATATTCTGGTTTTCATTAACAGGTCTGTAAATAGGCCGATTGGTTAAGGGTAGACGAGTCATGTTCCGATTTTCATTAATAGGTCGATAAATAGGCCGATTGGTTAAGGGTAGAGGAGTCATATTCCGATTTTCATTTACAGGTCGGTAAATAGGTCGAGTAGTTGAAGGTAGAGGAGGTATATTCGGATTTTCAATAACAGGTCGAGTGGTTAACGGTAGAGGAGACATATTCCGATTATCATTTACAGGTCGGTAATTAGGTTGATTGATTAAGGGGACAGGAGACATATTCCGACGTTCAGTCACAGGTTGGTAATTAGGTCTATTGGTTAAGGGTAGAGGGCACATACTCCGATTTTCATGTACTGGTCTGTAAATAGGTTGATTGGTTAAGGAGACAGGAGACACATTCCGATGTTCATTTACAGGCCGGTAATTAGGACTGCAACTAGATCCACTGTTTACGGAGATAGGAGACATATTTCGATTTTCATTTAAAGGTTGGTTATTAGGTCTCCAAGTAGGTTCATTGTTTACGGGGACAGGAGACGTATTTGGCCTGTAATTGGGTTTATTAGTGACGGGAACAGGAGACGTATTCCGATGTTCAGTCACAGGCTGGTAATTAGGTCGACTGGTTAAGGGTGCAGGAGACATATTCCGATGTTCAGTCACAGGCTGGTAATTAGGTCGACTGGTTAAGGGTGCAGGAGACATACTCCGATGTTCAGTCACAGGCTGGTAATTAGGTCGACTGGTTAAGGGTGCAGGAGACATATTGCGATGTTCAGTCACAGGCTGGTAATTAGGTCGACTGGTTAAGGGTGCAGGAGACATACTCCGAGGTTCAGTCACAGGCTGGTAATTAGGTCGACTGGTTAAGGGTGCAGGAGACATATTCCGATGTTCAGTCACAGGCTGGTAATTAGGTCGACTGGTTAAGGGTGCAGGAGACATACTCCGATGTTCAGTCACAGGCTGGTAATTAGGTCGACTGGTTAAGGGTGCAGGAGACATACTCCGATTTTGATCTGCAGGTCTGGAATTAGGTCTGTAATAAGGTTCATTGTTTACGCGGACTGGACACATGTTCCGATCTTCATTTACAAGTTGGTAAGTAGGCCTGTAACTAAGTTCACTGTTTACGGGGACAAGAGACATATTTGGTCTGTAAATCGGTCTATTGATTTCGGGGACGTGAGACATATACAGATTTTCATTATCAGGCCGGTAATTAGGCCTATTATTTACGGGAACAGGAATTATGTAATTAGGGTCATCGATTACGAGAAAAGGACTTAACTGACTGTCAAATAAAACTTTGTACTTAGGTAATAAATTAAATAATGGTAGTGGCAATGGATCTCTATTGTTTACGGGGACAGAAGACATTTCAGAGGACTCCTCCTCCTCTTCCTCTTCTTCCGCACTATCCTCCTCCTCGTCATTCTCGCCCTCTTCCTCGTTTTGCTCATTTTCCCCCTCTTCCCCGTTTCGGCCCTTTTCCTCGTTTCGGCACTCTTCCTCATTGTCCCCCTCCTTCCCCTTTTTTTCAGTGTCTCCGTTTTTCTCATTTTTTCCCTCTTCGTCGTTTCGTCCCTCTTCCTGATTTCCGTCCTCTTTCTTATTCTTCCCCTGCTTTTCAGAAGGTATTGCTGAAATCAACCATTATTTGTAGGACTTGTTGGATACCTTTTAATTACATTTCTACAGCCTTATAGGTACAAGGTACGGTTGACTAACGAAATTATTAACCATACTTAGAACCTTGTCAATTAGGTATAGGATGCAAATGGCGACGTCTAAGATGTGACGTTGACAAGTAACAAGTTAACTGTGACAAAGTCCAAAACTGAAATACGTTTTCGTACGGTGGTTGTACAATCGACCGCACGTCGGTGGTAACACTTTAACGAAACGTATTACGTTCTTCAATAGAATAAGACGGCAGCTTTTAATGGTTTTGATACCCCTAAAGTGCGGCCTATTGTACTTTAAAGGTAAAAAAAACTTGTCTTGCGGCTTTAAATTTTTATTGGGCTTTATTAAAAAAAAAATGATTTTTTTTTTGTTTTGAGTCACGTTTTATTAGACGAGTTGGCACTTAGACAAATTTCTTATAGGTAACAACCATGACCATCGTCATACTCTAGTTTCGACATCTTCCTTTTTTCTACGGTCCGAGATCTTTCATTTATTTCTTCAACATTTTGTTCTTCAGTAATAAGTAACTATGTTCCTATGATGTGAAATCTCAGTTTAAAATAAAAATATGTAATTATGTATAGTATCGATGCATCGATGTATATAATTCCTAATTATAAATGTACCTAATAATATAATCAAGCCTCTATCCATTGGTTGGCCAAAAAAAATGCAATTAAAAAAGCAATGGATGCCATTCCTTTTTTAATTACCTACTGAAATAATTGTTGTGAAAGTAATCGGTTGTATTCTTTGTGAAACTATTCGTTATTTCACTGCCCAGTTTGTAACAATGTCTAAACATAGATCTTATGTCAGTTTTATTGTTGTCTCCGTTGCTAATATACAGATGGGCTTAAGCTTTGGTCACACTGAGGTGAACCAGTTTAAACACCTTCATACAAGTTGCGTTGAACCAGTCGGCGCGAGTGAATTAGGCGCGGAATCCGCCTTAGTTTGGCCAGAGCTTTATAATGATTAAGATTACACGGCATAAATGTATAAAACGTATATTGAATGTACAGATGTAAATGTATAGGGTGGTTATTTAAAGGCACTTGTAAGCTCCTATCCGCCATTTTCATTTGGCAAACGATGCACCAAACATCCTGTATATATATTATCTTTTGCAAGAGACAATATAGATTTACAAGCTCGAAATAATGGTCCCCTATACAAATTTTCCTAACAGCGCGATCTAATCTATAAAATCCTATGATCTTATGACCGTGGCATCCCACAGATTAATTATACTTACTTGTTTAAAAAATATACTCTGTACAAAACTATGTAGTTAAATGGTTGTGGAAATTCAGGTCCAAATGTTAATATATCCTGACTACGTAATGTTAAAGGTTCAATATTTGGCTAGTGATTATTTGAATAACTGTTAAGATCTCACTTTAATGTTAATTTGTATGTAAATTGTAAATGCTTATGAAATTCAATAAAGTCCATTTAATTTTGACTTCTTTTACATATGTCTCACTTATTTATGGAATTTTTAATCATAAATTTACAAAAGTGATCCCTGATATATGATGGCTGATCCCCGGCATCACACCCTATTTTTTTAAAGTGCTTTATTCCCTTGGTCCCGGCTGTCATTTGGAGATCTTTGACAGTCGTTACAGGTAGTCAGAGGCCCGAAAGTCTGAAAACCAGTCTTACCAAGTGGTATCGTGCAACCCAGTAACTGGGTTGTGGAGGTCAGATAGGCAGTCGCTCCATGCAAAATACTGGTATTTATTGGATATACTCGTACAAAGATAATGAACGCTCAGGTAGTCAGTACAGGTGGCCCAGGCCTTCTAGCGGATTTCCCTTAGGGAAAATCCTTTCTTTGCAGGCGGGGTACTGTAGCATAATTAGTCGATTCCCTAAAAGTGACTAATTATCTATGGCATTCTCAGATTGTTTTTGAAATAAACGCTGTCACTTTCCTACACAGCGTTCTCAACGGCTATAAAAGATGCTACCTTAGACAGAATTGTTCCTTTTCCCGGCACGTCGCCTACGCAACGAACTTATTGTGTTCTTATGGTTAATATAGATTAACTATAAAAACACAATGATTGGTTAGATTAGATTAGTTAGGATGTGGCTACCGGGACATAGGTCCCGGTAGCCACATCCTAACTTGTATAATTGTAACCTTTTGACGTAGCTGCCGGCAATGTAAATGTTCTCGGTAACCTATCTCATTACCGAGAACTATGTGTTGTATAATTTAATGTTCACCACGTGTGTACTATTCTTTTTTCTTCATTATTAAATCACGCTAGCATGCTCGCCATGCTGCTACCAAGCCGCTTGCTGCTAAGCTGCTTGCTTAATTTGCCTTGCCACATGTGCGAGAACCCCTACGGTTCAAGGTTACGGCCATGGCTATTCCATGTGCTCACTTCACCCTGAATCACTGTAAACCACTGCGATGTCTGACTTCCTCCGCCTCCCACCTTCTTCACTTTGCCTTGAGCTTTACAGCACTTTCTGCCTGGCTGGGAAACGCTACACGCATCGCAAGGTTTTGCAGGAATCTTTCGTGGAACTCACAGGCGCCCCTTGCGCTATTTCCAGGGTTCTTCCAGGCGATTAGGACTGCTGGCTACTTCAAGGTCCGACGCGTCGCGTCCAGACGAATTCACTACCGCAGCAGGCACTAGCCCCTGGGGCACGACCGCTCGTCCACCACACCGCTCGCTTGACAGAGCCTTGCGAGCGTTGCGGGGATAGCGGCGCTCCAGGCTCCTCTCTGCACCCCGCGTGCACGCACGTGGCCGATACCGCCACTACCGCATGGTCGCTACCGCCACCTACTTCGTGGTCTTTGCCACGTGGCCGCTACCGCCGCCAGTAGTGGCCGCTACCGCCTCGGCCACATCTTTGCGCCGCCTGCTTCACGACCCTGCCCTGCGACTGCGTGCGCCGTCCTGCGTGCTACTTAGCGGACAAAGCCCAGGGCAGTACCTACACTATTCTCATCCTACGACCAGAGAAAGACCCTAAAGACTTCAAGAACCTACCCCCTAGATTCTGTGCTCGTGCTCTAGTTTAAATATACGTGCTAGTAGTGGGATTTTGTTTTCATCCAAACTACCCCAAGACCTTAAATACTCTATCTACCTAAAGCACTACGCCACAATGCTTATCGCCGAAGTTAATGTATGCTTTGAAGCAAGCTGGACGTCAATAGGATCTCAGGCTCAACAAGAAACTCACTGAGATGGGGTTGAAGCAGAGTCTGAACGAACCATGCCTTTTTTTTTTCAGATAGCCTTTAAGCAAAATGGGAATACCTTTTTAATTGTATTAATTTATGTCGACGATATTAATTGGAAGCCAAGAAAGAGGTTCAATCGTCGATTTTAAAAATGAGTTGTCAAAGGAGTTTTAGCTTGAAAGATTATGGTCAAGCGAAATATATTTTAGGAATAGACATTAAAAGAAATGATAATGTCATTGTATTGTCACAAGAAAATAAGAAAATTTTCAAACAATTTAACATGGAAAATTGTAATAAATGTGCAACTCCTATGGAAATTAATTCCAAAGTAAAATCGGAAGAAAAATGTGATACCAAAAAAGATAAAACATGGCCATATCGAGAACTAATAAGTTGCTTAAATTACCTGAGCAATGCAACTAGGCCCGCTAATGCAAATGCGGTGAGTAAACTAAGCTAAAAGTTAAGAGAAACCAGAAACATGCGACTGGAAATCAGCGAAACGTATATTACGTTACCTTAAAGGGACAATGCGACACAGCCTTGTATACAAGATAACTGGTGATTGTGTTCAAGGTTTTTCGAATGCTGAATGGGCTAATTGTTCTGGATATGCTTTCACTTAAGGTGGTGCATGCGTATCTTGGCAATCAAGAAAACAACGAAGCGTGGCTACATCGACTTGTGAGGCTGAATACGTAAGTCTATCTGAATGTATGAAAGAAGCAGTCTATTTGAATAGTCTTATAGAGGCATGAGGAACAGGGTGTAAAGTTCACTCATCCTCCATAGAAAAGGGAGGATCCTCCGACCAGACGGGTGTTGTGTCTGGTGGGCTACTGCCCGACGGTTGATGTCGGGATGTTGTATATATGCTAGTCGCGCGGTAAACTCTGATTGCGCGATGCAGGATTTTGCGTGACGTCAGTGTGACGCGTTCCATTGTGGCGATGTAGATATGCCGCTACAGTCTTATAAGGGAGCTAGGAATTGTGAGGTATACTCGAGTGGTTGTTCATGCCGATAACCAGGGAGCAATATGTTTGGCTCAAGACCCAATGTTCCACGCGCGCAGTAAACATATTGATATAAGACATCATTATATGAGGGAAATGTTAAGGGACAACAAAGACAACGAGCTGAGACATGTACCCAGCGAATCCATGTTGGCTGAAGTACTCACTAAACCATTGTGTAGTGTCAAGCACTACAAGTGCCTAACTGGTTGAGGTGATAAAGATTGCTGATTTTGGACGTATTTTAGTGTTTTTAAGTTAAAATTTATGAGGGTGTATTGGATATACAAACTTTGTGTATATGACGTGCTTCTGAAGCAAATTTTGTATTTAAAATAAATATGTTCTGATGTACTTTTGTCAAGTGAAATAATTGTTAGTCATTCTATAAATTATCTCCAAATGTATTTTTCTGTGATTTATTTCTCCCAGTCGTTTCTTTTATCTTTGATTTTATCTTACAGTATTCACCTGCATCCGGTTAGACTGGAAGCCGACCCCAACATGCAAATTATTATTATTATATAGGACCCGGATAAAATACACAACCGAGTTTTGTTTTGTTATTTTTAGTTTATTTTCTTCATATAACTATTTTTTCCGACTACAGTTACGATTGCCATCAGTTACTAAATATCTAAGTTGTAATCTGTGGAAAATGTGGCGGGTAGTATATTTTGTTAAGATTCTCAAGGGCACTATACCTACGGCTATAGCAATCATAAAAATAAAACTTCTATTGTGTCTCGTTAACCGCACATGAACATGATCCTCTTAAGTTTACTGTTATTTTAATTTATTTTTAATAAACTACTGTTTGTTTTAACTGGTTAGGAATATTGTGATAATTATGACGATAGACTCCCGATTGATAGCATCTATGCTTGATCCGTCACTATGACAACATGCGCTAACTTTCCAAAGCCACGATATTTATTAACATAAAAGACGTTTCATTTGTAGAAGTCCCTTTAATATTGATCAAAAAGGAAAGTTCCTTTTTTTACGATACAGTCAAATACACAGGTCGAAAGAAGACGAATAGCAAAAAGATACGAGTTGTTCAAAACAAAGTTACAGGGATTGTAACGCAGCTGTGTTTGTAGTTGAAAATAGAATTGTTGGTATTAAACGTTCTTAAAAAAAAATCATTAAGCAATTAAGCATTTAGCAAACATTTAGAAAACAGCCAAAATTCCACAATGTCTGAAGTACCACCTCTATAACCAGTGTGTTCTGCCCACCATGACGTATGGTGCTGAGACGTGGACGCTCACGCAGGAGGCTGTGTACAGGGTGTGAGTTACACAGAAAGCCATGGAGCGTTTCATGCTTGGCATAAGGCTTTGGCATAAGGCTTATAGACCGAGTTCCAAACTTCGAGATCCGAAGACGTACGAAAGTTTTCGATATCAGAAAACGAGTTATGGAACCCAAATGGAATTAGGCAGGACACCTGGAAAGGCGCAGTGATGATAGGTGGAGTAAGGCAAAAACCGAGTGGCGTCCAAAGATTGGAAGACGAAGTGTCGGGTAGAAGAGATGGGCGGACGACATTGTTACCATCGCGGGTAGAACCTGGATGAGGCTGGCACAGGAGCGTGGGGATTGGCACAAGAAAAGAGAGGCCTATGCTCAGCAGTGGGTGAAGTCGGGCTGTGGACGATGATGGTGATGATAAAACATTCTCATAATCACTCAGTACTCAGTCACTTATTGCATTCCACAATATGTACAAAGGTGGTAACTTAAAATTTAATGAGATCATTATGGATCCTGTCAGCTACTGCCAACTAGTAGGAAAGAGGAAGCTTAAAAAACTTATCAGAATTATTAAACCATATCTTAAGTTATTAGGGTTTTTTGAATCCTCCTGATATAAGATTAAATGACAATGACGTATCCTAGTTTTAGAAATTGTTGATCAAACTGATATAGTGTTATTATCTCACGAAGCGACGCGCGCTTTACTTGCGGTAACTAAGTGTACACACACGCTGTGAATATGTGCGTGAAGACGAGTAGCATCAGCACATAACACACAAAACTGAACAACTTTCTCCGTGGGACCAACATTGGAATCCCGAAAAAATAATCAGCCGTCCCATACATTTGGATTGAGTATGTATTGAAGTTTTGTATGGGACAGTTGATATTTTTTTTCGTGGTGGCAGTTTGTATTTGGGTTTCGAAAACAAAGAACAAGAAGAGCAACCTGTAATGTTTGGTGTTGGATTCTTGTAGAGCTCTATTTAAAAAGTTAAATCTGTTGACTCCTTAGATGAAAGTTTAACTTTGTTTAGTTTTCATTCTGACCACGTATTGAGTAACGGTTAAAAATGGAAACCACTATAAATCTCTTTAAATACAATATACTACTGGCCATTATATCTTTTTATTTTATTTTAGTGACCTCTCATTTTGTTAACTTTGATCCACGACGATATTTACTTACAAAATAACGTTTATTTTACAGACGATGGACCCATATTCTTGACGACAAAGCAAGGAAAAGAGAACCTTATTCTACACGGATATAAATACATTCTTGTCTGTCATAAAGGTCGAAAGCCGATGGATAAAAAAAGATGGCGATGTTCTAAACAAAGATATAGGAATTGTAACGCAACTGTGTTTACAGTCGAAAATGATATTATTGGTTTTAAACATTCACATAGTCATCCCCCTGCGGGAATGGACATTAATAATTATGAATGTGCAAACTACTAAATATACTTTGTTATATTTATAAATTAAATAAATTTAAAAAAATATATAAAAAAAATATTTAAAAAAAAAGTTCTGTGTTGTCTGGATGTTATTTATTAAATCTATGTGTAAATTGTCAATTAAGTACCATAATTTTCAATAAACTGTGTAAATAATGTTTTTTTTTCTTTGCCCTTTTGTTCAGTCACATACCTACTAGCCCAAGACCAGTAGTAATTACGATTAATAATAAATCGGTTAAAAAGAAAACTGTTAATCAAAGGTATTGTACTACAATCACTTACGTAAATTCCAGATCAACCGAGGATACTAAAAATGGACACAGCAACAAATGGAGAAGGATCTTCTATCAAGAAGTGGAAATGCACAGAGGAAGCTAAGGTAAATGCGGGTGAAATCGACAGTGACCCAGAAGTCGTCAAATTATCTAAAAACATCAATATATTTTTACTAAACATTAAATTGGCCGATTTTATGGCAACATAGTTTTGGTAACATATTGCACAATGAAAATAGCAACACTGAGTTTCAACTGTAATGGCGTCAGATATATTCGGCCTGAAGTGTCTCAAAAAAATTTTATTTTAAAAATTTTGCTACTAAGTACAGGGTGTAAGGGACAGTTCTCCGCAAACTAACAGGGTGCATTCAGCTCCTTATTTTGAATCATATTCCATTGGAATATTTCTCAGGAAAATTTTAATTTTTTTTAAATCGGTTTTTCAGTTACTATTCCTTTATTTCAATGTAAAATTACATTCTTTGTGCGCAGCAATTCTAAACTCGTCATATTGTAGAAATGTTTGTTTTTTATGCCCCAATATGCGAATAATAACTACTATCGGGACCCTTAGTTACATCTTGTGTAAATTAAAGGCTTGGACTTCATTTGACGATAAAACTGGGTTTCTCTTAGGCTGTTTCTTAGGGGTATTATTACTCTATTGGAGAGTTCTAGGTCATGCACGTGTTTGTCAATTCCATGTGATTTTTATATGATTTGTTATCAGACTTTATTTTTTTGTGCTTGCTTCGTTTTGTGCCAAAGTGGGCCTCCAGCACTCGCTTAAGTTAAGGACACGTGATAAGTGTGTACCGCTCGGGGTACGGTCCGCTGGCCAGCAGGTACACAGGTCTACCGCACACCTAATGGCTCGCACGACATAATTACGCTTCCCGTAATTTTCAATTTCAGTTGTATATCTATGCCATTGTTTATTTTCGGGCTCGTTTTGGGAGACGCGGCGCAAAGAGACTTGTGTTAAGGGTCCCCGAAACGACCAATTGCCATCAATTTCTATTGTAGTATATTATAGACACATGCTTCAATTGCACTTGGTAGACGATGAATCTGTGCATAAATGTGTATCAATCACGTAAAAATTGCAATTGATCGTTTCGGGGACCCTTTACACGTAACATTACCACGCGTATCTCACCGCGTTTCTCTAAACGTGCCGTAATAGTGCCTGTATCAAAATTATGTCGCACAACTAGTTATGATGACGCATATAAAATTAGGGCAGCGCATGCGCATGCCTCAAACGCACGTCATCCTGCTAAACTGAAAATTGTCGTAGAAGGATGCATCTTACAATATGCACTAGTAACAAGATTGAGATGAAATCACACAAGTGTTTTAAACAAAGATGACGCGTACTTATTTACACCTTTTTACGTATTGTCGTATTCGATATTGATGAGGATAACTCACGTGAAATATTTTCATAATCATCCTCCTCATAGTCAAACATACTATTTTGGTGAGGTATACGGTATGCGTGTATGTATGTATATATCTCATCTTTTTAACAAGATTTTCTTTTTTTTTCAAGTTCAGTGTTTACTTAAGTGTTACGAAATAATCATTGCTCTTCATAATCAATATTTTTAGCATATATGATATTTTCAGAAATATATTAAAAATGTATCAAAAGAGCTACATATGAGATACGTTGCCAATTTGTTGAATGCATATTAACCCCTACCCAGATAGGAATATAAACTTGAATCAGACTTGCAATAAGTTTGATGTATCAAGAGTGAAGGTTTGCGGCAAATTTGCCACGGCAAGTGTACACACTTGAGGCAAATTTGACAAACTTTCTAGTTTCCCAGCAACAAGCTTGCATGATGTTTGTTTTTACAAAGTATATACAATATCGTCACAACAAACGTACTGCTTCTTTGTTAATTATAAAAAAAAAATATTAGAAAGGGGAATACAACATGCAACAAAAAGGGTATAAGCTGCATGTAACATCATAAATGTTTCAAATATATGAAACACGTTATTCTACTGATGATCCTGAGCAACTTTCCCTTATTAAAACTATATCTGGAAATATTTTAAAAAATCGTAGTTCCTATACAAATTATTCAATCAGCTGCTTGGATTTGTATGGCGACTCAAAAACAAAATGATTCTGGACATAGGTTCTTAAGGGAAAGTTGTTCAGAATCATGGTAGAACATAAGGTGTTCCAGTTATTTGCAACAATCCTGGTATATGTTGTAAACACTTTCACACCCTTTTCGTTACACCTTGTAAAATAAATAATATAGGAAAAACTAAAAGGACAATGTAAAGTCTAAACAAAATCAAACTGGTTGCTAATTTAATTGTATAATTTATTATTTTTATGACATTAGTTTTTAACATTCTGTGATTAACTCACACACTGACATATTAATAGTTAAAGTTTTAAGAAAATCGTATACTTTTATAATTTTTGTATGTATCTATCATATAATTAATTTATCTGTCATTGCTTCATTTATATGTAATTCTATTTCCCTATTGTGGTAAAGTAATTTTATTCTAGGTGTATAATTTTCACATATTATTATGATATAATTAATGTATACAAACTATTGTAAAACAATTTTAAAAGAGTTTTTTTGCCCATTCTTCTCAATAAGATACTACTTTTTGGAAGGGGCGACTGGAATCAATTCTATTTTTAATTATATTTTTTTTAAATTACTAATTTAAATTTTGACGTTCAAAGGTGCTTATTTGAAATTAATTATTTGACTTTGCCGTTTAAGGTGAAAGCGCCAGGTAGCCGGGGAAATTCAAATTTTCTTACGTTTTTTGCAATTTGCAAGTCAGTATTAGGTTGTATATTGATTAAAGTATGATTCGCGACCATAAGAAGTATGTATTTACATAATTATAATAATTAAAGTCATCAATACAACTATTTAAGACCAGGTAATTCTATTGAATGACTATTTCATGAAATCTTGACAATTAGGATTATACAAACTTATGGAGTTGTACTACTGATTTCGATGATTGTGAATGCATATTTGTTACGGTCGCGAATGATACTTTAATCAACATTCAATTTAATACTGATTTGCAAATTGCAAAAAACATAAGAAAGTTTGAATTTCGCGGGCTACCTGGAGCTTTTCCCCTTAAGCGTTATAGTTATAATTGAATAACTAATCAGACCTTTATAATTTTACGAATGTAACAATAAGAAGTAAGTATGATCTCTTAACCACCAAAGTGAAAACTAGAAAAGTTTTGTACTTATTTCAGTCAATGATAAAATACTGAAATATTGAATTATAAAATAAAACCGATTTTTGTTTATTTTTCTCCAATGCCCTGAGGCAGCTTGAAGATCTCTTTCAATTTTATTAATTTTTCTTTAGTCTCTCAGCTCTGAAACAAATAAATAAGGCTAGGAATACTTAACTATTTATAACACGTAGGCATAAGTGAATATACAGTTTTGCACAATCAAATAAAAACCTGCAGGGGGCACTTGTGTGATTTCAATCTTACCTTCTTGTAATTCTAACTTTCGCCTGATTCAGCCAGTCACTGATTATTGCTTTGAGATTTCCTTCAGTCACATCACAATAGACACTTTTGCAATTTCTGAAAAAAAAAAATAATTAAAATAATTTAAGTACCTGTACCTATGACACAGGAAAAATAGAAAGGTAAGTAATAAAATATACTTACGAAAGATTAATTTATTACATGTTTCTGTATTTATAAAGGATTTTTTACTGGAATTTTTCATTGGTTTTCCAGTTAAGGAATATAATTCTGCCACATCGTCGAGTAATATTCTTCTCAATATATTGGTTGTGAGACTTCCGGATGTTTCTACCACCAAAAATGTCATCTGAAAGTTTTTATAATAAAAAATTATGCATGCATTGTATGTATTTTTTTTTTACCTATTTACTACTATGTACTATTGAAGACAAAAGTGCATGGAGAGCCTAAGGTCGACTTTTGACTGACGTTTTGCATTACGTTTCATGACTTTCATGAGACGACTAGATGGCGCTGTTCAAACATGAAAATAACACCGCAAAGCTTAAAAACCTTATTATGCAGAGGCACATAATAAGGTTTTTAATACCTAAAATAATTACTAAGAAATAATAATATATTTATATTCAAATAAACATAAATTATTTTATTTTCTTATTTCCGAGTACTTAATACAGCGCCATCTAAACCAAACCAAATAAACCAATTGGTATATTAGTTAATTCGACTACAGATGGCGTAGATCATAAATAATAAAAATCCCTACATTCACAAACTAGCTCTCATTTTCGCATTCTACAATAAGTAGATCGTAGCTCAGGTGGATAAGCATGACAGAATAACAAAGCTCGTTTCACAGGGCACTGGTTCGAAACCCAGTTCACAGTCGGTTTTTTTAAATTTTATTATTATATAATGTAATTTATATTCTATTTTTTATATTTTTAAACGTTTTTTATTTTATTTTTTGTTATAAATAATATAAGATGTATAAATGAATAAAGGCATAATATACAAGTATACATATACTACTCTACTATATATAACATTGTATAAATAAATATATATAAATTACTTTCGTAATTGGTGGTAAGTATTAGTATTATTAGTAAGAAACATTTATGTAAGAAGATTTAGATATATTTTTCTTACAGATTAAGATTTACTAAGTTTAGTTCTCGTAAAGGATAAGAAATTAAACTATTTTAGTGATATTATACATTAAGACATTTAATTCTCAAAGAAGAATACAATTTATTTCTTTCTTTCTTATACAGTGTATAACCTAACCTAACAGTTTTACACCCAATTGACAATTATTTAATTCACTTGTTATGAGAAATACAAGTAAAATTTATAACTGAATAACTCTATTACAAAATGGAAGACATTAACAAAGTAAAACTGTATAATAGATGTTATAAGTATTCTAAATCAAAACTGTGTTGTGCTATTCTTATAGTATTTAGTTTTATTTACATAATGTTATAATACCTTACACTATATATGCAACCTTAGTTCTGTAAATATTTTACCTACTCACAAATTATAAAAAAATTACGTTTTGCATAATTATGGTTAGTGGTATTGACTATAATGATTGATTTGTGCATTATGTTATGACTAAGGTTCACAGCTTAAGTATTCGTTCCAGAACGAGGAAGAAATTGAAGCTAAACCTCAAATCAATAACAATTGTAAGACCGGGTTATAGCTGTCATTTTGGGACCAATTTGTTTATAATAATAAATAAATAATTAATTATATTAGAAAGGAATCTATATTTATATTGTTTTTATTTTAATTTCTTATATTATATAAGAAATCAAAATCATTAGTGTAAAAACATTTTGTTGTTATAAAGTAGTGAATAAATTTATCCCACTTACACTAAGTTTGATCACTGTAATTTATCAAATAAATTATAGCTACCCCGGTCTTTGTTATTACTCAATCCAATAGTCAACACTTTATATTATTTTTTTAATATTTCGTGTGTCCGCCATTTTGATCGATTACAGCTTGCAACCGCGAACCCATGGAGTTTATTAATTTTTCACATAAATTTAGACCCCGTATAGAATCCCATACCAGCATGCAGTGAGTACTCAGTACTTCCTTAGTCCTTTCGTTCCTATTGTCCCACCTTTGAACCATAACGCCCCATAAATTTTCAATGGGGTTTAAATCTGGCGATCTCGCAGGCCAAGGAATAATCTGTATATCCGATTGCTGGCTAAACCACTCTTGCACAATTATGGAACGGTGTATAGGACAATTGTCCTGCACGAACGTTATCACTGGCATGTCTTCTACAGGAAAAACATTCCGTACGGTGGGCAACATGACGTCATTCAGCACATCTATGTAGTTTACACTGTTTGCACGACTGGGTATTACAGTAAGTTCTCCTGGTCCTGCAGCACTCATCCATCCCCAAATGTTCACTGTTATACGACCGGATTCAGAGTTAGGCACAACGTGATCACTATCATAACGCGTATTATTCCTACGCCACAACCTAACTCGCCCATGCTGGCTAGACTTGAAAGTCTTTTCATCACTGAAGATGACTCCGTTGCTCCAGTCGAAATTTCTGTATTTCAAAGCGAACTCCAATCGTGCTCTTTTATTAGCTTCGGTTAGCAATGGCTTAATAGCATGTCGACGATAATGCAGACCTTCACTATGAAGAGCACGATACACCGTCCGCAAAGATGTATCAAACAACTCTGCGTAATATCTTGTTGGTGTAAAGCCATTTTCCTCATAACCTTGCACCATAAGTTGACGCTGGTCTGAGTCAATATGGCGTCTTCTGCCAGATCTACTACGGTGTTCCAACGAACCCTCTTCTTGAAACCGCTTTATCCATAAAGTGACAGTCTTTACCTATAAGGGAAATATATTATTTATTATTTTCGTGTATCGATAACCATGGATAATAAAATAAATAACGAACAGTGATTTTAAAACATTACTTACGTTTAAGCCAGTTTCTCTCGAAATTTCAGAATAATTTAAGCCTTGATTATGCAATGCTATTATTTGGGCCCTCGTAGCCATATCAATATTTGAACGCGAACTCATGATAAAAATAAATATTAAAAACTTGTAAACGCAATCGTAACTGAACTCACTCATAGATAGTAAAGAACATTATGATTGAACAAAAAGATTTAATTTTTACACAGTCAATATTAAACTACCCTCAATTCTTTTGAGATTTATGATACGGGTTAAAGTCACTTAACAACTTCAATATAATAAAGAGAAGGATAATTTCAACTCAATGCGTAATGACGCAATGGTCCAGTGGCTAATGGTATCGGTAAATTTTATGCCACCGAGTTCGAATCCTAGTTATTACGTGCTTTGCTTTATAAGGTTTGTAATGTCGTAGGAGAATTTGTGTTAAAATTGAGTAATATTGTAACTAGCAAAAAACAAGATAATGTTCTTGTATATTTTCCAATCCAACTACTATACTAGCGCCATCTATGTCATCCAAGACATATTATTAAGGCGATGAAACCCTGTACAAACGATTTTGGTTTGGAACTCTCCATGCACTTCTGTCTTCATGTGTACATACAATTGCCTGCTTGTTCTCGCCTATTTTTAACTGGCCATTCAAGTGACAAAAACTTGCTTCATCCTTTACTGGAACACTTGTTAATAGTTCAGAAATTGCTGAATTGTCATCTGTATGTGTAATAGATGTTTCTCCTGACCGCCCTAACAGTAAGTCGACTTTTCTATTCCGTTCAGCCATTTGAGCAGTTAAGTCAGTCACAACCTGAATAAGGTGACTCTGCTGTATGGAAATCTGCTTGATTGTGATGCAGCCTGTAACAAAAAAGAAATCAAGTCTGTATTACACAATGGATATTAATATATTCTTATAAATAAAACATTTAAAAAAAATAAGTTTAATAACAAAATGCAGAAATTACAATCATTACCTCATATTATTCCACTTTAACTGTCACTAGCATATTAAGCATATTAAATGTTTGAACGCTGTGTACAGTAATAATTGGACTTCAGATTTATATGCTGTATGTTGTCATATCTGTGCTGAATTGTCTTAGTTTGTAGTCTGTCTCTGTACTTATTAAAATAAAATAATTTAAATTAAAAACACAAAATGGGCAGAGGAACAATGTTGATGGGTCTAGAACCGCGGGCAAAATGGACGAGCCCACGCAGGCTTCTTCTTTTTATAGACGTGGCCACGCTGGAAGGGACTGACCGGTGTTGTCATCTAACACGGCCTCTCCTGACTCGCCAGCGTCCTCGCAGCCTTCGTCAGTTCTTGATGATGGACCAGCACCATCGTCCTCATGGTTGCATGCTTGATCTTCATCGCAACCTGTAACCACAGTACACATACGTTAAAATCACATACTCAAACTTATTACACAAGATAGCAAGAGTTGCAATTCAATTAGTAGTCACTTTATGTACCGAACAACACAAACACTTTGCACAAGCATTAAACAGTCGTTAGGAACGAGTTTTCATATCACAAGTAGGATTTACTCAAGTCATATTCCCACACCAAATACCATGCGCGCATCAGGATTTAGATCGGTTACAGTAGGTCAACCATGAGACCTACTTCAGGATTTACACTCGGTCTGTAGTCAGCATGGGCCCCACCGACATCAACTTCGATACCTTCACCATGAACTGCACTCTCAACAGTACAGTCCAGACTGTGCCACCTAAAACCATGTGCACTAAGGATTTACATGAGTCTCGGCAACCAACAACAATACAAAACAAATTCGACCAGTGATTGTTTGGTACATATAGTCTACGAATACGATACGATAACTTTCAAAGAAACCAGCGCATGTGTCAGGGGTTCACTCACCACGCCACAATACTATGAACCCAGCAGTTGTTTGACTGGTTTTGCCATACAAACCAGCTAGCAATTTTAGTTCGTACCTATCGTTAGGTAGAACACTTACAACTCTATATGGGCCTCGCATGCCACAATCTAACTTGCCAGTACTTTGTGGTCTCTTGATGACAAAGACTCGGTCATTAACGTTGAATTTCCAACAAGGTATTGACGAAAATGCTGCAATGATTTTACAACGGCTAGGGTCTCGAGCTTGTAACTATGATACTTCGATCCCGCACCTACCGTTAGCTTACTAAAATACGCGACGACGCGCCTACGACTGTCTTTATTTGCATCAAAATACCACCGTAACCTATCGCACTCGCGTCTGTATGTAACTGCGTAGGTAGATCGGGATCGAATATCGCTAATAAAGGCTCGCTAGTTAACCTTTCGTGTGATTGACCCACGCTCGTAATAATTACCGTCGTATGCACGGCCGAAATGAAATGGCGCGAGGAAGCGGCGAGCGTTCCTTTGTAAAAAAATAGACCCAAAAGTCCAAAGAATAGTGAACAAAATCGCATTTAAAAAGTTTGTTAGGTTTGGACGTGGATCCACGCTTAGGCACACGAGGGTAAAGATTTTTCGAACGTGGATCCACGTCTAAAACACACGAAAGGTTAAATACGAAATAATTTCCTGCCTAGCTTTTTCTTGTTCATCGATCCAATTAAAAACAACACCCTTTCGAGTTAAAGCAGTCATGCAGGCAGTCTTAATTGCGTAACTAGGAATATACCGCCGAAAATAGCCAGCCAGGCCCAGGAATTGACGAACTTGCTTAATGTTACTCGGTCTTGGCGACCTAACCTGGCTTCAACTTTATGTTTGGTCGGTCTAACCTGACCCTGGCTAATTATTCTACCTAAGTACTCTATTTCACTAGTTAGGAAACTACACTTCTTTAAGTTTATAGAAAACCCGGCTTCTGTTAAGGTTTCTAGGACTGCGTTTAGCAAAATAAGGTTCTCGCTGATGGTATCAGATGGTAACAACACATCGTCGACGTACACGAGTACTTTACCCGATTCACTGAAAGATTTCACGGTTTTACTGATGGTTTTCTGGTAAATAACAGGAGCATTGGCAAGACCATAAGGCATTTTACAGTATTCGTAATGCCCTTCAGGTGTGATGAAGGCAGTCTTGTGAATGGAATCCTCACTGACCCTCAACTGGTGAAAGCCTGACACCATATCAAGTGCACTGAACCATTTAGCTTTACCAAGCATGTCTATATGATCATTAATCAACGGAAGGGGGTGTCTAATTTTATCTGTATTTTAATTTAAGGCTCTATAATCACCTACCATCCTATCCGAACCGTCTTTCTTTTTCACGAGTAAGATCGGACTAGCATACTCCGACTCTGATTCACGGATTATGCCTTTCTCTAATAAATCTTTAATTATAGCACGAACGCGTATTTTTTCGTCATAAGAAAGTTTGTATGGTCGGTAATCAATCGGAATATCACTAGTCAACTTGATTTGAATTTCGCTATCCTTAACTGTAGTGGTAGATGTACCAGTTAAAAAGTAATTATAATATTTGTTCAACACGTTTAACAACTGTTTCCTATCTTGCCCGGTAATATGTGTCGATATATTTTCGAAGACCAATGATGGATCTATCTGCGTAATATTATTCACGAACTCACTATGAATAATATGTTGCGAATCGCCGGTACGAATGTACGCAACTCCTTTCCTATTTAAGACATCGGTACCAATAATTATGGGCACGTTTAAATGGCTTTTATCCACAACATAAAAATCAACTTCTAACGTAATATTATTCAATTGTATCGGTAACGTAACCATAGACTTTGCTACAACCTCCATTCCACCTAACCCTCGTAATAATTGGTAAGCCGGTTTTACTTGACATGAAAAGTACTTAATTAAATCAGAAATTATTAAAGAAACTCCTGAACCGCTGTCAATAAGTACATCGACGGGTATATTCGATATAACGGCCGCAATAACATCGGAGTTCGCCGTACATGTCGAGACTTTTCGTATCCTCTGCTGACCAAACCAAACAAATCATTAAAAGTTTGTAGCAAGCTAGAAAAAAACTTGATACGTCATGTTTGACACGTAAAAATAATGCAAGACTGCAGCAACATTACCACAAACTTGAAATAATCATCCTTAGATATCAAGGTTGCAGCAATACTGTCACAAACTTACCTTGTCATATTTGACGTAGCAATTTAAAATCAAGTTTGCAGCAAGTTAACTTGCTATCTGGGTGGGTACCTACTATCAGTTCATATGAGACAGCACCTTCATTGGGTAACAAACTTTCAATTACAATCCAAGAGTTTTGAAGGAAATTCCGAATCATAGCTTCATAGGTTTGAAAAATTTCGATTTCCCATCCACAAAAAAAAAAAGTTTGAAAAATTTGTCCGCTCAACCACGTTCATTGCGTTATTTACTTTGTTGAGGAGACGAATTTTTCAAACGGCTGAACTGTCAAAGTGAAAAACATTGCGATCAATTGTCATTTTATGAAGATTTTATGTCTGTTACGCAATTACTCAACAGGTCCGAATGTAATTATATCCGGACTATGTGTATAATATAAACTAAATAATCAATAGTCATTCTATGTAATACTCACTGTAAACTTAAGTAAAATGTACTGAAATGCTTGTATTCAATTAAACTCCATTTAATTTTTAGGTTATTTCAGTCTTTTTTCCGACTGTTTTTCCGTTACAAATACGATATCTGATTTATGATTACCGAATTTCAGGTATCGTTTTCATACAGCGAAGACAGTTAAACCCGACACTAGAATTTAGTAATATACAACTTGTAATGGAAAGGGTATATCTATCCAAAAGGGGTGAAGATTATATCAGCTCCCTAATTGCGTAACACACTATCAATCTCAATCTGAATGATTTTGAAGCAAATTGCTAATCCATTGCTTCATATGTTATTGCTCATATTGTTGAACTGTCAAAATGAAACAGATTCCTACTGTAAGTGTGTTACGCAAGTGAAGCAGGTATAATCGTTATGCAAAGTTCTAGCTCAAAATAATTAACTCAGAGTTCATACCCATAATTACGTTGGTTTCATGAGTTTATTGAATGCATATCATAACAAACGTACCACCGCACTACGAGGGTCATTATCTTTTCACGTCACTTCCTAGTATTAAGTTAAATCGACGGGATCAAACGAGCTGACAATGCGGAGAAGCGCGAGCGGTTGGTTTCATGTACTGTTTGTCATATGTTCCTAACATGTAGATATAGGATATAAAAACCATTGCCGTATGTTTGTTATCATCCAAAGAAGCCGTGTACTCGTTATGTATACTTATACTCTTTCCGTTACACGTTGTATATGTCGGAAATACGTTAGTCGTCGTTTGACTAATCGGGACGCCAGCGCCACCAAGCGGCGCTTGACAGAGTCTACGACATAACGCTCGTCGACAGGCTCTTTACGCAGAGTTTGTCGGTGGCTGTCGAGCAGTGAACACGTTTAGAAACTGTCGCGCGTTCCGTATAGTTGTGTCGTGTACCTACAGTGTGTGAATAGCTAGTGTGATTAATTTGATCGTGAATTATAATTTGATTCGAACTGCAAACGGTTTTTCTATTGCGCAATAACCAACATTACCCATAGTACGCCCACAGTAGTTAAAATATGGCTGACGATAACTAGAGAGATGTACTTTCTCCGTCATATAATACTCGTAGACGATTTTTCAATCAGAAATCTAATGCATGATTCGTTAGTATGATGGCATGCGCAAACTTTTCCATGATATTTATTGGCAAAATTGGTAGTCTTAATTTTTTTTTAAATTTCTATCCGATGAAACTTCAATTACATCTGTTTTTTTTCAGTCGTTGTGACGAACACAGGAACTAAGCAGATCATCCTGAATGGGCACAAGTACAGCCTCCTGTCCATGAACAGGGGTCGTGGTAGATGGCGATGCGTCAAGCAGAGGAAGGGGTGCAAAGCCATACTCATTACATTTGAAAATGATATTATTAATGTTAAGTACAGTCATAACCATTAGTAGGTAGCAAGTGTACCATACACAAATGATTGTAAATTAGGTTACTTAAGGTCTATCTACACGGATTTTAGTCAAGGCCAGCCATCTGAGGAGCAATTCCCGTATTTTTGAAAACATTCAATTCAATAATTTCAGTCTCAATTTGTCAAAAATACTTCTAACTCCTTAAGTCTGTATTTGACATAGATTGTCGCTGAGATGAGATTGCAACTAGATGTTAACGTTTTTAAATACGGGAATTGGCTTTCTGGGTTCAGCGTCCGTGTACATTAAGTCAGACAATGCATGGAATAATGAGTGCGGCGGCATGTACGTAGGGTGTTCTGAAAGTCTTGAGATTTAATTTTATTTTTCACAGTTTTTACAAAATAATTGCCACCACAATTAATACACTTCTGTATCCTTATAAACCAATCACTAAAAATGTCTTTCCATTTCTGTTCAGGAATTTCCGCACATATCCCAGGCCGAAAGTAAAGCATCTTCGTCCCGAAATCTATGCCCTTTCAATTTACTTTTCACGAAAGTAAACAGTCCAAAGTCACATGGCGCCAAGTCTGCGCTGTAAGGAGGATGTTCAAAAAGTTTCAAGCCGGCATCTCGCAAAAATTGGCATGTAACGTCAGCACGATGTGCATTATCATGATGAAAATACCAGGTGCAGAGTTGTGACTTTGGAAGAAGCTTCTTGAATTCCTGAATAAGTTGAGGACGGCAGACAGTGGTAAACCAAGCAGCGTTTACAGTCTTCTGCTCACGGAGAACTACTTGTTCAATAATTACCCGCATACCGAAAAAACCACGATCATTTTCTTTTTTATCGACTTAGATTGTTTTACTTTAGTCGGAGTTTCTTCGCCTTCTATCACCCATATTTTATTTAGCTACTTTGTGGACACGTCGTAATAATAAAGCCACGTTTCATCGCCGATTCAAATAATGTCTTTAGATTTTCCGTTTTCAAACTTTGCAATCATTTTTTTACACCGTTTAACTCGCTGTTCCCTTTGTTCATCGGTAAGTTTATGTGGAATCCATAGAGTACAAACTTTTCTATAACCTAAATGATGGTGAATAATTGAATGTAACACTGCTGAGCCAATCTGCAGTAAGGACTTTATTTCTATTTCATAGGTTATTCGCCGGTCAGTTTCAATTAAATTTTTAACTGCAGAAATATTTTCTGGAACTGCTTCCGCCGGTCGTCCTGAACGCGAGTCGTCTTCTAGGTTAAAACAGCCAAGATCAAACTGTTTGTACCATCTGTAGACGGTTGCACGAGAGGGACAGTCATCACCAAAATAGGCTTCATTTCTTCTAAACAGTTTTCTGGACTTCGTCCACGAAGCCATTATAGTGAACTTGTTGGAACACGATCTGCGGCAATACTGAATGCAATCATATGACAACTGACACTAACGTATATCATAACATAAACAATCAAACTACGTGCTCGCGTCAGCCATTCGCCTTAGTATTATTAAGTATCTCAAGACTTTCAGGACACCCTACGTACAACGCCAAATGCGAACTACGCATCACACTGACGTCACGCAAAATCCTGCATCCCGCAAGCATAGTTTACCGCGCGACTAACATATATAGGGTCAAATTAAATTAGCTATGATATTCCGCAAACAAGTATCGATATCTTAACACGATAAAATAAAAATAAAAAGGATTTGATGATTTTTTTTTGGTCAAAGACCGCTGGATACTTGAAGTATGAGTTGAGAAAATCTGTTTTCTTTTGTTTTATTATGTTTAGATATCGATACCTTCACGTCTGTGAACTATACACAAAAAACTGATTTTTTTATGATATTTCAAGTGACTATCGCACAGTGTACAAGTGATGACTAACTGCGGTTTATAACTCCAAAAAAAATAACTCATAAAATTAATTTATTTTTTGTTTGATCATGTTTGAATGTCGATACTGATCACGTCTGCGGAGTTTCGCTAGCTAACTTAATTTGACCCTGTATACAACGTCCTGAACTTCCGACATCAATCGTCGAACAACAGCTAACCGGACACAGTACCCGTCTGTTCGGAGGATCCTCCCATTTCCATGGAGGATGAACGGACTTTACACCCTTTTCGCCTTTAAACCCTGATACGGACGACATGACGTGTAAACAAGTCAACATCCAAAATGTACACATACATTGTTTTTATTTTTTTCTTGATAGAAAGCTCGGTCGTCAGCTTGACCTGACCCTGATGTATCCAGCACCGCAATTAGGGTGCCGATCCTGATGTGTGGAGGATCAGAGGATGATACTCGACAAAAATATGTCGTTTGTTAAACTCGCAAGCAACATATTTTTGACGAGTTTCGTTGGACACATTCTACGTTGAATTCATTACAACTTAATTAGCCTAAAACCAATATCGATCGTTTATTGTTTCCTGTACTTTGACGTGAAATATACTTATAAACCGTAATGTTTAATTATAAGTAATTTTTGTGTATTCAATTGTACTTGCTTTAAATCGTAATATACCTATGTATCAAAACTTAATTATGTGTATTTATTTACTTTCCCTGACCACTAATTAACAAGGCCCGTTTAACATACGGCGATGATCAGTATGATATTTTACTGTATATTTTTGGGAACACGTGCCAGTTTAATACTGCATTTGTTTTTAAATAATGAACAATGGGATGTTGACGTGTGATTCATTAAAAGAAAAACGTTATGTCTGCAAGACATCAATCAGCATTTCAATACAGAAGTAGTTTTGTGCGATACTTGCTTCTTGCTTATTACTAACATAATTGATTTTAAATTTTCACAATACATCGTGAACACTAAAACGTTTAAGACAAATTGTATGTTCCATAGGTTGCATCTGTAAACGGAATATTCTTTATAACGAAAAATAACGAAGTAAAAAGTGAAAATAAAATTTTATTTACGAAAGTGAAAATTATGTATGTCCTAACAAAAACTGGTTAGTGTCGTGATTTCTTACATTTAATTTAAAAAAATATATAGCCCAAATTCTAATATCCACTGTGGCAACAATGTCGAAGTACAAATTAATAATTTTGTTAGAAACTTTTAAATGTATGTTCATTATGGCAACTGAATGTATTATTTTACTTTGGCAACACTTAAAAATAACGGTTATGATATTATCGTTATTTATGGGTGGGGCTTGAAGTCATTTTAAATGGTAAAATGTAGGGCAGATGCAGTCTTCGTTTGATTATGAAATAGTGCAGTTGTGCAGATTATTCTGTTAGCAAGAAAGGAAAGTTTTCAGGAGTCCCGAAATGATCAATCGCAATTGTCAAATTTTACGTGATTGATGCGAAAATTAACCGTCTACCAAGTGCAATTGAAGCGATTGTCAATATTACTACAATAGAAATTTATGGCAATTGGTCGTTTCGGGGACCCCACAGAAGTGACAAGAACCACGAGCCACGCCTCAGCAAAATCGTAAGTAGTTTCATGGATTCTTTACGTTTTTATCATTGTTTTTGTCCCAGATAAGTTAAGTTAGCGATGAGTGTGGTTATTATGTAATCTCATGATTCGGTAGCAATCATTGTAGCGTATTTCCCAGATGGTTAATATTTAAATTATAGTTAATAATTGGTCCGATGCACGTGGAACCTTCGGTCGAGGCCGCTCCTCGATAATGTTTTCATTGCGTTGGACTAATTATATAATAGGTGAATAGTTGGGCCGACGCATGTGGTGCCTTTGGTCGAGGCCACTCCTCGATAGAGTTATCATTGCATTGGACAACTTCGTAACTAAGTGAAATTAAAAATTATGCGAGTGAATGTTGGGAATAATTTCGCTACAAGATTTCACTTTGAACAAACTGAATAATATTTCAAAGGTCTGTTCCGTTTACTGAATTTTCTGAGCTATATGTAGTTTGATAATTAAGCACCAGCTTAGATTTTGTTGATTGCGGTCTAAATGTGTATTGTGTATATTGTTGTGTGTGATATGTAAATTGTAGTCACCTGTGCGGCGTGCACTCGGGTCCAGCCATGTAGGTGAGCTTTATGGAAATGTATGCTACATTATGTTACACTGAAGAGATTTCTACAAATTGCACTGGTTTCCAAACGCGAACATCTTCGACGATTCCGCGGATTAAAATATAAATCTATATAAAAATCAATAAATCACCAAAAAGAAAATCCGAAACAACATTCAACAGTTTACTGTTCAATCATTCGTTTTGAGAAAATATTGTGTGTAGTTAAAAATTAATTTTAAAAAATATCATAACCACCGAACAACACTTAAATAACAAGAAAATACATTACAAACAATTTACAACAAAAAAAAAAAATCACAAAGTTGTGGAGTGTTCGGCGGACTGCGATAGTATCACTGGACAAGGCTTTGCGCTTGCGCACGCTTAGTGTTCGGGATGGCCGCCGCCGCTTTCTGTGCTTGAGCCCGTTTCTCCTGCTCATTAAACTCTTTTATAGCCTGGATCTCTTTCTTTAATTTCATCCTTCGATTCTGGAACCATATTTTGATTTGTCTCTCCGTCAAACAGAGAGCGTGCGCCATATCTATGCGTCTCCTCCGCGTGAGGTTGTGATTCGTGTGGAACGCTTTCTCTAACTCTAGTGTTTGATATCTAGTGTACGTTTGTCTTCCTCGTCTTCTCAGGCCCTTTCCTCCTGAAACTAAATAAAAAAGATTTCATTAATGATCAATAATCTTTTAAATCAAGGACCATACAAGCAATAGTTGTTTGGAAAAAGTTTGTGCATTGAACATTTTATATAACATTGAACATATAACATTGTATCTACTTTCAGCGAAGCGTTTGAATGTTGAATGGGATTGGTTGTCTCACGCAGTTTAGTTCAAATGAGGTTACAATTGGCGGTGACGACAGCTTCATTTCGTTTAAACGTCGATATTGATAAATGCTCAAGGGCAGCCGTTGAGAGCCACCGACTGGGAATTAAGACTGGTTGCAAACTTCATTAAGAAACAAAACACGTGTGGGCGAAGATGCAAAATTGTAGAGTTTCAGATGCAATATAAATGCAGATGCAAGTACATAAATAAGAAATTCGAGAAACATAACTAAAGCGAAATTTCCGTTTTCTAGCTTTGATTCAGTGGGGTGAACAGATTGAAAATACAATAAATACAATATTGAACTTCAATCGCGGCGAATCGGAATGTCTTACAACTGCGTACTGAAAACTCGATTGAAAAAATCGGCTTTTCCCTACATATGTTCGCATAACTCGTCAAAATGTACGGAAAACCTGACTTTTTTTTCGCGATTTCAGGTTTGGTCGCATAGTAAAGGTTGTTCACAATGATGAGTACAATGACCCCTTGGGGAGGGTCTGGATTTATGCTTTTGCGGTTGCACAACGACATGCTTTGCTTTGCTTTGCTTGGTAGTATAGATGCAGGCCTACCCTGCCACCTCCTTCAGAGGTGGCAGGGTGGCGGGGTCTTGAGGGTGAGCGCTACAGTCGTGTAGATCCTCAAGGCAAGTCTGGCGGATGCACCTTCTCGAGGTTGCCACCCCGTTCTTGGTCTAATTCCATAAGAATTAGACGTAACAAAAACTGCCAGGCGTCATCACTTCCCTTCTCCAGCTCCCGTAACCCCATTCTTTCCCGTCTTATCCCTCCTGTCCCATTCACACAGTCCCTCCCTCCACTCCGTCCTTACCCACATCCTCACTCCTTCCACCTCCACTTTTCCAATTTCCACTCCTAACCGCGACCCCTTGTGATTGGGTGGTGGCGGGCTCGTCTATCACTAAAATAAGCTGATGGCGAGTAGGAGTAAACAATCACCTGTGCTAGGACCTGCACAGTTGAGCGCCGTGAGCGGGGATGAAGGAGTCCTGGGGGGTTGAGCCGAGCGGCTCTGGCGGTAATGTGCCCGTAAGGCAACACGCCCCCTTCGGTCTGGATTTCAAGCGAAACGGTGGCCCTACCCAATAGCCAGGGGTAGGGAAATGGTCACAGTGTCCCGTCAGAGGGCCACAGGCGAGGTGCGTTAGGTCCGCTGAGGCCGTCCTCGGACGGCCGAAGCGGTAGGTAAAGGTCATGCTGACGGTGTAAGTGAGGGTTGATCAGTTCGTTGGGGGTGGGCCTTTTCGACCCCCTACGCCAACCCGATCGAGCACCCGATGTCGCACTGTAAACCAGCCTTGCGCCCCTATATCTCTCTGGTAGTCCTAACGTTCGAGCTTTTAATAGTGAGACGTTCCCAGGTGCGGGCTCCATGGAGGGTGGGAGCCAGAGAGATGAATTTTAACATTAACTTTAACATGGACAATTTAAGGCCAGTTAAAAAAACAAACACCGGAGTGGAGGCGAAAGCCAATGAGACTCCCAAGGGAGGTGCTTGCACTTCTCTCGCCCCTGGTGGCCTTGCGGCTCACGCCGCGGGTACCAGCGCGGGTGCAGGTCCGGCTGTGGCGAGAACCACAGCTAGGACCAAATCCACAAAGTCCCTTTCCAAACAAAGGAAGTCGGCGCTGCTTGGGACCAGTACCGACCCTTCTCAAACTCGGGCGAGGACTACGGCGACGACTAATACCACTGCCGGTCCGACCCCTTCCTCACAGACGCCAGTGCCGGGTAACACCCGTACCGGGCGTCAAACTAAACACCCTTCTCCTCCTCCTCCTCCTGAGGCTCCTCTAGCCTCTCCCCATCATACGGCCGTCTCCGGTCAAACGGAGACAACCAGCTGCACCGAGGACGCGTTTTCACGCGCCTGGCAAGTGCAGACACGCAAGGGCAAGGGTAAACGTACTCAACAAGCCCGTTGCTCTTGCTCTGGCCCTTCAGGTACACCAGTTGCCTCAGAACAAGGCAAGATGAGGGATAGACTGACGAGGAAGGAGCGGCGCCAAGCACGCAGGTGGGCAGGTAAAGGCTCCCATATTAAGCAGTCCGTTGCCGCTAGTTCGGTCAAACCGAATAGCGGCCAGCTCAACTTCTCCGCCGGGAAGCGGTCGCAGGCTGAGGCCGGCATTAGCCGACCAGAGCCCAGTCGACCGCCGACCAGTGTTCCAGAGAGACCGGCTGAGGAACATAAGAAGACACAGCGACCCGATTGGAAGGATCAGGCCGCGGCTAAGCGAGCTCTCAACGAGTCATTGACACCTCGGGGGGAGCACAAGCGGCCGCGTCTTGATCAATCCAAACGGGTCCCACAACGAAGCTACGCCCAAGCTGCCAGCGCTACCCTTGACGTCGCGATCACCTGCGACCGCACGGGGATCCTCAGCAAGGACGTATCGGACCAGGTACTCGCTGCTATCCAGAAGCAGATCATTCTCGAGGCCTGCTCCCCCAAGCTAGACACTCCAGGGCCGACCTTCAACGCCAAGCCGATGTTCGCCGGGGGTGTCCTGAAACTGTGGTGCGGTAACGACCACACCTTAGCCTGGCTAAGGAAAACAGTCTCCGACTTGTCGCTCCCAACTAGCACCTCGTTAGTCGTCAAGAGCCAGTCGGAGATCCTTAAGCGAGCACGATGTGGCATCGTGATCCCAGACGAGCAGGGGGTCTTCGGTGAGCCGACCAATATTGGTCGTGCTCTTAGCTACCAGAACCCCTGGGTCGACATAAAGAGGTGGGTACTTCTGCATGCCGACAAACAAGCCGCAGCATGGTTCGTGGTGGTTGGTGTGCCTGTGGACCAGATCCCGGCCCTGATGGAGTCCGGGCGCCGTCTCTCAATAGGTTTGGGAGCGGTGTACGTGAAGTTTCAGGGCCGGAACGGCAGGTTCACCGACGTTCCCCAGGGTTGGGACCCCGCCACTGGAACCATCTGCGAGGCGCTAGAGGAGCTGCCGCAGACACCAGCAGGGGAGTCCACTCCTCCAACAAACAACCCGGAAGCAGCTGCGGCTGAACCTGCTGCAGCAGAGTCGGCCGCTCCTGCCGCCGTCACCGTGGGTGCCGTCCCTTCATCGGGTGGGGAGCTGGACGACATGATCCTGTCTCCGGCTTCGGGCCCGGGGGGGGACGGCTTCGACGAGGGCGACCTGTTTGCCGGGCTCAGACTGGAGGGAGACGAGGAGGGTTCGACCAGCGATGGCGTCCCCTTCGTCAATTTGTAGGATCCTCCAAGCAAACCTCCACCACAGTCAGACCGCGACGGCTCAACTTCGCAAGTGGATGGAGGTTCAACACACGGCCATTGCTTTGATCCAAGAGCCGTGGATTAGAGGCGGCCGCATACAAGGACTCTCCAATCTTGGCGGTAAGCTCCTGGTCACTACAGATCACGATCATCCCAGAGCGTGCATCTACATGACAGGTAACCTCAAAGCACAGCTCTTAACTGACTTCTGTTGCAGAGATGTCTCTGCAGCAAAGCTGCTGATACAGCGTGAAGACGCCACGGAACTGGTGATCGTTTTCGCCTCGGCTTACATGCCTGAGGCGGAGGCGCCGCCTCCGCATGACCTTGCCCGTCTCGTGAGCCATTGCGAGATGTGCGGGTTTGAGGTCGTCGTCGGGGCCGACGCCAATGCTCACCACCAACTGTGGGGTATGGACACGCAAAACGAAAGGGGTAAGGCCTTGGTTGACTACTTATTCTCGACTAACCTATCCCTACTAAACACCGGCTCGGAACCAACATTCGTAACCAGGCGAAGCCGCACAATCATAGATCTAACTCTGGCAACAGAGGGAGCGGCGGAAATCACCACTGGATGGCAGGTCTCCAAAGAAGCCTCCTGCTCAGATCACAGGTGGATCCGCTTCGACATCCAGGTCTGTGTTTCTTCAACACCACCACGGCGCAATCCGCGTAACACGGATCGTGCCGTCTACACACGCAATCTCGAATTCAAGCTTGCGACACAAAGCAATCCGGCGACTTTTGCGGACACGACACAGATTGAGGTACAAGTCAGCTATCTTACCAAATCAATAACAGACAGCTATCTATCTGCCTGCCCAGAAACCACCCCGCGTAGCGCTCCGGGTAAACAACCCTGGTGGGGTGCTGACCTGGAGCGCAAGCGCGGCAAGGTAAGGCAGGCTCTGAATAGAGCCATGAACACATGTGCGGATGAGGACTGGGATAGTTACTACGTGGCCAAATCCAGCTACAAAAAATGCATCAGATTCAGGAGTACCATGGGATGGCGTACATTTTGTGGTAATATAGAATCTTGCCAGCAAGCTAATCGGGTGAGGAAGGTACTGGCGCAACAGAACACACTGGGGTCCATTGCCCTCCGCAAACCTGATAATACACTCACCTCCTCGCCAGAAGAAACGAGACGCGTCCTCATTGAAACTCACTTCCCTGGATGTGTCTTTGCACAGGTAATCGACTGGCTTGATGTAATTCAAACACCATCAGACAACGATTGGCTTTATGCAAGTAGGGTGATCACGTTGGAGAAACTCCAATGGGCCATCCAAAGTTTCCATCCTTTTAAGGCAGCTGGTCCTGATGGAGTTTTCCCCGCCCTATTACAGTGGGGTGGAACCTCTGTCGCATTAAGACTGGTGCCTTTATTGAGAGCGTGCCTGGCCTTTAGATACGTTCCCAAAGGATGGAGGGAAGTGAAAGTAATATTCATCCCCAAGCCAGGTAAGGTTGACTACACAAGCGCCAAATCCCACCGACCAATCAGCCTGACCTCCTTTCTACTGAAAACTCTGGAAAGGCTGTGTGATAGGGAGCTTAGGGACGGCGCTCTGAAAACCATACCGCTACACGGTAACCAACACGCATACAGCTCGGGTAAGTCGACCGAATCTGCTCTTCATTCAGTGGTCAGCCAGATTGAGGAAGCGATTTACCAACAAGGCTCCTGCCTGGGCACTTTTATAGACATCGAAGGAGCTTTCGACAAAACCAACTTCTCCAGCATCAGCAGTGCCCTCTCCAGACATGGAGTAGATCAGGTACTAACGGACTGGATTACAAACATGTTAAGCAAACGAGTGGTTCGCCTTGAGGGGGAGCAGCAGTTGGCCATGTTAGCCAGAGGCTGTCCCCAGGGAGGGGTGCTGTCCCCCCTTCTATGGAATTTGGTTATTAATGACCTCATCACCAGACTCAACGCCAAACGCTTTCATACAGTAGGGTATGCAGACGACCTCGCAATCCTTGTATCGGGGAAGGTGACAGGAACTATCTGCAACCTCAGTCAGCAAGCGCTACGTATTGTAGAAAGATGGTGCAGGGAATTTGACCTATCAGTGAACCCCACTAAAACTGAACTGGTCATGTTTACCCACAAGCGAGCATTAGGCCCATTCCGCCTACCAAAACTGTTCAATACAGAACTCCAGCTGGTCAACGAAGTCAAGTACCTCGGGGTTACTTTAGACAGTAAGTTAAACTGGAGTAGTCATTTAGACAATAAACTAAACAGGGCCTGCATCACCTTCTGGCAGTGCAGGAGAATGATAGGTAAGAAGTGGGGCCTATCCCCCAAAATTATACTATGGCTGTACACCACTGTGATCCGCCCCATGATCACCTACGGGGCCGTGGTCTGGTGGCCTCGAACCAAGTTAGTTACAGCCTGCAACAAACTGCAACGCATGCAAAGACTAGCCTGCATGGCAATTACGGGCTGCATGAGGACTACTCCGACTGCAGCAATGGAAGCTATGTTGAGTTTACCACCGCTCCACCTGTTTATACAGCAGGAAGCGACGATGGCGGCGGTACGTCTTAATACACTGAATCTCTGGGGTAAGAGAGTCACACCACACACCGTGCTGCTTGAGGGACTCAACAAGGAGTTCCCCATTACGAAAGCCATAAATGACCGGGTACCCAAACAATTTATCTTTGATAAAAAATACAGGATCCAACTCCACGAGGATCACCGATGTGAGGGTTTGTGCCCCGCGGAGCTGCGCATCTTTACGGATGGATCCAAAACAGGTAGTGGTACAGGTGCTGGAATCTTCTCGGAGGACTTCAACATGCACATAGCCACACCATTGGGTGTCCATAACACAGTGTTCCAGGCCGAATGCATGGGTGTTTCTTTGGCGGCTGCAGCCATCATGGCCAGGGAAGTTAAGGACCACTCGATCCGTATACTCTCAGACAGCATGGCTGTCCTGCAAGCGCTAAACAGCCACACAGTTGATTCTGGGCTAATATACGAGTGCCACCAGCGCCTTAACCAGGTGGGTAGCCATAATAACATAACCATTCAATGGATCAAGGGACACAGCGGCTCGTTAGGAAACGACGCAGCCGACGAACTTGCCAGGAGGGGGTCGAGCATGGCACCAGTGGGACCTGAACCCATCGTGCCACTCCCCTTCGGGTACATACGCACTCTGGTAAGGAAACGCACCAGCGAGCAACACCACAAGCAATGGTCAGAGCAGGGTGAGTGTAGGCAGGCCAAGGAAGCAGTCCCTGCAATTGATGGCCGCCTCACGAAGCGGCTTCTCCGGCTAAATAAACAGCAGCTGCGTATAATTACAGCAGCCATAACTGGCCACGGGTCATTTAATAAACACCTCTTTGTCATAGGAGTCACAGACAGTCCGCTGTGCAGGGCCTGCATGGAGGACGACGAGACAGCAGCTCATGTGCTACTAAACTGCCCAGTGCTTGCCACATACAGGGCAAAGTACTTCGGTGACCCAGGTACCCTACGTGAGATTGTCGGTAACACCAAGGCGTTGCTGGCCTTCCTTGAGGAGCTGGGGTGGATCGAATAATCGATTTTCCCACCCATCACGCAAAATACGCGCATTGACGTGGAGTTGCGGACACCAGCCCGTGTTACCTATTACCTATTACCTATATGACCCCTTAAGAGATCAACACTGTTTAAAATTACACCTTGTATATTAACTTACACTACCTACCTTAAGCTTATCCAAAAATGATCTTTATTGATGTCGACTAACTTAATTGATCAAAATACTGAAGTGACTGCTTCTATTCAAAAAGATAGTTCTCAATTTAATTCGATATAAAACCTACACAGAAACATTTGCCGGGATTACCGCATCAAGTTCACCAGATATTTTCATTACAACTCAATATTGAGTAATGACACTACAAAATCCTACTTAAACACCAGCAAGATCTAGAAATGTTAAAAACAGCGCGATTTATTACAAATATATAATGAATATTAAAATGCCAGCCCTGTTGAGGCGGTTATTCGAAGGCTTTCATTGCATGCCGGTCGTTGTGTGCTCCCCAACTTTATGTGTGAGGCCGAACGCACGCTGCAATCGCCTTATTTCCTTCATTTTCAGTGTCGGTGTATACAACTTTCTCAGTAGGTATAAAATATATCAGATTAAGACCAATCGGAATGTATCTGAATTTAATTTGGAATATTTGCTTTGAACGTTTAATGATGTAGGTACACTAATTATTGTGCTTGTGCGGTGAGCAGTGGCAAATAAAAGACCTAGTTGATGTATCATCTTTGAGAAATGAGCGGTGACATGTGAAAAGATCGAAATTTGGATTCGATCGAAGGTCTTCGGTTTTATTGAAATTGAAGGGTACAGTAATTTACGAGTGGATAGATTGAGGGATTTTTTCTGATTTTAATGAGCTTGGAAGGAGATTTCAGCCTGATTCTTCAAGAAAGTTCCCCTAAAAAAGTGACAAATGGGCGATTATAATCTATCAAGTTAGGACTTGAAAAACAGTCTAACTAAACTTATACTTTACTCAATCTATATCCAACTGCACTTGAGTGTAGTTACTACAGGAAATTACTGCATAAGCAAAACACCACACAACCGTACCACACCGTAGACCAAAACTTTTTCTTACTCCAATTTCCCCCTTACCGAGTTAAGTGCAACCTTTTTAATAATTAACAAAGATTCTTGCGGCCGCTGTATGTAACTGAGTGACGCTAATTACCTAACCCGTAAAAGCCTCCTGGGGGTACCACGTCAATTGTGGGGCCATTCCTTATGTACTAGTTATTTACAGGATTAACTGTAAATCATTGTTTATTGCAGCCTGAGCCTACGATTGTAATTAATTGAATGACAAATATATATTTTTCAGGGTTTTGTTAAACGTAAGATAAAAAATAATTATGCCATTAGGTTTTATTTGTCGTAAACAAACGATTACTTAATATTTTTTTTTAATGCTACCCTGTATACGCACTGACTAAGCGGTGTTGTTATTTTGATGTATAGCGTCAGTGTTCGTGATTATTGCGTGCTTCGGAGTTAGCACGCCGTCGGATGGCCGAGTGTCGTTATTTCTTTGATTTAATTTTTTTTAAATATTCAGAATTATAATAGCCACTGTGGCAACACTGTCAAAGTACGAATTTTTAATATTGTAATACACTTTTAAATGTTTTTTTCATTATGGCAACTGAATGTATTATTTACTTTTCTACCATATCAAATATCTAGGCGTTACGATTGACACAAATCTGAATTTCCGCAAACATATTGATTTATTATGCACTAGAGTACGTAAATTAATATACATTTTTAAAAATTTACGTAACATTGCCGACTTTAGATTAATTAAACAGGTTTATTTGGCTTTGTGTCAATCCATTATCACCTACTGCATAACATCCTGGGGTGGAGCCGCCAAATCAAATTTAATACACCTAGAACGGGCCCAAAGAGCAGTTTTAAAGGTTGCTACTTTTAGACCATTTAGATATCCTACTCACCAGTTTTACACGGCATGTGAAGTACTAGCAATACGCCAATTATTTATTTTGAATGTCGTTTTGCTTCAGCACAGCGAACTTGATTTTAACCCAGTACCTTCAGAAAAGAGAAGAAAGGATTTGGTTTGTGCTAACCCTCAGACTAAACATGCTTACGCTAGACGATTTTATTTCTTTTTAGGACCCTACTTATATAATCAGTTCAACAGACTGTTAAAGATTTATAATTTAACTTATAAAAAATGTTATTTACGAATGCAAGAATATTTGGGAACACTTAATTATACAGACACGGAAAAACTGCTGGAAATTTTAACATAAGCTTAGTATTTAGTCTTTAGATTATTGGCATTCGCATTATTCGGTAATTTATTTAAACATATTATTAAACACGCTAGTTTTAGTATTTTATACCCAAATGATTACTTATTTTAGTCTTTAAAAGTATTATAATTATTATCTTGTTGTTAATTTATCTTCTAATGAATTGTCTGCTTTTAAAATTTACTGTAAAGTGATGACCTGAAACACAGGTTTTAATTAAACCTAGATCAGGCAGAACACTACATTAAGAAAAATTGTACCTCGCTTGTTATTATGTAAACCTTTATTTTGACTTAATTCTTGAATAAAAATTATATTATATTATATTACCTTGGCAACACTTAGAAATAACGGTTATCATATTATCGTTATTCCTGAATGTAGTGCAGAGGCCATTGACATATATATATATTACTGCGTAAGGACTGGGCGGACCGCATGCTACAATGACGCCTCGAACTTGGTCCCAGAACGGTATTTGCTAAACCGAAGTGAACTAATCCGCGATCGGCTGTCTCCGAGAGCGGTCGTAAATTATTTTATACGCAAAAATGCCAAGTTGTGTCGTGAAGGGTTGTGTGAACTACGACAAAAAGCTTATTAAAAAAATTATAACATTTCATATCACTGCTAAATCAAAAATATGCAATTAAATCAATTTCTAACATTATTTAAAACAATTTTCTTTCTTACTTGTCTCCATGTTTGGCAAAAACGACGCGAGGCCACGCCTACCGTACAGTTGTGCGACATAACTTTGCAGTGGCGTGCGCTGCGCGCGTTGTAGCCGATGAAAAGAAAAAAATGAATTATTACTAATATACAGGGTAGAAAAAATCAATTGGCGCTGAAGGGGAACCACTTTTTTATGTACTGGTAAAAAAATCTATAAGTGCAGTGAAAATACGTATTTAAAATGCAGATTTCTTACTGACTCCGTGCGGAGGAGTCGTGTTATTAAACAATCAAACTGCAATAAATACAACTTTTGGGAAATAAAACTTTTTTTATTTTTTTGTACCTCGATAAATACCACACACGTTCAAGGCTACGTCTACGAGCATCTAACGATGATCGACCTCGTAGTTAAGAGCCGTTCTAATAGATGGCGTTAGTGTTTCTATATGGCGAAAGCGTCAGGAAAACGTTAGGACGACCGTATCCTTACTTTTTAAATCAGTGACAGAGGCAGTCTTCGTTTGATTGTGAAATATTGCAGTTGTGCTGAAGAAAAGTGTTAGCAAAAGAGAAGCGTTTTCTTTTAGGTACCTACCAAAATAACAGTTCATAAAATTATCGCCATTTCTGTCTTTGTGGCGGAGGTACATTAAATATTTTCGTTCGATTAGACAGGTATATCCAACAAGCTAACAGTATACACCGGTTTCGTTGCTCAGGGGAGTTAGTAACACATAAGCAAAAGACATCACTGTAAAAAAGACGTTCTAAAAGAACAATATTTCAAATTTAAAAAAAACTTGTAGGTAGGTATATTAAAAAAAACAGGTACCACAGAAAATAAAAATATTTATATGCCTTAAAGACTAAGATCACAATAAATTATTGTCTTTTTTTTCTCTCAAATAATGGGGTCGAATGAGTTCACATAGTCACAAACGCAAACATGTAATCATGTGTGAAATAAAAGAATGGTTCGTTGTATGCTTGTTTTATTTATTACAAAAATTCATAGTATTGCAATGTACATTGCAATAATTATTTTATGATAGAATATTCAATATTTAACAATATTTTATACAATTAAAGATTATCAAATCAAATATAATTAACATTTCGAGATCAACTTACCGATGATAACTCCACGAACGTCGCAGATAAAACTGAGCTCGCAATGATGGCGGCACGCTGTTTTATATAATAAAGGTGGGTATGGCGCCATGATTGCGAGCTTGACAGTTAAAACTATTTTAATATTGTTTTGCAGCTAAATTACGATTGTAGGTAATTAATAATATATGATTATTTAACAATAAATATTATGATATACAGTAACATAATAAAAGCATAAAATGACACGTGCTTACATATGATAAGTTGGAACGCCTATTTGAGCACGTGTCAGAGTACTTGTGTGCAAACGTGCTTACAGTCGGCCATCCAAGCAAATTGCAAGTACGTCCCCGTACTTGGCACCAAATCAAGAAAAACAATAATAAGATGAAAACAATTCAGTACAATAACAATAATGTATGTAACAATAGTGTTTGTAAATGTAACAATATAAACAAAAATTAGATAGACTCATTGGTCTAATTTATTCAGACTCCATTAGTCCTTACTAACCTTAGTATTTGACTCCATTAGTCTTAGAGTATTGACCCCATTGGTCTTAATGTATTGACCCCATTGGTCTTAATGTATTGACCCCATTGGTCTTAATGTATTGACCCCATTGGTCATAATGTATTATCGACCCAATTGGTCTTAATGTATAATTGACCCCATTGGTCTTAATGTGTTGACCCCATTGGTCTTAATGTGTTGACCCCATTGGTCTTAATCAAAATATAGACCCAATTGGTCTATATAATTAAGTAGCTATAAAAAAAAAATCAATTAGAATTTCTGTAATCCGTCTGTCCGCTTAAGACGTCATCATGTGGTCTATTGAAACAAATCCATGGCTTTAACTTATCCGCAGCAACTATACTAGCGTATTTTTTGTTTCCCTTTCTTGTAAGAGGCGTGTCCTCTACTTGGTAACGGTCATGATCGAAAACATTAGTAATTTTGTAAGGGCCCTGATACTTTGGAATTAACTTTTTACTACCACCCGTAGAGGGAATTTGCCGTTCAACCCTTACTAAATCCCCAATATTATATATGATAGACTTGCAACGAGATTTATCAAAATTTGCTTTTTGAGTCTCTTGTGTGGATTCAATATGAGAAGAAATCTCAGTACGAATTTCTTCGAGACTTTTGTTTACTGACGTAATATCGTCATCAATTGCAGAAATTACTCTACTATCACTGGAGCCCTGTGGCCTTATCCCAAAAAGAGCCTTTGCAGGTGTTTTATTGATACCTTTGTTGAAGGTATTATTGATACCCCACTGGACGTCGGGCAGGTGGTCTTCCCATTTGCTTTCAGATGTGCCAACACATTTAGCTGTTAATGAGTCAACAATAACTTTATTATATCTCTCCACCTGACCGTTGGCCCGTGGAGTAGCAACTGCATTTAATACATGTTTGATCCCTTTATCTAATACAAACTTTTTGAAAAGATCACTTGTAAATGACGTGCCTCTGTCAGATATAATTCGTTTAGGGACGCCAAAGATACTAATAAACTCGCGCAAAATTCTAATAGTAGTGTTTGATTTTGTATTTTTCACCGGCTTCAAATAGATGTATTTTGTAAAAGCGTCAATTAACACTAGAATATACACATTACCCCTACTACTACGTACAAATGGGCCCGTATGATCCATGTGTATAGTATCAAACGGTACGTCTACTTTATGGATTGGGTGCAAAAAGCCGGGTCTTTTTCCACCAGGTGCTTTACTATACGCGCACTCTAGACATGAGGATACATATTTTGTAACAAACGCACGCATATCTGGGAACCAATAATGAGTTTTTATTTTTTCCAATGTCTTGTCTAAAGCGAAGTGGCCGATATCGTCATGATTTTGTTTGACAATTTGCCATCGAACGCCTTTAGGCACAACCCATCTATCTCCATCAGGTGTGGTTCTAAAAAGCTTACCATTTTTAATTTTATATTTTTCTTTTATTTCTAGAATATCGTTAAATTCAGCGTTACTTAAAATCCCAATAATTCGTTGAAGTTCTGAATCTGAATTCTGAACTGTTGAGAGCCAGTCTGTTTCTGTTATAGAATTAACCATTTTTTCTGAATGATTACTACTGATGGATGGGTTGCGACTCAAAGCGTCCACATGAGCCATAGAAGATCCCGATTTGTACTCGATTTCGAAATCAAATTCTTGCATTTGTATCCACCATCTGGCTACCCGGGGAATCATATCACGTTTCATAAAAGTAGATCTTAACGAATTACAATCGGTCACGATCTTAAAATGTATCCCTACTAAATATACCCGAAATTTCTGTAACGAGGCTACCACTGCCAGGGTTTCTAGGTCATAAGAACAATAATTTTGTTCTTCAGGGCTAGTTTGTCTGCTGAAATAAGCTACGGGTTTTAAAATACTCTGTTCATTTCTTTGGAATAGTATACCACCGATACCTATTTTGCATGCGTCTGTGTGCAGTTCTGTTATGAATTTTGAATTATACAGGGCTAATATCGGTTTTTGAATTAAGGTTATTTTTAAACCATCGAATGCATTTTGTTGATCCGGCCCCCATACCCAAGCAGCGTTTTTTTTGAGTAACTGTGTCAATGGCTTTGCAATAATCGAAAACCCCTTCACAAACCTACGGAAAAAACTCGCTAGCCCTAAAAACTGTCTTACATTATGTTGATCTTTTGGTACAGGAAATTTTTCTACTGCTTCTATTTTAGCAGACCCTGGTTGGATACCTTCACTTGAAATATTAAACCCCAAGTAAGTTATTGAACGGCCAAAGAAAACACATTTTGATAAATTGAGAGTGAGACCTGCTTCTGATAGCAGAACCAATACCGATTCTAATTGTCTCATACCCTCTTGTACTGATTTGGATGGGATGATTATGTCATCCAAGTAAGCAAGTGCCTCCTTATGACGTAATTTGCCTAGAACCTGATGTATCATTCGTTGGAACGTTGCTGGAGCATTTGCCAAGCCAAAAGGCATTCGGTTAAATTCAAAATGGCCTTCCGGCGTAACGAACCCTGTTTTATGCCTATCCTGTTCTCTGATGGAAATTTGGTAGTACCCAGATGCCAAATCTAGAGCTGTGAAGTACATGTTACCAGCTAGCGTATCGATCTGGTCATCTATAAGTGGCATTGGGTAATTCTCGCGTATAGTATTTTTATTCAGGGCTCTATAATCAATGCAAAGCCGGTAGCCGCCAGTTTTTTTTCGTACGAGTACAATAGGACTAGCAAAAGGGGAAAGTGAAGGGCGTACTATATCGTTTTGAACTAGTTCATCTACCATATCCCTAACTATTTCCTTCTCTTTCATTGCCAGCCTGTAAGGCCTATAGACTACAGGTGTGTCACGGTGTAGGTCAATGCTCATTTCACAAACCGAGGAGTGCCCCAACTCAGAGAGTGCAAACGCAAAGCAATGTCGATAGTTATTTAATAAGCAAAGCAAGTCATCAATTACTTTTAGGCTTAACTCACTAGAAACATTCAGGTCCGAAGCACAGATTACACTCATTTGTTGATCCTGTAGTTTAGAATTGGTTACATGCAGAACTTTTTTTTCATTTTCTTGATTAGCAGTGATACCCCGTGCAATTAAAGTATTCTTTTCTAAATATAGAGGCTCGGAATTTAGGCTATTTACAACAATTTGTCCGTAACCATCATCGTTAAATTGATAAATTCCAGTCAGAACAAAATGGAAAAAGTTATGTTGTTTTCGCAAGCCTCCTTCAATATAAAGGTCACCAGTGAATTTGGGTTCTGTGTAGACTTCTAAAATTGTTAAACCTATTAATTGAATATTTTTATGGTTAAAAATTTTTACTTTTTGGTATTGGATATAATCTGGATTAATCGGATTAATCTGATTTTGTAAAATTTCAAAATGTTCACTTGTCTTTTTAATTAATACATGAGGCTGTTCAGTAAAGGTTTGACCTATCATAAGAGGAACCTGCATAACACAATCTGGTACAATTAATATTTCGACGTTAGCCTTAACTCCGTCAATTTCAACTACAGTATTGATCTTACCCAATGTACGTACTACAGAATTACCAAACCCTCTGAGTATAGGCAGATCTCTAGTTTTTATTTCTATATTCCTCAATTTGGATAATTCAGATTGTTTAAGCATCGAGCATTCACTACCAAGATCAACAAAGGAATTCATTTCTATGTCGTTAATACGCACAGTTTTAAAATATTTATCTGAAATTGTATTATTGATATCTACCCTGTTGACAGATTTTTGAGCTGGAATTACTTTTGAAAAACAATTCTCCGCCTCATGACCAATTCTCATACATTTAGTACACTTTTTGATTGGTTGAGTACATTGACCCACAAAATGACCTTCCTGTTTACAATTATTGCAACGAAGGACTCTGTCTTTGGCGTTTAGATTCTTTGCTTTATTATCCGAGGAGTTTGTAACAGGCTGATTTTTACTAAAATTAGATTTACGGTCAGAATTTTGTTTTAGACTTCTTGAATTTTTTAAATAAGTGAGCAATTTATCCAAGTCCTCATACTGAGCCGCTTCGGCACCTAATCTAACGGCACGATCATCTATGCCGTGTAGAACACATTCTACCGCTCGTTTACCACTTATACTACATCGGTTAATAAGAGTAATTTTGTCATAAAAATAATCTTCAAGGGAGTCTCCGTGACGTGCACGCCTAGCCAACATATCAGCTAACATTTGACCGTAGTTCTCTTCCGAGGGAAAAGCCGAAATTAATTTTGTTTGCCATTCGTCCCAAGAAAAGAGCACCGATGGTAATCCTTCATACCAACGTTTTGCTATGCCTTGAAGTTTAGGGAGTGCATAATGCACTATTTGTTTTTCGTTCCATGAATAAATGGCGGCACACTCATTCACCTTGTGCAACCACATACCCATCGTTTGCTCTTTTCTTGTAGGGTCAAATTCGGGTATAGTATTGTTGAAAGAACCTATGTTTTCACGATCTGGGGCAAGCGACCTCAATGCCTGCACTAAAATATTTAAATCACCACTGCCTCCGTTGGAAGCAGCAGTGCTACCTGTAGATCCTTGTATTGCTGCGGGAAGGCGTTGCACGTTGCAATTCGTGCCGTGTTGCGGGCTTCTGTGCCGTTGGCTGCTGCGCCGCTGGCTGCTGCGCCGCTGGGTGCTGCGCCGCTGGCTGCTGCGCCGCTGGCTGCTGCGCCGCTGGCTGCTGCGCCGCTGGCTGCTGCGCCGCTGGCTGCTGCGCCGCTGGCTGCTGCGCCGCTGGCTGCTGCGCCGCTGGCTGCTGCGCCGCTGGCTGCTGCGCCGCTGGCTGCTGCGCCGCTGGCTGCTGCGCCGCTGGCTGCTGCGCCGCTGGCTGCTGCGCCGCTGGCTGCTGCGCCGCTGGCTGCTGCGCCGCTGGCTGCTGCGCCGCTGGCTGCTGCGCCGCTGGCTGCTGCGCCGCTGGCTGCTGCGCCGCTGGCTGCTGCGCCGCTGGCTGCTGCGCCGCTGGCTGCTGCGCCGCTGGCTGCTGCGCCGCTGGCTGCTGCGCCGCTGGCTGCTGCGCCGCTGGCTGCTGCGCCGCTGGCTGCTGCGCCGCTGGCTGCTGCGCCGCTTGCTGCTGTGCAAAGGGCTGCGCGAACGACTGTTGCTTGGTAGATGGCAAGTTGGGCCCATCACGTGGCCTCTCGTCTGCTGCAAACTCAGTCTTGAACCTTGTGATTGCCGCTCCAAGAAGTGATGGTGACTATGGTCATCTGCACTTTCAATTAGTTTCGTTCGAACACTTCCCAAAATCGGAGAGGCAAGCATTTTTTGTTTATCCATGTTTCTCGACCGAAAAGAAAAAAAATACACATATTAGAATGAGCTACTTATCCCACTTCTGAATTGTGAAATAAAAGAATGGTTCGTTGTATGCTTGTTTTATTTATTACAAAAATTCATAGTATTGCAATGTACATTGCAATAATTATTTTATGATAGAATATTCAATATTTAACAATATTTTATACAATTAAAGATTATCAAATCAAATATAATTAACATTTCGAGATCAACTTACCGATGATAACTCCACGAACGTCGCAGATAAAACTGAGCTCGCAATGATGGCGGCACGCTGTTTTATATAATAAAGGTGGGTATGGCGCCATGATTGCGAGCTTGACAGTTAAAACTATTTTAATATTGTTTTGCAGCTAAATTACGATTGTAGGTAATTAATAATATATGATTATTTAACAATAAATATTATGATATACAGTAACATAATAAAAGCATAAAATGACACGTGCTTACATATGATAAGTTGGAACGCCTATTTGAGCACGTGTCAGAGTACTTGTGTGCAAACGTGCTTACACATGTTTCTTACCACCTTAATCTTTCGTCCAGTGGTTTTTCCCTTTCCCTCTGTTATCAGTTGCCTTGTTGCATATTTGTCCCAGGCTGTTAGACCAATCCTCATACTTTGACTTATTGACCGGATACAGAACACGATACTGCGCTCTAAGACACACATCGCCGACGTCACAAAACCAGCAAAGCTCAAGTGCGACTGGGCCGGACACGTTTGGCGCAGTCGGATGCATTGTGGGCTAAGGCCACCAAAACATGGGTTCCTGAAAACGTCGAACGGCATCGCGGAAGATCCAGGCGTAGGTGGTCAGACGAACTTGACGCTTATAGGACCCCCCTATAAGCGTCAAGTTCGTTCCACCATCTTGGTCCATATAGCGTGACTGGTAATTAGTGACCGATATTTAAACACATGATTGTACTCATGATAACAAACAACTTTTACTATGGGACCAAACCTGAAATCGTGAAAAAAAAATCAGCTGCTCTCTACATTTATGCTCGCATAATTCGTTAAAATGTAGGGACCAGCTGATTTTTTTTCACGATTTCAGGTTTGGTCCCATAGTAAAGGTTGTTTGTTATCATGAGTACAATCATGTGTTTAAGTATTGGTCACTAATTACCAGTCATCCTATATAGGCTCAGTAAGTATCGATAGAAAAACATCTGTTAAAATGTGTTACGGTGACTATCAGCGAAAAGATAAAGAATAATAAATAGGTAATGCTTATTCTTCAAATGGGAAGATATTACTTTAATGAAATAGGTAATGTAATTCAAGTGGAATATGGCATTTTCAACTTTTTTAAATAAATTATTTTAGTTTCAATGTCAATTTAATTCCAACTATGATTTTATATTCAATAAAAATACCAGGTAAATGTAAATGTATTTATTTATTTATTTAGGAACAACAAACAGCAGTGTAGTAATAAGTAAACATAGCTTAGAACTTAATAATAGAGGTAACAAATACATTACTCACAACGTCATCCACATATTACTAAACAGATCTACTAGTTGTTAGAAAGAACGATATAAAAATAAACAGAATAAAAGTAAACATTACTTAATTATTAGGGTTCTGATCACTTAAAATAGTAACAATTTCTTTTCTAAATAAAGCTTTGCTGAGAAACATAATATCAGTTGAGTCAAACTGCCTATTGTAGATGTCAAACAATCGATGCAGCGGTGAGCGTACGCCTGAGTTGGTTCTACAAAAAGTTGTTGCAAACAAGTGTCTCGAGCGAACTTCCCGTCCATATACGGTACGAGGTCAGGAATAGGAGGTAGGAGGTCGGGGATCAGGTAGCACAAACTGTTCACTAGATCAGTACGGTCGACTGTATTACGACATATGCTAAATAGGGTCATCATCTCAAGTAGGGTGCGTCTGGATTTTAGAGTAATAAGGTCATATTTTTGTAGTAATAACTGATAAGAAATTTTCTTTTTAAAGCATCTATAGTGCATTGTACGTAGGGATTTGCGTTGGACCAATTCAATAATGTCAACATACTTTTTATAGTAAGGGTTCCAAATAGGTACTGCGTATTCCAATTGCGGTCGTATTATTGACTTATATAGGAATAAGTAGGTAGAGGGACGGTGGAATTCTCTTGATGCTCTCATTACAAAACCAAACATTTTAAATGCCTTATTGACGATATTGTCGATATGGGCATCAAGGTGAAGCTTTGAGTCCAACTGTACGCCTAGATCACGAAGAGAATTAACTTTGTTCAGTGAAGTGTTTCTGAAGGAATAATTGAATTTCGTCACTTTTTTCTTTTTTGTAAACGTAATGCTATGGCATTTAGATATACTAAGGTAGAGTTTGTAAACAGAACAGTAGTCCAGAAAACGGTCAAGGTCATTCTGAAATTCTAAACAGTCGGACAGATGGCTGATATTTTTTATAAATCTTCAAATCGTCCGCATACAGGAGAATTTTTTAAAGCAGTCTTTTACATCGTTAATAAATAAAATGAACAAGAGGGGACCTAAAATTGATCCTTGAAAAACTCCAGAAGTAACTTTAACCATGCGAGACTCATAACCATTGACAACAACTTTCTGGGTCCTATTGGTGACACATGATACAAACCAACGCAATAAATTTCCTCTAATACCATTGAATGCAATTTTGTCAAGAAGTAGTCCGTGATCGACTTTATCGAAGGCCTTTTGAAAGTCAGTATAGACAACATCAATCTGCTGTCTACTGTCAATGCCTTCAAATAGATGCTTTGTAAAAACAAGGAGGTTACTTACACAGGACCTACCTTTAAAACCCCGTGTTGCTCATTTATTAAGATACTATGAAGAATAGGGTAGATCTCACTGTGCACCAGTCTTTCAAAAAGTTATAGTTATACTTTCAAATAGTTATAGGATAGCCCCGACAACAAAGAGGTTGGGCGATATGTGGAAACGTCACTCTTAGAGCCACATTTATGAACTGGAACGATGTTCGCTTCTTTCCATACATCAGGGAAAACCCCATAGGACCCAACTTATTAAATAGTATGAAGAGAGGGAAGCGCAGTGTGTCACTTGTGTTTTTTAAAAAGATTGAAGGGATACCATCTGGTTCAGGTCCTTTGGAAGCATCCAGTGATTGTAGTTCTTTTCGTATTTTTTTATAATGAAAAGTGCAGATTACAAATATTTAATAAATAACGTTTATTGTAAAAAAATATAGTTGTGTCATGTGCATCATTTTACCTATGACCATGACCATGCAACGGTTCGGCCATGATAAATAAACAAGCATTATTTTGTCAAGCAAAATATGTATTTACTCAATAAGCATCACGACCATCTAAATATTTCACAAAAGAAGAAATAATTAGGAAACTTCATTATGAGCCTACAACAGTCCACTGCTGGACATAAGCCTCTTCAATGGCACGCCATTCAGCTCGATTCTCGACAAATCTCATCCAGCTGCTACCAGCCACCCTGCGAAGATCGTCGCTCCACCTAGCCTGAGGGCGTCGTATCTTACGTTTATCGATTCGCGGTCTCCACTCAAGAACACGTCTAGTCCAACGGTCATCGGTTCTACAGCTAATATGGCCGGCCAATTGCCACTTCAGTTTGCTTATTCTGTGAGCTAGGGCGACCACTTTGGTTCTCTGCCGAATCACCTCGTTCTGGATTCTACCCGTCAGAGATTCCAAGCATAGCTTGCTTAGCGACCTTGAACTTATGCACCAGCCGTACCGTGAGTGTCCACGTTTCAGCTCCGTAAGTCATAACACGCAGGGATCTGATGACCATTCGTCACTTTAGCTATTTCGTCGCTGTCCCGAATAGGTCACATTCAATAATACGTCACCTTGTGCATCTGGTCAGTTTTCTTAACTCGTTTTATGCTGTATTTCGACTCATTCCCAACTCGTCCTCGTCCTCGTCGTTCGAAAAACCTTTCAAAGGGGGCGGCCCCTTTGAAAGTTTTTTTTCGAAATAAGTATTCGGGCCAATTTTTAAGTTTATAGATCAAAGGAATAAGATTTTTCAAATAAACTGTGTCCTCCTTTTTCATCACGACACCTAGGGCTTGTTTTTTTAAAAAAGCGTTTGGTACCATTCCATTGTATGACTATTTACCCATTTTCGAGTTAATTGAAGCAAGCAATAAAATCCATTCCTTACACATTATTACCCTGTTCCACTCCGTTAGGAGTTATTTTTTGAAGAACCCTGAAACATGTACTTTTCTACTTTTTGTTGTATTAAAAAAAAATGATGTGTCTTACAAGATACATTGTCAAGAAAAGGTCTAATTATAATAGGGAATCGTATTAGTATAGAGTTTCGAGCTAAGCTGAGAGCGCGTTTAAATTTTTCGTTAAAATTTTATCGCTGTCGCGCTCGGTAGCAATGTACGGGTTCACCTTCTGGTAAGTTACTTTGGACCAGTATCGCTGCCGAGCGCAACAGCGATATCGCTTATATCTGAATAGGCCTTAACTTTGACACCCTCTAAATCCTCCGTCAGGTTTTAAAAAACTAAAAGCGACAATCCTTATCATTTACTAAGGCAAACATTGCCAAGTTTCAAGTGTATTAACCAAATGAATAAGATTTTTCATATAAACTGTATCCACCCCACAAGAATTTTGAAAAGTCATTTCATAACATAATTTTTCCATAACTTGAATCAAATATTTTTAAACCAATTTTTGAGTTAATCAAGCCACGCAGTAAAATCCTCCCCTTAAAAACCTAAACTAGTTTCGAGTTAATTGGACTGCGCGTTAAAATTCTTCCATACAAACTTTGACAACCCCCAATCCCTCTCTTAGGGGTAGTTTTGGGGGGGGGGGGGCTAGGGTCGATGCCTGCCAGGGCCGCGGGATGTTCGAAAGAGTTAACGTGGCCCTGGCACAAGCTACTGAATGAACACGGGTGGGTTTTACTCAGTAAAAGTCCCGACACGCCTTCCCACTCCGCCCAGAGCGGGAGAAGTCATTCGATGATTTCCCATCCAAAAAAAGTAAGAAAGGGGTAGTTTAGAAAAACAAGAAATTACAAAGTTCATAATTTACTTAGTTATGTATTAGTTTATTAACTCAAGGAATAATATTTTTCATACAAACAAAATCCCCCCTTTTCACCCCCTTACAAGGTATAATTTTCAAAAACTCCTTCTTAGTGCTCCCCTACAATATAAAGGAAGCTGTGTGCAAATTTCACGTTCCTAGTCCCAGTAGTTTCGGCTGTGCGTTGATATGTCAGTCAGTTTCTCCTTATATCGATATATCGAGGTCGCGCTTTGACTTATTTTAGAAGAACGTCTAGTCGTTGTCGCTTTCCAATCAAGAAATTGCACTTTTTCTTTATATGTGAGTTTTTATGTCGGATAATTTTCCGGCAACGATCCTTACATACTCTTTTCGCTTCGTCCACGTTCATACACGCACGCCGGTTTCGAGTACTTCGCACCTAACCTTTCTGAAGAACGTCACCAATAAGTTCGGTGCATGTAGTTCCTTGTGACGAAAACAATATTACTTACGACGATATTATCAATCACTTTCACTATTTTTACACTGATAGTCAACAAAGTGAAAATTATGGATATGCTCATCACTTTCCTGTCCTTTTTGTGAAGTTTTGGTTTGAATTTTCTTTTGTGTTGTAGTTCTGTTGCGTCGGCTTTGTTTCTGAATCCTCTGTCGGTCCCTTAGTTTCTCTAACTCCTTCTTTGTGGGATCTTCGCGTTGTTTTCGTTTGTTATTCCTCCATTTTTCCCTTAGTTTCTCTTTCTGTGCATCATCTAACTCTGCAACCTTCCTTGTGGGATCTTCACGTTGTTTTCGTTTATTATTTCTCCATCGTTCTCTTAGTTTCTCTTTCTGTGCATCATCTAACGCTGCAAACTTCGCTGTTGTGTTTTCACGTTGTTTTCGATTCTGAATCCACTGTCGATGTCGTTCTCTTAGTTTATCTAACTGTGCATTATCTAACTCTGCAACCATCTTTATGTTTCGTTTTCTACCCACTTGGTCCTTTCTAAGTTGCCTGTCGTATTTTTCAGGGTTATTTTTTATTCGTCCCTTATGACGTTGATCGACATTGAGAGACCTCCTTCTTGTAGATAGCCCTAGAACCAGTAAATAATCTTAAAGTTCAGATTTCAGGTCACCTACAGTTAGCCTAAAGAGATGTGTTATGTCGCAGATGGATTGTCGAATCCGCTGGTTTACATAACCGCTAGCTGTTTCATAAAACAGCTCCGTTATGTAATATTTTATTTTACATTTTATATATTTTTTCTAAATCATGTTTCCAAAACACTACTCGTGTTAATGATTTGGAAAAAATATATTTACAATTGGAGCATTTTCTTAATAACTTAATATGTGAATATTTTAGATTATGTTTATATGTATTACATAGTGTAATTAATTTGTAATTTGGCCGAAGAAGTCGAGGGCGGCCCAAGGTTAGATGATTGGATGGCGTAAGTCCAAGATTAAAGAACTGTTAGAGTGATAAATTGAAGAGAAAAAACTGGAAATAGATCACGTTGGAGAAATATACTTGCACCTGCGGCTGTAAAGCCTTAGATAATGGTGAATTAATTTGTAAAGTTATGTCTAACGCGGATAAAAAACTGAGAATCACGCAAAAACTATCAAGCGTTTTTTTTTATGAAACCTTCACAATTTTATAGATAATTTAATAATTTATCTATAAATATACGTGTTTTATTTTATTATTTTATTGGTGTTTTAATATAATACTTTTTGTTTTATGTATACTAAATTAATAATGCGTCTAATTTGGGACAGCGCTCCTTGATGGGCGAGTCCTATTACTGGGTGGACATACGACGCGTTGCGTGAGCTCAGCATCGATCACGCAAGCTATGCACTCAATGCCCATAGAAAAGGAATCCGCTAGCGTCACCGCGAGTGCCGAAGGAGCTCCAATTAGGAAATCTATGCCAAAAAAGGCACCGAATAGGGCTGATGAGGAGGGTTTCGTGACGGTGCAAAGGAGGAAGCGCCGGTCGCGAACAAACAAGAACCGCTGCGGCAAAGCTCCTACGGAGCACGAAGTCAGCTTGCGTGCCGCAAAGCCGAACACACCGGTGTACATCTCCCGCCTACACTACACCACTAAGGCGGAGGACATCGTGGAGTACGTGCGCCAGAAGACGAGGTACGCGCCGAGGGTGCAGTTACTGGAGTCGCACCGCAACGTCAACTTCAAGGTGTTCGTGGTGCGCATACCAACATGCTACCTGCACCTGGTGATGGAAGAAAGCTTTTGGCCGCAGGATGTGGTATTCCGCCGCTTTCGCGGACAAGTGCCACCAGAACGCACAAATACTTAGTGCAACTAAATGATACTAACATAGTTATTAAGTTTTATTTATTAACAAAATTGTTATTATACTTATTATGTATACTTAGGTTAAGGTATGTATCTATGGGTCTTTGTTACCTGATAATATATGGTTATATTATTATTATATATTATTATTAATGCCGTTGGCATATATCTGCGTCTTAATAACGCGTTACTAAGCCGCGTCGTGCAACACCTACAAAAATCGCAGGGAAGACCTCGATGAGACTCGCACAGAACAGGAAAGCATGGTACAAGAGGGAGGGGGCATATACTCAGCAGTGGGTGGAACAAGGATGCCAATGATGATGATGATGATGAAGTCGCGTCGTGTGCGTACAATTATTGAAATACTAGTGCTGTGACATTCTGAGCCAGAATGTCACAGCACACTCGAATCACCACTGTGATTTTAGTGTGGAACACGTCAATTTTGCGTAGCATCGTGGAAGATGGGCCTAAGGCTTCCTGTACATGACGCTGGAGACGCATCGGCGCTGGACCACATGCTCGGTGCTTTACTATTGAACGGTGTTGAACGCGGTTTCGGCGCGGCTCCAGTGCGTGTACAGGAAGCCTTAGTCTTCTTCTACAGCTTCGGATTCTACGACACACAGTTTCAAAATAAAAAATCTTTGTATAGAAAAACTGAGTTTTATTTCTTTGTTTAAAGTGTGGAAAAAGAATGTCTGTACTTTGTTATTATTTAAAAAATGTTTTTCATTTTACAATATGGGAAACACTTTAATTAATATCAACAGAAATATCAAACTACCTCGTCTTGTACACATAACAAATTAGAAATTAAGTAATCGTATACCGAGCGAGCTTTACCGGTATATTCAAATATAATTTTAGTTATCAATTAACATAACATTAACAAGTAAATACAATATAATAATATTGATAAAGAATATAAAATTAATTGTACCATGGGAGAAACGAACATCTATACACCGTAAGGACTATTCTTGCTTGCAGCGCGCGGCCGATATAGTAACGCTTGCTAACAGCTGATGTGGTCATCGCATCATGTGCACGGGATTTTGTTTTCAAATTGGTCAGATGTAAGTTTCCTCGATAGTATACTAATAAAATCTTACTATATTCGATTATAGATAAATACTAATTTAATTGAGGATTAGTTTGGTACAGTCAGAAGCAACATTTTGTTATTATTTGTGGCGCCATCTACAACGCCACATGTGAACTACGCTTAAAAGACCTGACGTTACACAGATTTTAATCGCGCAAGCAAAGTTCCCTTTTCCATAGAGGATGAGGAACTTTACACCATGATCCTCATACTCTATACAGACTGTATCAGAAAGGTGTGGTTAAATATAAGGGTGTGGTACAGACCATCAAACTGAACAACTTTCTCTATGGGAACAACATCGTAATCGCAACAAAATAACCAGCCGTCCCATAGACTTAGATCGAGTAGGTATTAAAGTTTTGAATGGGACAGTTGATAATTTTTTCGCGATTTCGACTGTGGTACCATGGAGAAAGTTGTTCAGTCTGATGGTCTGTACCACACCCTTAACTTTGACCAATCCTTTCTGATAAACTCTGTACTCGTATATTGATGAGTTGTGTCCAAAATATTTTTATGGGCCCATAACACAGACACCATACTTTGAGATAACTGAATACCTTTAAAGGTGCGAGGTCGTTCTGAATTATACTATTATTATTGTCTTTGACATATCTCGGGACCCTGGGGTCCCGGACCTTTGGAAGGAGTACGAGGGGCCGAAGCCAACTCGCAGAGGCCCGTTACACGCTTTCAATGAAAATGAGGCACCAACCGACGATTATCCCTGTACAACTATGCAAGTGCACCCAAGGATAACCCTCGGGTGGTGTAGGACATGGAAACAAAGTTACTGGACTATGGATTGGGGTGGCTAAAGTGGACTGGTTATCTAAAACTATGGAAGGACTATGGCCCCTGCCTGAGCAATGTTTTATACATACAATCCACGGAGAAAATGGCAGGGGGTGACTTACACACTCAATAATGGGCTCCCGGAAACGGTCGCTAGAACACATTATTAAAAATGTCACCTACAGTAAAACATTTAATGTAATAATATAACTTAACCATTAACTGAGTTTGTTATTTCAACAGGTAACAATCAGGAATGTAAGTAGCAATAATATTGTACAATTTCCCTATGAAAATCTTAACTATACAATTGACAAGTAACGAGATTAATGAGACTAAAAGTTATCATCAATTTTCTAAAGTTGGGTATACACTAGAGCATTTTCTCGAGCATTTCCATGTAATGTAACGTTCCTGCGAATGCTCGATAAGGTGTTCGAAGTACCTACACAATGCACACGGCGAGTAATCATTTACCTGTAACATTATTTTACGTTTACTCGTCGTTGAAATGTCGCCCTCATTCCACGTCGCAGGTTTAGCCCACGCTCGTATCTTTGCTCGATGAAATGTTCCACCAATTCGCTCGTTGGTTTGCAAAATCAAGTTGTAACAAAGCGTCGACCGTCGTCGTGAAAGGGTGACTCTTTAGAACGTATCGATGTTCTATTACAAGTATATGCTCTATACTCACCTTTGGGTGACCATAAGTACCAGCACCCTAAATGCATAACACACTATCAATCACAATTTGATTGGTTTTGAAGCAAATTGCTAATCCATTGCTTCATATGTTCGAAAAATTTGTCTGCATAACAACGTAAATAATGTAATGAATGTTGTTGAACTGTCAAAATGAATCCGATTCTTACTGTGTTACGCAATTGCCCCGCTGCTTTAAAAATAATGTTTTTAGTAAAGAATTACAAATGTCAGGTTTAAGAATTCACAAAAAAATCTCTATTTTGATTTTTGAGAATTTTAATACAAGCTAGTCATGAGGTGTTTAAATATATTTTTATAATAAAACACTAAAATTGGAGAGCGATTGGACAGCCTTAGCCCACGGGCGATTTTTTTTCTCGCACTAGATTTTTAATGCTCGGCCCAACACCGAGAGTCGAAAATCCAGTGCACCATAAAAACCCGTCGCGTTAAAACATCGCCCGAGCGTACCTTGGGCTTATATTTGCATTAACAAGGTTTAATGTTAAACACAGTTTAGAAATTATTTATATTCTATTTAAATAGGTACAAAAAAGCACCTCATACGTCTACCTACAAACTAAAACGTTGAACAGGTCTTAATAATAGAATAAATACCTTTAAACATGATTTTATAACTGAATATTTGGTCATTAGGTAGGTCCTAAGTATTTTAAAAACTACCAAGAAACTGTAACTTAATTTATAAATAAATAAAATCGAGAATGTAAAATATCTTTGATTTAAAACCTTTTTATTTAAACTACTCGAGTCTAAGTTAAATAAATATAAATTATGTATACAAACGTATGATTTGCTCATAATTTGCCGGCCCAACACACACATGCATGGACTGGGCTCAAACCTATTCTAGAGTGCATCAATCAAGATCAATCAACTCAGCCTATCGCAGTCCACTGCTGGATATAGGACTCTCCCAGGCTGAGCCACAACACTCAGCCTGGGAGAGTCCTATGTAAGGCCTTGTCTTCTGCATCCAGTCTGTCCCAGTCACCTTTTAAATGTCGTCGGTCCATCTAGCGTACATGTCGAAATAATATAAATCTTGAGTCATATACTGATTGACAGTTGCATACACAAAGCACGGAGTCCCTGCTACGGTTTCCTTACAAACCAAGCAGGTCACCGCTTACTTGCACGACAAGACAAATGTCCTAAAGAAACTTTTAAAACTGACGGCTTTGAATGGCGTTCACAACAGAAGTTTTGCGCTCAAAGCACTTTCGACGTCACAAATTTTACTGAAACTGCCGTTTTTAGAAGCTGTCGGCACGGCGATTACGTGCTGCGCGTGGCACGTCTAAATTCAAATCAATAATCGTGATTGATTCTTAAGCAACGTTCTAGAATACTCCTCCAATATTGGGAAAGCCGTAGATGAGTCGGTAGGTATAACTAACGAATAATTCATAAATAAATGACTTAGGACCATAATTATTGTAACTTAAACTACGAACAATGTTAAATGACAATATGGAAAATATTTAGAGCTTCATAAAGGCTTGTGGTCATTATTTAATTTAGGCACTAGATAAAGGCCACAATACAGAAATAATATAAATAAATTCTCTAAAACGGTCAATTTGCTAAATTATGTGCTTGCATTTAGGGCCAGTTTCTCGAACGAAAATATTCGCAAAATTAATTTGACAAACTGTCTAGCTCGCGTAAACTGCTACGATTGGCTGCAGATAAATCATTCAACCAATCACAGAATTTTACGCACGCTTAACAATATGTCACATTAATTTTCTATCGAGAAACTGGCTCAATATGACTCGCGAGCTCTTTGTAATAATGGATTTTAGTGTGCAACTCAATCCCCAAAGAACTCTTAGCATAAAAACTTTGCTAAAATATTACATAAATAAAAAAACAAAGCTAAATATCATTTAGCTTTTCTTAAGCCTCTATGGTCATGTATATTGTACATTTTAACGATAGCGTCTTTTATGGTAGTCAGTTTGGCCTTGCATCCTTTATCGCATTTATTGCAGACCCAATGCGTTTCATGTTTCTGGTTTATATGTTTTGAGCGCTTCTTAAATCTATGCTCTCCTAGTATTATGATCGCGTTTCCTTGCCTCGACCAGCTGTATCGTGGAGTAATTCCTTCTGAAAACATAAAATAGAATCGTATTAGAAAGTACTATAGGGACTACGGAAGTATTGAACCAAAATACCTATTTTTAAGTATAGGTATACCGAGATGTAAATTACGCAGTCTCTTCCCAAACTGGTATTTATTTATTTATTTTTATTTCTTATTCAGGAAACTTACAGCTAACTTATAGACTTGTCTAATAAGACATAAAGGATGAATTTTTGGAATTTTGGTTTCTTCAATGATAACTATGAACTTTTGAGAATTACTTTATTTTAGTTATATTACAGAGGACAGAAAATATTCCGACCGCTCATGCGGCTGGCAAGTTATGAAGTGTCTTTTTTTAGGCAATGTATTTAAGTAGCATACGTTGCTAATAAACGGTCACCAGGCGAGCCTAAACAGTGTTCATAAACAATATGAAATACAGTATGGAGTCCACATATATGCAATAAATGAAACCGTAAGTAATACTAGTCCACAGAAGTATAGCAAAATTAAATATTAAATTAAAAACGGTAAATTAAAAAGGTTACATTTTCAAACAAAATAAATATTAAAATAAATTCAGTAAAAGTAAACACTCTGTTTAGACAACCGAGCTGGCCACCTGCGGTGCACCACAGCGTCCAATCCATTGTTCGCCGAACATGTTTTTTTTGTTTGCGCACATGTCCTAGGATTCAAGTTCATTGAATCATTGACTTAGTGATCCAATTCTACAGTGTTCAAATTTGCTCAAAATTAAAACTATACTTTTTGACCTAATTACTGGACCGATTTCGTAATTTTTTTGAATATCGTCAGAAAAGGCGATAACAAGAATGTCCTATAATTTATTGCACATATGTGTAGTTATATGGTAGTAGAGGAATAATTAGAAACACACAAATTATTTCAATTTCTTACTAAGCACATTATTGTATTGTTAGTTTTTAATTGACATAGGTACCTATTCATATTTAAGTTGATAATGATAAATACTGGTATTCAGCTGCATCCTGTTAGACTGGAAGCCGATCCCAACATAGTTGGGAAAAGGCAGACAGATGATGACGATATGAACTTTACCTAAATAAAATAATAATTGTCAGGTGTAAAATTTTAATCAAAATATTATATCAGTTATGTACACTTGCGTATTTTTTGTAAATAAAATAGGTAGATTGCACTGAATAAATTGCGTTTACGCCTTAAATAACCAAATTAAACAAATATAGTCTAAAAATAATGGATACAATTTCAAAGAAGTATATAAATATGTTGACAACATGAACAAAGCATAGGTAGATATGTTTTTACTCAAATATTTTGTTCTTGGCAACTTTGACAAAGTAAGCCTTACAGCGGTTGTGTAAATGTCTACGAATAGTAAAATTTAAAATTAAGTTCATGATTTGATTCTAGAAGTAATAATTGCCATTTCTCACATCTCACACAAGTCTACTCAAAGTTAACATTACCATGATTGATATAAATACAAGGACAGAAATATTCAAAACATTCAGCTAAATAAATACAAACCAGTAGAAATATTATAGTTAATTGAAACATTGCACATCACTAATGTGCCTTTAGCGACACGATTCCCAAAAACCTTTGGATATTAATACCTACCAGCTGACCCGACAGAAGTTGTCCTGTCCAAATTTCAATAATTCATATCAAAATCCCATAGACAAAAGCACAAGGAAACTTAAATTTTTGCTTTTCATAGAAACCTAATTCAGACTATTACGAACATTTTAAAACAAAAAATAGCCAGATCGGTACAGCCGTTCTCGAGTTACTGACGAACAGAAATTCATTTTTATATATCAAATAAAGCCATTTTAAAGGATATTAAAAACATTTTTCTGGTTTTATTTCAATTTAAAGTTCTCCGTCTCTAAATAATCATCCTTTATACAGATTAGTCAATTAGGCCGGTCATAAGTAGTTATCCCCTTTACAATTATTATTACTTACATATATTTTATTACACAAGTATAAAAACCTTAACAAAACATTTATAAACATTATTTATGTTAGCTGCTTAAATATATTAAATTGCTATTTTCCCACACGCTGCCTACATTATGATAATCGTATTTTCGACAAAAAAAAACCTATCTGACACTACTCCTCCACTAAAAAATAAGATAACTGTCAGTCGTGAAAATTCAAAAAATATTAATCGCATAAAGGCATTGAATAGATAAAACATCAAAAATGCATTTTTTGTTTATTTTTACCAAAAATAACAATGCCATAATCCTTTAAGCAATTAATTTTTTTTTTAGTTGTACTTTATAGTGCTACGATAAAAGTGGATTATCTAGCATCGTTTGCAACAGGCAGAATCTTTAAAAAATTGTCCCTCATAGAGTGCAAACAAAATCTGTGCCCGCGGCCGGGCGGCCTACTAACAATTATATACGGGTGGTAAACGATTTTTAATTGTGTGAACCATACCGACTTTCATGCCTGAAATTAAGCACTTATTAAACCTACACAATTTGCACCAGGCCCTGGTCTGAACGTTGACCATACATTGCATACGCCCCGAACAGATGTAACTGTTCTCTCTCTGAAGCTGGACGGTCCTCTTGAAGAACAGTTTACATGATTCGCAAGTCCTGACTCCGTAGTGTATGCCCGATGTCACATCGCCGCATACTGGACAATAGTTGTAAACTGAAAATTCAAAATGCGTTATAATTTATTGATTTTATTTTGTACTAACGACCCGCCCGGCGCCTCTGCGTCAAACGGTTTGTACTAACACCGGCCCGGCGCCTCTGCGTCAAACGGTTTGTACTAACACCCGCCCGGCGCCTCTGCGTCAAACGGTTTGTACTAACACCCGCCCGGCGCCTCTGCGTCAAACGGTTTGTACTAACACCCGCCCGGCGCCTCTGCGTCAAACGGTTTATACTAACGACCCGCCCGGCGCCTCTGCGTCAAACGGTTTGTACTAACGACCCGCCCGGCGCCTTTGCGTCAAACGGTTTATACTAACGACCCGCCCGGCGCCTCTGCGTCAAACGGTTTGTACTAACGACTCGCCCGGCGCCTCTGCATCAAACGGTTTGTACTAACACCCGCCCGGCGCCTCTGCGTCAAACGGTTTGTACTAACACCCGCCCGGCGCCTTTGCGTCAAACGGTTTATACTAACGACCCGCCCGGCGCCTCTGCGTCAAACGGTTTGTACTAACGACCCGCCCGGCGCCTCTGCGTCAAACGGTTTGTACTAACACCCGCCCGGCGCCTCTGCGTCAAACGGTTTGTACTAACACCCGCCCGGCGCCTCTGCGTCAAACGGTTTGTACTAACACCCGCCCGGCGCCTTTGCGTCAAACGGTTTATACTAACGACCCGCCCGGCGCCTCTGCGTCAAACGGTTTGTACTAACGACCCGCCCGGCGCCTCTGCGTCAAACGGTTTGTACTAACACCCGCCCGGCGCCTCTGCGTCAAACGGTTTGTACTAACGACCCGCCCAGCACCCCTGCGTCATACGGTTTTAAAGACTTAAAAAAGACAGGGTTTTTCACAAACTTATACAGAGTAAACCAGGTCGAAATTGTTATCGTTTCGGACGATTATTTCTGGACTATTTTTTGATGCCAAATTTAAACTGAAATGTAAGCGTTTAGCAGAAAACAGATGAGGATTGTGGCGGCAAAGCGTTCCGCCATAATCTTCACCGAGGTACCTTTATAACTCTGGAATCCTTGAAGGACCATTTTCGAGATTCGAAAATGGCCAAAAAAAAAAAACGGAAAATAGCGATTCGGGCATGGGGTCAGGACTATTTTTTAGAATTGAAACCAAGTCGATATTCCGCTCCGTTTGCCGGCACGAGAACAATTACTCTGTAATCCTCACCTACCCATAGCTATAACTTCAGAGTTATAACATGACTATTTTCTTCCCTTGGTGACCATTTATGACTATTTCTCGTCTATTTTTTGGCATTCTCAAAATTGATTTTCATGAAGTTTACAAAAAATGGCATGGACACTCATTCTATGCTACGGCGGCGGGCGAGGCTCGTGGATAAATTAGGCTAGGCGTAAAGGAGCCACCGGTAGCCCAGCGACAAACAGTTCTCATGCTTTTTCATACGTTTTGTATGGATTCGTCGCACACCCGAAAGTCTGACAACCAGTCTTAAATACTTATCGTGTTACCCTGTAACTGGGTTGTGGAGGTCAGATAGGCAGTCTCTCAATGTGAAATACTGGTATTCAGCTTCATCCGGTTAGTCTGGAAGACGACTCCAAAATAGTTGGGAAAAGGCTAGATGGACGATGATCTCATTCTTTGCTACATAGGTCAGTTTCTAGCTTGAACACACCATCCGAAGTTAGGTACCTGTAGATCTTTCCATACCGGGCTGCTCATGCGTCGAAGCGCTCGCTTTGCAACATGGAACTCGACTTGGTATGTAGGTACCTACACCGTTTACCACGCCATTATGCGAAGACCAATCTTTTATCCGCGGAATAAAATTGACGTCTGACAGTTTTTGTATGGAAAATCTATCAAAAATTTAAAATTTATTCTCTGGATTAGACTTATCCACTCAAGCGTCCAAGCCGCGCGGTGATTCTCGGCCTACCTGTCCGCGCATGAAATGTCAATTGCTTTTTTACGACCAAGCGAGACTCTCAACAAAAACGATTACTACTGAAAAACTGCAATAGCTACATTCGAATAAAAAATACTCACGGAAAGCTCAAAGAACGTAAAATTTAATTTGATTAAAAGTAAATTACTTTAATTAATAATAAAGGATGAAAATAAAGTTTAAAGTTGAGGATATCAAAAAAAATATCGTATATATTTTTTATTCAGAGTTTTACAAGAAAAATATAGTGGTTACTGGTAACAATGTTTTTTTATTATATTAGTACAGGATATACTCTTTAAAATGATACCAATATCTTAATATAAATATTTAGTTTTCTGTCATGAAAAAATAAACAAAGTTAAGTGTTTCTCAAGCGGTCACTGGGCCTCGGGCGACGTAAAAATGTGACAAGATGGCCGCCCGGCTAATAGCGTGCGCACACGACGAGGTTGTTTTAATGAAACACGCATATTACTGTTCGGTATGTTTATTGAGCAAACACGTTTACTTTTATATATATTTATTATACATACTTTTTTATTATACAAATTATGTTAAATAGAAAAAAAGAAAGCGTTTATTGGTATTACAGTAAAATAAATACACTGTAAAACTGAAAAAAAAAAAACAGTAAACAAACATTATAATGCGCAAGGGCCTAAGCTCAGTAAAGCCACATTTTTTACAGGCGCTAATCATATTTTAATCAAATCAAATAATTTTATTTCACATAGGCCTACATGGGCACTTATAAAACGTCAGAAGCTAGTGCACGGTTCGAAATTGGTCGTTTCCTATGGAGAAAAACCAGCAAGAATCTCAAGAAAACAAACTCTTTTAAAAAGAGTTTGTTTTACAATTCATCCATATTACAATATTTATAGGTATGAGATAGTGTTGCCCAAATGCAAGAACAAGACGAGACTTAGCCAGTCTTGGTCTTGGTCTTGCGCCAATACACCTGGTCTTGGTCTTGGTCTTGGTCTTGCGCTCCCAGTCTTGGTCTTGGTCTTGGTCTTGCAGCAAGAGTCTTGCAAGTCTTGCAATTACCTATTAGTCTATTACTATTTATTAAAGTTTACTTTAAATCTTAGAAAAACGTATTAGAATTGGAACATTGTGAGCTTGAATTAACATAGCCATAGTAAAGATCAAGCAGATTAATAAATAACTGAAGATTTGATAAGAAATTCGAAAAATCAACTGACCTATATGTCGTTTTCCATGGAAGTAACTGTTTCTTAATAAACATTTATGATTTATAAGCTTACATTTGCTAAAACATGTAAAAAAACAAATTAATTACAATAACTTGACTGTATTTTAAAGAACAATACTTATCTGTCTCTATCTCAGAGATATTCGGGCTGGTAAGTAATACAAAACTCTTATCGCAGGCTTTTTATTTTATTAGTAGGTAAGTACCTACGCTTTTTATATTATTTTATTAGTTTTGTAGAATTTTTTTACACGTTTCAAGTATATTTAAAAGTGGCTACAATATTTATTAAACGGGTGATATTTGAACACTTTTTTGCTATTTTTTCTTGTAAAAACTTAAGAAATATAATGACTAAATGTACAATAATAGTACCTAAGTAATTAGTTTAAAACCATATAAGTAATCAATATTATAATATATACTTACTAGAATGAATTAATATGACATCTACTACCTATCCTTACCATTTTATCCTAATCATAATACTACTTGCGTGATCAGTATAATGTATTCATTTTCATTCTAAGCACTCTGAAACTTATTTATTCTTTGGAACACCTGTAGGTACTCTTAAAAAAATTCGAAATTATTTTGCATGAGTATACCTACGCCCTATGGCGGCAATCAAATAGTGTCACAAATGTTATGATTTCGGCGTGGCGGCAACGATTGTTTTAGATTTCAAAAGAAGCCGCCGGCGCGTGTATCATAACCATGTACTTCCGAAAAGCGGCAAATTTCTTTGAGAAGTAAGTACAAAACCTTTGATGCCGCATTATCAAAGTGCCGATGGTTAAAACATAACTATGCATGCACTCAGTTTGATTTTAATAGATATTTTTTTATTCGCTATGTTTATGGTATTAGTCGTAATGCGCATAGGTCCAGTTTTTCATATTCTTTGATACAGTTTTTTGCGTCTCATAGAATTCCTAAGCGTACCTACCTATACACCGAACTGTTACACCTAACTACTCAGTGAAATAGCGCTAAGTCCTAGCTGCAAGACGCAAGAGTCTTGCAGGCTATGTCTTGTTCTTGCTCAAGTCTTGCACGGTCAGTCTTGGTCTTGGTCTTGCTAAAAATACGCGGTCTTGTTCTTGGTCTTGGTCTTGCAAAAACGCAAGAACAAGACCAAGACTGCAAGACCAAGACTGAATTTGGGCAACACTAGTATGAGAGGACAACGAACTAATGAACATAGATTGACCTGCGAAATGCAAAAAACTTTCAAAAAATTGAGTTTCACGAGCTAGCGTGAACATTCCCCAAAGTCAAAGTCAAAGTCAAAGTCAAAGATTTATTTGCAGATAAATATGGTTACAATAGTTCTTAAGATGGTAGGTAATATTAGTAGCTTAGCATATTTAATCATAACATAATGACATGCAAATTTTTGTTATAGGTAGGTACAGTTATATTATTACTTAAAATTTAAACTGAAAGAATTCTTTTATATTGTAGAAGGGATTCTCAATTAACCACCTACGTAAAGCCCTTTTGAAGCGAACCATTGGAAGTTCTTTAATTTGATTAGGGATCTTGTTATAAATTTGAATACACATAGGATAACAACTTCGCCTATATAGTTCCGTTTTTATTCTCGTATTAATTAGTCTATTAGGGTATCTAGTTTTGAACACACATTTATCTCCCAGTTTTTCAAACATCTCTGGATGAGAGAGAATACCATAAACAAGTTTTATTGTACTTGCTTATGGTATTCTCTAAAACAGTGCTCAACACACAAACTTATATTGCATTGAATGCATTTCCAAATCGTCCTCGTATCCCTTTTTCGGCGTGTGCACATCCAGCAACGCGCTTTTTTAATCCCAGATCGCGTAGGGAAGTGGTCGTGATCAACGTTCGGTCGGTCGTTCGTACGTGTAGACAATTGGCCTTGTCTAGTCTGTCCGCATAAAGTCGAGGTTCAGTCGTTAAGTCGATGCGTCGATGTATTTTGAGAAGGTCTTCCGCCAAAATGGTTCGGAACTGTCTATGTGATATTTTCGGATTCTGGGATGAAAATATCACATGGGCATTGAAAATAGCGGTGTTCAGCAGCCTGCAGAAGACCTTCTTATACCATACCTTGTTTCTAAGTCGTTCCACGGGCTGAGCAGATAGAAATTGATCTTTTCTATCCACTCCGCCCATGGACATATTGTAATCAAGTACGATTTTAGGCTTGTATGTCAGTCGGTTATATTTATTTTGAATCCCCGCTTGTAAGTGATGGTATGTGGAGATCATGCTAACCAAATTAGCATCTCGCCATACCATCACAGACAAGTCTGAAGTGTAGCTTGCCACTACCTCACCCTGTCGTAGGTCAGTCTTGGTCAGTCTTGAGCGAGACTGGTACGAATTCTCGATTTAAACGTAATGTTCCATAACAGTCAGTTTTATGTTTTTTGAGACATCGCAATAACAATGGACTGTTGTAGAAATTGTCCATTATCACAGTGTGTCCTCGGTCAAGTAGTGGCTCCAACAAGTCAAACACTATTTTAGCAGTAGCGTTGGTGGGACGTGCAAAATTAACATCTGGTCGGTCAACAGTCTCGTCCTGCGGTTGGTCAAGAGTCTCGTTTATTGGGCGGTCACGCACTATGACATTTGACTGGTCAATTATCTGATCAACGGGTCGATTAACAATCTCGTCATCGGGTTCGTCAATCGTCTCGTCATGGGGTCGGTCAACCATCTCGTCCTCAGTAGGTAGGTCATCGGTCGGGGCAATCTGAGTGTTTTTTCCAACATACACAAAAAACTTCCAGAGATAGCCACTCTGAGACTCACAAAGCTCGTATGTTTTTACGCCAACTTGGGCGGCTTTGGTGGCAATTTTTTGAGCAAAGCTCAATCGCCCGTGCCACTTGAGGAGAGACTCGTCAATGGCTATCTCTTGGGCAGGCATGTATAATGTGGAAAATTTGTCATTAAGGTGGTCAAGTACCGGCTGTATTTTAGAGAGTCTAGTCTTGTTAGTCAAAGTCTCATTGTCGACGAAATGATATAACGATTTTAGCAGTAAGAAACGATTGAATGACATGATGCGCGAAAAATACGGCATGGTCCCAAACCCGTTAAAAGAGAAGTACTTTTCCTCCTCTGGTAACGGATACAGGCCTTGCAGGATCAATACTGCTAAAAACGTAATCATTTCGCTACAATCAGTCGGAGTCCATCTATGCAGACGCGATGTTGGAAGTAGCTTGTTCTCCGCTTTTAAGCGAGCTATCTTCTGCTCTGCATAGCGGTTAGTCTCTGTGCAAAGTCGGTCTATAAAACGAGTATCGAATATTTTGTAAAAAATGTCAACAGGAGTCTTGTCTGTTATGTCAAAAGTCGTTCGCGATAACCCTGTAAAAGCCTCTCGTCGTCCAGTAAAGTTTGCCCTGTCTTTCTTCCAGTCAAAAGTGTAGTAATCGTTACTAGGCACTATGTCGCGTAAAACTTGGTCGTTAATTTCGTCCTCAGTCCGTAACACTTCAGTCTCTAGTTCAGTCATGTCAGCATCACATGCTGGTTCAGTTGTTGCGTTACGCATGACCGGAAGAAAAATACCGTCGCTGTCGTTAAAGTTAGGGTCTAAGTCAACGTCACTGTCATTATCTTGAAGCCAATTGTCTACGATACTTTCAAAATTTTTGTCTGTTATATCTGAAACAAATAAAACAGGTATTACATAATCAATAAATCGAAAGTTTGTGAGGATGGATGAATTTTGGATTAACATGTAGGCTACTTGTTATCCCGGTATTACTACGGGAACGAGATTTATGTGGGTAACACCACGGAGTACATTAAATACTTACTAGTTGACGTTCTGTGCTCAGTGCTCGGTTGCATCTCCGCTTCGACTCTTTCCCCCAGGATGATAACATCTATTAGAAAAGAATAAAACGTATTATCATATAACATCTAATTCTAATAAATTTAAATATATTTTTTAACCATATATGACAGAAGACGCCTAAACTATTGTTTTTCTATTTACGTTATTTATTTATCCCCCTACTAGCTATCATTACCAGTGATCGGAATAGGTAGTGCTAATTTGCCTAAACTTCGAAGAAGGAAGTAACATAGAGTGGATAATACCTCCTCTAAAACCCTGGAGTAATTTTAATGACGTTTAAATCCCGGGATTTAAAAACCACGAATTATTTATTGGACTTTATTTGTAGTTACAAATTATTGATTGGAAAAATCGTAATATTTTTTAGGGTTACATACACACATTTATATCTGTAATTTGTATGGTGTACATAGTAAAGAGTATTCTATCTATCTATAATTCTATATATCTATTATAGTATGTTACTTCCTTACTCGAAGTTTAGGCAAATTAGCACTACCTATTCCGATCACTGATCATTACAGGTTTCATTACCTAGTGCGATAGTACGATCTCATAAAATTAATTTAATATTAAAATTATTTACAATTTAAAATTATTAAGAACTACCTACCTTTTTACTACAACCTTTTTGTTATCTAGTGCAATGGTGCCCTCTAGCGGGAGCAAGAATCTTTCCCTGAATGTACTTAGGCTCTATATAAATTTAAATGAAAAATTAATTTGTATAACAGATCGTTTATTAAAATTAATATCTATAAAACATTTTATAACATAAATTACCGTAAAAAGTATATAACGCTAGAAAAAATCAAAATATTTACAACAAATTATCCCTTTAACGTACACAGTTATTAAGACTTTAACATTAATGATAAAAAAAAACACAATCACCAAATTTATTATAAATCCTACTTCTATGAACACCGTGGGTATTATAGACGATAAAGCTATTTATATTATTCTTACATCTAAGTACAAGATGTCAAAATTTACTCTTTTTTTTTTAAATATTGGTTCTATAATTCAGAAATAAGCAAAGTCGACGTATTATAAACACAATTCACCAAACGTAACTACGCTGCCAATGATCTCAACAGATGCCATATAAGTATCACACTTTAACATTGAAAATTATGCTGTATTAAGTATAACTTTATTATAGAAATATTTTTATTTCTCACGTCATCAATCTTCCACATACATACGTCATAAAGTCAGTAAGATAAAAAAATCTAACAAAAGATACAGAACTAGTTATATATTAGTATATATTCCTTCTAAGGCTGCACCTGATCACCTGATTTCCGAGATTCGTTATACTATATCTTACAGTGATGCTCATAATCTTTTGTATAATACGGCCGATGAATTATGGCCGGTCTGAACATAGGCTCGCCGAACTTTCGCGCATGTTCTCTCACTCGGTTCCTAAAAAATGTTAATGCGCAGCCTTTTGCGCAAAGTTCGGACCGGCCATGGTTCATCGGCCGTATTGTACAATCAACAAAATACACAGTCGGGTATGCATGCAGAACTCATTAGTAATGCAATAATTTGAGTAATGATGTTCAATGTCATGGGTTAATAAAATAGTAAGCTGCTTGCGTGTTTATCTATTATATGTTGTCTGTCTACATTTGGAGACATATAGCATCCAGTATTTAAGAATAAAGGCACTTCCACATTATGCGTTACACTGGCACATTCTTAGTCTCACGAAACTTTCAAATGCAAACACTTGCTTGCATGACCCTTCCTTTCCCTTTTATAATTTCTAAATTGGTTTAGCTAAAATAAGTCTTCAGTAATTTTAATTATTTATTTTATTCAATTTCTATACTTAACAACTTAAAAAAGCAACCTTCCAATGAAAGTAATATTTTAGGCCACCAACTGAAAGGTTAGGTATTATTTCATTAATGTTCTTTATGTAAGAAAACTTTCGAAAATTCATTATCAAACTCTATTTGACAAACGAACAGTATTCTCATTAAAACTATTACTTAATTTATTGAAATAAGACTACTGGCAGTGACTCGCGATAATAAGTATGATGTAGTACAATACGGCCGATGAATCATGGCCGGTCTGAACATAGGCTCGCTGAACTTTCGCGCATGTTCTCTCACTCGGTTCCTTAAAAATGTTAATGCGCAGCCTTCTGCGTAAAGTTCGGGCCGGCCATGATTTATTAGCCATATTGTAAGAGGAACAACAGTTTTTAAAGTACTTGGCTGGTTTAAAATCTCAAAAAGAACTACGTTTTAATAGTTCCTTTTTTAAATAAATTGAGGCCCTGCCCCCACGCTCCTTCTTTAGTCTCACCAAGGTTGGCAACATACCGACTTCTATACATTTGTGATACCTGCAAAACTTGCAGGATCTTTTATAAGGAGTTAAAGTGCATCCACCGGTTCGCTTCACGCAGTCAAATGTTAAAGACTTGTCAAAACTGATAGCTCTCTTGAAGAATGACTTGCAGGATTCACAGGTATGGACACCGTAGTGTATACCGCTCACGCAGTCACCACAAACTGGACACTTAATTTCTACTGCAGGTTTGCCTGATAAAAAAGGGAAAAAGTCACATTAATTCGCAGTTTTGGTGAATTGTTTAATTTAAATTAAAATGAATAATCTCTGGTAGGTTTTGAGTTTTAAGCATGAACTCATTTTTATTGAAGTTCCTGAAGATTAGTCGTGGCCTGCTATGAAATAAAATTACATTATAATGTCTACAAAAAAAAACACTTACCTAGGTACTTACAAATTTAAAAAAATATTATGTAAATTGTACGTAGGAAATTATTTACCTAGTTCGTATTTCGTTCAGACATTTTAGGAAAATAAAAAAACCAAACCGTATTTTTCATTATTATTTTTAATATTTTTCAATGGTGTATTTAAGAGTGCGGATATAGGTACTATAATCTTAATTGATGAGGACAACATGACGTAAAAATGGAACTCGATTTATTTAAATTACATATTACTTAGAACTATTAAACCATTCAAAATAAATAAGTATAAAGTTTCAGTTATAGTCGACAAAAAGTGTTTCGTACTAATAAAATAATATTGCTCAAATTAGTACCTACACAAGTACAAATGTTACATTTCACGAACCCGCGGCAATCATTCCAATTGATACCTTATAACAATGACATAAGATTCACATGAAGCGCGCTCGTGAATTACATTATCTACTATCAATCGCATGTCTGTGGTAAAATTTTGAATTGTTGGTATTGCCAGCGCCTTTATAGCACTAATGTAAGATTCGTAGTTGAAGTGTTTTTTGGTTGACCAAACATACCTGATTAAAAAAAAACTATCTAAGATTGCACCAAAAATAACATACGTCACGCCTGTAGGTAGGTACTCCCCGAAAGGTTAGGCTGAGGTGTACCTACAGTACATCCACATTTCGCCCGTTAGGGCGCGTACACCTAGCGATCCGTTGTGTAGGTCCGTTTTTTGATGGCGTATATAGTTGTATGAGCGAGTTCACACATTCATTCACACAATATTCCGGATCCAGTAAAAAATACCGATCCGACAAAATATACAGCAGTCCATTTTACAGGTCTATTTAAACGTATACGCTATTGGCGTATGTAGTTGTATGAGCTAGTTCACACACAGGACAGTATTCCGGATCCAGTGAAACCGCGCGAGGCTTGGCACGGGGGTGCGGTGTACTACGCGGGATGCGGTGTACTACGCGGGGTGCGGTGTGCTGCACACAGGTGCCATTTGCCGGTTTCATACACTAAGTACACGTGTCCAGTGCGCTCCTAATCATGGCAAGCAAAACGTTTGAAAATTACATTGGACAAGAGGTTTTGGTAAATTGTGTTGAGAGTAGACCAGTTCGGTCGGCATAATCGGTCCTGTAAATACTGTGTGAATATTACCTCCAGTAGCGACGGATACGTTAAAAAGGATCCTGTAAAACGGAGGTTCTATGTGTATGCGCCCTTATGTTTAAGTCCCATGTAACAGGAGGCAAGCCTATTGCGAAAATCAAAAATATTCATAAATAAATTAATAAAATACTAAAAATCACAACTTTAGATCGAATTATATTACAGATCTTATCTTTAAGTACTTTTATAGATAATTGTAAGTAGCACTGCACAAGATTGGATACGTCATAAAAAAGATGGCATGCACCTTTCCTACATGATTTTTTTAGGTTTAGAAACATTGTGAATGTGACACACATAATTAAAGTACCTGGGGCCATATTATGAAGAATTAATGCTATCATTTTTCCAGTGTCAGAGAGAGATGGAGCTATACTTGACCGATTATACGCACGGAATCATGATGGCATTAATACTTCATAAGGACCCTGTTTATAAATAGCTTAAAACCGCTTATTCATTAATTTCCAAAATCTTCAATCACAGTTCGATAATGGCAAGTATTAGCTAGGTTTTTCTTTAAGTATCACGGCTCATGATTATGAAAAGTATTCTGATAAGTTACAATCCCTTCTACCTTATGTAAGACTGCTTTGCACCCAAAATAACTTCTTCTGCTGCACTGCCATCGTTCCTTGCAGTTTCTGGAGTAATGCAGTGAAAACTTGTATCCGTCTACGACCATCACCATTCTATTGTTTTTTGACCATTCATAGGTAACTGTAAAAATAAAATGAGATGTAACTGATTTTGATACTTTAGTTTGATTTATTTTTTAAGTTGCACATTATTATACTTACTTGTCATAGATCAGTTGAAGAAATATTATGCAATAGTACCTACTGTAAAACTGAAGTAGGTATTTGACAGAATCTCCTGTCAAATACCTACCTGCTTCAATTTTACCGAGTCATTATTCTTTTGATTCGTTAAGGGCCAGATCACACGTACCACAACCACATCGCAGCGACAAAATGTGGGCAAGCAACGTGTGAATAGTGTCGTTGCACCTTCTTGCAGTTGCTTTATGGTAACTACAAAATTTCGATGTAGTTACGTTGTGACTAGTGTTTCCAGACGCACAGATCGACTCCGGCTGTGAGTGTCGTCACGTCGACGCCACCTTGTGTTTGCAATGTGGCGCCGGCTGCTAGTGCGCCGTCCCGCTGGTGGTTGCGTTGTGGCTGCGACGTGGCCTAGGTGTGGTCGGTATCGCCCACACGGTTGATTTTGAAGGCCAAATGTGGTCAGTGTGATTATTAACTAAGTATTAATTTTCATAAGAATTTGCGCCCGTCCACGTGTTGTCGTTGTGGTTGCCGTGTGGTGTGATTTTGGTTGTGGTGTTGTTGCGGTACGTGTGATCCGACCCTAAGATATAAAATTTGAAGATTATCTGTAATCGATTCGACTAATTATCGATATATTGTGAATGAACTCTACATTCACAACTTATCGATTGATCAGATAGGAAAATGATGCTTTTAGGTAAATGAAAATAGGATTAAATTTCACTAAACTATATTTAAGTATTAACCTAATGAATTGACTAATTCACAATAATGCACTAAAATGCATATATGAGTAATGAAGTATTTCATTACCCCGGCAAAAATATTATGAGATCTAGATTTACATTCTATGTTTCAGACTTTAAAAAACCGAAGAAAATTGGCATAGGTATACCGTTGGCGAACGTACTAAGGGAATAAGGGCGAAAAGTGGTCGACCGGGACCGTTCGCGGGTGTACCTAACCCTTAAAAGTTTGTAGTATATATAGGGATTACTTAATATTGTAAGTTTAAATAAATGCTATTAATTAGACTGCCATTTCACTATAATTAGAAAAATATTAAAACTAATACTCAAAAAAGAGTTTCTTATTGTACTTAGTAAAAAATAGCGTAATTATTAATCTTACTATTAAAAGGAAGAAAGTTCGGAAGGTTTACGTAACAATTTGAGTACTCTTTTTTTTTTGGTGGGGATCATGAAATGACTTCTCCTGCTCTGTGCGGAGCGGGAGGGCGTGTCAGACTTTTACTGACTAAAACCTACCCGTGTTCCTTCAGTTGCCTGTGCCGGGGCCACGGTAACTCTTAAGGGGTATCGTGTTACCCAGTAACTGGGTTGTGGAGGTCAGATAGGCAGTCCCTCCATGTAAAATACTGGTATTCAGCTGCATCCAGTTAGACTGGAAGCCAACCCTAACATAGTTGGGAAAAGGCTAGGTAGATTTTTCTATTGTACGGTCAAAGGGCCGTAATTTTAAGGAATTTTTAAATTCCTTTCCCACATAGCGGGGCATGTCACCTTTACGACCTGTAATTTTAATTAAAATATTGGCAATGACGGAGTCGGAAATATAATAAGGTGCAAGTAAAAATTAACCGTAACGTGCTTAACATATATTTGGAAAGAATAGAGCCTGGAAGATACCTGAACCTTTTTATTGTTCCGGGGTGGAAAATCCTCATGGATGTCCTCCGCCCTGGGGCGGGCGGAGGGGTCTGTCAGACTCTTACTGACTAAAAACTACCCCGGTGTTCCATCTCACACCTACGCCGAGGGTCACGGGAACTTACGATCCTTCCGCAACCCCCGGCTGGTACCGGCCCGCCACGGCGAGCCTCTCCTCGTGTGTGAGATACCTGAACCTAACCTATGACTATACCAGGCTTTGATAGGTTGACCACAGTCTCATATTTCCAAGCAAAGACTAAACTGGGGCCGTTTAGTGAAGGTGTGTCAATGCCATCATTGTCTGTTGTGAAACAGGGATGGCGCTATTCGCCTTGTATACCTCCATCTTGTTCAAGCACTAGAATAATGATAACGTTAACGCCGCTTTACTATACCGTCCCTGGATGTAGTAAGTAAGTACCTAAGAACTGCCCCGTGGGTCTCGTGGTCTCAAGCGCGACTGCTGAGCGTGGGGTCCTGGGTTCGATTCCCGGTCGGGCAAAGTGTAATTGGGTTTTTCGATTAGGAATTTCTTAGTATCAGCCCGGAGTTTGGCAGTTGGGGTGTGATACCCCCGTACCTCAGAAAGCACGTTAAGCTGTTGGCCCTGCTCCTGATCTCTCTCCGGTCGTGTCAGATTGCCGTCCCTTCGGGCTATGAGAGTGAGGGATGAGAGAGTGCACCTGTGTCGGCGCACACAGTTATGCACTTTAATATCTCCCGCGCCGAAGACTGGTCTCCACTGAGATTGGTTGCCATGGCCGAAATTCGAATTTGATTACTATTATTATGATACTACCTAAGATCAAGACCAGCAGAAGTTACAACTAAGAGCGTATATCTTAACAAATGCTCAAAAAACCGAATACAATTTCACAACCAAAGTATCATCTAAAATTATTTTACTTCTCTAAGAAACACCTTTATTGCATAATTTACTAATTTAATCTATTGACCTTTAACTTAAAACCAATAATATCTTATAATTTGACTAGTGACATAAATTCATAGATCATGATGATATAAGTATACGTTATTTCTTTAAACTTTCTCGTCCATTTCACAGAGAAATTTTTCATACCTTAATTTTTATTTTGTTAAATAGAAGGAAGGATATTTTAGTGGAAGTACAATGGCATAGTTTCCACCAACTAAGTACTAGCTATAGTAAGTACACACACACCTAAAGGTGGGCATTCACGGTCAGTCCATTGCGCCAAATGGCGTAACATTCACGATAAAATTTTGGATTACATCACGCCATTTGGCGCGATAGTCTGATCGTGAATGCGCCTTTATAATAGGCGTTTTATTAAAATGGGCATTTTCGGACAAAAATGAGCTATCAAATTACTTTTCTAAGGTCATGTCCATCCCAAGTAAGGTTTTGACCGATTGATGAGAAGTTCAGCTGCGTCGTGGTTGTGGACACCCTTGACTTCAATTATGCGTTTCCCTTGAGTCTTCAGTACACCCTTGCAGCATCTGTAGGAGTGGGTAGAGCAGGTCCATCTAACCACACCATTCCGAACTGAGTGCCGGCAGTAAGTATAATTCTGATATGCTATTAGAGGTTTTCCTCTAAGAGATGGGATGATATATGCTGCTTCGTGACCATTGTGGATTTTTTCTGTAATTTCATAAAAAAATATTAGCATTAGCCACGCGAGTACATGACGTTTTAAGGCTTGGTAGTTTACTAAGCGTCGTTTATTTACAAAATTGCTTGCAGACTTAGCTATTTTTTTAGAATAGGCATTGTTGTATGATTAGGAGTGGACTAGTAACCAATCAAAATTTAACGTAAAGCCTTGAACTGGTAAGAGAGGGCCCAGTATCCTGGATGAGGTTGATCTAATCTTCTACAAGAGTGATTTTTACTTGAAGCTGCTCAAATCTTCGAGCTACATAATCCGGATTAGAGAAATAATAAAGCTCATATTATACTTTCAAATATATTTTTATACAAAAATGGAGAGCAATGGAACACAAGTGCACTAATACTGAAAATACATCGATTATGCCACCACGTTTGTACTACAGCATCCAGTGAAAAAAATAGGCAAGAATTTACAATAATACGCAGAGATCACAAAGTTGAGTTTCTATCACAAAATAGCACCTTACAGTACAAGATAGTTTTAGTTTAAAAAATACTATACTACGGAAACTAAAACGAACTGTCATTCATGGACGAAGACAAATAAACACATAGAAACCATTAGACATGCATGACAGTCCGTTAATATAGACTCTTACTTATAGACTACATATAATATTATATTTAAGCACCTTGTCTAATCCAGTTAAATCTGTCCAAAGCCTCAAGAATACTACATAAAAGAACAGCAATGGCTAGATTTGTTCTCTTTGGCTAATGCCTGACTGAAAATGTGACATAGCGGTCGAAATATTCCTTCTCTGCATTGAGCCATTCATTCAGTGGCATTGTCAGTCATTACACCCAATACATGAAGGAATATAATCTTATACAAAACACAATGAACTTCATTTCAACACAGAATGAACAAGAGATAAATTACATAATATGACACTAGGAAAATGAGGAAGACATTACTGCAGCCGGCGTCTTAACTGACTCGGTATTAAAACAAACACCAAAGGTTGTATGCGACGACAGCGACGCAGCTGTCGAATCAGAAAAGAGGGCAACACTATATTTTATTATGCTGATCCTAAAACGAAGACGACGTCAAACAAAGAACTCCGTAGGTGGATGATTATGAAGATTTTTCGCATACATCAATCTATTTCGTTCGGTATACACTTTGGCAGGACAACCGTGAGTATTGTGGGTGTAACAAGACCAATAGCAATGGTCTCCTTGGTATTGCATCCTGGTGAATGTGAAATCTCCCAGCTTCATCAGTCGGTCCCCGCCTCTTGAGATCATAAACTTTACTGGAAAGTAAACGTAGCATGAGGATATTTTATCAACTGTTAAGTTTACCTATGGAACAGACAGCACAGCTCTCAAAGTCAAATGCAAAAACTATGACTTATTACGTCATTTAGTTGTCAGTCTTTTTTATGCCATGAGATGGCAAACATTGAAGGCAACGTAATTTAGTGGTTACCGAAGCCGATCGACATTGCAATACCTACTAGAAGCATCGCCGGACGTTGCTATTCCAGAGACGAAACTGAAATGGTTCATGTGCCTGTATTACTCCGGCACCCATGCACTTAACCCGGAACACAACAACGCTGCTTGGCAGCACGAACAGGAATGGTGGTGGACGATGGTAGTTCCTCGGACAAGCTCCTTGGCAGAGAGCTCTACTACAAGTTACAACTCACATTTTTTTTTTTGTTAGTCATTATTGTCCCACTGCTGGGCAAAGGCTTCTCCACTTTCTTTCCACCTCTCTCTGTCTAGAACCGCCAAGAACCAATCTTTATTAAAGGAGTCCAGCTCATCCCGCCATCTCCGTCTGGGCCTGCCGCGATGTCGTTTGCCATTAAGCGGGACTCACTGGGTCGTAAGTTTAGCCCATTGATCGTCTGACATGCGGCAGATGTGTCCAGCCCAATTCCATTCAAGCGTGGCAGCTTTCCGAGTGACATCAGTTATTTTAGTGACGGAACGGATTGTTGTATTCTTAACAACTCACAATATTACGAGAAAAAGAAAAAAAATATTAATTATCGGATCAGCCCCTACCGAGAATTAAGGTTCAGACCTTAGATAGAGTATCCATCAGCAGGCTATGGGTTGTAAGCAAATGTTTGTCATCAGGTGACGACATTGGTTTAAAATAATGATATGCAATGTAGGTACTCCAACCTAAATGTCCAATCCTATATAATTATACACAGGCCAATCATAAAGCAAACAAATAATCAAACTTCTATAAATAGTTTAATCATTCTTAGATTATGAAACAATGATTGACCAATGTGAGATCATCTTCGTCGTATCCTTGATTCCATTTATATATAATATCCTAAATAAGCTAAGACAAGACTTGACAAGAATTCGGCCACTTCGCTAGCGTTAGCGTTGGCCTCGCAAAGGTCTTCCATAGTGCTGGTGTTACCGAACAGCGAGCACGAGGTGAGGCTTCGTTTGCGATGTGGCTTCGCAGTCGCACTGTGGCTTATCGGAGTACTTGACTATATTACGATACCACATGATCGTGACCGAGAGTCGACTAGGAGCGGGTAGTGAAACAAAACACTGGATTGGTATTGAATCGCGTATAATCAAAACTTGTACTTGTACCGAAACACAGTGAACCGTGTATGTACTGCTCACCTCCAAACAAAATGTTTATCCTACACTATACAGGGTGTAAGGGACAGCCCTCCGCAGACTGATGGGGTGAATTCAGTATATCAACACAGCGGGTCGGGAGCCGAAGGAGTTTTAGTAAAATGTGGCTGTTATTTTTGTATATTGTGTATCTTACGACATCCACGCGAACGAAGTCGCGGGGCACAGCTAGTATCAAATCAAAATAAGGATGTTAGTGGTTATATACTTAGAGTGCGAATACCGGTCTGCAGTGTGTCTGTATGTGAGAGCACGCAAAATAAAACTAGATTGTTCCCATGAAAATTTTTTTTCTAATTTAATACCATAATTATGCATGATTTCCAAATATTTTTAGTAAATTTTAATTTGTAATTCTCAGTTAGTTTCTGCATACCACATTTGTACGCCTCCTGGCATAACATAGCGCTCTGTTCATCAAACATAAGATCTGTATTTCTTTACCTATGTTAACAAATAAATAAATTATTATTATTATTATTAAAAAAAAATAGATATATTCCCTTAATGTTAAAGAAAGAAATACATTACTTAAAATAGTACAAGACACTTAAGTTACTGTACAAACCAGAATCTCATTTGCTCTCCTTACAAGTTTTACAACAAGTCAAATATATTTTAATAACATCTTTGGAAACATTACAAAACTTAGTTTTCAATTCGGCGTCCATTACATCTGTATTTGCATGTTTGAACAATAAATGTATAGTATGTAATACACCAAATAGGTCTTCCATAGATACATAGAACTTAAAACTAGAATTAACTTCGGTCCTAGGTTGTATCAACCGCTCTCTACCATTCACATCTATGATGTCATAGCTTGCAAGCATTTTGTAGTCTTCAAAGTTCTTATTCCATTTAGTTTTTATTTCCTTCACCTCTTTTATGAAGTCCTGGTACCTTGCTGCGTTGATGAAGTACAAGCTGTTGCTCTTCTTGCGACCAACAAGGCATTTAAGTTTATTGTTGAATTCTTCTTTCATTGGGATGACATAGTTTGCAGAAAACTTGTCTAAAACTGTAATTGAAACACTTATTTTTATGACATTTGAAATTCATCGAATGCAATATACATTTGCTCAAGCTGATACAGGAAACGTGACAAAGGCAATTACCATGAAGAACTAAATAAAAACAATAAAACTCCAAAGTATATTTTATTTAAACAGCACAATACAACAATACATATTAATTAAGTATTTAATTAATTAAAAATCATTTCACAAAACAATGTACCTACTTTTATTATTTTCTTTAAAAAAAAAACAAAGTAAGTTACCACTAGATGGTTATTTCTTCAAAAATCTAAATAATTTACATTTTTTGGAAGGCACATACGAATTGGTCTTATCATTATTTATTTATTACACATTTGATATTACCTATATTATATACTTATATAAAAGTGTTCCTTTTGATATCCCATAACTCTAGGGGGTCGTTGTACTCATCATTATGAACAACTTTTACAATGGGACCAAACCTGAAACTGTGAAAAAAATCAGCTGTTCCCTATATTAATTATGTTCACCTAACTCGTCAAAATGTAGGGAACACCTGACTTTTTTTGCAACTTCGGGTTTGGTCCCATAGAAAAAGTTGTTCACAATTATGAGTACAATGATCCCCTAGAGTTATGGGATATCAAAAGGAACATGTTGTACATATAATATACGTAATATCTATCTATAAACATCATCACTCAACTCTTCATTAAAATTATAAAGAAAGTTTGTTACTAACTAATGTTTTGTTGATTTAATTAAGAATATGGATAGTTTTTCTTAATCTATTTTATTTATCCACCCTCATAGGTACAAAAATTATTCCTTATGGTACAAATCCTAGTTTTACTAACTGATACAAGAGCCTTGCATCCTTTGACAATGGGGATGCAAGATTACTATTACACCTACCAACAGAATAGGGATAGTTCTTTAGCAAAATGATACTATTGAGCATCTGAATCTTAAATGTATTCCGATATACGTAAAAATATTTTGTTTAAGTCTTTACGAGCACAAACAAGTCACCATACATAAAAAGTAGGTCATTGCTGCTCCACTTAATCATTCCTAAACAAAACGGTATATTATAGTAAACCACTGTCCTATAGAAACATACGGATTTAATAGGGCATGATACGTTGATTAAATTCCTCTAAATGACAGAAAAAAAACATAGAAAGTAAAACAGTGAAACATAATACTAATTCACTCACCAAAACATGTTGATACAGCAATATTCCGTAAAACAATAGGTAAATCAAGTAAAGAGCATATACTAGCACACTTTAAATGTAATAAATTAGTATTAATGTGATTATATAGGACTGTAGAACACTTTACATTCTAAAACTTTTGAAACTCCGCGCACAATTTGAGGTTATGTTTTATACACTGGCACTTTTATATTGTTCCTGCTTATTTAAGGCTAGAATTTTCACAAAATTATACTATAGTCACTAGAATTAGGGCTATTTAGGGAATTTACAATAAATCCCAGTGTTTATTTTTGTTATTTTAATTTCCCGTCATCCGTCAATCTGACACGACTGTCATTGCGCTGCCGCTGCGTTTCGATTCACGAGAAGCAAACTTTCTTCCACGCATGGCGCCACCCGAAATAAACGACGGCAAGTAACAAAACATTTAGGCATAGTGACTGTTATTTGACTGCAAAACTCAGGAATAGGTACTTATACAGAGTTTATATCTAACAATAAGATGTAATTCAGACTGCTTGTACAAAGGAATCTATCATAGCAAAAAATAAATCAGCTACTTTAATTCGTACATGCATTCATTACTTTAATTTCTACATTTAAATCTGTAATTTTTATGGTGCGATTATTCTATCTGTCATCGTTGACTGAGCAATAGGTTGACTGTTGATCTACCGACCTAGATAAGCTACACAAAAGTACCTACTTTACTTATAATATTAGGTAGCACCCATCGATTAGGTATACAAACGCGTAATACTAGATATTGAAATACATAATTATGTAGGTAACAAAACAAAATGTAATAGAAAATTCGTCACTAAAAAGTAATCAATCATTAGCTTAGATTGACAGGTTTAAATTGAAATGATGTCATAAGGAAAAAATATGAAAGATTGATACCATTTCAATTTTGTTGACATGTGCTGGTCAATAGAAGTTAGACATTGATTATTTTTAAGTGACGTGTCCGAGTGGGGCAGTAAGCCCGGCCGATTAAAACGACAAAATAATATAAAAGGTGTAACATAATTATGAACAACTTTTACTATGGGACCAAACCTGAAATCGCGAAAAAAAAACAGCTGCTTCCTACATTTATGTTCGCATAAGTCGTCAAAATGAAGGGAACAGCTGATTTTTTTTTCGCTTTCTCAGGTTTGGTCCCATAGTAAAAGTTGTTCATAATGATGAGTACAATGATCCCTTAAGAGGTTGTGCGTCATTTATCTTCACATCTTGTATAGTCTGACTGACATGAATTTCTCTAATGATTATGATCAGTGTTATATTTTCTGATATTGCCATAAATGTCAATGAAGACCCTTGCAGGACACTTGAGCGACTTCCGTTTGGAGCAGTACCAGCACCTGGACTTCCAGCTATTTGAGAAGGAGTAATCTTGGAAGACCATTACTGTTCTGCCGCCAGGCGTATGTACGATCTCATAATGTAAATCTGAAAGAACATAGAGTGGCACATTTTTTTTTTATCAGACATTTGAAGTTGAAACTCTGAAAACAGATTATTATCATAAAAATATAATATCCTAAACTAACTAAAATTATTAAAAAACTAAAATATGGCGTCGAATAATTCCTCCACATCGCTGTCGACTGGTAATGTACCTAAGAGATTGGCGGCATTGCCACGTTGTACAGCAATGCTTAGCCTCTGGCCAAGGTAGAAGCCAGCCCTTGAGTCACGGGAAGTGTCAACCAGGTGTTTGGAGATTTCGTTGAATAAACCATGAGCACTCAGACCCCACGGCCCGAGGGTTTCTACCCCAAACGGTTCGAAAATATAATTACCGATAAGGTTATTATACTTTCGCCGTTTGAGGTTTTCCGCAGCCGCAGCAGCAGCGCCAGCACAGCACGCCGAGCCGGGAAGATGGGATGGCGCAAGAGTATCGACACAAGTTGCGTCCAACACTAAAGGCCTACCCACCTTCCATGGAAATAAAGACATGCCGTCCAGTCTCTTGCCATCGTCGCGTGCCAAGCCATTAGGTTAAACAGAGCTGGAACGCCGACGCGACGGTGACAAGGGCTCGTCGGATGATGTCATTTAGAGCAGTTATAGTCACTTTTTATCAAAAAAAAATATTTTTCTCAGAATTAAGGTACCACGCAATGGAGCGTAGCACTCTTTCAACTTTAAATATTTTTAACCGACTTCAAAAAAAGGAAGAGGTTCTCAATTCGTCGGAATCTTTTTTTTAATTGCTTTTTATGTGTATTCCCCGATTACTCGAAGATGGCTGGACCGATTTGGAAAATTCTTTTTTTGTTTGAAATGGTATACTTCCGAGGTGGTACCATTGTCATCAGGTCAGGATCTGATGATGGGATCCTGGAGAAATCGAGGGAACTCTTCAAATATTATAGGCACACCTATAGAGATTTGGGTATTTTTTTATAATAACTCGTGCATTTGCTCTCGGAAAGCACCATTTGGTGAAGAGGAATAGATGATGAAGACTACAGATGGCCACCGGAACTACTCAATAATAAGTATTTCACGGGTTGCGATTCGATTACTTAAATATGGTTGCTAAGCCATTTATGCTCGACACAATGCGTATGGTGAAGTGGAGCTGATGGTGAAGTACCAGGAGAACTCCTAAACCATTAACGTCCCTGCATCGGGAAAAGCAATATTTTGTAAAAGGTGATTAGCAGTTAACATAGGCTATTGTAACTTAGATAAATTACAAACAGACCCACTAAAAAGTGAAAAATAAAAAACTTTTTGCCTGACTACGGCGAAGCCAAAAGGAAGGGTAATGATTTTGGCAGTCTATGTATATACCTATGTATGTTTGTATGCTCCACCGTAGCGCCTAAACTACTGAACCGATTTCAATGAATGAGGTGTCAATAGATTCGTAATAATGGCCCGAATAACATAGGCTATATAAATTTTATCAAAATTTTAAATGACGGAATTTAAACCTAAGATTCTAACCTCGAAAAAATTAAAATGAGATAACCATCATGTGTTTGGTATCAAAAGAAAGGTCTTGGTGAGCACATTACAAATATGTATATATGTATATCATATTATTTAAGTCAACATATATGTTTAAAATGCGGTCGTACAGTTCGCGCGGTCAGTTGTTTCAGTTATTTACTCGTTTAGGTAAATAACAAACCAACATTACGTTAGAATTTTAGATTATAACGGTATTATATACTTACTTACTTACTTACTTACTGTATACCTACTATGATTATGTGGGTGCCAGGAATACCTCCATTAAAGACAGACATGGTATGTATAGTATACAGTGGGTGTGACCACGGCTCTACCTTGACAATTTTTGTACCTATGCATTTCTGGACTTCTATTTGAATTATTTTCTTGTTTCGTCCTTTTTAGACCCCTTTTTTACGCAGTCGGGTTATAGTTTTTTAAAGATTTTTTTTTTCAAAAAAAAAAACAATCGACTTCCAAAAAAACACTACAAAGTGAAAAGTAACTTTAATTTTGGAAATCGGTGGCGAAAAACTAAAATACAGATCCAAAGACACCGACTTCCGAAAATAAAGTTAATTTTCACTCTGTAGTGTTTTTTTTGAAGTCGGTTGTATTTTTTTTTTTTTTTTGTAAGAAAGTTTTTTTGTATCAAATACGTAACGTTACACTTCAAGACAGACATGACTGATAAGTGATAAGTGTGCGACACTAAAGTGGGACTGAGTGGTCATATACCTACCTAACTACAGTGTCAAATTAAAAATCGTCAAAATTTTTTTTCTTTTTTATGTTAAGATATCGATAACACGTCTGCAGAGTTCCGATAAATAATTTAATTTGACGCTGTATATTATGTCAAGCGCATCAACACAGTTGTACTAGCCACTGAAGCGTCCGGGCGAACAGCAAATTATCCTGTCAAACGTCCGTCCTCTTGCACCCGCGCAGTTTGCAAAAAATTTGCGCGCCATTTCCAATTGGAATGTTATTATCTAGTAAACTGCTAACAAGATTACAAAAGTAAAAATGCGTGTGTGCAGCTGAAACTATACAGGATCAACTTATCTGAAACGTAAATTACAGCAACTAGTCCTAAGTACTTATAAAAAAGTCAAACTTGAGAATATGAGCTCGGTAAACTCGCTCCATCGTCGACTTTGTCTCTGTCATCTCTGACCTAGACTAGAGTCAAGAGCAAACCTATCTCAAATAAAAAAAAATAAAAAATATGAGTTGAATTTGAGAAAATTATTTGCTATACCTAAGTTTTTACGAAACATTTTGTAGTTTGTGTCAATAAAACCTATTTTATGATTAAACTAGACTATATAAGCTATTTTTTATGCCCATATGTCCTTACTTGGTATGTTCTGAGTAGCACAATATATTAAAATAACCCGGTCCCCATCAATTTACGTTAAACGTGCCAGGCTTCCCAGGGTCCGCGTAATTAATAACGTATAATGCTAACTATTTTCGTTGTATTTTAATGTTATATGTGCGTTTAAATACTAATAATGACCTATTTTCCATATTACGAGCAATATTTTGATAAATTATTTAACAGAAATATTACAAAAATTACATAAACAAAATAAAAATATTGCGCAATATGCCGCCGCCAAAGCCATGTTTTTTCATATCGATTTTATCGGCTTAAAACAACCTTGGAACCTATGATAGATGTAGATATTTGTAAAGCTTGAATCCTGAGATTTTTTTTGATATATTACACTAATACATTGTGTTATTAAATAAATTATTCTTACATTGTAAACACGACACACGTAACCACTTAACAGAAATTTACACTGACATTAGAACGATGACTTTTAACTTTTTTTTTATATTTCTCTATGCTCATAATGCATGGAAATAGGCTCATAATGCATGGCATTAGTACTTACTTATTTAGTAAATTTTTTAGAAGCTTTTATAAAAAAACGTTTTAAAGGGAATAATTTGGCCGGGCAAACGTAGTAGCCGGGACGTTTGCCCAGCTACTAAAATTATTGGGCTACTGTAGTAGCCTGTACGTTTCAGTGGCTAGGGAAGAAGCCTAGTGATATCTACTGTTTGCCAATTGGTACCAAAACTTTGAATACGTATTACTTGATTAAGCAGATGTACCTACCTACCTAATATTTGCACAAGTGAGCAGATATAATCAGTTGTGGACGTCTTTCGGTTGAAATGATGATGATGGTGTCGGAGTAGATACTGAACAGGTACTTGGACTTTGTACGTACTTGGGTTCTTCATATGACAAAAATAGATCAATCACGTTTCAGATGGTCTAAAGTACACACTTCTTTGATGGGGTACTCTGTAAAATGTTGAAATAAAATACCACTCGATATTCTTTAACTAAATGAGAAGCAGTTCAAAACATGCATTAAACGCACACAATGTAGACAAGTATATTATAAGTTGGATGATTTTAACGTAGATAAAAATTCCTGGCTAAATGCTGGTCCAGCTCCACAGTAGGTAACTTGGGCTTTGTTAAAATTTTAATTTTTTTGGAAGAAATGCGTCCCTTTTTTTTCTGACCTTAATGTGTATTTTTAATATTTATTTAACCAAGTTTTGGATGTTGAATAGGTATAAAATAGGTAGGATTTTCTTTCCTTTTGGTAGTAAGATTTTATTAATCTTTTAATTACAATCATTGCAAACTATAGTTTTGTATAATATAGAAATATTTTTTCAATTTTGTAAATGTGAGTACCATAGAGCTGTTATGATGAAGGTATGTTGACTTGAAAGAGTATGGAAGTTGAGAGTATGTCATGCTCACTTATGTCTCGCTGATGGTGGCGCGTGAGGTGGATCATTCGGTTCCTACAAAATAATTGAGCTGGATGGTGCTTATCCACGCGTCATATTCGTGAACGGGCGCCGTCAATGGAGACTGGTCATCTCTTAACTGCCAGGGCTTATTCTTAATCTTATATTTTGAATTGTTTTTAATTATTTATTTTTTACATTGTTCTCACATATAGAAGCAACAAGAACAATGTGCCCAGGATTTTGTAATAATTTTGATTAAAAAGAGTGTCCATGGAGTTTCTTGCCGTTCTTCTCCATAGAGATCTACGCTTTGGAATGGGCAACTAGCTTCAACTTTCTGACTAACTGACCGACCCTTTAACAATTCAAAAGTGCCTGTAATTGGTTTAATTGAAATAAATGCTTTGAGTTTGAGTGGAAAAATACTACTTGGTTTTGTGGGGATTCATACTTTTACCAGACTTAAAAAAACAGAACATTTTAAATACTTAATAAAAAAATATTTTATTTATTTATCACACGTGTTATAATCGCAACATTTGGTAAAGCAAACACATTAGGTGAAGAAAGGAAAATTAATTGTTTAGCAAATTGACTATTTATCAAATTAAATTGTTCGTTGGCATATTCAAACCACAACTGTTATTCTTTGACAGTTATTACACGGCAAACTGACGTAGGGTGTCAATTTCCCTGACTGTACATAGATACCAATAAATTGCAATAAAAAAAAATTGCCCCAACGAGCAAGATTTTTTTTTTAACTTCGGACAAAAAAGCGAAATTCGCCAAATTATATGATACATTAATAATAGACAAGAATATACAAGAACACAATAGGCGTTTCTTTATTACTAATAGGAATATTAAGTTTAGTAATAATTAACTGTTGTAAATTAAATCAACATAAAATTATCTAATATTTTCTACTATTGACATAATTTAAAACCTAACAATCTTAAAATAATAATAATAATATGTACAAGTATATAAAAAGTACTGTTGTAAATACATAAATATATCTATACCCTTTTTTTTTTTTTTTTTTGTGGATGGGAAATCATCAAATGACTTCTCCTGCTCTGGGTGGAGCGGGAGGGCGTGTCAGACTTTTACTGACTAAAACCCACCCGTGTTCCTTCTGTTGCCTGTGCCGGGGCCACGGTAACTCTTTCGAACATCCCGCAACCCTAGCTGGCATCGGCCCTAGCGGACCCCGTCAATAGTGCTGACATCTCTTTGAGGCGCGCGTGGAACAAAACGCGCCGTCGACTCGGGCTTTGTCCTTACCGGACGGCAAGCTACCCATTGCTCGCCGTCCGCAAGCCCGCGCCTACGGTGGCCGGGAATCGGCTGTCAATTCCCGATGCCCAGGGCGACTCCTGCGGCGACTAGGGGCGTGAGGGCGCAAAGCTTGCCTCTCCCTCACGCGTTCCGCCTCCTCCTTCGCGAGCATTACTGCTTCGCAGAAGGAGGTAATGGCTTCCCATGTACTCTCGCCCCGTACCATGGCCTGGACCAGGGCCGGACGCGAGAGATCGCCGCCGCCGATCGCTTCCGCGAGGACACGGCGGTGCTCCGCCCAAGCCGGGCAGACCTCCACCGTATGCTCCACCGTGTCCTCCGGGCGATCCACACAGTGGTGACACCCGGGCGTTTCCTCCCGCCTTATCCGGAACAGGTACCTCCCGAAGCACCCGTGTCCGGTGAGGACCTGCGTCAGGCGGAAGGTGAGGACGCCGTGGCGCCTCTCCAGCCACTCCTCAAAGAGGGGACTTATCGCCGCAATTGTGGCGTGCCCAGCGCTGGGTTGCGACAATCGCACTCTCCATGCCGCCATGAGATCCTGCCGGAGCTCTGTCCGCCGTGCCGCGATTTCTCGCGGCAACGGAGTTACGCCCCGGCGTCCTGCCTCCTCGCGCCACTCCCACATGTGCGTGAGGACTTTTGCCTCCAGATCCCATGGCGGTAATCCGGCAAGGAGGTTCGCCGCCTCCCCGGAGACCGTGCGGTATCCCCAGGCTAACCGGATGGCCATGACCCTCTGGGACGCGTTCAACCGACGGACCGGTCGCCGCCTCACGGAACGCGCCCACACCGGAGCTCCGTAAAGGGCCATGGACCGCACGACCCCCGCGTAGAGCTTCCGGCAGGAGGCGTTTGGACCCCCCAGATTGGGCAGGAGCCGCCTCAAGGCAGCCCCGGCCCGCTCCAGTCTGGGAGCCAAACGTCGGAAATGCTCAAAGGGGAAAGAAAAAAGGGGAAATATATCTATACCCTAAAGCTAACCCGCTAATAAAATTGCTATAAACTAATTTATGTAAAATATTGCTAAGATTATCTACATACTTAATACATACCTAGAATAAGATTGCATTGCATAAAACCACGAAAACAAAATCCGGCCTCAAAATAGTCATTTTACCTATTTATGCCAAACATACATTGCTTTAAATATTACCTATGATGCCTAGGATTAAGCTCTAAAAAAATCTCTTATACTTTTTATTCCTTATTTAGAATATGTAAAGTCAGGGAAATTAATTGTATAGCAAATTGACTACCATCTTAAATCGCAACAGACACATCGCATTCTTCGACATGTAGGAAATAGCAAATTGGCATAGTGAGTCAATTTGATACTAAATAAATTATATTAAATAAAACATAAATTTCCAAGACTTTACCTACTTACAAAGTTAAAGCGAAGAAAACAATAAGCAATAAGTAACTCATTTATAAAAACATTTTTTTTTTAATGCATCTAACATAGGGTACCTACTTCATTTCAATATTCATAAATGGAACAGCCGATCTATTCTGTAAAAATCTCACTGTGACAACTTAGATGAGGTGAGCTTGAAGTGAGTTGTCAATAGTGTCAACGCCCTAGCATCAGGTGGAATGACAGCTCACCTCACCCAAGTTTCACAGTGAGATTTTTACAGAATAGTTCGGCAGATATTTAGGAGTTGCTAGCACTAAACACAAGGCCAAAAGAGAAAAAAAATACAAGTAATACTTAAGAAAATGAGCTGAGAATGAAAAAAAAAATTTGCCTATAAATTATGTATAACTATACAAATAGGTACTTCTACAGTTTCACGTAGCTTCCATCTTTAGTCTTAAAAAAAGCTGGCGCATTATGGTTATGCTCCAGTTCATGGAAAATCAGCTTCCCAGAGTCGTTGAACCTCAGTTTCGCGGTACACTTTGCTGAATACTTACTACTGCAGTTCCAATATCTATGGTCACTCGTGGTTTGGGCAAAGGTATAGTCCTGGATCATGAGCAACGTTCTCTTTCGTTTCCCCACTTGGATCCTTTGGATATGGAACCCTGGAAAATATGTGTGCTTAGAACTAGATTTTTGTTTTATTTATTTTACTTTAACATAACGATTAACATAAATACGTCAAATTACATTAGTTGATGACTAAGAGCCTCTGCAGACTTTCTTTCGGACGATAGTTTGGTCGGTTTTTTAATCAGTATGAAGGTCAGTCACACGTTATAACGATCGAACTTGTATACATCTTCATACTGATTAAGAAACCGACCAAACTATCGTCCGAAAGAAAGTCTGTAGTCTGCGGGGCGCTTTATTGGAACGCAATTTTAAGTTGATGGTGCCCTTTGCTTTAAAAAGGGCTTCCAAGGGGACCTACGTCACAATTACGGCCCAAAAAATGGATGAATTTAATCAGGAAGTTAATCATTTTAATATTTTTAGGTACTGGAATGAAAATATGAAATAGTTTCTTAATGTAGGTATTTATTAAGTTGTTACAAAAGCTGCAACTTTTTAACAAATGTTAATCATAACATTGTTTCTAAAATTATAATATCGTAATAACAATTAATTTTTGGTAGAATTTACAATTCGGAAGTAATAAAGATACTCTGAATCTGTTAGAAATAGGAAGGAAAAAGCCTCATTATCTATATTATTTTAATTTTAATATTATAAAGCTGGAGAGTTTGTTTGTTTGGTTGAACGCGCTAATCTCAGGAACTACTGGTTCGATTTGAAAAATTATTTTAGTGTTGAATAGCACATTTATCGAGGAAGGCTATAGGCTATATAACATCACGCTACGACCAATAGGAGCGGAGCACCAGTGAAAAATGTTACAAAAACGGGGAAAATGTTTAGAAATTATGACGGGTATAACAATGCTTAAAGTAGGAAAAAGGCGCTTAGTCTATTAGTTACGGACACATTTGAACGCGCTAATCTCTGTCACTACCAGTCGGATTTGAAAAATTCTGTTTGCATTTTATAGCCCAATTCTTGAGGAAGGCTATAGGGTATGTAACATTACGCTAGGACCCTTAAAAGCCGACCAAACAGAAAAAAAGCAAGAACGAGCGCTAAGCAAAAACGAAGTAACAGCGCGGGCAGGCGATGCAATGCGACGGGGTGGGTCGGGGGAACAAGAAATTTCACGCGGACGAAGTCGCGGACGGAAGCTAGTTCATTACAGGTTTCTAACAGTATACACGCCGACCCAATTTCCATGGCAAAAGGGAAATAATTTTCATTTATTTTGACCTTTCCTCCATGTGGCATGGCGATTGGACATGGATACCTTGGATTTAATAAAACTTCTTGACTATTTTCTCAGAAAGCAGTGGCGACCAAATAAACTGCACAACGTAAAATGGATGCCTAAACAGGCATGATGGTGGTTTGAACCCAGTCACGACAGTTAAGACCCACTGGGCCACTACTGCACTAATTAGATACACTCCTGGACTTCTAAATCGAGCCACTAGCCACTGTCTGTTACCTTTTCTAATTAATCGTGAATTCAAATTTGGAATAATCAACATAACATCACGCCTTGTTTCCCCGGAGGGTTTAGCAGAGGTGTACCTATAGTACACTCATATTCGCCAGTTATGTCTAAGTCCCATGTAATAGGGGGCGAGCCTATTGCCATCAACCGGGCACAAATCCAGACTCCGGGCTGCTACTGAGAAATTCCAGATAGAAAAACCCAATAACACTTTGCCCGACCTTGGAATCGCACCCAGGACCTCATGCTCAGCAGTAGCGGCAGGCAGAGGAGTTTGGAATAATCATGACACCAAAATGATGGACAGTATGTTGACTTCTTGTATTAACGATATTGTTACCATCGCGGTTAGAACCTGGATGAGGCTGGCACGAAAGCTTAGCAGTGAATCCGGGTTTAAGCTTAGCAGTGAAGTGGGGTAAAGTTGGGTTGTGGATGATGATGACGATGTTGACTTCAGAAGTGGATTATAAATTTTATTCTGATTCGTAATTTATTTTTATTTTTTGGCCTATACATCCTACCTACATTTAAATGCACAGTGGCTCAATTTAGGAGTCCGGGAGTGTACTTGCCTCATTCAGGGTAATGGCGGAGGGTGATTGTGTTCAAAATCATGAGGAATTACTAAATCTAGTTTATAAGTCACTTTGGCTGGACATCTCTTAGACACTCGACTTGAACAATACCAGACGTATGAGGACTTGTTGGATCTTGAGAACGTGTGGTTCTGGAACAATAGCAGCTGGGCTCCTCGGGAAGAATATATTATTCTGGCTGAAAAAGGTAAGGAAGAAGAGATATTAATGGTTATCATCCATTTATCAATCCGGGCAGCACCACCCTGACTAAATGACCGACTCCTTGACAATTCAAAAGTGCCTGTAATTGGTTTAATTGAAATAAATGCTTTGAGTTCGAGTTTGACCCTGCCTCACGATAGTGTAAGTGAGTGATTTTTTTGAGTTAGGTAATCACGCCTTGATTCTCCGAAGGGTTAGGCAGAGGTGTACCTTAAGGACACCCAAATTTCGCCAGATACGTTTAAGTCCCTGCAAGTAATAGGGGGCGAGTCTTTCTCGTAATCAAGGTCATTTTTAGGTAACCGGTATTAAAACAGAAACGTAAATAGATATAACATGTTTTTTCTTCTTGGTTACCCAGATACCGGTAACCTTAGTCGTAGAGGTAACGAAAATTCAACGATACCTTACCTATTCCGTAAATTATAAAGGTTTTCGGTCCCTGGTGTAAAGTTCCTGTCGCCAGTTTTGTTCAAGTGCCATGTGATAAGAGGCGAGCTTATTGCCATCAACCGGACATTAATCCAGACTCCGGGCTGCTACTGAGAATTTCCCCGATGGTTACATAGGTACTTACGGCCGAACCCAATAACCTATCTATCTCCAGTTTTGGCATAGTGGAGAAAGAAAAACCTATCTGTATATGGTTTTAACGTCCCAATAATCTAGAAGAGATTATGAAATCTTACCGGCCTGATATAAGAGCAGAGAGAATTATACTGTCTACCATCAATGGCGATCTGTCTTTTACTGAAAATAGGTTATTGGGTTCGGCCGTTATAGATTTTTCGGACGTTAAAACCATAGATAGATAGGTTTTTCTTTCTCCAGTATGCCAAAACTGAAGATAGATACGTTATTGGGTTCAACAGTTAAAGGGTGCCTAGCTATCACCACCAGTGTCTGTCTGTCATGTTTGTCGGTATTTCTGTCACAGGGCTGTATCTTCCGAACGATAATAACTATAATTTTCCCAGAATATTTCTTGTAACTATAATTATTTTCCAATATATATATTGAAAAACTAATACTATTGTAGATGTAGGAGCCACCTTGATTGATTAATTTGTTAAGTGACGTTTCTAAGTACAAAGGAAAGACAGTCTTACTTTTGAGTTTTAATTTCAACAGATACTACATTGATGGACGGTTTTGTCCCGGTTTTTTCCTGCTATTGCGTAAAGAAACTAATTAATTTACTAAAATAAAAATTTGTTGCGTTGTCTGATGTTTATAATTTTTTTTCTATTACTATCTTATAAGTTCTAAATATAATACTTCGACAAACTTTTACTGAACACAGTACTGATGATTAGAATAACTTTAACAAGGTTTCAACGTTGAAATATTAAAAAGCTGTTCCATACATTTTGATGGTGTTGGGATTGGACTTTCGTATGAAAAAACTGCAATTTATTTAAAAACCAAAACTAAAATATAGATTGTTTATTGTAGATCCGCCAATGGTCGCAAGGATCACCATTAAAACACACCTTTAAAAGTAATAATAAAACCAGGACAACCCGTCTTGAGCAAGCGTAGTGATCAAAGCTCATGTCTTCTCAGTAGGAGAAGAGGCAAAGGCCTCTTCTGGCTGGTTGCCGGTTTCAAACCTATATTAACCCATTCGCTGCGTCGGACGCCTTTCGGCGTTTCTTGATTTAACATTTAGGTGCGAAATACGCCCATTGGCGTTTTTTTTTAAAATGGCTTATATCTTATCTTTATATTATCGTAATTTTTATCGCCGCAGCGAATGGGTTAACTATAAGTTCAGGTTTCCTTACGATTACACATTTAATTAAAATTGAAAAAATCAAAGCCTTTAGCGAATCCTTTTAGTCATGGATTTTCGTCAGAATTCATTCAGAGTTCACAAAAAAAAAACCAATAAATTCGCTGCACACAGCTTATTTACTTTAATATCATGAATTCGGCGTTTTCACTTTCATGGAAATCAACAAAAAAAGTCCCATGAAAATCAATTGACTCAATAAATCGACTCGAATCATCAAGCTATCAGTCATTTTCGGGTGACCACCGAAAATCAGCGCTGTGCTGTACGTCCTCCATGGCACAGCATCTGAGTGGAAGCCTCCTTGTTAGTCACAGTCACGACATGCAGCTGCGGTTAACTGATCTTTTTGTTTGCACGTTTCTGAGAGAAAAAAACCTATTTTTCTTTCTTCTAATAATTCGACTACATCTAATAATTAATAAAATTTAGGTGAAGGGTGATTATGTTCAAGGTCTTGAGGTATAAACACACTGTCTAGTCTATAGGTTAGTTTGGCGTGACACTTCCTTGACAGTCGCCTTGAACAATACCAGACGTATGAGGATTTGTTATTTCTTGAGAACGTGTGGTTGTCAAACAACAGCAGCTGGCCGCCTCGCGATGACTGAACTATTTTGAGGACTGGAAAAAGGTAAGAACCAGGAGTTACCAGTTATTCGCATAAACTATTTTTAGCGGATTTTAGCTAGCCAATTTAATATAACCCTGTATTCACTATTACACTCACCCGATGGTAAAGTGTTTTCCTAGAGAGCGTTTTTTAGCACCGTAAAGTCACACCCCGCGCTGCTGCTATCATTTTCATGACAGCCGTCACTGTGACCGTTATGTGGCGGTCATCGCTCTTCTAGGAAACTGTAGTTTTACCATCAGGTGAGACAGTGTGGGTGTAATAGTGTATACAGGGTTATATTTAAATCAAATCAAATATTTATTTTTGGCAACTAGGCCCAATGTCAGTATCATTGTTCTTAAAAACTATTATTAGTAAACAAACACAGAAACAAAAACAAAAAGAAAATTGCAAGGTTAGCTGTGGGGTCTTCTGACCAGCACCTCCACAGCATGCGACAACCAAGGTGCGTTGTACTTATCTACCAATATACCTAGGATGCTGTTGGAACTAGACCGCGCTCTTGACGAGATGCAATTTGTTTTTTTGCGCATTATGGCGTAAAAATCATCAGTATGCGCAAATGCGAACATACCGGACGCACTACAATAGCGCGGCAGTCCCAACAAGCTCTTGAAGCAGTTGTTATATTGAATACGCAGGGCGTCTAGCGATCTCTTAGTATGCCTTACCCACAGGTTATATTAAATTGGCGAGCTAAAATCCGCAGACGTGATGCGTATCGATATCTAAACGCGATAAAATAAAAAGATTTGGTTTTTTTTAGGAGGGCAACGACCGCTGTTAGTGTTGTTACTTGAAGTATGAGTTTAGAACAACTGTTTTCTTATATTTTATCATGTTTAGATATCGATACACATCGCGTCTGCGGAGTTTAGCTATCCAATTTAAAATAACACTGTATACGTACTTTTTCTATTATTGATACGCTCGTATCAAAAAAAAAAAAGCACATAGGTAACATAAGCCTATTTTTCTACAAACGTCTCAACTCGTTTCTAATAGTTGTTTAAACATTCACAAGTTCACGTAATGATATAGAAGTAGAGATTTATTTACCATGTAGGTAAATTTGGCAACTTCGATATCAATATGAATATACAGAACGTACTTACATGTCGACTTGCCGACATATTTACGCCAGATAGGATATTAAGAACATTGTTAAGTCATTCACCCATTTAATTAGTCATAATACTGATCTACATTGATATTACACGTTCTTAATATAAGTGGATACATTATTATTGTCAGTATTTTTATCTGACGAAGTGACGCGCGCTTATCTTGTGGTAACCAAGTCTACAAACAAGCTGTGAATGTGTGCATAAGGACGAGTAGCGTCAGCAAATAACACGCACACGCGCACACAGACACACACTTCCGCCTTCGCCATTGTCTCGGACGATACCGAGAGGTCCACCAACATTGTACACTTAGTTCGCAATAAACGCTTTGACTTTGACTTTGACTTTGGCTCTTGCACTTACACACACTCACAGCGTGTTTGTAGACTTGGTCATATTATTTGACATTTTATACCTACAATTCTAATTTCAACTCAATAGAGTTGAAATTAGAATACACTAATAAGTCACTAAATAAGTAGCTTTCGTGGAATGATATTTATTCAGATTCGTTACTGTAGTTGTAGTAGTCATGTCATTTGGTTTAAATATTTTATTTATCTTTTGTACAACATGTCCTGTAATTAACTCACAAGGTCTGTTAAGGGTTCATTGTACTCATCATTATGAACAACTTTTACTATGGGTACAAACATGAAATCGTGAAGAAAAATCAACTGTTCCGTACATTTATGTTCGCATAACTCGTTAAAATGTAGGGAACAGCAGAAATTTTTTTTTTGACAGGACTCACTGACTGGCAGATATCTGATGTTATAAGGAGTAATAACTTAGACTACTTTTATTTAGAAAAAGAATTATGGTTCCGCCCAAAGAAATTAAAACCCATGAAATTGTGAACAAAATCCGATTCAAAGGAAGTTGTTTTCCGACATCCACTCGAGCGAAGTCGCGGGCACAGCTAGTTATAATCTATAAATAGTGACTATAATATTGGCACAATTTTTTTTTTGTTGGTTATTGAAAGTTGTATCAACCGAGCGTCTTATCACGACTTTCCAGCTACAAAAATTATTAATTAAATCATGAATCCATGATTAATAGAAAGTTTCTTGTGGAATTTTAGAAAGAAACTAGGTCATTTAATTAATTACAATTTTAACAATCTTTCAGTATTATTTTCTTTTTATCGGTAATCAGTTACGCTTACGACCTTATTTTTGCACCTTATCTTTCCTTCTTCGTGTCTTATTTTTTTTTTGTGTTCATACATACATAAAATGCTGACAGTGAAGTCACCATAGGGTAACTTAGATACATTACAAACTGACCCACTAAAAAGCGAAAAATACATTTTTACCAAAAAAAAACTACAAAGTGAAAAATATCTTTAATTTCGGAAGTCGGTATTTCGTTATTTTTTTTTATATCGTCAGCAAAGGCGCTAACAGGAAAATATGCAAAATATGGAAACCACAGAATATATAATGTGGTTTCCATATTGTATAGAGTTAAAACTACACACTAAAATACACACAGACATACTGGACTAATGACTAGAGATATGACTAGAGCTACTATTACTGCATGGTCAAGAAAAGCTATTAAGGGCCTATACTACCTCAAATGGCTTAGCACGATCCTCCGTTATGTCGAAAATACTGCAGCATTAATTTTGAAATAAATATATGGTAAAGTTGAGGATTAATGTTAAGTCTTATGTTTGGCGAAAACACGATTCCATAAAATTTTCTCGATAGAAAAAAATCTCAAAGTTACCTCTAAACTGAACTATAAACCGTTGGCAATCCTACAATACTTCAAATAAGATCATGAAACTTTTTATACTTACTGAACTAACTATATAGCAGGTCTTATGTTATTTTTTTTTTTTTAATTACTATTATTTTCACCGTAAAAAGCAATTACCTAAACTATCGGCGCTGCCTGCCGCCCAGCACCGCACTCAGTCCCGCTCTCACTCAGTCCGCGCGCAGTATCGTGCGAGCGAGATAAAGAGTGAATTTTAGCTGAGGTAGTATAGGCTCTTAACCATATTTTAGGTTACTACACCAATGGGATACAAAATAATTATATTGAGAGCCTAGATTAGCTTAAGATTATTCATTAAACATGAATTTTATATTTTAAACATTGTAAAGATAAGTCCTTTTTATTAGAATAATGGCGATGTAAAACGCCTCACTTGATTTTCAATTTGGATGAAGCAATCAATTAAGGAAGATTTGACATTTGTTTTTTATTTAAACTCTAAAAATTATTTGTTTGCAAATAGTGCTAACAATATTATGAAAAGTGTAAAAGTTTAAAAAATTGCCAATTTATAAACGTTTTAAAGTAACTTCTACTATTTAACTTTATTCTAGCGCCATACATTGTCCGTACTGCGCGACAAGGACGGCAATAATCCCTACTAAAAACTTTTAAACCGTGTAGCTTCTATATATTTCTTTCGATTTTACAAATTTTTTCGATTATCACATTTTACTATGCCTTCTTTGAAATTTAAATTACATTATTTGTACGAGCATTTCTAATATTAGTGACAAATCAATATCACTGGGCACTCGCGTTAAAATAATCTTGGATTTAACTTTTAATTTCTGTTTCTTTCAACCAAAGTCAATCAATTTGGTTGAACCGTGTAATATTGTCATTATTAATTTCAAGATACTTAAATATAGGAATGTAATACTTAATAATAACGTTTATTTGGATTCAGTAAAGTATAACCTAATACAGTTTTAATACTAAGAAGTAGGATACAAATCATGTATGTTAGTTAAAACTATAGACTGCTAAAACTATATGAACTCCTGAATTCCAAACTAGGGAAAAACCCGTATCTTGGAAATCAGTGCTCTTCCGTGGTATTGGTATGTAAGTATTGTGTAGACATATAAATACTTAATTAAGTTTTCCGCCGGTCTGATTTAACGATACCATTTAGATTTAACCCCGATTTTAATTTCCGTGAAGGCGACGTTATCAGACTTTTAATGATTTTGAACGGAAGATCACGTCTGAACGAGTACTGTTAATGATTTGGAAAAAATATATGTTAAATGAGAGCATTTTCTTCATAACTTATTATGTGAATATTTTAGATTATGTTTATATTACATAGTGTAATTAATTCGTAAAGTTATGTCTAACGCGGATAAAAACTGAGAATCACGCAAAAACTATCAAGCTTATTTTTATGAAACCTTTACCATTTTAAAGATAATTTAATTATTTATAGTTTAGTATACGTCTTTTATTAAAATATCTTTTCTTTTATGTGTAATAAATTAATAATGCGTCTAATTTGGGATAGCGCTCCTTGATGGGCGAGTCCTATTGCTGGGTTGACATTATGACGCGTTGCGTGAGCTCAGCACAGAACACGCAAGCTATGGACTCAATGCCGTTGGAATATATCTGCGTCTTCGCTCATCCTAAGCTGTTACTGTTTTATATTAAAGACACTGCAGGTGGCTGTCAAGATGTGGGTGGGGATTTTTATCATTATGTGTCAGCGTAACACAATTAATTACGGCATGTATTTAATTATTATACAAAACCCCAAATAATTCCCATTGTGATGTCCTAAGATTATTATAATAAATGTGTGTATTTTTGTGTGCCTCAAATAATTCTCATTTTGCTGTCCTAAAATATTAAATAGCCAATTAACTGCGGCCATCTTGGTTGTAGCGGGGTTCGTCACAGTTTTAACCTAGCCTAACGCATTTCGTCGGGGTGCCCTGGTTAGTACTGCGACGAACTGTGAGAAAAGGCCATAAAGTTAAAAAGAGGCACATTTATTAAAAAAAAAAACAAGCGAACATCGTTAGGTCAATAACTTTTTAGAGGAGCAATATTTCCCATATACTGGTATTGTACAAAATTAAAAGCAAAAGGAATATTTTAGGATCGTAGCAGGTGGCATTCTGTAGTGTCTGCCTCATTGGAAGAAGACGTGAGTTTATATATGTATGTATGGGTGCACAAAATCGGGTCAAATCTTAATGTCACAGAAATATAAAACCCCGTATTCATAGAAAACAAAAGTTGCACAACATTGTTTCAAAACATGTTTAATGTTACGAATGTCGCTGGCAACATTTCATAAAGTTCCAGTGTGAAACACGCCAGCATTATTATTGTGCTCCTGTACAAATGGGGTTGGGATTTTAACAGTTTTTATTGAATTTTATTATTCGGATTCGATAGCGTAGCAGCTAGCAGACTAACACTGTTAGTCTTCAACATTATTTTTGAAACATCTGGAAAGATGGGTAGTGGTGACGGTGGGGGATGATTGTGAGTTAGGTCTACTGACACGACATAATTGTCTTTGTTCAGACAAAGCGTTGCCTTGCACCTACAACTGGCCTTTCCAGAACAATAGTACGTTGAAGAGTCTCCAGTCTCTGCTGCAAATCTGAATTCGTCAACTTGGATTATTTTAATAGTCTCTACAGGCAGAGGAAGCACAAAAGGACGCACAAACGGACGCGGCATCGGACCTGTAATTAAATAATTTTAATTAGAATAACTGCATTCATAATTTCTCTTTGAAAGTAAAATTAATAAAGCAGATACCTACTTGTATACATGCAAAATTATAGACTGATATGTTTATAGAATGATAACATTTAATAAGAATAAGAATAAATTTATTTGTTCTTTGTTACAAAGATGTCCTTATAACTGTCACATAATTATTTTAAGGTTTATTTATGAACGTTTAATGATTAGCTACTGTTTAATCATACATTTTTGAAGTTTCTTCGTCTCTCTTAAGCAACGTTTATAAATAAAGTGGTACAATACATCTGTAATTATTTTGACAATCAGTTTTTTCCGACGGTGGTCCCCAAACTTGGTAGTTTAGTTACCTGTATTTTGGGGTCTAGAGAAAAAAAAATGAAAATGATGTGATGATAAAATAAAAATTATAATGATTTCAAACAATACGTGATGACGTTTCATTACAGACCGAGTTCATTGCACCATCTTGCTTAAGCTACGGTTACCGGGAAGAGCGGTGGCCGCCACATAGCGTCCGCTATTTACCGGCAAATGACGTCACTGAAACGTTATGTATGAAAGTAAGTTGGCGTGTTTTCTTAGAGAGCGTTTTTTGACACCGTAAAGTCAAACCCCGCTGCCATCATTTTCATGACGGCCGTCACTGCGGCTGTTAATGGCGGCCACCGCTCTTCTACGAAACTGTGGCTTTAGTCACAGGACAGGCCTGTTGGTCTAGTGGTTAGTGACCCTGACTGCAAAGCCGGAGGTCGTGGGTTCGATTCCCACCCAGGACAAACTTTGTGTGATGAGCATATTGTTTGTTCTGTGTCTGGGTGTAATTTATCTATAATATGTATGTATTTATAAATTATATAAGTATGTATATCAGTTGTCTGGTTACCATAACACAAGCTCTGCTTAACTTGGGATCAGATGGCCGTGTGTGAGTTGTCCCAAGATATTTATTATTATTTATTTATTTATTAGTCGAACATTATTATTCAAAGAATAAAAAGAAATTAACAGCTTTCTGCCAAGCTAAAACACGTAACAAGTACCATCAGGAGCCCTGAAAACTTTCGGCGCCGGGTGATTGTGACAGTCCCGATAACTTGCAATGGTACCATCCTCCTTTAGGGTCACTTTAGCCTGACAATCCATGGAGCCCTTTTTTGAACAGTACTGATTGCGGACAGACCTACCCTTTCTGGAATACGTGAAACTTTGGTACAATAGTACCGGTTTTCCCTTTACGTTGATGATTTCGTATTCACCTGAAATATTAAAGAACAGATTTTAAAGTTTGAAGTCAGTTTCGGTTTACAAAGTATTAACACATTTTTTTCTTAGGTTTTCAATAATATCCGCAACCGGGCGGCGTACTTGTATGACCAGATGTATGAACTTAAACGAAGCAAAAGGAGAATGTTAGGATCGTAACAGGTGGCGATCTGTGATTTCTGCCTACCCCCATGGGAAGGTGTGAGTTTATGTATGTGTGTTTCATAAATAAAATAGTATTTTTTTTATTATTTGGTTTATTTTAATGAATGAATTTGGTCCTTGTCTAACTTATTGTATTTACCAAGATTATAAGTGAACGAAGTGGTCTCATAAATGGAAGCGCACACTACTATGTGTTCCAATCCTTGTATACTTGCGTAATGGTGCAGCCTCTGTTGGAGATCTAAGAAATAAATAAGTACGGTGGAAAACGTAATTGGTTTACCAGTTTTGAGAACAGTTCCCATTCTTCTTCTTTTCGAGTGTATAGTAAATTGCTAAAAGAGTTGGGCCCAGTAGGTGGCCACGGGCCACGCCAATCGCGGCATCAGTGGCGTTTAGGTACTCAGAAGTGCAGCTGAACACGCCAACATATGGGGCATGGTTTGGTCAGGAGCACCGCGTTCGCACTGGGTATCGGTTGGGCCATATAATCCCCCATTGCGCTAGATTGTGCTTGCAGCGGCCTACTTGAATCCGCAGTCGATTGATTGCTTTCCAGATAGGCTACTGCAGGTCTCATCCGGGTGGCAGGTTTAACAATTCCCATTAAATTGAAACTTCACTAAGGTTGAAAATATAACTGTCACATAAGCTAATAGATTTGTCGTTCCGATGATGGCTGTGGTGGAGAAACGCCCTTAAGGTGATAAAGTAATTACGAGGTCGATTATACCTTCGAGATTGCTTATAAAGCATAGGTACTGGATAGGTTACTAGACTAGACTCCACTTCTTTTCCAAGAATGGTAGATTTAAAGGCTCCTGCAAACAGTCGCGAGACACGCGACGCGACACAAAGGCACCGCGTGTCGCACGACGAGCGGTGCCTTTGTGTCGTGCGCGATTTGCATCGCGAGTCGCGTCTTTTTGATGGAGCCTGTTTATTAAGAGTAAGTAATCTTAATAATTGTTGAGTAATGAACCTCAATGACCTATTACGAGTACTCATAGTAAGTTATTGACGTTCAATGTAAACTAGAGCAGACACCGCGGACAAATTTTTTGCGCAACATTTTGTTCAATCAATCAACTCGGCATATCGCAGTCCACTGCTGGACACAGGCCTCTCCTAGGCTGCGGCTGCGCCACAACACCCTGTCCTCCGCCTTCTGCATCCAGTCTGTCGCAGCCACCTTTTTAGGGTCGTCGGTCCGTCTAGCTGGAGGGCGTCCCACACTACGCTTGCCAATACGCAGTCTCCACTCCAGGACTCGTCTGCTCCACCGGCCATCGGTCCTTCAACAAACATGGCCAGCCCACTGCCACTTCAGCTTGCTTACTCTGCAGGCTATGTCGTTAACTCCGGTTCTTTTCCGGATAACTTCGTTTCCTGATATTATCCTTCAAAGAAACTCCGAGCATAGCCCGCTCCATAGCGCGCTAAGCGACCTTAAGTGGACCAGCCCGACTGTCAGTGTCCACGTTTCGGCACCGTATGTCATAATGGGCAGGACGCACATTTTGTTATCCCAAACTAAAGATGTGTGAGTACCGCGGATGTGAAATGTGACAACCGCGGTGTATGGAAGTTTGCTGTCCCGGACAACAGCATGTATAAATAAATATTTAAAATCCATGGGAAAAAAATGGGAATTCAAGAAAAAAAAGGGTTTATTAATCAACTATTTTAATATCTATTTCAACCGTTATATTACAATTTTAGATGTTTTTTACACATTTAATAAATGTTTTCCATTTTTATAAGGGCTCCTGCAAACAGCCGCGACACGCGATGCGACTCAAAGGCACCACGTGTCGCGCGATGAGCGGTACCTTTGTGTCACGGAGCCTTTAAAGAATTCCAACAAAATCATAGGCGATCACTTAGATACATAAGAACAGAGGGATACACAGATACTGCTGCGGCTTACAGAGGAATATTTTTGTGGAAAACAGGAAAAAACTAATAAAATTAAATGTAGAATTTAAAACAAATTACCAATACCAATCGATCAAAAGCGTAAGCAGTATTATGCGCGCTTGTACGACAAATCAATTAATACATTTAGCGCTAAACGAATTTAAAACATTGTTATATTTACTGACCTAGACTAGAGACAAGAGCAAACCTATCTCAAATAAAAAAAAAAAAATATTTAAAGATTTAATTAATTATATGTACATACGTCTCAAAGCGCAATAATAACAAAAATAGTAATAACAGCGCGATTTTGAACGTATTCAGAACAAAAGAAGAGGCAATCGCTTTCAAAGAGTTTCGTATGTCTACAACGAGATTTCCTGTAGCTTATGTCAATCTAAGGCGATGTTCACACGGATGTAAAGATATTGCGGCGGGAGTTTAACGCGCTCTGGATTTTCAACTCTCGGTGTTGAGCCAAGCATTGAAAATGCAACAGTGTTTTCCAGCGCGTCGAAAAAGCACACTTGGATTTTCAACTCTTTGCGCTAAGCGGAGCGTTGAAAATCCAGCGCGTCGTTATCGCTGACAAGATGTCACTTTATCCAGGCCCTCTGGTGTTTCTGTTCTACATAATAACTAGCTTATGCCTGCGACTTTGTCTGCGTAACATTAAAGCCTACGAGCAAACGCGTCGTATCGCATCGCCCGCCCGCGCTAGTACTTCGTTTTCGCTAAACGTTATTTCTGTCTTTTTTTTTCTTTTTGCTCCTAAGGGTCGTAGCGTGATGTTAAATAGCCTATAACCTTCCTCAAGAACGGGGCTATCAAATGCAAAAAGAATTGTTCAAGATTGGTAGTTCCAGAGATTAGCGCATTAAAATAAAATAAAACATACAAACTCTTCAGCTTTATTATGTTAGTACAGTTATGACGTATTACCTACTTATCTTTCTATGCTACAATCTATAAAGGCTCCTGCAAAAAGGCGCGACACGCGACGCGACACAAAGGCACCACTCATCGCGCGACCAGCGGCGCGAGCGGTGCCTTTGTGTCGCGTCGCGTGTCGCGCCTGTTTGTAGGAGCCTTTAACTTATCATGTAAAATTATGTTGATGTTATGCTACTGTACGTCTTTATTTAAATCTACTTATAACCTAAAATATTGTCCAAAAGCCCCCTTACACATTTTCGGTGGTGGGTGAGTGTGAATGTTATAAGCGTGCGCAAGCGTTCCGTCTTTGTTCAGCTTGAGTTTTGCTTTGCAATCCTTACTCAGCTTTTGTGAGCAATACTGGTTACAATACGACGCTCCTTGCCTCGAGAACGTAAAGTTTTTATATAAAACCGTCTTCTTCCTATTTAATACAATAACTTGATATTCATCTGAAAATATAATTAAAATAAATAAATAATCGTTTATAAAAGGGGGCACATTTACAATACGTAACTTAACAAATAAAAATGGGACCAATCTGGAAGTATGTCCTTTCAATTATAAAAAGAATTTTCCAAATCGGTTTATAAATGACGGAGTACTGAGGTAACAAACATTTAAATAAAAAATATCAGCCGAATTGAGAACCTCCTCCTTTTTTTTTTGTTGCTTCGTTGCCTGATCTAGGTTGAACCTATGCTTCAGGCTAGGTACTTATAAAATCAATCTGAATCCATTTTACAGTTAGTTCATCTATGAAACATTACATAAACTTTTATTTGCAGAATATGTTGTGTGCCTTTATTGCTAAATACAGTAGACTCCGCATATAATGACATCGAGGGGAAGTGTCAAAGCAAAGTCTTAGAAAATAAACAACTTCCTATTTTTGTTCGTTATTTAGTTTAATAGAGAGAAAAACTAAAAATTGTTTGTATCTATTAATAAATAAAAGAAAAAAACATGAGCTGACACAAAACAAACATATTAAAACATAGAATAAAAATTGTAATAAATACATACATTACATATTTTTCTTTTTTCTTAGTGTGGCATGTCGCTTATTTGTGACTGGGAAAACCGGGTGTATGACTTGAATTAACATAATACAGGGTGGCGATTAGGTTATCACATTAATTGAAACCACGCATTCAGTACATGATTCTGGACCCCGCTGCGTTGAAATTTTTCGTCAGTTATTTAAAAAAAAATTTGCTGCTCCATACATTTTTGCCTACCTACGAGGTCAAAATGTATGGAGCAGCAATTTTTTTTTATCGGTATTGTTTTGGTATCGCATGACTCAGTAAATGGGTTGTAGAGGTCAGATAGGCAGTCGCTTCATGTAAAATACTGGTATTCAGCTACATCCGGTTAGACTAGAAGCCGACCCCAACACAGTTGGGAAAAGGCTAGGCAGATGATGATGACTCTTAGGTACAAAGTAGAGATCGTATAATTTAAAACTGCACACTTCTCCCACTAAAATTTCTATAAAAACATTTCTATACAACATCAAAATAGTATAATGTGTGTAAAACTATCACCACAAAATTAATTACATTGTTGCGCGACCCCCGGGGGTCCCATGAATAAGTCACTATTTTATACTATACTAGCTTCTGCCCGCGACTTCATCCGCGTGAAATGTCTTGTTCCCCGGACCCACCCCGTTGCAAGACATCGCCTGCCCGTGCTATTACTTCGTTTTCACTTAGCGCTTTTTCCTTACTTTTTTTATTTTTGCTTGGCTTCTAAGAGTCCTAGCGTAATGTTAAATACCTAGCCTCCATCAAGAATTGGGCTATAAAATGCAAAAAGAATTTTTCAAATCCGACTGGCAGTGTCAGAGATTAGCGCGTTCAAACAATCAATAAAAAATAAAATGTGTAGGTAACTAATAGACGAAGCGCATTTTTCTTATCTTAAGAATGTTTATACCCGTCGTAATTTATAAACGAAATGTCCGATTCGAATATTTTAAAAAGGAATTTACATGTGCTTAATCACCCTTGATTATGAAACTATTTATTTGGATAAAGATTAATACCACGTTTATGAAAACACCTTCGCAAATAATGCATTATTTTCTAACAAATTTGATTACCATTAAAAAAAAAAGTTATAGTGAGCCAACTTTAAAAGATAGACATATGCTATCGCGAAGTTTTTTTTAGAACTTTTTAAGAGGAACAATTCCGTCATACACGATTGTTGCGTAACTTTAACCGTTTACGCAGCGCACGCAACGGAAGCTCTCAAAAGGAATAAATTTTCCTCGTTTTTGTAACATTTTCAGTGATGCTCCGCTCCTATTGGTCGTAGCCTTCCTCTATAAATGGGCTATTCAAAACTAAAAGAATTTTTCAATTCGAACCAGTAGCTCCTGAGATTAGCGCGTTCAACCAAACAAACAAACTCTTCAGTTTTATAATATTAGTGTAGATAATTTATATTTTATTTTAATAACCTACTTTAAAATATCTCCCATGGGACCGTATTATTTTTGGAGGAGGGTGATTATGAGGAGTCGAACACTGCAAGTGTTCCATCTTCGTTCAGAACCAGCTTGGCTCCACATCTCTGGCTCGCCCTTTGCGAACAGTACCGGTGCGAGAAGATGAACTTTGTCTCGAAAATGTGTAGTTTTGGTACAGAAATAATATTTTTCCATTAATTTCTACAATTTTATCTGAAAATGTGAAGTGACATTAGAAAAATATATAATATTATGTAGTTTGGTTTTCATTACATTTCTACCAGTCAATTCCGGGTTTTAAATCGTTTATATGCAAACAGAACAGAAGTGCATTCAGTTACATTAAATAAGAGGAATGTGTAGGATAATCTTTCAAAATTATTTTGATCAATTTTTTTACATAAAATCATTTTACATCACGCCTGTTTTACCCGGAGGGTTAGACAGAGTTGCACCTATAGTACACCCTCGTTTCGCCAGTTATGTTTAAATACCATATAATAGGGGCATGCCTATTGCCATCAACCGGGCACATATCCAGACGCCGGGCTGATACTGAGAAATTCCTAACAGAAGAACCCAATATTATTTTGCCAAACCCCGGAATCGAACATCACGCCTCACGCTCAGCAGTAGCGCTTGCGACCACTAGATTAACGAGGCAGAAATCGTTTTTCTTTTAGGGTTCCCGAAACGATCAATCGCAAATGATCAATTGCCATCAATTTCTATTATAGTAATATTGTCAATCGCTTCAATTCCACTTTGTAGACGGTCAATTTGCGCATCAATGTGTATCAGTCTCGTAAAAATTGACAATTGCAATTGATCGTTTTGGGGATCCTTTAGAAAAGACCAACAAAACGAAATCTTTCACTGGTCACTTGAAAATGTATTATATAAAGAAAAGAAAGGAAATAAAATACATTTCTTTGCTTTAAACGTGACACGTAAAGAAAAAAAAACGAGCGAACCTTACAGTAGTCGCATATGATGTGTAACATCTGACATCTCACCTTGATAATATGCAACCTTAACAGTATACAAGATGTAACATAAATAACGCACAACCTCTTAAGGGGTACTCGTCATCATGAACAACTTTTACTATGGGACCAAACCTGAAATCGCGAAAAAAAAATCTGCTGTTCCCTACATTTTGACGAGCTGATTTTTTTTTCGCGATTTCAGGTTTGGTCCCATAGTAAAAGTTATTCATAATGATGAGTACAATGAGCCCTTAAGAGGTTGTGTGTTAATTATGTTACACCTTGTATAAAAATAAACTGTTGGCTGACAGTAGGTACCAACCTCTCGGAATATGGGTTAGTACCTCGGCTTCCTGTTACACACTTCCGTCCCTTTTTACGAAATCACTCCCACAGATTGCAGGAAAGCGAGAAGAAAGCTGTTAAACGTTAAAAACAAGTTAAAATATTAATAGATATCTACGTATAAATGACAATTATAATTTTAGTCCATGATATTTTCTGTCGGCTGACATGAATATTTTCGCGAGTGGGTGGTTGTGTGATGCGTAGACGCTTGATTGCCGTCTTTGTTGAACTTTAGCTTTGCTCTGCAATCTTTGCTTAACTTCTGCGAACAATAATGACTCCACCAAGATCGGCCTTGTTGAGCAAACGTGTAATTTTGGTATAATATTAATCTCTAAGAAGTTAGAAGTTCGACGTCGTTCACACGGTATGGTCCTGTAGATTTTTTTGCACGGCTAAATGCTTACCTCCCTGAGGACTCTTTAAGGGCTTGACTAAGCCTGCTAGGACAATTATGATAATTTACACCGTAATAATAGATTTTGACAGTTTTGGTTAACTGATTGAAAGGCGTCATTATGATTTTCCGATGGTGCGTCATTGACATACCATTGGGAAAATTGATCGTATGAGGCAATCTCGTACATAATGATAAGTCGTAATATCCTATTATTTTGACATTTCTTTGACACACCATTATGAATTAGGGAGATTATGAACTTTTAGCAAAATGGTAATGGCGATGCCTTGGTATGGTTGTCAATTTGTTATAATTACCTATCATTGAAAATAGCAGGTGTGGCCCCCTGATCGTTGGATTCCAATTTGAAAGGCATGCTTTATGCTCCCATATTATACATCTATCTATAGGTATATACATATGCTAATAACAAAGCTGAAGAGTTTGTTTGTTTTTGTTTGAACGCGCTCATCTCTGGAACTCCCAGTCGGATTTGAACAATTCTTTTTGTATTTGATAGCCCAATTCTTAAGGAAGGCTATAGGCTACTTAACATTACGCTAGGGCCTTTAGGGGCCGATCAGAAAGAAAAAAAGTCAGAAAGAACGCTAAGGGAAAACAATGTAATATCGTGATGCGATGCGATGGGGTGGGTCGGGGAGACAAGAAATTTCACGCGGACAAAGTCACGGGCAGAAGCTAGTAGCAATAAAGCTTAACTAAGTTAGCTTTGCTTAGTTCACTTAGCTACAGCATAATCAGCCTATAATGTTCCCACTGCTGGGACACAGGCCTCCTCTCTTAACTACAGTGTCTGTTCAAAATAGTTCTGCAGCGGTGTAAACCGAAGTATGAAAAGATTTTGAGGGAACGTTAGCTAAGCTGCTTAGCTTAGCTAACGTTCCCTCGAAATCTTTTACGTAAGCTAAGCTTCGTGAGCTAAATTAAGCTATATTAAGCTCCGTAAGCTAAGTTAAGCATATAACGTAAATTATATTATTGTGCTGTTTGTTGTAACTGACAGGAAATACAGCTTAATAAATGCGAAATAAAATACTCCAAACTTATGAAGTAAGTATTGGTAATTGTCGCCTTCTTAGCATGTCGATGGCAAATATTGTAATAAAATAAGATAATATTGTGATTTTAATCAATAATAAGCAAAAAAATATCAGGCCCGTCACCCAGCAAAGCTAACACCATTTGCTGACGCAGACATTAGAGATCCTCACGTGTTCAAGTGGAAGTCATGGGGCGCCAAATGAAAGGTGGACCATTGTCTATAGTGGTAACAGGGTTAATATAGTAAAGACAGAAAAAAATAAAAGGTAGATAAATAATAGGGTTAGTAAAACAAAGATTCATCTAGCTTATTAATTATTTAATTTTGCTTTTATTAATTTGTTAGTGCTCTTGGTGCTTGACATCAAGCATTAGGTAATAACAATTTGAAATTTTAATGTCAAATAAGTCATTTAATTTTCTTACATTTACCGCTCTAATCTAAAACAATTGAAAATTCCGACACTATCTAAAGCTGATATCAGACGCTTAATTTTTTGTTCATTTTTAGGATTCCGTACCCGAAGTGCCAAACGGATCTCTATTACTAAGCCTTCGCTGTCCGTCCGTCTGTCTGTCAGCGGGCTATATCTCTTGAACCGTAATAGGTACACAGTAGAAATTTGCACAGATTGTGTATTTCTATTGCCGCTATAGCAACAAATGATAAAATAAAATAAAGTTGAAAATTAAAGGTGGGTATAAAAAACGTGTTTTATAAACTGAAGTATTTTTTAAAAGTATGTAGTGTTAAATATTGTACGGTGCGAGTCCGACTCACACTTGGCCGGTTTTTGTCTGTCATTCAGCATTTCGCTCAAAGTGAAACGTCTGAACACAAAATTAATTAAAAGTGAAAAATACAATTTATTAGTGAACCGACCCAACGATGCATGTTGGGTTTGGGTACTCAGCTTCTTTCATTTGAGCTGCAAGTGATCGAAAAAATAAATTAAGTGAGCAAACGAAGTAATTCATTTGTATGTAATTTTGTCGGTGTCAAGTAAACATGGAATTAACGCATTAAAGGGCTACGCATTATACGGCTAACAGTAATAACAATAAAACTTCTATTGTGTCTCTTTAGAGCCTGTGTCCACGAGACGGTTTCTAGCCGGCCCGGCATCGGCTCGGCGCCGGTTTTGTATGGAGATCCATACAAGTCTGTACATGAAGCCGGCGCTAGTGCCGACCCGACTCGGGGCCGTGCCCGGCACGCAGTCTTGTATGGCAGTCTAGAGCCACCGACACATTACTGTGTCATGTTGTGTCGTGACGCGGGATACACCAATCAAACGAATCTGTTCAGGACTACGTCAAATCAAACGAGTTTTGATTGGCTAACACTGTGTCAGAAGGCGTCACGACACAACATAACACAGTAATATGAATCCGGCTTAGTGTGTTGACGATTGTTTGTTGACGAAGTCGGGTGTATGCACAGCGCAACTGATTGAGGCCGGCCTAAAGCCATCAACAAACCGGGTTAAAACCGTGTACGTGGACAAGCTTAAACGACGCTGGGCCGGTTCTGTGCCGGGTAGAAACAGTGCTCGTCGAGACAGGCTCCGAGTGTCCCGCAAAGTGACAAACGAACATTCACTCGAGTGAACAATTCACTCGGCTGAAGCGTCTGATATCAGCTTTAACTCCGCGAACTCGAATTTTGGCGTTGAAAGCCACGATTCTACAAAAAAAAAAAAAAAACACCTCACAGTCTGCTACCTATAGATTCCATCAGAAGCTTTGTAAAGTGATGGTGGCAGATGATTGTGGTCAGTGACAGCTTGAAGAATACTGCCATCTTCACCTAAAGTGAGCTTTGCTTTACATCCCGTAGAAATTTTCTTAGAGCAATACCGGTGTCTAAAGTTTGAGCCCGATTTCGAATATGTATGTTTTTGGTAAAGTATAACATCCTTGTTGCGAACTTTTATTGTTTCATAAGTATCTGGAAAAACAAATCGTGCATCATAATTGTGTTACATAGTCATGGACACTAAACTTATCCATCCACGCGACCATTTGGTTCGAGTGGTACCTACAGCCGTCGACAAGGAGTCTACCCCAAAACTAGAAAATGTTTTTTGAGAATCTATTTGTATATGAAAGATATATATCCATTTTATTTACTTCATAATTACATTTCACAAACTAATAGTATTTAATATTAATATGTTGGCTAGTAAGAAAAAGCTTATAAAAGGCTTCAAAAAATTAATCCATATAATTATCAAGTTTTTGACTAGTTTCCAAGAGGCGGCTGTCACTGATTTTTACCCCCTCATAAAAGTTGATTAAAGTTAAGTAATGATTAACATCTGGATAACCATGCTTTTTTGACGTTTAAACATCTCTTAAATAAAAACAACGTTATCGTAATTTTCCGTATATACGAGAACTAAGCTACTAAATTTTATCTATTTTCGTATGGCTATGCAAGTGAAATATTATATTATCAATTCGCCGATTAGTCTGATTACTAAGCACTTATTTTAAATTTCATAAACATCCATAAACAGTCATCAAAAAATTTATCCACATTACAATCAAATTTTCGACTAGTTTCCAGGAGGCGGCTGTCACTGACTCTTAGGTCATAATTTGCTGTATATATATACAGGATAATTTTAAAAGGAGTGCGAATATTTCAGGAGATAATCAGGTGCATAAAACTGGACAACTTTCCACAAGGAACATAGGTCGAAATCTTAAAACTGAAAATCGACTTTTCATACAGTGACTGGTCACGTGACTTATTTTTGTATGTGAAGTTAAATTTTATTTTTTAGATTTCGACCTATGTTCCTTTGGGAAAGATGTTCAATTTTATGCACCTGATTACCTGCTAAAATATCCGCACTCCTTTTAAACTTATCCTGTCTAAATAATATATATGTACAGCAAATTGAAACTAAGTTTTATGTATTTTTATTTCTTTCTATAGAACTTTAGGGATCCGTAACTTTTGGACTCCTTCTCCACTTTCCACTTGCAAAAGTTAGCTGGCCATCAGGTATAGCCGAATTCGTCAATAGCATATGGACTAACCGATACCCCAAAAAATTGCCACTATAAAAAATCGCCCATATAGTGCTTCCGGAACTTCTTATACAGTCAGTCTCAAAAAGATGATAAGATCTCCGGTGTCTCATCGAGGCGTCAGCAGAATTCGGCAGAGTAAGGGCTCCCACACAAAACTGCGAATTCGCATTGCATCGCAGTTTTGTGTGGGAGCCCCAAGGGTTAACCCTTAGGGCTCTCACACAAAGCCCCGATGCGGCGTGAATTCGCAGTTTTGTGTGGGAGCCCTTGACCTGCTGAATCCGCTGAAGCAAAAAGGTGTCCCGGGGTTCAAAGAGTTAAACGTTGTTATATCATCCTCTACTTTCGCGACACGTCGGTAGAGCGACTCCCTCGCAACATTTTTTCCTGGTAGCTATGTTCTCTTTGGTACAGTATTTTAGGTATAAAGAGTAACATTTTTCGACACTCAGGCGTACATCGCGAGACTTTTATTGTTTCTCATTTTCCTTACATTGAGCCACTTTATACATAATTTCAATGTGTTTACGGATCGTGTCTTTCATTTCTTCCGGTCGTCTCTCCACTTGTGAGATGACAGTTTTGGCTTTTATTTCATATGCGCCTTTTCTTATTGCTCTACATACTGAAGCTCCGGATAAAGCCAAGGTACTTAAAAATAAACTTTCGCATACTTTGACAGGTTTTTCGTTCACCAAAAAGATGTAGTTAAAGCTAACTTCTGTTGATGGATATCCATACTCATCACAGCGCAGGTGGCGTCTAACAACTGGTTCCTCAGACACTCTTGATAAAATAAACTGCCTGTGTGAAATTCGTGCCTTGTCCAATATATTTCTTAAATATTCCTGGATTCTTTATTTACATTTTCGTAGTACTTAAGTTTGCAAGAACAAACTGGTCCCATTGTTATATATTTTGTGGAATTTGTATTATTTTGTACAGAAACAGTCGAGGATGGATGTGTTGTTGGGGCCATTTCGTTTAAACCTTCACTATTGACATCTTCAACGTCTGAATCATCTAAATATATACATCTGTATACAGAAACTTCGTCAGTATCGTGATCTATTTCAGAAACCTGTTCAGGTTCTATGAAAAATAATGTTTTTATAATATCGTGTTGAGATTTCATTTCACTTTTATTGCAGCGGTGCAGTGAGCACCGCTGGCCTGGACTGGATGATCCTAGAATTAAAACAATTAGTATTTGTTGCCGAAGCTGATGTTAATTATTAAGTTTTAAAGAACCATCCAAATAACGTTACCGTATTCATTAACCCGTTATGAAAAGGTCACCTACTGATTTTGCTATAAAAACCACGCTTATCAAACGGTTAAATGTCACTCTTGAGAGATCAAGAGTGACTAGTAGTAGTAGTAGTAGTGTATATAGGGATAACAATTGCCTTTTTTAGACAATTAACCGAGAGGTTAATTGTCTAAAAAAGGCAATTGTTATCCCTATATATAAATCTGGAGACAAGGACTTGGTTAATAACTATAGGCCAATATCATTACTCCCCTCAATCTCGAAAATACTTGAGAAAATCATAAACAATAGGCTGGTTAACTACCTGGAAAAAAACAACCTCTTGTCACCTGCGCAATTTGGCTTCAGAGCCAAATTATCCACAGCTGATGCGGTGCATAGCCTGACCGATTATGTCTCAGAAGAGCTAGACAAAGGGAACCAGGTCCTGGGAGTCTTCCTTGATTTAGCGAAAGCCTTTGACACCGTTTCTGTTTCTGTGCTACTTAGAAAATTAGAGGCCATAGGAATAAGGGGAACGACGCTGACATTACTTGCTGACTACTTAGACGACCGATCCCAATGTGTTCAGATTGACGAGTTTACGAGCGATGAGCAGAAAAATACTGGATTTGGTGTCCCCCAGGGGAGTATTTTGTTATTATATCACCCTATTCCTGGTTTATATTAACGACTTGTGTAACCTTAATATCAAGCACGGCAAAATCATATCATATGCTGATGACACGGCACTAATTTTTTCAGCTAAATATAGTAGCGAATTATATAAAAACGCTCAAATCGGTTTTAATACTATCACTGATTGGCTCCAAAGCAACTTACTAACATTAAATGCTGACAAGACAAAATATATGCATTTCTCCATGCGCAAGTCGCAACTTAACACTACTAGCTTCAATATATGTGCTCATCAATGTGCTAACCAGTCAGTTAACGATTGCAATTGTCCTGATATCCTTAAAACCTGTACTATTAAATACCTCGGGGTTATAATTGACGACACTCTCTTTTCGGCATCATATTGAAAGTCTGGTTAAAAGAGTGCGCAAATTAATATACGTATTTAAAAAAATACGAAATTTTGCAGATCCTAAATTAATCACACAGGTTTATTTCGCCCTTTGTCCATCTGTAATTAATTACTGTATCACCTCATGGGGTGGCGCATCAAAAACAATCTTGCTTCCTCTTGAAAGAGCTCAAAGAGCAATTTTAAAGGTATCACACTTCCATCCCTTTTTCTTTCCCACAGATCAGCTATATAAATCCTGCAACGTGCTGAATGTGCGTCAGCTTTTCATTACTCATTTAATATTAAAACAGCACACCATGCTCACGTACAATGCTGACAATACTAACAAGAGACGGAATGATATAGTATGCATTTCTAATGTTACCTCCAAACATGCCTTTGTGGAAAGATTCTTTTTATTCTTAGGTCCATTTCTGTACAATAGATTAAATAGAAAACTAAGTATATATAAGCTAAATTATTTTAGCTGTAAAAAATCTGTAATTACCTTTTTACAACCTCTGTCTTATGAACAGACAGAGGATCTACTTGTTGTTTGCAAGTAAACTGCAAGCACGCTGTTTTTGTTAATGTATGTTTTAATTTTATTACTTTACTATTCACTTGATGTTAATTTATTTGTTTTTAAGTAGGTATTAATGCACCTTGTAGCCTGAAACACAGGTTCAACCTAGTTCAGGCAAAAAGGAACTGTGCTCTATTATAACTGGTCGATATATATTTTTTTGTAAATGTGCCCCTTTTTATAAATAAACGATTATTATTTATTTATTTATTTACTCTAAATATAAAAAAAAATATATTTTATTAAAGTAAATTAATATTCAAGGGCAATTGCTGTTCATTATTTTCAATCGGTAGTGTTCCTTGACAACATTTAATAGTAATAAATTGCTACCTGTCTCTTCTAGAAACCATAGGTTATAATTTTGTAAAAAGAGTTAAAATAAAATATATTAAAAAGTTAATCAAAATGAATTTATTTCTACAATTATCTGTACTTCTGTCTATACCTTTTATATTCTTCCATATCTCTTCTACAATTTTTTTTTTGTACATATTTTTTGTTTACTGTTTATACAAAGTGCTCATGTTGTATTTTTATTAAAGGTGATCTCTAAAAATACTTAACCTATTACAAAAATGTTTTCACTGCTTTAAAGATACAATATACTCGAGTGACAGAGGAAACTTTTTATGCCAGAGAAATGCACGGTTCTTGTGGGAATCACTATGGGGGTGCAACCATGGGGCATATCTAGCAAATAATAATGTATTATTATTTACAGATTATCGTCAATTGTGTCACTTGCGAGCGGTTTGAACTGTAAATTATACTCGGTTTTCAAGATATGTCGATATAGCCACTTCTTTGCAACGTTATGTTTTGGTATGTCCTCTTTGGCACAATATTCTAGATACAAGGAATAAAATTTGGCTACTTTCAAGTGTTTGCCGATGTACAGTTCCCGCTCAAAATTTTGCTCAGAACGAGTCACATTTTCAAACATGAGATCAATGTGTCTACGAACCGTATCTTTTCTTTCTTTTGGTGTTAAGTTAATCGCTGGCAATTTTAACCGTATGTCTCCATGTGATATGCCCATTCTAGCGTTTCTTAGTGCTGTTAATACTACCTTTCCAGAAGGTTTTACAAACTCTAACGGGTTCTTCGTTTACCAAAAAAGTGTAGCTTAATGTAACCTCTCTTTTAAGTGGCTTTCCAAGAACCCGGCGTCTACGAACTGGCTCTTCAGACACTCTTGATACAAGAAACTGCTTCTGTAAGGTCCTGGTCATATCATGATATTTCTTAAAGATACTCCTCCTGGTTTCCTCATTTACATTTTCATAGCACTTAAGCTTACAAGTGCAAATTGGTTTCATTATTTTTTGAAAGCTAGCTTTTCCCCCTTTGTTTAAGGTTCCTTTTTTTGAATACTTTCGTCTAGAAGCAGTCGATGATGCATGGGGTTTAGGTTCCACTAAGTTAGTTTTCTTGCTGTTAGCTCTTTGTGATAAACCAGCATTAATAACGTCGCCATTGTCTGAACAGCTGTCTACAGGCACTTTATCAGAGTTTTTATCTTCTTCAAAAACGTGTTCAGGTTCTAAAATGAAAATCAAATTATTGTTGATTTGTTGAGATTCCGTTTCACTTTTAATATCTGAGCTGCCAAATGAAAACCGCTGATAGGATCTCGAACAACCTAGAATTAAAACAATTAAAGGAATAATCAGTTATTGTTACCGTAGTAGTAATATTAATAAATTACATCGGAGGGGTGCTGACTTGCCGTGAATGTTGACGCACTTTCATGGCAAAAATTGGCTATATCAGTCACCTGAGGGCACACCAGCGATGTCATCAATAGGCAGATCCAAGTCGCTGTGGCCAGGATCATATACAGGGTGTCCGGTAATTAATGGATAACCTTGCGATAGCATATAATAGACCCTATGGCCGTTCTAAAAAAAATACAAAATAAAATGTATATCCCAAGTAGTAAGTACCTAGGATATCATTTTTTTAGAAAAAAATTCTGTGTAATTTCTAGTCACATTATTTATTGCCTCTCTGTCGACGGCATAGTCAACGTACAATATTATAACAACAGATAACCGATGGAATTCATTCATTTGTGGTTGTGGTGATGAAAAATGTAAAAAAAGTTAGTATTCTTTTTCAAAAAAATCTTAGTTATTACTTGGGATATATTTTTTTTTGTATTTTTTTTAGAACAGCCATAAGGTCTGTTATATGCGATTTCAAGGTTATCCATTCTTTACCGGACACCCTGTATATATATATACATATATATATATATATATATATATATATATATATATATATATATATATATTAATAAATTGAACAAATCTTTCAAATAAAGTTTATCGTATTAATGAAATCGGAAATCGCGAAAAAAAAATCAGCTGTTCCGTACATTTTATGTTCGCATAACTAGTCAAAATGTAGGTAACAGCAGTTTATTTTTTTGCGGTTTCAGATTTGGTCCCATAGTAAAAGTTGTTCATAATGATGATTACAATGACCCCTTAAGAGGTTGTAGCGTTAATAATGTTGTTTATATACGTTGAGGTAGACTGTCAGTCGAACTGAATGCAGTTGAATACAAGTATTCAGGTCATATTAATCGATATTGCTTGCGCTTTTCGAACGGAAGACTGGCCTCTATATTATATTGTCATATTTAAGGCGCAGGAAAAAGGGAAATGGCGTGAGTGTATGTATGTATGTATTTAAACAGCAATCACCAAGAACTATAAAGTTAGATTTATAAAATAATTAAAACATTTTTTTATTCTAATATTTATAAATGTAATTTAGAAGTGTATATATTATGCAATATAATAATATACGAAATAGTAATAATAACCATTTATTTCAGACCATACATTCCTTTTTGTTAGTAAGAACAACTATTTAATTTAAAAACTATTGTTAGTACATACAGTTTGACAGATTAATTGATTGTTAATAATAGATTATTTATTACTAAAATTGTTACATATTTTTAGATAGTTACTGTTAAGCTTTGTTCTTTGCATATCGGTCGAAGCATTTTTGGTAACGTTTCTTAATGTACTAAATCGTTTTTCATTCTTCTTTATTTCCGATAACCACTAAATAACTACTTACTTTTGTAATAAAAAAACTTGTGTGGGGTAGGTACCTACTGCACAGCTAATAAAAAGTGTAAAATAACTTTAATTTCGGAATTCTTTGGCAGAAAACCTAATTATACGAAGTTCCTAAATTAAAGCCGTATCTCACTATGTAGTTTTTTTTTTTTGTAAAAAAGTTTTTTATTTTTCACTTTTTATCTGTGGTACCTACCCCTTATAAATTCGTGTATTACTACTTGCTATATATATAGCAGTATCAGAGAGTTACAACATCATTAACATACACAAATTAGATTAAATACGTATTATTGAAGCTCACTCTAAAACTGCTCAAACAAAGTTAATAAAGTACAGTGTGAGTCTTCATCATGTACACATATTGAAATGAGGGAAACTCTGCTAAATTTTATCGATGAAAAAGAAATTATAAAAGGGTTTCTCTGCTAAAGTTTTGTACGTAGCCGTGTGCGTGACCTTTCTTTAACAGTTGATAGGAAATGTTGTGATTGAGTTATAAACGTGGTATTTTTACTTTTAGAAAGCTAATACGCTGTAGAATAATTTAAAGTAAAAAACGTTAGATGCAGAGGTATTTTATTGAGAAATTTTACAATTATTGTAAAAATTTATGAAAAAATACCCGATTTTTGTTAAAAAAAAAACACCTTAATTCTCATTTGAGGACGGGTAGAAACCCGTCCTCAAATGAGAATTAAATAAAAAATTAAGGAAAAAATAAAATAAATAACAAAGTAAATTTAAAGGAGAACCCTTAAATTTATATTTTATGAAGACGCCCTATTCTTTCCAATCTTTACTGAGTTTATTTCATCGTGTGGGATAGATCGTTTAAAGTTATACCGTTTTGTTTACACGGTGGTCACAGCAGCAAACAAGAATTTAAAAAATATTATAATTTTTTTTCTTTCCATAAAATTAAGCATTGTTTCTCATTTCAATATGTGCACATGATGAAGACTCACACTCATGTGGTAACAAACGAAAAAAAAAATCATTTAAATCAGCCCAGTAATCACGGAGAAATCTGTAAACATACCTACATGGAAAAAAAAACACAACCTCCTCCGTTTTTTGTAAAGTCTGTTAAAAAAATACATAATTTTGACTATTATCTAAAGAGCAGTATTTTATACAAACATTTACATAAACTTGGATTTAAAAGTAACGAACTACATACAAATTCACAACAAATCAAATAAAACGAGCAATGCAAAATTAAAAACTAAGTACAAAAAAAGTAAATAAGCTTTCAATAGCAACTATGATAGAAACTGTATTTCGTTACATAATAATAATGAACATGAAGTCTCAATATTTTTTCTTTTTTTTAAACAAGTAAAAATATTAAAAAAAAAACCTTTTAGACTCGATGTCTTTTAGAATTGAGTTGAGCTTATTTTACTAACTACTAAACAATATTGTAGCTGCTTTTAACTTCAAATATACCGTTCCAATACTCGTTCCGAGGAACGTTTATTTGTATGCAACCAGACAGTGTTTCTAACTTTAAACGAACAAATTGTGTTCTGTTTTCTACAGCCCTCCGCAAACTGGCGGGTGCAATCAGCTCCTTATTTTGAATCATATTCCACCGGAGAATTTCTCAGGAAAATTAAATTTTTTTAATCGTTTTTTCGGTTACTATTCCTTTATTTCAATGTAAAATTATATTCTCTGTACGCAGCAATCCATATACAGTGTGAGTCTTTATAATGTGCACATATCGAAATGAGGGAATCTATGCTTAATTTTATCGACGGAAAAAATGTAAAAAAAAATCTAAATATTTATTTATATTTTTTATGGATTTTTAAAAAAAATTGTTTGCTTTTGTGACCCGAGTGTATACAAAACTGTGTAACTTTTAAACTAAACGATTTATCACGATGAAACAAACTCTATAATGTTTGGAAGTAATTAGGTGTCGTCATAAAATAAAAATTATGGAAAAAAAATAGCCACATTTAAAAATAAACATTTTTGTTTGGCAAAAATCTGATTTTTTTTCATTAATTTTTACAAAAATTGTAAAATTTCTCAATAACATGCCCCCATCACCTTCTTTTTTTATAACTTTAAGTTATTCTTCATTGTATTAGGAACCTAACGGTAAAAATTGCATGTTTTTAACTCAACCCCAACATTTTTTATCAAATGTCAAAGAAAGGCCCAACGCATAGCTACGCACATTGTTTAGCAGGTAGATAAACTTTTTTTTGTTAACTTTGTTGTGAATGCGCGCGGGTCGTTTCAAAGATGGCACTCCGAACGCGGAATCGTATTGTTCTCATAAGGGTGGTTTGTTTGGGATGATAATTAATGCAAAAGAGTTCAATTGAAACCCATTTATTATTAAATACAAAATTTAATGCATCAGGTTCTCAAAATGTCCACCTCGTTGTTGTAAACACAAAGCCGCGCGAATTAGAATTTGGTGTGTCGCTCTCCTTATCATTTCGGGATCATTGCGAATATCATTCGCACAGTTTATTATGCGGTCACGCAAATCGGCCTCACTGTTGATGGGGGTACTGTAGACGCGTTGCTTCATGGTCCCCCATAGGAAATAATCAAGGGGCGTCAAATCGGGTGAACGCGCAGGCCACCCTACAGGTCCTTGCCGGCCGATCCATTTGTCATGATAATTTTCGTTTAAAAATCTTCTTACATTTGTAGCGTAATGGGCAGGACATCCGTCCATCTGAAGAAACATCCTTTGACGCACAGCCAGTGGGACATCTTCCAATAACTGAGGCATATCATCTCTCAATAGACTTAAAAATCTTTCACCAGTCAACGTTCTCGGCAATATGACTGGTCCAATCAACATGTTATCGATAAGACCAGCCCAAACATTTATCGAAAATCTTTTTTGGAAAGTAGATGACCGTTTCAGTTTCGGGTTTTCACCTGCGCGGCACCATCTGTGTAAATTTCGACAGTTAGTAATACCGTCTCTAGTGAATGTCGCTTCGTCCATCCATAGTATTTTTCTTGGAAAGTTTGGGTTTGCTCTGGTTTTTCTTTGAATCCATGTGGACATCACACACCTTGGACGCCAGTCTACGTCTTCATGTAGATGTTGCACCCTTTGATAGTGATAAGGATGCAATCCTTCTTTCTTTAAAATACGCCACACTGATTTTTGGGATATTCCGTGACGAAGAGCCAGTCGTCTAGTACTTATGGATGGATCAGCAAACAAATCACTTAATACTGCTTGTTCAGTAGCCGCATCAATAATTACTTGAGGTGGCTCGCGACGATCTCTACTTGATCCAAGTCCAGTGATCGACAACCGTCTGTGAACTTCCTGGAAGTTTCGGGCAGATGGCACTGGTTGCCTGTTAGGATACGCAGCTATGTAAGCCGCGCGCGCAGCTCTGGCACTTCCTTGTCCCACTCCATAATAAAAATGTATGTCGGCGATGTGTGCCGGGGAAAATTCACTTAAACGCGGCATCATGTAGCAGCGAACGAAAGTTATGAAAGTCCAGCGAACGAAAGTACCGAAACACATGTAGCAGCGGCGAATAATTCGGAGCGACTGCCAGTCTGACATCTGTCATAATTCAAGTTCCTTTGGCTGGCCCTACCTCCCCGACCTGCGCACATTCAAAAGAAAGTTTATCTACCTGCTAAACAATAGCTATGCGTTGGGCCTTTCTTTGACAGTTGATAAAAAATGTTGGGGTTGAGTTAAAAACATGCAATTTTTACCGTTAGGTTCCTAATACAATGAAGAATAACTTAAAGTTATAAAAAAAGAAGGTGATGGGGGCATGTTATTGAGAAATTTTACAATTTTTGTAAAAATTAATGAAAAAAAATCAGATTTTTGCCAAACAAAAATGTTTATTTTTAAATGTGGCTATTTTTTTTCCATAATTTTTATTTTATGACGACACCTAATTACTTCCAAACATTATAGAGTTTGTTTCATCGTGATAAATCGTTTAGTTTAAAAGTTACACAGTTTTGTATACACTGGGGTCACAAAAGCAAACAATTTTTTTTAAAAATCCATAAAAAATATAAATAAATATTTAGATTTTTTTTAACATTTTTTCCGTCGATAAAATTAAGCATAGATTCCCTCATTTCGATATGTGCACATTATAAAGACTCACACTGTATGTAAATAAAACAGCTATAATTAAAAAATCAGCAATGGATGTTGAAATACTCGGCGGCTGAAGGCTCGCTACGCTGTCGTTCGCTACGCACGTTTTGCCACGGTAACGATACATTGCGTGTGAGGTAATAAAACAAATCAGGTTTATTGGATTCCCATAACGTTCCTGAAATAATTTCATGAACCGGTCATCTTAGTATGATATACTGAATTCACCCCATCAGTTTGCGGAGGGCTGTCCCTTACACCCTGTAAAATTGAAGTGTCTGGTTTGTAATGTCAAAATAACAGCTTTTTACTAAATACATATGAAAGTTTATACGGTACTACAAAAAAAAAATATTTTTGAAATTTTTGTTTGTCTGTCTGTCTATTTGTTCCGGCTAATTTCCGAAACGGCTGGACCGATATACTTTTATTTTAGAAAGATAATAATTAGGGTTCCGCGCAAAAAATTTGAACTCATGAAATTGTGAACATAAATAATAACTCTGGATCTACCAGTCGGATTCGAAAAAATCTTTTTGCATTCGCTAGCCCAATTCTCTACGATGGTTATAGGCTATTTAACATTGCGACCCTTAGGAGCCGAGCAAAAAGAAAAAAAAAGAGTTTTTATTAAAATGTGGCTGTTACTTTAGTATAATTATTGTGTATCTTACGACTTCTACGCGAACTAAGTCGCGGAGCACAGCTGGTTAAGAAATAAATGTCTTAAACCACATAATAGGTTTGGGCTGTTTTGAACTAAATCTCTTAGGTTCTTTCGACTTCGACGCTAAAAAGAATAACACTGCACTTTACACTCTGCAGTATTTACCATCAGATGTACGAACAAGTCTAGGAGGGGGATGGTTATGGTCCGTTCTAGCATATTCTATTTCCCCATCCACGTCAAGTACTAACTTAGCTTTGCACTTGTTGGTAACTTTCTTAGAACAAAAGTGGAGACGATACGGCGGCCCTCGCTTGGAAAACGTATGCTGTTTGTACAGAACCACGGTCCTCCCATTGAGAACTATCATCTCATACGGTCGGTACGGTACTGCAAAAAAAAGCTAGGTTAAAATGCTGCTGGTAATATTATGCTGATAACATGAAAGAAAAACATCGTGAGGAGCCGTTTTTTTTTTTTGGGTGGGAAATCATCGAATGACTTCTTCCGCTCTGTCAGACTTTTACTGACTAAAACCCACCCGTGTTCCTTCAATAGCCTGTGCTGGGGCATTGTGAGGAACCCTGGACTTTTAGTTAATATAAGTCGCATTGATCACCAGGTTTGCTCAAGACGAGTTGGCGAAACCCGCCTTGAGTAAGCGTGGTGATCAATGCTCGTGCCTTCTCTATCTGAGAAAAGGCCTTTGCCCTACAGTGTGACAAAATAATAGTAGGTATTATTTTTTACTTATTAATATGGAAATGTAAGATTGATTTTAGTCACTTATAATGTATTTATTGAAAAAAAAAACTACACCTTTTACAATTAGGTACCCTTTTATTTACAAACGTTGCTTAAAGTTAATAAGAGACCCTTTAACGTCAAAAAAATTGTGGTTAATGAGACGTTAATAATTAGGATAAAACCCTTAGTTCACATTTTTACAACAGGGCTCGCAGCTTCCTGCCTCAGTAACTTTTATAGTTATGTTATATTTTATTGAAAAATGATTTAAACATTCAGATCCAGCGTTTAACTGGTATCATTAGTTATTTTTAATAACATGGATTCTCTCACATAAAATCTTTTTCTGCAGTTGGTACTTTTCATCAGTGTTGGAGGTGGATGATATCTGCCCATATACAAGATGTAACATAAATAACGCACAACCTCTTAAGGGGTCATTGTACTCATCACAATGAACAACTTTTACTATGGGACCAAACCTGAAATCACGAAAAAAAAATTTGCTGTTCCCTACATTTATGTTCGCATGACTCGCCAAAATGTAGGGAACATCTGATATTTTTTTCCAGATTTCACGTTTGGTCCCATAATAAAAGTTGTTCATAGTGATGAAAACAATGACCCCTAATATAATAATAATAATAATTGCCACACAATTCCTAATACATACCTACATACATAAACTCACGCCTTATTTCTATGGGTGTAGGCAGAAACTACAGAACGCCAACAGAATTCAGAACACATAAAATTAATTCAAAAATAAAAATATTTTACTAAAAATGTAAACCATCTAAGTTTCTTAAACACAATACCTACATGGTCGTGCACTTCATTATGTTTTCTAGTTACAAACTATTCACTTTTAATTCCAGCTGTCATTAACGAAATCGAAATATTTAAGCTATCTCTAAGTATAACTAGATTCTAGTACCATCTCCATTTCTATATCCTAAAGTACTTTCCATCGGAAGATTGAATGATTCTCGGAGGAGGATGATTGTGTTCTGTCACCGCACTCTTTATCGTCCCATCCTCATTCAGAGTGAGCTTGGCCCGACAATTCTTCCCTCTCTTGGAGGAACAGGCCTGGTAACGAAACGAAGGACCACATATCGAAAATGTATAATTCTGGTAGAGAACAACTGTTTTCCCGTTAAGATTCACTGTGTGTGGTATCCCTGTCAATTGAAAAATGATAAGTAAGTATAACTTATGTAGATAAAGTAAATGAATAATAAAATATTGCTTGTTACGGTACTTCGCCACCAACTCGCAAATAAAACAAAACAATCAGTTTCAGGTAAATACCTACAATTTATTCACAATATACTTCAGTGCAACAAAAATGAAGGAAAGAGAACTTTTGCATTCATAAAATTGTTAGTAACATAAATTATAATACACTAAGAGCTAATTTCACCAAATGTTCGTAAATCAGCCATTAAAATTAACATCGATGTTAATGATATTTCCGTTCCACCAGAAAAAAAATAACACCACATTAAGAAACCTGCCGTTAGGATGTATCATTCACTCTTATATCGATCACTTGTCAAAGCAACCAAAATAAAAAGTCGCAATGACACATGTCAATGTTCACTGTCAATGCATTATTTTAGCTAGCCGTATAGTGTACACTCGCGTTTTTCATTTCGATAATTTTGACAGCTGATTAAATATCGGTTCGTAAGTTAACAGGCCTCTAGGGCAGCATTTAAATTTAAGCCTGATCTACATTTAGTCATGATTTAGCGCATGGTGAAACGCTCGCTACTCATATGTCCCGTTAACATATTTACAGAAGATTAAATGAACTAACACAACATAGGCACATAATGTAGAACTAAATGTGTAGTTGTGAAAAGAGGTGAATCCGCAAAGGTAGCCAGCGAAATTCTAGTTTTTTTTACAATTTGCAGGTCCCGTGTCAGGTTGTATCTTGATAAAAATATGATTCGTGACTATAACAAATATGTATTTACATAATTATAACCATAAGAATCATCAATACATCTCTATGAGTTAAGATTTGTTCTAAAATATCATGATTTCCGAAATTATGAAAAAATGCATATTTGCATAATTAATGCAATATTTTAGAACAGATGTAATCAAGACCACCGTAACCAAGATAAGCTAAAAAATACTTTACACCTACAGGCACAGCCATACACTGACATACACACACGTGCACACCTCACACACCGAGAGCTGCTAAATGATTGCTTTTGTTTTTTTCTGAAACTCTATTTTATAATAGCATCATCATTGTTAAGCTAGCACTGAGGGAAGAGTGAGACAGCTCCAACACAAGTACTATTGTAACTTACTGGGGCTGCCTTAATTTATGTATGTCACAATGATTAAGTTGAAATAAATATTTTTGTATTTGTATTTTGTATCATATCCCTACATAAAACCCATCAACAATCATGAAAGTTTGCGGTGTGGATGCCTGTGCCACAGATTACCAGATAAATCACTCCATACAAAATTTTCAATACCTACTGCTATAATAGCCTACACCTTCGAGTCGCTAGACGCTGCGAACGAAAATGCCTTACAAGCGTAAATTGAGTTTTGCTTTGAAGCTGTGCGCTGCTGCGTCACAGCTGCGTAGTTATTGTGAATTGCCAGGGCGGACTCTTTCGATAAAGATGTCAGTAGGTACTAGGTATATTTGTAGTACACTTTATGAAATAAAATAAAATGCTTTTTATTGTTTTAGCATGTTTAATTGTTAAAAATACTTATGAAAGACCGAGGAATATTTTTTATGCGCTAAGTAACTATTTAGTATTCTGTGACCACACCCCGAAACTGCAATTGTAGGGGGAAGTCCCGTAACGCCGGACGGCACCTACCGCCGGACAGTCGTACTATCTTAGCAAGTATAAACCTGTTCGATTCGAACTACTAGTGAAAGGGGCGCGGGGCGTGCATAGCTACAGGATCACGCGCCGCAGCTCGCCAGTGACGCGCAAGGCCGCAGCGGGAGAGGGTGTGTGTTGTTTTTGGCGGGAACACGCGGCGTCACGTAAGATCTACGTAAGTAGTTCTGGCATATTTTTGCATTTATATTTTAATGGTAATCGATAATTGAAGTAGCATTTGATTATTATCAGTAAACCGATAGAATTTTATTTGATTTTTGAAACTATTTCGCTATGTACTACCTAATGTACCATATTGTCTGTCCCTTAGTACCGGACACTAAGTCGTCCCCTAGTACCGGACAGTGATTTCTTTTTTATTTCTTGTAACAGTTAACGTAATTTAATTTATTTATTAATTTTTCTTTTAAGGCATAGACAAAAGAAGTGAAACGAAATGGAAAACAAGAAAAAGAAAGGATCGTGGGAGCCACAGAGCTTGCAAACAGCTATTGATAAGGTTTTGTCCCAGGAAATGAGTGTAAGACAAGCTGCAATGGTTTATCAAGTTCCTAAAAGCACTTTACAAGACAAGCTTAAAGCATTAAAACGTGGAGACGAAGTGTCGATGAAGCCAAAGTTGGGTAGGTTCACTAACACCTTCTCAGAACAGTATGAACAAGTCTTGGTAGAACACGTCAAAGATTTATCTAACAGATGTATGCCGCTCATGAAAAAAGAGTTTTTGAAGTTAGCCTACGACTTAGCTGAAGAAATGAAGATCCCTCATCGATTTAATAAGGAGAAAGGAAGTGCTGGTAAACATTTTTACTACGACTTCATGCGAAGGCATTCTGACATTTCGCTGAGAACACCAGAATCGACAAGCATGATGCGCGCTGTTGGATTTAATAAACCACAAGTCGATTTATTTTACGATAATCTTGAAAGACTGATGACACAATACAAATTCCCACCCTCAAGAATTTACAACTGTGACGAAACTGGTGTCAGTTGCGTACACAAGCACCAAAAAGTCCTCGCCCCAAAATCTATCCGTCAGGTTGGAAAGCTCACGTCTGCAGAAAGGGGCAAAAACATCACAGTTTTGTTCTGTATGAGTGCTAACGGTCACTACATACCGCCATTTTTTGTCTTCCCGAGGCAAAGGATGAACGAAAGGCTTATGATTAATGCTCCTGCTGAGAGCGAAGGCGTAGCTCAGCCAAAAGGGTGGATGAACAGTAACTTTTTTCTGCAATATCTAAGAATATTTGTCAAACACACGCAACCGACCAAAGAAAACCCCGTACTGCTTCTGCTGGATGGCCATTGCAGCCACAAGACACTGGCGGTGATCAACTTTTGCAGAGATCATCACATTCACTTGTTGAGTTCACCACCACACACTACCCACAAGCTCCAGCCTCTGGACAGGACTTTCATGAAGCCATTTAAAGATGCTTACAACCAGCGATGTGATGTGTGGATGAGAACAAATGCTGGATCTCGTATAACGGACTACGATATTGCTGGTTTGGTTAAAGAAGCATTTACAAAAGTAGCTCGACTGGACATTGCAGTGTCTGGATTCAAATGCACGGGAATCTATCCATTCGACCGACATATATTTTCTGATCTGGATTATCTGGCTGCCGATATGACCAATATACCACAAGAACAAATAGAAACTCCATCAAACGCACTAAACACTGGAGAAGCTGTTGTGTTGTCAAACTCAGTCATAGAACAGCCAGGAACCTCATTAAGCACACTGATCATTGAAGGAGATTCAGCTGCTGTCGGTGGATCAGCTTTGATCTGTCATGCTAACATACCTAGTAATATAGTTGAAGACGAATTTTTGGAAGAACCTACACAATCCGTTAGCGATCCTATAGCCACAAGCCCCATACCTTCAACAAGTTCTGCTCCAGATCTTGTTCAGTTAATCTATAAATTATCACCATTGCCTGACGCTGCAAAAAAACGAACTGCAGCTCGAAAAAGGAAATGTGAACGAAGTGAAATTCTAACGTCATCACCATACAAAAAAGTAGTAGAAGAAAAAGAAAACGAAAAAGAAAATATCGTGAAAAACAAAAAGAAGGAAATAGGATCTAAGTTTAAAGTAGCGATTGAAGGCAATGTAAACCAACCAAAGGAAAGAGCATAGAGAAAGGAAAACAAGCTAAAGGCGTGAAGTCTAAAGGAAAAAATGGAGATAAAGCTAAGAAAGTAGAACTACAAGAGCAAACATCTAATGCAGACACAACAATTTGTGTAGTTTGCTTAGAAGACTATATAGAAGACTGGATCCAATGCTCATCGTGTCTTGGGTGGGCACATGAAGCATGTGCAGACGTTCCAGAGTGTGGAGACGGCTACATATGCGATCGATGCAGACTCTTCTGAAATGTCCGGTGCTATGGGTATGGCACAAACACCCGTCCGGTACTAGGTGCCACATTTTAAAATTATATTTTTTGTTACCAAAGTTTGATTAATGGTATTAATTATGTTTTGAGCAGAGGTTGCTTTTTTTAAATTTTATTTGATTTCTATCTTTGTTACCTACTGTAAGTCATAAATAAATATACATGTCTGAATTTTTTTTTTATTTTATTCTTAAAAAACCTTAGGTGTCCGGTACTAGGGGACTTCCCCCTAAGACAAGTAAGACACATCGTACGCAACGTGTAGTACCTAACTATTTAAAAATCAGTGACGTAACCCGCATGGCCACGAATACGAATGAAATACGAAATAGAGGAAACTGAAAACACGATAAATTGATTTGTTCGTTCATTTACATAATTAGCGTAATAGGTAACTACTATGCTTCTACACAATGAACAAACCTGCGCTGGCGCCATATTGTGACGTCATGCACGCTTTTAAATAAACAATAATCATACGAAAATAACATTAAAACAAGATAATAACGATAATAAATATTATTGAAAATTAATTTGCACAATTTGCATTATTGCTGAACGTAATTTTCAAATAATAGTTGACAAATGGAGGTCATCGACTTTTCTATTCTTATCTCAGACGCATAGTAGAAGTAAACACGTACCTACCAATAAAATACAAAACACGAAACGTGCAAGTTTAAACAATTTACCTATTTAAAAAACGATAGTAAAACTGTATCAGCAGGTAAACTGAAAAAGGATAAGTTTTTATCTCTTCTCTTGCTGGATCTACATCCATCAACTGCACATAATATACCAAAAGCAGCCATATCATAAGAATTTGAAACTAAGTACGTCAGGTCGACCGAAATATATGCGAACGTACGCGCTTCGCAGCTGTCGTCGGCAACCCAGTGAGCAATTGGTCGCGGGCAAGCCGGCGACCGGTAGGTAGTTAACGCGCGTAAGTACATGGAGTGATTTATCTGGTAATCTATGCCTGTGTACATAACTGGCGAAATGTGGGTGTACTATAGGTACACCTCTGCCTAACCCTTCTGGGAAACAAGGCGTGATGTTATGTTATGTGTCTATGCCTGTGCTCCAGCTCCAATATAACATTCCGCTCATTTAATGTACTCGTACTTATAGATATTTTTATTGAAAAAAGAATAGCTACAAAACTCACAAAATTTTAAAAATAAAAATATTTTACAAAAATCAAATCATCTAGGTACACAATAATTGCACTTCATCAGGTTGTTTCATTACAAGTTATTACATTTTTAATGCCTGCTGATATTAACGAAATCGCAATATTTTTGCTAAGATGTACAGCTTATTTCTATTACCATATCTATTTCTATATTCTAAAGTACGTTCCATTAGAAGTTTGAAATATTCTCGGAGGAGGATGATTATGTTCTGTCACTGCAATCTTTATCGTCCCATCCTCGTTCAGAGTGAGCTTGGCCCGACAATTCTTGCCTTTTTTGGAGGAACAGGCCTGGTAACGAGCCGAAGGACCGCATATCGAAAAAGTATAATTCTGGTAGAGAACAACTGTTTTCCCGTTCAGACTCACTACTTCGTATGGTTTACCTGTAAATTGAAGAATGAATTAGGTATCTATAAAATAGATTATATAAAAGCATTATCGTATATTATTATCGTGCTTCGCCGCCAACTCGCAAATGAAACAAAACAATCAGTTTCAGGTAAATACCTACCATTTATTCAATACTTCAATCCAATAAAAATGAAGGAGAGACCATTTTTGCATTCATAAAATTGTTAGTAACATAAATTATAATACACTAAGTGCTTATTCCACCAAACTGTTCGTAAATCAGCCATTAAAATAAACATCGATGTTAATGATATTTACGTTCCACCAGAATAAAATAACACCACATTAAGAAACCTGGCGTTAGGAGGTATCATTCACTCTTGTATCGGTCAGTTGGTCATTGCAACATGTATTTTTCTTCCATACTTCTCTGTTAGTCGTCACCTCTCTAAAGGTCGTCTCAACTTGCGACCTGGTCATGACGATGTGGCTTCCTACCCAAGGAAGGCTTGCGGGGTGGTTAAACAAATTCATTTGATTTATCACCAAATTTTTAAATATGTCAGCCATTTGCAAATTTTCCTTTGCCAATTTATCGTCTGTTTCATCTGCACCTCTAAATATTTTTTTTAAACTTTTGACCCTCGTTCGATAGCTGATTAAATGAAGATGTCTTCCCTGTAATTTGTTAATGCCATAATAAAATTTTAAGATAACTGTTGTCAACTGTCAACTTCTTCCTTTAACTTTTAACTGTTTGATGTTTTAGTAAATTTGGTTACATCGGACGGTTTGTTAAAGTATTAGGTACCCAATGGAATAGAAATGGAGGTCATTCAATTTGAGAGTTTAGAGAAAAGTGATATTTAGTGACGAATTCTGGGAATTATTAAAAAATACATAAACATTGGATTTTTTCGAATACCATGAAATTCCGCCTAGGCTTTATGGGGTCTTTAATTGTTGCACATGGGCTACACTATCACGTCCTGGAATACGTCAAATTACAAGTCACCCTTTATACTCATTCCTTATTCTATCCATTCGCGTAACACCACACATCTGCAGCACCACACATCCCAGCTGCATGCATGCCTTTCATTTGTTCCTTTTGAGGCCCACCATTCTGATCCATACAAGACAGCAGGTCGAGGCAAGGCAGCTAGTTTCCAGTTGTATCTCTATTTCTATATTCTAAAGTACTTTCCATCTGAAGTTTTAATGATTTTTGGTGGGGGATGATTATGTTTTGTCACCGCACTCTTTAGCGTCCCATCCACGTTCAGAGTGAGCTTGGCCCGACAATTCTTCGCTTTCTTGGAACAGGACTGATTACGAAACGAGGGACCATTTTTCGAAAAGGTATAATTCTGGTAGAGAACAGCTGTTTTCCCGTTCAGAGTCACTACTTCGTATGGTTTACCTGTAAATTAAATAACTAATTAGGTATCTATAAAATATATTAGATTAGACCAGAGATCGACAGCAGGTGCGACATGGAGAAGAAAAGTTCACGATCCAAAACTGTGGATGGTCGCGCGTTGTGCCACGGTAACGATACTACCGTAAAAAAACACGCGGGCGTAGCCAACGACAGCGCAGCGAGCCTTCGGCCGCCGAGTATTTCAACATCCATTGCTGACTTTTTTATTTTAGCTGTTTTATTTACATAAATGGAGTGCTGCGTACAGAAAATGTAATTTTACATTGAAATAAAGGAACAGTAACTGAAAAAAGCGATTAAAAATTGAAAATTTTCCTGAGAATATTTCCGGTGGAATATGATTAAAAATAAGGAGCTGAATGCACCCTGTTAGTTTGCGGAGGGCTGTCCCTTACACCTTGTATGTACACCCGCGAATGTTCTCAGTCACCCACTTTTCGCCCTTATTTCCTTAGTAATAAGGGCGAAAAGTGGTCGACCGGGAACGTTCGCCTACGTACAAAATTTATTGTAAAATTGTAAATAGTTTGTTGATAAAGGCTATTTGAATTTGAATTGAAAAAAATAAATGAAATAAAACAATTAATTTCGATATTATTGTGCTTCGCGAAGCACAATAATATCGAGTTGGTGGCGAAGCTTCGCCACCAACTCGTAAATAAGGCAAAACAATCAGTTTCAGGTCAATACCTACTATTTATTTAATACTTAAATGCAATAAAATGAAGGAGAGATAATTTTTGCATTCATAAAATTATTGTTAGTGAAATAAATTACAATATACTTAAATTTTAACCTAACAATTTTTAACTTGTATGTATTTGTATGTAATTTTTGTTTATGTCTAAGCTGTGTACTTCTTTAAGTGACAAATTCGCCATGCTAATAGATATACAAGTTATTGTATGTAATATGTTATTAGTGAACAAGTCGTTGGAGTAGGTACCTATATGTAAATAAAATAAAATAAACTTAATTGTGGAAACAATCTATAAAATTGAACTGCTTTCACCAAAAATAAAAAGATTTTAATAAAAAAAAAAAAACATTTAAAGAGGCTTCAACACTACTAATATTCTCGCATGACAATTTCCAACGTTGTAGAAATCTGAATGAATTATATATTTTTAACAAGTAGGTATTTATTTCTTTAAAACAATTTTCTAGCTGTTTACTTGACAAGCTTAGGTACCTATGTGCTAAAAGAACTTTAAAAGAATTTTAAAATAATAATTTGACACCGACTGGAGAATACTTATTATTATAAGAGGAGAATACTTATTATAACTTATACTAATGTTTTTTTAGATTACGTAGTTTGGCAAATATTTCTTTCAACACTAACACATACAACTAGAGTAATAAGCAGAGATCGGATATTCGGATGCATATTTATCTAAAGTTGAGGTGTTGGCTAATATGAACTTTTGTATCGATCGTAAAAATTTCGCGATTCAGGAATAGATAAATTTACTCCTTTTTCATTATAGAATCGACACGCGCTACCCTTCCTCTTACATCCTACATACACATATATTTGCATCAGGGGTTAAAATGAATTTCAAGCATAAGAATAATTATGTGATCCGGTGTCTCGGATTTTTTTAAAATAAATAATACCACATGTTTACGAGTAAGAAGTCGTTTCTATACCGCCGCTTCCATAATTTCTAAGCGAAAATTTAGGTAAATATGCATCCGATTATCCGATCTCTAGTAATAAGTCAAATAACAACCATAGTATTCGAATTATTATTTTTACCTTCACCAAAATATGATTTTCCTTTTTCTATTAATCTGAATAATTATATTGTATTTTCCTAGATAGTCTTAACTTATTAACGATGAGACTATTGAGGGTTATGAAAATTCACGCCACCCCGGTTGGCGCCACTTTGACAAGAGGCCTTCTATTTCAACAATGATTTATAAAAAATATATGATGACGTTCATCATTCGTTTCATTCATTCGTTCATCATTTAGACACGACTAAAGAAAATATAGGCGCTTTGATACTTTTGACAGGTGCTAGGACCTGACAAGTGATGCTACCTAGTAAACGTCATTTCAGAAAACCCTCATTAATACTAATTAATATTCATAAGAATAATACTAATATACAAATCTTCTTGAAGTAACATACATTTCGAGTACCTAAATAAACAGTCAAAAAGACTTCGAGTAAAGTTAGAGGAAGTGTTTTTTCATCATGTTGGCACCATTTGAGCAGAGCCCTGAGATGAAACACACTATTACTCGGTTCCTAATTTGACAATTTGAAGTTGAGACCTTGTCAAACTCTACTTAAGCCTTAAGGTAATTCCTTCAATGTAGCCCGCGAAATGTCACCTTAAGTAATGCCAAAGTAGATTTAGAGGGGCTCGTGGCTAAATGATAACAGCCCCACGGGTCGATCGACCATCTATCACATATCGAGACCCCTCCGTACCTCAGATAGCACGTTAAGCCGTTGGTCCGGGCTATCATTCGTAGATCTTTGACAGTCGGTACGAGTAGTCAGAAGCCTAAAAGCCTGACACCCAGTCTAACCAAGGGGTATCGTGTTACTCAGTAACTGGGTTGTGGAGGTCAGATAGGCAGTCGCTCCATGTAAAATTCTGGTGTTCAGCTGCATCCGGTTAAATTGAAAGCAGACCCCAATATATACTTAGTTGGGCAAACGCTAGGAATATTGATTAATGCCCAAAATAGAGGTTGACAAGATTTCAACTTCAAATGCTTAAATCAGAAATCGGGTGTACCATGGGACAAAAGAACATCTATACACCGTAAGGACTATTCTTGCTTGCAGCGCTCGGCCGCTATAGTAACGCTTGCTAACAAATGTGGTCATCGTATGACCGGGATTTTGTTTTCAAAATGGTCAGATGTAAGTATCCTCGATAGTACGTCCAGTAATACCGCTTTCTATACTAATGTTATTAGTCTAATATCAAAACACTTTCATTTAGAATATTCAACACAGATTTTCTTCACAACATCCCATATATCTTTCTTAGCTTCGTGAACTTGTATGTGCCATCCGTGGTCCTCTCACACCTTGGGGGGAGATGCGTGTGGTTCGTCACGGCAGTCACAATATTGCCACATTTGCCAAGTTTTATGAACGCACGGCACTTTTCGCTCATCTTCTGAGAACATCGGAGCAAGGATTTGCCTTTCACGTGGTAGGAATAAGTGTAGTTATTGTATAGTATCACTGACTTGCCTTTTGCTAGAGGGAGTACATGGTAGTTGGCTGAAAAAAAACAATTTTGTAAGTAAGAAGGATCATTTGACTGAATACATGCAAAAAAAACATCTATATGACTCTTGGTATGACGAAGACTATACAATTATGAATAATGATGACGTGTGCGAAGTGGGATATTCATTTGCATTGAGAATTGGCAAGGTAAAAAAAAATAAAAGGTTACCTCACAAAAAGAAAATGGTTTATTAAGACAATTCAAAACGATTTCACAAAGACGTAAAAAACAAATAGATATTTGAATCATTGACAAACAGAACCTTAGTTTATTTTAACACTAAATTGTTACTGCCACCTCTGCCTAACCCGTAGGGGGAAACAGGCGTGATGTTTATAAAATCTTACTTACTACGATCTCTTAAAACTTCCACCCATTTAACAAACAAAATGATAGTTATTTGCAAGTGATATTATGATTCTTTCATTTCATTAGTGCTTGTGAACAAGCACTCGCGGGTGCGGTGGCGGGCGCAGTTACGAAATATCAAACACAGCATAATATGCAAGTGTTCACATACAAAACGCAGGTGCGGTGGAAGTAGCGGGCAAGCTAGCGACAGGCGCGTGCGGCGCGCTCGCGGTAATATTAAACGTGTGATGTTGTTGGTGTGTGTTCACGTCGAACTAGCGGCGAAACGAAAGATTCACTCGCGGCGTCAGATAAGTACAACTAGTTTGAACTTGTTACTGCAAACGGTAGCACGTTTTCATCATGTCGTTCGATACAGAAGAGTTTATCAGTACTGTTCAGGCTAGAACTCCTATTTGGCAAAGACCAGTTCTAATTTTTGTCATCTCCCACTTTAGATAAGAGTTTTCAATAAGAAATAAAAGATATTCGTCCATGTTTAAAACCTGTAACAACACGTCACACTTGCGCAAACGCCTGGCGGCGAATGTGTCGCCCCCGCCCCCGCGTGTTCTACGTGAACAAGCACTTAGCTTGCTCTCAAGTTTCACCTAAATTCCTACAGTATGTTGTTCATTGCTTTAGAAACGGCGTAGAAACCACTTGATGTCAAAATACATCTCGGAGGTAGATGATTGTGGATTGCATCATAGTAAACGATGTTCCCAAATTTGTCCATTCTCAAGAACGCGCTGCACTTCTCACTTAATTTCTGCGAGCATTGCAGTCGGGGCTTGCCTCGCACATGAAATGAAAACGTGTAGTTCTGGAATAAGATTACCTCTTTACCACCAGCTAGAGGTAGAATTTGGTAATTAGCTGCAAAAAATAAATTGTGATTACAGTTTTGATCAGACAAGCGTGAAATGGATCTAGGCAGGTCTTCAATCACACATTTGGAAGACAACAACGGTGCTAAGCAGGGAGATAGGACTAAAATTATTGAGATACATAAGTACTGAATTTTATAAATCTCTACCACACAGTGCCATATTTGATTCTACCAAAAAACAAGATGTCGAATCTACATACATTAGTCTACTACAAAAAATGTACTAAAACAGTGCAGTAGCCATAAAAATATATACCACATAAAAAATACCATCAGTACCTATTCAAAAGAGTTAATTAGAGACCCCTCTTTCACAGCCACGCTGGAAGAAGTTTTTCAAAAATTAAATAGCGATTGAGGGACAAGGGCATCGTTATAGACGAGAGAAAACATAACTAATCTCCTCTTCGCTGACGTCATAGTTCTTTAATGCTTCACCAACTGAGCAGCGCTAGCCTCGAGGCAAAGACCAAGCTGATGACCAACAGTACCAAGCGCTGCATAGGAATTGGGTTTGTGCGGATTAAATATATCCATGAATTCATATACCTCGCCCAAATAATCTCCTTCCAGAAAAGACAGACAGACAAAGAAGTTGCTCGACGCACCGAGAATGCCTAGAAGAGCTATTGGTCGATGAAACCAATAATGTAAGGGTCCTCTCCCTCTCTCACTGAAGAGAAAACTCATGGACATGTGCATTCTTCCTAACCTCACCTATGGAGCGCAAACATGGTCACTAATAAAGCGTCAAAAGTCTTGGGGTCAGTCAGCGAGCAATGGAACGCAGTATCCTAGGAGTTAAACTCACTAATCGTATACGGAACTAGATATTGCGTTCCAAAACTAAATCCCTGATGTAGGTCACATGGATGCCAAGCTTAAATGGAACTGGGCTGGTCATATCTGTCGTATGCCGGAGGAGCTATGGGCTAAAATAACCACACAGTGTGTCCCAAACAGGAGGAAACGGCAACGCAGCAGGCCATTTTTCATAAAGATTGGCATAAGGAGGCCCTTGCCCTGCAGTGGGACACAAACAGCTGATTAATAATTTAAATACATAATTTTTTATCACAGGCTAGAAGAATGTGACAGAATTTGTGCATATTTTTTTAGAAATCTCGAGGTATCTGGCCATCCTATTAGTATAGGGCAGTCATTTAAGACATCGTAAGTCGCAAAAAATTGCACTGCTCTGATTTTTTGGGAAGTTGTTAGGATAGAGCGGTGTATCCTACGTATACTGCCATCACTTCACGTTCAGCGATCGTAAATAACTGCTCTACACCTTCATCTCCCATGACTTTCTTTGTAGAATGAGAATTTTACCCGATATCCTGCTGGAATTCCTCAATAGCAGCCCGGAGTTTGGATCAATGCCCGGTTGATGGCAATAGGCTCGCCCCTTATTACATGGGGCTTAAACATAACTGGTGAAATGTGGGTGTAGTATAAGTACATCTCTACCTAGTAGTATCTCTTTATCCTGCTCGGAAGACGGCTAAAACTGAACTGAATTTTGAACTTTTTTGAAAAAATGGCCATGTCTGAAGTGCGGTATCTCAGGTTTTATTGGACATATAGAGCTACGGCAACGCTCAAATAGTAGCAAATTATGTATAGTTTAAAAAAAATACTGGATGACCAATACGTACGATGTACGTTTTAGAAGTTATAAGTCAAAAACAGAAAAAGTCCGAAAACTTCGAGGTTTTTCGAGCACCACGCAAACATGGGTCATTCGAAGCTGCAAACTTGGTTTTACACTATTGGTACCTATCCATACATCATTCCAAAAAATCAGTACGGCAATTTTTTTCAACTATACCTACACAATTTTCGTGTCTACGGTGACGGGCCTAGTATCAGGCACAGTTCGTAAGAAAAATGATAAGCATATGTAGATCAACAATATATTTTCTCAATTTTTAGTCACAAACAAAACAAATAGGTATTAATAAAATCGTAAAGTCTTATTTAACTTCATCTGTACTAACAATACAACACAAAAGTACGTATCTACCTTTTTAAATAATATATTTCCAATATTTAACTTCTGACTATTAGGAGCCGGTAAGTACAAAAATACGTGATTTAGGGCGAATTTCACAAACGAAACTGATGACTGACTGACGCGATCGGCACATCTGAACCGCGTTCGAGAGCTGTCAGTGTCAATATTCCACAACGACGATGACACTGAGAGTTCTTGAACGCGTTAAAATGTGCCCATCGCGTTCAGTTTCATTGGTGGAATTAGCCCCTAGTTTAAAACTTAGTTTAGTTTTACAGTTAGGTTTTGAACATCTAATGCAGTCTTTGGAAAACATGTATCCACTAAGACGAATGCATTATCTAGCATAACATTAACTTAATTGTCATCATCATCGTCTTCTGCTCTTATTTATTTGGGGTCGACGCAGCATGTCTTTTTCTTCCATCCATCTCTTTCATCCGTCATCTCAGTATTAACCCTTTCTAGTCATATTATCTTTCACACAAGCCAACTTTTTATACACGATAGGCTCGCGTTTGTCTACTATTTTAATTGATGGTAAGCGATGATGCTTTTGACGATTGTGCAGCCTAGATTTTGACCGAGAAGTCATGTAGATGTCGGTCGTCACGGAATGGCATATGATACGGATAAAAGTGAAAAATGTCGTGAGGATAGTTTTGAGAATGAATGTGGATGGTTATAGAAGAAGATCAAAGAAACGATGGATGGATTATGTAATAGATGATACACTGACTACGGAGATAACAGCTGTTAGAGATAAGGAAGACGAAGAAACGCTGTGATAATCCCAAATAAATTGGAATAGGGCAAGAGAATGATGCGCCGGTAAGAAGATTAAATTATTCAATTAAAAGCTATTTTAACTCTTTAGTCGTCTTTTACTTCGTAACGCTTTAAGCCTGTCATACAAAGTACTCTTTGGTATATCATACAAAATTGAAGCTTGTCTTAAGCTAATTTCTTTAAAAAATATTTTTTCCACAGCAATTTTCAAATTTTCTTGGTACCAAACGGTTTTCTTCCGATCTTTTCCATAAACTGATGTAACGTATTCTGCGGGACATACAAGGATATTATACTAAGTTAGTTAAGTAGAATAAACTGTGTAAATAAATAAAGTGTCAACCGAATGTCAAAAAAATTTACATTTATAACTTAAAATTTAATTTTCCACAACAAAATAAATAAGAGAATAGTATAACAATTATAATAATTTATTATTAATATATTTATTGGTTTCCTAAATAATTATAATATAAAAACAGCAGCCCCATTGCTTAAAGGCCGGTTTAAAGCAAACGAGCAAATTAATATTGCACATTCTAACCCCAGCCCACCCAATTAATTTTATTTAGAGTATTCAATGACAATCGCATTCATTTTGACAGCTGAAGAACATACATCGCGTTGAGGTTGTCATCGTGAGCACGGATTTGTAAACATCAGGCGCAATGAATATTGTTTATTTTTCAAAATTAAATTAAAATTGTTAATGAATGTATTAAACAATATGGCTACTGGCATTGCAAACCAACAATTAAAATTTAACACTAGACTTTTAGATATATAATTAAATAACAAATACAAAAAATAAGTTACAAATCAATCTGCCTGCCTTTTCCCAACTTTGTTGGGGTCGGCTTCCAGTCTAACCGGATGCAGCAGTATTTTACATGAAGCGACTGCCTATATGACCTCCACAACCCAGTTACTGGGTACCACGATATCCCCGATACACATAATATTAAAAAACGACAAGGTATAATCTTTGGTAGGTAATAAATACTTAAAGGTTATGCACAATAGCTACAATTATGTACAGTTTATCAAATACTATGTAAGTGGGTACTTTTAATCTATACCTACAAATAAATAATATAATAAATGCATATGTAAGTATGTACGGCGCTTATGACCAAAAAACTATTATTGAAATGTTTGTCTATCTGTCTGTAACTTAGGTTACTTTTATTTTAGAAAAATAATTAGGGTTCCGCGCAAAAAAAAAACCCCATGAAATTGTGAACAAAAATAATAACTCTGGAACTACCAGTCGTATTTGAAAATATATTTTTGCATTTGGTAAGCCAATACTCGAGGATGGTTATAGGCTATTTGACATCACGCTACGACCATTAAGAACCGAGCAAAAAGAAAAAAAGTCTGAAAGAATGCTAAGCGCAAACTAAGTAATAGCGCGGGCGGGCGATGCAACGCGGCGAGTCGAGGGACCAAGGAGTTTTATGTGTTTTATGTGGCTGTTATTTTAGTATATTGTGTAACTTACGATTTCCACGCAAACGAAGTCGCGGGACACAACCAGTATTTCATTCATGTTTAATATTTCTACAACATTTTGTTTTTTAAATAAAATTACAAATATAACGATTTTCCTAGCTAGTAATTATTGGAATGGATAGAAGCATAGCGTTATACAACACGTACGTTACGTGCATGTTCTCTCATTCACACTCGCCTCATGTCACCATTTGGTTTCTAAAAAATGTCATTGCGCAGACTTTTGCGCCAAGTTCGGACCGGCCATGTTTCATCGGCCGTATTGACTGGCGTTTGACTGGCCTGTTGGTCTAGTGGTTAGTGACCCTGACTACTAGGCCGGAGGTCGTGGGTTCGATTCCCACCCAGGACAAATGTTTGTGTGATGAGCACGATCATTTGTTTCTGTGTCTGGGTGTTATTATCTATAATATGTATGTATTTAGAAATATATAAGTATGTTTATCAGTTGTCTAGTACTCATATCACAAGCTCTGCTTAGTTTGAGACTAGATGGCGTTGTGTGAAAGTTGTGGAATATTATATTATATTATATTATATTATATTATATTATATTATATTATATTATATTATATTATTATTATATTATTGTAAATATATTTTCTGTTCCATCGTTTTAACGAATTTTTATTTTGACGGTCTTGAACTTTTCCTATGAAGAAAATGTTGATGAATCCTTTGCCAATTTCTTCTCATTTTTTTAAAGGTTTATTTTGGTTTCAATTTTCAGGTCCGTTTTCAATTGCATTCGCTTTTTATCTGTTCTTTTTCTATTCTGGTATTCCCTATCTTTAGCCCTTTTAATTTCCTTTTGTTCAGGAGACATTTTGTTATCCTTTTTTCGTTTAATGTAGTTTTTTCTGTGGTGTAAATAAGCCAAACTACATTTTTCCATATTCTCTTCATAAAATTTAATATTTGCTGTAATCAACCACCACGTTAGTTGTTTCTACCAATGATAAATTAACTTACATTATATAGTTTGCGAAGCAAATACGTAATTTTTTTTTGCCACATTAATGCTTTCCAATATAACTGGTAGGAATATCAACAGAAAGAATTTCTAAATAAAACAATGATTGTACACATTGAATTTTAATAATTATCAACCCAAAAGATAAGAAATCTGTAGATCCGTAATAGGAATAATAGGTATACAATGTGGATCTGGACGTACGACATTAAATTAAAACGAGCACAATATTAGTCCATCGAAACATTTTAAAACACGAAGATTAAAGTAAATGGAAAATTTAAAAATTGCAGTTTTCAAAAATAAATAAATAGCAGAATCAACTGCATAAAAAGTAAACACGCTTTATCTACGAAAAGTCACTGACCAACGATGCGGTGCGGGGTGCAGGGCACGGTGGCGGCAATGTTTACCTATTATTACGGACTCAAACCTACATCATGTTGAAAAATAAGAAAATGAAAAATATTTTCCTGTGGCTAAAGTATTCACTGGATTTGATTGATTTTTTCTACACGGGTAAAGAAAATGATTCTCTTTACGTGATTTAACGGAATGACAATCGTCCTGTTCCACCTAATAGAAAATAGCTTAAGTATAAATATTTAATGATCGTACAAAAGCCATAGCAAAACTCAAATAACCACCTCTGAAATACAGGTTGTCCCAGACTGAGTGGTCCAAAGGCAAATGGGGTAAAGCGGAGATGGCCACCACATAAAATTTTGCTAACTTAATAATTTTCAAGAAATCGACGAAGTGAGTTCAAATCTCGCTACATTATAAAAGGTAAAAGGGTTGTACGTTGTTTTATAGCTAATAGTGTTATAGAATTTCGTTTCACATAAAAATTTTCTCATATTATCATAGAATAATCAATACGCAGAATACTTACTTTGAAGAAATTTAAATTATTGATTTTTGTCTCACATAAAGTTTAATGTTAGAATATTCATATAGTAGAATAACAAATAAATTATTCTTTATCCTTATGTTGTTTATTTAATATAAAACTTATTACCAAGAATAACATTTTATCGAGTGACAGTTTATAAACGTTTCATTCATACCTTTGATAAATTGCCTACCCTCCTATAAAATTACAACATCGCGTTCACAAAACTAATGCGGGTAAATTCTTGTCAAGCAGGAAAACAATCTCGTTAGTCTCACTAATAGTGACTTCATATGCACATATTAAACAAGGATACACCATGCATTCAGCAAGCATGCAATATGCAAGTAAGCATGCAGCATGCAAGCGAGCATGCAACATGCAGCGTGCAAGCAAGCATGCAGCATGCAAGCGAGCGTGCAACATGCAGCAGGCCTGGTTTCTGTCACGGCTCCGGCCTTGTGGGGCTCCGGCGGTCCCACGCGAGTTTATCGTCGCAGATGGTATTAACGCGCACCAGCTGCTCCTCAGCTCTCAGGCCGCCTCGCCCCTCCGCGCCTAGGCGGCCTTAAATTACACTCTATGGGTAGGGCAGACAAGACTACGTGGAGTCGGTTTTGCAGCGATTCCTTTCTGTCACTAACTTTACTCACTAAATTATGGATAACATAACGTCTATTTTGACATTTTCGTTGAAATAAAATACCATGGAAAAATACACCGAACAAACAATATTCGTTAAAAATAATTCTACTGTTTGATAAGTTTGTTAAATAAAAAAATGTTTATAAAATTCATTGAATTGTGTTTCTGTAAAATATGTTTCATTCAAGTAAATAGTAGGTGAAACAATAATATTCGAAATAAAATACAAGGACCAAATATTATATGAAACATTTTCTGGGAAATTTAATTCTATGAAATTTTTGTCTGCGAAGCAACCAGGGGAACACCAGGTTAAAAGTTATGTTCCTATTTACGTTTAGTGTGGCTCCACAATGCTTCAGAATTTATTTTTACTTGTCTTTTCTTTTTATAAAACTTTAGCGTAACTTTCTAGCCCAAATAACAAAAAATATGAGAATATTCCAATTTTAAAATTTTACCCCATTTGCCTTTGGACCACTCGGTCTGGGACACCCTGTATAAACAAGAAACAGCTTTCCATACATTTTGATCATATCGGTGTTGTACTTTTGTTTGACTTTTTTTAAATATAATAAAGTTGAAGAGTTTGTTTGTTTGAACGCGCTAATCTCTGGAACTAGTCTTCTTTTTGCATTTGATAGCCCATTTCTTGACTATTAACAACATGGCGGCTTGTAGCGCATGAGCGCTGATTAGATGATTCGTTAGTTAACTTATTTGATGTCGGGGTTTTAACGTAAACTCATTCATTTTTATGCGGACGAAGTCGCAAGAAATTTACCTGATGTCGACTCGATACCCTACTATACTCTGATATATTCGCCCGTAGCGGTCTTAAGGAACACGGGGGGAGGATGATTGTGGTCTCCGGCTTCAAATATTACGCTTCCATAGTCGTCCAACTTAATCCGAGCAGGGCACTTCCCTCTTCGTTTCTTGGAACAAGCCAGGTTGCCCTTACCTGCGAGGGCTGAGTACGTATAGTTTTTATACAAAAAAGTCGATTTTAAATGTGACAGTGGTATTTTTTGGGGACGGTCTGAAACCAAAAAAAATAACTGTTCAAGTTGTCATCGAATAGATCAAATCGAAGAGAAATTATGTAATACAAGAGAACAAAAGTATAATCAAAGGCAAAGGTGGCTGGGACAGACTGGATGCGGAAGGCGGAGGACAGGGTGTTGTGGCGCAGACTGGGAGAGGCCTATGTCCAGCAGTGGACTGCAAGGGGCTGAGTTGATTGATTGAAAAGGATCGATATTTTTTAATTTTATTTGTTAATGTATTTATTTAGTGAAATAGAGAAATATTTTAATTAATTGTTGAATATCTACTAGCCAGCTATACTCATTTTTACACTACGTTTAGTGATCACATGCCAAAATAATAATCAAATCAAATAGTCCTATTTTGTTTCACACAACGTTTAGAGATATATAATACAGGTTTTTTTCCAAAACCTACTTCAGAATCTTTATATAATTCAAAACTGTTTTAGTGCTACAAAACCATTGTGAGAGATTATCTCTTTCTTTACAAACGTTGTTTAGAGTTAAGTAATGATTAGCGACTCCTTAACCATACATTTCTTGACGTTTTAACGTCTCTTGACTTAAAGCAATAAAGGTTAAGGCACTACCCCGAGCAAAACCTTGCTTTAGTGTATTATTCAGAGGCTGTAAACTAAAGCTAACAGGCTGTAAAAGAGAAATAAACTACATATAAAAGCAAAGTACTAATGTTCGATACTACAACATCACTTTGCACGGTTTTCTTTGTTTTCATGTGTTATAAATGCATTTAAAATCTCCTTGTCAAAAAATACTAAAAATATTGATCGCATGCATCTTTTGCTATAGGTCGTTCTATTAATTTGAGGACTACACTAATGAATAGATAATTTATAAAAATCTAAGTGATTCATGTTTTATTTTATTTCCAAAGATATTCTTTTTTTTTTAAATCAATTAAACAAAAATTGTGTCATTTCTATGAGAAATGGGCGTGCCGAGGGAGTGGGACAGAGCGGGTTAGAGCAGCGGGAGAGAGAAGGACCGAACGCTCAAGGTCGTTCGGAAGGGGAAGCGCCTTAATGCCATTATAACAATTAATATATTACTACAGCAAAGGAGCTCAAGCCCAAGATCTAAGCCTAAGCTTGACAACCAGTCTTACCAAGGAGTATCGTGTTACCCAGTAACTGGGTTGTGGAGGTCAGACAGGCAGTCGCTCCTTGTAAGATTATGGTATTCAGCTGTATCCGGTTAGACTGGAAGCTAACCCCAACATAGTTGGAAAAAGGCGAGGCAGAAGGAGAACAAAAGAGCTTTCTAATAGCTCAATACTGTAATGATGATGTATGGTAGTAAAACACCAACTCGTCCTTACTAACACTAAAGTAGGTACATACCTGGACTGCTGCATTGGAAAGGTTGAAAGAAGGTAGCTAGAAAATTTTAAAACATGTGGCGTTAAAGAAAGAAACAGTGGTGTTCAACTAATTTTATTTCTAAATAACGGTGTATATAAAAAAAATATACAACACAATTACATGATTAAGTTTAAAAATGCACAACATAAGGAAGGTCGAAGCGAAGGAACGCACCGTTGCGTGTTCCATTTATCTCTACAAATTACAGGCAAAATTCATTTATAGTGCGTGCAAGTAGAAATTTTAATGACATGTGTAAACAGCATGATTTTGATCCTTTCATAACAGCTGTGTCCTCGGCCAGAAAGTGCCTCAGCCTTAGCTTTTTTAATTAAAAATTTGTATGCTTAAGTTTTTACTCATGTAGGTACTGAATATAAAATGTGAATTTAGTTTAAGCTTGAATGTTATATTGTTTTTTCTCTCTTTTTTTGGTAGCTGTGTTGTGTTGTTCACGCTCTTTCTTTCCAATCTGTTTTTAGAAGTGATGACTTTTAATTGGCTGTCAGTCTCACATACTATTTTTTATTCTGTTTGTTTTAGCTGTAAGTCATCCATAGTTAATAAATAAATAAAGCGAATCTATAACAAGTAATATTTTCTAGGCTTTAAGGCCTTCCTACACAGGCGCGACACGCTTTGGTAACACGATTTGGCGCAATACATAATTATGTATCTGCCTGGCTGCCTCGTTGGTCTAGTGGTCGCAAGCGCTACTGCTGAGCATGAGACCCTGGGTTCGAATCCCAGGTCGGGCAGTGTTATTGGGTTTTCCATCTGGAATTTCTCAGTAGCAGCCCGGAGCCTGGATTTGTGCCCGGCTCACTCCCTATTATATGGGACTTAAACATAACTGGCGCAATGTGGGTCCTACTATTTGGTACACCATGTCTAATCCTTCGCGCATTACAGGCGCGGCGATGTTACGTTATGTAATTACGTAATTACATATCTATCTCCAGTAGGTTCATTTTCAAATGATGTCGCAGGCGACTTTATACGTTTCTGAAACACCACGAATCGTGGTCTTTCAGAATCAACGGAACACAAAATGTTGCGCTTTTCTGCGGCATCGTTAACCCTTTAACCGCCTACGACGGATTAATCCGACAAATATTTTCGTGTCCATTTCGCCAGGGTCGTATATTTACGACCAAATATCGTAATGATTCAAGTTGCCCGGCGCTGGGGGCACGACAACTGATATGAAGTCGGGCGGTTAAAAGGTTAACAAATACTTGGCAGGTAAGGCCTTTTTTTACAAATTTAAATTTTACACTTAAAATGACATAGAGAACATGACTCGTCCTTAAGGGTCCCCGAAACGATCAATTGCGATTGATCAATTGCCGTCAATTTTTATTGTAGTAATGATGATCAATCGCAATTGATCGTTTCGGGGAACCCTTTAAATTACTATTCTACAAAAAAAAAATTAATTCCTTAAACACATTTCACGAAGATATAAAAACAATTAGCATCAATAAATTTTTAAGTACTTTCCATTATTCGTCCTAAGATACTTCGGAGGTGGATGATTGTGGGTAGTATCAGCTAATATGATGGCTCCATCCTCATTCAGTTGTATCCTCGCTTCGCACTTCCCTCGAGTCCTCTTGGAACAACGTAAGTATTTCTTAGTTTTGTCGATGAACGAAAACGTGTAGTTTTGATACATCACTAGGCCATTGTTTTGGGTAGTTTCGATGTAAGTCAGCGTTTCATATTCTGTAAATATTAATATACTAAATAAAGATTTCATAATGGATATATCAAAAAAAAAAAAAAAAAAAAAACTGTAGATCAACACTCAAAAAAATAAACGCGAAAACACACACGTAAACACACACGTAAATGGCATTTACGTCTATACCTAAGTTCCCCAGGTGGTGAGCACGTGCTTAGGCATGTGCGTAAAAAAATAATATTACTATTTTCCGGGTTTTTAGGATGGCGCGTGATGAGTGTGAAAATTATTAAAAGCACACACATAGTACCTTCTAGTGATTTATCACCATCCTGGTTTGGTTATAAAAGCTCCCGCAGATAGGCGCTACGCGACAACGCGCCGCAACTCTAGTAGAACTGTTCTACCGAACCGCACTTACCTAGATTTTATTTCAGTGCGGTTAGTGAAAATGCTCACGTGCGGTTCAGAGAAGTAATAATGAAATCAGTGCTCTGAGTGGAATACCTCACAGCTATAAAGTTTTCATAGAAATTGTAAATTGCGATTAGGCTTCTTTACAGTCAGTAGTGGTCAGAGATTGTGGTACAACGGTGAATGGTTTACAAGATTCAAAAATAGAATTTCTGTTTCGCTTTTCTGGCTTTGCTCAATTCTGGAGTTCTAAACGTAGGAAGGACACCACAAACACGAAATTAAGTTTCATTACTGTATTTTATTTTATCATCGAATAAACAATCTGTAGACAACTAGTAGGTACATAAACACACACAACATAATTATTTTCGAGACCTATTTTCGCCCGCAAATAGCCGCTTAACGGGGAAGCGCTAAGATAGCCCTGCAACCGTAAAAAAATTTCTTAAATACATATTAGTAATGATCGCAAATCATATCTTGCTAATTGCAATAAACGTAAGACAATTTGAATTTCGCGGGCTATCCTGGAGCTTTCGCCTTAACGTTCGGCCAAACGTCTTGCACGTATGTAACTTAACCCTGTACGCCGATTGGACGCGATTATTTGACCGTACCTTTAGTGGAAAATAGGTCCCCAGCCTAATTAGGCTATTGCAGTTGCGAATACCACTTACAATTATTGTAATCCCTTTCAATTTGATAATACAACATCATTCATTGCGTTATTTACGTTGACGAGCAAACAATTTTTTCAAACATATTATGATTGTGGGTTTCCTACAAAATCCTTCGGATTTTGATTGTAAAGGTCAACACACACGTGTGTAGGGGTCGCCTCGGAAGTTGGAGGTGCCGAGCCGATCCGATTGATTGCTTTTACGTTAGGTTGACGCTTGATTGACGACGAGCCGATGAGGGTGAGGTGATGCCGATCCCGTGCGTGTGCGTTGACCTTAAGTGTTTTATGCAATTAGGGTGCTAGTTTTTACACACGATTCATGTCAAGCGAAAGAGGAGATTTTATAGGCTTAAATTAACTAAATTAAACATTAACCTTCCGATGTCGGCTCACCTACTAACACAAAAATACATTCCACTTGCTTTTTGATATTTTGGAGGCGCATGATTATGACCAGTGTACGCATACAAGATATTTCCACATTCATCAACCTTCAATTTTGCCCGACATTTGCCTCGCACATACTTAGAACAATAAAGAACACTTGTACCATTTCGATATGAGAATGTATAGTTTTTATACATGATAATTCGACCGTTGGCAGTTGGTAGATGTTCAATACGACCTGTAAGAAAAAAGATTTTTTGGGTTCAGTAGTCAGCGAATTTTTTGTGTTAAGTGTGAAATTCTAGTACCTAGGTAATATTGGATAGTCGATACTTTATTCTAGCAAGAAGCATACTACTAGAAATAAAGAAAAAACTAATAGCATTTTTCAAAGAAAACGTTTAATGAGATTTTTGCTGTTAGGTTAAAAGTTAGGTTGGCGTTTGGTGTGAGATGCAACATGTGTCGACACCGTCGCGCCGTCCCATATTCCTAGCGCGGCGGGTTGTGCTGGGGCTGCTGCTGCAAAAGTGTTATATCTTCGAGCCGTTTGGGGTTGAAACACTAGGGCCATAGACCAGAGGGCTGGCCTATTTTTTGGCCAAAGTAACAGCATTGTCATACAACGTGGCAATGCTGCCACCCTTTTGGGCACAGTGATACGGACAAATTTTTTGATACCCTTATAACTCCTTTTTAACACGCTTTTTTGTATACATGTACCTACATATTATTACCGTTTTACACCGTATTTACACCGTTAGCTTACACAGGGTGTAAGCTAACGGACAGCCCTCCGCAAACTAACAGGGTGCATTCAGCTCCTTATATTGAATCATATTCTATCGGAAATATTCTCAGGAAAATTTTCATTTTTTAATCGTATTTTCAGTTACTATTCCTTTATTCCAATGTAAATTTAAATTCTCTGTACGTAGCACTCCATTTATGTAAATAAAACAGCTATAATAAAAAAAACAGCAATGGATGTTGAAATACTCGGCGGCTGAAGGCTCGCTGCGCTACCGTTCGCTACGCGCGTTTTGCCACGGTAGCGATACTTTGCGTGTGAGGAAATAAAACAAATCTGGTTTATTGGATTCTCATAACGTTCCTGAAAAAATTTCATGTACCGGTCATCTTAGTATAATATATTGAATTCACCCCATCAGTCTGCGGAGGGCTGTCGCTTACACCCTGTATATTATGTAAATATTATCTTTAATTATACGCTTTATTTTTTATAAATTTAGCAATAATTAATATGTGTATATTGATATCACGGCAACGATGCCGCGGTATCCTTAGGCATGCCGTGTCGTCCTTAGGCATCATCATTGAAATTTCAATTTTAACATCATACACATAAGTTATATTTCTAATCGTCGCATAAAAAGCTCTTGCCGTGCCATGCCGCCAGGGCGCCGGCCCTAATAGTCGAAATTGGCATAGAAAATATACATAAAAGGAAAAGCATTTTTCAAAGAAAACCTTTAATGAGATTTTTTGCACTTAGAGCTAATTAATAATTTACTTAATTATAATTTTAATTTCTGCTAAGCGAATGTAGTATTATTAAAATATTTTCGCTGTGTAATAAACGCATTTGGAAACATTCTAAATGATTTTTGTACACATGTTTAAAACTAAATGATAAATGGTTTTATTTCTGTAAGTAGGTTTGTACAAATTTTAAACTAGATAAGGTCGGCGTTTCCTATCTGACTACTCTGAGAAGAAAGGCCGAAACAAACTCAGAGGTCACAGTCTCTTTTAAAGTTCAGACGTGAAGATAATGTGAAGATCGGTGTCTGAAATCGTCTTTTGTCGAAAGAATCACGCAGATTGAGTGGACCTGTCCAGTCAGAGCACGCATCTGTCAGTAATCGTACAGCTCAACTCAGAACTTAAGAATTTTAAAGTAAAATAACTAAAGTTATTCAGTGTTGCTATATTAATTGTTGCATTTCGAACCGTTTGGGGTTGAAATACTAGGGCCATGGGGGTCCGTGTGCCCACTTGGTTTTTCGAGACATCGCCGAGCGGTTGGTCGACTCTTCACGTGAACAGGTGAACAGAGGACTGGCCTATTTTTGGACCAAAGATTCAGCATTGCCATACAATATGGCAATGCTGCCTTTGGGGCACTTTTCCTGTTGTCCAGCGATGCGGACGAATTTTTTGATGCCCTGTGATTCTTTCCCCGCTCTTTTATATACTTATTATTATTATTATTTTAAGCTTTTAAATTATGTAAATATTATCTTCCATGTTTTTTAATACATTGCAATTCTTAATATTTTAGTACACTACAGAGCAATATTTGATAATTTATTTAGTCATATTGACAAATTAATCAAAACAGCGAAATATTTGACAGCTATTTGATACGTTGCCAAATTTTAGAACGCAGTGGGTGTGATAAAACCCTTAACGAAACGGGTATAAAAATACCGCTAACGATGCAGAGAGTCACTTGTTCTTCCCGATATTGTGATATTTTTTTGTTCTGTAACCAAAAGGTTCTCAGGTACCTGGGAACCTTCTGGTTACAAAGATATTGAAGGTCAAAGTTCCAATTTTTTTCGATGTTTTTTTTCGAAAACAAGTTTTTAATGTTATAAACTAACTTTAAAAACTCCCACGATCCCTGTGCCGTTGCATGCACCCATTAAGAGCGATGCCACATTGCTCCGTTGCATTGCGTCGTCGCAGTTCAATGACGCTTGCTCGGTTCTAAAATACATGAGGATTTAATGTGTTTTAGAAGCGAGCAAGCGCCATTGAAATGCGACGACGCAATCTTACACAATGTTTTGCGTGCGTTACATTGCGCACTACCGTGAACAGCGAATCTTAAAACCAAAAAGACAAAATTGCATCCCAGCAATTATTTTTGTACAGAGTTACTTCGTTTGATGTACCATTGCGAACATTTGCGATGAACCACTTTTAAACCTTATTACCTTAGCAATAAGGTCGAAAAGTGGTTCACCGCAAACGTCCGCGATAGTACATAATGTGTAGATGACGGCTTCGTGATGGGTCTTATTACAATCTGTATTGTTTTGCTTTCACGTAGGTTAATACGGTTTGATGGTATTTCCTCCCCTTAATCAATTTTCAAATACATTCCGTTGCTCAATTTGGTATAATTCGGTGGTGGATGATTATGATCTGTATATGCTTGCACTAAATTGCCGTCTTTATCCAGTTTCAGTCTTGCAGCGCACCTCGTAGAAGATCTCCTGGAGCAGTACGGGTATAACTTGACGTTTTTAGGTCCTTGGTAGGAGAATGTGAAGTCTTGATACATTATAAGGGATTTTCCGTTCACGAGATGTATTATATCGTATCCTTGGTTTTGGTCTGAAAAAAATACCAAGTTGTATACAGTAGGTACACGGGATAGTAAACGTTTGATAGTTAAACAATATATAAGGTATTAAATAGTTTTTTTTTTTGAAGTTCGTGTTAGATGTGAAGTGTAGAACTTCACAAGTAACCTGTATAAGAATAAAGTTTTTATACCTCCCTCGGCAGACAAGTATCGATAAGGTAAGGTAACCTTACCGTATGTGTACCGGTCCTAACCGGTCCACACGGTGCGTTCCGGCGTCGCACTGCACGTAAAGTACACCGGACTTCAAATAGGCGAGACGAGGCGAGGTGTGCGCGGGAGTGCCAAGATTGTACTCATCATACTACAACACTCTTCACCCACTGCGCCGTCGTAATAACGGTGCGGCGTACGTCGTGTGGACCGACCCTTAGTTTATACGTTTTTTCGTCAAAAGCTGTATTTCTGAGGCAGGGTTCTTTTCCTCAAGAAATACTTAGGAAGTAGTAAGAGGCAGATAAATGAAACAAAATATTTTTTTTAATACATAATGAAAACAGAAAGAGGTGGCGAGATGACCTGGACGCGTACCGTGAGGGCAGGTTCGAGCTGGCGCGGGAAAAGAGTTCCTGGAAGGACTTGGGGGAGGCTTTTGCCCAGCAGTAGGAAAGCATAGGCTAAGTAAATAAAAAACAACAAACGGGTAATAGAGAAGCAAAATAATTGTATTTTCACTGAAGCGTGATCATGCGTACAACTATCTCTCATATCAGGCAAAGGATATTGGAGCAATACCATTTGATTTTAGTCAATATCCATCAGTGGCGCAGCTACAATTATCATTGGAAGGAAGCCGAAGAAGAAATTGTTCAGTTCTCATAAACTCGGACAAAAAACTGTAGGTTTTTAATCTTACGATCACGTAGCCTGGGGTAGAGGCCTAATTTTATTTTAATTTTATTTTATTATATAAAATATATAAGGGATTTCAATCGTATAAAAATATTGTACCCAATTTTTCAAAATAAACAAAATTATTGTTTTCTCAGAAACACGTTTGTGTACCTAATACCTACTGTAGACTATTTATAATTTTTATCATTTTAAATTTTCATTATTTATTTATGCCTCCCAACCGAATTAGGGATTCCACCAAGTTTCATTTGATAAAGCTAAGATGGCGATCGAGGTAGTCGTGATCTAAAACAAAATCCGGTAAACAACTGTTTATCTGAATATAATTGGTGTAGTCTGTGGTCCCTTTTCGATCCTGTCTAAACGGCAGGAAAATCGAAATAAAATAATGAAGTGAAAAAATTGAACAGCTAGGTAAAATGTAATTGAATATCAAAATTTATTGCATGGCGTCTCTAGTGAATATAATTAATAATACAGAATATAATCATAAAGTACAGTAGATATGTGGCGCCATCTACAACACCACATGCGAACTACGTGTCACGGATAATCTTACATCGCTCAAGCAGAGTTCTCCGCGCGATTGGCATATAATATAGAAACCCTACAAGCCTACTATAGCCGTCGGGCTGTAGCCCACCAGACACCCCACTTGTCTGGTCAGACCATCCTCCCTTTCCTATGGAGGATGAGGAACTTTCCACCCTGTCCCTAATGCCTCTATAGGTAAGCACAAAATGAAAAAAAAAAAATGCCGTTAAAATGGCACATTGATTTTAAGGAAAAGTTCGGCTATGTAGAGCGTTCTCTGCCACAGGCCACTATTATGAGGAAAAGCGGTCACGTGGTCATTGCGTTCATTCCATACTAACATATTCCTCTGTTTTCTCCCTGGTTAATGATACTAGTATACATATAATTTTTACGACATTTACGATAGTGTAATCAACCACTGCCATCTCCGTATGTTTTGTTTTTGGCGTAATTTTTGTCAAGGAGTTCTGTAAAAATCGTCACGTAACGAAAAAGCGTTATGCCCGAAAAAGTCAGCTCCAAGGTCTCAAGTTTCAAGTATCAAAAGTTTTTGTTTTTTAATACAGGGCAGAGAGTATCAGTTTTTAGATGTTTTTAGTTTCTAAAAACTTATACTAGATGGATCTGTATTAATACATAATATACAGCGAAAGGAACTTCGTTCCAACCGGGTGTCCCACGACACCTCCCGACTTTTTGGAATGCCTCCCACCATGTGACCGCGTTTCCACTTAAGGGGGAAGCGCTAAGGTAGCCCGCGAAATAAAAAATTTCTTACGATTTTTGCAATTTATAGCTCAGTGTCGGGGTGTATATTGATTAAAGTATGATTCGCGTCCGTAACAAATATGTATTTACAATACAACTCCTTAACTAAGTATAATCCTCAAATGTCAAGATTTCATGAAATAGTCATTCAATAGAATTACTTGGGCTTAGATAGTTGTATTGATGACTATAATGGTTATAATTCTGTAAATACATATCTGTTACGGTCGCGAATCTTATTTTAATCAACATATAACCTAATACTGACCTGCAAATTGCAAACAACATAAAAAAAAAATTCGCGGGCTACCCTGGCACTTTTGCATTAACTGTGTGACGGTCTCTTTCTGAATCTTGATGTGCCATACTAAATACCCCCTCCCCCCGACAATAGTCTCTTGTACTGGGACTATTGTCGAATATTTTCATTAAAAAGAGATTTCAGAATATCGCTGACTCTGCCAGCAGGATTCGGAGGTGGTTCTTCCTTCTTCAGAAAACGGTCGGGATTCGCACGTCGGTACCGTTGATAATATCTTAGAAACTCCGGCTTTTCATCTGAAAAAGAAATATTACGAACTTAACACCTTTTTAATAAACACGGAATTTTGTTTAAGATAACTGGCGAAATGTGGGTGTACTATAGGTACAACTCTGCCTATCCCTTCGGGGAATACAGGCGTGATGTTATAATATGTTAGTTAAACCAGTAAGTAGGTAACGTCGGATAACTTTACATCTTGATCCAGAATTACGAAGAAGAATGGATCCGCGGAAAGCTTTACAATGCGAAGTCCAGTCAAATTCTTTATTGAAAATATATCACACTAAAATAGAATAAAATTATAAAAGACAACACACCTAACAAACATAAGGCCAAAATAATCAAAAACCAAAGGTATTATCTAGTCAAATTCTTTATTGAAATATAAAAACTTAATCCCAAAAGATAAAACACAACTTAAAGCTATGTACATATAAGTTCTTCAAAAAGTAAAATTGTATAAAAAATCATGCAAGAACCTATTTAAACGTAGGTAGACCGCGCGTAGGTAGGCCGCACGCAGCGGTGCCAAAACTGCGGGGCAATTGCGTAACACATTATCAATCGGAATCGGATTCATTTTGACAGTTCAACAACATTCATTGCGTTATTTACGTGTTGAACAGACAAATTTTTCGAACTTATGAAGCAATGGATTAGCAATTTGCTTCAAATTGATTCAGATTCCGATTGATAGTTTGATAGTGTGTTACGCAATTAGGGTGCTGGTCTACTCCGAAACGATAAATCCGAAATATCGGCCGAATGTTCTGACGTTTCTTATACACTTCATTCTTTTTCGTTTGGTCGGTTCGGATCCGATCGAACTTCATTTTGACGTTTGTTCGGATCCGAACCAACCCAAAGAAATAGAAAAAGTATTTTATGAAAACATCTGAACATTCGACCAATCCTACATCGGATTGATCGCTTCGGAATAGACCCCCTGTATAAGTTGGTCCTATTCTATTGAAATTTCGTACTACGGTTCGGTTAGGTCGGCTCAAGGTCAAACTATTACCAATGACGTGCAGCCTACTGTACTATCAAAAAGCTATTAATTTAAAATATTAAATTAAATTAGTTAGCGAAACTCCGCAGACGTGATGGGTATCGAATATCATATATATCGAATCACCGCAGGTTGGTGATTGTGATGACCTATTTCTGTGACAAACTCTCTATCTTCTGTTATAACCACACGGGACTTACAACCTCGGAACTTCTTGGAACAGTACCATCGAGTCTTGCTGACCATCTGGACGTAGGTGTTACTCTTGTAGATGAGGATCGTGCCACCGCGTTTGCTGGGCACAAATCTCAGGACTGGTGCTTGAAATATAAGGAACAGTTTGATGTTAACATTTCTGAATTTGAAATAGTTCAGCTGGTCCAAACGAGTAAAATCTAGATGTAAGATGGCGGTAATCCACTGGCTATTCGAAGACATGTGACATCTACCAACCCGCACTGGGCCCGCGTGGTAGATTACGGTCCACTCTCTCTCACAGAGAGGAGGACTGAGGGCCAACCATCACCTCTTAAAGCAGTATTATTTTAATGTTACTTCAGTATGAGAAAGAGATGGAGCTATACAGGACGTCTAGCTCCATCTCTTTCCCACACTGAAGTAAGATTACTATAATACTGCGTCAAGAGGTGGTGGTCTAGCTCCGGTGTCCCAGCAGTAAACATAGTAAACATGGAACTTTAATATTTTGCTAAAAGCTTGAGCGTGGACGTCTTTATTACACTTAAAGAAAAGCTTTTAGGAAAATATTAAAATTTACATAAATTTTATTTTATTTAGTACTTTTTAATTCAATAAAAGCTTGTTTTTAAAGAGATTTTTACTTATATTTTATTAGTTAATATATAAACTGACAATTCTCGATTTTTGAAAATTGACATAAAATCCCAAAGAGATACAATAAGAACTATATTGGATAAAAATAAGTTACTACTTATGTACTCTAGCCATCCACCCCTGCTTCGCACGGGTGCAATGTACTGATGTTGTGCCATGTTAAAACATCGATATTTCTGTGATATAACGATCTAAGTTAAATAATAATGCACTGGCATTAAACACAAACGAAACTCTCCAAATCCATGCAACTTTTGTATTATTTGATTTATTTGTATTTGTATGATATTATTTGTAAAAAAGAAAATACATTTATTTCACCCAGAAGCTCACCCTTTATTCGAAGTATTTTGTCTATATCCTAATGTCTAATCTGTATATACAAAATTCAAAGGCCTGACTCACTGTCTCTGATAAATCAACGCACAGTCTAGACCGCTATCAAAGTTTGTATGTAAAAATTTTAACGCGCGGTACAATTAACTTGAAACTCAGTATTTATACTTTAGATCGGAAATAAAGTAAAACGTATATCAGGGTTTTCCAAAAAATCTACCCCTAACTGGGTGGAAAGGGGGGATTTCGTGTGTTAGAAAAATCTTATTTCTTGAGTTAATAAACTTGAAACTTGGCACGAATGCTTATCTAAGTAAGCAATAAAGTTTCTCATTATTAGTTTTTCAAAACTATCCCTCAAAGGGGAGTTAAAGGATGTTAAAAGTTTAAATGGAAGAATTTTAACGCACAGTCCGATTAACTCAAAACTCAGTATTTATACTTAAAACCAAAAATAATGTGTATCGGGGTTTTTCGATACTCTACCCTTAACGGGGTGAAAAAGGGTGGCCAATTTTATAGAGAAGGATTTTACTGCATGGCTTGATTAACTCGAAATTTGGTATAAATAACTTATCAAATAATAGATATTGGGGGTGAAAAGGGGGGGATACAGTTTGTATGAAAAAAATATTATTTCGTTGACCTATAAACTTGAAACTTGGCACGAATACTTCATCATCATTCTCCTGCCCTAATACTAATTAATTTGAGGTCGGCGCAACAAGTCTACTTATACTTATGTATAAACGAATAATAAAGATCTTAATCTATAATGAGCAGTGATAGGAATAGGTAGTGCTAATTTGCCTAAACTTCGAGGAAGGAAGTAACATAGAGTGGATAATACCTCCTCTAAAATCCGGGAATAATTTTAATAACGTTTAAATCCCGGGATTTAAAAACCACTAATTTTTTAACGGATTTTATTTGTAGTTACAAATTATTGATTTGAAAAATCATAACATTTTTTAGGGTTACACACACACACATTTATATATGTAATTTTTATGGTGTACACAGTAAAGAGTATTCTATCTATCTATAAATAAAGTCCAATAAATATTTCGTGGTTTTTAAATCCCGGGATTTAAACGTCATTAAAATTATTCCGGGATTTTAGAGGAGGTATTATCTACTCCATGTTACTTCCTTCCTCGAAGTTTAGGCAAATTAGCACTACCTATTCCTATTACTGATAATGAGGGTTGTGTTTGTAGGGGACAGTACGAGTATGAAAGTATGTCTCTGTCATGTCTGACCTAGACTAGAGCCAAGAGCAAACCTATCTGAAATAAAAAAAAATAAAAAAAATCCACGCGAACGAAATCGCGGGCGAAGTGCTGATTGACACATATCAGAAATTTTGCACAAGGGTTCCTTTTATAATGTAGACGAACTCTATGAAAGGGTTTTTGGAAATTTGACCTTTAAAGGCGGTGAAAAGGAGGGATTGCTATTGTATGAAAAATCTTATTTCTTAAGTTAATACACTTGAAACTTAGCACGAATACATTCTTAAATGAATAATTAAGTTTGTCATTATGTAGTTTTTAAAAACTACTCGTCAAAGGGATTTTAGGGGGTGCTAAATTTTGTATGGAAGAATTTTAACGAGCTATCCAGTTACCTCGAATAACGGTATTAATACTTTTGACAAAAAAGATACACAAAGTTTTTGGGTTTTTCGAAAATGGACCAGCAAAATGGGGTAATTAAGTTTTTGGGGAGGATTTCACAGCGAGTCTGGATTAAGTCAAAAGTAATCTAAACACTAAATTACTAAAAACATGATTGAAGATTTTTTTTAAATCCTTTTCGGGGTGAAAAGGGGGAACAGTTAATATAAATATTTTAATTTTTCCTTTGATCAACAAATTATATATTAAGTCTATAAATTAATCAATAAATCTTTACATATTATAAAACGAAGTCCCCTTGCCGCGTCTATTTGTCTGTCTGAAAGCGATAAACTCAAAAACGGAGTGATTCATGAGAAAGGTTTAAGTGTGTAATTCATTAATTTTTGTGTAAATTTGGTGAAATATGACGATTATTGTAGATATCGGAAAAAACCATGCCGACTGGGAGCTTTACTGGCGGGCGCCGCGTAAACCGTAAGAGAAACATTAAATTAATGTTCTAAAGGATTGTACATCTTAAAAAGATCAACCAAAAAATCCACAATAGCATATTATGTCAATCTTCTAAGCATGATCCACAGTAACCATTTTTATCTTTCAGAATTTGATAAAAATTTAATTAATTGGATTGATACAATACCACCGGTCAAAATAGTTTCGGAAATAACCGAAGCTATTTTGACCGGTATTGTATTAATCCTTATCCAATAAAATATGTTATTTTGGGCATTCAATTTAGATTGACATCATCATTTAAATGAATATTTTATATGATATTATAGATTCAAAATTACGCGTAACAAAATAATTATGGTTGACGGCGGCGCAGCGCTAGGACAGAAGTCAATGAACTTTTACTCGGCTATTAGGCATGCGATCATCGCTTCGCTTTCTTTTAATTCCAGTAGTACGTTTCCGCGCAATATTTTCTGACAACCACGCGGGCGAAGCCGTGAGAAAAAGCTAGTCTATCTACAAAAAATAAAGTCCCTACAGTACAAGTTATGATTATGTCATGATTACCGTAACCCCTTAAAATATTGGACACCATAATTGTTAGCCCACTTATCTTTTTATTTTAACTATACGATCAATGAGTACAGTTGTTACCCTTTGCAATACATTCGGGGGTTCATGGTTATGTTCACCAATTTCGTCGACCAATTCCCCATCTTCCGAGACTATCATTCTTGATTTGCAGCCTAGAGCATTCTTGGAGCAGTACCATCTTGTCTTGCTGGACATTCGGACGTATCTATGTCCTTTGTAGGATAGGATCGTGCCTCCACGCTGACTGCGTAAGAACTGCAACACTGGCTCTTCTAAAAATAAATAAGAAACAATTTTAACGGACTCCCACAATGTATTTACGTATTCTCAAGGTAGGTTTAAGCTCAACGCACACTTGTAAGCACTGCACCGGATCAGCATCAATCACATCACCTCATTTTTACTAGCTGAACCCGAGCAAAAGGAGTATCTAAGGGTCGTAGCAGATGGTGTCCTATAGTTTTGCCTACCCGCATGGGAAGAAGGCATGAGTTTATGTATGTATCCTGAGCGGAGACGATGCACAAAACGATGCGTATAAGTGTGCGATGCAGTCGAGTTTCATAGAAAGAATGATGAAAGGCTCGAGTTGAGGCAATGCTGATTCCGTGCAGTGCTTAAACAGGGTTATTTTAAATTGGATATCTAAACTCCACAGAGGTGATGTGTTAGCGCGGGGAGCAATAAACGAGTGGATTGTATTTTAGGCAATGGTTTAATGCCGTCTGATCTTACAAAAGATATACTTTCCGGACAAACAATTAACAATATAGTTTAAGAGAGGAGTGTCGTCCGTCGTGGTGGAGTCCGTGGAAGCGAGTGTTCAGCGGGCCGAGCCGTGCCGCCGCCGCGCCGCGTCTCAGCTTGCCGATGACGCGCTGATCACGCTGCCTGCGCGTGCAGACCATCTGCAAGGTGTTGTGTTGGGTTCGATTCCCAACATGCTGCCCGGATTGAAGCGTAGACTTTAAAAATCTGGAAGGGGGCAAATATGAGTCCATGCCCTCTGAAAGATGATCCTTGGTTTCACCTTAGTGACTCCTGTCACTTCCAGGGGAACCACTCAGGACTCCTATGAATATAGTTTGCTGACAAAGCGCTCCACGCTTTTCAGATTGCCATTAGAGACCTGTGGATGAGTCAGTGGAGACTGGTCATCTCTTAGCTGCCAGGGCTTATTTTTAATCTTATATTTTAAATTGTTTTAATTATCTATTTTTTACATTGTTCTCACATATAGAAGCAACAAGAACAATAACAATGTACCTACCCAGGATTTTGTAACAATTTTGATTTAAAAGAGTGTCCATGGAGTTTCTTGCCCATTCTTCTCCATAGAGATCTACGTTTTGGAATGGGCGACTAGCTTCAATTTTCTGACTAACTGACAGACTCTTTGACAATTCAAAAGTGCCTGTAATTGGTTTAATTGAAATAAATGCTTTGAGTTTGAGTTAGAATTAAGTGGTCATCCAGTGGAAACAGGATGAGTGAAAAGGGAAGAGTTGAGGAGTTCTGAGAGAAAAGGAACAAGAGGATGGGAGTTTAAACCAGCTTTTATTTGAGTGAAGCAAGTAGCCATTACCTCATAACTAACAAGGAATGAAAGAGGAGAATAAAGATGAGAAATTCGGAAGTGTACTGTGAATTCCGACAAACGATTGCAGAGAAGCTTCACTAGAAGCACAGCAACGAGTGCAGATAAGATAGCCAAAGATGACTTAATAAGATTGCAAACTCTGCTTCTCCTGTCTGCTAGCACACTACAATACAAAAATGGATACTTTGCATCGCAAGTACCTAATAATAATTGTAATTTACCACCAACAAGTAGGATAATGGAGTATAAAAATGGGGACAAGGAAATAAGATTTAAAACTATGAAATGTTATGAACATTAACAAACTAAGACGTATGGTTAACTATAGAGTGTAATTAAAAATTACTGTTAGTATGTAGATACAACAGAACAAGAAACCAGTACTGGTAGATCGTGTCTCTCGTTATGTTTGGGCATTGTGGGGAAAGAGGAACCCGCCCACGACAAGGATGAACAACTGATGGAATCAGCCTTCAGCCCAAGGGAACATCCGGTTAGCCCGGGGATACCGCACGGTCTCCGGGGAGGCGGCGAACCTCCTTGCCGGATTACCGCCATGGGATCTGGAGGCAAAAGTCCTCGCGCACATGTGGGAGTGGCGCGAGGAGGCAGGATGCCGGGGCGCAACTCTGTTGCCGCGAGAAATCGTGGCACGGCGGACAGAGCTCCGGCAGGATCTCATGGCGGCATGGAGAGTGCGATTGTCGCAACCCAGCGCTGGGCACGCCACAATTGCGGCGATAAGTCCCCTCTTTGAGGAGTGGCTGGAGAGGCGCCACGGCGTCCTCACCTTCCGCCTGACGCAGGTCCTCACCGGACACGGGTGCTTCGGGAGGTACCTGTTCCGGATAAGGCGGGAGGAAACGCCCGGGTGTCACCACTGTGTGGATCGCCCGGAGGACACGGTGGAGCATACGGTGGAGGTCTGCCCGGCTTGGGCGGAGCACCGCCGTGTCCTCGCGGAAGCGATCGGCGGCGGCGATCTCTCGCGTCAGGCCCTGGTCCAGGCCATGGTACGGAGCGAGAGTGCATGGGAAGCCATTACCTCCTTCTGCGAAGCAGTAATGCTCGTGAAGGAGGAGGCGGGACGCGTGAGGGAGAGGCAAGCTTTGCACCCTCACGCCCCTAGTCGCCGCAGGAGACGCCCTGGGCGTCGGGAATTGGCAGCCGATTCCCGGCCACCGTAGGCGCGGGCTTGCGGACGGCGAGCAATGGGTAGCTCGCCGTCTGGTAAGGACCAGGCCCGAGTCGACGGCGCGTCGTGTTCCACGCGCGCCTCAAAGAGATGTCAGCACTATTGACGGGGTCCGCTAGGGCCGATGCCAGCTAGGGTTGCGGGATGTTCGAAAGAGTTACCGTGGCCCCGGCACAGGCAACAGAAGGAACACGGGTGGGTTTTAGTCAGTAAAAGTCTGACACGCCCTCCCGCTCCGCCCAGAGCGGGAGAAGTCATTTGATGATTTCCCATCCACAAAAAAAAAAAAAAAAAAAAAAAAAGCCCAAGGGAAACAATTTTCTAAACTGATATTTCAAGTGACTACATAACAGCGGTCGATGACCCCCCAAAAAAATTCATCAAATTTTTGTTTTTTTTTGTTTTATCATGTTTAGATATCGATACCCATAGCGTCTGCGGATTTTAGCTAGACAATTTAAAATAGCCCTGTATGTATGTGTTGAGCTTTAGAGTCTAAAATCACGCTGAGTATAGATATAAAGTTTACACTAAACGAACATAGAGAAACAGAGCAAAAGCATTTTTTTCTCGACAATTTAGAATCGATAGACCAGTATCTATGTATTTTACACAAAAAGAGCGGGGATATAATATGCATTCGCTTGTTTGGCGTAAATCGACACAAATATCTCAGCACTAATACATATTATTATTGTAATTGGTTAAAACTGTTTTAATTGAAATAAAATAAACACATAATTAGGGTTGGAAATATATCTACCTAAAAATAGGTGAAACAACCTAGTTAAAACAGGCGACTTTTTTAAAAGTCATATAATCTCGTTATAAGTCACGAAGTCATAAAGGACCTGAGATAAAGATAAAGATAAAGATATATTTATTAGATGATGATGTTTTTTTTTTTTTTATTTTTTTTTTTTTTTTTAGATGTAAAGAACATCTCAATTATTCGCAAACAACCATTTTTTTTCTAAACGTATAAAAATTCATTTTCGTTTATTAACAGTGAAATATACTAACGTCGTTTATTAGTTCAATGAACGAGGCGATTGACTGACTGTACCTACCCTTTTTTTTGCAAAAAAAAAAAAAACTGGGTGTACAGTTGGCGAAAACATAAAAGTGATTTTATTTAAGTTTCACTATGTGGACACGCGTAAAAATCTTGGCGTGTCCAGATGACGAAATAATAAGTGATACTAACTTTGAGTTTCACCAACTGGACACACGTGTGTTCAGTCTCTCGTGTCGAGTTGGTGAAAAACCCATTTTTGGTTTACCTTTATTTAATTACCTAAACCAATGGAGTACAGTTAGAAATAATTGAGGTGATCTAAACGATCAAGGTGTTGAGAAGACAGGGTGTTGTGGCGCAGCCAGGGAGAGGCCAATTTCCAGCATAATTGAATGAGTTCGAAACGATCAAGGTTGCAAGATGCGATATGAGATTTCATGAATAATAATATGAATATACTATTATGGTGTGATATGATATGCGCAGTTAATATAGTCACGATTAGATTATTTTATTTGGTAATATCATAATTTGTTGAGTTCACATTATAGGTTAGGTATACAAAGATGGCGTGCTACACCTACACTACATACATTCAGTATACACGATTCAAAATCTTGAAAAATACATTGTTAACTTTTCTGTTAAGGAACTGACCCTTAATAGAAATGTTATTAATGTATTTATTTTTACCAGGAAATCGTGTTATAGGTTTTGGATAAGTTTATATAGAAAAAGTAATAGCCACAAAACTGTGGATGATTGTTAAAAAAAAAAATTGAATATCACTAAAAACTGCACAACAACAGTATTTTGATAACTTTAGCGTAAATAAGAAGTCACCGACCCTTAAGATACAAGTTCCGAAAATATCAAATGGTTTATGTAGCTTTTATGTATTATTAATAGAAAAGACTAGAAACCACTACCTTACTTTTAAAAGGAACCCTAATGGTATAGTGCGACTTTATCTGTTTGTCCGTCTGTCTGTCTGTCACAGCTACTTATTTCAAGTATTACTAAATGCTATCGACTTGAAATTCGGAACAGTAAAAAATAATGCTTGTCTATTTAAATTACAAGTGAGGGAATTGGAAAAATTCTGTTACGTTGGTATCATTGCAACAGGAGCTGAAATTGTAAAGTGGGATACTTAGGTCAAATGGGCTATCATTTAGTTCCTGGTTGGTTGAAATGAATAACGACGGCCGCCATGGCCCACGTACAATGGTCAACCTGAAGGTGCAGAAACCAATCCTAATAACATAGAACATAGATAGGTTTCTGGCTCAAGAAAAAGCTTTAAAAAAACTATGTATAACTACAGTTTTATTGTCCTCCAAATTCGAGGTCATGTATCCTTTAACCACTTTGCTCTAATACCTATAGTTTCGGATTTCGCCCTCCTTTTCCCACCTCATAAATAACTCTGTATAAACTGATTTTCTACTCAATGTAAGTACTAAAGTTTCGTTTGGCCGTCGAAAAAAGGCACCAATTTTTATCATTGGCCTCTACCTGAATATTAAAAGATTTTTCCATATTGACCTCATCTCAACGGACGCCTGTGCAAAGGTACTCATCACAGTCATCTGCCTAATCAAAAATGATGAACACTTTAAAACTTATTAGCATTTTAATGAGACGGTCAATAAGTTTTTAGAGGACCAGTCAAATGTTTCCCGGGTATTACTTTGCTCGGTTTTCTCGCGGGTGGAGTCGGGGGTGAATGGTTATGTTCAGATAATTCTTCGAGAAACACCCCGCCTTCTGGGACAAATAAGTTCGCTCTACAACCTAGAGTCCAATGCTTGGTGCAGAACCATCTATTCTTGCTTCCTCTGCGGAGGAATTGTTTTTTTTTTTTTTTTGGTAAATCGGAATAAAGTTACTACTCGCTTGGTTACTACTCTAAAAAAAATGGTTGAAAATATTTGCTCCGTGTAATGTGAGATATTTGTAATTTTTTGAAAATCTCAGGACCTAGTTGAAATAATTTTAATATAAGGGACAGTTAGATGCAAATGCATAATGAATTGACAAATCGAACAGAGAAATTCACTCATTTATTTGTGCATTTAGCAACGTACAACCCTCATAATAAGAATTGTTATCTAAGGTAACCTCAAAAAAAATATTAAGAAATAAATATTTAAAAAATCTACACAATATATTATTTATAAAAAGAAAAAAATCACCAATCTTTTACACAGACTTCGTTTTTTTTTTTGACTTGTTTCTTTTTGTGTTTGTGTTCTTTTTTTGCGTCATCTTTACTGCAAATAAACGTATTTTCTTTCTTTCTTTTCTTTCTTTTCTTTCTTTTTTATACTTTCACTGATCATTAAACTCTAGCGTAAAACCGTCTGGGTAATGATGGTTGTGCTCTCCAACCTCGGTGACAAACTCCTCGTCTTCAGTAAGAATGACCCTCGATCTGCAGCCTTGGCCATTCTTGACGCAGTACCACCTAGTCTTGCTGCTCTTACGGTTGTATCTGATGCCTTTGTAGATGAGGATCTTACCTCCACGCTGGCTGCTTAAAAACTGCAGCACTGGTACCTCTAAATAAAATATTAAGAAGCTTCAATTACTATGCGTAACCACTAGCAACTTTGGACGTATTTAAACACCAAGTTAGGATACACGAACTAAACTGAAGCTAGTTTGCAACTCGGACCAAGCTTGGGCTCGTGTAGAGGACGCCACAAACTTGCCGCAAATTCTTTTTTTATGTATAGTGAACCTCGTAAATTGCTTTACTTACCACCTTTGACAAAAACTCTAACAAACTGAAACTTCATCAAGGTTTAAACTCTCATCTATCACATTAGTCTTAAAGCAAGATTTTAGAGATTTTATGACCTGCAAGTGTCAAGGGTGGTGCTTAAGCAATTAGAAGGTGGACTATAGGTCAGTTATATAAAATAAATATATAATTATGATTCTAAGAAAATTATTTTAATTATAACATCAAAAACATTCAAGAAACATATTTTTCAAATAACCCTCTATTTTAATACTGTTTACCTTATGAACTTTTCTGAGTACTCTAATAGAAAAAAGCCCAATATTACATAAAATATAAAGTTAATTATATCTATTGTTTATATTAAGTTTAATAATATAATACAAAACAAATGATTATGAATACTTAATGTATTTAATTAAATAAAGGAAAGTATTTAAAAATATTTAATAACTTTACTTAATAAAATTTCTATTAAGAAGACTAAGTTAAATTGGCTAACAGACTTTAAGACATTTTATTAGTTTCAAACACAACACTTTTATGTAAATGGCATTCATTTCTCTCAAAACAGTCATAATTTTGATAAAAAACAGATAAAATGTAAGGGTACTTTAAAAATATATTGACCACATATCTATTGGTTCATGGATCCCTACAAACTGCCTAGTGTACTTTAGGTCCTAAAACAAAATATATTAATTTATCCATCGGGTGGCCAACTCCTCGCCTTCAGTAAGTATGACCCTCGACCTGCAACCTTGGCCATTCTTGACGCCACAAGCGGGGCGGTTCGTGTTGGTGGCATCCCAATTCCGTCACCAACTCTCCCGTTCGACTTGTGATGACTCGGGCGTCACAACCAGCCAGTTTCTTGGAGCAATACCATCTGGTCTGGTTATGCATGTGGAAGTAGGTGAAACTCTTGTACAGCAGTATGATGCCTTTCCCACGGCGGCTTGGTAAGTATTGTAAGATTCCATCCCCTGCGAACCAAAACAATTAATGATGATGAATACTCAGTTCAAGTGTCCATATAGCTAATAATGTAGTATGACAGACGCTCGAACATAAAGCTACGGTTTCTTTGAGTAGCGGTGGCCCCGACTAACGGCCGCAGTGACGGCTGTCATGAAAACGATGGCAGTGGCAATGATTTAAAAGATAGTCTGATTCGTTTTGACACCTCTGACACACTAGACGCAGTGGCTACAATAGGGAACCTTACTGACAATTTATCCCGCTAGAGGGCGCACCTGAAACGCTTGGTAAACAGAACAACATGGCGTCCGTCTTTGGTAAGACTAGCTAACAAAAAGGTTATAGAAAAAGGTTAAATAAGTAACGTAAACAGAAAAACAAACTTCATGTTTAGGCCTTATTTTTCAACTATGGTTATAAAATATATATATATATGGTTAGATGACTGTTATACGCCGACCGCATAACTGAGACGTTGCCTGAGCTAGCAGCGCGGTGAGGGAGGGGTGATAGTTGTCACAAGTTGACGAATCACTGAGCTCTCGCATCACGTCACCACACCCCTCTCTCACCGCGCTGCTACCTCAGGCAACGTCTCAGTTATGCGGTCGGCCTATAATTAGAAATCCGATGTGTTTACAATCTACTGATAAATTATTTTAGTGATATACGTCCGTCAGGAATGTTTTGTAATAGATCAAAATCAATATTCTGTAATGCATCTGCCAGTGAATCAGTGTTGTGCCATTAGGTAGTATATGCAGGAACGAAGGTGTTCATTAAATTCACTAAAAACGGATAACTTCGCAAGCAGTGGTTACTACGTTGCAAGCATTTTACAGACACAAAACATTAAAGGTTGTGTTTTGGACATTTTAGAGATGAAGACTATAAGAATGAAGGGTATTTTACAGGTCAGAGTATTAACCTAATGTAAAACACAATATTTGTAGTGCTATTTACTTTAATGTAACGTTAAAAGTTTATTTGTAAAATAGTTCAATATCACAAAAACAAATATATTTGAAATTCTTATAAGCATGTTTTTTAACCTTTTGGTATTATTTTAACCTACAATTATAGTAACAAGGATGAGATAAAGCTGAAATTATATTGAGAAACGCCGAAAAATGTTGGCGCTCGCATTTGACAGTTTGCTTTGTTTACTTCGTGTTTATGTGGCACCATCTGCTGTCTCAGCTTTGCGTAATATTCCCTATGGATTGTCATGGAAACGCTATTTACTAATGTGTGAGCTCACTCTTCTCGATATGAACACTTTTCCTTGTGACGTACGGTGAGGGCAAATGTAGCAATTTAAATCTTTGGGCGGCGGTGTTTGACATAAGAGCATTTACGACGCACGGCATTTCATACAAATTTTCAAGCCTTTGTTTTTCGAAATGAATGAACCGATTTTAATGAAACTTCATACGCATAAGCAGGATACTTAGGTCTAAAAAGTTAGTTAAGAACATTTTCGAAAAATAGTGTCACAGCTAAATTCGACCGATTTAAAATTTTCCATAGAACCAGAGATTTTCAATTATCTTTTTTTTTAAATAAGACATTTTAAAAAATGTTCTTAACTAACTTTTTAGACCTAAGTATCCTTGCTTATGCGTATGAAGTTAGATTAAAATCGGTTCATTCATTTCGAAAAACAAAGGCTTGAAAATTTGTATGAAATGCCATACGTCGTAAACGCTCTTAATGTCAAATACTGGTTAAAATGACAGATTTCATGGCGGTCGTTTTAATATGACGGAACCGCTTTCCTAGGAAACCAAAGCTTAAGAAAAACAATATGGTCTAGTTTTAATCAAGGATATTTTGGCGCCCGAATGACGTTGGCGGGGTGATGTTGGTAAACATTTGTGCAATTGTTTTGTGAAATGTCACTAATCTTTATTATATTTGAACCACTTTCTTAGAATCAGAAATAAGTACATTTTTTTTTGTTGTTAAAAGTGTGATGCCCTCTTCCACGGTGACTTGACAGGAATTTAAGGTCCTGTAATTTATGTTAGAATAACTGTGATTATTTTATCTATAAATTACTGAACGCCCAGGGACCTTATAATTTCGATCACTTACATTGTACATTTTAGACAATAAACTGAATCAAGTAGATATACTTGAGTAGTGAGGGATTGATTAATGATTATTAAGTACAAAATGAGAGAGAGCAGTGGTGGCCCAGTAGTAACGGCCGCGACTTACGAGTTGTAGGTCGTGGGTTCGAGCCCTGACAGGAACTTTGTGTAAATTATTTCATCACCACTGCTCTCAAAATGGTGAAGGAAAACATCGAAAGGAAACCGGCATGCCCTAGAATTAAAAATTCTAAGACATGTGACATCCACCAACCTGCACTGGGCCCTCGTAGTGGATTACGGCCCACTCCTTCTTACAGAAAGAGGAGGCCTGGTCCCAGCAGTGGGAACATTATAGGCTGATTGACAATGGCCAAAACAAAAGCGTCACTGTCCAAGAGTTTTCTCTTGGACAGTGACGCTTTTGATTTCAGCCCCCTTAATTATTTTTATGCTTAAGTATTATACACCGTGGCATTTTAATCGTCTTATAACGGCAGCCCACTTCATGTATCCAATGACTACTAATCATTCATAAAATATTAAAAAAATATAATGATCATTTTAATAATTCTAAAAATTAATATTATTCATTACTAGCTTCCGCCCGCGACTTCGTCCGGGTGAAATTTTTTTTCCCCCAACCCACCCCGTCGCATCGCATCGCCTGCCCGTGCTGTTACTTCGTTTTCGCTTAGCGCTCGTTCTTACTTTTTTTCTTTTTGCTCGGCTTCTGAGGGTCCTAGCGTAATGTTACATACCTAACCATTTACCGCATCGTGGTTCATAAATGAACCAAACCATATTATCTTAAATATTTTTAAGTTTCAAACTGATTTTCTTATTTTATGCACACTGTGTCAAATTCGTCTCAGACGAGCTTCGTTTTATTTATACAACCGTCATCTATGAGCAAGTTATGTGAACTACATCCTTCATCAGTCAGTGAACAGGTACGAACCGGTGCGGAGCGAGTTTTTGTTTTTCGAAATTGTGTAAAAAATACAAATCTCAGTGTTAGTACTTGCAAATAAATACCCCAGGAAAGAAAGTAATCTAAATATTGGTATTAAGGTAAGTTTTTATTGTTTTAAAAAGTGTGAAAGTTCATTTTCTGCTCAATGTACCAAATGTGATCCAAAGTGGAAAAGTGTAAAATTTTCTGAAACTATTCAATAAAAAGAAAAATCCTGAAACACGTGTCTATTTATTTAGTGTATCCTACCACATATATTTTTTTCTAACATAAATAAAAAATCATGCAGTAAAGGGTTAAAGCCTTCCTCAAGAATTGAACCATAAAATGCAAAAAGAATTTTTCAAATCTGACAGGTAGTGACAGAGATTAGCGCGATCAAACAGTCAATAAAAAATAAAATGTGTCGGTAACTAATAGACTAAGCGCATTTTTCTTACTTTAAGCATTTTTATACCCGTCGTAATTTCTAAACTAAACGTCGGATTCGAATAATTTAAAAAAGGAATTTACATGTACTTAATCAACCTTGATTATGAAACTATTTGTTTGGATAAGGATTAATACCATGTTTATGAAAACACCTTCGCAAATAATGCATTACTTTATAACAAATTTGATTACCATTAAAAAAGTTATAGTGAGCTAACCTTAAAAGATAGACATAAATATGCTATCGCGGACTTTTTTTTAGAACTTTTTAAGAGGAACAATCCCGTCATACATGATTTTTGCGTAACTTTAACCGTTTACGCTAGTGATGTACGTTTGGGAATGTTTCCACTCCCGGGAATATTTCCAGTGGAAATATTCCCAGAATATTTCCAAGTTCCCGGCAATGTTCCCTAAAATTCCCAAGAGGCTTTTTCTTATTTTAAACTATGAGTTTAGATTTAATTTGCTTTTTTTTAGTTTTAATTTTATAATTTAACAGTGCTTTGCGAGTTGCGACTTTTCGCGACTCACTTGGCCCCTGTCCCCCGCCGCCTTACCCCTCCTACCTGCGCTCGGTTCTGTGCCTTTGTTTGTCCTCAGTTCGTGTGTTTTGTCGGGAGTATAGCACGTCTTTTACTACTCTCTCCGTATGTAAGTGTATAAAAATGCGTCCGAAGTCACAAATACACGAATATTTTAAAGAAAATAAAGACAATAATGACTACACGACTTATGTGTGTTGTTTTTGTGATCATAAGTTTAAATTAAAAAATGCCACGAAGTTTGCACGCCACCTTACAAATAAATGCAAGCAATGTCCGACTACAGTGAAAACTGTATTTGAAAAGAAAACGCTAAATAAGTCAAATGCTGTTAAGGAGAATATACCACCAAGTTCTTCATCTACTCAATTATTATCAACAAGTACTGAATTTGATCAAGTAAGTACCTCGCATTATATTCGCTTACGCTGGAAGGTCTCGCGCAACCCGTTCTGTCCGCTTGATCTTTTGAACTGAATCTACATATGTCTAAACCTTTCACAGTGAATACAATACATTCAAGAGCTAGGTACACTTTTATTGAAACTACTTCGCTGCCTGCCACTTGTTTAACTTTATTTTTCTTCTAGGATAAAACACGATTAGGAACGACGACGACGAGGCGATTTATGTAACTGGGCAGCCATTGAGCTTACTAGAGCACCCGTTATGGAAAAAGGCTCTGCAAAATCTGAAGCACGATTATGAACCACCAACAAGACGTGCTGGCATCGTCGTTATTAAACGCCGAATTCGAAGAAACGAAGAAGGAACTCATCGAAAAAATGAATGATGCCGCTGTTCTTCACTTGGCTATTGATGGTTGGTCGAATCTCAGAAATGAATCGATCATAAACTTTATCATTTATACACCGAAACCTTTCTTTTACACGTTCGTTGACATGAAAACTAATAGACACACAGCAGACTATTTATGTGAAAAAGTATCTGAAGTTTTAGAAGACTTAGGGCCACATAAGTTTTATGTTATAATTTCTGATAACGCTTCTAACATGGTAAAGTGTGGTAGATTATTGAAAGAAAAATATGCAAATATAACTTGGATTGGATGCTTAGCACACACGTTAAATTTGTTGATAGGGGATGTGCTCGGAGTAAAGTCAGTTTTGGTTACATTCAAGTTTGTTGTTGAACTTGTGAAATGTGTCACAAAATCACACATCGTTAAAGCCGAGTTTAAAAAACTTTCTGAGGATAAATCAATTAATGTAGCACTTATATTACCGGTAAAGACTAGATGGGGTAGTTACCTACATTTCCTAGAAAATTTTTTTAAAGCCAAAATTATCCTACAGACTATGGCCATCAATGGCATCCAAGAATTTGAAAAATATAAGACAGACACGATGAATGAAAATCAATGGCTAATTATTCAAGTACACATCAGGTTTTTTAAACCAATAGTAAAATGGATAACTATATTAGAAGGAGATGACTGCACGATACATTTAGTATACAATGCTTTTGCAGACATCGAAGAACTTTTGAAAGGCACCAACGCTAATAAAGTACTAGAAGATCATTTACCACAGCTGCGAGCCAAGTTTTTAGAAAGAAAACAGAATGCATTAAAGTCAATTCATTTTGCAGCGGTCATATTAGATCCAAAAAACCGAGGCTTAGGTCTCACCGCTGAAGTTCATTTAGAAGGATGTGCTGCAATTATGAATTTAGCTAGTGACGGTGACGCAGTTAATGTGTTAAAGGAACCATCTGATTATAAATCCAGAAGTGGACTTTATGAAAAAAAATTAATTTGGCAAGCTGCTAATATCGTGGATCCAAAACGGTGGTGGACCACCTTCTTTGCAAATACACCTTTGGGCCAAGTTGCTATAAAAATCTTAACAGTGCCGTCTACTTCAGCATCAGTAGAAAGATCATTTTCGACGTTTTCAAATATCCATACCCAAAAAAGAAATAAACTTACAACCGAAAGAGCAGGTAAAATTTGTTACATAGCTCATAATTTGAAGCTTATGAACGAGACTGTTGGTAAATACTCGGCCAAAAAATCTGGTACTACTTCTTTGTCAGATAGTTCCGCTGTAGAAGGTAGATCTGTAGGTATATCAGAGCATTCCGAGCCTTACTTAGAAGTAAATTCAATACAAGATTCTGATGAAGAATTTGATTTGGAACCTATGGACTTCAGATCAGAATAGAAAATGTGGAAAATGATTCTCAATTTGACAGTTTTATTATAAATGACGATCCTCTTAGTTTGGAGTGACTTGCACTGCTTGTTTACTGCTTAGAATGACAATGGTGTGCAATCTAACATGTATCGATGAAACAACATAACCAAAGTTGGATACTAATATTAGACTTAAGATTATCGTTATGTCACTGTTAGGTACATTAATGACGGATTTATTGGTTAAATCTTTGTTTCTTATTTTCAATGATCTAATTATTTTATTGCAATAAGTGATGAATTATTAATAAAAAAAAGTGAATGCATATTTTATTGTTGAATTTTATTATAACTGTGATTTTACTTTTAAAATTATGAAAATAAATCATTATAAAATACATAGTTTTATAATTTTTACCTTATGACTCGCACACATCGCCATGACTTTCTGGGTAAAAATCCTAACAATCAAGAGTATCTTCTTCTTCTTATTTTTGGAATTGGCAATCGGCTTCCTTAAATGGATGCCATTTTTGCCAGTGTCGAGTTATTCATATTATCGTGTTTTCTTAATATTCTTGTAGTTTATTACTCAGTCAAGTCATTAGCCCTGTCGCGTCACCGTCCTGTCCAGTCAGTCAGCCACAGTAAAACGACGGTTGGTTTTACGGCGGTTTTGATACGACTTCTTGAGACAAATCGAAAAGTTCGGTTAAGCACTTTTATTTGAATCTTCCGATAGATTGCACATATCACAAGTCTTTATTGCACAAAACACCGTCGAAATTATACAAGAAAACTCATTTACACAAAATATTAAAGATTCAAAGAAAAACACAAACGCACTCTTCGAAATGGCGCCAAAAAGCCATCAAGAGTATCTCTTGGAAAATTTGCTAGGAAACATTGCCAGTAACAAACTGGAAATTTTCCCGGGAATATTCCCAATTTTCTGGGAATTTTCTTTTCTATGGCTTTTTCAGGACTGATTTTCTTTAGATGTGTAGAAGTATGCAAATAATATATGATTCAGTTGGTGGAAAACAAAATTTATGACTATTTAAACAAAATTCCCAGTTTATTCCCAGTTTGGGAATATTGCCGGCAGTGTTCCCGGCAATATTTCCACTGTTTGGGAATGTTCCCGGGCACGGAACATCACTAGTTTACGCAGCGCACGCAACAGAAGCTCACAAAAGGAATAAATTTTCCCCGTTTTTGCAACATTTTTCATTGATGCTCCGCTCGCATTGGTCGTAGCGTGATGTTATATAGCCTATAGCCTTTCTCCATAAATGAGCTATCCAACATTGAAAGAATTTTTCAATTCGAACCAGTAGTTCCTGAGATTAGTGCGTTCAACCAAAGAAACAAACAAACTCTTCCTCTTTATAATATTAGTATAGATGACGAATGACGTAAATTTTGAAACAGCCTATTACAAGCGCGGTCCGCGCCATTCACCCTAGTGAAAAAATGTATTGTTTCTTGTTTAAGGCATGCGGTATTTTTAGTTTGTGAAAACCAAAACGCAAAGTTTTGTTATGTCCAACAGATGTTAGAGATCCCACGGCGCTCGGAATCTTAGGTTAATGTATTTGCTGAGCGTCGTAATAATTGTTTTATTTTCTAAATGTTTTGCTAATAGTATTGTAAAGTTTTTATTCTTCCTTCATACTTTTACGGACTTAGTACCATCAGATTTTTTTTTTTAATAAAACCCAACTAATTTATGTAAGATAAGTAGGCCTAATAAGTGCAGATTAATAAAAAGAGGTCCGAACGAGTTACAAACATACGGCCGATTTCAAAAACAACTTAATTTGTTTCCGTTGGACCTTAATGAAGATAGAAATTTGACTCATGTTCCATATTAGTGATACCTACGTACATTAAACCGAGAATTTCTATCTCTAACCTGGCAAATAACAAACAAAAGAGTTAATGAAATTGGCAGTGTGTAAATTGTTTCCGGCATATTTAAAAAATTGGATATAACTGTATTATTTACACTAATTACGTATTTACAAATGATCACTTTTTATTTACAAAGACAACTCTGTAAGCTTTACCTGTATTGCAGCAACTGTTCAAATTGACTACCACTTTGTTCGATGCACAAACGGGCACGTTTTCGAATATTGTGTTTTAATTTATTTAAAGTCACTCTGACTTGTTTCACAATATCAAAAGCAGCAATTATTTTCTGTTTTAATTGTTCTAAGCTGCGCGCTTCTTCGGTGTATACCAATCTCTTTACTTCAGACCACAAAAAAAGTCTAATGGTGTCAGGTCCGGGCTTCGAGGTGGCCAAGCCACGGGACCGCCTCGCCCGATCCACCTGTCACCAAACTCGCGGTTTAGGTACCTTCGCACTGGTCGAGAATAATGAGCGGAAGAGCCATCGTGTTGGTAGTGCAGATTTCTTAGATATAAGACAGGTACATCTTCCAGTAACTCGGGAATTAAGTTCTGTACCATGTCTAGGTACGTTCCACCGTTGAGGTTACCCTCAATGAAATTAGGGCCAATTATTCTGTCTCGAATTATCCCAGCCCACACATTCACACTAAATCGGATTTGGTGGGAATGTTCTCGGATTACCTAGATGTGGGTTGTTTATTGACTACCAGTGCTCGTTGTGGACATTGAACATCCCAACTCGGGTGAACGTGGATTCATCGGTCCAGAGAATGTTGGTGGTTGGATGTTTAATAAGCCACCGACACAATGCCATTCGGGATTCAGGGTCAGTCCCGTATAAGGCCTTTGCTCGTCGGTAGTGGTACGGGTGCAATCCTCCCGCTTGTAAAACTCGCCATACATAGTAGTGGCTGACTCCGAAATGTCTGGCAGCCACTCTGGTACTCCGTCGCGGGTGTCGTTCAAAATAATCCAATATGTTCTCTTCGAGAACAGGTGAATATCGTGGGCGGCCCCGAGCTTGGGCGTGCGGTGGGCTGCGAAACTGGCTGTGATCAATCAGTCGTTGTGTTGTTGCTAAAATGACTTGCAGTCCTGGAACTTGCGGGTTAATAACACCTCGGTTGCATAACATTTCGAAATTATTAGGCGCAGCATACAATCTCCTTGTTGCCCGTAAATTGTCACCACTTATTGCGTACAGGCGCACCATTTGTAGGTACTCGATATTCGAGTATTGATAGTTCCTATCACTCATTGTGAAATAGGTAGGACTATATTCACTCTGCACTTAGTAGCGATCGCGAACCACGTTTGATAACCGGTAGCGCGCGCGCACTTCCACTTCCGGTGTTCGGACGCAACTGAGACACTGTGAGAGTGACCTTCACCCATTTTGTAAGTAAAAGGGGCGGGGCGTGGCTCGCACGCACAACTCAAAGAAAACGTTAGAAGACTCGTGCGCTGGGTAGGTACATTATGTTCTACCCTTTTTTACGTAAACATTATTAACAGGATGTTTCATAATTCTAATGCATTATTTATTTTTCTTTGTACCTATTATCTTAATTAATGGTAACAAATTTTAAATTGCACCTAGAGGTATTTTATGTCGGATACATTGAGTGGACCACCTTTGTAAGACGACTAAAATGTATATGGCGAGTTATCGTTCCTTTTTTTCTAAAATTCACAATACTTAAGTGTTATCTATATTTAAGCACAGTATAATAATATACTGTGTTTAAGTTACCAGGCAGGTAGTAGAGGTCGTTAATTAATATAAAACAGCACGCCCGTCCGAAAAAAATTCTATACAAACATGTCGCACACTTACTGACCGAGTAGTGTTTCGGTCAAAATTTAATTAAGTATACCAGAGGTTTATTTTAACGCCCTCTTTCCGCCGATCTCGGATTTTTTTTATATCTTGTTTCTAGGCGGAGTTAAACCTATATCTGTCTCTTTCACACGCAAACGTTTTTACGAGACAGAGAATTTTATCAGTATGCATTTTTTGCGATTTCCCGAAAAACGTCTTTTTTGAGTTATGTCAGTATATGATTAAGCGTGCGATGTGAAATGTGTGCAACAAGCAGCGGAGGAGCGTGAAATTTTAAATTAGATTATAATTATCTATACCTTTCTGTTCTTACTAATATTGCATAATGAGCCTATAATGTTCCCACTGCTGGGACACAGACCTCCTCTCTTCGAGAGGGAGTGGGCTGTAATCTAGCACGCGAGCCCAGTGCGGGTTGCTAGATGTCACATTTATTCGAATTTTTGGTTCTAGGACATGCCCGTTTCCTCACGATGTTTTCCTTTACCGTTTTAAGATCAGAGGTGATGAAATTATTTACACAAAGTAAAACGCCTGGGTTCGATCCCACGACCTCGTAAGTCAAGGCCGTTACCACTGGGCCACCACTGCTCTCATCATTGCTCGCTACTATTGGTCCTTAGAATATCTACATAAGCCTAATGATCTCAAGTCCTGTAGCGACAAATGCTTCCTTCAGCTGAAAGATGGAGACGGGGTGGTGGATGGTTATGGCTTCCCAAATCCGTTATTAACTGTCCGTCATCGTCGGTTAGTACTCTAGCATCACATCCAGACTTCTTCTTGGAACAGTACCATCTGTTGCGGTTGTGCATGTGGAAGTAAGTGAAACTCTTGTACAGTATGATGATGCCTCTTCCTTTCTTGCCCGGCAAGTATTTTATGGTTTCCTCCTCTGTTTGGCAAAACAAAAATTATGAGTATGTGAAGTGTTCGGTCATTTCATGAAATGGTTGTCAATCAATCTGCCTAGCCTCTTCCCAACTATGTTGGGGTCGGCTTCCAGTCTAACCGGATGCAGCTGAATACCAGTATTTTACATGGAGCGACTGCCTATCTGACCTCCACAACCCAGTACCTGGGCAATACGATACCTCTTGGTAAGACTGGTTGTCAGACTTTCGGGCTTCTGACGACCCGTAACGACTGTCAAAGATCCACGAATGACAGCCGGGACCAACGGCTTAACGTGCTTTCCGAGGCACGGAGCGGAGGAGTCTCGGTGTGTAAAGATGGTCACCCATCCACGAACCAACCCCGGCAAGCGTAGCTTAACCTGATGGAGCGACCCGTGCGGCTGTTATTACTTAGCCACGAGCTTCTCTATAAAAACAATACTTTGTGATGATAACACATGCCCAAAACCAATGAGAGTAAGTACTGTAAGTACTTTTAAAAAGACAAAATAATAGATTGTTTACCTGTGTTTTTTTTTCTTTTGTCTCGAGATGAGATGCACGTTCTCCGATTCTGTCGTGGTCCGCCATTTGCAAAAACGCACTGAGCGAGCGTTAACGAGTATCGGTTGACGGCCTAGAGCGAGACAGCGATACGTGTAGGTATATAATACTATCTGCCTCCACCCTCTGTCCGGTTTCCACCTACATTATAACTATTATGTAACAGAATTATAAGACAGGTGATTTTATTAAATACATTAATTAGGTAGGTATTATTATTTTTGCTCACATACAAACACTCCAAACAAATGTTACATTTTGATCGAACATGAATATTAAACTTTAATAATTATGATAGCATTATGTAAAATTTTAAGAAAGGCAACAAAGATATCACATTGTAACAAGTAACTACAGTGTAAACTCCATTTAACGCCACTCGATTTAACTGATAACTCCTTAAAACGTCGAAATTACTTGACTTTGGTTGGTTTACCTTACTGTCCAAACACTATGTAGCATCACACCCACACTAAATTTTAATAACGACAGCAATACGCCATTATTATGCAATAAACAACACTTTCTAAATTGCCGAAAATAACAAGACCTATTTTGATAATGGGATATTATTAATAGCACATCAAATAAAAAATCACATATCAATTTATTTCCAGTACAAAAATACGACAATCATAGCATAAATACTGACTGCACAGCAAATTAACCAGAGCGTACTCATACATAATACTCACACTCATAGCAAAATGACATGGCGACTATATTAATCCCTAGGTTAGGTTAGGTTACTTTAAACCCTATACACAGAAATAGGAGCCCCGCTAAGCGGGGCTCCGTCGACATAGGATGCAAGAGCGAGCGAAGGGTACGAAGGGTAAGTTACAATCATTTGTTTTTCTCAAGAATGGTAAAAGGTTTAATGTGCGCTAGTCATTATTAGAGCTCTGCATTAATAAAAAAGCTTTACTTTGAGATAAATAGTGGTGCGCCACGAATATAAAATGTAGCTTATTTAGTTATATTTTGTGTTAAGTATTTTGCTGTGCAATCAGTAATTTTGATTGGAGTTCGGATTATTTTTGCAAATAAAAAGTATTTTTTTTGATTTGCGTTTAAATACTACCCTTTGATAATTTGTTGCTCTTTTGTCTAGCATGTATTTACCTCGACTGTCGGCATCATACTTACCGAAGATTCTAAGAAATTCGTTCTTTTGTTTGTTGTGATTATCTTGCACGTGTTTACCTCGGTTGCTAGACTGTCGTTAACTTGTTATGCATTATCAAAACGTTATCATATTCTTAACTCACTTTATTAGTAAATAAATATTATAATAGTCAAATAATATCGTTTTTTATTCTGATCATTTAACGATAACTCTTAATAACGCGATAAAATGTCTGACCCTTAAGTGCCGCTACACAGAGTTTACACTGTAAATAAATTAACTATATGGGTTGTTTAGAACATAACAATAATTATAATTGTATATAGGTACCTACATATCAACGGACCGGAAAAATCGGACACCTAGGTATTCCTGGATGTCCGATTTTTCAGAAGAAATTAGGTAGAAGTTACAGAACAGAACGCTACGAAACAATATCCATTCATACTCCTTTTACTTTATCCACATTTAAGCATTGGAACACACACGCGCGTAGGTTGTATGGGCAACTTTCTTTTCATGGCTTCACAGCTTAATGTTGCGGACAAATAAATAGCGAAATTTTTGGCCATTGTAGTTTAAGATGGCGACACCAAACAATTTAGGGCAATTATAAGAATGTATAGGCAGATATTGCAAAGAATTGCACAGTTTTGGTAATTACATACATATCGACTTGACTCTTCAATGCCTTAAGGCAAAAGCTCCAAGGTAGCCAGCGAAATTCAAATTTTCTTACATGTTTTGCAATTTTTAGGTCAATATTACATTGTATGTTGATTAAAATATAATTTGCGACCGTAACTTATATGTACTTATATTTACAGAAATTATAATCAATAAAATCATCAATACAACTCCCTAAGACTAAGTAATCCTAAGAATGACTATTTCATGACATCTTGACATTTGAGGATTATACTAACTTAAGGAGTTGTATTACTGATTATAATGATTATAATTCTGTAAAACTTATTGTTACCGTCGCGAATCATACTTTAATCAACATAGACCGAGGGTTTGGACACTCGAGCTGCAAATTGCAAAAATCGTAAGAAAATTTGGATTTCGCGGGCTACCTTAGCGCTTCCCCCTTAAAGCCGGACATATTGTCCCAAATGATTTTGATAAAACAAAGGACATGGATGATTATGTTCAATGTAAGCCATAATGATGTTACTATGCCGGTCGAACTTGAGCCGCGCGGGGCATTTCTGGTGAGCATACTTCGCACAGTACGCGTTGGTCTTCTTAGTACGCGTTGGTCTTCTTCCAACCTTTGAACGAATATGTGTAGTCTTGATACATGATCATCTTATTTCCCGTAGTGAGGATTACTATCTTGTAATCTGCAAGTGATAAGTTCGCATTAAAAATTAGAAGAGGGTTTAGAGCAGAGGTTCCCACTTTCAAAATTTAACTGGTTCCGGTGGACCCCCTTTTTTTTTTTTTTTTTTTTTTTTGTGGATGGGAAATCATCAAATGACTTCTCCCGCTCTGGGCGGAGCGGGAGGGCGTGTCAGACTTTTACTGACTAAAACCCACCCGTGTTCCTTCTGTTGCCTGTGCCGGGGCCACGGTAACTCTTTCGAACATCCCGCAACCCTAGCTGGCATCGGCCCTAGCGGACCCCGTCAATAGTGCTGACATCTCTTTGAGGCGCGCGTGGAACACGACGCGCCGTCGACTCGGGCCTGGTCCTTACCGGACGGCGAGCTACCCATTGCTCGCCGTCCGCAAGCCCGCGCCTACGGTGGCCGGGAATCGGCTGCCGATTCCCGACGCCCAGGGCGTCTCCTGCGGCGACTAGGGGCGTGAGGGTGCAAAGCTTGCCTCTCCCTCACGCGTCCCGCCTCCTCCTTCACGAGCATTACTGCTTCGCAGAAGGAGGTAATGGCTTCCCATGCACTCTCGCTCCGTACCATGGCCTGGACCAGGGCCGGACGCGAGAGATCGCCGCCGCCGATCGCTTCCGCGAGGACACGGCGGTGCTCCGCCCAAGCCGGGCAGACTTCCACCGTATGCTCCACCGTGTCCTCCGGGCGATCCACACAGTGGTGACACCCGGGCGTTTCCTCCCGCCTTATCCGGAACAGGTACCTCCCGAAGCACCCGTGTCCGGTGAGGACCTGCGTCAGGCGGAAGGTGAGGACGCCGTGGCGCCTCTCCAGCCACTCCTCAAAGAGGGGACTTATCGCCGCAATTGTGGCGTGCCCCGGTGGACCCCCTGCAGCTACATTTTTACCATATTCCCAAAGCTCGACAAAAATGTGAAGATTAGACCTAATTATAGAAATTTGCATTGGCTACGTTTACCCCTGGGGGTCCACCTGGACCACTTTGGGAACTAAGAGTTTAGAGCATTGAAACGGCTTGCGATAGTAGGTACCTAGCATGCCGTTTTCCTATTTCCAGCGTCAGAATACGGTGCAACCACAATGCAAGAGTGTTACATTATACAAGATGAAATTGAATTCATGGGCATCCTCTTAAGGGGCTGTACATACTCATCATTATGAACAACTTTTACTATGGGATCAAACCTGAAATCGCGAAAAAAAAAATCAGCTCTTCCCTACATTTTGACGAGATATGCGAACATAATAATGTAGGGCAGATAATGTAACAGCAGATTTTTTTCGCGATCTCAGGTTTGGTCCCATAGTAAAAGTTGTTCATATGATGAGTACAATGACCCCTTAAGAAGTTGTGCGTTATTTAAATTAATACACCTTGTATATGATACAAGAGAGACAAGTTTTTCATTACACTCGTAGCTGGATTGCAGCCCAAGCCAAAGGCGAGGGCGTAACGGAGCCGAGAGTGAAATGACAAATACATACCCGTTGCATACGAAGTTAATCAACACACTTGCGAAGAAGAAAATGATTAAAACATAAACTTATTTTGTTCATAGAACATTTAATTGTTAAAACAACTTCTTACTATTTAAATAATAGTGACAGAAAGTTACATCATCAACATTAAGTGGATTAAACACTTATTATTCAGAAACTACTCAAGTTAATAAAATTTATATGGTAGGAACCACAGATTTTTTAAAGAAAATAACGTACTACGTACATTAGGTACGTATGCGTAATTATCCTAGGAATAAGATTTTTCCTACAAACAAAATCCCCCTTTTCACCCCCTTATAGATGATTTTCGAAAAATCCCTTCTTAGTAGATACCCAGAGTCTACTGTATGAAGTCGACACCCTGCCCAAACAAACTTCTACCTTAAGCGATTTGGGCTGGGCGATGATTACTATTCAGTCGGGAATTCGCGACCAAATCTATTTTCATAGGACGTGGAAGTGTATTCCAACTCGTCTTTAGCAGAAGAAGGCACCAAAACATCATTGACAGAAGAAGTAGTAGCTTGCGGTTCAAGAGGGATCTTCTTGTCAGGCTCCAAATTGATCACCTGTGTTAACTTGGCACTGATGTTTGTTTCGTTGGCAATCGAGTCTTCAACAGAAGTTTCTGCGAGTCTTTTAGATTGCCTCACGCGTAGACGCTTTAAAGTCACTACATCGGCCCTAGAATCAACCAGCATCATAGCTGAAGTTCTTCTAAAGCTATGTCCGGTGTAAGAGTTAGCATCAGGTAATCCCAAAAACCTTGCGATTTCCTTTGGCATGGCACCAAATTTGTTCTTACCTATAGGTTGACACGTACATTTACCCTTTTGATAGTTTTGAAAAAAGCGGGGATTTTGTGCTTTATTCGAACGTACCGCTTCGTATTTTTTTACTATTTCTAAAAACGGACCTTGAATTGTAAATGACCGCGCCATATTGTTTTTATGATCAGTGACTCGAACTAGAAGTGTTTTGCCGTGATGTTCTATGTCTTTTGTGGTAATATTAATTAGTTCCTGATGTCCACATTCACCGGTAATTGCGAATATTAAGGCAACCTGGAAAGAGATAATACACTACATAGGTAAATTATTTTATTTTTGTAAGTAGGTTTGTACAAACACTATTACAGGCCAATCATATTTTTTTTAAACTAGATGAGATCGGCGTTTCCTATCTAACTACTCTAAGAAGAAAGACCGAAACAAACTCAGAGGTTTCTAGTCTAGAGGTTTAAAGTCTAGACATATCTTGGTCAGGTAATGTAAAGAGAAGACCATGTATATTGATGTCTGAAATAGTCTTTTAAGGAACCACACAGATTGAGTGGACCTTTCCAGTCAGTGCACGCATTTGTCGATATTATAGGTGGTTAGGCGTACGGACGTAAGTACAAAACTATAATAAAATAGGTACAGATAAGAAGTTCAACTGACCTTTGTTGCCAGATGCTTAACATCCGGAGCTTCTTTTAAAAACTTTTCAACGTCATTTGGTGACAATATTTTGGCCTTGTGTTTTTGAAAGCCGTCTGAGCGTTTCTTTAGGAACTCAGTCAGGTTGGAATATTTTTTTAGGTCAACTCCATTCTTGGTCCAAACAGTGTTTTTTAACATGGAATAAAGACACCACAGCGTGGTAGGCTTGTATTTATGAGCCAGTTCATTGAAGTAAGCCAAAAATACATTCTCAGTAAATGAATCGTCATTTTTCTTCCACTGGATGAAATTTTCATAGGCTAGTAAGTATTTCTCCTTTGATTTTGGTAACAGGCTATCGTTTGCAGTTTGTGCCTCAGCAAATATATTCGGTGGCGTAGAATCTAAAAAAAGACCCTTCTTTAGAACTTGAAGTCGACATTTTTCGTCGAAAACTTTCTAAGAAATGATCACAAACTAGTCACACATTATCTATTACTACTGAAGGGGGAATGAAAAAGTTTTGCGACATAAAAAAACACAATATAATCGATCACACAATACAAAACACATAAAAAAAAACAAAAGTGCAGGGAACTCGAGTGTGACACAGAGACAGTGCAAAAATTGTGCCGTTTGCGAGCGTGATGCGGGCCGGACTGACGGGCGTGGAGCGGGGTGCGGGCGACTGCACGACGTGGGGCGCTGGAGGCGCGGGCGCGTGCGTGGACGTGCGTTTTCATGTTACATACCTATTCTTCCTACATAACTCCCCCTTTTGACCTACTGCTCCCCCCCTCCCCACAGGTGGTCAAACGTCAACTATAACACGTTGCATATGTGGCCTACCACGAGAACGTTTAGGAGCAACCGGCTGCGGAACCTCACGGCATTCATCATCTCGAAAATGATACCTCCTTAAGTCGCAAATGAGGGAACGTTAAGAGGTAAGTAGTTGGACTAACCTTCCTCTGCACCAAGTAAGTGCCATCCCTCTTAGGCATGAGCTTGGAGCTGACACCTTTAGCAGCACTACTTAGGACGTGCGACTTCTTCAGGACCAGATCACCGATAGCCAGTTCGTCAGCCTTTCGAGTCTTGTCTTTCGCAGCCTCACGAAGGTCCTGCTGACTCCTTGCTGTTGCTGAATGTCTCCGCAAGCTTCAGCAAATACGGCGTAATCTGTGGAACATAGTTTTCAGCCTCTATGACAGCACGAAGATCGCTCTGTACTGCAATAAGTGAGCGGAGTTCACGAGCAAATGTGAAATAAACAGGTGTCTGTTGAGTTGCCTTAGTCAGTGATGTGTTCAACGTAAAGCGGATGAATGGCAGAACTTCTGGTCTTTGTTGATGGTGTCTTTGTACCATGATCACCAACTGAGTTTTGAGGTCGCTCTCTCCATTAGGTTCTTTGGGAAGCGGCTCAAAGTTATCGACAGTCAAGACTTCAAAACGCTGAGCGGGAACTGGAGTCTGTAACAGTTTCGCAGGTTTCTCGTTGGAAGTTATGTAGCCCTGGCATTCGATGCATGTCTTCAGGTACTCTGCTACGTAACGTCACATACCGGGAAAATAAAATCTCTGACTTATACGGTGCAAGGTTCGGTCTAAACCGCCGTGACTAGTACCTATTTTCGTCGGTTTTCAGGGTGACGAGCTGCGGTTCTTCAGTCTTCGCCTCCGTATAACGGTATAGTACACCTCTGAACATATGATATCCTCTCTCCGTCCAACGGGTAAGTTCTAATTCGTCCTTGCCTTCCAAAGCCTTAATGATCGTCGCCACTTCGGGGTCTGCAGGCTGGTCTTCACGAAGAGTAACGACATCCCAGTGCGGTGCTTGACAAGCACCGTGCAGACTCTACTGTAAAACTTTAAGATCACGCACTATACCGTCGGCTAATAATTTTACCGACTTGAAACAATTACGAAACTAATAGCTTTGTTTACGAAGCAGTGCGTGTAGTCTCGAACCGGCAACACTACGATTGGCAGCCGTATCTAGTAACCCCGTACCACGATAACCGCCTATCTCAATATCGAGTATCGGACGAATGTCGGGTACATATAAGTTCGACGCGGACATGTTACATACTCGCCTCGGCAATGCATCACATACGCTAACACACTTACAACTACATAAATAAGCAGATTGAGACACGTATAAATACATTGTTTACATAAAATTCGCTACTGACATTTAAGTTACACTTACAACAGTCGTGTGAAACAACATTATGGCTGTCAGTGTTATCAAAAATCTTATCGTGGTCTAACATGTTAACATCGAGAACAGAAAATGATTCCTTAGTAATGTTTACAGGATAATTAGGACAATTAGATCGTGTTACATCATTAGCTCCAACAACCATAATACTTCACTGAACTTTTATCGGTTTTATCTTTCAATATTTTTGCAAGAGTCGCGAGTGTGTCCGATTTTATGGCAATAAATACAAAATAATCGTTTACCTTTCTCAGACGAATTGTTATTGTTTACCACAGTCGGCGGGCGCGAAGCACTACTGGTAGCGCTTGACGACGCAGTAGGTATGTCCGCCGGCACATACGTCGCGGAGGCCGCCGGGGCACGCGCGGGCGCCGCAGGTCGGGGCTGCGGTGACGGCGCGTGGCGCATGCGCGCTAGCGGCGAGCGACTCACTCCTCTATGTTTCGTTCGGGCCTTCTCAACCAACACATCATCTAGGTTGTAAACGGATTCACGGGTTAAACGTTTCCTTATGCGTCTACGTAGTAACCCATAAATCATGGCGACCTCCATATCGTTTTCCACGATGTGTGGAAGTTTGGCGATGAGCCCGCGGGGCGAGTAACAAAGACCTCCGTGTATTCTTTTGTTTGTTCCGCGGAAAATATATCGCAGAATAGCTTAAGCTGTGGTCGGGATACACCGTACATGGCGCGTAACCTTTGCAGAGCATCTTCCCATGACGTCACTGGTGACTTAACACCCCGGAACCACACAGCTGCCTCCCTAGAAAGGAGCATAGGTAGGCCGCGAAGTGCATCTTCGTCGCAGATCGGATAGAGTAGACGAATGATTCGAAGGCCTCTGATTCGAGGCGTGATCCACTAAATCTCGCCGTACAGCCGGATAGAGCGCGCGAAGTTTCCGTGTTTCGTTGGTGCAAGCGATGGAGACGGTGAAGCTGCGACGTTGTCGGCAGACGTAGCCAGCTCTGAACCAGTTGATGGTTCGATTCCGCTTGAGCCTTGGCTAACACCTCCAGAAAGGACGTAAGCGTCCTTTCCAATAGCGGCGCGGGCGTCGGGGGCGCGGGCGTCGGGGACGCCGGCGCGCTACTCCTTGTGTTGTCATCGTTGCCTCTACTTTTATGGCGAGGCATTATTTTTACACAATAGTCAACTAAACAAGTAATTGTTCACCGAGGGGAGAAAGTGACCGATTACCTACGAGGGTGTTCAGCGTTCAGCCGAGGGCCTTAATACACACAAGTTGGAAATCGCACTTTCTTTCGAGTGATGCATAGTGCTTTATACTATACCTACGAGGAAAATAAAAGGCAATTTTTTTAAAATGAAGTTTACCTATATTAAAATTGTTACAGTTATCAACTCAATCTAATACTTTTGCCAGGGAAATTAATATTGGCTTGCGACGTTTGAGATAACGCAGACGAGATTACTTGCTGTGCCTTTTTTTTTGGGTGGGAAATCATCAAATGACTTCTCCCGCTCTGGCCGGAGCGGGAGGGCGTGTCAGACTTTTACTGACTAAAACCCACCCGTGTTCCTTCAGTTGCCTGGGCATCGTGAGGAACCCTGGACTTACAGTTAATATAAGTCGCATTGATCACCAGGTAGAGAAAACTCTAAAATATCACTACAGTACTATAGATCGCCATCTGCAGGCAATGGGCTACCGTAAAGCTTTGTCAAGATGGACGCCCCATGCTTTGACCGATGCTCAACGTGCAATACGTGTCAACATTTGTGACAGTCTGCTGTTGCACCCGCAAACAAAGAGCTTTCTCGAGTCGATTATCACCAGTGACGAGTCTTGGGTCTTATATGAGAACGTCACACGAAAGGCCTTTTGGATGCCTGCGGATAAACAGCCACTAACACAGCCAAAAAGCAGTTTGCATGATCACAAATTTCTTCTGTCAGTCTTCGGAGATTCGCGAGGAATGTTGTTTTGGGAGTTAATGGACAGCAATCAGACTATCAATGCCGAAGTCTACGTGAATCAACTACAGAAGGTGGCGAACGCTGTTAGAGAAAAACGGACAAAACGTCTTGAAGTATCATTACTTCATGATAATGCAAAACCACACATAGCGAAAGTGACCCGTAAATTTCTAGAAAATCTCGGTTGGACAACGATACCTCACCCACCTTATAGCCCTGATCTGGCACCTTCCGACTATCATCTTTTCCGGGCTTTAAAACAGCATCTTAGTAAAAAAAAGAAAATTCGGTGACCTAACAAATGAACTTGCCTATTTCTTTGCCTGTCAACCACTTTCTTTCTGGGCTAAGGGTATTGAAACTTTGCCTAGCAGATGGTTACATGTTCTCGATAATGATGGTGATTATATCGTCGATAAATTGTGTAAATAAATAAGTATTAAAAAAAATTAAAATTCATTTTAAAGTGGGAAAAAAATTATGCAACAACCCAATATTTTTATAATAACTATGTTTAAACGTTTTCCTCAAGACGATCTTAATGGTAAATTAATGTGACATACCTAACATAATAATCTCAGCATCAATATTTTTAACAAAGTCTGTGTTTACACATTTAACTTTTGCCCTTCACTTTGGATGAAGCAAGAAAATTGAATCAAATAAACATAGAAGTGAATCATTTTGGTTGAATCGTGAAGAATTGCTATTCGTTCGTACAAGAAAAAATAAATACCAAATATTATTTATTATTTCATTTTATATTTTCATCGAGAACATCAGCACAAAAATAAAACACAATTTATTAAATAGTAGCGACTCGCCCCAGCTTCGCGTGAGTTTAATGGCGACAAGTCAAAACATCGAGATTTCTGTGCTGTATCTAAGCTATATACGAATGTATTATACACATAAACCATCCGGAATAAATTATCTAAATGATGGTGAAAATCGCATCAAAATCCGTTTAGACGTTCAAAAGGTCAATGTAGTCACACAGCCAGACACGAAAAGTGACGTTGTTTTACATTATGTAAGTGCGTTTGTCCACCGCAGCGGTCACCAGGACGTCACTAAGAACGGGATGACGGCGACGAAGAAGCGATACATACATTTACTATAGCCGCGTGTCCATCGCACGTCCGTCACCCGAGCGCTGTTATCTCGGCCGTCGAAGTTTGACGTAGTTTATTTATTATTGATTTATTTAAACTTTTCACACTTAAAAAAGTACAAAGGCGGATTTAATGGCTTAGTTCGGCGCGTGCGCTAGAACTCGGCCCGAGATTGTGACGGATCGATGTGCCGGCAATACAAAACACGTTTGTTTGACCTTGTCCACACACTGTCCTCGCACCGGCGCCGTTCGCCTGGCTTTTGATTGCCCGCCAAGTTCAGTAGAAGTGGACAAACGATCGCCGTCACCGGGACTTCACGCTCGGTTCGAATAGTCTCGTTCCTCAATGATGTCCCGAGTATGGCTGCGGTGGACAAACGCCCTAAAGGTTTATAATGAAATTACAGTTTCGTATACATTCCGTTTTGCATTTTTTTATAAACTGGCGGAGGATGGTTATGATCCGGTCTTACAATTATGATTTTTCCATCTTGGTCCATATTTATTTGAGCGTCACATTTGCCCCTAAATCTTCTGGAACATCTCAATGTACGTCCGTTGGTCCTCACGAAAGAAAATGTGTATCTCTGGTACATGAGTAAAGTCTTCCCTTGGTCTGTTGTGAAGAAGTAAGCTTTTTCTATAAATAGAAAATATATAAGTTAGTTTTCGATACCAGCAAACGGAATACATAAAGTGCCTCAATAGAGTAAGGAAACTTACAAACTTATTACTTACTAAGAAACGACATAGAGCTGTAAAACGGCGACACATATTATTTACGGCCGAACCCAATAGACAGTATAATTCTATCTGTCCTTATGTCAGGCCTGTAAGATTCCATAATCTCTTATAGATTATTGGGACGTTAAAACATAGATAGGTTTTTCTATCTCCAGTTTGCCAAAACTGGTGATAGATAGGTTATTGGGTTCGGCCGTTAGACCACTGCCGACCAAACTAGGTAAGTCACACATTTTTCATAAACCTACTTCAATATACCTTTTTCTAAATGGGTTCAGTACGCGTCAAACTTTATGACGGCTCTGAAGTGCACTACATGCTGCGCAGTACCGCACCCCTCACCCCCGCTGACACATGAATTTGTTACTGCGCAGCGACTCGCCTCATGTTCCGAGAAGCCATAAAGTTTGAATCGGACTGTACATACGTTATTCATTTGTACAGTTTGTGTCTTCATGTTCATACCTTTTTCCGGAACCGTAATGTTTTGTTATAGGCGTAAAATTTACAAAAAGGGAAATTTATTAAGTAAAACAACAAGTTCAATCAACTCAAGAGTTTAATCCATGAACATCTTGGATATCTATGTATCGAAATATACAATAATAGTAGTATAATTATTCACTTTGTGTGAACCTATGTAAGTACAGTAGCGGTCAGAACTCCAACGCCAGCATTACAAAACTATCGCATCGTTACTCGTCGCACTTGAGACCTTCTTCTATTTAGGCATTTCACACACACATACACACCCGTATATTGCACTCTTTCATCACGAACCAAACAGAAAAAGCGCGGTATATGGTCATGATCATAGGCCTATCGCGGCACGCAGTCTTTTTCTGAATACGCTAATGAGAAAAAGACGGCGAATATTTTAAAGTAGTCACAGGAGGGTAGAATTGAAACAAAATCAATTTTCTGACTGTAGTTAGAATGGTATGACGTTGTTGGTTGGTGAGCTTAGTTACGAGCTTTTGTGTTATTGATATTAGAGGTGTTGAGTTTGAAGATTTTTATTGAAAATGCAAGCAAATATAAATATTGAAGCCAGGGCGAACATTGTACCCTTGCATAACAATGGGTGTAATATATCTAAAATATCCAATGAAACCGGATTTTGTGTGTTATTTTGTTGTTTTTGATTTTATTTGTTCTCATAAGTGCCGCTTCAAAATGTGTAATAAGGATTTCCTTTTTTTTAGAGGGATGCAGTGAGCTTAAACATAACTGGCGAAATGTGGGTGTTACTATAGGTACACCTCTGCCTAACCCTTCGGGGAAACAAGGCGTAATGTTATGTTGTTATGGATGCAGTGAGACGTTGGGTGAGGAGATTTGAGGAAGACGGGAGTCTTAAGAACTGTGTAAGAAGTGGTAGGCCGCCATTTATTAACCAGTCTCAGCGACGCTTTATGCTTGGTGAATATGAAACTAATAGTTTCATACCTACAAGACGATTTGCTGAAGAATTTGATACGTCATTGCGCACTGTTCGCCGTGCACTCCATGCCAAAGGCCTCCATCATCGAACGCCAGCGAAAAAACCGTTTTTAACGCAAAGGCATAAGGAGGAACGGTTGCGTTTTGCACGAGAATATTTAGACTTTGATTGGGACACTACTGTATTTACTGACGAGAAGACTTTCAAATCGTGTCAAAAAGGAAGACTTCATTTGTAGTGCAGAGACAATACACATTGGTCTGACAGTAATATTATAAATAACATGGAGTCAGGAAGAATTAGTGTGAATACTAAAACTTCTCAGAATATTGGATAATTGTTTCCAAGAACCAAAAATTTAGGATATTTTAAACTATAAAAGTAGGAACATTTCGCTGGTAGGACACAGTCGGCCTCCAGCTCTACTAGAACAACCAATAGGAAGAATAAAGGGAAGAAAATCAAGAAATCTTTCATTCCTCCACCCTTCAAGCCAAGAAAAGAAGAAAAAAATATACAGTCCACAATAAAAGGTTTTAACATAACATAATATCACGACCTGTTCCCGATGGGTTAGGCAGAGGTGTACCTATAGTGCACCCACATTTCGCCAGTTATGTTTAAGTCCCATGTCCCATGGGGGCGAGCCTATTGCGCACATCGAACATCCCTGACGAACATCCCTGACGCGCTACAGTAACGCGGAAACCTCAACAACGCCCTGAAAGCATGTTATATTGAATGCGCAGTGTGTTGTCTGCTTTTCGGGTATGATTAGCCCACAGAGACGCGTATTCCTTTATTTCATCCGGACCTCTTTCACCCCAACAAACATCGTTAGGCGCTGATTTTAGTCGGATACGAATGAACACACGTTTTTAGTCGGATAAAATTTACATAACATTCTATCATCAAGTCATCGAACGCAGTTTTGTAGTCATGTAAAATATCAGTTTAAAAAAACTGTTTTTTTTTTGTGTGTAAACTTCACAGGCGTGATGGGTGTCGATATTTAAATAAGATAAGTCATAAGAAAACAGATTTTCTCAACTCCTACTTCAAGTAACAACACAAACAAGCGATCGTTGACCTACCAAAAACAAAAACATCAAAACTTTTTATTTTTTATAAGAAACGGTTTTGGGGACATGTTTCGCAACAAGTGGTTACATATAGCGACTTGTTTTTAGCTATTTTACTAGGTACCCTATATTGCGGTTTTCTTTTTAATGCATTGTTGGCAAGTTTTTCTATTTGCTTTCAGAAACGCGTCTCTGAGCACTTGCAGTATTTTTATGAAAGTGGCCATTCTAATATGTCTCACGTCTGCCAAAAATACCTCTAATTTACCTACATTCTTGACAAGTTATTGACATTGATTGTCGCTGAGACGAGAATGCGACTAGATATTGATTGTTTTTTAAATACTTACAGGAATTGTCCTTCAGGTACCTATGTTAAAAACCGTAAATCGTAAATTACGCTTTTACCGGTCCGGGATTTGAATCTTAGACCAGAGACTTGCCCGCTCCATCCACGTGGCAGAGTTCAGGGACGAAACCCTTTTCTTCTTTGTTCTTAGTTTGCGAATGCTGAAAGCGTGGAAAGTACCTTAAGCTCCGGCCAGACTGAGGCAACTGCGCGCGTCTATTGTTTGATTAGGAAGTAGGGCGACTATTCGCGCCAGTCTGAACACTTCCGAAAAAGTTAGTTGACAGAATCGGCGCCAGCTAATTAAGTACCGCATCTGCGCGGAGTCAGTTTGGTCGGAGCTTAAGTCGCATCCTAGACTTGAAGACCTACAGCCTTGGCCAAAAGTATTGAGCACCCATGATATCTTTCAGTTTTATGCGGAGTATCAAATAGAAATAAAACAAAACGTTTTATATGGGTTTATTTTACTATTTATTAATAGAAAATTAATATTTTGTGGGTCCACCCTTTGCCTTAATTACGGCAGAAATTCTTTTTGGTAAAGAGTTAACAAGTTTTTTACAGTCGTCAACAGTAATCGAGTTCCATTCTAGGCGCAGGCAGCGTTTTAAATCTTCTTTGTTGTTAATTGTGTGGCGCCTAACCCTGCGCTTTAATAAACCCCATAAATGTTCTATGGGGTTCAGATCTGGAGACTGAGCTGGCCAGTCAAGCAGTTCCGTGTTATTTTCCCGAAACCATCTCATAGTGCGTGCAGATTTGTGGCATGGCGCGTTATCCTGCTGGAATTTGACACCATCCATATTCGTGTCGCCAAAAAGTTTCGTGAATGAAGGCAGTAATGCAGTTTCTAGTACATTTATGTACTTAGTAGAGTCCATGCGACCCTCACACACGAACAATTCGCCAACTCCAGAATCGGTCATGCAACCCCAGACCATTATGCTGCCTCCACCGTGTTTAACGGTTGGGATCACACACTCTGGCTTAAATTCTTCGCCCACACGGCGACGCACAAAGGTCACACCAGGTGTACCAAAAATCTGCAATAAAGAGAAAAATATTGAGTTCCGTAAAACTAAAATAAATTCAATTATGCGTTTGGTTTTTAAAACATTTTATAAAATTGTATCAGGGCATTAAATTGACTTACTCACCTCAAAGTTTGATTCGTCTGACCAAACAACATTTGACCAATCTTCAGCGGTGAAAGTTCGGTGTTTTAAAGCCCATTTCAATCGAGCTTTTTTGTTGTTATCGGAGAGCCATGGCTTCTTCCTAGCTTTACAGCCTTTCAGACCAGCTTCTTGAAGTCTTCTGCGAGTAGTTCGAGCAGAAATTGGCTTCTTAATTTGTTCCGACAACTCAGCAGCGAGCTCTGAAGATGTTTTTTTCCTATTTCTTAACGACTCTCTCAGTAACTGACGATCTTGACGGTCTGTGGTGATGCGTTTGCGCCCGGTTCTCGGTCTATTTTCATGTGATCCGGTAGTAGAGAATCGCTGAATAGCATATTGCACGGATCGGCGCGAACATTTCACAGTTTTAGAAATCTCTACTTGTGATTTCCCTTGCTCATACAGAAGCTGTATCTGCACACGTTTTTCTAAAGAAAGTTCGTTTTGTTTTGGCATATTGCAACGATAACACTTAAAACTTCTGAAATAAAATACAAAAGGCGCACTAGATCACTGGATGTGTTCACAACGAGCGATAATAGCGAACTGATTAATAAATACAAAAATTGAAAAAGACAAATTTTGTGACATCCAGGTGTTTTATTGCTAGCTGCGGCGTGACTGATTATTTTTAAACCTTTGTAGATGCCGATTAAATAATCCATAAGCAATTGATTTGGTTTCTTCCCATACTTACCGTGTACGAGCGAAATTTGTAAGGTGCTCAATACTTTTGGCCAAGGCTGTATATCCGACCTATGCCGTACTAAACGTATTAAATCCTCGAGCTGGTCTTAACACTCCCATTTTTAATGGAGCTCGCAGCCTATCTACGCAACCCTAAATATTACAATTTGATGAACCAAACAATAAGTAAATAGAAAAAATAAATAACAATAATATAAATAAACAGGAAGAAAGTTTCATCCACATAATTTGTCCTATTTTCTCTTTCAATATCCGATCTGAAAATAAATGTTTGTTTACAGTTGGTATCACAGTCCGTAGGTGCAGTATTTAGGTCAACGCACACTTATCAGCTCAGCACCGGATCGGCATCAGCTCGACTCGAGCCATTCAGATTCTTTTTATGAAACTCCATATTGCAACTACTCACACTTATCAGCTCTGCAACGGCATCGCCTCGCCTCGAGATCAGCTATTCCCCGAGCTTATAGCCCGCGCCAAACTTTGTGACCGCCCCGAAACTAGGCTCATTGCATTGCGCAGAACACAAAATCAGGGTATTAGCGGGACGCACAAGAGCTTGGAGGCAGGGCCACACCCCGCGCGCTGGCACCCACGCCTTAGTGTGAGTCACAGAACACATATACTCCTAACGGAGGTGTGAGTGCTACGTCCGTACACGAATCACGCACTTGTTGAGCTCCGAGAGTACTGTCGCGTTCAGAATTCGTTCGATCGTTTCGTTAATTTGTTGTTATAGTTTTTAGTTATTGTTACTTGTTGTTATTGTTACTCGTTGTTATTTGTTTATAAACATGCCTACTGGACGTTGTAATGTTTTACGACGCCAGGCTCGTAAAATGGTCTACGATGTTTATAAATTTATGAAGAAAGAAGCTGAAGAAGGCCTTAAATACGATTTGAAGGCAGTACATAAACGGACTGCAGCCGCTACAGGAGTATCAGAAAGAACTGTACGACGTATTGTATCGGAAAGAAGAGCCAAGGGGTAAAAAAGGTAACCGGAATCGACAATTTTGACCAAGGTGTCATCAAAAGAATTATCCACAATTTTCATGTAACACAGAAAGAGTTGCCGACAATTGCTCAACTTTTAAAAAAATTAAAAGAAGATATAAATTTTGAAGGATCCGCAACGAGTTTGAGGAGAATTATAAATGAAATAGGATTTAAATGGAAAAAAACTGAAGACAATCGAAAATTATTAATTGAAAATACAAACATTCGCTGTAAGCGAATTGAATATTTGCGTGCAATAACGAAATATCGCGCAGAAGGAAGACCGATAGTTTACACTGACGAATCGTATGTCGATTCATCGCATACCACTTCGAAGGCATGGAGTGATAGTAGCACTAAAGGTTTAAAAAAAAAGATATCAAAAGGTCAACGTGTTGTCATTGTACATGCTGGATCCAAATCAGGATTTGTACCCAACGGCCTTTTAATGTTTAAGGCAGGTACGAAAACCGGAGATTACCATGATAATATGAATTATAATAATTATGAAAAATGGATACGCACACAACTTTTGCCGAATCTCCCACCGAGATCGGTTATGGTGATAGATAATGCACCCTATCATAACAAATTAGAGGATGCAGCGCCGACATCAAATAGCAAAAAGGCAGAAATGGTGGCATGGCTTACGGCAAAAAATATCCCTTGCAGTTCTGACATGCTGAAACCAGAACTGTATAAATTAATTTCTATACACAAAGAAAAATTTAAAAAATTTAATATTGATAAAATTTTAGAAGAACACAATCACACGATATTACGGCTTCCACCTTACCATCCCGACTTGAACCCCATAGAAATGGCTTGGGCATCCATAAAAGGTTACGTGGCGAAAAAAAATGTCACAAATAATATAACTGATATTATGAAACTAGTGGAAGAAAAAGTAAATAGCATGGGTGAACAGGAGTGGACTGCACTATGCGACAAAGTTATAAATATTGAAGAAGAATATAAGAAAAGTGATGTCATCATAGATGACCTAACTGAAAAAATAATAATTCACGTGAGCGATAATGAATCAGATGAAGATGATTCGGATATTTTTTGTGAAGAGAGTGATTTGGATGCGGAACCATCCACTAGTAAGGGAGATGTTTTTATGGAAGGTGTGGCCCCATTGTGAATATAGTTTTTATTTATATTAATGTTTTTTATTTACATTTATCCTATTATTACCTAACCTATATGTTTTACAAATAACACATACATTATATATTAAATTAAATAAAATAACCTATGAAATAAACACGAACTTTATAATCACCAAATAAAAATAAATTGACATAATAAAATAAGTATTAAAAATGTTAGAAAACGAAAATTGTTTGGTTGATTACGTATTGTCCACTCGACTGTACCATGCGCAAGTTCGGACTCGCGACTATATTCAAGGCGGTCATAAAGTTTGGCGAGGGCTATACGTCGCGGTGTCGCCCCGCGCAACACCTCGAAGGTGCGGAGGCGATCCGGTTACGTTCATACGTTGTGTTGAAGCCTGATTGACGATGAGGGGAGGTGAAACCGTTCCAGTGCTAAACTGATATGTTTCCGATTACCTTTATTTTTATTCAAAAATGCTTACCGGCTTGCCTCAATTCTGTCCAGTACATGTCTGTATTTGGCTTCAGTTCGTATGGGTGTAAATCCTTTGAGTTGACCCTTATGCTGACTCTCTCGTGCCAAAGGCGACAGAGTAGACTTATCCGATTGATGCAAGCAATCGAGATCCTTATATCGTCTTCGTAGCGAGGGAACACAGTGATCTGGAACATAATCTGGTATAAGTCAAGAACATAATTTTGTTTGTTACCTAAGGGCTGATTTTTCAATCGTCAGATAACTTTTACCTGAGGAATAAATATAGCGGTTTGACATATTATCTATACAAAAGCTGTCAAAACGTCAAACATATTCCCCAGATAAAAGTTATCTGACGATTGAAAAATCAGCCCTAAGTCTACTAAAAATCTTCATACCTTTTGAACGTTCACCAATGGTAGATATTTTTCTGCCTCACTGACCTCCACAACCCAGTTACACCCAGTAACTGGGTTGTGGAGGATACACGATACCCATTTCCAAGAAGACCAGCATCTATGTACTTACAGGTATGAGATCTAACTTTTTTTCAAATCTACAAATAAAACCAAGACATTTAACAACATTTAATTTCATAATTAACTTTTAAATTGCACATTAAATACGATTTCCATGTAGAAAATGGAAATACAAATAGAAACACGCATCCACTTTCGTGAATACGACATGTATCAGAAAGGTGTTGTACAGAACATCAAACGGAACAACTTTCTCCGTGAGACCAACATCATAATCGAAAATAATAATCAGCCTTCCCATACATTTGGGTTGAGTAGGTATCGAAGTTTTGTATGGGACAGTTGTTAAATTTTTAACAATTACGACGTTGGTCACATGGAGAAAGTTGTTCAGTTTGATGGTGTGTTACATACCCATAAATTTGACCACACCTTTCTGATAAATGTAGTATTCACGAAAGGGGATGCGTAATATCGGCGACACACTGTGAGCAACATAATTATATAACCTACGATGGGCTAACTTAGCCCAGCCAGGGCCGCGGGATGTTCGAAAAAGTTACCGTGGCCCCGGCACAGGCAACTGAAGGAACACGGGTGGGTTTTAGTCAGTAAAAGTCTAACACGCCCCTCCCGCTCCGCACAGAGCGGGAGAAGTCATTTGATGATTTCCCATCCACTAAAAAAAGGCTAGCTTAGCCACAAAAATATTAATTGTATCGAGACTTGGCTCTTATAAAAACATATTTTCCAGTATCAGATAATCCAATATCGAGGCGGTTCGTGGTTATGGATCGGTGAAATGTCTATCAGACGATTAAACATGTTGGTAAACACTTTAGCAGTACAGCCCTTGTTCCGTTGATTACAACACCAACGATAAAAACTGTTCAATGGGTAAAACGCATTAAAAAAAATCCTTTCCATCCGTGTCCACCAGCTTGTATTCTAAAGCGAAACGGGATAATTTTTACCCTAAAAAAAGTATTTCAGCTACAATATATGGGACGGGGATCTAACCATATTTAATTTTAGTCAAAATACGATGCTCAGTAAAGTTTAGAATTTATTCTCTAATTATATTGTAATCATTGAATATATTAAGTATATCTATGTATATTGCTGGCATCATCATTTCTAAAGTGCTTAAATAATTGAATATCATAATACTATGGCGTTTGGGTACTTTAGAGTATAATGAGAAAATAATCATTAAAACAAGGCAGTGTTAAAGTAATTAGCTGTGAAGGACTAGAGACACGCTACAGCCGTAAAGCAAACACACACATACACACAGCACACACAACTACAGACTACACACACACCCAACATAGTCACGTTTCCTAAAGTTCATCTTTCTTAAATATGTATACTATGTATTAAGAAAACGTAAAACATAAAATTGTTTTATCTAGACTAGAACAAAAATAAATACTTTTCCAAGAATCATAAACAAAACCCACGAGTGGTGATAGGTACCTAAGTATTTAAATTGGGTATTTGACTAGTATCACAAATATACATGAATTAATACTTATTTTAAAGATGTTACTAAAAAAGACGATAAACGAAAAATTTATAAAATCGGTGGAAAAATGGAGAAGTTCACGCTTTTAGGCTCCTACAAATAGGCGCGACAGGCGACGCCACACAAAGGCACCGCGTGTCGCGTGACGAACGGCGCTTTTTTGTTGCGCGCAATTCGCGTCACGTGTCGCGCCTGTTTGAAGGAGCCTTTAGAAATTATTCTTCTGTCCTTATCACGCAAAACGATCATTGTACTGAATGGCGCGAAGCTACTATAGCGTTCCTGTGTCGTGGACTACTCGTAACGTCAGATCGCAGCAGTGCTGTCTCTGTCTAGCATAGACTTTAAACTCATACAACTTGTCCATTTTTAAAAATAATATAACATTAATTGTTTACTGTGGCTTAATCTTTTTATAGGTTTCAAAAAATCTAATTATAAAATGCAGTCAAGCAATTGCTACACAGTCGCCAAACGCATCCCGACAGAAGTGACCTTGCTAGTTTACAACCGTGAAGATGGTGGTTTACGACCAAACATTGAAACAGCTCTGCCCGTCGCCAACCAAGGTCACCTCTGTCGGGTACGCGGTTGGCGAGCGTATAGCAGGCGCTTCAGCCCGCTACGGCCCTGTTGACTGGCTGACATTTTAACCACAGCACGAGCTATTCCAATTTGTTCTTAAACTAGTTAAGAGAAATAAAACCAAAAAAATACTGGTCACTTCCTACCATTAAGAAAATACAAACAAAATACTGTCTCAGTCTCCTTTAACAATCTTAAACTAACCTCAAATAAATGACTTGTACAATGATCGCTTAAACACATACTTCCCAGCACTAGTAACAAAGTACTTAGGTGGAGGATGACAATGTACCACTTCTTCGCCTGGCACCACACGGTTATGGATATCCAAACTAACTCGGGCTTTACACCCCCTTCTTCTCTGCGAACAGTACCATCGAAATCTACTATTCACTTGTGTAAATGCATAATTTTTATACAGAAGCATGTAATTTTTCTGTCCCGTTGATATGAATTTGTAATCTGAAAAATTAAGATATTAAAGATTTTGATTCGGGCAGTCCTTCCATGAAAAATTGAGTTAGGTACATGAGGGGTTAAAAAGGGGTGAATACTGAAATGTCGGGAGAGATGTAGATATGGAAGAAGACATGTTGCGGCTGTCAAAAATACAATGTTCCTGACATCAAGGAAACGGGATAAGGGATTGTAACGGCTAGGTCTTCGCAGGTAGACTGCGCAGGCCGCTAACTATTAGGCTAGTGTATAAAAGAAACGAGTAATCAAGGTTCATACATATAATTTTTACACAAAGAAGTAGGCTAGGTCAAGGGTAAGAGTCACACTTTGTTCTGGGTATTAGCACACACTAAAGTAAAAAGGGTACCGTCCTTGGCAGCGCGTGGCAGCCTGTCAGCACAAGCTCAGCAAGTGGCCAGTCAGGCCTTCGTAGGACCGCAGGTAGCGTGCGGCTCAGGGAGTCTACTCCCTAAGCACGAAGTCCGTAGTTTCGGCCGAAGTTACGGGCATTTCCTACTTCGTATCACTTACGGACATAAGATTAGTTCGGTTTCCGAACTAACAATGAATGACAACACGATTTTACAGTTGTGCCTACGCCCGGTGTGTTTTTGCCCGTCCGAAAATTTACACTTGTTTTGACGGAATAACTACTTTCGGACGGGCCGGTTTTAGGTTGACGGACTTAGGGAGTACACCCCCAGAACAGCTTGCAGGTTCGTGCAGAGTGCGGTAATAGCTGGACGTAGGAGCACAGGTTGCGCGCGGTTCAGATACGCGTGCAGTTCGGAGCTGCTTGCAACGGGTAGTCGTCCTGCCCTTAGCCTGGACGTAGAACCGAGTCGGGGCACACACAATGCTGAAGATCAGGGAATAGCTTCTGCCAGCTAAGCAAGTAGCTTTCACAGAAAAATAGTGTTGTTCCATGATTTTAGTAATGTGCTTAGCAACTTACTAGTTGTGAAATATTTAGCATCACTCGATTATTTACCGCTGAGGTTACAACGCTACATGATGATGATGATAATGAAGAAATTGTTACTACGTTTGTTACTATTTTGTCTCGTGCTTTAGTGGGTACGTAGTGTATGAAAGGTCATCTCCGTTATCGGAGCCTCGATAATACATTATGTGGTAATAAGGTGAGAGAAACATTAGGGATAGCTACATTATTATTCCCAAACTACAAAGCAAAAATACACTCGGTGGTTGATATCACCATTAAAACTAAAACTAAATGCACAGCAACTTTACTGGACAATACATAATTACATTTAATTTTCATTTCATATTAGAAGACTTTACTGAAATAGTCTGGGACAACTGTTTGTCGAATGAAAATTATCGCAAAATTAATGTGACAACAAGCGCGCGTAAAGTGCTGTGATTGGTAGAATGATTCATCGACAGCCAATTGCAGCAGTTTACGGGCTCTTGACTATTTGTCACATTAATTTTGCGATAATTTTCGTTAGAAAAACTGGACCTTTAGTATTTCTTCTAAGCTACTATAGTAGGTACGTGCAATAGCCAAGCGTTAAAATGACACATCGAGGTTTAAAAGATAACCTTTATAGAAATATTTATACATCTTTTTTATACAAGGCGTAGGTCATTTACAGTCAAACAAGGTATTTGGTATACAGGCAGCTAATTTTAACCCTTTAACCGCCTACGACGGATTAATCCGACAAATATTTTCGTGTCCATTTCGCCAGGGTCGTATATTTACGACCAAATATCGTAATGATTCAAGTTGCCCGGCGCTGGGGGCACGACAACTGATATGAAGTCGGGCGGTTAAAAGGTTAAATAGTTTCATGAAAGTGCTGGAGCTAGACCGACCACCACCTCTTAACGCAGTATTATTGTAATCTTACTTGAGTGTGGGAAAGAGATGGAGCTAGACGTCATGTATAGCTTCATCTCTTTCTCACACTGAAGTAACATTAAAATAATACTGCTTTAAAAGGTGGTGGTTGGCCCCCTGAGTAGTCAATTGTTTTACATCACTTTCAATATGCCATCATAAGGTTAGAAAGTTAACAGGCACACAAAAAAAAAAAATTGTCAGTTTAGTAGAAAGATTAATGTCGTCTCCAGCATGTCCCGTTGCCTGCACGTTACAGGAACTGATGGATGCTACTGAAGGTACCAATCTCGCAGCCAAATTCGGTGATGACTCTGTCTAGATTGCCATCGACACGCTAAGAAGAAGTGGAATGATGAATATTTTTGCTCGTATATCAAATAGCTTGTTTGACTGTAACTACACCTCGTTTAACATCATTTTCATGTCTCATATGTTCTTAGATTTTAACATATAATCCATCTTCCATTTGAATGTACTGTGGTGCTGGATGGTTGTGGTTGATATCACTATCCAAAACATCTCCATATTTATCTAGTTTCAGCCTAGCTCGGCATCCGGAGAGCCGGCCAGAGCACCGTAGGTACCGCCTTGTTCTATCACAGAAGGAAAACGTGTACTTTTGGTACATAACCAATGTCTTACCGTTGGCCAGTACCATCATTTTTAAACCTAGAAAAAAGGAAAGAAAAATAATTATGTAGACAGTACCTAAACGGATGTGATTTATTGCTGATGTCACATTATCTATTACCATATACGAAAAATGTAAATTAAACTAATAATTTATATTAGAAACAAAATAGTAGAAAGACAAGGATTAGCAGGCAGGGCAGGTCGGACGGGCCCACTATGTGGTAGTAAGGAGTATGTAAGGATCGTACAGGTGGCGTTCTGTAGTTTCTGCCTACCCCCATGGGGAGAAGGCGTGAGTGTATCCTACTAATATTATATACGCGAAAGTTTGTGAGGATGCATATATGGATGGATGGATGGACGTTTGTTACTCTTTCACGCAAAAACTACTGAACGGATTAGAATGAAATTTGGCACACAGATAGTTCGTATCCTGGATGTTAACACATAGGATACTTTTTATCCCTATATTCCCACGGGATCGAGACTTATGCGGGTGAAACCGCGGGGCGCTCCTAGGATAAAATATGGCAGTTATGGAATAAAAAAAAATACCTATAGTTATTTCATTCTATTTGAATATGAATATAGTTGTCTGTGAATGACAAGCATAAATTTCAATAATCATGCAAGTGTTGCAAGAAATTGAGCAAACTCTATTCTCTAATTACAGACGAAGGTAGGATATGAGCAATCAAGTGTGTCAAAAGCGCGCGTAGGTTTCCGTTCCGAAGGAAACCTACGAACACGAAATTCCATATACTTCTTCCATATACTACTTATTCTTTCGATCTATCGATTGCAGTAAAATTAATAAGAGATACATTATAAAGACAAAAACAAAGATTAATACACATTTTTTGCAGCAACCAAACACACATCAATTCTTTTATTGTGGAAATAATTTGACACAGTTTCCACTACAGATGATGACGATTTATAAAATATCAATACAATATAATAATAAAGAGAGTTGGCAATTAATTACAACTACATTTATTAAAGTTATTTATTTATTAATAATAAGCACACCAACAGCACAGACACAATTCAAATTAAATAACATCTAAAATTGGTATTTTAATAACCATGCAAATAACAGGTATGCATGATATTGAAATAATACTAATATTAGAGACAAACAAATATGTCTATTCATATACCTAAAGATGACGGAAAAAAAGTTAAAAAGAACAATCAAACACAATTTCAAGTCCAAATTGAGTAGTTTGTCTGGTCCATCCACATAGATACTAACGAGAATTACATCTGACCAATTTGAAAACAAAATCCCGTGCACATGATGACCATATCTGTTAGCAAGCGTTACTATAGCAGCCGAGCGCCGCAAGCAAGAATAATCCTTACGCTGTATAGATGTTCGTTTCTCCCATGGTACCTACATATAAACTCGTCACCTAACCTTTCTCGTCCTGCCTAATGAATTTTAAGAATTTCTAAAGAAGTTTTCTCACGTGTTCCTTATGTTGGAATAATCAAACGCGAATTTTGAATTTTGGACCGTTTTTCCAAACAAAAACTGTCAAATCTCATTTTTATTCTACAGATAAATGTTATCTGACGTTGGTGATTTACGAATTTTCCCACGTGTTCTAAGAAGCACATATTCGCCGTCTCCTGTCACATGATATTGCGGAGGCTCATGAGTATGCACGTTATCAGCTTTTACTATTGTAACTTCATCAACGTCCATTTTAATTTTCGCTTTGCAGCCGATTTTTCGCTTAGAACAGTACCAGTAACGTTTGCTGTTCATCTCGCAGAATGTGAAACCTCCAAGCATTAGTAGCTTATTTTTTAGACCACTTGGTATTAGAATGTAATCTGAGGAAAGAATAACCAAGTTATAATAATTTTTTTTTTTTGTTATCAAAGTAGAATAGACTGCTCAAAATCCTAAGTCCAAAAAAGTGAACTAATTGATAAAGAAGAAAGTCATGAACAAAATTATAAAAAAACTTCAAAAACAGTAAACACCTTGAATACATTAGGAATAACAATACATTGGCCATATATGATTCTATTTTTATTTATGTATTTATTTATATATACTTCATTGTACACCAGAAAATACATAAGAAAATAATTAATTAACACTACAAAACGTATCGGTGATGGTAATGTACACATGATATAATTCACGGTTGTTGTTATGCCGTATAAATAGAGCGTAAATAGAACTTAATTAGTGCAAAAATAAAACAAATAGTGCCTCTTTAGTTTAAGAAATAATGTATAAAGTATATTTATTATAGATTATATAAAAAAAAAATCTGCTGTATAACTATCAAAACATGGAAGTTATGGATTTATGAACCGAAACCGACTCAATCTCCACATAGTGCGGCTAACGCTCTTCTAGGAAACCGTAGCTTAAGTGAAGTTTCAATTTACTGGGAACCGTCAAAAGTGGTAAATGAATTAGAAAGAAAGAAAGAAGAAGGAAAAATAGGTGTATTTGTTTGATAAGGGTAATCAGAACAGTAAAGCAAAGTAGATCTACATAAAAATCACGAGCACAAAACAGAAATAGTCGGCAGCTGCACGGCATGTGACAAGAAAGCGGAAGGTGGCTTTACTAACTCCAATATACCTTCATAATTTTTCAAATTTGAACATAACGTCCATCGACAGTCGTATGATATCTTGGCGCTGGGTGGTTGTGTTTGGTCTCGCTTTCAGCTGGCAGCACCCTCCCATCTTTATCCAGCGTCAGTGTTGCTCCACACCTCGCTGACTGCCGCCTAGAGCACTTTAGATACCGCTTCGTTTTATCACTAAATGAATACGTATAGGTTTTGTACATAGCCACCGACTTGCTGTTAGAAACTTTTATGTATTGTATTTCTAGAACACAAAATATAGTTTTTAAGAAAATGATAAATTATTATGTATTACATACATGAAAGTTATCTCATTAGTAAAATGCAGGAATAAAATATTTATCTTGAAAATTGCTAATATAATAATACAGTATATCTCGGCTTAGCACACGAGGTTGTTGACATGTGGAATCTGAGTTCGGCTGTCATTGTGCCGATTGTCGTAACGGTCAATGGCCTGATAGCCGAAAGCCTCGACCAACATCTCTCGAGGCTCTCGTTAGGCGGTTGGATCAAGAGCCTGATTCAGAAGGCAGTACTCCTAGACACGGCTCGTATTGTGAGGAGGTTCCTGTCTCTGCAGCCCAAACCACCGGTAGCTTCGACCCTGCTCCCGATACCGGTGGAACTCTATTTTTTATATTTTTAAATGTTTTTTTATATCTTTTTATTTTAAGAAATATTTAAAAATGTAAATAAATAAGAAAGAAAAATCAATAAACGAAATAAAGTATATGTTAGTTATAGTAATAATTTATTTTTTTGTTTTTCAAGTAGAATACATTGTTCAATAAAGAAAATAAAACCCATTACCCAAAAAGCTGAACTGATTGATATACATAGTAGTCTGTACATAATCATCATAACTAAACAAATAACGCCCTAAATACAATTACGAATAATAACATATTAATAATACTACACCTTGGCCATGATTCTATTGTATCAACAAAACATAACTTAAACTACTGCTATCTTATACTGACACCAAAACAAGAAAGAGACGGAAGATAATAACAACTGCCATCTAACGTTAAACTGCAAATTCCATATTTTCTTTGGACTTATAAAACGGAACTTGCCGCGTTTACTATCTTCTTTTTTATATGTAAACGAGTTTGACATACAGGGTGGTCCAAATAGTGACGTCCAAAAGAAAAATCTGAATTCCTCATACCCAGGGGTATTCGAAAATATCCCATGTATGTTGTTTTTAACTAGTTTTTCACTCTGGCTGACTTTTCCAACACCAAATAATTTTGAATTTTGTTCCACTATAAAACATAAATTCATTTGCAAAAAAAACGGGCACTTAAGCAAATAGCGTATTTCATTGGTACTTTCAGTTAATATGATCATTCTAAGTAGCCTGAATCCTCGGAATATTTTTAATTACCAAGTTTGTTGTTGTCAAATTTGTCATGAAATTTCGATTCAATCAATGAAAAATGATGTCAAAATCCAAATAGTCAGTAGTGTACCTAATCGTTATGTAAAAAACAGCTCGATATTGCTGCCAAGTCCTCTGGACTGTCGAACGACTCACATTTAGCCTCTGGGACACAATATGACATTGACCACAGCCTTCCTCAAGCAGCGCTATAATTTTGCTGGCTGTTACCATCTTATCAACCATTTTGAAGAACGCTAAATAACGGTATCAGTGGTGCTATTCTGGAAAGATCCCACCGTCAAAATTAAGGTGAAGTGAGCGTGATGTGAACTGTCATCCCACCTTACTCTACTAGGGATTGAGCTCACTTCAAACTCACTTCACCTAAGTGCTCATGGAGTGATGTTTACAGAATAGATCGGCTGAACTTGAAAATGTCAAGGAAATGAGATAATTCAGCGATAATTATCTAAAAGTGATCTGGACTTCGCGCCACAATATGCAGTTTGTACAGTAAAACCCCGCCCCGTCCCCGTCTAAAATCCCGCCTGTTTTTAAACTTGAATTTGGAACGAACTTTTTTATACTCTACGGCGACACTACACTAACATGACAGTAACATATTCAAATGAATACAACCTGTTCGTGAAGTATTTTTTACAGACAGGGAAAAAAAACCGGCCGTTTTTTTTGCAAAGAGTGTATAGAAAAGCAGCTTTAGTGAATTAATTTAAGAACTTTTCCCACGTGTTCTAAGAAACATAATTTCGCCTTTTCTTGTCACATGATATTGTGGCGGCTCATGAGTATGCACGTTAGTAGCTTCCAAAATTGTAACTTCATCAACGTCCATTTTAATTTTCGCTTTGCAGCCGATTTTCTTTTTAGAACAGTACCAGTGACGCTTGTTCACCTGCGCAAATGTGAAACCTCCAAGCATTAGTAGCTTATTTTTTTGACCACTGGGTACTAGAATGTAATCTGAAATACAAACATTTTTAATATTTTTTGGAACTATCTCTACATAACACACTTTTTGGGTGAGGATTTTTTTGAGTTGCACTGGTGACACGGTTTTTTTGGTAATCATGGGTCGCCAAGCTTTTTAGCCCAAGGGCCAGACTAACTTCTATATTAAAGCCCCCAAGGGCCAGGACCTAGCTAGCTCATCATGACAACATACTGTAGTTTTGAATTACGCGCAAATTTTCACTTTGGGACTAGTCGGCGAGTAAGATATCGACGGCGCGAGCCGGACGTGGCCTGCGGGCCGTAGTTTGGAGACCCCTAGTATTGGATATCCCAATCCTAACTAATATTATAAATGCGAAAGTGAGTTGGTTTGTTTGTTTGTTATGCTTTCACGCTAAAACGGCTCAACGGATTTAAATGAAATTTGGCACATGGGTAGACCATGAGCTGAGTTAGGACATAGGATACTTTTTATCCCAATATTTCGTAAGAGATCGAGACTTTTGCGTGTAAAACCGCGAGGCGCAACTAGTAAACAATAAATACAAGCCGCTATGCACCGAGTCATCGAGACGAGAAGAAGAAGAATAAAAAGGGATTATGGAAAAAAAGCAACTGGGAAAGAATAACCAAGATATAATAATAATAATTTTCTTGTTATCAAAATAGAATACAGAGCTCGATAAATTTTCTTTAAAAAAATCCTAAGCTCAAATAAAATTAACGATTTTACATAATAGACAATAGAGTGTACAAAATCATCATAAAAAGGACTTCAAAAACAAAGAACACCTTGGATACAATTAGAAATGAATACATGATAATAATACTACACATTAGCCATGATTCTATAATCTTATTGCACCAATAAAACGTGACTTAAAACTAATGCTATCTTATACTTGCAACCTGTACATGAAAAAGACGGAAGATAAAAAAGAGCTGTCAAATTAGGTTACAAAGCAAATACATTTTTTTTTGGACTTCTAGGGCGGAACATGCCACGTTTGCCGTTTTTTTTACATGTGTTATTTTACATAACTATAATTATTCTTATCTATAAACTACTTTTTCACTTTGGCTCATTTTATCGTCGTAAACGTCAAGTAATTTTGAATTTTGGAATATTTTTCCATGCAATAACTGTAAGAAGTGAATTTTAATCCAAAGATATTTAAGACGTCGTTAAAATCAGCTCTAAAGATTTGGTTTCCTAAGAAAGCGGTGAACGGTCACAAAATAACGGCTGCTCAAATACTAGCGTTTTTTAACACCTTAAATCAAATACTGGTGAAAAAGATAGATTTTCACGACGACAACCCAAGCTTTAATGAATTAATTTAAGAAGGTTTCCCACGTGTATGTGTTCTAAGAAACACATATTCGCCGTCTCCTGTCACATGATATTGCGGAGGATCATGCGTATGCACGTTATCAGCCTCTACTATTGTAACTTCATCTACATCCATTTTGATTCTGGCCTTGCAGCCGGTTTTCTTTCTGGAACAGTACCAGCGCCTCTTGCTGTGGACTTGGGCGAACGTGTAGCCTCCCAGCATAAGAATCTTATTCTTCAGACCAGTTGGTATCAGGATGTAATCTGGAAGAGTAACTAGTCAAATATTTTTAAACAACAACAAAGCAAAGTTGATTTTTAGTTTTTGTAAGTCAAAAAGAATAGTCATTCTAGGGTAATTGAGCTGGTAGCAAAATACAATAGGATTGTAGTGTATCTATCTAATAGATATGTGAACACTACCTCAGGCACATCAGTAGTGAGCTGTCACTAATGTCAACTGTCAGTTCACCACGAATGGCGGGAAAGAGTAAAAAGTGTAGCGTGCCTGCACGAGAGACTCGGTGAGGTGATAAGCCAGTGTAGTGATAATATAATCAGGTTAAATCAAAAGGATTCTACAAGGATGATAGGTTTTCTGGGCAGTAAGGCACCTTTACTACCTTTTCAAGTGAGATCATACTATTGATATGAAAAAAAAAACATTGGAAAACGGTGGTAATAAAAGACACAGTTCATGACAGAAATGATTTAATTACGCTTTATTTCATTTAAATACACTTTTGCTACTCCTAGTTAGAATTTATTAAAGTTATAATTTAGGAATTTATTTTAATTGATAATAAAAATAATACAAAAACGTAAAGACACAAGATAATTCAGTATATATTTAGAAATACTTGATTACAAACGTCGCTCTTACGTGAATACACAGGAATCATAGGATACATATTAACTTATCTAATAAATTAATTATCTTTACTCGAATCATACAGCGTGTATCAGAAATGTGTGCGACACATTTTTAATCGAGTAGGTACCTATTGAAGTGTTGTAAGGGACGCTGATTATTTTTTCACGATTACGATGTTGATCTCATGGAGAAAGTTATTCGTTATGAACGAGCGCTGTCAGTTGGGACTGGTCATCACTTAGCTGCCACGGCTTATTTTAATAATTTTATTTTTGAATTGTATCTTTTTGTTCCTGTTTGCTACTTAACTCTAGACGCTCTTGTAGTGTACGAGTAAGTCTTTTTTACATTGTTCTCACATTTATTTATAAATTCAACATAATAATGTAACTAATATTTTTATAACAATACAGGGCAATTTTTTAATCACTAGCCAAATTTTCACAGGGTGATCTACCCATGTATATGAACAACTTACATTATAGGACAAACTCTGAAATCACGAGAAAAAAATCGGCAGTTTCATACATTTTGGCCGAGTAGGTATTGTACTTTTGTATGACACAGCAGATTTTTTTTTCGTGATTTTAGAGTTGGCCCCACAGTGAAAGTTGTTAATATTCATGGATAGAACACCCTGTGAAAATTTGGCCGGTTATTGAAAACTAACCCTGTATAATTTAAAAGAGTGTCCATGGAGTTTCCTGCCCGTTCTTCTCCATACGTAGACGTACCTACTACACTTTGGAAAGGGCAACTAGCATCATATTTCTGACTGACCGACTCCTTGACAATTCAAAAGTGTCTGTAAATGGTTCAATTGAAATAAATGCTTTGGGTTTGAGATTCAGTCTGATGGTCTGGACCACAACCTCAAACATGACCACACATTTCTGATACACACTATACAGTGTGTCTGTATACGGTATGGCGAAAATTAAGGGTGAGGTACAGACCATCAAACTGAACAACTTTCTCCCGGGTACCAACATCGTAATCGCAAAAAAAAAAATCTGTCGTCCCATACAAAACTTCAATACCTACTCCACCAAATGTATGGGCCGACCGATAATTTTTTTGTGACTACGATGTTGATCCCTGGGAGAGAGTTGTTCAGTTTGATGGTCTGTACCTCACCCTTAATTTTCGTCACACCGTGTACAGACACATTGTATATACACGAAGAATATTCTGCATTTTAAATAATATAATAATATTAACCTGATTTAAATCAACACTTTATAAAAACAGCTTTAACAGACTGTCTGATAGGTAACACAGCCTGCCATTGTAGATAGAAATAAGGAAAACAATATTTCTCTGAAGGTGTTACAAGGAACTTTTCGAAACTCAATCCTTGAGTGGAATTATTTATACTAACGGTATCTATTCAAACAACAATATAAATCTTTATTTTACTGATGTAATTTGTAATTTGTAACAACTTATTTCCATACATATGGCTATAGTATTCCCTGCAAGCCTGCTCTCTGGGAAACGACGAGTTCACGGATTTCGTGATTCCACGCCGTCTGTTAAATCTTACCGATTCCTTTCTCCTCAACATATGTCTCTTATATCTTTACCTATTCCTATTTACTTAAACAACTTATATATAGGGGCACGTGGCTAAATAATAACAGCCGCACTGGTCGATCGAAGGTTAAGCTACGCTTGCCGAGGTCGGTCCGTGGATGGGGACCATCTATTATGCAAAGTGTAATTTTAAACAGTGTTAATCTCTTAAAGGGTCGTTTTACTCATCATTATGAACAACTTTTACTATGGGACCAAACCTCTAAAACCTTAACCTTAACCTTAACCTTAGTAAAAGTTGTTGTACAATGACAACTTAAGGTTTGTATATCGAGACCCCTCCGTGTCTCGGAAAGCACGTTAACACTTTCAGGGACACTATACGCCTATAGCAGTAATAAAAATAAAACTTCTATTGTGTCTCCGTTGATCCCAGCTGTCATTTGTAATCTTTGACAGTCGTTACGGGTCGTCAGAAGCCCGAAAGTCTGACATCTGAAGTCTTACCAAGGGTTATCGTAGTACGCAATAACTGAGCTGTGGGGGTCAGATAGACAGTCGCTCCATGTAAAATACTAGTATTCAGCTGCATCCGGTTAGACTGGAAGCCGACCCCCCAACATAGTTGGGCAAAGGCTAAGCAGATGATGATGATGATATGTCTAAGTATAGCTTTTCGTTCGCGTATTCTTTCTAACAAACACATATTCTCCAGTTTCAGCTACATAATATTCGGGTGGTTCATGGGTATGGGTCCTATCAGCTTCGATTATGGTTGCCAAGTCCGTGTGCATTTTGATCCTGGCCTTGCAACCAGCCTTCTTCCTAGAGCAGTACCAGTGACGTTTGCTGTGCATCTGAGCGAACGTGAAGCCATCGAGCATTAGCAGATGGTTCTGCTTCCCAGATGGAATGAGGATATAATCTGGAAGGTATACCGGTATTATTATTTGGCATAAAGAAATTAGGTGAAGAGTCCTTATTTGATAGCAAAGGGTTAATAATAAAACAAGTGAAATTAAAGACTGTATTTATTACTTTGATGTAGTTCTTTATTATAATAAGCAGTATTACATTAAAAAAAAAAACTAAGAGTTTGCAATTGCAACCCTAACCGACAACCTACACATACGGTCTACAAAATATTATCTAAATAATGTTTCAATAATTAATTAACGTGACAATGTGGAAGTAGGACACACATGAACACACACTTTCATGTTTACGATCTTAGTCAGGACTTAAATTAGTCCTGTTCCTAATAAAGACATACTGTCCACTAGGCGTGATATGGTACAGTGGCGGAGCGTGCGTGTGTACTCGGTAGCCCCTCACAATGGTCTTCCCCTCAGCATCTATGTGGATCTTTGCTTTGCATCCGTTCTTCGTTTGGGAGCAATACCAAATACGAAGACTACTCTTCTGTGAGAAAGTGTACCCATCTAGCATGAGTAGCATATTCTTCTTTTTATTTGCATTTGGTACAAATATGAATTCTGAAAATAAATAAAAGATATGTAAAGCTTAGTACAAAAAAATAAACACTTGAGTGACGCATTGCGCCGCATACTCCAATTCGGTTGTGAATTGAGTAAACTTAAAAGTGAACCATTCAATGTTGGCTGTAAGTACCTCTCTCTTTCTTTAAAAAACGTGAGCGTGTTTAATCAAAAGTGAAACAATTTGATTGAACCGTGTAGGTATACCTTTAAGCCGGTTGCAGACCAAGAGCTAAGCTAAGTTAGTTTAACTTAGCCCGTAGAGCTGAGGTAATTTTTCATACTTGTGTTCAGTTTGCGGTCTGCACATAAGCATGAAAAATTACCTCAGCTATGCCAGCTAAGCTAGACTATCTTAGCTTAAGCTCTAGGTCTGCAACTGGCTTTAAGCGCAAGCCACACTGGAAACGAAGCTGTTCGTTTAACTTCGCTCATGTAGCTACCGCGTCTTTTCATACTTCGGCCGTTCATAGTTCGCGGTAAGAACCGAAAGTACCTACGCAAACACGCGGTAGCTATGAGCGAAGCTAATTGAAATTAGCTTCATTTCCAGTGTGGCCTGCGCTTTAGATGTAACAGAAATCAAAGAGCAACAACTAAGGTGTAAAGTAGCTATAATTATTTTATCTAAAAAATTAGTCTTCCAATCCAGACCGATAAAACTTAAAAACTTAATCTTAAATAATATATTATTTAATAACAAACGGTTAAACATAACTGGCGTAATGTGGGTGAACTATTGCTATACCTCTGTCTAACACTTCGGGGAATACAGCGTTTATATTATTTAATCAATTTTGGCATAGGAGGGATAGACCCAAAAACAACACAACACACAAAATAACTCTACGTATCAACGTAATTGCAACTGATCGTTTCGGGGACCCCTAATACGACAGTACAGAACTCACATCCATCACATCACAACACATCACACCACACCATAACACGAAAGTTTTTCTTTCTCTTTTTATCATATGGTATTGTTTCATCGTTTTGCATATACTGTTAAAGAAGATCCTGGTATTCCCGACACAGGGAATCCAGTGTATTAATGTATATGGTGCAATTTTTGAATAATAAACTTTTTTTAATTTTTTTATTTAACATACCATAACGTCACGCCTGTAATCCCCGAAAGGTTAAGCAGGGGTGTAGGTACCTATAGTGGTAGTGGTGGTGTATGTTGTTTTATTTAAAAAATATGTATTTTCCTGCTGGAGTAACGTGGCACTTTCGCGGCTCATGATTATGGTCATTATACTCCGACAGTATAGAACCTCTAGTAGTGTCCATCTTCATCCGAGCCTTACAACCTGTTTTCTTCTGTGAGCAGTACCAATTTCTTCCTCCATTCATTTGCGAAAACGTGTATCCTCCTACCATTAACAAATCGTTTTTGAGGCCATTTGGTATGAACTTGAAATCTGGAATTAAAGTGTTTTAATGACATAAGAAGGATGTAGACTTTAGAGCGTAATGGTTTCGTTAACCATCTCTAGCCATGATGTTATACAGCATGTAACATAAAGGTGTGGTCAAATTTAACGATGTATGATAGACCATCAAACTGAAAAACTTTTCCCATGGAACCAACATCGTTATCGCGAAAAAAATGTCAACTGTCCCATACAAAACTTCAGTTCCTACTCGACCCAAATGTATGGGATGGTCGAATTTTTTGCGATTACGATATTGGTCTCATGGAGAAAGTTGTTCAGTTTGATAGTCCGTACCACACCCTTGGAATATGACCACACCTTTCTGATACTCGCTGTAAAGGGTAAAATCGTTTGTTATAAAAGGTCACCTTTTAAGAAGGTAATAAAAAAGAGGCATTTTTGTACAAAATTTATTTAAAATAATAACAAAATTATAGAAGCGTTAAATACATTATTTGATACTTGTGGAGCTGTACTTAATACTTCCGACTACTTCACTAAAATTATACAAAAAAATATAATTACAGAGACTATTCGTTGCTTCTACAAACTCTCTACCTGCCTCTGTGTTTTCGAACACATACAACGCCGATCTCTTCAAAGTGAGAGTGAACAGGCTTCTTCTGGGTAAGCTCGCTCCATCGTCGACTTTGTCTCTCTCACCTCTGACCTAAACTAGAGTCCAGAGCAAACCTATCTCAAATAAAAAATAAAAAAAAGCTTAAATATAAAAAAGTATTTAGTAAAAGTAATAACATAGGCACTATGCTGAGTGACACTACATTCCAGCTCTCTACTTGTTTGCATCTGGGCGCTCCTTGCGGGGCTCCACATCGCTGTCAATGCGGTGAAGGAGTCGACTGGCTCGGACACCATGGCCTATCCTGCAGCAAGAGCGCTGGTCGGATGGCACGGCACGCCAGCATTAACGACATCATCTGTCGGGCTCTTGTCACCGCCGGGGTGCCAGCTGTTTTAGAACCCAATAGCTTGGCACGCGACGGTGGATAGAGGCCAGACGGAATGACCATAATGCCTTGGAAGTTGACCAAAATGCCTTGGAAGCCTTTGGTGTGGGATGCAACCTGTGTCGACACCCTCGCGCCATCCCATCTTCCTAGCACGGCAGGCCGTGCTGGGGCGGCTGCTGCAGGTGCAGAAAACCTCAAACGGCGCAAATATCACAACCACATTGGGAGCTATATGTTTGAGCCATTTGGGGTGGAAACACTAGGGTCCGAGTGCTCATCGAGAATTTCGGGATATCGCCAAGCGGTTGGTCGATTCTTTACGGGACCAGAGGGCTGGCCTATTTTTAGCCCAAAGAATCAGCATTGCCATCCCACGTGGCAACGCTGCCAGCCTTTTGGGCACTTTTCCCATTGACAGCGATGCGGACAAATTTTTTGATGCCCAATGAGCTCTTCCCCCTTTTTTTCATTTTTTCTTGTATAATAACTACATATCTAATTATGTTAAATATCGTAAATAAGTTCTAAATTGTGATTTTTGTTTCGAAATATATTTTGTAGTATGAAAAAGTGATTTAAAAAAATTAAATCGACTTCAAAAAGAAATTAACTCAACATGGTGAAATAACTTTAATTTCGGACGTCGGTGTCTTGAGATCCGTATTCTGTGTTTTTGCTACCGACTTCCGAAATTAATTTCATAATTTTGAGTTAATTTATTTTGAAGTCGATTTTTTTTAAATTACTTTTTTATTTCGTAATTTTTAGTTTTAATTAAAAAGTGGAATATTTATTTGTAATAAGTTAATAGTTTTCTTGTAAATATTGCACTAGAATTTGACGAAGGTTTGAGATGTTTTCCCTTTAACCGTAGCTCGTATCAATAAGCCAGGCCGTCACACTTACACGTATTAGTCCATATCTTGAAAAGTCCTGAACCGATTTTAATGAAACTGTTCTCTACGTTGAAGTAAATATAAGCCAATAAAAAAGAATGGTTACAATCCGATTAACAGTTTCGGAGAAATGCGTCGACAAATATACATACAAACATACATACACCTATAAAAATTTGTATATTTGATTGGAAGCCCTAATAGATTAACATTTGTCAATATACTGTAGTTCCAATAATATTACATACATACATGAAGAATTGATAACCTCCTTCTTTTTTTGAAGTCGGTTAAAAATAGAGTTTACTTCTCTAAAGTAAAATACTTTAACGACTTAAATATGCCCTGTAACTGCGTACAGGTAAAAAGAACCTATTGGGCTGTTGCATAATTTTTTTCCCACTTTAAAATTAATTTTAATTTTTTACATGCTTATTTATTTAAACAACTAGCTTTTGCAGAGTTCTTTAGACCTAATACCAAAATATGATATAAAAAAAAGTTATGACAATCATGTCCCTATCCACTAATTTTGACATAATAGCCATTATTAAATTTCCTATACACCGGTGGTTCATGGTCGTGGTCGTTGTTGAAGAAGACCACTTCTGTTTCATCCTTATTCAAGAAGATCCTCGCCTTACATCCCTTGCCTTTCTTGGAGCAGTACCAATGTCGTGGTGTGGTTTGAGCGAAGGTAAACCCTTCTGCCATCAACAGTCTCTTGGTTTCTGATAGTTGTATGAACTTCACTTTGCCTGTGGAAAATAAGCAATTTAATAGGTATGTTACCGTAAAGGTTTCCTCCGGTTGGCTCTCACAATCGACCTTTGCTTACACTTTATAAGTTGATGGCATGAATAAACACACAAAAAAATAACAATATTTCATAAACACTATTTCCTGTTTATAGACTATTAGCTGTTGGCCGCGGCTACGCCCGCCTGGATGTCATACTTCCCTATTTGATTCGGATTTTGGTCACAATATCATGGGTTTTAATTTTTTTGCGCGGAACCCTATTTTTTTTCTAAAATAAAAGTAGTCTGAGTAACTCCTTATAACAGCAGCTTTCTGCCAGTGAAAGTCCTCTCAAAATCGGTTTAGCTTTTTCGGAGATTAGCCGGAACAAACAGACAGACAAAAATTTTAATAGTTTTTTTGCTATAAGTGCCGTATATACTTTCAATTTAGTAAAAAGCTGTTATTTTGACATTACAAACAGACACTTCAATTTTATTTATTTGTATAGATTAGAAATGAATAGAGACTTAGCTTGAAGAGCTGACAGCGCGCGTCACCATGTAAAATAAGTAGATTGATTTGATTGCAATAATTACGAAATTAATAATAAATACGCCTTTTATTCCCTTCCAGTACTCATAACTGGAAAGTCAGATTCTGGAATGTGTCATGTCTGACTTTTAGTACTTGCTACCGTACCGAGTATGTCCACATTTAAGAGCTGTGGTTTTTAATTCACATTGCTGAAAAATCAGAAAATAGAATAATATAAAATAAATAAAGTTTTTTTTAAATAAAAAAGTGGCTCTTATTGAACCGCTTTTAGGTTCATAATGCAGTGTATAAAAGTGCGTGCTTTTTACTTTATATTACCGCACTAGTACGGTAATGTGCGCTACAGATATTTACTAGAGACGATGTGCGCTTTTTTAATGTCATCAAAGAGACTTCATGCCTTTTTATGCCTACTGTGAACCTACATAAATAAAAAATGATTAAATAACATAATATTTCATCAAATTATTTATTTTTGTCAAAAAAATAACATTGTATCGTGTTCATCCAAATAACATACAAAATATTGTTTTTATGTTTTTAATACCGTCTAAATTAGACTGTTCGACAGCTTCGTGGCTTTGACTCTCCTTCAACCTATGAAGACACCGCGATAAAAGGAATCCGCGATCCATATTTTATATTTTTTTTACATAAGTGATTAGTTTATGAAACTTTATTTGTTTTTTGCCTCGCAAGTGTGTTGAAAAACGTCGTATGAAACGCGTGTGCATTGATCATTACACACTCGGCTCCATTATCGCCTCGAGGTTGACCAACATATCACACTTGTATCATAATGTACTATTACGAATACAGCGTATATCAGAAATGTGTGGTCAAATTTAAGGGTGTGGTACAGACCATCAAACTGAACAACTTTCTACATGGGACTAGCATCGTAATCGCGAAAAAGTAATCAGCTATCCCATACAAAATTTCAATATCTACTCGGACCAAATGAGAGCTGACAATTTTTTCGCAATTACGATGGTGGTCCCATGGAGACAGTTGTTCAGTTTGATGGTCTGTACTTCACACCTCTGTACTATATGACCACACATTTCTGATACATGCTGTATAATTAATTACTTGCCATATAAATTAATTACAATTTAGAATGCAAATTAGTTGGGGTGTCAGAGATTGTGGTTTATTACTTTAATACATCTTGTATAGCAACTTTTAACATCACATCACAATCTTAAATAATTTATCTACTTAGTTTAATGTAAAGTCCATTATGTAATTGTTTATACACCGGAGGAACATGGTCGTGTTCATTTTCAATCGACATCATTTCAGAACTATCTTGGCTCAGCACAATTTTCGCTTTACACCCCTTTAAGATTTGCGAACAATAGTAGTAACGTGGTTTTTTTTGAGAAAACGTGTAATTATTGAACATTAATAACTTTTTGTTGTTCATTAAAGTAATAAACTTCGCTTGACCTGCAATAATGAAATATTACGTTATTGTTTTTCATAAAAAAATTAAATGAACTCATTAATATCATAAAACGTGTATGGTAAGGCCTAAAACACAGTACAAACAAACAGCGTTACATCACGACTTTATTAAATTTTATTATAAATATAAACATTTTCTGACATTCTCACGCTATCTACATATATACACCTTCTGTAGATACTTGCTCCATATTCAGGACATAATCCGCTTATTTCAATAACGACTCCATTTTATGAGCTAAATTGGTAATTTTAAGACTCCTTGAGTGCATAGCTTGAGCTCTGTGCTGAGCTCACGTAACGCGTCGTACAACCAAACCGCCCCACATCACGAGTTCATTATACAGGGTGTTTGGCACATGGACCGACACAATTTTTTAAGGGTTGGGAACGTCATTTGCGAGGTTTCACCCAAAGACCCCATGTCCTAAGCGTCACGGTAATTGAGATATGATTTATTTCGTTTTTTTCTAAAAATTACCTGAAATCTTGTTTACGGTTGTAATAGAACAAAATAACTTTTATTATAGTATTCAATGTATTGTTATTCTAAATAAATTATTATTTGCTGCAAATGATCTGTAGAAAATGACTTATGTGATTCCAAAGTCATAAGCCTGTGTAAATGTATAAAAAATTACAACTTCTAAATTCATTTAAATAAAAACTAAAAGCTATTTTGAACTTAGCTTTATTTCAAAAACTTTTATAGTTTATACCCTTTCCAACGGCATGCTACATGTCGTCGAAGTAACTCATCATGTGGTCAAAATAAGAGATACTAGTTGTCAGGATCGGGATAAAGAAAAGACTGATGAGATAAGATAAAATGTTTTTGTTAAGAATTTCAGTTACAAAATTTGTTCAAAGTGTCCTTCTCTAGTCCGTATACAGGCACGACACCTATTTCTTATTTCGACTAACATTCACTCGAGGCTCTTGAAAATGCAAATTTCCGGTCTCCCTCAGACGTCGATAGGTTGTTGAGAAGGTTGCGTGGTGTGGTAAAAGTCGATCAAGATAGCACTACTGATAAAATCTTCGCGCTTCACGCACATTTCATTTAGCGCTGCCATACGCCAGTAACATATCAGCGTACTCTTCGTTACTGTAGTGAGCATTATAACGACAATAGCCAAGACGAACAACGAAAAACGGTTCACAGATTTAACGAAAACAAGATTTAACATTTACACGGCAGATATGAGTGGAAAGGGACGCCCTAGGAAGACATATAGTGATCTTATTGGTGATGTTCTTCAGAAAGGTCAGGTGCGTAGTACTCTCAACTGGCGTGTGTGTATGAATGTAAACGAGGCAAAAGGAGTATGTAAGGATCGTAGCAGGTGGCGTTCTGTAGTTTCTGCCTACCCCCATGGGAAGAAGGCGTGAGTTTATGTAAGATTTTACAATAAGATTCAACAAGAAAACTCAACTACGAAGAGAACAACGTGAAACGCACATGCACTTCCAACAGCAGAGATAGTCAAATCTCGACTGAACCTGGTCACGTCACGAACTTCCAAAGTTCCAACCCAACGATAGACAAAGACAAGAGTCATTTTACACGCGCACGAGAGACAGTCTTTTTACCTGCTTACGTTGACTGCATTTTTTAAGCCGGTTCAATTTTTGGGGTGCGTAACCCGCCGCCCCGGCAAACTAGTATCTCTAATTTTGACCACATACGTTATTTCGACGACATGTAGCAAACCGTTGTAAAGGGTATAAACTAGACAACTTTTTAAAATAAAGTTAAGTTCAAAATAGCTTTTAGTTTTTATTTAAATGAATTTAGACATTGTAATTTCATCAGGACGGTAACAAATCGGTTGTCATTTAAAGTCAAGGCACGTGAGCATATACGTAAGAAGTTGGCAGAAACATCCCAGCGCTGATTTGGTGGATTCGTTTTCTCCTCTTTTGATCGTTATTTCTCCTCTACCGTTCGTTATTTCTCCTGACGAAGTTTATTCCGTTTATAAGTATGTATGTATATATCCATGTATTTATTCTAGTATTTTATAGTTATTTTCGTGTTATCTATCCCTTATGTTGCACTTGCCATGTTTTCTCTCTGCATCACCCAAAGGTTGACTGGTAGAAAATGCCTCAGGCATTAAGTCGGCTTTTGTACGGTATTATTTTTACTTGTGCATAAAGTTTTAATAAATAAAAAAAATAAAAAAATGTTTTATAGATTTACACAGATTTATGCCTTTGGAATCACATAAGTCATTTTTTACAAATCAATTGCATCAAATAATAATTTATTTAGAATAACAATATATTGCATACTATAATAAAAGTTATTTTGTTCTATTACAACCATAAACCTAAAAGTTATGACGATTTAAAGACGACATTTCGGATAATACAAAGAAAAAACTAAAATAAAACATATCTCAATTACCGTGATAAATGATAAATGATTTTATTTCTGTAAGTAGGTTTATACAAACACTTTTACACGTCAAACATTTTTTTTGAAACTAGATGAGGTCGGCGTTTCCTACCTGACTACTCTGAGAAGAAAGGCCGAAACAAACTCAGAGGTCACAGTCTCTTTTAAAGTCCAGACATAATTTTGGTCAGATCATGTGAAGACCATGTAGGTTGGTGTCTGAAATGGTCTTTTGAGGAAAGAACCACACACATTGAGTGGACCTGTCCAGTCAGTGCAAGCATCTGTCAGTAATCGTACAGCTCAACATAAAAGTTAAGGAGCTCAACGATTCGACGAACAATACCAAAGAAAGGACATTTGGGTAGGCCGCATAATTTACTCAAACTGGCAAACTATGATTAAACACGTGACACTTAGGACATGGGGTCTTCGGGTGAAACCTAGCAAATTACCCCCTCAATCCCTCAAAAAATTTTGTCGGTCCATGCGCCAAACATCCTGTATTTGATTAATATAAAGGTTTTCTGACAAGCTCACGGCTTGCGTTACACTCTGTTTCGTATACAATGTTCAACATTCAGAACACACATATTTTTAGTTATCACATCTTGTATGTATAACAACTTTTAACACCCAACAAATCACAATCCTAAATAAATAATTTAACTACTTATAGTTTAATGTAAAGTCCATTATGTAATTGTTTATATACCGGAGGAACATGGTCATGTTCATTTTCAATCGACACCATTTCAGAACTATCTTGGCTCAGCACAATTTTTGCTTTACACCCCTTTAAGATTTGCGAACAATAGTAGTAACGTGGTTTTTTTTGAGAAAACGTGTAATTATTGAACATTAATAACTTTTTGTTGTTCATTAAAGTAATAAACTTCGCTTGACCTGCAATAATGAAATATTACGTTATTGTTTTTCATAAAAAAATTAAATGAACTCATTAATATCATAAAACGTGTATGGTAAGGCCTAAAACACAGAACAAACAAACAGCGTTACATCACGACTTTATTAAATTTTATTATAAATATGTATAAACATTTTCTGACATTCTCACGCTATCTATATACACCTTCTGTGGATACTTGCTCCATATTCAGGAGATACTCCGCTTATTTCAATAACGACTGCATTTTATGAGCTCAATTGGGAATTTTAAGACTCCTTGAGTATTCTGTGCTGAGCTCACGCAACGCGTCGTACGACCAAACCACCCACATCACGAGTTCATTATATTTAATTAATATAAAGATTTTCCGACCAGCTCATGGCTTCTGTTACACTCTGTTTCGTATATAATTTTCAACATTCAGAACACACATATTTTTAGTTATTTCAATCACATCTTGTATCTTATAGCAACTTTTAACACCCAATAAATCACAATCCTAAATAAATACTTATAGTTTAATATAACGTCCATCTTGTAATCGTTTATACACCGGAGGATCGTGGTCATGTTCATTTTCAATCGACACCATTTCTGATCTATCTTTGCTTAGCACAATTTTCGCTTTACATCCCTTATCCTTTTTTGAACAAGCGTAGTAGCATGGTCGCTTTTGAGAAAAAGTGAAATTATTGAACATCAATAGCGTTGTGTTGTTCAATAAAGTTATAAATTTCGCTTGACCTGCAATAAATATTACTTTTATTAATGTATTGAAAATGAAATTAAGACTATTTTAGTTTCTGAAAAATATAGTTGTCTGAAAATAAAATTACAGCCGCTGTATCTAGAAAGAAGCATGAAATTTTGCACAAAAGTGACCGAAAGTTAGGCTTGCCTTACGTCCGGATTTAGTCCTGATTGTCCGGATTTGGCTACCATGTCCGAACTCGTCCGGCTTTTTAATATTGGCTCGCACAAATCGATTACATTTTTACATTACAGCATTAATATTGATTTTGAGTTTTTTTAATTACTAATATCCATCTAAATTTCTCTGAGACTGGAGACTCTCTCCTCTTTTGTACACTCAACAGTCTCAACATCTAAAGTAGTGTTATTTACTGCCAGTATTCCGAATTTCTACAACTGACGCTTGGATTAAAATACGAAAAAAAAATTACTCTGACATCACTGGCCCGTCCGAACTTCACTCTAAAATATTATGGCAAGCCTACCGAAAGTGAGCACTAAGGAAATGAAAGTTAAAAAAAAAAATTGTCGATAGTAAATCCCATCGGGCGCACGGCGTGTAGATTAGTAATGATTTTGTGTTCCAACTATTCATTATTCGATGCTTGGAGTAATTAACGACATAGCACTTAAAAAACTTTTAATACCCAACACATTACAACATCCATAAACAGATAAAGCCTAATTCTTTTATAACATACATAACATGACGTCACGTCTATATTCCCCGAAAGGTTACGCACAGGTGTACCTATAGTACACCCACATTTTGCAAGTTATGTTTAAGTTCCATGTAGCAGGGGGCGAGCCTATTGCCATCGACCGGGCACCAACTCCGATATGCTACAGAGAAATTCCAGATGGAAAACCCAATAACACTTTTCCCGACCTTGGAATCGAACCCAGGACCTCATGCTCAGCAGTAGCGCTTGCGACCTCTAGACAAACGAGGCAGTCAATGTAATTATGAAATTATTTCTTCCTTTATAGTTTAACATAAAGTCCATATTCTGTTCTTTTATACACCGGCGGATCATGGTCATGTTCATTTTCAATCGACACAATTTCAGATCTATCTTGGCTCAGCACAATTTTTGCTTTACACCCCTTTAATTTTTTCGAACAATAATAGTAGCGAGGTTTGTACTGAGAAAACGTAAAACTGTTCACCATTAATAACTTTTTGTTGCCTCCTACGTCGATAAACTTCGCTTGACCTGAAATGAAAAATTATTCGGTTATTGCTTTTTTTTTTTACTTAGTCTATACTGTCCTACTGCTGGGCAAAGGCCTCCCCCAAGTCCTTCCAGGAACTTTTTCCCGCGCCATCTCCAAACACAAAGTCACGATACGATTTCCATTTACCTTAAGTTTATTCCTCATTACAACTTTTTCATTTGCAAATTGTCATCTACCTACTGACTGAGAAAGGCAAAGGGGCTTTGACTTTGCTAAGTAATGCCCGTTTTCACTAACACTAGGCGACGCTCTACGCCGAAATTTGACAATCCAACAGCGCGCTTTTATTTAGCCATTTGTCTAGGTGACGTCTAGTATTAGTGAAAATAAGCGTTTCATACAAATTGTTATCGACCGCGGTATATTAACTTGGACAAGGCTCATTGCTTAGGTTTTGCGTGGATGTGACGCATATTTTCCCCCAACTTGTTCTTTTTGTGTTTGTGTTCTTTCTTTGCGTCATGTTTACCGCAAATAAACGTATTTTCTTTCTTTTCACCATGACGTCACGTCTGCCACCTGACGTACGGCGCGCCGGTCAGTAAACGAGCGTTTATTAAAAGGCATTTCACGAGTTTATTTCAGTTCTCAACGAGTCCGCAACAAGGGGTCTACTCCCTAAGTCCGTCAACGAAGATATGGGCCCGTCCGAAAGTAGTTAATCCGTTAAAACAAGTGTAAAATTAAAATTTTCGGACGGGCAAAAACACATCGGGCGTAGGGACAACTGTAAAATCGTGTCGTCATTCATTCTTAGTTCGGAAACCGAACTAATCTTATGTCCGTAAGAGATACGGAGTAGGAAACGCCCGTAACTGCGGACGAAACTACGGACTTCATGCTTAGGGAGTAGGCCCTCTGTCTACAAGTATTCACCTACAGTCTGTGAAAAAGGGTAACAAGTATCAACGTGAGCATAAGTCTTGTAATTCCTAAATTAGTTTGATTGTGGCAGGTAAGTATTTATTAAAGAAAAATTATTAAATGTGCTGATTTGAAATGTGATTCCTTATGTATTTTGATAACATGTATGTACTTATATTAAATGAATATTATACTAATCTGTGTTATTTCCCACCAAATATGAATCTTATTCTAATGACTGTTAAGTTCGTACAAGCGAATGTGAGCAAGCATTTCGTAAGAATATCAACATTCATTTAACATTAATAAAGTTCACATTCGTATGAGACGTTTACTTTTCTTGGCAATGTAAAGTTTAAGTGCGATCTGAGAATCTTACCCCGAGTGTCTTCGTGGTCGCTTGTCTCAGCTCGTAACACGTACATGTCTCAAAATATATGTTTGGTTTGGATTGAAATTAAAACAACAGCAACAGCTTTATTTTCCAAAGTTATGTTCATAAGCGACCATTGTTTGGAAATATTTTAATACATTAACAAACAGGAGCTTGTCCCAATTGCGTATACTTACCTACTTATAGATACCATGACAAAAATACTCATCTCTAAGCTGGAAGCCAATGACCCCAAAAGGGGTGCGATTCCTAGCTAAGACAATGAAAAAAAAGGAAAATTGTTAAAGTATTGTTTTGTTTTTTCATAAGGGAAAACAAACAGTTGTATATTAAAAATAAACGGAAATAATTTTAATAAGTAAACAAGCAAGCAATGTTTCGATAGTTAAATTACATATATGTACAACATGTCCCGGAATTAACGCACTAACTCTTAAGGGGTCATTGTACTCATCATTATGAACAACTTTTACTATGAGACCAAACCTGAAATCGCAAAAAAAATTTAGCTGTTCCCTACATTTTGATGATTTATGCGAACGTAATACAGGGTGTAAGGGACAGCCCTCCGCAAACTAACAGAGTACATTCATCGCCTTATTTTGAATCATATTCCATCAGAAATGTTCTCAGGAAAATTTTAATATTTTTTTATCGTATATTCAGTTACTATAACTTTATTTCAATTTAACATTACATCATCTGTACGTAGCACTCCATTTATGTAAATAAAACAGCTAAAATAAAAAAATCTGCAATGGATGTTGAAATAGTCGGCGGCCGAAGGCTCACTGCGCTGTCGTTCGCTACGCGCGCTTTGCCACAGTAGCAATACATTGCGTGTGAGGTAATAAAACAAATCAAGTTTATAGGATTCCCATAATGTTCCTGAAACAATTTCATGTACCGGTCATCTTAGTATGATATATTGAATTCACCCCATCAGTCTGCGGAGGGTTGTCCCTTACACCCTGTATATCTAAACTTTAACACAGAGACCATTTTCTACTTGTACATATATAGGTGGTTCATGGATATGTTCATTTTTAATCGTCACAATTTGAGATTCATCACGGTTCAGGACAACGCTGGCTTTGCACCCCTTACGCTTTTGGGAACAATAGTAGTACCGTGGTTTGGCCCGTTTGTACGTGAAACTGTTGACCATTAATACCTTTTTGTTGCCCATTAGGGATATAAATCTCGCTACACCTGAAAAAAAGGCATGCGTTTAATGGAACCCCAAATAATTCCCATTTTATGTTCTTAAATAATAATGTCCACGCCAATATAATAAATGCGCCTCTTTTTGACAACCTCAATTAATTCCCATTTTGTTGTCCCAAAATACTAAATAGCCAATTAACTATGACCAACTTACCTACATATAGTGATCGCCGACCGCTACCGCGGTACCGTTCGCTCGCTCGGCTCGCGCGCGGTTTGTCACAGTTCTAACCTAACTTAACCCATTTGATCGGGGTGCCCTATCTTAGTTACTGCGACCAATTTTGAAAAAAGACCAGAAAGTTGAAAAAGTGATGCACATTTATTACAAAAAAAGCGTACTTAGGGGTTGATTTAAAAAAATCCCAAAAATATAGGTGAAATTGCATTTCATTGAAACTAGGCTTATTACATTCCTCAATACAAACATTTCACTTGCAAATTGTCACCTATGTACCTACAGTCTGGCATAGGTTAAGGGTCACCATGTTGGCTTGTCTGAGCTCGTAACTTCATAAAGTCTCAAAGATGTGTTTGGTTTCGATTGAAAAACAATGAAAAACTACATTTAGAAGACTAAAATTTACTTAAATTATCCAAACAGGGTCATAGCAAGACTGCCACACACAACCACTTAAAATAATCTTAAATAACGTTACTTGGAGTGGACTTCATCCGCTTAATTTCACAGGCGGTTCATGGTTATGTTCATTTTTGATCATCACTATTCGAGATTCATCATTGTTCATGATAACACTGGCTTTGCACCCCATACCTTTTTTGGAACAATAATAGTAAGTTTCAATAAGTTTATTTCACACATCTCATTTGGCTTACACTGCATATCGAGGAGTCTCCATTTAAGCATAAAAAATGCCTGTAGTTGAAGGCTCCGCTCTTCCCTTTCACTATAAACGTACGAGCTAAACAGGTATAAAAAAAGAAAAGCAGAGAGGAAAAACTAAAAATACAAATACAATCACTTTTACGAGTATGAGTGTGTGCGTGCGTGTTGAGGTGTGTGTATGTGTATGTATGTGTGTGGGGGTGTGTATATGTGTGTGTGTGTGAGAGAGAGAGATTTCGAGTGTACATGAGTGGCTATAAGCGATAAAGCGAATAGGATCACCAATAATATTTATTGTTAAGTCACACGTTGCAAAAGTAACTCTGTGTCATTATAATTTAAACTGTGAAGCCATATTTTTAACATCTTTTTACCTTCATAACTTTTTTTATCATAAATATATATTAGTTTATTTATTTTATTGTATAAAAAAGCTGAACGTTTCTTATATTGTCTACTGGCAAATTCCGTCCTAGTTGTAGGAACGTTTACTATGCAGTGTTTCCTCCTTCTTTTTAGTATTTTAGCATCATATGGTATCTCTTTGTGCGTTTTGAGGATGATAAGGAGGATATACAATTTCCTCACTGACAGCAGATTACATAATTCGTAAAGCTTGTCAGTAGAGAATCTTCTTTTTTTTAAGTACATCACCTTAAGTATCGCTCTTTGAGCGCGTTCTACTCCTAGAAAACTGGATTTCGCGGCTCCCCCCCATACAGTTATGCAATACACTATAACAGACTGGACCAAAGATACATAAACTTCATTTAATAGATTTCTGTGGTTGTTCTTATTTTTATTAACCTGTATTCTCCTTGGTACAACATATCTCAGCTCTTTAAATATCCATATAAGTTTCCTTACTCGACTCATGACCTGTTCCAGCTGAGGATACCAGGAAAGACGCTGGTCAATAATCACTCCTAGATATTTTACTTGGGTAACTTGTTGGATAGTTGGGCAATTGCAGCTGGTTCTACTCATACCAATGTCACACGTGTGGATTTTTAAACTAAATTCTGAGTCTGGTTGAACCCGGTTATAAATATTGAAGCAAATGTAGTTAGTTTTATTTGCGTTCAGGGTGAGCAGATTATCGTTTAACCAAGTTGCAACAAGAGCAAGCCCATCTTCTGCGCTATTTTTAACATCATCCCATGTTTTCCCTGTGAAGACGACAGTACCTTGGTATCAACTGTCTAAACGTGAATTATTTTACCATTAATAACTGTTTGTTGCCCTCTACGTTTATAAACTTCATTTGACCTGAAATAAAAAATATGTAATGGGCCAGCTTTTCATTAACACAAAGTTTTAAGCACTGGCCACACTGAGGCGAATCCCGAGCGAGACGCGGGCCGCGACTACGCGAGTCGATTGTTTTAATGATTTGTTTTAATTTTAAGTTCGTATAGCGGTTGAAACTGGCGCGAATGCCGCGCTACTTGTATGCGTGTGTATGTTAAATAAATGAAAATTAAACATACCATTTTCTATTTGGCCACTTGCAGGCGGTTTATGGTTATATTCATTTACGATCGTCGAAATTTCAGATTCCTCATGGTTCAGGATAACCCTGGCTTTACACCCCGTCCGTTTTTTGGAACAATTATAGTACCGTGGTTTAACTTTTTAAACGTAAAATTGTTGAAAATTATTAACTTTTTGTTGCCCAATACATCTATAAACTTTACTTGACCTGCAATAAAAGATGTTCCCGTTATAATGTGGACAAGGAATAAGGAAGGTTTATTTGTAATTCAACCTCTAATGGAGTGAAATAGAGGATGAAAGTTTGTATGGAAAATCGTCATTTTTGTAGTTTAAACAATGAAAATTGGTATTTAGCATTTCGGTTAAAAATTAAAAACCGCGGGTTTCAGCGTTTTTGGAAAATCATCCGTAAGGGGGGAAAATAGGGGATGAAAGTTTGTAAGGAAGAAATTGGTATTAAGCTTTTTGTTTAGAAATTACGAATGATGAGTTTTGGCGTTTTCGGAAAATCATCTCTAAGGGATTCAGATCCTTACTAACTCATCACCGGTCAGCCCGTTTTTCGCCATCGCCAAAGACACTTTAGTAATTCAGAGAACAATAACTTTACTAAGTTCCGTACCTGTAATTATGTAGGTAACTATTTTTTTCGAAACTCCCAACGGGATAGGGATTAAAGAGGATTTATACTTTCGCTTTAAAGTTGCCTTCAAAGGCATGCAAGTAGGTAATTTTCCGTTCCGTTATATATTCCGTTACTATTGTTAGGTTTTCGAATTTTTGGAACGAAGTTCTTTTACGCGGCTTGCGGTAGGAGTAAACTGGCAGAAATCGTCACAAACGAAAAAGCGTTCATACTTGTATGCGCCCTCCATGCAACTTTCTTCTTTCGAATTCCTCAATCAAATCGATTTTTCGATTTTTTTTTTTCATTTTTTTTTCGAATTTCTTTCAAATTTATCAAAATGTAAATCCAAGATGGCGTCTGCAAATATTTTCAATTTTCATCATGGGTGGCGTTCTCATAGTTCTCGAGAGTGCTAAAGCCGACAGTGACGTCAAAGTTTGTCATCATCTGCCTAGCCTTTTCCCAACTACATATATTAGGGTCGGCTTCCAGTCAAACCGGATGCAACTGAATACTAGTATTTTACATGGAGCGACTGCCTATCTGACCTCCACAATCCAGTTACTGGGTAATACGATACCCCTTGGTAAGACTGGTTGTCAGACTTTCGAACTTCTGACGACCCGTAACGACTGTCAAAGATACACGAATGACAACCGAGACCAACGGCTTAACGTGCTTTCCGAGGCACGGAGGAATCTCGTTATGTAAAGATGGTCATCCATCCACAGACCGAAAGCGTAGCTCAACCTGATCGATCGACCCGTGCAGCTGTTATTTCTTAGCCACAAGCCCCCGTGTCAAACTTTGTATGGAAAAATTTTAACGCGCGGTCCGATTAACTCGAAACTCAGTATTTATACTTAAGACCGAAAATAAAGAGTTACGTGTATTATTTGAAAATCTACCCCTAACGGTATTAAAGTACGAAATCCACGCGGACGAAGTCGCGCGGGAAGTGCTAGTTCTCAATACAATTGTTTATTTCGCGACCTAGCGGACGAGAGCATCTCCTGATCCCGCTTGTATATGTTCGTTTTTCATTGGATACCGGACCGTTTATTTTCACCGGACTTGCGTTGGCGTCGAGCGGTACTTTTCTGTTAAAATCTCACGGTGTAAACTTAACCTCTCAAATGTCGTATGAACCCTGTAGGTTCATAAGCAAAATGCTCTCGAAACGACAATAATCGTGAATACCGTTGAGCGCTCACATGCAAACGGCTTCTAGTAGGCGGACATTTGACTAAGTGAAGTGAGCTGTCATTCAACCTGATGGATTGACACTATTGACAGCTAACTTCACCAAGTTTTCACGGTGGTATTTTTATTGGATAGACCGGAAGATGACAATAGAAATACAATAAAAAACTGCAATTTACTTTATTTTAACTTACATTTATTTATAATATTTTACAGCGCTACCTACCAATCCCGACTAGATTACGAATTAGAATTAATTAATTATCAAAATATTTAGTGCCGAAAAAAAAAAAATATTGTCACTAAAACATACATTAAAACATGAGTATAAATTAAATAAATAAAATAATAAAAAAATTAAGTATAAATTATTAAAATAGAGCTGTTAACACAAAACTCTAAATTAAATAAAGGTATGTTAAAATAAAAATTAAGGGGTTTATTTCTCGATAACGAGATCTGCCTATACCGAGAAATAAATTTAGACCTTAAGGCGAAAGCGCCAGGGTAGCCCGCGAAATTCGAATTTACTTAGGTATTTTACGATTTGCAAAAAAAAGGTCAGTATTAAGGTTGTATGTTGATTAAAATATGATTCGCGACCGTAACAAATCTATATTTACAGAATTATAATCATTAAAGTCGTCAGTACAAATCTCTAAGATCAAGTACTCCTATTGAACGAATATTTCATGAAATCTTGACATTTGAAAATTATACTAACTTAAGGAGTTGTATTACTGATTCTAATGATTATAATTATGTAAATACATATTTGTTACGGTCGCGAATCATACTTTAATCAACATACACCCAGACACTGAGCTGCAAATTGCAAAAATCGTAAGAAATTTTAATTTCGCGGTCTACCTTAGCCCCTTCCCCTTAAAGTATAATTAATAAGTAATCTGTGATTCACACTAAGGGTTTGGTCAGACCGGCGCGGGCGGGTTGCGGACGCAGTTCCGGACACGCGGCGGACACCTCCAGACGGATAGGTACTTAGAAACTGTCAGTGTCCGGTGTCCGCGGCTCGTCCGCAATCAGTCCGTGCCGGATGTGACTGAATAGTGCATAGTTTGTAGTTTTAAGTTTAGTTTCACTAGATTATTTGTAAATTAACAAATGTATGTTTGAGAATAATACAAACGATGTAAACAGGGTCATACCTGAAGTAAACCGACTTACTGCCACACACCTCACAAACTTAAATTATTTTGAGTGGTCTTCATCCGCTAAATTTAATATAGACACCTTTTTCTATTTCTCCATACACAGGCGGTTCATGATAATGTACATGTTTGACCTTCACAATTTGAGATTCATCGTGGTTCAGGATAACGCTGGCTTTGCACCCCTTAGCTTTTTTGGAACAATAGTAGTACCGTGGTGAATATTGACCGAAAGTGTATCCGTTGACCATCAACAATCTCTTATTGCCTTGCAGATTTATAAACGTCGGCGTACCTGTAAATATTAATTAATTATGGTTTTAGTTCACTTCATAAGTAGGTAGGTCGAAATCAAGTTTTTTTTTTTTTTTAATAAAACGAAGAAAAGCAACTTTGCATAGACAACCGCATAAAAGTATTGACAGCGTCTCGTCTCTAACGGCCGAACCCAATAACCTATCTATCACCAGTTTTGGCATGCTGGAGATAGAAAAACCTATCTATGGTTTTAACGTCTCATCTATAAGAGATTATGGAATCTTACCAGCCTGACATAAGGACAGATATAATTACACTGTCTACCATCAATAGCGATCTGTCTTTTACTGAAAATAAGTTATTTTTTTCGGCCGTTAGTCGAGGCAGTAAGATTAATTTCTGTAATCCTTGTGCTACCACTGATTTACATAGTCATTTTTTTTACAGTTCGACTGTCTAAATCTAATCAATCAAGGTACCTACCTCACGATTTTCGGATTCAATTGGAACCCATTAACTGAGTCCGAAATTGGTTAAAAAATCATAATAAAATAATGAGCAGTGGTGGTCCGACTTACGTATCGTAGTTAGTGGGTTCGCACTCAGGCAGGTACTTTACATAAGTGTAATTTATTACATCGTCATCGTCAAAACGGTGAAGGAAAACATCACGAGGAAGCCGGCATGTGCTAGAACCAAATATTCGAAGACAACGGACAACTACCAACCCGCACTGGGCCCGCTTGGTGGATTATAAGTCAACTCCCTCCCACAGAGATGCCTGTCTCGCAGCAGTGGGACTATATAGGCTAATTATTCTATGGATTTCGAAAACCTTGGCACCGATTTCGTTAATATTTGGTTTTGAGACGCAGCTAAATGCCCTGCGGCGGGTCGTAAGAAGCTCGAAAGTCTGACAACCAGTCTTACCAAGGGATATTGTATTACCCAGTAACTGGATAGTGTAGGTCAGATAGGCAGTCGCTCCATGTAAAATACTGGTATTCAGCTGCATCCTGTTAGACTGGAAGCCGCCCCCAACATAGTTGGGAAAAGGCTAGGCAGATGATGATAAATGCCAGGGGCCTTGAGTGCATAGTTTGCGTGTTTTGTGCTGAGCTCACGCAACGCGTCAAACGTCCACCCAGAAATAGGACTCGCCCATCAAGGAGCGCTGTCCCAAGTAAGTAAAGCAAGCAAGTAAGTAAGTATTAATTTATTACACATAAAACAAAAGGTATTTCAATAAAACACATATACTAAAAGATAAATAATTAAATTATCTTTAAAATGGTGAAGGTTTCATAATAATATGCTTGATAGTTTTTGCGTGATTCTCAGTTTTTTATCCGCGTTTGACATAGCTTTACAAATTAATTACACTATGTCTTATGAACATAATTTAAAATATTCACTTAATAAGTTATTAAAAAAATGCTCTAATTTAACATTTTTTTTTCTAAATCATTAACACTACTCGTTTAGACGTGGTTTTCAGTTTAAATCATTAAAAGTCGGTTATCGTCGCCTTAAGACGTAACATATGTATACAAGGAACCTTACCTACATTGGGTTCCTTGTATTATTGTCACATCTTGGCCAGCATTTGAACCGAACTCGGTCACTGTCTTTTGACATAAGTAATATCAGCGCTTATTATACAAGGTGTAACATAAATAACGCACAACCTCTTAAGGGGTCACTGTACTCATCATTATGAACAACTTTTACTATGGGACCAAACGTGAAATCGTGCTAAAAATATCAGATGTTCCCTACATTTTGGCGAGTCATCTGATCATAAATGTAGGGAACAGCTGACTTTTTTTCGCGATTTCAGGTTTGGTCCCATAGTAAAAGTTGTTCATAATGATGAGTACATTGACCACTTAAGAGGTTGTGCGTTATAATTTTGTATATACAGGATAATTTTAAAGGAGTGCGGATATTTTAGGAGGTAATCAGGTGCATAAAACTGAACAACTTTCCCCAAGGATCAGTCTAAAAAATAAATTTCAACTTCTCATACAAACATAAGTCACGTGACCAGTCACTTTGCATGAAAAGTCGATTTTCAATTTTAAGATTTCGCCCTATGTTCCTTGGGGAAAGTTGTCCAGTTTTATGCACCTGATTACCTCCTGAAATATTCGCACTCCTTTTAAAATTATCCTGTATATTACCTAAGTAAAGGACAGTGACCGAGTTCGATTAAGGACAATGGCGGACTGGATTCATAAGTCTCAATAATGTTTTTTTTTGGATGAAAATACAGTGAAAAACTACATTTTGAATAATTAACATTTATTTGCAATATTTTACATCGTTCATAATGTGTAATATAATAACTTAACACGCCTTGTTTCCCCGAAGGGTTGGGTTGTAATATAATGTATCGCGAATTTTGCGTTTGTACGGCACAACGTACATGTATAAAATATACATAATATATACACACATGCATACTATGTATGTACGTACGTTGTATTAATGTATGCAAGAACACAATTATTCCACAGTTCCAAAACTTGTTTGGAACCCTTGTTATATCATAACAACAGTAATAATAGCACAGAATTTGGAAGTTGGCGGCGTGATACCCCCGTACCTCAGAAAGCACCTTAAGCCGTTGGCCCTGCGCCTGATCTCTCTCCGGTCGTGTCGGATTGCCGTCCCATCGGGCTATGAGAGTGAGGGAACAGAGAGTCCACGTGTCTGCGCCAACACTTGTGCTCTATAATATCTCCCGCGTAGATAGCTAGTCTCCGTTGAGATTGGCCGCCATGACAGAAATTCGGTCTGAGGGATTACTATTATCATGGATATTGTGCACAAAATATTACTACAGGCAATTAGTGGTTAGGATCATTTTTGAACAACAAAATTTTAGAATATTTACGGTTCAGGATAATGCTGGCTTGCACCCCATATCTGCTTTGGAACAATAAAAGGACTGTGGTGAGTATTGACCGAAAGTGTATCCATTGACCATCAGCAATTTCTTATAGCCGAGGTGTATAAAGTTCGGCTTATGTGCAAAAGGAATTCATTATTTACTAACCGACTTCAAAAAAGGAGGAGGTTCTCAGTTCGTCTGTATATTATATGTATTTTTTTAAACGTTTTCATTAATTATATTAAAAAAGATGGACCTGTACCCGACCCGTATGCATGTATATGATTTTATCAAAAACTAAAGAATCTATTTTGATTATTATTTTACTAACGTAATCTATATAGTCCATGGCAAAATAATAAACACACAAGCCACGGGCTTCCGTAACAACTTAAACTTATTTTTCAATTTTTACTTTTAAGTCCGTTGTTTTTGCGTAAAATATTTTTTAGTTTTTCACTAACTCTAATGACCTAACCTATCTACTAAACGGGATTCCTCGATCGGAACATTGAGTAGGCATGACTTTATGTGTGATAGCAATCAAGTCAGCTAAAGATAATGGGTTCCGGTTGAGTCAAAAACTTTTCAGGAAACTCTGATTAAATCTTCGTGAGAAGAACCTTAAATGCTCTGTCAATAAATTAATAAAAAGCCTTAAGTATCCTTATTACAAAAAAAAACAGAGCATACTCCTTACTAAAACAACTACAATTAAAAAATATTCTTTAAAATAAAAACAAAAGCTACCTTGTAGTACTTTACATTTAAAACTAACAGACCAGACAGCTGTTGTCTTGTTCAAATTTCAATAATTCATAAAAAAAATCCCATAGAAAATGCATATTCAGTTTTGCCGAGTTTTCCAATTTTCCTGGCAACTTTTTTATTTTTCTTTCCGACCCGATTCGGACTATTACCAATTACGAATATTTTAAAACAAAAAACAAAATAATAGCCAAATGGGTCTATGCGCTTACCAACGAACATCAATTTTCATTTGTATTATTGTATTTAAGTACTTTTTTTTGTGTCTGTAAACCAAAAATACTGGATACAGAGGCGTTGTAAACTGATAGCAACGATAATAAATATCACTATGATAATAGGTAAAAACACTGTAAAAGGACTTTAAATCGTGAAGGTATGAGGAAGTGTGTAAAGTTCACTCATCCTCCATAGAAAACGAAAGGACTGACGGGTGTTGTATCTGGTGGGCTACTGCCCGATGGTTGATGTCGGGACGTGGTATATATACCAGTCGCGCAGTAAACTCTGCTTGCGCGATGCAGGATTTTGCGTGACGTCAGTGTGATGCGTAATTCGCATGTGGCGATGTAGAAGCCACTACAACGCTGTGACTTGATTGTCATGGAAACACTATAATTTAATAATGTGTTAGCTCATCACTCTTTTAGTATAGATACTTTTTCACGTGACTAAGTACGGTGATGGCAAATCCAGCGATTTAAATTTTTTGCATTCAACCACTAATTTTCACATAATACCCGTTTATCTTCTTATAAAATGGCGGACTATGATTATGTTCATTATCTATGAAAACCACTCGATTTCCTTCAGGTGTCAAGAAGATTCTTGCTTTGCAGCCTTTTTGCTTCTTGGAGCAATACCAGTGCTTTGGTGTAGCCTGAGCGAACGTGTAGTTTTCGGCCATCAGCAATCTTTTCGTCTCGTTCAAGTTTATGAATTTCACATCGACTGTAAAAAAAGGTTTACAAATAAATGTAGAAGTCAACAAGGGTGCAGTTAAATAATTAATTTTAGAATAGAATATAATAACTCTTTATACACCATATGGATTAAAGAAATCCTAAGGCTCCCGCAGACAGGCGCGACGCGATGGGGCGACATGATTCTGGTTGAGCAATTTCCATGAAGTTTTCATAGAAATTGACCTACTAGAGTCGCGCCGCGCTGTCGCGTTGCATCTGTCTGTGGGAGCCTTTATATAGGGTAACACAATGGACGGTCTTATCACTTTAGGTATTTTAAGTGCCTGACTGTAAAATAAAAATGTGAGTAAAACAAAAAAAATGTTTCATATTATATTAAGGTAAGGTAAGGTATCTGTACATTTGTTACAGTGTCATGTACAATTTATGAAAGAAACTTTGGGCCGGATCACACGTACCACAACGTCACTGCAACGACAACACGTGGACGGGCGCTAATCTGTATGAAAATGAATAGTTTGTTCACACGGACCACATTTGGCTGTCTAAATCAACCGTGACCGCACACTAGCGGCCGACCACGTCGCCAACACAGAAAGCCGGAGTCGATCTGTCTCCCTGCAAACACTAGCCACAACGTAACCACATCGCAGCTACTAGGAACAACGCAACCACATCGAACTGTTGTAGTTACCAGAACGCAACTCTATTCACAAATAACCACTGCTTGCCGATAGTTTGTCGCTGCGATGTAGTGTGGTTGCCCTTTAACTTCTTTCTTACGACAAAGAACGAAAACGTCCTCACACGGTTCACTTTTAGTTCTTTCAATTTGGATGAAGCAACCAAATTGAATGGAGTTAACATAGGATAGAATGGCCATACCCATACATATTATGGAATACCTAAATTAGACCCTTATGTACTGTCCATTTTTTAATTTCATGTATTTTCTAGGTGGATGAGAGTGGTCATTGGTGATTTCGGTAATGTTTCCAGATTCGTCCAGTCTGAGCCTTGCTTTACAACCTCGAAGTTTTGATGAACACACCCAAACGTAGCTGTTGGCTGCTTTTCCGTATGTATAATTGTCCACCAGAATAAGATCTTTGCCTCTTTGGGATTTAATCATCGGATAAGGTAGATTCGAATGCTGGGTGGAAGATTCTGCCAAAATAAAGAAATTATTAATCCCATGTTTCAGAAGCTAATATTTATGGTGTTTAATTTAATGGTATTTTAGAAATAACATTTCAGGATTCAGAGGTAAGATTTGTAAGATTTTGAACAGTTAGTTTGAACTTAAGTCGGTCTCCACGAAGCATTAAACAATCGTATACTTTTTCTTTTAACCTTACGGACCTTTTCTGAGGAAGCAAACCACCGCAGAAATGATACTAAAGAGTAAATAATTGTTTATTGTTAATTAAAACGGTAACACCAATTACATTAATTAACACAGAGATTAAAATAGTAAACAAAAAAATATATTTCAAATACTAACTTATGTATAATAGAGGACACCCTAGCTTACTTTCTCTCACAAAACATCAGACACACGCATGATTCTACTCCATTCATCAGCAAATAGATCACATTCAGGATTGGTGGCCAGGAGGCCGTTAAGCATCCTTAAAGTACGAGTACTGGGGACTCAGTTCTGGCGACAGTTTTAGATAAAGGCATCTAAAACTGTCGGCAGAAATGAGTCCCCAGTCACCAAAGCGGTCGACGCAATCCGACGACGGCTGGCGTTGTCCGATGTAGAATAAGAAGAATCATGGAGTTCGGGACTGTCAATGCATCCTCTAAGAGTTTTGCAGGCTACTTACTGTAAGCTGTAGAAAGCCTCGCCTAACCTCCAACAAGTTGAAGCCCAAAACTCCTAGGAGGTAATTAGTAGGGTACATGAAAGGAAAGAAGTGGAACGTCTTTTTATATAGAAATCTCAGGAAAGTTTTCTGTACCTTTTCCAGTGTTAATGTTTGAGTCGCTGTGTAGGGATGCCAGATACAAGCACCAGCCTCAAGTTACTACGAACCAAAGTGGTCCACAGAAGCTTAATTACATTTGTGATTTGAAAACTCAAACGCCTAAAAGATTCCTTGGCAAGAGTGGAGACATGGTCTCTAAATGTCAGACCAGTATCAAAAGTCACGCCCAGGTATTTTGGTGACACGACCTATTACTTCACTACCCAATCTGTAGTTATAGTGGAGTGCTTGACGTTTGCTTCTGTACGTCATGACGTAACACTTACTTGTATTAAATAAGAGTTTATTGACCATGCTCCACTTATATATAGCATCAATGTCCCTTTGTAGGAGTATGCAATCCGTGACCGTATCAATTTGAACACTAGGTTTAGGTCATCGGCGTAGAGCAAGCATAATGCGAACTTAACCTTATTTATAATATCATTGATCATGATAAGGAAAAGCAGTGGACCAAGCACGGATCACTGACTCACGCCTGGCGGGTATTATAAGGTTCAGACTCAAAGCAATCATGCCTAACAAACTGCCTGCGGCCTCGCAGATAGTCCGCAAAAATGTTCAGAAACTGAGACGAGAAACCTGAAGCCTCCAACTTCGTCAAGAGCACGTTATTATCAACCCTGTCGAACGCTTTGCGGAAATCGAACTAGAAGACATCCACTTGCCCTTCACTGTTCAAAACCCTAGAAATGTAATCAACGTGAGTCATCAGATTCGAATTGACTGAGCGGCCCTGGCGAAAGCCGTGCTCGGCATCAGATAGAAACACTTTTATAAGTTTATATATGTACGTGTGGTGTGCTTGAAAACCTTCGCAAGAGTTGGCAGGACAGCAATAGGCCTGTATTCCTCCACAGATGATTTGTCACTAGGCTTTGGGACAGGAATAACACGCGAGATTTTCCATTGCTCAGGGTATACACCGGACTGAAGGGTCCCCGGTCACCGGATTAAAGATATGGCAGAGAGGAATTGCCAGGATATCATGGCATCCCTTGAGGATAAAAGCAGGGATGGAGTCAGGGCCGTTCGAGTTATGAGGTTTAAGTTTAGCAATACCTTTAACTACGACCTGTGGGGTCAAAAGGGGGATAGGAATATTATTTCCTGAGTAGTAGGTCAGCCTGAGATTATTTGGGTTTAACTCAGGAGAATCAGGTAAGAAAACGCTAGAAAAGTACTGAGCGAACGCTTCCGCAGCTTTGGTAACCGAGTGAGCTATACCGTTGTTCACAACGTTAGGCTCGAAACCTCCCCTTGATCACAGATAAAACGAGAGAATATAAAAATTAATATTATAAAAGGCAGTGCCCGCCCGTTAGTGCGATTACGCATAACTTGATAACCACATAATTTTCGATTGTGATTATAAAACTTTCACCATAATCAGCCTATAATGTTCCCATCTCTGTGAGAGAGAGTGGACCGTAATCCACCACGCGAGCCCAGTACAAGTTGGTAGATGTCACGTCTTCGAATTTTTGGTTCTAAAAATAAATAAAAAAAAGAAAGAAAATTCGTTTATTTGCGGTAAACATGACGCGAAGAAAGAACACAGACACAAAAAAGAACAAGTTGGGGGAATATATGCGTCACATCCACGCAAAAAGGCCATCTCTCATTATAATGCTGCGACCCTATGCGAGACAGAGCCCCAGCGCTGGTTTTCAGCGACAGCCAGCGTTGACGTGACATGCCGGTTTCCTCACGATGCGCGATGTTTTCCTTAACCGTTTTGAGAACAGTGGTGATGAAATAAATTACACAAAGTAAAGCACCCGCCTGGGTTCAGACCCACGACCTACAACGGTCGGGGCCATTACCACTGCTCTTCATACTTTTACACGATGCTTGGCGATTCATTCCTCCTCTAAAATCAACCAGAGTGTACGTGTGGGTACCTACTTGTAGGAGTCCTTACGTACTGTCCATGCATTTGCATATATTGTTTTGGCAGATAACTGTGAACTATAAGAGTAGGGGAAGACCAAAGAAATGATGGATGGACTGTGTGAAAGTTGATATGGCAAGAAAGGGAGTGACTACAGAGATGACGATTAACAGAGAAGTATGGAAGAAAAAGAGATGATGCGCCAACCCCATATAAATTGGGATAAGGGCAGGAGAATGATGATGATGATGGATGACAATGTTCGTAACTGATTTCCGTAATGTTTCCCAATTCGCAGTCTGAGTATCGCCTTACAATCCTGCAGTTTGAATGAATACACCACACGTGGCTTCCTTGCAAATGTATTTTTGTAATTGTAGATCAGGATGAGTGAGGAAGATTTCTTCCCTCTTTGAGATTTCACAATCGCATACGGTATGAGTGGATACGCAGTCGTTTCGGGCAGTCAGATGCCCGAAATTATGACAACCAGTCATACCAAGGGTTAAGGGTTAGGGGGTTGGGTTATCGTATTACCCAGTAACCAGGTGGTGGACGTCAATACTGGTATTCAGCTGAATCCGGTTAGACTGGAAGCGGACCCCAACAAAAGAAAAAGAAAAGGAAAAAAGCATAAAAGGGAAAGGGCAAGGCAGATGATGAGATGATGTTACGGTACGAGTGGATGCTGAGAAGAAACTTCTGTCACTAAAATATATTTTTATATTTATGGTATGACACGGTGAGTCTAAATCTACTAAAAGACTTAATACTTTCAAACCTTTTCTTCGATTAAAATCAATATAATACAAGGTGTTTTTTTATATGACATAACTCTAGGGTTAGGTATATTCTAAATATATGTAAAAATATTACAAAAATTCCTTGAATAAGTGGTCCAAAAATGCATAGTTTCGAAGATATCATCAATCATAATTAAATTAGGTTCAAAGTTTCATTGATAAATACGAGTAACCCATTTTCATTCATACCATTCATTCATAATAATTAAAGCTAAGAAAAAGCGACGTTGTCATATTTCACGTAGGGTGTTTTACATTAATAATCGTGACTTTGTCGAATTATTTTGTGTGAAAAATGAAAACAAAAAAAATGATAATTGAAAAATAATTCACATGACAGTTGTTTCTTTGATAAGGTCTCATTCATACCCTAGAGTTATGACATATTTAAAAAAAAACACCTTGTATAGATACCTAGTATTTATAGAAAATTCCTGGTAACTTTGACACTCAAACAGATTTTCTTGAGGTCACTTTGCTATTAAAGTACTAGGTAATCTATGACAGGGATCTGCTGCGGGACAAAAAAATCACAGAAACGAAGACACATCACAGTTTCATATTCGCCTTTTTTAATTATTCAGAATATATAATATTAGCTCTATTATCCCTTAAAAATATAAAAAAATCAGTATATTGGTTTAGGAAGATGGCAATGTTCGTGCACGTTTCGGATAATAAATCCGTAATCGTCCAAAATTAGTCTCGCCTTGCATTTACCCCGTACTGAACAGACCCACGAATTCTTTCCTGTAGTCTTCATTTTATAATTATTATACAAGATGAGATCTTCGCCTCTTTGGGACGGCACTATGGTGTAAGGTAAAAGGCGGAATGAATAATTCTGTCACTTAAAAATGCTCGGATTAGTGATGTGTAGGTAAAGGGACTATCATAAGGGCCATCCGGCTATTTTTGTTAGAATTTGGTATTTGTCTGGATACCGGATACATATAACCCAATAATTATCTAATTATAGAAATGAAACGGAATTGTGATTTCAATGTCTTTTATATTTTTATGTCGTTGCGCTATTCAGATAGCATCAAAAATAATTGTTAATATTTATTATCTGCAATATTATCTGTCGAGTGTTGTACAGGTTCATTTTTGACCACCTACCGATAGTCTTCTATTTCTTCGTGTGATCTCCGTGGCTTCTTTCTTCTTTTCTTCCCTTCCACTCTCACATTTGGAGGATGAATATGTTTACTGACACTAATAAGTTTCCCTTGCATGTCTAACTTGATCATCGCTTTGCAGCCTCCCGGCCTTGTTGAGCAACGCCATGTACTGCTTGTGATTGACTTTTTATGGCTGGAGTACGTATACTCTTCAAGCATGATGAGATCTTTGCCCCTTTGTGATTTAATAAACAAATAGGGTTCACTTGTAAGCAAGGTGGAATGTTCTGTCAAATAAAAAATACCTTGCATATTACGATTATATGAATGATAGTTAAATATGAATATTTTTCACTTATGCATGAATACGTAATAATTATCTCGTATTCTCAGAATCTTACAGCCAGATGAAGAAGATCCAGACAAATAGGATTGGTGACATCACGAAGCAAAAGATATTGAAACCCCATATATTTTTAATAACATTATTTATTTATAATACATATTTACATTTAAATACATGAAGCTACAAAATCAAAACAAAGGCTGAGGAGATATGTGAGTGAGACATGACGAGAAAAGTATTGAGTTAAACTAATGTGGGCTAGGTACTAGAAAAGAAGAAGACCAAGAAAATCATGGCTGGATAGTGTGATCGACGAAATATAGTTAGAAAGAAGATAAAGTCCGAGATGGCAGCAGATAGAGATGTATGAGAGAAGACATGTTACGCCAACCTCATAATTAGTATAGGGTAGATACTGAGCTACGTAAACAAAACTAATTTCTTAATCTAAACATCCTCGTGTACTCTCCATCTTTTAGTATCATGTTTGGAGGATGAGTATGTTCATTATTGACGCTGATAATGTTACCGTATACATCCAATTTGATCCTCGCTCTGCACTCTCGTGCCCTGGTTGAGCAAACCCAAGAAAATCTACTCGTCGAAGTCTTGGCAAATGTATAATCTCCATAAACGATGAGATCTTTACCTCTTTGTGATTTAATGGTTCTATAGGAATCTGGGTGCTCGACGGAGCCTGTCAAATGAATAAAATATTAAATCGGATATTACTATTTTTTATACGATCGTTCATTAGAGATCTTTTGACATGTGCATTAGTATGTAATATGTGTGTAATTGTGTTTCCTTCGATTTGTTAGGGTAGATATGTGTAAAGCAATTATTAATTTGTCATTTGCAACTACAAGGTGCTTGAGAAGTTTGTACAGGTTCTGCTGCGACCGTCGATGATGTCTCTTTCAAATAAGTCTTCGGACATCATCATTTCAGCAAGTAAACGATCGCTGCTGAACCACTGAAGGCCTGCTTGATTTCGTTTCATGGTTCTTGTTATAAAGAAAACTAATAACATTAATATAGTGTAATATAATTCATAATTTATTAGTATAATATCATTTCATAATACTTATTGCACAACTGCACACAAGATTGACGTGTAATCCCCGCACAAGTTAGGAAAGCGTTAATTCAAACTATCTTTGCGTTACTCTTAATGTTTACAAAATCAAAACCTCAGTATGCTTTAAACACTTTGCCATGATTTGTCAAGCCAGTTTTCATCCAGATAGATAACCTCTCAAATAATAAATTATGTTATTTTAGCAGCTCTCTCCAATACCAACCGATACTTCAATACATGTTTACAAATTATTTTACAGACTATGCAAAGTCGACTCTTCCATCATTATCATCCTCCTGCCTCCCAATGTATTTCGGGTCTCCGCAGTATGTCTTCTTCTCCCATACATCTCTATCTGCCGTCACCTCACTATTCATGCCCTTTCTAGCCATATCATCATTCACACACTCCATCTGTTGTTTCATTAATCTTCATATAATCTTATTACAACCCTTATATATTTCGTCTTTGCGGTGCTCGAATCCGTTTGCCATTCTGCGTTTGAAAGAACTCTCTAGGCGGATGGCTATGGATGTTGTAACAGTCTAAGATGTATCCTTCAGAGTTCAGCCGGAGTTTCGCCTTGCAGTCATGGGCTCTAGAGGAACATATCCAATATTTCAATCGCAGTTTTGTGAATGTGTAGCCATCTATCAGAATGAGGTCCTTCCCTCTTTGTGACGTTATCACTTCATAGTTAAAACCTGTAAACGATGATTGGGTTTTATATTTCAACTTAATCTCTAGAATAATTACTGTTTATATGTTACAAAAATATGATTACATGAGAAAATTATCTGAGCACCTTATTATGGTCGATGATTCTTCTCGCAATTTCTGTAGTTTTATAATTTTATTTGTACTCTTCTTATTCACTTTTCATGAGACCATTAAAATAAAACAATTTAGTTAACTCTTGCGTTACCCACATTTCATTTCATTTTGTCTAAAACAAGTCGACTAAGTAATGCGAACAGCATACCATTTTATGTGATTAAGAATAAATTCGAATATACATAAAGCTGACGACAATTAAATAATTAATACGTTATGCCGGGGGTATTGGTAAAACGTAACATGAAATGTTCACACATTGAAACAAATTCACCTTTGTGTTTACACTTCATGTTACGTTTCAACAATTTGTAATAAGGCTGGCCGCATAATGGCTACTATATCGTGAGGCTTAGCGTGAGGATTAGCCAATCATGTATTCAATTTTGTAGAGGCTCCGCACACGAAAAAATTGCTCGGCGTATGTCCTAGTTTCGTGTTGGATTTCGCGTCTATTTAGACGCCTCTGCAATCGATTCGTCACTTTAGCAGCTGATATTTCGCAGGGAAACCAAACAGTGGGTTACGTGGGTAGTTTTGGCAACATTTCGGTCGATTTGTAATTGCATAGGTGGTGGTACTGTAGGTACCAACTACCACACAATTACTAATAAATAGCGCAAGCTACTTTACGCCAATGTGCGGTCAGCTTAAACTAAAAAAATTACATGATCTATGAAGTACAAGTAGCTAAGGTTTAGAAACATCAACATTTAAAGGGACTTCAGGACCTAAAGCTAGAAAAGATAGAGAAGCGCGATGGCATAACGCTGGTAATTTATTGCAAAATATGAAGCAATTATCTATTTACTAAAAATCTATTGATTAGACTAAAAAATCAAAACACTATTACCTTAATTCAAATCATTGAATTCAATTTGATTGATTTAATTTTTTTTTCATTCAATGTGATTTTTATTTGTTAACACTATTACGTTAATATGTTACTTGTAGAATAATCTGACAAAAAATCAGAATATTAGTACGGTTTTTAATCGTTGCAAGAAATTTTTAGAGGTGTCATCGTGATTTTTTTCTATCGTATCAATTTAGTTGCATTTAGTTTTCAACACAATATCTAACTAGCATATATCTTGAAGGATATAATTTTTTTTTTTTGTTTACTGTAGTGGATCATATACTTTTAGGCATTATAAAACTTGCGTTTAGGTCCTGTAGTTCCCTTAGACAAATCTTGAGAACATATTAAATAACCAGACATGTGCAATAATAACTATCTAATGGAATACATAACACTGTAGACCCCCTACCAAAAACTCAAAACATTTTTTTTCTTACTTTTAATAACGACTTCACCAGTATTATTTTTGAAAAACTGCCTAGGCGGATGGCAGTGTTCGTTGATGACGTATGCGAGATGGCCAGCAGCAGGGTCAACTCTCAGTTTAGCCCTGCACTGTGGCTTGTGGGTTGAGCAGCCCCAACCGTGGGGGCTCACTTGAGCATACGTGTAACCATCAATGAGAATCAGGTTTTTCCCTCTCTGTGATTTTGTAATTTCATAGCTTCTCCCTGAAAGTAGAATATACATTTATACGTCTTCTTCTTCGTCGTATCGGTGATTCTCCTTTCGAATTCGGCTACTTCGACAGAATTAGCGGTCTTCCATAGTGCAGGTGTTTTTACACAGAGCACGACAAGAGGTAAGGCATCGTTTGTGATATTCATATATAGGTGATGACATTCGTGATACAGGATAATCCTAGTACGAGTGCTAAAGCACTCCTTTGATACCTAAGTGCACTACATAAAACCACATTTGTTTTTAATGAGATTTACTGTACCCATTCTTCTAGCAATAAAGATTTTATTATTTTTATTTTGTTAACATATATTAACGGAACTTATTCTTAATGTCTTCTGTAACCAGATTAATTACGATTGATATATTATAATGAGCCGGAGAGGAAATCTTGTACGCCTTTTTTCCTTTTTGTATGGTAAAGAGTCTTCGTAAACTACGTCAGGATATTTGAAATTACAAAACGAATTTTCTAGTGAGTAGATTATTTCATGAAAACTTTTATTGAGATCAAAATCTTTTAATTACTAGAAATATTAATATACCACAGCACACGCTTTACTTACTACATATGATTTAAATAAATAACTAGATGTAACTTTAACATTAATCATTTAAAGATTGCTTCCTTTGGCTAAATACCAGCCACGCGATAAAATTGGTCTCCAAAATTCAACTGTGTTGCATTTTCAGATACGTCGAGATCTTTTTGTGCCTTGTAGTGACCCGTCAGTCCCGGGTGACACATGCATAACGATGTTAGTAGAGATAGTCAGCTCATGTCTAGCAACTGACCTGTCTTACGAATATCAGTATTTCTAAGTAAAGGTAATGGAACTCAGATAAGTCGCTCCATGAGAGATATTGATATTCCATCTGGTGAAAGTGGAAGCCAGGCTTCTCCAGCCTAGTCGAGGAACGGTTGTGGTCTAAATTTACTTCGCTTTTGTAATACAATGTGGCCATTATTGTTTTTGAAAAACTGTCGCGGTGGATGACAATGTTCATTGTTGACAAATTCGAGGGCACCGCTGGAGCTTCTCTTGATTTTAGCTCTGCATTCTGACTTATTAGAAGAACACCCCCAATAATTTAAACTCATCTTTGTGTACGTAAACCCGTTGACTAGAATTAAGTCCTTTCCTCTTTGAGATTTTGTTATTTCATACCTTATACCTGAAAGCAAAGTTCAGGTATTAAGCGAAAGAAAAGAAACTCCTGATTCATTTGTGCTTGACACTCGTTTGAACTTTTTCAGATTTTATCTATCCTTGTCGTTTTAACGCCATAGAAGTGAGAGATAGAGAGCTCTTTCCTCGCTTCACGTTATTGGGAGATTATTGTGAACAAATAACTACGTACTTTCAAATAACTTCTGAGATGAGAGGGGGCTGTCAATTATAATACCCGAGATATACGAGGCTAGTTTTACAAAGCTAGAATAGCAAGCTAGAACCTCGGTATACTATCCTGGCTTGCTGTCCTGGCTTGGCACATGCTAGAGCTGTTTACATGATGCTAGATTTTTTAAGCAAGTCCAGTACACGTGGTTGAGGCGGTCAGAAAAACAAAACTCGTAGTCACTGCACACTAGCCAATCGAATACTTCCATCGCCGGCCAGATGAAGCTAGTACACGAGCCATGATAGTAAAATCAGTGGCGGGGGTGCTACTAGCTTAAAAAACAGAACCCCATCCTATTAGACTATCCCAGCTTGAGATGCTTACTTACTAGCTTTCTCACTAGCTTAGTAGCCTAGAAACGAAGCTCGTTCTGTATACACGAAGCCAGAGTTACTAGCTTGCTAGCTTACTGTCCTGGCATGAAAAACTAGCCTCGTGTATCTCGGGCATTAGGAACAAGAATAGATAAATGAAATGGAACTTAGGGGTCTACACTGAAGCGTAAATCCGAAGTATCGGCCGAATGTTTGGCCGTTTCCTACTGCACTTCATTCTATTTCGTTCGGTTGGTACGGATTCAACCGAACTTCATTTTAACGTTTGTTCAACGAACTTCATTTTGACACTTGGTCGGATCCGAACCGACCGAACGAAATAGAAACAAGCGTAGTAGGAAACGTCCGAATATTTGACCGATACTTCGGAACTACGCTTCGGAGTAGACTCCTTGGAATGAATCGTTTGATCATGTCGACGAAACGGAGGACAAGTGAACGAGGTATCATCTTGAGTTTATAAGTCAGAAAAACATCGTTTTTCTACCGTCATTGAAACACAAAATTGTTTTGTATGTCTTTATTTGCATTCAAAAGGATATTAGATCCGACTTGGACCACTATGATGATTTGCAAGTTACACGAACACGTTACAATTAAATCTTTTAACATTCCAGGCCCAAATAACATTTTTTTTTTTTAATAGCTTCAGCTCTACTCAATTATGAGGTTTTACATACTATAGAAAAAAACTGTTGACTGGCTGTTTGATGAACATTTAGAATTTTATTGAATAGATTATACCAGGACATGTCCTGCCCCCTAATTGCATAAAGTACTTCATATTTTCGAAAAAATTGTCTGTTCAACAACGTGAATAACGCAATGAATGTTGTCAACTGTCAAAATGAAACCGATTGCTACTGTAAGTGTGTTATACAATTGCCCCGCTGGTGTAAGCTATTTAATAAAATTATCATTATTGTCGTTATGGGCCACAAAATTATGAATGCTCCTTTACTGTACCCTGACCACTGTTTCTTTGTTTCTGTCTGCTAGCTTGTTTTTCTTCGCGCCAAGCTTTCCTCCTTTTCTCAGCTTCTTCTTGTGTCATTTGTGAAATTTTTTTCTTCTTAGATTTTATTCTTTGCAAATTTTTCAGTCTTTGGGCTTCTAACTGTCCAGGATTTTCTCGTTTCAACTTTTCTCTATACCTCCGAGATCTTTCTGCGGCAGTTAGTGGCATTGTGAAACCTAAAAATGTAAATAGTACAGTCACTTAAGCAAAAGAAGGGGTCAACCTCGGAATGAAAGATAATAAGCTATAAGCTTGCAAAACCCTTTATTTTGGCGTTCTAAAATTTGTCTGATATTCAAGGTCACAAAAATCGGTTTTTCGAAATATCTCGCTTCCTAACCATTAAATGATATTTGCATGTAAAATAAAATTTGTAGTGCATAAATGTCTATACAAATTAGTTTTAAACAATTTTTTATACATTTAACCGTTCTTGAGATAAACCGCGAAGAGTGCGCAGCGCTCAGCCATGCATGGCGTAACGCAACGTCAACCGTGAATCTCAGCACACAGTAATATTTATAAAGTGAATTATTCTCTAAAAAAATTATAATTATTAAAAAACCTTAATTATTGTCTATATAATGCATTATATTTTTTTTTTCATAAATTAAATACTCAATTTACAATACTTACTTATTACAAGGAAATAATTAAGTAAAGCAAAAGGTTTTTACAAGTTTATAGCTCCCGAAATTAATCCTTAAAGTGACTGGACTAACAGCCCTAATGTAGTTTTAGCCTTATTGTGTCGGTTTTGCGACTTTGCTGGTCAGACACTTTGTATGTCACGGGGCAAAATTTCGCAAAACGGACGTGACATTCTCTTCCAATTTTATATTCAAAATTATATTTTAACGAAAACATTTAATTACGTTTATTATCAAATGAATAAGCATAACGTTACATTAGGATATTGTTCATCATCTGAAAACAATAAAATTATGTAAACTAACCTGGATCAGTAGAAAATGTGTTTCAAACCCGACAGAAGAAATCTTGATGCACTCACATAAACACGTCTATTTACTCGAAATGTATTTGACAATTAGCTTTTTTAAAATGGCGTTCGGTGAATGTAAAGGGCATGCAGTTGCCATTACAAAAACTAAAATAGGGTCAGATAAATTGATAAATAACGACATGTCCGCTTGGTACTACTTTTTACGTTTTTTTGGAAATCAAATTGTATTTAATTTAAATGAACATAAGACTCCAATTACAAACTATCACTAGAGACTTTCAAACGATAACCAAAAACTCTTAGGGTAGCATGAGTTTCTGGAGTACAAAAAGTTTTCGCGAAATAGAGGTACATTTAATATTAGATAGTTACAAGGATCTTTTGGCGCATGAATAACATTGACAGAGGGCGCTGTTGGTGAACATTTGTAAAACTGTTTTGTGACACAGTATTGAAAAAACAAGATGGCAGCGCTTATTCTGATTTTGGTCACGCGCTAAAAGATTTTTGTACAGCTTTAGTTCTTTTGTACATTTCTTTTGACAGGTATTTGACATCTTCCTTTACAAGCAGTGTTCATTTAGCTCCATGTAGCAGGCACTGTTAACCAATACCTACATTTTTTGGAACGAAGTTCCTTAACGCGGCTTGCAGCAGAAGTTGACTGGTAGAAATCGTCACGTAATGAAAAAACGTTACGCTCCATGCGACTTTCTCGCTCTGTGCGTGCGCGTATCGCGTAAGGAACGTCGTTCCTGACGGGGTCCTCCAACTGCACATGTTTTTTTACATATAAAATTATTTCTAATTTCTATAGTTCTCACTTGAATCATCCTATAACTTGGACAAACAACATGACAAAGAGAGAAAAGATTTTGACGATTTTGATTTAAAATTACTTTATTCTTATTTAATAAATTACAAAAGTATATATTGCCCATCAGGAGCTTTAATGTACTTCCTAGGCGGATGGCTATGTTCATTGTATATTTTAGTAATCTCGCCATTCTGGTTTAGAGTAAGTTTAGCTTTACATTTAGGATGTCTAGTAGAACAGGTCCATGAGTTTACACTTGTTTTACTAAACGTGTGGCCCCCCACTAAAATTAGGTCCTTTCGTTTTCGTGATCTCACCCAATCGTAGTGTGGACCTGAAACAACTGATATTTGAATTAGTCAATTCTAGTCTTTGCACAAATCAGCATATAATTCGTCTGATCTGCAGAAAATCTCTCATCTGGAGTGAGAGTTCCTTGGCTAACCTAGAAGTCCTAAACAGACTCCGAACCCAGGATAGTCGCAGTATGGAGATCCTGCTCATAGATTCATAGAAGTTTCCTGTCTGTAGTGCAAACGTGGTGCTGATGAACGCTATTCATAACGCTGAAATCGTAGCTCAGTTCTGGGCTGGTTCAATATAGATTGTCTTCAGCACGTTAAGAGGAAGAAACCTATATAATATTCTTACAGTTGGGACTCAGTGAGGGAGTACCCTCGGATAGCTACACAAGAACCCCAATAACACGAGACATAATTTATTAAAGATTACTACTAGTAGGTAGGTACTGTAGAGGCTTTAATCTGGCTGGCCTTCAGCATGAATCCTCCGCGGATTGTGGCATTGGCTGATAAGACAAACACTGGTTTATTGAAATATAGAATAGGTTTAAACTACGACATATAGTCCAATTGTTTTATATTGAGTCAGTGCTAGCTTTACGGTTGACAACGTAACGTGCTTTCCCATAAGCCAATAAATAGTAATAGCAGTGCTGCCGTGTGTCTCATTCATATATCCAATAACATACCTCTAGAAGAGACCACACACACATACAAGTAGTGGTCTGCCCTAGTATCGTGGCATATCATTACAGTACCTAGGAATTACCCTAAATCCAAGAAGCCTTTACACATTCGTAAATCTTGTACAAGGTGGAACAGGATGATTGACATTCCTTTAAAACACGTACAGAGAATCATGTTCTTTACCCGTATACAAAAAATCCATCAAATCCAATGAATAACCACAGGAAATTATTTTTCATTTTCTTATTTTTCAACATGATGTAGATCTGAGTCCGTAATAATAGGTAAACATTGCCGCCGCCGCGCCCCGCACCCCGCACCGCACCGTTGGTCAGTGACTTTTCGTAGATAAAGCGTGTTTACTTTTTATGGAGTTGATTCTGCTATTTATTTTGTTTGAAAACTGCAATTTTTTTTAATTTTCCATTAACTACTAATCTTCATGTTTTAAAAAGTTTCGATGGACTAGTATTGTGCTCGTTTTAATTTAATGTCGTACGTCCAGATCCACATTGTATATACCCGTACAAACATCTAGAATCGGATCAATTCAAATTCACAATTCTTTATTGCATTCCATAATGTTGGTAGGCTTAAAATTAATGTAACAATTATGGACCATGTCGGGCACTGCATAGTAGGAGAGAGGAGAAGAGCGCTTATTTGTGTTTACATTGTTTATGTTTTCTGGTAATTGTATTTTTATTTTATTACTACTTTTTATTCTTCTTTTAATATTTAATTTATTAAAGTTAGTAAAAATTAAAAAAAAAATATTTTGTCTATATGTTATAAATAATACCTGCTTGAGTAAGTACGTCTTTTTTATGTTATACCTATAGTTTTAGTTAGTTATTCCTGTTGTTCAGTATTTGTTTAAACTATGATATTTGGTTGTTATAAATAATTTATTGCACGATTCTTTATTAATTAATGACTAGAATTTATTATTAATTTAAAATAAGTTATCGCACTGTGCATTTAATATATTTATTATGTATTGCAATTTAGATACTGAAGTATTTATATTGTTTAATTTGTTTTATTATGTATTTAGGAAGATATATAGTGATCTTATTGGTGATGTTCTTCAGAAAGGTCAGGTGCGTAGTACTCGCAACCGGCGTGCATGTATGGACCAGATGTATGAACGTAAACGAGGCTAAAGATGTATGTAAGGATCGTAGCAGGTGGCGTTCTGTAGTTTCTGCCTACCCCTATGGGAAAAAGGCGTGAGTTTATGTATGTATTATGTAATTATATATTTAATATGTAGCATTAAATGTAAATTCTGTAAATGTAAATATACAAAATGTAATGCACTGTGTGTCTTCTTTTTCATTTTAAATTCAAGTAAAGAGGAAAATGATGAAAAAATACCATCTATACAAAACAAAAGGTGAATATTTGTTCCTTCGCCGTATGAAAAGAGGCGTTTTGTTCTGTAGCAGGTCAATTACACGCTGGTTTATTACAACAATACTTTATTACGTCATCATAACACATGTCAATAGTAACCCTGCCGATAATAGGCCTGTCGTACTGTATGAATCTGAATGCTGGGCCGTGAAGAAGACGGATGGAAAAAGATCGCATGCAGCGAGCGAGAGAATATTGAGAGAATGTTGAGATGGATATGTGCAGTGACGAAAATGGATAAAGTAAAAAATGAATATATATAGTTTGAAAGTGGCGCCAGTGACAGAAAAGTTGAAAGGAGATCGTTTGCCTTGGTATGGGCATGTAATGAGGAGGGAGGAAACGCATGTGACTAAAAGCGTGATGAACATAAATGTTGATGGATGGAGAGGGAGAGGAAGGCCAAAGCAAAGATGAAAGGATTGTGTGAGGAATGATATGAAAGAGAAGGGAGTGAACGATAGCGTGACGGCTGACAGGGGAAAATGGAAAGTGAAAAAATGTTGTGCCGACCCCAAGTAACACGGGACAATGGCAGGAAGATGATGATGACATGTCAATAATAAATTCGCACAGATAATCATTATTGTCAACGCATAAAATTAAGTTCCCGAGGCAAATGACAGTGATTATTATTAATAGTTTCAATGACACCATTCAGGCTAAGTCTCAGTTTCGCTTTGCAGTGGGGGTTTCCAGAAGAACAACTCCAAGCATATGTGCTAGTTCTTTTGAACGTATATCCCTCAATTAGTATGAGATGCTTTCCTTTTTGAGATAGAACCCATTTATACTGAACACCTGCAAGAGAAAAAGATAGAATACAATTACTATTTCTAAAGTTAGCCTTAGTTAGCGCAGCCAAGTGAGCACACAACCGTGGAGAAAGAGAGAAAGTAACCTGATTTTTTACATATCTACACCTTTCTTTTGATCTTCTAAACACTGTCTTAAAAATCACGTTTCTTAAGATTTTCAAGGTCAAAGGTCACGAATGTGTTTTTTTGCACATTACTCTTTTTCTAATGTGTATTCTTCAGCTTTCTCTCATTCTGCGGTCCCCTATACCGTTCTGCTTACTTACCTGAGCTAATAGAATATTCCGGAAAGAAAAAGAAGAACCTTCACCCGGTAGTTAAACAAAGAGTTACCTCTTTCCAGAGTATGGCATCAACTAAAGACAAAATTTTATTGAGGATGACTGTGGTAATTGTAAAGTCTGGTGATTTGTCCATGGATGTTGAGCTTCAGTCTGGCCTTACAATCAGGTCTTCTCGTAGAACAAGCCCAGTGGTTTCTTTGCTTCCTGGAAAACGTGTATCCATCGACGCGAATTTGGCAGTTCCCTCGACGTGACGTCACTAGTTCGTAACCCATATAATCTACGACAATGAGAATTCAATTGTTTTTATTTTGTACTACCAATACCTCGCCATTTTTTCACTAGAAGTGAAACACAGAAGTGAATAAAAAGGGAAAAATGAATGCATCAGTGAACCGATCCGACGATGTTAGATTTTGGCACTCGGCATCTTTCACTCGCCTATCAAATGGAAGAAAATAAAATGAAAGGAGCGAATGAACGTTCATTTTTATATAATTTTGTGAAGTGGAATGAAACAAAAATGAACCTTCACTCGAGTCAAGCGTCTCATATCGGCTTTAATTCAAGTTTTCAAACCTTTAGATAATTTAGTTATCGTCTGATGACATTTAAATACTTATAGGTAAGCGGAATGTGTAGAGGCAGCTCAAAAGCAGCCGAATAAAAAATGTTGAAGTGTTTTAAAGTGTATTCTTAAAAACTGAACCTATTGCGCAGACTAAGGCTTTAATTACAAATGGGAATTACCCTAATAAGTGTACAGATTTTACATAAGGAAAGACTTGTTTAGTAGCAGATACATGGGTACTTCTAAAAAGTGTCCAACTTAAGAGCCATCGCGCATTAGGCAGCCTGGTTGCGGCAGCCGGGCTGCCTTGTGCGCGGTGTATATGAGCCTGCTGATTCATGAAATCCTGGCTGCAGCAGCCATTAGAACGCGTTTAACTGCACGGAAGCCAGAGCGAGAGAAGGCAGCCGCATACATTTTTTTATGTGGCTGCCTTCAGTCACCGCGCACTTGGCGTAGCAGTCGGCTGCCGCAGCTACGCTTGCTAGTGCGCAGTTGCTCTTAAGTTTAGACTTTTACGTCCATCTTGCTCGACAGAATAGTCACAACTGGCCTTCGACTGGCTGCTATAAGCCGGCTGCTCATTAATTTGGCTGCCTAGTGCGCGGGGAGCCTTAATGGATTGTTCTCTTTTCACAGGTCAACTTGATGAAGAAAATTAACCCCTAAACTTTGTGCGATTTGTCAAGGAAAAGCCCACTTGCGACCAGGTTTTAAGACTACTCACAAAAAACTAACTTTCAAAACACCCTTATACCGGATGACATTTTTTACTATCTCGAAAATAATATGGTGTGTTGTGTACGTAGAACAGAAGCCATACACGAGAATATTTGCTTACCATTGAGATTTTAAAAGTTCCGAATATCCTTAAAAAATCATGAAAAGTATCCATCCTACGACCCGTGCATAAAAGTAATAATAGCCACAATAGGAGATAATGGCTGCGATTGCGCATGAATGAAAGTTGTACGTGCGAGCGAGACGCACGCACATTTCTTTCGCTAGGCAAGACGACTATGCCGAGCAGCTGGGCGAAATACGAATTCATTGCTAAATTCCGCACATATTTAGTAGGGTGCGTATGATTTGAATGTCGATATTTTTAAACATTTTTTTTAATTTCTGTTTTTATTGTTCTAGTATAAAAAGTATACTTCAAATGTTTAGTACTTATTGATAAATCGATTCCTTAATATGTTATTGAAAAATTTAAAAAAACTATGACATAGGCTACTCTGTTCACCTATCATACCCTATTTTTTCGAGACAGTAAAAAAGTAATCCGGTATAACTACTAATTTACAAAAATTGACAATAAAAGTTTCAGATTGCAACTTTGGATTATATGTGTATGCTAAGGATGGGTGTAGAAATAAACTTAAGATTAGCCAGTTAAGCTTAGCCTCTCCTCGAATATAACCTTAAGTTTAGCTGGCTAAACTTAAGTTTTTTTTCTACACCCATCCTTATCAGTAACTTATGTATTAGGTACATGATTCACTCATCAAACATAACGTCTACACTTGATATACAGAAATTACCCTTAAATTAATGAAGAAATTTAAATATACCTGATCTAGAATGTCAACTAGTGACTATCTACAAGTAATAAAATTCGTGCGTCATGCAGACTAGCATAAACTTAAACTACGTATAAAAACTAAATACGATACCCTAGCTAGAATGATCTCACAACTTTGTGGGTTAGGTACACGAGGTAGCAGCGGCGCGGTGTGAACTTTTGTAAGAGAGGAGCCGGTCTTTACCAACTTACCAGTAAAGTATTTTTTTTTCATTTTTGTTACTGAATGTAACACCATCTATCGTCAAATAGCAGAACCAAAAAGACGACGATTACTACAGAAACAAAACTTTCAATGTTTTAGAGCAGAGGTTCCCAGACTTTTTTTTCTCATAGACCACTTTCAAAATTTAGCTGGTTCCGGTGGACCCCCTGCAGCTACATTTCTACCATATTTCCAAATCTCGACAAAAAATGTGAAGATAGACCCCAACGTAGACCCCCGTCGAGTCTCCCGTGGAACCCTGGGGGTCCACCTGGATCACTTTGGGAACTAAGGTTTTAGATAAATAAACTCAACTAAATAAGGTAATTACTATCATTCTAAAATTATATTATTAGGAATATAAAGAATCGAATATAATACAGTCGAACAGGTGAAAACTAAATAAAATGTGCAATATTCCTCCATCTCGTTCCGCTGGCGCTTTTCTTTTATATCTGTCTCTATCGTAACCCGATTTACAGAGATTTTCTCTCGTCCTTTCTCAAGCGGTGCCATGTGACCTAAAGTGACGTCATGATGGAATCACTATTGTATGAATTTTTAGTTCCCAATTATGACGTTTTGGCGTCGGGTTATTTTGGCACATTTTTTTGTTATAATTTAAATTTAATAATAGGCGTTTTTGTAGTGTAGTGTAACTATATTTTTTGGCAATAGTAGACATATTGACTGTGCCATTTTACAATAGCGGTAGAGTTGCTGATGCGAACCTCCGAAGGGAAGCCGGTAGGAATCGTGTTATATGGTGCTTTCGCCACTGCAAGGTATACTGCTCAATGAGTGCCACCCTATGTGAGAGGAACGGCGCTGGGTTACATCCACATACATAAACTCACGCACTCACGCCCTTTTCCCATGGCGGTAGGCAGAAACTACAGAACGCCACTTGCCACGATCCTTATAGGTACTGACCTGTAAGTCCTGCGTTGAGCTACACGATTACTGACAAATGCTTGCACTGACTGGACAGCTCCACTCAAATTTATGTGGTTGTTTCCTCAAAAGACCATTTCAGACTCCAATTTACATGGTTCTCACATGATTTGACCAAGATTATGTCAGGACTTTAAAAGAGACTGACCCCTGAGTTTGTTTCGCCATTTCTTCACAGGGGTAGTCAGACAGGAAATTTCGACTCCATATAGCTTATTTTTTTTTTTTAATATGACGTGTAAGTGATTCCGATATCCTATTTACACAGAATACACAATTTCATTTCACTCCTTTTATTATGTGCACAATAATACATCTAGTCATACACGCACGCCGGTGCGCACCGACCTCTTTGAAGACCATCACCAATAAGGTGAATAGATGTCCAGGGCATCCGTCCTTGCAGGGCATTTCCACTCACATTTCCCTTGTTACCCATCTACCTTTTGTTAGTCGCATTTCATTCATCCTCTTAACACGACCAAACCATCTAAGCGTTCTATTTTCAAGTTGTGTCACTACATTTTCTTTTAAACTAATGTGCACCGCTGGGCGCTGGGGCTGGCCGCTTGTACCGGGTTAATGTTAAATATTCTTCCCTGTAACCCGAACGTTGACTAGCAGAGCTATATTCATTTATTTACTAGCTCCTGCCCGCGACTTTGCCCGCCCCCGATATTACTTCGTTTTCACATAGCCTTCTTCCTAACTTTTTTGTGTTTGCTAGGCTTCTCAGAGTAGTAGCGTTATGTTAAATAGCCTATAACCTATCTCAAGAATTGGACTATTAAATGCAAAGAGAATTTTTGAAATCCGACAGGTAGTTCCAGAGATTAGCGGGTTCAAACAAACAAAAAATCTCTTCAGCTTTATTATATTAAGTATAGATTTAAAACTTGAAGCACACAAATGTAAAGAGGAGGACTTAATGCCATAGGCTTTTTCTACCATTCAACCTTTGGGCGATGCAGAGACAAACAGTGGTAAATGCAATTAGGAAACATATACAGGAATAAATAATAATATATTATACTAGGATACCAAGGGGTGCAACCATGATCACGATGTCAAAAAAATGTATGGTTGGTTGCACAACCGATCGTACACCGGGTGAGATACCCACTACAATACTGTTTTTGTTGGTAACGCAACAAAATATCGTGATAATTTACAATAACTTCTCTTAAAGCCTAACATATTGTCCTTGACTTGTTATAACATATTTTCTCACTGGATGTATATGATCCGTGACGTCACGGATCCTGCCGTCCTTATACAGTCTGAGAGTTGCTTTACAATCCGGATAATGCGTTGAACAGGTCCATCTGGACGGAGTCGCTCTGGCAAACGTGTACCCTTGAAAAAGTATCAAATCTTTTCCTCGTTGCGATTTCACTATCTGATACTCTGTAAAAGAAATGTATTACTATGTATTTTAATTTCTACTTGTAACTTATGACTGCCTAAATCGGGCTGCAATTTTGTATGCTCACAGCATTCCATTGCCAATGTAAATAAAAAGACAGACGTATAACCGATCTGAAGGTCTACTATTAATTTGGACTGCGAATGAAAATTCTGCACAATTTTTTTTTTGGATTTTAGGAACGCGAAGGCGACTAATCTATAGAAAAATAATAATTTCTAGATAAATCTGTAATAACATATTTCATTTAATTCCAAAACATTTAATAACAAAATTACCTATTAACTCATTCACTTATTATTCCATTAATTCTTTTCATATAACATCGCTTGTATCCGATAATATATTTTAATTAAACACACTGTAATGATATACTACGCATATAAATAATATGCGAGACGGGACATTATTGAACCAGAATTGTAATTATGTCAAATATCCTAATTATAATATACTATTTAAATTCTAAATATTTAGAATTTATATACGAACATTAAATGAACCGATCTTACAATATCTTGGAGGGTGAGGATGTTCGTTATAAAGGCTAACGATATTTTGTTCCAGATCCATCTTGAGTTTCGCCTTGCACTTCGGATTCTTCGTAGAACAGACCCAAGTGGACGAATAAGGCCCTTTACCGACCTTTGAGAAGGTGTATCCTCCGACGAGAATCAACTGCCCGCCCATTTGTGACTTTACAAACTCATATTTGTAATCTGTAAGAATAAATAACATATTTTTTATTTGTGATATGGCCATTTTTACACAAAAATTAGATCATTTAATTACGAATTGGATTCGGGTCCAAAATATTTCGATCGAGGATTTTTACTCTGGCTCACCAAGGTCAACTTTTTTTTTAGTTTAATTATTAGTTCTATTTATATGAGGATGTACTACATCATTCAATATTTTCGTAGATTTGTTTTACACACGACAATTCATTCCATCAATCTTACAATATTATCTTGACGGGTGAGGATGTTCGTCAGTCGCGGGGCAAGATCGAAAGATATGAAGACGGATTTTATAAAATAAAAAAACAGTTGAAACTGTAAAATTTTTATTAAAAAAAAATTTCTACTTTTAGCCTTACTGAACTCCTTAAGAGGATACCGTGTGCGCAGTGGCGCCCTCATCGTTTGTTTGGTTTTTAATTTAATTTTAGAATGAAAATGTAGAAAGTAAGCACGCTATGTTGTGCTCCACAAGACTATACGTTATTATTATTACAAACAGTAGTTATACATTGTTAAGTTTTATTATAATCCTTAAAACGGAAAATAGTGGCCACTAAGCTCCGTTTTATAGATTATAATAAATCTTAAGAATGTAAAACTACTGTTTGTAATAATAATAACGTATAGTCTTGTGGAGCGCAACATAACGTGCTTATTTTCTGCATTTTCATTCTAAAATAAAAGAAATAATCAAACAAACGACGAGGGCGCCACTGTGCGCGCGATATCCTCTTAATAATTGTATTGTAATTTAGCTCAGATGGTACATCTGCTTCCATAGATACAACTGCCAAAGCTGAAAGTTTTTCTTGACTCATTGTGTTTCTTAAATAATTTTTTATTAGTTGTAATTTTGAAAAGCTCCTTTCAGCGGAGGCTGTACTAACCGGTATTGTTAACAAAATTCGAACGAAAATGTAAATATTTGGGTAAATTTCTTTCAAGTTATTTTCTGTTATGTATTAGAGCACCTGTTTCACGTCTTTAATGAAGTTGGGTAAATTTGGGATCATTGTTTGTAATTCTTCATATAATTCGTAAGATTGGAAGTCACTGCTTTCACCCACTCGCAGGACTGTGTGTAAATCTTGACGGTTTTTTTTTAATATTTGCTCTTTTGGAATATTATTTTACTTGCTCAGATCATAGAGAAAACCAAAATTTTCAAAATGTTGATTTAAAGACATAAATCTCGAATCCATGGTGCTTATTACAGGATCAATCATGGTGTTAAAAACATAACTGATTGAGATAACTCATTATGCAACCATAACGAGTTACCCTACCGTGCTTCTACATCTCTGAACTCTGTAAATTCGTACGTTACCCCGGAATTCTACACAAAAAGAGACGACATACAAACTAAGATTACTTTAAGACATAAAAATAGATTAAACATACCTACATCCCGATTAAAAATACACTCTTCAAGACCTATATCATGTCGATAAAAATATATAATAAGTTACCAGAAGAAATATTAAATATAAATAAATACAATACGTTTATTAATAAATTAAAACTATTTCTATTAAGCAAAAGCTATTATAATGTAAACGAATACTTAATTGAAAGACCACAATAAATACATTCTTAAATATATATATGTACTTATATTTATTAAGAAGATTATTTAATTAAACATAACATACATGACTACTAAATACAGAATAAGTAAATTATAGAATGTTACCTACTGAATCTATTAATTGTCTCTAATTGTGATACACGTAAAACTTATCTCTTTAGTAATAATTTGTAATCTTAAAATATTATGATCTCTTATTAAATAAGTGTTTGTAATAATATTACCTAAGAAAATATAACTTTATCTAAATGTAATAATAGTATTTTAAGAAAATAGCTACCTACTTGACACAATTACTATTATTATTATTTTACAGAATTACTTATGTTATTGTTATTAAGTTTTATGCGAATGTAATTATGCAGTTTTCATGTTTAATTTTATTTTTATTTTTAGCTTTCTACGATTTAGACTTTTAACTTTAAGTAAAACCTATGTTTCAAACAATAATTTTGCTGTGCCCTGACAGGGTCTACAACGGCTCTTATAAATGATAAATGATTTTATTTCTGTAAGTAGGTTTATACAAACACTTTTACACGTCAAACATTTTTTTTTTAAACTAGATGAGGCCGGCGTTTCCTATCTGACTACTCTGAGAAGAAAGGCCGAAACAAACTCAGAGGTCACAGTCTCTTTTAAAGTCCAGACATAATTTTGGTCAGATCATGTGAAGAGCATGTAGGTTGGTGTCTGAAATGGTCTTTTGAGGAAAGAACCACACAGATTGAGTGGACCTGTCCAGTCAGTGCAAGCATCTGTCAGTAATCGTACAGCTCAACATAAAAGTTAAGGAGCTCAACGTTTCGACGAACAATACCAAGCTTAGCTCTAAGACTTTTGTTAAGATCTTGTTTTACCCTGTGGCACGCAAATAAATGAATATGAATATCAATCAGTTACGTTTGCCCCCTGGATACAATAGCCCCGGGTGACACTAATGCATAAACCTTCGAGGCGTGAGACCCCTCGGACCGCGAAGCCGTAGGCGGTGGCACACGTCGCCCACGCCTTACGCCGCCTCTGATTGTTCATTATACGGCTGATGATATTTTGATCTCGATCCACCTTGATTTTCGTGTTGCACTTCGGATTCTTTGTAGAGCAGACCCAAGTGACCCTTTACCGACCTTTGAGAAGGTGTATCCTCCGACGAGAATCAACTGCTTGCCCATTTTTGCCTTTACAAACTCATATTCGTAATCTGGGCGAATAACAAACATGTACTTTTTTATCGAAGGCTCACCCCTTATTACATAGGACTTACCCACATTTCCACACATCTGCCTAGCCCTTCAGGGATTACAAGTGTCATGTTATGTTATGTTATCTATATATATGTATAAAAGGAGAAACTGACTGACATATCAACGCACAGCCGAAATTACTGGGTCTAAGAACGTGAAATTTTGCACATGGCTTCCTATTATAATGTATGAAAGCAGTAAGAAGGGTTTTTTTGGAAATTCGACCTTTAATGGGGTGAAAAGGAGGGATATCGTTAGAATGAAAAATCTTATTCCTTGAGTTAATAGACTTGAAACTTAGCACGAATACTTATCTAAGTAAATTATAAAGTTTGTTATGTTTTGTCAAAGTTTGTATTAAAGAATTTTAACGCACGGTCCGATTAACTCGATACTCGGTATTTATACTTAAGACCAAAAATCAGATATAACGTGTATCAGGGTTTAAAAAAACCTACCCCTAACGGGGTGAAAAGGGGTAGTCAATTTTAGAGGGGAAGATTTTACTGCGAGGCTTGATTAACTCGAAAATTGGAATAAATAACCTATAAGTCAAATAATGGAAACATTACAAGAGACATTTCAAAAATTAACCCTTTGGGGGTGAAAAGGGGGATACAGTTTGTATGAAGAAAATCTTATTTCGTTGATCTATAAACTTGAAACTTGGCCCGAATACTTCATCATTATTCTCCTGCCCTTATATAAATTTATTTAGGGTCGGCGCAACATGTCTACTCATGTATAATTAAATAATAAAGATCTTAAGCATTGTTACTATCATTCAAATGGGAAAGTTCGAAATCCACGCGAACGAAATCGCGGACGAAGTGCTGAATGACTGACATAATAATATTAGAAATTTTGCACAAGGGTTCCTTTAGTTAGTCGTTAAGGTAGGCAAGGGGTTTTTGGAAATACGACCTTTAAAGGGATTAGGAAAGGGGGATTTCTAATGTATGAAAAATCTTATGTCTTAAGTTGATAAATTTGAAAAAGCACGAATACATTCTTAAATAAATAATAAAGTTTGTTATTATTTAGTTTATCAAAACGACCCGTCAAGGGGATTTCGTATGGAAGAATTGTAACGTGCTGTCCGATAACCTCGAATAACGGTATTAATACTTTTGACAAAAATAATGGACATAAATTTTTGAGTTTTTCGAAAGTCTACCAGCAAAAGGAGGTAATTAAGTTTTTGGGGCAGAATTTCACTGCGTGTCTGGATTCAGTCAAAAATAATCTGAACATTAACCCCCTTATTCATACACGTTGATTAAAGTTAAATGATGTTTAAACGTCAAAAAGTCTATGGAGAACCAGTTGTTAAACATTACTTAACTTTAAGCAGCGTTTATGAATAAGGGGGTAAATGACAAAACACATGATTGAAGATTTTTCATAAATCAACCTCTTTCGGGGTGAAAAGGGAGGAACAGTTTATATGAAAATTTTACTTTTCCTTTGATCAATAAATTAAATAATAAGACTATAAATTATTCAATAAATTAGTAATAAGTAAAAGGATCTCAATCATTAATTTTTTAAAACTACCGGTTAAAAGGGGAGGACGGGGTGTTAAATTTTGTAGGAGAAAATACGAAATCCACGCGGACGAAATCGCGGGCAAAGTGCCAGTTTTTACATGAAAATTAGACGGTGATGAAGCAGATCCGGTTCTGAAAAACTTATGACTGAGAATTTTTATAGTAATCAGTAATTCATTGTTTTATGAATCTTTGTATTTTTCAAATTTCTTATTTATTTAATTTACATACGACAATTCTTTCCACCAATCTTACAATATCTTGGCGGGTGAGGATGTTCGTTATAAAGGCTGATAATATTTTGATCTGGATCCAGCTTGAGTTTCGCCTTGCACTTCGGATTCCTCGTAGAACAGACCCAAGTATGCAAACCGTTCTTTGAGAAGGTGTATCCTCCGACGAGAATCAACTGCTTGCCCATTTGTGATTTTACAAACTCATATTTGTAACCTGTGCGAATAAATAACATATTTTGGATTTGTGATATGGCCATTTTTATACAAAAATTTGATCTTTTAATTTTGATCGGATCGAGAATTTTTACTCTCACTTAAAATTCGTTTTTTTTTTTGTTAATTAATAGTTTTATTTACATTAGATAGATTTGTTTTACACACGAAAATTCTTTCCATCAATCTTACAATATCTTGACGGGTGAGGATGTTCGTTATACAGGCTGATGATATTTTGATCTCGATCGACCTTGAGTTTCGCCTTGCACTTCGGATTCCTCGTAGAACAGACCCAAGTAGACGAGCCTTGACATCTCCTAGAGAAGGTGTATCCTCCGACGAGAATCAACTGCTTGCCCATTTGTGACGGTATTAACTCATATTTGTAATCTGTGCGAATAAATAACAGATTTTTTAAATTGTGACATTAACATTTTACGTCTTACATAAAAGTTGGGTCGTTACGAATAATAGGATTCGGTTCTGAATATTTTTAATAAACATTTTTACCTAAGCCTCAATATTCACTGTTTCAATCCTCTTACGGAATTAATCTTCGAAATGATGACGACTACCGCTTAAAAAATCATTGTGTAGTTAAAAAGAACAAAGAGAACACACTCACAAACAGCAAAAGCCATTTCGTTTTAGGTATGCTATTTATTATATTAAATTGACTACAACATTTAATAACTATACATACATATTTACATAAGAACATTTTTCCCGCCTATCTTACAATATCTTGGAGGGTGAGGATGTTCGTTACAAAGGCTGACGATACTTTGTTCTAGATCCATCTTGAGTTTCGCCTTGCACTTCGGATTCTTCGTTTGAGAAGGTGTATCCTCCGACGAGAATCAACAGCTTGCCCTTTTGTGACTTTACAATCTCATATTCGTAATCAGTGCGACTAACAAACACGTAGTATGTCATCGCCAACTAGCTTAATTTATTACCTTTTCAGTTAACAGCGTAGCCTTTTTACTAAACGACGCCGTTCAGCTAGCGGCCTGAATGATATTCAGCCGATGCGTCTAATACATTTAGTGACCTGGCTGGCTGATGCTCAAGCCATTTATACAATAGGGTGACCATATGACGAAAAAAAAATGGAACTAATTTATACATACAAATAAATAAAACTGAATTATTGTTTGTCATGTCAAAATAGCAGCTTTTTACCCGACTGCGGCGAAACCAAAAAGGAGGGTTATATGTTTTTACTAAATGCATATTGAAGTACCTATATACATACGTTACTTATAACAAAAAAAAACTATTTTTAATTTTTTTGTCTGTCTGTCTGTTTGTTCCGGCTAATCTCCGAAATGCCTGGACCGATTTTGACGGGACTTTCACTGGCAGATAGCTTATGTTATAAGGAGTAACTTAAGCTATTTTTATTTTAGAAAAATAATTAGGGTTCCGTGCAAAACAATTAAAACCCATTTAATTGTGAACAAAAATATTAACTCTGGAACCAACAGCCGGATTTGAAAATTTATTTTTGCATTTGGTAGCCCAATTCTCGAGGATGACTAGGCTATTTTATCACGCCACGGTGCTTAGGAACCGAGTAAAACGAAAAAAGGAAACGAAGTAATAGCACGGGCGGGCGATGCAACGCGGCGGGTCGGGGGCGAGGGAGTTTCATAATATTAAAATGTGGCTGTTATTTTAGTATATTGTGTATCTTACGACTTCCACGCGAACAAAATTGCGGGGTACAGCTAGTTCTAAATATTGATGAAAGAATGAAAGTCAGAAAGAACGCTAAGCGAAAACGAAGTAATAGTGCAGGCGAGCGATGCAACGTGACGGGTCGGGGGACGAGGGAGTTTTATTAAAATGTGGCTGTTATTTTAGTATATTGTGTATCTTACGACTTCCACGCGAACGAAGTCACGGGGCACGGCACAGATAGTGGGTAATAATTTTAACAACTGTTACTTAAACATTATGAGCAGTTGAAAAAAATACGGGTAGTCATTTTATTCTTCGGTTGGTAAATTAGTGTGACAGTAAAATATCAATCTGCCTAGCCTTTTCCCAACTATGTTGGGGTCGGCTTCCAGTCTAACCGGAACTGAATACCAGTATTTTACATGGAGCGACTGCCTATCTGACCTCCTCAACCCAGTAACTGGGTAATACGATACCCCTTGGTAAAACTGGTTGTCAGACTTTCGGGCTTCTGACGACCCGTAACGACTGTCAAAGATCTACGAATGACAGCCGGGACCAACGGCTTAACGTGCTTTCCGAGGCACGGAGGAGTCTCGGTATGTAAAGATGGTCACCCATCCACGGACAACCCCGGCAAGCGTAGCTTAACCTGATGGATCGACCCGTGCGGCTGCTATTATTTAGCCACGAGCTCCTCTAATGTGACAGTAAAATATAAACAGTATTAAAAAGAAAATTGGTCGGTTATTTAATCCTACAATGTCAGTACAAAAAATACTCAAGTAGTATAATAAATGAATGGCCCGTAAAAAAGTTGGAATGTGCAGTTTGGTAAATAATTCGGCAGTTCATAGGTTATGTTGGAACTGTTACTAACCGCTCGCGAGCCGAGCGAGCGAAGCGAGCGGGCAGCGGCCGGCGATCGCTACTTCCAATTTATATTTCTCACAAACTAATTCCGATTTGTTAAATGCTCACATGTGACTGCGTTAAGCAATTTTACTGCTGTACTTGTTACTAAACATGCATTTTGTACTTTTTTTTTTTTACTAATACTACTATAAACAAATGCTGCTTTAAATCAGTGCCAATTTAAATGTCTGGGCTAGGCATGTAGTTAAACGTAATCGATCCAAGTCATTTAATATCTAGTTATTTGATTAAATGGCTGAATATCATTCAGGCCGCTGCTGGACTGCACCGTTTAGTAAAAAGGGTAGGCTTAACAGCCTACCCTTTTTACTAAACGGTGCGGTGTTTCATTAACATGAAAGGCTAATTAATTGGCTGCGACATGTATATTTTTGATTTTGTAGTTTTACACAAAAATTTCGTGGTTACTATTCGGATCCGACTCCGAAAATTTTTTGATCGAGAATTTTTACCCTGGCATCCGTAATTCTTTGTTTTCTCAATCCTTAGGGTATTTTTCCAATTCTCTATTTGTTTTACATACGATAATTCATTCCATCAATCTTACAATATCTTGACGGATGAGGATGTTCGTTATACAGGCTGATGATATTTTGATCTCGATCGACCTTGAGTTTCGCCTTGCACCTCGGATTTCTCGTAGAACAGTCCCAAGTAGACGAAGTTGGACATTTCCTTGAGAAGGTGTATCCTCCGACGAGAATCAACTGCTTGCCTTTTTGTGACTTTACAAACTCATATTCGTAATCTGTGCGAATAAATAACAGATTTTTTAAATTGTGACAATAACAATTTTTACATCAAAGTTATGAATAGGATTCGGTTCTGAATAATTTTTGCATGAATTTTTACCCTGGCTTCGAAATTCACTATTCTTATCCTCTTCCGGAATATTTTTTAATTATGTTGAAAACCGCTTTAAAATTCGTTGTGTAGTTTAGAAGAACTAAGGTAGGACATTCATGATCGACGCAAAACCATTAGTAATGTAACTCTTATCTCGATAAAGTAAGGTATAAATTTGAATAATTGCCGAGAGTTTTATCAAACTCACAGCAATCATTCTAATTTATAGTTTATTCCAATGAGTTAAGAGTTACATTGCAATAACTTATTAATAGTTTTACGTCATTCAAATTACAGATCCTGAATGCGCTGTTTTAGGGAATACACTCACAAACACGAAAAGCCACATCAGTTTAGATTTATTCATCGATTTATTACATCATTAATTAATTAATAACTAGATACATACAATTTACTTAAGAACCTCTTTTCCTATGTGAGGCTGTTCGATATAAAGGCTGACGAAACTTTGTTCTAGATTCATCTTGAGTTTCGCCGTGCACTTCGGTTTCTTCGTGGAGCAGACCCAAGTGGACAAATAAGACCCCTGACCAGCCCTTTAAGATGGTGTATCCTCGGAGGAGGATCAAATGCTTGCCCTTTTGTGACTTTACGATCCCATAATTGCAATCAGTGCGAGTACCAAACATATGTATATTGTTGATTGTGATACCTATAGTTTTACACAAATATTAGATAGTTACGATTCGGATTCGACTCCAAAAAATTTTTGATCGAGACTTTTTACCCTGGTAACCGTAATTCTTTGTTTTTTTCAATCCTTGTATTTTTCAAATTCCTTATTCACATACGATAATTCATTCCATCAATCTTACAATATCTTGGAGGGTGAGGATGCTCGTTATAAAGGCTGACGATACTTTGTTCTAGATCCATCTTGAGTTTCGCCTTGCACTTCGGATTCCTCGTAGAACAGACCCAAGTGGACGAATAAGATCCTTGACCTTTCTTTGAGAAGGTGTATCCTCCGACGAGAATCAACTGCTTACCCTTTTGTGACTTTACAAACTCATATTCGTGATCTGTGCGAATAAATAACATATTTTTTTAATTGTGACAACAATACTTTTATTTACATCAAAGTTAGGACTTTCCGAATAGGATTCGGTTCTGAAATTTTTCTGCGACTATTTTTAGTCAGGACTCAAAATCCACTGTTTCAATCCTCTTACGGAATTCATTTTCTAAGTGATGGCGAAAACTGCTTCAAAAGGTTTACTAATGATAAGTATAATAAAGAATTTGAATAAAACATAATGTCATAATTTACAATGACATAACGAAATTCAACATAATCATTACGCATAATATTATTATGCACAAAATGTTTTGCCATAATGTTTATTGCCATAAATACTGTTGGCATAATAATAATGAAGCATAATTTTATAAAGCATAATGTTATTTATCTCATATAAAAACAAACATGTTCCCGGCCAAGGGCCACCCCCGCCGCACCTTAATCTAAAAAAAATATGCAACTCCAAATTATGCTAAAACGAATTAGACCAAATGATAGTTATACTAATCTTTGCATTATGCCAAAGTACTATAAAGCAGTGGCGTGCCTAAGGATGAAAATTAGGGCAAGCCGACGATTTTTTACGATTTAAAAAAACGGGCAACTGAGGGGTTTTCTTATGGTGTTCATGGTTGTTAGTAGTACGAAAACCTTTAAAATACGAAGAGTACATTTTTTTATTGATAGGCTTACGTTTGTTGTTGTAAATTATGATTTTATTAAGGCAAGCCCGGTTTTTTGGCTTCTATGAAGCTACCGCCACTGTTATAAAGCCACAGTATTATTATGCTAATAAAAGTTATGCGAAAACGTTATGCCAGACAATATTATGCCTTAAAATTTTAAAAAGAGGGGGATTCCCGCTTCAAAATCCATTGTGTAGTTTAGAAGAACTGAGGTAACACACTCACAAACACGAAAAGCCATTTCGTTTTAGGTATACTATTTATTATGTTAAATTTACTACAACATTTAATAACTAGGTACGTACATTTTACATAAGAACATTCTTTCCACCGATCTTACAATATCTTGGAGGGTGAGGATGTTCGTTACAAAGGCTGACGATACTTTGTTCTAGATCCATCTTGAGTTTCGCCTTGCACTTCGGATTCTTCGTGGAGCAGACCCAAGTGGACGAATAAGCCCCGTGAGCGACCTTTGAGAAGGTGTATCCTCCGACGAGAATCAACTGCTTGCCCTTTTGAGACTTTACGATCTCATATGTGCAATCTGCGCGAAAAAAATTATGATATTTAGTAAGGCCAGTGGTGTAATTGCGTAACTTACAATGGCATTGCATTTCATTTTGACAGTTAAACAACATTCAATTCGTTTTTAACGTTATTGAGCAAACGTATTTTTCAAACCTACGCAGCAATGGATTAGGAAATAGTTTCAAAATCCTTCGCATTATGATTAAAAGTTTTACACAATTGGGGTGCAGTTTGACATCAAAATTAGATTATCCTTTATTTTCTTATTTATTTAATAATTTAATAAAGTACATTTTATTTATGCTCGAACATGCTTCCCATTTATAACACAATATTGTTTCCGTGGATGGGGGTGTTCGTTATTAAGACTGATGATGTTTTGTCTGCGATCCAGCCTGAGTCTCGCCTTGCAGCCTGGTTTCTTCGTGGAACAAACCCAAGTACCATCTCGAGAGGTTTTTGTAAAGGTGTAACCTCCGATGAGAATCAAAGTATGTCCCTTTTGCGACCTTGTATACTCATATTCGTAATCTGTGCCAATAAATAAATGTTCGTTTTAGTAAAACGGTAATTTTATAATAATTATGATAAATTTTACACCAAAATTTGATGTTTGTGAATGTGAATTGGTTCTGAAAAAAATCTGAGCGGAATTATTAACTGTGAGTGTTTTTAATGCTTTTATTTTCCCATTTTATTAACATTTTACCACACATTTAATTTCAAATAAAATAATTAATGAATAAATAATTTCATTTTGAATGTACTACCTACACATAAAAAAATACATTTACACAAGAAAATGTTTCCCATTTATAACACAATATCTTTTAGGTGGATGTGGGTGTTCATTATAAAGGCTGATGATCTTTTGATCTTCATCCATCATGAGTTTCGCTTTGCAGCCTGGATACCTCAAAGAACAGTGCCAAGTACGTCCTGACCGATTTCTTGTGAAGGTGTACCCTCCGATGAGAATTAACTCCTTACCCCTTCTTGACGTAACGATCTCATATTTGTAATCTATCAATCAAATAGTGAGATTAGTAGCATGGAAATGTTTAAATAAAGATTAGATCTATGACGAAAACAACTGAGCGAAATTATTAACAATAGAGCTTTTTTAAATGCTTTTATTTTTCAAAACTATTAATAATAACAACACAACACATAAATTAATATCAAGTCTTTTTTTACACAAACATGTTTCCTATTATTAATAACACAATATTCGTTATGCAGATAATTTTATCATTGCCGTCGAAATTGACTTTCGCTCCGTACATAGGATTCCTCGTAGAACAAACCCAAGTACGTCCACGATAGGCGTTTGTAATGGCGTACCCTCCGATAAGAATCAACCGCATGCCCTTTTGTAATTTCGTGAATTCGTATTTTAAATCTGTGCTAATAAAATACATAGATAGTACACCCACATTCCGCCACTTATGTTTAAGTCCCATATAACAAGATGTAACATAAATAACGCACAACCTCTTAAGGGGTCATTGTACGCATAATTATGAACAACTTTTACTATGGGACCAAACCTGAAATCGCGAAAAAAATCAGCTGTTCCCTACACTTATGTTTGCATGACTCGCCAAAATGTAGGGAACATCTGATTTTTTTTCACGATTTCACGTTTGGTTTCATAGTAAAAGTTGTTCATAATGATGAGTACAATGACCTCTTAAAAGGTTGTGCGTTATTTAAGTTACACCTTGTATATGTATATGTGGGTGTACTAGGTACACCTCTGCCTAATCCTTCGGGGAAACAAGGCGTGATGTTATTATATGTTAAAATACATAGATATTTGGAGTGGTATTATTATGCCCATTCTCGTTCATTCATTGAGATCGTTAGACAGGAATAGTTTTGGAAAAAGAAATTGAAAGATATTATTAAATCAGACGAGAGATTATTTTAATGTTATTATTCTTCAAATTACTTATTTAATATTTTCACTTTACTACACAATTAATAGCTTGACAAAAAATGTATTTACATTTACACAACAATATATTCCCCATTAATATAATAATATTTTTTAGGTGGATGCGTATGTTCGTTATTAAGACTGATAATTTTTTGATCGTCGTCCATCTTGAGTTTCGCTTTGCAGCCTGAAGACCCCGTAGAACAGTACCATGTACGACCTTTAACTTTTGAGAAGGTGTACCCTCCGATGAGAATTAACTGCTTACCCTTTTGTGATCTCGTGAATTCATATCTGTATCCTGTACATACAAATATATGCTGGGATTAGTCCTTAGGGTTACTTTTACATAACCGAATACGTATCGGATTCGGTTCCAAAAATTTTCTGAGCGTGACAGTTGACTATGGTTTCAAAATTTAAATTTTGAATCAACATATTTATTTTTCGAACTCCTTGTAATATTATGATTTCAAAACATCATATATATCCGTTAATTTCAATTACAAACGAACGTACTGTCCTGCAATATTTTCTACGTGGATGGGGATGTTCGTTATTAACACTGATGATGTTTTGTCTGTCATCCAGTTTCCTCGTGGAACAAACCCAAGTATTCTCTCGAGAGGTCTTTGCAAAGGTGTAACCATCGATTTGAATCAAAATATTGCCCTTTCGTGACTTCTTGAACTCATATTTGTAATCTGTAGTAATAAAAAGAAAACGGCGTTTATAATTGTAGGAACTTCCCTATTTTTGTTGGAGCTGCGAGGAAAGATTAATTAAAACTTTAGTATTTTTTTTTTTTAAATAAATAATTGAATGCGATGAATTAATAGTAGTTTTGATTAGTTATGTTAAAAAATAAAAAACTTTTTTTTTCAAAAACAAACAACCGACTCCCAAAAAAACATTACAAAGTGAAAAATAACTTTAATTTCGGAAGTCTTTGGATCTGTATTTTAGGTGTTTGCCACCGACTTCCGAAATTAAAGTTATTTTTCACTTTGTAGTGTTTTTTTTTTTGGAAGTCAGTTGTTTGTTTTGAAAAAATGTTTTTTATTTTTCACTTAGTGGGTCGCTTTGTGATTTATCTAAGTTACAATAGCCTAATGAGAACTGATCATCACCTTTTACAAAATATTGCTCTTCCCGATGCAAGGGACGTTAATTGTTGAGTTCTCCTGGTACTTCACCATCAGCTCCACTTCACCATATGCATTGTGACGAGCATAATTTGCTTAGCAACCATTTTAAAGTAATCGAATCGCCACCCGTGAAATACTTACTATTAAGTAGTTTCGGTGGCCATCTGTGGTCTTCATCATCAGTTCCACTTCACCAAATGGTGCTTTCCGAGAGCAAATGCACGAGTTACTATAAAAAAAAAATACCTAAATCGCTATAGGTGAGCTTATAATAATTGAAGAGTACCCTCGATTTCTCCAGGATCCTATCATCGGATCCTGACTTGATGACAACGGGAACACCTGGTAAGTATACCCCTTAAAACAAAAAAAGAATTTTCCAAATCGGTCCAGCCGTCTTCGAGTAATCGGGGAACACACATAAAAAAAAAAAGATTCCGACGAATTGAGAATGAGAACCTCCTCCTTTTTTGAAGTCGGTTCAAAATGAAGTGTTAGAATAACTTTAATAGAATAAGTTTTGCCTTCGAATTTGGATGAAGCATCCAAATCGAATCATGTTAGGTAACTTATAAATGATTCACTGATGGTAGTCTAGCTCCACCACCTGGCTACCACCTGTCACCTGACTGGGCTGGCTAGACCACCACCTCTTAAAGCAGTATTATTGTAATCTTACTTGAGTGTGGGAAACTGAAGTAACATTAAAATAATACTGCTTTAAGAGGTGGTGGTTGGCCCCCAGTAGTCATAATATTTATTTCAGCTTTTTCAGTTTAAATTTTATTTGTTTGGTCAAAAAACAAACACTGTAAACATACGATTTTATTGTCCAAGGACTTTAACAACTAGCCTCATACAAGTACTTCGGAGAGGTATGTCCATGATAATCCTCAATAACTTTCAGGGATCCATTCGTCCTGACACGCACCCGGGCTCGGCAACCAATCTTGTATTTGAAACAGAAGAAGAAAGGAGAATTATGTTTTTCAAAGTATGTGTGATTTTCGAACGTAATCATATGTTTTCCCGAAGGTAAGGGAACAAACTTGTAAGGTAATTTATTAAGTTCGACTGAAAAAATAAACAAAATTAGTAAGAGCGAACACGAAGAAATTTTTTTTTTATTTGAGACAGGTTTGCTCTTGACTCTAGTCTAGGCCAGAGATGACAAAGTCGACTTCTACATAAATTTTATCATTATCCAATATTTTTCGGTAGGTAGGTATAGTTAACCTCGTTATTGCTTTATCGCCCTAAGGCCGTTTGTCCACCGCCACGTCAGCGGGACATCAACGGGATGTCAACGAGAACGAGACGACGGCACAGAAGTAGCGATACATACATTTACTATGGCCGTGTCCACCGCACACCACCACCGGGACGTCACGTTCGGTTCGAATAATCTCGTTTCTCGTTGACGTTGTGCGGTGGACAAATCGTGTTAGATTGAACGTCACTTGCACGTCATAAAACAACAAGGTCTATTTGTCTATGTGACAATTTGAATCTTAGTGAAGGTTTTACCTTAGTGAGTGACCAATTATTGACTGGTAGGGAATTGTTGTCAAAAGTGCTAAAGCAATTACGAGTCGTCTTGAATAGAATACAATACTCTTTATTATGTGCACCTATATGTATTACAGATATAAAAGTACAATATTTACATAGAGTGACACAATGGGTGCTGTTATCGCTAAAACCGAACTTTTAAGGCGAAAGCGCCAGAGTAGCCCGCGGAATTCTAATTTTCTTATGATTCGCGACTGTAACAAATACACACGCGGTTAAACAATACGGGTCAATGACGAAAATCTCTGTAACTTGCAAATTAATAATGGCACACGCATGAAACTAACTTTTGTATTACAGAGAATTTTTATATCGTGTGAAATAAAACCTTAAATGATCTACAACGTAATAAAAAAAGTTAAAATTTTAAAGATCTCTAATTTTCAATTCGCGTTTGTTTTACTTTTGCTTGTTTTCTCACTTTTGTTTTCTATCTATCAAATCAAAATGATAAAAGGCGATCATTGTCGTCTTTCACCATCATTATTGAATTACTATCATGTTGCTAACAAAAAGAAGGCAGAATTCAGTGAAGTACAGCAAAAACAATACGCGTGTCACTTTCTACAGTGCAGCGACTCGTCCAACGTTTCCGAGAAACTGGGCAGAACATAAGAAGACCGGGAACCGGCAGCATCTCGGTCTGCCGAAAAAAAAAATATCGATTCTCTCGAGGATCGATTTATTGTTACGACCATACTCCGAAATCGGCACCTCACAGCATTTGAAGTAACAAATCAACTTCGGGAGACCCGTAGAGACGACGTAAGCGAACGGACTGTAAGATGGCGGCTCTTTGAAGCTATTTTGACCCCACATAGACGCGCAAATGGTCCAAAACTTGAAACAGAACATCGGATAGCAAGTGCATGTTACGCCTGCGAACACGCACAATGGGGAGACGAAGAATGGGCAAGAGTAATGTTTTCTGAAGAATTCCGATATATGCTGTAAGCACATGATGGGCGGCGAAGAGTCTACCGACGGCCAGGGGAACGTTTTATTCCAACTTATTTTGAGGAAAAAGTGCCGTTCGATGGTGGATCTGTTATGGTTTGGGCTGGAATCTCTTCAGAGTCGCACGGAGTTAGTGCAGATAGAAAGTAGTACACTACCCAGTGCAAGATATGTGGAAGAAACTCTTAATGAATATGTCGGCCCATATTTAATTAATATGGGTGAAAATTCAACATTCATTCATGACAAAGCCAGGCCACATACAGCTCAAATTGTAAATGAATAGTTTCATTTCAGGACGTTGGCGTCAATCGCGTAGACTCGCTCGCGAGAAGCCCGGGCCTGAATCCAATTCAACACGCTTGGAACGAGTTTGGGAGGTGTGTAAGAAATCGAAACCCCGCCCCAGCTACAATTCAAGACCTGAAACGTGCGTTAGTGGAAGATGGACCAATATCCCGCAACATCGCATAAGAAACTTAATAAACAGCCCAATCGCCTGGCAGCTGTGAGAAGAGCCCGTGGAGGCAATACAAAGTATTAAATTTGTTTTTAAGTTCATTTTTGTGTTGTATGTGAGGTACCAACCATTAGTTTATCAGCGAAAAAAATTATTGATATTTTGTTTTTTTATTTAACCATACCATTAAACTAATAATGTTTCCAACATTTGGTGTTGTTTTATTATCTGGTAAATTATCTACAACATACATTTTCATTCATGCCGCTAGCTCTATTATTTTAAGAGTAATTTTATTTTTTCGTACTGACCCGTATTCTTTGTCCGTGAGTGTATATACACATTTACAGAATAATTATAATCATTCAAGTCATCAATACAACTCTCTAAGACCAAGAAATCCTATTACATGGCTATTTTATGAAATCTTGATATTTGAGGATTATACTAACTAAAGGAGTTGTATTACTGATTCTAATGATTATAATTCAGTAAATACATATTTGTTACGGTCGCGAATCATACTTTAATCAACATATGCCCAGACGCTGAACTGCAAATCGCAAAAATCGTAAGAAAATTTGAATTTCGCGGGCTACCTTAGCGCTTCCTAAAGACAACCTTTAGATGGATTTAAAGGAAGAAGGAGAGACAAAGCTACTGGTAGTCTGTGGTGTACAATTTACATATTTAAAAAATAAATACATACATACAATTAAAAACATCATAAAATAAATTTAAAACCATATAATTATTTCATAAAAGCCTCTTACATTTTCATGACTATAATTATTATTACTAAGTAGGTAATCTTGAATACGTAAATGAATACAAAAAATATACTTGAATTGTATAATCTACATAAAATTTTGAGTTTACTGATGATATTTAGATATCTTTAAATAGCTGGCTGTCATTAGTAGATCTTTGACAGTCATTACGGGTAGTTGAAAGCCCAAAAATCTGAGAACCAGTCTTACCAAGGGATATCATGTTACCCAGTAACTGGGTTGTGAAAATCACATAGGCGGTCGCTTCATGTAAAATACTGTATTCAGCTGCGTCTGGTTAGACTGGAAGCCGACTCCAAAATAGTTGGGAAAAGGCTAGGCAGATTGTTGATTTAGATAGTTTCATAAGAAATTTCGTAACGTTTGGAACAGCTATTAAGGCCCACTTGCGCGTTCATGGGTTTCCTAAATAACTCGGAGTTAACAGCTAATTCAGGGATATTCAAATAATTCATCGTGCGCTACCAAGAGTTAGAGATAAACCTAGAGTTAAACATCTAGATATTTTTTTATTATTATTTATTTAACCCACCGATGTGGGAAAGTAACTAAACTCTGGGTTAGTGTAAGTAATGTCAAAATATATTGATGTTATAAGGTACCAGTGATAACTTATTTTGTATTTTATATTGACCGACGTTATAGTAAGTGACAATTCGATACTATATCGGCAGGCAATATATGAACTCATATAAAAATAAATACAAATTAAAAAAGAAAACTTAATACATATTTTTCCATACTGACGTTTTCGTCAATCAATAAACTAAATCTCCATGGAAACCATGTGGATTCCAATACAATAAGATTAAAATGAAATGTCATGTTATAAAATTCAAAGACAAGAAAGTAAAGGGTGTCTCAGTAAGAGTGCACTTTTTCATTTTAAAATAAAAACAAGTATTTTATGACAGAGTTGTGATATTTTTATTGTATTGTAAAGTAGACATGTTCCGATTAAGTATGGACTAAAATATCCGGCAAATGACCCCCACGGCTCCGATGACAGGCCATTACTCTTTTCATGAAATTTTCCATGACTTTTGCACAGAGATGTGGCTGTATCTCACCGATTATGCGTTGGATTTCCGATTTGAGCTCAGGAATTGTTTCGGGTTTATTCGCATAAACCCGAGATTTCACAAAATCCCAAAGAAAAAAATCGCACGGCGTTAAATCGCACGATCTTGGTGGCCAGCTTACATCAGAATTTCGTGAGATAATGTGTTCTGGAAATCGTTGCTGCAATAAGTCGATTGTTTCATGCGCGGTGTGGCAGGTTGCGCCGTCCTGCTGAAACCACATGTTGTCCAGATTCATGCCGTCCAGTTGAGGCCACAAGAAGTCCGTTATCATATTCCTGTAACGAATGCCGTTCACCGTTGTAATGAGTTTTCACAATTATAACGCGTTGTTCTTTCGAAAAGCGCTCCATTTTTAATAATCGGAATAAACAGAGGTGACAGCTGTCAAATTTCAGAGTAGCCACTTGCATGAAAAAAAAAATCCAATTTTAAAAAGTGCACTCTTACTGAGACACCCTTTATTACGTATCGTAATGTAGTGTAAAAGATGGATATACAATTTCAGTACATTATTCGTTTATTCATTGCTGGTCGGATTAGTTATCAGGGCAAAGACATTATAATTCTTTATGTTTCGTCGATTGAACTGCAATGTTCCCGACTCAAAAAACACTAATGTCAGGTTAACTAACCCTGTGTTACTTTTTAGTGGCGCAACGCGTAATAAGAGTTAAAATATTAAATACTTAACTCCGAGTTTACCAACTCTACATTTATTCACTTAACCCGAACAAACGTGCAAGTGGTCCTAAGTAGTACATATAATAAGTTGTTATCTGGGTTTTCATATAGAACTATACAAAATTATTATGTAGGCGTATCTAATTTAAAATTAATTATCATGATTATAGCCAGATTAAAAGGTCTCTTACTGTTCAATTAAAGATCACGTTACACACCTCGATCCTAAACGGCACAAAACAGTTAGCCCTCGTTCAGGGAGACGCGGGGCGTTAGGCCCCGCGGTGCGCGGTGCGGGCTGCCGGAATCAAAAACATACGGCGATGTATAGAGCGTTCAAGTAGAAGCGTTTTTGCACGCGTTTGTTTGAATTGTAGTGACGCATGTAGCGGATGAAGCGACGGGTGACGCCGCGTAGGACGCGGCGGCTACCACGGCGGGTGATGCAGCAGCCATCTCTGTGTACCCTTCGATGTGTATAGGAAGGAGAGGGATAGGTGCGGTGAGGGGTAGCCGCGGGCGTGGCAGCTGACGAAGCCGCGTGCGCCGCTGCGGACGACGCGGCAGACACAACGCCGGGTACCGCTATTCCGCATGCCCCGCTCTTACATAAACGAAACCACTATAGGCTGACCGCATAACTGAGACGTTGCCTGAGGTAGCAGCGCGGTGAGAGAGGGGTGTGGTGACGTGATGCAAGAGCTCAGTGATTCGTCAACTTGTGACAACTATCACCCCTTCCGCACCGCACGGCTACCTCAGGCAACGTCTTAGTTATGCAGTCGGCCTATAGTTACCATATGTTTGTCTTTGCGCGTGAAATGACGCGGGCCACAGCACGCACCATCTGTCTGTGAAATGAAGAAACGTCCGACGCGCCGCGAGACGCCACGCCGCACGCGACGCGCGACGCGCCGCGTCTCCGTAAACGAGGCCTTATTGTACGAGCCCTGATTTACCTACATATTTTGGAGAGCTGCAGGGTAATCGCGTAACACTCAAAAATGACAACTGATCGCAATGGGTTTCATTTTGACAGTTCAGCCACGTTCATTGCGTTATTTACGTTGTTGAGCAGACGAATTTTTCAAACCTATGAATCAATGTCTATGTAACCTATGAAGCCATCTGACTGGCATCGCGCCTCCAGAAATTCGCAGAATTATAGCCAGCCGCATTGAGAGGGCGAAGCTACAGGATGACCCACGCCACCCAATGCACAATTTTAACCCAGTGCCACAGAGGCTTTAAAGTTTTTGCGGACTTTACTGGGTGCGTAAGTCAAGCCGTTGGCAGCCCCTCTACAAAAAGATGTGATCTTTGGCAAGAACTGCTCCTCCTAATTTCTTTCCTCCCATCCGGGCACGAGTTACCGTGGCGTACTTAGAAAACCTTAAATAGACCAAGAGGACCGCAGCAAGGACCTCCTTCACAATTGGATGAACGCCTCAGATCTCCGGTGCGTATGCGGCGTCTCTCCACAGACAATGGCTCACCTCCCATCTTGCCCCGCATGCCCTGTCACCTGCACACGTGAAGACCTAATGGCTACGTCCGCAAACGGTATTCGAGTTGCAAAATTTTGTGCCAAACAAATTTAAAGAACTACCTAATTATATGTTTTCTTGTTTTTTTTTTTTTGCTATCGACACGCTAAGGAGAATGGATTAGCAAAACTCGTCAAAGCTCTCGGATTGTGATTGAAAATGTTTTACGTAATTAGGGAGCCGGATCTACTGTATTTGAACTTGTTAAAAAAACACTTATATTTTTAACCGACTCATGTATGTATGTTTGTCCACGTATTTCTCTGAAACTATTAATCGTATTGTAACCATTTTTTATTGGCTTACATTTACTTCAACTTAGGTAACGGTGCAAGTTTCATCAAAATCGGTTCAGTAGTTTTCAAGATATGGACTAACGGCCGAACCCAATAACCTATCTATCACCAGTTTTGGCAGATGAAATGGAGATATAAAAACATATCTATATATGGTTTTAACGTCCCAATAATCTATAAGAGATTAAGGAATCTTATCGGCTCACGCCATCTATTGATGGGAGGGTCTACCGCTTACTACGGATAACTATTTGTATGAAAAAGCCAAAGTATGCGTCCCAATAACGTGTTGACAGCTATTTGTTTGACTAAAGATGACAAATTGGTCTATTGCCCGAATTGCAGGGATAAACGTATCTATCTAAGCATTGTTTACTTAAAAAAAACACTTATAATCTTATAAAACATGTCCGATTCAAGTGAAAGTACGTTAAATAAATAAAATAAAAATACTTTAATTCGGACCTTGATCCATATTGTGTTAGTATGATAAAGACTTATAAACTATGTTAGTACAAAGATATATATTTTTTTAATTCATATATCTGTTGCACTCACCTGACGCACCGGGTACATGCACATGTTAAGGGGAAAGCGCTGAAGTAGCCCGCGAAATTCTAATTTTCTTACGATTTTTTTAAGATACAACCCAATACTGACCTGTAAATTGCAAAAAACGTAAGAAATTTTGAATTTCGCGGGCTACCCTGGCGCTTTCGCTTTACCGGGTGTGATTTTGAAATAGTAACAGAAGTTATCGACTCTGAAGGTGGTTTTGGGGTCCAATCACTTCGTTCACAGAGAACTTACTTACAAATGCCGCATCGACCATATGAGCAAATTGAGTTGTTATTTTAAATAAAACAGCAGTGAGTAATTTAATCACCGAAATATATCGAAATGAAAGAATAACTAAGTGTGCTGTTTCTAATGTCAAACTGTCAATTAGGTTTCATTACTTCTCTCCAGCAATAATTATTATATTTGTTCAGCTAACCTACCTACCTAGTGCACTTACAGACTTTTAATATATTATAAATTATAACAATCCAGTCATTTATTTAGAATGAAGAAATAAAGAAGTTTTTATAATAAGGTTGTAACGGAACGCTCGGGAAGGAAAAGTATAGGATCATATATCTATTGTTTTCGTTGTGAGACGACAATCAAGGACAGATTCTAGAATTATACTGTCTACCATCAATAGCGATCTGGCTTTTACTGAAAATACATTATTGGGTTCGGCCGTAATACGTGTAAGTGTGACGGCCTTATTTTTTTATTTTTTTTTTGGATGGGAAAAGCCATCCGTTTTCCTTCAGTTGCCTGTGCCGGGGCCACGGTAACTCTTTCGAACATTCCGCAACTCTAGCTGGCATCGGCCCTAGAGGCCCCGTCAATAGTGGCTTATTGATACGAGCTACGGGTGTAGTGTCACAGGAAAAACATCTCAAAACCTGGGTCAAATTCTAGTGTAATTTTACAACAGAACTATTAACTCCTTATTACAAACAAATATTCCAGTTTTTACTTTAAACTAAAAATGACGACATAAAAATGTAATAAATTAAAAAAAAATCGACTTCAAAAATAAATCAACTCAAAATTATGAAATAACTTTAACTTCGGAAGTCGGTGGCAAAAAACTAAAATACAGATCGCAAAACACCGACTTCCGAAATTACATATTTCATAATTTTGAGTTCATTTCTTTTTTAAAAGTAATTTTTAAAAAAATCGACTTATTTTTTTGTTTTTAATGACTTACAAGTTCCTTCGACTTGTTTGGTAAAAATATGGCGTCATTGGATTCCGATTCTGAGTTCATGTGTTTTACTTAATTGTTAAATCAAAGTAAATTTTTATGTAATTCGTAAAGGTTCTATTTTCTGCAGACACAGAGTTATCTAAAGCTACGATTTCCTAGAAGAGCGATGGCCGCCACATATTGTCCGCAATTTACCGGCGAATGACGTCACTGAAACGTTATGAAAGTAAGTTGGTGCGTTTTCCTAGAGAGCGTTTTTGACACCGTAAAGCAGAGGTTCCCAGACTTTTTTTCTCATAGTCCACTTTCAAAATTTAGCTGCTTCCGGTGGACCCCCTGCAGCTACATTTCTACCATATGCCCCAAAACTCGATAAAAATGTGAAGATAGACCCCAACGTAGACCCCCGTCGAGTCTCCCGTGGACCCCTGGGGGTCCACCTGGACTACTTTGGAAACTAAGGCTGTAAAGTCAAACCCCGCTGCCACGATTTTAAATCTTTGCCGCTGCCATTATTTTCATGACCGCCGTCACTGCCGTCTTCTAGGAAACTGTAGCTTAACCTAACTCAATGTTATCTTATGCGAAAACTGATATATGTTAATGTACCGTGTTTGTTTATCAAATCAATAGCAAAGGCAGAAAAAATCCACTATATATCGGGCCTTTTCAGGAAGAACATCGTAAGCGACAATTTGCCAGTTTTACAGGAAAGGGTTCTTTCTTTCCTATTTAACGATGTTGTCATTACGATGATAATTTCTTACAACAATAAAGTCGTGTAAATTTAAAATAAAAACTAAACTAATTAAACTGTCTAAATAAGAGGTTACGAAGAAAAAATAGTTGTGTGATTTTTGGCGCTTACGATGTTTTTCCTGAAAAGGCTTGATATATCTAAGTCAATTTAACATAATTTCCTTTTGGCAAGACCATGTACTTTGGTGGTTGATGGCCGTGTATGGGAATCGAAGATGGCAGTATCTGTCCATTCTTGTCCAGTTTGATTCGAGCTTTGCATCCAGCATCTTTCTTGGAACAGTAGTAGTTTGAGGTCCGATGCTGTTGTGAGAAGGTGAATCCACGATACATCAGCAAATGCTTGCCCCTGTTCGTCGGAATCATTTTGTAAGTATCTGAAAGAGTAATTTATATTCGATATAATTACGAGACGGTGTCTTTGAGGTTTGCCATAAATATGTGACGGAGAATGTATATAAGGAAGGTACATTTCTGTAGTTATCGTCAGCCATATTTTAACTACTGTGGGCGTACTATGGGTAGTGTTGGTTATTGCGCAATAGAAAAACCGTTTGCAGTTCAAATCAAATCTTAATTTATGTTCAAATTCATTCATTCACATTCTATTCAATCACACTAGCTATTCACACACTATAGGTACACGACACAACTATACGGAACGCGCGACAGTTTCGAAACGTGTTCACTGCTCGACAGCCACCGACAAACTCTGTTAAATCCGGTCGACGAGCGTTATGTTGTAGACTCTGTCGAGCGCCGCTTGGTGGCGCTGGCGTCCCGATTAGTCAACGGTTAACGTATTTCCGACATATAAATTCGTGTACTTGGTTTCTTGTTGTACATAAATTGAACAAAATATTACCTGTGAATACACACATACATTTACGATGACGAACGGTACCTTTGACGAAATCATCATCTGCCTAGCTATACTTTTTATCAAAGTATAAGCTTAAATCATTACTTTTCTCGGTGGGTCATGATTGTGAGTTGTCACCGACGACGAAGATATCTTCCCATATTTATCCAACTTCACATTTGCCAGAACCAGAATTAAGTATTTGCAACCAGACATGATTTCTTATATTATTATTTTTAGAGTAAGTGTATGTTTTAAGCACAAACATAAGTTACTTTGTATTTACATGGCCCCGTAAATAAATAAATAAATACATATGTTGGTAGAAAGGTAGTCGATCGTTGACTGTTCACACCGCTGGCGAGTACTCGTTTGTCGCAGCGACAAGACCTGTAGAGTACCTACTCGCTCAGCGATGCTCGCTTGGCGGACAGAATTATCGCTGAGATACATACGCACACCAGCGATTAATCGCTTGTAGCCGTCACGCACTCGCTGCTCGTTGCTCGCCAACTCGTTTTCAGTTGCTAACTCTACTCACTTCTCGAACCGGACAGGTGCCTAAGACGACAAGCCTTCAAGCTATACTACAACGTATCGGGTATCAGGTAGCAGGAGCTAAATGGTGTCCGATTGAAGAGGGCTATGTGGACTAAGATAGGCTGACGGTGTTAATTGCTTATAAATATGAGGTCTCACTATTTTCTACTATCGAAAATATTAAAAAAAAAAAACAATGAAATATTATTATCCAATAGTTATATTTTAACTAACATTAACCTTATTTTAAAAAATGCTTTTAGCTACATAATCAAACATCATGTTAAACAGTACATTGGGTGACTGGTAATTAGTGACCGATACCTACTTAAACACGTGATTGTACTCATGATAACAAACAACTTTTACTATGGGACCAAACCTGAAATCGTGAAAAAAATCAGCTGTTCCCTACATTTTGACGAGTTTGCGAACATAAATGTAGGGAACAACTGATTTTTTTTCACGATTTCTGGTTTGGTCCCATAGTAAAAGTCGTTTGTTATCATGAGTACAATCATGTGTTAAAGTATCGGTCACCAATTACTAGTCACCCAATATATGACCGAATAAACAATTAACATAATGTACTAAAAGATGCCGAAGAACCCAGTAGGATGATATTTAAGGGCGGGAATACACATGCCTGTAGCTTGTACAAAACTATGCAAGTAGCTTGCATGCCAATGTACCATAATAGCTTTCGATTGGTGAATGTCATGTTGGCATGCAAGCTACTTTCATAGTTTTGTATAAGCTACAGGCATGTGTATTCCCGCTCTAAAGCCAGGAATACACATGCCAGTAACTTGCACGAAAGTATTACTATTATTATTTAGTAAGACACACTAGCAGCTAATTAGCTGATGCGTGTGTTTCAAACAGCTTGGAGATATTTAATCTGTCCAGTCGGTTCTTGAAGCACTTCAGCGTGGAAGCCGTCACAACATTTTTTGGGAGCCTATTCCATGCTGTTACAACTTAGTTAGGCAAGAATGGCTTCAAAGGCTTTTTATTTGAAGAATTTTCCCATAGCTTTAGGGAATGTCCATGCAAATGTTTGTTGGAATACAGTTTGTAAAGGTCTTGAAGGCTGGGCAGTGCGTAGTGTTCCGTAAGTATTTTGTAAGTCTCAATGACCCAAGCAAGCAAGTCTGCAAGTAGCTTGCATGCCATTGTGCCTTACCAACTTCTGATTGGTGATAACATGGGTATTTCAGAATGGTGTGCAAGTTACTTGCAGACTTTTGTGCAAGTTACATGCGTTCTGGACTTATACGAGTGCACGGCCAATCTATCAGTCGAGTCGTGAAGAAATCCATGTAAACCATCCCTGCCCATGCCAACTCACACATAATAAACCTATATTTTCTTACTTTAAAAAACATGTTTACTTAATCCACAACACTTCATATTCTTGCATCTGTATAGATAGTTAACATCTAACATAAAAATTATAAACAATTGATATCATAATTATTTTGTATTACCTATAATAATTAATAATTGCCTTAAATATTCTTGTAAACAGTAAATCACAATAATTATTTAACGAGAGTATAATCATTAAAAAGTATTATTAAAAAAAGGAAAACTCATATAATGATCGGTGCTTAAATAAAAGTTATTATTACTTAATATTATATTATGTTCGATACTTTTGTTTTAGGTACAATTTCATTAAAACGAAATAGAACGTAAAGCTATGGTCTTCTAAGCGTTGAATAGTCACACAATAACTGATGCCCAAAAGCAGAGCCTTTTGACACCGATTTTCATGAAGGCCGTTGTAATATTCTGACGGATCCGCTTTCATAGGAAATCAGAGCCTTAAGAGGTGTAATTTACAGGTGACGTTTTGAAATGATTATTTTTTAGCACTAACAAGAAATTGTAGTATATCTATGTATATTATTACATGGGACTTAAACATAACTGGCGAAATGTGGGTGTACTATAGGTACACCTCTGCCTAACCCTTCGGGGAAACAAGGCGTGATGTTATGATGTTATTATATACTAAAACCGTACATACAATATAGGTACAGCACATGTTATTATTTCGACTTTACAACAAAAATAACTGAAGTTTTTTTAATTATAAGTAGGGTGTTCTGAAAGTCTTGAGATACTTAATAATACTAAGGCGAATGGCCGACGCGAGCATGTAGTTTGATTGTTTATGTTATGATATACGTCAGTGTCAGTTGTCATTTGATTGCATTCAGTATTGCCGCAGATCGTGTTCGAACAAGTTCACTATAATCGCTTCATAGACGAATATCGAATATCGCGCAATTTGCGTTATAACTTTTACGTGGATTAAGTCCAGAAAACTGTTTAGAAGAAATGAAGCCTATACTTGGTGATGACTGTCCCTCTCGTGCAACCGTCTACAGATGGTACAAACAGTTTGATCTTGGCTGTTTTAACCTAGAAGACGACCCGCGTTCAGGACGACCGGCGGAAGCAGTTACTCCAGAAAATATTTCTGCAGTTAAAAATTTAATTGAAACTGACCGGCGAATAACCTACCGGCCAATAGAGTCCTTACTGTAGATTGGCTCAGCAGCGTTACATTCAATTAGTCACCATCATTTAAGTTATAGAAAAGTGTGTACTCTTTGGATTCCAAATAAACTTACCGATGAACAAAAGGAACAGCGAGTTAAATGATGTAAAAAAATGATTGCAAGTTTGAAAACGGAAAATCTAAAGACATCATATCAATCGTCACGGGCGATAAAACGTGGCTTTATTATTACGACGTGCCCACAAAGCAACAAAATAACATATGAGCGACAGAAGGCGAAGAAACTCAGACTGAAGTAAAAAAATGTAAGTCGATAAAAAAGAAAATGATCGTGGTTTTTTTCGGTATGCGGGGAATTATTAAACAAGTAGTTCTCCGTGAGCAGAAGACTGTAAACGCTGCTTGGTACACCACTGTCTGCCTTCCTCAACTTATTCAGGAATTCAAGAAACTTCGTCCAAAGTCACAACTCTGCACCTGGTATCTTCACTATGATAATGCTCTGGCACATCGTGCTGACGTTAAATCTCAAGACTTCCAGAGCACCCTACGTACAAATGTGATCAATATTAGAATTAAAAATAAAAACAATCGCAAGGCCAGTCTGGTACAGATAGTGCCATCCACGAAGACGCGCCCCGCTCTTCTTCCTAATCACGTACAAGTGTGTTACATCCCGCTAGTGTTTTAGTTTTGTCGATATACTTGTACAATATTGCACACTTGTAGTGTAAGCGATTATAAAATGAAAAGAGTGGGGCGCGTCTTCGTGGATAGCACTATATGTATAGCCGACCATAAATTTCCTTTACCAGCCTAAGGACCTATGCACATGACTAAATCACGTCATAAAGTAGTTTTCAAAAGCGGTAAGGTGTACGACTATAACCATACAACGAAGGATTCTGTTCAGTGCTGAATTTGACATAGAGTCCATTGAGAGTTGAACGGTAGATCGGCGGAGAGTGATTGTGTTCCATTCTCACACTTGTCAGCTTGCCGTTGTCATCTAACTTTACGCTTGACTTGCAGCTTTTATACTTTCTAGAACAGTAGTAAGTGTTCTTGGCTCGATTGTTTTCTGTGTACGTGTACCCGTTGACCATCAACAAGGTTTTCCCGCGAATTGTCTGTATAAACTTGTAGTTGGAGATATCTGAAAGTAGTAACATATTAATCTGTGTTGCGTTCTGAAGGATTTTTTAATGTTAAAAGACTTTTCCGCCTTTTCACTAGAAACTAGTTTTGGTTAATTAATAGACCTTTTTTGTTCACAAGGACTAGGTATTTCAGCAGTACTTATCCAAAAAATAAAAACCATGATGTAATTTTTAATGATTTATTCTATTATTTTCAGTTTTTCTTACCAGAAGAACTATTTTATTTTATTTATCTAACAGAAGTTTTATTAATATTTTAAAATCGGTGTCGTCTACGAAAACAAACAAGGCATATAGCGGGTGAACCAGGGCATTCGACACATGTAAAAATAGTTCTTACTATTTTCTTACTAAATTGATCGCAAACTTGGCACGATCTACTTTTAACACGTCCAGATTTATTTGGAATTATTCTAGGCAAATGTTTGCTAATCTTCGCTGGATGATCTTCTTTTTGATGTGCATCATTTTCTTTTACTTCGCAGTGTGTAGTATTTTCTTTAACTTCACTGGATGTAGTCTGTTTTTTTGCTCCACTCAAGCTGAATCTTGGCTCCATATCATCTAGAATAACTTTTTTATTTAATTTGTGATTACAATTACTGATTTTGTATTAAATTATGTTTTCTGAAAAGAAGGTACCAACTTATTGTCATCAACAGTCGTTTTTGTTGTCTCATTTTAAAAGCGGAAAAAAAATTAGAATTTTCTTTTCGTACAAAATGACTAGATAAGCACCTAGTTCAAGGCTTTGGCTGGTTTATGTGCTTATTTGTTTCGTCATTATCATTATTCCTTGATTTTAGAGGAGGAGGTATTATCCACTCTATGTTACTTACTCACTCGAAGTTTAGATAAATATATTCTACCTATTCCGATCTCTGCTTATTACCTACATCTTGTTTCCCTGAAGGGTTGGGCAGAGTTGTACCTATAATACACCCACATTTCGCCAGTTATGTTTACGTCCCATGTAATAGGGGGCGAGCCTATTGCCACCAACCGGGCACAAATGCAGACTCCGGGCTGCTACTGAGAAATACCAGATGGAAAAACTCAATAACACTTTTCCCGACCTGGGAATCGAACCCAGGACCTCTTGCTCAGCAGTAGCACTTGCGACCACTAGACCAATGAGGCAGTCATGTTCTGTAATAATCAGTCATCATTATCAATGGTTGTCTTTTTTATGGCTATAAGAATAGGGGATGACTAAAAAAACGATGGATGGACTATGAGAAATATGATATGGCTAGGAAGGGGGTGACTGCCGAGATGACGACTAATAGAGAAGTTTGGAAGAAAAACACATGTTGCGCCGGCCGACCCCAAATAAATCGGGATAAGGACAGGAGAATGATGATGAATCAATCTTTATCTCTCTCTTTCACCTTTTTTTCTGATTACGTTTGTGATTACGTTTCTGTTTCCGCCATATCCGCTGTTTTTCTACGTCTTCTTCTCGGAGTTCATGATTTTTTTTCTTTTTGACTTTACGTACTCTGCGTGTTTTCTTTTATATAAGATATATTTTTCTGGATCTTGTTTTAACCTATCTCTGTATTTTCTCACACGTTCTGCTGTTGTCATAGCTTTTTTTCGGTACCTTTTTATTTCTAAAACAAAATTGTCGCAATATTATTCACAAATGGGTCGGTAATTCTTTGCCGAAAACAAGTTTAGAAATTGAATTTCCAGTCTTGGACATGTACCATTTACCATTTGCAGGACAGTTGAGTCGCAAGAAAGATCAATGTGACAGTAATACACTATTATAGCACTGAATATGGCTCAAAATCGATTGAATGAAACCCAACTTTTTGACACTTTTTGTCATATATTTGTGTCTACTTTAAGAGTTAGACAAACAAGCAAATCCACAAATAGAAAATGTTTCATGTCGGCCTTACCTTAATTTTTTTTAGAATGAGTTGATGAATTGTTCATGGGGTTCAACTAAATTGATTCTATGAGTGATTTTTTAAGATTTATTTTACGTACTCTGCCTGTTTTTTTTAATATGATGTATTTTTGTGGATTCTGTCTTAATTTATCTATGTATTTTCTCACAAATTCCGCAGGTCTTTCAGTTAGTATGAATCAATTTGGTTGAACCGTGTATTATCGATACTCACTTTAAAATAAATCAATCAATCTGCCTAGCCTTTTCCCAACTATGTTGGGGTCGGCTTCCAGTCTAACCGGATGCAGCTGAATACCAGTATTTTACATGGAGCGACTGCCTATCTGACCTCCACAACCCAGTAACTGGGTAATACGATACCCCTTGGTAAGACTGGTTGTCAGACTTTCGGGCTTCTGACGACCTGTAACGACCGTCAAAGATCTACGAATGACAGCCGGGACCAACGGCTTAACGTGCTTTCCGAGGCACGGAGGAGTCTCGGTATGTAAAGATGGTCACCCATCCACGGACAACCCCGGCAAGCGTAGCTTAACCTGATTGATCGACCCGTGCGGCTGTTATTACTTAGCCACGAGCTCCTCAACTCCTGACTCACTTTAAAATAAATAAATAATTATATTAATGAAAGATGTTCGTTATGAAAACTTTGTTTATTGCACCTCTTACAGACATCTTGTAAACAGATTTGTGCTCTAACAAGTACTTACATACCTACCAAGTAGGTATGTAAGTATTTGTAACAAAATTATAATAAACCAATTTAAAATAAAACAATTATTTTCGTTACGATTTCTAATTATACAATTCATACAATATTAAATAATAAACATACATGTTTTTTTTTTTAATTAAATATAACATTATATTCGGAAAAGGCGACGTGTTGAGAGGAGAGTCAACTTCAAGACAGATTCAACTAGAAGGTAAAACAATGATTTTATATACATATTTTAAATACACCTGCAAGTTTGTGTCAAGCATCGCCCAAAGGTTGACTGGTATGAAAATGCCTATGACATTAAGTTCACCTCTGAACATTTGTGTGCTTAAAGTATTAAATCAATAAATAAAAATACCCACACCGTTAAACAAAATAAGTACTTAATTATTTTTTTTAATAAATTTTATAACACTCACAGCGCACGTCATCACCGTGCCGGCAGCAACTAGAGACTGGCAGAACTAATGCCATTCGTGCCCGCGCAATTAGCGACGCAAATTCGGCGGTCACAAACATGCAGTCAGTATTGTCACGAACCATCAGTTTCTATGAGTACACGGTGACGTCTACCGACACGCTTGGTTTGTATGGAAAGTTACGACAGTACCTACTGTCTCTAGCAGCGGCTGCCCGGGGCGTCTCCGTGCTTTGTGGTAACACTTAATCCTTTTAATAAATTAACATGTAAGTACGTAACATTATGAGCGGTTAAACGAGGGACATACTTACAGGACATGAGTATTTATGCTCACGTGAACGAATAATATACATGACAAAAAACAAGTAAGTAGTAAGTAGGCTTAGAACTGACAAAAATGCAAGTATTCACAATTTATATATTTCATTGGATAATTAGATCAAATAGGTGGGTAAGTATGTATATTAAAGTTCAATTTTCTAAAAAAAAAAGGGGGTCTACCCCTTAAGTCCGTCAACGAAGATACAGGCCCATCTGAAAGTAGTAACTTGTCTTATGTCCGTAAGTGATATGGAGTAAGAAACGCCTGTAACTTCGGCCGATACTACGGACTTCGTGCTTAGGGAGTAATCCCCCAGAATATCCCCGTTGATATGTCCCCAGTTTAACTAATCAGTATATTTTTAAATCCTTGCAACATTATCCTTTTATTTTCGCGTATTTCCCGTCCATCAGTTTCTTAAACAAAGGTGGTTGATGATTGTGTTCCTCTCTCAAATTAACTATTTCTCCGACTGCATTAAGGCGGACGCTACTTTTACAATAACTATACGACTTTTTTGAACAATAAAAATTAAGTTTAGATCTGTTGTTTTGCCAAAATGTGAACCCATTGACCATCAGCAACCTGTTTCCCTTGTTTGTTTCTATAAATTTGTACTCCACGCAAACTGTAATGAAAAAAAAAAAAAAATTAATGCTGCTTATCGCCATAAGGGAGTGAACACACGTATCGATGCGGATTCGGCTTGAGCGGGTCAAAAAGAGCTTTCTGTTCATGCAATATACGCGACGAACATGTCATGCGGCTCGTTTTGGTTCGGACAACGTGACCGTGACTCGACACCGCGTCAATCTGAATGCGACAAGTGTACTGATACGTAAAGCCGATTCCGCGTTGAGAAGTGTGGTCACTCCCTGAATCTCTCATTTTATTTTACCAATGTTTTAAGATTTAATTACAAGTGTGTAGCGCATCTACAATTATTACCTATATGTGGAGGTAATTATAGTGTGAACTGAATAATTTCTTATTGAAATACAGGAGCTCGTCCGGATCAATCCTGAAAAGGTTCAACTATTCCGTATCCTTGGAAAAAAAAATATAATTGTAAAATAATTTTTATTCTTATAGGTAATACTGACATGTCTCGCCGATCGCACATAAATGTTGTCATTTCTCATAATTTTTGAAAACTCTTTTAGCTGTGCTATGCGCTTATTCTGAACAGTAAACGAAACTGATCCGTCACGTTCGGGTCGGTGACGCTGAATCGCGTGTACTCGGCGCCAGTCCTAAGTTTGAATCACTTCTTCGGTCAAAAGCACAGACTCTCACTCTCTTTTATTTGTAATACAATGTAGGTAGGTGTCAATACTTTAATAACGGGATAATAGCTATTTAGAGACTGAAGTATCGGCCCCCATCAACAACCTGGTACACAGGGGGTGGATGATTATGTTTCTCAGTTATATAAACGATTGCTCCTTCCTTACTTAACCTAATCCTACTTTTACAGCTGCTTGCTTTTTTTGAGCAATAGTAGCAACTTTTTAAGCGGTTTTTTCGCGAAAATGTGTACCCGTTCACCATCAATAGTTTGGTCCCTGTCAAAGTCTCTATGAATTTTGCACGGGCTGAAACGTAAAAGAAAATAATATTGATTTTAGCAAAATTTACCAAAACAAATAAACACAGGTGTTAGGCGAGGTGTACTAAAGGTACACCTCTGCCCAACCCTTTAGGGAATACGGGCGGTTAAAGCAAAACTGAAACCACGCTAGCATACACAAATACACAATTGACTTGATTTACTTAATAATAGAAAAGAGACTAATATTTATATCCATTTTATTATCTAATTAATTGATTTTCATAAAAGTATGAACATGATGACGTATTAAAAAAAAATATATATCTAATAAGACAGCTAGTAAGAATTTAAAAATATAGAGTAAAAAACATTAAAGCTGTTTTGCAAAAATCTTATTTAATTATTATTGTAGTAAACCTTTGTAATCTTTTTTTGCAATAAAGCGTTATTATGGTTGAAGTATTTTATGCTCACATAATATTTTAGTAGAGAAAAAATATGAAATTGATGAAGAAGATACATATGTTTTATTTTACAAATAAGAAACCAATAATAATTAGACTTATTTCTATAAGCAAAGGACAGACAATCAGTAAATTAATACAATCTTAACCCTAATGGCTTAATCCACGGTTCGACCAAATTGGTGGAATGATTCAATCCCAGTAGTATTCCTCAGTTAATATTACCATCAATCAAAAATAAAGTTTCAGGAAAATATGTATGAGGTAGATAAACCGAGAATTGGTCAATAGAAACCACTCATTACCATAACATAATTATTACATTATCACACTTAATACTATGTAAAATTTTTGACATCCTAATTACTCGATTTAATGGACTATCTGATTACTAGTTTATTACTTTAAGTACAGAGTCGTAGATAAAAAAACACACGTAATGGTTTTAGCTGAAATTTCACTTCCTCCAGCGGTTTGCTTACAGACACAATTAAACATGCTTGTCAAATTAATCAATGAACTCAGCCCGGTTGATGGCAATAGGCTCGCCCCTATTACATGGGACTTAAACATAACTGGCGAAATATGGGTGTACTTTAGGTACATCTCTGCCCTACCCTTCGGGGAAACAAGGCGTGATGTTAGGTTATGTAACCCAGCCGATCGCAATCCACTGCTGGACATAGGCCTCTCCCAGTCCCAGTCCAGTCTCCCAGTACCCTCCGCCTTCCACATCCAGTCTGTCCCAGCCACCTTCTTAAGGTCGCTGGTCCATTTAGCTGGGGAGCGTCCCACACTACGTTTGCCGATACGCGGTCTCCACTCCAGGACTCGTCTGATCCACCGCCCATCGGTCCTTCGACAAACGTCTACCCAGCTGGATGACATGCCCTAGAAGTATATCTAACTTCTTTACAACTTCGAGAAGCGAAGTGCTTGTCAAATACTGATCCAAAATTAAATGAATCAGTATATCAGAAGACAGAATCCACATAATTTGAGCTACAAGACCAATTTTTTTTTTTTTTCATAAATCATTGATTCAATATGTTACCTATATTTAAACAATGCTTATAAGTGTTGGATAGAACACGAGTACTCATCAACGCGTACCACAAAATTTAATTCAAATAATAGACAGCTTGAGGTCGCGATTGATTCGTGAGCGGATACACTTACCCTGCGCCCCAACCAAAGCGATCGTTTGTATGTCATTCATTCGTTCGGCAAACCAAGAGGTGCCCCCTTTGTGGCGCGACCGTGCGTTCTGGTTCGCCGAACAAAATGAACGCGAAAGATCGCGTGTTCACGCGGCGATCGTTTTGGTTAGGACGCATGATTAGGCGACGTATCTCTATATTACCTAGTACATATTTATGTTTTTGTAATTCTAAGCTACTCTGACGTACTCTCCGGTCGCCAATTGCATGTATTTCGGCGGTTCATGAGTATGCACGGTGTTCGCCTCTCTGATAGTCCCCGATTTGTTCAGTTTGACGGTAGCTTTGCATCCCATGCTTTTCTTCGAACAATAGTAGGTGGTACTATAGTGGTCTTGTGAAAATGTATAATCGTTCAACATTAGTAGATTTTTGCCCTTTTGAGTGGGAATGAACTTATACTGGAAGCCTGTGACAATGAGAAAATTTTAAATTAATGTAGAATTTTTTTTGTGGTTGCAAGAAGTTAAGACTTTTTAGCTTCATGCTAGTCGCGCGAATACGCGATCGTCGCGCTCATATGTCAGTTATTGAGAACTGAACGCGACAGGCACGTGCTCACGCGACGATCACTTTGGTTAGGACAAGGTCTAAGACCGCCAAGGGTAAGAACTCCAGGGCGATATTATGCATTTGTTATACATTTATACTGTGCACATATTTATTTTTTAACTCAGCATATAGGTTATTTGACTGCGCTATTCAGGGCCAAACCTTCTTATGCATTAGAAAGGTTAAGTATACAATTTGGTTGTATTCGAATAATTTTAAGAAGCTTACACGTCGTAGTCTAGTGAGCAAGAAAGTTATCAATGATTAGGAACTAATACAACAAGAATGTCATCAAATTATTTATTGAAACCAAAGGCTAAACAGCTAGCTTATAATTATATTAATTTTAAGTACAAAAAGTTTTGTTGTTGGACTAAGGTAATTTGCGCACTAGATCCGAAGTTCTATAATTTTTGGGTTCCAATTACAGGCACGTTTGAATCGTCAAGGAGTCCCTCAGTCAGTAAAATGATGATAGTTTGCAGTGGCGTGCACAGAGATTTTAGACAGGGTATGCACAAGAAAAAAAAAACTTACCAGTTTCAACTTGTTGTACCTACCCTAAGTGGGTTCCCAAATTCCCATCATATTTAGCCAACAAATCTACAAGTTCCAGAAAATTGCCTTTATTAAACGACAAGCTGGATTCGTCATGACCACGGAATGCTAATTCTTGTTTACCTAGAAAACGGCCGGAAACGGTTGATTGATGTAGTTACATCAATCAACCGTTTGAAAATGTTTCTATTTCTTTCAACTTTCGCGTCGTGCCTTTCAATATCTAACTTTAACTGGCTATTCAAACTAGTCTCTATTCTTCCTTTACCAAAAGTTTGGAACTTTAAGCAGGATTCTAGATGTTTTTCAGAAGAATCATGCTTAGCAGCCGCTTTGTGAAAATTATTTAAATCTGAGTACCCGCTATAAGTCCAAACATTCTTTTTATCTTGATTAGTAAACAAAATGCAAGGGAAACAATACAATGTGTTTGTGTGTACACAACCAGTTAGCCAGTAATAGTTATCATAAAACTTTTTATGAAAATAACGAGTAGTATTACCTTTTCTTTGAGTTAAATCTAACCCGGGTACACACCTTCCCTTTGCAATCAATTTAACTTTTTCCTCAAAAGATAACGACGAAAACGCGGCGGATTTTAACTTATGTATACACACTTCGCCAGCACAGGTCTCACAGGTATAATTTTCCATATTTTACAATAAACTTGCTAAATAATTACTCGACAGTCAATCACTTGCGCCAAGAAAAACAATATGGCGAAAAAACTTTGCAATTTATTACATTACGAACTAATACGAAAGAATGAATTAGGTAGTCGGTAGTCGGTCATTTGATCAATCCGACTAAAAAAAGTCGACCCTCTGCAATGAACAACTAAGCGGTGCTTTTACGGCTTCTCAATTTGGACGGGTTGCAATGTAAGCTATGCTTCTAAAACTCCAACACGCGCACACATTTTCACGCACACAGTCACACTTTTGCTGTGTACTACACGAGATGCGTTGTATGAAGAATAAGCAAGGCGTAGTAATGCTTTTGCTCACGGGAGCGCTGACTGCGCGGTGCGCGCGGCGGTGGATGTTCGCCGCTCCAACGAGTTAGTTCCAAAAAAAGTAATAGATGGCGCGTAAGCTAAATTACCGTGATTTTTTTGAATTATAGTTATTTATCATTTAGAGGGGCATTTATGTGTAGGACTACAGGGTATGCAGAGCTTATTTGCATGTATGGAGTGCACGCCACTGATAGTTTGATACCAGTATACATACCCAAAACTTAGTAGGTAGGTACATATGGAGAAGAAGGGGCATGAAACTCCACGGACACTCTTTGAAAGATCAGAATATTGTTACAAAATATTGGATACATCATTCATGTTGAACTTATTTACATATGTGAGAACGATGCAGAAAGACGTGCATTTTCAAAGCTTCCGGAGTATACAAAGTATAAATTACTTATTTTTTGTCATTTGTTTAGTCGGAATTCTTCAAAGGTCGCAATTTCTCGATGATTCTATTGATACGGCTGATTATAAAATTTAATATGTTCTCCAGAAGCCGTTTTTAGTTTATTATTTTTGAGTCACAACTCAACGTATATTTCTCTGCCATTTTTATAGGGATTCTTAAAAGATGATGATGGATGATTAAAATTTTTCGGTGATTTTATATATTGTTGTACTCTTAAATTTTAATATACTCTCCAGAAGCAGTTTTCATGTAGCGTGGCGGTTCGTGCGAGTGTACACCTTTGATTTTCTCGATATTTCCATACTTATCAAGTTTCACCGAGGCTTTACATCCAGCTGATCTTCTCGAACAGTAGCAATTGTTACTCGAATTGTGTTGTGAATAAGTAAAATTGTTCAACATTAACAAACGGTTGCCCTTTAGGGTAGGAATCCACGCATATTCAAGGCCTGTAAAAGTGCACACATAAATATATTACTCATAAAATAATGGCATGTATTTAATCGAAGCCCAAATTATTCCCTCTAATATGTATTTACAAAGAGGCACATTTATTGAAATGTGCCTCTTTTTGTGAGCCTCAAATAATTCCCATTTTCGTATCTTAAAAATACTAAATACATACCTAAATAATTTCTAATAATAATGTATAATTAAATACGTCAGATTAATTGTAAGTCCGAGTGTGTGTAGTTCTTATATTTAAATTTTGTTCTCATGTAAGTATAATGTAAGTTTCTTTATGAGAGTTAAATGGCTTTAACCAGAAATAGCCGAGTAACTGCGACTAACTTGGATTTCACAACTTGGATAGGTGCCACCAGCTGGTCGGGTGCTCTAGCTTAACTGCAATGCAACCAACTCGGCTCACGCGTGATTGGTCACAGTACAAACCTAACATGGTCGGGGTCGGGGTGCCCTAGCTTAGTTACTGCGACCAACTTTGAGAAAACGCCAAAAACTTAAAAAAGACTATTTTACTTAAAAAAAAAATAGCGAACATCATTAAAAGCTCAAAATATTTTTAGATTCAATTAAACATTTTAAAGATGAAGACTATAAGAATGAAGTATATTTTACAGGTCAGATTATTAACCTAATGTAAAACCACAATATTTTTAGTGCTATTTACTTGAATATAACGTTAAAAGTTTATTGTAAAGTAGTTCGATATCACAAAAACAAATACCGGATGATTTTTTTTATAATCTCGAAATTTTTACAGGGTGTTCTACCCATGAATATGAACAACTTTCACTATGGGACCAACTATGAGATTACGAAAAAAATCTGCTGTTTCATACAAAAGTTCAATACCTACTATGCTAAAATACTATACTAAAATGTATGAAACAGCCGAGTTTTTTCGTAATCTCATAGTTGGTCCCGTAGTGAAAGTTGTTTATATCCATGGGTAGAACAGCCTGTAAAGATTTCGAGACGGTAAAAATAATCACCCAGTATATTTAAAATTCTTATAAGCATGTTTTTTAACCTTTTAGTATTATTTTAACCTACAATTATAGTAAGGATGAAATAAAGCTGAAATTATATTGAAAAACGCCGAAAAATGTTGGCGCTCGCATTTGACAGTTTGCTTTGTTTACTTCGTATTTACATATGTGGCACCATCTGCTGTCTCAGCTTTGCGTAATATCCTATTAAGACACAAAATAAGTGACACATTAGGTGTCATTAGATTAAGAAAAAATAATCATTTAAATTAATTAAATACATACAAGAATGTACACATCAAGCTACCCGAAACTGTCAAATTTTCCCAATCAACCTTTAGCGATAAAGTTGAAAATCTATTAAAGAAATTTGACAAATTGTAGTAGCGTGATGTGCTGGCGTGTGTACAACAAGAATGATATCTAATTATTTATTAAACCCAATGAAATGAAATTCAAAAATACATATCTTCTGAGTTTTAGTTTTCGCACAGCAGTTGTGAGTTTATTATTTTTGAGTCACCACTCATCGTATATTTCTCTGCCATCATTTTATTAGGGATTATTGAAAGTGGCGCCAGTGACAGAAACGTTGAAAGGAAATCGTTTGGCTTGGTATGGACATGTGAAGAGGAGGGAGGAAACGCATGTGACTAAAAGAGTGATGAATATAAATGTTGATGGATGGAGAGGGAGAGGAAGGCCAAAGAAAAGATGGATGGATTGTGTGAGGAATGATATGAAAGAGAAGGGAGTGAATGATAGCGTGACGGTTGACAGGGAAAATGGAAAGAGAAAGCCAGGAAGATGAAGATGATTTTAGTAGGGATAATTAAAAGATGATGTTGAATAAAAGATAGCAGTTTTTCGCCGATTTCATTATTATGGTTGTACTCTTAAATTTTAATATATTCTCCAGAATGTGTTTTCATGTACCGTGGCGGTTCGTGCAAGTGTACACTTTTGACTTTTTCGACTTTTCCAAACTTATCAAGTTTCACCGAGGCTTTACATCCCTTCATTCTTCTCGAACAGTAATAGGTGTTGCTTAAACAGTTTTGCGAATATGTGAATTTGTTCAGCATCAATATACGGTTGCCCTTTGGGGTAGGAATCCACTCATATTCAAGCCCTGTAAAAGTGCGGAGATAAAAATATTAAATTATTCATAAAATAATGCATTTAACTTTAATGCTACAAATACAAACACAATTGTATCTCGCATTAGTATGAAGAGTAAAGGCTCCAATTAAGAGATTTCAGGTCAAGGTCGGTCTGTTATTCTTATTGTTATCAGTGTCCTTAAAACGCCATTGCTTTAAATGAGTCCGAAGGTAAGTACTTAATATACGATGGTATACCTGGTGTCCGATGGTAAGTAGGTACTTGCCAATACCTCTCATACAACTAGTAGTTTAAGAGCTGAATTTTTAGTAGTCTAAACTGTTATAAAAGAGAAAAACAAGCATTATAACCTATAGAATTTTGGTATTGCAAGCCCCTCCGCCTATAAAAAGTTACACCATATTTCAGGTTATTGGTTTGTGCCGGCTGCAATACCTAAATTCTATAGATTATAATTAGAGATCGGATAATCGGATGCATATTTACCTAAAGTCAATTTTTGGCTAAGAAATTATGGAAGCGGCTTCTTATTTTTTCTTTCTTAATATAAATCCCGGGATTCCAGAAAATCCGGGAATGCAAAACTAATCGAATACATGGTACGGAAACGACTTCTAAAACATGTGATATTTATTTAAAAAATACCGAGACACCGGGATCAAATATTCTTTTGCTTGTTTACTTGAAATTCATTTTTAACCCCCGACGCAAATATGTGTATGTAGGGTGTAAGAGGAAGGGTAGTGCGTGTCGATTCTATAGGCAAAAAGTACTAAATTTATCAATTCCTGAATCGCAAAATTCTTATGATCGATACAAAAGTGCATTCCATATTAGCCAACACCTCAACTTTAGGTAAATATGCATCCGAATATCCGATCACTGAATATTTGTTTTTCTCTTTTCAGTCGGGTTTTTGTTTTTTTAAACAATTTGCTTAATAAAGCAAATTATTTAAAAACATCCTGTATATTAATCAAACTAAAAAGTTTGAAATATCAAACTTTTTAGTTTGATTAATATACAGGGTGTTCGGCGCACGGTTGAACAAACGAAAACAACGATGCGTTCATGTGCTATAGACCCACGCCAAAAAACTCGGACTTTTCTCCGTTTTTGTTTTTAACCTTTTAACCGCCCGACTTCATATCAGTTGTCGTGCCCCCAGCGCCGAGCAACTTGAATCATTACGATATTTGGTCGTAAATATACGACCCTGGCGAAATGGACACGAAAATATTTGTCGGATTAATCCGTCGTAGGCGGTTAAAGGGTTAATCAATTTAACAACAGTACCAAGCAGCTTTGGAACAGTTTTCTTGGCATTTTGTGGATATGGGTTTAAGCAATGAATTTTGGTATTTTTTTTAATACAACTGATTTAAAAAACAAACATGGAGAAAAGTCCGAGTTTTTTGGCGTGAGTACATGCATATGACCGCACAACTTCGCTGTTTTCGTTTGTTCAACCATGCGCTGAACATCTTGTTTGGACTTGACTCAAGTCATTACTAACTTTCAAGCCGTTTAGGCTACAGAGCATGCCAAAGAAATAGACATACATACATACATACTCTCGAAAAACATTACTCTCCTTCTGGAGCAGTCGGGTAAAAACGAAAATAGGAATGAACAGCAGGGCAATTGCGTAACACACATTAGGAATCGGTTACATTTTGACAGTTCAACAACATTCATTGCGTTATTTAAATAGTTGAGCAGACAAATTTTTCGAATATTATGAAGTAATGGATTAGCAAATTGTTTCAAAGTCATTCAGATTGTGATTGATAGTATGTTACGCAATTAGGGTGCTGACCAGTGTTTTTTCAGGTCCTTATGTTGTTGTAAAAGATTAAAGACCGACTGTAAGCTCGACTGTAGAGATTTTACAAAATAGTAAAATACAAGTAATCCATGAAAATCGAAAAAAAATGTAAGTATAAAGAATAAAACGAATTAAACTAAACATGAAATAAAATAAATAAAAAATGATGTTTTACAACACCTTTCTTTTTATGTAAAGAAAGAGGTGTAGTAGGTACAGAAAAAATATGGACATATTATAGTAATAAGATACGAAAGCATTTAGAATATAACACGAGACTATATTAGTATGATCGCAAATATAAACATTCCAGACCTACATACCAGAATTGGTCATTAACCTATATTGGTTATTAGCCGGTCGCGAACGCACAAGAACCGCTGCGGCAAACCTCCTACGGAGCCCAAAGTCTGCTTGCGTGCCGCAAAGCCGAACACACCGGTGTACATCTCCCGCCTACACTACACCACTAAGGCGGAGGACATCGTGGAGTACGTGCGCCAGAAGACGAGGTACGCGCCGAGGGTGCAGTTACTGGAGTCGCACCGCAACGTCAACTTCAAGGTGTTCGTGGTGCGCATACCAACATGCTACCTGCACCTGGTGATGGAAGAAAGCTTTTGGCCGCAGGATGTGGTATTCCGCCGCTTTCGCGGACAAGTGCCACCAGAACGCACAAAGACTTAGTGCAACTAAATGATACTAACATAGTTATTAAGTTTTATTTATTAACAAAATTGTTACTATATTTATTATGTATACTTAGGTTAAGGTATGTATCTATGGGTCTTTGTTACCTGATAATAAATGGTTTATTATTATTATTTATTTGATATTTCTCGGGACCCTAGGGTCCCGGACCTTTGGGAGGCATATGAGGGGGCGAAGCCAACTCGCAGAGGCCCGTTAGACGCTTTCAATGGAAATGAGGCACCAATCGACGATTATCCCTGTACGTACTATGCAAGTGCACCCAAGGATGACCCCCGGTTGGTGTAGGACTATTGCAGGATATGGAGACAAAAAAAAATTGGGCTATGGATTTGGATGGCTAAAGTGGACTGGTTATCTAAAACTATGGAAGGACTATTGCCCCCGCCTGACCAATGTTTGATAAATACGATACACGGATAAAATGGCAGGGGGTGACTTGCACACTCAACAATGGGCCCCCGAAAACGGTCGTTAGCACATAGTGTCGTAACGACAAGGGGGCAACATGCCTTGAGGTGCTTAAGAGGAGTGGAGAGGTATTCCACGGCTATCTGGACAATCCCGGAAGTACGATCAAGATCCCCACCAGCATCTTACTGGAATACTTCCTTCCTCCGAGCACGTTTCCTCTTGCGAATCTCTACTCAAGCCAGCCAATAAAGGCAAGAATGAGGTGGGAGGACAGCTCTCGTCAGTGTTCACTCCAGCCGGCCAATAATGGCAAGCCAGAGATGAGGAACATGGCTTCTCACGGGAGATAGGGTGCGTGGGGTCACTACTGCCCAGCAGCTCGCCACATGCTGCCCTGCGGGTTTCTGTATCTCTCTTCGTCTGGCTCCTCACCCTAGACCTGTTCCGGCAAAGTAAACTCTACCGGCACAGATCTAAAGTTCGGAGCGCGCAATCCCCACCACGACGTCAACGTAGAGATACGATTATAATTGCCGGCACGAGTCGTGAGCACAAATTCCATGTTACCTTTAACTGCCCTCGTCAGCGTGCTCTTGTATTCTGTTTTCTATCTGTAAATAAATATGCTTGATCATATATTGGTTTCATTGCTCCCGCCCGTGTGCAACCTGTCGTGATAGGAAACAAGATTCGTTAGGTTTAAGAGTAGAGTTTGTGCTCACGACTCGTGCCGGCAACTATACCAAGATGAATCATGTACTAATTTACTAAACGTATAAGGGAACAAACTATTCCAACTAAATTAGTATTATATCGTCCGTCTTGGGTTTAATTTCTCTTCACCTCTCCCGGTATCACTCTACCAAAAAACAACCATGAAAGTAAATACAGGCCAATGTGTGCCTCACGGCTACGCTCAGTAAACAAAACAAGAATGATTATCTAATTATTTATTAAAGCTTATAAAATAAATTACAAAAATTTATAAGTATTTTCTGAGTTATATTGTTGGGCTAAGATTTATATTTTTTGCACAGACGGTCTGTGACAGCAGTTGAGTTGTGACAACTCAACGAGTGTCTTCCTGCCATCTTTTTTGTAAGGATTCTTGAAAGACAGTTCGAATATCATTAATGGTTATTTTTTTTTAATGGCTCTAGGAATTTATTAGTTTAAAATATCTTATTGTTATTAAAAATAACACAATAGAAATGTGTTTTTAATAACTACCTATTAACTACTTATTACACAAATACTTATTAAACTAATAATAAAAACTTTATCACACGTTAACCTAAATTATCCTAATCTCTAGTCACAACGGCACATCAAACAACTAGTCGAATAACCCGCCCCTAACTGTTCCCGGCGCAAAGGTGCCCATAACGCTTGCTGCATTGCGACGTTGGATAGTAATGGCTAACCTTTGCACCAAGAACGAGCCGGAGCGGGAGTCACCCATTTTGTCATGGAGCCTGTGCCCTATCTCACTAATGAGCTTTTTGGCCTCAGTCCCAACCACCCATGGTCTCAACGGCAATGGGCACAAAATGGTAACGGCTCACCGACGGTGCGTACTTCACCCTCTTTCTATCAGCGGCGTCTTCCACTGCTGCCGACGGCGAGAGGACGGTGCGACCAAGATGGCTGGCGGCAACAGTGCTGACGCAAGTTTTGTCCCATATTAAGCACTTGCCGTCCCTCCAAGGCAGCAGGGTCAGCCCGTCTGGCCTCTTGCCGTCAGTCCTGCATAGACCCGGAGGCTCCAGCACGCAGGGGACATCTGCCGATACAAATGCCCTCCGCACAATATCATTGAGCGCATGGTGACGCGGGAACCTCCCCGAGCAACGACGACAACTCAAAGCGTGATGGCCATCGGCCTCTACCATGAAACCACAGATGCATCTGTGGGGTTCACACACCTTGCAGCCCAGGCGGAGGGCCACGGCCACACGCAAAGAGTCGTCATCAAGCAAAGTGCCCAGGTGAGGCGAAGGAAGCGCGTGCAACCACGCCCCCGATTCCGGCTGCGATACAGCCCTGAGTCTGGCTAAATCGGCTCCCGAGGAACCCACAAACATCTGTTCCTGGATCAGCTTAGACGTGACGTTGTCCCAAGCGTGCTGAACATGTTTCACGTCAGGGCTCGCTGCCCCTATGCTGAGGACAGACCAAGTTGACTCGGCATCCAACATAAGTGGTATGTTTGCCCCGTCACCATTGGAATCCAGAATTACAGTGAAGAGGTCAGCCACCCCATGTGTCGACGCCAGGAAAGCCGGCAGGCCTACACCACGCACACACCGCACCCCCATACCGGATAGGAAGAGCCGCCTGTCTCCACTGCGCATCATTAAAGAACACATTTAGGATAGACTCAACCGTTGACTTAAGAGCACAGTCAAAAGAACAAACCTCCCCAGGACAAAGCCAGGTTGGAGCGGTCCGCAAGAGATATGTAACCTTGGGTAAGGCGAAACACATGCGCAATAACAAAATCGCAATATGCGCGAAGAGATCGTTGAGACGTTCCCGAGCATTGAGGAGAAGCTGTTTACGGGAGGAAATGGCTTCTGGCCTGGCACTCCGTCAAGAAAAATGGGTGATCCCAAAAGGGAGAAAGAAAGAGGAGAAAATTTCTTGAGGCCAGGTAAATGAGAGCCAAAGCGTGAGAAGTGAGTACGAGCCCCAACGCCACAGGGAAAAAAATCGCACTTGGAGGGATTCACCTCCAGACCCAGCTCCCTAAATTGAGGAACAAGAACCTCCAGAACCTGGCAAACCTCTTCCGGTGATCCACCAATAATGCCATCATCAAGGTACCACAGGTTCAGAGGCGATTTCAGTCCAGAGATGACTTTGTGGATTGCTAAACTGTAAACAAGCGGCCCTAATGGATCCCCCTGCTGCGCTTCCACTTGAGACGAAATGAGACTATCACCAAAGAAAAGGTTAGAAGGAGAATAATATACCTGATAGAGGAAGGGGTATAGAGAAGGGATTTTATCCTTGACCTCACTCAAGAGAACGTCTCTTTCCAGGGTCTTAAAAGCATTGCGGATATCTAGTTTCAGCACCACGCAGTTGGAGTTTTCAGCATCTATGACGAACGCGCGCGTCGCATGGATAGGAGCCTCACACCCCCCGACGCGGTCCCGAACCCTAGTTGATGCGGCTGCAATTATTCGGACATAGCTACTCTTATGGACCGGCACGCGAGCTTAGCTGTCAACCTTCTGAACACGCTGCCGATAGCTATTGGTCTCAGCCCTCCGTCTTTTTTCTTTAGTGCGCAAAGAGAAGCACCATACAAATAAGGACAAACTACAGGATTGAGCTGACCACTCATTAAAAATTAAAAGATTTGTGAGCTTTCTCAAACACTCCAGCAAACGCCGCCCATTTTCACCCGCAGAACCAGACGTTAGCTCTTTCAAATGCCCCGGGCGAATTCCATCCAAGCCTGCCGCAGAGCCACTATAAAAAAGAGCTCAAGGCCAGCGCGACGTCCTCCACTGACGCAGTCATCCTTGGAAATGACGAGTCCGGCGCCGATGGAAAATTAAGCGGACGCGATGGGCTTGGGTGCTTGACCGTAAGGGCGCTTAGGGTGTCAGGATCGCGTCGCGCAAACGAGTCGTCTGAAACCAGCAAACGAACTGCCCCTCGGAGGTCTCCCTCGAACACCTTAGACTCGATGGCTTTTCAAATCCCTCGCGACTTAGCTACCCCTGCCGCACAACCCGACTCATCCATAAACTGGTCAGCACCAACCGACTCGACGTTTGCCTTCACCTTTGCAGTTATGTTTCCAGGTGCGTCTCTCAAAAGAACTCTCAGTCCACCAAACGCGAAAGTGAGAAGCGCGCCCCAGTCCTCCATACCATTACAGCTAACGCACTTATCGATAATGTCACACAGCTTGCCCGTCGCCGCGTCGCCTGGTTCCGCGCACCCTTAGGAACGTGCCTAAGTACTGGCGTACTCACCTTCCAGGCCAAGAGGCTCTCCAGAGGTCACGACGTGGGCGCGAAACCCATGGCACCTGGCTCACTGGCTGGGACCCGGCGACAGTAGACGACGTCTGAGGAGTGGCGACCGGCTGACGTGCATTCCTGTACATACGGTCCATATGGACCTTGAGCCCATGCGAGCTAAATGCACGTGAAGACCCAGGGCAGTGAGAACAAGACAACATTGCGGACAGGGCACTCATTTGGGCGTCTATATACAAACAGTGCTCGCATTAAACAACAAATATACAATAAATTAAATCTGGCTACACCCAATTTCACACAGAGCTCAAATTTGACAATTACAAAATTTAAACATTAGTATTATTTATATAATTTTAATAAAGTCTCCAGAAGTCGTTTTCATGTAGCGTGGCGGTTCGTGCAAGTGTACACTTTTGACTTTTTCGACATTTCCAAACTTATCAAATTTCACCGAAGCTTTACATCCCTTCATTTTACTCGAACAGTAATAAGTGTTGCTTGAATTGTGTTGTGAATACGTAAAATTGTTCAACATTAACAAACGGTTGCCCTTTGGGGTAGGAATCCACTCATATTCAAGGCCTGTAAAAGAGCAGAGATAATAAAAATATTACGAATAAAATAATGTTGCAAATACAAACACAATACATACAATTGTATCTCGCATGGGTTATGAAGAGTAAAGGCTCCAATCGAGATTTTAGGTCAAGATTGGTCTTAATTATTTTTTTGAAACGAGTCCGATGGCAAGTACTTGGTGTCCGATGGTAAGTAGGTACTTGGTATCCGATATCTATCTCCTAGACGGTTAATAGTTCAAGAGCTGAATTTGTAATAGTCAGATAACTTTTATCTGAAGATTTATGACAGTTTGATATATTTTGCTTTACATACTATATAGCTGTCCAACCGCCATATTTATTATATTCTCTGATGATTGAAAAATCGGCCCTAATTCTGATAATGTATAATTTATAAATAAACTAGCAACCTGCTTCGCACGGGTGTAATAGCGAAATGTCAAAACATCGAGATTTCTGTGCAAAATGTAAATTAAATTTTAATGTAATTAATACATTAAGTAAACCATAAAAACTTTAAATGATGGTAAAAACCACATCAAAATTCTTTCGATATTACTTATAACCAATAAATAACCCATAAAATCGATCCATCGAATTGAGTCTGGCATTTTACCGAACTGGGCCTACATTGTACACAACATGTATTTTTATTACGTAGTTTAGACGATCCAAGCGGTCACACAGACAGACACGAAAAGCGACTTTGTTTTATACTATGTAGTGAAAAGACAAACGCTGTAGTTTCTGGTAAGAAAATTATTTACCCGTGAGGAGGCGCGCCTAATTTTGTGACACGGACAACCGAGCGCGAGCAAAATGCTCACACTTCAAATGCTTATGTTTCCACAGCTGTGTGTATTGGTTAAAAAATTAGTTTAAATGAATAAAACAACATTTAATTAGTAAGGAAATAAGATTTTTAATTAAAACTATGAATCAGACGCAACTTCTAACGCAGATAATAAATCAACTAATTCTAGTTATAAAATATTTGGCAGTCTTCAAAAAAATCACTATAAAAATCAAATGTATGTAACGAAAACTTTAAAATTTCACTCTTCCGTGAATTCAGGACGCGTGTGCCTCTCGAAACACGTCGGACACATATACGTGACGTGTTCGGTGCAGAGTATTTGCTTGCACGAATTACACGCTTTCTTCGACCGTCTATTCTTACGTCTAGGACATATTGCACAGAATCCGCTTGGCCTAGGCTCTGCAGTACCTCTAGAAATCGGCACAAATTGCTTCATTAGGAATTAACAAACAATATTAAACAAATTAAGAAAATCATACGCAAGAAAAATACTACAAATTTTATTTGATATCAAAAAAAAACTTACGCAGATGGGTGCGCGATAACCAAGTTGCCGTGCGATGTTGCACGGCCTCCACAAGCGCTTCCCTGTGTCGCTACAGCTGTACTGGTCGACGCGTGAGTTACGTCTAGGGAGAGGAGGTGAATAGTTAGTAGAAAGGTACCTAGGCGCGACAGTATTGCAATCAATTTTTGCGTAAGCAAATTGCTCATAGTGCGCTTTCTCACGGGTTAAATATCTCAGTAAATTATACAACAAGAATGATATATACAATTATTTATTAAACCTTATAAAATTAATTACAAAAATACATATCTTCTGAGTTTTATCATTGGGCTAAGATTTGTAGTTTTCGCACAGACGGTTTGACAGCAGCCGTGAATTTATTATTTTTGAGTCACAACGTATAATTTTTCTGCCATTTTTTTTTGTAGGGATTCTAAAAAGATAGCAGTTTTTCGCCGATTTTATTAACATGGTTACCTTTAAATTTTAATATAGTTTCCAGAAGGCGTTTTTAAGTAGCGTGGCGGTTCGTGCAAATGTACACTTTTGACTTTTTCGACATTTCCATACTTATCAAGTTTCACCGAAGCTTTACATCCCTTCATTTTACTCGAACAATAATAGGTGTTGCTTGAACGGTGTTGAGAATATGTAAATTTGTCCAGCATCAATAAATGTTTGCCCATTGGAGTGGGAATCTTCTCATATTCAAGTCCTGTAGTGCGGAAATAAAAATATTACTTACTCATAAAAAAATTAATAACTACCGCGATTACTAACACTGGTAATCATTGTATTTCGCAGTGATGTGAACAGTTCAGGCTCCAATCGAGTTTTCTGCACAAAATTGGTCTTGTTGATCCCCGATGACACCTCGAGGCGTCAGCAGAATTCATCAGGTTAAGGGCTCCCACACAAAACCGCGAATTCGCATTGCATTGCAGTTTTGTGTGGGAGCCCCAAGGGTTAACCCTTAAGGCTCTCACACAAAACCGCGATGCAACGCGAATTCGCAGTTTTATGTGGGAGCCCTTGACCTGCTGAATCCGCTGAAGTCAAAAGGTGTCCTTGGGTTAAACAGGTTAATTATTAATTTGTGTCCTTAAAACACCATAGCCGAGAACGATAAATAATACGACAGAACCAGGGTCTCCAGAAGAAGTCTGATGTACATAATCTTATATATATAAAAATCTCGTGTCACGATGTATGTCCTGAATGAACTTCGAAACTACTGAACCGATCTTGATGTAATTTGGTCACTATGTGTAATTTGGTCCAACTTAAAAGATAGGATAGTTTTCATCTCGATTATTGACCTCAATAACTATCATTGCAAATGAAATGTTTAATATACGACAATAGTGTGTATTTATTGGTGACTTCACCTCTTTTTTTTTTAAACTCCACCAGTGCGAAGTCGGGGCTGGTCGCTAGTATTAACATATAATACCAGCCTATTATTGTCACACCGCAGAGCAAACGCCTCTTCTCATACAGAGAAGGTACGAGTATAAACCACGCTAGCTCAAGACGGGTTGCCGATTACAGAAGTCCGGTTTTCCTCACTTTTCGTTCACCATCATCTGTCTAGCCTTTTCCCAACTAAGTTGGGGTCGGCTGCCAGAATACTAGTATTTACATTGAGCGACTGCCTATCAGACCTCCACAACCCAGTTACTGGGTAATACGATAACCCTTGGTAAGACTGGTTGTCAGACTTTTGGGCTTTTGACGACGCGAAACGACAATCAAACAACGAATGACAGCCCAGACCAACGGCTTACCGTGCTTTCCGAGGCACGGAGGGGTCTCGGTATGTACCCATCGTAGCATAACCTGATCGATCGACCCGTGCGAGGGGCGATGTTATTCGTTCACCAATGCCAGATAAACTCAGAAAGTACGTATGAATTGAAAAAGTCACATTGGTACTTGCCTAGATTTGGACCTACAGCCTCGTGCATGAGAGTCGAGGCCTTGGCCACTGGGCAATATTAAAAAAATATATAAGCGAACACGTTGTTATAGTCTCTAAGTAAGAAGGAAAGTTCTAAATATATCGGTATGTATAATACAACAAAAATGATATCCAATTATGTATATAATATTATTTATTAAACCTTACACCTAGGTAGCTAATTAATTAAAAAAAAAAAAAAAACATTATCTTTATCTTTGAGTTTTGTTGTTGGGCTAAGATTTATTTATACTTTTCGCACAGACGGTCATTGACAGAAGTTTTTTTTATTTTTGAGTCACAACTCAATGTGTTATTTTCGGCCATTTTTTTAGCAGTTTTTCGAGGATTTCATAATTAGGTAATGGCTAAATCTCAAATTTTAATATAGTCTCCAGAAGCCATTTTCACGTAGCGTGGCGGTTCGTGCAAATGAACACCACTGACTTTTTCGACATATCCATCCCTATCGAGTTTCACCGCAGCTTTACATCCAGCATTTTTTTGCGAGCAACGATATTTATTACTGGAATAATTTTGTGAATACGTATATCTATTCAGCAGTAACAAACTTTTGCCTTTTGGAGTAGGAATCCACTCACATTGAAGTCCTGTAAAAGTGCGGAAATAAAAATATTACTCGTAAAATAATGCACAACTTGAATGCCGCAATTACAAACGCATTACACCTTCACATGTCCTGTTAAGAGACACAATTTTTCTTTTCTTACCGACATCGGTCGACAGCGTCTAGGTTATTATTATTTTCACATGGATGTGGACAGTTAGGCTCCTATCGAGTTTTCTGGACAAAACTGGTCTTAATTATTTATTTGTGTCCTTATAACACCATAGCAGACAACGCTAAATGATACTACAGTACCAGGAATTCATGATCCATAGACGATTATTAATTTAAGTTTAATGTGTAATATTAAAAAAATATAAGCACACCCGTCGCTATAGTCTCGGGTAAGAAGCAAAGTTAAATAAATCTGTAAATACAACAAGAATGATATCCAAGTATATATTATTTATAAAACCTTAAACACTAAGCTAATTAAATTAAATAAAATAAAAAACAACATTATCTTTATCTTTCGAGTTTTGTTGTTGGGCTAAGATTTATAATTTTCGACGGCAGTTGTGTTTATTAGTTTTGAGTCACGACTCAACGTATATTTTCTGCCATTTCTTTAGTAGGAATTCTTAAAAGAGATCAGTTTTTCGATGATTTCATTAATATGGTTACACTTAAATTTTAATATAATCTCCAGAAGTCGTTATCACGTAGCGCGGCGGTTCGTGCGAGTGTACACCTTTGACTTTTTCAACATTTCCATACTTATCAAATTTCACAGAAGCTTTACATCCAGCATCTTTTCGCGAGCAGCGATAATTGTTACTGGAATGATTTTGCGAATACGTATATTTATTCAGCAGTAATAATCTTTTGCCCTTTGAAGTAGGAATCCACTCATAGTGAAGTCCTGTAAAATTGCGAAGACAAAACATTACTTACTCGTTAAATAATGCATAACTTAAATGCGGCAATTACGAACACATCTTGTGAAAAGTTAAGGCCCCAATCGAGTTTTCTGGATAAAATATTGGTCTTAATTATTTATTCGTTAGTGTCTATAAAACACCATAGCCGACAACGCTTAATAATACTACAGTACCAGGGTTTCATGAGCCATAGACAATTATTAGTTTAAGTCTAATGTATAATATTTAAAAAAAAAATGTAAGCGCACACGTTATAATAGTCTCTGGCCTAAATATTTAACAAGAATGATATCCAATTACATATTATTTATTAAACCTTAAACACCTAGCTACTTAATTTATAAAAAAAATATATAAGTATATCTTCTTTGACAGTAATTGTGAGTTTAATATTTAAAAGCGGGTGCACCCGATGGCATTTCCCACCGTCAAAAATTATGAACTTCTTCATATACAAACTTTCATCCCATATTTAACCTCTTTGGTGGAAGAATTTTCAAAAACCCTTGATTCGTGCTAACATCTGTTTTAAAAGGAATTCTTGAGCAAAATTTAGATTAGGTTGTGCGTTGTCCGTCGGTGAGTGAATTTAAGATCCCAGCAAAAACATTTCAAGTAATTTAGGTTGACAAGACTCACATAACGCTCTCACTGTAAAAAAGTTATCTGACCGAATGTAGAGAGCCAAGCCACTAATACTACAAGGTTGTACGTTGCAAACGTTAAGGTGGGCATTCACGGGCAGTCCGTCGCGCCAAATGGCATGATGTACCTACATCCAAAATTTGATCGTGAATGTTAAAGTCCGTTGGCATGATGTAAAATTCTGGATGTCCAATCGCTCCATTAGATTTAGTCGTTTGGAGCCACGCTAAATGGCGCTATCGTAAATGCCTAACTTTATGTGAGTCTTGGCAACCTACTATACATGAAATGTTTTGGATGGGATTTCATTTCTTATTGTAGAGTATCTATTATTCGTAAGAAATACAGACTTGCACCTACCTCTCTTTAAAGGGGTTGGAGGGTGAAAATCACAAAATTTCTTAATATTTTTGTTGTTTGTGTACAAATCCTAGCCTACATACCAGTTTTCAGCTTTCTAGGACTTCGAGAAGTGTCCTAGAGGTTTTGATGAGTGAGTGAGTAAGTGAGTGAATCAGTGACGAATCGACGTATTTTAGGTAAGTATTAATCAAATCAAATGTATAAAAGCTAGACAAATGAAACTTAGTGTGTTTTATAAGTCTGCTTACTACACATTATCCTGAGAATTTGAACTCTAGCATTATCCAGCCCGAAGCTATGAGGGTTTGAAAATAATACGAAACGAAACTTTGAGAAAAAGAAAGAAAGAAATAAATAAAAACTGTTTATTCACGTGAAAGTGACGCACATACTCAAAATTCTTGTTTATCATAGCCTAATAAAAACAAAACAAGTGGGTATACATTCTAAAAATAATAAATTAAACCTTTACGGAAATATGCGCCACTACCAAAGATAAAGCTACTAGAAAAGGTACTTAGTTCCCCTGCTTTTTGTTTTTGGCTCGTCGTGGCAGGGGCACAGCCGAGCCCAGGAATGCTTAACAGATAGTACTTCTTCGATACTTCCTATCAGTGGTTAAATCTTAAATTTTAATATAGTCTCCAGAAGCCGTTTTCATGTAGCGTGGCGGTTCATGCGAGTGTACACCTTTGACTTTTTCGACATTTCCATACTTATCAAATTTCACCGCAGCTTTACATCCAGCATCTTTTCGCGAACAGCGATAACTATTACTGGAACGAAGTTGTGAATACGTATATTTGTTCAGCAGTAATAATTTTTTGCCCTTTGGAGTAGGAATCCACTCACATTGAAGTCCTGTAAAAGTGCAGAAATAAAAATATGACTCATAAAATAATGCATAACTTAAATGTCGCAATTGCCATTGTAGCTCGCATGCATTTGAAAAATTAAGGCTCCAATCGAGTTTTCTGGGCAAACTTGCTCTTAATTGTTCATTTGTGTCCTTAAAACACCATAGTCTACAACGCTAAATGATATTACATTACCAGGGTTTCATGACCCATAGACGATTGTTAGTTTAAGTCTAATGTATAATCTATATAAAATCTATGTTTGTTTGTTCGTATGTTATGCGCTGCCATAACGTTAATCCGATTGCGATAAAACTTTGTTAACTTACGCACGCTAGCACTTACGCGAAAAGTTATAGGCATGGTTTCAAATGATATTTCCACAATTATTTCTTCTGCGGCAGCAACGCGCCAGGTAACAGATAGTATTCAATTAAATGATAAGCGCACACGTTGTTACTGTCTCTGGTAAGAAGGAAAGTTCTAAATATATCGGTAAGTATAATAACAACAAGACTGATATCCAATTATTTATTATTTTCTTAAAAAATATTCTCTTCTTTGTCAGTTGTGAGTTTATTATTTACAAGCGGGCGCACTCGATGGAGTTTCCCATCGGCAAAATAGATGAACTTCTATACAAACTTTCATCCCCTAGTTAACCACTTTAGTAATAATTATTTTTAATTCGGATAAAGAATCCATAGTATTAGTAACAATGTATTATCTAGTGTTAGTACCAATCACCCACCGCACAAACTGCTTTACAATTGGAGAGCTGAGGCTCTCCGCTAGCTCTCAGGATGCTGTCGCGACTGTCTCTCACTCTCCTCCAGTAGTGAAGCTGTTTCCTTGTGAACAATTGCGTGAAACCCGTCGGTGCGTCCCAACAGCAAGGAAGTCCCAACAACATCCTGAAACCATTTTTGTACTGGACGCGCAAGACATCCACGTCGACACATTTCCGCGGGCATACCCCTGTTTACCATCTTTTCCCAGAGCACATCATACGAGACAACAGGGGCGAAACCTTCATACAACCGATTCCAATCGGTTTTCCTTCGGAACAACCACTCTTCTTAATGTCTACTATGGCCAAATATGGTACACCTGTGTAACTGTGTATCACATCACATTACATGATTATATTTAAAACCAGTTTAATACATCATAAGATTAAAAACTTACAGTTTTTTGTCAGAGTTTATGAGAACTGAACAATTTTTTCTTCGGCTTACCTCTAATGATAATTTGTAACTACGCCACTGCGAGACAAGATCGAATCGATCCTTTGTTGGATGAATTTTCAAAAATATCTTCAGCAAAATTCCTTGCAGATCTGTCAGTAAGTGAATTTAAGATTGAGTCTCGTGACTCATATTTAAAATTCACTTACTGACAAATGGCAAAAAATATACGTTGAGTCACCTCAACGTATATTTTTTGCAATTTCTCTAGCAGGAATTCTAAAAAGATAGAATTTATTCGACGATTTCATATTTATGGCTAAATCTTAAATTTTAATATAGTCTCCAGAAGTCGTTTTCATGTAGCGTGGCGGTTCGTGCGAGTGTACTCCTTTGACTTTTTCGACATTTCCATACTTATCAAGTTTCACCGCTGCTTTACATCCAGAATCTTTTCGCGAACAGCGATAACTAGTACTGGTATGATGAGAATACGTATATTCGTTCAGCAGTAATAAATTTTTGCCTTTTGGAGTAGGAATCCACTCGTATTGAAGTCCTGTAAAATTGCGAAGACAAAGTATTACTTACTCATTAAATAATGCATTATTTAACATAAATGCCGCAATTACGAACTCACTACCATTCTAAATCTCGCATGGATGTGAAAAGTTAAGGCTCCAATCTAGTTTTCTAGACAAAATTGGTCAAAATTATTTATTCATAATGTGTCCTTAAAACACCATAGCAGACCACGCTAAATGATACTACATTAGCAGGGTTTCATGACCCATAGACGATTATTAGCTTAATTTTCAACACACTGCTTAGCGCCTAGAGTTGAAAATCCAGTGCGCGATAAAATCCCGCCGCGATATTTTTACGTCCGTGTGAACGTACGCTAAGTCTAATGCATAAATAAAAAAAAATAAGCGCACTCGTCGCTACAGTCTCTGGTAAGAAGGAAAGTTAATACAACAAGAATGATATCCAATTATATTTATTTATTAAACCTTAAACACCTAGCTAATTAATAAAAACATTATCTTTATCTTTAACGGTCTTTCACAGTTGTGAGTTTATTATTTACACCGATGGGATTACTCATCGGCAAAAATTATGAACTGAATTCTACAGGGTGTAAGTGACAGCCCATCGCAAACTGATGGGGGGAATTCAGTATATAATACTAAGATGACCGGTACTTGAAATTATTTCAGGAACCTTAAGGGAATCCAATAAACCTAATTTGTTTTATTACCTCACACGCAATGCATCGTTACCGTGGTAAAACGCGCTTAGCGAACGGCAGCGCAGCGAGCCTGCGGCCGCCGAGTATTTACAACATCCATTGCTGATTTTTTTTTATTTTAGCTGTTTTATTTACATAAATGGAGTGCTGCGTACAGAGAATGTAATTTTATAATACATTGAAACAAAGGAATAGTAACTGAAAAAAGATAAAAAATGAAAATTTTCCTGAAAAATTTTCCGGTGGAATATGATTCAAAATAAGGAGCTGAATGTACTCTGTTAGTTTGCGGAGGGCTGTCCCTTACACCCGGTATACAAACTTTCCGCTTTCTAACCGCTTTTTTGGATGAATTTTCGAAAATCCTTCCTTCGTGCTAACTTCCGTTATAAGGTCAAGCGCGCACTAGCGGCCAGGCCGCGGCGGCCAGTGAAACGTATGCATTGTATCATCAGTGCACGCACTTGGCCGCAAGCGGCCAGCAGCCGCGGCGGCCAATGAGATCATTGCGACGACGTACCTGCGACCCGCTGGCCGCCGCGACCACTGGGATTCGAAGAATTGTAGGATCGTGCGCCAGTGTGCAGTGTGCGCACACTGGCCGCCGCGGGCAGACGTGTTATTGTTTGCGGAGTGTTCAAATTACATCGTGATGTCTTTTGACACGGAGAGGTTTATTTGCGAGCTCGACCTGGCCGTCATTGCGCGCTTAGCCTAAAGGTACACTTGACCAAAATTTCGTACTGCTAGACCCACCGAGTTAGATTGTATATTATCCGTCAGCGAGTTAATTTAAGCTTTTTATTAAGTAGAAAATGAGTCACGACTAGGCGTATCAAAAAAAAAATTAAATTCCGGAGTAAATTAGGGACATTTCAAGAAAATTCCTGACTTGTAAATAAGTATTGAAAAAAAATACGACTTGGGAATTTCTTTTACAAAATTATTTTTAAAGAACCGGAAGTCTTAACGATATATCAGGGAGCAATAAATATAAGTGAAGTGATCATAATGTATGTAATAAAGGACATTATGTAACGTTGATTTTTAATAAAAATATTGAATTAATATTTTTGTTTTTGTTTTATTTTTACATAAATTGTAGAAATTCCGGACGGCTTAGAATTCCCCTGCATGGCCGGACATAGACTTTTACCGGACGTGTGGCAACCCTAGTCACGACTCATTGCACCGACTCGACTCGTCGCGTCTCGTCGCATTTTTTGCCATTTTTTTAGCAGGCATTCTTAAAAGAGATCAGTTGTTCGATGATTTCATTAATATGGTTACACTTAAATTTTAATATAATCTCCAGAAGCCGTTTTCACGTAGCGTGGCGGTTCGTGCGAGTGTACACCTTTGACTCTTTCGACAAATCCAACCTTATCCAGTTTCACCGCAGCTTTACATCCAGCATTTTTTCGCGAACAGTAATAATTATTACTGGAATGGTGTTGTGAATATGTATATTCGTTCAGCAATAATAAATTTTTGCCTTTTGGAGTAGGAATCCATTCGTATTGAAGTCCTGCAAAAGTAAGGAGATAAATTGCATACTATCATTATTATATTCAAATAAAAACACATTTATGCAAATAAGGTTTTAATATCAACACTATACCTACAGCCTCAAACGCTCCCTCTTCAGCGCTGCCTCAAACTAGATGAATAGAATAAAAAAATTGGCCAAGTTCGAGTCGGACTCGCACACGAAGAGTTCCGTACCACCTAACAGTACGTTTAACAGTACGTTTTATACTTTAGTAAATGATTTTTATAGCGGCAATAGTAAAACACAATCTGTCAAAATTTCAATTGTCTACCGATTACGGTTCATGAGATACAGACAGCGGAGGCTTAGTAACAGGGTTCCGTTTGGCACCCTTCATAGCGCATAAGGTCCAAGGTTCTTAAATTGTTTAATGCATAACATGGAGCAGGAAGGTAAAAGTCTGTTATGTTCTTTATTTGAGGAAAGACCCATACAGATTTGAGTGGACCTGTCCTGACAGTTGGCATGCATGAGCCAGTCATCGTGTAGCTCAAGTGTCCATCCTTTTGGAAATGTTCATCGGGTCGTTGAGCTCCTAAGTTTTAAGTTAAGCAGCTCAACTCAAAACTTGAACACGTTTGGGTAAGCCGCAAGAAGTAAGTAGTCCAACTGCCAGACCATCAAGAAATCTGTCAGTAATATAATGACCCAAAATAGTCCTACATTCACAATCTATGATTGATGAATTAATAAATATAATACTTAGCATTAGTGATTCAGGATGTTCAAGGATGCTCCAGAAGTTGTAGTACCTACATACAGTACTTAGGAGTGTTAGGAGAAAAATGCGTGTGCTTTTAGTCACCAGCACCACTCACTGAAGCGCCATTGGCACCCAGCTTCAATTTAGCCCCAATTTACTAAGTATTCGTGCCAAGTTTCAAGTTTATTAACTCAAGAAATAAGATGTTTCATACAAACAAAATCCCTCCTTTTCATTCCCTTAAAGGTCGAATTTCCAAAAATCCTTCCTTAGTGGATGCTTACAACATAAAGGCATCAACTACCAACATTTCAAGTTTGTAGTTCCAGCGGTTTAGGCTCTGCGTTGGTGAATCAGTCGTCGGGACAAGTAATTAATATGAGTATTGATACATGATTATTGTATAATTCTAAAACCCGTGCGAAGCCCTGTTTCACACGGTTTTTACGACTTGACAAAACATCTAGATTTATTTAGTTTATGTTAAGGTTAATTAGTAATGTATTATAGATTCCGGAATAAATTCTCTAACTGATGGTGCAAACCGCATCAAAATTCGTATCAGAATAACAACGCGGTCACACAGACAGACAAGGAAAACGAGTTTGTTTCATTATATTATATAATTATAGATGCTTTTACATATTAAAACTTAAAGTAAGTCTTGAGTAAGTAATACTAATTATTAACATTTTATCGACACGATAAGAAGAAATTGCATGTAAATTACAGCCTGTTAAATCAATAATTACAATACTGTCGAGAGTTGATCTTAAGACCTCAGAAACTCGTACAGAATTTAGTATTTTGAAACTTTAAGATAAAGACCAAAAGAAGTCTTATAGTACTCAGGAGGAGCCTTTTTGTCCTGGATGTAGTCTTTAGAGCTAATTTCACCAAACTGTTCATAATCGGACATAGGTTAATCAGCCATTAACCTTTTAACCGCCCGACTTCATATCAGTTGTCGTGCCCCCAGCGCCGGGCAACTTGAATCATTACGATATTTGGTCGTAAATATACGACCCTGGCGAAATGGACACGAAAATATTTGTCGGATTAATCCGTCGTAGGCGGTTAAAGGGTTAAAATAAACATAGGTACGTTACACCAGAAAAAAAAATAACACCACATTAAGAAACCTGACGTTAGGATGTATCATTCACTTTTATATCGGTCAGTTGTCAAAGCAACCAAAATAAAAGTGTACATTGACATGCGACGTTGCTACTTTTTATACCGTTAAGCCCTAGTTTCACCATACCATGTTGGGTAGTTTAATGTTCTGTTAAAATGTTAACGGGACATTAAGAGTAGCGGGTATTTCACCATGCGTTAATCTATTTAAACGTATTAATCAGGCGTTAAATTTAATTTCTGCCTAGAGGTCCGTTAGCTTACTAACCGACATTTAGTCAGTTGTCAAAATCATCGAAATGTAAAACGCGAGTCTGTACTATATGTGTGTATATTAATACATTACATTAGCGCATGGTGAAACACTCGTTACTCTCATCCTGCCTAGTGCGCGTACCACACGCGTGTGCGTCGGCGCGCGCGCTAGTTCACTTCGCGTATTCTACTAAATCAGTATGACGGTGACTCGTGCTTTGAATTTCAAAGATACCTTATTTTTATTGAAGCAATCTAATTTACTAGAAAATAGTTTTGGAATTGCGGAAGAATTTTAGTGATTTCGCGATTCTGTGGTTTATCTATACAGGGTGTGGCGTAAATAATGGATAATCCTGTATCTGGGAATGGAGGACCCCAAGCCCTATAATATAAAAAAATCTCAAACCCGAGAGTAATTTATTTTTCATTGCCACCTTTAGTCACTTCCTCGGCCACCGTATTCACAAATGAAGGAATTTTCACTATCTGATTTCTGCAAATATATTTAAATTTTTGGTATGGTTCAACCAAAACCAAACCAAAAATACCAAACCAAGAACCATACCAAAAATTTCGCAAAAAGTCTCGCAACGTCTATGCACCCTTGCGCTAGACAAAAACCAGCGGCAAAAATTCACACGTGGTTCGTGGTCGTTGACCCCGAATTCTAGGATCGGCCACGTGTTGTGCCACATGCACTTTACTGTTTACAAGTTCACTTCTTGCGCGCTCCGTGTTCATGAGTAATGTATTTTATTGGACAATTACGTCATAAATTAAGGTTATAGGTTTTTTACATATTTGGGACGAGAATCGAATACTGAATACCTACCCTCAATAAGTCTGACTGTATAATTAACGGGTGCCGCCGCACAGTGGAAAGAAAAGCACTTTTTTGGTTGAAAAATCTGCCTGCTCCTCAATTCTTAACCGATTTCAACCATTTTTTTTTTTAAATCAAAAGGGAAGGGATAGGCTTTAACGGGCAACTGCTACTTTTTCGAGAAACTGCAACATAACCTGAAATATATATATAATATATATAAGCCGTAAAATAATAATGATTAATCGCTTCAAATTGAGAAAAAATATCTTCGATTTTAGACATGAAGCTTACGGTTATATAACCTTAAAGGCTTCTCACTCGAACAGAAAGAAGTCATACAGATCCAAGTAGGACCCACATAACCTCAAAAAATTCCATATTTAGCCTAAATCTTGATATTATTTTACGGCTTATATTATTTATTTATTTTAGGTTATGTTGCAGTTTCTCGAAAAAGTAGCAGTTGCCTGTTAAAGCCTATCCTTTCCCATTTGATTTAAAAAAATGGTTGAAATCGGTTAAGAATTGAGGAGCAAGCACATTTTTCAACAAAAAAGTGCTTTTCTTCCCACTGTGCGCCGCCGGGGCGAACTCTTAAGTTGCGTATGTAAGAACTCACTAAGAGCAGCTACATAGAACTTTAAGGGTGCGTTTCCACTGAAGCGGAGACGAGCGGAGCTGAGCGGAGATGTGCGTGAATCAACCAATCACAATAGTTGAAATCCTCATCGCGTCTCTCGTCTCGTTTGTGATTGGACGATTCCTGCACGTCTCCGCTCAGGTCCGCCCAGCTCCGCGTCAGTGGAAACGCACCCTAAAACGTGTGCTATCTGCATACGTCACGGACAATAGAATGAACAGTGAAGTTATAATTTTACTTCCCGTGTAACTAAAATAATTTTCATCGGTGTCGGACAATGGCACTTCCTTGAAATAAGAATAGTATGTACATATGTTCTGAGATAACGTTAACGGCTGATCCGCTACCTATTTCAAACTTCAAAAATACACCATTTACATGTACTAACTCCGACATTGGTCTACCTCTCACTCATTTAATGTTATGTAGATGTGACTTACCATCGTCTCCGACGTCCGCAATATCTTTCGTGACGTAATTTACTTTCGAGTTAGCCGCACACACGACCCTTACGGTTACACTTTTTGCACTTGTAATTTTTAAAACGGCACTGATTGAACTTATGATTGGTATATCCGCATACACTGCTCTTTTTGCTCTTGGAGATACTGAACACGCCATCGGGGCCCGTTCACGGCACACGTTCTCAGCCAACTCCACGGCTTTGACCAGCGTCAGTTCCTACAGATCCTTCGCGAATAATTTCTCACGCTTGGGACCCGCTGCTTTTCCCATCACAAATTTGTCGAGAAGGGCCTCTTCCAGATTTTTGAACCCGCAGTGTGCCGCCAATCCCCTAATCCTTGCTGCCCACTGAGTATGACTTTCACCTTGGCGCTGCGTAGCCGAGTAGAAATTATACTTTTCCGCGAAACCAAGCCGTTTCAGGGTGAGATGGCAGTCCAACAGATCGATGATTTTGTCATATCTTGTCTCCTCAATTTTTTGCGGCAGCGCCAGGTCACTCGCTAGCTTGTAGATGTACTTAGCAATATTGCTTTTCGTTTGACCTTGGCTTTGTCCGACGCAACATTTACGTCGTTCGCAACAAACCACTGCGTACGCCGTGATTTATACATATACATACTGGATGATTTTGTTTACCGTCTCGAAATTTATACAGGATGTTCTACCCATGAATATGAACAACTTTCACTATCGGACCAACTCTGAAATCACGAAAAAAAAATCTGCTGTATAGTAGTAAAGTTTAAACCTACTTGACCAAAATGTATGAAACAGCTGATTTTTTTTTTCGTGATCTCATAGTTGGTCCCATAGTGAAAGTTGTTCATGTTCATGGGTAGAACACCCTGTAAAAATTTCGAGACGGTAAAAAAAATCATCCAGTATATCCCAATCGCTTGCACGGTGGTCAAAGTTGTTTATAGCATCAAAAACTCCACTAGAAAACATTTTCATGTTGTTTGATCCTCGTCGCTACCGTTACGTATTTATCGAGAGCGGGGGTAGCGGACGTGTAAACAGAAACCAACCACGAGTTAATGTCATACTGATTTATTAGAATACGCAATGCGAACTTGCGCTCGCGCCGATACACATACACGCGTGTCGTACGCGCAGTAGGTAGTAACAATACGGAACATTAAACTAACATGGTATGGTGTAACTAGGTCTTAACGGTATCAAAAACTTTCGTGCACAACTTACGTTTAATAAATCATTTGAATTTATTAAGGCTTAGATCTTGAACGTGGCTTAGAAGTTTATTATAAAATAGTAAATTTAAAAAATCAAAAAACCCGACTGCGTAAAAAGAGAACTTTAAAAAAGATGGAAACAAGATGATGACCTATTTTTAACCGACTTCAAAAAAAGGAGGAGGTTCTCAGTTCGTCAGAATGTTTTATTTTTGTCTCCAAACAATCTTATGCAGTCGAAGGCAATAGGTCAATTAAGCACCCCATAAAGCCTAAGCGAAAATTCACGGGATTCGAGAAAACCCAATTTTTATGTATTTTTTAAAATTCCAGAATTCGTCAATAAATATCATTTTTCTCTAAACTCCCAAATTGTATAGCTTTCATTGCTATTCCATTGGGTATCTAATACTTTCACAAACTGTTCGATGTAACCAAATTTGTTAAAACATCCAAGAGTTAAAAGTTAGAGGAAAAAGTTTACTAACCATTTTCACAAATCATCTCATGAACTTTGACACCAGTTATTTCAAAATTTCAGTATGGCATTAAGCGTACAAAGTACAGCGAATATATTTTCATTTAACCAGCTATTTAACGAGGTAAAAAAAATTAAGAAAATATTAAGAGGTGCCGATGAAATAGTGGCAAAGGTCGAGTATGCAAATAGTTGAAATATTTAAAAATCGTGTGATAATCGAATTAATTAACTAGATGATGAAAGTTCACCCAGGTCGTCATGACCAGATCACAAGTCACGGAGCGGCTTTTAAGTTTTTTTGTAAGGGACAAGTGAACGGTGACCAACGCGTAGTCCGTGAGCCATGATAAAAACTTAAAAGCCGCTCTCAGTTTTATGGGGTGCTTCATTGTTACAAATCACACTATCATGTCGTGGAAGGAATGCATCAAATTACAAGTCACCATGCTGTATATGTGGGCCCCACTGAAGCGTAGCATCCCAACTGTGCTATGTTAAGGATTCAATTCTTCGCCCTTTATCAACACATTAGTTTTCACCTGCCTAACGTGAGGTACCGTAAACTTAATGCATTTGTTTTTTTTTTTTTCATTAAGAAGTAAATTATTAGCATTGAACCAGTGAACTACTTTTGAGATCGCGCCATTTTCGTCGTCAGTGACTAGCTGCTGACGTTAAAGTTTAAACAAAAGTGAAGTCTCATCCGCAAACAACACTTTATCATGATTATCCTTTATTAGGTAAGGCAAGTCATTAATATAAATAAGAAACCAAAAAGGACTAAGAATTGAGCCCTGTGGGACTCCCATTGTTACTATAGATCCGGGAGACCTTTTTACATTAACATCAACGCTCTGAATCCTATTACTCAAGTTTAGTACGAAGTAAGAAGATCCAGAGCGATGGTTCGTATCCCGTAGTGGCGGAGTTTCCTGATTGACGTTTCATAAAGAACGCAATCGAATGCCTTGGACAAATCATATGAGATATATAGTATAGATATAAACATGAGTAATATAGTATATTAAATAGTAATAAGTATTTTATTCTGAAAGTTTAACGTACTCTCCAGAAGATGTCTTAAAAAACTGAGGAGGAGGATGCGTGTGCTTGTAGTCACCACTCACTACAGCGCCATTAGCACCCAGCTTCACCTTAGCCCGGCAACTGACATTTGATTGCTTTTTTGAACAATAGTAGCGATTGCTTTGTTGATCTCGAGAATATGTATAGCCATTTAGCAGTAACAAACAATTGCTTTTGCCTCGATTCGTTGGTATAAATTCGTATTGAAACTCTGGAAAATTACCGAAATAATCAAAAAAATATACCACAAACTAGCTGCTTGAAGTTGAATAGAGGATTATCAGAAAAAAATTACGTAAGTAACGTTAAATACAATTTATATTTTAAATATTTATTCGCACGGTTTTATGGCTTGACAATACATCGAGATTTCTTTATTATTATAATGTGTAAGTGTAATATTAATTTATAATACATATAGATTCCGGAACCAATTCTATAGATAATGGTGCAAACCGCATCAAAATCCGTTGCGGAGTTTAGAAGAACAACACGGCACACAGACACAAAAGCGATCTTATTTTAATTGTACAGTAGGTATAGCTTCTATATAAAATTTTAAGTACCTGAGTTATTCTAATTAATAACATTTTATCCACACGATAGGACTAAAACCGTGGAAATATAAAGAAAAACTGTTGAAAAACTGTTGTTGTTGGTTGTTGTTGTTGATTTTTGCAACTGTTTATTCACGTGAAAGTGACGCACATACATAAAATATAATACTAAATATCAATAATAATATAATTATATATATACATATATATATAATTTATATACATATATATATAATTTGATGAAACAAAAGCTGTTGGGATTTGTCGGGAAGAGAGAGGATCTAAGAACCTCAGACACTGGGTATTAGTTTATTCGGAAAGTTTAACGTATTCTCCAGACGATGTCTTATAGTACTCAGGAGGAGGATGCGTGTGGTTGTAGCTGCCACTCACTATAGCGCCACTTTCAGCTAGCTTCACTTTAGCTTGACAATTGTCACTTGATTGCTTTCTCGAACAATAGTACAGATTTCTTTGATGTTTTCGAGAGTATGTGTAGCCGTTTAGTAGTAACAAAAGATTGCCTTTTTTGCCACGATAGGTTGGTATGAATGTGTATTGAAACTCTGAAAGTGAACGAAGCGACAAATATTACTTGCTATATATATAACATGCAAACTGCTTGACGGTAAGTAGAGCGAAAATTAAGCGTCGGTCACACCAAGCCAGTTTGCTCGCAGCGGCTAAACTCGCTGGAACAATTCGCTGCCTGTCTGTCACATACAGCAGCGACTACCTACGACTCGCATCACGTGAATTTGAGCACTCTATTGGCGCTCAAGTATAGTAATATTGTTTATTGGACCTCTTCGCACCTCTTCAATAGTTGATTCGGTTGGCATGTGCGGAATTAGCAGCGTAAATGCTTACTAAGCTTACAAGTCGCAAGAAGAAAGGAAATAAATTCGTTAATAGATTGGCCGAAGAAAAAGTTTAGAGCTTCATTCTTTTAAAAGAATTAGCTGCAGAAGAACCAAGCGGTGTCGCAGCGAGTAGCCAGCTCGACATACCAAGCGAATTTGCTCGCGGCGATTGCATTCGCAGCGAGTATTCGACTCGTGTGACCGAGGCTTTATAAAAAAGTAATTCATTTATATTTAAAATATTTATTTTGATTCTAATCTCAATTAGAAATTAACCATGGCCACTGGACTAAATTATTTTACTTATGAACAATTAAATCAAGTTAATAACATTCTGTCATCGACACGATATGAAGAAATAACCTGAGAATATGAGAGGAGACCTGAGTGCCACATTATACGTTAATGACGTCATTATAAAAATCGACTTGGAAGTTAAATAGAAATGTTCGTAGCTCATCAGAAAAATAAATACGATACAATTTCAATCTTTTATTCTCCATAAACTTTACGTGACTAAATTACTTATTAGAAATTTATTTTATTTTCGCCTTGCCACAATTTTGCGATTGTTTCTGTCACTTTGAAAATGCCAACCATGGCCATTAGACTAAATTAATACTATAAGGTACCACCAACATCGAGCCATACTAAAGCCATGAAAATAGAGTCGATTACAGTTCACATTATTCTTTCGAAGCTTAACATTGGACAATTTAAAAAATACACATTAATATAGTAAATATCACAAAAAACTTAAGATGGAACCTCAATTTAGAAATTGACAAAATCTACGCATTACACGAACAATTTATCGTCAATTTAACTAATAGCATCTACAATGCGATTCAACTAAGAATAGGAACGTCAATGACCTCGATCTGTCAACTGTAACTTGAAAAATACACCTTGCAAAGAAAGTTTGTTGTTATTCGTTTTTGTTAAATTTGTTGTTAGCTGTTTTTATTATTTGTTTTTGTTATATCTCATTGATTTTACTCCAAAATGAGTAAATGAGGCGCTGTTTTGATAAAACGTCACAATATGGCGCAAGGTCATTCCTATTCTTAGTTGAATCGCATTGTAATAAAATTAACGCCATACTACATGTGCTCCTCCATCAAAAAAAAATAGCTATATAGGCCTACCGTATCTGAAACGGTCCCTGCGGTCGGTGCGGGAGGAGTGTTGAAACTAGACTGAGCTCTTGCGAAGTCGCGACATGTCACCATACCCCCCCCCCCCCCCCCCCTCCCGGACACCGCTGATTCCTCAGGCACTGTCTCAATTAAGGGGGAAGCGCTAATGTAGCCCGCGAAATTCAAATTTTCTGACGATTTTTGCAATTTGCAACTCAGTGTCTGGGTGTATGTTGACTAAAGTATGATTCGCGACCGTAACAAATATGTATTTATTTGCAGAATTATAATCATTGGAATCAGTAAAACAACTCCTTATGTTAGTATAATCCTCAAATGTTAAGATTTTATGAAACAATCATTCTTAGAATTACTTGGTCTTAGAGAGATGTTATACAGGGTGTTTGACGCATGGACCGACACAATTTTTTGGGGGATTGGAGAGGTCATTTGCTCGGTTTCACCCAAAGATCCTATGTCCCAAGTATCACGGTAATTGAGATAAGTTTTTTTAAAGTTTTTTCTTTGAATTATCCGAAATGTCGCCTTTAAATCGTCATTACTTTTATGTTTATGGTTGTAATTGAACCGAATAACTTTTATTATAGTATGCAATGTATTGCTATTCTAAATACAATATTATTTGATGCAATTGATCTGCAGAAAATGACTTATGTGATTCCAAAGACATAAATCTGTGTAAATGTATAAAAAATTACAAACTCTAAATTCATTTAAATAAAAACTAAAAGCTATTTTGAACTTAGCTTTATTTTAAAAAGTTCTCTAGTTTATACTCTTTACAACGGTATGTTACATGTCATCGAAATTTCTCATTATGTGGTCAAAATTAATTATACTAGTTTGTCGGGGCGGCCAATTACGCACCCCAAAAATTGAACCAGTTTAAACAATGCAGTCAACGTTAGCAGGTAAAAAGTCTGTCTCCTTCATGCGCATGTAAAATGACTGTTTTTGATTGTTTTGTCATTGGATTGGAAGTTCGTGACGTGACCAGGTTCAGTCGAGATTTGACTATCTTTGCTGAAGTGCCTGTGCGTTTCACGTTGTTCTCTTCGTAGTTGAGTTTTCTTGTTGAGTTTTCTTGTTGAATCTTGTTTTCGTTAAATCTGTGAACTGTTTTTCGTTGTTCGTCTTGGCTATTGTCGTTACAATGCCTAACTTTAGTAACGAAGAGTATGTTGATATGTTGCTGGCGTATGGCAGCGCTAAATGCAATGCTCATGAAGTGCGAAGAAATTACCAGTAGCGCTATCTTGATCGACCTTTGCCGCACTACGAGACCTTCTCAACAGCCTATCGACGTCTGCGGGAGACCGGGAATTTGCATTATCAAGAGCTTCGAGTGAATGTTAGTCGAAATAAGAAATAGGTGCCGTGCCTGTCTACGGAGTAGAGGAGGACACTTTGAACCAATTTTGAAATTGAAATTCTTGATAAAAACATTTTATCTTATCTCATCAGTATTTCTATATCCTGATCCTGACAACTAGTACCTCTTATTTGGACTACTTAATGAATCATTTCGATGACATGTATCATACCGTTGGAAAGGGTATAAACTAGAGAAGTTTTTAAAATAAAGCTAAGTTCAAAATAGCTTTTAGTTTTTATTTAAATGAATTTAGAAGTTGTAATTTTTTATACATTTACACAGATTTATGACTTTGGGGTCACAAAAGTAATTTTCTACAGATTAATTGCATCAAATAATAATGTATTTAGAATAGCAATTCATTGCATACTATAATAAAAGTTATTCTGTTCTATTACAACCATAAACATAAAAGTAATGACGATTTAAAGGCGACATTTCGGATAATTCAAAGAAAAAACTAAAAAAACTTATCCCAATTACCGTGACACTTGGGACATTGGGTCTTTGGGTGAAACCGAGCAAATGACCTCCCCAATCCCCCAAAAATTTGTGTCGGTCCATGCACCAAACACCCTGTATAACACCTTATGTACCATATTCTGGCAAATAAATAATTTTGATTTGATTTGATTTGAGGGGTCTAGTAGGTATTTGTATGTCGTTGCTGAGATTTACTGGGACTATTTTTAGACTTGAATTTGGACAAATCGCGGCTTTATCGCCGGACTGCCATCTGCAGTCGCAAGGCCTCTGGCACTCCGTCGTGAAGTCTGCTACCGTAGTGGTATAGGCATTCAATACGGTAATTTGAACTTAGATTGTGGAAAATTTAAATTTCGCGGGATACCCTGGCGGTTTCGCCATATGCGGTAGGCCTGTGGTCTAGTTATAATTCTAAACCCTAATGTAGCTTGATCAGGTTTCCGCTGTTCGATACTACATAGTTTTCTCTCACATGATCGTGAGTATACACCAGCCTCTCAATGTACTTCTCGTCTGCCGTGAGCTTAACCTTCGCTTTGCAGCCGCAGGAAACTCTTTGGGAACAGTACCAGTTCAGTCTGGTGGACTTGCTGTAGGTGTAACCGTCTAATAGCATTACAATCCCGGTACGGTAGTTCACGAATGTTGGTCGAACTGGAAGTAAAACGAAATAAAAAAGACGATGGCAAAATGTTATAAGACCCATCTTTCTGGATCGATATACAGAGTATATTTTTTATTTGGGACAGTATGAGGAAATCCCAACTCATAGGAGATATATGGGGAAACTGCATAAGGAGCCATTCGTTTTTTTTTTCTTGATAACAAATTTTGGCATAGTGCGTTTTCTGGTCAAGTGCGAGCTGTTCATAAAATTTAGTAAAATTGATCATTTTTTTAATACGGTTCGACTGTTCCATGTAGGGATCATTTCATAGTATCGGATAGGATAAATAAAATGTGGATAGCAGAAGTTGGGCAATTTTAATAAAATATTGTTTTATTTTTTTTTTAATATTGATCGACTCATTGTCACGTTAAGGATCATTTCATTGTATGAGAAGAAAAAAAAAACTGTTTTATTTATTTGAAGTAGGTAGGTATGGATAACTCGCACTTGACCAAAAAATTATTAAGTATGCCAAAAATTATTTCATGAAGAATAACTAATGGTACCAACTTAGGACAGTTTCCCATATCTCCTACATATTAGGATTAGAATTTCCTCATACTGTCCCAGTTAAAAAATACACTTTGCATAGACCTATGCAAAGTGTATTTTTTAACTGGGAACTGTGTACATGAGTGACCACTCATGTACACAGTTTGACAACGTACAACCGTATGGTCGTTCATCTTCGGAAAAACCAAAATATAGCGAATAAAATGTGACTATCGACCAATAGAAATTGATTTATATTTCCACCTAAATTATTATAGATTGACGCACTAATTCCGTCACTCCCTTATTGGACCAGTCACATTTAATTCGGCAAAGTACGGTTTTTCCGAAAATAAACGATGGAACCCTTGAACGTTGTCAAACCGTACTCGAATATAGGAAAGTGGTTTTGAAATCACAGCAAAAAGATCAATGTTTCAAAAGCATGGCATTTTTTTTTTTGAATTTCCAAAGTAAATTGTTTTGGTTGAACCGTGTAATGTCACCATTAGCTTAGCCGTCGCATTGCAACAAAATTATTGGAAATTCTGCTAAATACGCACCTTTTTCAGTTGGGTAGAAAACAACAACTGGAAAAAAAAATAACGCGTTTAGTAACCGTTACACCTTTAATCAGTTTTCAGTTCTGGTTTAATGCTGAGGCCATTGAAGCCGGTTTGGCGTAAAAAAAGGTGTAGGTATAAGCAGAATAATAACGAACTGCCACCACAGCGTCGCCGCTGTACTGACGATGCGTGGTCATCTTACCTCGCCAACTCTCACACAAGAGGTAGTCCTTTCGCTACCTTTTTAATGCTACACTTTCGCGATAACGCGAACTACACTTCGCACGGTCTCTGTTGCACAGCGGGACGTCGAGCGGTGTGCGAAAAAGAGCGGGCAAAGTATAGTTCAAGTTATCGCGACAGTGTAGCCGTATCACTGTGACACATGAGAGACAATTCAATTTCTATTGTTTTTTTTTAATTTTTTAATCTTTAGGAGATACCCCCCAGTTAAGGGGCTTAGATTACCTTAAGAATGTAATATAAAGAAATCAAAACGATGCATTGATGATTTAGGTGCATTTAAGGGAAAAAATTCAAACAAAAAAAAACTATTTTATGTCACAAATGATTAAAAACGTGACTAAGCTTGTTTATTTTGTGTTTCTTCGCTAAATGTGATGATAATGATGAAGTCGAATCTTTGCATTTCAACACCATTTGTCATAATTTACATTTAGCACAACATATTTATCTTCGGTTTTGACAAAAAAAAAAAAATATCAGTTATCTCCTTATCTGCTGTAAATAGAAGGAAGAATTGTGCAAAGAAAAGAATAGTGTTGATGGCAATCGCTGGACTCGCCTCGCCTCCTATTACATGGGACTTAAACATAACTGGTGAGATGTGGGTGTACTATTATCACATGCAGAACAGCATAGCGTAGCAATCTCTTTTAGTAAAGCTAGTATTTGTTTTACAAAATCTTGTTGTTTTAAAAAATCAATATGGGAACAGGGGTAAAGATATATAGATACAGTCAACAACTAACACGTAAAGTTGGCTGTTAAACAATTTTTTTGTGTTCTTTTCAGCTCCATATGCAACAGGTTATGCTGCCCAATACATTAATAGGTAAGTTATGGTACAGTTACAAAGAAAAACATTATTTGATATTGTATTTATTGTAGTGCTGTGGACGTAATTGACGAGGTGTTATAAAATGGGAAAAGGATTTAGAACTGCACCAAATAAAATATTCAGTCAAAATACTTGGCATACAAATATTTATTTATACATTAAATTAGTAAATAAACAGTGTGGTCATCAAACATTTAAAAAAAATCTAAATTCTAAATGAAAATAACAAATTAAATATGTTATTCTTGATTGCTTACATATTATGTATCATAAATACTTGTTCACTTACCTATAAACTTGTTGTTAATACAAAATCCTGTTAAGAAAACGCAAAAAAAAAGAAATGAAACATCATGTTACCGCAGCCAATAATTATTGTATAATCTTACAAAATTAAAGGTCTGTGACCAAATAATAACGGGTTACCTAGAGAAATATACACGTACACACAGGTATTAAACCATAAATGGACAGTAACTTCTATCTTCAAACTGTAAGTAAATAGTGTCAAACCAAAGATATTTTTTAAATTTCTAGGCACTGTAACTATAACATGCACTTATTCTTATAGCAAACCTTCATGTAAGTTTGTAATCATTGTAAATACTGTTATTTTATACTAGATCTTCACCAAACTGGTGATTTCTCAGAGGTATATATGAAAGGAGTTTTTTGACAACTTCCAATTCCTATTACTACGTACTTACCGTTTCCAGCAAACTCCGGTTCCCACCGACACATCACAATATCACTATCATCACAGCTTAAAAAGGACACTATCACATAGCTCACTTGATTTCGATTTAATTCACAATTACCCATAGAATAACACAAAACATTTTGAGGTTAGAATCACTGACGAACAAAATAACTCGTTTACGAACATACAGTTTTTATATTATCCATATTATATTATTTGGGGTATAAAATATGTTTTGGGGTGTCTCAAAACAGTAAAATCGCGTTAAAAATAAACAATCTTTTATTATTTGTTTTGACATTTGACAGTAGCAAAATGTTTACGAACGAACTATGGCGCCGGGCGCGTTCCATTTCCACACTTCATCCTCTGTTACTTTGTTGGTTGTCAGTACAAAAACGCATTTCTTTTGTTCGTTCAACCTGAAGATCCACTAGATAATCGTAATTATCGTTTATTCGTTTTAGTTTTACATACATAAATTCACATATAATTATTTAAACAAGTAGATACTTTTTCTTTATGAAAATTAACTTTTGGTAAAGCCACAGAGGACTTGGTTCATCATCATCGTTTCAGCCGAGTCAAAAGACGTCCACTGTCGGACATAGGTAGCTACACAGAGTTAGAGGACTAGGGAATTACAGTCAACCTCAAAAAGATGTAAACACGAACAAGAAGGCATTTTAATATAAGTAAACACTTATGTTAACCTTATATTAGCCGTTGTTCAATAACGAGGTAAAGAATTAAAAGCTCCACTGTACAATCAGGACGGCAGATTTGGAGGTTCTTTATGAACTCTTTTCTATTTTTTGCAAGTAGAACTCTCTGCGAACACTTGTGGTGAACCATGTAATTTCTACTATGTAAATACTCTTTTACTGCTACCATTGACGCGTGTCAAATTGTCAAAATAATACATTTCGATTTCCCTTGTCACATAGATTTTCACGTTTTTTTATTCACTTATTTCAACTTTCCATTTAGCACTACGCTAAATACTTTTACAGATACAGGACGACGCGCGACGCCACATAGGTTTCGAGAAAAAAAAATTCTAAAGTTTTAATAATTTACAACATAATTACGTATACGTAATCAAATTGAAATAGTTTGCCACAGGTATTGTATGAATTACAGCAATAAGAGAACTTAGGACGCAAGAGCGAGCTAAGGGAGCTCGGGACTTGGGACACCCCGACTAGGACAGATTAGGTTCGAAGGGGATGGCGGGGGGTCTAGTGAGTGAGCAAAGCGAGCGAACAAAGACGCCGTGATCGCTTTCGTGCTATTTTATTATATTTTATACCATAGCCTGAAAACGGAAACACGCGAAACGGAACTCTGTCGAATACACCTTATTACTGTAATGTCTACCTCTTAGTAATTTCTACCCAAAACAAACGATATTACTTTCAAACTAAAACTACATATGATTTTTTTATGATTTTTTTGTTTGAACAAACTATTTTATTATCGATTTATATCCGTGATTTTTGTCAAATACATGTTCATACTTTAGTTACTGAAAATAAATATTCCCTATGAAGCCGTACGGAACGGCATGCGGCGAAAACGAACCGCCCAGTCGCACAAGGTCACCAGCACTTGCCGTCACCTTATGAATAATAGCTGTGCCCCGCGCCTTCGTTCGCGTGGAAGTCGTAAGATAATATACTAAAATAAAATAACAGCCACATTTTAAAACTCCCTCCTACCCCGACCTGTCGCGTTCCATCGCCCGCCCGCGCTATTAGTTCGTTTTCGCTTAGTGTTCTTTCTGACTTTTTCTTTTTGCTCGGCTCCTAATTGTCGCAGCATAATGTTAAATAGCCTATAACTATCCTCGAGAATTGGTCTACCAAATGCAACAAGAATTTTTCAAATTCGACATTTTGTTCACAATTTCATGGAACCCTAATTATTTTTCAAAAATAGTAGTAGGTCCCCTTAGTTACTCCCCGTAACATCAGCTATCTGCCAGTGTAAGACCCGTCAAAATCGGTCTAGCCGTTTCGGAGATTTGCCAGAACAAACAGACAGACAGACAATAATTGCAAAACTTGCTTTTTGTTGTAAATATCGTACTTAAGTATATATATACTTTCATATGCATTTAGTAAAAAGTTGTTATTTGGACATTACAAACAGACACTTCAATTTTATTTATTTGTAATTTTTTATTAATATGATAAAGCAAAAAATACGTGTCTAATATTTTGTTATTATCTGACTGACGGACTAAATAGATTTTTTTTAACCCAGGCATCATCCATATTCTTATGACCCAATGATTTCTAATGTTTCATAATTATAAATATTACTAACAATAAGTACCTAACAATAATTTACGTTTTGTTGACACATTGATTTTATGTGTTTACGATATTATTTTGTTTTTCGAAACAAAAGTATGAATGATTTTTATTTAGCCTCTTTTATTGATAATTTAATTAAATCCTTTTACTCTCTTATCAAACTTGCATTGTTACATTACACGCGAATGCTCCCGGTGGTAAGTGACCACCATTAAAAGGTTAACGTCTGGAACGTGGGATCAAATCAAAAGCATGAATATATTTTTATTAAATTCTTTATTGAAATCGACCAAACCATAGTCTCTCACCTTTTTTGCGCTGCACAAGTTTTGAGGCGACTGGACACGTTTTAAAACACAAAATATCGTAATAAAACAATTAACCCTTTAGTAGTGTCGCTGACACAAACCTAAAGCGTGTTTGTTTCGCTGTTGGGTGCCGCTAGCCCACGCGACTTATTTGTCGCAGACTTCATGAAAAAAGAGATAAGAGGTGGCAAGAAAGAGTTAAACATGCAAAACATTGAAATATAAATATGTCTAAATTGGATGAATCTATACCTATACAATCAGAATTAATTTAAATAACTTTCATGATTTAGGGCTGATTTAACCAAAGTCAGATATCTTTTATCCGTGGAATAAAATTGACGTCTGACAGTTGTTGTATGGAAAATCAGTCAAAAATTTTAAATTTATTCGCTGGATTAGACATATACTAGGTATAAAAGTTTGGTCGAATTCGCCCTTATTTGTATTTCAAACTCGAACCCAAAAACAAATGACACATCACTGACGTCATGCATGAAATTAAAAAGCAAAATTATGTACCTACTTGCATACTTTTTTTCTTGTTCTTCTTTTAAACAAAGTTAGAGAGGTCATGATTGACGGTTGAAAAGATTTTTTGACTCTAGCTGTTTTATTATAGTTATTCCTAGATTTCTCTCTGATAATCAACATTTTTCCCTTCACATTTGTAGGTATGGACGCCAGCACATCAATCTGTCAAATTTCTTTAATAGATTTTCGACTTTATTGCTAAAGCATTAGGTTCAAGGTTGATTGGGGAAATTGGACAGTTTCGGGTAGCTTGATGTGCTGGCATCTGTACATTAGGCTGAAGTTCTATTTGATCACAAGGCAAGTTTGTTCTCAACAATCTAGACATCAATCATTCTGACGGACTGTACTCTAAGCCTGCAACGGGTGCTGTTCTATAATGTAACATAGCCATACTATAATCAGTATTACTGTCTCTACATTTGCGCATGATGTTTTTAACAATACCTACTGCCTTTTCTGCCATTCCATTAGACTGTGCATAGTTTGGACTTGAATGTATCAATTTTATATCCAATGAGTTTGCATATTGTCTGAACACATAAACATGACTGTCTCGTTGGTCTAGTGGTCGCAAGCGCTACTGCTGAGCATAAGGTCCTGGGTTCGATTCCCAGGTCGGGCAAAGTGTTATTGGGTTTTTCTATCTGGAATTTCTCAGTAGCAGCCCGGAGTCTGGATTTGTGTCCGGTAGATGGCAATAGGATCGCCCCCTATTACATGGGACCTAAACATAACTGGTGAAATGTGGGTGTACTATAGGTACACCTCTGCCTAACCCTTCGGGGAAACAAGGCGTGATGTTATGTTGTTTTTTACATAACTATTAAAAGGCATGTTATCACTAACTATGTATTTTGGAAAGCTATGTGTAGCAAATATGAATTTTAGCTCTTTTATTACACTGTCTGCAGTTTTACCATACAACTTTTGTACTTCTATCCACTTTGAATAGTAATCAATTACTACTAAATAGTCCTTTTTCCCAAAATTACAAATTAATATCCATTCCTACCGTTACAAAGGGTAATTCAGGAATTTCATGAGACATGAGAGGCTGTTTTGTATTTGATGGTCTGTATTTTTCACATGTCTGACACAATAAAACAAACATTACATTTTAGGCCCTGGTAGATATTTTATTTCAAAGTCATATTTTAAAAGTTTGAGAACCATGCGTTGTAATCTTGCAGAGATTTTATTTATGTCTTTATTCTTAACACATGTGCATCCAATATTTTCTTGTTCCCCCAACCCACCCCGTCGCATCGCATCGACTGCCCGCGCTGTTACTTCGTTTTTGCTTAGCGCTCGTTCTTTTTGCTCGGTTCTAAGGGTCCTAGCGCAATGGTTCATAACCTATAGCCTTCCTCAAGAATGGGGCTATTAAATGCAAAAAGAATTTTTGAAATCCGACTGGAAGTGACAGAGTTTAACGCGTTGAAATAGTCGATTAAAAATAAAATGTGTAGGTAACTAGTAGTTACCTACACATTTTATTTTTAACTAACTACTAGACAGCGCATTTTTCTTACTTTCGTAATTTCTAAACGAAAGGTTCGATTCGAATAATTTAAAAATGAATTTACATGTAAGTACTTGTCATTTTTCTTACTTTCGTAATTTCTAAACGAAAGGTTCGATTCGAATAATTTAAAAATGAATTTACATGTAAGTACTTGTGGCGATTTATACATCGTCCACCTGAATGATCGGAGGGACATCACTACGATAGTGACACATCACTACGGGTTCTCTGACAGGAATGTCAGAGATTTTCCATCGGGGTTGCGCTATTATTTAATCCCTTGCCTATATTCTAAATCCTCGCTTTCCTGATTGATTAAACATCATTACTTCGAGATTTAGTTTTATTTCATATATTCGGGAGCAGCTAATTCTCCCACATACTTAATCAACCTTGATTAAGAAACTGTTTATTTGGATAAGAATTAGTACCATATTTATGAATACACCTTCGTAAATAATGAAATATTTTATAACCTTTGTTACCATTAAAAAACATAAATGCTATCGCGGACTTTTTTTAGAACTTTTTAGAGGAACGATTCCGTCATACTTTTACATCCTATTGGCCGTATCGTGCTGTTATATAGCCTTTCTCGGTAAATGGGCTATCCAACACTGAAAGAAATTTTCAATTCGAACCAGTAGCTCCTGAAATTAGCGCGTTCAACTAAACAAACAAACGAACTCTTCAGCTTTATAATATTATAAAGTATAGAGTTTGGCCAGCGAAAGCTAACCACGAATTATTTTCAAAAATTTTAGTTTATTAGGCAATATTTTAGGAGTGTCAAAATTGTCACATTGACGTTTCGTACTTGAGTCATCTTGTGTTTACATGCATCATATTTTCGTTCACGGACGCCAGCACATCAAGCTACCCGAAACTGTCAAATTTTCGCAATCAACCTTGAACCTAATACTTTAGCAATAAAGTCGAAATTCTATTAAAGAAATTTGACAGATTGTAGTAGCTTGATGTGCTGGCGTCTGTACATTAGAACTATAAAGTTAAAAAATCGTGGCAAGGACCTTCAACAAGTGGTGTCACTAGCTACTAATATATCGTTAGGAAAAAGACATATTATTGTGCATGCAAGATCGCAAGAAGGGTTTGTGCCAGGTGCATTATTGGTATGCAGCACAAAATCCAAATCGGCTGACTACCATGATGATATGAATGCTACCAACTTAATGAAATGGTTCGACGAAATGTTGATACCAAATTTCACTAAACCTAGTGTACTTGTGATGGACAGAGCAAGCTACCATGTGAAACAAGTAAACAAACCCCCTACTATGTCTATTTATAAAGCTAATCTCCGAATATGGCTTCAAGAGAATAATATTAATTTTGAAGAATATCATACCAAAGCTGAATTAATGTATTTGGTGAAAGATAAAGAACCTGCAGCTGTTTACAAAGCAGAAGTACTTCTAAAAAAACACAGTCATACCCACAATCACGAAATTATGTTGCAGCCACCGTATCATTGTGAGCTCAATGCAATTGAACTTTTATGGAGTCAGGCGAAGAGAAAAGTAGCAAGCAAAAATATAGGAATACTAGGCTCTGAAATGCAAAATTTCATAAAATAATGTTTTCTATCCATAACTGCTGATGACTGGAAGAAGTACACTGATCATGTACTAAATGTTGAACATCAGTACAAATTAAGGGACTGTATTGTTGAAAACGAACTTGAACGATTCGTGATACCTACATGTTGGGGACAGTAACAGTAGCAGCGAAGAAAGCAATGAAGCTGATTCAATATTATTAGGTGTAGAGTTTTTGGAATCCAATTTCGACTATCACTCATAATCCCTATGTTTTGCTTTGATTTTATTGTGTCATCCTCATCACATCAGTGGTCTCTATTCCATTAAATAAATGTATACTATTACCTTTTTGTTTAATTCAACCTTTTCTGTATAAGGCTGTGCTAGGAAACTTGAGCTGTGAACTTCAATGTGCAGAAGTTAAAATGCCAAGCTAGTTTCGTTTAGAGCTTAACTTTGGTACCGATAATGATCATCCTCACGGCGAAATATTGTGACGCTAACTTGCTTATCCACCATTGCGCGAATACATAATGGTGGGTTAACAGTTCCAAGTAAATATCAAGGGTAATACGGTTATTACGATCTAAGTATATAAATATGAAATACTGATCTAAATATCGCATAATATGTCTTGAATAATAAATAATATCAACTCCGTTTAATCAGTGTATAGCCAGTGTTGACAGGTCTTGATTTTTTTAAGTTCCCGCCTTTTTTCTTCAGACTCTTGATAAATAAGATAATGTACCTAAGCTATTTCAAGTTCCGTGAATAGGACGCCCCGTCCTGTGACGTCTTCCTTGAACCAGTAACCGTCACATTAAATTGTAGTCTTTGGACCACAGAACGTAATATACTTTGGACCATCACTGGTTCAAGAAAGACGTGACGGGATGGCCTCCGGCTCCACAGACTAATGGAACTAAAACTACTAACTAATTTTATCCAGGATAGTATACTTATTAGTCTGAGAGGCTCCGGTGAAACGTCAGACGTTTCAACTTTTCAAGTTTGACATTTCATCGACGCTTCAACATAACCTAAAAATATTCCTTGTTTATTTTGTTTTATAATTAGTTTTCTGTTTTATTTTGATGTTGTTTATTGAATTTAAAATGTTTGTGTACGTAAATGAATCAAATTCAGTGGTAAGGTACATGCCTATATGTGAATATTTCTGTGAAATACCGTTACATAAAAATCTTAATTGGACCAATTTGTTGATTACACTTTTTTCCAATTTCTTGATAATGTTATGTTTATGTTAACTTTCATGTGATTTTATATGAAATATGAATGATGTATAAGTGTGCAGTGTGGTTAATATATTCATTTGAAGTGAATTAAGTGCGTTGTGAGAGTGAACACTTTCGGCGAGACATTGATAACAGGTACATGTTTCTTTATTTTCCCATAATGTACAACGTAATGTAATTCTCAAATAAATGACCTATTTCAGTTAATAGTATATATGCATTCATTAAATCTGTATAGCTAATCAAAAGGATTTATAATAAAAAAGCCCTCCAAAAAGTTTAGAACCAAACAGTGTTTATTTCTTGCCAACATTTAGTTACTATAAGCTGTATTATTATCACTCAAGCCTGAGTGATAGTCATTCTTAATAATTTACAGATTAAATAAGATAAGATGACCAAGTTTGAATGCATTATTTGCCACATTTTTGCCGGAAGGTCAACATAAATTTTATGATAACTATGGTTGAAGATAGGCTGTCTCTCTATTGAATAAATGCCCTGTTGTATGTTACGCACATCTTTTCTGGATGACCTTAAATAATACATTAATTTAGTTTATTTGTAACATGTTACTAGTTTATTAAAAAGTTCTTTCCATATTATTTGTAATGGATGTGTATAAAACAATGTATGGAAAATTGTTATATATAAAACATATGTACCAAATGAATATAATTAAAAATGTTTATTTTTATTTTTAGGTAAGTCTTAAATGCTTCAAAAAGCCAAATCAGCATGGAATCGGTAAGTGCTTGATTATATTTCTGTTTTAAGGGCCGTTGCCTGACAGTAATCTATGTTTGCTCTTTTAAAAATACATAATTAACAAAGTACTTACTTAATTTTGTGTTTTTTTTAACTCTTGCTTCAAGATGTAGGTTTTATTTGTTTTTATTTAGAGTTATAAAACCAATTGATTTTATTTAATGAGGTAGCTAAGCTACATACAATTAACAATCACAAAATAATTGAAACCATTAAAGTTGTTTGACATATTTATGCTACATATTATTATGTAATCTACAAAATTTATGCATGTAAGTAAACTTTTATTCAACCTTGCAAGTGTTTTAATGAGCTAAAATTATAAAACTTAACTTGTGTTCTTTATTGTTAAGTTTATTTTGGTGCTTACCTATTAAGAATCATCAGGATTCAGCAACTGCTTTTTAGTAATGACTAGAATAATTATCTTCATCTGCCTAGCCTTTTCCCAACTATATTGGGGTCAGCATTTAGTCAAACCGAATTGCAGCTGAATACCAGTGTTCTACACGGAGCGACTGCCTATCTGACCCCCACAACCCAGTTACTGGGTAATGCGATACCCCTTGGTAAGACTGGTTGTTAGACTTTCAAGCTTCTGACGACCCGTAACGACTGTCGAAGATACACAAATGACAGCCGGGACCAATGGCTTAACATGCTTTCTGAGGCATGGAGGGGTCTTGATATGTAAAGATGGTCACCCATCCACGGACCAACCGCGCCAAGCGTAACTTAACCTGATCGATCGACCTGTTATTTCTTAGGCACAAGCCCCTTAATGACTAAAATAATTAAATGGCTAATAATTATGTCGGCTATTTTATAGCCTTATTTCAGTTAAAAATCTGCCTTCCTTTAACTAGAAAGCCGTTAACCCTCAAATGGTCAATTTTTACTTTTTAATAGAAAGTGATAGAGTTCAAAATTCTCTAAGGTGTACTGGGTGTACAACCACCCCTTAATAAAGGTTGCGGCTGTACATGAATATATGGTAAATTAAAAGAACCTAAACTAAGACCTATAAGCCCTACAGTCCCTACGACCCTAAGCCCTATAAGCCCTACAGCCCTAACCTACCATATAATTTGTAATAGATAAATATATAAATAAGTACAGGATGTCTGCACCAAGAGACCTAAGGTAACAGACGGATAGTGGTTAGGAATTCCAGGTGAGGGTGAAGGGTAAACTCACTGCCAGTCCAGCAGACTCACAGGACTGATCAGAGATGGCTAAAGGTGTCTTGGCCACAGTGAGGGGTAATGAGACAAGAATAAATTCTAATCTGATTTATTTTACAAATATTACAGCTTATATACTACTTTTTCTTAATACACACAAATGTACAAATATCTTAGTATTCTATGCGTGTAATATGCAACTATGACAATATTTGAAGTAGGCCGCGCGTCCACCGGCGAAGTGCTGAATCAATGGTCAAAGGTAGCATTGAACACTGGGGTAATTCCGACAGGAATTTTTACGAGATGTCTAGAGGTCTACATTTCGGTTAGTTATGTAAAGTAGTTTCATATTTACTGCCATTAATAAGCGACTTCTGTTAACTTAATGAAAAGATTTAACCAATGGATATATTAGATTCATAAATATGTAGTTGGATTCACTAGATAGAGCATTTTGAATTTTTGAATTATAATTTTTTGGTTTACGGGAAATTACGAACTATCTTGGGGTTATTCCGAAATTATTTAAACGTCGACTTTATTGTACTTTGACCAAAGGTTTACATTTATTTTTCAATCGTATTTACCCCTTACAAAAAATATCATGAGTTGTAATAGTATCGCCAATATCATTTCTTATAGTTTTGTATTTCGGAATTACTCCAAGAAGAGAATTTTATGGATTTTCGGAATATACCCTTTTTTGGAATTACCCCAGTGCACCTTATCTAAATAGTTCCAGAGATATGAACATTTTTTAGGCTGTTAAGGATTCTTTAGGATTAACAGTATGAAATATCAATTAATGTGTCCAACAATCATTAACCTGAATATCATAGCTTTTAAGAAACAACGATTTCCGCGTTTTTTTGCCATTTTCTCAGAAATAACTTTCTGGGCTTAACGGCCTTCTAGTTGAAGGATGGCAGAAATCTATTATTTACATTAATTAAAGTCTAAAATATTAAATAACTCAAATATTTTTTATATAATGTTGTTTTAAAAAAATCCTGTAAAAAAGGTTATTTTTTGCAAAAATAAATCTTTTCAAAAGACAAATTTTAGCTCTACCACTGGCTAAGTTATGTATGAACATCAGTATATCAGAACGTCATCAATGTAAGCGATTGAATGAATTAATACATAATTATTATTATTTTAACTAGTTGAAAAACGCCTCCACCAAAGGTAATAAAAGTTACGTGAAACTGCGTCACGGGTAAAAGAATCGACGTAGGTAAATATGGGAGAAAATGTATCACAAGCAGTACTTATAGAAAAGGCCTTTTTTAGCAGTTTGCCCTTCTGGATTTTATTGGACTGGACAATATGGCCCTCTATGATAGCGATGGTTAGGAACCCAACACTCATTGTAGTAGTGTGGGCTAAAAATAATAAATGTCTAAACTTTCTAGTATTTTATTTATAAACAGTTCTTGGCAGGGTTTGCAAAAACGAAAACTTTCTAAAGAAGGTACAACATCAGACATGAGTGAGTATTAATGGGGGCATTCAAGTATTACGTAAGCAGAATTTTACAATTTTTAATTCCCTCCCCCTCCCCCTAGTCAGCAAAATTAAGCAAAGCCCTTACCCTCCCCCCCCCCCTTCGTACATTTTAACATTTTTCAAAAAACTATCTTTTAACATTCTTAAAAATTTGGTCCCGTGTGAGCGAGAGAGGTGACTAAATGCGACAGCTCTCTTAATTAATCACAAAACACCGCGTCGGAGCTGCTGACATATCTTTGAGGCGCGCGTGGAACACAACGCGCCGTCGACTCGGGCCTGGTCCTTACCGGACGGCGAGCTACCCATTGCTCGCCGTCCGCAAGCCCGCGCCTACGGTGGTCGGGAATCGGCTGCCAATTCCGTGGCGGCGGGGCGCGAGGGCGCAAAACTTGCCTCTCCCTCACGCGTCCCGCCTCCTCCTTTGCGAGCATTACTGCTTCGCAGAAGGAGGTAATGGCTTCCCATGTACTCTCGCTCTGTACCATGGCCTGGACCAGGGTCGGACGCGAGAGATCATCGCCGCCGATCGCTTCCGCGAGGACACAGCGGTGCTCCGCCCAAGCCGGGCAGACCTCCACCGTATACTCCACCGTGTCCTTCGGGCGATCCACACAGTGGTGACACCCGGGCGTTTCCTCTCGCCTTATCCGGAACAGGTACCTCCCAACCCGAAGCACCCGTGTCCGGTGAGGACCTGCGTCAGGCGGAAGGTGAGGACGCCGTGGCGCCTCTCTAGCCACTCCTCAAAGAGGGGACTTATCGCCGCAATTGTGGCGTGCCCAGCGCTGGGTTGCGACAACCGCACTCTCCATGCCGCCATGAGATCCTGCCGGAGCTCTGTCCGCCGTGCCGCGATTTCTCGCGGCAGCGGAGTTACGCCCCGGCGTTTTGCCTCCTCGCGCCACTCCCACATGTGCGCGAGGACTTTTGCCTACAGATCCCATGGCGGTAATCCGGCAAGGAGGTTCGCCGCCTAACCGGAGACCGTGTGGTATCCCCGGGCTAACCGAATGGCCATGACTCTCTGGGACGCGTTCAACCGACGGACCGGTCGCCGTCTCACGGAACGCGCCCACACCGGAGCTACGTAAAGGGCCATGGACCGCACGACCCCCGCGTAGAGCCTCCGGCAGTAGGGAATCCCTGAACACGCTTTTCGCTTTCGAGCATAGACAAAGTAAGGTTGCCATATTTGTTCAAATCAGAATCTAGGTACCTACTAAATTGTGCAGAAAAAGTAATTAAATAAGTATTGCTGACGTAATCAGCATCCAGACCCCCTGTCCCCAATGTCATCAAAATAAGCAAGGCAAATAACCTCCACCCCTATGGTGCCTACGTAATACTTGAATGGCCCCAATGTAGTTTTTCCCATTAAGTAGAAATTAACCTAGAATCAAGTTACCACTCAAACGCCGAATTTGGAACAAATGTATTTGAGAAGGCGTTTGAAAGTGGGGACTTACTTAGAGTGAGTTTTAGTGAACTGATAATACTGTTCTAAAGCCGGGTATCTACTACAGGCAACAACTGATGCGCAACAAGTTACATCCGACAACGTGACACAAGTTCACAACAGCGCGATTTTATTCAAAAGGATCAATTCATTATGGACGTTGTGCGTTATGTTTTGTAACATCAGTAATAGCTTAGTGGATTCTCGGCTTCTTTTCCCGTTGGAAATAAATTGTTAGTCTCAAAGAATCTTGGTATTAATTCGTTAAGTATTTACAGCTAAATACGTCAGAACAGCACGTGGCGCTCAACTGATATTCTTAAACGGCCTTTTATACCGTCAGCAGTGCAAAGCCAATAGGGACGGCTTTACGACTTGGTACTGTGTCATGTACGGAAGGAGCCAGTGCCCCTCTATCCTCACGACTGACGGCTCTCACAATATAACGCAAATCCGAGGCATCCACAACCATCCTAAGCCGGTGATCATCCAAACTCCGATAGGCATAATTCATAAGCACCCTAAGAAAAGAGGGAGGCCTAGGATTAGTGCACGGAATGCAATTCTGCCTTAATTTATTTTATTAAATATTTTATCTGTGGTATTGTTTTTTTACCTGTCATGCAAAACATAAAAAACGTGATATTTTGCATTGAAACTGTTCCTATTACTACCGTGTCGTGTATCTCCTTGCTCTCGGCTGTTTTGTCTAGTTTTGAATTATATGATTGTTTTGTTAATATGTGTTATAAAAGGTACCTAGCATAATCCATTTATGTTGGGTGTGTGCAATAACGGTCTATAAAGGGTCCCCGAAACGATCAATCGCAATTGTCAATTTTTACGTGATTGATACCTACATCACATTGGTGCGCAAATTGACCGTCTACCAAGTGCAATTGAAACGATTGTCAATAATACCACAATAACAATTGATGGCACTTGATCAATCACAATTGATCGTTTCGGGGACCCCTAACAAATGTTGGTGGCTTAAGGCTCCTTCAAACAAGCGCGACACAATGGCACCGCGTGGCTCGCGACGAGTGGTGCCTTTGTGTCGCGCCTGTTTGCAGGAGCCTTTAGCGGAATATGATCTCGATGGTAATTTTAGTATTGGCCACCGTAAGATTTCTTTTTTGTTTTATTTATTTAATTTTATTATTGCTTCACATTATATTTCAAAGTATTTTTACTTGTATAGCCAGTGAGTACAGTTAAAAAGCTTTCAAGTAGTAGGTACATGGTTTGAATGTATCTTAAACATCTCATTGTAATTAATCGAGACTACAGGGTTATTTTAAATTGGCTAGCTAATCTCCGCAGGCGCGGTGGGTATCGATATCTAAACATGATAATACCAAAAATAAATTACTTTGATGAGGTTTTTGGTGGGGTCATTGACCGCAGTTATTGTAGTAACTTGAAATATCAGTTTAAAAAGTCTGTTTTTTTTCGTGTAAATTTCACAGACGTGATGGGTATCGATGTCTAAACACGATAAAACATAAGAAAACAGTTTTTCTCAACCCGTTATTCAAGAAACAACACTAACAGCGGTCGTTGACCCCCCAAAATAAAACATCAAACCTTTTTATTTTATCATGTTTGGATATCGATACCCATCGCGTCTGCGGAGTTTAGCTAGCCAGTTTAAAATAACCCTGTATAGGTACAATAAACGAGAGAGTTCATTTTAATTAATTAACCAAAAACAAGGTCTTTTTTAAATAGGTTGTTATTATATTCGTCGTTTTAGAATTATCTTCCATTAAGGTACTTACATATGTGAACATTAATTTGCAATGTATGTAATTAAGGTGCAATGTAAGTAATATAGCTGTAACGACAATGTTACGATTTAGACATTTAGCTGATTGTGCCATTAAATGATTTTAAACTAACCAGATCTTTTATTGAAGCTTACAGATAGGTAACTATTCCTAATTTTATACCACAATATATATTATATTATGCATAATATAAGTATGCAAATGAGAAAGCACAGCATATTTGCACTTACCCGTTTTATTAAGCGAAAAAAGGTCTCAAAGGCTTAATGTCTACCACCTTTGGATCATCGATGAAGATGGGTCTTCCCTAATTGTCACCCCACAAGCATATAATAGGAAGGGTTAATTTTCGTCCTAGTTGGTATGGCAGTAGTATATTAATAAGGCAGCCAGAAGGCTAGGAAAGGTTAACGCTACATCTGGTACTAGGTAGGCCAATCTTTGGTTATCAATTTTGCCCTCCTGGGTTGTGGTGATCAGGAGTATTCACTTTGCGTGAAATTATGATATTCTGCAGCATCTGTTTCTACTGGCATCTGACACCTACTAGCTGTGTAAACGCTAAGATGGTGAATAAGAGGTCATTTATTTATCTGAGAGTATACGGTTCTTGGAGCAGAGGATAATTTGGGAGTAATTATTTTGGAGCTCACACGATAAGAAGATATGTATCTTCATAACACCCTTCAGAAGATAATAATAGTTTCGGGTATCTCATAACAGCCAATCGTCACGTTAAGCATATTTTTAATTTTGTAGATGCTTTGATCATACCTTCAAGAAACCGAAGAGGCCAAGGTATGCTGCTTTTCGGCGGCTATACTTACTCCTGGCGGAACTATAAGAAACACGGTAATTATTGGACGTGTTCCAGTCACCACAAGAAGGGCTGTAAAGCAAACGTTTCCACGAACGAAGACAAACAACCTTTTAGGGTAACGAAATATAACGACAACCATACTCACCCTCCCCCTAAAATTAAACTGCCTGCTGATATAGATTATATTTGATGTTATTCTATTGTTCAAACTTAGGATAATGGTGTTGGTTTTTTTAATTAATTTTTTAATAAATTGTATAACAATGTTTTATAAAAGCCTTTTATTAAACTTACGATTCCATCCAGAAATAAATAGAATTATGCAATGAAAACTAATTGCATTGTTCCAGAAATACACTTTATAGCGTCGAAAAAAGGGAACGAATTACTGGTATTCGAAAAGTACACTTTCGCTAGGAATTGTAAAAGCAAACACAGGGTTACTTGGGCTTGTTCGTCACGATGTTCTAAGAAGTGTAAAGCTCAAGTTACCCTTAGTAACACAGGAAGGTTTCGTGTACTGAGGGGCAAACATACTCATCCTCCTCCTGTGTTCTACGTCAATGAAAAGGGTGAATACCAGAGGCTGTCGAAAAGGCAATTGAGCATTGCAACCGATTCGTACGAAGATGATGACGACGAAGAATTTGTCGAGAAGATAGATTAGCAGGGTTTCAATTATGGTTTTTTTGTTGTTGTTGAAAGCTAACTAGTCTACCAATAAGTAAGATAAGATATATTTATTTGACATAAAAAAGTACACAGATGCAGTTAACACTTTAATTTAAGCGTGCAAATAGCCTGGTACAAAATAAATGATCAATGACACCCATGCTAGGAAATGAAAATCTGTGTTACAGGGGTCACCCATCCGTCCATTAGCGTCCATTAGGTATAGATAATAGAATAGTTAGAAATTAGTAACATTTAAGTGATATTTTAACAGACGACGTGTTGCGTGTTCCCCTTGTGCTTTTTATAAAAAAGTACTTAGGTACCTACCTGTTCGGTAACCCGTAAAGTGTTGGAGAATCATAGGTTGGTAATGTATTTATTACAATCCTATGATTCTCCAAAACTATACAATTACTTTTTTTGAAGTAATTACTTCTTTAGGCGTGTTAAGCACTTTTTGGTAGGGGAAAACCTTACGGGTTCGCCTCACCGACATGCGACATGCTCGAGTCACCGACATGCTAATTTGACGTGTTGCGCACGACTGGCGACGCGTAGCGGCCTGTGTTGTTTTAAGTTTTTTTCACATGTTAATGTTTTAAGTTTTTTTCACTTCTGTCCGCAGTATCCATGATTGTCTATTTTTTTTTACGGTTGTAACCAGTTTCTGCCAAAGAAACGTAAAATGTTGTATCAATATTGTGCCTGTGTCAATATTGAAAATTGTATTGAGACTTTAATTTTTAAGTTTATTTCATTTTTTTATTTCGCCTGCTCGGGCTGCTTGATAAAAGTTTAATTGTTTTAAAGCAACTAAGTACTTGTACCGTACTTTGGATCTCATTTATGTATTTTTAATAGCTTCCTACCTATGTAGATCGTTTGTTTTTTGTAATTTTTATACGACAGAAATTAGTCTGTCGCGTCGGCCCTATTTACTTGTTGCCTGAAACGATCTTGGTGATTTTAGTTAGCTATTTTAAAAATGTTTTTTTTTTGTTTTGTTAAAAGGTAAGTATTAAGGTAAAGTATCGTAATGATGTTGTGAATAACTATGATTATGATTGACCAAAATGTTTTAGAAGACCGTTGTTTATGTTAAAAATTTATTAAATGTCTTTATTGCAATAATACTAATCTTTATTATTTAAACCTGGACCGCTCGGCTTGCAGTTTAATTATGAAAGTGGGAATACAAAAAAGGTAGATTTAAAAAATCAAAAAACCCTACTGCGTAAAAAGTGAACTTTAAAAAAGATTGAAACAAGATATAGGTAATACTATTGTAGGGTACATACCTACCATATTATTTATTCATTTATATTATATACTTACACAACACAACACATTTATGTACAAACACATCATAATATTTATTTACATATATTTGTATCAAGAAACATAACTAACACAACATTCACATTCACCGTCATCAAATAATACAATAATATAATTACGTCTTATTATCTATGTTGGTTGATGACGGACCACCCCGTACCGTATACTACTGGACTCGCGCACGCCGAGCTACGTCATTATGACGTAGCCGGTAGACGCTCAGGTGGGAGTGAAATGCAGCGAGCGTTCGATCACCTTGCCGTGACCTTCAGTCGGATCTAGCTAACGCGACGCTCGGCTGCGCATGAGTTTCGTGACACCTTGTTTCCTTATTAATATCTATATTGTTCCAAAACTAACTTTTATAAATATGCCGTGAATATCGTGACTGTGTGTGCCTTTCGTAAATGTGACTATTCTCCTTCTGACTGTTTTCTGTGTTGTGTGTGTGTGTGTGTTGCTCAATACAACCGTGAGTACCTAGCAGATTGACTTTTATTTATTACTCTGCCTACTACACACACCTAAGCAACTATACTGGTGACCCCGACGAGGGTAGACGCAGAGGTCGCTTCCAGTATCGACCAGAAACTGCGTCTTCGTGCTTCGGTCTACAACGAATAGGCGACCAGTAGAAACGGGGCAATCGTCTGTCGCCATTACCGATTGCCCGCGGAGTTTCCCTTCTTATAGTCGCAGGACTTTATGCAACGCTTGGCCTTCTCACCGTGCGTTGAGTGATACCAGCACTCTGGGTGCTTCCGATAGCTGGAATCAGAGCGGGTTGAGGATCGCTGGCGTGAGTTGCGTCTCGTCTTTCGATTACGACTGTGCGAACGATTACGCGATCGACTGTCACGCAGCTGCACCGTCAAGTCTTTCATCGCACGTTTGAGTTCCGCGATTTCGGCTGCCATCTCACTCACGGTGGGTCCTGCTGCCGAAGTTGATGCTACGTGGCTTGATGGTGCGACGATGTCCTGGACGCGGTCTGCCAGCTCAGCCAATGCCTCCAAGGTGCTGTGAGGTTGCGATGCTAGGAGGGGCTGGATACTGCTGGGGAGTCGGCTACTCCAAATAGTGCGCACAAAGTCCTCGGGCACAGCTGGTCCGGCTAACCCCTGCAGATAGCGCAGGAACTGCGACGGCTTCCGGTCTCCCAGCTCCTCATGCATCAACAGCTGCTTCACCTTCTCCTGGGAGGCTGAGAGGCGCTTCACCAATTCGGTCTTTAGCTTGTAGTACTGGTTGGTGGTAGGAGGAGACATGATAACATCTTTCACCTCCTTTGAAATTTGAGGCTCAAGGTGTCCGACCACATAATTAAATTTCGTGACGTCATTCGTCACCCCTGCTATCTCGAACTGCGCTTCTATTTGTGCGAACCAGATGTCCGGCTCTTCTGGCCAAAATGGTGGCAACTTTATTGACACACGGTAAATGTCATGTACAGTGGAAACGCGCTTTGCTTGGCGCGGTTTTTGCTTTACGTGTTCTGCCGGTTGTGACGAAGCGGTGTGCTCGGACTCACTATCACTCATCTTAATAAAAGTGTTCTACTCGGGGTCACCAGTATAGTTGCTTAGGTGTGTGTAGTAGGCAGAGTAATAAATAAAAGTCAATCTGCTAGGTACTCACGGTTGTATTGAGCAACACACACACACACACAACACAGAAAACAGTCAGAAGGAGAATAGTCACATTTACGAAAGGCACACACAGTCACGATAGTCACGGCACATTTATAAAAGTTAGTTTTGGAAGAATATAGATATTAATAAGGAAACAAGGTGTCACGAAACTCATGCGCAGCCGAGCGTCGCGTTAGCTAGATCCGACTGAAGGTCACGGCAAGGTGATCGAACGCTCGCTGCATTTCACTCCCACCTGAGCGTCTACCGGCTACGTCATAATGACGTAGCTCGGCGTGCGCGAGTCCAGTAGTATACGGTACGGGGTGGTCCGTCATCAACCAACATAGATAATAAGACGTAATTATATTAATGTATTATTTGATGACGGTGAATGTGAATGTTGTGTTAGTTATGTTTCTTGATACAAATATATGTAAATAAATATTATGATGTGTTTGTACATAAATGTGTTGTGTTGTGTAAGTATATAATATAAATGAATAAATAATATGGTAGGTATGTACCCTACACCATAAACAATCTCATGCAGTTTGGGGGGGGGGGGGGGGTCATAATTGTTAAATGTTGGGGAGATGCCTCCGACCGCATGATATTGTTTATAGTATTTAGTTATATTGTTTTCATACTTTTTTAATTTCACTTTGGCTCAACTGTACCTTATAATCCGCGCGTGAGAAGCTCCAAATTTTTTTTTTGCGTTTAGATGTCTTCATGTAGAAGAACACTTTCGGAAAATGACACAGCCAGCAAATGCATAGTTTTCGAAAAAATAAATATTAAAGTTTCAAAAACTTAAACATAATTACGAAATGACAATTTTTGTCATGTTTTGACATTTTACCACAGATAATGAACGAATTTCACTCCTTGGTTGTTCCCTGTTCAGACAAAGTTACAGTGGATTTTAATGGTTTTTGGTAAACATGTTGTAAGTTTTTAACTTCATTTCATTTTTAACAACCGTAATGAACTCAGTTATGAAGCTTAATTAAACAAATAAAGTTTAAACTAATAATATTAAAAAAAAGTTAAATAGTTTATAATTTGTACCTACTCTTATAATTATGAATGTTGTTGTTGTTGCTTTTTATTTTTCACGTTAATGAGACCTAAGTATTATACGATTATTGAACTTTGTCACAGCGTTATTAATAGTTTTGAAAATTCAAGTGCAAATGGTTGCTTTAAATCGTTATATGTCCTAAATTGTCATTCAAAATGAAAAATTATTAGAGAAACCTAGATGATTTTCAAAGAACTATTCAATGATATCCTTGAATAGGTCTTTGAAACTTGACAATGATGTAGTTCGTCGACTTAATTTTTATTTTTCACAACATGGCATCTGGTTTTCGCCATATTGAATTTTGATTACTGTCATGCCTTGACACTCACAAGATATCGATTGACGTAATAATCTTCAAAATCGGACCACGCGTTTGGTCTCTAGAGCGCCACAAAGGAACAAACATAGGCTGATAAACACATTACCCTCCTTTCCATCCTTTCCATCGCGCAGTCGGGTAAAAAGTACCTACCCACTTACACAATTAAACTTTTGTATTAATTTTGTTTATTTCAGGTTCTAAAATATTCATCAAAGATATTAAACAACTTTTAGGGTTCAGAAAGCCCCTGAGTGCGGCAGAAAGAGTAAGAAGATATAGAGAAAGGCTAAAAAACGAACGCCCTGAAGATTACGAAAATATGAGAATAAGAAACAAAGAATTGAATAAAATAAGATACAAAAAGGTTTCAGAACTGACAGAGACAGAAGTCTTAAAACAGCGAGCCAAGTGGAGAAAACTTAAGAGAAACGAAAAGAAAAAAAAAGAAAGTTTACAACGGCAGCAGTAGCATTAAAAGACTAACGGCCGAACCCACCTATCTATCACCATTTTTGGCATACTGGAGATAGAAAAACATATCTACCTATCTATGGTTTTAACGTCCGAATAATCTATAAGAGATTATGGAATCTTACCGGCCTGACATAAGGACAGATAGAATTATACTGTCTACCATCAATAGCGATCTGTCTTTTACTGAAAATAGGTTATTGGGTTCGGCCGTAAAAGATTAGGTTCACTAGGAAACAAGTGAAACAAAAACAAAAAAAAACTACAAAAATCCAATCCAACCGGATGCAGCTGAATACGAGTATTTTACATGGAGTGACTGGAAAAAAGTACTACAAATACCCACCTAAAATTCTGTTATTCCTTCAAAAAATATTAATAAAATGAAAAATAATTACTTAAATATTTGTTTGAGTGAAACCTCACATTTTCAATAGAGTGCTACATTTAATCATCTAATGCCCATATATAATTTAAAAAAGAAACTTGATTTTCCAGCATTTGTGGTCAAGTCAACACGTGGTGAGCCAAAATTGGTTTACCGGAGTTACACGTATAACAAAAGTTATTTATCAAGAAGAGATACACAAATAAAATGGTACTGCTCTTCAAGAAACTCGAGGAGGTGCAAAGTTAACGTTGTTACTGATTTCGATAATAGAGTACTGCAAATATATGGCGATCACAATCATGGCTCCAAATATTTTCGAATTCATGATGGATTTATGTAAACAAAGGTTATGAAAATATTTTTACTGGTTAACAATGATCTCACTGTACGATGTCTAAGGGGGCTTGCATAAAGACGCAGGTTCCCAGGAAAGACAATTCATTACCGATTGGTGCGGGTAAAATAGCCCCGTATTAACTTATGCTCTCACTTAAAGATAAAGTAACAACAGGTTGAACATTGGAACCGTTACTTTCCGTAGATCAACCTGCAGCGATCTGTGCCGGAGAACCCACTGCTTTATGCAAGTACCCTAAAGGCTAATATTACACCGAGATGTCATGGCGATGGCGGGCAACTAGATCGAGCTACTAACAAAATGGATGGATGGTTGCGCAACCAAGTGGACAATAGTAAAGGCTCCCACAGACCGGCGCGACGTGACACTGGTGCAACAATTTCTATAAAAACTTCATGGAAATTGTTCTACCGGAGTCGTGTCGCGCGTCGCACCTGTCTGTGGGAGCCTTTATTATACCTAAATGATTTTATTTCTGTAAGTAGGTTTGTACACACTTTTACACGTCAATCATATTTTAAAAACTAGACGAGGTCGGCGTTTCCTATCCGACTACTCTGAGAAGAAAAGCCAAAACAAACTCAGAGGTCACAGTCTCTTTTAAAAAGTCCAGACATAATCTTGGTTAGATCATGTGAGGACCATATACTACATTGGTGTCTGAAATGGGCTTTTGAGGAAAGAACCACACAGATTTGAGTGGTTCTGTTCAGTTAGTGCACGCATTTGACAGTAATCGTGAAGCAGTAGATAGATAGTGTCGTACCCTCCCTCTAGAGCAGAGGTTCCCAGACTTTTTTTTTTCATAGACCACTTTCAAAATTTAGCTGGTTCCGGTGGACCGCCTGCAGCTACATTTCTACCATATTCCCCAAAACTCGACAAAAAATGTGAAGATAGACCCCAACGTAGATCCCCGTCGAGTCCCCCGTGGACCCCTGGGGGCTCACCTGGACCACTTTGGGAACTAAGGCTCTAGAGCTTACATTTAGCTCGTAGCGGAACAGTGGTGGCACCGCTATCGTATCGGTTGTACTGATAACTGGCATCACCAGGAAATACCTGTACCCTACGTGTATTATACATTGTTTAACATAAGTAGGTATCGATAATCTTATTTATAGCTAGCTGTGCCCCGCAACTTCGGTCGCGTGGAAGTTGTAAGATACACAATATAGGTACTAAGATAACAGCCACATTTTAATAAAACTCCCTCGTCCCCCGACCTGCCGCATTTATCGCCGGCCCGCACTATTACTTTGTTTTCGCTTAGCGTGCTTTCTGACTTTTTTTTTTCGTTTTGCTCGGTCGAGTTGTAGCGTGATAGCCTATAACCATCCTCGAGAATTGGGCTACCAAATGCAAAAAGATTTTTTAAATCCGACTGGTAGTTCCAGAGTTATTATTTTTGTTCACAGTTTCATGGGTTTTAATTTTTTTCGCGGATCCCTAATTATTTTTCTACAATTAAATTTATTTTCTATAAATAAAGTTACTCCTTATAACATCATCTAACTGCCAGTGAAAGTCCCGTCAAAAGAGGGGGGGGGGGGGAGCCGAAGATAAAAAGTTTCAGTTCTCATAAACCCACACAAAAAACTGTAGGTTTTTATTCTTATGATGTATTAAACTGGTATTAAATATAATTATGTAATGTGATGTGATATACAGTTACACACACAGGTGTACCATATTATTTGGCAATAGTAGACATTAAGAAGAGTGGTTGTTCCGAAGGGAAGCCGATAGGAATCGGGTTGTATGAAGGCTTCGCTCCTGGTACCGTATATACTTTCATAAGCATTAGTAAAAAGCTGTTATTTTGACATTACAAAGAGACACTTCAATTTTATTTATTTATATAGATGTGTTGATTTCGCGCCCGTCCACTGCTTGTTACGTACACATGGCTACTTAACAAGCTATACATTTCCAGTATAAGCTGATCTCGCATTGTATAGGATCAGCTATGGTTAGCTTATACTGGACATGTATAGCTTGATATGTAGCCGTGTGTACCTAAGAATTTGATTGTATAGAAAAAGTGGAGAGGCTCTTAATTTTAAATTAGACGTTCAAAACTAGTGACTTTTAATAAAATGGATAAATAAAATAGGTATGGACGGCAGCACATCAAGCTACTACAATCTGTCAAATTTCTTTAATAGATTTTCAACTTTATCACTAAAGCATTAGGTTCAAGGTTGATTGGGAAAATTTGACAGTTTCGGGTAGCTTGACCTGCTGGCGTCTGTACATAGAGTTCGTTATAGTAACACACCTTGTGATGTGCTGTTGGTTCTCGTGTTATTTTTACTTGGGTATGTAATTCCCTATTTTAATGATGTAAGTGGAGGTAATATCTTCGTCTGTAGGTACTTACCTAGTTACATTAATGAAAAAAAAAAAAACGATTCTAGATTTTATTTCTAACTTGTCATTAACAGTGCACTCATCACTTCACATATTATACAATTTACATATACAGAGCGTACCAAAAGTGTGGCCATTTATTAGCATGTCCTATGAATTTGATGCTGTATCTAATTAATTCTCTGGTATTTGCAGGTATCCACGGGCGATTTTTTCGCGCACTGGAACACACTGTTGAAAATCCAACAGTGTATTTTTTTTTATTGACGCGCTGTGATGCACTCTGTTGGATTCTCAATGCTCGGCTCAACGCCGAGAGTTGAAAATCCAGTACGCTAGAAAAAATCGTCGCGTTAAAAAATCGCCCGTGCGTGTCTGGGCTTATTTCGCAACTCCGTTTGCGGATACACGGATAGGTACATAAACATACACGTACATAGACTAAAATACAATATACAAAGTTCAAGCTTTTTATCGATGGTACTCGTAATTTATCATCAAGCAATTGCGACTTATTAATAATGATAAAAATAAGTGTTCTATAGTTATAATATTTATAAATTGATATTAATTTTAATTAATGTGATGATATATTATCCTAAAAGAGAATCTAAAAATCAAATTAATTTTAATATTTGAATATTACAATGACTTGTAAGCAAATTGTCGGCAACTGTGTTGCATTAATATTGTATTTACATAATTTTATGTTGCATTACGTATGTTACAGTAATATTTTTTAGTATTTTTTTTATCTCATGTCCAAGAAGGACTATTAGTCATTAGTTCGTAAGGGTGTTTAATAATAATTATTAAAGCTTTATTTATTCGTTTAAAAATAGGAATTTTTTTAATAGGAAATTTTTTCTCAGTTTATTTAATACAACCTTGTCCTCGAAACGGAAAGTCGATGCGCCGGCGATGCAGTCTCTTGGAAAACAGAAAAAAAAACGCAAAGACACCCCTTATTACTGTCCCGACTGTGATGAACAGCCTGCATTTGCATTGTTAATTGTTTTAAATTGTACAATGATTATTAATAAAACATTTTTTTTTCTAAAAATAACTTTTTTTTTCCTTTCTTTTTCATAAAAAACATTTTCATTGCAGATTAGTCATTATTATTTTACTAGTTAGATATTACATTTCTCTAATTGCATAACACTAACCATTTTACCTACTAATGTATCATTATGATTTTACGCTTTTCTCTGTATTTTATGTTTATTTTTCGATTAATTGATTATTTATTATAATAATATTTATTTCAAACACAGTAAAGAAAAAACAAGTCGACCAAAATGAAAAGGCAAAAGTTAAAGGTTAAAGGCAGCTTGTACAATCATAAGTTCTATGTGTGTAAGACAAAAGTTTTACTACCCTAAACGTAGCGAATATTACCTAATTGCATAATACTTACTAAGGGCGAATTCGACCAGAATTTAAACCTAGTATAAGTCTAATCCAGCGAATAAATTTTTAACTTTTGACAGATTTTCCATACAAAAACTGTCAGACGTCAATTTTATTCCGCGGATAAAAGATATATCTGACTTTGGTTAAATCAGCCCTTAATGAATTAAATAGTCATGTTTCCTAAGTTTGAAGTTTCATTGTGCCTATCTGACACGTAACTATAAAAATGATCTATAGCAAAAAAGAAGAATAGTTTTGGTAAATCCGGTTTTTAACGTAAAAATATGCATCATGATATTATTTTTCGTGCTGTATATCTGAACATCTGTATTGAAAATAAGGAACCGGTAGATAAAGAATCTTGCCGTTTCTTGAGTTTTTATGTTACCTTTGCCTTATTGTTTTTGGTAAAACAGTCAAGTTGGACTACTAACTTCGTAATTAGATACTTTATTAATTTACTTCTCTCTTTCAGGTCCCGTACTCATAAAGACAAAAAGAAAGGGACAGTATGTACTCCTGTACAAATCTTATACTTTTTCACGGAGTGCGAAGTCAAAGAAAGGCACTGTCTGGAAGTGTACTGCGAGCAAGAGTGAAGAGTGTAAAGCACGCGTGACGACGGATGATAACCTGAATGTTGTCGCTAGGAAGGACAAACACTCCCACAAACCACCTGAGAATGACGGGAAGCCGAAGCATGTTTATTTTAGCACATAGGTTGTATTTAGAGCGAGGTTGAGCTTTGGTTTCATAAGAAAGTGGTGAACGGTCACACAATAACACCAGGAGCTAGACCACCGCCACTTAAAGCAGTACCTATTATTTTAATCTTATTAGAGTGTGGGAAAGAGATGGAGCTAGACGTCCTATATAGCTTCATCTGCAATAAATTGCAAAATATTTTGACACTGACCCGCAAGCATGACCTTAATTTTGTAAAAGGCCCTATAGAGATTCGAGTTTGATACCCCTGATCTAAATGCAACATATGCCCCGCGAAAATCAGTAGTTTAGAAGTTGCGATTTTTTTTTAGCTAAGTGAAACATATTGGAGTTTGTTAAAGAAAGATAATTTATTCAATAATAACAAATTAAAATGAAGAAAAATACAATTACAATAAGTTTTCGAAATGTCTGCCTCGATTTTCAATGCATAAACGGCACCGTTGCAACTTCTAAACTACTGATTTTCGCGGAACATAATGTCAAGTTTAGATGAATCTTTGGGATGTCCAGACCCAAAACAAAATTTTTGGACCACTATAAATGGGCCATCCTGTGTGACGGAACCGCTTTCCTAGGGATCCGTAGCATTACTTTTGGCAACGCTATGATAAAGTCAAAATGTATATTTAAAAATTTAACCTTTAGAACGTTTCGATAGCATAAAGCGGTAGTAGATCAGCCGATCTATTCTGTAAGCGTCACACCGTGAGCACTTAGGTGCAGTGAGTTTGAATTGAGCTCAATTCCTAGTAGAGTTAGGTGGGATGACAGTTCACATCACGTTCACTTCACCTAAATTTTCACGGTGGGATCTTTACAGAATAGCACCACAGGAGCTAGACCACCACCTCTTAAAGCAATATTATTGTAATCTTACTTCAGTGTGGGAAAAGATGGAGCTAGACGTCCTGTATAGCTCCATCTCTTTCTCACACTAAAGTAAGGTTGTCTGCTTGACGGTCTTCTACAGATTATACTTCGGGGAGTGTGCTCAAGAACTCCACGACCTCATTCCGCCGGGCCCCTTCTATCAGCGGACATCTAGACGCACTGCAAGTTACCATCCTTACCTAGTTGCTAATCCCACGAATTCACACAAAGCGTTTCCAAATGTCTTTTGTGATGCGCACAGCAAAGGAGTGGAACTCTGCCTGCGTCTGTGTTTCCGAACGCATACAACCCCGATCTCTTCAAAGTGAGAGTGAACAGGCTTCTTCTGACTTAGTCTCTGTCATCTCTGACCTAGACTAGAGTCAAGAGCAAACCTATCTCAAATAAAAAAAAATAAAAAAGTAACATTAAAATGATACTGCTTTAAGAGATGGTGGTTGGCCCCCAGCAAATAGCACTAAACCTTTTTGGGCACTTATTTTATACTAGAACTAAAACTAATGCAAGAAATGACACAGTGTTATGAGCAAAATTATTATGTTAATTCTATATTACTTTTGACTTCCCGTTAGCGCAGCCAAATGTAACATATTTTATTATTGTAATAATGTTTAATAAAATGTCCTATTAAAATTAAACTGCCGTCTTGTGTAAGATAGGCGAATAGTTCATAATTAAAATACAATTAGTTGATAGAACTATAATTTAATTTACATGGTGAAAGTAAAAGGATTTTATGATAGGATTATTGTTCGTCTGTTGACGCAAGTTAAATATTTTATAAAGGTAAGCATTTGAATAAAGTAGGTAATTCTCTAAAAAAACATAAAAAAACGGAATTAAACCTAAAAGAAAAAAGATTGTATTGATTAGGTACTTAAAACTAAAGATTTTTTAAACAATTGCACGAGTTGTTTCAGCTAGTTTTTCTTTTTGTGCCGAAGTGGCCTTAGTGACAAAAATCATATTATTCAATAGGAAATTCTATCTAAGGTAGATACTTAAATATGTTTAATATTTGTAAGTAGGTATTTAGGTATGTAAGTAAATAGAAGTATGTTATAGATACTGTTACGATTTTTACATAACTACCTCAGAACAGTTTTATTTACAAGAAGTGTACTTTTTTAAAATAAATAATAATTAAGTCTTGACAGACGCGTCTATTTTGCCGCAGCCATAATAATTAATATTTACATTTTTTTTTTTTAATGATAAGATCGTGTTTATTTAGTAACCTATACAGTATATCTAATTATTCAATTATTTAGGCGAAATCAGCCGTCAATGTCCGGTATTGGTATTTTAATGACCGATCATTAAAATACCGATAGGTAGCTATGGACTTTTTCATTGTTACTTTTCATCGTAGGTAGGTATTTATAGTTTAGTTATGTAAGTATTTTTTTAATACGGATTTTTTTTGTTAATACTTAAGAAATAGAAAACAGAGAAAAAATTATATAATAGGTATTTTAGTTATGTCGTAGGTATCTTATATGTATTTAAACAATTTTTTTTTAGAGTACTTATGGAGTTTCTTGCCGGTTCTTCTCCATAGGACCTACTATTTCGAACCGTGCACTTTGTACTTGAGTTTTCAACGTTTACCAATATTAACTTAAAATATACATAACATAACATCACGCCTCTAATCCCCGAAGGGTTAGGCAAAGATGTACCTTATTGTATGGACGCCAGCACATAAAACTACTACAACCTGTCAAACTTTAATAGATTTTCGACTTTATTGCTAAAGCATTAGGTTCAAGGTTGATTGGGAAAATTTGACAGTTTCGGGTGGTTTGATGTGCTGGCATCTGTACATACACAACGATAAACGAACGTTCTTGGTAACTCGTCTGTTCGCGTCGAGCCTGTCTGTACGAGCCTTATATATTATAAGTTCTAGAGGCTTTGTTTTTACTAGGTTAATATACCACCTACCTACTACAATATTTTAGTTTTTATATTTCAGTCATAGTTAAGAAAATAATGCAACGATGTGTACTCTAACAATTTAAAGAAAATAAAGACCTATAGTTTTCTTATGTTTTTAATAGAATAAACTTAGTTTTGCGTGAGTACTTGCATTTTTATTAATCCCATTGTACTGAGTAGGTAAAAGTAAAGGTTTTTTATTTTATTTTGGAACAACAAAAAATTACAATGGAAACGATAATAGTTAATAAAGTTAAAAACTGTGTTGCTATCAACGCCCGTCTAACCATAAGAAACACATTGTTCCTGACTTAATTATGACGGGTACAGTTTAGCTAACTTTGGTATTTAAATAAAAATTGTAAACATGCAAAAAAAAAAGAATAAGACATGCAAACTGTGTTTTTAGTAGGTGTGGTGCAGTGTGGAGTGGTATTGTGAGTGAGGATGTGAATTTACCTTTGGAATATGTAGAATAGAATAGAATATAATAATCTCCTCCTCCTTTCCCCTCTCTCTGCTTTATGACTCTATTATTGAACCAAAAAAAACAAATCCCTATCCCAAATCATATTGTAGTTGAGTCAAGGGGCTTTAAATCTCAGATAAATGTGATACTAGTAAAATATTTGACCAGTTTCAAAAGGTGACAACTGATAACCAACCTGCAATACTGAGAACAAAGGTCTTGTGTTTGACAGTAGAATAATGACAGTACATATACAATGGATAAGGTTTGTTGTCGCAAAATTTTTCCTGACCTTGTTCCTTGTTCATTAAATACAATACCACAATTGCGAAACATGCTCCTAGTAACAACAGTTTTTATTCCTCAATTCAACACTATAAAATTGTGGTATGTCTTGGGTAAATCGTGTTAATTTTGTCGACAAACCTCGACGTTTTAAAGGCTCCCGCAGATAGGCGCGACGCAACTCTAGTAGAACAGTTTCTATGAAAACTTCATGCAAATTGTTCTACCAGAATCGCGTCGCACCGTCAGCGGGAACCGTACGGATGTTCTTGAACCGTCAAAATGACAGCGATTGTCATTTAGAGTCGCAGGGTGCAGCCATGAAAATATCTTGTTATCTTTCCAGAACAAAATTCTAATACTTAGCGATTGATGAAAACATCATTTGGTTGAACCTATCCAGTTTCTATTCAAGTTCCCATCACCTTCCAGTGTCAGTTGTCACAGCGGTAGATGGCGCAACCTTGCTGATGCTCAATAGATACTCCTTCACCAACCCTGCACCAATGACTGGAGGCGAACGGTGGTACTGTTCAGGACGGACCAGGTGGAAATGTAACGTCTGCCTATGTGTTAATGATGACTACGAACTCGTCTGCATATCCAACGAGCATACGCACACACCCCCTGTGTATGAGAGGACCCCCGATGGACTTTATATGGAAACTATTATTTAAGTTACTGTGGCAAGGTTTAAATTCAGTTGGCAGTTAGTATTTGTAGCTTTCACATACTTAAATTAATCTTTTTTTGCTTCAAACTTCGTTGTCAATGAATACGTCAGAAATAATTTTATATGTACATATTTTGTATAAAAATAATGTTCAGGGTATTTATGTCTACATTAGTTAATGATGTATCAAAAATATTTTTGTGTGTTAGGGTTTTAGTATACATACACAAAGTACCAATTGACATAATCTACTATTTGGCGGAAGTATTTTTGGTTATCCGAGTAGACCAGAGGTCCAAAGATATTTTCGCCAGGTCATAGTTTTGTAAAATACTGCTTGTTACAAGCCTTTCAGTGTGTGTCGGATTTTTTTTAAGGTTACATTTTGTATATGTAAATAAAATAAATACCTACAACGTAATTAACTGTGTGATCTGTTAAAATAATAATTTAAAGAAGTTTACAGGATCTGAAAAACAACACGGGAGTGACTATATTTATTAAATTATACATTAATGAATACTGTGTAAGTTCATTGTTATTTTTTTATTATTTTGCTTTGCTTTTATAAAACTGCTTGGTTTTCTGTTACCCACTTCATTTAATTAAGAGATTCTGCAAGAAGATTGCCACGGTCTCATTGAAAACCCTAGAGATAGTCTTATTTTAATCAAGCTTTTCTAGACTAAGATAAGTACTTACTGTTGACCCAACAACTTATAATTAATTTGTAACCAACAGGTCGAAGATGGAAAAAACGCAAAGGGCATAAATTGACCAATCTCATCGGATCAGGATGCAGACGACAATCTTGCGTCATTTGTTTAAAGATTTGGTCACTGTTCTGGGGTTCCGAACGGGTCAAACACAGGGTTTCAAAAGTCACTACGTTTTGTGAACAGTGCCCTAAGAAACCATATCTTTGTTATTGTTGTTTTATTTTGAAACATGCTCGTCTATAAATATAAATAGTCGAGAGGTGTCGTCGTGGGACACCCGGTTGGAGCGAAATTCCATTATCTGTATAGTACCTATGTATTACCTAAATAACAGGCACAATGAAATACTTAAATCAACAACGTTTGAGAGAAACTAAATGAAAACAAAAACAAAAACTCCAGCACGACTATACCTACTACAATACATAGACAGACACTATAGCAAAAGTGTCGCGACGGCCAAATGTAACACTTTTTTCGGTCTGGCTCTCATCTGCCATGTGTGCAACTGCAGAGTATAACGAGCTATAAGGAACTTCGTTCCAATCCATTCCATTATGATGATGGTCGTTTAGGCCACGAATATTTTTACAGTAACTGTATATTAGGGCTCCCACACAAAACTGCGAATTCGCATCGCATCGCAAAGATCTGCGAGCTCGCATTGAATTGTAGTGTGTGTTATGGCAACCACGGACAACGAGCGATGCGAATTCGCAGTTTTGTGTTCGTTTTCTGTTATGCTAAGAAAGTCTAATTGAATAGTGTACTGATAATCTAGGAAGTATTGACTGTATTCGGTTGTATCTTTATTTGTTCTAGTCTAAAATCCATCGTAGTTAGCTTACCTTGAGCTTTTTCCAAGACTGCTTTTTGACGCCAGTAGATACTACTGGTGGTTTTAGTTTAAGATTAATTTTATGTAAGACTGAATATCGAAATTGTGATTGTAACTGTGATGGTAAGTATTGGTATTAGTAGTAAGGACCTGCACCCTGATTGCGTAATACATTTTCAATAATTACAATCAGGTTTTTAAAGAAATTCCTAATAAATTGCTTATACAAGATGAAACATAAATAACGCACAACCTCTTAAGGGATCATTGTACAACTTTTACTATGGGACCTAACCTGAAATCGCGAAAAAAAAATCAGCTGTTCCCTACATTTTGACGAGTTATGCGAACATAAATGTAGGGAGCAGGTGATTTTTTTTTCGCGATTTCAGGTTTGGTCCCATAGTAAAAGTTGTTCATAATGATGAGTACAATGACCCCTTAAGAGGTTGTGCGTTAATTATGTTACACCTTATATAAGATTTGAAAACTGTCTGCTCAACAACGTAAATAACGTAATGAATGTGGCTGAACTGTCGAAATGAAAGGAATTGCGATCAATTATCGTGTTACGCAATTACGGGTTTTATAGTTTTGGCAATTCAGTTTTATCGATTTTTTATTGCTACCTCTAAAAACATTTTCGCAGTCGCTCAGATTTGTTCCTCATTTTTTGAATTGTCATTTTTTTAACCGTTAGTGCTGATGAATTTGAAAGTGTTACGATGTTAGCCTATCTCACGAACGCACTGTTATTAACAACCATGTCTGCAGCTCGGTCTTTAAACTCCCACTCGTTTTTTAATCAATCTGCCCAGCCCTTTCCCAACTATGTTGGGGTCAGCTTCCAGTCTAACCTCCACAACCCAGTTACACGATACCCCTTGATAAGACTGGTTGTCAGACTTTCGAGCTTCTGACTACCTGTAACGACTCGTTTAATAATAACCCTTACAATATTTTAGAAATTATTATTAATTTATCGGTCAAGTATAAAGCACCTTGATTGTGTACCCTAAATAATAATTAGAGTTTTTAAGTGTTCTGTGTCAGGATACCTACTGTATGTACAATATCTAAATGTCAAAATTTTAAAGTATATTCCGTGTATTTGTGATTATTTTATTAATTAGTTTAGTAAGTGCAAATGTATCACATCTTTTCTTTACGATAAATGCGAGGCTAAAGCTGCGGTGTCCTAAGAAAGCGGACAATGGTCACACAATTACGGCTGTCCAAATACAGAGCGTTTTTTGACTAATGTCAAATACTGGTGAAAATTACAGATGTTGTAATTTATCGGAACCGCTTTCCTAGAATACCATAGCTTTAGATCAGTCTGGTTTCCACCTCTTAAGTTTGATAAATACGCAATATTTGAACTGTAAATACTATGTGAAGTGAACTCTGGTGCCAATAACACAAGTTTAGGCTTAGATGCCATGGGCTTTAGTGTCTTAATCTGAAAGATGTTTAGGTTTATGTTTAAGCTTTCTATCTGCCGTTTATGTGTACCTACCACAACATGTTAAATAAATAAATGTATACGAGTAACTCCTCACAGAGAGGAGGCATGTGTCCCAGCAGTGGGAACATTATAGGCTAATTATGATGATACGAGCAGATATAACTTTGTTATCCACCATTCCGGTCTAATTAAGGAATAAAAATTTGTTTGGATCTTCAATACAAAATTAAGATTTATTGATGAAAAAAATTGTAGGATAGATACTTTTTGAATGTTTACAGTAGAATAAAGAAATATCGTGAACTGTGCGTGACTTACTAGATGTTATGAGATTTATGTTAACTTTTCTTGGTTTGTTTTACATTACTTTTTTTTTTAATTTTTACCCCGAACCATCAACTTATCTTCGCCACATTTGACAGAACAAGAAATTAATGTGTTACCTTCACTGTTTGAGCGTTTGCGCAATTCTTTATTAATTATCTGCTAAAAGCAGAAATTATTAAGAAAAAATTAACATTGTGTCGGTTCTGTCAACTTCCGTCCCTATGCCTACCTAACCACACTTACATTTTTACAGCGAATATGTTTTCAGGATTAGACTACAAATTCATACCATCTGGACGCGGGAAGAATTCTCTTCTGATGATAGAGAACCATACGTTTAGCCAAGCTAAGAAAGACACTAGATACTGGAACTGCTCCAAAAGGACCACAAGGGGTTGCAGGGCTAAGGTCCAATTTGATAACTATCACAACATCACTACTTATGTCAGAGAACATAACCATAGCCCCCCTCCATATTTAGTGCAACATGATGGGACTTTAATGAAGTTGCCTTATAGTTATAGGAAACAGTTTTAAGTAGATTTTAATCATGTTTTTTCTAGCCCCTTAGGGCCTTAGCACGCCTCCGCCGCGAAACAGCATGATGTGCCGCTACTCAAAACGCGATTTGAGTAGCGGACCCTTAATGTCATGGATGGTGCACTGTTCAGTCGGTACAACTGCGTTACTTAATAGACGTAGTCAAGAATTAATTGTCACTAATTCTTTCTTACGTCTGTAATCATCGTTAGCACTGGTTGCAGTTTACTACCAAGTATAATATGTAAATCAGCGGGGTAATTGCAAACACACCTAAAAGGCAATCGATCGCAATGCCTTTAATTTTATTAGTTCAGCCACTTACAGTGCGTTATTTGCTTTGATAAAAGAAAAATATTTTTTTAAAGTTGTGAAGCAATGGATGTCAAAATGAAAGGCATTGTGATCGATTGCCAGTTTATGTGTGTTACCATTTGTTGTCTACAAAATAATTCCTATCATAATAATATGTATAATTGTTCCCTCCAAACAAATTCTGGCCCATTCCGTAAAGTTTTATGAACGGAATAGGTAACTGAAAAAATAAAGACCCAGCTTTTAGGACAGCAGACGTAGAAGTATTTGATCGTGAAGTAAAGATTAGTCATTGCAAGTTTCCGCAATTTCAAATTCCTACTTGCTGTCAAGAGTTTCCGGATCTTTTTCCCCGTGCTGTTGTCTTCCGCAATATCAATCGTATGAGATGAAGAGCGGAGGGTTATATTCGGGACTCCTACATGCAGTTTTCTACCAGACTAAGCCTAAACAACCAAGTGCCAATTTCACGTTGGCTATATTTTATTAATTATTTATTATAGATGTAATTGGTGTGTAGACATTTCATGATCAATAAAGATGTTTGTAACTTTGTAGAGGTGATTTAGAATCTCAGATGCTCTAAATTGTTTAGATATTTAATATTGCCAAATATGTTAGCTTTGTATCGCAGTCGTATTTGTATCTATTGTACTTAGTCACACGGTTTTTGTAAATAGATTTTTGGATGCTCTAATCATAATATCTACGCTTTTCCTATTATTTTCGATTTAGTTGCCACTTTCTTTTTTTTCAGTTTCAGTAGTCACATTGTCTACGGGTAGAACCTTGCTCATTATTAATGGATATACTTTTAAAGAGGAGTATGGTGAGAAGGAAGATACAAGATGGCCAAGATGGGTGTGTAACGAACCTAATAACAGCAAATGTGACGTTTACGTCCATGTCAATGAAAAGTACGAAGTTGTCCTTATGGCAAACGCTCACACTCACGAGCCTATTTTCTGTCGCGTTTTTCAAGATAGAATTATGTAATGTCGACATGCGTGCTTGTTGATTTCGTAAATCATACCAAGATCTCTTTAAAGAAAGTACAGATTCTTTTTATTTCATTTCGTTGTGAAATTAATAAATAAATTCATTTTAATTTGTCGTTTTCCTCCAAATCCTTATCTGATCCGTAAGAACTAGGTACATTGAAAGTTCTGGTGGTTATAAAAATCGCATTAACCTTTTAACCGCCCGACTTCATATCAGTTGTCGTGCCCCCAGCGCCGGGCAACTTGAATCATTACGATATTTGGTCGTAAATATACGACCCTGGCGAAATGGACACGAAAATATTTGTCGGATTAATCCGTCGTAGGCGGTTAAAGGGTTAAAGAATTTATCTGAGTTTTCTTTTCGCGTATAATAAATGCATCTAATTAGATACAACTATAATATATGATTAAGTATTTACGAAATACACTAGTCTAATATGAGTAAAGCATCAGTATAATTGATAAAGATTTATAATTTGTCATCGTATGTTCCAGTAACTACACCCAATGAGGATCAAGAATTAGAAGAAGAACAACAAGAAGAGCAACAGTACGAAGAACAGTTGGAATACGAAGAAGAATTAACTGAGCAAACCAGTAATATAGCTCTCTTTGTAGAGTCACGTAGAGGGAAAACAGTTCTCCAGTACAACGGCCATAGGTATCGCAAGACTTACAAATCCAGGAACGGAACCCGTTGGAACTGCTCCCTTAACAAGCACTGTTCCGCTTTCCTGTTCCTCAGTGATCAAGATGAAATACTGATGTCCCACGAAGAACATGATCATCCACAACCGACGAGACTTGAAAATATAGACACAGATCAGAATGGTAGGTTTTATTTTGAAGGTCTTGTGAGAACAATCTCACCTACGCCAGTGGCATAATCTATAAACAAATATTTTATCTTTTTCACAGATACCGCAGTGGTCATCACATCTCGCAAAGGCAAAGAGATGCTCTTGTTTCGTAAGTTCACTTATCGCAAGCAGTACGACAAAGGGAATAAGTCTCGTTGGATTTGCTCCACACTCAAGAACTGCCGCGGCTGCGTCTTCACTGATAGTAATAACTACATCATCTCTGCCTTCGAGGAGCACTGCCATGATCCGCCGAAGTACTACCTTAAACCTGATCATGTGCTCGGCGCTTTGAGGGAACCCCTCATCATTGAAACCGATTGACCTAGTTCATTATAAATATTATTCATAGCTCTAATTCTAATAAAATGATGATTTGTGTACCTTTTGTTTAGTTAATAAAATTGCTTACTGGTGGTTTGTGTATTTTAGTTGTTATCTACTTTTCTTATTTTATTTCAAATTATTTATATTGATTTTTTTAAACAATGAACATATAATTTTCAGCATACGAAATTAAATCGAAACGAGGCAAGCCCCTAATACTTTACAAAAATTATACTTATTCGCGGTATCCGTATCCTCTCAGGAATGGCTGGCGGTGGTACTGCTCCAGAGTGAGGAACTGCAGGGCATACATTCTGACTACAGTCGACAATGTCATAATAACAGCTTTGGGTTACCATAACCATCTGCCGATGCGTTAAGAGTGTACATAAATATTAAGTATGTATTTGGAATAAAATCCTTGTACCTACATACCAACCCTCTTGTAAAGACAGTGAGTAAGTAGCAAGCAGATTTTTGAGAGCTGAGCCAGCTTAACACTAATTTTCTTTTTTTAATAAGCGTGCCTTTATATCATAGTTTACTAGTAGACAATAAGTAAGAACCTATACATAATATTATAATGATTATTTAAATAAAATTATTTAAAATACGCCTAACTGTTGTTGAATTTAATTTTTACCGTCAACCCGTAAACATCCATTGCCAATATTGATTAGAAAGGATTAGTGGCTTGGCGGTTCTTTTTATAAATATCTTCATGGTATTGTCCTTCGATAGTCGTAGGTATGCCTCTGTTACTGTGCCCTTTTTTTGGATGGAAATCGTCAAATGACTTCTTCCGCTCTGGGCGCCGCGGGGGGGCTTGTCAGACTTTTACTGACTAAAACGCACCCGTGTTCCTTCAGTTACCTGTGCCGGGGCCACGGTAACTCTTTCGAACATCCCGCAACCCTAGCTGGTGTCACTGTGCCCCGTGGGTAAAGTGCAATGAAAACAAACTACGTACCCGCAAAACCTTGTTCCTCGTAGTGGGGCAGGCGCACCGCACACCAACTCGGCACCTGGGTATTATGGAGCTCCTATGTCTATACCTACCTACTGATGGATGAGACTGACCATCTCATCATAAAAATGTATCACAGCGCTAGGTCAGAAACCAAGTTACCGAAGACTTTTTGGCTATTTGATTGTCGGTATTACTGTTCCACTGCAGGGCAAAGGCGTCTTCTCAAACAGAGCAGACACGAGCATTGATCACCACGCTCTCTTGATGCGGATTGGCGATTACCTCCCAATGTTTATCATCGGATGTCGGAGACAGATTACAATATGAATTTGAAAGTGTCACTGGTACTTGCCCGGCTTCGAAGTCCCAACCCGCATTCTCCTGCTTGCAGAAGCAGGCGCATAAACCACTGGGCCATCGTGACATTCTATTTGGACATCACGACATTTATAATTAAATACCTATAAATTTTTATTTTCAGATCCATATCTTGCTATTAGGGACATAACAACCAAAAAAGGGAAAGGCCAAAAAAAATATGGTACCATTCTAATTGGCAACCATTTCATAGGCACTGGCTACAGCAAATACACCGTCATGTGTGTGGTGCAAAATATGTCGTTCCAAATATAAATGTAAGCAGTGCAATGTCTCTGCTTACTTATTTGTTTTGAACAATATGTCTGTTCCCGAACCGTCTGAGTGACAACTATGGCTTCTTTTTACCATGCATGCAATTATATTAAGAAAATAAATATTTTTGTGGTAGTAATGTAATGTAATTAATATTTCTAGGTTCTGTTGGAGAACCAATAAATAAATAAATATTTTCTAGGTCGTCCAACTTGTAGTCTTCTAGAAACTGAGATACAGGCCAAAAAAAGAAGAAGTGCTGTAGCAGTTGCCCCACCAGAAGAAGTTCGCAGAGATGGGCAAGGTCATTGGTCTCTGGTAGGAGGATCCCTGCGATGCAAATATCCTAATTGTAAGGGATATTCAACTCTACGTTGTTCTAAATGTAAAGTTAATCTTTGCCTCAATAAAAACAATAATTGTTTTTATAAGTACCATAATGAGTAGTTATTCTTTTACTACACATTTGTTCCTAGTAGGTTAGTTCTGGTCACACAAAGATGCAAATTTCCATCAACCAATTATTAACAAAAAAGTTTTTTTTGCCGCATTCTACCCAAATAAATAAAAATCATGCATCTAAGGGTTAATATTTTTTTTATTGAAGTTAGGCTTCTCTTTAATTTAATTTGGCTGTTGCAGAAATACTTGAGATGTACCATCGCGGACATTTGCGGTGAACCACTTTTCAACCTTATAACCTTAGCAATAAGGTCGAAAATTGGTTCACCGCAAATGTCGGCGATGGTACGTCTGGACAGATGTTAACAACAAATGGTATATATTGTTGACCTGCCTCATTGGTCTAGTGGTCGGTAATGCAACTGCTGAGCATGAGTTTTTGGGGTCCCTAGTCAGACAGTGTTACTGAAGTAGTAGGTATCTCTGGATTCTTTTCCGGTTGATGGCATTATTAGGCTCACCACCTATATTACAGGGTATTTAAAATAAGACTTGCAAAATGAAGTTGATCTACACTTCTGCCTAACCCTTACTAGACCTAGTGTTATGTTAATAATGGAATATTCTGTAGCATTCATTACTTATTACGGGGATAGTTCTAGATACCTACTTATAGTAAGTAAATAAGTAATAAAAATAAAATCATTTTTGTACTTACAAATAATTTTATTTAGATAAAAATTATAAAAACATACAAAATAAATTGAGGTAAAGAGTATTACTTATAATCAGTCTTAATTTAGCATTGATCAGTCAAAAAAAGGAATATTGAGTATAATTATTTATAATCTAAAACATAAAACTAAAAATACAATAAGTCACTCACCAGCTTAAAGAATTTCAAATTTTGATTTAGATTTAAACATAATTCTGATTATTCTTAAAAAAAAACTTCCATTACCCATGTAACAAAAATATTACAAAATTAAGAGTGAAATTAACTTAAAATACTTACAGACAATAAATACAATTATTTGTTTTAGTCCTAAATGTTGTACCACGGTTTATTGATAGCACTATGTCATAAATATATATTTTTTATTTAATTTTAAAACTTAGCTTAGAGGTGGTAATTCATTTGAGGTAGAAAATACATTTATCAGACTTATATTATTTTGACAACTAGAGAATTAAACAGCACATGCACATTTAAAAAGGGATAAAAGGTAAATTTTCAGTCTTTTTTATTATGGTAAATGATTTGCATAATGTCATGGATTTGCTTAATTTATTATTGGTTCAGTTCTTTATTTTTCAGTCAGTGTTTTACCAGTTTCTTATAAACTATGTATTATAACATAACAGTCTTTAGCATAAATTTGAGTATGGTACATTAAACAACTTTAAATGAACCATCATTACGACGGTAAAAACCATGAGGTGGGTGATTATGATTGTTACGCACCCGTTTGATGACCTGTCCCAGTCGATGCACCACTGTTGTTATGTCCACGTTGCATCCTGTCTTTGTGCGAGATGTACAGTACCATTGCTTCTTTCCATAAGCCAGTTTGTTCTTCAGACGAAATGCAAAGCCTTTATTAACTAGAAGTAAGCTGCCTTTTCGTGTTGGTATGAAGTTTGCAACTGAAATGAATAAGTTATATTAGTAAATGTTGACAAGTTATATTACCATTGTATAAAATACATTTGGATGATCTATAAATGAAACAGTTTTATAAGAAAAAGTATTTATTTGATAAATTATTTCACAAACATCACCACATATTGTTATAATTATACAGACATTTAGAACTCATATAAGGTGTTACAGCAGCATTATTTAGAGTGCAAGTAACTACGGGACTATGTTTACGTTTGTTAAATTAACGTTTGTCGTCGGTAAAATAAATCTAAGTTTGGTAACCAAACTCAAGTTAATTACAAAAGTACAGTAATTAGTATATAATCATGAATACTTTCCAATCAATCAACAAAACCTAAAACAAGTTTAAGAAGTTATTCGCGCGCATTTAACCTATCGAAGTTTAACTTCGTCTCAACTTCTTTAACATATTAAATACACTCTCTTGAGTTTACTTTATGTTACGTAAATGTAACACAAACTGTGGTTTACAACAAAACTAAGAATTTGTACATCAAAAACACAAAAATACAGCACGTACACAACGCTAAAAATATGACGCTGTTTTGTCGTCTGTCATTTTGTAAATAGGAATAATGTAGCCAGTGTTGCCAAGTCTGAAATCTAGCGGACGGTAGAATTCTTCTAAAAATACGGTAGATTTTTCGAAATTATGTTGTAATATATATTTGAAATACGGTAGAATTACCTTGTTTATTTAGTAGCATGTTATGTTGTTATGGTCAGAGTTAAAAAAAACATATTTTCAATCGGAATCGGAATCAGACAGTATAATTGTTTCAATATTTTTATACATATCATTGTTGTGTTTTTGGATCATAGCGTGAGTGGGATTAAAATCAATGCAGTTTCTTCCGTGACGCTGTATGGCTTGCTGCGATAACAGATTTCCCTTGATGGATTTCGTTAGGAGTTTATTCCGTTTTTTCGTTTTTATATCGTTCACTCTGCTGAAGACTCTTTCGCACTCAGCATTCGAGTGGTGCAGAGACAAAATGGCCAGCATTAATTTTGGCAAGTATTGGAAATAGGTATTCCCTTCTCGATGCTCACAGATCACACACAACGCAACAAACACTTACGTAATTTTAAGTATGTTAGTCGTATCTCGTTTATGATACAAATAAACTAGGAAAATTAAAAAGTTCTAAGTATTCATCGAAATTCAAATACATTCAGCACCTCCTAATTCGTTCGCGTAATATCTCCAAGCTGGTACCACGCTATTGGGGGATTTCCCGACGCATAAAACAGTGTTGTCGGTAGAATAAAAGGAAAATACCTTAACGTAAAGAAAGTAAACATTCAAACTCGCTAAAATTATTTTAGTTTATAGATAATCATATTTATCTACAAGATTTAAAAAAAGATACGATCTTCATTGGATATTACGGTGTATTTTGCTACCGTAATTATAATCCTACGGTAGGTGGTAGATCTATGCTGATTACGGTGTCTTTACCGTAATTACGGTGCAGTTGGCAACACTGAATGTAGCCAACATATAAATTTGATCGATCTTGGGTGGAAGATCTTATTGGTCGCGTTTTTGTGCTTGTCTGTAACTAGCAACACATTAGTATAGTGCGTTTCACGAAAGAATTCCCTTAGCCGTAATGTTGGTAGCACGGAAATCAGTGTAAATCAGTGTTCAGCAACACTGATTTCCGTGCTACCAACATTACGGCAAAGGGAATTCTTTTGTGAAACGCACTATAGCAACACCTCGGTTTAAAACGTTCCGTTATAAGTAAATATTGCGTTTGTTGAAAAAGAAAAGAAAGACCGTGATTTTACAAATAATTTGAGACACTTCCATCCCAATTAAAAGGAAGGTGCTTAGATGATTTAAAGTTTTAAATCGTTTGAAATAGCTATCCCATCAAAAAACTTAAATATTGAACATGAAACTTTGTCGTATTATTGTTTATAATTACATAATAATGGTGAATTGGCAAGTTAAAATAAGCTTATCCCCCAGGCTTATCCGCTCTGAGCATATCCGATTATTACAAATGTAAATAAACGCCAGATAAAAAATACGAAACGTCATTGTCAGTATTTGTCAGAAAGTGACAATTTGACAAGCGTGTTTCGTTTCAGTAAAGCAAAGAAAATATCGAATTAGCTTAGTATGTTAACTGATTTAATTTAATTATAATATCGAATTATGTTTAGTTTGCGGAATGTATCTACTATTCCTTGTACGGTGTGCTCTCTGCCAAGCATTCTCGGTGCAATAAAAAAGTTATGAAGTTTGTGAACTTTAGAACAAAGTTTTGTGTTGTGATTAAATAAATAATAGTACTCTTGTGTAGTTATAAAAGTTGTTATTTAGTATTAGGTTTGTATTAGAACTCTTTACCACAATATTTGATCTTATTGTTCAAGTTATCATAAGATTTTAGCGTAATGTTTTTGATATGTTTTTAACCTAGATTTTATTTGGATTTTATTGATTATGTTTAGGTAAGTTCAATTTGTGCACCACTCAATTGCCCAAAGATTACAATTTAACTGGAACTCTTTGAGTTGTTGAGTCAAACTTGATAATAACATAAAAAAAAAAAAACAAAAAGTACCTAATGATAAATTCACTTTCAGTCATGTTTCCATGTTTTCAGGAGGTATTACGTAATAGAATTATATATATGAATGTTTATGTAGATTTTCAGAATCTAACTAGTTTTCTCTGATATAAGTAAAATTATTATTTAAGTTGACATAACCAGAGGTGTTTTTTATTAAAATTTAAATAGTCTTAATTACTTAAAATATAAAACAGTAAACACATCATCTTAAAAACTTTATTTCTGCAGAAATATTTGTTGAAAAACTTCCTCAATATTTTTATTTATCATCTAGAAATGTCCATGGCATTTAGCCAATAATTAATGTGTTTATTAATGACTATTATCCCTCAGATTGTGGTCTAAGCACTAGATTACTTATCTATTTTGTATTACCATTCAGAAATATAACAAGCAGATAAAATAAAATGTATTCATTTGTCTGTTCTGGTTCTTGCTAAAAAAGATGGTATCTGAAAACATAATAATTGCATTTTCGTGTTAGTAATGCAAAATATTTTTTTTTTTTAATGCGGAAAGGAGTACAAAGGAAATTGTAGTTTTCCTTAAAATTTGAAATATTTGCTTTATGGGAATTGTTTTCCTGAGTTTGGTACTATTGCTATCGTCAGTCATTGAGGAAAAACATTTCAAGATTATTAAATTATACTTAACTAGCTGTTGCACGAGTGGAGTTCAGAAACTATCCCACAAGAACGTACTACCGGGATAAAAAGTATCCTATGCAATATGGATCTGGATGTACGACATTAAATGAAAACAAGCACAGTTCTAATCCATCGAAACATTTTAAAACACGAAGATTAGTAGTTAAAGGAAAATTTAAAAATTGCAGTTTTTAAACAAAATAAATAGAATCAACTGCATAAAAAGTAAACACGCTTTATCTACGAAAAGTCACTGACCAACGGTGCAGTGCGGGGTGCGGGGCGCGGCGGCGGCAATGTTTACCTATTTTTACGGACTCAGATCTATATCATGTTGAAAAATAAGAAAATGAAAAATAATTTCCTGTGGCTAAAGTATTCATTGGATTTGATTGATTTTTTGTATACGGGTAAAGTACATGAATCTCTTTACGCGGTTTAAAGGTTTGTCAATCATCCCGTTCCACCTTGTATGTCCTAACCCAGGTCATAGTCTACCCATGTGTCAAATTTCATATAAATCTATTCAGCTGTTTTAGCATGAAAGTGTAACAAACTGAAAAACTTATTTTCGTATTTATAATATTAAGTAGCGACCCGCCCCGGCTTTGCACGGGTAGCTCTATAGCCAGATGACTTGTGGTGGATTATTAGAATACTATCTTGAATTCATGCAAACCTAGTACTTTTTGTTAGATTACTGTTCAGAGAAAATATGACTCAAAATTACCAAAATCTAAAAAAAGTATTGTTGGTCCGATCGCTACCAAACTTCTCAGGATCACCCGCTGGGTTAATCTGAAGATTTCCTGAAAATTTAATAAAAAGCACTCCAGCTGTTTTGGAGTCCATAGGTAACATGTGTATGTTACCTATGGACTCCAAAAGGCTAATAGATGTGTGTACATCTATTTATATATATATATACAATATACAAGGTGTAACAGGACGATTAACGATTGACATTCCTTTCAACCACATAAAGATAATCATGTTCTTTACCCGTATACAAAAAATCAATGAAATCCAATGAATACTTTAGCCACAGGAAATTATTTTTATTTTCTTATTTTTCAACTGAGTCCGTAATAATAGGTAAACATTGCCGCCGCCGCGCCCCGCACCCCGCAGTGCATCGTTGATCAGTGACTTTTCGTAGATAATGCGTGTTACTTTTTATAAAGTTGATTTTGCTATTTATTTTCTTTGAAAACTGCATATTTTAAATTTTTCATTATCTATTAATCTTCTTGTTTTAAAATGTATCGATGGACTAGTACTGTACTCGTTTTCATTTAATGTCGTACGTCCAGATACACGTTGTATAAGTATATATATAGATAATCTTGAAATGTTCTATTAACATTCAATTGTTACAATTTATTTTCTTAATTTAATGGCAAGTTTACTCCTAGGCTCATATTAGTAAATGATTGAACAGAATGATTTTTCTCTAAGACTTTAAAATAAAACTTTAGATCCTCACTATACTCTGGTTCTCTGTTATCTAGAATTTCAGTCTAGTCAAACACCGGTAATTAATAACATTTCCATTAAATCAACTGTATGTTTTAATTATTATTGGAATGTAACAACAAAACATATCTTAAAATAGTCTTAATCATTATTGTTAACTGCCTCAAATCACAAATTCAATAAAAATTGTTCTATATTTATATTTAAAACATTGTTTAATATTTAGTGCTACCTACTTAAAAAAGTACCTAATAATGTATGTTTGAAACAAAGTTGAATGAATACAACTGTGTTTGAATGACATATCACCACAATCACTACACAATATGAACACTGTATTGTTTTAAGTGAAGGACACTGAAGTGATCTTTCAATCAGATTTTTATTTACTGCATTCGGTTATAAAAAGTAAGTACTAAATATACACTCCCAGACTCCTAAATCGAGCGAGCTATCGTGCATTTCCATGTTTGTTAGGTTTTATGGTTAAAAACATCAAAATGGTCATGAGTCAAAGAAAAAATTTTCATGCCGTTTTGGTGTCGTCATGCTGGCCATCATTGTTCCGAATTTGAATTCACAACCATTTAAAAAGTTTTTTATGTACTTTCTATACAAAAAAGTGCAGCGTGGCTCGATTTTTTTATCTAATTTGTTCATTGTTTGTGAGACAGGGTAAAAGAATATAAACAAAATTATTTGTGATTTGAAAAGTCGAGTTCTTTGTTTTGCATGTAACTGGAAGAGATTTTTCTAATAAATTAAGAATTTATGGACTAATATTTGCAACAAGTTTTCCAAAAAATGATGTGAAACTGACTTTTGATATTTTTTTGTACAAGAAACTACTTATGATTTGGAACAGTCAAAATATCATTAACATCATTATTATGGTCTTCTTGCGCGTGGCTGAACCACTTTTTTCAACTTAGATACAAAATATAGCAGAAAAATAATGTTGAAAAAACATATTTTGTTTAAAAAACCATGTATTTTTTCCCATTATTTAATAAACCATTTCAAGAAATTTATAAACCACACATTAGTCCTCAGCTATCCTTGAAATAAAATCAAAAATTTATTTTATGATAGTACAATCAATATCTTCAATAAGAAGGCGAAATAAACTACAGCCTTGGCCAAAAGTATTGAGCACCCATGATATCTTTCAGTTTTATGCGGAGTATCAAATAGAAATAAAACAAAACGTTTTATATGGGTTTATTTTACTATTTATTAATAGAAAATTAATATTTTGTGGGTCCACCCTTTGCCTTAATTACGGCAGAAATTCTTTTTGGTAAAGAGTTAACAAGTTTTTTACAGTCGTCAACAGTAATCGAGTTCCATTCTAGGCGCAGGCAGCGTTTTAAATCTTCTTTGTTGTTAATTGTGTGGCGCCTAACCCTGCGCTTTAATAAACCCCATAAATGTTCTATGGGGTTCAGATCTGGAGACTGAGCTGGCCAGTCAAGCAGTTCCGTGTTATTTTCCCGAAACCATCTCATAGTGCGTGCAGATTTGTGGCATGGCGCGTTATCCTGCTGGAATTTGACACCATCCATATTCGTGTCGCCAAAAAGTTTCGTGAATGAAGGCAGTAATGCAGTTTCTAGTACATTTATGTACTTAGTAGAGTCCATGCGACCCTCACACACGAACAATTCGCCAACTCCAGAATCGGTCATGCAACCCCAGATCATTATGCTGCCTCCACCGTGTTTAACGGTTGGGATCACACACTCTGGCTTAAATTCTTCGCCCACACGGCGACGCACAAAGGTCACACCAGGTGTACCAAAAATCTGCAATAAAGAGAAAAATATTGAGTTCCGTAAAACTAAAATAAATTCAATTATGCGTTTGGTTTTTAAAACATTTTATAAAATTGTATCAGGGCATTAAATTGACTTACTCACCTCAAAGTTTGATTCGTCTGACCAAACAACATTTGACCAATCTTCAGCGGTGAAAGTTCGGTGTTTTAAAGCCCATTTCAATCGAGCTTTTTTGTTGTTATCGGAGAGCCATGGCTTCTTCCTAGCTTTACAGCCTTTCAGACCAGCTTCTTGAAGTCTTCTGCGAGTAGTTCGAGCAGAAGCTTCTTGGCTTCTTAATTTGTTCCGACAACTCAGCAGCGAGCTCTGAAGATGTTTTTTTCCTATTTCTTAACGACTCTCTCAGTAACTGACGATCTTGACGGTCTGTGGTGATGCGTTTGCGCCCGGTTCTCGGTCTATTTTCATGTGATCCGGTAGTAGAGAATCGCTGAATAGCATATTGCACGGATCGGCGCGAACATTTCACAGTTTTAGAAATCTCTACTTGTGATTTCCCTTGCTCATACAGAAGCTGTATCTGCACACGTTTTTCTAAAGAAAGTTCGTTTTGTTTTGGCATATTGCAACGATAACACTTAAAACTTCTGAAATAAAATACAAAAGGCGCACTAGATCACGTGTTCACAACGAGCGATAGTAGCGAACTGATTAATAAATACAAAAATTGAAAAAGACAAATTTTGTGACATCCAGGTGTTTTACTGCTAGCTGCGGCGTGACTGATTATTTTTAAACCTTTGTAGATGCCGATTAAATAATCCATAAGCAATTGATTTGGTTTCTTCCCATACTTACCGTGTACGAGCGAAATTTGTAAGGTGCTCAATACTTTTGGCCAAGGCTGTATATTTTCGAGAGTGCAAAAGTGGTGAAACTATTTACTGCTACACCACGAAAACTGTACTTTTATAGTCACACAAACTTAATGTTTCAATTCTTTCAATCTTTCTCACAATTACATGAAATTGACAAAAGAGGGTTTTTTCGTGCTCAGAGCCTTATGAGTCCTGGAGTGTACTTTATAATATAAAATTGTAGTGTAAATTATGTTTATGTTACACAAAGTTGTACAAACTATTGCTAGCTTTGTCCTTACATAGGATATGATGCATCATTGATTCATTTTCAGTCCGACTCGCCGCTATTATATAAAATTTCCTCTTTATCATACTAAAATTTTGTGTCCTAAAATCTGTTTCTCCAGTTTATTATAGACACAGAGCGTCTAGTACCCACAAAAAAGAGGCAATATTGCCAAAACAGAGCATTTAACCCGTCAAACGTCCGCCTACTAGAAGCCGTTTGCATGTGAGCGCTCAACGGTTTTCACGAATATATTTATTCTTTTCGAGAGTATTTTGCTTATGTACCTATGGGTGTTCATACGACGTTTAAGAGGTAATAACATCTTGTACCTTGTACGTTAGAACTTAGAACCCAGAATTGCTGCTATTGTCAATAGTCATTTGAATTACCTATTTATTGGAAACATCAATCCTAATATAAAACAACAGGGGGCCTACTCCGAAGCGTAAATCTGAAATCGGCCGAATGTTCGGGAGTTTTCTACTGCACTTCATTCTATTTTGTTCAGTCGAAAACGTCCGAACATTCGGCCGAACTGCGGATTTACGCTTCGGAGTACCCTAGGTACTTTTATATTAAATTTAAATAAATGTTTTTACCTGGAAAAAGGATTTGTATTGTTTTACATTGACGAACATTCACTCATTTAGGTGTCACTGAATTTTATAGCCACGTTCTTCATGCAAGTTTTAATAATTTACTGGTAATGTCTAGGTTTTTCGAACATTGTCAACTTGAATTACAACTTCATCCTTAATTATGCTTAATTACTACATACGTTCTTAATTGTAAAGGCCAAGCCATTGAGGTAATAATTTCTCATTTTATTTCTAAAATAATTTCCACAAATGTTATCTACTTGTATATTTTGCAATTATAATAATTGACAATATTATTTGTTTCATTTACCTTCCTGTTAACGTAAGTAACGGAACCTTTATTTGTGTTACAATTCCGTTTTCATTTTCAGGTATATTCATAAATACTAGAGGGAACTCCAAACTATTCATATATCAGAACCACACGTTCAGGTTTATGTATAAGAAGGCATATGGCAGTCAGCTGTGGTACTGTTGGTACTTCTTCAGCAGGTGTTGTCCTGCGAAGCTACGGATAAATAACAATGGGAAGGTGACGGAAAGCATCGGCAGACACAACCACGACCCTCCGACCTGTTGGATGACCCCGGACGGTAAATCCTACAGTCTCCCTCCCTTACCCGATAAGACACCTCCCAACACCCCAAACAATGTATGATTACAATAAAAGTATTTGCAAACAATTTGTTTTACTGCCTTTATTTTGTTGTGAAATGAACAACTGCCTCAATTTCAAACAAGATGAGATTTTAATTTGTATTCTATGGAATGTTAAGTTTACGTCGAAAGTTTAGTTTTGTAACTTAGTTGTAAGTATTAAGTAAGTACCTACTTATACTAATGTTTTAGACTATGTACAAAAGTTGAGAGTTTATTGAAATGCAAACATTAAGTATATTCTCTTCTAGAGTTTAATATATTTAATACCTAAGTATAGGTACCTACGAATTTGTTTCGTACTAATTTTTGTTTTTTATGTTTTGATCAGCGTCATTTTGATAACACCATTTTAGCGCATCAGACTTGAATTTGACTACTGAACATCCGGACCCGATATGCAAACTCTTTTCGACTCTTTCCTTTTCTCTTCTCTTTTAAATTATTGAAGCGTTATTTGGTTGCCTTGTGTGGCTAATAAGACAATGTCGCTAATCAAAAGATAAGTCATACTCCTAGGCAATATTTGGATACTAAATATTGCTAGGTAAGTACATTATTGTACATTTATCATGCATTTTCCGTCACAGCAAAGGTGATGTTTTAATTGTATAGTTTTAAAATACTATGTAATATTGACACGTTTTTTGTGTATTGTTTGTCTGTCCTTCCCGAAATCATGACCTACATAGATCCGCCCATAAATACATATGTGTATTGTTGCGCTTGCGCTGACTTATTTGACGTCGTTAAGTCAAGGTGAAGCGGAGATTTCGCTTTTGTGATGTTATGTCCAATTGTTATTTTTTATTGTTTCTTTTTGTGGCAACCCTAGATATTTGATAAGGGATAACACTTAAATTACTCACCACACTTCGATACCGAAATATTTTGTCCCTAAAAATAAAAAAATTATAAATATTTTGTGTCCTGTGTTTTTCAATAATTGTGATGCTTTCATCTTCCGATTGCTATATTGGAGTTTGGACTCCTCTGTTTTGATATACAGAGTGTAAAGGACAGCCCTCCGCAAACTAACAGGGTGCATTCAGTTCCTTATTTTGAATCATATTCCACCGGAAATATTCTCAGGAAAATGTTAATTCTTTTTATCGTATTTTCAGTTACTATTCCTTTATTTCATTGTAAAATTACATTATCTGTACGCAGCACTCCATTTATGTAAATAAAACAGCTAAAATCAAAATAACTGCAATGCATGTTGAAATACTCGGCTGCCGAAGGCTCGCTGCGCTGCCGTTCGCTACGCGCGTTTTGCCACGGTAACGATATATTGTGTGTGAGGTAATAAAACAAATCAGGTTTATTGGATTTCATAACGTTCCTGAAATAATTTCATGTAGGTACCGGTCATCTTAGTATGACATATTGAATTCACCCCATCATTCTGCGGAGGGCTGTCCCTTACACCCTGTATTATTTTCGATTATCACGTATACAACATTTATCGACATAATTTGAAGAATACTCACGATATCATTGCATTATTGAACGTAATTATCAATAAAACACATTGTCAAATTAAATCAGCAGATCTTTGGGTAATACCGTACCACTTAATCATGAATTACGAATTCACGCTATTTTTTTATCTTAATACGTGTGCTGAAATATTTGTCTGTTAAGTTTATTTTAATAGAACGAGTACCTACTTAAATATTAAGCGTGGTTTTAAAGGAGAAAAAAGTAAACAGTTAGGTTCCTACCTACCTCAATATGAAATCCGTCTGCAAAAAAAAAGGACCCCAGTGTGTTAACCGCGCAATTTCTATTTATTGACTTTTTTTATCCGACTACGGCAAAGCCAAAAGGAAGAGTTATGATTTTTATCGATCACGCTCATCAAATATCTATTTGCAGTGTTTTATTTAACTTGGACCGTATAGGGTAATTCAAAAAAATCGGCATATCACCTAGGTATTTAAATTGTTGGTCAAGTTCGAGATCGATTGTGACGACGCCGACGACGTGGTACTTATAATAACAGCAGTTGATCTTTGTAGAAAAGATAAAAATTTACTGTTTCTCTGAAACAACACATTAAGACCATTAAGACTGTTTCGGGAACGGGACGTCAACGAGAGACGGCGAAGTAGCGACAGTACATTTACTATGGGCGAATAATCTCGTTTCTTGTTGACGTCGATCGTTTGTCCACCGCCACCGAACTTGACGGTTTAGGGGTTAAGCGCGTTTTGGTAGAAATAAAACAAACTCGGAGAATGCCTAGGTTGAACCGGTGACAACTCCTTCTTTTGCTTTTTACGTTCGAAAGTGTAGGCGTTGCAAAGCATTTTAGATACATCCGCTTGCTCTTGCATTCTGCATTTTTCTAATTCTTATGCTTTTCTGTATCAGTCGAAAAAGTAACTCCTAATTCTGTCGGAATGGTCAATGAAAGTCTGACCTATTCGAGATGGTGCAAAATTTTTCAAGCTCGCGTCGCTTGCTATTATCTCGTCATAATTGTCGCGGCGGCTATGGTGACTCCCCGCCCGCGCCTGGCCAGTATATCGATGGTTTAGAAGACAGATGTTAAGTGCAGATTTCGAAATAACACAGATAAGAACTCTAAATTATTAGTTAAATATTATAATAAACACACTATCACTGCATATTTCTGTGTAGGTATAACGTGTTAAATGTTCATGAAACTTTCTTTAAACTGCTCTCCTGAAAAATTATCAAAGTTGCATTTATAACATACAAAACAAAAGGCGGACGACGCGCGCCGGTGCGACGGACGCGCCGATTTACTTGAAAATTCGGGGCTGGGATCCCGGCGGCCCGGCGCTCGGTTGCCGTTGTGCCGGTGCGGTGGACACGCGGCCATAGTACCTAAATGTTCTGTCGCTACTTCGGCGCCGTCATTCCGTTCCCGGTGCGGTGGACAGTGTAAATCTCAAATAAAAATAAGAAATCGGAAAATATGTAGGTAGGTGCTTTCAGCAATACGCACCTACTTTATTGATTGAATATACTTAGGCACTGGTACTACTGGCCCACTTAAATAAAACACTGCACATGGCCACTCAACGAAAAAGACCATGTAATGGAAATAAAATGTTAAGAAATTATTTAAAAAAAATCAAATTTCTATTCTGTATTATAATTATTGTGCCTTTCAACAGTTTTATGTAAACCAAAAATAAAATATTAATTCATATTGTATGACCGTCTTTTGTTTTCGTAATTTCCACACCTCAGAAACTGCACCCTAATCGCAACACAATAACCGCAATCTGAATGATTTTGAAGCATATTGCTATGCTAATCCATTGTTTCATAATTATGTTCGAAAAGGTGTCTGCTCAACAACGTACAAAACGCAATGAATGTTGTTGAACTGTCAAGATGAAACCGATTGCTATTGTAAGTGCGTTACGCAATTAGGGTGCTGGACTTAAAAGGGAGAAAACAGAAATTTATGGATGCCTCTGATAATGCTAAACTGGTGTCTATAAGTTCTGAGCTGATACAAATTAGATTGCCATCGACGTGCTGAGAAGAAGAGATACCATGTTCCAGTTCAGCGGGTCCAGGCGAATTGTGGCTAAAGTAAAGAGTAGAAAAGAATAATTTCATTGATTACCTACGCACTGCGAGCGGATTAAGTGCAGGCCACATTGAGAACGAAGTGAAACGAAGCTGAAAACACGCGGAAGAAAGCTATACGAACTTAACTTCGTTTCCAGTGTGGCCTGCGCTTTAGTGATTGCTCATTACGATACGATTTAATTAGTAGATAATGAGATAGGTAAAATTAATATTATCATGATCAAAATGGCTGGTATTTAGTTTCGGTTAGTCCCCCTATGCTCTAGTCCCGCTATGCTCGACTCGTAAAATACCTACTAAAATCCCACCCAATATGCCTATCTGTTGATCGGAACCTAGTAAAGATTTAAAATATCTTTCAATAAAACCAGACGGGGCAAACGATTGATTAATAAAAAGAGATCAATAGCAATTGATACCATAACGTCACGCTCCCGCAAATATAGGAGCAATTAGAATGTTGGATCTTAACAAAAACCCAAGTTTAAGCCCTAACACGCAGGAATAAAGTTCAATATTTAATGAAGTGGTGGCCAAAACTGATGACCACGTTTCGGACAATATTCAATGAGAATAAGGTCGTGATTCATGAAGATTTTGAACAGTTGATGACTATAGTCAGTCCGTCATCAGTGCGGTATAGTTACCTACTGATCGATAAATAATTAACGTACCTATAGGCTGTAAGTACCTAACTCCTTGTGTCTATCAAGTTCATGGTCGAGCTGCTAATAAGTTGTGAAGTTTAGGAAGGTAGTAATTCGAATTTTTGACAACACGCGCTACAACGTACCATCGCGGACACTTGCGGTGAACCACGTTTCGATCTTATTACTAAGGTTGACCTCCGCAAATATCCGCGATAGTACCTACATACGCCACGTCATTTGATAAGGTTACCTACATAATAGGTACAGTGACGTTTTCTTATCTCCTTTTTGATAGTTTGACATAACATTCTTTGTCGAGTCATTTATATGAGTGAATAGCGCTTTTATAATGGTGGATCCTACTCACTCAGAACTCTCAAACAGAGCCGTCCTCACAAATACCTAACTATTTCGTTCGTGGTTTATTTTCAAAACGGATAACGTAACAATCTGAAGTTATGAAGCTAATTTAATATCCTGCTAGTACAATACGCATCTAGTTTAGCAGAAATAGAAGCTCCCAAAAGCCAGTAGGCAGGTACGTTCAACCGCTCGTCTATAGTACCTAACAATTCAACTCTAAGGGTCAATTTATACTAGCGCAGAGTCGAAGCGCATCGAAGCGTCTATCCAAAACTGAACATAACAAATTCAACCTTAACTCCACAGCGTAACGCACACATTACTTCTGAGATTTTAAAAAGACGCGCGCATTCTTCGGAACTCGCGCGTCTGCGCGTGAACAACGCTGATTGGTGCGCGCGCATTATCGCGTATCCATGCGCCCACTGGCAAACCTACGCGTCATCAGTCGGAAATTGGGCTGCGTGGGAACTGGCAAGTGATTCAATAGCACTGCTGTTGATGCCCATTACTACACGTAAAAGAGTGCACGCGTATTCTGGCGAATACGCGCGCATTCGTGCGGCTTCGCTATAGTTGTAAAGAATTTGACGCTTCGACTCTGCGCTAGTATAAATTGACCCTAACATTACCTACGAAATTAAAGTTAAACTGATGTGGTTGTTGCGGGTTACTGCAAACACAACTGAAATTACCGTTCTTTGTGAAGTTGTGGACTTTAATCCTACTTAACTTTATATCAAAGTTACTTCCTTAATAAGTACTTCGTAGTCCAAGGCCTTGTTTTTTCCCTATGTAGTTTGTGCCTGCTGAAACTTGCTGAAAATTGTAGCCTGAGCTTCGCGACAAATTGAAGAAAGAAAGAAGAAGAAAGAAAAATAGGTTTATTTGTCACAGAAACACGTGCATACAAAACGATAAGAATAATCAGAAAAATAAAACAAAATAGAACCACATTATAATCACGAGCGTTATAATTGCGTATGATAATGCATGTATGCCTACATCAGTAGAAAAGGTAAGATTACTGTTAAAACTAGCCTCTGAAATTCGAAATCACACAACTTCTTCGTTGCTACCTATATCAAGCAACCAGTATGGAACCACCGGTATGGTACCTACATACATACCTTCTCGATGAGTAGTCTTATTTAGTACTACTGCCTATTGGCAGTCCTTTAGCCCTATGCCGTATAGCCCTAAACCCTATAACCCTATGCCCTATAGCTCTATGCCCTATACCCTCTAAGCTATGTATCAGACTTAATACTTTCACTGCTGATAATAGGCTATGCAGGTTCGATGGGCCTTCAAGGCGAAAACTAAAACTTGAGAATTTTTGCATTTAAAGATCGGGTCCGATTACTGTGACGACGAGAGGTATTTGTTTTTAATAATTACCTATTAAATTAATATTATTTATTAGTTCGCCAATTGATTACAATTTTCAAAAAAGCATCTTTTTATTTAACATTCTTAAAAATTGGGTCCCGTGAGTGCATGAGGTGATAAAATGCGACAGCCCTCTTAAAGGCCTTTTCATAATAGTGCCAAACGATGAATCTAAAATTTCGAAATCTTCTAAAAAAAGTCGGCTAAGGCATAGGGAATGCGGACCATACACAATGAAGGGTTCCGTAGTGGGGATGAAAATTTATTCCAAACTTGACTTTGTAGTTGACTTTTTTCTTCCATAAATCTATACAAGGTGTAATTTTAAACAGTGTTAATCTCTTCTCGTCATTATGAACAACTTTTACTATGGGACCAAACCTGAAATCGCGAAAAAAACACCTGATTTTTTTTCGCGATTTCGGGTTTGGTCCCATATTAAAAGTAGTTCATAATGATGAGTACATTGACCACTTAAGAGATTAACAGTGATTAAAATTACACCTTGTATAAGTATCTACGTCACGGTCAATTTTCCAACTGCAAATTTAAGTTTGTAATCGCAAAAAAAAAAATTGTGATAAAACTACATATTAACGATTTTCGGACTTTTTCCTTTACTGGTGCTGTGAGATCTTGCTTCTAGCAGTTGCCAAATTTCAAGATTCTAGGTCAACGGGAAGTAGGAACTGTAGTGACCTGCCACGATACTAAGGCAGATCACCACTTTGTATGTGTAGTCTCGACTCCGAGGTGTGTTAGTGGATATATCAATGAGACACACAGAAGCACTGCTATTGCTATTTATTGGCTTATATGAAAGCACATTACATTCTCAAGGGCAAAGCTAGCACCGCACTGACTCAATATAAAACAATTTGACTATACGTCATAGTTCGAACTTATTCTAAATTCTACTTGGCGTTCGAATGTTTCCATAGGCAAAGGACGCACGGACGGACAACGAAGTGATCCTATATGGGTTCCGTTTTTTCCTTTAGAGGTACGGAACCCTAAAAAAGGAGGTGCTCTTTTTGTCCAGCTAGAAAGAAAGAGTAAGATGGTCTGTTTAATATACCGAACCTGTGTGCGGAGAATATAAGGTAAATGCTGTTTGTAACATTAAATATTTTACGTGAACTGTGTTGTTTTAAACATTTTTGTTTCTACTATTAACAAAACCACCACAAAAAAAATACCACTGCAATAATTACATTAATTGTAGTGGTAATTTTAGGATGATAACAAGAAAAATATTCAAAGTGATTGAGATTTAAAAGTATAGTATGTACCTATCTAGGTTTACACGACTACTCTAATAAGAGTACATACTATTTCGGTTGATAAAGTGAAAAGGCTTGAAAATGAAATCTTAAAAAGGATCTACTTAATCATCGAAAGTCGAAACACTAATCTATGTTACGATAAATTTAGTATAGAACCATCAACATCATTTAGTTAATTATAGTCCGTTCCATTTTCACACAAAAATATTATTTCACCTCTCATGTCCAAAGCTTGGGGGACCATCATAATTTTGGTACCTACAATTTTTCTTTACAATTGTTTTACACGAATCGTCGATGCCCAGAGGCGTATATACTTACCGAAATGCTGGAATCTGTATGTTTGAAGAAACGACGTTGCACTCCAAATAAATCCAATCCAAATTCACATCAAATATACATCAGGATCTTCTAGCAGCTGAAAGGATGGGAGCAGAAAACGCAAGTACTGAGCTTATTGTCCCTCGTAAATACATACGTAGGATGAGTAAAACTGTTTGTTGTAAAATGTTCTAAAACTGTTTGTAGGGAACATAAAGTATATGCATATGAGGCCATGAGAACCATAGTGGCCCAACTAATTTTTTAAAAACTATTTGAGTATATGATTTTAAAACGGTTAAAACTAATCATTTTGATTGAACCAGAGTGGCCTAAAAGTGATTCAATAATTATTCAATAGATGGCAGCATATTATACTGTTATGGTGTGTAACAAAAGATCTAATTTTAAAGTGTCATTCCGGCCTATGTACAATATGCCGCTATGGTATTTGGTCGCTGAAACTTCACTGTCATGATGAAGTTAGTTAGGCTACTGTCAATGTCATAATTTTAATGTTTTGAGTTAATTTCCCGCCCGTACTGCTATTTGTTTGCTTCTGAATAGATTAACAGTCAATAATTATTGTTTGTGAATAATTGGTTTTAATATGGACCACGAACAACAAAAAAGCTTAAGAAATATTGATAATCAACTACAAGGTAAGGTATTAAAAGATTTAATAAAATCAAAGTTTTTTAGTTTCATCATTCCAGAGTTCTAAGCTTTTTATTTGTTGACAGAAATCTTTAGCTCCGATGGCTCCGATACAGAAGAAGATCCATTTCAAGACTCTGGTTCAGAATACCAGCCGTCTGGACGTAATTCGACAACTTCTACTACAGATTTGCTTGGTATCTTAAGAGACGAAAACCAATCGCCAAATAATACAAATTCCGATATTGTTGATGTTCAAAGTAAACCTAGAAAAAGAGTGAGACAACCTAGCAAGTGGAAGAAGAATATGAGAAAGGGAAAGCGTGCAAGAGGCGAAGAGTATATTAATGTTAAAGGTGTTGTAGTGCCACCAAAACAAATTGATACTGCATGTGAATGTAATTGCAAACAAAAGTGTTATGAAAAAATTCTGCCTAATCAGCGAAGTAATCTGTTCAATAACTTTTATGCCATGGGAAATTATGATCTGCAATCGTCTTACCTCTTTTCTTTAATTAACGTGATGCCAAAAAAGACATGTCGTGTGTCTATTAATCGTACTGCTTCTGCTGAATCTAGGCGTTCAAATTCAAGGGTGTATCAAGTTCCCAATGATGATGGATTGCATATTACGGTGTGCAAGGAATTTTTCAAAAAGCTTTTTGGTGTCAGTGATGGCAGATTGTCTAGAGTTTTGAAAAATAAATTAATAACTCCCACACCTCCTATTGATCAAAGAGGGAAACATGTGCCTTCAAATAAAACTCCAGCAGGGCTAACATGACAGACACGAGAACGCTCTGTTTCACGATTTGTCGAAATTTGTCTTCGATAATGTCGTCATCCATAACGATCGTTAGCCTCAAGTAAATTCGAAAAAGGCACTTTGACACTTCTTTATCTCGCGATGAGAGACCGATGTAGCAAGTAATTAAAAACAAATCATTATTATCGTAACAACATCGGCGATTTTATGCACGATATAATGATTTACGTCCACCTCTTTCACCATAAAGCAGCTGAGGTTGATTTCGCTATTATAACATAAAACACTTAAACGTTGTTAATCACTACCTTTTTTTTTTTGGATGGGAAATCATCAAATGACTTCTCCCGCTCTGGGCGGAGCGGGAGGGCGTGTCAGACTTTTGCTGACTAAAACCCACCCGTGTTCCTTCTGCTGCCTGTGCCGGGGCCACGGTAACTCTGTCGAACATCCCGCAACCCCGGCTGGCATCGGTCCTAGCGGACCCCATCAATGCCGCTGACATCTCTTTGAGGCGCGCGTGGAACACAACGCGCCATCGACTCGGGCCTGGTCCTTACTGGACGGCGAGCTACCCATTGCTCGCCGTCCGCAAGCCCGCGCCTACGGTGGCCGGGAATCGGCTGCCAATTCCCGACGTCCAGGGCGTCTCCTGCGGCGACTAGGGGCGTGAGGGTGCAAAGCTTGCCTCTCCCTCACGCGTCCCGTAATGGCTTCCCATGTACTCTCGCTTCGTACCATGGCCTGGACCAGGGCCGGACGCGAGAGATCGCCGCCGCCGATCGCTTCCGCGAGGACACGGCGGTGCTCCGCCCAAGCCGGGCAGACCACCGTATGCTCCACCGTGTCCTCCGGGCGATCCACACAGTGGTGACACCCGGGCGTTTCCTCCCGCCTTATCCGGAACAGGTACCTCCCGAAGCACCCGTGTCCGGTAAGGACCTGCGTCAGGCGGAAGGTGATAATCACTACCCTTGGGAAATGAACTAGCGATTTTAGTAATTATGTTAAAATACAGCTTTGGACGTATTTCTTAGGGATCCATAATTCACAAAATGATGAAGTAACTATGTGTGTTTGAAATGAAACTGTAGCCTCAAGGGGTCCGCAGGAGGTAGATTCTTGTCTGTTGCGTTACATTAAAGAGAAAGTAAAAACTAAAAACCTAATTATGTACTCAGACCAGTATGGTGCCCGAAATAGAAATATTAAAATGGCTACCCTTTGCCAGTATATCGTTCCCCATCCAGATTGTACGGTTGAGATCATAAGTTCTATGTCAGCGGGCACTCATACCTTGCCTGTGACCAAGATTTAAGATTGGTGGAGAAGAAAAAGTTTTTTTTAAATACATTCATTCCAAATGACTGGATGGCAGTTATTAAGGCAGCTAGAGTTGAGAATCCATTCAATATCATTATAAATGACAAAAGATGACTTTCTTTCAACAAAAAAAAAAAAAATAGAGAATAGCATTACCAATAGGAAGGTAACTACTGAAAAATCCAAGGTGCAGTGGCTTAATACACAGTGGCTTTTGTTTAAAAAAATGCATCTATTTACTATTTTCTTTAAATATTCGAATAATGAAGTTTTATTTGAAGATGTTGATATAAAGAAAAGGAGCTCTACACATTTATCTGGTATTAAGCTAGAACTTTTATACCCTGATGGTAAACTTATGAGTTCTGAAAAAAAGGACCTATTAGACCTTTGCCATTTATACCGCCTCTGTGTCGGTAAGAAATGATTTAGATGTTGGGGATGACATTGATAGTGATTGGGTGCAAATGTATGCAAGTAGGTTCACTGTTAATGTTAAGTGTACTGCCTTGTAATGTTAACTGCATTTTTTATGTAAAATAATAATAAACAATTTGGCCTAATATTCTATTTTATTTATAAAACCCTAATGCCATAGTAGCCTATCTACAAAAAGTATATCGAAAATTAGCAATAAACCATTTTCTTACTATTAAAATCATAAACTTGGAATATAATAAGTTATATAAAACAAAAAAAAGTCTTTATTCTGCAGAGTATCAGTTGATTAAAAATCTGTGGTTTTATTTTCTACTAGCTGTGCCCCGCGACTCCGTTCGCGTGGAAGTCGTAAGATACGCAATAAACTAAAATAACAGCCACATTTTAATAAAACTCCCTCATCCCCCGACCTGCTGCGTTACACCGCCCGTCCGCGCTATTACTTCGTTTTCGCTTAGGGTCTTTCTAACTTTTTTCTTATTGCTCGGCTCCTAAGGGTCGTAGTGATGTTAAATAGCCTATAACTATCCTCAAGAATTGGGGTGCCAGATGCAAAAAGAATTTTTCTTTGACTTTTGGTTCACAATTTAATGGATTTTAATTTTTTAGCGGAACGCTAATTATTTTTCTAAAATGAAAGCAGCCTAAGTTACTCCCCGTTGTTACATCAGCTATCTGCCAGTGAAAGTCCCGTCAAAATCGATCCAGCCGTTTTGGAGATTAGCCGGTACAAACAGATTTAAAATTGCTGTTTTGTTATAAGTATCGTGTATACTTTCATATGCATTTACTAAAAAGCTGTTATTTTGACATTACAAACAGACACTTCAATTTTATTTATTTGAATAGATTAGCCTCTGCCCGCGTCTTCGTCCACGTGAAATTTCGGCCCCCAGCCCACCGCGTCGCATCACATCGCCCGCTCGCGCTATTTAGCGTTCATTCCGACTTATATTTTTTATTTTTGGTCGACTTCTAAGGGTCGTAGCGTGATGTTATATATCCTATAACCTTCCTCAAAAATTGAGCTATCAAATTCAAAAATATTTTTTCAAATCAGATTGCCAGTTCCAGAGATTAGCGCGTTCAAACAAACTCTTCAGCTTTATTATTAGTATAAATTTAAAAAAAAATACATTAATAACACTACGTCTTATTAAAAACTGAACAGAACCGGTTAAAGTGGCGGTGCTTGCGGGAGGCCTATGTCCAGCAGTGAACGTCTTTCGGCTGAAATGATGATGATGATGATCACAACGCCTTTGGGAAAAGCGTGAAACATAAATAATAAAGGAAAGTAAACTTGGACGCATTTGGAAATACGTAGGGTATTCAGAATCTCTTGAGATACTAAATAATACTAAGGCGAATGGCCGCCGCGAGCACGTAGTTTGATTGTTTATGTTACGATATACGTTAGTGTCAGTTGTCATTTGATTGCATTCAGTATTGCCGCAGATCGTGTTCGAACAAGTTCACTATAATGGCTTCGTGGACGACTATCGAATATCGCGCAATTTGCGTTATAACTTTTTACGTGGATTAAGTCCAGAAAACTGTTTAGAAGAAATTAAGCCTATACTTGGTGATGACTGTCCCTCTCGTGCAACCGTCTACAGATGGTACAAACAGTTTGATCGTGGCTGTTTTAACCTAGAAGATGACCCGCGTTCAGGACGACCGGCGGAAGCAGTTACTCCAGAAAATATTTCTGCAGTTAAAAATTTAATTGAAACTGATCGGCGAGTAACCTAGCGGCAAATAGAGTTTTTACTGCAGATTGGCTCAGCAGCGTTACATTCAATTATTCACCATCATTTAGGTCATAGAAAAGTTTGTACTCTTTGGATTCTACATAAACTTACCAATGAACAAAAGGAACAGTGAGTTAAATGGTGTAAAAAAATGATTGCAAAGTTTGAAAACGGAAAATCTAAAGACATCATTTCAATCGTCACGGGCGATGAAACGTGGCTTTATTATTACGATGTGCCCACAAAGCATCAAAATAAAATATGGCTGATAGAAGGCGAAGAAACTCCGACTGAAACTGATAAACAAACTGCCATCAAAATGGCAAAATTGTATAGACAATTTGGACCAGTACTTTGATTAGCTGAAATAAAAAAAATACCAAGATTTTTATATTTTATAATTTTCATACAAATCTCTAATTTCATAGGTAAAGACCTAAAATGTGCGGAAATTCCTGAACAGAAATGGAAAGACATTTTTAGTGATTGGTTTATAAGGATGCAGTGGTGTATTAATAAAATTGTGGTGGCAATAATTTGAAAAACTGTGAAAAATAAAGTTAAATCTCAAGATTTTCAGAACATCCTACGTACATACAATACAAGTGCCTAATCGATTCGCACGACTGTTGTTAAAATGGTGGGTAAGAGTAATAATAATAATTGTCCTACTAAAGCTAAATGTGAAAGACTGCAACAGCGAAAACTCGAAAACGAAGGAAATGACATATGCATAGGAGTCTTGTTCTACTAAATGTTTAGGGGAACCCCCATATTAACATTTCTTTCTACCAACAAAATATTCTGCCAAATAGGCATTTTTGTCTGTGCGTCTTCGTTTCTCGCAGTTAAAACGAAGAGAAACATAATACTCTTCTTTTGTTCCAAAGCTAAAAAAGTAATAAAACAAAGACGATTATTGAATATGTTATCAATTACATCGCAATGTGAATCACATGATTCTTTTGACCATAATGTTTCTTTTATATTTCAAGCACTGTTTTACTCGTATAAACCCTGACCTATGTTTGAACTTCGATTTAGGTATATTAATACATACAAACTTGCAGTCTCCATTTTATTATCTTACAGTGATTTATTTTTGTAGATTGATTTAATAGGCACTAAATACGATTAGAAAGTCTTGTTTGCTGTTGTTGTAAGCGACGAAGTTCGATCATAGCGGCCAACGGACACTAGCCAAGTTCGCAGGAGATATTATAGTGCACAATATAGTTTGTGCAAACACAGGTACACTCCCGCTTCCCTCAATCTCTTAGTCCGATGGGACGGGAATCCGACACGACCGGGGAGAGATCAGGCGCAGAGGGTTTTACTTGCTTTCACCTACTTCGGAAATCCGGACTGCTATTGAAAAATTCTCAAAACTCAATTAGTAATACTTTGCCCGACCTGGGAAACGAACCCAGGACCTCACGTTCAGTAACCGCGCTTGCAACCACTAGACCAACGGGGCAGTCATGCTAAATAATTTAATTAGTGTGATTGTTTAATTTCTAATATCCATATCTACAATACTGTTGTAGTACCCCACTCCATAGTATTGTATTTGCCTAAAAGTTAAAAACTTTTCCAAAAAAAAAAAAAAAATATAACTGACTTTCAAAACAAGAAAACACTAGAAAGTAAGAATAACTTTATTTTCGGAAGCCAAAAACAAAAAACAAAACAAAAAAAAACGAAATTAAAGTTATTTTTAACCCCCGATGGAAACAGAGGGGTTTGTGTATCTGTGTGTCTGTCTGCGCCATCGTAACTTCCAAACGGCTGAACCGATTTTGATTTTTTTTTTGTTCGAAAGGTGACTTGATCAAGAGTGTTCTTAGCCATGTTTCAAGAAAATCGGTTCAGCCGTTTGGAAGCTACGATGGCGCAGACAGACACACAGATACACAAACACCCTCTGTTTCCATCGGGGGTTAAAAATAACTTTAATTTCGTTTTTTTTTTTTGTTTTGTCTCTTTTCTAGTTCATGAATGGATGTGAGCATCTTCCACAGGTCTGATCGATTCGAAATTTAGTATTCTGTTAGTTCAATGATATTAGAAGAACATAAAATTGAACTGATGCTGCAGAATCACTTGGAATTTGCAGGATACCCTCACCACCTAACAGCACAGGTATTGTGTTTGGGCTCATTGGAATGGTCTCAACGAATAGGTATATATGTGTATATAGATGTATGGTGGACAGGGTCTGATGATGGAGTAGGAAAGAAAAATGAGGATAAATTAGTGACTAGCTTCACTGTGAGAAAATTACGTACCTACAGCTGCGCAGATTTCGGCGACGCACGTGTCGATCGTAGCGTGTCTACTAGTAATTAACAAAGTTTAAAAAGCAGGAAATAAAACAACAAAACAAGACCCCGACACAAACAAAAGATCTAAAAAATAAAATGTAGCTCTCCCCCGACACGACGACGACGCTTGGATCAAAATATTATATTACCTACAACTAAAATTACTTAAACTTGAAAGACTTTAAATAATACGTACTGCGTGCTAGTTCGGTCCAGCCGTGTTCGAGTAATCGGGGAACGTACATTAACACTCTCACCGCCACGCATATATACAGTTTTCCAAAGCAGCAGGCCATGTGGGCGGCGCGCCGCCCATTCCATTTCTTTAGCAACTCGCCACAAAAAATCAATAATAGCTTGCTGCACTAGAATTTACGTGGGCGGCCGGCGTACCACATGGCGGTGAGAGTTAAAAAAAAACATTCCGCCGAATTGAGAACCTCCTGTTTTTTTAAGTCGGTTAATAAGGAATTAAAATTATAAAAGCTGATGACCTTCAAAAACAAATCGCTATTACGAGAACATTGTGTCGTAGCAATGGCGTTTGTTGTTGTTCAAAGATCAAGGCAGTTTGACGTAAACATGCAAATGGACTTCTGTTAGTGTCCTCAGTTCAATTATTACGACAGAAGATTATTTTTATCGCTCGGATGTAAAATACTTAATGATAATGTTAAATAGCTGGTGTTCCCTATTCCATGTCTTGAAAGTAAGTAGGTACTCTGAAAAATCTAATAACGCAATAATGATTAAAATCCATATAGAGATGAGCCTATAGCCGATAAAGTGGCACAGTTAGAAACTGCAGGCTGCGGTGTCCCACAACTCCACAAGGAACCCAAGACAACCACGCTTGCTCATCTTTGGAACCAAGATGTGTGCTAACCATGAGGTTAGCAGTTAGTCCTACAAACAGTACTACTATTAAATATCAATGAAGCTTGGTCCATGGAGTTTCTTGCCCGTTTTTCTCCATAGGAACCTACTGCGCTTTGGAATGGGCTGGGAATGGTGTTTCTGAATGACCAACTCCTTTGACAATTCAAAAGTGCCTGTAAATGGTTTAATTGAAATAAATGCTTTTAGCATGGCTTGATAATAAAGAAAATAACAAACAAAAGAAGTCTTAAAAATTACAGCGTGTAACACATCGATGTATCATACCACGAGTTGTAGGTACCCATTTACACAGATTGTATGACACAATTAATATGCTAATTTAGAACAAATAGGTCTACAATAGATATTAAATGCTGCGCCCACGCATGACGGACACAACATTACGAACGCTAGAGGCACAGTTGTCACGTCACCAAGTATTTAGGAATTAGTACTTAGTTACGAGTGTAATATAGCCTAATGGCAGAATAATAATTATTTCCGGAGTAAAAATAAATGGTTGTCCTAGTCCTTACGCATTAAAATATTTGGTACCTACTTAGCTTCTAATATGTAATAATTATGTAGTTAGAATAGGTTTAATTTGTTAGACTGTTCAGCTAGACAGTCAATCTGACGCATATCTTTTTTATGAGTAAATTAAATATCATCTTCCTCCGGACTCCTCCTCTTATCCTAATTAATTTTGTTGAGAGTCGGCGCATTTTGTCTTCTTCTTTTATATTCTCTATAGATAGAATACTCGTTATTATGTACATCATAAGTAGATATTACGGATAAAAAATGGAGAAATTTTACAAGGAGTGACACAATGGGCGGTCTTACGCGGTTATATCAGTAGTGACACCCTCTTTGGCCATATCATCTTCCACACAAAACATTCCTCGTCTCTTTGGTCTTCCCATATTCTTATTATTCTTAGCCAGGTAGCAAACCACATTACTCAAAACATGACTCACTAGAATGTTCCATAAATTTTATGTGCTAAATTAAATATTAATGTACGTATGCAAAAAGTTAATACATAATCAGCCTATAATGTTCCCACTGCTGGGACACAGGCCTCCTCTCTGTGAGAGGGAGTGGGCCGTAATCCACCACGCTTGCCCAGTGCGGGTTGGTAGATGTCACATCATGTCTTCGAATTTTTAGTTCCAGAACATGCCGCTTTCATCACGATGTTTTCTTCACCGGTTTGAGAGCAGTGGTGACAAAGTAAAGCGCCTGTCAGGGTTCGAACCTACTATCTACAACCGGTAAATCGCGGTCGTTACCACTGGGCCACCACTGCTCCAAAAAGTTAATACCTATTTTGAATTAAACAAAGCTTTATCAGTATTACTAAGTTCGTGGGCGTTCACGTTGTTCCTACTTCCCTTACTATCTCGTACGATAGAGATAACTGCGTTACTGATAACGTAACTACAGGCCAAAGTCCAACTAAATACGGCTCGGAGTAAATATAGACGTCAGCGGAAATACTACAGTTACAAACCGTGTAAATACCTATAATCTGGTCTAAAACTATCTGATGAAAGTGTAAACAAATCCTGTTTAGGTTAAATTCTTAAGACGCAGATAAATGCCAACGGCCTTGAGTGCATAGCTTGCGTGTTCTGTGCACTACTGAGGTCACGCAACGCGACGTACGTCCCATATTAAAACACGTATACTAAAGTATGCTCTAATTTAACATATATTTTTTCCAAATCATTAATACTACTTCGATGGCAGCAAAGTAGATACGGACATCTACATTTTTTGCGAAAGTGTTTTTTTCTCCAAATTAGCTTTAGATAAACATTATCTACAAGCCTGTATTAAAATTATTCCGAATTTCATAATAATGTAGATGTCCGTATCTACTTTGCTGCCATCGAGTTGTTTAGACGTGATATTCAGTTCGGGCGCCAAAATATCCTTGGTTAAAACTAGACCATATTGTTTTTCTTAAGCTTTGGTTTCCTAGGAAAGCTGTTCCGTCATATTATAACGACCGCCATGAAATCTGTCATTTTAACCAGTATTTGACATTAAGAGCGTTTACGACGTACGGCATTTCATATAGAATTTCAAATCCTTGTTTTTCGAAATGAATGAACCAATTTAAAGGAAACTTCTTACATCTTTTTTTAAATAAGACATTTCGAAAATGTTCTTAACTAACTTTTTAGACCGATGTATCCTGCTTCTGCTTATGCTTATGAAGTTTCATTAAAATCGGTTCATTCATTTCGAAAAACAAGGACTTGAAATTTTGTATGAAATGCCGTACGTCGTAAAAGCTCTTAAGCACACAAAATGGAATTAGTAACACATTCATCTGTATCTAGAAGGTTTTGAACTTTATATGTCACTACTTTTTCTGCCGTTTTTCTTTCTTAGAGTCCCATACCTGTAGGGTCCAAACGGAGCCCTATTGCTGTCACTCACGTGTCCGTCTGTCCGTCGTCTGTCACACGGGTTTCACAGCCAAACGGTTGGAGCTACAGTCTTCACATTTTCACAGTATAAGCTTCTCGTTGACCCAAAGTTATACAACTTTTCAAAAAAATTTTTTAAAATATTATAATTATTAATTATTTATTTAAAACCTACCCTATCGTGTGGGGTCATTACATGAAATGGCCATCTAAAATTGACCATATCACTTAAACGTCAACGTTTAATGATGTCAGTCGACGTTTGGCCATATCATTAATGTAGGGTATCTGTCGTGGTCTGGTCGTATAAATGGCCGTATCGGTCACGATATTACGTGCTTTCGTCAGAAATCAACCTATTTATCGACATTGGCATTTTTACTGGACTGGGCCTTTTTGGCGCAGCCGTGAGGCATACTTTCCTGCTAATTTCTTACATCGCACTTTACACTTTTTATTTGAGTTTTTTCATTTTTTTTTAAGGAAAAAATCATAGTCAAATAAAAAGTATTTATATATTTTATTTATATATTTTATTTTGTTTTATATGTTGTATAATATGTTGTGCGCCTTTTAGTCTGTGCTAAATAAATGTTATCTTTCTTTTCTTTCATTCCCAGCTGACCACTGAGCATATCGCAAAGTAGTTGTATTTCACGCCGCTGGTGGCACCCCGATCAAAAGGGTTAGGTTTGGTTAGAACCGTGACCAACCGCGCGCGAGCCGAGCGAGCGGTGCCGCGGCAGCGGCCGGCGAACGTTGCATCCAAGTTGGTCGCAGTTACTTAAGAGCCTATACTACCTCAGCTAAAATTCGCTCGTTATCTCGTTCGCACGATACTGCGCGCGGACTGAGTGAGAGCGGGACTGAGTGCGGTGCTGGGCGGCAGGGAGTGCCGATAGTTTAGGTAATTGCTTTTTACGATGAAAATAATGGTAATTTAAAAAAAAAAAAACATAAGACCTGCTTTATAGTTAGTTCAGTTAGTATGCAAAGTTTCATGATCTAATTTGAAGTATTTTTTGAATACCAGCGATTTGTTGTTCGGTTTGAAGGTAACTTTGGATTTTTTTTCTATCGAGAAAATTTTATGGAATCTTGTTTTCGGCAAACATAGTACTTAACTTTAATCCTCAACTTTACCATATATTTATTTCAAAATTAATGCTGCAGTATTTTCGACATAACGGAGGATCATGTTAAGCCATTTGAGGTAGTATAGGCCCTTAAGAATTATTCGTGTAGGAATAGATGCACAACAAAACCAAAGCGACATCATCGCCTCTATCGGAAAAGTAAAGTAAAGTAAAGTAAATTTTATTTGAATAGATTGCAGGTACATAAAATAAGATGTTACAACAAGATGGGTGAGCCTTGTACATGTATAAGGCATGCAAACATTAATTAAGTTGTTCACTAAATTGAAAATAAAATTAAATAATGGAAATAAAATAAAATTACAACATTAAAACATTAGTCGGCAATTATCCACAATACATAAATAAAATAAATTCTAGTTCAATTATTCAATACTTAAGTCCATGTCATTTACTGAATAATAGCATTTTTCAATCAATAGTAATGTCAGTTTCTTTTTAAAATTTTTTATTGTGTCATTTTTAATTATATTGGGTACTTTATTAAAAATTATTGGGCCCATGCTAATAACACTTTTTTTGAACAAAGCAGTATTACATCTCTCAACATTTAGTAAGTGTTTATACTGGTTTCTTATAGGTCTTTTCCTAGATTCTGACATCACTGAAGTGAAAAGGTTCATGTTACATTTAACGAAGAGTGCGATTTCTAAAATATACATACTCGGGAACGTTAACAGTTTTAGGGACTTAAACACAGGAACGCAACTATCCATCACTTTCATGTTAAGTTTCATGTCGGTGGATAATCTAACTATTTTACGATATGATCACTAATGTTTGGCCACATCATGAAGTAGTCATGCGTTTAACTGTTCATATCGTCAAACGCTGAGTATTCAATGATCTGGCCAGACCACATTATGATGTGACCAGCGGTCAATGTTCCATTTCATAAAACACAACCATTTCATGAAATGGTCGAACACTTCATGAAATAATCAATTCTAAGATCTGGCTACGACAGATACACATTGATGCGCAAATGATCGTCTACCAAGTGCAATTTGTAGGGATTGTCAATATTACTACAATAGAAATTGATGGCAGTTGATCAATCGCAATTGATCGTTTCGAGGACCCCTTACAGCGATGTAAATCTTAGTGGTTATGAGCCCGTACATAAACAGTAGGTAAGCATTTTACAAAGTCGCCACTGAGATTGAGTAAAACATTTTTAACCGACTACAAAAAAGGAGGAGGTTCTCAGTTTTTCGGAATCGTTTTTTTTTTATGTGTGTTCCCGATTACTCGAAGACGGCTGGACCGATTTGGAAAATTCTTTTTTTGTTTTAAATAGTACACTTTCCAGGTGGTCCCATTGTCATTGTCATTGCCATTGTTTGAGTTAGGATCTGATGATGGGATCGTAGAGAAATCGAGGGAACTCTTCAATTATTATAGGCTCACCTATAGCGATTTGGGTACTTTCTATAGTAACTTGTTCATTTGCTCTCGGAAAGCACCATTTGGTCAAGTGGAACTGATGATAAAGACCACATATGGCCACCGGAACTACTCAATAGTAAGTATTTCACGGGTGGCGATTCGATTACTTTAAAATGGTTGCTAAGCAAATTATGCTCGTCACAATGCATATGGTGAAGTGGAGCTGATGGTGAAGTACCAGGAGAACTCAACAATTAAGGTCCCTGCATCCGGAAAAGCAATATTTTGTAAAAGGTGATGAGCAGTTGTCATTAGGCTATTGTAACTTAGATACATTACAAACCGATCCACTAAAAAGTGAAAAATAACTTTGATTTTGAAAGTCGGTGGCAAAAACCTAAAATACAGATCCAAAGAAGTTTTTTTTTAGAAGTCTGTTGTTTTTTTGCAAAAAAGTTTTGTTAGTTATAAATTATAGCGTGTATGACCAGATGTACCTATGAATGTAAACGGGGCAAAAGGAGTATGTTAGGATCGTAGCAGGTGGCGTTCTGTAGGTTCTGCCTACCCCCATGGGAAGAAGGCGTGAGTTTATGTATGCATGTATGTATTATAGATAGATATATCCGTGGATAGGCACAATACTCTTTATTATGTACACGCGCGTGTATTACACACGGCTACATATCAAGCTATACAAGCTCTCATTGTACTGAGAGCCTATACAATGCAAAATCAGCTTATACTGGAATTTATAGCTTGATATGGAGTCGTGTGTACACCATAAAAATATAAATAATAAAAAACAACAATAAATTATATTAATTGCGCAATACACATTCTGGATGAATGAATTGATCGCAATGCCTTTCATTTGCGTATGCTTGTATAGACCCAAACCACGAATCTCTGTGTGGCGACATTAGGTCATACAAAAATTAAATAAATAGATTGACATAATACATTCAGAGAATAATAAATGAGTGATAATATATAATAACTAATAATGTTGTAAAAAACAGATAGATAAGAAAATAAATTATTTAAATACTTATTTAGTAAAGGAAAATCATTAAAGTGCTCTTCCTCTCCTACTTTTAAAGTGTTGCTGTGCCCGACAGGGTCCATAATTGTTTCTATAAGTAATTATTAATACTTACCACCTGTATGTGTACATTATGGATTACAATAGAGATTAATTGAATTGAATTGCATTATCTCATGATTTTGATTGGTCACTAAAAAATTTTGAATTGGGATGGTACAGTCAAGTCTTTTATATCTTCGTCAGTTTTCAAATTCTTTCTTTTATTAAGTCAGGACACAAATACCTTGTGAACAACGTACTGAGCAGACTATTGCATATAAAACTATTTCATTACTTGATAACATAGATCAGTATAGCATACACCTTCGACCAACATCGAGTTGACATCAACCTAAAACCTTTTTAAATAAAACAAAATACAATTTAATTGTCAGACACCCAGTTGCACAAAGACAAACATTAATGCCCTATTACGTAATGGATCAGTAACGCTAATGAGTTCATTAATTTAATCATGTTGCACAAAACAACTTTAGCATAAGTTAAGACGACACCGCGCGCGCAGTGGCGCCCTCATCGTTTATTTGTTTAAGTCTTTTATTTTAGAAAAAATGAAAATGTAGAAAATAACAACATGTTACGTTGTGCTCCACAAGACTATACTTACATTATTATTATTACAAAACGGTTGTTTTACATTTTTAAGTTTTAATAAAATCCTTATAACGGAAATAGTGGTCACTATTAAACGATGTTGCTAGTAGTATTTATTAAGGCGAAAGCGCCAGGGTAGCCCGCGAAATTCAAATTTTCTTACGTTTTTTGCAATTTGCAGGTCAGTATTAGGTTGTATATTGATTAAAATATGATTCGCGACCATAACAAAAATGTATTTACAGAATTATAATCATTAAAGTCATCAATACAACCCTCTAAGATCAAGTTAGTAAGTAAGTCATGTTCGTGAACGGGCGCCGTCAGTAGCGACTGGTCATCTCTTAGCTGCCACGGCTTATTTTAATTTTTGAATCATTTTTGGTTTTTACCTTTTTGTTGCGGACGCTTTTAACGTGCACGTCTTTCTACATTGTTCTCACATACTTAATTTCAACATGAATGATGTAACCAATATTTTGATTTAAAAGAGTGTCCGTGGAGTTTCTTGCCCGTTCTTTCCATAGAGATCTACGCTTTGGAATGGGCAACTAGCTTCAACTTTCTGACTAACTGACCGACTCTTTGACAATTCAAAAGTAATTGGTTTATTTGAAATAAATGCTTTGAGTTTGAGTTTGAGTAATTCTATCGAATGACTATTTCATGATATCTTAACATTTCAGAATTATACTAACTTAAGCAATTGTATTACTAATATTATAATTTTGTAAATACATATTTGTTACGCTCGCGTATCATACTTTAATCAACATACACCCAGACACTGAGTTGCAAATTGCAAATTCGCAAGTAAATTCGAATTTCGCGGGCTACCTTAGCGCTTCCCCCTTAAGTGAAAAGAATGAAAATGAGTGAAGGTTTCCAAATATTTTTTTAAAATCTAGCATAACTCGATGAAAAAAATAACATATTTGACAATTTTGACATTAGATAAGTTTGATATGTTATTTACAGTTATCTGTGGATATGTTGTGAGTTTGTCGTATTCAAAGTGCTCCGAGTTAGTTAGTTTGCGTGCGTTGTTTTCACTGTGATTTATAATATTATTGTTGTAGTAAATACACGAAACAAGAGACTAGTTCAAATTCGTCTGATTTTAACAAGTCTCTTGTCTACGATATTTCCGGCAAAGGTTTCTCACTATAATGGCAGAGACATCAAGTCGGAAAGGAGAACGTGACAGCGAAAGAAAAAACCTAGTTTGCAATTTTGCAGATCTAGTAGGCATATCAGTAGTTGGGTTTTACACTCGATGACCTTATTTCTATGGGTAATTGGCTCCAAATCAATCTGTTTACATATCTGAATATGAAATTCTTTTTGCTTCTTTTGCAATTCTGCAACGGAGAGGTTCTACAGCGTATTTTGAGAGTATATCTTCTCTGTTTGAGATGTGACGGCGACAACGGGAACATATTCTTCTGCTTCAGACAATGATGACAGGATTGACAAAGACATGTTGTATAATCCAGGAATGGCCAACTTTACTTTTTACCACTGCTTTTTAAAGAAAAACGGAAAATTCTCACACAAGACAATATAATAACCACGAACTGCAATATTAATGTTTGGCTAAAAATTTAACGCCCGACATAATAATTTTTTTTTCTTTTATTTGAGATAGGTTTGCTCTTGACTCTAGTCTAGGTCAGAGATGACAGAGACAAAGTCGACGATGGAGCGAGCTTACCCAGAAGAAGCCTGTTAACTCTCACTTTGAAGAGATCGGGGTTGTATACGTTCGGAAACACAGACGCAGGCAGAGAGTTCCACTCCTTTGCTGTGCGCATCACAAAATACATTAATTTGGAAACGCTTAAAGGTCTTTTAGGCGCTAATGGCGCTTTCTGCAACGAAATATGTGATTTTAGATAGTGAGATTTAAAGAACCATTAAAATCGAGTCTAATATTGCTTTCTGCAACAAGTTAATGGAAGATTAGTATTTAATGTCAGCTTTAAAATATAAAGTTCTCTACAACTGGCTCAGTCTGTTAGTGTCACATTTATAACTCGCTCTTGTAAAGAAGATGGCTGAATGTCATTCTGGCTTCAAGGTAATGTTTAATTCACAGGTTCTATGAAGTTGGGGTCGAAGCGTGTGCCGTATAATACTTGGACAGAAGAAGACTTACGAGCTGCTATGACAGCTGTTGCAGAAGGGCACATGACACAGGCAGCTGCCGCGCGTCGTCATGGCATTCCAAAACGAACTCTCTGTGATTATTGGAAAAGAGGAAGCTTAGTCAAACGACTGGGAAGAAAATCTATATTCAACAAGGTACAAGAAACACAACTCGTGGAACGGATACAAAATCTTTTAAACAAAGGGATGCCTCTTACTGCGAAATTTATTCGCAAACAAGCCTTTGATTTTTGTCTAGAAAATAATATTGAACATATTTTTAATATCACTACGGGCCTTGCAGGCGTAGATTGGTATAAAGGGTTTATAAAACGACATCCCGAGATTAATCCTACTACCATTTAAAACAGAAATCTACTTATATAGGTGTGGTAAAGTTACGCTAATGTTATTGTATTATATAATATGTCATTAAGGGCTGATTTAACCAAAGTCAGATATCTTATCCGCGGAATAAAATTGACGTCTGACAGTTTTTATATGGAAAATCTGTCAAAAATATAAAATTTATTCGCTGGATTAGACTTATACTAGGTATAAAAGTTTGGGTGAATTCGCCCGAAGGCGCGGCTTGGTGCTGTACGGCTTGCATTACGTGATACATCAGTCTGTACGCGGCATCAGGTTGAAATTCAGAATCAGGTACCTAGATTTAATTATTATGTATTATTGTGGTGTACAATACAGTATATATAATGAAATAAATATATTGTAAAAGCTTCTGTTTTTGTTTAGTCCTTTTAGTCACTTCAGACGCTAAACGGTCACCTCTGACTAAATATTACTTACACTTTACGGTTTAAAAATGATCATTTATAGGCATCAATATTGCACCCTGCATGTGGTGGCAACATGTAACATGTTTATTCACAGGTTCTATGAAGTTGGAAGTTGTATTTACGTTGACGGAGAAGACTTACGACCTGCTTTTACAGCTGTTACAGAAGAACACATGACACATGCAACTGCCGCACGTCATGGCATTCCAAAACGAACTCTCTGTGATCATTTGAGAACGGGACGCACGAAAAAACGGCGCGTTACAAAGAACAAAACACAAGAAAAGAAACTAGTGAACAGGCTAACAAACCACTCAAAAAGTGGAATGTACGAGTATCTTACTCTAAAATTCATTCGAAGACAAGCCTTTCATTTTTGCGTAGAAAACAATATACTAAACTATTTTAATACCACTATGGGTCTTGCAAGCGTAGCTTGGTATAAACAAGTTTTTTAAACAACATCCAGAGATTAATGCAGTTGGACGACGACGAAGAAAGAGAAGAATAGAGAACAAAATAACAAAGTAAAATCAAAGTAATTTATAGTAAACTTAAAACTTCTTACATACGAGTATATTACGCTAGATTTGCCTAAAATAACAATGTGTAAACATTTTAACAGTAGTAAATAAGTTATAAAACCCTATTGGGAGAAATACACAATTTCTTTGTGAAAATTCATCGAAAAATATCTTAACAATAATTAGATCTCGTAAAACGTACCTACCTGTTGTAAACAAACTTAAAATGTGTAAAAACAACGGGTTGGTTGTTTTTTTTTTCGAAAAAAAAGCTTTTTATTTTTCACTTTTTAGTTGTGGTACCTGCCCAACACAAATTCGTATACCACTACATGCTGTGTAAACAACAGTGACAGGAAATTTTATAACATCATCAACAAACAACAAGAAACAAAGTGGTTTATTAAATACATATTAGGTTCAAACTAATTAAAAAACTGCCCAAGCAAATTTAATAAAAGTTTATATTGGATCACCGCGCGAGCTCACAGAAAGCTTAAAGAATCACGGAAATCGGCCCAGCAATCGCGGAAAAATCTGAAAAAACAAAACGCGCCGAAGGCATAACCTCGTCCTACTTTTGATGCCGATTAAAAAAATATTTTAAAAACCCCTACTTTAGGCAATCATTCTAATTATTTTTTGTAATGAGATTCCTCATTCAGATTCCTCATTCATGGCTCCAACATGGAATATACTCTGGAACTAAAGCAATGTGCAATGTTGTCTAGCTTCTCGTTGCCTATTACTGAGCCTAAAGACTTAGGTCTTCAATCGGTGCGTCCTACTTGAGCCGAGACGTCATCTCGGTTCGGCTGGTCCATTAATTCAAGGTCCCTCAACAAGCTATGGAAAGAGCTATGCCTGGAGTTTCTCTGAGAGATCAAATCCGGAATGAGGCGGTCCGGCAGAGAACCAAAGTAGTGGACATATTATAGTGCTCCCTTTTATGTTGTCCACAAAATAAGCAAGCTGATGTGGCAATGGGTCGGCCGTATTAGCCGTAAAACCGATGACAGTTGGAGTAAACGTGTTCTTAAGTGGAGAGCGCGAATCGGCAAACGTAAAGTGGGATGACCTCGGGCTAGGCGATGCGATGATCTTCTTGGATGTCTGGTAGCAGCTGGATGAGAGTCGGCAAGGTTCAAATTGAATTGCGTGCGACTGGAGAGGCCATGTGTTGTGGGTATTGACTGCAATAGGCTGAAGATGATCAATGTAATTTGGAATGGTGTACAATAAAGAGTATTCTATCTATCTATCAATGCTAGCATCCGAATATTATTTAAATTTAATTCTACATTAAAAGTTAGTTGAGTTTATTAGTTGGTTGACAGCCGACAGAATATTAATAAATGAGCTGACAGACATGAACATGAACATTAAGCGTGATTTTATTTTACTTACAGGTATTATTAAATTTGGTTCAAAGCATGCAAAACGAGCCATGTGGACAGAAGAAGACTTACGTGCAGCTATGGCAGCTGTTACAAGCGGAAACATGACACGGAGAGATGCAGGAAAACGACATGGAATTCCAAAACGAACTCTCTACCGTCATTTGAAAACAGGAAGCTTAGTGAGACGACTGGGACGAAAGTCTATGTTCGGCGAGGCACACGAAAAACAACTCGTGAAAAGAATACTAGATCTTTCAAACAAAGGGATTCCTTTTACCTCGAAATTAATTCGTAAACAAGCATTCGATTTTTGTCTAGATAATAATATTGAACATGTTTTTAATGTCACTACGGGCCTTGCAGGCGTAGATTGGTATAATGGGTTTTTGAAACGACACCCCGAAATGAATTCAGTTGTACGCCGATATAAAACAGAAAATGATCCAGAACTAGAGTAAAGTTAAGCTAATGGTTATTCTATTGTAATGTATCATGTAAGGGACACATTCAGAATCAAGAAGATAAATAAATGTTCTTTATAAGCTCGTATGTAGTTTAAGTTCATTCCTTTTTGTCTTCTTAATGCCAATGCCACATAACCTAAAGATTAAAGTCTTCAATCAGTGCGTCCTGCCTGTTCCGACATACAGAGCCAGGACGTAGAACCTCAAGGTATGGCTGTTCCACAATATCAAGGTTCTCGGCGAGCTGTGGAAAGGCTTATATCTTGGAGTCTCTCTGAGGGATCGAATCCGGAATGAGGTGATCCCGGCAGAGTACAAAAGTATAAGCAAGCTGAAGTGGCAATGAGCCGGCCATATGATTTTTTATTATTATATTTTTGTTTTTGTAATATTGAATCTTAATAACTATTTGTGTCCTTATTTTGCTGTTTAATTAATTTTAATGCCTAGATTTTATTTTTATACCAATAATAGTTTTAATTTTGTTTTTTGTAAATTTGATTTTATCCTGTTGCTATGCCCTTACAGGGTCCATATTTTTGTACCTAGCTTTAAGCCTTCTGTAACATATTTTTTTCAATATGGAATGCAATAAAAAATGAATATTAATATGATCCAGATTAATGACGATGACCATTGTTATCATCTGGAAATAGGTTTGAAATAAATTAAGTTTGTGGAGTTGGTAAGTTGATTCTATCAACTGTTATTAAATGAGCTAACATTAAACGTGGTTTTACTCACAGGTTCTATTAAATTGGGTTTGAAGCATCCAAAACCTGCCATGTGGACAGAAGAAGACTTGCGTGCCGCTATGGCAGCTGTTAGAAGTGGACAAATGACACAGACAGCTGCAGGAAAACGACATGGAATTCCAAGACCAACTCTCACTAGTCATTTGAAAACAGGAAGCTTAGTGAAACGATTGGGACGAAAATCAATATTCAGCGAGGTACAAGAAAAAGAACTCGTGAAGAGAATACTAAATCTTTCAAATAAAGGGATGCCTCTTACCTCGAAATTAATTCGTAAACAAGCCTTTGATTTTTGTGTAGAAAATAATATTGAACATGTTTTTAATATCACTACGGGCCTTGCAGGCATAGATTGGTATAATGGGTTTTTGAAACGACACTCCGAGATGAATCCACGATTACAAAAAAGAAAGAATCCAGATCTGGAGTAAAGTTACGCTTAAGTTTATTCTATTGTAATGTATCACGTAAGGGACAAATTCAAAAACAAGATGATTTTAATAAATGTTATTTATAAACTCGTAAGCATGTTTAAGTTCAGTTTTTTTTTGTCCTCTCGTTGCCAATTCCACAGAGTCTAATTACTGAGGTCTTCAATCAGTGTTTCCGACCTAGGGGCCATTTCTGTAAAATAACCAACTTGTTAATAGTGTGTCGGTAGTGTCTCAATAGAATAATAATCATTGATATTTGGTATTCTACAAATTTTGTAGAATACAGATGTCAATGACTATTCTATTGAGACACTACCGACACACTACCGACACTCTATTGACAAGTTGGTTATTTTACAGAATTGGGCCCCTGTTTTGAATTATAATATGTTCTGAGTCGAGACGTAGACTCTCACAATATGGCTGGTCCACAAATTTAAGATCGATCAGTGAGCTATGGAACGGACTAAGCTTAGTCTCTCTAAGGGATAGTATCCGGAACGAGGTGATCCGGCTGAGAACCAAAGTAGTGGACATAGCTCACCCAATAAGCAAGCTGAAGTGGCAATGAGCCGGCCATATGATGAGCCAGGCTAATGACGATGATCAACGTTAGCATCCGAAAATAGATATGTAATATAGGTTTGTGGAGTTTGTTAGTTGATTCTATGGACTGTTAATAAATGAGCTAACATTACACGTGGGTTTTACTCACAGGTTCTATTAAATTGGGTTGAAGCGCGCAAAACGTGGTTTGTAGAAAGAAGAAGACTTACGTGCTGCTATGGCAGTTGTTGTAAGGGGACATGTGACAAAGAAAGATGCAGCAAAGGGACATGGAATTCCAAGACCAACTCTCAGCGATCATTTGAAAACGGGAAGCTCAGTAAAACGAATGGGACGAAGTCGAATACTTGATGAAGGGCAAAAAAAAAAAACTTATAAAAAGATTACATGACCTATCAAAAAGTGGGACGTCTGTCACCCCAAAATGTATTCGCAGGCAAGCATTTGAGTTTTGTTTAGATAATAATATTAGACATAACTTTATTAAATTCAGAATCGCATAGATTAAAAAGATGTAAACAAGCTAGTGTGTTTTACTGCAGGCCTTTGTTGTCACGTACCGTAAAACGGGGTGAATAGGGATGTAGGGGTGAATCGGGACGAAACTTTAGAAGGGATTTTAACGTTGAAATAATATAGTTTCTTACCAAATAGGACTCTTAGTGTTTACCGTACCTACAATAATTAACAATTAAGTGTCCTGGTTGGTAACAAACTATATTATTTCAACGTTAAAATCCATTTTAAAGTTTCGTCCCGATTCACCCCTGCATCCCTATTCACCCCGTTTCACGGTAAGTAGTCTAGTAGTGCATTTCTGACCATGATCTAAATATTACACTTTTCAAAATAATTTATCAATTTTCACGTCCAACTATTGATCTGAATATTAAACTTCCATAACGTTTGTGGAGCTTGTTAGTGGATGATATCGCTTGTTAATAAACAATATTACTATAAAAATTGCTCACAGGGTCAATAAAATTGGGTTTGAAGCATACAAAACCTGCCATGTGGACAGAAGAAGACCTACGTGCGGCTATGGCAGCTGTTAGAAGTGGACTGATGACACAGAGAGGTGCTGCACGTCGTCACGGAATTCCACAAGCAACTCTCGGGGATCATATGAGAACGGGAAGCTTAGTAAAAAGACGGGGACGAAAATCAATATTCAGCAATGTTCAAGAAAAACAACTCGTGAAAAGAATACTAGATCTTTCAAACAAAGGGATTCCTTTTACCTCGAAATTAATTCGTAAACAAGCCTTTGATTTTTGTGTAGAAAATAATATTGAACATGTTTTTAATATCACTACGGGCCTTGCAGGCGTAGATTGGTATAATGGGTTTTTGAATCGACACCCTGAGATGAATCCAGTTGGCTGCCGATTCAAAAAGAAAAGAATCCAGACAGAGTAACGGTATTCTATCGTATTATAGGTAGGTTCTACAGCGGCATGTAAAGCGACTGCTACTCAGTCGCTAACCGCATCCCGACAGAGGTGACCTTGGTGGTTTACAACCATGTAGATGGTGGTTTACGCCAAACATTGAAACAGCTCTGCCGGTCGCCAACCATGGTCACCTATTTCGGGGCCGCAGTTAGCGATCGTGTGTCGGGCGTTTTAAAGTTCTGACTATGTACCGAATATTGGTTCACTAAAGTTTCACCAAAACTCCATTGACAAATTTTCATTTTACAACCAACGTTTCGTATACTATTTATTTCGCAAACAACATTTTATTTAATGCATTTTTTGGCATACATTTAATAATCCATAATAATTGAAAGACTCATCTATCGCGTACCCCAAAAGTCAAGGTCAAAAAACCAAAATATTATTATGCTCAAATCTTAAAATATTACCTTGTGACAAGCTTTGGGGTCAAGAGCATTTTCAAGGTCAATGACAGACGTCTCGAAGTAAGGCGTGATCGACGGAGTCCCGCTTTGCGGGGCTCCTATTTCTGGATGGTTTAAAAAAATAACCACGAAGGGGATGGCGGGATCTTTCAAGACCCCGTCATCCCCTTCTAACCTAACCTGTCCGAGTCGGGGTGCCCCAAGTCCCGAGAATTATTTGTCAAATAATACGTTATTAAATAAAAGTTTATCGGATAATTATTTTGCTGAGTGAATTATTTGGTAAACTTGTTGTTGTGTAATGATGAAATAACAAATAATGTTGTTGCCAATCGTTGCTTGTCAAGTAAAAATTTACGAATGAATTTTTGGTGAATTGACCGGTCACCACCGAATATTACATTGTTCGGTATCAAGAGTGATTATTGGTGGCATTATATTTAAGGATGGAATAGGACAGAATGTTGATTAGGTAAAATAAATAATAATTATTTTCGAAAACAGAATTGTTGTTATTTTGAACACCTATCATAACATAGTCCTATTAATTATTATAAACGTAGTCTAAGTAATTTAATAGGAGATATGTCTTGTAGCATTAAGTCCGCCTATGTAATACTATTGTCAATGAAGTTTAAATAAATAAACAAAAATTTAAATAAAATTGGCTTTTTTAAGTGTACGCGCGACGACACATCAAGCTATACATTTCCAGTAGAAATAAGCTGACCTCTCAATGTAGAGAGAGTCTATGTTTTTTTTTTTTAATATAATCGTTTATTGTCCAGTTAAACATCCAACTTTCAATAAATACATATAATAACGCATAGATAACGCTATAAACATAAACAGTAAGGAGAATACAATATATGTATACTCATCCACATGTATACAGGGTCAAATTAAATTAGCTAGCGAAACTCATCAGATGTGATGGGTATCGATATCTAAACACTATGAAATAAAAATTAAAAAAAGTTTGATGATTTATTTTTTGGGGTCAACGACCGTTTTTAATAATGTAGTGAAGTATGAGTTGAGGAAAATCTGTTTTGTTTTTTGTTTTATCGTGTTTAGATATCACCCACCACGTCAGTCTGTGAAGTTTACACAAAAACAAAGATTTTTTTTAAACTGATATTTTAAGTGATAAGTTATTTACACTACCTGCGGTCGATGACCGCAAAAACACGTCATCATTTTATTTTATTTTTGTTTTATCATGTTTAGATATCGATACCCATCACGTCTGCGGAGTTTTGCTGCTAATTTAATTTGACCCTGTATGTACACATTCACATTACATGCTTTGGGGCAGCGAATTAGGCAATCGGCGTATGGTAGGACTGCCACCTTAGGTGTAGGGGCTGTGGTTCCATTCTCATACAATGCAAGGTCAGCTTATACTAGAAATTTATAGTCGTGTGTACTTTTGGCCCTGTTTAACCGACTTAAAAAAAGAAGGAGGTTATCAATTCGACACGTATGTATGTAACTGCAATATATTGACATATGATAATCTATTAGGGCTTTCAATCAAATATACATAATTTTATAGGTGTATGTATGTATGTTTGTCCACGCATTTCTCCGAAACTGTTAATCGCATTGTGGCCATTTTGTATTGGCTTACATTTACCTACATCAACTTAGAAAACAGTGCAAGTTTCATCAAAATCGGTTCAGTAGTTTTCAAAATATGGACTAATACGTGTAAATGTGACGGCCTGGCTTATTGATACCGAGCTGCGGGTGTGGTGTTAAAGGGAAAACATCTTAATAAATGGTTAAATTCTAGTGGAATTTTTACAACAAAACTCTTAACTAAAATTATTAGAAACAAATATTCTAGTTTTTACTTAAAACTAAAAATTACGAAATAAAAAAGTAATTTAAAAAAATTGAATTGCCTTTCAAAAAAAATTTACTCAAAATTATGAAATAACTTTAATTTCGGAAGTCAGTGGCAAAAAACTAAAATACGGATCCATAGACACACCGACTTCCGAAATTAAAGGTATTTTATGATTTTGAGTAAATTTATTTATTTAAGTCGATTTAAATTTTTTAAATCACTTTTTTTTAGTACAGTTGAACAAGCTATTTGCCTGCGTTTTTTTTTTGTTACTGCTTATAATCCAATTTCTAGTCTTATCAAGTAGGATGCCAGTATAGTACTGGCATCCAGAAGTTGATTAGAATTTATATTTCACAAAAAATTGTGGTGTTAGTAGGTAATTTTCATCGTTTGTTACCTAAAATACATGAAACATTAAAACAAAGTTTTTTTTACAGGTTCGAAGCTTGCAAAACTACCTTTGTGGACAGAAGAAGACTTACGCGCTGCTATGGCAGCTGTTACTTGGGGATATATGTCAAAGAAAGCTGCATCAGATCATTACGGAATTTCTATACCAGCTCTCAGCCACCATTTGAGAACTGGTAGCTCAGTAAAACGGACGGGACGTAATCGCATACTGAACGAAGTACAAGAAAAAAGACTCGTGGAAAGAATACTCAGCCTTCCAAGAAGCGGGATGTCCCTCACTCCGAAATTTATTCGCAGACAAGCCTTTGATTTTTGTCAAGAAAACGATATTAGACACAATTTTAATTTAAATAGGGGTCTCGCAGGCGCAGATTGGTATAATGGGTTTTTAAATCGGCACCCAGAGATACCAGTTGCACGACGCCGAAGATTAAAAAATCCGGACATAGAGCAAACTTACGATGAAGGCATTCCAGTGTAGCAAGTTATGTGTGTCATTTAATTATATAAGTATTGTATAATAGCTCGTATGTTTTATTCAGTCCTAATGGCCTGGCCACGTCATCACGTCACGGCGCCGCGTTCCGCTTCGCCGCCGTGCCGCGAAAAGTTCGGTGCAATGTGTTATGTATTGCTCTTGAGCATTTAAGTCGAAAGTGCCAGGGTAGCAGGGGCGTAGCCTTCATACAACCCGATTCCAATCGGCTTCCCTTCGGAACAACCGCTCTTCTTAGTGTCTACTATTGCCAAATAATATGGTACACCTGTGTGTGTAACTGTGCATTACATAAAATTTTATAATAATATTTAATACCAGTTTAATAGTCATCATAAGATTAAAAACCTACAGTTTTGTCTGTGTTTATGAGAACTGAACATTTTTTTCTTCGGCTTCCCTCTAATGATAATTGTAGCTGCACCACTGCAGGTTAGCCAGCGAAATTTAAATTTTCTTGCGTTTTTTGGCAATTTGCAGGTCAGTATTAGGTTGTATGTTGATTAAAATATGATTCACGACCGTAACGAATACGTATTTACAGAATTATGATAATTAAAGTAACAAGTAATTAATGCAACTCTCGTAAGACCAAGTAATTCTATTGAATGACTATTTCATGAAATCTTGACATTTGACGGTTTTACTAACTGAAGGAGTTGTATTATTGATTCTTGTTCTTGTATTGTTGATTGGGAGTTGTATTAAGTAATATTTATTTCTAACAAATAAGCAAAAGTTAAGTCTCATGGGAGAAACTGCAGCTGTAGAAAGACGGATGACGGGGAGTCCTAACGACTGGCCGGTCTGCGGAGGGTAAGGAATTCCGTTTGATTGAAGGAATAGGAGTCCGACATTATTTCCTCCTGACCGAATTTCGGTCGCAGCAGCTTATCTAAACTGAGCTTAGCAAACTAAGCGTGTGATATTACAGGACACGAGTGTGTGTGTGCCCCAGGACGGAGAACAATCCTGATGATTTTCACACTAAAAAATAAAGGCATTAAAATCATGTACAAAAGTTCACTTCTGACCAAGAACCAAACATAATTTTTTTCTATATAATTTCTAAAAAATCGTTAGCGTATTAAATTGGTTTGGAATCTCGCTGTTAGTTGTTTCATCGATTGTTAATTAATGCAACATTAAACATTGTATTTCTCACAGGTTCTATTAAATTGGGTTCGAAGAATGCTAAACGAGCGATGTGGACAGAAGAAGAATTACGTGCAGCTATGGTAGCTGTTACAGAAGAAAAAGTGTCACAGAAAGCTGCCTCACGTCGTTATGGAATTCCTAGACAAACTCTCAGAAATCATTTGCAAACGGGTAGCTTGGTAAAGCGAATGGGACGAAGTACATTAATGAACGCAGTACAAGAAAAAATATTTATAAAAAGAATACAAAATCTTTCTAAAAAAGGCATGTGTCCAACCCCGAAATTTATTCGCAGAGAAGCCTTTGATTTTTGTCTAGAAAATTGTATTAAACATAATTTTAATATCACTACGGGCCTCGCAGGCGAAGATTGGTATAGAGGGTTTTTAAATCGACACCCCGAGATTGTTCCAGCAAGACGAGTAAAAAAAGAAAAAACCTAACCATTGTGTAAAGTTACGCTAAAACGGGTTCCTTTGTACCTAATAAGATTATGTTAAGGGTTAATTTAATAAACAATAAAATACAATTTATTTTGCTTTATTTGGGAAACAAACCGATGTAATTACCTAAACTAAACCTAAACAATATTGTAGTTAAACAGAATTCAGAGACAGATATTACAGTTTCCACAGAAACCTAACCAATATCCAACCAACAACAAGTTTATATGTTATACTGTAACAACAACGAGTTTGAAAAAAAAAAGTTAATGCAAGTAGGTAATTAATAGAAAAAACCAAAGTATAAAAAACCTTAAAATGTTCTCATCGTGAGGGATCGTTCAGTCCTTGTTACAATGGCATGTAAAAGTTCAGCTCTGATACAATTTTGCACGCACTCAATTGTTACACTTTTCAAAATATTCACAAAAAATAAAGTTTATATCATCAAAATTAATGTCCTGAAATCATTTGTTTGGTGGTACTCGTAGTTTTTCATCAGTCTATCATCTATCATCATCGTCAAATAAATAAAATTGAAGTGTCTGTTTGTGATGTCAAAATAACAGCTTTTTACTAATTACTAAATGCATATGAAAGTATATATACGGGTTTTTTGTATATCAATGTATACGGTACTTGGACAAAAATTTTAAAAATGTTTTTTTTTTTCAATGTCTGACTGTCTGTTTGTTCCGGCTAATCTCCGAAACGGCTGAACCGATTTTGACGGAAATTTAACTGGCAGATACCTGATATTATAAGGAGTAACTTAGGCTGCTTTTATTTTAGAAAAAGAATTAGGGTTCCGCGCAAAAAAAAAAATTAAACTCATGAAATTGTGAACAAAATCCGATTCAAATAGGGAAGTGGTTTTGCGACATCCACGCAAACGAAGCGCACAGCTAGTTGTTAATAAATGCAAGTTGCAACATTACCTAAACATAGTTTTGCTCACAGGTTGTTTTAAATTGGGTTCGAAGAATGTAATACGAGCAATGTGGACAGAAGAAGACTTACGTGCAGCTATGGCAGCTGTTACAGAAGGTAACGTGTCAGTCAAAGTGGCCGCAGTTCGTCATGGAATTCCTAGACAAACTCTTAGAGATCATTTGAAATCGGGGAGCTTAGTAAAACGTACAGGGCGATTTTTAACATTCAACGAAGTACAAGAAAAGACACTCGTGAAAAGAATACTTAACCTTTCAAAGAGTGGGATGTCTTATACTCGAAAATTTATTTGCAAACAAGCCTTTGATTTTTGTTCAGAGAATAATATTAAGAATTATTTTAACATCGCGACAGGCCTTGCTGGCGAAGATTGGTGTAATGGGTTCATAAAACGAAACCCAGAGATTAAAACAGTTTTACGACGACGACGAAAAACATGAAGGAAATCCAGACATTATGTTGTAGAGGTATTCCATTGTAACACACTATGTGTGTGGTTTCAATAAATTTTGTTTTTAAGCTCGTATGTTGTTTATTCAGACGTTTATTTGTGAGGCACGTCCCAAGTGGCGATAAGGAGCGTTTTAAAAGAATGACTCGAGAGACTGTATGGTGAATTAATCTTCCGGTTGACGCATGTGCTCTTCTGTTGTGGGTGCTTCGAGAAAAGGTGTGTCGTATAAGCATGGAGTCAAGACTCGAGACGTCGGTTGCCTTCACTGTGGGGGCTGCCTCGACATCACTGGGCCGCACATGTTGAAGGCGTGCTTGTGCCTAGCCTAGGCTCTGCAACTTTGTGATCTCACCACAGCAGTCGGTGCTGCGGGTAACGTCTCGCTCCCGAGTCCCGGTCGTGGTTCAGCCATAGTTGGAAGTAAGAGCGCTTAGAACGCCGTCACTTCGATATGTGCGGAAGTGGCGGTCGTAAAGGTGGCGGAGGAAAGAAAGAGATAGGCTACAACCTTTCTTCCAATCCTCAGAAGACGCACCGGCGGAAGCTGCAACCAACGATCTCTGGCGCTTTAGTGTGAGGCCACTTTTCTGTCCTCATGCGTAGCCTTTTTCCGGGAAGAACAGAAAGTTATGATGAACTTCCGACTAAAACATCACAATATCTCCTGCTACCACCAGTCGGGCAGTCAGCCGCCCTAACAAACAAAGGCCCGTGACGAGTGGTGCGGGAATAGTACGAGAAACTGACTGTAGGGTTACAGGGAGGCCTTAACGTGCGGCTGGGTTAATTACATGAGTGCGGGGCACTCTGCCTCCGACCAGAAATAGTTACATAAATACCGTGTAGATAATAAGAGTCTGGCATAATTTCCTCCTGACCGAATTGCGGTCTAGATTGGTTTGGATTTTCATCTATTGTTTTAATAAATGCAACATAGTTGTATACACCATGTGAGCAAACTCACAGAGTGTATACAACTGGGTTCGAAACTTGCAAAACGAGCTATATGGGCAGAGAAAACTTACGTGAAGCTATGGCAGCTGTTAGAAATGTACATTCACAGATAGCTGCATTAGATTGTTATGGAATTACTAGATGAACTCTCAGAGATCATCTGCAAATGGGAAGCTTAGTAAAGAGTACAGGAACAGGTGTAAAGTGTTATATTATTTTACATTTTATATATAATTACTATGAATGTGAAGACTATGTGGGTCCTTGTTTTTTTTTCTTTTTTCTCTCTCAGTTTTAATCATAGTTTGACTTTAATAGAGACTGTGACCTCTGTGTTTGTTTCGGCCTTTTTTCTCAGAGTAGTTAGATAGGAAACGCCGGCCTCATCTAGTTTAAAAAAAAATGTTTGACGTGTAAAAGTGTTTGTATAAACCTACTTACAGAAACAAAATCATTTATCATTTATTTAACACATTCAACATTCGACGAAGTACAAGAAAAAAAAACTCGTGAAAAGAATACTAACCTTTCAAACAGTGGGATGTCTCTTACTTCGAAGTTTACTCGCAAACGAGCATTTGATTTTTGTTTAGAAAATAATATTCAAAATAATTTGAATATCACTACTGGCCTTGCAAGTCATGATTGGCATAGAGAGTTTAGAAAACTTCATCCTAACATATTTAGGACTTGAATTTCCCTTGGATATTTAGGATTCTAGTCAAATGTCGATGTGACACTGGTGTGAACGACATGTAAAATAAACCTTTTTGTGAAACATTTTTAATCTTTCACTTTTACTTGTTTCTCGTCATATTCAGGAGTACCATTTTCTATAACAAGCCAACTGCCCAACGAGACTCGCCCCAAATGTTCGCCGCGACTGTTGGCTAATGTACCATTGGCTGTAATGGCCACAGGTAAAACGATCGCCGACTCAACTTTCCTCATCTCGACAACCAAGCGAGACAAGGCAAATAACACAGCTACTTGATTTCCTTATCTTTCTTGGCTTTCAAAATGTTCTTAACATGTAGGATTTTTCGGTCCTTTATTGTTACAGTGGCATGTAAAAGTTCATCTCTTCTGCCACAGATTTGCTCTCATTCAAATTACACACTTGTCGATATAATTTCAAAAAATAATTATCTTTTATGTTATCAAAATTAGCATCCAGAAAATGATTTGAATTTAATTCTACTACAACATTTGATTTCGAGTTATTCTAATCGGTTGTTAATAATTTCAACATAGTTTTACTCACAGGGTCTGGGAAATTGAGTTCGAAGCGTGGAGAACGCGCAGAAATCGACTTGATGGCAGCTATGGCAGCTGTTAGAAATGGACGAATAACACAGAAAGCTGCAGCAGTTCGACATGGAATTCCATTCAGGACTCTCAGCGATCATTTGAGAACTGGGAGTTTAGTGAAACGACTGGGACGATGTAAAATAATGAATGAAGTACAAGAAAAAAAACTCGTGAATTGAATACTTAACCTCAAAATGTGGGACGACTCTTACTCGAAAGTTAATTTGTACACAAACCTTTGTATTTTGTTTAGAAAATAATATTAAAAATCCTTTCAATATCACTTCGGGCACTGCTGGCAAAGGTTGGTGTAGAGAGTTCAAAAAACGTCACCCTTACTTTTGGAAATAGTTGAATAATTATGTAGGTAGATTTTTTAAATTGAATTTTTCTTCTTATTCACACGAAATGAAATAAAAATGAAAGAAAGTGTTATTTCTGCCTTTACCAATAAGTTAAATTAAAACCGAATATTGTATTTTGTTGTGATAACAATTTACTTCGACATTTATTACTTGACATGAGCAATAAATCACTATATAAAAGTGCTTTAAATCTTTTACTTTTATGTGATCTCTTTCAGAATTCAGCAATATTTACGAGGCAAAATATTTTTAGGGTTATTCAGTAAACGTATGTGGAAGGGTCAAAACCACCTTTTGAACTGGCTTCGTGTTACTGCTACCCCGATTGGACTCGTTATACATTATTTATAAATGAATAATAATTCCCTCCGTACAGATTGGATTAGATTGACATCAGGAAGAGCAATTTGGACGGAAGAAAATTTGCGCGGAGCAATGGCGGCAGTTGTTCGGGATAACATGACACAGCGCGCTGCAGCAGATCTTTATGGCATTCCTAGGCAAACACTAGCTGATCACCTGTCAAAGGGAAGCATTGTCAAACGAATGGGTCGACATTCTATTATGAACGAAGCTCATGAAGCTTTCCTCGTCAGCAGGTTAATGAAACTTACAAATAGTGGGATGACAGTCACCCCGCACGTTATTTGCAAGCAAGCGTTCCTCTTTTGCGAAAAGTTTAAAATAAAGCATAATTTCAATATCGAATCGCGGCTTGCGGGAAAGAAATGGCTTAAGAGGTTTTTGAAACGTCACCCCGAAGTTCTGCATTGTTTCTCTTGACTCCCATTTAAACGCCCTGAAATTAAAACCAAGACCGGCTTTTGTTCGATTGGCAAAGTTCAATTCGTTTGTTTAACCCTTAGGGCTCTCACATGGGCACGCCACAATTGCGGCGATAAGTCCCCTCTTTGAGGAGTGGCTGGAGAGGCGCCACGGCGTCCTCACCTTCCGCCTGACGCAGGTCCTCACCGGACACGGGTGCTTCGGCTGGTACCTGTTCCGGATAAGGCGGGTGGAAACGCCCGGGTGTCACCACTGTGTGGATCGCCCGGAGGACACGGTGGAGCATACGGTGGAGGTCTGCCCGGCTTGGGCGGAGCACCGCCGTGTCCTCGCGGAAGCGATCGGCGGCGGCGATCTCTCGCGTCCGGCCCTGGTCCAGGCCATGGTACGGAGCGAGAGTGCATGGGGAGCCATTACTTCCTTCTGCGAAGCAGTAATGCTCGTGAAGGAGGAGGCGGGACGCGTGAGGGAGAGGCAAGCTTTGCACCCTCACGCCCCTAGTCGCCGCAGGAGACGCCCTGGGCGTCGGGAATTGGCAGCCGATTCCCGGCCACCGTAGGCGCGGGCTTGCGGACGGCGAGCAATGGGTAGCTCGCCGTCCGGTAAGGACCAAGTCCGAGTCGACGGCGCGTCGTGTTCCACGCGCGCCTCAAAGAGATGTCAGCACTATTGACGGGGTCCGCTAGGGCCGATGCCAGCTAGGGTTGCGGGATGTTCGAAAGAGTTACCGTGGCCCCGGCACAGGCAACAGAAGGAACACGGGTGGGTTTTAGTCAGTAAAAGTCTGACACGCCCTCCCGCTCCGCCCAGAGCGGGAGAAGTCATTTGATGATTTCCCATCCACAAAAAAAAAAAAAAAAAAAGGCTCTCACATAAAACCGCTATGCAACGCGAATTCGCAGTTTTGTGTGGGGGCCTTTGACCTGCTGATTTCGCTGAAGTCAAAAGATGTCCCAGGGTTCAACAGGGGGGGGCCCGTAAACACGTACCACAACCACACCACATCGCAACGACAAAATGTGGGCAAGCAGTGGTTTAAGTGTGAATAGCGTCGCCGCAACGTCTTGCAGTTGCGTTGTGGTAACGTTGTGGCTAGTGTTTGGAGACGACAGATCGTTGTGTTTGCAATATGGCCGCCGCTAGTGCGCGGTCTCACTGGTGGTTGCGTTGTGGCTGCGACGCGACGTGGCCTTGATGTGGTCGGTACCGCCCACACGGTTGATATTGTCGGTCAAATGTGGTCCGTGTGAATGAACTATTCATTTTCAAACAAATTATAGTGCCCGTCCACATGTTGTCCTTGTGGTTCTGGTGTGGTTGTAGTACGTATGAACGGACCCTTTTTTTTTTTTTTTTTTTTTTTGTGGATGGGAAAACATCAAATGACTTCTCCCGCTCTGGGCGGAGCGGGAGGGCGTGTCAGACTTTTACTGACTAAAACCCACCCGTGTTCCTTCTGTTGCCTGTGCCGGGGCCACGGTAACTCTTTCGAACATCCCGCAAACGTATGAACGGACCCTAAGGAGTTATCAGCCGGAAAGTGTCATTCAAATAATAAGACAGCCCATGAACGTTCGAATTTTATTTGCAATTAAATTGTATTAAAAATTGGACACTAATGATAAGCTGATTAGCTTAATGTATCACCTAAAACTTATTTCGAGAAGTAGTACCTATACAGTGTGAGTCTTTATAATGTGCACATATCGAAATGAGGGAATCTATGCTTAATTTTATCGACGGAAAAAATGTAAAAAAAAATCTAAATATTTATTAATATTTTTTATGGATTTTTAAAAAAAATTGTTTGCTTTTGTGACCCCAGTGTATACAAAACTGTGTAACTTTTAAACTAAACGATTTATCACGATGAAACAAACTCCATAATGTTTGGAAGTAATTAGGTGTCGTCATAAAATAAAAATTATGGAAAAAAAATAGCCATAATCAAATATAAACATTTTTTTTTGGCAAAAATCTGATTTTTTTTCATTAATTTTTACAAAAATTGTAAAATTTCTCAATAACATGCCCCCATCACCTTCTTTTTTTATAACTTTAAGTTATTCTTCATTGTATTAGGAACCTAACGGTAAAAATTGCATGTTTTTAACTCAACCCCAACATTTTTTATCAAATGTCAAAGAAAGGCCCAACGCATAGCTACGCACATTGTTTAGCAGGTAGATAAACTTTTTTTTGTTAACTTTGTTGTGAATGCGCGCGGGTCGTTTCAAAGATGGCACTCCGAACGCGGAATCGTATTGTTCTCATAAGGGTGGTTTGTTTGGGATGATAATTAATGCAAAAGAGTTCAATTGAAACCCATTTATTATTAAATACAAAATTTAATGCATCAGGTTCTCAAAATGTCCACCTCGTTGTTGTAAACACAAAGCCGCGCGAATTAGAATTTGGTGTGTCGCTCTCCTTATCATTTCGGGATCATTGCGAATATCATTCGCACAGTTTATTATGCGGTCACGCAAATCGGCCTCACTGTTGATGGGGGTACTGTAGACGCGTTGCTTCATGGTCCCCCATAGGAAATAATCAAGGGGCGTCAAATCGGGTGAACGCGCAGGCTACCCTACAGGTCCTTGCCGGCCGATCCATTTGTCATGATAATTTTCGTTTAAAAATCTTCTTACATTTGTAGCGTAATGGGCAGGACATCCGTCCATCTGAAGAAACATCCTTTGACGCACAGCCAGTGGGACATCTTCCAATAACTGAGGCATATCATCTCTCAATAGACTTAAAAATCTTTCACCAGTCAACGTTCTCGGCAATATGACTGGTCCAATCAACATGTTATCGATAAGACCAGCCCAAACATTTATCGAAAATCTTACTTGGAAAGTAGATGACCGTTTCAGTTTCGGGTTTTCACCTGCGCGGCACCATCTGTGTAAATTTCGACAGTTAGTAATACCGTCTCTAGTGAATGTCGCTTCGTCCATCCATAGTATTTTTCTTGGAAAGTTTGGGTTTGCTCTGGTTTTTCTTTGAATCCATGTGGACATCACACACCTTGGACGCCAGTCTACGTCTTCATGTAGATGTTGCACCCTTTGATAGTGATAAGGATGCAATCCTTCTTTCTTTAAAATACGCCACACTGATTTTTGGGATATTCCGTGACGAAGAGCCAGTCGTCTAGTACTTATGGATGGATCAGCAAACAAATCACTTAATACTGCTTGTTCAGTAGCCGCATCAATAATTACTTGAGGTGGCTCGCGACGATCTCTACTTGATCCAAGTCCAGTGATCGACAACCTTCTGTGAACTTCCTGGAAGTTTCGGGCAGATGGCACTGGTTGCCTGTTAGGATACGCAGCTATGTAAACCGCGCGCGCAGCTCTGGCACTTCCTTGTCCCACTCCATAATAAAAATGTATGTCGGCGATGTGTGCCGGGGAAAATTCACTTAAACGCGGCATCATGTAGCAGCGAACGAAAGTTATGAAAGTCCAGCGAACGAAAGTACCGAAACACATGTAGCAGCGGCGAATAATTCGGAGCGACTGCCAGTCTGACATCTGTCATAATTCAAGTTCCTTTGGCTGGCCCTACCTCCCCGACCTGCGCACATTCAAAAGAAAGTTTATCTACCTGCTAAACAATAGCTATGCGTTGGGCCTTTCTTTGACAGTTGATAAAAAATGTTGGGGTTGAGTTAAAAACATGCAATTTTTACCGTTAGGTTCCTAATACAATGAAGAATAACTTAAAGTTATAAAAAAAGAAGGTGATGGGGGCATGTTATTGAGAAATTTTACAATTTTTGTAAAAATGAATGAAAAAAAATCAGATTTTTGCCAAACAAAAATGTTTATTTTTAAATGTGGCTATTTTGTTTCCATAATTTTTATTTTATGACGACACCTAATTACTTCCAAACATTATAGAGTTTGTTTCATCGTGATAAATCGTTTAGTTTAAAAGTTACACAGTTTTGTATACACTGGGGTCACAAAAGCAAACAATTTTTTTTAAAAATCCATAAAAAATATAAATAAATATTTAGATTTTTTTTAACATTTTTTCCGTCGATAAAATTAAGCATAGATTCCCTCATTTCGATATGTGCACATTATAAAGACTCACACTGTATTGTAGAAATATTTTTTTTGACAACTTGTTTTAGTTATTGTTTTAATAAATGAATTTAATATTTCTAAATTTAATTTTGTTGCCATGTTTATTTCAATTATATGGACATTACCTCAGGTAACATTTTTTAAGTCTCTCACGAACTCTTCAATAAGCCTTTGGCCAAAGGAGGTCTTTGGTTCGAAATCGACAGAACTTAGTAGGTAATAACTTAGTTACTTACATAGTAAGTATCCCTTTATTATTGATTAATTAAACAAGTCCAACAGAAAACGTAAATTATTAGGTACTTTTCGACTAAAATGAACCGAAAACCAGTTCTACATTGTTCATATCATATCTTGACTGTTTTACTGGCAGGCTCCGAAATGCCTTCAAGAAGAGTCAGTAAGCCAGCTATGTGGACAGAAAAAGCTTTAAGGGCTGCCATGAGAGCTGTAGAACGAGGTCAGTTACCCCTGCGATTCGCAGCTGAGCGCTATGGTTTCCCTAGAAGGACCCTGGCATATCGCATGACAACGGGAAGCGTCGTCAAACGAGGACGAGGTTCTATGATGAACGCGGGCCAGGATACCAAATAATAATAAGAATAAGAAGAATAAGGAAAGCCTGCCTAGTCAACAGAATTTTAAAGCTCTCAAGCGACGGTATACCTCTCACCCCAGATATCATTTGTAGGCAGGCTTTCCTTTTTCGTGAAAAATATGACATAAAACATAATTTTTATATGGACTTGGGACTCGCTGGCAAAGACTGGTTGAAGGGCTTTTCAAGACGGCATCCGGAATTCTTTTTTGGCAATAATAACGTTCGATTTATTTCTAGATACGAATTTTACCATCGTCTGGCAGAATAGTTGACATCGGCTCAATTGCCTTTAAAAAAAACGTAATCTAACGGTCTTCGCTTTGCTAGATTTTAGTAATGCTTTTAATACTGTTGATTTTGGTGTTTTGCTTGGCATTCTATGCTCTCTTAATATATCTCCATCGGTAATCGTCTGGTTTCGAAGTTACCTGTTCGGTCGGCAGCAACGTATTAGCATCGGAGAGACCTTGTCTTCATGGAGTAATACTTCTGCCGGTGTACCACAGGGTGGTGTGCTATCCCCTTTACTTTTATGCAGATGATTTACAAATTTACTCTCGAGCTCCTCTTGGAAATCTGTCAGAGGCTATCTTAACCAAAAATCGTGATCTGGCCCGTATATGCGACTGGAGCAAGAGGTATGGACTTATGGTCAACCCCATAAAGACACAGGTTGTGGTGGTGGGCAGTTCTAGAATGGTCTCAAGTATCGACTGGACGCCTCTTCCCCAAGTTTCTTTTGACAACTCAGTTATTTCCTTCAGCGAGACAGTAAAAAACTTGGGGATATTCATTGACAAGAACTTCTCTTGGACTGTTCGGCTACAGGATGTTAGCCGCAAGCTATTTGCTTCCGCTGCATCTTTGAAGAGACTGCGTTATTTTCTGCCGACTGCCACCAAGATTGCGCTTGCACAATCGCTTCTTCTACACATCCTTGACTGTGTCGATGCCAGCTATTTAGACCTTACTCAAGAGCAACTTGATAAACTTGAACGGCTTCAAAATTTTTGTATAAGGTTCATATACGGTTTGCGCAAATATGACCATGTTTCCGAATTTCGTGTGAAGCTCAAGTGATTACCAATTCGCCTTCGCCGGAATGCTCATATTCTTTCCCTTTTGTATAATGTGCTCTTTTCCCCTTCCACCCCTCTCTATCTCAAGAAACGCTTCCAATTTCTTTGCGACTCCCACACGAAATTTTTAAGGTCATCAGATAACTTGAAACTTAAAATGCCAATGCATTCCACAACTTTCCTTGACAAATCCTTTACTGTCCAGGCCGCTCGTTTGTGGAATGCATTACCAGTTCCAATAAAGCGCGCGTAATCGCTGCCGTGTTTCGTTGCTTACATATTTAGTATGTATCTATCTATGTATATATTATATAGCATATTTATCTACTATATAGCATATGTATGAATCTGTGTATATTTTGTAGTTTAAAATGTATCTTTATGTAATATATAATCTGGTGTACAATAACGTATATATAAATAAATAAATAAGTACTAATATTTTCTCAAACGGCCTTGACTTCATGACGTAGCAAGTGTGTACCTACGTCCTGAAATACCGGAGCAAGGTGTCAGTGAGTCACAAGTTCATGACGTCTTACGATAATTCTACGATTGATTGTCCTTCGATATGATATCAAGCTGTGATTAGGTACTGATACTGAACTGCGTTGATAAACAAACTGAATTGCTCTCGCTCGTGCGCCTTGAATTTCTACTACTACCTACTTTATACACCTACCTACTATAATATAATAAAGCTGATGAGTTTGTTTGAACGCGCTAATCTCTAGAACTTCCAGTCGGATTTGAAAAAATCTCTTTGCATTTGATAGCCCAATTCTTGAGGAAGGTAACAGGCTATTTACCTAACATCACGCTACTTAGGAGCCGAGCAAAAAGGAAAAAAAACGCAGGTGAAACCGTGAGGCACAGCTAGCTGACTACATACCAATACTAAGTGAAATGTCTCGAATAGGTTTAAAGCCCTTCTAAAGTACCTAGTATTTCCAAATAGCTAATGTTTATTTGTGGCTAGGGTAACTTCGTAACGTTCCTGTACGAACCACATCGATAAGGTCATTTTTGTTTCTGAATCGACAAGTGACGGAGGACGCGACGTAATTAATTTAAAATTTATTTGTTTAAAGTTTAAGCTATTAATAACACAATTTCATCATGAATAGATATCACAATTTCATTCGAAAAGCAATTTTTTGAATGAAAGCAGTTTACTTTTATAACTGTTACAGAGTGTTTTTCAGAGACAACATAAATTATAATAGCCTACTTTATTTACTTATTCAAATATGTTGAATCATATTGATTCTTTAATTTTGATAGATGGGTGTAGGTAGATTAGTGTCATTTTATCAAATGCATATAAGCGCACGTCACAGCTCACGGAAAAGTGACTAAGTAAGTATTATCTTTTTGATAAATTATTTTGAAACAGATTATTTAGTACGCAGAGAGCGGTGTTTGAACTGTGGGGTAATTGCGTAACACGTAAAATGGCAATCGATCGCAGTGCCTTTTCATTTTGACAGTTGAGCAGACGAATTTTTCAAACCTATGAAGCAAAGGATGTCAAAATGAAAGGCATTGCGATCTATTGCCATTTTATGTTTGTAATGCAATTATCCCGCTGTTTGATATAACTACGAGGCATGAAGTTATCCCTATTATAGAGCAGTTTACCAAAGGTTCAATTCGACAGATTGTCGAAAAGGCTTGTAATGATGATCCGAAACATCACAATACATTCTTGGCTACAAGATAAGAACATGTGCAGGATGTTATGAAGAAATTAGAAAACACTTTCAAGCAGAGAAGCAAACAAAAAGTGAAGAAAATGAAAGGCTTCTGTGTTAAACGCAATAAAGCTAACAACACATGAAAACATGTGAATGCTGCTCGATTTTTATTCTTGTGTACCTATTTGTTTATCAATAAGGTGCGATATCCATTTAAACTGCCCTCGTATTTTTATTTCTTTGACTGCGGGGTGAGGTGAGAAACATCTTGTTATCATATTTTATGGGATTATCTACTATGTCAATTTATAAAGAATCATCGGGCTTGATGATTTATAATCGACTAAGTATACGAACAACAAGATTTTTGCCTCGTAATGCACCTGTTTGTAGGTACACAAAATTACTGTTTGCAATGAACGTGTTGTTAACTAAAATGTCGAAGATCAGTACTTACGTAATAAATTAAATACCCTACCAGAAGACACCATTCGATTTCGGCTGATAATATTAGATCAAATCTCTTAAATGCGTCACAACACGTGTAGAATATGATCGTGTAAACATAGAATTCTTGAACAATAACCGTATGTACCTATGTACACACTCCTATAAATAAATTTACAATGACGGCGCGGCGTAGTAAGAAATTACGAAAATTACGAAACTACTAACGCCATCTATTGGCAAGAGTTTGTAAACTAACGGACTGAAGTTTTGTTTGAAATAAATAGTGACTAAATGTTTTGGATACGTATTATTTATTTTATTTAACGAGTAGAAAGAAAACTTTGTTGTAGTATTTTTGTCTGCCAAGCGAATAAAAAACCCCCACAACGGTTTTATTAGCTTCACTTGTAAGCTTGTAACTAACTAACAATGTAAAAAAATATTTGAAGTAAATTTCAACGCAACCTACATATAATTGTCGTATCGACATGAAACTTTGTATGTATATGTAGTTCGGATATCAATACTATGATTTGGTATCTTGGAGCTGATCTGATGATGGAGCCGGAGGTGGATAGTGAAACTCATCAGTGGCTACTAGTAAACCCCTCAAGTTTGGGCCTGATGTGATTCGGTTTGACGAGACCAATAGATTGGGCTTGGTAACGAGGATCTGATGATGGAGCCAGGAGGTGTAGAGTAGAATTCTTCTGGGGCTACTATTAAACCCTTTGAGTTTGAGGTCATATGATACGTTTTGCATATGATTCGTTTTTTGATAAAAGTATAGCATGTAGTTCAGATGACAATATAATTTGATATCTTGGAGCTGATGTGATGATGGAGCCAGGAGGTAGATAGTGGAACTCTCCAGTGGCTAGTAAACCCCTCGAGTTAGGGCTCATATGATTCGTTTTGATGAATCCAATATGTTGCACTTAGAATCGAGGGTCTGATGATGGAACCAGGAGGTGGATAGTGGAACTCTTTAATGGCTACTGTTAAACCGGTCAAGTCATAACTTCGTTGACTACAGACTTAGTAACTAAATGAAAAATATAAATAAATAAAATAAATAAAAAAGCCGCCCTTGCCATCTCTTACCTCTGGGTCCTGTCCACCGGGTCGCCTCTATAGTCCATCGCTTGTCGGTATAACGGGCCTGGTGTCCGGCTCATTTCCACTTGATTTTAGGGCATAATGCAGAGCATCATATATTTTCGTTTTCGATCTTCTGTATTCACTTCTGATTTTCTTATTTTCAGTACGCTCCTTTCTATAGCTTTCTGGCATACAACTATCTTTGATTGTATTTTTGTGGTATATGTCTGGTAGCCATAAGTGAGAAAAGGAAGGATACATGTGTCAAGCACGCCCTTTGTTTGGTGAAGGGAGAAGTCGCTTTTTAAGAGTTCTTTGAGGGCCCAGAATTTTCGCCAACTCAATTCCACTACCGTTCGACCTCGTCTTCGGTATTTTTGTTTTTAAATGATAATTTTTTTCTCAAGTACACATAGCCATTCACATATTCCAAAGCCTTGCCATTTAGAGTGGATGAGTTCATATTGCTGGTCAACATTACTTTCGCCTTATCCTCATTTATGTTTAGGCCAACATTTTCACTTTCAACACTTAGTGCCTGTATCCTTTCCTCCAACATGCTTGTCTCTGCGAAAAGAACGATGTCATCCGCAAATCTAAGGGGACTTAAGTGTTGTCCAGCTACTTCAATACCTCTACCCTGCCAGTTAAGTTTTATGAATATGCTTTGCAGCACTGCTATAAAGAGTTTTGGTAACAGTGGATCTCCCTGACGTACTCCTCTCCTTTGACTCTACGAGTACTATCTTCGTAGACGTTTTCAGGATTTCTATATGCTTTCTAAGGATACCACATTCGTTGAGGGCTCTCGAAATCAAATCATGTAATATACTGTCGAACGCCTTGGCGTAATCAATAAAGGCACGGTCGATTGAACTCCTTGTATTTGTGGAGAAACCAGATCGGAGCCTGCTTGCTCTACTGGTTAGAGATTATCAATGTTTGGCCTTATTTTTCTGTTTTGTAGGCTTGATGTAAATAGCTTGTATACAAAATACTCGAAATAAGTCTGATTGGGCGATAGTTACGGTTTAAAATATCATTTATTTCTCAAAGATAATCATTTAATGAGAAACAAAGTTTTAATAATAACATGCAGGTAATTGTGAAAATAGTCCAGAGCGCTCGTCGTGCAGTTAGGTAGCACATAATTAGTTATTTTAATAAATTTGGTGAGTGGGTACATCATAATATATTACTCGAACGCGCGCGTCGTTGTAAACATCGAGCGCTAGTTCCCTATGTCTTTTGGGTCTCCTTTTTTATAAAGTATTATTATATCAGATCTTTTCCAGTGCTCTGGTACTCTGCCCGAGTTTATAGCCATGTTAAGAGGTTGCTTAGTGGGCGAGCTAGTATAGGTGCTCCAATTTTTAGGGCTTCATTCGGTATATAGTACTTTTTGCCCGCTAAGACGAAAACTATGCTTGTGCAGACTTTGATTTTCCCTATCATTGACTATGGTGACGTGTGCTACTTTGACTTGAATGCGGTGTTGCTGGATAAGCTTGACAGACTGCTTAACAATTGTATCCGGTTCATATTCAACCTCAGAAAATATGACCATGTGTCGAGCTACAGGTCTGAGCTCAAATGGATGCCCTTTCGCCAGAGAAGAAATTTGCGTGCTTTGACCACGCTTTTCTCCCTTCTTAACTCTCCCACTCCTCCTTCTTATCTAGTGTCTCACTTCCAATATCTATGTTCTTCACACGCTAAGAATCTTCGTTCTTCTAACAATCTTCTCCTACTCTGTCCTTCTCATACTTCTGACTTTGTTCATTCTTTCTTTCATATTCAGTCCATTCTTCTTTGGAATGCGCTACCTCTTGACATCAGGATGGCCACCAGTCGGTATTCATTTAAGCGGAGATTGCGGAGTTATTTTCAAAATAAATAGCGTAGAGTCATCTCAAAACCTCTCTCTCTTGAATTTGTATATAATATATATATATAATATAGGTATATATTATAGTAAATATGTATGTATGTGTATTATAAGTTTATGACTTATTTATGTACAAATTGTTCCATTTCTAACAGAGCACCTGCCATCTAATCTCTTCACCACCCTTGGTTGACTGGTAGAGAATGCCTAAGGCATTAAGTCCGCCTTTGTACTTTTTTAAGTGTGAAAAGTTTAAATAAATAAATAGTCAGGTCCAGGGCTTTTGTCGGTCTTTAGTCTTTTAATGTTGATTATGACTACAGGTGTATCTATTTCTTCCGGGTCTTCTTTTTCTTCTCGGTCTTTTGGTTCGTCGAACGCGTCGTCGGTCGTCTACATAACAACATTCGTTAGGGTTTGTATATAATTCTATGTAGAATTCTGTGACACAGTTGATGATGTCTTGCCTAGTATTTGCTCCTCTAGTTTTTGTGTTCAGATTTTGTGTTCTGATTCTGATCCGATTTGTATGTGTGTTTAGCTCTTTATAAGATCTCTTTGTACTTCTGTAACGATTGAGATTTTTTTGTTATATTATATCTGTAATTTTTATAGTCTTTTCAGTTTTCTAATAGCCTTCTTTGATTGTTTGAATAGTATAGTTAGTTCTTTTTCCATTTTCTTTCAACAACTAAATCAACGAACTGGAATCAAATATCAAAAAGAACATAGAAACACAAGAAATAAAAAGAGAAACAAGACGGAATAAACAAATTTTTTAGCAGATCCACTAGAGACCTCATAGCCAGAAGATCAGAACGAATAAAAACGAAACACAAAATGAAGAATATACTATGCTAAAAAGTGAAAAAAAAAATTGTACTTAAAAAAACGAAAAAACACGCTTTTATCACGCACTAAAAATTATAAAATAAATAAAATTGACTTTGTATTAGTTAGGATTAAGTACTTAAGCAGCTTGTCACTTCTTTTACGAGTATATCCAATGAATAATTCAAAAAGCGTGGAGCGCTTCTTAGTTGTGTGTACTTTTAATTAATTTGAACGAATCGCTCCACACTTTTTGAATTAATTATAGTTTTTAGTGCATGATAAAAGTGTGTTTTTTTAGTTTTTTTTTAACTACAATTTTTTTTACCCGACTTCAAAAAGGTTCTCATTTCGGTTGTATTTTTAAAAAAATGTTTGTTACCTCAGAACTTCGTCATTTAAAAACCGATTTGATAATTTCTTTTTTTATTTGACATGAAATACTTCCAGTTAGGCCCCTTATAAAGGTCAACTTCTGATGTTTTTGAGTTAGCTTCAATAATGCACGCATGTATTTTTTCCACTTAGTGTATGTTGATAATGTTATAATAACTTCCTGTCACAGTTATTTACACTGCAAGTAGTAGTACTTTGTGTAGGGTAGGTTAGGTACCACAACTAGAAAGTGAAAAATAAAAACTTTTTTACAAAAAAAAAAACATCCGACTTCCAAAAAAAAAAACTACAAAGTGAAAAATAACTTTAATTTCGTTAGCAAAAAACGATAATACAAAACCAAAGACACTGACTTCCGACATTAAAAATATTTTTCACTTTGTAGGTAGTGTTTTCTTTTGGTAGTCGGTTGTTTTTTTTTTTTGTAAAATTTTTTTTTAAGCATGTTTTGGTCTACATTATAATTATTTTCCAGGAACATTATACATATAAGTGGTCAGGATCTATAGTACTTTATTCAAACGGTTACCCTACACATTTTGGAAGGAAAAATGTAAGGCCATGGTGCCGATTTTCTTGTCATAAATGCGTCTAAATTAGACTAAAAATCACCAAGATTTAGTTTATTCCTGTCCGACGATTTCCCATTCTGAAATAGACTTAAGTGACACAACTTAACTATATTTTAGTTTGTCAGCACTAAGATGGCACCGAGTTATTAGTTTAGTGAAAATGGTAATTTTGCTATTCTGAATTTGACATTTTTCACCTATTTAGATTTTCTAACTAAATCAGACTATTTTTAATCGCGACTAAAAAGGTGTGGAATAAAATTAGTTGGCATGAAATAAAATTCACACCAACAGCTCGACTTCAGGTGCATAAACAGAACTGTAGCTTTTTTTTTCTTTTATTTTGCTTATATCTCGAAAACGGTGTGTCCTATCGCAAAAATAATGAAAATTTCGACCCCCTTTATAAAAGTCATAAACCCCTAAAACCCAACATGTAGGTAATAATTTTTCATATTTTCCATACAAAAAGTGAAAAATTCCATAAAAGACACGTCGAGGCTGCCCCCTCTGCGCGCCTCCTGCTCAAAAAAAATCACGGGGTAGGGTAAACAAGTACTTACCACATGGAGTCGCGATTGTCAAATTCGATTTAGTTGTCAAAATTATTTTTAAATTTAGTGATATTTTTTTACAGAATAGCTTTAAGGCTCCTACAAACAGGCGCGACATGCGACGCGACACAAAGGCACCGCGTGTCCCGCGACGAGCGGTGCCTTTGTGTTGCGCGCGATTCGCGTCGCGCGTGTATGTGGATGTATGTCAAAGTGACAGTGGTTCTAACTTGCTTTGGAACCCGCATCATAAAGATCCGAAACGAACACGACATCATAGGATTCATAGGCCGATGTTGTTCAATGACCAGACGTCATTTTATTACGAGATATTTCACATATGAGACTGCTAACTCCATCTATTGGTAGCAAATAGTAAAAAGAATTAATGTTTGCAATTCGGATTTAGTATTTTGTTTTGGTAATATTAATGCATTAATCCGTTATTAAATGAATAATCGTGATAGAAATACTATAAGGTTTAAAAATTCAAAGTACTGGGTGATAATTACCGTCATGCTCATTTCTTACGGTACCTACAGCGCCATCTTTTGGTCAAGTTTGTTAAGCATCTTCTAAAAGAGTATGTGTGTATCCGGACCGAACGAATGGATTTGAATTTTTTGATAATAGCTAGCTAGTAATTTTGTTTTGAGGATGCGCATGTATCTCTTACAATGAAGATTTACAAGAACATTTTTTTGTTTTCATAATAATTTTGTATTCTTCGATTTATGCATCACTGCTTAGAACGAATCATATTCGTCAAGCTTTATTTTGTCAATCTAAACGTCACTTTGACTTGACAGTTTTGTTGCGTCATTTCATTTATTTTTACTGTTTTCCCACGTTTATCTTTTAGTTATTATTTTGTTAGTTCCCTTAGTTATTATACTTTTGTTCAATTTCCCTTTTTCACAATATCAAAAGCTACGTCTTCGTTGTTTTTTTGTTGTGGGGCCAGGTTGTAAAGTACAAAGATCGTGATAATATTCAGTTGTTTTGATTCTCATAATCAGTATTTGTGTAAATAGACGCATTTTACCTGTTGAACCTACGATTAATAGTATTAAAAACATTGCAGGTGACGACTTAGTGCAGTGCGTGCCCACGAAAAAGGGACATCAAATCTTGTTTAAAGGTTACACTTACGTTTTTAAAAGTAGGTTGCAGTGTGGAGCTGAGCAGTGGATTTGCTCGTCTCGACAGAAAACTGGTTGCATATCTGTCATTAATATGCAAACATACGGCGTCGAAGTGGTCAGGGATTTCCACAACCACAAGAAACCAATGTTCTCTGATTAGCTAACATTCATTTTGTTTGTGTATGCTTGTGTACTTCTTCTACAAAACAATGTAAACAGTATTATTGTGTTTTAGATTACTCTATTGTTTAGTAATAGTGAGAATTTATCGAAGTTCTCTTTTTAGGTAAACAAGTTTGAATAAAAAGTTTTAATCCTATTTTAGGTGACACTGAAAGTATGATAATAAATAATTGTATGTGTACAGCCTTAAATCAATCTATGTAATCATTTCGTTTTATTTTATACTTGAATATAATTTATTGTGTAACAGTAGTACTTATGAAAATGTAAGGTATGGGAATGTAATAACAATACAAAACAAATAAAGAAGACAGTTTCTATTGACAATCATTAGGTTTTTATTTCAATAACAACATAAATTTTCTTTTCTATTCACTTACACAAAATTAAAATGTTTGAGATGAAATTATTTGTTTTATTCAGCTCATTTTTAGTGTATTATAAATATTGTAGTTTAGTAGAATGAAATAATTAGCGAGTTTAATATGAAACCATGTAGCTACAAAAACAAATTTAAAACAATGAAATTGATTACAGGTGAGCAGAGTGAGCAGCTACCGGAATGGGCAACAATATATTTTGTTAAAATTACAGACAATGAGATGAAATGCAATCTTTGTGAAGTAACCTTAAAAACAGATGAAAAATCACTAGACCTTCTAGATCACTTGAAAAATGATCATAAGGATATATACGACCTTCACAAAGATAACCCAGAGGCTACGGTGGGATTTCGCATAGAGTTTCTGCATTTAAATGTATTGAAGGATGATGACCCAAAGACGCAGCCTGTTATACTTGGTGAAGTATGTGAAGATGCAACGGAAGCTATCCAGCAGAAGGGAGAAGAAATATCTGTGAAACCTGATGATGCCGATGTGCAGTTTGTAGTCCTAGATGGAAAGACCACTAAAAGATCTAAGCGGGAGGGTGCAGGTTAGTATTTTACCTAATTTTTTTACTATTATAAAACACTGCTACTCGGCTACAAGAGGAAGATTTAATTTTTCTTAACAGGCTGCTAGCTTATCAAAATCTGCAAATCATCTAATTATATGACTGACTGGCTAGCTATTAATTAGGCTGGTTACGAAAACAACACATTGTACAGTGCCAAAGTAGTTTCATATTCTGCATACCCATATTCATATGCAATTTCATGCACCCAGAGCAATTGATGACTAAATCATGTGCCAATTCATTTTCTGCAATCATCATTTATTTTATCTTCCAAAATCGCATTAACAATCATCTTTTCTCAAATTCTAGGGCCACGCAAACGAAGTTGGGTATGGAAGTACTTCGACAAGCTCAGTAACATCATCTACCGTTGTAAGTTGTGCAATGTGGTGCTGTCAATCAAGGGTTGCAACTCCAACAACATGAACCGTCATGTCCGGTCGAGACATCCAACAGTCTACAAGAGTGAGGTGATTCAAACTGTTCATGTTTTATCAAGTGAGACGGACACACCATATGCTATTAAGACCGAGGAAATTTATGCAAGTGATCGGGAATTTGAAGAAATTATAGGTAAGGATTTATACTTATTTCTTTCCTTCACTTAAAAATAGTCTGCATTTCCTCTATGGGTTGTAAGAACCAAAATTTTGGTAGTTTTTGGCATCTGCTGTGGCTAGTAGCTCAATTTTGTATGCTTTGAAGCATACTTGCCATTATTGGATTTTTTGTTTATGGAGAGGCGCACCTTTATTCATGGCATGATTTATAAACTGGAACTTAAAACTATAATAATACTCTTTATTGTACAACACCAAGAGAAAACTAACTAAAGTAACTAATATCTCCGAGTAGGTGAGTAGGTACCAGTAGTTGCAACTATCAATTTGGATGTAAGAGTCCTGAGGGCTCCTTAACACTTTCCGGGACACTGAATGAGATGCATTAGAAGTTTTTTTGTTATGACGTCTATGGGCGTTTAGCGTCCCGGATGGTGTTGAGGAGTGTCATCATCAGCAGCCCAGATAACAAGTCTTAACTATGCGTACATTACTAAGGCCCGCTTGCACCATAAACCACTAAATGCGGAAGATAGAGAGACAGAGTGATGTTTTTAAATAATTATGTTAAGCATTAAATGCAGTTAATGACTTAAGTTGCAAGTGGACCTAAGGGTGCATTGTTGATCGTCAACTCAGAATGTATCACTTATTTGTTGTTCATATTCATGGGTACAACACCCTGTGAAAATTTGGGTAGTGATAAAAAAATGCCCAGTATGTCTCAAGACAAGTCAAAATGTCGTCAATCCACCACGGTTGGGTTGAACCCTGTCCTGAATGTTTTCTAATGATCACCTACTAGCGACCCACCCCTGCTTCGCACGGGCGCAATCTACTGACGTGGCGACATGTTGCCGAAACATTGTATTTTCTGTGCAATATCTAAGTGAAATAATAATGAATTATACACATACACAAGCTTTCGAAATCTATTCTCTAAATGATAGTGAATGCCGCATCAAAATCGTTTAAAAGATCAACCAGTCACACAGACGGACGCGAAAAGCGACTTTATTTTATACTAGTATTTATTATCATAACTTATATTCTAAACATAACTGGCGAAATGTGGGTGTACTATATTGGTACACCTCTACCTAACCCTTTGCGGAATACAGGCGTGATGTTACTTCTATTCTAACCCAGCAAACCTCACCATTTCCAGACAGTCCAACCCAGAAGCTGCGTCGCAGTTGGATCTGGTCGTACTTCGACCGCGTGTCCACCACGCAGGCGCGGTGCAAACTGTGCGAGCGACATATCTGTCACGGCGGCAACGCCACCGGCAACATGAACCGACACCTCAAGATGATACATCATAAGACTGCTGTTAATATGCCTGGTAAGTTCATTAGCTTATTTGTTACTTGGAAATGAACATTGGTTACAGTACCTCGCTGTTAATCTGTCATACTATGGAGATATAGAAAGTCCTGGCTGTCATTCATCCAGGTTAGTGACAGTCGGTACGGGTAGTCAGAAGCCCGAGTCTGACAACCAGTCTTACCCATGGGTACCATGTTACCCAGGAAACTGGGTTGTGGAGGACAGCAGGTAGGCAGTCGCTCCATGTAAAATACTGGTATTCAGCTGCATCCGGTTAGACTAGAAGCCAACCCCAACATAGTTGGGAAAAGGCTAGGCAGATGATGATGGATATAGAAAAAGATTCCAGTAGCAGCCAGGAGTCTGGATTTGTACCCGGTTAATATCAATAGGCTCGCCACTCTATTACATAGGACTGGAACATAACAGGCGTTATGTTATATAAAAGTTCAAATGTCTCTGTTATGAATTCTTTTTACATGGGACTGAAACATAACTGTGCTAGTAAGTACAATACATACTATACACTTCTGCTTTGTGTTATGAAAAAAGTTCAGCTTTATAAAGCTTTGTCTATGACACTCATACAAAATGTATGATTGTCTTTGTCACAAACTCAAACTTCTTGTGTCACTAATGGCCGTGTTACTGTACTTAGTATTTGTCCTTGATAGACTGCCTCGTTGGGCTAGTAGTCGTTATCGCGACTGTTGAGTATGAGGTCCCGGATTTGATCTCCAACTCGGACAAAGTATAAGGCCTTTTGTACACACACGAGACTTTTTAGCTTTAAAGTGCTATCGTAATGGTAACCTCTTGAGTGTCGCATGATACCGCATAGGTTCCTCTGGTAATGCAAATGTTCATAGGCTGCGGAGACTACATACCATTAAGCCGTCGTCGGCTTATTCGCCATCCAATGTCTGATGTACCTACGTTCAAGTTTCTGCCTACGCCAATTGGAAAAAGGCGTGATTTTATGTATGTACAACCCCGATCTCTTCAAAGTGAGAGTTAACAGGCTTCTTCTGGGTAAGCTCGCTCCATCGTCGCCTTTGTCTCTGTTATCTCTGACCTAGACTAGAGTCAAGAGCAAACCTATCTCTAATAAAAAAATTAAAAAAATGTATGTCTGATGTAGCTGCGAAATGCACTGTTAGGTTTTGTACACACACGTTTTTCTTGTCGCTAAGAACTACGGTTTAATCACCGTGTGTAGTCACGGTCGACATGTTGTATGGATCACTATGGAAGCTTGTTGATAAACACGTTTTTTCTACGGTGCGGTTTACACTACCGTACAAACGTTTGGAAGCACACCTGTTTTTAAACAATACAAATGATACCGACAATGTTTGGTAAAAATGAGTGTAGTTATTACAATTTATGATATTACGATTATTCGTAAAATATTTATTTATTTATTTAATACTTCATGCACAGAAATGTACAGAGGCGGACTTAATGCCATAGGCATTTTCTGCCAGTCAACCTTTGGGTGATGCAGAGACAAACAGTGGTAGGTGCAATTATGAGAAATTGTGGAATACATATTTATTTAAGTATAAAGATACACATATACCTATTACGACTATAAATATAATAATATATACCTAATTATATATAAATAAGCGCAAATAAATATATACATAAATACACGAATATACTAAAACAAATAAGACAAACAATGGGAAAACGTTAACGTTGTGATGATACTGCCAGCTTCTTACGAATGTGCTCGCGAACTTTTATTTTAAAGGATAATCGGCTGGTTGCCATCCTGATTTCCAGGGGGAGCGCATTCCACAGAGGGATAGACTGAACGAAGAAGGAAGAGTGAATAAAGTCTGTGCGATGAGAGGGACATTGAAGAAGGCGATTATTTGATGAACGTAGATTTTTATTGTGGTTGGCACAAATGTACTGAAAGTGGGGGGCAAGATAACTAGGGGAAGTGGGAGAGTCAAGAAATGAAAACAAAGTGGTCAGCGCCCTTTGCTCTCTGCGCTGGCGTATAGGCAACCACTTAAGAAGCGACCGATGCGCAGAGACATGATCATATTTATGCAGATTGAAAACAAATCGAATGCAGTAACTGAGAAGACGGTCAAGTTTGTCGAGGAGATCTGCATTCAGGTCATAGTAGCACACATCACCATAATCGATGATAGGGAAAATTAAGGACTGCACAAGCATTGTCTTCGTTCTCGTTGGTAATAAATTTTTCAGTCTGTACAGAGCCCGCAATGTTCCAGTAACCCTCTGGCTGACCCTAGCGACTTGGATACGCCAGTTCAGGGTACTATCAATGTGCAAGCCTAGGTCCTTCACGTCAGTACTAAATGGAACGATTGTACCATTGAAGAGAACTGGCGGCAAGGTTGTACTATCCACCTTACTCATACTCCGAGAACTACCGATGATGATTGCCTGACACTTATTAGGATTTACTGCAACACCAAATCTATCAGACCAGGTTTTTATGGCTATCAAGTCTCTATTTAATTTGTCGATAGCTTCAGGTATTTCATCAACCTTCCCTTGATAGTACAACTGCAAGTCATCAGCATACAGATGATACGCACACTGAAGTTCGGAAGTTATAAGATTAATAAAAATAGAAAACAGAAGAGGAGAAAGAATGCCGCCTTGAGGAACGCCCGTTACCAAATCACACCAGCATGATGAAGAATCCCCAACCTGGACGGACTGCTGACGTTCCTGAAGGTAAGAGGAGAACCATCCCAGTGTCTCGGGAGAGACCAAAACATAGGACAGAATGGCTAGCAGGATGTCGTGATTAACGGTATTAAAGGCATTCGAGAAATCGACCAACACTAGTGCAGTAACTTTGGTGTCTTCCAGTCCTGCCCTCATATCGCCAGTCACTTTAAGGAGGGCGGAAACGGTGCTGTGCCCGGGCCTGAACCCGGACTGAAGAGGGCTAATGAGTGAATTAAGATAAATAAAAGTGGAGAATTGTTTGTGGACGCAGGCCTCGAGCACTTTGGATAGGAAGGGAAGGATAGAAATGGGGCGGAAGTCGCTAGGAAGAGAGGGATTAGGAACCTTAGGTAGCGGACGAACATAGGCCTTGCGCCACAGGGAAGGGAATACTCCGGTGTATAGGGAAAAATTTACAATGTGGGTAATCGCGGGTAGGAGATGATCCAGTATAGTTATGATCATACCACGGGTAATATTATCACATCCTACCGCTTTTGATTTAATGGATAGGATGATCTTTTTGATCTCTCCCGGTTCAACTGGAACGAATCTGAAAGGATTAATATGAGGACGCGTTAGACCAGAAATTAGAGACAAAGTTTGTTGCTTGATTAGACGATCCATGGACGGAACAGTGGAGAAATGACGGTTGAGATCGTTCAAGTCAATTGAATTAGGAAGATCCAAATGTCGCGGTTTACCAATACCAAGAGTTCCAAGAAATTTCCAAGTATCGGCAGAAGAAGAAGAATTGATAGTATCTAGAATGTGGCGGCGTTTAGCATTGCGTATCATCTGATTACATCTATTCCTAGCAGCCTTGTAGTGTCCAGTTCTCATCAGCACGATCCCTTTTAAATTTACGGAATGCACGGTCCCTACGTCGCATTGCCATCTGAATTCCTCTTGTCATCCATGGTGCAGGTGGGCGTTTCAACTTCACTTTTTGACGGGAGCATGGATGTCATAAAGGTTGACCACCACATCATTAAAGATTGCAACCTTGTCGTCAACCAAAATGGCTTCCGTCATAGAGTTCCAATCGACTACAGACGCATCTTCCTTGAGTTTCTCAACATTCATCCGCGCAAAACAACGCCTGTACAGAACCTTGGGCTTAGGTTTGGGAGGTTTCAGGATATAGGACATGAAAATCATGTCGTGATGAGAAAAGCCAGGGGCGTCATGTTGACCATGGGAAGAAACGAGGGAACGATTCGAGGTGAGGATCATGTCGAGCCAGGTGTCTTCGCCGACAATGTTATGATGAGTAGGTTGGAGCGGCAACACGTGCAGACTAGCTGACTCGATGATGGAGGAGCTTACGGGATCGAGGGGAGTTGTGGGCAAGGAGGTTTGTGTTGAAATCACCCATGATGATGTGATGTGCATACTCTGAACCCAAAGATTCAAGTACCGATTCGAGTTCAGTGAAGTAATCAACAGTGGGAGGACAGTAGACAACACCAATAATGGTTTTGGCTCCCTTGACACAGACTTCAAGGAAAATAAACTCAGCAGAAGCAGAATAGTGTGAAGAGGAAGTTGCAAGTACTTTATAAGGAAAGTCACTGCGAAGGTATATGGCTACACCACCCCCTCCTTTACCAATCCGATCATTCCGTATCAGAACGAAACCAGTAAGAGGATAAGTGGTGGACAGGAGATGTGGTTTGAGCCATGTTTCAGAGATCAGGATAGCGTGAACGTTGCTATTGTTAAACACGTCATATAGCTCACTATAGTGGCTGGGTACACTTTGAGCGTTAATGTGACACACATTCACCAACCGATTAGACTGATCCTTGAAATTATGTTGTACAAAATCACGAACGGTATCACTGAAAGAACAGAAGCTATCATCGCTTGAAGAGGCAGTAGATTCGTTAGCAGATAAATAAGACTCATTGTCCGACATAAATCTAAGTAGTTTGTTATTATGTTGAAATAAATATATAAATATAATAAATTATAAGTACTATTACTAAGAACAGAGCAACTAACAGGCTAAACTAAACATCATAAATTGTTACATATATTATAAGTTGTTACTACACTAATATTTACCGAATATTGTGCATTGTTTAACAACAAGCCCACCGCTTCCAAAATTTTGTACTTTAGTACATACACCGGTAACGTAAAAAAACAGTGCCGTGTACAAAGGGCCGAATTGAGTTTTCCATTCGGAGTTTCTCAGTAGCTACCCGGAGTCAAGATTTGTGTCCGGTTGATGGCAATAAAGTATTAAAAAATGACAAGTAAAGAGAGGACTTTACCCAGCAGTTGGTACATTCGGGCTGTGGTGAGCGCAACAGGTTCGCTCCTATTACATGATACTTGAGCATAACTAGCGAAATGCGACCCGTACGGCACCTCTACTACCTACTAGACTTCTGCCTACTACTTCAGGGAATACAAGCATTACCCAAATGTCTGCATTATTTGCAATTTACCACTAACAGAAAATTATGCTTGGGAAGCTACCACACTAAAATCAATGGGCCAAACTTACGACCCAGTGTGTCCCTTTACATGGCAAGCGACGTCGCCGCAGGCCCAGACGGAGATGGTCTTTGATAAAGACTGGTTCTTAGTAGCGCTAGACAGAGACAAGTGGAAGGAGAGTAAGAAAAGCTTTTGTCCTGCAGTGGGAAAATACAGACTAAAAATAATAAAATAATTAATTATGCCAGGCCGGTGACAAGTAGCAGAGTAATGGCTGAGAGAGTCGCTTGTACTAATATTCTTGCTTGGCGTGACCTGTCCTATAGTTTACAATGCAGTAAACTTCTCAAACAAATCAATGATCTTTGACGCATTGGTGGTTGCAGTATGTTGCTCCTATTCTCATAGATTGTACTGATACGAAGAAATGTTATTGGAACGAAGTTCCTTATTGCACGTTATACTCTACACTCTTGGCAAATGAGAGCTAGACCGAAAAAAGTGTAACATTTTGACCGTCACGACACTTTAGTTTCCAAGTGTGCAAAAGCGAAGGGAACTTTGTTCCAAACGGGTGTCTGGCACCTCTTGACTGTTTCCCCCCATAAGTTACATAAGTCCATCAGGAATAACTGATTGCTGTTGTATCTTGATAATCCATTAAACAATCAATGTCAATAACTTTTCAAGAATGTAGGTAAATGAGTGATATTTTTGACGCATTGAGACTTTAGAATACGAATGTTCCTAAAAATACGGGAATTGCCCTCAGGAATCACACAACAAATAATGTCACAATGAAAAAAAAAACTTAAGTACATATATTTTTTCTAAATTCCAGGAGACTACACGAGCTGGGTGTGGAAAGTCTTCGAACCGTTCGACAACGACTTCTACTTCTGCAAGATTTGCCAGTACAAGTGTCTTAAGTGCAGTGATGCAGACAAGGACATGACGGGTATTCTGAACCACCTTAAGTTAGAACATGGTGTCATCTCCGGTGATCAGATCATTACGGGGGCTGATGTTGAGGGTGAAGAGACCTGTTAGTGGATTCTGTTGGTCAACCCCAAGGTTTTAAGCAGATAGAAGCACTGTATCATACCATAGAACACAGGAGCGCCTCGGTTGAGACGGTATTGTAAACACTTTCCATACAGTACTACAGTGGTTACTTTCTCAGTTTAGTACTCCTTCATTAATCCGTTATCTCGTTTTTGTTATAAAGAATACCGCGTGCAGGATACCCAATATTAATGCAGGCATTTACATGATAATGTGCTGCCGCAGACTTATCTACTGTCTTCAGCTACAGAAAATTGCACATCATCAATAAGTTCTTGCTTTTTCGGCGCTTGACTCGCATTGTCCCAAACCACAACAGTGGCAGTGGTTGAGTGGTCATAATGGTCACGTCACCACAATTCTTCACCACGTTTTGGTAAAGTGTGGAAGTGCGGAAATGCATAATAAAGTGATTTCCACTATCACACACACACACACACTTGATTTAATAACTAGGCTGGGTCACAGCCTAGTTATCGAGTTGGTGAATAATGAACAATTGTGTAAAACCTAATGTTTATAGATGGAAATTTGATGATGATAATAAGGTACAGTGCTTATTGTTTGCTTTTTAAAACAAAGGGCCAACAGAAATTCGTATGAAAGCTCCCAAAAGTATTTGTGGCCGTTCTCTGTTGAGGTATTTATGATTTAATGCCCGAAGTATATAGATCCAGCATTTATTTTGGGTTTTATCGAGGTCGGTAGATGAATGATGAGTGTAAGAGCACTCAATACTGTTTCAATACTATTTTATTTAACTCAGTTCTGTAGTACTTTCTGCCTGGGGGGTCCCATGGGGAGAAGGCGTGTGTATGTAACTCTGTTTATAACATTCCCTTACTAGAGATCCCGTTCTCCACAAAAGACGGTTTTTAGCCTTCCTGTGAGGTGGTTGTTTAAATTAACCGACAAAACTGCTGCACAACAAATACTACAAATAACAATTACAAAGCCATAAGAGGAAATGCGGGTGGTCTTTTCTCTATAGAAACGCTCTCGCCTGTTTTCCTTCTGGTTTATGACCTTATAGCAATTTCTTACAGTAAAATAGATATCAACTACTTGTATGTCTCTGTTTTCCTTTTTGATGATACATTAACTTTATAAGCCCTAGAACCCTCAAAAAAAGGCTTAAAATGAAAAGATCTCGAACAGAGTCCTAGTGTACAAATTTGACATTTAATAATGAAAAAATAAAAACATAGGGGCACAGTATATATATATACACAGTATATCTTATTCAAATTATGAAATATCTTTAAAAATTGGTCCAATGTTGGAGGAGGAAAAAAGGAAGGAAACAAAAACCCTCGAATTACTTACGCTATGCAGTCGGATATGCTGTTGTCCTTATCGCACGAATTAGAGGGCGGGACCCTCGTAGAGCGATAGCAATAGTTTCTTCAAATACATAATTTTCAAAAGTCCCTCTGCCCGTAATTCCACTTAAAGTATGGGGAACATAATAATGCAGAAAATACCTTACTTATTTAAAACAATTTTTAGTGTTGTTTGAGTATGGAATAAAAAAAAATCACTTTGTTTGAAGGACGCATGAGGTGTCTTATGTACCATATCATATCATCAGGAGAAAGAGCAGTAGTGCTATTTGCATCCAACGCACTGTGATTATCAATCTATCAGCCAAGATTGGTGATTATGGCATTCTCCTCGGTGGTTCGTTGTTATTTACCGACTTCGATAAAACCAACCAGAATAATAGTACACCACAGACCGTTATTTTACCTCTGACAGCAGCAACCCAATAGCAACTTTATTGCATCGACAATAAAGATTATTGTGATTTTGACAGACTTGTCAATGGTAGCAACCCAAAAGCAACCTTATTGCATCGACAATAAAGATCACTGCGATTTTGACAATGATGCAAAATCAAAGGTAAACTGTGAACGGTCTGTAACATCTGATGGCCAATTTCTCGTATTTGATTAAAAACGTTCAAAATCTAATCGCAATCTCATCTCGGCGACAATCAATGTCAAAAATGTAGGCAAATAATTAGATATATTTTGGACAGATTGGCACTGAGGTAAGAATGCCAACGTTCTTAATACCAAAAGGCGGATTCACACCTGCGCCCGTGGACGAACAGCACGATTCGCATGGATTTCAGGAACATAAAATGGACACCTTGGGACATGTTCGCGAGCGGTTAGCGAGTGGTTCGCGTGCAAGTTGTAATATTCACGACGGGCATACGTTCGTGATTTTGCGAAGTGTTCGCGAACGCGTCCATACTATGATTGTGAAACAATTCACACTAATGAATGCTCGTGAGCTGTTTGCGACGTGCGTGTACGCGCGTACAGAGAATCCATACCCGTAAGACGCGCGTAGTGTGCACGGTATGTGCGCGTGCGGTGGTGTGCATCCGCTTTGATACTGGAATTGCCCCGCTGATTTCTGAAAGTCTAATTAACATAAAAAACAAACTGATGTGATTGGCTGTTGTTCTGACAGCCTGCTACATAATATTTTGTGTTTGATTATCCTTTCAGAAACAGGGTTTTCAGATAGACAGGTGTCTTACTAGTATAGGTTTAAATACATGCTTTATTTTTCTGTACTACATAATTTCTTATTTTATTTTAAAACCGATTTAATTTTAACTAAATTTTAATTATGGTAAATAATGTAATTATAGGTGTTTATATGATTAAGATTTCTTCTATTTCTGTTGGTTTTCAGTGTGTACAAAGTTTTTAAGTATTGTATAGGTATGGTTACTATTATCGTTGTTTGACATCATTACTGTATTATATTATATATATATATATATATATATATTCAAATATAATACCTTGTTCTACATTTACTTTTCGTATATGTATAAAATTATATAATAGATGATTATTTACTGAATCCAAAAGCACAGTAGTTTTTATAATTATCAGGATAAAAATAGTGAAAGTAATAATTGTTGTTATTAAGACACGCGAACAAACATGTTTTCAGCTATATGTTTAAAATGATATAATAATTTAAACTGTATCCATAGCATAAACATAAATGGTTGTAGCAAACGTGTTTCGCTAGCCTTTCCCATAAATTAATCAAGATTTGATTTTGTCTACGGCAAAACGTGGAGAACCATGAATGTTACATAAAATGGCGGCCGACGCCGAGCTCTATGCCCGCCCGTAAAGCCCGTTACACATATGCGTTATTCTAAGTAAAGTACGGTGTACATATACTACAATAAACAATTATGTAAAATCTTGTACCAATTACCCTTGTTTGCAATCACCATCAATCTATACCAGCGGCACTGTATGGTGGCGCCTGTGACAGCTTAAAAGTTATAAAAATATAGCTTAATCATTCGATAAATTAATGGCATGTGATTCTTCAGATTTAGCAATCGGTGTTAAAGAAAATTCATGAAAACGTGCAAACGTCACAAACCATCATAGTTCCGCTAGTTTATTATCGATCATATGGCACAAATTCTGTCCATGGCAACTATGACTGTAATTATACTACTTTCGATGATGTTCGTGTTAGGGGTAACAGCAAAGATAAAAACATGGGAGCGATTATGTAAACATTTGTTTGCCCCCAGAACGATTATAGTAAAATAATGTTGTTGACAACATAAATTAATATACATATAAGTTTATAAACAATATATTACATATTATACACGCATCTATTTCCGACGGGTTGTACATGTTAAACCCACTGCAATAGTTATTCTCTCGACCTTGCTTAGGTCATTCTTACATAATATTCTCCTAAACTTTGTAGAAGGCATAGTGAATATATATTTTTCTATATAATATTATTGTACTAGTAAAAATACTTTCTTTCTTGTGAATAGATGCAAAGCTGATTTATTTTTACATAAATATAAATATTTTATCAACAAGTTCATAGGTTTTGAGAACCTTATAATGAATTATTTAATATTTGTTAATGGCTATAGGTAGCCTAAGTTTGCTCTAGGTTATTTACTTAATATATACTTTGTGTAAATATTTTAAAGCTTACAAATAAACTTGGGCGAAAGAAATATTTGAGACTTGTAATTTTAGGTTATAAGTTTTTGTTATTTTTCTCATATTTCTGTTAATTTCTATTTTGTTGCTCTGTGATTATGTTATCATGGTTTTTCTATTAAAACAGTTTCAGGTATCTACAGAAAGAATATTTAAAGTGGCTGCTAAGGTATGTGCAAGATTTATTGTATTGGTATCTCGGTAAAGGTAACTTCAGCAGGTCAATGTGTATGGGAAAGGTACAGGTAAGGTAAATAAAAAAGCAAATAACAGTTATGACTAGTTTTATTCTCTTACACAAACATCGAATTACATCAAGTTATATCTACACAATTTGGCAAGTATTCACTACCGGTATGTAAACACACAACCACGCATAGACATTACATTATATACTTCATATACTTAGGTAATAAGAGGTAGCCAATTACATAGGCGATGGTTTTTATCAATTATTACTTTACAACATGTGTATACCTAGTTATTTGTACAGTACTGATATTTTTAACCCTTCGACCGCCAAAACCAGAATGCGACAAATCAATAGGCGAACATTTTAATATCTTATTTCTAACATAAACTAAAATTATTTTATTTTGGTTTTATATAACATCACGATCGCGGAACTCATTAAATAAAATAAAAAACTAACTTTAATTTATATTAATATCATGAGAATAATAAAATACTGTTTCACTGTTACAAATAATTTTGGTGATATCACTGGCAGTCTAATAGACACAATATCATTTGCGATATTGGTGGAGTAAAAATAAGGCGGTTAAAGGGTTTCATTTAATAATGTAGGTAGGTATACATAATAAACACTACTTCTGCAATTATATTCCTTAATTTTGATGTATCATCAATTTGCTGTATGTTCAGCAAAGCGTTTTTCACATTAAATAGAAAAACGCCAAGAAATTCTCATTAATTTAGTATCTAATTTACAAACAGCTGCATAAAAATATATCTCCTAATAAATAACTTTAAATCCTTATGGATTGTGATATTTACATATTATTTTTCTGTGAAATTGATAAATTGCTTAGACAACAAACCCTGTATATGATCCTACAAGTAACATGCTCATTAAACTAATCTTTTCTGTTGTGTTACAAAATGTCATGATTGTTTCTTATATTTTTAACACTTTAAAATACTAGTAGTAAAGAGTACTAACATTTTTATTAAGTTTCTACAATAGTTTTTGTCACTTTTATCGTTTGGCTCAATACAGCAATTATTATTGATAATTTTAAGTACTTTGTGTGGATTGTGTGAGGAATGATATGAAAGAGAAGGAAGTGAATGATAGCGTGACTTTTGACAGAGGAAAATGGAAAGAGAAAGCGTGTTGCGCCGACCCCAAGTAACATGGGACAAGGGCAAGAAGATAATGATGATTTTTAAGTACTTTGTAGTTGATTGATAAATTGTGTACTTATTTTATTTCTAATAATATAGTTTCCATACAATGGTTGCCGATATCAAATTCATTTTAATAATAATAATACCAGCCTGTTACTGTCTCACTGCAGGGCCAAGGCATCTTCTCATACAGAGGGCAAATTCATTTGCTTATAAATTATTTTTGATGTTAGATTTGAGTTTAATAACTGAGCACAATACAATTAGGGTGAAAATACAAGTGCGCCTTTTATTCACAGTTAAAAAGTGATGCATTTTTTGTATTGTATTTTATGTTTATAAAAGGCACAAGGACTTGTACTGGCTCTTTCACCCTACTTTATTTTTGACACTAATAACCTATGAGGTAAAATTTTCTTAATCTTAACTATTCTACTTATTACAAAATGATTCTTTCTTATTAAAACATAACCCATTTTCTCCAAGGACGGTAACTATCAATTACTAATGTTATTGTGAAATAACAATTACAAAATCATTTAATAAACTTCAATTTATACAATACAATTTTCATGTTTTGCAGTTTGAGCTTTTATTTAGATTTTTTTATTGTTTAATTCTTATGTTAGTTACTTACGCCTTACGATTTTTTCTAATATACATATTAATTTACATTAATTCTTAATTATACATCTGATATCTTAAGAGTTGTGTTTATAAAAGTTTTGCTGATACGGGCTAGATTTTGTACTATATTTTCCTGCGTTAAAAAAAAATGTTACATTGCTAGATTGTTTTGTACAATAAATATTACCAATGTCAAGTTACATAAATACACTTTGAAAAATACATGTCAAAATACAGTTTTAAAAATTTCATTGACCTGTACATACATAATTTTACAAGTTTTTGGTTTTTTAATAGTTTTATTTTTGTCGTACGGTAAGTTCTTAACGTGGAAAATAAAACAAAAAAAAAATTGTTTGAATGTTTTATAAATAAACCTGCCACATAAAATTTTCGAATGCTGACGTAAAACATTCGAAACATCACGAAATATATTTATTTCTGTACATTTTTTCCAATGTATTTTTTTAAACAGGCGGTTTAGGGCCACAGTTATGTGTGCTCTGTATGTAAACGATCCTTCCCCTGTAAGTGTGGAGAGCTGCCTTGCACCAAGGACCTCGGGAGCATCTCCAACGAATCTTCCCGTTCCTGGCGCATCCGTTGAACCTGAACCTGTACCCCCCCACGTTGATTCCCATCTTCCCTTGCTTACTGAGGCAGTAGGAAGCAAAGGAGTCAATACCGGTGCCAATCAAACCAACTGCAAAAAATTGTGAAGTTACTATCTGGTACCAGGTGTTCTCTTTTACCTATGCCTATCTATCCTATCTTTTTCTACAAATAAATATTATTATATTATAGTTACCTTATGAAGGTGTGGAAAACAAGGGTACAAGTGTTTCATTTTATATCGGTTTGTTACACAAATACTACAAGGTTTCTTTTAGCAAACATTTGTATTTGGGTTAATAACTTATTAATTACACATAATAGTAGGTATGTCATTATCAGGTACCTACATCATTATTATTAAACTATTCTAAGTTATTTTTATTGCACATTTGAAAGAAATATATTTTGCCCAATCTACGACTAACTAACCAACTCTTTTTCCTTTTACAGTTCGATTCGGCCTGTCAAACCGCGGCCATCTTGTCGTGCACGTCGGTGACCACAAGTTCATTAAACACGAGATGTATAGGAAGAAGGTGAGATGGACTTGCAGTAAGCGGATCCAGCTGGGATGTCGAGCGAGCATCACGACACACGACTCTATGATCGTCAGGTCGTTTTTAGAACATAATCATGGTACGCAGAAATGATATATGGTGATACGCCATACAATCAAGCTCTAAATTGCAGTCTTTTTACATTTATTTTACCTCTGACAGCAGCAACCCGATAGCAACCTTATTGCAACGAGAATAACAATCACTGGTTTTGGCAGATTTGCTATCGTTATGTGTGTGGCTTGCTTATGCTAGCCACACACATAACGATTTACTTGCGCAAAAGGCTTGTGCAAGTAAATCGTTACGTGTGTGGGATGAATTGACTTTTGGCAGTGATGCAAAATCCGAGGTAAAATAACAGTGAAAACTGTAAAGTTGATTTGGGCGCTACTTGTGAAACAAGATGTCAAAACCCTGTCGAATGCAGTACATTTCACATTAGTTCTCTATTTCGCCACGTTTATTTAGATCTTTATCAGATTGTACCTAGTATTAAGTTGAGTGTTATGTCAAAGGATATTTTTACGCAAGTTGCAAAAAAATCGTTTGTATTTTTTTTCTCCTTGTCTAGGAAAATAGTTTCGTCGTTCTGCTTATTTTTATTGGTTTTTCAATTTGTATTCATGACGGTATTCTTCATTATCACTTTTTGCCTTATTAAATTACTGTCACTACTTACCCTACGGCTACACTGTCAATGTCATGGTATTGCGAACTACACTTCGCGCGGTCTTTGTTGTACAGCGAGACGTCGACTGGTGTGCGAGTGAGAGCGCGCGAAGTGTAATTCGCGCTAGCGCGACAGTGTAGCCGTAGGGTTAGAAAAGTGCTTTTTCACGTGTCAAACTGCTAAAAGCCATGCACTAGAGATTATTTTGATTTAGCTTAGTCAAGTTATCTTAGGGTTTTATGAACCGATTTTAAAATCTGAAATGTAGTTTTAAGTTTGATCATAAGGCTCTTTTAGTAATGAATTTCCAATCATTCCTGTATTTTTACTTTTTCTGTTGTAGGTATTTTTTTCGAATATTTGTGTGATTTGAAGTATGATTTTTAAAATGGTCGAATATTGATAAAATATTTTTTCATGTGTACTTTTATGGTTTCTGAAGAAGGACAAACTGGTCTTTCTTTAAATAAATAAAATAAGTGCCTTGAGATCTTCTCAAATTATGTGTCTTTAAAGCATCGTGCATTTGATGCATGCTTGAAAATAAGCTTTAAAATATAGCATTAGTTTTATTACAAAAATAAATGTTTAGCTGATAAGTACACCTTCTTGTAAATCCTTATTTTTGTATAATGTTGATACTGCAATAAAAGTATTTTTCATTTAATTTAATTTTTTAATTTTCAGTTTTACCTTATCTTGTCAGCCTTTTGTAATATTTGGTGAATACAAAGGTTAATAAAAAATCTCAATTTGTTCAATAATAATAATTTATGACAAGAGAAAAACCAAAATAATAAATAGTAGGTATACATGTCCCGGAATTAACGCACAAAAAGGGGTCATTATACTCAACATTATGAACAACTTTTACTACGGGACTAAACCTAAAATTGCGAAACTAAATCAGCTGTTTCCTACATGTATGTGCGCAAACCCGTCAAAATATAGGGACCAGCAGATTTTTATTTATTTATAAGTTTGCGTTAGTTTTTAACATACCTACTTGAACAGAGTAAACCAGGTCGAAATTGTTATCGTTTGTCACGACTATTTCTGGACTATTTTTTGATACCAAGTTTAAACTGAAATCCGTAAGCGTTTAGCAGAAAACAGGCTCACCTTTTTTGCCGCCATAATCCTCACCGAGGTCCCAGGGGCGCAGCTTTCATAAAACCCGATTCCTATCGACTTTCCTTCGAAACAACCACTCTTCTTAGTATCTACTATTGCCAAATAATATGGTACGCCTGTGTGTGTAACTGTGTATCACATCACATCACATTACATTATTTTATACCAGTTTAATACAGTCATCATAAGATTAAAAACATTACAAAAATGCCTACAAATTTTTGTATGAGTTTATGAGAACTGAACATTTTTTTTCTTCGGCTTCCCTCTAATGATAATTGTAGCTGCGCCACTGCGAGGTACCTATATAACTCTGGAATCCTCGAAGGACTATTTTCGAGATTCGGCATGGGGTCACGACTATTTTTTGGAATTGAAACCAAGTCGATATTCCGCTCCGTTTGACCGCACGAGAGGTGTGAGGATTATGACGAAACCATTTCGCGGTAACCTCACCTACCTATAGCTATAACTTTATGACTCGAATTTTAATTTTTATTTTGGTGACTATGACTATTTCTTGACTATTTTTTGGCATTCTAAGTTGATTTTCATGACGTTTTCAAGTGAGGATTATAGTGGAATGGACACATTCACTCGACTTTTAAGCTAAATTCTTCCTTAACGAAGTGTTCAGAAACACGATATCGAATGGATAAACCCCGTTTAAAAACCCATGAAACCACCATGAAACCCATGAAACCGGGCATGAGTGTCTCATACATCTGACACCAGTAAAGTATTTTTCCCTGGAATAGTTGCACATATTTGTAGCCCCAGGTTACTTCATTGAATAAATAACATCTATACCTAATTATAATAAAACTACGTAAGTAGACAATGAGACCAATTATCACATTTTTTTTAAATAAAATCTACAAAACATAATATCTATAATAAGGAAAGACAAACTTTAAAATAAACGACTAGAATATGTGACACGTTTGATACAATATTTTACTATAAATAAGCAAGATGGAACTGCCACGAATTTTAATATCGACACTTAACTATGATAATAAAACTTTACCTTAACGAGCGCCATATATTTTTGTGGCAGTTCAGTGTCTGTATCACAAAGAACATTGCTCTAATCGTCCTATGAATCAACACGTATGAAATCTGTTTGATAATTCCTAATGTATTTTAAGCTTTAGATACCCGTAAACAGAAAGTAATTTTACGAGGCTGCTGGTTCTTAGGATACCAATGTATGGCAATCTTATTTATTCTACATCATGTACTGCGGGATTCGACATGTGTGCTGAGAGGGATTGTGAGAGTGCACTACCATCCCATCGATAGTTCTTATCATCGCCTTGCATTTCCTGCCGCTTCTATACCTGCAGTACCACAGCTGCGCTCTATTTTGACGGTACGCATTGTGCGGCCTGTAGAAATAGCCTTGGTAGAACAGCTTGGGATGTCCATTGATGCTCCTTATCATGTGTGCTGACGGTAAAACATTTAATTTTTTATTGGCATTGAAATTTAAGTATTTTTGGCAAACTAAGGGAGAATAACCAAGTATCATACTGTACATTACCTTATTGTGAAGAAACAGCATTTGGACCAAATACTGTCTGGGTTTGGTCCAAATGCTGTCCAGTAGTGGAGAGTACCTACCAAAATTGGTTTCCTTGTATTATGTGACGAATTAAAGCAATGGTTAGATAGATCCCGAAGTGTCAAAATTACAAGGTAACAACAACGATAAACTTCTAATACACTAAAATGTTAACAAAAAGTAATTTAAAAATAATTGAATCGACTTCAAAAAGAGATCGACTCAGAATTATGAAATTAATTTTGGGAAGTCCGTGTCTTCGTATCTATATTTTAGTTTTTTGCCACCGACTTCCGAAATTAACCCTTTAACCGCCTACGACGGATTAATCCGACAAATATTTTCGTGTCCATTTCGCCAGGGTCGTATATTTACGACCAAATATCGTAATGATTCAAGTTGCCCGGCGCTGGGGGCACGACAACTGATATGAAGTCGGGCGGTAAAAGGTTAAAGTTATTTCATAATTTTTAGTTCATCTCTTTTTGAATTCGATTTAATTTTTTTAAATTACTTTTTTATTTCGTAATTTTTAATTTTAAGTAAAAACTGGAATATTTGTTTGTAATAAGTAGTTAATAATTTCGTTGTAAATATTGCAATAGAATTTGACCAAGCTTTTGAGATGTTTTCCCTTTGACACCACACCCGTAGCTCGTATCAATAAGCCAGGCCGTCACTCTTACATTTATTAGTCCATATCTTAAAAACTACTGAAACGATTTTGATGAAACTTGCACTGTTCACTAAGGGCTGATTTTTCAATCGTCAGATAACTTTTACCAGAGGAATAAATATGGCGGTTTGACACATTTTCTGTACAAAAGCTGTCAAAACGTCAAACATATTCCCCAGATAAAAGTTATCTGACGATTGAAAAATCAGGCTTAAGTTGAAGTAAATGTAAGCCAATAAAAAATGTCACACTCCGAAAAAAATGTCACAGTCTCGGAGAAATGCGTGGACACATACACATACATATAAAAATAACATAACATACATACACATATAAAAATTTGTATATTTCTTTGGAAACCCGAATGGATAATCATATGTGAATATATTGCAGTTCCAATAATATTACATGCATACGTGTCGAATTGATAATCTCCTTATTTTTTTAAGTCAGTTAAAAATGGGCAAGTTGCATAAAACTCAACGAAAATGTGACTGGAATTTCCTATCTAAAATTTACTTACGTTGACGATACGTCAAAGTGGGTCCTGATAGTCCTACTTTTATAGGAAGGGAGACCTCCTATCGATCGGGAGAAATCCTAATCGGCTTCACAGTAGTAAAAAAAACGTAGTTTTAATGGTGGTGGTTGTGCTCTTTACTGGTCTTAATGATAGAATTATCAATTGTCCAAATAACGGCTTTACAGTTGAACCGGTTTCTATGACACCTCCACCGAGTCATGCCGCTTCTGTTGACCAGGTGTCGAAAGAAGCGGTGTTCTTGGAATATCAACATAGGTCTGCCGTCAATCGATATCCTCACATCGAAAACTGAAATAAAAGCGGTCAAAATATGTTTTGTTTGTTAGAGTTTTTCTGATGACGGATTTAAGGTTAGCACAGACGAGGTCATAATTAATCACTAACTTATACTGCTTAGATACTATCTTAAAAGTGTTTTAACTGTCTTGAAAAAAAAGTACGCTGAAGACTGTCGCCTGAGCTGTGCTTCAACTGCGTTCTGCATTTGGTCACTTTACTGACAAAAAGCAGTTTAATTAAAAAAAAAAGGAAATCATTTCTTCACAAGGTAATTAATATAAAACTTTAAGAAGTATTGTATTGTTGTTATTTATTAAACGTTGAACATAAGTACTAACATTTACGTACAAAACTTTCTACTTAGATATTAATATTTTATACAATTATGTTTACCGCTGCCATAATGCACTAACGAGTTCAAAATGTTAAAATCTATAAAGCAGATTTTTATTTACAACTTATTTCTAATTGCCACATAATGAGAACAATAAAATCATATACAAGGTGGAGACGACAATACGACAATAAATTAAACTTCGTATCTCTAACGACCAGAGATCGGAATAGGTAGAATATGTTTACCTAAACTTCGAGGAAGTAAGTAACATAGAGTGGATAATACCTCCTCTAAAATCAAGGAATAATGATAATGACGAAACAAATAACACAAACCAGCCAACTTACTTTTAGTTTACCTTCTTAAAACAAAACATTTGAATTTGACACAATTTTAGTACGGACACTAAAAAATGTAATATGATTCTTCAAATCAATCATTTTTAACTATATAACAAGTCCAATAAATAATTCGTGATTTTTAATTTCCGGGTTTTTAGTGGAGGTATTATCCACTCTATGTTACTTACTCCCTCGAAGTTTAGGGAAATATATTCTACCTATTCCGATCTCTGCTCATGACATTCCCAGTCTGCATACAAAAATTCTATCAAATAGTCGGCCCATCACTACAATTTAGTTTGTTAGTTTTCGATGTTAGGATTTATTTGATAGTTTCAAAATACTCCTATGCATTAGTATTGTCAGTGTTAACATTTATTGTCGTATTTTCGTCTCCACGTTGAACCATTCTTAAAAAAAACGATTATACTTTTTTATCGTTAATTCTAAATTGCATTGAATTAGTACTTGATAAATTCTATTCTACGAAGACAACATTGTTTTTTTTATAATATGTAGTAGGTATTTAATCTAAATGTAAAAACGTTAAGTAGTATCAAAATTATTTAAAACATCAATATACAGGATGTTATTAATACTCATCCCCAAAGTACATACAACAAACTAAGTATCATTAAGCAAAATTAATTGCAGGGAAACAAGTTTTAGTTTTATGCGAACTTAACAGTAAACTTGATTGTGTATGGCCTGCATAACACAATAATCCTAATTAGCATACTTGTTGCAGAAAAGTGGGGAAAAAATGTCCGTGTTCAGGGCATATTCTTGAAAAAGATACAAAATTAAGAAAAGAAAAAAACTCAAAACGTATTGCAAAAAGTGTGAACACTCTCTATGCATAGAGTGATGTGATGGTAAATGGGTACAAAATTTGAATATCGATAATTTCGTTTTTATTGTTTGTTACACTATAAAAGTTCTCTTTAGTGCTGAATCAATCCTTATCGACCAGACATTTTCATTTGCTCACTATCTGTCAGACGAATCCAGCGGCGAACTCGAAATTATATAGGATATACAAAAATAATAGGTCACTTCATGCTTTCGCAGCGATAGCTGCTGGGGAGTTTATTGCGCCATTTATTCCCACTAGGGAGTGTTGAAGGGCAGGCGTTTTGGGGGACTGTCATAGGTAATTTTGACGTTCAAAAGGTGCTGATTCTCAGCCTAGTTTTAATAATGAGCACGCACACTACACACACTGCCTACTAAGTCTGAAGGATACGGTTTTTGATCGCCACATCACCAGATAAAAGTTACCTACTGATTTTTCTATCGAAGTGAACGTGTTAAAATGGTACAGAGTTATAGACCTCTATATAATTCAAGCTACGCTTCTGAGGAAATGAATTAAAAGAGATCTACAGATAGATTGCAGGACTAGATAAACTTACATAATCGTGGATGCAGACATTTCAACAGTGAAGTATCAAAAATAACAATTAAAAAAAAATAAGATAGATTTAGTGTGAGAGACAGAGAGAGTTTATATCTTTACTCTCTCTCATGTAACGTAATGTGCCTAAACGTGACGCGTCCTTCAAATTTCAATCTCAATTTTATTCTCGTCTATCCAATCCATCATCTAATTGCCGCCTAAGAAGTTTCACTTCGAAAAACAACTGAAACCGATGAGGCCGGCTTTCTTCGTTTCTAAGTTTAACAATAACTTTATTCAGAATATTTCTAGCAGCAAAGATAATCACGGCAATAATATCGCGATTTCAATAGGTTTCATTTGTGTGACTGTAAAATCTATTTATTTTTGTATGTTTTCTTTTTCATCTCTTACACATAATTTATTACATACGTACATACATACGTATATATTGATAACAGCTAAAGTAGGTATTTGTTTGCTTTTTAAATATAATTGAACTTCTAATTTTTTTTTGTTACTATATACTTAATGAGTATTACCTATACCAATTATATCAACATATATAGGCTTATACACCATTTTCATTAATCTTGCTCTAAATGTTTTAGATCTTACGAATATTTTATATTCATATTTACAAAATGTGCAATAATATTAGTGGTAATACTTTAGTGTTGTTGTTATCTATACAAATAAATAAAATTGAAGTGTCTGTTTGTAATGTCAAAATAACAACTTTTTACTAAATGCATAAGAAAGTATATACGGTACTTATAACAAAAAAGCAATTTTAAAAATTTTGTCTGTCTGTCTGTTTGTTCCGGCTAATCTCCGAAACGGTTTGACCGATTTTGACGAGACTTTCACTGGCAGATAGCTGATGTAACGGCGGGTAACTTAGGCTACTTTTATTTTAGAAAAATAATTAGGGAAAAAACATTAAAACCCATGAAATTGTGAACATTAAGTCGGATTTGAAAAATTCTTTTTGCATTTGGTAGCCCAATTCTTGAGGATAGTTATAGCCTGTTTAACATTACGCTATAACCTTTAGGAGCCGAGCAGAAAGAAAAAAGTCAGAAAGAACGCTAAGCGAAACCGAAGTAATAGCGCGGGCGGGCGATGCAACGCGGCGGGACGGGGAACGAGAGAGGGAGTCTTATTAAAATGTATTGACTATTATTTTAGTATATTGTGTATCTTACGACTTCTACGCGAACGAAGTCGCGGGGCACAGCTAGTCTATCTATAATACTCTAATAATATTATATGATATAATTTAAGTTTGTTTCTTTGAACGCGCTAATCTCTGGAACTACCAGTCGGATTTAAAAAAATATTTTTGCATTTGATAGCCAAATGCTTGAGAAAGGTGCTATTTAAAATCACGCTACGACCCTCAGAAGCCGAGTAAAAAAAAAGTCGGAGAGAACGCTAAGCGAAAACGAAATATAGCGCGGGCAAACGATGCGATGCAACGCGGTGGGGCCAAAATTTCACGCGGACTAAGTCGCGGGCAGAAGCTATAAAGTAATATAAAACGAACATTAAAAAAAAATGGTTATTAAACTATTTATCACACAAAGCTTCTTGTTTAAAGAAACACCACTTATTGATCGCGTTTGACTAAAGTTCGGACATCCGTGTGGTTAATGCACGGAGCATGGAGACGCCTAGGTGGCCGCTGCTAGAGACGGCATTGTCAACACTTTCCACACAAATCAAGCGCGTCACAGTTTACACGCACAAAGACACAAATGACGTTTAGAAACTGACGGATTTGAAGGCGGTCCATGACAAAAGTTTCGCGTTCAACGTACTTTCGACGCCACGAATTTAATTAGACTACAAACTCTAGACGCTGCCTCGCGGCGATTCCATGCTCTATAGGTTAATCTACTATGTTTAATCATGGTTATGTTGATCATTAAGCTTCATGATATAGTTTCCATCCGTGATGGCTATGGCCCTGCACTTGTTGAAGGACTTGCAGCACCGCCAGCGCGTTCTGCCTCGCCTGCTGATGTAGTGCCTCATGAACCGGTTGTTGCCTATCATCAGCACGTTCCTTCCGTTCATCTCCGTGAAGGTCGCGAGCCGATAGCGGAGCCCTGGAAATAGTATTGCATAGTTCAGTTTCGTGTAGATGTCGTGTTTTTGTCCGTTTTATCAACAAAGGGGTCGCCAAATTGTTGGTTGTGTGTGTTGTGTATATTGGAGGGGGCGGCAGAGAAATACCCACATTTCGTCAGTCGTGTTTAAGTTTCATGTAATAGAGATAGAGAATTTTTAATAAAACGAAAATCATATTAGTCTTCATATTTTTTTTATTTATTCAAAAATACTAAATTAAAATATGTCCTTAATATGTATTTATAACGTATTATTATATATTTGTACTTAAGCATTAATTCAAGATAAGAAATAATTTCAAATAATGGACAGCTTAGTCTGTAACTTCAACCAATATGTACTGTCATAATACATCTAGCGATTCTAAATAACAATAAAAAAATTAAAGTAATCTGCATCAAAACAAAAAAACAATCGTAGCTAGACTCCATATACAAGATATAACATAACATAACACCACGCCTTGTTTCCCCGAAGGGTTAGGCAGAGGTGTACCTATTATGGTACACCCAAAAGATATCAAAATAAAAATGTATGCTTCTCAACAATAATTTAACTTAGGTAGATACAAATAATAGACGGTCAACAATAACTATACATATATTTCAGCCGGCCAGGGAAGTCTCAACATAATCTGTGTCCTGAAATACCAAATATTTCAGTACCTCATCGCACGAACTTCACTTGGCCGCATATCTTCTAACAAATACAAATCTCAGCTTTTTTCATCCGAATCCTCTTCTTCTTCATCATGTGTGTGCTCACTAGCTTTGATTAGCTTATTCCCTTTAGTTACAGCGCAGCCTTTGCACCCATTGTGCCTTCGAATACATCGCCAAGATGTCCTCTCGCCATGACAATAATCCTGACGATATTTAAACCCTTCATGAAGCAAAATGATCGCCCCCCTTCTACTCCTAGTCAGTAAAAACGTACATTCTGCAATTAAAATTAATGCAATCACCACAAAGCGAAATAAAATAAAAGCTATTGAAGGGAAGTAAAAGAAAGTAATGATGATAATTAAGTACGATATATTCAGATAAACAGAAATTCCTAACTTCTAGCTAAAATGTTAATAAAGGGCACACAACTGCGTCCGTAATCGGTTCAACTTCATCTAGGTACATCATCATCAAAAATTATTGCATATACAAGGTGTAACATAATTAACGCGCAACTCTTAAGGGGTCATTATACTCATCATCATGAACAACTTTTACTATGGGACCAAACCTGAAATCGCGAAAAAAAAATCAGCTGTTCCCTACATTTATGTTCCCATAATTCGCCAAAATGTAGAGAACATCTGATTTTTTTTCACGATTTCATGTTTGGTCCCATAGTAAAAGTTGTTCATAGTGAAGAGTACAATGACCCCTTAAGAGGTTGTGCATTATTTAAGTTACACCTTGTATAATTGGTATTCTTTTGGCTCTATTTGCAAAATATTCAAAACAATCTTTAAATGCGTTTATGTAATTGTTATTATAAAATCAGCTGCACTACACCGATAAATCTAGGAATATAATATATAAAAAAAAACATTTGAGCAGTACCTATCATTATTGGAGGTAAACATGTATTTAATGCACCCAGTCAGAAGTTATTGTTTCACGTATTCCTACAAATTGATCACCACACATTAATTAAAATGATTGAATAAATACTAAATACAATGTTTGCTTTTCTTTAAAAAAAAAAACACAAGCTTATAAACGCGCTACAACGAATTATACTATGAGATAATCATGTTAGTACAATAATTAATTGCTATAAACTTAAGAATACGCATTTATTATTTGCTTTCAGTAACATTCTCACAAGGTTTGAGAGACAAATCTCCAGGAACATCATTTAAGTTATTAACAGAATTACAGCTATTTTCAACAGGAGCTTGATTTTGTTCGACTTGATCAGTCTGATCGTGAAGGTCCATTGCAATATCCGATTGCGTAGGTTCATTTATATTAACGTCATCAGTCACGTTAACGTAAACGTTTTCGTCATCATGATCCTCATGATTTGATTTATCCACGTTGTCAAGATCAGTCGTCGAGTCCAATGACGGTATCATTGGATTTTCAAAAGGAAGCAAATTATTACAGTTGGGGATATCATTAGGGATGGTTTCAGTATTCGTTAGTGGATCGATTATGTGATCTTCTTCACAGCGATTTACATCGGTATCAATATTCGATACATCAATATTGGGTTCATCAACATTGGCTTCAGCAGGCAGAGATGTAAAGTGGAAGTTTTGTATCACATTCATATTAGTCTGTGCTTGTTTAATCTTTTCTAGTTCCAACTCTTCACCATCAGAAAGAATTTCTATTGGAGCCTCGTCTCGTACTACCTCAATGACGTCATCGTCCGATTCATTGTCTGGCACTTTTGTCATTATGTTGCTTATAAGAACATTCTCGACGCCCTTACTAACCGAAGAACCTGAAACAAATTATAAGTTACAATGTCTAGAATCTATTTTACAATAACTAGTTAACTAATTAAATAATTCATAACCATTCTGAACTACAAGCTTCGACGGGTCTTGCTTAATAATATGAGTGGTAAAATTGGTACGAGTGTTAACAATAAAAGATACCAATATTTTTATGTAAAATATATTTTATTGACAAAAGAATAAATAAATAAAATATATTCTGTATGTACATTATTTTTGTCTTTTTTTAAAAATCACTTTGTTTTCAAAATCAAAATTCATTCTTCACCTGAGAATATCAGACGAAACACATATAAATTTTAGACCACAATATAAATTGGTTCAGTGGACGCAAGTATTATGACAGACTTATTTAAAATGAAATCCATATAACCATTAAGTAAGTACTTCTAAAAATCTTAGTATTATAGGTAGAGTTTCAAAAAGGTATTGTGTCCATATATCTATCATAATTCATCTAATACTATTATTATAAATACACTATTATTAGCTGCATCCGGTTAAACTGGAAGCCGACCCCAACATAGTTGGGAAAAGGCTAGGAAGATTAATTGATATTATTTTTTGTAAAATACGAAAAAAAACAAGCAAGATCATTAAGAAAATTAAAACAATGGAAGGACTAACAAAATGTATAAGATTTAGAGTCAAGGAAATAATCTAAAAATATCTTATATAAATAAAAATCTCGTGTCACGATGTATGTCCTGAATGAACTTCGAAACTACTGAACTGATCTTCATGAAACTTGGTCACTATGTGTAATGTGGTCCAACTTAAAAGATAGGATAGTTTTCATCTCGATTACTGACCTCAATAACTTTTATATATTATAAAAGAAAGTGTACAATGTGCGTGCCGCTAAAACTCAGAAATGAGTCCCGGTACGATCAAGGGAGTTATATATTGTGGTAGCCCTCTGTCTCTCATCCATGAAGAAAGTTCCCGTTTTTACCTGAAGGGCGTGCTTTTGAAGATATAAGGGCTTGAAGTTTCGCCCTCTAGAAATTTCTAGAATAGTCCAAAACATTCGAGAGCATTCTTTGTGGAATATTCCAGAACACTCTCGAAAGTTGTGGAATATTCTGGAACAACTCCCTGATAAGTAATAATGAGGGCGGGCGGTGCAACGCGGCGGGTCGGGGACGAGGGAGTTTTATTAAAATGTGGCAGCGATTTTAGTATATTGTGTACCTTACGACTTCCACGCGAACGAAGTCGCGGGGCAACAGCTAGTAGAATATATAAAAAAGGGGTCTTCAGATAGATAGTCTTTTGCCGTTGGCAAACAGATTGAATGATTACCAAAAAAATGTACGCGTCGACTTGAGAACCTCCTCCTTTTTTTTGTCGGTTAAGAAATCAAATATCTTTCTAATTCATTAAAACATTCCTCTGATGGACATGGTTATGTTCATTGGATACCAGAATCCTTTGGTTAATAATCCTTACTTTACATTTACAACCAAGGGATGCTCTCTTTGAACATCGCCAGTAACTTCGCACTTCGTTTCCATATTCCCGGTAGAATCTGTGGCCTTGAAGTATCAACACTTGACCACCTTTCTCCGTGAGATATATTCGACCAGATGGGAGTTGAGAACCTGTAAGTATTTGAAATAGGACATCAATTAAAAATTACATAGGATTGAAACGTAACTGGCAAAATGTGGGCGTACTATATAGGTAGGCACCATCGCGGACATATCTGTATTTACATGTCTGTCTCTTGCACAGTTATGATTCGGGGAGACCCCCTTACAGTCTCCCCAGGGGTGTCCCCTAACTGGCGTTTCAGATCGGTCTTTTGAGAGGTAACGGTGCCACCTTCCGTGTGTAGGTGGCGACCACCGGGGTGGATTTTGGTGGGGTAAAACATAAAGGTTCACCCCGGAAACAAAAAAGGTACATCACTGCCTACACTTTTGGGGAAAACAAGCGTGATTTCATGTGCTATTTGTGTTAAATTATTTTTAAAAAAAGTTATGAGAGTCGTGAGTCAGATTGATAATGCGAATTAATGAAGAGTTCACTATGGCTTAGTCTTGGTTTTCCACTATCCAGTGTTTACTACATAGATTTTGGTGATAGAAAAACTCGAAGTTTATTAGTATCTATCTGCTTTTTCGTAGTTCGTACTTAGCTAACATTTATCTTTCACAGGATATCAGTTAATACATTTTGAATATGTACTTTTAGGGATAAAAGAGAGACTTTAAGAGATTATATAAGAAATAATATTATATTTTTATTTAATATACAAACACAATAACAATAATCTTTTTAACAGATCTCCAAGTAAAATACTTAACCCAGATATGCCTACTGTCCTATATGTAGGACAGTGGAAATAAAAACACACATAAGGTCTATAAAACCAAGCAATATTAATTGTTTCAACATTTTCAGAAAAAAAATTGTTTCAGGCTTATCTGGGTTAATTGAGTTAATTCATCTAATATTTTTTTTTGCAATTAAACGCAAAGTATTGCTTCAGTGATCATATTAATGGCTATGTTTTCCGTAAACTGCTACGATCGTTTTGCCTATGGTGTGCACCTTGGCTTTGCAAGGAGGATGGTTGTAGTAGCCCGTGCAATACCACGTGTTCTTATCACCAGACGTGGTCTTTTTATTGTAACTGTATTTCCCCATGTGCATTATAATCCCACCGCGTTGAGATATCGAAAACTGGATTGGGGTCTCTGGAAATTCGGCAGCTGGTTAGCATAGTTACTACAATCATAACGTAACCGCGAAGCATGGTCATTTTAACCAGTTTTCTTCTTCTTTATCCGCGATTAGTTTTCTGTCAATCTAATAGGGGTGTAAAGAAACAACTTCACTAAATGACTTTACGTTTGTCCTTCGGACTATTACAAGCGATAGTAAGTTTCTTTGTGAAAGCTTACCTGGTCTTAATGAAAACACAGCAGTATAAAATAATGAATTCTATTTCTTTAATAATATGTTAGTTACGATTGAAGTAGGTACGATTGCAGACCAAGAAGGTTCCAGGTCTTGAAGGTCGCTGGGTGGTTATGATCATTGCGCACATTGACTATTTTGTCTTCTACCGTATGCACTTTAGCGGTACAACCGCTGTGTGTAGCGCATTTCCAAGTCTTTTTCACGTGTTGCAGACAATATGTCCGACAGATGAAGGAATACCCATTGACCATGAGATGTCGGGTCCCTCTTGCTGAAGTTGTGAAGTAAACTGTAAAGAAATGGTTATAATTTTGCTTAAAATAATGTCTTGTTTCGAATTTTGTAAAGGCATTTATTAATTGTAGTTTAAAAGGTAAAATAAAAATAATTCAAAGACGAGTACTAATTTTATTTTCACATTGTCTGCTGTACTTTTGATCAATACCACCCACACAAATTAATATGACTAGAATATATTTGTTACGAGTACACGAATTTGTTTATGTTTTTAACAATCATTACACGAGAGTATGCATGATAGAGTATATACGATTAAATCAATTGATCACATAAAAGTAGTTCATTATTTTAAAATAAGTTATATCTAGGTACATGGTAGGTACACGTCATAACTCTAGGGTATGAATGAAACCATATCAAAGAGTCAACTAGCATATGAATTATTTTTCAATAATCTTTTTTTTTTTTGTTTTCATACAAAATAATTCGACAAAGTCACGATTATTAATGTAAAACAACCTTACGTGAAATATGACAACGACGCTTTATTTTAGGTTTAATTATGAATGATTGGTATGAATGAAAATAAATTACTCGTATTTATCAATGAAACTTAGAATGAACCTAATTTAATTATTGATGATATCTTCGAAACTATGCATTTTTGGACCACATATTCTAGGACTTTTTATTTACTTTTACTTTTTTACTTATAGAATATAATCCTAAGGTTAAGAAAAAAATAAAACTCGTTTATCCGACTTGTACCAAAAAGTCCCGAAACTGCGATGAGAGATCGCTCGTCATTCAAAACTGTCGCTAATACTGCTTCGGGCGTGTTTCATAATACTAAACATCCAACCCAAACGGAATAAGTTAGAAATACGTAAATTTGAGAATATTTGTGGTATTTTTTTTTAACTTTCATAAAAACATAGTCAAACAATGAAATATGAAATTGCTATTGTTTATGTACTCGTATTTCAAAAATAATTTTCGTGGTATATTTTTCTTTTCCGAGATTACATATGCTTTCAACTTATATTTCAATAAAAGAACATGCCATAATTGGATTTATTTATTTAGCTTTAACTTATATTCTTAGAAGTATACAATTAATTAAAATAACCCAATTTTAAAGTTCTTATCAAAAAATGAGATTTTTTGGGTTATGCCCTCATACTTCGTGCTGAGTGTGACGTCAGAGCTAGTCAGGGGCGCATTACCTGTCCGCCATTTTGTAATTATGCATCGCGTCCTTCGTCTCGTGTGTCATCCAGTCATTCCAAAACTGGTTTGCGTGTGGGATTGACGAGCGTAACCCATACTCGGAGTTTTCACGCACTTGTTACTATTTTGTTAATTTTATTGTTTTAGTGTTAGTTACGTTTGTTTTGTTAGTTTAATACCGTTTTGTTTTTGTTATTATTGTTAATGAGTGAAGAAGTGAGAATGGATCCACCAACATCCCAAAAAAGGCGAAGACAGAGAATCGTTGAACCTACCTATGAAAGAATAAACTAATGACGGATATAAGTACATAATTACTTTATATTTTCACACAGATTCTCCTTCTGAATTGTCTACTTATTTTCTTTTCATAATTGTCCAAATAAGTAAAGGTTATAATTTGGTATATGAGTTTCATTGTACTAGTAAGTACCTTCCGAAATAAATATGACTGAATATGGTTTTGGCCAAAAGGTTTGCAACTCATGCCAAGTGAAAACGTCAAGGACGCCCCTTACCGCGATACGTTTGTTTTGATCGTGTTAGCGACACTGCCCTTACATTTTTTTCGTATCGTTTTGAAATATTGGCATACATTGGTAGACGGGTGTTAACGACTTTTATTTTTTTCTTGTCTGGCAGGGACCTTAGACTTCTTATGACATATAAAAAAAAATACCTTGTATAAATGTTCACTACACAATGTATTTTGAAGTAGCAGCATATATAAATACTAAAGTTACAGTTCGCTTAAAATTAATGACTTAGAATTAATACTCTTTAAACACCCTGCGTGAGGGGTGCTACATGCTTGTTCGGGTCGGCATGATTTAGCACTGCCGGGGGCAAAATTTAATATACTGCATGATTTTTTTTACCGTCTCGAAATTTTTACAGGATTTTCTACCCATGAACATGAACAACTAAAAAAAAAAATCAGCTGTTTCATACATTTTGGTCAAGTAGGTTTGAACTTTTCTATTAAACAGTAGATTTTTTTTTCGTGATTTCAGAGTTGGTCCCGTAGTGAAAGTTGTTCATATTCATGGGTAGAACACCCTGTAAAAATTTCGAGACGGTAAAAAAAATCATCCAGTATATGCTGTATATGTATATTTTGCCGCCAGGCTGTGTCGATTCATGCCGATCCGAACTGTGTAACACGCTTTAGATTTGAAAATCATTCGCTAAATAAATATAATGAGATCATTATTAAAAAAAAGGTATTAGGTTGGCTTGTCTGAGTTGGTTTGGACTTGGCTTGGGTGGATCTAGTTTCACTCTAATCCACTCGCCGCTCCTGTTAACTACAAAATGTGGAGGTGGATGGTCGTGCGCATATTCTCCTGGACCAGGTCTAAAGCCTCCATTTTTGCCTGTGTACATCGTAGCTCTGCAGCCTTTGCTCCTATTCGAACACTTCCAAAGTATTGCGCCTGTAACTTTGGACTCAAAGTACCTGTTGTACGTATATTTTTTATACATTAGAAGCCGATGTTTGCCTTTCGATGGTATATATCGGGCTGTGAAAAAATAAAAGCAATTATAGTCAATGGTCGATTTAAGGTTGAAAAGAACACAAAATATATCCTACTAAAGCATTCTTGAAATATGCCTAAAGGGTGGGTGTATGGGTACTAGTCTAGGTAGCTCAGTTGAATGATCCCAAATTGAAGTTGGATCTGTATCTTTATTTAAGTACCACAACCATATAATATATTACATCTACGTACTTCTATGTACTAAACTATTTGAAAAACAAAAACCACAACCATATGCAACGTGTCCCTTTTGATATCCCGTAATTCTAGGAGTCACTGTACTCATAATTATGAACAACTTTTACTATGGGACCAAACCCGAAATCGCGAAAAAATCAGGTGTTCCCTACATTTTGATGAATTATGCGAACATAAATGTAGGGAACAGCTGATTTTTTTCGCGATTTCAGACTCGTTCTAGGTACATAACTATTTGAAAAACAAAAACCATAACCATATCAAAAGGAACACGTTTTAAATTACATCTAGGCAATTGAAAAAATAAATAACGCTAAGTCGAGTTCATTGTTGTGGTCTGCTTCCTCTATTTCATAAATTAAATGGAGTTGAGAATGTTGAGAAAATTCGAATCCATTGCTAACAACGCTTCACTTTTCTATCTTTGTTGCAGAGGACACACAGTTATCAAAAAGGAACGCTAGGTCAATTTCGCATATTTGCTCCCAAAAAAGAGTGGTATTTTCAAGAATTTCAGCGATCCTTTCTATCTTCATGATCGTTGATCATTATTCTTGTCATATTTGACCAACTCGCCGTTTTCAGATTCCATATAATTCGGAGGATCATGATTATGTTTGAATACACCAGCTAAATACCAGCTGTTTCCGCTGGATACTACAGCTTTGCAGCCTTTTCCTCTGTTGGAGCACTTCCAAACAATGACTCCTGTTCGTTTAGATTCACGACACCTGCTGTACGTGTAGTCTTTAAACAATAGGAGTGCATATTTGCCCTTTGAAGGTATAAAACGAACTGTGAAAAAAATTAGGTTAGAGTAATTGTAAAACAAGCAATAAATGGCTAATCATTAGAAACGCAACTTGTTAAAGAAAAATATTAAAGAATCAGAAAAAAGATACAAAACTAACAACACTCTCAAAACATAAGTTTATTGTTAAATAAACAGAATTAAAAAAAAAACATGTAGTTTCCTATATAACGAAGATGAGCACAAGAAGGATTTTTGAAAATTCATCCCCTAGAGTTAAATAGAGGGAAAAAGGAAAATTGGTCATTTTTCAATCAATTCAGCCTATCGCAGTCCACAGCTGGACATAGGCCTCTCCCAGGCTGCGCCACAACACTCTGTCCTACGCCTTTCGACATCCAGTCTGTCCCAGCCAACTCATCATCATTGTTATGCCTTGACATTTTTGCCCATGGGAAATCGGGCATACGGCTTGTCTTTTTAATATAAACACTAGCTTCTGCACGCGACTTTCGATTTTTTTTACCTTCGACCCACCCCGTCGCAATGCATCGCCTGCCCGTGCTATTACTTCGTTTTCGGTTAGCTTTCTTTCTTTTTTTCTCTTTGCTCGGCTCCTAAGGGTCGTAGCGTGATGTTCAATAGCCTATAACCTTACTCGAGAATTGGGCTATCAAATGCAAAAAGACTTTTTCAAATCCGCCTGGGAGTTCTAGATTAGCGCGTTCAAACAAACTGCAGCTTTATTAAGATGCTTCTGAATCTAAGGATAGGATTTTTCCTTCCCCATTGTTAACAAATTCGAATTCTGCAATTTGAAGATTGAAGGAAGGACTTTTTTTCACGAACATGCCTACATATACATATTATTATTAAGTTAGTTATTTCTTGATGTTTGATGAAATAGTTATCTTTAACAATTTCTTACAAACTTCGCATTCCTTGTCATGTTTTTTTTATATGATATTATCGTCTTCTCCGATTGTCCATAACGGATACTCGTAATTTATAGATACTACAGATATTTGTTCCCTCATTATAAATTATCAGCAAGTTAAATTGATATAAAAAAGCAAGTTTGTCTTAATTGCTGTGCAAGACTGACGTATGTCAGTCTTGAACAGCAATTGTCAATTATTTTCTATTTTCTAAGAGTAAATACCAAAATAAATGTAAAAAAAATTTGCATAGATACATAAAAATACCAAAGATCTAAGCATTTGTCAGAGGAAATTGTCCTTTGATTGAAATTTAATAAAATCACGAAAAACTGCTCGAAATATGACGTTGCCAGCCCGCGCGGTGACTTTTTGTATTTTCTTTAGCACGTAATCCCTAATAAATAAAATTAATTTTGGCATGATATTACTCAGAGGAATCTGATAAAAAGAAAACACAACAGGAACACAGTAAAACATTTAATTTGGCATATTTGAGAATAACATAAATTAAATTTTTGGTATTTTGTCTACAATCCATCTTCCTCCCCGCGTTTTGGTTTTGGGAGGGTCGTGGTTATGATCCTCTTTGAGCTCAATCTCGTCCTCATTGACGAGGCAACTTGCCTTGCACCCTCTATGCGTCAGTACACATCTATAGAATACCTTCCCCGAACGATTTTCTTTCACTCTTTTGTACACATGCTTTTTGAGAACTATCGCTGGGTACTTTTTGCCTGTTGATATGTATTTGATGCCTAAAAGAAGAAATTAAAAATATCTGGCATTTTTTTCTTAATGTTTGATATACTTTGCGATATTTAAAAGAATAAATGAAATTAGTAATGTACTTAAGTACTTAGGGCCCACACACATACTACAACCACACCACATCGCAGCGACAAAATGTGGGCCAGCAGTGGTTACGTGTGAATAGTTTCGCTGCAGCTTCTTGCAGTTGCGATTCGGTTGCGTTGTGGCTAGTCTCACTGGTGATTGCGTTGTGGCTAGTCTCACTGGTGATTACGTTGTGGCTAGTCTCACTGGTGATTGCGTTATGGCTAGTATCACTGGTGATAGCGTTGTGGCTGCGACGTGGCCTTGATGTGGTCGGTATCACTCACACGGTTGACTTTGACGGCCAACTGTGGTCCGTGTGAATAAATTCTTCATTTTCATACAATTTAGCTTTCGTCCACGTGTTGTCGTTGTGGTGTGGTGATACTTGTAATCGGGCCTTTAATGAGTAGAGTTTACGCCATGCTCCAAAGCATGGCGTAAACTCGTGCCGAAGCACGAGGTAGCAGGGGGAACACCGTAAAGTTACAGAGCTATGACATAATCCTCCATTCTTTCCAGATCAAGGATAAATATTAGGATTGTCACAACACAGAAAAAAAATTTTAGATACTATTTGTAAATAAAAAAATACAAGCAGCACTTTTTGATTTTATTGTTTCTTTGAACATAAAAAAAATACTTACGTTATAAATTACTTAGGCATACCTAATTATTAAAGAATAATACTAACACATAAAAATTATCGCAACTTAGTTATAAAATAAATGCTGATTGTTATGTTATTAATACTTAAAACAATGATTTTATCAACATTGACATTATGTAGGTGGACGTTCTGCCACATAACAAAACAATAATTTTGAAAATAGAACCTAAATTAAGTAACAATTACCAAACGATATAGATAAGTAGGAATATTGTAGCTAATAGAAAAACCACAATTTTAAAGATTGTTTTCGCGTAGATCTATAACCTGTATCGCCTAGGTATTATTTATATTTACGAGGATATATGTTGATAAGTTGTACTTAAAATTTTGTAATTGGATATTAATATTTACTTTTGCGATACATTTGCTAGATTAAAGTGTAGCTCGTTTACTGCTGCAGTACAAAAATAAAATAATTTTTATAAATCTACACATATTAAGTATACCCTACCTTGCCAAGATAACTTGATCAGTAGGTAGTATTAATTAGTCTTAACGCAACCAAAGAACTTTGTCATAAAATTAACAGTAACTTATAATAAAAACAGCTGCCTTCAAATTTATTACCTAGATGATTTCCTGGGCTAAACAGGACACCTCCCGAACTATTACTTCTTATCCCACTCACAGAAGCTGTGGACAATCGCCCCGCATTAATGTTGTAACTTGCCAACGGAATAACGTAAGCCAATCGGGACGCAGAACGCTAGCCTAGGTTTTATATCAATCTAAACCATAGTGACCCATCTAAATCTAAGCTTTTGCAGATCAAAAATAGATGTGTCGTTATCTAAACGGTACATGTAGAAATCGAAATCATTGGTATCTTTCCAGGGGATGAAAGTAATCATAAACAAGGTGTAACATAATCAACGCACAATCTCTTAAGGGTTCATTGTACTCATCATCATGAACAACTTTTACTATGGGGCCAAATCTGAAATCGTGAAAAAAAATCAGCTGCTCCCTACATGTATGTTCGCATAACTCGTCAAAATGTAGGGAACAGCTGATTTTTTTTCGCGATTTCAGGTTTGGTCCCATACTAAAAGTTGTTCATAATGATGAGTACAATGACGCCTTAAGAGGTTGTGCGTTATTTATGTCACATCTTGTATAAACAACTTTCACTACGGAGCCAAGCCTACAATCTAGATTTTTTTTTTCATATAATGTGCAAGACTTACCCAGTCAAACCGTATAAAACAAATACTTAGAGACACAGTTACTGCCATAGTAAAAGTTGACCTCATCATGAGTATTTTTACCCCCTGGAACAATGCTGATGAGATTTGGACAGGTCCACTCAAATCTGTGTGGTTCTTTTAGCAGAAAACCATTTCAGACAATAATCTACATGGTCCTCAAATGATCTGACCAAGATCATGTCCGGACTTCAAAAGAGACAGCGATATCTGAATTTGTTTCGGCCTTTTTTCTCGGAGTAATAGGATAGGAAACGCCGACCTCGCCTAGTTTTTATTTTTAAAGTATGATTGACGTGTTTGTACAAACCTACTTACAGAAATAAAATCATTTATCATTTAATGCTAGCCGGTAAAGAAGTAGATGAGGTATGTATGCAGCTAATACTGTCGTGGAACGTTCGGAGTCGGGATCACAACACCCATTCTTGGTTGATGGCAATGATCATTACCAACTGCCATGATAAAATTTATTTTGTCTGGCGAAGTCCTCACGAAAGCTTTGCATCCAGTCCTGGTTCTTCGTGAACAATGCCAAAGGACTCCTGAACCTGACAATACCTTGAAAGTGTATGTGTGTTTGTTGTATAGCAGTAATGGGTGCTTCCCTTTACCTGATGGGATGAGTTTTCCTGTAAATTGATTGACTGTTTAGAAGTAATGATTATTAGGAAAATATATAAAATATGTATTTGAACCAATTGTTTAAACTTGTTTCAGAAGTTGAGACAGACGACGTCCGTAAAGAACCTCGGTTATTTCCCTGATAGGCACTAATAATACTTTTTTATAAATTATTGAGATTAATTAGAGAAATATTTTATTTTCATTGAAATATCCACCACGCATGACGTAAGTTGCTTGGAAAGAATCTTAATACATGCATAGTAAAACACCGTCAATTTCGCAGCTAAAATATATGTAGGTAATATCAAGTAGAATAATTCAATTCTATAGAGATGTATGGAATCTTCTAGAGTTGTAAGAAAATTCTATACATGACATGTTGCGCCGACCGCAAAAAAACTGGGATAAGGGCAGGAGGATAGTGATGAAATAAAATAAAATTAGTATCTTGTCAATCGATTTATTAGATACGCGATAAAAAAAATACAAATTAAATTAAATACAATGTACTAGGAACGAATACAAGGCGAATTATTGAAACTAACACCAATAAATGCTTAATACTATTATAAATAGATTATAAAGTAAAATGATACTAGGATACCTAATATTTAATTTATTAATACTTTATCTATATCTACTCTAGGGAGTTTAGTACTATAAATAGGAATTTCACGAGGTTTTTATTTCGTTTAAAGTCTTATTCATTAAGAGCAAAGCCTTATCCACTTCATCGGTTTCATACGAGGGTGAGGGGTTAGCGAAAAAAAAAACCGTATTGAAGAGAAACTCTTACTCACACCTCGTTTAAAATTTTAGCTTCAAAGCGCTCTGTTTTGTCCATAGGTACGAAGTATTATTTCTTTGTTAATGGTTAAGGCTAGGGAGAAAACGCAAGGAAATAAAAAATATTTATTGAAAAATAATATAAAACAGCACCAAATACAAATACTTTTCTTTCTCTTGCTACCTTCAATTTAGTACTATACTGTTATATAATCCGCGCTTTTATAGGACGGCAAAATTAAAGCCAAAACAATCACATAATTTATAATAAAAACATTATTAAAAAATATTCGTCATGGTATGCGTTAGTGAAGACATTCAAGACAGACATAGAAACAAGGCAAAAACTGCTCCAATAAATAAACTGACCTTGAGAGGGTCACACAAACATTACGCAGGAGACCCAGAATACTTCCCTGTCGCACCCCTTCAAACTATCTTCACTTCATTATAACAGAGATTTTTTCCGTCACGTTAATAATAGGTACTTAGCTACTATTTATTTATTAAAGATAGGAAAGAACATTTAATTGAATATGTGGGTCAATGTTAAGCATACATACCTACTACAGTTAGACGAAATGTATGATGTACAAAGTAAAAGGTTAAGGCGAAAGCGCCAGGTAGCCCGGGAAATTTAAATTTTCGTACTTTTTTTTCCAATTTGCAAGTCAGTATTAGGTTGTATGTTGATCAAAAATGATTCGCGACCGTAAAAAGTATGAATTTACAGAATTATAACAATTAAAGTCATCAATACAACTCTTTAAGACTAGGTAATTCTATGGAATGACTATTCTATATTTTTAATTTTTTTATTTGAAATCATGACAATGAGGATTATACAAACTTGTGGAGTTGTATTACTGATTTTGATGATTACAATTCTGTAATTGCATATTTGTTGGTACATATTTTCGAGGTAAATAGTTCTTGAAATACGGATTGATACAATATTAGACTTGGTTATTATTGCATTTTGTACTGCTCAGTTGCCAAACAAATCATAATTATTTAGAATTTAATATTACGTGTGGAAATAATGATTAATCATTTCCAATTTCAACTTTTTCTTTCAACACCTCTTGTTGTACTCTTTCTTCTACACTTAATTATTTGCAAAACCAAATATGTTTAGTATTATTGCATTTTTTTCAACTACATCCTGTTGTAGGATTCTGCAAAATAATATAAAAATAACTATTCTACTCAGCTAGTCTAGCTAATATGTTTCCTCTACCATTATTTTGTATGAGTTTATTTAAGCATATGCGTATTAATATTATACTTCAGGTCTATTACCATTAACAGCATCTCTGAACGCCATGACAGTACAAATAATTCGTTCGTTATTACTACATTTGCGATATGATAATACAAAAATATTGAGTCCATTTAAACATTCATTATTCATATATTAATATGGTTTGTTGTAAAACTTTGCGATAGCGGGAGCATTTTATGGCGTTCATTGTAAAATATATCAGTGTTTTTTAATTAAACGATTCTTAAATGATACACTTAACATCCTCAGACAGAGAGTTATTAGTTTTCTCTCCTACATGATCAGGTAATTTTGGCGGCGCGTGGTCGTGTGGTTTGTGGGCAAACGCTCTGGTTCCGAAGCTGATGGCAGATGCTCTGCAGCCCTTGAGTCTTCGAGAGCAGTACCAGGATATTCTCCCATCTGCGTTCTGTTTCTGGTAGCTATACGTGTATCCTGACAAGACGAGTAGAGGGTGCTTACCACCTCTTTTTGTCCAAAGAAATGTGCCTGTAGAAGAAATTATGCATCAGTATGCTTCAGTACTAATGCAACAGAATTATGAATATGATTTTAGGTTCGATTCAATTATCAAGGATTATGAAAAATGGTAAAGTTATCTTACATCGTGTAATAAACAATTTTAGATACAAACATAATTATATTAAATCACTAATATAACAATTTAAAAATCTTTATACTTTTAGATTTATAACAGTCAGTTCTGTGCAGTCGCGAAATAAATAATAGTTTTTTCTTAGTCTATGTATACATACTTTAGAATATGTAAAGGCCTTATTTTTTATAAATATACATATTAAACATGCTAAACTAGGTTCCAAATATTTTAGTTAAGTGTCGCTAAGGCACTATTCAGTCTGTACGTCACTATGATATACAAATGTTAATAAAAACTGTAATATTAACAAATTACTTAAATATATCGTTGAAGATGGACATTTTTAAATATGATCTATTCATTGAAACTTTTTTTAAAATAAAATAATAGGAGTATTACCTATTAACAGCACAATTATCGACTAAAGCTCAAGTAATTTTTGGACAAATATGTCTGGTAAAGCCCCATGTGTCATAATGATGGGATGATAATTAAATATTATTAATTGAATAATAACATTCATAACAATGCATTCATGGAAAATAATGCTAACAAATTCCAAAATGCAAACAATTTCACTATGCACCACACCAGCTTCGAGGCATCGCTAGAAGTTCGCCTTCATTGAAATAAAAAATATCGATAGCAAACTTCTGACATTTTCCCATCTCTAATTAGTTTTGATAATGGTGTCGATTTGGTGTAAGCACGAATTTTTAGAATAGAATAGAATACTTTTTACACTCGTAAACTCCAGTCAAAATTCAATATGCCCTAACTAACACATTGTTTCTCTTAACAAACTTTGGTTTCGTATGATTATGATCTCCGCAACAATCTAGTACATCATACTGTATACTAGTAAACAGTTTCGCAGTACACCGCTTGGCCGTCCCTGGTTGGACCATGGTACACCTCCACTGAGCAGTTTCGTTGCGAAATTTTTGCAAGCTGTAGGAGTAGCCTTTGAAGACTAGAAGCTGCCCCCCTCTTTGGGAACGGGCAAATGTTACTGAAAATTATTGGGATATTACCGTTTCAGTAGTTTTAATTACATAGAGTTCCTTATTTCGACGTTTGTTGTTTTCTATTTACACATTCTGAGATAGGAATCAAACTTCGGTTATTTTTAATATTTTTATTTCTTTTTATAATAGTAAGTACGATCATATTTGCTCCACAGTTTAATGTTATTGCGCAATATTTTTTATACTTCTTGCGAGAGCCCTTTTGACTCAAAATTCGTATTGTCTATTTGTTCTTGCTTATCAAAGTATCGACCAAAAATACTAAGAATTAGATTAAGGGTGCCTGTCCACTAAAGCGGAGAAGAGAGGAGAGGAGCGGAGCTGTGCCCATATTAACCAATAGAATCTAAGCTCCGCTTCAGTGGACATGGATTTGCGAAGTAGATTAAAAATTCATACATTTTAAACACGGAGCAGAGAAATGGAGCTGGGAAGAGCCACTCGCTTCAAATGACTCGTCTCGTGCTCTCAACTTAGCTCTCGCACAGCACGTAACTCCGCTGCGCATGCTCTCTCGCTCTTCTCTGCTTATTCGCTCCGCTTTTTCGATCGGCTTCAATGGACAGGTAGCTCATTTACATGAGGCGAGTGAGGTGAGAATGTCCAATAATGTTATGCGTGGCTCGTAGGTAAGAATCATCAGGCGATTTATCACGCATCGTGTGAACGAAGCTCAAACACATGGGTAGGTACAAATGTACCTACGTTATTCTTAGATAAGTTCCATTAGGGGATAAATAAAAGTTTGGTTTATTATGACTATGCTCGTTCAAGACCTTCATAAACTTTCCGTTCATATCAAGATATAACCGCGCCTTGCAGCCCTGCGTGCAGTTGTACCTCAATTCTTGGCGAGCCTTCACCGGGCTGCTGTACGTGTATCCTTTGTACATCTTGTACTTTTTCCCGTTCATCATTGTTATGTCCTTCACGTCTAGAAATGTGGAGATAAAACTTGACTTGATTAAAATGTTTTAAGATAACACTCACATTGACACGATTACAATGGTCACCATGCAAAATTGGATAACTGATTAAATTAAAAAACAAGTTTTTTTGCCACAATAAATATATATTTTTCGTAATACGTAATACCCCAAAAAGGGTCATTTTACCCATCATAATAAAAAAACTTTTGCTATAGGACCAACCCTAAAATCGCGAAAATAAAATCGGCCGTTCCACATTAACACATATAACATAAATCAATATCCGATTACATCCCTCTGTTTGTGTATTTATTAATCCCAAATAGTAAGGTGTACATGTCAAACTATGAAATGAAAAAATGATACACGGCACATTTGAAATGTCAAATTACTATCTGAGATTAGAAAACGAACTATAGGTACCTGTATGAGTGTAAGTATTAATTTAAATCCGCATTCAACCGTAATATGTTCTACACATCTATAAATACGTGTAGACATTATGTTATAGATGTTTCATCTCACGAATGTGTGTTGGTGTCAATGATGTGTGCGTGAAAGTGGCTCGGCCGTTACTGAGCGCTCCCTAGCTTCTAGATATACATAGAAACATGTGTACGTACAACACACACACACACAATGAAGACAAACCCACCTCTGTGAGATAAAACGTATCTATTATATAGCTATATAAAAACTGTTTAAAGATACAAGCGATGGGTATCAATCAAACGCACACAGATGACCAGCTGCGTCCGGGTGCACTCTTGCGTCGAGTTACAAATCAGTTATTAGTTACGTAGAAATCGAGTATCATATAGGTTGCTGATGTTGTACCTACCTATAATACTGTATAATAGTTTCGCGGAAATATGTGACGGGTCGAACTGTATGTCATATTTAAATTATAGGTAGTGTAGCTAACTATTTTAAATTTAAAATATCTCTAATGACTGTATGTAGATAAAATCGGTTATTTGACAGATAGACTCACCACCAGCAGGGTTAACATGACAAGCGCGAGAACGCTCTGTTTCTAGATTTGTCGAAATTTGTCTACAATTCTGACGTCATCTAACCTAACATGACCGCCAAGCATTGAGTAGGTAAACTCGTAAAAGGCACTTTGACACTTCATTTACTCGCGACGAGATAGTGGCTAAATATGAGTAATAGACAAAAAGAAATGTTTACTTTGGGACGGTAGATAATACTTCCGAAAACTGACGCGATAACATCTCTTAATAAGCTACCATACAGTAAACATCTAAGTGCTCGTCACAATATTATTCATTATGTGTGTCTAAAAAGTGTATCTACCTGAATCAGATTCAGAGATAATTTCGATCCTCTAAGTTCCTATTAACGCATAAACATAGTGTAATTGGTGAATATTGATTAATATTGATTAATTTTCAATAACGAATTACCGTCATTAACTGTTAAATCTAAGTGTTTAAGTATAACGCGTAAGCGACGCCATATGCAGCGGACTTACGACGTTCTTCTCGCGAGCACACGTTCGCACGCCCCAGCGGCGGCATAATATTATTATAACACTTGAACGCGCTTATAGTAAACAAACTGCAGATTACTTACAATAGTTGCTCTTCGAACTTGTGAATATATTATCATGGCAACCTCACCATCATGGATATGCTGCACCAGTGGGAACAGGAAAGATAATGACCAGTTTATTGTTACTAACACCTATGGATATAATTTTTGAATCCGAAATAAATATATTTGATTTGATTTGATTAAGCGCATGAGATGTAACTGAAATTATCACTTTGATTGTATATCTGTATCGTTTTTTTTGCCACCTCCGATGAATATTGTAAATGGACATGCTCGAGTTGCACCAATCTGATCCCTAACCCTTCAAATAAAGATTGACGCCTGCTCGCAATGTATCCACCACAAGGGGTAATAAAACACCTGCCCTGAATTCCCCTCTCGAGAATAAACCAGTGACCAGTTGTGACGTTGAGCTTGCTGCTATGACGCAACACAACTCTATTGTAAGTATTGTCAATAAGGAGTTGGAACCGATAGGGAAAGAGTTGGGAGAATTGAGCGTATCACTTAACTTTCATACTAAGCAGTTTGAGGAGTTCCAATCTGAACATGTCGCCGTAAAGAATACTGTGAGGGAACTAAAGGAAGAGAATACCCAAATTGAAAAGCTCTTACTCAGAACTGGGTCAGCGTCTTAATTACTTGGAGCAGCAAGCTTTGTACACTGCACCCGCACTGCCAAGCTCCAAACCGATAGTTCTCGTCCTCGTTCTGTTGTGGTTCAGCTCGCCTCGCTACGAGTTCGGGATCAGTTATTGGCCGCCGTCATAGTTTACAACTTACCTTATTTCTCTGATCCATTGTTTTATGCATGTTGTGTTTACCTATACGTAATTGATGCACTGTTATTTTATTTTTAGGAATGTATTGTGTTTGTATTAGTGTAATCAATTGTTGGTGAACCTAATAAAATAAATAAATAACGAAAACCATGGAGGTATTTATAAGAGCCTACTTTTCTGATGTGATGTAGGTGATGGATTCCTTTTCAGTCATTTGTGTTCCCTAGTAGGTACTGTAGGTAGGTAGTTGATTTAAAATACGCAGAATGTTGCTTGATCTCATGATGATCTACAGTTGGTCTTCAGTACTTGGTGTATTGTCCATAAGTAATATGAACTACTATTTTTATCTGACATAATTTCCCTGACTGTTCACATCTGGTGAATTTTCATCAATATTTAGAACTAGCTGTGCCCCGCGACTTTGTTCGCGTGGATGTCGTAAGATACACAATATACTAAAATAATAGCCACTTTTTAATATAATAAAACTCCCTCGTCCTCGACCCGCCGCTTTGCACCGCCCGCCCGCGCTATTACTTCGCTTCTGACCTTTTTTCTTCTTTTTGCTCGGCTTCCAAGGGTCGTAGCGTGATGTTAAATAGCCTATAACCATCCTCAAGAATTGGGCTACCAAATGCAAAAAGAATTTTTCAAATCCGACTTTTTGTTCACAGTTTCATGGGTTTTAATTTTTTTGCGCGGAACCCTAATTCCTATTCTGAAATATAAGTAACTTAAGTTACTCAGCACATCAGCTATTTGCCTAATGATGACAGAATAATGTTTATCTCCGATGTTTCAGATGAGACTCACTTTTTTGGTAATGTACAGTAGCGCAGTGGCGTGCACTCCATACATGCAAATAAGCTCTGCATACCCTGTAGTCCTACACATACATGCCCCTCTAAATGATAAATAACTATAATTCAAAAAAATCATGGTAATTTAGCTTACGCGCCATCTATTACTTTTTTTTTTAACTAACTCGTTGGAGCGGCGTACATCCACCGCCGACCGCACCGCGCAGTCAGCGCTCCCGTGAGCAAAAGAATTACTACGCCTTGCTTATTCTTCATACAACGCATCTCGTGTAGTACACAGCAAAAGTGTGACTGTGTGCGTGTAAATGTGCGTGCGTGTTGGAGTTTTAGAAGCATAGCTTACATTGCAACCCGTCCAAATTGAGAAGCCGTAAAAGCACCGTTTAATTGTTCATTGCAGAGGGTCGACTTTTTTTAGTCGGATTGACTAAATGACCGACTACCAACTAATTCATTCTTTCATATTAGTTCTTAACCCTTTAACCGCCTACGACGGATTAATCCGACAAATATTTTCGTGTCCATTTCGCCAGGGTCGTATATTTACGACCAAATATCGTAATGATTCAAGTTGCCCGGCGCTGGGGGCACGACAACTGATATGAAGTCGGGCGGTTAAAAGGTTAATGTAATAAATTGTAGTTTTTTCGCCATATTGTATTTCTTGGCGCAACTGTCGAGTAATTATTTAGCAAGTTTATTGTAAAATATGGAAAATTATACATGTGAGACCTGTGCTGGCGAAGTGTGTTTATATAAATTAAAATCCGCCGCGTTTTCGTCGTTATCTTTTGAGGAAAAAGCTAGATTGATTGCAAAGGGAAGGTGTGTACCCGGGTTGGCTTTAACTCAAAGAATAGGTAATACTACTGTTATTTTCATAAAAAGTTTTATGATAACTATTACTGGCTAACTGGTTGTGTACACAAACACATTGTATTGTTTCCCTTGCATTTTGTTATTTGGTATCAAGATAAAAATAATGTTTGGACCTATAGCGGGTACTCAGATTTAAATAATTTTCACAAAGCGGCTGCTAAGCATGATTCTTCTGAAAAACATCTAGAATCCTGCTTAAAGTTCCAAACTTTTAGTAAAGGAAGAATAGAGACTAGTTTGAATAGCCAGTTAAAGTTAGATATTGAAAGGCACAACGCGAAAGTCGAATGAAATAGAAACATTTTCAAACAGTTGATTGATGTAGTTTGTTTTTTAGTAAACAGGAATTAGCATTCAGTGTTCATGACGAATCCAGCTTGTCGTTTAACCCTTTAACCGCCTACGACGGATTAATCCGACAAATATTTTCGTGTCCATTTCGCCAGGGTCGTATATTTACGACCAAATATCGTAATGATTCAAGTTGCCCGGCGCTGGGGGCACGACAACTGATATGAAGTCGGGCGGTTAAAAGGTTAATAAAGGCAATTTTCAGGAACTTGTAGATTTGTTGGCTAAATAAATATGATGGGAATTTGGGAACCACTTAGGGTAGGTACAACAAGCTGAAACTGGTAAGTTTTTTTTTCTTGTGCATACCCTGTCTGAAATCTCTGTGCACGCCACTGCAGTAGCGGTCATAAGTGCAGTAGCAATCTCACAAAGCAATAGATTGACGCTTCGGTTTAACTTACGACCTTCTTATAATAAGTAATTCCTATACTGTACACACACACACACACTCATATTCGTTTGCGTCTGATTGTATTTTAGTGTATATGGCATGGTAGCTTAGCGGTTAACTTCGATGCTATTTTAGATAGCTATCATCGGAAACACTACCGATTCGACACTACATAAATGCAACCCTTTAGTAGATAGGTCTACCGGGGCAGACCAATAGATATATAATAAGGTCTAACCAAACACGAGACCACCGTAATTCATACACGAAATCTCTCATTGTACTCATCATTATGAACAACTTTAACTATGGGACCAAACCTGAAATCGCGAAAAAAATCTGTTGGTCCCTACATTTATGTTCGCATAACTCCTCAAATGTAATGTGTTTTCAAATAAACACACGAGGGCAGTAGGTACAATGAAAAACTCAATCGCACATCAAAATATGTTTATTTATTTCATAAAAAATATGTTTTATTTTAAACACTAAATAATTAAAAGTAAATAGGTGCTAAAGAGTTCTTTATTTACTCGTCATGAACGCATTCTACAGGAGTGTAGCATACCTACTTAGTATAACTTCCAAAACCTTAAAAAGTTTTTCTTGGAACATACTGTAGGTACACAGCTTTCTGTGCACGAAAGTTGTCCTAGTTATCTCATCAAAATAGGTGCTCGAAATGTTTGACCAATAATTTTAACCCATGTTTTGGTCGCGACAACCGAGGGGATTATATACGACTTAAGTTCATAATCTCAGATAATTAACATAATTAACGTTTCATCACCTACTTACTCAACTACCTATCTAAAAAGGTCCCAAAAAGTTTATGTTGCAATGGAATTTGAACTTTGTAAAGTACGACATTGAGTTTGTTGTTCCAAAACTTGATAATTATCTCAGATTCTGAATTACAACTTCATAGTTTTACGTACCTACCATCTGCCTTGGCATGGTACTTCGGTGGGAGATGGTTATGGTCTCCAGATAGTCTTACCAGTTCTTTTCTCTCATTCATCAAGATGAACGCGCTGCATTTGGACGTGGTCGTACATCGCCACTTGAACCCATTCCTAGTTTTACATCTAAACGTAAACGTGTAGTTGTTGTACTTGAAGTATGTCCTACCGTTTACCAACAGCATCTCAATTGGAACTGGAAAATGATAATGTTTAAGGAATGAAAAACTCATGCTTAAAAGTTTAGGCATTTAGCAAGTTTGATAGCGGGCTGGCTGTCTAAAGTGCTCAGCAAATAGGTTTTTTTTGTAAGGTCAACAGACCTGTTATTTACTTTTCTACATTTCATTGACACGTGAGGGAGCTCCTGTATAAACAGAAAGTCTCCAATGTGTATAGTAGGTACACTGCACAACACACGCTGTATTTACACCGGACAATATTCTTCTATGCTATCTCAAAATATATTTCTTAACCATCTTGGAGTGATAAAATACGCAGATCGATAAAGCCAAAAAAGCAATCAGTTTTCATTTAAGTAAAAAACAACCTTTTGAATTTTATATCTCGACTGTTGGTACTGATTGTAGAATGTAGATGAAAGAGCTATGTTCGGGATGACATCGATCCGTGAACACTCATGCAACCCTCTGACCTTGATTAGTTCAGTGTGCAGGAGCGGATCAACAGATATATTTGTATGCACATATAGGAATCGAGAGTGCAGATGTGATTCAATGTTTACGTACCTACGTAAGTATGTAATACTTATAATATGGGTGAAATTTTATTATGTTTTTTTTTTCTTACTTAGCCTACACTGTCCCACTGCTGGGCAAAGGCAGGAACTCTTTTCCCGCGGTACCTTGAACCAGGCCTCACGGTAACGGCCTCCAGGTCATCCCGTCACCTCTTTCTGGGCCGGCCTCGGCGGCGCCGTCCATCTTCAGCTACCCATTGCGTGGAGACTTTTGCACAGCGGTCATCGTGCATGCGGCTGACGTGACCCGCCCAATCTCATTTTAGCCTGGCAGCCTTCTTGCCTACGCCCATTACACCCGTTTTGGAACGCAGCGTGGTGTTCCGCATTCTGGCCTGTCTTTTTACGCCTAGGATGCTGCGTTCCATCGCTCTTTGGCAGACTAAGGCGGAACTAGTCGCAAAAGTTTTTATGGTTAGAATCAGTTATTCTGTTAATAATGCTAACGTATCTGCTTTTCTCAGTCATTAGGTATATTTAATATGTAATGTAATGTAATGACACAATTAAATGTACAGTTTCTACTTAAGTGTTTTAAGGTTGGTTGAAACAAAAACGGCTACCAAAAATGGTAACATGAGACTCAATCACACATCAAAATAATATTTTATTTTAGACAAACACTATTATTTGGTGTAAATAGGTTCTTCATTTAGCTACACGGTGGTACCTATCTACAAATTAGTTGAAAATAATATACAAAACCATGCAGAGAATTGCTAGAAACATACTATAGACAAGTTTATAGTTTTTCATACAAAAGCTTTCTCAATCATATTAAAACCCTAATTACAACATAAGTAGGTAAGATCCCCTGGAAAAAAGTGCTCATATTTTTAGGCACTGCTAGCTTTTACCAGCTGCTTCGTCCGCGTGAAGTTTGGAAATTATCCAATGGGTACATTAGGTACCACAGTGGTAACAACACCAGTATAAGCTGGCCTGAAACTCCGTACTGCGTTAGGCCAGCTCAAGGTCAGAGTCACCAAAGACGTGTGGTCGACTGTACTACCAGCACGATAGTATCCTATGTTCTTATCCAGGTAAAGCCGCTATCCCACTGCAGCGCACGTCGTGCACGCGCATGCGGCGCATTTTAGCTGCGTGGGTTCGTTTGTTTGACAACGTGGGTCTACGTTTCCACTGCAGCACACACTGTACACGAATATTAACCCACGACTATGTACAACTGTAGCGCTTCCTGTATCGCTTCCGCGCCCGTCCCACCTCCCGCAGTGGAGCTACGCACGGTTCCGAGTACCGCGTGCATAGCGTTGACAGCGTTGAGCTGCGTGGGCGCCATATTCGAGGAAGCCACGCGTGTAGCAATGATTTCATTATTCTCGTATTCGTGCGTAGCCTGTTGCAGTGGACGTTATCATATACATTTTCTTGCAAAGCGAAGCTAGACACAGGTGCGTCTCCGTGCGCAGCAGTGGGGCTGTGGCTTTATGGTCTACCAGTGTGCATCCAAAATCTGTTCAGCCATTGAGGCGTGATTTATTAACAAACATACATTTATAATATTATTAAATAGGATATTTTTTTATTAATTTTTAGTGTTTCCTTACTTCCTCATCTTAAAGGAAAATGGAACCTTTACAAGATCACTTTTTTGTCCATCTGTCACAGAGGTTTTTGTTTACATTTTATTTAAAAATACCTAACATTTTCTGTAGATCGTTTAGTCGCCTAAACAATCACTTGGACGATAAGAGTATAATTTAGTCGTTATGTTGTCTGGCGTTCTATCGCCATAATTAAGAAAAACAGTTGTTACATTAATGTTACTTTTACAAACCAAATATAAGGCACTATTAACAACAGAGAGACTATTTATGAAAACATTTTAAGATAATTAGGTACCTAAAAAAAAAAAAAATCTTAACTAATCTGTGGTCCGACGACACAGAAATAGATACAAAAATAATCTAAAACTCACGACTTTATTGAAGCCGTTGGCAGTTACAAAAAAATGTGTATAGTTCTCTAAAAATCTGCCAATCCACACGTTACAAGTCTTGTTACACAACGAAGTAAACAACGTAAACAACAGAATGCGCATTTGACACATTTTTGTTGTGGCATTTATTTTACTCATCTAACTTAACTTTGCTTCGGTAGTTTTTGACTTAGCTTCGATAATACGTATTTAATCAACTATGTGTATCTTGACGATGTTATAATACTTCCGGTCACTGTTGTACAAGTAATGCTATACGAATATTGATGTAGGGTAGGTAGGTGTAAGTACCACAACTAAAACGTGAAAATAAAAAACTTTTTTATAAAAAACACAACCGATTGTCAAAAAACAAACACTACAACGTGAAAAATGTCTTTAATTTCGAAAGTCGGTGGCAAAAAACTAAAATAGGTCCAAAGACACCGCCTCATCATGTTCAAATAAACACAAGGGCAGTAGATAAAATAAAAAACTCAATCTCTCATCAAAATATATTTATTTTAACTTATCTACACCCACAATTTCTTTTTTATTTCATCAAAATACGTTTTTTTTTAATATTTTAAACACTTAATATAATTAACAGTAAATAGTAGCTAAAGAGTTATTCATTTACACGTCATGAACGCATTATAGAGTACAGAATACTTAATTGTGTTTCCAAAACCATAAAATGATTTTCTTGAAATATACTGTACTTAGCTTTCTGTACACGAAAGTTGTCCTGGTAATGATATAAAAAACACAACAAAATAGGTGCTCGAAATGTTTGACCAATAATTTGAACATATTTTTTGATGGGAATTCATATCGACGGCGGAGTGCCAATACCTCCTAACTGACTCCCAAAAACATGCGAATAACGCCTTTAAATTCAAAACGATAAGGCGTTATTCGCTTGTTTGTTAGGAGACAGTTAGGAGGTATTGGCACTTCGCCGTTGATACGTTGCGACTTCAATCCATAATCTCAGATAATTTACATTTCATCGCCTACTAACTCAACTACATAAAAAGGTCCGAAAAAGCTTATGTTGCAATGGAAATTAAACTCTGTCAAGTACGACATAGAGTTGTACCAAAACTTGTTAATTAATAATTATCTCAGATTCTGAATTCAAACTTCATAGCCTATAGTACCTACCATCTGCATTGGCATGGTATCTCGGTGGGAGATGGTTATGGTTTCCAGATAGTCTTACCAGTTCTTTTCTCTCATTCATCAAGATGAACGCGTTGCATTTGGACGTGGTCGTACATCGCCACTTGAACCCATTCCTAGTTTTACAGTTATAAGTAAACGTGTAGTTGTTGTACATGTAGTATGTCCTACCGTTTACCAACAGCATCTCCATTGGAACTGGAAAATGATAATGTTTAGGGAATGAAAAACTCATGCTTAAAAGTTTAGGGATTCAGCAAGTTTGATAGCGGGCTGGCTGTCTAAAGTGCTCAGCAAATAGGTTTTTTTTCTGTAAGTCAACAGATCTGTCATTTACTTTACTACATTTCATTGACACCTGAGGAAGCTCCTGTATAAACAGAAAGTCTCCAATAAGTATAGTAGGTACACTGCACAGCACACGCTGTATTTACACCGGACAATATTCTTCTTCTTCTATGCTATCTTAAAATATATTTTTTAACCATCTTGGAGTGATAAAATACGCAGATCGATAAAACCAAAAAATCAATCATTTTTCATTTAAGTATAAAACCATAAAGAGAAACCAGTGCCATTTGTAACTCTTCCTAGTTTCACATCTAAAAATATACGTATAATTGTTGAACATGTTGTATTTTCTACCGTTCTCCATCAGCATTTCCTTTAGAACTGGAAATAATAAGTTTATACGTATAGATAAGAATTTTTTTTTTGAAGTTCAAAATTTCAGTCATCTTCATAAGTTCTCACAGTCAAAGCCAATCAAGTTCTATCGAGTGTACTACTAAGCGCCGACAGACTGAACATCGACAAGACTTTACTTCGACGGGACTCTTTGCCGACAGGACACTTCGCCGACAGACTGACAGCAGATCGACGGAGCCCCGCCACGCGGGGCTCCTATTTCTGTCTGCAGGGCTAAAAGGAACCTAAACAAACCGAACCTCGAGGTGCCCCTAACGTCGACCGTCTAGGGTTAGGATTTTCGGGTCAGGTTCGGAATAATCAGAAGGAAGGCCCTGTCGGCGAAGTGTCCTGTCGGCGAAGAGTCCCGTCGAAGTAAAGCCTTGTCGGTGTTCAGTCTGTCGGCGTAGTGTCTGTCGGCGTTTAGTCGTATAGTGAGTTCTATCGGGTTAAAATTAAGAAAATAAATTGACTTTGAAAACGAAATTCCTCAATCTTTTGGAGTCTCATTGCAGATAACTTTTGCTTAGACCTTGATGTTGTGAAAAATGCTCAACTTCAAACAATTTTCAGGTAAAATTTACAAGCGATATCGATAGAACCAGTGACCGTAATTCTCGGGGTGTTCCCACTATTCCTACCATGAATTCCTGCCAGTAGGTAGTAGGTATAGTGTGAATTTTCTTCACAGTTTACCTACCAGATACATGGTTTTCAAGGAATAGTGAGAAGAAAATTTACAATATTCCTACACGTAAAAATTCATGGTACAACCCACATTCTCGTAGCTCGCTACGGCGTAGCTTGCACCTCGTAAGTGCAAGCTACGCCGTAGCTCTCTACTGAAATTTGTCGATACGTTGCTGATTTAATAGTCGCGACGATATTTTGCTAGAAAGAGGTCTTAAATTGTTTTTCTAAAATATTAGGCTACATTAGAAAAAAACATATTCTGCCCTATTTTCAACAAAATTATGGTCGCAGTAAAGTTTCAACGGTGAGGCAATAAAAAAATTGCACCCATATATTTCAATCCGAAATTCTTAAGGTACACATTTATTTAAATCATTCGAATATAGACACATTGTACACATTCAGATTTTCGAAAATGACATACATGTTGCACTTATAAATCTATGGAAATTTGGCCACGCCAGACTAGAATAATGACATGATAAATGAGTATCATAAAGCATAAAGTAGGGTTTCGTAAAGCTGTCAAAGTATCTATGCTGATTGAAAACAGAAGTAAGAAAATTAACTCATTTTGAACTAACAAAAAAATACTTATCACAATAAATATCATGAATTTATAAGTACTTGTATAGAACTGAATAACACTTTCGCTGTCCGCAAAGCAGACACAATAGTAAAACAATTGCTCTGAAACTTATCTGGTTTATGAGTACATGACTTATATCTAAGATATTCATTGATCAATTTCGTTCATCGTTTAATTATGACTTATTATCAAACACATAATTAAAATCCCACAAATGATTTAAAAATCATGAAAGAGGTTGTCCTCGTCGCTAACACTATTGGGAAACTTATATCTATTGCATTCCTTACTTTAAAACACAGAATGTTATAAATAGTTCGCGGAATTATTGAAGAAGATGCATTCTATTCGAATACTTAATATTTATTCATATCTATTGATTGATCAAAATAGTGCCTATTGCACTTTTAATTATGGCTTATTTTTAAACACACAGAATCCTTAAAACGGTTTATGGAATACACAAAGAGGTTGTTCTCGTTGTTAACACTATGTATATCTTATAATATTGATGATCAGAATATTACCAATTGCATCTGCAATTATAACTTTCTTTAAAACACATAGAATGTTAAAAATCAACTCAGCCTATTGCAGTCCACTGCTGGACATAGGCCTCTCCCAGTCTGCGCCACAACACCCTGTCCTCCACCTTCCGCATCCAGTCTGTCCCAGCCACCTTCTTTTAAGGTCGTTGGTACATCTAGCTGCATGTTAAATATAGTTCTTTGGAATTAGTAAAGAGGATGCCCTCATCGTTAATTCTATTGGAAATCTTACATTTAATAATATTCATTGCTCAAAATAGTGCCTATTGCCCTTTCAATTATGGCATATTTTTAAATATACAAAATTTTTAAAACGGTTTATAGAATACATGAAGTGGTTGTCCTCGTTGCTAGCACTATTGGGAAACTTATCTATAGAAATAAATATAATTGGAGTCTGTCTGTCTGCTTGTTCTGGCTAATCTCCGAAACAGCTGGACCGATTTTGACGGGACTTTCACTGGCATATAGCCGATGTTACGAGGAGTAACTTAGGCTACTTTTATTTTAGAAAAATAAATTAAGGTTCCGCGCAAAAATATTAAAACCCATGAAATTGTGATCAAAAAGTCGGATTTCAAAAATTCATTTTGCATTTGGTAGCCCAATTCTCGAGGATAGTTATAGGCTATTTAACATCACGCTGCGATCCTTAGGAGCCGAGCAAAAAGAAAAAGTCAGAAAGAACGCTAAGCGAAAACGAAGTAATAGCGCGGGCGGGCGGAGCAACGCCACAGGTCGGGGGACGAGGAAGTTTTATTAAAATGTGGCTATTATTTTAGTATATATTGGGCTAGTATCTAATAATATTGATGATCAGAAAATTACCAATTGCATCTGCATATTTTGCTTACTTTAAAACATACATAATGTTAAAATAGTTCATAGGTTAAAGAGGATGCCCTCATTGTTAATTCTATTGGAAAACTTATATTTAATCATATTAATTGATCAAAATAGTGCCTTATTGCACTTTTAATTATGGCTTATTTTTAAACACACAGAATTCTTAAAACGGTTTATAGAATACATAAAGACCGTTGTCCTCGTTGTTAAAAATTGGGAAACTTATCTAACTATATTTAAATTGGTAAAATAGTACCTAAGCCGCTAACCTAACGGAGGAGCTCGCTTGAGATTTAATGCATTCATTTGTTGTTTGGCATCACATTTGGGAGAATATCGTTACAAGTGTGAATACTTCTATCGCTTTGCAATTAAAAATAGGTAGGTACCACCCTAATATCTATGATAATGTAGTGTTTTTTAAACTGCCCGTCATTTAATGATTCCCTCTCCAGAACTACCTAAAGTACGTACCTAATATTAACCACAACAGGTACTTATAGTACTAATAGTAATTATTGTGACAAGTCCATCCTATTGACAAAAACTCTATGCAGCATATTTAGGAAAATTCTGTAGGTATTTCAGAAAAAGGTACGACACTCACAAAAATCCGACGATAAATAAATATTAATAAAAAAAAAGATTACACAAGTTGTATGACTAGAATCTTAGATTTAATTCTTGTACGAATAGTTATAAAGAAAAATGTCAGATACATAAAAAATATATATACAGCCTTGGCCAAAAGTATTGAGCACCTTACAAATTTCGCTCGTACACGGTAAGTATGGGAAGAAACCAAATCAATTGCTTATGGATTATTTAATCGGCATCTACAAAGGTTTAAAAATAATCAGTCACGCCGCAGCTAGCAATAAAACACCTGGATGTCACAAAATTTGTCTTTTTCAATTTTTGTATTTATTAATCAGTTCGCTACTATCGCTCGTTGTGAACACATCCAGTGATCTAGTGCGCCTTTTGTATTTTATTTCAGAAGTTTTAAGTGTTATCGTTGCAATATGCCAAAACAAAACGAACTTTCTTTAGAAAAACGTGTGCAGATACAGCTTCTGTATGAGCAAGGGAAATCACAAGTAGAGATTTCTAAAACTGTGAAATGTTCGCGCCGATCCGTGCAATATGCTATTCAGCGATTCTCTACTACCGGATCACATGAAAATAGACCGAGAACCGGGCGCAAACGCATCACCACAGACCGTCAAGATCGTCAGTTACTGAGAGAGTCGTTAAGAAATAGGAAAAAAACATCTTCAGAGCTCGCTGCTGAGTTGTCGGAACAAATTAAGAAGCCAATTTCTGCTCGAACTACTCGCAGAAGACTTCAAGAAGGTGGTCTGAAAGGCTGTAAAGCTAGGAAGAAGCCATGGCTCTCCGATAACAACAAAAAAGCTCGATTGAAATGGGCTTTAAAACACCGAACTTTCACCGCTGAAGATTGGTCAAATGTTGTTTGGTCAGACGAATCAAACTTTGAGGTGAGTAAGTCAATTTAATGCCCTGATACAATTTTATAAAATGTTTTAAAAACCAAACGCATAATTGAATTTATTTTAGTTTTACGGAACTCAATATTTTTCTCTTTATTGCAGATTTTTGGTACACCTGGTGTGACCTTTGTGCGTCGCCGTGTGGGCGAAGAATTTAAGCCAGAGTGTGTGATCCCAACCGTTAAACACGGTGGAGGCAGCATAATGGTCTGGGGTTGCATGACCGATTCTGGAGTTGGCGAATTGTTCGTGTGTGAGGGTCGCATGGACTCTACTAAGTACATAAATGTACTAGAAACTGCATTACTGCCTTCATTCACGAAACTTTTTGGCGACACGAATATGGATGGTGTCAAATTCCAGCAGGATAACGCGCCATGCCACAAATCTGCACGCACTATGAGATGGTTTCGGGAAAATAACACGGAACTGCTTGACTGGCCAGCTCAGTCTCCAGATCTGAACCCCATAGAACATTTATGGGGTTTATTAAAGCGCAGGGTTAGGCGCCACACAATTAACAACAAAGAAGATTTAAAACGCTACCTGCGCCTAGAATGGAACTCGATTACTGTTGACGACTGTAAAAAACTTGTTAACTCTTTACCAAAAAGAATTTCTGCCGTAATTAAGGCAAAGGGTGGACCCACAAAATATTAATTTTCTATTAATAAATAGTAAAATAAACCCATATAAAACGTTTTGTTTTATTTCTATTTGATACTCCGCATAAAACTGAAAGATATCATGGGTGCTCAATACTTTTGGCCAAGGCTGTATATATATATCCGCGATTTAAATCGTAGTGACTAGTAAATTCATTTCTTATAACTTCAGCCTCATCAATATCAATCTGCCTAGCCTTTTCCTAACTATATTGGGGTCGGCTTCCAGTCTAACCGGATGCAGCACCAGTATTTTATATGGAGCGACTGCCTATCTGACCTCCACAACCCAGTAACTGGGTAATACGATATCCCTTGGTAAGACTGGTTGTCAGACTTTCGGGCTTCTGACGACCCGTAACGACTGTCAAAGATCTACGAATGACTGCCGGGACCAACGGCTTAACGTGCTTTCCGAGGCACGGAGGAGTGTCGGTATGTAAAGATGGTCACCCATCCACGGACAACCCCGGCAAGCGTAGCTTAACCTGATGGATCGACCCGTGCGGCTGTTATTACTTAGCCACGAGCTCCTCCTTTATAACTTCAGCCTCATATTAACCCTTTTTAACCAACTTTACTTAAAGGTTTTCCATGTTTTTTGATGTTCTTAAACCTACAACACTGCTGTATAAATATCATATTATGTAGCAGTGGTGTATATAAAAAATAATATGATCCCAAAGTAAGGGCTACATACCTACTGCGGAGAATTTACTAATGGAAGAAGTAAGAGTGCTTTTTGGACCAGGAACTTATTTAATTGTGCCTTCGGACAGCACAAGACTAGATATTGATTAGTTGGTGTATAGACATATAAGAGAATGACAAATATTACATTAAGACGACTACAATGACGAGAAAGAAGTTTAAGGTGCATCAGGACACACATAAAGTTATATCCAAGCCCAATAAAACTATTATGTTTTAAATTGATATACAGTAGGTAATGCCGAAATATAAATCCATGATAAATAATTATGATGACTAGCAAAATCCTGCGTCATTTTCATCGCTCCTATTCCCTCCTCTTTCTCTAAGATTCCAAATATTCTTCCAATTCTTGTTCCAGAATTTGCAGCACTTCATAGCGCGACAGAGGGTAAATACCGCATTTTTTAAAACCAGTAATTATATTTTCTTCTGTTGTTTCATTAAGATCAATAGTCTTATTTACCAGGTCGTAGAATATGTCTTTTGGCAGTGCTAAAGCTGCACTACCTGCTGATTTTTTCTGCCAGCAAGATAGCTGACCCGTTGGTGTTTCGCGCCACTCGTTCAACACCGAGCGCCAGGCTGCTTGCAAGTACTCATAGTACTCTACATCAAAGGGACGCAGACGACTAGAATTTCCAACAGGACAAATAAACTTAATGTCATGCTCCTCACACATCTGTAGTGCATGGACACTAACATGTGCGCTCAAATTATCAGAAATTAGAATTTTCTTTCCTGGTTTGTCTTTTATTCTTGGCAGGAAATGTTTCTCCAGCCAGTGATCAAACACATTTGTGTCTATCCAACCAGTTGTCGATGAACTCGTGTTTGAATGATCGCTAGGGGTGGCAGGCTTCTCTTTAAAAATGAAGAAGGGAGGTATCAGCTCTCCAATAGCATTACCACAGAATACAACTGTGTACATTGACTTAGTAGAATAACTATCCAGTTCTGGGTGACGAGAAGCACGTTTAAACAAAAGACTTTTTTTCTCCGGGTCATGTTCGAATCCGCATTCGTCTATATTGTAGATATTGTCAGGACTCACATCGTCCATGTCTCTTTGCAGGCGATCAAAAAAGTCGTTCACCGTCGTGGTATCTATTCCAATTGCTTTTTTAGAGGGCTCTTCATTGAACATGATAACTTCTTTCACATCTTGGTTTCTCTCCAAAAATTGTTTACACCAAAATGTTCCTGGCATGTTGTCACGGAACCTCATGCCTCTTCTGTCCACGGCGTCTAGATAAGCTTTCACAACATCTGTGATGTCTTGGAAAGTAACCGGAATGCCCATTTCATTTAAAGCGATTAAGTGGTGCTTGAAAATAATCTCTTCTTCCTTTGTTACCGACATTCTTAGGCAAGGCAGCGTTTTCCTTGTAGGATTTTTTCTGAGTCTAAATCTTATAGTAGCTACGGGTATCTGGTAGAGCTTTGCAGCTTCTCTTACGGTTAATGCTTTAGATTGAACTTTCACTAAAGCATCCCGCAGTATTGCTTCTGTGTATGTCTTTTCTTTCGGCTTGGCTCGCGATTTTCTGCCGGATGAGCATGTAGGTTCTGGTTCTTTAGCGCAAGTAGGTTCTGGTTTTTCAGTGCATTTAGGTGCTGATTCTTCAGCGCATGTAAGTTCTGGTTCTTCAGTGCATGTAGATGCTGATTCTTCAGCGCATGTAAGTTCTGGTTCTTCAGTGTATGTAGATTCTGGTTCTTTATTGTCTGCAAATAAATAAAATGTATTTATTTATTTAAGTACATGGAGGACTTACAGCTAATAAAAACAAATAAAATGGAAACCATAGTCACCAGAAAGCCAATTACACATCCTCACGTATAGACGAGGATATATATATTTATATATATATAAAATACATAATAGTACATAATAGGAAGCAGAAAGAATGTGTTAAACTAAATTACTTAATTATAAAATAATGTGGTGTCTAGACTAGACTAGGGACGGGATGTGAGGTGTTGGTTTACTATCGTGTCTGTTGTGATGAACATATTGTGATTTGGCTGAAATAGATATATAATTCAATGAGAAAAACATTATCTTTAAATTACGAAACTATTACAATATACTATTAATGCACATGTTACTCAAGGAAATCACAAGTGCAATTATGATGGCTAAAAATTGTTTATTTTTGTTGAAAATAAAAATAAAATAATTCTCAATTTCGTTTCTCTGCGTTAACTGTTATTGTTTGGTAGATACACTACATACGTAATGCTTGCGAAATAAATGTAGGGCAGGGCAGCGCGATCCACTTAGCTTATTGTAGCTTATTACTTAACCTAGGGCTCCCTTAAATTGTACAACAACCACATCTCTGCTACATCTAGAAAACTGTCAAAAAAAAAATCATAGCCTTAAATCCTGACGTAAGTTCCATCAACATAACGATGGTACTTCGGAGGCTTATGAGAGTGATCACCAGATGCTTTTGATAGCTCTCCATTGTTCAACACCACCAAGAAGGCCTTACAGTCAGCAGTACTCGTACAACGCCATCTGAATCCGATTTTTGACTTAAATCCAAACGAATAAGTATAATCTTTATACATCAAGTACTTCCTTCCATTGGCCAGTTTCATCTCCTTGTATGTGGCTGGAAAATGATAAAAAATTTTGTAGGTTATTATATTACCTTCTGATGCTCTTTGAAATAAATAAATAATAATAATAATTGCTATTATTTATTTATTTTATCTAATTAATCCCGGTTTAAAATGAAAATTGATTTATATATATATACAGGCTGACTTTGAAAATATGCGACAAACTTTAAGGAGGTGTTTTACCCACCAAGATGAACAACTTTTACTATGGGACCAACTTAAAATTCGCAAAAAAAAATTCGACCTTCCCATATAAAAGTACATACCCGATCGGGCCATTTGTTATAAGAAGGTCGAATTTTTTTTTTGCGAAGTCTAAGTTGGTCCCATAGTAAAAGTTGTTCATATTGATGGGTAGAACTCCCCCTTAAATTTTGTCGCATGTTTTCAAAGTCACCCTGTATATATTTAAATAAATGATTAGTAGTCACTGGATACATGACGTGTGCTGCCGTTGTGAGACAAATGCCACAGTGTATATTGCTTACGGACGTGTCCCATTAGAATCGTATTAGTGTCTTCAGTGGTTCTATGCGTCAGGTCTAACAGAAAACGTACAATGAGTCTAACGTTGTAAAATGGTTCCCGGTCTCAAGTGCCTCAAGTGATGATGAAGTGATAGGCCAGAAGTGGGTACAATGTATGAACACACAAACTAACGTAGCTATAAATAATGAATTTAAGAGCAAGCGTAACGATTCTTTTCCCCCTTCACATCATCAGGATTGAGTTGCTGCGAGAGGGGAGACGTTGGCGTTCCAACATTTATAATACTAAAATATAATTGTATAGGTTTTATATACCTTTGCATACCCTCATGTCTTCTTAGTTTCTCATATTAATATTATAATACTTGTGTTTACTAACTTTGAATTCCCAATATTAACATCACCCTTGTGTACCCTTGTCGGGACAAGAAAGTTTCAGTTTATGGGAATTCATTCCTTATATGCAGTATGGCAAAACAAGGAGCTTCACGGACACTTCTATCGGGCTCTTCATGAGGTGTAGATTTCTTAGCGTCCGTATCCTGGCTACGTTTTGGTGACCTTTTCGGGGAAACTGAAGGTTTGTTTGTGCAATTATGGTCGAAGTTATCTTGACGAATAACTATCGAGACATATTATGAAGGACGGGACGTTTGACGTGTGTCGGGCATGCCACCGTCCGGGTGAGTACCTATATCAGACATATATCATCTCTGGTTGTTCTCGTCTGGCTAACGGCGAGTACTTGCACAGACATAACCGAGTAGCCAGGATTATTCACCAGCAACTTGCTTTAAAATACAAACTTGTGGACTCTGAAGTACCGTATTACAAGTATGTGCCTGGCCCAGTTCTCGAAAATGACCATGTCACGTTGTACTGGGATCGGTCTATCATTGCTGACAGGACTATTGTCGCCAATAAGCCTGATGTACTGGTGATAGATCGATTAGCGCACCGCGCAATGATAATCGATGTTACCATTTCACATGACGAGAACCTCGTGAAAGCTAAGAAAGAGAAACAAATAAAATATCTCGACTTAGCACACGAGGTTGTTGACATGTGGAATGTGAGCTCGGCTGTCATTGTGTCGATTGTCGTAACGGCCAATGGCCTGATAGCCGAAAGCCTCGACCAACATCTCTCAAGGCTTTCGTTAGACGGTTGGATCAAGAGCCCGATTCAGAAGGCAGTACTCCACGATACGGTTCGTATTGTGAGGAGGTTCCTATCTCTGCACCCCTAACCACCAGTAGCTTGGACCCTGCTCCCGACACAGGTGGAACTCTATTTATATTTTTATTTTTCGTGTTTGTAAAAAAAAGAGTAAATAAGTTTAGACACACAGTTTAGATTGCGCAAATTCGCAAATACAGTCCCAAACAAAAATTGGTCTTTCAACATTTTCCCGACATTTAATGAATTAATTGTAATTCGATTTTGTTTAAAAAAAAGGTGTTTCTAAAAGGGAAATTGAAACAGTAATGATTGCATAGCACTTTATTACGCGAAAACTAAAAATACAATGAAGATAAAACTAAGACTGCGTGACTGACTTTAATTACTGAAATTAAAAATAATCCATTATTAAAACAACTACAAAGGCACTCTTCCTACTTTATATTAACAGCGGCACGAATTAAAATTTAATACTAGTTCAAAAAAAGTTTTTCTATTGAATGTTATAGCCAAGCAAGTTATTAGTTCGCTCCTTTATAATTTTCGTGCACAAGTCACGCAGCCTTAAATCATTAAAAACTAATTTAGTTACAATTTGATTACTGTAACAGTGAAAAGCATTATTGGTTTACTGCAATTTTATACGAATATACATCGTTTGGTTATCTCTATTTTCGATACACGCAACAAACTAACATCATTATAGTTAACATTTATTATAAAACAAGATTTAAATATACGTTTCTTTTGAGGTAACCCACTGGGTGAAATATAATCGCTTTGAAGAGTATATTTTTTATTTTCTTGATGTTGAATGAAGAGAAGTGTACCAATTCTCTCAACAACAAAAATAGTACCTACACTTATATGATTTTGTTAATACAATGAGGGTTTAAGTTAGTGTGATATAAACCTTAAAACTACAGTAAACCTTACAAATGTTAGTAAAATAAATCCCATTAATTTGACTCAAAAGCCGAAAACAATCTTAACTAAATTAATTATACCATAGTTCTAGTATTTTATTTATGACGTTTTTATTTGTCGAAGATTATACGAGCAAAGAATTATATGATTTCATACTTTAATTACATATAATCTTAGGTATTACGTTGGGTAAGTCCATGTACGCACGGGCGCTTTTTTAACGCGGCAAAAAAAACGTCGTTTAAAAAACCGCTCTTGCACACATGGGCTAGGTAAGGCTACCCGCATAACAATCATTTGCGACTGCTACCAGTAGTCAGCAACGTTAGAACACATTTTGAAGGGGCTAGTGGCGGCCACTCGCTAAATGCATGAAATGTGGTGATGACGGCAAATGGTGGTAGCGACTGGCCACGAGTATCCTATGTGGCTAAATCACCGAACTGATAAAAATTGTTCAATAATATTTTACGAATATATTAACCAGAACAAATAAATAAATAAATAACAGTCGTGGCACAGTGGTAACGGCCGCGACTTATGAGTTTGTAGGTCGTAGGTTCGAACCCCGACAGGCGCTTTACTTTGTGTAAATTATTTCATCGCCACTGCTCTCAAAACGGTAAAATAACACATCGTGTGATAACCGGCTTGTCCTAGAACCAAAAATACGAAGACATGTGACATCTACCAACCCGCACTGGGCCCGCGTGGTAGATTAAGGCCTCCCTCTCATCGAAGGGAGGCCTGTGTCCCAACAGTGGGAATATTATAGGCTGATTAAGCTAACGTTCTATTATATAACCTTGGAACAATGATGCAATAGCTATTAATTATGATTTCGGGGTCCAGTGAGTAAAGACCGTAGACAAGCGCGACGCGACGGTGCAACGGCATTCTGGTAGAACGATTTCCTTATAGAAATCGTTCTATTATAGTCGCGTCACGCCTGTATGCGGGAGCCTTTACGGATATAAAATAAATAACTAAGTTATTTGAATAGCCAAACAACGACATAATTTAACATCCAATACGTTAACCAATGTTAGCACATTTTAAAAAACATTATTCAACACACATTAACTAAGTCAAAATGTCTACAGTATTCATTCTATGTTAGTATTTTAATTAAAGTTACTAATCTAACAACACAGGCAAATGAACTAAAAGAAAAAAAAGCGAATACAATTTCAAAATATATTCAGCCCATAACCAATTTTTAATCTAATTATGAAGCTAGTAATAAAGAAAGATTAAAAGATTTGTCACTACACTACCAAAAGTCAGTGATTAATCTAATTCAATATATCTAAGTAGTACAAGGTCAAATTAAATTAGCTAGCGAAACTCCGCAGACGTGATGAGTATCGATAACTAAACACGAAAAAAAAATAAAGGTTTGGTGTTTTTTTTCTTTGGGAACGAACGATGGTATACCTAGTTAGTTGAAGTATACGTTGAGAAAATCAGTTATTTTTGTTTTACAGTGTTTAGATATTGATAACCATCACGTTTGTGAAGTAAACACACTTGTTGTTCAAAACTGATACCTATTTTAAGCCAAAAAAATGTTATCAAAGTTTTTTTTTTGTTTGAGCATGTTTAGATATCGATACTCATCACGTCTGAGGAGTTTCGCTAGCTAATTTAATTTAACCCTGTATTGTGATAAAAGCAGTCTAACAGTGCACTAATTGGTCATCGTCATTGACTTATAGTATAGGTATTCATCTAATTATGTTTGAATTATTTCAATTGTCTATCATTACCAAAATTACACCTACAGCGTGTTCGTCAAGAATAACGATTTCGTTCAATTACATAATTTTGCCATTTAGGTAAAGCTTGGGTTTCCTAACAAAGCAAAGAGCGAAGGAGGAGCTCGTGGATAATTAATAACAGCCGCACGGGTAATCGAATGTTAAGCTACGCTTGCCGCGTACGATTCGTGGATGGGGACCATCTATTACATATCGAGACCCTGCGTGCCTTGGATCGCACGTTACGCCGTTCGTCCCGGCTGTCATCTGTAGATCTTTGACAGTCGTTACGGGTAGCAGAAGCTCAACTAAATAAAAGTCTGACAACCAATCTTACCAAGGGGTATCGTCGTGATACAATCGCTCCATGTAAAATTCTGGTATTCAAAGGTTAGACTGGAAGCCGACCCCAACATAGTTACATACAAGGTGTAACATAAATAACGCACAACCTCTTAAGGGGTCATTGTACTTATCATTATGAACAACTTTTACTATTGGACCAAACCTGAAATCAAATGAATAAAATCTGAATGAATAAATGTAGGAAACATTTATGTTCGCATAACTCGTCAAAATGTAGGGAACAGCTGACTTTTTTTCGCGCTTTCAGGTTTGGTCCCATAGTAAAAGTTGTTCATAATGATGAGTACAATGATCCCTTAAGAGGTTGTGCGTTATTTATGTTACATCTTCTAGTTGGGAAAAGGCTAGGCAATTGATTGATTGATCAAACTTCACAAAAGTTTCAAACACGGAATAGAAAAACACGGTTTTTTTTTATACTCTCCGTCGAGTCAATGTCGGTACAAATCCAAAATTGCAATAAAAAACGTTAGACTGCCTTATTGACATCAGTATTCATAAACAATATAGTCGCATGATTTGCTAAGATTATCTTTTATAAGTTTGAATCTTCCATCTTCAGTTTCTACGAAGATCTTGGGGGGATGGCAATGTTCGCCTGGTTCCTTCTTGATGGAGAAGTCGTTGTTGACGATGACACCGACGTAGCAGTTGTTGGTATTGATACAGCGCCACCTCTTTTTCAAGTAAGGAGTCTTGGAATAGTAGTGTCCTTTGTATTTTAGCAACAATTTGTCCTGGACCGTCGTTATCAATTGCACTGTAAGAAATAATGCTGTTGTAGTATTCGTTCCAAATGGGTTGTAAAAACTAAAAATAACTTAATTCTCATGATTGTATTGCTTTAAAAAATAACTGCGTTATGTTAGATTTAATTAAGGAGTAAATTCAAGGAAAAATATTAAAAACCGTAGGTTGTTTTAATTCTTTTGTTTTATGTAAAATGTAATGTATCATTTTTGATACACTGTGCGTTGAGGGTGTTAAAAAAACAATCGTTTAGCTTATTTGGCACATTTTTATTTATTAGCTAGTACTTATGGAAATTATTAAAACAATCAACACTTTTTTATTGCTGTACAAGTATACTTTACACTTAGAACACATAATTGAGTTTAACAATTTACAATTCCACATCTTACATAGCATACTTTGTTTTTTGGTTATGGCCAAAATTATCTAACCTGATATTTGATGCAGGAACTAAGTAATATTTTTCTACGCCTAACTGGAGGTTCCTCATAACTGCTGCTTGAATTTTGTCTCCCCGTATGGTTAGATGGTGTGTATGTACAAAGATTTTCTGCAATTTCAGTCCTAAAGTCAGCCAAATTCAGCAGATTTTTTTTTGGTATTCTTTTCTTGGTCTTGACTATTTTATACGGTACCCACGACCTGACAACTATGAGGTTAAGGGATTGTAAAATATCCTAAGGCCTAAATAACATTAATACAATGGAATGGAAAAGGAAAAAGCGAGAAGTTTTAGAAAACGATGTGGAAAATTATGAATACCAATAAATAATATAATTAAAATAATTAATTTTTACATATTTTTGGCTAATTATATTTCAAGACCGTAGCAAAAAACTTCTCAAGGAGTTTACGAAAACATTGATTACTTTAGATTTTTGAACTATGTCATACTACACTCTTTTCTGAATTGAATTGAACTGAATTAGAATCGAGTTTAATGGCGTGCGATTGGAGAGGCCTATATCCAGCAGTCTACTGCTCATCATCATCAGATGATGATGATAATGATGACAACTCTTATCATTGATGTAGCAAGCAGTCTTTACCACATGTCGCGGTTTTGTTACGGCCGGCATTGTCGCCATTTGCATCGTGTGAGCCTAGCAGACGCGAGGCCTAAATGTAACGTAAATTCGAACAATTTTAAAATTTGATAAAAATACTCGTTTCACTCATTATACTTACTTTTAAGACTTTATTCATATCTATGGGTGACCAGCACTTCCCGCGCGGCTATTGCCGCGTGGATTTCGTACTTTAGTACCCCGTTAGGTAGGCTTGCCATAATATTTTAGAGTGAAGACCGGACAGGCCAGCGGAGTCAGAGTAACATTCTTTTTTTCATATTTTAATCAAGCGTCCCTCGCTTGAAGAAATTGGAAAAACAGATATTAAATAACATTACTGTAGATGTAAAGACTGTTGAGTGTACAGGAGAGGAAAGGGAGTCTCCAGTCAGTAGTAGTGGATACTAATTGAGCTTGTCGCAAAAATTTATAACAAAAAGATATTTGTAGTTTCGATTTGAAAATCGTTAGAATTTACGTTACGGTCACGCGTTCGTGCTGGGGCCTCCGGTCTTAAGTATAGTCAAGGTTTTCGTAGACTGACTGTATGCTCATTCTACACTCCCGGACTCCTAAATCGAGCCACGTTGTATATTTACATGTATGTATTAAGGTATAAAACATCAATATAATGATAAGTCAAAAAAAGTTTTTATACAGTTTTGAAGCCGACATACAAGTCATCATTTTGGTGTCAGAATTGTTCCAAATTTGAATTCACGAACATTTAAAAAGTTACAGACTTCTATAGAAAATGCAGGGTGGCTCGATTGAAGCGAATGGAAGTGTATTTGTTATCTATAGTCTATTGAATAGTAATCTCATTCATTTCTATCTTAATCCTCCTATTCGTGTTCCTTGGATTATAAGTATGTGGACTTCGAATGCTGAGGTACTTTCCACTTCTGACCCTCTGGTACTCTTTCGGAGGATGAAAATGGTCCTTAGGTTCCCTGAGTACGTTTAATTTGTTATCCATAAGAAGAGATGAGTAACAATAATTTGTATTTACACAGCGCCAGACTTTCTGGTTATCACTTTTCTTCGCATAGCAATAACCTTTATATCTGAACAGAGTTTTGTTTTCCAATGTTGTTATTATTTCTCCTGAAATGTGATCATCAGATTCGATTACTAAATTGCGTTAAGAAAAAATGTGTTTAAAAATGCACCAAAGGCATAGTAACCTCCTCCTTATTTGAAGTCGGTTAAAGTATCTAAAGCTTTTTGAAATAATTTGTGTATTTTTTCGTACCTTACAAAGCTCTTTTTTGTAAATTATTACTTGATTACATCTTTCTATTCGTGACTGTAGAAGCGTAAAATTAATTTCTCCGACTTTACACGAGTCAAATACTTCTCACTTTCTGTTTTTTATCAGTACTTTTATCTGAAGCTTCGCAGCCGTAGATTCAGCTACACGCGCGAGCAATCAAATCGACTCAACCACATGCAACCCGTGCATACAAAATATTTTTTTTTTTCAAAAAGTTCTTATCCATTTATGAAAAAGTTATTTTTATATGTATTTTATTTAAAGCCTGACGTTTCATCTTTAAGATGGTACCATAAGTATTAAAATCAGTTTAGTTGCTCGCAAGCGTATAATAATACTTACTTACATTTGAGTACTTTTTAATAGATTATTAAGTAAATTAAAATACGATGTATTTTATAATTATCTTTAATCTTTTTTACATAATAAATATTTGGTCTGTACTGTACATACTACATTGTATTTTAATCTGAATATGAATTGAGCTAAAAATGACTTACACATCGATCAACAAGTAACCTACTCACAATGATGTAAATATGATTCATATAAATTAACTTAATATAATGAATGAGATAAAAGTTGACCTATTGACCGACGCAAATTAAAAGCAATACATAAAGTCCATTTTCAGTCATAACTAGATGTCTTTTATAATAGTTTATTTTACTAACATAATGCTAAGATAATTACTAAAATTTTGTAACTACTTTTAACGTCAAACATAGCGTTCCGATTCTCGTTCCATGGAACGTTTATATGTAGGTATGCAACCAGTGTTTCTCATTCTAAGTAAACAATTGTATTCTGTTTTTGAAAAATAAATGTCTTAAACCATATGTTCAGATCATTCATAATCAAATGAAAGGGAAAAATGAACCATCTCATATTACATTTAAACCCAGTAGTAATAAACATTAATTAAAAATACCCTTCAGGGGCCGCATTTTGAAGTGTTAAAACCTAAAGACTTAAATCACTAGACTCGCCCGATCATGTCAAAAGATGTACACGTTTCTGTTTCGTTAACATTTGAATAGAACTGTCTCGCTTATTCATTCTGAAAATCATATCTATCATTCCATGCAGGATGTGTGAGCTCACTCTTCTCAGTATGGACACTTTATCGCGCGACTTAAGGACGTTGAGGGCAAGTCTAATGATTTAAATCTTTGTTAAATCCATCACTGTTCTGTTGCGAAAAAAGAGATCGTGCTATCCGTCCTGTACAGCTCCATCTCCCTCTCACACTTGAAATGTTATGGTTCTAAACCGTCATAATACGGCCTCAGCTTTGATTGAATCCAACGAAAGGTTATCGTTTATGCACCCAAGAAAATTGTGCATCACAGTTATACAGCCCTGCAGAGTTCATGTAGAACTGTTTAGGAGGATGCTCGTGTTCCTTCGGTTGCCTAAACACTGTTAAGTTCTGGTCTACCGAAATTGTGGAGTAGCAATGTCTGGTGTGAAGGCACCTCCAACTCCATTTACTCCTCGGAGTCTTGGTGTAGCAGAACCCCTGGTACCGAAGGAGGCGGCTGCCGCTCACCGTGTATATTATCTCCGCTACAAAGTTCAAAATTATGTTTGTAGGTCATTAGGAGTTAAGCTTATATTAAAATACAAAGTTGCTTGGAAGAGATCGCAGTAAGCGATAAGGCCGCCAATTGTATGTTTTGTAGTTTATATTTTATCTTTACGTAATGTATAATCTGGTGTACAATAAAGTATATATAAATGAATAAATACTTTATTATTATTATCTACTAAATATAATACAGGTATCACCAGCCCGTTATTGCGTAAAGGCAGATTTTGCTTGTAGAGGCACAGGAAAAAGGCCTCAAATCTTTAACAATGTAGGCAAGAAGAAATTAAACACGGAGACTAACGAACGCATTTTCTATTTGACATGATAACAGCACGCATTTATTCCTCAAAGGCTTAGGCAGAGGTGCACAAATTCAAATACCGTTCTGCCACACTGCTCAATTCAAGGCTTTCGTTTATGCGTCCAAGAAAACTGTTCATCAGAGTTGTAAAGTCCAGAAGTCTTATGGTACTCTTTAGGAGGCTGCACGTGTTCCTTAGGTGGCCTAAACACTGTTAAGTTCTGGTCCACAAAAATTGTGGAGTAGCAATATCCGGTGTGAAGGCATCTCCAACTCCATTTACTCTTCGGAGTCTTGGTGTAGCAGAACCCCTGGTACCGAAGGAGGCGGCTGCCACTCACTGTGTATATTATCTCCGCTACAAAGTTTAAAATTATGTTTACAAGTCGTCGGGCACGAAATTAGCGGCGACGGAGCGATGGCAATGGCGATTGTGGAGCGGAGCGGCGCGGCGCGGCGGCGGCGTAACCAAAAGTATGAACGGGTATGGGTATGAAGAGACGCGCACGAAACGGGCGAGAGCGGCGCGGGGCGATCGAGCGATGCACGGGAGGTCGCGCGCAAGCGACGGAAACGAACTTGTTTGACTACGTCGCTCGACGGCTGTTACTTCCTCCTTGATCGACCGCCAGTTTCGTGCCCACTTCAAAGCCCGCTGCCGGATCGCTCCGCCTCGCGGCACTCCGCAGTCGCTATCGCTCGGCCGCCGCTGGTTTCGTGCCCGCAGACTTAAACTTATATTTTCTTATAGTTTAAAACATCATTCTTTTCCTGTCTATCGTTTGAAGATAACGGAGACAGAATTTTTTTTTAATGTGATGCAAGTGGGCCTAAATATTATCACTAGGTATAGCCCAGTACCCTAATTGCGTAACACATTTTTAATCACAGTCCGAAGATTTTTTAAGGAAATCCATTGCTTCATATGTTTGAAAAAATTATCTGCTCAACAACGTAAATAACGCATTGTTGAACTGTCGTAATGAAAGGCATTGCCATTGCAAGCGTGTTACGCAATTACCCCACAGGTGTAGGAAACGGCCTCAAACCATTTACAAAATAGGCAAGAAGAAATTAACTATTTAGACTGGTCGATGTATTCCTGTTGTCCCCGTTAACCGCGTCCCCGTCACAGTATCTTTAGTAATTTTATTAAATTAATAACAAGTAAAAAGTAAAAATATAATTAGAAGGCCGTGTCCCCGTTTAACGGGATAGCGGTAATTTGATACAACACAACATAACATCATGCCTTGTTTCCCCGAAGGGTTATTCAGAGGCGTACCTATAGTACCTACACCCACATTTCGCCAGTTATGTTTAAGTCCCATGTAAAAGGGGGCGAGCCTATTGCCATGTACCGGCCACAAACCCAGACTCCGGGCTGCTACTGAGAAATTCCAGATAGAAAAACCCAATAACACTTTGCCTGATCTGACCACTAGACCAACGAGGCAGTTAATTTAATACAATGACTAAAAATACCGTGACGGGGACATCGGGAATACATCGACTGCTCAAGCGTGCACTATCGCCGACTACACAAAAAAGTACCCACCGTGTTGATTTAAGCCATTATTATTGAAGGAAGTTGCTTGTTCCAAAGTGATGAAAGTAACGAACAATTGAATGAATCTAGATGGTTGATTTGAAGTCCAAGTTGGCTATTCGAGGCCACAAGGCATCGAATGGGCCAAACACGATGCTGAAGTGGAAACAAGAGGCTTGTTATTTGTAAGGTCCTTATTTCGAATGGGAAGACTTGAGCCGTGAATAGAATAGTCTTTTCGAGACCGCTCTTTGTTAGAATCCCTATATCTTTCCTCACAAATATGGCGAAGAGAAATGAAAAGAGAATTTGTCCTCTTAAGGATTGATTTTATTTATTTATTATCACACACATCTTTTTAAAGAGAGGAAAAATTTAGTTCAAACTGAGATTGTGGTTTGGCTATTGCATACACATAGAGTACAGAATATAATTTATATTTTAGGAAGAGATTATTCGAATCCAGATACTCGGCTGTCACACTTTGCTGGAATCAGTTTTAATCGAAACAAACTAAACAGAATAAAATGAAAAAATGCAGCAACGCAGAATCTTTTCCTCAGGGAGCTCTTGAATGAAAATAGTCGTTTGAAACTAAGACACCTTAATATAAATTCCTTGTCTAACAATGAATTTCTTCGGTTCGTGAGAATGCTGGTTACAAAACTTGCTGACAACGAGTTTCTCGTTAGCGTAGAGGTATGCCTTACACTTAGGCAGGTGGGTGCAGCTCCAACGGGTCTGCGTCTGCGTTTTATAGTGCTTGAAGAACGTTTGACCTTGGTAATAGAGGCTCTGTTTCCCGCTTCCTAGGGTAATCATTTCGGCTGAAATTGTATACAGTACAGCAGTTTTCATTAATCACATAAATAAATTATCGTCACAGAATACGTACAAGTATGTTGCTAACTTCTAACTAATTTTATTAAACAATGTTGTGCGTGATAAGTAGTCAACTCTCTTAAAAACTATAAAGTATATACCATAATCTTAAAGTTATTAAGCACACAATAAAATGAATATTAGCGGTGTAGTGGAAAGATGAATATTTTTCCCTGTATACCAAATAACTTGTTCGACAGTACAATTCATAGAGACAGACAAACGACTCACATTACTAAATTCATATTCTAACTACATACTTCTACTAGTATCAATGTCGTTTACCAAAATACCCTTTTTACAAAGCGATAATACTCTATAGTGTCGTATTATTGCACCGTCGTGGGGCTATGAGCCACGGATGCTTCTGCCAGTCTGCCTAAAATCCTTCAAAAGCAGGGATGCCTTATATACGGAAAAACTGTGGAGTAGCCAATTCTCTCGGTATGTACATGTGTTATGAATGAAGAACATGGGATGGCTACAAGTAAAGAAGGCCGACCAATGAAAATATGGATGGATTGTGAGTAAGATGATATAGCTAGGAAGGCAGTGATCACTGAGATGACGGCAGATAGCGATAATATATATAAAAAAGACGTGCTGGGTCGAACTCAAACAAAACGGGAATAAGAAAGAAGTAGATAGCCAAGTAGAAATTTCTACTCCTGCTAAATTATATAGGGTGTGGCGTAAATAGTGGTCCAACGTTAAGCGGTCGATACACCGTATATTCAACTATCACATACCACAATTTGAAACTTTTTTTCCATACATCTCAGAATAAAATATTTTTCTATTCTTTTTTTTTAAATGTACACCTTGGTTTACTAATGTGGCTGTAATTTCTGTAAATGACATTATTTTTTCATTGTTTTTTCGGTTCATAGTTGTGGAATACGTGTGCTATTACATGCAAGTAATTTTGTAAATGTAATTATAAAGGTAATAAAGAAAAATGTGTTTATTTCAAAATGTAACTCAAATGTTTAAAAAATTGTGTGACTTGGGGTGTGAATGGTGTAAAAAAAATGTACTACACTGTCGGTGCCCATTATTTGAAAAACTTGTCTAGTTAATGCAGATTTTAAAATAGTATAATAATAACTGATTCTATAATTTAAACAAAAGTTGTAGCCATTTCTATTCAAAAAGAACTGAACTGTACAGCTCAATTAGTAAAGCAAGTTGTAAAACTTTTAAGCAAGAATAGAAAAATATTTTATTTTGAGATCTATGGAAAAAAAGTTTCAAATTGTGGTATGTGATAGTTGAATATACGGTGTATCGACCGCTCAACGTTGGACCACTATTTACGCCACACCCTGTATAGGTTTTTGGAAACGTTCTTTGGCTCTCGTGTATTTCCAATTTCCTGGATACTGCAAGATTGCTTTCTTGCGTCGATATCTACCACTAATATTTTCAATCAGTTGTTTTTTTTTCCTATGATTATATGTGTGTTCAGTGTTACTGTCGTGAATGTGTCCTTTATAAGGAAGGCCCTGAATTTTGGCGCAGTGCAGTGTCAAGGTTCGTTCTATGGTAACGCTTGTAGTTATAAACATGACTGGAAACATAGAATTACACAAATAAGTGGTATACATTACTCATTAAAACTACAGTACATATTCAAGCAGAAATTTTTATTTTAAACTCTAATATATCTGCCACCACTCTCGATATGTTGCTTCATCTTATGATTATGTTCAATATACCCATCGAGGATGTTGAAGTAACTGTCCATTATAAGGAAAGACTTGCACTTCGGTTGGCTGGTGCACTGCCATTTGTCTTGAAGTTTCTTTCTTTCGTACCGCTTGTAGAACGTGTAGCCCTGGTACAAAACGAGCTGCTTGCCATTTACCATAGTTATAAGCTTGGCTGAAAACATAAAGTATTTTACAAATAAGTGTTATACGAATGACCTCTTATTCGTAATGACGAATTTTGAATCCAAAATAAGCTTCTTGCCATTAGTCATTAAAACAACAGTATTTAAGTAGACAATTTTATTTTAAACTCGAATATATCTGCCATGACTTTCAATATGTTGCTTCTTCTTATGATTATGTTCAATGTAACCGTCGTGGATGTTCAAATCGTTGTCCATTATAAGGAAAGCCTTGCATTTCGGCAGGCTGGTGCACTGCCATTTGTCCTGAAGTTTCTTTCTTTCGTACCTCTTGTAGAAAGTGTAACCCTGGTACAAAACGAGCTGCTTGCCATTTACCATCGTTATAAGCTTGGCTGAAAACATAAAGTGTTACTTACACAAAATAAGCGATAAATAAATAATTTAATAAATTATTTTCATCATCAATAAAAAGTCAATAGGAATCATTGAGAATCAGTACTTACTTACCCATTTCTTTGGTTTGGAGAAACTAAACAGATGTAACCTTTCTTAATGTTAGCATATACATATGAGAGCTCTTAGTCTCTCTAGTTCTATTAGAGGTGTTTAATGTGTTTATTTATTATTTTATATAATTTAACAAATGATTTGTAAAGTCACCTACATAACGTTTTAGAAGGGTTATTATAAGTGTTATTGAACACTAAAAACAGTCGGAGTGAAATTTAATTATTTTATTCTTATTTGGGGTTTATGTATATAACCAATATATTTTCAGAAAGTACTACTGAAAATCTTTCATTCGATCCAAGCGCGATATATTATTTAAAAAAAAACACAATTTTGGAGAATAGGATATTATTTTAGATTCGAATGTATTTACCGCTTGTATTTACAATAAGTTGTTTTTTCTTATGATTATGTTCAGCGTTGCTGTGTTGGATGTTTAAGTTACTGTCCGTTAAAAGGAAGGCCTTGCATCTCGGTTGACTTGTGCAGTGCCACTTATCAAGCTTCTTTCTATCGTACTGCTTGTAGAACGTGTAGCCCTGGTACAAAACGAGCTGCTTGCCATTTATCATCGTTATAAACTTGGCTGAAAACGTTAAGTTTTACATAAAATAAGCGTTAAAAGTAAATAATGAATCCACAAGAGCTTTCTGAATTTGTTATAAAAATTAAATAAATTAAATGATTTTAAGTATACTGTAGGTATACAATGAAAGAAGATAGGGGTGGTCATTTTTTATTGTTTAGATTGACAATAACACAGAGTAGGTAATATTGTTTCTGTAATTTTTAAATGAGTGACAATATGACTATAGACAATATGCGTCCGTTACTATGGAAATGTATTCTGTGTTTGTTATAAAATAAAATCAAGGATTTAGTACTTACACTTTATTTAACTTTTTTCATTTTTGACTACATGAAATTCAAGGGGTTTCTTTATATACGTGAATACGTGCCACCAGGCATTTGAACAATTGTTCTTTTGCCATGGCTATGTGTTGACCTGTTGCTGTCCTTTATCTTCAAATGGTTGTCAGTCACAACGTATGCTTGACACACGTTTGAGTTCGTGCAGTACCATCGGCTAAATGTTTTACTATTGTACTTTTTGTAGTAGCAGTATCCCTCATATAAAATCAGCTTCTTGCCATTTGTCATAGTTATAAGTTTGGCTGTAATAAAAAAAAAATAAAAGTAATGGGGGAAACTTTAGCAGTAGTATAGTATAGAAAGAGAATTATTGATGTAATTAGGTACTTGTTGTGTCAATGAAAGGCGTGAACTACAAAAATTGCATGTTTAGTACATGTTAATTTTACGAATAAACACGCTGAAATTAACATTTAAGTTAGTTCAAGGATAAAAAAAAATGCGAAAGGTATTTATGTTGTTTATTTCATAAACTCTAGGATTAAACGTGAATTGAATTAACATATTGTTTTAAACCAGGTGTTGTATTCGCGCTGAGCGTATAAAGTGCAGGCGTTGACCATGAGATGCGCGTTTGCGAAGTTTCAACGCTGTGTAACGCCTACCTTAGGACCAAAGTCAGATATACTGCGTTCATTTGCCGGCAACAAACTAAAGTGACTACCGTCTCATGGTTCCAGAAATCTTTGTGTGTTCGAATAATTATGTTCAAAGTTGCTGTCAATAACGTTCAATGAATTGTTTGTCAGCTTGCATTTAGGATTAGTACAGTACATCTGAACACGCTTTGACAAATATGTTTACTGGTTAAGTACTTCGAGTGTAACGTGTATCCTTTAACACTGCTGGACGCAAACGAGACAATAGATGTTTTATTGTTCTTAATGTTATAGCCGTATAGTGAGTGCCCTTCAAAGCGTTAAACGCAAGGAACCTTGAACCAGTCGGCATGGTTATCAACCAACTAACCAACCAACCGATTAATTAACTAAAATAATATTTTTTTTAAAATCGTTCATTTTTCATTTTATATATCAATTATTTTGTAACCCGTTATATATTTTTTTTCTTTTTTTAATATCGTGTCAAATGAAACAAATATATTGTTTAGTATTGATGATTTGAACATGAATATAGCACGACTCGAGCCTTACTCGGTCTAGCATAAATCACTAGATTGACCTGAATTTTTTAAGTTATTTACAGTCATCGCAGATATTAGCTGAACACTGCAGGCAGATAGCTTTGTTACAAGCACAGCAGGAGAATCTTGTCTGCCTTTTCAGTTTGCTGGGGCATACACTGCATAGCCTTCTTTTCCTGTCCGGTCCTGGTTGGGGCGGCTGTAGAGGAGCGGGGGGCAAATCCTTACCTAACACTCTTCTGATTGTTAATCGAAGCTCTCTCGGCAGCCTCCCGTTATAAACACGCTCTTTTAAACTAGGAAGAACTAATTCTCTTGCTAAAGATAGCAAGAAGTCCCGTCGTTTTAATTTGGCACCTGGACAACCCTGGTATAAGACATAAGCATTCACACCAGCTAGATCCAATATTCTGTAAAATACTGCCATGGGCCAGCGACGTGTCCTTCGACTGCAAGAATAGATAGAACATTGTTTGTCAATTTCTATGAATCCAGCCTTTGTGTGATTGTAATCAACAATCATAGTCGGTTTGTTGGTCGCGTCATCTGTACTTGGTTCGTGATGAGAAGAGGAAATCAAAATGTCAGCTTTATTTATTTTCGACACATGAGATACTATTGTGAAGTCTTTGGTAAATCCATATAAAGTACTTCCCAGTTCTCTTCTTTTGTTCGGTTGGAACTCTCGCGGAATATCGCGGTTCTTCCTTTTCAGAGTCCCCAAGTAAGTCAAACCCTTAGAATGTAAACTCTCCATCAGTTGGACTGAACTAAACCGGCTGTTGGCAGTTACATTTCTGTTGGTGTTTTCAATCGGCTTCGTCAACCTTATAACCGATTGAGTTGGAACTTCAAGCTTTCTTTCTGCATCCGATAGACCTTCGCAATCAGAATTCCCACAGTGTATATACGCATTATACGCATAAGGTTTTTCCGCATCACTGAGAATCATGATCTTGATTCCATTTTTCTTTTGCTTTGTTGGCATGGAAGTAATAAAGCTCTTGCCCCTGAACGCTAAAAGCATCTCATCAATGCAGGTGTTTGGTCCCAGAGTATAATTATTTTGAGAGTTAGTAATGAACTTTCCAAAAATAAAAGATATGGCTGCTAAGGGATCAGTCTCCAGGCGCTCTTGACTACTGGCTCCATTGTCAAATCTGAGGTAATTTAGTAATGTAAATAATCGATCTTTAGACATTGCCATGCGAAAAATGTCATAAGCAGTGCCATCGGTTGCGAACAAATTGCTAGCGTCTGTATGATTGCATTTAAATACTGCACTATAATAGAGTAGTCCAAGCAAACTTTGTATTTCTGTTTCATCAGTCTCTTTGGGCTCAGTTTTATTTGTGTTCCGAATCTGCGCTAGATGTCCTCGCAGTTTATTATTGGTGTGTGCGACTACTGTCGCAATCATGTCAGTATCAAAAAGTTTTGACCATAGGTCTATACAGCTCCGAAAGGTAGGCTGTTCGATAGGTCGAGACTCATGTTCGATGTTATGAGCTTGAGTTCTGCTTGATCTTCCAAACTCGGATTTGGACCACAAAAACCCGTTTTTGCCAATAAAGTGTGAAGCGGTTTGGCCATATTCTTGGGTAGCAAATGAGCTCAGCGGCTCGTCTCCATCGTTTTCATCTTCACTGTCGTTATTTTCACTTTCATTTGATTCTCCTTCCTCCTCCTGAGACCTTTTGTTTCCTTTATACTGTCCTTCACTCTCAGGACTGCTTACTCTTTCTTGCACGTTTTCTGCCTCATAGTCTTCAACAGAGTCGTCAAAGTCACTGAACACCTTTTCTTCGTCCATCTTCAGCCAAACTTCAATTTTGGGAGTTCGTTGAAACCTCGTTTCGAAGTATCGGGATTGGATATCTAAAATGAAAATCAAGTGAAATCGAAGGGAAAAAGGAAAATTAGTAGATAAGTTAGCGGCTAAATGTGCACTTCGACGTATTCGGTTGCTATGAAATACCGCGTGGAACATTACGTATCGATATTTATTTATTTAATTAATGTTCACCAACAGTTGTTACAGATATTATACAGATAGGAACATAATACAAGTAATTTTGTCTTAAATCCAACTGCATAACCAATTACAGGCACGCACCACATGCAAAATGCTGCATGATATGTGCGTACACTGGCCGCAACAAGCCACCCGTGTATCTGGAATCCCGCATAATAATACCTTACCACTGTAAACCACTACATCTGGACTTACACACATGCAAGTTTGTGAAAGATTCGCTCTAAATATTGTAGGAGGGGGTGGTTGGGTCAATTAAACTAGAACCAAGAGATATATGTAAACCCCAAACGTATATTTTAGATTCCCTCCAGAAAAAAGGGAATAACTTGGCTAAGGCAGTTGCGGGGACTATACAGGACCGTTTAAAAGCCATTTTACTAGTAAAGCTATAGGATAGGAACTGAACATAGGTTTGGTAATAAACAAAAAAAAATGTGATGAAATTCAGAAAGTTATTATTGTATTAAGATTACATAAACAATACAGACAAAACACCGACACCACCTAGAGTTAAACTTGCACATACATATTCAAGTTACGTTATTCACACGCGTATGTATTTACCATTGGATGTTTTATACAAATTCCTTTTTTCGTGATTGTGGTCGACTTTACAGTCCTGTATCCTATACAGCTCGTCGGTCAGTAGGAAACATTTACACAAGCGAAAGCTGCTACAGTGCCATTTATCGAAACCTCTTTTTTTCTTATTCATGTTATTGAATGTAAAACCATCGTACAGTAGTACTTCAGCGCCATTTGCCATTGTTATTAACTGAGCTGGAATCAAGAGGTAAATGTTAAAGCTACTGAACATTGGTCTATATAGTGGTCACAAGCGCTACTGCTGAGCATGAGGTCCTGGGTTCGATTCCCCGGTCGGCCAAAGTATTATTGGGTTTTTCCATCAGGATTTCTCAGTAGTAGATCGGAGTCTGGTTTTGTGTCCAATTGATGGCAATACTCTGTCCCTCTAAAACATGGGACTTGACTTTATTTTGCAAGCTCACTTTATAAATCAAGTTTACATTGAAAATCTCCTTCAAATAAAACAGAAAAATGAAATCATATCGCCTAAAAATAAACATTAAGCTAAGTACCGGTGCTAAAAATTTACACAGAAAACACCATAAGACCTTTGAAAGCTAATTATTTTTTATAGATATTGTTATCGCAATGGACTTTTCACACAGTATTTCTCATGCCTGAATAAAGACAATCCCGGTGATAAATTTAATCTTCACTAGGATTTATTTCGCAGATTTGTCTGTAATTTAACTTATTTTCCTGGTCTAAAAAACTTAGTTCACCTGGTACATACCATTTTCTGTTTTTATTAGTATTCTTTTATTACGATGATGTACCGTCAACCACCCGGTGAGCGTTACTAGGATCGACAGACCAAAAAACATAAGTTAAAAAGTCACACTTTTCAGGATTACCTAAAAACTATATAAAAAAGTAACGTTAAACTATAAATTTATATTTATTGGAATATTAAGATGTTTTAATTAATACTAACATGCACTTAAATATAATTTGACATAAATATAATAAAAAGCGATTTTAGTGACCTAAGTTACAAAGGACACTATGTGCATAGTAGGTACTTGTGACTTAAGTGTATGAGAACAGTACATTTCATTATAAACTATATTATAGTTGACAAACAAAAGCTACTTCTATAAACGTAAAATATTTACTATCATCTTTTATAAACTAGCCAATATTTATAATTTATATTCAACTATTTATTCATCTTCTTCACTAGGTATCTAAAATATATTAAGTATATTGTTTACAGTAGGCAAATCTAAATAAAATCTATGAAAAACATCGGGTATTAAGGAGAGTCAAGAAATCAGATCATTTTTTTTTCTTTTGATATCAGTAAGGGCTGTACCGATATAACAGGAATAGTGTCGGGTAAGGCAAAAACTCGACGTTCCAAGTTTAATTTGAAAAATTGACATTCCATGTCCAATGTGTCTTCGTAGGAGCCATTTAAATTGTTGCCCTTCTACGTCATTGTTTCTCAATACTAAAGGATCCTCCAACAATGCAGAAAAATCCAAAACGTCGGAACTGCGCAAATTTTTTCAAATTTTTTACTGCTCGATCTGATAAGTTGTATCCAATCATGCGGGTGATAAATCTGCAAATCCGTTTTCTTTTTCTTTTTTTTTAATGATGCTATGATCCGTGTCTACTTCCAAGTAGCTATGACCAGGAACTACGAACCTCCGGTCTATGACATCTACATATGTTTAATTTCTACAAAGTCCAGGTCAACATTGAACTGACATGAGAATTGTGGTTTTGACTGCCACAAGTATCAGAATAAAATATTACACGTTTTGTATTAGTGTAATATTATCCAAATTTGTGGAATTCTTGATTTTTACTGAAGATGGATTGTCGTAGTTTTCACAAAATAATTCATACATTTTGTTAATAGTTAGATAAGGAGGCCTTTTTGATGTAGTTTTTGTTGTGTAATGACTGTCATAGGATGGAAATGACAAAATACGTTCCTTGATTTCTTGTCTTTTTTGATCAGAAATTTTATGTTTGGGTATATTCTTCCCACGGTTATCATCTGTTTGAGTGCCACCTACAGAAGACCGCATTTTCATGGCAACTGTTTTTATAAAATTATCGCTTTCGCCTAACATTTTTATAAGGCATCCCCGACAAATGGGCTCACGATTCCCGTGAATTAATAAAAAATATTTATATGTTTTCATGCGAATCTTTTGTTGGTCAGGATCTAGTGTGCGTTGTCTTTGAGTGGCCTTGTCGTGTATTTCCATTAAAGATGCCATATAAGATGATCTCTTGAGATATGTTCCCATTTGCCAATATTCTCTGAAAATAGCTTGTCTATCGTTCAATGATATACGCTCCTTGCATTTCATTCGACACGGCCCTAGCTCTTTCATTATTCTGCTGGAAACAACTTTACCTTTTAATGTTTTATAAGATTGACCTGTGTTGCGTTTTATTTTCTTATCCTGTTTCGCAATGCGAATACTTGTTTTTGGAGATGTTTCGACCGCATGTGGCGGCGTGTCGGCTCTTCGGTCAGTATCCGGATGAGTCGATATATCACTGGACGTCGATGAATCTGCTGCTGTTTCTGGGAGTTCAAACTGTGGATCCAGGACAGAATCATCACTTGAGAAATCCATTTCCCGATTAGTGAACATAATGCCAGTGTTGCCTAATGATGTGGAAGGCGGTTCTTCTTTCACCATTGTGCCTATAGAGTGCTGTTCATTTTGTTCACCTAAAAATAAAAATTTACTGTAAAGGCTAATAAAATAATCGTTTCAATTATTTATTTATGATTGCTGCTAAATATAATGAACAAATAACTGCTGATTTTTACTAAAACTACAATGAAAGATGAATATAATTAATTTCTAATTTAGATCAAACATGGCAAACTTACCTTCAACATTTGATTTTCTCATCACCATCTCAACTAATTTCTTTCCTCGCTGACAATTCATAGTAATTTTAAATAAAATATCAGACACCACTCAACTGTTTTTTTAATGAATCAGAGCAAAACTAACTTGACTAGTGACCCAAATGTTAATACTTTATTTTTTCCTAAGCAATAAATAATAATTTGAGTACCCACAGTAATTACCACCAAAAAAAAATTATTTAATTTAGATACCAATCATCCATACAAAATAACAATAATATATACCGATTATAAAAATGGAAATAAAATAGATATTAAAACTGAAATTGGAATTAAAATTGAAATTAAAATGGAAATTAAGATTATGTAAATTAACATTATTAAATGACCGATTTCACAAAGGACCAAATCGAATCAAAAAGCATAAATACAAATACAAACATACACACACAACAACATAGAAATATATATGCATGTTACGCAGGCGTAGTATATCTAAAGCGCTGACTAAGGACGACCTCAATCAATTATAACAAACAAGTAAAATGCGCAATTAGCGACACGACGCAAAGGTGCTGAATTAACAAAATACCGCGGCACCATCGCGCCAACGCAACATGAGGTCGGCCACTTCTATTTCGGCTTTGAAGGCAGACATAACTTTAGATTTAGCTAGATATAGTTTTCTTTTATTGTAATTTCTTTTACTTGAATTAAATCAGTTTTAAAATCTAAATTGGTTTTTTTTAAGTATCCCGGCCGCAGCCTTCGTAATTGGCGCAGTCGGTAGGATACTCGAGGTTAGCTAGGTCTATCTTATATCGATATTATCGCTACCGCGCGTGAGCGATCGCGGCTAACTTGCTGTCAAGCTTCATCGAGTATCCGAACTCAAGGATTGCTGCCGGGAGAGAACGGGATCCAGACATCGACCCCAGAGACCGATATGAAGGTTATGTGAGTACGCTTGAATTATTCCCTGTGTTGCTTCCTGTGTACCCAAGTCTCTTAATCCTTCAAAATTTTCCACCCACGTAATTTAGGACCTCGCGAGTCTACATCAGGTAGACCCAATAGTAGGCAATTAGTATTAGATTCGAATAGGGATATAGATTTAGGTTTAAATAGTTTATACGAAGACTGCAAAATGTCGTGCGATCCGGACACGATTTATAAGGCTCTACGCCCAGTCCCCGAGTTCGATGGGAACCCCAACGTACTCACGCGATTTATTAAATTATGTGACCAGATAGTTAGTACTTATTTAAGTAATGCACCGGGTAGTGAGTTAGGTAATCTATGCCTTTTGAACGGCATATTAAATAAAATAACAGGCACCGCGGCAACTAGAATTAATTCGAACGGCATCCCAGATAGTTGGGCAGGAATACGGAATACTCTTATTAATAGCTTTGCCGACCAGAGGGACGAAACGGCCCTCTATAATGACCTCCTAGTATCAGCTCAGGGTAACAGCACTCCACAAGAGTACTACGACCAGTGTCAATCGTTATTCAGCACCATCATGACTTATATATCGTTGCATGAAACAGTGAATACCACCATAGAAGCGAAACGTACACTATACAAAAAACTAACAATGCAAGCGTTTGTACGTGGCCTAAAAGAACCTCTGGGTTCCCGCATACGTTGCATGCGTCCTGAAAGCATCGAAAGGGCGCTGGAGTTTGTTCAAGAGGAACTAAATGTGATGTACCTGCAAAACCGTAATGATAGCGCGAGTGTAAAAAGGCCACTTCCAACCGCTTCTATACCCAAATTACTAACACAGCCCACAGGTTTTCTACCCATGCCGATGCCGAAACCCTTTCCAAACTGGCAACGGCCACCGGTTCCGCAGAGCAGTTGGAGACCACCTATGTTCCAACCACATGGCGCGCCACGTGCGCCAATCGCACTTAATAACCAAACGCGTACGCAGCAAATGTTCCGCGCGCCGCCGCCTAACTATAACGCGCAAAGTAACGTATTCAGAATTCAGCCACGTGCCCTAGCCCCGGGACCTCAGCCAATGAGCGGGGTCAGCCATTTTGTTGCTAAACCCATGCCAAGTAAACCTCACGACTGGGGCAAGTTTGGCAACCCGCCCCCAACGAATTATTTTAAAACCCGTGAGATGAACTTCAAATTCAAATTCAAATTTATTTATTTGTGACACATAGGTATAATGTTGTGGTACATGATGTTATAAAATAAATGTATTGTATCACTATGCGCTGCCTTGCAAGGCGTACAAATATTGTTTGCGTACACAGTAATAGTTGTACAGGTGGTACTTATAGCCTATAAAATATAAAAAAAGATTGCTAAGTAACCTTCTTAAATCTTTAGCAATAAAACAAACATAAACAAAACAATACAAATTAAGGTAACAATATTAATAGCTAACTAAAGTGAGTAGGTAACAAATATACATATCTGAGAATAAGGCATAACGGTTTTTATTTTTCTTCTAAATATTCATGTACGCTGTAATATGCTTTCTGTATTAGGAACTTATGAAGCGTTTTTTTAAGGGTATTTAAGTCTTTTGAAGCTCTTATAGGTGTAGGTAATTTGTTATATATTTTTGGAGCCATTCCTAGAAAGCTTTTTGAGAATAGGGCGGTTTGGTGGGTTTTTGATTTAATTGCACCTTGATGGCGTTTAGTGGAAAGGGTTTCAAATTGGTTAAGGTTATTTTTGATAAACATGACAACTTCATAAATATATAGGGACGGAAGTGTTAGTAATTTTAAATTAATAAAAAATGGTTTGCAACTATCAGTGTTTTGGATCATGCATACTGCACGAAGACACTTTTTTTGGGCTTTAAAGGCCAATTCTCTATCCGTAGAATTACCCCAGAATATTACGCCATATCGCAGAGTGGTGGAGACATATGCGTGGTATGCGGTAAGAACGGTGCTACGATTGGCGACCTTGCTTAAATTGTGTAAAGCATAGCAATATTGATTTAGTTTTTTTACTACATGATCAATGTGTGTTTTCCATGACATGTGCTGATCTAACCAAAGCCCTAGAAATTTTGTGTTGTCAATTTTAGTAATTGTATTATCTTTATATTTAATATTTGTATTAATGGAGTTTGTTCGCTGGTTAAAATTCATGACATGGGTTTTCCCTAAATTAATTTTTAAGTTGTTATCGATTAGCCATTGAATAATTAAGCCTAAACTATTATTTATTTCATTTTCATATATTTTTAAGTTTTTCCCTATAAATATTGTAGTACAGTCATCAGCAAATAGAGTCATGGGGTGTTCTATGGTTCTGGGAATATCATTTATGTAACATAGGAATAACAACGGACCAAGTACACTTCCCTGGGGTACGCCGTAATTTATAAATCTTTGTTTTGATAAGTAGATTTTTTCTGTGTTAGTTCTATGACATATTTTTGCTATTTTAGTAATTTGTTTTCTGTTGACTAGGTACGACTCAATTATTTCTAGGACATTGCCCCTAATTCCAAATTTATATAATTTTATGAGAAGGAGTCTGTGATCTACAAAATCGAACGCCTTCGTCATGTCCATGAATAATGCTGTAACTGGGATTTTTTTGTCCATATTTGAAATAATTTCATTTATTAATTCGTAGATGGCCATATTAATATTTTTATGTTTCCTAAAACCGTACTGTTCTTTAGTTAGAATATTGTTTTTTTCTAAGAATGAATAAAGGCTGTTATAAATAACTTTTTCGATTATTTTGGAAAACACTGGGATGAGTGCAATAGGCCTATAGTTTTTCATATTTTGTGGATCATCCTTTTTATGAAGAGGTTTTATAACAGATAGTTTCAAGTCTTCAGGGAACTTGCCCTTATCTATACAGAGGTTTACTATATAACTAAGAACTGGTGAAATTTCAGTAACTACGTTTTTGATTGCATGTGTAACAATGTCGTCATAGCCGGAACTATTTGTATTTTTTAGAGCAATAATAATTTTATGTATGTCATGTGGAATAGTGGGTGCTAAGAACATTGAATTAGGGTTTGAATCTATTAAGGTCGATTTATAGTCGGCTTTGTGGTTGTTTATTGGGTGGACCTGATCAATGAAATAGTTATTGAATAATTCGGCAATCTCATTTGGTTCCGTAGTACATTTATTATCTGTAAGTATTTTAGATGGGTTTTCTATTGGGTAATTAGATTTAGTTGAGTTTATAATTCTCCAAGTTGCTTTAACCTTGTTGTCAGAATTATTAATGAAGTAGCTGTTTTGCGTTTTTTGAGTCAGTTTGATAATTAGTTTTAGACGCTTAGTGTATGAGTAAAATATTTTTTTATTCGTTTTATTTGGTTCGCGTCTTAATTGCCATAGCATTTCACGCTTACGCTTACAACATAGTTTTATACCTTTAGTTATCCATTTCGGAGTTTTGGAGCATAGATTTTTAATTCTCACTATGGGGAAGCAAAGATCGTAGAATAATTTAAACAAGCTATTAAATTCACGGAATGCATTATTTGGGTCTGTACAGTTGTAAACATTATTGAAACTAAGGCTTTCAACGATTGTAACGAATATAACTACGATTATTACGTCGTGGAGGAACCCTACTGTTATGATTACGACCACGCTGACTATAATAACGTCTATTATGACGACGGCAACTACTATTACGTACAGGATCTCGGACCGGCCGTACCGCCCGAGCAAAAACCAATTCAACCCTCTACTAAATGCGAGGAACCCCAACCCTCGACTAGTAACGCAAACCAGGATTTTCAGATGAAACCCCCATTAAAACCCTCAAAATAGAAGTCAACTTGCAAACGCAACGACAGTTGCCCTACATAAAAATATCCGACCCCCCACTAAACCTACTCATTGATACCGGAGCAAACCAGTCGTTTATTAGTCCTACAGCTGTACAACGGTACTACTCGGAATACCCTCTTAACTATGACCCCTTCGAGGTGACTAACGTCCACGCCACAACTAGAAACGACTATTCTATAACTATACCATCTTTCCGCGAACTCAATGACCCTAGCGAAATTAAATTATTCATATATGACTTTCACAAATTCTTTGATGGACTTATCGGACTAGATTTACTGACCAAATGGAATACGAAGATTGACCTAAAGGACAACCTATTGATTACAGCCACCGCAAAGAACCCTATCTTAATGTTTAATTCGCGGAATGTAAACCTTTACGAGGCTGTTATACCAGCCAACACTACTAAGCTTATCAGACTACCTATAAACGCTAAAGACGGTGACGTACATATCCCACAACAAAACCTATGCAATTGTATTGTAAGCGAATGCATTACAACCGTTTGTAATAACCGCGGCATTGTAGAAATTCTAAACCCATCAAACAACGATACTATTCTATCCCTAGACCACCCGGTAGAGGCTGTAACCTTAAATAATATCGAATGCATGAACCTAGAACAAATACCCGACACATCTCGCATTAATAAAGTAATATCAAAATTGCGGACAGATCATCTTAATGAGGAGGAGAAAATTAACTTAGTAAATATTTGTTCGAAGTATGCAGATGTATTTTACATAGAAGGCGAACCCTTATCTTTCACCAATAAAGTAAAACACCGTATAAGGACTGTAGATGACACACCTATTTATACCAAGACTTACAGATATCCTTTCGTTCATCGCCAAGAGGTTAGGGAGCAAATTTCAAAAATGCTGGAGCAAAATATAATCAGACCCTCTGACTCAGCCTGGAGCTCTCCCATTTGGGTTGTCCCTAAGAAAGCAGACGCTTCTGGGAAACAAAAATGGAGACTCGTAGTAGACTTCCGAAAATTAAACGAAAAAACCATAGACGATAAATACCCCATACCGAACATAACAGACGTCCTGGACAAATTAGGGAAGTGTCAGTATTTTAGTACCCTTGACCTTGCCAGCGGCTTTTATCAAGTGGAGACAGACCCTGACGACATTCATAAGACGGCATTCAACGTAGAACATGGGCATTTTGAGTTCTTAAGAATGCCCATGGGTTTAAAGAACTCCCCGTCAACATTCCAACGGGTAATGGACAATGTTCTGAGAGGCCTACAAAACGTGATCTGCCTGGTCTACATGGATGACATCATAGTGTACAGTACCTCGCTCCAGGAGCACCTAAATAACCTAGAAAAAGTATTCCAACGACTCCGGGAGTCTAACTTTAAGATTCAGATGGATAAGTCTGAATTCTTGAAGCTAGAAACCGCTTTCCTAGGTCATATAATAAGCAATGAGGGAATTAAACCGAACCCAGACAAAATTGCAGCTATACAGAAATACCCCATACCCAAAACCGCAAAACAGATAAAACAGTTCCTCGGACTTATAGGATACTACAGAAAATTCATACCCGATTTCGCTAAAATTACGAAACCCTTTACTCAGTGCTTAAAGAAGGGTAGGACCGTCACACTTACTAAAGACTACGTTAACTGCTACGAACGATGTAAAAACCTTTTAACAAACGACCCAATCCTACAGTACCCTGATTTTAACAAAGAATTTATACTGACTACAGACGCCTCCAACTTTGCAATAGGAGCCATACTATCACAAGGGCCTATAGGGTCAGACAGACCGATTTCATACGCATCCCGAACATTGAACGAAAGCGAGACAAACTACAGCACCATTGAGAAAGAGCTTCTCGCTATCGTGTGGGCTACTAAGTACTTTCGACCCTACCTCTTTGGACGCAAGTTTAGGATAGTTACGGATCATAAGCCATTGCAATGGATCATGAGCTTGAAAGAACCTAACTCGCGTCTAACTAGATGGAGATTGAAACTCAGTGAGTATGACTTCACTGTAGTGTACAAAAAGGGCAAAAACAACACCAATGCTGATGCCCTCTCGCGAGTAGAAATACACAATGACGAGATAAGCTCGATAATAGCGAACCCTTCCGAGAAACCCCCGTCGATAGCAGACTCTAGTACTGAAACAGCCCATACAAGTAACGAAAACCCTATACTCGAGGTACCAATCACCGACGAACCTATAAATAAATTCCACCGACAAATAATCATGACAGTAGTAGGAGACATTAAAAAAAGACCGACCGCGACCAAACCTTTCGACACCCATACTCGCACCTCCATACAAGTTTCACAATCTAACCTAATAGATGACGTTGTAGCCGCCATAAAAGAGTACGTAAACCCGAAAATAAAAACCGGTATTCTTATTAACCCCCCTTTGAGTATGTATGACATCATTCCCATAATACAAGACAACTTTAAAAGCTCTGCAATGAACCTCGTGCTATGTAAATCCGAACTCGAAGATGTAAAACAGTACCTTAGACAGCAGGAAATAATTAGGCACTATCATGACGGAAAAACGAATCATCGTGGCCTAAACGAATGTCACCTAGCCCTCTCGCATAAATATTACTGGCCTAAGATGAGAGATCAGATCACAAAATATATTAACGAATGCACTATTTGTGGTCAGGCAAAATATGATCGAAGTCCCATCAAACAAAAGTTTAACATAGTGCCACCGGCCACTAAACCGTTCGAAATAATTCATATGGACCTTTTCACGGTCGAAAATGAAAAATACCTAACATTCATCGATGTATTCTCTAAATACGGGCAAGCATATCTTATGAAAGACGGCACCGCATTTAGTATCTTACAGGGCCTATTGCAGTTCTGCACTCACCACGGATTCCCTGTAACTATAATAACGGACAACGGTACCGAGTATGCTAATCAGCTGTTCGCTGAATTCACTAGACTCCACAAAATTAATCACCATAAAACGCTAGCTCACAGTCCCAATGATAACGGCAACATAGAAAGGTTCCACTCCACGTTACTCGAACATATAAGAATCCTACGTATTCAACATAAAAAAGAACCCGCCAATAACCTAATACCATACGCCTTACTCGGATATAATAGCTCAATCCATAGTTTCACTAAGTGCAGACCATTCGATGTAATAACTGGGCATTTTGATAGCCGAGACCCGTGGGACATCGATCTTAGTAGCCACCTATTGCAACAGTACGTATTAAACCATAGAGATCAAATGAAAAAAGTATACCAAATCATAAACGAAACCTCTCTTAGTAATCGCACCTCTTTAATCGAAAATAGAAATAAAACCCGCGAGCAGGAGGAGGAGTATCAACCCAAACAACAGATCTTCATAAAAAACCCATCAGCCCCGCGACAAAAGTTAGCCCCTAGATATACTCAGGATGTAGTCTTAGCAGATTTACCTATCCACATCTATACGTCAAAGAAACGCGGCCCTGTAGCAAAATCACGACTTAAACGCGTACCTAAGACTGCTAAATTGTTGCAGGATGACGCTGATACTGACAATATATGCAATACGGAGCCAGGAGATAAAACTTGAAAGTCTAGACTCTGGAGTTGGACTACTACCCTTTAAACTTGGACCACTCAGACTAATAACCCATCATCATACATTCCTTCAATATGTCAACCTGGACGACATTGAAAACACTCTTTCCACCCTACAAACTCAATTCGATTACATTAAATTACACATGATTAAGGATGCATATTCTCTCTACGAGTATCAAATAGACTACCTTTCGGATAAGTTAAGTAGAGTCACTGACCACCTACGTACTCTGGAGCCTAGACGGTCGAAAAGAGGTCTTATAGACGGCCTAGGATCTGTCATAAAAAGCGTTACAGGTAACCTCGATTACTCGGATGCTGTTCGATATAATAACGCCATAGAGACGTTGAGAAATAATCAAAAAAAGACTGTAGACGAATTTAACGAGCATATCAGCATCAGTAAAGAGTGGATGCTATCTCATACTAATATTATAAATAAAATTGTTGAAAACCAGAACAAAATTAACACCACACTGAGTCTATTAATACAACAAGCAGAAAGTAGCATAAATATGATCCAGGTCGCTAAGTTCAATCAGCTGTTGACTATCGTCAGCGAAAACATAGAGGACGTGTTATCGGAATTATATAGAATAGAGAACATTTTATCGTTCACCCGCGCGATGACTACCCATCATAGCATATTAGGAATAGACATTTTAGGTAACGTAGTAAATAGGCTTAAGGAGATTTATGGTAAGAACCACGTAATAGAGTTAGAACTACGACAGTACTATGACATCATTAAAGCCGGATATTATTACGACGACAAGAGAATAGTAATAGCATTTAGGTTCCCCATAGTCTCAGAAGATACTTATACACTCTACAAACTCTCCATAGTCCCGAACAAGAACAACCAAGTCCTCATACCTCCTTATCCTTTCATAGCAACAAATGGGAAAACGTTCATGTACATGGAGGCAGAATGCCCGAAGTTAGATAATAATCGGTATCTCTGCGAGCAAAAGACAAATCACTATATCCAGACTCAAGCTGACTGCGTGCAAACCTTCATTTCAAGCAAGACATTACTAAAATCCTGTAAACTGACGACTGTACATCTATTTAAACCGGCTGTAGAAGAACTAGACAGTAGACACTACGTTATATCATTTCCTCAATCTACTAGAGTCCAGATGAAATGTGGAAGCGACGATTACGACACACTGCGGGGAAGCTACCTTGCTACCATTCCATTGCACTGCTCGATACACACAAACGAAATTACCTTACTAAACACTAAGGACGAGATAAAAGGCCAACCTGTAAAAGTATTGAACGTCCCCTACACTACTGAAATGCAGGAGATAAGCTCATTACATGCAAATTTAACATCTATTAACTTGGATAGACTACACACTATTCAGGACAGAATAACTCATCAGTCGCCGATTTCATCGTTTGAAACAACTGAAACGCTATATCATACTACTATACCGTTTTATGTTATACTGTGTATCGCAGCCATACTTACAATTGCGATGATAACCAGAAGATATTTCCCTGGGAGAACCCTTTCCAGGAAACGGAGCCAAAACGATGCTGTATCCACAGGACCAGGAAATCATGAAGACGCAGTTTCTATAACATCTGAAACGCATACGCAACGAGAAAACCTACCAGCAACATTTTCACTAAGCGTTTTAAAATAGTTGCTGAACTACAGGCGGAGGTGTTACGCAGGCGTAGTATATCTAAAGCGCTGACTAAGGACGACCTCAATCAATTATAACAAACAAGTAAAATGCGCAATTAGCGACACGAGGCAAAGGTGCTGAATTAACAAAATACCGCGGCACCATCGCGCCAACGCAACATGAGGTCGGCCACTTCTATTTCGGCTTTGAAGGAAGACATAACTTTAGATTTAGCTAGATATAGTTTTCTTTTATTGTAATTTCTTTTACTTGAATTAAATCAGTTTTAAAATCTAAATTGGTTTTTTTTAAGTATCCCGGCCGCAGCCTTCGTAATTTGCACATAAATATACATTAGATTTATTATTCATGTTTGATAAATTTTTCAACCGTAAAGAAGATAACCTATATTTTGCACTATTATTTATGCTACAGTGAGGAGCTCGTGGCTAAGTAGTAACAGCCACACGGGTCGATCCATCAGGTTAAGCTACGCTTGCTGGGGTTGGTTCGTGGATGGGTGACCATCTTTACATACCGAGACTCCTCCGTGCCTCGGAAAGCACGTTAAGCCGTTGGTCCCGGCTGTCATTCGTGGATCTTTGACAGTCGTTACGGGTCGTCAGAAGCCCGAAAGTCTGACAACCAGTCTTACCAAGGGGTATCGTATTACCCAGTTACTGGGTTGTGGAGGTCAGATAGGCAGTCGCTGCATGTAAAATACTGGTATTCAGCTGCGTCCGGTTAGACTGGAAGCCGACCCCAACATAGTTGGGAAAAGGCTAGGCAGATGATGATTTATGCTACAGTATAAAATTAAATATGAAATTAACTAGATAATTTGAATATAAAAACCATTGAAAAAAAACGTACCTTGTTGATATAGTGAACTTTGTAAACGACGAGCACGAGGGGGTGTCGTGCGCAACCCTCGCAAACTTTAGGGAGCCCACACAAAACTGCGAAGCGATGCGATTACGCAGTTTTGTGTGGGAGCCCTTAACATGACCCCATGTTTTCTCGCCACACTACCCCTTTCACCTTTCACCACCGCGTTCAAAGGTCACTTGAAGCTACACAGACGCATACGTTCAGAAATAAAGAAAATGGTATTATTTTATACGTTCGAAAGTCACTGGGGGTGCTGAGAGCATCCCGCGCGAGTGATCGCAGGTGAGACCTTGACCCCTGAGTTTGTGTCGCGATTACTTTTCAGGGGTAGTCAGAGGAAATGTCGATTCCATTTAGCCTATTTAATTTAATTTTTAAACATGACGTGGATTTTTGGACCCCGTAACCTTTTTGCAGAATAAATAATTTCATTTAATTCAATAATTTTACTTCATTCCACTCTTTCTGGAACTATAGATGGCCAAGCAACGAAAACTCGTCTCAGAAAAGGATTAAGTATGATTTATTTACTATATTATAAAAGCCTAAACACATTTACTAACACATTGACATTAAATTGAAGTTATACATTGGAGGATTAATGAGACTGATCTAAAAGACAATAGGATACGCACATTTCCAAAATTCTTAAAGATAAACTAAGCCGACGTATGCACGGACGTAAAAATAACGCGGCGGGATTTTCAATTCTCGGTGTTGAGCCGATCATTGAGAATCCAACAGAGCGCATTCCAGCGCGTCGAAAAACGCCGCCGCGCTATTTTTACGTCCGTGCGAACTTCAGCTTATAGAAGAATTACAGTATGCTTAGTGTGTTTTTTTTTAACTTCATCATCGCGTTAGATTATACTAAGGTTTGTTTGTATGGCGCAGAGTTAGCGCCACCTGGTGCCATACACGAGAACTAGAAATTGTGAGTGTAAGTTTTTGATTTTACTTTGTAGATGGTGACGATCGATTCCCACTCGAAAGTGAACTCGTAAATTAGCGTGATCCTGTGATATCGCGAGTGTGAGTTACAATTTTGACAGTTTTGACAGCTCGTATAGGAAACTTGTTCACTTTCGAATAAGTATAGTGTTCACTGAAGGTTTTGTAGTGAGCCTTGTATGTGTGGTGAATTATCAAAGTTATTTTATTTTAATTCGTTGTGTGGATTAAAGACAACTGAGGCATCACGTTTATATTTTGCTTGGAAGATGTTTGAGACCGTTAGGGCACAAGATGAGCGTAATTACGTATCCAGTGTTCGTGCAAAAGCCCGTGCTTGTAGCAATCCTCTAATAGATCTTCCAGAGGCCGAATTTAAGAGAAGACATCGGCTTCAGAAGAAAGCGATCATTTGTCAGTAGTTTTAATATCACCACTACCATCACTGTCAAGTACCTAACAGAGTTAACCTATTCATTGCCACCTTCATTTTCGTGAACATTTCAGCCAGGCCCCATTCATTGGTCGGTGGCTCACCATTTGAGTCATCGGCCTTCCTAAAGGTTTTTTAATGACTCAACTGTTGAGTCATTGGCCATGAATCGGCCATCAAAATATGATTCGCGACTATAACAACTATGTATTTACATAATTATAATCATAAAAAAACATCAATTCATCTCTGTAAGTTAGATTTGTTCTCTTTTGATCTGATTTCGGGAATCATGACATTTTAGATCAAAAGAGAACAAATCTCTCTCAAAAAACGCATGAAAATCTGAATTTCGCGGGCTACAACTGCGAATCCACCTCAAAAGAGACTGTGACCTCTGAGTTTGTTTCGGTCTTTCTTCTCAAAAGAAGGATAGGAAACACCCAACTCATCTAGTTTTAAAACATAATTTATATTTGGTGTTTGTACAAACCCACTTACAGAAATAAAATCTTTTATCATTTATGCTTACACCCAAACATATCTACCACTATTTGTTCGATGAACGATTTTCTTTTTGTGACGATGCACCACCGACGTTTCAAGAATCACTATCTTGCCGTTGAATTCGGTTAATTTAACATAGGACTTGCAACGGTAGTTTGAGCAAAACCATTTCTTGCCTCCACACTTCTTATAGGTGTAACCGTCATACAACAAGTATCCTTTACCATTTACCATAGTAATCAGTTTAGCAGAAGCTGAAAATAAAAAAGAGAAATATATACATACAAGGTGTAACATAAATAACGCACAACCTCTTAAGGCGCCATTGTACTCATCATTATGAACAACTTTTACTATGGGACCAAACCTGAAATCGCAAAAAAAAAAAATCAGCAGCTACATTTATGTGCGCATAACTCGTTAAAATGTAGGGAATAGCTGATTTTTTTTCGCGATTTCAGGATTGGTGTCATAGTAAAAGTTGCTTGTTATCATGTGTAAAATCATGTGTTTAAGTATCGGTCACTAATTACCAGTCACCCTATATAAAAACCGGCCAAGTGCGTGTCGGACCACGCACAATGGAGGGTTCCGTAGTTGGTATGAATTTATCCCAAGAACAAACTTAACATTGTAGTTGAAAAACCTGTTCTCTCATACATTCCAACTGCAAATGTAAGTTGGTCGACAATTAGGGGAAACCGAGGAAGGTTGTGACAATTTTTACTTAAAAGAACATATCTCAGTAAAGAAACATACCACCGTTATGAATTTTAGCCACGATATAGCTCAATCCTTACCCTTTTAGATTTAATCATCAAAGCCAACATATAATATAAGGTTTCTGAAAAAAACCTTCAAAACTGTAACTACTCCCTTTGTCACAACTCTCCTAACACCGAGGTAAGTTGTGACAAGTACCAAGGTAAGTTGTGACAGCTGTGTATCTACATTTAATTTTATAAATAAAATTACTTTTACTTTAATTATAAACAAAACGCACTTTTTTTTGCATAAAGGAACTTTAATTATTATTTAGAATAATTACAGGAATTATAATAACAACAAATATGAATATAAAAGTATTAAATTATTTTTTGAACAATTAGGTATTATTATGAGATCAATACTTTCAAAATCAGTCAATAGTCTTAACCTAATCAGACAAACAATTATGGCAGACGTATTGCAGCTCGCCCCCAGTGCATTCTTCGTGAGACCAGCCTTTACACTCCAAGCATTGAACCCACTTCTCATTCGATCTGCTATTGGCATAAGGTTCGAGGCAGCACAAGCAAAAATAATCATTTTCTTCATCTTCTTCAGCATCATTTGCACTCTTCTTGTTAGTCTTTTTGGCTTTTTTGGGTATATTCTTTCCTTCGCTTAAAACGCGTTTTTTCACGCTTTTTATCTTCCTGCTGGCTTCTATGGCAGCTATTTCATCTTTAATAGGTGTGTCAGAAAGCACAGCCGATTTTATAAATCAAGTTTACATTGAAAATCTCCTTCAAATAAAACAGAAAAATGAAATCATATCGCCTAAAAATAAACATTAAGCTAAGTACCGGTGCTAAAAATTTACACAGAAAACACCATAAGACCTTTGAAAGCTAATTATTTTTTATAGATATTGTTATCGCAATGGACTTTTCACACAGTATTTCTCATGCCTGAATAAAGACAATCCCGGTGATAAATTTAATCTTCACTAGGATTTATTTCGCAGATTTGTCTGTAATTTAACTTATTTTCCTGGTCTAAAAAACTTAGTTCACCTGGTACATACCATTTTCTGTTTTTATTAGTATTCTTTTATTACGATGATGTACCGTCAACCACCCGGTGAGCGTTACTAGGATCGACAGACCAAAAAACATAAGTTAAAAAGTCACACTTTTCAGGATTACCTAAAAACTATATAAAAAAGTAACGTTAAACTATAAATTTATATTTATTGGAATATTAAGATGTTTTAATTAATACTAACATGCACTTAAATATAATTTGACATAAATATAATAAAAAGCGATTTTAGTGACCTAAGTTACAAAGGACACTATGTGCATAGTAGGTACTTGTGACTTAAGTGTATGAGAACAGTACATTTCATTATAAACTATATTATAGTTGACAAACAAAAGCTACTTCTATAAACGTAAAATATTTACTATCATCTTTTATAAACTAGCCAATATTTATAATTTATATTCAACTATTTATTCATCTTCTTCACTAGGTATCTAAAATATATTAAGTATATTGTTTACAGTAGGCAAATCTAAATAAAATCTATGAAAAACATCGGGTATTAAGGAGAGTCAAGAAATCAGATCATTTTTTTTTTCTTTTGATATCAGTAAGGGCTGTACCGATATAACAGGAATAGTGTCGGGTAAGGCAAAAACTCGACGTTCCAAGTTTAATTTGAAAAATTGACATTCCATGTCCAATGTGTCTTCGTAGGAGCCATTTAAATTGTTGCCCTTCTACGTCATTGTTTCTCAATACTAAAGGATCCTCCAACAATGCAGAAAAATCCAAAACGTCGGAACTGCGCAAAATTTTTCAAATTTTTTACTGCTCGATCTGATAAGTTGTATCCAATCATGCGGGTGATAAATCTGCAAATCCGTTTTCTTTTTCTTTTTTTTTTAATGATGCTATGATCCGTGTCTACTTCCAAGTAGCTATGACCAGGAACTACGAACCTCCGGTCTATGACATCTACATATGTTTAATTTCTACAAAGTCCAGGTCAACATTGAACTGACATGAGAATTGTGGTTTTGACTGCCACAAGTATCAGAATAAAATATTACACGTTTTGTATTAGTGTAATATTATCCAAATTTGTGGAATTCTTGATTTTTACTGAAGATGGATTGTCGTAGTTTTCACAAAATAATTCATACATTTTGTTAATAGTTAGATAAGGAGGCCTTTTTGATGTAGTTTTTGTTGTGTAATGACTGTCATAGGATGGAAATGACAAAATACGTTCCTTGATTTCTTGTCTTTTTTGATCAGAAATTTTATGTTTGGGTATATTCTTCCCACGGTTATCATCTGTTTGAGTGCCACCTACAGAAGACCGCATTTTCATGGCAACTGTTTTTATAAAATTATCGCTTTCGCCTAACGTTTTTATAAGGCATCCCCGACAAATGGGCTCACGATTCCCGTGAATTAATAAAAAATATTTATATGTTTTCATGCGAATCTTTTGTTGGTCAGGATCTAGTGTGCGTTGTCTTTGAGTGGCCTTGTCGTGTATTTCCATTAAAGATGCCATATAAGATGATCTCTTGAGATATGTTCCCATTTGCCAATATTCTCTGAAAATAGCTTGTCTATCGTTCAATGATATACGCTCCTTGCATTTCATTCGACACGGCCCTAGCTCTTTCATTATTCTGCTGGAAACAACTTTACCTTTTAATGTTTTATAAGATTGACCTGTGTTGCGTTTTATTTTCTTATCCTGTTTCGCAATGCAAATACTTGTTTTTGGAGATGTTTCGACCGCATGTGGCGGCGTGTCGTCTCTTCGGTCAGTATCCGGATGAGTCGATATATCACTGGACGTCGATGAATCTGCTGCTGTTTCTGGGAGTTCAAACTGTGGATCCAGGACAGAATCATCACTTGAGAAATCCATTTCCCGATTAGTGAACATAATGCCAGTGTTGCCTAATGATGTGGAAGGCGGTTCTTCTTTCACCATTGTGCCTATAGAGTGCTGTTCATTTTGTTCACCTAAAAATAAAAATTTACTGTAAAGGCTAATAAAATAATCGTTTCAATTATTTATTTATGATTGCTGCTAAATATAATGAACAAATAACTGATGATTTTTACTAAAACTACAATGAAAGATGAATATAATTAATTTCTAATTTAGATCAAACATGGCAAACTTACCTTCAACATTTGATTTTCTCATCACCATCTCAACTAATTTCTTTCCTCGCTGACAATCCATAGTAATTTTAAATAAAATATCAGACACCACTCAACTGTTTTTTTAATGAATCAGAGCAAAACTAACTTGACTAGTGACCCAAATGTTAATACTTTATTTTTTCCTAAGCAATAAATAATAATTTGAGTACCCACAGTAATTACCACCAAAAAAAAAATTATTTAATTTAGATACCAATCATCCATACAAAATAACAATAATATATACCGATTATAAAGATGGAAATAAAATAGATATTAAAACTGAAATTGGAATTAAAATGGAAATTAAGATTATGTAAATTAACATTATTAAATGACCGATTTCACAAAGGACCAAATCGAACCAAAAAGCATAAATACAAATACAAACATACACACACAACAACATAGAAATATATATGCACATAAATATACATTAGATTTATTATTCATGTTTGATAAATTTTTCAACCGTAAAGAAGATAACCTATATTTTGCACTATTATTTATGCTACAGTGAGGAGCTCGTGGCTAAGTAGTAACAGCCACACGGGTCGATCCATCAGGTTAAGCTACGCTTGCCGGGGTTGGTTCGTGGATGGGTGACCATCTTTACATACCGAGACTCCTCCGTGCCTCGGAAAGCACGTTAAGCCGTTGGTCCCGGCTGTCATTCGTGGATCTTTGACAGTCGTTACGGGTCGTCAGAAGCCCGAAAGTCTGACAACCAGTCTTACCAAGGGGTATCGTATTACCCAGTTACTGGGTTGTGGAGGTCAGATAGGCAGTCGCTGCATGTAAAATACTGGTATTCAGCTGCGTCCGGTTAGACTGGAAGCCGACCCCAACATAGTTGGGAAAAGGCTAGGCAGATGATGATTTATGCTACAGTATAAAATTAAATATGAAATTAACTAGATAATTTGAATATAAAAACCATTGAAAAAAAACGTACCTTGTTGATATAGTGAACTTTGTAAACGACGAGCACGAGGGGGTGTCGTGCGCAACCCTCGCAAACTTTAGGGAGCCCACACAAAACTGCGAAGCGACGCGATTACGCAGTTTTGTGTGGGAGCCCTTAACATGACCCCATGTTTTCTCGTCACACTACCCCTTTCACCTTTCACCACCGCGTTCAAAGGTCACTTGAAGCTACACAGACGCATACGTTCAGAAATAAAGAAAATGGTATTATTTTATACGTTCGAAAGTCACTGGGGGTGCTGAGAGCATCCCGCGCGAGTGATCGCAGGTGAGACCTTGACCCCTGAGTTTGTGTCGCGATTACTTTTCAGGGGTAGTCAGAAGAAATGTCGATTCCATTTAGCCTATTTAATTTAATTTTTAAACATGACGTGGATTTTTGGACCCCGTATCCTTTTTGCAGAATAAATAATTTCATTTAATTCAATAATTTTACTTCATTCCACTCTTTCTGGAACTATAGATGGCCAAGCAACGAAAACTCGTCTCAGAAAAGGATTAAGTATGATTTATTTACTATATTATAAAAGCCTAAACACATTTACTAACACATTGACATTAAATTGAAGTTATACATTGGAGGATTAATGAGACTGATCTAAAAGACAATAGGATACGCACATTTCCAAAATTCTTAAAGATAAACTAAGCCGACGTATGCACGGACGTAAAAATAACGCGGCGGGATTTTCAATTCTCGGTGTTGAGCCGATCATTGAGAATCCAACAGAGCGCATTCCAGCGCGTCGAAAAACGCCGCCGCGCTATTTTTACGTCTGTGCGAACTTCGGCTTATAGAAGAATTACAGTATGCTTAGTGTGTTTTTTTTAACTTCATCATCGCGTTAGATTATACTAAGGTTTGTTTGTATGGCGCAGAGTTAGCGCCACCTGGTGCCATACACGAGAACTAGAAATTGTGAGTGTAAGTTTTTGATTTTACTTTGTAGATGGTGACGATCGATTCCCACTCGAAAGTGAACTCGTAAATTAGCGTGATCCTGTGATATCGCGAGTGTGAGTTACAATTTTGACAGTTTTGACAGCTCGTATAGGAAACTTGTTCACTTTCGAATAAGTATAGTGTTCACTGAAGGTTTTGTAGTGAGCCTTGTATGTGTGGTGAATTATCAAAGTTATTTTATTTTAATTCGTTGTGTGGATTAAAGACAACTGAGGCATCACGTTTATATTTTGCTTGGAAGATGTTTGAGACCGTTAGGGCACAAGATGAGCGTAATTACGTATCCAGTGTTCGTGCAAAAGCCCGTGCTTGTAGCAATCCTCTAATAGATCTTCCAGAGGCCGAATTTAAGAGAAGACATCGGCTTCAGAAGAAAGCGATCATTTGTCAGTAGTTTTAATATCACCACTACCATTACTGTCAAGTACCTAACAGAGTTAACTCTTCCCAATTCTTCATGCGTGACATCCTACGTCTAGCCAAAAACAAAACACACTTACGTTTTATTTCTGCAAAGTTCACAGATGATAAGTTCGCTAAACACCAAATAATTTGAATTCCATTTACTGCTCCATAAATGTCACAATTATAACAAATTGGGACGAACTTGGCTTTATTTTTAATTAATATAATATTAGAATCCAATAAGTATTAATCCAAATCACAATATTCAAACAAACACGAAACATAAACAAAGTCGTTATAACCAGCACAATTTTGATAGACAGCCGCTTTCATTAGGAACACTGAATATAAATGTCATTCTATTTGCTCGGTTTATCGGCCGACGCGTACGTGACACGTTGGTGTCACGTACGCCTCGTCCGATAAGAAAAATAATGAACGCAATTCACGGTGACCAAACGCATATTGCATGGTTAGCTTTGATGGTAACTCGCACTCGCTTGCGTACGGTTGTCGATGTGTTTGACGTCAACTCGATTTACTCGATGGTGAAGTCATTCGAACAATGTTGTCAAACTTACACTAAGCATACTGAAGAGTGATCAATACTATTCGTCTGTAAACTACTACAGACGAACATATACACCGCTGTCTGTTTTATGAAGCTTTTTCTTTTTATGATGATGCTCCATCAAACATTGAATAACACTTAATTTTTCGTCGAATATAACATAAGACTTACAATGATGACTCGTGCAGTACCATTTCTTCAGATTTTCTCGCTTATAGAAGGTATACCCGTCGTACATTAAAAGTGTTTTACCATTCATCATAGTGATCAATTCAGCTGAAAAAAAAAGAGAAATGTGAATATCGTGACAAAAGCATTGCATTCGAATTGGACATTTTCTAAATTAAAGCCTCATGCAAATAATGAATACTACAAAGTCAAATCATTTATTTCAAGTAGGGCATTAAAAAAAGCACATTTTTAACGTCAAAATTTACAAGAAAATAGTTTCGTATGGAGAAGAATGGGCGAGAAACTGAATAGTTAGTCTTGTAAAATGATTTACAATATTTTGTACACATTAATTATAATTATTTATGTGCAGACGATGTTCGCAGTTAGTTTTAATGATGGTCTGATAGCTTGAGTACTTTACGCGGCCTACCCAAATGTCCTTTCTTTGGTTTTGTTCGTCGAGTCGTTGAGCTAAAAGATTACTGACAAATGCGTGCACTGTGACAGGACTGGTCCACTCAAATCTGTGTGGTTCTTTCCTTAAAAGGCCGTTTCACACATCCTACGTAGTCCTCACATGATCTGATCAAGTTTATGTCTGGACTTTAAGGTGGATCCGCAGTTGTAGCCCGCGAAATTCAATTTTTCTTGCGTTTTTTGCAATTTGTAAGTCAGTTGTATCAGTCGGTTGTATCTTGATCAAAATATGATTCGCGACTATAACAACTATGTATTTACATAATTATAATCATAAAAAAACATCAATTCATCTCTGTAAGTTAGATTTGTTCTCTTTTGATCTGATTTCGGGAATCATGACATTTTAGATCAAAAGAGAACAAATCTCTCTCAAAAAACGCATGAAAATCTGAATTTCGCGGGCTACAACTGCGAATCCACCTCAAAAGAGACTGTGACCTCTGAGTTTGTTTCGGTCTTTCTTCTCAAAAGAAGGATAGGAAACACCCAACTCATCTAGTTTTAAAACATAATTTATATTTGGTGTTTGTACAAACCCACTTACAGAAATAAAATCTTTTATCATTTATGCTTACACCCAAACATATCTACCACTATTTGTTCGATGAACGATTTTCTTCTTGTGACGATGCACCACCGACGTTTCAAGAATCACTATCTTGCCGTTGAATTCGGTTAATTTAACATAGGACTTGCAACGGTAGTTTGAGCAAAACCATTTCTTGCCTCCACACTTCTTATAGGTGTAACCGTCATACAACAAGTATCCTTTACCATTTACCATAGTAATCAGTTTAGCAGAAGCTGAAAATAAAAAAGAGAAATATATACATACAAGGTGTAACATAAATAACGCACAACCTCTTAAGGGGCCATTGTACTCATCATTATGAACAACTTTTACTATGGGACCAAACCTGAAATCGCAAAAAAAAATCAGCAGCTACATTTATGTGCGCATAACTCGTTAAAATGTAGGGAATAATAAATCATGTGTAAAATCATGTGGTTAAGTATCGACTTAACCACATGATTTTACACATGATAACAAGCAACTTTTACTATGGCACCAATCCTGAAATCACGAAAAAAAAAATCAGCTGGTCCCTACATTTTGACGAGTTATGCGAACATAAATGTAAGGAAGAGCTGATTTTTTTTTCGCGATTTCAGGATTGGTGCCATAGTAAAAGTTGCTTGTTATCATGTGTAAAATCATGTGTTTAAGTATCGGTCACTAATTACCAGTCACCCTATATAAAAACCGGCCAAGTGCGTGTCGGACCACGCACAATGGAGGGTTCCGTAGTTGGTATGAATTTATCCCAAGAACAAACTTAACATTGTAGTTGAAAAACCTGTTCTCTCATACATTCCAACTGCAAATGTAAGTTGGTCGACAATTACTCGTAAACTTGTAAAGCCTACTTAGCTGTGATAGTTTTCCTTTTAATTTCGTTGTATATGTATACAACTACCGTGAATGTTTTCGCATTTTCAAAACTAACCGTTTAGCTGGCGAGGGGGGGGGGGACACACACACTTGACTCTAACAAAAATTAGCACTTAACAGCATTTCAGAAACAGATCCCTTAATGGAAAAATGGTTTTCACAAACCTGCGATATTTTTGAAACACCTATCCAACAACACCCCACACTATAGGGTAGACGAGAAATAAAAACATCCCCACTTTACGTGTACAGGAAGTACCCTAAAACATTTGTTTTTCATGATTTTATTTTACCACTTTTACGGCGCGATTAATATGTATATCCATGCCAAATTATAGCTTTCTAGTACTAAGAGCCTCTGAGCTAAGCTGTGGACGGGTGGACGGACGGACGGACGGACTGACGAACGGACATGGCGAAACTTTAAGGGTTCCTTGTTGACTGCGGAACCCTAATAAAGAGAAGATAAATATTACTATGCACAATACTAAATATTTTAGTTACGTACAGATCATATAACTACTTCTTCTTTTCTACATTATGTAGAGGTTTTATCTGGATGCTTTGCCAACCAATGAACCAACCTCCACGAATATTTAAAGAGATTTATAATGCTACGGCTACACTGTCGCGATAACACGAACTACGCTTCGCGCGGTCTGAACAATAGATTGTACAGCGAGACGTCGACCGGTGTGCGAGTGAGAGCGCGTGAAGCGGTTCGCGGTTTCGCGACTATGTAGCCGTGGCATGAAAGAAACACTATTTCATATTTACCACTTACCTATGACGACACACAGGCGCTGCTGGAATAAAATATAACCCTACACCTAATGCTTGCACCATTCTTAACCTCATACATACACTCCAATAAAGTATGATATAGTTTACAAAAATTATGTAGGTACTGTCGAGGAAACATACATCTGACAGATTTGAAAACATCCCGTGCACACGATGACCAAATCTGTTAGCAAGCGTTACTATAGCGGCCGAGCGCTGCAAGCAAGAATAGTCCTTACAGTGTATACATAGATGTTCGTTTCTCCCATGGTAAATATACATAAATATATATTTTTGTAAACCACATACAATTATGCGGAACTGGTAAGACGGATTAAAGGAAAATTTTAAATAAAAATACCCAATTCTGTTTCCTAATATTTATTACGATTTAAATCAAATCAGGTCATATAAGAAAGTGATTTATTGAAAACAATGACTTTCGAGTTAATTATCGATACAAATCAATTATTCTTAGGTGTATTTCCTACCTATTTATTTACATACTCTTTCATATATTATAAATATAGAATCAAATGAAGCTGATGATGTCGTAGATGTGTGTGAATGTGTTATGTTGGGGTGTGTGTATGTGTGTTATGTGTTGTTGTGTGTGTGGGTGTGTGGGTGTGTGTGATCTATTGAAAACGAATATCATTTACAAGTAGATCGGATGCTTTTATTCGAATATATCTACCATCGCTAGTTTGATACAGTGTTTTCTTATGATGATTATGTTCCATAATCATTTCAGTTATCACCATATTTTCTATCAATTTGACATAAGACTTGCAGTTAGGAAAGTTCGTACAAAACCATTTCTTTTTATTCCTTGGGTTCTTCCTATAAAATGTATAGCCCTCGAATAAGACGAGTGTTTTTCCGTTCACCATAGTTATCAGTTGAGCTGAAATAAAACAGAATTAATTAAATTTTACAATTTATTTGAGCTGCAAAGAATTTTTGAGGAAAGTACCTATTGGTATAAGGTTGGAAAAAATGCACATTTGTCAAAAAAGTTTTTATTTCATAACAAGATAAATCTATAATATTTTATACTTTAACCAAAGCTATGTCTACTTGTAAATCTAATATACAAAAAAAAAATACCATAAAAGATATGCTTATCCAATTCACATAGGTAATTGAGGTCAGCGCTGAATAACTTCCGTTGTAAAAAGTTCACGATTCTGATAATTACTTTAATAGACCCATTATTCAACATTCAAGTCTACATTGGTCGATCAATGTGTCAAAAAACACGAAGTTATGCCAATGTTTCCTGAACATCCCATGGGTTCCCAACTATAACTACAACCTGCATGCTATTTTAAACCATAAACTTAATTTGACATCTTTAATAACAACTTGGGATTCAGGAAAATCCACCTTTAGCTTAAAAGTTGAGTTTCCCAGGAAAGCGGTTCCGTCTTATTATAACGGCCGTCATGAAAATTGTCATTTTCACAAGTCAATCTGTCTAGCCTTTTCCCAACATATGTACAGACCGTTCACTATAACTTGTCCCTTGCCGCCATGTTGGCACCATGGCTTGCCGGTATGTAACAACACATAAAAGCAATGTTGCCAACATGACGGCAAGAGACAAGTTAAAGTGATACCCCTTGGTAAGACTGGTTGACAGACTGTCGAGCTTTTTTTGATGACCCGTAACGACTGTCAAAGATGCACGAATGACGGGACCAACGGCTTAACGTGTTTTCCGAGGCACGGAGGAGTCTCGGTATGTAATGCTGGTCATCCATCCACAGACCAATCCCGGCAAGCGTAGCTTTTAACCTGACAAATCGACCCATGCGGCTGTTACAACTTAGCCACGAGCACCTCACCAATTTCACAAGTATTTGACATTAAAGTGTCAAAAAACGCAATAATGTATTTGGACAGCCATTATTGCATGACCGTTCACCGCTTTCTTAGAAAACCAAACCTGGCCGTTCGCACGGCGCTGTCCCATACGATATTTTACGGTAAAAGGACGGATTACACGTCGACATCCCTGATCAAACGGTTAAAAACAAATGCCGTATGAAACTGCCATGGGATCCTAAAGTTATACAATCAAATACTGATCATCACCGTGTGACCGGGACCTAACCTTTCCCTGGGTAACATATTGGTTTAGTTCTGTAGCTATGTCCGCACTTATGAGCTATTCGTCTTTAAAAAGCCCCATGTACATGATACCACTTTCTTGCCTGTGGCAAACAATAAAATTGAAGCAACAAATGACTTGAATCATCTAAACACTGTTTAGACGGTGCAACCTTTATTGTTGCTTTAACTTATGGTATGCAACAGTCAATTAAATTGCGCCGTGTAAATCAGGCTTAGTTCATCTTGCTTCTAGCACATGCTTTGAGGGCAATTTTACACGGTCCAATAATTTCTTTTTGTTTTAAGCTTCGATCACTAATATTTCTTTACTAGCTTTTGCCTGCACGGCAACGTACTGCCGGGATAAAAAGCATTCTATGTGTTAATCCAGGTTATAAACTATCTGTGTGCCAAATTTCATCCAAATCCGTTCAGTTTTTGCGTGAAATAGTAAAAAAAAACATACATCCATCCATCCATCCTCACAAACTTCCACGTTTATGATATAGTAGGATAGAATAGTATAGTAGGATATTATATTAGGTAAGTATATGCATTATATTAGTAGGATTAGTGATCGAAGGTTTTAAGGCACATAAGTGAAGGATAAGACGACGGACGTTGAATGATCCACTTTGATATTCCGGCCACCGAGAGAATGCGTTCCTGACACCCTTCAGTTATACTCTTTTGACAGTTAATTTATATCTGACAGCAACCTTACGGCAACGACATTGTTAATTCAAATTGACCTTTAACCTTTTCTAAGTCGTCAGCGTCATGAGTAGGTACAGTCAGGAAAATTAATTGTTAAGCAAATTGGCACCCTACGTCAATTTGCCATGTTACAGCCATTTCATACAATTGTCAAAGAATGACAGTTGTAATTTGAATATACGAACAATGTGTCATGATTTCCAATTATATTAATAAGATTTGTAGTGATTTTAAACACTAAATATAAAATTGAAAGCATCTGATTTGCCTGAAGTTATTTTTGTATCAGTGTAGTCATGAAGTTTAAAAGTATCTAATTTGACAGTTACCGTAAAAGTACTGGTTTTTTAACGAAAGGGAATGGAAACATAATGTTTGGAGCGTCGGTCGCCAGGTTTCTAAGTCAGTTCTCTTCGAGCCTCGGAACCTAAAGGTTATCTTCAAGAAGTCTAAAGTCTATACTGATATATTGTGTACCTAATTAAATAGTTTGTATATTGCTAGTGAATGGAGCTATACATGCGATTGTGACCAACCAGTTAATGTCCAAAAAGGCCCGACTGGCTGTTTACAATGGTGTGCTGGTGGCTACGTTTACGTATGAAAGTGAATGTTGGGTGTGACAAAGGAAGCAAGAATGTAGAATAAATGCTGTGGAATTGCGTTCCTTTCGAAGCATGTGTGGTGTGACTATGAAAGATAGGCTGAGGAATGATGTGATAAGGCAACGGTGCGGTTTAAAAGAAGATGTAGTGACGAAAATTTAAAAGACTATACTTAGATGGTTTGGTCATGTTGAGAGGATGAATGAAAGTCGACTAACAATAGGTATTTACACGGCAGATGTGAGTGGAAACGCCGGGAGGGGACGCCCTAGGAAGACATATAGAGACCTTACTGGTGATTTTTTCAGAAAGGTCGGGTGCGTAGTACATACTCGCAGCCGGCGTGTGTTTGTGACCAGATGTATGACCGTAAACGAGACAAAAGGAATATGTAAGGATCGTTGCAGGTGGCGTTCTGTAGTTTCTGCCTACCCCCATGGAAAGAAGGCGTGAGTTTATGTGTCTATCCAAGTGTGTATGTGTGTAAAAATATATAAAAATATTCGTACTGATAAGGTGTATCATTTCAAATGTAAGTTAGTAGTCAATTTGATAAAAATAATTTCCCTGGCTGTGCATGTATTCGCTCTGGCGCTATACGCATGCCTCACAAAGCAAGATGACGATGAAAGTGCACAAGTATGGATATAGCTATTAAACTACAATAGGGATGAAGACAAAAATTTTTTTTTGTCCGTCAGGTCAGATTATTAAAAAATATTGGACACGTATTTTTTCTTTTTTTACGTCATCAAAAGATTACGGCGATACATTGAGTTAAAATGTGGCATGACATCACGCCTTGCTAGATTTTATACCAAGTTGTGACGTAGCGAGTCCCACTCCCCAACTTTAATGCGTTTTATCTACTTAAGTATTTTTTTATTATCTGACTGACGGACTAAACAGAATTTGTTTTTTTTTTACCCAGGCATCATCCCTATTGCATAGATAGCAATACCAGACATCTTAAGAAATCAATAAGTCTTGACATATTTCCCGTCAGGACACCTATGGACAGGTCGCATCTCATGGGCATGCTCCAGTAAACTTTTAATGATATTGTTCTGGTCGTCCAAACAGAGGTACGATTTACATCTTGGGAAGTTAGTGCAGACCCACTTGTGTCCTGTCTTCATCTTGTACCTATAGAAGAATGTGTAGCCGCGGAATAGGACCCACGTTTTTCCGTTAGCCATGTCGATAATGCAAGCTGAAATGAAAAAAGCAGTATAGTAAATATGTAACTAAAATACGAGACCTACTTAGTTTTATTTAGACACCACGAAAGATGCGTCAAGGATCCTTCAAACAGGCGCGACTCGCACACGACACAAGGGCACCGCTCTTCGCGCAACACGCGGTGCCTTTGTGTCGCGTCGCGTGTCGCGCCTGTTTGCAGGAGACTTTATTAGGTTTGGAAACAAAATAAAACAGTAGCCAAGTTTTGTTATTGAAAAACTTGACCCAATTTTTTAATTTAGTTAGTAGCTGCAGTTTAAGAGCTTGGCTCCTTGTGTCACGAGGAGCTGTTAAACTTTATATGTAAGTGCCGTCTGAGCACCTTTTGGTACGAAATTCCTTATCGCAAGTTATGCACACTAGGCGAACGAGTGCTAGACCGAAAAAAGTGTAACATTTTGACCGTCACGACACTTTTGTTAACGAAAGTGTCGTGAAAAGGTCGCACACGTATTTATAGGTAATGATTACTTTAACGTACAAACAACCGCCGTGTTTTAAAAGGTGGGTAATTACTTACCAATATTTTACAACATTTGTACGACAAAAACTGACCGGGCCCTTTTATTTCCGCAATCAGTTACAATCTGATGATTATTAATTAATACTAACTCTGCTAACTAATATTAATACTAATTCTGCTGCGTGCGGATTCGCCCGCGTGGACCCTAATTATTTTTATATTCTAAAATAAAACTAGCCTAAGTTACTCTTTGTAAAATCAGCTATCTGCCAGTGGAAGTCCTGTCAAAATCGGTCCAGCCGTTTCGGAGATTAGCCGGAACAAAAAGATAGACTGACAAACATTTTAAAAATTGTGTTTTGTTGTAAGTACTTATCGTACATACCCACTTTCATATGCATTTAGTAATACGCTGTTATTTTGACATTATAAACAAACGCTTCTATTTTATTTATTTGTATAGAATAGATGTACAGTGTGTATCAGAAAGGTGTCGTCAAATTTAAGGGTGTGGTACAGACCATCAAACTGAACAACTTTCTCTATGGGACCAACATCGTAATCGAGAAAAAAATATAAACTGTCCCGTACATTTGGGTCGAGTTTGTCGAGTACAACTGAAGTTTTGTAAAAGGACAGCTGATATTTTTTTTCTGGAGTCTTCACTATAGCGTCACTATATTCACTGAAGTTCGATTGACAAAATTTCAATTTTTTTCTTCCGAGAGGTTGGTAATATAAGCATAAATCAATGAGAAATATCTTTGATTTAAATACGTAAATAAAATTAGGCCTTTACGCGTTTGTAATAAAGATTATATTAGAATGAAATAACATTGTCGCTCTGCAACCACATAATAATATGTATTAGGTTTACACATTAACAAAAGAAACGAAGGTAGCTGCAAAAAAGCAGCTATCAACGCTCGACACAAAATACACTAAGAGACATTTGATCCAACGTATCTTAGTCATAAAAAATTAAGAATACCAAAAAAAAAAATAGCCAGTCATGGGGACTACGGACAGAAGTGAAAACTTAAACGTAAAACTATGCATAGCATGTTGCATGTCGGTGACGTGAACCCGTAAGATTTCCTTCTACCAAAAATGGGCTTAATGAAGTTTTCTCTTCAAAAATACACTAAAAGTTTGTATGTAATAATATAGAGTAGAAGTGAGGGTGAGAGAGAGTGTGTGTGTGTGTGTGTGTGTGATAGTCTATAAATGAGGGAGCGTTAGCATGTGATTTTAATTATGATAACATAAGTTGTTCAGTAGCATCATAGGACATGTCCACTAACATTGGCTATGCAAAGCCAATGTTAGTGGAGAAATCTGAATAAGCAAGCGATGTGAAAAGTCATGCAAACATTTAACACACAATAACATTTCTAGGGTAAAATCACTGCCGCCACCCGCGTTAGATATCTTTGTTGTCAATCAGCATCGGCGACCAAAGCGGCGGGCTGCAACGGTTGGGGAGACACTCCCCATTTCATCATCATCATCATTATTTGTTATCATATATTTAACATGCTTTGATTGAAAGTAAATAAACAATCACTTTCACATTCATTTATTAAGTATTTTATTTCTGTAAGTAGGTTTATAAAAACACTTTTACACGTCAAACATTTTCTTTTCAAACCAGATGAGGCCGGCGTTTCCTATCTGACTATAGTTTAACATACGTCCCATCACCCAATTTGTAATAAATGGGTCGTTCATGGCTATGGTCTTCTAAAGACTTGAGTATTTCACCGTACTCAGACACCAAGAGGAACGCGCGACACTTAGATGTTCTCGAACAACTCCATCTAGCGCCTGATTTAAGAACGACTTGCTTGTAGTACGTGTAGCCGTTCTTCATCAAATATTGTTTGCCGCTTGCTTTTACTGTTATAAGTTCAGCTGTAACATAAAGTAAGGTGACACATTCGTAAAGCCTGATTTACACGGTGCGATTTAATTGTCTCTGGCGTAGCATAACTTGAAGCAATAATAAAATTTGTACCGTCTGAGCAGTGCTTAGACGGTCCAAGTCGTATTATGTTGTTTCAATGTTATAGTATGCCGCTGGCATAAATAATTAATTGTTTCTCATTAGCCAGGAATCAGTAGATCAAGCAAAAGTGAAAGTAAGAGGATAACATAGTTTTACGATATTGAAAAATAAGCAAAATATTATGTAAGTAGGTACCTCAAATGAAAACGAAATGTCAATCGCAACACCGCGCCGCGTCGCCAAGTGCGGAAGAATGAGCACTGACAGTAATTTTTCTTTCAATTATATTTATTTGGTGAAATGGCACAATATGGCAAATGGCAAGTATGAATTATCACAAATACAAAATATAGGATAATTTTAAGTTTGCAATGCGACTAATATTAAGTCCTGCTAATTAAAGTCATTTAATCCTCATATACGTGCCATCACAAAGTTTGTAATACTGAAGCCGTTCATGAGTATGATTTTCAGAAGACTTGATGACGTCACCATTCTCAGACATTACGACGTATGCGCGACACTTGGATGTTCTCGAACAGCTCCATCTAGCGCCCACTTTGAGAACCAAATGCTTATAGTAAGTGTAACCGTTTTTCATCAATTGTGGCTTGTTCGTACCTCGTACGTTTATTAGTTGCACTGTAAAGTAATGGAGACGTAAGTTATGATTTATCATATTTATAACACATTTGGTAAGTGACAGTTTCCACCAAACGGAAAAATCCTTGCGGATGCTCGAGTACTGTTTAAATTTCACTGCGTAAGTAACTGTATTGATCAATATTCGACGCAGACTTCAAGTGTCCCGTTTGCGTCGAATTTTATACTTAAAGTCAATATTGATACAAATTTAAAAAGTGCATCCGCGAGGATTTTTCAGTTTGGTGGAAACTGACCCTTGGACACAATTTCCACCCACTCCCATCCACCACCACCAAATCCAACTCCACCAAACCACCACCAAATCCATCCACCCACCACTCCACCAAACTCCATTAAATGACTCCATTAAATGTCATGTCAAGCGTTTTGACAGACTATTTTGCATAGTGAGACGGTACATTAAAACGCTCAACGGTACATTTTCATTTAAGTACTAACAGACTATACAAACATTAACACATAAATTATACAGCTGTACCATTAATAAATTATAAGAGTTAATTTTCAGCTTTACCTATTCATTTATTAAAAAATAAATCCCCGTTACATTTTTTTACTGTTTACAACTTAACATAAGTGCCATCGGACGTTTTAAAATACTTAAAAGGTTCGTGATTATGGTTTTCCGAAGTCTTGATGATGAAACCATCCTCTGACACCAAGAGGTACGCGTGACATTTAAACTTCGATGTTCTTGTGCAGCTCCATCTAGTGCCTGCTTTGAGAAGTACGTGTCTATAGTAAGTGTAGTCGTTTTTCATCAAAAGTTTCTTGCCAGCACCTTGCATTGTTATAAGTTCCACTGTAATCATATTTTTTTTAAATAATAAATGTTCCTAATAAATTGTTTAAATTCTGCATAAAAAATGTTTCTTTAAATGGTAGACAGACATACGAGTGCGTCAATGGGTCCTGAATGTAGGCCGCCAATGTGGTTTATCATAGATCCGTGCGGAAAGATTAAAACTGGCTTCACAAACATCCCCTCCAGCTGGCTATGTCTGCAGAAAAGCTACCAGTGGGCCACCAACAGCTACGGCCCACCTGGAAATCTCTAAACTAACTAAGAATCCAGGTGGGCAATTGCAGGTACAACTTAGTCAGGTACTCCGATGAGCCACAGTGCAACTGTGGAGCCACATCACTACGGAACCCTGCACTATGGAAGACCTTTGCGAGGCCAACGCTAACGCTGGCGAAGTGGCCGAATTCCAGTCGAAGCTTATTAAAAATTGGTATATAATTTTGGCTCACCTGTTATTCCTCCTGTACTTACATAAATAGTGTTTACAAAATTGGTCTAAAGGCAGACCTAACATTATACGCAGATTCTATGACACATGTTTGTTTTACTTCGGCCACTCAATCGATACTATTGTTAATCAAGCACAGAACGATTTAGACTTACTCAGCCTGTGGTTTAAACAAAAGCTCCTCACCATTAATACAGCTAAAACAAATTATATGATATTCACAGCAAAAAAAATGGCAATTACACACCATTAAAAATAAATAACCAAACCATAAACAAAGTAGATCAAGAAAAATATTTACGACTAATTTTAGATAACAAACTGACGTGGCTTCCACATATTCAAAAAATAAAATCACTCACGGGTACCTTGCGAGGTATCGTTCGTTGCTTACCACGCCAAGTTCGCTATCCAATCTACTTCTCCCTAGCTAAGCCACATATTGACTAACTAGTGGAAATATGGGATACCGCCGCTAAAACACATACGAACCTACTACAAACTGCTCAAAATAAACTACTAGAAAGGTTATTTAATTATGACTATCTATCTCCAACAGAAACTCTTTACAAAAAAATTCAAGTATTACACAAACATACATATATAATACATGCATACCAATTCGAAAAATACTAAATAAAAATATACACACAAACATAACGTTCAGAAAAAAAATTAAAAAAAAAAAAACAAAATGAAACTGAGACGTGAACAAGACTTTTACAACTACACCCAACCCGCACAAACTACGGAAGAATACCTATTATGTACGAAGGATCCAAAACATTTAATAAATTACCGAGAGACCTCAAAGAATCTAAATCCAAAACCACTTTTAATAAGCTACTTAAACACTTTATAATAAAAACTTCACTTTCCCTACAATAGTGTCAAGCCACATCCACTTACCGCTGATCCACAGACTAAATAGTACTGATCTGTGTTATACGGAAACTTGTTTACATGTATCGAGCTAACACTTGTCTATATTAATTTGTAACCTACCCTCAAAATATTTGTAATCGATGTCTACTTTTTGTAATACGTCCAACATGTTGTTTTTTTTGTGTGATATGTCTATACTGGATGATTTATTTACCGTCTCGAAATTTTTACAGGGTGTTCTACCCATGAACATGAACCACTTTCACTATTGGACCAACTATGAGAACACGAAAAAAAAATCAGCTGTTTCATACATTTTGGTCAAGTAGGTTTAAACTTTTCTACTATAGGTACAGCAGAATTTTTTTTCGTGATTTCAGAGTTAGTCCCATAGTGAAAGTTGTTTATATTCATGGGTAGAACAGCCTGTAAACATTTCGAGAGTGTAAAAAAAAAATCATCCAGTATAGTTTTTAATATTCTCATTTAAGTGAATAATGTAATTCTTATGAAAATAAATGATCTCAAACCTCATAAATGGAATCATCGATACGACGAAGGAGAAGAATAGATCCGAAAGGGGCTTAAACATTTCTCTGTTGAAGCTACCATAGTCACAACGTCACCCCATCGCCATTTTCATTTTTCTGCAAAGTTGCGGCGCACTATTAAACAGGTAGATATGTCGCAGTAAGATTGTTAAAGCCGTGATATAGTTATATCCCTAGGGGTATACCTATATACCGTAAAATGATGAAAGCGGTTCATAACTGTCGGAGTGCCCTAATGAGTGTACGACTAAACACCGACAAGACTTTACTTCGACGGGACTCTTTGCCGACACATCACTTCGCCGACAGAGCATAATATAATATACATACATAGAGGTAGGTACATTAATACCTTATGTCTGATAGCAGATTGACGGAGCCTCGCTGCGCGGAGCTCCTATTTCTGTATGCAGGGTTTAAAGGAACTTAACCAAACCGAACCTCGGGGTGCCAGTCGGCGAAGTGTCCTGTCGGCGAAGAGTCCCGTCGAAGTAAAGTCTTGTCGGTGTTCAGTCTGTCGGCGTAGTGTCTGTCGGCATTTAGTCGTACACCGGCCCTAATTTTGTTACTGCGACCAATGTCAAAGTAGCGCTCGCCGACCGCTGCCGCGGGACTGCTCGCTCGGCTCGCGCGTAGTTGGTCACAGTTCTAACCTTACCTATTTATTTGGTCGGAGTGCCCTAATACACTTCTGGACACATCTATTGGCCCACCTTGTATTTTCAGTTTCGTTTGGTCCTAGCTAAAATTTTATTTTAGGTCGAGCAAAAAGTTTTTATGCAGTTTTGAACCTGGCACATTCACAATTTCATTCAATAGTCTTTTTTTGAATTTCGAACACAGAATTTAAAGAAACAAAAGACAATTTGGAGCCTGTTTGTTGATATCAAACAATCGAATACTAAGAAAACTTGGTTTTATTGGTTTACTTGGATTTAATTCTTGAAAAAGTGATTGATATCTTTGGTTTTGCAACAAACATTACTTATTCTTAACATTAAGGTGAGGTTCTATCAATAATCTATGGATACTTCACCTGAAGTCGCCGCCCAAGCTGTGGCACTTATTCAGGCCGGACACAGCCAAAGAAACGTGAGTGCTCAACTTAATTTAAGTCGATCTGCGGTCCGAAATGTTTATCGGAGGTACCTAGAGACTGGCGGCTTTGTTCGTCGCCAAGGAAGGCCACGATCTCGGGTCACAACTGAAAGGCAGGATCGATTCATCGTGACGACCAGCTTGAGAAATCGTCACCTTACCTCCATTGAGATACAAAACCAACTTCGCGACTTCCACGGAGTATCTGTGAGCGCTCGAACTGTTCGGAGAAGGTTAAAAGAACGCGATATGGTACCACACAAGCCAGCTAATGGGCCCAAACTAACGCGAGCCCACCGAACAGCGTGCCTTCATTTCGCACGCAGTCATTTAAATTGGACACAGCAAGATTGGAGCCGTGTACTCTTTTCTGATGAGTCTAAAATTGTGTTACATGGCAATGATGGAAGGAAGAAGGTCTACCGACGTAAGGGAGAGCGTTTCGCACAATGCTGCTTTGAAGAGAGGGTTGCTTATGGCGGTGGCTCATGGACTGTCTGGGGCGGTATATCCGCGAGCGGCAAAACTCAACTTGAGGTTGTTACAGGACCACGGCTGCCAACATTAAATGCTGAAAGGTACATTCGTGAGTGCTTAGAACCTCACGTGATACCATACGCGGACTATGTGGGCCCAAATTTCCTTTTTATGCATGATAATGCAAGAGCCCATGCGGCCGGCATCGTCAGGGAATATCTTCGGGATGTGAACATCACAGTTATGGACTGGCCAGCCAGAAGCCCAGACATGAACCCCATTGAGCACATGTGGGACGAGCTAAAAAAACGTGTTAGGGCTCGTCAGCCAGTTGCCCAGACGATGCAGGAGTTGAAAACTGCCATAGAAGAGGAATGGGAGATGATCCCTCAAAATTTCATAGAGCGGTTGATAAACTCTATGCCTAATCGTATGAGAGCTGTGGTAGATGCCCATGGAGGCAACACGCGTTATTAAATTAAACCTTTATTTGATAAAACATGTTTTTTATTCAAAAATCAATTGCCTTTAACAAGGCGCATATCCGACTTGTTAGGCGTAGCTCCATGTCGTATGGTATTCTGAATTCAAATTTAAAACAATACGATCGAAAAAGATGGTAAAATGTATCAGGTTTAAAACTGCATCAACAGTTTTTGTTCAATCTAGCAATCATATTTCGGTAGGGGCCATCGAAACCTAAACTCTAAGGTGGGCCAATAGATGTGTCCAGAAGTGTAGTTATATTACTAGATCGTGCTCGTGTCATAGTTACGGTATATAGCTATATCCCTAGATATCGATAGGGAGATCACTACATCACGGCTACAACCATCTTACTGCGACAGATATAAGGGTAGAGGACTCTTGAAGAACAAAAAAATCCAAAGATATGGTAAGTATGCTTATCTTATTCTGTACCTACATAAATATGGCTTGAACCCGTGCGAAGCAGGGGAGTGCCGCTAGTAAAATTATACGCTGTTTAAGTATTAATAAGAAATATGTATATTTAACTATAATTATTATATTTTGGAACACCAAAACTACAATAGACATATTGAAGACTCGGGTATTTCATAATAATTAAATTAAAATATTAATTTTCTTTATTTCCAGAACTAAATAAAACTTACTTCACTTGTTATAGCAACAGGTAGGTAGATACAATTAAGTACCATATGTACACGCGCTTACTTTATTAATTATTGTTCATACAAAAGTATTGATGTCGATTGTCATAATTTATTTATAACGTGCAAGGACTGCCTACCTAGTAAACAATTATAGGAACTAAGGGGTCATCCACTTAGATCAACGAGAAGTACATTCAGTCGATTTCATGGAATTCTAAATTATAAAAGAAAGAAAGAAAAATATTTCATCTATGACACGCACAGGAAATACAAAAAGTAAAGAAAGTGTTTATTTTGTTATGTTTTTTAAATGCTCCTTGCATTTAAAAAACTAACAAAATGAAGATAATTTTTTCGAATAAACAAAACTAAAAATAAACATCTGTACGAAGCTCCTCAGCATTACCTGAAGAGCCTCGCACAGATCTTTATTTTTGCTGCGATTTAAAAATAAATACCGCAGTGAGGTATTCTGATAGGGCCCGATATAAGAATCTACCTCAATAAGTACTGATATCTAATAAAACACTTTACAAGAAATAACAAAAGTCGTAAAAGTGTTAGTTAACATAATGTATTACCTACTTATAACATTAATTACAATCAGTTAGGCATTATCACTATAATAAGTCTATGAATATTAAGTCTTTTAAGCGGTAGATAGGTCACACACTGGAAACTATCCAGTGTGTTCGAAAAACCTTTACGAGTGACAGTTCCTAATAACATCATATCCTACCAGCTTCACTCACTACCAAATAATTAGACAAACACATACATAATGGACCAATAAGTTCGGTGTTACAATATGACCGATGAATCATGGCCGGTCTGAACATAGGCTCTCCGAACTTTCGCTGATGTTCACTCACTCACACTCGCCTCATGTCACCATTTGGTTAAATTTTTATTGCTGAGCCTTCTGCGCAAAGTTCAGACCAGACATGATTCATTGGCCGTATTGTACGAGACAAAACCTTAACAATATTTCCTAAACAACAATAAAAAAAACAACATAAATATAAATTCTGATTCCAAAAACTAATACTTAAACATACTTCTGCGTGTACTGTAAATTAAGAGCTTTATTACTAATCTTCGTCGTAAGATCTAAACTCCACCTGCCAGAGTTATGCATGAAATAGACAGGGGCCGGATGCCTATGGTTCAAGTCTCCGCCGACGACGGTCATGCTGTAGTCCGCAACAATGTACGCTCGACAATCATGCTTCATTCTCGATGAACATTTGTACCGCGTCTTGCCTTTCTTCGACACACAATGGAAGCTGTAGGTGAAACCGTTGTATTTAAAAAGTTGAGCACCACTGACAAGTTCTATAATTTCACCTGGAATTTGAATTTAGATTAGTTTGAGGATTCCATGATTGAGACTGAATTTGTAAAAGTTTCTTAGCCGTTCCGTCGTATTATATCGTCATGAAAATCTGTCATTTTCACCAGTAATTGACATTAAGGTGTCTAGAAATGCTCCGTATTTGGGCAGCCATTATTGTGTGACCGTTCACCGCTTTCTTAGGCCACCAAAGCTTAAGCCTTTTTATCTCACCTGATGTTAACCGTTGGTTTTATAATAGCATAAGCATAATTAGACTATAATGTTCCCATTGCTGGTACACAGGCCTCCTCTCTTCGAGAGGGAGTGGGCCACCACGCAGGCCCAGTGCGAGTTGGTAGACGTCACAAGTCTTCGAATTTTTGGTTCTAGGACATGCCGGTTTCCTCACGATGTTTGCCTTCACCGTTTTGAGAGCAGTGGTGATAAATTTATTTACACAAAGTAAAGTGCCTGCCTGGGTTCGAACCTACGACCTACAACTTGTAAGTCGAGGCCGTTACCAGTGGGCCACCACTGCTCAGCTCGTTTTCTAATGGTTTCTGTCAAATAAGATAACAAGGCACCTTTTAAGAACTTCTCATTAACGTAGCCTAATTTTGGAATTTCACACTTGCCATAAATTGAAGTTGACCGGCCAGTATGTCGATGGTATACCATTACGGACATTTACGGTGAACCACTTTTCAACCTTATTACCTTAGTAATAATGTCGAAAAGTGTTTATGTCCGCGATGGTACCGATGGTATAGGGTAGCGGGCGTGTATCCGATCCTCCATGATAAAGCATGCTCAATTGCTCAATAGATAGTTTTTTTACGTTTCTTTTTTTATATACTGGATGATTTTTTTTACCGTCTCGAAATTTTTACAGGGTGTTCTACCCATGAACATGAACAACTTTCACTACGGGACCAACTCTGAAATCACGAAAAATAAATCAGCTGATTCATACAAAAGTTCAATACATACTCGACCAAAATGTATGAATCAGCTGATTTTTTTTCGTGATTTCAGAGTTGGTCTCATAGTGAAAGTTGTTCATATTCATGGGTAGAACACCCTGTAAAAATTTCGAGACGGTAAAAAAAATCTTCCGGTATATATATAATTGAGATATAGTTAGTTAGTTATAGTTGGCAAGCGATAAGTACTGCTGAGCATGAGGTCTTGGGTTCACTTCCCAGGTCGAGCAGTGGGATTTTTCGAATTTTGCAGTAGTAGCCCGGAGTCGGATGGCAATATCCTCGCCCCCTATTACATGGGACTTAAACATAACTGGCGAAATTTGGGGGTATATGTAGGTACACCTCTGACCAACCCTTCGGGGACACAAGGATGATATGTTTATGTAAGTTTCTATTCTGATTTTTCCGTGTTTATATTATGTATCTTACTGTATGTGCCAAACAAACGTAGAAAATACGTTTATTTTTCCTTTCTTTTGTCAAAGTCGCGATAAAATCACTTTATGAGTATGTTTTAGTTCAGAAAAAGTTGCTGTAGGTAAGTACCTAATTAAATGTACAAAAAAAAAACAAGTTATTTTCAATAATGGGTATAATACTTACTAAATATTTAAATCACACAAAAATGTTTTGTTTTTAGAAGCAAGTATATTAATTTTCGAAAAAAAAAAATATAATTACCCCAATAAATAAAGCAGGGACATGGCAGTGGTAAATTTAATTGTATTAATTTGAGTATAAAAAGTTATATAATTACGCTAAAAAATAAAACATAGGGACATGGCATGACAAAAATTACATCGTAAAAAAATATTTGGACTAGTACTAGTGTTGCCCAAATTCAGTCTTGGTCTTGCAGTCTTGGTCTTGTTCTTGCGTTTTTGCAAGACCAAGACCAAGAACAAGACCGCGTATTTTTAGCAAGACCAAGACCAAGACTGACCGTGCAAGACTTGAGCAAGAACAAGACATAGCCTGCAAGACTCTTGCGTCTTGCAGCTAGGACTTAGCGCTATTTCACTGAGTAGTTAGGTGTAACAGTTCGGTGTATAGGTAGGTACGCTTAGGAATTCTATGAGACGCAAAAAACTGTATCAAAGAATATGAAAAACTGGACCTATGCGCATTACGACTAATACCATAAACATAGCGAATAAAAAAATATCTATTAAAATCAAACTGAGTGCATGCATAGTTATGTTTTAACCATCGGCACTTTGATAATGCGGCATCAAAGGTTTTGTACTTACTTCTCAAAGAAATTTGCCGCTTTTCGGAAGTACATGGTTATGATACACGCGCCGGCGGCTTCTTTTGAAATCTAAAACAATCGTTGCCGCCACGCCGAAATCATAACATTTGTGACACTATTTGATTGCCGCCATAGGGCGTAGGTATACTCATGCAAAATAATTTCGAATTTTTTTAAGAGTACCTACAGGTGTTCCAAAGAATAAATAAGTTTCAGAGTGCTTAGAATGAAAATGAATACATTATACTGATCACGCAAGTAGTATTATGATTAGGATAAAATGGTAAGGATAGGTAGTAGATGTCATATTAATTCATTCTAGTAAGTATATATTATAATATTGATTACTTATATGGTTTTAAACTAATTACTTAATTAAAAAACTCTTTTATTAAATTTCTTATAAGTTGAGGGTTCAATCTCTTTCTAGACAGATAAGTATTGTTCTTTAAAATACAGTCAAGTTATTGTAATTAATTTGTTTTTTTTACATGTTTTAGCAAATGTAAGCTTATAAATCATAAATGTTTATTAAGAAACAGTTACTTCCATGGAAAACGACATATAGGTCAGTTGATTTTTCGAATTTCTTATCAAATCTTCAGTTATTTATTAATCTGCTTGATCTTTACTATGGCTATGTTAATTCAAGCTCACAATGTTCCAATTCTAATACGTTTTTCTAAGATTTAAAGTAAACTTTAATAAATAGTAATAGACTAATAGGTAATTGCAAGACTTGCAAGACTCTTGCTGCAAGACCAAGACCAAGACCAAGACTGGGAGCGCAAGACCAAGACCAAGACCAAGACCAGGTGTATTGGCGCAAGACCAAGACCAAGACTGGCTAAGTCTCGTCTTGTTCTTGCATTTGGGCAACACTAACTAGTACCATTAACCAGGGAAAAAACAGAAGAATACGTTTGTATGGAATGAACGCCAACGACCACGTGATCGTGATCCCGTTTCCTCTTAAAATATTAAAAACTACTAGAATAGAAACAAAAACTTGCATGTTGTAACACTTTTAGAACAGATGGTACAATAATCCAAATCAAAGTACGTTATTTCATATGAACCTACATGGGCACTTATGAAACGTCAGAAGCTAGGTGCACGGTTCCAATTGGTCGTTTCCTATGGAGAAGAACCGGCAAGAAACTCCACTGTTACTCTTTTGAAAATAACTGGCTTTTACAATGTTTTGAAATTACAAGTTCTAACATTAAATACAGCGGGTCTATTCTGTAAAGATTTCACCGTGAAAACTTAGGTGAAGTGAGTTTGAAGTGAGCAATCCACCTGCGGGGTAATAGGGAATATTACGCAAAGCTGAACCAGTAGATGGCGCCACTTTGACGCGAAGTAAACAAACTGCTAACTGTCAAAGGCGCGCGGCAACATTTTTCGGCGTTTTTCAATATTATTTCATCCTTGTTACTGTAATTATATGTTAAAATATACTAAAAGGTTAAAAACATGCATATAAGAATTTCAAACATTTGTTTTTGTGATATTGAACTATTTTACAATAAACTTATAACGTTACATTCAAGTAAATAGCACTAAAAATATTGTATTTAGGTTAATACTTTAACATTAGGTTAATACTCTGACCTGTAAAATATCCTTCATTCTTATAAACGTCAACTCTAAAATGATCAGAACACAACCTTAACTGTTTTGTGACTGTAAAATGCTTGCGACGTAGCAATTTACCACTGCTTGCGAAGTTATTCATTTTTAGTGAATTAATGAACACCTTCGTTCCTGCATGTACTACCTAATGGCTCAACACTGATTCACTGACTGATGTATTATTACTATTTAATACAGATTATTCCTAACGAACGGATATCACTAAAATAATATAACAGTAGATTGTAAACACACCGGATTTCTCAATAACAGTCGCTTAGCCATATATATACAAGGTGTAACATAAATAACGCAAAGCTCTAAAGGGGTCATTGTACTCATCACTATGAACAACTTTTTCTATGGGACCAAACGTGAAATCGTGAAAAAATATCAGATGTTCCTACATTTTGGCGAGTCATGCGAACATAAATGTAGGGAACAGCGGATTTTATTTTCGCGATTTCAGATTTGGTCCCATAGTATAAGTTGTTCATAATGATGCGTACAATGACCCCTTAAGAGGATGTGCGTTATTTATGTTACACCTTGTATATTTTTTTATAACCATAGATGAAAGAGGAACCCTAAACTTCATGTTTTTCTGTTTACGTTACTTATTTAATTATTTATTCTCCTTATAACTATCCAGGTAGCATTACCTAATGCTATAATACGGTCTCATATAATGCATTTATTATTAAAATTATTAAGGACCCTGTTTATTATAAAGTTTTTTTTAGATATTGCAATGGTGCCCTCTAGCGGGGTTAAGACAAATGGGGGCAATTGGTAGTAAGATAACACACTTAAAGTAGGAATCGGTTTCATTTTGACAGTTCAACCAAATTCATTGCGTTATTTAAATACGTTGTTGAGCAGACAAATTTTTCGAGCATATGAAGCAATGGATTAGTAATATGCTTCAAAATCATTCTGATTCTGATTGACAGTGTGTTACGTAATAAGGGTGCTGATGATACTAGAGATTGACACTGCTGAGAGCTCCCTTCACCTAAGTTTTCACGGTGTGATTATTACAGAACACATGACAGGTACGAATTTCACCTTGGAACACGCCATTCTATCTGCAGCCTTGGCATGGAAGGGTTAAGGGTTGTTTGCTGTAATTTTGAACTTGATTTTATTATCTGCCCACATCGCAGTAGTCTCATGGTTATGATATGTAGACTCTTTTATTATTTGCTGAAAGTTATTCATAAGTATGTATGCAGGACAGTTTGTACTCTTACACTTCCACTTAACCACATTTTCAGTTGTATGTTGTACGTGTTTGTGTGTTGTTTTTGTATCTTCTTCTTCGTAGACAAACTCTCTAAATATTAAAACCCTCTTGTTTTGGTTGACCAGGAATATTCCACCGACTACTTTTTTACCTGTAAAAATATAGAAGTCATTTTACCCTGAAAGTTGTTAAGGCGAAATGGTATCGTAACGGGGTTTGGAGCATTGATATGGCCAAACGGAGCATATATAATTTTAAATATATGTCTTTTTAAAACTCTATATGCTCTGTTACATTAAAATAGACCAAAAAATCCCTTATTTCATTAAGGGGAAACGTGTAGACGATTTTTTTTTTGAAATTGCTTTAATTACAATTGAATAAAACAGTTTTTTCTCATAAAAATAGCTAATTTTGAGGAAACTTTGCTATTTTTTTGTATCGAGTCAAATTGTGTCAATCGTGTTTTGGCCCTTATAATTCAGTAAAGAATATCTTAAATAAAAAAAAAAATTAAATTGATAATTAAAAACAATTCAAAATATAAGATAAGCCCTGGCAGCTAAGAGATGACCAGTCTCCACTGACGGCGCCCGTTCACGAACATGACGCGTGGATCAGCACCATCCAGCTCAACCATTTTGTAGGGAACCGAATGATCCAACACACGCGCCACCATCAGCGAGACATTTAAGTGATCACTTAGTAGAGTACAGAAAAAGGTATCCTCGTCTTGAAAACTCAATTTTTATCATGATGAAAAAAAATAAGGTTAATTTGTAGTTTTTGAGGGCAAAAATTTATTTTCCATGCAGCCGAAATGCGCCAAAATATTTAGTCAAAATCTTATGAACAACTTTCATAAAAAAATATAAAACATCAGGCTTCACGAGGTTTTAATTATTATCTGTAAGTAACAAAAAAAACTTGCATACAGGCGAAATAAAATATTGTGCCTGTAACTGTGGGAATATTAAAAATCAGAGACAGAATTGCCCTGTTATTATAGACACTCAGATCAGCGGGACAATTGCTAACACACTTACAGTAGGAATCGGTTTCATTTTCCCAGTTCAACAATACTCATTGCGTTATTTACGTTGTTGAGCTGACAAATTTTTTGAACATATGATTTTTTATTTACTTAGTTACTCTTTAATAGGCTCGCCCCCTATTACATGGGACTTAAACATAACTGGCGACATGTGGGTGTAGGTACTATAGGTACACCTCTGCCTAACCCCTCGGGGAAACAAGGCGTGATGTTATGTAGTTACTCTTTATTTTTTTTAATTTATTTACTCTCAAACGTTGTTAATTTATTTCATTGTGCCTGTTATTTCTTTATAGCGAAAGGAACTTCGTTCCGACCGGGTGTCCTACGACGCCTCTCGATATTTTAAATTTATAGGTATCCTTTAAGATGCTTTTATAACATTTAAAAAAACTACTTCGTAAATCGAAGCACGAAGCGTTGACATTGAGATCACAACACAAAAAACTATCAACTAGTTTATTCAGCTAAACGTTAATGTCTAACAAATTATGTGAGTATCAATTAACTAATTCTATTCAGATGCTCTTAACATATTATGCCTTGTTCGTTTTTTTTTTGTCAGAACAACTGATAAAAACTACTTCGAAATCTAAACATGATATAATAATATATAGCATTATATCTATGGTTCTAATTATTACAGACCTTTTTATCACATCACAAAAAAACTATCAACTAATTTATTATGTTACCTATTTGATTAAATCTATACTACTAATAATAAGGCTAAACAGTTTGTTTGCTGAACTAACTAATCTCTAGAACTACCAGTCGGATGTGTAAAAATCTTTTTGCATTTGATAGCCCAATTCTTAAGGAAGATTGTAAGCTGTTTAACATCACGCTAAGACCGTTAGGAACCGAGTGAAAGAAAAAAAGTCAGAAATAACGCTAAGCGAAGACACAAGTCATAGCGCGGGCAGGCGATGCGATGCGACGCGGTGGGTAATTAATTAAATGAGATTTCACCAATTCTATTGAGATGCTCTTAACATTAAAAACTTTGTAAATCTACGAAGTGTAGCGTTTAATAATATGTTACGTTCCTTTTTTCTTATTTGAGATAGGTTTGCTCTTGACCCTAGTGTAGGTCAGAGGTGACAGAGACAAAGTCGACGATGGAGCGAGCTTACCCAGAAGAAGCCTGTTCACTCTCACTTTGAAGAGATCGGGGTTGTATGCGTTCGGAAACACAGACGCAGATAGAGAGTTCCACTTCTTTGCTGTGCGCATCACAAAACTTCTCTTTTCTACGTTCTACTTTTCTTAGTTTGTGAATAGATAATATGGTTGTAAATGAGTTGTCCTATGGATGAAACTGAGCAACGTGTGGTATCTTAGATAAATTCTCACGCTAGCGGTCTCTCATAATAGACAAATTGCACATCTTACACACACACTCATCATACAAATTTTAGTGAATTTTTCTTTTGTAAGTTTAAATTTATTATAAGACTTTCATAAAGATGTGAAAGTCTGGAACAAAAATGTCTCCCATGTATTTTGTGTTGGGCGTTGATAGCTGCGCCACAGTATTTTACTTTGCAGTATCATCGTGTTTTTTGTTAAGTTATAAGAACCTAAATTGTTCCAAATAAACTATTATTAATTAATTAATTAAATATAATGGGTTGTGTAGATGCAAGTTTTGAGTACTAGCATTAAGTCGCTAATTCCAAGCAAGCAGTGTTCACTTATCCAGCCTCAGGCTAAGATTACTGCTTCGATCAAGAATGTCACTGGCGTCACCTGTATTTATTATTTGCTCGCGACCAGCCATGTCATATCTTCAATTGCTGTCAAGTAACCGTCATGGTTACGGGGTATTACTTCTGCGAATATTTTCTCCACTAATAGTCTCTGGGCAGGACTCACGCTCGCACTCAAACTTGATATTACTATCGGTAATATCTGTACAATATTCCAAGTAGACAAAATCATTAATTGTCAAAACTTTCTTTCTGTCCTTGATCTGGTGTCTATCGATATTTTTTTTTTCTGGTAGATTAAACCAGTCATTAATTACATCAAATTCTGTAAAAAAAAATATGTTAGAATCATGCAGAAATATTTATTACTTTATTACTACAAAAAATACTTACATTATTCCCTAGCCTTTTACTAAACGGTGGAGGCTCAAAAGTTATTTATAGAATTCTCATGCGACCTCTTAGGAGCTTAGACCCTTAGCTTAGACTCTTAGGACCTCTTGGCTTAATAATAATCTCCTTACATTAAATACAGATAAAACCAAGTACCTATTATTTACAATGAGAAATACTAATCAAACGCTTACTAACGTAAACATCCAATCGCATAACAACTGTAATTTACATTATGCTGATATTGCATGCACTTGTCCCACTTTAGCTAAAACCGACCATATCAAATATCTAGGCGTTACGATTGACACAAATCTGAATTTCCGCAAACATATTGATTTATTATGCACTCGAGTACGTAAGTTAATATACATTTTTAAAAATTTACGTAACATTGCCGACTTTAGATTAATTAAACAGGTTTATTTGGCTTTGTGTCAATCCATTATCACCTACTGCATAACATCCTGGGGTGGAGCCGCCAAATCAAATTTAATACACCTAGAACGGGCCCAAAGAGCAGTTTTAAAGGTTGCTACTTTTAAACCATTTAGATATCCTACTCACCAGCTTTACACGGCATGTGAAGTACTAACAATACGCCAATTATTTATTTTGAATGTCGTTTTGCTTCAGCACAGCGAACTTGATTTTAACCCAGTACCTTCAGAAAAGAGAAGAAAGGATTTGGTTTGTGCTAACCCTCAGACTAAACATGCTTACGCTAGACGATTTTATTTCTTTTTAGGACCCTACTTATATAATCAGTTCAACAGACTGTTAAAGATTTATAATTTAACTTATAAAAAATGTTATTTACGAATGCAAGAATATTTGGGAACACTTAATTATACAGACACGGAAAAACTGCTGGAAATTTTAACATAAGCTTAGTATTTAGTCTTTATATTATTGACATTCGCATTATTCGGTAATTTATTTAAACATATTATTAAACACGCTAGTTTTAGTATTTTATACCCAAATCATTACTTATTTTAGTCTTTGAAAGTATTATAATTATTATCTTGTTGTTAATTTATCTTCTAATGAATTGTCTGCTTTTAAAATTTACTGTAAAGTGATGACCTGAAACACAGGTTTTAATTAAACCTAGATCAGGCAGAACACTACATTAAGAAAAATTGTACCTCGCTTGTTATTATGTAAACCTTTATTTTGACTTAATTCTTGAATAAAAATTATATTATTATTATTTCCTTTATTCCATTTTTATACATATATCTTACATTTTTAAATATTTTTATAAAAACATAAAAAAAACATTTAAAAATATAAAAAATAGTAGCCCACCGATATCGGGAATAGGATCCAAGCTACCGGTGGTCAGGGCTCCTGAGAGAGGAACCTCCTGACGATACGTGCCGTATCGAGAAGTACCGCTTTCTGGATCAAGCCCTTGATCCAGCTGCCTAACGAGAGCCTCCTCAGATGTTGGTCGAGACTCTTGGCAATTAAGCCATTGGCTGATACGACTATCGGCACAATGACTGCTGTATCCACATCCCACATGTCGACAACCTCGCGAGCCAGGTCAAGATACTTAATCTGCTTGTCTTTTTCAGCTTTCACGAGGTTCTCGTCATGCGGAACCGCTATATCAATAATCATTGTGCGACGCTCTATTCGATCTATCACCACTATGTCTGGCTTATTGGCAACAATAGTCCTGTCAGTGATGATAGATCGATCCCAATACAACGTAATATTGTCATTTTCGAGAACTGGGTCGGGCACATACCTATAGTACGGTACTTCCGATTCCGCAAGGCTGTATTTCAGAGCAAGTTGCTGGTGGATAATCCTGGCTACAAGGTTATGCCTATGCAAGTAGTCTCCGTTAGCAAGATGAGAACAGCCAGAAATAATGTGTCGGATTGATTCCCCGGGACGGTGGCATGCCCGACAGATGTCAACCGTGCCGTCCTTCACAATATATTTCCGGTAGTTGTTCGTCATCATAACTTCGTCCATAATCGCAAAGACAAAACCTTCGGTTTCCCCAAAGAGGTCTCCGAATCGCAACCAGGATACGGACGCTAAGAGGTCTACATCGGGCCCATGTAGGACCCGGTAAAAGCGCCCGTGAAGCTCTTTACTCTGCCATACCTCCCTGCGGTCATTAGTATCTAATACTATAGGTTGGCGCCAGTTCTCGTTAGCCAAGGAGAGCGGGGTGAGGCCCTTGTCCACTGAGACCACATCTCGGTGCATCCCCACGTCGGCTTCTAGGAAGTATTCCCTGAGACTGCATACTTCACGATTGTGCAGGGTCTTAGCATTTAAAAAACCTCGACCTCCGCACTTCCGCGGGATATACAGTCTCATCACCGATGACCGTGGGTGATGCATCCGGTTTGCGGTCAGCAGTGTACGGACCCTCCTATCCAGGGCATCTAGTTCCGTCTGAGTCCATTTGAGTATGCCGAAAGAGTACATCAAAACCGGCATGACCCAACCGTTGAAGGCTCGCGTCTTATTTCCGCCTGATAAAAGACTGTTTAATACTTTATTCAGGCGGCCAAAGAAGCGCTCCTTCAACGATTGCTTCATGTCAGCAGCATTAATGCCCAACGCTTCCGACATACCCAAATACTTATAGGTTTCGGTTGCGGAGAGGGCTCTAAGGTTTATGGAATCCGAGAGTTGCGTTCCCACGGATTCCATAATCCTGCCTCGCTTTACATGCATGACCGCACATTTGTCCACACCAAATTCCATCCTGATGGCGCTACTGAAAGTTTCGGTTACCTTCAGTAGCTCCAGCAGTTGCAAATTGTTGGGGGCAAAAAGTTTCAAGTCATCCATGTAAAGGAGGTGGGATATGACCTGACCACCTCTCTTCAATCGGTAACCTAGACCTGAATTCTCCAGCAGTGTACTTAGAGGATTCAAGGCTAGGCAGAACCAAAGTGGACTCAAACTATCACCCTGAAAAATACCTCGCTCGATCCTTATTGGTTCGCTATTCCTCTGGATATGTCGACATCCTGGATAGCGGAGAACCGTCCTCCATTGCCCCATACACGACTCAAGGAAGGTGCGTAGAGTTGCATCAATCTTGTACAACTCCAGCACCCTCATGAGCCATGTATGTGGCACTGAGTCGTAGGCCTTCTTATAATCTATCCAGCATGTCGACAGATCCTTGCGGGATCGACGAACCTGTTGGCTAATGGCCATGTCGATGAGGAGCAGCTCCTTAGTACCGCGGGATCCGTTCCTACATCCATTTTGAGAGGCAGACATGATGGAGTTAGTGTCTATATGTTTGTTAATTTTAGCTCTCAAAATGGATGTAAAAACTTTATAGACCGTTGGTAGACAAGTGATCGGTCTATAATTTTTAGGTTCCGCAGTACTACCTGATTTGTGGAGCAGGTGGGTTATTCCTGTCGTTAGGAACTGGGGCAGCGATCCTGATTCTAAGGCTGACTGGAACTGGGATGCCAAGCGGGCGTGCGACCTTTGCAGCCACTTTATCCAAAAGTTGTGTAGCCCGTCCGGCCCTGGAGATTTCCAGTTGGGCAACGGACGGACTGCACGAGCTACATCTTGGGGGCTGATGGTTAGTGCCCCCATTTCTGATATTTGATCGCATGCTCGCTCGAGCCCCCCAGTCCAATCACCTTCGGTGTGACTGACAGGCACCGACCAGATGCTTCGCCAGAAGGAACACATGGCGTCATCATCCGGTAGGCGCGTGTCAGTCACACCTTGGTTCGATTGCTCCCAAGCCCTATAGACCCACCTTTCATCGCTCTGGAATGTGCGATTCTGAGTGTACCGCTCCATTCTCCGCCTGTATCGACGAATACGGTTTGCCCATGCACAGATCTTCTGCTTCAGGAGGTCGATACGCTCTGTGACGCGGCTCAAATAATCTCGAGAACTAATATCCGTCCCCGAGAACGCCCGCCTCACAAAGCGCATCACTCTAGGGCGAGTGTTGCCCTGCCTGAAAGAGATTAGCTTGCCGATGAGTGCTCTAGCCTCACCGATACGTCGCTCAATCCTGCACTGCCAAGCTGGCATAGTTGGTTTTGGTCGTGGAGCTCTGTCACTGTTAGGAAATTTAACTTGAGCTACACGACATGCCGCTACAGCTGCACAGTACAAGATTGAGTGGGTGTCGGCGAGGTCTTTGCTGCCGTCAAAACAATTTGACAGCTGCGAGTCTAGAGCACACACCAGCGCCCTGTTTTTCTTGTGCATGGGCAAACGAGGTAAACGTGGTCTAAGTCCCGGCGGAGTGGAGCGGTACTCCCGGAAAGCATCCTCCAAAGCGCTCCTCAGTCGTACATTGCATTGGGAATTCACGGATATAGCCCCGTCATCATCCACTTCACCAACGCGGTCGGGTCGCGGTGAAGCACTGGGGAGATTTTGCAGTTGCACCGCGACCGGTGGCAAAGCAGGTGTAACATGGCTATTCCGTGATTCGAGACGTAGTCGATCAAGCACGACGTCATCCAGCATATGGTTACGCTGGATGACCCGCACCTGATCCGACAGTCGTTGCGCCGACACGTTGACAGCTGGCTCAAGCACCTGAAACAGAGAGAGCATTCGACCACGGTATGCAGTCAAGTTACTTCCCCCCTCAGTAGCCCCAAAGTATGCGCGCATGACATTTTCGTTGACTGTTTGTGTCCATCTCATGCGCTGCACACTTCCACCGGAAGCGGGGACCCTATCAGAGGCCGATGGGCCTCGGAGTCCTAAGCTGGCCGGTGGTCGGCCTCTTCCACGCCGACGTACTGGTGGTGGTGTCGTCGGCGGCGAGAAGTATTCGTCGCTCGAGCTCGACGCAACTGCAGCGGCCGATATTACTGGACTCACATCTGGAGCAGGTTCCGGTAACTGCGAGGCGGAGCTGAGCGACGAACCCGAAGATGTTGGGTGTGTGTTTAGGGTCAATTGTCGTGCCCGACTTCTTGTCAGCATTGTACTATTGTCCGTGTAACATTTCGCTCTCCGTCTTAAGTCGTTTTTTACTTTGTGAGCCTGTTATAAAATCAGGCTCAAAAAAACATCTCTATAAATGGTGTAGACACTCACAACACAACATTGTTGCATGTTTAAAGTTTAAAAATACTAAAAAAATTACACGGACTAAATTTTTTCGGCCGTCAGCTTGACAGTCGGGCCACAGACAATTATTATTATTATTATTATTATAGGAATAAAAATATATTTGTTGGTAAAAAAAAAAAAAAACAATTTACTGTATATTTTTAATTAACAATTTATAAAGGATAAACCGGAATACGAATAAATTTTTATTTTAAAAACTAATTAAACCACAATACTTAGGTATTAAAATTATTATGATTTTCCGATAACATTAACTTGAATTAAAACAATATATTGTCAAAACTTAACTACAATACGTAACACACTGTCGTCATTATGACATATCGAACATTAGAGAAACTGTCACATTATGTATACATAAGTGAAAGAGACAACGCTTAACAAATAAATTCAAGCTTTTCTAATATTCAAAGTGGTATACTTACGGCTGCGGCGGTACTGTACTATACTTAGTCTGGCCATAAATACGGTTACAATTAAAAATAAACAAAATATTACATTTGAATTTGGAATCTGTCATTTTTATATGATTGTTCATTGAATTTTCTCATTTTGGCGCCAATACATTGTACAATATTTTGCGATATTAAAATAGAGTGGGGTGATAAAGAGAACCGAATCGCTGTGATTGCATTACACAAAGTAGGTATGGAGCCAAATGCAGTTTTTAAAACTCTCCATACGCTTGGTATTAGTAAAATGTTTGTGTGCCGGGCTATTAATATATACAATGAGACCTCCTCTGTTTGTGACAGAAAAAGATCAGGTCGTCCACGTAATGTTCGTACGAAAATGGTGGTCAAAGCAGTAAGGGAAAGAATTCGAAGAAATCCTGTCTGAAAGCAAAAGATTTTATCTCGGGAGATGAAGATAGCACCTAGAACCATGTCGTGTATTTTAAAAGATTACTTAGGACTTGCAGCCTATAATAGACGTACTGGTCATTTCTTAACTGATAATTTAAAAAAGAATAGGGTGGTAAAATCGAAACAACTACTGAAGCGGTACACAAAGGGAGGTCACAGAAAAATTTTGTTTATGGATGAGAAATTTTTTACAATTGAGCAACATTTTAACAAACAAAATGACCGTATTTATGCTCAAAGCTCTAAGGAAGCTTCCCAATTAGTCGACAGAGTGCAACGTGGGCACTATCCGACTTCAGTGATGGTTTGGTGGGTAGCTATGAAGGAGTGATTGAGCCATACTTTTGTGAAAAAGGTATCAAAACATCGGCACAACTGTATCAAGATACCATTCTTGAGAAGGTAGTGAAGCCCCTGAACAACACCATGTTCAATAACCAAGAATGGTCCTTCCAGCAAGACTCGGCGCCGGGTCATAAAGCTCGGTCTACGCAAACTTGGTTGGAAACGAACGTTTCGGACTTCATCAGAGCTGAAGACTGGCCGTCGTCTAGTCCCGATCTTAATCCGCTGGATTATGATTTATGGTCAGTTTTAGAGAGTACGGCTTGCTTTAAACGCCATAATAATTTGAAGTCCCTAAAACAATCCGTACGATTGGCAGTGAAGAATTTTCCCATGGAAAGAGTGCGTGCTTCTATTGATAACTGGCCTCAACGTTTAAAGGACTGTATTGCAGCCAATGGAGACCACTTCGAAAAAACTTTTTATTTTTTTGTTTTATATTTATGTATTAATAAACTAACACACTGTAAAAGTAATAAATGTTATTTGCAATAGAAATTTTTGTTTTCTTTGTTTCAGTATTTATGGCAAGACTAGGTATACAAACTGGAGACGAACATCATCATCTGCTTAGCCTTTTCCCAACTAGGGGGTTGGCTTCCAGTTTTAACCGAATGCAGCTGAATACCAGTACTTTACATGGAGCGAGTGCCTATCTAACCTCTACAACCCAGATACTGGGTAATACGATACCCCTTGATAAGACTGATTGTCAGACTTTCACGCTTCTGACGACCCGTAACGACTCAAGAGATCCACCAATGACAGCCGGGACCTACGGCTTAACGTGTTTTCCGAGGCACGGAAATGGGGACGAAAATACGACAATAAATTAAAACTCTGATAATACTAATGCATAGGAGTATTTTGAAAGTATCAAATAAATCCTAACATCGAAATAAAAAGAAAAAGAAAAATATTTTTTCTAACAAACTAAATAGTAGTGATGGGCCGACTATGGGTTTTGCCAATCTTTGACTAGCTATAGTGATTATACTAATGAATATATGTAAATGACAGATTTTTTCTACGCAGACTAGGGACGTCATAAGATATACGATGTTTAATTTAGTGTCATATTGTCCTCTCCACCTTGTATAGGAGAGGAGTTACTCCCGTGTACAAAGCGATTCAACTAACAATAGGAACGACGTTCGTCAATGACCTCGATCTGTCAACTGAAACTTGAAATATACCTATGGCTTGCAAATACATTTTGTTTATATCCGTTTTTAGTTAAATTTGTTGTTATCTGTTTTTATTATTTGTTTTTGTTATCTCACTGACTTAGCTCCAAATGAGTAAACGAGGTGTTGTTTTGCTAAAACGTCACAATTTATTTATTTATTTAAGATAGGTTTGCTCTTGACTCTAGTCTAGGTCAGAGGTGACAGAGACAAAGTCGACGATGGAGCGAGCTTACCCAGAAGAAGCCTGTTCACTCTCACTTTGAAGAGATCGGGGATGTATGCGTTCGGAAACACTGACGCAGGCAGAGAGTTCCACTCCTTTGCTGTGCGCATCACAAAAGACATTTGGAAGCGCTTAGTGCGAATTGGTGGAATAACAACTAGGTAGGGATGGTAACCTGCAGTGCGTCTAGATGTCCGATGGTAGAAGGGGGCCGGCGGAATGAGGTTGTGGAGTTCTATGGATGGAGTTCTATTCAATATGGCGTAAGGTCATTCCTATACTTAGTTGAATCACATTGTATTTTATAGTATTGCTTAACTGCTTTCACCCATGATTTTCCCTTTCATTGGCACGAGGTTACAGCCGGAAGGCAAGGGTATAGTAACAGGGCTGATTGTCTCAAGTTCGGCGGTGCCCATCATGCAAACAGCAGCCTAACTGCGTAACACACTACCAATCACAATTTGAGTAATTTTGAAGCTTATTGCTAATTCATTGCTTCATATTTATGTTCCAAAAATTTGACTGCTTAACAAAGTAAATAACACAATGAAGGTTGTTGAACTGTCAAAATGAAACCGATTTCCACTGTGTGTTACGCAATTGCCCCGCAGCTATACAGATAATCGAGGTTTACTTGACAATGCACGCTTTGTATACCATTTCTTTTTTGTCACAACTTCACAGGACTTCAATATCTTCATCGTCAATGGCGCTGATTCCCTTGTTCATAAGCAAACTTAATTTAAGCTATTTCCTTCTTTTTCTATCAAATAAAACAAGAAAGGAACAGACATAAATGACAGCTGAAAATTTTAGCTATACTATACCTTCCATACTAACATAGGTGATACGTCAGAATCAGAACGTATCGACTTAAAACACGCCGCAAGGAATATACTAATTTGACATCAGCCGATTTATTCTGTAAAATTCTTACCGAGAAAGCTTAGCTGAAGTGAGCTTGAGTGAGCTGTCAATAGTGTCAATCAGGGTGATGGACTTCACCTTAGTTTTCACGGTGAGACTTTTACAGAATATACCGGCTGTAACTTAATTCTTATCTAACGCCGTCCTTTTCGAGATCTCAATTCTCTCATTTTAGTTTAATTTGTGAACAAGGGAATTGGCGCCATTTCAATTAATTTCATTGATATTTGTTAGTGACCTTAGACGTACAGGGTGGCAGGAACATCGACGCATAACACATACATAGATTCAGTACATCATTCTCGACCAGCAAAATTTCAACGCTGGGGGCGTTGAAATTTTTCGTCGATTATTAAAAAAAAACAGCAGTTTCCTACAAAACTGCAACAACTACGCGGTCAAAATATTTAGAACGGCATTTTTTTTTTCTAATAACGTTGAAATTTTTCGACAATCAATCAATTTTTCGAAAAAATACCTGCATTGATCATACCGGTTTAGGTCCCTGTATTCAGCACATGATTCTAAACCTCCCAGAGCATACATTTTTCGTCGTTTATGAAAAAAAAATCTGCTGTTTCATACAAAAGTGCACCTTCACGGTCAAAATATATGGATCAGCACATTTTTTTTTAATAAGTAACCGCCGAAAAATTTCAACACTCCTGGATCTAGAATCATGTACTTACGGAATCCTTGGTAACAGTATGTGGGTCAATGTACCTTACACCCTGTTTTTAATTAATTGTGTCTCAAGAATCAAGGCTTGACTGGTATTTAGAGTACAGTCCATTGCCTACAAGTTGTACTTTCGGTCGTTCGTGGCCGTTGTGTAGAAACTTGGTCCTAAGAATCATGGTTTCGTCTTCACTAAGAACCACGATTGCGTTGCATTTCTTGTGGTGCGAGGAACACCGCCACCTGTTATGTCGTATAGTCTTGAGTCCTGTTGCTTTGTGAAACGTATAACCGTCAACCATAAGAAGAACTTTCCCTGATATTAAGGTGATGAATTTGGGATCTGCAGAAAATTGGTGCACAATGTTTAGGTTACGAAAAACATCAGAAATTGTTTCAGTTAATGAGGACTAATTAGTAACTATAATTTTATTTTTAATATTGTTTATTTATCATACTTATCTAGATAGAACAATAAAGTACTTAAAATTATTTTGTTTAATACGTTTACGCCACCAGTTTGCTATGACTAATTTAAAGTAATTTAATACAATCTGTATTAAAGGTACTCATTTCAGGAGTCTTGCAATGTAGGTAGAATCGTTTATTGAAGTAGAATTGAGTATTAAATATTAAGTTTTTATAGATATTATTTTCTTTGATAAGGCTGTTTGCCCACCGCACCGTGAACTGGACGTCAACGAGAACGAGATGACGGTGGCGAAGTAGCGACAGAACGTTTACTGCATAACGTCAACCGAGCGCCAGGATCCCGGCCCCCGAATATTCAAAATCGTCGCAACCGTCGCCGTCCGTCCGGCTTTTGTTGTGTATATTGTATCGATGGTCTAGAAGACAAATGTTATAAATGCACCTTTGATAATTTTTCAGGAGAGCAGTTTAAAGAAAGTTGAACGTTTAACACGTTATTCCACAGAAATGTGCAGTGATAGTGTGTTTATTATATTTAACCAATATTTTAGAGTACTTGTTTGTGTTTTTTTTCTAAATCTGCACTTATTACATGTATGATGAAAAAATCGGATGTATCCAATATGCTCTGCAACGCCTACGCTTTCAAAAGTACAAAAGCAGAAGAAGTTGTCGCCGGTTCAACCTAAGCATCCTCCTAATTTGTTTTATTTCTATGAAAACGTGCTTACCTCGCACGACAGCGAGATCAAACTGAGCCGCCGAGTTCGGTGGCGGTGGACAAACGATCGCCGGCAACGGGACGTCACGTTCGGTTCGCATAATCTCGTTTCTCGTTGACGGTCACGGTTCAGTGCGGTGGACAAACAGTGATAGGCTCGCGTTTGACTAACTACTTATTTCACCTGATGGTTAACATAGGGATTCCTTAGACTGCGGTGGCCGCCATATAGCGTCCGCAATTTACCGTCGAACAACGTCACTGAATCGTTATGTATGAAAGTAGGTTGGTGTGTTTTCCTAGAGAGCGTTTTTTTGACACCGTAAAGTCAAACCCCACTGCCATCATTTTCATGACGGCCGGCACTGCGGCCGTTATGTGACGGCCACCGCTCTTCATGGAAACCGTAGCTTAAGCGATGACGCGGTCGACGATGGTGCTCGCTTGCCTAGAAGTAATCTATTAACAGAGGATCGTTTCTCTTATAAAAATATGAACATTAACCGATTCAGTGCAATGACACGACAGGCGGGTCAAAGATGTTTTGTAAAAGGTAGGTTTTTAATAACTTTAATAAATAATTAAGGATAATAGACAAAAGCGGTTCAAATGTTTACCAATGACGATATCTATGTAACTGAGTAGAAATTGCTAAAATTAAGGAGTAACTGATGTATCAATATTTGTGATCTTTTCGAAAACAGTTTAGGCAATACCCCGGGAATCCTGGACAATCAGGGCATCCATATAAAACCGAAACTCTTTTTTTTGAATCCATGGAGCACACTTTACACCTTCTCCTCATGGTCTTTCCATTTTTTTTGGGCAAGTGCACGGGCAAGTGTATTTTGCCCTCGGGCAGAAGCCGAGATAACTCTGGGGCGTTCATTTCAGCTTGAGATTCATCACACTGTGTTTCTGTTTCAGGAATGTACACGCATTTTCGATGCAATCCTAAAAATATAACGTTAGTATAAATTTATTATTGCATGTATTTTTTTATATTTAATAAATATACAAATTTGTCCTATGCGACTTCTTTTTTTTTATTTGAGATAGGTTTGCTCTTGACTCTAGTCTAGGTCAGAGATGACAGAGACAAAGTCGACGATGGAGCGAGCTTACCCAGAAGAAGCCTGTTCACTCTCACTTTGAAGAGATCGGGGTTGTATGCGTTCGGAAACACAGACGCAGGCACAGAGTTCCACTCCTTTGCTGTGCGCATCACAAAAGACATTTGGAAACGCTTAGTGCGAATTGGTGGGATATCAACTAGGTAAGGATGGTAACCTGCAGTGTGTCTAGATGTCCGCTGATAGAAGGGGGCCGGCGGAATGAGGTCGTGGAGTTGTTGAGCACACTCCCCGAAGTATAATCTGTAGAAGACCGTCAAGCAGGAAACCTTGCGGCGATGAGCCAAGCTGTGAAGCTTGGCATCCACCAGTCTTACGTCGCCAATGAGCCTCTTAGCTCTGCGTTCAAGTCAAGCGCGGCAAGTTGGTATTTGGCCGAGCCATCACAAAGGTGGCTGCAATACTCTATGCAGGATCGGACTTGCGCTTTGTAGAGAATTAAAAGCTGTCCAGGCGTAAAGTATCGCTTCACCCTATTTAGGATGCCCAGTTTCCTGGCCGCAGTTTGGGCTTTGTACTCGATGGTGGCTCCGAAGTTGAGACATGAGGTCAACTCGACTATGCGTTGTGTTAGATTAATGTTAAAATTTGTTGTATTAGCTCAATTCTGACACAATTTAGATTTCCATCCACACGCTAAGGAGATGAAGATTAATATTTAATAGACATTTAGAAGATTATTTCTCAGTTAATAAGGAAATATGTATCATTAATATTTAATTTAAAAGCTTTCCTGACTGACGGCTATTTCAACAGCTTCTTTTATGTTGTATCACGAATTATTTGTTAGCCAGCATGAAATACTGAAAATTGGGTATCGAATAATTTTGCGTTTAGATATTATGTGAAAGTAACAGCATTATGTGATGGGCCGACTATGAGTTTTGCCAATCTTTGACTAGCTATAGTGATTATACTAATGAATATATGTAAATGACAGATTTTTTCTACGCAGACTAGGGACGTCATAAGATATACGATGTTTAATTTAGTGTCATATTGTCCTCTCCACCTTGTATAGGAGAGGAGTTACTCCCGTGTACAAAGCGATTCAACTAACAATAGGAACGACGTTCGTCAATGACCTCGATCTGTCAACTGAAACTTGAAATATACCTATGGCTTGCAAAGAAATTTTGTTTATATCCGTTTTTAGTTAAATTTGTTGTTATCTGTTTTTATTATTTGTTTTTGTTATCTCACTGACTTAGCTCCAAATGAGTAAACGAGGTGTTGTTTTGCTAAAACGTCACAATTTATTTATTTATTTAAGATAGGTTTGCTCTTGACTCTAGTCTAGGTCAGAGGTGACAGAGACAAAGTCGACGATGGAGCGAGCTTACCCAGAAGAAGCCTGTTCACTCTCACTTTGAAGAGATCGGGGATGTATGCGTTCGGAAACACTGACGCAGGCAGAGAGTTCCACTCCTTTGCTGTGCGCATCACAAAAGACATTTGGAAGCGCTTAGTGCGAATTGGTGGAATAACAACTAGGTAGGGATGGTAACCTGCAGTGCGTCTAGATGTCCGATGGTAGAAGGGGGCCGGCGGAATGAGGTTGTGGAGTTCTATGGATGGAGTTCTATTCAATATGGCGTAAGGTCATTCCTATACTTAGTTGAATCACATTGTATTTTATAGTATTGCTTAACTGCTTTCACCCATGATTTTCCCTTTCATTGGCACGAGGTTACAGCCGGAAGGCAAGGGTATAGTAACAGGGCTGATTGTCTCAAGTTCGGCGGTGCCCATCATGCAAACAGCAGCCTAACTGCGTAACACACTACCAATCACAATTTGAGTAATTTTGAAGCTTATTGCTAATTCATTGCTTCATATTTATGTTCCAAAAATTTGACTGCTTAACAAAGTAAATAACACAATGAAGGTTGTTGAACTGTCAAAATGAAACCGATTTCCACTGTGTGTTACGCAATTGCCCCGCAGCTATACAGATAATCGAGGTTTACTTGACAATGCACGCTTTGTATACCATTTCTTTTTTGTCACAACTTCACAGGACTTCAATATCTTCATCGTCAATGGCGCTGATTCCCTTGTTCATAAGCAAACTTAATTTAAGCTATTTCCTTCTTTTTCTATCAAATAAAACAAGAAAGGAACAGACATAAATGACAGCTGAAAATTTTAGCTATACTATACCTTCCATACTAACATAGGTGATACGTCAGAATCAGAACGTATCGACTTAAAACACGCCGCAAGGAATATACTAATTTGACATCAGCCGATTTATTCTGTAAAATTCTTACCGAGAAAGCTTAGCTGAAGTGAGCTTGAGTGAGCTGTCAATAGTGTCAATCAGGGTGATGGACTTCACCTTAGTTTTCACGGTGAGACTTTTACAGAATATACCGGCTGTAACTTAATTCTTATCTAACGCCGTCCTTTTCGAGATCTCAATTCTCTCATTTTAGTTTAATTTGTGAACAAGGGAATTGGCGCCATTTCAATTAATTTCATTGATATTTGTTAGTGACCTTAGACGTACAGGGTGGCAGGAACATCGACGCATAACACATACATAGATTCAGTACATCATTCTCGACCAGCAAAATTTCAACGCTGGGGGCGTTGAAATTTTTCGTCGATTATTAAAAAAAAACAGCAGTTTCCTACAAAACTGCAACAACTACGCGGTCAAAATATTTAGAACGGCATTTTTTTTTTCTAATAACGTTGAAATTTTTCGACAATCAATCAATTTTTCGAAAAAATACCTTGATCATACCGGTTTACGTCCCTGTATTCAGCACATGATTCTAAACCTCCCAGAGCATACATTTTTCGTCGTTTATGAAAAAAAAATCTGCTGTTTCATACAAAAGTGCACCTTCACGGTCAAAATATATGGATCAGCACATTTTTTTTTAATAAGTAACCGCCGAAAAATTTCAACACTCCTGGATCTAGAATCATGTACTTACGGAATCCTTGGTAACAGTATGTGGGTCAATGTACCTTACACCCTGTTTTTAATTAATTGTGTCTCAAGAATCAAGGCTTGACTGGTATTTAGAGTACAGTCCATTGCCTACAAGTTGTACTTTCGGTCGTTCGTGGCCGTTGTGTAGAAACTTGGTCCTAAGAATCATGGTTTCGTCTTCACTAAGAACCACGATTGCGTTGCATTTCTTGTGGTGCGAGGAACACCGCCACCTGTTATGTCGTATAGTCTTGAGTCCTGTTGCTTTGTGAAACGTATAACCGTCAACCATAAGAAGAACTTTCCCTGATATTAAGGTGATGAATTTGGGATCTGCAGAAAATTGGTGCACAATGTTTAGGTTACGAAAAACATCAGAAATTGTTTCAGTTAATGAGGACTAATTAGTAACTATAATTTTATTTTTAATATTGTTTATTTATCATACTTATCTAGATAGAACAATAAAGTACTTAAAATTATTTTGTTCAATACGTTTACGCCACCAGTTTGTTATGTATGAATAATTTAAAGTAATTTAATAAAATCTGTATTAAAGGTACTCATTTCAGGAGTCTTGCAATGTAGGTAGAATCGTTTATTGAAGTAGAATTGAGTATTAAATATTGAGTTTTTATAGATATTATTTTCTTTGATAAGGCTGTTTGCCCACCGCACCGTGAACTGGACGTCAACGAGAACGAGATGACGGCGGCGAAGTAGCGACAGAACGTTTACTGCATAACGTCAACCGAGCGCCAGGATCCCGGCCACCGAATATTCAAAATCGTCGCGACCGTCGCCGTCCATCCGGCTTTTGTTTTGTATATTATATCGATGGTCTAGAAGACAAATGTTATAAATGCACCTTTGATAATTTTTCAGGAGAGCAGTTTAAAGAAAGTTGAACGTTTAACACGTTATTCCACAGAAATGTGCAGTGATAGTGTGTTTATTATATTTAACCAATATTTTAGAGTACTTGTTTGTGTTTTTTTTTTTCTAAATCTGCACTTATTACTTGTATGATGAAAAAATCGGATGTATCCAAAATGCTCTGCAACGCCTACGCTTTCGAAAGTACAAAAGCAGAAGAAGTTATCGCCTATTCAACCTAAGCATCCTCCTAATTTGTTTTATTTCTATGAAAACGTGCTTACCTCGCACGACAGCGAGATCAAACTGAGCCGCCGAGTTCGGCCGCGGTGGACAAACGATCGCCGGCAACGGGACGTCACGTTCGGTTCAAATAATCTCGTTTCTCGTTGACATCCCGTTCACGGTGTGGTGGACAAACAGTGATAGGCTCGCGTTTGACTAACTACTTATTTCACCTGATGGTTAAGATAGAGATTCCTTAGACTGCGGTGGCCGCCATATAGCGTCCGCAATTTACCGTCGAACGACGTCACTGAATCGTTATGTATGAAAGTAGGTTGGTGTGTTTTCCTAGAGAGCGTTTTTTTGACACCGTAAAGTCAAACCCCGCTGCCATCATTTTCATGACGGCCGTCACTGCGGCCGTTATGTGACGGCTACCGCTCTTCTTGGAAACCGTAGCTTAAGTGATGACGCGGTCGACGATGGTGCTCGCTTGCTTTGAAGTAATCTATTGGCAGAGGATCGTTTCTCTTATAGAAATATGAACATTAACCGATTCAGTGCAATGACACGACAGGCGGGTCAAAGATGTTTTATAAAAGGTAGGTTTTTAATAACTTTAATAAATAATTAAGGATAATAGACAAAAGCGGTTCAAATGTTTACCAATGACGATATCTATGTAACTGAGTAGAAATTGCTGAAATTAAGGAGTAACTGATGTATCAATATTTGTGATCTTTTCGAAAACAGTTTAGGCAGTACCCCGGGAATCCTGGACAATCAGGGCATCCATATAAAACCGAAACTCTTTTTTTTGAATCCATGAAGCACACTTTACACCTTCTCCTCATGGTCTGTCCATTTTTTTTGGGCAAGTGCACGGGCAAGTGTATTTTGCCCTCGGGCAGAAGCCGAGAAAACTCTGGAGCGTTCATTTCAGCTTGAGATTCATCACACTGTGTTTCTGTTTCAGGAATGTACACGCATTTTCGATGCAATCCTAAAAATATAACGTTAGTATAAATTTATTATTGCATGTATTTTTTTATATTCAATAAATATATAATTTTGTCCTATGCGACTATGCGTTGTGTTCATGTTAAAATTTGTTGTATCAGCTCAATTCTGACACAATTTAGATTTCCATCCACACGCTAAGGAGATGAAGATTAATATTTAATAGACATTTAGAAGCTTATTTCTCAGTTAATAAGGAAATATGTATCATTAATTTAATTTAAAAGCTTTCCTGACTGACGGCTATTTCAACAGCTTCTTTGATGTTGTATCACGAATTATTTGTTAGCCACCACCGACATATTAACAAGTTTGTTAAAAAAGCTGCCACACTGAATCGATCAACTCCGAAACCCTCATCAGATTTCCTTACAGTGAGCAACGAAAGTTGGTTGACACAAATTTTTTTAAACATCTCTCTCAACGCGATATTTAAAAAAATGGCAGGGTGCAGGTAGGTAAATTTGATAATAACACAAATTCTTGACTGCATAAAATACTGAAAATTGGGTATCGAATAATTTTGCGTTTAGATATTATGTAAAAGTAACAGCATTAACCGAAATTAGTTGCTGACCATACCAAGCTAACGACGAAAGAGTCAGTCAAAATTTAATAACTTACATACTTATAACATATACTAGACACATATGGGAGTATCAGCTGGTCCCTAAATTTTGCCAAGTTATGCGAACATAACTGTAGGGAACAGCAGATTTTTTTTTCGCGATTTCAGGTTTGGTTCCATAGTAAAAGTTGTTCATAATGATGAGTACAATGACCCCTTAAGAGGTTGTGCGTTATTTAAATTATACCTTGTTTATCATTCAGATAAGAGATATAAATAATATCCCTTAGTAACAAGGTTGAAAAGTGGTCGACCAGGAACGTTCGCCTAGGTACAAACTGTGTCAATGGATTACGTTTTCATAATAAGTTTACATTTAAAATGTAGCATATCGTCCATTTCTAAGAAACTTTAATATTGGTTTATTATGTCCATTATGCATGAGGTGTGACCTGATGATATAGGTTTCATCTTCGTTAAGTACCGCATAAGCCCGGCAGTCTACAGCCCCGTAAGCCGAGCACTTCCATCTGTTGTGTACCACGCTAGCATTGGTCGCCTTACAGAATGTATAGCCGTCCACCTTGAGAAGGACTCTGCCTGATAGCAAAGTGATGAGCCTGCGTTCTGCGTCTGAAAGAAGTCGAGATGTTTAATATCTAGTCTTGGTTATGTGGTCAAAAGGACCAGTTTTGATTGGCACGTTTTGAAGTCTCTTACAATCTTTGATGTAATTTAATTTGTTAAGTAAATTAGGCGCTGTTTTCCTTGGATAGCATATATATATTTCTTTGGTAATAATAATTAGTACTTAGCTTTTACTAGCAAGTATTTTACGGGGTGAAATTAAATTTGCTAGCGAAACTCCCTAGACGTGATGGGTATCGATATGTAATTACGATAACCAACAAAAAATAATCTCTTTTTTAGGGTTCCATACCTCAAAAGGAAAAACGGAACCCTTATACGATCACTCGTGTGTCTATCAGTCGTTCACAGACAATTTGCTCCGAATCTAATGGATCGATTAAGTTGAAATTTGGTACACATATGAATTTTTGTGACCCAAACACGGACGTGTAACGTAAATAAATGAATTTGGAATATGGGGATCACTTTTGGGTATTGAGGGCAAATAAGAAAATTATAAAAAAAAAGTTTTGCAAACTGTACCGTGTGTCATATTAAATGAAAGAGCTTACTGTGGGGGTCTCGAATCGTTTTTTTTTATAATTTTAAAATAAATTTTTATAGTTATTTAAGAAAATAGATGAAAATTGGCACCACCGCCACCACCACAGTTACCGCCACTTATCTCCGAAACTACTGAGCCTAAAGTTTTGAAAAAATACAGAAAATGGTTATATTATTTATAGATTACGGGAAAACCTATAAGGAGTCTATGGTCTTAAAATAACACGGTAAATCTCTAAATATTGTGCGTACAATTTAAATTTTAAAAAAAAATTGCCCGTGGGCATAATGGGCATCCATTTTCCACGTGGATGACTAAGGTCCAAAAGGACAGATGGGACTTACGGAAAATGACGCACAAGACCGTAATAAATGACGTCGCATGATTGGGAAAGCCGACCCCGCGTAACGGGAAAAGGCGAGGCCAAAAAATCTTACATTTGCACTTGGAATGTATGGGAGAACATGTTTTTCAACTACAATGTTAAGTTTATTCATGGAATAATTCTGTCTCTTCATTCTCCATCCCAACTACGGAACCCCACATTGTGCTTGGTCCGACACGCACTTGGCCGGTTTTCCAAATAACTACAGCTTACTTCGGGGTCAACAGCCGCTGGTAGAATAGTTACTTTAATTTATGAGTTAAGAAAATCATTTGTTTTTTTGTTTTATCGTCATTAGATATCGATACCCATCACATTTGCGGAGTTTCGCTAGCTAATTTACATTGGTAATTTGATCCTGTATTTTATCACTGTATTAAGAAAAGTGATCAGTAGTCTGTATGCGTTGAGTTATGTACTCATGAATAATAAGCCTCCAAACACAACCCTGATTCCATAAAAAACTAAGGATGTAAGTCCTACAACGTGTAATTTAAATAACTGAATACCTCTTAAGGAGTCATTGTACTCATCATTATGAACAACTTCTATTACGGGACCAATCCTGAAAACGACAAAAAACAAATCTGCAGTTGCATTTGTATTGTAAGTACCTACAAGTCGATGTATGGAACAGCTGATTTTTATAAAGACCATTTTCTTTTTAAAGGAGTCTTATTAAAAATATTATGACGTATCTGTTACAGGTACTACCTACCTACTTAAGACCAATACACGATAACAAGCATAACCTATCATCACGCCTGTAATCCCCCAAGGGTTAGGCAGACGTGTAGGTTACTATAGTAGGTACACCCACATGTCGCTGGTTATGTTTCAAGTCCCATGTAATAGGGGGCGAGCCTCTTGCCATCACACATAACACACGATAACGTATATTGAAAGCGTTTTGATTACTGAAAACGGTGACAAAATTAATCTATCTATCTTTTCTTATGATGAAGCTAAAGAGTTTGTTTGTATGAACGCGCTAATCTCTGGAACTACCAATCGGATTTGAAAAGTTCTTTTCGCATTTGATAGCCCAATTTTTGAGGAAGGCTATAGGCTATTTTAACATCACGCTACGACCCTTAGGAGCCGAGCAGAAAGAAAAAAGTCAGAAAGAACGCTAAGCGAAAACGAAGTAATAACGCGGGTGGGCGATAGGATGCGACGCGGTGGGTCGGGGGCCGAACACGAGAACGAAGTGGCGGGCAGAAGCTAGTTAAGTATATATTTTTTATTTTCCTTGACAATCCTGACGGAGTTGGTTTTCCATAAATCTCTGAAAATATAGAAAACCATGGAAGCGATGCTTGTCAATGTTCAAAAAAGCAGTCATAAAAACTCTGACCTTATATTAGATTTATTATAAACTTTATTGCAAAAACGATGCTGTATAAAATAATACTTACTTAACAATAACATTTAAACACAGTTTTACAAAAATATCAATCTGTTAAAATAACGACAGTTTCTTCATAACTATGTATTAAAAATACTTTAATATTATGTAAATATTTATTCGTTTTATGTGTAAACTAAGTAATAGATTAACGAACAATAATGTGAATATATTTTTTTTGTTTTTAATATTATTATATTTTATGTTACGTTTATAGACATCATGTTTTTTACGTATACTTTGAAAAAAATAGCTTGAAGTTGTGGAAACAATAATAATATAACTTAATAATAGCAATAAGTATAAATATAAACCGTTAAAACTAACATGGAATATTGGACACTTGAAAAAAATATTATTACCATTTTGATTTGGAAAGGAAATAATGTTATCTTAATTCTTACATTTCGTATACTACTTATCTAATAATATTTGTTCATTACCATGATAAACAGAAAAATATTCAACGTGGTAAAGAAATAATTAGTTTCCTTATTTGTATTTTAAATTTGTAATGTATTAAATTTAGGTTAGTCTATATCACATTAATGAAGGCGATAAAGAAACGAATATTATTAAACTCCTCTTTAACTGCATACCAACACAGGGTGTATCTTGAACAATCAGACAGATTTACAGCAATAAAAAATTATGTTAGAATAATCCTATTCTGACACAGAGAAATATGTATATAAAATTCTAAAACGTCTGAAGACTAAGTGATCGTAGCAGTGTGTGCTACGCCGTAGCAGAGTGCGTAGCGTCTAGCGTAGCGAGAGCGTCTATACTCCGCGCGGCTTTTCTCCTTTTGAACTACGCGAGATGAATATTTGAAATAAACATAATTGGGTTTATTTATAAACGTTGCTTAAAATTAAGAGACGTTTAAACGTCAAAAATGTATGGATAAACAGTCACTAATCATTACCTAACTTTAAGCAACGTTTAAAAAATTAAATAAAACCAACTATATACATTACAATTACCATTTACAATAATACAACTTGTATAATAAATATGTTATCCTTCGCCTTCTTCCTTCGTTCTCCTTCACCGTTTTGAGAGCAGCGGTGATGAAATAATTTACATAATAACAACACATAATAATAATTTACATTTAAGCGCCTGTCAGGGTTCGAACTTACCACCTACAACTCGTAAGTCACCACTGCTCTCTGATAAATTTGGTTTCGTAAAAAAATATTTGCTTTAGCGCTATTACCTAAGAAGAAAATTAAAGAATACCTGTGTATGGACCGAACGCCAATGACCACGTTTCCTCTAAAAAGTCGACTATACTTCTGGTCTAACAACTAACTAGTTTTAACAAAATATCCATTAGACGTGAAGGTAAAAGATGGTGGAGTATGAGTGTGGTTATTATCGTACTTGAGCATTTCGTTGTTCTTCGACATATGAACGTAAGCAGGGCAGTGCTTCGACAGTCGGTTCCCGCAAGCAAACCTACTGCCACCATTCCGGATTTTCGCGTTCTTGCTGAAGACGAATCCATCGACTAGAAGATATACAGTCCCCAAACTAGTCGTTACGAATCTCGCTGAAATATAAAAGGTTTGAGAAGCAATTAGGTAAATGTTGAAAATGAAAATATAATCCCGCTTTTGCAGAGAGAATACTCAGTCATTACTTAAACATAATCAATGATTAACTTGAAATGAAAAGCATTTATTGGAACGTTGTCAGTCAAAGTATGACCGATCGTGAAATTGAGAACATTTTAATATTTTGTCAACATGTACAACATGTACTAAAAATTATAATAAACTGTTCCACCGAACCGCACTTTACTAAATTTTGTTTCATTGCTGTTAGTGGAAGTGCTCAGGTGCTGTTCGGTCAAGTGCTGTTGAAATCGGTGCTATGAGTGGAATACCTGAGGTGGCCCAGGTGGTAACGGCCGCGACTTACGAGTTTGTAGGTCGTGGGTTCGAACTCAGACAGGCGCTTTACTTTGTGTTAGTTATTTCATAATTACTGCTCTCAAAACGGTGAAGGAAAACATCGTGAGGAAACCGGCATGTCCTAGTACCAAAAATTCGAAGATATGTGACATCTACCAACCCGCACTGGGCCCGCGTGGTGGATTACGGCCCACTCCCTCTCACAGAGAGGAGGCCTGTGTCCCAGCAGTGGGAACATTATAGACTGATTATGCTTTGTACTAAGATAATAATGTTGGTCAATTAAAATTAATACTTAATTGATTATTTTTAAGAAACGCCACTGAGTGCGGCATTTTGTTTCCTATTCATTCAGTTAGTGGTGCCTTGTTGTGGTTGGTAGGTGAAGGTTGTACTATAACGGCCGAACCCAATAACCTATTTTCAGTAAAAGACAGATCGCTATTGATGGTAGATACAGAGGTGAAGCGCGCTAACCACTCCATTCCTACCGGCTTCCCTTTGGAGGATTGAAAGAGTAACTTCATCTACCACCATTGAAAAATAGCACATTCAGTAATGTCTACGACTGCCAAATAATATATAATTCCAACAACAACACAAATTGTTCTAAATAAGCCGGTGCCACAACGTGATAATCGTATTTGTATAACTGAACAATTTCTTCTTCGGCGTCCCTCCTACAAAATGTCAAGCCTCGCCACTGGTAGATAGTATAATTCTATCTGTCCTTATGTCAGGCCGGTAATCTCTTGTAGAGTACTGGGACGTTAAAACCATAGATAGATAGGTTTTCTATCTCCAGTATGCCAAAACTGGTGATCGATAGGTTATTCGGGTTCGGCCATAATTAAAATTATTATAATAATTGCACCGACATGTTTTAAAAGTTTATAGATAGGTAGGTATGGTTCGTTGATGTTGGTACAAAGTAGGATAAAAAAGAAAGATGAACAATGTAAATACATTTATGAATTATAAAAGTAGGGAAAGATATTTTAAGTGATACAATTTTGTATGTTACGACCTCCAATTTCTTAAATTAGGTACCTAATTCTTTAGGACTGTTCACTATGACACAAGTTAACAGTAGGTAAGATGAATTGACTGATTATAGGAAACTTTACCTGCCTACCTACAGACTATGTTATGAAAATAAAACATCCTAATAATGACATATAGAATGATTATTAGGTGAACTAGATGAGGCCGGAGTCCTATCTGACTACTCTGAGAAGAAAGGCCGAAAAACTGAGAGCACAAACTCAGAGGTCACAGTCTCTTTTAAAGTCCAGACATAATCTTGGTTATATCATATCAAGACCATGTAGATTGGTTTGTCTTTAGAGGAAAGAACCACACAAATTTGAGTGGACCTATCCAGCCAGTGCACGCATTTGTCAGTAATCGTGCAGCTCAACTCAGAACTTAAGGAGCTCAACGACACGACGGAAAACCGATTGCCTGTAGCATGCTAAGTACGCGTGCATAGAACGGAACACTCCAAATACTTGAATGGGTAAGAACCCATCTGGGCAAGTGTCAAAATGGTATTTAATTGCGGTGTACTTTTTGATTTCCTGTATTGACGTCCAAACACAGTTATCGCGAAATGCCATCCATCGTCATGTGATCGTCATGAAAATCAGAAACGTCGTTAACAACCTATTCGAATATTTGGATGGAGAGTAGTTAAAATATTTTTTGTAAAGCTTCTGGCCGCGACTTCGTTCGTGTGAAGTTTCTCGTTTTAACATGAAACAATATCCTATGGCACTCATTCTATTGTCAAAACATTAGTAAAACAACCTTTGTAAAGATTTTAAAATAAAACTGGTAGGTAAAATAGTAAAAGAGTTACCGTGGCCGGGCACAGGCAACTGAAGGAACACGGGTGGGTTTTAGTCAGTCTGACACGCCCTCCCGGTCCGCCCAGAGCGGGAATAGAAATTTGATGATTTCCCACCCAAAAAAAAAAGGTAAAACAGTAAGCACCTAAGCATATGTTTTACATAACATATAAAAACGAACCACTGTATTAAGTCAAAGTCAAATCGTTTATTTCAAATAGGCACATAAAAGCCACTTTTGAACGTCAAAGATTAACAAGAAGGCAACGGTGCGGTTTAAAAGAAGATGTAGTGACGAAAATTGAAAAGAGTATGCTTAGATGGTTTGGTCATGTTGAGAGGATGAATGAAAGTCGACTAACAAAAGGTATTTATTACGGCAGATGTGAGTGGAAACGCCGGAAGGGGACGCCCTAGGAAGACATATAGTGATCTTATTGGTGATGTTCTTCAGAAAGGTCAGGTGCGTAGTACTCGCAACCGGCGTGCGTGTATGACCAAATGTATGAATGTAAACGAGGCAAAAGGAGTATGTAAGGATCGTAGCAGGTGGCGTTCTGTAGTTTCTGCCTACCCCCATGGAAAGAAGGCGTGAGTTTATGTATGTATGTATGTAAGTAGATTAACAAAGAAACTTTTTGAAAAAAAAAAAAAAACAACTGACCTACAAAAAAAACACTACAAAGTGAAAAATAACTTTTATTTCGGAAGTCGGTGTCTTTGGATCTGTATCTTCCGAAATCAAAGTTATTTTTCACTTTGTAGTGTTTTTTTTGGAGGTCGGTTGTTTTTTTTGTAAAAAGTTTTTTATTTTTCACTTTTTAGTGGGTCGGTTTTTAATTTATCTAAGTTACGTTATGACGTCTGATCACACCTTTTACAAATCATTGCTTTTCCCGATGCAGGGACGTTAATTGTTCAGGAGTTCTCCTGGTACTTCACCATCAGCTCCACTTCACCATATAAATTGTGACGAGCTTATATTGCTTAGCAATAATTTTAAAGTAATCGAATCGCAACCCGTGAAATACTTATTATTGAGTTGTTCCGGTGGCCATCTTATCATCTGTGGTATTCGTCATCAGTTCCACTTCACCAAATGGTGCTTTCCGAGGGCAAATACACAAGTTACTATAAAAAATACCCAAATCGCTATAGGTGTGCCTATAATATTTGCTGAGTTCCCTCGATTTCTCCAGGATCCTATCATCAGATCCTGACCTGATGACTATGGGGCCACCTGGAGACTACACCCTTTCAAATTTTTCAAATCAGTCCAGTCGCCTTCGCGTAATCGGGGAACACGCTTAAAAAAAAAATTCCGACGAACTAAGAACCTCCTCCTTTTTTGAAGTCGGTTAAAATAATTTATAGCCAAAGCGCATTTGATGACAATTCCAATGAGCCCAATCACGGCTAGGAAACATTGTTTTATTACGGAGTTCCGGTGCCTACCTTCCGGCTTCATCATCAGATCAGTTCGATGGTACCATTTTTATCAGCACTATTTATTTAAATTGGCTTCGTCATTGTCGCTTAACAATCTTAGTCGAGATATCTTATCACCACCCGTGAAATACTTATCATTGAGGAGTTCCCGTGGCCATCTGTGGTCTTCTCCATCAGTTCCACTTCACCAAATGATACTTTTGGAATGCTTGACTTGTTGTTGAAAATATCAAAATCACTATGTGTTTGCCTATAATATTTGAGGAGTTCCCTCAATTCCTCATGGATCCTGTCATCAGAACTGGATTTTGATAAAAATGGGACCAATCTGGAAGTATGTTCTTTCAAATAAAAAAAAAAAATTCCAAATCGGTTCATAAATGACATTAAAAAAAAAACGTACAACCAAATTGATAACCTCCTCCTTTTTTTGAAGTCGGTTAAAAATAGAATTGATTCTAGTGGTATTTTACGTATATATTATCCCAGTAGCCACGATTCTATTGCCATCTGCCCTTGCTCATGAGAAGAACTCCCTGTTTCATCAGGACAGCAAAAGTTTAGCCAGACTTCTTCCACACATCTCTATTAGCCCTTATCTCAGTAGTCACACTCTTTCTAGCATATCATATTCCACACAGTCCGTCGCTAATTCGGTCTTCCACCTTAATAATAGCCATCATCAAAACTTTCCCATTCATTCATTACATTCACACTCAAAACATTCTTCACGACATGTTCCTCTTTCGTCCGCATCACGTGTCTCTGATGGCAATCACGAAGGCTGCTATAATGGACGGTACTCACCGCAAGCATTCACTTCACGAATTGCATAAAACCATAATAATTGTTCACCAAATGTGATTGTACAGTGTAATGTCGTGATGGTCCAGTAGTTATGGCCTCGCCTCTCATATACGATTGTGGGGTCAAATCCGGGCAAGTACCAATGTGACTTTTCAATTCCTATGTACTTTCTGTGTTTATCTTGGATATTACTGACATATGTGAAGGAAAACATCGTGCATCGTGAGGAAACATAAGTAAGTAATATAATTTTGAAATCGCCAACCCGTCTTGATCAAGCGTGGTGATCAATCGTCGAGCCTTCTTTGCATGAGAAGAGGCCTTTGCCTTGCAGTGGGACAATAACAGACTGGCACTATAAATGTGATGGAACAAACTTTTGTTCCCGTCATAATTACCTGATTTGGCTTCGTCTGACTTTTTAGAGTACAGCAGTTCTGCACCCAAATATTGCTAACGGGACCTAGTTACAAAACCAATACTATCTAACAAGGCTGTAGGTATCTAAAGAGTCGCAATAGCTAGCAAGTTAAAAATAACGATCATTTTTTATTTTTTATTTAATACCCTTTTATTGAGTGCAATAAAAAATCTTGAATATCTTATATATTTTGTCCGTATCATTATAAACATATTTCAATTACAAATATAATAATTATTACCATCAATATGTTAATTATAAATATATATATACAGGGTGTAAGGAACAGCCCTCCGCAAACTAACAAGGTGCATTCAGCTTCTTATTTTGAATCATATATTCCACCGAAAATATTCTCAGAAAAATTTTCATATTTTTTATCGTATTTTCAGTTACTATTCCTTTATACCAATGTAAAATTACGTTCTCTGCACGCAGCGCTCCATTTATGTAAATAAAATAGCTAAAATAAAAAAAACAGCAATGCATGTTGAAATACTCGGCGGCCGAAGGCTCGCTGGCTGCCGTTCGCTACACGCGTTTTGCCACGGTAACGATACATTGCGTGTGAGGTAATAAAATAAATCAAATTTATTGGATTCCCATAACGTTCCTGAAATAATTTAATGTACCGGGCATCTTAGTATGATATACTGAATTCACCCCATCAGTCTGCGGAGGGCTGTCCCTTACAACCTGTATACAAATATTCTACCTACATATTATACATTACTTTTGGATAGCTAGCTGCAAAACACGTTTTTAATAGCGACCGTGGCCATCCTCGTATATATAAGAGGTTCGTGATCATGGTAGGTGTCATGCTTGACGATGAGGTTATCATCGCTGACGTGGACGTATGCCCTGCATGGCTTGGTCGTGGCACAAGAGCATGCGTACCTGGTAACACCGTGCTTGTTAGTGTAGACATTGGAGAAACTGTAGCCGTTGAACAGTAGCAGGTTATTTCTACGGTCCAAAATTATATATTGTCCTGTAATTTTATAAACACACATTTTACTAAGGGGGCTGATGTGAGCGGGGACGCCCTAGAAGGACATTAAATAGTTTATTGGTGATGTTCCTCAGAAAGGTCAGGTGGGTATGAACGTAAACGAAGCAAACGGAGTATGTAAGGATCTTAGCAGGTTATAAATAGATAGCAGGTTTGGCCAGACAATTCATGAAATTTGCAATTTGCACCGCGGTGATGTACAACGGTGCATCATTGCAACGGCAACGGCACAAAACCATAATTGTTCATCAAACGTGTTTCACCAAAGGTACACTCACCTGATTTGGCCTCATCTGAGTTTTTAGGGTTCCGCACCTAAAGATTGCTAACGGGACCCTGTTAGAAAACCAATGCCGTATGTCTGTCACAGGGCTGTATCGTTTATGAACCGTAATATATAGCTAGTAAGGAGCAAATATATTAAGTAATCATAGTTTTGGACTTTTATTTATATACATATTTAATTACCATATTTTTTTTGCGAGTGACTGCAAGTAAAATTTTCTTCAAAATCAGTGTCGTAATAGAAGACATGGTAACGTCCACATATTATTTCAATTTGTAGAAAGATTAATCCTCAGACAAAGATAACATATTTATTCGTAGGATATGGTACAAGGTTGGCAAATAAAAGCATGTTCGGGACACATGCGCCGCTAGAAGCGGCATATGAATATTTACAATTCACATAAACTACCGTCCAAAAGTTTGGAAGCAGCAAGGTAAAATCAAATAAAACAAAACAGTCATTTCAATTTTAATGTATTGATAAAAAAATTAAAATATAAACAAAAGCGAATTTAAGCAGAACAAAAATTTTACATACAATATAAAATTAAATTTTAGCTTCATCAGTGTCCTCCTTTTTCCTTTATTAGCTTCTCGCATATTCTAGACATTCTATTAATTAATTTATTAAAATAATGTTCGTCTAATTTGTTCCATTCGCTCTCTAATAGTTTCCACAAATGTTCTGAGCTCGTAGGAGAACGATTTTTCACCCTTCTATCGAGTTCATCCCAAACAAGCTCAATGGGAGAAAGATCAGGTGATTGAGATGGCCATTGCATGATGTTTAAGATTTTTTCATCTTTTTTCTAGTTCAAAAAGGTCTGGTACAGTTTAGAAGAATGGTTAGGATCATTATCCTGTTGGAAAATGAATCCAGGACCAATTAGATTTAGTCCACTGGGTACGGCGGAATTTTGGAGAATTTGCAAGTAACCTTCCTTGATTAGTTTTCCAGTTATCCTCACAAGATTTCCGGGTTTATTGTTGCCAAAATACCCCCAAACTATGACATTACCTCCACCATGTTTGATAGTAGGCACAGTACATGCCTCTGAAGCCCTCTCTTTTTTTGATCGGCGGGCGTACAAATACACGTCTATTGGATCCGAAAATCTGAAACTTTGATTCGTCACTTCAAAGGACATTTGCCCATTGCTCTAATGTCCAGTTTTGGTGCGCTTTTGCCCATTCTAGTCTATTTTTCTTATGTTGAATTGAAAACTACTTTGATGAAGCTAAAATTTAATTTAATTTTATATTGTATGTAAAATTTTTATTCTGCTTAAATTAGTTTTTGTTTATATTTTAATTTTATATCAATACATTGAAATTGAAATGACTTTGTTTTGTTTTATTTGATTTTACCTTGCTGCTTCCAAACTTTTGGACGGAAGTGTAAATATGAACACATAAAATCTAGCTTATACTACTTATAAGTACTCTAATAGACATACGATACGTATACCTAGCAATATACAATACAATCATTAATATTCACATACATAATGTTGTTCAATTGGTCTGTGGTCACACTGTATTATTCATGGGACCTTTACCAAATACCATTTTGCTCACCGTATCTTTTGGTACTTTAAAGTACCGACCGTTACTCAACTGCGCATATTTGAGAGGTTCGTGATTATGTGTGCTGTCATACCGTATGATGACGTCATCAGTGTCTATATTGACGTAAGCCTTGCATCTCTTGGTGGAGGCGAAGGAACACTTGTACCTGGCACCACCGATGTTGGTAGTGCCGCCTTTCGAGAAGCTATGGCCATTGAACAGTAGCAGCTTTTGTCCTCGTTCCAGAGTTATGTATTTTGCTGTAATTAGACAGAGTGTAAGAGTGAAGAAGACATTATTGACGACTTTCGGACTTCATATGTAGGTACACCTGTAGGAAGATCATTGGCATCCTTGTTCCTCCCACTGCTGAGTACAGGCCTCCTCCCTTTTGTGCAATGCTTCCCTAGTCTGTACAAGTCTCATCCAGGGGGTCTACTCCGAAGCGTAAATCCGAAGTATCGGCCGAATGTTCGGACGTTTCCTAATACACTTTTTTCTATTTCGTTCGTTTGATTCGAATGCGACCAAACGTCAAAACGAAGTTCGGTCGGATCCGAACCGACCGAACGAAATATAAAAATGAAAGAAAGAAAATAAATTGATTTGATCTAGGTTAAGGCACACAATATTCACACGAACACAAAAACAGAAAAAAAAGAACGAAGTGTATCAGAAAACGTCCGAACATTCTGCCGATACTTCGGATTTACGATTCGGAGTAGACCCCCTGGATAAGACTCGCACACACCAGGGAAGCATGGCACAAAAGGGTGGAGGCCTATACTCAGCAGTGGGTGAAACAAGGATGCCAATTATGATGATGTAGGTACAACAAACAACTTCTGAAAAGGGAAACTTTATGTCATTTTCAAAGACCTATCAACGGAACAGCGGCGAGGTGTGATCTTTTGTAAGAGAGAAGCCGAACAGTAAAGTAAGAAATAATTTATTAACATAAAAATAAAATTCTTTCCTTTACTGAATTTAACAATATCTATCGTCAAATAGCAGAACCAAAAAGACGATATCACTACACAAACAAAAATTTCAATGTTTTAGAGAAATAAACTCAACTAAATTAGGTAATATCATTCTAAAATTATTATAGGAGCTTAAATAATCGAATACAATTCAGTTGAACTGGTGAAAACTAAATAAAATGCATTCCAGTATGTAAACGGAAAATTACAAACAAACAAAATAAAAACCCTGGTTGGATTACTAAAGGAATAAAAAAATCATGCGAAACAAAGCGAGCATTTATGTAGGTATTACAAATTCAGAACATCAAGTTACAAAATTAATTACAGAAAATACAATAAACAATTTAAAAAATATATATATGCAGCACAGAAACTATTCAATGTAAAATATATTAAAAAATTAAAGAATATTTGTAAAGCTTGTTGGACATTAATAAAAAATAATACAATGACAAATTCTAATAATGATAAAAAATTGATCACAAAAATAAATATGACCGCCGGTAATAATAGAAAAGCATTCTACGATATGACATCACCATTTAAATTCACCACCCAACGACAGTTTCTGCATTTATCCTGTTAGTGACGATGAAACATTTAAAATGATACAGACATTAAACAATACTTCTTCTGTGGAGATATGATGCGATCCTGACACATATCATAAAACACACTGCAGATTTGATTACACCAATATTAACGTACCTTATTAATAGGTCATTCTCTCCGGGTACCTTCCCGGATAAATTAAAAACCACCGTTATTAAACCGATTTGAAAAAAAGGTGACGTAACGGATATAAACAATTATAGGTCAGTCGCCTTAATACTAGTTTTATCTAAGGTATTTGAGAAGATAATGCATTCTCGTATGACCCAATTCTTTACTAAACATAAAATACTAAAAACCGAACAAAATGGATTCCAAAAAGGCAAATCGACAACTTTAGCAGCTTTGAAATTACTGTCAAAAATTACTGAGAAGGTAGATAAATATACACGTACCTGCACTGTTTTTCGATATGAGCAAGGCCTTCGACTTTGTTGACCACAATATTCTGCGCAATAAATGTGAACTGTACGGTTTTCGCGGGCTAGCATTGAGGTGGATGCAAAGCTATCTTTCAAATAGGACTCAATATACAGCGATTTCCGAAATAAATTCAAATAAAGAAGAAATATTATGTAAGTCTAGCATTAGGAGCAACAGTACAGAAGTGCCGCAAGGTATACAGGGTCGTTCTTTCTGTTATACAGGATGTAAGGGACAGCCTTCCGCAGACTGATGGGGTGAATTCAGTATATCATACTAAGATGACCACGAAATTATTTCAGGAACGTTATGGGAATCCAATAAACCTGATTTGTTTTATTACCTCACACGCAATGTATCGTTAACGTGGCAAAACGCGCGTAGCGAACGGCAGCGCAGCGAGCCTTCGGCCGCCGAGTATTTCAACATCCATTGCCGATTTTATGATTTTAGCTGTTTTATTTACATAATGGAGTGCTGCGTACGGATAACGTAATTTTACATTGAAATAAAGAAATAGTAACTGAAAATATGATAAAAAAATGAACATTTTCTTGAGAATATTTTCGGTGGTATATGACTCAAAATAAGGGGCTGAATGCACCCTGTTAGTTAACGACCCACCAAATGTGACTAAGCATTTCTACTCACTGTTTGCAGATGATAATACGGTGGTTATCACGGAGAATAAAATGCTTAATTATAATACAGATATTAATGATGCGGTTAATGCTATCATAACATGGCTCAATAATAATAACTTAAAAGTAAACATAGATAAAACCTCCTTCGTTCAGTTCTACAACAGAAAATCAAATTCTGACCTTATGATTACTTACTCCGATCAAAGAATTAACGAAGCACACGAAGCCATTTTTCTCGGTATAACAGTGGACAGTGGATGCACATGGAAACCTCACTGCTTAAGGGTCACAAATAAGATTAATCTTTTCGCTTTTGCCTTGTGGAGAATTAGTAAAATAGCCAACCTCAAAACAGCCCTCTTAGCGTATCATGGTTACGTTGCTTCGAACTTTAGATACGGCATTGTGCTATGGGGGAATTCTGTTCTTATAAATAGGGTATTTATATCCCAAAAACAATATATCCGTGCTCTTTGTGACGTGCCACAATTCAATTAACTCAGCCTATCGCAGGCCACTGCTGGACATAGGCCTCTCCCAGGCTGCGCCACAACACCCTGTCCTCCGCCTTCCGCATCCAGTCTGTCCCAGCCACCTTCTTAAGGCGCCACCATTGACTTCATGTAAACCTCTTTTTAAAGATTTAGAAATATTAACTATTCCCGGTATGTGCATATATGAATGCTGTAAATTTGTCAAAATGCACTCCGAATTATTTCAACGTCTTGGAAACACAGTTACGTTTAGCACAAGGTATCCTGATAGACTAATTATTCCTCCAATGAAAGGCCACTTATATCACAGAAGTTGCTTTCAAATGGTTATAAGGATATAATATTATAATAAATTGCCAAAATCATACAGAGAACTGCCAATCAATCGTTTTAAAACAGCGTTATTCAAATGGCTGATAGAAAAATCATTTTATTCTGTGAATGAGTAGGTATCTAAGCTTTTAGGATTCACGCTGACATTTACTACAATTCTTGCAAATAACTTTCATTTCATTTCAATATTCCTCCATCTCAATCTCGCTGACGCATTTTTTCTATATGTCTCTATCGTAACCTGTTCTACATCGGCTTACTCACTTCCATTATCAAGCAGTGCCACATGACCTAAAGTGACGTCATGACGGGATCGCTATTATATGAATTTTTAGTTTCCGATTACGACGTTTTGGCACCGGGTTATTGTAGAGCAATTTTTTTGTAGTAGTTGTTGTAATTCAAAGTTAATACGAAGCGTTTTTGTTGTTTGAATGTTATGGTGAATTAAATACCCGTAGTGTAACTATGTTTGTTGGCAATAGTAAACACTATTGACTGTGCCATTTTTCAATAGCGGTAGTGTTGCTGATGCGAACCTCCGAAGGGAAGCCGGTAGGAATCGTGTTACAGGCTGCTTTCGCTACTGCAACGGAACTATTTAATGACACCGTCACACGTTGTGTTGCGCGAAAATTTTATCGTCATTTAGAATGACATCCCAAAAAAAGTTTGATCAGTTATGAGAATTAACTTGTTTCATGGAATAAAACGCGGTCGCGAATTATTTGCTACAGTTTACTTTTAACTTACTTTTTTGACTATAGTTAAAGTAATCTTTTTCATGCACTGTTTGCAATAAAATAATACATTTGGAATATAGGTAGGCATGTAAATCCACGAAAAGCACTAACATTATTGTAACACCTGTAATACCATGTTTTAATGCAAATAAAATGAATTTGAATATTAAAATATGTAACATTAATCTTACATGTCATATTTTCCATATATCATGGATCACGTAATAAATATATATGATATTATTATTATGTCGTTTATTAACTTTCTTTCATAATTACACTTCTGGACACATCTATTGGCCCACCTTGTATTTTCAGTTTCGTTTGGTCCTAGCTAAAATTTTATATTAGGTCGAGCAAAAAGTTTTTACGCAGTTTTTGCAATTTTATGCAATTTCATTCAATAGCCTTTTTTTGAATTTCGAACACAGAATTTAAAGAAACAAAAGACAATTTGGAGCCTGTTTGTTGATATCAAACAATCGAATACTAAGAAAACTTGGTTTTATTGGTTTACTTGGATTTAATTCTTGAAAAAGTGATTGATATCTTTGGTTTTGCAACAAACATTACTTATTCTTAACATTAAGGTGAGGTTCTATCAATAATCTATGGATACTTCACCTGAAGTCGCCGCCCAAGCTGTGGCACTTATTCAGGCCGGACACAGCCAAAGAAACGTGAGTGCTCAACTTAATTTAAGTCGATCTGCGGTCCGAAATGTATATCGGAGGTACCTAGAGACTGGCGGCTTTGTTCGTCGCCAAGGAAGGCCACGATCTCGGGTCACAACTGAAAGGCAGGATCGATTCATCGTGACGACCAGCTTGAGAAATCGTCACCTTACCTCCATTGAGATACAAAACCAACTACGCGACTTCCACGGAGTATCTGTGAGCGCTCGAACTGTTCGGAGAAGGTTAAAAGAACTCGATATGGTACCACACAAGCCAGCTAATGGGCCCAAACTAACGCGAGCCCACCGAACAGCGCGCCTTCATTTCGCACGCAGTCATTTAAATTGGACACAGCAAGATTGGAGCCGTGTACTCTTTTCTGATGAGTCTAAAATTGTGTTACATGGCAATGATGGAAGGAAGAAGGTCTACCGACGTAAGGGAGAGCGTTTCGCACAATGCTGCTTTGAAGAGAGGGTTGCTTATGGTGGCTCATGGACTGTCTGGGGCGGTATATCCGCGAGCGGCAAAACTCAACTTGAGGTTGTTACAGGACCACGGCTGCCAACATTAAATGCTGAAAGGTACATTCGTGAATGCTTAGAACCTCACGTGATACCATACGCGGACTATGTGGGCCCAAATTTCCTTTTTATGCATGATAATGCAAGAGCCCATGCGGCCGGCATCGTCAGGGAATATCTTCGGGATGTGAACATCACAGTTATGGACTGGCCAGCCAGAAGCCCAGACATGAACCCCATTGAGCACATGTGGGACGAGCTAAAAAGACGTGTTAGGGCTCGTCAGCCAGTTGCCCAGACGATGCAGGAGTTGAAAACTGCCATAGAAGAGGAATGGGAGATGATCCCTCAAAATTTCATAGAGCGGTTGATAAACTCTATGCCTAATCGTATGAGAGCTGTGGTAGATGCCCATGGAGGCAACACGCGTTATTAAATTAAACCTTTATTTGATAAAACATGTTTTTTATTCAAAAATCAATTGCCTTTAACAAGGCGCATATCCGACTTGTTAGGCGTAGCTCCATGTCGTATGGTATTCTGAATTCAAATTTAAAACAATACGATCGAAAAAGATGGTTAAATGTATCAGGTTTAAAACTGCATCAACAGTTTTTGTTCAATCTAGCAATCATATTTCGGTAGGGGCCATCGAAACCTAAACTCTAAGGTGGGCCAATAGATGTGTCCAGAAGTGTAGTTACATTTTTAAATAATTCTTAAAATAAAAATATATAAAAGAAAACATTTGAAAATATAAAAAATAGAGTTCCATCGGTGTCGGGAACAGGGTCCAAGCTACCGGTGGTTAGGGCTGCAGAGACAGGAACCTCCTCACAATACGAACCGTATCGAGGAGTACTGCCTTTTGAATCAGGCTCTCGATTCAACCGCCTGACGACAGCACTTTGGATAGCGAAGGACCGTCCTCCATTGCTCCATACACGATTCAAGGAAGGTGCGTAGAGTTGCATCTATCTTGTACAACTCCAGCACCCTCATGAGCCATGTATGTGCCACTGAGTCGTAGGCCTTCTTACAATCTATCCAGCAAGTCGACAGATCCTTGTGGGAACGACGAACCTGTTGGCTAATGGTCATGTCGATGAGGAGTAGCTTCTTAGTTCCTCGGGACCCGTTCCTACATCCATTTTGAGAGGCAGACATAATCAAGTTACTGTCAATTTACGTATTCATTTTCTCTGTCAAAATGGATGTAAGAAGTTTATAAACCGTTGACAAATACGTGATCGGTCTATAATTCTTGGGTTCCGCGGGACTATCTGACTTATGAAGTAGGTGGGTAACGCCTATTGTTAGAAACTACAGTAGCGACCGAGACTATAAGGATGACTGGAACTGAGATGCCAGGCAAGTGTGTGAACTAATTAGCCATTTCAACCAAAAGTTGTGCACTCTGTCCGGTCCTGGAGATTTCAAATTCGGTAAGGGATGGACTGTTCTGGCTACGTCAAATGGCGTAATTAGGACCTTTCCTATTTCTGGTATAGTTCCACACACTCGCTCGACGTCCCGCATCCAGCCAGCCTCAGTGTGACTGACGGACACTGACCAGATGCTGCGCTAGAATACATTCGTGGCGGCATCATCCGGGCGGCACACGTCTGTCACATTTTGTTCAGGTCACTCCCAAACTGTATATACCCACCTATCATCACTCTGAACATGCGATTCTGCGTGTATCGATCAACCCGCCGCTTTACCGCCGAATACGAGTCGCCCATGTACAAACTTTCATCTTCAGGAAGTCGACGCGCTCTGTGACACGGGACATGTATTCTCGAGGGCTGATTCCAGTCCCCGAGAATGCCCGCCTTACAAAGCGCATCACTCGTGGTCATATATTGCCCTCCCTGAAGCAGTATAGTTTGCCGATGACCCTGGTCCCATCGATACGACGTTCGATCCTGCACTGCCAGGCTGGTACGGCTGGTTTTGGTCGAGTAGCTCCGTCACAGTTTGGTAACTTGACGTTAGCTAAACGACATGCCACAACAGCCGCGCAATACAGGATCGAGTGTGTATCAACAAGATCCTCGCTGCTCTCGAAAAAATTCTTAAGCTGCGAGTCCAAGGCACACACCAGCGCCCTATCTTTCTTGTGCATAGGTAAGCGTGGTAATCGGGGTCTAAGTTCAGTCGGAGTGGACCTATACTCGCGAAACGCATCCTCCAATGCGCTCCTCACTCGTACGTTGCACTGGCTACTTAGTGTGACAACCCTATCATCCTCCTCTACAACACCATGATTGGACCGCGGCGGGATTGCATCTATGGGTGACGCTTGTACCGCGGTTTGTGCCGGAGTCGAGACGATATGGTTGCTCAGCACCTCTGAGCGCAGCCTATCAAGTGCGGCATCGTCCAACGTGTGATTGCGTTGGATGACCCGCACCTGATCCGATAGTCATTAGGCCGAGATGTTGACGGTTGGCTTATTATTATTACATTATTGAGAACAGATTTGAGATTAGACTTTATTGTTTTACTTATTGAGACTAGATATTGATACTCATGACATCTATGAAGTTTCACTAGCTAATAGAAATAACTTTGTATAAGTAAAATTACAGGCAGAAACATGTTTCTGCAAAAAACAAGTAAACACCAAGCGCGCTCGTGATTCGCAAACCTACCTCTTCTTCTCGTACCGACCGTTATTCAACCGCGAATATTTAATAGGTTCGTGATTATGCTTGGTGTCGCGTTTGATGATGTAGCCGTTAGGGCTGATATGGACATACGCCTTACATCTCTTAGAAGTGGAACAAGAACACTTGAACCTGATGCCGCCGATAGCGTTAATATTGTTTTTTGAGAAAGTGTAGCCGTTGAGCAGAAGCAACTTAATTCTCCCGGCGTTTCCTCGGTCCAGAGTAATAAATTTTGCTGTAAATCAAATAAACACACATCTTAGTAAAGGCAATTTAAAATGGGTTTTAGTTTAATTGCAACCTATTTCAGCCACACATCGGTTGCTAGCAAGATTTTTAGTACGGCGTTGAATTACTTAGATTGATTGATTGTTGATTCAGAAACATTATCAGTATGGCCCAGCCCAGTGACCATCCATTACATAATATTCCCTCCGTGCCTCGGAAAGCATGTTAAGCCGTTGATCCCAGTTGTTACCCGTAGATCTTTGACAGTCGTTATGGTTAGTTAGAAGCCCAAAAGTCTGACAGCCAGTCTTACCAAGGGGTATCATGTTACCCAGTATCTGGGTTGTGGAGGTCAGATAGGCAGTCGTTCCACGTAAAATACTGGTATTCAGCTGCATTCGGTTAGACTGGAAACCGACCCCAACATAGTTGGGGAAAGGCTACTTATGCAGATTGATTTTTTTACTATGGCCCAGCCATGGCTGCAGCAAAATATATTTAGTATTGCTGAAAGTGTTCTGTCTTGTGGGTAGTCGCTTTATCGGGGAAAAGACAAAAAATAAGCATTATTTATTTAATTACAGGCCTTTATTAATAAAATATAATATTAGACAACGTTATACTACATTCATGCGTAGGTAATACCGTACCTTAGCCTATCTAATGCCACGGTCCCACGGCCGAGCATTCCCACGGATCATCCCATACATTCGATCGGACGGGCGACGACAGGCCACCGCAGGCCTCATCGTTCTCAACTGTTCCCACGGTCTGTCGGCCTGGCCTGGCGCGATCTTGCCTGTGAGAAAGCGCGCCGTGGGACCGCGGCATGAGGCGCATAATCAGCCGCACGTAGGTATCGTATCGTGGTATCACTCTGACCTTGAGCGGGCCTAGCGTAGTACGGAGTTTCAGTATACTACGGCTGCATTGTCGCGATACAGCAAACTACACTTCGCGCGCTTTCTGTTTTTCAGCGAAGCGTCTCGCACAGCGCTTGTGCGAGATTAGCGCGCGAAGTGTAATTCGCTATATCGCAACAATGAAGCCGTAGCATTGGAATAAGAGGCCTGTTTATTGTTTTTTTTTTTCCACTAACGTGCGACCTACTGTACATTTACACGCTTATTCATGTATTAATCATGAATTACGAATGACAGATAGAATGATTGATGCAAACATTAATCATCACATTACATTCCTTTCACAGATATTTTAAAACTGACAGCAAAACTTATCGTGTAACGGGCCCATAGGAAGACTATAAATTAATACTAGTTTTGATTAAGTTCATTATACAATCAATAAAAAACCGGCCTAGTGCGTGTCGGAACTGTCGGACCACGCAGAGTGAAGGGTTCATAGCATTTCTCGAATAAACTACTAAGAAAATATTTCATATCTCAAAAACGAATGAATGATTTAAATAAAAAATAAAAGAGTCACTTAGAAATATTATAATCGTTTTAATTATGAGATCCAACGATACCCTACAGTATACACGCTTATGTGCATTGAATTTTTTTTCATCCTTCGTTACATGGTGCCAAATTGCGAATAAAATGTAATGCCACCCCTTACTTATATTTTTTTTCGCAATTTCACTACACTATTTCTTAGCGGTGCACAGAATACATCTTCATTCCAATTTTCATCGATGTAGAGCCAATAGTCTTGGAGTAAAATGACTGTTCGTCACCCGGACGGACGGACAGACCGAAATGATGAACTTATAAGGGTTTCATATTTGTCATTTGGCTACGGAACCCTTATAGACTGCTCGAGCATTTCGCAACATCTCAGCGGATCAGTCTGCGCTAACCCTAAGCCCTCGTATTCACGGGATTTTTTTTTATCGCGCACTGGATTTTAAACGCACCGGTTATCGCAGAGAGTTGAAAATCTAACAGTGTATTTTTTTGACGCGCTGCGATGCACTGAATTCTCAATGCTCGGCTCAACACCATCGGATGTCAGTTTCATAGCGAAAGTTGTTTAGTATGCCGCGTAGAAATCCGTAGAACCACCCCCTTGATGGATGTATGTAGGTGACTAAATTGCTACCATGTATGGTCTGCCCTCAGACTCCTTATTTCTCAATAGAATTATATTTCTTTTTTCTACCAGCAGTAACTCTTAGATATTTCCCGTCCTTCATCCTATAATACTGTGGAGGTTCATGGTTGTGCTCCGTGTTACTCTTGATGATGACATCATCGGCGCTGACGTGGGCGTATGCCCTGCATTCCTCAGACAGATAGCTGGAACAGGCGTAGCGACTACCGCCTTTGGCCATCCGACTGTTCTTTGAGAAGCTGTAGCCATTGATCATTAAGAGCTTCGACTTTCCTTGCTCCAAAGTTATATATATTGCTGAAACACATACAAATTGAATAAACAGATATATATAGTTATATTTATATGTATACTTATTGATTTCTCCAAAGGTATAAATAGTACCTACCTCCTAGAAAAGGACAGTCACCACCATATAGGTACAGGTAATCTCTATCGAACAAAAGATTTTAATCTAACATTCTATAAAACAATAATAAAATTATTATATTTTTTATTTATTTAATAATGTTTATAATACTCTAAACACTCGACTCGAGACGAGTGTTCGAGACTTAAAATTAAATTGCAAGTTGCCACTTCAAATAAATTATTGTATGTAGGTATATCTAATAATTAATATACTACAGCAAAATATTTAATCAGCGACTGACTGTTAGGCCAAGAAAATACAGTTTTTGAGTCAAAATCACTGGAATAGATGAAACTTCCATGTTAACAAATATCAACTTTACCCCAGGGCCTGCAGTCCCGGCATAGATAGCGATCGCTTTACTACCGGATTCGGTCGCAGTCCTGATGGGTTTCCTAGACCGGTCAAAATTGCTTGACAAGTACGTGATTTTTTCGTGCTTGTCAAGCAAGTTTTTATATTTCAAATGCGTTTTGTTTTCGCCACTCGTCGCTGACTTTTTGAAGCGTATAGCGAAAACACTATAAGCGTTCTTTACGTGGCCCTCGGGTAAGTGTTGCTAAAACCAGACATAGGTACCATGGGAGAAACTAACATCTCTACACCGTAAGGACTATTTTTGCTTACAGCGCGCTCGGCCGCTAAAGTAACGCTTGCTAACAGATGTGGTCATCGTGTGCACGGGATTTTGTTTTCAAATTGTTCAGATGTAAGTTTCCTCGATAGTACATATCTGTGCTATAGTGTTATTAGTATAATCGACCGCACGTGGTGGTAGCATTTTGGTATTGAGTATTATAAACCATGTCCCGGAATTAACGCACAACCTCTTAAGGCCATTCATTGTACCTACTCATCATTATGAACAACTTTTACTATGGGACCAAACCTGAAATCGCGAAAAAAAATCAGCAGTTCCTTACATTTTGACGAGATATGCGAACATAAATGTAGGGAACAGCTGATTTTTTCGCTATTTCAGGTATGGTCCCATAGTAAAACGTGTTCATAATGATGAGTACAATGACCCCTTACGAGGTTGTGCGTTAATTTCGGGACATGTTGTATATTTTCAATAGAATACGAGCTGCCTGCAAACTGGTTTCATTACCACTATCGTGTGGTCGACTGTATAAAACACGAATCGTTCATACATAATTATTACAATTTAAGACGTCTCCCGTCTCCACTCTGCACATATTTTACAGGAGGATGATTATGCTCCAAATTGGCTTTAGTGATAACGTCATCAGCAGAGATATGCGCAAAAGCCTTACAGCTGTTGCTTGTAAAGCTGGATGAGGTGCAGCTGAACCGGGCCCCTCCATTACGGATACTGCCACTTCTAAAGAAGGAGAAACCGTTTAGCAGCAGGAGTTTCGAACCGCGGACCAGGGTAATGTATTGTGCTGTGGACAGGACCAAATTTCTTTACTAGAATATTTTAATAGTTCTCATTCACAAGGACCTATCAGGGTAACGTGCCATCGCTAAGATATGTTCTGATTAGCAGGCTATATATGCATTTGTGCCGAGTTTATGCAATTATTTATATTCTAGTTCAGATTGTTTGCGTGTTGTGGCTTAGTGTACCAAAATAGGTCCTTGTGTACAAAATACACAGAATATAAATAGGTTCTTGTGTACAAAATACACAGAATATAAATATTACCTACTGTAATAAAACAAAAGCTTTCAATAAAAATGCAACTTTATATTTCAAAATAAGTAATGAGATCATGTTATGTACATTCTGGCAATAACAAATTATATTCGTAGCAATCGGGCTCGCCCACCGTTACATGGAGAAATGTGAGTGTACTATAAGTGCATCTCTGTCAAACCCTTCGGGGATTACAGGCGTGAAGTTTTGTTTATGTTATACGTAGCATTTTGCACTCATAAAGAAGTCCATTTGTTTCAAAATGGTACTGGTATTATAATTAACATAATATTTAACTGGATATATTTATCACATTTAATACGGAGACACATTAAGAACAGCCGATCTATACTATAAAAATCTCACCGTGAATTTATTTGAATCTTGAAGTGTTTTTTCTACCACAACGGGTAGCTCTTGGCCTGCATCTCACCTGATGGTAAGTGATGAGCAGGCCGAAGGTGGACCTGGCTTCACCCGGAATCCTCAAAACTACAAAGGAACTGGCTATCTTACCTTTAACTGCCGAAACACAACAATGCTGTTAACATTGTTATTATAGCAACAGACTTACGGCCAAACCCAAGAACCTATTTTCAGTAAAAACAGATCACTATTGATGGTAAACAGTATAATTCTGTCTGTCCTCATGTTAGGCCGGTAAGATTATAATCTCTTATAGATTATTGGGACGTTAAAACCATAGACAGATAAGTTTTTCTATCTCCAGCATGCCAAAACTGGTGATAGATAGGTTATTGGGTTCGGCCGTTAGATAAGATGGTGGTAGATAGCCAGGCGGACTTAGAACAAGCCCTACCACCAACCAAACCGAGCAGAAAATTTTGCCCCCGCTGGGAATCGCAACCGGGACATCTGGGTCTGAGACAGGTGGTCTTACCACTAGACCACAGAGACAGTTTAAAGTGCGAAAGTGAGCTGTCAATAGTGTCAATTCCTACCATCAGATGGAATGACAGCTAAGTTCACCTTAGTTTTCACCGTGAGATTTTTACAGAATAGATTGGCTGGTGTATTTAACCAAGTCACTGTTTATTTCAATCATAGAGCACCAATCGCTTAGATAAGTAGGTATACAGGGTCAAATAAAATTAACCAGTGAAACTCCGCATACGTGATGTGTAAATCTAAACTAAAACAAAAAATAAATTCATTTGATGATTTTTTGTGGGGTCATCGACCGCAGTTAGTGTAGTCACTTGAAATATCAGTTTGTGTAAACTTCACAGACGTAATCGAGGAGCTTTTTAGCAAAACGATACATCGTAAAATAATTTATTTTCAATAATGTAATTTATTTAGTTATTTATTAGGGTTTAGATTGGGTATGTTAAATGAAATTGCCGACACTATTGAAAAATAAATTACTTTACGATGTATCGTTTTGTGAAACCGTTCCTCTAGTGGTATCGATACATAAACACGATAAAACAAAAGAAAAGAGTTTTTCTCAACTCATACTAAGTCAAGTAACAACTCTAGCAGCGATCGTTGACCCCAAAAAAAAAACTTCATATCTTATTTGATCGTGGTTAGATATCGATACGTCTGCAGAGTTTCGCTAGCTAATTTAATTTGACTCTGTATAGATTTCTACATTCGAATAACACTTTAAAGGCAAACGGCGGTAAAATTAAAGAAAACATTAATAAAGATATTTGTAATGCTCAAAGACCCGAACATGTAATAAACGTTTACGTCATGGTGAAGAAGATATTAGGTGCAAAAATAATAATATTATTTGCTGTTATAATCTATGAATATTAATCTAATTTTAAATAACGGACTAGAATGATATTGACTAGGCTTTTCTACAACTTACAATTATTTTGAGATCATTAAAGACACAGTTGCAATCAAACTGTCTAAAAACTAGATCATTTACAAAAAAAAAAACAAAACAAATGAAATTAATTACTTAATTAAAAAATCGGAAGCGCTTTACTAAACAGCTTGATTGCAACACCTCTATCTGAATTACCTTATTAAAAAACACTAAAAACAACAACAAAATAAAAACAATGTCATATTATTTATTATTACGTAATAATAATAAGCTCTATTATGTATCTACGTATGCCGTAGAATACTATAGTATGTACGCCAACGTTCGTGGCAGTCGCGGTCATAAAACGTCTGAGTGAGACGACACGAGACACAGATGTAAAACGTCTGAGTGAGACGACACGAGACACAGATGTAAAAATCCCGTAGTAAATATTCACCGTCTTAGCCCAGGCCCTATACCGCAAAACTTTACAATTACAAGTTACAATTAAAATTTTACAAGTCCGTTCGTGTACTATAGAACTCTAAGCCACACAATTGTAACGGAAAAACTTTACAAATATGTAAACTGTAGTGACAAGTCTACAATTTATACATAGACCTCATGCTTTGTGTTACGCTTTTAAAAATGCGAAAGAATTGTAAATTGTAACTCATGCATATTCGTAATTTGAGTTACGCAATATTTTCTACAAGTGAACAATTTTGTAGAATTTATTGTAGACTTGTAAAGTGTGGTATAGGGACCAGGTAGCACGCGCGATTTTTTATCACGGCGATATTTTTTCGCGCACTGGATTTTGCGCCGAGAGTTGAAAATGCAACTGTGTATTTCTGACGCGCTCTGATGAGCTCTTTTGGATTCTCAGTGCTCGGCTCGGTACCGAGAGTTGAAAATCCAGTGCGCGGAAAAAATCGGCCATGCGTACTCTCACGTTCTGGTCTTACTCTCACGTTTTACGACCGCGTCTGTCATAAGTTTTAGCGTTTAGTAAAACTATGGGTACAATAAACTTTTATAATTTAAAGATCATCATTTTCTACCTTCATTTATAGGTAATCGTAGGTTATCAACAGTTAAAAGCAGTGAAACCTTATTTTTGTAAACTTAATAATTTCTTAAGTTTAAAGTTAAGACATAAATAAGGGATAAGACGTTAAAACAGACACGTATGAATATGTCTAAGATATGATAAGAACAGTCTTTGCATTGCTAACATAATCCAATATAATGATAAACATACCCATACCTATCTGCTTAAAAATGATGACCTAATGCTTAAGAACAAAAGTGGAAGACTTTTCAGGAAGATATAAACAATAATGCGTTGTCCAGAGGGCCTAGACAGTGACATTCTCTCAGCGATAACGATGATGTAAAAGTCAAAAATATATTAGATTGACATTACCGAAAAGCTTATGTCAATGCAGTTGAAAGTAGTTGAAGAAATACCTATGAAACGCTTTGAAAGTGATTGTCACTTGTTTAGCCCTCAGGTGCTAAAATAACAAAACAAACTCTTGTATCATCTCTAGAAGTGAAAGGCCTGGAGTTAATGATAGGATCTCTTTGGAGGATAACAAAATATATCATTTGGGGCTTATGCAGATGGTCTAAATTCCGTCGGCAAGCTAAATGAAAAATAGGAGTAGAAGACCGCAGAAGGCAGGACACCCCCAGGCTAAGTGGAGCAACGATCTTGGCAGGATGGCTACTAGCAACTAGATGAGAGTAGCCGAGGATCGGTATAAATGGTGTATTATTGAAAATGTTGATAATGACGGTAATGATGACATAACTAAAACGAAACTGTCTACGAATGTGCAGTCTACGTGTAACATCTGTGTCACTACACAGTCTGTTTAATGAAGTTATGTCAACTGCACAAAAACCACATGCAAACTGCGATTTAGCAGATATCTTGTACCTAATCGAAATACAGACCATCTACATTCCTTATGAAAAGAAATAGTTAATTTATTTTAATACTAGGACTTTAATTATTCATCAAACACAGTTTTTCGTTGTCTTTTCCTCACTGGAGTACTGAAAGGTGTATGTGTGTGCTGCATGTTACTTCTTACTATTGTCATATCGTCAGCCAAGTGAAGGTATGCCTTGCATTTGTGCCATCGGTTCTTGGTGCAGCCCCATCGGAAGCCAGTCTTCGTTCTACTCTGCTTGTAATACGTGTAGTCGTGGTAGATCAGCCTCTCCTTCCCTCTGGTCGTCATGAATATGTTAACTGAAATTGTATCTCATTAGCATTTGCTAGACGCCATTTTAAATAAAATTATTTCAAAAATAGCACAGCAGCCTTGTCTACTTTTATGATTTATTGCATAGTATATGGTTTTGTGGTAGAAATGAAAGTCGGAAATGATAAAAGTTGTTTATTGTTTAAAAGTGTCACGTGATTGAATAGGGCTGTGTTCATTTTTCTTATTTTACATTATTATTCTTAAAAAAATAAGTCGGTTAATATTACTTGATAACTTAGCAAAGATATCTAAAGTTAAATGAAATTGATTGAGTTAAAACCTTAACACAAAGTTCTTTGGTCTTTTATAAATAAATTCAAGACAAAAATACCAATTCACAGTCTAAAATATAATCCCTTTGAATTCTTGTGCAGTGGTCTTGTACGATGAAGATGCTCATGTTTAGATATATAGACGACGTTCGTTTCACAATCCAGGTGGATGTATGACCTGCATTTTGAAGAGTTGGTGCAGGACCATCTGGTGTTCAGCCCATGGCCGACAGCCCATCTTTTGTAGTAAGTGTAGCCGTTGAGAAGGAACAGCTCCTTCCCGTCAATGAGCCTGACCAATTTACCTGCTGGATTTGAAGCTGGATTAGGTTTGATTTTATTTTACAATTATTATTGACTAGCTGTGCCCGCGACTTCATTCGCGTGGATGTCGGAAAACCATTTCCCTATTTTAATCGGATTTTGTTCACAATTTAATGAGTTTTTTTTTGCGCGAAACCTTAATTCTTTTTCTAAAATAAAACTAGTCTAAGTTACTCCTTATAACATCAGCTATCTGCCAGTGAAAATCCCATCAAAATCGGCCCAGCCGTTTCCGAGATTAGCCGGAACAAACAGATAGACAAAAATTTTAAAGTACCGTATATATGTACTTTCATATGCATTTAGTAAAAAGCTGCTATTTTGACAATACAAACAGATACTTCAATTTAATTTATTTGTATAGATAAAACTACCACAGACCATGGGCCTAAGTCTACCTAATTTAAAAAAGTTCTCGCCATTGTGAGTTTTTGACCGCTTTTGTATGGCAAATCTTTCAGAAACTCACAATGGAGAGACCATTGCAACGTTTTTAAATTGCAGGGAAACGTGGCACAAAAGGAAGGAGGCCGGTGTATACTCAGGGACCCTATTATGAACTTTTATTTCCAGACAGTTTACCGCGTAAACAGAACTGCCTTGCAATTTCGTATTATTAACTCGTCCAACAGCCAGTCAGCGGTCACGTGATACCCTGGCTGACTTCTGCCCCAATATTGTACTACGAACGTTTGTTTGACATTTTTTTTCATGTTAAAACTGTTAAAAAGTAACCTCACAATTCATTTTGTGTACGTTGCGTCAGAGGAGCTTTTATTGAATTGTTTTGGATTTATTTGGCGAAATTATTCGAGCGTTATCCAGTTAACATAAGAAAATATCATGTGTGACGAAGATGTACCGTTTCAGTTTCTGGAAACTCTGGAAAGTGGCACTTATGATCAGAATACCGAAACAACGGTAAAATTGTAAAACTCCCACAATGTTTCCAACTGAACATAAGTTAGGCGCCGACAAGGGCGAGAACTCTCATCCACTGAACTATAATAACAACCGCTTATTAATATTATTATCATGATGAAAACTGAATACCTATTTAATCAAAAACACCACACCACACCACCATATCCATTCATATCCAGATTTTTGCCGAAACTAGCACTTGCGAAGGAACATGATAAACAAATAAATAACAATGCAACGAAATAATATTCTTACTTCGTGAAACAATACGTCCATGAAGTTGTCAAATTCCCTGCTGAACAACAATTGGAGTACGTTCGGAAACTTAATCTCGCAATACAATTTACAAACACAGAAAATATTATAATAATTCTATAACACAAAAACATTGTGTTCATATTTTCACGTACCTACTTTTGTACAAGATTAATACATATTTATTATTTTCATAATAAAATACGTGATGAAAATAAAACCGTAGCTTACCGATAAATATTTAATTCTGTTTCTGAATGATACGGCAGAGAATTACAAGCCAGTCATAGACAAACTACCCAGCGTGAATGCGGTCACAATTAGGAATGTCATAATACGTAATTTAACCATCCAGTGAAATGAATTGCCTGGAACTTGCCTGGTTTTTAAAAAAGTTCGTAATAGGCCCCCAGTAGTGGGAACAAGATTGCTAATGATGTTGATGACTGGTTGCGGTCTATGGATGAACTTTTATATCCATTGATTCTGCTTTAGGTAAGACGAAACAAGAGTCACGAACAAACTTAAGGAATGGTACAAGCCAGTTATTCAAATGCACACTAAAATAAAAGTAAGCTCAGTGGTCGTCTTAGGGGCGGAGTGCTATCCCATTTATTGAAGCTGATCTTCATATTTTCTTGAAATTCAGGACACATCGAAGACCACACCGAAAACAGTACCACTATTTCGACACCAGCAATTTATACTACGCTAACTCAAAAAAGCGTACTTTTTACGATTTTTTTATGACATATATAAAAACACATTTTAAGCAACTTGGCATAAAAAAAAACGTTTTTACCTAATCTTCGAGTTAGCGTAGTATAAATTGCTGGTGTCGATTTAATTTATGGGATCTCTTGCATCCAGGTGAATTATATTCGAGACAGTATGTACCTATCTTATAAAAGTTTAAATAATTACATGTAACGTAACCTTCGCTGTTATGTAATGAGACACAAATAAATTTCTATTGTTACCAGCGGTTAACAGCGGAGAGGATAATGTTGAACTTAACTTTAGAAATCAGTTCTATTTTCGTACTTAACACATTGAGATCAAAATTTGCTATTACACATTTTTAAACCAAAATGGTTTCCAATTTTTTAATTTACCACATGAGATGAGTTAAAAACCTGACTCGACTACTCTAAAGTGTTTAAAGCTTAATATATTTCCCGGATTCTAATTGAAAGAACTTCGTTGGTGGATGCTCATGTTGGTGGTTCTTGAGTACAATTCTATAGTCATTGGTGACGTGCAAGAACGCCTTGCAATAAGGCTTATTACAGCACCATCTCCATCGGTCTCCATCTCTGACGGGTTGCTTTTTGTAAAAAGGATACCCGTCTAAGAGAAGTAATTTTCTACCACTAATTAGTTCCATTAGCTGTATATTTTCGTGCCGACCTGAAACAACAGATCCGTAGAAAATAGTGTCTATTCCACTATAATCCTCACTTTTGAAAACTTCATGAGAATCAATTTTGAGAATGCCAAAAAATAGTTACGAAATATTTACCAAGGTAAAAAAAATAGTCGTGTTAAAACTCCGAAGTTTTAGCTGTGGTAGGTGAGGATTACAGCGAAATGGTTTCGCCATAAACCTCACCTCTCGTGCGGGCAAACGGCTCGGAATATAGACTTGATTTCAATTCCAAAAAAATAGTCATGAAATAGTCGTGACATGGGGTCACGACTATTTCCCGAATCCCGGAAATAGTCCTTCAAGCATTCCAGAGTTATAAAGGTACCTAGGCGAGGATTATGGCGGAACGCTTTGCCGCCATAATTCTCACCTGTTTTCTGCTAAACGCTTACGGATTTCAGTTTAAACTTGGTATCAAAAAATAGTCGTCCCAAAAGATAACAATTTCGACCTGGTTTACTCCATATAAGTACGACTATGTTAAAAACCCATTTTTCAAGTCGAGTACAGTCGTGCACAAAATCATTCCCTATCTTTAGTGGTATCCTATTGCAGAACACTATACAACTGACGAAGTGGAAAGATAGTGTTCTTATATTTTTTTGATTTATTTATTAAATACTATAAGCGCACCAATCTACAGAGACGGACTCATATATTTATAATTTTATATTACATTATAATTAAATATATTTTAGTGATATTTATTATAGAAGTATATTCATACTTAAGTATATTCCTATATTATTGTATATTTATATTTACATTAGTGTTTATTACCGAGCTGGTAATGTTTGGGACTAATGAACTTATGTGTGAACACTCATAGGGTTGAAAATAAAACCACTATTGTGTCCTGATCTAAGCTGGTATATTTGAATGTATTCTGGGAACCCGAATCAAATCCTTGAGTTGTAACGAAACCATAGCGAGATCTATTTCGATGCCAACGCCATCTATCGAGTTTGACATTAAAATTTACCATATACTTATATTTTTTTTTTTTTGCCTTTAAAATTTTACAATAACGAATATGGTTTCTTCGGGAACAATTTGTGAATTGTTTTTTTTTCTTTGTGCCCGGTAGATGGCAATAGGCTCGCCCCCTATTACATGGGCCTTAAAACATAACTGGCGAAATGTGGGTGTTACTATAAGTACACCTCAACCTAACCCTTCGGGGAAACAAGGCGTGATGTTATGATATTATGTTATTTTTTTATTTTATGTATTTTGTTTTCTCTCCTACTCTTACACACGTTGTCTGCATCAAGTCATTTGATGATTTCCCATCCAAAAAAAAAAAAGGTATGCTGGAAGACATTTCTTTAGAAATAAGGATCACATTTGTATGTATTTTTCTTTTCCTTTCTTCTTGTCTGTTTATATGTGTGTGCATAAATGGTTAAATTAATAAATAAATGACTTTTATTTCTCAATGTTACTTAACTGTTTTAAGGTAGGTAGGAATATGATCTTAGATCAGTGGCGAAACTGACACAAGTAACTTGTGTGGTTCTAAAAGCAATGAATTGTTAAAAGTTTAATGAAATTAGTCAAGAAATTATACAATCGTAAACTGTTATAAAATACATAGTAATTTTTAGGAATACAGGTAGGTAATACATTTACGGCTATATTTTATTAATATTAGATTAGTCAGTAAGTTACACGTAGAAATATTTTTAGAAACAGTTTATAAAAAAAATCACAATACTTCGAAATTCCAGTTTCAGTTCTCGGGCTTAACAAAACACTCGAAACTTATACTCAAAATACCTATCTAAAAAGATAATTCACAAACAGATGAATTACAACTACAACTATCTTCGTATACAATAATGCTGTTTGGTTACAGTCTTGAAATCAGTGAATTTTTAAAAAAATGAGATCCAATTAAAATGTCATAATATATCACAAAAATCAAGCGTTCAGTCTAACTATAATGATTAATTTCTTCACTAGTTTACATGACACGATCATTTAATTACCAACTATCTTTACTATAAGAATAAATTCTATCATATAGGTTTGAATATGTTTATGTTTATCAATCGTTAAAAAGGTTTTGAAAACTGTCGCGTTCCGAATTTTATAAAGCGTTTGATTTGCACATACGACGGTTCTACGATTTACAAGTGCCGATGAAAAAAATATTGAAAGTTCACAGAAATATAAGCTCAAGTTTATTACGTTATCTTATAAGCAATGGAAAAAATCTGTACTCTTATTCGTGATCACAATAAAAATAGGAATTCCACAGGGTTCAATTCCTGGCCCATTTTTATTTTCTATTTTGTACACAAATATTCCACCAGCGTTTTATCAAGAAAGAGATATTGATAATCGCTTTATGAAGGTCGTATTATGTTCTATCCGATATGTCATCTAAGAAAGCAAAATTTTGATAAATAGCTCATAGAATGCAGTCTAAAAGAATTATGGACTTACTATCTGTGATCAATCGTTACATAGCCTCTAAAACCTGACTTAGTGTTCATATAAATATTGATAATATATTGAAATATTGGAAAAATACGTTTTCTATGTGGTTGATACATCGCTTATCAAAATTACGGATATGTTTATAAAAATAGACACAAATGTTGGAAACGTTTTTTCACTATAGTCTAAATTCTTAGTGCTAAATGCAAGAACATGTTCTATTACTAAACTACAAACTATAAAATGCTTGTTCGATCACAATAATAATACTGGATGCGTTATCGAAAGGCAAACGAAAATATCACACGAGTTACTACAAAAAATAAACATGTACATTGATGTTACTTCTAATTTTAAAGACACGTTCAGTAAAAGGCACTTATTGTGTATTTATCAATGATAAGTACACTTGCATGCAAAAAATCGGCATACCCTGTGTGCTTCGATTTGAAACAAAAAATCTCAAAAAGTACAATTATTTAAAAAAAAAACTTTTTATACCATTTAATAGGTGAAAAGTTAGGTTTTAATAAATTTATAGCAAATAAAAAATGAAAATTACATATCAACTTGACAGGCTTAAAACAAAAAATAGTTTAATAATCACAAAATGTTATTCGCCGATTTTCAACAATATGGTTTTCTTGTTAACAAACGTAAAAAAACTTGTTTTAATAGCTCGTATTGCTATCCCTTGCCCTAATTGCAGCTTCCATCCGATTTTTCATCGTCTTTATTAAAGTAACAATTAAAGGAACTTAAGGTGGATATCCAAGAGGAGTAGGACGGTATCCCTCAGGAATTCATCTTTACTTTAATAAGGTCGATGAAAAACCGGATGTAAGCTGCAATTAGGGCAAGGGATGGCAATACGAGTTATTGAAACAAGTTTGTATTTTTTAACAAGAAAACCAATTCTATTGTTGAAAATCGGCGAATAAAATTTTGTGATTATTAAACCGTTTTTCGTTTTTAGCCCGTCAAGTTGGTACGCAATTTTCAATTTCGATTTGCAATAAATTTATTGAATCCTACCCTTTTCACCTATTAAATGGAATCAAGTAATTTTTTATTAATTGTACTTTTTGAAATATCTTGTTTCAAATCGAAGCGCACAGGGTGGGCCGATTTTTTTGCACGCAAGTGTATATACTAGTTCCTACTGCGATAACTACAATAACATGTGAGTTTATTTCGGTAATATAACACCTACATGATTAAGGTAGAGCTAAAAACTACGAATGATTAAAGTAATTAACAATACATTTAATGTGGTTCCATTTATCACAATTATGATATAGCTTCACTTTCCCTTTCGCTGTATAAACAATAAACAAAAAAAGTTCATACGGGACGAACATTTGTCGAAGGAGCAGCCGTCGGTACCTACTGTAATGCCATAATAGCATACCTACTAAAACAAAGCTATTGAAGGCTTAGGAACACAACTAACCAAACTAGACCTAAAATGAGAAAAAAAAAATGTACATACCTATTCATTTTAATATAACCCAAAATATGGTGTCTCTAATTTAAGCAAACTATTTATTTCTATCGATAGTGTAAAGAGCAGTACCTACAGCTAATTAGTGTTGATAATAACGCGGCGAATATACATACATCAGCTGAGGATTATACTCACTAAAAGAATGTGATAATAAGTTCAAATCCTACTGAGTTATCCATAAAACTAAACTAGGATTGATTGATTTACATTAAGGCTCCCGCAGAGGCACGACGCAATAATTCCTGAGTTTTCATAGAAATTATTCTACTAGAATCCTGTGCCGTGCCTATGGGAGCCTTTAGGCTTAGTTCTGTCGTTAAGCACGGCGCACGTTCATTTAGCAGTTTTGAAAAGTATGGTATGAAGTTTATGGCCATCAAGGTCTAATCATAAATAATAGAATATTAGATACTTAAAATGAAGTGTCAATAGAGTGTTGGCACTTCACACTAGGAGTCTAATAACTGCCAAACACGCTATGAGCTGCCAAATAATTCTGAAACGGGGTCAGAGTACGGTAATGTTCATTCATATTTGTGTTACTGTTGTCTCCTGCTTTCGGAGTCTCCTGTTTAGTATTTTTCTTCACTAGTTTAGGCATAGGTATCTTCATTTCTTTCTTCAGGCTTGGAGGATGGCTGTGGAAGATGTTGGCTTTTAGGACCTCGAGCCTATCGGTGATGATGAGGTGTGCCTTACACTTCCATTTGGAGCCGTAGGCCGTGCAGCTCCAACGATGAGCGTTAGTCCTGGCTTTAAGATGCTTGTAGAAAGTAAAGTTGTTCAGACGAAGATTGATCCTACCGCTTGGGCGAAGGTAGAATTCAACTGTTGGAAAAACATTTTCGTCAGTAACAAGAAATTTTGAACAGTATGACACGATATAAAAATGCTCTATTGTCAGAGGTCGTTTTTAACCATAGAGCTATTGAAATTTTGATGATTTAGAAGACAGTAGAGGCTTTTGTTATAGATTACCGTCTTCTTGTAAACTATAGACTTAAATTATAAAGGAATGTTTTAAAGTTTTTTTTTAAGTAATAATGCGTAATTCATTTTTACATAAGTATATAATTTAGCTAAAGATCTCGACAAAGATCTTAAGCTGAAAAGATACAACGAAAAAAATTATTTTGATTTTAATAAGCAATATTTTAAATACAAAATAGTAATTAATTTTAATACATTTCTCTATATTCAAAATTAGTATAATCACATAAAGGCATATTTAGTAACATGTTGTTTTAAGATTTAGTTAAGGTTGATCTACTTGTAGACTTGTACGCGTAGAATCGTGTACCTTTATCCTTTGAGTTTGTTCTATAGCGAATACTTAACACCCTCAACGCCAGTGTATCATTTTTGCACACGCTTGTTAAAACATAGTGTATCAAAAATGATACACACGACCTATTGCGTTCAAAGCGTTGTGTACCAATAATGCACACGCTTTTCATTGATTTTGTATTAGAAATAACAGTAAAAAATATTTAAGCAAAAAAACACATTATTAAAAAAATGATTTTTTAAGAGATTGGGCTTGGCGGTGAAGGTGTTAAGGAAGAGCGCATTTGACCTACATATTTAAACTTGACGAACGTATACAAAAGACTGGGTTCACGAGTCAGCGTGTGCAAGTATAGTTTAGCCCTAACACAACATGAGATATATTTATTATTAATTATAAACATGATTTCGTACATTGATCTAATGCTACAAGTTATTGCAATCGCTACTTCATTACCCACTTTTCTTAAAAATAATAATTTAATGTCTAAATACTACTCCCGTTGATGAAAAGAATAACTCGATCATTTGAGGTATTCGTAAAATTTCATGAATATGCAATTTTCATTGTCTTATAAAAAAAACATTAACATCATTGTCTTTATGATAAAATACCTTATTGTTTATGGTGTTCTATTTTTCCCTGAGTATTCTAACTGGGCAGAGTTATGCTTTCTACAATATAATACAAACCGTGACATACTTAAGAAAAATTTCGTCAATGAAACTGAATCGAATGAATCTAAACCGCGTTCAAGAATGTCAGTATCAATATTGACACTGGCAGCTCCTGAACGCCGTTTAGATGTTCTGATCGCGTTCTGTTTCATTGGTGAAATTTGCCCTTACTATCTAGATAGTAAGACACACCTTTACACCACCTTATACCCCTTATATCTTTATACACCTTTCCAGTATGACCCGCCCTCGCATTGTACGGCAAGTTTATATTCGAAATGCTATAGCTTGATATATCGCCGTGTGTCCTACCAAACAATCCTCTAGGAACCGGAAAGTCAGCTTCTGAATGAACACGTTACTTCACTTAGTACAACTCACAAGTTATTCACTCACATCTATCTACAGCTATTATTTTACATCTAACATCCATTAAGATGGATGGAGTTAAGACTCAAAAATTAGTTAATTTATTTTAATCATTATTATCAAGCTGCGTTACTATTCTTAATTAACCTTGCATCGTGATTTTTGAGGTCGTCTTAGGGGTACATACCCTGTGTGATACTATTGTCGTCTCATTTTTTCACACTGAAAGAAGATCCCATATCGGCGCGAGATACTGCGCGACAAAATTTTATCGCACGTGCAGGTTAGAGTGCACCTAAACTTTGGTTTCCTAGAAAAGCGGTTCCATCATGTTGGAACGGCCGTCATGAAAGTCTGTATGTTTCACCAGTATTTGACATTAGTGTCAAAAAGCGCTCTGGCAGGTGGCGTTCTGTAGTTTCTGCCTACCCCCATGGGTGTGAGATTTATGTTTACGTAAAACACTCTGTATTTGGACAGCCGTTATTGTGTGACCGTTCACCGCATTCTTATGCTGCGGTCCCACAGCCCGCCTTCTCACAGGCCAGGCCGAAAGGCCATGGGAACCGTCGATCCATTGAGGCCTGTGGTGGGAATGTTCGGCACGGGTCGCGACAGGCCTCGACAGACCGGACTACGCCTTTAGGAAACCAAAGCTTTAGACATACACTTTATATCATAGAATTCTGGCAAGATATTTATTTAACGCTCTACACAAAAGTGGAGAGAGATTGAAGCTTCCCATCTCACTGACGCTGAAAACGGTCTGAAATTCTTAATCATACTGTTCGGAATACCTACCTACACAGTAATAACCCTAATACCTGTTTTTACTAACACTAGGCGACACCTGAACAAATTCCTAAATATCATATTATTGCACAGTTAGATTTTCTACTGTCGACGTTAAACCGACCGTTGAAAATCCAACAGAGCGCTTTTAATTGACATTCATTTATTGTACATTTTGTTTAGTGTTAGTGTAAACGGGCATAAGTTTCCTATATTTCTTAGTTATCTCAGTATACTTAAGCTACGGTTTTCTAGGAAAGCGGTACCATTAAATTACAACGGCCGTCATAAAAATCTGTCATTTTCACCTGTATTTGACATTAAGGTGTCAAAAAACGCTCTGTATTTGGACAGCCATTACTGTGTGACCGTTGTCCGCTTTCTTAGGACACCAAAGCTTTAGCTTGACCACTATGACACCCCTAAATTAAATAGACTAAGTACAAACTAAATAATTTCGTGTAATACTTTCTGCATTATTTTGCTTCCATAAAATTATTTGCATTTATTGTCGGAACTAAAACTAAGTGGAGTATTGAGATCGAGTCAATTGTTATAAATTTTAATATATTGATGTAAGTATTGCAAAAGGAAAAATTAGTAAATAAAGATAATAATCTAAACTAGGAATAAAATGCACTATTAGTAAATAATATTAGTTACACGCTTATTATGATTGAAATCGCGACATCTGTTGATACAAAACAGGCTACCAACATTCCTAAGCTAAAGAATACAATACAAGTATTTATACTTAAGGGGAAGCGCTAATGTACACCGCGAAATTCAAATTTTCTTACGATTTTTGCAATTTGCAGCTGTCTGGGTGTGTGTTGATTAAAGTATGATTCGCCACCGTAACTACTGTGTATTTACAGAATTATAATCATTAGAATCAGTAATACAACTCCTAAGTTAATATAGGTAATCCTCAAATGTCAAGATTTCATAAAATAATCATTCTTAGAATTACTTGGTCTTAGAGAGTTGTATTGATGACTTTATAGAGGTATGAGGAACAGAATATAAAGTTCACTCATCCTATGGAGGATCCTCCGAGCAGTCAGGTGTTGCGTCTGATGGGCTACTGCCCGATGGTTGATGTTTTTTGTTTTTGGGGAATGGCATCTCGCAGTTTAACCTATAGGAGGTTGTCGACTGCTTAACCGGGCTTTCCTGTGGATGCCTGAATAAATTAAGGCCTCCAGCCAGGCATAAAACTAACTAAAAACTAAGCGACTACACGCTAAGGGCACCCCCTGTGGGGTACGGACCTCGGCTTAGGGCCTCGCTGGGAGAGGACAGCAAATGGACATGCTGGATCGGATTAAGCCCGATGGTTGATGACGGGACGTTGTATATATACCAGTCGCGCGGTAAACTCTGATTGCGCGATGCAGGATTTTGCGTGACGTCAGTGTGATGCGTTCACAATTTCACATGTGGCGATGTAGATATGCCGCCACGACTTTAATGATTATAATTCGGTAAATACATATTAACCCGCACCTAGATAAACAGTCATCCCGTTAAAAAGGCTATTAAGATGTAGACGTCAATCCTGCGTTTGATACGATTCGCACCTCAAACAATTCGCAGATAAGTATAATTATTTCAATATATTGCTATCGACATAATAATAAACCTATCCTAAACCACGATATATTCATAAGGACATACAATTCGGTATAACTATAAATCGGGCGATAGACGTATGAGCAAGTAAAGACTCCCGCAGACAGACGCGACTCTACTAGGACAATTTCCATGAATTTCTCATAGAAATTGTTCTACTAAAGTCCAATCGCTCCTGTTTGCGGGAGCTTTAAACTTCGATGAATTTTTTCGCCCATGTTTCACTCTAATCTATAACGTAACTTAGCATGTGCTTTGTCTGAGACATGTTTCCGTCTCTGTCTTGCACTTGTAGTTTGACAGTTGTACGACAGTGACAGGAATAACGCTTAGCCAAAGTTAGTGCGTAGTAATGTTTATAGATCTCGGCATTAAAATTCGCGTACCTACTTAGGGTAGGTGGGACATGGGCGAAAAAGATCTTCGAGCCTGATATGCTCATAAATCTTTCGGCCATTTTAGTTTCTAATTATATTCATGCTAAAGATCATAATTATTTAAAGGCATTCATATAAATCAGAAGCCAGCACGGCCTTTGATGCTGGCTATTTTTAGCGCCAGTGGGTTCAACGCTTCTTTATCCAAGTTATGTCTTTTATTCTGAAACAAAAAAGTCTGTTTAACATATTTTTTTTTGGAATTTCAGAGATCTCGTAGCAAATGCAAGGAGCTTCACACGCATATCAACTGTTTCGTTAGAATATTGTTGGGTATGTTGGCTAGAAAGCCTAGACAAAGTGGCATTGACAGCGGTAACGATGATTGAAGAGTCAAAAGTGTATTGCATTGACATCAAGGTACAAGGTAAAAGCTTATGTCAATCCTGTTGAAAGTCGTAGATATACGAAACGCTTTGAAAGAGATTGTCACTTGTTTAAGCCCCTCTGTGTTGCATTCAAAATGAAAGTACAGTGTAAATCCTTTATAACGAAACTCAAGAGACCGAACTTATTTTTTCGTTATAGAGACTTCGTTATGAGGAGTGCAGAAATAGAAACAGCCAAATATTGATGACAATACTTTTTTTAATAATTTTATTATTTATTTATTGGTTTACGACCAATAATACGAGAGGTGCCTAGTGTGTTTAGTGACTGGGGCCAACATTCCTAAAGACAATGCAATCCAAGAGTAATGTCACACGTGTTCTAGGAAATTAACAACAACTAAAGCAAGGCGGCTGTTTACGACCTCAGGTGTCTTTCTTAAAAATTTCGGCACCTCAAAGATTTAGTCGGAGCCTTTTGTAAACTGGTAACATAAACAGTTATGCTGATAAAAAATATTTACTGACGTCTAAATATGAACGTATATGTTCGTAATAGAGAATGGCTGTTGCGCTATAAAAAGTGTATCAATGTATGGGTTTTAAGGTAAACCAACAAAGTTGAACTAATTTCTACGTTATAGCAAGTTTAACGTTATATTGAAAGACGTTATAAAGAGTTTATACTGTATGGTAATGAAAAGACAAAGTAATCCAGCGAAACAGCCCAAGTGTAACAAGCACATAAAAGATTACATGACTTACGTCATTGTTCCTCCTTTGATTTTTAATGCTCTTCCAGGAGTACGTCGATGGCGGATGAGTGTGTTGCGTGAAGGCTCTGACCACGTACATATCATTGGTCACGTGCAGGAACCCTCGGCAAGACCTGGACCCCATCTGAGTGCAGCTCCAACGGAAGCCATCCCTCAAGATCTTGTGCTGGTAGTACGTGTAGCCATCCAGCATCAACAGGTCCTTCCCATTCCGGCCTTTTACTAGGAGTACTGAAAACGAAGGATGTGTCAACTGCTATTGTAAAAGTATTGAAGTTCTTGGTTTTTCTAATACTTGTTCGGTGAAAGTGATTAGTAGTAGGCTTTTGATTTTTCTACAGGCTATATCACGATTAGTTTTAAACTTACTCTGTTTTGGTACCAATATTATTAGAGTATTAATGATTTTGGAATAAAATCGGAGTTTATACATAATTAGATCTTATTATACCATAGTTCTAAACCAAACTTACCTTTACACATCATGTTAGTCAATAAATGGTGGGTGTACAAAAATAAAATATTTATTACCATTTTCTCTTTTTTATTATTCATTATCATCGCATCACATTCCCTTATAATGTAGGTACTTGACTATTTTACGTTACATCTAAATTTAAGATACTTGTTTGGTAATCTTTTTGGTTCTAGTTACCTACCATGATTATTTAAACAGTAAAATCCTTTGGTATCAATTGGCTTTTCCAGTTTTGTTTTCATTATGATATCAATTAATTCACGAAGTCTTTTTTTGGTAGGCTTATTTCTTCACTCTGTTCGTCAACATATTGTCAGCTAATATTTTTAGGTTTACATGACTTTTACAAGTTTTAGTTTTTTTGCACATCAGCATTGCAGGACGCCATTAGGATAGACTCGCTTCAACCTTCCTTAATATAATCATTGAACATTTCCATGTTCATAGTTCGAGACATTTCGCATCCTATCTATGTAATTTGACATAAACTCCACTTTTGTTTGTAATATACTCAGTTGGAGCATGAGTATGAGTCTCGTTGCGTTCCATGACTGTTCCTCGATCATCTAGGACTAGGTAGGCCCCACATCTCCTGGAGTAGTGCTTGTTACACTGCCACCGTACGCAACCCGACTTGAGTCCATAATGTTTAAAAAATGTGAAATGGTTGAACATTGCGTATGTTTTATTCTGATCTGTTACGATGAATATGGCTGCAAAAATTCTGAAGTGAATAATTATTTAAGATTTATCAACATGCAAACGCGACAGGCCCAGGAGAGATAAGCGGTCGAAGGGCTGATAATAATAATAGACAACATGTTCCATCGCGGACATTTGCGGTAAACCTCTTTTCGACCTTATTGCTAAGGTAATAAGGTTGAAAAGTGGTTCACCGCAAATGTCCGCGATGGTACATGTTCACTTGGAAGTAACCACTTATTTTACCATGAAACAACAAGATAATAATTAAGATTACTTAAAGCTGCGCTCCCACGTAAAATAACAAGTCGCGTCAGACCTTGCCTCGCCTGTCGAGGCATGTCGTGGCCCGTGCCGAGCATTCCCAGGGCGTGTGTCGGCCTGGTGCGGCCTGTTGAACGCTATTCCAACATGTCAAGTGATACGGAAGGCAAAGCTGCGTGTGCAGCCGTTGTGGATTTAATCAGTGGTCAACATTTGATAAAGAAAGCAGAAAAGACGCGCCCGTACAAGCCGCGACAGGCGACAAGGCCACCGGAGGCCTCATCGGATGCGACGGTTCCCACGGCCTGTCAGCCTGCGGGGAAATTGCGTAACACATTATCAATCGGAATCGGTTTCATTTTGGCAGTTCAACAACACTCATTGCATTATTTACGTGTTGAGCAGACAAATTTTTCGAACTCACGAAGCAATGGATTAGCAATTTCCTTCAAAATGATTCAGATTCCGACTGATAGTGTGTTACGCAATTAGGGTGCTGGCCTGCGCAATCTAGCCTGTGGGAAAGCGGGCCGTGGGATCGCAACTTCAGACTGACGCAGATTTGGGCGGGCCGCATTGCAAAAATCCTCCTACCTACTTAAATCACTTTCATACGTTTTATATGAACCATCGCATACTACAGGCAGGCCGAATCGCGCTTTTTTTTGTATTGAAGTGCGATGCTCTGCGGCCCTTCGCGGCTGTATTCAATGTGCGCTTAGTTTGATAAAACATTTAAAAGTACTATCTTACGTAACACTACATCCACCGGATCACCGTATGAAGAAATGCGCCTCCTACGCTATTTCCAGGGGAGTGACTCAGCTTGGTAGGCACAGAACATTACGTTACGTAAAGTTGGGCGTATAAACGTTTTTCGACCAACGACAACGTTACCTACTTAGTTAATTACTTATTTCATGTTTTACTATCTACAATGGTATTGGTCTATTATGTACACACGAAAGCACGAATACGGTCGAAGATACACGAACACAACCGTCACTTAACTGGCCAGCGACGACGCGAGCGCAGCGCCACACAATGGCAGTGTTTATGATGTTACCGCAGTTTAGCTCGCGACCTCGCCGCGTGAGGAGCTTAAAAAAGCGGACCCCGTTCAAGTTCACATGCATAAATATTACATGAAAGTTTTAAAATACGACACGATATTTGCACACCGAGATAGCAGTCTATATTCCTTGAGAATTATTTAAATGTTTAATATTATTATAGTAAAATTGTATATATTATTATTATAGTAGAATAAAAAAATGTCACAATAACGTGGAATAGAATCACTTAAAGGTGGTACATATAGGTAAATAATTCAGTAAATTTGTAAAAGTATATAGCTCCTAGACTTACGTATATTTTTGTTGAAATATTTGGCTTTTTTGGCACATGGTTGAATATTGTTTTGATAAGTACAAGTAAGTATGATTATTATTTAATTAATAAACTAGTCAATCTTATTTAGAATACATTGTAACACTGAGAATCACTACCATCTATCTAATCTAATAGACAGTATGCTTCAATCTTATTTTTTATTAGCTATCAAGTTTAGTTTCTTAACAGTAAGCCCAAGTACGCATGGACGTACAAATATCGCGGCAGGATTTTATCACGCACTGGATTTTCAACTGTCGGCGTTGAGCCGAGCATTGAGAATCTAACAGAGCGCATCTAAGCGCATCAAAAAAAAACCCACTGTTGGATTTTCAACTCTCGGCGCTAAGCAGTGCATTGAAAATACAGTGCGCGAAAAAAAGTCGCCGCGGGGACATCGCCCGTGCGAAACAAGTCTAAGCATAGTTTCTCTACTACGTACTTAGCATAAGGTATGTCTTTGAAAGAAACTTAAATCTGACTAGAATATTTATGTAACTAATAAAAACTCTCCAAATCTGCTGTGCAGTTTCGCAAATAATAGTAAGTAGGGCAAAACTTGGGTAATCGGTGATAGTTTTGTTTTTTACTTGTAAAATTCGATTCATTGATCAGACTATTTTTTAAATTTACTGTGATATAGTAGACAAAATAAGTTTTGCTAACTTATATCTAAAAATGTGGCAAATACTATAATGATTGAAAAATGTACATTTATCAAGTCAGTAGTAACTTGGTAATAAAACACAATTATCTATCACCGAATAGCTGCATATCACGAATTAGCCAAGTTTTGCCCTAAATAGTAATCATTTGAAAGCTGTTTAATATTTAAATTAATTAAAAAGTACATGTGACAAAATAGTCTTGAAGGCCAAACTTGTTCAAAACTTCTTCAGAAAAAATAAAAAACACATTGGCAGGGGATCTTTTCTCACAACAACTGACTAAGCGTTGTTTAATCCTGGCTCAATTCCCGTGACTAAAAACGTTCAAAATCTAGGCGCAATCTCATCTCAGCGACAATCAAATGTCAAAAATGTAGGGAAATTATAGGTATTTTTGACATATTGAGACTCGAGATCAGACTGTGAACGTTCTTAAAATTACGAAAATTGCCGCTCTGGAATCTACGGGAATGAACAGTGCTACAAAGCATGACTCAAAACCAGTTTTTCTTGAATGATACTTAAAGATTCGATCCACTCTCGGAGCTAATTCCAAAAAATGAATCAGTATCTAAACTGTAATGTTCTATCATATGCCGCAGTCCCACGGTCCGCTTTCTCACAGGCCAGGCCGACAGACCCATGAGGCCTGTGGTGGGAATGCTCGGCACTGGCCGCGACAGGCCTTGACAGGCGTGGCCGCGACAGGTCTCGACGGGTGGGTCGGCGGCATAATTCAGATCACTGAAGATTGTTCTTTCTTTCTCGTCCATAATCAATGCTTGGGATCAATGAGCGAGCTCGTTCATAAATTAATTAGGTTTTCAAACCTTTCTACGTCAGCTTACATGATACGATGCAATCCAATACTGTCTAAAACAATAAGATACATACAGAATCCTTTTTTTATAACATTTGCTCCTGAATCTTAACATACAGCCCATCTTTCTTACGAAGATATATAGGAGGCTCATGCTGATGAACACCAACAGCTTTCATGACTCTCAAGGACGCATCCAGTACAAGAAAAGCCGTGCATCCAGTTTGAATGTACTGGTTGCACCTCCAGCGGCCGCCATGCTTCAATCTGCAGTGACTATAGTATACGTAGCGCTTGTATTTGATCAAAGACTTGCCTCCCGCCAGGTTCATCCAGGTGGCTGGAAATAGAAAAGTTGAAGTCAAGGCATTTATTGCAGACAAGCCATGCGCCTGATGGGATTTCTCACTGGAATCTTTCATCCCCTAACTAACCACATTAGGTGATGAATTTTCAAAATAGGTACATTGCTTAGTGCTCACCATCGTTATAAAACGAAGCTTTCAGACTCAGCGGTTTAGGCTGTGCGTTGTAACATAACATAACATCACGCCTGTATTCCCGAAGGGTTAGGCAGAGGTGTACCTATAGTACCTACACGCACATTCCGCCAGTTATGTTTAAGTCCCTTGTAATAGGGGGCGAGCCTATTGCCATCAACCGGGCACAAATTCAGACTCCGAGCTGCCACTGAGAAATTCCAGATAGAAATACCCAATAACACTGCCGGACCCGGGAATCGAACCCAGGACCTAATTTCCCCACGAAAAAGGAAAGGGTTGCAATACAATTCGATGTCGTTAGCTACCTACACTGACAAAACTAGCAAAAATTACGGCAGTACAGACCTATTAAACAAATCAGTCTACAAAACTTAGCATTTTTTTAGATAACTTACTTGGTACTAGGAATTTTTCACTCCATGCAGTTGCCCATCTTGAGTATTGTATTACATAGTGTAACGAGCTTATCTGGCCCGGCAGAGGTAGCCCGCGAAACTCAAATTTTCTTGCGTTTTTTGCAATTTGCAGGTCAGTGTGAGGTTGTATCTTGATCAAAATACTATTCGCGACTATAACAAACATGTATTTACACAATTATATTAGAATCATCAATACATCTCTCTAAGTTAGATTTGATCTAAAATGTCATAATTTCCAAAATTATGACATTTTAGAACAAATCTAACTTTGGAATTAAACAAAATCACTATGAAAACAAGATCTTCAATTTTTTTTTCAAAGACAGTGGCACCGCCACATGGGCTTGCTGCACTGTACTTACCTATTTGTCTTCTTGTACTTTAAGGCTCTAGAAATAGTTACGATAGCGACTAGATGTGAAGCGTAGCTAAACATTGAAAGCCGCCGTCACACAGCGAGCGGGTCCGGACCGCAGGAAGCGTGGACGGGCCTCGGGCTCTCGGCGTGTCGTAAAGTAGGTACACTACGGCCGAAGTATCTTGGCGAGTCTGAACATAGACTCTGCAAACTTTCGCGCATGTTCTCTCACTAACACTCGCCTCATGTCACCATCTGGTCCCTAAAAAATGATATGCGCAGCCTTCCGCGCAAAGTTCGGACTCGCCAAAATATGTCAGCCATATTGTACTGAACTGTGTCCGAAAATGCACAGTCACACAGCGGCTGCATCTCGCCGCCGCTCCGGGCGTGTAGGCGACTTCAGCCTGCCACGCCAGACAAGACTCATCTCGCTAGCGTTGTTATGGGAATAGATTTTAGACGTCGTACTTATGCGGATGGAGCGAGTACATCTCGCGCTTAGCGTTATCAGCAATTTTGTTTACAACTTCGTGACAACAACAAACATTGAACATCTCATAGAATGCACCCAGAAAATCCCCGCCATCCGCCATCTCGCCCTCTGTGCGCTTTCCCTATATAACAACAAGGATCAACAAGTGCTTTGTTTGGCAACAGTGCAGTTGGCAAGCAACGTTAACTTTATAGGACCGGTAACTGTCGATTTTAAAGTTAATAATAAAAAGTTCCAACGTGAAAAAAGCAATAAGTAACATTGCATGGAAATATGCTTTAAAACATATTGGTGGAAATTTCAAAATGCTACAGCCTTCATTGAAAAATCTTTATTATTGCATTCCTTATACTTTACACGTGAATAGTAAAATGTAAGTAAATTAATAATATTTCTTAATTACTTATTCCTACTGGGCTACTTAATTACCTCCAAAACTTTTTATAATATAGATATAATATTCCAAAATATAAACGATCAGTAAAATTATGAAGAAGTTACTTAACGGACCAGATAATGTAAGTACTGTAGAGGTTTTAACCGGGCGTGCTATAAGTATGCAACCTTCGTGGGTTTAAGTGATGATTAGTTATAAAAAAGACAAACATTGAATTGAATAAAGAGAATTGGAAAAAACAGTAAGAAGTTGTTGGTCGGCCCTCCGGCACTGAAAATCTTAGTGTAAAGAATGTAGTAGAATTTTATAGGAATAATAATTAACTGCTAATATCGTCAAAAGTCACACATTTACCGTAACTATCCATCCGGATTGTTACAGAACTTAAGTACCTTCTTACAATAACATTGAGAAAACCCGAGGAAGTTGTGAAAAAATATAATTATTTTAAATATTTTTTTTTTTTTGGTAGTTCAGCAATCATAATTATTAATCAACTTATCAGCTAATCATGTTATCACCATGATGTTTTTGTTGTGATCCAAGAAAACATATTAAACGATGCTCAATTAAAAACTGTTTATTCTGTTCTGTTCGCTTAGGTATTAATTAGATGTCAGCAGAAAGACCTGCGGGGCAACTGCGTAATACACTTACAGTAGGAATCGGTTTCATTTTGACAGTTCAACAACATTCATTGCGTTATTTACGTTGTTAATTTTTCGAACATATGAAGCAATGGATCAGCAATTTATTTCAAAATCATTCTGATTGTGATTGAGTGTGTTACGCAATTAGGGTGCTGGTCAGGACTATACAATAACACATTTTAACATCGCGTCTAAACTCTATAAAAAAGCCCTTTACTAAAATAATACTTCGTAGGTTCATGGTTGTGGTCTTCTTTGGCTCTTAGAATAACTCCATCCTTCGTGATGACGAAGGCACGACACTTGATAGCTCTTCTCTTGGTGCACCTCCATCGGTCTTCACCTCTCGAGGTCTTGTAGGTTTCAATAGCAAAAGTATGCTCGTTACGCATAAGCAAAGTCGCTCCCAAATTTGTGGTGATGAACTTAGCTGGAAGTGGTAAACGAAAGAAAGGAGAAGGTTAGGTTGTGTATAGTTTTGAGAGCTCTTTACATCACGCTAAATGTAGAGTACCTTAAAAACAAAGCTAGATGGACCTACGAGCCGCTTTTTTTAAAGTCGTAGGACTTTAAAAAAAAGCGGCTAGAACCGACTGAATACGAGAGCTCTATGACCAGCAGTATTTGTCCACAGCTGGACATACACCCCTCTCAAGTCTACGATAGACTGAGTTCTTGATTGATGAGTCATTGAGCATTAATATAAAGAGCTCGTCTACATAGACAGACGATCAGAGTATGCTACAGAATTTAGAGCCCTCATAATTCTCTGTACGTAGATTTTACATGCTGTAGATTAAGTTAAGGGGATGATTCTACCCGCCATACTCAACAACTTTCCCTGTGAAACCCTCCCTATACATAATTATACGAATGTCCGTTTTACAAAAATATTAAGTACTTATAGGGTTACTGATGTGGAAATAAATTAAAACGAACAGATGGTGAATTAAGTTCATCAGCGTATCTATTTTTATTTAATTAATTAAATTAAATTAAATTGTAAATGGTGTGGTACACACGTAGAAAAGCTACATACAGGTCGATTTAACTAAACCAGTGTATAAAATAATGAGAATTAAAATGTGTAGTAATGTCACATTGGAATGATTGTTGTCTTTTGAGTAAGTATCATACTTTATCAGGGTTAATTTCCAAAATAAAAATAATTAATTAGGACACATACATAAATAAGTCTGGAATAAATAATTAAGAAAATAATTAAGTACCTACCTACATCCAGTAAAATATCTTAACCACGCAAGTGTTTAGAAGCTATAACTACCAACATAAAAGAAAAGTAATAACAATCACAACTCAATCGATTAATTTAAACATTTTTTTTAAATAACGATTTGGCACACAAGTTCACAATTGAGAAGAGAAACACATTTATGACTAGTTAAGTTTGAGTAATATTTAGTTTTCAAGTATCTACTTACGTACATGGATATTTTTCTTCATCTAAAATTTTAAGTTCTTCAATAAGTTTATATATTAATATAAAATTATATAATATAATATAATATATAATATTATATAATATAATATTATATATTACTATATATTAATATAGTTATTATGATATTTAATACAGGTTTATGAAAATTCTAAATACATTAGTTATACTGGATGATTTTTTTTACCGTCTCGAAATTTTTACAGGGTGTTCTACCCATGAACATGAACAACTTTCACTACGGGACCAACTATGAGATCACGAAAAAAAAATCTGCTGTTTCATACATTTTGGTCAAGTAGGTTTGAACTTTTCTATTAAACAGTAGATTTTTTTTTCGTGATTTCAGAGTTGGTCCCGTAGTGAAAGTTGTTCATATTCATGGGTAGAACACCCTGTAAAAATTTCGAGACGGTAAAAATAATCATCCAGTATAAATTCCAAGCTCAGTTGAGCAATAGCCTTCCCAGCATAACTAATGCCATCTGTTGTTGTATAAAAAAAGGAGGAATTACTTTATTCTGACTATTGGCCACTAGGTGGCTTTATTTACAAAAAAAATATCAATATTTTATTATAAGTAAATGTTTATAAATCCTAATATCGAGCCTTTTCAGGAAGAACATCGTAAGCGACAATTTGCACTTTTGACAGGAAAAGGTTTTTTCTTTCCTAATTAACGATGTTTTTCATTTACGATGATAATTTCTTACAACAATAAAGTCATGTGAATTTAAAATACAATTTAATAGTAATCGCGACAAGATGTAAAACTGTCTAATTAAGATGTTACGAAGAAAAAACAGTTTTGTGATTTTTGGCGCTTACGATATTTTTCCTGAAAAGGCTCGATATTATCTATAATCTATAAAAATGAGTTCACACACCACACCACAATATCCTATTATATTTTTCAGTACAAGATAAATACAACAATGATACCTCGAAATTCCATTCAAGTAAGTACTTCGCTCGTCACTTTCTTCAAAGTAACAGCATTAACTTCAAATAATAGTGCAATTCTATCAATACTACTTATTTATGAACAATTTCATAAATAAATATTCTCTACTTAATTAAATATGTACGATAAATGCAAAATTACATGTGCAACTACTGAGACCAGTTAAAAATGGCGTCTGTCAAGTTACATTTGCGCGGCAAAGTCCCTACAAGCATTTAGCCATCGGTAAAATTCAGGTTGTGCGCCGCACTATTGCGCCCAATTCGGGCTGAAAATGGAAACTTCCGATTACAAAGTAACTTGTGTAGTTTATTAGCCCTCGTCCACACGGGCGATTTTTTCCCGCGGCGGTTTTATATCGCGTACTGGATTTTCAACGCGCTGCTTAGCGCCGATATTTGAAAATCCAACAGTGTATTATTTGACGCGCTGATGCACTCTGTTGGATTCTCAATGCTCTGCTCAACACCGAGAGCTGAAAATCCGGTGCGCGATAAAAAATCGTCGGAGGAAAAAATCGCCTGTGGGTGCGAGTACGAAGGCTTATACCTAATTTAATTTCGCTTCGCGCAGTTGCAAATGGGAATATTTTCGTAATTTACTATGAAAATCCCACAATCAAGAATCTGTCTTTCACCGCCAAAAAATAAGGAAAAAAACGTCAAAAACAAAGTTCCTGAAAATGACTAACAAACGAGGCACTTGTTTAAATGAGATTTTCATCGTAAATCCATGTAAAATGCTGAATAGAAGTGATAACTGGCCAAAGTAGTTCTTCACATCAATCGTTAAAATTATACTTAGTGTAGTTGTCCTCGTGATTGTGGAAACCTTTATGCTTGACATACCTTCCTTCGATGGTGGTTTGCACGCAACTGTTGCACCCAAGTCGTTTGCGATCTCTACACGTCCAATTGATCGTGTTCTGGTATCGATTGTTGATCCAATACTTGTTATCGTTGTAGATCAACACCATGCTGCCAGTTCTGTGTGATGGGAGGTAGTAAATACCTGAAAAAAAAACCTTTAGTCTTATTACCAGTACAAAATGTATTATTTTTTCTAATATTCTTGGCTAGTGGTGGTTTTTAAGGGCTCTAAGGACTTTCAAAAAAGTTTTTTTGTCACCAATGGGCACCAAATCGTGTCTAATGGCTCCCTCCACATAGGTGCGTCTGTTGTTAGTATTCTAAATGTATATATCTATCGAAATTGTATCTCACAGCTTCATTGCGCCTATGTGAGGGAGCCCTAAAGTAGAGGAGTGCACAAAATTAATTGAAAACATACTTAAAATTAGTATTATCTCTATATTTACATATATTCTACAACAGATTCTAAAACACAAAATAAAAACGATTGCTTGAGTTTCTTTTCATCACTATTTTTTATCTTAATATATTTTTTTTTTTTTTTTAATATTGATGTCTTCGATTTAGAAATACTTCCTTTACAATTTTTTCTATTTTACAATTTACTTAGTAGTTTATTGGCAATTTCGTCGGGTAAATATTTTTCTAAGCTAGTCACATACACAGTTATAAGGCGGGTCAATAAAACCAACACATGTTTACCAGAATACTGTATTTCCTAAAATAGGTAATCACTGTCCATCTAGTTACTAGCAGGTCCCTACATTCGAAACATGCGTTTGAAGAACACGTCATTACAATAAGTAAGTACATCACAATTTTTATTATAAAATAAAATCTTATAAAAAAAATACTTGTAAAATAAAAATAAAGATCACTGTAGTGATTGTCTATTAAAGAAATATTTCTCTCTTATAAATCTACCGTCGTGACACTGACGCAAACGAGGAGGATCGTGGATATGTCTCCCACGGAATATCGAAATGTAATCCCTTCCGTCTACGCCTTTGTATGTGATGACGTCTGCACGGCACCCGTGGACGTCTCTGGAGGAACAGTACCATTGCTTCTTCCCATGTGCTTGGTGGTTCTTCATGTAAAATGTGAACCCATTAAGTATTAGCAACCCAGCTCCTGTCCTCCCAGGAATGAACTGCGCTGGCACTGTGAGCAAAACCATACCCATTTAATAAACCTTGGAAATAAATAAAACACCTTGTTTATTTTTAGAAGAATTTAATTTATAATTTTTATGTGTGCACGCTTTCTCGAGGAACCAATTTTTTAGTTCTGTTTCAAGAGAACATACACAACAGTAAAACCTTGTAGAAATATTAAATCTAAATGACCAGGGTAGGGAGGGGGAGTATGAGCAGGTAAATAAGTAGACCAACACTTCGCAACATCTTTAATGTACTTAAACTTTCTGATTCCTCATTTTATTTCTTTTCTGTTTCTTTTTTTATTTATTCTTTATTTATTCAATTAAAACAGTTTACAAACATTTCCTTACATACTAAGTAAATAAAAATAAAAGTTTAACAAAATGTTTTAAAAATTCGCGATTATTCGTAAAAAAAACCATTTAAAGTTTTAAAAAACTTTAAACGTAATGGCACCATGGTTATTAAAATAATTTTTTTTTTCCGTAGAATTTCAAGAAGATGAAGGAGATCTAAATGTAATGCAGATGACTACACAGTATGTACATGAAAATTGCTAGTTTTATTGCATTTTATTTAACCAAATCTTCATAAAGAATAATTCACATTATAAAATTAATTTAAAAAAAAAACTTGGGAGATCTGGTTGTTCTGGGAATCGAACCCATAGAAATAAAATATAATTATCAATTAGCGCACTCCCTTTAATCTCATCGGAATCTAATTCAAGACTGTAAATTTTAATTTACATTATTACCACATTTAGGTATTAACAAACAAACACATTCATACCACATCCTATTAAGTAACCATTCCTTACTTAAGGCATTTTTGTGCGTTCTGAAAGTACTTCAGCATCACTGACTTTTTTGTTTTAAATTTGGGAATTGAACCCATTCCAAAATTCCTAGGCTGATGGCCCTTAACAGTCATTAACAACAAACCAATTTAAAAATGGGAGTCTAACCCATACTTCTGGTTAATACCTCTGTGGGATTGGTTGTTTCTTATTTCAAACAAAGGAAAGTTATTTATGTGGGATTTGAACCCACAAATCAAAAGTTTGCATCATTAAGAAACTTAATGAAAGACGCAAAGAACCGACTACTGTCAGTATTACCAGCAGCAGTAAAGAATTATATGGGAATCTAACCCACAAATTAGCCCCATCCGCATTGCTGAGGCTGATTTACCTTGCTGATGTAGTTCAGAATAACAACACTTCTATGTTACGAGACTTGGTTTCCGCACTTAGTCCTACATGTGGACCATTGTACGTGGCACAGAACAACACTTTTAAATCTTCTGTGGGACTTGAACTCAAACAGAAACTGAAAATTCCACTATGGGAGTTGACCATGTAGATTTACTGGCAAAATTATCTATGGGATTCTAACCCACAGACTAAAAACCACTATTGGGTATACATATCACAGTGGACCATAAATTCACTGTGAATATTGTTAAATACTTTGGGAGTTGAACCCAAGTACAATAAATAAAGGAGGCAAACCCCAGAATTCAAACATTTGTGCCATAACTTAGCATAACTTGGCATTAAGTCCTCCTCTGTACATTTCTGTGCTTGAAGTATTAAATAAATAAATAACTTCCAGTAATATAAGACCAAAATTATTGCTTACATAGCGATAACAGATGAGAACTGTGGGAGTTGAACCCAAGTTATTTTGGTTTACAAACATACATACACACTGTAAAGTAAATGGTTATTTGCAACAATGAGAACCATCAGATGTCACTTAAACTTTGCCAACACGTGTATGGGACTTGAACCCATACATACAATTTACAAAAATTTGTTGGGAATCTAACCCAAATTGTTTATTCATATTGTACAGATAATTCTTTCATCAGGATTTGAACCCTTTTTATACCACTGACAACATTCTTCATACTATAATGAAAGCGTTGTCTGCAAAATGAGCAGATATGAGATCTTAGATCATAAAATGTTTTATTTGAAATTTGTTTATTTACTATTATTATTTGTTAGAATCTCAAAGAAGATAAGCAGAAATCCATACTTATTTGAAAGATTTCTTAACTAATTTCTTATTTCCATTACTGATGAAACAACCAAACCTTCAAAAAGTTCTTGATTTATGTTAAAACTTCTATAAATTCTCCATATTTACATTATTATCTTTTTGAGTATTTGTGTATTGGTAAAGAACATTGAGAAATGTGACATTGTTTAGTTCCCAATAAACCTGAGTTTTACAGAACATACAACTTTAAATGGTATTTTAATGGCAGAATAGCTTCTTAAACAGCTTGTAAGAATGATCGAAATCGTAATTATCTATCTATAGTATATTTATCAGCCATTTCCATGCACATAAGTCTCATGGAGACTAAGTTATAGACATCTGCTATTATTTTGTATGCACAACAAACTTCACATAACTTTGTAACTTAAAACACGCCAGCGTCCAAATTTAACTAACAGTTCCTTTAGAAGTCCTTCCATAGAAAACTTACTCGCTATTACTCACCGAACCGCCGCCAGGATTTGAGAACAGGGACCACATAATAGCGGGAAGAAAAACTAACCTCACCAACACACTTCACATCGCAATATTTCTACATTAACACCACATTTAACACTATTATCAAATTAAATAACAACACAGCACTCATTTACACTAATATACAACAGTTTTAAAAGCGTATTGAAATAAAAATACATACAAAACACTAAAAAACAATTTGACATTTTGAAGAGTTGGGATTATGTATCACAAACGCGTAAGGTAAGCGCGATGCATGTTATTTCACGTGTCGGAGCTATATAAACGCGGTCGCGGATCACTCAATCTCGATGCATTTCAAGAAAATAAACGGACTAACATTGTAAAAACAACAATAATCATTTGGCATCGAGAGAGTTATTTTGACATTTATTTATGAAATACCGTCACAGTCGCTACTATTCCGTATCTGAAGCGTGGTTATTCGAATCGACATCCCTGGCTTCTGTTTCTTTTGTAATATGCAAGATGTACAAGTTAGAGTGAGATAAAAACGCGTGATCCAAACAAGAATCAAAGTATGAAATAGGTGTTGAAAACCAGATCAATTTTTTATCTTTAAGTAATAGGCAAAGGAACTTACATCGATTCAGCCTAATATGGTAACTTTATCCTATTTGTATGAAAACTAATAATTATCGTAACCGGTACTTTGAAAAGCTGTTTATAAATGTAAACTTTAAAAGATTTACAACATGGTTGTGTTCGCATTATATTTATTTGTGTTAGTATTATTGATAATAAAAATAACACTACACATTCACTGGGGATTAATAATGATCAACCAAACCCTACCTGTTTTTACATACAAATTCGAATGCCACGAGCTAACGATGATTAGAGAAGTTTGAAAGAAGAAGACGTCATGTTTGTACCGACGATCCCAAACAAACTAGGATGAGAGCAGGAGAATGATGATTCCAATGCTAAACATTATGTTAAGAGATTACTAATTAGAAACTGTTCTACAAATGTGCAACGATAGTTATTTTTATTATAATGAAACCGTTAAAACAAATAAAATGAAAGTACAAAACACCTACTAAGTCTACATCGTCTGTCTGTCTGTCGGTCTGTCACAGGTTTAAGTAAGTACTTATCCTCCGAACCAAAATAGCTGGACATGACATACACAATTGAAATTTTTACAGATTAGGTAAGTGTAACAATGTCAAAACCACAAAATTATTATTAAGTATGTAATCGAAATAATGAAAACTAAAGTAGACATATTAGAAAACGATTTCTACCTTTTCTACAAGTCCAATTCTTCGAGCCAGTTAATGTATTTTGAACTTTATTCCGACTAATTTCAAAGTTTTGAACCTAACCTATCTACTGCTTATTGAAATAAAGTTCAAAATATAACAACTTGCTCTTAGGTTTGGGCTTGTGCGGTGGTACTCGCAGTCGTACTTGACCGATTTTTTATTATTTTGCATGAACTTGCTGAATGATTAATTGGTACTGCTTCTGCCATCTATCGTCGCCCTAACAAACTTTTTCAGAAATACTTAGTTTGCCGCAATAATAATAGATGTCACTTATTTAAACTCAGTTCATTGGCACATTTTTCTAACAGAAAATAGCATTAGTAGTACTTACGTATTCATTCTCTTTTTATTTTTATTCGTTTTCGTGTGTTATTTTTGTAAAGTAAAATATTCTTGATGAATTAAGCCTTTAGTTTCTTTTATGACAGATAGATGGCGACGCATACACAATGTTCAAATCGTGACGGCATCAAGCAACATTTAACTGATTTCTTGAATTTCTTTCTGAAATAATTGTAAGATCAACTAATATAGTTTATGGGAAGAATAATTAATTATTAACCTCTTATTTTCAATGTTCCAATTATTAACGGTCAAGGGGAAAATGACGGCGATGATGTAGACGAGAAAACTTTGGTCCTTATGGGTAAAGTCCGCGAATATCGAATGAAAAAAGACGTCCTATCAAGTCGATTGCAATCGACTTGATAGGACTTTTTCTCGTCTACTTTCCCTTATTTTATAGTTCAACCAGCAACTTTTTTATACATATACTATTCCTTTTTTTACTTTTAATAACTAATTGTAATTTTTTCGTTTTATTTCTTAAAAAAAAGCCTAAATTAAAACGTGTTCTAAAGTGGTGAAAGGTGTTTTCCTCCTTTTTTTTCGCTACACTACCTATTGACTACAGGGTTCTGGTTCAAATCACCATTAGCATAAAATACGCGAAGGCATTGTAGGTGTAAACGCGGATTACGCAAACCGATTTTTTTTAGTAAAAAAGAATAGTTTGAACCTAATAAAAATAAAATAGTGCACTCTAACTTTACGGCTAACAGTAAAAAGACTAATCTGCTGAATCCCAATGGAAACAAGTTCCAGGTTAACCGGACGGACACAGTTATTGGATTTTAATCGAATAAAAAGATAAAAGAATAAAAGTAAACTAGAACGATGCCCGCGCCCCCTGGCGAGCGGCACCGGAAAGCTAAATATCCGCTTCAATCAAATTCACTGCGCCCGTGTTTGTTTATTTCGGAAATAGAGTGCTAGATACGGTATTTTTTGTTTTTTGATTTTTTTTTCTCGAATAGTTTCGATAAACTGTTCCGGTGTCAAATAGTTGAGTTATAAAAAATTGGTGTGGATTTGTTCGCATGAAAAGCTTTTTCTCCCCCCTTTATGTTAATTTACATTCTGAACGAAAGCTTTTAGTCCCAAGGTAAAAAGGAAATCAAAAAGAATTGATTTACTTGATTAGGTACCATACCATGCCATAAAAGGTACAAGCAGGTATTTAACAAGGAACTAATCCTTTCGTGTGTGAAAAAAAAATCAACGAGATAATTCCAGTCAAGCGTGAAACTTGAACAAACGAACTCACAGGCGAACTTTTTGATTCTGAAACATTTCTCCGACATTCGTTTCGCCGTAGAACGGTCCACCGATAGAACGATTCACTTTTCATTTTTTCACCGATAGAACGTTTCAATGACGAACGATTCGCCGACAGAACGATTCACTTTTGAAAATTTCATCGATAGAACCTTTCAAACAGTTTCTCAAATAGCTAAATCTTTTCATTAACACGTTAACCTAACCTAACCTAACCTAAGTTCTATCGATGAAATTTTCAAAAGTGAATCGTTCTGTCGGCGAATCGTTCGCCGTTGAAACGTTCTATCGGTGAAATAATGAAAAGTGAATCGTTCTATCGGTGGACCGTTCTACGGCGAAACGAATGTCGGAGAAATATTTCAGCAAAAAAAAAAAGAAAAGTTGTTTAGTTTGACGGTCTGTACCACACCCTTCATATGACCACACATTTCAGATACATGCTCTGTTTTTGCTAAATGGTTTCGTCCAGTGGGTAGGTATGTCCGGTCAAGCGAAATAAGTTGTATAAAATGGAATTGTTTACATTCCATACAGAAACCAATAAATTGAAGTCTGCAAAATATGTATTTACGCTGAAACTGCAGTTTCCCTTGTTCCGGTTTGTATTGAAAACGGTAAACAAACGGAACAAATGGATCAGTTTGCAAAATATTTATTTATAGGAATGTATTTTCTCAACCAAATTGCTACTCATTATTATTACTATATTTGTAATATTACGTATCTTACCGACTTACTGTGGTAGGTTTACTATTATTTTTAGTGTTCAAATACTTAGTAGGTGACAGTGACATCATGCTTTTAATTTCGTGTTATTTTACCTCTTAACGACTTCATTCAAACTTGCACTATGCTAACGGTAAGAGAAATTATAGAAAAACTTGAGTTATTTGTCACAATCTTTGGAGTGGTGTGGTTGGTGTGGTTGTGGACTAATATTTGGCTATTACTTCAAATCGACTAACTCTGTCATCATCAGCCTCTTAACAAATCTCTACTGCATCAGCACTTGTGGAATAACCATTGTTTATTTCTTTAGTATTTTATGGGAAAACAGACTGTATGCTCATTTGGGATAATTATATTATAATGCAGTTATACGAAGAAGCATGATTTTATGTCGTCACCATTTTATGGCAAGTTCCTGGAAAAAGCAAGGAAGAAGAAAAAAAAGTGGACAATTTGTTTCAATATGATTGGGTTGGCTTGCAGAGGCGAAGCCTTCATACAACCCGGTTCCTATCGACTTCCCTTCGGAACAACCACTCTTCTTAATGTCTACTATTGCCAAATAATATGGTACGCCTGTGTGTGTAACTGTGTATCACAGCACATAATTTTATTTAATACCAGTTAAATACATCATAAGATTAAAAACCTACAGTTTTTGGTCTGAGTTTATGAGGACTGAACAATTTTCTCTTCGGCTTCCCCGAATTATCATTAGATAATTGTAGCTGTGCCACTGTTGGCTTGCAGTGTAAGAGTAGGTAGGTACAGAAATTAGTACATAGGTACCTTATCAAGGAGCGAAGGCCATTCAAACTTCGCTACAAACCAATTAGTAAATTTAAGCCTTCTAATTGCCTAAGGTACACACCAGAGACTAACAACTGTGTGCAACTTTCAGACCTGACGCAATTCCATTCTCCAGATAGAAAAGCTACAGCTCCAAATTCGAGGTAACAACAGAAAATTCAATATAATATATATATCCGAATAAATATGAACGTATGAAATATAAAATAAAGTCGTCGAACCAACGTAGGTAGGTACACCGTATTCAGAAAGGAATTCAATACAATTTTCGGAGCTGAATTTTTGATCTCGTGTATCGGATTTGTATCTGGCGTTTCAGGCTTTCAGCTTCGCATTATATCGTTTCAAAAGGTATGGACGGCACTATTAAATCCTTTCAACCCTCATAGTCTAGGTATCATTCTAGATAGCTTTTTTATATTGAAAAGAGCCATAAAGGGCGCTTTTTGTTGCCAGAGATACCAACTATGTTCATTGATTTAGCTTTAGGACAAAAAAGGCTATTTAGCTACTTCTCAATTTCATAGGCGCTTAAATAAATAAAAGTTAGTTGAAACGTTACATTTCATTGCCATGCAAAGATTATTATGGTCCAAGGTATCATAAAAAGCAACTACGTCAAGAGCCAAGAGGATATCGTCATAAACCTCTGTGTCAAACACAATAATGATTGTTAAACAATGTAGTGCAATGTGTTCTCCGAAGGGTAGGCAGAGATGTGTCTATAGTAGGTACTATAAAGGTTGTCTGCAAAAGGGAACCTTGCATCATGCAGGCTGACAGAAAAATGATTCTGGTTGCATTCGATCACTCATTCGAATTTAGAATCGGTTTTAAAATTGTAAAAGAACGTTTGTTTTAAAATAAGACACAAATGTTTTAGGTGCGTAAAAGTGAACACGTCCCTTCTTGCAATATATTTATTGCAAGAAGGGACGTGTTCACTTTACTCCTTATTTAACGGTATTGCCATTACCATCTAGCACCAGCGGGGTAATTGCGTAACACACTTACAGTTGGAATCGATTTAATTTTGACAGTTCAACAACATTAATTGCGTTATTAACGTAGTTGAGCAGAAAATATTTTCGAACATATGAAGCAATGGATTAACAATAAGCTTCAAAATGATTCAGATTCTGATTGATAGTGTGTTACGCAATTAGGGTGCAGGGCTCATATAAGCCGTACAGTACCTACCAGTGGCGCAGCTACAATTATCATTAGAGGGAAGCCGAAGAAAAATATGTTCATTTCTCATAAATTCAGACAAAAAAAAATTGCCATTTTTGTAATGATTTTAATCTTATGATGACTGTATTAAACTGGTATTAAATATATATAATGTGATGTGATATACAGTTACACACGCAGGTGTACATTATTTGGCAGTAGTAGACATTAAGAAGAGTGGTGGTTCCGAAGGGAAGCCGATAGGAATCGCGTTATATGAAGGTTTCGCCACTGGTACCTACACTCACTCTCTACAGTCATGTAGGGCAGAATCACTCAATTCATAGCTATCGCAATACTTAATTTTGTCATTAAAATTCTGTAGACTAGGGGTCTCCAAACTACGGCTCGCAGGCCAGGTCCGGCCCGCGAGCACCAACAATCCGGCAGAAAAGAAATACTGACCAAAGAAATACTTAGTCCATCTAGTATCATGCAATTTCGATCTTTGTAATTAGTTAGTCCCGGTATTTAGGCGGTCGATATGGCTGTAGCTGGTACCAGGACCGGCTCGGGATTTCACGACTCTGATTAAGTATGCTTGGTTTTAACTAACCATTTACGTATCTATAGATCTACTGTTGTGATTGGATCACAAACCGAGTCGGAATAATGAAATGGAGAAGTTTTGGGAGCGAGGAAAATGTGGAAACAAGGGATTACAAATGGAATGTTTTTGAAATTGATTGGAAATATATATTTTTTAAATTCTTTGACGGAATTGAGCTTTAGAAATAAAATAGAAGGTTTAGGTATCTAACTAAATCAATTCTACACCTTATCTCTTAATTTCGGTATTATCATCATCATCATTCTCCAGCTTATCGTAATTATATTCAGTATCTTAAGATGTTTATAGGGTGACACAATGGGCGGAGCGATCTTGTAAGACAATTTTTGGATTGATTTAGGGCGAATTCGACCAAACTTTTATACCTAGTATAAGTCTAATCCAGCGAATAAATTTTTAATTTTTGACAGATTTTCCATACAAAAACTGTCAGACGTCAATTTTATTCCGAGAATAAAATTTATTCCTGTTTGGCGAATCCGCTCTTAGAAGGAGAGACGATAGTGCAGGTAGTCTGTGTGCGTGCTCTACCAGAATTCAAAATCTAAAATTAACATGATGAAAACGACCTATTTTAACATGACTGCCTACTGCCAAGGCATCCTTTGTATTAAGTCTGCACGAAACATCTTTAGATTCCCACATCACACATTTATCGAGCTTAGACAACGAAACAAGTTGAGACCACTAAATTCACCCTTTACACTTTGTTTTCAGGCATTTGATCCTTCGAACATGAAGATTTACTGTTATAGTTTTACAAACTAAACAAAAGAAGAAGACCTTTAAATCACCCAATGTATGTACTTACTTATGTAGTGTGGCTATGCTTTTCATACTATTTACTTAGGTACTGTAGAGGCCTTAGTTGAGCCTGCCTTCCGCAAGAATCCTCTTTGGATTATGACATTGGCTGGTTAGACAAACGCTGGTTTCAATTGGAATTTAGAATAGGTGAAAAATGATGACATATAGTCATATTGTTCTGTGTCGAGACAGGATAGTATTAGCCCCAGTGTTTGCTTGTTGAACTATAATTATAGCTTTAATAAGCTAATAAACCAGTTCATTTAGTGCAACGGTCTTCATATTTATAAATATCACGACAAAGTTTCCCCAACACACCTCGAAGTCGAGACCCCGCACACATAAAAGATAGTGACCTCCCTATGTATTGTGGCTGGTCCCTACAGTACCTACTTAATAGATATTTTTTTAAATAATCGGTTGTTCCATACAAAATTTCATGGTCCCATGGAGAAAGTGATTCAGTTTGATGGTCTGAACCACATCCTTAAGACCACACTTTTCTGATACACGCTGTAAAAATAATACAAATGTGTCTTTTCCTTTACTTGTTTTTCTTGGTAAATAAATTTGACGTAGGACCGACTGAGATATTCAAATGATTACTTATGTACATAGTTAGGTACATAAAGGTATGGTTGGTAGGTAATGTCGGTAATTCATAGCCTTTGTGTCTCATAAAATGAAAGATTTTTATCTTAACTTACTGATGCGAAAACTCGTGATATTCATAGGTATGGCATATGTTGGTTTTACCCAATAAAACCTACAAGATATTACACCGTAATGTACAACTGCAATGAGAGTACCTCACTAACTTATTCATCAACAGTAGAGTTCCGGAAGTCCTGAATTTTATCAAGAGTTAACTAATTAATCTTAGCTTACAAAGGACTTTATCATGGTACTTCGTACCAGACGGGCTTTGCAAAACGTTGTCAAACTTAGGTGGGTAGACAAAAAATGTCTCGGCGTTCCCTAGGGCGGGTTGCCTACAAAACCGAATAGTATCGGCTATAAAAAGTTAGGGTCTTCATGGTACTGTCTCACGAAAGATCCCGCACTAGAAATGTCTACGTTTGATATTAAAACATTAGCCTCATTTCTGGCATTTTTGCTTATATTTTTGGCATTTACTGCCGACGTATTTCAATATGATTTCGACCTAGATTTTTTTGTAAATTTTTGTCTACATTAGTTTGTGAAAGTAATATTATTAGTCTGTGAAATACCACGAGCGCTCATGCTTTCTATTTTTATTTTCATGAAGTTCAAACGAAGTTTTTCCATTATCTAATGGAAAGCTAGAATTAAGGTTTATACCTAAAAAGCTTTTTATATTAAATAAAAACACATTTTTATACATTTCTAGGAATGAAAATGTGATACCATAATTGGCTGGTGTCGTGAGTTTTTTTGTTACAAAATTAAACACAATCAATGCGAAAAAATATAAAGAAGTAAAAAGAAAAGGGGAAAACATTGCAGAGCCAAAAAAACAATTGTCGTACACTTTTTTTTTACTAAAATGTACGAGTCACAGAGAAACAGCTAGCCTGTTAAAGTCAAAAGGCACTTATAAAGCACTTTTGAACGTCAAAATTTACAAAAAAATGGAATTGATTCTAGGTGTCCCTTCCAAAAGGTAGTTTCGTATGGAAAAGAATGGGCAAGAAACTCCATAGTCTTAATTATCCTTTTTACAATTTTGAATACCTACATAAAAGATGATGTTACGCTTTTACACCTGGCTCTCCCTAAGATCTGACTTTCCTCTTTATCATCTATTTCCTTTCATAACTGTCCTGTCAGGCGTTTTTCACCTCGAACACAAGGGACACGATGGAGATTTAGAGAAGCAGAAATGGGGAGAAAACCTAGAAGCTATGAGGGGTATACATTTCCGACGAATTCATCGCGTTTTGATGTCGGAATAGTGTTCATAGAAAAGAATAGACCAAGGCAGGAACTGTTCTAAAAAAATTTATTTCAACCACTGCAGAACAATGGCCTTCTCTCATACATAGCCTCGATCATTACGCTTGTGTTGGTGCTGCGTGTTGGCCAGTTATGACCATTATGTCCATGTTTCCTCATGATGTTACCCGTCATCGTAAAGTTACTAATAAGGCACAAGCTATATCTATGTACCTCCATGGTAGGTAATATTTGACTATGGCTGCTTATTTTGTGGCAGGATAAGAGGTGGGGACATTCTTTGCGCCACACCCTGCTGCCGTCAATGATATTATATAAAATTAAATAAGGATGTATGTGCATCATACGTTCCGTATTATCTATCGCAGTCTTTCCTTTATAATATCAATGGCTGCCGTACCGTCTAGGTAACCCCATTTTGCGAGCCATAGTGACCTCTGCGTTGCCACCGACGATGTCGGGAAAGTGGCGAAGTTTTGGGCCAAAAATGTCTAATTCACTGTCGTGCCATCGACACGATAAAGAAAAATAATAGTTTGATTCTCTGACAGCGTCTATATTTCGTAGTTCAAGTGTACTGGACGTGCGTTTGACCGTTTGAAGTCATCTAAATGCCCAGCGTACCACAAGTGGAACAGCGGATTCACGCGGCTTAAATCTCTATTATGTTTATCAATAAAAATCGATGTGTCTGGAGCGATTTTGATGAAACTTTTAGGATATCTTCAGATTATCCCAGCGGATGACCCGTGCGAAGCCGAGGCGGGTCGCTAGTTACTTATAAATAAGGGCTAATATTGTTTGTACCATATGTGGTACGCTACTTTAGCAGTAAGGTCAGGTTTCGTTGACATAACTTGAACGAGGAATTTCACAAAATTACAGATATAAAACATACCTACCCATGAATAAGAATACGTACCGTACCTACCATATTTTAACAAGTTCAGCGATAACAAAGTTCGTGCGGTTTACTGCCGGCCGTATTCGCAACCGAAATCGTAAGTCAAACGTTTTTACGACAACCGTCCCTTCTGTTGTTAGAAATAAAATTGCTTTAAATTGAGTTTATTTCGTAAATGGCCGTTAAGGGCCGTTTGACTTGATTTCGAATTGAAAGTTGGCTTTTTATTGCCATTAACCTGAATATTTTGTATTACTTATGTTAAGAGATTCTCTATAACGGTGCCTAATAGAAAATAACCTTTCAATTGATATAAGAAGTGAGTTAATATGCTTACAAAGTTTGATAAACGGAATAACGTTTGGGGTATCGATTTTCCGCAGTAGGTAAGTTTTTTAGTATTTTGAACTTGAAATGTACAAATTCAGTGGCCTAATATTTTGAAAATACAATCGGAAGTGACAACTCTGCTGGAATGGAACAGATAATTGAATCAAACACTTTGAAGGTACATTCATATAATTTAATTTAGATAAAAACTCCATTTTGAACAGAATCCTACCCACTTTATACCTATATATAATCATAAAGATACGAACATCAGATAGACAGCCGGGGTACATTGTAACGCGCGTTGGGTACATTGTAACGCGGCTCACGCACTTGGTGATAAAATTCACGCAATGTAACATTCAAGTTAATTGGGCAACTTAACAGCTGATAACCTCTCTGATTATAAACATGCGAACGTTGAAGCCGAATTACTTTACAGTCGGTCGGGATTAGTGAGAGATTTGTCCCTTTTGGTGACGGATTTGTGAGAATAGGTACCCTGCATATAAGGCGTGTTTTTAACGAGTACCGAGCCAGTTAATAAATGTCAGTCAGTAAAAGTCCACTGACTCTATCTGTGACTGCCTCTCTATGACTGGGGGCCAACCACCACCTCTTAAAGCAGTATTATTTTAATGTTACTTCAGTGTGAGAAAGAGATTAAGCTATACAGGACGTCTAGCTCCATCTCTTTCCCACACTCAAGTAAGATTACAATAATACTGCTTTAAGAGGTGGTGGTCTAGCTCCTGATGTTCTTCCAGACAGAATACCTAACTATTTCGATTCGAAAGTCCTTGTTTAGTTTTATAATTTTCTATCATATTTTCTTACACACACACACACACACACACGCACACATATCAATAGTGTAAACTGTTTTTTTTTTTCTTGAAATAACTTACTGCTTTTTGTACGAGTGCATCTCTTCTCTACATAGTATAAAATAAAGTCGCCTTCCGCGTCTGTCTGTATATCCGCTAACTCCTCCTAAACCACGCAACGGATTTTGATGTGGTTTTCACCATCATTTAGAGAATTTGTTCCGAAAGGTTTATATATATATACATATAAAACATTAATATTTAAAGTTGATATAGCTCAGAAATCTCGATGTATTGACATGTCGCCACATCAGTACATTGTCAAAGTCACGTCAAAGTCAAATTGTTTATTTCAAACAGGCACATAAAAGGCACTTTTGAACGTAAAAGATTAACAAGAAAATAGAATTGATTCTAGTTGCCACTTCCAAAAGGTAGTTTCGTATGGAGAAGAATGGGCAAGAAACTCCACCGTTACTCTTTTAAAATGTTTTAATATATTTTGTATACATTGATTATATCATAATGTGAAGACGATGCACCTAGAATAAAATTACTATACTTACCACAATAGCTAAAAAAAAAGGAAAATGAAGCAATGACAGATACGTTAATTATGTGATAGATACACGGTGCTCACATATTTACAAACCTTGTAAAAGTAAACGATTTTCGTAAAGTTTTAGCAAGTAATAAGTCATTGTGTGAGTTAAATTAATCACAGAATGTAAAATCAATGTCATAAAAATAATAAAATAATCATCTGCCTAGCCTTTTCCCAACTATGTTGGGGTCGGCTTCCAGTCTAACCGGATGCAGCTGAATACCAGTATTTTACATGGAGCGACTGCCTATCTGACCTCCACAACTCATAAAAATAATAAAATATACCATTAAATTAGCAACCAGTTTGATTTTGTCTACACTACTGCTTGCACCCGTGCAAAGCAGCGCGCGGGTCGCTAGCAATCTTATAAAATGTAACTGCTACCGACCGGAGGCCTGGGGGCTTACTATGAGCTTTTAAAAAACCATTCAATTTCCAGTCAGTACAAAAGCAGGGGGCCAACCACCACCTCTTAAAGCAGTATTATTTTAATGTTACTTCAGTGTGAGAAAGAGATGGAGCTATACAGGACGTCTAGCTCCATCTCTTTCCCACACTGAAGTAAGATTACAATAGTACTGCTTTAAGAGGTGGTGGTCTAGCTCCAGGCCTGCTTCTGAATTGCTAATAATCGTACTATGACAGTAAGACAGGTGAACGACTATGGAACGAAGTTGAATAGTTAATGCTTGTCTGTGGCCTGACGTAATGGCATTGTCTTTTTAATAGGTGACTTTCAAAAAGTTAAACCTTATTCTACTTTCACTTTACCGGTTTTTTGAAAATAATAGAGACATGTTTTTTTTTGGGTAAATACATGTTTTAACTATGATTTTGGATAACAAGTTAACTTGATACATTATCTAAAAGCACTAAAAAGCTCAATTTCCCGTTCAAAACAACTTTCTGACTTTGTTGAAAGATTCAACGCGATTTCGAACGTGTGTGGTTATGTCATGCAACAATGACAAGAAATAATCGGTACAGCTTCTCCCGGGTAGCGGTGTAAGGTGTTGAAAATGCAGAATGTTGGAGGGAATCCCATGTTCAAAGATTTAGAGGAGTTTTCCTTAAGTTGTCTTTCATTTCATTTCACCTTTGAGTAATGCCGTCGTTGAAAGAATTTTGAGCGTAAGACATGCTGATCGACATTCTTAGAATTTGTACTCATATGAATGTAAGAAGTATCTGCTGCAACAGCTGTCAACAAAACAATCACATGGTTAGTTTACATGCGGGCAGAAAAATGTACGTAAGTATCCAGTGGAGGTTGCGGCAGTACTAGCAGAGCAGCTACAACATCTACCACTGGAGTGTATGTCATTAGTTCGACAAACCGGTGTGCGACAAGCAATGTTCCTTAAGGCGCTACCCCGACCAAACAGCCTTGAGCGTTCGGTCCTTCTCCGTCCCACCGCTCTGACCCGCTCTGTCCCACTCCCTCCACACGCCCGTTTGTAATAGAATTCACACAATTTTTGGAATTATTTTAATAAAAAATCTAATTTTGGTCTTTTGAAAAAAATATTTCTAGCAAAATGTTCATAATTAAATTGCCTATCCATTAGTGTAAGTACCAAAATCTAAATAATGGTTAGTTTTCGAGGAGATGAATGGTTTCAATAATTATTTATCATTTCAGTGGTTTCGTTGTGAGGCGATTAATTAAACATTATACAAAGTAAAAAAAAAAATAATCTAGCATTTTGGAGCCAAGATTATGTAGAAATTTAATGTATTTTTTATTATTTGATATTTCTTTTGGATAAAGAGTATATAGCTCCAAAAAACTGCACAAAAAACGGCTGGCGCTGCGTTTTGCACGGGGACGCGCCTTAAAGGTGAACGTCCACTGGTTCGCATCGGCCGCAACGCACGCTCAGCACGCAACGGATTTTGGTTTGCTTTGTATGAATTCATACAGCACTGCGTCCACTATCGGTACCCCCCGCACTGAGTGCTCGGTTCATTTCAAAACCACCCTTACGACAAACGAACGTAGTTGCGCGGGAAGTGCTAGTATTATAATAGTTCGTGTCGATACGCGAGGAGACGAAAGAGGAACAGGAGCTAGACCACTACCTCTTAAAGCAGTATTATTATAATCTTAGTGTGGGAAAGAGATGGAGCTAGACGTCCTGTATAGCTCCATCTCTTTCACACACTGAAGTAACATTAAAATAATACTGCTTTAAGAGATGGTGGGTGGCCCTCAGGCCTTCTAGTGACTAGACAATAAAACGAGACGTCTAGGAGGTTTCTTTTGCAAAAAGTTAAAAAAAATGTAGATATTTTTAAGCTTCTTTTATTTATTCTTAGAGAGGCTTCTGGCTAAAGAGAGGCTCGTGACTACATAATAACAGGCGCACGGGTCTATCGATGGTTAAGCTACATTTGCCGCAGTCGGTTTGTGGATGGGTGACCATTCATTACATATCGAAATCCCTCCGTGACTCGGAAAGCATGTTAAGCCGTTGGACCCGGCTGTCATTCGTAGAACTTTGTCAGTCGGTCCGGGTAGTCAGAAGCCCAAAAGTCTGGCAGCCAATCTTACCAAGGGGTATCATGTTACCCAGTAACTGGGTTGTGGAGGTCAGATAGGCGGTCGCTCCATGGAAAATACTGGTATTCAGCTGTAGATACAGCTACTATGTTGGGGTTGGGACAGTTTAATTAAAATGTATTATTCATATAAACCTTCCAGAATAAATTCTCTGAATTATGGTAAAAACCGCATAAAAATCAACGACCACGCGGTCACACAAACTGATACGACTTTAATTAATATTACGTACTAGCTGTGCCCCGTGACTTCGTTCGCGTGGATGTCGTAATATACTAAAATAACAGCCACATTGTATTAAAACTCCCTCGTCCCCCGACCCGTCGCGTTGCATCGCCCGCCCGCGCTTTTTCGCTTAGTGTTCTTTTTGACTTTTTTTTTTTGCTCGGCCCCTAAGGGTCGTAGCGTGAAGTTAAATAGCCTATAACTATCCCAGAGAATTGGGCTACCAAATGCATAAAGAATTTTTGAAATCCGACTTTTTGTTCATAATTTCATGGGTTTTTTTTTTTTTTTTTGCGCGAAAGCCTAATTATTTTCTAAAATAAAAGTAGCTTACGTTACCCGCCTTAACATCAGCTACCTGCCAGTGAAAGTCCCGTCAAAATCGGTCCAGCCGTTTCGGAGATTAGGTGGAACAAACAGACAGACAAACAGATAAAAATGTTAAAAATTGCTTTTTGTTATAACTACCGTTTATACTTTCTAATGCATTTAGTAAAAAGTTATTATTTTAACATTACAAACAGACACTTCAATTTTATTTATTTGTATAGATAGATAGATAGATAATATCCCATTTATTTCACAATTACGTCAATAATTACACTGAAAACCATTCTCTCCTGGGAAATTGTTCAGAAGATGAGTGCAAATAAGATTATAACTTTATATCGAAAGCTTCTCGGAGGGAAACCCGACCATCCTGTGCACTTAATTGACTCCACGCTTTCATTTATAATGCTCGTTGCAATATTGTATAGAATGTCGTATCTTTTAATAGAATCTATTGTATTAAAATAGCCTGCACTAGTGGCTACACTTGGCGCCTCTTGGGCAGTAAGCCATAGATTTACTTATATAATACCTACCATCTTGCTGACTGGCAAAATATTGTAAAACATTTTAAAAGAGTATCGATGGAGTTTCTTGCCCATTCTTCTCCATACGAAACTACGTTTTGGAAGGAACAACTAGAATCATTCTGTTTGTTTAACCGATTTAAAAAAAGGAGGAGGTTCTCAGTTCGTTGGAATCTTTTTTTTTAATGTATGTTCCCCGATAACTCCAACATCTGGACCGATTTCGAAAATATTTTTTTTTGTTTGAAAGGGTTTTGCTAAGCAATTTATGCTCGTCACAATGCATATGGTGAAGTGAAGTTGATAGCGAATTACCAGGAGAACTCCTCAACAATTAACGTCTCTGCATCGGAAAAAGCAATATTTTGTAAAAGGTAAGGTGTAACTAAGATAAATTACAAATTTAAAAAAACTTTTTTACAAAAAAACAACCGACTTAAAAAAAAACACTAGACCGGTACAAAGCGAAAAATAACTTTAATTTCGGAAGTCGGTGCCAAAAACTAAAATACAGATCCAAAGACACCGACTTAAAGTTAAAGTTATTTTTCACTTTGTATTGTGTTCTTTTGGAAGTCGGTTGTTTTTATTGTAAAAAAGTTTTTTTCAAATAAATGATTTGACTTTGGCTAATATTTTTGTCACATTAAAGCTATTCTTAGTTAGTACTTACCAGGGAAGAAGATAGAATCTATTAGTTTACAAAGGCAAAAATTGGCCGGGCGATGGTATAATTTCAGGCAAATCAATGAGGTCATTTTCAACAGAGGATGTCTTTTGGATGTATGATAATGATGAGACCTTGTCTCTGGGATGGGAACGCCCGGGATGTTTCTGGTATTGATATCGATAAGCACAAGGGTGACTACCAATATCTGGACGGTCTCCTGCTTTCTAGCCGAAAAAAATACAGACCAGTAAAAATTATCTGGAAGAGGCGATTTAGAAGAGATTTCAAAACCATAGAAGAACCCTAAAGTACATTGGATGAACTTATTACAGTCACCAACGTTTTTGCTTCCAGTGGTTTTGCATTTAATGACCTTGGAGTGCTTTAAAGAGCCTACACAAATTAGCATGACTTCGTCTGGCGCTCTCCGGGCAATAAGCCCCGTTACCAACCTGCTGACTATCTAAATAATCTTTGTACTACGGCAAGAGTTATCCTCAAGTGTCGTGTCAACACGAGATAAAAAGCCCGAGTCTTTAACACATAACGTCACACCTTGTTTCCCCGAAAGTTTGGGCAGAAGTGTAGCTATATTACACCCACATTTGGCCAGTTATGTCTAAGTCCCATGTAATAGGGGGCGAACCTATTGCCATCAACCGGGCACAATCCTGATTCCAGGCTGCTACTGAGAAATTCCATATAGAAAAACCCAATAACACTTTGCCCGAGCTGGGAATCGATCCCAGAACCTCATGCTCAGCAGTAGCGTTTGCGACCACTAGACCAACGAGGCAGTCCCGAGTCTTTAGAACAGCAACATTTTCGAGGTACACAAAGAGCCTCGAGATTAAATAAAACCCGTTTCAATAAGAAACGTTTTTCTGCATTATTAAATGGCAAAGGAACTAATGGAACATTGCAGTCTTATTAAAAACGAAAAACAACGCTATTGCCATTTTAAAATCTTTATACAATTCTTGCTATCCAATATGGATTTTCTTTTATTGAGAACGGAGTTTATTTCTATTTTGTCCGATTTCGTTTCGAATTCTTTGCGTCTCGTTCTCTTCGTAAATTGTATTTTAAATGGCTTTAAAAGGAATAATATTGTTTCTGCTCTGTCATTGAGATAATTACTATCTATCCATGAAAGCTTGTGCGAAATTAACAGATTTTCAGCTCGGTAAAGTTATCGTAACCCGATGGTAAAATTAACCATATTATGATGTGACAACCATTTCATGAAATTGAGGCAATTCATGATTGTAGTCAACTAATAAATTTGACGACTTGACCGCACATTTACATTGGTTTTACACAGGTTTCTCAATTGATTAGTAGGGCTTAAATAAATGTTTTGTTGAGAATTTGAGACACTTTTAAATATGTACTTGCCTCGTTGTTCTAGCGGTCGCAAGCGCTACTGCTAAGCATGTGGTTCTAGGTTCGATTTCCAAGTCAGGCAAAGTGTTATTGGGTTTTTCCATCTGGAATTTCTCAGCAGCAGCCCGGAATAGCACCCAAACAAGTGTCAAATTCAATTTTTCGCACGGGCAAAGACACATCGGGAGTAGGGACAACTGCCAAATCGTGGTGTCATTCATTCTTAGTTCAGGCCCTGAAGTAATCGAATGTCCGTAAGTGATTCGGATTAGGAAACGCCCGTAACTTCGGCCGAAAGTACGGACTTCGTGCTTAGGGAGTAGACCCTCTGGCACTGAAGCTCCGTCGGAGTACGGTCCGTCTACGTCCCCAGGCACGGCCTGAACTTTAGCTCCACAGTCCTTTTTAAGACCTATCAAAACAAACAAAGTCACGTTTTATTTGTCACCTTAGTAACGGTTCAGTTTTCTACCTCACCTTCAACAATTTCCTCTAAGCCTGCCATAATTATGTCACATTATTTATACCTTCGGACATAAATCCACATTTACCGGCGATTCGTGGCTAACAGAGATTGATCGAGCAATACGTACACACGTCGCTACTCGCCGCAAATAAAGATGGAAGACTTGCTTATCAACGTGGGGACGCATTTGTTATGGCTCTTATCAAGTGAAGGGTTGGAACATTGTACTAATGTTTAGTAGAATTACTTTTGTTTTCTGGTTGTTTTTTTTACTAAAGATATACAGGGTGGCAGGGATATCGACGCGCAATCTGTTACCATAGATTCAGTATATGAGTCTAGACCCCCGATGCGTTAAAATTTTGAGTGTTAAAAAATTTTAACGCATGGGGGTCCAGAATCATGTACTGAATCCACAGTAACAGGTTGTACGTCGCTGTCCCTGCCACCCTGTATACGTATATAGAAGTACCTACGTGGTCTCTGGGAGTCTCTGGGAAAGGTGTGGAAAAAATAATCAGCCGTCCCATACATGAGTCGAGGAGGTATTGAAGTTTTGTATGGGACTGTTGATTATTTTTCGCGATTACGATACTTAGGTATTGGCCCGATTGGAGAAAGTTAATCAATTTGATGGTCTGAACCTCACCATTAAACTCACCATTAAATATGACCTACATAGTCTCTAGGAATGTCTCTTGTCTCTTATGCTTGTCTCAAGATGTCCCAGTGACCGCAAGCTGCAAGGTCTGTGCATGGCAAATTGCGGTGTGTAGTGTTTTGGAGGTATACGCCTACAAGTACCTACAGACCTATCTAACTAGTATAATTGTTAAGTTTTTTTTTTACAAAGCCTTTTAGTTTTCCTGGACAAACTTCACGGACTGGTATCGGTGTCTACTAGCAATAAAAACAAAATAGATTTTAGAAAATTCATCGATTAGAATTAGATAGTGCATTTTTCTTCGTCTCTTCGAATCGATGGTACTTTATTAGATCTTCAAAGGTGCAGTATGGTCACTTGTGATATTCCAAGAAGCGGGTCATATTCTGGACAGCACCGCTCTCACATTGGGGGACCCCCAACCCGACTGACCCCCAATGGGGGTCAGTCGGGTCTATAACCCACGGGTCTATGCCCCAGTTTATCAAGTTAGCTGTCTACTAAAAATAATGATCTTTGGAAGTCGTTTTCGTTTCGTTTTAATGCTATTTGATGCAGGCTAGATACCCATCATGTCTGGGAAGTTTCGCTAGTTCATTTAATGTCCGGTTTGTTTACAGTGTGAAAAGTAATACGTTCCTTATTAAGACTTGAACATACACAGATTTAGTTTCTTCAGTGAGGTAATAGGTTTCGCGCTTCAAGTGGGAATTTCCTGAAAATTTACTGTTGAACACTGAATATTCTGTTACCAATTGGCTTCGCACAAAACTTCTAGGCACCAGAATATTAAATAATTCATGGAATATCTTGCTGTAAGTCAGTATACGGTACCTACTTAACTTTATTTTTTATAATATGTACTTAGAAACTTTATTTTTAGGGTTCCGTACCTCAAAAGGAAAACGGAACCCTTATCACTCGTGTGTCTGTCTGTCTGTCCGTCGGTCACAGCCAATTTGCTCCGAATCTAATGGACCGATTAAGTTGAAATTCGGTACATATATTAATTTCTGTGAGCTAAACACGAACATGTAACGTAAATAAATGAATTTTGAATAGAGGAGTCAATTTCGGGGGGCAAACAAGATAATAAAAAAAAAGTTTTGCAATCTGTACTGTAGAGGCTTTAATCGAGCCGGCCTTCAGCATGAATCCTCCTCGGATTGTGGCATTGGCTGATAAGACAAACACTGGTTTATTGAAATTTAGAATAGGTTCGAAGTATGACATATAGTCAAATTGTTTTATATGGAGTGAGTGCTGTGCTAGCTATACGATAGAGAATGTAACGTGCTTTCATATAAGCCAATAAATAATAATAGCAGTGCTTCTGTGTGTCTCATTGATATAGCCCCAACACACCTCGGAGTCGAGACCAAACAGACAATCTACGTACTGGTCTGCCCTAGTATCGTGGCAGGTCACTACAGTACCATGTTACATATCAAATGAAAGGGCTTACAATGAGGGTCTCAAGAAGATTTTTTAAAATAATTTTAAAATAAATAGTTTTAAAGTTACTTAAGAAAATAGACGAAAATTGACCATCTCCGAAACTACTGAGTCTAAAATTTTGAAAAAAAAAGAACAGAAAATAGTTCTATACTTATAGATTATAGGAAAACCCACAAGAAGTCTATGATCTTGAAATAACATGGTAAACCTCTCAATATTGTGCCTAAAAACTTACCTAAAAACATGTTCCCTGCAAATTTTGCAGTTGTAATGTATGGAAGAACATGTTTTTCAACTAAGTACAATATTAAATTTGTTCTTGGGATAATTCTTTCTCTTCTTTCTTCGTCCCAATTACGGAATCCTTCATTACGCGTGGTGCGACACGCACTTGGCCGGTTTTTTATTTATTTATTTATTACAAAATCCACAGCTCTTTACAATCTTAACCTAAACTATTTTATCCTACAGCCAATTAAGGATTTACAATTTAATATCTATACTTACATAGCTAAGAATACAGCGTTATTTAGTACGGCGGGTGCGGCGTTAGTTTTTGTTTCAAGAATATGCAAGTAATGTATACCCCAATGAGTCTGTTGAAGCTTAGCTCTACTGTAAGAGAGGAAGGTCCAAAACTGGTCTTAATTCGCTTTCAAAAAAAGGGATAGGAAGCTTAGTCATCATCTGCCTAGCCTTTTCCTTTAAGCTTAGTATTTTAAGTAAAAAGAAACTAAAATAAGCAAGTTGTAAAAAAGGAGTCTTGCATCGGCCGGGAATCGAACCCGGGCCGCCCGCGTGGCAGGCGAGCATTCTACCACTGAACCACCGATGCTTATAACTACTTTATCTAAACACAGTTCTTGTACTCGTTTTCTTTAAAGAGGCACGTTCTACAAATTGATGGCACGTTCACTATTGTGAAATCATCGTTTTTGTGTTCATTCATACTTAATGGACGTGATTTCTTAAGAGGTTTTATTGATGTTGATCTATTGCAGCCGTAGGTTGTAGAAATTATTAACATGTAGGTAAACTCAATGTACAAATGAGCATATGTAATGTGTATGTACTATCGAGGAAACATACATCTGACCAATTCGAAAACAAAATCCCGTTCACACGATGACCACATCTGTTAGCAAGCGTTACTATAGCGGCCGAGCGCTGCAAGCAAGAATAGTCCTTATGGGGTATAGATGTTCGTTTCTCCCATGGTAAAAATGTATGGAAAATATGGGTCCAAAGGGAGAGAGGGGAAAAGACAGGTAACAGCTTCTACTTACTCATTAAGTTCCACTTTCTCATAATAATAATTATGTACCTACTAACGAAGTTTGGCACTCTACGATTTTCTTTCGGTCTACGGCGAACCCACACTTGACCTGACGACTCCTATTTCGAGGTAAGTACTTACCTAATGAAGTTTTGAACCACGAAGGTATCGGGAGTGTTTTTATTTCCCCTAAGACGTGGGTATGTAAGTACGAATGATACACCATCCGATTCCGTGTACAAATTATGACTCACACAAAACCACAAAAACATCTTTAGCATCATAGATATATTTCTATGTTTAGCATCATTCTTGTTTTTCTTCGTATTCTCTACAACTTTTGATTATATCTTAATTGAACACTAGTTTTCAATACTTCCCATTTCGTTCACAATTTCACGGGTTTTTTTTTTGTCCGGAGCCCTAATTCTTTTTCGAAAATAAAATAACCTAAGATATTCCTTATAACATCAGCTATCTGCCAGTGAGAGTCCCGTCGAAATCGGTCTAGCTGTTTCGGAGATTACTCGGAACAATCAGACAGACAGACAAAAATTTTAAAAATTGTTGTTTGTAAGTACCGTATATACTTTCATATGCATTTAGTAAAAATATGTTATTACAATACAATACATGAGGGGCTTGTGGCTAAGAAATAACAGCCGCACGGGTCAATCGATCAGGTTAAGCTACGCTTGCCGCGGTTGGTCCGTGGATGGGTGACCATCTTTACATGTCAAGACCCTTCCGTGTCTCGGAAAGCACGTTAAGCCGTTGGTCCCGGCTGTCATTCGTTTATCTTTGACAGTCGTTACGGGTCGTCAGAAGTCCGAAAGTCTGACAACCAGTCTTACCAAGGGGTATCGTATTACCCAGTAATTGGGTTGTGGAGGTCAGATAGGCAGTCGCTCCATGTAAAATACTGGTATTCAGCTGCATCCGGTTTGACTGGAAGCCGACCCCAATATAGTTGGGAAAAGGCTAGGCAGATGATGATGTTATTACAATACAAACGCACACTTTAATTTTATTTATTTATTTTGTATGTATATGTGTGTATTTATAGAAGATATATAGATTTGGTTTACATAATATGCGGAACGTTGGAGTATTGTGAAAGGCAACGTACACTATAAGTAGCAATAAAAATTATCAACACTAATTAAATTGTAATGGATTTTAGTAGTAGTATAAGCATCGGTGGTTCAGTGGTAGAATGCTCGCCTGCCACGCGGGCGGCCCGGGTTCGATTCCCGGCCGATGCAAGTTTTTTTTGTAAATTACTGTTAATTTTATACCAAGAGACCTAAAAAAAATCCAATCAAAAGTCATGTCGTGGGAGGAAATTGACACAAAGGAAGGAACACAACATAACATCGCGCCTTGTTTCCCCGAAGGGTTAGGCAGAGGTGTAGTTATAGTACATCCACATTTCGTCAGTTTTGTTTAAGTCCCATGTAATAGGGGGCGCCGGGCGAGCCTATTGCTATAGGGGGCTTGCTACATTACCATTTTATTTTTTTAAGATAGGAAACCGAGTATTTTATGCTATTTACTGTCTTTCACGATCCAACTAGATCAGTGACTAGTTGTTTAGGTGTGTCAATACAATAGAATAGAATCGAAAAGAATCCTCTTTAAGCACACCATTTATGAAAAATCTCATTGCCTCGAAGGTCTAGTGATCGTAAGCACTACTGCTGAGCATAAGGTTCACTTCCCAGAACAAGCAGTGTTATTAGGTTTTTCTAACTGGAATTTCTCAGTAGCAGCCCGGAGTCTGGATTTGTGCCCGGTAGATGGCAATAGGCTCGTCCTCTATTACATGGGACTTAAACGTAACTGGCGAAATGTGGGGGTATTATAGGTACACCTGTGCCTAACCCTTCGGGGATTACAGGTGTGATGTTATGTATGTATGTATTGTATGTAAGTATGGAAAATATGATATATTTTTGATCGTGATCGGAGCAACCAGCACCTACTGAGAATGTCGTAATTCAAGATTAGATAATGATGCATACATAATCTATTATGTATACATACACACGATGCTATTTTATTGGCTAAGGAGCTGCCTCGATAGTGTTGTTCTCATCATTATGAACAACTTTTACTATGGGACCAAACCTGAAATCGCAAAAAAAATTTGTTGTTCCCTGCATTTATGTTCGCATAACTCGTCAAAATGTGGGAACAGCTGATTTTATTTTCGCGATTTCAGGTTTGGTCCCAAAGTAAAAGTTGTTCTTAATCATGAGTACAATGACCTCTGAAGAGGTTGTACGTTAATTCCGGGACATGTTATATACATAATCATAAATTGAAGTCGCTTTTCGTGTCTGTCTGTGTGGCCGCGAAAAATCTGCTGTTCCCTACATTTTGATGAGTTAAGCGAACATAAATGTAGGGCTTTTAATTTTTTTTCGCGATTTCAGGTTTGATCCCATAATAAAACTTGTTCATAATGATGAGTACACTGACCCCTAAAGAGGTTGTGAGTTAATTCCGAGATAAGTTGTATGTGTAGAAGTGCTTAGGTTTATCTAAGTACCTACGTAAACAATCTACAGTCCCAGTATAATTTATTTAATGGACCCTGTAACTGTCCTAAATTACCATATTTCTGTCCAAATAAGAAACTGTGCTGGAGAAATTAATTAAAATTATAATTTTAATGGCCGCCGCAGTCATTTACATTTTTTGGGCTGTCTTCCTGTCTTACCTTTTAGGAAAGACACTGAAATTGCGAATTAAAATGTTTCTAATTACCTGCTTTATTAAGTTTGGACATGAAAGTTGGTGTTGGACATGTTATTGCGCAAAAAACTTAAGTGTATTGTTTGATATTAAAACTGGCGAAGTGTGGGTGTACTATAGCTACACCTCTGCCTAACCCTTGGGGGATTACAGGCGTGATGGCAATTGGCATGTTATGTTATTACAAAGTTCTAAATTGACAGATTTTTTATAACTGTCAGTTCTATTATATTGCACAATCAATGATAAAAAATATTTAAATAACCAAAAATGAATTGTCATGGGTTGGTTCAAAACCACAAAAAGTATTCTGCATCGGCCGGGAATCGAACCCGGGCCGCCCGCGTGGCAGGCGAGCATTCTACCACTGAACCACCGATGCTTGTTAACGTACAGCCAACATACAAATCTGTTCAAATGTTACTATTAAAAGTAAAAGTAAAGATGCGCTCAAGAATACCTTTCACCTGGATTTCACCTCGCTATATAATAACACGTTTGAGTATTATGCATATTATAAAAAAAATGATTGAGCAATAATGATTTTGCTGACTGTACATTCAAAGCAATACTAACTTTGTACGTGATTCATCAAGCATCGGTGGTTCAGTGGTAGAATGCTCGCCTGCCACGCGGGCGGCCCGGGTTCGATTCCCGGCCGATGCAAGTTTATTTTTTGTAATTTTGATAATTTCCACTATTATAACCGAAATTAAAACTTTTTTTACAAAAAATAAAACCGACTTCCAAAAAAAAAAAAACACTACAAAGTGAAAAATTACATGATTTCGGAAGTTGGTGTCTTTGGTTTTGTATTTTCCTTTTTTACCACCGACTTCAGAAATCAGTTATTTTTCACTTTGTAGTGTTTTTTGGAAGTCAGTGTTATTTTTTGTAAAAATGTTTTTATTTTTCGCTTTTTAGTTATGATACCTTCCCCACACAAATTCGAATACCAATTCAAAAAACTACCTGCATTGTAAATTACAGTGACAGGAAGTATTATAATAACATCATCCACATAGAGTACGTGGGAAAAATACGTATTATTGAAGCTAACTCAAAAACCACCCAAGCATAGTTAATAAATTTGACATGGGACCAACTTCGAGGTATACCATCCCAAATAAAACAAGAATCGTTCAAATCGGACTACTCTGTAGTTATGCGTGGTATACATACAAAATATATCGGGTGTAAAAAGACACTTAACGAAGCCGAAAGTTACATGTTCTTCCCATCATTGCGATTTTATTTTTGTTCTGGACCATACCTGGGAACCTTCTGGTTACGGAAATATTGAAGGTCAAAGTTCCAACTTTATTTCTTACGTTTTTTTTATGAAAGCTGTTTGAAATGTTATAACTGTACTTTAAATACCGGCACGACCCCTATACTGTTATATGCAACACAGTAAGCACTACGTTTTGCGCGTGTTACATTGCGTGTTACGAGAAAAAGAAAGTCGTTTCCCAGCAATAATTTTAGCCCTATGTTACTTAGTTCGATGAGCAGTATGCGTAGTTAACGGGTATGTGATGTGTCTTTTTACACCCTGTATATATAATTATACGCGTCGACTTGAGAACTTAATTCTTCTTTTCCTCGGTTAATAAAAACCAAAGATTTTCCTCAATACGGTATGTTTAATCTGTAATATAGGTACTTCATTTATCACAAGTTTCGTTACAGTAGATAGATAGAATACTCTTTATCATGTACACCATAGAATTACAGATTTAAAAGTAAAAAATTTACAAGGGGTCACACAATGGGCGTACTTATCGCTAAAAGCGATCTTTTAAAGACAACCTTTGGATGGATTTAAAGGGAGGAACCTAAGTAATTTTTAGACCCAAGAGATAATTTGTTGCTACAAAATAACCTGTTAATTTCCACGACACGACTAACTAGATTCTTGTCAGTGTTTATAGCCCATGCTATTTATATCTCTAGGCAGACGTTTACAAATAGTCGCCGGGTGAAACTCATTACTTTTTGCTAAGAGCACGATTTGTACTGACTACTATCACAACTTTTGTAACTTCAGCATAATTAATATGTTACACATACATATGTTGCTCATAATGTTGAGTTATTTATTATTAATGAGTTGTTCTTGTGCGTGACAATGTTTATTAAGGTGAAAGTGCCAGAGTTGCCCGCGAAATTCAAATTTTCTTACGTTTTTTGCAATTTGCAGATCAGTATTAGGTTGTATGTTGATTGAAATATGATTCGCGACCGTAACAAATATGAGTTTACAGAATTATAATCATTAAAGTCATCAATACAACTCTCTAAGACCAAGTAAGTCTATTGAATGACTTTTTTTATGAAATCTTAACATTTCAGGATTATACTAACTTAAGGAATTGTATTACTAATTCTAATATTATAATTCTATAAAAACATATTTGTTACGGTCGCGTATCATACTTTGATCAACATACACCCAGACACTGAGCTGCAAATCGCAAAAATCGTAAGAAAATTTGAATTTCGCGGGCTACCTTAGCGCTTCCCCCTTAATTAAAAATGGGAAGAAGATTTCAAATGTATTTTTTTTAAGATATTGTAGCTTCCTTTCAGGCACATGAAATATTTGGCTTTGTGTTTGGCATAGCGATACCTGTGGTTTTAGTTGCATTAGCCACATATGAGCACAGGCTCATAAGCCATAGCCGTCAAAAACAGAAATTGGGAATACAGATATACGTACAAGGTGTAATTTACATAAATAACGCACGACCTCTTAAGGGGTCATTGTACTCATCATTATGAACAGCTTTTACTATAGGATCGTATAACTCATCAAATCCCTACAATTTTTTTTCGTATTTCAGGTTTGGTACCACAATAAAAGTTGTTCATAATGATGTGTACAATGTCAATACTGGTATTCAGCTGCATCCGGTTAGACTGGAAGCCGACTCTAACATAGTTGGGAACAGGTAAGCAGATGATGAATGATGAGTAGTACAATGACCCCTTAAGAGGTGTGCGTTATTTAAATTGCACCTTGTATATCATTGCTTATATCCAAAGGCAGCGATTACCATATATATACCATCAAGTCAATCAGGTGAGCCGGCTCTCCCACAGATGTGGGACACTAACTAAAAAAGTCGGTTTGTGGTTCTTCATGTTGGAGTTGTAAAAAGGTTTGATAGAGAAGAGCTTTAACCAGATTTTAGGAAGCTGTTGCTGAACGGCTGGTTCAAGAGCTCGACATCTTCTTAGAGAAGCCGGTATTCTTGGACATACCGAGCGCCAGTTTTGGACTTAGGTTCTTCAATCAGCATGGACCCAATATACCTAAAACCATGTACTCGAAATTGGGATCCCAAAATAAAAAAAATAAAGAAAGAAAATAAAAACTGACCCAGATTCTTAGCACACAAAACTAATAAACAGAAAAAAACTTAAAATAGTGTTGTGTGCGTCACGCCTGCGCCACATAGGCCCAGGTCAATCGTGTGTGTGCCTCACGCCTGCGCCACATAGGCCCAGGTCAATCGTGTGTGTGCCTCACGCCTGCGCCACATAGGCCCAGGTCAATCGTGTGTGTGCCTCACGCCTGCGCCACATAGGCCCAGGTCAATCGTGTGTGTGCCTCACGCCTGCGCCACATAGGCCCAGGTCAATCGTGTGTGTGCCTCACGCCTGCGCCACATAGGCCCAGGTCAATCGTGTGTGTGCCTCACGCCTGCGCCACATAGGCCCAGTTCAATCGTGTGTGTGCCTCACGCCTGCGCCACATAGGCCCAGTTCAATCGTGTGTGTGCCTCACGCCTGCGCCACATAGGCCCAGTTCAATCGTGTGTGTGCCTCACGCCTGCGCCACATAGGCCCAGTTCAATCGTGTGTGTGCCTCACGCCTGCGCCACATAGGCCCAGTTCAATCGTGTGTGTGCCTCACGCCTGCGCCACATAGGCCCAGTTCAATCGTGTGTGTGCCTCACGCCTGCGCCACATAGGCCCAGTTCAATCGTGTGTGTGTGTGTGTGTGTGATCGAGATGCGTGTACTACATGGGCAATACCTTATTACAAAGGAATCGCGTATCCAACTTATAGATAGTTCTTAGTCCTCTTTCTTTTTCATGTGGTTAGTGACTACCCAGGCGGCAGAGCTTTTATGCCGCCCATAGAGAAATATCTCTCAGGCATGCCGGTTTTGACGGGGTTCGCTAGGGCCGATGCCAGCTAGGGTTGCGGGATGTTCGAAAGAGTTATCGTGGCCCCGGCACAGGCAACAGAAGGAACAAGGGTGGGTTTTAGTCAGTAAAAGTCTGACACGCCCTCCCGCTCCGTCCAGAGCGGGTGTTGGAAATATTGTTTAGTTTTAAACCGATAGATGGCGTTGTTTGGTGAGCGGCGTTTTTTGAATCGCGGTGTCGAGATTCTCCGGGATTTGACTAGGATCGCGATACTTGTAATTTTTAATAAGTACTCAATATACAGTTATAACACAGTGTCGTTGTTTTACTGTTATACCATCACCCCTGTTACGGTCACGAGTGCGGCAGAAACAGTGCTGGATAGTGAACGATTGTTCATTTTGGTCCTTCGGAGTCGGACATTAGTCTGGAGTTTTTGTGATACATTCTTGGCTGGGCAAGTGGATCGCTTGCGCAATCTGGCCAAGGCGCTTGAAGAAGCAGCAAGCAGCAGTAGCAGCGCGCTATTGCAGACGGTGCCGGGTGTCGTCATCGTCAGGGATCGGCAGCAAGGGTGACTGGAGGAGGTGTTGACGGGCAGAACGCAACGTCATTACGAAGTCAGTGAGTGATCAGTGAAATAGTTACGTCATCAGGTGATATCAGTACAGGATTAAAACCGTGAGTGAACCTTTATTTTACATCAGTGGAATTGCAAAACGTAGTATCTTTGGAAAAATTCTTGACTACACTTTGAACTTTATTTGCATGAAGAATTAAACTTGGAGAAAATTATAATAGGAACATTAACTTAGAATATTTCAACTGTGTTTTAAACTTGGCCTAATTTTGAGAGAATTTGGTTGAGACGGGGAACCTATGCCCGATTTTTCCCAAATTATTACTGTTTCTTAGACTTGTAAAATTTCATCTTCGTTCTCAACACTGAAAAAGTTTCCTTGCACTTTTAATGTTATCATTTAACCTACTTTAAAAATATTGTGGACTTATAATTTGTGTGCTTTAATGCCTATCGAGTTAACTTTGTACTTTGAATAAAATAATTTAGATCGTAATTTAGTCTGTTACAAAAGTGTTTAGTGTTCAGTAAAAACAGTTGATAGATTTGTATAATATAGAAAATGGAGTCATTAATTAATAAACAAGAAGATATTTACAATAGAATAGATAAAGCTTATGTCAATTTCAAAAAATCACCTAAGGAACGAATAACACGTCCTTATTGTAAAGTAAGATTAGAAAATTTGGAAAAATTGTGGGATCAGTTAGCAAACGGCCATAGTAAATTGTATGAGGAATATGAGCCAGATAAGTTGAAACAAAGTCGATATGTGAAGAATGATGTTTATGATTTGGCAGACGAAGTGTATATTCAATACAAAACTGAACTTGAAACTGTTTTAGAGTCATTTGATATTAAAGAGCAGGATCTAAAAGAAAATTCTAAAGCTAGTAGTTCAAAGCAGTGTCAGGTAAAATTGCCAAAAATAATTATTCCGGTATTTTCAGGAAAATATACCGACTGGGTAACTTTTAGGGATTTGTTCTTATCACTGATCCATAATAATAAAAGTTTAGATAATGTGCAGCGAATGCAGTACTTGAAAGGCTATTTGTCTGGGGAAGCAGAACAACTTCTTCGACAAATACCCATTTCAGATGCGAATTATGATCGATGCTGGGAACTATTAAATGCGCGTTATAACAATAAAAGGTATTTGTCACATTTTTTAATAAAAAGGTTACTCAGTCAGAGAAATCTCAACAATGAATCGGCTGTTGGGCTAAAAGAATTACTTGACAATACCAACGATTGTTTAAAGGCGCTTTCCAATCTTGGCATTAATGTTGAGTCATGGGACATTATAGTTATCCATATAATAACTTTGAAATTAGATCCCGAATCCCGAAAGCAGTGGGAATTTAATATAACTGAACATAACTCGTCTGAGGAACTTCCTACACTCATTCAGTTTACCGAGTTTTTAACTAATCGGTATAGAGCTTTGGAATTTTTGGATAGTAAATCTAGTTCTGGATCTAGAAGTCAAAGTCAGCAAAATAGTAATACGGGTACAAATAAGATAAGTAGTTTACATGTTGCGGACATTCAGTGTTCCTTTTGTTCGGAGCCACATAGGCTTAGTTCTTGCAAGCAGTTTGTAAAAAAATTAGATTGTGACGCTCGTCGTAGTTTTGTACTAGAGAAAGGTATTTGCTTCAATTGCTTGGGTAACAACCACTCTGCTAAAGCATGTAATAGTACCGTCAAATGTCGCATTTGTAAACGTCGTCATCATTCTTTACTGCACCCCCCAAACGGGTTTTCCTCCACGGGTTCTAATATAAATACACAGGCAAACGCGGAAACGTTGGCAAATAAGGAAGACATACCCACGAAGGAAAGCACGGATAGCCCTGTTTCCACAGAAGATAGGGAAGGTGACCAGTTTGTTACTTGCTTTTCGACAGGAAAATTGCGTAATACAGTTTTATTAGCCACGGCTTTAATAAGAGCTGAGTCGAAAGCAGGCACTTACCAGGTGGTTAGAGCATTAATAGACCAAGGTTCGCAAATTTCTTTGGTTACTGAAGCTACAGTGCAGTTCTTGGGATTGAAGAAAATTCCTTCAACTCATAGAATTAAGGGAGTTGGAGGGGACAAAGAAATAACATCAAGGTCAGTGGTCACATTAAATGTAAAGTCTCGAATAGATCCGCATTTTAATATTCAAGTCCAGGCGTATGTCTTAAAATCTATAACAACGCTTCTCCCAGTTACGAAGGTAACGACGGTAGAATGGGTAGATCTTCAGGAGGAAAATCTGGCAGACCCACAATATCACACTCCGAATAAAATAAATGTTTTATTAGGAGCTGATGTTTATACCCAGATCATTGAAGGAGGTTTGAAAAAGAATGTAGATGGGTCAATAGTAGCCCAATGTTCCAAATTTGGATGGATAATGTCTGGGATAGTTAATACATCTGCGGGGGTTTCTTCGAATGTCGTGGTTATGCATACTCATATGGATGCAAATGAGGAACTAAAGAAATTCTGGGAGTTAGAAGCCGAACCCACCAACCAAAAAAGATTGTTGTCGAAAGAAGAAAAACAATGTGAAGATTTATTTTCGGCAACTACCATCAGAGATGTAGATGGAAGGTATGTGGTTAGACTTCCGTTCCGTGAACAAACTTCGACTTACCAGGTAGGCGGGTTTGAAGAGATAGCTGAAAAAAGATTGAATGCGTTACATACTAAATTGAAGAGAAATACAGATTTGAAAGAAAGGTATAAACAAGTGATCAAGGAATACATACAGTTAGGCCATATGGAAAGAGTACCTAAAAATGAAAAGGAAAAAGGGAATTCAATATACTTACCGCACCACGCAGTTGTAAGGGATGATAAAGACACAACCAAAGTACGTGTGGTATTCGACGCGTCCTGTAAAGGTAAAAAAGGTTATTCATTAAACGACAAATTGATGATTGGACCACGCTTACAACCGGAACTTCGGCACTTGTTGATGCGTTGGAGAAAACATCCGATATGTCTAGCAGCAGACATCGTTAAGATGTACCGGCAAGTAAAGGTAGCGACTGTTGACATCGATTGCCAGAGAATACTGTGGAAGGAAGAGCCAGAAGACGTAGTAGAACCCTATCGAATGTTGAGAGTCACTTTCGGCACTGCATCAGCTCCTTACCTGGCGGTGAAAGCCCTCCAACAAGTGGCGCATGATAACGGCGGAGATTATCCGGCGGCTGCTGAAAGAGTAATCAATGATTTTTACATGGATGACCTGCTGACCGGTTGTAGTAATCCTCAAGAAGGGCTAATTATTTACAAAGAAATGAATTTGTTATTAAGTAAAGCGGGGTTTGAACTTCAAAAATGGATGTGTAATAATGAAATTTTACTTAATAAAATAAAGGAAATGAATGAAGGACTGGGAGAAATAGGAGAAGGTTTGCAGCTAAAAGAGGATGAGATAGTTAAACTATTAGGTCTTACCTGGAATCGTCGTTCTGATGATTTCCAATACTCTGTGACTGTTTCTCGGGAACCTGGACCTGTAACTAAAAGAAAAATAATTTCTCACATCGCTAAATTGTATGATCCACTTGGTTGGGTGGCACCTAGTGTTATTATAGCAAAAATACTTATACAAAAGCTATGGATAGCAGGATTAGACTGGGATGAGGAAGTAACAACTAAAATTCTAAATGAATGGAATACTTACCTGGATGGGCTAGCACTGCTCTCACAAGTCAAGATACCTCGATGGCTCGGGACAAAATCGGATGACACTCTCGTGGAACTGCATGGATTCGCCGATGCTTCTAAGGCAGCTTATGCGGCAGCAGTATATTCGTGTAATTGATGCTGATGGTAACATACGCGTCACTTTAGTAACGGCCAAGACGAAGGTAGCTCCCATCAAGCAGGTATCTATTCCCAGGCTTGAACTGTGCGGAGCAGTAATGGTCACTAAACTCTTAGTTGAAGTAGCAAGAGTCATGGGCATAGATATAGGTAATGTGCGTGCATGGACGGATTCCACCGTGGTTCTAGCATGGCTCAACAGTCATCCAAATCGCTGGAAGACGTTCGTTGCCAACCGGGTCTCAGAGATATTGACAACGTTGGATTCAACTCAATGGTCTCATGTTTCTTCAGGCCAAAATCCTGCTGACCTTGGATCACGAGGAATCTACCCCTCGGAACTGTGCAAGTGTTCTTCCTGGTTCAACGGTCCGACATTTTTGTCTAAAGCTGAAATACATTACAGTAAGCCAAAACAATTAGAGACCGATTTAGAAATTGCGAAAGTTAACTTTACTGTGACTGAGGTTTCCCTATGGGATAGATACTCGTCACTTACAAAATTAATACGGGTTGTAGCCTACTGTAGACGTTTTTTGAAATTAACTGGAAATAGGAAACAGTTTAGCAGCTATCTACTACCAGAAGAATTGGATGAAGCTCGCAAATGTGCTGTTAGAAATTGTCAAGCAGAAGGCTTCAAAGAGGAAATTGCTCTTATAAGGAAACAAGGTCATTTGATCAAATTAAAGGGACCGCTCAAACCTTTGAGTCCTTATTTGGACGAAGAGGACATCTTAAGGGTAGGAGGAAGGTTGGAAAAATCACAGCTTTCTTTGAATACAAAGCACCCAATACTGATACCGAAAAAGTCCAAGTTAACCGACTTACTGATAGCAGATGCGCATGCTAAAACGCTTCACGGTGGACCTCAATTAATGTTGACTTACTTAAGCACCGAATATTATATAATTGGCGGTAAATCTTTAATTAAAGGCTACGTGCGACGGTGCATTCCATGTGTAAAGGGAGCTGCGAAAACTTCACAGCAACTGATGGGCCAGCTTCCAGAGGCTAGAGCTAGTCCTTCAAGACCATTTAAGTGTAGTGGCGTAGATTACGCAGGTCCGATAAATATTAGGACGACAAAGGGGCGTGGTCATCACGCTCATAAAGGATATATTTGTTTATTTGTTTGTCTGGCGACACGAGCTGTGCACATTGAAGTGGTCAGTGATTTAACTACACAGGGATTTCTAGCTGCTTTCAAAAGATTCGTCGCCCGCAGAGGCTTATGTACAGATATTTGGAGCGATAATGGTACAAATTTTGTCGGTGCTTCAAGGGAACTCCACAATTTATTTGCATCAGAAAGGTCAATCTACTTAAAGGAAATATCAGAAACATTGGCCACAAACGGGACAAGGTGGCACTTCATTCCCCCCCGTGCACCTAACTTCGGGGGATTGTGGGAGGCAGGCGTTAAGTCAGTGAAGTTCCACTTAAAACGCGTCATAGGGGACTCGACACTAACTTTTGAGGAACTATCCACAGTCTTGGTACAAATTGAGAGTTGTCTTAATTCTAGGCCCCTATCCACCTTAAACACAGATTCAGATGCTTTTGATGTTTTGACGCCAGGTCATTTCCTGGTTGGGGAACCCTTGGTTGCTGTACCTGATCATAATTTTGAAACGTCTAATGTATCCAATTTGCGTCGTTGGCAATTGACACAAAGAATGATGCAGAAGTTTTGGCGTCGTTGGTCCCAAGAATATCTGACAAAATTTCTGCATCGTTACAAGTGGACATGTCAAAACCCTGAACCAAATATTGGGGATGTAGTAGTGGTAAAGGAAGATGACTTGCCTCCTGGTAAATGGCTTATGGCGAGAGTTGTAGAGAAACACCCCGGACTGGACCAAATTACGAGAGTTGTTACTTTGCGCACTCAAAGGGCCTTAATCAAAAGGCCTACTTCAAAATTGTGCATTTTACCTATCACGCAGTAGTTAAAGATATAGATAGTTTATTGTATGTTTCTCTTTTGTATTGTGAAATCATAATAGTTAATCTAGTTGTTGATATTTTCATGGTGGGCGGTGCCCTTTAAATGTGATTAGTATAAGGACTATGTAAAATAGCTCCTTGGTGGGCGGAATGTTGGAAATATTGTTTAGTTTTAAACCGATAGATGGCGTTGTTTGGTGAGCGGCGTTTTTTGAATCGCGGTGTCGAGATTCTCCGGGATTTGACTAGGATCGCGATACTTGTAATTTTTAATAAGTACTCAATATACAGTTATAACACAGTGTCGTTGTTTTACTGTTATACCATCACCCCTGTTACGGTCACGAGTGCGGCAGAAACAGTGCTGGATAGTGAACGATTGTTCAGCGGGAGAAGTCATTTGATGATTTCCCATCCACAAAAAAAAGGCATGCCGGTTTCCTCACGATGTTTTCCTTCACCGTTTTTCAACCAAGTGTTAATTAAACAAGGTGTAACATAATTAACGCACAACCTCTTAAGGGGTCATTGTACTCATCATTATGAACAACAGCTTTTACTATGGGACCAAACCTGAAATCGCAAAAAAAATCAGCTGCTCCCTACATTTATGTTCGCATAACTCGTCAAAATGTAGGGAACAGCTGATTTTTTTTCGCGATTTCAAGTTCATAGTAAAATTTGTTCCTAATGATGAGTACAATGACCCCTTAAGAGGTTGTGCGTTATTTATGTTACATCTTGTATAATACGCACATGAATCCGAAAAGTCAGAGGTGCGTGCTTTCGGTTCGAACTCAAGACCTATGACTTGGCAGTTCGACGGTCTCACCACTAGGCTATCACTGCTTAGTCCATTCTTAGTAATAATTTGACATGGATATTTTATCACTAAACCACAACAATTGACCCTAGATTCCTAGACATACATCTATCAACTACCAAGACGACATAAAGACCAGTAGAAATAAATTTAAACGCAAAGCCCCGAGCTACAAATATAGCGAGCGTATTGATCCCTTTAATAAATAAAAATGTCCGCCGGGGCACGTTCGAGACGGCTTCAATATTGTCCACTGTTACGTCATTTCTTCTTTTATTAACTTGTGTATGCTGACATGGTTATAATATTAAATGATTGTGTGGATGAGGCATGTAACTAGGTGAAATGTTTTAGCATTTTTAATATCAATCGTGTAAACAGATATGAGTTTTTGAAAAACTAACTTGAAAAGGCCTATACATAATATTCAGTTTGTGATGTTATTTTATGGTTTTTTCAATAGTAGGTAGTCATTCCAATCAACCTAATTTTACACGCATAAGACGATTTTTATTTAGGTAACAATATTTCAAGAATCATCAAATTAAACGGAAGATATATCTATAATTCAAGTTATAAACTCATCCCTGACCTAAATCCGGGAATTATTAAATGCAACGCTTAACAAAACAAAATATAGGACAGCTGTAAGGATTGCCCGGACATCCCTCTGTACAAGATTTATTGCTTCACTTTAAGTTCACAAATAGCGCTTTAGAGGGTCAGTTAGGATCTATCATGGCTTGAAAGGGAAGGATGGTCCATCCTGCTTTTTGTTGCAATAATTTACGCTTGAATTGAATCAATGCCTCGAAGGATAAATAAGGAATCTGGTTTTGAATGATAAACAAAAATAAAGAACAACCATTCAACATAACATTATGCCTTGTTTCCCCGAAGGGTTGAGCAGAGGTGTACCTATAGTACACCCACATTTCGCCAGATATGTTTAAGTCCCAAGTAAAAGGGGTGAGCCTATTGCCATCAACCGGGCACAAATCCAGACTCCGGGCTGCTACTGAGAAGTTCCAGATAGAAAAACCCAATAACACTTTGCCCTACTTGGCAATAGAACCCAGGACCTCATGCTCGGCAGTAGCGCTACAACTATTCAAATTAATTTTTAAACTTGAACGGCATGAAAGGCAGTTCTGCAAAAACGGCTTCTGGTTTTAGCTGGTTGACTATTCATAGCAACAGTTCCACTATAAAGTCTCCGGAAAGACGACTGTCCTAATTTTATTAATACTTTTAATCCCAATGGCTCCAGTCTAAAATTTGGTTAATTCAGTCAGAAACACCACTGCTACAGCGTAAGAAAACATTGGGAAGAAAGTTGAAGTTAATACGCTTAAATTGCCAGCACACAGTGCGCAAGCGAGCTGATACTTGGATGCTCGATCCTTACCTCCACCGCGTCTCACTGACGCGCGTCACGCAAAATCCTGCATCGCGCAATCAGAGTTTACCGTGTTTCTAGCATTTATAGTCATCATCATCATCATAGCGTCGTCATCATAGCATGTAGAGTCATCTCAAAACCTCTCTCTCTTGAATTTGTATATAATGTATATATAATATAAGTATGTATTATAGTAAACATGTATGTATGTGTATTATAAGTTTGTAACTTATTTATGTACAAATTGTTCCATTTCTAACAGAGCACCTGCCATCTAATCCCGTCACCACCCTTGGTTGACTGGTAGAGAATGCCCAAGGCATTAAGTCCGCCTTTGTACTTTTTTTTAAGTGTGAAAAGTAAATAAATAAATATATAATAAATAAATAAAAAAATAATAAATATATACAACATCCCGACATCAACCGTCGGGCAGTAGCCCACCAGACACAGCACCCGTCTGGTCGGAGGATCCTCCCTTTTCTATGAAGGATGAGTGAACTTTACACCCTGTTTCTCATGCCTCTATACTGGTGACCCCGAACATGAACGTCAGCGCAGCCTTCGTGCAACTACTACAGCGTGACGTCATCATCATCGCTTTCTTAAGCTTTCGAGCGGCGAGTCGCACAGCCAGCACCCACGGCTTCAACAGGTATCCTGACCATCAGCATGCAGCGAGCGCGCATACCTAGTCATCACCCTCAGCCTCATCAGCAACCTTGGCACAGCACATTGCACTCTCGGTCGGTCAAACAAGCAGAGCCCTTCAAACCTCTCCTGGTCGACGCCAGCAGTCAGCCTCAACCCGGCGCTGTACCACATCCGACGCACTGGAGCATAACGCAGCGCCACCCCGACTCACTGGGGGCATCTCCAAAGACAGTTCCGACTCACCGTGAACTATGCGGCACCCGGTTCCGACTCACTGGAACCTCAACTGGCCCTGGCAAGCATCGCAAGATACACGACTCTGCCCACTATCGACCTCCGGTCTCCGTAGGGGAGTGATGTGGCGGCATATCTACATCGCCACAATGGAACGCGTCACACTGACGTATACAACATCTAGACATCAACCGTCGGGCAGTAGCCCACCAGACACAACACCCGTCTGGTCGGAGGATCCTCCCTTTTCTATGGAGGATGAGTGAACTTTACACTCTGTTCCTCATGCCTCTATACGTTATTTACGTTATTGAGCAGACACATTTTTCGAACTTATGAAGCAATGGATTAGCAATATGCTTCAAAATCATTCAGATTGTGATTGATAGTGTGTTACGCAATTAGGGTGCAGATTAAGCTACGCTTGCCGTGGTCGGTCCGTACATTACAAATCAAGACCCCTCCGTGCCTCGGAGAGCACGTTAAGCTCTTGGTCCAGGCTGTCATTCGTAGATCTTTGACAGTCGTTACGGGTCGTCAGAAGCCCGAAAGTCTGACAACCAGCCTTACCAAGGGGTATCGTATTACGCAGTAGCTGGGTTGTGGAGGTCAGATAGGCAGTCGCTCCATGTAAAATACTGGTATTCAGCTGCATCCGTTTAGACTGGAAGCCAACCCCAACGTAGTTGTGAAAAGGTTAGGCGGATGATTAATCATCAGCCTTCATCAGTCGACTATTGAATAGATCTCTCCAATAGCTCTCCAAACTCGATCCTTGGAGACTGCCAGCTGCTACTAGCCACGCTCAAAAGCTTGTCAACCCACCTAAGGTCTGTTCAAATCCTTGTTTGCCATTTATGTTATTTCCATTAAGACAAACGACCCATATGTAGGTATCTGTCTAACGGAAATGATAAAAGAGTTCCCGTGATCTACATACACTTCACGCATCTGGAATGGCAAAAATAATGTCCGTCTTTTATTTAAAAATTTACATGCATCGGCCGGGAATCGAACCCGGGCCGCCCGCGTGGCAGGCGAGCATTCTACCACTGAACCACCGATGCTACATTATTTACATAGCAAATGCAATGCTTTATCAAAATGTATGTACAGCAAAAACATTTAACCATTCACTTTTTTTTTGTCGTAAGTAAATTATCTTTCGTAATGTTAGGTATGTACATAAATAGAAATATGCACATTTTGTGAAAGGCATGATTAATGGATTATCATATTGCATACATGCGCAACATAATTATTCCGTTCTCATACTTTGCCTACCCGACCGTAATTATCCCACTGAAGAGGGCCAAAAGGTAGGCAAAAAAACTACCCTTTTTCTGGGGTAGTTCGGTAAAAAGACCTTTCCTGAGGAACAAGCATCAATCACCACGCTTGCTTGGTGCGTGGCAATTTCAGGCCATTATCCCTAATTAAATCCAGATTTCCTCGAGTCATTGTATATTTTTCTATTAGTTTTACAAAAAAGTTCTTGCATCGGCCGGGAATCGAACCCGGGCCGCCCGCGTGGCAGGCGAGCATTCTACCACTGAACCACCGATGCTTACACTTTCATTATTAAAATCCGTTACAATTTAAAATAGTGTCGATTAATAATGCTATCGTTGCCTTTCACAATATTCCAACGATTCTGTAAGTAGAGTAATATTAATATTATGTTAACTAAATGTTCGAAAAAGATTTCATCGTAGCTTGAAAATTTTTTTAATAATTAATTACAAGTATACAATAAAAAATAAAAAGGGAGAAGAGCTCATTGGGCATCAAAAAATTCGTCCGCATCGCTGTCAATCGGAAAAGTGCCCAAAAGGCTGGCAGCATTGCCACGCTGAATGGCAATGCTGATTCTTTGGGCTAAGAATAGGCCAGCCCTCTGGTCCCGTAGAGAGTCGACCAACCGCTTTCTTTAGCCCCATAATTAATTAAAATTAAATTATGATTAACATTTAAGAAAACGAATTATTAAAATTTTTGATATTCTCAATTACATAATTATTAAAATTAAAAAATTAAGAATGCGAAGAAAAACACGAGGCAAAGATTTTTCGTGCTTACGTACACCATCCGCATATATGATACGTTTTAGGGGAAAAAAACAGCCCTTAGTTTTTCAAAAAAGTTCTTGCATCGGCCGGGAATCGAACCCGGGCCGCCCGCGTGGCAGGCGAGCATTCTACCACTGAACCACCGATGCCTATACCTAGATTACTAAAATACCTATCCAAAGCTGTGTGGTATAAAAGTAAAAGTGAAGATGTGTGCGCAAGAGCACCTTTCACCTACATTTGACCTCGCTCCTAATATTATGCCGATAAAGATATTAGATGGTCGGTTTGTGTGATAGTTTATTGAGTTAAATCAGTAGGTAGGTATGTGCTTAAAAGATAAAAAATAACAAAAACTGATGATGAAATTACAAAAAATGTGCTAAAGTGTGTTTTATCATCTAATTTGAATAACGGCAGTATACCAAACAGGATAGAATAGGCAAATTATAGGTAGGTATGTACCTAAGGTGTGTTGATCAAAATGAAATCTAAAGTTTGCCTCACACTGTTGTTGTAAAGTTCTTAAGGGCGCACCGAGTGTATGCCTTTGTCTCTGTCTTTTTCTGTGTAAAGAGTAAAGAAAATAAACACACTTTTATACATTTTCAATGTTTTTCGTGTTATTTTCATCATTCATCATCATCTGCCTAGCCTTTTCCCAACTATGTTGGGGTCGGCTTCCAGTCTAACCGGATGCAGCTGAATACCAGTATTTTACATGGAGCGACTGCCTATCTGACCTCCACAACCCAGTACCTGGGCAATACGATACCCCTTGGTAAGACTGGTTGTCAGACTTTCGGGCTTCTGACGACCCGTAACGACTGTCAAAGATCCACGAATGACAGCCGGGACCAACGGCTTAACGTGCTTTCCGAGGCACGGAAGAGTCTCGGTATGTAAAGATGGTCACCCATCCACGAACCAACCCCAGCAAGCGTAGCTTAACCTGATGGATCGACTCGTGCGGCTGTTATTACTTAGCCACGAGCTCCTTTGTTATTTTCATCATTATTGCTCTTAAATAAAAAAAAAAACTATCGTGTATAAAAGCTTCAGTCATCTATGAACTCTATTTGAGTAAATGAATCATAATAGCAAATTACTTATTTATGTAAAAAAGTAGGGAAATAGAGGAAAAAATGACTCGAAATGAGGTAACTTTGCGAATTTCTCGTATATCGAGCCAACTTTATCAAATCGTGTTCCCATCGTGTATACTGCCTAGTATACATCCCCAATATTTTCCTCTATTTTAATTTAAGTGTTTACTACTTCAAACAAGGGTTATAAATACGTGTTTGTGTGTACAAAAAGCTCGGTGCGCCGTTAACAAAATGTTAGAAAGAAAAGACATCAAGAAAAAAGTAGGTGCAGAAACACGTGAATACAAAAAACATCAGTTAAAAATCAATGTGTGATTATTGACAATGTACAATAATTTACAATGTTTGATAAGCGAGAACAAAAATTTAATTAAGATTCATTCAAAACGCGATAAGAGAGCGTTCCGTTAAGGTAGAGATAAAAACAAATTATAATCATCACGTTTGTAGGTACTTAATACGGGTCCCAATTTCAACTATAGTTTAGAAAATTACTTAGAAACATAAGATAATTTTTTTAGCATAATCATTCTATATTGTTCCCACTGCTGGAACACAGGCCCCTCTCGGTGAGAGGGAGTGAGCCGTAATCTACCACGCGGGCCCAGTGTGGGATGGTGGATGCCACGTGTCTTCGAATTTTTGGTTCTAGGACATGCCTCACGAGGTTATTCTTCACCGTTTTGAGAGCAGTGGTGATGAAATAACTTACAAAAAGTAAAACGCCTGTCTGGGTTTGAACCTACGACCTACAACTCGTAAGTCGCGGCCGTTACCACTGGGCCACCACTGCTCCCATCACATAATATTTTTAAGAACGAGAAAAATAAGACCAAATTTTCTAGTAATTAAGTATAAAACAAAGTCGCTTTTCGTGTTTGTTTGTGTCACCGCTTAGTTCTTCTAAACACGCAATTCAATTTTGATGCGGTTCTCACCATCATTTTGAGAATTCATTCCAGAGGGTTTACGTGTTTACCTAAAGGTCTCCCATTCACGACCTTTGAATGATAAAAACCATTAGAAAGTCATTGTAATGTAACTCTTATATCATTGGAATAAAGAATGATTGCCGTGAGTTTTGATAAAACTCTCGGCAATCATACTCTAGCTAAATAATACTCTAGCAAATCGTAAGATGCATACCAAGACAATTTCAAGTTAAATGGCGCAGACGAAAAGCTAAGACAATCGTGAAACAGTTTAACATTTTCCATTCAACTTTTATTGGAATTCCATCAATGCACGCTATTCTAAGCCCTAGTTATATAGGATTGTAAGAAGTGTTTCTGTACTACATATATATCACTTAACACTTATATATTAAATATTATAAATTAAAGTCGCTTTTCGTGTTTGCTGTGCCCGTGTGGTTCTTTTAATGTTGGATTTTGATGCGCTTTTAATTATTATTTAGAGAAATAATTCCGGAAGGTGTATAATATATTAATTTATAAAAATTACATATTTTAAAGAAATCTCGAGGTTTGTACAATTCGTAAACACCGTACGAAGAACGGTTGGGTCTCTAGTAAATTAATTATAAATGTAAAAGTTTAATAACGCATTTAAATGGCTGTAAAAGATACGTGAAGTAGTTCTCCTAGGGTGCGAGTAAAAACAACAGCCAGTGATCTAACGAGCCCCTCCTTAAAGTCCACCTAATCTTGTAACATTGAAGAGGCACCGGTCCATTCCGGCGGATCTTGAAAAGCCCTCATATGCTAAGGAGGGCAACTGAGTGGCCTAAATCGGGAGGAGCCCGAAGTCTCCACTTTCTTAACAAAAAAGCATCTATGAGGATTTTTGATGTGGATAAGGTATCTTAATATGAAAGATGGTAGGAAGACAAGTGCTAAAGTGGAGCGGTATAATTAGGAATTTATTGTTAGGTATATTAAAAAAAAGGCGTCGGAAGACGGGCGTCATGGCCAAAGGAAACCTAAGAAACGCTAGTATGATGAGATTGGCCGGAGAAGGCAATACACTGAAAACAGTGGAAGGATGGAATGGGACATGGGGAAAGATATTGGGAAATGACTGCCTCGTTGGTCTAGTGGTCGCAGACGCTACTGCTGAGCATGAGGTCCTGGATTCGAATCCGGATCGGGCAAAGTGTTATTGGGTTTTTCCCACTAGGAATTTTGCAGTAGTAGTCCGGAGTCTGGATTTGTGCCCGGTTGATGGCTATAGACTCGTCCCCTATTACATGGGACTTAAGTATAACTATCGAAATGTGGGTGCACTTATGTGCTATGTACGTACACCTCTGCCTAACCCTACGGGGTAAACAGGCTTGATGTTATGTTATGTAAAAAAAAGTTGTTGTATGTTTCAGATTTATTTTTATCGCAGTACTCTAAACACCCCTTACGTCTGACACACTCGGTCTAAGTGCAAGTTCTAACAACATCCTCCGATTTTTCCAAGTGGTCGCGTCACATTCACAACCGAGTTCCTTCGAGGTTTCCGCGCACTTCCGCCTCGCTCCACAGATTATTTTGACCGAAGAATTTAAAGTTCCTCTACTATCGTTCTGTCATTAAGTGTGCTTGAGTTTGGACTTTTGACAAGTAATGGGATGGGATGAACATATCCATAATTTTTCGTTTGAGCAGTAGCTCTTCCAGGCATTTTCGGTTCGTCTTAAGACTTCCTTGTCCTGTCTGGACTGGAATGAGACTAACTGGTCCAAGTAGATGTATACATGAGCATATTGCAATTCCTTAGCAGTCACTCTGATCCTATATTTAGTGGTATTTGACACAATGTAAATAGGACAATTTTATTCAAATGGAACAAATATTGTCAAATTATATACCGATCAATAAGTTATCGGTTTATTTTCCCAGTCATATTTGCTACTATCTGATTTCCTTTCCTGTTTAACTATAGTAAATACGCGTCCTTATCATAATTTAGTTTAAATCGATAATTCCGAGTGCTCGTAGAGTTGACAAGAATTATAATGAAGTCCTTAATATCTAAATTGTTCATGGTGACGTTGTTTGTCTGATTATCTGTGAAATATGGTGAGTTTTGTTATCTTTTTTTTGAGAATATCTATTGGTCTGATGTAACTGTAACTAGGTTTTGGAGGTCAGGCAGTCGCTCCATGTAAAATACTGGTATTCAGATGCATCCGGTTAGTCTGGACGCCGACCCCAATGTAGTTGGGAAATTCTAGGCGGATGATGATCTGTTGATCTGATGATAACGTTGATTCATGAATATATCGGTAGGAGTAAACTGGCAGAAACCGTCACCAACGAAAAAGCGTTCATACTTGTGTGTGCCCCCTCCATGCGACTTTCGTCTTTCCAATTCACACTTTGAGAGAAAGTGTGAATTTGGTCAAAATGAAAATCCAAGATGGCGGCTGCGAAAATTTTAATTTTTTTTATACATATTCGACTTACTGCTTGAATTGCTTTATCAGCCCCAAGGTTCAATGTCACTTGCACGTTTTTAAACGATAAGGTCCATGTGACAGATAATTTCAACCTTAGTGACGATTTAATTTTCTAGGAATTATGTCTATGTTTTTTACCAAGATCCCTCTTTCTAGCTTTCTCTGTTGTATGCTACGTGTGTGAAGGTTTTGGAACTAACTCAGCATGCAGAAATAGGTTACACTCCAACATGATCAGAGTATGCCCAGAGTCCTTATGCGGATATGTAAAGTTGAATCGTGAGTACCAATTTTGTACCGTTAATGCTTCTCTAAGGATATGGCGGTCTTAGAGTCAACAAAGGCAGAGCAGCAAGCTCGAGTAGTTTTTCATTGATAATGAATTTATTAACAAGTAAAACAGAGGCCAAAATAGCTTGCAGGAGAGCAAAGAACGTGCTCGAGCATTCTGCTCCGTTTGCACCGATCCTGAATTACTACAAAGTCAAACAAGAAACTTTCATAATTTCCTTTTTCTTTTTATACAGATTTATGGTTTTTCTACACAAAACGTACATGCGGGAAAAATATTGACGAATATGATGATTTTCTTGATGATTACACGAAAAAAACCGGAATACGCGTCCCCGCCACCATGTGGAACACAAACCTGTGCAACAGCATCGTTGAGACCCCAACTACAAGAATGATAGTGTATATAACTGCCATGTTGTTTTTATCTTTATTATCCATATGTTTGTTAATATTTATAAAAAAATGGAAATGTTGTTGATCGCGACTATTTTGGGTCAGTGGAATTCAGTATTATTATGTACAACAATTAATATTCTGTAAAATCTCAACGATAACACATAACATAACATCACGTCTGTATTCCCCGAAAGGTTAATCAGAGGACCTAAACTTTAGTTTATGTTTAATCATTTATTATTACACACACATACACAGTAAAATACATACTGATACGAATATTTTTTTTGTTGAAAAAGAAATTAAAGTGACTTAGAAAGTAGTGTTAGTACTTATATCTACCAGAGAAACAAGTATAGGAACAGAGTTGTTTGGTAAAACGCCAACATTCAAAACTCATAATAAGTCATTCAGTTTCGGCCAACGCCCTTTATTTCCGCGCCTTTAAATTGAACCGCCATTATGCCTACCTACCTCCTACCAAGCCATGTGCAATTTGGGAAATGTATTGTTTACCCAGATTGACACGGTTTACTAACGATAAGCATAAAATATATTGTCATAATTTACATTGGCATAACGAAATTCAGCATAACGATCATTACGCATAATATTATTGGGCACAAATGAATTGCCATAAATACTGTTGGCATAATAATAATGAAGCATAATTTTATAAAGACAAACATGTTCGCGGCGCACCTAATTCTATTCCAATAGAGGAATTCCTAAATTGTAATAAATAATGTACTTTTATGCAACTCTAAATTAAGCCAAAACAAATACGATCAATTGATAGCATGCTAACCTTTACTTTATGCCAAAGTATTATTATGTCTGGGGGTCAACCACCACCTCTTAAAGCAGTATTATTTTAATGTTACTTCAGTGTGAGAAAGAGATGGAGCTATACAGGACGTCTAGCTCCATCTCTTTCCCATACTGAAGTAAGATTACAATAATACTGCTTTAAGAGGTGGTGGTCTAGCTCCTGAACTCTCGTCTCTATAACCAGTGTGTTCTACCCATCATGACGTACGGTGCTGAGACGTGGATGCTCACGCAAGAGGCTGTGTACAGGGTGAGAGTTGCTCAGAGAGCCATGGAGCGTTCCATGCTCGGCATAAGATTGATAGACCGAGTTCCAAACGTCGAGATCTGAAGACGAACAAAAGTTTTCGATATCGGAAAACGAGTTATGGAACTCAAATGGAGTTGGGCAGGACATCTGGCAAGGCGCAGTGATGACAGGTGGAGTAAGGCAGTGACTGATTGACGTCCAAGGACTGGAAGACGAAGTGTCGGTCGTCAGGCGGCGAGATGGGCAGACGATATTGTTACCATCGCGGGTAGAACCTGGATGAGGTTGGCACAGGAGCGTGGGGATTGGCACATGCAGAGAGAGGCCTATGCTCAGCAGTGGGTGACAACGGGCTATGGATGATGATGATTATTATGCCACAATTTTATTATGCTCATAAAAGTTATGCGAAAACGTTATGCCAAACAATAATATGCCTTAACCTTTGATTATTCTTAACATTTTATGCCAAGACCCGATTCCTGATTGACACACTATGTTTTGTCGTTCTAAAGCCATTTCATTGTCCGATACAAAATAACATAACAACACCCTAATTGCGTAACGCGCTTCCAATCACAATCTGAAAGAAACACTTGTCTGCTCAACAACGTAAATAAAACACATTGAATGTTGTTGAAATGTCAAAAAACTTTTTTACAAAAAAAAAAACAACCGACTTCAAAAAAAAAACACTACAAAGTGAAAAATAACTTTAATTTCGGAAGTCGGTGTCTTTGGTTTTGTATTTCCGTGTTTTTTCATCGACTTCCGAAATTAAAGTTATTTTTCACATTGTTAGTATATTTTTTTGGAAGTCGATTGTTTTTTTTTTATGTAAAAAAGTTTTTATTTTTCACTTTTTAGGTGTCGTACTTTTTTTTTTTTTTTTTTTTTTTTTTGTGGATGGGAAATCATCAAATGACTTGCTCCCGCTCTGGGCGGAGCGGGAGGGCGTGTCAGACTTTTACTGACTAAAACCCACCCGTGTTCCTTCTGTTGCCTGTGCCGGGGCCACGGTAACTCTTTCGAACATCCCGCAACCCTAGCTGGCATCGGCCCTAGCGGACCCCGTCAATAGTGCTGACATCTCTTTGAGGCGCGCGTGGAACACGACGCGCCGTCGACTCAGGCCTGGTCCTTACCAGACGGCGAGCTACCCATTGCTCGCCGTCCGCAAGCCCGCGCCTACGGTGGCCGGGAATCGGCTGCCAATTCCCGACGCCCAGGGCGTCTCCTGCGGCGACTAGGGGCGTAAGGGTGCAAAGCTTGCCTCTCCCTCACGCGTCCCGCCTCCTCCTTCACGAGCATTACTGCTTCGCAGAAGGAGGTAATGGCTTCCCATGCACTCTCGCTCCGTACCATGGCCTGGACCAGGGCCGGACGCGAGAGATCGCCGCCGCCGATCGCTTCCGCGAGGACACGGCGGTGCTCCGCCCAAGCCGGGCAGACCTCCACCGTATGCTCCACCGTGTCCTCCGGGCGATCCACACAGTGGTGACACCCGGGCGTTTCCTCCCGCCTTATCCGGAACAGGTACCTCCCGAAGCACCCGTGTCCGGTGAGGACCTGCGTCAGGCGGAAGGTGAGGACGCCGTGGCGCCTCTCCAGCCACTCCTCAAAGAGGGGACTTATCGCCGCAATTGTGGCGTGCCCAGCGCTGGGTTGCGACAATCGCACTCTCCATGCCGCCATGAGATCCTGCCGGAGCTCTGTCCGCCGTGCCACGATTTCTCACGGCAACAGAGTTACGCCCCGGCGTCCTGCCTCCTCGCGCCACTCCCACATGTGCGCGAGGACTTTTGCCTCCAGATCCCATGGCGGTAATCCGGCAAGGAGGTTCGCCGCCTCCCCGGAGACCGTGCGGTATCCCCGGGCTAACCGGATGGCCATGACCCTCTGGGACGCGTTCAATCGACGTACCGGTCGTCGCCTCACGGAACGCGCCCACACCGGAGCTCCGTAAAGGGCCATGGACCGCACGACCCCCGCGTAGAGCCTCCGGCAGGAGGCGTTTGGACCCCCCAGATTGGGCAGGAGCCGCCCCAAGGCAGCCCCGGCCCGCTCCAGTCTGGGAGCCAAACGTCGGAAATGCTCCACGAAATTCCACCGGCTGTCGAGGACGAGTCCCAGGTACTTCATCGTCGACTCGACACCGATGAGAACCCCTCCTACCGTTATTTGGGAACCCGATGGTGGCGCGTTCCGAGGACCATGAAAACACATGGACTCGGACTTGTGCAAGGCCACCTCGAGTCCCAATTGCCGGATCCTCTCTACGATTGTCGCAACCCCGCGTGCCGCTAATTCGGCCGCCGCCTGGTGCGACCTCCCCTGCGCCAGAACCAGCGTGTCGTCAGCGTAGCAAACTACGCTGACGCCACCAGGGAGGTCGGCGCGCAGCACCCAGTCGTACCCGATGTAGGTGTCGTACTTACCCCATACAAATTCGAATAGCACTACATGCTATGTAAATTACAATACCAGGAAGTTATTATAACGTCATCCACATAGACAATTATGTGGGAAAAATACGTATTATTATTGAAGCTAACTCAAAGACTACCCAAGCAAAGTTAGTAAATATTACATGGGACCAACTTCGAAATATTATTATACCCTCCCAAATAAAACCGTTCAAATCGCATTACCTACTCTGTAAAAAGTCATACTAAAAAAATATAAATAATATATACGCATAAAGAACCTCCTCCTTTTTTTTCGTCGTTTAAAAATGAAAGGCATTGCCATTGTGAGTGAGATTTGAGTATACAGACAAAAGTTGGTACAAAAAAGTTTCACAGATTGTACAATACCATTCCACATCTGCAGCTCTAAAACGTCATATAACTACTAGATCACTAGATGACGTCACTAAACCGGTTAGTGAGTTGTAGAACGCTCGTTAACCACCTAAATGTCTTTAATGTAATGGGAAGCACGTTCGCGCATACTTATCTCGGCGCCTCGACTAAAGATAAAGGGGAGTTCTGATGAACGGGTGACGAGAAACGATTTGCGTAAAGGAATATTTTAGGAGATTACCAATTTCTAATGTTTGGTATGTGTTTGGCATCAGTCTAATGGCAGGGTTCTCGATTTTTCCGTTGGCAATCTGATTATTGAAGGCTCATCGTAGAGTTTGCGAAATCTTCCTGGTTTCTTGTCGAAGATAGTAATTTATTTGTTTATTTCATATAAGGTAGCTTCACAGCTGACAGTAAGTATAACATAATTATTATTCCAAACATTACGCCAATTACGAAGTACGAAGAAAAATAACAAATACCGAGAGTGACATAATTATTCATATTTATAGTGTGTGCGTGCGTGTCTATGCGGTTGATTTGTTTCAATGAATTGATTGTCATTGTGGGTGTACTATATAGGTACACCTCTGCCTAACTCTTCGGGGAAACAAGCCGTGATGTTATGATTGTCATTGTCACGAATTTTCAACCTCTCTTTCTAGCAAAGTTTGGCATTATGCTGAGTAGCATTAATTGGGGACGTAACGTAATACGTACAAGTTATGGGATCTAATAAACCCATATTAGTGTTTTTAGTAAGGCATAAATTGATGTATTCTCTCGGTTTTCACGTTGGTGCTTTTGCACGTACCTACCGCTCTCTCATAAACAAAAGGATAGGAGAAACCGTTCCACCTAAAGTCTGTTTAGAAAATCTGCTCACGAAATAAATCTTTATCAAGCTGCCCGTCACGTGTGAACACGCACTAAATATGCGGATTTAGATACTGGGGGAGGTTCTTTGAAATACGTTTCGGAAATGGGTCGTCTTTCGTTTGAGCCTTTTGTGTATTTTTCCTTTTGTCTTCCACCTTCCCTTTTCTAAATGTTTCATATTTTTTAGTACCTAAATGTTTTCTTTTAAAACGACGCCTCCGTTTCGAGTGTTTTTGACTCTCATCCCTTTTCAACTAAAGGTATGAATTTCCATAAATCCTCCTTGACAGTTACTTCAGACGAAAGCTGAATATTTTCTGTGTATATTTGGGCGGTTGTCAGAAACATGTGGCGTAATATTTATGTGGTTGACGATACCTAAACTATTTTGGATTAGGGTGCCACTCTAGCTGATGGAGGTAAATACCCTGTAGTTAAATTCAAATTGAAGCCGTTCTACTCAGGCTTCTCCCAAGATGTTTCTAAAGTACAATCGATATGGGAGAGGAGTTCTCTTTATATTCATAAAGGTGGGCATTAACGATAGCGCCATTTGGCGTGGTTCTAAACGACTAAAATCAAATGGAGCGATTGGACATCCAGAGTTTTACATCACGCCAACGGATTTTAACATTCACGATCAAATTTTGGATATACGTCACGCCATTTGGCGCGATGGACTGACCGTGAATGCCTTTGTAAAGCTCTCGTATTTTTGATAGATGATTATGCATAATTCTTGGTTTAAATCTAGATTTGTGTAATTTAAAATCTGTCTGCTGTAAATTAGAATGCCAGCGTTAATTAGGCATTACATAATCAGCCTATAATGTTCCCACTGTTGGGACACAGGCCTCCTCTCTGTGAGAGGCAGTGGGCCATAATCCACCACGCGGGCTCAGTGCGGATTGGTGGACATAGGTAAATTAGGTAATAAAATAGCTTTAATTGATAACTCGATACCTACTCTACTAATTATGACATAAAGACTAACATAATAAAGTCTAACTTAAAATAAAGACCCCAAGGCTCGCCCCCTATTACATGTGACTTAAACATAACTGGCGAAATGTGGATGTACTATAAGTACATCTCTACCTAACCCTTCGGGGAAACAAGGCGTAATGTTATGTTATGTGTTAAAATAAAGACTAACTTAGTAAAGTCATCTACCAATAATTTCATTTAAATCTTTTTTACCCCTGTGTCAGGAGGTCTTGACATAGGGGTAAAGAAGATGAATAGGGATAGGGATGAATAGGGGGAATAGGGAAGATGAATACTCTTTACCCATATTCATCAGGACCTTTATACTATTTCCTCATATCCTACAAATCTTTGTAATCAACGTCCCCCACGTTCCATACATTAACAGTACGTGTTTCTAAGCCTAATAGATATCTGAGTCAGCCATTACTGAAAAGTTGTTGGGGTTAGGTCGTCTCAGCTAAATTGGAATGCCTATTCACCGTACTATTGGCCGAGCTTGGGCCAAGAGTTGGGGCTTCCCTGCTACCTTTTGAGATTGGGGCCTTGAAAACAGCGACTTAGTTTATCGTCCACAGTTTTCTGGAAATAAAAAAAGAAATAGTTATTTATGCTCTTCTTCTTCGTCGTTCCCTCACTGCTGCTGACGCGTCTCCAAGTTGTGCGGTCTTCTGCAGTGTGGACCGCAAGGTAATGCTGCCTCCAACAGCCTTTTTGATCGCGTCTGACCATCTCGCCGGTGCTCTGCCTTGAGCGCGTTTTCCTTCTAACCAGCCTAGCCTATCATAAGCCTTTCCAGACCATGCTTAGGTGAACGCAAAGTATGTCCGAAAAAGCTAAGGGCACGCTCCTGGCATATTGTAGATAGCTGTTTGGTGATGTTGAGTTCCTCTAGTATGGATTCATTCGTTCTCATCGCGATCCATAGTATACGAAGTAGCCTCCGCCAACACCATATTTCGAAAGCATCGATCTTACTGCTTTCGTGGCTTTTAATGCACCACGTTTCAGCGCCATATAAAAAGATGGAAAAAACTAGAGCGCGGGTCAGTCGTATTTTTGTATTTCGACGGATGCCACGGTTCTTTCAAATTATTTATGCTACAAGTGCGGAACGTAGGTGATTTTTGGCGAGTGTATTAGTCGATGTAAGTCATGAGTCGGAAATCATCTTACGCAGTGTATCATACAACGTTTTACTATACATTGTGCGAGGAAATAAAAAAATATACATTGAAAATTAATTTATTGTAAATCTAGAGTAATTAATAACGCGTTTAATGAAGTATTAGTTTTATTGCTTCTATATGAATGATTATCTATATATGACTAATTTGTAAAACTTTTCTCAAAATATAAAAAAAACTCTACGTCGGGCCGACGACGGAGTAAAAAAAAAAGTGAAAGTTAAAAGCACTAGTGTGAAAAAGTGACACTTTCCGCACAATTTGGCTGCTTGGAAAACGCTATTTTCGAGCATGCATGTACATTGTAAGTATTTAATAAGACTCGCACAGATCACAAACTAAACTAAACACAATCATTTATTTCGTTCGGTGGGTTCGGATCCGATCAAACGTCCAAATGAAGTTCGTTGAACAAACGTCAAAATGAAGTTCGGTCGGATCCGAACCAACCGAACGAAGTAGAATGAAGTGTAGAAGAAAACTTCCGAACATTCGGCCGATACTTCGGATTTCCGCTTTAGGGTAGACCCCATCGGTAGGAGGGGTTCTCATCGGTGTCGAGTCGACGATGAAGTACCTGGGACTCGTCCTCGACAGCCGGTGGAATTTCGTGGAGCATTTCCGACGTTTGGCTCCCAGACTGGAGCGGGCCGGGGCTGCCTTGGGGCGGCTCCTGCCCGATCTGGGGGGTCCAAACGCCTCCTGCCGGAGGCTCTACGCGGGGGTCGTGCGGTCCATGGCCCTTTACGGAGCTCCGGTGTGGGCGCGTTCCGTGAGGCGACGACCGGTACGTCGATTGAACGCGTCCCAGAGGGTCATGGCCATCCGGTTAGCCCGGGGATACCGCACGGTCTCCGGGGAGGCGGCGAACCTCCTTGCCGGATTACCGCCATGGGATCTGGAGGCAAAAGTCCTCGCGCACATGTGGGAGTGGCGCGAGGAGGCAGGACGCCGGGGCGTAACTCTGTTGCCGCGAGAAATCGTGGCACGGCGGACAGAGCCGGCAGGATCTCATGGCGGCATGGAGAGTGCGATTGTCGCAACCCAGCGCTGGGCACGCCACAATTGCGGCGATAAGTCCCCTCTTTGAGGAGTGGCTGGAGAGGCGCCACGGCGTCCTCACCTTCCGCCTGACGCAGGTCCTCACCGGACACGGGTGTTTCGGGAGGTACCTGTTCCGGATAAGGCGGGAGGAAACGCCCAGGTGTCACCACTGTGTGGATCGCCCGGAGGACACGGTGGAGCATACGGTGGAGGTCTACCCGGCTTGGGCGGAGCACCGCCGTGTCCTCGCGGAAGCGATCGGCGGCGGCGATCTCTCGCGTCCGGCCCTGGTCCAGGCCATGGTACGGAGCGAGAGTGCATGGGAAGCCATTACCTCCTTCTGCGAAGCAGTAATGCTCGTGAAGGAGGAGGCGGGACGCGTGAGGGAGAGGCAAGCTTTGCACCCTCACGCCCCTAGTCGCCGCAGGAGACGCCCTGGGCGTCGGGAATCGGCAGCCGATTCCTTGCCACCGTAGGCGCGGGCTTGCGGATGGCGAGCAATGGGTAGCTCGCCGTCCGGTAAGGACCAAGCCCGAGTCGACGGCGCGTCGTGTTCCACGCGTGCCTCAAAGAGATGTCAGCACTATTGACGGGGTCCGCTAGGGCCGATGCCAGCTAGGGTTGCGGGATGTTCGAAAGAGTTACCGTGGCCCCGGCACAGGCAACAGAAGGAACACGGGTGGGTTTTAGTCAGTAAAAGTCTGACACGCCCTCCCGCTCCGCCCAGAGCGGGAGAAGTCATTTGATGATTTCCCATCCACAAAAAAAAAAAAAAAAAAGGGTAGACCCCATGGACACATTTATAAAATAAAAGGTATAAAAAAATAAAAATCAATAGCTGGAGCAAAGAATTCTGATTTTTACTGTGTTCTGTCCTGAAAATATATCAAGTTATTTTTACAAAGTTGAGAGTTGAGTTATTTTTACAGAGTTGGATCTGTAGGTATAATTTATGATACAACTAGTTAGGTAGCTAGGTAGTGTTAGGCAACTAGTGTCTTTCTTGTTTTTATTGCCTCCGTTTAATGATAATGTTAGTTCCCAAAGCATGTTCCGGCATTTCTATCATACCGACCTGTACCCCAATTGCGTAACACATTTTAAATCACAAACCGAAGGATTTTGAAGGAAATTCCTAATACTTCATAGGTTCGGAAAATTCGTCTGTTCAATAACGAAAATACTTAATGCAATTAAAATGGTTGAACTTTCAAAATGAAAGGCATTGCCATTGCAAGTGTGTTACGGAAGTACCCCGCTGCACATCTTTTTACACAGAGAAGGAACGTGCCGTTTGTGCAGTTTGGTTTAGAGTTTTCAACCAGTGTCATCTCTTTATTTTTGCATAAATTCGAATAAAAAAATCGAAGTCACATCGCCTGTTTCGTGGCCCACACACGCGGGGACCTATTGAATAATGTATGATGTATATCGGCGACCACGGGAACTTCCCTCGCAGCTTTTGTGGCTGCACTCCGATTAAATTTGGTCTCGTCCTAATAACTTTGAGATTGTCCATGTTTTCCTTGGTAAACGGAAAATGGTGAAAATACCTCTACAGCGTGTATCAGAAATGTATGGTCATATTTAAGGGTGTGGTACAGACCATCAAACTGAGCAACTTTCCCCATAGGACCAACATCGTAATCGCGAAAAAAATATCAGCCGGCCCATACATTTGGGTCGAGTAGGTGTTGAAGTTTTGTATGGGACAGTTGTTAATATTTTCTGATAGGTACCATCGCGAACATTTGGGGTGAACCACTTTTCAACCTTATTACCTGAACAATAAGGTCGAAAAGTATTTATTTCACCGCAAATGTCTGCGGTTGTACATGCTGTATACTTGGGGACAGCTGTGTAAATAATAGATACAACCCTATTTATTTTCGTAGACATTGTGATTGTTTGCATATTCATATGGGTTTAGAATAAGATCATTACTTATTAAAGAGTACGTAGGTGTGTTACTACTACTGAAAAATACGATTATTCTATCGTTTAGCCAATAATCATGTACTAACAACAGCAATCCTTTATAAGACCTTAACTTTTATCAGATTTTCGCACTAACTACTTATCTACCGATATAGAAAATTGTAATTAATATATTAAATTATACGAACGTAAAAATATCGCTTTAATCCATCAAAAAACGCAAGGTGGACCATTACATAAGTTAACGAACCATTCTGGCCTGCAAAAAATAATTGTCACGATTTTAGAGAGGATACCTACCTAATTAATGATCGTATTAGAGAGAATAAATCGACGCGATCCCCTGGCACCTTGGTAAATACGGACTGAAAGAGACGAGGTTGTAGTGGTAACTGTGCGAGGAATGAGCTAGAGTTGAGCGAGGTTGACAATTTGCAGAAAAGACGGTAAGTGTTCAAACAAAATGTTCTTGAAACATGAGAGAGTTTTCAGCAAGGTGTATGAATAAATTGTACCTATACCCACAACTCCACCCACTTTTTTAAGGCTCCTGCAAACAGGCGTGACACGTGACGCAATAAAAAGGCACCGCGTGTCGCGCCTTTTGTCATGGATGGATGGATGGATGTCTTAGGGCCAGTTTCCGTAACGAAAATTGTCGCAAAATTAATGTGCTGCTGTTGGCTGTTGATAAATCATTCAAACAATCACAGCAGTATTTGCGTGCTTGAAGATGTGTCATATTAATTTTGCGATAATTTTCGTTCGAGAAACTGGCTGGCTCTTGAAATGGGTGCGAAGAAATCCTAGGACTTATTATTTATTGAAGTAATTCTGTATCTCGTAAAGGAATGGAGGTTGTAACACAGTTTCACAACTGCGGCGTTCCAATACCTAAATGAAACACTTCATATGTACATAAATCTATATACTCGTACATAACAGTCGGCACGTTTATATGGTAATGCACGCGGCGATATGAAACCTTATTAAAATTCCACTTCCTCGTTCAAACGTGTCCCCTTTTTGCCTAATCCTCGGCTTTTTGGTGGGAAAAACCTTTCGTTATTATCCTCTGCGATTGAACGAGATTTGAGTTCTTTCATATCGTATTTGTGCAGGAATTTAAGAAAAAAATGATTATTTCAATGCACTCGTACAAGGCTCGTGCCTAAAGAGATCTTCCAAGATGTAGGTGAACTTCTTAATTGAACTATTGTTTTCACAAAGTTTGCTGTTGATGTTATTTGTTCCTATGTTGTAAGAAGATGAACCTATCAGGGGCGTAGCCTTCATACAACCCGATTCATATCAGTTTCCCTACGAAACAACCACTCTTTTTAATGTCTACTATTGCCAAATTATATGGTATACCTGTATGTACCCTGTGTGTAACTGTGTATCACATCACATCAAATAATTATATTTAATACCAGTTTAAAACATCGTAAGATTAAAAACCTATAGATTTTCGTCTGAGTTTATGAGAACTGAACAATTTTTCCTTCGGCTTCCCTCTAATGATAATTGTAGCTGCGCCACTGAACCTATCTCTCATTACTACTGTCAATATCCCTAAGACATATTGGACTACATCATCACATCACACCTGTATTCCCGTCAGTTATGTTTAAGTCCCATGAAATATGGTGCGAGCTTATTGCCAGCAACTGGGCATAAATCCAGACTGCGGGCTGCTACTGAAAAAATCCTATTGGAAAACACTTTGCCCGACCTGAGAATCGAATCCAGGACCTCAAGCTCACCAGTAGCGCTTGCGACAACTAGACCAACGAGGCAGTCGAAATAATATTCGACTAAGGCCCATAATTATCAAGAACAGCGGGGCAATTGCGTAACCCACTTACAGTAGGAATCGGTTTTATTTTGACAGTTTATCAACATTCATTACGGTTTTTTAAATTGTTGAGCAGACAAATTTTTTGAACATATGAAGCAATGGATTAGCAATTTACTTCAAAATCATTCAGACTGTGATTCATAGTGTGTTACGCAATTAGGTTGCTGGATAAAACTTAAATACCTTCCTAGACTATGCACGTCTTGGTAAATCTAATTCTCTCTGTGCTCAAGCTCTGAACTAATGCTTCTACGAGAATGTGATGTCATCTTAGCTCCCAGTATGACACACACCTTATAGGATTACAATAATAAATTATCACGCACCCATCAAATCGCGTTGAAGATCAGTACCTATAGCCAGTTTGTATTAGTCATTGCCTTTATTTGTGAAAACCACAAAACAAAATAAAACAACGATATTATATGCAAATCGATGGTGTACGTCGTAAATAAGGAAAAATTATGCCATCGTTTGGTTTAATTTATGCAGCGGTATGATTAAACGTTCAGCGGAGAATGATTAAAATGGTTGTTTATACCAAAATTACCTACTGTTTTATTAATTAACGGATCCTATCTTTCGGGAGAAGTCTTGTTCCTCACCTCTGGCTTGCCTTTATTGGTCGGTTAGACTGAGCACTGAGCAGAGCTCCCACCTCTTTCTAGCCTTTACTAGCCGGCCGGCTTGAGTGGAGATTCGCAAGAGCCAACGTGCTCGGAGGAAGGAAGTATTCCAGTAAGATGCTGGTAGGGATCTTGACCGTACTTCCGGGATTGTCCTGATAGCCGCGGAATACCTCTCTACTCCTCATAAGCACCTCAAGACATGTTGCCCCCTTGTCGCTACGACACTATGTGCTGGCGACCATTTTCGGGGGCTTATTATTGAGTGTACAAGTCACCCTCTGCCATTTTATCTGTGTATTTTATCTAAAACATTGGTCAGGCAGGGGCCATAATCTTTCCATAGTTCTAGATAACCAGTTCACTTTAGCCACCCAAACACATATGCCAATATTTTAGTTTCCATGTCCTGCAATAGTCTTACACCAACCGGAGGGTGTCCTAGGGTGTCCTTGCACAGTGCATACAGGGATGGTGCTTTTTTGTATCATCATCTCCGTGTGTGGTAGCTGACTAGCTTGCTATAATATATATTATAGCACAGAATACTCGTATTAATATATATTATATGCCTGTGATGGGCCTAATTCTGTTTTCACTGCTAATTTGGTAAACAGATTTTGATGAAATGTTTAATGTAAAGAAAAAGAGATAATATGCATACTTTTATTAAAGGATCAAACCCCAAAGAGGTATCGAAGTTTGTATAGGATAATAGGATTTTCGGGAATCCACCGCAAGAACGAGTTTGCAGGCAAAACGCTACAAAAAGTAAAGAAGTTCTTGCGAGGAAATAAATCAAATCCCGGAAAAACTGGAAAGTACACTTTAACATAAGTTACTTTAATATTTCAAGATAGCAGCAGTGTGATTAAGACGTGTTATTTGGCAACTGTTTTAAAGAAACACATTTATTTAGGGGATAAGCAGAGATGTACGTTGCCACGTCAGTGTAGTATTATCAATTCATCTTCTTTCTTAACTTGGAATAGTGCCAGGACACGGATTTAAGATTAATATTTTATAGAATTCAATTTTGAGCACTTAATACATGGCATTTGGGGAGTTAAACCTGTTTTAAGTTGGGTTTTATGCAGAATTGAAATAATATGTTCTGATAAAGTTCATTATCAGATCATCAAAATCGGTTTAGTGTGACCTTAGCGTCCTCTTGTTTTCTAATAGAAACTGAATAGAAACTCCAATCCGTCATTTAAGTACGACTAAATGGTGATTATTTGAAAAGTTTGCTACTTGAACGAGGGTTGCCATGTTAAATAGAAAGTGTCCCATTGTGTGCTTATAAAATTACTAACGTGGCGATAATATCGTGGACATCCACGTCCACGTCACAGCATGATAACACAGGGAAGTAAAACAATGAAGACGCTTTTAAATCCACAGTTAAAAACAAAATAAAAATACATAATATAATTTATAGAATTTACAGTCAAAATATGCAGGCCATACACACCACAAGTGTACAAGTTTACTGTTAAGTTTGCAGCGGACTTGAAGCGGCGTTCAGTAAACTTGACGGTGTATGGCTATCAGTGTGCATGACAAGTCTACTTGAAGCAAAAATCTAATTTCGTTTTAGCCGACTTGGGGGCCGACCACCACCTCTTAAAGCAGTATTATTTTAATGTTACTTCAGTGTGAGAAAGAGATGAAGCTATACAGGACGTCTAGCTCTATCTCTTTACCACACTCAAGTAATATTACAATAATACTGCGTTAAGAGGTGGTGGTCTAGCTCTTGATCAAACTTGTAGCGTCATAAATAAACTTGAACGTGTGTCGAGCGGTCAAGTATGCGTGACGTTAGAGCGAGCAATAAGTCTAGGATGGCTGACGCGTCGTCGTCCGGCACTGACGACGCCATGGTTTCAACTGGTGCGGCATCTTGCAAACTGGACGGTAAACTTATCGTGAGTGGTCGTAATTTTCAACGCAGTAGCAAAAAGTACCTACCTATAGGTAACGTTCTTCCGTTTCCACATGCTTATTAATTAGTAGCTCAAGAATTTAACAAACTAATTCAACATAACAAATCCGGAACAACGTTGCACTAAACCTCAATTTATTGTACCCAACGTTGCATGAATCTTTGTACAGTACACAAATAAAGTTCTTACAATACATATGCACGAGGTTTCTCAGGAAATGGAATGTTAAGAAAATATTTTCATTGTGAACCTACCTGCAGGGGTGTACGACGCAAATTGAAAATGTTTTCTTATGAAAATATTTGTGCTACGCTCAGAATGTGAATCGTTTGTATTTTTCATTCTCGATTTTGAATTTTGGGCGAAAATGGACTTTTGTTGTTGTTACATGTCATAAAATAACATCAGGCCTTTTTCCACGAAGGGTTAGGCAGAGGTGTATCATATCACACAACCATACACCTCACACTCCTGGTCCAGTTGGAAACCAGCGTCAGGCACTAATTGTCTGGCATTTTTGCTGAAATGGGCCTTTTTGGCGCAGTCGTGAGGCACACATTCTTGCTAATTTCTAACACCGCACTTTACACTTTTTATTTCATTTTGTTTTTTTTTTTTATCTGTTGTACATTATATTGTGTACCTTTTCGTCTGTGCTAAATCAATGTTCTTTCTTTCTTTCTTTATATATAGTACACCCACATTTCACCATCAACCGGGCACAAATCCAGGCTCTGTGCTACTACTGAGGATTCTTAATGGAAAAGCCAATAACACTTTGCCCGACTTCGGAATCGAACCCAGGGCCTCATGCTCAGCAGTAGCACTTGTGACCACTAGACCAACGAGGCAGTCATGTCATGAAATGTATAAATTCAAACCTATATTTTAAATCATTTACATGCTATTATATTATTGTATTATGGCGGAAACCGGGCATTAGTGCCGGACTCATTCAGCGTTCTGCACTAATGTCCGGTTCCTGAGGTTTTTAAACGGAGTTCAGGCACGACACGCGACGCGAATCGCGAGGCACCGCTCGTCGCGCGACATGTTTGTAGGAGCCTTTAGTCCTTTCGATCGTGATTATTGTTTCGATATCGCATTTCTAAATACTTCGTTAAGGAAGAATTTAGCTAAAAAATTGAGTGAATTACTATCGACGGTTTATCCGAGGACCTCATAAACCAAGTATAAGGAAGGAATTCGATTATATAGATACATTTGTCGAATCAGTACCTGTTAAGAGTTTATCTGTAAGATATCTATATCATCCCTTAATATTTAAGTCGTTTTTACTTACCTTACATGTGATAACTACTTAGATTTCGTCGTGGGAAACATGGTGGTTAAACTTCATTAGAACGTCTCTTAGAAGACAGTGAAGGCTGGTCGTTTATTTTGACGTGACTGATGCACCTTGACCATATCCTGAACTGGTATGAGTGCATTTACTCATAAACAATTCTAGTAAGTAAATATAGAAAAAAAATTTGCAACGTGTCTCGGTCTTCAGTATTTTTTTTTTTGGTATATACATTAGTTAGACAAGTATGGGCATAAAAAAGACATAATCATATCGAGACCTACGTATACCTACTACAACGGGACCCTCTTATTACTAAGGCTCCGCTGTCCGTCCGTCAGTCACAAGACTGTATCTTTTGAATCGTAATAGATAGACACTTGAAAATTTCACAAAGTGAAAAAACAGAAATAGTCACAGAAAACACAAATCCGGCGGCGCGCGCCGTGTGAGTCGATGCCGATGGACCGTAATGTTGCCATTTTAAATATTGTATTTATATAAACATTTTTGTTTGGGAGTATATCCAAACGGAATTCGGTCGCGTCATCGTAAGCCAATCACAGCACAGCTAAATGACGTGATAGCTTGTTGTGATTGGCCCGTTTGTTCCCGTCCCTTTTTCCTCGATCGCTGTATACATTAAAAAAAAAATAAACACATTCGCTAACGACCATTTGTAATGATAACTTGGTTTTCATTTAAAAAATACACCCAGTCAAAGGGCCACAAAGTAGTAGCTAAACAAGCAGTTCGATCACATCTAAACATTTTGGACCTTCAGAGCCATATTTCGAGGATTTGAAGCTAAAAAACCAAATCGTCGAGTCAAGCGACCTTTGGACTGCCACGCTGCTACGACCACACAGGCACATAAATACGAGCGAAATTACACTTAAAAACGCAAATTCAGCAGCATATTCACGCAAGGACCTTCAATCTTACTGATGTGAAAGGACAATCGAAGATTTGAAAGAACAAGCGGACATACGGTGCGTTTATCAAGTTCCAGTTTTCAAGACCTGCTGAGTTCATAAGTGTAATACCGTTTTGTGATCTGATTCCAGTGAGGGTGTTGGTGAGGGTTGCCCATTGCGCAGAGCGACACACCGGCTGACCGTGTCACTACGAGCACCAGCCGTTTTCACACGCAGTCACTTTGCACGTGAGTACTCCACTTTTCACAGGCCACCGGGATGCCGTTAACGGCTGATGATGGGAAGGGTCCTAGCAAAACACGAGATAGGTCCCCTTATAGAACTATTAGTGATGAAAAAACTGAGCAAATCATGCGCGATTTGGTTAGGAAACGTGGTATCGTTAAGGGCAGGTTAACTAAACTTGCTAATTATTTAAATACTATCAGTGTAACAACCATATCTAGTGAGTTAAAAATAGATTTAAAATTACGTGTAAAGGGTGCTGAGATTTTATTTAGTGAATTTAATGAAATACAATCAAAACTTGAAGAACTAGTTTCCGATAGTGATATAGATGATCAGTTAGATCAGCGCCAACATTTCGAAGACGGCTACTATAACACTATTGCCCGAGCTGAATCCATTCTTAGCGTCAGTGAAGAGGTCACTGATTGTTCCAAACCATGTCAGCATATGAACAGACCAGTGTCCGTTAAATTACCAACCATCATGTTGCCTACGTTCGACGGCGTGTATGAACACTGGCTCGAGTATAGGGACACTTTTATATCTTTGGTGCACAATTCGACCGAGATTAGTAACATTCAAAAATTCCATTATCTAAAATCTTCGCTCAAAGGAAGTGCCGAGTCAGTTGTGAACGCGCTAGAGATATCTGCAGCTAACTACTCTGTGGCATGGGAATTACTCCTAAATAGGTACGATAATGATAGATTATTAGTGAATAGTCACCTAAAAGCATTGTTCTCAATACAACCATTGAAAGAGTCACCTTCACTAATTAGGAAACTTATAGATACAATTATAAACAATTTACGCGCTTTAAAAACCCTTGATGAGCCAACAGATATCTGGGATACGCTTATAATATATATAGTTGTTTCTAAGCTAGATAGAACCACAGAACGAGAGTGGGAACAACATAGAGGTTTATTATTGGCAAACACCCCCCCTAGAACTAAATTAAAGGTTGACAGTTTGATTAATTTCCTCAAATGTAAGGCTGACTTATTGGAAACATTAGCACTATCAGTATCGCACACAAAAGATCACCATAAGACAGAAACAAAAAATGTCCGAGGTAATGTAACACACTGCAATGTTTTCTCAAGTAATCCACCATCAGCGCCGGGCCGTAAAGCGCGTAGATTGTGCGTAGTGTGCAAAGGTAAACACCCAATTTACACTTGCACACAATTCATTAATATGAACTTACAAAGCAAATTAAAGGTTGTCAAAGATAATAACTTGTGTGAGAATTGCTTGCGCTCTGGACACACTTTAGACGGTTGCTTGTGGGGACCTTGTAAACAATGTAACATGAAACATAATTCACTTATTCATCCTAATGATTCTAGCTGTACCGTGACTGGTACGACGACTGCGGCGGCAGTGGCTAGCGCACCATACGCGCCCCCACCGCGCGTCTCTGAGACAGTACATGATCCCAATAACGGAAAGCAGTTCATTCAAGTTAGCAATGTTCACACTGATACACACACACATACGCAATGCTTGGATGTGCAACCGGTTCTCTTATCTACTGCGTTAGTTGAGATTCCTGATAAACATAATAATTATCATGTCGCATGTGTATTACTCGACAGCGGTAGCCAGAGCTGCTTTGTTGCACGTTCGTTTTGCGAATTGTTAGATATTCCGCTAGTACAGTCCACTCATGAAATACGAGGAGTAGGTAATTTGGTATCACATTGTACACAAACGTGTGATCTAGCAATTAAATCACGTATTAATTCCTACTCAATTCACATTAAATGTTTCGTTCTATCTGAAATAACGGCCACATTGCCTGCTATGCAGGCACAAATCACACAGTTTAGGATTCCTGAACACCTGCAGCTGGCAAATTCGCGATTTTTAGGGCCGCAAAAGATAGATGTTTTAATAGGTGCGGATCGATTTTGGGACTTGCTTATCGATGGCAAGATGCGTTTACCGAACGGTCCGTTCTTACAGAACACGAAGTTAGGTTGGATAATATCGGGTCCTATTAATAATACAAATCATAATAATGGACATGTGCAATGTAACTTCACTCAATCCATGGACAATCAGCTACGTCAGTTCTGGGAGTTGGAGGAGTTACCCAAGCTTCGGAATACACACACAGACGAAGAGCAGGCCTGTGAACAGTCTTTCATCACAACCACTACGCGCAATAAAGATGGACGATTTTGTGTTCACATTCCTCTTAAAGAGTCGCCCGATGCTTTGGGTGAATCATTTCTTCAGGCAAAGCGGCGTTTCTTGTCCTTGGAAAATAGGTTATTACGCGCACCTATTAGCTATAAGAAATTATACACTGATTTTATACACGAATATATCAATTTGGGTCATATGACTCAGGTTGATTCTTATACGAGTCCTTATTATTTTATGCCGCATCACGGCGTTTTTCGAGACCACAGCACGACTACGAAGCTTCGTGTAGTCTTTGACGCCAGTGCTGCGACTAGTAACGGCAAATCTCTCAACGATATCCAGCTTGTAGGACCTCCTATTCAGGGAGACTTGCTGGGTATTTTGCTACGGTTCAGACAATTTAAATTCACAGCAATTGCAGATTGCGAGAAGATGTACCGTCAAGTCCTTGTTGATCCTTCTCAACGTAACTTGCAACTTATTATGTGGCGTGATGATCCGGCAAGACAGTTCGAGTTCTATCAGCTGAGCACCGTAACATACGGCACAGCGTCGGCGCCGTTTCTTAGCGTTAGGTGTCTTAAGCAATTAGGAGCCGAGTGTACGGACCCCGAAGTTAAAAGGGTCATAACTGACGATTTTTACGTAGATGACCTTTTGACCTCGTATGACGACAAGGTCAAACTACTCGACATATGCAAACGTACATCAGACATTCTTAAGTCCGGCTGCTTTCCACTCCGTAAATGGACGTTTAACTTTGAACTCGACGACGGTGCATCAGCTCCAACGACGTCACAGTCGGCTCACAGTATGTTTCGTGACTTAAATTTAGGTGATAATAGTCAATGCAGAACATTAGGTATAGGTTGGTGTAGCATCGCGGACGAGTTTAATTTCCATACACAATTTCAAAACGGCAACAATCCTGTTACTAAACGCATAATTCTGTCAAGTGTTTCTCAGATATATGACCCATTAGGATTGTTAAGCCCTTCTGTTATCATTGGCAAGGTATTATTGCAAAAACTTTGGCTATTAAAATTAGATTGGGATGATCCGCTTCCCACTGATGTCGTGCGAACATGGAACCGGTTTGTTGACAGTCTTTCTTATCTTCGCACTATCAAAGTTCCACGACACGTCTTTCAGTGTGATTCTACTCGAACTGAGTTACACATTTTTACAGATGCTTCACAAACTGCATATGGCGCGTGCGCTTATGTACGTTGTGTAGGTATTGGTGGGGTGACTGTAAAATTGCTTATTTCTAAGGGTAAAGTGGCTCCATTGAAACCCGTTAGTATACCGCGTTTGGAACTGTGCGGTGCGTTGCTGGGTGCTAGGCTGTTTGACAGGATTAACGGTTCCCTTACTCGTAACTTTGATGACGTCACATTTTGGACCGACTCGACTATCGTGTTAGGTTGGTTACGCATGGCACCTAATTTACTTAAAACGTTTGTGCAAAACCGAGTCGCTGAAATCCACGAACTTACGAGTAGGTTTTCTTGGCGACATGTGAGTGGAAGAGATAACCCTGCTGACCTGGTTACGCGTGGTGTAAGTCTTGAGGACTTATCTTCATCGTCATTATGGTGGGAAGGCCCTAACTTTATGCACGGCTTTGACTTTGATAGCAGTTTAAATTTGCAATTAATTCCGAATGTTAATGAAATCTTGCCTAAAGAGTTACCTGAACTCAAAGCAAATGTTATAAACTCATTATCAACAAAAAATACTACACTCGAAACATTTTTTCCATTCAATAGGTTTTCACGTTTTAATCGCATGAGTCATGTTGCTGCGTATGTACTACGCTTTATTCACAACAGCTGCGCGCGCAACAAAACAAATCAGCTGACAGGTACGATCACTGTTATTGAGTTAAGACATGCCATTAATACACTTGCACGATTATCGCAAATGGAATCATTTCCAGTTGAGTATAATTTACTAAAGAATGGTAAAGATGTCAAGTCAAGCGTTAGCCTTGCGAGTTTAAATTTGTTTCTGGATACTGAAGGTATAATTAGAGTGGGAGGTAGGATAAAGAATTCGCCTGACTTTAATTATAGTAAAAAACATCCGATTCTTTTGTCTTCTGAACACCACTTTACACTCTTATTGTTTAGGCACGAACACAACCAATCTATGCACTGCGGACTTCAAGCGTTACTATACCGTTTGCGCGAAAATTGGTGGCCACTGTCAGGTAGAAACTTAGCTAAGAAGGTGACGCAACGATGTGTGGTCTGTAAGCGCATTCGAGGTAAAACGTTAACCCCACTCATGGGCAACTTGCCTAAAGAACGGGTAACCGCTGGTTTTCCTTTCATTCGCACAGGTGTGGACTACGCAGGGCCGGTGTTCATACAAAATCGAAAAGGCAGAGGCGCGAAACTAATCAAATCATACATTTGTCTGTTTATCTGTTTCACGACGCGCGCAGTACACTTGGAATTAGTTAGTGACCTCTCTTCTGATGCATACTTACTGGCGCTTAAGCGTTTCATTTCACGGCGCGGAAAGCCGTCGGAAATATTTTCGGACAATGGACGCAATTTTGTAGGGTTAAGTAATGATTTTGCTCAGTTTTTATTAAAATGTAGAAAAAATATTATTGACTATGCGAGGGGTCAACACATTCAATTTTCTTTTATTCCCCCATATTCCCCGCATTTCGGTGGCTTGTGGGAAGCTGGGGTCAAATCATGCAAGTACCATCTCCGCCGAGTAGTGGGCAACGCTCACTTAGCCTTCGAGGAGCTCACTACAGTATTATGTCAAATTGAAGCGATGTTGAATTCTCGACCAATGACTCCCTTGTCTTCGGATCCTCGAGACTATCTTCCCCTTAGCCCTGGACACTTTTTGATCGGACGACCACTCACCGCACCAGTCTGTGAAGATGACCTGCGAGACTTACCTGTTCATCGACTGACTCGCTACCAGAGAGTGGAACAGATCCGGCAGCAGTTCTGGTCGCGCTGGGCCATGGAATACATCTCGGAGCTACAAACTAGAACCAAATGGAGACAAAATATGGCAGACTTGAAACCTGACACGCTTGTCATTATTAAAGAAATCAGCCTTCCACCATTGAAATGGCAATTGGGTCGAATCATGAAGACGATACCTGGCAACGACGGTATCTCACGAGTAGCAGACATTCAAACATCATCAGGCATCGTGAGACGGCCATACACGAAGATCTGTCCTCTGGTCGAAGATGAATAAATGGAAAATCAATTGTAAGCTGAAGCTTTCAAGGCCGCGGGCATGTTTGGGAGTATATCCAAACGGAATTCGGTCGCGTCATCGTAAGCCAATCACAGCACAGCTAAATGACGTGATAGCTTGTTGTGATTGGCCCGTTTGTTCCCGTCCCTTTTTCCTCGATCGCTGTATACATTAAAAAAAAAATAAACACATTCGCTAACGACCATTTGTAATGATAACTTGGTTTTCATTTAAAAAATACACCCAGTCAAAGGGCCACAAAGTAGTAGCTAAACAAGCAGTTCGATCACATCTAAACAATTTTAGATTAAGGTATTGTGTTTATTTTGTTTCTTTTCAATTTCACTGAATGCTGCACCGGCTGACGTCATCACGTCAACGCTGGCTGTCGCTGAAGACCAGCGCTGTGGCTCTGTCTCGCATAGGCTCGCAGCATTATGCTGAGCGATGGCCGTTTTGCGTAGATGTGACGCATATTTTCCCCCAACTTGTTTCTTTTCGTGTTTGTGTTCTTTTTTTGCGTCATGTTTACCGCAAATAAACGTATTTTCTTCATTTCCTTTTGTTTCTAGATATTATTAATGCCACTATAACAATAAATAATAAAAATTAAGTAAAGTTAAAAATTACAGGGGGTCGCCATAAAAATAAACGTGTTTTTTTAATATGTAGTGTTAAAAGTGTGTACAGTGGTACGGACCCCTTCGTGTGCGACTCCGATTTGCACTTGGCAGCTTTTTTTCATTAAAGCACATCGAATAATAATTACGTAAACAAATTGTATGAGATCCTCTATTTATTTTCCTTTTGCATGTTTGCAACACTAGGTACTGAATACAAACCATATCATTATGACCAGTTTGTTTTCACTGTACGCCGCTTATTTCACCGATAGCCTATCAAAACAAAGCATTTGTCGTTCGTGTTGTTTCCGAACACACAATGCAGGAAATTGCAGTATTTATGTTGTTGTCATTAAGCCTTGAAATGTTTTAGCAGTATTACATAACTGGTAAATTCTTGTTTATGTGTTCCAGTTTTTCAATTATTTTATGGCAACCGCCTCGCTCAATGGTCGCCTCGTCTCCTAAACATCTGTATCGTGTTTGTGTTAACGTAATAACATTTTAAAAGAGTAACGTAACTGCTTATGGAGTTTCTTAACCATCTTCTCCATACAAAACTTCCTTTTCGAAGGGGTACCTAGATTCAGTTCTATTGTCTTGTAAATTTTGTCCTTCTAAGTACCTTTTAATGGCCTACTTCACATAAATGATTTGACTTTGATACCTATGAAACAAACTGTTGAAACTCTGACCGTTTCGTGTTTGTTCACGTGACCGTTCAGACTGATCGACGATCGAATCTGATTCGTCTGATCAGATTGATTCTCTCTATGGCTTATGTGTTTAAGTACCTACGTACGTTGTAACCTCTTTCCTCAAAATACCATTTCAGACTACATAGTCTACATGCTCCTTACATGATCTGATCAGTCAAGATTATGTCTGAACTTTAAAAGAGACTGTGACCTCTGAGTTTGTTTTGGCCTTTCTTCTCAGAGTAGTCAGATAACTTAACTAGTTTTAAATCATAATTTATTTTGGCTAACTAACTATACAAATAAATAAATACAAAAACAAAGACTCCTTGGCGTCGAATTACTCGTCCGTATCACTGTCATCAGGAAACGTGCCCAGAAGACTGGCAGCATTGCCACTTTGAATGGCAATGCTAATCCATTGGCCAAAGAATGAACCAGCCCTCTGGTCACGTGAAGTGTCGACCAGTCAGCGGGAAATTTCTTTAAGAGGATTGTGAAGCTGTAAATTTTCATACAAAAAGCGATAAAGATTTTCCCCCTGTAAACATAGTCTAATTTTCATAATTTTTGGAAATCATCATCATCATCTTCCTGCCCTTATCCCGTATTATTTGGGGTCGGCGCAACACGTTTTTTCCTTCCATTCTGTCCTGTCACTCGTCAAACTATCACTGACTCCCTTTTCTTTCATATCACTTCTCACACAATCCATCCATCTTTTCTTTGGCCTCCCTCTCCCTCTCCATCCATCCACATGTAAACTCATAACTCTTTTAGCAACATGCGTTTCATCCCTCCTCTTCACATGACCATACCAAGACAAACGATTCCCTTTCAATTTTTCAGTCACTGGCGCCACTTTCAAACTTCCCCTAATATATTCATTTCTCACTTTATCCATTCTCGTCACACCACACATCCATCTTAACATTCTCATCTCCGCTACGTGCAATCTTTTTTCATCCGTCTTTTTCACAGCCCAACATTCTGATCCATACAGTATGACAGGCCTTATCACGGACTTGTAGATTTTACCCTTCAACTTGAGAGGCATCCGTGAGTCACAAGTTGTTCCCGTGACCTGTCGCCATTTCATCCATCCTGCGTTGATCCGATGCGTTACATCCCGGTCCACCTCACCATCCCCTTGAACGAGCGACCCGAGGTACCGAAAGTCGGGACAGATTGGTATGGGCGTTCCGGCGAGAGCTAAAGGCACTGGATTGGAGAGACCGCCGAAATCGCAGAACAAGTATTCCGTTTTGGTTCTACTCAATTTCAGGCCAACACTCTCCAGTCTGTGCCACCACACCTCCAATCTGTTCTGGACCTCTAGGCCACTTTCAGAAACCAGCACAATGTCATCGGCAAACAGCATACACCAGGGAGCCTCTTCCTGAATGTCCGACGTCAGAGCGTCCATTATCATCAGGAAGAGGTAAGGGCTGAGAGCCGACCCTTGATGTAAGCCGACCGCCACATTGAAGCTGCCAGTGGTGCCCACTGTAGACCGGACTTGGGTACTGCATCGACTGTACATCGCTCGGATCAACTGCACATACTTCCCAGGTATACCTTTCTTCTTAAGGGCCCACCACAGAACCTCACGAGGTACCCGGTCGTATGCTTTTTCGAGGTCAACGAATACCATGTGCAAGTTTTTATGCGCACCTCTATATTTTTCGCACAGCTGACGTATAGCGAAAATGGCATCCGTTGTACCCCGACCCGGCATAAAACCGAATTGGTTCTGTGAAATTTCACTCTCTTCTCTCAGTCGCCTTTCAATAACTTTCTCCCAGGCTTTCATCGTATGTGACATTAGCTTTATCCCTCTATAATTGTTGCACTCCAGCACATCACCTTTGTTTTTAAAAATGGGCACCAAAGAGCTATTGCACCACAATCATAATAATCACCACCATAATCATAATTTTTGGAAATGTTGTAGATATAATGAAAAACTAGGTCCGTAAGTTTTTATTACAAAGAAATATTACGTACGATATAAGTTATTAGCATCTAAATATCTATATTTTTGACTTAAAAACTTCCTCGAGCGTGTTTATTTTTTAAAATTTAACTGAACTAAACTACTAAAAAAGAAAAACGTACAGACCTCGGTTAAGGTGTACTGAATCTAATGATACCAAAATTGTCTCATTTCGTAAAGGTTTAGGGAGGTGAAAACGTTATCGCCCGAAACAATATTTCAAAAAGGTAATTGCCTATAAGACTTGCAACTCTATCGCACGATATGTTCACGCCCGGAGGGAGAGAGAGCAAGTGTGAAACAGATAGCATTTTTGAAAATATTTACTCGCGCTGCGTATTGGCACTTCACAATCCTCTTATAAAGGAATTTATTTTAAACCGATTTCAAAAAAGGAGGAGGTTCTCAGTTCGTCGGAATCCTTATTTTTATGCGTGTTGCGATTACTCGAACATGGCTGGACCGACAAAAAAAATCTTTTTTTTGACGTGTAAAAGTGTTTATATTTACAAACCAACAAGAAATAAAATCAATTACCCAACTGTAATTCCTCAATGATTTTGATGAGGTCTCAAGTACCAATTCGCTATACCAATATTGATCTTAATTTCAGTTACTTACAGCTTGGAGGGTTAAACTACGAACTTTCCAATGTCAATTACACTTTGCAAAACTTGCGTTAATGTTCTTAAGATCCATCCAGCCGCGCCGGTAATGAGACATCTGAAATATAGTTTATTCTCCACGAAGTTAGTAATTGCAAACTGCCTGAAATTCATTTAAAAGTGAATGCGGCTGGAAAATGAGATTCAGAATTGTCTTTTCTTGTTTTCACATCCTGTGTGTTGCTTAAATGAGATTGAATAGGTAGTTTTGTGACTACCTGGTTGGGCAGGCCGAACTGCATTGCAAAAATTTTCTTATTTTGTATGGAATAACATAACATAATGTTTACCCGAAGGGTTGGGCAGTGGTGTACCCATGGTACACCCACAATTCGCCAGTTATGTTTAAGTCCCATGTAATAGGGGCGAGCCCATTGCCACCATAGGGCACAAATTCCAGACTCCGGGCTGCTACTGAGAAATTCCAGATTGAAAAGCCAAATAACACTTTGCTTGACCTGGGAATCGAACCCAGGATCATGCTCAGGAGTACCACTTACGACTACCAGACCAACGAGGCATTTAACGAGGTATTTAATTGTATTCCAAATAAATGTGCCTTTTTTGTGAGCCTTAAATAATTCCTATTTTGTTGTCTAAATAGCCAATTAGCTGCGACCAAGTTAGATGTAGCACTAAGCTTTTTGTCTCGGAGTCTCTCACCAAATATAAAAAGAGGCTTCAGCGTTAGAAATAAAAACTAAACGATTTTTTTTTCAAAAAAAACAACAAGCTTTTATTAGTTGAAAAATAACTAAAAAATTAAAAATAATTGTATTCCGATTGGAAACTAATAGAAGAATAGTTTACAAATAAACGCGTGCTACACCCTCTTTTTTCTCTCTTGCTGTTAAAATATAACACGCTTTTGGGTTTGCATTGTTTTATTACAGGATTCCCATGGCCACCTTCCGGCTCCATCATCAGACCCTGGATATAAACTAGGACCGGAGTCCTTATCAAGTCGAATCAAACGAGCGCAAACTCGATGGGGTTGCGTCGTTTTATTACAGCATTCCCATGACTACCTTCCGGCTCCATCATCAGATCAGCTCCATGTCATAATAATATTGCATTGTCAACCGATTTATACAACATTTCATCATACAAAACTTCAGCTCAATCAAGTGAACGAAGTGGGTCAAAAACTTGCAAGATTTCATTGCAGATAGACAGACAGACAAGTGAAACTTAATAAAAGCTTATAAATAGAAAAGACCACAATGGTCAATAAAGGATATCAGCAGCAAGTCTACAAGGCTAATGCAATATTCTTTTTATCCCAAAAAGGACATTTCACGCTACCGTAGCGGTCGTAGTGGTAACAGTTAGTAGGATCAACACTCAGATCTCACCTTTGTTCCGTATTATCTACGAGTACATATTGCTGCTGCACCGAGGTAAACTATAATCTTTACTATAAAAGCGCTCCGTATCTCCGGTCGTGAATACATTGCAGCTTCCCGGTGTTCTCGTTATGTGCAGCTTATTTCCCTACCTCCTTTTGTGCGAATAAACATGTTTTTTGGGACATTAGTAGTGTATAAAGATAGTCCGTGTCGTAAAGAACTATGATGGTAATTAAATTAAATAATTAATTTATACTTTATTGTACACCAGATTGTACATTACATAAAGATACATTTAAGGCGAAAGCGTCATTTGCAGGTCAGTATTGATTAAAATATGATTCGCAAATGTAAAAAATATGTATTGACGGAATTATAATCATTAAAGTGTTCAATACAACTCTCTAAGACGAAGTTATCCTATTGAATGACTATTTCATGAAATCTTAACATTTGAGTATTATATTTAGTTATGGAGTTGTATTACTGATTCAAATAATTATAATTCTGTAAACACATATTTGTTATGGTCGCGAATCATACTTTAATCAACATACACCCAGACACTGACCTGCAAATTGCAAAAATCGTAAGAAAATTTGAATTTCGCGGGCTACCTTAGCGCTTCTCCCTTAATAGTCCTCCAGACCGAATTTCAGCCATGGCGGCCAATTTAAGCAGAGTCTAGCCATCGACGCGGGAGTGCACAAGCGTGTACGCATACACAAATGCACGCTCTCTTCCCTCACTCTCATAGGTTAGGTTCACGGGGGACGGGGGTCCCGGGGGGAGGGGGGCTCATTAGGTTCTACGCAGTATTCAAATCTGCTAATCCTCATCATCATCAGCCTATACTTAGAAGTTCACTGTTGGATTTAGCCAGGTTTCTCCAATCAGACCCCATTTAATTTGTTAATAATTTCTATTTAAAATGGTATGTTACCTGTGCCCTTCTATTAAAGATTTTATCGTTTTAAGGCCAACAAACTTGCTTTTTTGTCACTCATGACAGCATAGATTGAACAAGACTAATTCATACCTATTTGAAAACATTTACCAGTCAGCAAAGTTGAAAACAGGGTATCTGACTTTAATACGCCGGACGAATTTATTATCTCTTTAATGAAAGCCAAAAACCATGCATTCCTTTTGAAAACTCCTAGTTACCTACTGAAAAAATAAGCAAAATCCTTTACTACACGACAAATTCAGTGCACCTCGCCATTACCTCGTTTACTTATTCATTCGCAGTACACAGTAACTTCATTTGTGACTTTACAAAGTGCTCTAGTTGACTCAGTAGTCAGAGGGTCTATCATGAACGCGCGACGACCACTTATCGTGAATCCGAACGACTTTTTCTCGTTTGTCTAGTGGTCGCAAGCGCTACTGCTGACCATGAGGTCCTGCACCCTAATTGCGTAACACACCACAATCTGAATTATTTTGAAGCATATTCCTAATCCATTGCTCCATTTGTTGGAAAAATTTGTCTGCTCAACAACGTAAATAACGCAATGAATTTTGTTGAACTGTCAATATGAAACCGATTCTTACTGTGTGTTACGCAATTAGGGTGCTAGGCTGGATTCCGGGTTGGGCAAAGTGTTATTGGGTTTTTCCATCTGGAATTTCTCAGTAGCAGCCCGGAGTCTGGATTTGTGCCCGGTTGATGGCAATAGGCTCGCTCCTATTACATAAGACTTAAACATAATTGGCGAAATGTGGGTGTACGATAGGTACCCCTCTTCCTAACCTTTCTGGGAATACAGGCGTGATGGTTATGTTATGTATGATGTTAGGTTTTAATCGAAAATACAACTACCATATAGCATTTTCGTTTAAATTTTTGCGACAGACACAATTACTATCATCCATCTCAAAACGAATGAAGTCAACGAATGAACGAGTGAACTGAGTTAACATTTTGTGCGAAATGAATTGTGCGAACAATTTTAAAATCGAGTTACGTTTACTCCGCGACTTCGTGCTCGGCCCGCGGAGTCAGATAGAGAAGTTGGAAGCGGTGATGGTACACATACGGGAACTGTTTGGGAATGTATTTTGTAAGGTAACATGCAAAGATCACTTATTACTATGTAAATACGTGTTTATAAAGTAAATTAGAGTTGTAAAAGGATAATTTTATACATTCATGAAGCCTGTTTTCTCCAATGAAATACGCAGCGGTATGTGGTACACCTAGATATTAACAGGTACATATGTTGTAGGTCCCATAAGGATGAGCCTTTTGCCATTAACCGAACACACATCCAGACTCCGGGCTGCTTCTGAATAATTCCAAATGGATAAATCAATAAGATTTTGCTCGACCCGGGAATTGAACCCTTTTTTTTTTTTTTTTTTTTTTGTGGATGGGAAATCATCAAATGACTTCTCCCGCTCTGGGCGGAGCGGGAGGGCGTGTCAGACTTTTACTGACTAAAACCCACCCGTGTTCCTTCTGTTGCCTGTGCCGGGGCCACGGTAACTCTTTCGAACATCCCGCAACCCTAGCTGGCATCGGCCCTAGCGGACCCCGTCAATAGTGCTGACATCTCTTTGAGGCGCGCGTGGAACACGACGCGCCGTCGACTCGGGCCTGGTCCTTACCGGACGGCGAGCTACCCATTGCTCGCCGTCCGCAAGCCCGCGCCTACGGTGGCCGGGAATCGGCTGCCGATTCCCGACGCCCAGGGCGTCTCCTGCGGCGACTAGGGGCGTGAGGGTGCAAAGCTTGCCTCTCCCTCACGCGTCCCGCCTCCTCCTTCACGAGCATTACTGCTTCGCAGAAGGAGGTAATGGCTTCCCATGCACTCTCGCTCCGTACCATGGCCTGGACCAGGGCCGGACGCGAGAGATCGCCGCCGCCGATCGCTTCCGCGAGGACACGGCGGTGCCCCGCCCAAGCCGGGCAGACTTCCACCGTATGCTCCACCGTGTCCTCCGGGCGATCCACACAGTGGTGACACCCGGGCGTTTCCTCCCGCCTTATCCGGAACAGGTACCTCCCGAAGCACCCGTGTCCGGTGAGGACCTGCGTCAGGCGGAAGGTGAGGACGCCGTGGCGCCTCTCCAGCCACTCCTCAAAGAGGGGACTTATCGCCGCAATTGTGGCGTGCCCAGCGCTGGGTTGCGACAATCGCACTCTCCATGCCGCCATGAGATCCTGCCGGAGCTCTGTCCGCCGTGCCGCGATTTCTCGCGGCAACGGAGTTACGCCCCGGCGTCCTGCCTCCTCGCGCCACTCCCAGATGTGCGCGAGGACTTTTGCCTCCAGATCCCATGGCGGTAATCCGGCAAGGAGGTTCGCCGCCTCCCCGGAGACCGTGCGGTATCCCCGGGCTAACCGGATGGCCATGACCCTCTGGGACGCGTTCAACCGACGGACCGGTCGCCGCCTCACGGAACGCGCCCACACCGGAGCTCCGTAAAGGGCCATGGACCGCACGACCCCCGCGTAGAGCCTCCGGCAGGAGGCGTTTGGACCCCCCAGATTGGGCAGGAGCCGCCCCAAGGCAGCCCCGGCCCGCTCCAGTCTGGGAGCCAAACGTCGGAAATGCTCCACGAAATTCCACCGGCTGTCGAGGACGAGTCCCAGGTACTTCATCGTCGACTCGACACCGATGAGAACCCCTCCTACCGTTATTTGGGAACCCGATGGTGGCGCGTTCCGAGGACCATGAAAACACATGGCCTCGGACTTGTGCAAGGCCACCTCGAGTCCCAATTGCCGGATCCTCTCTACGATTGTCGCAACCCCGCGTGCCGCTAATTCGGCCGCCGCCTGGTGCGACCTCCCCTGCGCCAGGACCAGCGTGTCGTCAGCGTAGCAAACTACGCTGACGCCACCAGGGAGGTCGGCGCGCAGCACCCAGTCGTACCCGATGTCCCACAGATGCGGTCCCAGAACCGATCCCTGCGGGACACCGCACGACATCTCTCGCCGGTTCCACTCTCCCCGGTGACCGGGGTAGATGACGGCCCTGTCCGTCAGATAGGCCTCGACCACGCGACAGAGGTAGGTCGGCACTCGGTGATACCGGAGTGCCTCCCTGATGCAACTCCAGGGCAGGGTGTTGAAGGCATTGGCGATGTCTAGAGACACCGCCAAGACGACCCCACCCCGGGCCACAGCATCCCCCGTCGTGAGGGCTCGTACGCGCATGATGGCGTCCACCGTAGAGCGCCCCTTGCGGAAACCAAACTGGCTCTCCGCCAAATCCGGCCCCACCCTCACCAGCCGCCCGACAAGGCGGTCTGCAATGACTCTTTCAAAGAGCTTGCCCACCTCGTCGAGCAGCACGATGGGCCGGTAAGCGGACGGCGAGTCCGCAGGGCGCCCCGGTTTCTTAATGAGGACCAGTTTCCCTGTCTTCCATTGAAGCGGGAACTGGCCCCTCTCCAAGCATGCGCTTAGGAGCCCCCTTAGTCGAGGCCCGAGAGCCTCCAAGGCCAGGACCCAGGCTTTTCCAGGTAAGCCGTCGGGTCCTGGGGCGGTATTCTTGGCATTCAGCCTGCGCACCGCCACTCTCAGCTCTACCTCGGTCACCTCCGGAGCATCGTCGTCATCGTCGGCTGCGTGGTCCGCATCCGACACCGCAGGAGGCGGAGCCATGGGCGGGGGAGTATGTTCCCCTCGCAAAGGGAACAGAGCGCTCACCACATCCTCCACGAGCTGGGGCCGGAGACTCTGCGTCAGCGGGGGAGCCCATGGGCGGAGTTTGTTCCGCACCATTTTATACGGGCGTCCCCACGGATCCCTGTTCAGAGCCTCCAGCGACTCCTCGCGGGCCAGTCCCTTGGCCCGCAGGATCTCCGCTCGGAGGGCGGTCTTCGCCGCTCTGTACCCCTCGTACAGCTCCGCCTGAATGGCTTCCGTATCCGGAGGGCGGATACGGAGCCTGCGGTGTCTGGTGTACCGGCGTCGCGCAGCAACGCACGCGTCGCGCAGAGACGTCAACTCCGGCGACCACCAGCACACCTGGCGCCGGGCGCGTCCGGGCCGGACCCGGGGCATTGCCATGTCGCATACTTCGGACATGGCCTCCCGGAACCACCCCGCCTCGTCATTGATGTCAGCAGGCCTGTCCGGTGGTGACACCCAGGCCTGCACGATCGAGGCTTCCAGGAGAAGCTCCCGGTCCAGCTGCTTCAACGCCCACCGCGGACCACTCGGGGTCTGTCGGACCGGCGCGCTCGAGGTCTGGGCGGAGACGTCAAACCGGATGTACCGGTGATCGGAGTAGGTCTCCACCCCCTCCATGACGCGCCAGTCGAGGACACGCGGCGACAGAGCGGGGCTGGCGAACGAAATGTCCACCACTGACTCACCCCGCATCCGCACACACGTGGGGACAGAACCCCGGTTTAGGACGACCAGGCCCGTCTCCAGAGCCCAGTCCTCCACCATCCTGCCCCGTGTGTCCGTAAGCCGGGAACCCCAAGCCACATTCTTGGCATTGAAGTCCCCAAGGACGAGCACAGGCAGGGAACGGAACCCGACGACGACGACTCTCAACTCCGCAAGGGAGTTGTGGAACTCGGCGAGAGTTCGGTTCGGGGAGAAGTATACCCCTACCACGACAATCTCCCCGAACCGTGCTGCCACGCAACCCCGTCCCCTCTTGACCGCCTCGAGGGACGGGGTACCGGCGGCGGCCGATGAAATTAGAGTCACTGAGCCGCTCAGGTCCTCCACCCAGTCATCCCTGGGCGGGACAAAGTACGGCTCAGCGACCACGGCGATGTTAATCGACCACTGCGCCATGCTCTGGAGCAACAGATCCTGAGCGGAGGCGCAGTGGTTGATGTTCGCCTGGAGGAGGCGTAATGGGGCCATTATTGGCACTCCATATCAGCCCCCTCCCGAACCCCCTGTGAGGGCCCTGCCGCGGTGGTTGCGGCGGCGGCGACAGTGGAGGCGGCGGCGGCAGCGGTGGCAGTGGCGGCGGCTGCGGCGGTGGCGACGGTGGCGGAGGGCTTGCTGGCCCTGGGTTTGGCGGGTGGAGTGCAAGCCTTGCTCCCAGCCCGGTGATTGGCCGGCTTGCCAGCTGCCGCACACGCGAAGCAGTGCGGCGTGGCTTTGCACGAGCCGGCCTTGTGACCGGGCTGACCACAGCAGAAGCAGTGGCTGCTACGATCCACCTCCGAGGTGCATTTAGCTCCCACGTGGTTGCCTACGTGGCAGCGGAAGCACCTCAGAGGTCTGGGCTCCAGCAGTTTCACCTGCGTGGAAACCCAGCCCACCTTGAGCCTTTGGCCCTCCCCGGTAATTTTCCGGGCCACCGCCACGGGGCAGCTCACCGTAACGGTTCGCATCCCCGTGAAGTCAGGACGGATGGTGCCTACCCTAACCTGCTCGGCTGAGCACCCTCCAGTCCTAACAACGGCGGCCATCACCTCTCCCTCCGTCGCTGAGTCGTCCAAACCCAGTATGCGCATATCAGCGCGCTTGGTGGGTCTGGACACTCGGGCCTCGTCCGCATTTAGGGACGCCCTAAGCCTCTCGGCCAGAGCGTCAGCGGTCGGGCCGCTGGCCGCACCGGGAACCTCCAGCATCCGGGCCCCAGTCGCAGTGACCCTTATCCGGATGCCATCGGCAACGCCGAGCTCCTCGAGGTTCACCGCCTCCCTCGCCTTGGCAAGCACGTCGCGGTAGGACACGCCCTTCTTCTCCGCTTCCGGCTGTAGTGTGATCACTACAGCTGCGGACCTCGGGGCACGGAGCCTAGCCGCGACGATTCGCTCCTTGCGCCGCTGCCGCCTCTCCTTCTTTTTGGCCGCCCTTGCTGCCTTACCCGCCTTCCTCTTCTCCCCGGCTACTTGCCATTCGGCGTCAGCCGGAGGAGATTTAGGAGGCGGGGGCGGCCGTTTCGCCGCCGGGGCTGGGGCCCTCGCGGGTTCCTGCACGGCCCCGCCTTTCGCCTGCCCCGTTGATGCAGGCTTGACCGTGGCAGCCGCGGCGGCGGCATACGATGCTGCCTTCCGCTGGCCCGAGGCCGGCTGGCTCGCCGCTAGCGGGGGCCGCAGGACTATGGCCTCCAGGGCGGAAAACCGGCTTCGGAAGGCAGCCAGCTCCTGCCGGACCAGGGCCAGAACCCGGTCCTCAGCAGGCACGGGCCCGACCTGCCCATGCCGCGCCTCCCCCTGTGGCACCTCCCGGGGGCCAGCTCCTCGGAGCCTGGCCAGGTCCGCTCGGAGCTCCTCATTCTCCTTTCGGAGAAGCTCCATGGCGGCTGTCAAGCGAGCGACCTCCGCCCGCATCCCTGTCATTCCGTCCGACGGGGGCCTGAGGTGACTGGCCTCCGCTGCCGCCATAATGGAGGCCCTGGCTGCCGATATGGCCTTGTCTTTAGAGGACTGAGTCCTCTTCAAGGCCACACTCTTGATCGCGGCTGCCACGACCTCTGCGAACCTGATCGTTTGCTCCGAATTGGAGCCGCCAGCGGCGTCCGGCTCACCACCTGCTGACTCCGACCCAGACGAGACTGTCCCCAACTGCGACTCTGGCTCGGCCGGGCTGGCTGGGCTCGGCTTGCTGGCTTCTTTGGTGAGCCCTCTGCCCACACCCCTTTCATGGGCCCCACCCCGCCGGCTGATTTTTTTACGGGCCGAGCTCAGCCCACCATCCGAGGAAGACCCCAGGCCATCCCCCGGTTTGGGGCGCTTCTTGAAGAACTTTTGGTTCTTCCCAGCGCCCCCCACCACTTCGCGCTCCGGGCTCTTACATGAGCCCTTCACGCCAGACGCGGCGTCGGACTCCGACCCCGCATCACTCCCCTCCTCTTCACTGCTTTTATTTTTATTTAAAGATTTATCCATAGTTGTTCCCACGAGTAAAAACTTTTTAATTCCCAAAAACTAGTGGTTCGCACTAGCGACTAATTTAGCTACCCATTAGTCAAGCTATCAACCTCCCTCACGGTGCGCCGCCGCTTGGAGGTTTGGGGTGATTTTTTATAGAGGTTTTCTTCCTCGCGGCCCGGGCGGTTAAGCCAAGACCCTCGACCCCCGTCAAAAGTCAGAGACATGACCTTGACAATCTTCGGGGCTACGAGAATAACGGTGGCAGAAAGAGAAGGCCTCTTCCTGCCTGCTCGGCGGCAGAGTTAGTGCACACCGAGCCCGCTCTTACTCCGCCGCTGTGCGTCTCTGCTTAGAGCACAGAGAGACACACGTTGGAGCGTACTTCTGACAGGATATTGGCATACGGGCAACAAGACCCCTTAGGCACACAGTACCTAATGGGGAGTCATTGCCCGTACCCCAGGGTGCACCGTCCCGGTGACTGGCCTTCCCCCCGGACGCATCCATAAGGGAATTCCAGCCCACAGGCACACGGGGAGGTTTCCTGTCCAAGCACCCCGGGAATTGAACCCTGGACCTCATACTCAGCAGTAGCGCTTGCGACCACTAGATCAATGAGGCAGTTTTAGCTAGCAACAACACCTTGCTTTCGTGTATTGAGAGGTCCTGCACCACAAATGCGTAGCTTACTTAAAAAAGTAAGCTACACATTTTTAGCTAGACGATTCGTGATGTGACGCGAATCTGCGATATCTGCTCGACAACGAAATAACGGACGAATGTTTTTGAATTATCAAAATAAAATGCATTGCAATTATTATCAGTGTGTTATGCAGTTACCCCGGTGGTTAGATGCGCTTTGTCTATGAGGTTCTAATTTCACACTGAATTCTTTATGAGCAAAGCAATCAAAATCAAAATACTTTATTTCACATTTAAAACCTACATGGGCACTTATGAAACGTCAGAAGCTAGGTGCACGGTTCCCCGTAGGCTGAGTTTATTTAAATTTTGATATTACGGGGGAAGGTCGGGCAAAGCTAATTGTAGATGGCGTGATCATAGCTAGGTCCCCCACGGCCTACAATAAGTTTGACATTTCGTTCAGTCATGAGTTTACTTTTATTTCGCTATTTCGTTATTTTCGGTGATTTCAATATTTTAAATCAAGTAAATGATATGGAAAGTGTCATAATTTAAAACCATAAATATATCCTCCAAGTCACTTTCATCAAAATGTTTCTACTCTGTTTAATTTATAAAACATCTCTACGAATAGCTTTAAGCCACCATCTTTTAATTTTAGGGCCTCTCGGGAAATGGTGGACTCCAATTTCGGAGTAATTAGTAACACAACAACGCATAATTTTCGCAAAAATAAAATAAAACCACCTCACGCCTTGTATTATTGGCTTGTGTTGAGAACTAGCTACGACAGCGCCATTTTGACAGTTGCCTTCCCCATTGGTCGTTTCAGTTGTTAGAGAGAGAATTACACGTACCTACGTTTGAGTCTTAGAGTTTAAATGACAAATGTATTTTATTATTCCTTTTGTTTATTTGAGTTTAGTTTATTTTTGTTTTTGATGTGAGTTAAGTTGTTAATTTTTATATGACCGATGTGTACGTGTATTATAAGTGTTTTTTATTTTTTTTGTTTTTATTATGTACAATTATTTCACACACAATGTAAATTGTTAATGAATAAATTGAATTGAATTGAATTGAAATCTATGCTAGATAAATTCCGGTTTCCTAGCTCTATTCTGTGCAAAGTGCTCAAAGCCCGCACAACTTCTTATGTCGCCGTCGATAAAATCGAAAACTCGATTTAATCGCTTCCCAAGTTTCGAACAAAAATGCTAGTTTAATTTGGTTCGTGACGTCAGCTAATGGCGTTACTAAATTTACGCCCTCATCCTAGTTTTACCGAAGTTCAGAACTCCGGCCGCAGCCAACCAACTTGATCAAACTACACGCGTGGCTTGGTATATAATATATTATTTTGTTGGTTGTACAGTTGACTAAAGAGATAAGTATGCAGGCATCTAACTTCAGTAACTACCCTTGCTGTGCAAAAACCTCTTTCCAGTATTTCCCATAGAAACCATTCCACGGCAAATACTGGAAAGAGGTTGGTGGTCTGTCGGTATGTTTTTAATAACCCCCCGCTTCGGGAATAATAGACGACGAAAATCAAAGACGAATCCGTCTTGGAGTGTAAATGATGTGGTGCTTTTCTACAAACGATGGGACACTTAGTATCATGCCCTGTGTGTCCTGTCGTCTGCACGTTACAGGAACTGAAGGTTAGTGATGACGACAAACACGTAGACGAATAGACAAGTTTGTTTTACAACTCCTTCGTCTTCGTCTTTCGTGAGGGATTCTCCAGACAAGAATGCAGCTAACTATAACGTTAGTTAGTTATTTAATTTAGTACCTACCTAGTGTATAGTTGGTTGTATATTAACTAAATAAAAAAATAAACTATAATATGTTTACTATAATTGCTTATGTATATACTCCTACATAATTTACTATTGTATGAATATAGAAGATTATAATAACGTCTTTAAAACTAATGTTGTAAGACCATACTACATCGTTAGTCAAATATTTCAGTAGATTTGTGTCGTGTATGGTGTTTCTAAAAAAAGAATATTGCCAGTACAGTGTGGTATTCCGCTTCACAGAATCGACATTCTTCAGTATGTTTATATATTTGGCAGTAAAAGGGCTGGTTGTGTTCAATAATTCTTGTTATCTGTAACTATATTTTTAGATAGGAAATCACAGGACACTCATTTAACTAATACTGACTTTACAAAAATACTTTCTAAACTGCATTTTACATTAGTAATTCTCTATTTTTGTAAAACACATAATATTTTCATTCATTGACATTTTCATCATAAATTGTCATCCGTCATGTTTCTCTTTCTATGTTCTAAAAGAAATGATAAATGATTTTATTTCTGTAAGTAGGTTTATACAAAAACTTTTACACGTTAAACATTTTTTTTAAAACTAGATGGGGCCGGCGTTTCCTATCTGACTACTCTGAGAAGAAAGGCCGAAACAAACTCAGAAGTCACAGTCTCTTTTAAAGTCCAGACATAATCTTGGTCAGATCATGTGAAGATCATGTAGGTTGGTGTCTGAAATGGTCTTTTGAGGAAAGAACCACACAGATTGAGTGGACCTGTCCAGTCAGTGCAAGCATCTGTCAGTAATCGTACAGCTCAACTCAAAAGTTGAGGAGCTCAACGATTCGACGAACAATACCAAAGGAAGGACATTTGGGTAGGCTGCATAATTTACTCAAACTGGCAGACTATGATTAAAGCTGAGACAGAAAAAAGAAACAAGAACCTACCTAAAATGTCAAAGAACCTTTTGTAAGTCTAGTTGATAAGGTTAGGTCTTCACTGTAACCGCCTTATTGTTTCTGGCCGACTACCCAAAACGAAAAGGATTTGGTTGGGGCGGTCAGAGAGGACCATGCCTTCATGTCGACCAACAATTGCTTTATTTGAAAACCTCAATAATATTTAACTAAAGTGTTATTAAATCTTTCTCTAGTAGTAATGTGATACATGTTTTAATGAATTATTATTTTACGTGTAAAGTTAGTGTGTAAAGCGACAAAATGTCGACTTCGGTACGGCCGAGCTCGTTCGAAGACCGGCTCTTCAATTTCAAGTCTCTCAAAGAACAGTTTGAGAAGGCTAGGGAGGGCGGCAGTGTGTCGCGCAGCGCCACACATGTTGAAATGCCGCTCAAGGGAGGAGGCACCATTGACCACAGAGATGTCACCGACGCCCGTCTCCGACCTGGCAGAGGCTGAGGCTGGCTGAGGAGCAGCAGCGTCTCCCAGCCACCACCTGCTGTTTCCTGAATCCGGACGTCGAGCGCTCACCGCGAGACCCCGCTTCTCCTGATCTCTCAACCCTTTTCTGTATATTTTTTTAGTACCCTTTTGTATGTGATTTTACAATTTAGCCCTCCGGCTAAATTGTAACGTTACAACAGTGCAAAGATGTTTATTTTTTGCCTACATGCTTAATTATTTCGTTGACTGTACTTATGCTGCTATGGTTATAAGTTACATAAGTTTGGTTTTGATAACGGTTCGAAGTTTTATAGTGGCTGTTTGAGATGGAAATGATAGACAAGTTTGTTTTACAACTACTAATCGAGTTATGGGCACAGGGCTGTATCTTTTTATTTTTACCGTAATAGGTAACCAGTTTAAATGTGCACAGAATAGGTACCTACATGTTAGGGTCTCTATCAGTGGCGCAGCTACAATTTCATTAAAGGGAAGCCGAAGAAAAAATTATTCAGTTCTCATAAACAGACAAAAACCTGTAGGTTTTTAATATTATGATGTATTAAACTGGTATTTAAATATACTTATGTAATGTGATGTGATACACAATTACAGACACAGGTGTACCATATTATTTGGCAATAGTAGACATTAAGAAGAGTGGTTGGTCCGAAGGCTTAGGATTAGTGCCCGGTTGAAGGCAATAGTGAGCCTATTGCCGTCAACCGGGCCCTCCTATCACATGGCGAAATGTGGGTGTACTATAAGTGCACCTCTGCCTAACCTTTCGGGGAATATGCTGAATATGTTTTTATGCTCTTGCTTACTAATTCTGACAAACTGACCATCATGATAATTCAAAAGTACCTATAATATATATGGTCTAATTACAAGCCTGCAATCTCGTCAGTTAACCAAATGTTGGTCTGTACGTCAGTCTCGCTATCTCCAGTGCTGAATAGCTTACCTTTTCACCGCGTCATTCATGAGCTATTTATTCTCATACACCTCGCGCCGACACGACAGAAGAATGAGTCGTGTCTTTAGACATAATAAAGTATACCTTTGTACCAGCGGGGTAATTAAGTAACACACAATGGCAATGCAAAGGGGCTCGTGGTTAAGTAATAACAGCCGCACGGGTCGATCGATCAGGTTAAGCTACGCTTGCCGCGGCTGGTCCGTAGGTTTCTCGTATCTTTCAACAAGACACCCCTCCGTGCCTCGGTAAGCACGTTAAGCCGTTGGTCCCGGCTGCCATTCATAGAACATTGACAGTCGATACGGGTCGTCAGAATTAAGCTCGACAGTCTGACGACAAATCTTTCCAAAGGGAATCGTGTTACCCAGTGACTGGGTTGTGGAGGTCAGATAGGTAGTCGCTCCATTCGGTTAGACTGGAAGCCAACCCCAAAATTGTTGGGAAAAAGCTAGGCAGATGATGACATACAATGGCAATGCCTTTAATTGACAGTTCAACAACATTCCTTGCGTTATGTTGTTGAGCACACGAATTTTTCAAACTCAAAGTGTTTTCCTTCAAAATTCTTCGGATTGTGTTGTGATTCAGAGTGTGTTACGGAATTTGGGTGTAGTTTTGTTTCAGTAAGAAGTGAAGAACATCTGGCTTCTCTTTCTATCTATTAAGTGTAATTCAAAGGAGAGAGATGAAAATTGGGTTACAACTGGCTTTGAAACCGCGAAACGACTAGATTAGAACGGGGATCGAAATCAGTATGAATGCGAACTTGCGAAGTTAAAAATAAAGACATTCAAAGAAAAGCCAAACTAATATTAGAAAAGCGAAAGTAATTCTGTCTGTCTGCTACCTTTTTACGCCTTAAGGCGACGATAACCGACTTTTAATGATTTTAAACTGAAGATCACGTCTAAACGAGTAGTGTTAATGATTTGGAAAAAATATATGTTAAATTAGAGCATATTCTTAATAACTCAATATTTTAGATTGTGTTTATTTTACATAATGTAATTAATTTGCAAACTTATGTCTAACGCGGTTAAAAAACTGAGAATCACGTAAAAACTATCAAGCGTATTTTTATGAAACCTTCACCATTTGAAAGATAATTTAATTATTTATCTTTAAGTATACGCGTTTTAATATAATACCTTTTGTTTTATGTATAATAAATTAATAATGCGTCTAATTAGGGACAGCGCTCCTTGATGGGTCGAGTCCTATTACTGGGTGGACGTACTGAACGTACGACACTTTGTGTGAGCTCAGCACAGAACACGCAAGCTATGCACTCAAGGCCGTTGGCATATATCTGCGTCTTAATGCCCGGTATACACGCGGCTAGTTTTTCAAGCTAGGATAGCAAAATAGTGCTAGTCAGCTAGTATACTAGTTACTCTGGCCCCGTTTATATAGAACTATCCTTATGTTTGCATGTGCAAAGCCAGGATAGTTAGCCAGGGTATTAGTTGCTTGTTGTCCTAGCTTGGAAAACTAGCCCCGTGTGGTATTCCGGGCTTTACGGCTGAACGGATTTCGATGAAATTTGGCACATCGGTAGACCATGACCTGAGTTAGGACACAGGATACTTTTATCCTAGTAGTAAGTTTCCGTGGGATAATTTCCGACCAACATGCGAGCGAAGCCACAAATAAAATGTAGTCTACAATAAAAGTTAAAGCACACAAGTCACGTCTTAGGTAAAGCGAGAAATATCACAGCGACCAACGGATAAAGGCTCTTGCAAACAGGCACGACCTACGACGCGACACAAAGGCACCGCATGTCGCGCGACACGTGGTGCCTTTGTGTAACGCGGGATTCGCGTCGCGTGTCGGACCTGTTTGTAGGAGCCTTATCGCGGATGTCGGAACAAAGACACATAATTAGTACAGACAGCACGCTACATAATCTAACTACATGGTTGGCTGCATGGACTGCTCGCAGGTCCGACAACGAATTTGATTCAGTTATCACGACTGCCTGTAGCCTCTCTTGAAATACAGAAATATTACTTAGGTTTGTTCAGATATAGAATTTTAGCTTATAAGGTTAAAAATTATTTTTGTTAGACAGTTTTAAGGAAGTAAGGCTTTTAAAAATAATGGTCCTAAAAATAAAAGAAAATGCTAAGTAAATTCCCTTCAACTGACGAGCTGTCACACGTAATTGGCAAGTCTGCCGACGGCCTTGGCGCGGCCCCGCCCATCTTCGGACTACTTGCGTTTAAACCCCAATTTCTCGCTATTTTACTATGAAACTCATTTAAAACTGTAACTGTTTCGTAATCAATACAATATTTCCTATTCGTTGTATGACTGCCATTCAATTTGGTTTTATACAACGAACATGTTTCAAACTAAATACAAGTTTTGTTATTTTTACCCATTTTTTAAGGTTAAAAAATAATATGGTTAGACAGTTTTAAGGAAGTAAGGTTGTGTTAAAAGATGGTGGTGCTAAACATAACAGAAAATGCTAAAAAACGATTTTTGTAAAAAAAAATATTGACTGCGAAATTTTAAACAGTTTGGAGGAGCTAAGCATAGATAGGCTACAGTTTATATTGGTTTGTCTCAGATTTAACAAGCCAGAATAAAAGAAAAAAGTTTTATGTACCTATATTTCCTGTAAAGAAAACGTAGGTACCCAAATCACGCCCTGTAGAACATAAAGGTGAAGCATACAAAATACTGTTCAAAATTTTCCCCTCGCAGTGTAAACTGAAACTTCCTTTCACGAATCACTGTTCCATGCATCGGTGCATTTGTAACACTGAGCTTAACGTAGCTGGACGCAGTTGTGTACAGTTTTCTGCACTGCACTGTTTTACACTGTGGTGCAAGATGAAGTATAATTACTTTGTGCACTGAGCTGAAAGCAACTGGATTGGATAAATGAGGTAGTTTATTTGCTCGTCACTGTAGTTTGCAAAATTGCTTTTTGCCTATTCATTTTAAGATTAAAGATCTGCCCCCGAATTGTGTAACACATGTTCAACTACATTACGAGGGTTTTGAAGGAAATTCTTAAACTATCGCTTCATAGGTGTGAAAAATTCGTCTGCTCATCAACGTAAATAACGCAATGAACGTGGCTGAATTGTTAAAGTGAAAGGCATTGTAATCGATTGCTATTATCTTATTGATTGTTATTATGTGTATTACGCGATACCCCGCTGATCCGTTATTTCCGTAGAGGTAGGGCCATAGATGTACTATATATTAGGGCTGACGTGATATTAACATGCAATCTTCGCGAGTTTAAGTGACGATTAGATTAAAATACAAACATCTTAGGAGACAGTTATACCACCGCATGAGACATTTTCAAATAGATTGTCCCAGTATGAGAAACTTCTTTTTTTTCATAAAATTTTGTATTTGAATGTCGCAAAATATGAACAGTATCAAAAAATAGTTTGACAGTCTCTTTTATTTTAAGGCAACAAAGTCATAAGGATAATCTGAGTGGAAATGTTTGAGATATGTATCGGTAAGCGTGTGGTAAGCTTCGTAACACAACCTCCTCCAAGCTGATAAATCCTTCGCTTTCGGCAGAAGAAGCTACTACTGAAACTCGATTACTATAAAATACATGCACTGTTTTATGAAGCGCGCTTAATTAAACACTAGCTGTGCCCCGCGACTTCGTTCACGTGGAAGTCGTAAGATACACAATATACTAAAATAACAAGCACATTTTAATAAAACTCCCTCGTCTCTCGACCCGCCTCGTTGCATCGCCCGCCCGCGCTATTTGTTCACAATTGCATTTTTTGCGTGGAACCCTAAATCATTAACTAAAAATAAAAGAAACCTAATTTACTCCTTGTAACATCAGCTATCTACTAGTGAAAGTCCCGTCAAAATCGGTCCAGCTGTTTCGGAGATTAGCCAGAACAAACAGACAGACAAACAAGTTTAAAAAATTGTTTTTTGTTATATTGTAAGTACCGTATATACTGTCATATGCATTTAGTAAAAAACTGTTATTTTGACATTACAAACAGACACTTCAATTTTATTTATTTGTATAGATATAGAAGATTAGGTTTCAGTTCGAATCATCTAATTGCCAAGCCTATTGACAAGTTAGCAGCAAGACTGTCACTGCTCACAGCCCAGATCCAGAATGCGATGGAGTCTACCTGTTCTATTTTGATCTCTGATATTTATTTCTCATCGATATTCTCCATCTAGGGAACATGGACAGGGGACAGTGGTTATGTAGAACGGCTACCAAGTACCAACTGAAGTTCCACGGCATTCAGGTGGCCAGGGACTGTAAAATTAAACATACATAGTAATTAATTATACATAATTATAATGATAAAAGTGTGGAGCAAGTAAGTGAGTTTGTATATTTGGGGAGTTTGTTTACAAGGGATGGACAGATTGATGAAGATGTGGAAGGAGAGTAAATGCGGGAAATAAAATGAATGGTGCTATACATGCGATTGTGACCAACCAGTCGATGACCAAAAAGGCCCGACTGGCTGTTCACAATGGTGTGCTGGTGGCTACGTTTACGTATGAAAGTGAATGTTAGGTGTGGCAAAAGAATCATGAAAATATAATAAATGCTGTGGAAATGCGAAGCATGTGTGGTGTGACTATGAATAATAGGCTGAGGAATGATGTGATAAGGCAACGGTGCGGTTTAAAAGAAGATGTAGTGCCGAAAATTGAAAAGAGTATACTTAGATGGTTTGGTCATGTTGAGAGGATGAATGAAAGTCGACTAACAATAGGTATTTACACGGCGGATGTGAGTGGAAACGCCGGGAGACGCCCTAGGAAGGCATATAGTGATCTTATTGGTGATGTTCTTCAGAAAGGTCAGGTGCGTTGTACTCGCAACCGGTGTGCGTGTATGACCAGATGTATGAATGTAAACGAGGCAAAAGTAGTATGTAAGGATCGTAGTAGGTGGCGTTCTGTAGTTTCTGCCTACCCCCATGGGAAGAAGGCGTGAGTTTATGTATGTATAATTATAATGAAATAACACAAAGTGAAGTTTGAATGTTTGCTTTATGAATAAAACATAGATAATAATAGATACGACTTTTGCTCGAGTTCCAATAGTTATCTATTCAGTTAAGTTTGAAGTCTCCCTGTGAGCGTTACATCTATCTTCAAAATGGTCTATGTGTTTCCTTACGGCTTCAACTTCCAGCTGCGGTAGGAAACACTGCTTGTTTATTACTATGAACAATGTACAATCGAGTCCTTGAGATCTACTTGTTATAAGTTATGTAGATAGGTACACAATTATATTCTCCTGACGTTTCTTCTGCGCCAGGGTAGCCCGCGAAATTCAAATTTTCATACGTTTTTTGCAACTTGCAGATCAGTATTAGGGTGTATGTTGATTAAAATATGATTCGCGACTATAACAAATATTCTATTTACAGAATTATAATCAATACAGTCATCAATACAACTCTCTAAGACCAAATAATCCTATTGAATGACTATTTCATGAAATCATCTTGACATTTGAGAATTATACTAAGTTCAGGAGTTGTATTATTGGTTTTAATGATTATAATAATTCTCTTAATACATATTATTTGTTACGGTCGCGAATCATACTTTAATCAACGTACACCCAGACACTAGGCTGCAAATTGCAAAAATCGTAAAAAAAAAAATTCGCGGGCTACTTAGCGCTTCCCCCCTTAACTTTAATTTTACTACTTTGTAATGCGGTTTTTTTCCGTTTTTTAAACATACATACATAGATAAACTCACGCCTTCTTCCCATGGGGGTAAGCATAAACTACAGAACGCCACCTGCTATGACCGTTACATACTCCTTTTGCTTCATACGACTATGACCAGTTATATGTATGTGATTGAGAACGTAAACGAACCAAAAGGAGTATGTAATGATCGTAGCAGGCAGCGTAGTTTCTGCCTCCCCCAGGGGGGAAAAGCGTGAGTTTATGTATGTGTAGCATCGCGGACATTTGCGGATGTCCGTGATGGTACCCATGACTGTATGTATGTGTGAATGTGTTCAAACATCTTTCAACTTTTGCTTTTATTTCATATACCATTAAATAATATTCATAACAAGCTGGTCTGCCATAACCAATACCAGCTCAATAACCATCACCGCTCTACGCCGAAATGAATACGAGGAACCCGTTTTGCATTGCAATCGTAACTCGAGCTACAGAAATATTGAAGCAACGCTAATGATGCAAACGATACCTTTGAGTCTTCAATTTATTCGTAAAAGCCAGTAGTCGTAATTAGCCGTTGGCAACGCAATAATAACTAGCGACAGAAATAACGAAGCACTACACTTTACCAGCGACATCTGCCGGGTAAATTTCCGACTTTTGCATTGAAACTTTTGTTCCTTGTTCATTCCAACTGTAGCAAGTGTTTCATGTTTTTTTATTAAAAGCCCAAATACAATTTTTCATTGATATTGCTTAAGGGGGAAGCGCTAAGGTAGCCCGCGAAATTCAAATTTTCTTACGATTTTTGCGATTTGCAGCTCAGTGTCTGGGTGTATGTTGATCAAAGTATGATACGCGACCGTAACAAATATGTATTTATAGAATTATAATATTAGAATTAGTAATACAATTCCTTAAGTTAGTATAATCCTGAAATGTTAAGATTTCATAAAAAAAGTCATTCAATAGACTTACTTGGTCTTAGAGAGTTGTATTGATGACTTTAATGATTATAATTCTGTAAACTCATATTTGTTACGGTCGCGAATCATATTTCAATCAACATACAACCTAATACTGATCTGCAAATTGCAAAAAACGTAAGAAAATTTGAATTTCGCGGGCAACCCTGGCGCTTTCACCTTAACAAATCGCGGATTTTTAGTGATACTCATCCCATTTTACACTCTTAGGCGAAGAATTTCTGAAAATCCTTTTTGCGTGAATGCTTACGCCACAAAAGAATCTACCTTCAAAATTTAATGTTTCCATCTTGGTTTAAGTTCTGCGTTAATGAATCAGTCAGTTAGGACATTTATCTTTTTGTATAGAGATTATATATGGTTAAATCAGTCCAGCAGTCGAAAATGGAGGGAAAAATGGAAGGAAATTGAGGAGGCCTTCGCCAGTTACACAGACCAAAATAGCCGGTGTCAATAATCTATATTTTTTTTCTTTTCACAACTTGTGAATAATTTTATTTTAGTAGCGTAAGTTGTTTTAAATGGTCTGAATAAATGGCTATTATTAATATTATTATATGCCACGACAGACGGTTTACTGAAACTGTTTCTCAAAGTCGAGATAGCATCGAAAGGTTATTTATTTTCTATTGCAATTCAGAACTCGATCAACCATTACTCGAGCCAGGAGTCGAAATGCACCGCGAAATACTTTATTTACGTGCTGAAGAATTGAATGGAAGAATGGAAGAGAAAGATTTATGTGAGGAAGTGGAGAGACCTGATCAATATGCGGGTGAATGTAAATATTAAGATGCTAAAGAGTAATGTGAAGAAGAATGAAGTAAATTCATAAAACAAACCCAAAAAAGGGATGAAACCAACGAAAAAGTTAATAACTTGAACATATATTGCATGTAGGTTTTAAATAACTGATTAATGAAGAACTGAGAACCATAAATACAAATAACAATACAGGACCATTTCTTTACCGCTACCCAAATGTTCACAGGGTGTTCTACCCATGAATATGAACAACTTTCAGTATGGGACCAACTCAGAAATCACGAAAAAAAAATCTGCTGTTTCATACATTTTGGTCGAGTAGGTCAACTTTTATATGAAACAGCAGATTTTTTTTAGAACATTCGGTGAAAGTTTGGGTAGTGATAAAAACATTGTCCAGTATAGACCTATCTCCACAAGAACTACATAAATTACACAAGTAAGTAGCGAGTGGAAATTCTATTATATTTGGCCTGCGCAAAAATGATCTTCGCCGGAATTCTCATATCTCATTTCAGCTCTACAGTATTCTGTTCAATCCTACAACCTTCTCTTATCTTAAAGAACGTTTCAAGTTCCTTCATGATACACATAATATATATCTGAGGTCATCAGAAAACTTTAGACTGGAGATGCCGATGCATTCCACCAGCTTTTAAGACAAGACTTTTACAGTTAAAGCATTGCGGTTATGGAATGCCTTGCCCGTGTCAATAAGACGTGCTCAATCTTTGTCCACTTTTAAAATTCTGGTAAAAAAACACTTCCTTTCTCCTTAAACATCATCATTACATAAAGTTCCTTGCTCTTGTTTCATGTCATATATTTATATATGTATGTGTATATAACTGGTGCACAACTGACTACCTACAGTATTGTCTATCCTTCTCCCTTTAATCGATCCAAAGGTTGTCTGTAAAAGATCGCTTTTAGCGATTAGACCGCCCATTGTGTCACGTTATGAAAAATTTCTATATTTATATCTGTAATTTTTATGGTGTAGATAGGTATTATAGAGTATGTATCTATCTATCTTAACGGAGCGTGTCCCTTCAATATTATCAGTGACACTATAAAATATATGTAGATATGGCCGACCACATACTTATTTTCGAAAGTTAATATGCATAATAAACACACAAACTATGTAGTTACTTAACAAACTCTACCATCGTTAAATTCGCAAACAAGGCAGCTACCGGCAGCAGAAAACAAACCCTTTAATACATAAATTAAAGCAGAGTCTACACTACCCAGCTTGCGTGTGTTACTATTTGCCCTGCAGCAGTACGACGCAGTACACAAACTCCTGACAGACTAGCTCCGAAGTCTGGTGTTTGCTACATGGTTTGGGAAACTGTGCAATTAGAAATCTGACATTTGTTGTGATGACGGGTCAACAATGTCAGTTCTGGCGCAGTCTGGTAAAAGATGATTTTAATAAAAATAAATTGTTTTCAATAGCTATGATTATACAATCGATACAAATTCTTAGTATGTTATTACAGTGTTATTTTCTGATGTATATAACTTATTGCTGCAATGGTGCGTGTTATTTTTATTTTGATGCTCAACGCAAAAGGCTTCACAATGTTCCTGGCTGAAGGAACGCTGACACTTGAGATACAGGATACGTCCTAGTTTGGGTATCAGGAGTTTCACAAAATCGAGCATGTACTCAGTCTAATTACTGTAAGGACCTAAGCTGCTGAAGTAATGCATTATTAACCCATTTTCTCTCCATAACTATTTGTACAAAGTAATAGCGCGGGTGGGTAATGCCGCGCGACGGGTTGGAGGACGAGGGAGTTTTATTAAAATATGGCTGTTATTTTAGTATATTGTGTATCTTACGACTTCCACGCGAGCAAAGTCAGGGTTCACAGCTAGTCTGTAATATTTATGGTGTATATAATAAAGAGTATTCTATCTATCTACAAACTCACAAAATTTTTCCTCTTTATAATATTAAGTACTAGCTTTTGCTCGCGACTTCGCCCGCGTGGAAGTCGGAAATTATCCCACGGGAACGTACTGCCGGGATAAAAAGTTTCATTCAAATTTGTGCCGCCGTTTTAACGTGAATGCCTAACAAATGAGCACACTTTCGCATTTATAATATTATTTAGGATTATTAGTATTAGTATAAAAGGTTTCAATTTTATACAACTGTTTAGGCAGCGCATACAAAAAAAAATCTGTTCTTTCCGACTTGCTAGACAAAAATTGTGATAGCTCGGCTACTATGCATGATATAAATATAATTTATAGCCTGTAGCACTCAGCAATAATGTAGCTTTCCAGCACTGATTTTTTTTTAGAATTGACTTACATACAAACAAATTTTTCCTGTTTATAATATTAGTATATATAGATAGACCTGTTTTAAGAGTATATTATAACCCCCTGGTCAACAACCAAGTATGGATGACCACGTAACAGATTACGACTTACCTACATACTTAATTTCTCAAACGTGACTCCGAGGTTCGACCTCAACAGACTTAGCCCTTCGAAATAGGGCCAATATTACGTACTGGCCGCGGGGCTGGACGTTTTTATTACACACGCACAATATACCTGTTGTTAATTATTATATTGCGTCGATCTTTTACATAATGATGTAAACTTGTGTACTTGATCATATCTCACGTTAGCACGAGCTATGTCAGGATAACTCCCGTCGTGGTTAAAATATATGTAGATAGTTCAGAAAACCTGGTTAGAGGAGCTGATATTCCTCTTAATGTTAACGCACACAACGTTATGTGAGCACCGTGTATTTATCACATAATTAATTTATCTGTCATTGCTTCATTTCTTCATTCTTTTTACCTATGTATTGTGGTATAGTAATTTTATTCTAGGTGCATCGTCTTCACATAATTATACAATTAATGTAGGTATACAAAATATTATAATAGTTATTTGTGCTACAAGTGCGGAAATCATCTTACGCACATGTAATCATACAACGATTGACTATGCATTGTGCGAGGAAATAAAAAAAAAATTAAGATTTACACAGATCGACTCCGAACTAAGCAAGAAATTAGTAAAATGGCGGGCTTATTTTAAATATATGCGCGCTCAGCATATCTACTACTGCGCATGTGCAAATAGCTGCCACGTCTTATCGCAAAAAGGCACGAGAAAAATATACGTCCAGCCAAACATATTTAATGAATATTTAAAATTAATTTATTGATGAAAATCTAAATCTAGAGTAAGTAATTAATAACGCGTTTAATGAAGTATTAGTTTTATAGTACCTTTTATATGAATGATAATCTGCACTTGACTAATTTGTAACACTTTTTTCAAATAAAAAAAACTCTTTGCTTCAGGCTGACGACGACGGAGTTAAAAAAAAAAACTGAAAAGTAAAAAGCATTAGTGTGAAGAATTGGCACTTTCCGCACAATTTGGCTGCTTGGAAAACGCTCTTTTCGAGCACAAATATTGTAAATGAGAATTTTAAAAGAGTAACGGCGGAGTTTCTTGCCCATTCTGCTCCATACAAAACTACCTTTTGGAAGGGGCAACTGGAATCAATTTTATTTTCTTGTTAATTTTTGACGTTCAAAAGTGCATTTTATGTGGGTATTTGAAATAAACGATTTGACTTAGACTTTACCTAGTACATAGTGGTATCGTATCACCCAGTAACTGGGTTGTGCAGGTCAGATAGGCAGTCACTCCATGTAAAATACTGGTATTCAGCTGCATCTGGTTAGACTGGAAGCCGAACCCATCATAGTTGGGAAAAGGCTGGGGAGACTGATTGATACCTAGCATACATAGGTACTTAACTTTTTGGTAGCTGTTAGATCCTTGTGTATGTGTTGATGTTCGTAAAGAGTAGTCATTTTATTATGTTAGATAACACATAACATAACATCACGCCTTGTTTCTCCGAAGGGTTAGGCAGAGGTGCACCTATAAGTACACCCACGTTTTGCCAGTTATGTTTAAGTCTCATGTAATAGGGGGCGAGCCTATTGGCATCACCCCCGACCCTTGCTCGAAGATGCGCCAGCCCGCGCCGAAGCTGAGCCTGTAGCTTTAAATTCCCCAGATAATAATAATTATCCAAGTTTGATCCAGCCTGTCCCAACTTGCTGTCCCCCCAGTGACGCCCTAAGCCGAGGTTCGTACCCCACAGGGGGTGCCCTTAGCGCGCAGTCACTTAGTATTGTAAGTAACACGCCCCTGGCTGGAGGCTTTGAGTTAGCTTAAGGCAGCCACAGGATTGACCGGTTAAGTAGTCACGGCCACTCTTGGCCAACTACGAGATGCCAGTTAGGAAAAAAAAAAAAAAAAAACTATTGGCATCAACCTCCAAATTCTAGAGAAAAAACACTTTGCCTGACCTGGGAATCGAACCCAGGACCTCATGCTCAGCAGTAGCGCTTGCGACCACTTGACCAACGAGGCAGTCATTCACGAATGACAGCTGGGACCAACGGCTTAACGTGCTTTCCGATGCACGGAGGGGTCTTGGTATGTAAAGATGATCACCCATCCACGAACCAACCGCGGCAAGCGTAGCTTAACATGATGGATCGACCCATGTGGCTGTCTGACTTAGCCACAAGTCCCATCATTAGATTTTAGTCGTCAAAATGGTTATATTACTAAATTCAGCCAAGTGGAATACGCCAAAGGGCTTATTCCACTTGGCTAAATTTACGACGATAACCGACTTTTAATGATTTTAAACTCAATTTCACGTCTAAACGAGTAGTGTTAAAAATTTCGAAAAAATATTATGTTAAACTTCAGCATTTTCTTACTTATTATGTGAATATTTTAGATTGTGTTAACAATATATTATATAGTGTAATTAATTCGTAAAGTTATGTCTAACGCGGATAAAAAACTGAGAATCACGCAAAAACTGTCAAACGAATTTTTATGAAACTTTCACCACTTTGAAGATAATTTAATTATTTATCTATTAGCATTTTTTAATGTAATACCTTTTGTATAATAAATTATTAATGCGTCTAATTTGGGACAGCGCTCCTTGACGGACGAGTCCTATTACTGGGTGGAGTACGACGCGTTGCGTGAGCTCAGCACAGAACACGCAAGCTATGCATTCAAGGCCGTTGGCATGTATCTGTGTCTTAAATGTGGTGCTTAATATAATAATATGTTACCGATTTATTACTATCAGAAATAATTAAACAAACGCTTCTATCAAACTATCTACTCGTAAAGCAGTCAGTCTATCGTCTTATATAATTTTTTATCTGCAAACTAATGTAGCGAGGTCAAGTTAAAGTGAAAGGTGGTCTTGCGCAAACATCTTCACTTTTACTTTTTTAGTATCCACTATATAGGTAGGTATTTTAGTACACTAGGTATCAAGCATCGGTGGTTCAGTGGTAGAATGCTCGCCTGCCACGCGGGCGGCCCGGGTTCGATTCCCGGCCGATGCAGAAATCTTTTTGTGGAAAAATATGGTGTTTGGTATTTATTTAATTTATAATATGTTGATAACATTTTATTGCTTCTATATGAATGATTATCTATATATGACTTATAACTAATTAATTAATAAAATAACAAAATTATATCCTAACTTAACTAAAACTATTCACAAACTAAAATATGGCGTCGAAAAATTCCTCCGCATCGCTGTCGACTGGTAATGTACCCAAGAGACTGGCGGCATTGCCACGTTGTATGGCAATGCTTAGCCTCTGGCCAAGGTAAAAGCCGGCCCTTGGGTCACGGGAAGTGTCAACTAGCCGTTTGGAGATTTCGTTAAACAAACCATGAGCGCTCGGACCCCACGGCCCGAGGGTTTCAACCCCAAACGGCTCGAAAATATAATTACCGATAAGGTTATTATACTTTCGCCGCTTGAGGTTTTCCGCAGCCGCAGCAGCAGCGCCAGCACAGCACCCCGAGCCGGGAAGATGGGATGGCGCAAGAGTGTCGACACAAGTTGCGTCCCACACTAAAGGCCTACCCACCTTCCATGGAAATAAAGACATGCCGTCCGGTCTCTTGCCATGTTGATAACATAGATAGTGATGATATTATGATGATAACTAATTAGAAAATGAATAACTTTTAATTATCAATCATATGAAATTTGTTCAGTGATAGCGACGTGGGTAATAATTAGATTAGATTGCGTTAATGTAATAACAAATAATTAAATGTTTCACCATCTTAATATGGTTATCAAGAAAAATCAGACATCATCAGACTATGTTTTAAAAACAGGCGCAATACCTACGTGGTTAGCAAATAAACTAAAGTAATGTCAGAAAATAAGTATACATATAGGTATATTATATAGTAGCTGTTGACCCCGGCTTCGCCCGCGTGGATGCAATACAGAAATTATCTATTTGGAACGGATTTTGTTCACAATTACACGGGTTTTAATTATTTTGCGCGGAACTCTAATTCTTATAAGATCAGCTATCTGCCAGTGTAAGTTCCGTCAAAATAGGTCCAGCCGTTTCAGAGATTAGCCGGAACAAACAGACAGACAAAATTAAAAAAAAAAAAAATATTATAAGTACCGTATATACTTTCATTACGCATTTAGTAAAAAGTTGTTATTTTGACATTACAAACAAATACTTCAATTTTATTTATTTGTATAGTTTTAACCTACATATTTTATTGGAATGATTGTCAAAGTTGTGTCTATTTTTCTGTCTGTTATTGTTGTCTTTTAAACTGAACCGATTTTAATTTCTTCAATTACGCCTTGCTACGTGAAATATCCCAAAAACTTACTATTCATTCCACACACATTTCTTAAGATAATATGCAAGAACTTTTACCCTCCACCTTTACATACACCCAAGAAACAAACCAAACTCAGTCGAAAAGTAAGTTTCATAACGCCCGTCTTAAATCTCCCGAAAGGGTATTATTACCATACCACGCATCATATCTCGAATACTGATCTTTTATGCAAACCCCTCGACTTACATGAATATCGATCGAGATATGAATTATACATTATACATAAATCTATTCACTTGTTAGTAAACTTTATCGCTTGTTGCCATTTTACTTTAGGGAATTGTCGAACGAAATATGTTTGATAAGGAGAATTTGTGTTTATTATTTTGGTGTTTTTTTTAGAGATTGTGTTTTGATGTTATCGTAGTAGGTACTGTGATGATCAGCCACGATACTTTAGGCTGATCACCACGTATATTGTATGTTGGGTCTCGACTTCGAGGTGTGTCGACGGACGTATGTGAAATAAGGGACACGGCAGCACTGATATTCCTATTTATTTGCTTATATGAAAGCACATTACACTATTAGGGGCAAGGCTAGCACTTCACTGACTCGATATAAAACAATATGACTATACGTCATACTTTTTATCTATTCTAAATTCCAAATAAACCAGTGTTTGTCTTATCAGCCAATGTCACTATCCGAGGAGGATTCATGCGGAAGGCCGGCTCGACTAAAGCCTCTACAGTACTTATAAGTAGGTAGGTACGTTAATTTTTTTTGACTAATTATTAGTTTTTTTTTATAGTACAATATAGCCAGCTTCACTTTTAAAAAAGAAAAGAAAGGTCACATTTTTCTTAGACAACCCATTTTAAAAGTTTATTAACACTCGGTAATGAAATTGACAGTTCCACTTATACAACTAGAATTCTAGTAATTGGAGTTGCAGCTGCAGGCAATTATTAAGCATTATCCTATCCTCTTTTCCGGAACACACAGCGCTATCTGAAGAAGCACACTGCTATAGTAAAACAATCACGATGTATGCAAAGTTTTATAGTAAACCAACACGACATGTCCTGATGGAACTTGGAACTCGGCCCATCCCGGAAGGAGCCGTGTGTCACACCGCGCTGTCAACGTAAAACGAAACGCATTCTTACTAACATGACATTTTTATTTGAATTTAGAATGCCTTGTTGCGAGCCAAGTTTTGTGTTTTTAAATGATTGAGAATGGAACATAAATTTCCATAGATGGGGCGTGGAAGTAGAAGGTACTACCGTAGTTATTACAGAGGCAGAATAAAACAAAACATCATAAGTGTTCACTGTAGGTAGGATAAAACATTTAAAATGTGTTTTAAATCTAAATCTATCTGATGGACAAAAAAAAATGAATAAAAGCAAGTAATATCTACATGTGGAAACATTGTAGGCTAAGTGTAAAAATAGTTATCATTATGTTATGTATGAGACTCGGAAGACGGGGGTAGAAAAAGACGAAAGCCAAACATTATTATCAAATATTGTAAAATTAAAGACGGCTCTTTTAATGTGACTCGAATTTCTCAATTTAACTCGTTTCCATCATGATGTGAGGCTATGTGGCTAAGCTCTCTATTTAGAGCCTTCAAAGTTCTCTTCAATATTCATACGTTCACTCTATTCGTACGTTCACTCACTCCAAAAAGCATTCATTTAAATCCAGGTATATTCTCGAGTTATGAAGCCATGCCACAATATTTCGTTTGCGAATATTTTTTTTTTTTTTTTACATCAGCCGGACATAATGAGGTCGCGTCGGATCGCCGTTAGCGTTCCAAATTCAAATAAAATAACATTCTGAATTTCGCATTTATTGTATTTTTTTTTTTTTTTTTTTTTTGGAATGAAATTTGGATTAGAAGGTATTTTAAATTTTAGAAAACCTTTTGGAATAAAAACGTTTGTTTAGTAAACGTTGGTGCTTGGGCACGCCACAATTGCGGCGATAAGTCCCCTCTTTGAGGAGTGGCTGGAGAGGCGCCACGGCGTCCTCACCTTCCGCCTGACGCAGGTCCTCACCGGACACGGGTGCTTCGGGAGGTACCTGTTCCGGATAAGGCGGGAGGAAACGCCCGGGTGTCACCACTGTGTGGATCGCCCGGAGGACACGGTGGAGCATACGGTGGAAGTCTGCCCGGCTTGGGCGGAGCACCGCCGTGTCCTCGCGGAAGCGATCGGCGGCGGCGATCTCTCGCGTCCGGCCCTGGTCCAGGCCATGGTACGGAGCGAGAGTGCATGGGAAGCCATTACCTCCTTCTGCGAAGCAGTAATGCTCGTGAAGGAGGAGGCGGGACGCGTGAGGGAGAGGCAAGCTTTGCACCCTCACGCCCCTAGTCGCCGCAGGAGACGCCCTGGGCGTCGGGAATCGGCAGCCGATTCCCGGCCACCGTAGGCGCGGGCTTGCGGACGGCGAGCAATGGGTAGCTCGCCGTCCGGTAAGGACCAGGCCCGAGTCGACGGCGCGTCGTGTTCCACGCGCGCCTCAAAGAGATGTCAGCACTATTGACGGGGTCCGCTAGGGCCGATGCCAGCTAGGGTTGCGGGATGTTCGAAAGAGTTACCGTGGCCCCGGCACAGGCAACAGAAGGAACACGGGTGGGTTTTAGTCAGTAAAAGTCTGACACGCCCTCCCGCTCCGCCCAGAGCGGGAGAAGTCATTTGATGATTTCCCATCCACAAAAAAAAAAAAAAAAAAAAAAAAGGGGTCCCCGAAACGATCAATAAGTTGCAATTGATCAATTGTCATCAAATTCTATTATAGTAATATTGTCAAACGGTTCATTTGCTTTTGGTAGACGATCAATTTGCGCTTCGATGTGTATCAATCACGTAAAAATTGACAATTGCGATTGATCGTTTCGGGGACCCTTGAGAAGAGAAATATACAATACGCACACTCACTAAACTTGGAGTAGATAAGTGCTGATTGTATTCAGTTTAGTTTTGATTGTACCTACTATTAAGTAAAAGGCAATAACAAAGCAAGCCATAAAATAATAGCATTTAATTTTAGCATTGTTTTGTTAAAATTGAAAACAGAATAACTATTATTCCGTTATGACTTTTGTCTGTCACTGATTTATTTTATAGCGGGTAGTTCAATTGTTTTGGTATAAAATATTCTATTGTAACTGAGAATAACGTTAAATGAATAAAATAGCTGTTTATTATTGGAAAGTATTTACTGTAGGTACTGTCCTGTGTTCAGCCTAACCGGAATTTCAGGCGTAATGTAAAATTTACTAAATGGATAGATGTAATCGTGGATATAATTATAAATGGGCGTCCAAGCAAAAAGGGTCCAGTTCTCGGCATTTAGTTTCCGAGTTATAGGGCAAAACTTGGGTAATCGGTGATAGTTTTGTTTTTTACTTGTAAAATTCGATTCATTGATCAGACTATTTTTTAAATTTACTGTGATATAGTAGACAAAATAAGTTTTGCTAACTTATATCTAAAAATGTGGCAAATACTATAATGATTGAAAAATGTACATTTATCAAGTCAGTAGTAACTTGGTAATAAAACACAATTATCTATCACCGAATAGCTGCATATCACGAATTAGCAAGTTTTGCCCTACGCAGTTTTGTAGTTGGATGAAAAAATTGCATTTTTCGATTTTAATTGATTATTAATTATTGTTCAATTATCTACAAGTTCATATCGTAAATGACTTTATATTATGTTTCTAAGTACCAGAAAATGTGCTTAGAAACATCAGAAAATGTACTAAGTACCTACCTACCAAAAATTAAACTTTGAAAATGCTTTTTCTCAAATCAAGTTTTGTCAGAGTTTCAACTTCAAATGTCTGGTAGAAAAAAAAATGTGCCAGTTTTTGAATATTTTTTTAATCCTTATCATCAATTGACTATTCTAGATACCGAATCTGGTCTTAACTCAATACCCCACTACTGGACTCTTTTTGCTTGGACATATCTCTATGGATAGAATAGATAGACTACTTTTGATGACGGCTAATGGAAATAGAAAGGTAACCTTTCTACAATCGCATACATTCATTATTGCTAAGTAATAAGCCTCGTCTGTTCGGCGTTTTCATTAGCCGTCCCCCAACACGACGACGCTCGGATCAAAATATTGTATTACCTACATCTTATATTTAACTTAAAGGGCATATTATACAGGGTGTAAGGGACAGCCCTCCGCAGACTGATGGGGTGAATTCAGTATATCATACTTTTGGATTTAGCGTGTATAATGTTCTAGTGTGGCAGGTGTGTGTGTACGGAGAGAAATTAAATACTTGAAATAACTTTGGATGTTTATTTTACTCACGAAAACGTTTTACACAGATGTACATGTATATATTGTTAGCGCGTCTATAGCGGGCGGTGGTTACGGGCGAACTGGTCGCCGGTCGCTGCACATACGACATGAACATAAAATGAATGTGTCAGCGTTCCTACACTACTAATATGACCGGTACATGAAATTATTTCACGAACGTTATGGGAATCCAATAACCCTAATTTGTTTTATTAACTCAAGCGCAATGTATCGTTACCGTGGCAAAATGCGCGTAGCGAACGGTAGCGCAGCGAGCCTTCGGTCACCGAGTATTTCAACATCCATTGCTGATTGTTTTATTTTAGCTGTTTTATTTACATAAATGGAGTGCTGCGCACAGAAAATGTAATTTTACATTGAATTAAAAGAATAGTAACTGAAAACTGGGTCCTTGTTTTTTTCTTTTTCTTTTCTCTCAGCTTTAATCATAGTTTGCCAGTTTGAGTAAATTATGCGGCCTACTCAAATGTCCTTTCTTTGGTATTGTTCGTCGAATCGTTGAGCTCCTTAACTTTTATGTTGAGCTGTACGATTACTGACAGATGCTTGCACTGACTGGACAGGTCCACTCAATCTGTGTGGTTCTTTCCTCAAAAGACCATTTCAGACACCAACCTACATGGTCTTCACATGATCTGACCAAGATTATGTCTGGACTTTAAAAGAGACTGTGACCTCTGAGTTTGTTTCGGCCTTTCTTCTCAGAGTAGATAGTCAGATAGGAAACGCCGGCCTCATCTAGTTTAAAAAAAAATGTTTGAAATGTAAAAGTGTTTGTATAAACCTACTTACAGAAATAAAATCATTTATCATTTAATATGATTCAAAATAAGGAGCTGAATGCACCCTGTTAGTTTGCGGAGGGCTGTCCTTACACCCTGTATACATGTATGCCCTTTAATATATAACATATTATTATTTTTTACTTTTTAGATGTTTTTGTTTGTGTCGTGGGTTTTTAAAGTTTAAATTTAACTTTTATTTCCTGCTTTTTAAATTTATAAATTACTAGTAGATACGCTACAATCAACACGTGCCTCGCCGAAGTCTGCCCAGCTTAAAGTATTTTTCTCACAGTGAAGCTAGTTACTAATTTTTCCTCATTTCTCTTTCTTACTCCATCATCGGACTCTGATCACCATCTATCTATAATTTATTTGTTGAGACCATTCCAATGAGCCCAAACACGATACCTCTGCTGTAAGTTGGTGAGGGAGTTGGGTATCCTGCAAATTCCAGGTGATGCTGCAGCATAAGTTCAAGGTTACTATGTTCTTCTAATATCATTGAAGTAACAGAATACCAAATTTCAAATTGATCAGACCTGTGGAAGATGCTCACATCCATTCATCAACTAGAAAAGAGCTGATAATCTGCAAACGGTTGAACCGATTTTCTTGATTCATAGCTAAGAACACTCTCGATCAAGTCACCTTTTAAGAAAAAAAAAATAACATTCAAAATTGGTTTAGCCGTTTGGGAGTTACGATGGCGCAGACAGATACACAAATACACATGTTAAACATAAAACACCCCTCTGTTTCCGTCGCGGGTTAATGATGTTTAAGGAGAGAAATGGTGATTTTAGTGGTTGTTACCTACTTGTTACTGTACCACATTTTTCTTTAAAACATTTCCCAGTACCTACCTGTTCGATGTTGTTTTACTGTTGGAAAATTATTACCTTAAATAATCATTTATCAGAAAACTATCCCAGTTACTTACAATTTTATTTTCAACTGCACTCGCAAACTGAAGATATAAATTACAAAATGAATGTAACATTCGCACGGATGAATCTTCAGACTTTTCATCTTCGAAGTCAGTAAATTGCTTTTTAAATTGCTCAAAAGTCCGCAGTTTGCCGATAACTCCATTTTCATTATTGGTTTTATATCAATTAAAAATACTTTTATTGTTTAGCAATGAATTTCATGGTAAGGGTTGATTTTACTAATATTATACATAAAGAGCTAAAAATGCTTGATTGTTTGTAAGAGGTAAACTCTGGAAATACAGGAGCTAGAACACCACCTCTTAAAGCAGTATTATTGTAATCTCACTTCAGTGTGGGAAAGAGATGGAGCTAGACGTCCTGTATAGCTCCATCTCTTTCTCACACTGAAGTAACATTAAAATAATACTGCTTTAAGAGTTGGTGGTTGGCCCCTGATCCAATTTCAAAATTTTTTTCACTGATCGAAAGCTACACTATTGCCAAATGCCATAGAATAAAATTTACATATATTATCTTTTGTTTCTTCGACATGGACGGACGAAGTCGCGGATATAAGCTGCTTATTCTTAATATAAGAGTCATTTAGCTTTCTGATACCATAATGAAAGTCGAGTCACTGAGCAAGGTACCTAGCCGATCTGCACAGGGTGCGTTGGACGTCTGAGTAATTAAGGGTAGCTCATGTAAGCCTTTTTTAATGCAGCCGAGAAGTGCTGTCAAAACTTTAAGCAAATCAGGGTTACCTATTATAAAAAAGTCGTGTATTTCTCTGACACCCTTTACATGTTACAAGACTTAATTAAAAAGTAAAATAAAAATGTTTCTTTTAAAGATTTTAGTTAAGCAAAAATTATTTCCGTTTGAGAATAAAAATAACAATGTGCAATACGAACAGAAGTCTAAAGTATACAACTGATATTCTTCTAAAGTTTTTACCGTCATCTGGTCGTCGAGTGCTGCGTCAGGGAAACAAAAGATGCGACAAAAACTTACATTACTAGTATAACTTCTTCTGTCCCTGGTACTAGAGTATCCTCAATGCACTCACTTGATCACTTTTTGATTTATATCGCTTTGAAATGGATGGTTTTAAGTATATTTTTCTTGGGTTACAGAGGCCGAGTAGCGAAGCATTACATTTATATCAAGTCTGTATTTTGCCAAGTCTTGTGCTACAACACTATTGACCTGTTTCCAAACCATTTAAAATGATAAGGATATCCACAAAGAGACACCGCGCTTGCCGAAGCCTGAAAATGGAAGCAACCAAATGTTTTTTTTTTTTTTGAGATGGGTTTGCTCTTGACTCTAGTCTAGGTCAGAGATGACAGAGACAAAGTCGACGATGGAGCGAGCTTACCCAGAAGAAGCCTGTTCACTCTCACTTTGAAGAGATCGGGGTTGTATGCGTCCGGAAACACAGACGCAGGTAGAGAGTTCCACTCACACAAAAAACAAACTTTAAAACTCAGTAAATACATTTGGATTAAATGTATTGGCTTGGGTAAAATGGAAACAACCAAATGTACCCAGTTTTAGCCTTCCATTTTCAGCCTTCGGGAAACGCGCTGTTTTTTTATGGATATCCGTATCATTTTGACAAAAGCTTACATTAAGCTTTCTGTCTAGGGGTGGGTAGGTACTAGTGTATCCACAAGGCGCTCACTTGATCACTTTTTGATTCATATTGCTTAGAAATGGGTGGTTAAAAGTGTAGCCTGGGTTACAGAGTACGAGTAGCAAAGCATTACATCAAGCTTGTATTTCGCCAGTATTTTTTTAAATTCTTGTGCTACAACACTATTGACCTGTTTCCAAACCATTTAAAATTATATGAAAATCCAAAAAGAAACAGCGCTGAAAATGGAAGTGACCAAATGTATTAACCCAGTTTAAAACTTATTAAATACATTTGGTTGCTTTCATTTTCAACCTTCGGGAAACATGCTGTTTTTTTTTGTGAATATTCTTATTATTTTGACAAAAGCTTATTACGTCTCAGGGGCGCAGCCTTCATACAACCCGATTCATATCGGCTTCACTTCGTAATAACCACTCTTCTTAATGTCGACTATTGCCAAATAATATGGTACACCCGCGTGTGTAACTGTGTATCACATTACAGATATTTAATACCAGTTTTAATACACCATAAGACTAAAAACATTACAAAAATGCTTTCAATGTTTTGTCTAAACAAAGAATTCCGTTATAACATCAGTGTCAAACTACGCCGGGCCTCGCAGCAGTCCACAGCACCGCTTCTAAGGAAGCCGAACTACGGGTTATCAGGGCTTTAATTTTTGAAGTTATCTAGAGTTTATGAGAACTGAACATTTTTTCTTCGGCGTCCCTCTAACGATAATTGTAGCTGCGCCACTGCTACGTCTTCTGTCCCGGGGTAGGTATGTACTAGTGTGTCCACAACGATCACTTTTTGATTTATATTGCTTTGAAATGGACGGTTAAAGTGTACCCTAAACTATAGTGAATTTTCCTTGTGTTACAGGGTAAGGGTAACGTAATATAACATCACGGCTTTAATCCACGGAGGAGTATGAAGAAGTGTAAGTATAGTACACACACATTTTACCACTGTTTTCTAAGTCTTGTGCTACAGTTTAGCAACCTTTTAAAATGATAAGAGTTCCCATAAACAAAGAATCAGATAGATAGATGGATACCCACTCTTTGTTATGTACACCATATAAATAGGGTTGTTGCATAATTTTTTTCCCACTTCTAAATTTCCTTAATATTTCCAGTTGTCTCAGAAATTTTCTAGAATAAGTCATAAATAGTATACATAGTGTAGTGTAGCATAAATAGCGTGTGTGTGTGTGTGTGTGTGTGTGTGTGTGTGTAGTCATACAATCAATCTGCCTAGCCTTTTCCCAACTATGTTGGGGTCGGCTTCCAGTCTAACCGGATGCAGCTGAATACCAGTATTTTACATGGAGCGACTGCCTATCTGACCTCCACAACCCAGTAACTGGGTAATACGATACCCCTTGGTAAGACTGGTTGTCAGACTTTCGGGCTTCTGACGACCCGTAACGACTGTCAAAGATCTACAAATGACATGTGTGTGTAGTCATACATAGTAGAATATTCTCGTATCTTTCACATAGGGTATATAAGCGAGAGCTCGCTACTAGAATTTAATTAAAATTGACAAAATGGATCAACAACATCTTCGAGCGATTTACTTAGACGAACACCAATTGGGAACTAGTTCGAGGGAAACGGCAAATAAGATCAGCAACACCGTTTTTGACCCAAACACTACTACTGATCGCACAGTACGAAATTGGTTTCAACGCTTTAATGAAGGAGACACAAGCCTAAAAGATGTTCCTCATACTGGTCGACCCGTCACTTTTGACGAAGATGCGTTGCGGCGCGAGTTTGAGTTGCACCCGGATTCCAGCACCAGGGATTTAGAGAAAACTCCAAAATATCACTACAGTACTATATATTGCCATCTGCAGGCAATGGGCTACCGTAAAGTTTTGTCAAGATGGACGCCCCATGCTTTGACCGATGCTCAACGTGCAATACGTGTCAACATTTGTGACAGTCTGCTGTTGCACCCGCAAACAAAGAGCTTTCTCGAGTCGATTATCACCAGTAACGAGTCTTGGGTCTTATATGAGAACGTCACACGAAAGGGCTTTTGGATGCCTGCTGATAAACAGCCACTAACACAGCTAAAAAGCAGTTTGCATGATCACAAACTTCTTCTGTCAGTCTTCTGGGATTCGCGAGGAATGTTGTTTTGAGAGTTAATGGACAGCAATCAGACTCTTTAATGCCGAAGTCTACGTGAATCAACAACAGAAGGCGAATACTGTTGGATAAAAACGGCCAAAACGTCTTGAAGTATCATTATTTCATGATAATGCAAGACCACATATAGCGAAAGTGACCCGTAAATTTCTAGAAAAGCTCGGTTGGACAACGATACCTCACGCACCTTACAGCCCTGATTTGGCATCATCCGACTATCATCGCTTCCGGGCTTTAAAACAACATCTTCGTAAAAAAAAAAATGTAAATTTCGGTGAAATTAACTTGCCTATTTCTTTGCTTGTCAACCACTTTCTTTCTGGGCTAAGGGTATTGAAACTTTGCCTAGCAGATGGTTACATGTTCTCGATAATGATGATGATTATATTGTCGATTAAATGTTTAAATAAATACGCCTAAAAACAAATTAAAATTAATTTTAAAGTGGGAAAAAAAAATCATGGAACCACTCAATAAATTACAGATATAAATGTGATGGAGAAGGTACATCTCTCTAGTTATCGTCAGTCATATTTTAACTACTGTGGGCATACTATGGGTCAGTGGCGAAGCCTGCATACAACCCGATTCCTATCGGCTTCTCTTCGGAACCACCACTCTTCTTAATGTCTACTATTGCCAAATAATACGGTACACCTGTGTGTGTAACCGTGTATCACATCGCATTATATATATTTAATACCAGTTTAATACAGTCATCATAAGATTAAAAACGTTACAAAAATGCCTATAATGTTTTGTCCGAGTTTATGAGAAATGAAAAATTTTTTCTTCGGCTTCCCTCTAATGATAATTGTAGCTGCGCCACTGCTATGGGTAGTGTTGGTTATTGCGCAATAGAAAAACATTTGCAGTTCAAATCAAATTATAATTCACGGTCAAATTAATAACACTAGCTATTCACACACTGTAGGTTCACGACACAACTGTACGGAACGCGCGACAGTTTCTAAACGAGTTCACTGTTCGACAGCCACCGACAAACTTTGCTTAACTTCGGTTGACGAGCGTTATGTTGTAGACTCTGTCAAGCGCCGCTTGGTGGCGCTGGCGTCCCGATTAGTCAAACGACGATTAATGTATTTCCGACAAATGTAAAAAAGCGCGTTTCCCTAAAGCTGAAAATGGAAGTAAACAGTTTCATCTACTTTAAAATGTATTTCCCCAGTTTTAACCATTTCATTTTACTACCCTCTAACTACCTCAACTAAAATTCTCGTAAACTACCCTACAGGTACAGCAGCCAATGATTGCACCCTAATATTTTACGAGACGAAACTATAATGCTGGCTAAACAAATGGGAACTCATAAAAACACCCCAGATGGCGCCATTTTATTTCCCCTAAGTTTTTATCATAAATTACCCGTAGAGGCTGTAAAGGTATCGGTTTGTATTCGCGTTGAGTGCGGTTTTCATTATCGGCATGGGAAAATTTCTTATTGTTTTATTTTTAGGGTGTGTCCTACTGCTGGGAAAAGCCTTTTTTAATTTTGCTACTGCTCTCAGTTCATAGAACAGTAATATTTTTGGTGTCGTTAGAAGTTCTTGGTCGTGGTGGTTTTAACCCATAATTCATCCTAATGGAGTAAACGCTGCCTTGTTAGGTAGTAAGCACTTCTCTATCATTGCTTCATTTTTCACTGTTTTTACCTATTGTGATAGAGTAATTATATTCTAGGTGTATTCGTCTTTACATAATGTATAATGAATTAATGATATACATAATTACTGTTTATTATAAAATATTGTAAAACATTTTAAAAGAGTACCTAACGGTGGAGTTTCTTGCCCTTTCTTCTCCAAACAAAACTACATTTTAGAAGGGGCAACTGGAATCAATTTTATTTTCTTGTTAATCTTTGACGTTCAAAAGTGCCTCTTATGTACCTATTTGAAATAAGTAAACGATTTGACTTTTTGACTTTGTACTAGTCGGTAAATAAAATGTGTCTCAACTACATAGATATACTAGGTAAGCATATTATGTAGGTTTCCGTTACGTACGATGTTTCTTGTACAGACGCCAGCACATCAAGCTACCCGAAACTGTCAAATTTTCCCAATCAACCTTGAACCTAATGCTTTAGCGATAAAGCTAAAAATCTTTTATAGAAATTTGACAGGTTGTAGTAGCTTGATGTGTGGCATCTGTACATTTCAGCATGATTATTGTCAATAAAATACTAATACACAGTTCTTAGAGATTTATTTCAGTATGAGCACAACCATCGATTATTGGATCACCTCTTGAACCGGAAGCCATGACCACAGATTGTACAAGTAATTACCACAGAACAATTATGTAATCATGTAAGTATTATGAGCCGATGCCTACCTTCTTGTTGTTTTATTTGACTTCCCTCAAATGCCAACACAACAAGGCGTAAAAACATAGTTTATTAAAAACAAAAACATGTTTTGACTCTGTTTATTTTTTCATTATTTCATACCTGCTTCAAGAAGCATTATTAAAAAAGTTTATGAGTTTGTAGGTACATTGAAAAATTTTATATCATCCAATCTGCTGCAGAATGTTTAATTAAATTACAAGGGACGGTGAAATTATAATATTTGTTTTAATTTACGTAAGTATAATGTACTAGCTTCTGCCCGCGACTTCGTCCGCTTGACTCGAAACATCGTCCCACTATCCACGGCGTCGCATCGCATCGCCCGCCCGTGTTCTTCGTTTTCGCTTAGCGTTCTATCTGATATTTTTCTTTTTGCTCGACTCCTACAGCCTTCCTCGAGAACTGGGCTATCTTTTTTAAATGTGACAAGTAGTTCCAGAGATTAGAGCGTTCAGATGAACAAACAAACTCTTCGGGTTAGATTCTGTTCTCTAGCCATATTATTTTAGTCTAAAGCATTATCCAAGCTTGCAAGCAACTTGAAGAGGGGTCATTGTAGGTACTCATAATTATAATGAACAACTTTTACCATAGGACCAACCCTGGAATCGCGAAAATCTGCTGTTCCTTATACATATTTTGTCGAGCTATGTGAACGTAGGGAAATGTATGGAGCAGTTGTTTTGTTGCAATTTCAGGGTTTATCTCATAGTAAAAATTGATGATTTTCATGAGTACCTAGGTACTTCTTTTTCACTATATACTGCTAATATGGGACCACGCAGAGACGGTCGTTGAGATGGTTTTAGTTACGGAGAGCCTAGGTCCATTTTGGCTAAGATGATAATGATGGGTTAGTCAAATCAGAAGGAGTCAAACTTGTCACTCCATCTTCACCTCTACGGAATAGTCTTTTATCTATCAATAATTTCTCGATCTATAAAAATGAATAAAATTTAAGTGTCTGTGTGTAATATCAAAATAAACGTTTGTTACTAAATGCATGTGACTATAAAATAATATATATTTTACTTATAGTATTGTACTCATAACGAAAAAGCAATTTTTGCCTGTCCGTTTGATCCGGGTAACCACCGAAACGGCTGGACCGATTTTGACAAGACTTTCACTGGTAGATAGCTGATGTTATAAGAAGTAACTTAGGGTACTTTTATTTTACTAAAAAAATTGTGAACAAAATCCGATTCAAATAGGGAAGTATTGACATCCACTCGGGCGAAGCCGCGGACAACAGCTAGTACATAAGTATCTACAGCTGTATTTGTAAATACATATAGCGCAATGATGTCAACCGAGGTGAAAGGTGCGTTCTTGCTTCATAAATACTTACATGCTTTTTACTCGTGTAGCAATAGCTATATTTAAACACCAAACATAAGCATCGGTGGTTCAGTGGTAGAATGCTCGCCTGCCACGCGGGCGGCCCGGGTTCGATTCCCGGCCGATGCAAGTTCTCTTTTCGTCTTTTAATAAAATCTGGAAAAAAATCTATTTATTTTTTTATTTGATGTTTGATTTCGGGTGGTCGTTTAAAAAACATTTTCATGTGGCTTATACGGTCACGCCTCAGATTTGTTTTTCTTTATTCATGATCACATTAACATAATATAAAGTCCCTTTTCACCCTTTTGAAAAAAGGTAATCGCGATAAGGGACCTTTTCAAAACTCCCTTGGCACGCACGGAAGATTTAGCCAAACATTTTTTAACAAAATCCGGTTTTTGGGAAGAGTACAATACGGGTCGATATCGCATCCCTATTTCTTCCCATAAAGACCCAGCGAAGTTCAAAGGGTAAAAGATGAGAGATATGGGGTAGAGATGGGATATCCTATATTTTGGATGGGCTTTAGAAAAGGATTAACATTATCCGATTCTATTTTGTAAATTCATCATTTACGACCGCTTATTTTTTTTCAGCTCGAATGCGAGAAATTAATTAAATGAGCCTATAAAAGTATCAGGCAATAGAAAGGCCTCGTCACCATCCTTCAACACCACAAACAAGTTTATGAATTATGTAAACAATAAGATAGGTACGTACCTCTATTATTAAGTTAAACTATGTATCATTTGGTAGGAGTATGTGTACAGTATTTTTGTTACATTATGATGACTGGCATATCCACTCGATAAAAGTCCTTTATATCTATAATACATAATTATAAATTAAAGTCGCTTTTCGTGACTATCTGTGTGACCACGTGGTTCTTGTAAACTACGCAACGGATTTCGATGTGGTTTTCACCATAATTTAGAGATTTTTTTCGGCAGGTTTACGTGTATAATACATTAATATTAAACTACGTATTAATAAAGAAATATTGTTGTTTTATCAAGTCGTAAATACCGTGCGAAGCAGAGGCTGGCACTAGTAAACATAAAACATTTTACACTACGTGTCGCGTTTGCGATCATTTGATGATTATTGAATTTCTGATTCCAGGCTTTCTTTCGATTAACCTTCATGACGCATTTTCAGCTTTGCCTCTGATCGACGCAGGAAATGCCAGCGGCCTTGAGTGTATAGCTTACGTGTTCTGTGTTGAGCTCACGCAACGCGTCGCACGTCCACCCAGTAATGACTCGCCCCGGAGCGCTGTTCCAAATTAGACGCATTATTAATTTATTATTCACTAACTGTCTCCGCGATTTCGTTCGCGTGGCAGTCGTAAGATACACAATAGGTATACTGTAAAACTTATTTATAAAAAAAAACCTCCGACTTCAAAAAAAAAATACTACAGAGTGAAAAATAACTTTAATTTCGGAAGTCGGTGTCTTTGGTTTAGTATTTTCTTTGTTTGCCCCCGACTTCCAAATTAAAGTTATTTTTAACTTTGTAGGGTTTTTTTGGAAATCGGTTGTTTTTTTTTATAAATAAGTTTTTATTTTCAACTTTTTGGTTGTGGACCTACCTCACCCAAATTCGTATAACTACCACTACTTGCTAAGTAAATAACAGTAACAGGAAGTTATTATAACATCATCAACATGCACTAAATGGAGAAAAGTACGTATTATTAAAGCTAACTCTAAAACCACTCATCAGAATTTGGCCAAATCGATATGCGACCACAGAAGTATACCTTTTCAAATAAAAACTTTGCAAAAAGGCAAATATATGTCGCGCTTTATGGTGTCAGAAGTTTGGAAGGCGTAGTTTTATCAGGTTCGGACGCCGGCGCCAACAAATTATGAAATCAACCATGCGACGACAGATCGTTGACGAAATCTGTCTTCTGACAATCAAGGCCACATATAGGCGCAATTTGAAGCATATTACCATTAAAATCATTTGTAGCCAAAGTGCAGCTCATGACAATTCCAATAAGCCCAAACACGGCTAGGATACATTGTTGTATTACGGAGTTCCGGTGCTTACCTTTCGGCTTCATCATTAGATCAGTTCGATGGTACCATTTTCATTAGAATCATTTATTTAAATTTGCTTCGTCATAGTCGCTAAACTATCTTAATCGAGATATCTAATCTCCACCCATGAAATACTTATCATTTAGGAGTTCCCGAAGCCATCTTTGGTCTTTTTCGACAGTTTCACTTCACTAAATGATACTTTCTGAAAGCAAATGCTGGACTTGTTGATGAAAATACCAAAATCACTATGTGTTTGCTTATAACATTTGAGGAGTTCCGTCAATTCCATATGGATTCTATAATCAGAACTGGATTTTGATAAAAAGGGACCAATCTGGAAGTATGTCCTTTCAAATAAAAAAAGAATTTTCCAAATCGGTTTACGGAGTACTGCGGTAACAAACATTAAAAAAAACACAACCGTATTGATAACCTCATTCTTTTTTGAAGTCGGTTAAAAATAATAGCCACATTTTAACAAAACTCTCTCGTCCCCCGATCCGTCGCGTTGCATCGCCTTACTTCGTTTTCGCTTAGTGTTCTTTCTGACTTTTCTTTTTGCTCGGTTTCTAAGGGTCATAGCGTTATGTTAAATAGCCAATAACTATCCTCGAGAATTGGGCTACCAGATGCAGAAATAATTTTTCAAATCCGACTTTTTGTTCACAATTTCAGGGTTTTAAATTTTTTGCGCGGAAGCCTAATTATTTTTAATTTAGTAAAAAAGTTATTATTTTCACATTACAAACAGACACTTCAATTTTATTTATTTCTATAGATAAAACAAAAGGTATTTACCCATATTAAAACACGTATAAGTACTAAAAGATAAATAATTAAATTATCTTTAACATGGGGAAGGTTTCATAATAATACGCTTGATAGTTTTTGCGTAATTCTCAGTTTTTTATCCGCGTTAGACATAATTTTAGAAATGAATTTTATTAAGCTATATAATATAAACATAATCTAAAATATTAACATAAGTTATTAAGAAAATATTTTTCCAAATCATTAACACTACTCGTTTAGAGGTGATTTTCAGTTTAAAATCATTAAAAGTCGGTTATCGCCTTAAGGCCGGCCACACACAGTCGGAATTCCGAATCGGAATTCAAGCAAATCCATTCATAATCTAATTCAAAATTTTTTCCGATTCAAAATTCCGCATGGTAGTCTGTGCGTCATTTTGTATGGATTTGCTGCCTTCAAAATTCCGAATCGATATTTTGAAACGGAATTCCGTTACGAAAACCCGACATAAACCTTGGTTTTCTAATTATCAAGTCTCAATTGTTGTTCTCACTAATAAGCTTTTGGCTGTAACTATCACAAATGTCATGTATTTAGTCAAATAATCCAGATTTTTTGCCGTTTTCGTGTAAAAAGTAAATTTAGTTTTACTGGCGATACATCTGGCACGCGGGCCCTGTCTTCCTTGATTTACATAAGTGCTTTGTTTCAGTAAATATATTTAGGCACGACTTGCGTCTATAATGCAGATATTATGGTGAGTAGGTATTTTCCGTAATGTTTCTGTGGAATGTAGATAGCAGTTTTCTTAGCTTGCGTTTTTAGAACGAAGTTCTTTAACGCGGATTGCGGTAGGAGTTGACTGGTAGAAACCGTCACATTAAGAAAAAGTGTTAGGGCGACACACGATGCATTGCGGCGCTGCACCGCAAAGATATCGCCGCATTGGGGGTCACACGAGCTACGCCGCAGCGGCGCCGCACCGCAAAGATTTCTTTCCCTTTCTTCTGCCGCACAAAGAACTGAGCGGCTCCGGCGTCGCAACGCGTACACCCCTCCCCGCCTCGTCTCGCGGGTTGCAAGTCCGATGATACGTGCGGTGCGACGCCGGAACGCACCGTGTGGTATACCATGGATATTTGTATTTAGGACGCCGCAGCGACACCGTTCCGGCGCCGCGCCACCCCTCCGCAACGCATCGTGTGTATAGGCCCTTATGGCGTCATGCGGCTTTCTCTCTCGCTCTCTGTCTCTTTCTATTATATAAGAGTGCGTACATCTGTGCGGAACTTCGTTCCTGCCGCGACAAACTCTTTTATGTCCCAAATGTTTTTCTCGCTCCGTTGCCAAGGTTGATTTCCTTAATTGTACCTATTAAAGTATCTCTATTATTAAAATATTATATCTACATAACTGGCAAAGGTATCGGGTCTGCCTTTTGACTGTGAGATTCTTGAAAACAGTTTCATCGTTGATTTCATAAAGCGATAATTATTTACTTAACGATTTTATTTAATTTACTTTTAAACTTGATTTTATGTAATAATGCTTATTTTTTTTTGCTTTTAGCTATTAATTTTAAGCAATATAGTTTTAAGGCTCCTTCAAACAGGCGCGACTCGCGACGCGAATCGCGCGTGACACAAAGGCGCCGCTCGTCGCGCGACACGCGGTGCCTTTGTGCCGTCGCGTGTCGCGCCTGTTTGCAGGAGCCTTTATACCTTTTCTGCATAAAATTTGCTTCGTTGTAACCTCACTGAAAGAAGCCACTGACTCCTGAAATACAGGTGCTTTTTAACCTAGCCCTGGAGTCAGGGATTCACATATTTTCAATACTCTGTATTTATGCGAAAGCTAATAAAGAATTTATTATTTATTGTTTATTTACTCAGCTAAAGACAGTCGTGATATAGATCTTTGCACAGCCATAGTGAAACTTTTCCCCACCGAAGCAAAGCAGACATCCTAAAAACATTTCTTAAAGTAATGTAACTCTATGAACTCCACGCTAAGTATGATTACATGTGAACTTTGTCCGGTTTAAAGCAATTTTCTCGTTGGCTTCCCTAACGGTTGTGTAAGGACATAGATTAAGTGAAAATATGAAGCTGTTAAACTCTGAAATCGACCGCTATGAACACATTCTGAATAACTTATATTTATTCAGAACTAGTTTCTGAATAAATATAAGTGTATATCCTATTACACTCGGCAATACTGTAGCTTCCCATTAGTGAAAGAATTTTCAGAATCGGATCAGTAGTTCCGAAGATTATCCCCTACATATAAACTTACAATGAAACAAATTTGACCTCTTTAAAACATTATTATATATTATAATAACATAGATTAAAAATGGCCAAGGTAAAGCCAGCCTTTGAGTCACGGGAAATGTCAACCAGCCATTTGGAGATTTACTTCTGCATACCTAGTTTCTGGGCGTAAGGAACGTTCAACTCACATATGTCACCCGCCATGATCTAACGTCATATCGATGCTTTAGGAATGGTCGATCGGTGGCTCAGAATTATCGATGATTGTGGCTTGAAAAACATAACTTCTACGGAACTAGCACGTTGGTATATAAATCATTGGTTGTTCTTTAATTGACGTTGATCAATGGCAACCAATCGATGCTTGATCGATGCGCGATCGATGGATCGCGTAATAAGCACTTAAATATCGACGACAAATGGTCTTATTGACGTTGGTTAATACCACAATCACCCTACGTCGATTTTTGTTATATCACTATAAGGTTCTCCTCTCTTTGTCGATATACCATGGCACAAAGGAAAGTATATGAGTTTCGCTTCTACACGGTTTTCTTAATCTGTGGTAAGGGTGTTCCTCACAGTTAGCAGAGTTTTAACGCCACCACATTAAGCTGACTTGTACATCCGAACGTGTAGACTTATCCTATTTATTTTCACTCTTTTAACTTTGTTGGGTAAGCGGAATAATAATTTTAAAAGACGTGACGAAAGATGGGCCCTTTTATGTCTCATTAAACGATTAAACTCGAGTGTTTTCTTTAAATCCTTGATGAAACACAAATTGCAGCAAGCTTCAAAGACTGCCAGTTCTCTGGTAAACAGGAAAACTATTAGAATATCAGACTGTTCAAAAAGACTTTAAATACAGTTTCCTACGATTCCACTATCGCTGGACCATTAGCACGATGTCTAAACTTGAGAGTTGTGTGCACAGTGTCGGACATAAGTGGCGTTCTCAAAACGTCTCGTCGGCAGATAACTCCTTTAATCATTGGTGAGAACAATGGACGTACTGTGTACCTACTGCCGAGTCAGTTTGAGTAAACTTCTGGATTCAAAATAACATATTCTTTTTGTATATGTATCTACAGTGTGTTAGGTCAAACGAGGGTCAAACATACTATCAAGGAGTGTAGAACTCATCTCTTCATAATATAAAATAAAGTCGCTTTCCGCGTCTGTCTGTATATCCGCTAACTCCTCCTAAACCACGCAACGGTTTGGATGCGGTTTTCACCATAATTTATAGAATTTATTCCGAAAGGTTTATGTGTATAAAACATTAATATTTAACTTTGATATAGCTCAGAAATTTCGATGTTTTGACATGTCGCCACATCAGTAGATTGCTTGCTCTCGTGTGAAGCAGCGGGCGGGTCGCTAGTGAATTATAAATGATAAATGATTTTATTTCTGTAAGTAGGTTTGTACAAACATTAATACACGTCAATCATATTTTTTTTAAACTAGATGAGGCCGGCGTTTCCCTGTCTGACTACTCTGAGAAGAAAGGGCGAACCAAATTTAGAGGTCACGGGTCACAGTCTCTTTTAAAATCAAGACATAATCTTGGTCAGATCATGTGAAGACTATGTAGATTGGTGTCTGAAAAAAATCCTGCCCAGTCAGAGCACCCATTTGTCAGTAATCGTACAGCTCAACTCAGAACTTACCTAAGGATGATCTGACAATTATCAACTTTTACTTTGGGGCCAAAACTGAACCAACCTCAAGGCGATGCCTAAAGTTACGACACCGATTCGCCAATACGTAATGCTTACAGGCTGTCTGGCAACAGATTTCTAACAATATTAATCAAACTATCTTAAAAAACCACACACGTGCCCAAAAAGGTAGATTTTAAAGCGTATGAGTTATCTACTGAGAAATTAATGGTGAGAGTGGTTGTTTAGGAAACGGCTTGCGTACATAAATAGGCGTTGCTTTGCTTGATGTTGGTGAAAACTGGCATTAAAATTGTAAGTTAGGTAACACTTTAACAATATTGTAATTACTTCGTTATACAATACGTAGTTGCTACGTCATAATATTCGAATTTTAGTGGGAGAACAATTGGTCCAACAGAGTTATTGTGGCCGCAACTGGACTGCACACAATCCGACTGTATAGCTTTGCGGAACTTCGTCGAACACACTCGATATGTTATGTACTATAGTATGTACGATTGTACATTGCAGTAGTGTACAACCATGTCGGTTACTTGTATAGGTACCAATACTACCGCGTACATTAAATGGGTTGTGGAAGTCAAATAAGCAGCCGCTACATGTAAAGTACAGGAGTTAGACCACCACCTCATAAAGCAGAATTATTTTAATCTTACTTGTGTGTGGGAAAGAGATGGAGCTAGACGTCCTGTATAGCTCCATCTCTTTTTCACACTGAAGTAAGATTAAAATAATACTGCTTTAAGAGGTGGTAGTTGGCCCCCTGGTATTGAGTTGCATCCTGTTAGACTGGAAGCCGCCTTCAACATAGTTGGGAAAAGGCTAAGCAGATTGACTATCGTGTACAGTCACGAGCACTGACACCTAAATGCGATTTGCTCGTGAAATAACCATTTAAACTATGATACATATGACATACCTATTACATAATCCTATGGATTCGAAAATACCTTTAAGAATATGTTCGTATCAACACAAAATTTTGTACAATAAAAGAGAAATTCGCTTTTGAATATTTTGCTAAGTATACACATACATAAAATCACACCTTCTTCCCATAAGGGTAGGCAGAAACTACAGAACGCCACCTGCTACGATCCTTACATACTCCTTTTGCCTCGTTTACGTTCATACTCTACTAGTACTGCGCACCTGACCTTTCTGAAGATCATCACCAACAAGATAATAATAAACTAATATAATAATGATAAACGATACATCACTGAGTTAATTACTTAGCCTAATGTGGCCTTAAACGTTAAGCAATTTGAGAAAGTGCATGAGAGGTTTTGGCCTTTCTGTCAAAGTGTTTTTGGAACTGGATCTGTAAATGGAAACGAAACATTTATTAGCACTTTTGTGAATAAAACTTACGATCATCGCCATTATATGCCTTAGAGCGATAGCATACACAATACTTTTAGCACATAGGACCAAATAGGTCCCAACATTTAAGAGCACAGTGCTTTTATATATAGGTATTATTGCTGATCAACGACAAAAACTTTCTCGGAGAACTCAATCACAATCTTTAAAAATAAAACCTCCTTTTTCCGAACGAAGTCGAGCTTTGAACTCTCGAGTCAGCTCGACCCATTCAATCGCTGTACAAAAAAGCGTCTCCAACCAACTTTAATTAAATTCGAAGCAAAAGTTTCGTTATTAGGCGGAAGGGAACCACAAGAATTGATTGTTTTGGGATACTTCCTTTATGTAACGTAATTAGGAGCATTTATTTTGGGAAGGGGTGCTTTTAGGGTTAAAAACAAAATGGCGGTTGTGTCGGGGAAAACTCAAACATTGGAAAATATTTACGTGGAATTATTATTTGAGGAAAATGGCGTGAGGAAAGTTTTGAGAATGAATATAGATGGCTCTAAGAGTAGGGGAAGACCAAAGAAACGATGGATGGACTGTGTGGAAGATGATATGGCTGGAAGAGGGGTCTACCGAGATGACGACTAATAGAGAAGTATGGACTGCCTCGTTGGTCAGGTGCTACTGACGAGCATGAGGTCTTGGGTTCGATTACCAGGTCGGGCAAAGTGTTATTGGGTTTTTCTTTGGGTTTTTAGAATTTCTCAGTAGCGGCCTGGAGTCTAGATTTGTGCCCGGTTGATGGCAAAAGGCTCGCCCCCTATTACATGGGACATAAACTGGTGAAATGTGGGTGTACTATAGATGCATCTCTGCCCAACCCTTCGGAAAAACAAGGTGTGGTGTTGTGTTATGTTAGAGAAGTATGGAAGAAAAAGACGTTAGGATAAGGGAGGAGAACGATTATGATGATGATGATGAGATATAAAAAGAAATGTGAAATTTTTCATAATTGCACCTACCACTGTTTGTCTCTGCATCTCCAAACGGTTGACTGGTAGAAATCGCCTATGACATTAAGTCTTGTATGCTAATGACTTGTGTTTGAAAAACATTCGATAAAAAAAAACCGGCCAAGTGCGTGTGGCCACGCATAATGAAGGGTTCCGTTGTTAGGATGAATTTATCCCAAGAACAAACTTAGTCAATACAAATAATAAAATTGAAGTGTCTGTTTGTAATGTCAAAATAACAACTTTTTACCAAATGCATATGAAACTAACGGTACTTATAACAAAAATGCAATTTTTAAAATTTTTGTCTGTCTGTCTGTCTGTTCCGGCTAATCTCTGAAACGGCTGGACCGATTTTAACGGTACTTTCGCTGGTAGATAGCTGATGTTAAGGCGGGTAACGTAGGCTACTTTTATTTTAGAAAAATAGGGTTCCGCGTAAAAAAATTAAAACCCATAAAATTATGAACAAAAAGTCGGATTTGAAAAATTATTTTTGCATTTTTGGTAGCCCAATTCTCGACGATTGTTATTGGTTATTTAATATCACGCTATGACCCTTAGGAGCCGAGCAAAAAGAAAAAAGTCAGAAAGAACACTAAGCGAAAACGAAGTAATAGCGCGGACAGGCGATGCAACGCGACGGGTCGGGGGACGAGGGAGTTTTATTAAAATGTGGCTGTTATTTTAGTATATTGTGTATCTTACGACTTCCACGCGAACGAAGTCGCGACAGCTAGTACTGAATAAGTAAATAGGTTGGTAGTAATGTATCTTGGGATGAACGCGTCCGGAGAAATACTTCCACCATTCCTGTAGCTGCTACCAAGCAGCGTTATTGTGTTCCTGTTTGAGGGGTATGGGTGTCGTTGTAATTACAGGCATGAGACACACATGAGACAGGCATGAGACACACAGCTTTGTCTCCATGAGGCATGCTACACGCTACGATACACTTCAATCAATCTGCCTAGCCTTTTCCCAGCTATGTTGGAGTCTAATCGGATGCAGCTGGATACCATTGAGCGCTACGATATACTCACACGTAAGTATTATATCTGTCATTAAAAATGCAAAAGGAATATCTTGACATATAGGAACAAATGGCTCCTTTTTAGGGTTCCTTACCTCAAAAGGAAAAAAAACGAAAACCTTATAGGATCACTCGTGTGTCTGTCTGCCTGTCTGTTCGTATGTCACAGCTAGTTTGCTCCGAATCTAATGGATCGATTAAGTTGTGATTTGGTACACATATGAATTTCTGTGACCCAAATACGGACGTGTAATTACGTGAATAAATTAATTATGATTATAATATAATCTTAATAAAAAAAAGTTTTGTAAACTGTATCTTGTGACATATCAAATGAATGGGCTTACTATGAGGGTTTCAAATAGTTTTTTTTAAATAATTTCAAAGTTATTTAAGAAAATAGACGAAACTTGACCATTCCCCCTAATCTCCGAAACTGCTGAGCCTAAAATTTTGGAAAAATACAGAAAAAAGTTCTACCTATACTTAAAAATTACAGGAAAATTTATAAGAAGTCTATGGTCTTAAAATAACACGGTAAATCTCTCAATATTGTGCGCACAAAATTACAATTTTGCAGTTGCAATGTCGGGAGAACATGTTTTTCAACGACAATGCTCTTATTTCTTCTTTTCTTCTTCCCAACTGCGGAACCCTTCATTGTGCGTGGTCCGACACGCACTTAGCCGGCTTTTTAACGTTCTTGTGTGAGTTAAGGCTCCCGCAGACAGGTGTGACGCGACAGCGTGACGCGATTTTGAAATCTTCAAGGAAATTATTCTACCAGAATCGCGTCGCACCGTCGCGTCGCGCCTGTCTGTGGGAGCCTGTATGGGCCTAGCCTAGGGGCATTGATCGCCTCCACACGTACTCACCGATACTTTAGTACATCCGGTGCACGCTAGGCCAGACAAGCTACGAATCTTGTTATCTGGCTAATCTTTTAGCCGACGTTCCCTGGGACGTAAAAATATCGCGGTTGGATTTCATCGGGCACTAGGTTTTCAAGTCTCGGTGTTGAGCCGAGCATTGAGAATCCAACAGAGTGCATTCCAACGCGTCGATAAAAAACATTGCAAAATACAGTGCGCGAAAAAATATCGTCGCGATATTTTTATGTCCATGCGAACGTGGGCTCAACCATGGCATTAAAATATTTTTCAATTTGAGAAAGAGCAATTACGAGAAAAGGACATATTGAGAAAGGGACATTTTGAGTTATGGACATTTCGAGAAAAGGACATTTGGAGAAAACGACTTTTTGAGAAAAGGACATTATGCGTTGAGTCGTGATTAGGTATTGTTGTTATATATAAACGTCTTTTCTACAGAAACTCGGTAGTTATTTTCAGTAGGCAGTAAAATTGCATGATCTTCCTTAGATGCTACATTATTTTTATTAGAAACTAGCTGACCCGAACGACGTTGTCCTGCCCTTTCAATAATAATTCATATAAAATTCTCATAGAAAATGCACTTTCAGTTTTCCCGAATTTCCCAATTTTTAATTTTCCCGGCAACTCTTAAAGTGTTTATTTCCGTAAGAACCTAATTCGGACTATTACGAACATTTTAAAACAAAAATTTGTCAAATCGCTCCAGCCGTTCTGAAGTGATGCGCTTACCAACGAACAGCATTTATTTTTTATTACATAGATGTTAATCTACGTAAATGATTGAGAGTATTGTTGTCGTGCTATTTATTTTCTGTTATGACCCTTTATCGGAATATTATTCGCTAGCACAAACATTACCGGGAAAGCCGATACTTACCCGGACATTGCACTAAAATTACAAAGGATTCGAAAAATATTCTACATATTATAATTAAAAATATTTTAGGGCCCACTTTGTTTCTGATATACATAAATGACCTTTGTAATCTAAAGCTAAAGCATGGCACAATAATATCTTATGCTGATGACACTGCCCTTCTTTTTTCGGCTGAATCGGAACATGATGTCTACAAGCTCGCGCGAGACGGCTTTAGTGTTGTAAATAAATGGCTTCAGCTTAACTCACTAACTCTAAATGCAGACAAGACCAATTATATAAAGTTTTCGATGCGCAAACCAACTTCTAATATTCCTTTGACGTTGTATGCTCATTGCAGTACCTGCAGATTGCCCGTTTATGTGTCCCTATATTAATAAGTCGAATAAAATTAAATACTTGGGTGTTATAATTGATGAAACCCTAACGTTCAAACAACATATGGATGCTCTAAATAGTAGAATTCGTAAGCTGATATACGTATTCAAAAAGCTACGATATATTGCAGACCCAATAATAATTAGGCAAGTTTACTTTGCTCTATGTCAGTCAATTTTGACGTACTGCATTACCTCATGGGGTGGAGCATGTAAAACTTTATTACTACCTATCGAAAGAGCGCAAAGAGCGATTCTCAAGGTGTCTACTTGCCGCCCGTTCCTCTTTCCCACTAACCTGCTCTATAAGTCTTGTGAAGTACTAACAGTTCGACAATTATTCATAATGAGCATTGTACTAAAACAACACGCAGCCCTTCGCTACAGCACTGAATTTACTAAAAAGAGACGGAAAGATATTGTTTGCCCCACAAATAGTACAAGACATGCTTTCACAGCCAAATTTCATGTTTTCCTTGGACCCATTACTGTATAACAGACTAAATGCAAAAGCAAACATCTATTCCCTAAATTATGCAAATTGCAAGAAAACTCTCAAGGTAGCTCTTCAAAGTTTGTCCTATGAAGATACAGAGAAGTTGTTAGTAGTATTGAAATAAAGAGTGTTTAGCGTACTATTTATTTTTAATTAGTTCGATAAGTTAGTATGATAAAATTTTAGAAAGTAAGATTTTAGACCTTACTTACATACCTATTAGATGACTATTTTATTTTGTAAAATTACAGTGATTATATCTCAATATTTTTACCTCCTCTCGCCTGAAACACAGGATGTCCTAGTTCAGGCAAATAACACTAGTGAACTTGACATAGATTTAAGCAAAATTGTATTTTCTGTTTTACTTTATAACTTGAATAAATATATTATTGTTATTAAAAATGATTGGCTATTGAAACATCTATTTATCGAACATAACGCTTTAGTGCAGAAAATACGATAAATATACAAAGGAAAATGTTCGGACGAAGCAACATTTTAGTTGTATTTCTTGAAGTATCCGAGTTTCTTTTATTTTCATGCCAGACAATGGCCACACTTCAGTGCGTCAATAAGATATCTTGAAAGTTGCCAGTTTTGTACTTCGTCGTGATGTAGTTCTTGTTAGAAGTCATATAACTTTGATGCTTTGGTGTGTCCGACTTGTCTAGGATGGTGGCAACCAGTGGCGCAGCTACAATTATCATTAGAGGGAAGCCGAAGAAAAAATTGTTCAGTTCTCATATACCCTGACAAAAAACTATAGGTTTTTAATCTTATGATGTATTAAATTGGTATTAAATATAATTAGGTGATGTGATGTGATACACAATTACACACACAGGTGTATCAAATTATTTGGCAATAGTAGTCATTAAGAAGAGTGGTTGCTCCGAGGGGAAGCCGATAGGAATCGGGTTGTATGAAGGCTACGCGCCTGATGGCAACGCGCATCGGTGATGCTAGGTACTGGTATTGCAGATCACAGATGTCTCTATAGACATTTGTTACACCTCCACCACCACCCACCCACCACCTATGCGTCAGTGGTAAGTAAATACTACTAATAAAAATATTTACATGAAGGAAAATAACTTCAAGATCCGACAATGAAAAGTAGTAAAGAGTCGTAAAATCTCCGAGGATACATCTTTAGCCAAAAACTTGTTTTAAGCAAATAAGTCAAAACAAGCAAGAACTGACTGAAGATGTTTGCGAGGCAAGTTTAAAACATATTTCCTACTTTGTTTGCCGTATTTAGCCGCCTGTAAGCTTGCAACTCATAAATATTCGTTACCCTGTGGCCACGAGCTACACGCTTTGGAAGCGTCCTATTTTAAAGCGATCGTCGCGCGAATGCGTCCTCCTTCTTATCTAGTGTCTCACTTCCAATATCTATGTTCTTCACACGCTAAGAATCTTCGTTCTTCTAACAATCTTCTCCTACTCTGTCCTTCTCATACTTCTGACTTTGTTCATTCTTCCTTTCATTTTCAGTCCATTCTTCTTTGGAATGCGCTACCTCTTGACATCAGGATGGCCACCAGTCGGTATGCATTTAAGCGGAGATTGCGGAGTTATTTTCAAAATAAATAGCGTAGTCATCTCAAAACCTCTCTCTCTTGAATTTGTATATAATATATGTATATAATATAGGTATATATTATAGTAAATATGTATGTATGTGTATTATAAGTTTATGACTTATTTATGTACAAATTGTTCCATTTCTAACAGAGCACCTGCCATCTAATCTCTTCACCACCCTTGGTTGACTGGTAGAGAATGCCTAAGGCATTAAGTCCGCCTTTGTACTTTTTTAAGTGTGAAAAGTTTAAATAAATAAATAAATAAATAAATGCGAACGGTTGTATGCTTTTTTTTCGGAACACCGGAAAGCGCCCTCTATCGGCACGACCACGCGTTCAGGTTCACCGAACAAAAAGTTCGACCGATACTATATTTGCGCGACAATTACTTTTAAATAGAACGCGGGGTTAAGTGACATGCGTCTTGCGACAGCGACTGCGGCAAAAACAAATGAAAGAAGTTGTTTAGAGCATGCCCCGAGTAACTGAGCGACTTGTGTACCGCCGCACAGTGGGCCGAAAACTAATCTCAATGGACTTAGCGATACCCGAAAATCGACTATTTTATTTTGGAAAAGTAATATCGTAAACGTGTTCTACTAGTCAATACAAATATTTGTTAAACATGACACTTTTTTGATTAAAAATTTATTTACAAAGTTATACGACATTATTAAAATTTTTGTATGGAGTAGAAAATAAAAAATGGTATAAATGGAAATCCTGAAATTTCCTTAAAGAAATTTTTATAGTATCAATAAATGGGTATTATTAGTAATTTCTGTACAAAATTTTGTATCTCGGAAACCCTCGGAACCGCGCCATTTTGAACTTTCAATATTTTTATTCTTTTAAATGTTTGTACATCGAAGAGGTTAAGAACAATGCGTTTTTTATTCCCAAAATTTTGTAAAATTACTTGTTTTTCACAAGCATTACAATAAACGTGGCCATTTTGTAATTAACACAATGCAGTTTGCATAAAAAATGACGTCATATATTGTTGACTACGTGGTATTTAACGCGTAAACAAAATAATTATGGCCTTATCAATTTACTACGCGACTTCAAGTGCTTTTACGACACGTCATATACCACGGGCCAATCAGAATACAACAGAAGGCAGCTTTAACCAATCACAGCACTCTCACTCGCACCGATCAATCAGTAATCCATCAGTCTTGTTCTTGTCTTTGCAATTAACGGACGTCCTTACTACCATACTTCTGCCATGGAAGGTTTAGTTACTAACCTCGACGTATTTGTGAAATTAAAAGAAAGTGGAAGTGGTTAAAGACAGCAACTGTATGTACAACTTTATGGAGTTAAGTTTAAAGAAAGAACTGAGTGACGAGCAGAAGAAAGTCTTTAAATCGTTTTGTAGCACATACTGTTATAATCTTAACAAAAGGTGGATAAAATCGGGTTCCAAAGGCGCTGATTTTTTAAAATACAACAGTGATTGGCTTGGATCAGATGTAATTTGGCCTGACTTTATTAAAGTGTCTGCTAGCGAACCCATAGCTGGATCATCTCAAGAAGGTATTTTAGCTTCTAGAAATGTTGGAACTTCGACTCAAATTAGTCCCAGAAAACAAATTTCTGATTTAGGACTTTAACAGAAAAAGAGAAGAGTTGATGATTTGGCATCTACTCTTTCTTATGAAGAACAAACGTTAATTTATATGTCTTCATTGAAGGCTCGTGGGTACAATGATGTCGCCGATATATTAGACTACCTCTTAAAGAATCCTGTGAAGGTTAATCAAGTCAAAGATTTTATTTTTTCTGAGAAACAAAACATGATGTCTTCTGAAAAGGCTTTAGGTACCATGCTGTCCTTATAACTGACGAAGTGGCAATATAATACTATGAGAAAATCGGTTCAGGAAGAAGGATTTGATATATTTCCGTCTTATTACTCTATTCAAAAAGCAAAATCCGAATGCTACCCGCCAAAAGAGGATATTGAAATAACAGATATGTCTGCACAGATAAAAATACAGTCTCTTTTAGATAAAACTGTTGAAATACTTACAAAAATTGTCGAAATTGGAGTCGATAAAAATAAATTAGAGTTAATTAGTAAATATGGTTTCGATGGTGCATCAAATCAGTCTAACTATAAACAAAAAAGCGAGACCAATGAGGATGATTCTAGTATATGTATGGGGAGTTTGGTTCCTATAAAACTGATGTGTGGTGAAGAAGTTGTATGGGAAAATGAAACTCCCAATTCAACTTACCTTTGTCGTCCAATATTTTTCAAATTTATTAAAGAGACGCGAGAAACCATCACCAATGAGATGAACAGGTTAGAATCGGAAGCCAATAATTTAAGTGATACTATTGTTAAAGGAAAATCCATATCTCACAAATTGTTTTTCACAATGATTGAAGGAAAAATAACATCAGTACTGAGCGAGACTTCGACACAGAGTTGTGATATATGTAAAGCCACTCCCAAAGAAATGAACGAAATAAATTTGATATCACAAAAAGTACCTAACACTGACATTTATAAATATGGAATTTCGTCACTCCATGCTTGGATCATATTTATGGAGTGCATTTTACATATTTCTTACAGACTTGAGTTTAAGTCTTGGATAGCCAAAGGCGAAAATAGAGTTAAATTGGAAAATAGGAAAAAGGTAATCCAAGAAGCCTTTAAAAATAGATGCGGGTTGCTTATTGATATTGTGAAACAGGGACATGGTACCACTAATGACGGTAACACAGCTCGGAGATTTTTCGCGGACGTGACAACTACTGCTTCTATTACTGGAGTAGACGAAACTCTAATAAGAAAGTTTTCAATCATATTAGAAACAATCTCATCCGGCCTTCCCATAAATACAGACAAATTCAAGGAATTTGCAGATGAGACTATTGCATTATACATTCAACTGTATAAATGGTATTACATGCCTGCGAGCGTGCACAAAATTCTAGTGCATGGTGCAGACATCATTAAAAATCTCGGCCTTATTCCAGTGGGAAATTTGTCTGAGGAAGCAGCCGAATCCAGGAATAAGGATTTCAGAAAGTACCGAGAACACCATTCTAGGAAATTTTGTAGAAGAGCGACCAATGAGGATGTTTTTCACAATTTACTAGTTACATCTGATCCATTCATTTCTACAAAGAGGCCGAAGTTGAGTAGAAAACACAAATCGTTGTCTAAAGAAGCACAAAGTTTGGTGCTCGACCATGATACCGAAGAAGCAGATAAAGAAAATGTTGCTTTTGTTGACGTTGATACTGCATTGAGCGATAGAGAAAGTGACAACGACAGCGATTTAAATACTTTAAACTAAACCGAAATTTATCGTTTACATTTCACTTACTTTTAATTTCAATGTTAGTAGCTTTGTAGTGAATTAGGCCTCCTGGGGACACCACTTTAAAAGAAAACGCATCTGGTTCTTAACCTCTCGGGTGATGTGGAATAAAGAACAAATGAATATTAGGGATAAACGCAAAATAATAAGTCCGAGAACACTTGGGAACATTAACCAAGACTTACATTTCATATAATTAATTTTGTAAACTTCTTTGTTCTGCAACTCTCAAGATATTAAGTTTTCGAACAAGTTCGCCTAACATAAAAGGTTAAAAAAAAGCGTACAACACGAATATGTGCTTCATATTTGCTAAGTCCAAAAAATTAAATTCCAGCCCACTGTGCGCCGTACGAAAACAGCCGATCTATTCTGTAAAAATCTTACCCTGACAACTTAGATGAAGTGAGCTTGAAGTGCAACAACAAGCTCAAGCTCAGGCTCACTATCACATAGATCGGCTGGTGACGAGCGCGCGCATGTCGCTTGACGCAAGTCGCGTCAGTCGAGGCCGTGGACAGGGCCTTAAGGAGAAACTTCTCACGACTCCGATGGTGGGTCGAAAGAGTTTTAAGAAAATGTTCGAACCGAGACTATGCTGCAATGCGATGAAAAAGTTTTTAGGTATTTGAATGTTTTTAGCTGTAAGGTGAGTCGGCGCTTTTTAATGATTAATCGGTGAAAGGAGTCAGGGCTTTTCTTAAGTAGTTTGTTTAAAATGTATTAGGTAAAATTTGGGCTAATAGTACCTTATGAAAAAGAAAGAAAAATAGGTTTATTTGTCACAGAAACAAGTGCATACAAAAATATAATTTAACTGGAACACCTCATCATCTATCTAGCCTTTTCCCAACTATGTTGGGGTCGGCTTCCAGTCTAACCGGATGCAGCTGAATACTGGTATTTTACATGGAGCGACTGCCTATCTGACTTCCACAACCCAGTTAGGTACTGGGTAATACGAAAGCCCTTGGTAAGACTGGTTGTCACTTTCGGGCTTCTGACGACCCGCAACGACTGTCACAGATCCACGAATGACAGCCGGGACCAATTGCTTAATGTGCTCTCCGAGGCATGGAAGGGTCTTGGTAGGTAAAGATGGTCACCCATCCACGGAGCAGTCGCGGTAAGCGTAGCTTAACCTGATCGATGAACCCGTGCGGCTGTTATTACTTACTAAAAAATAAAAATAAATAAATAAAATAGATTTACGAGCACAGAACAGAAATACCTAGTCGGCCGCTGCACATCATGACTGTGACAAGAAAGAAGGCTTCCACTCAGCATGATGCTCCTTATAGGTAAACTTTTTAAAATATGGAAAAGCTAATTGTTTTGAAAGAAATTCATAATAATTATTGAGTTTCCTACCATACCATAGACAACTAGAAATGCTATATGTACTTAAATATTTTTAAGATCACAGAAGAAATACTGCACCTAATTGAAAAACTTAGTTTCCAATTTGCCAGATGTTTAATAAGCTTTGGCAAGCAAAACTCATCACGCAATCTCAACTTAAATAAAGTTAGTTGATTCGAATTACTGTGACCAAGTAATCCTAACTAAATAGTATAAATGCGAAAGTGAGTTTGTTTGTTTGTTAAACTTTCACGCTAAAACGGTTAAACAAATTTGTATGAAATTTGCTACACGGGTAGACCATGACATGGGTTAGGACATAGGTTATTTTTTATCCCAGTAGTACGTTCCCGTGGGATAATTTCTGACGAGTTTAGTTATACAGACTTTGTTCCAGTTCAAATTATAAATACAATGTCATTAAGTTGACCGTCCACTGCTACGATAGAATGTGCACAGAGCTGTTCGCCACGTTAGCTGCGCGATTCATTTGTTTGCTATTTATGCGTAGTGGGGCCGTGGGTTACAGAAGAGGATCCCACCTACACTTTCATACAAAGTAAAGCTACACGTGCGCCGTCCGCAGCTTAGCCATGGGGTGCTGTGGAGCGGTGCCTTTATCATTACAGATGATAATGATGACCGTATACTGTTTGTATTTGCATTTTATTTAAGTTATGCTAAGTTTTGGCAATGATATCTGATCTACATAGTTGGAAGACAAAATGTCTGCTCAAGTGTGTGTCAAAGCTTTGACGATTTTATTTTTTATCTATGGTACTTTAATATTATAAAGAGGTAAGTTTGTTTGTAAGTTTTTAGTCGGGTTTGAATAATTCTTTTCGTATTTGATAGCCCGATTCTTGCGGAAGGTTATAGGCTATTTAATATCACGATATGACCCTTAAGAGCCGAGAAAAATGAGAAAAAGGCAGAAAGAACGCTAAGCGGAAACGAAGTAATAACGCGGGCGGGCGATGCGAATGATGCGATGCGACGGAGTGAGTCGGTGGGACAAGAAACACGCGGATGAAGTCGAGGGCAGAAGCAAGTTTTAAATATTTTATATTCAATAGTACCTACATTTACGCTTCAGTTCTAACCACCTACAACCGTAATGAGATACTCGTTATTATCGAGTTTTAGAGACAGATGACGCTCTACAAAGACAAACTGTTTCTTAAACTCAATGTGCCATATTTCCAACTGCGTGTTGTATAGTTTTTTTGTTTTGTTTATTAATTAAGGAACAAACAAAAGCGTCACATAACCTTAATGGGTTTGTCTGGATGTTGAAATACTTTGATGCAGCATTAATACTAACGTAATATCATTATTTGTGGTTAACACTAGTTTATAAAACATTGTGAGGTAGTTAGTAAATAATGACTAAAAAAGAGTACGAAAACGACGACGCTGACGGTACGCGTCAGGCAGCCCGTCGATGCTAATTACTAATTGAATGAAATTGTAACGGACCGCGACAATCATATTAAGGGCTGATTTTTCAGCCGTCAGATAACTTTTATCTGAGGAATAAATATGGCGGTTTGACACATTTTCTATACAAAAGCTGTTAAAACGTCAAACATATTCTCCAGATAAAAGTTATCTGACGATTGAATAATCAGCCCTAAGTATGTAGTTTTAAAAACGGACCCCGAATGAAACTTATTGGTGATCCCTGCTCTAGCAGATGGGTGTGTTTGTTTAATGACGTGCGAGTGATATTAAACCTAGCGATGGTAAATAAATTACGAGGTTGACTAGCTACAATCTACAAGGAATTCGGGAAGTCAGTAAAAAGAATCACAACAAGATTCCACTGGTACGGAATTAACTTTACGATTCCCCGCTATGTCAAAAACGTTGGCAACCCTTGTTATTGATTTCTCTAAGCTTCATCTCGTCAGTCAAATGATCATGATAATAATTATAATAAGCATCAAATGAGCCAACATTATCGTTATTGCAGCACGTGCCAATTCGCTATTTTCTTAGATATAAGAAAGAATTGTTGTTTATTAAAGTTTTAATAGTTCTATGGCTATTTTCCTGAAGCTTGTTTAGGTGCCTATATTAATCTTCTTAACACTTTGATGTACACTAAACGCCCATAGGCGTTATAATATAACAATACATTTTATTGTTATAATAAAATGAAATCAGTTTTATGTCATGAATTCATTCATTCATTCACTGACATACAACGCACAGCCTAAACCGACGGCCCAAAGTCGAGAACACACATTCGAAATTCCGTTTCGAAAGCAGCAAATCCCTTCATAATCTAGAAAAGTCTAGTAGTCATTTGGTAGTATTATTTGAATAAAGAATCGGAATTCCGACTGTGTGTAGCCGGCCTAAAAGCGTGAAATTTTGCACAAGAGGACCCCAACTAGTTGAAGATCGCGGTAAGCCTTTGGGTGTGAGTAGGTCAGGACCAGTTCTACTCACATCCAAAGGATTACCGCGATCTTCAACATGAACTCATCCGCTCCTGTAAAAGGAAGTACCTAGTAGTAGAAAGTACTTTGTAACCAACACACATAACATTACATCTTTACCAATAACATTAGACACATATGACAACATCACGGCTGTATTCCCCGCAGGGTTAGGCAGAGGTGTACCTGTACATCCACATTTCGCCAGTTATGTTTAAGCCTCATGAAATAGGGGGCAAGCCTATTGCCATCAAACGGACACAAATCCAGACTCGGAGCTGCTATTGAGAAATGTCACCACCAACCAAAAACATCTTTATATCAGTATTCTGTAGAAATATTACACTGCATAGAATAATTTCGTCAAAAGTAGGGCAAAACTTGGCTAATTCGTGATATGCAGCTATTCGGTGATAGATAATTGTGTTTTATTACCAAGTTACTACTGACTTGATAAATGTACATTTTTCAATCATTATAGTATTTGCCACATTTTTAGATATAAGTTAGCAAAACTTATTTTGTCTACTATATCACAGTAAATTTAAAAAATAGTCTGATCAATGAATCGAATTTTACAAGTAAAAAACAAAACTATCACCGATTACCCAAGTTTTGCCCTACATAAAATGGATTTGAAACTATCCACGTTGCATTCAGTATTTACATTTTGTAGGTCCCAAAGCAATTTTCTTGAAATCACTGCAAAATATCCTCTACGGAATTTAGCAGAAGATTTAGCTTTGAATCCAATACAGAGTTATTATCTGTTGATTTGGATTTAATCTTTTGCTTTCGTAAAAGTTGACAGAAAAGGGGAAATATATATGCGAGGAAATTTACATCTGACAAGTTTGAAAAAAAAAATCCCGTGCACACGATGACCACATCTGTTAGCAAGCGTTAATATAGCGGCCGAGCGCTGCAAGCAATAATAGGCCTTACGGTGTATAGATGTTCATTTCTCCCATGGTTTATGATGTGCCTGTTATTACATCTTCTAACCAGAACACAGCAAAGCTTAAGCCGCTTTAATAGGTAGTGGTAAAGTACCATCACAGATAGAACCTGGATGAGGCTGGCACAGGAGCGTGGGGACTGGCACAAGAAAATAGAAGCCTATGCTCAGCAGTGGGTGAAGTCAGGCCATACAGCATAAACAGCCTATATTGTTCTCACTGCTGGAATACAGGCCTCCTCTCTGTGAGAGGAGTGGGCCGTAATCCACCACGCAGTCCCAGTGCGGGTTGGTAGATGTCACATGTCTTCGAATTTTTGGTTCTAGGGCATGCCGGATTCCTCACGATGTTTGAGTAGTGGTGATGAAAATATGTACACAAATTGCCTGCCTGGGTTCGAACTTATGACCTACAGCACGTAAGTCACGGCCGTTACCACTGAGCCACCACTGCTCTCTGCAAGTCGGGTCGTGGCTAATGATAATGATGGTGATAGTAACCTCTTCTAAAAGCGCTCTTTCACAAAGAACTCTACTAGGTACTGAACTATCTACCTAAAATTAATGATAAGTTTAAACTTCAAAACAATGCTTTAATGCAACTACATACATCACGTTGTCCAACCACAAGTCTACTTATTCAAATTATGCAACTTCCGAAGTTCCGACGTCCATTTCTCAATGAATCTTTGATATTCATAAGCGCCATTGTACGGTAAAAGTTTCCGAAGTAACTATCATACTTCTTCAACAGATGATTTGGTTTTCCAAACGGGAGATTACAAGTCGTACTTAACATTATGAATGAGATTTGTATGTTTGTTGCACTTAACGGCTTTAACGGCTCAACGAATTTGTATGAAATCTGGCATACTAGTCTATATTAAAAAAAATAGATGTGTGTATGTATGTATGTGTGTATTTTACCTATGGAATCCAAACGGTTAGAGCGATATTTTAGCATTTTAACCTTTTGAACGCCAGAGCATAAACGCGCGTGCCCTCAACGCCAAGCCACACTTTTTAAACGTTTAATTTCTCTTTTTGTCATCAAATTTCTCTATATCCATGGTATAATTTAATTCGTTTCAAGCAATTAAATATGGACAAGAGCTTAAATATTTAAGGTATACAAATAAAAACACACAAAAGTAATGATTTAATTGTTTATTTCGTGATAAAGTGCACCGCATTTTTTGTCACATATTTGTGTCGTGGGTGTACAGGGCACGCGCTTGCTTGTCACGTATATGTGACAATGGCGTTCAAAAGGTTAACGGTTAGATGAATTTTTAGGAAATCTTCAGATTAGCCCAGAAGGTGAGCTTGTGAAGTTTGGTAGCGATCGGATCAACAGATTTTTTTTTTTGGATTTTTGGTAATTTTCTGTCATATTTTTTCTGAATAGTCGCCTAAAAGTACTAGGCTTGCATGAATTGAAGATAGTATTTCAATCATCCACCACAAGTCGTCTGGCTATAGATAATAAATAATTAGTGCTACCCGTGCGAAGCCGGGGCGTCGCTAGTAGACGACTATAAAATTGATTAAAATATACGATAGTTTTTTATCCCGGCACACAGATGAGGCCTGTGTCCCAGCAGTGGGAACATTATAGGCTGAGTATGCTTAGTACGTTCCCCGGGATAAAAAGTATCCTGTCTACGGGGACGAAGTCCCGGGCAAAAGTGAGTATTTAATAAATATCTTCGTTCTTCAGTAGAAATGGTGAATGAGAAAAGTTTTCAAATAATGAGCAACATGGTCGAAGCTCAGTCGCTAGTGATGGGAAAATATTGCGCGGGATATTAGTTTGTTTGGATTATGGAGCTTATAGTGTTGTTTCTTGTTTATTTGCAGATTATCTATCGGTGACTGTGGCAGAAGCAAATGAAAGTTTTATAACGTGGTGGATGGATATTATAAATGTAGTTGTATAGAATGCATTTTTTTTGTGAATGAGATAGCTTTTATTTCACAATTTTTGTAGGGGACCATACATGAAATCGCGAAAAAAAATCAGCTGTTCCCAACATTTATGTTCGCGTATAACTCGTCAAAATGTAGGGAACAGCTGGCCATAGTAAAAGTTGTTCACTCCTATTTCTGGAATAAAAGCATTCATTCAACGGTCAGCATTTTTAAGTTTGTTTATCATTAGTATACTGCTTACTGACAGAATTATCTTCACTCTGACGCTTATCCACAGCTGTTAGAGCTTGGCAAACTTATTTTTTACTACCAGTGCTAATGTATTAAGGAGTGTTGGTGTGTTGTGTGGAGGAGAATAAGGAACTAGCTTTTGCCCGCGGCTTCGACCGCGTGAATGTCGGAAAATATTCCACGGGAACGTACTACCGGGATTAAAAGTACCCTATGTTCCGTAATACTCTATTGGTTTACGCGGCGCACGCCAGAAAGCTCCCAATCAGCATGATTTTTTCCGATATCTTCAACAATCATCATATCATCAGATTTCAGCTAATTTATACAAAACCTTAATGAACTATACACTTAAATCTTCCTTATGAATCACTCCGTCCATAGTGAAAACCGGAAGAAAATCTGTTCGGTGGTTTTTGAGTTTATCGCGTTCAGACAAACAGACGCGGCGGGAGGACTTTCTTTATTTGACCGAGTGTGCCGATTTAAATACAAACTTATTTATAAAAAAAAAAACAACCGACTTCCAATAGAGCAGTACAAAGTGAAAAATAATTTTAATTTTGGAAGTTGGTGTCTTTGGTTTAGTATTTTCGTTTTTTGCCACCGACTTCGACACCTATTTCCTACCAAAAGCATACATTTAAATTTTCATATCCCTAACTTAACAAAAGCTGAGTTTCCCATACAAACTTTCAGCCCTATATCACCCCCTGTAGAATTATTTTTGAGACAAAAAGTAGTCTATGTCCTTACCCAGGATGCCATCTATCTCCTCGCCAAATTTTACCGAAATCGGTTCGGTGGTTTAGCCGCGAAAAGGTAACATTCAGACAGACAGAGTTACTTTCAAATTTATAATATTAGTGTGGATGTAAGGTAGCAAATGGCATTCTGTAGTTTCTGCCTACCCCCCTTATGTATGATATTGTATTATTCTATCTAAACAATAGGCTAGTAAAATACCAAGTCGATATTAGCGTCGTAATAAATGTAACTCATTTGTGCAGTAACATGTGGGATTTAAACCGCAGTAGTGCAGTTTTCAAATAAATGAATTACGCCGACGCGGCGTCGACTCAGCCAACGAAACATTAGCACTGGGCTGGCACGTTATTGGTGGTTATTGTTTTGTTTTAAATTATTGCTTTTGTTTCTATGTGATATTAGTCAGGGTTATTGATAAAATTGTTGCTGACACATTTAGTTAATACTAGGCCGTGAAGAAGACGGATGAAAAAAGATTGCATGCCGCGGAGATGAGAATGTTGAGATGAATGTGTGGAGTAACGAACATGAATAAAGTAAAAAATGAGCATTTTTTACTTTATCCATTTTCACTACAGACAAGTTGGACAGAAAAGTTGAAAGGAAATCGTTTGGTTTGGTATAGACATGTAAAGAGGAGGGAGGAAACGCATGTGACTAAAAGAGTGATGAATATAAATGTTGATGGATGGAGAGGGAGAGGAAGGCCAAAGAAAAGATGGATGGATTGTGTGAGGAATGATATGAAAGAAAAGGGAGTGAATGATAGCGTGACTTTTGACAGGGGAAAATGGAAAGAGAGAACGTGTTGCGCCGACCCCAAATAACATGGGACAAGGGCAGGAAGATGATGAAAAGAATAACGACAATTGGAATAGCATTCATCGTGTTTCGCTGCTCTACGTGCTTCCAATAAATCGCTTATTCATAGTCAAATGAAGTTTAGGTAGGTAATTATTGCAAACTAAACAACGTGTTTCTGGATGTACGACATTAAATGATAACGAGCACAGTACTAATCCATTGAAACATTTTAAAAAACGAATATTAGTAGTTAATGGAAAATTAAAAAACTGCAGTTTTTAAACAAAATAAATAGTAGAATCAACTGCATAAAAAGTAAACACGCTCTAGCTACGCAAAGTCACTGACCAACGGTGCGGTGCGGGGTGCGGGGCGCGGTGGCGGCAATGTTTACCTATTATTACGGACTCAGATCTACATCATGTTGAAAAATAAGAAAATGAAAAATAATTCCCTGTGGCTAAAGTATTCATTGGATTTGATTGATTTTTTGTATACGGGCAAAGAACATGATTCTCTTTATGTGGTTTATAGGAATGTCAATCGTCCTGTTACACGTGGTATAGGTAAGCCTTGACATATTATGTAGACCATAAGAACAATAATCAACAATTCTTCTTTATTTTTTTTTCGTTAAAAGAAAAAAAAAAATTGTTCTTATCTATCAAAACATCATTAGGTACGCTATTTGGACAAAGGCTGTTCCAAGCGTTAATAACACCGTCTGTTCAGTAACTGTAATTATTAGAAAAACCCAATATAAAAATCAGTGTGCCTCAACCCTTGCAAGCACTAGCAAGTCCCACATTGAAAGAATCGTTTCAGGTTAATTAGCAGGCAGGCGGGCTGGCCTCACGTTTTTAATGAGTCTCGATTTATCAGGCTCCCCTTTGTTTCCTCAGTAATTACCAGCGATTGCGATCGGTCAGCAGAGAGGCTTGGCCAATAAAACTTTATCGCTTTATTACTGTTTTTTTAAAGGTCGTGTGTTCCAGTAAAAGGTTATTTTAACACGATTTTATGATGATTTTATGATGGTTTTTTGATGTTATATGAGGGTTTTCCTAAATTACGTGATTTTGATCAAATTCACAAGGAGTAATGAGTTTTTTTGCAGGCAGTAGGTAATTTAGTGATATACAGGGTCAAATTAAAGCTAGCGAAACTCCACAAAAGTGATGGGTAATCGATTTCTAAATATAATAACAATATACAGCTGCGGTGGTTAACCCAAAAAAAAATGTTTTTTTTTTTAGTTTTTTCATATTTATACTTATTGATATCCATCACGTCTGCAGAGTTTCGCTAGCCACTTTAATTTGACCCTATAGATCCAGCATCGTGAGTAGAGGACACTGACAGAATAGTAGAAAAGAACTGGAAAATACTGTCCAGAATGGGTAAGCAAAGGAGGGGAAAATTATGACAGCGGCTTGAAAGATAAGACGATTTTTTTTGGGTTTTTCTTTAAAAAGAAAATTTTCTGAAAATAGAGATAGTTATCAGTTATCTAGAAATTAAATAGGTATTCCCGTTAGAATAAAATTTACCTATTTCGTAAATTACTGAGAATGAGAACCTTCACAAATATGTGTACTTCGGAGAGTGTGCGCAGGAGCTCCACGACCTGATCCTACCATTGCCCTTTTACTACCGGACTACCAGACCTACTGCAGAGTACCACCCGCACTTGGTTGATATCCCGACCAGTCGTACTCAGCGCTTCTCCTCCACATTTATTATGCGCACAGCCAAAGTGTGGAACTCTCTGCCAGCGTCTGTGTTCCCTTCCACATATAACCCGTCTGCCTTCAAATCAAGAGTGAACAGGCATCTTCTGGGCACGCTCGTTCCATCATAGATCTCATCCATCGCTTTCCGTCAGGCGTGATCGTTGATCGAGGTCAAGCGCTGGTCCATTCTGCGGTAACAAAAAAAAAAAATACGAAAGACGATGACCATTCCATCATTATTCCATCTCGACTGACCCAAGCTTACACCAACTGAAAGACCCCGATAAAAAAGATAATATACCTATTATCTAACAAAATAACACACGACTGACAGTTATTTACATTCTACCCCGAACTAGAATACCCAATTTCTTGTAACCGCAGTATATTCTGATTTATGAGCGAGTCTTCATGAAGATAAATTTGGATATGTATGTACACAAAAATACTGAAAAATGAATATTTATAGCATCATTTGTTCTTTGTTTATACCGACGTTGTCTGATGCTTTGCGTTACGTAGATATTCAAATAGTCTGTGATCACGCATTTTTATTTTCGTCATCAAATGAGAAATGTGACTACGTTTCAGTGATCTCTAAGGTATGATGTTTCTCGTGGGGTTTGATGGGTTATTTTAAGCTTTATGTTTTTTGGATTTTACGACATTAAATTGGTAATCTTAGCAATGAAGATTACTCCTTGTCCGAGACCTATCCATGTCTCGGCTTAGTAATAAACTAGAAAAACGCACTGATTACTACAAAGCAACTGAGTACTAGCTTCTGCCCGGGACACCGCGTGCGCTCCTCCCGCCCGCGCTGTGACGTCGTTTTCGCTTAGCGTTATTTCTGCCATTTTATCTATTTGCTCGGCTCCTAAAGGTGCACGGTCAAGCGTCAAGGTCATAGCGTGATGTGAATTTTTATTTTGTACTTTGGAACTGCTTTAATACTGACACAAACTCCTCATACCTTTCTACACCACAAAACTCAATCCTTAAAATACAGTCTACATAAGCTGCATGATTAAGGAAGATCAAACCATCTTGCTTGATAACGTCACACGCAAACTTCCAGTTTCATCCTTTGATCCAAATCTCAAGTAAATTGGCATAGGAGTGGAAGTTACAAAACTCAGAGTCTAAACAGCTGTTACTTTTGTTTTTCTTTCACCACCAGCAAATATATTTAATCAAATAGAAATCTACGACTTTCGAAGTCTTTGGCAAAGAACAGAAGTCGACGATGTAAAGAGTATTCCAAGTAATATAAAACTTTTGAGACGAGGAGAAAAAATTGGGAGTTTTGTTGGCACTAAAACTCTTACTAAATCGGACTTCTATATATCTGGTGCTTGAACCAATGCTTCTTTTATTTTATTGTCTTTACTTTCGTCTTGTTTTTGTCTGCTTTGTTTATGTTCATTATGTTTTATTATTGCAGGTACTAGCTGTGCCCCGCGACTTCGTTCGCGTGGAAGTCGTAAGATACACAATATACTAAACTAACAGCCACATTTTAATAAAACTCCTTCGTTCGTCCTTCGACCAGGTACGTTGCTTCGCCCGCCCGCGCTATTACTTCGTTTTATTTATTTATTTAAACTTTTCACACTTAAAAAAGTACAAAGGCGGACTTAATGCCTTAGGCATTAAGGCATGCCTTCGTTTTCGCTTAGCGTTCTTTCTGACTTTTTTTCTTTTTGCTCGGCTCCTAAGGGTCGTAGCGTGACATATTCCTCGAGAATTGGGCTACCAAATGCAAAAAGATTTTTTCAAATCTGACTGGTAGTTCTAGAGAGCTTCTTATTTTTGTTCACAATTTCATGGGTTTTAATGTTTTTGCGCGAAACCCAAAATACGCGAAATAATTATATTTTTCTAAAATACGAGTAACCTACGTTACTCCTTATAACACCAGCTATCTGCCAGTGAACATCCGGTCAAAATCGGTCCAGCCGTTTCGGAGATTAGCCGGAACAAACAGACAGATAGACTGATAGACTGACAGACTGACAGACTGACAGACTGACAGACTGACAGACTGACAGACTGACAGACTGACAGACTGACAGACTGACAGACAGACTGACAGACTGACAGACTGACAGACTGACAGACTGACAGACTGACAGACTGACAGACTGACAGACTGACAGACTGACAGACTGACAGACAGACTGACAGACAGACAGACTGACATACAGACAGACTGACATACGGACAGAAAGACCGACAGACAGACTGACAGACAGACTGACAGACTGACAGACAGACTGACAGACAGACAGACAGACAGACTGACAGACAGACTGACAGACAGACTGACAGACAGACAGACTGACAGACAGACTGACAGACTGACAGACAGACTGACAGACTGACAGACTGACAGACTGACAGACTGACAGACTGACAGACTGACAGACTGACAGACTGACAGACTGACAGACTGACAGACTGACAGACTGACAGACTGACAGACTGACAGACTGACAGACTGACAGACTGACAGACTGACAGACTGACAGACTGACAGACTGACAGACTGACAGACAGACTGACAGACTGACAGACAGATTGACAGACAGACAGACAAAATATTTTTTTTTGTTATAAGTACCGTATATACTTTCTCAGGCATTTAGTAAAAAGCTGTTATCTTGACATTACAAACAGACACTTCTATTTTATTTATTTGTATAGATCTTGTGAGGCTGTTAGTAGCTATTATTTTATGACTCGTTCATTCAAGCTTGGCTTTTATCAATATCGTAATGTTACAATTTACCTCTAACGTTTTCCTCACCGTTCAGTGTTGCTCGATGTCCAAAATTAGCCCAAGAAATTCAAATTTTCTTGCGTGTTTTGCAATTTGCAGGTCAGTGTCAGGTAGTTACATTTTATAAAATCTAACTTAGAGAGATGTATTGATATTCTTATGGTTATAATTATGTAAATACATATGTGTTATAGTCGCGAATCATATTTTTATCAACATGCAACCTGACACTGACCTGCTAATTGCAAAGACGTAAGAAAATTTGAATGTCGCGAGCTACCTTTGCACATTCACCTGGCTGTATATCATAATTTAACACAAAATTAAACGGATCTACAACATAGCATTACTAATGGGCGAATCCAATAAACTATTTTCAGTAAAAGACAGATTGATGGTAGACAGCATAATTCTATCTGTCCTTATGTCAGGCTGGTAAGATTCTATAATCTCTTAAACTCGTACATTATTGGAATGTTAAAACCATATATACAACGTGTAACATAATTAACGCACAACCTCTTAAGGGGTCATTGTACTCATCATTATGGAAATCGCGAAAAAAAAATCAGCTGCTCCGTACATTTATGTTCGCATAACTCGTCAAAATGTAGGGAACAGCTGATTTTTTTTCGCGATTTCAGGTTTGATCCCATAGTAGAAGTTGTTTATAATGATGAGTACAATGACCCATTAAGAGGTTGTGCGTTATTTATGTTATACCTTGTAGATAGGTTTTTCTATTTATTTATTTTATTATTTACGTACACACAATAAAATATATACAAGTACGACATTATAAGTACTGAGTACAAAGGTAGCTTATTTCTTAAGAAATTTCTTCCAGCAGACCTGCGAAAGGAGAATTGAAAAAGAAATGTAGACAAGTGTGTGAGAACAAGAAGAGAAAAATATGATTTGTTGTCAACGTCTTAAACTAAAATATCAAATCACCAGCATGCCAAAACTGGTGATAGATAGGTTCTTGAGTGGTTCGGCCGTAAATTGGTGAACTCCGAATATCCTGACTTATCTTAGAGTAAAAAAAGTATAACTGGGTCTTAACCCAGTTATCAAAATTTTTAGACTTTAGATAATAGCTTTCATAAAATATTTAACTGCACCCGACGGTTTTATGAGTTCTTTACTAGCCACCTAAATTTATAACTTGCTAATACACTTACGTACTAACTTTATAACTATACCGGTATCAAAGCATAAATAATAAAAAATCTACCGGCACGTCGTCTTTATACCCCGAGTCGGCCATATTTCATCAGATGTGGCCAAATTACGGCTATATTTATAATGTTTGGCCACATCAAAGTGTGTGATCGAGTACCGTCATAAATTATGTTGACGTCACTCCGGTACAAATGGTGAAAAGTAATGGCGACCGGTCCCGAACATTTGCTCTTACCTAGAGGGTCGGGAATTAGGGAAGGTATGTTGTGTATACACAGGGCGTCCCACGGATATGCCACATGGAGGGAAAGTACCTTGAATATTGTAGATGGAACCTTTTACTAAATAACATAGTATCACAAATAAAAGGAAGACCATGAATTATAATATTTGATGTGAAATTTTGGGAGCAAAATAATTAAAAGAGTGCGACTTTGTATTCAACAGGAAGGGACTCATTTTGAGCATTTGATAAATTTATTAATTTTGTATTAAAAATGTTAAAATTCATGGTCTTCCTTTTATTTTTGAGACTATGTTATTTAGCAAAAAATAATCCTTATGATGAAGCCTTTCGATTTCGATCGGTATGATAAAGCTACAGGGTGATTATTTTTCTCGTGTAACGGGTTCGATTTCCGGGTTCAACCATGTAACTATTTAAATATCTATGAATGCAGTTTAAATTATTTTTTAAATTCAAATAATGTCTTCTTTCAGTAAAATGTTCCATCTACAATATTCAAGGTACTTTCCCTCCATGTGGCATATCCATGGGACGCCCTGTATATATAGGTATATGGGTATGATGGCACAGCCAGTGGCGCCATCTAGTTTTGTTACGAAGATACTGGAATCACCGAAAAGGTCGGATAAGAGTGACGACTGGCTGGCGGGCTGGTGACAGTCACTCTAGCAGAGCGTCGCATCGATGGTTGCGTGGCGGCTGTCTTCTGATGACAGAAGAGAAGATGTCGGGAAGCCGCTGTCGTACCACTTCCACGACAAACTGCTATATTCCTGCACAATCTTGATTATATTGAAGCTACTGAACCAGTAATACGATAACCACATCTGGTAAAGGCTATTCTGCGCCGTTAGGTATACCGGATGATTTTTTTTACCGTCTCAAAATGTTTACTGGGTGATCTACCCATGAATATGAACAACTTTCACTATGGGACCAACTCTGAAATCACGAAAAAAAAATCAGCTGATTCATACATTTTGGTCGACTAGGTATTGAACTTTTGTATGAATCAGCTGATTTTTTTTTCGTGATTTCAGAGTTGGTCCCATAGTAAAAGTTGTTCGTATTCATGGGTAGAACACACTGTAAAAATTTCGAGACGGTAAAAAAAATCATCTGGTATAGTATGACATTTGTATTTTTGCTTCTTCTATTGTCTTTATCAGTGAAAAGTTTTATTTAGGTACTGATATTTACTCCTTCGCTGGTCTTTCTGCTTGGGGTTACAAGATAGTTGAATAATTACTTCGGAACTCGTCGAACTTCTTTGTCTCGGCACTGTTGATTATTGCTTTTAGTAGTGGCACTGGTAGTTAGTGTGATCCCAGTATACTACTATTGTCATAGACTAGCAACGCCCCGCGGTTTCACCCGCATAAGTCTCGATCCCGTAGGGGTATCGATATTAAAAAGTATCCTATATGTTAATCCAGGCTATAAACTAATTGTGTGACAAATTTCATCCAAATCCGTTCAGTATTTTTTGCGTGAAAGAGTAACAAACATCCATCCTCACAAACTTTCGCGTTTATAATATTTGTAAATGTTTCGGCGGTTGTTACTTAATCACGCAAAAACAGCTGAAAGGATTTGGGTGGGCACACAGATAGTTTGTAACCTGGATTAATATACATATAATACTTATCCCGGTAAATGACATAGCTTAACGCCTGGATCCAATTCTGAAGTCCACGAAGATGAAGTCACGGGCAGAAGCTAGTACTCCATATCTATATCGCTATCAGAACATAAAATCTCGTCCAAAACTTTCAATTAATTTCCCAAATCGTTCTTCATCGAATACTCGGAAAAACTTCAGTTGCTAGCCTTTCATTACTTGATTGGACCGCAGTTGAGAGTCAACAAAGTAAACGTCGTGGAATCGATACCAAATTAAAGTAAACATTTGCTAGGATTGTAGGTGCAGCAAACAAGATGTCACAAAATGTATTTGTAAACGATCGTGTCTGAGTAAATATGTGTGGAGAATGCTTGTATTGGCAAATAGGATTTTATGAGTGTTACTTTGTGTAAAATATTGATATTGAATACATAAATGTTGTGAATATGAAAATGTCAAGAAGTAAGAACTAAGTACCTTCATGGCAACGCCGCCAGTTGGTTGGGTACATTAGTAGTCGCTCGGGTACATTAGCAGTCGCTCGGGTACATTAGCAGTCGCTTGGATACATTAGCAGTCGCATGGGTACATTAGCAGTCGCTCGGGTACATTAGCAGTCGCTCGGGTACATTAGCAGTCGCTCGGGTACATTAGTAGTCGCTCGGGTACATTAGCAGTTTCTCGGGTACATTAGTAGTCGCTCGGGTACATTAGCAGTCGCTCGGGTACATTAGCAGTCGCTCGGGTACATTAGCAGTCGCTGGGGTACATTAGCAGTCGCTCGGGTACATTAGCAGTCGCTCGGGTACATTAGCAGTCGCTCGGGTACATTAGCAGTCGCTGGGGTACATTAGCAGTCGCTCGGGTACATTAGCAGTCGCTGGGGTACATTAGCAGTCGCTCGGGTACATTAGCAGCCGCATGGGTACATTAGCAATCGCTCGGGTACATTAGCAGTCGCTCGGGTACATTAGCAGTCGCTCGGGTACATTAGCAGTCGCTCGGGTACATTAGCAGTCGCTCGGGTACATTAGCAGTCGCTTGGATACATTAGCAATCGCTTGGATACAATAGTTGGGTTCTTTTATTTTAATTTTAATAGTTTGTTAAATATTTTAGTACCTGTATGAAGTTTATAGAATCAAGATGAATGAGACTAAATAAACCTGAATAGAAATCCATAAAAGCAGGAACATTATGAACATGTAAAATATAATGTGAACCGTGTTGTACCGTGTGTACCTTCAAGTGACATGATATTATGAGAAACAATTTCCATTGTTGCCGACCACTAGCCGGTTGATCGACAGCTGAGGGGACAAACACGATGGAGAAAGGATATAACTAAAAATTCCCTAAAAATGCACTGCAGTCAAAAATCTCGAAGTATTTCTAGTGTTCACACTTGATTACCTTTATCTACACGTGGTGTCTACAGGTTTTCTCCCAAAGTCTCAACATATTGCAGAACAAATTATTAAGCTTCTCTTTTTACACAATCTTGCGTCCATGTCTTTCCGGCAATTTTATTTTGCTCAGGACAACATTTCGCTGTCGTGAATAGAGCAAATATTTAGGATAGTGTGTCTATAGTTTCTTCTAATACAGGGTCAAATTAAATTGTTAAGCAAACTCCGCAAATGTTTCGATATTTAGACATGATAAACAAAAAAACAGCGGTCGTTAATCCCAACAAAAACATGTGATATATATATATATATACATATATATATATTTATTGTTTAACCCTTTTTAGATATCGGTACCCATTACGTCTCCGGAGTTTCGCTACTTAATTTAATTTGACCCTGTATATCAGAACTAATTAATTCAAGCCGTATGTAAATGAAAACCCATTCATAAACTTAAACAATTTATTGTGTATTGATAGTGGTCCCAAGTTCTCAATGGGAATATTTTACAACAAGACGGAACTTTGTGCCCGAATAAGTACATTAAAGTTTGCAGTATGGTGTTCCCGTACCCTAATCAAATAAGTTTAGTAATGGATGGTATAAAGGAAGTCATTAATTAATGAAATACTGCAAGTGCTATTTCTTGTACAAACATTTTCTTTTTGTCCTTGTAATCTGAGCAGCTAAGCAGCAAGCTCATGCTGTGGTAAAAAAGAATCCAGTCAGCAACGATTGTTGCTGCATTGACTCCCCGGAGAGGCCAGATGTAATTTAGTGCCTATTAAAAGAACTTCAGCTTGATTCTAATAACATTATGTTAAATTGTCTGGACTCTAAAGGAGACACTTACCTATAGAGTGGATCAGTGACCTGAGAGCATTGACAAAGTGACCATCCTATCAGCAATAAGGATGATGAAAAAAACAAAAAAATATTGGATTTCAAGCTAATGTCAATCCTGTTGCAAGTCGTTGCTCTCACCTGAACGCTGGAAGCGCTGATGTGGTCAATGATGACAACGATGGTCGCGAAAATCTGCTGGTAACAAACCACCCAATGAGTGAAGCAGATTGTGGAAAGAGCAGCATCCAACACCTTCCGAATTCGTTAAACTCCAGGAACATTTGCCCCCCGGTCGTGATCTGCAGTGGTCTATATGGAAAGCTCACAATAGATACCCAAGTAGGCCGCTGCAGACACAAGTTCTGATTAGACCATGCCCCTCTTGCTGGAGTGTCCTAAGTGCCCGTTAACCTGCACCCCGGATGACCTAAAGAATGCTACTGATACCGCAACCAACGTGGCCATCTAATGGGCCTAAACAATATGGAAACAACGAAGAAGAGTACCATTGACAGGAAAAGAATCAGAAGCAGAAACCAAGTTACAGGTCTGGTCGTCAGGACAGGACTTATTATCAGCAGTGGACGTCTTTCGACTTAATGGTGATGACGATGATGATGATTTAAAAGCTGATATTGGGCCGTGCTTTAATTCCAAATGTTCCCAAACGCTTTCAAATTAAGATCACAAGGTTCCAATCAGAGTTATGATTTTGTAAACTACCCTCGAGCTCTCTATTTCAGATTAGTATCCCCAATAGTGTAGCAGACTAATCGTTGAGAGAGTTTTAATAATTAGAGTTGCAGTCCTATCCGAAGTAAACTGCATTATACTGATTGCACTGCGCTACAATTAAATTAACTTTGCTGGTCTTTTGACCCGGGATTTAGTTATTTTATTGCTTAAAATGTACTGTTTGGTGTGATATAATAATTTTCTTGGTGTTGCAAGATAAAAAATCAGTTTTTTTTTGTGCCGAATTTCCTCTTTTGAAGTGTCGGGAGAACACGATGATACAGTTCGCTTTCGAGTTGTGTGCAGTTATATGAATGAGGATTTTGTTGACGTTTTACTCAAAACATCGTTCTGGTAATCATAGTTTTTAAGTACTTGCAACACCAAATGTTTAAATAGAGCGTGAAAATATTGTTCCCTGCTTCCAAAAACGGCTTACAATTAAAATTCGCCGAGGTTCTGTATAAAATAATTGACAGCCAAAATATATCATGTTGAACAAAGTAAATGAAAAAGCCCGACTATTGGGAAATGAAAACATTGAAAATATCAATTACATAGGCCTCTGGCGAAAATAAACTGTCCAACTTTATATTGAAAATGTTTTTTTGACAATATACCATCAATTATGAAGAAAAAGTGAATTATTCTCGCGCAGGATATTAATTCACGCAGCAACGGGAAACTGGCATAATTATATTGCCACTTTTTATTTTAATATTATATTTTTTAGAGCACTTTCGGAGCTCGAAATAATTTAATCAAGCGTTAGGGATCGTGTTCTTGTCTATGTTCTTATTTTGGTAAGTCTTACCGAACCAGGCCGCCCTATTTTATTATTAAGTATCTTTATCTGTAGCGTAGACTCTACAGTCTACGCTACAGGTACCTACCTAATTTAAGTAGGTACCTACATACTTTTTTTTTTTTTTTGTGGATGGGAAATCATCAAATGACTTCTCCCGCTCTGGGCGGAGCGGGAGGGCGTGTCAGACTTTTACTGACTAAAACCCACCCGTGTTCCTTCTGTTGCCTGTGCCGGGGCCGCGGTAACTCTTTCGAACATCCCGCAACCCTAGCTGGCATCGGCCCTAGCGGACCCCGTCAACAGAAGGAGGTAATGGCTTGCCATGTACTCTCGCTCCGTACCATGGCCTGGACCAGGGCCGGACGCGAGAGATCGCCGCCGCCGATCACTTCCGCGAGGACACGGCGGTGCTCCGCCCAAGCCGGGCAGACCTCCACCGTATGCTCCACCGTGTCCTCCGGGCGATCTACACAGTGGTGACACCCGGGCGTTTCCTCCCGCCTTATCCGGGACAGGTACCTCACGAAGCACCCGTGTCCGGTGAGGACCTGCGTCAGGCGGAAGGTGAGGACGCCGTGGCGCCTCTCCAGCCACTCCTCAAAGAGGGGACTTATCGCCGCAATTGTGGCGTGCCCAGCGCTGGGTTGCGACAATCGCACTCTCCATGCCGTCATGAGATCCTGTCGGAGCTCTGTCCGCCGTGCCGCGATTTCTCGCGGCAGCGGGGTTACGCCCCGGCGTTTAGCCTCCTCGCGCCACTCCCACATGTGCGCGAGGACTTTTGCCTCCAGATCCCATGGCGGTAATCCGGCAAGGAGGTTTGCCGCCTCCCCGGAGACCGTGCGGTATCCCCGGGCTAACCGGATGGCCATGACCCTCTGGGACGCGTTCAACCGACGGACCGGTCGCCGCCTCACGGAACGCGCCCATACCGGAGCTCCGTAAAGGGCCATGGACCGCACGACCCCCGCGTAGAGCTTCCGGCAGGAGGCGTTTGGACCCCCCAGATTGGGTAGGAGCCGCCTCAAGGCAGCCCCGGCCCGTTCCAGTCTGGGAACCAAACGTCGGAAATGCTCCACGAAATTCCACCGGCTGTCGAGGACGAGTCCCAGGTACTTCATCGTCGACTCGACACCGATGGGAACCCCTCCTACCGTTATTTGGGAACCGGCGCAGTGGTTGATGTTCGCCTGGAGGAGGCGTAATGGGGCCATTATTGGCACTCCATATCAGCCCCCTCCCGAACCCCCTGTGAGGTCCCTGCCGCGGTGGTTGCGGCGGCGCGGCGGCGACAGTGGAGGCGGCAGCGGCGGAGGCGGCAGCGGCGGCGGCGGCAGTGGTGGCGGCTGCGGCGGTGACGATGGTGGCAGAGGGCTTGCTGCCCCTGGGTTTGGCGGGTGGAGCGCAGGCCTTGCTCCCAGCCCGGTGATTGGCCGGCTTGCCAGCTGCCGCACACGCGAAGCAGTGCGGCGCGGCTTTACACGAGCCGGCCTTGTGACCGGGCTGACCACAGCAGAAGCAATGGCCGCTACGGTCCACCTCCGAGGTGCATTTAGCTCCCACGTGGTTGCCCACGTGACAGCGGAAGCACCTAAGAGGTCTGGGTTCCAGCAGTTTCACCTGCGTGGAAACCCAGCCCACCTTGAGCCTTTGGCCCTCCGCGGTTATTTTTCGGGCCACCGCCACGGGGCAGCTCACTGTAACAGTTCGCATCCCCGTGAAGTCAGGACGGATGGTGCCTACCCTAACCTGATCGGCTGAGCACCCTCCAGTCCTAACAACGGCGGCCACCACCTCTCCCTCCGTCGCTGAGTCGTCCAAACCCAGTATGCGCATGTTCGCGCACTTGGTGGGTCTGGACACTCGGGCCTCGTCCGCATTTAGGGACGCCCTAAGCCTCTCGGCCAGAGCGTCAGCGGTCGGGCCGCTGGCCGCACCGGGAACCTCCAGCATCCGGGCCCCAGTCGCAGTGACCCTTATCCGGATGCCATCGGCAACGCCGAGCTCCTCGAGGTTCACCGCCTCCCTCGCCTTGGCAAGCACGTCGCGGTAGGACACGCCCTTCTTCTCCGCTTCCGGCTGTAGTGTGATCACTACAGCTGCGGACCTCGGGGCACGGAGCCTAGCCGCGACGATTCGCTCCTTGCGCCACTGCCGCCTCTTCTTCTTTTTGGCCGCCCTTGCTGCCTTACCCGCCTTCCTCTTCTCCCCGGCTACTTGCCATTCGGCGTCAGCCGGAGGAGATTTAGGAGACGGGGGCGGCCGTTTCGCCGCCGGGGCTGGGGCCCTCGCAGGTTCCTGCACGGCCCCGCCTTTCGCCTGCCCCGTTGATGCAGGCTTGACCGTGGCAGCCGCGGCGGCGGCATACGATGCCGCCTTCCGCTGGCCCGAGGCCGGCTGGCTCGCCGCTAGCGGGGGTCGCAGAACTATGGCCTCCAGGGCGGAAAACCGGTTCCGGAAGGCAGCCAGTTCCTGCCGGACCAGGGCCAGAACCCGGTCCTCAGCAGGCACGGGCCCGACCTGCCCATGCCACGCCTCCCCCTGTGGCACCTCCCGGGGGCCAGCTCCTCGGAGCCTGGCCAGGTCCGCTCGGAGCTCCTCATTCTCCTTTCGGAGAAGCTCCATGGCGGCTGTCAAGCGAGCGACCTCCGCCCGCATCTCTGTCATTCCGTCCGACGGGGGCCTGAGGTGACTGGCCTCCGCTGCCGCCATAATGGAGGCCCTGGCTGCCGCTATGGCCTTGTCTTTAGAGGACTGAGTCCTCTTCAAGGCCACACTCTTGATCGCGGCTGCCACGACCTCTGCGAACCTAACCGTTTGCTCCGAAATGGAGCCGCCAGCGGCGTCCGGCTCACCACCTGCTGACTCCGACCCAGCCGAGACCAGGTACCTACGTACCTAATTAGGTACACCAATGACGTAACCTATGTACAATTTATTCTGGTACATAAATATGTACCAGAATAAATTGTACATACATACATATAACGTGGACATTTAGGTAATCCATGAATCGTTTTAAAGCTTATACAGGGTCAAATTAAATCAGTCAGCGAAACTCCGTAGACGTGATCAGTAGCGATATTAAACATGATAAAACAACTTTGGACGGTAGGTACCTCGTGTGGTTAGAAATATTTTTGAGTTATTTTTGTTTTGTCGTGTTTAGATATCGATACCCATGGCGTCTGAGGAGTTTTTAGGCTAATTTAATTTGACCTTGCTATCCGGATAAATAAACGGAACAATAAAATAAAAATATGATACTTTTCTGAGTTTTTATATTACCTACTTTGTCTACCGTCCATAACCTTTTATCCGACAACAGTGAGACAAAGCCGAGTTAAAACACAGAAAAGTATTTTCTCTTAGAAGAAAGCTCTCAGAATAGAAAAGTTTAGAAAAATGCATAAACTTTGCATAAAATCAAAAATTATAATAATAATCAATGTTTTTCTATAAAAAACATGAAAAATAACAAAATTTTCTCAGAATATAACCTTTTAACGTCGAATCTTGATAAAAAGGGACTTTTGAAAAGATAAAAGTTGTGAAAATTTGTAAGTTTACGTAAACATTTTGTCTTTATCAAAGATCTTTGTATACCTACGTTTTTATAGAAAGTAGGGTTTGTTGAGTTATCTTTACGGTTCGTTACACTTCTTGGGCGAGCAGCAGTACCTCCTATTATGAAAAAAAAATAGTTTCGAACTCATTTCCGATTAAGTAATGAAAAACTGAGTCTTGCCACAGACAATTGAGTTAGATATACATATGTACCTATGTATTTTTGGAACATTTGATTTCGGCTACTTACAATTTCTTCTTTTTTAATAACTTGCTATGTGAATATTTTATTTATTGTAATATACGACATCACGTCTGTATGCCCCGACAGGGTAGGCACAGGTGTACATAATAGTAGCTACTCCAACATTTTGCCAGCATTATGCTGTCAGTTCCATGTAATAGGGAGCGAGGGGGCGCGCGTATTGGAATAACCCTGGCACAAATCCAGACTGCGGGTTGCAAGTTACAATCGAAAATTTTCATTCATATGAATTTCAGTGACCCAAACATGGACGTGTAACGTAAATAAATTAATTTCAGTTTTGGGAGGCAAATAAGGTTTTTTTTTTCAGTTTTGAAAATTGTACCGCATGACAAGGATGCAACTTTTTTGTTTAAAAATAAATATTCTACTAAAGTTGATTGTGTGTATAGTTAATATATAATAATAAAAATGTTGATGTTGAAAACGTGGTTAATAGATGTACGTCCTTATGCGGTTTCCCACGATACAAGTAGGTATTTGATATACTTGTAGTTAAGTAAGACCCTATGTACATACATTTTCGTGAAAACTATAAAATATAGTTTTTATTTTCATAATTTTTTTCTGTCTCCTAGGATTAAAGTAAACATATGTAACAAAAAAAAAAAAAAAAAACAGTTTTTAGATATTAAGGGTTTGCCAATTTGAGGGTAACAATGCGCTAAAATTGTTCTTAAAGAGAAGGTACACAGGTTTTGTTTTCTTAATTCAGGCCCTAGATACCTACTAAATTGGTTTTAAAAGTTATCCAGCAAATATTATTTTATTTGCAAATTGATAACGTTATCATGTTACATATTAAAAGTTTGGGAAAACAAGTGCCCATTATCGTTCTGAAAATGTTTTTTTTTTCAAAGCACATTATTTTGCCAGCCCACATTATGATGTAAAAAAATAAGAAAACTCACATTTTGTTGATGAGGCCTGATGTTATCAATGTCTTCTTTATCCGAAGAATAATTATGAATTTTTGACAGAGATCAATTAACACGGATAAAACATTCTGACGTTGAGAAAATCCGCCGTAAATAAAGAAAAGCTAATTGCTATAACAGACGACTTTGCCAAATCAATAGCTAATGAGGGTTTTATTTGAGGAACTTTTCCCAACTATATGTTGGGGTCAGCTTCAAGTCTAACAGGATGCAGCTGAATACCTGAGTATTTTACATGGAGTGACTGCCCATCTGACTTCCACATTCCAGTTACTGGGTAATACGATACCTCTTGGTAAGACTGAGGGGCGATTCCCGTAATTTTAAAAACGTTCAGTCTCAGTCTCAAAATGTCAAAAATACCTTTAATTTTCCTAAATTTTTACAAGTTTTTGACATTTGATTGTCGCTGAGATGAGGTTGCGACTAGATTTTGAATATTTTTAATTACGGGAATTGGGCTTCTGGTCGTTAAACTTTCGAGTTTCTGACGACTCGTAATGACTGTCAAAGATCCACAAATGACAGCCGGGACCAACGGCTTTTTTTTGGGTGGGAAATCATTCTTCAGATTCAGATTATTTATTTGCTAACAATGTAGGTACAAGTATAAGATGGTACATCACTAAATGTGTCCGCTACATTCTGCCTTACGGCATGCAAAGTCATAAAACTAATAGGTAATACAATTTTAATATAAATTTACAATTAATTAATATGTCATTCTGATTAATATAAATTCACGTTTATATATGTCATTTACAATATATTTTTATTGTTATATATTTTTATCATTTAAAAAGTCTTTTATACAATTATAACATTTTTCTAATAACAATGTAGTCAGTTTTGATTTAAATATCCGTATAGGGTGTTGTTTAATATTGTGCGGAATTTTATTGTATATTATAGGCCCCATTGACATAATATTTTTCCTAAGTAATGCTGCTTTATAATTGCCTGTATGTAATACATTTTTATATTGCGTGCTCATAGGACCTGAACGAGTTCTACTATCGGCTAGTGACGGAAATAAATTTCAATTCGTTATAACAAAAACTGCAACTTCCAAAATATACAACGACGGGAAGGTCAGTATTTTCAGTGACTTAAACATAGGCTCACAGCTGTCTGTAGTTTTCAGATTCGACATGGATCTTATGCAGCGTTTTTGGGCTTTAAAAATCTCTTCCCTGTCACTACAACTTCCTCTCCTTCTTTATTCACTAAAACCCACCCGTGTTCCCTCAGTAGCCTATGCCAAGGGACACGGTAACTCTCGAACATCCCGCGACCCTGGCAGAGGGACCAAAGGCTTAATGTGCTTTCCGAGGCACATTTGCGGACCTCTGATACGTCACCATATTACAATATTCGACTCTTCAATAAATCAGCACTGCATTACGCGTACTATAACGTTTTTAATGTATTCATTTCAGCTGTAATAACAAGAATTAATAGGCTCAAAGCGTTAAATCCATATATTTCACAACTCCCCCCGACATTTCTATGAGTTTAGGGTAACAGCACCGATTTATGGCACACTTAGGGAACGTGGAAACTTGAAAACGTATTCTCCTTTGTTTTCAGAATTGAAAGTTATTTTGTTAAGAGTTCTCTTAAGGAAATGAATATTTTCAACTGTAATTTTACTTTTTAGTTGGTGTGTTCAGCTTTTTGGTTCCTAAAAGTTTATCTTTGCGGTAGATAATTCGGATGGTGGTGGACTTTATTTTGCTTACTTATATTCTGGTATCGTATGACTTGCCTAAGTTATAAACCAAGCCGTTTCAATCACGTAAAAGACCATGAGTCGTGAAAACGAGTCAAAAATTTGTCTAATGGTCTGATCGATTATGTAGCATGATGCATACATTCACACTTAGCATCTCTAAAGCCGATGTCAGACGCTTCACCGTTCGTTCATTTTTACCTTTCATTCAGCATCGTTCACTCGAAGTGAAACGTGTGAAGACAAAATGAATCAAGAGTGAAATTAATGAACCGATCCAACGACGTTGGATTTCGGCACTCGTATCTTTCACTCGCCTACAGAATAATCGAAATATGAAATGAAAGGAGCCGATGAACAGTTCATTCCTGTGTCATTTTTTCGGTGTCGTATGAATGTGGAATGAAACAAAAATGAACCTTCACTCAAGTTAAGTTTACACCATACCACCACCACCACCACTACCACCATTTACTCGAGTCAAGTGTCTGATATTGGCATTAAAGTCACTTTCACTATAACTAAATGAATCCAGCACAGTTTATTCTACAACACGTTGTAAAACATCCAACATTTTAAACAAAATATTCAAAATTTATTTATCGCCCATTCATAATAGCATTTCCAGTAACTGCGAGAGCGATGATCGCGGCACAGCAGCTGGCGCATCGACGCGAACCATTAGCACCTATTACTAGCGGATCATCGATCGTCTCGACAACTTGCCTCACATATGGATGAAGCTTTTGTAAATAACTTAACACCATCCGGGACGCGAAACGCCCACAGACGTCAAAACAATAAAACTTCTAATTTGTCTCGTTCAGTGTCCCGCCAAATGAGATATTTTGATGCATTTCGGCTGCACGCAAAATCAATTTATGTTCTCAAAAATTGCAGATGTGGCGGCATATCTACATCGCCACAATGGAACGCGTCACACTGACGTCACGCAAGATCCTGCATCGCGCAATCAGAGTTTGCCGCGCGACTAGCATATATACAACATCCCGACATCAACCGTCGGGCAGTAGCCCACCAGACACAACACCCGTCTGGTCGGAAGATCCTCCCTTTTCTATGGAGGATGAGTGAACTTTACACCCTGTTCCTCATGCCTCTATACTGGTGACCCCGAACATGAACGTCAGTGCAGCCTTCGTGCAACTACTACAGCGTGACGTCATCAGCATCACTTCCTCGAGCTTTCGAGCGGCGAGTCACACAGCCAGCCAGCACCCACGGCTACAACGGGTATCCTGACCACCAGCATGCAGCGACCGCGCATACCTGGTCATCACCCTCAGCCTCATCAGCAACCTTGGCACAGCACACTGCACTCTCGGCCGGTCAAACAAGCAGAGCCCTTCAAACCTCTCCTGGTCGACGCCAGCAGTCAGCCTCAACCCGGCGCTGTACCACATCCGACGCACTGGAGCATAACGCAGCGCCACCCCGACTCACTGGGGGCATCTCCGCAGACAGTTCCGACTCACCGCGAACTATGCGGCATCCGGTTCCGACTCACTGGAACCTCAACTGGCCCTGGCAAGCATCGCAAGATACACGACTCTGCCCACTATCGACCTCCGGTCTCCGGAGGGGAGTGATGTGGCGGCATATCTACATCGCCACAATGGAACGCGTCACACTGACGTCACGCAAGATCCTGCATCGCGCAATCAGAGTTTGCCGCGCGACTAGCATATATACAACATCCCGACATCAACCGTCGGGCAGTAGCCCACCAGACACAACACCCGTCTGGTCGGAAGATCCTCCCTTTTCTATGGAGGATGAGTGAACTTTACACCCTGTTCCTCATGCCTCTATAGCAGACTTGGCTTATTTTTTTTTCTTCATGATTATAAAAATTGAAGATTTTCTTTTGTCCAAAACATGATTGACACAATTTGGCTCGATACAAAAAAAAATCCCAGTTTCCTCAAAATTAGCATTTTTTATGAGAAAAAACTGTTTTATTCGATTGTAATTAAAGCAACTACAATAAAATTTTTAAAAATATAGGGGGATTATGGGTTTATTTTTAAAATTCTCTATGCACCGTTTGGCCATATCTACCAATGCTCCAAATCCCGTTACGATACCTTTTCGCCTTTATAGTCTATTTTTGTAAATTCGGAAGTCATAAAGGCGAATTGAGAAAAAGAAAGAATTGAAATAATATACTTCCTAGGTAGTACAGTCGACCGCACGTGGGCACCCTTTGACCTTTAGCTAGCCTAGCTTAGTACAGAATTTCAATAGAATAAGAGGCCAGCATAAACTGGTTTTGTTACCACTGACGTTCGGCTTACTATACCTACTAAAACGAACAAAAAAATTATAATTTTCATGAATACGCTTGCGTGTGCCCTTTCATCTAATGATAAGCAATGATACGGTCAACGACAGTGCACACTTGCCTTCTATTTACTGGTGACTTGAAGAGTCTCAGATTATACAACATGTACCAGAAAGGTGTAGTACAGACCATCAAACTGAACAACTTTCTCCGTAGGACCAACATCTTAATCGCGAACCACACACCTTTTTGATGCTTTATACATATATGTCACTATATGATTCTGAACACCATTTAGTTTATAATCTATCTCGCGAGATTGTAAACTGTCGATAAATTGTAAACTGTATTATACTGCTTACAATATCGTCGTTGATAATGCAAAATGTCATATGTCAAACAATATTGAAACAATATTGAAGTTACTTTTGCATCAAAAACCGAATTTCAATATTTTTTGACATATGACATTTTGCTGTATCAACGACGATATAACGTATTGATTTTCGATAGTTTATAATCTATTCTTGTCAAACCGTCAAATTGTGAACGAACCTGCACTTACCGACAGGTTCACAATCTGTCCGATTGTATCACTCGTAAAATTGTGAACCGTCCCTGATTGGTAGGTGTTGGCGGTAGCCGAATTGGTCGCAGTACCTAAGCCAGGGCATCCCGACCAAAATGGATTAGGTTAGAACTGTGACCAACCGCGGCAGCGGCCAGCGAGCGCTTCTTCCAAGTTGGTCGCAGTTACTTGGCTATTTAGTATTAACGCAAGTTTAATACCAGTTCACAATTTGTCGGTTTGCCATGGATATATTATACTACTAAATGTCCCCCGCGACTTCGTTCGCGTGGAAGTCGTAAGATACACAATATACTAAAATAACAGCCACATTTTAATAAAACTTCCTCATCCCCGGACCTGTCGCATTGCATCGCCTGCCCGCGCTATTACTTCGTTTTCGCTTACTGTTCTTTCTGACTTTTTTCTTTTTGCTCGGCCCCTAAGGGTCATAGCGTGGTATTAAATTACATAACTATCCTCGAGAATTGGGCTACCAAAAATGCAAAAATAATTTTACAAACCCTACTTTTTGTTCATAATTTCATGGGTTTTCATTTTTTGCGCGGAACCCTAATTATTTTTCTAAAATAAAAGTAGCCTAAGTTACCCGCCGTAACATCAGATATCTACCAGCGAAAGTCCTGTTAAAATCGGTCCAGCTGTTTTGGAGATTAGCCGGAACAAACTGACAGACAGACAACAAATTTTAATTGTTATAAGTGCCGTATATACTTTCATATGCATTTAGTAAAAAGTTGTTATTTTGACATTAAAAACAGACACTTTAATTTTATTTATTTGTATAGATTGTATAGATATAACTATCGAAAAATAATGCGTTAAATTGTAATGGTTTGTTGCAGTTCACAATTTGTCGATAGTTTAGAATCTCGTGAGATAGATTATAAACTAACGAAGTTCTTAGTCATACGGTGACATATACAATATACAATATACATAGGTATCGGGAAACACAGTCGCAGAGTTCCATCCCTTAGTTCCATAACGGTACATACAATGTGTTTTCTCCACATAGGACACCTATACAAATCTATACAAATAAATAGAATTGGAGTGTCTGTTTGTAATGTCAAAATAACAACTTATTACTAAATGCATATTAAAGTATATACGGTACTTAAAACAAAAAATAAATTTTTAAAATTTTTGTCTGTCTGTCTGTTTGTTCCGGCTAATCTCTGAAATGGCTGAACCGATTTTGACGGGAATTTCACTGGTAGATAGCTGATGATACAGGAAGTAACTTAGGCTACTTTTATTTTAGAAAAATAATTGGGGTTCCGCGCAATAAAATTAAAACCCATGAAATTGTGAACAAAAAGTTGGATTTGAAAAATTCCGTTTGCATTAGGTAGCTTAATTCTAGAGGATAGTTATAGGCTATTTATCATCACGCTACGATCCTTAGGCACCGAGCAAAAAGAAAAAAAGTAAAAAAGAACACTAAGCGAAAACGAAGTAATAGCGCGGGCGGCCGTTACAACGCGGCGGGTCAGGGGACGAGGGAGTTTTATTAAAATGTCGCTGTTATTTAAGTATATAGTGTATCTTACGACTTCCACGCAAACGAAGTCACGGGACACAGCTAGTAGGTATTAAAATTAACACATTTTAACTTCAAACAGCTCACATCAAAACTTTACTGAACTTTAAGGTCGTTATAGATTTAATCAACGTAAATTGGGGTGGCCATACACTGACTATTTGCGCCGAAAACGCACATCGATATACGTCGTAACGGCGTATAATCTAGTAACTGCTCGTGTACGAAATTATTTAGATCGGGCTTTGAAAGCAGCGGTTGCTGAGAAAAATTGGATCTAGGCAAGAAATAATCTTTGTAAGCCAACGCATTTTTTTTAAATTTAAGATAGGTTTGCTCTTGACTCTAGTCTAGGTCAGAGATGACAGAGACAAAGTCAGCGATGGAGTGAGCTTACCCAGAAGAAGCCTGTTCACTCTCACTTTGAAGAGATCAGGGTTTTTTATTTTATTTGTGATAGGTTTGCTCTTGACTCTAGTCTAGGTCAGAGATGACAGAGACAAAGTCGACGATGGAGCGAGCTTACCCAGAAGAAGCCTGTTCACTCTCACTTTGAAGAGACCGGGGTTGTATACGTCCGGAAAAACAGACGCAGGCAGAGAGTTCCAATCCAATCAGAGTTCCAATCAGAGTTCTTTGCTGTGCGCATCACAAAAGACTTTTGGAAACGCTTAGTGCGAATTGGTGGAATAGCAACTAGGCAGGGATGGACCTGCAGTGCGTCTAGAGGTCCGATGGTAGAAAGGGTCGGCGGAATGCGGTCGTGGAGTTCTGGCATTTTCATTCGTTGGTTCATAGAAAATGTACGAAAGTGATAAAGGACGATTTTTGCAGTGCGTTGCGTCGCGGTGCGGCCGGTCCTAATTTGCGCTAGCCTATACAGAGATATTTTTCTATGTCAGTTAAAAAAAACCGGCCAAGTGCGTGTTGGACCACGCACAATGAAGAGTTCCGCAGTTGGGATGTATTTATCCCAAGAAGAAACATAACTTTGTAGTTGAAAAATGTTCTTCCATACATCGCTATACGGCACGGTTAATTCTCCAACTGCAAATGTAAGTTTGTAACCGCAATTTTTATTTATTTTATTGAATAAATCTACAAATTGAAGATTTTCGGACTTTTCCTTTCCTTGTGCTATGAGGGCCTTACGAAGTGATCCTTTAAAAATAAGGGTTCAATTTTTTCTTTTGAGATATGAACCCTAAAAATACTGTACAAGGGTTTTTTTTAAATCGTTTTTGGGATTAAAATACTAGGGGTAGGGGGGGGGGGTAGGTATTTTCATAGAAATAACCATCATTGATCACAAATACAGTATTACAAGGAGCCATTTTGTGAACTGAGTAACAGTAACACATTTACTAGGTACCCAAAACTAAGTTATTATTGAAAAAAAAAATATCCTTTATAGATTTCATTTTAATAAAGCAATTAAAGCCCTTACTTTGGGTAGTTAGTGGCTAGGTGGTTAATGAAAGCAAGTCTATAAACTTTAGGTCATAGTTATAATAAATCATCCAGATAACAGCAACAAAATTAATAATACGTATACACGTCATAACTAGTCCCCTAAGACCCGTTTTGAAACTGTATACGGTCTTTAAGGATTAAACTTTCGCCGAACAATCCTTGAAATTAATCTAGCACATACGTGAGGAGCTCGTGGCTAAGTAATAACAGCCGCACGGGTCGATCCATCAGGTTAAGCTATGCTTGCCGGGGTTGGTTCGTGGATGGGTGACCATCTTTACATACCGAGACTCCTCCGTGCCTCGGAAAGCACGTTAAGCCGTTGGTCCCGGCTGTCATTTGTGGATCTTTGACAGTCGTTACGGGTCATCAGAAGCCCGAAAGTCTGACAACCAGTCTTACCAAGGGGTATCGTATTGCCCAGGTACTGGGTTGTGGAGGTCAGATAGGCAGTCGCTCCATGTAAAATACAGGTATTCAGCTGCATCCGGTTAGACTGGAAGCCGACCCTAACATAGTTGGGAAAAGGCTAGGCAGATGATGATACGTCACACTATATTCAACACTAGGTGTTACCCGTGGCTTCGCCCACGTGGATGTCAGTATTTCAATATTTGAATCGGGTTTTGTTTACAACTTCATGGGATTTAATTTTTTGCGCGGAACCCTAATTCTTTTTCTAAAATAAAAATCCTGTCAAAATCGGTCCAGCCATTTCAGAGATTAGCCGGAACAAATAGACAGACAGACAGACGAAAATTAAAAAAAAAAAATTTGATACTTCGTTTTGCCTTTAGTAAAAATTTTGACATTACAAACAGACACTTCAATTTTATTTATCTGTATAGATATATTTAGTTGTATAGATTATAACTGATGCAAATAAGGGTTAAAATAGCGTGCAGTCTGTAGTTACACGGTTGTATCAATGTTTGGCTCGACGTCATTCAAAAATCAACGGGCATGCCAACACGAGGGGTGAAGCCGGTGCGGATCGGTGGGTGCTCCCGTGAATGTAGTTTTATTGCAATTTTTGTACTTAATAAAAATCTTATAGGTATTCATTAATTCATCATTCACAGACAGAAAACGCACAGCCCATGAAATTTTGCTCAAGGGTTCCTTTTATAACGAGTGAGTGAGCCCTAAGAAAGGATTTTTGAAAATTCACTCCCTAAAGGGGTTAATTATGGGATGAAAGTTTGTATGGAAGTTCGTTATTTTTGACAATAGGAAATCCCTTTGGGCCACCAATATTAAATAATATTTTGGCAGCTCCTTGTTACTTACTTATAATTTATTTAATAAATAAAAAATAACAATAATATTATGATAATTAATTAATTATATTTTTTTTATATAATAATTTGTGTTTGTGTAATTTATATTGTTTTTGTATTTATGTAGTGTACTTGTGTTTGTGTTTTCGTGTTATTTGTGTAGTTATTTATAGGTTATGATTATCAATGTATCTTTGGAGAGCATTTATAAATAATGGGTAATCGAGTAATTAGAACGACCGATCTGAGAGTTTTCAAGTGTGTTGTATGTTGCAAGTGTCTATTTCCACCGTTTGGTGGAAGCCGTTTAGAAGGTGGGTCGGCAGCCTACCAACTAACACAAAAAAAAAATACCCAAATTCTGTTTACGACGGATATTCTGCAAAATTTAAAGAATTAAGTAGGTACCTATTATTCAAATGCGAAAAACAAAAAATAAAAACACCCTCTCTACCTTTTTATGCAATCATGCTAATCAACAGGAAGGAAAAGAAATTCATAAAAACGTTTTAATGATGTATCATCCACATCCCATACCTAATAAATAATAAAATGTGTTTGTCTGTTACGTTTTCACAGCGAAACCGCTGAACCGATTTTGAAGAAATGTTGTAGGGAGATAGATAGCTTTAAGCTTGAGGAAGAACATAAGCTGCGTACTTCTTTTAACCACTCGTATGCCCGGTAATTATAGAAACAATTAAAAACCATTGTGTCTCGCGTAGATCTGCGTTCCAGATATGAAGGTTTAATCAATCTCTGAAGGGGATTTGTTTTACCGGGGTAAAATGGGGCGTTGAAGTACCTATGTATGGCAAAATCAGAAATCTCCGCGAGCGAAGTCACGGTCGTAAAACAAGTATCGCGTAAAAATCGTTTAAAAGTTTCGTACGATTCCTTCCCGGTATGAATTATTTATAGAGTATATTTCTGCAACTTTTATTTCACGATATTTTGTATCGTTCGCCTTGGTGGCCATTGGAGCACAAAAGTTGTGGTTAAGGCGTGGTTTCACTGGCGAAAACTAGGTCGCCATTGAAAATTATCATTTTACATAACATAACATAACATCACGCCTGTATTCCCGAAAGGTTAGGCAGAACCATGCCTATAGTACACCCACATTTCGCCAGGTATGTTAAAGTCCCATGTAATAGGGAGCCTATTGCCATCAACCGGGCACAAATCCAGACTCCGGGCTGCTACTGAGAAATTCCAGTTGGAAAAACCCAATAACACTTTGGCACTATTTCCAGATTAAACAATTTCATTTCATATCATTTCATTGCCTAAACTTTAAGACAGTATCGATAATCACTTGTTAATCGATATTTAACGCGAGGTAATCTACTCCTTGAACTGCTTAATAATTCTTAGTTCAGTTTAAAATCAATAAAAACTTTTGGCGCAGAGCAGTAATAGTTTTAATAGTTCATCGCTTGCGACTCTTTCAACTTGTAAGTAAGTTTTATTAATATATAAGATAACTGTAATGTATCTCGTTGGTAATCCTTAAAAAAATAAATAAATAAGAAGAAAGAAATAGAGAACACCGAGTTTTGTAGCAAAAATCTTCGAGATTAAAAAAAATCGCTTAAAGGCTTGCGCGACACGCGATGCGATACAAAGGCACCGCTCGTCGCGCAATATGCGGTGCCTTTTTGTCGCATCGCGTGACGCGCCTGTTTGCAGGAGCCTTAAGTTTCCTGCGAAGTTTTGCACTGGTCCATTGATCATAGTTTTCCACTGGTTTACAGCATTTCAAAGGTTATTCCTACACCAAGAATGATATTGATTTGAGAGTAAAGTCGTGAGAAAATCATTACTCGGTCAACTACGTGGTAGCAGGGCAGACTATCTAGGAGATTAATTTGGTTTAAAAGCAAAAAAAACAGAGTATTTCATAGACCGCTTTACGTGTTTTCATAATTTAAAAAAAGTGCGAGTGGTTGTTTTAGAATTTTTCATGCAAATATTCATTAAATAAGTTAGAGAGTAGGTATAAATAATCCTTTTGCACGCCTCACAACGCTCCAGTGTGTGAGAGTGTTCTACTGTCGATATGTCGCCTTGTCAACATTTTCCAATATAAAATCGTTTCTCGTTAATCGTACTCTCAAATAAACATGGAATTTATATTAGCAGGGAAGTTTTAAAAACTAGAGACTTGAAATTATAAGATTAATAATATATATTTAGATAGATATACTTTGATATATTTAATAAAAATGTATTTAACAAATTACGTTTAGTGCTTTTCTTTGCTTGTCTGTTTGTCGTCACGATTCACGTGGTCACACACAATGGATTAATCTAAATCTTCTTCTATAAGTTTCCTTTCATCCTTTTGATGAGCTGTTTTGATTTTCGTTATCAAACTCATAACCGTTCAAACGATATTAACAAAAATCGATGAATTTTCTTAGATTTTTTTCCGTAAAATTTATCGTCAACATGTTTCTGTCTGTGAGGCGCACACTTTTGGATTTCCCAAATTTTTATTATTTTCTTCAAAAATATCTCAACAAAAATGAAGATTTAGTTTAAATCATAAATTCCTATACACAGCGTGTTCCATATTTAATATCAGCTGCTTGATAATAGGATCTAACCCGTAGAGCGCTCCGTGAATACATCGAGTCTCAAGAGCTGTTGAACATTCACAAGAGCCTGTATTCCAGGCCGAGAATAGGAGCTCTTAGCGTGGGTTAGAGGTGACTAAGAGATTATTGGGTGAAAGGATAGCACGTGCCTTTTAACTCTACGTTGATAATATACTGTAACTGGTTAAACTAGGGACATACTTGTGGATGTCATATATTTATAACTAGCTTCAGCCCGCGACTTCTTCCGCATGAAATATCTTGTTTTAACATAAAATATATCATATGACACTCGGCAATACTGTAGCTTCCCATTAGTGAAAGAATTTTCGGAATCGGATCAGAAGTTCCGAAGATTAACCCCCTACATACAAACTAATTTTACCTCTGTATAATATTAGTGCAGATTTATCTTCGCGTGTATTGTTTTCTGCTTTGTGGGTCAATGGATAGCAAGCGTTACTGCTTAGTATTAGACCCTGAGTTCAATTCCTAGATCTGGTAAATTGTTATTGGGTTTTTAAATCAGGAATTTCTCAGTAACAGGATACTCCCGGAGTCTGGATTTGTGCCCGGTCGATGGCAATATGCTCGTCCCCTATTAAATGGGACTTAAATATAGGTAACTTGTGAAATGTGGATGTACTAAGGTATTCCTCTGCCTAACCGTTAGGGGAATACAGGCGTTATGATATGTTAGTATGTGTATTTAACAAAAATAACAGGTGAATTTTCACAGGCGCGATGAGTATTGATATTTTGGTTGTACTCAGGCCAACGCGGTTCAATGAATAAAAAAAAATATGGCAAAGAAAACCGTGATCAGTGAGATGGGTGACCGCACTGCACCGAGTTGAAACTGGGCTTAGAATAAGCATGATGCATTTTACTGGAAAATTAGTTAGGTATAATTAAGTTCTAATTTTTCACATTTTTGAACGAGAAAAATGAATTCGAATTAATTAATAAGCAGCTTTGTTCCACCCACTGCTGAGTATCCCCCTATGCGCACTGCTTGAGAATCGAACATTCGGTTACAAAATGTTCCTTCGACAAAAGTCCTTCGTTTACCCAGTCACTATAGAAGTGTGCAGGTAAGATAGTCTTGGTACTTTATTTGGAATTTATTTTGCACGAGATTTGCAAAGTAGTGTTTACGTGCCGATGAGTTTTTTTGAAGAACAAATCTAGTCGATAGTCTTTGTGTCGAAATAATTAATATTGTCTGTTTATGAGACTCAGAGGAGCTCGTGGCTAAGTAACAGCCGCACGGGTCGATCCATCAGGTTAAGCTACGCTTGCCGGGGTTGTCCGTGGATGGGTGACCATCTTTACATACCAAGACTCCTCCGTGCCTCGGAAAGCACGTTAAACCGTTGGTCCCGGCTGTCATTCGTAGATCTTTGACAGTCGTTACGGGTCGTCAGAAGCCCAAAAGTCTTACAACAAGTCTTACCAAGGGGTATCGTATTACCCAGTTACTGGGCTGTGGATTTCAGATAGGCAGTCGCTCCATGTAAAATACTGATATTCAGCTGCATTCAGTTAGACTGGAAGCCGACCCCAACATAGTTGGGAAAAAGCTAGGCAGATTGTCTGTTTATGAGACTCATAAACAACTTGCCAAGAAATATCAGCCTTTAACTGTTCTAGCGCAGTGAAAATGTATGAAAAATCACACCCGTCCACTGCAGGTTGCCGTTTTAATTTTAGCTGAATTCGAGTTTTCTTTCGATAGAATTAGATAAACTATATAAAATTATAATACCGCAATACGACATCATCTTACATTTAACTTACTATCAAAGATTATTCAGAAGTCTTAGACATTCGCACGGACGTAAAAATATCGCGGTCTTTTTTTAACGCTCTGCTTAGCGCCGGAGAGTTGAAAATCCAACAGTGTGTTTTTCGAAGCGCTGGGATACACTGTTGGATTATCAATGATCGGATGAACACCGACAATCAATAATCCAGTGGGCGTTAAAATCCCTCCGCGATATTATTACGTCCTCGCGATATTAGTACGTCGGCTTTCTTAGAAAAGCGGTGGCCGTCACTTCACGGCCGCAGTGACGGGCGTCATGTAAAGGATGACAGCGGGGGTGTCAAAAAACGCTCTGTAGGAAAACATACCAACTTACTTACTTACAGTGATATCATTTGCCGGTAAATTGTGGACGGGACATACCTTCCACAATTTACGCCCACCGCAGTCTTAAGAAATAAGGTACAAAAATATTTCTCAAATACCGAATGCACCCGAAATAACCCGAATCACCCCGACTCAACCAGACGAATGGTACACTTCACTCGCGGTACCCAAATCCATGTTTATTACACTGCCTGCCCTACAAATAGTGTACAGCTCCGTTTTACCCGTCGAATTAAATTGCACGCCAGTTTCAATGAGCCTTCGAAAGTACTTTAACCGTTTCATGTGATTTCGGTTTGAGTTTCGCGTTCCATTGATTTTTGCGGTCGCTTGGTTTATAAAGACTACTTACTGGAAACACGCAGTGGAATATGAAATAAGGATTATTTACTTTTTTTGTGGAAATCCGAGTTAACGTACCGAACTCACAAAATACGGTACCCTTTAGGAAGCATACATTTGAATGTTGAGTAGCATATACTTGCTTAGTTGATAGGAATTTTCTTCTGTGAATAAGAATCAATGGGACGGCTGACAGAAGAGAAAAAATATTACCCTTCTTTTGGGCTTCACCGCATTCCAGTAGCTGTAATAAATTTGATTATCACGCTAACCCTTGGTAATATAGGAGACCTGTCCAGTGACTAAAAAATAGAGATAGTTAATACTCACAAAAACGTATCATCATCATCTGCCTAGCCTTTTCCCAACTATATTGGGGTCGGCTTCCAGTCTAACCGCATGCAGCTGAATACCAGTATTTTACATGGAGCGACTGCCTATCTGACCTCCACAACCCAGTTACTGGGTAATACCCCTTACTAAGACTGGTTGTCAGACTTTCGGGCTTCTGACGACCCGTAACGACTGTCAAAGATACACGAATGACAGCCGGGACCAACGGCTTAACGTGCTTTCCGAGGCACGGAGATGATCATCCACGGACCAACCGCGGAAAGTGTAGCTTAACCTGATCGATCGACCAGTACGGCTGTTATTTCTTACTCACAAAAACGTATATCATAATAATAATGTTTATTTCGGAACTAAGAATCCATAGAGTGTTAAATTAGTAATATATTAATGAAGTGTAATAAATATAATTTAGTATTTTCTGAATTACGTATACATAAATGATTCATAAAAATTCTGAAATTAAACTCGCACTTTTATATCGATCTAATTTTGTATTACAAACGATTTATCCCTTGATATAACGCTGTCATTTGTTGCGTAAATCCTTATTTTTACGGTTCGTGCTCGACGCCTGTCCCAGTCGTGCAGTTAACGTTACCCAATCTTTTAGGATCAAGCTGTGTTTGCGTTGCAGCAACAAGCTGCGCAACTTGTTGTTGCAAAATGTTGCTGTAACGACATTTCCATGTTATGAGGCATTATGATAGCCTGTTAACGTTTGATCTAAATATTGTTAGGAGCTTAGTAATAATGGGTTCTTTAAGACAGGAAATAACTTAGTAATTAATCCTCATCGTCACTGGCAAAGTGGAAGAAACAAACCGGCCAAGGGCGTGTCGGACCACGCACAATGAAGGGTTCCGTAGTTGGGATGATTTTGTCCCAAACACAAACTTAACATTGTAGTTGAAAAACATGTTTGCCCCTACATCGATATACGTCACGGTCAATTCTCCAACTGCAAATGTAAGTTTGTAATCACAATTTTTTTTTAAATAAAACTACAAATAAACGATTTTCGGACTTTTTCCTTTACTTGTGCTGTGAGACCTTGCTTCTTGCCAAATTTCATGATTCTAGGTCAACGGAAAGTACTCTATAGGTTTTGATTTATTTGCGAGTATCTAAATATGTCGCAAAAATTGCGTTGATTTAGAACCTTGATTTTTTTAGAGCTCCAAGGAACCGTAGAGCTATGTATTTGATATTAATTTCAACTTGATACCTGCACGCGTTCCTGAGAAAAAGGCTCTTGACAGACTGACAGACAGCAGACAGACAGACAGATGGATAGACAGATAGACGGACAACGAAGTGATCCTATAAGGGTTCCGTTATTTTCCTTTTGAGGTATGGAACCGTAAAAAGAACAAATTCCCAGAAACGAGGCACTTTCCGATTTGCCTTGACTTTAACTCCCTTACCTATTACTTATTAATGAACTTGGAGTAGAGTATGCCAATCGCAATCCTTGATTTAACCGAAGTTAATACCTAAAATAGCTTTACTCCGCGTTTTTTGAGAAGAGGGTAAATGTTTCTGAAGAATACATAATAATAATCGACAACCCTGGCCGCCACATTCCCCATGATGTAGGGTTTTATGATTTTCAGTCAGGTTTTAGTGTATTTTGTTGTCAGACGATAGCAGTTGCTAACTTTCATTACGCAACGTACGTTGCTTAGTGGGTGAACAGCCTTAGCATCCCCTCCAATCTTCGAGCATCATTTGCTTACCTGCGTTGAGAAAACGTTTCGGGAAATCAACGCGGAAAGCTCGTCCTTTTAAACAAACCCGGGTACCCTTTATTTATATTTTCTTCAGAGAATTTATCGGGTTTCCGTCCCGGTATATTTTGCCTGTTTCAGTATTTATTTTACACTGGTTCTCGATTTGTTTTGTTACTCTATTTGCAATATAAAGTGTATCGGACTGCATTGTTTTCGAGCTGAAATTCATTTTAATTCTCAGGAATGGTTCGAACAATTTAATCTCAGTCTATATGTCTTGAAAATCTATCTATTCGATGATTGAATCCTTTGAACAACACAGTCAGTCTTACACAAAAACGATACATTTTATTATCTACTAACTGTGCCCCGCGATTTCGTTCGCGTGGAAGTCGTAAGATACACAATATACAAAATAACAGCCACATTTTAATAAAACTCCCTCGTCCCCCGACCCGTCGCGATGAATCGCCTGCCCGCACTATTACTTCGTTTTCGCTTAGCGTTCTTTCTGACTTTTTGCTCGGCGCCTAAGGGTCATAGCGTGATATTAAATAGCCTATAACTATCCTCGAGAATTGGGCTACCAAATGCAAAAATAATTTTTCAAATCCGACTTTTTGTTAATCATTTCATGTGTTTTATTTTTATTGCGTGGAACCCTAACTATTTTTCTAAAATAAAAGTAGTCTAAGTTATCCGCCGTAATATAAGCTATCTGCCAGTGAAAGTCCCGTCAAAATCGGTCTAGCCGTTTCGGAGATTAGCGGGAACAAACTGACAGACAGACAGACAAAAATGTTAAAAATAGCTTTTTTGTTATAAGAACCGTTTAGACTTTCCTATGCATTTACTCGTAGTTAAAAATTGTTATTTTGACATTACAAACAGACACTTCAATTTTATTTATTTATATAGATATAGAGATAGCTCGTGGCTAAGTAATAACAGCCAGACGGGTCGATCCATCAGGTTAAGCTACGCTTACCGGGGTTGTCCGTGGATGGGTGACCATCTTTACAAACCGAGATTCCTCCGTGCCTCGGAAAACACGTTAAGCCGTTGGTCCCGGCTGTCATTCGTAGATCTTTGACAGTCGTTACGGGTCGTCAGAAGACCGAAAGTCTGACAACCAGTCTTACCAAGGGGTATCGTATTACCCAGTTACTGGGTTGTGGAGGTCAGATAGGCAGTCGCTCCATGTAAAATACTGATATTCAGCTGCATCCGGTTAGACTGGAAGCCGACCCCAATATAGTTGGGAAAAGGCTAGGTAGATTGATATAGATTTGCACTACTTTTTTTTTTGTCTTTTTGGGTCGAACGTAATAATTTATTATTATTATCGTAAGAAATACGGTTTTCATTTACTTTTTATTTTTATTACATTTTATTGTTTATTTTATGTCCGTAGGTGTGTGTCCGCATCACAGCGCGCCCTATCAGAATATCAGCGCTGCGGTGTTTGTTTTTTTTTTTACTTAATATCGCAGCATCATGCTGAGGATCTCGTGGCTAAGTAATAACAGCCGCACGGATCGATCCATCAGGTTAAGCTACGCTTGCAGGGGTTGGATCGTGGATGGGTGACCATCTTTACATACCGAGACTCCTCCGTGCCTCGGAAAGCACGTTAAGCCGTTGGTCCCGGCTGTCATTCGTGGATCTTTGACAGTCGTTACGGGTCATCAGAAGCCCGAAAGTCTGACAACCAGTCTTACCAAGGGGTACCGTATTACCCAGTAAATGGGTTGTGGAGGTCAGATAGGCAGTCGCTCCATGTAAAATACTGGTATTCAGCTGCATCCGGTTAGGCTGGAAGCCGACCCCAACATAGTTGGGAAAAGGCTAGGCAGATGATGATCGCAGCATCATGCTGAGATAGAAGCCTTATTGACCTCGCACAAGCTGAGTATGTTGAGCCTGCAGACAAGCTCCCAGCGGGCTACCAACTACCACGGCCCACCTGGAATTCTCTTAACCGACTAAGAAGCCAGGTGGGTCGCTGCAGGTACAACTTAGTCAGGTGGGGGTACTCCGATGAGCCACAGTGCGACTGTGGAGCCATATCAGAAACGAAGCCTCACCTCTTGTCGTGCTCTCTGTGTAAAAACACCTGCACTATGGAAGACCTTTGCGAGGCCAAAGCTAATGCTGTCGAAGTAGCCGAATTCCGGTCGAAGCATATATAAAATGAATAAAGGAGAATCATCGATACGAAGAAGAAGAAGACAGGTCTTCTTTTTTAAATTGTTTTCATGATTTTGTTAGTTTTAATGTTCTTTTTGTTATCTTATTGTTTTACTTCCTGCATACATAATCAGCCTATAATGTTCCCACTGCTGGGACGCAGGCCTCTTCTCTGTGAGAGAGAGAGAGTTGGTGGATACCAGCATGCAGTAACTATTTCCTTTGCGTATCCCAAATAAAAAAAAGTGGAACTCTCTGCCTGCGTCTGTACTTCCGAACGCAGACAACCCCGATCTCTTCAAAGTGAGAGTGAACAGGCTTCTTCTGGGTAAGCTCGCTCCATCGTCAACTTTGTCTCTGTCATTTCTGACCTAGACTAGAGTCAAGAGCAAACCTATCTCAAATAAAAATAAAATAAAAACTCAGACTAGTTAAAACCGTACCTGACTTTATTTTAAATAGATAGTGGCCCATTAAATTAGCAAAGGTCTAAATATAACATATTTTCACGCCTGTATTCCCCGAAGAGTTGGGCAGAGGTGCGCCTATAGTGCCCCGTTGATGGCAATAGGCTCGTCCCTCATTACATGGGGCTAAAACATAACTGGCGAAATGTGGGTGTACTATAGGTACACCTCTGCCTAACCCTTCTGGAAACACAGGCGTATAGTTGTGTACGTAATTAGACTAAATAGTCGTTTTGCACGTCAAATAATCACTAGAAGTTGATAGGAAGGGTTTTTATTCAATGACTGAACATTGATAACTTTGTGTGTGGTAAGGCAAGATAAAACACAAAAAAATATTTAATTGTTTACAACTTTATTAGATAGAAATATTATTAACAAGATTCCACTAAAGGGTCGACAGAGCAACATACTAGAGCTTAATGTAGTTTCTGATTTTTCTCTGTTTTTTTAAAGGATTCGGAGAGACAGAAAGTAAAGTTAAACTTACATTTTGAAAAATGTTGGTGATTCACAGTCACGTCCGTATACAAGGTGGCATCACATCGACGCACAACCTGCAACCTGTTACCATGGATCCTGTACATGATTCTGGACCTCCTTTTTTTTGTAGATGGGAAATCATCAAATGACTTCTCCCGCTCTGGGCAGAGCGGGGGGGCGTGTCAGACTGTTACTGACTAAAACCCACCCGTGTTCCTTCTGTTGCCTGTGACGGGGCCACGATAACTTTCGAACATCCCGCAACCCCGGCTGGGGACCCCCTGCATTCAAATTATTAGTGGCTTATTTAAAAAAAAGATCTTCTGTTTCCTACAAAAGTGCAAAACCTACGCGGTCAAACGGAACATCAAAAATTTTTTTCTTCAAGGTGAATGCGCCAGGGTAGCCCGCGAAATTCTTTTCTTACTTTTTTTGCAATTTTCAGGTCAGTATTAAGTTCTATGTTGATTAAAATAAGATTCGCGACCGAAACAAATATGTATTTACAAAACTGTAATCATTAAAGTTATCAATACAACTCTCTAAGACCAAGTAATTCTATTGAATGACTATTTAATGAAATATTAACATTTCAAGATTATACTAACTTCAGGAATTGTATTACTGATTCTAATGATGATAATTCTGTAAATACACATTTGTTACGCTCGCGAATTATACTTTAATTAACATGCACCCACACACTGAGCTGCAAATTGCAAAAATCGTAAGTAAATTTGAATTTCGCGGCTACCTTGGCGCTTCCCCCTTAATAATTGACGAACAATTTCAACGCATGGGAATCCATGGTAACCGGTTGCGCATCGATAGTCAGTAGTCAGTCACATTTATCTTTTAAAATATTTATAAATTACTGTTAATCTTATCTGAAAGCGGTTCTAACCATTGATATAATTAAAGTAAAAATAATACCAAACCTAAAAAAAAGATGTAAAATTTTTAACCTAAGACTAAATTTGATCACACTCTATCTGTGGAATTATCAACAATTAACCAATTATAAAGTATAATTATAATCGTTGCTTAAACGATGTATGGTTAAGCAAATTTTAATCACATCTTAAAATTTAAGAGGGCCTGCGATTCTTCATGCAAATGTATTCCCCTTTTTCTTCCTGAATAATGCCTCTAGAGCAATCATTTATTTTTCATTAAATCACACAACCCCGATCTCTTCAAAGTGAGAGTTCTTCGGCTTCTTCTGGGTAAGCTCGCTCCATCGTCGACTTTGTCTCTGTCATCTCTGACCTAGACTAGAGTCAACAGCAAACCTATCTCAAATAAAAAAAAAACATTCAAGGTCTGTAATTAGTAAAGAAAATATGACTCCAAAAGTTACAAAAAATGCCCCATTTTTACCGCCGTGATTAGAGGACTGCCAGACAAATTCGAAAAGTTTTTAACATAAAAGACAATGATAGGAACTTTGACATACTCTTTCTTAAAATTTTAATGTAAAGAATAATTGAATCGGCTCAGTTATCGAGGTGAAGAAAGAGGAATGCGAAACGTCGATCTCGTCAAAAATTTTGTGATATAATCGGTCTGAGCTGCAGCTGTCCCTATCGCACTGATAACTCGGTTGTTCGGGCGCAGCGCGACGGCAATAGTTTCTTCAAATACCTATTTTTCAAACTCCTCGCAGGCCCCGTCCCCTCTTAATTATAAACCCCATTACTATTTACTTAAAACTATGGTTGAAGCAGTCCTAAAATTGATTAGGTACGGTTTAACCCTACATTATTAATCTAGTGGTTGTCATCATCATGTAAATGCACCTCCTCATCATATTTTAGCCAAGATTTCTCAATATTACAAGCCATTGTGCCATTGGGTTTGTTCTCGCCAAACATCTTCAGGGCATCCATAATCTCGACTTTCCGAGGCTGCAAAGGAAACCTGGCGAAGACTACGAAGTCTCCATTTTCGCAGTCCCTCATCACCAATAGGTTGTTGATCACCAGCCACTGGTCTCCATTCTCACGGTGAAGAGTTAGGTAGGTGGTATTATCTGGAAAGTAGTCAAATCATTAATTACTTATTTTGCCCAGATCGGGGAAAGTGTTATTGTGTTTTTCCATGAATTGAAATGGCGGGCGTTTTGGGGGACTGTCTTATGTAATTTTGACGTTCGAAAAGTTCTGATTCTCAGCCTAGTTTGAATAAAAGACTTTTGATTTTGATTTCATCAGTAATTTCTCAGTACCAGGCTGGAGTCTGTATTTGTGCCCGGTTGATGGCAATTGGCTCGCCCCCTATTCCGTGGGACTTAAACATAACTGGCGACATGTGGGTGTACTTACTATTAGGTAGGTACACCTCTGCAACCCTTCGGGGATTACAGGCGTGATGTTTTGTTATGTTTACTTATCAAACCTTGACTGATGAATGAGATACAATCAACAAAATATTGTAAATGATTAAGCTTTCTTTAGTCGAGACAGATAATCTAATCAAGGCCCAACTAGGGTAAAATTCGAGATTTTTGTTATAAATCCGGGCATAATAAATTGTTGATGATCATCTCTACACACATGTTGATCTCATGGCAAATGGTAATTTGATTTGCGGTGAAACACATTTCAATTTTAGAACATAACATAACATCACGCCTGTATTCCCCGAAGAGATAGGCAGAGGTGTACCTACCTAATATAATAGTACACCCACATTTCGCCATTTCATTTCAAGACACACATTATTCAAATAGTCCAGAAATAAAGAAAAAGGATTTCCATATTTCAGGTGTACGTATAAGGAAAACGGAACCACCACCCCACCACCTCTTAACATAGTATTATTTTAATCTTACTTGAATGTGGGAAAGAGATGGAGCTAGACGTCCTGTATAGCTCCATCTCTTTCTCAAACTGAAGTAATCTTAAAATAATACTGCTTTAAGAGGTGGTGGTTGGCCCCCTGAAGGAGTATAAAATAGAATTGATCCTAAATAATAAATGCACAACCCGTCTTTGCCGTTGTCTTAGAAAAATGAATCTTCGTAAAATTATATGTTATTGCAGTCTTATGCTAATAAACCTGAAGAGTTTTTTTTTGTTTGAACCCGCTAATCTTTGAAACTGTCAGTCGGATTTAAAAAAACTTTTTTTAATTTTATTTGTGATAGGTTTGCTCTTAACTCTAGTCTAGGTCAGAGGGGGCAGAGACAAAGTCGACTTTTTGCATTTGATAGCCCAATTCTTGAGGTAGGCTATTTAACATCACGCTACGACACTTTGGAGTCGAGCAAAAAGTACGAAATCCATGCAAACGAATTCGCGGGCTAAGTGCTAGTGCTCGAAGTTAACCGTCGATTAAGTTAACGGGCCTTTACCGTGTGAATGGGTCTTAAAGGAAATGCATTACTGAAGTAGGTGGGTACTAGTACCTACCGTGCCTTATTTGATAGTATCGCTGGAGGCGCCAGCACACTAAGATTGGATTACCGATAAGATTAGATGCCTAATACCACAGTATAATAAAGTTACAGTATTATGTTTTCATAAAAAACGGCCGAAACGAAGCGCAACGCTGTGGGCAACCCTAGTGCATGTTTATCTACCGAGCGGCCGCAGATATATTAGATAGAATACTGTTTATTATGTACACCATAAATATTACAGATATAAAAGTAGAAATTTTATAAGGGGTGACACAATGGGCGGTCTTATCGCTAAGAGCGATCTTTTAACTACAACCTTTGGATGGATTAAGGAAGAAAGGAGAGACAGGACTGCAGTCTGTGGTGTACCAGATAATTATGATACTTTAAGTTCACTACCGAGACGTAATACTGCTACTTTATTATACTGTGTATACATAGATTGGATTAGTCATTAAGCTAAGTAAGGTATTAACTATGAAGGCTAATTATCCCGTGTTACATTTGAGGATTAGGTAAGTAATAAACATTGTTACTTAACTAGTGACCCGCCCCTGCTACGCACGGTTGATATGACTTAACTAAACATCTAGTTTTATTTATTAATTAAGTTTAATATTAATGTTTTATACCTAGAAACTTTCCGGAATAAATTCTCTAAAAGATGGTGAAAACCGCGTCAAATTCTGTTTGCGGAGTTGAGAAGAGCAACGCGGTCACACCGACAGACACGAAAAGCAACTTTAATTTATAATATTATGTATAGATTTAAAAAAAAATGCGGCAAAAGGTTCGAGGATTCGATAGTTTAAAGCCTTAGTTCCCAAAGTGGTCCAGGTGGACCCCCAGGGGTCAACGCAGCCAACGCAAATTTCCATGGTTAGATCTAATCTTCACATTTTTTGTCGAGTTTTGGGAATATGGTGGAAATGTAGCTGCACGGGGTCCACCGGAACCAGCTAAATTTTGAAAGTGGTCTGTGAGAAAAAAAGTCTAGGAACCTCTGGTTTAAAGCAATGTAACATTCACTGGTTGAAATTTTAATTATGGAACGGAATGATTTTTAAACCTTTGTCCTTTTTCAGATCGAGTTAAGTTATGGAGTTGACAGACGTTCAAATTAGTTCAGTAAAATAAGTATGGTGTCAAAAAGTGACATTTAAATACGTTCGAATCGACGTTACTACGATTTCAGTACGAACTACATATTTCCATGAATTGAGCACATGATTCTAGACCCCGAAGCGTAGAAAATTGTCGTCGGTACTCAAAAAAAAAAACTGCTGTTTCATAAAACAGTGCATTACCAACACCGTCAAAATGTATGAGATAGCAGATTTTTTTTTTAATCATCGAAAAGTTTCAATACTGATGGGTTTAGAATCAGATACTGAATTTATGGTAAAAGAATGCGCGTCTATGTCCTTAGAACTACGGTTTCCTACGATAGTGGTGGCCTCTACGTCACATAACGGCTGCAGTGACGGTTGTCATGTAAATGATGGCATCGCGGTTTGACTTTATCTATCATACATACATAATCAGCCTATAATGTTCCCACTGCTGGGACACAGGCCTCCTCTCTGTGAGAGTGAGTGGGCCGTAATCCACCACGCGGGCCCAGTCCGGATTGGTAGATGTCACATGTCTTCGAATTTTGGTTCTAGGACATGCCGGTTTCCTCACGATGTTTTGCTTCACCGTTTTGAGAGCAGTGGTGATGAAATTAAGTACACAAAGTAAAGTGTAAAAGGGTTTGACTTTACGGTGTCACAAAACGCTCTCTAGGGAACACACCAACTCATTTTTAGAAATGTTTTAGTGACGTCATTCGACAGCGGCAGTTAGAAAACCATAGCTCAACACCCTGTATGAGTAGTTTAGGTTAAGATTAACGCAAGAACTATGTAGGCACTTACTGCAATGTTCTTCATCAATGATGACGTTCTCCATGACTCCTTTGTCGCTCTGTGTGCCTTGTAGGAAGTGTTTTCGACCACTGTTGTCCTTTTCACTCGATGTTATTTCCAAGAAACATTGGTTCCAGTGCACCGTGTCGTTGAAACTGCCAAACACTCTCAGGTACCGTTGCTGGTCCTGTTTTAGACGAAATTATTAGTTTTTATGTTACTGGAATATGCACTCTTTCAAAATCTATAAACTTTTAACTGACACATAAAAATAACTGGCATATACAAGGTGTAACATAATTAACGCACAACCTCTTAAGGGATCATTGTACTCATCATTATGAACAAGTTTTACTATAGGACCAAACCTGAAATCGCAAAAAAAAAATCAGCTGCTCCCTACATTTATGTTCGCTTAAAAGTTGTTCATAATGACGAGTACAATGATCCCTTAAGAGGTTGTGCGTTATTTATGTTACATCTTGTATATGGGACTTAGTGCGAATTTTACCAATGAAATTGTACGCGATAAATACATCTAAACCGCGTTCAAGACCTGTCAGTGTCAATATTCCACAACAGTTTTGACACTGACAGCACTTGAACATGTTTTAGATGGCTGAACGTGTTCTGTTTCATTGGTGAAATTCGCTCAAAAAAGTCTCAAATAAAAAATGCGTTTTTGATAAAAGGCAAATGTATGAGATCGATGCTGTTTTCTCTATTCAGATTTTATTCCACAGTAAAAGTAATTTTAGTATTCATGAGTAATATCATCCCCTGAAATAATGAGTTCAAAGTCAATCGATACGGTCCCGATTGGCTGAACTTAGTTCAGGTTTAAAGAAACTTTATTCACAATAAAACCATTATATGTCACTTTCTTGAGAATATACATATATAAATTACACAAAGTTTCAAACTCAAACTCAAACCATTTATTTTAATTAAACCAATTACAGGCACTTTTGAATTGTCAAAGAGTCGGTCAGTTAGTCAGAAAATTGAAGCTAGTCGCTCATTCCAAAACGTAGATCTCTATGGAGAAGAATGGGCAAGAAACTCCATGGATGGTTTGTCGTCATCAGTTATGAACTAGATACCCATCCAATGCCTTTATTTCTCCCGAAGTGTTCGATCCGCAATTATATCACGGCTAAGTTGAGTTTTGAACGCATTGAAAAAGTGTAGATTTCTTATACTATAGGGTATTTATTTATTAGGGTATTTGATCACGGCACACCAACGATATAATTTACTAGGATAGTAATAATAGGTAATCACGAGTCTTCAATACTGTGTAAATACATCACTTATAGGCATGCACAACATTCTTATTAACAGGTGAACAACTATTCAATTACATTTTAAATGAATACAATAGTGAAATGATTTAAAAAAAAAAAAATGTTTTTTTTTATTGCTAATATTAGCAATAAAAATTTGGTAAGTACATAAAAAATACCAAGTAAGATTAGATTTCGTTGCTTGAGAGCAATACAAAATCACAATATAATATTCGCACATAAGATAGCAAAACTAAATCCTATCCTAACTAATATTATAAATGCGAAAGTGAGTTTGTTTGTTTGTTACGCTTTCACGCTTAAACGGCTGAAGGAATTTGAAAGAACTTTGGCACATGGGTAGACCATGACTTGGAAAAGGACATATGCTACATTTTATCCTGGATCGCAGACAAAGGCGCGGATAACAGCTAGTATGGAATAAAATAAAAGTCTAATTAAACTAAATTCATATAAAATTATTATTAAATTTAATTACATTAGTTAAAATTCAATACAGTTAACCCTTTACTGCATGATTTTTTATTTATGTTAGAAAAAAATATATGTGGTAGGATACACTAAATAAATAGTCACGTGTTTCAGGATTTTTCTTTTTATTGAATAGTTTCAGAAATTTTTAACTTTTCCACTTTGAATCACATTTGGTACATTGAGCAGAAAATGAACTTTTACACTTTTTAAAACAATAAAAACTTACCTTAGTATCAATATTTAGATAACTTTCTTTCCTGGAGTATTTATTTGCAAGCACTAACACTGAGATTTGTATTTTTTACACAATTTCGAAAATCAAAAACTCGCTCCGCACCGGTTCGTACCTGTTTGACTACCTACTGACTTTGATGAAGGATGTAGTTCACACAACTTGCTCATAGATAGCGGTTTTATAAATAAAATGAAGCTCGTCTGAGACGAATTTGACACAGTGTGCATAAAATAAGAAAATCAGTTTGAAACTTAAAAATATTTAAAATAATATGGTTTGGTTCATATATGAACCACAATGCGGTAAAGGGTTAAATAAAAATCATATTATTATTAAATGAGAATAACGTAGTTATAAGCAGGCAGCTGACTAAAGGTAAATTTTAATAATTTTAGTTTTAAATACTGTCAGAATATCAAAGAAAGTATAGACATTGCTGTCAAGGCTATATTTAGAAAGTCAACATTCTGTTTATGGGACACGGAGAACATTTTTGTGCTCCGTGTAAGGGGAGCATGCTGGCTGGCCCAGGTTTGTGCGACAAGGTTTAGTGGTAAACGTCCTAATGGCACGCTTTGGCCGGAGTTACGTCTAGGTTGATTTTGTAAACGAGATCTAGAGCTGATGTTATCCCGTTTACTATTTTATAAATAGTTAACAGATCATATAGAACCCTTCGTCGCTTCAATGAGTCTAATTTGAAGTAGCTTAGCCGTTCTGCGATAACGGCTCTATATGCATATTTGTGGTCTTTAAACCGCAAGCACCTCGTATTTTTTTTAACGCTCTCAATGCGGGTTGTGTGAATATTATAAGTCGGCCTCCAGATGGAAGTTACATATTCTATGAGGCTGCACACAAAGGTGTTATAGGGCACTTTCAGTGCCAAGATTCCCTTAAACTATTTGCCAATTCTGTTGATATCCAACCGTTTTCAATTGCTTTTTACGCGTAAATGTTATGTGATAACATATTTTGCTGGCAGTCAGAACCATCCCATTCACCACACACCGGCTCTATACAGAGCTTCAGATCAGATTGAAGTAAAGCAATAATAATAATGTTTATTGTTGCCAGAAACAGAGGTTTACATTTCCTTATGGTCTACAGTTAATAGCTAGGTTTACATTTTTTAAATAAGACGCAAAGGAAGTACATACTTCGCTTGTGAACTTCACACTAGGTCTAGCCTGTCTCGTGGAGTCCTTGGGTGGTACTGCCAGAAGAAAATGCGCATTACATTAATGAATTGTTTTTGCTACAATCAAGAAGCACATGAAAAAGTGTTTTTGTTTAATAGCAATTAAAATATCGTCTAGATCCTTAGTTCCCAAAGTGGTCCACCCACCCAGGTCGACCCCCAGGGGTCCACGGGAGAATCGACGGGAGTCTACGTTGGGGTCTATCTTCACATTTTTTGTCAAGTTTTGGGAATATGGTAGAAATGTAGCTGCAGGGGGTCCACCGCAACCAGCTAAATTTTGGAAAAAGAAAAGTCTGGGAACCCCTGGTCTAGATTATGAACGGTTAAATTAAAAAGATAAAGATGGAAAGAAAAATATTTTGAACACAGTGCACTACGTGTAAGTGTGTGTGTGTGTGAGAGAAAGAGTTTGTGTGTGTGTGAGAGTGTGCGTATGTATTACGAAATTATCTTTAAGAGAGATTCTGATTTACTGTAGGGTCGGGCTAGCAGCCATTTGCGAACAACCTTTTTGACTATGCTAGTTCTAGAGTTAATGTCTTCTTGAGTTTTTATTTGAAGATAGTAGATTTACAGGCCATCGGCAATTATGGAACATTGGCTATGTTTGATGCAATGTATTATGTCACTAATGAATACAAAGATAATTGGACCGGTATAAGATCCTTGGGGTACACTGGAGCTTACAATATACTCCGAAGATTGATAGCCGTTTACCACCAGTTTTTGTGTCCGCACGCATATATACAATCTGAACCACTCCAGTAGGGGCCTATGTATGCCACGACCATGTAATTTCAGCAGTAGAATTTCATGGTCGACCTTATCAAAAGCGCTGCTGAAGTACAAGCGAATACAGAGCGTCGATCTGTTGGCTAGAGTCCATGCTCATACAGACTTCTTCAAGATATGATACCAAACTGGTGACAGTGGATTTGTTGTTGCAGAAACCATGCCGTTGAGGGGAGAGTTGTGTTTTAACATGGGGTGTTAATATAGGGCAAGTCATTCATTCAAAATGTTTTGAGAATATGGACAAGATAGAGATTGGTTGATAATTTTTAGCATCGGCGCAATCACCTTTTTTGAATATCGAAACCACGTTAGCTTTTATTCATTCTGTAGGAAATGTAGATGTTTCGAGCGATTATAGTTAAGTCAGAAACACAGATTTTTAAATCCTCAATTTCGTTCTATACTTTCAAAATAGGATTTGAGCGAGGCCTGTAAATGCACGGTCACCACAGACTCAATTCCTTTGCGGATTTCAGACATTGTTGCTCCATCTAACTCATGGGAGAGATTAACTAAATCCTGGCCGGTTGAACAATCTTCTAAAGCCTCGTATGCAACGTCGTTGCTAGGCGAGTCGTTCGGTCGTGGTCGATTAGACCTTACAGAAACATTGCTGGTTATATCTGTGACACTACTACTACTACTACCAGGGATGGTCAGCGGTTAAAGCCGGCTAAGACACTTGCAAAACATTCTGCTTAACTGTAACTGCTGGAGGAGAACGCTGTACGCACGGCATTTTAATATTCATTAGTCTTCCTGCTGCACCGTGCGCCAAACGACGCTAGCGTGATAGTCGACTTTCGCAAGTGCAAATGAACTAAGTGCGCTATACTTTCTTTCGTAAAAGTTTAGTCATCGGATTTCCAACCAAGTAGTGCAGGCGCCGGAGGGGGCGAGGCGCATAGCTACAAAATTATAGGTAAATAACTTCTAAAAAATATTTAATGGCTTTCAATCCCGGACCTACCCTAACCTGCAAAGCGCCCGATACTTTTGGGGTCTTACTTGTTTATAATACAATAGCCATACCCGTCCCTTATTGAAACAACACTGATGTTACCTAGGATAAGTTTTTTGGTAAATAAATGATTACTTACTTACTACGTACTCCCCGCACGCTACGCGCCTCGCCCCCTCCGGCGCCCGATGACGAAACTTTTACGAACAACAACAACAACAACATTATAATATTCTAGTATTCTATTATAAAGTTGTTTTCCTTCAAAAGTAAGCAATATTTTGCCATAGATAATTCTTGTTTTGGGTAAAACTAGCAAGCTAGCTCGAATTACCATCGAATGCCGACCACGCCGGCCTCACATAGCGCCCAAGCGACGCTATGTGACGTCATTTATTCAATACCACTGAGATGGTGGCTTGACTTGGAGGTATGTCATACCGAAATACACATAAGGCATGTCTACACGTCTCCAGTAGTTAGTAAATTATTACTGATCATTGATTAATTACAATGGTAGAAATGGCTCTTTTTAAATAATCGTAGATAGTATTTTTTGTTGGTAATAAAACGGAAGCTACCGCGATGATTCATCGATGGATTTGAATGGCATTCCTTCTTATTGCCATGATAATGAAGGAACTGGATTAAGATAAATTAATGGCCTATATATAAATGAAAATACTGGTTTAAACCTAGATTAAATTCACGTTTTCTTATTTGGTTTTTCTGTGCCTTAATTATGTAGTACTGAGTCACAATACCATAAGTCAGGATGAAAGAACTTCAAAAGCACTACATTCATTCAATACACTTCATTGGTTTAAGGGTACTACATGACCTAAAGGTAAGTTTTATAATGCCTAAAAGTATATGATCCAGTGCAGTAAACAAAATCATAAAAAATATATGATATTCTTCAGGATATATGCTAGTTAGATAGTGTGTTGAAAACATATTTGCAACAATTTGATACGATAGAAAAAAATCACGAAGATACCTCTGAAAATTACTTTTAACGATTAAAAACCACACTGATTGAGATACTTGCAGTCATTCTGATTTTTTGTCAGATTATTCTACAATATTATCGTAATTGTTTTAATTTTTTAGTCCAATTAATAGATTTTTGGTAAATAGATAATCGATTTATATATTAAATTACCAGCTTTGTGCCATCGCGCTTCTTTTTCTTTTCTATGCAGTCCGACGGTGACCGCGCTTTAGGCCCTGTAGTCCCTTTAAAGGTAAGAAATCTGCATACATACCTTAACTTTTACCGCTTTGATATGTAGTTTGAAACATTGCAACTTGTTCGGTAGTCGATAGTACACCACTTGCCACACATCCGACATTTTCTCCAAATTAAATGAATCCACGTTCATGTAATGTCGACATTTCTTCCACAAGTCACCGTGTGATTGGTTTCCCGTCGTGATTTCAGTGACACTTTCTGTTGTAGTTTCATTAGGATTAGCTGTTCCTAAATAATGTGATTCAATATTGTTTTCAGGATTGTCAATTATTGATTCAACTATCTCTGAGCTATTTTCATTTATTTCGAAAATGTCTAGAGTATTATGTTCTTCAGTTATTATATGGCTTTTATTAGTATCAATTTCAAATAATCCTCTTAGTTTGCCATTTGATTCTGTAGTAGTTTCATTGATTTCAAAAAAACTAGTTTTAGGGAGATTGGTGGTCGTGGAAATTCCTTCTGGGTCGGTACTAGTCCCCGTCTTGTCAATGAACTCAGTTGTAGTGGATTCCTCCAACTCCAGCAGTTTCATATCTATACTGATATCTGTATGATTCAAATTACACTGGCAGCAACTTATAATTCGTAGAAATATCAAGAAATAAAAATGCAACACAGAATGTTTCCACATTATGACTGAGTTAGTCCACTGACGGTTAGTAAATGCGAGCTAAAATGTCTCGATCCTTATTTAAATATTTTGAATGTTATGAGAGTATGTCTAGCTCAGGTTGTGTTGATATTTCGGCAAGAGTATATATTGACAGAATAGTAAATAAAGAGTTCTTTAGATTGAGTAAGTCCATTGTTATTCAAGAGTTTACTATAAAAGATAGCTATTGTTTTCTATTCTGTGAGAACTGCATTGTGCAATTAGGTTAAGAATGAATATTATTGTCTCATTTGATATGTGTAGACTGTCATTAGGTTTAATTATGATAGTAAAACGTTATTGGATTTGTGGTCAAACGAATTGTGGTTGAAGAAAAATGAAAAGTTAGCATAGTACAGAGATGATGTTGGTATTTGAACATCACAAGGTCAAAGGTAATAGGTATCTCCGTTGGTTTATTATTATTTCGTATTCCCAAGTCGGGCAAAGTGTTATCCGGGGGCACGGTAGTGTCCCCGGCCGAGACGAGCTAGAAACAGAAAGCAGGGGCACTTTTCTCGAAGCGTTTCGTCGTATTTTCAAACCCTCACAGCTTTCGGTTTGGATAATGTTAGAGCCCTAATTCTCAGGATAACACATTCCATTAAACCACGTAAAGAAAATCATGTTCTTTACCCGTATACAAAAAATCAATCAAATCCAATGAATACTTTAGCCACAGGAAATTATCTTTCATTTTCTTATTTTTCAACATGATGTAGATCCACTGTAGATCTGAGTCCGTAATAATAGGTAAACATGGTCGCCGCCGCGCCCCGCACCCCGCACCGCACCGTTGGTCAGTGACCTATCGTAGATAAAGCGTGTTGACTTTTTATGCAGTTGATTCTGCTATCTTTATTTGAAAACTGCAATTTTTAAATTTGCCTTTAACTACTAATCTTCGTGTTTTAAAATGTTTCGATGGACTAGTACTGTGTTTGTTTTCATTTAATGTCGTACGTCCAGATCCACATTGTACAAATGATTGTGTTATAGATTTCTTCCATAGTCGACCTTGAAAATATATAAAATGTAATAATGAAATGTATAATATATAATTATGATTCTTATATGTTCATGAAGCGACTTAGCCCGCGACTTCGTTCACATAGAAGTCGTAAGATACCACAATATACTAAAATAACAGACACATTTTTATAGAACTTCCCTGTATACTGCCTTTGTGGTTTTGGTTTCAGCAGCCAAAATATAGAGTCCGGTGACGTGGGAGGACGCGCGAGGACATAAGGGCTGTCCATGTGAGAAGCAGCTCGTCCTGAGGTCGACACCCGCAGCCTTCAGTAGCAATTTTCCATTGCTTGCGAAGTTTTTCGTTTTTAGTGAATTAATGAACGCCTGCGTTCCTGCATATACTACTTAATGACATAAACTTGATACAATGACTGTTGCATTCTTACAGAGCTATCACTAAAATAAACAAACAGTAGATTGTAAACTAACGAGGTTTCTCAGTAGGTAACAGATACCTAACCATAGATATTTATTTTTATTACAACCATAGATAATAAAAGAGGCCTAAATTTAATGATTTTCTGCGTACGTTCTACGAACTATCACATAATATAATATTATTACAAAATGTAAAAAATGAAGCACAAAATAATTATATCAACTGTCGGGAATCGAACTTAGACTTGCAAAGGAGTCGCCCCAACCGCTAAGCTAGTTCTTATATGATTGATTAGCTTTTGCCCGCGGCTTCGCCCGCGTGGATGTCGGAAAGTATCCCACGGGAATGTACTACCAGGATTAAAAGTACCCTATGTGTTAATCCAGGTCAACAATGTCTTCTCGCACTGCTTATGTAGTACCAGAGGAGCGACGCGCGGATAGATAATTGATTGCTGGACGATAAAAAACGTGTGCGGTCGGGGGACGTCAGGAACGAAGTTTCTTCTCGCATATGATTTAAAACCAAAATAAAATGTTCGCTGTCGCCATCTTGGAATTACATTTTGACCTCACTATTGATTTTAGCACCCTCGAAAACTATGAAACCGATACCCATGACGAAAAATCTGAAAATATTCGCAGCCGCCATCTTTGATTTACATGTTGACGTCACAATCGGCTTTAGCACCCTCGAAAACTATGAGAACGACACCTATGACGAATAATTTGAATATTTTCACAGCCGCCATCTTGAATTTTAAATTTGACCTCACTATCGGCTTTAGCACCCTCGAAAACTATGAAATGACACCTTAGACGAAAAGATTGTAAATTTTCGCAGCCGCCATCTTGGATTTTAATTTTGACCTCACTATCGACTTTAGCACCCTCGAAAACTATGAAAACGACACCCAAGATGAAAAGTTTGAAAATTTTCGCAGCCGCCATCATCATCATACAAGTATGAACGCTTCTTCGTTTGTGACGATTTCTGCCAGTTTACTCCTACCGCAAGCCGCGTAAAAAAACTTCGTCCAAAAAATCCTAAAACCTAACAATAGTAACGCAATATACAGGGTGTCCGGTAATTAATGGATAACCTTGCGATAGCATATAATAGACCCTATGGCCGCTCTAAAAAAAATTTAAAAAAATGTATATCCCGAGTAGTAAGTACCTAAGATATAATTTTTGTAGAAAAAAATTCTGTGTAATTTCTAGTGACATTATTTATTGCCTCTCTGTCGGCGGCATAGTCAACGTACAATATTATAACAACAGATAACCGATGGAATTCATTCATTTGTGGTTGTGGTGATGAAAAATGTAAAAAAAGTTAGTATTCTTTTTCAAAAAAATCTTAGTTATTACTTGGGATATATTTTTTTTGTATTTTTTTTAGAACAGCCATAAGGTCTGTTATATGCGATTTCAAGGTTATCCATTCTTTACCGGACACCCTGTATAACGGAACGGAAAATTACCTACTTGCATGCCAAATTGGAAGGCAACTTTAAAGCGAAAATATAAATCCCCTTATCCCTATGCCGTTGGAATTTCGAAAAAAATAGTTACCTAAATAATTACAGGCACGGAACTTAGTAAAGTTATTTTTCTCTGATTTTTTTTTTTTTTTAATTTTTTTTTTTTCTGTTTCTTAATGAGGACCAGTTTCCCTGTCCTCCATTGAAGCGGGAACTGGCCCCTCTCCAAGCATGCGCTTAGGAGCCCCCTTAGTCGAGGCTCGAGAGCCTCCAAGGCCAGGACCCAGGCTTTTCCAGGTAAGCCGTCGGGTCCTGGGGCGGTATTCCTGGCATTCAGCCTGCGCACCGCCACTCTCAGCTCTACCTCGGTCACCTCCGGAGCATCGTCGTCATCGTCGGCTCTGTGGTCCGCATCCGACACCGCAGGAGGCGGAGCCATGGGCGGGGGAGTATGTTCCCCTCGCGAAGGGAACAGAGCGCTCACCACGTCCTCCACGAGCTGGGGCCGGAGACTCTGCGTCAGCGGGGGAGCCCATGGGCGGAGCTTGTTCCGCACCATTTTATAGGGGCGTCCCCACGGGTCCCTGTTCAGAGTCTCCAGCGACTCCTCACGAGCCACGGCCACGCTGACCATGGCACGGCCACGCTCGCGAGCCGCGGCTGGCTCACGGGCCAGTTCCTTGGCCCGCAGGATCTCCGCTCGGAGGGCGGTCTTCGCTGCTCTGTACCCCTCGTACAGCTCCGCCTGAATGGCTTCCGTATCCGGAGGGCGGATACGGAGCCTGCGGTGCCTGGTGTACCGGCGTCGCGCAGCAACGCACGCGTCGCGCAGAGACGTCAACTCCGGCGACCACCAGCACACCTGGCGCCGGGCGCGTCCGGGCCGGACCCGGGGCATTGCCACGTCGCATACTTCGGACATGGCCTCCCGGAACCACCCCGCCTCGTCATTGATGTCAGCAGGCCTGTCCGGTGGTGACACCCAGGCCTGCACGATCGAGGCTTCCAGGAGAAGCTCCCGGTCCAGCTGCTTCAACGCCCACCGCGGACCACTCGGGGCCTGTCGGACCGGCGCGTTCGAGGTCTGGGCGGAGACGTCAAACCGGATGTACCGGTGATCGGAGTAGGTCTCCACCCCCTCCATGACGCGCCAGTCGAGGACACGCGGCGACAGAGCGGGGCTGGCGAACGAAATGTCCACCACTGACTCACCCCGCATCCGCACACACGTGAGGACAGAACCCCGGTTTATGACGACCAGGCCCGTCTCCAGAGCCCAGTCCTCCACCATCCTGCCCCGTGTGTCCGTATGCCGGGAACCCCAAGCCACATTCTTGGCATTGAAGTCCCCGAGGACGAGCACAGGGAGGGAACGGAATCCGACGACGACGACTCTCAACTCCGCAAGGGAGTTGTGGAACTCGGCGAGAGTTCGGTTCGGGGAGAAGTATACCCCTACCACGACAATCTCCCCGAACCGTGCTGCCACGCAACCCCGTCCCCTATTGACAGCCTCGAGGGACAGGGTACCGGCGGCGGCCGACGAAATTAGGGTCACTGAGCCGCTCAGGTCCTCCACCCAGTCATCCCTGGGCGGGACAAAGTACGGCTCAGCGACCACGGCGATGTTAATCGACCACTGCGCCATGCTCTGGAGCAACAGATCCTGAGCGGAGGCGCAGTGGTTGATGTTCGCCTGGAGGAGGCGTAATGGGGCCATTATTGGCACTCCATATCAGCCCCCTCCCGAACCCCCTGTGAGGTCCCTGCCGCGGTGGTTGCGGCGGCGCGGCGGCGACAGTGGAGGCGGCAGTGGCGGAGGCGGCAGCGGCGGCGGCGGCAGTGGTGGCGGCTGCGGCGGTGACGATGGTGGCAGAGGGCTTGCTGCCCCTGGGTTTGGCGGGTGGAGCGCAGGCCTTGCTCCCAGCCCGGTGATTGGCCGGCTTGCTAGCTGCCGCACACGCGAAGCAGTGCGGCGCGGCTTTACACGAGCCGGTCTTGTGACCGGGCTGACCACAGCAGAAGCAATGGCCGCTACGGTCCACCTCCGAGGTGCATTTAGCTCCCACGTGGTTGCCCACGTGACAGCGGAAGCACCTCAGAGGTCTGGGTTCCAGCAGTTTCACCTGCGTGGAAACCCAGCCCACCTTGAGCCTTTGGCCCTCCCCGGTTATTTTTCGGGCCACCGCCACGGGGCAGCTCACTGTAACAGTTCGCATCCCCGTGAAGTCAGGACGGATGGTGCCTACCCTAACCTGATCGGCTGAGCACCCTCCAGTCCTAACAACGGCGGCCATCACCTCTCCCTCCGTCGCTGAGTCGTCCAAACCCAGTATGCGCATGTTCGCGCACTTGGTGGGTCTGGACACTCGGGCCTCGTCCGCATTTAGGGACGCCCTAAGCCTCTCGGCCAGAGCGTCAGCGGTCGGGCCGCTGGCCGCACCGGGAACCTCCAGCATCCGGGCCCCAGTCGCAGTGACCCTTATCCGGATGCCATCGGCAACGCCGAGCTCCTCGAGGTTCACCGCCTCCCTCGCCTTGGCAAGCACGTCGCGGTAGGACACGCCCTTCTTCTCCGCTTCCGGCTGTAGTGTGATCACTACAGCTGTGGACCTCGGGGCACGGCGCCTAGCCGCGACGATTCGCTCCTTGCGCCGCTGCCGCCTCTCCTTCTTTTTGGCCTCCCTTGCTGCCTTACCCGCCTTCCTCTTCTCCCCGGCTACTTGCCATTCGGCGTCAGCCGGAGGAGATTTAGGAGGCGGGGGCGGCCGTTTCGCCGCCGGGGCTGGGGCCCTCGCAGGTTCCTGCACGGCGCTGCCTTTCGCCTGCCCCGTTGATGCAGGCTTGACCGTGGCAGCCGCGGCGGCAGCATACGATGCCGCCTTCCGCTGGCCCGAGGCCGGCTGGCTCGCCGCTAGCGGGGGTCGCAGAACTATGGCCTCCAGGGCGGAGAACCGGCTCCGGAAGGCAGCCAGTTCCTGCCGGACCAGGGCCAGAACCCGGTCCTCAGCAGGCACGGGCCCGACCTGCCCATGCCGCGCCTCTCCCTGTGGCACCTCCCGGGGGCCAGTTCCTCGGAGCCTGGCCAGGTCCGCTCGGAGCTCCTCATTCTCCTTTCGGAGAAGCTCCATGGCGGCTGTCAAGCGAGCGACCTCCGCCCGCATCTCTGTCATTCCGTCCGACGGGGGCCTGAGGTGACTGGCCTCCGCTGTCGCCATAATGGAGGCCCTGGCTGCCGATATGGCCTTGTCTTTAGAGAACTGAGTCCTCTTCAAGGCCACACTCTTGATCGCGGCTGCCACGACCTCTGCGAACCTAACCGTTTGCTCCGAATTGGAGCCGCCAGCGGCGTCCGGCTCACCACCTGCTGACTCCGACCCAGCCGGGACTGACCCCAACTGCGACTCTGGCTCGGCCGGGCTGGCTCGGCTCGGCTTGCTGGCTTCTTTGGTGAGCCCTCTGCCCACACCCCTTTCATGGGCCCCACCCCGTCGGCTGATTTTTTTACGGGCCGAGCTCAGCCCACCATCCGAGGAAGACCCCAGGCCATCCCCCGGTTTGGGGCGCTTCTTGAAGAACTTTTGGTTCTTCCCAGCGCCCCCCACCACTTCGCGCTCCGGGCTCTTACATGAGCCCTTCACGCCAGATGCGGCGTCGGACTCCGACCCCGCATCACTCCCCTCCTCTTCACTACTATTTTTGTTTATTTTGTTTATATCCATGTTTGTTCCCACGAGTAAAAAACTTTGTAACTTCTCAAAAACCAGTGGTTCGCACTAGCGACTAATTTAGCTACCCATTAGTCAAGCTATCAACCTCCCTCACGGTGCGCCGCCGCTTGGAGGTTTGGGGTGATTTTTTATAGAGGTTTTCTTCCTCGCGGCCCGGGCGGTTAAGCCAAGACCCTCGACCCCCGTCAAAAGTCAGAGACATGACCTTGACAATCTTCGGTGCTACGAGAATAACGGTGGCAGAAAGAGAAGGCCTCTTCCTGCCTGCCCGGCGGCAGAGTTAGTGCACACCGAGCCCGCTCTTACTCCGCCGCTGTGCGTCTCTGCTTAGAGCGCAGAGAGATACACGTTGGAGCGTACTTCTGACAGGATATTGGCATACGGGCAACAAGACCCCTTAGGCACACAGTACCTAATGGGGAGTCATTGCCCGTACCCCAGGGTGCACCGTCCCGGTGACTGGCCTTCCCCCCGGACGCATCCATAAGGGAATTCCAGCCCACAGGCACACGGGGAGGTTTCCTGTCCAAGCACCCCATTTTTAACTCCCTAAAGAACGATTTTCCAAAAATGCCAAAACATGTCATTCGTAGTTTCTAAACAGAAAGCTTAATACCAATTTCTTCCTTACAAACTTTCATCCCCTATTTTCCTCTCCTTAAGGGATGATTTTCCAAAAACGCTGAAACACGTGGTTTTTCATTTTTAACCAGAATGCTACCAATTTTCATGGTTTAAACTACAAAAATGACGATTTTCCATACAAACTTTCTTCCCCTATTTTACTCCTTTAGGGGTTGAATTTCCAAAAATCCTTCCTTATTCCTTGTTTACACTATAAAGGAAATCTCTGTGCAAAATTTCAGCTTTCTAGGTCTAAGGGTTTGGGCCGGGCGTTGATGAGTCAGTCAGTCAGTCAGGACTTTTCTTTATATACATATATGTATATATACTACTTACTTACTACTACTACTTTTACTTTTTTTCAAAAATATTCAATGTGGGTACAGTTTTGACTTCGCTATGATTTTATTATTTATATGTATAGATTATGAATAAAAAGCGTTTATTTCTGGTTTGCCCCACTAATTTTGAACTCGAACAGAACTCTTGGTCATAAGCTTATTCCTTTACCAGATCACAGGTCTTGAACAAAGGATCATTGCTCTGATAAATAAAACAAAAGACAAGCAGCTCAGAATATTTTAGTTTTAAAACCAAACGGGAGCTATCCGCTAGTTTCAAGCATATTCGATCTAGCTAGTCTTGGGCTTTTTCGGCATAAACTCTAACGCAGTACTACCATTTAGTTTTAAATCTCACTAATTTACGTTGGTTGCCAATTCGCCAACTTATTTTCAGGCATTTTTGTAATTTTAGCTCCACGATAGGTTGTTGTTATAGTTGTGAACTGCGAAAGACTAAGTTGGTTGATCCAGTTTCTGTAGAACTTCTTAGGCTTCTGTTCCATGTTACTTAAAGACTGAAGCGCCAAGTCTACCAAAATTGGTAACTAACTACTAACTAACTACTTAATATATAACGCATGATTACCCCAACTACTGCTAATTATTATCTTGTTAAAATTTTGTAAAAATTATGTGTAATTTCTGTACATATATTGTTTTCTTTGATGTAATAATATGTTTGCATCCTGTGTCTATCGCTTAATATTATACACTTGGCTTGTACGTTGGCTGGTTTTTGTTATGTTAATAGGGATGAAGCCTGGGTAACAAACAATAAATATTATTTAGTTTGTCAGTCAGATAATAAAAATAATATTAGATAGATATTTTTTGCTTTAGCATATTAATTAAAAATTACTTACATAAAACGCATTGAAGTTGGAGAATGGGGGCTCGCTACGTCACAACTAAGTATAAAATCTAGCAAGGCGTGACGTCATGCCACTTTTAACTCAATGTATCGCCGTATTCTTTAGATTATGTAAAAAAAAATACGTGTCTAATGTTTTTTAATTCTACCTGACCGACAAAAAAACTTTTAGACATTATCCCTATTGGTTGAACGGTAACAATATTGTAGATAGACTAATAAATAAATAAATAAAATATAAAACATCAATCACTTTGAACTTCAGCACCCCAATTGCGTAACAGAGTTTCTATAACAATCCGAACTTCTCTGCAGGAAATTCATAAACCATTGCTTGATATGTTTGAAAAATTCATCTTCTCGACAACGTAAATAACGCAATGAATATTGTTGAATTGTTAAAATAAATGGCATTGGGATTGTGTGTTATGAAATTTACCCGCAGGTGTTTAATGTGTGCAAATTGAGCTGGTATCATGCTTAGTCTTCTTTATTCTAGGAAGAAGTGACAGAGGTCCTCATGGCTAAACAACTACCAAATGAGCGATGTGTGCGGAGTTTAGCTGAACATGCCGCGGTCAGTGCCTGGATGGGTGACCAATCTAAACACGTCGGTATCTCGTCAAACATTCGAGAGCTGGTTTTCTACCACATTTTTGTATTTTTGATTCTTAAAACGAAAACAAGAAACGGCTTACTTTTTAAAGAAATTCTCCTAAAAATACAGTCTCCAAACAAGGTAGGACCGTACAATGGCTAGTATTTTAACCCAGGTACGGCAGTAAACCTTCCGTGGACCCGTTTATTACGGCACGTAACCAAACTAGAGATAAAACTTGTCTACGGCTCACGAAGTATTGCTCCTGAACACGTATATAGGTACCTACTTACATTTCCGTCAAAGATAGCGTACAGGTTACGAAATGGCAATCTTTGTACAGTTGCCGGCACGAGTCGTGAGCACAAACTCCACTTTTAAACCTTACGAATCTAAAAAACGGGTTAGGGGACCTGTATTAGCTACTCACTCTTTCTAAGGTATCTAATTAAAATGCTTACAAAAGTGTTCTTTTCAAAATTAAATAATCATGAGAAAAAGAAAAGACTTCATCAATCAATCTGCCTAGCCTTTTCCCAACTATGTTGGGGTCGGCTTCCAGTCTAACCGGATGCAGCTGAATACCAGTATTTTACATGGAGCGACTGCCTATCTGACCTCCACAACCCAGTAACTGGGTAATACGATACCCCTTGGTAAGACTGGTTGTCAGACTTTCGGGCTTCTGACATCCCGTAACGACTGTCAAAGATCCACGAATGACAGCCGGGACCAACGGCTTAACGTGCTTTCCGAGGCACGGAGGAGTCTCGGTATGTAAAGATGGTCACCCATCCACGGACAACCCCGGCAAGCGTAGCTTAACCTGATGGATCGACCCGTGCGGCTGTTATTACTTAGCCACGAGCTCCTCCAAAAAAAAAAAAAAAGACTACATATAAAATTAAAATTATAAAAGGTAGTCAAAAGATTGACTTTGACAGTGCCTTAATTGCATAGCAGTAAGGTCTGTTTTGTTAGTTATTACTGAAGTGCGCTTCACCAGAAAGGGCGAGTTAATTACATAAAAGTAATGCAAAAAGCAAAACTCGCAAAATGCATTGAATAATTTTAAACAATGAAATTGTCAATCCTGGTTCAAACCCAAGACTTGATGTTGAAGATGTTTTCAAACACTTTAGAGTGAGTTCATATGTCATAAATGTGTTTCTGGTGGTCAGCAAAAGAGTATAGCGTTATAATAACAATTAAAAATAAGTATATTTAAAACATACAAAGAAAAATTATCAATACATATACCTACAGTGTTCAGGTTCGTATAATTCACACATATCTTGCGATTTATTTATTTAGAAATCAGCTAAATTATTTCCTATTAGAGCAATTCGTACACGGACAGGGCAATGAGGCTAATATAAGATCAAGCTTATTTATGTACAGGTAGAAAACAGAATACAAGAGCCCGCTGACGACAGCAACAGCAGTTCGTCTGGAATTTGTGCTCACGATTCGTGCCGGCAACTATAACGAGCGTGGGCGCCGGCAGAAATAATTTCCAGGTGGTGCAGATTTTAGTTTTCTTACAATCTTTGCCGTATATGATTGTTAATAAAAAGATGAAATTTTAGTCTGAATGTTCAAGACATTTACAAATTTCTGACTATTCATTATGAATTTATTATATAGGTACCCAGTCGTCACGGCTCACACCTATTTGTTCACGACGATCGAAATTAATCGCTTTTTAAATGAGAATTGTGTAATTACTGCCTACTAATTATTGTGAATAAAAAAATGATTTCCAACAGACGGCTTTTTATTTCAATAATTCCTGTTGATCCCGAGATTCCCAAGGGGTGCAAGTGCACCCCCTGGCACCGCTCTGCCGGCGCCCATGATAACGAGTGTCATGATTTGCAAGTATTAATAAGATTTGCGGAGATTTTAACAACGACGCTTGGCGCGTGATGTTTCGACTGCCTGGGTGGTGCAGCGCGAGCGCCATGTTCTGTGCGGGCCGCGCGCCCTACTGGCAGGTGCTGCTGAGGAATCGGTCGGTCGCCGCATGCGCCGCCGTACATCGACCGGTCAATTCTTTGGTGGCCGCGGTACGGGAATGGAACCAGAGCCCCTACATACAAGATGGCAGTTCTACCACACGCCGATTACCCAATTCGCGTGTGTGTGTGTAATGTGAATGTGCGAGTTTGTGTTATTTAAATTTTACATCAGATCCGATTTGATTTTTTTCAGACTGTACATATTAAAATCATCCTATCATTATCCTTTGAACTTGTAAACGAACAGAATTTAAGTTCAAAACGACTTTAAAAAACAAATTGCTGCCAACTGTTCAAGTTTGTTGCCATAAAAACACACTCATTGCACCAAACTATATACGAACGTGAACATGTGTGACGTAATAACTTTATTTGGTACGTAATTTTCAACCTTATCACCTTAGTAATAAGGTTGAAAAGTGTTTCACCGCCAGTGTCCACGATGGTACATCCGGTTTTATTATAAAATGTTCTAGTACATAACTTTGTATTGACTATGCTGTAAAGATCGTGGAAAAGTATCAGAGTTCGATTATTACGTAGGAAAAGCAGGAAAATAATCATCATGATTGCAATACTCACAGGTAAAGAGTAACTAGAAGGATTTTGAAGAGACTGTAGCCCAGCAGGAGTGCTTTAAACCATCGAACTGAACAACTTTTACTATGGGGTCAACTATGAAATCGCGAAAAAAAAATCTGCTGTTCTATACCTACTGTTCTTTAAACTATACAGTTTAGAACAGTAGGTATTAAACTTTAGTATAATACCTAATCACGAACCACGATTTCAAAGTTGGTCCTCTTAAAATTTGTAAATTTTGAAACACCTTGTAGAACTATGGCAATATTCTCTATCAGGATATAGTTAATCTAGGGCTTAAAGTTTTTCCTTTGTAAGTAGCAGTAAAGTTGTTTTTGAACCAGCTCGGGGATGTACTAAAATACCTTACGATGATTAACACAAATATGCCAACAAATTTACGAGCTGCAACTACATTTTAAACTGAAACTAAAGTTAACATGTTACCTTAAGGGTCGGTACCAGGAAATCGTGTTATGGGTTTTTGACAAGATTAAATAAAAAACTTAAATTTGTAGCCCTGAAATAAAAAACGTCTGGCTAGCTCAAAAGGTTCACCAGTCAGTGAAAAAATCGGATTTGGGATAAACCTTGTAGATGATTGTTAAAAAAAGCATAGCTAAGTCACCTAATTTCCTGTTTTTCCCTCTTGAGCTAGTCAGATGTTTTTTTTCGTGGCTACTACTTTAAGTTTTCTGTATAAACTTATCCAAAACCCATAACATGATTTCCTGCTACCGACCCTTAAACATGTGTCACCCTGAACATTTTAATCCTAGAGCTCTAAAAACACGTTGAAACGTGCTGGAAGTAAAGACACCTAAAACATTGTTGTTTATCTCCTGTCAAAACGGAAACTAACGAACAGTCTGCAGCTCAAAATAAAAACTTTTCTTACTTTGCTACGAAACAAAATATTTTCGTTACAAACTAAAACGGTTTTCGTTACATTTTTACGTGACCAGTTTGTACGGTTCACGTACAGGCAAATCGCTAACTCCGCGACCTACTTTTCACTAATCGTTGTGTTTACTTTTATAATTGCAATTATAATAAGTTTAGTTGACCAATAGCTACCGTAGCGCTATTACCGCGGATTAGCATCTAACTTAACTTAGTGTAACTTTTACGAATATATTTTATTAACGTGAACTCTGTGGTTTTCGTCAACTCACCTTCAACAACTCAACTGTAAGTAACTAGCTACCTCTGAGCCATACATAAAAATGGTCCTTCGAGCCGAAGAACAGGTGCGTATTGTCTCTATTAACATTAGCGAATCGGTCTAGCTGGTGTCATAGAAGAGCGGATCGCGTTAGTAGGGTGACGACGCACTCAATATCCAAAACTTGCGGAAACTTCGCAACTTTGGTGAACTAGTACCTGCGGTGATACATCTCTACTTTACCAACGGTCAAACCAATAACTAACAACAATGGTTCAGAGCGTAACAGAACTTATAAGCCGTCAAGAAACCATCTTCAGGGACTTGAAGCTTATTTGTACCAACTATAAGAAGGATAGTCCCACCAGGAAGAACTTGGCGTACCTGGAGGAGCGTCTTTCTAAGCTTAACAACAACTGGGAGAAGTTTGTTCACAACCATCAACTACTCGAAGAGTCTGGAGCAACGGACCTTCAATACTTCAACGACGACATTTTCAACAGTACGAAGAAGATGTATGAAGATGTGCTGCAAGACATGTTGAAACGTAAAGCCGAATTGCCGTCTGCATCTGCTAGCAAGATGGAACAACCACCTGCGGCGCCTAAGCAAGGTATGGAGCAATCGAAATTTACTTTCGACGATATCAAATTCCACGTACCTCCTCGGGAAACAAGCGAGTCGACGGAAAAGCAACAAGATCTTTTGCGTCAACAATATTGCAACTTTAGGGCGTTTGAACGCACCGTGGAGAAGATAAGCATAGCATTGGCGGTACCAATGGAAAAATGGGAATTAGAAGACAACTTGGGCACCCTAAAGACTAAATGGGAGCAAATCGAAAAGGTAAATTGGGAACTTGACTACGTGCTACAAGAAGAGGACTCAGTTTATCAACAGAAATACAATACAGCAGAAAACATTTATGATGACCTGAAAAGGAAACTACAACACAACATCTGGAACAATGCTCATTATGAAAAATCTACGCCAAAAATTCAAATACCGGATTTTCATGGAAACTATAACCAGTGGTTGACTTTTAGAGATCTCTACCTCGAAAGCGTACACAACAATCCGACACTTTCGAAAGCACAAAAAATGCAACACTTGAAAACAAAGCTGAAGGGTGAGGCGGAGAAACTGGTTCAGCATCTTGGCATCAGCGCTGAGAACTACGCGTCTTGCTGGGAGATGCTAACCCACCGCTACGACAATAAACGGCTGTTATTCACGTCATACATGAATACGCTCCTGAATCAACCTAGTATCCAGCAACCAACCGCTGCAAACATACGGACCCTTCACGACGTCAAGATGGAGGCTAGTTGAACAAATGAACGTGCACATCTGGAAGCGCTGGTCGAATGAATATCTACACCAACTACAAATCCGTAGCAAATGGCAGCAACCAAAAGAAAACCTGAAACAAGGAAGCCTAGTATTAGTAAAAGATGAACACTTACCTCCTGGCCGTTGGGCTATAGGAAGAGTCCAAGAACTTCATCCAGGTGCCGATGGTCAAGTACGGGTTGTTACCTTGAAAACCAGGAAAGGGTCACTTAAACGACCAATAACGAAGCTTTCACCGTTACCGCTGAAACTCGAAGAACAAAAAGTAAATGAAGAGGAAGAGAAAAAGACACCTACTCCGGAAACTAAAAAACGGGGAGGGACTACGAAACACAAAAAAAATTGGCTGTCACTTGTTCTTTTATCCATATTAGCAATGACGGGATTTGCTCAGTCAGCGCCAACGACTAACAGCTTGAAGGTTACGGCTATACCGAGCAATCATCCGATTTACTTCGATGAAGCAGGAAAAATACAATTAATACATGACGAATGGACTCTATTGGTTTACTACAACTTAACATCATACTGGCAAGCAACTGATCAGATCAATGATTATGTCAACCAAATAGATAAACTATGCCAAAGGATATCATATGAGTACAAGCCTTGCGAAACAATTGTCGGCCACCTACGTCATGAACTGAGTCACTTAGTCGACTACAACTCGATGCTGCTCACTCAACATTCAAGACCAAAACGAGGATACTTTGATGGAGTTGGGAAGTTAGCAAGAACTCTTTTCGGAGTTCTCGACGTAGACTTTGCTGAAAAGTACGAAAGAGACATACAGAATCTACAATCAAATGATGACTACCTACTACAACTTATGAAGAACCAAACATTAATTGTAGAAGCTGAAAACAATATAATAAAAAGAAACACCGCCTTCATGGAGAAACAATTCAAAACATTGAGTGGCTATATGAGCGAAACTTGCAGCGAAATCACAAAAATAGAGAACAAGGCGCACATGCTTTTTACGATGAATGACATAAATTCCGCTGCCGTGACGTCAACTTTGATTATAAGTGATTTAAATCGAATATTGGAAATGTTGATAAATGCCCTCGCCAACATTTACAGAGGACATTTAGATACCCATTTATTTCCGGCCAACCAACTGATCGAGCAGCTAAACATCATATCCGGAAGGTTACCACAGGGATTGTCATTACCTGTAAAGGACATTCAAAGGGATTTGAAAAACATCTATGACCTCATCCATGTAAAGGCACGAATAACAAACAATTAAATGTTATTTGAAATACACATCCCTTTACTAAGCGATGAAGACTATATGATATATCGAGTCATTCCGATACCGTTCCTTAGATACGGACATTTAAAACTCATGCAACCACCATCAAGTTTCATCGCAATCAACTTCAGAAAGAACTCTTATATTACAATGGAAGAGCAAGACATGCGCCAATGTACTTCATATGGAGAAGACGAATTTATCTGTATCTCACGTAATCCTGTGTACAACATGCACGATCAAAACGCTCCATGCGAGGCCCAAGTCTTCAACCAACAAGTCTTTATCATGCGTCCTCAATGACGTAACATGCAAGGAAACCTGGACAAAGCTTCACAAACCGAACATGTGGCTATTTACATTATGCGGAAAACAGCTGTTGCGCGTCATATGTAACGATCAAGTTACGCCAGCGGTCATTGACGGGACTGGAGTCATTACCTTGCAATCAAAGTGCATACTACAGAAAAAGGACGCCACAATATTTACACAGAATCAGCTGGGAAGTATATTTAACATGGAACCCGACATAGAAATACCAACGATAAATTCAACTATAAACCACATCTTTGACTTCGGCTGGAAGAATGCAAAACTAAACATAACGGAACAAAGGGCGCCAACTGCAGCAGAAATAGGAAAAATAGACCAGCAGTTGGAATTCCAAAAAAGCAGAGAAATATTACCAAAGGGGTTTGAGTCTGACTTGTCAAGTCACGACATCTATCTCTACTCCGTTACTTCTTTGTTGTTGAGAGGAATCGCTGTGCTTGCCCTCTATGTTATTATGAAACGATGGTGCGAAACAAAGAGAGGCGCCACAACAGGAGTGACACCTAGAGGAAGAAGTAACTTGAAAGAGGACATCGAGCTACATGAAATACATTCGACAGCAGCGGAGCCCGTTTACAGCGAAGCAAGACAGCCGAAGAAAGCATTTCACTTTGACGATGTGAATTGAGTGACAACTATACTTTTACTTTTATACTTATACACATTTACTATTGTTTACTATTTACTTTCAACTTTTTATATTAGATGTTTTTTTGCTTTGTAATGGATGCTCATCCCACTTTTCCCTCGGGAGCATGTACGGTTCACGTACAGGCAAATCGCTAACTCCGCGACCTACTTTTCACTACTCGTTGTGTTTACTTTTATAATTGCAATTATAATAAGTTTAGTTGACCAATAGCTACCGTAGCGCTATTACCGCGGATTAGCATCTAACTTAACTTAGTGTAACTTTTACGAATATATTTTATTAACGTGAACTCTGTGGTTTTCGTCAACTCACCTTCAACAACTCAACTGTAAGTAACTAGCTACCTCTGAGCCATAAATAAAATATTTTGTGCTTTTATTATTCATACCATTACTTTCTTTTTATTTATAGTTTGTGTTAGTTTGTAACGTAAATATATAACTTTTTCGCATAACTTTTCATTTTTCTTACATAATCCTACGATAACACTAGCTATCCACCCCTTTTTTTTAATGGACATCATGTCTCAACTTCGGTGCCACCATCGAGTACAAAGCCCAAACTGCGGCCAAGAAGCTGGGCATCCTAAATAAGGTGAAGCGATACTTTACGCCTGGACAGCTTTTAATTCTCTACAAAGCGCAAGTCCGATCCTGTATGGAGTATTGCAGCCACCTTTGGGATGGCCCGGCCAAATACCAACTTGCCGCGCTTGACTCGGTGGAACGCAGAGCTAAGAGGCTCATTGGCGACGTAAGACTGGTGGATGCCAAGCTTCACAGCTTGGCTCATCGCCGCAAGGTTGCCTGCTTGTCGGTCTTCTACAGATTATACTTCGGGGAGTGTGCTCAAGAACTCCACGACCTCATTCCGCCGGCCCCCTTCTATCAGCGGACATCTAGACGCACTGCAAGTTACCATCCTTACCTAGTTACTATCCCACCAATTCGCACTAAGCGTTTCCAAATGTCTTTTGCGATGCGCACAGTAAAGGAGTGGAACTCTCTGCCTGCGTCTGTGTTTCCGAACGCATACAACCCCGATCTCTTCAATGTGAGAGTGAACAGGCTTCTTCTGGGTAAGCTCGCTCCATCGTCGACTTTGTCTCTGTCATCTCTGACCTAGACTAGAGTCAAGAGCAAACCTATCTCAAATAAAAAAAAAATTTTAAAAAATGGGAAATCATCAAATGACTTTCCCGCTCTGGGCGGAGCGGGAGGGCGTGTCAGACTTTTACCGATTAAAACCCACCCGTGTTCCTTCAGTTGCCTGTGCCGGGGCCACGGTAACTCTTTCGAACATTCCGCAACCCTAGCTGGCATCGGCCCTAGCGGACCCCGTCAATATTGCTGACATCTCTTTGAGGCGCGCGTGGAACACAACGCGCCGTCGACTCAAGCCTGGTCCTTACCGGACGGCAAGCTACCCATTGCTCGCCGTCCGCAAGCCCGCGCCTGCGGTGGCCGGGAGTCGGCTGCCAATTCCCGACGCCCAGGGCGTCTCCTGCGGCGACTAGGGGCGTGAGGGCGCAAAGCTTGCCTCTTCCTCACGCGTTCCGCTTCCTCATTCGCGAGATTCGTGATGGCTTCCCGTTTACTCTCGCTCCGTACCAGGGCTTGGACTAGGGTCGGACGCGAGAGATCGCCGGCGCCGATCGCTTCCACGAGGACACGGCGTTACTCCGCCCAAGCCGGGCAGACCTCCACCGTATGCTCCACCGTGTCCTCCGGGCGATCCACACAGTGGTGAAGCTACCCGCCCCGGCCTCGCACGATTTTCAAGACATGACAAAATATCGAGATTTATTTTTGTTTAAGTATGAACCACATTGAGAATCCAACAGAGTGCATTCCAACGCGTCGAAAAAACACACTGTTGGATTTTCATTTTACGGCGCTCAGCAGAGCATTGAAAATCCAGTGCGAGAAAAAAAAATTGCCGCGATATTTTTACGTCCGTGCAAACGTCGCACCTCAGCTAAATGTATATTTATTATACAGGTTGTATCAGAAAACTATGGTCAAATTTAAGGGACCAACATCGTAATCGCGAAAAAATAATCAGACGTCCCATACATTTGAGTCGAGTAGGTATTAAAGTTTTGTATGGGACAATTTATATTTTTTTCGCGATTTTGATGTTGGTCCCATTGAGCAAGTTCTTCAGTTTGATGAATTGCATCACACCCTTAAATTTGACCATACCTTTCTGATACACCCTGTAAGTATATAAATTTAGTTATGAATTTATTACACGTATAAATTAACCTTAGAATAAAATGGAATTAAAAATGATGGTGAAAACCGCATTAAAACCTATTGGGTAGTGTAGACGGGCACACACGCACAACCACGAAAAGCGAATTCATTCTATTTAATGGATGATTATGTCATGTTTTATTCAATTCTTTGTATAATATCAAAGCAAAGAAACCGCTGCTTTTGTATTATTTTCCAAGCCAGTTGTTACAAAAGAATTATATAATAAAAATGTGCGTGGGCACATGAAAGTAGCTAGTATTTGTTGAATACAATATTGTTGTTTTACGAAACTTGGAATGAATAGGTTATAAGCTTTATTTTCGGAAGATTTGGAAACTTTTTACGACATATTTCGTTTGAATATTTATAGGTCTTTTGTTTGTTCGTAAAGTTATAAAAACTTCAGATCTTATGTTACTGGGCCTATCTGTAAGGGATTGAAAACAAGTATTTTATACCAGAGACACGCCCTATTTTCATTGGAAGAAGTTTTTAATGTCTATTTTCTGTGCCCCTGTCTGTACAAATTCTTCTAAACCTATGTTGGTATTTTAAACCACAATCAATTGAAGCTTAACATTACAATAATTTCCTAAAGGGATAGGTAGAGGTTTATTTCATCCATATTTTTCCAGTTTTGCTATTAGTCCCATGTACCCACTGAAACCCACATACGGTTTGACAACGTTCAAAGGTGTCGTTTATTTTCGGAAAAACCGAATTTTGCCGAATTAAATGTGATTGTTCCAATAAGGGAGTGACGGAATTAGTGCGTCAATCTATAATAATTTAGGTGGAAATATAAATTAATTTCTATTGGTCGATAGTCACATTTAATTCGCTATATTACGGTTTTTCCGAAGATATGACGATGGATCCTTTGAACGTTGTCAAATTGTACTAGTAAGTATGGTTTTTGTTATCAACAAAAAAATCCAGCCCGGAGTCTGGATTTGTGGCCGGTTGATGTCAATAGGCTCGCCCCCTATTACATGGGACTTAAACATAACTGGCGAAATGCGGGTGTACTATAGGTACACCTCTACCGAACCCTTCGGGGAATACAGGCGTGATGTTATGTTATGTTTACAAAAAAAATACTAGCTCTAAAAGTTTTGCCACTGAAAACAGAACAGCATATAAAATATTCACCACTAAACGACAGACTCCAGCAACTTTTTTACCCAAGTCTAGAAAAATAAACAAACTATTCAACTTCCCTAGTAAGTTTAATGAAACTAGGAGACAATAGCCGAAAACCTATAGCAAACTGGAAAAGACTTAGGGCAAGATTCAGAGATCGCACTATGACTTTAATTTTCTAAGTACGCATTTTACACGAATAAGAACCTTATTTCTGGCTGCCTCGGTGGTCTAGTGGTCGCATGCGCTACTGCTGAGCATGAGGTCCTGGGTTCGATTCTCGGGTCGGGCAAAGTGTTATTGGGTTTTTCCATCATGAATTTCTCAGTAGCAGCCCGGAGTCTGGATTTGTGCCCGGTTGTAGGCAATAGGCTCGCCGCCTATTATATGGGACTTCAACATAACTGGCGAAATGTGGGGCTCTTCGGGGTCTACAGGCGTGATGTTATGTTATGAACCTTATTCTTACATTTATAAAGTTTATATTCATAGAAGCGAATGTGAGCGACCGTTTTATTCGAATCATCGTCATCACCATCTTCGTGCCCCTGTCTCATGTCACGTGGGGTCGGCGCACCGCGTTTTATTCTTCCACTCTCCCCTGTCAACTGTCACGCTTTCATTCACTACCTTCTATTTCATATCATTCCTCACACAACCCATTCACCTTTTCTTTGGCCTTCCCCTCCTTCTCCATCCATCAACATTTTTTTTCATTCGAATGTGAACATTGGGGTCGCAGCATTATGCTGAGCGATGGCAGTTTTGCGTAGATGTGACGCATATGTTCCCCAGTTTGTTTCTTTTGGTATTTGTGTTCTTTCTTTGCGTCATGTTTACCGCAAATAAACGTATTTCCTTTCTTTCTTTTCTTTTCTTTTATTAATTTCCATAAAAAAGTGTTCTCATGCATTTGCGATGCACAAAGTCGAAATGCGATTTGTGAATCGTGCCCTTAGGATGTCGACCCTGGTTACATCCCGGATAGCGGTAGAGAGAAACTCTAACAGGAAAAGATTTAAATATAAAACCCGGTTACTGAAGTGTATGGTTCCAATATCCTATCTAGGGAAAGATCCTGTGATAGTTTCTCGGTTAGTTTGTAAGTTACGTAACTTAACATCATGCTTGTACCAGTACTTACAGGGCTCCCACACAAAACTGTGATGCGACGTCGCAGCGCAGTTTTGTGTGGGAGCCCTTACGCAGTGAGGTTGCAGGTAATCTGGTAATCATTGATATAGTTTTAGGGTCCTGACTATTCGTACCTAACTACAATCATGATGAGTATAAATAATAATCTTTATTTCAAAAAACTTTGTATGTTAACTTAAATTCCACAGCATGGGTGACGGAGAGAAATATTACAGCAGATAGCGGAGCAAACCCCAGTTCCGTGCTAGGAATCGACCTGTGTTACGATAATGATGTTATGATAAAATAATGATAACCGAGCCCAATGGTTTAACGAGGTACGAGGGAAATAGTGAATGGGACCTAAGAGTAGGTAACAACGTAACATATCATAACATCACGCCTGTAATCCCCGTTAGGTAAGACAGAGGTGTATCCCCACATTTCTCCAGTTATGTTTAAGTCCCATGAATTGCGGCGAGCCCATAGCCATCAACCGGGCACAAATCCAGACTCCGGGCTGCTACTGAGAAATTCCAGATGGATACACCCAATAACAATTTGCCCGACCCGAGAATCGAACCCAGGACCTCATGCTCAGCAGTAGCGCTTGCGACCATCAACGCAGCAGAGAGTAGATATTGCTTGTAAATTACATTGAAAACAAAATGGCGCAATGGCCTAAGAAAACTAGGATACAGGTACCTACAAAAGTGTAAAACTTTTATGTTAGCTGAAATGCATAAAACATCGTGAATGTCCTGTGCAGCTCCATTATACTTAAAACTTATTTTTTTTACAACATTTTCCTTTTCTAGGTGAAAATAAAAATCTTACTTTGCATATTGCAATTTTAAACCTTAATAAGAAATTCGCTTTGTGAATTTTCAAAGCCTTTTTTGGTCCCGCATGAACGAGCAACTGTTACAACCACATTCTTGATAAAAGGTTGTTACATGAGTTCCTATTATAAATTGAATTAAAGAGACTGAAATACTGCCTCGTTGGTTTAGTGGTCGAACCCGCTACTGCTGAGTATGAGGTCCTGGGTTCGATTTTGAGGTCAGTCGGGCAAATTGTTATTGGGTTTTTCCATCTGGAATTTCTCAATAGCAGCCCGGAGTCTGGATTTGTGCCCGGTTGATGGGTATAGGCTCGCCCCCTATTACATGGGACTTAAACATAACTGGCAAAATGTGTGTGTACTATAAGTACACCTCTGCCTAACCCTTCGGGAAAACAAGGCGTTATAACCGGGCACGAATCCAGACTTCGGACTGATACTGAGAATTTCCAAATCTCATAGAAAGAACGTAAAAATTCAACGTTCATGATATTCTAATATTATCTACATGAGAAGTATGTAGAATATTTTAGAGTAAGGATAAAATCTAATTTGGTGCATATAGCTCTGCTGCATAACTTTGTAACATGATGCGCTGAATATTTTAAGTTTCCAGCAAACTTTTTGCACATAAATTATTCTATGTAAAGTTACCTAGATGAAGGTTGTCTTCGTAAGTACCTAACTAGGCGTGTTATTCATGCCTGAATAATTGTTGCCTAATCCAAAATTATTAATTTGTAGCTCCTTCTGACTAACGGCCGAACCCAATAACCTATAGATGGTTTTAACTGAACTAGCCACTAACCTAGAATTATACTGTCTACCATCAATTAGCGATCTGTCTTTTACTGAATGAAAATAGGTTATTGGGTTCGACCGTAAGAGAAGTGAACAGTTGGGAGCTGATAAGTGGCTTTCTGCTCGTTCGCCTTAACAAATGAAATCAGATAAAATCCATATTACATCAAATAAAATTATAAATAAGTTAAAATAAATTTCACAATATTATTATACAATAGATTAGAATAAAATAAAACGTCAATGCAAATAAAATATCAAAGAACAAATTATAAACGTCATAGGATTGAAGTTTCATAAAAAAGCAATACAATATTATTATTTTCACTACTAAATTATGTAATTTTAAATATTAGTCAAGGGGATGTAGGTGTATATAAATAAATATATGTTAATTAATTGTAATATATGTATGTATGCATGCATATCTAAAAGCATGCGTTGTTTGCCGTTAGGTATTATACTCCCTTACACCGCGCTCTCCGTGTTTGTAAAATAATCATAATTACTTTTTTTGTATTGCACACATATAAAGTCACGTCTTTTGCCCATGGTAGGCAGAAACTATAGAACGCCACTTGATACGATTCTCGTCTTTTCTTATTGTGTGCTAATAGCTTCTGCCCGAAATTAGCATGCTTCTGTCACTCCTAACACAAGCAATTCTTGCTTAAAAGGTGATCTACAAATCGTTTATGAAAACGCACTTTGTAATTGAAATAAACATTTTTTTGTGGTGCTACTACAAAACATTTCGATTACTTTAGGCCACTTTCATACCAAACGTGTGTTCAGCCGCCGATTGTGAGCAGACTAAGCGTATTGTCGGTTCGGTGTGAACGAAAAGTTGAATAAGGTTGGAAAAGCAGTAAACTGCATAACGCTCGCTCACAGTCGGCGGCTGACAATAGTTTTGGTGTGAGCGCGGCCTTATTGGTGTGGCGACTCGACTGTCATTTGTCTTATTAACGGGGCGAGTAGCAACTATCTTTGATGTTGCTCATGATGCTGAATCTATTCATAACTTAACTACAGTTTGGTTTCAGGTAAAGGGCGGGCCTTTCGAGCTCTCTGCAAATTGACTTAGGTAAGTCTATTTTGAATATTGTACTTTGACCAATTAATGTTAATTTTGCTCTCAGGCGGCCATTTTGGGATTTAATAATTGTAATATTTGTTTGTTCTGAATTGTGGACTCCAAACCAAATATATTTTTGCTCATCTTTGCATCGGCTTAAAATGCCCTGTGGAATTTATTAACAGACACAGAATAGAATGTTATTTTTATTTTTATATTATACATAAATCATCATTTTAGTCGAAAGACGTCCACTGTTGGACATAGGCTTCCCCAAAGCATCGCCACTTCGACCGGTTCTGTGCTTCTCACATCCATCGGATTCCTGCGGCCTTCACCAGGTCATCGGCCCACTTGTGAGATGCCTTGCAACACTACGTCTTCATCGAGCATTGTACTGAGGTTCTCCATAGCCATGACTACTATATCGTCGGCAAACCGAAGGTGAGTGATGTACTCGCCAGTGATGTTGATGCCTAGCCCTTTCCAGTCCAGAACATTGAAGACATTCTCCAGTGCAGCAGTGAACTATTTCGGAGAGATAACGTCTCCCTGTCTCACACCTCACTTTATAATTATTCGTGAGGAAATCGGCATGTCCTAGAACCAATAAAAGAAAATCGAAGACATGTGACATCTACCAACACGCACTGGGCTCGCGTGGTGGATTACGGCCCACTCTTGTGTCCCAGCAGTGTCCCTGTGTAACAATTTTTAGGTGCATTCATTCATGGCGCAATGGTACAGTGAAGGACAAAAATATTTGATGTACCTCTACCTAGAGACTTTTTCTGAGCCATTTTGTTTTTCTTTTATAAAGTATCACGGTTAGTGATACTTTACTCAAATTACAATCTAGCTTATTCGCAAATCAATCTGCGTAGCCTTTTCCCAACTATGTTGGGGTCGGCTTCCAGTCTAACCGGATGCAGCTGAATACCAGTATTTTACATGGAGCGACTGCCTATCTGACCTCCACAACCCAGTAACTGGGTAATACGATACCCCTCGGTAAGACTGGTTGTCAGACTTTCGGTCTTCTGACGACCCGTAACGACTGTCAAAGATCTACGAATGACAGCCGGGATCAACGGCTTAACGTGCTTTCCGAGGCACGGAGGAGTCTCGGTATGTAAAGATGGTCACCCATCCACGGACAATCCCGGCAAGCGTAGCTTAACCTGATGAATCGACCCATGCGGCTGTTATTACTTAGCCACGAGCTCCTCCTAGCTTATTCGCTAATATGTAATTTAAATGTATCATAAGCTGCTAAGTGACTATATTTCTGAAACATGACTACTAAAATTAATTAAAAATCTTTTTTCACTATAATATTATGATAGATCTAAGGTACTTCGTTTTTAACTACTATCACACAATTTCAATAAATAGTTTAGCAGAACAGAGCTTTAAAATTCGGCATATATAATTTAACATTTTCCCTTGACTGTATACAAGAAAATCAATGCGCAAGTAATTAATATCCCACCAAAGCATTCGTACATTTACATACCCACGGAGCGTATGCATCAGTGTGGCTTACATTCAATCTAATTTCAAAGCGAGTCGCTTCGCTCAGGTACGTGGAAACACGACTTAGTTCAATCTAGGCACAAACTGTATGTGCTGTAATATAAAGCCGCTAGCTCAAATTAGGGCCTTGGCAGACATGCAACTTGTGGCATCGATCGCATGCTAAAAGTAGCGACTCGAAACTGCAATGGCTCTTTTTCAAAAAGCCATTCCAGACACAAGCGCATGCATAGACTCACGTAATACCTTAATAATATTTTATAAGGTTTGGACTTTAAAAGATTTCTTCTCAGGGATCAGTCAGCTAAGAAATGCCAGCGCCAGCATCAGTTTTAAAATATTGACCGAAAATTTACGTGTAAAAGAGTCTTAAAAGATCTCTTTAACTACAGAAATAAACATCATTTTAAGTTCATTTCAGCATGCTTTTAAGTGTTTTTTTTAGAAGCTCGATACATTAGAGCTTAAATCCTACTCTTCAGCAATCAGCGATTTAGTCGCTATTCGAAAGCTCGATACAGCGACTGACAAAAAGCAATTGATATAAAAAAGTGCATTTTTATAAAAAAATCTCAAACTCAGCGAATCGCCCAAACGCGATATAGTAGGTATTGAAACACATAACATAACATCACGCCTTATTTCGCCGAAGGGTAGGACAGAGGTGTAACTATAGTACACCCACATTTCGCCAGTTATGTTTAAGTCCCATGTAATAAGGGACGAGTCTATTGCCTCAAAACAGTCGCTGAAAAGCGATATTTTGCTATAGCAACCGAATGCCCAAAGTCGCCAAAACGCGATGTAGCAATGATAAAAGAAAGATGTCTATTAAGGCCCTTAGTCTACACAAAATCCTGAGTTGCTACATCTCTGCGAACGCACGAACACATCACAGAATTTTATATGAACAGATTTTGACGGGGAATAGCGGGGACACTTCGTGATGTGCACTTGTTTTCTCGTATAAACGACTGGTGTGCATGTCAGGATGCAGCTTAGGATCTAAATGTAGAAAGATACCTAAGGGCATTTGTCTACCGCAGACGTCAGCGGGATGTCACCGAGAAACGAGATTATTCGAACTCGGCGGTTCTGTGGTGCTATTCTGTAAAGATCCCACCGTGAAAATTAAGGTGAAGTGAGCGTGATGTGAACTGTCATCCCACCTTACTCTACTAGGGATTGAGCTCACTTCAAACTCACTTCACCTAAGTGCTCACGGTGTGATGTTTACAGAATAGATCGGCAGTAGACAAAACAAAAGCCGGGCGAACGGCACCGGTGACACAGCAGTGTGTGGATAAGATCAAACGTGTTTTGAATTGCCGGCACATCGGCTCGTCACAATTTCGGGCCAAGTTCTAGCGGTCGCGCCAAACTACTCGTAACTTCGGTGACGTTCCGGTGACGGGAGCGGTGGACATTAATTGTTATCTGCAGTGTTGCAGGCACGTATGCAACCGGATATTTATCTTTCGTAAGTTATGAGTTCTGAACACCGAGACGAATCTGAGGTACAAACGGTTGTAGAAGTTTCGAGTTATGAGCAATTACAACTTTTGTTGGGCAAACGTTTGTGGCGTAAATAGTTTTCGATGTTGCAGTGTTTTCTCAAGGATTATCCCAAGCGGTTCTTCTTTATTTGGCTGATCTTTTTATTTTTTGTTCGATTCTGCCTGTTAGCGTCTTCAAAAATAACCTAAGCCTCTCTAATAACCCAAAAAGTATTTGGACATTGACACGTTCCTTAAAAAAATGTAAGGTGTCGTTAGACACCCGTTTGGAACGAAGTTCCTTTCGCTGTATATTATGTATTAACACAGAGCCGTATAGTATGGTGTCAAGATTCAAGTGTCAAAAGTTTTTCTTTTTGTTTTTTAATAGGTACAGAGCTTTGCTAAAAACTATACCTTATGCTTTGTATTAAAAATAAAAACAAACATTTTTGACATTTGAAACTGACGGCAAAAAGCTTTTTCGTTACGTCACAATTTCTGCCAGTTTACTCGTACCTCAAGCCTCGTTGAAGGACTTCGTTCCAAAAAATTTAAGGCAATATCAGGTTAAATTAGGATCTTAGCGCGAAAATGGTCTTTTTGGAAGGAAAGTGTAAGAATTCATTACTTACCTACATTGTTTTTTATTACTTCTGCCAAAAAGGTAGTCTCCAATTTACTTCTCTTTCCGCCCAACTTAGGCACATTAGCTATGCACGAAGAGGCAAAAAGCCGGGGCGCAACTCCGCTGCCGCGAGAAATCGTGGCAAAGCGGACAGAGTTTCGGTGGGATCTCATGGCGTCATGGACAGAACGATTGTCGCAACCCTGTGCTAGGCACGCCACAATTGCGGCAATTTGTCCCCTCTTTGAGGAGTGGCTCACCTTCCGCCTAACGCAGGTCCTCACCGGACACGGATGCATCGGCGCCCTCATGCCGCGCCTCAAAGAGATGTCAGCGCTAACTGACGGGCTTCGCTAGGGCCGATGGCAGCCAGGGCCACGGGATGTTCGAAAGAGTTACCGTGGCCCCTGGTACAGACAACTGAAGGAACACGGGTGGGTTTTAGTCAGTAAAAGTCTGACACGCCCTTCCGCTCCACCCAAAGCGGGAGAAGTCATTTGATGATTTCCCACCCAAAAAAAAAGCACATTAGACACCACACATAACTAACCTATTTAATATGATGAAACAACATGAGTCGTAAGAGAAAGTATCCATATTTGTATTGGCTCTATATTTATTAATAACCAATCACTAATTTCTCTTAAGAAATCGAGGCACCCAGCATTTTTTTTGTCTGTACCTACCTAACTTTTTAGATGTTCGTGAATTCAAATTCGGAACCACGATGACATCTAAATGATGGCTTCAAAACTGCATAAAAACTATTTTTGACTCATAATAATTATTTTGATGTTTTAGACCTTTATACCTGGGTGAGAAAGGTACTCACAGGGTTGAAGCTTGCGTCCCTTCGATAATGCAGCAGGCTGGTTCAGGTATGTGACTTCCTACACCAAGTCAATTTGTTTTAGGCACAGCACGACACCGGTATTCACTAATTTTACACTTTTTAGAGGGAGCGTCTATTATGCGGTTAGCGAGCGGGCTTTTGGGGCGACAACGAGTTTTTGACTTTTTTAAGCTACTCTATAATGATCCATACCACGCGGCTTTTCAAAATTGCCAACTTATGCACATAATACGCTTATACAGGCATTGTAGCACAACTCCTAACAACTCCTGGTTTCCTAGTAATTATTAAATACTTTGCGAGGCTTCCAAGTTCCATTCCCGTTTGTCTTTAGGTTTGTTAACCGTTATTACGAATATTAACTCTCCATTCAGGATTAAATTGCTCTAGAAGTTTTCTTCTGTAGGCAAATATCCTGGAGGCTTGTTCAAATTTAATTTGCTTGATGAATGTGGTTGTGAGCGAAGTAAAGAAGAAGTAACAAAGTCGGCTCGGAGCTGTGCTTTGTAGTCTGGGATGAGATTAATTAATAAACGATGATAAGATGTTAGACTAAAGAAATGATTACTTTTATTTTACTTTTAGCCTGTGTTGTCCCACCGTAGGGTAAAAGCCTCGCAAGTGTGGACCAATCCTGTCTGTAGCGGTCAAGGTCATCTCGCCATCTTCTCCTGGGTCTGCCTCGATGTCGACGGAAGGAGGAAATGTAATAGAGAGGGATGTGGTATATATAAGGCAGATATGAGTGTAAACGCTGGGAGGGAACGCCCTAGAAGGACACCTTACCTTTCTAAAGAACATCACCAATCAATCAGCCTGCCTAGCCTTTACCCAGCTATGTTGGGGTCGGCTTCCAGTCTAACCGAATGCAGCGGAATACCAGCATTTTACATGGAGCGACTGCCTATCTGACGTCCACAACCCAGTAACTGGGTACTACGATACACCTTGGTAAGACTGGTTGTCAGACTTTTGGGCTTCTGACGACCCGTAACGACTGTCAAAGATCCACGAATGACAGCCTGGACCGGCTGGCCGGCCGGTATGTTAAGACGGTCTCACCCATCCACGGACAACCCCGGCAAGCGTAGCTTTAACTGATGGATCGACCCGTGCGGCTGTTGTTACTTAGCCACGATCTCCTCCTCTCTGAAGAACTCCAATAAGGTCACTATAGTATAGCGACCTTATTGGTGATGTTCTTCAGAAAGGTTAGAAGCGTATTAAGTACCTGCTCACAACTGGCGTGCGTGTATGACCAGATGTATGAACGAAAACGAAGCAAAAGGAGTACGTAAGGATCGTAGAGTTCCGTAGTTTCTGCCAACCTCCATGGGAAGAAGGCGTGAGTTTATGTATATATGTATCTATACTAAACTATACTAATATTATAAAGCTGCAGAGTTTGTTTGTTTGGTTGAACGCACTAATTTCAGGAACTCCTGGTTCGAATTAAAAAAATATTTTATTGTTGGATAGCCCATTTATCGAGGAAGGCTATAGGCTATATAACATCACACTACGACCGATAGGAGCGGAACATCAATGAAAAATGTTGCAAAAACGGGGAAAATTTATTCCTTTTGAGAGCTTCCGTTGCGTGCGCTGCGTAAACGGTTAAAGTTACGTGAAACTCATGTATGAGGGAACTGTTCCTCTTAAAAAGTTCTACAAAAAAAGTCAGCGATGGCATATGTCTATCTTTTCAGGTTGGCTCACTATAACTTTATTAATGGTAATCAAATTTGTTACAAAATAATGCATTATTTGCGAAGGTGTTTTCATAAGCATGATTTTAATCCTTATCCAAATAAATAGTTTCATAATCAAGGTTGATTAAGTACATGTAAATTCCTTTTTAAATTATTCGAATCGGACCTTCCGTTTAGAAATTACGACGGGTATAAAGTAAGAAAAATGCGCTTAGTCTATTAGTTACCGACATTTTTATTGACTGTTTGAACGCGCTAATCTCTGTCATTACCAGTCGGATTTGAAAAAGTATTTTTGCATTTTATAGCGCAATCCTTGAGGAAGGCTATAGGGTATGTAACATTACAGGACCCTTAGAAGCCGAGCAAAAAGTAACAAAAGGAAGAACGAGCGCTAAGTGAAAACGAAGTAACAGCGTGGGCAGGCGATGCGATGCGACGGGGTGGGTCGGGGGAACCACAAATTTCACGTGGACGAAGTCACGAGCGGAAGCTAGTGTATAAATAAAATGGAGACCCTCTCATGAATGACCTGTATAAATGGCGATGGCGATTTTCTTTAAAACAATTCAGACTGAAATATCTTGTTCGTAAAAGTATGTCGTTTACTTGAATAGAGTAAGGGTTTAGCCATTTCTCATGAGTAACAAATTGCCGTTGTAGAACGCTGTGATTTGTCCTCGCGACAGATTTATCAACTTCTTTAGGTAGCTGATTTTTATTTTGAATAAAATAAAAGATGATGTATGTTGTTGGTTTTTGTTTTTTATGGTGATGGAATGTTTCTGTTTTTAGTTATTTTTTCCAAGGTTTGGTTTTATCAAGGTATTAAAGTTCTCTGATTTTTCAATCGTCAGATAACATTTACCTGAGGAATAAATATGGCGGTTTGACACATTTTCTATACAAAAGCTGTCAAAACGTCAAACATACACTTCTGGACACATCTATTGGCCCACCTTGTATTTTCAGTTTCTTGGTCCTAGCTAAAATTTTATATTAGGTCGAGCAAAAAGTTTTTATGCAGTTTTGAACGTGGCACATTCACAATTTCATTCAATAGTCTTTTTTTGAATTTCGAACACAGAATTTAAAGAAACAAAAGACAATTTTGAGCCTGTTTGTTGATATCAAACAATCGAATACTAAGAAAACTTGGTTTTATTGGTTTACTTGGATTTAATTCTTGAAAAAGTGATTGATATCTTTGGTTTTGCAACAAACATTACTTATTCTTAACATTAAGGTGAGGTTCTATCAATAATCTATGGATACTTCACCTGAAGTCGCCGCCCAAGCTGTGGCACTTATTCAGGCCGGACACAGCCAAAGAAACGTGAGTGCTCAACTTAATTTAAGTCGATCTGCGGTCCGAAATGTTTATCGGAGGTACCTAGAGACTGGCGGCTTTGTTCGTCGCCAAGGAAGGCCACGATCTCGGGTCACAACTGAAAGGCAGGATCGATTCATCGTGACGACCAGCTTGAGAAATCGTCACCTTACCTCCATTGAGATACAAAACCAACTTCGCAACTTCCACGGAGTATCTGTGAGCGCTCGAACTGTTCGGAGAAGGTTAAAAGAACGCGATATGGTACCACACAAGCCAGCTAATGGGCCCAAACTAACGCGAGCCCACCGAACAGCGCGCCTTCATTTCACACGCAGTCATTTAAATTGGACACAGCAAGATTGGAGCCGTGTACTCTTTTCTGATGAGTCTAAAATTGTGTTACATGGCAATGATGGAAGGAAGAAGGTCTACCGACGTAAGGGAGAGCGTTTCGCACAATGCTGCTTTGAAGAGAGGGTTGCTTATGGCGGTGGCTCATGGACTGTCTGGGGCGGTATATCCGCGAGCGGCAAAACTCAACTTGAGGTTGTTACAGGACCACGGCTGCCAACATTAAATGCTGAAAGGTACATTCGTGAGTGCTTAGAACCTCACGTGATACCATACGCGGACTATGTGGGCCCAAATTTCCTTTTTATGCATGATAATGCAAGAGCCCATGCGGCCGGCATCGTCAGGGAATATCTTCGGGATGTGAACATCACAGTTATGGACTGGCCAGCCAGAAGCCCAGACATGAACCCTATTAAGCACATGTGGGACGAGCTAAAAAGACGTGTTAGGGCTCGTCAGCCAGTTGCCCAGACGATGCAGGAGTTGAAAACTGCCATAGAAGAGGAATGGGAGATGATCCCTCAAAATTTCATAGAGTGGTTGATAAACTCTATGCCTATTCGTATGAGAGCTGTGGTAGATGCCCATGGAGGCAACACGCGTTATTAAATTAAACCTTTATTTGATAAAACATGTTTTTTATTCAAAAATCAATTGCCTTTAACAAGGCGAATATCCGACTTGTTAGGCGTAGCTCCATGTCGTATGGTATTCTGAATTCAAATTTAAAACAATACGATCGAAAAAGATGGTAAAATGTATCAGGTTTAAAACTGCATCAACAGTTTTTGTTCAATCTAGCAATCATATTTCGGTAGGGGCCATCGAAACCTAAACTCTAAGGTGGACCAATAGATGTGTCCAGAAGTGTATAATTCCCCAGTTAAAAGTTATCAGACGATTGAAAAATCAGCCCTAAGAATAATATTTTTATTTTTATAAAATAAATGATGAATATTTTCTAAGTGAAATGGATCTTGGTACAAATGAGGGTCTTGTTCGAGTATTTTTTTCTGTCCATGAGTAGTTGTGACAGCTACGGAACTATGAGGTTTATTTCAAATGTCTGTGAAATAACGGTAAAGCCATTTGCTGTGCTGTGCGTGTTTATCACTATTCCGTCAAGATTACTCCTGCAATAAAGTTTATAAAATGACTTATACACTCTACAGTCTTCTGTCATTTCCTATCTGTTTTTATAAGCTTTTTTATCACCAATTATTATTTTTTAGTTTTAGATCGCATGCATTGTTAAAGTTTTATGTGCTTGGAAATGCTCGAGTGGGTTTTACCTGGTAAGACCCAGCACTGCCCAAACTGGCTCACCAGTGAGGCAGTCTGGAGCTAGACCACCACCTCTTAACGCAGTATTATTTTAATCTTATTTGAGTGTGGGAAAGAGATGGAGCTAGACGTCCTGTATAGCTCCATCTCTTTCTCACACTGAAGTAACCTTAAAATAATATTGCTTTAAGAGGTGGTGGTTGGCCCCCTAGTCGTCCATGAGGATTTCCCACTGCTGGCAAAACAAAACAAAAAATAGGTAGTCATGGGGAATGCCGACAGAAGTGAAAACTTAAGCGTAAAACTATGCATAGCAGTGGCGAAAGCACCATATAACACGATTTCTACCGGCTTCCCTTTGGAGGTTCGCATCAGCAACTCTACCGCTATTGAAAAATGGCACAGTCAATAGTATCTACTATTGCCAAAAAAGATAAAACCGGCTACGCGTCGGCTTCTCTCTTACGAAAATTGACACCTAGCCGCTGATGCATAGCATGTCGCATGTCGGTGACGCGAACCCGGGAGATTTCCCCTTACCCACATAGCATGTCGCATGTCGGTGACGCGAACCCGTAAGATTTCTCCTACCAACATAGCATGTCGTATGTCGCATGTCGATGACGCGAACCCGTAAGATTTCTCCCTACCAAAAATTGGTCAAAACGCCTAAAGATGTTTTCACTTCTAAAACCTAACGTTACCGCGGTTGTAGATCTGACTTAAGGCTCCTGCAAACAGGCGCGACACAAAGGCACCACGTGTCGCGAGACCTGTAATGTTTATTTTATGCACATAAACATTACGGTATAAATTCTCTAAATAATGGTGAAAACCGCATCAAAATCGGATGTATAGTAAAGAAATAGCACGCGGTCAGACAAACAGACGCGAAATGTTTTAATATAGATATTTCATTTGTGGGACTTGCCAGTGTGTCTCGCTGACAGCATTGGTTTTTTCAAGTCTATGAATATAGTTGCAATATTTTTTTGTAATTAGAGGTGGGTACTCAATAGACTGTTTTTTTTTAATTCTCGTCAAAAGGGGGTTTTATCTATGCAATATCACCCCATCGTGCCTTATTAACAATTGAACTTTAATTGAAGTAACAACATAATATATAACAGAAATAGAATCGTTGACTAAACTCCATTTGTAATAAGATTGGAAATTTAACTTAACCTTTTTTACAGTCCTTTCAACCGATTTTAACTTCTATTGCGTTGGTGGCATGATAAATGGCACCTGCAGTAAAAATTTGGTAATGACACCACGTTTTTGCTTTTAATGCCATCCTTAGAGCTACGGAATAGAATTCAAAACGGTTAAACGAACTGTAAAAAAGGTTTGTTTAAATTTCTAATCTTAATTCAAATGGAGTATAGTAATGACTAGGTACCTTCATCAGGCCACACAACCTCTGCATTCTGCAATCGCTAAACTAGGGTTTGCTAAAATGTTTTGAATTAGCCCTACGTCCAAAATGTTCAATTTGTATTCTATAATCAAAGAGACCCTTTCATTCTTGCTCTTAACACATCTATCACAAATGTTGCACATCTTCAATTTTGTTTATTTCACAATTAGGTAATGCAACTTTTCGCATTAGGAAAGCAAACTTTGCCGATGGATAGTGCCCAGAACGCAGCCTTAGAGTTGATTTCACCAATGAAACTGAACGCGATCAGCAAATAAACCACGTTTGAGGCTCTTGAACGTTGTTTATAATTATGTGCTGATCGCACTCAGTTTCATTGTTTAAAACATAGCTTCTATTTATACTTGTATCCTCAAACAAGGGCACGCGAGTACAATAGACTGTTGCCTACCTTTTAATTGAATACATGCATGATGTTAATATGTTATGTTACAGGATGTAACATAAATAACGCACAACCACTTAAGGGGTCATTGTACTCATCTTTATAAACAACTTTTACTATGGAACCAAACCTGAAATCGCGAAAAAAAAAATCTGCTGTTCCCTACATTTTGACGAGCTATGCGAACATAAATGTACGGAGCAGCTGATTTTTTTTCGCGATTTCAGGTTTGGTCCCATAGTAAAAGTTGTTCATAATGACAAGTACAATGACCCCTTAAGAAGTTGTGCCTTAATTATGTTACACCTTGTATATTAATAATAACGTTTTCCTAGTTACAAAATAGCTGTCCATATACGCCATATTCTTTTCCCTGCCACTCATATCCATTTCTTGCAATATTCTTCGCATATTCATTTAAAAGAAAATGCTGTGCACATTTTCTTTTAAAAGCCAACGTAATGTCGTTTAGTATAACGAGCAGCAGCGCTTGTGTTTGACAGCTCCCATCTAGCTAGAAGGCTAAAGAATAAGGCAAGGCTATAGAATCTATGAATCTGCACGCTGAAATTGAATTCATTGGTATCCTCTTAAGAGGTCATTGTACTCATCATTATGAACAACTTTTAAAGAGTGAGTAAATGTATCAATCAATCAACCCAGCCCATCGGAGTCCACTGCTGGACATAGACCTCTCTCAGTCTGCGCCACAACACCCTGTCCTCCGCCTTTCGCATCCAGTCTGTCCTAGCGAACTTTTTAAGGTCGTCGGTCTATCTGAGGATGTCATCGGCAAAACGAAGGTGTGAGATGAACTCACCGTTAACGCCTTTAAGACGCTGGATTGGACTAGAGTCCAATCCAGCGTCTTAAAGGCGTCCTCCAACGCATTGGTGAACAGTTTCGTGGAAATCACATCCCCCTGTCTCATCTCCCTGAGCAGTTGGATAGGGCTGGTTTTCTAATCCTGAATCTGGACAGTCATCATGGCAGCGTCATACAAACACTTCAACACTTCGATGTAGCGCCAGTCAATTCGACATTGTTGCAGAAAGGCCAGAACTTTTGGCGAGACGATTCGTGACGACCCTCGAGAACAGCTGGTATACGTGCCTCAGAAGTGAGATGGGTCTATAGTTCTTCGGCAAAGTTTTGTCACCTTTTTTGAAGAACAGAACCACCGCACCTCTACTCCACGCATCGGGCGTTGTACGCTCTTGGATGACGGAGTTGAAGAGACTCGCTAGCTCTCTCAGGAATGGAGCCCCACCCGCTTTAAGGAACTCTGTCATTATTCCGTCATCACCAGGTGCTTTGTTGTTCTTTAACTGCTCGAGAGCCGCCCTAATCTCGCACTTGTCGACATCCGGGATGTCCTCCGTATAGTGGCGCGTTAATTCAGCTCGATGGTCATCTTCCCTATGTCCCGCTGGTTTCACCGTTCGCGTTGAGTATATATAAGTGCCCGTAAAATTCCTCGACTTCCTCGAGTATCTTGGACTTCGAAGTCATGATTCTACCATCCGCAGTTCTCAGTTTCGTCAGATGGAATGTACTTAATTGCTGAGCGCACACTTTCGACCCTCGGTTATACTCAATCGCGACCTTAATGTCACGGGTGTTGGAGCACCGAAGGTCACGTTGCGTCAGCTTTCTAATTTTTAGGTTTAAGGCCCTCTTATCTGACAAAGACGACTGCGTGTGACTGCGTGGATAGCATCTCTCGTCTTTTCCTCATAAATCCGAGTGTCTCCAAGGAAAGTTTGGACACCTTACTTTTACGCTGTGACGGGAAAATTCTGCGGGACACGTTGCGTTGTGCTTTGACCACCTCGTCGGCTTTCTCGTCGATAGTACCTGTGGTTTCCATTAGGGCGAATCGATTTTAAAATTCCAGTTGAAACTTTTCGGATCCTATGGCGGTGTGGAGCTGCGTAGGTCGGAGGGTAGGCCTCATCATGCAAATTCTCTCAGCTCAAAAATTGATCTTCAGAGTGCCTCGGACAAGCCTATGATCGCTTCCGGTATTTAAACCTGCTGGTCACGGAGACATCTCTAAATATGTGCCTCTTATCCTTCATAGTGAAGTCTATCTCGTTCTTTGTCACGTTATCGGGGCTCTACCAGGTCCACTTCCTTTAGAGTTTCTTCTCGTAGAATGAATTCATCAAGAAGAGCCCCTGCGACTCTAAAAAGTTGACCAGCATTTGCCCCCTGTGATTCCTGCGCCCCAAACCGAACGGTCTGACTTTCGATTCACCGTGGTCATGTACTCCCAATTTGGCATTGAAGTCACCTGTAACAACGTTATATTGGTTGGGCCTTTGTCGTACTATGCATTGCCTTGGCAATGTTCTCGTACATGGCCTCAGCTGTCTCTTCAGAGCATGTCGAAGTCTATATCACTTTCAGGTGGTACCTGTCAGTGAGTTTCATTACAAGGTACGCTACCCGTGTACCTTGATTACACTTGATTACGCACTACTGATTTCCACAACGCTGCTAGTGAATTCTTTGTTGACAAGGAAGCTGACACCGCCTTGGAAGAGCTGATCACCTTCGCGGAAATAGAATAGGTGTCCTGACTCCAAGGTTATTGTGTCCTAACCCTGTCTTCGGACTTCAGATAACCCCAGTATATGCCAGCTGATGCGACCTAACTCTACTTCAAGTTCGGCAATGTGATGGTCCAGCGTCATCGAACGTCCATTGTACGTTGCCAGATGTAGTCGTCGTTGGTAGCCTGCCATAACCCGGGGATTCTTCGCACCCCCCGTCCCGCCGTTATCGTGACCGTTACCTTGACCAGGAATAGCGGGACCACCGGGAACCGGGGGCCGTTGTTTTGGCACATTATTCATGGGAGGTTTATGCCCGTAATCACCACGCTGGGCATGCGGGTTGATTACCGCAGGGCCAATCCTTTCTCAACAATGACGCTACTGCCCGTAATCGCTCTGGAGAATTTAGGTTGGTTTGTTGGATGGTTATACCGCCATCGGTCGGTCGCCAGCGCCTCGTCCGTCAGTGGCAGGGTCTACCGCGCGCAGGTGAGGTTGACATTTGGGGAGTCCGGTTGTTGTGTGCTCTCCCTTACACCCTTCCCTTAATCTGTGCCTTAATGTAAATATAATATATAACCCACGACATTTTCCACATATTTTAAAAACAAGTTAAGTATAAAATTAATGTGATGTGCATTTACAATTTGATAAGTATAACAAAATGACATGTTTTGTGTTAATGATAAAATTAAAAAGGCATTAAAAAAAACAGAAATAATAAAAAAAAAAAAACAGAAATAATAAAAATACTGTCTAAGAGTTAAGTTTCAGGTTTGGTCCCATAGTAAAAGTTGTTCATAATGATGAGTACAATGACCCTTTAAGAGGATGCTCATGAATTCAACTTCATCCTGTATAGTATAAGCTATTTTGCCGAGCAGCCAAAATCGGCACTAACGCCACCATCTTGTTTTGTCGATACAATTTCTGTGACAATTGCACAAATGTTTACCAATAACGCCCCCCTGTCAATGTCATTCCGGTGCCAAAATATCCTTGTAGCACTAGTCTATAGTAGGTATTATAGACTTTAGAGCATGGAAGACTGTATCACCGTCAACGTCTATGCACGATGGTTCGCTAATATTCTATACATTGTTTAAAACATTGAGTGCATTTTGGTTAGGAAATAGAGACTCGGCATGAATGCAGTTTGAAAATACTTTAATAGTGTGTGGGATTTAAAATGAGGTTAGCCCCATTATTTTAATGCATTTTCTAGTAACTTCATTAGGAAAATTAGGTAATTGCAAATTAACTTATAATCACATGTCATTTATTGACGGTTGTATGAAATGGCTATTTCAATTTGCTAAACAGGCAATTTACCTCACTGTACATTATGGTAACCGCATCAAAAGTTAGAGAGCTGTATTAAAATTTCTCTTGTCACAGTCTGACAGATACGTCGTCAGTACCGCCTAAAAATAACTTCCAGCTGTTGCTACAATCAAAATAGAAACAAACAAACAACAGAGTAATCATTATATTCAGAGAAAAAACATTTACTTAAACAAACATATACAGGGTTAATTTATCGCTTGTAAAAAGGACAAAAAGGTGCTTACAAGGCGAATAAAACGGACCCAAATGATGCCTCACGTCTCGGGTCCACGACAAACAATGGTACCACACTGCATAGTTAGGTACAGAAGGTCGGTTACACACGACGAGAGGAAACGCACCTGTAGGCCGCGTCCTATTTAAAAGCGATCGTCACGCGAATACGCGATCGGTCGCGTGCATATGTCACTTTTCGTTCGAAAAACCGGAAAGCGCTCTCTGTCGGCGCGATCACGCGTTCAGGTTCACCGAACAAAAAGTTCGACCGATAGTGTATTCTCTTGACGATCGCTTTTAAATAGGACGCGGGGACACGCGTCTAGGTGCTTCTGCCGTTTAGACAATACAACAATGTTGTGTCAATTACGACACAACATAACTAAGGAACATAAATAAAGAATTAATTTATACGTTAATACGTTGCATAGGATGACATATCAAAATTTCGATTAAGTCTTAAATGTACCGAAGAAACACGATAGGTTCAGTTTTGTCAAAACACTGCATTATCAGTTATTAGCGTTTTGTCGAAACACTTCTAATTTTATTACTCCTAGTTTATTAATCTTATTTTAGTCACCCGCTTTGTACGAATATAGTGTTTGTCATAACAATCACCAAAGAACGTGAGTTCGAGAGATGTTAAAATATACCGTGTTTTGTCTATTTTATTAACAATTGACTTCATCGATTTCACATTTCCAATTCATTTTTGATAAAAATATCTTGAGTTTTTTTTCTCTACGGCTTTTATGATCGGTCTGTAATAATTCATTTATGAACACGTATCCAAAATTCAAAGAAATCCGACACGCATTAAGAATGTATGGCCAATTTTCAAAGAAAACAGAAAATCGCGATTTCTGAAAACAGCTAGTTCTTTAGATAGGTACAGTGTAGTGTCACTGTACAGCAGTTCAGCGAGTGCGAGCACAGTCCCGACTAGCGTTCGTTTGAGGTCGCGTCCTAACTAACGCGATCGTCGTGCGAGTATGCAATCGTCGCGTTCAGTTTGTTCGGCGAACCCGAACGCGTGGTCTCTTTGACACCCCTGTCGCCTTCCAGTTTTCCAAACAAATGAGTGACATATGACCTTTTTGGTTACGACGCGGGGTGAGACAGTGTGATTGAGATCGCCGTACGTATATTGTGTGCGTTTGACTGTTTTCTCTCGTTGTAAAAAACCGGCCTTCTGTACCTAGCTATTGTGTGGTAACGGTACGAGAAACTTAATTTTCAAGTTCCGGACGAAATATTAAAGTGCAGTTGAATTGCGTTCTCGTAAATTTAATATAAAGGAAGGTTTGTATGGAATGGTCTTGAGAAACGAAGTGAATTCTGCTGGTTTATTTAGCTGTTGTTATTTTTTTTTTTTAACAAGAAAAAGAAAAGAAATAAAATAGGAGACACAGAAGAAAACAGGAAGGAGACAGTTGTTAGAAGATAATGGCCGACGAAAGAAATTATGGATGGATTGTGTGAATGATGAAATTAGGCTAAAATATCTTGTGTAACGAATGTGTCAAACCCTAGCGAGAAAATTAATCCCAAGGCGTAAAATGAAGGCCTCTTAATTAACGAAACCTCTAGATAGATACAGTTAGATACAGCCTTCCAAGTCTATGATAAATTAAAATATTAGAGTGCTGAACTAATTCTGGATGAATGTAATAAAATAAGTAAGCACTAGATTTTCGACCACTTTGCTCTCGCATATTTCACAGTGATTTATTTCAAGTAATTTATTTTGAATTATCCTTTTGCTGCGTATTTTCAGTGTTAAAGGAGCGGTCCCCGATATTGAAATAATGTGGCTGGGTAGAGGGTAGATAGGATTCAGAAGGCATAGTTTGGTTATCTCAGATAACCCGAATACGTAATTTAATAGGTGACTGGCAAAATGTTAGAGGGGTCCTTTGCATTATGTTTTTTTTTTTGCGTTTTAAACGTTGTCCCAGATTTGCGTACCTTCAATATGTTGTCGTTCAGAAATTAAAGAAAATTGGAAAATCCAAAAGTGTACGCCTCACATGTATATTTTAATTTTAAATTTTAATTGGATACTTTTAGCAAGTGTATAATAAAAACAGTATATATAAGACAAAGAAAGATATACCTATATACAGGGCATTTTTTAAATCACTATCCAAATTTTCGCAGGGTGTTCTACCCATGAATACGAACAACTTTTACTATGGGACCAACTCTGAAATCAAGAAAAAAAATCAGCTGTTTCATACATTTTGGTCGAGTAGGTATTGAACTTTTGTATGAATCAGCTGATTTTTTCTTCGTGATTTCAGAGTTGGTCCCATAGTAAAAGTTGTTCATATTCATGGGTAGAACACCTTGCGAAAATTTGGATAGTGATTAAAAAATGTCCTGTATATATGTATGTGAAAAAGAAATAAATTATCGTATTAAATGTCGCTTGCCTTCTTCTATTTAACATTCTACCTACTTTCATCTATTGTCATAGGTAGGTAGGAACCTACTTCACTTTCTCCGGATACCTAGTATTAAATTAATTATTCATAACTATTTTTTTTTAAATTATTATTTATGTTTATTATAACTATCTATTCCAATTTTTTATTCAAATACCCACTAATTTTTAAGTGATAACTGTCGGTGTATTATTGTAGGTATAGGCCGTCTCGCTCAGCGGCCTGTACCGCTTTCAGAGTGCACTGTGCCCAAATCAATCTAGCTAATCGGATTACTAGTTTATTTATATATTTATAAGTATAATAATTATGTATTAGGTATGTTGAAACTGTTCATACTCTCCGTCACTTGTCCTTAAGGTGAAAGCGCCAGGGTAGCCCGCGAAATTCAAATTTTCTGACGTTTCTAACCATTTGCAGATCAGTATTGGGTTGTATATTCATTAAAATATGATTCGCGACAGTAACAAACATGAGTTTACATAATTATAATTATTAATGTCATCAATACAACTCTCAAAGACCAAGTAAGTCTATTGAATGACTATTTCATGAAATTTTAACAGTTCAGGATTATACCAACTTAAGGAATTGTATTACTGATTCTAATATTATAATTCTGTAAATACATATTTTTTACGATCGCGTATCATACTTTGATCAACATTCACCCAGACATCGAGCTGCAAATCGCAAAAATCGTAAGAAAATTTGAATTTCGCGGGCTACCTTAGCGCTTTCCCCTTAATTATAGGTTCATTAGAAAACCAGCGTCAGACAACATCTGTCTGGGGTTAATGCTGAAATGAACCTTTTTGGCGCAGCCGTGAGGCACACACTATTGTGTTGTTAAAACATTATTCTTTCTTTCTTTCTTTTCTTTAAATATTTTGACGATGAATTTTACGGAAAAAATCTAAGAAAATTCATGGATTTTTGTTGATATCTTTTGAACAGTTATGAGTTTGATAACGAAAATCAATAGGGCTCATCCGAAGGATGAAAGAAAACTTATAGAAGAAGATTTAGATTAATCCATTGTTTGTGACCACGTGAATCGTGACGACAAACAGACAAACAGACAAACAGACACACTTCCCAACGAAAAGCATACGTATTTTTTTTAATATTTTTTTTATATACAGGGTTATTCTGAATTGGCTAGCTAAACTCCGCAGACGCTATGGCTATCCGTATCTAAACATGATAAAACCAAAAATTAAATTAATTTGATGTTTCTTTTGTGGGGTTATCGACCGGAGTAGTCACTTTAAATTGACTGGAGTAGTTTAAAAAATCATTTTTTTTTTGTTGGAAACTTTACAGACGTGATGGATATCAATATATAAACACGATAAAACATAACAAAACAGTTTTTCTCAACTCATACTTCAAGTAACAATACTAACAGCGGTCGTTGACCTCCCAAAATAAAACATCAAATCTTTTTATTATTTTATCGTGTTTAGATATCGATACCCATCGCGTCTGCGGAGTTTAGCTAGCCAATTTAAAATAACCCTGTATGTTATCAATAATTTCAAGTCTCTAGTTTTTAGAACTTCCCTGCTAATATAAACTCCATGTTTATTTGACGAAACAGAAACGATTTTATATTGGAAAATGACAAGGCGACATACATATATCGAGAGTAGAACACTCTCACACGCTGAACCGTTGTGCAATATATAGGTATCTAGGACCAAAAATATATTGTTTGGAAGACCTAATATGTAGGCACCTATTTTATTTATTTATTTATTATTAGGCTCTTCAACAATGAGTACACTATTACCATACAATTTGTACATTGCAAACTTAAGTCTAAGCGCCTGCGGCGATAAGACCCCTCTTTGAGGAGTGGCTGGAGAGGCGCCACGGCGTCCTCACCTTCCGCCTGACGCAGGTCCTCACCAGACACGGGTGCTTCGGGAGGTACCTGTTCCGGATAAGGCGGGAGGAAACGCCCGGGTGTCACCACTGTGTGGATCGCCCGGAGGACACGGTGGAGCATACTCGTGGAAGCGATCGGCGGCGGCGATCTCTCGCGTCCGGCCCTGGTCCAGGCCATGGTACGGAGCGAGAGTACATGGGAAGCCATTACCTCCTTCTGCGAAGCAGTAATGCTCGTGAAGGGGGAGGCGGGACGCGTGAGGGAGAGGCAAGCTTTGCGCCCTCACGCCCCTAGTCGCCGCAGGAGACGCTCTGGGCGTCGGGAATTGGCAGCCGATTCCCGGCCATCGTTGGCGCGGGCCTGCGGACGGCGAGCAATGGGTAGCTCGCCGTCCGGTAAGGACCAAGCCCGAGTCGACGGCGCGTTGTGCTGCACGCGCGCCTCAAAGAGATGTCAGCTTATTGACGGGGTCCGCTAGGGCCGATGCCAGCTAGGGTTGCGGGATGTTCGAAAGCGTGGCCCCGGCACAGGCAACAGAAGGAACACGGGTGGGTTTTAGTCAGTAAAAGTCTGACTGCCCTCCCGCTCCGCCCAGAGCGGGAGAAGTCATTTGATGATTTCCCATCCACAAAAAAAAAAAAGTCTAAGCGCCTCATTACTTATAGAAAAGCACAGCATGCACCACATTATGCGCAGATAATAAAACAATTAATTAATTAAAACAAGTAACACATAGTTTAGGTAAAAATTACCTAAATTACCTACCTATTTAATCAATCAAAACACAGCTTCTCAAATGCAATGTTGTGCTCTCATATTATTATTATTATCATGGATATCATCATCATCATCATTGACAGCGTTGTTCCACCCACTGCTGAGCACAGGCCTCCTCCCTTTTTATTACATTTTATTTACATATTTACCCACAATGACCTATTATTAAACCTCTTTGCGTTCCCTTTTTTAACACAATGATCTCCTTCTACAATCACAGTTGTATCTCATTTCCCTCATCGTAATAAGTGAAACGGAACAAAATGTTAACCTCTAGTTTCCTTATCAAGAAGATTGTTTCCTTTGACCACATAACAACAAGTTCTGCCATAATGAGACCCTTATACCACCGCACTGTGTAATTCTGTTTTTATTAAAACCTCTTGTTAACAAACCATGGTAAAATAAGCCCTAACTGCATCCAATAAGGTTGAATTTCCACTGTGTGGTAATAGAGTTGTCAACGAAGTTATCCGTGTATTACTTGTCCTGCGATATTAAGACACGATTGTACATTTGTATTGTCTCAGTGAAGATTATGATAAGTGAATTAGTACAATTGTTCGTTGGGTTTGCTTGGTTTTGGTACAAAGTAGGGAGTTGTTTTTTTTGTTTTTTATTTTTATTTTAAGCTAGGTACTGTCATCATTTCAGTGAGGCTATAAATACTCCGTTTCAAAATTATCTGTTGAAAAAGTAAACACTTGCATCAGAAAATGTAACTGTGGATGCCAATTTCTAGTGCCACTTACAAATTGAGTTCTTTAATTTGATTGAATACTGAAACCTGAAAATTTAATGTTAAATCAAGCTCCACTGTACATTAACACCCGCGCGTCCGAAGCTTCACAATTTTATAGCGTGTAGATGTCCTCGTGTAAATCATTTTCACAAAATTTCACACTGCGCAAACGCTTAGTTTTTGAGTAAAAAAATCCTAAAGTTTTAGAAAATAACAGATAATGAACGAATTTCATTTCTTGGTTGTTTCGTGTTACGTTCAGATATAGTGACAGTGGATTTTAATGGTTTTTTAGTATAAATATTGTTGGTAGTAACTTGAATTCATTTTTAAATAGCTGCTACCGTAGTGAACTCAATTATGAAGCTTAGTTAAAAAAAAAAGTTTAAAATAATGAAGTTTAATTTGTACTCATAGAAGAAAACGAAACGTAATGAACGTAAATGGCGCCCACGTTTGACAGACAGTATTGTCACTCATCGTATGTACTCATAGATAATAAACGAATTTCTCTCCTTGGGTGTTCGGTGTAATGTTCAACAGGGGATTTTAATGGGTTTTAGTATAAATAATCTCACCTATAACTTTAATTCATTTTTAAAAGTGAGCTGTAGACCTAAGACACCCCGGCTCGGACAGGTTAGGTTCGAAAGGGATCATAAGGTGAAGCTTAGTGGAACCCGAATAGGATTGATTAGACTCAAAAACTATCACGGAACCGAGTTAGTCAACTCTGACTCCACGCGGTACTTGTTTGCCCTACCCCGAGAGTGTTGTTTAGAGCCGGAGGCGCGCAGGGGGGTGTTTGCGCCTTATTACGCAAGGGCGAAGAGGCTGTACTTCCCACAGTGCCGGAGTAGATGAGATTTTCAAGATGCTGGCGAACTTTGACCTTTGACCTTGAGGTCACCTGACCTTGACTTCGACTTCAAGGTCACTTGACCTTATAAAAAGTGACTTTTTTATTCCTCGCCGCACTTTTTTATTCCGCGCGATTTTGCACACTGGGGTTTTAAAAAATACACTAAAAAGGGGTCCCAAAAAAATAGCTACTTTATAAAAGCGACAGGTGTTAAAGTACAGTGGTTTCAATACAATCACGCCTGTATTTCCCGAAAGGTTAGGCAGAGATGTACCAAAATCAAAAGTCATTTATTCAGACTAGGCTGAGAATCAGCACTTTTCGAACGTCAAAAATGACGTAAGACAGTCCCTTAAAAACGCCCACCCTTCACCACTTCCTAGTGCTTTAGCTGGGAAGAAGTGGCGCAACAAACTCCCCAGCAGCACAGCTGTCTGTTTAGTTATTAAAACTTAATTCTATATAATAGTACTTATGCAAAACTATTTACATTACGCAACACAAAAACAATAAATGAAATTATTTGCCATGTATCAGCTAGCACACGCCAATATACCAATAAAAAAAAACAATGCCTGCCTGTTTCCGAACGTATACAACCCCGATCTCTTCAAAGTGAGAGTTAACAGGCTTCTTCTGGGTAAGCTCGCTCCATCGTCGACTTTGTCTCTGTCACCTCTGACCTAGACTAGAGTCAAGAGCAAACCTATCTTAAATAAATAAATTTAAAAAAAAAATCGAAACTATACTCAAGCAGACATAAAAATTAAATACTGCGTAAAAGAACTTTATACTACCTAAATAAAAGCCTCCAGGCATAAAGGCCGTGCCCGCTTACATATAGCTATATATAGCTGTAAATCGAAGTCACAAATGATAAACTAGGCACACCCACATTTCGCCATTTATGTTTAAGTCCCATGTAATAGGGGGCGAGCCTATTGCCATCAACCGGGCATAAATCCAGACTCCGGGCTGCTACTGAGAAATTCCAGATTGAAAAAGTCAATAATACTTTGCCTGGCCCGGGAATCGAACCCAGGACCTCATGCTCAATAGTAGCACTTGCGACCACTAGGCCAACGAGGCAGTCGAGGCAGATGAATGTGTAATACTTAGGTACTAATTCCCTTTAGTGAGTGAGTTATATTCTTAACCTGGGGGCCAACTGCCACCTCTTAAAGCAGTATTATTTTAATGTTACTTCAGTGTGAGAACGAGATGGAGCTATACAGGACGTCTAGCTCTATCTCTTTCCCGCACTGAAGTAAGATAACAATAATACTGCTTTAAGAGGTGGTGGTCTAGCTCCTGAACAGGGTTGGTATACACTTTCATCATATAAGATTATATCAGAATACTAAAGGGCTGTAACAAATAATGTACAGTAACGAGCACTAATACACACACACACTTACACACAAACACTTACACACACACACACACATACACTTAGCACAATTCAAGAGCGATTTTCTCGTGGAATTACGATTGCAACTTTAAGATAAGACCTCTTTCATAATAGTATGGGTTTCAAAATACCATGTCCGCAACAACATAAAATTACAATTAATAAAGTCGGAGAAAATGACTTTTAAAAGTTGCTCAGTGTATACATATTAGTGCTGGTGACTGTACGAGCAGGCAAATAAATCGTCGTTGATACTGCAAAATGTCATATGTCAAACAATATTGAAATTCGGAAAAAACCGTATATCAATACTTATTTTATTTATTTTATTTAATCTTAAGATTACGATTTTGGATACTTTTGCATGAAAAACCGAATTTCAATATTTTTTGACATATGACATTTTGCAGTATCAACGACGAAATGCATAGACAGCCCATTGTGAGAAAACTTCAAAAGAAACAATAATACTCACTTTTAAAATCACACAATCGTTAATGACTTCAAATAATCATGCTTTGTTTAGTATTGTTTATTTCTTAATAATTATCACTTAGTCGCTAACCACAGACCAATTATTTAGTTCAGCACATGTAAGTAACACTTGGAGGCTTACGTCCGAACTCGACAAGTGATCAGGTCAGAATCAGGGGGACTCAACTGATTCTGACTTGATCACTTGGGGACTCAACTGATTCTGACTTGATCACTTGGGGACTCAACTGATTCTGACTTGATCACTTCGGAGTTGTCTCACTTGATCACTTGTCGAGGGGGAGTCAACTAGCTAGGGTCGCAGGATGTTCGAAAGAGTTACCGTAGCCCCGGCACAGGCAACTGAAGGAGCACGGGTGGGTTTGAGTCAGTAAAAGTCTGACACGCCCTCCCGCTCCGCTCAGAGCGGCAGAGGTCATTTGATGATTTCCCATCGAAAAAAAAAGGTGGGGGAGTCAACTGTGTTTGGATTGAATGGCTCAGCAGGTGGGTTTGATATAGGGCTTCCAGTACCAAAAAACAAATGAAAAAAATTCGATGGTAAAATGCCAACATCACCGTTTTTAGTCATTCCTCCCCATCGCCGTCAACAACAACCGCACCCTATATTTTAATGCGTTATTTAAAGTTACTTCCGGTCTAGCACGTGTATTCATTCCAATGTGGTCATAATAATAAACTTTAAAATCAAATACTGAAATTCTTAAAGAACCTAACAATCAGGTAGTTTTAGAACAGATCATACATAAGTATGTACCATGGGAGCAACGAACATCTATACACCGTAAGGACTATTCTTGCTTGCAGTTCTCGGCCGCTAACAGATGTGGTCATCGTGTACACGGGATTTTGTTTTCAAATTGGTCAGATGTAAGTTTCCTCGATAGTACATCCACATTTTGAGGCAGCGTACAGGACGCTGTATGCGGCCGATGACGTTTATTAGGAGACTTCGGATACGATAACTAATCCGTTACTATCCATCATTGATATATCGTCTTTAGTAGTATATTTAGACGAGTTAACAAGTGATGATGAACCAGTTATTGAAGGTAGGTACAGTCGAACAAACTATTTGGTATACAGCCAAATATATTCATCTTTCTACTACCCTGCTGATGTCAGACACACGTCTTTATCCCGTTTCGGATTTCCGTTTCAAAATATATATTCGGAATTTAATACAAAATCACGAACAGAGTACCATGCGGAATTTTGAACCGCAATAAATTTCGAACGGAGAACTGGATTTTGTATGGATTTGCTGCTTTCGAAATTCCGAATTGATATATCGAAACAGAATTCCGACTCTATGTGGCCGGTTTTATACAACAGCTGATCATCCCCAACTTGGTTTTAAACCCACTAAACCGGCAAGTTAGTGTTTTCGTAAAAATAGAATTTCGTAAAATTAAGTTATCCTACTAATATTATAAATGCGAAAGTTTGTGAGGATGGATGGATGGATGTTTGTTACTCTTTCACGCAAAAACTTCAGAACGGATTTGGATGAAATTTTGCTCACAGATAGTTTATAACCTGGATTAACACATAGGATACTTTATATCTGGATATCCCCACGGAATCGAGATTTATGCGGGTGAAACCGCGGGGCGCTGCCAGTAGTGAATAAGCCATTTTGTAACTTGTGAGGTGACGCGGGACTTGGTCTAGATTTTGCGGTATACTCAGGTATACTTGAGTTAAATGCAACAGTGTTTTGCTTTTACTGTGTGAGTGGGTGTTGAGTTAAGCTTGAGTTTCCTAGGAAAGCGGTTCCGACATATTATAAATACAGTCATGAAAATCTGTAATATTCTCCGGTATTTGACATTAAGGTGTCTAAAAACGCTCTGTGTTTGGACAGCCGTAATTGTGTGAACGTTGTCCGCTTTCTTAGGACACCAAAGTTTTACAGAAAAGTCATTTCTTAAGTAGACTAAAGTAGATAGACATAGACCTTACAATTTAAGAACACTGCATGACACGTTAATAACAACGTGCGCTTGCATTTCTTACAGCGTATTGCGTTTTAAACCTAAATGTCTTATAATTTAATTAGAGATGTTTCCGCAGCTCCCTTTGTATCTCTTGATCATTAAACGCGCATACACTGCTCCAGTAGATTAGCTGTAACCGGATTGTCTGAACACTGCAGATGTTCAGCGAAATTGAATGTTGTGCGATAAGAAGTAATTTGAGTTTTGAGCAACATGGTACCTACATATCTATGTAATATTGTTATTTTTAGATTTGCCAGGAAAATCGTCATAACATGAAAAGTAAATACGGGGCTATCTATTTAGTAAGCTAAGGCTCAATTTACTTTGCCGCGGAACGGAATGGAAGCAAATGTTTGTCATGAAATTAGGTTAAAGCATAATGAACTTTAAATCAATTGTGTAACGTACAAAATAGATCTGCATACAAATAGGTCGCGCGTCTTCTGGAGAATTCCCGCGGCTAGCAGCTCGAATCTAGTTTGTACGTTAAACAGTTGTCATAAAGTTAATTATGCCTTACACAATTAAGGGACAAAATTCGCTTCCATTCCGTTTCGCGGCAATATAAATTGAGCCTTAAAATTGATTTTTATGTTCTAGACTCAACTACATACCTACAAACGTAATTTAGCATTGAAATATGTATCTATGTCGTTCCTTTCTCGAATCCCGATTCCTGATTTAAAATTAACTATTGTAAGGGATCAAGCCTAGTTCTTCTAACTTAACAGACAGCTGTGCTGCTCGGTAGTTTGTTGCGCCAATTATTCCCAGCTGGGTAGTGGTGAAGGGCGGGCGTTTTGGAAGACTGTCTTATGTAATTTTGACGTTCAAAAAGTGCTGATTCTCAGCCTAATTTGAATAAATTTCTTTTTATTTAATTTGATAATATCAGAGGCAAGCAAATAGGGTTGCTGATTTCTCCTCCCAAGAAAATTAGTTATAAGTCAGTGACGCTAACCGTTTCCAAGTCTTGGAACAAAATAGATAGATACAGAAGGTCGGCTCTAAAACGAGCGAGAATGCACGCACACACTATAGCCACGCTTCACTTACAGCGAGTGCAACCGCACACGCGACAGGCATTTGTTTGAGATCGACTACGTACGCATCTTATGATGCGACGGACCAAACCTGAAATCGCGAAAAAAAATCTGCTGTTCCCTACATCTTGACGAGTTATGCGAACATAAATGTAGGGAACAACGAAATTTTTTTCGCGATTTCAGCTTTGGTCACATAGTAAAAGTTTATCATAATAATGAGTACCACACCATCGTGGCAGCTCCCTAGCTTTTTTTATTAAAAAGCAGCGTGTAAATGGAAATCTTAAAGTGACACCGGTGACTGAATAGTTGTGTGGAAATCGATTGTCACGTGATGCGGAGGAATGCGGAAAATATCGCGAGGAAACTGTTTAGTATGAATGTGAATGGCTATAAGAGTAGGGGAAGACCAAAGAAACGATGGATGGACTGTGTAGACGATGATATGGCTAGGAAGGGGTGACTACCGAGATGACGACTAATAGAGAGGAAGAAAAAGACATGTTGCGCCGGCCCCAAATAAATTGGTATAAGGGCAGGAGAATGATGATGATGATGAAGAATGATGAGGTAATTACGAATCGGTTTCATTTTGACACTTCAACAACATTCATTGCTTTATGTACGTTGTTGAGCAAACACATTTTTCGAACTTAAGATGCAATGAATTAGCAATAAGCTTAAAATGATTTAGATTATGATTGATAGTGTTTTACGCAATTAGGGTGCTGGCCTTCTGTATCTACCTATTTTGTGCTTTATGTCTTGTTCTCGACCTTTCTCGGGTTTTTTTGATTGGAGATCGGGATTCCGTATAAAAATGTAACAAGGTTCGTTTAGATTCATTCTTTGTACCCTCCAGGGGCTGTTTGCTGAGATTACGTTTTTACCGGCCGTTAAAGCGTAAATAATGATACCTACGTTCATTGTTTTAAGCGTGAGAATTGTTTCGTTAGTTTTTTTGCCTTCTCGGCAATTGGTTTAGAGCCTATTTTACATTTCGGCGTTCCAGGTGTGTTAGAACCAATGGCTTGGCACGCGACGATGGCAAGAGACCGGACGGCATGTCTTTTTTCCATGGAAGGTGGGTAGGCCTTTAGTGTTGGACGCAACTTGTGTCGACACTCTTGCGCCATCCCATCTTCCCGGCTCGGCGTGCTGTGCTGGCGATGCTGCTGCGGCTGCGGAAAACCTCAAGCGGCGAAAGTATAATAACCTTATCGGTAATTATATTTTCGAGCCGTTTGGGGTAGAAACCCTCGGGCCATGGGGTCCGAGCGCTCATGGTTTGTTTAACGAAATCTCCAAACGGCTGGTTGACACTTCCCGTGACCCAAGAGCTGGCTTTTACCTTGGTCAGAGGCTAAGCATTGCCATACAACGTGGCAATGCCGCCAGTCTCTTGGGTACATTACCAGTCGACAGCGATGCGGAGGAATTTTTCGACGCCATATTTTAGTTTTTTAATAGTTTTAGTTAGTGTGGTATTCTGCTATCAAATCGTATTAGTACTGATATAAAATTAATGTGCGTAAAGCGAGCGCTGAGGGCAACCCCGACAAAGTGGGGGACACTTTGCTGTCATCCACCGCAGAGAGCGGTCGTTATGATCACTGAGCGTTTGATGTATCAAATACAAACCTTGTGTTTTATTTACAATACATGCTTATATTATTTATGGAGCTTGGAGTACTGCACAGTTAGTGTTGGATATTATATTTTTATGTTAATAAATCTGTTGTTAAATAAATTTTACATGTTTGTTGTAAGTAAAACAAATGAATTTTTAAAATTTCATAAATCAGTGGTCCATTTCAATTATTTTACTTAATAGCAGTAGTATTGTTGTGTATGAAATAATAACGATTACTTTGTAAATAATTACTTTCTGTTATTTTGTTATTTTTTATATTGTCAAATTGTATGTGATATTAATTAATGTAGGTAACTGTATGTACCTATTATTACGAGACTATGTTCCTTGAATTAAATTTGAATACATTCTCATTCAATGTAATCTCTGATTCAAGCTTGATAGGTAAGATTTAAAATAAGATAATATTAGGGTATTGTACTGGTATCAATAGGTACAAGATTCGTGTCATTATCGAACAATAATCCCTGTTAGCCTCAAGATTGATAAAATCAATGCATAGAATGGCACATGAGGGATGTGTGAACAGCAATCGGACAATAGCGCCTAATTGATCATCTTTAAGATTGTACTACACAAGGTAAGCAGTAATGTGCGCGGAGCTTCATTTCCGTTTTAAGGACTATAATAAAACTTAACAATGTAAAATTACTGTTTGTAATAATAGTAACGTATAGTCTTGTGGAGCTCAACGTAACATGCTTGTTTTCTGCATTTTCATTCTAAAATAAAATAAATAACCAAACAAATGGTGAGGGCGCTACTGCGCGAGCGGTGTCGTCTTACGGTGCCTCCCTGACCAAAACGCCGCGCTAGCCGTTTCTTGTGCAGTTTTAGGAGCTATCTACTTGTTATTTAAAAGAAATATCAACTAATAAAAATACATTTGTACATAATCTTGAATCTATAATGTTATTTTTTAAGGAGGGTATATTTTTATTTAATCTTCTTACAACGAAACCATATAAACGAGAAATAATGATTGATAACACGCGTCTCCTCGTGAAGTAAATGTTATAATTCGCTACTGACACTACTGGATAGACAATTTAATAATCAACATTTTGCTAGAAATATTTTTTTCAAAAGACTAACATTTTATTTTTTATTAAAACAATTCCAAAAATTGTGTGAATTCTAGTATAAATGGGCGTGTGGCGGGAGTGGGACACAGCGGGTCAGAGTGGCGGAACAGAAAAGGACCGAACGCTCAAGACTGTTTGGTCGGAGTAGCGCCTTAAGAATAATCAAAATGTCTGTCAAACTTACCATTGCCAAAAACATCCATCAGATACTCAGTTCCACTCAGTATTTTACACACACAATACTAACATTTAATAAAGACTATACGAACAGCAAATAAATTCCTTACGAACCCTTATTTATGACATCTTGCCTCAATATCATAATATTAGTATTCTTACCGTACCCCTACATCAATTTATAGCTATCTACGCCATGTACTCGTATCAGCAAGGTGTGCTCGCATTAATTTAAGGGTGTGGTACAGACCAACAAACTGATTTCTCCATACCAACAACATCTCGAAAAAATAATCAGCCGCCTCAGACATTTGAGTCGAGTACTTATTGAAATTGTGTATGGGACAGTTGATCATTTTTTGCCTTTTTCATACAAATGCTGTATAGCGTGATACATATCGCTTTGTGTGGATCACTGCCTTAGTGATGTAATAACGTCTTGTACTGCATCGCTAATTGGACACTGCGTATGTGGTTATGGTTAGTATTGATTTGACGAGAATTGGTACGTAAATAGTAGGTATTTTTGATGAACGACCAACGTCCACTGGCCACTGCAGCACAAAAATAGGTACTGGAATGGTGACCATGAATTGGAAAGATGAATGACATCACAGACGGCCTATGTAAGAAAACCGACACGCGACAGGTGACAAGCGGTCAACAAGGCATCTGACACTCCGGAAAGGACATTGTCCATTTTGTATGGGAATTTGGCTCGGTGTGAACAGGCACTTTAAGTATAAATATGTTATACATTTAATAGCTAATACCAGAAGGAAAGAAAATATTGCAATATTATTGCATCGTGATGCTTGTAAGACTTGTTTTGCTTACTTATTTTTTTGAAATAAAACACATTTTTATTTCTACATTTTGTTATTATTCTGACTCATAACTTAATAATTTTTGTCTAGGAACTGGGCAGGTGGATAATATATTATCTTGGTACCTTGCCCAGCTTAAAAATCAAATTATAATCAGTACATGAGAGCAGCAAGCCACTGTTCTTCGACTCACTATGCAGTTGCAGCAATACTGCTTGATAGAATGTCGTCCCTGACTGTTATTTTCATTTTCATGTAATATGTTGACAAAATACACTTTTAGACAATGGATGCCAACTTACCACTTGGAGCGACCCACTGCCTTATCAGATTGCACTTCCTCAATATCGAGGGTATACCTTCTCCTTTACGTGATATCACAACCATAATTCGCACATCGTATCTGCACAGTTTCCACCACAGGCAGGAGTTGAAGCGAAATTGCCTATACAAGATGTAACATAAATAAGCACAATCTCTTAAGGGGTCATTGTACTCATCATTATGAACAACTTTTACTATGGAACCAAACCTGAAATCGCAATCGAAAAAGAGTGAACCTACTGATTTTTTAACCGACTTCAAAAAAAGGAGGAGGTTCTCAGTCGTCGGAATCTTTTTTTTTATGTCTGTTCCCCGATTACTCGAAGACGGCTGGATCGATTTGAAAAATCTTTTTGTTTTGTTTGAAAGGGTTTTTTGTTCATTCCAGGTGGTCCATCAAGCCCTGATTTGATGGCAATGGGACCACCCATTGTCATCAAATTAGGGTTTGATGATGGAATCCTGTAGAAATTAGGGGAACTCTTCAAACATTATAGGCACACCTATAATGATTTGGGTATTTTTTATAGTAACTTGTGTATTTGTTCTCGGAAAGCATCAATTGGTGAAGTGGAACTGATGATGAAGACCACAGATGGCCACCAGAACAACTCAATGATAAGTATTTCATGAGTTTCGATTCGATTACTTTAAAATTATTGCTAAGCAATATAAGCTCGTCACAATACATTTGGTGAAGTGGAGCTGATGGTGAAGTACCAGGAGAACTCCTCAACAATTAACGTCTCTGCATCGGGAAAAGTAATATTTTGTAAAAAGGTGCTGAGTAGTTGTGATTAGGCTGTTGTAACTTAGATAACGCCGTCAGTGGAGACTGGTCATCTCTTAACTGCCAGGGCTTATTTTTGATCTTATGTTTTGGGTTGTTTTTAATTATTTGTTTTTTACATTGTTCTCACATATAGAAGCAACAAGAACAATGTACCCAGGATTTTGTAATAATTTTGATTTAAAAGAGTGTCTATGGAGTTTCTTGCCCATTCTTCTCCATAGAGATCTACGTTTTGGAATGGGCGACTAGCTTCAATTTTCTGACTAACTGACTGACTCTTTAACAATTCAAAAGTGCCTGTAATTGGTTTAATTGAAATAAATGTTTTGAGTTTAAGTTTGATAAATTACAAACCGACCCACTAAAAAAAATAATAAAAAAACTTAAAAAAAAAACCGAGTTTCAAAAAAAAAACACTACAAAGTGCACGGCACTACACGGCAAAAAAACTAAATTAAAATTATTTTTCACTTTGTATTGGTTTTTTTGGAAGTCGGCTTTTGTTTTTTTTTGTTAAAAAGTTTTTTTCTGTTTTCCACAACATTGTATACTTAGCCTCACCAAAATTAATTGTGGACTTGATCACATAAATTTATTTTCTGTCTTTCTTTCTAAGTGAAGCCATAATTTAACATTTATTATGCAGATGAGTTATCATTTGTCTGTAGCTATTGGGGCAGGATAACTATAAAGCGTTATCTACATAAAGTAGACGGGAAATGCATCTTGATTTCCCTCGAGACTGGTAAAGCCTGACTTCGTCGGCTTACCGAAGGGATGAGGTCTTGAGGACGGATGGAGGTCTTCATCAGGCATTCTGATAATGTTTCAGAAGTAAAGGTTTTCAGGGAGATTAATTTGTTTATTTTACAAAAGGATAATAATACCTATCCTACTAATATTATGAACGCGAAAGTTTGTGAGGACGGATGGATGTTTGTTACCCATTTACGCAAAAATTTCTGAACAGATTTGGATGAAATTCGGCACACAGATAGTTTATAACTTAGATTAACATATAGAATACTTTTTATCCCGATATCCTCACGGGATAGAGACTTATGCGGGTAAAACCGCGGGCCGCTGCTAGTATAACATAACATCACGCCTGTATTCCCCGAAGGGTTAGGCAGAGGTACCTATAGTACACCCACATTTTGCCAGTTATGTTTTAAATCTATATACATAATATAACCTATAAATAGGGGAGGCGGGGGCGGGCTGCTACGCACAGATGTGATCTACTAACTAATGAGCCGACATATTATTATTATAGCATCAAGACTTCGGTGCTATACCTACCCTATCAATGTTCAATATTATACAAGGCCAAATTAAATAAGCTAGCGGAACTCCTATCATGTTTACATATCGATAACCATGGACAGGTCCACTCAATCTGTGTGGTTCTTTCCTCAAAAGAGCATTTCAGACACCAATCTACATGGTCTTCACATGATCTGACGAAAATTATGTCTGGACTTTCAAAGAAACTGTGACCTCTGAGTTTGTTTCTGCCTTTTTTCTCAGAGTAGTTCTGACAAATAAGCAACAAACTTACTTACTTACTTGGGGGGAAACGCCGTCTTCATCTAGTTTAAAAAAAATATGATGGACGTGTAAAAGTGTTTGTACAAACTTACTTACAGAATTGAAATCATTTATCATCACAACTGCGGAGTTTCGCTAGCTAATTTAATTTGATCCTGTATATTCCGTATAGACAGAGTTATTTTAAATTGGCTAAAGCTAAAGAAAAATTGTTTTCTTATGATTAACCGGATTTAGATATCGATACCCATCGCATCTGCGGAGTTTGGCTAATCAATTTAAAATAACCTTGTATTCTTTCTCGTATTACATAATATACAGGTTGAAATTAAATTAGCTATTTGGAATACATTCTATAAATGACAGTGAATATTTCAACAAAATCCATTATGTAGTTTAGAAGAACTAGGCACACACAGACAGACTCGAAAAGCTAAATTTTTTCATAGATTTAGGATAATGGTTTTGCTGAAATGACGTTCATTTGGTAGCAGCATTGAGTCGTCAAGTCCTGGCCCCTGCCAAAAGTATCAAAGCGCCTACATTTTCTTTAGTCGTAACTGAACGATGAACGAATGAATGAAAGAATATTGAACGTCATTATATATTTTATATTCATTGTCGATGACCTCTTGTCAAAGTGGGGCCAACTGGTAGCATAAATTTTCATGATAACCCTCATTGAGACCCTCGGCATGGCATTTAAGCCATAACAAAAATACGAAATCACTCCATTATAATTGTAAAATAGGATATTTTTGTAAACTGCCTCTTCTCTTCAGCTATCGATTTACAGTTATAAGCCCATTGCCGTTAACGTAAGGACAGGCGCGTAAATATTTATAAAAAAGGCTTTTTTCAGTCCATTTATTTTTATTATTGGCACCTAAAGTATAGCGTGCTGAGGGAAACGTTATTTTTTCAATGAAATACTTAACTTGTAAGGGGGTACATAAATGATAATAATAAGAAAAACATATTTTAGAAATATATTCAAAGGACGAAAAAAAATGAGTGTCCATTTGGACACGCTAAGCAGATAAATATAAAATATACAACAAATTGGATGGTGAAAATCTAATCAGCATAAAATCCAATTTTAGACAGTAAATAAATCAATGGTAATGGCTTCAGGTGATGAATGATTTTCATCATCTTCTTCATCATCCAGTAACAGCCGCGTGTAGCTGCCTCTAACTGTTCGATATTAATGATTCTGAAAAGATAGACTAGGTATAAGTATAAATATATGACAAATGATTAGCGTGTCCATATGGACACATCAAATTGAGAGCGATAAAACGTATCCATACAAAAGTTTCATAATTATGTTATTTCACTCTATAAAACATAGGTTAATAGTAACTAAATAGTTTACAATCCAAACGATTATTACATATTGTATAAATACGGTACAAATATACTCACTCTCTTCTCTAATCCATTGTTTTGTAAATTCACAACTTGTGAAAAAGTAAACGTAAATTTCTGTAACACAACCTCAAAGTTTCGCGCCACTAGTGACATACAATGACAGGTGGCACTTTAGAGATCCGAATGACATTAATGATTATTTTTTTAATATAGATTAAGTTGCCATAATGTGTTAACTGTTGTACCACTAATTACGTGTCCATATGGACACATTAGGCAGTACTGGGGGTAAAGATATTATTTGTAACATATTTAAAATGTCTTTGACATAACTCGATACCCTGGGCTCCCGAACCTTTGGAATACGAGGGGCGGAAACCAATTCACAGAAGCCCATGAGACACTTTTAATGAAATGAGGCATCAACCAACGATTATCAATAAATGCACTACGCAAGTGTACCCAAGGACAACCCTCGGTTGGTGCAGACATATTGCAGGATATGGAAACAAAGATACTGGACTATGGGTTTTGGTGGCTATAGTGGCCTATGGAAGGACTATAATATAATATTATTATTAGTATTTTTTTGATTGCATATAAAATTATTATGGTAGGTAGGTACAAATTTTAAATAATTATTCCTGGGTTTCTGTTTTATACAAATATAAAAAACTTGTATATGTACTTACCTACCTATCAGTGATTATTCCCAAAACTTTAAGTATATTTTCATAATAGTTAACACAGTATTTACCTAAAAAAGAAAATATAATGTACCAAGTGGCAGGTGGTGTTCTGTAGTTTCTGCTTACGCCCATGGGAAGAAGGCGTGAGTTTATATATTTTCTTTCTTTCTGAGTCAGCGAAATCGTTATTTAAGACGCAGATATATGACAACGGCCTTGAACGTAGCTTGCGTGTTCTATGCGAAGCTCACGCAACGCGTCGTACGTCCACCCAGTAATAGGACGCGCCCATCAAGGAGAGCTGTCCCAAATTAGATGCATTATTAATTTATTATACATAAACAAAAGGTATTATATTAAAACTCGCATACTAAAAGATAAATAATTAATTTATCTTTAAAATGGTGAAGGTTTCATAAAAATACGCATGATAGTTTTTACATTCTTAGTTTTTTTCCACGTTAGATATAACTTTACAAATTAATTACACTATATAATATACACATAATCTAAAATATTCACATATTATAATTTAACATATATTTTTCCAAATTATTAACACTATACTCGTTTAGACGTGATATTCAGTTTTAAATAATTAAAAGTCGGTTATCGTCGGCTTAAGAAAAGGTAGGATGGAACCTTTTCTATTGAAGATTTTCCCAAGAAATACAATCCGTAGTCCCAATATACCGTAAACATCCCATCCCTTTGATATCCAGCTACAAATTACTTTGTTCCAGTCCAAACGCGTTCCAAATGGATTTTTTCCAGTTCCAAGGTTTCTGCTTTCCACACTTTCATTCATTAAGTGTTTGTGGACCAGAGGACCAGAAAAAATACAAAACCGTTGCTAAACCTTTTTGGTCTCTAGATGTATTTGATTGGATGATGATAATGAGTTTCTTTGGCTCTAATCTGAGGGTAAAAGAAGGTATTTAGCAATGTTGTAGGTATAGATAAAATCCTGTTAATGTAATTCGTATTTCGTATTCGTTTTAATGACAAGGAAAATGCTTATAATATATGTATGATTAAGCTAGTCTAACAAAATAATGTCATTCATTATTTGTTTATCTATTCTCATATGGTAAAATTCGAATTATAAACTTCAGAACGAGTTTATACCTATTGACATACTTTATAAACACAATACCGAAATTTAAAAATAGAATCATATTGTATCACTTTTTCTCTAACAAAATAATGTTATAAAATATTTTTTTACCATTACGATACAAGGCAAATCCAAGAAGTTCAAGGAGTTTTCATCAATTATTTTTTTCTAATGGAACCTATATGCGGCGCGCACCATTTTTAGCATTACAAAAAGTTTTGATTCCAATTTTTACTTGTCTGTCGTAGCGCCGCTTTAGCGCATGCGCAGTGATGTGCTGGGTTTTTGCGCCATATACGTTTTGTTGTACTGAATTTCGTGGGAATTTTTTTATTCTTCTTGGTTAAAAATGTCTGATAACAGTGAATGTGAAGAAAATTTTATTCCGCGTGATATTTTAGATGCGGTGACGGAAATGACCCATAATCCAAAGCCAGCAAAGTCGAGAAAATTATACATATGATAAATGCTATCATGACTTTATGGCATGGCAAACGCAAAATGCTATGATGCTATGCTATGCTATAATCTTTTATTTAATAGGTTCATTCCCAATGTATGAGAGTAGATGAAATTAACAGTGTAAGAAACTACACATAACTAGGTATTAAAACACTCTTGTGATAATATTAAACTCGCCTACGGCTCGGTTTATAAACACACATTCGTGTTTTAATACCCCTCATTATGCAACAGTTTCATAAACTACTATTATTTTTTCTTTTTGTGTGAAGTACAAAATTATGACAAGGTCGCTCAGCGCGCTATGGAGCGGGCTATGCTTTTTTTTTTTTTTTTTTGTGGATGGGAAATCATCAATTGACTTCTCCTCTCCCGCTCTGGGCGGAGCGGGAGGGCGTATCAGACTTTTACTGACTAAAACCCACCCGTGTTCCTTCTGTTGCCTGTGCCGGGGCCACGGTAACTCTTTCGAACATCCCGCAACCCTAGCTGGCATCGGCCCTAGCGGACCCCGTCAATAGTGCTGACATCTCTTTGAGGCGCGCGTGGAACACGACGCGCCGTCGACTCGGGCTTGGTCCTTACCGGTCGGCGAGCTACCCATTGCTCGCCGTCCGCAAGCCCGCGCCTACGGTGGTCGGGAATCGGCTACCAATTCCCGACGCCCAGGGCGTCTCCTGCGGCGACTAGGGGCGTGAGGGCGCAAAGCTTGCCTCTCCCTCACGCGTCCCGCCTCCTCCTTCACGAGCATTACTGCTTCGCAGAAGGAGGTAATGGCTTCCCATGTACTCTCGCTCCGTACCATGGCCTGGACCAGGGCCGGACGCGAGAGATCGCCGCCGCCGATCGCTTCCACGAGGACACGGCGGTGCTCCGCCCAAGCCGGGCAGACCTCCACCGTATGCTTCACCGTGTCCTCCGGGCGATCCACACAGTGGTGACACCCGGGCGTTTCCTCCCGCCTTATCCGGAACAGGTACCTCCCGAAGCACCCGTGTCCGGTGAGGACCCGCGTTAGGCGGAAGGTGAGGACGCCGTGGCGCCTCTCCAGCCACTCCTCAAAGAGGGGACTTATCGCCGCAATTGTGGCGTGCCCAAACGGGCTATGCTTGGAGTTTCTTTGATGGATAAAATCAGGAATGAAGTTATCCGGAAAAGAACCGGAGTAACCGACATAGCCTGCAGAGTAAGCAAACTGAAGTGGCAGTGGGCTGGCCATGTTTGTCGAAGGACCGACGACCTTAAGAAGGTGGCTGGGACGGACTGGATGCGGGAGACGGAGGATAGGGTGTTGTGGCGCAGACTGAGAGAGGCCTATCATAAGCTGAGTTGATTGATAAAATTATGTTCATATAGAATATATCACATTAATACCTAGTTGTTGACTAAATTCGGTCTGGCGAATCATCGAAGGGAATAATTATTTACACTCGCTAGGAATAATTTCAAAATGTCACCGTTATCGAAACCGATAAGGAAGACTATAATATACAGCGTGTATAAGAAAAGTGTGGCCATATTTAAGGTTGTGATATGGACCATCAAACTGAACAATTTTCTGTGGGAGACCGATATCGTAATCGCGAAAAAATAATCAACATTTGGCTGGAGTAGATATTGAAGATTTTACCTTTTGGCCTATTTTGATATTAGTTTGCGAGACGAGCAAAAAATTCTTTTATGACGTCTTTCCCGCCTGTTTGTACATAACGGAAACCTTCTAAACGAAACAAAAAGATCTACGTATATGCTATAAAATCCTCAACACGGTATTCGGATCACGCACGATGTTAGGAACACACATTAGATCGGCCGATGTGTTCCTGTTGACTCTAGTCTTGAATAGGAATTGAAATACGACACCGTATCTACACGTTTATTCCTATTTATGTGTAGGAATAAATAAATGTTTGTTTCTTTTGTTGAAATTCTTTTAGATAAACGTTGGCAATTTTATTCGTATGTGACCTCTTTTCCGAGTTTTTAGTATCGTCACTCCTTATCCCTTTACACTCGCGCTGCGTGAGTTTGAGTTTTTCACTTTTAAACAATTTTGGCGCCAAACTGTTTACTTTTTGCGGAACGCAACCGGCACCGATCGATCGTGACTCGTAAGGGTGTTGCCCAAAAACCGTCGGGTGTAAAAGGGTTACTTCGCATATATTGAAATATATAGAAGAAAATATCAGATAGTCTATCAATCTGCCTAGCCCTTTCCCAACTATGTTGGGGTCGGCTTCCAGTCTAACCGGACGCAGCTGAAAACCAGTATTTTACATGGAGCGGCACGCCTATCTGACCTCCACAACCCAGTAACTGGGTAATACGATACGCCTTGGTAAGACTGCTTGTCAGACTTTCGGGCTTCTGACGACCCATAACGACTGTCAAAGATCTACGAATGACAGCCGGGATCAACGGCTTAACGTTCTTTCCGAGGCACGGAAGAGTCTCGGTATGTAAAGATGGTCACCCATCCACGGACAACCCCGGCAAGCGTAGCTTAGCGTAATTACTTAGCCACGAGCTCCTTCAGAGCGAAAATATCAGATAGTATGAATTAAAAAAAAAAAACACATAGGTAGGTAAATCAGATAAGTAAATAAAGTGGGCCTCGAATCGGGCGAACAGATAGACAGATATGGAGAAATGTTTTGTAGGTACCTAAAGTCAGGAAAATTAATTGTTAAGCAATTTGACAACCAACTTAAATTGACGTACAACTGTCATTCTGTGACAGTTGTGTGGTTGGTCGCATAGTTACTGCGACCAATGAGGAAGGTCGGGCAAAGCTAATTGTAGATGGCGTGATCATAGCTAGGTCCCCACGGCCTACAATAAGTTTGACATTTCGTTCAGTCATGAGTTTACTTTTATTTCGCTATTTCGTTATTTTCGGTGATTTCAATATTTTAAATCAAGTAAATGATATGGAAAGTGTCATAATTTAAAACCATAAATATATCCTCCAAGTCACTTTCATCAAAATGTTTCTACTCTGTTTAATTTATAAAACATCTCTACGAATAGCTTTAAGCCAGCATCTTTTAATTTTAGGGTCTCTCGGGAAATGGTGGACTCCAATTTCAGAGTATTTAGTAACACAACAACGCATCATTTTCGCAAAAATAAAATAAAACCACCTCACGCCTTGTATTATTGGCTTGTGTTGGGAAGTAGCTACGACAGCGCCATTTTGACAGTTGCCTTCCCCATTAAATACGGCTTGCGCGTGGTTGGTCACAGTTCCAACCGTTTGGTCGGGATACCCTAGCTTAGTAACTGTCACCAATTGTGAGAAACGGCCAGGAGGTTAAAAAAGAGGCTCAATTATTACAAAAAGTGTGCATAATTAGAAGCGCTAGAGGTTCAGTTAAATATTTCCCATAATTATTTTCCCTAACTGTATAATGTAAGGATATCACGTTACGTTGTTACGTTTTGAATACTGTTTTCTTAATAACGTAATTTTGTGTCTATTGTGTCCTTAACCCGGACTGTTTGGTCTCCTACACATTCCCTGCCTAAGTAAAAGTGTGTCGGAGGGCAGACGCACATACCTTGTAGCTGTACTTTTGTCAATTAAGCTTTTTACTGCAGTTGTCATCATTATTAATGTTATTGCTGGTCATATTGTGCGACTACGCTCTGGGTGATAGTCAGGTCGAGACCTATAATGTGAACCTAGTGATATACTGTGATTATTACCTGCTGTAGTTGCCTCGTGAATAAATAAATAAATATTGCGTAGATGTGTATAAACATGTCCTATAAAACCTTTTCTCAACAAAGGATCAGCAAATGACTCGACACTTCACCCCAAGGTACAGGGGTGTGTCAGTTGTGACACAGATGTGCGGTGAAACCCATTTGTCAAGTTGGAAAATTACCAGCGTGATATATTGTGGACACACACAGCGTTGGCAACTTCATTCATTATACCTTAGTAAGATTAGATATAAAATCGAGGATTGGAAGTAGAAGCATAGTTTAGATCTCTTTTTAAACGGTTTTTAATATTATCGAAAAATTTTTTTTTTTATTAAATATCGCATGGAGTTTTCTTTTATACACATACATAGGTACATAAACTCACGCCTTCTTCCCATGGGGGTAGGCTGAAACTACAGAACGCCACCTACTACGATCCTTAGATACTGTTTTTGCTTCGTTTACGTTCGTATATAACAATAATAATAATAACTCACCGCCATATCTCCAGTCTGTGCCAGTAGAGTTTAGTTTGCCGGAACAGGTCTAAAATGAGAAGCCAGACCAAGAGAGATACAGAAACCCGCAGGGCAGCATGTGGCGAGCTGTTGGGGAGTAGCGACCCCACGGACCCTATCTCCCGGGTGAAGTCTTGTTCCTCACATCTGGCTTGCGTTTATTGACCGGCTGGAATGAACACTGACGAGGCACAGAGCTCCCACCTCATTCTTGTCTTTATTGGCCAGCTTGAGTGAAGATTCGCAAGAGCAAACGTGCTCGGAGGAAGGAAGTATTCCAATAAGATGCTAGTAGAGATCTCAACCGTACTTGAAACATTGTCCTGATAGCCGTGGAATACCTCTCCATTCCTCATAAGCACCTCAGGACATGTTTCCCCCTTGTCGCTACGACACTATATTCTAGCGACAGTTTTTGGGGGCCCATTATTGAGTGTGTGTGACTTGACTTGTTTTATATAAGACATTGGTCAGGCAGGGGTCATAGTCTTTCCATAGTTCTAGGTAACCAGTCCACTTTAGCCACCCAAACGTTCAATATTTTTTTTTTCATATCCTGCAATAGTCCTACACCAACCGGGAGTTGTCCTTGGGTACACTTGCATAGTCCGAACAGGGATAATCGTCGGTTGGTGCTCCAAACGTATAACGGGGCTCTGCGAGTTGACTTCGGCCCCTCGTACCCCTTCCAAAAGTCCGGGACCCCAGGGACCCGAGTTATGTTAACATAAAAAATATTTCTCGAAAACATTTTGGTACCTGCCTACTGTTCACAATTACCTTAGTTAAATATGTAAGTAGAAATCTTAGCATCTGCACCCGCACCCTAATTGCGTAACACACTATCAATCACAATCTGAATGATTTTGAAGCATATTGCTAATCCATTGCTTCTTATGTTCGAACAATTTATCTGCCCAACAACGCAAATAACGCAATGAATGTTGTTGAACTGTCAAAATGAAACCGATTCCTACTGTAAGTGCGTTACGCAATTAGGGTGCTGATCTAGGATGAACCCGCTGTATCTGTAGTTACTTTGATTCTAATGCAAATTCCTTGTGAAAATATTTTTTTTCCATATAAGTATATACAAAGAACCCCCTTGATAACCCTTTCCCTGCCGAAAAATAAACGAGTACAATCACATACGAAAATAAAAATATAGTGCAATAAAATAGCTTGTAAATGTTTACAGCACAGCTGCTCCTGAGGGTCGGGTTATCGTGAAGAGTAAACAGGAAATGTTCCTGTACAAACAAACGATGAAATAAATCAGCTAACATGGCTTTTTCCGGCACATTTTACAGTTAAAATGGTTTCATAGAAAGGAATATAGTTGGACATTTTTGGCTATGTGGCGACATATAGCCAAGCCATTTTAGTGTGTGAAAAATAAATATCACTGTAGAAAAAAAAAACTAGATGCTTAATTTCACAATCCACAAAAATAAGTAAATAATATGTTTGCATATCTTCTTGTTCTTCGTCGTATCGATGATTCCATTTATATACCTATTTTAAATAAGCTTTTTTTATAATCTATAGATTTATTATAAATTATAGTGACTTTTCGTGTCTATCTGTGTGACCGCGTTGGTATTCTAAACTCCGCAACGGTTTTTGATACGGTTTTCAACATCATTTAGAGGATGTATTCCGGAAGTTTTATGTGTACCCCTATTCCTACTATTAATATTATAAATGCGAAAGCTTGTGAGGATGGATGTTTGTTACTCTTTCACACAAAAACTACTGAACGGATTTGAATGAAATTTGGCACACAGATAGTTTATAGCCTGGATTAACACATAGGATATTTTTATCCCGATATCCCTACGGGATTGAGACTTATGCGGGTAAAATCGCGGGGCGCTGCTAGTTATACATACATTAGACTTACATATCATAAAGAAATCTCGATGTTTAGATAATTCGTAACAACCGTGCGAAGCAGGGGCGGGGCGTTATTACAAAATAAAGCAGTTACCGTACCTACCTACCATAATAATACCACATTGGTCTTCACATTTCTATTTCACCCCCGGCGGTGACCACGGAACCTTTTAGACCTAATAAGGCTATAAATAACACTCAGTCTTAGAAAAGTTCTATATTTCAAGACTATGCGGACACATATTGTCTGGAATGGTCTTCTTGTTTCCCGTTTTATAATCACACTAGATTTTGCCCGTAGCTGCGCCGCTGCGCGACTCCAAAAACTGTTAAATTGTAAAATATAGTGTAGATTAAAGTTAGGTAAGGTTATTTAGGTTAATAATTCTTGATTATATGTAGTTATTCAATTTAATATTATTTTTAAGTTTTTAGTGTTTATTAGGTTTTTGAAGTCGGTTTTTTTTTTTTTTTTTTTTAAATAATTTTATTTTCTAGTTTTTAGTTTAAGTTTGTAGATAATTCATAGTTTCAAAGTTTCTTTTTCAATTTTTAATAGAAAGAAAATTCATTTTGTTTAATATGGGTAGGCCTACTGAACACGCTGCTCAAATGAGACAGCGCCGTTTGGAAGAAAGTACCGACAAAAGGGAAGAACGTTTAAAGAAAAGTAGGGAAAGAAATACTAGAAACATTTCAAATGGGAGTGATGAGCAGCGAGCGTATAGACTTTCTCAGAAGAGAGCAAACACGAAATTATCAAGGCAAGTCCAGAAAGTCATGCTCAGCGGCTCAGTTTGATTCGTGAACGATTATCAAACGAGGCTCAAGAGCAACGTGCTCATCGTCTCGGTTTAATTCATGAACGCTTGTCTCACGAGACCGAGGAGCAACGTTCTCATCGTCTCGGTTTGATTCAGGAGCGCTTATCAAACGAAACCGAGGAGCAAAGTTCCCGCCGTCTTCACGTGCAATACGAGCGTCTATCCAATGAATCTGCCGAATCCAGAGCGACTCGATTAGATATTATGCGACAAGCTAGTCGTAATCGTAGGGAGGTATCATCAGTAAATGGTTTTGAACAGGCTATTAACATTTTCGCTGACTTGCCATGTGCTATTTGTTATAAAGCTTTGTATCCACCACAACGCTGTAATTTACGTACTGCTATGTACAGTACGTTAATAGCCGAAGAATTGGTGCGTCTGGGTAAAATCGTAACATGCTCTCGCTGTCAAAATAATATAAGGAAACGAAAAATTCCACCAGCAGCAGCAGCAGCTTTCTGGAATAAAATGACAGTCTCGACTATACCTCAGGAGCTAGCTAATTTGACAAAATTGGAAGAACGATTTTTATGCCGTGTTGTGCCGTTTCTTAAAATAATGAAGCTACAAAACCGTTTCTCTCAAGATTGGTGCAAGGGACAAGTTACTTTATTTGCAAAAGACGTTGTCGAAATCGCTGAACAACTGCCACTTATGCCAAACCAAATAGGACTAGTTTTGATTGTGGAAAGTCTCGATAACCTGCAACGCTCCCAAGAGTTTATTGTGGATATGAACCGATTGTATCAAGCTCTAACCTGGTTAATGTCACACAATGTACTCTATAGAGATATTAGACCCCATTTCGAGAATGTTATTGACTTATCTGAAATTGTACAAATTTGTGAAGAGCCTACAAGTAATGGTGAGTCTATGGAGTTACAATCTACTCCTCAAAACAACTACGTGAATATAAATGAAGACATTTCCATACTACACGGATCGTTTCATCAAGCCGATTTAAGATTTGATTTGCAATCTCGGGGTAAACAATGCACTGCTGTAGCACCTGTAGCATGTGCAGCGTTTTGTACAGATGAGGCAAGTCAATGGTCAAAGAGTGACATTGATTTTATAGTAATCCTCGGAGACAAACTCTACCGTGAGTCCATTGCTTCCAGACTGGACCCCGCAATAGGAGAAGTTAACCCTGAATATCTTGCCGCGAGTGATCTTGCTCGTCAAATATTATACAACAGAAAGAAAATTAATATCTCAGTTTCTGACACCAATTATAATGGTCATTTAGACACAGATCAGAGTCTTGAAGGGTTCCCTAACCTAAAAAATGCTTTGAAATTGTTTTTCAGAGAAAATTGTTGCGGACTGCTTATTGCAAATTCTATGACTGTGGCTGTATATCATAACGCTGAAACGGATGCTTATAGATATTGGCTGTTTGATTCACATGCAAGTGGGCCTAAGGGAGCTTAAGCTCCAAGACGTGGTGCTGCCTGTTGCATTAAATTTAAAAATGTAGATGAATTACATGGCATACTACGACGAAATTTGTTTACACCGACGACTAAAGTGACGGCCCAGGATAATATCTTTCTCAATGTGTACTCATTAACTGCTTTGGTTATAACACCAGGGAATGAGGCCGCAAATAAGCTTTTAAATCGACCCCACGATGAGAGAGCTTTAACAGAAATGGCCCGGTTGCGTAATCTTTCCAACAACTAGGTTGGTTTTAAGAATATTTTATGACTAGCTTTCCGCCCCGCAGTCACCCGCGGAAACTTCGTTTTCCCGTTATTTCCTATCCCGTTGGTATTTCGTTAAATCCTGACTTAGTGTGTTCTATATGGAATGCCCATGCCAAGTCGATTTCACTTTATTGTTATTATTAATTTTATTTTTCTTAATTTTTAATGTCGTAGATGGACAAGGAATACAATTATATACATACATAACACATCTACAACTGTAAAAAAAATGTAGATAGATGTAACAATGATAAATTACACCTTTACTGTATTATTGTTACAATTTAAAAGCGCCCTTAAAAGCGAACTGGCGTAATGTTATGTTATGGTATGGCGTAAACTATGCATACACAAACAATCGCAGCAATCGCGAGACATGTGCTGTCGTTTTTTGAAGATTTCTATCGTCTGTGGTTAGTCCATCACCTCCTGACCTGATGATCACGAGACCAAAATGGCAAACGTCCTTTCAAACATCAAAAAAATAATTTACTAAATCAGTCGATGCCTACTCCTTACAGTTAAGGAGTTGTACCTTCCATCATCAGCTCAGCTACATGAGATGATGATTACCATACGCAAGTACTTAAATTACTTCATAAGATTTGCGAAAAACGATGTGTGGGCCCATAAAATTTGAGGGTTGCCCTTGATTTCTCCAGGATCCAATCATCAGATCCTGTCTTGGTGACTATGGGACCACTTCAGAAGTATCTCCTTTCGAACAAAAAAAAGATTTTGAAAATCGGTCTACAATTGGCGGAGTAATCGCGTAACAAACACACAAAAAAAAAAACATACCGTCGAATTGATAACCTCCTCCTTTTTTTGAAGTCGGTTAAAAACTACTGAACGGATTTGAATGAAATTTGGCACACAGATAGTTTATAGCCTGGATTAACACATAGGATATTTTTATCCCGATATCCCTACGGGATTGAGACTTATGCGGGTAAAATCGCGGGGCGCTGCTAGTTATACATACATTAGACTTACATATCATAAAGAAATCTCGATGTTTAGTTAATTCGTAACCACCGTGCGAAGCAGGGGCGGGGCGTTATTACAAAATAAAGCAGTTACCGTACCTACCTACCATAATAATACCACATTGGTCTTCACATTTTTATTTCACCCCCGGCGGTGACCACGGAACCTTTTAGACCTAATAAGGCTATAAATAACACTCAGTCTTAGAAAAGTTCTATATTTCAAGACTATGCGGACACATATTGTCTGGAATGGTCTTCTTGTTTCCCGTTTTATAATCACACTAGATTTTGCCCGTAGCTGCGCCCGCGTAGTTGTCGGAAATTATCTGGTAGTATTACCAGGATAAAAAAGTATCCTACATCCTAACCCTGTTCATGGTCTACTGTGCCACATCAAAATTCGTTCAGTTGTTAAGGCCGTGAAAAGATTAGACCGACAGAAAGTTTTTTTCGAATTTATAATATTACCTCCTTACTAATAAACGTTGTAAAGCGTCTGTATAGTTACACAACGCTTTGTCTTCTTCTTTCTAAAGTCAATTTACTGACGAGTGAAAGAGAAAAATCGGTGTGTAGCTATTCACCTGATATCATACGTTTATTAGTAAGGAGGTGTGTCTGGATTTCTCTCCTGCATTTACACACACATTCACAGCGTTTTTGCACACTTGGTTACCAGAAGTAAAGCGCGCGTCGTTATGTGAGATTAAAATACTATAATAGTCTAGCAGCATCAAAAAATGTCCAGTTGTAGGCTTTATCGACCTTAGCATGAGCAATATATTCGGATAAGGCAGGTATATCCATCATACCATGATAAACATCAGCAGGTACGCCAAATGTTTACCAAGTGAAGAAAAACACTATTATGCTTCATTGACAGGTTATTTACGCAGTGTTAAATACAAACAAAATAAAATAATGACTTGGGTAGTTTGCATGCTGGTTATGAAAATGCTCATAAAAGTAATTGTAATTGCGGTGTGTTTTGCGTCGATTTCGTGTTTTTTACTAAAAGTCTGTCTTAACTTTTTATAAAATTGGATTTGATTTTCATAGAAGCGGTTTTGCTTCTTATTTTTCATATAACTTTATACTAAAACTAGCTGCGCTCCGCGACTTCGAAATTCGATACACAATATACTAAAATAACAGCCACATTTTAATAAAACTCCCTCGTCCCCCGACCCGCCGCGTTGCATCGCCCGCCCACACTGTTACTTCGTTTTCGCTTAGAGTTCTTACTGAATTTACCTTTTCTCCTAAGGGTCATAGCGTGATATTAAATAGCTTATAACTATCCTCGAGAATTGGGCTACCAAATGCAAAAAGAATTTTTCAAATCCGACTTTTTGTTCACATATTCATGGGTTTTAATTTTTTGCGCGGAACCCTAATTATTTTTCTAAAATAAAAGTAGCCTAAGTTACTCCCTGTAACATCAGCTATCTGCCAATTAATGTTCCGTCGAAATCGGTTAAGCCGTTACGGAGATTAGCTGGAACAAACAGACAGACAGACAAACATTTTAAAAATTGTTTTTTTTTTTTTTGTTATAAGTACCGTAAATACTTTCTTATGCATTTAGTAAAAATATGTTATTTTGAGAATACAAACAGACACTTCAATTTTATTTATTTGTATAGATTGTTCAGGAATTCTTTAGTTTTAATTTTTTAATTCTTCTTCTTTCTTTCTTGTCTGTTCGAAGAAAATTGTTGCTTTTCAGTGATTTATTTTTGTACACATAAGGTCGAACATTAAAAATAATCTGATTTCAAGTCTTCGTATTCGGGTATTAAAATATTTACATAGCTAGAGGATCCAACAATTTGTGCGAGGAAACGAACAATTTTGTTCATTGGCCACATTTTATTTTCATCGCTGTACCATTTACTCGTAATATAAAATTTGCATTTGAAAATTGCAGAATTTTTTAAGCGAAATATAGTTATTACGTACGGTTTTTACAAGGACAGTTAAGTAGCATGATATGAACACCAGCTGTTTCAAACACTAGAAAATTGTGCTTGTATGAAACAAGGAATAATATTTATAATAATAAGTATTCACTTGAAAAAAGCGGATGGCTTGTTCATAATCCTTCCTTTGCTAAGCCGCTGTCGGGTAAAAAGATGAAAGATGGCTGTCAAAATATCTATACGTTTGCCACCTCTACATTGAAAATAGAACAACATTATCATCCCTCCATACATTGGTAAAGCATATAATTATGTGGCCACGTTGCAGCTCTAGTAATGAAAAGTTTATTTTACTTCCCCTAAAACTAAACGGCAAAGAAGATGCCATCTATTAGATTCCCCACAACATTGTTTACTCATTAAAAACAGCTCTTCGAAGCTGCAAACTTTGAGCAACAGAATCCAGACGCTAACAGAGTACATTATCAGACTGAAGTGTTTGAAAATCGCTTCGGACTCGCCCAAACTAATGCCATCTCGCCGTGTATTTAGTGCCCTATCACACTGGCGATTTGCGAGCGTGTTTCCAGTGAGGCGATTGTTTATTACGCTCGCTGTGTACGCACGCCACGTGTGATCAACATGTCGCACCCTTAATCATATAGTGACCGATTAGTGTTTCGGTCAAAATTTAATTAATTACACCAAGAAGTTTATTTTAACGCCCTCTTTCGGCCGATCTCGGAATTTTTTTGATATCTTGTTTCTAGGCGGAGTTAAACCTATATGTGTCTCTTTTACACGCAAACGTTTCTAGGAGACGGAAACAGATATCAGTATGCGTTTTTTGCGATTTCCCGAAAAACGTCTTTTTTGAGTAATGTCAGTATATGATTAAGCGTGCGATGTTTGCTGCGCTTGCGAAACGCGAGCGATTGTGCGTTTTTATAATTTGTAAAGTGACGAGCTATCTATTATATTGTCGTGGACTTCCACATCCACGGCAATAAATTGTATGGAAAGGTGCACGACGTTATAAAGTTATCTTGGACTGCAATTTAAAACCGTCTTCATAATTATATTTTTATACCTTTTACTTCCTTGTGTTATCGCGATGCCGAAATGTGGATATTAATATCGCCATTTTTGAAATTATAAAAGCGCACATTGACGTGTATTTCAGTCGTTTATTTGCAAATCAAGTATTTATATTGGTTCTTACTTTAATTAAGGCGATGTGTTTTGTTTTTGTGCTCACACCATAAATTGTTATTATAATTCTATACGTGAGGATTTGTTATTGGCTCTTTGGTGCTATGGTTTCCTTTTTGTTTGTTTTTATTAGCTGTAAGTCCTCCATGTACTAAAATAAAAAATAAAATATTAAAAAGTATGTACAAGAGAGAGCGAGTCAAGCGAGTATACAATATTGTCAAAACGTAGAGAACATGTCGCGTATCGCGGCTAGCTCACTTCTCGCCCGAAGACGCTTACAAATATCCAGTGTGATAGCGCTCTTAGACCAGTAGCTAACAATATTATCTAGCTTTCATTACGAGTCGGTCTGTAGAACCAGTTGGCACATTGACTTGCAAATTCGTTGTCACACTGCCATTGTCGTCGAAATGGGCTGAATAATACCGGTTGTTGTATTTTTTTTTCATGGGATTACCGCAAGGGATTCCTTCGTCTGGCATGGCACGATGCCCGAAAGTTTGGAGGGCTATCTGGTAATTTACATGCTGAATTGGGCTCGAAGGAAAATAAAAGTGCGAGGTTGTTGAAGCGTTTACTTCGAGAAAAACTTCCGCGAACATTCCAGGTTTCATAGACAAATAGGTACCATCGCGGACATTTGCGGTGAACCACTTTTCAACCTTAGCAATAAGGTCGAAAAGTGTATGTTAACAATTGAATTCAATAAGGACAATTTAATATCAATAGAGCTCATTGCAGGGCGAAGGTCTCTTCTCATAGAGACAGGACGAGCTTTGACCATCATTCTTGTTCACAACGTGGATATGATTCCAGATCACTAAGCCCAACCGACGATATTTTTCTTTCACTGTTATTCAGTGCACTCGGAAACCTAAAAGAACATAGTTTTTAATATTCAGCAAGTTCAAAGTTAATTTTCTCTATATCTGAACATTTTCTTTATAATATATAAGCACCATTTTACTTAAAAGGAGCTCTTGATTAGCAAGTGCTTGGTTTGTTTCTTTGTTGGGTTTTCCTCAAGAAATATAAGCAATTTAAAAGCTTTAAAAATAATATATAAACCACTTTTGAACTTTATACATAAGTACTCATAAAAAGTGCAACGGAGCATCTAGTCACTCATATTTCTGAAATATCTTTTTAGATTTTATCGTCTAGAAAATTGCTTTCTTATTTAATTTTGTTTGAAGAATTATTTGAACAGTTTATTTATCAAATAAAAGTTTATTTTTCTTTACAAAGGAAGCTAAACGGATTCTTACAAGTTAACAGGTTTAAGGACGCTGAACGAGATACAATATATGTTTTACTAGCTTTTTCCCGCGGCTTCGCCTGCGTGGATGTCGGTTCACCGGGATAAAAAGTACCCTATGTGTTAATACAGGTTATAAGCTATCTGGGTGCAAAATTCCATCCAAATCCGTTCTGCCATTTTTGCGTGATTGAGTAACAAACATCCAAACATCTTCACAAAATTTCACATTTATAATATTAGTAGGATTATTATGATTTTAAAATGTCTTTGACATATCTCGGGACTCTGGGGTTCCGGACCTTTGGAAGGCGTATGAGGGTCCGAAGAAAACTCGCAGAGGCCCTTTAGACTATTTTAAATTATAAGGAGGCACCAACCGACGATTATCCCTGTATGCTCTATGCCAGTGCATCCAGAGCAACCCCCGGTTGGTGCAGGGCTATTGCAGAACATGGAAACAAAACAGATTGGGCTATGGGTTTGGGTGACTGTGGACTGGTTACATAGAACTATGGAAGGACTATGGCCCCTGCCGACCAATGTTTTATATACAATACACAGATAAAATGGCAGGGGGTGACTTGCACATTCAATAATGGGCCCCCGGAAACGGTCGCTAGCACATAGTGTCGTAGCGACAGGGGGCAACATGTCCCGAGGTGCTTATGAGGAGTGGAGAGGTATTTCACGGCTATCAGGACAATCCCGGAAGTACACACGAGCACATTACGAGTACATAAGAGCACGTTTGCTCTTGCGAATCTCCACTCAAGGCAGCCAGTAAAGGCTAGAAGAGTCAGTTATAAGGATTATTATTATGATTATGACGTCTATGGGTGTGTTGTAACAAAAAAACAGTATAAGCTGGCCTCGAAATCTATTGAAACTTCGTACTACGCTATACAGGGTCCAATTAAATTAGCTAGCGGAACTCTGCAGACGTGATGGGTATCGATATTTAAACACAACAAAATAAAAAAAATATCAAAGATTTGATGATTTTTTTTTTGGGTAAATGATCGCTGGGAGTGTTGTTACTTGAAGTATGAGTTGATAAAATCTGTTGAATCGTGTTGAGATGTCGATACCCATCACGTCTGTGAAGTTTACACAGAAAAAAAAAATTAAACTGATATTTTAAGTGACTACACTACCGGCGGTTGATACCCCCCCAAAAAAAAAACATCATCAAATTAATTTCTTTTTGTTAGCAGGTATAAATATCGATACCCATCACGTCTGTGGAGTTTCGCTAGCTAATTTAATTGGACCCTGTATAGGCCAGCTCAAGGTCTAAGAGTTACCACCGGTATGCAGTCATGCTGTACATTTTGAGAGACTTTAATTTAATATTCATAACAAGGAAAAATTTGAAACTAAGAGGGAAGCGCTAAGGTAGCCCGTAAAATTCAAATTTTCTTACGATTTTTGCAATTTGCAGCTCAGTGTCTGGGTGTTTGTTGATCAAAGTATAATACGCGACCGTAAAAAATATGTGTTTACAGAATTAAAAAATCAGAATCAGTAATACAATTCCTTGAGTTAGTATAATCCTGAAATGTTAAGATTTCATGAAATAGTCATGCAATCGAATTATTTGGTCTTAGAGAGTTGTATTGATGACTTTAATGATTATAATTCTGTAAATATACATTTGTTACGGCCGCGAATCATATTTTAATCAACATACAACTTAATACTGACCTACAAATTGCAACAAACGTAAGAAAATTTGAATTTCGCGGGCTACCCTGGAGCTTTCACCTTAATTCTAAAGTTAATCGTTTACTAAGCTAATAAAGGTTCCCTATCAACTGCAAGTATCGCCTAACGACTTGAGAGCTGTGAAAACTTGGACTCCTACGAGGTCGACAGTAAGTAACATGTGGTCAGAACTTAAGCAATAATCTGTAACCAGGTCAGACTAGTTGCCTACAGTTCCGTATGTGCTGGCTAAGAGAGTGTAGATGTGAAAGCAATCTAGAATATACCTATAGGTAGGTACATCGTTGGAGATAGCTTTTTTTTTTTTGGATGGGAAATCATCAAATGACTTCTCCCGCTCTGGGCGGAGGGCGTGTCAAACTTTTACTGACCAAAACCCACCCGTGTTCCTTCTGTTGCCTGTGCCGGGGCCACGGTAACTCTTTCGAACATCCCGCAACCCCGGCTGGTTGGAGATAGCTGAAGCAATTTCGTTAAAGACAGCTTTAGTGCGCTTACATCTTGGGCAAAGAAAAGAAGGGTTTTTAAATGCAAAGGGTAATTTTCTAATCTACGTATAATGCAGCTTCTGAATTAGGTCTAGATATGTATGTACCAGTCTCATCGTATCTTATACAACGTGTCGCTACAATGGCAACATTACTTTAACACATGGGTAGGGCTAGTGGCTAGTACTAATCATAAAAAATATAATAAGATAAAATAATTCGTAAATTGAAATATTTAAATTTTGAAACACACTAAGGAACTAAATAATAAAGCCCTCTCTTTCCTTTAATTCGCCTACTCTTTGCACGTTATTCGTTTTAATTTCATTAATGCGATGCTATGATCCGTGACCCCCGCAAATTGACATCTACGCTACAGTTCTTTAAGTACAGATTGCTCCAACATGCTATTTTAGGAAATGGTAAATAAATCAATGAATAATAAAGTTTAATAAAGGAGCTCGTGGCTAAGTAATAACAGCCGCACGGGTCGATCCATCAGGTTAAGCTACGCTTGCCGGGGTTGTCCGTGGATGGGTGACCATCTTTACATACCGAGACTCCTCCGTGCCTCGGAAAGCACGTTAAGCCGTTGGTCCCGGCTGTCATTCGTAGATCTTTGACAGTCGTTACGGGTCGTCAGAAGACCGAAAGTCTGACAACCAGTCTTACCAAGGGGTATCGTATTACCCAGTTACTGGGTTGTGGAGGTCAGATAGGCAGTCGCTCCATGTAAAATACTGGTTTTCAGCTGCATCCGGTTAGTCTGGAAGCCGACCCCAACATAGTTGGGAAAAGGCTAGGCAGATTGATTGAATAAAGTTTAATAACACTTAAATATCTTCATAAAACGTAAACGCGAAACAGTATATGTGTGTTAAATTAATGTCGTCATTAAAGCGGCACGCTCTAGATCAGATACGATGCGCCTGGCATGTGCGCTTGAACAACAGACCCTAATTAAAAGTATTGGCATGTACTAGCCGGCATAACGCAAGACATTTAATTTAGTGCTTCGTGTTTCGGAATGTTAATTACTTTGCATACTATTGTATAGAATGAAGTCTAACTAAACAGACAGGCGTGCTGCTGGGGAGTTGGTTGCGTCACTTCTTCTTCCCAGCTAAAGCACAAGGAAGTGGTGAAGGGCGGGCGTTTTGGGGGACTGTCTTCTGTAATTTTGACGTTCGAAAAGTGCTGATTAGCCTAGTTTGGATGAATGACTTTTGAATTTGAGTTAAGGGGGAAGCGCTAAGGTAGCCGCGAAATTCAAATTTTCTTACGATTTTTGCAATTTGCAGCTCAGTGTCTGGGTGTATGTTGATTAAAGTATAATATGCACCCGTAACAAATGTGTATTTACAGAATCATAATATTAGAATCCGTAATAGAATTCCTTAAGTTAGCATAATCCTGAAATGTTAAGATTTCATGAAATAGTCATTCAACAGAATTACTTGGTCTTAGAGAGTAGTATTTATGACTTTAATGATTATAATTCTGTAAAGACATATTTGTTACGGTCGCGAATCATATTTTAATTAATATACAACCTAATACTGACCTGCAAATTTGCAAATTGCAAAAAAACGTAAGAAAATTTGAATTTCGCGGGCTACCCTAGAGCTTTCGCCTTAAGAAAACAAAATAGAAATGTTACTTAATCGAAGTTTTGTATTCTTTTTGAATGGGATTACAACTGGACGTTGAAAGCAAAATACATGTTTTCGCTCACCATTGCACTTACTGTACTGCACTAGAAAGATAGAAAGGGTTTTGTCCAGTGACATAACTATTTCGATCGATTTGTATTATTCTGGACATTACGCTGTACCATGGGAAAACCAACATCCATACACCGTAAGGACTATTTTTGCTTGCAGCGCTCGGCCGCTATAGTAACGCTTGCTAACAGATGTAGTCATTGTGTGCACGGGATTTTGTTTTCAAATTTTCCTCGATAGTACCTACTTGTAAGCTTCCTATTCCAGTAGCTAGTCGTATTTATGTTATAGTTTAGGTAAGTAGGCACCTACACTACCTACTCATAGTTGTATTTTTAACTGATGAAAAAAAAGGAGGAGGTTCTCAAGTCGACGCGTATATATATATATATTTTATGTATGGCCACGCATAGCTTTTTACATAATAGACCGATTTGAACGATTCTTAAAAAAGAATCGTTCAAAACACTCCAAGAATCTCCCAAATTAAAGAATTTGGGAGGGTATACCTCGAAGTTGGTCCCATGTAAAATTTATTAACTTTGCTTGGGTAATTTTTGAGTTAGCTTAATATAATACATATTTTTCCAACTTAGTATATGTGGATGATATTATAATAGCCTCCTATCACTCGTTCCTGGTATTCGAATTTGTGTGTGGTATGTACCACAACTAGAAAGTGAAAAATAAACACTTTTTTACAAAAAAAAAAAAACATCTGATTTCCAAAAATACACTACAAAGTGAACAATAACATTAATTTCGGGCAAAAAACGAAAACACAGATCCGAAGACACACCCACACACTCACACACTCACCCCCCACACACTCGCACACCCACTCCACACGAACACTCCTTCCTTTCAAGTCTAATGTAAATTATTGTTTAGTTTTAGTTTACGGGAGACCATAATTACTTGGGACGGAGACCCGGGTCGCCTGAAATACAGGCTTCCGCTTAGCTTAGGCACCAGTCTCCCACAATATTTTTTTTGAACCCATGACTGGACAATATTGTACTTTGATACCATTTTATAAGCACATAGTGGTGAAAAAATAAATAATTATGATTAAAGACACCGACTTCCGAAATTAATAGCAGATTGTTTGCCAAGGGTGCTAACAACTATTTTAAAGGTGAGAGTTTTTTTGAGTACAAAGCGAAGCGAAGGATTCTAGAGTAGAATCCTCAGTGCAGCGAGGGATTCCAAGTATATCACTCGAGCTTAAAACAGTGTTGCTACCAAGGTCTACTTTTTATCACCCTCTATGAAAAAATAAGTGCAACTTATGCATATAATAAAAATAAAGAAAATAGTACGTTTATTTATTATATACAATTAGGAACATTAAGCCATATCATAGAATTAATATTTTTTTTTATAAAACTAAAATCAGAATTTGAGTAAACAATTACGAACGTAGGTGGAATGCATTTCGCGCGTTTTTTTATTTTTTCATAAAGTTTTTTTTTTAATTTGGCTCGCCCGCGATTTGCTCTATCAAATAGCCTGTTACTTGTTCATACAATGTTCGTGATTGTTCTCTTTGGTGATTGGAACGTTTACTTACAAAATCCACATTCCAAATTCAAATCACTTTTAGTCCCTATAAGGATTAAAGAGCTATTTTAGTCCCTGTTTACGAAGAATATACTAGCTCTTTTTGAATAGATGTGAAATAAAGTTATTTTTTACTTTGTAGTATTATTTAAGTAAAAATGTAAGCTTATGTTAAAAATTCAATAGTACATGCAAAAGAAAATACAGTTTTTTATTGAAACCAATACAATGACGAACTTTATTACTGTTTGCGAAGGCAACTTAACCAAGTCTTCTAAGAAAATCAATTCAAGAATTTTGAAAGGGACGGGGCAATATTTATAAGGGTTAAATCTACAACGCGACGTCGACCCAAAGGAATTTTGTTTACCCCGGACATATATTTGCAAGAAAATTTTCTGATGCAGTATTTACAATAATGTCGTTGAATTTTTGACTATCGGATAGGAACTAAATTGGGAGAGAAATAACAAAAGTAGGATCAGGGGGCCAACCACCACCTCCTAAAGCAGTATTATTTAAATGTTACTTCAGTGCGAGAAAGAGATGAAGCTATACAGGACGTCTAGCTCCATCTCTTTCCCACACTCAAGTAAGATTACAATAATACTGCTTTAAGAGGTGGTGGTCTCCTGAACACGGATATAATTGTACAGAGTTTTCCAACATTAAATTTCAATAAACCAAGTGGTTTATCAGATATCAGAAGCCCAATTCCCATAATTAAAAACGTTCAAAATCTAGTCGCAATCTCATCTCAGCGACAGTCAAATGTCAAAAACTTGTCAAAAATGTAGGAAAATAATTGGTATTTTTGACATATTGCGACTGAGATCAGACTGTGAACGTTGTTAAAATTACGAGAATTGCCCCTCTGTACAATGTTCTTTTTTATTCAATTACATTATGTATGGAATATATCTGCCCAATGGCCGCCGCGGCTGCGATGTATGGCCGCCATAACTGTCAACGGCGAGAGTTACAGGTCGATTATAACCAATTTTTTATGGCCTAAATTGGAAGATACGGATGTCACTGACATGTGGTTCCAATAAGATGACGCAAAGAAGTGCCACACCGCACATGAAACAATGCATCTTGTGCTGAAGGACTTTCCTTTATAATACAATTTTATAATTTCATCCTAATCTGATTATAGTATGTGGCTGTTTATCGGTCTTTACATTTTAACTTGTAGAACTTAACTTTTCATATCTTTCCTACGAGTTCAAAAAAGCTTTCCAAAATGATATGTAGGTACAACTTACCTACCTTATCTAAAGACTGATTTACTAGTCTAGTTTCCATAAAGAAAGGCCAAGGAGCCTGCAGGCATCCTTAACATTTAAGGTTACGAATCTTCAACCGGATAAATCCTAGTCAATTTTTACGCGCTATGCCTCCCGATTTTATATGTTTTGATTAACGGTCCCCAGCCTGAAGCGGTTTCACTCGACCTTTTGAGGGGATCTTTTTTGGTAGCTCTCATAATTTGCCAAATAAAAAAATAATATTGGATTTTCGTGAATTTGTGGTAGACCCAATGAGGTCATCCCCGTAGGCTGAGTTTATTTAAATTTTGACATTACGGGGGAAGGTCGGGCAAAGCTAATTGTAGATGGCGTGATCATAGCTAGGTCCCCACGGCCTACAATAAGTTTGACATTTCGTTCAGTCATGAGTTTACTTATATTTCGCTATTTCGCTATATTCGGTGATTTCAATATTTTAAATCAAGTAAATGATATGGAAAGTGTCAGAATTTAAAACCATAAATATATCCTCAAAGTCACTTTCTGCTAAATGTTTCTACTCTGTTTAATTTATAAAACATCTCTACGAATAGCTTTAAGCCAGCATCTTTTAATTTTAGGGTCTCTCGGGAAATGGTGGACTCCAATTTCGGAGTATTTAGTAACACAACAACGCATCATTTTCACAAAAATACAATAAAACCACCTCGCGCCTTGTATTATTGGCTTATGTTGGGAACTAGCTACGACAGCGCCATTTTGACAGTTGCCTTCCCCATTGTTTTATTACAGTCTAATTTGTTGTTAGGTTGGGCTTCGCTGCCAGCTGCCAGCTGCCAGCTAAAAAAGATGTTTTTTTTTTTATTTTGTTTTGTTCGGTACCTAATACAAATATTTATTTATTTATAGTTAATTAAAACGGTACAAGACCAATTAAATTAATTAACATAGAAACATAAAAATACGATTAATATTAACAATTTGGTTGTTTATACATAATTTAATTAAAACTAGGCGCACTTTTTGGCCCACTTGTATGTTTAGTCGGGTTAAATGTATAATAAATGTAGAGTTTGTAAACTCCGAGTTAAGTAACCAACATTTTAACTCTTCTTACGCGTTGCGCCACTAAAAAGTAACATCGGGTTCGATAACCTAACAATAGTGATTTTTGAGTTGGGAACATTGACAGTCCAATCGACGAAACATAAAATAGGGTTGCAATGTCTATGGCCTGATATGTAATCCGACCAAAGATGAATTAACGAACAAAGAACGGAAATTTTATACCCATCTCTTTTACACTACATTACGGTACGTAATACTTTCTTGTCTTTACATTTTATAACATGACATTTCATTTTAATGGATTGTATGAGGTTTCCATGGAGACTTAGTTTATTGATTGACAAAAACGTCAGATATGGAAATTTATAATTTGTATTTGTTTTTATGTGAGTTCTTGAATATATTGCCTGCTGATATAGCACCGATTTTTCACTTCCTATAACGTTGAACAATATAGAATAAGTTATCAGCGGGACCTCATAACGTCAATTTATTTTGACATTACTTACACTAACTCAGAGATAGCGACGTGACTCTCCCACATCGCATCGGTGGGTTTAATATTTAAAAGTTTAACTCTAGGTTAAAACCTAACCTCTAACTCTAACTCTTGGTGGCGCAAGATGAATTATTTGATTATCCCTGAGTTAGCTGTTAACTCCGAGTTATATAGGATAACTCATGAAAACGCAAGTGGGCTTTATCCGATTATCTATAAGTACAAAAAAAAAAAAAATTGAAATGTCTGTTTGTAATGTCAAAATAACAGCTTTTTACTAAATGCATATAAAAGTTTATACGGTACATATCGCACCTTTAAAGACAAACCGTTACTAACGAAAATATAAAATTTTACACAGGAGCTTAAATAAAAAATATGCACGGCTTTTTCGCAATAGAATTTAAGATCATGGTGCTTTGAGCCATCTTTTGAGGTCATAATGATGGATATTTTACGTAATTTTATTTTATTCATCGTATAGTTGAGGTCATAATGATGGATATTTTACGTAATTTTATTTTATTCATCGTATAGTTGAGGTCATAATGATGGATATTTTACGTAATTTTATTTTATTCATCGTATAGTTTACGTAAATTAGAAAGATGGCATTAGTAACTCAATTCTTGAAAAATTTCGTTTAGTAACGGTTTGTCTTTAAAGGTGCGATATAACAAAAAAATCATTTTTAATATCCTGTCTGTCTGTCGGTCTGTTTATCTGTCTGTCTGTTTGTTCGGTTAATCTCCGAAACGGCTGGACCGATTTTGACGGCACTTTCACTGGCAGATAGCTGATGTTATGGTGTTGATGTTATCGCGCGGGCGGGCGATGCTACTCGGCGGGTCGGAGTTATTTTATCATATTGTGTATCTTAAAACTTCCACGCGAAAGTCGCGGGGCACAGCTAGTTAATAATAAAATCCAATTCAAAAATCGTTCGTATTAAGAATTGAGCAAGTGCTTTGATCGAATGGCATGCCATGCATGTGATACACGCAGGCATCTCCAGCCAGGGTCGAGGGATGGTCGAAAGAGTAACCATGGCCCCGGCACAGGCATCTGAAGGAACACGGGTGGGTTTTAGTCAGTAAAAGTCTGACACGCCCTCCCGCTCCGCCCAGAGCGGGAGAAGTCATTTGATGATTTCCCATCCAAATAAAAAAAAGGCGGAGGCATCTGACATAGTTATAATAATATGCGCATGCTTCGCCGTGTTTGGACACCCTTTAAGGGGGAAGCGCTAAGGTAGCCCGCGAAATTCAAATTTTCTTACGATTTTTGCGATTTGCAGCTCAGTGTCTGGGTGTATGTTGATCAAAGTATGATACGCGACCGTAACAAATATGTATTTACAGAATTATAATATTAGAATTAGTAATACAATTCTTTAAGTTAGTATAATCCTGAAATGTTAAGATTTCATGAAATAGTCATTCAATAGACTTACTTGGTCTTAGAGAGTTGTATTGATGACTTTAATGATTATAATTCTGTAAACTCATATTTGTTACGGTCGCGAATCATATTTCAATGAACATATAACTTAATACTGATCTGCAAATTGCAAAAAACGTAAGAAAATTTGAATTTCGCGGCTACCCTGGCGCTACCTTAAGTATACTTCGCACGTTCGTCCCAGGCGTAGATGATTATATAGGGCATGCACTTTATCGAACCGTAAATAATTCCCATTTTACTTTCCTAAAAATATTATTGAACATTCTAATATAACTCTATTTGTGATCCTGACTAACATGGATGTAGCGCTTGCCCGCCGCTCACTTCGCTCGCTCGGCTCGCGCTCGATTGGTCACAGTTCTAACCCAACCCATTTGGTCGAGATACTTACTTGTAGTTACTGCAACCACTGTAAGAAAAGGCCAAAAATAAATATGTGCATCATTAGAAACTCAGCAGTTGTTAGAAGTTCTTTCATTTAAAAAAGTGTTCATCATTAGAAGGTCAATAACTTAATAGAGGGTCAGTTAAATATTTTCTATTTTATAGGCAGAAGCGTCACGTGTATCCTGTAACGTTACGGCTCGCTTGAGAGCGAACTGTAAGCCACAAGTTAAATAAAAAAGTTACATAGAGTATACAAAAAGAGTTAGAAATAGCAGTAGATCATGTAGCTTGGAGTCAGGTCAGCAGCTGTTTTTGCGGCAAGCAGCGGGGAAACCAGTAGTCAGGACCGCGGCGCCATGTAGTCGGAACACGTGAACGCCGTGCAGCAGGAGTGGCTTCGGAGTTAGGGCTGCGGCGTCTTCACGCTGTGCAGCAGGTGCAGTGCCCCGGCGTCAGAGGCAACCTACAGACGCAGGTTGTAGGGCCGATGGCTGGAGGCGACCTGGAGTTAAAGCTGCGGCGTCCTTACGCCATGCACCAGAGCGACAGCAGACGTAGTTGGATGGACGCGGCCGTCCGGCGACTCCCGGACGCGGCTTCTGGACGTGAACCGGTCCACCGGTGAGGTCAGGTCAAAATATCGCTAACAATGAAATTTACTACGTCAAATACAGTTTTAGACGGACTAACTACTCATCATCATCATCATCATCCACAGCCCGACTTCACCCACTGCTGAGCATAGGCCTCTCTTTTCTTGTGCCAATCCCCACGCTCCTGTACCAACCTCATCCAGGCTGCGCCTTTGCCCAACCCCATTTGAGTTCCATAACTCGTTTTCCGATATAGAAAACTTTCGTTCGTCTTCAGATCTCGACGTTTGGAACTCGGTCTATCAATCTTATGCCGAGCACTAACGACTAACAATAACTATCCAAGGCCAATTCTCGTACTTAAAAACGTTCAAATTCAAGTCGCAATCTCATCTCAGCGACAATCAATGTCAAAAACTTGACAAAAATGTAGGAAAATTAAAGTTTTTTTTTTGACAGATCGAGGCAGATTAGAATGCGACCGTTCTTAAAAATACGAGAATTGCCTCCCAGATATGCTGTTCAAAGTTGACAGTATACTGTCATACAATTTCATGATCTGAAAACATGGCGTGTTCGCACTATTCCTACCAAGAATTCTTACCATTATTCCTAATAAATAATAATAATAACAGTGGACAAGGGGCTCACCCCACTCTCCATGGCTAAAGAGAACTGGCGCAAACCTGTAGTACTTACTACAGATGACCGCAAGGCGGTATGGCAAAGCAAGGAGCTTCACGGGCGCTTCTATCGGGCTCTTCATGAGCCCGGTGTAGATTTCCTAGCGTCCGTATCCTGGCTACGTTTTGGTGACCTTTTTGGGGAAATCGAAGGTCTCGTCTGTGCAATTATGGACGAAGTTATTTTGACGAATAACTACCGGAGACATATTATGAAGGACGGGACGTTTGACGTGTGTCGGGCATGCCACCGTCCGGGTGAGTCCATCAGACATATTATCTCTGGTTGTTCTCATCTGGCTAACGGAGAGTACTTGCACAGGCATAACCAAGTGGCCAGGATTATTCACCAGCAACTTGCTTTGAAATACAAACTTGTGGACTCTGAGGTACCGTATTACAAGTATGTGCCCGACCCAGTTCTCGAAAATGACCTTATCACGTTGTACTGGGATCGGTCTATCATCACTGACAGGACTATTGTCGCCAATAAGCCTGATATAGTGGTGATAGATCGATTAGCGCGCCGCGCAATGATAATCGATGTTACCATCCCACATGACGAGAACCTCGTGAAAGCTGAGAAAGAGAAACAAATAAAATATCTCGACTTAGCGCACGAGGTTGTTGACATGTGGAATGTGAGCTCGACTGCCATTGTGCCGATTGTCGTAACGGCCAATGGCCTGATGGCTGACAGCCTCGACCAACATCTCTCGAGGCTCTCGTTAGGCGGCTGGATCAAGGGCCGGATTCAGAAGGCAGTTCTTCTTGATACGGCTCGCATTGTGAGGAGGTTCCTGTCTCTGTATCCCTAACCACCGGTAGCTTGGACCCTGCTCCCGATACCGGTGGAACTTGATTTTTTATATTTTTAAATGTTTTTTTATATCTTTTTATTTTAAGAAATATTTAAAAATGTAAATAATAAGATAGAAAAATTAATAAACGAAATAATAATAATATATTTATTTTCCCAAAAGTAATTATACAGACTAGACATAAGGTGGTAGGTCATACATACAAATTATCTAACTAAATCTATATAACCAAAAGTTATAAACCCTGCCTCTTAAACTAGGAGACCTGTGTCTTAAGAGACAGTGTTTGGCCAAACAGTTCATTTAATTGCCTTCAAGAGAATGAACGCGTATTGATCTACTGTGAGATTTAATTTTAATAGGGAGTAGTTATTAAGGTGGATAGGTGTGTGTGTTGTGTGTGTGTGTGTGTGTGTGTTATGTGTGTGTGTTTGGTTCAGGCGTGTGTGATACATAGGGTCAAGTGATTGTGTGATTATAAATAATAACGTGCGTGAATGTTTGTTAGGGACATTTTAAGTGATGTATGCTAGTAAGGATTCTGTTTTAATATAGTCCCGCTGCGTGAGCCAATCCGTAGTCTTCAATTTAACCTTATATTTATTTAAGTCAATAATGTCTAGTTCCTTCTGCAGTTTTTTATACATATGAACACTCAGGACGTAGTATTGATGTTTTGCGAATGACGTGTTGTGTTGTATACCTGAGGGAACATATGTTCGCTTCCTAGGGTCAGAGGGTGGTAAGCAGCCATGCACTCTGAAAACGGAATGAAGAACAAAGAGCTGGCGAACTGTTAATACTTTGCAATCTGCGTAAAGTTGCGTTGTTGGGTATCTATGTGGTTTCCTAGTCATAACTTTAAGTATCGCCCTCTGTGCCCTCTCCGCTCTCAGAAAACAAGTCTTCGCAGCTCCACCCCAAGCAGTTATGCAATATCCAATGATCGATTGGCAAAATGCGAAGTACACCATTTTAAGAGTGTCCCAGCAGATTCACGAAGAGATTTGAAAATGTGAATAAGACGAAGTGTTCTATTTGATAGTATATCGAGGTGTTTCTCCCATCTTAACCCATCGTCAGTATGCACTCCTAGTATTTCACACTGTCCGCTTTAACAATGGTAGGGCATGTGCATAATACAAACCGATTCTGACATGAGTGAGCTGTTATCGCGAAGGTGTTTGTGGGTTTGGTGTTACGGCGGATAGCAAAGGGTATAAAATAAGTTTTATTTAGATTAAGTGTCAGCAAGTTTAAGTCAAGCCAGTTCATTATTTCAGACAGTGCAAATTCCGCCTTTGCTTTCACCTACCTTTCCTACTGGTAGAAATTATGTGAAATCCATGTAGGTATCAATGTCCCTTATGAATATTGAGAAGAAAATTCACAATGTTCGTACTGGTAAGAATTCATGGTCAGAATAGTGGGACCACGCCGAAAACATAGATTTAGGTATGACATTCTCCTTCTGCGAAGCAGTAATGCTCGTGAAGGAGGAGGCGGGACGCGTGAGGGAGAGGCAAGCTTTGCACCCTCACGCCCCTAGTCGCCGCAGGAGACGCCCTGGGCGTCGGGAATCGGCAGCCGATTCCCGGCCACCGTAGGCGCGGGCTTGCGGACGGCGAGCAATGGGTAGCTCGCCGTCCGGTAAGGACCAGGCCCGAGTCGACGGCGCGTCGTGTTCCGCGCGCGCCTCAAAGAGATGTCAGCACTATTGACGGGGTCCGCTAGGGCCGATGCCAGCTAGGGTTGCGGGATGTTCGAAAGAGTTACCGTGGCCCCGGCACAGGCAACAGAAGGAACACGGGTGGGTTTTAGTCAGTAAAAGTCTGACACGCCCTCCCGCTCCGCCCAGAGCGGGAGAAGTCATTTGATGATTTCCCATCCACAAAAAAAAAAAAAAAAAAAGGTATGACATTCTAACCGTGAACACGTCAGGTCCTTCTATGGCACATACGTAAATATATAATAGGCTAAATTATGCGGTATCGTAAAGTAAAATACCACAATTCTCAAGTCTTTAACTTCGAAATTACTTTAACAAAAAAGTTGTTTACTTACACTATTGTTTCAATATTATATCTCAGATCTCAAGACCTCTCGCGTAATAAGACCAAAAAGACAGTTATAAAGCAGTTACCTACCTAGCGTTTTAAAAGTTCTATTCCCTGTTTCTAGACTCTACAAAATTGTATCTACTAAATATTCAGCAAACGTTAAAGTTGGCTCGTTCACACCAGTTGAGAAGCACGTCCTATTAATTTGGAGCACAAAATATCGACTGGGCTTGCTCTGCGATACTTTTAGGGTTCCGTACAGAAAGGGACAACTGAAGGGCAATTCCCGTATTTTTAAGGGCCGTAAGATCAATTGAAGTTTAAACTACGGAAGAGAGTTTAATCTTTGGGTATCGATTATTTCTTAAGAAATTTCTTATGAAATAATCGATGCCCAGAGATTAAACTCTCTTCCGTAGTTTAAACTTCAATTTATCTTACGGTCCTAAGAACTTTCGCAGTATAGTATCAGTCTCAATCTGTCAGAAATACCACTAATTTCCCTACATTTTTGTCTCATCTCATCTCAGTGACAATCAATGTCAAAACAAGATTTTGATTTTGTCTGATACTGGCGTTTTTAATTACGAGAATTGGCCTGGACTCTATGAGTAGGCCTACGCTGTCTGTCTGTCACGCTGAATCTTTAAACCTTTATAGGGAGCTGCCTTAAAACTTCACAAAATACTTACATATAACTATAGTCGCTATCAGTATAAATATATAACAAAGTTCGAACCCAAGAAGCTACCTCACATTAGAAACGTCAAAAAAAAACAATTTGACATTTCTTTTTTAACATACCTGTGTTATGAAATTAAATGAAATGAAATCTTTATTTTCCAGATGTAAATCCACACACAATAATTGCAATAAATACACATTTAAATAACGAAATAAATAAATAAAAATATACAATATCATACATAAGACATATTCATATTACACACACGCGCGAATCACGTAATCGGCGTGTGGTAGGACTGCCATCTTGTATGTAGGAGGCTCTGGTTCCATTCCCGTACCGCGGCCACCAAACTATTGGCCGATCGAAGTATGGCGGCGCGTGCGGCGGCCGACCGACTCCTCAACAGCGCCTGCCAGCAGGGTTACGACGTGTTGTGACGTACGGAACCCATAGCGCGCGAGTATGACTTGCACTAGGCCTTTTCAACAGTTCAGTCACAACTGCGCCGGTTGAAGTTGTGGGTAGTTGATACTTTCCGAATTCGTTCCTAGTTTTTGGCATTTGGCACGTTTGCACAATTTTTCTCTTTTTAGTTTGCGAGTTGCGATGGGAGATATCGAATTGATGGTAGCTATTGGTTGGCTAGCGTTAGACCAAAGAATATACTACTCTCTGACGAGAACGTTAGACTGAGCAAATAAATGTGGATGTGTACTTATGTTGAAGTCATTTCGGAAATGTTTGTGTTACTGTTAAAAACTAAGTAAGGTTTATTTGTTTACAAACTCAATTGTTTTTTCAAAAAGGCACAATTTTATGTACCTAGGACTGCACTTATGCGCAAAAGTGTTTTCTGCATGGCTCACTATTTACAATATCCAAAAGTTGGAGACAGCTTAATAATCAGAGATCGAAATAGGTAGAATATAGATCTCTGTTAATAATGTACAATTAAAAAAAACAGCTAAAGTCATTTGTAACTAACATAGCATACTTACGAGTCTATAATACTATTAATGAATTTTTGACAGAATCTTTTATTTACTTACATAGATTGCATTATTTTTTTTACGTTGACATTTATACATACCTAATTTATTATTGTTTGCTGAATTGACGTGAAATTATTGATATTGTGTTGAAATTAATTATTATAAAATCATAATATTTGCACGCCATGCTAATGTGGTAAACAAGTCTGAACCTATATATTTTATTTTTTTGTTATCCTGCACGCTTTTTATTCTTGTATGTGTTGTTATATGTTTGAGCAAATAAATATTTACCTTTATCTAATCCCATGGTTATCCGAGGTAAAAAATCTATCGAGGATTTCGATGAGTCGGTGGTGAATAAATCAAATAAATATTTTCATGAAACAAATTTTTACTGAGGATTATAAATATCCGTTCGAAATGTTTCTAACATTATTCTTATAAAAAGGGAAGCTTTAACATTAAAATCCTTTAATAAAAATTCTTCATCTATGCCATTGGCATTTCGTACTGCATACTTTTTCCGATGTCGCATGTCATTTTTATGCACAGCGTTTGCTCAAACGCTTTATAATAGCACTTCCGTTTTTAGTTCCCGCTGCAAAGCCGATTAGTTCAGCTGACTTTGCAGGACGAAGCGTAGTTCTATAATTACTCAATGTTAGTTAACCAGGTGTTCAGTTAATTAGGCAGGTCATCATAATATATCGTGGAACAGGAATGTTAGGACTTATCGGTGTTTTGTAATGTGTAATGTGCTGTTGTGTATATAGGTAGGACTCGGTAGTTGGTATTTACAATTATAGATATTTTTGTAGGTATTTATTTTGCAGAATTTTTTGTGTGCCTTTTAGTCTGTGCCTAATAAATGTATGATGTGTGAACGCAAACAAAACAAAAGCAGTTTGTAAGGATCATAGCAGGTGGCGTTCTGCAGTTTCTGCCTACCCCCATGGGAAGAAGGCGTAGGCTTATGTATGTCCTAGTAGCGCCCCGTGGTTTCACCCGCATAAATCACGATCCCGTGAGCATATCGGAATAAAAAGTATCCTATGTGTTAATCCAGGTTATAAACTATCTGTGTGCCAGATTTCATCCAAATCCGTTTAGTAATTTTTTGCATGAAAGAGTAACAAACATCCATCCATCTATCCATCCTCACAAACATTCGCGTTTATAATATAAGTAGGCTAGGATGTAAGTTTGTATGTTTCTAGAACCGCCTATCGTAAAATCTGAGAAAGTAGTTAGGGGATAAAACGATTTGAAAAATAAAATTTCAGGTACCTACTTGAGATTTTTTTAAGTCGGCAATCCATGGGCCGGCAATTTTTTATGACCATCCCAACAACTTTTTATAATCGAATCATTATATTATAAAAAATATGTTCTTACAACCGGTCTTGCTATAAAGTAAATATTTAAGGGACACTACTTTGAAAGCAGACAAACAACCGATCGTAACTATTAAATAAAATTATGTAATTTTTTGTTTCATTTACGGGTAAGAAGCCAGAAAGTCTGACAACCAGTCTTGCCAAGGGGTATCCGGTTAGACTGGAAGCCAACCCCAACATAGTTGGTAAAAGGCTAAGCAGATTGATGAGTCTTTTAATACAAGAACCTATAAAGCCCTTTAAAAATGTACCTTGGTGGTGTCAACCTAATTAATAATGGATAAATATCTTTTTTTTTTTTTTTTTCTGGATTTTATTTAGGGGCTTTTGTCCAAAAGGATATGTCAGCCCCATCGTACCTTATAACAATTACTTCACATACCTATTTATATGTACTAACTTACACACTAATATATACCTAACATACCTATATCATAAATTTTAAATAGGACGAATCACTGCTGAGAGACCGCTACTATACGACATAGTTTTCTGGCCGCCTCCGAATTCGGTTTCGATAGAATGCTTTGAATTAGACCTACATCTAATCTATTTAATTTCAGTTCGCTCAGCAGTGAGTCGCGTTCATCTTTGTTTCGGACACATTCCATCATCAAATGTTGTACATCTTCAATTTGATTACAAATTGTACAATTAGGTGAATCAGCCTTCTTCATTAAGTATGCAAACTTTGCTGATGGATAATGTCCGGATCTGAGTCTAAAGGCTAATTTTATATAATTTCTACTTAATTTGGTATCATCAAACCAGGGTACACGAGGACGCTCACCCTGTATGGTTTTATACCATATGCCCTTATCCACCGATTTACTGTCGAAATGTTTTTGCCAGTTACTAAAGCATATCATTTTAAATCTTGGAATGAATTCCCAATGATCCGGTATGTAACTAATAGACTTGCCGTCTACTGCCGCTAACTTTGCTATACGGTCAGCTTCCTCGTTCCCTTTCAGTCCTATATGTGCTGGAACCCATTGCAATTTTAAATCTTTACCACTTTTATTACAGATAATAATTAATTTAAGTATATCATAGATGTACCTCTGCGGCCAGAGGCGCATCGAGCCACATGTTGTAGGGCACTCTTACTATCTGAAAAGATAACAATTTTGTTTAAATTCTGATTAATCGCGTAAGATAATGCCCTGTATATTGCAATAAGTTCCAGCGTCATTATTGATACCTCACAATTTATTTGGAAACCTTCTTTGTGTTGTGAGGTTTTATCATAAAATCCAGCTCCTCGACCATGATCACTTTTAGACCCATCGGTAAATATACAATGCCAACTATTATAGCTCATATTTAATTCTGCGATAACATTACTTACTAGTAAACTAGGGTCATAACAAGTTTTAGAATGGATAACACTTTTAAGATTTATATTTACTATATTTTTAATATCTATTCCCGTTACCCATATATCTAAATCAAACATATTAAGGGTGTGTACAGCCTTAACCTCTAGTTGACTCACCTCACTGTGTGTTTTTACTAATAATGGTTTTTTCTTGTTTTGCCAGTATCTTATATTACAAAGAACACTCAAATCCGAGACCAGTTCAGTAGTTAGATTATTTGACCAAGAAATTATTTTCAAACTGTATTTATACGCTAAGTATTGCCTTCTTAATAATAATGGTGTTATATTTAACTCGCTCTCCATTACGTGAATCGGTGAACTCTTAACAAAGCCACCTATGATCCTTAAAGCTTGGTTTTGCACTTTATCTAATTTAACTATGTGTGTTTTCGCACTGCAGTCATACACAAAACACCATAATCAATTCGGCTTCTTATTAAGGCAATGTACAGTCTTCGCATATGTTTTTTGTGTATTCCAAAAGTGCTACCAGCAAGAACTTTTAATATATTTAAGAGTTTTGAGCTTTTCTCAACTACCTCATTAATGTGTTTGCGCCAGCGCAGACTTCTGTCTAACCACATTCCTAAGTACTTAATATTTTCTGAAAAAGCCAAATTCCATCCGTCCACTTTCAAAGTGGGTAATATTCTTCTTCGACCCCTGCTATAAACAGAAGAATATGATTTGTTAGGAGATAGTGTCAAGCCTATTTCTCCTAACACTGGAACTATGGAATTAAGTGCTCTTTGCATATACATTTCACATTTATTTATATCTTTGTCTTTAATATATAGAACATAATCGTCTGCATATTGCGCCAATTCTACATCCAGAGGTAATCGGTTTAAACCGTCAGTTATTAAATTAAATATTAAAGGGGACAGAGGGTCTCCCTGAGCTAAGCCTTTATTGGTACATCTAGTAATTATTGAGTCATTAGATAAATATCTTATCAGAACAAATAAGTCATCATAATTTACTATGCTAAAAGCAATAGCCTTCTTTGTCTGAATAATAAATTACATTTTCATTTACTTTAAGTATCACTAAGATTAGCATACTATTATATAGAACCGAAAATTATTTTATAGAACCGATAATAACTAGGCAAAATTAATTATCCCGACAACATTAAATCCGTAATCTCTTGATAAAACTGAAACACGTTAATCAGCTTAACTCAGCTCTGAAAGAATATTTTTTATTTTATCAACTTAAAAATACAGTCTTAAAAGCATCAAAGACATTTTCCAAACTAACTATTCAGACGGGCTATGACGGGATTTATAAAATAAACTAGAATAAACATTGCACGAACTTGGGCAACGGTGCACTTTGCAGGCAGGAAATAATCGGGAAAAGGAGGAAGTTACCCCTTTGAGAATGGAACTCAGGATGCGGACGTGTGAAAGGTCTTTAACCCCATGGCCTTCAACCGACACGCGTCTTGCGACAGTGAGGGCGGACAAAACAAATAAAAAAGTGGTTAAGAGTATGCCACGAGTCACCGCAACGCGATTTGCGGAGCGACGTACGAAACAGATGAAGCGAGCGACGCACGCGCGTGTCGCTTGACGCAAGTCGTGACCTGCGATTTGGGTCGCTCGAGGTGAACAGAGCCTGACGCAAGTCGCGTCGCAAGTCGCATCACTCGAGGCCATGAACGGGGCCTTACGGGCAGACCAGGCAGGGACAGGCGGCCACTCCCTAGTGTGTCACAAATAACGATGCCCACTCAATGTTTGGAGAAAGAGCAAATTGCCATATGAATGGGAATGTGTTCGCAAAAGTGTTGAGATAAGGGCAATGTGGAGAAAAATGTGCTCGAAAAAATATTTCAGAAGTGACGGAAAAGACGAGATTGTAGTAGGTGGTATCTGTAGTGTATGTTTTCCGGTTGATAGCTTAGGAAAGGAAATAAGTGACTAGGATGAGTTTGAACAGAATCCCTTAGAGATACCTAAGTACTTAACGCCGAAATAACATGCGCTCAAATACATACAATCATACAACAGACTTTTACTTTTCAGTTTGTAAATCGTTTATGAACTTTAAAACCCTTTTTTTTTAAAGAAAAAGAAAACAACCGAGTTCCAAAAAAAAAAAACTACAAAGAAAAAAATAACTTTACGCAAGTGGGTATCATTGGATCTGTATTCTGTATATCTGAAATCATAATTATTGTCTCCTCTTTGTGGTGTTTTTTTTTGAAGTCGGTTACTTTTATTGTAAAAAAGTTTTTTATTTTTCACTTTTTTGTCCCTACAATCACTGTTAACTTTAGTTAGGTTCATTTTCACTCATATTACTCGTTTTATTTATGTCTGTTTCGGACACCATTATTGTGTTTATGACACACAGAGCCACGAGCGACAAAATTTAGAACTGCCGACGGAACGGAATGTGGCCATTTTAATAGGTAATTATTATATAATATCCTAAACTAACTAAAACTATTAAAAAACTAAAATATGGCGTCGAAAAATTCCTCCGCAACGCTGTCGACTGGTAATGTACCCAAGAGACTGGCGGCATTGCCACGTTGTATGGCAATGCTTAACTTCTGGCCAAGGTAAAAGCCAGCTCTTGGGTCACGGGAAGTGTCAACCAGCCGTTTGGAGATTTCGTTGAACGTATACAAGATGTAACATAAATAACGCACAACCTTTTAAGGGATCATTGTACTCATCATTATGAACAACTTTTACTATGGGACCAAACCTGAAATCGCGAAAAAAAATCTGCTCTTCCCTACATTTTGACGAATTATGCGAACATAAATGTAGGGAGCAGCTGATTTTTTCTTGCGATTTCAGGTTTGGTCGCATAGTAAAAGTTGTTCATAATGATGAGTACAATGACCCCTTAAGAGGTTGTGCGTTAATTATGTTACACTTTGTATATATTTAAATAAAGATTTAGAATTAAGTATTGTGTATTTATTTTATTTTTATTTCTTATTTACATTTCATTTCATGATGCCGACGTCATCACATCATCGCTAGCTGTCGCTGAAAACCAGCGCTGGGGCTCTGTCTCGCATAGGGTCGCAGCATTATGCTGAGCGATGGCCGTTTTGCGTAGATGTGACGCATATATTCCCCCAAAGTGTTTGTCTTCTTTCTTTGCGGCATATTTACCGCAAATAAACGTATTTTCTTTCTAGAACTAAAATCTACAATTTGACTTTTCATTTCACGCTGTTTTACATAACCTATAATTGTTGACCCGCTGCATTGATAAATGCAAAACGTTTATGCAATTCTGCGTGTTAAATTTCAGTAATCATGGAAAAACGCTAAACGTTGTTGAGCTGTTTGTCATAACGAAGCTGTTTTGTAAAACAGCTAGCGGTTATGTCAAACAGCGGATTTGACAATCCATCTACGACATATACATAGTAAATGACGTGTAGCTATGCAGACGTAAATAAAAAACCTTATGCAACGTTTAAAATTATAGAGGTTAATGACGGCCATACGATATTTTGTCGAGATTTTTGTCCTTTCAGTCAAAGCAATCATTTCGATTGAACCGTATCTAACTATAATAAAATGCTACAGTAAGAAAACAGTGATTTTTAGCCCTATTTGAATAAAACGTCGCTGACTTTTAAATTTCAAACAGGCTGTATAGTTATGACAATTGCCACAATTTTTCAGGGAAGACAGTCTTCGCAAAGTTTAAAGATATTTCGTTTTTCAAAGTACAGGTAGGTAATATATTTAAAGTGTAAAGTACATTTGGAAGTTGTTGTAGCCTTCCATTTGGAGTTACAAGGAGAGTTGTGTTGTTCTCGTTTTACGCCTTAATTTTAAACTTGGTCGACTTGCTAGTTTCTTTTTTCAGGCAACTAACAAATAGGTAGACTATAAGAAGGCTGTCTTTATTACGTCATCTGCTTAGCAAAAATGTACTTACTGCAAGCACCCTGCTGGTTTATCCTAGACTTTATTAATTATGATAGTAAAAATAACCTGCTTACTAATATTATATTTGTATGCCGATTATTGGCCGAACATACAGATCAGCTAAAATGTATAAATAACATCTTTTTGTACTTATGTTCACAAATAAAGATTGATTTGATTTGATTTGATTTGATTTGAAGCATTTTCTATTTGCCTAAGACATATTTAGTTTTGAATTGTATTGTAACGGTGAACATGACTAAAATGTCTTACGAAAGAAATGTTATAAGAAATTGTTACAAATCGAAGTTTGATCCTTATCACAATGGCCTATTAAAAATTTACAGCTTAAAAAATTAAGCCAAACAGGCTTACATATTTATGAATTTTCTATATCGTCGGCTTACAAACCATACAATTAGGTACATTGAATAACTTTAAAATTTCTTTCAACTTAATATAAAAATTAAAAATCCTGAAAATACTAAGCAACAAAATATTACAACTTCTTTGCTTTAATATCGATCTGACGTCAACGAGGTTCTATCAAAAGGCCTTTAAAAGGGTCTTCAAAGGCCTTTATTAATAAGCTCAGCTGCTCTTATAATATTTTAACTGGCCATTGAATCAGGGTCTCATTCATACAACTTTTAATTAAAACTGATAACAGTGCGTGGTATAAGCACAACGGTCTCAAAAACAAAGTGCTGCAGATCAAAATTGGTGATTATTTTAAAGCGGTATTTTAATTATAGTATTTATCATTTTGATGGCTGTCTGGGGATTTGGGATGTTTTAATATTTGTACCTATATTGAGAAATTGAGAAATAAAATAATAAAATTCGTGAGTATTGTTTTTATTGATAAAATCGTAGTCATGGAATGGTAGTAGGTTAAATAAATTTTATTAAGTTGGCAGATTAATGTCTGGTTACACAAGCCATTAAAATGATTATGAAAAAATAGCATATTATAGTTATCACTTGTAGTTTTAAAGAGTTTTTAATGATCGAAATGCTAACTAAACCTACTGGTTTATTTCACATCAAAACGTGGTCTAAAAATTAATAATTTCACGTTCCCTAACTTACCTACCACCTACATTTTCAACACGTTTTATCCAACTTTATAATACAATTCTGTGAACATCCCCATTTCAAAGGAGTCTAAAGATTTACGTTCATCTCTGCACTCCCAGACTGAATCGGGTCTCCGCACCAATGGTTTGCGAAGAGATTCAATTTTGTTAAGTTTCCTCTTCCTTACAGTTTTGTACATGGGGCCTCACAGGAACGCATGAAGTATACGTAACATTAATTCGAACGTTTTTTTTGAACAGGCTTTTGTATTACAGAATCTTGATGTCTGCTTATCGCATCGCGTTATACGTGTATACTGTAATATGAGACAGTGCAGTGCCTCAAAAAATCTTACCCTCCTTTGAAGCTTTGCCACAGATAAGTAAAAAACCCACACTTCACCTCTTCCCAGTGTTTCCGTGTCTTTGTCGGCGACGTGGTTTGAGAATGTACATAACCCTGATTTGTTAATTAAATTGTTCAATGAACTAATTAAGCTATTGCCTAATAGTAAAAGACGGATAAGGCGTTTCCTCAACCATGGAGAAACCATGAGTACCATGGGAGAAACGAACATCTATACACCGTATGGACTATTCTTGCTTGCAGCGCTTGGCTCGCTATAGTATACAGGTTGTGGCGTAAATAGTGGTCCAACGTAAAGGGGTCGATACACCGTATACTCAGCTATCACATACCATAATTTGAAACTTTTTTTCCATAGATCTCAGAATAAAATATTTATCTTTTCTTTTTTGAAAAATGTACTCTTTGCTTTACTAATGTGGCTGTAACTTCTAAAAAAAGACATTATTTTATCATTATTTTTTCTGTTTATAACTGTGGAACACATGTGCTATCACATGCAAGTAATTTTGTAAATGTAATTTTATATGTAATAAAGAAAAATGTGTTTATTTCAAAATGTAACTTAAATGTCTAGAAAATGGTGTGACTTGAGGTGCAAATGATATAAAAAAATGTACGGCACTGTCGGTGCCCATTATTTTAAAAACTTGTTCAATTAATGCAGATTCTAAAATAGTATAATAATAACTGACTCCTTAATTTAAACAAAAGTTGTAGCCATTTCTATTCAAAAAGAGCTGAATTGTACAGCCCAATTAGTAATGCAAGGTGTACATTTTTCAAAAAAGAATAGAAAAATATTTTATTCTGATCTCTATAGAAAATAAATTTCAAATTGTGGTATGTGATAGCTGATTATACGGTGTATCGACCGCTTAACATTGGACCACTATTTACGCCACACCCTGTATATGGTCATCGTGTGCGCGCAATTTTGTTTTCAAACCGGTCAGATGTAAGTTTCCTCGATAGTACCTATACAGCGTGTATTAGAAATGTGTCATCATATTAAGTGTGTGGTATTGACCATCAACCTGAACAACTTTCTCCATGGGTAATTGTAATCGCGAAAAAATTATCAGCCTTCCCATACATTTGGGTCGAGTACGTATTGAACTTTTGTATAGGACATTTGTATGGGACATTTGATAGTTTTGTAGCGATTACGGTGTTGGTTCTATGGAGAAAGTTGCTAAGTTTGATGGTCTGCACCACACCTTTAAATATGATCACACCTTTCTGAGACGTGCTGTATAGGTATGTAGAAATGTCATGTTTAGTACGAATCAAACTTTATGGCGGCTTGGAAGTACGCTACTCGCTGCGCAGTACTGCACCCTGCACCCCCGCTGACACGTGAATTTGTTACTGCGCAGCGACTCGTCTCGTGTTCACAGCCGCTATAAAGTTTGTATCGGGCTGTAACTAGGTACCTAGGTAATAACTTTTAGATTAGTGCGGGAACGGATTTTTTACAGACACCCGAAGTGGCAGTCTAGGGATGGCTTATGATGAGTAATAAAACTTCATAGGTACGTTGGGTGCTAAAATGTCAGTAAATAGGTTTTAGAATTTCAGTTTGTATGAAGAATTTCTTGCTATGTTTGGTGAAAATTAAGCACAATGTCGCATTTACACCCAGCCATTTCTTTTGTACAGTCCGCAACAAAGCTGGATTGGACATAGTCGCCTAGGCTGCGCCCAATACCCTGGTCTCCGCCTTCCGCATCCAGTCTGTCTCAGCCACCTTCCTAAGGTCGTCTGTCCATCTAGCTGCGGGGTGTCCCACACTACGCTTGTCGATACGTAGTCTCCACTCCAGGACTCGTCTGCTCCACTGGCCATCGATCCTTCGACAAACATGGCCAGCCCACTGCCACATCAGTTTGCTTACTCTGCAGGCTATGTCGGTTACCTCGGTTTTTTTTTCGGATAACTTCATTCTTGATTTTATCCTTCAAAGAAACTCCAAGCATAGCCCAGTCCATAGCGCGCTGAGCGACCTTGAATTTATGGACCAGCCCAACTGTCAGTGTTCACATTTAGGCACCATATATTATAACGGGCAGGACGTACTGGTTGAAGACCTTAGTCTTCAAACATTGCGAGATAAGTGACGAGAAGACTTGACGAAGTTTTCCAAACGCTGCCCAACCCAACTGGATCCTGCTGGAAAGCTGGATTAACACTCAGTTTTCTAAATCTACATCCTTGAGCAAAATATTTTATTAAAATCGGAACAGAAGCTAGGAATGTATTTAACAAGGAATATTAACTCTTAGTTATTAAATAAAATGCTAAAAAGCAGATTGATTTTGTGTCAATAATGTTTCATGATTTTGTGTGTGTTTTGTGTCGGAGAAGGCCGCCCTAGAAGAACATAATTACAGTGAACTTATTGATGATGTTCTTCAGAAAGGTCAGATGCGTTGTACTCGCAACCGGCGTGCGTGTATGACTAGATGTATGCACGTAAACGAGGCAAAAGGAGTACTTATGTAAGGATCGTAGCAGGTAGCGTTCTGTAGTTCTGCCTACCTCCGTGGGAAGAATGCGTGAGTTCATGTATGTGTTTGTATTGTTTGTTAATCGACTTTTGTTGCTGACTGTATCTACTTACGTACATACATAGATACATCTAAAACAGTTCATCAAAATTCAAGGGCGTATTATGCCGTACTCTCCTAGTTGAGAGTTAGTTTCGCCTTTTTTCTCAGGGTAGTCAGATAGGAAAGGTCGACTTCATCTAGCTTTTTTTTTTAATATGACGTGTAAAAGTGATCCCGATATGCTATTTACAGAATAAACAATTTCATTTCAGCTATTAAAGAGTGTTAAAAAGACTAATATCAGAAATTAATGTAATATTATTACTACAATGACACTATTCTATATGAACGTGTATATTTGCCTTCTGTCACAGGCTTGCGTTCAAACGGGGTAACGAAAACATCGGTGCATAAGTAATGGAGGCCTGCAGGCAGTTGTTTTAGTATACTTCTATGTAAGCCGTAAGTAATATTTAATAATATTCTGTAACCTACTGTTTTGATGAAAGTAGGTGATATTACGCACCTCCTAATTTTTCTTGTTATTTGTTACAAAACTAGCTAACTCTGCAATCGTCATTTTGTTTTTGTTTTGATTGTTTGTTGTAATTTGCTAATGTCGCGCATTGTATATTGTCTTTGGTCCCTGGGTCTGACATCAAGCAATGAACCAAATTGACAAACTTTTATTGGTTGAAAACGAGGTTTTTGGCGACTTTGTATGTGTGTATTTTATAATGTTTGTTACCACAGAACTCCGTCATTTATAACCAGATTAAAAAAATATATTTTTCATTTGAAAGGATATACTTTCAGATTGGTCCCATAAAAATTTGGTCAAGTTCTGATGTGTGGTTTTTGAGTTTGCTTCATTAATACGTATTTAATCCACTTAGTGTAAGTTGATGATAACATCACACAACATCACTTCTGTATTCCCTGAAAGGCTAGGCAGAGTACCTATAGTAGTAGTGTAGTGTAGTGTGTAAGTAGTAGTGTAGTAGGTAGGTACCTATAGTATACCCACATTTCGACAGTTCTGTTTGTTTTCTTTGTTGTTGTTAGTTGATGATGTTATAATAATTTCCTGTCACTGTTATTTAGATTGCAATTAGTGGTATACGACTTTGTGTGGGGTAGGTACCAGAACAACAAAAGTTACCTGACAAAAGTTACGTGACCTAGACTAGAGTCAAGAGCAAACTTATCTCAAATAAAAAAAAAATAAAAAAAAGTTTTTGCAAAACTTTTTTGCAAAAAAAAAAAATAACCGACTTTCAAAAAATACTACAAATTAAAAATAACTTTAATTTCGGAAGTCGGTGGCAAAAATCAAAATACGAAACCAAAGACACTGACTTCTGAAATTAAAGTTATTTTTCATTTTGTAGTGTTTTTGTATATGTCGTATATCGTATACACAACATATTATTACACGCACCGTGTCACCATGAGACGAGACGATTCTTAAGACTACACAAAATAATAGTTATACACTATACAGTAAAGGATCTCGCAGACAGTGTGACGCGACTCTAGTAGATCAATTTCTATGACAACTTCGTGGAATCTACCAGATTCGCGTTTAGTTTTCGCAATGACTAATAATTTGTAGGTAACTCTTTTACTTAGTATACTTGGCATATTCCTTACCTTATGTAACACAGAATAAAGTACATTAGTAAAGACATTTCCACTCTACACATGCTCAGGCGGCACCATTTATCAAACGAAAACCACGTCGCCTCACGTCTTTAAAAAACCTTTGACGGGAAGTAATTATTTCATGCAGCCGCCATCTTGAAGATCATACGTCAAAAGACGTCATTTAGAGGGTTGGTGTAGTTTTGGTTTTAATTATGAAATGATTTTATGTAAACATAACGTAACATCATGCTTTGTTTCCCCGAAGGGTTGAGCAGAGGTTTACCTATAGTACCTACACCCACATTTCGCCAGTTATGTTTAATCCATTGTAGTAGGGGGCGAGCCTATTGCCATCAATCGGGCACAAATCCAGACTCAGGGCTGCTACTGAGAAATTCCAGATGGAAAAACCCAATAATACTTTGCCCGACCCGGGAATCGAACTCAACACCTCATGCTCAGCAGTAGTGCTGCTAGCTTACCACTAGACCAACGAGGCTGTCCAAGGGAGGCAATTATTTCAATTAATCAAATTACAGGCGCTTTTGAATTGTCAAGGAGTTAAATCAAAATATTGTTACAAAATCACACATCATTGGTTACATCATTCATGTTGAACGATGTACAAAGACTTGCACGTTATAAACGTCCGGTAATAAAAAGATTTAAAAAAAAAACAATTCAAAATTTCATGCAACTGTCAAAGAATGACAATTGTAATTTGAATATGCGGACAATTTAAATTAATTTCCCTGGCTTTACCTATCCTTCAAAAACTACTTAGGTAAGTTAGGTACCTACATACACAAAACCAAATATTGTTTGTACCACAATGCGAGATAAGAACAAAATGCCTGATAGGGAAGCCGTACTGCTACTAATGACCCTATAAATAAGCGTGTAACACATTCTCCCGTTTGAGACGAACTTATCTGCACTTTAATGGTACTATTATGACCATTTTGATCAAGATACGCGAGGTTTTTTTTACTTATAATCGTATGAATCATTTGAATGTGTAGTATGTTTCATTTAAAGTCGTTTTCTTTTGTTTTAGGTTGGTAAACTGCGTTTTAATTGCGTAAAACGCATAAAATGACAATTGACCGCAATGCCTTTCATTTTGACACTTCAGCCATGTTGTTGAACAGACGATTTTTTCAAGCCTATGAAGCAAGGGATGTCAAAATGTATGTGTGTTACGCAATTAATTACCCCACTGGCTGACGTTGCCGTCTTGCCTGTCGACTGAGGACACCAATAAAATTGATAATTTCGTGAGAGAAAGTCTGGGATTCTCAAGGTTAATAAACAAATCAACCAAAGTCAGGTGCCTACCTATGTGGGACCACCGCATGTGCTTCCTTTATGATTAAAGAATCACATAAATCGTCTCAGAAATTATAAAGGAATCGGTGTCTCTACTTATGAGTACATACATACATAAAAAACGCGGCTAGTGAATAACCTCCCTTTTTTTTGTTTACATCGGTTTTTACCCCTAATTTCGTCGAAGTATCGATAACATAAGGTCCTTGACACACCGCTGCTAGCCAACGTTATTTATTCCTTACCTTTCACATGCAAATGTGCGTGTGTTCCACGCTTATTAGCGTAAACTTTCCTTCCCGTTTGAGTTATAATTTTCTTATTGGTTCAGAAAACGGTATGTTGTTTTGGTTTACCTCGTTACTGAAGATTTATTTAGCTCATTTACTTAATGTTGGAGGAAGTTGTAACGAGAATATTAAGGCTGTGCGCAGACGTGGTCAAAACAGTTTTTTCTCATCGTCATCGAGGCCCCTCTGTGCCTCGGAAAGCACGTTAAGCAGTTGGTCCCGACTGTCATTCGTATAGATCTTTGACAGTCGTTACGGGTCGTCAGAAGCCCGAAAGTCTGATAACTAGTCTTGCCAAGGGGTATCGCGTTACCTAGTAACTGGGTTGTAGAGGTCAGAAAGGCAGTTGCTACGTGTAAAAATTACTGGTATTCAGCTGCATCTGGTTAGACTGGAAGCTGACCCCAAAATAGTTGAGAAAAGGCTAGGCAGAGCCTTTTCTCTACTAAGTTCAGGTCTTTCTGACCTTTAAACCCAGGTACTGGGTAATGCCCTTGGTAAGACTCAAACAGCTTTTTCTATCGTCGACAAAACACTTTGTTTCGGCGAGCGCACCATTATTGCTTTGGTAGAGTCATATCTGACTTAAGACAGGCTTGAATATGTCTGTACAGTGTACACAGCTTAAAAATGTGTTAAGTTAATCTTTAATTTGTAATTTTCACATAAACTCACAAGTTTTATTGGACTTAAGTGTCTATCTGAGCCACTGATGAGACTTAACGCTTGGTCTTTCTTTGTAGGAGAAACGGAATGTTACTCCTCTTTTCCTCGTGCTGAAATACTCCTCTGTCTGAGGCGAAAGGAGGGTTTTATCAGACTCCACCGACAAAAACACCGCAGTTTTCCTCCTGCTACCTTAAGTCGCAAATGCGGGGTATTCCCACAAGTCTACAGGTATACACCCAGTCCTTTGCTCTGCCGAAAGGCGAATATAGCTTAAATATTAATATTCGCCTTTTATTTGCCAAGATAAGATAATAATTTATTGTTCCAAAAACAGTGTTACTGTTTTTCCACCAGTTATGGTTAAAAAACGTCCGCCGACGTCGAGGCAGACCCAGGAGAAGATGGCGAGACGAGCTTGACGCCTACAGACAGGATTGGTCTACACGAGCTCAAGACAGAGAGGAGTGGAAAGGAGAAAGAGAGGCCTTTGCCCTGCGGTGGGACAACTCAGGCTAAAAATAAAAAATATGGTTATGCAAAAACTGTGCAATACAATACAGTACTCAACTTTAGTGGAGTACTGGTAGATGGTTGAGGATCTCGTGTCTAAGTAATAATAGCCACACAGGTCGATCCATCAGGCTAAGCTACGCTTGCTGGGGTTAGTCCGTGGATGGGTGACCATCTTTACATACCGAGACTCCTCCGTGCCTCAGAAAGCACGTTAAGCCGTTGGTCCCGGCTGTCATTCGTGTATTTTTGACAGTCGTTACGAGTCGTCAGAAGCCCGAAAGTCTGACAACAGCCTTACCAAGGGGTATCGTATTTCCTAGTTACTGGGTTGTGGAGGTCAGATAGGCAGTCGCTGCATATAAAATACTGGTTTTCAGCTGCATCCGGTTATACTGGAAGCCGACCCCAACATAGGTGGGAACAGGCTAGGCAGATTGATTAAGTCAATCAAAAGATCATCTGTGCTAGCTGAAAAACTGTATCACAGGAGACAAGGCCTTCCGCTTATGATTAAACACTATATTGACAATGCACCTAAGCCGATGTTTGTCGAAAAAAGCTAATAAGTAATTTTATTTTATTTTATTTTATTTGGTTCACCAACAATTGTATACACTGATAAAAGCAAATAAAAGAGAGGAAACAAATCAGAATAAAGTGTAACAATCACTTATAGGTAAACTCTGCATGCACACAAAACGTTGTCGTAACTTACAAAAAAAAAAATAGAAATAAAAGACTGTTATAAAGCTGCACTGAACAGAACTTAATAAATTAATTAAACTAAATTAAAACAAACCAAACTAAACAAACTAGGTAAAACAAAGAATAAGTAACCTGTAGCCCAAATTCACCCAGCCAGAGAGACAATGCAGGGCCAAGAGACTCAATGTTCGGGGAGATACTTATAAAAACTGGCTTTCAATTTGCCTAAACTGTCGAAATGGAGGTCGATCCGATCACTGCAATTGTTCACAGCCCTGCAAAACCTCGCGTAGGGAGAATTAGCACCCAGAACCGTTCTTCTCTGTGGAGGGCAGAGTGGCGTTATAGGATTGCGAGGAATTCTGGAGGGGGCACGGAAGTTAAAATTACTTAATATTTGCGGACAATAAATTTTATGGGCCATAACTTTGCACACAAACATCACGTCATTCAGTCGTCGACGTTTGTCAAGTGAAACCATATTAAAATATTTGAGCCTATCACTATATGAACGTATTTTCTTGGATAAACCGCTAGCATAGGCCAGGTGCCCCAGAAAACGTTTCTGTACACGCTCAAGACGCAATGAATGAGTAGCATAGTGTGGCCGCCAGACCACGCTACAATACTCTAACATGCTTCGACTCAAACAATTGTAAAGAATAATTTTTGTTCTACAGTTTTTAAATTGTTTTGCGTTTCTGATAACAAAACCCAGCATTTTGGAAGACTTTTTCACTATGTTATCTATATGAGGGATAAAAGTTAATTTTTGATCAAATGTAACACCAAGGTCTTTTATTGTATCTAATTCCTTTATTTTTTCTCCATTAATATAATAATCCTGTTCGATGAGATGGTGTTTCCTAGTAAATTTTATAAGGAAACATTTGCTAGGATTTAGGAGCATCTGGTTTATTCGGCACCATATCACTAATTCATCCAAATCGCTTTATAATTCATAGGCGTCATGTTTAGATTTTACTATTTTAACAAATTTTAAGTCATCGGCAAACATAACAATTTCACAGTGACGAAAGCAGTTCGGAATATCATTAACAAAAAAGTTAAATAAAACCGGCCCCAAATGAGACCCTTGCGGCACGCCCGAGGATATGCGTCTGACGGTCGATCGAACGCCATTGACTACTACAAAGAAAGTTCTGTTCTCAAGATACGAACTCAACCATGAGATTATAGATCCAGCGATCCCATAAGTTCTTAATTTGTCAATGAGAATTTGATGCGAGACCCGATCGAACGCCTTGCTGAAGTCTGTATATATGACATCAGCCTGATGGCCGGAATCTATTGCTGTCGTCAATAACTCGGTGAAAAGTGTCAGATTGGTATTTGTGGATCGAGATTCCACGAAGCCATGTTGTCCGTCGCTTAAGTAAATTTTAAGATGATTTTGAATATGAGGGCAGATCATAGACTCAAAGACTTTACTTAGGGTTGATAAAATCGAAATGGGTCTATAATTTGAAACTAAATCCTCATTGTCGGATTTATGGATGGGGACGACCTTTGCTTCCTTCCATTTTGAAGGGAAGACTCCACTAGACAAGGATTTGTTAAAAATAAGCAACATAGGCGTGACCAACTCATTCGCACACTCAACTATGAATATTGGTGGCACGCCATCTGGACCAGCACCTTTGTTGCAGTCTAAATTTTTTAGTTTTTTGTATAAGGCTTCACTGTCAATAACTGGGTTGTTTAAAGATATGCTACTTTCTTGAATATTACTAATATTTGTTGCTATATTGGTACGGCGATCATTTTTAGCAGGGCTGTACACAGAAGAAAAGTAAGAAGCAAAGAACTCACATATCTCAGTACCATTTGATGATGCAGCTGTGCCATCCGTCATACATAAAGGATACGAGCTGGATCCACCCCGCTTAGTTTTAACATAGGTCCAAAATGATTTTGGGTTCTTGGTTAGAGTGTGTTCAAGATTTTTTAAATAATTATTATAGCAAATCGTAGCAAGTGCATCAGAGCGTTTACTGATTATTTTCAACTCAATTAATACAAGGACAACAACTGTAATAAAAGGATACATGAAAAATTAGGAATAAGTTGGAACCTAATTAAAAAAAAGTTACTATAGGTGTGAGTATGTTGAGTAGGTGTGTTGTGTGGTGTGTGATGTGACTAAGTTGGTGTAGCATGTGTGTTGGTTTGAATATGAGTGTACAGATTTCACTGTAGATCTAGACTGGTTGTACAGTACAGGAAGACTTTCAGTATCACTGTATGAAAGTTTTAACAGCCAAGACAAAGTAATCTTAAATTAAATTCCTGTTTACGATCATAAAAGCATAGTAGTTCATATTTCTTAGCAATCCAAAATGGCGGCCGTGATAAACATTGTAGGTAGATTGATCACGAAAGGTAACCTTTCGTAATCAATCTGCCTACAATGTGTATCTCGTAAATGTATTGTTTCACGAAGTAATTACATACATTGTATTTAGTATGGAGTTAATTTACTGCGACTCCCGGCTATTTTAAACCTCAAGTAGGTAATACCTTCTACTTTATTTCATGCTATTGGGTGTCAAACAACTAGACGGTACCATGGGAGAAACGAACATCTATACACCGTAAGGACTATTCTTGCTTGCAGCGCTCGGCCGCTATAGTAACTCTTGCTAACAGATGTGGTCATCGTGCGTACGGGATTTTGTTTTCAAATCGGTCAGATGTAAGTTTCCTCGATAGTACATCTAATAGTGATAGTGCGGTATTAGTGATTGAAAACTGTCACCGATGCTTGTGGACATATGCCGCTGGGCTATTCAAAGTCCGTTACAGAACTTAGCGATGAAAAGTTCAAAACCCACGTCAATCGTGTCCTTATCAAAAAAGCATACCTATTATAAGACGGAATCCCGAAAAAAAATCAGCTGTTCCCTACATTTTGTCCGAGTTATGCGAACATAAATGTAGGGAGCAGCTGATTTTTTTTCGCAATTTCAGGTTTGGTCCCATTGTAAAAGTTGTTCAGTGATGAGTACTTAAGAGGTTGTGCGTTACACCTTGTATACATAACAATTAAAGTTTCAACTGTTTATTAGTGGCTTCTGTGGACAGGACATTAATTCAGATTTGTTACAGTGGTAATGGCAATCATGTCATTTAGTTCATAGGTTTTTATTTTTATTTATTACTTTATCTTTTATAAAGATTCTTTTATATTTTATGAATGTGAGAACGTTGTAGGTTTAATAGACTGTAGATTTGTAGACCTTTGTCTATTTTGTTAAGTACCTGGTACTTGTTGACAGGACTACACTGTCCTTCCATACAAAGTAGGTAACACTGTAATTTGAAAACATTGTAAAAGCCAATTATTTTTAAAAGAGTAAGCGTGCAGTTTCTAGCCGGTTCTTCTCCATAGGAAACGACCAATTGGAACCGTGCACCTAGCGTCTTACGTTTCATAAGTGCCCATGTAGGCTTATGTGAAATGAAATATTTTGATTTGATTTGATATTCTGTGAAATCTCACCGTGCTTAAGTGAAGTGAGATGTCATTCCATCTGATGGATTGACACTATTGACAGCTCACTTCAAGTTTTCACGATGAGATTTTTGGAGAATATCATGGGCTCGAATACCAAATATATCGCAGGAGCGTGTTTAAGTACTCTCTAAGGCCTCATGATCATTGGACGACCACGACCGCGATCATAGTCGCAGTGACCACACTTTTCCGTTAAATTGGTAAGACTGTGGTCGCTGCGAGTCTGTGACCATGGTCGCCCCGTGCGCGCGGTCACGAACCGTGTCAAAACCAATTTTGTGATTGGTCGATAGTGGGCAGAGTCGTGTATCTTGCGATGCTTGCCAGGGCCAGTTGGTTGAGGTTCCAGGGAGTCGGAACCGGGTGCCGCATAGTTCGCGGTGAGTCGGAACTGTCTGCGGAGATGCCCCCAGTGTGTCGGGGTGGCACTGCGTTATGCTCCAGTGCGTCGGATGTGGTACAGCGCCGGGTTGAGGCTGACTGCTGGCGTCGACCAGGAGAGGTTTGAAGGGCTCTGCTTGTTTGACCGGCCGAGAGTGCAGTGTGCTGTGCCAAGGTTGCTGATGGGGCTGAGGGTGATGACCAGGTATGCGCAGTCGCTGCATGCTGGTGGTCAGGATACCCGTTGAAGCCGTGGGTGCTGGCTGGCTGTGTGACTCGCTGCTCGAAAGCTCGAAGAAGTGATGCTGATGACGTCACGCTGTAGTAGTTGCACGAAGGCTGCGCTGACGTTCATGTTCGGGGTCACCAGTTTAGAGGTATGAGGAACAGGGTGTAAAGTTCACTCATCCTCTATAGAAAAGGGAGGATCCTCCGACCAGACGGGTGTTGTGTCTGGCGGGCTACTGCCCGACGGTTGATGTCGGGATGTTGTATATATGCTAGTCGCGCGGTAAACTCTGTTTGCGCGATGCAGGATTTTGCGTGACGTCAGTGTGACGCGTTCCATTGTGGCGATGCCGCCACACAACTATTCCGATCAAAATATATTATGTAAGTACCTATGTCGAGGTAGCACTTCTGTACCCCAAAAATATGTACGAATACGATTAAGAACTTCCCCATCAGCCAAAAAAGGCTTGTTTACGTAAATTCCCAAAAAAAATGCAGATAGGGATCTTCAATTTAAAGTAATGGGGTCTCATAGGACACATCTTGCAATGGACCAGATGAATTAGCGTCCTGATTGGCGAAGTTTCAACCAAATTGGGAAAATCCACCTTGTTGCTTCTAAAGGAGGGGTTAAAAATGTAAAGAACTTTTTGTTTCGTAGGAGATGCGCTTAATTTGATCTCAGCTGCCAAAGAATGAAAGAAAGAAAAAGAGGTTTATTTGTCACAGAAACACATGCATACAAAACGATAAGAATAATCAGAAAAATAAAACAAAATAGATCTACATTATAATCACGAGCTCAAAACAGAAACAGTCGGCAGCTGCACGTCATGACTGTGACAAGAAGATTTCCACTCAGCATGATGCTGTGCTATGAGGGACCCACAGCACAGCGCTGATTTTCAGTGGAAATAAAGTAGGTAGGTAGGTAGTAGGTAGGTGAATGAAATAAAGTAGGTACACTCCGTGACCTGCATAACCCGACCCCTCTTCCCCTCTTCTTCTTTGTAAGAGGGGTCAGCTAATGCAGACACTGACCGTACTTATGCTGCCTATTTATAAAAAAGTGTACCAAACGACATAGGTTTTAGGTTTTATAGGGGTTTATCACAGTCGAAGAGTTCGTTTTAAACAGAGTATTGTATGAAAAAATATTGTACTAGACCAATTTCTCTGCTGTTCAGATTTTTTCTTCTAATACAATAAAACGATCCCGACATGAAACTGAGTCGAAACACATTATACAAAATTAGTCACTTTTACTCAGTTTTACGGACAACTCGCACTTGACCAGAAAACTAATGATGCCATAATTGCTCAAAAACTTTCATGATGACTTATTTCACATCACTGTTGATGGTCTTGAGGCGTTTGATCCAACATGCCCATGGTCATGCTTTTCTTCGTGTTTGTTAATTTCAGTTTCAACCTTATTACCCGGGACCGCTTCCCGATGTCTCGTTGTAAGAATTTTACATAATAGTGAGGCGCAGCGAAGACATATGGTGGGCGAGTATGAAACAAATGGTTTCACACTAACTAAACACTTTGTGGAATTATTTGACACCTCATTGCAAACTGTTCGCCGTGCCCTCCACGCTGAAGGTTTGCATCATTGCAAACTGTTCGCCGTGCCCTCCACGCTGAAGGTTTGCATCATTGCAAACTGTTCGCCGTGCCCTCCACGCTGAAGGTTTGCATCACAGAATACCAGCTAAAAAGCCCTTCTTGACAGAAAGACATAACAATGATTACGTTTCGCACGGGATTTTTTAGATTTTGACTGGAATAGTACATACCATATTTTCAGATGAAAAGACGTTTAAATCTAGTCAAAAGGGTAGGCTTCATTTATGGCGCAAGGATAACAATCGCTGGTGTGATAAAACATAGTCCATAATATAGACTCAGGTCGAATTATGATTAATGGGGATGGATGAGTGCAGCCGGGCCAGCCCAGGAGACCTGGCTTTATTCTTCCGCGCGCCAACAGTTCTACTTATGTACAAGTATTAGACGATGTCATGCTGCCTACTGTGGCCAACATTTACCCAGCTGATGAGTTGACACAAATAACATTTGTCCAGGATAATTGTCCTATTCACCGGGCGAGCACTGAGCGTGAGTGACTTCACACTCACCCGGAGATAATTGTTGTTCCATGGCCAGCGCGATCACCCGACCTCAACCCCATAGCAAATGTAAGTAAGGGGTTTGATGGTGCAGGTGGGAGTCACGGGATGAGAGGTCTATAGAACAATTAAAAACCCATTGTATGGAGGTGTGGGACAATTTAAGAGGAACTGAAATATGTGGTAATATTGTAGGGTCCATGCGCAAGCGTCTACTTGACTGCTTTGAAAAAAATGGGGGTCATACAAAATATTAATCCTATATGTTTTGGTTTTAATAATTACACGTGCAAGTCCGAAACAAATACTTTTTCTTTCTTTTCTTTCTTGAAAGAAAACACACACACACATGTTACATGGGACTTAAACTTAATTGGCGTAATGTGGGTGTACTATAGGTGCACCTCTGCCTAACCCTTTGGGGAATACAGGCATGATGTTATACGAGTATGTGTTAAAGATTCTAACAATGGCGTTGATCTTTATCAGACTAACCCTAAAATGTTCGTGTTATATTTGTGTCTGATTGACAAGCCACAATGCGATGATAATCTACCATTATGTTCACATTTGGAAACGTCGACACCATATTTATCACATCATTCTCTTTGATCACGTCAGAATCTGATCGTTTTTATATCGTCACGTCGTTCGGATATTTTACTGTCAATCAAATCTTTAACAGCGTGATAAATGACCCTGCTATAGGTAATGTATTTATTTAGACTCATATAGATGCTTCGCAGTCGCTCTCCACGCACAATACTGGTAATCAGCTGCATCCAGTTAGACTGGAAGTCGACCCCAACATAGTTGGAAAAGGCAGGCAGATGATGATGCTAATATGCTTCGATTTGTTCACATTTTTCTATTTTGTTTAAGTATCTGATACTTGTTGATAAATCTCCTCCCATACCTATTAACACAGCAAATTGAGAACATTGTAATTAGCCAATTATTTTAAAAGAGTAACCGTGGAGCTTCTTGTCTTCTCTTCTCCATAGAAAACGACCAATTGAAAACGTGCACCTAGCTTCTGACGTTGCACATGTGTCCATGTAGGTTTATGTGAAAAAAAAAAATATTTTGAATTTGGAATTTCTGAATATGGTTTAATGCAGAGTTAACTAAGTCTGTTTAAATACGCTGGAAGGATTGATGAAAGTAGATGCATGAGAGCTAATTCTGTATCTACACTACTTTCACACTTTGTCTATGATTTTGGGAAAAAAGCGTCAAGCGCTTTTGCTAATAAATGACTGGTACTGACCTATGATGAGTGACGTACGTGATGATCGGTATCTGCCTAAACCTGAAAGGGATCATTGTACTCATCATTATGAACAACTTTTACTATGGGACCAAACCTGAAATCGCGAAGAGAATATCAGCGGTTCCATAAGTAAGACGAGTTATGCGAATATAAATGAAAGGAACAGCAGATCTTTTTTCGCAACTTCAGCTTTGGTCTCATAGTAAAAGTTGTTTATAATAATGAGTACAATGACCCATTAACAGGTTGTGCGTTAATTCCGGGACATGTTGTATTTAGATTGTCAGAAAAAAGCAACCATACCATCAAATGAAAAAGATATTCCCTAACATCTAACGATGCTTAATTTGCATTTTCACTCAACACCCATACAATAATCCACTTTGGGTAAAGATGAAAGCTTTCAAAGGTAACAAACTCAAAAAGGATCCCTTTCAGATCCCTCCGAATTCCATAAGTGATCTATTCAGCTGCTTACAAGCAACATGATTTATTTGTAACAGGATTCTCCAACGAATGTGGTATAAAAAATGTCATTTGTCAACTTATATTGGTTTCGCCTTTGCAGGCATTGAGTTTTTTGAGCAGAGGCGCGTGAAAGGTAATTTGTCTGAATAGATTTTACAAGTTTTTGATTGGAGGTTTTAATTGAGTGAAGCTTTTCAGGGTCCCGTACCCAAAGGTTGCCAAAGGGACCCTATTACTAAGGCTCCGCTGTCTGTCCGTCTGTCACAATCTTTTGAACCGTAATAGGTAGACACTTGAAATTCACAGTGTTTACTACTTTTGCCGCTGTAACAACAAATAATAAAAAATAAAATAAAGTTAAAAAATAATGTGGTCCCCATAAAGAAACGTGTTTTTTTTTCGTACTTAAAAAATATGTAGTATTAATATTGTACGGAACCCTTCGCGTGCGAGTCCGACTCGCGCTTGGCCATTTTTTTATGTAGGTAATTGGGTAGAAACAAGCAGGCGGTCAAAACTGGTTGGACTGGATGCATAAAGCACCTTGTTTTGTTTCCAACAAATTCATAGCTTTTCATAAAATTAAAGTCGCATTTTCAGCTATATCGAAAATTTATTCGAGCTTCGTTCAATTGTCGTTTTCGTCATAAAGTCCTATCTCCAGAAATAACCCTGTATAGTCTAGCAGCAGGTATTCTTAACAGCAGACATTAGCCCATTTTGGTTTTGGCTGATTCCAATAAGCAAATGCTTCCCACATAAAATAAAACTCTCATTCTAACCTATGTTAGCCAGACGTTGATAAACGAGAGTTACCTTTAATAATATATTTTTCTACGTTGGTAACAAAGGTAGATGTATACAAGGGTTATGTTTGACAGCTGTCATTATTACCTGTGCCGGGAAATAAGCTGTATTGCAGGAAGACGCAAAGTAACTATTTATTTTTTGCTGTTCTTTTCTTTCGCTTGTCTTTTGTTTCGTAATGTTTTTTTTTTGTTTTCGTGGTTCTTTTGTTTTGCAAGTTTGTTGTTTTACTCGCTTATACATATAATAGTATTGAACCAATAATAGTTTTACAGTGTTATATCTTTGGTTTCCTAAGAAAGCGGTGAACGGTCACCCAATTTACATGTGAGTCAAACTCAAACGTAGGATTCGTCTCGTGGCTCCGTTTTTGAGTAAAACTAGTCAAGTATCCCGAAACATTGATGTGAGTAACAGTTACCTGAGTAACAGGCCACAGTACTTGGTAACATGTATTAGTTAGGTTAGGCTAGGTCGATAAATTGCTAAAAACACCCAGTTACACGGCCATTATTGAGCCGAAACGACCGAATCATCAGTGTTATCGCCACTTAAGGTAATTTATACATTGGATTGAAGATTAAAGACCTATCATCCAATGGGTTTAGGCTTATAAATAGGCGTGGAAGTAGCTAATTCTACTTAAAACATATTATTAGCAAAAAAAATCTCGAGTAGACTAGTTTTTTTTTTGAGGAAACTATGACAGGCATTCAAACATAATAACATGATAATAAATAAATAAAACTCATTTATTTCAGGCAAGTTTTTACACATATACCCATAGCAATAGAAAATTAAATATGAAATAGATATAGAAACAAATTAAATGATTATTATTAACTTTTTTAAAGTAAATTGCAAACATTTATTCGGTTCACGTACTTACCAACAATTTTATTGTTAGCTATAATTTATAAAAAAAACTCATCATGTGTGATAATAAAAAACGTGTCACGTGGAACAAATATAGGTGAGCAAAATAAGGTCAACCAATCAGTTGTTTTCAGCAACAAAGCGATCACCGAATCAGGTTGTAGCCCGCCGATCACATCAACTCCGTCATGCTTACATGTAGGACTGCGACAATATTGTATATACAAGAGAAATGGTTCTATTTCGTTACAGAACTGTGGAAGAGTTTTTATAGCTGTGTTCAGCGCAAATTGATACCCTTCATATGGATAGACGGGTAATTTTATCGATGATAATTTGTACGTTTTGTGGCGTGTTTTAAAAGATTTATTGCCGTTTTGCATTTATATATGTAGGTATGTATGGAGGATTTGTATGGGTTTGACTGATGTTATCGATTTGATGATTTAGATGGATTTTTCATGTTGTGTGGTATAATTGTGCCATTATACTGTTTATTATGGTTTTATAGGGTTCCGTACGTCAAAAGGGAAAAAACGGAACCCTTATAGGATCACTCTTGTGTCTGTCTGTCTGTCCGTCTGTCACAGCCAATTTGCTCCGAATCTAATGGACCGATTGAGTTGAAATTTGGTACACATATCAATTTCTGTGACCCAAACGCGGACTCACTTTTGGGGGCAAAAAAAAACATTTTGTAAACTATACTGTGTGACATATCAAATGAAAGGGGAGGGTCTCGAATAGATTTTTTTTATAATTTTAAAATAAATAGTTTTAAAGTTATTTAAGAAAATATACGAAAATTAACCATACCCTTCTCAGCTCCGAAACTACTGAGCCAAAATTTTTGAAAAAAAACACAGAATATAGTTCTATTACCTATAGATTACAGGAAAACCTATGAGAAGTCTATGGTCTTAAAATAACACGGTAAATCTCTCAATATTGTGCGTAGAAACTTACATTTGCGGTTGGAATGTATGGGAAAACATGTTTTTCAACTAAAATGAGATTTTATGTTCTTGGGATAGTTCTGTCTTTTCTTTCTTCATCCCAACTTCGGAACTCTTCATTGTACGTGGTCCGACATGTACTTCTCCCGCTAAGCAACGGCTGTTTAATGTTTTTGTGATTGTTATGATAATCTTTCATGATGCAGAGTAATTCTTTTGGCCATCTATGCCTGGGAAATGTGAGTGAATTAAAGCCTACTTACACCGGGACGAAATGGCAGAGGATTTAAATTTTTACAAAAAACATTCAAACTTATCTAGTAGGAATACGACATAAATGTCAATGTTTTTAAATTGTTTCTGTGACATCGAAAGGGATTTCTTGACACGGCATTGAAGAGCGCGCTAAGGGATCCCGCGGCGGGATGCCGCAGCGCACTGCGGTATGCAACTGCACGCCGAAGGACGCCGTGACATGCCGCGAGATGAGGCAGTGCAAGCGGGAGTACATGCACACCACATTTGCGTCCGCGCCGCTACCCACTTCGCACGTATTTATTTTGAGGAGAAAAGGTGTTACGCGGCATGCCGCGGCACGTCACGGCATGCTGCGGCACGTCGCGGGATGTCTTGGAAGGCCGCCGGAATGCTACAGTATCTAAGCGGCTAGTGTGCGCTGACCGGTGGCAAAATCCTCTGCCATTCCGTCTCGGTGTGTGACCCCTATACTATACAGTCTTTTAATGTACCTACTATCATAAAATGATTTGCGTTTATACCACGAATAAAACAAATTAATAACACATTAGACATCTTTGTTTACAAAAAAAGCACACTCGCGTTCCGTTACCCGAATATTTATAAAGCAATTTGATCGTCTGTATAATTCGTTTTGATCTTTATGAGTTGAAAATACGATTTGTATATGAGATTGGATCATGGTTGGTTTACCTAACGAGAATAAAATACCTCATAATTTATTCGTATTTATTTGCGTATGGAATGTTAACAAGATCTAGTGGTATAAATACGTACATAAGCTATACCTGATTAAAATGACAGGTTAAGGCACTTTAAAATAATAAGCTTAAAAGAAAGACATAACCATTCTGACTTACTAATCTATACAAATAAATAAAATTGAAGTATCTGTTTGTAATGTCAAAATAACCACTTTTTACTAAATGCATAGGAAAGTATAAACGATTCTTATTACAAAAAAGCAATTTTTAACATTTTTGTCTGTCTGTCTGTCTATTTGTTCCGGCCAATCTCCGAAACGGCTGGACCAATTTTGACGGGACTTTCACTGGCAGATAGCTGATGTAACGATGTAACTTAGGCTACTTTTATTTTAGAAAAATAACTAGGATTCTGCGCAAAAACAAAAAAACCATGAAATTATGAACAAAAAGTCGGATTTGAAAAATTCTTTTTGTATTTGGTAGCCCAATTCTCAAAGACAGTTATAGGCTATTTAACATCACGCTTTGACTCCTAGGAGCCGAGCAGAAAGAAAAAAAATCTGAATTATGAACAAAAAGTCGGATTTGAAAAATTCTTTTTGTATTTGGTAGCCCAGTTCTCGAAGACAGTTATAGGCTATTTAACATCACGCTACGACTCTTAGGAGCCGAGCAGAAAGAAAAAAGTCAGAATTATGAACAAAAAGTCGGATTTGAAAAATTCTTTTTGCATCTGGTAGCCCAATTCTCGAAGATAGTTATAGGCTATTTAACATCACGCTAAGACCCTTAGGAGCCGAGTAAAAGAAAAAGAACATTATGAGAAAACGAAGTAATAGCGCGGGCGGGCGATTCAACGCTATGTTTGGCGACGGGTCGGGGGACGGGGGAGTTTTATTAAAATGTGGCTATTTTAGTATATTGTATATCTTACGACATCCACGCGAGCGAAGTCGCGGGGCATAGCTAGTACTTCATAAAATTATAAACGGTTCCACAGATTCTATGCACAGTTGGTTAACTATTATAACTTTATGTCTAGCCAACGTAGCATCATCATTGTATTTTTGAGTTGCCTGTATCCACCTTAAATACCACATTTAATAGGCCCCGTTAACACGCATGACAAGGCAATATAATGAAAGGTCCAACTTGACAAATTACCCTATTGATATTTTCACCATGAGTTTCGCTTCATACAGACGTTCCCTGTTTAAACAATGCGAAGAGTGCTCGTCTATGTAGCTCAAATTGGTTTGCTTTGTATTTAGATCAACTAAACACACTTTTAATTGTTCTCCTTTGTCTCTTTTATTCATTTATGTCAATGTCACGCATGCCTGTTATTTGCATGGTTACTGAAATGCCAATTTTAGATGTTATTTCATTTGAATTGCAAGTGACTGTGCGTGTTGGTGTGCTTGTAAATAAATAAATACATTCACACCTTCTTCTCATGGGTTCAAACTACAGAACGCAACCTGCTTCGATCCGTACATACTCCTTTTGCTTCGTTTACGTTCATACATCTAGTCATACACGCCCGCCGGTTGCGAGTACTACGCACCTGACCTTTCTGAAGAACATCACCAATAAGTTCACTATTATATCCTTCTAGGTCGTCCGTCCCGGCGATGGAACTTTACTATTCTGCGTTTATGCCTGTAGTACAATAAATAAAATAATGTGGTAGAAAATTCACATCTTCAGAAAATCAAATGCAAGTGCGAATCACAAATCCTGCATTGCGGTGTTATCAACGAAAACGGAACGCGAGACTAACGAAGCCCGCGTTTTGCACATCCCTATCTGATTTGTCAACGAACTTCATTACTGAAACGTGGTGTGGTACGGACTGGTCTGGATCTGTTTGGTTAGGTGCTGTAACTTTGGCTGGAAAAGGCTTAAAATGTTACCATGTCTAATGATAAATTTTGTTTATTTATTTTAAATAAATTTGTTTATTTGTACACACACAAAAAACCATATAGTACAAGGCGAAGTCTTAGGATTAAGTTGTACAACAGTGACACAGTTGAAGGTCGAAACATCTGACTCCTAAACTAGGCAAGAAGCCTGTATCTTAGAAGCCGAAGTTCCCCCTGATTTCATTGCCATACAACCCTATTAACATTGATCGTCGTATAAGTACATACATCTTTGTTTAAAAAAATTAGCAAAAAAAAAAAAAAAAATAAAGACTAAAACATTGGGAAAAGAAAAAAAAAACACGTACAGTATCTTGAAGATATAAACATACAGCATCTTTAAGACATCACCCTGAGTAAATTTTCAGTTTCATCATATGATAACTCCTGCAACCAGTTGAAATGATATGAGAGCTAGATTATTTCAATCAAACTGTTAAACTTTTGGGTTGTAACGGGCCGTGGTGTCCGAGTGTCGTGGTCTGTTCAATGAAATTTTGAAACTGCTGGTTGCCACTTTCCATGATACTGGCTTTTACCTTGGCCAGTCCGCCAGTCTCTTCGGTACATTACCAGTCGACAGCGAAGCGGAAACATTTTTCGACGCCATATTTTAGTTTGTGTTTAGTTAGGTTATGTTAAATAATTAGGTATAAGTTGTTATTTATGTACATACATACATTCCATTTAAACCCATTGCAATTGATAAAAACTTCCAATTAAAATTATTGTTGTGTTTTAGCATACTTACCTATTTATGTCAAAATGTAATAATAATGGTAAAACATACTTCAAATAAAGACCGAACCGTCATAACATAGCATTATGACATGTTAATATCCTGCCGCGGTCCGGATATTGATTCGTGGCTCCCACACATTTTCGTTACATCACTTGTGTGATAAAATAAAATATTTTTAACAGAAGGTCTAGTCGATGCAATTCTTGCTAAGCATGAGCACAGAAAACGAACAAATCCTTTTTAAAATCCTTTAATTGCGCGTGGCGCGTGGCGCGTGACATTCCACACGCCCAGATTACCTGATTCGCTGCCCCAAAACATGTAATGTGAACGTGTAATTTGTATTGTACCTACTGTTTATGTTTGTTACATTATCTATGTGTTATTATACCTATATATTAATTCCAAGTTGGGTGTATAAATAAACGATTTCACTTATTTTCTATACAAATAAATAAAATTGAAGTGTCTGTTTTGTAATGTCTAACTAACAACTTTTTACTAAATGAATATGAAAGTATATACGGTACTTATAACAAAAACACAATTTTTAAAATTTTTGTCTGCCTGTCTGTCTGTTTGTTCCGGCTAATCTCCGAAACGGCTGGTCCCATTTTGACGGGACTTTCACTGGCAGATAGCTGATGTTACGGGGCGTAACTAAAGCTACTTTTATTTTAGAAAAATAATTAGGGTTCCGCGCAAAAAAATAAAACCTATGAAATTGTGAACAAAAAGTTGGATTTGAAAAATTCTTTTTGCATTTGGTAGCCCAATTCTCGGGGATAGTTATAGGCTATTTAACATCACGTTAAGACCCTTGGGAGCCGAGTAAAAAGAAAAAAGTCAGAAAGAACACTAAGCGAAAACGAAGTAATAGCGCGGGTGGGCGATGCAACGCGACGGGTCGGGAGACGAGGGAGTTTTATTAAAATGTGGCTGTTATTTTACTATATTGTGTATCTTACGACTTCCACGCGAACGAGGTCGCGGGGCATAGCTAGTATTATATAAAATGCTACAGTAATGCATAAACCTAATTTCGTTTTTCAATACTAGTAACAGTTACTAATTAACTAATTACATCGGAGGGATGCTGACTTGCCGTGAATGTGGACGCACTTTCACGGCAAAAATTGGTTATATCAGTCACCTGAGGGCACACCAGCGATGTCATCAATAGGCAGATCCAAGTCGCTGTGGCCAGGATCATATATATATATATACTAGTAACAGTAAAGATTTCTCAACACTCCACTCGTGAGTGTTTGCCACTTGATGGTTACAACTGACTATTTCACAAATGACGGAAGAAGCTATTTTCGACCAATCGTGATAGAGAGCATTCTCGCGCTTGTCATGTTAACCCTGCTGGAAGTGGCCTTTCTACTCCTTTAAATGTCATTATGGGACAGCCGCGCCGCAGTTTATATTCGGCTTCTCCATGTTTTATGATCCACGTAGAAATTTTATAGCCGGTCATTGTCATACGGATACTTCGAAAATAAAGGAAGAATTTCTGGCATTTCTTATGGTAAGATCTTGCGGTGGGTTCGGGAATATTTTTGCAAGGTCCTCCTATTTGTTTTGATCGACGTTTCTAAAAACAAATAATTATCGATTCAACTTGACCGTTTTTTCGAGCCCAAATTTTTTACCATGCTTGCTACTTTTAGGGCGGGCTGAATAATAACGGCTGCACGGGTCGATATTCAAGTTAAGCAACGTTTTCCGAGGTCAGTCTGTGGATGAGTGACCATCCCTAACATAACGAGACCCCTCCGTGCCTCGGAAAGCACATTAAGCAGTTGGTCCCGGCTGTCATTCGTATAGATCTTTGACGGTCGTAACGGGTAGTCAGAAGCCCGAAAGTCTGACAACAAGTCTTGCCAAGGGGTATCGTGTTACCCAGTAACTGGGTTGTGGAGGTCAGATAGTCAGTCGGTCCATGTAAAATACTGGTATTCAGCTGCATCTTGTTAGACTGGAAGCCGACACCAACATATGGAAAAGGCTAGGCAGATTGATTGATTGCTACTTTTACTAATAAGTTCTAGTAAAAAAATGGAACCTACACCACAGATCGGCTGAAGTATTGTCTCTATTTCTCCCTTAATCCATCCAAACGTTGTCTTTAAAAGATCGTCTCGAGTGATAAGACCGTCGATTGTGTCATCCCTTACAAAGTTTCTACTGTATCTGTAATGTTTATGGTGTACGGTCACCAACAGAAGTAGATCAACACTGTTACTTTTATACCTATACAGGCTGACTTTGAAAACATGCAACAAAATTTAAGAGGGAGTTCTACCCATCAATATGAACAACTTTTACTATGGGGCCAACTTTGAATTCGCAAAAAAAATTTCGACCTTATTCCAAATTGACCAAACGGGTATGTAAAAAATATACGGGAAGGTCGAATTCCTTTTTTGCGAATTCAAAGTTGGTCCCATAGTAAAATTTGTTCATATTGATGGGTAGAACTCCCCCTTAAAATTTGTCGCATGTTTTCAATGTCACCCTGTATATGAAATCAATAGAACCTAAATTATTAATTCACTACTTTTCAGTATTTCATGTAATAGCTAAGAGTTTTTATCATCGGAATTTAACATTGTCCATTTTTTTTTAATCTTTTGAACATAAATTATGTTAAAAAAAGAGAAGTCGACTTTTGTTGCTGACCGTACCTACATAATAGAGAGTATTCTATATACATATTTATCTAGCAACAAAGTATTTTGAAATGGACAGGGCATTAGAATCTGTAGATACCCGATCCCTTGCATGTTAAAATGCTAAAATAAGAATTTAGAGACAGACATGCATTAGAGCATATCTTCCGAAACGCTATACACAGTGTTAAATTCAATCATGGTCTGAACATCTTTGTAATGCGACACAAAGAAACATTTCATCTGACAAGGGATCCAATTTAAATGACATAGGTAGTGAAATGTCCCAATAGATTCCTGTGTGCCATAGAAATTCCCATCCATGTGTAATATCATCTTGGTTTCCATTTTCCATTCGTTGGATTGGTCCCATAAGGACCCATGCAGCGGTTCAGACCCATAATATACCTACATAAATTATTATTTATTCCCTTTAGTATAATCACTTAAGATTTTAGAGCATCAGTTGCTATTATTGCAACTTACCATAAGACTAATAACAACCACTTACACCACCACCACCACCATTACCATTTATAACTTATTTATGTACAAATTGTTCTATTTCTAACAGAGCACCTGCCATCTAATCTCTTCACCACCCTTGGTTGACTGGTAGAGAATGCCTAAGGCATTAAGTCCGCCTTTGTACTTTTTTAAGTAAAATATTGCAAAGCCAAAACTAGAAAAACTACCATTCCATTCCTCATGAGTAAACTCCATAACTGCCTGTCGTTAGTACTTTCAAATATTTTATGTACGTTAAAAACAGTGATGAAGTCCAGTGTTATTAGACGAGTTAATTCTCGAAAAAAAAAAGTAGAAAAAAAGTTACCATCTGCCTCGTTGGTTTAGTGGTCGCAAGCGCTACTGCTGAGCTGTTCTGGGTTTGATATCCAGGTCAGACAGTGTTTTTGGGTTTTTCTATCTGAAATTTCTCAGTAGCAGCCCGGAGGCTGGATTTATACCCGGTTGATGGCAATAGACTCGCCCCCTGTTGCATGGAACTTCAACATAACTGGCGAAATGTGGGTGTACTTAGGTACACCTCTGCCCAATCCTTCGGGGAAACAAGGCGTGATGTTATGATGTTATGTGTATATTTAGGTCTCATGCCTGTTTTCTGACGTTTGATTTAAAAGCAATTTTATCTTCGCTAACTGAGAGTTCAGAAAACTTCGATATTGAACCAATAGCATTAACGAATGGATAAATTCTGGTTAAATACCTTAGAAACTATAGACATCATCTTAAGTTGGTTATAGGATAAATATAGCTTGAAGGTGTTCTTCTGAAGGCGACCGCAACCGCAAACTGCATGAAATGAAATGAAATTAAATTGCTTATTCTGTAAATAGGATATCGGAATCACTTTTACACGTCATATAACATTTTTTTTAAGTTAGATGGAGTCGACATTTCCTATCTGACTACCCTTGAGAAGAAATGGCGAAACAAACTCAGGGGTCAAAGTCTCTTTTAAAGTCCAGATATAATCTTGGTCAAATCATGTGAGAACCATATAGATCCGTGTCTGAAATGGTCTTTTGAGGAAAGAACCACACAAATTTGAGTGGACCTGTCCAGTCAGTGCAAGCATTTGTCAGTAATCGTGGAGCTCAACTCAGGACTTAAGGATGGCATGGCAATGCAGAACAGCAACAGGCGGCAATATCGCCACCTACGGAAGCGTTTTCATAGAGGTCCTTATAAACTAGTCGTGAAGATTGTCTCGTTGGTCTAGTGGTTGAAAGCGCTACTGCTGAGCATGAGGTCCTGGGTTCGATTCTGAGGTCGGGCAAATGTTATTGGGTTTTTTCATGTGGAATTTCGCAATAGTAGCCTAGAGTCTGGATTTTTGCCCGGTCGATGGCAATAGGCTCGCCCCCTATTATATGGGACTTAAACATAGCTGGCGAAGTGTTGATGTTAAATTGTGTTGTTACCGTGTTATATGTGCTCGAAACGAGCGTTTTACAAGCAGCCAAATTGTACGGAAAGGGCCACTTTTTCACACTAGTGCAATTTACTTTTCAGTTTTTTTTTTTAATTTTTAACTCTGTCGTCAGTCCGACGTAGTTTTTATTATTTGAAAAAAGTTTTACAAATTAGTCAAGTACAGATTATCATTCATTTATAAAACCAATACTTCATTAAAAGAGTTATTAATATTATTCTAGATTTAGATTTAGATCAATAAATTAATTTTAAATATTCTATAAATATGTTTGGCTGAACGTATATTTTGCTCGTGCCTTTTTGCGGTACGACGTAGCAGCTATTTGCACATGCGCAGCAGTAGATATGCTGAGCGTGCATGTATTTAAAATAAGCCCGCCATTTTACAAATTTCTTGTTTAGTTCGGAGTCGATCTGTGTAAATCTTAATATTTTTTTTTATTTCATCGCACAATGCATACTAAAAAGTTGTATGATATACGTGCTTAAGATGATTTACGAGTCGTGTCGACTTATACGTATACACTCGCTCGTTTCGCTCGCTCGCCGTGAATAAAAATGCCACTCGCCGGAAATCACCTACTTTCCGCACTTGTAGCATAAATAACTAGGTATATATTTTAACATTGCTTATATCTCAGATCAGTTGATATTATGACCAGGAAAATAAACCACAGTGACTATCAGTAAGAGGTAGAAATACTAATTTTTGCATATTTAGGTACTAGTGTGATATTTCTGAAGATTTTGGTAGGGATATCTGTAATGGTTTTTGTGTTCTAGAAAATGAAAGTCTTTGGTTTATTTACATACATTTAATCATTGCCTATTATATCTATAGTATAGCGACTTAACGAGATGAAACCTTCATAGATTCTGGGAGCACAAAACATTTGACTAGAACAATATATATTATATAATATTTTTTTTATTTAGAAACATAAATAAAGGACAACGGTAAATATGACTAGAAATTTTAAGGGCTGCTACAGACAAATCAGAGACTTCAGATTTTAACATAATAAAATTTTATTTTATTTGAATGTGACACATACTTTGTAGCAACCCTAATTTTATATTCTAGTAACAACAATATTAGTACTTTTATATAAAAACAAAGCTATCCAATCGTTCCAAAAGAGCACATAATAGTTGTTTTTAATTCGGATTAAACCGGCAGAGAAACATGAAAGATTCATTAGATATGACTACTAGATATGCTATATAATAATGAGTAAGTGAATAATTTCATTCGATGTTATTAGAAATAGTATCTAAAGATTGAAAAGTTCTAGTAAACTTGAGCCTTAGAATAAAACGTGAATTTGAAATTGTTCCACTATTAAAGAGAAATATTTAAGAATTATTTCTATCATGAACACATACACACGTAAAATAAAAATTTATTTAATAAACCTCTGATCCACAAGCGAGAGTACTCGCATATTTTAGTTTAAACATTTCTCCAATTAGTTTTCAATGTGACCTCAAACGTTTAAAGTTCTCGTGAAATCTGGTCACAGAATCAAAACCTAGGTCGTTATCCATTGAGCTTTCGTTAACAGGTATCCGAGACGGTCTCAGTTGCGACTCGTCAATGGATCAAAGGCTGTAAGATATTGACACATAAAGGGGTCACGTACTCGGGCTTTCGAAGCTTCAAATAGCTTAGCTCCATCGCTGCGATAACTAAAGCGCCCGTGTGAGAGACCCTTAGAAGCCGTACCTCGTCACTTTATTATATCTATTTTTATCAATGGAATGTTAGACGGTTTGTCTGTGAAAATCTTCATCTCTCCACGTTTCTCATGGCGTACGAGGTGTGTTATGAACTTTTGTGCTTAGAAGCTAGTTCTGCCGAATATAAAGTTGCCGGGAGCGTTGGGGTCCTCGGTGGAGAAGTACTCCTTCCATAGCTCCTGAAACTCTTCCCAGGAAACGCTGCTTTTACCCTGGTGAAGAGAATGAAAAAATAAGCCGTTGCACATTATACATTTGTTACAAATTGTCTTTACATTTGCGCCCACTAAAAGCTATCAATTATGATTGATCAGAGATAAACAAAATAGTCTACAACTCCCACGTCTGTCTCAACCTTTTCTCAAGAAGATCTTTGGATATATAAGTAGGTACAGTAAGCCGCAGGTCAGTGGTAAGAGTACCAGTATAAGCTGGCCTTGCATTCTTTTGAAACTCCGTACTACGTATAGGCCAGCTCAAGGTTAAAGAGTTACCACCAAGCGACGTGCAGACTACTGTACCTACTTAACCAATACACGAAAAAAAAGAAAGTAGTTCAATACATTCCATCTAATCTACATTCAGATCAGCACACAACTGTAAACATATTGGAGTCTATTAATGATCAGTAAATAGTGGAATGAAAATTTCGTGGTTGACGTAAACCGGAGTCCCGCACCATTGGCCGAGTCAACAATTCACAGAATTTATGTCCCCAATTCATTCGATGGCAGCAATAATAAAATTGGAGCTTCATAAAGTCCAGACTATGCGAAAATGAATTACAAATGTACGCCTATTAAAAAAAACGTGTGAATATTTTATGGACGATTTGAATGGATATAGGGAAAACGATTGGAACTGAGTACTCAGTTTAATAAATCGTTGAACATTTTTCGTACTGGTATTGATTGTGAATTAATTTGTCCTTCAGATCCCAGGCTACCTATCTGTCAAATTTATATATAGGCGTTTTAAAAAAGTAACTGACGGACAGAAATACTTTCGCATTTATGTATACTATTAGGTAAGTATGGATTACTGGTAATAGATTATGGCTGACAAGACAGTGTCGTGCAAAACCTAGATAAATGAATAATGTAGGTATCTGGCTTATAAAATTGATCATTACGAAGGTTGATGAACGTTAACTCCATGAAAAAAAAAAACAGCCTTTAACAGAAAAAATTCATAAGAACGAATTTCTCGTAAAATAATATTTTCATGAACGTAAAACCAAGACTAAATTCTCGTGCCCAAGTCTAATAACGCTCCAAAAAAAATCTAGACTTTACTAAACATAATTCTAAGTATCAAAGAAGAGCTTAAACTAGAAATTATATAGAAGAATCACGCGAATATAGTACTTACTACAGCCAAAATAACGATAGTACCTAGATCCAAATTACTGCTTGGCCCTAACTCTTGGCAGTAATTTGCTATAAAAGGAAACTTATAGTTAATAATATCCGTAAAATCTAACAATTACCTTTAACGAATGGTACTTCATTTTAGCTTCCATTCTTAGGTCGATGGGGATAATAATGTTATGCTAAAGTAGTAAAGTTATGGGACGAAAAAAATAGTTATATCAATTGACAAAAGTAGGCCTCGAAAAATAATGTTTATTTTTTTAATAAAAATGGAGAAACGTTTGTTAATTATGTTTTCACTGTTATTTTAGTGGTTTTCTGAATACGTGGAACGTTCTTTGGTAAAGATTGAAAACATATTATTAAAATCAGAAGTGATCAGTGGTCGATCAGAATTAAATCGAATCCCTTTATGTCCATTCCCGTCATGTCGACTTTTGAGTTTTCTCGATTGTATTCCTGATCGGTGGGAGTCCCCCATGCTGCAAAGGTGGGTACGGCTTCATGTCATTATTTAATTTTGCTGTCAATACTAACATTAGTTTTTTAAGTGCATTGTTACTAACAATAAATACCTATGGATCTGGTCTGAAATAAATGTTTGTTTATTTATTCCTTTTACGTCCCGTCGAGCACATGATTTATAATATTTCTACAGAAGTCTTTCAATTAAAAATAATGCAACGATTTACCGTTTGAATCCATATCTTCATCAAAAGACAATGTCTCTTTCAACTGTTTTACCTAAAATGTCTCATGGACTCTTACCTTATGTGATGAGGAGGAATGCAACTAGTCACATCTAAAAGAACAATGAATATAAATGTAGATGAATGATGATGATGATGTATTTAACAGCAGTGATAGCCTAGGGTGTGACCGCCGGACTGCCAAGTCACAGATCTCGAGTTTGAACCCAAGGCACGCACCTCTGACTTTTCTGATTCATGTGTTTATTGAATAATTATTACCTGCTTAAAAATCGGTGAAGGAAAACATCGTGTGGAAACATCATGTCTGGGAGATTTTTTCGACGGCATGTGAAGCCAAGTCAGAGGCCCATGGACGGCATAAAAACTCTGACACCAGGTTAGCCACTAACCACACAAAACAAAAAGAATGTAGATGAAAGGAGGAGGAAGGCCAGAGAAAAGACAGATGATTGTGTGAGAAATGATAGTAAAGAAAAGTGAGTGAATGATAGCGTGACGGTTGAAAGATGGAATGGAAGAAAGAAAACGTGTTGCGCCGACCGACCCAATGTAGCATGGGACAGGGGCAGGAAGATGACGATCTCAATGACACTTACCTTAGCCATCTTAGTGAAGGCGACCTTACACTCCTGAGGGTCGATGCCGTAGGAAGAGCAGACAGTGGTGAATTCATCGCTGTCAATAGTGCCATCAGCGCTGGCATCCTCCAGTTGGAACATGAACTGGGCGTACAGCTGCTGCCACTGGAGAGCAGCTGAAGGGTTCTGAGCATAATCGTTCCACATGGACGTCCATTCTTCCACGGAGACCTGGAGGATTAAAATATTAGGATGGTTGATTGTCTAGCGTTGTTATTACGCGTACAGTTAGCCTTAGAAAGATGTATATCGACAAGAATTCATTTTTTTTGCAGAATTTCTTCGTTCATGTCCAGGATTGGTGCGTGAAGAGAACAGTGTAGTGACAGTGTAGTTAAAGAACTCGCTGATAAGATGTATGCTACCAAGACCTACAAACGATGCATAGATGATAGCAGTGTAAATGTATTGGTGTTGATATTGTATTGTGTGCGTATTTTATTGTGCAAGAGAAGAAAGGCATAAGTTTATGTATGTGTGTATTGTGTGTTTGGGTTATTGTAAACTCGCCATAATGAAAATTTGCCACAAGTAAAAATTATAGTAAACTCGCCACAGTCTTATCTGTCTCACGAAAACTTGCCACAGCTTTAAAAGTGGGTCCATATCCATAATATTTTCACTCATACTCAGAAAGAAACATTTACCAATAGAATGATTAAAGGTCGTTTCACTGATTTTTGTCTTAAATGAATGAAATTCAGGTCAGTGTCGTCTTGGGGGCACTATGAAAAAAATACTTAGAAAAATTTCGCAACCAATTTTGAGGTAGCCCTCGCCGGCCGCTGCCGCGGCACCGCTCGCTTCGCTCGCTCGGCTCGCGCGTAGTTGGTCACAGCTCGAACCTAACCTAACCTATCGCAAAATTAATGTATATAATACTGATTATTATGAATAAAAAGAAATCTCGTTTTGCTGTCGGTACATTCAAAACAAGTTTGACGTACCTGTGACGAGTTTACTATACCTGTTGTGAATTATTTTGTCACTGTGGCAAGTTAACCAATATTTTTAAATGTGGCGAATTTTCGCTGTGGTGAGTTTACAATAACCGGTGTGTTTATTGTGCCATTTTATTGTTTAACTTATTATTTTTAATTATGCGTTTTTATGGCTCATATCAATATTTCAAAATTCAATATTTCATATTATTTTCAATATTTTGTCTGCAATATTTTTTTAAATTTATTTACATACATATACTCAGGCATTCTTCCCATGGGGGTAGGCAGAAACCACAGAACGCCACCTGTTTCGATCCTTACATACTCTCTTTGTCTCGTTCACGTTCATACATCACAGGAGCAATTCCCGTATTTTTAAGAACGGTCACATTCTAATCTCATTTGATTATCGCTAAGATAAGATTGCGACTAGATTTTGATCATTTTCAATTAAGGGAATTGGCTTTCTGGTCATACACGCACGCCGGTTGCGAGTATGACCTATTTTAATTTTTGAATCGTTTTTGGTTTTTACCTTTTTGTTGCGGACGCTTTTAACGTGCACGTCTTTCTATATTGTTCTCACATACTTAATTTCAACATGAATGATGTAACTAGTATTTTGTAACAATATTTTGATTAAAAAGAGTGTCCGTGGAGTTTCTTGCCCGTTCTTCTCCATAGAGATCTACGCTTTGGAATGGGCAACTAGCTTCAACTTTCTAACTGACGGACTCTTTGACAATTCAAAAATGCCTGTAATTGGTTTATTTGAAATAAATGCTTTGAGTTTGAGTTTACGCACCTGTCCTTTCTGAAGAACATCACCAATAAGGAAGTCTTCCATTTAGTTATTTATTTAATTGTCTACAATCTTTTTTTCATAACATTCTATCAATATGTAGTCACAAAACATATTACACATTAAGTACTTGATTACTCGTTGATACGGTATTATGGAACTCAAATTGTAGACAATCAAATTGATTCTTGCCGATTCTTATCATCTTTTTGAGGCTGACTGTGCCTGTGTGGTGTTTCCCTAAAGATACCACCTAAAACATTAATTTACACGGTTCTCATACAACGGAATTGTATGGAATTTGTCTCTTCTCAGAGTAGGCTAAGAAATGCAAACCTCATCTTGTGTTTTTTTTTTTTTAAATACGTGTCAGCGTTATTTTTAACCAATTTACAAAATAAATTGATTATAATTTATTGAGAATCACGAACTCATGTAGCTCTTTTTAATGGATGGGCATAATTTTTGATATGGGTAACATAATCGGGCTATAATGTTCTCACTGTTGGGTCTCACGGAGGAGCAAGTACGGCCTTTTTTTCACAGAGAGGATACGAGAACAAAGAGGCTGTACCTACTTACTGCTGGTTACGATTTGGGTAAGTTAGCATGAAAACTAATAGTTATAGGTACTTTATAATGGCATGTGTTAAACCGAGCCTCAAATAATTCCCATTATAGATTATCCCTCTTATAGATTATTGGGACGATTATTGAGGTCGGCTACCAGCTACCAATTCAGTTCTAACCTACACTAACCTATTAAAGGCCTAACCTACTTTCAGTGAAAGACAGATCGCTATTGATAGGAGACAGTAAGATTCTATCTGGCATGATCCCATAATCTCTTATAGATTATTGGGACGTTAAAGCCATAGATAGATAGGTTTTTTTCTATCTCCAGTACGCCAAAACTGGTAATAGATAGGTTATTGGGTCCCCTACCTTAGTTACTGCGACCAACTGTGAAACAGGCCAGAAAGTGAAAAAGAGGCTATTTATCTTTAAAAAATGTGCATCAATAGAAGCCCAAAAAGTTTTTATAGGTTTATTAATTTTAAAAAGCGTACATCATTAGTGTTGGAATTATGTATAGAGTTTGGCCAACGAAAGCTGACCACGAATTATTTTCAAAAGTTTTAGTATGGCAATAAAAATATTGCCAAAAATATTATATCTCAGTGTTGGGACTTGTTTTTTCACTCCATAAAATTCGTTTATTTTGCTTCTTATAGCCGAAATATCAAAATTATCCAAATTGTCACACATCATAATGTACATCATTAGTGTTGGAATTATGTATAGAGTTTGGCCAACGAAAGCTGACCACGAATTATTTTGAAAAGTTTTAGTATGGCAATATTTTTATTGCACAAAATAAACGAATTTTATGGAGTGAAAAGACAAGTGCCAACACTGAGAGGCATGCGCAATGAGCTGAAGGAAGCAATTAAATTTACGGGATAAGGCTGTGCCAGAAGTTAAAAAATGCCAAGCTAGTTTCGTTTAGAGCTTAACTTTGGTACTGTTAATGATCATCCTCACGGCGAAATATTGTGACGCTAACTTACTTATCCACCATTGCGCGAATACATAATGGTGGTTTAACAGTTCCAAGTAAATATCAAGGGTAATAAGGTTATTATGGTCTAAGTATATACATATGAAATACTGATCTGAATATCGCATAATATGTCTTGAATAATAAATAGTATCAACTCCGTTTAAGCAGTGTATAGCCAGGGTTGACAGCTCTTGATTTTTTTTAATTCCCGCCTTTTTTCTTGGACAGCTTTCGTTGGTCCTCTATTACTCCTTGTAAACGTAAAAAGTTTATAAGTAATACAATATTATTGTTCTATTTAGTCTCTTTGTAAATGAAAACGGTCATGACAGCTATGACATGTGTGTCAACTTTCAGTGTCATAATAGTAATATATGAAAAAGATATTGTCCCGTCTCTATTGCCTTCCATGACGACGTGTAATGCCTGTTTGTCTCCGTATTAGAAAAGTAAATCTGTTTAAATCGCGCAATTAGTTAAATTTATTGCCCCTTGTCTAACAATTAGAAAGTAAGTAAGCTTTGAGAAGATCAGTTAGGTATATATTTCTCCTTTTTAATTACAAAGAAAAAAAACATGAGAAACCAAACCAACTCCTCATGTTTCGTAGCCGCTTCCCAAACTTCCTGAGCACGTTACCACTAAACCAATAAGTAGACTCGGTTGTGACAACAATTGATGGAATAAGTTCATGTGAACTTGGGAAACCCCTCGAGAGTTGAAAGGGTTAAGTCATTTGCAGACTTTCAGCGTTTTGTGGTCGAAACTTTTGGACTGTACCTACGTGAATTTGACTGAATTGTGCGATAGAAGGAAAATGGTTTATTTGTTTATGGGATTAGTTGTTATGTAATTAAGATGGCAAAAAATACGAAAAGACAGAAAATTAAGAAATGAAAATGTTATTCTGTTATAGGTACAATATTTTTTTTATCCATTACTAGGTGACCCGACATTGTCCTGTGCAAATTTAAGAATCCCTTAGAAAAAACGGACGTCTAATTTTGTCCCAATTTGAAAAAAAAATATCGGGAAACTTCCAATTTTTCTTTCCTTAAAAACCTAATACGGACTTATAGGAACCTTTTAAAACCAAAATCAGCTAAAACGGTCCACCCGTTCTCCCGATAGATGTAGAAAAATACGAAAATACTAAAAATAAATTAAATGAAAATATTATTCTGTTACACCTCGGGTAGGTACAAGCTTTTTTATCCATTATTACTTTGTCTAAACCATTCTAAAACGAGCTTTAAAGAAAATCATATCAACATTCAAAGTTCACTAAAATATTTGGACCTAAACTAGAAATTAATCAAAAGATCTCTGTACAATGTACATCACATTAATCTTCTCTCAAACTCACAAGATTTGTGAACACTGGAAGCTCTCATGATTAAACCGTTTCGGGCTTGGTCTATAAGCTCGAGAATTACCAGCTCGACAATGTACATACTTCATAATATATAATTATAACGACTAGCTTCTGCCTGCGACGACGTTCGTATGATCGTCGTAAGATACACAATATACTAACATAACAGCCACATAAATTTCTTCGGTCGCCGATCCACCGCGTCATATCTCATCGCTCACCCGCGCTTCGTATCTCATCGCTCGACCGCGCTTCGTATCTCATCGCTCGCCCGCGCTGTTACATCGTTTTCTCTTAGCATTCTTTTTGATGTTTGTCTTTTTACTCGCCTTCGAATTGAGCTACCAAATGCAGCGAATCAAGTAATGTTACCGTGGATTCATCAGTACACGATTCTTGACCCCCCTGCGTTGAAATTTTTCGTCGGTTATTAAAAAAAAAATCTGCTGTTTCTTACAAAAGTGCAATAAATACGCGGTGAAAATATATGGAGCAGCAACTTTTTTTTTTTTTTTTAATAACCGACGAAAAATTTTAACGCAGGGGGGTCAAGAATCGTGTTCTGATGAATCCACGGTAACTAGATTCACGTCGAAGTCCTTGCCTCTGCTTTATTATAGTACAGATATATGAAGCTATCAAACAAAGCTTAAATAATACCTATGTAATAACGAACTGACGTATGACGTCATTTAAAAAGCCGTGGGGGAGCTTGAACAATAAGTAAATTATTGAGCGAAATTCTAATAAAGGCCCACAATGGTAACAATGCTTGAAAAAATGGATGCGCAATTAAGCACGGTAGGTCATTTGGCTAACACCCAGCGCTGACGGGTTAATAAATGTGATTGAGTATAATTAGAATTTGTGTATACGTTTGTACTATACACATATAATTGGAACGGTACGCGTTCTAATTATGAATTGTAGGGGGAAACAGAAAACAAATAGCAGAAGCCCGATTCCTGTAATTAAAAACGTTTAAAATCTAGTCGTAATCTCATCTCGACGACAATCTAGTGTCAAAAAACGTGTCAAAACTGTAGAGAAATTATAGGTACTTTTGATATATTGAGACAGATCAGACTGTGAACGTTTTTAAAATTACGGGAATTGCACATCAGTTTGTAGCCGTATACGAACTCCTCTGGCCTTACAGACTTCTTTGGCGGGCTGTCACTAACGTCTATGTGTCAAGAGGTCTGACAGATTGACACATGGTATGAGCTCGCCAAGAGGCCCCGACCCGGGCAGTCGGGCACGTTGTTTTGTAAAATTTATGGTGAACAATATAAAAGTTTTGTCCTCAAGGGAAGCCCTTTCAATAACCTCACCCACAGCAAGTTTACTAGTGAACGTTTTACACAAAATCAAAAGCAAAAATAACTGATTTGCATAACCTTTTTTTTTTTTTTTGGATGGGAAATCATCAAATGATTTCTCCCGCTCTGGGCGGAGTGGGAGGGCGTGTCAGACTTTTACTGACTAAAACCCACCCGTGTTCCTTTTGTTGCCTGTGCCGGTTGCGTAACCTGAGAATCAATCTACGCAAGGCCATTGGGCCTTGAAAATATAGCAGCAGAAAATTTAATAAAGGGGCCCGTTATTTAGAAAATTATAGCTGCCTTTTGTCAGATGAGCCAATTCAGTTTTATTAGACATTGCTTCAAGTAATCTCTTGTACTGATAGTAAAATTTCGTTCGCACGATATATTGAAAATGTGAGAAGCGGTTTAACTAGATGGAAATGAAATTTCGTTTTCAAATTCCCCGAGGTACTAGACAGCTCAGGAAAAGGGCATAAAAGGTAAAGTTATCAACAAAAATGTCCAAGACCCGTTTGAATCATTGCCAAAAAATAAATAGACTAAGAAATCGTTAAGGAAAAATTGGCAAAAAAGTCAATCTTGCAGGAAAAACAATTTTAAGTTTTAAATTTCGTTCATTTCCTTGGGTATTGCTGTTTTCCATTTTTATGGGCTTAAATGTAAACTAGCAAAAAATAAACGAGCTGGAGGCTTCCCTTGGGTGTTTGATAAGAGCCGAGGAAACGTCAGCTACTTACAGGTAGGGGACAGCCGAGTACCAAATGCTGTGACTCTGTCTGTGTGTGTAAGTGTGTAGGTATTTTTAGATAGTGTTTTGTTTCTATTTCAATGGGGACGCTTACTGTCAAATTAGTTCCGTATAGATAGCGCTAAGCACTTGATACACACGTAGATAGAATACTGTAAAAGTTAGTCTTTGACAATTGTTGTAAACTGATTCTATCGAATGTAGTCGAATAATGCTTTTGAAAGGAATTGTAGAGTGACAGCTGGACACAGCCGTTTTGAACGACCTCAGTTGTTTCTTTGTTTTCAAAAGTTTGCATACGTAAAAGAGATGGAGGAAATATATTTCTGTCTCGTTTACTACTGGATCTAATAAGTGTTTGTCTTATTGTTATTACTTACTATTTAGTGACTTGCCTGTTGCTTGGTTTACGTTTCCACAATTACCTAAAGTTGCTAATGTGACTTATAGCCGATTGGCCACTTTTATGTCAACAATTTCCATTTTGATAAGTAACAAACACTCTGCGCTCTCTCGTCGCGAAGTTTCCAACAAGCAACCTCGTTGTCCCTGTCTATGTATTCGTGAAAAGTTACCTGTCCATCTTTATTGGAGTCGGCTCTCTTCCGAAGTCCATCCCAGATCTTGATCATGATCTCGTGTGTCTCTGTGTTCTTGGGGTCACCTGGTTTCCACCCCCGGAGGTGGCAGATTTTCTGTATAGAAAGTAGAATAATTAAAGAGATTACTTTGAGAATAGTGTGTATCTTTGGGCTGGCAAACACTGGTTAATTTCTTGCCTTGTGTACGAGTACATATTGATTACAAAAAACTATGATAATATTATTTTTTACTTTTTTTATACAGGGTTATTTTAAATTGGCTAGCTAAACTCCGCAAGCGATATATCAATAACTAAACACGATGAAATAATAAATAAAAAGATATGGTGTTTTTTTTTTGGAAGGTCAAAGACTGCTGTTAGTATTGTTACTTGAAGATGAGTTGAAATATCGATGTCCATCACGTCTGTGAAGTTACACAAAGAAAATCAGCTTTTTAAACACAAAAAATATCAAATTAATTAATTTTTTGTATTGTTATGTTTAGATATCGATACCCATCGCGCCTATGGAGTTTAGCTAGCCAATTCAAAATATATATCTCGGGACTCTGGGGTCCCGGAACTATGGGAGGCGTACGAGGGGCCTTAGACAATTTTGTGTTGCGGCACCAACCGACGATTATCCCTGTATCGTTATAATAATTTATTTCTAAATGACGACAAAAATTAAGCACTTTTTTTAGGTACCATCGCGGACATTTGCGATAAACCACTTTTCGACCTTATTGCTAAGGTAATAAGATTGAAAAGTGGTTCACCACAAATGTCCGCGATGGTACATATATAGCTTTCTACAACAGCATTACACAAGCTCACCTTATCCGAAACAAAAACAAGATTGATAATCACAACACTAACGCCATTAATTCTATCATAAACCTTAAATAAAAACGACTCGTGACGCTTCGATCCCAATCCCACATGTTTCCTCGAATGCCGATTGATTAATGTTGATCGAAAATACCAAGATGAATGATGTGAAAATGATTGCTATTAAGGTCGCTTCACTTTGGCTACCAATCAATATGTCAGTCTCCGTAATGGAACGCGAAATAATCGTTGATGTTCAAATTAGTATCGATTCTAATCAATCAGAGGTGGCCCCACTTAAAAACGTGAAAGGTATGGCGTAATAAGTTCAGCGGTCAGGTGCATATTGAAATATGAAAGAACGACCTAGTTTTTCGGAAGAATTCTAAAGTGAAACAAAATAAATCGCTTTCTAATGTTGATGATGATGTGGATGTGGTCAACGTTAGCCCGGATTTTATAAATAAAATTAAAACTCTAAAATAACAACATAAATATTATCACAAAGATAAGGAAAAAAGGTTTGAAACAAAAATATGTTCCATTATAGGAACTGTACACAGTCACGTTGTATGAGCGATAAAACCGTCCATTGTGTCACCCTATAAAAATTTCTACATTTCATCACGCCTGTAATCCCGAAGGGTTAGGCATAGGTGTACCTATAGTACACTCACATTCGCCAGTTATTTTTAAGTCCCATGTAAAAGGGGCGAGCCTATTGCCATGTATCGGACACAAATCCAGACTCCGGGCTGCTACTGAGAAATTCCAGATGAAAAAACCCACACACATTAATTACATCTAATCTACATCTTAAATCAATATGTTGTACATAATAAAGAGTATTCTATTTTATTCTAGTAGGTATTCCGTCTTTATGACACTAACTTTTCTAAGTCAAGGCTATTTTTATTTTTGCCCTTTCACTCCCTTCCTACTCTGTGTTAGTATTTTCTTGATAATTCCATGTCCGAATCATATCACATATTCAAAAAAAAAAAATCGAAAGAGGTCGTAGAGAAATTATGGAAGAATAAACTTGGTTAAACTACATCAAGCAATATGATTGCAATCCTGACTCCACACTGTTAATTTCACTAAAATAATAATAATACCAGCCTATTATTGTTCCACAGCTGGGACATAGGCCTCTTCACTGTGAGAGGGACTGGGCCATAATCCACCATGATCCATCTTCGAATTTTTGATTCTAGGAAATGCTGGTTTCCTCATAAAGTTTTCCTTCAGCGTTTTGAGAGCAGTGGTGATAAAACAGGTGACCAACGTGAAGTACCTACCAGGGTTTGAATCCACGATAACAACACACGTATGTGGCTCATTGGTAACGGCCCTGTTACCAATGAGCCATTACACTGTACTACCGGTTAAACTAACTCCCATATACTACCAACCTCACTAACAGATAGACCAACTGTCGGAAACCTGTGTGGTTTACTAGGCAATATCTTTGGTGCGGTCGAAACAACCCTATATGTCTATTGGCAATCGTGGAGCAATCGGAATCGATTGTCTACTATATTGGTGGAGGGAAATATATTTTGTACACAACGAATGATATGAGAATAAGGAAAGCGATGGTTGCTCTATCTTGAATTTAGTTGACTGAAAGATTTTTAGAAAAACTCATCTCTAAATTCTGGCTCGGAGACATCACTTTCATCTTAAGTTGTAGCCTCCAGCTTTGGAGCTTTTAAGGTACGACCAGTCGCGTATTTAAGATTGTAAAGGGTTGATTGTATATTTTAATTGTACACCACAGGGTGTCTTTAAAGGATCGCTTTTAGCGATAAGCCCGCCCTTTAATGTCACCCTATGTAAAATTTCTGCATTTATATCTGTAATTTATATGGTGTACATAATAAAGAGCCATTATCACCTGCCTAGCCTTTTCCCAACAATATTGCTACGATATCCCTTCACACGATACTTCACGATACGATTCTTCTACACGATATCCCTTGGTAAGACTGGTTGTCCGACTCTCGGGCTTCTGACGACCCGTAACGACTGTCAAAGATCAACAAATGACAGCCGGGACCAACGGCTTAACGTGCTTACCGAGGCACGGAGGAGTCTTGGTATGTAAAGATGGTCACCCATCCACGGACCAACCACGGCAAGCGTAGCTTAATCGGATCGGTCGACCCGAGCGGCTGTTATTAGTTAGCCACGAGCCCCTCCGTACATAATAAAGAGTATTCTATTTTAGATTTTATTGAAGCCAGATCTCCTATACGTGGAATAAAATTGATGTCTAATAGTTTTTGAATGGAGAAACTGTCAAAAATTTAAAATGAATTTGCAGAATGAGATACAATACTATGGGAGTTAACGCACATAGCGTTTTTTATACGCACGTTCCATCTAATTGCGTCCATGCGTCTTCTGCCGTGAAAAGGCAGCGCTAGTTGCGTTTGCAGCGCGTACCTATACGCGCGTAAAAAACGCCATGGGCCAGCTCTAAAAATTTGATCAAATTCGTCCCTAAAGAAATACTAATTACAAGATTAAATTAATAACTGACCTCTATAGCCAGTTCGAAATCTTTCCTCTCTATCGTGCCGCTCTGATTGACATCTGCAAAAGGGGAAAAGTTTTAACAAGGCCTATTAAAACTCCCTTTTTAAAACTCTTAAAGAAATATTCTTTTATAACTTTACCAAAGAAAACGTTGAACACATAAAGGAGCTTCTTCCGCCGGAATTCGGAGATGGACATGTTTTTAATCTGCAACAAAAAAAAATAGGATTAGCAAAGGACTGAGGCAGTTTGAGAGAAAAAGTAATTAAGAATTTTCAACTTTGCCCAATTACTGGTAGAACATCCAGACTAAGTTTGAATTTTTTTATTTTATTTCAAGTAAATACGGTTGTTTTTAAAACAGGACGTTGACAAGTCTCTCTATAGAGTACGACCACTTTGAAGTAAGCTGTACCTATTATTCTTGTAGTATTTTGTAGGTACCTAATACATTTAATACTTACAAAGAATACAATATAGTAGCTCATTGGCTATGGCATGATGTACGTAGTGTATGACAAGTGTCCTCCCTCGTGAATTTATAGCCAAAGGAACGTTTGAAATCTTTACCCAATAATAGTAATATGAAACATTGAAACAGATCCTGAATTTATTAACCTAATATTTGCATTAAATTTTCGGTCGGTTCTCAACCAATTAGAATTGAAAATACCTATATATAGCAATTAGAATACATTTACAAGTCGTCCATGTTCTGGTTACAACGTTGGATAGCTTCCAAGGGGTCCGACGCTATCCAATGGACCACGGAAGGCCATTATTTCGACCAATCAAACCACAACAACGTAATCAGCAATCCATTCTACGTTTATACAACATGTAAATGAAAAAGGTATTAGATAACCGTACCTAATATCAAGTGCAAGGATTGGTTAGATGATAATAAATTTAATATTCAGCAACATTTATTTATTAATAAATGTAACATTATTGCGGTAACCAAGCTTGAACGAAAATTCCTCGACTTATTCTGCGATGTTTATTACCCTGGATTACGCTCATGTGGTCACTACCCTAAGAATTGTTTCAAGCGAAAACGAATATTGACGAAATGAATATTTCGGTCGAAAACCGAAAATGAAGATGAAATTCGGTAGGACCCTAAAGTGAGTAGGTACCTACTACTGATATTGCAATTAAGCAGTCTGATTTTTCCAGTTTGATCATCATTGTCCTAGGGGAAAATAATCGGTTGGTAAATGATATTTTTTCAACAAATCATCGTCATCATAGTCATTTCAGCCGAGAGAAGAAAAGCCTGCTTGGGGGAGGCCTATGTCCACTGCTGGACATAGGCCTCCCCCAAGCACCACCACATCGACCGGTTCTGCGCTTCTCGCATCCAGCGGATTCCTGCAGGCTTCACCAGGCCATCGATCGGATTTTGATTAATATCAACCCAAAATAATTCAATTAATAATATCCCTATTCAATTCTCGTTTGAATAATCGCAAAAGCACTTTGGTTTAATTAAACGTCATTAATATTTAAACGATACGGAATACACAAATCATTTTATGATAAAAGACATGCAAATGTATGAAATATAACCTCCGGTTAATATTCAGAATAATAGCTGGTGTATGTGAATACATATACCAGCCAGACATTATCCTTGAATATTAACTGGAATTTAATATTATGTTAGCTTAAGAGTAATATTATACGTATTAGGTATTTTGTTATTAAACTAGCTTTTGCCCGTGGCTTTGAAAAATATCCCACGGGAAAGTATTACCGGGTTGAAAATTTGCGTGATCCCAAACATCCGAAAATATACAATGTGTCTCAGAAAGGTGTGGCGAAAATTAAGGGTGTGGTACAGACCGTCAAACTGAACAACTTTCTCCATGGGACCAACATCGAAATCGTAAAAGAAAAATTTGTCGTCTCGACCCAAATGTATGGAACGACTGATTTTTTACTGATACAAATTGACAGGGAAATTCGGCCTATTCATTGAAAGGGGATAAACTAGAGGTCATTAGTAACAAGTCCAGTTAACTAGGGGTCAAAACTGGATGGTCAATTTTCTGACTTGTTACCAAAAACAATTAATTATGAAAAACTATTCAACTAAATGATCACTCATTTTTCAGCTTTCAGAAAAGTATCAATTAAAGGTTTAGTGTAAGAGATGTGAGTGTCATTGTTGTGTATAATGACACTGACAGGTCTTGAACGCAGTTCAGATGTTTCAGTTTTATGTAGTTCACTTTTAGAACGATTTGCCTATAATACAGTGGTCATTCCAGCCGCCCAAGACGCGCTTGATACATCAACATCTAGCCTTTTCACAACCATGTTGGGGTCGGCTTCCAGTCTAACTCACTTGGTAAGACTGGTTGTCAGACTTGGGCTTCTGACTACTAGTAAAGACTGTCAAAGATCTATGAATGACAGTCGTTGGCCGGACTTACTTTCCGAGGCACGGAGGGGTCTCGATATTTAACAGATGGTCACCCACGAACCTTCGATTGAACGTGTGGCTGTAATTATTTAGCCACGAGCCTCTGCTGGGAATTGTTATTAAAAGTGGTAAATCAATGACGAAATCAACTATGCAAAAATATCAAACAAAGAAAATACAAAATGAATAGTAACCAACATTTATAATTATAAACTACCCTAATTTATGTTTAGTCGCGTGTTTCATAATCTAAAGTGATCCCTTTCGATCCAACGAATTATTGTTAAATAGAATGTTGATTTAGGATAGTTCTACTAAATAAATAATTGTATTGAATAATGAAACATGTTTTTGTGGGTATAATGAAATAAAACAAGACGTAGGTAGCTTTGGTTTTTATTTTGTTAAGTACAGTCGTAGAGCAAAAAATAAGGCAATTTTCAAAAACATTTTCACTATTGTCACTTTATTACAAGTTTTTATTTAACTTGCCTATTGTTAGTTAGTATATATGGATCAAATCTTGAAAGCTGAATTAAAACCATGTCCTCATAACCTACAGAAAAAATGTTTCATTCACGGTTCAAACCAAAACTGACCTAATTTATTTAATAATTTAATTATAACGGTTGTGTTATGACTGCCTCGTTAGCCTAGTGGTCGCAAGCGCTACTGCTGAGCATGAGGTCCTGGGTTCGATTCCCAGGTCGGGCAAAGTGTTATTGGGTTTTTCTTTCTAGAATTTCTCAGTAGCAGCCCGGAGTTTGGATTTGTGTCCGGTAGATGGCAATAGGCTCGCCCCCTATTACATGGGACTTAAACATAACTGGCGAAATGTGGGTGTTACTTTAATAGGTACACTTCTGCCTAACCCTTAGGGGAAACAAGGCGTGATGTTATGTTATATGTGTTATAACCAATTATAGTAGCTAAAATTATAAAAATAAAAGAGACAATTAAAACACATATTAAAATATACAAAAGAAACAAAGTAGAGTAAGATTTGAAGTGAAAACATAAGTAAAAGAAGGTTAACAGCCTTTTTTATAAATTACTCTCACAGTACTTCTGACATACCAATAAAATCTTCGTCCATCCATCCGCAAACAGATCGCCTGTTAGATTAGAAAAGGTGCTATATAGAGGTTGGCAATGAATAATATGGACGTGTTATACAGCAAAAGTTTATGTTTATGTAACATTATACAATTACATCTCAGCATTTCCAAGTGGCATTGTATAAAAAAATTTTTTGCAAAAAACAAATCTGTCATCGGTTTTAAGTATAAGTTGTGTAAAACTGTGTTAAGTATCATGTCCATTGTTAGGGATCTTGGTGTGCTGTTCGATAATAAAGTTTCCCTGAATCAACACCTTGAAAAAATTGTCAATAACTCCTTCAAGATGTATGATTTTGTTATGAGAGCATCCACCGAGTTCAAACGTCCCTCCACTTATCTTTATTTATATAAGACGTTGATACGCTCACAATTTGAATATGCAGTTCCAATCTGGAATCCGTTCTATCAAAAATACGTGGATGAGATAGAGAAGGTCCAGTGTAAATTTCTTCGCGCCATGTATTATAGATGCCACAAGACATATCCATCATACCAGAAATTACTAAAGAAATATAATTTGTTAACTTTAGAATCTAGACGTAAACTGCTTGAAGTCAATATACTGTTTAATATCGTCCACAATGACTTTGACTCCATTGAACTTACAAGTAAACTATGTTACGCGGTGCCCCGCACAGTCAACGTACGCAGTGTTCGTGCTGGAGCACTGTTTGCTGTGAACACTTGTCGCACTAACTCGGGATGACGGTGCCCTACTCGTCGAATGGTTGACACTTACAATAATAATTTTATAGACATCGATATTTTTATATGCTCTAAATCTAACTTTAAATGTAAAGTACTCAAAATTTTATCTGCGCAAACTAATTGTTAAGATTATAATAATAATAATAATTGTCTTGTCTAATTATTTTATTCTATTCCGTCATCATATAATTTCAAGTTTATTTTTTTTTATAATTAATTAATTGATAAATTAGATTTAAATGTAAGTGTATATAGCAATAATTTATGAGTCCCTCTATTCTATTTTATAATTTAATGTATAATTTAATTTAATGCATGTTTTTGCTTGTTTAATTTTTTTTTTATGTATCTTAATATTTTTAACAAACAATAATAATAATCTAATCTGTACCAGTAGGTACAGACCAGATTATTATTATTGTTTGTTAAAAATATTATTAAAAAGAAAAATAATATATAAATAATATATAATATTATTAAAATTAATATTATTATTAAAAATATTATTATTATTTGTTAAAAAGATTACCGGCAGTAAATGTCGCTGGATAAGCAAATATATAGTAATATATTTGCTTATCCAGCGACATTTACTGCTACGGTAATCTTTCTATCAATATGTGGATAATGCAATGGGCTGCAATATTGTAAACGCTCGTTTGAACCGTTACTTGTAGTAAATATGTGTATTGTAGCTGTTTATTGTCCCATTTAATAAAAATAAAATAAATTAAAAATAAAACATAATCTGGACGCACCCTTAGATACTCAAATTGCTTCCTTCAAGCTCATTTTATCCCTTCTTTTGAGTCTAATTCAACGTACACACGTTATCCTGAAAATCTAATCACGTAGATTTTCGCTGCATGATTACACCTGGCTCAGTACCATTAATTCAAAGCCGGAATTAACTCGGGGAGGGTAGAATTAACTACAGTCCTACCCGCATCAAAATGACTGACGGAGAAGAGACCCGCTGTTTAGATTTTGAGCTAACCAATAAAACCGTAATGAATGGAGTTCTGGAATAGAACGGACTTTGGGTACTTTTGATGCGAGAATGTCGGATGTTTTATGACAGACTAGAGTTAGAAAGAAAAAAAAGGAACCATAAATATTATTTGGACACAGTTCGTGAAACACAAAATACAAAGAACAAAATAAAAAGTGAAAATAAGCGACGCAAGAGGCGAGCGGCTAAGGCGGGAGGAAACGCCCGGGTGTCACCACTGTGTGGATCGCCCGGAGGACACGGTGGAGCATACGGTGGAAGTCTGCCCGGCTTGGGCGGGGCACCGCCGTGTCCTCGCGGAAGCGATCGGCGGCGGCGATCTCTCGCGTCCGGCCCTGGTCCAGGCCATGGTACGGAGCGAGAGTGCATGGGAAGCCATTACCTCCTTCTGCGAAGCAGTAATGCTCGTGAAGGAGGAGGCGGGACGCGTGAGGGAGAGGCAAGCTTTGCACCCTCACGCCCCTAGTCGCCGCAGGAGACGCCCTGGGCGTCGGGAATCGGCAGCCGATTCCCGGCCACCGTAGGCGCGGGCTTGCGGACGGCGAGCAATGGGTAGCTCGCCGTCCGGTAAGGACCAGGCCCGAGTCGACGGCGCGTCGTGTTCCACGCGCGCCTCAAAGAGATGTCAGCACTATTGACGGGGTCCGCTAGGGCCGATGCCAGCTAGGGTTGCGGGATGTTCGAAAGAGTTACCGTGGCCCCGGCACAGGCAACAGAAGGAACACGGGTGGGTTTTAGTCAGTAAAAGTCTGACACGCCCTCCCGCTCCGCCCAGAGCGGGAGAAGTCATTTGATGATTTCCCATCCACAAAAAAAAAAAAAAAAAAAAAAAAGAGGCGAGCGGCGAGTGAGTTAGCGACTTGTAATCCTTATTTTTCTTTCTTTAAACTTTATACTGGCTTTTTACCAATCATGTCGGGGTGATGTTCAGTTTGATATTTTAAATGTTTTATGATTGCACCAGAAACATGGTGTTTTAACTTTCATAAAGCCTAAAATTAAAAAAAAATGAAACACCATGACCTATTTTTAATATACATAGTTATGAACAAACACGTACGTAACAAATGTAGGTACCTTTACCATATCAATTACGGCCGAATTCTCAAACACCACTAAATTTTAATTCAAAATCAAAAGTCATTTATTCAATTATGGCTGAGTGAGAATCAGCACATTTTGAACGTCAACATTACATAAAACAGTCCCCCAAAAACGTCCGCCCTTCACCACTTCCTAGTGCTTAACTGGGAATAAGAAGTGGCGCAACGAACTCCCCAGTAACACAGCTGGTTGTTCAGTTAGAAAAACTTGATTCTATTCAATTTATAGGTACCTATGAAAAGTAAATAACATTCCATTACAATACAATGAAACAAATCATCAAGATAAATTATTCGCCATACGCCGTTAAGTCTAATGCGACGCTAATTGTAGTGACAGACAGACGTAAGAACGTCTTAAAGTGTCGTTTGAGAACTCGAGAGTAAGTTAAATTAACACTCTTGACATCTTCGGGAATTCGGTTTAAATAGCTAAATAATTCATACCTTAAAAGACTCACCAATTACTCAATCAATCAATTTCTCATCAATTTCTAATGATAACATAGTACCTAAGGTTCGGGAATCCTCCCAAGGTTCCTTTGATAGGGATTGGGACCATAAATTGCTCTAATGGAGGCCCAGAATTAGTGCCGTTGGGTCCTCAAATATGAGATGGGTCTTTCGTTAACTTTTGAAACGAAATTTATGTAAGTTCTAGATTATTAAAGAGCGTTTTAATGATCGTTCTAGTTGATTGCTATCTTAACAGACATTAATTTTAGAGTAAGGGTGCCTTTATAATGACTATGACGTGTCTGGCCAATATAATCGCTTCATGTTTATAAATATGAGTGAAGCTATGAATCAAACACATCCCTCGCTGCGCATAGCTTCGCTTATGGTGGTGTATTGCACTAACTAAAGTATAATAAATTACATTCAGAAATCTATCTAGGTAAATTTTTATGTTACGACATAAATATCCCTATGCATAATTATTTATTATTATGCCTAAGATATTAATTGATGAACCCCTGATGATTCACCCCTGTACATTATTATAAGCTTATTTTTTTCAATCATAGAAGCATGAGGAACAGGATGTAAAGTTCACTCATCCTCTATATAAAAGGGAGGACCCTCCTACCAGACGGGTGTTGTGTCTGGTGGGTTACTGCCCCACGGTTGATGTCGGCGCGTTGTATATACAACGTGTATCTGGATGTACAACATTAGATGAAAACAAGCACAGTACTAATCCATCGAAACATTTTAAAACACGAAGATTAGTGGTTAATGGAAAATTTAAAAATTGCAGTTTTCAAACAAAATAAATAGCAGAACCAACTGCATAAAAAGTAAACACGCTTTATCTACGAAAAGTCACTGACCAACGGTGCGGTGCGGGGCGTGGCGGCGGCGGTGCGGGGCGCAGGTAGGTAGTCGCAGGCACTTTAGTCGGAGAACAATACAAACGCAGAGAATAGAATGTTTTGCACAGATTCTTGACCTTACAATGTTTACCTATCATTATTACAGACTCGGATCTACATCAAGTTGAAAAATAAGAAAATGAAAAATAATTTCCTGTGGCTAAAGTATTCATTGGATTTGATTGATTTTTTGTATACCGGTAAAGAACATGATTCTCTTTACGTGGATTAAAGGAATGTCAATCATCCTGTTCAACCTTGTATACTAGTCGCGCGGTAACTCTGATTGCGCGATGTAGGATTTTACGTGACGTCAGTGTGACGCGTTTGCATGTGGCGATGTAGATATACACAATAAATACATATTTATTTATTACTTCTAATAGTAAATCTCTTCTTTTCGTACCTAAACGTTGTTTGAAACATTCTGGCTTTAACAAAGTCTACATAACCCCTCGAAAACCCCAAGGAATTATTTTATGCGAGCGTATACCAAACTATATTGTATACAGCAGCATTGGGACCCGTTAGAACAAAAGTTTACCAATGAATGTTTCCTGAACTTCTAAGGGCGCGTCCCTATTGGCTGTCCTAAGCGATATATTGGCGACACATGGGCTCTGTAATAACACGGATATTGATACCGCTTGCCTTTACGTGCCTATACAGCATGTATCCGAAATGTGTCACATTTGGGTCAAGTTGGTACCTATTGAAGTTTTGTATGGGGCAACTTATTATTTTTTTGCTATTACGATGTTGGTCCCGTGGAGAAAGTTGTTCAGTTTGTGGTCCCTTAAATATGACCACACATTTCTGAAACACGCTGTATAGACGAGGTTGTGTGACATAATGTCATGGTCAGATGGGTTACGTATGTCAGATTGTAATGGTAAGATAAAAAGGAACAAAATAATAGTAGATAATGGAACAACAAGTTAATTTTCCAACTGTTTAGCAACATGGGATTAATGTTTTATTGATAAGTATTTATGTCGTGGCCAAATCTTAGAATTGATCATTTCATGAAGTGTTCGACGGTTTCGTCAAATGGTTGTATTTCTTAAAATAGAACATCGACTGCTGGTCACATCATGATGTGGTCTGGCCAGATCATTGACTACTCAACGTTTGACGATATGAACAGTTAAACGCACGACTACTTCATGATGTGCCCAAACATTAGTGATCATATCGTACAATAGTTAGTTTATCCACCGGTAGAGGCGTTGATGTCACTTTGTTTTTGCTATGCATCTATTCCTGCTCCAATAATTCCTATTTTAAGTACCTAAAAATACTAAATAGCCAAGTAACTGTGACTAACTTGGATGTAGCGCTCGCTCGGCGCGCGGCTGGTCACGTTTCTGATCTAACATAACCCATTTGGTCGGGATGCCAATAGCGGCGTGAAATGCAAGTACTTTGCGATATGCCAGTCGTCAGCAAGTGAAATGGCCAGGCAGATCACGATATGGCAATTTCTACGATCGGACCACGACAGATACCCTACATTAATTATATGGCCAAACGTCGACTGACATATCATTAAACGTTGACGTTTAAACGATATGGCCAAATGTAGCTGGCCATTTCATGAAACAAAACCATTTCATGAAATGACCGACCACTTTATGAAATGATCAATTCTAACATCTGGACATTTACATTTACTATTACTATTAAATCAGTACATGATTCTACTCCTTCCAGGTCCTTTAGTCGGTTATTAAAAAACGTCTGCTATTTCATAAAAAAAGTTTAATGTATGGAACGGCAGATTTTTTTTTTGCAAGTCGATGACCACGATGATGACACCGTGTATCCGTGTTTCCAAAGTTTGGTCATTAAAGTCAGTAAATTAAATGATAATTTTACTATAACTACTAACAAATGACTTGAAAAAAAAATCTAGTGACTCTATACCATATAATATTAGGTTGGGGAAAAAGTCTTTTCGCATTATAGTATGTATGACCTTGTAATAAAATCTCTTTGGCTATACTATTTGTATCTGGCTGGTTTTGGTATCATTGAAAGTTTAAATTTTAAAGAACATAATTCCAAATTCAAATTAGGAAAATGTGTGATTTTCATTTGTTTTTCGTACTGTCAAGATGAGTGAATCTAATGAAGAAATTCGATACATTTTAAAATTTTACTACAAAAAAGGTAAAAATGCAACGCAAGCCGCGAAAAAAATTTGCGATGTTTATGGACCTGGTGCAGTGTCTGTGAGAGTAGCACAAATTTGGTTTAAGCGTTTTCAATCCGGAAATTTTGATGTCAAAGATGCACGTCGCTCTGGTCGCCCTATTACGGATAAAATGGATGCCATTTTTGAAAAAGTGGAGCAAGATCGGCATATCAGTAGTTACGACGTAGCTGAAGAACTGGGAATTGACCACAAAACAGTTTTGGCGCATTTGAAAAAAACTGGGTACACAAAAAAGCTCGATATTTGGGTACCTCACGAGCTCGCTGAAAGAAACCTAATGAACCGTGTACTCATTTGTGATTCTTTATTACGACGTAATGAAACCGAATCATTTTTATAGAAGCTGATAACTGGTAATGAAAAGTGGATCACGTACGACAAGAACGTGCGAAAAAGGTCGTGGTCAAAGGCCGGTCAGGCTTCACAGACTGTGGCGAAACCCGGGTTAACTCGCAACAAGATGATGCTATGTGTGTGGTGGGATTGGAAGGGCATTATTCATTATGAGCTGTTACCACCAGGCAGGACCATCGATTCTGAACTCTACTGCGAACAACTGATGAGATTGAAGCAAGAAGTTGAGAGAAAGCGGCCGGAATTAATCAACAGAAGGGGTGTGGTTTTAAATCATGATAACGCTAGACCTCACACATCTTTAGCCACTCAGCAAAAATGAAGAGAGTTTGGCTGGGAGGTGTTAATGCATCCGCCGTATAGTCCTGACCTTGCACCTTCAGATTTCCACCTGTTTCGGTCTCTTCAGAATTCTTTAGGCGGTGTCAGGCTAACATCACGAGAGGACTGCCAAAACCACTTGTCGCGGTATTTTGATCAGAAGTCCCAAAATTTCTATAGCAATGGGATCATGTCCCTACCTACAAGATGGCAAAAAGTTATCGAACAAAATGGTAGCTACATACTTTAGTTAAATGTGAATAAACTACCTATATTAAAAAATGTTTTGAATTTTCTTAAAAAATGCGAAGAAACTTTTTCCCCTACCTATTATATTGGAGAGCAAAAAGGAAAGATTTTTGTTCAAATACTTAATAAATAAGATTACACGACCTAAAACTCAATCGTTGCCGTATAAGAACCGCGAAGACATATAAATCTAAAACTAACTTAAGACAAAATTCTCCGAGAAAAGGAAGCTAAAAGCCTCATGTAAGACTATCTAGTAAAAGTTTATTTGGGCCAGGTCTTCGCCTGCTATAACTCTGCCTTTCCGGATTCATTTTTTATTTTTTTATTCTTTGTTATCAAAAGGAGGTTTTTATCCACACAAATATAACAACCCCATCGTGCCGTTTTAACAATTGAACTTTAATTGAAGGAACTACATACTATGTAACAGAAATAGAATCATTGACTAGTACTGACTAGTCATCTTCATCAGGCCACACAACCTCTGCAATTGCCGATCTAGGTTTTGCAATATGTTTTGAACTAGCCCTACGTCCAAAATGTTCAATTTGAATTTTCTAATCCCTTTCATTCTTGCTCTTAACACACTCCATCAACAAATGTTGCACATCTTCAATTTTGTTTTTTCACAGTTAGGTGATACGACCTTTCGTCTTCTGGATTTTGGTGTTCAAAAATGTTCTATTACTTAAGGCCGGCCACATACAGTCGGAATTCCGATTCGAAAGCAGCATTCATAATTATAATCAATCTAGTTCTCCGTTCAGAATTTTCTCCGATTCGAAATTCCGCATGGTAGTCTGTGCGTGATTTTGTACGGATTTGCTTGCTTCGAATTTCTGAATCGGTATTTTAAAACGGAATTCCGTTACGGAATTTCAACTGTATGAGGCCGGCCTTAGTGGTGATTTTCGAGGATGGTCAAAATGGCTTCAAGACATAGTTCATGAAAAAAAGCCAGTCTACCTATAGAAGCCCAGCTTTTCTAAGCTTAACGTAAGTAGTTTTCAAAAGAATATTTTTGTTTTATTTTATTAGATATGATGATGATGATATTTATAAATTTTCTTTTGTGATAATGTATACAAATATGCTAATTGCATTCCTATAATTTAGATATATGCGAGACCTATAATTATAGCAAAGACTATGGGTTATTAATGCTTTGTATGTGTTTATTTGTATATTTTTCAAACTTCTTGCACACGACAGGCAAAACAAAATTTGGAAACTTTCTTGTATTATGTAGGTACTACGAGTATAACTAACATTCTAGAATGTGTGCAGAAATGATAAATATTTTTCATAAAAGACTTCACGTCAGCCGTACGAGTAAGATGAAATTCAAATATTTTACAAAGAAAAATATTTGAAGAAGATTCTAGTTTGAGAGCAGTCGAATATTTCGTTACACATTTTTTATGTACTTAGTACTTAGATACGAATGGATATCATGTTTAGACATGATAAGATAAAACATATCCGACATTGGTACGTCCACTTCATTCATTCATCATTGAGGAACAAATACTGGACCTCCTTTGACATTTTCTACCATAGGGCTCCCACACAAAACTGCGATGCGATGCGAATTCTCAGTTTTGTGTGGGACTTATACATTACTTTTTATAAGAAAATCTTACTTCATAAGATTTTGTGTTTTACGTCATAAATTACCATACATTCGTAAACTCATGCCTTCTTCCCATGAGGGTAGGCAGAAACTACAGAACGTCACCTGCTACGATCCTTACATACTCCTTTTGCTTCGTTTACGTTCTCTCTTAACTGCCAGGGCTTATTTTTAATCTTATATTTTGAATTTGTTTTTAGTTATTTATTTTTTACATTGTTCTCACATAAAGAAGCAACAAGAACAATGTACTCAGGATTTTGTAATAATTTTGATTTAAAAGAACACCATGGAGTTTCTTGCCCATTCTTCTCCACAGAGATCTAAGTTTTGGAATGGGCGACTAGCTTCAATTCTGACTAACTGACCGACTCTTTGACAATTCAAAAGTGCCTGTAATTGGTTTAACTGAAATAAACGCTTTGAGTTTGAATTTGACTCACGCCGGTTGCGAGTACTACGCACCTGACCATTCTGAAGAACATCACCAATAAGGTCACTAGGGGTACCCCTCCTGACGTTTTCATTCACATAACTATCTCGGTAGTTAAACCACACATTACACGATCCGAAGATACACAATTACATATACACCCAAACACCCCACAAGTCTAATTGCATATTCCGCCATTATCATCTTCTCTGATTATTATCACTACCCAAATACATGAAGCGAGGTTAATAAGCTCTTATCTTTATGTATAACAATGAATAATTCACAATTTGCCAATCCCCAGACGATGGTGATGTTAAATTTATGGTTCTCTGTAATTCGCTGGAATGAAGATTTATGTCCGTGTATTACTTACTTACTTGTGGCTAAATAATAATAATTATTTGTTATTTTATTAAATAAAAACGTTTACAAAAAGTGTACATTTAGCCAACTGTAGTAAATTTCCTACACAATTATAGTACATAATAATAAACTAAAGCTAAAACCGTACTTCCGGGATTGTCCTGATAGCCGTGGAATACCTCTCCACTCCTCATAAGCACCTCAGGACATGTTGCCTCCTTGTCCCTACGACACTATGTGCTAGCGACCGTTTTCGGGCGCCCATTATTGAGTGTGCAAGTCACCCCCTGCCATTTTATCCATGTATTTATCAAACATTGATCAGGCAGGGGACATAGTCCTTCCATAGTTCTAGGTAACCAGTCCACTTTAGCCATTCAAACCCATAGTACAACATCTTTGTTTTCATATCCTGCAATAGTCCTACACCAACCGGGGGTTGTCCTTGGGTGCACTTGCATAGTGCATACTGGGATAATCGTCGGTTGGTGCCTCATATAACTAAAAACGTGTAAGGGGCCTCTGCGAGTTGGCTTCGGCCCCTCGTATGCCTTCCAAAGGTCCGGGACCCCAGGGTTCCGAAATATGTCAGACCAACTAAAGCTAAAAGATTGTTATTACAGGTGCAAGTAATGATGGTTCGGGATTAGAATGTTAGGTAGCAACCCGCCCGATCTAGGTTTATTCAAATAACAGCCGCACGGGTCGATTGATCAGGTTAAGCTACGCTTGCCGCGATTGGTCCGTGGATGGGTGACCATCTTGACATACCAAGACCCCTCCGTGTCTCGGAAGGCACGTTAAGCCGTTGGTCCCAGCTGTCTTTTGTGGATCTTTGGCAGTCGTTACGGGTCGTCAGAAGCCCGAAAGTCTGACAACCAGTCTTACCAAGGTGTATCGTATTACCCAGTAACTAGGTTGTGGAGGTCAGATAGGCAGTCGCTCCATGTAAAATACTGGTAATCAGCTGCATCCGGTTAGACTGGAAGCCGATCCCAACATAGTTGGGGAAAGGCTAGGCAGATGATGCTGTGTTAAGGCCCTATAATGTTATTCGATGATGTTCGTTTGTTTTTTTTTTTAATGAAGGTTTAAAGAACTGCTATCCAGTTTTATGTTTTTTCTGTAGGTCTTCAATTCTTCATACACCATTATCGTTCAATAATAAAATTATAAATCAGTATCTTATACAAGACTAGAGATGCGCTCTTGCTTCACACGGATATTTCGTCAATACATTGAGATTTTTGTGCTATAACTAAGTATATAATATAGAAGAACAACGCGGCTATGCAGACAGACATGATAAGCGACTTTAATTTATAATATGTATAAAAGATCAGCAAAAAATAAAACCATACATACATATTAATTCTAACGTTTGCCTTTGTGATCTATTTAGAGAGTTAAGCTCGTCTCGGCTGAAATAGGTCCGATATTAGGTCAGTTCCAAGTTCTGCGCTACCAATAGCTGGACCAGAAAAAACTTGCAGTCTTTTATAATAATATATTTAATAAGGCACCAAGTCCCAATATACAAACACGGACATCAAATTCAATCAACACAATAAATCATTAAAATTTAATACAATCACCAAATAAAATACATTGAAACTGAAGTCATTAAAATAAAATTTCTAGTCATTAAAAAAAAAAAAACAAAATCTTTATCGTCGGTTGGCACTCCGATGGACTTCGAACCAATATCTGTGGATCGGACTGTTCCAATCCTCACCAATGACCCTCAACAGTTGATTAGTCGATTTTATTAAACTGTTGGAAAACGATGCTATGCGCGATCTAACAACGGCATAAAAGTCCGGCACTCTCGCTTCAGCGAACATGCTCGACGCACTGCAGTACCGCAGAAGTTTCATTATGATGCGGTAGGCGCCATTGTACTGCACACGCATGGTACTTATTGTCGACCTTAAAAATGTCCACAGCTGGCATGTGTAAAAACAGAGGCAATAGGCACGGAACAAGGTCGTTTTAACACACGTGCTACAAAGGGAAAATCTGCACGCAAGCATATTGCACCGTACCGAGAGCGCAAGTCTTTCCCGTTCTATGTCAGCAACATCTTCTGTTTCCTACAAAAGTTAAATACCTATGTGGTCAAAATCTAAGGAACCACAATTTTTTTACGAGGAAAAATTTCGACGCCCCTACGTTAAAATTCCAAAATCCGGATTTTTTTTTGGAATCCAGCCTATTTTTAACAACATACTTTATTGTGAGTTACATTGGAAAAGTTCAAATAACTTCAACTCAAATCCATTACAATACAAAACAAAACACGACAAAAATATACAAATTCACGACAATCACGCACCCCTAATAAAATATAAAAAAACATCCCTAAAACTCGTCTCGTGACTGTCGATATTAAAATAAATGAACGAAACAAAAGCACACAGAATTTACCTCTCGCATGTATAGAACGAAAGTCGAACCGAGACCGTATCAAATATTTACATAAGAAATTACACGTTCTTTGGAATACGTGAAAATTCCCGCGGAAATGGTAGGGTTAGCGAAATGGGTTTGCGGTTTCGCAATTTGAATTTTGAATTGTTGGGTAGCTAGTTTGAAGACAATGGACGTAATGTTGACATTACTAGAAGTTTCATTCATTGTGTGCGGATATGCGGGTATGTGGTAGTGTAATATGTGTGTGTGAGGGGGGTGTGTGTGGGTGTGTTTATAGAAACCCTCATTTGGATGTGTGTGAGTGAGTAAGCAATGCATGTTTTGCGGCTATAGATTAAAATCAAATATAATATTTTTTTTAAGTAGGTACAAATGGTTCTACCTACTTAAATAAATATTTTGTTCCTTTTAATTTAAATAAACCAACAAACTGTTGGTCGAACGTGAGAAAATATCTTCAAAGATGATTATGAAATAGTTCAGAATTTATTCCTGAAGAGGATTAATTCGCAGATACTGGGTTCCGTAGCATAATTTTACTTAAGAAAATTTATTTCAGTAAGCTTATTATTTTTAGTGCTTAAGCTTATTATTTTTAGTGCTTAATTATATATTTTTAGAAATCCTTGAGTTTAACATTAAAGTGTTATCTGCCAGTTTTAGATTCACGAGAATCACGATATATTACAGAACGAGTTTTTGAGAAACGGAGAAATGTAATGCAGCCGTGAAAGTACCTACTTTTTCATAAATATAAACAACTTTTACTTGGATTAAACCTAAAAAGAACAAAAATGAAAACATATATTTCATACCACGAGCACTATTGAAGTTTATGTCATTATATTGGTACTTTAGAGGAGACTATGACTTTATATTAAATGTCATTATACAGTACTTTAGAGGAGACTATGACTTTATATTATGTCACTATACAGTACTTTAGAGGAGACTATGACTTTATATTATATGTCATTATAGGTACTTTAGATGAGACTATGACTTTATATTATACGTCATTATACAGTACTTTAGAGGAGACTATGACTTTATATTATGTCATTATACAGTACTTTAGAGGAGACTATGACTTTATATTATGTCATAATACAGTACTAGAGGAGACTATGACTTTATATTATGTCATTATACAGTACTTTAGAGGAGACTATGACTTTATATTATGTCATTATACAGTACTTTAGAGGAGACTATGACTTTATATTAAATGTCATTATACAGTACTTTAGAGGAGACTATGACTTTATATTATGTCATAATACAGTACTTTAGAGGAGACTATGACTTTATATTAAATGTCATTATACAGTACTTTAGAGGAGACTATGACTTTATATTATGTCATTATACAGTACTTTAGAGGAGACTATGACTTTATATTATATGTCATTATAGGTACTTTAGAGGAGACTATGACTTTATATTATATGTCATTATACAGTACTTTAGAGGAGACTATGACTTTATATTATGTCATTATATAGTACTTTAGAGGAGACTATGACTTTATATTATGTCATTATACAGTACTTTAGAGGAGACTATGACTTTATATTATATGTCATTATAGGTACTTTAGAGGAGACTATGACTTTATATTATATGTCATTATACAGTACTTTAGAGGAGACTATGACTTTATATTATGTCATTATAGGTACTTTACTAGCTAGGAGAGCTGTGTCATCCACATGATTATGGATATAGTACTTTGAGTAAAACTGTATGTACTTCAATCCTTTGTTTGAGTAATATACTATCATTTCAGAGGTGTTGGATGTGTTTAAAGAAAAAGCAAAATACTTTTACTGGCAACATTTTTCAAAGTCGATCCTATCGTGAAAGTGTTCATATCCATAAGTACTTTTAGCCCCTGGAAGGGTGCTAATGAATTTAAAGTCAGCCGGTAAGTACTATGTCCCTGACTACCCTCCGGGACCGGCGAATATTTACGATTCCATTTCGCAGGATTTATAGAAATAAATTAATTATTTGGAGAAAGCGGGGACCGTGACTTTTTGGATCCATCACATTTATTATGCGCACGACCAAAGTATGGAACTCTCTGCCAGCGTCTGTGTTCCCTTCCACGTAACCCGTCAGCCTTCAAAGCAAGAGTGAACAGGCATCTTCTGAGCTTGCTGGTTCCATGGTAGACTTTATCCATAGTTTTCCACCAGGCAAGATCGAGGTCAAGAGCAGGCCCATTTAACAATAAAAAGCTTCAAATGAACGTAATATCTATCCTAATACTTAATATCTGTAGATAAAAAAACTGGTGTTAAGAGCTTTTATAACGTACGTCATTTCACACAAACTTTCAATTCCTTCTTTTTCGAAATGAATGAACCGATTTTAATGAAACTTCATACGCATAAACAGGATACATAAGTCTAATTGAGAACATTTTCGAAAAATAGTGTTACAGCTAAATTCGATTGATTTTAAATTTTCTATAGAAACAGAGATTTTCAATTATCTTGTTTTAAGTAAGACATTTCGAAAATATACTTAACTAACTTTTTAGACTATGTATCCTGCTTATGCATATGAAGTTTCATTAAAATCGGTTCATTCATTTCGAAAAACAAGGACTTGAAAGTTTGTATGAAATGTCGTAAACGTCGTAAACGCTCTTAAGCAGTTTCTGTCAAAAGAAGTCAGAAATGGTGCGTAGACTAAGTATTTTGTATTGTGTTTTTACAATACTACAATTAATCAACCATTATGATTCCCACTGCTGGGACACAGGCTTCCTGTCTGTGAGAAGGAGTGGACCGGTACGGAACTCACCACGCTAGCCCAGTACGGGTGGATGTCACCATATGTATTCCAATATTTTGATTCTAAGATAAGCCTGTTTCTATACGATAATTTCTTTCAATATTTATTTAAATCAAATCAAAAGTCATTTATTCAAATTAGGCTGTTATTCAGCACTTTATGAACGTCAAAATTACATAAAACAGTTCCCCAAAACGCCCGCCCTGAAAATGATGAAATAAATTACACAATGCATACAAAATGTTGTAGGTATTGTTAAACATTTTATCATCGATTATATTTATAATCGAGTCGTTTCGCTAACGAGATTTTCTGAACCCTCGCTTCAGGATTTAACGTATTTAGATGACAATGTTTATTTAATGTTTTCTCCTTGTTAGATGTGATTTGATGTTACACATTCGTTTTTATTTTGTGTACCTTTGAATTCTGGGTAACATTTTTTTAGAACGTTGGAATGTAGATTTTTCGGCTTAGGGGATAAACATTTTAACGTTTTGTGAACAAAACGTTTTTAAAAACACGATGAAAATATTTAGTCTCCTACTTATTAAGATGTAATAGCTCTTTGACATGTGAAATAGGTATGGGCACTTACACAACACAGACAACCGTAAACAGCCGAAGTTAGGCAGGTCCTGGCCGGGGGAGCGTGACGAACTGCACAAGTGCTCCAGCACCCCGGCCAAAAGTAGTTGAAAGAACATCGTGTTGTTTTCGTCAGTAAGAATCTGTCAGAGGTCCGTGGCCAAGTAATAACAGCCGCACGGGTCGATCGATCAGGACAAGCTACGCTTGCCTAGGTTGGTCTGTGGATGGGTGACTATCTTTACATACCGAGACCTCCCGTGCCTCTGAAAGCATGTTCAGCCATTGGTCCCGGCTGTCTTTCATGGATCTTTGAATTGTTATTTTGACGTTACGGGTCGTTAGAAGTTCGAAAGTCTGATAACCAGTCTTACCAAAGGGTATCGTGTTACCCAGTAACTGGATTGTGGAGGTCAGATAGGCCGTCGCTCCATGTAAAATACTGCTATTCAGCTGCATCTATTATACCGGAAGTCGACCCCAACACAGTTGCAAAAGGCTAGGCAGATGATGAGTCTGATACCCCCCTCCGCCCGCCCCAGGGTGGAGGACATCCATGAGGACTTCAAAAAAGGTTCCTGAGGTAACCTAATCGATTCCCGGCCCGCTGAATACAAAATATTGGCTTGAACTGAGACTTGTGATTTTGGTCCAACGATGATGCTCTAGTAGCAAAGGAAGTGCTGTATTTTAGCTTACTAAATCTAACAAAACTGAACGAATTGTATAAATATGTATTCTTAAGGAATTAAAAAAAAAACAAATATTTCACGTAAAAATGGTTTTCCACATAAACGGGACAGACAAAACAAATGTTATGATTAATAATAAGAAAATATTATTGTCCATGTTTCTAAATTATATGTAATTTTGATACTGGAACTTTTTTAATAACTTGATCATTATAATACCATATTTTGTTGGTGAATGTTTAATTTATTTGCACTAAGAACTTTTTACGACACCTACAAACAAATAAATGATTTTCATCTTTTTCAAAACCGAGATGGCTGACGCATAAACAAAATACGCAAAAAAGTAATTCAGCGAACTCCTTGAAATATCGTAACTCAACAAACTCAACACAACATAGCATCGAAGTACATAAGTAAGTAGATACTATCCAAAAAAGTTGTATTATCGCACCATTAATGCCAGGTGACGCAAGAACTCTTTGGAGGCAGAATAGCACGGGTATAATAAAAAAAAGTGATTTCAGAAGTATTTATGATAATATTTCGCTGAAGAGAGAGACGTATGAAAATTATTTTCTTTGTACCTATAATGGAAATAGAAATTATGTTTGTACATATGTGAAAAAATAAGGTATTTATAACCTGAAAAAATTATAAAGACAAGCTTGGTGAATGCTTTTGGATGGAAAACAATTAAAAAAACTTGTGGAAATGATTTTATGACAAAACATTGCAAGTTCATAATATTGTCACGTACAAATCTATAAAATATCTATTTTCTTCCAAGTATAATGAAACAAAAACTTATTTTTCTACCTATACTGTTTACAACTTACAACAATATATGTATTCATGGGCGGCCATGAACAAAAAGTAACTCGAGGCAAAATGTCGAACGCAAAAAGAAATTCTCACAAAGAAAATACTTAATGGCAGGTACTGCATAAAATATTTTGGTGCTGATATTGTAACAAACGACAAAGGAAAATAAGTTATGGTGGCACTCGCGAACGATGGATTAGCTATCAGAGGGGCAACTCCCGTATTTTTAACCCGTCAAATTAATGTTCGCCTACTAGAAGCCGTTTGCATGTAAGCGCTCAACGGTGTTTCACGATTATATTTATTGTCGTTTTGAGTGTATTTTTCTTACGAACCGATGGGGTTCATATGACATTTGAGAAGATTGAGTACGTATTATCTTTGGTACTGTCGAAGATCTTTGCCCAGCAGAAGCACATTAAAGGACGGAGAAAAAAAATGATTTGAAAAAAATCTTACTTCTCTCGTGTCACGCACATATTCCAATACCACACCATCCCTTGAGCACAGCTGTGATTTCCATTAATTAACACTCTCTTGGTTCTTTTCACACTGTTTGCATCAAAAGTACGATCGAAAGTTACACTGTTTAAACTTTTCTCTTGATCTTCACCACGAATTAGAATTGTATCATGATCAAACAACAGTCTTTATGACAACCCGTAACGACTGTCAAAGATCCACGATTGACAGCCGGGACCAACGGTATAGCGTGCTTTCCGAGGCACAGATGAGTCTCGGTATGTAAAGTTAGTCACCCATCCACGGATCAATCCCGGTAAGCGTTGCTTAACTTGATGGATCTACCCGTGCAGCTATTATTTTTTAGTCACGGGCTCCTCTGTTTTTCTCGGAAGTCTAACAGCTAGTCTTGCCAAGGCGTATCGTGTTACCCAGTAACTGGTTGTGGTCACATAGGTAGTCGCTCAATGTAAATTACTGGTATTCAGCTGCATCCGGTCAGACTGGAAGCCGACCCCAAAAATAATTTGGAAAAGGCTAGGCAGATTGAGTCCCTAAGTCACTGCAATCAGTACAGTCGGCTGATTGGCATCAGGAACAGGGTCCAAGATGCCGGCGGTCAGGGCTCTAGAGAGAGGAACCTCCTCACTATGCGTGCCGTGTCCAGGAGTACTGCTTTCTGGATCAAGCCCTTGACCCAGCCGCACAATGAGAGCCTCCTGAGGTGTTGGTCGAGGTTCTTCGCTATTAGGCCATTAACCGTAACGATTATCAGTACAATGATTGCAGAGCCCACGTCTCACATGTCGACAACCTCGTGTACTAAGTCAAGATACTTGATTTTTTTATCTTTCTCAGCTTTCACGAGATTCTCCTCATGAGGAACAGCGATATCAACAATCATTGCACGGCGGTCTCGTCGAGAGCGCCGTGCAATGATTATTTATTTTATTATTTATATATTTAAAAGTTAAAGAACAGAAAGACAGGTATGGATACAAAATTGAAAAAAGAAACGAGATGAAAACAAAAACTCGAAACGACTAATTTACGGTCCAGCTTGCTCGACTTCTTCTTTTGTTGAAAAGAAGGCTTTTTCAAATTAGACAATTAGATACCTAATTGTGTTGCGGTAATATTGTGAAAGAATGTATCCTTTTTTTTTTTTTTTTTTTTTGTGGATGGGAAATCATCAAATGACTTCTCCCGCTCTGGGCGGAGCGGGAGGGCGTGTCAGACTTTTACTGACTAAAACCCACCCGTGTTCCTTCTGTTGCCTGTGCCGGGGCCACGGTAACTCTTTCGAACATCCCGCAACCCTAGCTGGCATCGGCCCTAGCGGACCCCGTCAATAGTGCTGACATCTCTTTGAGGCGCGCGTGGAACACGACGCGCCGTCGACTCGGGCCTGGTCCTTACCGGACGGCGAGCTACCCATTGCTCGCCGTCCGCAAGCCCGCGCCTACGGTGGCCGGGAATCGGCTGCCGATTCCCGACGCCCAGGGCGTCTCCTGCGGCGACTAGGGGCGTGAGGGTGCAAAGCTTGCCTCTCCCTCACGCGTCCCGCCTCCTCCTTCACGAGCATTACTGCTTCGCAGAAGGAGGTAATGGCTTCCCATGCACTCTCGCTCCGTACCATGGCCTGGACCAGGGCCGGACGCGAGAGATCGCCGCCGCCGATCGCTTCCGCGAGGACACGGCGGTGCTCCGCCCAAGCCGGGCAGTCTTCCACCGTATGCTCCACCGTGTCCTCCGGGCGATCCACACAGTGGTGACACCCGGGCGTTTCCTCCCGCCTTATCCGGAACAGGTACCTCCCGAAGCACCCGTGTCCGGTGAGGACCTGCGTCAGGCGGAAGGTGAGGACGCCGTGGCGCCTCTCCAGCCACTCCTCAAAGAGGGGACTTATCGCCGCAATTGTGGCGTGCCCAAAGAATGTATCCTGAAGTTTCTTTTTTGTTGGTTGCAATTAGTGTCCCGGCTGAAATGTGTGCGACGTTCATTAGATAAACATTTAGGAATTTCTTTCTTTGTTAGATACGTATAGAAAGTATTTCCGTGGCTCTCACTGACCGAAAATGGTTTTTTGTCGTCTGAAAACGAAATTCGGCCCGTTTTGCATTTTCGGCTGAAAACCGAATGCACAAAAAGTTTTGATTTGGTTTTCAGTATGTTTTTCGTTGGTAAAAGTAAAAGAAATGCGGTGTTAATGTTTTAACCATTTAAACTTAAATCACACGAAACTTTGTACTTTTCTCAAAGATTATTAATAATCAAAGAATTCAATTTTATTCAGCATTTTCTGTTATTCTGCTTTTAGTTATTGTGACTATGGATATAATATGCTTTACGGGTACTTAACTTTTTCGGCAAAAACGAAATTTATTTGGCCGAAAACGGATATTGCGGCCGAGAATTGCCGAAAACCGAAAACGAAATTCGGTCGGACTCTACACTCTACTGACAAATAATAAGGACAGAAATATTAAAATACAATATTACTATTAATTATTTATTATTAACTGACTTATATTTACCTACATTTATGTATGTTTGACTGGTAGATTCCTTTAGTGACGCATAAAGAAGAGGTGAAAGTTTGTATTGCATAGTTTGTTTGTGTTTGCTACTGGGGAGTTTGTTGCGCCACTTCTTCTTCCCAGCTAAAGCACTAGGAAGTGGCGAAGGGCGGGCCTTTTGGTGAACTGTCTTACTTATGTAATTTTGACGTTCAAAAATTGCAAATTCTCAGCCTAGTTTGAAATAAATTACTTTCGATTTTGTAAGTAATTATCCGTATTTATCTAAGTTAAGTCAAATCTATTCATATTTTTTAGAGTTTTCGGTACATAAATATAAAACACGACGTGATGGAGGATTTGAAAAAAATTACCCTATTATGTCCGTATGTTTGAATGAACGGTAGATTCTACGAGTATTAGTGACGTGGGCATTCACCAATATTTTTGGGAAGTTCTACCCTTGAGAGGGTAACATAGAAGATGAGAGTTTGAATGTATTTATCTATCTTTAGTAGAGAGAGAGTGTTTAGTAGAGAGAGAGTGTAGTCTTTAAGTTTAGTGGCAACAGGCTCGTCCCTTACATGGGACTTAAACATAACTGGCGAATTATGGGTGTACTATAGATACACCTCTGCCCAACCCTTCGGGGAAACAAGGCGTGGTGTTATGTGTAGTAACAACAATTCATAATTGTTTTAGGGCTTTCGGTAAACAAGTATCTAAAACTAACCTAAAAATTAAATAGCGTTCGTGCGTACGGGTAAGTTCTAAATCTACGCGGACGACGTCAGCGCCACTAGCAAAGTGTTAGATCAGTATATTGTTGCCGAAAAATACACGTTAGATACACAAAATAGTAGATACATTTAGAGAAATTAATTGTTAAGCAAATTGACCTACCCTATGTCAATTAGCCACGTAGTAGCCATTTCATACAACTCTCAAAGAATGGCCATTGTGATTTTTGAGCATACGGATAATTTAAGTCTGTAGTCAATTTGCTTAGCAATAAATTTCCCTGAAATCACATAATTATTTTCGTTCTATGAGTGTCAGTCTTTAGTAGGATTGGACCAAGGAAATTAACGGGTTGCGTGTGCCTATGTAGGGGAGCGAAGAGTGGCCTTAATCCTCCAAAAGGAATATTATAAGATTGCGTGTTTATAACTAATACGAGGAAATGAAAAAATGAAAACATAAGCATTTATAGTTAAGAGGTGATGGAAACTTAAATGTATTTAGTAGAAAGCTGTTTAATTAATGACATTACAAACAAACACTTCAATTTTATTTATTTGTATGTATGTATATGTACATCACGCCTGTATTCCCCGAAAGGTTAGGCTGAAGTGTACCAATAGTACACCCACATTTCGCCAGTTATGTTTGAGTCCCATGTAGGTACTAGGGGCGAGTTTATTGCCATCTACCGGGCACAAATCCAGACTCCGGGCTGCTACTTAGAAATTCCAGATGGAAAAACCCAGTAACACTTTGCCCAGCCCGGGAATCGAACCCAGGCCCTCTTGGTCCGCAGTAGCGCTTGCGACCAATAGACCAACGAGGCAATTTGTATGTATATGTATAGAAGATTATACACATAAACCTTCCGGTATAAATTATCTAAATGATGGTGAAAACCGCATTAAGATGGTAGTGTGGCGGCACATCTACATCGCCACATTGGAACGCATCACACTGACGTCACGCAAAATCCTGCATCGCGCAAACAGAGTTTACCGCGCGACTAGCATATATACAACATCCCGACATCAACCGTCGGGCAGTAGCCTACCAGACACAACACCCGTCTGGTAGGAGGATCCTCCCTTTTCTATGGAGGATGAGTGAACTTTACACCCTGTTCCTCATGCCTCTAAACTGGTGACCCCGAACATGATCGTCAGCGCAGCCTTCGTGCAACTACTACAGCGTGACGTCATCAGCATCACTTCCTCGAGCTTTCGAGCAGCGAGTCACACAGCCAGCCAGCACCCAAGGCTTCAACGGGTATCCTGACCACCAGCATGCAGCGACCGCGCATACCTGGTCATCACCCTCAGCCTCATCAGCAACCTTGGCACAACACACTGCACTCTCGGCCGGTCAACAAGCAGAGCCCTTCAAACCTCTCCTGGTCGACGCCGGCAGTCAGCCTCAACCCGGCGCTGTACCACATCCGACGCACTGGAGCATAACGCAGCGCCACCCCGACTCACTGGGGGCATCTCCACAGACAGTTCCGACTCACCGCGAACTATGCGGCACCCGGTTCCGACTCACTGGAACCTCAACTGGCCCTGGCAAGCATCGCAAGATACACGACTCAGCCCACTATCGACCTCCGGTCTCCGGAGGGGAGTGATGTGGCGGCACATCTACATCGCCACATTGGAACGCATCACACTGACGTCACGCAAAATCCTGCATCGCGCAAACAGAGTTTACCGCGCGACTAGCATATATACAACATCCCGACATCAACCGTCGGGCAGTAGCCCACCAGACACAACACCCGTCTGGTAGGAGGATCCTCCCTTTTCTATGGAGGATGAGTGAACTTTACACCCTGTTCCTCATGCCTCTAAAGTAGTATGGACAGTTTAGAAGAATAGAGCGGTCACACAGAAAGACACGAAAAGCGACTTTAATCTACACAAATAAGTAAAATTTAAGTGTCTGTTTGCAATATCAAAATAACAGCCTTTTATTGTAAATGCATATAAAAGTATATACGGAATTTGTACCTAACAAAAAAACTATTTTTTTACTTTTTGTTTGTCTGTCTATCTGTCCGTTAGTTCCTACTAATTGCCAAAACGGCTGAACTGATGTTGACGAGACTTTTAATGGCAGATAGCTGATATTATAAAGTAAGTTAGGCTACTTTTATTTTTGAAAAATAATTAATGTTCCGCGCAAAAAACCAAAACCCATAAAATGGTGAAGAAAATCCGATTCAAATAGGGAAGTATTGACATCCACGCGGGCGAAGCCGCGGGCAACAGCTGGTTTATCATATGTAGGAATAGATAGATCAAGAAATCAGAAGGCAGAAAGAAAAATCTGTTTCACACATTTTCATAACAGGTACCCAAAGAAAAACGGGTACAAATAAACAAATCCGATTCTCTTTTAATTAAACCCAAACTTAAACTCAAGACAAATAAATAAGTCAACTAACTTCGGAGACGACAGACCATTATTTAACAGTCTCAAGACGTCTTCGGCTACTTTAAACAAGGGTCCAATTTGCAATGTAAATCAGTTCGACTGATTATATAAGTACAATTAAGGCGCACTTCCATTGCTGCCCACAGCTATGTTACGCACGCGTGTACATTGCTTTGTATGAAAATGTAGGCCGGATCATCCACTGCGACTAGGCTTTCCAAATAAAATAAAAAAAAATTGGAGTAAATTCCGGACATTTCAAGAAAATTCCTGACTTGTAAATCAGTATAATAAGTTAAAACGTCGAGTCAAAAGTTTACAAATTATTCTGAAGGCAGCGGGACCATGCTCTTATTTATTTGCAATGCAGGCACAAAATGCCAATGTTGAAAGGGGCTTTTCCCTGATGGGAATTCAATGGTTTAAAGAGAGGGACAGACTTTCTGTAGTCTGTCAAGTCTATCATTTTAACTCAGTATAGTTTTAAAAATACGACTTGTGAAATGTTTTACAAAACTATTATTTAGAACCGGAAGTCTTAAACGGTTTTTCTGGGAGAAATAAATATAAGTAAAGTGATCATAATGAATAAATAAAGGACATTATGTAACGTTAATTTTTAACAAAAATATCCAATGAATATATTTTTTTATTTTATTTTTACGTAAATTGTAGAAATTCCGGACGGCTTAGAATTCCCCCGCATATATTACCGGAGACGTCAGGAAAATTCCGGACGTATGGCAACCCTAAGTCTACGATCCACGGCTAATGCGTGTTTGACAAACAAATGAAACCTCGCAGCTAAAGGTTCATTTTTGCCTTTCATTCGGCATCTTTAACAGGAAGTGAAACGTTGAAACACAAAATGAATCATAAGTGAAAAATTAATTCACTAGTGAATCGATATAACGGATTGGAATTCGACACTCGACATATTTTACTCGCCTACCAAATGATCGAAAAATGAAATGAAAGGAGCAGATGAACGTTCATTTCTATATAATTTTGTCGGTGTCGTGTAGACGTGGATTGCAACAAAACCGATCAAATGCGAGTCGGACTCTCACGCAGAGGATTCCATACTTCAGTTTTTTAGTTCAGATAAATGAAAATACTAAACGAAGAATTTTTTTCACATTAAATTTTATCAATCGCAAAGATAACTTTGTATTTCATAACGATACTGTGAATTACAAAGTTTTTGCAGTTGCAGAAAATCGACCATATTTAAATAAAATACCGTATGAATCGGCGTTTTTACTAATTGTTTATTAATTACAGTTTAAGGTTCATAATATACAAGATTTTCAAATTCATAACTTATTGAGTTGAAAAATTAAATTAAATTAAAATTAATTTTTAACGAAATTTACCCGAAATTTATGGTTTTTTGTGGCAATGTTACAGGTACCCTTCCAAATTATTATACAAGGACAATGTTTTGGAATCTGCAGTAGGATGCCAACAAGGTGACCCTCTCGGGCCAGTCATTTTCAGCTTGGCTATTCATCCAATTATCCAGAAACTAAAGTCAAAATTTAACGTGTGGTATTTAGACGATGGGACTCTAGGAGGTGATGCGGACACCGTTTTGAAAGACCTACAACTTCTCAAACAGGAATTTAGATCTATTGGCTTGGACCTTAACCCCTCAAAATGTGAAATCTATCTTCCTGACATTACTGACAGACAATTGACCCTAGATAAATTTAATGCAATAGCCCCACAAATTAAAATTTTAGAAAAAAGTTCACTGCACCTCCTAGGTTCCCCAATTTTAGAAGACAGCTTTTCTCCTTTCATCGACGAAAAAATCAAAAACTTCAACGACATTTCGGACAGACTCTCCAAAATTAATTTACATTCGGCATTCACCCTGATTAGATACTGTTGTTTTGGCCCAAATTTTATATATTTTCTACGTTCTTCCCCTTTATGGAAGCAGCCACATCTGTTGGACAAAATTGACCAAATTATTCGCAGCACAGTAACATCTATTTTAAATGTGGCCTTGGACGACCGAGCGTGGCTTCAAGCCACACTACCCATCCGTTTTGGCGGCCTCGGCGTCCGCAAAATTACCAGTATTAGCTTACCGGCGTTCCTGTCCTCTGTCCACAGCACTGAAAAGTTGACCGGGAAAATTTTAGCTCCCTCCCTGGTTGACTCTGAAGTGCCGTGCTTGAGTGATGCGGTGAACGCCTGGATAGCGGCTTGCCCGGATACAGATCGGCCCGTGAACCCATCTTCCCAGAGACAGTGGGATGAGCCGCTTTGCAGGTTGGTACGGAATAATCTTATCAATACGTCCACCAATACTGCTGAGCGTGCCCGCCTGCTGGCTGTGGGTGAATGGGAGTCGGGCCTCTGGCTTCAAGCACTACCGTCTGTCAACATAGGCACTTTGCTGGGTGACTCCACCTTCCGGCTCGCTACTTGTCTGCGTCTGGGCGCTCCTTGTGGGGCTCCACACCGCTGCCAGTGCGGTGAAGCCGTCGACTGCCTCGGACATCATGGCCTGTCTTGTAGCAAGAGCGCAGGCCGGATAGCACGGCACGCTAGCATTAATGACATTATCCGTCGTGCTCTTGTCACCGCCGGGGTGCCAGCTGTTTTAGAACCCAACGGCTTGGCACGCGACGATGGCAAGAGACCAGACGGAATGACTATAATGCCTTGGAAGTTAGGCAGGCCTTTGGTGTGGGATGCAACATGTGTCGACACCCTTGCGCCATCCCATCTTCTTAGTACAGCGGGCTGTGCTGGGGCGGCTGCTGCAGGTGCGGAAAACCTCAAACGGCGAAAATATTCCGAACTTTTTGGGAGTTATATGTTCGAGCCGTTTGGGGTTGAAACACTAGGGCCATGGGGTCCGAGTGCCCACTTGGTTTTCCGAGACATCGCCAAGCGGTTGGTCGACTCTTCACGTGACCAAAGGGCTGGCCTATTCTTTGGCCAAAGAATTAGCATCGCCATACAACGTGGCAATGCTGCCAGCCTTTTGGGCACATTTCCTGTTGACAGCGATGCGGACGAATTTTTTGATGCCCTATGATTATATGTATATATTTTTTTTTTTTTTTTACATTTGTACATATTATAATTATTATTTTAAGTCTGTTAGCTTATTTATTATTTAATATTAGATTCATAATTAAACCTCTGTAAATTACAAAAAAAAAAAAAAATTTTAACGTTATTAATGAATCTACACTCGAGTGAAATGTCTGATTTCGGCTTCAAATCGCAAAACTCTCCATGATCATCCTTAGCAACAACTAACTTTAACTTTCTGACTGACTGATTGACTCTTTAACAATTCAAAAGTACCTGTAAATGTTTTAATTGAAATTGATTTGAGTTTGAGTTTGCAGCAGTGTAACTAAGCCTTTATGCACAACATTACTACGATTCGACTAACGGATATACTTTGATTTATTTAACAATTAGTTTAATCTCTCGTTATAACGAGGGTCGGTTTTAATATTTAACAGCGCAGAGGTCAGATGAAGGTCGTTTATTGCTTTCCATGAATAGTTGGGGATTATGAATATTTATACCGAGTCGTTTGCCTCTGGCAGTTACTTAGTAAAGCGAGATAAGGGTGTGAGGAGATATTTTGGTATCTAATACAGTTGTAATCAGAACTATTTGGTTTGTATACGTATTATTATTATTATTACTTTATTTATCTTTTTTATAAATTCTCTTCTATTTTGCGAATGTAAGAACGTTGTATGTACCCCTGGTACTTGTCGACAGGCTTACACAGTTCTGCCATACTTTTTAACACTGTAACTGGAAAACATTGTAAAAGCCAATTATTGAAAGAGTTACCGTAGAGTTTCTTGCCGGGGCCCTTCTGCATAGAAACGACCAATAGAGATGATGATTAAATATTTTCTTTCCGTCAGGTAGATTATTAAAAAATATTGGACACGTATTTGTTCTTTTTTTACGTAATCATAAGATTACGGCGACACATTGAGTTAAAATATGGCATGACATCACGCCTTTTTATACTGAGTTGTGACGTAGCGAGCCCCCACTCCCCAACTTTAATGCGTTTTATCTAAGCCATTTTTTATTAATATTATAAAGCAATAAATACTTGTCTAATATTTTTTTATTATCTGACTGACGGACTAAATAGAATATCTTTTTTTTTTATCCAGGCATAGTCCCTATTGGAACTGTGCACCTAGCTTCTGACTTTTCATAAGCGCAGTTTTATGTGAAATAAACTTTGATTTTGATTGAACATAAACCCTTACCTTAGACAGTCAATCAAAGATATGTATGTATCTATACAATATAGCAACTTTTAAGTTAGCTGCCTGTATTACAAAATAGTTTCTTCGACTATACTTACTGAGGCCAGGGTTAATGTTTTCGTCACGATGTCCCCACGTGCATAAAATAAAGTGTTATCGTCTCTAAAATCGAGCTCATGACTCCATTGGCCCCTCCACTCTTCCTCCGTTACGGGTAGTCAGAAGCCCGAAAGTCTGACAACCAGTCTTACCAAGGGGTATCATATTACCCAGTAATTGGTTGTGTCAGGTTGTGCAGGTCAGATAAGCAGTCACTCCATGTAAAATACTGATATTCAGCTGTATCCAGTTAGATTGGAAGCCGACCCCAACATAGTTGGGAAAAGGCTAGGCCAGGATGATGATGAAAATGTGGTCAAAGGGCCATATTTTCCCACATTTTAGGGCGTTGCCTAAACTCAATTTGTTTATATGTAATATGGGTCTTACCTAAATTAAATGAATTTTATTTTATTTTTTAGCACGTAAAACAAAGAGCCAGCAAAAGGAAAGAACGTAGACAATAGAATTAGTCAGGCTTACTGTAATGAGATGAGAAACTTAATCGTTTGTTAAAAGATAAATGATGAACCTTACAGGAAGTACGAGGATGTTAAGTTGGTAGCCCTGTTTTTTGTTTTGTTTCGCTCTGACCTCGCGGTGTAAAAAATTACATCTCGTTTTAGATGCTTTTACAGAGAGCATTTATAAAATTAAGGTGATGTTTTTCAAATTAATGTAACGTCAGTAACTGGGTTGTGGAGGTCAGATAGGCAGTCACTCCATGTTAAATACTGATATTCAGCTACATCCGGTAAGATTAGAAGCTGACCCCAACATAGATGGGTAAAGGCTAGGCAGTTTGATTTAAAAAAAATTAAAATTAATGCGTATTAGCTCATCAAAACAAAATAGGCAAATTATTGAATATAACAAGTGTAATATTCTTTTTACAATACCTATAGGTGGGAACCTATCTAACGTGTATATATAGTGTAACGCTTTAAGGCTCATGCAACCAGGCGCGACACGCGACGCAACACAAAGGCACCGCGTGTCACAACCGACAGTTGTCTAATATGTATTTGCAAAATGGTAGGTACAGCACTGATTGATTTATTACTGAAGCTAATAGTAAGTTTTACAGCGTGAAATGTTAAACCAATCAAACGAAATAAAACAGACATTTAGAATCTCCATACATTACGCTGTTAGTGCAAACAGTCAGAGCAGCACAAACAAAATTCACCATATCACTGAAAACGCTTGCCTCGATTCACAGTTGAATGACAGCTGACAATTTTTCATTTTAAAATGGCCGCGTATAGGTCTCGCCTTTTGTGCGGACGCGATAACTCAGTCGACAAAGCCAGGTTTTTTTTTAATTTTCCGAACTGTTAATCCGTGACGGGCGGCCATGACTTTTGTCTTTTTTTTCTGTTCATCGCTTTCGGGCACAGGGAAATAGTGGAACACGGATTTGTTTTGTTTTCAAACTAAACGTTTAAAATTGTAAACGAGGGTGCAATCATGTTTTTAATCGACTTCGAAAAAGGAGGAGGTTCTTTGTAATGTTTGTATGTATTTTTTTTAATGTATTTTCATCGATATTTTTCTCAATTGTGGACCGATTACAAAAATTATTTTTTCATTTGATAGAAACTTGTGCGGTAATCGCGTATTAATTTTAATAACGTTGCTTCGGTAGTTTTTGAGCAAGCTTCAATAATAAGTACGTATTTTTCACTTAGTCTATGTGGATGATGTTATAATAACTTCCTATCACTGTTATTTACACAGCATCAAATTTGTGTGGGGGGAGGTATGTACTACAACTAAAAAGTGAAAAATAAAAACTTAAAAGAGAAAACAACCGAGTTCTAAAAAAAACTTGAAAATAACTTTCATTTCGGAAGTCGGTGGCAAAAAACGAAATTAAATGTATTTTCAATTTGTAGAATTTTTTTGGTTTCGAAGTAAGTTGTTTTTTAAAAAACAACTTACTTACTCATAAATATGAATTATGACAAACTAGCTTTTGACCGTGACTTCATCTGCATGACTAGTGTAGGTTTTGTACAAACATGTCAAATAACCAAAATCCGAAGACTATACTCAGGTACATACATATATTATATTTATTTATTTTTTAGGTTAACCAACAATTGTTTACACTATTTATTTCTGATTTAATAACTAGAGTAACATATTCTAGTGCAACAATTAATTACAGGTTAACACCACATGCACAAAAAAAAAACGGCTTACATAACATACTTATAACTTATTGAAATTATAATTTATACATACAAAGAATAATAATTAAAAGCAATAATAAAGAAAATAATAAAGAAAATTATCACATCATTCAATTCTGTATACAACATTGGGATGTAAATTACTTATTAAAATTATAATTGAATAAATGATGATTGATGGATTGATTGAATTATGAAAAAATATAACGACCATAATTGATAAGAAAATAAAAATAAACTGAAAACATTGAATAAAATTGAAATGAAAACAGGTATAAAATTTAAAATTAAATCGTCTTTAGATTATTTACAAAAGCTCGTAGGAATTTATTAATATTATCGTGATGTACATCTACTAAATCACTGCGGCCATTAAGGATTCTGCACAATCTAGGTACCGGGGAATTTGCACCAAGCACAGACTTTCGAAGTGGCGGACACAGGGGTGTCATCCTATTCCTAGGATATCTGGAAGGCGCATGGAAACTAATAAGCTTCAATAAACCAGGGCAGTTGATCTTATTGCGCAACAGTTTGTAAAGAAACAAAGCATCGGTTATATCTCTACGCATAGACAACGATTGCATCCTGAAATGGCACAAACGGACTTTGTAAGAGGGTAGACGCTTAGATTTCCCCTCACTAAAGGCTATTTGCCACACAAAACAGATAGAATAAATGAAAAAAAATAAACTTGTCTTCAAATCATCTTCGATTTAAATAAGGAGTAAAGTGACACTTAATAATAGTCAACTTTATTTTTACAGTCGACATAAAATCTATTTCTGTGAAGTTTTCAGTCAATGTTCATTCACGCTTTAAGTAAGTAAGTACCAATCAAGTTATTGGGTTTTTCCATCTGGAATTTCTCAGTAGCAGTTCGGAGTCTGGATTTGTGCCCGGTTGGTGGCAATAGGCTCGCCCCCTATTACATGGGACTTAAACATAACTGGCGAAATGTGGGTATACTATAGGTGCACCTCTGCCTAACAGTTCGGGGAATACAGGCGTGATGTTATGTTAAGGGGGAAGCGCCAGGTATTCGCCGCGAAATTCAATCTTTCTTATGTTTTTTTACAATTTGCAAGTCAGTATTAAGTTGTATTTTGATTAAAGTATCATTCGCGACCGCAACAAATATCACACACACACACATACACAGATTACCGATTTATAATTATCAAAATCAGTAATACCACTCCATAAGTTTGTTTAATCCTAATTGTCAAAATTTAATGAAATTCTCATTCAACCTACCTGGTATAAAGAGTTGTATTGATGACTTTAATTAATGTAATTCTGTAAATACATACTTTTTGCGTACGCGAATCATATTTTGATTAACACACAACCTAATACTGTCTTTTAAATAGTAAAAAAGGTAAGAAAATTTGAATTTCCCGGGCTACCTGGAGCTTTCGCCTTAAGTACCAACCTTTAGCCTTTTTTTCTTTTTCTGTAATTTTTATGGTGTACAATAAAGAGTATTCTATTTTAATCTATTCTATTCTTTATTTTTTGGTAAAAAAGTGCCTTATTATGGACGTAATAAAATAAAAGCTTAGATTCAGTTATCTGATAAAGGTTATTATAGTAATAAATAGTTACATTACTCTCGTACTTGACAACATTATAATTTGTTATCAAACTCGTGCAATAAATTAACCATGTGTGCTATAAGTTGTCAAATTGTTGTAACATTTGGCCGGATTGTAACTTAATTGTACATGCTTCATACCACTGGTAAGCAGAGGGACTAACAGGGATATTATATCATGTAGAAACTACAAAACGCCACCTGCTTCGATCTTTACATACTCCTTTTACTTGGTTTACGGTCATACATCAGAAGGCCTATTCCCTTAATTAAAAACGTTCAAATTCTAGTCGCAATCTCATCTCAGCGACAATCAAATGTCAAAAATGTAGGTAAACGATATACAATTTTTGACAGATTGTGATTAAGATTTGAATGCGCCCGTCCTTAAAAATACCGGAATTGCTGCTCTAGTAAAACTAACGGAACCGATTTTGATGAAACTTGCAATTAAATCGACTTCGATGAAAGAACTTTAATTTCGGAAGTCGGTTTCTTGAAATCTGTATTCTATTTTTGCCCGACTTCTGAAATTAAAGTTATTTTACACTTTGTAGAGTTTTTTTTGGAAGTCGGCTGTTTCTTTTTTTTTTGCAAAAATGTTTTTTTTTTTCTTAGTCACCTTTCATTCATCCTCTCAACATGACCAAACCATCTAAGCATACTCTTTTCAATTTTTGTCACTCTAAATATTGTGTCAGAAGTTCCATATTCCGAAAATACAACAGTATAACCTGAAGCCCAATTCCCGTAACCAAAAACGTTCAAAATCTAGTCGCAATCTCATCTCAGCGACAATCAAATCTCAAAAATGTAGGGAAATTATAGGTATTTTTGACATATTGAGACTGAGATCAGACTATGAATGTTCTTAAAATTACGAGAATTGCCCTTCAACTTATTATTCATATTAAATTTGTAGATTATGTATAAAACCCGTTCTATGTTAACTAATTTAATTATTTTTAAGCTAACAGACTTAAAATAATAATTATAATATGTACAAATGCAAAAAAAAAATATACAGGGTGTCCGGTAATTAATGGATAACCTTGCGATAGCATATAATAGACCCTATGGCCGTTCTAAAAAAAATACTAAAAAAATGTATATCCCAAGTAAGTAAGTACCTAAGATATAATTTTTATAGAAAAAAATTCTGTGTAATTTCTAGTCACATTATTTATTGCATCTCTGTCGGCGGCATAGTCAACGTACAATATTATAACAACAGATAACCGATGGAATTCATTCATTTATGGTTGTGGTGATGAAAAATGTAAAAAAAGTTAGTATTCTTTTTCAAAAATATCTTAGTTATTACTTGGGATATATTTTTTTTGTATGTTTTTTAGAACAACCATAAGGTCTGTTATATGCGATTTCAAGGTTATCCATTCTTTACCGGACACCCTGTATAATCATAGGGCATCAAAAAGTTCGTCCGCATCGCTGTCAACAGGAAAAGTGCCCAAAAGGCTGGCAGTATTTTTTTTTACATTTGTACATATTATAATTATTATTTTAAGTCTGTTAGCTTATACAGGGTGTGTCGTAAATAGTGGTCCAGAGTAAAGGAGTCGATACACTGTATTCTTATGTATCACGTACCCAAATGTTAACCATTTTCACTTAAGGGTCTCCGCAAAAAAAAAAAACTTTTTTTTTTAAATGTCTATACCTTGCTTCACGAATTTGGCTGTAATTTCAACAAATATCAATATTTTTTTAGTCTGTTTTTTATTATTACTCTTGAATATGTGTACTATCATATCCAAACCCTTTTTTCTATTTTAAAGTAAAAGATACTTAAAGAAATTAATTTGTTTCCAATTTCAATACTCATCTCCAGCAAATCATATGACTTTTGATCATATGATATTGTGTAAAAAAAATGCACAGCACTGTTAGTGCCCATTAGTTTTAAAAATACCTCATTAAATGCAAATTACAAAATGGTTAAATATTAAGTGGTAAGACTTCAGAAAAAAAAGTTATTAGTATTCAAAACGAAAGACAGCTAAATTTGCTAAAAACATTTTTTTCGGTTAAGTAAATTATAAGTATTGCAAACTGTTAAGGATTAAACCAATAAGTTTTTTTATTGTAAGTTCTTTGATTGGCTTTTGAAAATAAAACATTTTTTTCAAATTAACCATTTATTAAAATAATCAATACTCAATCATTTATTGCAGTCATTGTACAAAAGTTGTTGGCAGTACAGGCACAGTACAGGTACAGCATTGAACCCAGATAAGGCGCAGCAATTTTAATACTAAAACAATACTACATGAAACGAAACAGAATACGAAAAGATAAACCCTAAAACAGTAAATGCGTTTAAGTATTGGTATTTTTAACTCAAACTTAAAATTAAGTCGAACAATGAATTATTCATTACCCTGTTTTTTACAGAACAAATTAATGTTTTTACAGAACAATTAATGTTTTACAGAAAAACAATGTTGTTTTCACAGAACAAAAAAATCACTAATTATCACAACTATTTTTAAACTAATAAGTTTTTTCACGGACTGTTATTACACTAAATGTTCAAAGTGGCGACCACCAGCGGCGATACATGCTCTGCACCGCCGAGTAAAAGATCGCTTTAGTCTGCGTGCAAACCCACTTGTATTTTTTATCTCTTCAGCCGCTGCCTGAATTCTTTGTCGTAATTGTTCAACTGAAGTGATTTGGACTTTATAAACTTTTTCTTTCAGGCACCCCCAGTAGAAAAAATCAAGGGGGTTCAGGTCTGGCGAACGTGGTGGCCATAAAATTGGGCATTGCCGTCCATCGTCCATCTTTGGTTTAAATGTTCACGCACAATAACTGCGTAGTGAGCAGGACAGCCATCATTTTGCAGCCACATTGCTTCTCTTAATTCTGGATCAAAATCTCTCAATAACTCTGGGAGGTCGTTTTGCAAAAAATGTAGCTGTCTTTCGTTTTGAATGCTAATAACTTTTTTTTCTGAAGTCTTACCACTTAATATTTTACCATTTTGTAATTTGCATTTAATGAGGTATTTTTAAAACTAATGGGCACTAACAGTGCTGTGCATTTTTTTTACACAATATCATATGATCAAAAGTCATATGATTTGCTGGAGATGAGTATTGAAATTGGAAACAAATTAATTTCTTTAAGTATCTTTGACTTTAAAATAAAAAATAGGGTTTGGATATGATAGTACACATATTCAGGAGTAATAATAATAAAACAGACTAAAAAAATATTGATACTTGTTGAAATTACAGCCAAATTCGTGAAGCAAGGTATAGAAATTTAAAAAAAAAAGTTTTTTTTTTTCGGAGACCCTTAACTGAAAATGGTTAACATTTCGGTATGTTATACATAAGAATACAGTGTATCGACTCCTTTACTCTGGACCACTATTTACGACACACCCTGTATATTATGTAAATATTATGTTCCGTATTAATCCTAACCAATATTATAAATGCAAAAGATTATTTTTATATTGTAAACTATTATTAAAATACCATAAAAAAAAACAAAAAAAATTACAAATGTGTAAAGTGACGTTTCCATAGCAACAATAATATACAAGAGTAAAAGTAATATTCAATAATCCTCACTGTACCCATTGAGGTAATATGTACTGTACCTTTGTATTCCTGTCATAATAATAGAGGTATTGTTATACAGTCATCTCATAAAGTATGCAAACATAATTCATTTTCAATAATTCATCATCATCTGCCTACTTTTTCCCAACTCTGTTGGGGTCGGCTTTCAGTCTAACCGGATGCAGCTGAATACCAGCATTTTACATGGAGCAACTGCCTATCTGAACTCCACAGACCAGTTACTGGGTATTCCTTCGTAAGACTGGTTGTCAGATTTTCGGGCTTCTGAAACTGTCAAAGATCTACAAATGACAGCCGGGACCAACGGCTTAGCGTGTTTTCATAAGCACGGAGGAGTCTCGATATTATTATGTAATGGATGGTCACCCATCTAAGGGCCGACATCGGCAAGCGTAGCTTACCCTTCGATTGACCCGTACGGCTGTTATTACTTAGTCATGAGCCCCTCAAATGTCTAATAACTCAATTACCTTCAATTAACTTCGTCTGGTACAATCGTTACGACATTAAGACGCAAGTCGGTCTTGTTTTGATATTACTATCACGTAAAGATAAATTGGCATTCCTCAGCGAAAATGAAAATGCCAAAAGAAACTAGTAATAAGAAAAGCGTTCTCGAGGAATTTGTTATTTAACCTTCCGTACAGAAAATATTGACGTGGTCGGTGTTGCCTCGACAGAAATAGATTACCAAAACTTTTTTACCTTAGATAATAATTTAATATTCAGCACGAGTATCGTACAAATGTCAAAGTACAGTTACAGGAAATATTCATGTAGCGTGTGTTGCCACTACAAAAATAGGTTACTAGAATTTTTTATGTTAGATAAATCTAATATTCGGCACGTATATCAAGGACTAGTACGTAAAGAGACAGTATTGTCCTGAAGTGTTAAAGTCACATTATTTTGTTCCTCAGAGTAGAATCTTTTTTATTCTTACTTAAGGGAGAAACGCTAAGGTAGCCCGCGAAATATAATATGTTGATTAAAGTATGATTCACGACCGTTACAAATATGTATTAAAAGAATTATAATAATTAAAATCAGTAATACAACTCCTTAGGTTTGTATAATCCTCAAATGTCAAGATTTCATGAAATAGTCATTCAATAGAATTACCTGGTATAAAGAGTTATACTTGATGACTTTTATGATTATAATTCTAAAAATACATATACTGACCTAAAAACGCAAAAAAACGTAAGAAAATTTGAATTTCGCGGGCTACCTTAGCGCTTTCACCTTAATACATCGTCTTTATGTCTAGAACCTACCTAAGTATTTTTTTAAACGACAGGTCTTTTCAGACGCAACTGTTCAGTGTATAAAATTAAACCGATCAAAGCCCAGTTTCCCTAGATATAGGACATAAATGTTGAAAGGACTATTTACTGGATGTGCCATTACTTTAGAAGTGATTTCTAGGTATCTCGAATATTACCTGAAGTGCTAAAGTACCTACAGAATGTTGACATTAATGTTGTAAGTTTTAGTGTGACGATTCTAGATATGAACTTGAGCTTTGACTGTTACTACAGTTATAGTTTACGTCATCGTGGAGTACGTGCGCCAGAAGACGAGGTACGCGCCGAGGGTGCAGTTACTGGAGTCGCACCGCAACGTCAACTTCAAGACGTTCGTGGTGCGCATACCAACATGCTACCTGCACCTGGTGATGGAAGAAAGCTTTTGGCCGCAGGATGTGGTACTCCGCCGCTTTCGCGGACAAGTGCCACCAGAACGCACAAAGACTTAGTGCAACTAAATGATACTAACATAGTTATTAAGTTTTATTTATTAACAAAATTGTTACTATATTTATTATGTATACTTAGGTTAAGGTATGTATCTATGGGTCTTTGTTACCTGATAATAAATGGTTTATTATTATTATTATAGTTTAGAATTGGAACTTGTTGTACTTTTATATGGAGTTTTTATGTTGACACAATATTTGTTTTTGTGTACCGTAAATTATAGTAAGTTCATATGTAGGTACTTTCTAAGATTATCTTGGATATTTTATCAAGGAAATCGATTTGAAATCGCCACCCCGTTTTGAGTAAGGGTTGTGATCAATGCTCGTACCGTCTCTGTATGTTAAGAGACCTTTGCCCTGCAGTGGTACAATAATAGGCTGTTATTATTATTATTATTTAAAGTGTCTGTGATATCCCGGGACCCTGGGGTCCCGGACCTTTGAAAGGCGTACGAGGGGTCGAAGCCAACTTGCAGAGGCCTGTTAGACGCTTTTAATAAAATGACGCACCTACCAACGTTTAAACGATATTTTGAGTGCCAATTAGTTATCACCACGACCTCTCAGTCCTGACTGAATAATTAGAAGATATGACTATGGAAGGTATCATAGCCATATTTTCTGTAAGAGTAAGTATGCAGGACGGCTAGTCGGGTAAAGTAAAGTGTAGTAACTCGGAAGGTATTTGCATATGTAGGGGAGCGTAGATACAGTGTGGGCGTTAGTTACGACCTAAATTCTTTGCTAGCATTTTCTTGGCTTATTTACGGAGAAAACCTACTTACTTCGTTTTCTCAGTGAGAGAGATATTTTTTTGAGAAACGTGGTAGGTATATGTAGGAAATTGTGAAATTCGATAGGTGTCCAGGCTTCTTAACGGGCCAAAAGCTCTAGATAAGCACCATTGCTAATGAAAAAAAAAGTGGCTTTATGGGTACTTATGCCCGATTCCCTAATCGAGCGTACCCAAGTCTGAAAAGTGTTTTGAAAATTCGTCCTCTCTAAAGGGGTTAAATAAAAGTTTTTATGGAAGGTGGTAATTTTGGCGTTGGGAAATCTCATCGGGTACACGGTTTATTCAACATAAATTAAGTATTTAATATTCCATGCACAACTTCTCATTATTGACTCACCGGTTAGATCTGATTACTCTTCAAATGAGACCTGGAAGCAAACAATTCAATTAGTTGGATACCAGCAACCTCTACAGAATAGTATTCTATATTAATAACACTGAAATGGTGTTCGTTGGTAAGCGCATCATTTTAAAACGTTCCTAATATTTTGAATTAGGTTTTTATGGAAATATGTAATGTCTTTTGTGATGCGCACAGCAAAGGAGTGGAACTCTCTGCCTGCGTCTTTGTTTCCGAACGCATACAACCCCAATCTTTTCAGAGTGAGAAACCCATCTCAAATAAAATAAAAATAAAAATTGGAAAAGATTCCCGGAAAATCAGCGATAATCAATGTCAAAAACGTTTTAAAAATGGAGACAATTTCGATGCATTACAAAACCCACAATAGATTGCCAAGTGCTAAATAGAATGTCTTGTTAATCTGTTTCCACCTACATTCCAGTTTTTTCTCTATAGAATGGCAACATTATTGGTGTTGTTAACAACACCTGTGACAAAATTTCCCTGTAAATTGAAACTTCACTAAGATCGAAATTACCTAACTGTCACATAGACAGATGACCTTGTCGTTTTATGACGTGCAAGTGACATATAACTATGGCGGCATCTACAACGACACATGCGAACTACGCATCAAAGACCTGACGTTACACCAATCCTGCATCGTGCAAGCGGAGTTCACAACGCGACTGGCATACATACAACATCCCGACATCAATGGTGGCCCATCAGACACAACACCCGTCTGGTAGGAGGATCCTCCCTTTTCTATGGAGGATGAGTGAATTTGACACCCTGTTCCTCATACCTCTATACACAACATGAACGTCAGTGCAGCCTTTGTGCACCTACTTCAGCGTGACGTCATAAGCATCACTTCCTCAAGCTTTCGAGCGGCGAGTCGCACAGCCAGCCAGCACCCACGGCTTCAACGGGTATCCTGACCATCAGCATGCAGCGCCCGCGCATACCTGGTCAGCACCCTCAGCCTCATGAGCAACCTTGGCAAAGCACACTGCACTTTCAGTCGGTCCACAAACAGAGCCCTTCAACCCTCTCCTGGTCGACGCCAGCAGTCAGCCTCAACCCGGCGCTGTACCACATCCAACACACTGGAGCATAACGCAGCGCCACCCCGACTCACTGGAGAATCTCCGCAGACATTTCCGACGCACCGCGAACTATGCGGCACCCAGTTCCGACTCACTGGAACCACAACTGGCCCTGGCAAGCATCACAATATGCACTGACTCAACCCACTATCCCTCTCCGGTCTCCGGAGGGGAGTGATGTGGCTGCATCTACAACGCGCGAACTACGCATCAAAGACCTGACGTCACACAAATCCTGCATCGCACAAGCAGAGTTTTCCGCGCGATACCATAACATATACAACATCCCGTCAACCGTCAGGCATTAGCCCACCAGACACAACACCCGTCTAGTCGGAGAATCCTCCCTTTGTTATGGAGGATGAGTGAACTTTACACCCTGTTCCTCATGCCTCAGTATAACCTTGGCGGCGGTGATCACCAATCATCACACACACAAACGAACGTCATTTCATTTTTATTTATACAGATATACTTAGATGTCTAGATACAACAAAACATTTCAATTCTAAAGTTCTATTTCACAAAGTTAGTTAACAAAATATTCCGATGACTTTTCTCGTACAGACGTTAAACATACCGTCAAGTTTTTGTTTCGCTTTAATTTTACGAACTAACTGTCGTTTAAATAGCATTTATTTTCCTTAAGGCCCAACTGATAACAGCACTGTCATTTAAAATAACTTTGACATAACAGTACAGTGCTTACATAAAAAGCGGCCAAGGGCGAATCAGACTCGCACACGACGGGTTCCGTACCACCGTGCAATATTTGACACTACATATTTACTAAAATACTTTTAGTAAAAAAGAAACGAGCAAAAAACGTCAGACAAAACATGTTTCTTGTATGGCCCCGCTTAATTGTTAACTTAATTTAATTTTTATTATTTGTTGTTATAGCTGTCATAGTAGCACACACTCTGTGAAAATTTCAAGTGTCTACCCATTACGGTTTAAAAGATACAGTCCTGTGACAGACGGACGGACGGAGAGCAGAGCCTTAGTAATAGGGACCTTTTGGGTACTGAACCCTCAAAAGGCTGTACCTACACAAAAGGAGGCAGACCCTTAATCCCCCATTATCCCATTTTCGCTTAAAGCTAACTTTAATTGCTCTCTTCTGTCTAACATTTTATTCTGTTCCTTCCACACGACACGTTTCTCTGAATTTCTTTGACAGTCCATAAATTTCGCACGTGTTCCTGACTAATGTCTTGCCTGTGGCAATCTTTTTCTACATCCCTAGGGGTTGACTTAATATTTTTAACGTTATGTCCCAACCAAACCGAATCGTTCTTCGAAAGGGGCCATGAAAAATATTGGCAGTGTTTGATAAATTATATCAAACACTGCCAATATTTTTCGTGGGCCCTTTCTTGCCTTTTGATAAATTATCTTCCTTATTTTAATGGTTATCGTGTGAAATATTGAGTGTTTCTCGGTTATGAATAGCTGCACTTAAGAGCCATGTTGAGGTAATCAGAAAAAAAGCAATGTTACGTAGGTTATTATTACAATGATTCAGACTCACAAGACCATCATAATTTGTTTAATTACGTGATTATTTATGGATGATGCCTGGGTAAAAAAAAGAAATTCTTTTTATTCCGTCAGTCAGATAATAAAAAAAATATTAGACATGTATTTTTTTCTTTATCATATTAATCAAAAATGACTTAAAAACGCATTAAAGTTGGGGAGTGGAGGCTCGCTACGTCACAACTCAGTATAAAATCTAGCAAGAAGTGACGTCATGCCACATTTTAACTCAATGTATCGCCGTAATCTTTTAATTACGTAAAAAAAGGAAAAATACGTGTCCACAATTTTTTAATAATATACATTACGGGCAAAAAAAAATAATCATCATTCATATTACAGATATAAATGTCGAAATTTTACACAGGGTGATAGAACGGGCGGTATTATCGCTAAAAGCGAATATAATGACGAGAGACAGCTTCAGGTTTTCTTTTAGCTTCTACTTAAATTAATAGAGGCTCATGACTAAGTAATAACAGCCACACGGTCTATCTTCAAGGCTTTTTTTTTTTTTGTGGATGGGAAATCATCAAATGACTTCTCCCGCTCTGGGCGGAGCGGGAGGGCGTGTCAGACTTTTACTGACTAAACCCACCCGTGTTCCTTCTGTTGTCTGTGCCGGGGCCACGGTAACTCTTTCGAACATCCCGTAACCCTAGCTGGCATCGGCCCTAGCGGACCCCGTCAATAGTGCTGACATCTCTTTGAGGCGCGCGTGGAACACGACGCGCCGTCGACTCGGGCTTGGTCCTTACCGGACGGCGAGCTACCCATTGCTCGCCGTCCGCAAGCCCGCGCCTACGGTGGCCGGGAATCGGCTGCCAATTTCCGACGCCCAGGGCGTCTCCTGCGGATCTTCAAGGCTAAGCAAAGGTTGCCTAGGACGGTCCATGGATGGATGACCGTCCGTGACATACCGCGACCCTCCGTGCCTCCGAAAGCACATTAAGCCGTTGGTATCAGTTGTCATTCCTAGTTATTTGAGAGTCGTTACGGGTAGTCAAAAGCCTGATCTGGTCTGGCAACCAATCTTACTAAGTGGTATCCCGAATGAACTGGATTGTGAAGATCAGATAGGAAGTCACTCCAAGTGAAATACATTCAGCTGCATTTGTATAGACTGCAAACCGACCTTGGGAAGTCGTTGTCGTTGTGTTGGTTGGTCTTGATTTAATTAATTCCCAAATAATTTCACTTTAAAAAATTTTAACGACATGAAACATACCGATACATAACATAACTTCACGCCTGTATTACCCGAAGGGTTGAGCAGAGGTGCACCTATAGTGTACTGTAGGTGCACCTCTGATGAAACTAAAACATTAAGTGTTATGTTTTAGTCCCATGTAATGGGGGCGAGCCTATTGCCATCAACCGGGCACAAATCCGTGCTCCGGGCTGCTACTGAGAAATTCTAGATGGAAAAATACAGTAACACTGCCCGACCCGGGAATTGAACCCAGGACCTCATGTTTGGCAGTAGCACTTGCGACCACTAGACCAACGAGGCAGTCAAACATACGGATATCAAAGTGATTGCAGCATAAGGGGTCCCCGAAACGATCAATTGCAATTAATCAATTGCTAATAATTTCTGTTGTAGTCATTTTGTCAATCGCTTTAATTGCATTTGGTAGACGGTCAATTTGCGCATCAATGTGTATCAATCACGTAAAAATTGACAATTGCGATTGATCGTTTCGGGGACCCTTAAATACCACGAATCTAAAAATCCAATTACACACCCTTATTTATAGCTTATTTACATCGATCACTAATAAAAAACTAGATACACAATGCCATGCAAAAGTTCTCCTAAAACGGTCGCCAATTGTGTTTACCTATTCTAGTTGAAATAAATAAGCGTTAATGTAAATTCAACCTTAAACACAATACTTAAAGTTGTATTCACAAAGCTCAACATACATCAAAACAAATCCAACCTTAACTTCAATGTGTTAAAGTCAGAATTACAAAGTGCCAAAATAAACATAAAATTTTACGACCGAGGCTCGCCGCTAGGACAAGGTAAGAGTGGAGTCGAATTGTCCAATATTTTTTTGGTTTATTCTGTGATTATAAATGGTACTTTTTTTCAATTTTGTTAAGCTTAATGTATTAAAAAAATTGGTGTACATAATAAAGTATTTTTAAAATGCTTTGAACACACAACGCTCGTTTGGGTAGGCTTGAAGAATTCTTCGGATCTTTGACGTGCTGTAACTGATATCCATTCTCCACACCTCACTGGATTTCGAGGAAAGCTAAAAAAACAAAAACAAAATTTCGCATCTTTAATTATATTAACATGTACTTAATCAGTCAAAATTAAATCTATAAAATGTTACTATGCTATTTATAGAAACAATAAAAAAGTCTCATTATAATAATCATAATAAAAAAAAGAAACAATAGCGTCTCCACTATTGGAACAGAATCAACGCACATAACCCGAACAATTCAAGTGGGCATGCGATATTATGATTATTACGTTAAGTCAGAGTCTTTACAATTGAGATGCTTTTTAACTCCTGATGTTTATTACGACTTAATTTAAAAAAATGTTTTTACGATGATTTCTTGACAAAATATCAGTATTTACAATACAGTGATAACAATTATATAATGATAATATTAATACTCACTGAAAATATGAAACTCCGTCCTTTTTTAGCGTCCTGGATGTGTGATTTTTGCAGTTTTTAAACGAGCACTTAGGCATGTTTACAGTCGGAGCGTTCGAACGCCACTAGATTAAATGAGCGCCCAAATCTTGAAATGAGTGGACATTCGGTGAGGACATTTTTCGCCGCTGATTGTGTATCTAGTTTTTTATTAGTGATCGATGCTTATTTAAAGAAAACGGTTCCAAGAAACCTCAAGTGTTAGCAAATTATACTTAATTATAAAGTTTGTAAATCCATATTCTTCAGCGCTATTTCTAGAAATCGCTGGTCGCGTGCTGTTTTTGCTTGTTCATTTTCATTCATTACAATTCAATTATCGATACGATCACTACACCTGGATTTCGAGAAGCAACTACGAAACGATTCTAAGAAAACTCTTGCAAATGATTCCAAAGTAAATAAAAAGTAATGATGGAGACCGAATGAATTGGAAATGCAGATGAAAAATTCATTTCAGTACTGGTTGAATACAATTCTGAATGAAAGTACGTTTTGATAATATTTCTATATTTAAAAGAAAATCTGCATTTAGGTAACAGCCGTCCACTAATCCGTGCCACAGAAATGTGGCTTTATATAATGCTTATGTATTATATTTTGTATACATACATAATGTACTTTCTGTATACATGGTGTATACAAAAAACTAATGAACTTTTTGCAAACATTATTTCTGGGAAAAGATTTTTATTTTTGGCGTGAAAATTCGCCCTTTACGGCTTGGAACTTTGACCTCTCCGTAACCAGAAGGTTCCCCAGGTATGGTGCAGTACAAAAAAAATCATAATACCAGGAAGGACAATAAGTGACCCACAGCTTTGGTAAGGCTATTTTTACACCCGGTATAGGCAGGTACCTACCTAATCGTCGTAGAAAAACAAAAAACATGGCCCCCTTCGCATGTTTTTTTTTTTTTAATTTTATTAATATTGATAATATGTATCTATTTATTTCTTTATTTACTACTACCACTTACATTTGTTTGTACAGGTGGGAACCAAATACAACAATGCAATCACAATTTCCACAATTGGAGACCTCACCCACAAACCAATGAAACACAGCCATCAACACTCATGAAATATTTTTAAACTTAACTGTGTGAATACATTACCTATAATAATTAATTTAAATAATTTTACCCCGTGTGGTTGCCGGGTAGTAGAATAGAACCAACCAATTTCATCCAGTGAGCGTCGTAAAAGGCGACGAAGGGAAAAAGCTGGGAAATTCTTTTAGTCTCCTCTGTGTGGTATGAACAGCACACACCCAAGCTAGGGTTGCCGTGCCGAGAGCTGCATGGCTAGGGGGCCTAGTCACGAGCGTGCCTGTTGTCTGGGATCAGGCGCTCTCAGGCACTAATAAGCGTTACCTCTACACGCAGGGCTCTGTAGAGTGTTGACAGATTTTTTCCTCTGCTTTTCGTGGGAACTAAATGAGTTTTTCAAACTATAATCAACTCGGAGGCGGCGGTGATGCTCGCCACATACCACGTCAGTTGATTCCACGGGGCGAAAAGCGAGCTGCGGAATGTCGCTTAGCTACGCTGAATGTGCAGGGAGGTATAAAAGATAAGATGGATGAGGTGTGTGAGACAGTGAAGGATAAAAGGATAGATGTATTATGTGTGAATGAGGCGAAAATAAAGGGAGTGGGCATATCCAAACACGGTTCTTTGACCGCTATTTGGTCCGGTGTTCAAAAGACACATAGGGCCTATCACGGGGTGGGGGTTATCCTCTCCGAGCGGATGATGAAATGTGTGAAAGATTATGTTAGTATACTTAGATGGTTTGGTCATGTTGAGAAGATGAATGAAAGTCGACTAACAAACGGTATTTACACGGCAGATGTGAGTGGAAACGCCGAGAGGGGACGCCCTAGGATCTTATAGATTATATAGTGATCTTATTGGTGATGTTCTTCAGAATGGTCAGGTGCGTTGTACTCGCAACCAGCGTGAACGAGGCAAAAGGAGTATGTAAGGATCGTAGCAGGTGGCGTTCTGTAGTTTCTGCCTATCCCCATGGGAATAAGGCGTGAGTTTATGAATGTAATTTATCTTGGTTTTCGGTAAGAGTATTATGTTACAATTAAAAACATACAATTCAAGTGGTTTCTAGGAATTAAAATTAATTAAATACACGGCCATAAACTTCGCACCTTTTATTGTCTACAGCACAGTTTTTCCAAAGAAGCAGAAGCTACGTCCTTTCCTAAAACCGCTTAAAACTTTATCCCCAAAATAAAATGGGTGTAAAACAAAGTACGTAATAAACGATCGATTCCTAGCTTTTTCCCAACTATGTTGGGGTCAGCTTTCAGTCTAACCGGATGCAGCTGAATACCAGTAAATTACCAGTAAACATGGAGCGACTGCATCTGACCTCCACAACCCAGCTACTGGGTGACACGATACTCATTGGCAAGACTAGTTGTCATACTTTTGGGCTTCTGACTACCAGTGACGGCTGATCGCGATATGTAACGAATGGTCACCTATCCACGAACCGACTGCGGCAAGCGTAGCTTAATCTTCGATCGACTCGTGCGGCTGTTATTATTTAGCCAAGAGCCCCACATAATAAACGACCTACTTCGCAAATTTCATTTCGATAAAAGCGGGAGGCACCGCCTGTCCAATAAAAATATTCTTATGGCAGCGCTGTCCTGCTAACGTCGTCGGGTATTTGCAAATTTTATTTAAAATTTTCAAGCTGAAGAAACTAAAAATGTTTTGCGGAAACGCCAGAAAATGCTGCGATATAAAATAGATGTCTTTCTAACATTTTTAAGTTTCATCTAAGGAAGTTTATTATTATCCTAGTACTTGCGACCCGGCCCTGCTTTGCACGGTTTTTCGGAAAATTTCTGTAATATATGTAAGTTTAATATTTATCTATCTAAATATAATATATAATTACTTGTCCCGACTGATTCACCAACGCAGAGCCTAAACCGCTGTAACTACAAACTTGAAATGTTGGTAGTTGATGCCTTTTATGTTGTAAGCATCCACTAAGAAAGGATTTTTGGAAATTCAACCTTTAAGAGGGTGAAAAGGAAATTTCGTTTGTATGAAAAATCTTATTTCTAGAGTTAATAAACTTGAAACTTGGCACTTATCTAGGTAAATTATGAAGTTTGTCATTTTTTGTTTTTCTAAACTACCCCCTAAAGGGAGATTCGGGGGTATCAAAGTTTGTATGGAAGAATTTTAACGCGCGGTTCGATTAACTCAAAACTCAGTATTTATACTGAAGACCGCAAATATGAATAACGTATAGCTCTACCCCTGACGGGGTACTAAACTACGAAATCCACGCGGACGAAGTCGCGTGGGAAGTGCTAGTGTATTATACACATAATCTTTCAGGAATAAATTCTCTTAATGATGGCCGCAACTGCTACAAAATCCGTTGCGCAGTTTAGAAGAACAAAGCGGTTACGCTTTATAATATGTATAAATATAGATTCGGTAAACTGAGCTGAGCTGCATCTAGTCGAGCACTCAGAGGGCCAGAGGGAACGTTCTCCAGGACAAAGGTAGCAGCTCAATATCTAAAATATTGAGCATTTAGTAGTTCAACCCGTCGCAGTATTCATATATCTAAGTAATATAAACCCACTTTTTCTCAAGGTAAAAATCCAAAAGGGATGATGACATTTTTGTTTTGTTTGTCCGTCTGGTAGATTATTAAAAAATATTGGACACGTATTTTTTCTTTTTTTACGTAATCAAAAGATTACGGCGATACATTGAGTTAAAATGTGGCATGACGTCACGCCTTGCTAAATTTTATACTGAGTTGTGACGTAGCGAGCCTTCCCAACTTTAATGCGTTCTATGTTAAAGATTTGTTTTCCACACTTAGTCCTTCAGGTTGACCATTGTGCATGGGCCATGGTGGCCGTCGATGGTTATTCCAATCAAACTTTAATGCGTTTTATCAGAGTATTTTTTTATTAATATGATAAAGCAAAAAATACGTGTCTAATTTTTTTTATTATCTGACTGACGGACTATATAGAATTTATTTATTTTACCCAGGCATCATCACTATTTTGCCAGATATGCTAAACACACAACCTTTTAATCCCGTCTAAAAACATAAGTCGAGGACGAGCTAGTGAAGTAAAGTGCTCTAACATAATTTTAAGCTATATAAATAAACACAAGTCTTGTTTTATACTTTATATATGTATGTTAGTTTGTATATTATATGTCTATGGGCCACTGTAGCCTGAAGTAAATGTTTTATTATTATAATCTACGACTACTTACTCTTCAAACCTTTGGATACGGAACCCTCAAAAGCAGAAGCTACGTCGCTAATTAGTACTGCAATCATTATTATAAATTCTACTTCGAACCCAAGCCTTAAGTCCATTTACCGGTAATAACGTCTCTATGTTTAGGGTTCCGTACGTCCGAATGAAAAACGGAACCCTTATAGGATGACTCGTGTGTCTGTTTGTCTGTCCGTCTGTCACAGCCATTTTGCTCCGAATCTAATTGACCAATTAAGTTGAAATTTGGTACACATTAATTTCAGTAACCCAAGCACGGACGTGTAACGTAAATAAATAAATTTTGATTAAGAGGATCAGTTTTGGGAAGCAAATTAGATTTTTTTTTAAGTTTTGCAAATTGTACCGTGCGACATATCAAATGGAAGGGCTTTTTGTGAGGGTCACATTTTTTTATGATTTTAAAATGAACAGTTTTAAAGCTATTTAAGAAAATAGATGAAAATTTATCATTCTCTCCTTTATAACCGAAACGAGAAAATAGTTCTATACCTATAGATTACAGGAAATCCTATAAGAAGTCTATGGTCTTAAAATCACATGGTAAATGGTAAATATGCAGTTGGAATGTATGAGAGAATATGTTTTTCAACTACAATGTTAGGTTTGTTCTTGGGATAAATTCATCCCAACTACGGAACCCTTCATTGTGCGTGGTCCGACATGCACTTGGCCAGTTTTTTTTTTCAGTTAAATTGAATTGGTAATTGCAATCCAATTAAATGGAAAGCCCGAGTAAATCGGAGCGTGGAAATCGAACAAAGGTATTTTGTATTGTATAATTGTTTAAGTAATTAATTAGATGAATGATGATTGGGTCTAATGGGCTTGAAGATGAATATAAAGGACAATGCTGATCTTGTTCTCGCATGTCGCTGTTGCATTGGGGTCTACTAGCATATATGGCAAAAAAAATAATTTAATGTTCGCGTTTCGTAACTTTGCATACTATATGCATTGTATAGAAGTATAGCACCAAGTTTTTATAACTGAACAGACAGCTGTGCTGCTGGGAAGTTTGTTGCGCCTCTTCTTCTTTCTAGCTAAAGCACTAGGAAATGGTGAAGGGCGGGCGTTTTGGGGGACTGTCTCATGTGATTTTGACGTTCAAAAAGTGCTGATTCTCAGCCTAGTTGAATAAATGAGTTTTGATTTTGGTATAGAATCAACAAGAACAATTTAGCCAGGATTGTGTAACTTGTATCTTGATTTAACAGTGTGTCCATGGAGTTTGTTGCCCGTTTTACTCCTCAGACACCTACGTTTTGGAACAGGTTTGGAACCTCCAACTTTCTGACCAACTGACAGACTCATTGACAATTCCTGTTGGTCCACAGCTTTCCACACTCATCGGCTCTTGTCTTGTACACAGATGTTAAAGACCTGGATCTGGCCATGTCAGGGTACGGGATGAGAGGCGGGGAGCGGGGGGTTCCATAGCGTACTTTATTGGTGTCACACATTATAAAGTACACCTACACGAAAAATAGGACAATAGGTACTCTATTTTAGTGTGCGGGTAGCAAACTAAGCATGAAATTTAGTGACTGCATTGAGAAATTCCGATGCAGAACTGTCCAGGCTTTGGTTTTGAATTATACTAACTTTTACAATACATAGTAGCACGTCTGTTTTCCACAAAGGTGAATAGTTTTTAGGTACACCCACATTTCATGCGTTATTTTTTAAGTCCCATTGGGGCGAGCCTTTTGTTGAGATTTTACTATTGGAAACGCCAAGTCAGGGGCAATCATTGTTTTTTAAAGTTGTGGTTTTAATGGTATATTAAATAGGTTGTTTTATTTTGTAAACCTTCCTAAGCCTTATATTTGATACAATCCTATGGAAGCCAATGTACAGCTGTGGGTCTTTCGACTGAAATGAGAATGATCCGATATATGAAAAATAATGTTAGAAATAACTATACCTTTTACCTTTTTTTAAAAGTTTTATTTTATCTTTCCTACTTATGTAATAATAACCGTTTAATGAAAGGTAAGAAATCTATTGGCCTTTGCCAAAGGGCAAGCTGGTACTAATGTTACCGATGACGAGGATCAATAACAATTAATGTTATTAACCAAACAATGTCAATTTCAAAAATTATTTTCAATCTTATTAATTTACAAATGCATGGAATTTAAGTAAATTAAATAAAATAAAATAAATAAATTGATAAAACGTGTAATAAATAAATAAATAAATAAATAAATAAATAAATAAATAAATAAATAAATAAATAAATAAATAAATAAATAAATAAATAAATAAATAAATAAATAAATAAATAAAACTTTAATTCAGACTACAGTCCATAATAGTTTTGTTAGTATTTTGGTTTTAGTAACAATGGTGCTTACGTAAGTAGCTTAGTATTGTTAGTTTATATAAATGCGTTATTTAATTATACCCATGACTGTCCCCACCCAGTGTCCCTGAAAGGGACAGTCCGGTCTGGCAGCTATCATTTTCAGGATGCTGCTGTCACTACCGTGCAAGCGCTGCAGTAAGGAGGCCGCTTTCTTTCGCATGATGGCATGGAAACCATCTGTGCGAGCCTCCGCGAACATTCCTGAAGCACTACAACGCCATGGCAGTCCCAACAGCATCCTAAAAGCATTATTGAATTGAACACGCAGGACGTTGTAGGCTCGGCGCGTGTATGATACCCACAGGCCACTCGTGTAAAAGGATTGACAGAACGCCTTAAAAAGGGTTACTTTGACGTCTGTAGTACAACGAGCAAACCTGCGGGCAAGCATATTGCTCCTCACCGACAACGCCCTGCGCTCCCTCTCTATATCTAAGTCGTCACTTAGGTCACTCGTCACAATATGGCCCAGGTACCTAAAACTACTCACAACCTTCAGTGCTACGCTGTTCAGACATACGGGAGGAACACCGCGCGGCTGCTGCTTAGGTGCCTTAAATACCAGAATCTCACTCTTCTTTGAGTTGTATATTAAGCCATGCTCCTCCGCATAGGCCTCGCAGGTCGACAGCAACCTCCTCAACCCACTCATCGAGGGACTGAGAAGCACCATGTCATCTGCATAACTTATATTGTTGACACTCGTTCCGTCAATGTGGCATCCGACATGTGTACCGCTCAGTCGCTCGATGAGCCGGTTAATATAAAGGTTAAATAGCAGAGGTGAGCTTAACCCCCCTTGTCTGACTCCGCATTCCAGCCTGTACTCGTCCGACACCCACCTCACCCGGTTCTTTTGGTTAGAGTACCAATATTTGAGAAGGGAGGTGTACTCCGCCGACATACCCGCGTCCCCCAACTTGTCCCACAGTACGTCATATGCGACCAGATCAAATGCTTTTGACAAGTCGAGGAAACACGCAAGTACTCGCAAGTCCTCCTCGCTGTGTAGTACATGACAGTTCGCTTCAGACTCAAAATAGCGCTCTCTGTTGAGACCCCTGCTCTGAACCCGAACTGGGCATCGTGCAAGTCAACCTGTGCTGTGAGGCGACTATTCAGCAAACTGTCAAGTACCTTGGCTGCTGTGGTAGCGAGTGAGATGGGTCGGTAATTACCAATGTCAGATGTATCACCCGTCTTATTTTTAATTATAGGAACGACAATTATTAGCATTAGCGGTTCCGGCAAATACGAGTGACCTATGCACAGACTGAACAATATTGACAGTACTCGTGGCAAGTGAACTCCTGCAAATTTATAATGCTCGATACTGAGCCCATCGTGACCAGGCGATTTGCCACGCTGCATTTTTTTAATAACGTTCGCCACAGTCTTCGCAGGTATCTTTACATTCTGCCCCGTCACGACAGGCTCAACATCGCTCAAGGCTAAGGACGAGGGACCTAAGGGTGACCGCACAGTAAAATGATTTCTAAACGCCTCGGCAATGTCATAGTGGTCAGCCGAGCCATGAACACTCAACGGGAAACTAGGCCTAACGTTCATTTTGTTTGTATGCTTCCAAAAGCTTTTAAAATCCTTAGAGGAATGGTCGGATGCAAGAATGTCCATTTTAAATTGCTCTTGGCGATCCTGACACCATTTTAATTTAGCTTTAAAATGTTTCCTCGCCTCCGACATCTCATCAAAGATTCGACCATTAATTGGTCGGCCAGCTAAATTCCACAATTGAAACCTAAGCCGCGCCTCCCGGTGAAGGCCCGCTACGTGCTTATTCCACCCAATGACATAACCTCCCTTCCTGCGACACTTTTTTCTATATGTTTGAATGGCTGCTCGAGATAACGTCTCAGTAATTTGCATATACAAGTTATCAATTACTGAGTGATGTTCTTTGTTAGTACAAAAACCATCACAACATTCACTCAACTCCTGCGGAAAATCTATCAACCGTAGCCTAGAATGACAAATGTCATGGTATTGATCAACCTGTTGTGCCTGTCTGTCACCCCACAAGACACGATTCATAGGTTTTGCCGCTTTCAAAACATTAACTTTAGGCTTAAGCTTATTTAAATTACATTCAACTACCAATGGATAATGATCCGACCAATACACGTCGTAGCGCACAGACACACTAACAACTGAATCCCGTGCTGACTCCGTGACGATGCAGTGGTCCAACCATCTGGTACAGCCGTGAGCATCACTATAAAATGTATAGGTAGTTGTAGGACACATTTTTATATCTATGCAAAGCCAATAATGTAAGTATATCACAATTTGTATTTTATAAATAATGGAAATATATCTATCAGAACTAAAGGCAATTTGAATTTGAATTTAAATTTGAAGAAATCGATTTATTTATGACTAGGTACTTAGGTACCTATATAGCTGGTTCAATAAGTCAAATTTTACAATATTTTTTTATGACATGATTAAAACCAATCGTGTATCATTTTACTTTAAAGAATCTGATTGCAGTTGTTGAACGTGGATGTGTTGTACTCTACCGTCGCACTCAGACACGCGACATAAAAATAATAAATCATTAGTTGCCTGACCAACATACTTAGCACTTAATGTTTCATGAAATGATTTTAATATGAAAGAAGCTAATGATCGATAAATTTTAAGTAATGACTCTTAAGTACTGGATTTATTGTGAGATTGTAGCAGTTTCACAGAAAACATAGGTCATGGAACTGCGAAAAGAAGTGCAAACTTAAACATATGAAACACAGTGTTTTTTTTTTTAATTTTTTAAATTTCATAATTTGTTAATTAAAATTAAAATATATAAGCTTTCACTGCTGGCCAAGCGCAACGCGGCATATACATAGCTACAGATAGACTGGTCACATTAGCATGTCGATGACGCGAACCCATGAGATTTTCCCCTACAAAAAATCGCTCAACGCGCCTAGATAACTTTCCACTTGTAAAATACCACACTGAGAATTTTTTGGTAAGCAAGAAAAATAATTACCATTCCACCTTTTTCCTAACCCTTTCCGCGCTCGATATGTAAAACGACAATTTATTTATGGCAAGCGCACATTAATATTGGTTCTCGATATTTTAAACTGCCCGAACGATATCGATCGCGTCTCTTACCCAATTTATTGCAATATTATGCGCATAAAAATGGAATTTGGACGGTGACGCGAACTGTTATCATAACTCCTACACATATAGGTGGAAATACATAAGCAAGTTCTACAAGTGCCTTCTGGCTGTTCTCAATAAAAATCCCTTACGACGTCTTGCGTAACCCGCCCTACACAGCAGCGCGATATTACGGAGGGAATGTGTACTGGAATGTAACTCTCTAGAGTACGGATTATGTTGGCTTGGAATAGTTGGAACAGAACACACTTTTGCCGTCACGCGATTGTTCAAAAGTAATGGCCCCAAAATAAGGAAACTGAATTATTTAGTCACCTGTAATTCAAACAAGGGTTTCGCTAAAGTTTTATTATAAACGAACAATTTATTCGTTGGAGCCATTCAATGATGAAATATTTATTCGTAAGCTAGCGAATCGTTTGACAGAATCACGATGTTAGCAATGACCAGACATGGCTCTTTTTGCTGATTGGTTCATTGTTCTACAACGGCAAGAGCTATTGTTGAGCTTGTGCCGACCGCGCTACGAGAGAAAATGAAGAAACCTGACCGTATCCAATATTTCTAACACCAGTGAAAAAAATATACCTAATCATGTAACACAACTCAGGTCCCCAAGATACAGGCGCGGCCTGGTTTGGGTACCACCGCATATAACAAAATTAATGTCTCCAACAGTTGCAGACAGAATTTTAAGGTCACAATATTGAAATAAATTTTTATTTTATTATTTTTATTTAAGCGAATTTAAATCGAATTTTATTACCGTCACAAACATATGCAACACAGACCTACTAACTGAAATTACTTTTCTAATTTAGTCAATAAAAGTTTCATTAATTCTGCGTTAAGGAATACCCACGCGCGCGTCATTCTCCAGAATACGAGATTAAGATCTTAAAGAAAAGTTTCACAGAGCTCTACTAGGCTCTTGTGGAACTTCGTAACACGCAGTAAGACTTTCTGACCATTAGCATTTCATTTGGAGACTTTCAAAACTTTATCAGCACTTTTCAAGTAAAAAGTAAAATTAATCAAGCACTTTTTAAATTAACTGATACGATTTAAAAATGTCGTAATTTTGTAGTATCAAATTTCTTCTAATTAATTTCCACGTTCGTTTTTTTCGTTCTATTGATTCAAAATGTTTAAATACACTTTAAAATGTTCGCCGAAGCAAGCACAAGTCGTGTTACGGAACGTACCTGGGTAGCGGGTGGCTTCGCTGACGGCCGGACGTCGAATGCCGTGCGGCGAGGAAGATGCTCCCACTATACTTGTATCGCGCTGCAGTTGCAAAGAATTAGAGGGCCGAAGATTGATCGCCAGCGCCTTGGTGTGCCCTGGATGCTCTGCACCTTCGATTTACGCACAAATTGACTCCGTGTGAAGTTTAAACGAGGTTTCCGCACGATTAGGCAGAATGACTTGAAAATTCGGTTAATTTCGATTTAGAAGCTAATTTTGGGGGAACGCGATGTATGTCGCGGCTTTCGTGCTTTCTACCTTTTGTGTTTTAAATTAATCATGATGTTTAAAGGAGTAGGATATTATGCAAGCTAGTACCTATTTTTTGAACACATTGTTGTAGGTATTTGGTGGAAAGGGTAATAATATGACGACAGTTGTATTTTATATGTGGGTGTACTATAGGTGCACCTCTGTGCAACCCTTCGGGGTAACAAGGCATGATGTTATGTTATGTATTGTATTTTTTACGACACTTACAATTTGTTTGTGTCTTTTGCGCAAATTGACACTTCTTCAGGATTTGGCCGCTTTGAAAAGATAATGGATGAAGTGTTACACAAGATTTGTAACTCGGACTGCTGTGATTTTAATGTTTTATTAGAAAATTCTGGTTCATGTTCTAATAATAATCCTTACTAGTGCCATGTGCCTAGATAATATTTAAACGGATGTTGTACCAAGCCACAAAGAAATCATAAACAATTATAATATTATTATTACCGTTTACATTCATAGATCAGCGGGGCAATTGCGTAACACACACAATAGGAATCGGTTTCATTTTAACAGTTCAACAACATTCATTGCGTTATTTACGTTTGAGCAAACAAAATTTTTCGAACTTATTAAGCAATGGATTAGCAATTTGCTTCAAAATGATTGAGATTCTGACGCAATTAGGGTGCTGGTCCTACACGCACGCCGGTTGCGAGTACAACGCACCTGACCTTTCTGAAGAACATCACCAATAAGATCACTATAAAAAGCAAAACAACTCCTCCAACATCTCCTCAAACTCTCAAGGCAAAAGGAGTATGTAAGGATCGTAGCAGATGGCGTTCTGTAGTTTCTGCCTACCCCCATGGAAAGAAGGCGTGAGTTTATGTATGTATGTGTATTATTATTATTGAAAATATCTCGGGATCTTGGGGTCCCGAGCCTTTAGAAGGCGTACGAGAGACTGAAGCCAACTCGCAGAGCCCCGTTAGACGTTTCGAATGAAATGAAGCACCATACGACGATTATACTTGTTCGCACTATACAAGTACACCCAAAGACAACACCCGGTTGGTGTAGGACAATTGCAGGATACGGAAACAAATATATTGGGTTATGGGTTTGGGTGGCTGAAGTGAACTGGTTATCTAGGACCATGGAAAGAATATGGCCCCTGCCTGATCAGTATTTTATATAAAATACACAGATAAAATGGCATCAGAGGATGACTTGCACACTTAATAATAGGCTCCCGAAAACAGTCGCTAGCGCCAAGGGAGGACATGTCCCGAGGTGCTTATGAGGAGTGGAGAGGTATTTCATGATACTGTGTGCACTTGTGGCATGTGCCAATAAACGTTTTTTCTTTCTTTCTTCTTCTTTCTTTCTGTATTCCACGGCTATAAGGACAATCCCGGAAGTACGGTCACGATCCCTACTAGCACTTACTGGAATACTTCCTTCCTCCGAGCTCTTTTGCTCTTGCAAATCTCCACTCATACCGGCCAATAAAGGCAAAAATGAGGTGGAAGCTCTGTCCCTCGTTAGTGATCATTTAACTGGTCAATAAAGGCAAGCCAGACACGAGGAACAAGACTTCTCCCGAGAGATAGGGTCCGTGGGCTCACTACTGCCCAACAGCTCACCACATGCTGCCCAGCGGGTTTCTGAATCCCTCTTGGTCTGGCTCCGCACCCTAGACCTGTTTCATCAAAGTAAACTCTACTGGCACAGGCCTAGAGTTCTCGAGCGCGCAAGCCCCACAACGACATCAACGTAGAGATACGGTGGTGGGGATATTATTATTTCCTAGATTCTAATAATTACGGACAAAGGATTACTATCCAAAATCAAAACAACTAAGTAGCTAAAAAGGATATCACTTTTAACTCTAAAACTGGAAGTCGCTTGGAAACTCTTAAAACTAAATTCTTTATTAAATTATGAGTTTTGTCTGCTTATGACATAACTAGCGAAATGTGGGTGTTATTATAGGTACACCTCTGCCGCCCTTCGGGGAAACAAGGCGTGATGTTATGTATCCGCTTATGATGATCTTAATCATCTAGCTGATTTTTTTTTAATTTGTACTCTATAAATGTAATTCCATCTATAATCTCAAGACTATCTCGGTTAATAATAACGCATCTTTCAGTGATTGGCTACGATAAGTATTTTTAAAAGTAGAACACGGCATTATTATTGAATTTTTGTATTTTTTTTTAATAAAAAAATAATGGCAATTGAATTTGAATGTAATTGATTTTAATTGTTGAAATGAATTTTAATGTAGGGCAAAACTTGGCTAATTCGTGATATGCAGCTATTCGGTGATAGATAATTATGTTTTATTACCAAGTTACTACTGACTTGATAAATGTACATTTTTCAATCATTATAGTATTTGCCACATTTTTAGATATAAGTTAGCAAAACTTATTTTGTCTACTATATCACAGTAAATTTAAAAAATAGTCTGATCAATGAATCGAATTTTACAAGTAAAAAACAAAACTATCACCGATTACCCAAGTTTTGCCCTATTTCATTTTAAAGATCGTAATGAATTTTAATGATTGTGATTTGTAAAGTAATTGGGATTTGGTGCCTTAGTGAATAAATAAATAAATTATGATCTGTGCAAAGAAATGCTTAGGTACTCGATTCGGGATCTCCGATCAGCAGTTAAAAATAGCTGTATTTTTCAGCGCATCTTCTTCCGAATGTTCCGACGGTGGTTTCTAGCGGTGTGGTCACTTTGAAAGCGAGCGATGTGGTCACTGCTGTCTGCACTTCCTTTGATGGGGAGGCTGATGATTCGAATATTTTATTCTAAAATACATACCTCGTGGTCGACGTCGTTGGTTGATGAATATTTAATTTTATTTAATGTTTTGGACTATGGTATATATATGTAATAAGCTTATGGCCCACCCACGGTATTTTTTTTTTGTGGATGGGAAATCATCAAATGACTTCTCCCGCTCTGGGCGTAGCGGGAGGGCGTGTCAGGCTAATTTACTGACTAAAACCCACCCGTGTTCCTTCTGTTGCCTGTGCCGGGGCCACGGTAATTCTTTCGAACATCCCGCAACCCTGGCTGGCATTATAAATACCCACAAGTGCCTGTAACGAAAACACACTTAGTTCTCTGTTTTATGATAAAAAGCATCACCTGTGTACGAATTTCTCTTATGAAAGTCTTCAGATTTAAAATGGAGAGCACATAACCTCGACGTATTATTGAGATTCCATTTTTTTCTTCGAAGAACTCACTTCCACAGTTTTCTTCTTTTAACATCTTTGAGGAATACATTGGTCCCCAAATAAATAGTTGCGGAACGGGGCATATTTAATATTTATGCGTAAAAGAAGTTGATTGTTTACAAAAATGTATGGATATTGACAGCTAGCTGTCAAATTTTAAGACGGACAATGGTGGCGACATCTGAAGTGAGCAGTTTTTATCCTCATTTGCGGGACACTAAACGCCCATAGACGTTATTCCAATAAAACTTCTATTGTGTGTTGTGTTCCGGAATGGGTTAAGGCGGAAGCGCTAGAGTAGTCCGCGAACTTAAAATGTTTTTACGTTTTTTGTTATTTACAGGTCAGTGTTACGTTGTATGTTGATCAATATAATTATGATTCGCGACCGTAACAACAAGTTCGCGGGCTACTTTAGCGCATCCCCTCTAAGGGGACTTTTTCGCAATTTCAGATTCGGAAAAAAAATATGCTTTATTAACTACTTCGCACGGTATAGACGAACAAAGATCTAGATATATTTATAATACCCCATAAGACCCCATCGACGCGCAAACTATTACAAAGAATGGGGAAGGTCGGGTCAAAGCTGATGGTAGATGGCGTGACCATAGCAAGTGTATTGATTATTGTTTAAGCTTGAAAAATGTGGCCTCAATTACCCACCGCCGACCAGCTCTGCGCCCAGGATGTTGATGCTGCTCTGATTCGCCCCGGGACGGGCTGATAGTTTTACGGGTTTCACAAGGCTTATGCCGTGTTAGTGAGAAGTTATATGAGTCAGGCACTCAGGTTTTGTTGTTTTAGTTACCTTTTAGCGTGTACAACGACGGCGCTGCAGGCTCGACTCGTTCGTTGTTGCGACCGACGTTAGCGCCACGTGCGTGGGCGCAGGTGCGCTGGGATGTTTTACAACTCGCGCCCGTTGATTGGCGCCGAGATGAGCCGATGGCGTTTTTGGCGGGATTTATAGTGGAAGCCAAAGCAAAACGCAACAGCTAGGTCTCTAGCTCTACTTCCTACAATAAAATTGAAATTTCGTTCATTAATTCTATTTCGTGTTCATTGTGGTTTTATTCCTTTATTTCGTTAATTTCCATAATTTAAATCAATATTTATTTGACACGGAAAGTGTCAGAATTAAAAACAGATATTCCTAGTGCAGACATCAGTCTCTCACAAACTAATGTCCCGTAGTTTTTAAGCTCGTCTAAAATAATATGATGTCATTGTTTGTGAAGGGATAGTAAATTATTTGAATTTGATCAATCAGCAGATAAGTCATCCTTGTCGCCGTCCTCCGTAAGAATAAAGAAGTGTATCAAATTAGCTTCTCAGATCCAATAGAAACAAAAACAACTAGTGCCTAGGTACTTGGAACAAATTAATGCGCAGTCCAATTTAACTGTCAGTATAACTAAAAGCTAATTTACAGTCGCTTGTACTTGAATAGGAATCAGGGGCGTAGCCTTCATACAACCCGATTCTTATCAGCTTCCCTTCGGAACAACCACTCTTCTTAATGTGTACTATTGCTAAATAATGTGGTACATCTTTGTGTGTAACTGTGTGTCACATCATATTACATAATTATATTTAATACCAGTTAATACATCATAAGATTGAAAACCTACAATTTTTTGTCAGAGTTTATATGTGAGCGTCCAAGCAAAAAGGGTCTAGTTCTCGGCATTTAGTTTCCGAGATATGAGTACGCAGTTTTGTAAAGTTGGGTGAACAAAAAAGCATTTCTCCATTTTAATTGATTATTAATTAATGCTCAATTATCTACAAGTTCATATTATAGTAAATGACTTTGACCAGTGATGACCAGAAAATGTTCTTAGACACATAAGAAAATATACTAAGTTGTACCAAAAATCAAACTTTCTCAAATCAAGTTTTTTCAGAGATTCAACTTCAAATGTCTGATAAAAAAAAATGTGCCAGTTTTTGAATATTGTTTTAATTCTTATTATCAATTGACTATTTTAGATACCGAAGCTGGTCTTAACTCAATACCCCACTACTGGACCCGTTTTGCTTGGACGCCCACATATGAGAACTAAACAATTTTTCTTCGGATTCCCTCTAATGATAATTGTAACTTCGCCACTGGTAGGAATCTAATTTACTTCTCACTATTCCTGTCTGCTATCCACTGTTTCTTAGTGAAGTGTTGAAAATTACATATTTCATCAGATACATTGGAGTTGGACCAAAATAAGATACATACGGGACTTTTTGATACCCTACATAGTGTTCAACTATTGGGCAAAGGCCTTAAACTTTCTGCTTCAAAATCTTTTGCAATTTCTGGCCATCATACCTATCCAGCCGATCTATTCTGTAAACTTAGGTGAAGTGAGCTCAATCCCTAGTAGAGTAAGGTGGGATGACAGTTCACATCACGCTCACTTCACCTAAATTTTCACGGTGGGATCTTTACAGAATAGCACCACTGATCGTCACTCAGCTGCGATGTCAAAGGCATATAAAACTATTACATAAAAAGGACACATGAATATGAGTGTAACTCTGGAAAGAGAAAAGTAGCCCGAGAAATTACCTTGAACCCCAGCCTTTTACTAATTAATTTTCCTGGTACAGTTTTAAACAAGACGGCAGACTGCAGACGGTAGTGGCGTTGTGGTTGACAGTAATCGCAGGCGACAGTGCCGCAGTTTTGATTCCGAACAAGATGTCCCCGGCACTTCTCTTCTTCAGTTTCCCTAAACTCAATTGTCAAACAAAAGTAAAATTAGTAAAATTTTTGAGAAATTAATTTTAGAACAATTGCAAAGATTTTTTTAATAAACATAAATTATTACATAACAAACAGTTCGGTTTTACAAGGGGTCGTTCAACTACTGATGCTGGTGTTGAACTATTAGGACATATTGATAATGCATGGGAAGATAATATAGACCTATATCTATTCTCCCAACCATTTCGAAGATTCTGGAAAAGATACTTAACAACCGTTTGCTTAATTACATTAATTCTCATAAACTTCTCTCCGGAAACCAATATGGCTTCAGAGCCGGAATCGCAACAGAGGATGCAGTTGTTGCACTCTCCGAAAAAGTGTCGCACCTCATGGATATGAAGCAGCGGTGTATTGGTTTATTTCTAGATATATCGAAAGCTTTTGACACTGTCTCTGCGCCCATACTTCTGTCAAAACTGGAAGGCATGGGTATTCGTGGTCTTGCACTTGACATCTTTTCAAGTTATCTGGAGAATCGTTTCCAACATGTTCAATTGGATGAGGTTAAAAGCGATAAAGCTAGAATAGAATATGGCGTCCCACAAGGCAGCATTCTAGGTCCAACCTTGTTCCTCATCTACATTAATGATCTGTGTTCACTTTCATTAACTAACTGCTTCATATTTACTTACGCTGATGATACAGCCCTACTTGTTCATGGAAATGATTGGAGTGAAACAGAAAAATATGCTCAGATTGTGTTGGACATTGTCATGAACTGGTTTAGAAATAATTTGTTGACCCTGAATGTAGAAAAAACGAAGCTTGTTTCCTTTTCTTTAAGTAATAGGACTCAGCCAAACATAACGCCTATTGTTAAGGTTCATAGTTGTTCTCCAAACTCCCGCTGTAACTGTCCCACTCTGGCAACCACATCTTGTATAAAATACTTGGGCGTGCAAATTGACAAACACCTGAACTGGTATAGTCATATTGATAATCTAGTCATCCGAACGCGTAAACTCATTTCCATCTTTAAGAAACTCCGTTGTTCAGCTGACTTGGAAACACTTATGATGGTCTATTATTCACTCTGTCAGTCTCTTCTCCTATATTGTTTGCCAGCTTGGGGTGGCGCTTGCAAAACATACTTTCTGAAATTAGAGAGAGCTCAGAGAGCAGTTCTCAAAGTTATGTTCTGCAAGCCCTATAGATACCCTACTTTGGAGCTTTTCAGGGAAAGCAGGGTCCTAACGGTGAGAGGCTTATATGTGCTACAATGTGTATTAAGGAAACATCGGCTGCCGTTCACTGCAAGTACTAATCGTCGCGCAGACATTGTCCTTCCACCAGTTAGACACAAAACCACTTTTGCAAAACACCAATTCACCTACCTCAGCTATATTCTATATAATAAAATCAATAAATTTCTCCATATCCACAGTTTAAATTATCACCAATGCAGAAGCACAGTTAAAGAATGGCTAATTGAGAAATCATACGACGAGACCGAAAAACTTCTCTTCCCACATGCTTAAGTCAGATCTCTTATTCAAGTATTTTCACACACAAATACTCACGCACTCTCCCCACTTTCACACTTACTCACACATCCACCATTTCGACACCTACCAGGACACATTCCCACCATGCACAAACCGCACCGTCACATTACTCACACATACACAACATACCTACTACACTTACTACGACCAATTCACCCTCACTCAAACATTTACAATCAGTTTTATTATTAATTATTTTTACTTTTTCCTCTTTCTATACACATAAATAATAATTATATTGTTATGTTAACCATGTTACTGGTGAAAACAGTTTTATTATAACTTTTTGATCAACTGTCTACCCTATGGAATCACTGGTCCCCAAGTCACAGGCTATAAACCTAGTTTGGGTGCCAGGATATAATACTTAATGCGCTTTATGTTGTATCATATCACTGTACGTGTAACCTTGTAATCATTTTACTGGAAATAAACATTATTATTATCATATTATTATTATTATAAATGCGATGCCTTGGGCATCTTTTGTGATTTGTCCATGGCATTCGATTGCGTTCTTCATGAAACGAAACACCGCTCTGGATCTTCTTACTTCATACTTGAGTAATAGGATTCAGTGCGTTGACGTTAATGGGAAAAGATCTCCCGGATCTACAGTAAAAAATGGGAGTCCCGCAGGGCTCAATTCTTGGTCCTTTCTTGTTTCTTATTTATATTAACGACCTGCCTTACCTCGTAAAAGACGATCATGATATAGTGTTGTTTGCGGATGACACTTCACTTTTGTTTAAACTTAAACGTCAGCAGCTGGTTACTGACGATGTAAATAGCGCGATCTCAAAAGTAGTTCACTGGTTCAATGTAAATAATTTACTTCTTAATGAAAAAAAAAACCAAATACCTTAAGTTTACGCTGCCTCACGTTAGGCAGGTGAAAACTAAGGTGTTGATAAAGGGCGAAGAATTGAATCTTAAAGATAGCACAGTATTCTTGGGCTTAACTTTGGATGCTAAGCTTCAGTGGGGCCCATATATAGATAAAATGTCAAAAAAACTAAGCTCTGCAGTATACGCTGTTAGAAAAATTCGTAATTTAACTGACATAGAGACAGCCCGTTTAGTGTACTTTAGCTATTTTCATAGTGTAATGTCATACGGTATTCTGTTGTGGGGAAATGCCGCCGACATTCAGACTATCTTTGTTTTGCAGAAAAGAGCTGTTCGATCAATTTATAAGTTAAGTCCAAGACACTCTCTCAGAGAGAAATTTAAGGAGATTAATATAATGACTGTGCCTTCTCAGTATATTTTTGAAAATATTTTATATGCTCATAAAAATATAAAATTGTTTAAAAAATACAGTGATATCTATATATATAAAAGAAGAAACTGACTGACTGACTGACTGACATATCAACGCACAGCCGAAACTACTGGGACTAGGAACGTGAAATTTTGCACACGGCTTCCTTTTATAATGTAGGGGAGCACTAAGAAGGGGTTTTTGGAAATTCGACCTTTAAGGGGGTAAAAAAGGGGTATTTTGTTTGTATGAAAAACCTTATTCCTTGAGTTAATAAACTTGAAACTTGGCCCAAATACTTATCTTAATAAATTATGAACTTTGTAATTTTTGGTTTTTCTAAACTACCCCCACGAGGGGGATTGGGGGATGTCAAAAAATGTATGGAAGAATTTTAACGCGCTGTCATATTAACTCGAAACTCAGTATTTATACTTAAGTAATATTATGTATGTTAGAAAAAATCTACATCTTTTTAGTAAGATAAGTGATCGGCATAATTTTAACACTAGAAATAGGAACAAATTAGATCAACCACGTTTCAGATTATCTAAGGTACACACTTCTTTTATGGGGTACTGTGTAAAATGTTATAATAAATTACCTCTCGATATTCTTCAACTAAATGAGAAGCAATTTAAAACATGCATTAAACGCACACTATGTAGACAAGCATATTATAGGTAGAATGATTATATCATAGATAAAAATGCTTGGCTAAATGCTGGTCCTGCTCCACAGCCACTTGGGCTTTGTTAATTTTTTTTTTTTTTTGTTTGGAAGAAATGCGTCCCCTTTTTTTCTGACATTATGTTATTACTATAGACTTATTGACTATATATAGACTATAGATTTAGTGTTTACTAATCTTTTAATTACAATCATTGTAAACTATAGTTTTGTATAAATTAGAAGCATCTTTTCAATTTTGTAAATGTGAGTGCCATGGAGCGGTTTTATGTTATGATGTAGGTATGTTGACTTGAAAGAGTATGGCAGTTGAGAGTATGTCATGCTCACTTAAATGTCTCGCTGATGGTGGCGCGTGTGTTGGATCATTCGGTTCCCTACAAAATGGTTGAGCTGGATGGTGCTGATCCACGCGTCATGTTCGTGAACGGGCGCCGTCAGTGGAGACTGGTCATCTCTTAGCTGCCAGGGCTTATTTTTAATCTTATATTTTAAATTGTTTTAATTATCTATTTTTTACATTGTTCTCACATATAGTAGCAACAAGAACAATAACAATGTACCTACCCAGGATTTTGTAACAATTTTGATTTAAAAGAGTGTCCATGGAGTTTCTTGCCCATTCTTCTCCATAGAGATCTACGTTTTGGAATGGGCGACTAGCTTCAATTTTCTGACTAACTGACCGACTCTTTGACAATTCAAAAGTGCCTGTAATTGGTTTAATTGAAATAAATGCTTTGAGTTTGAGTTTGAGTTCAAAAATAAAGAATAACCTGTATCAAGGTTTTTCGAAAATCTACCCCGGACGGGGTGAAAAGGGGCTGTCAATATTACAGGGGAGAATTTTACTGCGTAGCTTGATTAACTCGAAAATTGGTATGAATAATCTTTGAGTCAAGGTTTGGAAATATCCTAAACGATTTTTTAAAATTTCACCCCTGTGGGGGTGAAAACCGGGGATATAGTTTAGATGAAAAATCTTATTCATTTGGTTAATAAACTTGAAACTTGGCACGAATATTTGCCTAAATAAGCAATAAAGTTTCTTACTATTGGTTTTTCAAAACGGGGTGAGAAGAGGTAATTAGATTTTTAAGAGGAGGATTTAACTGTGTGGCTTGATTAACTCAAAAATTGGTATAAGAAATCTTTGATTTCAGTTATGGAAAAATCCGAAACGATTTTTCGAAATTCCACCCCTGTGGGGGTGAAAACAGGGGATACAGATTATATGAAAAATCTTATTTATTTGGTTAATACACTTAAAACATGGGAATATTTGCCTCAGGAAATAATATAAATTATCACTCTTAGTTTTTTAAAACAAGTAAGGAACACTAGGACCATAAGAACAGTAAGGAACAGTAGGGAAAAATGTTAACGCGCTGTCATATTAACTCGAAACTCAGTATTTATACTTAAGTCCAAAAATAAAGAATAACCTGTATCAAGGTTTTTCGAAAATTGACCCCGGAAGGGGTGAAAAGGGGCTGTCAATATTACAGGGGAGAATTTTACTGCGTAGCTTGATTAACCCGAAAATTGGTATGAATAATCTTTGAGTCAAGGTTACGAAACATACTAAACGATTTTTTTAAATTTCACCCCTATGGGGGTGAAAACCGGGGTTATAGTTAAGATGAAAAATCTTATTCATTTGGTCAATAAACTTGAAACTTGGCACGAATATTTGCCTAAATAAGCAATAAAGTTTCTTACTATTGGTTTTTCAAAATACCCCTGAGGATTTAACTGTGTGGCTTGATTAAGTCAAAAATAAGAAATTTTTGATTTCAGTTATGGAAAAATCCGAAACGATTTTTCGAAATTCCATTTCTGTGGGGGTGAAAAGAGGGGATACAGACTATGAAAAATCTTATTCCTTTGGTTAATACACTTGAAACATGGCAATATTTGCCTCAGGAAGTAATATAAATTGTAGTGTTTTAAAACAAATAAGGAACACTAGGACCGTAAGAACAGTAAGGAAACTTTTTAACGCGCTGTCATATTAACTCGAAACTCGGTACTAATACTTTTTCGGAAGTCAGTGTCTTTGGATCTGTATTTTAGGTTTTTGCCACTGACTTCCGAAATTAAAGTTATTTTTCACTTTGTAGTGTTTGTTTTGGAAGTCGGTTGTTTTTATTGTTCACTTTTAGTGGGTCTGTTTGTAATTTATCTGAGTTACAATAGCCTTATGACAACTGCTCATCACCTTTTACAAAACATTGCTTTTCCCGAACCAGGGACGTTAATTGTTGCGGAGTTCTCTTGGTACTTCACCAACAGCTCCACTTCACCATATGCATTGTGACGAGCTTCTATTGCTTAGCAATAATTTTAAAGTAATGGAATCGCAACCCGTGAAATACTTATTATTGAGTTGTTCCAGTGGCCATCTTACCATCTGTGGTCTTCGTCTCAAGTTCCACTTCACCAAATGTTGCTTTCCGAGAGCAAATGCACAAGTTACTATAAAAAATACCAAAATAGCTATAGGTGTGCCTATATTGAAGAATTCCCTCGATTTCTCCAGGATCCCATGATCAGATCCTGACCTGATGACAATGGGACCACCTGGAAAGTATACCCTTTCAAACAAAAAAAGAATTTTCCAAATCGGTCCAGCCGTCTTCGAGTAATCGGGGAACCATAAAAAAAAAGATTCCGAAGAACTGAGAACCTCCTCCTTTTTGAAGTCGGTTAAAAATAATTTATAGCCAGAGTGCATCTCATGACATTTCCAATAAGCCCCAACACGGCTAGGATACATTGTTTTATTACTGATCTGAGTTCAATGGTAGGTACCATTTTCATCAGAAGCATTTATTTAAATTTGCTTCGTCATAGTCGTTTAACTATCTTAATCGAGAATATCTTATCGCCATCCGTGAAATACTTATCATTGATGAGTTCCTGTGGCCATCTATGGTCTTCTTCGTCAGTTCCACTTCACCAAATCATACTTTCTGAATGCAAATGCTTGATTTGTTGACGAAAATACCAAAATCACTGTGTTTGCCAATAATATTTGAGGAGTTCCCTCAATTCCTCATGGATCCTATCATCAGAACTGGATTTGGCTACAAATGGGACCAATCTGGAAGTCCAATACTTTTAAATAAAAAAAATATTTTTCAAATCGGTTTATAAATGACGGAGTAATAACAAACATTAAAAAAAACACAACCGAATTGATAACCTCCTCCTTTTTTGAAGTCGGTTAAAAATAGTAACGAAGTCAGAACTGTGCATTGCATATATATGAAAAGAAGTGATTGAACGAGTCTGTTGCGCACACTATAGTTTTTAGAATTTTTGTTGTTGTTTGTCAAGATGATTATATGTTCCGGATTGGCGCAAAAACGATTCATTGAATTTAGAGGAAATTTGGCATACAGATGTTTTAGAACCTGGATTAACACGTAGGGTAGGTACTAATTTGATATATTCCGACATACACGCGGGCGAAGCCGCGGGCAAAAGCTAGTCCATAATATGAACACTAGGAACAAACACTTGTTGTACCTACAACAAGGCTCAAGAAAATAGGTGGCTCGTTCAGATGTCAATGTATACGTTTTTATAATAAACTTCCAAGCCCCGTTCGAGATCTGAGCCTTAATAGATTCAAATCATTTATTAAACGTAAGTTGTGCCAGAAAGCCTTTTATACCGTTAAAGATTACATTGATGACAAAAAGGCGTGGGATTGAGCTGCTCCAATTAATTTTTTTTTTTTTTTGAATATACATACTGATTTTTTTTTGTTCTTTTCTTTTTGCTAATTTTGTTTTCTTATATACACATTGTCATTGATGAATTTTATATATACAATGACATGAATATTTACTTTGTAAAAATGTTATATTATTTTAATTACTGTGAATGTGAAGACTATGTGGGTCCTTGTTTTTTTTTTTCTCTCTCTCAGCTAGTTTGAGTAAATTATGCGGCCTACCCAAATGTCCTTTCTTTGGTATTGTTCGTCGAATCGTTGAGCTCCTTAACTTTTATGTTGAGCTGTACGATTACTGACAGATGCTTGCACTGGCTGGACAGGTCCACTCAATCTGTGTGGTTCTTTCCTCAAAAGACCATTTCAGACACCAACCTACATGGTCTTCACATGATCTGACCAAGATTATATCTGGACTTTAAAAGAGACTGTGACCTCTGAGTTTGTTTCGGCCTTTCTTCTCAGAGTAGTCAGATAGGAAACGCCGGCCTCATCTAGTTTAAAAAAAAATGTTTGACGTGTAAAAGTGTTTGTATAAACCTACTTACAGAAATAAAATCATTTATCATTTTTTTAAAATACGTCTTGTTGCTCTGATAGTGACAGACACTGTCAGCACTTAACCACTGGTATGTCGTCTGCAGTCGCCGCTCGACCGCAGCAGCAAGCGGCACTGTCGTCATCTAGGCAAACCTTTTCATAGAAATACACAGAAACCTAAAGTGTCGCTGCGGTCAGTAATTGTGGTTGGGCAACACTGCCGCTGCCGTCGCGTTCGTAATTGTGTAAAAAAAAAAATCGAAAAAATTTGAAATTCGAAATTACTTTTGTTTTCTGCCCGTGTTGAACACCGTTCAACTTCACATTCACTGCTTCTTTTAACACTAATATTATGTACAAGTATACAATAAAAAAATAAAAAGGGAGAAGAGCTCATTGGGCATCAAAAAATTCGTCCGCATCGCTGTCAATCGGAAAAGTGCCCAAAAGGCTGGCAGCATTGCCACGCTGAATGGCAATGCTGATTCTTTGGGCTAAGAATAGGCCAGCCTTCTGGTCCCGTAGAGAGTCGACCAACCGCTTAGCGATGTCCCGAAATACTCGATGAGCACTCGGACCCCACGGCCCTAGTGTTTCAACACCAAACGGCTCAAACATATAGCTCCCAATGAAGTTGTTATATTTGCGCCGTTTGAGGTTTTCTGCACCTGCAGCAGCCGCCCCAACACAGCCCGCCGTGCTAGGAAGATGGGATGGCGCGAGGGTGTCGACACAGGTTGCATCCCACACCAAAGGCCTACCCAACTTCCAAGGCATTATGGTCATTCCGTCCGGCCTCTTCCCATCGTCACGTGCCAAGCCGTTGGGTTCTAAAACAGCTGGCACCCCGGCGGTGACAAGAGCCCGACGGATGATGTCGTTAATGCTAGCGTGCCGTGCCATACGACCAGCGCTCTTGCTGCAGGATAGGCCATGGTGTCCGAGGCAGTCGACTCCTTCACCGCATTGACAGCTTCTTTTAGATAAAAACAGAATGTTGTGCACCACTGGTCTATATTTTTCAGGGGTGCCTAATGAACATCGCCCGCGCCGCCGCCGGCGCTCCCACGACTCCCACCGCCTAAATCCGTAAAGGTAACTGAAGTTGTAGTCTGACCTAATTTTCATTTGCATAACTTGAGGTACCTTTTGTGGATTGGCAATAACTGACACTATTTTTTTCGCTCCTTCATTCAATACCTACCTACAATATTTAATTACTGAAAACCTGAAAAGGAGTCATTGTACTCATCTTTATCAACAACTTTTATTAACAACTCTGAACTCGTGTAAAAAACTCTGCTGTTAAACCGGATACAAACGTGTGTAATGTGTAATGTAATGTATCGTGTAATGTAATTAGAATAGTGTGGACGGCATACAAACTCAACGCGAATCCTATATGTTCGACTGCGAGAGTCTTTGTATCCTGCTAAAAACCGACAGCCTAGGGATCAGCGCGAGGGTTACATGTAGGTAATGCTCATAGTGTCTTCCACACGCAGAATTCGCTTTACATTACACGATAAATTATATTACTCATTACACGCGTCTGTACACGGCTTTATAAATTTTGTCGAGTTATCTGAGAAAGTATAGCGTGCATTTTCGACGGTAAATATGCAGTAATAGTACAACAATGTTGCTCCCTCAGTTAAAATTGCAATAACTTTTAAAGTACACAAGATATATTTTCGAAATAAAAAGGATTACAAAAGAATTTAATATAGTATATAAAAACTTTATAGTCGATGACCTTCTTATAAGGAATGATTGAAAAAAACTTTATAAACAAAAACACTCCTTTTCAAATTGCTGTTTTATTTTTGACTTTTGTTTCCGGTTTTGTTTTCACGTTTATTTCTTGATCGATGAATTTTGATTCAAATTCCAAGGTGTCTACAACACGTAAAATTTACTTATCATGCCTCTTTCACCTGAAGAATGTGCAAGAATCATGGCTTTTCTGGAACTAGGCATCAGTATGCGTCGTACTGCAAGAATGGTGGGTGTAACATTAAGAATGGTCCAATGGTCTGGTGAATGGAATGGTGGTGAAGCGAAGGTATGTAGAAACTGGAAACCATCTGAGGAGACCTTGTAATGGCAGACCCAGGTGCACAAGTACCCGAGAAGATCGCTATATTGTCTCCACTGTGTTGAGAAATCGCCACCTCAATGCAGTTGAAGTCCAGCAACAGCTTCTTCAGAGCCGAAGAGACTACATTAGTGACAGTACAGTGAGAAGAAGACTTGCTGAAGCAAACCTGAAGCCCCAAAGGCCAGAAAGTGGCCCAAACTCGAGAAAGGGCATCTAATAACAAGACTGCGCTATGCCCGTGAACATATACAGTGGAGTGAAGAAGAATTGACAAGAGTTTTGTTCACTGATGAGTCTCGATTCTCGCTATTCTCTTCTGACGGTGGGAGAAGAGCGTACAGGTGACCTGGTGAGCGATACATTCGAGCCTGCTTCACAGAAAAGGTCCAAAACGGTGGAGGCTCTGTACACATATGGGCTGGCACCTCTTCAGAAGGTCGCACAGAGCTAGTGGCCATAGAAAATGGCACCCTGACTGGGGAAAAATATGCTCAAGAGATCATTAATGAGTATGCAGGGCCATATTTAGTAAATATGGGTGATGGATCGATACTGATGCAGGATAACGCCCGGCCACACACCGCTCGGGTCGTACAAGAGTACATTCAGGAGGTTGGTATCAACTTAATGGCAAGTCTTGATCTCAACCCAATCGAGCGCGCCTGGGATGAGCTCAAGAAGCTGGTCAGAAGCCACAGACTACCTCCTATCACCCTCAGAGCCCTAAAACAGGCCCTGGAAGAATATTCCCCAACATCGCCTCCGAAACCTCGTCTTCAGTATGCCAAACCGGCTCGAAACTGTAATCAGAGCCCGAGGAGGCAATAGCAGTTATTAAATGTAAATATGGCGTAAAACATATTTATAAACGTTTGAGTTTTTACCAGTAAATTAAAAATGGGTATTTTTAGGTTTTTTATCTTTTTTATGTTAAAAACATTACTAATGTATAATAAACTATAATTTTAAAAAAAGTTTGTGAAATTTGCTATAAAACGTTTTTATATATAGTTTAGGAGAAATTTCAATTTTAAAAGTGTGCTACTAAGTTTTGGAGGCCAGTGTATGTAGTTACATATTAAAACCCAGTATGTCCACTCTAAGTGAAAAGTGGGAAATGAAAGAAATATGTTTTTGGCTATAGATTATTATGTTATGAGGTTTTATAATAAACGATCACTCGTGCCGGTGATTGTGTTTATTAGAATAGAAATAATAATAATACATAAATAACGGATTAAGACAAAAAAAAAAACAGTGTACAGACTTGTGTAATGTGTACTATATCACTGTGACTGTGTTCGCGCTAGAAACCGACAGCCGATGGATCTACGCGAGCTCCAGGCCGAGCATTACATGTAATGCTCGTGTGTCTTCCACACGCAGAATTCGCGTTACATTACACGATAAATTACATTACACCTGTCTGTACACACCTTTAGACCTCATACTTTTACCGTGGCCCCGGCACCGGCAACTGAAGGAACACGGGTGGGTTTTAGTCAGTAAAAGTCTGACACGCCCTCCCGCTCCGCCCAGAGTGGGAGAAGTCATTTGAAAATTTCCCATCAAAAAAAAAAAATAACTCATACTTTACGTTGCTTGATCATCGCGGACTTTGACAAACACCATGTCAATGCACATATCGGAATATGAAAGGTGTTCCCGTGTGTTTTTAGTGACTTACCTTGATTTGGAAAAACAAACATTTTGCATTAATTTGATTCTATTCACAGTTAAAATTCGAGTATTTATAATATAATATAGCTATGCCTAAGAAACTTTAACTCAACTGAAGCTAATAGACTAACATAGGTAAATAAAAATAAAAAATGTTTTGACTTTAAAAGGGACTGAAGAATTAGATGAAGTTTTTTCGGCATATTATTGTTACAAAATATTGGTTACATCATTCATGTTGAAATTAAGTATGTGAGAACAATGTAGAAAGACGTGCACGTTAAAAGCGTCCGCAACAAAAAGGTAAAAACAAAAACGATTCAAAAATTAAAATAAGCCGTGGCAACTAAGAGATGACCAGTCCCTACTGACGGCGCCCGTTCACGAACATGACGGCGCCATAATCATTATCATCAGCCAATAGCAGTCCACTGCTGGACATAGGCCTCTCCAATTGAACGTCATTCAGCTCGATTCTCGGCAACTCTCATCCAGCTACTACCAGCCACCCTGCGAAGATCGTCGCTCCACCTAGCCGGAGGGCGTCCTACCTTACGTTTGCCGATTCGCGGTCTCCATTCAAGAACAAGGCTACCTCAACAGTCATCGGTTCTACGGCTAATATGGCTGACCCATTGCCAATTCAGCTTGATTATTCTGTGAGCTATGGCGACAACTAAGTTCTGTGCCGGATCACCTCGTTCCGGATTCGATTCCTCAGAGAGACTGCAAGCATAACCCGTTCCATAGCTCGCTGGACGACCTTGAATTTATGGATCAGCCGTACCGTGAGTGTCCGCGTTTCGGTTCTGTTAGTCATAACATGCAGGATGCACTGATTGAAGACCTTCGTCTGTAGGTTCTGAGAAATACGCGACGAGAAGACTCGGAGATGCTTCCCAAACGCTGCCCAGCCCAAATGAATTATTTTGTTAACCTCCCTCTTATAGTTATTCTTACCAAAATACAGAGTTTGCCCGCAGGTAAACGTATTCTCGAACAACCTCGAGAGCACTGACATTGACAGCAAGCAGTTTCGGAGTAACGTGTTCGTTGAACATAACCTGGGTTTTGTTCGAGTTCATCCGGAGACTAATGCGTACAGAAGAATCAACTAGGCCGTCCAGCATCTGCTGCAAGTCATGCAGCGATTCAGCCAGTGTGACGATGTCATCTGCAAATCTCAAGTGTGAGATGTATTCGCCGTTGATGTTAAAATGCCGCGTCCTTTCCAGTTCAACGTCTAAACACATCCTCCAATGCGTTAAAGAATAATTTCGGAGAAATTACGTCCTCTTGTCTCACCCCTCGACGCAGGAATGATATGTTCAGTTCGCTGGTCCTGAGTTTGGACGGTCATTGTCACGTTCTCATAAAGACATCAAGAATCGAGAATGCCGGCGCTATATAGTTTTAAAATATTGACCCACGAACATCTATACTCCATAAGGACTATTCTTGCCTGCAGCGTTCGGCCGCTATAGTAATGCTTGGTAACAGATGTGTTCATCGTGTGCACGGGATTTTGTTTTCAAATTGGTCAGATGTAAGTTTCTTCGATAGTACGTGTAAAAAATGTCTTGAAAGATCTAGTTACAGAAATAAACATATTTTCATTTATTTTTTTATTTCAAGTCAGACGTTTGTCCACCATTGTTCTAATGTGAAGCCTATAATGTTCCCACTGCTTGAACACACGGCCCTGTGTGTGTGCCCACCGTAAACAACGATTAATATTTGCATAAAATCAGAAAATGGTACATTATCCTTAATGTTCGTTTTCCGTGTTAGCAGGCAAAGAAAAACATACATTAGACTTGTCATTTCACGCAAGTGGTAGTCATCAAATAATAGTTAACAGCCAGCTATTATTTAGGCGTTTTATTAACTTTAGTTCGAAATGCCGAAACCAGCCAAAAAGATTTTAATCCAGTTCTTATGACCCGCCGACTCGTGGCTAAGTAATCTGCACGAGTTGATCCATCAGGTTAAGCTATGCTTGCCAGGGTTGGTCCGTGGATGGGTGACCATCATTAAATACCGAGGCTCCTCCGTACCTCGGAAAGCACGTTAAGCCGTTGGTCCCGGCTGTCATTCGTGGATCTTTGACAGTTGTTACGGATCGTCAGAAGCCCGAAAGTCAGACAACCAGTCTTACCGTCTTCTTAAACTTAATGTCTTAAGTTCTTATTACCAAATGTACCCCAAGTGGATCTAAATTTAAAACTTGATGGCAGCTTGATGGGAACTAGATGCTATTACGGAAACGGTATTTCTAGGATTTACTCTAGATTCTAAGTTGCAATGAGGCGCCCACATTAGAGCTATTTCAGGTAGATTAAGTTGAGCTGCATATGCAGTACGAAAAATAAGGCAGTTGACTGATATAGCCACAGCTAGGTTAGTATACTTTGCTTATTTCCACAGTATTATGTCTTATGGCGTTCTGCTGTGGGGATCGGCAGCTAAAGTAGATTCAATTTTCATTTTACAAAAGAGGGCAATCCGCGCGATCTATAAAATGGGTCTCGTGAGTCCCTTAGAAACAAATTCAAAGAAATTGATATACTAACTCTGCCTTAAATACACGTAGTAAAAATGAAATTGTGATACCCAAATTTACATTAACTAAAACAAGCAAGTCATTTCTTATAAACAGTATCCGCTGTTGTTACAGTTACAGTGCGGTTGGTTACAGAACTTAGCGATGGAAAGTTCAACACCCACATCAAACGTGTCCTTAATAAAAAAGCATATTATAAGATTAAAGACTACGTTGAAGACAGGGAAGTTTGGCGCTAATTCCTTCTGCACATGTGGCTTCCCTGGTACCTCATTAAAAGCATAACTATTTATGTAAATGTCTATTAACTACTCCCAAATTATTTTAATTTAATTTATTGTTTTTTTTTTACATGCTTCCAGAACATAATATTTTCATTATTTTACATTATATGGTCTTGTCTTTTAAATAGATTATTTTATATTTTGTGAATGTGAGAGCGTTTTAGGCTTAATAGACTGTAGATTTGTAGACCATTTTCTATTTTGTTAAGTACCTGGTCCTTGTTGACAGGCCTACACTGTCCTCCCATACTTAATAACACTGTAATTTGAAAACATTGTAAAAGCCAGTTATTTTCAAAAGAGTAACTGTGGAGTTTCTTGCCGGCTCTTCTCCATAGGAAACGACCAATTGGAACCGTGTACCTAGCTTCTGACGTTTCATAAGTGCCCATGTGGGCTTATGTGAAATAAAATATTTTGAATTTGAATTTACCAAGGGGTATCGTATTAGCCAGTTATTGGATTGTGGAGGTCAGATAGGCAGTCTCCCCATGTAAAATACTGGTACTCAGCTGCATCCGGTTAGACTGGAAGCTGACCCTAACATAGTTAGGAAAAGGCAAGGCAGATTGATTGATTTTGTCTAAGACACTCTGGCCAAAATTACGTGAAGTCAGCTAGGCATGCAATGATTTTTTAATAACGTAGTACTTCGTAGTAGGTACATCATTGTAATAATCAAAATCATCAATACAACTCTTTAAGACCTGGGGGCCAACCACCACCTCTTAAAGCAGTATTATTTTAATGTTACTTCAGTGTGAGAAAGAGATGGAACTATACAGGACCTCTAGCTCCATCTCTTTCCAACACTCAAGTAAGATTACAATAATACTGCTTTAGAGGTGGTGGTCTAACTTCAGGTAATTCTAATGAATGTCTATTTCATGAAATCTTGACATTTAGGATTAAGTATACAAAATTAGGGAGTTGTATTACTGATTTTGATCAACTTACAACTTAATACTGCCTTGCAAATTGCAAAAAACATAAGAAAGTTTGAATTTCGCGGGCTACCTGGCGCTTCCCTCTGAAGCGGTTTTGCATTTCGAATGCTTCTATGTTTTGCGTCTTTACACTTAAATTAACGCATTAAGTAAGGCATAACGCAGACGTGGCCAATATTTAATACGTTGCCCTGAAGACTTCATGCAGCTACAAGTAATGCCTCGCATGCTAACTAGACCATCTTCCTGAGAACGTGCACCGCACCATGTGCACACTACGCACAGTTCTCGATGAACAGCACCGCTAAAAGCGAAAACTCGGCTGGCGGTTTTATCAACACATTGAATCGCATTAAACCACGTGGGCTACTAGCTCTGGCTCGGTCTGTGCGCTGTACGCGTCGAGAAAGGGCTACAATGTACCACCGCAGCTTCTACCTCCGTTTTGAACGCAGTCAACGCACTAACTTTTAGAGCTGAATCACATTAATGTAGCCAATCGTTTAACGTGCTATTTTTGAACGCCATAATTAAGGCACAGTTTGGCTCAGACGTTAACATTCACCCGGGTGTAGCAGGACCAGAATAGAAATAACGGCCGGTAATTACCGACATGGTGTGTTGCAGCTACACACGTCACGCTTGATTACATCTGGCACCTACGTCAGTTAGAAGATACAGATGACTGACAGACAGACAGGGAGACGAGACGACGTAACGGTCTGGGCTAGATCTTAAGTATCAAATTAATATTTATTTCTAATTCCGTGGACTAGGTACGCCATCTGCTTTTTATAGCTGTACAGAATTCAGGATTCTTTTCTTAGATTTTAAGGAGGGTCTTAAAATCAAATTTTATAACCTATAGAACGATTTGGTTGGCCTTTATAAAGGCATTTAAAAGCGTCTGTGGGCGTAAAGGGAAAATGTAGGAGTCAAATGTAGGGAAGTTTAAGGAAAAAGTAGCTTTACTATAACATTGTATGTAGTGGTAGAGTTGACGACAATTGTATGTATGCATGCATTGTATGCGTTTTGCGTGGATGTGACGCATATTTTCCCCCAACTTGTTTATTTTTGTGTTTGTGTTCTTTTTTTTTTGCATCATGTTTACCACAAATAAACGTATTTTCTTTCTTCTTCTATGTAGTAGTAGGGTAGAGTTGACGACCATTAGGTACTTACTTTTCTTTTAAATCTGTTTATCACTTCAGAACTCTGGAATGCCGTTGAGCAATTTATGTGCCTAAATGAAAACAAATGATAATTTTTACAACTGTTATTTAAACATTAGGGAGGTTACTATGACCAGTTAAAAAAATTAACGCCCAGTAATTTAATTTTTCGGCGGTTAGTAAATTAGTGTTTTACAGTAAAACATGAACTAAATGAAAATTGTTCGGTTATTTAATCCTACAATGTCAGTACAATAAATACTCAAGTAGTGTAATTAATGAATAGCCAGTAAAAATGTTGGAATGGGCAGTTTGGTAAATAATTCGCGTGGCTGATCACAACGAACCACGCGCGAGCAGAATTGGTCGCAATAACTAAGCCAGAACCCTAATTGCGTAATATACTATCAATCACAATCTTGATTTTGAAGCAAATTGCTAGTTCGAAAAATTTGTCTGCTCAACAACGTAATTAGGTTAGGTTAGAACTGTGACCGCGCACGAGCCGAGCGAGCGGCCGGCAAGCGCTACTTCCAAGTTAGATTTCTTACCGACTAATTCCTATTTGTTAACTATCCACGCGTACCTGCTCGTTCAGTATTAAATCACCTATTTAAATATTACTTATGACTCATTTTTATTTAGTTTACTGGTCTGTTTTTTCTGCCGAAACTTGTAAATAAACATGCATTTTGTAATTTTTATTTTACCAAAACTACAATAAAAAACGGCCGCTTTAAATCAGTGCCAATAAAAATACTGTGTGAAAAATTACATTTTTTTTTTCTAACATTGATTTAAATAGCTGTTTACAATCAATTTTGACCATGCTGAAGAAGAATCTATAAACGGAATTCGTGTATAACATACCCATTTAAAGTTATGACTAGTGATAGGATATTCGGATGAATATTTACCTAAAGTTGAGGTGTTGGCTAATATGGAATGCACTTTTGTATCGATCGTAAAAGTCTCGCGATTCCGGAATTGATACATTTAGTACTTTTGACTGTAGAATCGACAGGCACTACCATTTTTCTACACCCATATATTTGCATCGGGGGTTAAAAATAAGAAGCATAAGAATAGTTATGTGATCCCAGTATTTTTTAATAAATAGTACCACATATTTAAGAAGTTATTTCCATACCATGTATCCTATTAGTTGTGCATTGCCGGATTTTCTGGGATCCCGGGATTTATAAAAAATTAAGAAGCCGCTTCCATAATTTCTTAGCCAAAAATTAACTTTAGGTAAATATGCATCCGATTATCCGATCTCTGGTTATGACATATATTTTTTATAATAAAAAAGACAGGATAAAATGGAATTAATATTAATTAATCTATATTTTGTATCAATATTGCTAAAGAATATAAACTGAAACAGAACAAATTTGACGAATAAAAAAAAAACCTAATATACCTTTTACGAAAAACAAACTCTTCCTCTTAAGAATTGTAAAATCTTCTTGAATTACGAAACACCAGTAATCTGCTAACGTTTTAGCATTCCACCTCCCTTGGTAACGTTATTTTATCTTTTTAATGTCTTGATGAAAGCGTTCACTTTCGTTTCCCTCTAATCTTGGAATAGTGAGTGTGCGCCATTCCAAGATTAGGGGGGAAAATCGAAATGAAAATGCGAAAGCTAGCTAAATGCGAGTGGGCACAGGAAGGGTGCCTAAAAAATAGTACTTTAGTTTTAAAAAAACACGTTTCTTGTACGGGCTTGTATGGGGACCCTTTAAGTTTTATTTTATTTCAGTATTTTTTATTATAGCGGCAATGGAAATACACAATTTGTGAAAATTTCAACTGTCTACCTATTACGGTTCATGAGATACAGCCCGCTGATAGACAGACGGTCGGACGGACAGCGGAGGCTTAGCAATAGGGTTACGTTTGGCACCTTTCCAGTACGGAACCGTAAAATGTGAATTTTTAAAGACATTCTGCATCCCATCGTATTATACAGGGTGTTTGGTGCATCGTGTGCCAAATTGAAATGGTCGACTGTGGGGGTCATTTGCTATCCTTTTAGACCCCTAAACACTTCTCATGCCCTATGGATTTTTTTTCATCAACTTTTTATTGTTTTTTTAAAAAAATACCCAAATTTTACTTTCAAATACAAATTAAAAAAGAAGTATAAGTCGTAGACTCTGAATTTTAATTTCATTTAGATGTGTATTGTATTAAAGTACTTTTAAATTCAAAATTAGTGAAATTAGCCATCTAGTTTTTTTTTTTAATTTACTCGCAAAGTTTCAGACTTCAATTAAAGCTGTCCATGTTACAGCTATTTACATGGCTATAAAAAAAAACTAAAAGCGACCGGGATCTTCGAACTCCCTCAAAAATTCTCTAGTCTATCCTCTTGCTAGTGATGTGCCACATGCCATAAAAATCTTTTTACAACTTTGTGAATTCGCTAGAATTTTTTAAAATAACATAAATAAGCTGGTTTGACCTTATCTGTTGGAGTTCTTCCTTGACATCTAATGATATATTTTCCACAAACATAACAAAACTTATTTGGGTGCTTTAAACATTTACGACGGTCACTTTTCTCCATAATTTTTCCAAAAATTCCAGTTATTTACCAAAAAGCTAATAAATTAGTTTAAAAAACACCAAATTTACCTATTGAGTATCAAAACAAAACATTAGTTTCCTAAAGAGGGTAATCCGATGGTAAATCCAAAAAACAAATTGGGATATTATTGCTTGGACCGGCCAAGCAGTAATATCCAAATTGTTTTTTTGGATGCGCCCGTAAATCTTTGTACACTCGCGGACAAAGAATACGGGGTCAGTACGAAAAACTAAAATTACTCTTAAAAAAATGGAGTTACATGTTGTAGATAATTTACCAGTTAATAAAACAACATCAAATGTTGAAAACATTATTAGTTTATTAATTATCAAAATTACACGCAAAAACAAAATATCAATATTTTTTACATTGAAAAAATAACGGTTGGTAGGTGCCTCACATACAACACAAAAACCAAAATAAAACAAAATTCGAAGACATGACATGTGACATCCACCAACCTGCACTGGGCCCGCGTGGTGGATTATGGCCCACTCTCTCTCACAGAGAGGAGGCCTGTGTCCCAGCAGTGGGAACATTATTGGCTGATTATGCTGACCACTCTTAGTACGTCGTGGTTCAATTACATGCAATTGATATTTATGAAGTCGGTGAGGTGCCCCTAGCCAGTGCTTCCAGTGCCGGTGTACCGACAGCGGCTGCAATTGTTCTCATGCAACCTCCTTACATTGATATAATTACGTTTGGTCCAAATATAACTTGGAAAGTTGTATTGATGATTTCAGTGATTATTCTGTAAAGGTTCCTACATTTGTTACTCTCGCAAAATATAATTTTTTCAACATAACTATTACAATCGGATACCTATTGAGCTGAGAATTGAAAAAAAAAATTAACAAATCTTTTTATTTATAAGAAACTTCTAGAAATACTTAAACATCATTTCTCATCAGCATCATCATTTTTGTACACACAAAACAATTTAAAAAGTTATTAATATGTACTTAAACAAAGTAATTTCACAAAACTTACTTTTAAAGCCGCAAAGAAAAAAAATTGGCATTGTGATTCCACTGGCAACACTATGCAGGTATCGACAAAACTTACCTACTTATCTGGCAAAAAGTAAGTGTGTTATAGAGACATAAATTAATAGAGATCTTATAATCATGGCAAGTTTCAAAAGGCACATTGAATACCTAAGACATTTTTAGTATGCCAAATCCGTACATGAAAATTTTCATTCTGTAAAAAAATATTCTGATTGGACGGAGCGTGTAAAGTTGATTTTGGCCGCAAAGTCCAAAGAATAAAGGAATTGATTGTATTGCATTGAAGTCTGTCCTTACAACCTGAATTTTCAACCGTACACCTAAGTGATAAGGTTCAAAATGGTAATCAAAGTTTCATAACGTCGTACGACCTGATATCAGGCTTTCCACTTTTCAGCGTTATTGTAAAGCGATAGAGTTTAAATCGTAGTATTTACCGTAATTTCTGTCATTTAGTCAAACAAATTTCAGCTTTATTTCAATACAAGTAAAGTTCAAATGGATATTATTCGTATGGCAGGTTGTATGTTTGGCTGAAGAAGTTGTTCTGGCATGGGACCAACAGAGATGTCGGCGATTCGATTCCGTTCTAGATAGGCTACTGGTTGGACAGTCAGAGTAGATTTAAATTGAATCTTCGCTTACCTTACAATGAACTAACTGTCCAGACACTATTTGATGCCAGAATACAGTTTTCAAAAAATTGTGTTACAGCTAAATTCGACTGATTTTATATTTTCCAGATACAGAGATTTCCAATTATCTTGTTTTAAGTAAAACATTTCGAAAATGTTCTTAACTAACTTTTTAGACCTATTATCCTCCTTGTGCGTATGAAGTTTTATTAAAATAGGTTCATTCATTTCGAAAAACAAGGACTTGAAAGTTTGTATGAAATGCCGTACGTCGTAAACGCTCTTACCTACTGTTTGTTGGTTTAGAAAATTTGCTTACATCGAAAGATTTGTTAAAATATTAGTTTGGTACCCAATGGAATATCAATAAATGCCATTCATTCTGAGAGTTTACAGAAAAGTGATATTTGGTGACGAATTCTGGGAAATTTTCAAAATTGCATAAAAGTTCGATTTCCTCGAATCCTGTGAATATTCGCCTAGGCTTTTTGGGGTGCTTATTTGTTGCAAATAGGTCACACTATCACGCCCTGGAGCTAGACGTCCTGTATAGCGCCATCTCTTTCTCACACTGAAGTAACATTAAAATAATACTGCTTTAAGAGGTGGTGGTTGGCCTCCTAGATGGAATAAGTCAAATTACAAGTCACTCTGTATACGAACTCAACACATTTTGATTAATGGTGAGTTGGTTTGATTAATGAAGGGCTCATAATTACGGGTTACGTATAGAATATGCAACATATTGTTTTGTGGTGTTATAAAAGGATTTTTGGAGTTTACTCCCTATGAATCGATTGTCATATAAGGCCCCCGGTATGGAAACTTTATGAGGAGTGAAATTAATACAAGCGTTAACTCAAAAGCGTTACGTTTTTCTGCGCAACGTACCTTGGAACTGTCACACATACACACACTTTTTTATTTTACTTGTTTAGTGGTAAGTAGTCATTGTTTAATTTTTGATCAGTGGGTAGCCGGTTTTCAAAATAAAATAAAATAAGATATTAGAGGGCTGTTTTTTTGTACTTACCACTGAATATTAGTTTTATTAATACTACATACTTATTACTAAAATGTCAAAATGATTTTATTTTGCATATTACGCCCGTAGTTGGAAACCCAAAACATCTTCAGTATCTCTTGTACTCCAACAAGACAAGTTAAGAAATCTTAGCTGTAATATTCATATTTAACGTTCGCAGCGCTGCGGAAATGTAGTAGACTCAGATTGAACACTCTTTCAATATTTCAGATAGCATATTGGAGCTTCGCGAACGAGCTTTTCGAAGTACTATCCGCGGAATTATTCACCGGATACCATAACAGGATCCAGCTGTGTAACTGTGAGAGCATATTATCCCTATACTAAAGCCAACGAGACGAGATACGTTTCATGCTTTGGGATTAAAAACTTTTACTAACTGCGTATGGTTTAGTTTCCATTGCAACTAAAATTATTTTCGGACAGGATCGAGACTTATGCGGGTGAACCGCGGGGCACAGCTAGTAAGACAATAAATGATAACACTGGCAATACTAATGCACAAGAGTATTTTGGAACTAATCCTATCTAGCATCAAAATTAAAAAAGTGATTTTTCCAAACAAACTAAAAATAGTAGTGATAGGCCAACTATGGGTATTGCCCCATTTTGCCAATCTTTTACTAGCTATAGTGACTAAACTATTTGGATATATAATAATATTATTTTACTTGACCGCCTTCTCAATAATTGCATTCGATTCGTTTTCAACCTTCGTAAGTATGACCATGTATCCGCGCACCGATTGCTTTTAAAATGGTTACCCATTCGTCAGCGCAGAGAGGTGAGGGCTCTGTCTATGTTATTTTCTATTCTCAACAAACCCACTTCTCCTTCTTATCTGACTTCCCATATTCAATATTTATGCTCTGCCCGTAGTAAAAATCTTCGGTCTAGTTTCATTAACTCTTCTTTCTTTGTTCAGGTGATCTTTCTTTGGAATACGCTCCCTTTGAACATCAGGACGGCAACCAATCGGTTGTCTTTCAAAGTGTAGGCACGTCTGCATATACGTAAGAAGTTTGCAGAAATATCCCAGCGCTGATTTGGTTGGATTTTTGTACGCAGACTACGTATGTATACGCAGTTTCATTTATTGTCGTATTGTCGTCTCCGTCTGTCTATGGATCTCTTGTGAAAAACGTCCATCCCTCTAGACCCAGCGGTTCAGGCTTCACATTGTCTGTCAGAGAATTCAAGATTGTTATTAAGTGGATAAGATGTATTTTACCTCAGCAACATTGCTAAGGCGCGGACAATCTCGTTTACTGCCCATAAGTAACCCTGTAACCGCTATCGCCGTCCCACTGTTTTTATTTTTATTTTATAGGCCAATAACAATCGCGCCGAGTGTTTCAGGGTTCAGCGATAATATTAACGACATGAGAACGATTATGTTAACGGTGTTCTATTCATGGAGATTGAAAGCGGAGGTATTGTAATGTAGGTTCTGTTTAATGATTTTGAATTGGTGTATTAATCTCCACGATACTTAAATGCATGTCCAGCACACCCGGGCCAATCAACATTGTTTGTGTCAAAACATCTTAATGGTGATTTAAAATTAGAATTTTTGAGATAACTGGTGTCAAAGTCCATGTATATACGTAGATGAATTTTGAAAATGGTTAACAAACTTTGTTTTTTAACTTTTCAACTGTTTGATGTTTTTGAACATTCGGTAACATCGAAAGGTTGTTAAAGTATCAGGTGCTCAATCGAATATCAATAAAAGCCATTCAATTTGAGAGTTTAGAGAAAAGTGATATTTATCAACAAATTTTGGGAAATTTTCAAAAATACATTAAAATTGGGTTTTCGCGAGTCCCATGATTTTCCGCCTCGGCTTTATAGGATGCTTACTTATTGCAAATAGGTCACACTACCACGTCCTGGAAAGAATACGTCAAATTACCCACCCTGTATTGTGTCCCACTGCTAGGCCGCCTTCCAAACCTCTCTATTTTGTGCGATCTCTGGCCATGTTGGCCGCGGTAACATGATTAGATCATCACATCACCTTTACCGCAGTCTGGCGTCCAGAAAGTGACTGACGATCTTCGCCCATCTCTCCGGGTACATTCATGCAACGTGGTCAGCTCACTCCATGTTGGCCGCTACTTACTTGTATTGTGGAGCGCAGGGTGGTGTTTCGAACGCGATCAGGAGCTAGACCACCACCTCTTAAAGCAGTATTATTGTAACATTAAAATAATACTGTTTTAAGAGGTGGTGGTTGGCCCCCTGTTCACTTGATACATTTGAAAGATGAACTTTTCTTTTCATTTTTTTTTAACTTTTTTTATCGTTGAATGGGCCTACTCTTGACTTCGATCATAAATTATTGTCATTGTGTATTTTTAAAGCACAGATGGCTAAAAATTACCAAGTATTATGCAATAAAACACTAACTGATTTTGGCATGTGCTTTTATTGTAACGACAATGCAACAGAATGCCAAATGTCGGTTATGTAATGATTTTGTATTTAATACTTATTTTTATGAGGATGCGGATGCCTATGTTTAAGTAGGTAGTAAAACGAATTACAAGCGGTCCACTCCAGTAGTTCTAGAGTTCTATTCACACGAACAGACAAATAGAGTGACGTTGGGTTTGCGTTATACAACATTTCCCGGAATTAACGTACAACCTCTTAAGGGGTCATTGCTCATTGTACTCATCATTATCAACAACTTATACTATGGGACCAAACTTATCATCAAATGACTTATCCCGCTCATAGCGGAGCGGGAGGGCGTGTCAGACTTTTACTGACTAAAACCCACCCGTGTTCCTTCAGTAGCCTGTGCCGGGGCCACGGTAACTCTTTCGAACATCCCGCGAATGGGACCAAACTTGAAATTGCAAAAAACAATCTGCTGTTCCCTACATTTTGACGAGTTTGGCGAATATAAATGTAGGGAACAGCTGATTTTTTTTCGCGATTACAAGTTTGGTCCAGTTTCAGGTTTTTCGGAAAAACTAGGTTCAAAGCTGCCTCGTTGGTCTAGTTGTCGCAAGCGCAACTGATGAGCATGAGGTCCTGGGTTCGATTCCCAGGTGATCTGTAAAGTCATATTGGGGTTTTCTATAATGAATTACTTAGTAATTTCAACTTCGTGAAATGGGGCTACCATTTCACGAAGTTGAATTTACAGTCGCTGAATGTAGACCACTTCACACCCGAGAGGTGTTACCTAGGGTGTAAAGTCTGGTTGTGATAAGTCCTATACTTCGAAGAATATGTAGGTATAAAGGTAACGAAGACTCAAGAAACTCCTTTTAAAACAAAGACTTCCTTCACGTGACGACATCACTTTCTTTATCTTCCACAGTCCATGAATGGCAACACTTACTCATACTACGTAAACCTCAATTTAGCACAAAATAAACGCTCAAATGGCACTAACAGCGTTGTGCCAGGTTTTGGCACGCCCGTAGCCATGGCGACGTGCCAGTAGCTAGCCGGTAATTGTTGGCATTTGTGCTACAACTGCCATTTCGCTGTCACTTCACGCTCCGGTGGCTTAGACAAGCCAGGAGGGGGTTCTTTTTATCACTCCGAGTTACCTTTGGAAATATGAAATGATAACAATCAGTAGGGGTGCTATGTTTGTGTAGCGAGGCACACTTTCCTGATAATTTCTTTCAACGCACTTTACACTTTTTATTTGTTTTATTTTTTTACTTGTGATATAATATGCTTTGTTGAGTGTCTTTTAGTCTATGCTAAATGAATGTCTTTCCTTCTTTCTATTAGTCAGTAATACTAACGCTCTATAGAAACAATGATGGCCATCTATTTATTCACCATTAAAACCTCCGACAAAAAAGATAAAGCCTACCACCAATTTAGACTCTAGGCTACTATTGCAAAGTTCCAAATAGAAAATCAATATATAATAGTTGGTCCGAAGTAATCCACGGACCGACCTCAGCGAGCTTTTGATCGACCTGTGCGGCTGTTTTTGTTTAGCCACTCATCATTTCAGGGTCCACTGCTGGACATAGGCCTACCCCAAACATCGCCACTTCGACCGGTTCTGTGCTTCCTGCATCCAGTGAATTCCTGCGGCGTTCACCAGGTCATCGGTCCACGCCTTCCAACGCTACGTCTTCCAGTCCGCGGTCACTACTCCAGAACCTTTCGGCCCCATCGACCATCAGTTCTACGAGCAATGTACCCACTGCTACTTTAGTTAAGCAATTCCTCGGGCTATGTCGGTCACCTTGGGTCTCCTACGGATCTCTTCATTTCTAATTCGATCACATAGGGAAACTCCAAGCATTAACCCTCTCCACTGCCCTTGCCTTGCATATAACCACTAGCAAACAATAAATGAACTGACATTCAACCGCACAATTTATTTACTTTTGATTCCTTTATCCCTTTATCGTCCTTTTCTAGCTTAATATCACCATCACGTTCACACAACGAACACAAATAAAACAACCGATAAAGTACGTATAGCCGCCTAAATTAAAATGGGTAGGTACGTGTGTGGAGTGATAATGACGCGGCGAAATATGGCGGCGCTTCGTGGTGATGTCATCGGGAAGGGGTCCCTTCCCGTTGTTGCACGTATGTACAGGAGCTAGACCACCACCTCTTAAAGCAGTATTATTGTAATCTTACTTCAGTGTGGGAAAGAGATGGAGCTAAACGTCTTTAGCTCCATCTCTTTCTCACACTGAAGTAACATTAAAATAATACTGCTTTAAGAGGTGGTGGTTGGCCCCCTGTACTACCATTGTACGCTTTTGTAATTTCTAACGTGACGATAATTATTATCGTGGACGTCCCCGTCCACATCACGGGAAATACAATAAATAGAATTTTATGAACACGCTTTTCCGTTCACGATAGCGTTATAACATGCTCGTATTTCCAAACGTTTTATGGACGTGGACGTGGACGTCTATGATAATACTTAGCGGTTCCTGCAGCCTTCACAAGGTAAAAACTAATTAAAGATAATTTATTTGGGGTTCATCTTAGCATTTGCCCCCTTTCTAGTCACTTATCTATCAATTTCACACAACAGCTGATGTTCTAAATTAAAAACACAACACCCAAAAAAACGTAAATTGGAAATGATATCTCGTTGGATATTAACACGTTAGTTTTATAAAGTTTAGCTTATAAAACTGACGTCCAAGTTGATTTAATTTCTAATTTACGTTTTTTGGGTGTTAGGAGTAGACATTTTCTATCTCTGAGAATAAAGGTCATGTCGAGGTTTCTTTTACATTATGAGAGACTACCGCCACTCAGTAGACCCGGCGTCATACTTCATCATCATCATCATTGGCTGCCTTGTTCCACCCACAGCTGAGTACAGGCCTTCTCCCTCTTGTGCCATGCTTCCCTGGTCTGTGCGAGTCTCATCCAGGTCTTCCCTGCGATCTTCTGTAGGTCGTCTACCCACCGGGCTATTGGTCTGCCAACGCTCCTTCTACCATTTTCAGCAATCATTCCGTTAGCGCTCTGCTCATAATGTACACACATAAACTAAAACTAAAATAACAAAGCTATATTCTAACCCAATTATATTGTACATGCAGACGCTCTAAATTCGGGCCAGTTTGCAGTAGCCCCGGCGTCACAACTGATGCAATTTTAACGAGGGCCACTTCTTAGTCAGTGGGGTAATAACGTAAAACACTTAGAGCTATTTCACCAAACTGTTTATAATCGGACATTAGTAAATCAGCCATTAAAATAAACATCGATGTTAATGGTTTTTACGTTCCACCAGAAAAAATAACACCACATTAAGAAGTCTGCGGGCCTACTCCGAAGCGTAAATCCGAAATATCGGCCGAATGTTCGAAAGTTTTCTACTACATTTTTTTCTATTTCGTTCGGTCGGTTCGGATCCGAACAAACGTCAAAATGAAGTTCGTTGAACAAACGTTAAAATGAAGTACGGTCGGATCCGAACCGACCAACCGAAATAGAATTAAGTGTAGCAGAAAACTTTCAAACATTCGGCCCCATACATCGGATTTACGGTTCGGAGCAGGCCTCCTGGCATTAGGATGTATCATTCACTCGTTTAACGGTCAGATGTCAAAGCAATCAAAATAAAAAGTCGCAATGTCACATGTCAGTGGTCACTGACAATGCATCATTTTAGCAGCTAGCCGTAAGGCTCGCATTTTTCATTTCGATGATTTTGACAACTGACTAAATGCCGGTTAGTAAGTTAACGGACCTTTACGGCAGCAATTTAACTTAACTCCGCTTAAGACAGATTAGCGCATGGTGAAACACTCGCTGCTCCTAATGTCCCGTTAACATTTTAACAGAAGATTAAAGTAACTCACATGGCATGGTGAAACTAGGTCTTACAGTTAGTAGCAATGGCTTTCATTTTGACAGTTCAACAATATTCATTGCGTTATTTACGTTGTTGAGCAGACAAATTTTTCGAGCATATGAAACAATGGTTTAGCAATATCCTTCAAATTCATTCAGAGTGTGATTGAAAGTGTGTTACGCTATCAGGGTGCAGATTAGCTGTTGTAGGATTTTCATAGTTATTTCAAGGTATCTAAACTATGGTTTTTAAAATTCAGTTTCTAAAACACAGCGTTTTATTTAATGGAAGTAGAATGATTGAAGGTTCAAATCGATTGGCAAAGATGACGACAAAAGGAAACCCATTTACACAACGTATTCGATCGTCAAAACTAAAGGAGGTACCTATATTTCTTACCAAGCTATTATTTATTTAGGTATTCATTATTGATTTATTTATTTCTAAATACTTTATTGTACACTACAAAAATAAATAACTTAAAATAAATCAAACACTACAAAGTATATAATTAATTAATCTATAATTCAGGCACATTGCCCATTTTAGTGTTCATTTTTTTTTTGTTAATTTACAACAACGGTACAGGGATTTTTGGCGCGTTGCGAAAATCGGAACTAACGCCGCCAGCTTGTTTTTTCAATACAGTTTCCGTGACAATTTCACGTTGTTTCGACAACGCCCCCCTGTCCATGTTACTCAGGCGACTACAGATCCTTGTAGCACTCAGTGTTGACATGCGAATGAGGGTCGCATTTTGTTTTACGAAGGTGCACTTAAACCGTCCACTAAGCGATTCATATTTTATTTTATTTACTTACTTTTAAAAATACTAAAAATACTTTTAAAAATTAAAACATAACAGAGCATCACGGCTTGTTTCCCCGAAGGGTTAGACAGAGGTGACCTCTAGTACACCCACATTTCGCCAGTTATGTTTAAGTTCCATGTAATAGGGGACGAGCCTATTGCCATCAACCGGGCACAAATTCAGACTCCGGGCTGCTACTGAGAAATTCCAGATAGAAAAACCCAATATTACTTTGCCCGACCTGGGAATCGAACCCAGGACCTCATGCTCAGCAGTAGCGCTTGCGACCACTAGACCAACGAGGCAGTTAACCAGGCAGGGAGTCAGTAAAAATTAAAAATACTTAAAAAAAACTTACGAATGACCTACCCCTGCTTCTCACGGGCGTGATCTATGTCAAATGATGTGACAATGTCAAAACATCGAGATTTCTGAGCTTTAGCTACTGAGCTTTAGTTAATTATTAAAGGAATAAAATAATAAAGTCATGTCATTGAGTATACAAGACGTATACTCCAGTCATACTGTATTTGTAGGTAAAGTCTAGCTACAAAGTTACAACGCCGTGTCATAGTTGATGCATTTTTAATGAGGCTCCATACTGGAATTAAGCGTTGGTGTTCAGTCGAGCAAGATATTTGGTACACAGGCAGCTAACGGAAACCAAAGTTGTCGACAAGCTCTCAGAATAAGCAAGCTGAAGTGGCAATGGGCCGGCCATATTAGCCGTAGAACCGATGACCGTTGGGGTAGACGTGTTCTTGAGTGGAGACCGCGCATCGGCAAACGTAAGGTACGACGCCCTCAGGCTAGGTGAGCGACGATCTTCGCAGGGGGGCTGGTAGCAGCTGGATGAGAGTTGCCGAGAACTGCGCTGAATGGCGTGCAAGTGGAGAGGCCTACATCCAGCAGAGGTATGGCTGATGAAAATAATGATGAACCTGAAAATTATTTTAAATAAATTATATGTTGTGAGTGTGTTGAGTTGTCAATTCTTTTAATCACACTCATATGTGTTCTGAAATGTCATATACCAGTAATAATTCATACAAATAAACAAATAAAGTAAACAAGCGTGACGTTCATACTCGCGTGACAGTCACGTCGTCGCAAGAATACGCGATCGGCGCGGTCATATACAATGTCACTTTTGGTTCGGTGAACCTGAACCGGTCGCGCCGACGGAGTGCGCTTTCCGATTTTCCGAACAAGAAGCGACATAATTATGACCGGGACTATCGCGTATTCGCGCGATGATCGCTTTTGAATAGGACGCGGCCCAAGACTTGTTCAAAATGATCGTTTGCGCTCACGGAACAGAAGCGATCGCCGGGTTCATATTAGTCACTTTTTTGTTCGGAAAACAGAAAGGCGCCCTCTGTCGGCGCGACCACGCGTTTGGGTCTGCCGAAAAAAATTAACGTAATGGTCGCGTGCTCGCGTGACGGTTGTTTTAAAATATAAAAAAATCATACCATTTAAAATATTTCCAGTGGGTGCCGCCATCTATATTTCCTACTTGTACTTTTACCTAATGGAGAAATATGCCTTTCTTTACTAACAAAATTCTCCACATATTAGTTGATGTAACTTTTACTAGATGTCGCTTCACGAAGTAAGCAAACGAACGCTACGAGGGCTACGTGGAACCATTTCGTAGCCGCGTAGCGCTTAGTAGACGTAGCAGCGTTCGCAGCTACATAGATGGAGCTACGATAACATAAATATACAAAAGAATCTATGTTCAAACAGAATCTAACATTATAACCATAACATCACGCATGTATTACCCGCAGGGTTAGGCAGAGATGTATAGTAAACTACATATGTCCAACCGAATTAAATACTTAATTTTTGTTCATATTAGATATTATACCATAGAGATGAATTTGTTAAGTCAGTAGAGATAATGTAGCAAAAAAGATAAGAGAGCAAATGGAGCTTTTTTTTTATAAAATACTGTATTTTTCCGTATTAAGTGTTGTTGAAATGTAAATAAATAACACTAGGAATGAAGGTACATTGAATCAATCAAATCAACTCAGCCTATCGGAGTCCACTTCTGGACATAAAGCTTACCCAGGCTGCGCCACAACACCCTGTCCTCCGCCTTCCGCATCCAGTCTGTCCCAGCCACATTTTCACGGTTGTCGGTCCATCTAACTGGGGCGCGTCCCACACTACTCTTGCCGATACGCGGTCTCCACTCCAGGACTCGCCTACTCCACTGGCCATTCGACAAACATGGCCAGTCCACTGCCACTTCAGCTTGCTTTGCTTACTCTGCAAGCTATTTCGGTAACTCCGCAGCTGCAGGTAAATTACAGTAGACAAAATGACACATCGAACATTAAAAAGAGACAGTGACACAGGTAAAAGTGACAGAGCTATAAAAAACCTAACTTTTTCTAAAACTATGTGGTTATTGTAATTAAGAGTATCATTCTTACGGGTCTCCAAAACGGTCAATTGCAATTGTCAATTTTTACGTGATTGATACTCATTGATGCGCAAATTGACCGTCTACAAAGTGGAATTAAAGCGATTGTCAATATAACTACAACAGAAATTGATGGCAATTGATCAATCGCAATTGATCGTTTCGGGACCCCTTAGATTTTATTACAGACAATAAAAAATTGTAAGGTTTTCGAACTAAAACCATTAGACATATATACGACAGATTATAGGATGTTACCTTTCCATGGTGACTTTAGTACCTAAGACCATTAAAAACGAGTGACAAATATTTTGAAGGCCCTCTACCTACTCTTTTTGCAAACAGTCGTAAATAAGCCACGAAGTGTTGCCAGGTTAAAGGATTTTAAAGAAAAAAATATTTTTTCGGAAAATAAAAAAGTAAACGCAAAAAAAAGATGATAATTATAACAACTAACAAGGAATTAAACACCAAAAAAATGACGGCTGATAGTTGTGGTTTAAGAAATTAGTTACACTGTGAAAAACTGTCGCTAAAAAATTCAACTTATGTAGATTATTTACCCCCTCCCTTTTTATATACTTGTACATATTATTATTATTATGTTAGTAAAGTGTCTGTAATTGGTTTAATTAAAATAAATGGTTTTTGAGTTAACTTATGTAGATCATTATTTTCTCAATTTTTAGGAAAACGGAACCCTTGTAATTTCGTCATGTTCGTTCGTCTGTCCGTCCCTTCGGAAGTCAAAGAGACATTCTAGGGAGCCCCCACAAAACTGCGATGCGATACGAATTCGCAGTTTTGTGTGGGTGCCCTTACTCGGAGACTATAGGCACTATATCGATGAAAACTGAATAGAAGGTGTATTCTATGCACCGTTCAAGAATGGTGTACAAAAATGATTAGGGGTGGCACTCCCGATGAAAATAAAAATTCAATGCACAAGCGTGTGGGGTACCATTGGATCTCATAATTAAAAGATTATAATGTTATTTATTTATATTTATTTGCATAATGTACACTTAGTTACAGGCTAGGCTTAAACTTAATAGTATAAATGACCCTGTTAGGGCGCGGGAAGTATTATATACAGTATTACATTTGACTTATAGCTAGGTTAATAATTATACGAGTACATATGAGTTACAAAACATTTGTGCTTCTAAGTGATATTTTTATTTAAGTCAATAGTTTGTGAGATATGGGATGGTTTCGGTCACAACCGCAGAAATAACTTGCCCGGTTTTTTTATCTACTCAAAATACTTTACTTTTAAAACGTATGAAAACTTAATCGATAGAACTGGCAACCCTTTATCCACGGACTCGGGTACAGACGTAGATCGTAAAACCGTATGTATGCCCAATAAATTGGCACATCGTTACGATGGAGTGTTTGATATGCCATTTTATCTGGCACTTTATTGCCAGACAGAGTCAGGAGTTAGTGTCGTGTAGTTTTGATTAGATCGGTTACAGGATACAATCCTTCTTACGAATATTATAAATGAGAAAGTTTGTGAGGATGGATGGATGTTTGTTACTCTTTCACGCAAAACTACTGAACGGATTTGGATGAAATTTGGCACACATATAGTATATAAACTGGATTAACACAAAAAAGATTACTTTTTATCTCTATATATCTACAGGATCGAGACTTATGCGGGTGAAACCGTGGGGCGCTGCTAGTTAAAATCTAACCAGAGAACATAATAATATTGTCTGCCTCGTTTGTCGAGAGCTGCCTCTTTTGTCTTGTGGTCGCAAGCACTACTGATGAGCATGAGGTCCTTGGTTCGACTCCCAGGTCAGGGAAACTGTTATTTAGTTATTCCGTAAGGAATTTCTCAGTAGTAAGCCGGAGTCCAGATTTATACGCAGTTGATGGCAATATATGCTCGCTTTTTTTTCGCCAGTTTTTCGCAGCCTATTTATTAGGGGTATTACACGGGCTGCGAACAACTGGCGAAATCTGGCTGTACTATAGGTACACCTCTGCCTTACCCAGCCGGGAAAACAGGCGTGATATTATGTTATGAATTGAAAATTAACACTATACACGTGTCTGATGAACTGGATTTTGAGATATAATCGGCCTCACAGGTTGACAGACAGATGCTACGTTTTTTATGTCCAAGTAATGAAATTCGTTAACAAAGACCTTTGATAATACAATAATAATATGGTATTGCCAACCGAAAAACTGTTAAAAAGTTATAGCAACCTACAAAGATATTCTATCATTTTAAGGGTTCCGTTGTCAGCAAGGAACCCTTATAGTTTCACCATGTCCGTCTGTCTGTCCGCAGCTTAGCTCAGAGATCCTTAGTAATAGAAAGCTGTAATTTGGCACGGGGATACATATGTATTAATCACGATGACAAAGTGGTAAAATAAAATCTTGAAATATTTTATTTTAGGTTACCTCTCCTACACGTAAAGTGGGGATAACTTTTTTGTGACGACAAAAAAGTCATCACGTCGTCAAAAAGTCGTCATGGGATAGACGTATCCCATGGTGTGGAGTGTCGTGGGATATGCCGTTCAAAAATATTGCGGGTGTGTCAAAACCATTTTTCGATTCAGGGATCCGTTTGCGAAATATTACGCTTTAAAAGTGCAATTTTTTGTACGAGTCAAGTGTCGTCGTCGTCGTCGTCCCCCCCCCCCCCCCGTCAGCTAATGGTTGTTTTTTTGTTTTTGGATATGTAAATAAATTCATGGCCGTAGTGTATATACATATAACAAAGTTACAAGGAAAGCTATCACAGCTAACTAGGCTTTACAAGTTAATGAGTAATAGTCGGCCAACTTACATTTGCAGTTGGAATGTATGAGTGAACATGTTTTCCAACTACAATGTTAAGTTTGTCCTTGGGATAAATTCATCCCAACTACGGAACCCTAAATTGTGCGTGGTGTTTTTATTCTTATTTTACTAACTTGGCTCTAGTAGGTACTATTGTTTTGTACCAGTTGAATAAAATGGTATTATTTATTATCGTTAGACTGGGGCGCTAGTCTAGAACGCTAAAACTAGATGAAGTCGGCGTCTCCTATCCGACTACTCTGAGAAGAAAGACCGAAACAAACTCAGAGGTCATAAACTCTTTTAAAGTCCAGACATAATCATGGCCTTGGCTGAAATGGTCTTTTGAGGAAAGAACCACACAGATTGAGTGGACCTGTCCAGTCAGTGCACGCAATTGTCAGTAAATGAACAGCAATTCACTGTCATTCAAGCACTGAAACATCTTTGTGGCATCTCTACAAATGTATACAATTCCCGCAACTTCAATAATTTCCGTCTGGTAGGCGTGGCAATTATGGCAATATTCTCGTATTAGACCACTGTAACCGATTGTCGTCGAAGTTAACTTATTGATCAGCGAATGGTCATAATGGTCGTCTATGTATATACCTACATATACGACATGTCCCGGAATTAACGCACAACCTCTTAAGGGGTCATTGTACTCATCATTACGAAAAACTTTAACTATGGGACCAAACGTGAAATCGCGTAAAAAATCAGCTGTTCCCTACATTTATGTTCGCATAACTCGTCAAAATGTAGGAAACAGCACATTTTTTTCACGATTTCAGGTTTGGTTCCATAGTAAAAGTTGTTCATAATGATGAGTACAATGACCCCATAAGAGGTTGTACGTTAATTATGTTACACCTTGTATATTTTGCTCTCAATAGAAACAAACCACAATCATTTGTAGAAACTCAGGTGCCAAACGAACATAAGCAATTAAACGAAAGCCTTATTCATCTTGTCTTACAATTACCACAATCAATTTGTTAGTAATTCATCAATGAATGCCGATTTAAATAATTACTTATTGACCCAATTGAAGACCGCTTTCAGTAAGAAGTTAAATCTAATTTTACAAATGAATGTTGGAATGTAAGAAAATTCTTCATGAATTCTTCTTTTATATAGAATCTGCACCCGATTTAATAGCCAAAGGCTCGTCCCCTACTACATGGAACTTAAGGTGCTCTTCTGAAGGCAACCGCAACCGCAAACCGCAACGACAACGCCACTCAATCGCAATGACAGACCGCAGCGGCACGGAGCCTTTAAACATGACTAGTGATATGTGAGTGTACTAAGTACCTCTGCATAATCTTTCGGAGCATATAGGCTTACTGTAAGATTGTGAACACATTAGTTTATAATCTATCTCACGAGATTGTAAACTGTCGATAAATTGTGAACTGTAACCATACTGCTTACAATATAACGTATTAATGCGTAGTTCATACAAACGAAATACCAAAATAATTTGTAAATCAAACATATTCTTATGGTAGTGTATATTTATTACCTTATTACCCTATTATATCAGATTACAAAATATCTAGGTTCCCAAATATATATTTTGAAAGAACACTGATTTAAAGACGAGATATGAGAAAAATAAGTTTTCTATAGAAATTTGAAATTCCCCATATCTAGTCTTTAAATCAGTGTCCTTTCAAAATATTTATCTATGAACCTATATATTCTGTAACGCAATCGGAATAAATACACACTACCTTTTGAATATGTGCAATTTACAAATTATTTTAGTATTTCGTTTTATATGAACTACGCATGGTTCGCCGGCCCCTTAATTTTCGATAGTTTATAATCTACCCACGTCAAACCGTCAAATTGTGAACGAACCTGCACTTACCGACAGGTTCACAATCTGTCCAATTTTATCACTCGTAAAATTGTGAACCGTCCCTGATTGGTAGGTCTTGGCGGTAGCCGAATTGGTCGCAGTAACTAAGCCAGGGCATCCCGACAAAATGGAGGTTAATGAAGGTTAGGTTAGAACTGTGACCAACCGCGCGCGAGCCGAGCGAGCGAAGCAAGCCATGCACGGTACCGCGATAACGGCTGGCGAGTTACTTGGTTATTTAGTATAGTGCATGGTGCATTCGTCGCATGCAAGTTTAATACCGGTTCACAATTTGTCGGTTTATCATAATCAGCCTATAATGTTCCCACTGCCGGGACATAGGCCTCTTCTCTATGAGAGGCAGTGGGCCATAATCAACCACGGGCCCAGTGCGGGTTGGTTTGCCATGAACAAATTATTATAAACTATCGAAAAATATTGCGTTAAATTGTAAATAGTTTGTTGCAGTTCACAGTTTTTCGATAGTTAATAATCTCGCATGATAGATTATAAAGTAAGGAAGTTCATAATCTTACGGTGACAATATATAACAAGAGTTCTTTAAAGTACATTAGTATTGCTCGATTGCTATTTATTTTTGTCCGTTTGTCTGGATGTATGTTCCGGATTGACGCAAAAACGGCTGAACCGATTTGGATGTTTGGCACACAGATAGTTTATAACCTAGATCAACATATACTGGGTATTTTTAATCCGTACGTTCCCGTGGGGTACTTTCCGACATCCACGTGGGCGAAGCCGCGGATAAAAGCTAGTTATTTATAAATAAGCAGATTTGATGTATAACCCTATGAAAAAAGCCTAAAATATTATATTTGTGTGGGAGTTAGTTCCGCCGCCATTTTGTTTTAGCACCATCAAGTTATATGACCATATAAACTGGTAGTTAAAGGGTTTTATTTAAGCCATATGTGAGCGGTATTGTCCACTTAATTTGTGTGTTAACCCGTTGCGAGGGGTGCGGTATTTTTGATTCACTATTATTACACATACATACATAAACTCACTCCTTTTTCCCATGAGGGTAGGCAGAAACTACAGAACGCCACCTGCTACGATCATTACATACTCCTTTTGCTTCGATTACGTTCCAGTTGCGAGCTACGCATCTGACCTCTCTGAAGAACATCACCAATAAGGTCACTATATGTCCTTCTAGGGTATCTCCTCCCATCGTTTCCATTCACATTAGCCTTGCAAATACCTTTCTTTAGTCGCCTTTCATTTATCCTCTCAATATAACCAAACCATCTATGCCTAATCTTTTAATTTTTTTTTCACTACATCTTCTTTTAAGCCGCACTATTGTCACCTTATCACATCCTTCCTCAGTCTATCATTCATAGTCACACAACACATGCTTCGCAAGAAACGCATTTCCACAGCATTTATTCTACTTTCATTCCTCTTTTGCCACACCCAACATTCACTTCCATACGTAAGCGTAAGCACCAACACACCATTGTCAGCAGCCAGTCGAACCGTTTTGGACATCGACTGATTGGTCGCAATCGCATGTACTACCATTCACTATATTTCCCGTATTCACTCTCCTTTCCACATCTTCATAGTTCCCTATCATTGAATATTAAAATAATAAATTGACAGATTGATTTCCGTATAACATAAAATAGGATGATGATAATGATCTATATTGCAATTAGTACTAGAGAGTTTAAAAATATTCACATTTATTTATGTTTTTATTTAGGTAATAAAATTGCTCAATTTTAATTCAGTTTTTTTTTTTGTGCCCTTTTTCTGTTGACAGCGTAGTGGACGAATTTTGTGATGCCATGATGGTTTCGTCTCCTTTTTTCTGTACTTGTACGTAATATTATTGTTTTAACACTGTTAGTTTATATATTATGTAAATATTATCTTACTCGGTACATGAACTAAAGACCTCATAATTATTTGTTTATTTTATCATCCAGCAATATTTTTTTTTTCCATATCACTTAAGTACAACTGATAAGTACTTACCTACTTAGTATACAAGAATATAATTTCTGTTTGTACAAAACAATTTATATATTATATAACAAAGTAAGCTCCTTGTTCGTACACTATTGTCAAATACTAGCATTGAGTACATAACTTGTGTAGAGAAAATAAACGTTTTATATTATTATTTTTTTGTTTTATTGTTTATTTTTTAGGTACACCTCTGCCTAACTCTTCAGGGAATACAGGCGTGATGTTATCTGTATGTAATATTATTAATTCTTAGCCACATAAAAATTGATATTCGATCCCAGTGTTGAAAATTAATTTTAATGCCAATAATATTAGTTACGTGACGGTTTATCCAAATACATAATTATTTAGAATCGCTTATTCCAATTTCAACAAAGGGCATTCACCTTGTAGTTATATAAATAATAATATGTTCGCATAACTCGTCAAAATGTAGGGAACAGCAGATTTTTTTTTCCTGATTTCAAGTTTGGTCCCATAGTAAAAGTTGTTCATAATGATGAGTACAATGATCCCTTGAGAGATTGTGCGTTCATTCCGGGACATGTGTTTAAATACCATATTTGAGCCGTTAGAGGGATTCTGCAGCTGTTGCAGCCACTGCAGCACACTCCATCGTGGTGGGACGTTGAGAACAATAAATTCTCTTGTTGATTAATATTTAATTTTATATGTAAACAGCATGGTATTTACTCGAGGAACTTCATCAACTAAAACAGAAACACGTCAACTTACTTAATCACATTAAGGTGTGTTATAGTCATAGTTTTCAGTTTAAACTTCATATGTAGTCTTGAATAGGAAAGCCGTCGTCAAAACTAATATGTAGGTAACGTCGAATTGTGTGTTTGTTTTCGCGAATATTCTGCGGATGTCAAACTTTACATCCATCCATACTTTAATATATGTATAGCTAGCTAGCTGACCGGACTGACGTTGTCCTGTCCAAGTTTCAATAATCATATAAAAAAGAACGTTCAGTTTTTCCCAAATTTAAAGATTTTCCGGGAAACTTTTCCAATTTTTCTTTCCGTAAGAAACTGATTCGAACTATTACGAACATTCTAAAATAAAAAAAAATTGCCAAATCGAAGCTGTCGTTCTGGAGTTATGCGCTTGGCAACGAACAACATTTTATTTTTAATTATCTATAGATATTTACGAATATTTAATATTATAAATGCGAAAGTAACTGTGTCTGTTATCTTTTTACGCCTTAGCGGCTGAAAGAATTTCGATGAAATTCGGCAGACAGGTAGACCATGACCTGGGTATTACGACCCGTAGGATAATTTCGGAACCATACGCGGGCGAAGCCGCGGGCAACAGCTGAAACTTTTATCATACCAGCACCCTAATTGCGTAACACACTATCAATCAGAATCGAATCATTTTGAAGTTTATTGATAGTCCACTACTTCATAAGTTCGAAAAAATTGTTTGCTCAACAACGTAAATAACGCGATGAATGTTGTTGAACTGTCAAAATGAAACCGCTTCCTACTTTAAGTGCGGATTTCACCAATGAAACTAAGTGCGATCAGCACATCTAAACTACATTCAAGAGCTGTCAGTGAAAATAATGACACTGACAGCCTAATTTTTCATGATTTTTCATGATGGTTTGTTAATTTGGGTACATAATTCGAAAATGTTGAGTGCCATCGCAAAGTTTGTGTTTTATCTGTACAGAGCGGTAGTGCGCGAAATTACCACGGTACAGCCAAACGCCTGTATATGGTAACAATTTGACGTTGGCAGCGTCTTTGGTTCGAAGAAATAAAGGTGATTTTTGCAGTTCAAGAGTTAATACTGACGTGTGTCTGACGGTACTAAATGACGCCGTGCACTGATTATTTGTTTTGAGATATGCAGCTACAGTGGGAGGGTTGGCAATTGAAATTAGAAGGCCAATTCTCGTAATTAAAAATGTCCAATATCTAGTATCAAACTCATCTCGGCGACAATCAATGTCAAAGTCTTATCAAAAATGTAGGGAAATTAGTAGTATTTCTGAAAGGTTGAGACTGAGATTAGACTGCAAACGTTCTTGAAAATACGGGAATTGCCCCCTCAGTTACCCCTCAGATGATTTTTAGTTTGCATAAGTCATCAAGTTTGTATAAAATTTATTTCCTATTTTATTTTATAGCTTTTTTGTACCGACCTTTTTTCGTTTTTATTTTTACCTCCTTCCCTTCTGCTTTCGAAAGTCAAATTACTGGCGACTGAAAGAGAGAAATCAGTGTGAGAAATCAATACGTTTATTAGTAAGGAGGTTAGTGTTTATCAGTGGAAACTTGTTAATGGCCTTCAATTTTATATTGTTTTAAGAACACTATATAAGCTAGCTGTAAATCTCCCGAATAAAATAAATAAATAAATACACGAGTTTTATCTCCAGTTCCATTTTTTTTGCCTTTATTTTCAAATAGTGTTTGTGTAGTGTTTGTGTAGTGTTTGTGTAGTGTTTGTGTAGTGTTTGTGTAGTGTTTGTGTAGTGTTTGTGTAGTGTTTGTGTAGTGTTTGTGTAGTGTTTGTGTAGTGTTTGTGTAGTGTTTGTGTAGTGTTTGTGTAGTGTTTGTGTAATGTTTGTGTAGTGTTTGTGTAGTGTTTGAGGTATTTTATAGATACTTATTCTGGCCAGATTTTGTATTGTTTTGTCTGGATTGATAAATTAGGTAAGAGTTTTGAATAGTAGGTGCCTTTTAATATTATTTTATTTTCCATCCTTTTGAGAATCAGTTCCTTTCTAAGATTTTCTCAAAACAAACTTATAGAGCAGCAATCTTTTTCTAAAATAATTCACTATTAAATCGGCTTTGCATCCATTATACCAAGAAATTACATCGTCCATATCAAGAAATTATTAATTAAAAATCTTTTTTTTCCTCTACTGCCAATCTTAAAATAAAATCAAAGCCGATATGTATCAAGAAACTTCTATCGCAAAGGCAAATAAAACTTATGTGGGTAAAAAGAACGCTTCGGAGGGAAGGAAGTAATCAGGCTCTAGCAGGGACCTTCTTTGACGTATCCTTGGCATTTTTTTTAAAAGCGCTTCGTTATGTCCCTGGACGCTTGTAGGTTTTATTAAAAAGGTTTTGCTTGTCAATATTTTTTTCCTGATTCGAGTAGTCAGCACAGATAAAATAGGTGAACCTAATTCTTTTTTTCACAAAGTAGTCAGAGTAGAACTGCAGTAAAAGTAAATTGACAATTTACCTACTATTTTTTATGGATTCTAAAAGTGCTAATGTTTCCTAAGATATATAGGGTGACTGGTAATTAGTGACCGATACTTAAACACATAATTGTACTCATGATAACAAACAACTTTTAGTATGGGACGAAACCTGAAATCATGAAAAAAAATCTGCTGTTCCCTACATTTATGTTCGCATAACTCGTTAGAATGTAAGGACCAGCAAATTTTTTTTCGCGATTTCATGTTTGGTCCCATACTAAAAGTTGTTTGTTATCATGAGTACAATCATGTGTTTAAGTATCGGTCACTAAGTAATTACCAGTCACCCTATATTTCCCGTATCTCTTATGGATTCGGATTAATCCCTACTGTCTCCGTTTTAAAAAAAAATTGTGTACTTGTCAGTGGCTTTCAGACCCCTCACTTGTCAGTTAAAGTTAATGATTGAATTATACTATCTGACATCGCTTAGAGTACCAAGGTTACAGCTATGTAAAAATGTCTATGAGGTTTTCCTCGCGAAGAAAACCAGTAGAGGATTTTGACCACATCTGCTCATTTTGATCGTAAAGCTTTAAATCACAACAGTCGAGAATGTGTTTGCGGTCAGCGCGTGGTCAGACGATTTTATTTTAAACATAAAATGCTTTGAATTTCTAATTTGTTGTGATCTCGTGCGTGACGGGAACAGCCTCACTGTCCGCCGTCTGTCCTTCCGTCGCGCCGCCAATGGGCAACAATAATACGGATCTGTTAGACGATGATCTGATCTTAGTACACAATAATTGTTTTATTTATTTATATTATTTTATTCTTACAAGTAGGTTACCCGTTATTAATAAACATAGAGTAAAGTTACAATCAGTATTAATAACCATCAGATTGACGATACATTTTTCGAGTTCGGCATAACTTTACTAAGCATAAAGTCCTGGCATTTAATTAATAACATTACGTTTTTTTTTGTCTCTAGGAGATAATATATTGCGTGTTTGGCTTTTACATAATAAAACCAGCCTATTCTTGTCCCACTGCAAAGCAAAGGCTTCTTGCTTCTCATAGAAAGAAGACGTTTATTTTATTTTATTTTACTTTATTGGGACATAAAACAGTTACACATTACAATTTAGGTGTGACATTGTATGGTTAAAAAACTAGGTAAACGTGTAACCCACATCAATGTCCGTGAAATAATGGTTTAAGGATAAATTTAATGCGTGCATTGTTATTTTCTTTTATATAGATGGTATAAAATGGCTATTCTAGAGATGCAATAGCCATCCTTTTGAACTTAAAGTGTGAAAGCGCGAATATATCCAAATCGATGAAGTGGGTATTGTATGTATCAACAATGCGTCGTAGATGCGCCCGTGCACCAGCGTGAGTTCTGCACCTTGCGGTATGGAACAGCTGGGGCACGCGCGCCTCTCGTCGCATAACCGTTCTAGGTACAATGTAACATAAGTTATTGGTGATATCTGGACAATCAAACCTGTTATTACACAGACCATGAAGCATCATGACCATCAATAGGCTGCGTCTTGACTCCAAGCTCTGAAGTTTATAACTTGTCAACAGTTATGTATACGGTAATTTAGACTTAGTGCATCTGTATTGCATAGCACGTAAATATTTTCACACGCACGTTTATTTTTGCACGTTAGCGTCGATTACCACGCTTGCTCAAGACGGGTTGGTGATTCCAAACTTATATTAACTCTAAGTCCAGGTTTCCTCACGATAATTCCTTCACAGATGTCAGTAATGTCTGTAAAATGTAACATTGGTACTTGCCCGGAATTGAACCCACAACCTCGTGCATGAGAGGCGAGACCATAACCACAGGAGCTAGACAACCACCTCTTATAGCAGTATTATTGTAATCTTACTTGAGTGTCGGAAAGAGCTAGGCGTCCTGTATAGCTCCATCTCTTTCTCACACTGAAGTAACATTAAAATAATACTGCTTTAAGAGATGGTGGTTGGCCCCCTGGGCCTTTACGTTTACATACGGTGGCAAAAACAAACGGATGTCAAATACCAATTTCTTAGGCATCTTCAAAGGCTGCGTATGAAGGCAAAACAATTCTCTCCCTTGCACAGCACACCCCCTATTTGTGAAGTAAAAATATGCTTATAGTTTCCGCAACATGCGACGGAAGACGACTTCTTCCTCAAAATAAGAACGTAATAAGAGCTGAAATCGTTTATCGTAATAAATCTAAAAAGAAAAGAAATTTATTAAAATGCCTATACCCATTTTTTTCGTATTTATTAAACTATCCTATTAGTCATTAAAGCATAGTAAGTAGTATTTTAGTAATAATAATAATCATGTAAAGCTGCATGGCAGAGCGAGTCTGTCATACTCACACAAAAGTCCCGCCGAGGGTGGCGCTGTGTATCCGGTCGTTGAGTTCCCTAAAATATGGTTGAGCTGAACGGCGCGGATGTGCTCGTCATGCCCGTGAACGGACGCCGTCGGCCGGGGCTGGTCGGCTCGCACTGCCATGCAGTTATATAGTTCCCTGTAATAAATAATGTCACTGTAATGTTTGTGTGTAATGTTCCCTGTATCATGTTAATTCTAATTAAAAATATGTAATTTAATAGTAAATAGAAAATTATAAAGTAATGCCTGTGTATTTATTAACATAAAAAAAAAAAAAAAAAAAAAAAAATAACATATATATTATATATTCAAATACTAACATATGCATGTGTAAAAAAAAAAAAAAAAAAAAAATATATATATATTATATAGATGGACTCACGTAGGTTTAATTAGATCATTAAGATTTAGATTTAAGTTGTCCCATGTAGGAGTACTTGTAACTGTAACATCTCAGAAAACTCTAAACAATTTCAAAAACTATTAAATAAAGGCGCGGACCCCCATGTCCGCGGTAGAATACTCATTTTAAAAAAAAAAAAAAAAAAAAAGCATAGTAAGTACAAATTGAAAATGCGTGGAAATTAGAGGTGACTTCGTGATGATAAAATGATAAATGATAAATGATTTTATTTCTGTAAGTAGGTTTATACAAACACTTTTACATGTCAAACATTTTTTTTTTAAACTAGATGAGGCCGGCGTTTCCTATCTGACTACTCTGAGAAGAAAGGCCGAAACAAACTCAGAGGTCACAGTCTCTTTTAAAGTCCAGACATAATCTTGGTCAGATCATGTGAAGACCATGTAGGTTGGTGTCTGAAATGGTCTTTTGAGGAAAGAACCACACAGATTGAGTGGACCTGTCCAGTCAGTGCAAGCATCTGTCAGTAATCGTACAGCTCAACATAAAAGTTAAGGAGCTCAACGATTGTTTCTATCGAGATTATTATTTTATATTTCTGTACCATTAAAAGCTTGGAAATATCATGTAGTTACCTACACATATTACTTATTTTAATTTTAATCAAAGGTATGTCAGTTTCATGTTAAATCAAATTTCCGATTGGCAATTTATTATGCTTAGGTTCCTCTTAATGGTTCAGTAGGACGCAGAGCTTATATGGAATTTCAAAAAAAGATGTTATTTAACAAAATGAGACGCTAATTACATGCGAGTAAATATCACTTACATTTTATGATACTGGAATATAACTCGACAAGATGTATCGCCTCTGTTTTCATACCCCCTCCAGTTTCCAATGAACATTAGTTTTTTATTATTTCAATATAAGTACTTAAGTGATATCGCTTCCATTATACTTGGCTATCTCGACGGTACGGCAGCAGGCTGTGGATGTGAAGCTGTGGCTTAAACAATGTCCCACCAAGGATGGTGGCAGAAACCAGAGAGAGACCAGAGAGGGTGGTGGAAGGATGGTGGGAGGGTGGTGGAGAGCAGGAGCTCTATATGTCCATCCTGCTCTATGTGCCCCAAAAAATATAGCCATAGCAACCTCTACGCTGCCATCGATTATGTCATCTAAGTGGCGAAGTTTTAGGCCAATAAAATTTAATACACTGATATGATTTAGGCTCGCCCCCTATTACAGGGGACTTAAACATAACTGGCGAAATGTGGGTGTGCTATAGGTGCACCTCTGCCTAACCTTTTGGAGAAACAAGGCGTGATGTTATGTCATGTTGTTTATGATTTAGCGCTGATTTTTCCCACGTCAGTATCTTTTATCCATGGAATATAATCGACGTTTGACAGTTTTTGTATGGAAAAAATGACAAAAGTTCTGAATTATTCTACGCTAACATATCTGGCGTTGGAAAAATCAGCCCTCAGCCAAATATACAGTCAGTAGTACAGTCGAACGAGTTAAACAAGGTGTAATTTTAATCACCGTTAACCTCTTAAGGGTTCATTGTACTCATCATTATGAACAACTTTTAATATGGGACAAAACCTGAAATCGCGAAAAAAAAATCTGCTGATCATCAACATTTTGACGAGTTACGCGAACATGAATGTAGGGAACAGCTGATTTTTTTTCGCGATTTCAGGTTTGGTCTCATAGTAAAAGTTGTTCATAATTATGAGTACAATGACCCTTTAAGAAGTTAACGGTGATTAAAATTACACCTTGTATCAATATTCATCTTTCCAGTACGCTGCCAATATTCATTTTTATTATGTGTTATAACTTTTTAAGCTTATGGCGTGTTTTAGAATTATGTAAAAGAATTGACTACAGCACACTCACAACAACGTTTAAAAGTAGTTCTTTGCTAGTTAGCTGCCTCTATAAAAAATATCTTGTTTGACTGTAGGTATATAAAACAACGAAAAAAAAACCTGAAAACTGGTTTATATGTTAAAGTATAAGGAATTGACAAATTGAACAGTACCTATCTACTAATATTTGAACAAAATATTTGAACCACAAATCAATTTCTGAGATGAAAAGGTTAATCTTCACCACTGTGCCATTTAAGTGCCCAAATGTAATAACAAAAGGGGAGGTATTAAAATTCTAAGCATGTATGCCTACGGCGGCCTACGCGCTACGAGCGCTACGCGCATTGGCTACGAAATCCCGTAGGCCGGCGCGCGCCTACGCAATGTCTACGTCACTCCGCCCACTACAAGAACTTTGTTAAAAGTTTATGTGTTGCTAAAAATAGCTCTCATTTAGGCTAACTGGTTAAAAGCACTTAATTTGTGAACCTTATTACAATTTTGTTAAAGTTTAATTTTCGATGTACGCCTAATAGGTATATAATTATATATACTTCTTTTTATTTCTTAAGGGGAAACAAGGCGTGATGTTATGTTATATTGTAACACAAAAATAGGTGGTGGAAAAACAGGAAAATAGGTGAGTACTACGTACCTAAATATTGTACGTCCTACGTTGCCAGTAGCCGCGCACAACAAGCAACTAACCCAGAATTTAGGCTGCTTCTTAGGGTTCCGTACCCTAAGGATGCCAAATGGAACCACATTACTAAGCCTCCGCTGTCCGCCAGTCCGTTCATCTGTCTGTCTGTTAGCGGGCTGTATCTCATGATTACAGCCCGCTGATGAAAATTTCAACTTCATTCAATTTCATTCAAATTTCAATTTCATTTTTTTACTTAAACGCATAAGTTAAAGCAACAATAAAAAAACTGGTCAAGTGCGTGTCGGACCACGCACAATGAAGGTTCCGTTGTTGGGATGAATTTATCCCAAGAACAAACTTAATATTGTGTAGTTGAAAAACATATTCTCTCATACATTCCAACTGCAAATGTAAGTTTGTTCGCTCAAGAAATTCACCATGTTATTTTAAGATAATAGACTTCTTATAGGTTTTCCTATAATCTATACGTATAGAACTATTTTCTGTATTTTTTTCAAAATTTTAATCTCAGTACTTTCAGAGATAAGAAGGTGTCAATTTTCATCTATTTTCTTAAATAGCTTTAAAACTATTTATTTTAAAATTATTGAGCCTCACAGTGTATTCTTATGATATGTCACACGGTACCATTTACCCAATACGGCCAAGACAAAGATTATGGCAAACATCATTAGTAATTCAAATCCTTCTGTTAAAGTAGGAAATGAAACGTTAGAGATCGTTGACCAGTATGTCTATGTTGGCCATATTCTTTCATTTGGCAAACAGCATCAGCAAACCGAGATTTCTAGAAGAATACAGCTTGGGTGGGCCGCATTTAGCAAATTGGATGACATACTGAAATCAGCCAAAATTCGACAATGTCAGACGTCCCGTCTTTATAACCAGTGTGTTTTGCCCACCATGACGTACGGTACTGAGACGTGGACGCTCACGCAAGAGGCTGTGTACAGGGTGAGAGTTGCACAGAGAGCCATGGAGCGTTCCATGCTCGGCATAAGATTGATAGACCGAGTTCCAAACGTCGAGATCCGAAAACGAACGAAAGTTTTCAATATCGGAAAATGAGTTATGGGACTCAAATGGAGTTGGGCAGGACATCTGGCAAGGCGCAGTGATGACAGGTGGAGTAAGGCAGTGACTGATTGGCGTCCAAAGATTGGAAGACGAAGTGTCGGGTAGAAGAGATGGGCGGACGACATTGTTACCATCGCGGGTAGAACCTGGATGAGGCTGGCACAGGAGCGTGGGGATTGGCACAAGAAAAGAGAGGCCTATGCTCAGCAGTGGGTGAAGTCGGGCTGTGGATGATGATGATGATGACCATTTGCAAAACTTAATAAAATGTTATTATTTGCCCCCCAAAATTGATCCTCATATTGAAAATTCATTTATTTCCGTTTCACGCCCGTGTTTGGGTCACAGAAATTCATAAGTGTACCAAATTTGAACTTAATTGCTTCATTAGATTTGGAGACAGACAGGCAGACACATGCGTGATCCTATAAGGGTTCCATTTTTTCATTCGGACGTACGGAACCTGAAAAAACAATCGAAAGGTGTCTTGGGACACCCGATCGTAATGAAGTTCCTTTCGTAATAAAAGTGTCGTGACGGTCAAAATGTAACACTTTTTTGGGCCTAGCTCTCATTTGCCAAGTGTATCAACAGACAACTGTCACATTAATTTTGCGATAATTTTACCTACAACGAGCGATAAGGAACTTCGTTCCAAAAGTTGCACGGTCTAAACCTCGTTCAAACGATGCACGTCATTTGGCAATAGTAGACATTAAGAAAAGTGGTTGTTCGTTAGGGAAGCAAATAGGAATTGGGTTGTATAAAGACTACGCCCCTGATAACTAGTTTGCTATTCACCAAACTTCCACATCTTATTAAAATTGTTAATAATATTAACCTCGAAGGAACGGCAGCAGGGTGTGGATGTGGATGCTCTGGCTCCAATCCTACCCTCTGTGTCCCAAAACTTGCAATAAAAGTGACCTCTACGCTGCCACCAACGACGCCGTAGTAGTGGCAAAGTTTTGGGCCAACAAGATCTGAAATACCATCCTTGCCTAGTTGCTATTCCACCAATTCGCACTAAGCGCTTCCAAATGTCTTTTGTGATGCGCACAGCAAAGGAGTGGAACTCTCTACCTGCGTCTGTGTTTCTGAACGCATACAACCCTGATCTCTTCAAAGTGAGAGTGAACAGGCTTCTTCTGGGTAAGCTCGCTTCATCGTCGACTTTGTCTCTGTCACCTCTAACCTAGACTAGAGACAAGAGCAAATCCATCTAAAAAAAAATATAATACAGACGTGTCAGCGACATGACGAATAATAATAATGTTAAAATTACACGGTAGGCGCAGTGGCTAAGAGGTAGACTCCTGTAATACGGGTCACGGGTTCGACTACCCCAAACCGTAGATATATATATTAAATACAAGTACATATACATTTATCCAATAGCTAAGCATTTTTTCGTGTCCAGATTTTTATGCACTTACCATTTTTAATAAATTAATGAACCAATCACAAAATAGGGTTTTCCATTTGGAAATTCTCAGTAGCTGCCCAGGGTTTGAATTTGTGCCCATTAGTTGTTATAGGCTGACCCCTTATTACACGGAACATAAACATAACTAGCGAAATGTGGGTACGATAGGTTACACCTCTGCAAAACCCTTCGGGGAATACAGGCGTGATGTTATGTAGAAAATCGTTAAACAAGATATTTAGATGTAGACGACAGTGTCTAGATTTACATTTGATTAATAACAGATTTTCTCCACTAGCCCACTAGCCCTTATGTTACTAGCCCAGATTCACTCGAGCTACTTTTTCTCGGATTCACTGGATTTTCAACGGTCTGCTTAGCGCCGAGAGTTGAAAATCCAAAAATGTTTTTTTTCGATGCACTGTGATGCACTCTGTTGGGATCTCAATGCTTGGCTCAACACCGAGAGTTGAAAATCCAGTGCGCGATAAAATCCCGCCGCGATATTTTTACATCCGTGCAAACGTGGGCAAACAAGCCATCGACCACCAGATGGTAAGTGGTCAATACTACCTATCTTCTTCTTCGTTTTGCTCTTGACAGAGCGGTCGTGGTCACGATGAATTTTGTCCAATCGCAGGTGTAGTCGTTGCTCGCCTCACGATCTCCTTCCATCTGGTTCTGTTAGATGACAGTCAGGCGCATTCATTAACAGGGCCTCCAATCGCGGATTAAATTTGATCGGTCCACCTCATCGACAACCTCCCGCGTGGCCTATTACCTTCCAATCTGCCCTGCACCACTAGACGCTATAAGGAGTCATTATTCCGCTTGGACACATGACCAAAGAACTTCAGAATTCAAGACTAGTACTGATAGACGCTGTTTGATGCCCAGTTCTTGGAGTATGGAGAAGTTTGTACGGAATTCTATTCTGTCCATGAGATCCCAAGCATTCTTCTCCAGCACCACATTTCTGGAGCATCTACTTTTTTCTTTTCCAGTTCTCGTAGTGTCGACGTCACAGCTGTGCACAGGAATATGGGGAATACGAGTATATGGACGAGCTTGATCTTAGTGGCCTTAGTAATGTTGCAATTCCTCCATATTTTTTTAGCTTATCTATTGCTTCTCTAGCCATAGCTATACGCCGTTTCACCTCATCCACGCAGCTGCCATTGGTCGCGATCATAGCACCAAGATATACATAAGACAGGGGGCCAACCACTACCTCTTAAAGCAGTATTATTTTAATGTTACTTCAGTGTGAGAAAGAGATGGAGCTATACAGGGCGTCTAGCTCCATCTCTTTCCCACACTGAAGTAAGATTAGAATAATACTGCGTTAAGAGGTGGTGGTCTAGCTCCAGAACTTCGTCGCAGTTCGTAATCTGTGTCACATCTGGCGAGTTACTGTTATTGTTGCTACCACATAGACCCCTGTAAAACTAGCACCCTAATTTCGAAACACACTTTCAATCACAGTCTGAAAGAGTTTGAAGGAAATTGCTAATCCATTGCTTCATAAATTTTAACAATTCTTCTGATCAATAACGTAAATGACGCAATGAATGTTGTTGAACTGTGTAAATGAAAAGCATTGTCATTGTAAGTGCGTTACGTAATTACCCCGCAGAGGTATCGCAGAAGCGTTGCTATCCTAAAGCCGAATCTGAATGTTTCATATGCCTGTATACCTTGCATCACTAATTTTGCATCGCTGTTGAAAACACAGTGATCTTTATTTTCGTAACAATAAGGTTGCTGTTGGGTTGCTGCTACTGACAAGTCTGTCAAAATCACAATGATCTTTATGCTCCGTTCATGAGAATCCTTTCTTTTCATGAGATTTTTTTTATCCGTCAGGTAGACTATTAAAAATATTGGACACGTATTTTTTTCTTTTTTAACCGACTTCAAAAAAAGAAGGAGGTTATAAATTCGCTACCGGTACCGGTATGTAATATTATTGGAACTGTAATATAACGAGCCTTTTCAGGAAAAACATTGTAAGCGCCAAAAATCACAAAAATATTTTTTCTTCGTAACCTTTTAATAAGACAGTTTTACATCTTGTTGCGATTACTCTTAAATTTTATTTTAAATTTACACGACTTTATTTTTGTAAGAAATTATTATCGTAAATGACAACATCGTTAATTAGAAAATAAGAAACCCTTTCCTGTAAAAAGTGCAAATTGTCGCTTACGATGTTCTTCCTGAAAAGGCTCGATATTAACTTAAGATAATCTATTAGGGCTTCCAGTCAAATATACAAAGTTTTATAGTTGTATGTACGTTTGTATGTATGTATTACTCCGAGACTATTAATCGGATTGTGATTGTGTTTTAATATTTACAACAAAACTATAAACTACTTATTACAAACAACTGCCTCGTTGGTCTAGTGGTCGCAAACGCTACTGCTGAGCATGAGGTCCTGGGTTCGATTCCCAGGTCGGGTAAAGTGTTATTGGGTTTTTCTATCTGGAATTTCTCAGTAGCAGCCCGGAGTCTGGATTTGTGCCCGGTAGATGGCATTAGGCTCGTCTCCTATTACATGGAACATAAACATGACTGGCGAAATGTGGGTGTACTTAATAGGTACACCTCTGCCTACCCTTCGAGGAAACAAGGCGTGATGTTTATGTTATTACAAACAAATTTTCCAGTTTTTACTTAAAACTAAAAATTACGAAATAAAAAAGTAATTAACAAAAATTAAATCAACTTCAAAAAAAAATTAGTTGAAACCGACTTCCGAAATTAAAGTTAAGTACTTCATAATTTTGAGTAAATTTATTTTTGAGTCGATTTAATTTTTTTAAATTACCTTTTTTATTTACGTAATCAAAAGATTACGGCGATACATTGAGTTAAAATGTGGCATGGCGTCACGCCTTGCTAGATTTTACACTGAGTCCCCACTCTCCAACTTTAATGCGTTTTATCAAAGTAATTATCTCACTGAGGGACTAAATTGAGTTTCTTTTATTTTACCCATGCATCATCTCTATTACGTATAAAAAGAAAAAGACTATGTAAGGATCTTAACTGCAGGTGGCGTTCTGTAGTTTCTGCCTACCCCCACGGGAAGAAGGCGTGAGTTTATTTCGCCAGTTATGTTAAAAACCAGTGTGATATTGTTGTTGTTTTAAATAATTGTAATAAAATAGTTTTAAAATATATAATGTTCTAAAGTTTTAAGCGAAATCAACACTAAATTGTAATCGCAATTAATTCCAAATAAATGGCAGAATTACATAATTTTTTCACAGATATTTCTTTGTTTTCGAATTCTTAGCATTTTTTGAAAAGCCAGAATCAATACAAATGCGAAATCAAGTTTTAAATACACGACGAATCATTTAATTTCGTCGCCTTTTACCCTTAAATCGTAGCCCTAATTGTCATCAAATAATATCTTAGATATATGATTTAATATGACGTCACAAGTCGTTACAAAACACATAATACTTTTTAATCTGGCGTCGGCTGTTTACGAGTGTAGGTCGCTGGCAGTATATAAGGGGAGGCGATGTAGTGCCGCGGAGTAGACACCTGTTTATCGTCGACTGTGCGGACGGGACTTACGGACGAATGTGAGTACAACACTATTTTATACATTTCCCTTAATTTTTTTTTTTTTGATAAGTGTCTTGTGGAATTGGGGTGATTCGTGCCGAGTTGAACTTATTTTTTATGGTTTTGGATGTTATTTTATGCAAATATAAAATTAGATTAAAATCATAATTTAAAACAAGAATATATGAAACATTTACTTTAAACCTGAAAATTATTTTCAAACGTTTTTCATAAAAGCCATTTCTACTTTCCTTACCTACTAACAACAAAAGTTTTAAGTACTTTAAAAAAATTTAAAACCTTTTTTTTTAATAATTAAAAAAAAACAGAATTAGGTATATTCTTTATTTGAACTTTTTATTACTTAAATAGTGCTACATAATCTTTCTGTGTGAAAACTACCGCCAAGTTTTAATCTATCTCAAAGAGCTACTAAAGAATCTTTCAAATGCTATATTAGCTCTGAAAATTCTCCAGTGCATTTGATGCCTCGATGCTGGCCAATTTTCGTTAACCAACTTTAAACAAGAAAACTTATCTCAGGTACTAGTTAGTGTTCGATTTCCTCTGTTTTACGAAAAACATTTTGTAAAACTTTAATGTGTTTTGACAATTATTATATGATCAACAATCTGTTTGCAAATCTGTTTCCGAAATATACAAATACCTGATTACGCCCAAAAACTTCGTTTTCGCTTTGTGCCAACAATACCAATGATTCATAAAAATATTCTAATTCATATTTTCGTGGTCTTGTGAAATTAAATAATTTCCCATTCGGACAAATTATTTTTAATTAAAACAACTACACAGTTCAGATTAACAATATGTGTTATTTAAAAAAAAATCTTCATTTATCTAATAAAATAATAAACGAATAAATTTAATAAACTACCGGTAAAGCGTTGATGTCTTCCGGTTGAAAGAAATTACTACAGAAACTCGCGTTTAGCCTGTATCCTTTTTTACCTTTTTTCATTCTAATTTTGATAAGTGAAGTAATCTCATTATTTTAAAAGTAAAACTACTTAATTATTACGCACAAAGCATAAGCATGATCAGTCTATAATGTTCCCACTGCTAGGACATAGGCCTCCTCTTTCTGTGGGAGGGAGTGGGCCATAATCCACCACGTAGCCCAATGCGGGTTGGTGGACGTCACGTCTTTGAATTTTTTTGGTTCTAAGACATGCCGGTTTCCTCACGATGTTTTCCTTCATCGTTTTGAGAACAGTGATGATGAATCAATTTTACACAAAGAAAAGTGCCTATTGAGGTTCGAACCCACGACCTACAACTCGTAAGTCGCGGCGCTTACCACTGGGCCACCACTGCTCCTTCTACGCATAAAACTATTTGTGTAATATGTCACGGGCGGGGCAGGAAAAACAGAATTACAGTTCGTAAGTAATGACTTCATTTAATTTGAAAGCAATACTTATTACTTCTACTGTACTTGCTTTACTTATTAATTTCTACATTTATACGAGTATCTGCAATTTTTATGGTGTACATAATAAAGGTCGTGTGTGGGGGGGGGGGGGTTGTATCTTAGGCATTTTAGCTAACATAAAGTGTTATTATGCTTTGAATGCTAATCTGAAATGAAAACTTACCCGTGTATTTATTTTTGGATAAATGATTTTATTTCTGTAAGTAGGTTTATACAAACACTTTTACACGTCAAACATATTTTTTTTTAACTAGATGAGGCCGGCGTTTCCTATCTGACTACTCTGAGAAGAAAGGCCGAAACAAACTCAGAGGTCACAGTCTCTTTTAAAGTCCAGACATAATTTTGGTCAGATCATGTGAAGACCATGTAGGTTGGGGTCTGAAATGGTGAATGGAAAATAATTATTTATTAGAAGTAGCAAAAAAAAGCGTGTAAAAATAGTTGATTCCGATTAATGTCGCGACTTTAAATGTTTAGGTTAAGTATAATGGTTAGGTGATAATAAAAGTTGTATGGTTGGTCATGGTATAGCGGTTAAGTTTAAGTACACTTCTGAACTCTTCCTTCGTGGTAACGTTTTGGTATTTAACAGCCGAACCCAATAACCGATCTAACACCAGTTTTGGCATACTGGAGATAGAAAAACCTAACTATCTATAGTTTTATCGTCCCAATAATTTATAAGAGATTATGGAATCTCACCGGCCTGAGATAAGAACAGATAGAATTATACTGTCTACCATCAATAGCGATCTGCCTTTTACTGAAAACAGTTCGGCCGTAAGATAGCAGTTACCTATGCAATAATGTTATAATTATGTGTTCACTTTTTTCGTTCGAGAAAAATAATAATTTATCAAATTTAATATTCTACAATGTTGTCAAAACTATGTACCGTGTAATATTATTTCAAGCTTCGAGAAGTCTTTGACTACAGATATCAAAATTATTTTCTTTGGCATGTCAATGCTCTCTATATCAAATAGGAAATACTTTATATTATGTCAGATTATCACGACTTACCCATAATTATTGGTTAAAATAAACCTCTTATGTGCCTCAACATTTGAAACGGAGTGAAAAAGAGAAAAGTGGAACCTAATAGCAAGCTTTTAGCCATTTTTTAGGGCTCCGTACCTCAAAAAAAAAAAAAACGGAAACCTTACTTATAGGATCACTTCGTTGTCCGTCTGTCTGTCTGCCAATATCCTTTTTCTCAGGAACGCGTGGAGGTATCAAGTTGAAATCTATATACAACGTGTTCCTTTTCATACCCCGTAACTCTAGGGTGTCATTGTATTATCAACTTTTACTATGGAACCAAACCTGAAATCCTGGAGAAAAATCAGCTATTCCGTACATTTATGTTCGTATAACTCGTCAAAACGTAGGGAAGACTTGATTTCGGGTTAAGTCTCATAGTAAAAGTTGTTCATAATGATGAAGTACAATGACCTCCTAGAGTAATGGGATATTAAAAAACACATTTTGTACAAATAAAAAGAAGTCCTGACTGACTAACTGACCGACTCATCAACGCCCAGCCCTAACCCTTGGACCTAGAAAGCTGAAATTTTGCACAGAAGTTCCCTTTATAATGTAGACAAGGAATAATGGGAGGATTTTTAGAAATTCAACCCCTAAGGGAGTGAAACAGGGGATGAACGTTTGTATGGAAAATCATCATTTTTGTTGTTTAAACCTTGAAAATTGGTATTTAACATTCTGGTTAAAAATTAAAAACCACTTGTGAAAATGATCCCGTAAGGGGGCAAAATAGGGGATGAAAGTTTGTAAGGAAGGAATTGGTGTTAAGCCTTTTGTTTAGAAAAGTACGAATGACTTGTTTTGGCGTTTTTGGAAGATCATCCCCCAGGGGGTTAAAAATCCTTACTAACTCTCACCGGTCAGCCCCACTTTCGCCATCGCCAAAGACACTTTAGTAATTCAGAGAATATTACCTTTACTAAGTTACCTGTAATTATTTAGATAACATTTTTTTTTAAGTTCCCACGGAATAGGGTTTAAAGACGATTTATATTTTTGCTTTCAAGTTGCCTTCTAATTTGGCTTGCAAGTAGGTAATTTTCCGTTCCGTTATATTATACCAGCTTTTGTCTGCGGCTTCGCTCGCGTGAATTTAGCATTTGACAATCAATTCGGGTTGTACTCTGCTTGTTGTTTAGCCGTTGCAATCATGGGCTCAGAACGGAACATTAAGTCCTTCTGTTTGGCGCTAATACGTATAAATTTTGGTCATTGGACACACGCGAACATGCTACATATAGCCCGCCATGGGAAAAACATGGCTTTTCCAAATGAAACGCTACTACCTGCAATGTTTGCCCTTGCGCTTTATTAATTGTAATAGCAAAACTTAGTTTTATTGGAAACTGGAGTCTTATATTTAAATAGTAGGTCAGTGGGGATTATTGGGATTCGAGGTATAATTACACTTTCCCTTTCCCACACCAGTTAAAATAGCGGCACCGAATATATTTTGTCCTAATTGTGTAATCTGAAGCCCACAGCGTTTGAGGATTGGAAAGGCCCCAAGATGATATTATGAGGGTTGCGTAAAGTTCCCTGATTTTGTCTGGTGATCGGCACTGCATGGCTTCTTCCATAGTTTCGTCCCAGTGGTTATCGTTCTCTAATAGACGTAGAGCTTCTCTATCAGTTCCGCATTCCTGACCGTTAACAATTTTAAGTTCCTTATTGGTAGTTTGACCTCGAACATCATGCAATAACATGTGCAGACAAAAGCATTCAAAGTTCGATAGACACGACCAAGAGCGTCCGATGATTTTACCCCAGGCCAATCTTCAACAGGCGTGCCTTGAACGCGGCGTTTGCACTCTCTTTTTGTATAACAACGAGGGACTTCTGAATACAATAATGTTTTTGCGAAAGAAACTGATAAAGCTGGAAAAAGACGGTTAATGTGGTTTTAGAAAGTGATGAAATCCTTTCCTGGAAATTACGTTCATTAAAGAAAACACGCTGTCCATTTTTTTAAGTGTACGGCAAGATGAGTAATAGTTGGATGTTTTTCGTGTAAGGGTAAACCAAGAAGTCAAGCTGCCTCATTACTACTGACATATCGCCCTGCCTGATAGGTTTGTACTTCATTAAGTGGCTACGCTACACCATCATTACGTAGATTGAAAATCGCCTGATCGCTCTCTTTATTAATATATTTGCAAATATATTTAATGACACGAACAGACTTGCAGGCTTCTACATTAATGTGGGCATTAAATATTTTACATAGAATAGGTGAATATGGCACGAATCAGCTATTATCAAGAGTTCCGACCGCCCCACCGCGAGTCTGAACACTTACCCGTCTACCACCATCTTCGGATGCTCTTCGTCTGTATAAAGGGTAATCTTTGTCATTATGCACTGTTTCCTTCAGCAGTTCTCGGGGGTATTTTTTGTGCATTTACCACTTTTCATGCAAGGCGATGCTGGATTACGTGTTCCACAGGGGCCATGAACCATGTTTCTGGTTATGGTTTCGTGCAAATCCCTATCTTGTAATATTATAGTTAGGAGGATGAAAAGCCAATCTGACACTCTAGACTCACAAAATTTATTAGGTACTTAAATAAAAAAATTAAAAAAATAAACTCTAAACACACTAGTAAAGTTTCTGTTTGTAATGTCAAAATAACAATTTCTTACTAAATGCGTAAGAAAGCATAAACGGTACTTACAACAAAAAGGCAATTTTTCTGTCTGTTCCGGCTAATCTCCGAAACGGCTGGACCGATTTTAACGGATCTTTTACTGGCAGATAGCTGATGTTACAGGGAGTAACTTAAGCTACTTTGATCCGCGTAAAAAAATTAAACCCCGTGAAATTGTGAACAAAAAGTCGGATTTGAAAAATTATTTTTGTATTTGGTAGCCCGATTCTTGAGGATAGTTATAGGCTATTTAACATCACGCTACGATCCTTAGGAGCCGAGCAAAAAAAGAACACTAGGCGAAAACGAAGTAAAAGCGCGGGCAGGCGACGCAACGCGAAAGGACGAGGGAGTTTTACCAAAATGTGGCTGTTATTTTAGTATATTGTGGATCTTATGACTTCCACGCGAATAAAGTCGTGGGGCACAGCTAGTTAATAATATGATTCAATCATGATTCGTAAGACACGTGGCGCCATCTATTATCATAAGAACGTTATTGTTGTTTTCCTCGGGAACAATACTTTTTTTCGGGATGAAAGGTGCCCTATGTCCGCTTCTGTACACCTGACAACGTATATGCAAAATTTCAGGATGATCGGTTCAGTGGATTAGGCGTGAAAATGAAACAAACAAACAAACTTACTTTCGCATTTATATATATATATATATAATAAATTAATTAAAATAAAATTTAATTCATACGTGAGAATAAACTTCGTTCCTGACGGGGGTCCCCAACCGCACACGTTTTTTATCCTCTAGCAATCATATATATTAATCCGCGCGCCGCTGTTAGGTTACTACAAGCAGTGCAAGAGGACATTATTTACCTGGATTAACACATAGGATATTTTTAATCCCGGTAGTACGTTCCGGTGAGATATTTTCCCACATCCCGCGGGCGAAGCCGCGGGCAAAACCTAGTGATTAATAAAATATCAAAACAGGTTTCTGGCGTAAACTGTCACAAAAATTCCACCAATAAGGCAAATGTACCAAAAGGCATCTCTCAAAACCGATACCGGCCTACGTACTCATAATTCATTTATGTCCAAAATGTTTGTTTTAAAAAGTAACGAATTTTAGAGGCTCACAGTCCATCGATCATGAACATTAATTAATTCATATTCTCAGTTGATTCATATATTTTAGAATCTATTAATATCTTTTCGATGTTTCCTGTCTAGTTCGTTAGGATTAAAAGTAGATTTTTTACTCGCAATATTTTAATTAAACGTTCCTCATTTTAAATACGTATTCATAATAAAAATTAGTTCATTGGTCCATCAAAGAGGGGCTCGTGGCTAAATTAAATCATATATGAAAACCCAGCATCAACCGTTGGGCAGTAGCCTATCAGACAACACTCGTCTGCTCAGAGGATCCACTTTTCAATGGAGGAACTTTACACCTCATTCCTCTATTCCCCAAAATATGGTGGGCATTCCATCCACACACAATACGTTATGCTACTGAGGAATGGAACTCCTTGCCGGAGTCTGTTTCTGTTTGTTTTGGATATCTATAGCCTGAGCTTACGGTAATCATGTTGAAAGTCGTTGTAGAATTTATACGAAATACTTTGAAAGCGATTGTCACTTGTCTATGCGCTCTGCACTCGTGGCATGACCACCATAGAAATGGGCTCTGTCAACAGAAGAATAGACAAAATGGTAGATTGTAGAAAGATTTCTAAAGTCTAAGGGCTGATTTCACCGATGAAACTGAACGCGATCAGCACATAAACCACGTTTAAGTTCTGTCAGTGTCATTGTTTTCTTTGGAGTAATGAACAAAGAATACGCTCTTGAACGTAGTTTAGATGTGCTGATCGCGTTCAGTTTCATTGGTGAAATCCGCCCTAAGCAAGGCGATGTGTCATTTTGTCTATTATTCCGTCGACAAAACCTATTTTATGGTGGTCATGCTGCGAGTGTTGGTTTTGTAAGTATCGAGTGAATAGGTTACCTCTTGACAAGCATGCACTATCGTTGCCTCAATCATTGCTTAAGCTATGGTACGGTTTTCTAAAAGAGCGGTGGCCACCACATAACGGCCGTCATGAAAATGATGACAGTGGGGTTTGACGTTACGGTGTCAAAAAACGCTCTCTAGGGAAACTCACCAACTTACTTTCATAAATAATGTTTCAGTGCCGTCATTAGCCGGTAAATTTCAGGCGCTATATGGCGGCCACCGCTCTTCTAGGAAACCATAGCTTTACTCGTATCGTAGATTCCTTCGTCTCGCGCCGTCAGTTTTATTAATTCGTAAGTAGGTATCAATGGCGAGGTGTGAAAATTTGTAAGGGAGAAGCCGGTTTTAACTTACTTACCAATAAAGTAAAAAAAATAATTTATTACCTTAAAAATAAAAGTATTTTCTTTACTGAATTTAACACCATCTATCGTCAAATAGCAGAACCAAAAATACGCTATCACTACACAAACAAAACTTTCAATGTTTTAGAGAAATAAACTCAACTAAATTAGGTAAGTACTCTAAAATTATTATAGGAATATAATGAATCGAATATAATACAGTTACGGTAGAGTTGCTGATGCGAACCGCCGAAGGGAAGCCGGTAGGAATCGTGTTATATGGTGCTTTCGCCACTGGTAGGTATGTAACAAATACCTCTAATTAATGAAAGACGAGCTCAATAAGCCAACGTATATTAACGGCATTCACTTTCAATGACCGTCTAGGTGTAATGTTGTCTATTCATTTGATGGCCATTTACACTAACACTAAAGGCTTCCCAAGAAAGTGGTGAACGGTCACACAATAACGGCTGTCCAAATCATCATCTGCCTGCCTTTTCCCAACTATGTTGGGGTTGGCTTCCAGTCTAACCGCATGCAGCTGAATACCAGTATTGTATAGTAACGGCTGTCCAAATAAAGAGCGGTTTTTAAAGTCAAAGTTAAATCGTTTATTTCAAATAGGCACATAAAAGCCACTTTTCGTGTTTTTGGTTTTGTATTTTCTTTTTTGCCACCGACTTCTGAAATCATAGTTTTTTTCGCTTTGTAGTGTTTTTTTTTTGAAGTCGGTTTAATTTTCTGTAAAAAAGTTTTTATTAAGTATTCGTTCTTTAGTTGTGGTACCTACCCCACATAAATTATTGAGTTACTCAACCTCTTAAGGTACTCATCATTATGAACCACTTTTACAATGGGACCAAACCTGAAATTGCGAAAAAAATCAGCTGTTCCCTACATTTATGTTCGCATAGATCGTCAAAATGTAGCCCAGGGACCAGCAGATTTTTTTTTTCGCGATTTCAGGTTTGGTCCCATAGTAAAAGTTGTTCATAATGATGAGTACAATGACTCCTTAAGAAGTTGTGCATTATTTATATTACATCTTGTACACGTGTCGACTTGAGAACCTCCTTCTCTTTTTTTCGTCAGTTAAAAATAGAATTGATTCTAGTGACCCTACTCCGTTAATCTTTTAAGTTTTTTTTACAATATTTTGTATACATTAATTATATCATTATATATGTATGTAAAGACGATGAACCTAAAATAACATTACTATACCGCAATATGTAAAAAGTTTAAAAAAATTAAGTAATGACAGATAAATTATTAACATCTTATTGTCAAATACTGTACTGTAAAAAAAGAGATTTTCATGACGCCGACCACTCTTCTAGCCAACCGTAGCTTCGGTGAAACTTAAATTTAATGCTTAAACAAAAGCGCACTGCTGGATTTTCAACGCTAGGCTGAGCGCAGTGAGTTGAAAATCCAACGTGCAATATATTATTTAGGCTAGACTGTTTTTTTTTATTATTTAGAGCATAAGTCTCAGCTTAAGGCACTTTTGAACTTCAGAATTTATAAGAAAATAGAATTGATTCTAGTTGCCCCTTCCGAAAGGTAGTTTCGTATAGATGTGGTATAGAGAAGATTTGGCAAGAAACTCCATAGTAAGTCTTTTAAAATGTTATACAATATTTTGTGTACATTAATTATACAGGACAATTTTTTTTATCACTCCAAATTTTCACAGGATGTTCTACCATGAATATTTGCTGTTTCATACATTCTAGTCAAATAAGTATTGAACTTTTGTATGAAACAACAGATTTTTTTTCGTGATTTAATAGTTGGTCTTATAGTGAAAGTTGTTCATATTCATGGGTAGAACAACCTGTGAAAATTTGGGTAGTGATATAAAAATTGCCCAGTATAATTATTTAAAATGGGTTATAGGTATAACAATCAAATTCTCAGAAATAAGTTTAGGGTAGAACGGGATGAAAAGTAGTATTGTTTTAATTCTTTCAGTACCTAATTTTCAGGGCACTTGTAAAATGTAAGTTGGTATGCCAAACGCGGTACCTCCACGTTCTAACTTACATTTTGGGACTTACATTGAAATTGTTTTCTTTGCAACGTAGTTACTTTGGCAAGTTTATTTTAAGTCTATCCAAATTGAATAGATATAGATAGATTCTTAATAATACCAATGGAATATGCATGATCTATTAGGTTTAACTTTCCATTGAGTAAATACTGTTTACATAATTGTTTTATAACTATGTAACAAGAGATTCAACCCGAGTCGCGACCGCTTTTGGCCACCGTCCACCTGTCTTATTAACACTGTAATTTGAAAAGATTGTAAAAGCCAATTATTTTTAAAAGAGTAATTGTGGAGTTTCTTGCCGCTTCTTCTCCATAGGAAACGACTAATTGGAACCGTGCACCTAGCTTCTGACGTTTCATAAGTGCCCATGTAGGCTTAAGTGAAATAAAATACTTTGATTTTGATTAAGACTTTGACCCCTGACTTTGTTTCGTCATTTTTTCTCAGGGGTAGATACGAAATGTCGACTCCAACAGTTTTTTTTTTTTATTACGACTTCTAAAAGTGACTCCGATATCCTATTGACAGAATAAACAATTTCATTTCATTCCCTACTTAGCACCCTAATTGTATAACACACTATGAATCACAATCTGAATCATTTTAAAGCAAATTGCTAATCCATTACTTCATATGTTCGAAAAATTGGTTTACTCAAAAACGCAAATAACGCAATGAATGTTGTTGAACTGTCAAAATGAAACCGTTTCCTACTGTAAGTGTGTTACGCAATTACCCCACAGGTTTGACAATTAATAAATGATATCAAATATTTAAACTTGCACTGTCCAGGAAACTACTACTATAATTAAAAAGTAAGAAAGTTGGAATGTTAATATTTATAGTAGGTTCCTATGCAAACAGCGGCAGTTTTTGTTGGAATAAAGTTGGTTCTTATCCAAAGAACTTAAATAGATTATTATAATTAGTTTCCCTAATTGTGGTTTTTTTAAACTAGCGACCCGTCCCTGTTTCGCACGGTTTTTACGACTTGACAAAACATGAAGATTTATTTAATTTATCTATGTTTAATATTAATTTATATTTATTATACACTTAAACTTTCCGGAATAAATTGTCGAAAGATGTTGAAAACCGCATCAAAATCCGTTGCGTGTTTTAGAAGAACAACGCGGTCACACAGACAGACACGAAAAGCGACTTTATTATACATATATAATTACTTGTCCCGACGACTGATTCACCAACGCAGAGCCTAAACCGCTGTAACTACAAACTTGAAATGTTGGTAGTTGATGCCTTTTATGTTGTAAGCATCCACTAAGAAAGGATTTTTGGAAATTCGACCTCTAAGAGGGTGAAGAGGGGGGATTTTGCAGACTTAAAATAATAATTATAATATGTACATATGTAAAAAATACACATAATCATAGGGCATCAAAAAATTCTTCCGCATCGCTGTCAATAGGAAAAGTGCCCAAAAGGCTGGCAGCATTGCCACGTTGTATGGCGATGCTGATTCTTTGGCCAAAGAATAGGCCAGCCCTTTGGTCACGTGAAGAGTCGACCAACCGCTTGGCGATGTCTCGGAAAACTACGTGGCCACTCGGACCCCATGGCCCTAGTGTTTCAACCCCATTTCTCGAGTCAATAAACTTGAAACTTGGCACGAATACTTGTCTAGGGAGAAAATTTATTTATTTTTTCAATACATTAATATTTTAACTTATAACTAATTAATTAATAAAATAACAAAATTATATCCTAACTTAACTAAAACTATTCACAAACTAAAATATGGCGTCGAAAAATTCCTCCGCATCGCTGTCGACTGGTAATGTAGCCAAGAGACTGGCGGCATTGCCACGTTGTATGGCAATACTTAGCCTCTGGCCAAGGTAAAAGCCGGCCCTTGGGTCACGGGAAGTGTCAACTAGCCGTTTGGAGATTTCGTTAAACAAACCATGAGCGCTCGGACCCCACGGCCCGAGGGTTTCAACCCCAAACGGCTCGAAAATATAATTACCGATAAGGTTATTATACTTTCGCCGCTTGAGGTTTTCCGCAGCCGCAGCAGCAGCGCCAGCACAGCACGCCGAGCCGGGAAGATGGGATGGCACAAGAGTGTCGACACAAGTTGCGTCCCACACTAAAGGCCTACCCACCTTCCATGGAAATAAAGACATGCCGTCCGGTCTCTTGCCATCGTCGCGTGCCAAGCCATTGGGTTCTAATACAGCTGGGACGCCGACGGTGACAAGAGCCCGTCGGATGATGTCATTAATGTTCGCGTGCCGCGCTATGCGACCCGCACTTCGGCTGCAAGACAGGCCGTGGTGTCCGAGGCTGTTGACAACTTCGCCACAGTGACAGCGATGAGGAGAGCAACAAGGGGCTCCTAGTCGCAGGGAAGCAGCGAGGCGGAAAGTAGTGTCGTCAAACAAAGTGCCTATGCTCGACGACGGTAGTGCATGAAGCCACTTGTCTAGGTAAATTATGAAGTTTGTATTTTTTTTTTGTTTTTATAAACTACCCCCTAAAGGGGTATTGCGGGGTGTCAAAGTTTGTATGAAAATTTTTTAACGCACAGTCCGATTAACTCGAAACTCAGTATTTATACTTAAGACCGAAAATAAAGACTAACGCGTATTAGGGTTTTTGAAAATCTACTGCTAACGGGGTACATAAGTACGAAATCCACGCGGACAAAGGGGAAGTGCTATTTACAGATATAAGTGTAGAAATTTGCAACGGGTGACCCAATGGACGGTCTTATCGCTAAAAGAAAACTTTTAAAGACTACTTTTGGATGGATCAAGGGAAAAAGGAGAGACAATACTGCAGCCAGTCTGTGGCTATTTTTAGACATTTTTCTTTCGTACAGACTTTGTATAGGTTCCATTTTGATGCCAATCCATTTATTTGGTAGCGATGGCATATTAGTGCAGCTAAAATCATTATCGTACGGGGTAATTAACAGGAAACTACCTAACTTGAACTTATAACTATTCTCATGTTATTATTAAAAACGTATGCACATTGAGATTAAAGAAAAAAAGTAGGCACGATGACTTAGCAGCGTTTAAAAAACAGTTTTTTTTTATTATTATTTTGTGGGTTTATTTTAATAATACAAAGAAACCCACGTAAGTTCAGTAGCTGCCACAGGCAATCTTGTCTTAGAAGTCATTTATATGCTTTATAAAAACATACGTATTAAAATAAAAGCCATTCAGTTGCAAGAGATGGCTGTCTCGGCGGTCGGCGACATGCAAATGTATTGTTTAGATAACCACTATATGCTTCTCTGAGAAGTGGTCCAAGTTGTCAACGAGAGCGGCAGGATACTAGGAAAATTGCTCGAACTTTGGTGATAGAAACTACGCTTCCTCAAAATAATCATATTTAATAAAAAAAAGCCATTTTCTTAGAACAAAACCGGTAAAAAGATTATTAAAAAATCATACCATGATATATTATTTGGATAGTAATCTTTCACTTCTTTTCTGGCTTTTTTTTGTAAGTATTTCTGAAACTACAGTCACAATAAATGTGACAAATAGCTTTTGAATAAAGTATTTGTTGGTGCTATGATGCACGTAGTAATGAAACTAAAGCTTTGGTGTCCTAAAAAAGCGGACAACGGTCACACAATTACGACTGTCCAAATACAGAGCGTTTTTTGACACCTTAATGTCAAATACTGGTGAAAATTACAGATTTACATGACGGCCTTTATAAGATGACGGCCACCGCTCTTCCAGAATATCATAGCATATCAGATAAAATACTTTTTTTTTTATAATGTAACAGGTTTAGACATAAATCGCTTCACCTCATGCATTGTACTGTACGCTTAGAGCCGATTACGATCTCCTGCATTTTTCTGCAGAAACACATCCTCGATTAAAAGGCTTACCTTATGAAGATTTATAATGCTAAGTTTTAACATAATTTAAGTAAATTTTCCAAGTTAAAACGATACGATATTTTTAATGAAAGGGATTGACTCGTACACGATTGACGAGGGAGTTGAAAAATCATTGAGCCAAATGAATTTTCAGCGCATTTAAAAATATATCCACAACCCCAAATAATTTTCAAGGTACAAAAAAGCATTTAAAATAAAACCACAATTTTATAGGGAAAATTAAAAACACCACCCCAAAGCCGACGGTAAAACTAAACAATCTAAGAAATACATTTTTATTTTTAATTAATATTATTATTGGTAGAAACGGGCCAAGTTTGCCTGAAGTTAATCAGATCTTGCAGTTAGATTACAATAATATTATTGCAAAACTTGCCTAGTGGGAGTAAAACAGGTAGTTCCGGATTGAGCTAATTAGTCCGGGGTGGCGCAAACTATCTAAGTTTGCAGCTTACCTTGCATTGAAAGTAGTCGTAAACGCACGGAGCAGTAAAGCCGATATCAGACGCTTCACTCTTCATTCATTTTTACCTTTCATTTGGCATCTTTCAACTCGAAGTGAGACGTCTGAACAGAAAATCAATCAAAAGTGAAAAATGAATTCATTAATGAACCGATCCAACGATGTTGGATTTCGGCACTCCGTATCTTTTACTCGTGAATTGAATAATCGAAAAATGAAATGAAAGGAGCATATGAACGTTCATTGTTATATGTATATGTCAGTGTCGTGTGAACCTCGTGGAATGAAAGAAAAATTAACCTGCACACGAGTGAACCATTCATTTGAGTGAAGCGTCTGATATCAGCTTTTGTTAGCAGAGCAATAAGTATGCAGGCAGCGAATTGTTACTACTTTAAATTTAAGTGTGTGGGTTAAGGAGAAAAAATCTGACTCCCGCAGTTTCTGGAACGGAAATCAACGACGTGTCAAAATTAAAACTCATAATAAATGAACGTTATAACGTTATCGTGGGAGTAAATTTAAAAGCGTCTTCATATATTTCTAAACAATTTACTTCCCTCTGTTATCATGATGCCGTGATGTGGACGTGGACGTCCACGATAATATCGTCACGTTAGAAATTATAATAATATAATTTTAATTATATTTTTTTTTTCTATAAAAGCGCACAATGGCTGTTGATAATTCAGTCAACCAATCACAGTAGGTATTTCACATGCATTATTTTCATTGTATAAACTGCCTGTGAGTGTGTGTGTGCGTGAATTTATTATGCACGCTAGAACAATAAATGTGGAAACAATATATAGAAAAAAAAACATCAAAACATTTTAATAATTCTGATATAAACAACTAGGCTGTTACAAATAATTGTATGTAGTTTAGTAATGAATTCAAATGAGTTTTTTGTTCAATTGTGTGATTAGTAATCAATATTACAATATAACTATTATTATTTTCTTTATAAATCTTTAGCAGTAGTGGCCCAGTGGTAACGGCCGCGACTTACGAATTGTAGGTCGTAGGTTCGAACTCAGACAGATGCTTTACTTTGTGTTTATTATTTCATCACCACTGCTCTCAAAACGGTGATGGAAAACATCGTGAGGTAACCGACATGTCCTAGAACCAAAAATTCGAAGACATGACATCTACCAATCCGCTCTGGGACCGTGTGGTGGATTACAGTCCACTCCCTCTCGAAGAGAGGAGGCCTGTGTCCCAGCAGTGGGAACATTATAGGCTGATTATGTAAGCTTGTGGTTCTCATATGTATAATTTCAACATGAATGATGTAACGAATATTTTTTCTAACAAAGTGTCCGTGGAGATTGTTGCCCATTCTTCTCCATAGGAACTTACTACGCTTTGGAATGGCCAACTAGCTTCATCTTTCTGATTGGTTCATTTGAAATAAATGCTGTGAGTTTGAGTTGATTATAAATCTTGATTAAGTATGCGATATCGATGTACTGATGTAACATGTTCTGTTCAAAATGTATGAATCGTAAAGATACACAAGGAGCTTTAAGCGTGTGGTCAAATCGGAACTAACGCTGCCATTTTCTATTTTTGAAGTGAGAACTTCTTTAGGCGCGGCGAGTGCTTTTTGGAAGGGGAAAATCTTACGGGCTCGCGACATGCGACATGCTCACGTCACAACTCTAATGTGCCTAGTTGATTCAGTCAGTTGATGTCTTAAGTTTTCACTTTTGTCAGAAGTCCACATGACTGCTTATTATTTTTTACAGTACATTACTCAAAACCATTTCACAAATGGTCGCCGTCAGCGCCACTGTGTCAACATCGTGCGGGCGCCAAAAGATCCTTCTATCACTATTGGGATGTCAGTGAACGCTATTTAATTAATACTATTTAATGTCAGAAGAAGCATTGCTTACTCATTTACAAAATGCTCCGTCGTTTGTTTGCCATCGATACAACGAACCGAGATGAGATGAATTGTAAATAACTGTTTCATTTCCAAGGCTTTCGCCCTTCCTTGCAGAATAAATAATGTCTTAATAGGGAACGTACTGAAACAATAGTGTGAACTAACTGCATTCATTTCTATGAATGCATCATAGGGATAATTAGAATGAGAAAAAATAATACAATACATATAAACTCCGGAGAAGTACCAGTAAACTGATAATTTAATAGCAATTCTCTATTATAATTTTTTTTTTTTTTGTAACAAAAATGTGTAGGTTTTGAAATTGGAATTCAGGGTTAATTAAGAGGGCGGTCACATTTTGTCACGTCTCTCGCTCACACGGGACCATGTTTTTAAGAATGTGAAATGAAAAGATGCTTTTTTGAAAAACGTAATCAATGGGCGACCTACTAAATAATATTAATTTAATAGGTAATCATTAAAAACACATTTTTATTGTGGCATTTATTTAAATCATCTCAAAAACTGATACTACACAGACACACACACACACACACTAAACTACACACACTGACACTGACACTACTACACTGTCTGACTGACTACTGATATACTAATTGAGCTAAGTTTATTAGATAACACAATAGAAGTGCGTTCTTATAACTACCTATTAAATTAACATTTTTTAATAGGTCGCCCATTTATTACATTTATTAAAAAAGCATTATTTCATGTAACATTCTTCAAAATTTGGTCCCGTGTGAGCGAGAGAGGTGACAAAATGAGACAAAAGTAATGCAATACCTTTATAGAGTCATCAGGACTCTGTGAAACTGGCGTTTAGCCTCAAATTATTGTTTCGTTCTCAATCTCTTTCCCCATCATTATTTTAGTACCATCCCTCAACTACCTGGTGTACATTCAAACTTTTTGTTACAGTAATTAGCAGAAAAGGTACCGTTATGGATCGCAAATCAATCAAGACCAGCTCTATGGGCACCACGGCTGTCACTAAAGTGTTCGCGCTGCTCCTCGTCATATGTCTCGTGGAGTGTGCTACAGGTACGTAAATCCTTTATTAAAACGAACCAGCTTTTTAAAAATCGATTATTATCTAGCATAAAAGACTAATAAGCAATTTAAATCTAACTTAAATTTTTATGTGATAAGTCTATGGATGAAGTCAACTGGCATTAAAAGTACCATAGCGGATCCCACAACAGGTAAGACGAGTGGCTTTGGCACACTGGTATGTTTCAAGGCACTTGAATTGGCACTAAAAGTACCGTCAAGGATCCAAAATCACACAAGATTACGGTTACTGAGTACAATAGCCGTCCTTCGTTTGTATATTTGCGGCCACGTAAGTTCGTTAACTGACACTAAAGTGCCGCGTTGTATATATTAATTTAATTATTCACGCTGAATCTTCTGATGTTGGTACAAAATGAACTTTGAGACACATAAGTAACTGTCGGAAAAAGTACCACAATGGATAGCAAAGCGTGTAAAAGCCCAGTAAGTACCACTGGGACTAAAACGTCTGTTATTATGTCTTACTGAGTGCCCGGCGAGTATCGCGCTTAGTGCTAAACGCATCATTTGTTAGACCGTACCTAACTATAGAAGGTGTGTTTAAGAGCTAGTCGCCTCTTTCCTATGTGCACATTAGACTATTTCTCGCGTACTAAAAATCTTTTAATTTAATCGGGTATCTAACGTCCTACTAAGTGTAGACTCACCTTAAAACATTTTCTCAAAACTATTTAAGTAATATTGCTTGCAAAAGCGATAATTACTATTAAAAATAAAAGGTGAGGTTATGATAATTGCAGATAGGCATCAAGAATTTTAATTTAACCGTGTAAGTACCTACAGACAATGAATTCTTGCATGTTTTCATACGATATAAATATACATATAAACCCAAGCATGTTGAGAGAGACAGAGATGTTGCTTTTTGGAATATGTCATGATAAAGGTCATCGCACACATATCACATCGTGACCTTAAGGTGGATCCGCAGAGGTAGCCCGCAAATTTCAAATTTTCTTGCGTTCTTTGGAATATGCAAGTCAGTGTCAGGTTGTAACTTGATCAAAATATGATTCGCGACCAAATGTATGTAAATGAAAAAAATGCAAATGCAAATTTAAATTAATTAATTAATTTAAATTTAATTGCAAATGTATGTGTGATGTATTTACCCATCAATATATCTCTCTAAGTTAGATTTGTTCTCTTTTGATTTAAGAGTAAAATGTCATGATTTCCTAACTCAGATCAAAAGAGAACAAAATAAATCTAACTCAGAGAGATGTGTTGATGATTTTTATGGTTATAATTATGTAAATACTTAGTGGTTTCAGTCGCGAATCATATTTTGATCAAGATACAACCTGATACTGTTAAAAAACGCAAGAAAAATTGAATTTCGCGCGCTACGGCTGCGGATCCACCTTAAGGAAGAACGCAAACAACTGGCTATCGTTCCGTTTTTCTTAGTAATAGCAATTTGCCAATTTCACACATCATCATCATCCGATTCTCAATTCTTTCTTTAAGTCTGGGCTAGAAAGTTTCACTAATGTTTAATAAAAAGTTAGAAAGATAAGTAACAATAAAATCTGAAGCGTCGCAGAGCCTCACTGAACGTAAATAGGAACGTAATCTTGTAGCTACACTATCAAGGCATCATTCAGCCAGATTTGAATCGTCTACGTCGATTTCTTAAAAATCCCAACTTTAAAATTTTTAAATGAGAGCTGGCCACGTCCGCTTTACCCCATATGCCTTTGGACCTCTCGGTTTGGGACATCTTGTATATTCATACGCTGCTTTAAAGAGCAAAAAGGCTAGAAGTACTTTATGAATTAAAAGGGAGAGCTACTTTTGTTTAATAAAAAGGTTAAGAACCCCAAACGTGATGACCACTCGCGATAAACGTTCCTTTCTAAATGCCGGATCCAGTCGACAACCAGTAATTTCACCGCGCCCATTTTGATTAAATACTTTTTTAAATGAATATGATTGAACTAAGTAAATTACGTTTTTCTTTTGTTCCACGAATGGGGAAGGCAACTGTCAAAATGGCGCTGTCGTAGCTAGTTCCCAACACAAGCCAATAATACAAGGCGTGAGGTGGTTTTATTTTATTTTTGCGAAAATAATGCGTTGTTGTGTTACTAAATACTCCGAAATTGGAGTCCACCATTTCCCGAGAGACCCTAAAATTAAAAGATGGTGGCTTAAAGCTATTCGTAGAGATGTTTTATAAATTAAACATAGTAGAAACATTTTGAAGAAACTGACTTTGGGGATATATTTATGGTTTTAAATTCTGACACTTTCCATGTCAAATACTTGATTTAAAATATTGAAATCACTGAAAATAAAGAAATAGCGAAATAAAAGCAAACTCATGAATGAACGAAATGTCAAATTTATTGTAAGCCGTGGGGACCTAGCTATGATCACGCCATCTACAATTAGCTTTGCCCGACCTTCCCCATTGACATAATCTTTTTACTGCGTATTTTTACCCGATTGTGGCGGAGTCCAAAAGAAGGGGTACTATTCCTTTTAACTGCAAGGAAAAGACATTCGTTCCCTGTTCCCAGATTTCCTGACAGCAAAAAGTATACCCTTAATTTTACAAGTGGTTTCGTGGTAGAAACTGAACCGTCACGCTCAAGTTCAGTGACGCTAAATCGGGTATACTCGGCTCCAATCGGTCGGTGACGCTCAATCGCGTATACTCAGCGCTAATCATATAAGTTTTAACATCTATCGTGTGGTTATAAGCACTACCCTCATTTTTTTTTCGCTATTTACGTACTAACAGGGAGCTCTAACTATGAGCTATTAAATTATGTATATGACTTCCTGTTAAAATCAAAACAAAACGCAAAACAAAAACAAAACGCCCATTCTTTTATAAGCTCCCGCTTATTGCATGCTTACATTGCTTTAAGAAAAATTAGATTACCGAGAACAGCGGTCTGTTATTTTTGTATTACGTAGAAGAGAAGCGACCTCCAATATTGCATGCTGTGAAAACACGGAACTAGGTACCGCTGAATATATTCAGCCTACAGGCATGGATATTTTCCTTTAGATACTTACCTACCAAGGCATCCTCATGGTCAATGGTTTACTTTAACTACAGAACGCCACCTGCTACGATCCTTATATACTCCTTGTGCTTCGTTTACGTTCATACATCGCTCGCCAGTTGCGAGTAGGTACTACCAGTACTACGCACCTGACCTTTCCATCACCCATCGTCGACGCCACGTCACATGATCGTCCATGACGCAACTCGAAAGTAACGTGTTAAGACAAATCGCGACACCTGATCCGACACAAAAACACCGCTCGTTGCGCGACACGCGGTGCCTTTGTGTCGCGTGACGTGTTGCGCCTATTTGCAGGAGCCGTAACACGTTACTTTTGAGTAGCTCAAATCACCAATGAGTAGCCAGAATGTCACAGCACGAGTATGTCAATGGCCGTAGACGACGCGAATTACTAACGCCTTATTTACTAACGCGTTATTTACTAACGCGTTATTTACTAACGCGTTATTTACTACGACTACTTCGTTGGTCTAGTGGTCGCATGCGCTATTGCTCAGTAAGAGGTATTGGGTTCGATTCCCAGGTCAGGCAAAGTGTTATTGGGTTTTTCCATCAGGAATTTCTCAGTAGCAGCCTGGAGTCTGGTTTTTGCCCGGTTGATGGCAATAGCCTCGCCATCTATTGCCACCAACCGGTGTTACTATAAGCACACCTCTGCCTAACCCTTCGGGGATTACAGGCATGTTATTAACTTTGCAAGTACCTAGTTTGTGAATGGTTTGCGTGGACGTTGGGCCTTATGAATGCTAAAATGTTTTAAGGTTATACTTACATTTTTTTTACAAATCTCACGAATTTTATGAAACCCCTAATGTTTCTACCCGCATTAGAGAAAATATATCATAGCAACATATACAGTATAAGAAGGCTTATCCAAGAAATCCTCGTCGAATCTCATAAACACCAATTTGGCTTGCAAATGGCTTCCAGCGGAAAATATCGTAAAAATTTCTTGACGAAATATGGGATAAATGTATGTACTGTTACTTTAATTTTGTTAAGTTTATCCCTGTGCCAATTTGTGTGAACTTGATGAGTGTACTTTTTCACGATTATTTTGAGTCCTATTTTGAGGCTGGATAATCCAAGGCATGTTTATGAAACGTCGTCATCACTTCAATTCAATGAACATACGTTCAATATAACATTCATATTCATTGATTGTCTCGTTGTTCTAGCGGTCGCAAGCTCATGCTTAGCAGTAACCTGATGAACATGAGGTCCTATGTTCGAATCCCGGGTCGGGCTAAGTGTTATTGGGTTTTTTTTATCTGGAATTTTTCAGTATGAGCCCGGAGTCTGGATTTGTGCCTGGTTGATGGCAATACGCTCGCTCCTTATTGCATGGGACTTAAAAATATAACTCGCGAAAATTCGGGGAATACAGGCGTGATTTTATGTAATGTTTTATAGAACCAGCCATAAGCAATAATTAGGAACAATTTCACTTAGAAAACTGAACGCGTTCAGCACATCTACACCGCGTTCAAGAGAACGCCACCTGCTACGATCCTTACATACTTCTTTTGCCTCGTTTACATTCATACATCTGGTCATACACGCACGCCGGTTGCGAGTACTGCGCACCTGACCTTTCTGAAGAACATCACCAATAAGATCACTATATGTCTTCCTAGGGCGTACCCTCCCGGCGTTTCCACTCACATCTGCCGTGTAAATACCTTTTGTTAGTCGACTTTCATTCGTCCTCTCAACATGACCAAACTATCTAAGCATACTCTTTTCAATGACATCAGATCTGATTCATTGGATCTGATTTCAGTGTCATTATTGTTATGTAATATTAACACTGGCAGTTCTTGATCACGGTTTAGATGAGCTGATCGCGTTCAGTCTTCTTGGTGAAATCCACCCTTATTCTTCTAACGTCATAATACAAAACGAGTTTTTACTTTAGTCCAAGCCCAAACCTTAGAGCCAATTATTGTATTTTTAACTTTATTCCGACTGGTTTAGAGTTCTAAATACAAAATTGACAAGCCATACTCGGGTTTGACGTCAGTTTTTGTAATTAGAACTTGAATTATGGCGGAGTAAAATTCAAAATTGAAAAACGACTCAATAGTTTAAACCTGGGTCTAGTGATAAGCCTTTTTTGTTATAATGCCTCTAGAGTCTCTAGGTGCCTTTTTTGCTAAGTTATAGTAGTATTAACAGTAATTAATTTTGACAAATCTTAAATATCGTCGCCTTGGAGGGTAATGGAGTTATTCCACAAAACTACACTTCTGAGTTATGGACGTTTAAAAAATAAATAATGCGCGTAAGAACAGTTATTTTAACATAAATCAGCGTCATATTTTAGTATCAGTCATGATATCGGTTAGATTTATTGACTAATTTATATTAGTCAATAAATCTAACCGTGAGAAACTTAACTCCATTTCGCAAAAATTGTGGCTTAACTCCATTGCCCTCCAAGGCGACGATATATTACACAAGCTAACACTAAAATATAAATATATTATGTACAAGTATATAAAAAGGTCATTGGACAACAAAAAATTCCGTCCGTCAACGGGAAAAGTGCCCAAAAAGCTGGCAGCATGATTCTTTGGCCTAAAAACAGGCCAGCGAGGTAATTACATACATAACAAACATAAAATGACAGTTAATCGCAATGGGTTTCATTTTAACAGTTCACCCACTTTCATTGCGTCATTTACGTTGTTGAACGCACGAATTTTTCAAACCTAAGAAGCAATGGATTAGCAATATACTACAAAACTCTCGGATTGTGATTGACAGTGTGTTACGCAATTAGAGTGCACGCCAGTCACGTGAACAACTGTTCAACTTACCTAGTTAGGTAAGTTAATTCTGAAACAAATAAAACAATAAAAACCGTCCAATCACGTACGAGAACAATTCGTAACATTATTACATTGATAACTGTCACAATAACAAGAACATTTACTTTTTGACAAAGTTACGAGTTCACGGTTGACAGTTGTCGAATGATTCGATTTCGTTTGATTTGATAAAAAAAAAAAAACTTTTTTTGTTATTATTTTCGAGTAACTGTTTTTGTTTTTAATATGTTCAGCGAAGTATTTCTGTAAAGTAACTCTGTTAATATACTAAAATAAACTGTAATTTGGTTTTTCAAATTCCATCTTTCTTCTTTCTCAAACTTTTTTACAAGTATAATCTGTAGTTTTAGTTAATTTCTTTATTAAGTAACATAACATCACGCTTGTAATCCCCTAACCATTTACACCCTTTTTTTTTGGATGGAACATCATCAAATGACTTCTACCGCTCTGGGCGAAGCAGAAGGGCGTGTCAGACTTTTACTGACTAAAACCCACCCGTGTTCCTTCAGTTGCCTGTGCCGGGGCCACGGTAACTCTCATCCCGCAACAACTAATTACAGCCGACGGTTTTTTTTTCGAAATCCATGTTTTTATGGCTTTCTATACAGCCTAAGAAGCTTTTAGCTCCTAACCCTATCTCCCTAGATCTTAGCTTTTAAACGTGGGGCTATTTTAAAAGCCCCACGTTTAGCGCTTCGAGCGACACCCTCATAATCGATTAGTGCCGGTTGCGTTCCGCAAAAAGCAATCGGTTTGCCAGAAATTTTTTAAAGTGAAAAACTGAAACTCACGCTCGTTTCAGCGTGGGTGTAAGGGGCTAGGGGTTAGGCACAGGTGTACCATTTACACCCATATTGCACCAGTTACGTCTAAGTCCCAAGTAATAAAGGGTGAGGCCTATTGCCATAAATAGGGCACAAATCTAGACTCCGGGCTCTTACTGAGGAGTTCCAGATGGAAAAACTCAATAACACTTAGCCCGACCCGGGAATCGAACCCAGTACCTCATGCTCAGCAATAGCGCTTGCGACCACTAGACCAACGAGGCAGACAGTAATCAGTAGTTTCGAGATTTAGAAATATTTTTGTCGATTGTCTCGATTGTTCAAATGTCACGATTAATCGCTATTATTTTCTCGAAGTTCTCGAGTTCGATAATCGAGATTGTACCTCCGATAATTGAATGGGGTGTTTTCTGTTTAGATGTTCGTGCAGATTTGTTGTGTTGCCGTAATATTTATAAATTACGTTGCATAATTTGCATTTAACTGACTGCACTTTACCATTTTGCGAATTCTTAGTAAAAAAATCTCAGACCATCGATTTTTTTAAACAAAGAGGCATTTTGATTTTTTTTAAAACATAAACATTGTTACTTTACGCGCATAAGCTAAAAATACTTCACAATTATCGACATAGTATGAATGATGCGTATCTACGAGTCCCCGAGAAGTGACCAGCCAACTAAGCGAATCATCGAATGAACGAGTCGAGCGAGCGAGAGCTCTCGGTCCACGAGTTGTAGAATTCGTTGTTTCGGGTGAAGGAGCATATCTCGTATCTCGGAACAATCGAAAAAGTCTCGATCATTCAATCAATCAACGAGATGACGTTTATCTCGATTGTTAAAACAACTCGTAATCGCGCATCGCTAGTAGTAAGTAATATATAGTATGTATATAGTATATAGTTTCCTATGTTACAGCAATATCGTCTCTAGTGGGAATACTGGAAGGGTGGGCGTTATTTACCCGATTAGCATAACCACGCACCAATTTGTTTAAAGCGCGAACCTTTTTGTTAAATAACGTTATTATTGTACAAACCAAGAAGAAAGTTCAAATTATCATTGAGACCAATTAATTCATTTAACATAACAATAGACACTTCAAATAATCTCGATGTCTAGACAAATAAACATCTTGAAATAACTTCTCATTGTATTCGAATTAAAACAATAATAATTTGAGTAAATTATTCAAAATGAATAACATCATTTAGTTTCAGAGATTAAGTGAAAACAGTATTAAAATAATTATTTAGAAAGTAGTAAAACACCTTCTGAAATTACTTGATTTAATAATAACTAGCTATGCCCGCGACTTCGTTCGCGTGGATGTCGGAAAACAACTTCCCTAATTGAATCGGATTTTGTCCACAATTATAATAATAAAATTTAATGGGCTTTAATATTTTGACGCACTATTTCCAGCACTCCCTTCTTGGACCAGTCACATTTAATTCGACAAAGTTCGGTTTTTAAGCAAAATGTCAGACCTAGTGCCTGACGCTGGTTGTCAACTGGAGCTAGACCACCACCTCTTAAAGCAGTATTATTGTAATCTTACTTGAGTGTGGGAAAGAGATGGAGCTAGACGTCCTGTATAGCTTCATCTCTTTCTCACACTGAAGTAACATTAAAATAATACTGCTTTAAGAGGTGATGGTTGGCCCCCCTAGACTTTACATTGAGTACGATCTGTGAGTCTTGCCCATACTACACTATTAATTTAATTTATAGTTGCTAGCTTAAAAATTAAATTACACATACATACATAAACTCACGCTTTCTTCCCATGGGGGTAGGTAGAAACTACAGTACGTTACCTGCTACGATCCTTACATACTTCTTTTGCCTCGTTTACGCTCATACATCTGGTCATACACGCACGCCGGTTGCGAGTACTACGCACCAGACCTTTCTGAAGAACATCACCAATAAGATCACTATATGTCTTCCTAGGGCGTCCCCTCCGGCGTTTCCACTCACATCTGCCGTGTAAATACCTTTTGTTAGTCGACTTTCATTTATCCTCTCAAGATGACCAAACCATCTAAGCATACTCTTTTCAATTTTTGTCACTTCTTTTAGACCGCACCATTGCTTTATCACATCATTCCTTAGTCTAAAATTAAATTAATAGTGTATAACAGTAAAGTCGTTTTAAAAACCTTGCCGTGTTGTGTTGCTAGTTAATAGAAATAGGTACCTATCTGAACTATGTCAATTCCCTGTGCTATAGTTAAATGACAATTAAGGCACTTTCCTGGTAACAGACCTTTGGGAATATATCTAATGCTGATAGTTTAGGTTCTTTCCAAGGTTTCTTGACTGACAAAATGGTGTATGATTGTTAATTCTGTACAATATTGAGTTTATAGAACAGTATTGCAGCTATCCCGGTGGATAACAGATATTTATTGCACACCAAATAAAGAAAAATAATAACACAAACATTTAAAAAATAAGTGTGATAAATAAGTGTGAGGTGGCCCGTATATTTTGGACTTCCCCATAAAAACTTGAAATGACTTCAATACCCCATTTCACACCTCTACGGTTTTTTTTATTACTTATACCTATGCTCAGGGTTCAGTTTCTCTGTACCAAATGTCATCAAAATTGATTGATCGGTTTAGCCGTGAAAATGTAACAGACAGACTGAGGATCTAGCACGAACGCACGACGTAACCGTAACGGAAATTCGAACGATTTTTTAATTGAAAATACAACTATCCTATAGAATTTTGGTTTAACTTTTTACGACAAGTATAATCAATACATACACATCATATGAATAAAGTCTTAAAACTAAATAAAAATTATGTGCAAGACTAGTATTTTCAATTAGAAAATCGTTCGAATTTACTTTATTCTGCGCGTTCGTGCTACGGGCGAGGTTCGTGCTACGGGCGAGGTTCGTGCTACGGGCGAGGTTCGTGCTACGGGCGAGATCGGCACCTCACTATCGCATAATGTACTTCTAGGTTTTTATTATCCCTTAGTGGGACATTGGCTAGTTTAACGAACAACGTATTGGCGATCGTAAATCAGGAGAATGTTTGTCAAAGATATTAAATGTCTCTTTTAACGGTGTCATAAATATAGGAAATATTTTACAGACTTGGGCAATAATTTAGTATTTATAATAAATAGGTACAATACTTAGAGATTTCGATAATGATACTTTTTAAATTCATATATTCACTGACAGACAACACACAGCTTAAGCCGCTGGGTCTAGAAACATGAACTCTTGCACTAGAGTTCCATAAACAACGAAGATGAGCACTAAGGAAAGATTTTTGAAAATTCCTTCCCTAGAGGGGTTAAATAGGAGTTGAAAATTTGTATGGAAGTACGGAATTTTTGCCGATTGGGAAATCCTATCCGGCACACGGTATGTTTGAATTACAAGCCTCTACCTACATAGCAGTACCTACTTTAAAAAAAAGTCACTCATTTCTGGATTACTTTACCTAGTTAAAACTTAAAACGACATAATATTGAATATGATGTTATCATTATTAACTGCTAGATTCTCCTTTTTATTCTCCGAGGTGCCCTTCGTTTAGGGGTTTTAAACTAGGGTTTTGACGGACTCTTATCGACCAAACAGCTCCTGATACCATGAGTCGGGAGTGCGGAATTTTTTCGCACAAGCTCGCGAATGAGCTACATTTTCCTGAAAAAAAAAACTCGTAAGTACTAAAAATTATTACAGGAATAAAAAAAACACTCTTTATAACTAATTACTAGTATTTCTAATGAGACATAGTTAACTGACGGTATAACAGGTAAAAGGTCGTGAACTTCCATGTAATAACATTTATTATTCATTAATTACTTGCAAGTACGTCGGATGACGTGCACATTGCGCATTGAGGTAGGTCTGCATGATATTGCACAGAGTAATTAAAATTGTCAGTGGTATTTTTGATATTTTTATGCCTCGCTTGATTCTTTCCAGCCTCGTTATTCGGAGTTATGAATATAAACATAGTTATAGGAAAAATATTATTGGTTGTAAAAACAAAATCTCGAAAAATTTCTCGTTTCATCGTCGAGCAGAGTATAAAATATAATAAATACTAGCTGTGTTCCGCGATTTCGTTCGCGTGGATGTCGTAAGATACACAATATACTAAAATAACAGCCACATTTTAATAAAACTCCCTCGTCCCCCGACCCGTCGCGTTGAATCGCCCGCCCCCCGCGCTATTACTTCGTTTTCGCTTAGGGCCGTAAGATCACTTGAAGTTTAAACTACGGAAGAGAGTTTAATCTCTGGGCATCGATTATTTCATAAGAAATTTCATAAGATATAATCGATGCCCAGAGATTAAACTCTCTTCCGTAGTTTAAACTTCAATTGATCTTACGGCCCTTAGTGTTCTTTCTGACTTTTTCTTGTTGATCGGCTCCTAAGGGTCATAGCGTGATGTTAAATAGCCTATAACTATCCTCGAGAATTGGGCTACCAGATGCAAAAATAATTTTTCAAATCCGACTTTTTGTTCATAATTTCATGGGTTTTAATTTTTTTGCGCGGAACCCTAATTATTTTTCTAAAATAATAGTAGCCTTAGTTACCCGCCGTAATGTCAGCTATCTTCCAGTGAAAGTCCCGTCAAAATCGGTCCAGCCGTTTCGGAAATTAGCCGGAACAAACAGACAGACAGACAGCTAAAAAAATTGCGTTTTGTATAATAACAACTGTCAACACGCATGGTCCAACTGTCAAAAGGCCCGACGTCCGAGGGGGTCCGTATATACTTTCGTATATATTTAGTTAAAAGTTGTTATTTTGACATTACAAACAGACACTTCAATTTCATTTATTTGTATAGATTTGTATAGGTATGTAGTTTCCAAATGGATATATTATAATCTTGTCAGAGTAGGTATCTATAATGTATAGAACTTAAATCCTGTACAAAATCACTCGAAATTCCTCGCAAAGGATTATTTTAACATCCAAAAACAAAACCAAAAAGAGCGGTGTTCACCGAATTTTAAAACGGCTGTTTAGATATTTTTAATCAATTCTTTCCTAGGATGTTTGACTTTGACCAACTTACAATACCTAAGCAGCGGTTAGAATGTGGTGTAGACGTTTTTATACTTAGGGCTATGTTCACCAAACATAGCTAAATAATAAAAAGTCTTTCGTCAAAACAGAATCCGAATAATACAACCAAGCCTTTAATCAACCATTCTATTTAACCATAAACAATAAAATTCCAATAAAACAATACATTTGGACACCATTTTTAATCTGTCAATGGCATGAAACGTTTTAAAGGCAATATAGCCGCATGAAAGCGCGTCTCGATGGCTAACGCGCCGGGGACTGCTCATTTCCGATCGCAACGACCAACAATACGGGCATAAGTGTCACTTTTCATCCTAAACGCTGTTTAGCCGTTGATTAAAAATTATTTAGAAGTGGCTGTAGGTTGTTAATGCGGCATTTTAGGGTTCAAATGGGATGTTGTGGTTCATTTTGCGGTGAAGTGAGTAGGATTGCAAATTGGCTCAGTCTATTTTAATAGGTACCTAATAACCTGAAGACTTAAAGAGGACACCAAAGGGAGGCCGTTTTAAGGATTTCATTAATAAGTTTCTAATTATAATTTTCTTAAAGATTACCTCCTTACTAATATCTAAACGTTGTATAGCGTCTATATAGTTACACAACGCTTTGTCTTCTTCTTTCGAAAGTCAAATTACTGACGAGTGAAAGAGAGAAATCGGTGTGTAACTATTCACCTGATATCATGCGTTTATTAGTAAGGAGGTTAGTGTAAGGTGCGTTTTACTAATATTTTTTAGCCTTGCATGGGATGTACTTAATTAGGACCGTGGGTTTGTGTGTATTTCTCCTTATAAATTTCCTTGAAATAAGCCGAAACATGTTTCTCTGCAGTGAGACAGTAGGCTCATTTCATTGTTATTACTTTGCAATAATCTTTTATTTGATAAAATACTCTCAATTGCTGTTACTAATAATGTTGTCTAGCAAAAGAAATTTGGCTTCGACATACGATATAATTTAGCTAACTCAAATACATTGTCTGATAACTTCAATAGCAAATAAATAAATATTAACCTAATTGACTTGACTAATTAGCTACAAACGCAGAAAATTCAACTCGCACTGCGCCCACGTGATGGATTATGGCCCACTCCCTCTCACTGAGAGAAGGTCTGTGTCCCAGCAGTGGGAACATTGTAGGCTGATGATGAAAATAAATTCAGATAAACATTATAAAATAACAATTATGTAGTCGAGATGGCCCGTTAAAATTGGACCTGTTTATAAGAAACAAGATGACAAGTTCTATTTAAAAACACTACTGATTCATACTGGATATAAAATAAACTGGACTCAAAATAAGCGGCCAAGTGGGAGTCGGACTTGCAAACGCAGAGTCCCGTACCACCGTACAATATTATTAACACTACATTTAGTTTTAATATTCGGTATATTAAAAACGCCGCCTCTTTCATTTTAAACTTTATTTTATTTTTGGAACGAAGTTCTTGGCCGAACCCAATAACCTATTTTCAGTTAAAGACAGATCGCTATTGATGGTAACCAATACTACTTTTCCTTATGTCAGGCCGGTAAGATTCCATAATCTCTTATAGATTCTTGGGACGTTAAAACCATAGATAGATAGGTTTTCTATCTCCAGTATGCCAAAACTGGTGATAGATAGGTTATTGGGTTCAGCCGTAACCCGGCTTGCGGTAGGAGTTGACTCGTAGAAATCGTCACATAACAAAAAAAGCGTTATGCGTCAAGTGTAAAGTGTCAAAAGTTTTTGCTTTTGGAACGAAGTTCTTTTCGTTTTGAATCATACGTGAGAAGAAATTTCGTTCCTGATTATTATTTCTTATTATAGCGGTCATAGTAGTACACACTCTGTGAAAACTTCAAGTGTCTAACTATTACGGTTCAAAAGATACAGCCCTGTGACAAACGGACGGACAGCGGAGCTGTAATATTGTCCCGTTGGCATCCTTCGAATACGGAACCCTAATAACCTGTAATCTTACACACCGTTACCATACACTCAAGCAAGCAAGTAAATCATCCACCTAGGCTTTTTTTCCAACTATGTATGGGTCGGCTTCCAGTCTAACCGGATGCAGCTGAATACCAGTATTTTACATGGACTGACTGCCTATCTGACCTCCACAGCCCAGTTACTGGGTAACACGATACCCTTTGGTAAGACCGGCTTCTGGTTTTGGACTACCCGTCACAACTGTAAAAGATATACGAATGACAGCCGGGGCTTAACATGCTTTCCGAGGCATGGAGGGGTCTCGGTCCTCCATCATCCGTCCATTACACACCAAGACTTAGATAAGTCAATAACAGACGATAAGTGAATGCGACATAGCATGCAGTGTCAAACGATTTTGTACCATGTGCGCACAAACTGTAAACCTGCCCGGTAACTGATAATGGTACGGGCCTACTTGGTTTTATTACAGTTCATATTTCTTCGTCTCAGCCTAAACTAATGTCGTCTATTTCATCCACAGAGCAGAGAATTAACAGTAGAGGTAGCAAAGCGTCGACACTTTTAGAGAAAGTCGGCGGTTGGCGCAGTCAACGAGGAGGTATGTGAGGAATGAACGAAATGAATGAAATGTGAATGAAACGCATGCGCTTTCGCTGTACATAATGCATCACTCGTAGAACAGGCTGATGGAATAAATATGACGCTGTTTGGTGCACGTACTGTTTTTTTTTTTGGTGTGTACATTAAATTGTAATGTGTCCTTTTTAAGGGATTTTCAAGAGTTTGGCAGCATGAAATGTAGGCGGTATTGTGTTTCAGGTAGAATGCAAATAATTGACTGTTACTCGAAGTCCAAAATAAATGCTTTGTTGAAATAGAAATGAAGGACCAATCGACCATTCTTCGAAATTAATCACACCTTTGTTGCTAGATAATATAATGAATCTTTGATTTAAATAGACTTGGAAGTGGGTCTGAGTAATAAAAGGTAACATTGTGCTGAAATCATAAGATCTCTGTCCTTGTCTTAATTTGATTTCGTGAAACCATGAATTTTAAAAAGGGTTTTAATTAAGTCTTGGCTTTAGTGGTAGAAAAATCAGTATCAGTATACATGACATTCAAATATCAATTTCTGAATTTACATATTTTTTAATAAGACACACCTCTTTGACTATGTACTATGGGACCAAACCTTAAGTCGCAGAAAAAAATCTGCTGTTCCCTACATTTTATGTTCGCATATCTCGTCAAAATGTAGGGAATCGCTGATTTTTTTTTTCGCGATTTGCTAGAACTTTTACTATGGGATCTAACCTATACCATAGTAAAAGTTTTTCATAATAATGAGTACAATGACCCCTTATGAGGTTGTGCGTTGACTCCAAGACATGTTGTATACAAGGTGTTTGGAAGCTGGGTGCAAAGCTTTAATGGGTAATATTTGACGCTATACGTATTTAGAGCATTTTGAGCTATACATGTCTTAGATTATACATGTATTTTTTATTTTTAACTGCAAACTTTTAATAAAAAATAACATACAAACTTTAACTGGGGCAAAAAGTGTCGTTGAGTATATTTTATAGTATAATTACCACGCGTATTACGTTTAGCTACCACGTGGGCGAAATCACGGACAGAAGCTGGTTTCAAATAATAATAAAAAATGCATTCGATCAAAAAAAAAATCTGCTGCCTCTGCGTTCATTCTCTACTCTGTAGAACATAATAATATTCTAGGAGCTTGTTTAAAAGTCACGTGTGAATTGTCAATTTTACAATTTTATACGAAGCACGCCATGGTTCGCTGTTACCAAGCACAAGCATGTTAGTTAGCTTGCGTTTGCATACTGATTCCTTCATATCCATTACGCTTTCCATGAAATCGAGTATTTTTTCGTTCTTAGAACTTAATTGTATTTAACGCTTGCCGAGTAAATTAGTTTTCCGAAGTGCGTCAAGGCTAATTTCGTAGTAGTTTATTATAAAGATGGTTTATTGTAAAATTATGAAAGGGAACTTTTATGGAAAATTTGAGATTTTGATAAAAACGTTAGAAAATAATGTAAGGGTAGGTACTCTTATCAAATATTACCAAACCAACAGACAGTTGCAGTGAATCTGCAATCGGTAGTAGCAAAGTTAAACTAACGGCCGAAGTCGAACCCACTAACCTATTTTCGGTAAAAGACAGATCGCTATTGATGGTAGACAGTATAATTCTATCTGTCCTTATGTCAGGCCGGTAAGATTCCATAATCTCTTATAGATGATTGTGACGTTAAAACCATAGATAGATAGGTTTTTCTATCTCCAGTATGCCAAAACTGGTGATAGATAGGTTATTGGGTTCGACCGTTAAGCTTCTTCAGCTATTCTATAATAATAAACGGTTTACTAAACATAACTATAGTTTACATTTTAGTAAAGTCAGGAAAATTAATTGTTTACCAAATTGACAACCAACATATGGTACGTAATCACAACTGTCAAATAATGACTGAATAATGAATATAGGTACCTACGGAAAATATGAAATTGCAACAACACGGCAAATGAGTGTGTCAGTTAGATAAACAATTACTTTTCCTGACCGTACAATAATCACACAATCATGACTGTAATGTGATGTGACGTCACGCCTTCTTCCCATGAGGGTAGGCAGAAACTACAGAACGCCACCTGCTATGACACTTACATACTCCTTTTGCCTCGTTTACATTCATACATCTGGTCATAAACGCACGCCGGTTGCGAGTACTACGCACCTGACCTTTCTGAAGAACATCACCAATAAGGTCACTATAAATGACATAAAATATCATGGTCTAAAATTAGACCTTGATGCTAAAGCATGGTCTTAAAAGACCAATGTGACTTTTAGATAGTTTCAACCCTAGTGAAGTGTCAATTTACTGGAAGTTTTTGTAAAAAAATAATTACAAGTTCTACTATACGGAGCGGAGGTGTGTACAGTACAGCCACGCTTTTGGCTATAAGACTATGTTGGGTAAGTTCGGCGCTGGGATAAGATCGTACATGACATATCAAACTGCCGGCTAATTGGTCAATATTTTTTACTACAGGTAGCTGATTGTCGTGGAGTTTCTTGCCCGTTCTTCTCAATAGAAACGTACTTCGCTTTGAAATGAGCAATTGTTTCATCTTTGTGACTGACCGACCCCTTGATAATTCAAAGGAGGCACCTTTCGGTCGCCGGTCTTATTTTGTAATAATCGCACCGTGAAAATTTAGGTGAAGTGAGCTGACTTGACCTATAATTCCATCCTGATCCTAGGGATTGACACGACCTTTCTTTGGTATTTTTCGTCGAATTGTTGAGCTCCTTAAGTTCTGAGTTGAGCTGCACGATTTCTGACAAATGCGTGCACTGACTTTACAGGTCCACTCAATCTGTGTGGTTCTTTCTCCAAAATACCATTTCAGACACCAATCTACATGGTCCTAACATGATCTGACCAAGATACATATGTCTGGACTTTAAAAGAGACTATGACCTCTGAGTTTGTTTCCGCCTTTTTTCTCAAAGTAGTCAGATAGGAAACCGCCTTATCTTGTTTTTAAAATATGATTGACGTGTTAAAGTGTTTGTACAAACCTACTTACAGAAATAAAATAATTTATCATTTATTACTTCACCTAAGTTTTCAAGGTAAGATTTTTACAGAATACATCGGCTGTAATTGGTTTAATTGAAATAAATGCTTTGAGTTTCAGTTTGAATTGTGTGGGCCACAGTAAAATGGCGCAGAACACAATGTTGTCAGTATTCAAAAATATTTACCCAGCGCCGAACTTACCCCTACATGCCCAGGCATACCTTAACGAAAAAAATAGTCTCTTTTACGGTTAAAATCAAAGCAGTGATTTCAATTAGACCATTTACATGCACTTTTGAATTGTCAAGGAGTCGGTCAGTTAGAAATATGAAGCTAGTTGCCGATTCCAAAGCGTAGTGTAGGTACTATGAAGAAGAACGGGCAAGAAACTCCATGGACACTGACATCATTATGTAAGGTTTATAAAACAATGCTGAACAAAGTTTTCATTCCGTTTCACTTATCATGATTGTATGTGATAGGCGTACCTACATACGTGTTGATACAGAAATATTGATCAGTTTTTAATTACACAAAGGACATGCAATTACAACATTAATTTGCTAACTCTTACTGATGGATATGTTCTACTCAATCCAATAAGGTAATTGTTATATACTATTAAAAGGCATGTAAATTGGACTCTAATAATTCCTATTTGTGATCCTAAAAATATTACTGAACATTCTAATAGGTATAATGATTGCACCTCTTTTTCTGAACCTCAAATAATTCTTATTTTGCGGACCTAAAAATACTAAAAACTGCGACCAACTGTGAGGCCAAAAAGTTAAAAGGTGGGTCAATTATTTTAAAAAAGTGTGCATCATTAGAAGCGCAGAAATTTATTAGAGATCAATTAAATACAATTCCCTTATAAAAATGTATATTTTATATATAACTGTAAATAACTGAATATCTGAAAAGGGATTATTGTACTCATCATTACAACAACTTTTATTAAGGGACCTGCAAAGAAATCGCAAAAAAAATCTGCTGTTCCATACATAAATATGGTCGCATTACTCGACAAAATAGGGAACAGCTGATTTTCTTTACGCGATTTCGTATTCAAAACTATGAGTAGGTACAATGATCCTGACGTTCATTTTCAATTAGATTCAACAAGTATACACAGTGTACGTTAAAATATACAATTGGCAATAAATCTCTGACAGATAACCTTTGCAGGGACAAGAAAGTAAAAAAATTAAAAAATAACTTAGTATAAGTCATAATTCAAATTCAAAATTCAAATTCAAATTCGTTTATTGGTGTGATTTTTGGTACATTTTTACATGAGATCTTAATAAATAAATAATAAATAGTTCCTCAAAAATCTACCTTAAAGGTGTACACTCATTCGCAATTAGTAATTGTTATAGAAAAGAATAATCAACATATTAAAATAAAATAATTACAACAAAACACAACATAAGACAGGAAAAAAAAAAAACAAGCAAAACATTAACAACAGCGGATACATTTATAAATAATGAATGGAAGTAAAGATAATAAATTGTCAAAATTAAATAAATATCAATGTCAAGTAACTTACAATTTATCATTAAGGAATTCGTCGATAGTATAATAACATTTTTCCAATAACAGATGTCTTAATTTGTTTTTAAATTGAATAACATTTAAGTCCTTAATTCCATTCGGTAATTTATTAAATATTTTTGGGGCCATGCAGAGTATGCTTTTGTGCATCAAGGCGGTCTTTGATGGTCGAACGCATAATTCATGTCTATATACTTGTCTAATCATTTTACAGCGATTCTCAGATGCTTTTCTGAATAGATGCATGTTCTTTTTAACAAATAAAGCAGTCTCAAATATATACAAGCAAGGTAAAGTCATTATTTTTAACAATACAAAATAAGGTTTGCAGCTGTCAGTTATTTTTATCCCGGTAATAGCTCTAATGCATCTTTTTTGCGATTTGAACACCATGTCCTTATTGCAGGAGTTACCCCAAAACATGACTCCGTAGCGTAATATAGAATCGACATATCCATAGTATGCAGTGACTGCCGCTGCTTGATTGACTATTTTCTTTAGTTTATACAAAGCAAAAGCAAACTTACTAATTTTTTAAATTAATATTGAAGTATGTTGTTTCCAATTAAGTTGATTATCGATCGTTAAGCCTAAAAACTTTGTATTTGCAACTTCTTCAATTTTTTCATTATTAAAGCTTACATTTAGTTCCGAACTAGCTACTCTTTGACGAAAATTCATAATTTATAATGTAGCCTATTACTGCCCCACTGCAGGGCAAAGGCCTCTTCTCATACAGAGAAGGCACGAGCATTGATCACCACGCTTGCTCTTCGGGTTGGCGATTTCAGACTTGTATTAACTACTAGCTATGCCCGCGACTTCGTTCGTGTGGATGTCGCAAAACAATCACAATTTCATCGGTTTTAATTGTTTTGCGCGGGACCCTAATTCTTTTTCTAAACTAAAAGTAGCCTAAGTAACTCTTTATAACATCAGCTATCAGCAAGTGAAAGTCCCGTCAAAATCCTTTTCTGACATTAGCCGGGACAAACAAACAGACAGACAATCAAAATTTGTTTAAATTGTTTTTTATGTTTTATGTGCCGTATATTCTTTCGTGGATTTAGTAAAAAGCTGTTATTTTGACATTACAGAGAGACACTTCAATTTTATTTATTTGTAAGTATGATAGGTAAGTTTTTCCTCCATTGATGGCAGTAATGTCCACGATAAACTTGGAAAGTAGAAAAACTCACATTGGTACATTGGTTAGTTTAAAATAACACTAACTAATGCAAAAAACAAAGTCTACTTACTTATTTAACTCACCTTCACTTCACGCTAAATCCAAGCTAACAGAAAAAAAAAACAATCGAAATATATCAAAATTCTTTATATAAATCCAATGAACAAATTGTTTCCACTGAAGAGAGGCGCTCTCATTCAAAGGGAACTCTGAATATAGGGCCATGGGGAAATCTTTTGCATTCACAGATTTATCTTCGTATGTTCCAAACTGATTGGATTGTACCAGTGATTGTGCCTTTCAATTATTATACAATGTGAAGACGACAAAAAAAATGAAAACACTAGTAATACTAATAACTACATTATAGTATTTTGGAACTATCAAATAAACCTTAACTAAAAAAGTGATTTTTTCAAACAAACTAAGACCTACTTTCACCAAACTGTTTATAATCAGACATTAATAAATCAGCCATCAAAATAAACATAAAAAATAACAAACCTGGCTTTAGGATGTATCATTCACTCATATCGGTCAGTTGTCAAAGCAACCAAAATAAAAAGTCGCAATGTCACATGGCAATGTTCACTGACAATGCATCATTTTAGCTAGCCGTATAGTATAGACTCGCGTTTTTCATTTCGATGATTTTGACAACTGACTAAATGTCAGTTAGTAAGTTGAAACTGACCTCTAGGGCAGAATTTAACGCCTGATTAAGACGGATTAGCGCTTGGTAAAACACTCGCTACTCTTAATGTCCCATTAACATTTTAACAGAAGATTAAACTAATGGTGTGGCTAACGCTATGGCTATTGCTATGGTATGGTGAAACTTGTACTAAATAGTAGTGATGTCCTACTATGGGTTTTGACTAGCTATAGTAACTAAAACATCCTAACTAACAGGGGCGCAGCCTTCATACAACCCGATTCCTATCGGCTTCCCTTCGGAACCACCACTCCTCTTAATGTCTACTATTGCCAAATAATATGGTACACCTGTGTATATAACTGTGTATCACATCACATTACATAATTATATTTAATACCAGCTTAATACAGTCATCATAAGATTAAAAACATTACAAAAATGCTTATAATTTTTTGTCTGAGTTTATGAGTAATGAACAATTTTGTCTTCGGCTTCCCTCTAATGATGATTGTAGCTGCACTACAGCTAACTAATATTATAAATGCGAAATTGAGTTTGTTTTATTGAATTCACAGCTGTCTTTAGTAGTCAGTCGCACTTAAACAACACACAACAACAACTACCATGTTAATGTCAATCTGCTAAGCTATATATTTCCCTGACTATACACTGCTACATCGTTGCACAAAATCTGTTAGAAACAAGATGGAGGCAGGTCCCGCAAAAATAAAATATGTTTAAACCTCTATCGATTATATTTATTAACTATTTTATAGTATTCTCTATTAAGTTACGTAGCTTTTTCTTTAGTTAGTAATTATTCTTGTCTTGTAGTTAGTATTTGTGTGTAGTTAGTTTCTAGCTCTCTCTTATAATCTTCGTGTGTAGTTCCTTGATTATGTACATACCACATAATATATGTCCAGAACTATTTGCACCGATGCCACACAGTCGAAAAATTTATAGGCCAAGTAATCTTCAAACACATTCACACAGTCACCTTTTCGAACTGTCATTTACATTTAAAGAGTTTGCAGTGCGTAGTTAAGAAAATAACAAACCTCTTTATCCCCCGACTGTACATGTACCGGTCTCTTTTTTAGAAACTTCGGGAACCTTTGATCGTCAATGTATAGAGGGCATTTGTGAACCTGATAACACTTCCATTATAATCTACTATGACCTGAATTTACCGATTTGAGGTCAGGTATTCACTTATAGGACAACTCGATGCCACTATGATTGTATTAGCCAGACACTCACTGCTAATGCATCTCTAGTTTGTAAAGACAGAGCATCAAAGTGCTGCTAGGGGTGGGACACAATGGGGCCATCACTCAATGTTTGCTTCAGTACATATTCTCTGGTCATGTTACTGGTTATCATTTTGTTTAATCTTAGTATTATCGTATACAGTGTGTAGGTGTGGTCATATTAAAGGGTGGTACAAACCATAAAACTGAACAACTTTCTCATGGAACCAACAATAATCGCGAAAAAATAATCAGCCATCCCATACATTTTGGCTGGGTAGGTATTGAAGTTTTGTATGGGACAGATGATATTTTTTACGCGATTAAGTTGTTGGTTCCCTATAGAAAGTTGCTCAGTTTGATGGTCTGTAGCGCAACCTCAAATATGACTACACCTTTCTGATAAATGCTGTATATATCCTAGAAGTTTTCTCGACTCGCGTTCTAAAAGTACCAGTGAAGAAATAGTACCCGGCGTTAAACTATTGAACAGAATACTTACTTCTCAATTCAATAAGGCTTCGGATATTTTTTCTTTCCTTGATTTTGCAATGAAATTGGAGAGCCTAGACAAAGTGCCATTACCTATTGAGACATGATAATTATCATGTAACCAGTATGTAAACAAAAAACAGCTGACAGCTGAAGCAGTGGTGGCCCAGTGGTACGGCCCCGACTTACGAGTTGTTCGTCGTGGGTTCGAACCCAAGGAGGCGCTATACTTTTTGTAAATAATTTTTAAATCACCACTCCTGTCAAAACGGTGAAGGAAAACATCGTGAGGAAACCGGCATGTCCCAGAACCAAAAATTCGAAGACATGTGACATGTACCAACCCGCACTGGGCCCGCGTGGTAGATTACAGCCCACTTCCTCTAGATAAAAGGAGGCCTGTGTCCCAGCAGTAGGAACATTATGCAGCAGGTATGTAAAAACGTCAAACAGTTTTATGACAGCTGCGTGCACAGGAGCTAAACCACCACCTCTTAGAGCAGTATTACTGTAATCTTACTTCAGTGTGGGAAAGAGATGGAGCTAGACGTCCTGAATAGCTCCATCTCTTTCTCACACTGAAGTAACATTAAAATAATACTGCTTTAAGAGGTGGTGGTTGGCCCCCTGATAACTTTAAGCCGAGCCGGCGCGAGCGTCGTTAATATTATATAAAGATTTAGAACGTATATTGTGGATTTACTTAATTTTTATTTCTTATTTAGTGCTGCGCCGGTTGACGTCATCACGTCAACGCCTGCTGTCGCTGAAAACCAGCGTTGGGGCTCTGTCTCGCATAGGGTCGCAGCATTATGCTGAGCGATGACCGTTTTGAGTGGATGTGACGCATATTTTCTCCCAACTTTTTCTTTTTGTGTTTTTTTTTTGCGTCGTGTCTTACCGCAAATAAACGTATTTTCTTTCATTCTATCAGCGATAACGACGACGGAAAAGCCAAAAATGTATGGGACTGACATAAGATGCCGAAAATCTCAGCTATGTTAATCCTGTTGAAAGTCTTTGTAAAAACGAAACGCTACGAAAACGATTGCAACTTGTCTAGGCCCCCTGGCAGCAAGTTTCATTATTTCAATCAGGAAAAGCTATGGTGGTTGTTGAATGTTGTTTCGACAAACACAGGCATGAGAATTCATCACAAGCATTAAAATAAAAAGCCCGCCGTCCAGTAAGGACCAGGCCCGAGTCGATGGCGCGTTGCGTTCCACGCGCGCCTCACAGAGATGTTGGCAACATTGACGGTGTCCGCTAGGACCGATGCCAGCCGGGGTTGCGGGATGTTCGAAAGAGTTACCGTGGCCCTGGCACAGGCAACAGAAGGAACACGGATGGGTTTTAGTCAGTAAAAGTCTGACACGCCCTCCCGCTCCGCCCAGAGCGGGAGAAGTCATTTGATGATTTCCCATCCAAAAAAAAAAGCATTAAAATCTCTTTGGGATTTATTTAACGAACCTCTAGTGCACTCATGCTAAAGCATCGCGAAACGATTTTTTTTAATTGATACAATTTGCTCAGATTTTAAGCCGTTTTTTTATTTAAACAACGGCTTATTTGTGCAATTTGTCGAAATCTACTAAGTAACGCGTTATTCGCTTCGAAGTTTTAGCGATACCTAATACCTAACTAATTTTGTCCATAAATAACTTTTTCTCACTTAGTTTTCTCCAGGTCTAAACGATATTTTAAAGAAAAATGACTCGATGATTTAACTAATCTTTATAGTCCCACTGCAGGGCAAGGCCCTCCTCTCCCTTTTCCACACAAATACCTAAAAACTGTTTTTTTTTAAAGAAAAAGTACGTAAAATAATAAGGTCGTAAGTAACCGTGACATTAAGGCGCTGAGCAGACGATGGACCATTTGTCCGCGGACACTCTGTCTGCGACGATAAAACGTCTGGAAATCTATGCAATAACGCACAAGTAGGACAAATAGACTGCCGAGATTTCATACGTTCTATAGGCGCGGACACCATTGTCCGCGGGCAAATTGTCCATCGTCTGCTCAGTGCCTAAGTGGGAATTCTATTTTTAAAACGAGTTAATTGAGTCATTGACGCAATACATCGGTAAATACTCATAAAATCCATATTAAAATAATTAATAGAATCTTATTAATATCAGGTAACTTATTATTGCTTTTTAATATTTCAGGTTCGTGCCTAAGCTACGGGCATTCATGCTGGGGAGGTGAGTTCAATGTGCTTTTGTATTTTCTAACTATATGTGAGCGATTTCCTGAGGGCCCCGAACCCGCAGGAACACGCCCCGGAAGACCACGGTTCCTAATTATCTCGATAAAGTTCATTAAAAGTCAATCTTGCTTACAAGTACCATCAGCAAGAAAAGTCTCATACCAATGTTTTATAACACTTATTATTGTTACCTTTGGGGATTTCAAATATACGCTAAAAAGGTCTATTCTACCCAAAAAAATAGCTACTATAAAAAAGTATAGTTGTTGAAATTATGATTCTATGTTTCACAATTTTCTTTAATCAAATTACTTTTGTCGAACCACTATATGCGGGCAGAAATCAAACAAACATATTATCATACCTTGAAGCAGTTTTTATGTCGACGGTACAAGTTGAAAACAATAGAAAAAATAACAAAGAAAAATGTGATCAAATTTATAGAAATGTGGCCCTCCGGGAGGTGTCCCTGCGGAATCGGGTTCCTCAGGCACGTCGTCAATCTTAGATGAAAGAAAAACTGTAGTCAAATTCGTATTTCCAAAAAAAATACCATCCTGTATAAACAATTACTGTGGTTTGTTTTTACGGCTTCAGCCATATTTTCATACCAGCTCGTGCTGTGGTGAAGTGATTATCTAGTAAGAAATGTTGGCATCACGGCTCACTGCCCAGGGTGCCAGGGTTAACCCACGGTTAACAAACGACTTGGTATTCATGCCAGAAGTAAACAAACTTAATTTTGCCCCACGTCGGGAATATTCACTGAAGTCACGTGCGGAATAATTAGGTTAGTATTATATTATATTATCTTTGGTACCTAATAACTAATCTAATACAGAGTTTTAGGTAAAACGAGGGATATTCTCAGGAAAACGGGGAAGGGGAGGGACAAAGGGGAAGGGGATGTAGTACTCATGAAAATAAACAATTTTTACTCAGGGACCAACAGCTCTGAAATATGAAAAAAATCAGCTGTTCCCTACAAAGTGAGATACCTGCGGGATCAAAATGTTCGTTCTCCTCATAGTATATACCTTCTTTATATGTTCTGTAGTATACACAGTAGTGTCTTTAAGGGGTCCATATTGGCTCACCTAAAGTTCTTTACCCGAAATTGTTCTTCCTAATGATTTGTAATCCGAATGATCACTCTTCCTAAAATTTTTCATCCTAAAGTTTTCATTCATACTATTTGTAGTGCTACCGGCGATGTTCATAACACTCATGTTTCCGAAAATTGTAATTAATAATATCATTAGTGTAAGTATATTTAAACTCCTACTGTTTTTTTATCATAACGCTATTATCCCTAAACATAATTACCATAAATGAATGAAATTCAGGTCAGAGTGTCGTCTTGGGGGCACTATGAAAAAAATACTTAGAAAAATTTCGCGACCAATTTCGAGGTAGCGCTCGCCGGCCGCTTCCGCGGCACCGCTCGCTTCGCTCGCTCGGCTCGCGCGTAGTTGGTCACAGTTCTAACCTAACCTAACCTATGGATCCCTTCCATATCGTTTTTACGACAAACGGTTAGTCGGAGACAAAATATGACTTTGAATAATAGTGTAAAAGATGGTTATGTTGAAAAAATATAGGAAAACAAATAAAAGTATAATAAATGTTTATTGCTAGTGACGTCATGACAGAGGAGTTAGGAATTGTGATTGGTAGGATGAAAAATGTTAGGAAGAACATTTTCGGATTTCCAATTATCGGAGTTGAAAATTTAGGTGAACTTTGGCGCACCCGTCTTTAAGACATTCAGACGAAGTATTGTCCGAAAAGCGGTGTTCTGGCATTTCAAAAATGGAACATTTGTCAGAAAAAAACGGGAATTCTCAAAAATCAAGGTCAAGTCAAATTATTTATTTAAAATAGCGCACATAAACGGCAATTGTGCACGTCAACATTTACAAGAAAGTAGAAAAGTGATTCTAGATGCTCCTTCCAAAAGGTAGGTAGTTTCGTATGGAGAAGAACGGGTAAGAAACTCCACTGTTACTCTTTTAAAATGTTCAACATTATTTTGCATACATTAATTACATAATTAAATTATGTGAAGACGGTGTATCTAGAATAAAATTTCTATACCACATCACTATTAACATAAAAACGTTTTAAATAAAACAAAACGTGAGCCTTCAGTATTTAGAAATAATTGCGTTCGAGACTTCGGCGGTTAACTTCAGAAATCTCTTTAACCGAGTTATAATACCGTCAACCAATTCGAGGCTCAATCGAATATCATCAACAATAGACGCCGTCGTTTTTATAACGCTAACCGGCGAAGTATTATCATGAATATTGGTTCCATTTTAATCCTACAGCTTATTGCAAGTAATATTACCGGACACTCCCATACTCCCATGATATTATGGGATTAGGTCCATTTATTGGCACTTATGTAGTTTGAAATTATATCTCTGGATATGCATCGGGGGATTTGGATTTGAATATGGATTTTTTGGGACTATTGTGCCGCCTGACCCCGAGAGCATGATTGGCAACGTTTTGGAGTTAGTTCTTGGTAGATGCCAAAGTTTTGGGGTTCGCTGTCGGTAGCCAAGATATTTTTTTTATGTTATAAAACGTAAATAAGTATTTACCTAGGTAGGGAACCGTCACATAAACACTAAGTAGGTACTTAGTGTTTATGTGACGGTAAAAAATGATTATATTTATCACAGAACGATGTCAATCATGCGTGTAGCAATGACGTTAACATTACCTTTATTATAATTGTGCCAAAAATTATATGAAAGTTTTTTTTTTAATACTGAGGATTTTTGTACAAGTAGGATCGGTAGGTCTTACCAATCTAGATTGTAACTTCAGATCTAACTTTAAGTTTCCGTTCAGTTATATATGTATATGATGATCAAAACACTCAGTCACTAGTAGTTTTAATTAAGATTTTCAGCGCTGATGACTTTTTCTTTCTTTGTTTGCTTTTCTTTTCCTTTCGTTTTACTATTTAGCACAAAAATGTTTTCTTGATTTGAATTGTTGTAGTTAGTAGGTTTTTAGTTTAAATAGCATAGTTTGTAAAGATTATTTTTTATGTGTATTCCGTGGAAAATGTTGTTGGTTACACATTTGTTCGTATCTTTTTGTATTTCTTCCTACAAAATGTAATGTGTCACTGTTTGTTTTCCCTAATAAATAAAATAAAATAAAAATTATGTATTATCTATTACTTAGCGCTGTACATTGTATCGTTTCACTCAAGTAAAACAATATTTTCCGACAGAAACCATAAACATTTCTCTTCCTATTTCAACAAAGATCTACTTTGGGTATTGGCTGTTACCATTTTAAAGGTCAATAGCATATTCCAAAGAACTTAAGGTCCTGAACTGTTCAATAAAGACCTTCCAATTATTAACAAGTCGAATGCTCATGATGCCATCCATTATCACGGCGTAAAATAGGCAAATAGTTAGCATAATCTTTTTACTGCATTTGAGGATAGATATCTTAATTAGTAATATTAATGTTAAATTAATAATGGGACTTAAACATACCTGGCGAAATGTGAATGCACTCGTACCTCTACCTGACCCTTCAAGAAAAACGGCCGTGATGTTATGATATGTTACTGTGAAGACCTACCAACTTACGTAATCTTTTCTGTTCTGTACGTTCCGGCTTTTCCTAGCAAATGTAAGGACACACTAAAATCCCGAAAGATCCCAGAATGACAATAACATTATACCTATTAATCTGCGTTATGTTAAAACTGTAATACAAGTCACCTGTCGACGTTTTAATCCGACATCAGACCGTAACGACCATAATCAGGGCCCGCTGTTATTGCTAAGGTTTCGTCCGGACAAGGCTACAGAAAGTTGCGCAGACTCAGTTGAACAGCTATGTCTTGAGTTTTGTTTCTTTCAAATAGTTTAAAGTCAACTGCCGTAAAGATTTTGTAAACATATGTACAATAAAATGCTTGTAGATTTTTAGCAGTAAACTGTATTTCTGAAATAGTTCATTTTACACAAGAGGAAAAGTACATGGCACAGAGAAGATTCTACTAGACCAAGATGTTACCGGTACATAAAAACGTTATTATTCATTTTTGGGCTCAAGTTTAAATACTGAGTTTCGAGTTAATCGGATCGCGCGTTAAAATTCCTCCATACAAACTTAGACACCCCCCAATCCCTCCTTAAGGGGTAGTTTGGGAAAACTAAAAATGACTAACTTTATAATTTACTTAGTTATATATTCGTGCCAAGTTATTAACTCAAGGAATAAGATTTTTCATTCAAACATTCATCCCCTATTCACCCCCTTAGGGATGAAATTTCCAAAAATCCTTCCTTATTGGATGCCTACACTATAAGGCGCAAAATTTCAAGTCTCTAGGTCCAGCGGTTTGGACTGTGCGTTGATATATCAGTCAATCAGGACTTTGAATTTTATATATATAGATAGATAGATTGTATTTTACTGGAACATGTTGCGCAACATAATGTCGCCCTGTGTGGACACATCATTGTAGGGTTAGTGCTTAGGGGAAACACGGGAACGTTTAGGGATGAATATTAATTTGAGGGTTGCAATGAAAATAATCGGATGTTTATGGATGGAATTTTAAATAGAGAGGAAATTTGGTTTTCTGTTGGGACTTAAAAGAACGTGTAAGTAGAGAGTTTGGCTCAAAATTTTATAAAATAAGTATTGTACGTAAGTATAGGTAAGAACATACAGTAAAATAATGCTAAAATGAATAAAAACCTTTAAAATCCATTAAATTCCATTGTATGCGTTTGATGGGTGTATCGATTGCTATCGTGACGTCTGTGACGAAGTTTATATTTATTATTTATTTTAAGCATTGTTCTCATGTAAGTAACTTTGTGTCTCTTTTTGAGAATAAATAATCTTTAAGCCTATAATACACACAGGATTTTAAAGATTTCAATTTTTAATTGTCATAGTATGTAATGTTTTTAATGAAAGAACAGAACTTTTAAACCGATTTTGTAATTCTTCTGTAAGCACTAAGTAACACGCCACATAAAAAATATATAAAACAAGCTTTTACTTAGCAGAGCTTTAAAAACAGGTACTTGAGCTTTCATCAAATTGCCCCTTGACTTCGTGTTTTAAAGAAATATATTATTAAACACAGGATTAAAATGTTTTAGATATCTGCTCAAAGTTCACTAAAACAAACTTTATTAAAAGAATATACATCTCTACTTGATAAGTTAGTAAATAGGTACCTTCTACTAACACACAACTTCTATTTAAATTAACGATGGCGATGTGTCAAAATCAGGATGCTAAAATGTGTTATCAGTCTATCTCTTTCACTCGTTAGCAGACTGACAAGGACGGAACATGATTGTGGGTAACAAAACTTCCAACAATGGACAGGATATTGAAGGATTGAAAGGAACATGTCATGTCCGGTCGAACATGTTCAAAGCGGCTTGCGCCAGACATAGTGTCCATCATTTTGAACACTTTGTTTTTTAGGTTTTGCAAGAAGGGATGACAAACAAATTACAAATTGTTTGTCATCCCTTCTTGCCAAAAATATTTGTTCAAACTTTGTACTTACACACTTTGAAACCTCTAATAGGTTACAAAGTGCGATATGTAGGTACCTATTTGAAGCAATGTCTGACGTTAGAGTAACAGATAATTGTACTCTTTTATAATTTCTATTGCGACGATATTATCGTGGACGACGTCCACGACACGGCTTCACGATAATAGAGGGGAGTAAAATGTATGGAAAAATATAAAGACGCTTTTAAGTTCCATCCACGGTAACGTTATAATGTGCACGTATTTCCACACATTTTATGGACGTGGACGTCCATTATAATATTGTCACGTTAGAAAATATAAATGTATTACAAGTTACAAGAAAAAGCAGCTAAGTACTTATTAAGGGTCCCAGAAACGAGCAATTGCAATTGTCAATGTCTACAACGTGATTGATACACATTGCACAAATTGACCGTCTACGGAGTGCAATTGAAGTGAAATTGATGGTAATTGATCAATCGCAATTTTGATCGTTACGGGGAGCCCATATCAACGTTGGTGGTACGAGGGCTACCTACTTATTCAGTTTCTGCCACACCACTTGCTGCGCTCATAAACTCGCTACTCACCCCGCTTATTACCTGACTGCCACCTTTCTTAGTAAGGTTGCTTACATAAAGAAACAGGTTTCCGGTACAGGTGAGTCTGTGCGGGTCGGTACCGATCGGTGCAGGTTTAATATTCCCATGTTAGCTTATGTTCTCGCTGCTGTCAAAAACACCCACTGGACAGGTCCACTCAATCTGTGTGGTTCTTTCCTCAGAAGACCATTTCAGACACCAACCTACATGGTATGCACATGATCTGACCAAGATTATGTCTGGACTTTAAAAGAGACTGTGATCTCTGAGTTTGTTTCGGCCTTTCTTCTCAGAGTAGTCAGATAGGAAACGCCGGCCTCATCTAGTTAAAAAAAAAATGTTTGACATTTAAAAGTGTTTGTATAAACCTACTTAGAAAAATAAAATCATTTAACATTTATTTATCATTTACCCGTCTCCCGCACAATATGTGTACTAAACGAAGTGCATGAGAGAATTGACATATTTTCGTGCAATCTGTGTGAATTCGCAAGAGTTTTGCTGCACTTTGTAAGTTATATTTGAATATTAATATTCTGTGTTAAGCCTGATTTTATATTTTAGGTTATGATTTTATAGCAAAGAAGAGGTTATGGCCAATTTTATATTTTAGGTTAAGTTTTTTTTTAAATAAAAAAAAGTTTAGTTTGATACCTAATTATTAAGTACATAATTATAATTCTGTAGTCTGACTTCAGATTGTGTTTTTAATAGAATTTAGTATTGCTTTGTGTTTTTAAAGTTTTTATTTTTAAGTATTAGCCGTAAGTTGATTTTTCAATTTATGTGGTGTTTCCAAACCACAAATAAAAGAATCAGGTTTAAACTTGTCGGTGCCGACTACCATAACAACCCTGCACCGATCGGTACCGACCCGCACGGGTTTGTCTGTACCGGAAACATGTTGCTTTATGTAAGCACCCTAAAAATGAACGTCTAACTTATAGATTTAAATCGTTAGATCCGACTGCGTTAAAGATGTTTACATTTTCGTTTCGTCTAAGAATAGTATTGTCTCACTCATATTTAAAATCGTATCTATCGCATGGAATGCGGGATGTTTAAGCTCACTCTTCTCAGCATAGATACTTTTTGGGCGACCTTAGTACGGCAAGGGCAAATCATCTTTGCTTTAAATATATTTTTTCCTCTTCCAGCGCACGGCAAGAGATCCGGCAAGCCTCCAGCGTCAGCCCCTGACTGGTACCTCACCAGACTGCTCCGACGCATGGCCGCCAATGCAGAGCTGGTAAGAACCGTTTCTTAAGTTAATGCATGGCAAACAAGCCGACGTCCTACTTTATGTTAAATAAACTAGCTTCTGCCCGTAACTTCGTCCTCGTAAAATTTCTTGTTCCCCGATCCACCCTGTCGCATCGCATCGCATACCCGCGCCATTACTTCGTTTTAGCTTAGCGTTCTTTCTGACTTTTTTCTTTTTGTTCAGCTCCTAAGGGTTCTAGCGTGATCTTAAATAGCTTATAGCCTTCCTCAAGAATTGGACTATCATTGCAAAAAAAAATCTAATTCGACTGGTAGTTCCAGAGATTACCGCGTACAAACAAACAAAATCAAACTCTTTAGCTATATTATTACAAAGTATGTATATAAATGGTCACCACCACCAATGACATCTGTAAAATACCAGAGGTACTTATCGCCAATCCGTTGCCATCATATAGACAAATCTGAAATGTTTCGTGTGCCAGAATTACACCGGCACACATACGCTTTAAACCGTAACACGGCAACGCTGCTTGAAGGCTGAAATTGGTATGGTGGTAGTCCATACCCCGGAAGAGACCCTCCACACCCTTCTTCACTTCTAATTATGCTTTTTTCATCAAAAGTCAACACATTAGTCCGATAACCTAGAAATATATTAATTAATATTACTATTACTATCCCACTGCAGGGCAAAGGCCTGTTCTCATACAGAGAAAGTACGAGCACTGATCACCACGCTTGCTCAAGACGGGTTGGCAATTTCAGACTTATATTGACACAGTCCAGGTTTCCTCACAATACCTTCACCGACGTCAGTAATGTCCAAGATTGACTCATAAAGTACATATGAAATGAAAAAGTCACATTGGTACTTGCTCGGATTTGAACCCACACCCTCAAGTCGAGCTAGAGAATGAGGCCTAAACCACTGGGCCATCACGAGTTGTGTTAAATTTATAACAGCGCTATCTATTCTTGAATTCCAGAATCACATGAACCAGTTGACTCCAAAGAACGACGACATTGATGCCATCTACCAGATGAACATGCAAGACGACTCGCCTGCGACTAACAAACTGATGTGAGTATTGTTTAGTGACTATACATAGATGGCGCTACTTGTATCTTCTTATGCACGCCCTATATAAAATCACTCCTCGTAAATATATATTATTTAACTAGCACTTCCCCCGCGACTTCGTCCACGTGGATTTCGTACTTCCCCTACATTTTAAAATTGACTACCCCTTTTAACTTCGTTAGGGGTAGATTGTCTTAAGTATAAATACTGAGTTTCGAGTTAATCGGACCGTGCGTTAAAATTTTTCCATACAAACTTTGACACCCCCCAATCCCCCTTTAGGCGGTAGTTTAGAAAAAAAAATGACAAACTTTATAATTTACTAAGAGAAGTATTCATGCTTAGTTTCATGTTTATTAACTCAAAGAATAAGATTTTTCATACAAACAAAATCCCCCCTTATCATCCCCTTCTAGATCGAATTTTCAAAAATCCCTTCTTATTGCTCCGCTAAATTATAAAAGGAAGCCATGTGCAAAATTTCACGTTTGTATCCCCAGCGTTTTAGGCTTTGCGTTGATGAATCAGTCAGGACAAGTAATTGCACGTATTTTTTTTGATATGTCATAACACTAGGGTTATATTCTATAAGTAAAAATAATACAATAAGTCCTAGAATATGTGGTATAAAATTTCGAAGTTTCGAAGATATCATCAATCGTAATTAAATTAGGTTCATTCTAAGTTTCATTGATAAATACGCGTAATTCATTTTCATTCATAATAATTATTTATAATTAAAGCTAAGAAAAAGCGACGTTGTCATATTTCACGTAAGGGTGTTTTACATTAATAACCGTGACTTTGTCGAATTATTTTCTATGAAAAATGAAATCTAAAAGAAATAATTCATATGATTCTTTGATATGGTCTCATTCATACCCTAGAGTTATGAGTATGACATATAAAAAAACACCTTGTATATGTATAGATATACAATTAAGTATTCTTAACTTCCCTTTTATTTATTATAAAAGTCGGTTACATTAAAATAACTGGCAAATTCAGAATTAGACCACTTAGGTTAGTTATTGCCACATAATAAGCAACAAAAATTTTAATATCTATTCGGTAACCCTTTCTTTACTTACTGACCAAAACCGAAAAGTTTTGCTTGGGCTAGTCACTACTTCTTTGCTAGTTTACAATATATTAAGTATAACAATATTATTCTGTTACGTAATTTCGGGATAGGGTCAATATTTGAGATGCCTACTCGAAATACTGGCTAGACTTTATTTCTTGTATTTTGTAGGATGTATGGCTAAAGACCTAAATTATTATTCAAGTTAAACCGATGTTGTAATAATTTACGTACTGTAAAAGGATATGTGTACCTACTTTACACAAAGCTTACAAACAAAACTTATTTATAAACGGTGATTCTTATGTAAAAAGACTTATGTAAGATTAAAAGATCCTATTCGCATAATTATGTAAGCATTTCATAAAGTCTGTTTTGAAATATTACAAAAGCATTTCCAAAAAGTATAATTTATTTTTGAGCCAAAGACTACCCAATTCTTTTTATGTTAAATTCAAGTGCTCACTGACTTTTGGAACGTAGGTCCCTACCGCTTGTTATATGTAGCAAAAGTGTCGTGACGGTCAAAATGTTACACTTACTACTACTTTGTACACGTCTAGCTCTTACCAATTCACCAAGTGAGGAAAAGCAAAAGGAACTTCGGTCCAACCGGATGTCCCACGACACCTCTTGACTGTTTTCTGTACTTCTTATTCCGATCTAGAATATTTATCCATTTGTTTTTCCATAACCTTTTCGTTTTCGATTTCAGGGTTGATAACGACGAGGGTCCCGTAGAACTGCCACTCAGCAGGAATATGGAAGCCAAACCAATGCTTGACGACGACCTGTTATCTAAGATGAAGATCTGGCAAATCATGGTACGATACTTACCTACTTGTTAAGTTAGATGACATATTTTGAAACGTACAGTTGACTGCACGTCGGTGGTAACACTGACTTTGTGCCTAGTGTAGTAGAGAGTTTCGATGGAATAACAGGCCAGGTTATACTGTTTTTGTTACCACTAATGTGCAGCCTGCTGTACCAATGATATATGACATTCTGACGCGATGGGAGACGGCGATCGACCACGTTCTGGTTGCACCTTCTATTGTTTTATTATAAAAATTTTTATACTAAAAATCAAAGTAGAATGATATTTCAGATTACGATTCCCAACTACAGTTTCAATATAAGGGCGTAAATTTCCACCATTGGAATTTGGCTATTGACTTTTTAGAGTGAAAAGCATTTCTCGTTTTTACGCGGTGTTAATATAATCTTTAACGATTTTATCATTTGTTTTTTTTTCAGAGAGAATCGCCCGAAGATAAATAAATAAAATAAACTATAAACAAATTATACCAAAGATTGACTGACGTTATTAATTTCATAATATTTGTTTTCACATATTTACAATATTGTTGTAATTCGTTCGTTCCATATATTTTAATGTAATACTCTAATTTTAATTATTGTATTTAAAAACGTCAATTGTAAGGTTGGGTTGCAATTGGCCAATAGTTGTAGATAATAGACTTTAAGATAAAATGTGCCATTTATAAAAGTATAAGGTGTTATTATGTATCCTTAAAAGTCTACATTACACACATACCCAAAATATTGATACATTATTCATCGTTTACAGTGTACCTATTCAGCATACTGAAAACAAATTCAAATTGTATATTTATCCAAAGTTATCGTGCATAGCAAACTGAGAGATTATTATGTAAGCAGCCTATTCAATGTTAAGTTTAATTTGATAAAGCAAAGTATATTGACTGTCTGAGTGTCTGTTCCATCTTCACTTCACAAAAGCTAATTTGTACACGACCAACAATCATTTTAATAATCATTCTAATAATAATTCTTCATTTATAATTTATTATTATAATTGAAAAATGATAAAGATCCCTAATCAATTTATTATGTATAATATTCTAAGCCTTTGTTAATCTTACCGATTTAATATCATTATTTCTACTCTTAAGAGCGTTGTCACATTTTGCACCTCTCTCGCTCACACAGAACCAAATTTTTAAGAATGTTAAATGAAATAATGCTTTTATGAAAAATGTAATCAATGGGCGGTCTACAAAATAATATTAATTTAATAGGTAGTTATCAAAAACACATTTGTATTGTGTTATCTAATAAACATATGTAATTAAGTATTATGATCTGTTTTTAAGATGATGTAAATAAATGCAGCAATAAAAATGTGTTTTTAATAATTACCTATTAAATTAATATTATTTTGTAGACCGACCATTGAATACATTTTTCAAAAATGCATCTTTTCATTTAACATTGTTAAAAATTTGGTCCCGTGTGAGCGAGAGCGGTGTAAAATGTGACAACCCTCTTAAACTGTGTCTGGTTTATGTGATTACCGGTAGATGTCACTTTAATAAAATAATACCAGAGTCAAATAAAAATTATTACCTATAAATATCAGTCAATTGCCTGACATTAATGATTTTGCCAATAGATGCCGCCACTGTTCCGACCTAAAAATTTAGTTAAGCACCTACCTACCTATACATGAACTTGTTAAAAGTATCTTGTAGGTATACGAAGAAAAAACACAAGATCTTAAAACCATTTAATATTTATACCAAATTATTTGTATATTATAGTAGAGACGCAAATGTTCATAATTGTTGGTGTTATTATATAAAATGAAACTGTAAAATATAAGGCAGATTCATCTTGGATTGGTTGGCTATTTTATTTAAAATCCTTATAGTAGTGGATAAAATGGTGCTTTGAATACATGCAATTTGCGGCGTTATTGGGTAACACACTAACAATTGCAATGCCTTTCATTTTGAAAAGGAGATGTTGCAGAAATGTTATGCCTGGGCTAGCACTATGTACACTATATGTAAATATCGCTATACAATATAGTAACCGTTCTTAATGTTAATTTTCTTTCATTTGACTTCGTTTTAATGTACATTCAAATTAACTCGGTAAAGGGAGATAATACAATTACTAAAATTGACAACACAAAATTTCTAGGGCTTTGGTTAGATCAGCACATGTCATGGAAAACACACATTGATCATGTAGTAAAAAAACTAAATCAATATTGCTATGCTTTACACAATTTAAGCAAGGTCGCCAATCGTAGCACCGTTCTTACCGCATACCACGCATATGTCTCCACCACTCTGCGATATGGCGTAATATTCTGGGGTAATTCTACGGATAGAGAATTGGCCTTTAAAGCCCAAAAAAAGTGTCTTCGTGCAGTATGCATGATCCAAAACACTGATAGTTGCAAACCATTTTTTATTAATTTAAAATTACTAACACTTCCGTCCCTATATATTTATGAAGTTGTCATGTTTGTCAAAAATAACCTTAACCAATTTGAAACCCTTTCCACTAAACGCCATCAAGGTGCAATTAAATCAAAAACCCACCAAACCGCCCTATTCTCAAAAAGCTTTCTAGGAATGGCTCCAAAAATATATGTATAACAAATTACCTACACCTATAAGAGCTTCAAAAGACTTAAATACCCTTAAAAAAACGCTTCATAAGTTCCTAATACAGAAACAGCGTACATGAATATTTAGAAGAAAAATAAAAACCGTTATGCCTTATTCTCAGATATGTATATTTGTTACCTACTCACTTTAGTTAGCTATTAATATTGTTACCTTCATTTGTATTGTTTTGTTTATGTTTGTTTTATTGCTAAAGATTTAAGAAGGTTACTTAGCAATCTTTTTTTATATTTTATAGGCTATAAGTACCACCTGTACAACTATTACTGTGTACGCAAACAATATTTGTACGCCTTTCAAGGCAGCGCATAGTGATACAATACATTTATTTTATAACATCATGTACCACAACATTATACCTATGTGTCACAAATAAATAAATTTGAATTTGAAAAACACAATATAAATATGGTGGATCAGCGGCGAAATGTCATTATGTCATTTCGATAATGACATTTGATTGCTGTGTTTGTCTCACAGAACATAAATACCCTAACAACGATTCAGAGTCAGACGTCAACACGTCCTGAAACATATAGCTGTCAAAGTCGTCAAACATCATGTCAAACAACTCTCATGGCTGCCCTAAAAATGGCGTTATCATAATAAAAACCTTCCCAAATAATAATTTTCGTACGCCTATACTCTTCTTTAAATTAATTTGTTTGTATTTTTATGAAAGTCCCTTATTTTTTCCCTATTTATCTATATAGTGTACATAGTGCTGGCCCAAAATCAAACATCTCCTTTATTAACATTCATTTATACGTTGTCGAGCAGACGACGAATTTTTTCAAATATATGAAGCACAGGGGGCCAACTACCACCTCTTAAAGCAGTATTATATTAAAATATAATTTCAGTGTAAGAAAGAGATGGAGCTATACAGGACGTCTAGCTCCATCTCTGTCCCACACTGAAGTAAGATTACAATAATACTGCGTTAAGAGGTGGTGGTCTAGCTCCTGGATTAGGAATGTTCTTCAAAAATCCTTCGGAATATGAAAGAATTCGTGTTACGCAATTGTGGTTTTGGACCCATCTTAGCCGAACTGAACGGAAAAGAAAGAAAGAAACCAAATACGTTTGTTTGAGGTAAACATGACGCAAAGAAAGAACACAAACACAAAAAAGAAATCAGTTGGGAGAAAATATGCGGTACATCCATGCAAAACGGCCATCGCTCAGCTTAATGCTGCAACCCTATGTGAGACAGAGCCCTATCGCTGGTTTTCAGTTGACGTGATTACGTCAACGCCGGCGGAAAATGCCATAACAGACAGACCTAGCTAGTATCTAGCTACCTACTTAGGTACGCTTGGTGAAAAGATTGGTGACCACAGTTTATCTCAGAGAAGGGCGATATCTAATCTTTCGGGCAAAGTCCTTTACAGGACCAACACAGAAGTATCTACTGCATCCTAACTGTCAAAGCCAAATTGTTCTTCGAATGCAATTTCTGTTGCGGTAACTGCACCCGTATAAGAGAAGACTACTGCAAATTCTCATTTCTTTATCTTCTTATTATATAAAAAATCGTGTCAGTATGTTCATACACGGTAATCTCCGAAACCGCCCAACTGATTACAATGAAATTTTGTGAATGTGGTTGGTTCCAGCTTGAAAAATAGGATAGTTTTGGTGGCGCTCCATGCGAAGCAGAGGCGGGTCGCTATGCTGCGAATTGCGAAAGAGAATTCTACCGCTGCATACAATTATGTTCGCATAACTTGACAAAATGTAGGGAACAGCTGATTTTTTTCGCAATTTTAGGGTTAGCCCTATAGTAAAAGTTTTTACCCTTATTGTGACCCCTTTTCAGATCCAACACAATTTAAATTACACCTTGTATTATTATTACTTATATTTGTTGTCTTCTTCATCTTCGTGTTGCTGGGACGTCTATATTTCATATCTTGTTGGCCCAGAACTACGCCACTTCCACAGCGTCGTCGGTGGTAGCGTTGAGGTCAATTTTACTGCATGGTACACCTCGACGGAACAGCAGCAGGGTGTGGATGTGGAGCTATGTCACAAACTATTGTCCACCTATTCTATACTCTGTGTCCCAAAACATATCTGTCATCAATGTCAAGGAATTTGATTGGCTGACTGAATCACAAGCCAATGAAGAGATTTGACATTAGATTAAGTACAAGTACCTTTTCACGAACATTTAGATACCGGGTGGTAGTCCTTTATACAAGGTGGAGACAACAATAGGACAATAAATGAAAATGCGTATGTCTAATGATGTTCCCAGTCTGCTTACAAAATTTTTATCAATTATATCCAATAGTTTAGTCATTATAGCTAGTCAAATATTGGCAAAACCCATAGTCGGCGCATCACTGCTATTTAATTTGTTTGAAAAATTATTTCGTCAGGCACTAGTTGTCTGGCATTTTTGCTGAACTGGGCCTTTTTGGCGCAGTCGTGAGCCACACATTCCTGTTAATTTCTAACATCGCACTTTACACTTTTTATTTCATTTAGATTTTTTTTTATCTATTGTATATTATATTGTGTGCCTTTTAGTCTGTGCTAAATAAATGTCTTTTCTTTCTTTTTTTTAATTTCGGTGTTAGGATTTATTTGGTAGTTCCAAAATACTCCTATGCATATTAGTATAGCCAGTGTTTTCATTTATTGTAGTATTGTTGTCTCCACATTGTATAGTTCTACTAATATAATACTGTATACTCTCTAAGTTCTAAAGTTCATCCAGTAATTACATCCCATTCAAAAAGATCGTTACGACAATAGTTCCGAACTTTTAGTTTTGGACGCACAAATGTAAGTTTGCACTAAAAGCATTGTTGGGGTAGTCTCGTAGGGATACAGGTAAAGTATAATTGTGCCTACTTTCCAGCTGTGGTGTGGGACACGTCTTAAGAGGTCGGAGGGATCAACGCAGAAAATTTTTTACTCAGCCTTACTAAGGGCAAACTCAAAAAAAATGTTGTAATAAACCTATGTTTGTTGCCCTAATTGCTTAAAACTAAACGTTGCTTAAAGTTACGTTACGATATTGCTTCAGCTTAACCATACATTTTTTGACGTTTGAACCTGTCTAATATTTAAGCGTGGGGATTGGCACATGAAAAGAGAGGCTCAGCAGTGGGTGAAAACGGGCTGTGGATGATGATGATGAAACTTTAAGGAACGTTTTTATTAATGGTTCCTAGTCTTTAGCGTAACATCACGCCTATACTTTCCGACATCGTAGGTAGAGGTGTGTTAATTACTAACACCCTCATTTTGCCAGAAGTTCCATGTCATAGGAGGTGAAGGCGAGCCTGTCCGGACATGAGGCTGATTTTAAAACGCGCCGTCGACTCGGGCCTGGTCCTTACCGGACGGCGAGCTACCCATTGCTCGCCGTCCGCAAGCCCGCGCCTACGGTGGCCGGGAATCGGCTGCCAATTCCCGACGCCCAGGGCGTCTCCTTGCGGCGACTAGGGGTGTGAGGGCGCAAAGCTTGCCTCTCCCTCACGCGTTCCGCCTCCTCCTTGGAGGTGATGGCTTCCCATGTACTCTCGCTCCGTACCATAGCCTGGACCAGGGACGGACGCCAGAGATCGCCACTGCCGATCGCTTCAGCACAGTATTGGTACCTTCCTTTTCCCCGCGCCGTCTCGAACCAACCCTCATCGTACGCGTCCAAGTAATCTCGCCAATTCTTTCTGGGCCGGCCTCGACGACGCCTTCCATCTTCAGGAACACATTGCGAGTAGACTTTTGCCCAGCGGTCATTGTGCATGCAAACGTGACCTGCCCAATCCCATTTGAGCCTCGCAGCTTTTTTCCTACGTCTATTATGCTCGTTACGGAGCGCAGCGTGGTATTCCGTATTCGAGCTGCTACAGAAACGTTTTATCAAAATAGTTATTTCCATTTCTCCCAAGCTAAAACAGTAGGTACTTTCCGCTTTGCGCTCCTACCTTGCGCTTTTATTATACAAACAATGAAAAGGTAGAAACGGACCTATTCAGAACAACGATGATAGTGGGTCACTACTTGCAAGCCTGTGGCATCCATATTAATTTGTATCAGTATAAAGATTTATCTACTTAAGGCATGTACAGTGACGGGCATGCATACATTACACTTGTCGATGTGCGCCTAAAGTATTGATAGATATTTTATGGTATTATGAAGTAGATTTTTTAGAGTGCGAAAAATACTCGTGTAGTACTCGTGACTGTACCTCTTGTTTAATTGTTTCAATAGCTTGATATTGAAATAAACAGGCATCGCGGGGTTTAAAAAACGATTTAGAAAAAAAAACAGGCAATAAATACAAATGCTCGTAAACGTCCGTTTTTCCACCGGAATTACAAATAATGTATTGTACAGTATTGTTTTATAATCAAAGGAACCGATTCACAACTATGTGATGAACAGTTATCTTAATGTTTCTAATTTGTTCGAATTATAATGTGAGCTAGCCTTTCTTACCTATATTTAATCTTACTTATCATTATCACATCATCCTACAGCAGCCTGCAGTCCACTGCTGGACATAGGCCTCTCCAATTGCAATTGCCATTCGGTTGGTTCGTTTCTTGGCAACCCTCATCCAGCTGCTGCCAGCCACCCTGCGAAGCGTCTTACCTTACGTTTGCCGATTCGCGGTCTCCACTCGAGAGCACGTCGACCCTAACGGTCATCAATTCTACGGCTAATATGGCCGGCCCATTGCCACTTCAACTTACTTATTCTATGAACTATGTCGACAACTTACTTAGGCAAGGTATTAATGTGGCACAAGTATAGGTTGATAGGTTTAAATAAGCACCTACGCTAATGACAGCTTCTAATTAATCAATTCTCATTTATCTGTTACTTACTTCCGAGTTCGTGAGGACCATTTCCGTTTATGTTTTTTTTTTATGATTCACGAGGTAATTTTACAGACTGAATGAGCTCTGAAAACAGCCGAGGAATTCGGAAACAAACACGTGATTGAAACTGAAAACAGCTCTAAACTAGGTATCCGAGATCAGATGTCACTAACGGCTGAACCTAATAACCTATCTATCACCAGTTTAGGCATACTGGAGATAGAAAAACCTATCTATTTATGGTCGTTAACAAACGGCCCAATAATCTATAAGAGATTATGGAATCTTAGCGGCCTAACATAAGGACAGATATAATTATACTGTTTACCATCAATAGCGATCTGTCTTTTGCTGAAAATAGGTTATTGGGTTCGGCTGTAAGTCTTTACGTGTCGTTTGTACCCCATAGGTGCAAAGTCATTTGTTTACTAATTTTGTCTGTAATTACGACATGTGAAGGGTTAATTGGATAGGGACAAATACTTAGCATTGTCCTGTAACTGGGTCACTGAAGCAATGGGTGCCTCTTATACATAGAAGGTTTTTAAGACAAAACGTGCTTTTCAGCGCGACAATTTTTACGAAATTGTATGTTCGTACTTTAGTCGGTATTAAGGTTAATCTTTAAACTGCACTTATAGTAAGTACATTAGGTTAGATAGGATTCGATTAGAACCATAATTTATCAATTGTATTTCTTCTATTATGATCTTGGTTTTAATTTAGAGTCAAGGCAATTTAGTATTAGGGCAAGTATTTTTAATTATCGAAAATCGTAGTTTAAGGTAAAGTATTTAAGTTAAAAAAAGATCTGCATAGAATAGGTCTTTTGTTGTTGAGAATTTTTGATTATCTGTAGTATACAGGGTGTAAGGGACAGCCCTCCGCAGACTGATGGGGTGACTTCAATATATCATACTAAGACGACCGGTATACGAAATTATTTCAGGAACGTTATGGGAATCCAATAAACCTGATTTGTTTTATTACCTCACACGCAATGTATCGTTACCATGGCCAAACGCGCGTAGCGAACGGTAGCGCAGCGAGCTTTCGGCCGCCGAGTATTTCAACATCCATTGCTGATTTTTTGGTTTTAGTTGTTTTATTTACATAAATGGAGTGCTGCATACAGATAATATAATTTAACATTAAAATAAAGGAATAGTAACTGAAAATACGATTAGAAAAATGTAAATTTTCATGAGAATATTTCCGGTGGAATATGATTCAAAATAAGCAGCTGAATGCACCCTGTTAATTTGCGGAGGGCTGTCCCTTACACCCTGTATTTAGTATCAGCATTGCACCCGTGCGAAGCCGGGGCGGGTCGCTAGTCTTCTATAATTATAAATAATGCTGTTCGTTGTTCGACTGTTCCGAAAACAGCTGATCCTATTTGTTTTTTTTTATGTTCGTAATAGTTCGAATAAGGATTTTATGTTAGGTAACAAAAATTGGAGGAAAGCACGAGTCGTGGGTTCGAACCCAGGCAGGCACTTTACTTTGTGTACTTAATTTCATCAACACTGCTCTCAAAACGGTGAAGGAAAACATCGCGAGGAAACCGGCATGTCCTAGAACCAAAAATTCGAAGACATTTGACATCCACCAACCCGCACTGGGCCCACGTGATCGATTACGGCTCACTCCCTCTCGAAGAGAGGAGTCCTATCGACGGCGAACTGCCAATACCTCCTAACTGACATTTTTCGAGCAATTGAGAAATTTGATTTTGAAACATGCGAATAACGCCTTTAAATTCAAAACGATAAAAAAGTGAATTTCTCGAAAAATGTCAGTTGGGAGGTATTGGCAGTTCGCCGTCGCTATGTCCCAGCAGTGAGAACATTGTAAGCTGATTAGGAATGATAAAAAGAAAAATTGGAAACGTTACCCTGAAAAACTGAAAGTGGTTCTTTCTATGGGTTTCGGAAAGGACTAAACGTAGTCCTAACGTCGTAATTTGTTGTTAAATTACTAGCTTATCCGTAACGAAGGATAAGCTTGTAATTTAACAACAAATTTACAGTCATTACTAAGTACTAACATTCCAGTCTCAAGGCAGCGATTGAATGTTAGCTCTGAACTAAGTAGATGTTATGAAAATATCCATTGACAATCCATCTGTCGTCCTCCAACTTAGAGTACCTACACGATGTATGAACATTGAACATGTACAAATTCAAGCACCTGCCCAGATTATTTTATAATATTATGTCTTGCGACATAAACGCATAAAGTAAAGGTATAATGTTCATATGACCATTCGAACCAATTTCTAAATCATCTTGAATAACATGTACCTTGCTGTGAAAATGGCGACGGACACTATTGGAAGGTACCATCCATAAAATGGTTACATAGATTTTCGATATGAGATTCCGCTTCTTCCGAATATAATATTAAAATTTTAATGTCCCCATCATAATAGTCAGCAAGCAAGAATTTTAGGAATTGTACAGGAGCCTCGATGTCTGCAAAATTGTTAGGACATATATCTTTCTAATTAAAGCGTCTTTATTCCTTTTTCGATAAATTGTTGTTCTTTTATTTTGAAAACCGGGTATTGGCCTATTGGACGCAAGGTCTACCCTTTTCAGTTTAATAATGTATTTAATAAAGAGTAGTATTTAAACGCAAATCAAAAAAAAAAAAAAATTTTTGTATCCAAAAATAATCCGAATTCCTATCAAAATTACTGATTGCACAGCAAAATACTCAACTCACAATGTAACTAAATAAGCAACAATTTAAAGCTTTTTATGAATGCTTAGCTCTATGACTAACGCACATTAAACCTATTACCATGCTTGAGAAAAACAAATTATTGTAACTTACCTTTCGTGCCCTTCGCTTGCTCTTGGATTCTATGTCGACGGAGCCCCTCTTCGCGGGACTCCTATTTCTGTGTAAAGGGTTTAAAGTAACCTAAACAAACCTAAGCTCGGAGTTAATATTAGTCGCCATGTCATTTTGCTATGAGTGTGACTATTATGTATGAGTACGCTCTGGTTAATTTGCTGTGCAGTCAGTATTTATTCTATGATTGTCGTATTTTTGTACTAGAAATAAATTGATAGATGATTATTTATTTGATGTGCAATTAATAATATCCCTTTATTAAACACTTTAAGAGCCAGTTTATTCGGGCATTTAAATAATTTCTATGTTTGTGAGTTTTATACAGATTTGTTTCCTTCAAAGAAACTGCTAAAGGAACTAGTGAGCACAAAGGCAAATTTGATTATTTGAATACTCAAACCAGAAATTTTTCAGCTGACAATTAAGGTAATTTGTGTACTTAAGTATCAAAACCCTAACTCGGTATTGAACTGTGAATGCGGTCAAATTTTAAATTGCTCCGTAAGTATGTTTGTTTTTTTTTCAAATCAAGGTAAGACTAAAAACAATAGGAGAACACGAAACTGCCATAGTTTGAAAGTAACTTCGAATGTGTTAAGGCAAACAGAAATCTCAATGCGTTCTAACCACCTTGCATTTCAATAAAGGTCAGCAATAACCTATTTAGTTAATCAATTAAATAATAATAAGTGCTCACTTACCTGCGTTGTTTGAAACAAAACAAAACTGACAAATTAAAATTGGAATTTTGCTCGCCGACAAAGAAACACACGTCATTCACTTTTTTGACAAAATGGCCGACGCATATTCGATTCTAGCATGTGATTGGCTCGTTATAGCCTGAGTTTTGACAATTTACAATTACCAATTAATACCAAATTTTACTGTTAGAAAAATGAACAACAAAAATGAACAAAATAATGGTCATTATTTCTAACCAAAATTTTTATATTTTAAATAAATTAAGATAAAATGAATTTTACAGACACCAATAGCAATTAATAACGTCTTGGCAAAAAGTTCACCAATAATTAAATACTGTTGCTAATATATTTATTCAGATGATTTTTGTAACGCACCTCGTGAAGAGGACAAATTATTTTGTATGGAGAATATTCGAGTTGGATGATAAAAAAGGGAATATGATTCGTTTATTATTGGCAATGAATATATAAATATGTATAATAAGCTTGAAAATATATATCAAAGTACTAACAAGTACTCTTTACGTAGTAAAAATAATTTTATCATAAAATATCTTGTGTGGGCAAATTTTGCTATCAAAATGGTCATTTTAAATGATTTTCACCCAGTAACCTAATTTCAGTAAAATACAGATCGCTATTGATGGTAGACAGTATAATTATATCTGTCCTTATGTTAGATCGGTAAGATTCCATAATCTATAATAGATTATTGGGACGTTAAAACCATAGATAGATAGGTTTTTCTACCTCCAGTATGCCTAAACTGGTGATAGATAGGTTATTGGGTTCGGTAGTAAGTACCATGGGAAAAACGAACATCTATACACGGTAAGGACTATTCTTGCTTGCAGCGCTCGACCGCTATAGTAACGCTTGCTAACAGATGAGGTCATTGTGTGCACGGGATTTTGTTTTCAAATTGGTCAGATGTAAGTTTTCTTGATAGTATACACGTCCTTTTGAAGGAAAAAGTATAAAGAAACATCGCCATTCCTCCCAAGTGTCTAGATTTCATAAATAATAGTGTGTTATATTTTAATAAAAGACTATTTATCTCTCATTCTTGTGTAGACACTATTTGTGGTAGAAATACGGTGCTGTTATGCGGTGATTTTTCACTGGTCAGAGGACAATAGGAGGTGGACAAAGCAATGGGGGATAGTTACTTAAAACATTTTGCACAAGGATAGTAGGTAAGTACAGTCGCTTACCTACTACCCTCGTGCAAAATGTTTTTCATTATCAGATCATCAGTGTTTTATTGCTTCCTTGAACAAATAGTTATGAAAATAGTGAAATTTTTTGATGCCCAAAGCTCATGGTAAATAGTCACAGCCTATGGACATCCGCGATAACAGAAGCATAGCAAGTACGTTGCCAGCGAAGACATAACATATCATCACGCCTTGATTCCCCGAAGGGTTGGGCAGAGGTGTACAGTCACGAGCACTAATATGTATACACTGAGCAACTTTAAAAAGTCATTTTCTCCGACTGTATTAATTGTAATTTTATTTTTTTTTTATTTTACTATTTATGTTCACACAATAAAACATTATACAGTTAGGACATTATGATCATTTTTTTTTCGTGCGAGAATTGATTACTTTATTATCTTTTAATTAATAACTTATAACTAATTAATGATCATTGAGTACAAAGGTACTGCTTATTTCTTAAGAATTTTTTTCCAGCGGACCTGCGAAAGGAGAAATTAAAAAAGATTTCTTTTTTTAATGAGATTAGTAGACAATAGTGTGTGAGAACAAGAAGAGAAGAATATGATTTGTGACATCTTAAACTAAAATATTTTTTATGTTGCTACGAACATAGTATTTTGAAACCCATACATTTATGAAAGAGGCCTTATCTCAAAGTTGCAATCGTAATTCCACGAGAAAATAGCTTTTGAATTGTGCTAAAGTGTATACATATTAGTGCTCGTGACTGTACTTAAAGGTGTACTTTAAGTCCACATTTCGCCAGTTATGTTTAAGTCCCATGTAATAGAGGGGCGAGCTTATTGCCATCAACCGGGCAAAAATCCAGACTCCGGACTGCCACTGAGAAGTTCCAGATTGGAAAACCCAATAACACTTTACCCGACCTGGGAGTTGAACCCAGGACCTAGCAACGGGGCTTAGCAAGTTGACTAATAATTTTCAACTAAATTTCAATTGGCTTAACAATTAATTTCCTTGACTGTAAATAACAGGCGATGAGTGAGCGTAATACCCGTGCCGTGGAAGCTTTCCAAACAAATAAACGATGCAAGCAGACGAAGAGTGAACAGTGGTGTAAATGGGAACAAAACGTGTTAAAAACGCCCCAGCTGCCGCCGACCGTCGCTGTCCGTCGTGTCGCCGTCAGCATAGGAGATACGCCACCTCGCCTCGTCCACATTTTGAAGAGCTTTTAATTAATTTAACTATTACGTATTTCATGCTTAAAAGTGGTAGGTACAGTCAAGTCTTTTATATATTCATCAGTTTTTTTAAACACAACACCTTTTGAAGCTGCGGCACTGATCAGACTTTTGCATACACTACTATATTATTAAACTGGCAGTGCCCCGCGGTTTCACCCGCATACTGCCGCGCTAGCGATATCAGCAGTAAGTCCAATTTTGGACAAAATGAGATAAAAATTGATCCCGAATCAGCGCAATGAGCTTTACCAGATGTGCTCACACCTGTTTTTATAGCTTATCGGGAACCCTTAAATTTTGTTAATCATAAAGGCAGTAAGTCCATTATATGAGAAATCTTCCTTAACATAAAAGCAGTAAGTATAGTTACCCCGGGTTTTCAAGTAAAGCTCTATCATTTAGGTTTTACTTTTACCTAAGTTATATGTAGTAACTGTGTATACTGTCGATATATTAAATAAAACATGTTTTTTATTTTGCCTTAGTCACCTAGGATATCGGCAGTAACTAAATATACTGTGGATATAATAAGTAGAGTTTGTTTTTACTAGTCCTTAATTGCTTAGAATATCGGCAGTAACTAAACATACTGTGGATATAATAAGTAAGGTATGTTTTTTATTCTGCCTTAAATACTTAGAATATCTGCAGTAACTCAACATACTGTGGTTATATTAAGCGATGTCTACTTCATATTCGGTATTGGTCACTTTCACTGTAGGCTGTAACTATAATAAAAAAATATGTGATTGAATTTGAGAGTTCCATTTACTTAAAAAGTATCAGCTTTTTAACTCGACATACCATTGTCGCTGGTACTCGTATAACGCAAGATTAAACGATTTAAATTTATGAGTTATTTTACCTACCTACTACATTGTGATGGTGTGCTAGGGGAGAGGCGCGGGCGCGGTGTCACACATAGTGAAATTATTAGTGTCGTTCGCGATCATAGGAGTATTAGTGTTCTGTGTTCGCGATCGCGCGCAAGGAGGTTGTGCAGTCCCGTGATCGCATCGCGCTCCGTGTTGTTTGGCGCCATAACCCACGTAAGTAGATAATAACAAAAAGTGTGATTTAAGTAAACGCGTTAGCCTATATTGTAATCTATGCATTAACGTAGACGTGCTTAATATGTAGTGTGTTTAAACACTTGCAGTGACTTTATCGAAGTATCCCTGAACTGCTTTATTATAAGATTTAACTTCACATCTACCTATTTTTCGTTCATAGCTATAAGATCATAGCTCATAGCACAGCATAAACTTGAACATCCATTAAAGACAAACTTTAGTTTGTCTTCGAAACTACAGTTAGTCTAGATAGGTGAAGCTATTACCTATTTTGTTATTTCATGATACCAAGAAAAAAGGTCTTGTTATTTTATTTCTTACATTATGTTTGATTTTTTTATTCTAGTAATTTAACTTTAGTTTGATCTCAAATTGTGAACGTAGAAAGGCTGATATTTTTTGTTTGTTACTTTGAAATATGGCTAAACTTGTCAATTTTATATATTATATTAAGTTTTTTTGTAATAATATACGGGAGTAGAATAAAGCCCAATAAGAATTTATAATTGTTGTTTAGGACTTTGAAAGTAAGAAAGTAAGACTGATTTTTTGGATAATAGTTTATTTTCATAGAATTGTATTGTTCTGAGATTATTTTACCAAGTAAACTTGGTATTATTGTAACAAGAAGTTTTTCGTTATAATATAATAATATCTAGGTAACTTAAGTAAAAACATATTAATAAACAGCAACATTTTTTATATATCACTTTGTTTTTATTCCTAAGCTAGAACCTAAACCTAGTATGAGTTGCTTATAATAAAAGCAGTAACTTACTACTTACTGCTATTATTCTAAGCAATCCATATTTCAGTTGCGTCAACTAACACTAGATATAAAAGGATTTTCGTCATTTAAAACTATCCTAATATATATACAATTTTATTAAATAAAGAATATAAAAGTGTTTTATTTAGGCTACACGTTTCAATCATCACAATTAATATAGCTTAAAAAAAGAAGTCCGCAAAAACAAAATTGGAACAAAAACTTTGCGCGCCAATTACTCAAAACTACGCGAAACATACTTACTGCTCTTATCACTAGCGCGGCAGCATAAGTCTCGATCCCGTGGGGATATCGAGATAAAAAGTATTATACGTGTTAATCTAGGTTGCTGGATTGTGTGAGGAATGATATGAAAGAGAAGGGAGTGAATGACAGCGTGACTTTTGACAGGGGAAAGTGGAAAGAGAAAACGTGTTGCGCCGACCCCAAGTAACATGGGACAAGGGCAGGAAGATGATGATGTGTTAATCTAGGTTATAAACTATATGTGTGCCAAATTTCATCCAAATCCGTTCAGGAGTTTTTGCGTGAAAGAGTAACAAACATCTATCCATCCTCACAAACTTTTGCGTTTATAATATTATATTAGTAGGATACGGATATCTATGGTAGAATAGGACAGTAGAATTACTTGATAACAAAGATCAAAATATCGTTATATCATATTATATTAGTCTATACCATCCACCATTAACCAATGTCGACTTGACATCAACCTTTTTTAAATGGCCTGGCCATTTAATTATTTGTTTTATGTCAGAGTCGCATTTTTAATTTGGTCTGACATGTAAAGAAGATAGCTGAATGTTAGGCATTGTTCAGACCAAACGTATTGTCGGCCGCTGACTGTGAGCGCGCGCAGTTTATTGCTTTTCCATATATATTTAACTTCTCGTTCACACCGAATCGACTACACGCTATTACGTAGTGCGTTGTCACATTGAGGCTGACAGTGAGCATACTCACAGTCGGCGGCGTACAATACGTTTGGTGTCAACGATGCCTTATTGTGCAGAATTGACATTATGACGCAATATTTAGAGTGCGCGCAAGATAAGTCAGCGCGTGGCTGAAATCGGAACTAATCGTATGCCGCCGTCTTGTCGTTTATGTAAGGTCATTAAGGTTTAATCATTTCAGGTCTTATATTTCTGTCATCTAGGACCACGTTTCCACGAGCTAGAAATCTTGATAAACATAATATTGTAAGATACAGGTTACAGGCAACATGAAGCACGCCACCAGTCGCGCGCAGACTTATCTTGCGCGCACTCTAATGCTGAGTCGGTAAAGCAAATTTTATCGTGCAATCAGCAGAGAAATACAGCCCTTAAGGTGACGAATATTTTTGGATGCGACTGTACTTGATGCCAGAACGCATTTTGTGCCAGTCACATATGCACTTTTTATTTTTGATTGTCAGGTTTATAAATGGTAGGTTATCGATTACTAATTTAAAAAAAAAATCGATACGTAAGATCACATCACTCAGATGAGAAAGTATCGAGTATAACGCAGAGGTGCACTCTGATATCGACATCGACAGATGCAAGATACTCATCGCGTCGCATCCTATCGATACGTCCGAACGATTTGAATTGCAGAATACGAGCACTCGATTTGGTTTCAACGAAGATGTAAAATTAGTATTTCTAGATTTATATGTTTGTTAATTACATGGCTATATACAGGGTGTTTGGAAGGTGGGTGCAAAGCCTTAAAGGGGAGTTAATACAGACCATCTAGAACATTTTGAGCCATATTTGTCCTAACCAAAGTCTGATATTTATTTTTTTAGAGAACTTTTACGATTTTGGTACCAAAATCCCAAAATTTTCCAATTAAGGCCTAATAACGCAAAGATTGAGTGAAAATTTCTATTTTTTTTAATTTACTTTATTGGCCTAATGTGTGTTTAATGGTATGAAATCATTTCGAAGCACCGTATTTACTAAAAAAATAACTTTCAGACTATTTAAAATAAAAAGAAAAAAAATTAAAGAAAAAAAATGGATTTTAATTGACATTTAAAAAATAAATAAAATAGCTACTGGTGTTCAAATAATTTTAAAAACATGCTGAGTTATTGCTCTTTTTTTTAAGGTATCATTTACTTAGATAGCTTTACAATTTTTGAAGTTAGGGTGCCTGGACCAATTAAGGGTAAGAAATTTCAAATTTCAATAAAATTAAAATCAACCTGATTTTTCCTCAAATAACTTTAAACTAAAGTCTAAAGTGGTTATTTTTTAGACGCACTTAAAAAAAGTCGGCCTTACAAAACGAAACAAAGGCTGCCGTGGTGGCCGGCGGACCGGGCGGCGTACGATAACAAAGGGCTCTTGATTCTTTTGTTATGATAAAGACAACTTTAGGTCTTATTGCCGAGGATGTAAAGATGCTTTTTGAGTTTATAAATTCGTTAGTACCTGAGATGGACCCGACCCGTCGCTTCGGTGATGTCATCTTTTCTCTCTCTTCCTTCACTGCTCTGCCCTTGCGCGTTGCGAGTAGACGTTTGATTCACCGTACTCAGTCGTAGCTTAATGCTCCTGCGCGTGTTGATTATTAATTTTGGAATTACTTGTATTGCGTTTGTGATTTACCGTGTTCAGTTGTAGCTTTACGCTCCTGCACGTGTTATTTCGGACTATTGAACTAATTGACATTTTAATTGAGTGTATGTACGATTGCCATGGCTGCATTTACATCTCAGGAACAAGCGGATATCGTTTTTATGTATGGCAGAGCTGATGGTAACGGAGCTTTGGCACGACGTTTGTACCAAGAACGTTACCCGAACCGCAGGTAAAGTAACTTCTAATACTAACATTATTACTTCAATTGCCATGTTGATTTGTAACTGACGTTACTAATAAACAATTTCATTTCAGGCTACCTAATGTTCGAGTTTTTTACAACACGTATCGCAGACTTTCGGAATCTGGCATCCATCATGCAGTACCCGGAGTGAATCCAGGAAGACATGACCCCGACGTTGAAGAACAAATACTTGCAGCCTTTGAAGCGGATCCTACAACCAGCGTCAGAACTGTGGCGAGAAACTTAAACCTTTCAATATGGAAAGTGTGGAGTACCATGCATCGGGAACATAAATATCCGTTTCACGGTAGAGGCGTGCAAGGCTTGGTAGAAACCGATCCTGGGAGAAGGATGGAGTTCTGCCGATTTATGCTCAATAGCGACATTGACGACAGATGGTTTCTAAAATCTATCCTCTGGACTGATGAGTCCAAATTTTCTAGAGAAGGAATCACGAATTTCCATAATTTACATGAATGGGCTGACAAGGACAACAATCCGCATTGGAAAAAACAGGTATACAAATTAATGTTTATTAATTTAAGTCCAGATGTTCAACACATCTTCAAAGAACACTTTAATTAGAATTAATTTTTGTTTCAGGTGTCTTTCCAAGCAAAATTCTCCGTTAATGTATGGGCTGGAGTAATTGGACGGACGTTGATTGGGCCCCACATTTTACCAGATAATTTAAACGGTGAAAATTATCTGAATTTTCTACAAAACGATCTCCCAACACTCCTGGATGATGGGGAAGTACCCATTTTAAATACGGACAGGCCAATAATTTTCCAACAAGATGGATGTCCATCTCATTGGACATTGATTGTCAGAGAACATCTTGATAACTGTTTTCCAGGCAGCTGGATAGGTAGAGATGGGCCCATTCCTTGGCCCGCGCGATCGCCCGACCTGACGCCGTTAGATTTTTTTGTCTGGGGACGGGCAAAGGAGCTCGTATACACAACTGAGATTTCAACAAGAGAAGAACTAATTCAAAGAATAGAAGCAGCTTTCAGAACAATGAAAGAAGAAATGCAGCTTAAAATCACCACGACAGAAGTTAGAAATCGCTGTCGTAAATGTATACGCTGTGGCGAAAGCCATTTTGAACATCAAAATTGAAAAATCAAATCAAAAACTGTCTTTTTTTTTTACTCCTTAAAATCGACTTTAACTGGTTCAGGCACCCTAACTTCAAAAATTGTAAAGCTATCTAAGTAAATGATACCTTAAAAAAAAGAGCAATAACTCAGCATGTTTTTAAAATTATTTGAACACCAGTAGCTATTTTATTTATTTTTTAAATGTCAATTAAAATCCATTTTTTTTCTTTAATTTTTTTTTCTTTTTATTTTAAATAGTCTGAAAGTTATTTTTTTAGTAAATACGGTGCTTCGAAATGATTTCATACCGTTAAACACACATTAGGCCAATAAAGTAAATTAAAAAAAATAGAAATTTTCACTCAATCTTTGCGTTATTAGGCCTTAATTGGAAAATTTTGGGATTTTGGTACCAAAATCGTAAAAGTTCTCTAAAAAAATAAATATCAGACTTTGGTTAGGACAAATATGGCTCAAAATGTTCTAGATGGTCTGTATTAACTCCCCTTTAAGGCTTTGCACCCACCTTCCAAACACCCTGTTGAAATGAAATGCTGGAGCTAGACCACCACCTCTTAAAGCAGTATTATTGTAATCTTACTTGAGTGTGGGAAAGAGATGGAGCTAGACGTCTTGTATACACACTGAAGTAACATTAAAATAATACTGCTTTAAGAGGTGGTGGTTAGCCCCCTGTTTGTTGGTAAGCGCGTCAATTGAGAACGGCTGAACCGAATTGGCTATTTTTTGTTTTAAAGTGTTCGTTGTTCGAATTAGGTTTATACGGTAAGAAAAATTGGAAAAGTTGTCGGGAAAATTGTTGCATCTTTTATGGGAATTTGCATGAAATATTGAAATTTGGCCAGGGCAACGTCTGTCGGGTCAGCTAGTAAGTAATAAAATGAAGAACATATCCCTATGACCATTGACCGGTCAATTGAAGGTCCATGTAGGAACATACAAGAAAGAAAGAAAATATGTTTATTCCTGCCCAAATAAGACAAGCATCTATGAGCAATATAGGGTGTCTCAGTAATAGTGCACTTTTTAAAATTGGAATATTTTTTTTTTCATGCAAGTGGCAACTCTGAAATTTGACAGCTGTCACCTCTGTTTATTCCGATTATTAAAAATGGAGCGCTTTTCGAAAGAACAACGCGTTATAATTGTGAAAACTCATTACAACGGTGAACGGCATTCGTTACAGGAATATGATAACGGACTTCTTGTGGCCTCAACTGGACGGCATGAATCTGGACAACATGTGGTTTCAGCAGGACGGCGCAACCTGCCACACCGCGCATGAAACAATCGACTTATTGCAGCAACGATTTCCAGAACACATTATCTCACGAAATTCTGATGTCAACTGGCCACCAAGATCGTGCGATTTAACGCCGTGCGATTTTTTTCTTCGGGGCTTTGTGAAATCTCGGGTTTATGCGAATAAACCCGAAACAATTCCTGAGCTCAAATCGGAAATTCAACGCGTCATCGGTGAGATACAGCCACATCTCTGTGCAAAAGTCATGGAAAATTTCATGAAAATAGTAATGGCCTGTCATCGGAGCCATGGGGGTCATTTGCCGGATATTTTATTCCATACTTAATCGGAACATGTCTTCTTTATAATACAATAAAAATATCACAACTCTGTCATAAAATACTAGTTTTTATTTTAAAATGAAAAAGTGCACTCTTACTGAGACACCCTTTATAAAGAGTTAAAGCGACATCAATAGGTTCATAAGGAGCTATACATATTTTAAAGTATTATCTTACCAATCTTATTAAACACAATGGCTTTTTCAATTTCATAGAATGAGTGCGCTCAAAGTTTACCACGTTTTATACTAAAACTCGTATTTCATAACTCCACGCATCATCACGGAGCCAAAACTTAGTTACCAATCCCATCTCCCTTTTATGACTCCCTCAGAAAAAATGGCCCTTTTCGTACACAAAGACCACGCCCACAGTACTCTAGTCACATCCAGCACGAATTAATCATCTCAGCTAAGAACCACTCGAACAAATTGAATTTTTCACGTGTGCCTGGATTACCTGTGAGTCTAAACGGTGGATGGAATGACTAATACTTGAGTGTAACTAACATTAACTGTAAGAAAATTATAGCTTTTAAGCTGGATTTTCTATAAATCTTGATTTGGTGTAATGATAGGCAATTTGGTCCCATTGGTAGGGAGTGTGGGTGGTTAAGGCGAAAGCGCCAGGGTAGCCCGCGAAATTCTAATTTCCTTACGTTTTTTTGCATTTTGCAGGTCATTATTATGTTGTATGTTGATTAAAATATGATTCGCGACCGTAACAAATATGTATTTACAGAATTATAATTATTAAAGTCATCAATACGACTCTCCAAGTAATCCTATTACATGACTATTTTATGAAATCTTAACATTTGAGGATTGTACCAATTACTGATACTAATGGTTATAGTTGTGGAAATACATATTTGTTACGGTCACCCAGACACTGAGCTGCAAATTGCAAAAATCGTAAGAAAATTTAAATTTCGCGGGCTACTTTAGCGCTTCCCCATTATGGAATGAAGTGGGCTTGATTTGTGGAAATTGATATAGTTTTATTGGGTCAAGAACAGTCCTAGGAGCAAGAGCAAAAAAACATAGATGATACATGATGTAATGTAGTCGCTGGCTAGAAACAAGTACCAAGTAACACTTTAGTTGTAATACCTTTAAAAATTGCTCGAAAATCTCTGAGGGGCTAAGTAATAACAGCCGCGCGTCTCGATCTTAAGCTACGCTTGCCGCGGTTGGTCTATGAAAGGGTGACCATCTTTACATACCAAGACCCCCGTGCCTCAGAAAGCACGTTAAGCCGTTAGTCCCGGCTGTCATTCGGGGATCTTTGACAGTCGTTACGGTTCGTCAGAAGCCCGAAAGTCTGACAACCAGTCTTACTTAGGTTGTCTAAAACCAGAAGCCGGTCTTACCAAAGGGTATCGTGTTACCCAGTAACTGGGTTGTGGAGGTCAAATTGGCAGTCGCTCCATGTAAAATACTGGTATTCAGCTGCATCCGGTTTGACTGGAAGCCAACCCCAACATAGTTGGGAAAAGGCTAGGCAGATGAGTTTCAAAAATTGCTCGATTTTCTGTGAAACTTATTTATTTAGATACGAACACCAACAGCATTGGTTTACAATAGTATTTAGAAAAGGTATTACAGCTAATGTATACACAAATTATAAATAACATTCAAAAAGAAAGGACAGAAGCTAATGAAACAAAGTTAAGTGAAATTAATCTGCAAAAAACCTTCATAAGATGGCCATAACACAGCAAATTGACAAGACATGCTGGTAGAAATCAAGGAATAATCATTGTAGGTGCGTACGAAAATACTCATCGAATGCATAACTTTCTCCTCTTTTGAAGTCGTTTATAAAAAATCATCGAGTATCCTAATAACCAAACGTGGAAGACAGAGTACTATTGGCATTATGTTAATAAAACAGTACATAACTTGTACCTAAAATATTAAATACCCATATTAAAACCAAACCTAAATCACTATTTTAAAGTTACCCCGAACTAAAAGTACCAGGAGCCCATATGGACGAGTTAGTCGTATCGTTAGCGAGCTCATTTCCTTATCCAGGCGTGTAACCGTCCCGCTCGTAAATACCGGAAAATGAAGAGACGGCCCACATACAAGACCTAACGTATACAAGTAATTGAAATGTGACAGTGGCTATGTAGCGTATTTATAATAGCTTTTTAATACGGCAAATACGAGAAGGGGAAGTTATTATAGTGTACTTTTTGAACAGAAACTTTTACGGGTCGGGCAAAGTGTTATTGGGTTTTTCATTGGCTCAGCCCTATTACACGGGACTTAGGCAATAATGATATTGACTAAACCTACCATTTCGATCGATAATAATACTAATTCTCACTCAGATAAAGATAGATGTAGCATAAGCATAATCAGCCTATAATGTTCCCACTGCTCGGATACATGCCTCCTCTCTGTGAGAGGGAGTGGGCTGTAATCCACCACGCGGGCCCAGTGCGGGTTGGTAGATGTCACATCATGTCTTCGAATGTTTAGTTCTAGTTCACCGTAGATGGAGGTTGAACGGAAAAGATACCATTTACTAAGATTAGATGACGGTTAAATGGTTTCAGTAGCTACATCAAATATGAGTCTACATTTAACTTTTCATTTTACAACTACACTCACCGAAATAAAGCATGATTAAATTGAAAAGCGTAGGTATAATAAAGGTACATTGTTATTATATTCCCATGTGAAAAAGAAACATTAAGGCCTGCCAGACGAACTAATGAATACATGCATTCATTTTAAATCTGAATCAATGCAAAAACAAGTCGACTTTTATTTATTTATTTATGTAAATTGGTTAAAGAAAAACACTTTTATACGTCGTTGATCCTGACACATAGGTAGTAATAAAACTATTTAGGTTAGTACGTAATATATCACGTAATTATATAGTAGTAATATATTCTCTAGCAGTTGACAAAGTCCGTTGCCCGTTGCTAGGAAAACAACTTAAATACATACTTTAAATACAAGTTTCACTGCTTCATTGGTCTAGTTGCATGTGCGACTACAGCTGAGCATGAGGTCGTAGCTTTGACTCCCAGGACAGGCAGTATTCCTTACGTTTTTCCATAAGAATCTTTCAGTAGGAACCCGAATTTAGGATGTTTACCTTGTTAATGGAAATACGCTCATCATTTTAGCCAAAAGACGTTCACATAGGCCTCCCCCAAGCATCGCCACTTCGAGTTCTGTTCTTCTCTCATTCAGCGGATTTCTGTGGCCTTAACCATGTCATCTATCCACCTTGTAGGAGGCCTTCCAACGCTACGTCTTCCTTTCGGCCCATCAGCGTCGGAAATACGCTCACCCCCAATTTTATGGGAATTAAACAGAACTGGCGAAATCACTCCTCTGACTAGCCCTTTGTTTAACAAAGTCATTATGTGATGGTATTTAATGTCAAAGTTTCAATTTATACATCGAAAACCGCACGGCAGTCATGGCTCGTCTGACACCGCCATAACAACATAATTTCACGTCAACAATACATTTCGGTCACGTACACTGCGCTTCATAATTAAAACTTCAGTTCTTTTCAGTTTAACTCTAACTTTAACACGTTTTCACTAGATGTTAACGGTTAAGTTCCTGGAAGTTTCGTTTGGTGTAAGATTTTGATGCTATGATAAAAGTAATGAGTGAGAAAAACATAGTACTTATGTACAAGGTAGTGTTTAGGTTTGGACAGTTTTTAAACAGTGAACGAATCATCGTGAGCAAACCGAAAATGTTCATGACCATATTGTGACATCCAGCAACTCAAACTGGGCCCGTGTGCTAGATTACGGCCGCTTCCTCTCACAGAGAGGATGCTAGTGTGTCCCAGCAGTGGGAGAGTATTGTGGGCTGAAAATAAAACATAATATAGTCATCATCTCTGTACCTTATTTACACTGATAACCACCGTAGTTGGGTAGTAGGCTTCTCTGAAGACAAATACTATGGAATCTCCAAATTGATAATCATAACAGGACGGTACCTAGCCTCTATCACTGAAGAGTTTCGATATTGGACATCCAATGGATTGCCATATTGCTTTTCATATACTACATGTTACTGGTAGAATATGAAATGGTTTACGTTAACGCTGGTCGAGAATATTTGACAGCACGTCAGTTAAACAGGACTGAAGTCTGAACTTTTATTAAAACGAGGACTTTAAAAAAATTACTCCTTGATCTGCCGAGTGATAGATCTCCGGGTCGGGCGTTAGTACGTTTTTCCACAAGAAATATCTAAAAAACAGCCATTGTAGCAGCAGGATTTGTGCCAGGTTGATGAGGCTCGCTCTCTATTAAATGGGACCTAAACACATCTGGCGAAATTATTACCAGTGTACCTACGTATTAACCTAAATATTTTTATTAAGTATCAGGATCAACGACGTGTAAAAGTGTTTTTTTTTTTAACAATTTACAGAAATAAATATTATTTTCAACTCAGCACCTCTAACAAGCAGGTTTTGCTGTTTAAAGATAGTGAGCATAATTCGATTCTGCTGCGAGCCTGTGACAAAGTATGTTTTTTTTAATGCCGAGAACAGTGCTGGGTCACAGAATTCAAAAGATTTGAATTTCACTTTGTTCTGTCACTTTGACAAGTGAGATAGAGAAACAAGTCGATTCGAAGTTCGATTTTCAAATTCCGTACATACATACAGGCCCAAAAAGAAATAAACAATAAAACGTTCGGATACACATATAACCGTAAAATTTCAAATCATCTGTTAAGGTTTTAAATGTAATTATTATATTTTTTTTTCTAAATAATCGAATTTTCGAATTTTACTTTTAACCCTCGGCATGCCTGGAGGCAAAAAGTTACACGATATGCCTGGTGGGTCTGTCAGACCCGGATTTTTAACTTGTTATTTGTCTAATAAGTTTTGATAAATAAGTTATTATAATGTGTTAATCATTTTGCTAGGGGTATATATTAGAAATTAAAATTTAAAAAATATTACAAATCAAGAACTATTTAATTATTTTTCTAATTAAACTCAGGCACCGGTTTTTGACAAAAAACTATATTTCGTTTCTCGTCATATATTAGACTTATAACATACTCTTGGAACTATACGCACTTACTATCCTACTACTATGAGTGAGTGCTCCGGACTGATGTAGCGGGTGGGGGGCGTCTAGCGATTCATAACAGCCAGCTATTGAGTGCGGTTAGGCGCGAAATTCAAATTTGAATCAAAAACAACGGTTTATGTGCAGAGGTGGGTCTGACAGACCCTACCAGGCATACCGAGGGTTAAGATTAAATTTTTTGATAGGTTTGTTTTACAAATATACATTTGGTTTAATTTTTTACCATGATGTATTTTTTACGTTTAGGTACCGTCTCGCTGCTGAGGTAAAAAGTTGTAGGTATGTGTTACACGAGACCAAAGTTATTTGCATCTCCTGTCTTTGAATCCACACTCGCTGCAAAAACCAACTTTGCTCTCTTAATAATTTATCTACATTATATCATCAGCAAGGCAAAAAGCTATGCTATAAACTTGACATGTCTTTTGTAAACGAACAATGGCACAAAACTCGCGAGTTATTGCGTCAACTTACAATGTAGCTCCATCTCGTTTTGCCTTTACAACAGGGGTGCTAAACAGTTTTTATTTATACAAAGTAATACCAACAGAGCTCTGAACGACGACTGTTCGGTTATAAGTAAGTTTTAATTGCTACCACGACTGTGTTGGGTACCGGAGTTTATTAATGTGGAAACTCATATTTTGTATGATTTGACTTTACTTTATTGCTTAGCCGTTGGTTCCAGCCATAGATGTACTATATTATATAATATATGGGTCCAGCTGTCATTCGTAGACCTTTGACAGTCGTTACGGGTAGTCAGAAGTCTGAAAGTCTGACAACCAGTCTTATAAAAGATAATCGCAACTGGGTTGTGGAGTTCACATAGGAGGTCGCTCCATGTAAAATACTGGTATTCAGCTGCATCTGGTTAGATTGGAAGTCGACCACAACATGTTTGGGAAAAGGTTAGGCAGATTGATTTTGAATTTATTTTATCGCTTACACACTTTTAGCATTATTAACGTTAGTGTAATACCTAGTAAGAAAAAAAGGCGGCATAAATTTCAATGTTAGGTAAGTATGTTAACAAACAAAAATTTTGTTTAGGCAGTATTTAATATCAATTCCCATGTGCTTAGTAAATTGTAAATCAATATTTAATCCATTAAAAATCCTATAAATCATTTAAAGAGGATCTCAATTTGTGTTCTCCCTTTTTTATCCATTTACCTGTATATCTTTCCAAGAATATTAGACATTATGTATACCCTCTTAGAAACATCAAATAAGTACCTAAGGGTGGACTATTTATTAAATCTAAAGCTACGGTTTGCTAAAAGAGCGGTGATTAAACAATAACGGCTGTCATGACAATCTGTCATTTTCACCAGTATTTGACATTAAGACGCAGATATATGCCAACGGCCTTGAGTGCATAGCTTGCTTGTTCTGTGCTGACCTCACGCAACGCGTCGTACATACGTCCACCCAGTAATAGGACTCGCCCATCAAGGAACGCTGTCCAGATTTAGACCCATTATTAATTTACTAGACATATTCGCTTTAAGTTTTCTTAAAATTCATAAAATAAAATAAAACAAAAGATATTATATGAAAACACGTATACTAAAAGATAAATAATTAAATTATCTTTAAAATGGTGAAGGTTTCATAAAAATACGCTCGATAGTTTTTGCGGGATTCTCAGTTTTTTATCCACGTTAGACATAACTTTACAAAATAATTCTATTATGTACTGGTAATATAAACAAAATCACACACAAATATTGATATGTTAAGTTATTAAGAAAATTCTCTAATTTAACGTATATTTTTTCCAAATCATTAACACTACTCGTTTAGACGTGATCTTCAGTTTAAAATCATTAAAAGTCGGTTATCGTCGCCTTAAGGTATCAAAACACTCTGACAGACGTTATTGTATAATCGTTCAATGCTTTCTTAGGAAACCAAAGCTTTAGTAAACATAATCTTATCCAATAAATTACTCGAAGAAACGATTGCTAGCCTCCCCTAAGCTAAGGTTCCCTTTATTATCCTCAAGTTGTCGATCTATCCAGTATCGAGCTATCTAACACACACGGCTTTCACGTTTATTTGTACCCCTTACACATTTCTACAAATAATGCTAGAACACAGGCGTAATCAATATTAGGCATCAAGTAAAAAAAAATAAGAATAATTTGATTGCATGTCCAACATTTCAAATTCTAAGCCAAAACATCCACGAATTAAATTCACATTCACACATTGGTATTGTTAAGTAAAGTTTTGATAAGAAACAAAATTAAAATCTACGTTTTCTTGAAACACTAACAAAAGCATTTTAAAGTAGTAGTACCTCTACTTACACAAAATTATTTTGAAATATAAACATCGAGTGACTACGTCACAACATTTTAAAACTTACTAACGTAATAATTATATTATATACTAGCTGTGCCCCGTGACTTCATTCGCGTGGGAGTCGTAAGATATACTATGTATACAACGTGTATCTGGATGTACGACATTAAATGAAAACGAGCACAGTACTAATCCATCGAAACATTTTTAAACACGAAGATTAGTATTTAATGGAAAAAAAAACAGTTTTTTAACAAAATAAATAGCAGAATCAAGTGCATAAAAAGTACACACGCTTTATCTACGAAACTTCACTGACCAACGGTGCGGGGCGCGGCGGCGCCAATGTTTACCTATTATTACGGACTCAGATCTACATCATGTTGAAAAATAAGAAAATGAAAAATAATTTCCTGTGGCTAAAGTATTCATTAGATTTGATTGATTTTTTGTATACGGGTAAGGAACACGATTTTCTTTACGTGGTTTAAAGGAATGTCAATCCTGCTGTTACACCTTGTATACAGGACATTTTTTAATCACTATCCAAATTTTCGCAGGGTGTTCAACCTATGAATACGAACAACTTTCACTATGGGACCAACTCTGAAATCACGAAAAAAAATCAGCTGTTTCATACATTTTGGTCGAGTAGGTATTGAACTTTTGTATGAATCAGCTGATTTTTTCTTCGTGATTTCAGAGTTGGTCCCATAGTAAAAGTTGTTCATATTCATGGGTAGAACACCCTGCGAAAATTTGGGTAGTGATTAAAAAATGCCCTGTATACTAAAATAACAGCCATATTTTAATAAAACTCCGTCGTCCCCCGACACGTCGCGTTGCATTCCCCCCCGCGCTATTACTTCGTTTTCGCTTAGTGTTCTTTCTGACTTTCTTTTATTTTTTCTCGGCTCCTAAGGGTTGTAGCGTTATGTTAAATAGCCTATAACTATTCTCGAGAATCGGGCTACCAAAAGCAAAAAGAATTTTTCAAATCCGACCCGAATCTGATTTTTCGATCCTTTTTTTTTTTGTTCACAATTTCATGGGTTTTTATTTTTTTTCGCGGAACCCTACTTAATTATTTTTTCTAAAATAAAAGTAGCTTATGTTAGTCCCCGTAACATCAACTATCTGCCAGTGAAAGTCCCGTGTCAAAATCGGTTCAACTGTTTCGGAGATTAGCCGGAACAAACAGACAGACAATTGCTTTTTTGGTATAAGTACCGTATATACTTTCTTAAGCATTTAGTAAAAAGTTGTTATTTTGACATTACAAACAGACACTTCAATATTATTTATTTGTATAGATTATTATGAAAAGCCTGTGATGTCCCATTGCAGGGCAAAGGCCCTTTCCACTTCTCCCTGTTAAAAGCTCGATGTCGCCTGCCATCAAGAGGGACCCATTGGCCCATTGGTCGTCTGACATGCGGCAGATGTGTCCAGCCCAACTCCATTTTAGCGTGGCAGCTTTCCAAGTGACATCAGTTATCTTTGTGATGTAACGGATGGTCGTATTCCTAACCCGGTCTGTTAGTTTGTTACCCAGAATACTTCGTTCCATGGTCCTCTGGCAAACCCCGAGCGTGGATCTCTGCTGATTTGTCAAATACCAGGTTAGAGAACCATATGTGAGGATGGGAAGAATGCACAATTGCACACGTCAATGAGGCTTCACTTAAGGGACAAAGGAAGATCAGCCTTCATTAGATCTTTCATGGCCCAATAGCTCTTCCAGGCATTTTCAGTGCGTCTTGCAACTTCTTTGTTTTGTCTTGCCTGGAAAGAGACTATTTGACCAAGATAGTGGTCTAGACACTTACTTAAACACAGATTTATTGTTCAGAAATGTTTACGAAAAGAAAACAAAGAGAAAAATTGTTTATTAAGAACGAACCGAAATGATTATTGTAATACTTTTAAGTATTTTACCCAATCAATTAAGGACTTTAAATTCCCACGGTAAGACAAAAAAAAACAGTCGAGAGATGTCGTGAGACACCCGATTGGAACGAAGTTCCTTTCGCTCTGCACACTTGGCGAATGAGAGCTGGACCGAAAAAAAAAACTTTTTTACAAAAAAAAAAAACCGCCTTCCAAAAAATAAAACCGCCTTCCAAAAAAACACAACAAAGTGAAAAATAACTTTGATTTCAGAAATCGGTGTCTGGTTTTGTATTTTCGTTTTTTGCAAAATACTTATTATTGAAGCTAACTCAAAAACCACCCAAGCAAAGTTAATAAATTTTACATTGGACCAGCTTTGATATCCTCCCGAATGAAACAAGAATCGTTCAAATCGGACTACTTTGTAAGTTATGCGTGGTCATACATTTAAAAAAAATGTATATGTACGCGTCCACTTGAAAACCTCCTCCTTTCTTTCGTCGGTTAAAAAAAAATATACTAAAAATAATAAGTGTAACATTTTGACGGTCAAAATGTTACACTTAACAAAAATATCATTACATAGGTACCTACTTGAGCGAGCCGTAGTCGGGCAAAAATAGCCAGGGTAAGTTGAACCTTGCCCTTTCACAAGAACTTAATTTAGTTGAAATCCAAACAATTTACTGGCACTTGAAACTTATCAACTGAGACTAGACAAGTGCGGTTTAGTAAACACTCCTAAAGAGCCTCGTATTGTTTCAATACTGATAATGCTTCATTAGATTTGAATTGTTTCATACGTCTTGATTAACAGGTCTAAGCGGCGGTGTTTGGTTATAAATCTATGTACTATATATATATATATATATATTATAATATAATATATTACTGCTGTTTCGGCCCTAAATTAACATATTTCCTTCGCGCTTCCCATTTATGGAAGCACACTCATCTTTTAGACAAAATGGACCAAATTATCCGGCATACATTAACTTCGATCTTAAATGTGGCCATGGATGACCGAGCTTGGGAACAAGCTACTCTTCCCATACGTATGGGAGGCTTCGGCGTCCGCAAAATTTCTAGTATCAGTTTACCGGCTTTCATATCCTCGATCCACGGCACTGAGAATTTAATCAGGAAAATCCTAGCCTCGACACTGATTAATTTTGATGTGCCGTGCTTCACCGAAGCTATGGATGCCTCGAGACTCGTTTGCCCGAATTCAGATTCACCTGACAATCCATCTTCCCAGAGACGGTGGGATGAGCCGCTTTGTAGGGTAGTACAGAATAATTTATTAAACACGTCTGCTACTACTGCGGAGCGTGCGCGCCTGCTGGCTGTGGGTGAGTGGGAGTCGGGTCTGTGGCTTCATGCACTACCGTCGTCGAGCGTAGGCACTTTGTTTGACGACACTACTTTCCGCCTCGCTGCTTCCCTGCGACTAGGAGCCCCTTGTTGTTCTCCTCATCGCTGTCACTGTGGCGAAGTTGTCAACAGCCTCGGACACCACGGCCTGTCTTGCAGCCGAAGTGCGGGTCGCATAGCGCGGCACGCGAACATTAATGACATCATCCGACGGGTTCTTGTCACCGTCGGCGTCCCAGCTGTATTAGAACCCAATGGCTTGGCACGCGACGATGGCAAGAGACCGGACGGCATGTCTTTATTTCCATGGAAGGTGGGTAGGCCTTTAGTGTGGGACACAAGTTGTGTCGACACTCTTGCGCCATCCCATCTTCCCGGCTCGGCGTGCTGTGCTGGCGCTGCTGCTGCGGCTGCGGAAAACCTCAAGCGGCGAAAGTATAATAACCTTATCGGTAATTATATTTTCGAGCCGTTTGGGGTTGAAACCCTCGGGCCGTGGGGTCCGAGCGCTCATGGTTTGTTTAACGAAATCTCCAAACGGCTAGTTGACACTTCCCGTGACCCAAGGGCCGGCTTTTACCTTGGCCAGAGGCTAAGCATTGCCATACAACGTGGCAATGCCGCCAGTCTCTTGGGTACATTACCAGTCGACAGCGATGCGGAGGAATTTTTCGACGCCATATTTTAAAGTTGTTATGTAAAATATTAATGTATTGAAACACGCCACATACATGTAATACATTATCCGAAACATGCTATTTTAGAAAATTGTAAATAAATAAATAAATAATAACGTTTAAGTACTATACAGTGTTATTTTAAATTTGCTAGCTAAACTCCGCAGACGCGTTTGGTATCGATGTCTAAACATGATAAATCATACGAAAACAGTTTTTCTCAACTCATACATCAAGTAACAACAGTAGCGGCGGTCGCTGACTTCCCAAAAAAAACATCGAATCTTTAGATTTTTTATTTTATCTTGTTTAGATATCTATACCCATCACATCTGCGGAGTTTAGCTAGCCAATGTAAAATAACCCTGTATATAACATTACATGACGCCTGTATTCCCCGAAGGGTTAGCTCTTTTATTTATTATTAGTAACTCGAAACAAATACGCATTCTGCCAGCGTTCATCTTATACGGTCCGTATATTTTGCAATATGCTAGTCTGTAATCTCTTACTGTATTACAAGTTGGGGTGGCGTTACTAAATAAACTCTCAAGTCTCCTCTCAAGGTCCTGAAGGTAGCCACTTTTCGACCAATACTTTATCCTATCTTTGACCTCTTGACCATTTCTATATAATGGAATCAATCAATCTGCCTAGCCTTTTCCCAACTGTGTTGGGGTCGGCTTCCAGTCTAACCGGATGCAGCTGAATACCAGTATTTTACATGAAGTGACTGCCTATCTGACCTCCATAACCCAGTATATGGGTAATACGATACCCCTTGGTAAGACTGGTTGTCAGACTTTCGGGTTTCTGACGACCCGTAACGACTGTGTGTGATACCATACCATAAGAACCAACGGCTTAACGTGCTTTCCGAGGCACGGTGGAGTCTCGGTATGTAAAGATGGTCAGCCATCCACGGACAATCCCGGCAAGCGTAGCTTAACCTGATGGATCGACCCGTGCGGCTGTTATTGCTTAGCCACGAGCTCCTGTGTATAATAGAATAAACGCAATAATTCCACTACAAACATGCTGTAAGCTAACATGCAAAAAGCGGATTATTGAATTTCTTTCTACAAAAAATTTTGATGATACCGAATCCCTTCTTACAACAATGAAGTAACTCATAATACACACACTCACACACACACCCCACACACCCCTCCACACACAACACACGCACGCGCGTTTGTGTAGTAAAAAATATAATGATATTTTTTTTCTACATTGGGTAATAATTATGTAACAGTCTAAACAATAGTTTTGTCTTATTTTCGGAAATGAGGGCTGCTTGTCCTTAATACAGGCTGCTAAGTAACCTAGCTAGGACATCATGATCGTAAAATTGTATTGTTACCTACTCACAAAGAATATACTACTCTCTGACGCATCTCAGATGTAAACTGTTCGAAAGTTGTCATCCTACTTTGTAACAGACTACGACTTTTTATAAAATATATATATATATATTTTTTTTTTTGTGTTGGATCATTCGGTTCCCTACAAAATGGTTGAGCTGGATGGTGCTGATCCACGCATCATGTTCGTGAACTGGCGCCGTCAGTGGAGACTGGTCATCTCTTAACTGCCAGGGCTTATTTTTAATCTTATATTTTGAATTCTTTTTATTATTTATTTTTTACATTGTTCTCACATATAGAAGCAACAAGAACAATGTACCCATGATTTTGTAATAATTTTGATTTAAAAGTGTCCATGGAGTTTCTTGCCCATTCTTCTCCATAGAGAACTACGTGTTGGAATGGGCGACTAGCTTTAATTTTCTGACTAACTGACTGACTCTTTAACAATTCAAAAGTGCCTGTAATTGGTTAAATTGAAATAAATGCTTTGAGTTTGAGTTTAAATTTAAATTATTATATTCTTACGACCGATTGGGGGATTTTTGAATACCCCGATAAACAATAATAATCTAGTTAATTTATTTACTTTTGGTTCTACGCGGAATTGTAGTAAACATTATAAAGATGTATCTACTCAATATCTGATTTAATATTAGTTTGCCGTTTTTCACACAAAATTCTACAAAAATCTTCCAAAACAATATCAAAACACGTCAACAGACGTCACCCTCATAATATGTTTGTTCGCGTCAGCAATTAGCAACTTTTAATGAGAATTTAATTCATCAAATAAATAAAAAGATCGCTTCAAACCTTACATGGGGACAGAAATTAACATAGGCATATACACCCTTACCTCTTAACTTTTTAATTTGCGACGAAGTCACGGGAACAACGAGAGGTAGACGGTTGTGTGTACAGACGCCAGCACATCAAGCTACCCGAAACTGTCAAATTTTCCCAATCAACCTTGAACCTAATGCTTTAGCGATACAGTTGAAAATCTATTAAATAAATTTGACAGATTGTAGTAGCTTGATGTGCTGGCATCTGTACTTAATCTCGATGTTTTTGTTTATGTTTAAAGCAAATGTAGCTGTTTTTAAAATGCTGACCCACTCTTTTAATTTATTCTGTCACGTGAGTTCGTATACAAAACACAGTATACATATTATACATATACATATATTATATACAAGGTGTAATTTTAAACACTGTTAATCTCTTAAGGGGTCATTATACTCATCATTATGAAGAACTTTTACTATGGGACCAAACCTGAAATCACGAAAAAAAATCAGCTTTTCCCTACATTTATGTTCGCTTATCTCGTCAAAATGTAGGGAACACCTGATTTTTTTTCACGATTTCGGGTTTGGTCCCATAGTAAAAGTTGTTCATAATGATGAGTACAGTGCCCCTTAAGAGGTTAACAGTGATTAAAATTACACCTTATATATATGTACATATTAATAAAATACACTTTATCTTAACACGGATGTGCTTATCAAATCGACAAACATTAAATTGAAAAATCAATAATTGGCATAATAATTATGTATAAAGAGCTATGTAGATAATATTATTAATTATTTACTTATTTAACAGGTTTTTGCTGTCTTACCGTTTAATTCACAAGGCGATGCAAGACGGGAATTTCGCAACAAAAGATACTAATTAGATCGACACATGATAAGTTAGATAGCATAGCAAGTATTTATCTATTCCGAAAACATAACATGGGACTTAAACATAATTAGTGAAATGTGGGTGTAGTATAGTTACACCTCTGCCTAATTATGCTACAAGTGCGGAAAGTACGTGATTTCCGGTGAGTGGCATTTTTATTCACGAGCGACCAAAGCGAGGGAGTGTATAAGTCGACACGAGTTGGAAATCATCTTACGCACGTATATGCTACAACGTTTACATTGTGCGAGGAAATAAAAAATATATATATTGAAAATTAATTTATTGATATATATCTATAGTAATTCTTAACGCGTTTAATGAAGTATTAGTTTTATTTTACCATAAATGAATGATAAATCTGTATTTGACTAATTTGTAAACATTTTCTCAAATAATAAAAACTCTGTATCGGGCTGACGACGGAGTTAAAAATAATTTAAAAAAAAACTGAAAAGTAAATAGCACTAGTGTGAAAAAGTGGCACTTTCCACACAATTTGGCTGCTTGGAAAACGCTCTTTTCGAGCACATACTTTGTAAAATTATTATTATATTATAAGAATAATTTATTTAGGCACATTAAGTTTTTGTAGTACCTTCATGAGGGTCTTAAAAGTGACCGGTGCGATTTTTTCTCAAAATCTGTAGGAAGGTGCTTGTCCATTATAATAATGTGATGTCTTACATATTTCTGCAGGTATGTGCTCCGATTTGGAGGGTATGGGTGTCGGAGTAATTCAAGGCTCATGATAGGGACATTTCAACTTCGTATGTGGGGTTAACAATTTATGGTATTGCAGATGTCGGGATTACCACCGGGATAGCAGGCTGCTGAATATTTTTTTTTTTTATGTTAAGTAAGGTCGAATTTATCTCAGACAAAATCTATCGCTGTTCAGGTTTTTCTTCGTGTTAAAGGAATAAAATAAAGAAATTATGTTATTCCAAAATAGAAACAACCAGAGATGCTTAAGCTAATGTTCTCATGCTCAACCCTCATCCAGCTTTAATACTCTGATGTATTATGTTTGATATTAAGGGCTAAGCGCGACTATTATTGTCTTAGATAAAGATACGCGAACACTTAAACCACTTTTGTACTTAAATCCTGTCTATTATCTTCTATAGTCTTCAGAACTGTTGATCGTGTGGATGTGTTTATACACACAGAGCGACTTTCTACACAGAGAGAATATTAGAAATTATGTAAGCAAGGATTATTCTAAGTATTTTCGCGAAATACAGTCGTGATGATATAATTAATGTTCTTTGAACTTTATTGGCATCTCTACAGAGCGGCGATTTAGTCTCCTGCATCTGTCAAGGTTCCTTTCCGTTCACCGTTCTTGTCAAGGGGCCTTTCTTCTCAGAGTAGTCAGATAGAACACGCCGACCTCGTCTAGTTTTTAAAAATATGATTGACGTGTAATAGTGTTTGTACAAACATACTTACAGAAATAAAATCATTTATCATCATTTAGTATTTATCATTTAACTTTCATTAAGAAACATTTATACATTAATTATATCACCACGACTGTATCAGGTTGGCACAAAAGTAATGAGACACTCTACAAAACTCTATACATTTCCTTTTTCAAGTTAATTGTTTTCGATAATATTCTAGAATGTTGTAGAACATTCTATGTACTTGTGATGTGGGGGTATATAAAGCCGCCCTCGCGATCGGTTTAGTCAGTTTGAAGAAAAATGAACGAGCGACAAGTTCGAACACTATATACGAGTACTTGTTAGGCCACAGTGCGCGGCCTGCGGCTGACAATATCAACACTGCATTGAACGCTGGAAGTACAAGCCATGCGACGGTGTCCCAATGTTTTGACCATTTTAAATCAGGAGACAGGAGCTTTGAAAGTCAGCCACGCTCAGGACGACCACCCGCAGTGAATGATGACGATTTACGCCGCGAACTGCAGTCGAATCCGGATGCTACCACTCGTGAATTAGTGGAAGCACTAAACTGCAGTCACCACGCCGTGGAATACCATCTGCATGAGCTTGGGTTTTGGCTCGGTGGGTACCGCACATCCTTACAGACGCCAGTCGTGCAGTCCGTGTCGCTATCTGTCAATCACTTTTGCTGCGACCCCGACGTAAAGAGTTTTTGTCTGATCTGGTTACTGGAGATGAATCATGGATGCATTACGAGAACGATACACGTCGTGCTTTTTGGCTGTTTCGAGAAGAACTCCACCAACTCAACCGAAGCTGACTCAAAAGAACCGCTTAAAAGTTCTGCTTTGCTGTTTCTGGGACGCGCAAGGCATGCTGTTTTATGAACTATTACATAATGAAACTATAAACGCTGACAAACATTCAACCCAGCTCACCAAACTATCTGCTGCTATCAAGAAAAAACGACGAAGACGAATCAATGTACTTTCACTACACGATAACGCTCGATTGGCAGATACGACGTGATCGCATCTGCCGTTCGCCAACAGTTGGAGAACTTGGGCTGGGAGACGATACCCCACCCACCTTATTCCCCAGACCTCGCCCTATCAGACTATCATTTGCTTAGAGCCCTGAAACAACATTTGCTGGGTAAACAATCTAATGTTTTCTCGGATGTAGAGGCGGAGTTGAACAACTTTTTCGAGATCATCAGAGTTCTGGGCGAAGGGCATCCAAACTTTGCCGGATCGTTGGCAAGAAGTCTTAGATGCTAATGGTGGTTACATCTTTGATTAAGCTTTTGTATTGTAATAATAATAAAAAACATAAAACGTAAACCAAGTGTCTCATTACTTTTGTGCCAACCTGCTGATATTTCTCGAAAAGGCATACAATAATAAGTAACAACTTTTTTACTATGGCTGAGATGTACCATTCACTTTTTTCGTCTAGCATTCATCAGTCAGGAGTATTTTTCTTCTACAGTATTTATCAGAAAGGTGTGGTCATATTTAAGGATGTGGTGTAGACCATCAAACTGAACAACTTTCTCGAAAAAATTATAAACTGTCCCATTCAAAACTTCAATACCTACTCGAACGAAATGTATGGGACAGGTGATTATTTCAGGTGGTTTTTATTCTCGCCGTCCGGTAAGGACCAGGCCCGAGTAGGCGGCGCGTTGTGTTCCACGCGCGCCTCAAAGAGATGTCAGCAGCATTGAAGGGGTCCGCTAAGACCGAGGCCAGCCAGGGTTGCGGGATGTTCGAAAGAGTTATCGTGGCCCACACAACAGAAGCACAGGCAACAGAAGGAACACGGGTGGGTTTTAGTCAGTAAAAGTCTGACACGCCCTCCTGCTCCGCTCAGAGCGGGAAAAGTCATTTGATGATTTCCCATCCACAAAAAAAAGGTAGGTGACTACTGTATATCGCTGTCCCTTCGGATTACAGGAGTAATATTACGGTGTATTTGCCTTTTTTTCAAAAACAGGTTTAGGAACAGGGTAAATAAAATAAAACAGTGTTGCCAGCCCATTGTATGTATCTAACCATTTAATAAATACACAAAACATTCTTATTTCATAGAGACAGTCAATTGCTACATTTAATAAGTTATTAATTATTTATAATCCTTTTTCTCGATGGTAAACTTATGTTAGCCAAACATTCACTTTAATTAAATAGTTAATAGTAAGTTTATGAAACGAAATTTCAGGTATCATAAGAAGATAATTTGGAAATAATGAAAACAATACAAAAAAATATCTCATATTTTTTTACAATGATTGATAGATTAATAAAGTTTTTTGTTTTTTATTTAATAAATATTATAATTTCAAGAATAGATGCCAGCCTTTTTCACAGAAACAATTCATCAGATTATATAATTATTCTAAATTAGATGTTTTATATTTCGTGAAAATATTTAATTGACAAGATATTTTATATTACATTTATAATGTACCTACCATAAAAGATAACACGATTTTTAATGGAATAAATTGATATAAGCTTGATTTTCATTCATAACTTATGATTTAATAACATAATTTAAATAAAAATAATTTTATTTGCTTGTAAATCAACTAGGTATCTAAAAAGTCATCTTCAAAAGTCGTATTTTATGGGTTTTTTAGAAGCGAAAATAAATATCTATTTTTTTTTATTTATAATAATTTCTTGTTTTTTTTTCTTTCCTATTTGAAAATCAAGCTTACTTTCAGGTAGGAATTTGAAAATTTGTTAGATACAGGGTAATGTGTCAAATATATTACGTTTTTTTAGATAATTTACAGGGATTCAATGTAGTATCCGGCGTCGTCTGGGTTTTGCTGTGACCTCCTGTAGTTGTCCATCTGAAAAGTAATATAAAAGGATTAAAAAAAAATCTCACTTTAATCGGTTCTTCCCCACTTTGACCATCACATATTTTTAATTGACTACCTCCTTGGTCTAGTGGTCGCAGGCGCTACCGCTGAGTATGAGGATTTGATTCCCAGGTCAGCTTGAAGTCTATATTTGTGCCCGATTGATGGCAATAGGCTCGCCATGGTATTACATGGGACTTAAACATAACTGTCGAATTTTGGGTGTGCTATAGGTACACCTCTGCGTAACCTTTAGGCGATTACAGACGTGGTGTTACGATATATTTAAAAAAAATATTTAAGTAAAAACAAAGTTTAATTTTCGCAATGAAACCCTAGTTCTCACTCTTAATGTTTCTTTATACATGCTGATTACATCGTATAGCAGAGATCATGTCGACTTATAAATGCTGGTTTCTCATGTAATAGTTCAATGTCAAAAACTAAACATGAAACTTTCATACATTTCCCTCGTGTGAGTCAAAGTCCACATAACTTTACTCAACGAACAACGAAACTTTTTACTCAACGATGTACACTGCATCACTATGCGCGTAATTAACTTCATTCTATTCATAATTTAATGTATGCAGCAATTAATAATTCTCACCCAATGTTTGAAGATGTTTCGAAGTTTCATTTTCATGACCTCTCGGGTGGCGCCACCGTCTTCACGATCGTACAGACCTGCAGACATGGATGAACATGTTTTTTTTAATAATCTTAGAGACTAAACTAAGGAGTTTTGCACACCGGGAGTGGTATAGTCGATGCGCTTATGTTTTGTTTTTGAGCAACGTCGTTTTTCGTCTTTATGTAAAATCAAGGAAAATTATTGCTGTGCAAGTTGTCTATCATATTCAAAACAAAACTGTCTTTCCTTGACAGTCGCAGGTATGAAAATGCATTATCAGTGTAATTAGACGTAATCTGCTCAACAATTATCCAAGACATTAGCAAAAAAAATATTTTTTATGTACAGTCAGAACTGTAAATAAAATATGTTCATTAAACAAAATAAAAGTGAAACGATATCACCGTGCAGCTGCTCAGTTTGTATTGAATGGCGTTAGGGATTAAGACATTCAAACTCAAAACTCAAAGCATTTATTTCAATTTAACAAATTTTATCACAGGCACTTTTGAATTGTCAAAGCGTCGGTCAGTTAGTAAAAAGTTGAAACTAATTACCCATTCCAAAACGTAGATCTCTATGGAGAAGGACGGGCAGGAAACTGCATTTAGATATACAGTGCGGAGATGGACAGATGATTTACTACGACAGTAAATTAAACTTCGTATACCTATTTAAAATGACTTTAATGAAATGTATCCAATGTTGTATGTCCTGCTGGGGAGTCTGTTGCGAGTCTGTTGCGGCGTTTTGGGGGACTGTCTTATGTAATTTTGACGTTCAAAAAATGCTGATTCTCAGTTTAGTTTGAATAAATGACTTTTGATTTGATTTAATATACTAGCTAATCGTCTGACCGGCAAGACCCATATCTATTTATTATTTAGTTTGTTTGAAAAAATCTGGTCAGGATTTTTTTAATATATGTAGTTTAAAATTACTCCAATGCACCAGTATTACAGTGCGCTCATGTATTGTCGTATTGTACTCTCCGCATTGTTTACAAACAAAAATGCATATATACTGGATATAACAATGTTCTATGATCACTACGTACTGTCCTCCTCACCTCCATCCCTGATGGGTATGATGTCGTCGCCAGATGGCAGCACGCTGTAGCCTGAGTGGGGGTACACGGGGTGCGGAGGGGTCTCCTCCTGACCGAGCTGGTGACGCACCATCAGGTCCTGACTTGATAGCTGCTGAACAAGGAATAAGGACATAGTTAGAATATTTATTCGGTCACTGTGAAAACTATGTAGGTGCGGATTGTGTCAAAACTCAATTAATACTTCGGAGCTCTTCGGAATTATGAAATTAAGTCTGTAGTATGTACTAGAATACTAGATATGCTATGAAAAAGCATGCTTGTTTGCCAGTAAGTAGTATGCTAATTTATAGCATGCTCTCCGTATGTGTAAAAAAATACTCTCGTTTCGTATACACCTGCTAATCGTGTACCTTCGAAATACTCGGTTAAGGCGTGGTCTGATGAGCTTAGGTCATGAGTTAGTACATCGACTTCAACCCACTCCTGACACAATCATATTAGTCTTAGTAAACATGAATACTAATGATTTGCAGCCCACACTGCTGTACTTACTCAGATTAGAAGCCGATTGTTTGTTCCATAAATATTGATATTTTGGATAGAAATTTATGTATAATACTAGCTTTTGCCAGCAGTTTTGCCCGCGTGGCGGTCACAAATTATCCCACGGGAACGTAGTACTGGGATAAAAAGTATCCCGTGCGTTATCCAGGTTATAAAATATCTGTGTGACAAATTTTATCCAAATCCATTCAGCCGTTTTTGCGTGATTGAGTAACAAACTCAAACTCAAAGCATTTATTTCAATTAAACCAATTACAGGCACTTTTGAATTGTTAAAGAGTCAGTCAGTTAGTCAGAAAATTGAAGCTAGTCGCCCATTCCAAAACGTAGATCTCTATCACACATCCAAACATCCAAACTTTCACATTTATAATATTAAAGTAGGAAGGTTGGATATAAGCTCGCCAGGGTATACGACGTCAATCTGTGATTTTGCTGCATTCTCGTTTGCAAGTACTACGCACCTGACTTTTTTTTAAGGACATCACTTTATGGTGAAAAAACAATAATCGGACGTAACTACCTACCTATCCTATAACAATCGTACTAGGACACTAGCTGAAGCAATTATACGAACAGAGGGCCAACCACCACCTCTTAAAGCAGTATTATTTTAATGTTACTTCAGTGTGAGAAAGAGATGGAGCTATACAGGACGTCTAGCTCCATCTCTTTCCCACACTGAAGTAAGATTACAATAATACTGCGTTAAGAGGTGGTGGTCTAGCTCCTGAACTTTTTACTAAGGCTGTGCACAGACCTATGTCAATCTTTCAGATCATATTTTCGCTGGAGGAAAGTAATGACGTGGTGCATACGCGCAACACAATAATCTCGTAATCAAAGATCACTAAAATTGACAAAACTATTTTGAGCTATTGTTTGCTTGGTGTGAATTCCCAACACATCACCCCGTACCTTTTGACTTTTCAGTCCCTAATTCTTGAATGTTGGATCACTGCACACACTCTGCTCTGTCCTTTGCCGATCACTCAAATTAAAATTCAGGCAGTGCATTCACGTTGCGCCAAAATTGAGACAGTACTTTGATGTTACATTTGAATTGATTAAGAAAGAATTTCCGTTGAAAATAGCTTTAGAATGTCAACTATCGAATCGTGTGATATTAATGCATAGCTTGCATGTTCGCTGTAAAGAGCGTCAATGCTTGTTCTGTTATCATCGAATTAATAGCTAAGCTAGTCATTTGCATTATGTTTGCATACAATTACAGGGCAAAGTTTTCTCATACACAGAAGTACTAAACATTTATCATCACGACAGATTTATTTTTAAAAGTAAACTACAATTATATACTCCATATCAAAAGTCATAAATATAATAAACCTCTTGAAAATTAATTGTCCCTTATTTATTTAATAAGCAAAGAGAACAAAGTTTAACCCGAAACAATTTCTCAAATGAGGGAACTAATAATCTCAAAGTAGGTAATGCCCAACTTAAGAGCCCCTTGACGGGCATGCCTCAATTACAAAAGTTATACTAAAAGCCACGGGAGTTAGTAATTAGGAAATATGGTGGTTTGAAGGTCCGGCGTTAGCTACTAGTGATGCACTAGCCATGTAGTTACTAGTGATGGACACTCACGGAACGAACAGTTCCAAAAGCATTCCTTTCCTACATAGCGGGCACATTTCACCTTTTTGAACTGTCATTTTCGTTCTACAGTACAATCAAAAAATTACCAAAAACTGCTTAAATATATCATTCCGCGACTGCACCTGCCGAAAATCCAAGCTCAGAAAAAAAAATACCAGTGGAATATACATAATTATTTGAACTTAAAACTTATTTGTCTTATCAACAAAAAAAAAGTTTTCAACTTAAAAATGAGCAAAAAATTTGCAAAATAAATGATAAATGAATTTATTTCTGTAAGTAGGTTTGCACAAACACTTTTACACGTCTCACATATTTTTTTAACAAGATGAGGCCGCCGTTTCCTATCCGACTACTCTTTTAAAGTCCAGACATAATCTTGGTCACATCATGCGAAGACCGTGGTTGTCCTCGTAATAATTTAAAAACATTTTAGGAGAAGTGTTAATGGGTGAGCTAGGTCCATTATCATGACAGTCATAATAAACTAACTTCCTTACTAATAAACGTTGTATAGCGTCTGTATAGTTACACAACGCTTTGTCTTCTTCTTTCCAAAGACAAATTACTGACGACTGGAAGAGAGAAATCGGTGTGTAACTATTCACCTGATATAATACATTTATTAGTAAGGAGGTAAGTTTTTGATGTGGGGTCAAGTTTTAGTTTGTATCACTGGACATGTGTGCTTATGAAATGTTAAAATCCAACAGCCTTGGGTTAGATACTGATTGTCAAAGGGTTACAAGGTGTAAATTTTGAGATAATTAACCTCTCAAGAGGTTGACCTCTCAACTTTATGAACAACTTACCATAGGACCAACATTGAAATCGAAAAAAAAAACTGCTGTTACATTTTGTTGGGTTATGTGAACTTATAATGGAGCAGCTGGTATTTGTTTTCGCGATTTCAGGTTTAGTCCCATAGCAAAAGTAGTGCGTAAGAATAACCGCTTAAAAGATTTCTAGTTACTGCAATTACAACTTGTACTTAATATAATATCGACAAGACAATTCGGACAATTCGCAAAATCAATAAACTTTGAACGTTGTGCTTTGAACATTATTCGATATATATTCATAATTACTCGCAAACGCTTAAAATCAATGTTAGTCCATTACTATTACGCACTGGGCCGTATTTTGGTCGTTAGTGGTCACAATGTGGTCGTTTTATTTACAGTGTAGTAGGCACGCGATGGCAGGGCGATTTTAATTTGTGGTCGTAATTATAATGGCACTATCATATACAACTACAGGGCATTGTTTCAACGAAGTGTGAAATAGTAATTAACCTTTTCAATGCTATGGATAATTCTATAATAAAGAGGTCTTTGTTTGTAAGTTTGTATGTAGGGGGTAATCTCAGGAACTAACAGTCGGATTTGAAAAATTCGTTTTGCATTTGGTAGCCCAATTCTTGAGGAAGGCTATAGGTTATTTAACATCACGCTATGACTCTCAGGAGCCGAACAAAATGAAAAACAGTCGGAAAGAACGCTAAGCGAAAACGAAGTAATAGCGCGGGCGGGCGACGCGATGTAACGGGGTGGGTCGGGGTGACAAGAAATTTCACGCGGACAGAAGGTAGTGTTATTTACCTATATATAGGGGAGTCACCGCCTATGACATGAGTCTTAAAACATCACTTGCGAAATGTGAGTGTAGGTACAACTCTGGCTATCCCAGAGGGAAAAACAGGTGTAATGTGTGATTATGATTTAAAATTAAGCTAAATGCTACAACTACAAAGAACGACGTCAGACGTCAGGCTCAGAGGTAACCTCATTTTTATGCTAAGTAACTTTTTGCAGTAGTTTTTTTTTTGGATTATTTTGTACATAAGGGGTGCTACACACTTGTTCGCGTCGGCATAATTCAGCACAGCAGGGTGGCAAAATCGAGTATAAGCCTGCCTGTCCACTACAGCGGAGAAGAAAGGAGAGGAGCGGAGCTATGCCAATATTATCCAATAGAATCTAAACAGCTCCTCTTCTCTCTTCTCCACTCCAGTGGACAGGCAGCCTAATAGGTGTAAAAAGACGCTTAACGAATTCGAGCATCACTTGTGCTCCGTCATTGTGATAGTTTTTTTGCACTGGACCATATCTTCTGGTTACATTGAAGTTCAAAATTCCAACGACTTTTTACTTTTTTCACGAAATCAGTTTTTAAATGTTATATGTATACATTACTTTACCCCCACTATTCTTGTAACGTTGCATGCATTCATAAGCACAATGTTTTGTATGCGTTCGTTAAATTGCACGCTGCCGTAAACATCGATTTTACATACCAACAATCAGCAATACAGAACACCTTTTTTTGGATGGGAAACCATCAAATGACTTCTCCCGCTCTGGGCGGAGCAGGAGGGCGTGTCTGACTTTTACTGACTAAAACCCACCCGTGTTGCTTCAGTTGCCTGTGCCGGGGACACGGTAACTCTTTCGAACATCCCGCGACAATACAGCACCCCTAAGATAACATATGGCGCTGAAACGCGGGGTATTAAAAGCCGCGAAAGCAGGAAGATAGATGCTTTCGAGATGTGGTTTTAGCGGAAGATACTTCGTATACCATGAACTGCTATGAAAACGAATGAATCCATACAGGAGTAACTCAACATCACCAAGCGGCTATCTACAATATGCCAGGAGCGTGCCCTTAGCTTTTTCGGGCATACTTTGCGTTCACCTAAGCATGGTCTGGAAAGGTTTATGATACTGGGCCGGGTGGAAGGAAAATGTGCTCAAGGCAGAGCACCGGCAAGATGGTCAGACGCGATCAAGAAGGCTGTTGGAGGCAGCATATACTGCAGAAGACCGCACAACTTGGAGACACGTCGTATGTGGTCGCGATCCTCAGCTTGAGGGAATGACGAAGAAGAAGTTAACAGGTTTATCACAAATAAATTATGCTTTAAATTAACTGACTTGTTGTTCTAAAGGTACCTGTAAACAGGCATGACACGCGACGTGACTTAGTATCACGTCGCATGTCGCGCCTGTTTGTAGAAGCCTTAATGGTCACAAGTGCGACTGGTCCTAGGTTCGGTCCCCGGCTCGAGCAAAGTGTTATGACGTTTTTGCATTAGCAAATTCTCAGTAGCAGCACAGAGTCTCTATTTGACAGTGGCAACAGACCGGTCCCTATTACAGAGATGGACAGCATAAGAGACAAACTTCAACCTACCCTTTCGAGGAATTATGTCGTGGTGTTATTATTGCATCAAACTGAATTTACGATATATGTCCCCCAAAACATTGTCAGTCAATGTTTTTCTTCCATTGAGCGGAAACTATAAGAGAATGTAGATTTAGGAGAGTTGAGGGCCTTCATGTTTCCTCTTTTAAGTTTGCATATTTGAATTGCGCTAAAGAAGTTTGAGGGTACTAAAGTGAATTGACTTTGGTATGTTTTTGGGGTCCCGCTCCTCAAAAGGGAAACACGGAACCCTTATAAGATCACTTGTGTGTCTGTCTGTCTGTTGTCTGTCTGCCTATCTGTCTGTCTGTCTGTCCGTCTGTCACAGCCAATTTGCTTCAAATCTAATGGACCGAAATTTAGTAGGTATACATATGAATTTCTGTTACCCAAACAAGGACGTTTAACGTAAATAAATTAATTTTGAATATGGATCACTTTTGGGAAACAAAAATAAAATTTCATAAAAAAGTTCAGGAAACTGTACCGTGTGACAAATCTAATGAAAGGGCACTGCTGAAATGCTTACTGTAAGGGTCAAAAGATTTCTTATTATAATTTAAAAATAAATTGTTTAAAAAAAATTAAAAAAATTGTTTGATCTCCGAAACATCTGAGCTTACAATTTTGAAAAAAAAATACAGAGAATAGTTTTATACCTATAGATTACAGGAAACCCTATAAGAAGACTATGGTTTTAAAATAACATGGTAAATCTCTCAATATGGTGCGTACAAACTTAATTTGAAGTTGGAATGTATGGGAGAACACGTTTTACAATGTTAAGTTTGTTCTTGCGATAATTATTTCTCTTCTTTCTTCATCCCAACTACGGAACCCTTCATTGTTCGTGGTCCGTTACGCACTTGGCCGGTTTTTTATATGAAATTTTTACTATTGATATATCCAGAAAGAGGTTGCGAGATGACCTGGACGCGTATCGCGAAGACTGGTTCGAGGTGGCGCGGGAAAAGTTCCTGGAAGGACTTGGGGCTGGCCTTTGCCCAGCATTGGGACAGTATAAGGCTAAGCAAAAAAAAACACATATTGGCTGATCAACTTCAGTTCATATTCATTCGAGGTCAGAGCTATCTATTCTATCAGCACATAGCTTTCCAGCGCGCGGTACTGAATGGTGGTCTTAGGTCTCATGATGTATATTTCCACCGTAATCGGTTTAAATCTTCTTGCATTCAATGTCTTACTCTGTCATGAGGTTGCTTCACTATGAGAGTAAAATTATAACTTTATAAAAGTCTACCTCTCGACTTATAATTCAAAGCAACCTCCGTGCCAAAATATTTCCTAACAAGTACTTACTTAAGGTTCATTCAACAAAAACACTTTACCGCCTACGTTTTTCGGTGACAATATAACATTTTCAAACTTGCCGACATTTTAAATACTTTAAAAATATATTTTCGAAAGGATAATTGCGATGCAATTAAGCTTTTACAATTCGTCTCTGCTTTAAGGGGGAGTTTCTGAAATGTCATTACAATTATCTCTCTTCAGAAATTCGTTTCAAAACTGTTGCTTGCGAACGTGTTAAAATTTTGATTTCGCTTACTGCCTTAATTATTATTTTGTGTGGTTAATTGTCGAATTAATTTGAAGATACACGTACATGTAATTATAAAATCAATAAGTATTCTTTATTATTGTTTCATTTTCATCAGTATTCTGCATTACAATATAATTTTATAGAAATAGAAATAATTATGTATTTGTTTTGAAGACATAATAGAGCATACATGTTTTGCATAGATCATAAGCATGCAAATATATAATGTTACATTACAAATATTAATAAAAAAACGTATTTGTTGTAAATGTATTGCGTGAAAAAATATAGCGAAAAAGTTTGATGATGTTTTTTCTTTGTTCAAAGTGTATTACTTACATGAAGCTCGTGGCTAAGTAATAACAGCCGCACGGGTCGCTCCATCAGGTTAAGCTACGCTTGCCGGGGTTGGGTCGTGGATGGGTGACCATCTTTACATACCGAGACTCCTCCGTGCCTCGGAAAGCACGTTATGCCGTTGGTCCCGGCTGTCATTCGTGGATCTTTGACAGTCGTTACGGGTCGTCAGAAGCCCGAAAGTCTGACAACCAGTCTTACCAAGAGGTATCGTATTGCCCAGGTACTGGGTTGTGGAGGTCAGATAGGCAGTCGCTCCATGTAAAATACTGGTATTCAGCTGCATCCGGTTAGACTGGAAGCCGACCCCAACATAGTTGGGAAAAGGCTAGGCAGATGATGATAAATAAATGTGACCACAAATATGTTTAATCATCATGCCCTTATTCCAATTTATTTAGGGTCGGCGCAACATTTGTCTTTTTCTTCCATACTTCTCTATTAGTCGTCATCTCGGTAGTCACCCCCTTTCTAGCCATATCACCTTTCACACAGTCCATCCATCGTTTCTCTTCCTTCCTTCGTTTTCTTTGGTCTTCCCCTACTCGTATAGTCATCCACATTCATACTCAAACCTTTCCTCACTCCTCCGATATCACACGCCCATACCATGACAACCGATTTCCACACAACTTATCAGTCACCGGTGTCACTTTCAGGCTTCCTCTTCCTCTTATACAAGGTGTAACTTAAATAACGCACAACCTCTTAAGGGGTCATTGTAATCATCGTTATGAACAACTTTTACTATGGGACCAAACTTGAAATCGCGAAAAAAAAATCAGCTGTTCCCTACATTTTATTTTCGCATAACTCGTCAAAATGCAACAAACAGCTGTTTTTTTTTCGCGATTTCAGGTTTAGATCCATAATAAAGGTTATTCATAATGATGAGTATGATGACCCCTTAAGTCGTTGTGCGTTATTTAAGTTACACCTTGTATACTCTTTTCTTATTCAATTGAGGTTTAAAAACTGCGCTGATGATAAGGCACGCCACTAAAAAAAAAATGTTTTTTTTAACCTTCTCCATAACGTTTTTTTTTCTATATTAATGTAAAATACATCCAATAATAATGCTCACTGTTTTACCTAATTATAACGACTAGCAGTTTCAGTGTACGTGTAAGCTGCTCTCGAAATAAAAGATCCAATATCCCTAGTCTACAGTCCTTTCAGAAAATTTACCTCTGAATTTGCATCACTGTCAAAATCAAAGTGACCTTTATTCTCGTTGAAATAAGGTTGCTGGTGGGCTGCTGCGTAGGCAGCTATCAGACTCAAAATAACTGTAAAGGGATTTATCATCATCATCATCAGCCTTTTTCCAACTATATTGACGTCGGCTTCCAGTCAAACCGGATGCAGCAGAATACCAGTATATGGAGCGACTGCCTATCTAACCTCCACAACCCAGTTACTGGGTAATACGATCCCCTTGGTAAGACTGGTTGTCAGACTTTCAGGCTTCTGACGACCCGTAAGGACTATGAAACGTCTAAACATAATATGCACAGGTATGCTGGAAGAGATTTCTTTAGAAATAAGCATCACGTTTGTACGTATTTTTCTGTTCCTTTCTTCTTGTTTGTTTATATGTGTGTACATAAACTGTTAAATAAATAAATAATATTTTTTTGATAACTTACATCCATAGCCGAAGTGTCCCCCGACCTCTTGCCGTGGCCGCCGAAGCAAGAATGCCCGAAAGCAGAGCAGCCACCTGGGAACAATATAATACCATCATTATTATCATTAGACTGCCTCGTTGGTCTAGTGGTCACAAGCGCTACTGCTGAGTATAAGGTTCTGGGTACGATTCCCACTAAGGACCAGGCCCGAGTCGACGGCGCGTTGTGTTCCACGCGCGCCTCAAAGAGATGTCAGCACTATTGACGGGGTCCGCTAGGGCCGATGCCAGCTAGGGTTGCGGGATGTTCGAAAGAGTTACCGTGGTTTTAGTCAGTAAAAGTCTGACAAGCCCTCCTGCTCCGCCCAGAGCGGGAGAAGTCATTTGATGATTTCCCATCCAAAAAAAAAGGTCGGGCAAACTGTTATTGGGTTTTCATACCTGGAATTTCTCAGTAGCAGCCCGGAGTCTGGATTTTTGCCTGGTTGATGGCAATGGGCTCGCCCCCATGGACATGGGACTTAACAGCGAAATGTGGGTGTACTATAGGTTTACCTTTGCCCAACCCTTCGGGGAAACAAGGCATGATGTTATGTTACTATCATTAGATAATTATTATTATCTTCCTTGACTGCCTCGTTAGTCGAGTGATAGCAGGCGCGAGTTTGGAGCACGTGGTCCTAAGTCAGATCCCAAGGGTCGAGTGTTATTTCGAATACATTCGCCTCCTACCTAATCGCAATGGACCCTCGTGGGGGATTATAACCCACTTCCTCTCACATAAAGGAGACCTGTGTCCAGTTGTGGAAACATTATAGGCTGATTATGCTACTCGCCTTCTATTAGGTACATGAAACGTAACATAATTGGTGAAAATTTTGCATTTTATTTTTGTCATAATAGTTCGTAAAATAATTATAATTAATAATGTTCTAATAAAAATGTTACAATGCTATTTTATAAATTTACAAAGTAGCATTATATATATATTTTTTTTGAATTATTATAATATTATTACGATAAATATACAATTCCAACATAATCCTTCCAACATAATCTTCATAAGTACTGTTCATTGACCAAAGTAAAACTTTACGACTAATTGAAAATAAATACGAACCATTATAAAACTTTGGTAAAACTAATTCTTTTCAAACCTTACGTGCAAATGTTTTACAATAAGTTTGTTTCTCATATTTAGGAGAGCTTTTTTATCTCATACTTTTATTGAACATGTTTAAAACTCGTAGCGTTTTCGTAGCACGTAGCCGCGTAGCAGCGTAGCAACGTAGCATCGTAGCTGTTTTATTTTAGCTTTATTATGAACTAGGGACCCGCCCTGGCTTCGCACGGTTTTTACGACTTGCTAAAACATCGATATTTCTTTATTATGTGCAAGTATAATACACACATAAATTTCCTAAACAAATTCTCTAAATAATGGTGAAATCTGCATCAAAATCCGTTCGTAGTTTAGAAGAACAACGCGGACACATAGACAGACAGAAAAGCGGCTTTAAATTATAATATGTATAGATATATGGATTTCTCGATTATTATATCATTTTGTGATGTGTAAGAAAACACTTTCTTAAAAATTCGGTCTGTATGAAGGACCGATAGCCGGTGGAGCAGACGAGTCCTGGAGTGGAGACCGCGTATCGGCAAGCGTAGTGTGGGACGGCCCCCAGCTAGATGGACCGAGGTCCTTAAGAACCTTCTTAAGGACCTCACCACCCCAGGTGGCTGGGACAGGATGCGGAAGGCGGGGTACAGAGTGTTGTGGCGCAGCCTGGGAGAGGCCTATGTCCAGCAGTGGACTGCGCTGAGTTTATTGATTGATAAAATCATTCATTACCAAAATTATCAATGACTTTCAAAACATACCTAGCCTACGCTTTGCTATGACGTCACAACAAAATTTGTGGAACTCACTCAAAAGGCAACACTGAGTGACGTTAATACGACTTTGAAACACAAAGAGTGTATTCAAGCTATTGTGCGAATTGTATTAGAAAATATGTGTTGATCTATTTTGCAGTTTTTTGAATAATTACTTATCGATCCTTAGAATTAGGTCGAGTTATCAATGTCATTTTTATTTACTTGTTTCATTTTGACCGACTTAAGATTTGCATGAAGTAAAAAAAAACCTGTAGTGCTTTCTGTAAAAATGTGAGTTTAAAGTGAGATGTAATGCCACCTAATGCTAGGGATTGACACTATTGACAGCTCACTTCAAGCTCACTTCACTAAAATTCTCACTGGGATTTTTTTACAGAATATACTGGTTGAAGTGTAATTAATACGAGAATGTTGATGGTAAGTAATGAGCCTCATTTCGAGCGCTACAAATCCGAATTAATAATTGAGACAAGTCTTAATATTAAATATCCTCCATAAAGCGATTTACTGTTTATATTTTTCATTCAGTGACGTGGAGATCAGATAGAAAGTCGCTCCATATAAAATACTGGTATTTATCTGCATCTGGTTAGATTGAAGCCGACCCCAACATATTTGGGAAAAAATAGGCAGATTGAATGATTTTTATTTGTGACTATGTTTTGTTTTAGATATGATGTTTTCAGTTAACTCTATTTGTATTGTAAGCTATTGAACGTGGATGCATAATCAGCCTATAATGTTCCCACTGCTGGGATACAGGCCTCCTCTCTGTGAGAGGGAGTGCGCGGGCCCAGTGCGGGTTGGGGGATGTCACATGTCTTCAAATATTTTGGTTCTAGGACATGCCGGTTTCCTCACGATGTTTTCTTTCACCGTTTTGAGAGCAGTGGTGATGAAATAATTTACATAAACTAAGTGTGAATGTGCATACCTCGGGGAAAAACCGGACACTCTTGTATTTGGAAAAAAAAATAATTTTATGAATTGAAATGTGCTGATTTGTTTTAGTTTTAATATTCTGTAAAATATAATATATGTATGTCGTCTATTATATACGTATAATAGACGACATATATACATGTAATAAGTACCGTATCTTTGGTGGGAAATAATATCACGCCTTGTTTCCCGGAAGGGTTAGGCAGAGGTGTACCTTTAGTACACCCACATTTCACCAGATAATGTTCAAGTCCCATGTAATAGGGAGCTAGCCTATAGCCATCCGGGCACAAATTCAGAATCCGGGCTGCTGCTGAGAAATTTCTGATGGAAAAACCAAATAACACTTTGCCCGACCCGAGAATCGAAACAAGAACCTTATGATCAGCAGTAGCGCTTGCGACCACTGGATCAAGGAGGTAGTCGAATTTAGAAATCCATGTCGAGTTAATAGCTTATTCAATTTTTTTTTAAATGTTTTTTTGGCAATGGTCCACTTGGCTTGCTTATTCATAGAAACTTTAGAAAATAACGCACTGTTTAAAGACAGGTGTCCTCTTGTATCTTTATAAGAATTTTAAGTTTCCTACTATATGTATGATTTTATATTTTTAGATTTTATACAAATTTCATGAAAATGAACAGAGTTAGATATGCATGATGAGTGAGTATTTCAAAAGTCACTTTCAAAAGTATCACCGCAGTGCAGAAAAACACGACACTGTATTGAAACGCGACAAAACCAAAATCGAAATAGGTCGTCAACGGATTAGAGAGGTACTATGTCGGAATGTTGTCGGAATGCACCGGACAATGTGACGCGTCGTCCATGATGTAACGGACGATCCGGCCCGGATTACTCCTAATGAATCGCGTACGGGTGATCCGAAGTATCCGTACAATGATGCGTAATATAAAGCTAATGTTTTAGATTTGAACTAGCTTTTGCCCGGGAACGTACAACCGGGATTAAAAGTACTCTATGTGTTAATCCAGATTATAAACTATCTGTGTGCCAAATTTCATCCAAATCTGATCAGCAGTTTTTGCGCCAATCCGGGACATACATCCAGACAAACAGACCAACGGACAAAAATTCTAACGAGTAGTATTTTCTTTTTTCAAAAATATTCAAAGTATGAGTACAGTTTTGACTTTGTTATTATTTTATTATATGTATACATGATCTGTGTTAATTAGGAATCTAATTTATAAGCTTCTGCCCGTTGCGTTTTGTAACATACATAATAAGTATGTACCTATTATTTAACATCATGTGCCGATCAAATTTCTCTAATACGTGGAGCAGAATTTATTTGAATGCAACTTAATAAGATCTATTTTTAATAAAATCCTGGTTTCCACCGATTTATAATCACTGATGGTACCTGCTGGGTTGATGGTACTTGGCTAGACTAATTTTATGTGCTCACTCATCACGTTTTTAATAAATTTTCATCTACTTTCTGGCTGTTGTAAAGGCACAAACAGGCGCGAAAGGCACCGCGTGTCGCGTGACGAGCGGTGCCTTTGTGTCGCGTAGAATGTCGCGCCTGTTTGCAGAAGCCTTTAATCGTCAAATATACCTAAACGTGGCTATCCTACAGCCGGGGAAGGCAGAGGATCATATCGGCGTCACACCGACTAAAACAAAACAATGGTTATTTTTCGTGGGTTTCGACCAAAATCGTCCAACTGGCAGGAACGGAGGGAATAAATCCCCGCTTTGTTCCTTCTGCTACCATGAGCCTATAACGCGAAATATATCCGCATACGCACTGCGCTCCTAACAGATAGGTACTATCGGCAAAACTTAAGCATGCTCAGTTTAGAAAATATTTCTGCGGAAGCACAGCTAGTGACAGGCCCCCTTCTTGGTTTCGCCCAATTAGAGACAATATGCATACAAATGCACTCACACAAGGGATTACAGGGCTTGTGACAAAAAATAGCAATACACATTACCAACAAATCAAATCAAAAACAAACGTGCATCCTATTGATCAAAACACATACGTCGGGCGATCGAGTCGTGAGCTGGGCTACGCGATTGTCACTTTAAAGGTGAGCATGCGGAAGTTTGGCCAATAGTACAGTGGCATACTACAAACAACAAAACCCTCACAGATATTTTCACACGTGTTTTACCTATTTACTATGCAATGGTCACTCGCCGTCCTAAATTTCTCTTTGATCCGGCATTTCGTACCATTGCATAAGTGTGTTGGATCGGTCACTATCCGGCACTATCCGATTAGAGAACCGGATTATTTGTATGTAATCATTAAGTACAAATGATTAGGTAAAAGCCTGCTTGACATTTGAAATAAATTTTCCTACTAATGGAAATATTAAGCAATTCTACCAATATTTTGGACAAATACGAAAACGATCATTTTCTCACCATTTTTTTTTCTGGATTTTCGTTTTCTATTCATATAAAATGAAAACACTGAATAAATAACAAAGACGTGAAAACCATCGAATACCTACTAGGAGAAGTAGGTGTCTACCTAATTAAAAAAAATCGAAACGCTATTTTTAATTATATTAATAAAACAAATCTGACCTTGACAGATCTAGTAAGTACCTACTTAAACACGGTCAGTAAACCCTCTCAAAATTATAAATTGATTATCTTAAAACATTGGAATACTTCCGTCTGACTTGGTAATCCAGTTTACATAGTAATTTACTTAATAAATGTAATTATATCCCATTAGGGGCGGCTTGGAAACAATAACACAAAAGTGTTTCTAACACCCACACAAGTATATCCTAGTATATCTAATAATATACGAGTATTTTGCTTTGTGAACATGAGCATAGAGTGTACAGTACGATATGGCTGATTACACGAGGGACATATTGTAGAAGGGTTTCCAGAATTCGATTCTCGTCTTCTATACTAATAAATAATAAAATAGACGTATGTTCCGGATTGGCGCAAAAATGGCTGAACGGATTTGGATGATATTTGGCACACAGATAGTTTATAACCTGGATTAACACATAGGGTACTTTTAATCCCGGTAGTACTTTCCCGTGGGACAATATCCCATTTTCCGACATCCATAAAATAAAAACCTAAAAAAAATGGTAATCCATATTCAAATCCTTACTTACAATTGGTGTTATTTCCACTTTAAAAACAAATATCTACTTTATGCCCATGTTAATTAAATTAATTTCAGAATGACTATCCTACTATTCACAAAAAGGTTTTTTTCTTTTAAAGTTTTAGCGCAAACTGAACTTTAAGGATGGGTTTTCAATTTGGTTTTCCAAAAACACATATTTATATGTTTGGAAACTCAAATGCGAATGCAGGGTACATGCAGGGTCATTTTGCCTGCCTTACATGACTAAGCCCAGTTTGAAGTATGATGGGAGCTTTCTGGTGTAATAGATAGATAGATAGATTGATAGATAGATTGATAGATAGAATACTCTTTATTATGTACCCCATAAATAATTTCGTTCTCCATTCGCAGAAGAGTCATTAGGCCGGCGCAATCGTCTGCGCAAATGTGCTCATTTATTAATAGGTACGGTTTTCAATGCGATTTGAAAAATGTTTATTACATTTATGTTTATCCATGCATGCATCTGTACTTATTATAAATAAAGTCGCTTTTCGTGTTAGTCTTTGTGACCGCGTTGTTCTTCTAAACTACGAAACGGTTTTTTGACGCGGTTTTTACCATCTTTGAAAATTTTGTCCGTGTCGCTAGTACCGACTGTATAAAATACGAGTATTATTGTGATTACTAGGAATTGGCATTACTAATAAATTATTAATTTACGAGCCTGTCATTAAAATTGAAATCTGTAGAGTGAAAACAAGAATATATATATACAAAGAGAATCCTGAATAAACTTTTGGTACAAAGTACGATCAGCTTCAATAACACCGAAATAGAATTTGGCAAAAACCTTCGTTTGTCTGTTTTGTGAGTTCCCATCTGCAGTTATTATTGTGTTGTTGTTTATTTAGGTAACGAAGTAACGCCCCTTTATCGAAATTAATGAATTTGCAGTGTTTATTTTTTAGGAGTCTGTTTCTTGTGGCAAAAAAGCCAATGTTTTTCCTGGATGCTGTTGAAGATGGTCGTAGGAACTAACATGTGGCGATTTACAAACGACGTACCAAGGCTTGAAAATATATATTTTGTAGAGAAATAATTAAGCTTAATTACAGGACTTGTATTTTGTACAAGGAGGAACCAAAATGGCTCGAAGACCTTAAGAGGCTGACAACAACTAAAGCGCGGTCACTGTCGGACTGCATAGAAAAGAAAGAGAAGCGCGATGACACAACGCTGGTAATTTATTGCAAAGCAATTATCTATAAATTACAAAAAATCTATTGATTGGACTAAAACTTAAGACACGATTACGTCAATATGTTGCTTGTAAAATAATCTCACAAAAAATCAGAATTAGTGCATATTGTATGCTTTTTTTAGAGGTATCTTAGTGGTTTTTTCAATCGTATCAAATTAGTTGTATTATGTTTTCAACGCACTATCTAACTATAATATCTCCTGAAGTATATCATATATTTTTTCTGATTTTGTTTACTGCAGTGGATCATAATTATCATATGTATATATTAAGATATCATAAAACTTGCTCCTGTAGTCCCCCAGGGCGGCTGGGACAGACTGTACAACAAAAGCAGAAAGCGAGGTGTCTTGGCGCAACTTGGAGAGGTCTGTGTCCAGCAGGGGACTATGATAGACTTAGATGATTTTTTAATTTATAGGACTTAATGCTCTGGCCAAACTGAAGCGAGCGAGCGAGCGGGATGCGAGACCAAATCCGCTCGCACCGATTGTGTTATTAACTAACTTGTACGGAGTGTGTTCAAACTGGCACGAATACACATGATGAAATGCGCGTTTATGTATGTGCGTCACTTTCACGTGAATAAACAGTTTTAATATTTGTTAATTTCTTATGCATCTACAAAAGTTGGTTTTTCAGAGACATCCTGTATTTAGATAAACCAGAAAAGATGGATAGGTACCAATTCGCTTTTTTTTTCAAATTGATACGAGTTTCATGAGAAAAGCTCATGCTGTGGCCAATAGTCGAGTTAATATTTTTTTTTATATATCTAATTTTATTTTTTAAATTCGGTTTGCTTGGGTAGCTTCGACCAATGGAGATACTTAAACAATCTAGATTACGTCAGGCGTCTCCTGAGTCTGAGCAATCAGCCCCACTGCCACGCTAACTGGCAAATAACTGCAAATATTTTTAACCGACGATAAAAAAGGAGGAGTTTCTCAAATCGACGCGTATTTTTTTTTTATGTATAACCACGCATAACTTTTTACAGAATAGTCTGACTTGAACAATTCTTGTTTAATTCGGGACATACCTCGAAATTGGTCCCATGTAAAATTTAAAACTAAAATCTACCCTTAAGGTTAAAAAAAATTGGGGTTGATTGATTTTTCACCTACTGAATTTTCTTTTTTTATGTATGTTCCCCGATTACTCAAAGACCTGGACCGATTTGGATAATTCGTTTTTGTTTGAAATGGCAAAAAACGAAAGACACCGACTTCCGAAATTAAATTTATTTTTCACGTTGTAGTGTTTTTTTTTTTTTGAAGTCATAAGTAAGTGGGAAAAATAGCAATTTAGTTCGTCTTGTAATTTTATTATGCCCTAATGTTATTAATCTTAAGTTTAAGAAGTATTTTGCCACCATTTCTATGATACATTCTAGAATTTTTGATTTTTTTTTTATATATTTCTCGGGACCCTAGGGTCCCGGACCTTTGGAAGGCATATGAGGGGCCGAAGCCAACTCGCAGAGGCCCGTTAGACGCTTTCAATGGAAATGAGGCACCAACCGACGATTATCCCTGTGCGTACTATGCAAGTGCACCCAAGGACAACCCCCGGTTGGTGTAGGACTATTGCAGGATATGGAGACAAAAAGAAAATTGGGCTATGGGTTTGGATGGCTAAAGTGGACTGGTTATCTAAAACTATGGAAGGACTATGGCCCCTGTCTGACCAATGTTTGATAAATATAATACACGGATAAAATGGCAGGGGTGACTTGCACACTCAACAATGGGCCCCCGGAAACGGTCGCCAGCACATAGTGTCGTAGCGACAAGGGTATACATTCTAGAACTTTTGGTTTTATAATTATTATGTCTTATTATCACCTATTTCTGAGGATGCTGGTTATCCTGTAATTTGCGACTGTGTAAGGCCGAGAATATACAGAAACTGTTGGTGTACCATTATAAATAAATAAATAACATACTAATAGTCAATTAATTATTGTTGCAATCCTTTTTTCTATAGAGGTTATATTCGCAAATCGCCGCCGCCCGCCAATGTACTGACAACCTAACAATGGATGCACACACGCGAGTCGCGACAAATAGAATCCATTTATTATTGTTCAGTAAATAATGAATAAAGACCTACTTTATGAGGCAATAATTTCAATATAAGTGATATTTACTTATGGTAATGTAATGGAGGAAAACGAATAAATGAGACGTTTGTACTGATATATTCTCAACCGAGGGACAAACAAGGTGGGTGGTACCTACTTACTTATTAACCTAAGTGTTTCAATGATAAACCATATCGAAGATCTCCCTTCTCTCTCACTGTTTCTTAAGTCAACAAGAGATTATACCTATAGTACCTACTCAAGTTTACCCCTGTCACTTATTATAATGGTATCAGTACGAAAACAAAATTCATTCAAGAAGCACAAAGAATTATTGAAAGACGTCTGTAATTTTAACTTTATATTGTTTAATTTTTGTTATAATATGCTTATATGTTATTTATTATATGTGGTTAAATACATATAACATACCATTGGTGAAGGGGTTACAATTTTATTGTAAACTAGCTTGCCCGCGACTTCATTCGTGTGGATGTCGGAAAACAAATTCCCTATTTGAATCAGATTTTTTTCACAATTTTATTTTTTTTTGCGCGAAACCCTAATTCTTTTTATAAAATAAAAGCAGCCTATGTTACTCCTTAGAACATCAGCTATCTACCAGTGAAAGGCCTGTCAAATCGGTCCAGCCGTTTCGGATGTTAGCGCGAACAAACAGACAGACAAAAAATTGTTTTTTTTTTTTATAAATGGACCGTATATACTTTCATATGTATTTAGTAAAAAGCAACTATTTTGACATTACAAACAGACACTTCGATTTTATTTAACAGCCTAGCTTTTAACTAAACAGCACAGTTCACATAGCGGCCTGAATGATATTCAATTATAGGTTAAGTTTGAACGTAACCAACCTCGCGCGAGCCGAATTGGTCGCAGTAACTAAGCAAGGGTGCTCCGAACAAACGGGTTAGGTTAGAACTGTGACCAACGGCCACAGCGCACGAGGCGAGTGAGTGAAGCGAGCGCGACAGCGGCTAGCGAACGCTACTTCCAAAAGCTAAGCTGTTAATTAAACGGCTAATTAACCTAGTTGGCTCCGACAAATAGATTACCTAACTAGCAAAGTGGTTACAGGACTGACTCCCCAAAAGCCAGAAGTTATTTTTTTATTAACGATTATCATTGCTAAAAAAAATCTTCTTGGCTCCATCGATTTATCAATCAACGGTTTCGCCCCGACGGGTAAGCTAAAATTATGTGTCCAAAAAACTGACATTCTCGCCTTTTACACAAAGTAGGTACGCTCTCAGATGTGGAGTTGCGTACATCAGCCCGCTACACAATGCAACAATACAATTGTACTCGCCTTCTGAGTCACAATATCGGAGAAATAAATAAAGATGCACCTGCTGATAAATTTTAGTACGAACATTTGTATTCATTAATTGCCCCATTATAAAATCAAAATCATTTATTCAAACTAAGCTGAGAACCAGCACTTTTCGAACGTCAAAATTACATAAGAAAGTCCCCCAATACGCCCGCCCTTCACACCTTCCTAGAGCTTTATCTGGGAAGAAGAAGAAGCGCAACAAACTCCCCAGCAGCACAGCTGTCTGTTAAGTTAGAAGATAATTTTGCCCACGTTTTAGATAACAAACAAGACACCCACTTTCCGGACCTCAGTGCACTGTTATTTAATAATTATAACTACCTCCTTGACTACGTCTTGTCTCCAATCTCCATGAATGACAAACTAAGGCAATCTTGTCCTGCACTAATGAATGAGCAAAAGGAGTCTGTCTTATAAGGAATGCAAGCCAAATTGTTTGTGGTGTCAGATAGTTTTGAGAAAATTGTAGCGAAATAAATGTTGGATTTCGTGGAAAACAAAATGCATTCTATTGATTCTACTGCATAAATATAATAAATTTTAATCATTTTTAAATTATTTAGTTTAATTCTGGTTCTATGGCTCCTAATATTATCAGATCTTTACTAACAGATTTGTGTGCTTTCTTATAATCCACTAAATAAATATGTTTCTAGAAACGAACTTTACAGTAAAATCCAAAAAGCGCCGCTGTCGTGACATTATGCACAATTAGCATCTTTAAATGCATTAAATCTTCAGGGAGCACAAATGCATCTAATTCCAACGCTGTCTGGGTGTACTAATGCAGATACAAAGCAGTTCTTAATGAATAAAGATGTAGATAAACTCCAATCCTTTTTCTGTTTTAATCCTATATCTGTCTGTTAAGTGTGCCAATACAGGCGCGACACGCGACGCGAAACAGAGGGACCATGTGTCGCGCGACAAGCGGTGTCTTTGTGTCACGCGCGATTCGCGTTGCGTGTCACGCCTGTTTGCAGGAGCCTTCACTCGTAAAACACATATCAGATTAACGCGAATTTAATTCGTAGAAATGTTTTCTGGCTTGCTTTTTATACAGCATGCATCAGAAAGGTGTGCTTATATTTATAACATCGCAATCGCGAAAAATGATCAACTGTCCCATAAAAACCTTCAATACCTTCTCGACCCAAATGTATGGGACAGCAGATTATTTTTTCGCGGTTCGATTTTGGTCCCATGGAGAAAGTTGTACAGTTTGATAATCTGTACCACATCCTTAAATATGACCACAACTTTTTGATAGACGCTGTATACAAAGTGATTGAGAAAATAAAGTCATGGTACCAGCTAATATACAAATAAATAAAAGTGAATCGTCTGCTTGTAATGTCAAAATAACAGCTTTTTACTAAATGCATATGAAAGTGTATACGGTACATATAAACAAAAAAATATTTTTTGAAATTTTGGCCTGTCTATCTGTCTGTTTGTTCCGACTAATCTCCGAAATGCCTGGACTGATTTTGACGGGACTTTCACTGACAGATAGTTTAAGTTGTAAGGAGTAACTTAGGCTACTTTTATTTTAGAAAAATAATTAGGGTTCCGCGCAAAACAAAAAAAAATAAAACCCACGAAATTGTGAGCAAAATCCGATTCAAATAGGAAAGTATTGACATCCGCGGGCAACAGTTAGTTAAAAATAAATATTAACAGTATAGCAAGATACAAGTTAAAATCTCCAGAGCAAACGTGTAATGCATTTTGAAGTAACAAGGGACTTCATAAAAGTTGATTTAAGATGTTGAACACGCAAGATATCTTTTATCTTGTACAATACTTTTAGTATGGATTTATGTTAGTTTGCACTTCCACGTACTGATGTTCATAGAGTGAAGAATATACTACAGACGTAAAAAATTTAATTCAACAAGTTTCGTAGTATTTTTTAAAGACAAACCAGAATTTTTCTTTTGTTTATAAGGTTTTAACACAAGACAGATCGCTATTGATGGTAAACAGTATAATGCTATCTGTCCTTATGTCAGGCCGGTAAGAATTCCTATTCTCTTATAGATTATTGGGACGTTAAAACCATAGATAGATAGGTTTTCTATCTCCAGTATGTAACAACTGGTGATAGATAGGTTATTGGGTTCAGCCGTTAGTGAGTAGGTATATTATCTTAATTATTAATTTGGTACCTGCATCTGTTTGATTTTGATTGATTTATCTTTGTATGACACCGCCGATATTTGTGTGGATATTACCGAGTTGGTTCATATTCATGAGTACTTTCCCTCCGTAGAAAAACTTCTACTAGGTACATAATTCATTGGCAATTGCCAATGAATTGAAAGTCAACCTGTATTGACGGACCAACAGGTGTGAAACTCGCACGATTCAGGGGGCCAACCACCACCTCTTAAAGCAGTATTATTTTAATGTTACTTCAGTGTGAGAAAGAGATACAGCTATACAGGATGTCTAGCTCCATCTCTTTCCCACACTCTAGTGAGATTAAAATAATACTGCTTTAAGAAGTCAGTGGTGGTCTAGCTCCCGCACCCTAATTGCGTAACACACTCACAGTAGGAATCGGTTTCATTTTGACAGTTCAACAACATTCATTGCGTTATTTACGTTGTTGAGCAGACAAATTTTTCGAACACATGAAGCAATGGATTAGCAACATGCTTCAAAATCATTCAGATTGTGATTGATAGTGTGTTACGCAATTAGGTAACTGGTCCGCTTTACATAAACCAATTTATATTCCATGTTTGACTTTGCCACCGTTCTATATCGCGACTTTTCATCTATACTAATACTAGCTTTTTCCCGCGGTTTCACCCGCTTGGAGGTCGGAAATTATCCCACGAGAACGGACTACCGGGATAAAAAGTACCCTGAGTATGTCGTAATCAGTTCATGGTCTACCCATGTCCCAAATTTCATTCAAATCCGTTTAGTCGTTTTAGCGTGAAAGCATAACAAACAAACAAAATCACTTTCGCATTTATAATATTAGTTAGGATTATGAAGCGGTATGTGAGTCTGTGTGTAGGCGGCAATCTTCGGAACTGCTAATCTGATTCTGAAAATTCTTTCACTAATGGGAAGCTACAGTATTGCGGAGTGTCATAGGATATATTTATGTCAAAACGACAAAACAAGGAATTTCATGCGGACGAAGTCGCGGGCAGAAGCTAGTCTCTTTGATTTAGGAACCAGCCATAAACAAACTTCCCAACTCCATTATGTTACAACTTCAAGTCTTTTTCATCTCAGATGCTATCTAGTATTAACTTGCACAGCATAATTATCCAGGAGACCAATTAGTACTAGAATTAAAAGTAAGTTGTAACAATAGAAACTACTCAAGTTGACTTTTAAAAAGTTTCTATTAGGGTGCAAGGGCAGCGTTGTGTTTTCTCTAATGGCTACTTAAACTTTGCATACGGTTAAAAAATATTTAATTTGAAAGAATAACTTTGAATAGTAAAATCCAACGGCGTTCTAGATTATGAATTCCCTTGACGCGGTTTTTAGAACATTTTTTTTTGTTTCAATGTGACTTTTTCTATACTTAAGTAGTACCCAGTTATATTTATTGTTTGCATGCGAGTTTCTCGTCCTAAATAACAAGAGACTTGGAGGTATCCTAACTTCCTATCCTAATCCTAACTAATATTATAAATGCGAAAGTAACTTTGTTTGTTTGTTTGTTACCTTCTCACGCCTAAACCACTGAACTGATCATCCTGAAATTTTGCATATACGTTGTCAGGTGTACAGAAGCGGACATAGATTACTTTCATCCCGAAAAAAAGAACTGCTCCCGAGGAAAACAACAATAACGTTCTTATGGTAATAGATGGAATCATGATTGAATTAGAATGTGTGTTATTAAAATGTGGCTGTTATTTTACTATATTGTGTATCTTACGACTTCTACGCGAACGAAGTCGCGGGGCACAGCTAGTTTTATATATAGGACACTCATTAGGTAGGTACTATCGATAAACGCCAGGCCTTTCCAAATTTGAAACAATTTTGCTTGCCAGCTGCAATGTACTTACTTATGATAAAGTGAAACAAAGGACCATAGGGGCAGGGTTTCTTCATGAATCAGTGTATACAAAAAGCAACTTTAAGATGTAAAGACGTCCGTTTTGACGATAGCACTTTAAATGCTCTTCAATGAGTGGTCCCTCTTTTTTAGCTTGTGTGTTATTTCTTTATTAACTCTCGCTGTTTTTAAACGCCCTAAAATGCAGCGTTGCCAGTTTGCGTAAAAAATCTGTGAGAATACAACTATTTTAATAATAATAACGTAACGGCCAATGGACTGATGGCCGAAAGCCGCGACCAACATCTCTCGAGGCTTTCGTTAGGCGGTTGGATCAAGAGCCTGATTCAGAAGGCAGTACTCCTCGATTCGGCTCGTATTGTGAGGAGGTTCCTGTCTCTGCAGCCCTAACCACCGGTAGCTTGGAACCTGCTCCCGATACCGGCGGACATCTATTTCTTTTATATGTTATAGTTTTTTTTTTTAAGTTAAGACATATTTAACACGCTCAGCGCCAAGGGACCTTTGAGGCAAAAGTAATGGACTATTCAATTTTTTTTTTTTGCAGAACTGGCTTCTACTGGTACCAGAATACTATATGAATAATATGTGTATAAATCAATATGTATGCACCGGCCTGTGAAGTTGTGCCCGATCCGTGTATCACCCTGTTATACATTGGCTTGGGACATAAACATTAGGGTGTATACCAGGTTATACACATGGCGCTGAGCGTGTTAAAAATGTAATTAGATGAAAAATAAAATGAATAAACGACATAATAATACCATTTATTTCAGGCGACACGGGCCCATAGAAATATACCTTAACTTAAACATACATATTTGTATGATCAAAAAGTTTACGGTTCATTAGTAGTTACAGATGAAGACAATACCACTTTGAAAACAATCTTTAAACATTTAAGTCTCGAAAATAAACACTAAATAAATTCAGCACATATTTCCATCTTACTTACAGGTCACATCCTGGAATATAAGTTTCACACAAAAGGCCCGAGCCGTTACACTTTTAACTTAGGAAACTCATCATCTGCCTAGCCTTTTCCCAACTATATTGGGGTCGGCTTCCAGTCTAACCGGATGCAGCTGAATACCAGTATTTTACATGGAGCGACTGCCTACTTAGGAAACTACGCGAATATATTCCTTTGCTTACTTTTACATCCGAAATAACATGCTCAAAAACTTCTTGCGAAAAATTTGTACCTAGTTCTCAAATAGTTTCGTCAAGAATTTGCGAGAATTTTAAACATTACTTCAATCATAAATAAACTATTTTTTCTCAAAGATGCTTGGAAATTCGAGCATTATTTTGACAACCTTCTTCGAGATAAATCGAAAATGCTGAACTGGTCAAATACATGCGAGCAGGCGGCCGGCAATGTTAGTATGAAAATCCATATCTGTAGTGTTTAGTGGCCGAATAAATTACTATAAAAAACTCATATCTCTCGTGTAATTTAAAAATGGAACGAACGTTTTACTTCGACACATGGTCTCCAAGGAGGTAACTTTAACAAAGATTTTATTTAAATCTCGAACTGGCTTAGCAAATACAGCTGTTGAAAGTAAATAAAAAAGAAACAAATGAACATTTATTGGTGCGTGAAAAATTATTGTTGTTCGTCATTGAATCTGGAGTTGATAATTAATTGTTAAATTTCCGCGCATTATTTGAGAAAACTACTATACAAGTCTTGGCCGCCACCAGGCATTGATGGACTCACGTATTGTGCCTCGGCTTCGCCTTAGTTCACATTTTCACGTTCGTCCATCAATGCCTCTGTTGTCGGCCGATGCAGTAATGTGTCTACTATATTCGTTGTTCGTACAGCTGGCGGTATTAATGGTACTCAGTTAATGCAGCTATCTATATAGGTACATCTATAAAATATGCAATTTTATAAGTTTTACGAGTCGTGATATAACCACTCATGTCATAAAACCCAAAGCATTTATTCCAAGGCACTTTTGAATTGTAAAGGGGACGGTCAGTCGGAAAGATGAAGCTAGATACCCATTCCAAAGCGTTTGGTAACATTATTCTTATTGAAATTTTATGTACATGTAAGAACGATGTAAAAAGCCTTCCCCGTTAAAAGTGTCTGTAATAATAATATTAAAAAAGAAAACATTAAAAAAAATCAAATCAGCCGTGGCAGCTATTCATAATCAGCCTACAATGTTCCCACTGCTGGGACACGGGCTTCCTCTTTCTGTGAGGAGTGAGCCGTAATCCAACACGCGGGTCCAGTGCGGGTTGGTGGATGACCTAGGTACCTACCTACACGGGTCATGTGGTAATGTTTCTGCCTAATACCAAAGTTTAAGATCTGTTTTAAGGTCCAGAACAACATCAGCATGATATTAGAATACCAAAGCAACATTTCGGGCACGAAAAAAGTTTATTCGAAACTTAGCAGCAACAGATTGTTAATATTAGTAACGGCTGGTACAGACAATACTTGTACGTGGTAGGCTCCGACCAAATAATCACGCAACCACGGTTACGTAAGTCGAACTCTCGAACTTAAGCTTTGTTTACACTGGATCATAAGTTGAACTAAAGTAGGGTTTAGACTGGATTATTAGTTACATAAGCGTCCACTATTGAAGCTCATTAGGAGACATATTACGTCATTATTGTAGGTGGAAATAATATAACACTAGCGATTTTGACGTTGATTATGATTAACAAATTGAATTTTAAATCGGAAATATTCGTTTAATACTTTATATTTGCAATGCACTGTAATTAGGACGAAGGCCGCTCTGTAGGTGCTATGGTCTGTTTATGGGCATTCAAATTCATTTTATTCTTAACAATAAAAAAAACCTCCGAAGCTCCTCGGTTAGTTCTCAAAAATCTATAAAACTAAAAACCTTACTATTAAAACTTTTAATACTTAAATAAAATTGTATTTAAAACCTTTTGCGTCTTTCAAAGGTTTTAAAGCATCCGTAAATCAGTCATGGTGTCCCTTAACTTTTGTTACAGCCTTGCGGTCGAAATTTCAACTTTTCTATTCTCTTTGAACATTCGAAACAAATGAACGAAGGTATTTAAATTAAATAAATAATACTTTCTGTCTATTATTTTCATAATTGTAACAACTCGTACCATATTTTACTTATTTACCAATCAGTTTTAAAAAAAGAATAACTAATAGGTAACTACATTTGTTTAAAAAATAAGGTTCGATATTTTAAAAAGAATGAAGAGGGGCTTGTGGCTAAGAAATAACAGCCGCACGGGGCGATCGATCAGGTTAAGCTACGCTTTCCGCGGTTGTTTTGTGGATGGGTGACCATTTTTACATATCAAGACCTCTCCGTGCCTCGGAAAGCACGTCAAGCAGTTGGTCCTGGCTGTCATTCGTGTATCTTTGACAGTCGTTACGGGTCGTCAGAAGCCTGGAAGTCTGACAACCAGTCTTACCAAGGGGTATCGTATTACCCAATAACTGGGTTGTGGAGGTCAGATAGGGCAGTCTTTTCATGTAAAATACCTGTATTCAGCTGCATCTGGTTTGACTGGAAGCCGACCCCAATATAGTTGGGAAAACGCTAGGCAGGTGATGATTTTAAAAAGTATGAAATTATCATTCCATGACGGCGTTTTATTTTTACATGTTGTGTTTTCTACTGAGTGCCAATGAGTTCAGATATTATAATGAGCACTAAGTAGCTACTTTTTATGGTTCCGTACCCATAGGGTGCCAACGGGACCCTATTACTAAGGCTCCGCTGTCCATCCGTCCGTCCGTCTGTCACAGCACTGTATCTTTTGAACCGTAATAGGTAGACACTTGAAATTTTCACAGAGTGTATACTACTATGGCTGCTATAACAACAAAATATAATAAAAATAAAACTAATTTAAAAATTAAAGGTGGTCCCCATACAAGAAACGTATTAAATATTTTAAGGTGGTACGGAATCCTTACGCGTGCGAGTCCGACTCGCACTTGGCCACTTTTTTATAATTACCGCACGATGTAACATTATTATTTGTAAGAATTTAGGTAGACCCACCTTGCCCTATATTAAGATTTTAATAAGATTTCAATCTCTTTAACAATTCAAAAGTGCCTGTAATTGGTTTAATTGAAATAAATGCTTTGAGTTTGAGTTTGAGTTTGAATACCTATTTGATGATGCCCAGTGAATGTGATTTTTTAATGTAAATACGAACTGCCGTCTACACTGCTGCCACCAATTATTGAAAAAAACATAACTTCAGCTCAATAGATGTTGATTCTACCAACGTTAACTTTACTAACGTTAACTTCTGGTAAAGGCTATCATGCTGGGTTCAGCATGATTAGTGGTTACTAATACGATGACCACTTCTGGTAAAGGCTACCAGGAGCGAAGCCTTCATACAACCCGATTCCTATCGGTTTCCCTTCGGAACAACCACTCTTCTTAATGTCTACTATTGCCAAATAATATGGTACACCTGTGTGTGTGTAACTGTGTATCACATCACATTACATAATTATATTTAACACCAGTTTAATACATCATGAGATTAAAAACCTTCAGTTTTTTGTCTAAGTTTATGAGAACTGAACAATTTTTTCTTCGGCTACCCTCTAATGATGATTTTATCTGCGCCACTGAAAGCTGCATTAGAAACCAGGCATTAGGCTTTTCTAAAAAAAGTCTTACAGAATCAACAAGTCCTTACTCTTTTTAACAGACTCTCAAAGAACATAAAAGTTGTTCCTAACCTACCTCTCAACACAATTATGTATAGGTATACTCCACGATTGTTATCTACCATGTAAAAACATAATATTTGGAACTTTCCGGAGTGCGTGACGGAAAGTAAACGTTATTCCTGCTACCGAACATTGTCGAACAGAAAGATGAAGATTGCTCACGTCTTGATGTTACCAATAAACTCACGAACAGTGGTAAAGTACTTGGAAATTATGTAAGACTAGCTTTTTTGCCAACGACTTCGTCCGCGTGAAATTTCTGCCCTCAACCCACCGTGTCATCGCGGTCGCATCGCCCGCCCGCGCTGTTACTTAGTTTTCTTTTTGCTCGGCTCTCAAGGATCATAGCGTGATGTTAAAAAAACATCCTCTAGAATTGATCTATCAAATGAAAAAGTTATATTTCAAATCCGAATGGTAGTTCCAGAGATTAGCTCGTTCAACTAAAAAACAAACTTTCAGCTTTATTACGAGTTGATTTAGGTTACAAAATTGTTTGATCCCTTTTGTTTTATTTTTATGACGTAGAAAAACAATAGCTAAAACAAACAGTTTTTGAAACTCAAAATGATAATTCAACAACCTCAAAAGAGCTCTCTCTTTACAAGACGCAAGTACTCATTATACGGTTTGTAAAAAAATAACAATTATAGCTTTTGGTAGGAAGAAAGAAGTGGCACTCTACCACGATCCCTGAACCCATTAGGGAAACCTTTTGACTGTGTAAAATTGTTAGCAAATCTATCTACTTCATTTATACGGGTTGGTGAATTAAATCAGAATAACTCTAATTTGACTAGTGGTGGAGTATTTTTACTCAGAATTAAAAAGAAATATACATAAGTAATAACTTATACCAAATTCATACCAAACCATATAATAACCTAACTTACCACAATCAGCCTATAATGTGTTCCTAGTGCTGGGACACAAGTCTCCTTCCTCTCTGTGAAAAAATCCACCACTAGGTCCCAGTTGGTAGATGTCACATGTCTTCGAATTTTGGTTCTAGAACATGTTTCCTCACGATATTTTCTTTCACCGTTTTGAGAGCAGTGGTGATGAAATAATTTACACAACGTAAAGTGCCTGTCAGGGTCCGAACCTACGACCACTGGGCCACCACTGCTCTCCTATCTTGACTAAAACTATTAGCAAACTAAAATGTGACTTCCAAAAATTCCTCCGCATCGCTGTCAACTGGTAATGTACCCAAGAGACCGGTGGCAATGCCTCGTTGTATAGCAATGCTTAGCTTTTGGCCAAGGTAAAAGCCATCCCTTGGGTCACGGGAAGTGTCAACCAGCCGTTTACAGATTTCCTCAAATAGACCATGAACACTTGGACCCAAAGGCCCGAGGGTATCAACTCCAAACAGCCCGAAAATATCTACACAAATAAATAAAATTGAAATGTCTGTTTGTAATGTCAAAATAACAACTTTTTACTAAATTCATAAGAAAGTATACTTATAACAAAAAATATTTTTTTTTAAATTTTTGTCTGTCTGTTTTTATCTGGCTAATCTCTGAAATGGCTAGACCGATTTTGACAGGACTTTCACTGACAGATAGCTGATGTTACGGCGGGTAACTTAGGCTACTTTTATTTTAGAAAAATAATTAGGGTTCCGCGCAAAAAAAAACCCATGAAATTATGAACAAAAGTTGGATTTGTAAAATTATTTTTACATTTAGTAGCCCAATTCTCGAGGATGGTTATAAGCATCACGCTACGACCCTTAGGAGCTGTGCAAAAGGAAAAAAGTCAGAAAGAATACTAAGCGAAAACGAAGTAATAGCGCGGGAGACCAATTCAACGTGACAGGTCGGGAGACGAGGGAGTTTTATTAAAATATGGCTGTTATTTTAGTACATTGTGTATCTTACGACATCCACGCGAACGAAGTCGCGGGGCGCAACTAGTAATATAATATAAGATAAATATAATATACTTAGGTATTTTGACTTACCTATGAAATTTCTGTTCTCAATGATCCCCCTTGTACCTCTATTGCCAAAATATCCAACTAATTTTGATAAATGAGGTGCTCATCGATTAATTTGTCTTAATGACACGAGTGTCATTAGAGGATAGAGTTATTTTAGGTGACTGCCAATCATCATTAATTTGAAGTAAATCTGTGGTAACTGACCCTGGATATTTGTGACAATTGGTGACTCTTTGTGAAAACCTTTATTTTAGTTTCATCTTCTGCCTAGCCTTTTCGCAAGTATGTTAGGGATAGGTTCCAGGTATTTTACATGGAGCGCCTATCTGACGTCCACAACCCAGTTAACTGGGCAACACGATACCCCTTGGTGATACTGTAATGACCGTTTCTTTTAGTGTAGTGTACGCAATTTCAAGCTATTTGATCAGTATTTAAGCAAGGATCTCTGTTGAAAAGTTACATCGTTTTGAAATCTGTCCGATCCGAAAAAGCTAATATGCATCACTTCGTTTAAAAACTTCTAACAAAAATATATTGAATACTATTGGTATTTAGAGGATACATTCTCTGTGTGCATTCACTCTGACGATATTTAGCAATAATATCGAGGCCAAAAGTATGACTACGAGAAACAGAAAATCATACCTATATTTTACAAAAGACACATATTGTGAATGTTTATAAATAGGCATAATATTTAAATATTTACTTTCCAGGAAAGCTTTCCAGTAGATCTATTCTGTATACATCTCACCGTGTAACCTTTGGTGAAGTGAGCGTGAAGTGAGCTATCATTTCCCTTATGATATAATAGGGATGACACTACTGACAGCTCACTTCACCTAGTTGTCACGGTGATATTTTTACAGAATAGCGCTGCAGGAAATGATCAAATTCGGGAAAAAATGAACGTTCTTTTTCCTATGGGATTTTTATATGAATTATTAAAATTTAGGTAGGACAACATCTGTCGGGTCAGCTAGTATGTAATATTAATACGATACATAAGTATATGTTCTACATATATAAATATATATAATTATGTTTTAGGTACTTACGTAGTATTTTATTTTAAAAAGAATATCCTTACGAACATTATACAAGTTTTATTAATATATAAAACATTATCTACACCACACACCCTTTCATATTTTTATTAATATCAACTAAATTAACTCTTTTAATTAACGCAGGTGTGTTTTCAACAATCCCACGTTTTTACACAGTTTTATTAAAACGTTAAAAAGTTTTGATATTGCCTGTCAAAATTACATTAGGTATAACATACTTATGTAATGAAATTGTTTTATAGTCTGCTGTTCGAAACGGTTGTATTTAAGCTGGTTATCAATATGTTTTCATTGGAAAGTACTTAAATTATGGTTAAAAAAACTTGTAAACAAACCCTGTTTTGGTTAAATTCTTACGTAAACACTCTCTAAAGAGAATTAGTTAAACATTCATCTATGTATATTTAGAAGGATTCAACTTTATGTTTCGCCACTTTTTCCAACAATGATTGTTTGAATGACAACACTAAATTGTAATTGAAAATCATCGACGAAATTGAGATTGAAAAATTAACCCCAATAATTATTGTTAAATTAAAAAACATTAAGGTGATCTAAATTAGAATTTCGGGCTTAAGAGTTCATATATGATAATACCTCAAATTTCTTAGCATAATTCTTCGTTATATCGAAAATACTGCAGCAATAGATTTGAAATAAATATATGGTTAAGTTGAGGATTAATGTTAAGTACTATGTTTGACAAAAACACGACTCCTTAAAATTTTCTCGAAAAAAATTACAAAGTTACCTCCAAATCGAACAATAAACCGCTAGTATTCAAAAATATTTCAAACTAAATTATGCAACTTTGCATAATAACTGAACTTAATAAAAAGGATATACTTAGTATGTTTTAATTTTTTTTAATTACCATTATTTTCACCTTAAAAAGAAATTACCTAAACTATCGGCGCTCCCTGCCGCCCAGCACCCCACTCAGTCTCGCTCTTTCTCAGTCCGCGAGCAGTATAGTGTGTGAGCGAGATAAAGAAAGAATTTGAGGTATTATGGACTCTTAAGTATTCCAATAAACAAATCAAAGCACTCGATTTGTAAGTGGCACTACAAATTGGCATCATTGGCATACATTTTCCGGTTCAGTTCATTACATTTTTGTCAGATACTAAAGAAACATACCACCATATGTTTTTCTTTTACTTTAGAACACGTAGGTAGGACGAAATATATTTTAGTTTTCGTAAAAGTATCATGTTCACAAAAACACTGCTCTATCAAAACTGCCTTTTCATTTCACTACGTAATATTTTTTGGAAAAACTTCCTTTTTCCGCCCAAAGATTTGTCCTAGGCTCTGGTCTCTAGGGTCCCATGAAGAGTGAGGAACTTACCTCATCTATGGTGGAATCCCTTCAACTTAAAATTATGTCACTGACATTGACATATGACTGTCATATTTTTGACTACTTTTTCATAATATTTGATCTTGTTTTGGTAAAGTTTTTCTTCGTTTTTATGTGTTTACTTTGTTTCTGATGTGAACAAAGTTGAGTTAGCAAATTGCTGCAGATATTTTTAAAAGTCATATCGCCGTGAAATATTTACAGCCAGTTTTGAATAATTATATAAGTATAACGTATAGAATTAATTAATTTGTTGCGGTCGCTCTATCGGTTGAAAAATCTTCTCCCATCACACATAAAGGCTATGCTTGTACAGTCCCTAATCTTTCCCATAATTGACTATGGTGATGTGTGTTATGACCTGAATGCAGATCTCCTCAATAAACTTGACCACCTTCTCAATAATTGCATTCGATTCGTTTTCAATCTTCGTAAGTATGACCATGTATCCGCGCACCGATTGCTTTTAAAATGGTTACCCATTCGTCAGCGCCGAGAGGTGAGGGCTCTGTCTGTGTTATTTTCTATTCTCGACAAACCCACTTCTCCTTCTTACCTGACTTCCCATATTCAGTATTTATGCTCTGCCCACAGTAAAAAACTTCGTTCCACTAATAATCGTCTTCTACGATGTCCTTCTCACCGCTCTGGTTTGATTCACTCTTCTTTCTTTGTCCAGGCAGTATTTCTTTGGAATTTGCTCCCTCTGAACATCAGGACGGTAACAAATCGGTTGTCATTTAATGTCAAGGCACGTGAGCATATACCTACGTAAGAAGTTGGCAGAAACATCCCAGCGTTGATTTGGTGGATTCGTTTTCTCCTCTTTTGATCGTTATTTCTCCTCTACCGTTTGTTATTTCTCCTGACGAAGTTTATTCCGTTTATCAGTATGTATGTATATATATATGTGTATTTATTCTTGTGTTTTATTGTTTTCGCGTTATCTATCCCTTATGTTGCACCTGCCATGTTTTCTCTCTGCATCACCCTAAGGTTGAGTGGTAGAAAATGCCTCAGGCACTAAGTCCGCCTTTGTACGGTATTCTTTTTACTTGTGCATAAAGTTTTAATAAATAAATAAATAAAATTAAATACGCGGTCTCGAAATACATTCATCAACGTATTAAAAGTTGTAGTGTAAAAAGTTTTTAAATCAGCGTAGGTACACAGTAGATACTGACCACTTTATGTCAAAAAAAAATTACAAACGTCACTGAAAACGAAAAAATTTGTTGATGTTTTGTTTTTGTTTGTGGCTTCATTATTTTCTTTAGCAAATAACAGCCAGTTTATTTACCGTATGTTAACTATTTATTAGTACAAAGAGTTTATAACTAAATTTATATTTTAAAACACACACAACAGTTTTAAACAGTTTTTTCGTTTACTTAAGTTACATTTAATTTTAAACAACAGTTTTGATTTTAATAATAGTGAAATCCACTCGTACGCAAAATAAACGATAAGGCTACTAATCCACTTTTTTTAAATTAAGAACTTCTAATAATAATTCTTATATTTCAAAGAAAAGGCACAATATTTCCAAACTTATTCTCATAATTTAGAACTTTGTTTTCAAAATTTATACCCACGTCATGTGTGCATAACTATAACTAAACACTAAATAAACGTTTAAGGACTGATTTAACCAAAGTCTTTTATCCGTGGGATAAAATTGACGTCCGACAGTTTTCGTTTGGAAAATCTGTCAAATGTTAAAAATTTATTCGCTGCATTAGACTTATACTAGGTATAAAAGTTTGGTCGAATTCGCCCTAAAAGTAACAAGAATTTTCCAAAACGTAAATGTTACATATTGCCTATCAGCATAAAATATGATCGTAAACATAACTTTTACATACATTACACGGTGTGCCGAGTTTCTTCACAAGTTTTGCACATTTGTTCAGGGTCTTAGACATTAAGTTAAAGCAAGTTAGGCCAAGTTGAAGCCAAGTTAAACAGTTCAGTTTACTTTCAGTGGTGATCGGTAGATAGGAATAAACATACATTGTTGATTCAGAGTTTGGTAACAGTCCAATTTTGCTATTATTAAGTAATCATACGTAGGTGTATGTTGTTTAACTTTAAAGGTGCTTGAGGGGCAACTGAAGGTTTCCAGTAAAAACCATAAAAGGAATATGTAAGTGAAGTATTAGTTTATGGTTTACCAATATTTTATATTTATCAGCATAGAGGTGTAATCTACTGGAGAGCAAAGGAAGGAGCACTCGTCAACACACCAGGAGCTAGACCACCACCTCTTAAAGCAGTATTATTGTAATCTTACTTGAGTGTGGGAAAGAGATGGAGCTAGACGTCCTGTATAGCTTCATCTCTTTCTTGCACTGAAGTAACATTAAAATAATACTGCTTTAAGAGGTGGTGGTTGGCCCCCTGAGGGTCGAGACAGTGGAACTCTATCAGCAATATCGATGATAGTGTATGGAACTGACATAAGCTAATGTCAATCCTGTTGAGAGTCATCGTAGAAATATACGAAACCCTTTGAAAGCGACTGTCACTTGTAGGCCCTCTGCACATCATCGGTTAGTAAATTTATAGTCCGTTTTAGCACGATAGTTTCTTTTACCATCTTTAAGTTGGATTAGGTTCAAACCGTCGCTTATCAATCATATATTTTTTTTTTTGTAAATTAAGGTATTTATAAAAGAACGTAGTACTCACGTTTCGCGCTGACGCCGTGTGAGACCACTAGCAGCGCGACGATGGTGACAGCTAAGTACATCTGGGCCATTTTTCTTTCTGTAACAAACATAAAATAGGTAATATAAATATGGACGACAACTAATAAGTATAGGAACTTAAGTTTAACCGTATAGGTTTCCTCACTACTGGAATGTACAAGTCGGACAGAAATGACTAGTTAATGTAATAGTATAATACATTCAATTTAAAATGCGTCGCAAATTAGACGCATAGGCTAACATGCCTTTCTAAAAAAATGCTAGAAAGACAATAGGGACAATGACTGAAAATTTTTTTTGGGTTATAAAAAAATATTGGACACGTAATTTTTTTCTTTTTTTACGTAATCAAAACATTAGGGTGATACATTGAGTTCAAAAGTGGCATGACGTCACGCCTTGCTAGATTTTATACTGAGTTGTTACGTAGCGAGCCCGCACTCCCCAACTTTAATGCGTTTTATATATGTCATTTCTTATTAATATGATAAAGCAAAAAATATGTGTCTAATATTTTTTATTGTCCAACTGACGGACTAAATAGCTCTTTTTTTTTACTTTATATTTATTATTTATATTATTGATTATAGATATTATTGTAACTTAAAGTTACCAATAGCCTACTCACTTGAGTGGGTCCAAGTAATTTTATGAAAAGGATGAATTCTACATAACATAACATAACATCACGCCTTGTTTCCCCTAAGGGTCAGGCAGAGGTGTACCTATAGTACACCCACATTTCGCCAGCTATGTTTAAGACCCATGTAATAGGGGCGAGCCTATTGCCATCTACCGGGCACAAATCCAGACTCCGGGCTGCTACTGAGAAATTCCAGATAGAAAAACCCAATAACAATTTGCGCGACCTGGGAATCGAACCCAGGACCTCATGCTCAGCAGTAGCGCTAGCGAACACTAGACCAACGAGACAGTCAAATTATTGTAACTTAAAGTTACCAATAGCCTACTCACTTGAGTGGGTCCAAGTTATTTTATGAAAATGATGAATTCTGTTTATGTAAAAATCCTACAACTTTTCAAATGAACTGAAAACTTCCGGGAATTCGGGGTGTAGGTTCGTAATGTACATTTTATTCTCTTTCTTTTTTTTTTATATACATACCGTAAAATACATGTCAATAAAAATTATTAACAAAAAAATACCCATACTTTTACTGGTGGATCAGACGGTTTTATGGCTATATACTTAATATACGTTGACTTTCGAAAATATTCACCTAATGCTTATGGCAACTCGATTGCGATTTAAGAAACCAATTCTTTTTTCAAACAGTCAATAACGTCAATTATTCACGAAGCAGTTGTTCTTTTGTTTTATTTGTTGGCAACATCGCGGAATCATTACAAATACTTTTACTTTGGCTTTGAAGCTACTGGTTTCGGCCAATAATAACTAATGATCATCAAAGAAAATTGTTATTTTTACTTGTACTGATGTTGATTTTTTTGTTTTTGAAGAGAAAATATCTTTAGGCGCGTTGAGCGATTTTTGGTAGGGGGAAATCTTACGGATTCGCAACATACGACATGCTCGCGTCACGGACATGCTAATGTGCCTTGTTGCGCCAGAATAGCGACGCGCAGCGGCATGTGTACATGTTAATGTTTTAAGTTTTCATTTCTGTCAGCACTGTTCATGACTGCCTATTATTACTTCTCCGAGCTACTGTTTGTGTGACATAATATTGGTAATAGCTCTTAAAAATGGTAAGAGTGGATGAAAATAATTATGTATATTAATATAATTACTGGCTTATGAATAAATCATTCTATGGTACCTACTTAGCCCTCTGTTAGCATAATATAATCAGCCTATAACATTCTCACTGCTGGGACACAAGCCTCCTCTGTGAGTGAGAGTGGGCCATAATCCACCACGCGGACCCAGTGCGTTGGTTTTCAATAGTTGGTGAATGTCACATGTCTTCGAATTTTTGGTTTCAGGACATTCTGGTTTCCTCACGATGTTTTCCTTCACCTTGTAACTAGTACCGTGCACTCTATTGAGGGCTAATTTAACCAAAGTCAGATAACTTTTATCCGCTGAATAAAATTGACGTCTGACAGTTTTTGTATGGAAAATCTGTCAAAAATTAAAAATTTATTCGCTGGATAAGACTTATCATCTGCCTAGTCTTTTCCCAACTATATTGGGGTCGGCTTCCAGTCAAACCGGATGCAGCTGAATACCATATTTTACATGGAGCGACTGCCTAGCTGACCTCCACAACCCAGTTACTGGGTAATACGATACCCCTTGGTAAGACTGGTTGTCAGACTCGGGCAGAATAAATACGATAACGTGAATACGAACTACTGAACAACCTGACGCATTTTGAAATAGGAACACTGATTTAAATATTCAAATACGAATGGAATATCATTAATAGTCAATCGTACAAATGGTGGTACGGATTTGGCGGGAATACCAAGTGAAATAGGTATAGGCATTTATTATTATTGACTGGCTATTTTGGCATTCAACGCATACAGACGTGCTCATCAATGCATAATATCAATAAAATAAATTAACGCTTGCATAAATAGTGACCTAGTTTCAGTGTTTTAGCGTGTTATACATATAAACATTATAGTGGTAAGTTAAAATAATGGATTGTACTGGACAATATTTATAAACTGATATTGTATGGAAGGCAGCCCCTTTAATCGGAGCGCGATGATGCGACGCAGCCCTCCACCGACACCGGCCCCGGTACCGGCCCCGGTACCGACACCGGCACCGACATCGCCCCAACAACCAAGACTGAACCAAGATGAGAAAGTTGAAGTTGTGTCTAGTCCGGATATTCAGAACTGGATGGGGTCTATCGAGCAGTGCCTGAATGATGTGTGTGCTGTTGCTGCTGAGGGAAAGCTAAACTCTGATCAAAAGCTTAAAATAAGCAATCTTTGCCGGAAGGTTGGACATGGAGTCTCGCAAATGGCTGTTCAATACCAGTCACTAAAGCAAAAAGCCATACAAACCCATACTTCCCTTAAAACTATGACCGAAGCTCGAGACCTAGCAGATTGTCTAATGGAGATGAACCGGACGATTCAGGTGTCCTGTACTAAGCAGGAATCAACTTCTACATCTTTTGCAGATATGGTGAAGAAGGGGTCCAACACTTTTGTTCGTCCAAATACTGTTAGCTCCGTGGCCATTTTTCCTAGTGACAACTCAAAGACTAGTGACGAAACCAAGAACATGGTCCAAAAAATCATAAGTCCTGGAGAAATGAAGCTGAAAGTACGAGGCGTACGCAAAATTGCAAAAGGAGGTCTCATAATCAGCACTGAGACTAAAGATGACCTAGTTAGGCTCAAGCAAACAGTCCAACTCGCTTCGTCAGGGCTTACCGTCGACGAACCTAAAAAGCGCAAACCTCGCATTATAGTTATAGGAGTTCCCACATCAATGGCTGAAAATGAGGTTTATAAATGTATATATGAGCAAAACTTGGTTGACAAACTGCCCACTATATCCCTAGATGCATTTTTGACCTCAACAAAACTAAGCCACAAATCTGGCAGGAAAGATGCAGAGAATTGCAACTATATTATAGAAGTTCCAGCCGTAATACGTAAGGCCCTCATCACACAAGACCGATTATTCATAAATTGGTCGTCCTGCCCGGTGCGAGACTTCACAATGGTAACGAGATGTTACAAATGTCAGCAGTACGGCCATGCAGCCAAAACATGCAAAATTGCTGCCCCTACATGTGGACATTGCGGTGAGGAAGGACACACAACTCAAGACTGCGCAAAGAAAGCCGATGTGCCAAAATGTGCTACATGTTTGCGTTTTAAAAAACAGGCCACCCATAAGACGGGAGACGCAGATTGCCCGGCTAAAAAAGCTGCCGAATACAGGTATATCAACTCGATCGACTATGAAGGCGCCTAAGAGCGCCACATACTTGTTTATATTCTAGACTTAATTTATTATTGTCTTCTTTAGTTTAGTATGGATAATAACTTAATTACCGACATAGATAACACATTTTTAACTGTGTCAAAGACATGTGACGTTGAGGATTGCAGACAATATCTTTTCGATTACCAAAAGTCACTAACCGTACTGACCCAAAACATACGTAGTATTTATAAGAACATAGATAGCTTTAATATTTTCCTGCATAGACTCAACTTTGACTGTGATATAATGGTACTAAGCGAGTGCTGGCTAGCTAACCGTATCGATAACATCCCAATAATACCTGGGTACAACTTATTGTTTACCACCATAAACCACAATCAAAATGATGGTGTGGTAGTCTTTGCTAAAGAATCATTAAAGGTCACAGTCGAGGAACCTACTATGCAAGACTGTATGAGTAATTGCTTAGTCATCAAAATTGGTGTAACCACAGCGATAATCGCTATGTATAGGTCTCCTTCCGCTAGAAACTTGGATTCTTTTCTCAATTCTTTAAACCAGATTTTTCAAGCGCTAAGCTCGTTTAAGAATGTTATACTAACAGGCGATTTGAATATAAATATTGGCTCGGAAAACTGCGATGCAGGGACCGAAGATTATCTTAATATCTGTTCATACCACGGTTTTCGCCCCGCTCACACATTGCCTACTCATCAGAGCGGTTCCTGCCTCGATCATATGATGATCAAAACCAGCCTGTCATATATTACGCTTGTTACTAACGCAACAATTACCGACCATCACGCTGTCCTAATTACCGTAAATTTAACGCTGCCTAAGCTAAATCGTCCCCAGACCAAAAACAAATTAAACACAACTAAACTCGAATATGATTTATGCAACATTGATTTTAGCTTAGTCTACAATACTGCTGACACTAATTTGGCTTTATCGTACTTAATAAAACATGTCCAACAAGCAATATTATGTAACACGACAGTTTCTACAGTGAATAAAAAACTTTATAATATTAAACCTTGGATTACTCCTGGACTAATTCGGTGTATAAGACACAGAGAAAAGCTTCATCAGAGAACTAAGAGATACCCTGGAAATCTAATAATTCAAACCACATATAAAAGATACAGGAATTTCTGCAACAATCTCCTAAAGAATTTAAAAAATAATTACGATAAAAATCAATTAAATAGAGCAGGTAACAATAGCAAGCAACTTTGGAAACATATTAAAAACGTTACCAATATGACTAAACAGCGTGAATCAAATTCGAGTTTACTGCTTACTAATCCTTCACCACTTTTGTCAGCTAACAACGTTAATAACTTTTTTGTCAATGTTGGGAGAACTCTTGCCGAAAAGATTCCGAAACATTGTTGTGGCCAACCTCCTTTCCAAAAATCAAGAAATAGCTGTAACCTGAAATCTTTTGCTATGCTGGACACTGACGAAGACGAATTAAACCGAATAATTTCTGGACTAAAAGATGACTGTGCAGTTGGTTGGGATAATATAAGCAATAAGATCCTTAAACGCTTTAAGCATATTTTGGTACCTCCATTAACGCATATCTTTCGAATCTGTCTTTCCAAAGGAATTTTCCCTAGTTGCCTTAAAAAGGCAGTTGTAATCCCTGTGTTTAAATCTGGAAGTAAAGACTTAGTTAATAATTATAGGCCAATATCGCTACTCTCCTCAATATCAAAAATATTAGAAAAAATTATAAACAGTAGACTAATTAACTATCTAGAAAAAAATAACTTCTTATCCCCTGCGCAATTTGGTTTTAGAGCTAAATTATCCACAGCCGATGCGGTGCATACCCTGACCGATAACATTTCAGAAGAACTTGGCAGAGGGAACCAGACCCTGGGAGTCTTCCTTGATTTAGCCAAGGCCTTCGACACGGTGTCTGTTCCTGTTCTTCTAAATAAATTAGAGGCCATGGGGATAAGGGGGACACCACTGAAACTATTTGCTGACTACTTAGATGACCGATATCAATGTGTTAGAATAGATAGTATCACGAGCGATGAACAGAAAAGTACTAGTTTTGGTGTTCCCCAGGGAAGTATTCTGGGCCCCACGCTATTTCTGATTTATATTAACGATTTGTGTAATCTTAATATTAAAAATGGCAAAATTATATCCTATGCCGACGACACGGCGTTAATATTTACCGCTAAAACCAGTAGCGAACTGTTCGAAATTGCTCAACTAGGTTTTAATACTGTGACTAATTGGCTTCAAAGCAATTTACTAACATTAAATGCGGACAAAACAAAATATATTCACTTCTCCATGCGCAAGCCGCAATTTAATATCACTAACCACCATCTATGTGCCCATCGTTGTGGAAACCGTTCAGTCAGCATGTGTAATTGTCCTTTTATCCTTAAAACGAACAGCATAAAATACCTCGGGGTAATTATGGACGAAACACTGTCTTTCAAAAAACATATTGAAAGTCTAGTTAAAAGAGTGCGCAAATTAATATATGTTTTTAAAAAATTGCGAACATTTACAGATTCAAAATTAATCACACAAGTTTATTTCGCCCTATGTCAATCTATAATTCAATACTGCATCACTTCATGGGGTGGCGCACCAAAAACCAATCTACTCCCTCTTGAAAGAGCTGAAAGAGCAATTTTGAAGGTAGCAAACTTCCATCCCTTTTTCTTCCCCACTGATCTGCTATATAAATCCTGCAACGTGCTGACTGTTCGCCAACTCTTCATCATGCACTTAGTATTAAAACAGCACACCATGCTTGCCTACACTGCTGACAATACTAACAAGAGACGGAATGATATAGTATGCACATCTAATGCATCCTCAAAACATGTCTTTGTAGAAAGATTTTTTACATTCTTAGGCCCATTTCTGTACAATAGATTAAATAGAAAACTTAGTATCTATAAATTAAATTATTTTAGCTGTAAAAAAATTATACTTAAGTATTTACTAACCATCGCTTATACACAGACAGATGATCTACTTGTTGTCTGCAAATAGAACCGATAACATGTATTTTACTTATATTTACCTAATTTTAGTTTAGATTTTAATTTATACCGATTGTTAATTTATTACTTTAAGTATTTATGCACTTCCTAGCCTGAAGCACAGGTCCAACCTAGTTCAGGCAAATAAGCAACTGTGTTCTGTTTTAATTTCCTAAGTTACTTATTGTAAATGTGCCCCTTTTATAAATAAACGATTATTATTATATTATATATTATATTATTGTCACTCTTTTCTATTATTAAAAATGGTTTTACAAATTCAAGTTTAGTTTTACAGAATAATAAAAGCTTTTCAAAAATGTTCATAGAATTTATTCGTGTTCAAACCAAAAAGCCTACTTCAGTACAAATTAAAGATATTCCATCCATCTTACGAGCAGCAAGCCGGCAAATACCGACCAACCGATCCGCAGCGAAACGTAATCAGAACATTCCCACCGGGAAAACAACTTAGTTACACATAACCGGACGTCCGGAGACACCGTTATCACGACCACTGTAGCTTGAACTCCCTTGATGCCTGGCCTCCTCTACAAAGTTCCCACAATCACTTGAATGAGAGGTTAGGATGTGATGGTCAGTGCCCACTGGCGACAATGTGATTTGTGGCTGTGCGTCTGTCCTGAATTCTCGAGTACGTCGATGCATTTTGCCGTAGAATTGATTTTATCGTTTGCGTATCTATTCAGGCGAGTTTGGCAACTGTATTTGCGAATGTTCATTCTGGGTTGGCATTTGACTAATTTTTGGGTACACAATCCTAGTGTTGACCGGTTGATTCTGCAAGGTTACATGCAGAACCAACCAGCCAACACTTGGATTAGGTTTTAGCTGTGTTTGTCGCGGTCATTTCAGCGATAGTCATGTTACCGGGGAGTTCCCCGGTAACACAACCGGGCCCGGGGTAACACGACCGGGTTCGAGGAAAGTGTTAAGGATGGGCGTTTTGGGGGCTGTGTTTTTTAACATTGTTGAAATTCAAGAAGTACTAATTCTCAGCCTAGTTTCAATTAATGAACTCTGAATTTGACACGTTCATTTTACGCCTCCGAGATATACTCATAAAAAATTCGTACCTTCCCCAAAATTCAACATCATTTCCAACTTTTAACACAATTTTACCAAGCAAACCACATATAACCCAATAGATCAGTGAGTTAGCAAGGCGTTAAGTTATTAATTAAGTTTACGGCAGTTTAGCACGTTCACATAGCGTTTCTGACCGCCAGTGGAAGTGCTTGACATGTTTGCTTGTAACTATATTAGGGTCTATTCCCCTCCTTATTCAAGTAATCGGTTGATAGTGTGTAGGTATTAAAGCTATTTTTGGTCAATTTTGAACCTCGCACAAGCTTCACAGGGGTGAAATGTGAAGGTATTCTATACCTAACTAACTTTCGTCAAAAAATTTTCATTAAATACTGTCGAAATCTAATAAGTAAATAAATAAGTACCGTTTAACTAACAATAAAAAAGTTATTTTGCAGTGTATCATAAAAAAATTACAATTTTGATGTGACCTTTAACTGTCCATTTTTCTGCATCACTAAACTACAGACCAAGTCTATTGAATGACTATTTCATGAAATCTTGACATTTGAGCATTATACTAACTTATGGAGTTGTACCTTTGTATTACTGATTCTAATGATTATAATTCTCTAAATACATATTTGTTATGCTCCCGAATTATACTTCCATTAACATACACCCAGACACTGAGCTGCAAATTGCAAAAATCGTAAGAAAATTTGAATTTCGCGGGCTACCTTGGCGCTTCCCCCTTAAGGAAATTTCTCGCAAACTGGTCGACACTTCAGGTGATCAGAGGACTATCTCATTCTTTGGCCAAAGAATTAGCATTTCCATTCAACGTGGCAATGCTGCCAGTCTTCTGGGCACGTTTCAGGATAACAGCAACCCGAACGAGTACTTCGACGTCTAATTATCCTTTTGTTTTTGTATCAATTTGTTCAATTAGTTAGTCATTTATTTCAGTGCCTAGTGTAAATAGTTAGTTGTGTAACAATTGTGCAAAAGCAACAAAACTATTCATGTAACAATATAAATAACATCTTCAAAAGTTATTAACTTCTCTTATGTCATTACCGTGACTATAGATGTTGGACTAAAACTTGGTAATGAACAATCTAAACTGCTTTAGTTAAGTTCAAATATTTTGCTGAGTCCTCGTTATGTATGGTTTAATAGAATCGCTTTGTTTGAAGTTGTCTTCGCTTATTTAATGACATGTTCCAGTGAAAATAGATAATGACTATCATCGAGCTCTGGCTGAACTAAAAACATTTTTTTCCTTTTGCAAATAAAATACATGAAAAAAGATTAGGATGAGCGCCAAATAAGTAAAATTTCAAACTTGTTCTGACGAAATGACGATCAAGCTATTTATCTATCACTAGCTGACCCGGAAGACGTTGTCCTGTCCAATTTATCTAAGTCCCACTCCCGGCAAAGGCCTTCTTCCATTTCTCCATCTTTCACGAACCCGCGTGTCTTCCTTCCAGTGTTGACATTTCTTTGACAAAATAACAACGACGTCTAGATAACTCTAAACTCTTCTCGCTCCAAAATGAAAACTTAAACTCGTATTATTATCCTAAGACATATCCTCAGTCCTACATAACACCCGCTGATTGGACGCGATCCATTCAACGGGATTTGCAACCATCCAGCCATCCGCATCCCTTTGATTCCAAGAAGTTTAGGAGATTTATCGGATGCATGGAAAACTGGTGGACAATCCGATTGGCATTTGTTCCAGTGATTCTCAATATCGGACCGGATTATATATATGGAGGTTTTGTAATTTAGCTCTAACCGAATTTTAAACATCGTTCTTTTTTCTAATTATTCTGCAAATAGTTTATTTACTAACAAATTATTAACATATAAGTATCAAGCCCTAATAAAACTAGTAAAAAACTACGTGACGTCACGGGTACGACCAAGTAGCTAGTCTTCTATATAAATAAAAATTAAATGCTGTTCATTATTATATAGGCTATTTTTTTGTTTTAAATTGTTCGTAATAGCTCGAATTAGGTTTTTATGGAAAGAAAAATTCGAAAAAACTGAACGTCCGTTTTAACCGACTTCATTTCTATGCGATTTTTGTATGAATTATAGAAATTTGGACAGGAAAACGTATGTCGGGTCAGCTAGTTAATCATTAAAATATAACATAACATAACATCACGCCTGTAATCTCAGAAGGGTTAGGCACAGGTGCCCCTATAGTACATCCACATTTCGCCAGTTATGTTTAAGTCCCATGTAATAGGGGGCGAGCCTATTGTCATCGACCGGGCACAAATCCAGACTCCGGGCTGCTAAGTGAAAGTCCCTATTGATTCATAATGCAAGCGCGTCCAGGTGCCATATTATGACGTTCTAAGGCCATCATGATTCCAGTGCGCGAGAGAGACCAAGTTATACACGACCGATAACACCATCTCTTTTTCGGACTGGAATCATGATGGCATTAGTACTTCATAATACGGCCCCTGAATGTTATTCAAGTGAATGTCTTACCTGCTTCTGAGCAATTACATTTTTCTTGAGAGTTTAACGGAAGATTTTATTTTAATCGTGGAACTTAGTTAGTTATCTACATGGTAATTTACTACTTCAAACCTGGCAGAGTAGTCGACTTCAACTCAGTTATGGAAGTTCAAAGAAAGATACGCTTTAAAAAAAACATTAAGTCTGTTTGAAGTTCAAATGCATTTCTAGTATCCATAGTTAAAAGATTTAATATTTCGCGTAAATTTATTAGATAACCTAACTACACATTTAAATGCTAAATTCTAACATATGACCCCACGATTTCTGTGGTTTGTCACCTTGAATAATGTGATTAGAAATCAAAAAGATATTTATGGCATATAATTACTTTATATGTGATGTTCTTCAGAAAGGTCAGGTGCGTAGTACTGGCACGTAAACGAAGCAAAAGGAGTATGTAAGGATCATAGCAGGTGACGTTCTGTAGTTTATGCCTCATGGGAAGAAGGCGTGAGTTTATATATGTATTTATGGTTCATTTAGTTTATCTAGACTTTATCAACATGTGAACTTATTGAGTTGGTTATTTTAATGAGTAATGTTTGCATGCATTAATGAGTGTTTAATGCATTATGTGCCATAATATAATTAATTAACTGTTTCGTTAAAAGGGTGGAGGACAAACACCGATTAATTAAAAATTAAATAAGGCCACTAATCAATGTTTTGTGGAAGCTAGCCACTTTGCTTCTATATAAAATGTTTATTGAGTTGAGTTTGCGTAAGTAAGTTAACCTATGTCTGAGAGTTAAGTAGGAACACGGTAAATACCTTGTTTAACGTTAGCCAATTCAAATATCTGAATTGAAGTGCGTATATTAATTTATTTTAGTTACATTATACAAGATAACACTAATAATAAAATATATATAATATTATGTACTTACAAGAATACAATAAAAAAACGGAGAAGAGCTCATTGGGCATCAAAAAATTCGTCCGCATCGCTGTCAATGGGAAAAGTGCCCAAAAGGCTGGCAGCATTGCGTATATTCATTAATTTACTGACAATACTATCAATTAAAATATGGTTTTGGTTGAATATTTATCTCAAGCAACCACCAACTCCATAATAAGTTATACCTACTAAAATCAGTAAAAAAAAAAAACATCAATAAAAATAAACAATATTAAAAAAAAAGACAAGACCTTCAATCAGTTTTATGTTCTCGTAAAATATTCATCAATTTATGATTACCTTCGGTACGGCACTTACAGGTGTTGTTGAGAAACGCGACACAATCCATTTACATGAAATTCGATTATTTTCACATGATGGACTTGAGAATTACCTACTTTACTTTTAAGAAAAATAGACTGCTTCACAGCAGCTACAAGCAGGTCTCTTCAAAATAATTACTGTGAACGTCTTTTGACTGTATTTTGTGTTTTACAGGTGACGAGGTCTTGTGGCTAAGTAATAACAGCCGCACGGGTTGATCGATCGGGTTAAGCTACGCTTGCCGCAGTTGGTCCGTGGATCGGTGACCATCTTTACATACCAGGACTCCTCCGTGCTTCGGAAAGCACATTAAGCCACTGGTCCGTCATTTGTAGATCTTTGACAGTCGTTACGGGTCGTCAGAAGCCCGAAAGTCTGGCAACCAGTCTTACCAAGGGGTATCGTATTACCCAGTAACTGAGTTGTGGAGGTCAGATAGACAGTCGCTCCATGTAAAATACCGGTTGTTCTGCTGCATCTGGTTTGACTGGAAGCTGACCCCAACATAGTTGGGAAAAGACTAGGCAGATGATGATGAGATGATGAGGCCTTTACATTGAACCTAAACTGCATTTATTTTTTTTTATTTTTGTGGATGGGAAATCATCAAATGACTTCTCCCGCTCTGGGCGGAGCGGGATGGCGTGTCAGACTTTTACTGACTAAAACCCACCCGTGTTCCTTCTGTTGCCTGTGCTGGGGCCACGGTAACTCTTTCGAACATCCCGCAAAACCTAAACTGCATTGAGCTGGATTTAAAAGAGTCATAGCTCTGCAAACTAACGATATGGTGATTATTTATTCCTCTGCTTTTAAAAGTTAAAATATTATATCCCTCAACTGTCAAGCGGCCTCCTAGAGGTCGGTAACAATAGAAATTTAAGATGGGCACGCCAATAGCGGCATCAATGGCGTCTTAGCTCCTCAGAAGTGCTGAGGGGCAACTGCGTAACACACTTGCAATAGGAATTTTGACAGTTACAACATTCATTGCGTCATTTACGTTGTTGAGCAGACAAATTTTTCGAACTTATGAAGCAATGGATTAGCATTTTTTTTCAAAATCATTCAGATTCCGATTGACAGTGTGTTCCGCAATTAGGGTGCTGGTGTATGAATACTTTGGGCACTCCAACATATGTGGCATGGTTTGGTCAGGAGCGCCGCATTCGTACCGGCTGTCGGTTGTGTCGATAATCCCATATTTCCCCATTCCTACTTAAAACAGGCACATAAAATACTAGTCTTTAAAGAATAAATACTTTGCATGCAAAATATTTACGCCATCATTTAGTTGACGAGTATATCCATCATACCATATTGTAAAAAACTAACATACAGGATATTAGCCCTTATTTACAATAATAACAGAGGTTAAAGCCGCGTGAATCGCGTGTAACCAATGTGTTACAGTCGTACTTGACGTTTTTCGTCACCGCTTGGGCACTATTTAAATAGGTAGTAATTGAAGTAGGTAGGTTATCTTTTCTGTTATAATTCTATATAGGTATAAAAAAAACTCCAGAATGAAAGTAAAAACCGGCCAAGTGCGAGTCGGACTCGCACACAAAGGGTTCCGTACCACTGTATAATATTTAACACGACATCATTTGAAAAAAAAACCTCACTTTAAAAAAAACACGTTTCTTGTATGGGGACCCTCTTTAATTTATTTTTATTATTTGTTGGTATAGCGGTAATAGAAATACACATTCTGTAAAAAATTCAACAGTTGACGGTTCATGAGATACAGCCCGCTGACAGACAGACGGACGGCGGAGGCTTAGTAATAGGGTTCCGTTTGGCACCCTCCAGTTACGAAGCTCTAAAAAGCGTTGTTGGCCAATCACTTAGGGAAGGATTTTGGATAATTGTATGTTGTAGAAAAGACTAACTAGGGCACAAGAAGCACGTATTGCAGAGTGCAAGCAAACAGCGTGGTATAGGTACCTAATGGAACTACAAATACGGAAACTAGTGCTGTACAGTTAGATAACGTTCAAAGGTTCCATTGCAGAGCAGTGGTGGCCAGTGGTAACGGCCCCGACTTACGAGTTGTCGGTCGCGGGTTCGAACCCAGGCAGGCGCTTTACTTTGTGTACATAATTTCATCACCACTGCTGTCAAAACGGTGAAGGAAAATATCGTGGGGAAACCGGCATGTCCTAGAACCAAAAATTCGAAGACGTGACATCTACCAACCCGCACTGGGCCTGCGTGGGAGGATTACAGCCCACTCCCTCTCACAGAGAAGAAGCCTGTGTCCCAGCAGTGGGAACATTATAAGCTGATTATGCTTATGCAAAGGTTCCATCGTCTCTTTTTGGAAAAAAAATCTGCTGTTCCCTACATTTTGACGAGTTATGCGAACATAAATATAAGGAATAGCTGATTTTTTTTCGCTATTTCAGGTTTGGTCCCATAGTAAATGTTGTTCATAATGATGAGTACAATGACCACCTTAAGAGATTTCGGATAAGAATAGATAGACCTTGTATACAAATTCACAATTTTTCCCTCTTTATAATATTAGTATGAAAAACATTAATTAAATTAATAACTGGTAAGCTAATATCGATGACGTTTATCAATTACAATGATTACAACTTCAAGCCATTTATCACTTCGAAGTTTTGACGGGCCGACTTCAAAACTCTCGCTCACCTATCAAAACAATATAAACTCGAAACTCTACGGAAATTATTGAAATATTTCTATAAGTATTGATTTCTCTGACATATTTGTACGACACAGTGTATATTAGCCGTGATAATGTATTGTTATTTTAGTGTGACATAAATGTGACAAACACAACATCACGCCTATATTCCCCGAAGGGTTGGGCAGAAGCGTACCTATATTACACCCACATTAATTCACCAGTTAAGTTTAAGTCCCATGTAATAGGAAGCGAGTCTATTGCCTACAACCGGGCACAAATCCAGACTCCGAGCTGCTACTGAGAATTTCCAGACGGAAAAAGCCAATAACACTTGCCCGATAATGTCAGCACATTGAAATATTTACACTGACAGCTCTTGAACCTGATCGCATTTGGATAGGTGATATTCGCCCTAAGTTCTCTGCGTCATTTTTCTATTCTGCAATGGTCGACATAAAGCAAGAATAAAGCATTGTTTCAGAATCTAAACTAAGAAAATTAGAAACTTATGAACAAGATTAGTTCTCTCAACTTGTAATCACCTGGGAGAAAGCAAAATCATAAAATATACGAACACGTTACTTGAAATATTATGTAACTTACAACTGCGTTAAACATTGTACCTATTTGTTGATTAATAACGTTTACCTTTATGTACCTATTATGTACATAAACTTCACTATTATTGTCCCATTGCAGAGGAAAGGCCCCTTCTCATACAGAGAAGGCACGAACATTGATCACCACGCTTGCTCAAGACGGGTGGGTGATTTCAGACTTATATTAACTACAAGTCCAGGTTTCCTCACGATGTTTCCTTCACCGATGTTAGCGTTGTCCAAGATAAACTCAGAAAGTACATATGAATTGTAGTCAGTAGAATTAAAAACAGGGGCTCGCGGCAAAGTTGTAACAGCTGCACGGGTCGCTCGATCAGGATAACCTACGCTTGCCGCGGTCGGTCCGTGGATGGGTAACTATCTTTAGATACCGAGATCCCGCGTGCCTCGGAAAACATATCCCGGCTGTCATTCTTGGATCTTTGATAGTCGTTACGGGTCGTCAGAAGGCCGAAAGTCTGACAACCAGTCTAAAGTACTAAGGGGTATCGTATTACCCAGTAAAAGGTTAGATAGACAGTCGCTCCATATAAAATACTGGTATTCAGCTACATCCAATTAGACTCGAAGCCGACCCCAACATAGTTGGGAAAAGGCTAGGCAGATGATGATGATGTAGGATTAAAAACATTAACAAAATATTGGTAAGTAACTGTAATATTTTATTAAATTGTATGTGCTGAGCTTGACGCTCTCCTAAACCAATCCAGAGACGCATTTATTGTTTTAAATCGTGACTCATGAGTTGCACTAAGTAACAAATAAAATATTTCCGATAACTATCTAGTTACTATTCTACCAGCAGTTGTATACAATTATTATCCAACTAATGATCTTACAGTAAATAATTTTAATTTAATATTTTTTTAATTTTATTGTATTTCTTTATTTACTTTTTGCTTCTCTTGTGTTTGGTTTCATATTTACAATATGTCTATTGTTTGTGTGCCTTGCATTGTGACCAAATAAAATCATTTTCTTTCTTCCTTTTCTTTCTTTAAATTAAATGAATAACTAACTAACTATACCGGTACTTAATATGAATGCAACATGTCATAACCAGTCCACTGATTTTTAAATGTGGCCGGAAACGAGGGTGCAATAAAAGAGCCCCCCTCCCCCCAACCAGTTGTATCCTGATAAATGATTTCATTTCTGTAAGTAGGTTTGCACAAACACTTTTACACTTCAATCATATTTTTAACCGACTTCAAAAAAAAGGAGGAGGTTCTCAATTCGTCGGAATGTTTTTTTTTTCTTTAATGTGTGTTCCCCGATTACTAGAAAGCGCCTTGACCGATTTAGAAAATTCGTTTTTTTGTTTGAAAGCGTATACTTGACAGATGGTCCCATTGTCATTAGGTCAGGATCTAATGATGGGATCCTGGAGAAATCGAGGGATTTCTTCAAATATTATAGGCACGCCTATAGCGATTTCGGTATTTTTTATAGTAACTTGTGCATTTGCTCTCGGAAAGCACTATTTGGTGAAGTAGGAACTGATGATGAAGACCACAGATGGCCACCGGAACAACTCAATAATAAGTATTTCACGAGTTGCGATTCGATTACTTTAAAACGATTGCTAAGCAATATAAGCTCGTCACAATGCATTTGGTGAAGTGGAGCTGATGGTGAACTACTAGGAGAACTCCTCAAAACTTTACGTCCCTGCATCGGGAAAAGCAATATTTTGTAAAAGGTGATGAGCAGTTTTTATTAGGCTATTGTAACTTGGATAAATTACAAACCGACCCACTAAAAAGAGAAAAATAAAAAAACTTTTTTGCAATAAAACCACCGACTCCCTAAAAAAACACTACAAGGTGAAAAATAACTTTAATTTCGGAAGTCGGTGGCAAAAACCTAAAAATACAGTTCCAAAGACACAGACTTCCGAAATTAAAGTTATTTTTCACTTTGTAGTGTTTTTTTTGGAAGTCGGTTGTTTTTTTCTTTTGCAAAAAAAGTTTTTTATTTATTAAAACTAGATGATGCCGGCGTTTCCTAACAGACTACTTTGAGAAGAAAAGCCGAAACAAACTCAGAGGTCACAGTCTCTTTTAAAGTCCAGACATAGTCTTGGTCAGATCATGTGAAAACCGTATAGTTGGTGTCTGCAATGATCTTTTGAGGAAAGAACCACAGATATCGAGTACCTGGTACTAAGAATAAGAAGTACTAAGAGTTTATCCAGAGCACCCTGGGCAGACAACCTGGAGACTAGCTAATCATTTCACAATACTCCTTGATCTAATTATAGGAAGAATTCCGAACACATATCCAATACGTAATCAAACGAAGTCGCTTTTCATGTCGGCTGTGTGACCGCGTCGTTCTTTTAAACTACACAACAGATGTTTATATTTTTCTGAAGGTGTGTATTGTATAAAACAGTAATATTAAACTTACTTAAGTACGTATATAATCAGGTACTCCCTTTCTTCTCCTAAAATTGTTTGTCCGAAAATCATTATCCATAACACGTTTGCTATAAACTTCAGTAACCATAATGTTCAAAATCCCGAAATTTTGTTTAACATAATTATCTTTAGTTCTAAAAGTATTCTGTCATAATATCGAGTACTATAATAATTGAATCCCCTAATTTTACATAACCTAAAGTCATATGTCCTAAGTAGTGTGTTAAATAATGTGTATTATTCCGAATGTTCATTTATAATATTTTTTTTAGTCCTAAAACATTAGCTAAAAATTAGGGTCGCAGAAACGAATCGCTGTAAATCCGACTCCACGCAGTCTTGTCTGCTCTACCCCTAGAGTGTAATTTAAAATCGCGTAGGCGCGGAGGGGCGAGGCGGCCCGCGAGTTGAGGAGCAGGTGGTTGTAACACTCGCCGCCGCGGCTGAGGCTGGCCGGCAAAGCCGGCCAGCAAGCCGAAGCTGCGGTGGTGAGCGTTAAACCCATCTGCGACGATAAACTCGCGTGGGACCGCCGGAGCCCCGCAGCGCCGGAGCCGTGACAGAAACCATGCCTGCTGCATGTTGCATGCTTGCTTGCATGCTTGCTTGCATGCTGCATGTTTGCTTGCATGCTGCATGTTTGCTTGCATGCTGCATGCTGCGTGCTTGCTTGCATGTTGCATGCTGCGTGCTTGCTTGCTTACAAAAACCACATGTTCACAATCAACTGCTTTATTTAGTACATGTATAATAATTATATTTATTTATGTATAATAAAAAATTATAATGCAAAATCGAAATGCGAAACGATTTTATGTCTTTTGTATATTATTGATTGTAATATTTATGACAAACTGATTTAGGACATATTATATTTAGGGATTTCAATTTTATGGCATGTGATATTATGTGATATTAAGTTCGGGTAAGTTATCATTCGGACAAATGATGATTAGGGCAAAAAAAGTTATGGCACTTTAAATTATGGATAAAAAAGTTAGGTGACACAATAGAGAACCATATAATCAAACACATTAAAATATCTTAAATCTCTTTGCTCGTAATAAAGAATTCTTGATGTTTCGTCAAGTAGTAAAAAACAGTGCGAACCAGGGGCGCGTCGCTAGTCTATACTAATAATAAAGCTGAAGAGTTTACTTGATTTTTTGTTTGTTTGTTTGAACGCGCTTATCTCTGGAACTACCAGTCGGATTTAAAAAAACTGTTTGTATTTGATAGCCCAATTCTTGAGGAAGGCTATGGGCTATTCAACATCACGTTAGGACCCTTAGGAGCCGAGCAAAAATAAAAAATTCAGAAAGAACGCTAAGTGAAATCGAAGTAAAAGCGCGGGCAGGCGATGCGATGCGACGAGGTAGGACGGGGAAACAAGAAATTTCATGCGAACGAAGTCGCGGGTTGAAGCTAGTATGTATAATAAAAAGGGAGTGTAACATAAAATGCAGCTGCGTGTCATATCGTGTTGCACGTGACACGTTCTATTACGAGTGACATGTTACGGCTCGCGATACGGACGTCCTAATTACATATTCTTATTACTCGCACGATGCTTGTCGACGAGAAATACGGAGGTAATGAAATATGTGTGAACCTGGTGCGAGTTTCATAATGATCCTGTTTAGGATTCGTTTTAAGATTTCGCTTTGCCCGGGACTTCGCCCGCATAGATGTCCCCATACAGCGGGGCAATTGCTTAGGGCTGATTTCTCCAATGAACCTGAACGCGATTCGCACACAAGCCACGTTTAAGCGCTGTCAGTATCATTATTTTCTTTAGAATAATGACACTGTCAGCTCTTGAACATAGTTTAGATGTGCTGATCGCGTTCAGTTTCATTGGTGAAATCTGCCCTTATAGTAGGAATCGGTTTAATTTCGACAGTTCAACAACATTCATTGCATTTTGTACGTTATTGAGCTGACAAATTTTGACGAACATATGAAGCAATGGATTAGCAATTTGCTTCAAAATCATCCAGATTGTGATTGATAGTGTGTTACGCAAATAGGGTGCTGCTCTCAACACCCTATTCCATCAGGGGTTGTTTTTGTATTTTCAAAAGTAATACACAGACGCTGCCACGCTGAAATGGAATTGGGCTGGACACGTCTGCCGCATGTCAGACGACCAATGGGCCAAACTTACGACCCAATGGGTCCCACTTAATGGCAAGCGACATCCAGATGGCGGGATGAGCTGCACTCCTTCAATAAGAACTGGTCCTTAGCAGCTTTAAACAGAGATGTGAAAAGAGAGTAGGGAGGCCTTTGCTCTGCAGTGGGACATCACCGGCTTTTAATAATATAATCCACAGATAATAATATGTCCTTCGGCAGTAGTTCGAGCTATCTCCATTACTCTTTTACATTTTATGATGATAGTAAGGATATTAGTAGATATTTCTAGTGACACTAGTACACAACATTTAATTGTTAGCATGGACCAACAGATGTTTCTAAACCTCAGGCTATGATAGGGTCATGTTAACAGTTGTCGTTGTCATAAACACACGACAGCGAAGGCAAATTGTATCTAGGCATTTACACAAGAAACCAGAAGCCTAGGATATAATTATTTATGTGTACGCAGTACGATCTTCGCGTTTAGTTAAATAATAATGGCTATGTGAAAAGTTAAATGTTAATACTTTGATCATAAAAGGACAATTCTTTTTTTTAACTTTTTCATTTGTCTTTTCCATTTCTAATAAGTTAAAAAAAACGGAACAACGTGCGGGTTTATCACTTGCATTTTCTTCCTTTGGTTTTCTGTTAAAATTGTAATTATTGTCAAGGGGAATTTAAATTACGAAACTTGTAAAAGGCAAGTGTATTTAAAATATAATTAAAAAATAATGTGCGAGGGGCCAAAAGGTAGATAGGTGACTTAATATGAAGTAATTACCAAGACACAAATGAAACAAAATGAAACTTCTCTTTCAATCTGCAAATGACGTGGAAATCACAGGCTTCTTAACAACAGTGGGATAATATTAGCAAGAGTAATAGTGTTACAACGATAGCGACATGTTAAGTTAACTTTCATTCATTCATAACATCACGCCTGTATTCCCCGAAGGGTACCTATAGTACACTCACATTTCGCCAGTTATGTTTAAGAGGACTACAGGACCTAAAGCGTGGTACTGTGGGACTGCATAAAAAAGAAAGAAAAGCGCGATGACACAACGCAAAATATGAAGCAATTATTTATTTACAAATAATCTATTCAACATAAAAACACACAAAAACTAAAACATCAAAACACTATTACATTAATAATTATGTTGCTTGTAAAATAATTTGACAAAAAATCAGAATGATTGCATGTATATTAGTGTGGTTTTTAATCTTTAAAAGAATTTTTTAAAGATCTTCGTGATTTTATTCTATCGTATCAAATTCGTTGTATTATGTTTTCAACAGACTATCTAACTAGCATAGTTAGCATATACTTAATCAGAAAAATATATGATATTCTTCAGGATAGTGGATCATATACATTTAGACATTATAAAACTTGCGTTTAGGTCCTGTAATCCTCTTAAATCCCATGTAGATAACAAGGGGCGAGCCTATTGCCGACCGGGCACAAATCCAGACTCCAGGCTGCTTGAACATTGTCAATACTAAAATAAACCGTATGCCAAAACACACACAGCTCTCGTTCCCAACAACTGTTGCTTCCCGCACGAATGCTAGTATTAAATTCGTCGGCCAGTTTACAAACGGATGCAAGCTTTATTATTTTTATGTCATAATGCAGCTTTGGCAAGTATTTTTAATATGTTTTTGTTAATTGGGAATTTTTGCGTATGTTCTTGTGACTTTATGAAAAACGTAGGTAACTAAAAACTCATTAGATTTTGCATAATTTAAATAACTTCTAAAATAAGTTATGAACTAGTTTAAGTGGAGTTTTATGTAATTATTATGTAACACGTGCAACTGATTATAGCCTTATACTTTGTGATAAATGATAAATGATTTTATTTCTGTAAGTAGGTTTATACAAACACTTTTACACGTTAAACATTTTTTTTTAAAACTAGATGAGGAGACTATCTGACTACTCCAAACAAACTCAGAGGTCACAGTCTCTTTTAAAGTCCAGACATAATCTTGGTCAGATCATGTGAGGTTGGTGTCTGAAATGGTCTTTTGAGGAAAGAAAAATTGTGGTCATAAAATACGTACTTTATCAAAGACATTTTTTTGTTTTCGAGAAAGGATGTTATATATAAATCTAATAAGAATAAAAGTATTGAATTGAATGTGAATTCCATGGATTAGCTCATAAAATGCGGGTGCTGACACGTATTCGGTTTATCGTATTTGCTTGAGTTTTCCTGAAGCAAATCTTTTACTAAATAAGCGATAGTGAAGACAGACCATTGTTTTTTATTTATGAAAGTTACACTGTATTATTTTGATGATTTTACTGTAAATTTTCATTTATTTTAAACTAGCTGGCCCGGCAGACATTTGCAAATAAATGAATTATTATGAACATGGGTTTGAAAAACGCGATATGAATAGGTTGGAAAAGTTTGGCACAGGTATTTCTAGTAATTAAAAACAATTAAAGATATACAGATAAACCCTGAGAGGTTTTCGTTGTGTGGCTAAAACCAAAATGTAAAATAGGATAAGTATTTTAGAAATAAATATTTTTAGCACAACGTTTGCATTAGAAACAGATTTAGATCCGTAACTTAAATCATAAAGTAACGTTTAAAATTTTTATCAAGACAAAAATATTTTACGAATTTTTAAATAAATCATATATTTCTTCTTTATATCACAAATAAAGCATTTTATCCTATTAAAAAAAAACAAAATCCGATAACACACGAAAAAAAATTCTCAAAAACCGTAAACTTTTCTTAAAAAACTTTCTAAAAATATACTTATCTAAACTAAAACTAAACTTACCTTTTACTGGATGAAAGTTTTGACTTGACTTCGTTATTTCACCACTGGTTGCGGTTGTGCTTGTAAGTGATCAGTGCATGGCCTATGCCCTTAAGGTGTAGCTACCGAGTGTGCTTGGGCGGGAAAGAGCCGTGCTTTTAAACAGCTACCATAGACCTTTGGCTGCATAGAGCGGCGACGCGTGGGATGAGTGACGTCAGAGATGGGTATTAAAACTTTTGTTACTATTGTATTCTTGATGATAATGTCTATTGGTGTAAGTGTGACTCATTTATGAAGGAGGTTTTTTTTTGTGTTTTTGGTAAAATTGTGTGGTTCGATATGTTTGTAGATATATATAGACTTTAGCCAGATAGGAAACGCCGGCCTCATGTAGTTTAAAAAAAAATGTTTGACATGTAAAAGTGTTTGTATAAACCTACTTACAGAAATAAAATCATTTATCATTTATTTATCATTTATAGCTTTATTTAGTTAATTTATACTCGATCATTTAAATCACATGCAAAGCTGATTAACACCCCTTACATTTGTCAACGCGCACTTAAGCATTAGGTAATTATTTAATTTAGGAATATAAAATTCTTCGTCTATTTTTTTAAATAATAGCTAGCCGAAAATCTACCTTCGCAAACTGGCGTTGATTAACTCTTAAGTAATTCAAGAGATTGAATTCAAAACTAAATCAAGCATTTCGTTATTTTTTTTTAATTTCTTGGATAAATAAATATTCAAATTCAATGACACATTTAAAAACCTTTAAGTTCATTCCAGCTATGTATATACCTACTCACAAATACAGTACTTAAGCATTACAATGCTAAATACTCGCAGTAACTTACGAATAAAAACAAAAAATCGCATAATTAACCTTGAACAGGAAAAACCTTTAAAACAATACACAAATATTATAAAATATCACATCTATACAATACCTCGTTCTATGTTCCCGCCCTACGTTCGTCGACCACTCGCAACACAGATTTCAACCTCAGCGAGCGAGCGAGACGGCACTACGTCGGTCTACGTCCGTCCCCCTCACACCCAAACTTGACGCCTGCCAAGTTATTACAACGTGCAATCAGTTGATTGTGGGTAGTTTTTACCACTTTATTAGACTAGGAAGCACTCAACCAGCATTTTAATTACGAAGTCGATGTGTTTACATGTAGCGCGTAGCAGTGATTGCTAAGCACTCGTAGCTGCGTAGCACTTGCGTAGTAGTGCGTAGCGCGGCTTCACCTGTTTTTTTTTTGCGAATGCGAAAATATAGAAACACTGAATAAGAGTTATAAATGAAAATGATGGTTATGATAATTTAATTTTTTGTTACAAATAAAAAAAATCGCATCCTTATGTTAGGGATTGATACAATGCGGAAGATATTTTGTAGTTTAAGCGAAATATAACGTAACTTTTGAATTCATGTTTAGCCCTTTGTGATTCATAGATACTGATTTCAACATTCGTAGCAATTTTAACATAATATACCTACAGACAGATGCTATGATGATGCCAGATGGTGGTGCAGGCAGGCAGGTGTTGGCAGTGGTGGTGGCCCAGTGGTAACGACCGCGACTTAAGAGTTGTAGGTCATAGATTCGAACCCTGCCAAGGCGCTTTACTTTGTGTAAATTATTGCATCACCACTGCTCTTAAAACGGTGAAGGGAAACATTGTGAGGAAACCGGCATGTCCTAGAACAAGACAGGTGACACCCGCACTGAGCCCGCGTGGTGGAGTACAGCCCACTCCCTCTCACAGAGAGGAGGCCTGTGTCCCAGCAGTGGGGATATTATAGACTGATTATGCTACTGCTGCTACAGACCTACATTATAGAAAAACAAAAATAATGATACACAAAAAGGCGAAGTTTGAATAATTCGTGAATATATCAATTCAATTCCCACCATAGATGTGTTCCCACATTCAACGGGATACCAATCAGTAGTTTCTTGTTTTTGCGCAGCCCAGCGGTCCCTTGGGTTATGGCGGTCGAATGAAGTTACAAGATTAGCATATACATACTAATTATTTTAACTAAACTTCCTCGTTGGTCTAGTGGTCGCAAGTGCGACTGTGGAGTCTGGGTTACAGCTTCAGGTCAGGCAATTTGTTAATGAGTTACTTATCATAACACCTGTATTCCCCGATAGGTTAGGCAGAGGTGCACCTATAGTACACCCACATTTCACCAGATATGTTTAAGTTCCAGGTGGCGAGTCTATTGACAACAACCGGGCACAAATCCAGACTCCGGGCTGCTACTGAGAAATTCCAGATGGAAAAACTCAATAACACTTTGTATCATATAGGTACTTATTGTATTGCATCCCACTATCAGCCTTTGGTAGAAAAAGGTTTTGATTTAGGCGCTCGCTGGTGTAAAAAAAGTTTGGTTTTGTTCTGAGTAACGGAACCTCTTGTATGTCATGTCAGTATAATCGCAATGGATTAACAAAATGGACGAATTTTACATGAAACTGAACTCGATCAGCACATGTACAACACGTTCAAGAGCTCTCAGTGTCATCATTGTGTTGGAATATTGACACTGACAGCTCTTGAACGTGGTTTAGATGTGCTGATCGCGTTCAGTTTCAGATAAGCGGATGGAAAAACCCAATAACACTTTGCCCGACCCGGGAATCGACCCCAGGACGTACTTAATTTTGTTCTGACCTTATTTTTTTTTTCGGCTCGCAATCGGAAAGTTTAACTGTTTAGACTTAAATGTACCTCATGGTAAAATGTGGGTGCTCCTCTGCCTTACACCTTCGCTTTCGGGCCCGGAATACAGGCGTTATGAGATGTTTATTTAAACTATGGATCTGTCTTGTTGTTCAAAACCTACATGGGCACTTATGAAACTTCAGAAGCTAGGTGCACGGTTCCAATTGGTCGTTTCCTATGGAGACGAGCCGACAAGAAACTAGACTTTTCATTCAAGACCACTAGAGTGGTTTGGGGCGCGTGAATGATCCTGAGGGCCTAGACAATTTTATATTCTATCAGGGATGGCGATGATGGAAAAGTCAAAAATGTATCGGACTAACACGACGGTCCCATACTCGTACGTACAATTCTCTAAGGCCCACTTGCGCGTTCATGGGTTATCCATATAACTCGGAGTTAACAGCTAACTCAGAGATAATCAAATAATTCATCTTGCGTCACCAACAGTTAGAGGTAAACCTAGAGTTAAACTTTTAAATATTTAACCTCCGATGTGGGAGAGTTACGTCGCTAAACTCTGGGCTAGTGTAAGTAATGTCAAAATAAATTGATGTTATGGGGTCCCGCTGATAACTTACTTAGTATTTTATATTGTTCGACGTAAGTGAAAATTCGGTATTATATTTTTGGTCGGATTACATATCAGGCCATAGACACTGCAATCCTATTATTTTATGTTTCGTCGATTGAACTGCAATGTTCCCAACTCAAAAATCACTATTGTCAGGTTATCTAACCCGGTGTTACTTTTTAGTGGCAAAACGCGCAAGAAGAGTTAAAATGTTAATTACTTAACTCCAAGTTTACAAACTCTACATTTATTCATTTAACCCGACTAAACGTGCAAGTGGGCCTAAATGGTAGGTCCGTGATATGTATGTTTTATTTCGTGACCTTCAGGCCACCGTATACTATCACTTGTTTAACAAAAAAAAAATATAAAAAAAACAAAATACCCGACTGCGTAAAAAGTGAACTTAAAAAAAGATGGAAACAAGATGACCTATTTTGTCTCCAAACAATCTCCTGCAGGTGGAAGCAATAGGCCTTTAATGTTAAATTTAAGAAGATGCCTCCGACTGCATGAGACTGTTTGGAGACAAAACAGGTATCTTGTTTCCATCTTTTTTTAAATTCACTTTTTGCAGTCGGGTTCTTTGATTGTTTAATTAACTTTTTTTATTTTACACTTTTTATTTAGAATTATTTTACTTTCACTATACCAGTACTGTGCTTTAGGTAACAGTCGTAAATACAATATACCCGCTTATAATCGGGTGATAACGGCACAATCGGCACAATAGTGCAAGCACAGTTTTTATATCAATGTGTCAGCATTTTACCCGCGCCGGGCCGGCCAATTTAGTACACGAATAGCATTCATACCACGTGCACTCATCTATCATGCAATCATACTTTTATCAATAAATATCAATCAATCAGTAATCAGTGTATCAATCAGCATCAACTCAATGTGTAAGGTCCTTAACCATACACGACACGGCCTCTTACTCACTCACTCCAAAAGTTCGGGATCGTTTTTTTATCATTTCTTATTCCAAATTACATTTAATCATATAAGGTGGATATATTTTTGAAATCATCTTTTACAACCCTTCATTTTGATACCCCACTCGATTAGTTTGAGAGGTTTTTTTTTCAAAACGAACATTTTGGCGCCATAAATCCGCCATTTTGTTTTTTTTATTTTTAATATACTCAGTGATACTCGCGATCAACACGAATCTAACGACATATCATTCATCAAAATCAGTTCAGCCGTTTTGTAGTTATGAGGGAATATAGGGACGGATATACATAGATACAGGTCAAACACATCCCCTCCTTTTTTGGCTCTGCCGCAGTCGGGTAATAAGTCTAAGTTGGCTTTAACTTTAAATCGCCACACGAAATTTCCCATAACTACAAAACTTACTATTTCCGACGTAGAAAATCAACAGTGGTAATTCAGTAATTTTACGTTGTAAAAGCAATCGTACCCCCGCGCGCCCCCCTGCGCGCCATATAAACCACATACAATTTCTTAAATGTCAATAACGACTCTGGTTAATTCAAAGACTACCACGTAAAAGTCAAAGCTTTTTGCAATCCCTATTAAGAGCGTTGTCACATTTTGCACCTCTCTCGCTCACACAAAACCTAATTTTTAAGAATGTTAAATGAAAAAATGCTTTTTTGAAAAATGTAATCAATGGGCGGTCTACAAAATAATATTAATTTAATAGGTAATTATTAAAAACACATTTTTATTGCGGCATTTATTTACATCATCTCAAAAACAGATCATAATACTTAATTACATATGTTTATTAGATAACACAATAGAAATGTGTTTTTTGATAACTACCTATTAAATTAATATTATTTTGTAGACCGCCCATTGATTACATTTTTCATAAAAGCATTTTTTCATTTAACATTCTTAAAAATTTGGTTCTGTGTGAGCGAGAGAGGTGCAAAATGTGACAACGCTCTTAACAATATTGGACATGTTTTTTTTTTTACGTAATCAAAAGATTACGGCGAGACATTGCGTTAAAATGTGGCATGACGTCACGTCTTGCTAGATTTTATACTGAGTTGTGACGTAGCGAGCCCCCACTCCTCAAGTTTAATGCGTTTTATCTAAGTCATGTTTTATTAAATACTAGCTGGGGTACCCGGCTTCGCTCAGGGAGTTGTTCCAGAATATTCCACAACGTTCTCGAATGTTGTGGAATGCTCTCGAATACTCTCGAACGTTCTGGACTGTTCTAGAAAATTCTAGAGGGCGAAACTTTCAGTCCTTATATTTTCAAAAGCACGCCCTTCAGGTAAAAACGGGAACCTTCCTCATGGATGAGAGACAGAGGGCTACCACAACATATAACTCCCTTGATCGTACCGGGACTCATTTCTGAGTTTTAGCGGCACGCACATTGTACACTTTCTTTTTAATAAAAACAACTTAACCTTTTAACTTAAACTTTTTTTCATAATATTGATGATAGGTACTAATGATACTAATATTTTTTTTATTATCTGACTGACGGACTAAATAGAATTCCTTTCTTTACCCAGGCATCATTCCTAATAAGCTACCGAAAGGATTATATCAATCTTGTTTTGAAAGTCGTTGTAGGAATACGAAATATTTTGAAAGCGATTACTACTCGGCTAGGCCCTCTGGTTTCGATACCTTGCACCCTAATTGCGTAACACACTGTCAATTACAAACGGAATGATTTTTAAGCATATTGCTAATCCATTGCTTCATATGTTTGTGGTGTCACATTAATAAGACCCACACTGAAAATAATAAACTTTGTTCGCAGTGCTGCCTACCTACCACTTATTTGTCTGCTCAACAACGATGAATGATTTTTATTTATTGTAATATACACAAATCTCAAATACAATATAAAATCTAACACTAGAATATATGTCAAATAACAAAGGGAGAGCTCATTGGGCATCAAAAAATTCGTCGCATCGCTGTCAGTGGGAAAAGTGCCCAAAAGGCTGGCAGCGTTGCCACGTTGAATGGCAATGCTTATTCTTTGACCTAAAAATAGGCCAGCCCTCTGGTTACGTGAAGAGTCGACCAACCGCTTGGCGATATCCCGAAATACTCGAAGAGCACTTGGACCCCACGGCCCTAGTGTTTCAACCCCAAACGGCTCAAACATATAGCTCCCAATGAGGTTGTTATATTTGCGCCGTTTGAGGTTTTCTGCTCCTGCAGCAGCCGCCCCAGCATAGCCTGCCATATTAGGATGATGGGATGACACAGGGTGCGTCCCGCACCAAAGGCCTATCCAACTTCCAAGGCATTATGGTCATTCCGTCTGGCCTCTTCCTATCTCGCGTGCCAAGCCATTGGGTTCTAAAATAGCTGGCACCCCGGCGATGACAAGAGCTCGATGTATGATGTCATTAATGCTGGCGTGCCGTGCCAACCGACCAGCGCTCTTGCTACAGGAAAAGCCATGGTGTCCGAGGCGGTTGACTGCTTCACCGCAATTACAACGATGAGGAGCCCCGCAAGGAGATGGTGGCAAAAGACTCAACCCCTATAACATGGAACTGAAATAATCGAATCAAGATGTTTGGGATCATTGATTAATTAGATACCTAATTTACAATACAATAAGCATCTACTTTAGCTTATTTAGTAAACCATTACGTCATTAACTTTTAAGAATACAACGCTTAAAACTTTGTAAGTATTAAAAATAAAAGCAAAAAAAAGCAAATTGTAGAATGTTAAAAGCTTTATTTTTATTTTTCATCCGCACTGTACACAGATTACTGCCGAGATACGTTTCAGATTACGCCAAAACATTACGAACAGTAAGAGTTTTAGTAAATACTATTTTTACTTAATTTTCTGCGTGTATTTGTGAATTGTCTGTTTGTTGTTATGTTGTTATGATTTACACATCTTACATAGACTTTAACTGACATTGAAGAAACATCGTGACGAAATCTAGAGCAGAATAATAATTTGAAATGTCAAACGCTCCATAAAGAAGCTTGGTACCTACTCATGACTTGCCCATTAGTAACTCCTGTTCATATTCCATCAGAATGGTATTTCCTTTATTTGCAAATGCAATTTTACGATCAGTTCCTAATTTATTAGGAGGAGAGTACTTAATACTCCGTGCGCGTATGACCAGATGTATGAACGTAAACGAAGCAAAAGGAGTATGTAAGGATCGTAGCAGGTGGCGTTCTGTAGTTTCTGCCTACCCCATGGGAAGAAGGTGTGAGTTTAAGCATGCATATAATAATAATTTCTTGTAATTTATTTTTTAATTTTGATCTTTTACACACCGAACAGACGAAACCGTAGCAAATAGAAACATGAAGAATATAATTTGTTTCTGGTAACGAAGCGAAACGAAGCTAAGTTCGTTTAACTATCTCCGCGTCTTTTCATCCTTAGGTTCTCACCGCGTACTAAGCGAAACGAAAACGGAAGTATGAAAAGACGCGGGGGAAAGCTAAACGAATTTAGCTTCGTTTCGCTTCGTACCCAAAGTGGCCTGCGCTTTAGAAGCTATAGAGGTGAACTAAGGAAGAGATTTTATTAAATTCCGGTTGGTAGAAATTTGTGTGCGAATGAGTCTCAACTCACATCAGCCGATATTTTGTAAAAATCTCACGCTGAAGACTAAGGTGAAATTATCTGTCATTCCACCTGATCGTAGAGATTGACACTATTGACAACTCACTTCACTTAAGATGATACCGCGCGCGCAGTGGCGCCCTCATCGTCTGTTTGGTTATTTATTTTATTTTAGAATGAAAATGCGTAAAACAAGCATGTTACATTGAGCTCCACAAGACTATACGTTATTATTATTACAAACAGTAGTTTTACATTGTTAAGTTTATTATAATCCTTAAAACGGACAATAGTGGCCACTAAGCTCCGTTTTAAGGATTATAATAAAACTTGACAATGTAACACTACTGTTTGTAATAATAATAACGCTCCATCTCTTTCTCACGCTGAAGTAACATAGCTTTAAGAGGTGGTGGTTAGCCCCTGAACCATGCACGCGGTAAAACCGTAAAGAATCATCCTACAACAATATTACAACTCAAAGTCCCACGCTCAAACTGGATTGTTGAAATAACCTTAATATTAACTGGTTAAACAGTTACCAATAATAGGATCCTGGTAAACTTCCGATTATATGTGTGTTTATAAACATAATATAACTTCACGCCTGTATTCCCCGAAGGGATGGGCAGAGGTGCACCTATAGTACACCCACATTTCGCCAATTATGTTTTAGTCCCATGTAATAGGGGGCGAGCCTATTGCCATCAACCGGGCACAAATCCTGACTCCGGGCTGCTACTTAGATATTCCAAATGAAAAAATCCAATAACACTTTAGCTGACCCGGGAATCGAACCCAAGACCTCTTTCTCAGCAGTCGCGCTTGCGACCACTAGAGCAACGAGCCAGTCCAGTCGAGATGTATGTATAAAGTCTATAGGTACCTATGGGGAGGGGCTCGTGGCTATATAATAACAGCCGCACGGGTTGATCGCAGGTTAAGCTACGCTTGCCAAGGTCGGTCTGTGAATGGGCAACCATCCATTACATATCGAGACCCTGCGTGCCTTGGATCGCACGTTACGCCGTTGGTCCCGGCTGTCATTTGTAGATCTTTGACAGTCGTTAAGGATAGTCAGAGCCCGAAAATCTGACAACCAGTCTTTGCCAGTTTTAACTCGGGTATATTGTTCATTTAGATCGGTCTTGAAATAAAAATAATTTATTGTCATGAGTAGAATAATTTCAGGTTCTTAAAGATTACCAATGACTTTAAAATGAGACAGTATCAAACTGTAAAATCTGTAACATGTCGAGTCTTTTTATGAAAAACATCGTAAGCGCCAAAAACCACCACACCGCCAAAAAACTATTTTTTTTCGTAACCTCTTAATTAGACAGTTTTACCTCTTGATTGTTATACTATTATATTAGAACAATAGTTGTATAAATAACAAGTCATGAAAATTTAGAAAGATATCATAAATAATTTTTAATTAGGAAAGAAAAAACCCTTTCCTGTAGAAAGTGTAAATTGTCGCTTACAATGTTCTTCCTGAAAAGGCTCAATGTGTAGATACATAAATCCGTAATACATGCAGACAAAATCACGGGGAAAAGCTATATATAGGTAGATCGGAAACAACATAGAACGAATGTATTCTAACCGCAACTCAAAGGAAACTAGATGTTACAATTATGACGTCATCATTTATCACTCAGAGTGGCTAGTGTCTGTCTACCTTCATTTATAACTCGTGCGAACTGCTTGCTTTTGTACTACTATCTACCAGTAGATGTATTTTATTTAGTTACTCTGTAACATTTGAGAAACTAAACTCAGAAAATCTTTGAGTCCCTGTATAGACAATATCATGTGGGTTTACATCTTCATACCTGCAACGCCATCTATCGCTGTAAACTGAAACTACAAATGAATCTCTCGTCTGTCCAAAAGTAACTACAAAGACTCCGTTGCCAAGCCATTCCCTCCAGCAATATTATGCCTCTGCCTACCTCAACGATCAAAGCGTAAAGATTTCATATAGGGCAACAAAACGGGAACCAATACGAAAGTTTTTCTTACAAAAACACACGGCAAGACACATTTCCGTTCACGTGGCGCGTCAGAAACTGTTAATATTTACATATGTAATACTCAATAAGTGTTTCCCTACTCCATTTGCATTTAAGGTCTTATTCCAGTTTTCGTATTGCCCTTAAGTTTGGACATTCGAGTACCATTACGCTCCTACCTTTTGGGGGTAAGCAAAGATTCTTTGATTCTTTAAACTGTTTAGGCATCAATTTGCCTGTTCAAGCCGATGCGGATATTCTAAGGTAAGTCTAGACATCGGTGATTTATCGGTAATTAGTAGTAATTCTGTGGAAGATGTTTATCGTCAGCAGGATCATTAAAACTGTCTGTAAATTACCAGTTAATCTTTTGGATGATTTCAACATTATGTAGGTAGTTCTCAATATTTCTAGGATTAAACAAAGGTTTTTAAGTGACATTGAAAAAACATCGTTAGGAAATCAAGAGCTAAGAATAATAATCTGAAATGCCAACACTTCGTAACCAAGCTTGGTACCTACTCATAGCTCGCCCATTAGTAACTCCTGCTCATATTCCACCAGAATGATAGTTCCTATTAAATTAGGAGGAGAGTGCTTAATACTCGCAGCCGGCGGCGTGCGTGTATGACCAGCAGGCCAATTCCCGTAATTAAAAACGTTTAAAATCTAGTCGCAATCTCATCACAGCGACAATTAATGTCAAAAATTCCTTACAATGTTTGACAGATTGAGACTGTGATTAGAATGCAACCGTTTTTGAAAATACGGGAATTGCCCCCCAGTAGTTGCTTAAAAATACGGGACTTGCCCCCAGTAGTTGCTTAAAAATACAGGACTTGCCCCCCAGTAGTTACTTAAAAATACGGAACTTGCCACCCAGTAGTTGCTTAAAAATACGGGACTTGCCCCCCAGTAGTTGCTTAAAAATACGGGACTTGCCCCCCAGTAGTTACTTAAAAATACGGGACTTGCCGCCCAGTAGTTGCTTAAAAATACGGGAATTCCCCCCCCCCCCCCAGTAGTTACTTAAAAATACGGGACTTATCCCCCAGTAGTTACTTAAAAATACGGGACTTGGCCGCCAGTAGTTACTTAAAAATACGGGAACTGCCCCTCTGATGAATGAACGTAAACGAAGCAAAAGGAGTATGTAAGAATCGTAGCAGGTCGCGTTCCGCAGTTTCTGCCTTCCCCCCTGGGAGGAAGGCCTTAGTTTATGTATGCATGCGTGTAATGATAATTGCATGTAGTAATGATATTTAAATCAGTAGCCTGTATGTGCAGTCAGGTCTACTGCAAGCCATGCTGAGTTATCTTATCTGAATTATTTGAAGCTTGAACCTTCAGTGGAGAAGAAGAAGCAAACCATGTTAAATGTATTAATATGTTGTAGGGGGCTGCGATATACCTATCGTTAACTTACAACTCCCTTTAACATTCTATTGTAGCTGTTATACCCAAATTAATTGAAAATGAAGGCTACATTCTGTGAAGTGCATTTCACCTGTAGACTTCTAAGCATAAATCCTGGGACTGTATTTATTCTCTGCGGCCTACAACACTTTCCAAGCTCAGGTGGCTTTTACACCTTGTTAAAATGTCCTAAGCTGTAACTTCAATGTTTGTTCAAGTAAGTTTGTCGAGTTGGCGTAACAGTTGAATTCAAGAATACAATTGAATGCAGAAAATGCTCTATTAATGTTTTGCCTCCACGACCGTACCTTCATTTGCATCCTCCTTTTTTCAGATCTTGAATAACTAATGTAAAAAGCAACCATCGTCAACATTTTCCCCACATTTTTTATGCCTATAAATTCATTTCACAAGAAAATTCCAACCTCATTGATTGCAAACCTCATCGGCTATTTAAAAATAGAACAATAAGAATCGCACCATTTTGTTTTCTTTTTTCGTCCAGAAACGTGCTCCGCAGCTAGTTTTAGATTTTTCTTTATTAAAAGTGGGCAAATAATAATCAGGGAGTGGTAGAATTGAATGAACACTGCTTTTAATGGCATAAATTGGCAGTTTTTGTTGATCTCCTAACGCAGGTTGGTCTTATTGAACTCATCACGTAGCTTTAGGGAAGGAAAATAAGTATGAAAGCCGTAAGTAATTTTATTCTTAGCAAAAATAAATTTCTAAATAATTTCGGCTTCCTCTGTATTTTGTTGGTAATTTGCATTGCATTACCAAACGGACGACTCGTTACAGGATAATGCATGATAATTGTTAACAAAAGTTCCGTTGACGGCCATTTTTGTGCTAATTCCACGTGAGAATTCTGAGAGTTTCAAACTGGTACGTAACGAAATTCTAAAATATTTTATACCATAGAACTTTTGTAACAAGTGGCATGCGATTAAAAATCAATACCATGGTTATGTTTGTAACCCTAACGGCCGAACCCAATAACCTATTTTCAGTAAATGACAGTTCGCTATTGATGGTAGACAGTGTAATTCTATCTGTCCTTATGTCAGGGCGGTAAGATTTTCTCTTATAGATTATTGGGACGTTAAAACCATAAATAGATAGGTTTTTCTAACTCCAGTGTGCCAAAACTGGTGATAGATAGGTTATTGGGTTTGGCGGTAAGTAGGGAGGTACTGGATGTTAATGTACCTAATGGAAAACCAATGGGATGTAAATAAAAGGGTTTTAAACAATGTGCGTACAATAAAATAAAAAAAAAACATAATTTATTCTACGTAATCATCCATATCATAAGCCGTAGATGTTACAGATCGTACCGTGATGACGTCAGCATAGCTTGTCTCCTGGTTGGCGTTGACCATGTCTAGCAGATCCACCTTCTGCATGGTGACCCTCACCAGATCCTTCAATATCTTCCTGATGTCATCGTCCTGGGCTATCAGGCCTTTAATCTTTTCTTTTGTAAACCCTGATAAGTCTCTTCTGATTGGGAGAGAAGGCTTTATAAAACTTTCCACATGGTTTGGCGGAAACCTTAGTTTCTTCTTTCTTCTTTGTATTATTTGTGGTTGAAGTCCTCCCATTCCGGGCGGGTTGGGGTTTGGGGTGGGTTGCATGGACTGGTGTCGTTGGACGTTGTTGGATGGCCCGCTCTGCATGTGCGACATGGCTGGCTGGCTGCCGCCGCATTCATTGCCGCAGGTCAAGGCGCAGCACATCTTCGGGAAGGGGCACTCGGGCTGCTTCGGGGGCGGCGGCGGCGGCGGCGGCGGTGGCGGCTCCGCGTACTTCAGAGGCTCCACTGCGTTTTTGGGCTCTGGTTTGGAATTGCGCTGGCAATCCTTATAGTATAGAAGATTTTCTATGCTTCCTTCGTCTGATGACGATGCTTTATATTTCCTGGACTTCGACTTTGTGAATGCTTGTGTGATGTAAAGTGCTAATACTAACTGAAACAATAATATAATTTGATTATTTAAACGAACTGTTACAACATATAAAATAACTTTGGTGATTGTTCAAAGACATCTTGGTACAGCTTTCCCAGATAATTTTCATTGTCATTTTTATAACCGAGCCGCGCTGCAACCATTATCTTTAGGAAAAGCAAAATGATTTTTCACGTGATGATATTATTCCATTGCTACTATTCCACTTAAAATATTGTCGCACCAAAATACAGGAGACCCATAAACCAAATAATACAATACATAAATAAAAATAATAGTTTCTATAAAATATGCTGTAGGTACCTAATAAATATGAAAACGTCCTCAAGGTACTCACAATTTGAGAAAAATCCATTGTTATCCACAGTACACATGAATGGAGGCACTAGCACGTGCCTTATCGGCACACTGGTGGTCGAAGGAAATCTGGCTCGCCGTGTTTTGTAAACATAACTGCCTACTTATAAAGATCGCCTATTTGCCTTACGTGCTCTACATACAGACCAACCGATAGTTGGACAAATGTGTCCTTTCTGGACGAAATGATCTTGGTTTATATATTTTTTTAAATATATGTAGGTATATAGAAATTTTATCGTTTGTTACTTTGAATATTTTTGATGTTTTTAATTATTTTAACCTCATGGTTTATGCGTGTATATCTAAAGGTTTAAAAAGTGATATGGGAGAGAGATGGCTGGAGGTGGCTCCGAGTAGATACTGGTTTTAATAGGAGAAGGAGGAAAAGCATCTATTTTTCCTTTTTATTTGCCGAATTGTAAAGAAGTTCATTTTTTACTGAGACGTTTTTTATCTAAGAATCAATTGTAATATTTCCTTTTTATTTGAGATAGGTTTGCTCTTGACTCTAGTCTAGGTCAGAGATGACAGAGACAAAGTCGACGATGGAGCGAGCTTACCCAGAAGAAGCCTGAATTTTACTGTAACATACCCATACATTATCAGGAAACAGCGAAACGAACAAAAAACGATATTTTTCTTGGAGGTTTCACAAACAACGCTTCATTTTACAAGTTTTATTAAGATTCTCTACAAATTTGTACCACTTTTTTGTGATGTGTGAGTGATATTTTGATGTAGAAAATAAAAATAAACTAATTAAACTAATTTATTTTGACCCTGTAGAAACAGGAAATGTATGGGAATGGCTGAAAAAAGCATGATGCATGTTAAACATGAATCACAATCACCGGTCCCATATCACGCACTGTGTGAACAATAGTGATGATTGATCCTCTGTGAAGTACAAATAACAATACGACCTTATCTAAGTACAATAAAAATGATAAACTTAGCTTATCGACCTCATTATTCCTCACTCCAATGTAAGTAGCCACTTGATATGTATTAATTACACTGCTTTCCTGATATCACGATGTTTTGTACGTAAACTCGTTTAGATGTTGTTTTCGCAATGTACGATAAAAAAAATTTAGGGTTCCGTACAAAATTGTACACGCGGAACCCTATTAGTTATCCTACGCCGTCTATCTGTTACCACAGAGCCATAGCTTACTAACCTCGTTATGTTTTTCTGGAAGAGCATTTATTACCTACAGGTAACCTGAAATAACAAATCATTGCATCCAGTTTTCTAAGTTTAAAAAAGTAAAAAGGTACTGTATTGTAATTTGCATATCGGGTTGGTGTCCACAAATCCACGTTTGAGCGCGTATTTTGCGTATGGAAGCAATGTTGTAATTTATATTAAGTTTATATCAAAATGTACCTACTAGCGACATCTATGTTATGGAATGTGTGAATGTGAACTTTTTGTAGCATAAAAATGTGCTACATGTGAAGGTTGAAAAATTAGTTAGACTGCACTGAATAACCGACGCGTTTACTTTAGGTTATGAGCTATACCAGATTTTCCAAGTGTCTCAAGCCATTTCTTTAATACGGTTATGTTGTGCAAGCTGTCAATGAACTATTTAGCCAGTGTGCCTAAGTTAACAGGCAGGGAAAACTACGATGAGTGGACTTTTGCAGCTGAAAATTTACTCGTGTTGGAAGGCATGTTACATTCTGCGAAGCCAGTGGAGGGAAAGAAATCAAACCCGAAGATGATGAGAAGACGCGGTCCAAATTATTCCTAACCATCAATCCAGCTTTGTACGTGCATATCAAAAACACAAAGGCGGCGGCGACTTCAAAGGAGTTGTGGGATAAAGTCATTAAGACTAAATCATTGTTTGATGACTCAGGGTTTTCGAGAAACATTTCGTTACTGCGTTATTTGAAAGTGATGGACGATTTTTTGAAAGCAACTGGCATTTTACACCAAAAGATAAACCGCTACACACCAGAACAAAATGGTATAGCTGAGCGAAACAATAGAACAATTGTTGAAAGAGCGAGATATTTGTTGCTCGATGCTAAGTTAAAACAAGGTTTTTGGGCAGAGGCAGTATCCACAGTTATATAGCATCAGGTCTGAACGTCAAAACGCCATATGAGATGTGGCATGGCAAGAAACCCAAAATGAGCCATATACGAATTTTTAGTAGTCCAGTAATGGTACAGGTTCCTAAAGACAAGAGGACCAAGTGGAACAAGAAAGCTCGGCAGCACATTCTTCTTGGATATCGGAGCATGTAAAGATCTGCAGAGTTTATGATCCAGCCAAAAACTAGGCCACTACCAGCCGGGATGTAGTGGTGATGGAAGGAACAGTGTCAGGAGGAACGTCCGCAGCCAGTGAAGCGACATGGTGTATGGTAGAAGCGTTTCCTAGTCCTGAAGAAGATGATCATTCAGTGGGGGAACGTAGCAGTGAAAAACGATCAGAATCCAGTGAATCATCAAGCATTATTTGAGGCTGAGGCAGATGAGACCTATGTTCCTGAAACTCCATCAACAAGCAGCAGTCCAATCAGGACGCCAGAAACAGAGTTTGAGATCTTCAACAGGCTAAAGAGCGATTAGCGGAAGCCTGATCCCTCTCAGGTACAATCCGACAGGCTTTTTGGCCACTGCAGATCCTGAAACGGAGGCATTGAGCAGTCCTGAGAGCGTGCAATGGAGGAAGGCGATAGACGAAAAATTGGAGTCATTCCAAAAGAATTAAGTGTTCGAGCTCGTTGATGTCCCAAAAGGAGCTACAATAGTGCAGTGTCGGTGGGTGCCTGTGGTGGGTGCTAAAGAAAAAGTTGAAATGTGATAGTGAAGTGCAATACCGTGCGCGTTTAGTTGCAAAAAGTTTTACCCAAAAACACGGAATGGACTATGATGAAACCTTTTCACAGGTTGTGCGGCACTCAACACTAAGATTATTGTTTGCACTAAGTGTAAAACTAGGACTCGAAACTATTCAGTTAGGCCCACTTGCATGAAAAACTTAACTCAGAGTTAGTTGCTAACACGAGGTTAAATTGATAATATTGTATGACAAACTGTCAATTTAACCTCATGTTAGCAACTAACTCTGAGTTAAGTTTTTCATGCAAGTGGGGCTTAGATGTTAAAACTGCTTATCTAAATGGTTACTTGAAAGAGGACATTTACATGCGCGTACCCGAATGTTTTGCATCTCCTCCTTTTATTTCGTCGGTTACAACAAGGTAACAACAGTCATAAAATTTCATGAAAACATTTATTTTTCTTACAAAGTGATGTAGGTACCACTACACATTTTTAAGATCAATCAATTCCTTCTCCAATTCCGACATCTTAAAGTTTTTCTCATTCATTCTCTTCTTAAACAGTTGTACTTCGGCTAAGATGTATTTATGTATGGAGTCATAGTTGATATTTCCGTGAATACCTTCCGTCTGCTTTTCCTTTAGGTCCTGGCAGTAGTTGTACCACCAGGGAAGAACCAAGTTGTGGTCTTCTGGTTTAAGGATCATTTCAGAGCAAAACTCGCTGTTGGGAATCTTAATGCTATTTAAAATACTCTTGCCATTTTGCATGAAGTCCTGTGGGAGGACAGGTGCGCCCTTCCTTTCTAAAGCTCGTTGGGCTAGTGATTTGATGCCGAGCAGTAAGCGGCAGTCCGCTACCGTTAGGTAAATGAAGGTGAAGAGACATAGTCGCTGGGGACAAAATTATAGTTTGTTCAGCAAGTTTATCAGTCATATTTATTTAATCTATTAAGACGCAGTATCAGTTTGTAACAGTTTAAAGTTGCGCTTATGATACTTTTTGTCCGGGTTTCGATTTTATCTGTGTATTTGTACCAACCCAGACATATATTACAAAGGCTAAATAACAAAATAAATTTCATCAATAAAAACTGCAATTAAAATATTTTTTGCATCACAGTTTTAACCCTAGGTGCTGTGGACATCTATGGTTAAAACTCATATATGCACAGCAGCTATGTAAAAATAGGCCACACTATAAGGCTCGAAAAGTGGGTAACCGCTAAATACAAGGAAAAAACGTACCAACATTAATTTCACCCCCGGATCCCACTTATGTTATATCTACAACGAAGGCGCTGTAATTAATTTCTAATAACAAGTAACACTTTATAAAATCGTGTAATCAAATAATAATTATGTAAAGGAAACCGTTAGTTAAATGGTATTAACGGTCTGTTAAATTGTATTCTGCACGTGTCTTCATGCATTTGAGAGTGTAATTATGTTTATGTATTCACATGCAGACGATAATAGTATTTTGTAATTTTTCTATACATATAATATCACGCCTATATTCCAAGAAAGGTTGGGCAGAGGTGTACCTATATTACACCTACATTTCGCCAGTTATGTTTAAGTCCCATGTAATAGGGGCGAGCCTATTGTTATCAACCGGGTACAAATCCAGACTCCGAGCTGCTACTGAGAAATTCCTGATGGAAAAATCTAAAAACACTTTGCCCGACCTGGGAATCGAACCCAGGACCTCATATTTCTATACCTAAAATCATAATTAGATTCTTCAAAACTCTGACTCCAATCCCAGCACAATAACTGATGACAACAGGTAGAACTTCAGCTAAATTATTTTATTAGTACACCTTTACTTCATGCTGTAGGATATTCGCAGCCACATAATCACCAGCTTCCTACTGAGATTTGATACCAGCTGAACATCAAAACTAGACTCACCACGATTTGTTACCAACGAGTCCTAAGTCTTACACAATTACTCGTTGGTCCGACCAGCTGATCGATTCTGTAAACATCACACCGTGAGCACTTAGGTGAAGTGAGTTTCAAGTGAGGTCAATCCCTAGTAGAGTAAGATGGGATGACAGTTCACATCACGCTCACTTCACCTAAATTTTCACGGTGGGATCTTTACAGAATAGCACCACAGCATTCACATTCCATTCGATACGCTTTCAACAATGTTATCGAAGGATTCATCTAAACGCTGTTCATTAATTTAAAACCCGAAAATTTTGTCAGTTTAAATCAAATAGACAACCGCTATTCTTCCAACAGCTATTTGCTGTCAGGGGCAAGGCAGATCAGGTAATCGAAAATGCGTATTTTGCTATGCTGCTCAAGACGCCAAAGGGACTCAAAGCTATGCTACCACTGCCTTGAGATCAGCAGCAGACAGGCCTGAAAGCAGCTCGTCAGCAACTCCGTCAAAGCTTATTAACATGGGCACGACCTTCAGCAAAGAAAATAACGATTAAGAAGCAGGTTATTTAACCTACCTACGTAAAGTCTGGACGAAAACATATTCGTACACACGGCTATATATCAAGCTAAATTCCAGTATAAGCTGATCTCGCATTGTATCGAATTTCCGTACAATGAGAGGTCAGCTTATACTGGAAATATACAGAACGAAAAAAAGAAAGAAAATAAATTTATTTGACCCAAGGGGCCAACCACCACCTCTTAAAGCAGTATTATTTTAATGTTACTTCAGTGTAAGAAAGAGATGGAGCTATACAGGACGTCTAGCTCCATCTCTTTCCCACGGCTGCGCCAATATAGCTTGTTATATAGCCGTGTGTACCCGGTTTTAGCATGGTAAATGAACTTGTATAAAGGGGCTTGTGGCTAAGAAATAACAGCCGCACGGGTCGATCGGTCAGGTTAAGCTACGCTTGCCGCGGTTGGTCCGTGGATGGGTGACCATCTTTACATATCAAGACCCCTCCGTGCCTCGGAAAGCACGTTAAGCCGTTGGTCCCGGCTGTCATTCGTGTATCTTTGACAGTCGTTACGGGTCGGCAGAAGCCCGAAAGTCTGACAACCAGTCTTACCAAGGGGTATCGTATTACCCAGTAACTGGGTTGTGGAGGTCAGATGGGTTGCGAGTCGCTCCATGTAAAATACTGGTATTCAGCTGCATCCGGTTAGACTGGAAGCCGACCCCAACATAGTTGGGAAAAGGCTAGGCAGATGATGATGATGAACTTGTATAAAAAAAATCTTTAAAAAGTAAAAGTTACCGTCCTACTGCCTGTTACTAAACGGTAGGCAATATAGTGTGCCAAAAACACATATTTTGTTCACAGATATTGAAGAAATTTAATATAAATAGAACGTGTACCTGCGAAGATGGTAGCAAATCGCTGCGTTATTGCGACTGCAAAGGTTTCTGTATATTTTTGTATTTTTACAAGGTTCCCTCGTAAAGGCTCCTACGAACAGGTGCGACACGCGACGTGATACAAAGGCACCGCTCGTCGCGCCACACACGGTGCCTTTGTGTCACCTCGCGAGTCGCGCCTTTTTGCTGGAGCCTTAACACAAGGCTTTTTTGTTATCGCGCCGATTTGGTTTGGTGCGGAAAATTCATGAATAACATAAAATAAATTTAGCCAGAGGTGTACCTATAGTACACCCACATTTAGCCAGTTATGTTCAAGTTCCACGTAAAAGGAGGCGAACCTTTTGGAAAAAAAAAGAAAAGAATAATATTGTGTCTTTTTTGCACATGGTTAGCTATGTTACTATCTACATATTACGCGCATTGCTAATTACCAGAGGCGGAGCGCGCTAACAACTCCATTCCTACCGGCTTCCCTTTGGAGGATCGAAAGAGTAACTTCACCTACCGCCATTGAAAAATAGCACATTCAGTAATGTCTACGACTGCCAAATAATATATATTCCAACAATAACACAAATCGTTCTAAATAAGCCGGCGCCACAACGTGATAATCGTATTTGTATGACTATTTATAACTAAACAATTTCTTCTTCGGCTTCCCTCCTACGAAATGTCAAGCCTCGCCATTGCTAATTACACACATTATTTTAGAATGTGTGACTAATTATTCAAATAGAGTAAGGATTTGAAGACCAAATAAAATCTCGACATACAGTCAACGGCACGTCCATGATAGATAACAATATAACTCTGACAGCGCCTACGGTTTTCGTAATCAGTGTTACATTGACGATTGAACGTTCCGATCGAGGAAAAGGCACTCTTATAGGGAGCTTCTAAACTCCCTTCTCCTTTTGTCAGTATTAATTAGAAGCAATGATAATTAGATGATTATTATTTAATAATAACTAATAATAATAACCCCATCGCCGTATCTCTACGTTGACGTCGTGATGGGGCTTGCGCGCTCCGAACTCTAGGTCTGTGCCGGTAGAGGTTACTTTGCCGGAACAGGTCTAGGATGAGGAGCCAGACCAAGAGAGATACAGAAACCCGCAGGGCAGCATGTGGCGAGCTGTTGGGCAGTAGCGACCCCACGTACCCTATCTCCCGGGAGAAGTCATGTTCCTCATCTCTGGCTTGCCTTTATTGGCCGGCTGGAGTGAACACTGACGAGAACTGACCTCCCACCTCATTCTTGCCTTTATTGGCTGGCTTGAGTAGAGATTCGCAAGAGCAAACGTGCTCGGAGGAAGGAAGTAGTCCAGTAAGATGCTGGTAGGGATCTTGACCGTACTTCCGGGATTGTCCTGATAGCCGTGGAATACCTCTCCACTCCTTTTAAGCACCTCAAGACATGTTGCCCCCTTGTCGCTACGACACTATGTGCTAGCGACCGTTTCCGGGGGCCCATTGTTGAGTGTGCAAGTCACCCTCTGCCATTTTATCCGTGTATTGAATTTATCAAACATTGGTCAGGCAGGGGCCATAGTCCATCCATAGTTTTAGATAACCAGTCCACTTTAGCCATCCAAACCCATAGCCCAATATTTTTTTTGTCTCCATATCCTGCAATAGTCCTACACCAACCGGGGGTTGTCCTTGGGTGCACTTGCATAGTGCGTACAAGGATAATCGTCGGTTGGTGCCTCGTTTCCATTGAAAGCGTCTAACGGGCCTCTGCGAGTTGGCTTCGGCCCCTCATATGCCTTTCAAAGGTCCGGGACCCTAGGGTCCCGAGAAATATCAAAAATCAAATAATAATAATAACTTTATTAGAAACTCAAATTACAATTTACAAAAATAACAGTGAAACCACACTAGGCGGAGCCTGAATCGTGGCTATCAAACAAAAACGATTCCTCTAATAATAGTAAAATAAATTAAATCTGTATATCATTCTCATGAAGTTCTAGTACGAGTGAGTTGTATGTATATGAGTGTGAATTGTGTAAATAAGTGTTTGAGAGAGTATTATGTGTGATGTGTGTTATGTGTGTCGTGTGTGATAAAATTTAATGAAAGTGTTTAGCTTAGTCTTTAGACAACCGTACGTAGCAATTGTTCCATCTGATAGTAGTTCATGCCATTTATTTATTTGGTACACCAACAGCAGTACATACAAGGAAGTAAAACAGAACAAAACATAGTAAAAAAGTCAATTGACGAACTAATAAATATTAATAATATAATAAGTAATTATTAAAACATAACTGGCGAAATGTATGTGTACTATATAGGTACACCTCTGCCTAACCCTTCGGGGAAACAAGGCGTGATGTTGTGTTATGTTATGTTATGTTAATTATTAAAAACACATTTTTCTATTGTATTATCTAATAAACTCATCTCAATAAGTATTATGATCTGTTTTTGAGATGAGTTATACAAGGTGTAATAGGAGGATTGACATTCCTTTAAACCACGTAAAGAGAATCGTGTTCTTTACCCGTGAACAAAAAATCAATCAAATCCAATGAATACTTTAGACACAGGAAATTATTTTTCATTTTCTTATTTTTCAACATGATGTATAGATCCGAGTACGTAATAATAGGTAAACATGGTCGCCGCTGCGCCCCGCACCCCGCACCGCACCGTTGGTCAGTGACCTATCGTAGATAAAGCGTGTTTACTTTTTATGCAGTTGATTCTGCTATTTATTTTGTTTGAAACCTGTTTTTATTTAATTTTCCATTAACTACTAATCTTCGTGTTTTAAAATGTTTCGGTGGATTAATACTGTGCTCGTTTTCATTAGTTTTTTGCAATTTGTAAGTCAGTATTAGGTTGTATGTTGATCAAAATATGATTCGCAACCGTAAAAAAATTGTATTTACAGAATTATGATAATTAAAGTCATCAATACAACTCTTTAAGACCAGGTAATTCTATTGAATGACTATTTCATGAAATCTTGACAATTAGGATTATACAAACTTATGAAGTTGTACTACTGATTTTGATTAAAATTATGTAAATGCATATTTGTTACGGCCGCGAATGATAACTTCAATCAACATACAACTTAATACTGACTTGCGATTGCAAAAAAACATGAGAAAGTATAAATTTCGCGGGCTACCTGGCGCTTCCCCCTTAACATTCTTAAATATTTGGTCCTGTGTGTGCGAGAGAGGTGATAAAATGCGACAGCCTTCTTATAGGTCGTCATCATCATCCTTCTCCCTTAGCCCGTATTCCAATTTATTTGGGATCGGCGCAACGTCAATTTCTTCCATACTTTTCTATTATAGATATATACAGCAGTCATCATAAAGACTACATGAAACGTGTGATTAACTACGAAAACATGAAATACATTTTCTTTTGCATTTTACTAAATAAAATAATATGAGGCGGAGGAATGATTAAAATGTCGTCAGGAAAGTTTTGAGTATGAATATGGGTGGCTATACGAGTAGGGGAAGACCAAATAAACTATGGATGAACTGTGATATGGCTAGAAGGGGGGTGACTACCCAGATGACGACCAAGGATGAAGCCACACGAGCGTAATTTTTTGAATTGTGAGTCGCGTAATTTCTGCTCGGCAGAAATTCTGTTGGGCCGCCAGACGAGCGTAATTTATTCAGTTGCGTAGCAGCGTAGTTTCAACGCTTGTACTGGGTGTTTGTGTAGTGCAATAGACAGTTGTTACTTTTCTCCTCATTAGTGAAATTGTTCCAATCTTCGAAACAATTTTCTGCAATCTCTTGCCATGCCCTCTGTTTTAAAAAGTTGTCACTGTACGACTTTTCTGATAAATTCCACACACACAAGGCCATTGTTCGACTTCATTTATCAATTTTTCCGTGTCTACAAACATTGTGAAGAAATTAACGTATTCACTCGCACGCGTTCCGTGACTGACTGTCGATTCCCTCGCCCCCCTCTCGCCGCGAACGCAATTCAGCCGGGAATGTGCGCATGTGTCGGCAGACAACTCATTTTGTGTCGCCGTGTGAACGAAACAGGACTTTTGTATGAAACCGAATGTAGCAGAAATTACGCGACTGAAATTACGCGACTCACAACTCGAAAAATTACGCTCGTCTGACTTCACCCTGATAGGGAAGTATGGAAGAAAGAGACATGTTGCGCCGACCCCAAATAAATTGAGATAAGGGCATGACAGAGCAGTGGTGGGCCAGTGATAACGGCCCCGACTTAAAGAGTTGTAAGTCGCGGGTTCGAACCCAAGCAGGCGCTTTACTTTGTGTAAATTATTTCATCACCACTGCTCTCGAAACGGTGAAGGAAAACATCGTAAGGAAACCGGCATGTCCTAGAACCAAAAATTCGAAGACTTGTGATATCTACCAACCCGCAATGGGCCCGCGTGGTGGATTACGGCCCACTCCCTCTCATCGAGAGAGGCCTGTGTCCCAGCAGTGGGAACATTATAGGCTGATGATTTATTTATTGGTTGGTTTATGCACTCCCGTAGACTGATTAAACTATTTGAGTGACGCATGATCAATAAGTTGCTTCTTTATTAAAATTTTATACTAGCTTGTGCCCGCGACTTCGACCGCGTGCAGCTTAAACACAAAACATACCCTATGCCACTCGGATAGCGTAACGTGAAAGAATGTTTGTAATCGGATCTGTATCTCTACAAACAATTTTATCTGGTTCTTTCCTCAACAGACCATTTCAGACACCAATCTACATGGTCTTAGACTTTAATATAATGTTCTTAAAAATATATAATATTATTATAATGACCAGTATTAAATTTTTTTTTTTTTTGGTACTACTTATTTATATTTTAGATAACAACTTATACCTAATTAATTGTCATGGTCTTTACATGATCTGTCCAAGATTATGTGAACTTTAAAAGAGACCTCTGAATTTGTTTCGGCCTTTCTTCTCAGAGTAGTCAGATAGGAAACGCCGGCCTCATCTAGTTTAAAAAAAGAATGATTGACGTGTAAAAGTGTTTTTATAAACCTACTTACATAAATAAAATCATTTATCATTTACCTCTTATAATATTAGTTTAGACTACCTAAATAGGTAAATTAGGCAGGCTAATAACTTCAACTAAGCTACATCTATCTATCTTCTATCTATCTATACATTTATACTTGTCCTGACTGATTCATCAACGCAGAACCTAAACCGCTGCGGCTACAAACTCGAAATTGTAGCAGTTGATGTCTTTTATATTGTAAGCATCCACTAAGGAAGGATTTTTAGAAATTCGACAAGGGGGAAAAGGGGGGATTTTGTTTGTATGAAAAATCTTTATTCCTTAGTTAATAAACTTGGAACTTGGCACGAATACTTTCATAATATGTAAATTATGAAGTTTGTAATTTTTTGTTTTTCTAAACTACTCCCTAAAGGAGGATTGGGGGGTGTCAAAGTTTGTATGGAAGAATTTTAACTCGTGGTCCGATTAACTCGAAACTCAGTATTTATACTTAAAGCCGAAAATAAAGAATAACGTTTAACAGAGTTTTTTGAAAATCTACCCCTAATGGGGTACTAAAGTACGAAATCCACGTGGACGACGTCGCGTCGCGCGGGAAGTGCTAATACGTTTGTCAATATAACTGATAATTATCTATTCCCGCGTCACCATTAGGCGAAAGGTCACACGTCAATAATTGATCAATTTGATAATTTGCGGCAGCCCTCGGGGGTGTCGTCTCTGAGATGCTGACGATGGCGGTCTAATGTTACTTCTATTATTAACCACGGCATGTTGTGCCTAATTACCTACAATAGATGTAGGTAACTAGGCCTATAGCTAAAAAATAACAGCCGCACAGGTCAATCGATCAGATTAAGCTACGCTTGCCGCGGTTGGTCCATGGATGGGTGACCATCTTTACATACCAAGAACCCTCCGTGTCTCGGAAAGCACGTTAAGCCGTTGGTCCGGGCTGTCATTCGTGGATCTTTGACAATAGTTACGGGTCATCGGAAGCCCGAAAGTCTGACAACCAGTCTAACCAAGGGGTATCGTGTTACCCAGTAACTGGGTTGTAAAGGTCAGATAGGCAGTCACTCCATGCAAAATACTGATAGGTATTAAACTGCTCAGAATCCTTAAAACGGACAATAGTGGCCACTAAGCTCCGTTTTATGGATTATAATAAACTTAATAATGTAAAACTACTGTTTGTAATAATAATAACGTATAGTCTTGTGGAGCTCAACGTAACATGCTTGTTTTCTGCATTTTCATTCTAAAATAAAATAAATAACCACTCAGACGATGAGGGCGCCACTGCGCGCGTGGTGTCGTCTAACTTGCCTTTTCTGTCTTTCTGCACATTAAAAAGTCACAGTACTTTTGTTTTAGTCGTCTCTAACGTTTCTTGTAATAAAAACTTCGTAAAATACTTCTTTAAAATGTAAGTACTCTAGTGTGTAATAGAATACATGTGTTTGTTGATTTTTACCTACATTCAAATACACTTCATAATCATTAAATCCAGGAAGTAGAGAACCCCAGTTTTGGAAGGAAGTTCCTTAACGCACGTGTTATTTTTTACCGTCACGATAATTTTGTTACGTAACAAAAGTGTCGTGACGGCCAAAATGTTATACTTTTTTCAGTTTAACTCTCAGCAGACGTAAAAATATCGCAGCGGGATTTTATCACGCACTGGATTTTTAAACCTCGGTGTTGAGCCGAGCATTCCAGCGCGTCGAAAAACACACTGTTTGTATTTCAACTCTCGGTACTAAGCAGAGCGTTGAAAATCAAGGGCGCGAAAAAAAAATCGCCGCGATATTTTTACGTCCGTGCGAACGTTGGCTCATTCGCAAATGTGTAAAAGCGAAAGGAACTTTGTTCCAACCTGCGGGGCAATTGCGTAACACACAGTAGGAATCGGTTTCATTTTGACAGTTCAACAACATTCATTGCGTTATTTATGTTGTTGAGCAGACAAATATTTCAAACCTAGGAAGCAATGGATTAGGAATTTGCTTCAAAATCATTCTGGGGGCTAACCACCATTATTTTAATGTTACTTCAGTGTGAGAAAGAGATGGAGCTATACAGGACGTCTAGCTCCATCTCTTTCCCACGCTCAAGTAAGATTAAAATAATACTGCTTTAAGAGGTGGTGGTCTAGCTCCTGATTGTGATTGATAGTGTGTTACGGAATTAAGGTGCGGGTGTCCCACAACACCTCTCGACTGTTTTTTTTTATTTCCACAAGAAGTTTAACACTCCCTAGCAAAAGGAGATAGTTGTCTTATGTCAAATACAGACAAATATAAATAAAGGCCTCCTTTGGTTCGCCTTCTGGTTAGTCACTTTGGACCAGTATCGCTACTGAGCGCGACAGCGATATCGCTTATATCTGAATAATCCGGTCTTTACCTATGACTTTTATATCTATGTAAACAAGAACCTGACATAAGAATACATAAAAAGAATCCAACAAAGCCCAGGCTAAACCTCTTACTACGGTAATTCCTTAACCTTTTACATTTATAGGCTACTTGTAACAGTCGAAGCATAAGAAAAGAAAATAAAGAAGGTTTACTACATGAATGGCAAGGTTTTCTTATGGTGTCTAATATTTCATATGTGCAAAAGTTTACCTGACGCTTCCCTAGATGGCGTTGGGATCGACTTAGATCGCGCTACGGTTTCGTTACCGAGCAAATCAATATATAGTTTTAGTTTTTTTTTTGTAAGCGCGATTCCTTGTGAATTAAATTATACTAATTGAAACGATTGGTGTTTTATTGTGTGTTCTCGCCTTCGGACCTTGAAAACCTGTTCATAAGGTACGCTGGCAGTCTAGCAAACAAAGACAAAATCAAACACTACCTATCTATGTATTTATTTATATCTATGTATATAAAAGTGAATTGCTATTCGTTGGTAAGCGCATCACATGAGAACGGCTGGACCGATTTGGCAATTTTTTGTTTTAAAATGTTCGTAAAGCTGTTCGCGCGGTAAGTGGAAACACTTGAGCGAGCGAACATTTTTGTTCAGTGATGATCGGTTGGACTCGGCGAACGAATGCTAGCTCGCTCATTCTCTCTGTGGAAACGACGTCACGAGCGAGCATTCGTGTTCTCGTTCTACTGAAAACAGATGTTTTCTGTTTTGAGCGAACATCGGCAAAACAGCAAACAATTGATTTGAACAAATGTTTGCTCGGCAGGCTATAGTGAAAACAGATGTTTTCTGTTTTGAGCGTACATCGGCAGTACAGCAATTATGTGCTCTGAACAAAATATTCGCTCGGCAGGGTAATGAAAACGTGGCTTAATACCCAGTCCGAATTAAGATTAGTATTCGGTTTTTTATGGAAAGAAAAATCGGAAAAGTTGCCCGGAAAATTGGAAAATTCGGAAAAAACTGAAAGTGCTTTAGCCGAAAATATTGAAAAAAGTCGAAAATGTTGCCGCGAGCTTTTGACAGCTTGCTTTGTTTACCTGGTGTCCAGGTGCCGCCATCTGCTTTTTCAGCTTTGCGTAAGATTTTCTATTGATGTTATTTCCAAGGATTTGAATATGGAATACACAGGTAGGTAGGTGGACCTTCTGTTCTATCTTTCCGCGACGAAGGCCTACTTAAAATGCGGCGTACAAAAGACTCAACGGCGTATTATTTGTCTTTGTTTATAGTAATGCACCCATTATTGTGATGAGAAATATGCATTGATCCAGCCGTCCAGCGCAGTGCTCTGACAATTGTTTACATTTACATTAAAATTATTTGAAGGTAGTATACTGGTTTGAAAGGAGATAGTTGTCTAGCACAGGTAAAGAAGTTTTAGGTAAGTATTTATTTTTGTAATACTTGTACATATGCATATATATAAATATTTGTTCTAATGTAAGTAACCTTAAGGCTGCGGGTACGAAACCAGCAGCGAGGAGCGCAGGCCGAGGGGCGGTGGCGATGGAACAATTTTGTACCGAAGGCATCCTAAGCCCACGTTCGGACGGACGTAAAAATATCGCAGCGGGACTTTATCGTGCACTGGATTTTCAACTCACGGTATTGAGCCGAGCGTTGAAAATCCAGTGTGAAAAAATCGCTCGTGATAACCTGGGTTTAAAGGTGTATTTCGATAAAAGTGGAAACGGAGAGAGAAATGGGAAAGGTACAAGCGTTATCTCAAGTAAGTTTTTCAAATTCAAAATAAAAATATTTTATTTCACTTATACCTACATGGGCACTTACGAAACATCAGAAGCTAGTGCACGGTTCCAATTGGTCGTTTCCTATGGAGAAGAACCGGCAAGAAACTCCACGGTTACTCTTTTTAAAATAATTGGCTTTTACAATGTTTTCAAATTACAGTGTTATTAAGTGTGAAAGAACAGTGTAGGCCTGTCAACAAGTACCAGGTACAAGTTAACAAAATAGAAAATGGTCTACAAATCTACAGTCTATTAAGCCGACAACGTTCTCACATTCACTAAATATAATAGAATCTATTTAAAAGACAAGACAAACAAACTAGCAGTTGATACGAAATGTGCACACAGGATAACAGTAACTTTGTTCGATAAATGGACCGATTCACCTCAGAGTAAAACACTAACATACAGGATATTAGCCCTTATTCATAATAATAATAGAGGTTAAAGCCGCGTGAATCACGCGTAACCAATGTGTTACAGTAGCTCTTGACGTGTTTTGCCGAGTGTAACCGCGCGGTTTCCGTCGCGATTGTTATCCAACCCACAAACCCGACAATGTGGGTTGGATCATTTTTGCTTAAATCGGTCCAAATGGGAGACCTATATCAGGAACCATGACCTACTAATTTACATACATTGCAATGGTCTCTCCATTGTGAGCCAACTCCAGCTCCCCTTCGTTCGTCTTAATACCTGGGGATAGAAAAGAAACAACACAAAACTAAACACAACCTCTATTTCACAATCTATTCCTCCTCTTCAAATCCTTCTTGTACTGTAGCACTTCATCCAACGTCTTCCTGTAGAATGGGTGAATTGTGCTGGTCTTCGTCGTCGGCGCAGGTGGTAGCGTCACCACCCACTGGCAGTAGAAGTACCACCACGGGATCGGCTTATACGGGCTTGAAGGTAAGAACAAACTTAGGCATTTCCAATTAACATACAACATTCGCGCGAAGGGTACAATGCAAGCTCATGTTCACCATAAAAGGGTGTGTGTGTACAGAACCCCAAGTTTTAGAAAGAGTCTGTCTTTTGTCATATACGTAGTGACAGGAAGGCTCTACAAAGCCGAACTGTGGTGCTATTCTGTAAAGATCTCACCGTGAAAATTTAGGTGAAGTGAGCGTGATGTGAACTGTCATCCCACCTTACTCTACTAGGGATTGAGCTCACTTCAAACTCACTTCACCTAAGTGCTCACGGTGTGATGTTTACAGAATAGATCGGCTGATACCATTCGATGTAGCATATTTACAGCCACGCCACGTACAAAGTAAAATAAATAGTATATAAAGTTCGTAATTATACATGTTAAACGCTGTGCAGGGCTGGTCTCGACACTTACTTGTTATATTTACTTCAGCTTTTATATACTACTACATATATAGCTTTTGCCCGCGGCTTCACCCGCACGGAGGTCGGAAATTATCACACAGGAACGTACTACCGGGATAAAAAGTATTCTATGTGTTAATCCAAGTTATAAACTATCTGTGTACCAAACATCTAACCAAACTTTACCATTTGTAATTTAAAGTTGGATAGCACGAGTAGGATTCTCTTGTCAAAATGTTGAGCACTATCTTTTTTTTTATAATACACCATTCGCACGAACGAAACTACAGTTTGTAAATCAGTTGACTAACGGCAGGACCCAATAACCTATTTTCAGTAAAAGACAGATCGCTATTGATGGTAGACAGTATAATTCAATCTGTCCTTATGGCAGGGCGGTAAGATTCCATAATCTCTTATGGCCGAACCCAATAACCTATTTTCAGTAAAAGACAGGGGGCCAACCACCACCTCTTAAAGCAGTATTATTTAAATGTTACGTCAGTGTGAGAAAGTGATGGAGCTATACAGGACGTCTAGCTCCATCTCTTTCCCACACTGAAGTAAGATTACAATAATACTGCTTTAAGAGGTGGTGGTTGGCTCCAGATCGCTATTGGTGGTAGACAGTATAATTCAATCTATCCTTATGTCAGGCCGGTAAGATTCCATAGTCTCTTACGGCCGAACCCAATAACCTATTTTCAGTAAAAGACAGATCGCTATTGGTAGTAGACAATATAATTCTATCTGTCCTTATGTCAGGCAGGTAAGATTCCATAATCTCTTATACTCGTAGATTATTGGGACGTTAAAACCATAGATAGATAGGTTTTTCTATCTCCAGTATACCAAAACTGGTGATAGATAGGTTATTGGGTTCGGCTGTTAAACTCGAGCGTCGTGCTCGATACGAGGTTCCGGTTCGACATTCAAGTTATGTTATAATTACAAGTGAATGTTCGTGTGTACTCACTTTAACGGTTCTTCCAACTTTCCCCTACAAATCTTCTTTGTGGGGATGACCAGACAGGCATTTTGGTTGGTCTCTTCACACTCGGTAGCCAGTTCCATGTATGATGGATGGAAGGGTCCGATTACTGGGCCGTAGTCGCGGCGATAACAAAGCACTGATGCTGATAGTGCTATGATGATTTGTAGGTGGTACATCTGAAAGGTTTAATACGTGTATGTACGGTAAGCAAAGCGCTTGTGGCTAAGTAATAAGAGCCATCGATCAGGTTAAGCTACGCTTGCCGCAATTGGTGCGTGGATGGGTGATCATCTTTACATACTGAAACCGTGCTTTAGAAAGCACGTTAAGCCGTTGATATTTGACAGACATTACGGGTCGTCAGAAGCCCGAAAGTCTGACATCCAGTCTTGCCAAGGGGTATCGTATCAACCAGTAACTGGGTTGTGGAGGTCAGATAGGCAGTCGCTCTATGTAAAATACTAGTATTCAGCTGCATACGGTTAGACTGGAGTCTGACCCCAATGCGTACGGTAAGCAAAGGAGATAACTGTGCAGGCAAAATCTTGTTAGTCGCGTTGGCTTGGGAAAATACGGAGCATGGAATCGCTGCTCCGTCAGCATCTAGCGATGGCAGAACTGGATGAAAAAATAACGATAAAGATGTACCTATGAGTATAGTTTTGTTCTATGCGGCTTACACTCTAGTTCAGCCATCTAGGTGAAAAAACTTAAAAAGCCGCCTATGTGGCTGCTATAGGCGGCTTTTGGTCATAACATAACATCACGCCTCGTTTCCCCGAAGGGTTAGACAGAGGAGTACACCCACGCGGCTGTAGTTCAGAGTTTAAAAATAACGATAGTGTTAGCAAGAAAATAGTGTTTTTCTTTCTTTCTGGGGATGGATTCATGGCGCTAAAAGTGCGTTGAGCGCGTTACTTCTGTCACGGGTCGCTAGTCTAAGCCATCAGTTTCTATACGTCATTTGTGTAGTAGTGCAAGTAAACGGTGACGCGCTTGGTTTGCATCGAAAGTGTTGACAATGCCGCGTCTACATTCGTTTCTCAGTTATTTTTCCTCTGATTTTGCATCACTGTCAAAATCACAATGATCTTTATGCTCTTTGTAATAAGTTTACTGTTGGGTTGCTGCAACTGACAAGTCTGTTAACATCACAATGATCTTTATTCTCATTACATTAAGGTTGCTGTTGGGTTGTGAACGGAATGTAGCAGTGGCCGCCGAGGCGACTCCGTGCTCTGTGGGGAAAACTGACAGTTGAATGACAGTTGCCATTTCAGTGAAAATCGAACTGTGAGAAACTTGTGGAACTTCTAAAATATCCTGAGTGTATCTAGCGTGTTTGCCTGCCTTCGCGAGAGCTGTTTGTCTTAGAAAGTTATGATTCATTTAGTTGTGGATGGGCCGACGGTATTGATGATTGATTGCTGTTATATATTGTATATCTTCTTATCGATTTGATACGACGCCTTTCTGTTAAATATTTGTGTATGGTGGTCCACTGTTCAACATATAGGCCCCTTCCAAGTTTCGCTGTTATGGTTTTTAGTCATTCTGGTATTCTACTTAGGTCGCCTTGGGGACTGGCTAAAAAGCCGTCCCTGGTTCGGATCTCCCTTAGGTAGGTAGGAAACTACCACTTAAAAATACCACGAGTGAAAAAAAAAATACATTTTGGTACCTACTAGTTAGCACAAAGGCTAAGCTCAAATTTTGTTTGGGTCATCCACTTCACTAAAATATTTCTTTTTGTTTTGTGTAGAGAAGGATTATTGACAGTACTAGCTAAAAGGATTATATAAACCATTATTGTGTTACACTCTCTACATAAATTCCATTGTTCTCTACATAAGTTTCAGTTCTCATTTAACCCATTTACCACCAAACCTTATTCTGTACGCACTCGGCTGAACGCTGAATTTTTCAAAAGTGCATACCTACTGCTTATTGTACCATATTAGTATATATTATTATCTATCGTGCTTGTTAGTGATCCTAAGATATCCATTACTTTTACTGTTTTTTACCCGTGAGAACCTGTTATTGGCTTTATGTTTCTTATACAATTATTATCCATTTGTTATAGCTTTTTAAAGAAACTACGCACGACTTATCATTTATTCTCATCTGAAATTTTATCACCTTCTATAAAAATCTTACATAACTCGTTCATAATGTTCTACAGTAGCTCAATAGGTTATACTTTTTATTATTAGTCCGCCGACATACGATACACTTATTCTGCTTCATACGGTAACCTGCAGAATGTTCAGACTTGAAACATTTTTGGACTTTACCTACTCCTTAAGAATCGATTTCCATATACTTAAGGTGTAATTTAAATAACTACCAACCTCTTGAGGGGTCCTTGTACTCATCATTATGAACAACTTTTACTATGGGACCAAACATGAAATGGCGGAAAAAAATCAGCTGGTCCCTACATTATGTGCGCATAACTCGACAAAATGTAAGGAACAGATGATTTTTCTGCGCAACGTACCTTGCGCACCTTTCATAGAGTTCACACTGGAGTTTACCTCCAGTCGTGCGTCGGAGCTGACACACACAAACACTTTTTTTATCGGTCTTGTTCCTTATATACCAGAAACCTGGCTTAAATTGAGTAAAAGAAATTAAATTCTAATTATTTGGTTTTACATAGACATAAACGGGCATTTACGAAACGTCAGAAGTTTAGTTCAAACCGTTTATGACCGTTTAAGGTTGAAAATGATAAGAGATTCCAGATAAATATATTCATATACAGACGGCATTGTTTTTCTTACTCATTCTGTAAGAAATTGTATCATGTGTAAATGTAAGTCGTGAGTATTTAGGACATGAATCAAACAAAATTAATATGAACATAATATTCCAGTTTTCTTATATTTTTATATCAACTGTCAGTGCTCACAATATTCAAATCAGTGCGTGTAATCACAGCCTAAGTATAGCCACAAACCTATACTTATTCTGTCTAGCAAGTCGATAAATTTTTATATCGATATCTTTCTTGCATATTATTTAGTGTTACAAAACCTTAATTTATACAAAAAAAATGCGTTAAAATTTAGCATAACTTTTTATTTAATAAGATATTCTTAAACTAATTCCAAAGTTAAAATAGTTGGCGCCAAAAACCTACATACATAAATGTTTCAATATGAAACTCACTTTAATACAATTTTTTTTTAAATAATAAGAGAATGAAATGTTATGTATTTAAAACTAAATATTATCCAACTAAAAATATAGGTGGGAAAAACACCATGGGATAGTGAAAGACTGGGTAGTAAAAAGCTGGATAGAAAACGGGGAAAGTGCAAATTTTCTTGACTTTCTTCTTGTCATCACATTCATCATCGCGGCTTTTTGGCATTGTCATCGTGATCGTATACACCGACTGTAAAATTATCAGTGTCAACAAAACTTTGACAGTGAGTAGCATTTCTGAAAAAAAGAAGAGTCTTTCATCAAATAAAGTCAGGGTTTCCAAGTAAAACGGTTCCAAAATAATTATTATAACAGCCGCCATGAAAAGCTGTCATTTTCACCAGTATTTGACATTAAGGTGTCAAAAGAACGCTCTGATTTTGGACAGCCATTATTGTGTGAGCGTTGTCCGCTTTCTTAGGAAACCAAAGCTTTATTGCTATAACTAGTGTCTAGATAAAATCGCAAAAATGAAGAGTTGTGCACAATTATGCTTAGTTTGTGACAATAGAGCCAAAGTAAGGCGGGGGCCCTCTAGACACTATGCACTATGCAGCCAAAAACATAGCGTGTTTTTTTTTCCTTTTCTCTTTCATGTGGGCAAAGGTATAGTATGCCTACATTGCAGGCGCGATTCCTAGAATATTGTGACCTTCAGTTAATAAAAACAACAGTCAATCAGGTCTAAGATACAGTGCATACCTACTGCAGAAGACCAACTGATTCAAAAAGCCATAAAGTATCTGGAAAAATAAAAGAAAAAAGAACTTACTTTTAAAAAATAAATCTGAGATTTAATTAAGTAAGCTTTTGTTCATCTTCGTACGTTCTAAGACGTTATCCAAATCCAACACTAAAACGAGGGTCCCACGAGCCACGAGCACGAGGCATAATTTTTAAGTGTCCTAAAACGTTCAACATCTCATAATTATAATTGGCAATTATTTTCGAATTTACGGCCGTTCCATTAAACCACAATAAATAAATTAATAATGAAGTAATGGTGCTTTCAGCGGTAAAATCTCGACAGGTAGGTACCTACCATAAACATTATGTCAATGCGTTTGGTTTCAATGAAAACTGTTGTTTTTATTTTAGTTGGCAGACAGACAAAGGACAACGATAATACAGCTTTAGTTGTCAAATCCAAATGTCACACCAGTTTCTTCGTGTATGACGTAGGCAAGTGATATAAGTAGAAACAACAAATGAAAGGCGATAATGTGATGGTGTCCTTGCGTTTTTTCAAGGGCCCATAAATATTTTTTACAACTCTCGGATGTTGTAAAGTGTGTACAATTTAATCGATAACGATAAAATAAATATATGAAGCCTTTACGCAATTCAAATTCAATTGAAAGAATATCATGTAGATATTCGTATACCTACTATTTCGTTTCGTTTGATTTGAGGATTGAAAACGTATATTGTTACAGTTTCTAGGCTAAAGAACTCGGAGAATAGGCCTAGGCCTTTTCACACAGAGAAGGCACGAGCATTAATCTCCATGCTAAAAGTATGCTAGGGTGTCCTCTATTTTATGTGTATTTGAATTTTTTTTTCTTTGTTTACTATACTCATTTCAATGAGAGAGAGAGGAGCTCGTGGCTAAGTAATAACAGCCGCACGGGTCGATCCATCAGGTTAAGCTATGCTTGCCGGGGTTGGTTCGTGGATGGGTGACCATCTTTACATACCGAGACTCCTCCGTGCCTCGGAAAGCACGTCAAGCCGTTGGTCCCGGCTGTCATTCGTGGGATCTTTGACAGTCGTTACGGGTCGTCAGAAGCCCGAAAGTCTGACAACCAGTCTTACCAAGGGGTATCGTATTACCCAGTTACTGGGTTGTGGAGGTCAGATAGGCAGTCGCTCCATGTAAAAATACTGGTATTCAGCTGCGTCCGGTTAGACTGGAAGCCGACCCCAACATAGTTGGGAAAAGGCTAGGCAGATGATGATGACTATACTCATTTCAATCTCTGTGTTAATTAATGTAATTGGTGCTAGCGTTTTAATTAACAATAAACATTAACAATAACCACGCTTGTTCTAGACGGGTTGGCGATTTCAGACTTTTATTAACTAAGTCCGTTTCCTCAAGATGTTTTTCCAACACCGATGTCAGTAATGTCCAACTCAAGTTTACTAACTCTACTATCTAACTTTTTGAATTACTTATTTTTTACCAAATTTTCGACAGCAGAATCCAAATAACATTCACCAAAAAACGCAGACCTTTGCCTCGCCGGTCACAACGTGGCTAGGGATGTGAATTTCGATGATAACAATGGATATTTTGATAAATTCTGCATGTTCTAATAATAAACGTGAAGATATTATTATCAAGATACTGATTTTAAAATCACTAAAGATTGTACAATATTTTACATAAACAATAATGTTTAATAAATTAAATGTCAAATAAACACAAGACTAACTCAGAATTTAGATGTCTTAGAATAATAAATGGTGCGTTGACCCCGGTTGGGTTGGTTCTTGATTTTAATAAATGGTTCTGTTCCTAAACTGATGGTGTAAAGTAACTTGTGAGCAAAAAACATAACAATAACCACAACACATACAACTACACTACATACAACTGTAAATAAGAACTAAGTACCAAGTTATTATAAATTGGTGTCATCGACCGATAAAAAAGCGCCAAGTTTAAGCAGCTGATCTTTAAATTTGATTTTTGTATCTCTATTGTTTGATGAAGTACACAGAAATAATGATTTGACCTGTTATTATGATTATATAGGTACCTATTATCCCAAAAAATCTGCGAAAACCGTTGTTCAAAGATGTTTGGTTTGAAGTTTTATACATTACTTACTTTCTCTGTCGAAGGCAAAAAAAACAAACTTCAAAACGAACAAATACGACATCTTGCTTCCGCAAAATTAACGTAAGTATGTATGCAGACCAGAAAATTGCTCACGATCTCGATAAAAAATCACTCGGATCAGAAGGCTCTATAGCGGGAGGTTTGTGCCCGTTGAAAAAATGACAGATCATTGTACGCACACCGCGCATGCTCCGCGCGCGTCTTCCCGCGCTTTTTGAGCGCGAGATTTGAAAACAGAAATATTCACGAAATTGGAAAAGTAAACAGTTGGGTAAAAAAACCACGCATTTTAACCATTTCACAAAAACAATTTGGATATAACTTTATTGATAACATACTGCTGGAGACATTAATAACTTAATAATATGTTAAGTGCTTTATTTAAGAGCTTAAAGTAAATAAATTAAGTACACTTTTCAATGACATTAGTGATGTGATCAGATTATTAGTGCGGTACTAATATTAATAAAAAAATAATAAAAATGGTGTTAACATGTTCAAATTCGACCAAAAATAGTCAAAACGTGAGTGTTAAAAGAATGGTGACAAGTTTTATCAGTGCGTGTCGAAAATTAACTAGTTTTGAGAGCGTTTATGCGGGTCTGTTTGTGTTGTTTGTGCCATTTGTGTTGAGTGAAACAGGTGAGAGCAAAATGTTACCTATTTTGTACATAAAACTACAAAAATATAACAGTAGGTATGTACAGTCAGAGACAAAAATGGCCACTATTCTTTTGGAAGAGATTTATGAATGTGTAAATACGTATGTATTTACTGTTTGCAACAAGTAATTGAATACCTACCTTGTAAGTTTTGTAGAAGTTATGGTATAAAAAAAACAATCCAAAATAGCACAGGTTTTAAATTAATAAGAGTAGCTAGGTACCGACTTATGATAATCAAAATTCACAATTGGTCAGCGACTGTCGCTGATTGGCGTTATATAATAAACTTGGAAGATTCTCAATTTTGTTATTAATTACAATTTTGTGATTACTTACCTACATGGTATTTCTCTTTTTCCATGTTAGTCGAAACACAATGTATTTTTGCATGAATCAAAACTATCCTAATAAATTTCTACGGTCGAACGACTTTTGTACTTAGGCTAGGCGCAAACGAGCCACCGGCCACAACCACCGGTAGCCCAGCAACAAGCAATTCACATGCTTTTTCATGCGTTTGGTATGGATTCGTCGCACACGTGTGTCCGGTGGCTGTCGCCTCTTGCTGCGGTGTTGAGTACTGCTGTAGCGGGGGTTGTGACCGGTGGCTCATGTATGCTTACCCTTAGATTCCCGAAATAGGATCTACTTTCAGCATTTGATTGGTATTTCATTAAAACGTAGGCGTAATGAAAGCATTCCGTTATTATTAACTTCGTAGGTTTTTATTGCCTAGGTACTTGGAACTCGCCGAAGAGATCGGTGGCGGCGATTTCTCGCGTCCGGCCCTGGTCCAGGCCATGCATGAGCGAGAGTACATGGGATGCCATCACCTCCATGCGAGGCGGAACGCATGAGGGAGAGGCAAGCTTTGCGCCCTCACGCCCCTAGTCACCGCAGGAGATGCCCTGGGCGTCGGGAATTGGTAGCCGATTCCTGGCCACCGTAGGCGCGGGCTTGCAGACGACGAGCAATGGGTAGCTCGCCGTCCGGTAAGGACCAGGCTCAGGTCGACGGCGCGTTGTGTTCCACGCACGCCTCAAAGAGATGTCAGCACTAATTGACGGGGTCCGCAAGGGCCGATGCCAGCTAGGGTCGCGGGATGTTCGAAAGAGTTACTGTGGCCCCGGCAGAGGCAACTAAAGGAACACGGGTGGGTTTTAGTCAGTAAAAGTCTGACACGCCCTCCCGCTCCGCCCTGAGCAGTAGAAGTCATCTGATGATTACCCATCCAAAACAAAAAAAAGGTACTTGAAACTTAAACGGCTGTATTTGTAAGTTAAAAAGATACTTATATCTTGTAGAATACTAAGTACAAGATACAAGATATTATTACTACGCTACTAAGAAGTGTAGTTATAATTATTAAAACCCATGAGTTATTATGGGCCATAAAGCCATAACACATTATGGCCATCCGGATAATTATTTTTATCATCGACGGAAAATGATGTAAGTACCTACCTACCGAATCATGACAAATGCATATTAATAATAATCTCCAAACTATGTAAATCATCCAGTTTTTTAACCAATTTTAATTAAAGCGTGTAATAGATTATAGAATAGAGAAAAATATCGTATGATAACTAAAGTAGGTAATAAATTAGACTGAGTAGGTAGACACTTACATAACGCGCCTGCTACACGGTCGCCAACTGCGTCCCCGACAGAGGTGACCTTGGTTGCCGACCGGCAGAGCTATTTCAATGTTTGGTCGTAAACCACCATCTACACGGTTGTAAACCACCAAGGTCACCTCTGTCGTGTATCAGTCCCTTAAGTCCTTTATCAATCCAGAAAGATTTATAGAAGTTTTTAAGTAAAGGATGAACCGGACTCTTCTGTAAAGAACTGGCCTCAAATGGCAATAGACAGAAACAACTGGAAGGAAGAGAAGAAAAGCCTTTGTTCTGCAGTGTAAGACACTAAGCTAATTAATAATTAAGTAAAGGCAAAGTGTAATACAACGTAAGTATAACAAAAGAAAAAACCTAAAATAATTATTACGAAATTATCATTCTTAAAAGATACAATCTCATAAAAATCCAGTGAGAGGCAATTAAGTTCACCTTGCAATATTAAAAAGTATCTATTGAAGACATCTATATCTATAAGGCCAAGTAATTTCCAAATAATAGCGGTCATTGTTCTGATCTTGGGCAGAATATGTAGCATTCACATTCCTTATGAGTCCCAGACAATGACAGTTGTCAATACCTGGGTACTAGTTAACTACGACACAGATAATATAGAAGTAGGTACTCGTAGGTAGGTACTACAAAGTTAGGTTTGCCCTCATCGTTTGTTTAGATATTTCTTTTATTTTAGAATGAAAATGCAGAAAATAAGCCTGCTACGTCGTGCTCCACAAAACTATACGTTATTATTATTACAAACAGTAGTTTTACATTGTTAAATTTTATTATAATCCTTAAACCGGGGCTTAGTGGCCACTATTTTCCGTTTTAAGGGTTATAATAAAACTTAATTATTCCATTCCAAAGATGTAGTCAGCCATTAACCGCTTCGACCGTTACAAAAACCTTTGAATGTCAAATCCAATTTACGTTAACACACTCCTTTTTGGAATTCGTAATTAATTATGTATGGGAATCTATTCAACTTTTACATAGACAAAGTTAGGGCCAGTAATTGAATATCCTTTTTATACAAAGAACTGTTTTTCCCAAAATTCCCAGTTGTAGGTAGAGATAAAAAAAAAACTTTTTTACAAAAAAACAACAGACTTCCAAAAAAAAAACACTATAAAATGAAAAGTAATTTTAATTTCGGAAGTCGGTGTCTTCGGTTTTGTATTTTATGACAATGTGACCACCTGGCAAGTATGCCCTTTCGAAACCAAACCCAAATCCAACCAAATCGGTCCAGCCCTCTTCGAGTAATCGGGGAACATACATCCGACGAAATGAGAACCTCCTCGTTTTTCTGATGTCCATTAAAAAGGAAATAACTTTGCTTGAAAATTGCGGAGGCCTGACTGTCATAGTGTTGGAATACCCAAAATTATGGAACAACAATGTGTAGTACGCAATTGTAGTAACCGTGAAACTACATGCAAGTACCGCACTATTACATAAAAATTATGTCAAGTAGTGAGGTGAACTTTCCGCGAGCAGTGTCGCGCGAACGCAACGGAACGACGATTCCAATAATCGATTCCACCATTAACTCGATTACACAATGCATTTCCGACGCGATTGTTCGTAACAGACGTCGTACTACACCGATTGACTTATTTAATAGTCGAACAGATCTATGTTCTCATGAATCGTAACTTTAGTATCTTGTTGGAATAAAATGAGACTTTGTTTGCAACTAAACAACTTTTAAGAACTCTTTTTATGTCGATTTCATGTTTGAACCTCATTGTTGGGAAGGGTTGTTTAGGGCTAAATTTCACCAATGAAACTGAACGCGATCAGCACATAAACCACGTTCAAGGGCTGTCAGTGTCATTATTTTCTTTGGAATAATGACACTGACAGCTCTTGAACGTAGTTTAGATGTGCTGATCGCGTTCAGTTTCATTGGTGAAATCCGCACTAAATCAAAGAATGTAAATCTTCGTTGTCATTCAAATAAAGTATAACCAGATACAAAATGTAGATAAGTACCTAGTACAATAACCATGCCAGCCTGTATGACACAATAACATGTAAAATCCAAACAAAAACTGCTTTTCAAAACAAGCATGAGACTTCCCACCAATTAATACAGTCTATGATCATTACCATTACGCATTTAATCTTTTTGTTGGCCTCAAGGTAGTAGGCCTACTTTACCATAAATTAGTCAATTCCAATGCAAGACAGTAAAATTGTCTATGTGACGACTGTCATGGCATTCACTGCACTTCCTCTTTGGGTCGCACCAGGAAATATGCCATAAAGCCGTACATGGTTATTCAAACAAAGAACATTCAATCTTATTAAAAATAACACGGATAACGGATAGTTATCGTAATGGTCATGTATAAATAAAACATTTATATAAATAAAATAAGGATGCGGGCTTATAATATTTATATTACTCTTACCGTATTATTCATAAAAAACTCAAACGCTTAATAAACCTATTTTAGTTAAAAAGTGTTTTGTCAATTTCTTTCGAATAATGATTTGAATTTTAAATAAGAAGACAAAACACTAAAATAGGTTTATAATACGTTTTAGTTTTTTTTATGAATAATACCAATGAGGTTATATAATACAATAATACGGTTAATATTTATTTATTGATAATCGAAATTATTAAAACAGAGGGACACCTTTTAAAAGATTAGTTTTATGTTGGTTACGAAGAGGAAAAAATAGAGAATGAAAAGGCAGTGAATGATAGTGTGACGGTTGACAGGGGAGAATGAAATAAGAAAACGTGGTGCGCCGACCCCACATAGTATGGGACAAGGGCATGAAGATGATGATGACGTAGTAAAATAATTCCTTAAACCCTTCGAACTAAGTTGACTACACTCGTCATAGGAATGGGTTAGAATTGGAACAAACGACAGAACAGTAGTTATAGGAACTTGCCACATCGACAAGCAAAAATCGCTCTCAAAGCGTTTCATATTAATTCTACAACGACTTTCAACAGGATTGGCATAAGGTTTTCGATAGCGTAACTTGATCCAATACATTTAACAGCGCAGAATGACCTTTTTTAGTGGTTATCGTGTTAGTGGTTCAGGAGCTTCAATATCATCAGGATTGTGCCGGAATATAGCAGTTTGTCGTTGATGTGGTACGACAGCGGCTTCCCGACATCTTCTCTTCTGTTATCAGAAGACAGCCGCCACGCAACCATCAATGCGACGCTCTGCTAGAGTGACTGTCACCAGCCCGCCAGCCAGTCGTCACTCTTATCCGACCTTTTCGGTGATTCCAGTAACTTCGTAACTAAACTAGACTGCGCCACTTGCTGCCCCGTCACCTTTTTGATATTTCCATCGCTGATAGAATTTCACTTCGATTAAGCCCTCTGCTCCCCACACTAACATATAAAATTAAATTGCATTGCATATTACGTAACTTTGAATCATAATTATAAATACCCTAGATATGTAAAAGATATTACCACAGATTACGTATTACCATTATTTTGTAAAAGTTATTATCTCCAGTCTCCAGTAAGAAACAGGCTTGCGAAAACACGTTGAGTCTGACTTAAAAGCTTTCCAATATTCCAAACTAAATTAATTTTCGTAACACCAATAAGGGAACAGTCTGAAGACCTAATCTTATGTACTGTTTATATCAGTTTACATAACTTGATTCATTACTTTGAGCTATCCTTTTCGGAGAGTACTAATTACTTATTTATTTTGAACAACACACATACAAAATCTGAAGGAATAACAACAAACTAAAGTTACTTAATAGTATTCCATTAAAGTAATAATAAAATTAATAACAAAGATTTACATACCAGCTTCATGACTACGATTTCTTGTGCGCTACATTTTAACAAATTAAGTTAGTTTTCCCTGATTTCGCTGTACAGATTTTTTCTTCATAAGCCTTCGATTAATTTGTTTTATAATAGAAACACTACTTAACTAGGTATTTCCCACACACGATCGTAAAAACAAAAAGTGCCTCCATTCGAGGTCATTAGCACCTAGTCGTAATTGTAACGTGTGTTTTGTTTGTAATGCCGTAAGCACCTATTATCGCATGACACTGACCCATATTCCTAATGTTATTTAATCATCACTTGCATTCAATTTGATACAATAATCGTGTTCTCATGTTCTGACATTTCCGCCGACATTTGTCTATGTAATTTGCGGGCACATGCAAAAACATACTTGTTCTTGGTTGTTAATCTTTTGAATACATACATGAATGCACTGTAGGTAAATAAAACATTGTAATATTTGTATAGCATGCATTTAAATGATAATAATATAGTAGATGGAGGTTTTGTACTAGCTATGCAATCATTTGTCTTACAATTTATTTACAAGCGGATTTAAATCGCCATTTCCTACCTCTTAAAGTATAAAAATATTTGTAATTTATGAGTTAAATACGAGCGTGGTATTTTTTGTTATTCTTTCATGTGGACGTGTATCGCCAAGTTCGTCATCATAATCAGTCGTACCTTATACCCATTCAGAGGTTGAACCTATTCGTGAATTCAAGACTCATGTTTAGCATTCAGACATTTTGATAGTCACATTTCTTTTTTCTTTACTCTAAAATACACAGGATGATCTGTAAACTCGTAAGATATTATACTTTGGGTAAAAATAAGAAGAAATTTCTAAACAGAACACACGAACTACCCGAACCTGCATGAACTTTTCCGCAGCAATCAAATTCATTCGATTATCACGATGACGAGATACATAAACCATTATTTGATATTAAGTCTTGCAGCCACCTTTGGGATGGCTCAGTCAAATACCAACTTGCCGCGCTTGACTCAGTAGAACGCAGAGCTAAAAGGCTCATTGGCGACGTAAAACTGGTGGATGCCAAGCTTTACAGCTTGGCTCATCGCCGCAAGGTTGCCTGCTTGTCGGTCTTCTACAGATTGTATTTCGGTGAGTGTGCTCAAGAACTCCACGACCTCATTCCACCAGCCCCCGTCTACCATCGAACATCTAGACGCACTGCAGGTTACCATCCCTACTTAGTTGCTATTCCACCAATTCGCACTAAGCGTTTCCAAATGTCTTTTGTGATGTGCACAGCAAAGGAGTGAAACTCTCTGCCTGCGTCTGTGTTTCCGAACGCATACAACCCCGATCTCTTCAAAGTGAGAGTGAAAAAGCTTCTTCTGGATAAGCTCGCTTCATCGTCGAGGTTGTCTCTGTCACCTCTGACCTCGACTAGAGTCAAGAGCAAACCTATCTTAAATAAAAAAAAATTAATAAAATATAAAGTCTTTGCGTGTCGTTTGAACCCCATAGGTGCAAAGACAAAATTGTTTACCAATTGTGTCTGTATTTACGACATGCGAAGGTTAAGAAGATGTAAATCTTTTTAATATCGAATAATGGTTTAAGAACATACTTTAAGCGGGTACTTAGATACTTTTATACATATATATAGAAAAGTATACAAGTACGTTGGTATTTGTTATACCGTGCGTTTCTTTGATAGAATTACGATTTCGCTTAAAAGTGCAACATCATGGTAAAGTGATTGACAGACACCTTCGCTTTCTATCGATATAGAAATTGTTCGTACACGACACATTAACGCCAAAATTACATTATTGTCACATGTCGCAACTTCTAACGATTTCACCAAAACTGCAGAAATACTGCATATTTCAAGCCAGTATGTATGAAAGCATATTTTATTTGATTGAATTCACTGCGCGGCTCCAATAGGATGGTACTTACTTGTTGGTCCTATATTTTTTAAACATAACGAACATCCCTTCCTTACTTTGCAAAGCACAAATAAGTTTTCACATTGCACCAGATTCCCTATTTAAAATCTTCTTTTGAGATTCTTATAAGTCGCAAAACTGTGATTCTCGCAAAACAACTCCAAATATTCATGCTAAGCTATATGTTAGTCAGTCTGCCATTAAGCTTAATGCTGTCCACTTTGCTTTAAAACTCCAATAAGTAAAAAAAGTAACTTAATTCTCAAATTACCGTGATTAAATGGAAACGCACCGGACCACTTTCGTTGGCGGTCAACCAGTAGCTTGCAATCGCCAAAATGTGAAGAATTACGTCTCCGCAGACATAATCGCACTTTCACTTATACCACGTGTATCAGGAGGATTGACATTCCTTAAAACCACGAAAAGAGAATCATGTTCTTTGCCCGTATACGAAAAATCAATCAAATCCAATGAATACTTTAGCCACAGGAAATTATTTTTCATTTTCTTATGTTTCAACATGATGTAGATCTGAGTCTGTAACAATAGGTAAACATTGTTGACTTTGCGTAGATAAAGCGTGTTTACTTTTTATGCAGTTGATTCTACTATTTATTTTGTTTGAAAACTGCAATTTTTAAATGTTCCATTAATTACTAATCTTCGTGTTTTAAAACGTTTCAATGGATTAGTACTGTGCTCGTTTTCATTTATTGTCGTACATCCAGAAACACGTTGTACAACTAAATTGTAACCGATCTAAATAACTGATTATATTACCAGTAATACACCTGTATTACTGGTAATATAATCATAGGTACGCCCAATTAAATTTCGTTAAGTGTCCAAATCGTTGCGGTAATTAGGTATATCTGGGCACATCGATTTGTCATCATCTGTCAAGCCTTTTCCCAACTATATTGGGGTCGGCTTCCAGTCAAACCGGATGCAGCTGAATGCCAGTATTTTACATGGAGCGACTGCCTATCTGGCCTCCACAGCCCAGTAACCAGGTAATACGATTCCCCTTAGTAACACTGGTTGCCAGACTTTCGGGCTTCTGACGACCCGTAACGACTGTCAAAGATACTGGGCACATCGATTGGTATTACCCAAGATTTCAATTTATTAGTATAGTAAGACCGCATTCCGAGAGTGAAATAAAGATTCGAATTTCGTATGTAGAAATCATTATATTTTAAGTATAAAAGAAAATTAAAACTTTCGAACCTCATAAAACAACGGCAAACTGTCATAAAGACACTATCGAAATTAATATCGGATTAAAGATGCCCAAACAAGAAAAAGACAGCTCAAAGATGGACCCTGACAATCAATGAAAGGACACGAACCGTGTAAAATAAATATTAAAAATATACATATATAATATAAATTATATCGTCCACAGAACGCTGACTCACTGGCAATGACTTTGACGCAATATAAATTGCATTAGACAGCTGCCGACCCTGAAACGTTGTAAGATCAATATCGTCACACTCATCAGAAATTCTCAAAAACTGTCCAAATATTTATTGGAATTAAACCTTTTGGGTCAAGAGCCAAAAGTATGGTTGTCAAGATGGTCAATATTGTATTATGTGTAAACGTAGGAGTCACGTAGCTCGTTAAACAGAAGCTCATTAAGCAAAGTTAAGCTAAAGGAGCGGCCACCAATCCAAATAAATGTAATGAATTCACAAAGAAAGGTCACCAATCCAAAACAAAGTGAGACTTATCTACGCGTCTCACACACGCAAATAGATCAGCACGCTGCCCATCTAGCTTAGAAACTATACACATAATTTCAAATGTAAACAAAACCACCACCAGCCGGTACCAGTCTAAAGATCCTATGCACAATTTCGGGATAAGTTCCCATCATAATAACATTGTAACAAGATAACATCAACGAACAACAACACAGCCCACTGTCCATAAAGTCTTCCATTACATAAGAACTGACCTGAGTAAACCGGTACCTTACAATGGGATATGATCCAGATTTGGACTGATACCACTTGTTCGGAATACTGTGAAACAACTGTTAGCCAATCCGGCCGTGGTACTAGTTTTTAAGTGGATTCCAACTAAAGGGTTAAGTAAATTGAGGTCGTGGACTTTAGAGCATCGAAATGTAAAGATGAGGCACACGGTGCGATGTTTCTCCCTAATTAAAACGTACTGTATCTATGGTGAGCAGTGGTGGCCCAGTGGTAACGTCCCCGACTTACGAGTGTGGTGACTTACGGTCGTGGGTTCAAACCCAGGCAGGTGCTTTACTTTGTGTAAATAATTTCTGGCATTTTCTAGAACCAGAAATTCGAAGACATGTGACATCTATCAATCCGCACTGGCGCCGCATGGTAGGTCACAGCCCACTTCCTCTCGAAGAGAGCAGGCCTGTGTCCCAGCAATGAGAACATTATAGGCTAATTATGTATCTATGGTGGATTTACCATACTTTCAGGAACACTTAAGCTTAACGCTGATATTTGACGCGTGCTAAAATTTAAAATGACCTGACTTACCGCCAAGAACAAATTTCAATTAAGAACTTTGTATTGTAGACATAGAGGATTTTATTGATATTTAAAATAGGTAGTAATACCATAAGGAAAGATGTTGGCCAAAACATAAATGCCAAAGGACTAAGATAGATCGCCCACGTCTAAACCAGATTCGTTAAAACCTAGACCAATTTTAACAGCGAGGTTAATGATAATTATATTTAATCAAATTACCATATATACCTATATATATATACAGTGTACCTTGACATTTTATAAGTCGGCAAACACTGGTCAAGGAGGTGTTGCTTAAACCCGATTGTCTAAATACACACAGAGATGGAACACAGTGGCTCGCGGTTAGATACGCGTGAAGTAATCCATATCAACTATGAATCATTAAAGGTTCTTTAATTTTTATGTGCCGTCGACTGCATTCTTTGTTTACGTTTTTCAAAGGTCTTATAACTTTAAATTCTCCACTTACGTAGTTATCTGTCATAGTTTTACTTATTATCTTTTCACGTGAGCCAGTTTCATCATCAGAAGGTTTTGTGCCTGTAAACCTCTTCATACTTTTTATAATTTCTTAACGTAGTAAATTAAATTCCTTAAAGGTACCTACTTAGTTTCAACTTCTCTTACTTTCTTCCAGAATCCCAAATTCATGTTTCCGTGATCAGGCGTCTTCATTCATGCCTGTATTTTGACGCTCATCGGTTTGTTTAATATAACACATTCTTGTCATATCTCACGACATGGCTTTCTTGCTCAATCTGCAACATCAAACATGGCCATTGCATTAAAACTGCAAACTAATCTACTTTCAATAACTAAATTGCTAAAAAGCCATTAATGTCAATTCAGATATAATTATTAGCACTAAAATCCATTGTGTAACACTAGTTCTTAAGTAAAATTAAAGAGATAGGTTAAAAAAACGTAAGACATCTTGTAACACTTAACTCGAAGCGGTTACGAAAAAGCAGTTTAAAGTAATGTTAGTAATTTTGGCGATAGTTTGCATAATTTAAAACTTCTAGCCTATCAAGATAAAACAAATGTTATGTGCAGATTACTTTTGTTGCGATCGAACGAACCCTTAGTGCGTTAAACCGACTCGCACATGGCTGGTTTTTGATTGAAATATGACCAGCCGATAAAACAAAAAAAAAACAAAAAGCTAACCGTAAAAACTTAAACCTGCCCTACAGTGGCGCAGATACAATCATCATTAGAGGGAAGTCGAAGAAAAAATTGTTCAGTTCTCATAAACTCAGACAAAAAACAGTAGGTTTTTAATCTTATGATGTATTAAACTGGTATTATATGGATACACAGTTACACACACAGGTGTACCATATTATTTGGCAATAGTAGACATTAAGAAGAGTGTTTGTTCCGAAGGGAAGCCGATAGGAATCGGGTTGCATGAAGGCTTCGCCTCTGCGCTCTACACTACTCGCGAAGTTGATCGAAGCGAATACGAGAGTGTAGAATGGCACTTTGGTTCGCTTCGTACAACCTCGGCTTGCCGATCCGATCGATCCGATCGTTGTCGGCTTTTGCGCCCGAGTCATTGCTTCTCCACGACAACGCGCGAGCTCACACTTCACGACAGACCATCCCAAAGCTACAAGAGTTACAGTTTGAGGCTCTCCGTCACCCACCGTACTCACCGGACCTTGCCCCAACAGATATCTACTTTTTCCAAAATTTAGACCATTTTTTAAGTGGGAAAAAATTGAACATCCGAGTGGCAGTACAAAACGCTTTCGCTGATTTCATCGCCTCCGTCTGGCAGACTTCTACAGTAAAGGGATAAACAAACTGCCATTGATTAGCTGAAATAAAAAAAAAATACCAAAATTTTTATAATTTAAAATTTTCATACAAATCTCCAATTTCATAGGTAATGACCCATTATTCATGTTTCTGTATGACTTTCCTTCAGTAATATTAGACACGTATTTATTGCTTTATCATATTAATAAAAAAATACTTAGATAAAACGCATTTAAGTTGGGGAGTGGGGCTCGCTACGTCACAACTCGGTTTAAAATCTAGCAAGGCGTGACGTCATGCCACATTTTAAGTCAATGTATCGCCGTAATCTTTTGATTACGTAAAAAAAGAAAAAATACGTGTCCAATATTTTTTAATAATCTACCAGACGGACTAAAAAAATTTGTTATCATGCCTATTAGCACTATTGACAGCTCACTTCACCGAAGTTGTCACGGTGAGAATTTTACAGAACAGACCGGCTGATATCAAAGCCTGGGTCCTACTCCGTAACGTAAATCGGAAGTATCGGCCGAATGTTCGGAAGTTTTCTGCTACACTTTTTCCTATTTCGTTCGGACAATTCGGATTCGACCGAACTTCATGTTGACGTTTGGTAGGATCCGAACCGACCGAACGAAACAGAAAAAAGTGTAGTAGAAAACTTCCGAACGTTCGGCCGATACTTCGTATTTACGCTTCGGAGTAGGCCCCCTGATCTCCTTATTGTTCACAAGCATAATCAAGCATTCAAATATCTAAGCAAGCAAGTAGCTATCATTATTAAAGAACAAAGGTATAATTAAATGTAAGATTTACATATCGCGAACATAGGGCAAGGTTAGGTCGAACAAGTAATCTTAAACAATACTATGAAGTACAAAGAGATACAACATCACTTAGTCATTATAATTACAAGCTTAAACAACAATATTTTAACGCAAATCATTTTAAAATTGTAACTTCATCATTAGGTATAATTTATTTATATATGCTATTTATGCATAGAGTCGCATGCCGCGCGTTATTAATAGCGGTGTTATGTAATAATAGTGCAATTAAAATTGAAGATAAAATAAAAATTATCTTCCTAAAATACTGACTGCCTCGTTGGTCTAGTAGTCGCAAGCACTACTGGTTTTTCCCACCTGGAATTTCACAGCAGCAGTCCGGATTCTTAATTTGTGTCCAGTTGATGGCAATAAGCTCGCCCCCTGGTACATGGGACTTAAACATAACTGGCGAAATGTGGGTGTACTATAGCACCTCTGCCTAACCCTTCGGGGAATACAGGCGTGATGTTATGTTATATGATTCCAAAAGATTTCTTCGCCAGTTTATGTTTTCCGAGCACTGCAGATACGTTCTTCCTGAGCTGAGTGTTCAGAACCGCAAAGTGCTAACATAATTATCAAGATAGGGACTAAACTAGATAAGTTTTTAAAAAATAAATAAATTGTTTTTTGGCATAAACTGGGCTACAAAAAAATCTGGAACCCTGACTCCAGAGCTAGGTTAGAGTACCGTGGGAGAGGTACTTCATTAAAGACATGTGTCCTTCAGATTCGTTATATTACGTTATTGCATTTTTTTACGATAACATACGCATTGTGAGCCCTTCAGCCAACTCCTACTTTTTTTTTCTTTTATTCTAAATACAAAATTTTTGACTCATAATAATGCCATTAACTGAAAACAGATTCGCGAAGGTGGCATGAAAACACCGTTTAGGCTATAACCTCTACAGTACCTACTTGATGGCCTATTTACATTCTGTAAAAAATCTCACCATGACAACTTAGGTGAAGTGCGCTTGAAGTGAGCTGTCAATAGTGTCAATCCATAGCATTAGGTGGAATAACAGCTAACTTCAACTGAGTTTTTTTCGATTGCCTCGTTGGTCTAGTGGTCGCAAGCGCTACTGCTGAGCATGAGGTCCTGGCTTCGATTCCCAGGTCGGGCAAAGTGTTATTGGGTTTTTCTATCTGGAATTTCTCAGTAGCAGCCCGGAGTCTGGATTTGAGCCCGGTAGATGGCAATAGGCTCGCCCCCTATTACATGGAACTTAAACATAACTGGCGAAATGTGGGTGTACTACAGGTACACCTCTGCCTAACCCTTCGGGGAAACAAGGCGTGATGTTATGTTGATGTTGTTCAACTGAGTTTTCGGGGTGAGATTTTGACAGAATATATCGGCAGTATTTCAGGAGCCAGTGACCTCTTCCAGAAAGGTTACATTTTAACCATTTCAATGCAACAAAGGCACTTGAATATCTTCAACACAGAATTGAACCCCTTTATTAATAGAACACGGATTAAGTTAACAACAGTCAAACGATCATTTAATTTATTATTCGTGACATTAAATATCTTTGTTAATTTAAAACTATCTAATAAGTCAGATTTCACGAAAAAATCTAACTAAATTATTTTAATAAGTCACGTAATCAAATATAAATAACGTAAATTTTTCATGTAAATTGGTCTACTGTTATCACGGGAAGCGAAATGTCTTATTATCTATGTAAAATGTAAATTTTTGTTGTATAATTAACTGTATCACATTTTACACTAATTACTGTTGCTAAGAGACGATTTGTAGTTAAGGGAGGACCTGTTATTTAATTTACAATAAAAAAAATTTGTTACATATTTGAATTTTAACACAGTGGCGTTCAAAAAGCGGCTACCGTACAATATTTAACATTACATCATCATCTGCCTAGCCTTTTCCCAACTATGTTGGGGTCGGCTTCCAGTCTAACCAGATGCAGCTGAATACCAGTATTTTACATGGAGCGACTGCCTTTCTGACCTCCACAACAATATTTAACACTACATATATGTATATTTTTTTTTAAACTTTAATAAAAAAACACGTTTCTTGTAAAGGGACAGCCCCTTTAATTTTTTTCTTAAATTTAATTTTTATTATTTCTTATTATAGCAGCCATAGTAGCACACACTCTGTGAAAATTTCAAGTGTCTGCCTATTACGGTTTAAAATACAGCCCTGTGACAGAGAGACGGACAACACGGTACCTTTGTAATAGGGTCCCGTCAGCATCCTTTGGGTACGGAACTCTAAAAAGCTGTGAGCAAATATCATCTTACAACCGTATTCTATTTCAAAATGGTAAAATGAATTGAGTATTTACCTATTAATTTTGTCTAATTCTTCATATATAATTGCTGATTATGCAAAAACCTCTAAATTAACGGAAAGAATTCATACTCGTATCGTATTGTTTTCTGGCCCTTTCATTAAAATATATCTGTAGGTAATAAATAATCTCTCCACATGAAGCCTTTATTCATAGAAATAGTTCATTCAAAAAAAAAACAGACTTCGAAAAAACCTCTACAAAGTGGAAAATAACTTTAATTTCCGAAGTCGGTGTCTTTGGTTTTGTTTTTTCGTTTTTTGCCATCGTCTTCCGAAATTAAATTTATTTTTCACTTTGTAGATGTGGTACCTATGCCACATAAATTCATATGTATTCGTACCAGCCACTACTTGTAAGTAACAGTGACAGGAAGTTATTAACATTAGCAACGTACACACCACACACATACTACGCCTAATCTAATCTAAAATATGTTAAGTAAGTGTAAGAACATGTTTTAAAAATTATATAATTATTATTTTTATCTTTTTTCTTTTGTTCATTGGTTTTTGCAATTTTTTGTGTCCATACATTTTATTTCTGCTTCAAATAAAATAATTAATTATTTTATTTAAATCTCCTTTTGATAAAGTTTTGTAAAAAATAAGTGCAAATTGTATTTAATTTAAGCTTCCTCACACCGATCCATACAACTGGAGAAACCTCGACCCCTGTCATACAGGATGTCCTAGTTCAGGGGTCGAGACGTCACTGATGTTAAATGTACTAAAATTTCGAAATAAATTACTATTACTATACTCTAAGTCGAAAAAATATGTATTATTGAAGCTAACTCAAAAATCACTCATCAGAAATTGACCAAATTTATATACCAATCTAGAAGTATATCCTTTTAAATAAAAAATAATTTTTCAGTTCCAGTTTTCCATAAAGAAAATTTCGGATTTTTTAATAATTTTCACGCCCGAAATCTCCATACAAATTATGTATTTTATTATACAAATTATGTATACAAATTATATATTACTAGCTTTTGCCCGCGGCTTCGCCCGCGTGTATGTCGGAAAATATCAAATTAATACCTACCACCTACACTACGCGTTAATCCAGGTGCTAAAACATCTGTATGCCAAATTTCCTCTAAATTCAATCAACCGTTTTTGCGCCAATCCGGAACATACATCCCGACAAACAACAAACGGACAAAAATTCTAAAAACTATAGTGTGCGCAACAGACTCGTTCAATCACTTCTTTTCAAATATATGCAATGCACAGTTCTGACTTCGTTACTATTTTTAACCGACTTCAAAAAAAGGAGGAGGTTATCAATTCGGTTGTATTTTTTTTTTAATGTTTGTTACCGTTACTCCGACATTTATTAACCGATTTGAAAATTTATTTTTTTATTTGATAGGACATACTTTCAGATTGGTCCCATTTTTATCAAACTCCAGTTCTGATGATAGGATCCATGAGGAATTGAGGGAAATCCTCAAATATTATTGGCAAACACATAGTGATTTTGGTATTTTCGTCATCAAATCAAGCATTTGCATTCAGAAAGTATGATTTGATGAAGTGGAACTGACGAAGAAGACCACAGATGGCTACAGGAACTCATCAATGATAAGTATTTCACGGGTGGCGATAAGATATCTCGATTAAGATAGTTAAACGACTATGACGAAGCAAATGTAAATAAATGCTTCTGATGAAAATGGTACCATTGAACTCAGAACAGTAATAAAACAATGTATCCTAGCCGTGTTGAGGCTTATTGGAAATGTCATGAGATGCACTCTGGCTATAAATTATTTTTAACCGACTTCAAAACAGGAGGAGGTTCTCAGTTCTTCGGAATCTTTTTTTTATGGTTCCCCGATTACTCGAAGACGGCTGGACTGATTTGGAAAATTCTTTTTTTGTTTGAAAGGGTATACTTTCCAGATGATCCCATTGTCATCAGGTCAGGATCTGATTATGGGATCCTAGAGAAATTAAGGGAACTCTTCAATATAGGCGCACCTATAGCGATTTTTGTATTTTTTTTAAAGTAAATTGTGCATTTCCTCTGGGAAAGCAACATTTGGTGAAGTGGAACTGATGACGAAGACCGCAGATGGTAAGATGGCCACTGGAACAACTCAATAATAAGTATTTCACGGGTTGCGATTCCATTATTTTTAAAATTATTGCTAAGCAATAGAAGCTCGTCACAATGCATATGATGAAGTGGAGCTGTTGGTGAAGTACCAAGAGAACTCCTCAACAATTAACGTCCCTGCTTCGGGAAAAGCAATGTTTTGTAAAAGGTGATGAGCAGTTGTCATTAGGCTATTGTAACTCAGATAAATTACAAACAGACCCACTAAAAAGTGAACAATAAAAACAACCGACTTCCAAAACAAACACTACAAAGTGAAAAATAACTTTAATTTCGGATGTCAGTGGCAAAAACCTAAAATACAGACCCAAAGACACTGACTTTCGAAAAAGTATTAGTACCGCGTTTCGAGTTAATATGACAGCGCGTTAAAATTTTTCCTTACTTTACGGTCTTAGTGTTCCTTATTCTTTTAAAAAACTAAGAGTGACAATTTATATTATTTCCTGAGGCAAATATTGCCATGTTTCAAGTGAATAAAATTTTTCATATAATCTGTATCCCCTCTTTTCACCTCCACAGGGGTGGAATTTCGAAAAATCGTTTCGGATTTTTCCATAACTGAAATCAAAAATTTCTTATACCAATTTTTGAGTTAATCAAGCCACACAGTAAAATCCTCCTCTTAAAAATCTAATTACCCCTTCTCACCTCGTCAGGGGTAGTTTTGAAAAACCAATAGTAAGAAACTTTATTGCTTATTTAGGCAAAAATTCGTGCCAAGTTTCAAGTTTATTAACCAAATGAATAAGATTTTTCATCTAAACTATATCCCCGGTTTTCACCCCCACAGGGGTGGAATTTTAAAAAATCGTTTAGGATATTTCCAAACCTTGACTCAAAGATTATTCATACCAAATTTCGAGTTAATCAAGCTATGCAGTAAAATTCTCCCCTGTAATATTGACAGCCCCTTTTCACCCCGTCCGGGGTAGATTTTCGAAAAACCTTGATACAGGTTATTCTTTATTTTTGGACTTAAGTATAAATACTGAAAAATTCGTGCCAAGTTTCAAGTTTACTAACCAAATGAATAAGATTTTTCATCTAAACTATATCCCCGGTTTTCACCCCCACAGGGGTGGAATTTTAAAAAATCGTTTAGGATATTTCCAAACCTTGACTCAAAGATTATTCATACCAAATTTCGAGTTAATCAAGCTACGCAGTAAAATTCTCCCCTGTAATATTGCCAGCCCCTTTTCACCCCGTCCGGGGTAGATTTTTGAAAAACCTTGATACAGGTTATTCTTTATTTTTGGACTTAAGTATAAATACTGAGTTTCGACATAATCAGACTGCGTGTTAAAATTCTTCCATACATTTTTTGACACCCCCCAATCCCCCTCGTGGGGGTAGTTTAGAAAAACCAAAAATTACAAAGTTCATAATTTATTAAGATAAATATTTGGGCCAAGTTTCAAGTTTATTAACTCAAGGAATGAGGTTTTTCAACGAAATACTCCATTTTTACCCCTTTACAGGTCGAATTTCCAAAAACCCCTTCTTAGTGCTCCCCTACATTATAAAAGGAAGTCGTGTGCAAAATTTCACGTTCCTAGTCCCAGTAGTTTCGGCTGTGCGTTGATATGTCAGTCAGTCAGTCAGTCAGTTTCTCCTTTTATATATATAGATGGTGAAAATTTAGAAGGCTTCCGAACTTTTTACGCAAAACAGAAGTAATGTTATTAAAAACAGAAAAAATCTGTGGGTTCATTGTTCTTTGTTGTCTTTATTGAAGTATAATATTAATTAGGTGACTTTTTACTAACGCCAAGGTTGTCAAAATACGGCAGTGCTTTTTGCACGTTTTTAGTGATATTCATTTTTTATAACAGTCATCTACAAGTTTTATCCTCAAACCAATTTTTTCACTGACTGGTGAAACTCTTGAGCTAGCCAGACGTTTTTTTTTTCATGGCTACTACTTTAAGTTTTCTATACACTTATCAAAACCCATAACACGTTTTCCTGGTACCGACCCTTAACGGCCCTATATAAATAAATTAGCATTATTTTAACAGAATACCTTATTAACTACTTGATATTAAACTTTTATGATCGAAATCTTAATTATTTATGTTTTTACTGACACAGCACTTATCTACCCCTTTGCCGAAGGATTGCTTCGAATGTTACAACGTAATTTTTTGGGCGTAAATTTAAATAATTCATATCATAGGTACTTCCTTTTTGTTTAAAAATTATTAACATTAAAATTAAATTATATCTATTTACACTATGCCCTTAATTAAATCACTAACTAACTAACTATACAAATAGGTAAATACAAAAACAAAAGTGGCGTCGAAGTTTAACTATTAGTTTTACCAACGATTTTTTTTCTTGAATTCTCCCGGAATTGGCAAGTAGGTAATATTGCAATGCAACTAAACTATCAAAACTTTGTTAGACGAATGCTAAAGTCCTTATTCTAGTCAAATTTTCCCACAAAAAAGATGCCCAATTCTCGTAACTAAAAACGTTCAAAATCTAGTCACAATCTCATCTCAGCGACAATCAATGTCAAAAACTTGTGAAAATGTAGAGGAATTATAGGTATTTTCGACATACTGAGACTGAGCTCAGACTGAACGTTCTTAAAATTACGGGAATTGCGCCTCAGATGTCCTTCTACGGTCCAATCACAAGGTTTGATTTCAATTATTCAATTGATCCACATTCAGAAACTCTAAGGGCTGACTTCACCAATGAAACTGAACAGCACATCTACCTAAACTGCGTTCAAGAGCTGTCAGTGCCAATATTCCACAACAATGATGACGCTGACAGCTTTTGAACGCGGTTTAAATGTGCTGATTACGTTCAGTTTCATTGGTGAAATTCGCTCTAAACGGTACACATTCAGCAAAACAACCAGTAACAAATGAGTACCAGCAGATTTAAATCAACTCGCCTTTGTAAATCACCATGACGCGTAACATTTCGCTATGGAGAGCCCTATCATTGGCGTATTCATTCTCAAAGGTTTTATAATCAACTCTATCTCCTTTTCAACAAGGTGTGATTTTGATTGACTGTAATTTACCATACTTTGTCTTCAATCTACAATTATTTCAACCAATGATTTGGCAATAGGACATCGTACGATGACCCTTTACTAGAAAAGGTCAATATCTAAGAATAACACGAATGTTATTAATATTTAATAATCTACACTTTGGAGTAGGTAATATAAAAGAAACAGCAATTTGTGAATCCTAAATCATTATTTTAGGTCATAATTTTATGGATATATTTTGATTCATGGACACACCAAAGTAATACAAATCTGAGAGCTCTCCCGAATCGTCATTTATTTTAAACTCTAGAAATACCAACATTGCAACAATAATACTCGTAAACTATTTGGAAACTGAATGATTTTCGTCATCATTTTTTTTAATGAACTAAACGTTGCAGTTTATGGGATAGGTGTCATTATGAAATAGAATCGTTTAACGTCCATATCAAATCGATATATCAATCGAAATCAGATTTTATGAGCAGAAATATTGCAAGAAGTGTCGTTAAAATGACATAACACAAGAATGTATTGCAAAGGTCAATATGTCACCCACTTAGCATCTTTTGTTATATTAAATGGTACAACTCTGTCTTTACGAAATACAGACATCACCATGTCATCATCACATACTTAATTAATATTGTCTGACTAGCTGTTGCCCGCGGCTTCGCCCGCGTGGATGTCAATACTTCCCTATTTGAATCGGATTTTGTCCACAATTTCATGGGTTTTCATTTTTTTTTTTTGCGCGGAACACTAATCATTTTTTTTTAAATAAAAGTTGCCTAAGTTACTCCTTATAATATCAGCTATCTGCCAGTAAAAGTCCCGTCAAAATCGGTTCAGCCGTTTTGGTGATTAGCCGGAACAAACAGACAGGCAAAAATTATAAAAATTGATATTTTGTTATAAGTACCGTATATACTTTCATAAGAATGCGTTTAGTAAAAAGCTGTTATTTTGACATTACAAACAGACACTTCAATTTTATTTATTCGTATGCATGTATGTATAGATGGCTCATTTGATGTTAAGTAGTTCAAAAGAGTTACCGTGGCCCCGGCACCGGCAACTGAAGGAACACGGGTGGGTTTTAGTCAGTAAAACTCTGACACGCCCCCCGCTCCGCACAGAGCGGGAGAAGTCATTTGATGATTTCCCACCCAAAAAAAAAGTATCTACATAATAATAATACCAGCCTGTAACTGTCCCACTGCAAGACAAAGGTCTCTTTTCATAAAGAGAAGAAGAGAAGGCACGAGCATTAATCACCACGCTTTCTCAAGGTGGATTAGCGATTTCAGACTTATATTATTACCTAATCATAAGTCCGAGGTTTTCCTTCAGTGATGTCTGTAATGTCTAAGACAAACTCGCACGAATTCGAACCCACAACCTCGTGCATGACACGTAAGGCCTTACTACTGAGCCATCACGACATTAACACAGTTGTCTAACCTCTGCATTTATAACTGCATTACGTACCTCCTAGGTCACGTTCAAAAGAGCCATTGCATTATGCTACAACGCCTACATCAGAATATCATACTGCTTGGTGCTTTACGATACTATTATATATTAGGCACTTTCCCTAACAAATCCTGTATTACGACTCCTACTTGCTTTTTTCATCACCATCTGCCTAGCCTTTTCCCACCTATATTGGGATCGGCTGCCAGTATAACCGGATGCAGCTTTATACCAGTATTTTACATGGCGCGACTACTTATCTTACCTATCTGACCTAAGTTTAAAAAGAAGAGTTAGAAGTTTTTCTTATTATAAACTTTATTTTATTTCCTTTAAATAAAACTAAAAACATAGCATATATATGCAATGACAAGCCAAAATTATGACGATTTATATTTTCAAAAACTTTAACTCTCTTTAACTCAAAACAGGGTTTTACGACTTTAATGTATTTTCGCTCTACGGGGACGATATTTTATTATAGTTTATCCACTGTTATCCTTTCAATGTTTCAAATATACATTTTCATAGTCCGTTAGATTCATCACTATTGTATATTGTAAGCGTATCGCAACCATCTTCATTGAAAACGAATCTATTCAATTATTAGTCATTGTCCTGTGACAATCAGGCCGTGAACACTGAAATAGTATTTTAGCCACAAAATACAGGGATTACGATCTGAATTGATTGTTTAACTAACTCATTTGATATGCATGTGGCACAAACCTTGCACCTACATCAGTAACTGATAGATTGTGGAGGTCAGATAGGCAGTCGCTCCATGTAAAATACTGGTACTCAGCTGCATCCAGTTAGACTGGAAGCTGACCCCAAAATAGTTTGGAAAATGCTGCAGATTGGATTAAGTATTCTATTCTATTGGTTGAGTTGGAAAAAGGCTAGGCAGATGATGATTGCACAAATATTATTAGTATTATGTACGAGTAGTTTACGGTACGGGAAATATGTGTATTTTCAGACTATGTGTGCTGGATCGGCCCGGTCTCGACTACAATTTAAATGGATATTATGGCTATGATAATTATATTATAAGTGATATTGGGTTTTTCTATCTGGAATTCCTCAGTAGCAACCCGGAGTCTGGATTTGAGCCCGGTTGATGACAATAGGCTCGCCCCCTATTACATGGGACTTAAACATAACTGGCGAAATGTGGGTATACTATAGGTTCACCTCTGCCCAACCCTTCGGGGAAACAAGGTGTGATGTTATGTTATGTTATGTTATGTTATGTTATGCTATGTTATGTTATGTTATGTTATGTTATGTTATGTTATGTTATGTTATGTTATGTTATGTTATGTTATGTTATGTTATGTTATGTTGTTATTATGGCGATGCTTGGTCTCCTAAGGGCCCCAAGTGGCCTATATCAAAAGTACCAAGAAAAATCCATAACTTCTATAGCTATACATATACAGAACTTAGTAAAGAAGCCACCCATTTCCACCAATCACTGACTGATGACTGATAAGTCTAGATGTCTTAGGAAACCAATATGGGCAAGAACATCCAACTTTGATGTTCCCTCAAGAACCCCAAACATTCTAAAAATCAATTATCTTTTGTTCCAGACTGGCCAAGCCACCTGACCTACGACCACATCTACAACAACACACACTACGCCCAGTTACAGCCCATACACAGGCCATACAACCCAGTCAGTAGCTTTAACAGCCATGGTAATAGCAATAAATATAATTACAATGACAGCAGGGTCAACGAGGTAGACGATCGACCACAGTATAAAGATGCCAGTGGTCCTCTACTGGTTGGGTTTGCAAGAGACCCTTTTAGATATTCTGTGCCGGAGGATGATTATAGGAAAGGAGTCAGGTAAGTCTTCGAAAAGCTTTTGTTATCTATAGTTCGTCTATAGCGTCTCCATCAGAATAGCTCAAGTCAGGCCCAAAAACAATCAGAAATGTTGACAAACCAGTTAACATTCAACCAAAAATATTAATCACTAGCTTCCATCCCCGACTTCGTCTGCGTGAAATTTTTTGTTCCCCCGACCCACCCCGTCGCATCGCATTGTCTGCCCGCCCTGTTACTTCGTTTTCGCTTAGCGCTCGTTCTTACTTTTTTCTTTTTGCTGGGCTTCTAAGGGTCCTAGCGTAATGTTACATACTCAGCCTTCCACAAGAATTGGGCTATAAAATTGCAAAAAGAATTTTTCAAAACCGACAGATAGTGGCAGAGATTAGCGCGTTTGATAAAAAATAAAATGTGTCGGTAATTAATTGACTAAGCACATTTTTCTTACTTTAAGCATATTTATACCCGCCGTCGTCGTTTCTAAACGAAAGGTCCGATTTGAATAATTTAAAAAGAAATTTACATGTATTTAATAAAGCTTGATTATGAAACTATTTATTTGGATAAGGATTAATACCATGTTTATGAAAACACCTTCACAAATAATGCATTATTTTATAACAAATTACATTATCATTAAAAAAGTTATAGTGAGCCAACCATAAAAGATAGACAGTATGCTATCGCAGACTTTTTTATAGAACTTTTTAAGAGGAACAATTCCGTCATACATGATTTTTGCGTAACTTTAACCATGTACGCAGCGCACGCAACGGAAGCTCTCAAATGGAATACATTTTCCCCGTTTTTGCAACATTTTTCAGTGATGCTCCGTTCCTTTTGGCCATAGCGTGATGTTATATAGCCTATAGCCTTTCTCGATAAATGGGCTATCCAACACTAAAAGAATTTTTCAATTCGAACCAGTAGTTCCTGAGATTAGCGCGTTCAAACAAACAAACTCTTCAGCTTTATAATATTAACTATACATTCTCCGAGGCTCTTTGAAATAGTATTCATAGTCTATATGTATACATAGTCTTAACAAATGATGGTGAAAGCCCCTACTAGCTAATCTGTACTTACCGTCAGGCCTATAGAATCAATTTCTTCTTTTTCAAAACAGAAGACCATCATAATCACATCATTTAACTCTTTCCAGGAACATAGATCCTCAAGTGTACATGAGTAAGACGGAGAACCGCGGCAAGCGTGGCGTCTTCCACCTCTACAATATGATGTACTGCGCCACCGGCTGTGACCCTCTCTCTTATAAGGGCTACGGGTGCTACTGCGGGTTCCTGGGCTCAGGAAGACCTACTGACGGTATTGACCGGTGAGAATATATACTCCATTTTTATCTTTTCCTGGATACGTATACTTTTTTTTTGTCATAGATATGTGAGTCTTCGTTTTGAGTACCTACTTGCAACTACAATGTTGTGAGTGTGTTGAGTATTCAATTATTTTGCATACCCTCTTAAGTATGCCATATGCTTGAAAAGTACACAATAAAAGATGATTTGCCTGTAGGTACTCATAACTGTGACATAAACTACTGCGAACTACTATATGATACACAGTAGTTCGTAGTAGTTCTTCCATGAGGATATCTACGGCTTCAGTGGTACAATGAACCACTGCTTTTCTATATACTGGATGATTTTTTTTACCGTCTCGAAATTTTTACAGCGTGTTCTACCCATGAATATGAACAACTTTCACTACGGGACCAACTCTGAAATCACGAAAAAAAATCAGCTGATTCATACATTTTGGTCGAGTAGGTATTGAACTTTTGTATGAATCAGCAGATTTTTTTTTTCGTGACTTCAGAGTTGGTCCCGTAGTGAAAGTTGTTCATATTCATGGGTAGAATACCCTGTAAAAATTTCGAGACGGTAAAAAAAATCATCCAGTATACTACGAGTGTTAATGGTAGGAAGTATTCAAGTAGTCGGTTCTTCAATTGCCATCAACAACATGGCTCCCTAGCAAACCTTTCAAAGACTTCTTAATCTGCAGGTGTTGCAAGCAGCACGACGAATGCTACGAGAACATCTACTGCCCGTTCTACACGGTATACCTGCAGCCTTACTTCTGGAAGTGCTACCATGGACAGCCACTGTGCGCGCTCGAGAACTTCGACTCGCAGTACCAGTTCATTAACGGCTGTGCCGGCAGGCTGTGCGAGTGTGACAGGTACGAAGTAATATTAGGCACATCTAGTTTATCTAAGTCTTCAGCAACTTATACAAGATTACTACCTCATGGGAGAAGATGATGACAGCATTAAATGTGTTAAATTCGTAGAACTGCGCTTCTCATGGTTTTCTCTAAAGACCCCACTTGTTGGAACCTTTGTAATTACACAACTTCTTGGTTTTGAAACGAACTACGTTATGCTTTTAAACCTCAACCAATTAACTTTTCTCATTCCAGACAATTCGCAATGTGCGTGAGAAGATACCGGTGTCCAAGGAAGCGAGCTCTGTGCCGCTCATCGCCGATTCGACTACTTCAGAATTTACTCATGTTCCGATGACGAATCTACCAGACTACCATTTTCCATAATACAACTGGCTTTTAAGGCGAATTAAGCGACAGATTTTGAAATGAATACCAAAATTAGTACAGTACCATAGCACGAACATTGATAGAACGTAAAAGAAAAGTATTTCTCGCTAGCCATGAAAAGATGTGCTGATACAGTTTGATGACAATGGTTAGCTTATATAAAACGATAGTAGTAAACTAACGACCGAACCCAATAATCTATGTTCAGTAAAAGACAGATCGCTATTGATGGCAGACATTATAATTCTATCTGTCCTTATGTCAGGCCGGTAAGATTCCATAATCTCTTATAGATTATTGGGACGTTAAAATCATAGATAGATAGGTATTTCTATCTCCAGTATGCCAAAACTGGTGACAGATAGATTATTGGGTTCGGCCGTAAGTGGTAAAATACAGTCGATGAATCATGGCCGGTCCGAACTTTGCTCGGAAGGCTGCGCAATAACATATTTTAGGAACCAAATGGAGACATCAGGTGAGTGAGTGACAGAACATGCGTGAAAGTTCGGAGAGCCTATGTTCAGACCGGCCATGATTTATCGGCTTTATTGTAATTATGTCAGTAGACTTTTTGTTGTCACTGTGCGTGGGTACCTAATTACCTGTGAATATAATAGTTACCACGTCATTCCTATGGAATGAATAAATGTAAATAAAATAATCTAAATCTTAATGTTGTTTTTTTTTTTTATCACGGCAAATAAAATACGATTCATATGACCATGTGACTTTAAAGCGGCGTCCCATAGCTTTATTATCAGTTTTAAATACAAGTAAGTTTAAAATATTGCAGCAATCACAGCGACATTTTCATAACGTTCCATTTTGCGTAAATTAAACTTTCACGCAACGCATACACATGTGTATCTATGTAAACACAAAAGAATTTGATTAAAATCACCATGATACTTTCCCAAAAATTGCACAAATACTGTAGTTTTAACATAATAATGGAACGAACGCACGAGTGGCGCTCTATCTCTGCATCTAGCCGAATTACAACTAACTATTGTATCAGCCGCACAATGAGTCTCACGGTGCAGTCACACTCCGGTTTGTACGAAATCATTATAAAAATAATCGTCCACTTCAAAGCAAAAGTGGCAGCAAGACAAACTGCAAACAAAGAGTCATAGGTATGGTCCCGGGGTATAAGGACTTCAAATTACTTTTCGTGAGAACAGTCTACTTTGACAGACGAGTCCTTGGTTTTTCTATTAGACAGAAAGACTAATAGTTTCAATAAAACAAAATAATCATGAGCACAAAACAGAAATAGTCGGCAGCTGCACGTCATGACTGTGACAAGAAGACTTCCACTCAGCATGATGCTATGCTATGGCGGACCCACAGCACAGCGCTGATTTTCAGTGGTCACCCGAAAAAGACGTACGGAAACAAATCACTGAACCTAACTTAGGTTCAGTGATTTGTACAGACATCACAACAAGCTACCCGAAACTGTCAAATTTTCCCAATCAACCTTGAACCTAATGCTTTAGCAATAAAGTCGAAAATCTATTAAAGAAATTTGACAGATTGTAGTAACTTGATGTGCTGGCATCCATACATAAATAGGTAACAAAATAAAATAAACAATAGGTACCAACTTAGAACATAATGCAACTATATAACCAACTAGCTTCCGCCCGCGACTTCGTCTGCGTGATATTTCTTGCTCCCCCGACCCACCCCGTCGCATCGCATCGCCTGCCCGCGCTGTTACTTCCGTTTTCGTTTAGCGCTCTTTTTTTTTGCTCGGCTTCTGAGGGTCCTAGCGTAATATTACATAACCTGTAGCCTTCCTCAAGAATTGGGTTATAAAATACAAAAAGAATTTTTCAAATCCGACTGGCAGTGACAGAGATTAGCGCGTTCAAACAGTCAATAAAAAATAAAATGTGTCGGTAACTAATAGACTAAGCGCATTTTTCTTACTTTAAGTATTTTTATACCCGTTGTAATTTGTAAACGAAAGGTCCAATTCGAATAATTTAAAGAGGAATTTACATGTAGGTACTTAATCAACCTTGATTATGAAACTATTTATTTGGAAAAGAATTAATACCATGTTTATAAAAATACCTTCGCAAATAATGCGTTATTTTATTACCAATTTGATAACCATTAAAAAGGTTATAATGAGCCAAACTTAAAAAAGATAGACAGATGCTATCGTGGACTTTTTTTTAGAACTTTTTAAGAGGAACAATTCCGTCATACATGGTTTTTGCGTAACTTGAACCGTTTACTCAGCGCACGCAACGAAAGCTCTCAAAAGGAATAAATTTTCCTCGTTTTTGCAACATTTTTCGTTGATGCTCCGCTCTTATTGGTCGTAGCGTGATGTTGTATAGCCTATAGCCTTTCTCGATAAATGGGCTATCCAACACTAAAATAATTTTTCAATTTGAAGCAGGAGTTCCTGAGATTAGCGCGTTCAACCTAGTGTTGCCCAAATTCAGTCTTGGTCTTGCAGTCTTGGTCTTGTTCTTGCGTTTTTGCAAGACCAAGACCAAGAACAAGACCGCGTATTTTTAGCAAGACCAAGACCAAGACTGACCGTGCAAGACTTGAGCAAGAACAAGACATAGCCTGCAAGACTCTTGCGTCTTGCAGCTAGGACTTAGCGCTATTTCACTGAGTAGTTAGGTGTAACAGTTCGGTGTATAGGTAGGTACGCTTAGGAATTCTATGAGACGCAAAAAACTGTATCAAAGAATATGAAAAACTGGACCTATGCGCATTACGACTAATACCATAAACATAGCGAATAAAAAAATATCTATTAAAATCAAACTGAGTGCATGCATAGTTATGTTTTAACCATCGGCACTTTGATAATGCGGCATCAAAGGTTTTGTACTTACTTCTCAAAGAAATTTGCCGCTTTTCGGAAGTACATGGTTATGATACACGCGCCGGCGGCTTCTTTTGAAATCTAAAACAATCGTTGCCGCCACGCCGAAATCATAACATTTGTGACACTATTTGATTGCCGCCATAGGGCGTAGGTATACTCATGCAAAATAATTTCGAATTTTTTTAAGAGTACCTACAGGTGTTCCAAAGAATAAATAAGTTTCAGAGTGCTTAGAATGAAAATGAATACATTATACTGATCACGCAATGTTTTGGCCATGAAGACAGGGGGGCCAGGCAGGGCTTCTTCAATAAGGCTAATTTTGAAAACTTTATGATGATTTATTTTTAATTACATTATCAATTTATGTACACTCGGTCCTGCTTTTGGTAACACACTGGCGCAGGCGTTGCACGGGGCAGCCTGCGGGCAGGCGGACTTTCCTCGAGCCTGTCGCGAGCAAGCAACTCTCCAGTTGAGCAACAGATGTCGCTCTCTCTCGTCTGTCGATCGTGGATGTATGGAAATCCATTAGATGGTGCTGCTTGACGCAACATACCGGCCGCCTTGGAAGATCCGTCTTCCAACTAAACAGGAGTTACGCTGGCTTCTTTTGTGGAAACCGGCAGTGGACAAATTTTCGAGGAAGCACGCCTGATTGTGCCCGTAGATGTTCGGATTTCTGCCACTCTCGAAACGCCATCATTCCCTGGAAATAGACGAATAATCCTACCCATTCTCCACTTGAATGGTGGCAGGTTATCTTCTTTGATGACGACAAGACTATCTTTAGCGATGTCATCTTTATTTTGTGCCCACTTCGTTCTGCGTTGCAGCTCAGACACATATTCTTTTGACCACCGCTCCCAAAAATGTTGTCGCAGCTGTTCCAGCCGATGGTAGCGACAGCCAGTCGTAGATGTCGTCGTGAAGTCCTCACTGGCAGGCGCAGTCAACGGTCGGCCGATTAGGAAATGAGCAGGTGTGAGTGGAAGGTAATCATTTGGATCTGCGGACATAGGTGACATAGGACGGGAGTTCAGGACGGCCTCAATCTGTGTCAATACCGTACTAAACTCCTCGTAAGTTAACTTAGCATTACCTACGACACGTCTCAAGTGATACTTACACGACTTCACTCCTGCCTCCCATAAACCACCAAAGTGAGGCGCATAAGGCGGAATGAAACTAAATTTAATGTTATGACTACTAGCAAAATCAATTATTTCGTTTGATTTTTCAAATATAGCTGAAAGCTCCCTCTCAGCTCCAACAAAATTCCTACCGTTATCGGAAAAAACTTGACACGGCTTACCGCGTCGTGATATGAATCGTTTGAATGCCAATAGATAATCCTGAGTGGACAAAGAACTAACTAATTCTAAATGCACAGCTCTGGTAGCAAAACAAACGTATAAACAAATATATCCTTTAATAAGTTGTGAACCTCTGCCTTTGCGATTCAATATAGATATTGGCCCGGCATAATCAACACCACATCGCATGAATGGAAATCCAGCTTCTAAACGTTCGGCAGGGAGATCACCCATGTGTGGAGTTAACGTATTTCCTTTCATGCGAATGCAGGTTACACATTTATGAACCACTAGCCTTGCTAAATTACGTGCTCCCAGCACCCACCATCTATCACGCATGGTAGCCACAAGAAGCTGAGGTCCAGCATGAAGTAAACGTTTGTGTTCGTACGAACACAATAACCAAGTAAAGCGATGTTTACGGCATAACAACACTGGATGTTTCTTATCGTAATCAAAATTTGAGTTACTAAGTCTACCACCAACACGAATGATATTATCCTTATCTAAAAATATACTTAAACCTAATGTTTTATTGCTAGACTTATTGTTTAAATGCACCTTTTCTTTAAGGTTAATATATTCCTTACTGAATGATTGTGATTGAACTAAACGTGTCAACAAAAGTAACGAACTATTAATCTCGCTCACGGTCAATGAACCGGTTATGCGACCTTGACCGACGCGCGATGCACGTAAGTTAGAAATGTAACGTAAAACATATGCGACTGTTCTTTGCAAACGATTAAAACAAGAAAACCTTTCGAAATCAATTATAATATCAGTTTCTACATTTAACAAATTTGTAGTTTTAGAACCTTTTAATTCCGGTAACTTACTCTGAATAAACTCAATATCATTAGTATTTGTTGTCAACCCTATTCTGAACAAATGTTTTTAGTAAATGTGGTGATGTCCGAAGCCAGCCTTGAACTATGGTGGAGTCAGTCCAGAAATAGATCTTATCGAATTTCAGCCTAAGAGAGTTTATGATTTTGTTATACAATTTAGCTCCAACTAAAGCTCCACATAGTTCAAGTCGTGGAATACTTAACGCTTTAATTGGTGCGACTTTACTCTTAGCACATAATAATCGACTAGTAACCTGCGACTCATCAATATCAGAGTGTGAGCGTATGTACGCACATGCACCATAGGCAGACTGAGAAGCATCGGTAAAAATATGTAACTCTTTATTTAAAGCATTAGTACACATGACATAACGCGGCACTAATATTTCAGACAAATATTGTAACGAATGAATAAAATTATACCAGACACATGCAATTTGACTTGGGACTTCATCATCCCAACTTATCTTAGCAAGCCATAATTTTTGTAATAAAACTTTAGCCGTGGTAACAGCCGGTGCCAATAATCCTAGTGGGTCGTAAATCTGTGCAATGACTGACATAATTAAACGTTTAGTTATCTTCGTATCACTATAACCTTTATCTACACTTGTTGAAAAATTAAATAAATCGTTCTTGTTAGACCAACCAACACCCAGGGTTTTAGACTGACAATATTCACCAATACATAAATCCTTAGTACTTTCTGAAGTAACATCAAAATTAAAAGTCCATTTCCTTAAGGGGAAACAACCGCTTTGTAGAATTGCGGACGTTTTATTGCAAATATCTAACAACATGTCGCGCTGATCATGCCCCGTCAAAAGATCGTCGACATAAAAATCGTCATTGATAACGCTAGCGATGACGTCATCCTTACATTCCTTTGCCAACTGTTTCAAACAACGGTTGCTTAGGTACGGTGCTGATGCAGTGCCATACGTCACTGTGTTGAGACGATAAACTTGAATTGGCATGCTGTTATCAGTTCGCCACAATATTAGTTGTAAGTTACGTTGTTTAGGATGGATTAAAGTTTGTCTAAAGAATTTTTCAATATCTGCGCAAGCAACATATTGATATTGCCGGAAACGAAGCAATATTGAGAAGATATCATTTTGTAACCTAGGGCCCACGTATTGAATATCATTCAACGAATTATTATTAGAAGTTGTCGCGCTTGCATCGAAAACGACACGTAATTTGGTTGTTACGCTACTTTCACGATATACCCCATGGTGTGGTACGATATAATACGGTTTAATTGAACCATTAAAATCCTCAAAACATGTCATGTGACTTAATTGCTCATACTCGTGCATAAATTCACAATACAATTTTTTATACTGTGGTAAACGATCTAGTTTCCTCTCTAAAGATAAAAAACGCTGTTTAGCAGAATTATATGAATCACCCAAACAATCAGGTGATTTTTTAAATGGCATTCTTACAGAAAACCTACCGTGCTGATCGCGTTCGGTAGTCTGCAAGAACAGCTCTTCACAAAAACGATCCTCCTCAGTAATAACGGGAGGGATATGTATTTCTTCGATTTCCCAGAACTTTCGTAATTGAGAATCAACTAACGTCAAGTTGCACTGGACATCTGTCGTGCTAGACGCTAATAAACGATTATTATTATAAACTGGACCGGATATAATCCAACCTACCATTGAATCTTGTAAGTACGGACCGGTGTGAAGTTTTATTTTATTATCTTTTAGCAAATCCCAAAAGACATCCGCGCCTATTAATAAATCTATGTCACTCGGTACATAAAATGTGGGATCTGCAAGTAGAATATTGCTAGGTATGCTAAGAGCATCACTATTAACGTGTGTCGAAGGCAACTTCGAAATGATACTAGGCAACACTAAACAATGTAAGGTTATATTAAAATCATCTACCTTAGAACGAATATTAATATCGCACTTGTGACTGGACTGTGAAACGGTTTGTCCAACACCACAAACACGTATAGTGGACTGTATGATAGGTATTTTCAAACGTTTACATAAGCTTTGAGCTATAAAACAATTTTGACTGCCGCTGTCAAGCAGAGCGCGAACTGTGTGATAATTGTTATCAAAATCAGCAATCTCAACTAACGCCGTAGACAGCAAGACAGTCTGTAACGATTTAGCATTCTCTATGAACGCGTTACAACTCCGATTATCAATATTGTCAGCTGTTTTACTAACGCAGTGTAATACAGACGACTGTGGTAACGTATTATTGATAACGGAACGTTGTGGCGACGTATTTGGAATAACGCAATTATTGTCAACATGAATCAACGCATTATGTTTTTGTTGACATAATTTACAAGGACCGAAAGTACAATTTTCAAGTGTGTGAGTGTTTGTACGTAAACAGTTTAGACAAACGTTTTTTGACTGGACTAAATTTAATCTTTCTTTTATCAACATATTTAAAAACATAACGCATGAATACAGTGCATGTTTACCACTACACAGCGGGCATATTAAGTTATGTTTATTTGTTTTACGTTTACTTCCTGCCGAGACCTTATTATTATTCACACTCGCATAACTAAGTGTAGTTTGAGAATTAGACAGTTTTTTATGATCCGCTGACTGTTTACCCTCATGTTTACTCTGTGAATGCGACTGGTTATTTTTACTATTACCTGAATTAATCATGTCTAACATGTCAGACCTATTGTTTAAAAACGTTAATAAGTCTTCTAGTTTTAAAGCTTTAGAGGTTTTGTTAGACTCCGAGATAAGTGAGCTTCTGTAGTTCTCCCACTCGCGTTCAGTAGCCGAATCAAGTTTACTGACAACTAAATAAATTGTAAGCATATCCTCGAGTGAAGATTCTGGTTCTTTAAGAGAATTTAGGGCTCTCAGATTACGTAAAACGCAATCTACTAGCGTTCTGATCTGTGCCGGACATTCCTTACCCAGTGAAGGTGCCGCAAACAAAGCCTTCACATGGTTGTGTATCAATAGCCTATTATTTTGAAACCTAGCTTCAAGTAGGTCCCACGCATTACTATAGTTAGGTGCAGTAAACTCTAACGAACTGATAACATGTAACGCAGATCCGCTGAGAGACGACTTTAGGTATTGAAATTTCTGTATAGGATCTAAGTCATCGCGATCATGTATCATTGAAACATACGAGTTCCTAAATTCTAACCATTTATCGAAGGAACCGTCAAAGACAGGTAACTTTATTTGCGGTAATTTAATAGACACAGATTTCCCGGAAATGCACTGAGAATTATTTAATCCGTTTTGTTCACAGTCGCCTATCATGTGCTTTGCTATAGCTACAATTGAATAATATTGGCACTCAAACGAATCTCTGTAATCTAAATGTGACAATAATTCTTTTTCATCCACAATTCTTTCTATTTTAGATTGGACGTCGTTAAACTCGCCAAAGAAAATGGCTACGGAATCAATACGCATTTGCACTTGAGTTTTAGTCACAGAATCTAAACATGTTCTATCTAATTTATTAACATAATTTGCGAATAATGTTAATCTACCTTTAATAACACCACGTTGTTTTTTAAGATCAGATAACTGACTATCTAAACGAGAAATAGTTTCATCATCACTCATTTTGGTAGTTTACGAAAGTAGGTACTCACAGTTTGCGTGTTCAGTCGTGTTTTCTCGCCTGAAGACGGCCTCAGCAATGCCAGTAGATCTGATTTCGATCAGTCCTGAAAACGTTTAGGTACGATATTAACACAAGGCGAAGATACAGGGGAAGGAGGGAAAAGGGTAACTGGATAACCTGACCGTTGCTGGCTGCTGCACCAATGGCTTCTGCTCAGTAATCTGTGGCTGGGCTTCCAAATCTCCTCAACGTACTTCTAATTGGAAGTTCCACTCGCTTCCTCACTTCTTCAACCCGGCTCGTCACGCGGCTGATATCTTCTATGTGGCTCGAAGGTCCAATGTTTTGGCCATGAAGACAGGGGGGCCAGGCAGGGCTTCTTCAATAAGGCTAATTTTGAAAACTTTATGATGATTTATTTTTAATTACATTATCAATTTATGTACACTCGGTCCTGCTTTTGGTAACACACTGGCGCAGGCGTTGCACGGGGCAGCCTGCGGGCAGGCGGACTTTCCTCGAGCCTGTCGCGAGCAAGCAACTCTCCAGTTGAGCAACAGATGTCGCTCTCTCTCGTCTGTCGATCGTGGATGTATGGAAATCCATTAGATGGTGCTGCTTGACGCAACACGCAAGTAGTATTATGATTAGGATAAAATGGTAAGGATAGGTAGTAGATGTCATATTAATTCATTCTAGTAAGTATATATTATAATATTGATTACTTATATGGTTTTAAACTAATTACTTAGGTACTATTATTGTACATTTAGTCATTATATTTCTTAAGTTTTTACAAGAAAAAATAGCAAAAAAGTGTTCAAATATCACCCGTTTAATAAATATTGTAGCCACTTTTAAATATACTTGAAACGTGTAAAAAAATTCTACAAAACTAATAAAATAATATAAAAAGCGTAGGTACTTACCTACTAATAAAATAAAAAGCCTGCGATAAGAGTTTTGTATTACTTACCAGCCCGAATATCTCTGAGAGAGATGATGAGAGTAAGTATTTACTAGCTGTGCCCGCGACTTCGTCCACGAGGAATAGTAACTTTGGAGGTATAGTGACGTTCAGGACTTATTTATTTATTTTAAAACTTCTGTCATCAAACATACAAACGAACTCTTCAGCTTTATAATATTAGTATAGATGTACGCCAAAACATTCACTTATATGTAAAGAATAGTGATTGGCACTAATTCTATTTTATTCACGCGTCGCGTCTGTACAAGTAGGTAATATTTAGTGTGTGTTTGTACGCCGCACGCGGCATTGTTTGATTTGCGGCGGCATCCTTTTCATAGAGCCGGCACGTGGCGAGGCGGCGCGGTAGAAAGCAAGGAAACGTACTATAAATAAAGGAATTATTTTAATTCCAGTCATTTCCAATTGAGCTGTGCTTCGAGTCTAATTTAATAATTGTTTTTACTAATTCTCGTTGTTTTCTAAAAACGTATCACGTGTACAATTTAATATGAGTGACGAAGATTCAAATTATTCTAGTCCGAGTAACGAGAGTTTGAGTCACAGATCTAAAAGACCCAAAAGCAAATTTGAGGAGTTTTTCGAAATAATTCATGCATCCCAAACTGCCTTCTGTAAATTGTGCCAACATAAAAAGATTGAAATAAAAATGAAAAACAGAAACACTTCAGGCTTTTTTTTTTTTTTTTTGTGGATGGGAAATCATCAAATGACTTCTCCCGCTCTGGGCGGAGCGGGAGGGCGTGTCAGACTTTTACTGACTAAAACCCACCCGTGTTCCTTCTGTTGCCTGTGCCGGGGCCACGGTAACTCTTTCGAACATCCCGCAACCCTAGCTGGCATCGTCCCTAGCGGACCCCGTCAATAGTGCTGACATCTCTTTGAGGCGCGCGTGGAACACGACGCGCCGTCGACTCGGGCCTGGTCCTTACCAGACGGCGAGCTACCCATTGCTCGCCGTCCGCAAGCCCGCGCCTACGGTGGCCGGGAATCGGCTGCCAATTCCCGACGCCCAGGGCGTCTCCTGCGGCGACTAGGGGCGTGAGGGTGCAAAGCTTGCCTCTCCCTCACGCGTCCCGCCTCCTCCTTCACGAGCATTACTGCTTCGCAGAAGGAGGTAATGGCTTCCCATGCACTCTCGCTCCGTACCATGGCCTGGACCAGGGCCGGACGCGAGAGATCGCCGCCGCCGATCGCTTCCGCGAGGACACGGCGGTGCTCCGCCCAAGCCGGGCAGACCTCCACCGTATGCTCCACCGTGTCCTCCGGGCGATCCACACAGTGGTGACACCCGGGCGTTTCCTCCCGCCTTATCCGGAACAGGTACCTCCCGAAGCACCCGTGTCCGGTGAGGACCTGCGTCAGGCGGAAGGTGAGGACGCCGTGGCGCCTCTCCAGCCACTCCTCAAAGAGGGGACTTATCGCCGCAATTGTGGCGTGCCCAGCGCTGGGTTGCGACAATCGCACTCTCCATGCCGCCATGAGATCCTGCCGGAGCTCTGTCCGCCGTGCCACGATTTCTCGCGGCAACAGAGTTACGCCCCGGCGTCCTGCCTCCTCGCGCCACTCCCACATGTGCGCGAGGACTTTTGCCTCCAGATCCCATGGCGGTAATCCGGCAAGGAGGTTCGCCGCCTCCCCGGAGACCGTGCGGTATCCCCGGGCTAACCGGATGGCCATGACCCTCTGGGACGCGTTCAATCGACGTACCGGTCGTCGCCTCACGGAACGCGCCCACACCGGAGCTCCGTAAAGGGCCATGGACCGCACGACCCCCGCGTAGAGCCTCCGGCAGGAGGCGTTTGGACCCCCCAGATTGGGCAGGAGCCGCCCCAAGGCAGCCCCGGCCCGCTCCAGTCTGGGAGCCAAACGTCGGAAATGCTCCACGAAATTCCACCGGCTGTCGAGGACGAGTCCCAGGTACTTCATCGTCGACTCGACACCGATGAGAACCCCAACACTTCAGGCTTAAGGAAACATCTAATATCTTTCCACAAAAAGGAATCAGAAATATTTCTTCCTGTTAAACCAAAATTAAGTGGAGATATCACAAGCTTTTTAGTAACCGCTGGAAGAAGTGGACAGGTAAGAATATTTTTTTTTTAACAGTTAAAAGAATTTTAACTCCGCGTAGCTATTCATGCGATACTTTCAAAAACGCCATTAACTTACGTAAGTATTTTTGAGTTAGTGGTGTTTTCATCTAGGGGTGCGACATATTAAGTATGTAATTATCGTCTTAAATATTTTTTATAAACACCCATATTTTCATTTAATCGGCCAGTAACAACTAAGTACTTTATTTTGGTAAATTACAGTACAGTGCAACCTTAATATAACAAATATCAATTTAACGATTTTCTCGATTTAACAACAACAAACCTCCTCCTCTTATACGCTCAAACCTAGTATGTTTTAAATAATAACACAAGATTTATTGTTTTGTTTCAGTCGGAAAACAGCAGTGACAACATCACGACAGCTACAGTTGATTGGGTGGTGAAAAAATATCTTCCCTTCTCATTTTTCGATGACGAAGCTACACAAGTATATTTTCGACGTATTTGCCCTAATATGGTGTTTCCTAAAAGGTCTACACTTAGAAGGAAAGTCAAAGAGCGATTTGAAGAGCTCCAATTGAATCTCAAGGAACGACTTCAACAATTATCATCTAAAATGTCTTTTACCATTGATGGGTGGACGTCAATTGCTGGTAGAAGTTACTACGGGGTTACTATTCATTATATAGACAACGAATGGAAGTATCAATCTGTAGTTCTTGATTTTATACCATCACGCGGTCGACATACTGGGGAAGATATTGCAACGATTTTTCATGAATGTTTATTGGAATATGGCATAATTGATAAAATACAAGGTATCACGGTCGACAACGCAACTGCAAATACCAAATGTATGTATAAACTGGGCAAACAGCTGCCGCCACACTTTGATTCAGACAATCAACATTTTCGGTGCTTTGCTCACATTTTAAACCTTGGTGTACAAGATTTATTAAAGACCTTAGCATTACACTGTGATTCTGACACTAACGCGCAAGATCAGCAGTACGAAGACTATGCAGACGAAACTGAGGATGAGGAAGATGAAGAATCTGCACCAAATATTGCTGACTCGCGTACATCTGTAACAAAGTTACGCAGTATTTCCAGTAAAATAAAAAGAAGTGAGATAGTGAAGAAAAAGTTTCAGTCTGCTTGTGAAGCAGCTGGCGTGCCATCAAATCTAAATGCCATTCTTGACTGTCCAACGAGATGGAATTCCACACATGATATGATTGGATTTGGTTTAAAAGTGAGAGCGGGCATTGACATATTGTGCAGTTCTGTCACCGAATTAAATGATTTTCAAATCACAGCTAATGAATGGCAGGTACTCGAAAAATTACATAAATTTCTAATAAACTTTAAACTTTTAAGTACAAAACTTGGTGGAGACAAATATGTTACATTACCGCTAGTCATTGTATCATTCAATCTCTTGCTAGATAAAATTGAATCCATGGTAAAACAGTTAGATGAGAAACCTAATCGATCTGAAGTGGATGAAAGGCTCATTCTAGCTTTCCAAGCAGCTCGAGACAAAATGCTTAAACATTACAAGAAGAGCAACTGGATTTATTGTACTTCTTTAATTTTAGACCCAAGGCATAAGGCTCAGACTTTTGACCTGACAATGTGGGGGAAGCAACTTAAAACAGAAAGTCTGCGCAAGTTCAATGAACTTTATGAAGAATATAAAAGTCTACACTCACTGAACAAATCTCTGGAATTACCAGAAAAAGAAAATAAAGTATGTGATGAAGATGAAGACGTAATAGACTTTGATAAACTCTATGAATGTCCCTCGACGTCATCTGGATCTTGTCTTCAAGGCTTAGTGATAGACGAGTTGGAGGAGTACCTGAGAAAACCAAGAACTGCCAGCTCGGAAGACATTTTAGATTGGTGGAGGACGCATGAGACAGAGTATCCGATTTTATCGAAAATGGCCCGTGATTTTCTCTCAATACCTGCAACTTCAGTACCTGCTGAGAGGTTATTTTCTAAAGCATCATTAGTAATTAGAAAACATAGAAATAGGTTAAGTGATGAGTCAGCCAGATGGTTACTTTGTATTAATTCTTGGTCAAAAAAATTTATATAAAGTATCATAACCTAATGATAAAGCTGTTGATTTGTGTTGTATTTTATTTTTTATTCAAATAAATGATAAATCGTAAAACTCTTTTATTAAATTTCTTATAAGTTGAGGGTTCAATCTCTTTCTAGACAGATAAGTATTGTTCTTTAAAATACAGTCAAGTTATTGTAATTAATTTGTTTTTTTACATGTTTTAGCAAATGTAAGCTTATAAATCATAAATGTTTATTAAGAAACAGTTACTTCCATGGAAAACGACATATAGGTCAGTTGATTTTTCGAATTTCTTATCAAATCTTCAGTTATTTATTAATCTGCTTGATCTTTACTATGGCTATGTTAATTCAAGCTCACAATGTTCCAATTCTAATACGTTTTTCTAAGATTTAAAGTAAACTTTAATAAATAGTAATAGACTAATAGGTAATTGCAAGACTTGCAAGACTCTTGCTGCAAGACCAAGACCAAGACCAAGACTGGGAGCGCAAGACCAAGACCAAGACCAAGACCAGGTGTATTGGCGCAAGACCAAGACCAAGACTGGCTAAGTCTCGTCTTGTTCTTGCATTTGGGCAACACTAGTTCAACCAAACAAACAAACAAACTCTACAGCTTTATAATATTAGTATAGATATACTAGTAAAGATTTCAGAACCATACGACATGCATAAAATGAATCAAACAGCAGTTAAAACTAAGCTGTCAGCCCTGCTTCTTACCCTTAGGTACAATACTATAATACGGCTGACGTATCTTGGCCAGTCCGAACTTCGCGCAGAAGGCTGCGCAGTAACATTTTTTAGAAACCAAATTGTGACATGAGGCGAGTGTGAGTGAGAGAACACGCGCGAAAGTTCGCTAAGTCTATGTTCAGACTCGCCAAATACGTCGACCATTGAGTAACTGGCAAATCCTTTACCATAGTATCAGCTATGAGCTATCCTCCTTTAGAAGTTAAGCGTCTGCTCCACGGTCACCAACCGCGTCCCGACAGAGATGACCTTGGTGGTGGACAACCGTGTAGATGGTGGTTTGCGACCAAACATTGAAACGGCTCTGCCGGTCGCCAAACAAGGTTATCTCTGTTGGCGACCGTGTAGCAGACGTTTTACAGAAACGCGAGAAGTAAGCAGGTAATCGTTATTAGCCTACAACAGTCCACTGCTAGAGAAAGGCCGCTCCAATTAATTGCACGCCATTCAGCACGATTCTCGCCAAGTCTCATCCAGCTGCTCCCAGCCACCCTGCGAAGATCGTCGCTCCACCTAGCCTGAGGGCATCCCAATTTATGTTCACCGGTTCACGGTCTCCACTCAAGAACACATCTATCCCAACGGTCATCGGTTCCACGGCTAATATGACCGGCCCATTTCCGCTTCAGCTTACTTATTCTGTAATAGGTAAGTAGGTAGGCGAGTACCTACATAGATATACGAAAGCGTAAAGGTTGTGTAACTTGTGTTTATCACAATGTATGCTACACAATAGAATATCCAAAAACAGAACTGATTAACAACCCAACCTAAACATGAGCATATTTATTTATAAAACATTGATCTTGCTACAAAACCCTACCTTTTCTGGCTGATTGGCTAAGAATACGTCCCTTTATTACTATCTGCCCGCCTATTCAAAGTCACAGCGTATGAATCTCAAACTCAACACACGCGCTGTCTCTATTTTTGACGAAAGTGGGAAAGGGACACGTAATTATTTTCGATATCGAGTGTCTAACAATGATTTGTGTACGTGTAGCGGTTTACTGAAGTGAAAAGCAGACACTGATAAGAATTTGACCAGAACCAAATAAGATGTAGCTTATACACTGCTGTCCTTAAAACATTACAGTAAAACTTTAAAAGAAAAATGCTCGTTGTGTGTCAACCTATGTTGGTATGCCTATAACGATCACTAGAGTTTGGCCAGCGAGTCGTGTCACAAGTTATTTATTCAAACTCTTCATATGACAACACTTTTATCTGTCAAAAGAACGTTTCGGCACGGTAATATTATCTTTCGGCATCGGGTAAGTCTTACCAAAACATGTTGATACTTATCAATTTTTCTTAGCCAGAAACAGAGACCTTTTAGTACCTACATAAAGTATGTTTTTATTTCACTTTACATAATAGACGATATTTTCATCGTCTAGACATCTTAAATACGTACTTCTAAATTTTATTTTTAAATACGTAATAATATCTTCCAAAAACACTATAAGTACTTACATAATTATGTACATACCTACTTAGTTAGTTGAACTATTGTTATTCTGTCTTACGTATACATTACGCTCACTTGTTCCTAGACGGCTTGGATGACAAAAATATTAAATGTACATTTAAAAACTTACTTAAAAATACTCAAAAACAATTAAACAAATGACATCAACTCGGAATCAGAATATTTGATGAAACTTTTCACTGTGACAGTTAGTATTTTACATTATAAATTGAAATAAAAAGTGTAAAGAAACTGATTGTGCCTTTGATTGAATCCAACATACCAACAAGCAACTCATATCAACAAGCTAATTAACATAATAATACAAAAGTATCAAATCGTTTTTTCAGACTACATTTGATGATGCTACCTAAAGATTTTTTAAATTTGCCGCCATTTCCTTGTGCCACGACTCGCTGGCCAAACTCTAACTGCGTCTCATGCATGATATTGAGTTACGTAAAGATCATAACTGTCAGCCCAGTGAGATAAATCATAAGCTATTGTTTACAGCAGGGGTGGGCAAACTTTTATCATCAGGGGCCCTAAAAAAATGCATGTGGTTTTATGTTGCTATTTACCGTAAGAATCTTCAAAGGCTAAAATGCTACACACGCCGCGATAACAAGCGTGGAGGGCACCAGCGCAATTTCAAAACAAAAATCTTACAGCAATTAGAATTTGGTTATGTTGACATATGTTTAGTAAAGTTCGCAATGGCAATAAATGTAGAGAGCAATACACTCCCACTGTCAAAATGACATTGGTAGGCCGGATTAAAACCCTTGGCGCGTGGCGGGCCGGAGTTGGTCCGCGGGCCGTAGTTTCCCCATCGCTGGTTTACACCACATCTTATGGGATTCGCCGCGTCTCATGACATGGTGGCCTCTTCGTTAGCACCCGGGAACTATGCGTTACCTACCTCAGAAATGCCTTCTGTGATAGGTAATCAGATAGAGTTATCTTACTTCATTACTCAATAGGTATCCTGATTCGTAAGAAAAAAAGCATTTTTAAGCAAATAACACTGCTATGAACGCTTTAGTGGACAGATCTTTTTATTTTTTTATATATGATATAAGTAATTAACAAGTACCTTAGACTTAAACGAAGCATATAATTCAACCTCTGGGGTCTGTCTTAGCATGCCATGGCCGAGATTTGATCAACGCGCTATTAACAGTGGAGTTTCTTGCCCGTTCTTCTCCATAGGAAACGACCAATTAGAACCGTGCACCTAGCTTCTGACGTTTCGTAAGTGCCCATGTAGGCTTATGTGAAATAAAATATTTTGAATTTTGAACAGTTAAGTTAGAATTACTATAGTACTCTCTGAATTCGTTTAAAAGCTGGTCGTAGTATATCTATCTACTCCAAAATAATCTATTCAGGTACCTACATATAGGGTGACTGGTAATTAGTGACCGATACTTAAACACATGATTTTACACATGATAACAAGCAACTTTTACTATGGCACCAATCCTGAAATCGCGAAAAAAAAAATCAGCTGGTCCCTACATTTTGACGAGTTATGCGAACATAAATGTCAGGAAGAGCTGATTTTTTTTTCGCGATTTCAGGATTGGTGCCATAGTAAAAGTTGCTTGTTATCATGTGTAAAATCATGTGTTTAAGTATCGGTCACTAATTACCAGTCATCCTATAGATTATTTTGTAGGTAACATTTGATTGACTTTACGATAACTGTTTACGATTTTCACCGAGAGAAGATTTTCAGAAAATAATTCTTCTTAAGCAGGCTTGATTGAGATCTCACTAATTTTATCTTTGATTGACAACAACTCTATCGTCTAATCCAACAGGCTTGGCTCCCAGTCTGTGAACGAATTTAGGTGCCCGCTTACATCCATTATAAGTTTCCAGATGTCTGAATATCAGCGTAGCGTTACGTATCTTCATTCTTCATTTATTATTTTACGGGACTTTATTTTAGGACTAATAGAAAACATATTCATAATAAGGGAGATTTTGAAGACGACGACTGAGCAAAGTAGGTAGGCAAATACGTATCCGGGACGGGACTGACGTGCAATATTAACTCCCGGATACAGTGTCACACTGGTACGATTGCCCTCGAACTCTACAAAGCTTCTGAAACTCTGTGTGCCATACCTAGTCATTACAGGCAACATGCTACAATGTATATTCTACTTGATAATAGATACGGCAAACTAATTATAAATAGAAGTCACGGTGGATCAATACTCAATTAGCAAGTGATGTTTCCTGAATTGATTTTGTATGTTTTGTGTTCACATAACGGCACAATCTTAGTATATTAACGAGTTACCATAGACACACTTCTATGACACAATCATAGATCACACAATCTATGCAAAAGAGCAGTCAAAAATGGTGGATTTAAGAGTGAGTATATATATAAGTATAAAATGACACTTCATCTTTCAACCAAACGGTGTATTCCCGATGTCCCCATTAACCGTGTCCCCATCACGGTATTTTTAGTCATTTTTTATTGGTTTGTTGCATATTTTTTTTCCCACTTTAAAATGAACTTTAATTTTTTTTTATACTTATTTATTTAAACAATTAATCGACAATATAATCACCATCATTATCGATAACATGTAACCATCTGCTAGGCAAAGTTTCAGTACCCTTAGCCCAGAAAGAAAGTGGTTGACAGGCAAAGAAATAGGCAAATTCATTTTTTAGGTCACCGAAGTTTTCAATTTTTTTTTTACGAAGATGCTGTTTTGAAGCCCGGAAAGATGATAGTCGGAAAGTGCCAGATCAGGGCTATAAGGTGGGTGAGGTATCGTTGTCCAACCTAGCTTTTCTAGAAATTTACGGGTCATTTTCGCTATATATGGTCTGGCATTATCGTTTTTCTCTAACAGCGTTCGCCACCTTCTGTAGTTGATCTACGTAGACTTCGGCATTGATAGTCTGATTGCTGACCAGTAACTCCCAAAACAACATTCCTCGCGAATCCCAGAAGACTGACAGAAGAAGTTTGTGATCATGCAAACTGCTTTTTGGCTGTGTTAGTGGCTGTTTATCAGCAGGCATCCAAAAGGCCTTTCGTGTGAAGTTCTCATATAAGACCCAAGACTCGTTACTGGTGATAATCGACTCGAGAAAGCTCTTTCTTTGCGGGTGCAACAGCAGACTGTCACAAATGTTGACACGTATTGCACGTTGAGCATCGGTCAAAGCATGGAGCGTCCATTTTGACAAAACTTCACGGTAGCCCATTGCCTGCAGATGGCGATCTATAGTACTGTAGTGATATTTTAGAGTTTTCTCTAAATCCCTGGTGCTGGAATCCGGGTGCAACTCAAGCTCGCGCCGCAACGCATCTGGAGGAACATCTTAAAGGATCATCTTAGAGGAGCATGTATGAGGAACATCTTTTAGACTTGTGTCTCCTTCATTAAAGCGTTGAAACCAATTTCGTACTGTGCGACGAGTAGTAGTGTTTGGGCCAAAAACGGTGTTGATCTTATTTGCCGTTTCCCTCGAACTAGTTCCCAATTTGTGTTCGCATAAGTAAATCGCTCGAAGATGTTGTTTTAATTAATTTTTAAGTTTAAGTTTTTTCAATTTTAACTAAATTCCAGAAACGAGCTCGCACTTATATACCCTATGTGAAAGATACGAGAACATTCTACTATGTACTAGATTTATTCTAGAAAATTTCCGAGACAACTGGAAATTTAGAAGTGGGAAAAAAATTATGCAACAACCCAATAAATTATCGCTGTCCCCGTTAAACGGAGACACGGCCTACTAATAATGTTGTTATTAATTTATTAATTTAATATAATGACTAAAAATACCGTGATGAGGACACGGTTAATGGGGACAGCGGGAATACACCAACCAAACGACGTCCACCGCTGGACATCTGCCTCCCCCAAGCATCGCCATGGTTCATGTGCTTTTCGCATCCAGCATATTTCTGCGATCTTTAACAGGTCATATATCCAGCTTTTGAAGTGCCCCTGCACCTTTTGGCACGTGGTCATCAACCCAGATCCTTTCGGCCCCAACGGCCATCCATTCTGCGAGTAATGTGTCCCGCCAACTGCCTTACCTACTGCACCGATAAGAACACCTTCCCCGTCTACTGATGTTACTACTGCTACCAGAGGCGAAGCGCTAACAACTCCATTCCTACCGGCTTCTCTTTGGGGGATCAGAAGAGTAACTTTACCTACCACCATTGAAAAATAGCACATTCAGTAATGTCTACGATTGCCATATAATATATATTCCAACAATAACACAAATCGTTCTAAATAAGCCGGCGTCACAACGTGATAATCGTATTTGTGTGACTATTTATAACTAAACAATTTCTTCTTCGGCTTCCCTCATACGAAATGTCAAGCCTCGCCACTGACTGCTACCCTTGCTAGTGTTACTGCTACCCTAGGCTAAAGTGATAGTGTTATAGTAATAAAAGCTAGAGTCCCTAGCAATAATGATCCCTATAAATAGTAATTAAGTCTTGTGTATTAAAGTTTTTGTTTGATTTGTAATGTTTTTTTACCTCTTTTTTTCAGATGCCATTCCATATCTTCGTTTTATTTATCACATTCGTTATTATAAACGAGTGCTTCTCATTTCCGAAGAAACCGGACTGTGCTCCAAAAACTCATCCTATTGCCAGGACCGAAAATAATACAACAAATTACTGCATCTGGCCTTACTACTTTTACCCGTACTATTACTATTACCCATATCCCTATTACTATTTCTATTACCCTGGCTAACTTGTCAACCCGTAATTTTTTACCTAGGCTACACAATTTGTGGACACCTACGCAACACCGCAATTATTTAATGATTTGACAGTCCTTACAGAGTAAATAGTAATACCTAAAACTACACAGGTACCTACATCGCCAAATGTTTGTCTATGTCAATAACCTTCAGAAGCTGTCCCCGACACCTATGTCACAATGAAACGGTGTGAATCTCATGAACTATTGACCAATGGGTACAGTGAAATCTTTGGCGTCATTCTTCTTTATAGTTTGTAAGTAGGTATCTGTTTTTGCGTACGCATAACATCAGGCCTGCATTCCCCAAAACAATAGGCAGAAGTGTTCTTACCTGGAATAGAACACTCAGCACTCGCATTTCCATAATAAGCCCCATGTAAAAAAAAAATACAGACTCCGGACTGCTACTGAGAATTTCTGATTCAGAAAACCCATATCTCATTGCACGACCAAAGACCCTCGCTCAAAACCCAAGAGTCGCGTTTGTGACTAGAGCAATGCACAATGGTTCCCTAGTAAGTAAAAAATGTATAAGTTTTATCAATAAATATTATATACGAACATAATATAATGTGAGTCAATTAGTAAAAAAAAATATTTAGAAAATTTTGTTTTACTCGAGTTTTAACAATGTTCCACGCCTACTCTCGCTTGATTCTTTTTTTAAAATAATCTTAAATTAGTTTCCCTTAAGGCCACATAGGATTTTGCTGCCGAGACAAGACCATTACGGCTTCGGAGGCCGACGTAGTTTTGGCTACGTAGACTAAAATATCTGGTTGTTTACGCCTTTTCGTTTTAGGTTCGTTTAACCAAATGCATATATTAAAATTGACATTAAGTTAATTTATATCAGAAAAATGTCACGTGTAGGTATTAGCAAACACAGATTTGATGAATAAGTTAATAGTGAATTCTGTTACAAGTCTAAGAAATTTACCACGTAAAAAGAAATTGGTTTTATCACAAGCTGTTCTTAGTTTATTAGAGCGTTAAGTCCATATGTTACTATATTTTATGTTAAACTCAGTCTATGTTTATTTATTTCATATTTACTACATTATTTTTTCAAAAATATTAAAATATTTATTCATTTATAATGTTATATTTCAATTACATATATTATACTAGCTTTTGCCTGCCGTCGCCAACAAATTATTAAATCAACCACACGACGATAGATCGTTGACGAAATCTGTCTTCTGACAATCAAGGCCACACAACATACGACTCAAGTAGCGCAATTTGAAGCATATTACCATTAAAATCATTTAGCTAAAGTGCATCTCATGACAATTCCAATAAGCCTAAAAACGGCTAGGATACATTGTTTTATTACGGACTTCCGGTGCCTACCTTTCGGCTTCATCATCAGATCAGTTCGATGGTACCATTTTCATCAGAACCATTATCGCCACCCGTGAAATACTTATCATTGAGGAGTTCCCGTGGCCATCTGTAGTCTTCTTCATCAGTTACACTTCACCAAATGATACTTTCTGAATGCAAATCCCTGACTTGTTGATGAAGATACCAAAATCGCTATGTATATGCCTATAATATTTGAGGAGTTCCCTCAATTCCTCATGGATCCTATCATGAGCACTGGATTTTGATAAAAATGGGACCAATCTGGAAGTATGTCCTTTCAGATAAAAAAAGAATTTTCCAAATCTATACTAATATTATAAAGAGGAAGAGTTTGTTTGTTTGGTTGAACGCGCTAATCTCAAGAACTGCTCGTTCGAATTGAAAAATTATTTTAATGTTGGATAGCTCACTTATCGAGGAAGGCTATATAACATCACGCTACGACCAATAGGAGCGGAACATCAATGAAAAATGTTGCAAAAACGGGGAAAATTTATTCCTTTTGAGAGCTTCCGTTGCGTGCGCTGCGTAAACGGTTAAAGTTACGCAAAAATTATCTACGATGGGATTGTTCCTCTTAAAAAGTTCTAAAAAAAAGTCCGCGATAGCATATATCTATCTTTTAAGGTTGGCTCACTATAACATTTTTAATGGTAATCAAATTTGTTATAAATTATTGCATTATTGCGAAGGTATTTTCATAAACATGGTATTAATCCTTATCCAAATAAATAGTTTCAACATCAAGGTTGATTAAGTACATGTAAATTCCTTTTTAAGTTATTTAATTCGGACCTTTCGTTTAGAAATTTCGACGGGTATAAAAATGCTTAAAGTAAGAAAATGCGCTTAGTCTATTATTTACCGACACATTTTATTTTTTATTGACTGTTTGAACGCGCTAATCTCAGTCACAACCAGTCGGATTTGAAAAATTCTTTTTGCATTATAAAGTCCAATTCTTGAGGAAGGCATATAACATTACGCTAGGACCCTTAGAAACTGAACAAAACAAAAAAAAGGAAGAAAATGAAGTAACATTAGCGCGGGCAGGCGATGCGATGCGACGGGGTGGGTCAGAGGAACAAGAAATTTTATGCGGACGAAGTCGCGGGCGGAAGCTAGTCGGTTTATAAATGACGGTGTACTGAGGTAACAAACATTAAAACTCCTCCTTTTTTGAAGTCGGTTAAAATAAAGACTAAAATGTTAACTCAAGAAGTCAAGATAGAACTATGACTACATTTCCAATCCCTTAGATCTCTTAAAAAGATGTACACAAAATAAATATGATTTGTGATTTTTTAAATCAACCTCTATTTTACCCCCTTAGGGGATGAGTTTTCAAAAACGCTGATCCATTTAGTTCTTTATTTCCTACCAAAAGCATAAATTTGAATGTTCATATCCCTAACTTAAGAAATCTGGGTTTCCCAATCAAACTTTCATCCCCTATATCTCCTCCTTTAGGATTATTTTTGAGACAAAAAGTAGCCTATGTCCTTTCCCAGGATGCCATCTATCTCCTTGCCAAATTTTATAGAAATCGGTTCGGGGTTTAGGCGTGAAAAGGTAAACAACAGACAGGCAGAGTTACTTTCGAATTTATAATATTAATAAAGTATGGATTCAAGGCGAATTGAATACTAAACGCCCATAAACTAAGTAAATTACTTATCTCATAATATAATTTCGACCGCGTTTGTATGGTCACGGAACCACCGTGCAATGCGGCTGTTATCACCCACATAAGACCACGTTGCAATAAAAGCGTATAAAAATTGCCCGTGTAGTGCAAAGATACTTATTTCTTGCCAGCGTACTTCCGTGCTGAAACTTCTTCGTCGACTGTACCTACTAAGGCCCACCTTGAATGCCGCTAGTTAATAGATGTTTGTTCGGACTTTAAACCAATCTCTGTAATTGCTGCGCCGATGTTGAAGTATAGACAACCTTACTTGAAGTGTGGACTACTTAAACCAAGGTGTTTATTTAAATTTCAATGTGATTAGACAATTTTGAAGTTACTCAGCTATGATATGCAAAACGTTGACCTTTACAATGTAATTAATGTGTCTGCATTCTAAAATGACTCGGTCTAGCGTACGATGTAGGTATGTAAGAAAAAGCCTCATCAGCGTGATGCAATATTAGGCAATATTCGCTTCAGACCTATGAGTAAGTACTATAGGAACCACGTGTAACAGGAAGATTGACATTCCTTTAAACCACGTAAAGAAAATGATGTTCTTTGCCCGTACACAAAAAATAAATCAAATCCAATGAATACTTTAGCCACAGGAAATTATTTTTCATTTTCTTATTTTTCAACATGATGTAGATCTGAGTCCGTAATAAATAACACAATATAAATATGTACAGTACGGAAACTAGCTACAAACGCTCGAAACGGCACACTCACACAAACATGCGCTACGACGAGACTACTGAGCGGTAAGCGCTCATCGCGGTGCCACGAACGTATTGCGTAGTATACGGCTGTTTGCACTCGGCTTCATCAAAACCGGAGCTATCGTATTTTAAACTTCCTGACTCGTATTCGTCTTCGTCGTTCGTACGCGAACCCACTCCCTTCACAATCTATTTAACTTACTTGGAGGGATGGCGATACTTATAGCCCTAGTTATAAAAGGCGTCCGAGGCGCGCGCGCAGTACGCTGCGTTTTGGGCGTTCTCGGCGCATTGGGCGCTCATCAAACGCAACAAGATGTCCACTTTTTGTTGTAACTTTTGAACCTTCAACATTCTCAGTGTGTGTTTCTTTTAAGTTTATTACTGATGCAGAGAAAACGACCAGGAAAAAGTAAAAAGGAAACGTCTACGGGAGGGCCGACGGCAGCGCTTGATGTAATTCGTTACGTAGAAATTCATAAAATTTTATTGAGCGCCCAAAACGCAGCGAATAAGAGGCGCGCCTCGGGCGCCTGTTATAACTAGGGCCTAAATGTCGCTCAATTTGAGTAATTTTCAAACACGTTGGTTTCCCGGCCGCATGTCAACTTTTCGAAATGTAATTTTCATTCATAATTGTGTAGTCGGAAAAATAATAAGGTGCAACTGTGCAAGTATAAATTAAGCTTAAAGTGCTTAACATTTGTATTCCTTGAATGTACTAGCAGAGAAACGTGAAACTGTACACCGTAAGGACTATTCTTGCTTGCAGCGCTTGGCCTCTATAGTAGTAACGCACGCTTGCTAACAGATGTGGTCATCGTGTGCATGGGATTGTTTTTCACGGGGTTCAGTTTCACGTTTCTCTGACAGTACGTCCGGCGCGCCTTGGGCAGTCAGCCCTGCTACCAGCTTGCTCACTAGTATTTTAATGACAGTACTCTACAACAGCAGAGAGTAACACATGCCGTCATAAAAATAAAACTCTCTCTACGACAGAAGAGGACTAATCTATGGAAAAAGGTTGAAATTAAATATCCAAGCTTATATCAAATGTAGCCTTTACAATATAATATTATAATAACAATATTTACAATAAAATACACCGTTCTATAAGAACTTGACGCCGCCTATGATGTTCACTGGCCGCCCTTTGTACTTCTTCGATATGTCACTCTCGATCTGGGAACAAAAGATAGATATGAGATGTTTATGTTAAATATTAATATGGTATACACATAACACATAAACCTTCAGGAATAAATTGTCTCAATGATGGTGAAAACCCAATTAAAATCCGTTGCGTAGTTTGAAAGAACAACGCAGTCACACAGACAACACGAAAAGCGATTTTGTTTTATAAATTATGTATAGATTATTAATTATAGACGTATGTAGATAGTACCTGTGCCTGCAGCTCCTTGGTCCTGCTCACGATGCGCGCGAGCACGGGGCGCAGCTCAGCGGCGCGCGCGCCGGCCGCGCGGCTCTGCTCGGCTGCGCGCGCGCCCAGGCGGGTCAGCTTGTCGCACAGGGTCAGCTTCTGCTTCAGTTGGGCTGTCAGCACGTCTACGTATCTGCGGGAGTAATTGTCGTTAGAAAGACACAAAAAAAGCTATATTACAAACAAAAAAAAACTACTAAGTTAAAAATAGCTTTAATTTGGGAAGACGGTTGACTTTTTTGGAAAAAGTTTTTATTTTTCACTTTTCTGTTGTGCTGCCTATCCCACACAAATATACCATACCGCATTCGTATACCACTAGTTCCTATGTAAATAATAACAGTAACAGGAAGTTATAACATCATCAACATTCAGAAAGTGGATTAAATACGTATTATTTAAGTTAACTCAAAAACTGCTCAGACAACGTTAATGACAAGATGGAAGCACCTAATCGCGTAAAGTGGCCCCGTATCACGGAGAAATCGGAGTACATACATGAAAAGAAAGATACTCGCCGAATGCATAACCTCCTCCTTTTTAGGGTTCCGTAGTCAACAAGGAACCCTTATAGTTTCGCCATGTCCGTCCATCCGCAGCTTAGCTCAGAGACTCTTAGTACTAGAAAGCTATAATTTGGCATGGATATACATATTCACGGAAGTAGTTTAGACAACGAAGTTAAAAGGAAAACTTTCACAACTAAGTAGGCTTTACAAGTTAACGAGTATTGACCAACTTACGTTTACAGTTGGAATGTATGAGAGAACATGTTATCCAAACTACAATGTTAAGTTTGTTCTTGGAATAAATTCATCAGAAGTATGAAACCCTTCATTATGCCTGGTCCGACACGCACTTGGCCGGTTTTTATAAACTCGTTTAAAAAGACAGAACAGTCTAAATTTGATAAATTTGGAGAGCGAGTTGCACTAAGCCTAATTCACACGAAGGGAATTTTAAACCGTCGAAAGGCAAAATCGAAAGCCGCCAGGCGATTATAGCACTTAAATGTTAAAGGGTGACCAATATCAGACCGAATATTTTGAACGACTGTTTTCCGTTTCAACTTTTTTTTTTAATTTTACTATCTGGCGAAAAGTTAAATCATCAATCAAAATCAATCTCCCATAATATGAGTTATTAAACTTTCGTGACGAGTTATTGCACTCTCTTGCTTGTGCCTTCTTGAACTAACCTATTCATTGAACAATATCTACCCAAGTGCGTGTCGGACCACACACAACGAAGGGTTCCGTAGTTGGGATGAATATTTATCCCAAGAACAAACTTTACATTGTAGTTGTAAAACATGTTCCCCCATACATCAAAATACGTCACGGTCAATTCTCCAACTGCAAACGTAAGTTTCCAATCGCAAAAAAATATGTGATAAAACTACAAATTAACGATTTTCGGATTTTTTTCTTTACTTGTGCTGTGAGACCTTATTTCATGCCAAATTTCATGATTCTAGGTCAACGGGAAGTACCCTATAGATTTTGATTTATTTACAAGTATCAAAACATGTCACATAAATGGCCTTAATTTTTTTATTGCATTGACTTAGACGCTTGATGTTATAGAGGTCCAAGGGCCCGTAGACCTACGTATTTGATATTAATTTCGACTTGATACCTCCACGCGTTTCTGAAAAAAAAGGGTCTTGACATACAGACAAACAGACGGACAACGAAGTGACAAGGGTTCCGTTTTTCCGTTTCAGGTACGGAACTCTAAAACATGCAGATGATTGATTTCGGGCGCAGTCATGTTGGCGATGGCGATCTGCACGGCGTCCAGCCTGGCGGTCAGAGCAGCCGTGCTCTCTGTGGACAACTGCTGCAGGAGAGTAAAGGAGTGTCTGTCTCCCTCTTACTCATTAAACTATAGTTATACTACACAAACCTAGGCGAGTGCTTGACATTGTGCAGATGATTGATCTCGGGCGCGGTCATCTTGGCAGTGGCGACCTGCACGGCGTCCAGCATGGCGGTCAGAGCCGCCGTGCTCTCAGTGGGCAGCTGCTGCAGAAGAGTGAAGGAATGGCTGTCTCCTGATGTGTTGGTCTCGTACAGACGCATCTTGAGGAATGATTCCAACTGGGGAAGATGGGTTTTGATAACAAGTGAAAAATCAGCAGCATTTCGGGCCAGATTTTTATTTTGATGGGAGACTGTGCAAAAGTAGTCTATGTTGTTAGTGGTAAATAGCGATATGGTTGTGATATTTGTGGATTGTGCCACAAATATCCAAGTATAATGGTAAAGATGAGGTTGTCCTCATCTTTACCTTTGTGTAACTTTGGGTACCTTAGATAAAAAATACTACACAACAAAAAAATACGCATAAAAAACACATTTAAAAAAATTGTTAATACAAAATTGTCAAGTAAGATTTGGTTTTACAGACATTTTTTTTTAATGTAAGATGGGTTTGCTCTTAGCTCTAGTCTAGGTCAGAGAGACAAAGTCGACGATGGAGCGAGCTTACCCAGAAGAAGCCTGTTCCCTCTCACATTTATTATATTAAGAACTGTACCTCAGTCAAAATGCAAAAACTGGCTCGAATGTAACAAAAAAAAACTTCTTTTTGTACAAGCTTTTTATTAACTTGCTTCTTTCTTATGTATTTCCGGTTACTCTGTTTGTCATCATAAAGCTGTGTTTGTACTTGGGCTACTTAAATACAGCTACGTGTATTCCTCACACATACCTCGACAAGCTGGTCGATGACCTGGCTCCTGCTAGACGGGTTGTCCAACAGCGTCAGCGCGTCCTTCCCGTGAGCCACGCCGCCGCATAGTCCTTGCTCCTCCACCACTATGCCAGATTCCTCCAGGGACACCTGTGCTAAATCAGCGGATATGTCCTGGGAAGAGAATAGCATCAATATTTATCTATTACTAGCTTCTGCCCGCGGCTCCGCCCGCTTAGAGGTCGGAAATTATCCCACAGGAACGTACTACCACGATAAAAAGTATCTTATGTGTTAATCCAGGTTATAAAATAGCTGTGTGCCTAATATTATCGAAATCCGTTCAGCCGTTTTTGCGTGATTGAGTAACAAACATCCAAACAGTCACATTTACAATATTATTTTATAGTAGGGTTTTATACTGGACTAATCATCATCTTCCTGCCCTTGTCCCATGTTACTTGGGGTCGGCGCAATACGTTTTCTCTTTCCATTTTCCCCTGTCAAAATTCACGCTATCATTCACTCCCTTCTCTTTCATATCATTCCTCACACAATCCATCCATCTTTTCTTTGGCCTTCCTCTCCCTCTCCATCCATCAACATTTATATTCATCACTCTTTTAGTCACATGCGTTTCCTCCCTCCTCTTCACATGTCCATACCAAGCCAAACGATTTCCTTTCAACTTTTCTGTCACTGGCGCCACTTTCAAACTTCCCCTTATATACTCATTTTGTACTTTATCCAATTTCGTCACTCCACACATCCATCTCAATATTCTCATCTCCGCTGCATGCAATCTTTTTTCATCCGTCTTCTTCACGGCCCAGCATTCCGATCCATACAGTACGACGGGCCTTATCACGGACTTATAAATTTTTCCCTTTAATTTGAGGGGCATCCGTGGGTCGCAAATTATTAATAATAATTAAAACTTTAAGTATTACTATTAAGAGGTAAACGTTTTGGAGTTCGTTTGTTTGTAAAAGGTCTTCCCTAGAATTACGGATCCGATTACAAAAACTCTTTCGCTGATAGAAAGCTATACTATTTCCGCGAGACATATGATACTTTTTATGCCAGAAAATGCACGAATCCTATGGGAATTTCAATGCGACTGGCACAGGTAGTAAATAATTATTTAGTAACGTCCGTTAGCCTGTGGAAGGTAGTCGCCACAGCGACAATCGGGACGGGCCGAAAAGCGCTAACGACTTTGATTACACGAAAAACAGAGTCCTCCTGACTCATTTGCCCAGAAGAACCAACCAAGCTCAACTGACGATTTTCTCAGCATGGAATATGTTTAAAAACGTTGTGTATTTGGTTGGCAAAACAAAAAGATTAAAAATAAAATACGAAATGGTATTTTAGGTGTTGTGTTACACGAGGGTATCCATGAGGATTTCCCCCGGAACAAAAAGGTGTTGCGTTATTAAAAAAATACCATTTTGAAATAGTTTATACTAGTTTTGGGTCGAAAGGATTCAGATTGGTATCAGATCCGCCTGTTGTGTAAATTGTGTGAGCTCCTACGTGTTTCTTGTAAAGAATAGTTTACTTACAACATTCTCAGGTGCAGCGACGTCAATGTTCCCCCAGTCGATCTCTGCGCCCGCGTCGCCGTCACCGAAGTCTATGTCTGCTGCCGCGTCTACTGAACCGAAGTCTATCTCGGCACTGTCGCCGAAATCTATCTGTAAACGACAAAGAATAATTAATGTCAGTGATGACATGTCATGATGAAATTCAATCTGTCTAGCCTTTTCGCAACTATGTTGGGGTCGGCTTCCAGTCTAACCGGATGCAGCTGTATACTAGTATTTTACATGGAGCGGCTGCCTCCATCTGACCTCCACAACCCAGTTACCGGGTAACATGATACCCCTTAGTAAGACTGGTTGTCGGACTTTTGGGCGTCTGAACACCCGTAACGACTGTCAAAGATAAAGGAATGACAGCCGGGACCAACGGCTTTACGTGCTTTCAGAGGCACGCAATGGTCTCAATATGTAATGGATGGTCACCCATCCACGAACCGACCGCGGCAAGCGTAGCTTAACTAACTTAATTAAGCCACGAGGTCCTGCATGTCATGATGAAATATCAACCATAATATTAATAAGTAATTTCAATTTACAAAACTTAAATGTCATAAAGTACTAACACAACAACTAACTACTCTAAATAACTACAATTACTACCTACTCTAACTATTTTCATTTAGAGCTCATTATTTGATTTCCTGGGATTAAGTAATTAAAACATACAAGATAACTAGGTTTGCAAAAACTATTGAAGTCACCATTGACAAGATAATATTGTAATGTTTAAAAAACTTGCGACTTTAATTTACAAGACAGGCTAGTAATAGAAGATTATACAATAAATGAAAAAAAGGGAATTTAATTCGAGGGACTAAGTTGGATCCCGAGAGCAGCGAAGGATTCTAATAGAATACTGAGCGAAGCGAGGGATATATGTATAAGGACCGACATGATTTTTTTTTTCACGAGTTGTGTACTGTACTTTATGCCATTGACTGCGAGAAAATAAGTAGTACCTATCTACTATAATTGCTGCTTTAGAACGAAATGATTACGGAATCAATGTCTCATTTTTGTCACTGTAAGAACTTATTTTATTATAATTATGTTAATAGATTTTCCAATGACATAAACCAACCACGATAACTTAGAAAAGAACCTAACGAAAATTGGTGGGATATTTTTTATTAGCTCTATGGAATAGCTTCATTTAGCCAGCCAGTAGGTACTATCTGCACGTTTTATTTTTTGTACATAATTCATGCTTGTTCCAAATTCAAAATGTTTTATTCACTCAGTGACTAAAAGAGAGTTTTGTTCACTGTTATCGATGAATAAAATGCCGTTTTTCGAGTGGCAATGATAAAAAAATATGTAAGATTAATTAAAACAGCAATGTAAAAATAAAAGCTTGCTGAAATACTTGTTGTTAATTTATTGGCAACTTCGTAAATAATGTTAGGTCCTTACATATGAAATTAACGTTTTGTCGTACTGACCACTTTGATCTGAAATATCTCCTCTTTGGTTAAGAATTCCAAATTCAAATTTATAAATTAATTTAGCTGGTACATTTGAGTTTTGAAAATAGTCATTCATTTGTTTTTTCCTCATTATTTTTTTCTTTGGCGTCGCTTATTACCGCACACGGCACAATGGAAAACATGAAATATCGGTATATTTACGAGTACGAGTTCTACCGTGGCACCAGTGCTACAGAAACAGCTCGAAGGATTAATGATGTGTACGGCGCTGGTGTCGCAAAAGAAAGCACGGTACGTTTTTTGTTTCAACGTTTTCGTTCTGGAAATTTCCACCTTCAGAACCAACCCCGTGGACGGCCGGAGACCAAAGTGGAAAATGAAGAATTAAAGGCTATTGTGGAAGCGGACCCATCACAAAGCACTTCTGAGATAGCTGCAGGCTTCGGGGTAAGTGATAAAACTGTATTAATCCAGTTGAAGCAAATCGGCAAAGTAAAAAAACTTGAACGATGAGTACCTCATGAATTGAGTGAATCGAACTTGCAAACACGCGTCGACTGCTGTGTTACTTTGCTCAACCGACACAATAATGAAGGGATTTTAAATCGAATCATGTCAAATCGATGAAAAGTGGATACTGTACGATAATCGGAAGCGCTCGTCGCAATGGCTGAACCCTGGAGACCCAGCCAAATCCTGCCCTAAACGAAAATTTACTCAGAAAAAGTTACTTGTGAGTGTTTGCTGGACTAGCGCCGGTGTCGTTCACTACAGCTTTCTAAAATCTGGCCAAACGATTACAGCAGATATCTATTGTCAGCAACTGCAAACCATGAAGGAAGAACTAGCTGCTAAACCACCGAGATTGGTCAATCGCTCTAGGCCACTGCTGCTTCACGACAACGCAAGACCACACACTGCACAACAAACAATCACTAAGTTAGATCTATGAGCTACAATTGGAATGTCTGCGACATCCACTGTACTCCCCGGACCTTGCACCAACAGATTACCATTTTTTCCGGAATTTTGACAACTTCTTACAAGGAAAAAAATTCAACTTCGATGCGGCAGTCCAAACCGCCTTCAAAGAGTTTATTGATTCTCGCCCCCATGGTTTTTTTAGTAAAGGGATCAATGAACTACCTATGAGATGGCAAAAGTGCATAGCTAACAACGGTGCAAACTTTGATTAATTAAATATATTTTACAAAAAAAAATTGACTTTATATTCCTCCCGTACAAAACGCCAATTTCATATGTAAGGACCTAATAATATTAGCAGCCTATTGTTGTCCCACCGCAGAGCAAAGGCCTCTTCTCATACAGAGAAGGGTACGAGTATTGATCACCACGCTTGTCAAGGCGGCTGGGCGATTTCAGACTTATACAACGTGTTTCTGAATGTACGACATTAAATGAAAACGAGCACAGTACTAATCCATTGAAGCATTTTTAAACACGAAGATTAGTAGTTAATGGAAAATTAAAAAAATTGCACTTTTCAAACAAAATAAATAGTAGAATCAACTGCATAAAAAGTAAACAAGCTTTATCTACGCAAAGTCTATCTACCAACGCAACGGTGCGGTGCGGGGTGCGGGGCGCGGCGGCGGCAATGTTTACCTATTATTACGGACTCATCTAGATCATGTCGAAAAATAAGAAAATGAAAAATAATTTTCTGTGGCTAAAGTATTCATTGGATTTGATTGATTTTTTGTATACGAGCAAAGAACGTGATTCTCTTTACGTGGTTTAAAGGAATGTCAATCCTCCTGTTACACGTGGTATAAATTATAAGTCCAGGTTTCGTCACGCTTAGAGATGTAAGTGCTGTATTATACCATTTGTATTGAAATGTATAAAACGAAAAATACTGTATAATACGGTATTATACCGATTGTTTCTATATTTTTAAGTAAATGATCTGAGTAACCATTAAAATACTGAATACGGTGGAAATGCACAGAAATAACACATGAAATGGTATTTTAAATTTGTATTATTATTAATAATCAGATTCAACTATTCTAATTTGAGTTAAGCAAGCGAAACGCTTCTTTCCAGTACTGCGAATTAAATATAGAAAGAGGCATCCCAGATGCGTACACAGCTCTAGCCAATGCAGCATCAATATCTTCAGAAGATGTAGTCGAACTGTCGTGATAATCCGAATTACGTGATATGTTTGTAATTCTACCTTGTTTGGAAGTACTCGCTGAAGGTGATTCAAGCGACAAATCATCATCTCTTCTCAAGGGGGACCGTGATGGTAGTTTGTGTAATGTGCTTTTGTCTTTAGTGTATTTCTTTTTTATGTCTTCTGGGTACTTCAAACATTTAGATATATGAAGAGCTAATCTTATAGCTAACGCATTTTTATATTCTAAGTTGTAATAAATGCACACAACGCGTTTTTTATTATTTTCATCACTAAGTGTCTGAAAACACTGCCATACATCAGATGCGTGTCGGGGCATTTTTGCCAAAAAATATCACGTCAATGCGTAAGCGAGATCGAGACGACAGTAACACGACGCGAACGCAGTGCGGTGGAACATGTGTTAACGTGTCGACGGCGACGAACGCAACGTTGCAACGTTGAGCCGCGAGCGGGCCGATCACGCGGTAAATCGTACCTACCTACTGTGCGGTACATTTAAATATTTAACAAACACAATAATGAAAAATAGACGGGATATAATATTGTAATAATATCTGTGAAGTTTAATTACTAAGTAACCATAAAATAAGAATTAGTCATTCTAAAATATAGAATACAAGCGAAACTTAAAATATATTTTATTTATTGAACTAGAACTCTTCTTAATATTGCAGGATCTTAAAAAGTTAATCAAAATATAAAATACATAAAATACCAATAATACCGTAAGTAATAATAAAATACCTGTTTAATACATAGCCTTTTGGTATTATACGGTATTTTTACAACACTAGTCACGATGTTTTCGTTCACCGATGTCAGTGATGGGTGAACTTCGTAAATACGAGCTAAAACTAATTGGCAAAATTACCTGATCTCCCGCCCCCTGATCTTCATCATCAAGCTCAATATGCAACGGATCATGCTCCACACTTAACGGGGCTTCCCCGTAACTCCACTCATACACCGTGGTGTTACCATGCTCCACCACATATTGTAATAATGGTAACACCTCTGATGCTTTGTCACCCAAAATGTACTTTGAGAATGCTGAGTAAAGGTCGATACCTGGCTGTAGAGGTTTTAGTGATTTGCCTATCTGTAAAAATAAACAAATAAAGGATATTAGGAATAAGAATAATGTATTTGTTCAAAAATATACAGACACTAGCTTCCGCCTGCGACTTCGTCCGCGTGAAATTTCTTGTTCCCCCGACCCTCCCAGACGCATCGCATCGCCTGCCCGCGTTGTTACTTCGTTTTCGCTTAGCGCTTGTTCTTACTTTTTTCTTTGTGGACGGCTTCAAAGGGTCTTAGGTCTATGTTACATACCCTATACCCTTCCTCAAGAATAGGGCTATAAAATGCAAAAATAATTCTTCAAATCCGACTGGTAGTGACAGAGATTAGCGCGTTCAAACAGTCAATAAAAATAAAATACTAATAGACTGAGCGCATTTTTCTTACTTTAAGCATTTTTATACCCGTCGTAATTTCTAAACGTAAGGTCCGATCCGAATAATTTAAAGAGGAATTTTCATGTGCTTAATCAACGTTGATTATGAAACTATTTATTTGGATAAGGATTAATACCAGGTTTACGAAAACACCTTCGCAAATAATCAATTATTTTATAACAAATTTGATTACCATTAAAAAGGTTATAGTGAGCCAATCTTAAAGCGGGTTGCAGACCAAGAGCTAAGCTAAGATAGTTTAGTTTAGCTCACATAGCTGAGGTAATTTTTCATACTTGTGTCATAGTTTGCGATGTGCACACAAGTATGGAATACTACCCAAGCTATGTGAGCTAAGCTAAACTAACTTAGCTTAGCTTTTGGTCTATAACCCGCTTATAATATAGACATATGCTATCGCGGACTTTTTTTTTTACTTTTTAAGAGTAACAATTCCGACACACATAATTTTTGCGTAACTTTAACCATTTACGCAGCGCACACAACGGAAGCTCTCAAAAGGAATACATTTTCCCCGTTTTTGCAACAGTTTTCGTTGATGCTCCGCTCCTACTGGTCGTAGCGTGATGTTGTATAGCTTATAGCCTTCCTCGATAAATGGGTTATCCAACACTAAAATAATTTTTCATTTCGAACCAGTAGTTCCTGAGATTAGCGCTTGGTTGAAAGCGCTAATCTCAGGAACTACTGGTTCAAACAAACAAACTCTTCAGCTTTATAATAGATAGTCCTAACTAATATTAACCTAATCCTAACTAATATTATAAATGCGAAAGTGAGTTTGTTTGTTTGTCACTTACGCTTTCACGCTAAAATGGCTGAGCGGATTTTGATGAAATTTGGCACATGGGTAGACCATGACCTGGATTAGGTCAGAGGATACTTTTCATCCCGATATTACCAAGGGATCGAGACTTATGCGAATGAAAGAATCCGCGGGGCGCAGCTAGTATTAGAATAAAAGAAAGTGAGAAATATAGGAGAACAATCTTAAATTAGTTGTATAGTGATGGCCTCTGGTGAGTAGAGTGTAAATGAGTGGATTTGTGTATCGCATTATCTGTGTTTTGTAACAAAGTCAAATTCGTGCTAAAATATTATTATTTGATGGGATGGGTATCAATCTAAACATGATCAAACAAAAAATTAATTAATTTAAAAAATCAGTTTTATTCGTGTAAACTTCACAGACGTGGTGGGTATCGATATCTAAAAACGATAAAACAAAAAAAAAAGTGACTTTCTCAACTCGTACTCAAGTAATAAAACAACATCACCAGCGGTCGTTGACATCAAAAAAAATATCATTTTTTTATTTTATCGTAGGTATTTAGATATCGATACCCATCACGTCTGCGTAGTTTCGCTAGTTAATTTAATTTGACCCTTATTCCTACACCAATGAGGCGGCTACTGCTTAGAGGCGTAAGCCACACGATAATGTCATTTAACTAGCGCCCGCCACAGCTTCACACGCTTTATACGACTTGACTCCTCCTTTTTTTCGTCGGTTAAAAATTGTATATAGATGTTGTGAACGCCTTACCTTGTCATACATATCAGGGAGTACCTGAAGCCTATCCACCAGCTCCTTTTTGATCTTGTCACCCTGGATGCCAAGCTGTTTGCAAAGCGTCAGGAATTCCGACTTGCTTGATGCTTCATTCTTCAGGAAATCCGAGTGCTTCTTCTCACATTCCTGTTAAAAAGAAAACTAAAATGTTTCAGTTGGTTTGTAGATTTCAGGACTAAAGGATTACTGTTAGTTTTGTATTTTTTGAGCTGCGAAACATGTTTTTTATTTATTTATTTTGGGCATGTAACATAAATTACCTTTGAGAGAGTTATAACAACACTAGTAATAAACAGTAAAAACATAAAAGCAGGGTTTCGATTTACTAGTTTCTTTTCAAAACAACATAATTCTGCTGTTAAGAGGCGGCCCCCGCTCTTTTAAGAAACCGTAGCTTTACACAATGCTAAAGTATCTACCAGTGGCGAGAGCACCATATAATACGATTCCTACCGGCTTCCCTTCGGAGGTTCGCATCAGCAACTCTACCGCTATTGAAAAGTGCAACTGTATGCACAAGTATTGTATTCAATTATTTATATTCCTATAATAATTTTAGAATGATAGTACCTATTTTAGTTGAGTTTATTTCTCTAAAACATTGAAATTTTTGTTCATGTAGTGATACCATCTTTTTGGTTCTGCTAAAGAAAAGACTTTTAATTTTAAGGTAATAAATTAATTTTTACTTTATTGGTAAGAAAGTAAGTCAAAACCGGCTTCTCTCTTACAAAAAATCACACCTCGCTGCTGGTATCTACATGTAAACCATTCTAATATGAATCTTAAATGGGACTAGTATTTTCAATCCATCCCCCAATCTACTTGGAAATAGAAGACTACCTGTTCTCCCAGCTGAAGCACTAGGAAGTGGTGAAGAGAGGGCGTTTTGGGGGACTGTCTTATGTAATTTTGACATTCAAAAAGGCCTGATTCTCAGCCTAATTTGAACAAATGATTAAACAAGTTAAACTTCACTAAACATAAGAGGCTGTGTACAGGGTGAGAGTTGTACAGAGAGCCTCGGAGCGATCCATGCTCGGCATAAGATTGATAGACCGAGTTACAAACGTCGAGATCAGAAGACGAACAAACATTTCCCATATCGGAAAACGAGTTATGGAACTCAAATGGAGTCGGGCAGGGCATCTGGCAAGGCGCAGTGATGACAGGTGGAGTAAGGCAGTGACTGAGTGGCGTCCAAGGACTGGAAGACGAAGCGTCGGTCGTCCGGCGGCAAGATGGGCAGAAAACATTTTATTTATTTATTTAGGATCTCCAACAAAAGCTGTACACAATACATGGGCAACACCAGATATTAAGTAGGTGTACTTCTTCACTTATAGGAGACCACAGCATGCACAATGAAGTTAACAACTAGGCTAACAAAGTTAAAATATTGTTTAATTGACATTGTTACCATCGCAGGTAGAACCTGGATGAGGTTGGCACAGGAGCGTGGGGATTGGCACATGAAAAGAGATGCCTATGCTCAGCAGTGTGTGAAGTCGGGCTGTGGATGATGATGATGACGATAAAACATAAGTAATACTAACAACTTGCAATTGGTCTTCTTTAGCAATTTGTTTCTTTAAGCCTGGAATCTCATAGTTAATGTTCCGGACCAAGATCTGTGCTGCCTCGGCCAAATACAGGTTCTCTTTTTCATAGTTACGAGCTATGTCTTGCCAGTCCTTCATCCTTTGTGATCCATACCTACAAAGAAATTGTGATAAAAATTAGAATAAACAGAAAATGTATACACATACTGGTAGGTACAGTGTGGTTTCAACGATTTATTTATAAATGTTGCTAAAAGTCAAGAAACATTAAACATCAAATAATGCATGGTTAAGCAAACATTAATCATTACTTAACTTTAAGCAATGTTTATACCTAAATAAACCCATTATTGATTAACATCAGATAGGGTATTAAAATGTTAGCAATAAGCTGTGAAAGTCACAGCTTCTCTCACAACAACAACTTTCTTAGATGTTCCTTATTACCACACTAAAAACTATTCCATATGAAAGAAAACAAGTTTTATTTAACAAACACAATTCAAAAAATAAAAACAAATGAGGAATAATTACCTTCCAAAGAGGTTCTTACTATCTGCTTCAGTCTCCTTCAATATGTCAACAATCTTCAGGCAGTGGAAGTAGTTGATATAGCTGCCAGCCAACAAGCTGGCTATGTCGTCATGTTTGGGCATGTCCTGCAACGCATTGTTGATCTTCTCCCTCACAGCCGGCACGGTCTTCTGCCATTCCTTGTTCACATGACGACGACTTATTAACCAGTCTTGTAACTTCCCAATGTTAATGTCTATGGGAATATTGCTCTCCTAAAACCAGGTTATGAATTAAAATAGCTGTTTTTAAATCGCAATAATTATAAGTGCAAAAGTACTTACATCCATGTTGTAATAGGCTCTAATTTACAGTTACGTGATAATTTTAAAAAGTAACTTTTACGTGAATTTATTTTGCCAACCGCAGCTGTTGTTGTTATGAATGACGTGTCAACAAACGAATGACATTAGAGATAAGAAAATGTTGCCATCGTTGTAATGAAAATCTTACCACTTCTGTTGATTTGTTTTGCCAACGGCAGCTGTTAGGCTATTACTGCAGAGTAGGCAGGTCAGTTGAGAGTAAAAGTAACACAGCACATGGTTCGAAATCGCGTGGCACGTCGCAAAAAAGGTTGAGCAATTTGAGAAATTACTTGATTATTGTTGACCATAATTATCATCGCTATAAGACACTAACAGTCAAAATAAATACGACGATATGCTTCTTCGTGCTCAGTTTTCTGCCTTGAGCATGTTTCCCTTCTATCCAGCTCCATATCCTAAAGCCTTTCCAAACAATGCTATTCCAGATAATGTGTCCAAAAAGCAAAGGGCATGATCCTGGCACATTGTAACGGAAAGCGCCAGGATAGCCCGCGAAGTTCAAATTGTCTTACATTTTTTTCAATCAGGTCAGTATTAGGTTGTATATTGATTAAAATATGATTCGTGACCGTAAAAATTATATACTTACGGAATTATAATCATTAAAGTCATCAATACATCTCACTAAGAGCAAGTAATCTTAATTGAATGACTGTTTCATGACATATTGACATTTTAGGATTATACTAACTTAAGGAGTTGTATTACTGATTCTAATGATTACAATTCTGTAAATACATTGTTGGTATGGTCGCGAATCATACTTTAATCACCATGTACCTGGGTCTTGGTGTAAATTGCAAAAATCGTAAGAAAATTTGAATTTCGCGGGCTACCTTAACGCTTCCCCCTTTAACTAACTAAGCCCTTCCATAGGTATACATAGACTCTGGCTGTATGTATGTACAAAACTAGGTTTCATCCGCGGATTTCGGAAAACCTTCATGAAAAAATACATAAAATGTAGTAACTTTCATGGTGATCGGTCGCTCCGTGTCAGAGTTTATCAATCTCGTATGTATACCTACCAGCATCCATTTTATATTTATAGAAGTCGAAGAAGTTATCTGAAAGAGGGAATAAAAAACAACGTTAACAAACGTTTTTTTTCGGGTAACCACTGAAAATCAGCGCTGTGCTGTGGGTCCCTCATAGCACAGCATCTTGCTGAGTGGAAGCCTTCTTGTCACAGTCATGACGTGCAGCCTCCGACTATTTCTGTTTTGAGCTCGTGATTATAATGTGGTTCTATTTTGTTTTATTTTTTCTGTTTATTCTTATCGTTTTGTATGCACGTGTTTCTGTGACAAATAAACCTATTTTTCTTTCTTTTTTTTTCTTTCTTCTTTCTTTCTAAACATGAGAAAAAAGAAAGTTGAGAAAACGAGCTCGAACGAATCGATTCTTCGGATATCATGGTTCTTCCAATACTTTTTTAGGTTGTGTAGGTGTAAAGATCCTGGGAGCTTAATTTTCCTAAAAGTATTAAATAATTTAATAAGTAAGTGTTATAACTCAACTGTAGACTGCGTTAAGCTGGATGAATGAAACTAGCTGACTAGATTATGTCTCGTTACATTAACGGGGTATGTTCTCAATCTCACAGAAGCCAAATGTACATACTTATCAAGAAGTGTCGAACCTCGATGCCTTATCATAAGTCTACAAATATGTACAAATAAACAATATTACTTATCTCTGCCTCCGCTATTGCTTTACCGAGTCGATAGATAACCGCGCACATGGACGCAATAAATAACTAAAGTTATTTATTATTCTGAACTTGCAGACATGGTGTGATTGTGTCACGAATCAAAATGTTTATCAAGCTGATATTTTTAAAATAGTGTGTTTATTAAACTGAAATTTAAATTATCTTAGGAAAGAAAATTTAAATAAAAATACCATTATACATAATGGAAGATGATCAATTATATATAAACAGGTATGTAGGTCTCTACGTGCATGACGTTGATTATAGTGTATTACAAGTTTCATAAAATAAAATTATAAATGAGGTTCTTCCAGAAATACAAAATTTTAACTAAAGCTTTTATGTTTCCTGTGGTTTATTACGTATGTAGTATCCTGTATCTTAGTTGCTCTTAATACAAGACGTGCGACGTGGTATATTTATGTGATTTTCTTACAAATCCGTTCAGTCTTTTACATATTATTTAATTCAAAAATTATGCATCACGTGATTCAAGTTGCTAAGTAGGTATAGGTACCTATCAATCTATACTAATATTATAAAGCTGAAGAGTTTGTTTGTTTGTTGATTTGTTTGATTGAACGCGCTAATCTGAGGAACTACTGATTCGAATTGAAAAATTCTTTAAGTGTTGGATAGCTCATTTATCGAGAAAGGCTATATGCTATGTAACATTACGTTAAGACCAATAGGAGCGGAGCATCCATGAAAAATGTTGCAAAAACGGGGAAAATTTATTCCTTTGCGAGCTTCCGTTGCGTGCGCTGCGTAAACGGTTAAAGTTACGCAAAAATCATGTATGACGGGATTTTTTCTCTTAAAAAGTTCTAAAAAAAAGTCCGCAATAGCATATGTCTATCTTTTAAGGTTGGCTCACTATAGCAATGGTAATCAAATTTGTTATAAAATAATGCATTATTTGCGAAAGTGTTTTCATAAACATGGTATTAATCCTTATCCAAATAAATAGTTTCATCATCAAGGTTGATTAAGTACATGTAAATTCCTTTTAAATTATTCAATTTGGACTTTTCATTTAGAAATTACGACGGGTATAAAAATGCTTAAAGCAAGAAAAATGCATTTATACTCCGTCGGTTTAGGTAGTTAACTAAATGTAAACAATCTTGGTATGTCTTTTTATCTAAAAGTTGTCTATAAATTGTATATAAAAATCTTTGCGACTAGGTATTTACTAAATCGATGTTAGCTAATAAACTAAATTTAAATAATCTTTGTGTATATTATATACGACCTCTTTAATATAAAAAGACATACCAAGATTGTTTACCTTTAGTTAACTACCTAAACCGATAGACCATAGTCAATTACGAGTAGTTACCTACACATTTTGTTTTTATTGACTGTTTGAACACGCTAATCTCTGTCACTACCAGTCGGATTTGAAAAATTCTTTTTGCATTATAAAGACCAATTCTTGAAGAAGGCTAAAGGGTATGTACCTAACCTTACGTTAGTACCCTTAGAAGCCGAGCAAAAACAAAAAAAGGAAGAACGAGCGCTAAGCGAAAACGAAGTAACAGCGCGGGCAGGCGATGCGATGCGACGGGGTGGGTCAGAGGTACAAGAAATTTTACGCGGACGAAGTCGCGGGCGGAAGCAAGTATACTATAAATACATATATTAATTGTATTTACTTACATTAATTCTTTAAACATTATTTTAAAAAAGAAGGGAAAAGCGACGTGCAAAATAACATTAGATTCGGAAGTAGGTGGCTTTGATTGTTTGAATATTTATTTCTAGTTGTACCCCACACGAACTCTTGCCATGTATTTATTTTACACCAGCTTTTATCCGCGGCTTCACTCACGTACAGGTCGGGAATTATCCCACGGGAACGTATGTAACAGACAGACATAGTTACTTTTGCATTTATATTAGTATGCATTAACTGCGTAGGTACTATGGATAGCAAGTAGTGGTATTATAACATCATAAACATAGATAAAGTACCTAGATGGTTTCAATACGCATTATTGAAGGTAACTCAAAAGCTACTTTGTGTATGGCATTTCGCAAGTCAACGTAAGAGGTCGTCGGCTGCTTAAACGGGCTATCCTATGAATGCCTTAATAAATTAAGGCCAGGGCTTAAAAAATATAAACTAAGTGGCTACACGCTAAGGGCACCCCCTGTGAGATATGGACCTCGGCTTAAGGCATCGCTGGGGGAGGGCAGCAAGGGACAGGCTGGAGCGAATTGAAAAAAAAACATTCATCAGAACTTGACTTTAGGAGTGGACCTCCATAAATATAGAAAAGAATCAACGAAATCGGACGACGCGACGTAGTAAAGAATTATCGCTGAACTGAAGAATAAAATAAAGATTCGTATGAATTGAGAATCTCTTCGTTATTTGAAGTCGGTTAAAAATAACCGCTTATTTTTATTTTTGTAAAGCACTGGACTAAACAAAAAACTGCTGCCATTCCTATTATTTTACTGTTTTGTTTTATTTATTTTTGGTAATGGAAACACTCGCTTAACTTTTATAGTGTTGTGCAAAGTTGCACAGAGTACATTTTTTGCACAGAGCATCATATTAATATTTTGTGTTAAAAACACAGAGCAATACTGACTGATCAAAAAATTAAGTTTCATCTGTGCTATATTTGCGAATCAGTGAAATTAATTTAGGGCTGATTTTTCAATCGTCAGATAACTTTTATCTGAGGAATAAATATGGCGGTTTGACATATTTTCTATACAAAAGCTGTCAAAACGTCAAACTTATTCGCCAGCTGCAAGTGCAAGTTATCTGACGATTGAAAAATCGGCCCTTAGAATAAAACTACTTGGAACTACTTAGATAGGTAATCAAAGTTTTTTAGCAGTAACAGGTTGTGTAAAAAAATTAAGTTGCTAATTAAAGATTTTGCAAGGTATTTGCCGTAATGCTCATTTGTAAACAAGTTTTCGTTAAAAACTTTTCTTGGTGCTCGATAAAATTCCAATATCATTATTATATGCTCAGTATTTTCTTGGTCAGAGGGTCATTTTTGTTTGTAATGATACTTAAATTATAATAAATTACCATTTGCTATTACGAAGCTCGAAATATAGAAAGTTTAATCTTTTCTAAACAAAATACTTTTTGTTATATTATTAACAATGAACAAAGCAAGATTACCTCGTAGATATTAGCAGTCCTGCTACAACGGAAAACAGTTCAACATCAAATCAATTACTTTATGAATACTATTGCTACAGAAAAATACAAAATGTTTATATTTTTCAGCTATCCAAGTATAAGTGTGCAGCCCGCTCCAGATGAGGGTGTCATATCAGTGGATGTCTCAAGAGATGTGCTAGTGGACTCCATGACAGACATGTCGGAGACACCAATACCTCCCGATATAATTGTGTAAGTTAATTTTGTTTTTACGCACACAATATAAATTCCAACACTGATAGGCTTTCTTTGCATTCTTTTTTCAGTTTATATTGGACTGTGTTTTAATAAAATTGTAAGTCTCAAATGCACAACCATAGTTGTAAAAGAATACCCTCAATCTTAATCGTCCCATAGTTTTTTAAAGTACATTTTACTTGCTTTCATACATTTGAAGCCTTAATTATCCTTTCTAGCATTTGAAACAATAAATAATTATTTATGTTCAGGTCCATAGAGACAACAACTGAGAATGAAGAAGAGAATGGGAGACTAACTCTAGCATATGAGAGGCTGTATGAAATACCTAAAACTATTGTAGAGAGGTTTTCAGACCACATCAAGTACCTGGATATAAGTCACAATAAGATTACGTAAGTAAACAAAGTTGTTAATGATTTTATAGGGCTGAAATAGATCCTACTGTCTTTTGGTGAAGGTGGAAATTAGAAATTGTCCCATGGGAACAACCTATCAAGATAAAAAAGACATAAATTATGTCCTAAACTCCTAACCCAGGTCATAGTCTACCTGTGTGCCACATGAATTTCATCAAAATCTGTTAAGGCGTGAAAAGGTAACAAACAGACAGAGATACTTTCCCCCAGAGGGTCATGGCCATCCGGTTAGCCCGGGGATACCGCACGGTCTCCGGGGAGGCGGCGAACCTCCTTGCCGGATTACCACCATGGGATCTGGAGGCAAAAGTCCTCGCGCACATGTGGGAGTGGCGCGAGGAGGCAGGACGCCGGGGCGTAACTCCGTTGCCGCGAGAAATCGCGGCACGGCGGACAGAGCTCCGGCAGGATCTCATGGCGGCATGGAGAGTGCGATTGTCGCAACCCAGCGCTGGGCACGCCACAATTGCGGCGATAAGTCCCCTCTTTGAGGAGTGGCTGGAGAGGCGCCACGGCGTCCTCACCTTCCGCCTGACGCAGGTCCTCACCGGACACGGGTGCTTCGGGAGGTATCTGTTCCGGATAAGGCGGGAGGAAACGCCCGGGTGTCACCACTGTGTGGATCGCCCAGAGGACACGGTGGAGCATACGGTGGAGGTCTGCCCGGCTTGGGCGGAGCACCGCCGTGTCCTCGCGGAAGCGATCGGCGGCGGCGATCTCTCGCGTCCGGCCCTGGACCAGACCATGGCACGGAGCGAGAGTACATGGGAAGCCATTACCTCCTTCTGCGAAGCAGTAATGCTCGCGAAGGAGGAGGCGGAACGCGTGAGGGAGAGGCAAGCTTTGCGCCCTCACGCCCCTAGCCGCCGCAGGAGACGCCCTGGGCGTCGGGAATTGGCAGCCGATTCCCGGCCACCGTAGGCGCGGGCTTGCGGACGGCGAGCAATGGGTAGCTCGCCGTCCGGTAAGGACCAAGCCCGAGTCGACGGCGCGTCGTGTTCCACGCGCGCCTCAAAGAGATGTCAGCACTATTGATGGGGTCCGCTAGGGCCGATGCCAGCTAGAGTTGCGGGATGTTCGAAAGAGTTACCGTGGCCCCGGCACAGGCAACAGAAGGAACACGGGTGGGTTTTAGTCAGTAAAAGTCGGACTCGCCCTCCCGCTCCGCCCAGAGCGGGAGAAGTCATTTGATGATTTCCCATCCACAAAAAAAAAAAAAGAGATACTTTCCGTTTTATAATATTAGTATGGATTAAGCTGACTTGAATTCTGAATAATAAATGAATTAATTTTTGTTTAGGTAATTTACATTTGTTGCCACTTTCTCAACTATCAACATTAGGCTTATGTAGTTAAAGTTGATTTTTGAGTAACAAAAAGGCCCTCAATATGGTTACAATGGAATTTGAACTTTGTCATGTATATGATTGAGTTGGATGTTCCAAAACTTAATAATTATAAATTATCGGGGATTCTGAAATGAGTTGTTTGCCTTGTTATTTCAAAATTGTACATTTCAAGTAAATTTTCAGCTTGGTTAGCTGCAAGACTTGTTTCGGGTTTGTTTCACCCATGGAACAAAATATTTGAATGGCCCACAGATAGTTGTTCTAGGTCTGGTGTGGCCTGGACGTTTGTCTTGAGAGATAAGAATTTGTAAACATGCCTGAGACAAAAGATAATTTTAAATAATGTTAACATGAAGTAAATTTTAATTATATTTCAGTTAAAATATTTATTATTCTATTGTTATACATATATCTTATATTTATTATGAATTAGGTTTTTGTACTCTAGACAGGCCAAAATTTCTACTTTCAGTCAGTAAGAAATCGCCTTGTGTGATCTGATCGCCCGTTAGTATACTACTTTATAAATGATTGTCCTAGATATGTAGATATTTTGTGATAAAAGTAATTTTATCACAAAATATCTAACGGGGGGGGGGAGGGTAACCCCACCCCCAAACATCCTTGCTGACACGTGAATTTGTTACTGCGCAGCGACTTACCTCATGTTCCGATGTGTTCATGTGTCCGAGCCGCCATAATATTTGAATCATGCTGTAACATATATTTTCAGAAACTTAGACGCTCTGGTGTACTTCAAGAGCCTCACATCCCTGATAGCTGATGACAACCCCATCACAGAGAACTGCTGCCTACCACCTTTGCCTAAGCTGGAACTTTTGTGGTTAGTGACTTTCATTAATGTTCACTGAAGAAACAGTACTGCTTTGTTGTAGCACAGTAAAGTTTACTACTTTCATGAAGCCACATGGCTAAATTTATTAAATACTTTAGTCGCCGTGTTAAGAACCGAGTCGTCGGGCTATAAATCATTGTTATTAGTCGGTCTCGCTCGCACTTATGAATCTTATGATGTGCGTAATAGTAGGGAGCGTTGCACATTCTTATTGCTACTGATTTATAGCCCGACGACTCAGTTCATGACGTGATGCGAGTACTATATATAAAGTGTATTAATATAGTGCTGCATTCTAGTGACATTTTTAAATAGCACTAGCTGTGCCCCGCGACTTCGTTCGCGTGGAAGTCGTAAGATACACAATATACTAAAATAATAGCCACATTTTAATAAAACTCCCTTTTCCCCCGACCCGTCGCGTTGCATCGTTCGCCCGCGCTATTACTTCGTCTTCGCTTAGTGTTTTCTCTGACTTTTTTCTTTTTGCTCGGTTCCTAAGCCGAGTCGGTTCGGGTCGTAGCGTGATGTTAAATAGCTTATAACTATCCTCGAAAATTGGACTACCAAATGCAAAAATAATTTTTCAAATCCGACTTTTTGTTCACAATCTCATTGGTTTTAATTTTTTGCGCGGAACCCTAATTCTTTTTCTAAAATAGAAGTAGCTTACTCCACGTAACATCAGATATCTGCCAGTGAAAGTCCCGTCAAAATCGGTCCAGCTGTTTCGGAGATTAGCTGGACCAAACAGCCTGACAGACAGACAAAAAAATTTTAAAATAGCTTTTCTGTTATAAGTACCGTGTATACTTTCTTAAGCATTTAGTAAAAGTTGTTATTTTGACATTACAAACAGACACTTCAATTTTATTTATTTATATAGATGTATAAACTAGCAGTACCTGAAGTTTTGAGTATGAATGTGGATGGCTATACGAGTAGGTGAAGAACAAAGAAACGATGGATTGACAGTGTGAAAGATGATATGGCTAGAAAGGGAGTGACTACCGAGATGACGACTAATAGAGAAGTATGGAAGAAAAAGACATGTTGCGGCGACCGCAAATAAATAGGGATAAGGGCTAGGAAGTTCAAAAGAAAGAGAGAAAAATAGGTCTATTTGTCACAGAAACCCGTGCATACAAAAATATAAGAGTAATCAGAAAAATGAAACAAAATAGGTCTACTTACCTACATAAAATAATCACGAGCACAAAACAGAAATAGTCGGCAGATGCACGTCATGACTGAGACAAGACGGCTTCCACTCAGCATGATGCTGTGCTAAGAGGGTCCCACAGCACAGCGCTGATATCAGCAGCACTCGAAATCTGCAAGTGCCGCTACCTAGCCGTAGTACTTCCATGGTTGCTGATCCTTCTGAATTTTGAAACAAAACTTAATCTCTGTGCAATTCACCACTGCTTTCAAGAAACGGTGAAGGAAAATATTGTGGTTTCAGCGACATGTTATAAACTAAAATTCTTAGACATGTAACATCCACCAACTACTGGGAAAATTCCTAATGGAAAAACGCAATAATAATGTTGAATGTATATCTATCATGTTTAGATATCGATACTCATCGCGTCTGCGGAGTTTAGCTAGCCAATTTAAAATAACCTTGTGTTATGCTGTTGGTGTTCTTTAATAAATAAGTAAATAACAGTTTGCCCGACCTGAGAATGGAACCCAGGACCTCTCGCTTGCGACCATTAGACCCACGATGAGAAGAGATTATAAGCCTCATTACAAAACAAGGTTTTTCTTTAGACCCAGGTTTAAACCAACGAGCTATTTTTGAATTTCCAACTTTATTCCGACAAAGACAAAGACAAAAAACAAATATACGCGTCGTCTTGAAAACCTCCTCCTTCTTTTCGTTGGTTAAATAATTAACGTTAAACCCGAGTCTAAGTTGTCAATTTTGTATTAAGAACTTTACGTTCGTCGAAATAAAGTTCAAAATACAATAACTGGCTTGAAACTTTGGGCTTGGACGAATGAGACGGTATACGTTGATCATAATGTGTTTAACCTCACATTCCAGGTTGAATCGTTGTAAGATCGAGTCACTCTACCCGTGGGTAGGCAAGCTGAAGGAGTCGTGCCCCAACCTGCAGTACCTCTCCCTCATGGGCAACCCGGCTGCGCCCAGCTACTTCAATGGAGGCACCTTTTACGAGTACCTGCAGTACAGGTAATTAATAATAATATCATTTTATTAAACACTTAATGTACACAGTTATGCAATAAATATATCTTTATCTTTATCTTATCTTTAAAAACGTCTAACGGGGCTCTGCGAGTTGGCGTCGACCCCTCGTACGCCTTCTAAAGGTCCGGGATCCCAGGGTCCGAAATATGTCAAAGTCATTTTAAATAATAATAATAATGGACTCAGCGATCATTGTGCCAATAGTCGTGACAGCCAATGGCTTAATAGGCAAGAGCCTCGACCAACACCTGAAGAGGCCCTCGTTGGGCAGCTGGATTAAGGGCTTGATTCAGAAAGCGGTACTTCTAGACACGGTCCGTATTGTTAGGAGGTTCCGTTCTCTGGAGCCCTGACGGCCGCCGGTAGCTTGGACCCTGTTCTCGCTACTGATGAGCCCACTGGCCAAACAAACCGTGTGCCCAATGGGTTTGATGGTTTTATCCCGGTTATAAAAAATCATGCTTCGACCCAGCTGTTTACACTGTGCGTTGTCTGTCGGTAAATTTAAAATTTTTAATAAATAGATTTTAAAAAAGAGATTAAAAAAAGTGTTTTTGTAGGTTTAATGAATAAAGGAGATTATAATATAGACACAGTGACGTGTTTAGTAAGAGCTTCTGGTTCGAAATACATGATTGAGTACTGATGTGAATGAGTCATGAAAATTCAATATTGTCTCTGGTAATAATTCTCCATTCTTAGTGTCATAGTGCATTTGTTAGTCTATGGGTATGTTGAAGGGTACATAATAATACGGCGATGTAATTAAAGGCACACGAAACATTTTAGCTTTGTCACTGAGGTGGCAACGTAACTGTCCATAGGCGGCGATGGCTCTTACCATCCAGTGGGCCGTCCGTTTGTTTGCCACCAAATAACATAAAGTCTATGGTGACGAATGACGAGAATCTTATCCGACTATTAGGAATCGACCATTAATCGACTATTATCACTGACAGTATCAAGGAAGCTACTGTACACACGATTTAAGATTTATTCGCCTCTAACACGCCATGAAGATCATATTTTTACTCTGTCTGCCCCAAGACTCCATATATTGTAATTTATTTATTAAACTTAAATGCAACATGAAAAGTACAGAGACGGACTTAATGCCTTAGGGCGTGTTCATGTAGAGCGCTGGTAACCCGGCGCCGATATGCCAGCGCTTCTTGGCGCCGACAAGCGCTGGTTGTCAACGCTAGTCGGCGCAGGCAGTTTTCATACTTTTTGTCAAACCAGCCGACCGTCGCCGAGTAACTCCGACAGGAACTTGGCACGGTTATCGGCGCCGGTTACCAGCGTTCTACATGAATACACCCTTAGGCATTCTTTACTAATCATTCATAATTTAATTTAATATTCCAGGCTCTTCGTAATATCTCAGTTCCCGTGCTTATACCATTTGGACGACCGACGAGTGACGGAAGACCAGAGGCTTGAGGCTCAGCGCCTGTACAAGAGACCATTCTTCGAGAGAATCGCTAAGCCCGTAGGCCTCTCGCACATCGTCAACTCCTCTGTGACTTGGAACACCTTCCAGAACAAGATTACTACCTTCCTGGGTAAGGACAAACAAGGTAACAGGAACCTGCTGATTTAGTTGTCAATTGGACCCTAGGTGTATGGAGTGGAGTAGAATTTAGATTTGTAAATTGTAGAAATGTAGATCAGTAAGTTTTCGATACTATGTAAATAAATAAAATTCCTATACAACATGTTCCAGAATTAACGCACAACCTCTTAAGGGGTCATTGTACCCATCATTATGAACAACTTTTACTATGGACAAAAACTGAAATCGCGAATAAAATCAGCTGTTCCCTACATTATGACGAGTTTAAATGCGAATATAAGTGTAGGGAATAGCTACTTTTTATTTACGCGATTTCAGGTTTGGTTCCATAGCAAAAGTTGTTTATTTATTTATTTAACAGTTTATGTACACACATTTATACAGACAAGAAGAAAGGAACAGAAAAATACGTACAAAGGTGATGCTTATTTCTAAAGAAATCTCTTCCAGCATACCTGCGATAGGAAAGTAGATAAAGAGATGTAGACAACGTGTGAAAGAGTAAAAGAGAAAACAAAATACATAAAATCACAAACGATACAATAATATGAATATATACAAATAAATATATAAACATGAAGGCACAAGATCATACTTATTGTAAAAATAAAATAGGTTCTTTAACGGTAAGAAGATATAATTTATTTTATCTTAGTTAATTAATTAATTTTATAAGAAACTACACTTAATTAGCAGCTTTATATGAAAAGCGTCTTACGAGATAATTACTTCAATACCTTACAATTATGACCATGGCACCCAGTAACACCTTAGTTCAGATAAAAGAGTAACAATGTGCAGAGAGGCACAGTAACAGTAATAATCAAGAGTTATACAACCTGTGCACCGGGCGACGCCTGAAGTCAGAATGCCATTTTGCTTGTTTTTTTTTGTTTTTGGGGAATGGCATCTCGCAGTTCAACCTATAGGAGGTTGTCGACTGCTTAACCGGCCTTTCCTGTGGATGCCTCAATAAATTAAGGCCTCCAGCCAGGCTTAAAACTAAGACTAAAAACTAAGCGACTACACGCTAAGGGCACCCCCTGTGGGGTACGGACCTCGGCTTAGGGCGTCGCTGGGAGAGGACAGCAATGGGACATGCTGGATCGGATTAAATGCCATTTTGCCGCTGTGCGGACCGTTTTACACGCTAGTATTGGAGGTGGGGTAACGACGTAGCGCGCTACGTCGCAGCGCGCCCCAACTGCCCCGTAGCGAGGAGGTGGGGGAATGACGCAGCGCGTGGCCCGTTGCACGTGCTGTTTAAAATGCAACGCCGACAAACATAAAATATGAGTACATACAAATACATACATGTATACTACCAAAATAAATATCACTAAAATATATACGATAATAATGTTGTTCATAATGATTAGTACAATGACCCCTTAAGAGTTGTTTCTACCTATTGCTTGATTTTTGTATCGTAAAATAGATACATGTAGTGAATTAAAAACCTAGTTTAATTTTATAGTTTTATGTATAGCCGCACGGTGACAGTAACGTATTGAAAGTCAAGCAGTTGGTTGACCTGTTGTTAATTTTGTAACCAAGGGTTGTTGATAATCATCCTGCCATTAATAAATATTTTATCGTGCAATAATCTCGTACAATAAATTATAGCCCCAGTTTACGGACCATATAATGCTGCAGTTATTTTTGTAAATAAATAGAAATGTCAACATCTTACATACATAAAGTCAGGCCTTCTTCCAACCCAACCCCCATTGGAAGAAGGCCTGACTGTGGGCAGAAACTTCAGAACGCTACTTGCTATGATCCTTACATACTCCTTTTGCTTCGTTTACGCATTCACGCCGGTTGCGAGTACTACGCGCCTGACTTTTCTGAAGAACATCACCAATAAGGTCACTATACAGGGTGTAAGGGACAGCCCTCCGCAGATTGATGGGGTGCATTCAGTATATCACACTAAGATGACCGGTACATGAAATTATTTCAGGAATGTTATGGGAATCCAATAAACCTGATTTGTTTTATTACCTCACAAGCAATGTATCGTTACCGTGGCAAAACGCGCGTAGCGAACGGCAGCGCAGCGAGCCTTCGGCCGCCGAGTATTTCAACATCCATTGCTGATTTTTGGATTTTAGATGTTTAATTTACATAAATGGAGTGCTGTGTACAGAGAATGTAATTTGACATTGAAGTTAAGGAATATTAACTAAAAAAAACGATAAAAAAAAAATTAAAATTTTCCTGAGAATATTTCCGGTAGAATATGATACAAAATAAGGAGCTGAATGCACCCTGTTAGTTTGTGGAGGGCTGTCCCTTACACCCTGTATGTCCTTCTAGGGCGTCCTTCCCGGCGTTTCTAATCGCATCTGCCTTGTAAAATTTCTTGTTTTTCGCCTTTCATTCATCTTCTCAAACGTGACATCATCATCATCATCTGAGCATAAGTAAGTAAGTACTTGTTTCGCAACATTGCCTTATCACACTATTCCTCAGTCTAACATTCATAGTCACACCACACATGCTTCGCAAGGAACTCATTTCCACAGCATTTATTCTACTTTCATGCCTCTTTTGCCACACCCAACATTCACCTCCATACATAAGCGTAGGCACCAGCAACCATTGTGAACAGCCAGTCGAGCCGTTTTGGTCATCGACTGGTTGGTCACAATCGCATGTATAGCACCATTCACACTATTTCCCGCATTCACTCTCCTTTCCACATCTTCATCACTCTTTAGTAATATGACAAATGTTAAACTTGTGTTTAATGAATATATTTTATTAAACAAATAGTTACAGTGCATTTATTTACAAATACGTATACAATTTATACATTTACTATATATAATAATACCTCGTACTTACTTACGGCCGAACCCAATAACCTATTTTCAGTAAAAAGAAACAGATTGCTGTTAGTGGTAGATAGAGAGTATAATTCTAACTGTCCTTATGTCAGGCCGGCCGGTAAGGTTCCATAATCTCATATACATTATTGGGACGTTAAAACCGTAGATAGGTTTTTCTATCTCCAGTATGCCAAAACTGACGATAGATAGGTTATTGGTTTCGGCCGTTACTTTACTGTCTCGTTGGTCTAGTGGTCGCAAGCGCAACTGCTAATCATGAGATCCTGGGTTCGATTCCCAGGTCGGGGTTTTTCGATCTAGAATTTCTCGGTAGAAGCCCGGAGTCTGGATTTGGTTGATGGCAATAGGCTCGCCCTCTATTACATATGGGACTTAAACATAACTGGGCGAAATGTGGTACTATAGGGGCACCTCTGCCTAACCTTTCGGGGAAACAAGGCCAAGACATGATATTATGTTATATAATAATAAAAAGTCAAATCTTGACCAGGGACTGCATTGAAGACGAGGTTTCGGTGGCATTGTTGGGGAATATTCTCCCATTCTTCCGTCAGGGCCTGTTTTAGGGCCCTGAGGGTGATAGGAGGTGGTCTGCGGCTTCTGACCAGCCTCCCGAGCTCATCCCAGGCGTGCTCGATCGGTTTGAGATCAGGACTTCTTGATGGCCAAGCTATCAAGTTGATACCAACCTCCTGAATATACTCTTGTACGACCCGAGCGGTGTGTGGCCGGGCGTTATCCTGCATCAGTATCGATCCATCACCCATCTATACACTCAGCTGAAGCCAAAAAAATCAGCTGTTCCCTACATTTTGACGAGTTATTTATTAACATAATTATGTAAATGTAGGGGAATAGCTGATTTTTTTTCATGATTTCAGGTTTGCTTCCATAGTAAAATTTGTTCGTAATGATGAGTACAAAAATATCGTGGCAGCTCCCTAACCAATAAAAAAGTAGCGTGTATAAAAAAATCTGAATTTCTCATACCCAGAGGTATTCGAAAATACCCGAAAATAGTCCCCGATTTTTTGTAGTTTTCGAGTTTTTTTTTTTTGTAATTTTTTTGAGTTTTCTGCCGGTGGAGCTTAAAAAATTCATACCTTTTTATGTAGTGGGTATTTTTCAAATTTTTTTATTGTGACATAATCGTTTTGAATGCTAATTGCATACGTAAAATAATAAATTTCCTAAGATTCCTGCAAGTTATTCAAAAAAGTATCGATACCAGGGACTTAAGTTTTTAGTGGGATAGAGTCAACGTTTAAATAACTCGAAAACTACAAAAAATCGCGGAACATACATGGAGTATGTTCAAATACCCCTGAGTATGAGGAATTCAGATTTTTCTTTTGGACGTCACTATTTGTACCACCCTGTATAAAATCGTAAACCTGACTGACTGTCTGACTGGGAGATATATCAACGCACAGCCGAAACCGCTGGATCCAGACTTGAAATTTTGCACATAGATACGTTATACAGTGTAGGCATCCAATAAGGAAGAACTTTTGGAAATTCCACCCCTAAGGAGGTAAAATAGGGAATGAACTCCAAACTTAGTATTTATACTTGAGACCAAAAATAAAGAATAACGTGTATCAGGGTTTTTCAAAACCCTACCCCTCACGGGATGAAAAGGGGTAGTCAATTTTGCAGAAGGGGATTTTACTGCCGTGACTTGATTAACTCGAAATTTGGTAAGTATAAATCATTTTTGAGTCAAGTTATGGAAACATCCCAAACGATTTTTTTAAAATTCGGCCCCTGTGGGGGTGAAAACAGGGATTAGGTACAACTTATGTGAAAAATATTATTCATTTGGTTAATTAACTTGAAACATGGCACAAATACTTGCCGAAGTAAGTTTGGTATAAAGTTTGTCATTATTAATTTTTCAAAACCTCCTCACAAATGATATTTTAGGAGTTGAGCTGTACGATTACTGACAAATGCTTGCACTGGACAGGTCCACTCAAATCTGTATGATTCTTTTCTCAAAAGACCATTTCCGGCGCTAATCTACATGGTCCTCACATGACTTGACCAAAACTATGTCTGGACTTTAAAAGAGACTGACCCCTAAGTTTGTTTCGCCATTTCTTCTCAGGGGTAATCAGATAGGAAATGTCGACTACATTTAGCTTTATTAGGGTTCCGTACCTCAGAAGGAAAAAGCGGAAACCTTATAAAGGATCACTTCGTTGTCCGTATGTCTTATCTGTCTGACTGTCTGTCAAGACCCTTTTTCTCGGAAACGCGTAGAGGTATCAAGTTGAATTTAATATCAAATCCGTAGGTCTACAGTCCCTTGAAGCTCTAAAAAAATCGAGCTTCTAAGTCAACGCAATAAAAAATACGGCTATTTATGCGACATATTTTGATACTCTCAAATAAATCAAATTCTATAGGTACGCTAGTAATAATAGTAAAGGAAAAGTCCGAAAATCGTTAATTTGTAGTTTTATCACATGTTTTTTTTTTCGTGATTACAAATTTACATGTTTGAGAATTGACCGTTACGTTTAACGATGTATGTATGGGAGTACATGTTTTTCAACTACAATGCTGTTTGTGAGATAATTCATCTCGACTACAGAACCCTTCATTGTATGTGGTCCGACATACTTGGCCGGTTTTTATATACATATATATATATATATATATATATATATATATATAAGGTGGAGACGACAATGCGACAGTAAATTAAACTACTTATATCTTATACCGTTCCCCGTTCCCAATCTGCATACGTAAATTCAATCAAATATATCCAATAGCCTAGTCACTATAGTCACAGATACTATAGTTAATCAAAGATTGGCAAAACCCATAGTCGGTCCATCACTACTATTTAGTTTGTTTGAAAATATTACTGTATTAATTTCGATGCTACGATTTATTTGATAGTTCGAAAATACTCTTATGCATTAGTACTGCCAGTGTTTTCATTTATTGTCCTATTGTTGTCTCCACACTGTATATCATCGGCTGTGAAGCAGACTTTTCAGCTTATATTTAGGTATCTATACCAAAAACTAATTTAGGTCAAGATTGGTTGCTGCTCCAGACTTGCGAATACATTGTCTGACATAACTAACTACATTACCTACTTTGTTTTGAGTGTTCCAATTAAAGGTTTTTTACTGACATTTTAAATTGCAGAATATTTCATCTGATACCTATCGTTGAATTGTGTTGCTGTCTGTCGCGTACTCCTATTTAATAACAAAATATTATATTATTTATTTTAACACCGGCAATGGTTCGGGCCACTTCGAAACGCATAAATTCTTTAAACTCCCAGTGGAAACAAACTGCATTCATATCTACAAATTCTAAGAACTAATGAAATGAACTCAAGCGCAACGCACATTATTGAGGCGACCCATAAGTTGTGCCCAGGGAAAACCCAAACGGACCCCGAACGCTTTGAAGGATACCAACAATAACACTTTTATTGTGTCTCGTTTGCGTCCCGCAAAGTGTTAAAGCAGTTGAGAAACTACAAAAAACTGGGGAAAGAGGGCTGAGCTGAGAGTGGTGCTTTTAGGATTTGAGAATTATAAAAAACGTGAGGACAGTCGACTTGACAATGAGATTGAGACCGCTAAGTATCGGCTATAGAACATAATAATTTATTTTTCTACATAGTCTCCGAGTCTTTCTACACACCGAGTCCAGCGCTTTTCCAAGGCTTCAATCTCTTTCAAAAAAAAAGTTTTGTCTTGGTCCTGCAAAAAGCTCTCCACGGCATCCATCACCTCGTTATCGTCTTCGTACCTGTTTCCCCTTAAGTATTCTTTCAATTTGGGGAACAGATAAAAATCGTTAGTTGCCAGATCTGGTGAATAAGAGTGGTAGTCAACCAATTCGAAGCCAGCTTGCTGAATGGCAGCCATCACAACTGCCGACCTGCGCGTGAAGCGTGAAGCGTGTGCGTTGTGATGAAACAGTATGCCCCTTCGAAGTTTCCCTCTCCTTTTCTCTTTGATGGCATTCCTCAACTTGGGAATTAAAGCTGCCATAATATTGGCCTGTAATAGTGGTTCCACGCTCCAGGTAATCAATCAACAATATCCCTTCTGAGTCCCAAAATATTGAGGCCATAACCTTGCTAGCCGATGCCACGGCACGAAACTTCTTCGGGGTCGGTGATGATGGCCGTTTCCATTGCGAAGATTGCTGTTTTGTCTCGGGATCAAAATTATGGACCCATGTTTCGTCCATTGTTACGAAACGAGACGAAAAGTTTTCAGAATCTTCTTGAAACTTGTCCAACAATATCTTCGAAATGTCAAGTCGATTTTGTTTCTGACTGTCGGTTAACATTCTCGGCACCCATCTTGCGGAGACTTCTCGTATTCAAAGATTGTTTCAATATTGATTGAATACTTCCATATGAAATGCCCGTTTCTTGAATTAAGTATCGGATGGTAACTCTTCGATCGCTCAATACAATTTTCTCGACTTTCGCAACATTTTCTTGGGTGACTGACGTCGATGGACGGCCGCAACGATGTTCGTCTTCCGTGCTCGTTCTCCCTACTCGAAATTGAGAAGCCCACCTTGCGACAGTGGAATACGGCGGAGCAGACTCTCCTAATGTTGCTTCCAAATCGCAATGAATCTCTTGCGTCGTTAACTTTTTTAAACAGAGGTATTTACTAACGGCTCGCACTTCGGTTTTTCTCCATTTTCGAGAACACGTTCCGACACGAAGCAAACAAATGACTACATTCAGAAAAAAACAAAAGAAAATCCAAGATTTTTTTCTTTATTAATATTACAAATATGTATCTGAGCTATACCTGCCAGTATTTATTTCTTTTCTTACCAAGGAGTATGTCGTTCTCACTACTTTTTGATCCCTCCTCGTAGTTCATTCTACGGCGTCAAACTGATACAGTGGAACAAAATTATCAAGTTCGACCGCTGCGCAGCGTTACATCGAAACGATGTGGTTCACATCTTGTTCCAATGAATGCCGGCCTCATACTGTACTCGTCTCGCGTTGTGAATTAAGTACTTAATTATTATTTGAAACTAATCAATTGTTTACTGTTCTCATCTCATTAGCTAACGATTTATCATGTATCCCATTAAGTTGCTGTTGTGACCTTTGAATATGTATCTATCACTCATAATGATCCTGTTAACTGTGACAGAGTACACACTGGACAGCATATAAACCGAGCTACCCGCTACCTTGGAACTCTGATTCGATTTTCTCAAAAAGTATAAAACTTACATCTAACAAAGTTAACATAACACACAAAATCACGCCTTGAAACAACAAACCCCCGCCTCCCCTTCGCCTCGCCTTCTAACAAAGTAAATGGTGATTAAAATGAATGGAAACTCATTGGGATTAATCAATTTATTAAGTGTTTATTAAGGATTTTACAATGATTAATCAATTAATCAATTTATTAAGGACTAGCTTCCGCCCGCGGCTTCGCCCGCGTAGTGTGTTGATAAAAAGTAGCCTATGTCCTTCCCCAGGCTGAATCATATTCTTGGTTACCGTATCATAGAGCTTTTGATCGGTTTCCTTTTAATTTTTCCTTCAACCACAGCAGTAAGTGCACGTGAGGCAAACCTCGTTTTTGCCACTCGATCGAGTACATGAAGCACTGCATGTCACCAAATATGTTACCTTTTGTAAGTAGAGCAACCAACTTCTGTACTTTTATTTTAAATACTCTGGCTGTTAAGTCATGCCTGTCCGTTGAATTTTGACCAGGCATAAGCTCTTCGGTGATTTCTGGCCAGGCGGGGTTACATGTCATTGTAATAAATAAATCAGGCCTCCCGTAATTACGCACGTATGTCAACGCATCCTGCGTATATTCATGTAGATATCTCGGGCTACAACAACTCAACAACACAACTCGGGCTATTTACAAATGATGACGGGAGAATCACCATCTGACCCAAGTTATTTGGATCCAAATCCGCATCATTTCTTATCGCGTCTTGCAAGTGAATGTAGTTTTCTGCGCGCAATTTTTTTTGATTTAAAGAAATAAACCTTAAGCGCTCACTCTCCATCTTTACATACATGTCTACCAGAAACTGATGAAGGAGGAACCTACACCTAAGCAGTAAATTAAAATCGCCACGACGGACCATCAAGTGATAGGTATAAAAATCTTTGCAGGACACCTTTTTGTTTGGCATGGGGTGTTTGGTAACTGGATTTATCTGCAGAATGTCAATACTGTACCCCTCTTGTCCTTTCCAAAAAATAATTGGGTACTCTAGAGCGTCATAATATCTGTGTGTATCGGGAACCCTAGTGAGCATGCCATCGTGCGTCTGTACAACGATGTCCCGAGACGTAGTTTGTTCACTACTAACTATTACGGCAGCTATTTCATTTGTGGTCGGGACATTAAACCGTCTCTCATGTTGACCACGTGGTACACGGTCTGGGTGGATCACTACTTTGAAATTAGTGTCATTGGTAATTCTGTCTCTAGCCGTTTTAAATTCATGCACCAAAATGTTGTGATCGTGTAGAACTCGTTGTAATTTTTGAACTATGTTTCTTTCTACGCCTTGCACATACACAGTACGCCTATTGACTTGGGCTTCTTCATCACCCATGAAATAAACTTGTAATGATTGTGGTTCCATACTGGCCGCAGGAAGTAAAGAACCGATTCGATGGTATACTTGTCCTTGTATTGTGAAGGTCGGGCAAAATCCTGGCATTGAGACAATTATATCTGCTCCAAAAGAAGTCATATGAAAACACGTATTGTATTTTCTTATATTTCTCAGAAAACGGCGAGACTCGTCTGTTTCATTAGAGAAAAGTTCTCTCAAAGGTTCCACTGGCTCATCTATAGAAGGAATGGCTACTTTCCCGCCCGAACAACACATACCTGCTGTTTCTTCTTTCCACTTAAGAGCTCCGCAAAATCTGCAATCTTTGCTCATTGCTTCTATTTTTATAAGCTTGTGAGTTTCATAATCAAGAGTTTCGTCATACTCAAATGCAGCTTTACCAAACACCCCCCACATGTTTCTTGAAAATGTTTGACGTCGCTGTGCTGCCCTACCAGCAACAGCGCGTCTGCGAGATTCAGCCGCTGCAAAGGTTTCTGTGGCTCTTTGGGACGCCATGTAAGTCGCCTGCTGCTGACGTCGAGCTTGTGACTGTTCTGGTGTCTCCGCAGCCCGTTGAGACACCAGATACTCAGCATGCTGTTGACGCCGATCTTGGGACTGTTCTGGTGTTTCTGCAGCCCGTTGAGACACCAGATACTCAGCGTGTTGTTGACGCCGATCTTGGGACTGTTCTGGTGTTTCTGCAGCCCGTTGAGACACCAGATACTCAGCATTATTGTCAGTACTGTATAAAAACTTAAACTAACCAACAAAAAAAACAATTGTAATAATCTAATGAAAACAAAAACGAATATTTATTTACATAATACTTAAAAATACAACCTATACCTAACTAATTAAAAATACAATCCTATAAATAAATACTTAAACAAAGAAAATCGAATCTATCTTTCTACTTAAAATATACTCCGTAATAAATAGCAAAATGAACACAACCGTCAACGACGTCTGCCCTCACGCGTCTGTCCGCGTTCGGGTCGCGCACTCGGAAATGGCGCGTCATAGCCTGGACCGCCCCTCCACCCCCGCTCTGCGCGCCAACGACGGCGCCGCCGACTCATAGTAGTCATTAATGGCGCTCCACCAATTCAATTTTATCGTGATAACTTTTAAACTATTTGTCCAAATTGCTTAGTGTTAAAGACAAAGTTTATCTACATTAAATACAGAAAGTGATTAATGTATTAATTTTGATAAGAATTAACTAAGTACTCTAAAATGTGCATTGTAAAAAAGTATCCAATTTAAATGTATTTATGGCTCACTATTTTGGATATAATGACTTCTACATAAAAGGTAGATATACGCTGTCGCGGACTTTTATTTAGAACTGTTTAAGACTAACATTCCCGCGATACATTATCTTCGTGTAACTCTAACGGTTTAGGCAGCGCACGCCAAGATAGCTCTCAGAAAGCAGGAATTTTTCCGACTTAATTGATTCTTATCGTTATATTATGGCCAAATCACACAAAATCTTTATAAATTGTACCCTATGTGTTATTCTGATGTATAAGCTATATTACTGTAAAGTTTCACCAAAATCCGTTCAGTAGTTTTTGCGTGAAAGAGTAACAAACATCCATCCATCCATCCTCACAAACTTTCGCGTTTATAATATTAGTAGGATAGGATTTTACAATGAAGAGTCATTTTCCAGTCGTGTTAATCGTTAGTAATCATAAAATGAAAAAAAAAAGAAATAGAGCCAGAAACAAATTAAAAAAATTAAAAACGTTTTTGGTCAGTATTTAGTATTCCCTCCCTTTTCTCGGATAACTGCCAGCTGGCATCTTCGTATTCATTGACCTCACGAACCTGACGATGAAATCTTGAGGAATTACATTCCACTCCTCTTCAATTGCGATTCGCAGCTCTGGAAGCCTTGTTGGAGCAGGTACCCGGGATCGAACCCGACGTTTCAGCTCATCCCATAAATGTTCTATCGGTTTCAAGTCCGAGCTTCGAGCTGGCCAGTCCATCGTACGAATGCCGACGTCTCGCGTAGATACTGGGTCACCACATAACCAACATGAGGCCGTGCATTATCATGCATCGACTGCATATCCTGTCCGGTATACCCTGCGTAAGGTACCACATGGTCTGCGAGGATTTCTGTAATGTAGCGATGAGAAGTCAATCCACGTGTACGGCCCGTCGGTTCGATGAAAACTAACGCTGTATGTGCGGTTAACAAGATGCCGCCCCAGACCTTTACAAATCCTCCTCGATAAGCAACAGTTCCTCGGTGCAACACTGAGAATAACATTCTCCAAGGTGACGATATACACTCTGACGTCGATCACTTTCATGTAGGCTTACCCTGGTCTCATCAGTGAAGAGTAAATTACCCCACTGCTAGCACTTAGTGACGTTGAGACAAGGAGACAACATATCCTGAGGTACTTGAGGAGTAGAGAGGTATTCCACGACTATCAGGACAATCCCAGAGCCCGGAAGATGGTCAAGATCCCTACCAGCACTTACTGGAATACTTCCTTCCTTCGAGTATGTTTGCTCTTGCGAATCTCCACTCGAGCCGGCCAATAAAGGCAAAAATGAGGTGGGAACTTTGTTCCTCGTCAGTGTTCACTCCAGCCGGCCAATAAAGGCAAGCCAGAAGTGAGGTCGCTACTGCCCAACAGCTCGCCACATGCTGCCCTGCGGGTTTTTGTATCTCTCTTGGTCTGGCTCCTCATCCCAGACCCGTTCCGGCAAAGTAAAGTCAACCGACACAGACCTAGAGTTCGGAGCGCGTAAGTCCGACCACGACGTCAACGTAGAGATACGGCGATGGGGTTATTATTATTATTAGATTGAAAAACAGGTAAAAACAATAATAACATGACTTTGATTAAAGTAGTTTTAATGTTTTTTTATTAAGACCCAGAGTAATTTCTCGCCGATATATATGTAAACCAACGCCGACAATTTTTTGAATCTTTTAATATAATAATTTACTGTAGGTAGGTATACTAGCTATACACCTACAGTAAATTATGGCCCGAGTTTTCGGTGTATGTACTACATAGAAGTAGATCCGTGCCGTTTTTAATCGTGATTAACTGATTATAAACGACTAATATTATTTTAAGTTTTAAATAAAATAATAAACTGATTTTTTAATACGTTTTATTAAATAACAAATATTAACAATTAAGTAGTAATAGTGTTTTTAATTTTATTAATGCAAAAACTTTGTTCTTAATAGTAAATGGCATTTAAAAAATAATGTATATTAACTTAATACTGCAACATTCATTATAAAAGTAGTTGAATATCTTAACAAGGCAAAGCCTATTAACGATTTTTTTTTTGAGGTAGGTAAGTATGTCTAACGGACTTCGTAATTCATTTGAAAACAATTCCCATGCAATTAAATCTAAATCAATCAAAATAATTTATTTGCGTAAATAAGGTACAGAACGTTCTTAAATATAATTGCATAGATCTCTTATTCTGCCTTTAATAATATCGGCGAGCGAGTTTTACGATACGTACCTACTTACTGAAGCGCTAAGGTAGCCCGCGAAATTAATTTTTTTTAACGATTTTTGCAATTTGCAGATCAGTGTCTATTTGTATGTTGATTAAAGTATGATTCTCGACCGTAACAAATATGTATTAACATAATTATAATCTTATGTAAAAATAGTAGAAACAGTCATTCAATAGTATACTTGGTCTTAGTGAGTTGTATTGATTGGTTATAATTCTGTAATTATACATATTTGTTACGGTCGCGTATCATATTTAAATGAACATACAACCTAATACTGACCTGCAAGTTGTAAAAAACGTAAGAAAATTTGAATTTAGCGAGCTACCCTGGCGCTTTCGCCTTAAAAAAATAATGAATTCATTCATTGAATCTTCACTTCTTTCTTTTTTTTCTAATATACGTACCTTGTCGTTTTATGACTTGCAAGTGACAGTCAACCATAGGGTGATAAAGAAATTACGAGGTCACCTACTCAACAACTACTACTTTGTACAAACAAATTAACCACATTCCACAATTCGATTTCCATCAAAGATCTGCCATTTAGCAGATCCGGCAATATCTAAATAATACTTTTATGTGTTTTGTGTCTTATGTGTCCTTTTATGTGTTTTGTGTTGTATGTGGGTGTGTGTGTGTGTGTGTGTGTGTGTACTTCCTTGGGGAAGGAAAATTGTGACTTTTTATTGATCATTATATTTTCTCTTCAATCAAAAATGGTAGGTTTCTTCCAAGCGGTGAGGTCCACATAGGGAATCGCGTTATAATCGTCACACCGGAACTTGGGATTGTGTGCGGACTCCACCTCGAAAGCCTTCCTCTGGACGTAGCACACAGCATCAGTGTTGTCGCAGATCAGGCGAGCCATCGACGCTTTCTTTATTTCTTTTAGTTGGTCTGGAAGGAAAATATAATTTAACGTAAGGTGCACTGGGGTAATTCCAAAAAAGGGTATATTCCGAAAATCCATAAAATTCTCTTCTTGGGGTAATTCCGAAATACAAAACTCATGATATTTTGTGTAAGGGGTAAATACGATTGAAAAAGAAATGTAAACCTTTGGTCAAAGTACAATAAAGTCGACGTTTAAATAATTTCGGAATAACCCCAAGATAGTTCGTAATTTCCCGTAAACCAAAAAATTATAATTCAAAAATTCAAAATGCTCTATCTAGTGAATCCAACTACATATTTATGAATCTAATATATCCATTGGTTATATCTTTTCATTAAGTTAACCGAAGTCGCTTATTAATGGCAGTAAATATGAAACTACTTTACATAACTAACCGAAATGTAGACCTCTAGACATCTCGTAAAAATTCCCGTCGGAATTACCCCAGTACACCTTACTAGTTTGTGAATTTCTAAAAAATAAATTTTTCGTATTTATTTCCTCTTTTTCACCCCCCTTAAGGGTCCATTTTCGCGAAAACCTTTAGTATAGGTATCCCTTCGTTTTAAACTACAAGTACTGTCCAAAGTTCAAGCTGCTACTTTATCTGTTTGGGCTGTGTGAGAGTCTTACAAACACCCTATTAACCCTATACTCTATAAATAATACCCTGTTCTTTTTATATACAACACGTCCCGGAATTAACGCACACCACTGACACCACCAAACATCCCAATTAGAATATTATTTTATAATCTGAATTTTTACTATTATGTATTTATTAAATTACTTGTACTGATTGTGGGAGAAAATAGTGGTCACATTACAAATCTACGCACGCAAGATTGAGACATAGATTAGAATACAAACTTTCTTAAAAATACGGGAATTGCCCTCTGGTAAGCAATTGCTGACTTGCCTGCCATACAAAAAAAAATTACACACCACTCGTAAAAGAATGCGGCATCTCTCCGTTATCATAGAAGAACCGGTCCCCTATCCTGGTCCTGTAGAACTGCTCGGCCACGATGCACTGGAACGTGTGACCCAGGATGGAGCCATACACGTCACGCTCCATGGCACCTCCCACGAACAGGTCTATGTCATCCACGCATTCGTACAGGTATTGGAGAGCATTTATACGCTGGAATGTAAGAAAAAAAGGGTATTTTTGAAAAGGAGGCTTGTCTCATCTCCTGTCGCATGTTGTAGCGGTTTTTGGTTTTTGCTTCCAGTCTGATAAATGTCATATATAATATCTGCATCTATACCGAAAGACGTCTACCTACTACTGGATATAGGCTTTCCCTAAGTATCGCCACAATCTAATAATATTGTGATTGGAAGACGAGACTATTTTTATTTTTGCTTCAATTCTATTTAGCAGTGGTGGCCCAGTGGTACCGGCCCCGACTTACGAGTTGTAGGTCGTGGGTTCGAACCCAGGCAGGCGCTTTGTGTAAATAATTTCATCACCACTGCTTTCAAAACGGTAAAGGAAAACATCGTGTGGAAACATCATTTGTCCTAGAACCAAAAATTCGAGAACATGTGACGTCTACCAATCCGCACTGAGGCCGCGTGGTGGATTACGGCCCACTCCCTGTCGAAGAGAGTAGGCTTGTGTCCCAGCAGTGGGAACATTATAAGCTGATTGTGCTTGTGCTTTCTAGTCTCAAGTCTGCTCTGTTGAAGTAAAAAACTTTAAACGATTTTTTAATACGCATACAAAAAGGTTCATTCTTCTTCTTAGCGTGTTGATGGCAACCTAAATAGGGTCGCCCCAGAATTTAGCTACGAGTTTGGCACCTTCAGTAGCGTCCATGAGCTCCTGTAACGTGCAGACAACAGGACACGCTGGACATGAGAAGGTTAAGGGCGCGCCGAGCGTTTGCCTTTGTCTCTGTCTTTTTCTTTACGCGTAAAGAGTAAAGAAAATAACCACACTTTAGCACATTTTTAATGTTTTTCTTTGTTATTTTCATCATATTGCTCATAAACAAAAAACGATCGTGTATCGTGTGCTCTAGTCATCTATGAGCTTTATTTTAGTAAATGAATCATAATATCAAATTACTTTTATATTAAAAAGTATGTAAATAAATAGAGAAAAAAATTACTCGAAAACTTTTCGAATTTATTCTATCGAGTCAACTTCATCAAATCGTGTTTCTATCGTGTATACTTCCTAGTATACATCCCCAATATTTCCATAGATTTTAATTTAATCGTTTACTACTTCAAACAAGTGTTATAAAAACGTGTTTGTGTGTAAGTATAAAAATCTCGTTGCGCCGTTAATCAGTGACAGCATAATAAGTGCACATCTCTTGACTTACATCTTGTGGTATCTCATTTGCCAAATCTTGAAAACTTCTTGCTCTCTGAAGACCGCAAATCTCCCTGAAAGATTTAAAACAGAATGTTTGAGTATTTATCTTCTTATTTATCTGAACTCGTCACCGATGTTTTGATTCAAAGCTCGCTTAGCTGGGCCATTTTACCTATAATCATTATAAGAAGCGATCCCGTGGTCCCTGCCTCTTTGTATGTCCATGGCTATGAGGTCCATGCCCCATTGGTTGTGTGACTTGAACAGCAGGTTGGTGATCTCGCTGGTACAGAATGGGTCTGATTCTCCTTCGTTCTGCGCTATTATACCGCGGACAACGTCGTCGAAAGAGTCTGGATTTGATTCCAGCAGGCTCGGGTTGAAGTAATGGTCGCTTAATCTGGAAATTGCATAGATTGGGATATCTAAATGTCTATATGTATACTAATAATAAAGCTGAAGAGTTTGTTTGTTTGTTTGAACGCGCTAATCACTGGAACTACCAGTCGGATATGTAAAAATATTCCTGCACTAGCTTTTGCCCGCGGCTTCGCCCGCGTGGAGGTTGGAAATTATACCTAGAGCCTGCCTAAAATCGCCGTCTAGCTGTACCACCATTATATTCCGTGATACTTTGTTTGCTCTTGATATCTTCGATAGTTCGATTTAGTGCTTGAATTACACTTTTGTAGGACATCGTACATTCATTCCAAACCAACAATTTACATTGCTGCAGCAATCGACCCCGCTTGATGTTTTTACTAATGTTACAAACTGGCATTTCATCATGAGCTAAGTTTAATGGCTGTTCAAGTACCGAATGTGCCGTTCGGCCATCGTTTAGCTACGAGGGCGGTTATTCCAGAGGAGGCTACTGCAACAGCAACTATCTTTTCAGATTTGAGATCCTTTATAAGGCAAAGGGAATATTCTTACCACCATATTTTACAAAGAAGGTATTCTATGGTTTTACAGAGGCTATTTGAAGACTTATCAATCACTGGCTAAATAATAAAAAATGTTTAAAAAAAAAGTTTTACTACCAATAATAGGTACCTACTTATAACCTATGACTATTTGCCATTGTTGTCCGATTGCTAAATCGTTATGACTGATAAAATCAGATTTAAAAGAAAAGTTTATCAATACCTCCCAGCACTCAAAAAAAAAATAACAAACAAATAACCTTCACGGCTTACGATTTTTGTACAATATTATGAAAATTAAAAAAAAGAACTGATTTTTATGATTACTTAATGTGTAACTTAAAAATAATATAAATTATTTTAATATTATCAACATTTATTTATTTATTCAAATAAATAAATTATCAACATCAATTTGAAATACCTACTCTAGCGCCGCCTTTGACCGATTAGCCCGATTTTAATGAAACAAAGACTAAGTGTTACCTCACGATACGGACTGTAACAATATTTCCAATCTTAAATCTCAGAAAAAAGATATACTTAGGTACACAAAATTTTCAATATTACCTACTTACATGTGAATTTTATCATCATCTCCTATTTTACCCCCTTTAAGGGGTGATTTTACAAAAACGCTGAAACATGCAACTCTTTATTTCTTACCAAAAGCTTTTTTAAAAATCCCTAACTTCAGAAATCATGGGTTTCCCGTACAAACTTTCATCTCCTATATCACCCCCTGTACGATTATTTTTAAGAAAAAATATAGCCTATGTCCGTCCCCGGGATGCCATCTATCTCCTTAGCAAATATCGAAATCCGTTCAGCGGTTTAGGCGTGAAAAGGTAACATACAGACAGACAGACAGTTACTTCCGAATTTATAATATTATAGTATATGGATTTGATAGCCCAATTCTTGAGGAAGGTTATAGGCTAACATTAACATCACGCTACGACCCTTAGGAGCCGAGCAAAAAGAAAAAAATCAGAAAGAACGCTAAGCGAAAACGAAGTAATGGCGCGGGCAGGCGACGCGATGCGACAGAGGGTGGGTTGAGGGAACAAGAAAATTCACGCGGACAAATTCACTGCTACACAAGCTGACAGAAACTACATAGTTTAGATACCTATATAAAAAAAAAACTGTTCAAAGTATTCCCATCAATACTGTGCATCAAAAAGAAATGCATAAGCATAAGCTTAATCAGCCTATAATGTTCCCATTGCTGGGACACAGACCTCCTGTCTTCGAGAGGGAGTGGCCTGGAATCTAGCACGCCGACCTAAATACTACCTGCCTTAAATACTTATGGGGGCTACCCCCATAAGTATTTAAAGCAACCTCATTTCTTGACTGCCTCGTTGGTCTAGTGGTTGCATGCGCTACTGCTGAGCATGAGGTCCTGGGTTCGATTCCCAGGGCGGGCAGTGTTATTAGATATTTCTATCTGGAATTTCTCAGTAGCAGCCCGGAGTCTGGATTTGTGCCCGGTTGATGGCAATAGGCTCGCCCCCTATTGTATACATGGGACTTAAACATAACTGGCGAAATGTAGGTGTATTATTATAAGTACACCTCTGCCTAACCCTTCGGGGAAACAAGGCGTGATGTTATGTCATTTCTTAACGAAACTAACATTTATCTTTTTATGGACAAACTTGTTAAAAAATAAAGTCCTTATGATCGAACGTACAGTTGATAGTTAGCTACTAGTAGTTTGTTGTCTGTCTCAATAATTAGCCGATTAAAAGATGGCTGAAATAGAAGAATGTTTACCCCCCCCCCCCACACATTATTTTCACTTTTTTATTTTGTTATTTGTATTTAGTGTTTCACGCGAAGGTTCACCATCGAGTCGTTCGTTTATGTATGCGTTCGCTGTGGCCGAAATCGACCAGGATCATATATATATATATATATAAATGTAAGTGCTTGTTCACGTATAACACGCGGGCGCGGGGGCGGCGGCGGGTGCGGTTGTCTGGGCGAGCTCGTGTTCACATCACATTGGCCGCCAGGCGTTTGCGCGAGTGTGACGTGTTGTCAGAGGTTGAAAACATGGACAAAGACCTTTTATTTTTAATCGAAAATTCTTACCAAAAATTTCCTTCTCCATACATAATCATATGATTATGGTGTTTGCTTTGCCATACGGGGTTCTAGCCTGAACAGCACTGATAAACTCTTCTGTATTGAACGACCTGATAAAAATGTGCTATCGTTTGCAGCGATAAGTTCAAACTAGTTGAACTTATCTGAAATCGCGAGTGAATCGCGCGCTCCGCCGCGAGCGCGCCGCACGCGCCTGTCGCTAGCTTGCCCGCTACTTCCACCGCACCTGAGTTTTGTACGTGATCACTTGCATATTAAGCAATGTGTTTGATATTTCGTGACCGCGCCCGCGAGTTAACCGATTCGTTGCGGATGGCACGTTTCAGTGCCATCACTTTTTTTTGCGTGAGGCGTTAGGCACGGATGTGTGTCATTTTAAAATCGATGGTAACTCCTTCAATTAAGTTAAGGAAGTTTTTACTCAGAACCAAACTATCTTCATTTTTCACGTATATTAAGCTCGTAGCCTTCGTTTCTGGATATTGTAAGATTTTTTTTTAAACAGGAGTAACCAACCTTTTTGAAAGTTGAAAGTCGATTCGTTGCAGATGGCAAGTTTCAGTGCCATCACTTTCTTTTGCGTGTGGCGTTAGGCACGGATGTGTGTCATTTTAAATCGATGGTAAGGAACTCCTTCGCTTAAGTTATGGTTTTTACCCAGAACCAAATTATCTTAATTTTTCACGTATATTCAGCTCGTTTCTAGATATTGTAAGATTTTTTTTTGTTTTTAACACGCTTTTATTAGCTTCACTTGTAACTAACTATGTATGTAAGAAAATCTTGGAATCTTAAGTTGACCCACTTCCCGGTCTTCGATTAGGATGTTTTGCACACGCTCTGAGTTCTGATGACAATACATGACTAGCTAAGAAACGTCATTATAAATCCAATATGGCGGCTTCCCCAAGATGGCGGACTGGCTGTTTGAAATCCACCTTCATGATATGGGTATCAAATGAAAGGGTTTGCTGTCAGAAATACGAAAAAAAATATTCACGGGACTTAAATCTAATATTTTTAGACCTCAATAATCAATCAAATCATTAGAAAATGCGAAAAGGTTTAGCACAACTGTAATAAAAAAGTCACTTACCCTCCATTTCCAGAAATACACTTATTTTGCCACTTTTAACCACTTATAACAATGTGCCTGGCCGTTCACGTTAGATTTCGAATGTAAACTAAAAGTATTCAAGGTTTGAACATGTAAAAAATGGTCAAAATACTGTTTTCTTTCCCGCATGGCTGAAGGCACAGATGCGTGTCATCTAATCGTATGGCGTTGGGCACTGAACAGTGTCACGTTATTTTTGTTCGACGCCACAGTTAGAAGTTAGCGAAATTAGAGATCGCAACGAATCGGTTAAGGTGAACAAGCACTACGGTATTTATGGTCGTGACTGTACTTGCGTACGAAGAAATTACGTTACATATAGAACGTCCGTTTTACAGGATCCTTTTTAACGGATTCGTCGCTACTGGAGGTAATATTCACACAGCATTTACAGGACCGAGTTTAACGGATCCGATGCTACTGGAAGTAATATTCACACAGCATTTACAGGACTGATTATGCCGACCGAACTGGTCTACTAACAACACAATTTATCAAAACTTCTTGATCAATGTATTTTTCAAACCCCTTGATTGCCATGATTAGGAGCGCACTTGGAGACAGTGTACTCTAGTGAATGAAACCGGCAAATGGCGCCTGTGTGCAGCACACCGCACCCCGCGTAGTACACCGCACCACCGCACCGGGCCAAGCCTCACGCAGTTTCGATCACTAAAAACGGATCAGTATTTCCGTTGTGTGTGGGTTTTTTTTACTGGATCCGGAATACTGTCATGTGTGTGAACTAGCTCATACAACTACATACGCCATCAAGTAACGGACCCAGTGTTGCAAAAGACTCGAGTCTTCGAGTCGTAATTTTAAAGACTCGACTCAATAATGCAAGGCTCAGTGTGCTAAAAAGGCTCGGAGTCTAGAGTCAAGCCGAGCCCGAGTCAGCCACTGAGTCTTACAAAGGACTCGAGTCTTAAAATTAACTCGAGTCTTGAAGAAAAACTCGGAGCATGAAGATGAAACTTGAAGCTCATCATTCGAAAAGACTCGAATAGGTGATTAGTTTAAATTAGTGGTTATGTAACTATGCCTACAAAAAAAAATCTGATAAGACAACATTCAAGAGCTTGTAGAGAATTTAGTTCTCTAATCTTGGAGTCCTGTTGTAATGAGTCGAGTCTTGTAATTCATCATCCGAGTCCGTTTATATAGGACTCGAAGACTCGAGTTCTTTGCAACACTAAACGGACCTGCACAACGGATGGCTATGTGTACGCGCCCTTACCTGTACAAATATGCGGCATTGTAACTGTTGGGACATGTCATGATATTATCGCTGATGATGGTGTGAAGGAACCGGAATGCGGCTGCTCCGAAGCTGTTGATCACGCCAGGGTTCACTTCGGAGTTGTAGTCGCGCGTGTACAAGGTGGACGGCGATATGCCGTAGTAACGAAGGTAGTATTCACCTGGGAACATCAATTGTTAGAGAGAGAACAAGTGCCGAAACTTATCATTCACAGAAATATCTGTAAATGATAAATTTCGGTGCACTATTTAATGTTTTTAGGCTTCCGTACCTAAAAAAGAAAAACGGAACCCATATAGGATCACTTCGTTGTCCGTCCGTCGGTCTGTCAAGACCATTTTTCTCAGGAACGCGTAGAGGTATCAAGTTGAAATTAATATCAAATACGTAGGTTTACGGTCCCTTGAAAAAATCTAGCTTCTAAATCAACACAATAAAAAAATTCGGCCAGTTATGCGACATATTTTGATAAACAGTACTCGCAAATAAATCAAGATTTATAGGGTAGGTACTTATCCCGTTGACCTAGAATCATGAGATTTGGCAAGAAGCAAGGCAGCACAAGTAAAGGAAAAAGTCCAAAAATCGTTTAATTTGTAGTTTTATCACATAATATTTTTTTGCGATTACAAACTTTTGTAGTTGTAGAATTGACCGTGACGTATATCGATGTACGAGAGAACATTTTTCAACTACAAAGTTAAGTTTATTCTTAGGATAGATTCACCCCAACTACGGAACCCTTTATTGTGCGTGGTCCGACACTCACTTGACTGATTTTTTTATGCCTGTTTTCCTCATAATACTCGGAGATCTAGGTAAGTAGGTAGTGTTGTTTTATACACTAGTTCAAATTTTATTGAGTTGAACGTGTTTCCGACATTTGTCACGGTTCAAATCTAGGCGCGCAACACGACGTATAAACTATATTTTGTAGCCCCAGGGTAAAACACAAAACAGTGGGGTTATTCCGTTGGTCCACCATAAAACAGCCACCCTAGAGTAGACACTCGGAAATCTATCCACCCCAGACGGGGTGAATAATCGGAATTCACTTTTGATTATTCTTCCGACTGTTTATCCCAAGTAAATCACTGGTGGCTCTTTTAGCTCTCAAACGGAATAAGCCAAACAGTGTTGATACCAAACAGCACTTGTATTCTCTTAATCAATATTCTGAAAGCTTGATCAGTACCCAGTATTAGTACCCTTATCCCCACCTAATAGGGGTTGGCGCAGTATATCTTTTTCTCCGATACATCTCTATAAAAAATGAAATCAATTTCGACCATGATATCAATAATATTGCCTCACCAAAGTTAGCCGGCAGCCACTCCTGGTACGTGATATGCTGTATCTCTGCGATGACGATCCTCCTTGCCTCCTGGTACAGTCTCTCGTCGCTCCACAGCGGATTCAGGTCACTCAAAATGTCTGCCACGCGGTTGTGTTCTCGCAAGAGCAACGTGTGCAGCATGGCTAGGGTCGGCGTCTGATTGATTCTTGTGTCACCTGGAATTATAGGTACATAGGGAAAAAGAAGGTTTTTGGCAGACGTGACTTTGCAAGGAAAGCTTTGAATTTAATCTTAAATAGCATTTTGAAGCCTCAGCTTACTAGTTGAGCCATTATCTCCTTGTGTTCTTGCGCAGTAGTTATTTTAAAGGGGTATCGTATGTTCAGATCGTTAGGTTTAAATGAATAATTATTGGGACGAAGTTCTTTAACGCGGCTTGCGCGAGGAGTAAACTGGCAGAAATCGTCACGTGAAAAAGCGTTCATACTTGTATGCAACTCTCTAACGAGAGAGAGAGAGAAATTGTGAATTTGGTCAAAATGTAAATCCAAGATTGGGGCTGCGAAAATTTTGGTTTTGTTTTAAATCATTATCTACGTGAGAAGTTACTTCGTTCCTAACGGGGGTCCCCCGACCGCACAAGTTTTTTTTTGTTATTCTTCACGTGAAAGAATGCAAGTTCTCAAGAACTTTTCTTAGTTTTTTTTTTGGCGAAGAAAAATTATTTTTTCTGCCCAAATAAGACGCCAACGCTACAAGATGGTTTTACTACCGCGTACCGACATTATTCAGCGACATGCACTAACAGTTTTAACAATTTTTTTTTTAACTAACAGTTTTTTTTTTCGAGAAGCTCGTGGCTAAGTAATAACAGCCGCACGGGTCGATCCATCAGGTTAAGCTACGCTTGCCGGGGTTGTCCGTGGATGGGTGACCATCTTTACATACTGAGACTCCTCCGTGCCTCGGTAAGCACGTTAAGCCGTTGGTCCCGACTGTCATTCGTAGATCTTTGACAGTCGTTACAGGTCGTCAGAAGCCCGAAAGTCTGACAACTAGTCTTACCAAGGGGTATCGTACTACCCAGTTACTGGGTTGTGGAGGTCAGAGAGGCAGTCCCTCCATTTAAAATACTGGTATTCAGCTGCATCCGGTTAGACTGGAAGCCGACCCCAACATAGTTGGGAAAAGGCTAGGCAGATTGATACACTAACAGTTTTTCTTAAATTGGTAGTTGTCCAGTTTCCGCGCAAAAAGATTTCCTTGATATTGTAGCAAATCTAAGGACCTGCGCCCACTGAATGCGGTAACTAGTCATTTATGCGCCCGGTGAGAGCTGCGAGTTGCTTTGTCGACTAATGCAAAAAAGTTTGAGAATTAGTAGAACGTAGAGTTCAAGAACGAGCGAAGAGAGCTTGGAAATTTAAGTACTGAGTTACTTTTTCGACTTATTTAAGTACTTACTTATGCAAAAAGTTTGAAGAATTAGAGAATGTAAGAGCGAGTGAAGCGAGCTCGAAAATGTTAGCACCCTGCATTTATATTTTGCATAATTAGCTGTGCCCCGCGACTTTGTTCGCATGGAAGTCGTAAGATACACAATATACTAAAATTACAGCCACATTTTAATAAAACTCCCTCGTCCCCCGACCCGCTGCGTTGCATCGACCGCCTCTTCTTTCTGACTTTTTTCTTTTTGCTCGGCGCCTAAGGGTCGTAGCATGATGTGAAATAATTTATAACCATCCTCGAGAATTGGGCTAACAAATGCAGAAAGATTTTTTCAAATCGGACTTTTTGTTCACAATTTCATAGGTTTAAATTGTTTGCGCGAAACTAATTCTTTTTTCTAAAATAAAAGTAGCCTAAGTTACTCCTTATAACACCAGCTATCTGCCAGTGAAAGTCCCGTCAAAATCAATCCCGCCGTTTAGGAGATTAGCCGAAACAAACAAACAGACAGACAGACAAAAATTTAAAAAAAAATGTGTTTTTGTTATAAGTACCGTATATAATTTCATATGCATTTAGTAAAAAGCTGTTATTTTGACATTACAAACATACACTTCAATTTTATTTATTTGTATAGATAATATACAGCATGTATCAGAAAGGTGTTGTACATATACAGACCATCAAACTGAACAACTTTCTCTATGAGACCAACATCATATCTAGATCTAATCGTGAAAAAAATATACAAGGTGGAACCGGATGATTGATATTCTTTTAAACCCGTAAAGAGAATCATGTTCTTTATCCGTATACAAGAAATTAATCAAATCCAATGAATACTTTAGCCACAGGAAATAATTTTTCTTTTTCTTATTTTTCAACATGATGTAGATGTGTCCGTAATAATAATAGATAAACATTGTAAAGTCAAGATCCTGTGCCAAGCTTTGAGTTTGTATTGTTCTCCGACTAAAGTGCCTGCGCTTACCTACCTGCGTCCCGCATCGCCGCACAGAGTGGAAAAAAATGACTTTTTTTTGTTCAAAATCTGCCTACACCACAATTTTTGACGTATCGCTGCCATTTTTTTTATACACTCCTGAGATAACACACTTTGATGTGTCACTGCCACTTTCCTTAAAAAAATACGCGTGTGTATCAATTTATATGGAAAAAAGCAAAATAAAAGCAAACTTTTTTTTGGGTCGCCATTTTGTATCCGCCATTTTGTATCCGCCATTTTGAATTTTTATAAACAGACAATAAATTCATGACCAGGAAACACATGGAAACTGAGTTTTGTTAAAATATTTTTTTTAGAAATTGTTTTTGCTTCATTTCCCGATTTTTTGAAGTTATGGTATTGACTTTTATTTAATTTATTTATTTAAGGATTATCAACGAGTTACATTACAATTATCTTATACATTAATAAATCATGTATAATAAATGCGTTATCCTGTAATGTACGCTCAATTACAGGTAACCACAGCACGGGCGGTGCGGGACGGTATGGGACAGTTGATAATTTTTCTGCGAGGTTTAACTGATACTTTATTCTATTCTATCATTAATGTTATTTGCTTGTAAGAAGAATATATACACGTCCGTCACGGTGCGTCCGACCCAGGGCAAGTCGGTAACTTAAGGTGCGGTGCAAGCTTCTCTTTTACCAACATTTTGGAATGATACGTTGGTACCACATCGGCGCTACCACAGACGAGACCCTTCCCACGGTCGGTGTGTCGTGCGAGCTGCTCCGCGTCCGTTCGCGATATCACGGACCGTGGGAAGCTAGCTTACCACGGACGATACTCTTCCCATTATGCGTCGCGGTGCGGGCTTGTCCGCGTCCGTCCGCAATATCACGCACCGTGGGAAGTTAGCTTAATGTCTAACTTCTAATGGGCATACATATTATAAGCCACTAGAACACCTACTTCTAAGAAATCACCATCTGCCCAGCGCTAGCTTTTTCCCAACTAGGTACAAAATTATATTGGGGTCGGCTTCCAGTCTAACCGGATGAAGCTGAATACCAGTATTTTACATGGAGCGACTGCATATCTATTCTACCTACTTCTAAAAACTAAAACTACTAAAGGTTTAAGATTACCAGCAAGATAGCAAGGATCCGACGAGTTCCTCAAGTCGCAGACGGCGAACTTGTCGCTGACGCTGGGCAGGAACCCTCGCAGGCAGTGCTTCCTCGACTCCTGGCGCAGGCGTCCGCCTGACCTGCTGCGTAACTTCGAGGCTAGTTTCTTGTCAGACCCGTAGATCGGAGAGCCGTCTAGGTAACTGGTCACTGTGTTCATCTTTGAAACGGCAATATAAAATCATTTCATGAGTAGGTAGGTACTGCACTCCCTTACTACATAGCAAAGGGAAAGAAGGGACGTCCCTTCTTTCACCTGCCATACTAAACAATGCGCAGTTTGGTTTCAGGGTCTGAACCCTGAACCTGAAAAAGTTATATAAAAATGAAATAATTAATTCATTTTTTTTTTTGGGGTGGTGCTGACTTTCGATAGCGAACAAAGCGATAGTATAATTCCATATAATTATACAGGTTCATGTCGATTTTCTGGTTAAACCATTCGACTTCCTGTAATGAATATAAAATGCAGACAGATTTTCTCAAAATAAAAATGCCCTTGATGAACAATGTATAAAGAAATGATTCAATAACCAGCAAGGTTGATCGATAAAGAAGCCGATAGATAGGTATGCCTACAGCAAAAATAAAGCTATTTAATAATAATTGCGTGAGTAATTTGTTATAGATTAGGTTTCTGTAAAAAGCGGCCAAGTGCGAGTCTGACTCGCACACGAGGGTTCCGTACCACAATATTATAAAGATCTAGCAAAAAACGCCCAAAAAAAACACGCGTCACCCTTTAATTTAATTTTGTAACTTTTATTTTCTGTTTATTATTTGTTGTTATAGCGGCTACAGTACACACTGTTAAAATTTCAAGTGTCTAATTAATACAGTTCAAAAGATACAGCCCTGTGACAGACGGACGGATAGCACAGGACGGGACCCTTTGGTTACGGATCCCTAAAAACCACAATTGAATGAAATTATTCCTAAAAGGAAGGGGCGACTAGACGCCCCTTCCAAAAGGTTCGTATGGAGAAGAATGGGCAAGAAACTCCACCGGTAGGTACTCTTTTAAAATGTTTTACAATATTTTGTATAAGTACATTTATTATATAATTATACGTTTCAGTAAGGGATTCAGCGAAAACGTAAAGGAACGTCGTTAATATCGAGCCTTTTCATGAAGAACATCGTAAGCGACAATTTGCACTTTTGACAGGAAAGGGTTTTTTCTTTCCTAATTAATGATGTTTTTCATTTACGATGATAATTTCTTACAACAATAAAGTCGTGTGAATTTAAAATAAAATTTAAGAGTAATTGCGACAAGATGTAAAACTGTCTAATTATTTTGTGATTTTTGGCGCTTACGATGTTTTTCCTGAAAAGGGTCGATATTACCTAAATACATGCGACATAAAACTAATCCTTGAATCAGAACAATATTTCCAGTCAATAAGTCCACGTTATCTAAAAAACCTACCGTTCGTAATATACCAACTACCTACTAGCACTTCCCGCGCGACTTCGTCCGCATGGATTTCGTACTTTAGTACCCCGTTAGGGGTAGATTTTTAACACATATAATGCCTCGTCAGCCACATATGGCTGACATTTTCCAAACCAATTGAGCCGTGTCAGCCATATATGGCAGCCACCATTATTTATTTATTTATTTCACTATTATATTATGTAAAATGTAACGAAAATAGTGAATTAAGACATTCCTCACATTCCATGGACGTATTTTACAAAAAAAAAAAATACAGTTAGTTCATTTGTTAGTACGGCATTATACAGTGTGAGTCTTTATAATGTGCACATATCGAAATGAGGGAATCTATGCTTAATTTTATCGACGGAAAAAATGTTAAAAAAAATCTAAATATTTATTTATATTTTTTATGGATTTTTAAAAAAAATTGTTTGCTTTTGTGACCCCAGTGTATACAAAACTGTGTAACTTTTAAACTAAACGATTTATCACGATGAAACAAACTCTATAATGTTTGGAAGTAATTAGGTGTCGTCATAAAATAAAAATTATGGAAAAAAAATAGCCACATTTAAAAATAAACATTTTTGTTTGGCAAAAATCTGATTTTTTTTCATTAATTTTTACAAAAATTGTAAAATTTCTCAATAACATGCCCCCATCACTTTCTTTTTTTATAACTTTAAGTTATTCTTCATTGTATTAGGAACCTAACGGTAAAAATTGCATGTTTTTAACTCAACCCCAACATTTTTTATCAAATGTCAAAGAAAGGCCCAACGCATAGCTACGCACATTGTTTAGCAGGTAGATAAACTTTTTTTTGTTAACTTTGTTGTGAATGCGCGCGGGTCGTTTCAAAGATGGCACTCCGAACGCGGAATCGTATTGTTCTCATAAGGGTGGTTTGTTTGGGATGATAATTAATGCAAAAGAGTTCAATTGAAACCCATTTATTATTAAATACAAAATTTAATGCATCAGGTTCTCAAAATGTCCACCTCGTTGTTGTAAACACAAAGCCGCGCGAATTAGAATTTGGTGTGTCGCTCTCCTTATCATTTCGGGATCATTGCGAATATCATTCGCACAGTTTATTATGCGGTCACGCAAATCGGCCTCACTGTTGATGGGGGTACTGTAGACGCGTTGCTTCATGGTCCCCCATAGGAAATAATCAAGGGGCGTCAAATCGGGTGAACGCGCAGGCCACCCTACAGGTCCTTGCCGGCCGATCCATTTGTCATGATAATTTTCGTTTAAAAATCTTCTTACATTTGTAGCGTAATGGGCAGGACATCCGTCCATCTGAAGAAACATCCTTTGACGCACAGCCAGTGGGACATCTTCCAATAACTGAGGCATATCATCTCTCAATAGACTTAAAAATCTTTCACCAGTCAACGTTCTCGGCAATATGACTGGTCCAATCAACATGTTATCGATAAGACCAGCCCAAACATTTATCGAAAATCTTACTTGGAAAGTAGATGACCGTTTCAGTTTCGGGTTTTCACCTGCGCGGCACCATCTGTGTAAATTTCGACAGTTAGTAATACCGTCTCTAGTGAATGTCGCTTCGTCCATCCATAGTATTTTTCTTGGAAAGTTTGGGTTTGCTCTGGTTTTTCTTTGAATCCATGTGGACATCACACACCTTGGACGCCAGTCTACGTCTTCATGTAGATGTTGCACCCTTTGATAGTGATAAGGATGCAATCCTTCTTTCTTTAAAATACGCCACACTGATTTTTGGGATATTCCGTGACGAAGAGCCAGTCGTCTAGTACTTATGGATGGATCAGCAAACAAATCACTTAATACTGCTTGTTCAGTAGCCGCATCAATAATTACTTGAGGTGGCTCGCGACGATCTCTACTTGATCCAAGTCCAGTGATCGACAACCTTCTGTGAACTTCCTGGAAGTTTCGGGCAGATGGCACTGGTTGCCTGTTAGGATACGCAGCTATGTAAGCCGCGCGCGCAGCTCTGGCACTTCCTTGTCCCACTCCATAATAAAAATGTATGTCGGCGATGTGTGCCGGGGAAAATTCACTTAAACGCGGCATCATGTAGCAGCGAACGAAAGTTATGAAAGTCCAGCGAACGAAAGTACCGAAACACATGTAGCAGCGGCGAATAATTCGGAGCGACTGCCAGTCTGACATCTGTCATAATTCAAGTTCCTTTGGCTGGCCCTACCTCCCCGACCTGCGCACATTCAAAAGAAAGTTTATCTACCTGCTAAACAATAGCTATGCGTTGGGCCTTTCTTTGACAGTTGATAAAAAATGTTGGGGTTGAGTTAAAAACATGCAATTTTTACCGTTAGGTTCCTAATACAATGAAAAATAACTTAAAGTTATAAAAAAAGAAGGTGATGGGGGCATGTTATTGAGAAATTTTACAATTTTTGTAAAAATTAATGAAAAAAAATCAGATTTTTGCCAAACAAAAATGTTTATTTTTAAATGTGGCTATTTTTTTTCCATAATTTTTATTTTATGACGACACCTAATTACTTCCAAACATTATAGAGTTTGTTTCATCGTGATAAATCGTTTAGTTTAAAAGTTACACAGTTTTGTATACACTGGGGTCACAAAAGCAAACAATTTTTTTTAAAAATCCATAAAAAATATAAATAAATATTTAGATTTTTTTTAACATTTTTTCCGTCGATAAAATTAAGCATAGATTCCCTCATTTCGATATGTGCACATTATAAAGACTCACACTGTATGTGTTAAAAGACCCTGCTATACGTTATGCTTTATTTTCGGTCTTCAGTATAAATATCGAGTTTCGAGTTAATCGAACCGTGCGTTAAGATTCTTCCATACAAACTTTGACACCCCTCAGTCCCCTTTAGGGGGTAGTATAGAAAAACAAAAAATGACAAACTTCATAATTTACTTAGATAAGTATTCGTTTAAAGTTTATTAACTCAAGAAATAAGGTTTTTCATACAAACAAAATCCCCCTTTTCACCTCCTTAAAGGTCGAATTTCTAAATCCCCTTCTTAGTGCTCTTCTACATTATAAAAGGAAGCCGTGTGCAAAATTTCACGTTCCTAGTCCCAGTACTTTCGGCTATGCGTTGATGAATCAGTCAGGACAAATAATTATACAGGGTGTAAGGGACAGCCCTCCACAAACTATCAGGGTGCATTCAGCTCCTTATTTTAAATCATATTCCACCGAAGATACTCTCAGGAAAATTTCCATTTTTTTATCGATTTTTCAGTTACTATTCCTGTATTTCAATGTAAAATTACATTATCTGTACGTAGCACTCAATTTACTTAAATAAAACAGCTAATATAAAAAAAATCAGCAATGGATGTTGAAATACTCGGCGGCCGAAGGCTCGCTGCGCCGCCGTACGCTACGCGCGTTTTGCCACGGTAACGATACATGGCGTGTGGGGAAATAAAACAAATCAGGTTTATTGGATTCCCTAACATTCCTGAAATAATTTCATGTACCGGTCATCTTAGTATGATATACTGAATTCACCCCATCAGTCTGCGGAGGGCGGTCCCTTACCCCCTGTATATGTAAAATTTTCTTACGTTTTTTGCAACTTGCAGGTCAGTATTAGGTTGTATATTGATTAAAATATGATTCGCGACCGTAACAAATATGTATTTACAGAATTATAATCATTAAAGTCATAAATACAACTCTCTAAGACCAAGTAATTCTATTGAATGACTATTTCATGAAATCTTAACATTTCAGGATTATACTAACTTAAGGAATTTTATTACTGATTCTAATATTATAATTCTGTAAATACACATTTGTTACGGGTGCGTATTATACTTTAATCAACATACACTCAGACACTGAGCTGCAAATTGCAAAAATCGTAAGAAAATTTGAATTTCGCGGCTACCTTAGCGCTTCCCCCTTAACGCAATATTATTTTAATCTTACTTGAGTGTGGGAAAGAGATGGTGCTAGAAGTCCTGTATAGATCCATCCCTTTCTGACACTGAAGTAACATTACAATAATATTGCTTTAAGAGGTGGTGGTTGGCCCCCAGCACAAGACTCAGTTAGCCTACGTCAATGACATGGAGAATGTTATAAGCAATTGGCCAGTCTCAGTCTATCAGTACCCGGATGACACCTGCCTTATAAAGACTTATCTCAGGCTAAACAATGAGTCAAAATGTTTTTGATATACCTATAGATAGATAGATAGATAATATTTATTTGTGACATACCTACATACAAGAAAATGCATGCTAGATGGTAACATTATTACGTACAGGCACGTTTGCCACATGATGTGACGTGCAATGTCTAAAAATATCATCAATTAAAACATTCTCTTGAAATAACAATAAATTTTGTAATTAAAGAATAATAATAATAAATTTAAAAAAAATAAACAGAACATTAACACAAAAATAAGTTATTAAGACAATACAATACAATAATCATGTCAACAATAAAAAAAGATCCAAAAATAATTAATCTATTCCATTGTAAATTAACAAACAAAAATAATAATAATCATGTGTATTGTATTTATCAAACATTGGTCAGGCAGGGACCATAGTCCTTCCATAGTTTTAGATAACCAGTCCACTTTAGCCATCCAAACCCATAGCCCAATATTTTTTTTTTGTTTCCATATCCTGCAATAATCCTACACCAACCGGGGGTTGTCCTTGGGTGCACTTGCATAGTGCGTACAGTGATAATCGTCGGTTGGTGCCTCATTTCCATTAAAAGCGTCTAACGGGCCTCTGCGAGTTGGCTTCGGCCCCTCATATTCCAACGGTCCGGGACCCCAGGGTCCCGAGAAATATCAAAGACGTAAAAAAAAATCAAATTAACTAAACATATGTTAACACAAATCTTTTCTCTAGGAACTCGTTAATGTTATAGTATGCTTTATTTACTAAATATGTCTAAGTTTTCTTTTCACATTATTAAGCTCCTTCCAACTTTTAGGCAACTTATTGTAAACAATTGGAGCCATATGCAATACACTTTTGCGCATAAGTGCAGTCCTACAGAGAGGTACACATAGTTGAGTTTGGTAACGCCTGTTCCTGGGAAATTGATCTGCTGTGCGCAGAAATAATTTAGGATTGTTCTTAACGAACACCTATATATATGGTGTTTGAAATAAATGATTTGAGTTAGAGTTTGAGTTTGAGCTGGGAGCTTGGTACCTACAATCATTCTGAATCTCAGTAATGTTTGTAAAAAGTCGAACCAGAAAGACATGACGAGCATTAGCCACTCTGCTATTTCTTATGGCTAAAGAAACTGAACTTTAATTTACCTGTTCAGCATATCCCAGACTACAGTCGTCTCTTGGCGTGGTGACACTTCGAACGAAGTTGAGACACTTAATGCCGTGGTACCGGTAGAACTGGTCGTCCTCCGGCACGGAGATAGGAATGCACTTATCGTTCTGCCACTCAGAAGGAAGGACATCCTTGCCGTTGCCTAGGCAGCATTGGATGCCGCCTTTGTCTAGAAATATGAAAATGAATGAGTTATGGAGATATCAGTCTATTAAGTTACAAGACAAAAATTTACAAACAAGCTGGGAAACGAGTTTAAATAAATAATAATAATAAATAAATCTTTATTGATACAAAAACCTTACACATTGCTTAAGACTAGGATATAACTAATATCATATTATAATATATATAGGAATAACTTGGTTAACAGGTCATACGGATAAGGTAAACCATGACTCCTAAACTAGGTCATCCTGTGACTTAGCAGTCAGTCAGTTTGAGCAACGGTTGGCGTGTTCAAAAAAATATTTGCAGCAAAACCTCCGTGATGAGTGTGATGACGGGTGTATCGCTTCATTCCCCCGGAAAACCCGCTCGCAATAGTCAATGAACAATACAGGGTGTCTGAGAAAGATGTGTCCAAAATTAAGGGTGTGGTACAGACCATCAAACTGAACCATTTTCTCCCGGGATTTTATTTTATTTATTTGGGAAAATAAACAGTTACACATTATAGTTTTCACAAAAATTGAGTTAAAGAGTGAGTAAATGTATAACCCACGACATTTTCCACATATTATAAAACCAAATTATAAAATTAGTGCGATGTGCGCTTTTAATTTGATAAGTGTAATAAAAGTACATGTGTTAATGATAAAATTAAAAAGGCATGCAATAAAAATAATAAATAAAAACAAGAAATTATAAAAATAAAGTCTAAGAGTTAAATATTATGGAGTAATATCCAAAACAGTTTGCCAAACCAAGGCCCCTTTTACTAAATCAACATCGTAATCGTGAAAAAGGAATCAGTCGTCCCATACAAAACTTCAATACCTACTCAACCACATGTATGGGACGACCGATATTTTTTTCGCGATTACGATGTTGGTCCCCGGGAGAAAGTTGTTCAGTTTGATGGTCTGTACCACACCCTTAATTTTGGCCACACCTCTCTCAGACACCCTGTATAACTTAGTATATTTGATTTATGATCTAGTTACCAGTTACTTCCATGACTTGAAACGACAGATCGTGCGTGATGAACTGCCCCCACTGCATGTTCATATTGCTAAGCACGCGGCTTCCTATTGGCTGGTCTGAAAACAGCCGTGTGGAGAGAACGCGAGGATTGGGCAGCTGGCGACCGCTCGTAGCTACCGGCATTGCGTAGATACCTGGAAATCATCACGTGAATGGTGAAGGGAAAGTGTACAATATCATGGTTGAGTCAATTCAGCACACCAATATCCATGGCATTTTGTAAGGATTATAGGTGAGAAGCGTATGAAAAAAAATTTTCATTCCTGAACAGTCACGAGACTATTCACCAATCAGCGGCAGCGGTGAGCGGGATAACTCCTACCTCTGGTCAACTCGGAACTGATTCTGATTCGAACCGACTTTCTTTCGCAATGAAATCCTATTATTTGTTTCTTTCCAGAAAATTTGGTTCACTATCATAATTTGTGACATTCTCACCATCAGCATACCGTGGCGTCGCGATCCTGGTGAAGGCCACCCCCTTCCGGCCCCATTCGGGATGCTCCTCGTTATTGCACGTGCCGTCAATATTCCGGTACTTGCTGCTGCTGCTACTGCAGCTCACCTTCACTGGCTGGCAGTACGCGGCATCCTTCAGCCGGACTCCTTGGTGCTCCAGGAACGAGATAAACGTGTTCGGAGTTGTACTGCTGGGGGAAATGAGACTGTAAACTGTGCCTTTACCGATGATTAATGACTCTTTGTATCCTTAGGTAACCCTACAAGACTAGGACATGCCGTAGGTACTTAGTTGTTGAAATATTCCGATCTTTTCGATTCTGGTCTGATCTTCTCCCTCTTTTTCGGTGGTTTTAGCTGTGTTATAGAAATCTATCAGGACGATAGACATAATCTAGATACCCGTCTTCACTAATTACAATAATTGGATTCTTTCTTATTATGTATACCTAATTTGAAAGATGATTAGAAATTTAATTAAACCTTTCTTACAGTCCGTTCAACCGATTTTGACTTCTATTGCGTTGGTGGCATGACAAAAATGGCAGCTACAGTAAACAGTTGATATTGTAACCACATTTTTGCTTTCAATGCCATCATTATCCCTACGGAATAGAAGGCAAAATCGGTTAAACGGACTGTAAAAAAGGTTTATTTAATTTTCTAATCTAATTTCAAATGGAGTATAGTCATTTTATTATCTACTACCTGTGCCCGCGACTTCGTTTGCGTGGATGTCGGAAAATAAATTCCCTATTTGAATCAAATTATGTTCACAATTTCATGGGTTTTAATTTTTTGCGCGGAACCCTAATTCTTTGTCTAAAGTAAAATTAGGTAACTCCATATAACATCAGCTATCTGCCAGTGCCAGTCCCGTCAAAATCGGTCCAGCCGTTTCGGAGATTAGCCGGAACAAACAGACAGTCAGACAGACAATATTATTATAATTTTTTTTTTTGTTATAAGTACCGTAAACTTACATCATTTAGTAAAAAGCTGTTATTTTAACATTACAAACAGACATTTGAATTTTATTTACTTGCATAGATATGGTTTTACAACATATCCCGGAATTAACGCACAACCTCTTAAGGGGTCGTTGTACCTACTCGTCATTATGAACAACTTTTACTGTAGTTCTATAGTTTTAATTATATTTACGGTTTAATACCCAGTACACATTTTCATCTGCAGCAGCTTAGTCGCGGTGAGGATCTCATGAGATGTCTCAGATGCTTTCCTGACTTCTGAAGGTAGGTCAGCGGAGAAGAAGTGCTGCATGGCTGGAGAACAATCTTCTAGATTGATGCCGTTGCTTACTAGCTCGTTGCCTCGTCGGGCCGCTGCTCGGGCCAGCTCGCGACCATTTCGGATGCACTCGGCTATTACATCGGAGGAGATCGGTCCTTCTTCTTCGTCGATGACGGCGCCCGTCATGTAAACATCGAGCTCTGTACATATTTTTTTCAAGAAAATGTTAAACAGTGTTTATTCTCAATTTTGATAATAAAGTGGGAACTGACTGTGCAAGTGTTATCTATAAACAACAAAGATACCAATGTGTTAATGAACGTGAACTATAAACTGTCTAACACTGGTTTGAGTGACGCCAATGCAAGACAAAACCCTAACTTAATAGAAACAAACATAAACAACTCTGTGTTACATTTTATACAGGATGACCGGAAGATGACGTCAAAAAAAAAAAATTTGGTCCCCCGTATCGTAGGGTATCCGAATCACCCCCATGTATGTTCAGCGACTTTTAATAGTTTTCGAGTTATGAATTTTTTTCTGAAATTTTGAGAATTTTCGACCTGACGAACTTACAAAAGTTAAAAAAGTAGAAGACTGTGGGGTTTTTTTGCAACTGAATCTTCATGAGTAGTACTTTTATGCATAAAATAATCAGCTTTGTCACTGTGATGAAAGTTATGAAAATGTTGGTCTAAAGTGAAAAATTTACGTTCGGTGAATTATGACGGAAATATAGATAAATTTTAATAGCTTTAACCAAGCAGCATTTTATTTGAGGTTTGAGGGATACTAAAAGAGGTGGAACATGCATCCTGGTAAAGTCGAGAATACAGTTCAAAGAACTATCGGAAATCGCAAAACATTATTTGAATGCCATTGAATTGACTGCCTATCGCATTATAATCATATGTGTATACAGGGTACCTAAGGCAGTCTTCACATTTTCTATGATAAACTTGACATTATTTTAAAGATAATCACGACTATGTGGAATCTTAAGAACAACAAATGAAAAAGAATAATAAAACGCTTGAATTTGAATGTTTCCTACTTAATACCATTTAAATCTTGTCTTACACCAACCAACTAGGCTACTCAGCAATACGTGTATACAACTTCGCACACAATTTATCGAACACGTCATGCACAGCTAAAGTTATAGTTCTGGCTCTATCGGATCATACGTCTCAAATATTAAAAGTACCTGTAAACAAACTTTTTTACACTACGCCTTGTAAGATTAGAAAGAGAGACCACTCGGATGAAAATCTTGAATTATTTTGCAAGCACCTTCCGAGCCTTTCATTTTCAGAGGTGTATAAACTAGATGATCCAAACAATGCTTATGATAAATTTATGGAAACATTCACCTTATTATATGATGTATCCTTTATTTTTTTTATTTTTTTATCAATTAACATCAAACCCTTAATAAAACCTTAAATGGGTGTCCCGCAGATAAAACATTGTAGTAAAAAACAACGTAAGCTACTATGGCAACATAAATTAGATCCTAAAAATACAGCTAAGAAATCAGAACTTAAAAAATAATTATAGTAAAGTCTATAAAAGATCGTTAATTTACTATACACAGACATCGGCTAATAAATCGAAAGCCATATGGCAAATACTAAATAAATATTAATATAACCGACCAGCACAAGAATAACATCTAAGTATCAAAACAGAAACAGCGACGTATTCATCTCCAAGTGACATAGCGAAAGCTTTTCATTGATGAGGTCTCGAAAACGAAATCCATTCACACTACAAGCAATAATAATAATAACAATGAGTTTTTTTTAATGTTTTTATAAAAATATTTAAAAATGTAAGATATGTGTTTATAAATGGAGTAAAGGAAGTAACAATATCTAACATTAATTCTGGAACATGTAGGACTAATTCTGATAGACATTTAAAAGCCATGTTCCTGAGCCCGGCAATCCCAAATGTGTGCGTTACCCCAGCAAAATAATGTCGAAAGTTGTCATTTAAATTTTATAGATATTTAGTTGCCCAGCTTCTGTAATTGTTGCGCACGTTTTTAAATTTGTTGCACTTATAGTTTTTTTTTTGTTATTGCACTAAAACATTTCCTGCTGGGGTAACGTTACCGCAGCCAGACATTTTCTTTTTTAATGGGAATATTGAAATAAATATTAGCTAATTAGTTGTCTAGACGAAGTAAATGTTGCAACTTATTTTGTATTTGTTCTTTCTTCGGCTGCGAAGTTATTCGAGATCCTGCTGGAGTAACGTTTGTGGTTTTGCTGGATCTCTGAAACGGTTAAGCGGATTCTTACCATGTTTTGTACATGACTTCTTCAGAATTAGTTTTAATTATTTGTTCAATAAAAATACTAAAATAATGCACCATTCAAAGGTTATTTAATTAAATATAAAAACACTTCAATAGGTCCTTGAATAAGAGCTCTCACCTTGAATAAGGATTTTTCAAATCCGACTGGTAGTGACAGAGATTAGCGCGTACAAACAGTCAATAAAAAAATAAAATGTGTAGGTAGCTAATACACTAAGCGCATTTTTCTTACTTTAAGCATTTTTATACCCGTGTAATTTCTAAACGAAAGGTCAGATTCGAATAATTTTAAAAGGAATTTACATGTACTTAATCAACCTTGATTAAGAATCTATTTATTTGGATAAGATGAAAACACCTTCGCAAATAATGCATTTTTTATAACAAATTTGATTACCGTTAAAAAAGTTATAGTGAGCCAACCTTAAAAGACAGACATATGCTGTCGCGAACTTTTTGTTAGAACATTTTAAGACGAACAATTCCGTTACTTATACATTATTTTAACGTAACTTTAACCGTTTACGCAGCGCACGCAACGAAAGGTCTCAAAAGGAATTTTGATTTTTGTTACAAATTAGTACATTTTCTGATGTTTCTATAAACATTTTCTGGTACTTAGAGACATCATATAAAGTCATTTACTATATGAACTTGTAGATAATTGAGCATTAATTAATAATCAATTAAAATCGAGAAATATAATTTTTTCACCCAACTTTACAAAACTGCGTATATCTTGGAAACTAAATGCCGAGAACTGGATCCTCTTTGTTTGGACGCTCAAATATAAAAGTTTCCTAAGTTACTCCTCGTAACATCAGCTATCTGCCAGTGTAAGTCCCGTCAAAATAGGTCCAGCTGTTTCGGAGATTAGCCGGAACAAACAGACAGACGCACAAAACATTTTTTAAATTGCTTTTTTGTTATAATGTTAGTAAAAAGTTGTTATTATGACATTACAAACAGACACTTAAATTTTATTTATTCGTACTTATATATTCTTGTGCAGCCTTTTAAGAGCGTTTACGACGTACGGCATTTCATACAACGCAACCTTTCAAGTCCTTGTTTTTTGAAATGAATGTACCGATTTTAATGAAACTTCATATTCATAAGTAAGATACATAGATCTAAAAAGTTAATTGAGAACATTTTCGAAAAATAGTGTTACAGCTAAATTCGACCGATTTTAAATTTTCCATAGAAACAAAGATTTCCAATTATCTTTTTTTAAATAAGACATTTCGAAAATGTTCTTAACCAACTTTTTAGATCTATGTATCTTGCTTATCATTATAAGTATGAAGTTTCATTAAAATCGGTTCATTCATTTAGAAAAAAACCGGCTAATTGCGCGTCGGACGTCGGACCACACACAATGAAAGGCTCCGTAGTTGGGATGAATTTATTCCCAAGAACAAACTTAAAATTGTAGTTGAAAAACATGTTCTCTCATACATTCCAACTGCAAATGTAAGTTGGTCGACTATAACTCGTAAACTTGTAAAGCCTACTTAGCTGTGACACAGATTACATGCTGTGATAGTTTTCCTTTTAACTTCGTTGTATAATTATATTGGGTTGGTAACAAAGTATTGACTCACTTTGAAAAAAAAATTCCTTCTTCTTATCGAATTGAACTAGAAAGTTCTTTGTTTAGATAAATCTAGAACATTCCAGAAGCTTTATTATTGAATAAATAAAAGGCGGCTAGAGCGCGTATTTGGCAGTTTAATCCATGACATGGACCAGCACGCTATTCGAGCTGTAATATTTTACGAGTTTAAACGTGGCTCCAGTACGAGGCAGACAAATGCGAATATCAACAACGCATTTGGAGACGGCACAGTCACACAGTCAACTGTAAGTCGATGGTTTCGTCGCTTTCGATCCAGCATACAACACTAGAGTATCGAGCCCGTTCAGGTCGACGAGTCATATTGGATGTCGACATACTGCTGGCAGAATTAAATCAAAACCCGGATGCTACTACTCGCGAGTTAGCGCAGACACTTGGCTGCAGTCACACCGCTATCGAAAAGCGACTGCATGCACTGGGATATCGGCGAGTGCTGGCAAAATGGATTCCGCATCAGTTGAGTATGGCAAACCGAGCTGCCCGAATATCGATTTGTCAATCGTTGCTCCTCCAGCCCAAACAAAAGGAGTTTCTAAGTGCTTTAGTAACAGGAGATGGGAGCTGGATACTGTATAAGAATGACAAGCGTAAAACCTACTGGTTACCACGAGGAGAAGAACCGCCAATCCAAGTCAAGGAACAAACTCATAAACGGAAGGTTTTGCTTTGTTGTTGGTGGGATGCAGGCGGTATGATTTATTATGAATTACTCCCCGAAGGACAAACTGTCAACGCCAACGTCTATGTTAATTAGCTTCGTAAGTTCGCGGCTGCTGTGAAAAAAAAAGGCGAAGAAAAGTCAACTTCCACTTGCTACACGATAATGCGCGACCTAACTTTGCTTCCGCCACACGTCAGCAATTGCAGGAGTTAGGCTGGACTACAGTTCTGCATCCACCGTATTCTCCAGACTTAGCGCCCTCCGATTATCATCTGTTTCGCTCTCTTAAAAACTTTCTGCGTGGACAGCGCTTTAGTGATCTTAGCGCATATCTCGGATTTTCTCGCAGTGGAGAATACACTGGATAACTTTTTTAAACAGCAGCCCATTGATTTCTAGGAGCAAGGCATTCAATCTATGCCAGATAGATGGAAACAAATTATAGATTTACACGGCGATTATATCGTCGAATAATAGTTTTTAATAAAAAATACAAATACACTTCTGGACACATCTATTGGCCCACCTTGTATTTTCAGTTTCGTTTGGTCCTAGCTAAAATTTTATATTAGGTCGAGCAAAAAGTTTTTATGCAGTTTTGAACCTGGCACATTCACAATTTCATTCAATAGTCTTTTTTTGAATTTCGAACACAGAATTTAAAGAAACAAAAGACAATTTGGAGCCTGTTTGTTGATATCAAACAATCGAATACTAAGAAAACTTGGTTTTATTGGTTTACTTGGATTTAATTCTTGAAAAAGTGATTGATATCTTTGGTTTTGCAACAAACATTACTTATTCTTAACATTAAGGTGAGGTTCTATCAATAATCTATGGATACTTTACCTGAAGTCGCCGCCCAAGCTGTGGCACTTATTCAGGCCGGACACAGCCAAAGAAACGTGAGTGCTCAACTTAATTTAAGCCGATCTGCGGTCCGAAATGTTTATCGGAGGTACCTAGAGACTGGCGGCTTTGTTCGTCGCCAAGGAAGGCCACGATCTCGGGTCACAACTGAAAGGCAGGATCGATTCATCGTGACGACCAGCTTGAGAAATCGTCACCTTACCTCCATTGAGATACAAAACCAACTTCGCGACTTCCACGGAGTATCTGTGAGCGCTCGAACTGTTCGGAGAAGGTTAAAAGAACGCGATATGGTACCACACAAGCCAGCTAATGGGCCCAAACTAACGCGAGCCCACCGAACAGCGCGCCTTCATTTCGCACGCAGTCATTTAAATTGGACACAGCAAGATTGGAGCCGTGTACTCTTTTCTGATGAGTCTAAAATTGTGTTACATGGCAATGATGGAAGGAAGAAGGTCTACCGACGTAAGGGAGAGCGTTTCGCACAATGCTGCTTTGAAGAGAGGGTTGCTTATGGCGGTGGCTCATGGACTGTCTGGGGCGGTATATCCGCGAGCGGCAAAACTCAACTTGAGGTTGTTACAGGACCACGGCTGCCAACATTAAATGCTGGAAGGTACATTCGTGAGTGCTTAGAACCTCATGTGATACCATACGCGGACTATGTGGGCCCAAATTTCCTTTTTATGCATGATAATGCAAGAGCCCATGCGGCCGGCATCGTCAGGGAATATCTTCGGGATGTGAACATCACAGTTATGGACTGGCCAGCCAGAAGCCCAGACATGAACCCCATTGAGCACATGTGGGACGAGCTAAAAAGACGTGTTAGGGCTCGTCAGCCAGTTGCCCAGACGATGCAGGAGTTGAAAACTGCCATAGAAGAGGAATGGGAGATGATCCCTCAAAATTTCATAGAGCGGTTGATAAACTCTATGCCTAATCGTATGAGAGCTGTGGTAGATGCCCATGGAGGCAACACGCGTTATTAAATTAAACCTTTATTTGATAAAACATGTTTTTTATTCAAAAATCAATTGCCTTTAACAAGGCGCATATCCGACTTGATAGGCGTAGCTCCATGTCGTATGGTATTCTGAATTCAAATTTAAAACAATACGATCGAAAAAGATGGTAAAATGTATCAGGTTTAAAACTGCATCAACAGTTTTTGTTCAATCTAGCAATCATATTTCGGTAGGGGCCATCGAAACCTAAACTCTAAGGTGGGCCAATAGATGTGTCCAGAAGTGTATTAATATTTGTTTCATTCGAAAGTGAGTCAGTATTTAGTTGCCAACCCAATACTACTACCGTGAATTTTTTCACATATCGCACATGACAACATGTACCGTCATAACTCAAAAAATGGCCGAATTGAGTTAAGATTACCTACGGATCAAGTAATTTTTAATTTACATACTGACAAGACACTCATACAAAAAAGTCAATTTTTGTAAGAGTTATGAACATTTACGTAACTTCAGTAGTTTTGGTTCTATGATTTTTTGAACTTTCAAATCACTTTTACTCGAAATGTCTAATTTTGAGTTATGACTGTACATGTTGTCATGTGCGATATCTAAAACTAACCGTTTAGCTGGCAGGGGGCGGGACACTTGACTAACAAAAATTAGGACTTTAAAGCTTATTATTTCAGAAACGGATCCCTTAATCGAAAATTGTTTTCATTGACCCGCAATATTTTTGAAACGCCTATCCAACACCACCCCACACCATGACGACGGCGAAAAAAATAACACGAGAAAAAAACATCCCCACTTTACGTTACTGGAGGTACCCTAAAAAAATTTTTTTTCATGATTTTTTTTACCACTATCAGCGTGATTAATATGAATATCCATACCAAATTATAGCTTTCTAGTACTAAGAGTCTCTGAGCTAAGCTGCGGACGGACGGACATGGCGAAACTATAAGGGTTCCTTGTTGACTACGGAACCCTAAAAAACAAGGACTTGAAAGTTTGTATGAAATGCCGTACGTCGGCGTCGTAAACGCTCTTAAAAGGCTGAAGTACTTTTACTTTTAACTTAACTAAAAACCTTTTTAAATTCATAAAGTTACGGTTACCACGGCCTGTAACTTTATAAATTTAAAAAGTTTTTAGTTTATTACTAAACCTAACACTTTTCCCTAGGATTTAAATTATTCAAAGATGTTATAGGTAGTAACGTACCTTACTAATACAAACCAAAGTTTCTAGAAGTTTATCGATTGTAAAATTCTTCGAACGTCAATGTGTCTATTAGCAAATCAATATCGATGAGTGGCAACATAATTAGTAGGTACCCCGGGACTACGGAGGAGTAATTGTTTGATATTGCAGTCATGGATACCGCGTATGATACAAATGCAGCAGCTAAATTGACACTAAAATAAACCCGCGGGCTAATTGCGTAACACATTATCAATCGAAATCGGTTTCATTTTGACAGTTCAACAATATTCATTGCGTTATTTACGTGTCGTGCAGACAAATTTTTCGAACTTATGAAGCAATGGATTAACAATTTGCTTCAAAATGATTCAGATTCCGATTGATTGTGTGTTACGCAATTAGGGTGCCGTTTCTTTAGAAAAAAAAGTTTAGGTAAATACAGATGGTTTGAAATATTATTATGTGTTTCTATCTAGCTGGCCCACCTGAGCACGGCAACGAAACCGATGTAGACTGTTAGCTTATTGAATGTGCTCGTCTAATCGAACGGAAATATTCAATGTGCCTCCGCCACTGAGACAGAAATGGCATTTAATTGCGGTTTCTATCCAGCGGGGCCCTTCGTTATTCTATTGCTTAGAGACTTGAAAATTTTATTGGAGATGCTCCTTCCAATGTGCTTTTCATATTATTCATTTATTTTCAAAAACCTTGGATAAACCAGCAAAAATTACATTCGTAAGCTTTTTCTATTCAGCAGCCCCACTGGATAGAATAAACTTTTCATGCAATTCACTTTGAATAATAATTTGTTACATAATTAGCTTACCATCAGCCAGTTGATGCTAACTTTAGGACACAGGCCTGGCCGGTGTGTTAACCTTTTAACCGCCCGACTTCATATCAGTTGTCGTGCCCCCAGCGCCGGGCAACTTGAATCATTACGATATTTTGTCGTAAATATACGACCCTGGCGAAATGGACACGAAAATATTTGTCGGATTAATCCGTCGTAGGCGGTTAAAGGGTTAACTGAAACTCACAATTTCACGGAACTCACGCGTAGTTAGGTATGTACCTTAATCTTTCTCCAATAAGTTTATTATTCAAAAAATATCTATGGAAAAAACTTACGAATGTAACTTACATAACATCACGCCTTGTTTTCCCGAAGGGTTGGGTAGAGGTGTACCTACAATACACCCACATTTCGCCAGTTATGTTTAAGTTCCATGTAATAGGGGGAGAGCCTATTGCCATCTACCGGGCAGCGTATTTCCATTTCCGTGTACATTAGGAGGCAGTAGGGAGGTTTACTGCCTTGAAACACGCACGGGTTTGTCGCGCTAACTGCCTTTACAAAATCGTGTTCAATTCAAGGCACACGTCCTCCAATCGCGCACGGGTTCGCAACACCAACTGTTCTTCTAAACACGTGTTCAATTTAGGGGGTTATTGTAAACTCACCACAACGAAAATTCGCCACATTTAAAAATATTGGTTAACTTGCCACAGTGACAAAATAATTCACAACAGGGATAGTAAACTCGTCACAGGTACGTCAAACTTGTTTTGAATGTACCGACAGCAAAACGAGATTTATTTTTATTCATAATAATCAGTATTATATACATTAATTTTTCGATAGGTTAGGTTAGGTTAGAACTGTCTACTACGCGCGAGCCGAGCGAGCGAAGCGAGCGGTGCCGCGGCAGCGGCCGGCGAGCGCTGCCTCGAAATTGGTCGCGAAATTTTTCTAAGTATTTTTTAAGTTCCATGCATCGCCTTGAACACGTGTTTGGAAGAACAGATGGCGTTGCAAATCCGTGCGCGATTGGAGGACACGTGCCTTGAATTGAACACGATTTTGTAAAGGCAGTTAGTGCGACAAACCCGTGCGTGTTTCAAGGCAGTACTGCCTCCTAATGTACACGGAAATGGAAATACGCTACCGGGCACAAATCTAGACTCCGGGCTGCTACTGAGAAATTCCAGATAGAAAAACCCAGATAACACTGCCCGACCTGGGAATCGAACCCAGGACCTCATGCTCAGCAGTAGCGCTCGCGACCACTAGACCAACAAGGCAGTTAACGAATGTAATTTCTACTATAATATCCGAGGTTTTTGAAAATAAATGAATAATATGAAAAGCGCATTGGAAGGAGTATCTCCAATAAAATTTTCAAATCTCTAAGCAATAGAATAACGAAGGGCCCCGCTGGATAGAAACCGCAATTAAATGCCATTTCTGTCTCAGTGGCGGAGGCACATTGAATATTTCCGTTCGATTAGACGAGCACATTCAATAAGCTAACAGTCTACATCGGTTTCGTTGCCGTGCTCAGGTGGGCCAGCTAGATAGAAACACATAATAATATTTGATAGCATTTTTGTCGTCCTTTTAATTTCTGAACGGATTTTGCATTTAAAGTCCGTTCCGACTTGCAAAGTTATAGATTACAATCATATTTTGGCTTTCAAAAAACGCACAAGGATTGTTAGGGCAAGATTCACAGATCGCAGTTTACTGTACTAAGTAAGCGTTCCATACGAATATAAACCATAGATGTATGCGACTAATGTTCATAGGTATTCGTATATTATACTATATGAACCATATTCGTAAATTATGCTACGTTTACCTAGCAAAGTCAAATTGCGGTTTGTGATCCTACCCTTACTTAAGCTGCAAAGACTTACCCAAAGAATGTTTATTAGGCTTAAATAAATCTTCTAATAGAGACTTAGTATTAGCCAGGATAGGTGAGACAGAAAAGAGGTCATCCATCAAGAAGTCCAAATCCCAGTCAGAGAAACAACATCCACTGGCATTTAATATTATGCACATAAATACAGACGCACGCAACACACTTCTATGTTCACGAAATATTGTCATCATTGTCATCACTTTTACGAATGCAAATAGGATTAGTAATGGTAATTCTGTTACCATGAAACTATTTCATTAAAAAAAAAATCATTTGTTTTGAAATTAGAACGGTTACCGCTCTTTTAGGGCCAGTTATCTTGTACCATTAAATAATTAGGATACAAATAGGTCTGTCAGTACAGTCAAGCACAAAGTGCTAGTCCTTTTTGTCGAAAGTTAGAATTAAAACTAAATTATTATAAAATTAGTAAATTGCGATTTAAAAACCATCTAATCATGTCACGTACATTACGTTAATTTTGAGTAGATGTATTACAGTTTGGAAGGATAAAGCATGTATTGTGTGTTGTGTTACGCTGTTTTCACAATTATCTTTAGGTATTCGTTGCATGATTCATCGCATTACCTAATTTATGTCATATTATTGATTCTTATCAAATTATTGGAAAGAAATGTTTTTTTTTTGTTGTTCTTATTAGCAATGCTTTTAGACCTAAAATAGCAATAAATTGTTATCTTTGTCCTTATTTAGGCACAGGAGAGTTTTTCAAGTGAACCGTTGCGGTACCAACATTTCCATTACTTTCCTATTTCGTAGTTAATGTAGGAATAAACACAGAAAGTTTTTTTACAAGATAACACTTGTGAGTTTGTATGGAGGGGGTAATTATAAATAAAAAGACCAACTTAAACAAAACTTTTTTTTATTAAAAATATTTATTATTCTTAATGGCACGGTTTCATACTAATTAGGTAGTAAAGTCGTGAGGTAACTTAAAATAAAATACGTTTGTATCCTTATTTAGTACTAAATTGTAGACAAGAGTAGGTAATAATTCTTGTAGAAAGCTAGTAAAATTAACAAATGAATACACATATTGAAAAGATTAATAAAACAATAAGTATCTAATACTTGCAAAGCATTGTCAATCCTGCTAGAAACCATTGAGTTATTATTACAATATAACTCAATGCCAGAAACTGAACAAATAGCAGTGTTACTAGAAATGCCTATTTTAGTAATTTTGATCCACTGCTAACTTCCATAATGGTAAGTATTATTATACTGGGGACACTCGACAAACGTGCAGTCCACATTTTATTCTCAGGAAAAAATGTCTTAGGACAATATAAGTATAACATACATGGTACCTAATCGTTAAGAAAAAATTTCAGAACGGAGGGTTTCCCAACACTGACTGACTGGCAGGTATACTTGAATTATGTTTATTTGTTAAAAATAATAATCAATATTTTAATTTCAAATCTGATTCTAAGAAAAAACATTCGCAAACAATATAAATATGACATAAATTTAACTGTTATTTATTAATAATATGATTTATTATAAAAGTACTGTAACTGCTATTCGTGTATACAACACTGCCAGCTATTAAGCAATTAAATGGAATATGTTTAAAACATAATTTAAAATAAAAATGTTAATTGATAATGTATGGACGCCAGCACATCAAGCTACCCGAAACTGTCAAATTTTCCCAATTAACCTTGAACCTAATACTTTAGCAATAAAGTCGAAAATCTATTAAAGAAATTTGACAGATTGTAGTAGCTTGATGTGCTGGCGTCTGTACCTATTTTATAATCTGCACGAGTTTTTTGAGAAAAATAATATTCGTATGTAACTTGTTTGTAATCTGTTTATAATTTATTTGCCTTGTAATACTATTGTATATCCGACATGGTGAGCCTAAAAAAATGTACGTTTAAAATAAGAACTGATGTACACAGTTATGCAATAAATATAACAATAATTAATTATTGCAATTAAATATTTACTGCCATTACTATGTGACCTTTAAAAGCCGCGAAATATTTAACTCATAGGCAAATGTGCCTTTAATGAAAGGCACTGGGCATTTACTTAACAAATATTTTTACATATTTATCACCAATTCATCACAGACTAAAAATAGGCCGGTTTTCTTCGTATAACTACATAAACAATTAAAAAGCCATTGTGACTCGCGTAGATCCGCGTTTCCGGCCGCCCACTGTTTACAGCGCTAGCAGTGCTAGCACGAACATCATGCAAACTGTTTATGTGTCACCAGTCGCGACTATAGCGCCAAGTTAGCGTTTATGTGTCACCAGTCGCGACTATAGCGCCAAGTTAGCGTTTATGTGTCACCAGTCGCGACTATAGCGCCAAGTTAGCGTTTATGTGTCACCAGTCGCGACTAGTAACGCCAAGCTAGCGTTTTTAGTACCTACTTAACAAGAAAACGTTAAATGTATGGAAATAGCTAGTGATAAACAAGTAACGTTGAGGTATATTCGTGCTAGGAACATTGCCTAAAATGCTTAACAAAATGCTTTTATTTAATCCGTAAATAGGTAACTTTCCTTACATTAGGTACTTAATAAGGTAATAATTTGTGCTCTTAATGTGTTGTTACCTTAGGTACCTATATACGAGTACTAAATGCAGAATTAATATCTAATGATGACACTTGAGTTATTGTGGGTGACACCCAAAAATAATTAAGGAAATACTTGGTAAAATTTTAATCGTTTTAAACCTCTTAATGGGTTATTGTACTCATAATTATGAACAACTTTTACTATGGGACCAAACCTGAAAAAGCGAAAATAAAAATCAGCTGTTCAGTACATTTATCTACATCAAACTTATCAAAATGTAGGGAACAGCTGATTTTTTTTCGCGATTTTGGGTTTGGTCCCATAGTAAAAGTTGTTCATAATGATGAGTACAATGACCCCTAAGGGGGTTAAAACGATTACAATTTTACCCTATACAATGTGGATCTGGACGTACGACATTAAATTAAAACGAGCACAGTACTAGTCCATCGAAACATTTTAAAACACGAAGATTAGTAATTAATGGAAAATTAAACAGTTGCCGTTTTAAAAGAAAATTAATAGCAGAGTCAACTGCATAAAGGTAAACACGCTTTATCTACGAAAAGTCACTGACCAACGGTGCGGTGCGGGGTGCGGGGCGCGGCGGCGGCAATGTTTACCTATTATTACGGACTCAGATCTACATCATGTTGAAAAATAAGAAAATGAAAAATAATTTCCTGTGGCTAAAGTATCATTGGATTAGATTTTTTTTTGTATACGGGTAAAGAACATGATCCTCTTTACGTGGTTTAAAGGAATGTCAATAATCCTGTTCCACCTTGTATAGTTAGGTACCTACCTAGATGACATGAGAAACACTCCGATAACCGGCTGGTAAAGTCGAAATAAAAAAAGAGGGTGTGTGATAGAAGTGAAAACATACGACTGGAGTCGGGTATACGTGATTCAGCGCCGAGTAACTATACGCGATTCAGTGTCACCGACCGACTGGAGCCGAGTATACCCGATTCAGCGTCACCGACCCGAGCGTGACGGTTCAGATTCGTTCACTGTTCAGAAAGAGCGTAAAGTGCGCCTGAAGAAGTTTCCATTTTGAAAACTTCTACCTAATTTCTATAACAAAAATTAATATTAAGGGGGAAGCGCCAAGGTAGCCCGCGAAATTCAAATTTTCTTACGATTTTTGTAATTTGCAGCTCAGTGTCTGGGTGTATGTTGATTAAATTATGATTCGCGACCGTAACAAATATGTATTTACAGAATTATAATCATTAGAATCAGTAATACAACTCCTTAAAGTTAGTATAATCCTGAAATGTCAATATTTCATGAAATAGTTATTCAACAGAATTAGTTGGTCTTAGAGAGTTGTATTGATGACTTTAATGATTATAATTCTGTAAATACATATTTGTTACGGCCGCGAATCATATTTTAGCCAACATAAAACCTAATACCGACCTGCAAATTGCAAAAAACGTAACAAAATTTGAATTTCACGGGCTACCCTGGTGCTTTCACCTTAAGTAAACGCCTACATGCTTAGGGGTTTAATTACTTACCTGTTTAATATTTTTTTAAATAAATAAATATCACACACAACCTTTCTTTGGCTACAGTCGGGTGGGTACCAAACAAGAGAAGGTCGCCGGGCTATATTTATGTTCGTGACTGTACCTTGAAACATCATCCGGCGCACCCCAAAGCACGTGCATTCTCACAATATAAATACCTACGTTAACTAGACTGTACTTCGTTTTAGAAAGTACCTATTTAAATATCTAGTGTTTTTACTTTTGAAATCTGACCCAGTTTGTGAGGTCAACCGAATCTTAACATTGAAATACTAACAAGTTCACAATCATAATAATATATAGACTATTACTGACATTAAATCTACGGTGAACAACATAGATGTACTTTAAATACTAGCGTATGAACATTATGTGAATTGGCCATGTCAAATTATTTTAATTTTGTCAAATTGAAATAAAGCTAGCCCACACCAATGCACCGCGGCTATTACGATTTAGTGCGACTAACAAGAGCTCGTAAAACAATCCAAACTTAAAAAAAAGTATCTACAAGCCTAAAATAATACAGGTACGCAAAATGTATCTTAAATTATCAAAAAAATATATTAAAAGGCATGGCCAAATTAACTAAGAAAATTGGAAAAAGCCCATGATCTACCAATGACGGTACTAAAATTGGAAAAAGCTGAACTGCAATAATTAAATCTGATTTTTGTAATATTATGTGATTTAAAACTGCACATCTTAAAATATGTAACAAACAATTATTTACCTTCACGCCCTCATAATAGAGGTATACATACAATAGTACGCCCATGATCCACCAATGACGGTATTTTCATTAAAACAATTAGACTTTGGCAGAGTATCAACAATTAAACTCAGTACCTACCTATAAGTTATATAAGTTATTATTACCAGTGTAAGCTAAAACCTAACTTTTTAACGTGCACAAACGTTCTGAAAACGTGATCCCAGATATTGCTGCTGATGCCAAAGGCTGGAACAAAACAAAATAATACATTAATTAAAAGCTATTATTAATACACTAGCTGATTCGACAGACATTGTCCTGTGCCGATTTCAATAGTTCATACAAAAACCTAATAGAAAAAAGAACGTTCAGTTTTTCTCTAATTTAAAAAATTTATGGGAATATTTTCTTTGCATAAAAACCTAATTCGGACTCTTTTCTTTTTTTTATTATTTGAGATGGGTTTGCTCTTGACTCTAGTCTAGGTGAGAGGTGACAGACAGAGACAAAGTCGACGAGCTTACCCAGAAGAAGCCTGTTCACTCTCACTCTGAAGAGATCGGGGTTGTATGCGTTCGGAAACACAGACACAGGTAGAAAGTTCCACTTCTTTGCTGTGCGCATCACAAAAGACATTTGGAAACGCTTAGTGCGAATTGGTGGAATAGCAACTAGGCAAGGATGGTAACTTGCAGTGCGTCTAGATGTCCGATGGTAGAAGAGGGCCGGTGGAATGAGGTCGTGTAGTTCTTGGACACACTCATCGAAGTACAGTCTGTAGAAGACCGACAAGCAGGCAACCTTGCGGCAATGAACCAAGCTGTGAAACTTGGCATCCACTAGTTTTATGTCGCCAATGAGGCTCGCATTGCTCTGCGTGCCACCGAGACAAGCGCGGCAAGTTGGTATTTTAGCTGAGTCATCTCAAAAATGGCTGCAATACTCCATGCAGAATCTAATCGGTCCAGCCCTTATCAAGTGACGCGTTTACCAATGAACATCATTTCATTTTTAACCCCCATTTCTTTTTTCTTAGGTCACCTTGAGAGTCGAGAAGTTGGTGTCCCGTCGTAAAGGCTCCTGCAAACAGGCGCGAGACGCGACGTGACACAAAGGCATCGCGTTTCGCGCGATGAATGGTGCATTTATGTATTCGCGTCGCGTGTCGCGCCTGTTTGCAGGAGCTTTAAATCTTTTGTGGTGTGGGTTCCAACTCAGCACATGGAGACTTATGTGTCGTGTATTTCGCAGAAGGCTACACGACACCACGACTCGGCGCAGTACGTCGCCGACCCAACTTAGTAAATAGTTTTGTAGTGTTTTTTTTATTGCAGTTTATTATTATTTTCGAGTGTTTTTTTTTTGGCTTTTAGGCTGGTTTAGTGGTTATTAAAAAAAATGCTGTACCATACATTTTGACCGCGTAGGTATTGCACTTTTCTATGAAACAGCAGATTTTTTTTTTAGATAACCGACGAAGAATTTCTACCCTGGGGATCTAGAATTATGTGCTGAATTCATGGTTATCTACAGTTTGCGCGTCGATGTCTCTGAATCCTAAATACCTATACAATAATGTACAAGTTAGCTGGATCCACTTTTCACTTCGATTGTACTTAGGTTCAAAAAAACTTAGCGAATAAATGCTAAACCCCTGCATTTATTCCTTAAGTATTTTTGGAAATATTTATAAGGATAATTTCTGGGTTTACGGATAGGTAGGTACTACACAAAAACCTAATCTACCTACATTTGCATAATTATCTGTTTTAATAATCTCTTAAATCGTAAAGTACCAATTAGTCATTTCAACAACACCTTTACCTTGAATAGAAACCCATTTATCTTGCCATGCAAGCTCGCAACGGAAGGGCGAGGCTAACTGCTCGTCTTTACTAACCTAACAGGGAAAGTCAATAAAATGACAAAGTGTGAATGTTTTCGAAAAAGAAGCTTTTTCAAAAATAAGTGTAAATATAACCACTTCTAGTACGACGCAACAACTTAAAGTACATCAAAGACTGCAAAGTACTACTGGGAGAAGATTTAGTCTCACAGCATAGACTTCTAATTATGGAAATGGTCTTAAAAATAAAGCTCAATCAAAACAAAGAGCGACCTCCCCCTAAAATAAAATGGCATATGCTGGAGAAGAATGATTGTGCGAAGAAATTTAACTAGTAAGTACCATTCTAGTACATACCTTTGTCATGGTTGATGAAGTGATGGTTGGAATGATATCTCTTCATGGCGTATAAGTAGGTGCCGTCTCGAGGCGAGCCATGGTGCACGTAGAAGTGAATCATGTCGTACGTCAGGTACCCTGCGAGCAAACGTAACTTGGTTAGAAATATTATTCGGATAGGAAATGTTGATTGCTAGCTTATAAAAAAACTGACCAGCGGAGCAATTGCATAATACACTTGCAGTAGGAATCGGTTTCATTTTGACAGTTCAACAACATTCATTGCGTTGTTGAGCAGACAAATTTTTCGAACATTATAAAGCAATGGATTAACAATTTGCTTCAAAATCATTCAGATTGTGATTGATAGTGTGTTACGCAATTAGGGTGCAGTGTGGGAACGAAATCCATCTCGTTCCCACACTGAAGTAAAATTAAAATGAAATACTGCTTAAAAGGTGGTGGTAGGCCCCCTGAACGTCGATCTAAGACGGGGTTACACTTACACTAAAGCAACTAAGACACATGTATGTAGTTTGTACAAAGTTTAGTAGTACCTTACATGCCATTGTGGCATTCACTAATAAGAAGTTCTTATGGCACACCGTGCAATGGCATGCAAGCAGCAGCTACACTTGCATACTCTCGTGCAAGTTACAGATACCTATGCATATCGTGTATTTGCGGCTTACTAGGAAACGCACCGTAGTAATCAATGGCACATCATAGAACGTAGGGAGATAAGAATTCTGGAGCTCGCTTTGCTGGCTCATGCACCCTACATTCTTCCATTTATCAAACGTTTCCGCATAAGTCGACGAAGTAACTTTTCTATATGAATGGTCAAAAGAAAACCCAGACTTAGTCGAGGCGGATTGCTTAAAATTTTTGAGCTCGCTTCGCTCGCTCTTTCATCCTACATTCTCTTAATCCTCAAACTTTTCTGCATAACAGACAAAGTAAGTCCTTTTTCTTTTTGAATGGACCATATATTTCTATGGAATGGGCAAAAGAAAACCTAACCTATCCGAGGCGGGGTGCTAAAATTTTTCGGTAAACTGCAGCGCGCCTCACTCCACACTTGGAGAGTTGAGAGGGGCGCCTGTAGTGCTAAAACCTGCACTGCAGGAGGAGCAGGACCATAGGGACAACGTTGTTACTACATCAAATATCTATGTAATGTGTTGTTGTTATCAGGTTATCACATATGTGAAAGATATCAAACAGGCACAAAAATGCTAGATCTTATATTATTACATAAGATTTTTATCAAGCTTAAAAATAAAGACAAGGTGATCCGTATGAATCTCCTATTAATTATTTGATTGGTATTTTATTCTACGCTAAGCTATTCAGAATTTAGTTTGAAAAAAAAAAAGAAATATACTTTTGTGCAACACAAGTTTTGAGCAAGGGCAACACCTACCTACTACTAGCAGATCAGTCATGTACAGTAAGCCGCATATTAGTGGTAACTAAAGAGTAAGCTGGCCTCGCATTCTATTCAAACTCAGAACTACACTAGGCCAGCTTAAGGTCAGAGTGATACCTTCAACGTCCGGTCTACTGTACCTACAAAAAACGATGACGCTGTCACGTTGAACCTATTGACTATTTATAAATCGAATCAAATTCGATTGTTTCATAATACAAGGTGTAACAGGACGATTGACATTCCTTTAAACCACGTAAAGAGAAACATGTTCTTTGCCAGTATACAAAAAATCAATCAAATCCAATGAATACTTTAGCCACAGGAAATTATTTTTCATTTTCTTATTTTTCAACATGATGTAGATCTGAATCCGTAATAATCTGTAAACATTGCCGCCACCGCGCCCCGCACCCCGCACCGCACCGTTGGTCACTGACTTTTCGTAGATAAAGCGTGTTTACTTTTTATGCAGTTGATTCTGCTATTTATTTTGTTTGAAAACTGCAATTTTTTAATTTTTCATTATCTATTAATCTTCGTGGTTTAAAATGTTCCGATGGACTAGTACTGTGCTCGTTTTCATTTAATGTCGTACGTCCAGATACACGTTGTATAAGAAGAACGGTACCTCACGTACGAATTTTTCTTCTGCAGTCGAAGACTAGTTTGCTATTGACGCTATCGTAGAGACGCCGCACAAACATCATTTGCGCAAACGTTTGCACAAATTGTTTGCGTATGCATGTCGCTTCGTGTAGCGGCCATTAGGTACCGATATTTTTTATGACTATTCGATAATAAGAATACCTACCTAATAAATGAATAATTAAATGCTGGTACTATTTATTAACAAGATTAATATTATTATGGCAGTTTTGAGAATAGCAATCCACCTGATAAGACCGATAAGGAACCTATCTTTTTACTATCAGACAGATACCCAATATTACTCATATCGTGTCTAAAGAATTCTTCGAAAACAATAAGTTATCTGTATAAAATTCAAAGTCCTGACTGACTCACTGACTGACTGACTGATATATCAACGCACAGCCTAAACAGCTGGTCCTAGAGACATAAAATTTGGAGCGTGTTCTTTGTCTTTACCTACTCTTTAGTAGGTATCCACTAAGAAAGGGTTTTTCGAAATTCCACCCCTAGGAGGGTGAAATGGAGGGTTGAATTTTCAATGAAACTTTTTATTCTCTGGGTCGATTGACTCAAAAATTGATATACATACTCTTCAATTAAAATTATGAGACACTTGTATCACAGTTTTTCCAAAATTATCCCCCAACAGAGTCAAATAGGTCTTCGAAAATCCCACTGGGTGACATATCAACGCACAGCCCAAAACGCTGGACCTGGAGACTTGAAATTTTGCACATAGATACTTTACACAGTTTAGGCATCCACTAAGGAAGGAAATTTCACCCCTAAGGGGGTCAAAAGAGGGGATTTTGTTAGTTACAAAAATCTTATTTCTTAAGTTAAGAAACTTGTCACGAATGTTAATCTAAGTAAAGAATAAAGTTTGTCATTTTCTGTTTATTTCAACTACCTCTTAATTGGGGATATCAAAGTTTGTATGGAAAAATTTTAAAGCGTGGTACGATTAACTTGAAACTCGGTATTTAAACTTAATGAATGAATGAATTGCCTCGACTCCAGCGTGGTTTGACCAGACTCGATTACTCGAATGAACCCAAAGATTCACACTAGCCCCTGCAGCCTCATGTTTCATGGTGCAACAGAGGCCATTGCATATCAAGTCTAGCGACTCGAAGGTGTAGGCTATTATAGTAGTAGGTATTGAAAATTTTGTATGGAGTGATTTATCTGGTAATCTGTGCCGTCGCGTTGAATCGCCCGCCCGCGCTATTACTTCGTGTTCGCTTAATGTTCTTTCGGACTTTTTCTTTCTGCTCGGCTCCTAAGGATCGTAGCATGATGATAAATAGCCTATAACTGTCTTCGAGAATTGGACTACCAAATGCAAAAAGAATTTTTCAAATCCGACTTTTTGTTCATAATTTCATGGGTTTTAGTTTTTTTGCGCGGAACCCTAATTATTTTTCTAAAATAAAAGTAACCTAAGTTACCCGCAGTTACATCAGCTATCTGCCAGTGAAAGAACTGTCAAAATCGGTCCAGCCGTTTCCAAGATTAGCCGGAACAAACAGACAGACAGACAGACAAAAATATTAAAAATTGCTGTTTTGTTATAAGAACCGTTTATACTTTCCTATGCATTTAGTAAAAAGTTGTTATTTTGACATTACAAACAGACACTTCAATTTTATTTATTTGTATAAATATAAATGTATAGATTTAATTTAACGAATTCTTACCAATAAGTGCCCCAGTGAGTTTCATGAGAGGAAGGTAGAGGAACGGCTGCAATATTGAGTATAAACCGGCAGCCAGGACGAAAGCCGGAATCGGTGGAAACACCTGGCGGAGACCGTCGAATGGAACCTGTGACAAACAATGTATTATTTTTTTACAAGCCATTTGCCCGAATGACGAACTTTCATCCCCTATTTAAACCCCTTGTCTTTCAGGATTTATTTTATTCCGGAAGATTTATATCTATAATACATGATAACACTAATATATATATTATGTACAAGTATACAATAGAAAATAAAAAGGGAGAAGAGCTCATTGGGCATCAAAAAATTCGTCCGCATCGCTGTCAATCGGAAAAGTGCCCAAAAGGCTGGCAGCATTGCCACGCTGAATGGCAATGCTGATTCTTTGGGCTAAGAATAGGCCAGCCCTCTGGTCCCGTAGAGAGTCGACCAACCGCTTAGCGATGTCCCGAAATACTTTCATCCCCTATTTAAACCCCTTTAGGTTAAGAATTTTCGAAAATCCTTTCTTAGTTACCTACCTACTCACCTTCGTTACAAAAGGAACTCTTGTACAAAATGTCATGCTTCAGATCAAGCGGTTTAGGCTGTGCGTTGTCGTTCAGTGAATTTATGATTTTTATTCAGTAGTTTAAAAAATACCATTAACGAGAAAAAGATGACAGCGCCGAAGTAGCGACAATACATTTACTATGGCCGAATAATCTCGTTTCTCGTTGACGTCCCGTTCCCGATGCGGTGGACAAAGTTTTAAGCTAGCAGGTGGACCGACAATCTACATATACAGGGTCGCTGAGTTCGATAAGAGTAACTCAGAGTAAGTAGGTTAGGTATAGCCAAATTAAGATCCTTATGTTCATCAGTGGATGCGCTATAGGTTAATGATGACGATGACTAGGATTCTCCCTATTTCGTAAATTTACGTAGCCAGGCGCATAGGTGATCTACCGTGCTTTCGACCACTAAATTCATACGGTACTTATAATAAAAAAGCAATTTAAAAAAAACTGTCCGTTTGTTCCGGCTAATCTCCGAAACGGCTGGACCGATTTTGACGGGATTTTCACCGGCAGATAGCTGATGTTACGGGGAGTAACTTAGGCTACTTTTATTTTAGAAAAATAATCAGGTTTCCGCGCAAAAAAATTAAAACCCATGAAATTGTGAACAAAAAGTCGCATTTGAAAAATTCTTTTTGTATTTGGTAGCCCAATTCTCGAGGATGGTTATAGGCTATTTAACATCACGCTACGACCTTTAGGAGCCGAACAAAAAGAAAAAAATCAGTAAGAACGCTAAGCAAAATCGAAGTAATAGCGACAGCGCGGGCGGGCGATGCAACGCGGCGCGGCGGGTCGGGGGACGGGAGAGTTTTATTAAAATGTGGCTGTTATTTTGGTATAATGTGTATCTTACGACTTTCACGTGAAATTGCGGTGCACAGCTAGTTAATAAATAATTTAATAAATATCAAAATGCTTTGTGCTTTTGCATATTGTACTTTTTAAATATTGTTAGTTTTAAGTTCTTTTTCTTTGTTTCCTTTCGTGATACTGTGTGCACTTGTGGCATGTGCCAATAAACGTTTTTTTCTTTCTTTTCTTTCTTTGTCACACAACAGCAGCGCGTCGCGCAGCGTCATACAAGTTAACAACATTATTCGTTACGAAAAACAGGTTTTATCTTTTGTTATTGTGTAGGTGCCTGACAGCATCAACTACCTACTATTAATCATTATGTAATAAATATTATTCACTCGATAAAAATTGATGACGTGAAAATATTTCTAACACTAGGTTAGCTTTCCTACGCTAACTAATTTTCAGAAAATTCCCAGGTTACCAATCTATAAATCATTAATTTTATTAAAGAGTTTTTCATTTGTATATCATCTGCCTAGCCTTTTCTCAACTATATAGGGGTCGGCTTCCAGTCACTGGATGCAGCTAAATACCAGTATTTTACATGGAGCGACTGCCTATCTGACCTTCACAACCCAGTTACTGAGTAATACGATACCCCTTGGTAAGACTGGTTGTCAGACTTTCGGGCTTCTGACGACCCGTAACGACCGTCAAAGATCCACGAATGACAGCCGGGACCAACGGCTTGACGTGCTTTCCGAGGCACGGAGAGGTCTTGGTATGTAAAGATGGTCACCATCCACGCCAACCGTGGTTGGCCATCCACGGACCAACCGCAGCAAGCATGGCTTAACCTGATCGATCGACCCGTGCGGCTGTTATTACTTAGCCACGAGTACACGAGTCCCTTTAACCTAGGGTTGTATATACGATCTAAAAATGTAAAACTTAGCACTTTTCTTAGGTACCTAGGCATGCATACTCTTCGCCATCCGGCTATCCGGCAACCGGTCCGTCGGAGGAGCTAATTGCCCTACAGCTTAACTCTCAAAAGTAAGTCCTTCCTTAAGTCTCAAAATTGCTAACGCAGCTGATAAAATTGCAATGTTTCCTACCTTATGATGCATCCCATGTATGAGGAAGTGTATCTTGATCATGGTAACTGACGAACCAGGGTCCAGGTGGAAAACCCATCGATGGAGGGTGTACTCTAGCGCTGTCCAGAGCAGCACTCCTAATCCTAAGTGGTAGACGTACTGGAAGTTTGTGATGGCTGTCTGTCGGCAAGAATCTGGAAATATTTAAGACGAGTTAGAGAAGTTTTAGGGAATCTCGGCAGACAATTATGTTTTCCAAAAACAGGTACTTTCTTCACCGTCACATTGTTTTATCGAAACAACCTTAGGGGCCCGCGAAATTAAAATTTCGTTACGATTTTTGCAATTTGCAGCTAAGTGTCTGGGTGTAATATGATCCACGACCGTAACAAACATGTATTTACATTATTATAATCAACTAGCTTTTGCCCGCGGCCTTGTCCGCGTAGATGTCGGAAAATATCCCACGGGAACGTACTACCGGGATTAGAAGTACCCTATAGATGTATTAACCCGGTTAAACAATGCCTTCTTGCACTGCTTATACAACGTGGATCTGGACGTACGACATAAAATTAAAATGAGCACAATACTAGTCCATCGAAACATTTTAAAACAGGAAGATGGAAAATAAAAAAATTGCAGTTTTCAAACAAAATAAATAGCAGAATCAACTGCATAAAAAGTAAACACGCTTTATCCACGAAACGTCACTGACTAACTGAGCGGTGCGGGGTGCGGGGCGCGGCGGTGGCAATGTTTACCTATTATTTCGGACTCGGATCTACAGCATGTTTAAAAATAAGAAAATGAAAAATAATTTCCTGTGGCTAAAGTTGGATAAAATTGGATCTGATTGATTTTTTGTATACGGGTAAAGAACATGATTGTCTTTACGTGGTTTAAAGGAATGTCAATCGTCCTGTTCCACCTTGTATAGTAACCGAACAGCGGCGAGCGGAATGATATATGATTGCTGGAGGATAAAAAAACGTATGCGGACGGGGGACGGGAAACAAAATTTACGCTGCCGCCATCTTGGATTTACATTTTGACCTCACTATCGACTTTAACACGAACACGACTTTAAAACGACACCCATGACGAAAAATTTGAAAATTTTCGCAGCCACCATCTTGGATTTACATTTATGGTTTAATTTAAGACATTTATTCCTCAAAAACAGAATACCACTATTCATTTAGAATGAGAAACACTGGTTGCATGTAACATACTACTTAGATGATTTTTTTTACCGTCTCGAAATTTTTACAGGGTATTCTACTATGCGTGCCAAATAAGAATAAGACTGTCAAGACGCCATTTTGTTCAGCAATACGCGCAAACTTCATTACCAAAGTGTACGGTGTGCAAAAAAATGAATAAAGAAATTATACTCAGTTTAATTATTTAATGTACGCTTTTTTGGTATTTCTAATCAATTTCACGCCAAATTAATTATAAAATTTGAAATTTGAATTTGGATTTGAAAAAAAAGCATGTTAATAAAAATATTTTTTTTAGTAGTGACCAGTAGCATTAACTATATATTGGATAATTTTTTAATGAATACTGTTTCCATACCTATATAGTTAATTTATCCAAAATTATCTATTTATCGAATTCAAGAAATAATATTTTATAAAAATGAATGTAACTATACAATAATTAAATCTATGAATAAAAAAATATAACATTTCTTTTTCGCATTTTTTTTCCTGTCAGTATTAATTTGACAGCCATCGTGTGAAGTTGACAGCAAGCGCGATCCTATTCTTAGTTGGCACGCATAGTACCCATGAACATGAACAACTTTTACTATGGGACCAACTATGAGATCACGAAAAAAAAAATCAGCTGTTCCATACATTTTGGTCAAGTAGGTTTGAACTTTTCTATTAAAAACACAAATTTCACACACTTTCAAACACTTTTCTATTAAACAGTAGATTTTTTTTTTTCGTGATTTCAGAGTTGGTCCCGTAGTGAAAGTTGTTCATATTCATGGGTAGAACAGCCTGTAAAAATTTCGAGACGGTAAAAAAAATCATCCAGTATACGTTCCTTGGAACGAGGATCGGAACGGTATGTTTGAAGTTAGAAGTTGGTACAATATTGTTAGTCAATAACTTATCCTTATGTTAGTAATATAAACTATGCTAAAATAGATCCGAGTTCAGAAGGTTTTTTGTTTTAAATATTTTACTTGATGTTGGTAATCTGCAAAAATATTGAGACTATGAGTCCTTATTACGTATCGAAACATAGTTTCTATCATGGTTACTATTGGAATCATAATTATTATTTTGACCTCACTGTCCGCTTTAGCACCCTCGAAAACTATGAAAACGACACCCATGACAAAAAATTTGAAAATTTTCGCAACCGCTATCTTGGATTTACATTTTGACATCACTATCGGCTTTAGCATCCTCGACTATGATAACGACACCCATGACAAAAAATTTGAAAATGTTCGCAGCGACCATCTTGGATCTTCATTTTGAAAAAAATTCTAAGAATTCGAAAAATCGATTCGATTGAAGAATTCGAAAGAGGAAATGATGCATGGAAGGAGCATACAAGTATGAATGCTTTTTCGTTTGTGACGATTTCTGCCAGTTTACTCCTACCGCAAGCCGCGTTAAAGAACTTCGTTCCAAAAATCCTAAAACCTAACAATAGTAATGTAATATATAACGGAACGGAAAATTACCTACTTGCATGCCTTTGAAGGCAACTTAAAGCCGACGTTTGCACGGACCTGAAAATGCGGGATTATATCGCGCATTGGATTTCCAACTCTCGGTGTTATGTGCTTGCATTCCAACGCGTAGAAAAAACACACTGTTGCGATAAAATCCCGCCGCGTTATTTTCGCGTTCGTGCGTACACTACGCTTTCGCTTAAGCGATAATATAAATCCTCTTTAATCCCAATGCCGTACGAATTACAGGTGTGGAATTTCTTAACAAAAGGCATTTTTTTTCTCACTAACTTTCATCCTCTATATTCCCCCCTTATGGGATGATTTTACAAAAACGCTGAAACACGTGGTTTTTAATTTTTTTTTACCAGAGAGCTAAATGCCAATTTTCATGGTTTAAACTACAAAAATAACGATTTTCCATACAAACTTTCACCCCCTACTTTACTCCTTCTTCTTAATTCCTTGTCTACATTATAAAGGGAACCTCTGTGCAAAATTTTAGCTTCTAAGTCCAAGGGTTTGGGCTGGGCGTTGATGAGTTAGTCAGTTAGTCAGTCAGTCAGGACTTTTTATTTATACACAAGGTGTAATTTTAAACAGTGTTAATCTCTTAAGGGGTCATTGTAGCTTCGGGAGGTACCTGTTCCGGATAAGGCGGGAGGAAACGCCCGGGTGTCACCACTGTGTGGATCGCCAGGAGGACATGGTGGAGCATACGGTGGAGGTCTGCCCGGCTTGGGCGGAGCACCGCCGTGTCCTCGCGGAAGCGATCAGCGGCGGCGATCTCTCGCGTCCGGCCCTGGTCCAGGCCATGGTACGGAACGAGAGTACATGGGAAGCCATTACCTCCTTCTGCGAAGCAGTGATGCTCGCGAAGGAGGAGGCGGGACGCGTGAGGGAGAGGCAAGCTTTGCGCCCTCACGCCCCTAGTCGCCGCAGGAGACGCCCTGGGCGTCGGGAATTGGCAGCCGATTCCCGGCCACCGTAGGCGCGGGCTTGCGGAACCTTACCGGACGGCGAGCAATGGGTAGCTCGCCGTCCGGTAAGGACCAAGCCCGAGTCGACGGCGCGTTGTGTTCCACGCGCGCCTCAAAGAGATGTCAGCACTATTGACGGGGTCCGCTAGGGCCGATGCCAGCTAGGGTTGCGGGATGTTCGAAAGAGTTACCGTGGCCCCGGCACAGGCAACAGAAGGAACACGGGTGGGTTTTAGTCAGTGAAATTCTGACACGCCCTCCTGCTCCGCCCAGAGCGGGAGAAATCATTTGATGATTACCCATACAAAAAAAAAAAAAAATCTGCTGTTCCCTACATTTATGTTCGCTTTATAACCCGTCAAAACTGTAGAGAACTGTTGGTCCCATAGTAAAAGTTGTTCATAATGATGAGTACAATGTCCCCTTAAGAGGTTAATTAACAGTGATTAAAATTACACCTTGTATAGTTAGATAGAATAAGGGTCCCGAAATGATCAGTATTGCAATTGTCAATTTTTCCGTGAATTTTTACACACACATTGATGCGCAAATTGATTGTCTATCAAATGCAATTGAAGCGATTGACAATATTACTACAATAGAAATTGATGGCAATTGATCAATTGCCATCGATCGTTTCGGGTACCCCTTAGAATCAGTATAATTTAGTCTCGGCTGATGAGGTACCTACCTTATTCGGAGACATGACAAAATAAAACAAAAAAGAATACCTACCTCCACAAGCAACCAGCTCGATATACTGTGTGAACCCAAGATACAATATTATGGGTATCCAGAACACTAGCACCAGGTACCAGGGCGTGTATGTAAGGCTCTCCAGTAGGGGGCTGGCGAAGAGTCTGCACTTCCTATACACTGCACTGTTCACCCACGTCTCGTAATGAGGGGCGATAGCGTCCAGCTGGCAAAGCAGAGGCTTTGACCAGTCCAGCCGAGCCTAAAACCAAGGAAATAGCAGTAGGTTAGAGGGTTAGGAAACAAAATAGCAGTATGTTAGAGAGTTAAGAAGCAAAATAGCAGTAGGCTAGAGGGTTAGAGAACAAAACAGTAGCAGGTTCGAGGGTTAGGAAACAAGATAGCAGTAGATTAGAGGGTTAAAAAACAAAATAGCAGTAGGTTCAAGGGTTAGAGACCAAAATAGCAGTAGGCTAGAGGGTTAGAGAACAAAATAGCAGTAGGCTAGAGGGTTAGAGAACAAAATAGCAGTAGGCTAGAGGGTTAGTAAACAAAATAGCAATAGGCTAGAGGGTTAGAGAACAAAATAGCAGTAGGCTAGAGGGTTAGAGAACAAAATAGCAGTAGGCTAGAGGGTTAGTAAACAAAATAGCAGTAGGCTAGAGGGTTAGTAAACAAAATAGCAGTAGGCTAGAGGGTTAGAGAACAAAATAGCAGTAGGCTAGAGGGTTAGTAAACAAAATAGCAGTAGGCTAGAGGGTTAGAGAACAAAATAGCAGTAGGCTAGAGGGTTAGTAAACAAAATAGCAGTAGGCTAGAGGGTTAGTAAACAAAATAGCAGTAGGCTAGAGGGTTAGTAAACAAAATAGCAGTAGGCTAGAGGGTTAGAGAACAAAATAGCAGTAGGCTAGAGGGTTAGTAAACAAAATAGCAGTAGGCTAGAGGGTTAGTAAACAAAATAGCAGTAGGCCAGAGGGTTAGGAAACAAAATAGCAGTAGGTTCGAGGGTTAGGAAACAAAATAGAAACATTCCAATGGAATTCAGATGCCTTTAATTCATTATAGGGAAACCTATTTATTTAGGGTTCTAAAATACAAGCACACCGACAAAAACGGCGAAAAGTGGGTGTAATATAGGTACCCCTCTGCCTAACCCTGCGAGGAATACAAGCGTGATGTTATGTTAAAACACTATAAAGCTGTAAAAATAAAAAATTGCACTTTTTAGTGGGTCGGTTTGTAATTTATCTGTTACAATAGCCTAATGTCAACTGTTCATCAACTTTTACAAAATATTGCTTTTCCCGATGCAGGGACGTTAATTGTTGAGGAGTTCTCCTGGTACTACACCATCAGCTCCACTTCACCATTATGTATTATGACGAGCATAAATTGCTTAGCAACTTTTTTAAAGTAATCGAACTGCAACCCGTGAAATACTTATTATTGAGTTAGTTCCGGTGGCCATCTGTGGTCTTCATCATCAGTTCCACTTCATCAAATGGTGCTTTCCGAGAGCAAATGCACGAGTTACTCTAATAATACGCAAATCGCTATATGTGTGCCTATAATATTTTAAGAGTTCCCTCGATTTCTCCAGGATCCCATCATCAGATCCTGACCTGATGACAACGGGACCACCTGGGAAGTATTCCCTTTCAAACAAAAAAAAATTTTGCAAATTGGTCCAACCATCTTTGAGTAATCGGGGAACATTCATAAAAAAAAAAAAAATTAAAAAAGATTCCGACGAACTGAGAACTTCCTCCTTTTCTTGAAGTCGGTTAAAGATACAAATTGCGCTTCCTAAATAAAACAAACCGTGAGGCATGTCACAGAGGTCCTAAAAATAAAAAATCGAAGACATGAATCGATGACATCCACCAACCCGCACTGGGCCCGCGTAGTGGACTATGGCCCAGGCCCTGCCACAGAGAGGCGGGCTGTGTCCTGGGAACATTATAGGCTGATTATGCTATCTTACGAGTACGCTACATAAAACCATGATTTGTAAAAATATTTAATCCGATACTCATTTGCCTATGTCTGCAAGGCATGTTGGATTAATATTGTTTGTCCTCGTTATCATAAGGTATGACTAACTGTGTCCCGCGACTTCGTTCACGTGGATGTCGTAAGTACACAATATACTAAAATAACAGCCACATTTTAATTAAACGCCCTCGTCCCCCGACCCGTCGCCAACCGTCTCGCGTTGAATCGCCCGCCCGCGCTGTTACCACCTATTACTTCGTTTTCACTTGTGTTCTTTCTGACTTTTTCTTTTTGCTCGGCTCCTAAGGGTCGTAGCGTGATGTTAAATATCTATGCCTATAACTATCCTCGAGAATTGGGCTACCAAATGCAAAAAGTATTTTTCAAATACGACTTTTTATTCATAATTTCATGGGTTTTTATATTTTTGCGCGGATCCCTAATTATTTTTCTAAAATAAAATTAACCTTAGTTACCCTTATTATTATGATTATTGTTTATTTAAAAGCGTGCAAGTGGTAGAAAAGCGTGCATGACGTCACAATATGACGCCAGTGCAGGTTTGTTAATAGTGTAGAAGCATACTAGTAACCTATAGGCGCGTACGCACGTACGAACAAATTTGTTGCGTTACATGATACGCAACAACTTGGTTCGCACGTGCGTACCACTATCGAACATCGAACACTCTGTTCGTCAAACATGTTCGCGGCGATCCTTGTAGTGTGTTCTGTATGGACGGTGTTCGAAGAGCTTTAATAAATGTTACGCAACAAAACTGTTCGTATACCTAGATCTGGGCGGGGTGCGGGCGGGCGGCAGAGGTCCTACCCGTACCTCAGTTCTCGACGAGTAGCCGTCAAGGTTATTCGCGTGCTATGTTTATTATTAAAAACATCCCTAAGTTTCCCAGTCATGGCCGACGAAGAAAATTTTCAGTGGAACGTGGAGAACACAATTTTGTTTATAGATTGTTTAGCTTTAGGAAACAACATTTCGTGAATCACTGCGAACATCAAAAAATTCTCCGCTACTTCACAATCGACCACTTCCAACGGCGCCGTCATGGCTACTAAGATAGAGTTCACGACTGTTGTTCGCGAACTCGACTCGAACTATGTTTGCGTTCGTGTTCGAATATGCCGGGTCCATACGTACGAACCAAATGTTCGGGTCTGGTGTTTGTGTTCGCTATGTTCGTGTTCGTACGTGCGTACGCGCCTTATTAAGGCGCGTGTTCGTACGTGCGTACGCGCCTTATTTACGCTAATTGTGTAAAAGAACGAACAAATCAATTAATCGTGTTTTCAGTTTCCCCCATTTCGTATTTCATTCGTAATCGTGGCCGTGCGGAGTGGTTACGTCACTGATTATTAAATAGGTAGGTACTACACGTTGCGTACGATGTGTGCCTTACTTGTCTTACAATTGCAGTTTCGGGGTGTGATCACAGAATACTAAATATTTACCTAGAATAAAAATATTCCTCGGTCTTTCATAAGTATTTTTAAGAATTAAAAATGCTAAAAGATTAAAAAGCATTTTATTTTATATCATATTATTTCATAGAGTACACTACAAATACCTACTTACATCTTTTTCGAAAAAGACAGCCCTGGCAATTCACAATAACCACGCGGCGGCACGCAGCTACAAAGCAAAACTCACTTTATGCTTGTAAGGTTAGGTACATTTTCGTTCGCAGCGTCTAGTGACTCGAAGGTGTAGGCTATTATAGCAGTAGGTATTGAAAATTTTGTATGGAGTGATTTATCTGGTAATCTGTGCCGTCGCGTTGAATCACCCGCCCGCGCTATTACTTCGTTTTCACTTAGTATTCTTTCTGACTTTTTTCTTTCTGCTCGGCTCCTGAGGGTCGTAGCATGATGTCAAATAGCCTATGACTATCTTCGAGAATTGGGCTACCAAATGCAAAAAGATTTTTTCAAATCAGACTTTTTGTTCATGATTTCAAGGGTTTTCATTTTTTTGCGCGGAAACTTAATTATTTTGCTAAAATATAAGTAGCCTAAGTTACCCGCCGTAAAATCATCTATCTGCCAGTGAAAGTCCCGTCAAAATCGGTCCAGCCGTATCGGAGATTAGCCGGAACAAACAGACAGATTGACAAAAATTTTAAAAATTGCTTTTTTGTTATAAGAGCCGTTTATACTTTCCTATGCATTTATTAAAAAGTTGTTATTTTGACATTACAAACAGACACTACAATTTTATTTATTCGTTTAGACTAATTATTTAAAAATAATTACTACTAATAGGTAAATGGTATTAGTTACTAGTGGGTAAATAATAATGCCGTAAACTGGTTGTACATAACTTGGTTATCGGTATCAGTATTCTGATAATTTGATGATTAATTTATTAACATCGGTATTTAGCGTCCGGGCAAATTGCTGAAATGTCATGATTTTACGCATTCTATCTACTTACGTACAGACAGTAAAAGAGATAAATATGCAGGTTGCTAATTTTAATTACTAAATTATTTATTAGTCTTATTAAAACTTTTATTTTGTTTCACTTGTTACTTTGTGTTGCTTTGTTGTTGTTGCTCAAACTAGTTTCCTAGCCAGTCTGCCTGCCGTCAGGCAGACAAGGTAAAGGATAAGGGTAAAGGCTGGCTGGTCCCCTAGGCCGGGGCCTTGTAGGCCTAGGCGTAGATCTATGGCAGGCGATGGGATATCCCATCGGGCATAGCTTGTTTCTAGGCATGGGCCGAATGTGGTTTGAAACGAATATGAACTTCGGCCAACCATTCGGTGAAAATAAAAAGATCGGCCGAACTTCGGTTATTTTCACAAATATTTTATCGCCTCCTGTAAGCTCCGTATTTTCTAAGCGTATTTTCTCAGAAGCAGGAAATGTACATACGAACAAAAACGGAACAGACTCCTGCCAGACGACTCAGAACCCTTGATGTTTTTGCGCCATAGCCCGCCCTTGCTAAATTTTAAATACCAGTAGGTAATAAGATTACACTTTTGTAAAAATAAAAAAAAACTGATTTTTGGCGATACTTAATTCAATGTTTAAGGCTCCTTCAAAGACGCGCGACTCGCGACGCGAATCGCGCGCGACACAAAGGCATCACTCGTCACGCGACACGCGGTACCTTTGAGTCGCTTCGCGTGTAGCGCCCGTTTGCAGTAACTTTACATGTCAACATTCTGATAATGTTAATAATACCTACATTTAATGGTTAATTAAGGAACAACTAACTAACAATAAATAAATGCAATATGATTTTATTTTAATGGTTTAGTTTTATTATTTTAGTCAAAACAGATGAGTTATTTTAATATTTTCTTGTATCGAATGTTCGGGGTTCGGCAAAGTTCGGACCGAATGTGAAACAAGTAGGCTACTTGTTTCCCTTAAAGTTAAAGACTCCGACGATGTGTCACCGCACCACAGTCAACACCTACAACGTTTTGCGGGACTGCTTTAACTTACACAATTTATATCGATCGTTTGGCGCAGTTGTTACATTCTTTGGGACCCTACCCTCTCCTAATAACCTGACTACAAACCTACTTAGTACTTACATTAAACCTTCCAGATACCTACTTATTCTGATACACCAGACTCTCTCGTCGGAGAATTAAAACTAAAAAAATTGGCAAAGACGTGCGAGTCGGACTCGCACACGAAGCGTTCCCTACCACCATAAACGCTCCTGCAAACAGGCGCGACATGCAACGCGACACAAAGGCACGCGGCGGCGGTGCCTTTGTGTCGCGTCACGTGCCGCACCTGTTTACAAGTCTTAATATTTAACACTACGTTTTTACTTTAGTAAAAAAAGTTAATTTAAAAAAATAAAAAAAAACCGACTGCATAAAGGTGAACTTTAAAAAGATCGAAACAAGATGATCTATTTTGTCTCCAAACAATCTCATGCAGTCGGACATAATTCTTAAAAACAAAAAGACCTATTGCCTCCGACTGCATGAGGTTGTTTGGAGACCTAGATACTTATAGAATACTTCGTTAATTAAACTTACTTCACTTTAATAAATTAAAAACGTTTGTGTCAAGGCCACCGCAGAATCAAATAAACATGCCTTTGTTGTGACTGTGAGCTTGATATATTATGTATAGCGCGTATAATAATGAAAATACTTAAGCCTCTTATCATAAGCACTTATGTTCAAGTGTCTCTCTCTAACGTTTAAGAGCTGAAATACTTGAAAGTTAGTGTTGTGAAACTGAAAAAATGCATTAATTTGTGAAACATTTTAGAATTCTGAAAGTGTCAAACAAACCATAGGAAAGAATACAATTTCCATAGTGACGAATTCTTTTAAAAAACAATGACTAGTTAATTAAACTATGATTTGGGATTTTGGGAGAAGCCTTGTTCTTGTAGGTGTGATGCGAGCGTATTCTGAGGCGGACTTAAAAACATCAATAACAATAAAAGAACGCTAGGTATCGTGTCGTGACACGCCCTCAGTCACGCAAGCCTGCCGATGCACCCACCTGCCGAATGTTTAGATAACGCAGTCACTGATAACCGGTACTATAATACAACAACTAGACTGCCAAAAGCGGAAACATGTTTAAGCCAGTCAAACAGCTCAACGTGGTAACGTACTTAGGTCGTGGGTACTCACCTAGCTAAGTAGAGTTTCTCTATAATTATAGAGGAATTTTGATGGAAATGGAAAAAAAAGTAATTAAAAAAAAATTGACTTCAAAAAGAAATTAACTCAAAAATTATGAGATAACTTTGTTTTCGGAAGTCGGTGTCTTGGGATCAGCGGGGCAATTGCGTAACACATTATCAATCGGAATCGATTTCATTTTGACAGTTCAACAATATTCATTGCGTTATTTACGTGTTGAGTAGACAAAATTTTCGAACTTATGAAGCAATGGATTAGCAAATTGCTTCAAAATGATTCAGATTTCGATTGATAGGTACTGTGTTACGCAATTAGGGTGCTGTGTTTTAGTTTTTTGCCACATTTCTCTTTGAAGTCGATTTATTTTTTTTGTTACTTTTTTATTTCGTTATTTTTAGTAGTAAGTAAAAACTGGAATGTTTGTTTGTAATAATAAGTAGTTAATAGGTAGTAGTTTTGTTGTAAATATTGCACTAGAATTTGACCAAGGTTTTGAGATGTTTTCCCTTTGACACCACACTCGTAGCTCGTATCAATAAGCCAGGCCGTCACACTTACAAGTATTTATAGTCCATATCTTGAAAACTACAGAACAGATTTTCATGAAACTCGCACTGTTCCCTACGTAGAAATAAATGCAAGCCAATAAAAAAAAATGTCACAATCCTATTGATAGATTCGTAGAAATGCGTGGACAATCATGCATACATACCAACATACGTCGATTTTTTTTTAATTACTTTTTTTTTAACTTATATCTATGCACCAATCGGACGCGTATTCTGGGTAAAACTATTAGAGTAAAAAAACTTCAATGACACACACACAAAGACACAGCCTTGAGAGCTTGGGTAGGTACTCGGCAGGTCCCTAATTAGAAACAATTTAACATTAAATTGCTTTTCGCATGTCTAGATCTCAAAGATTAGCCATTTACGATATTTTAACTGTGTGTACACAGCTGTATTGTAGTGTAGCACATGAAATATATCACCATTTTTAGCAAGCCCAGTTTTATTTATTGTTAGCAAGCCCAGTTTTATTTATTTTTAGCAAGCCCAGTTTTATTTATTGTTAGCAAGCCCAGTTGTATTTATTTTTAGCAAGCCCAGTTTTATTTATTTTTAGCAAGCCCAGTTTTATTTATTTTTAGCAAGCCCAGTTGTATTTATTTTTAGCAAGCCCAGTTTTATTTATTTTTAGCAAGCCCAGTTTTATTTATTTTTAGCAAGCCCAGTTGTATTTATTTTTAGCAAGCCCAATTTTATTTATTTGCACATTGACTCATTTAGAAAGGACGAGCTCATTACGTTTCGGTCAACTTATCTTCGTGTTATTCGCTGTCCATAATTACCTTTAACTATAGGTAATTATATCAACATGTAGGAATCTAAATAATAAGTTGGTAGTTTCCAGAAACAATTGCTTTCCTTACCTACGCGACGGCGGAAAGCTATTTTCCGAAGGCGGAAACGCACAATTTGTAGAGCTTTATGAAAATGGATTTTTAGAGGTAGCACTTCTTAAATTTTCGGCTTCGTCAATTTTTTTAGCAAATAATTAATGCATTATAAATACTGCTAAGTACATCGTTTTACCTATTTTTCACAAAATACAAAAGTTTCCAATTACATATAAGTATTTCTTTCAATTTTCTTAATTAACCAACTTTTTTTATTTCTTTTCAAACCAAGCTACGAAGCATGTCTACTCATACTAGAACTCGGCTCGGACGCGACACCAGTAGAAAAAGGTCTATGAAAAGTTTATGGATATTGTCCGATGTCGCGTCGCGCTAGTCTGCACCAGCCTTTACGCTAAAAGCAGTTATATCGAGGAAGAAAAAATAGGATAATTTTTTATGAATAAAAATCCAAAATGCAAGCAAAACCACAGGAACAGTCTAATTCAGTATTATCGATAGAACAATGATACCAAAATGAATGCAATAGGTAATAAGGAACCTTACTGACAATTTATCCCGCTAGAGGGCGCACGTACAACGCTTGGTAAACAGAACAACATGGCGTCCGTCTGTGGTAAGACTAGCTAACAAAAAGGCTATAGTAAAGTTCTTAAGGTGAAAGCTCCAAGGTAGCCCGCGAAATTCAAATTTTCTTACGTTTTTAGCAATTTGCAGGTCATTATTAGGTTGTATGTTGAATAAAATATTATTCGCGACCATAACAAATATGTATTTACACAATTATAATCATTAAAGTCATCAATACAACTCTCTAAGACCAAGTAATTCTATTGAATGACTATTTCATGAAATATTAACATTTCAGGATTATACAACTTAGGAATTGTATTACTGATTCTAATTATCATAATTCTGTAAATACATATTTGTTATGCTCGCGAATCATACTTTAATTAACATACACCCAGACACTGAACTGCAAACTGCAAAAATCGTAAGAAAATTTGAATTTCGCGGGCTACCTTGGCGCTTCCCCCTTTATAATTTTAAATTGTAAATGATTTTAATAATAAATTAATTTTATGAGACCGTACTATCGCATTAGGTAATGCAACCTGTAATGATAATGGGAATAAATATTTAAATAAATAACGTAAACAGAAAAACAAACTTCATGTTTAGGCCTCCTCTTTCATCCGTGATTATTAAAATTATCTACGGTTAGATGACTGATATTGAGAAATCCGGTGTGTTTACAATCTACAGTCATATTATTTTAGTGATATTCGTTCGTTAGCAATATTCTATCATAGAAAGTAATACATTAAGCCATTAAGTCGGCATAAGTCCGCCTTTGTACTTTTTTGAGTGTGAAAAGTTTAAATAAATAAATAGTAATAATGCATCAGTTAGTGAATCAGTGTTGTACCATTAGGTAGTACCTACATTGACGGGGTCCGCTAGGGCCGATGCCAGCTAGGGTTGCGGGATGTTCGAAAGAGTTACCGTGGCCCCGGCACAGGCAACAGAAGGAACACGGGTGGGTTTTAGTCAGTAAAAGTCTGACACGCCCTCCCACTCCGCCCAGAGCGGGAGAAGTCATTTGATGATTTTCCATCCACAAAAAAAAAAGGTAGTACCTATATGCAGGAACGAAGGTGTTCATTAATTCACTAAAAACGGATAACTTCGCAAGTAGTGGTTAATACTGCCCCGTTGCGTTGGTCTCGTGGTCGCAAGCGCGACTGCTGAGCGTGGGGTCCTGGGTTCGATTCCCGGATCGGGCAGTGTTATTGGGTTTTTTCATTAGGAATTTCTTAGTAACAGCCCGGAGTTTGGAAGCTGGGCGTATTAGCCATTGGCCCTACGTCTGATCTCTCTCTAATCGTGTCGGATTGCCGTCCCATCGGACTATGAGAGTGAGGAAAGAGAGAGTGTATCTGTGTCTGCGCACACACTTGTTCACTATAATATCTCCCGCGCCGAAGGCTGGTCTCCGCTGAGATTGGTCGCCATTGCCAAAATTCGGTCTGGAGGACTCATAAGTAATAAGTAATGAATGCAAAATACAGTGTAATTTTCATGGTTTTCCTACATCTAAACTACGTTCCCGGTCGCCCACTTTTCGCCCTTATTCCCTTAGTATTAAGGTTGAAAAGTGGTCGACCGGGAACGTTCGCCTACGTACGTTATCGGGTCTCATGAATTAGGGTAGATTTCGTGGTAGATCGATAACACAGATGATAACAAACTTAGTTAAACGAAACTAAACGTGATACTGATAACCCATACGACAGCCGTATTTAGCTTCAGGCACGTCGTTTTTGGATAACAATTAAATTAAATATCCACATAAGGCGACTACTTGAACGCTTATTCTATAAAATCGAACCTGCGACCATTGGAGTTTAATGAAAGCTGAACTCAACTCACTGAGCCAAGCGATGCTTTTGCATCATTACAAAATAATGATTTAAATATTTCTCTTCTCTATAAGCTATTGTATCTCCTGTGGGATTCTGTTCTGTGGTGTCTCCAAACAATCTCATGCAGTCGGAGGCATCTATTGCCTCCGACTGCATGAGATGTTTTTTTAAATTTATTTTTTTTAGTTTACACTTTTTAGGATTATTTTTCTCTCACTGTATTAACTAAGGCTGCTTTAGGTAACGGTCGTAAATTCAATACCCGTTTATAATCAAATTACATTTAAACATAATATAATTTATATACAGGGTGTAAGGGCAGCTCTCCGCAAACTAACAGGGTGCATGCAGCTCCTTATTTTGAATCATAGGTATTCCACCGAAAATATTCTCAGGAAAATTTTCGCATTTTTTATCGTATTTTCAGTTACCATTCCTTTTAAATTTCAATGTAAAAGTACGTTCTCTGTACGCAGAACTCCATTTATGTAAATAAAACAGCTAAAATAAAAAAATCAGCAATGGATGTCGAAATACTCGGCGACCGAAGGCTCGCTGTGCTGGCGTTCGACGTTCGCTACGCGCGTTTTATCACGGTAACGATACATTGCGTGTGAGATAATAAAACAAATCAGATTTATAGGATTCCCATAACGTTACTGAAATAATTTCATGTACCGGTCATCACACTATGATATACTGAATTCACCTCATCAGTTTGCGGAGGGCTGTCCCTTACACTCTGTATATTTTTGTAATCACCCTAAACCTTGGGAGGCGATGTAGAAACTGTTTTAAATGACCTTCAATTCTTAAAAAATGAATTTCATTCCATTGGCCTTGATCTCAACCTTTCGAAATGTGAACTATTCTTAGCGGACAGTACTGACAGACATTTGACACTTCCCAAAGGATCATGGTCATTTTGGACTAAGAAAAAACAGAATTTCGTCCCAAGATGTAGTACATTGTTAATGTAATTATTAGATATCATCAGTTTATTTTTTGAAGATGGGCAAGTATAGATATTTTATATCATTATAAATATAATTTTGCATTATCAGAACGCAGTGTAAAATATTGATTTTGAACGCATTTGTATTATTAACGTCACTAGAGAAGTCCATACTTTAACTTAGATCTGAATCGATTTTATTTTTTAATCGAAATGAAACCCCGGGCAATGTAAACTGTTTAAAAGTACTTAATGATTTTACATCTCAAAATCGATACTGCATAAATTGATCGATGACGAGGCCTTCCTCTATGTTTGACAAGTAAGTAATATAAACAAAAGAATGATTGACATTGACAGTTTTCTGCGCAGACTGTGTTGTAGTTTACGGACACCGACTGATTCTTCTACTCTAGTTGACTTGGCTTTCGTATATTGGACTTGGAACTGCATCACGTTTTGGATCTTCTATCGGAAGTGGCAAAATGTCTTCCATTCTGTGTGTTAACTGTGGATTGTGTGTAAATCGTATTGCGCGACACATTGTCCTAGAGCAAAACACAAGAGTGGTATTTTTATTGCTGAAAGGATTACTCCTCGTATTGTACGTACGCTACGTATGTATAGCAGTCTTCTTGGAAACTCCTCTATTATCACGGACAAATTCAGAGTACGGGCCCTGCATTTGACATAATTTGTAACTTAATAAAAAAAACAGATGAAAGACCTCTCAATTCAAAAGCCACAGATTAATAATATACCACTTAATCTCAAAAAGTATATTTCTTAATTACTTGACTCTCCCATCTTTTAAAAATATTTTGAAGGCCGTACTTGTTACCATTTATTTAGACAAATGAAACAACGTATGTTTCATCAAGAGTCGTTTTGTTAAATTTTACTAGTCCAAGCATGTTAGGAGCATGGCCATGATTCTTTAACGCAATAGCCCCAGATATCAAAATTATTGATAAAAGCTCTCTCCGCCTCCTTGGTTCCCCAATCTTTGAAAATTCCTTTCCCGTTTTTATTGAGGAAAAAATACAAAATTTTAATGACGTTTCGGAAAGATTGTTCCAAATTAACATGCATTCGGCCATAACCTTAATTCGTTACTGCTGTTTCGGCCCTAAATTAACATATTTCCTTCGCGCTTCCCATTTATGGAAGCACACTCATCTTTTAGACAAAATGGACCAAATTATCCGGCATACATTAACTTCGATCTTAAATGTGGCCATGGATGACCGAGCCTGGGCACAAGCTACTCTTCCCATACGTATGGGAGGCCTCGGCGTCCGCAAAATTTCTAGTATCAGTTTACCGGCTTTTATATCCTCGATCTACGGCACTGAGAATTTAATCAGGAAAATCCTAGCCTCGACACTGATTAATTTTGATGTGCCGTGCTTCACCGAGGCTATGGATGCCTGGAAACTCGCTTGCCCGAATTCAGATTCACCCAACAATCCATCTTCCCAGAGACGGTGGGATGAGCCGCTTTGTAGAGTAGTACAGAATAATTTACTAAACACGTCTGCTACTACTGCGGAGCGTGCGCGCCTGCTGGCTGTGGGTAAGTGGGAGTCGGGTCTGTGGCTTCATGCACTACCGTCGTCGAGCATAGGCACTTTGTTTGACGACACTACTTTCCGCCTCGCTGCTTCCCTGCGACTAGGAGCCCCTTGTTGCTCTCCTCATCGCTGTCACTGTGGCGAAGTTGTCAACAGCCTCGGACACCACGGCCTGTCTTGCAGCCGAAGTGCGGGTCGCATAGCGCGGCACGCGAACATTAATGACATCATCCGACGGGCTCTTTTCACCGTCGGCGTCCCAGCTGTATTAGAACCCAATGGCTTGGCACGCGACGATGGCAAGAGACCGGACGGCATGTCTTTATTTCCATGGAAGGTGGGTAGGCCTTTAGTGTGGGACGCAACTTGCGTCGACACTCTTGCGCCATCCCATCTTCCCGGCTCGGCGTGCTGTGCTGGCGCTGCTGCTGCGGCTGCGGAAAACCTCAAGCGGCGAAAGTATAATAACCTTATCGGTAATTATATTTTCGAGCCGTTTGGGGTTGAAACCCTCGGGCCGTGGGGTCCAAGCGCTCATGGTTTGTTTAACGAAATCTCCAAATGGCTAGTTGACACTTCCCGTGACCCAAGGGCCGGCTTTTACCTTGGCCAGAGGCTAAGCATTGCTATACAACGTGGCAATGCCGCCAGTCTCTTGGGTACATTACCAGTCGACAGCGATGCGGAGGAATTTTTTGACCCCATATTTTAGTTTTTTAATAGTTTTAGTTAAGTTAGGATATAATTTTGTTATTTTATTAATTAATTAGGTATATATATTAATTAGGTATAAGTTGTTATTTATGTACATTCCGTTTTAATTCTGAATAAAGGGTATAGATGATTAGAAAAAAAAAATCACCCTATAAAATCCTTCATTTTGATACCCCACTCGATAGGTGTGGGAGTTTTTTTTTTTTTCTGAAAACATACAATTTGGCACCAAAAAAATTTGATATACCCAGTGACACTCACGCAATAAAGACGAATCTAACGACATATAATTCATCAAAATCGGTTCAGCTGTTTAGTAGTTACGAGGGAACATAGGGACAGACATACATACATACATAATAATATGTACAATAGCGGACATTTGCGGTATACGACTTTTCAGCCTTAGTAAGAAGGTCGAAAAGTGGTTCACCGCAAATGTGCGCGATGGTACATACAGGTCAAACACATAACCCTTCTTTTCGGCTTCGCCGCAGTCGGGTAAAATATTGTAAAACATTTTAAAAGAGGAACGTGGAGTTTCTTGCCCATTCTTCTCCATACGAAACTACCTTTTGGAAGAGACAACTAGAATAAATTCTATTTTCTTGTAAATTTTGACGTTTAAAATAGACTTAGGTACTTACATGATTTGACTTTGACATACATAGCTGTGCCATATAGATATTCCACATTTTCACTTTACCTACTACAAAAATCACAATTCTGCCAAAATAAACGATCTTTCCGCTTCATAATTTTTCTTTTATTTTCCGGCCATTCTCGAAATTATGTAGGTATTAATAAAGCATAGTTATTGGCACCTTGACACCATTCGCTGATACCATCTCATGATCTAAACACGTAACTTACTTTCTTTATTGTCCATTCATTATTCAACATCTAATGTACAGCTTGATGGTAAGTAATTAGTTTTATAGATTATTATTTTTGATTACTGTGGTGCTATTCTGTAAAGATCCCACCGTGAAAATTTAGGTGAAGTGAGCGTGATGTGAACTGTCATCCCACCTTACTCTACTACGGATTGAGCTCACTTCAAACTCACTTCACCTAAGTGCTCACGGTGTGATGTTTACAGAATAGATCGGCTGGTACCTAAATAATTATGTTTACTACGTGCATTAGTCAAATTATTTTTTTTAACATACGCCGCACAGGGGGTGGTTCCGCGTCCATACAAAAATGGTCCTCTTGTTTTTTTTTGCCATTATTGTCCCACTGCTGGGCAAAGGCCTCCTTGCTCTCTTTCCATCTCTTTCTGTTTTATTAATTTTATTATATTGAGATAATTTACTTTTACACCATTTGTTTAGGTTATTAAAGTAAGGGAAATTATGAGTGCAGCAACAAAAGTTTACTTTAGCACCTGCAACTTAACGTCTTTTTTTGTATGTAGGCACTAGGCAACAAGTTAATAGATCAGCCGATCTATTCTGTAAACATCACACCGTGAGTGAGCACTTAGGTGAAGTGAGTTTGAAGTGAGCTCAATTTCCAGTAGAGTAAGGTGGGATGACAGTTCACATCACGCTCACTTCACCTAAATTTTCACGGTGGGATCTTTACAGAATAGCACCACAGCTTCTATTATATTAATTCATTATCTTTACTATTCCAACAGACACAACAATGTTCAAACGTAAATTAATATGACTCAAGCTCCCGATAAATATATTTACTTGTGAATTGATAACTCGGCTCCTAATGTTGTAACTGGGCTACTTTATATATTTAGAGATTATATATATAGAGATTCAACACCTGTCTGCTAATAAAATCAAATTCCAGACTCAAAATTAGCCATCAAACTTTTTTATTGAACAACTAAATTAATAATAGGGTCGATTTCAAATTTCGAATTAAAATGATACTTTTTTGTTTGATTTCTTAAATACCCGTTTTTTGGGTTATTAATGGTATAACCTCAATATATGAAGCTATATTAACATAAGTCAAATAAAATATTAATGATTTTTTAATGAAAACTATTGAAAAATTGAAATCAGAGGGACACGAATGAGTGATGTTGTTACACTAATGAAATTATCTAAAACACTAATGAGATTATAATGTCTACTAATGACAATTAAAAAAAAAACAACTAAAAATCACACATTTTAATAATTTTGCGATGTACTCTTTATCGGAAAATTAAAATAAAACTAACCCAAATGTATTATATCATTTTAATGTCTCTTAACAATCTTAAAAATATTATTTGGATGCATATAATTTTTCGGTCTTCTATTAATATATAATATAATATATTCGGGTTATAATTTAATATATTCGTTTAAGCACAATCTTCAAACAAATGTAACAACTAATCACAGTCTAAACACACATAAACTAAAATTATCCATATAATTAAAAACAGTAGTTTTCTTTAAACTTATTCAAGTATTGATTACTTAGTCCCGTATTACAGAACATCGCTCAATACTCAAACATTACTTAAAACTAGATTTAAGCCATTTGATTAGTTGAAACTAGTTTTAAGTAACGCTTGAGTTTTGAGTGACGTTCTGTAATACGGAACTTAGTACTCAAGTATTGATTCTATTCCTTTGATTGTCTTCCTTATTACAATCAAGATTTTTGTATTTATCTATCCATTATTTGCTGATTTTGGTCTTATTCTTCTTTTGTTTTAATCATTATTTATATAAAATTTTCTTCTTGATTTCTGCTTCTGCTTTCCTTAATTATATCTTCACCAGAAATATTAATCAATCTTTAGATGCCTGTTGTTGATTCAAAAACGTAAGAAATTCTTGTTGATGTTGTTGCCCAAATCCAGACACCATTGCTTCTGTTTGAGTTACCATGAATGACTGATTTTCCCAAGTACCTTTAACTTTAGCAAGTGGTGTAACATTCTGCTCTTTGCGAATTCGAGAAGTTGGAGCTTCATTGGGCTTATTAGTGTGTTTAATGGTAATATCGCTCAATATTTTAATCTTCTTATTAGGAGGTATAATTTTAACATTATTGACTTCTGAATCTATCGCACTTTTGTAAATTTTATGCAATTGCATGTGCTTGTCGTGCTTACAAATGGCGTCAACACACTCGTAACAACTCAATTTTCTAAACTCAAGAAACTCCGATTCGGAGCTCCAAAGCACCTGGTGGACTAACATAGTTCCTTTAAAAGGAGCTATGTTTTTTGGGAGATGAATTTCTTTTTCTCTAATCTCATGTTCTTCTACAACCCTTATCTCGACATTTTTTATATTTTCTCGCACAATACCGACAAATGTTGAGAAGTCCCCCACATCACGCCCGCATTTTACTTGGTAGTCAGCCGTCCTTTTAACTATGGCGCCAACACCATCTGGAGCACCTTTACCGTGGCCGGCTTCCTGATAGTTCCAAGTTACTGACTTTAAAGATGAGAAGACATGTTGCAGCTGTGTCATAATGTAAAATATATACTTGTTGCGATATTGACTCGAAGGGCTATCAGTTAGTATATGCACAGTAGTAATATTAGGAGATTTTTCAAATACAAACTCCAGTGCTTTCTGCAAATGAGCCCACACTGCTGGTGAATCGTGTCGAGTGCATTCACTAACTGTGCATAAAGAATAATTAATGATTTCCCTTCCCTTTTTAATGTATATTACTACTGTGTGCAAAGAAACCTGGCCACGACTACCTCCAAAGTGCAAGCTTTGTACTTCTTCAGCGAATTTATAGCTATAATTTTCCGAAAAGTCCATGTGGACTAAAGTTTCGTAATCATTCAAGGATTTTTTCAGCTCTGTTACAATTTGGTATTGGTTGATAATATTCGTAGAATGTGAGAAGAATTTAGGAAGAGAATCCTCTAGTTTTAATATCAGATTTCTTATTTGAGTTGTACGTTTAAATTTCTTAGAGATGTTAATTTCTTTTTTACCCACTTTTTTCTTATCTCTACCCCACTCATAGTATTCTATTTCTTGATCGTTACTGAATTCGTTGTATGGTATGACTTTATCTTTACAAATTTGACATGTACGAGAAACACATTTAAGATTATATTTGTCACAGCACAAGATATCCAACATCTTTTGGAAGTTAGTTATGTCAACTATCCCTTTTTTCTTCAAACTCGAGATTAAAAGATCCATATTTGTGTGAACTGTACAACCACAAGTATCTCTGTCATCTCTAGGAAGGTAAACCCAAAACGGACGTAGTCGTGCAAATGTAACATAGCTTATGCGTATATTTGGATTTTCTTCCGTAAACTTTTTGTGCAATTTTTTTACAGAGTCCAGTAAATATCGCTTTTGTTTCGTAACTCCGAACTTTTTAACACATTGTTTTTTACCGGCAGTGTTGCGACTGTTGATATCATCTTCATAAAATCGTTCCACTAACTCTTGGATACTTTTGCCTCCTTCTAAAATCTTCTTTTGTAAACGGCTCTGTAAGCACTTCCTGTAGAGGTCATAATTTCGTTTTGGACATACAGTATTCAACTTAGTATTATCTTCTGTAGCTTCATTTATGTCTGTTTTTTCACTGTCCACATTTTCTTTTTCTCGATTATTTTTCATAATATTAATTTTTCGTAATAGAACTCTGCATCTGTATTGGTATTTTTTTATTAAACATGACATTTCTTTCTTTTCTAAGAGGTGCTTTCGTTTTAATGCTTTAATTTTGTTCAACAAGATTTTGTTTTTTAACTTGTTTTGTCGTTCTATATCAAGTGCATCCAATGGGTCGCCAGTTTTATCATCAGCTGTAGAATCTATTTCAGTTCTTTGTGGGACAATCACTTCTTGTATCTTTTTCTCTTTTAATTTTTTTTCATGGTAACGTTTGGAATTTTCCCTCCACTTTTTCCGTTGTAATCTTTGCTCTCTTGGAGACATTTGGTTAATACTTTTCACCTTCTTACTCTCTTTTCGTTTTAGATAAGCTTCTCTTTTTTTAGCTCTTTCAACGGCATGTTTTTCTGGGTCGTTTTTAATTTGTTTATATTTTTCTCTCCTTGCTATTCTTCGTCTTTCTAACTCATCTTCACTCATCCTTTTCTTATTCGGCATAATGTCCTATAAAAATAATTTCATAAATAATAATAATATTAACAGCCACATTAAGTCCTAGCTTCATTACATTAAGCAAATTCGAACTCTAAATATAAACACCGATAATAATCAGCAAATTTCATGTAAATATAACTATTGATTTTCATCACATCACACACAAAAAAGGAGAATAAAAAAAAAATCAGTATTATAATATTTCAGTAGTGTTACATTCAATATCATTAGTGTTACTTAAAAAATTGACACTAATGACAGTAATACTAATGATATTTTGAACAAACATATAATTTTTAAGCTTGTGGAACTTTCTAGACGGCAATCGAATACATTTAAAATATCCATGTTCTTGTTAGCTATAAGAAATACTGTGTTATAAAAATTCGATTACAATACCTTTTGCAATTATGGTTAAGAGATGAATGAGTCGAGTTTCGTCCACGGCACTGAAATCGGTAGAAATATGTATATCTCGCAAAAAATACGAAACGCACCACCGCTCTAAATAAACGTTGCAAGAGCACTGACTATGTGTTGGCGGGTGGGGTGAGGCGGGGGCCCGAGAGCTCCGTAGATTTAATATTATGAAGTTATTAACTTACGCTACACTAATGATAGATAAACCATGATCAATATTTAAAACACTAGGATAAGAGTATTCTATTATTCTCAAATGAAAAAATTATACTCTTTTTGAATGCTTGCACATCATCATGATATGAAATATTAAATAAAAAGCATTTCTACGAGTAACTTCGTTTTTATTCGACTTTATTTCAACGTAAACGGAAAATGAGTAATATCTTTTTAAGGGACTAAATGTTATAGTTTAAGTTTTCTCGCAAATGGCACACTTTTGGGTATTTTTTGTTTTGGAACGTAAAAAAGTAAATGGAGACTATAATATTAAAAAAAAAAACAAAAACAATCGGAAAAAAAATCAAAGTTATTAGAGATGACAGCATTTTTAGCTTTGTTTGAAATCGACCCAATATTCTTTTTTCATGAAAATTACCGACACAAGCGCGGGAGTGTACCTAACGCTCGCTGGGAATGGCGACCGACCATTTGCACCAATGAGCGAGCTCTATTCGGTGCATGCAGCAACGTATGAGTCGTGATCGGATAATCGGATGCATATTTACCTAAAGTTAAATTTTCGCTGAGAGATTATGGAAGCGGCTTCTTAATTTTTTTTCTTAATATAAATCCCGGGATTCCAGAAAATCCGGGAATGCACAACTAATCGGATACATGGAATGGAAACGACTTCTAAAACATGTGGTATTATATATTTAAAAAATACCGAGACACCGGGATCACATAACTATTCTTATGCTTGAAATTCATTATTAACCCCCGATGCAAATATGTGTATGTAGGGTGTAAGAGGAAGGGTAGTGCGTGTCGATTCTATAGTCACAAAGTACTCAATTTATCTATTCCTGAATCGCGAAATTTTTACAATCGATACAAAAGTGCATTCCATATTAGCCAACACCTCAACTTCAGGTAAATATGGATCCGAATATCCGATCTCTGGTTATGAGTAGATAGGTGGCTACATGAAATTACGAGCTTTTATTAACCGACTTCGTCCGCGTGAAATTTCTTGTTCCCCCGACCCACTCCGTCGCATCGCATCGCCTGTCCGCGTTGTTATTTCGTTTTCGCTTAGCGCTCGTTCTTACTTTTTTTATTTTTGCTCGGCTCCTGAGGGTCCTAGAGCGTAATGTTAGCCTTCCTCAATAATTGGGCTAGTGCAAAAATAATTTTTCAAATCCGGCAGGTAGTGACAGAAATTAGCGCGTTCAAACAGTCAATAAAAAATAAAATATGTAGGTAACTAATAGACTGAGCGCATTTATACCCGTCGTAATTCCTATCCTAAACGAAAGATCAGATTCGATTAATTTAAAAAGGAATTTACATGTACTTAATCAACCTTGATTGTGAAACTATTTATTTGGATAAGGATTAATCCCATATTTATGAAAACACCGCAAATAATGCATTATTTTATAGCAAATTTGATTACCATTAAAACGTTATAGTGAGCCAACCTTAAAAGATAGACATAATATGCTATCGCAAACTTTTTTTAGAGCTTTTTAAGAGGAACAATTCCGTCATACACGATGTTTGCGTAAACGGTTAAAAGGAATAAAGGACATTGTTAAAAATGGCCTAGGAATCAACACGTATGAAACCTTTACAGTAATTACTAGTTTTTTTTTTTATAATTTACATTACACTTATTACAATAGAACGCACACTTCAGAATTTCGAAAACATTTTAAAAAGTAATTCACTTCCGTCTTATTCCCCGGCGCCATTATTTTTTGTTTCAATTTGACGTTTTGAATAGACAAATGGCATTGTAGCTCATACAGCCAAGCCTTTGTACGCAGCGGTACCTATAGTGTGCACCGTAATTACCGTAGACCGTAGACAGAGAATAGAGGTAGATAAGTCCTCAGCGTATGCAGTATGAGATAGCGATAGTTCGACATAAGTACATTACTACAGCTACGTGCGATTAATATTGCCATACTTAAACTTTACCCCTATCGTGGGGGTAATCTGGTACTAATTGAATCATTTGATTGTACTACGTCTACAAAGAGTTATTCATTCAATTCATTGTCACCTGTCGGGGGGTGACGTATTTATAACTTTACTTTTCTTTTTTTCACTTTTTTTGAAATAACAAACTAAAACATCAATTTCATGCGTTTTGCGTGAAACAGCAGACATTTATTTTGATATTTCAGGGTTAATCTCATAGTAGAACTTTATAATCAAGAGTGCTTTACATAACAAAAGGTATTTACACGGCAGATGTGAGTGGAAACGCCGGAAGGGGACGCCCTAGGAAGACATATAGTGATCTTATTGGTGATGTTCTTCAGAAAGGTCAGGTGCGTAGTACTCGCAACCGGCGTGCGTGTATGACCAGATGTATGAATGTAAACGAGGCAAAAGGAGTATGTAAGGATCGTAGCAGGCGTTCTGTAGTTTCTGCCTACTCCCATGGGAAAAAGGCGTGAGTTTATGTATGTATGCTTTACATAACAGTAGTGTAGCAAATGAAAACAGGATGCGCGCGAACTAAATGCTTCCGGGGTGAAGGTGAAGCGCGAAAACAAATGAATTGTAATTATTATTTTATTACAATTTAAACTAAGATATAAATTTATTTTCACCTCAAGATGTAAATAGTATTGGAGCATTTCCGACGTTTGGCTCCCAGACTGGAGCGGGCCGGGGCTGCCTTGGGGCGGCTCCTGCCCAATCTGGGGGGTCCAAACGCCTCCTGCCGGAGGCTCTACGCGGGGGTCGTGCGGTCCATGGCCCTTTACGGAGCTCCGGTGTGGGCGCGTTCCGTGAGGCGACGACCGGTACGTCGATTGAACGCGTCCCAGAGGGTCATGGCCATCCGGTTAGCCCGGGGATACCGCACGGTCTCCGGAGAGGCGGCGAACCTCCTTGCCGGATTACCGCCATGGGATCTGGAGGCAAAAGTCCTCGCGCACATGTGGGAGTGGCGCGAGGAGGCAGGACGCCGGGGCGTAACTCTGTTGCCGCGAGAAATCGTGGCACGGCGGACAGAGCTCCGGCAGGATCTCATGGCGGCATGGAGAGTGCGATTGTCGCAACCCAGCGCTGGGCACGCCACAATTGCGGCGATAAGTCCCCTCTTTGAGGAGTGGCTGGAGAGGCGCCACGGCGTCCTCACCTTCCGCCTGACGCAGGTCCTCACCGGACACGGGTGCTTCGGGAGGTACCTGTTCCGGATAAGGCGGGAGGAAACGCCCGGGTGTCACCACTGTGTGGATCGCCCGGAGGACACGGTGGAGCATACGGTGGAGGTCTGCCCGGCTTGGGCGGAGCACCGCCGTGTCCTCGCGGAAGCGATCGGCGGCGGCGATCTCTCGCGTCCGGCCCTGGTCCAGGCCATGGTACGGAGCGAGAGTACATGGGAAGCCATTACCTCCTTCTGCGAAGCAGTAATGCTCGTGAAGGAGGAGGCGGGACGCGTGAGGGAGAGGCAAGCTTTGCACCCTCACGCCCCTAGTCGCCGCAGGAGACGCCCTGGGCGTCGGGAATTGGCAGCCGATTCCCGGCCACCGTAGGCGCGGGCTTGCGGACGGCGAGCAATGGGTAGCTCGCCGTCCGGTAAGGACCAGGCCCGAGTCGACGGCGCGTCGTGTTCCACGCGCGCCTCAAAGAGATGTCAGCACTATTGACGGGGTCCGCTAGGGCCGATGCCAGCTAGGGTTGCGGGATGTTCGAAAGAGTTACCGTGGCCCCGGCACAGGCAACATAAGGAACACGGGTGGGTTTTAGTCAGTAAAAGTCTGACACGCCCTCCCGCTCCGCCCAGAGCGGGAGAAGTCATTTGATGATTTACCATCCACAAAAAAAAAAAAAAAAAAAAGATGTAAATAGTATAGTTAGATAAAGTCGGCCCGTACCAGTCCACATATTTCTTCAAAATGGTTCAATTGGAAAACTAAAATAAAAGTAAAAATTAAATACGTTTAGTGGTAAAAATAATCAAGTGCTGGTATCCCTGTCAAGTTATTATGCGACTATTGACAAATGTCACGCAGCAACATAGATAACAGCCTAGCTTAAAATGCCTGGCACATAAGTCGGTTATTACAAAAAACAAGTTAGGATTGTATCATCTGTTTTGATGAAATTATGAATTAAATTTGCTTATTATTGACAGAAAATAGTCTTGAGTTCAATAATTCCTTGATTTACTTGCAGTAATAGATATAAAATGCTACTTACCAGTGAAAGGTTATGTTTGGTTGATTTCGATCACTACGACTTTTACAGCCATATATATAACAATTCACCATCACTACACAACAAATATTACCTTTTGGAATATCAATAAAGTCACAAATTACACAAAATAAGCGTTTCACAGTTTTTATCAACGAAAATCTTTTAACACCACAACTTGTTTGCCACCTATGACTAGTGATGGCAAACAACAAAAACCGATACGCAAATAGAGATAGAAACATTATGCTATGTCCTGCTCACAGTTATACATTTTGACATACATATCATCTCACTTTCCCAATTATTATTATTTTAAGAGCATGTCTACCTCTATTCTCTGTCTACGGCGTAGACATATACAGTGTGAGTCTTTATAATCTGCACATATCGAAATGAGGGAATCTATGCTTAATTTTATCGACGGAAAAAATGTTAAAAAAAATCTAAATATTTATTAATATTTTTTATGGATTTTTAAAAAAAATTGTTTGCTTTTGTGACCCCAGTGTATACAAAACTGTGTAACTTTTAAACTAAACGATTTATCATGATGAAACAAACTCCATAATGTTTGGAAGTAATTAGGTGTCGTCATAAAATAAAAATTATGGAAAAAAAATAGCCATAATCAAATATAAACATTTTTTTTTGGCAAAAATCTGATTTTTTTTCATTAATTTTTACAAAAATTGTAAAATTTCTCAATAACATGCCCCCATCACCTTCTTTTTTTATAACTTTAAGTTATTCTTCATTATATTAGGAACCTAACGGTAAAAATTGCATGTTTTTAACTCAACCCCAACATTTTTTATCAAATGTCAAAGAAAGGCCCAACGCATAGCTACGCACATTGTTTAGCAGGTAGATAAACTTTTTTTTGTTAACATTGTTGTGAATGCGCGCGGGTCGTTTCAAAGATGGCACTCCGAACGCGGAATCGTATTGTTCTCATAAGGGTGGTTTGTTTGGGATGATAATTAATGCAAAAGAGTTCAATTGAAACCCATTTATTATTAAATACAAAATTTAATGCATCAGTTTCTCAAATTGTCCACCTCGGTGTTGTAAACACAAAGCCGCGCGAATTAGAATTTGGTGTGTCGCTCTCCTTATCATTTCGGGATCATTGCGAATATCATTCGCACAGTTTATTATGCGGTCACGCAAATCGGCCTCACTGTTGATGGGGGTACTGTAGACGCGTTGCTTCATGGTCCCCCATAGGAAATAATCAAGGGGCGTCAAATCGGGTGAACGCGCAGGCCACCCTACAGGTCCTTGCCGGCCGATCCATTTGTCATGATAATTTTCGTTTAAAAATCTTCTTACATTTGTAGCGTAATGGGCAGGACATCCGTCCATCTGAAGAAACATCCTTTGACGCACAGCCAGTGGGACATCTTCCAATAACTGAGGCATATCATCTCTCAATAGACTTAAAAATCTTTCACCAGTCAACGTTCTCGGCAATATGACTGGTCCAATCAACATGTTATCGATAAGACCAGCCCAAACATTTATCGAAAATCTTACTTGGAAAGTAGATGACCGTTTCAGTTTCGGGTTTTCACCTGCGCGGCACCATCTGTGTAAATTTCGACAGTTAGTAATACCGTCTCTAGTGAATGTCGCTTCGTCCATCCATAGTATTTTTCTTGGAAAGTTTGGGTTTGCTCTGGTTTTTCTTTGAATCCATGTGGACATCACACACCTTGGACGCCAGTCTACGTCTTCATGTAGATGTTGCACCCTTTGATAGTGATAAGGATGCAATCCTTCTTTCTTTAAAATACGCCACACTGATTTTTGGGATATTCCGTGACGAAGAGCCAGTCGTCTAGTACTTATGGATGGATCAGCAAACAAATCACTTAATACTGCTTGTTCAGTAGCCGCATCAATAATTACTTGAGGTGGCTCGCGACGATCTCTACTTGATCCAAGTCCAGTGATCGACAACCTTCTGTGAACTTCCTGGAAGTTTCGGGCAGATGGCACTGGTTGCCTGTTAGGATACGCAGCTATGTAAGCCGCGCGCGCAGCTCTGGCACTTCCTTGTCCCACTCCATAATAAAAATGTATGTCGGCGATGTGTGCCGGGGAAAATTCACTTAAACGCGGCATCATGTAGCAGCGAACGAAAGTTATGAAAGTCCAGCGAACGAAAGTACCGAAACACATGTAGCAGCGGCGAATAATTCGGAGCGACTGCCAGTCTGACATCTGTCATAATTCAAGTTCCTTTGGCTGGCCCTACCTCCCCGACCTGCGCACATTCAAAAGAAAGTTTATCTACCTGCTAAACAATAGCTATGCGTTGGGCCTTTCTTTGACAGTTGATAAAAAATGTTGGGGTTGAGTTAAAAACATGCAATTTTTACCGTTAGGTTCCTAATACAATGAAGAATAACTTAAAGTTATAAAAAAAGAAGGTGATGGGGGCATGTTATTGAGAAATTTTACAATTTTTGTAAAAATTAATGAAAAAAAATCAGATTTTTGCCAAACAAAAATGTTTATTTTTAAATGTGGCTATTTTTTTTCCATAATTTTTATTTTATGACGACACCTAATTACTTCCAAACATTATAGAGTTTGTTTCATCGTGATAAATCGTTTAGTTTAAAAGTTACACAGTTTTGTATACACTGGGGTCACAAAAGCAAACAATTTTTTTTAAAAATCCATAAAAAATATAAATAAATATTTAGATTTTTTTTAACATTTTTTCCGTCGATAAAATTAAGCATAGATTCCCTCATTTCGATATGTGCACATTATAAAGACTCACACTGTATAACTTGAATTTCTCTGATGATACAAAGAAGTCTTGGGATGGCATAGTGATCAGTACGCATCTACAGACACCTAATGGGGTTCTTCTTAGCGTGTCGATGGCAATCTAAATAGACCCGGGCCAGAATTCGGCTACGAGTTTGGCGCCATCACTAGCGTCCATCAGTTCCTGTAACGTGCAGCTGACAGGACACGTAGGACATGATATTAAGTGTCCCATCTTTTGTGGAACAGCACCACATTTACACTCCAAGGCGTAGTCGTCAATGAATCTCCACCTGAACAAATTTTCCCTGCTTCGGCCAACCTGGGTTCGAAGTCTGTTTAAAGACTTCCAGATTACCCAAGGCAACTCATGTCCAGGCGGGAGATCTTCATCAGGTGGAACAAATACTTTGGGTTAGGAAGCACTGTCTCGCCACAGCTGCAGTCTTTCTGTTGATCGTTTGCCAGTGAGTGGAACGCCACACTTTAAACACTGTTTAGGCTTTGCAGCCTTTGTGGCACAAGGATGGTGTCGTGCAAAGGGTGTCGTGTGTCGGAGACCATTTTGGCTCTTTCGCTGGAGCTAGCCACCGCTGTGCGAACTACTGGTGGCGCTATTCCTGCTAATGGATACAGAATTTGTACCGCGGTCGGTTTAAGGCAACCAGTTTCATTCAAAGCTGTATCCACTAACTTTGCATGGGCAGAACGAGTCCACACGGGGCAAGCGAATTCACCCGCAGAAAATGATAGCACCAGGCCGCCCAGTAGTCCGCATAACGTCAGGCGAAGCACCCCACTTCGATGAGACTAGTCGCTGAGGAAGACTATTACGAGTGTGCACCTTCTGCTTGATGTTCTTGCAGTTTTTGCTGAATGTTAAAGACCTGTCCTGAGTAACACCAAGATATTTAAGGGAGTTGCTGTGATCGATGGACACCCTACCCCAAACGATGTTAAGTTTGCGGCGCGCCTCTCTATTGCGGAGATGAAATGTGCAAGACTGGGTTTTGCTCGGATTGGGCTTGAGTGAGTAAGGGTGCGTTTCCACTGAAGCGGAGACGAGCGGAGCTGAGCGGAGACGTACGGGAATCGACCAATCACAATAACCAAGCAATAGTTGAAATCCTCATCGAGTCTCTCGTCTCGTCTGCGATTGGACGATTCCGGCACGTCTCCACACAGCTCCGCTCGTCCCTGCTTCAATGGAAACGCACCCTTAGCGAGCTAATATGTGACTAAGACACCCAGAGCGTCTGACAAATGGACCTCAACCGCCTCAAAGGTGGTGGCTTGGGAGGTGAGGGCTAGATAGTCGGCATGAAGGAAGCGGGACGTGTTCGGGCTGAATGGATGGTCGTTGGTATAGATATTAACCCTTTAACCGCCAACGTCGGATTGATCCGACAAGTATTTTCGTGTCCATTTCGCCAGGGTCGTATATTTACGACCAAATACCGTAATAATTCACTGTGCCCGGCGCTAGGGGCACGACAACTGATATGAAGTCGGGCGGTTAAAAGGTTAAAAAGGAGCGGTGCCAGGGCACTACCTTGAGGTAGACCGATTTTCTGCGCTCTACGACGAGTTTTTTAGTTAGACTGCCGTTTTAGGTCATCTTCTCTCGGAAAAAAGTCGTTGGAGAGCGCAGAAAATACAATCAGCGAGTCTCCACGCTGATTTGGCAATCCTTTCACCACGATGGCAAACCAAAGTCCACTAATGAGGTTGAAGCGCTACTGTAGTGCCTCTGGAATGTTTTTTCAACGCCATTCAGAGCAGCAGAATTGCATCTTTCATGTCCAGGGTTGGTACGTGTAGAAACAGTATACGATGTGTGCAACCGAGACCTACAAGCGGTGGTTAGAAATAGTAGTTTATTCCCACAAAACGGCACGGGAGTGCATGCTACGAAGACAAACATCGGAGGCGTCGGTGCGCCATCTTCGACGGAGACACCATGGCATTCTCGCCACTCGGTGCCACTAGCAAATCTTCGTACAGCAGGTGCAGATTAAGATAGCCGCGTAGATGTTTGTATTTTAATGTGCAAGAAACAAAAGGCGTAACTTTATGTTTGTGTGTATGTAAGTATGCTATTTTATTTTTTAAATTGCGTTTTCTCAATAAAGATTTTTATTATTATTTTTATTGAATATTGGGAGATTTACCGTGTTATTTTAAGACCATAAACTTCTTATAGGTGTTCCTGTAATCTATTGATATAGAACGATTTACCCGACTGCGGCGAAGCCAAAAAAGGAAGGTTATGGGTTTGACCGGTATACAAGGTGGAACAGGACGATTGACATTCCTTTAAACCACGTAAAGACAATCATGTTCTTTACTCGTATACAAAAATCAATCAAATCCAATAAATACTTTAGCCACAGGAAATTATTTTTCATTTTCTTATTTTTCAACATGATGTAGATCTGAGTCCTTAATAATAACTTGTAAACATTGCCGCCGCCGCACCCCGCACCCCGCACCGCACCGTTGGTCAGTGACTTTTCGTAGGTATAGCGTGTTTACTTTTTATGCAGTTGATTCCGATTTATTTTGTTTAACCCTTTAATCGCCTGCGCCGGATAAGTCCGACAAATATTTTCGTGTCCATTTCGCTTAAGTCGTATATTTACGACCAAATACCGTACGAATTCACTGTGCCGGGCGCTGGGGGCACGACAACTGATATGAAGACGGGCGGTTAAAAGGTTAAAAACTGCAATTTTTTAATTTTCCACTAACGACTAATCTCCGTGTTTTAAAATGTTTCGATGGACACTAGTCCATCGAAACAGTCATTAAATGAAAACGAACACAGTACTAACTATGCTCGTTTTCATTTAATGTCGTACACATCTAGATACAGGTTGTATATGGGTACACTCCTATGAGCATGAGGCGCGTGTGTGCGTACAACTGGCGGCTTCGTCGCGTACGAAGAGAAACTGGATTATAGCGGCTCGGCCAGTTGAATCGCAGGCACAGTATAAATAAAAGAAGCAGTAGTATGTCTCGACAGTGACATTGAAATAATTATCTACGGCCGCTCGGTAAATAAATAAACACGCACTATAGGGTAGCCCACTGACTGTGTCTCTTGGGTGACGTAGGTATTTGATAATGCTATAGTAAATTGTCATATCTTTTAATTAGTACCTATTTCTTTTCTTTTCTTGATTTTTTTCTTTCCTTTCCTTTCTTTTTGTTTTGTTGTTTTTTTTTTTTTGTTAAAATGTATTACTGCAAATCTTATAAGTTTTAATTTTTACCAGAGTACGGCAAAGCCAAAGAAGGGTATGATTTGGACAGGCTATGTTCGTCTGTTCCTTCATAACTCCTAAACTATTCGTCGTATTTTGATAAAAGAGATATCGTTGGAAGTGCCATGTTCTTCCGTGGATCATATGACGGCTATATGACGTCTCAAAAAATCCAACATGGCCACTGAGATACAAGTAAACATGGCGGCATATAGCGGATGCAAAGTGTCACCGATAATAGATATTATCCATTTATTTGGGCTAAAAAGAGTACATAATACCTCAGCTTAAGTTCACTCTTTATCTCGCTCGCACACTAATGCTCGCAGACTGAGTGAGAGCGAGCCGGAATGGGGTGCTGGATGGCAGGGAGCGCCGATAGTTCAGGTAATTTCTTTTTACGGAGAAAATTAATTATTATTAATTAAAAAGCATAATATCTGCTATAAAAGTTCAGTTATTATGCAAAGCTTCATGATCTAAATTTGAAGTATTTTTAATAGGTACTAGTAGTTTATTGTACGGTTTTTGGAGGTATTTTTGTATTTTTTTCTGACGAGAAAATTTTGTAAAATCTTGTTTTCGTCAAACATAGTACTTACATACTTAACCTTAATCCTCAACGTCACCATATATTTATTTCAAAATGAATGCTGTTGAATGTTCGATACAACGGAGGATCATGCTAAGCAATCTTAATGGTTCAAAGGTTTTTTAATAAGTGGCTTAATAGGTAGGTGCCTACCTATTTCGTAAACGGTGCGTTCAAGAGCAATAATTTGTGATTTATAAGGGCTGATTTTTCAATCGTTATATAACTTTTACCTGAGGAATAAATATGGCAGTTTGACACATTTTCTATACAACAGCTGTCAAAACGTCAAAACATATTCCCTAGATAAAAGTTATCTGACGATTGAAAAATCGGCCCTAAGTCAATAAAAAAATACAAACAAAGAAACGTGGCAATGCTGCCAGCCTTTTGGGCACTTTTCCTGTTGACAGCGATGCGGACGAATTTTTTGATGCCCTATGATTATATATATATATATATATATTTACATTTGTACATATTATAATTATTAATTATTATTTTAAGTCTGTTAGCTTATATATTATATCTTGGTTTAATTGAAATAAATTTACGAAAACATATTCATAAAAAAATTAGTGTAAGTAATATGTAAAAAAATATTATAACATTCAGTGTGGGAAAGTGATGGATCTAGACGTCCGTGGTTGGCCCCCTGTGACAACCCTATCAAAATAGGTATACATTTTGCACGCTCTTTAGAAATTTTGCCTTTGTTCGTACGCCATGCCCAGAGTCCGGGCTACACTACTGAGAAATTCCAAACGGAAAAAACCCAGTAACAATCTGCTCGACCAGCACCACGCAGCACCCTATTTGCGGAATAGAAATCGGTTTCATTTTGATTTGACAGATCAACAAAATTCATTGCGTTATTTATTTACGTTGTTGAGCAGACAATTTTTTGGAACGAAGCAATGGATTAGCAATATGCTTCAAAATCATTCGGTTTTTTATTGATAGTGTGTTACGCAATAACAATATTGGACAACAATATTGTTAAATTTTGTGTTGTAAAAATATATTTATTAATACGGGGGGTTTTAAAAATGTATTTTTTTCAAAATTTTAGGTTTAGTAGTATTGGAGATTAGGGGTGAATGGTCAATATTCAAATAAAACTTTAAACTATTAATTTTAAACTGTACCGTGGTCACACGACGACGGTCCACGGTACAGTGTCCAAACTTTTTTTTTCTTTCGTAAGTGACCCCCATATTCAAAACTCATTTATTTACGTGACACGTCCGTGTTTGGGTCACAGAAATTGATATGTGTACCAAATCCTAGATTCGTATCAAATTGGCTGTGACAGACAGACACACGAGTGATCCTATAAGGGGTCCATTTTTTCATTCGGACATAATATGGAACCCTAAAAACATAGTACGTACCTTGGTCTTGAAAAGACTTAGGTACTACGTACTACCTACTAGATAATATAGTCAATACCTATCTCTGTCTTAATGACTTTCTGATAACTCTAATTAGGCACGCAAAGATCGTTTGTTACGACTTTCAACGACAAAAATAATGGAACCGATAATATGTATTTAATTATATCGAAACTATTTATAGACACTTTATATAGACGTTGGGTAGATCGTTCATGAATAGGCGACTTAAAATTTTGGATCTACCGACTTCAATATAATATTGACCTACTAGGGAACCATTGTGAGCCGCCACCGGGTCAAAGCTTTTAATCCTAGACTTAGGTACCTACACCTACATTATAAAAAAAACAAACCTCAAGTTCTTCTAGAAACTTAATCTCATCCACATTCCTGGTGTTCTCCTCACTGGTGATAATCCTCCCGTTCGCACTCACTTCTCCAGTCAGGTTCACATCCTTCAACTGATCACCATCCACTTTCAAGTCGTTCATCATGTGGTACGCACCGCTACTGTGTCCGAACTTCTGCATCGCATGCAGTATAGACTTGCCCTTAAAATGTTTCAGCGTGTCCACACCGCCGGGGTGGTCGCGCATGAACTTGTTTAAGTCATAATGGTCACCGTTAAATATGACCGGAAATAGTTCGCGGGATTCGTGTACGTCGTCCATGGCGGAGCTGTTGTGGCGGCAGCCGCACCCGCGAGCAACTTGAAGCGACTAAAATACGTTATCAGTCGCAGAACGCGGTGTCCCGTCCCGTGTGATATGAACAGATGTTTCAGCGCGCCTACCACTGGTTCGTGCCAAGCCAACTGACCACGGACGCGCCTTGTTACCGATTAGTTTAGCATCAGCGCACTAAAAGGTAAGCGAGGTAAGAAATTAGTGGCGCGCCTAATTACCCTGAAAGTGCGAACATTTTAAAGGTTAAAGATATAAGTTATGACTTTGTGAAGCTACGCATTCGTTTGTGGTCGGGACGTGACTGCTCGCATGCCCGGGCGCGTGCGGCGATCTGAAATCGATTTTTTTAGAGTAAAGTAAGCGAATCTGGAGTCAGGAGTTATAGTCTACGTTGACGTTGGCCCTTCGCAGTGTTGCCAACCCGTACGATAATTATGGGGGCGTACGATAATTTCGCCAATGGTACAATGTACGATAGTGAATGTCTAAAGTACGATAATTTTGAACTTTGAAGAAAAAAAAAGTTCCATTAACAAAACGCATTTGTCAGACAAAATTAAATGCTGAAAAAAATCAATTGTCATAATGTCAATTTGAATTATGTCAACAAGTAAGTTTATGTCACATAAGCGTGCTAGTTATTGTTCTGAGCATAAGCGTCTCTCTCTCTCTTTCCCTCACATTTCTTTCACTTGCGTTTCCATCCGTGTGCAACACTGCGTTTAGGACCTATGCACATAACCACGTTGCTGCACCGCGCCGCAACGCAAGCCATTATAAGAGTGCGTTTCCATTGAAGCGGAGACGAGCGGTGCTGAGCGGAGACGTGCGTGAATCAACCAATTACAATAGTGGAAATCCTCATCGCGTCTCTCGTCTCGTTTGTGATTGGACGATTCCTGCACGTCTCCGCTCGTATCTGCTTCAGTGGAAACGCACCCTAATAGTTATACTCTTTGCGCAAGGCGTCCTACTGCTGTAGCGTGAGGTGACCATTTTTCTGTGATTCGTGAACTACTTACCCACCCAGTTTTGATTTTTTATTGCTATCCATTTCGTTGTATTTTATACCATTTCACAAACGCTTTTCCACGCTTCTTGTCTTTGTAATCATTGTCACTCGTATCCCACAAACACGCCACAAAACGGGGCGTTCCTCTACTAGTATCAGGATATCAGGGTCAACGTCTGACATTTTAATTTTTTAACTGCTACCATGTTGAACCGTGGTTGTCTCCAAGCGTCCTTCAGACAAACTGATGTTTTGCTAACAAGTATGACGTCACAAACACAACGCCGGAATGCGCGGCGGCGCAACGCGGTTATGGGCTTAGGCCCTAAATCCCGTTACCTGTGGTTATATCAGATATTTGCTTCTTTGTTAGTTAGCTTTGTGTGTCGTGGACACGTGTGCACACAGGAAGAAATCAGTTTGAATTAATGTTTTTAAGGCTCCTACAAACAGGCGCGACACGTGACGCGAATCGCACGCGACACTAAGGCACCGCTTGTCGCGCAACACGCGGTGCCTTTGTATCGCGTCGCGTGTCGCGGTTGTTTGCAGGAGCCTTTACGTTTTTTTTTCTATTGTACGATAATTTTGCCCACAAAACGATAATTTCGACGTGGGAACTCGATAATTTGAACTTTTGGAGTTGGCAACACTGGCCCTTCGCCACCGGTTCCATATGACGTAGTGGTCCTTCCAGAGAAGGTAGACCGTGATCGTGTACCCGCAAAGGACTATAGCCTTAAAAAAGTCCATGGCAGTTTCGGTGATGCGATGGGCGATGCCTGAAAGTATATAGAACTCTCATAGAACACTACATCGATTCGATGAATCGTTCCATAAACCTCTCGAATCAGACCGATTCAAGACTAGCGACAAAGTTCGAAGAAACAGATGAAGGAAGCAGAAGAATCTAACATTTGGGAATTCCACAATAAGTTGGTAAAAAATCAGCTGCACTGCAATTACTTCGAGAACTCTGGAAGAAAGTCAAGGACAAGGTTTGACGAATTACTTCAAAACGACGGCTCCTATCACAATATTGGTATCATTAAAGAAAAGAAATCTCAATAATGCCGATTGCTAATATAAATACTTTTCGTATGTAGTAAAATAATTGGCACATCTGTTGCTTGTGAAAGGCTTGTTTCTGTTGCGTAAAAGGAGTCGTCTAGAATTCTAGATCCCGAGCGATTAGATATTTTTGAAGTGAAAACTTTACATACATATAAGCGCGTTGAGCACTTTTTGGTAGAGGAAAAACTTACGGTTTCGCGACACGCGACATGGAACATGCGACATGCAACATGCGGCATGCAACATGCAACATGCGACATGCAACGTGCGACATGCTCCAACGAGTTTTTGTTTGTTTTTTATTGGTTTGTAATGGATAAACTAAAAAAATACTCACCTTAGAGAAAGCTACACTATCAGCAAATAACATGGGCAGTATTTTTTTTTTAATTGAGGTGCCTACGAAAATTGTTATAATGTAACGCAAGGTATAATAATTTGCCTATGAAAGTCATTATTTGGCGCGCTCCACGAAAACTATTGATGATACATAAAATAATGTAGGTACTACATATTTATTTTGTTCGTGAGTTACCTCAGGGACAGTGGTCTCGAACCTACCGATTTTTCGGTATTTCTACCGATATGGACTCTCGTTATAAATTAGTCAGGTAAGTTTATTTGTTGTATTGAATATTGTATTTTTTTGTCAAATACCGATTTTGGGTACAAATATACGGCAACTCTACCGATCTCGCTCTATAGGTGCTGATAGACTTGAGCATTCACTTGTAACAGAACATCGAGCACTCGCCGTTTTTATATAAAAAAATATATTAAATACCTCTAAAAAATAGTAACGGCCCTGACAAGTGCTTGGTCATGGGATCGAATCCAGGCGCCAAGGCTTGAATGCATCACCTTCCGCCTGACGCAGGTCCTCACCGGACACGGGTGCTTCGGGAGGTACCTATTCCGGATAAGGCGGGAGAAAACGCCCGGGTGTCACCACTGTGTGGATCGCCCGGAGGACACGGTGGAGCATACGGTGGAGGTCTGCCCGGCTTGGGCGGAGCACCGCCGTGTCCTCGTGGTAGCGATCGGCGGCGGCGATCTCTCGCGTCCGGCCCTGGACCAGACCATGGTACGGAGCGAGAGTACATGGGAAGCCATTACCTCCTTCTGCGAAGCAGTAATGCTCGCGAAGGAGGAGGCGGAACGCGTGAGGGAGAGGCAAGCTTTGCGCCCTCACGCCCCTAGCCGCCGCAGGAGACGCCCTGGGCGTCGGGAATTGGCAGCCGATTCCCGGCCACCGTAGGCGCGGGCTTGCGGACGGCGAGCAATGGGTAGCTCGCCGTCCGGTAAGGACCAAGCCCGAGTCGACGGCGCGTTGTGTTCCACGCGCGCCTCAAAGAGATGTCAGCACTATTGACGGGGTCCGCTAGGGCCGATGCCAGCTAGGGTTGCGGGATGTTCGAAAGAGTTACCGTGGCCCCGGCACAGGCAACAGAAGGAACACGGGTGGGTTTTAGTCAGTAAAAGTCTGACACGCCCTCCCGCTCCGCCCAGAGCGGGAATAGTCATTTGATGATTTCCCATCCACAAAAAAAAAAAAAGGCTTGAATGCATGATCTTTACGTTGGCCAATTTATTTCATCGCCACTAGGGGCCTACCACCACCTCTTAAAGGAGTATTATTTTAATGTTACTTCAGTGTGAGAAATAGATGGAGCTATACAGGACGTCTAGCTCCATCTCTTTCGCACATTAAAGTAAGATTAATACTGCTTTAAGAGGTGGTGGTCTAGCTCCTGATCTCAAAAGGGTGTAGGACTAGGAACACATTGTAACACTCTCACCGCCACGCATTATACAGTTTTCCAAAGCAGCAAGCCATGTGGGCGGCGCGCAGGCCATGTGGGCGGCGCGCAGGCCATGTGGGCGGCGCGCAGGCCATGTGGGCGGCGCGCAGGCCATGTGGGCGGCGCACCGCCCATTCCATTTCTTTAGCAACTCGCCACAAAAAATCAATAATAGCTTGCTGCACTAGAATTTATGTGGGCGGCCGGCGTACCACATGGCGGTGAGAGTGGTAAGGAAACGGCATGTTCAAGGACATGTGAAATCCACCAACCCGCACTGGGCCAGCGTGGTTGATTAGTAATCAACCACGCTATTCTAGTGCGGGTTGGTGGATTTCAATGATTACAGCCCACTGTCTCTAACAGCATTCTGTTAAATGATGAGTTCATTGTTTAAACATAATTATTCTATTCTATTCTATATCATTTTGCTTTTCAGCACCAACTACAAGTCCATTCGTTCCAGACTGCCAACCATCTGCTTCCTAAGAAGTTTTGTTATCAAATCCTGTAATTCAAAACTCCACAACAGTAAAAGCTGTTGAAAATAAGCTTGGTAGTGGTATGTTACTAATTACATATCACAATCTAATCAAACAATCTTAATCTTTTACAGTTCAAGCAATACGGTTATGGAATGCCTTAGCCATTTCGATAAGGCGTGCCCAATCGTTGTCTATTTTTAAAATTATGCTAAAAAACACTATCTCTCTCCTTAAAACGTCATTTTTTATGTTCTTTGGACGTGTTTTATGATTACTATGATATACAATATATATATAGATAATAAATGTTTCATGTATGCATGTATTTATTGTATATATGTAAATGGTACACCACAGACTACCTGCAGTACTGTCTCTCCTTTCTCCCTTAATCCATCCAAAGGTTGTCTTTAAAAGATCGCTCTTAGCGATAAGGCCGCCCATTGTGTCACCCCTTGTAAAATTTCTACTTTATATCTGTAATATTGATGGTGTGCATAATAAAGAGTATTCTGTCTATCTACCTACATATTCATTTCAATCTCTAATCTAATGATTTATCAATCAAAACATTGGCTTTGCCGTTGCTAAGGAAATTTACAAATACATTTGGGTCGAGTAGGTGTTGCTTTTTGTATGGGACAGTTGATAATTATTTAGCGATTACGATGTTGGTCCCATGGTGAAAGTGGTTTAGTTTGATGGTCTGTATAGTACCACACTCTTCAAATTTGACCACACCTTTCTGGTACACCCCGTATAAATGATTACCAATTACGAACCAATTTTTATTGGAATCAACTCTGTTTCTTTAGTAGGTATCATTTCATTGTACTGAAGAAAATTCAAAAATATCTAGACAGCAATAGTTGGAGACAAGTTCTTTATTACCAAAAAGCAAATTAAAGCAGCATTATTATTATTATTAATTAAAGCAGTCACAATATCTAAATACTTAGGTAAATAAATTTTAAATGGAGGTTGAATAAATAAATAAATAAAATAATATGTAAATTCAAGTCTTAATACCTATTGTTTTTTATTTTTTTTATTACCATACAAAGTATTAACACACAAATATGCAGCATTTTGTGTTGTTGTGTATTGGACGACAGCGTTTGCCAGTCGTCATTAAAATCATTTTTAAATTTTTAAAATGAAAATAGGATGCTGCAGAGGATAGGAGAACAATAATAGAAATTATTGATGATTGAATTTATTAAATACCCAAGTGATTAGAGCATGCCGTTCGCGAGTATCTAGAGCCATGTTGAGAAATGCGCGGATATACCAATGCCAGTTTGTTTTCAAAAAAATTTAAATATGTTATAAAAATTTAATATGCAAGTAATGAAAATGAGGATTTCCACAAATTTATTACAAAAAAGAATATTCCGGCAAAATATAAATATAAATATAAAATATAAAAATGTTTTATTCAATTACAAACAAAGTTCGTTCAACAGTATTGAGGTTGACCTCTCCTTTTAAGTGTGAAAACACTTGTGCCAGGAAAGGCCGCTCTCCCTTAACTTGATTACATTTATACTTATAACTTAAATGTTAAATCTATATGGTATGCAAAAGAAAACTAAGTAAATCTAAAAAGTAAATCTATGTGAGCACGCATGCAATGTGCGCACATGTGTGTAGAAGCGTGAGTTATGGTGCTTGTGCTTGTGTGTGCGACTGTGTCTGTGGGTGAGTTTGTCTGTGCGTGTAACTGTGACTGTGTATTGTGTGTGAGTGTGTGAAAAAATATGTGTAGGTAACGGGATATTTATTTATTGATGTATTGATGTTTCATACATATACATACATATATTCGTATTTATTTATTCAGGTTCTTTTTATTTTTTTTGTATGTATTTATATATAAATACATACAAAAGATAGTTATGCTATCCTAACCAGCGGGGCAATTGCGTAACATATTATTATCAATCGGAATCGGTTTAATTTTGACAGTTCAACAACATTCATTGCGTTATTTACGTGTTGAACAGACATATTTTTTGAACTTATGAAGCAATGGATTAGCAATTTGCTTCAAAATGATTCAGATTCTGATTGATAGTGTGTTACGCAATTAGGGTGCGGGTGCTCAAGTAGAACACATATTCAATGGAGGTTTTCAATAAATATGGGCATAAAGAAAAAAAATCGCAATATACACATCAACAGTGTTTAGGGATCGAGTTAGAGTATCACTGCAATTGAGGATTATTATTTATCTTTTTTGGATCGTTATCGATTCTTTTTAGTGAATTTCACTATTTGATTAAAGAATTTTCTTTAAATTTTGGTTAAACGTGGAAAATCAACTGTCAATCAGGATTTCTATAAAAGTGTGTAATAGCGTTTTTACAAAACCATTACAATTTCTGCATCGGAACTGAAAAAAATTGTATCGCTATGGAGCGACGACATCATTTGACACGAAAAGAGATTATGAGAGCCGTCGGAATGTTGCAAGCTTGTCCTAGGCAACGTACTGTGGCTGTCGCTCTTGGTACTACACAGAGCGTCATAAGCCCGTGGCCGAGCGATATGGAGGACGATCTCGCATCACCACTCGCAGACAGGACCGGTACATCCAAAATTCTGCTCGACGGAAACGTACTATAGCGACCAGCCACGATACATAGGCAGGTCACTATGTATTTTGTCTGTGGGGTCTCGACTTCGAGGTGTGTTGGGGAATCTTCGTAGTGATTTATAAATAGGAACACCGTTGCGCTGCCAAACTGATTTATTAGCTTATATTATTATGTAAGCAACAATATATTATATCACTGGGGCTAATATTACACTTCTCTCCATATAAAACAATATGACTTTACGTCATCATATATTCCTGTTCGAAGTTTCGAATAGAAAACCAGAGTTTGTCTTATCAGCCAATGTTATAATCCAAAGAGGATTCATGCGGAAGGCAGGCTCAACTAAGGCCTCTACAGTACCATGACCGCCATGATGTTGGCTACGAGGCTCCACAGCTCTTCAGGTTTGCTGATAAGCGACCAAACCATCCGAAATCGTTTACGTGAAGTCGTGCGTTCCCGAAGGCCGCTGAGAGTTCCACCTATAGCACCCCGCAATCGTAGGGCCCGTTTACAAAGGTCTCGCGAACACAGAACTTGGGAGGAAGAAGACTGGCGTTGTTTTTGCTTTTCCAATGAATCTCGTTTCGGTATGAGGCCGGATACAAGACGTCAGAGGCGTAGCCTTCATACACCCGATTAGTATCGACTTTCCTTCAGAACAACCACTCTTCTTAATGTCTTCTGTTGCCGGATACAAGACGTACTCGAGTTTAGAGGACCTCTGGACGTCAAGAACGTTTGAAGTTTTGTCAGGAAGTTCTTTCATATGGAGGGGGAACAATAATGCTTTAGGCCGGTATTTGGATCGGTGGAAGAACCGATCTCATTTGGATCAGGGGCAACCTCAATGCTCAGATTTATGCGGAGAGCATTGTTTCATAAGTGATCATCCCTTTGCGAAGCCGGTTGGATGATTCGTTTCGACTAATGCACGACAATGCACGTCCACACACGGCTAGAGTCGTAACACGCACTCTTGCCGATTTTCGCATCAACATTCTGCCGTAGCCTGCTCAATCGCCAGACCTCAACCTCAACCCTCAATTGAGCACGCATGGGATATGCTCCAAAGAAGAGCTCTGCCGAGTATGGATGTCGTGCATACCCCACAACAACTTTTTGACTTGTTAGAAAGAACGTGGGCGGCCATTCCTCAAAGTGTATTTGATGAACTGATTTTAAGCATGCCAAATCGCTGTGATTGTGTGATTCGTGTCAATGGTGGAAACACAGATTATTCATTTTTTTATCATTACAATAAAAATTTAAAAATCCTCATTTTTGCCTTTTTTCCATCTAATTGACGACATTAACATAGGTTAATTTCGCATAATTTGCAAAAATTGAAATTTTTCTTAATTTTTACAAAAAAAAAAAAAAATATTTACCTATTTATTTATTTGTTTCAACCAACTTTGGATCATACAATTTAAACTAAATTAAAAATGATTAATTATTATTTTTTTTATTAGTAAATTAGGGATAAGTTGTTAAATTGTATGGGAATTGAAGTAATAAGCCAGTCTGGAAGACTAGATTTGTTAAATATTAATTGGATAATTTTGATAGTTAAAAATGTTCTTGATCCCTAGACACTTTTGATATGATGTGTATTAAGTTAAATAAAACAGAACAGTACACAATAATTTAAATATAGAATGTCAAATACCGTCAAGGCGGGTTACTTTAACTCTAGGGCAGCCTTTCCCAAAGTGGGCAAGAACGCCCCCTTGTGGGCGCTGCAGGCCTAAAGGGGGGCAGTAAGAGACCCAAAAAAAAAATGGGGGCGTTGTGTAGAGGCTTAGGGGTCGATTTGTAATTTCATCCAGGTATAGTGGATTTGAAGTAGGTGAAAAAATGGGGGCGCTAAAAAATAATTTATTCTCAAAGTGGAAGTAGACAAGTTTGGGAACCCCTCCTGCTCTAGGGCATAACTTTGGCCCAAATCGAGACAAATGTTTAGTGTCATTAAATCCATATCACGCCATCTATTAGTTACCGAGGGAATACATGTTCGGTTGTGTGGTCGCGACACGGCGGGCAGTCAAACATCAAGTCTAGATTTGGGCCAAAGTTATGCCAAAGAGAAGTTACGAGTTAGCTTGCGTAGTTAGAGTCAAACAATGACATTATACTTATAAATAGAGATAGACATCGCACTAGTGCGCGCAAATTGTTGCAGATTAATTCGGACAATTGTTGTAATTTGATTTAGTCGGCTAATAGCAGCGAGCGAAACGAAGCGTGTCAAGCGCAACACTACAGGTAGCTATCTTTTTCTGTATCATAATACGTTCAGAAACATCTATCACAGTCGTAGTTGAAAACTACAGTACATCTATATCTATTTATCTATACAAATAAATAAAATGGAAGTGTCTGTTTGTGATGTCAAAATTACAGCTTTTTTTCTAAAAAAATTGTCTGTCTGTTTGTTTGTTCCGGCTAATCTCCAAAACACCTAGACCGATTTTGACGGGACTTTTACTGTCAGATAGCTGATGTTACGGAGAGTATCTTACGCTACTTTTATTTTAGAAAATAATTAGGGTTCCGCGAAAATAATTAAAATCAATGAAATTGTGAACAAAAAGTCCGATTTGAAAAATTCTTTTTGCATTTGGTAGCCCAATTCTCGAGCATATTAATAGGCTATTTAACATCACGCTACGACCCTTAGGAGTCGAGCAAAAAGAAAAAAGTCAAAAAGAACACTAAGCGAAAACGAAGTAATAGCGCGGGCGGGCGAAGCAACGCGACGGTTCGATGGGGGACGAGTTTTATTAAAATGAGGCCGTTATTTATTATTGTGTAACTTACGACTTCCACGGGAACGAAGTCGCGGGGCACAGCTAGTTAGTAATAAATTTGTTATTATGACGTCCTTAGTAGATATATTTCGATTTTCGTGTTTTATTTATTTCTTTCATTTCCAGATTTAAATCTACGAAAGTGTATTAATTGCTGTAACGTTTAATCGATTGCAGCCATTAACTTTTTTAAGGTAATTTTATCAGAATTAAAAAGTAAAATAAAATATAAGTAGGTAATATTATAGATGCTAAAGTAAAATAATCGACATCCCACGTTTGGCTTCTAATGAAACAAAATGCAGTAACCGCGTGTACCCAGGAAGAAGGAAACAACTATCAAGCGTTGATTCTAACTTCCGTATTTACTCAAGTAAGTAACGTATGGACGGCAGCACATCAAGCTACTACAATCTGTCAAATTTCTTTAATAGATTTTCAACTTTATTGCTATAACATTAGGTTCAAGATTGATTGAGAAAATTTGACAGTTTCGGATAGCTTGACCTGCTGGCGTCTGTACATTACTCGACTATAGAAAAGGGTTTTATAATGAAGAATTCTATCCTCAAGTAATGACTTCATTAAGAAATTACTTAGCACTAAGTAATTGCTTGTTAAAAACGGGTGTTAACTTTGAAAAACATTTTAAAGTATTTAATAAACAAAATTGAAACATAAAATCAATTCATACGTAACCACAACTATCAATAGATATGTACATCTATACCTACGTATATCTAGGTATAGATATTTTAGTTCAAACTCCTACTTTTCGGGTACATCTGTTCCTGTAACTGCTCGGCTCGAGCTCCTAGGCGTGGAGTTGACATCATGTCTCAACTTCGGAGCCACCATCGAGTACAAAGCCCAAACTACAGCCAAGAAACTGGGCATCCTAAATAGGGTGAAGCGATACTTTACGCCTGGACAGCTTTTAACTCTCTACAAAGCGCAAGTCCGATCCTGCATGGAGTATTGCAGCCACCTTTGGGATGGCTCAGCTAAATACCAACTTGCCGCGCTTGATTCGGTGGAACGCAGAGCTAAGAGGCTCATTAGCGACGTAAGACTGGTGGATGCCAAGCTCACAGCTTTTTTTTTTTTTTTTTTTTTTGTGGATGGGAAATCATCAAATGACTTCTCCCGCTCTGGGCGGAGCGGGAGGGCGTGTCAGACTTTTACTGACTAAAACCCACCCGTGTTCCTTCTGTTGCCTGTGCCGGGGCCACGGTAACTCTTTCGAACATCCCGCAACCCTAGCTGGCATCGGCCCTAGCGGACCCCGTCAATAGTGCTGACATCTCTTTGAGGCGCGCGTGGAACACGACGCGCCGTCGACTCGGACTTGGTCCTTACCGGACGGCGAGCTACCCATTGCTCGCCGTCCGCAAGCCCGCGCCTACGGTGGCCGGGAATCGGCTGCCAATTCCCGACGCCCAGGGCGTCTCCTGCGGCGACTAGGGGCGTGAGGGTGCAAAGCTTGCCTCTCCCTCACGCGTCCCGCCTCCTCCTTCACGAGCATTACTGCTTCGCAGAAGGAGGTAATGGCTTCCCATGCACTCTCGCTCCGTACCATGGCCTGGACCAGGGCCGGACGCGAGAGATCGCCGCCGCCGATCGCTTCCGCGAGGACACGGCGGTGCTCCGCCCAAGCCGGGCAGACCTCCACCGTATGCTCCACCGTGTCCTCCGGGCGATCCACACAGTGGTGACACCCGGGCGTTTCCTCCCGCCTTATCCGGAACAGGTACCTCCCGAAGCACCCGTGTCCGGTGAGGACCTGCGTCAGGCAGAAGGTGAGGACGCCGTGGCGCCTCTCCAGCCACTCCTCAAAGAGGGGACTTATCGCCGCAATTGTGGCGTGCCCAGCGCTGGGTTGCGACAATCGCACTCTCCATGCCGCCATGAGATCCTGCCGGAGCTCTGTCCGCCGTGCCGCGATTTCTCGCGGCAACGGAGTTACGCCCCGGCGTCCTGCCTCCTCGCGCCACTCCCAGATGTGCGCGAGGACTTTTGCCTCCAGATCCCATGGCGGTAATCCGGCAAGGAGGTTCGCCGCCTCCCCGGAGACCGTGCGGTATCCCCGGGCTAACCGGATGGCCATGACCCTCTGGGACGCGTTCAACCGACGGACCGGTCGCCGCCTCACGGAACGCGCCCACACCGGAGCTCCGTAAAGGGCCATGGACCGCACGACCCCCGCGTAGAGCCTCCGGCAGGAGGCGTTTGGACCCCCCAGATTGGGCAGGAGCCGCCCCAAGGCAGCCCCGGCCCGCTCCAGTCTGGGAGCCAAACGTCGGAAATGCTCCACGAAATTCCACCGGCTGTCGAGGACGAGTCCCAGGTACTTCATCGTCGACTCGACACCGATGAGAACCCCTCCTACCGTTATTTGGGAACCCGATGGTGGCGCGTTCCGAGGACCATGAAAACACATGGCCTCGGACTTGTGCAAGGCCACCTCGAGTCCCAATTGCCGGATCGATTGTCGCAACCCCGCGTGCCGCTAATTCAGCCGCCGCCTGGTGCGACCTCCCCTGCGCCAGGACCAGCGTGTCGTCAGCGTAGCAAACTACGCTGACGCCACCAGGGAGGTCGGCGCGAAGCTCACAGCTTGGCTCATCGCCGCAAGGTTGCCTGCACACACCTGCCTGTTGATGTCGTTGCCTGTTGTTGTGTTGCCTGTTGTTGTGTTGCTGTTGCCTGTTGCTTCTACAGATTGTACTTCGGTGAGTGTGCTCGAGAACTCCACGATCTCATTCCGCTTGCCCCCTTCTACCATCGGACATCTAGACGCACTGCAGGTTACCATCCCTACCTAGTTGCTATTCCACCAATTCGCACTAAGCGTTTCCAAATGTTATGCGCACAGCAAAGGAGTGGAACTCTCTGCCTGCGTCTGTGTTTCCGAACGCATACAACCCCGATCTCTTCAAAGTGAGAGTTAACAGGTTTCTTCTGGGTAAGCTCGCTCCATCGTCGACTTTGTCTCTGTCATCTCTGACCTAAACTCGGAATTTTAATTCGATTCCAGATTTGACAATTTCAGTGTTGCAACGTTATGACAAGTACTAAATAGTGACGTTGCGAAATTATTCGATATGGAAATGGAATATTTCCAGATCGATTCTTCTCGTTTATAATTTTACTCTCGTAAACTAAGTATATCAGGAAATTAAATATTTCTGAACCGATAATTTAGTTTTGACGATTAATTAACGATCTGAGACTTTTCTTTTATAATTGTGTGTGAAATAAATAAAAAAATGTGATCATGAAGGAACATGACAAATAAAACAGATAGATGTATTATGGTAATAATTTATTTTATAAATTGTCGCCGTCATCGCTATCGCTGTCACTTTCTGTAACATTTATAGGCGTTGCGGATCATTACTCTTTCAGTAACAGTGAAAGCTTTTCGTGGACGTTTTTTTCTTGGGGACAAGAAAACATCCACGTCTTTTTGTGATGTACTTGGCTGAGGATCCATTTTGATGGAAAACCAAAACAAATAGATTCACTCAAAGTTCACAAAAAACTATAAACGTAACAACAAACACAACGTAACAACACTTTAACAAAAACCCAACAAAATAACAAAATATCGATTCGCAATGAAATAAGATATTCGTGCAGTCAGACTGGGAGAATGAAGCCGAATGACACGATAAATAAAATGGCGATAGCTGCACGAGCGCGCACGGGTTGCCAATACTGAAAACTATCTAGGCTCTTTTATTATAAGTTTTGTTTTTAATATAAAAACAAAAATATTAACTTTTTTATAAAATAGAGCAGCGATTACTAATTAATAAATAATTATTATGAATAATTATGTATTTATTTAAATAAAAATCAATAATTTAGTCTTTAATTGGCACACTGATGGCACACACACTGATTGTTTATCGATTTTTGTGTTCATCACTACACTATTATATGTGGTATCATTATTTCACAAAATGACAGTAGCTAATGTCAAATCTGGAATCGAATTAAAATTCCGAGTATAGACTAGAGTCAAGAGCAAACCTATCTCAAATTTAAAAAAAATAAAAACAGTTCCATATTATGGCTTGGCGTGGCGCTGATCGTATTTCTATTCTCACATGTCTGTCAAACGTTGAGTTGCCCTCTCCGTTGTCGACCGACCTTCTAGATTCAGTAGCAAAAGAAAAATTGTCTCAACATAACATGTGACATGAGTCCCGGGTCGAGCAAAGCGTTATTGGGTTTGTACATCTGGAATTGCTTAGTAGCAGACCGAAGTCTGGATTTGTGCCCGGCTGATGGTATTAGGCTCGTCCCCTGTTACATGGGACTTATTTAAATAACTGGCGAAATGTGGGTGTACTACAGGTTATACAAAAATACACCTCTGCCTAACCCTTCGGGAAATACAGGCGTGATGTTATGTTATTTTACTTACAAAAAAACTGAAATTGTCGAATGAATGGTACTCCAGTGGTAAGTAACACACTTTAGTAACATTCGTCAATTTTCACAGGTTACAAGCTAGTGTATCCTTAGGAAATCGGGATCAACAAAGGTTCACGCACTTAAGATAAGCACTCATATAAATTAAGCTCATTTGAGGACTCCCACTTAAGTTACTGTGAACAGGGAATACGAATAACTATTCCGTCAGTCACAAATATCTCGAAAACGGTGCGCCCTACTGCAAAAATTATGAAAAAGTCTAGTCCCTTATAAGGCCCTAAAAGTCAACATTTTAGTAATATAATTTTTAATATTTTCCATACAAAAATAAAATCCCCCCCTCCCCTTTTGCCCCCTGCGCGCCTCCGGCTCAAAAAAAATCACGGGGTAGGGCTAACAAGTACTTACCACATGGAGTCGCGATTGTCTAATTCGATTTTAGTTCTGTCAAAATTATTTTTAAATTTAGTGATATTTTTTTGCAAAATAGCTTGAAGGTTGTCATAGTTTAGTTCAGCTTACAAGAGAATCGGCACCATTGTTTAACGTTCGTTTGTATTGCCTGTGTGCAATTTTATTGTGCATGTAATCTGCACCCTAATTGCGTAACACACTATCAATCAGAATCTGAATGATTTTGAAGCTTATTATACATATTCGACCCATAATAGACTAATACTATGGATGCGAAAGTAACTGTCTGTTTGTCTGTTACCTTTTCACGCCTTAATGGTTGAACTGATTTCGATGAATGATTCGACGGCACACAGGTAAACCATGACCTGGGGGCCAACCACCACTTCTTAAAGCAGTATTATTTTAATGTTACTTCAGTGTGAGAAAGAGATGGAGCTATACAGGACGTCTAGCTCTATCTCTTTCCCACACTGAAGTAAGATTACAATAATACTGCTTTAAGAGGTGGTGGTCTAGCTCCTGGGCGAGGACATTACTTGTAGTAGGTTACGATCTCGTAGGATAATTTTCGACCTTCAAACGGGTGAAACCCCGGGCAAAAGCTTATAACTTATTTATGTACAAATTGTCCCATTCCTAACAGAGCACCTGCCATCTAATCTCTTCACCACCCTTGGTTGACTGGTAGAGAATGCCTAAGGCATTAAGTCCGCCTTTGTACTTTTTTAAGTGTGAAAAGATTAAATAAATAAATAAAAGCTAGTTTTTTGTACAAAGTCGACCACACGACTTGTGCCTCTTGTAGAGCCATAGACTCAAGAATTGGAGAAGCTAGGAGTTACTTACTTAGGGTAAAAGTGGGATAGTTGCCCCACATTTTGAATTTGATTTTTTTTTCCTACAAATAAATTATATTTAAACCAATTTTTCAATGTAATCGTACATTGGTCCATTATTTATTATATTTTAAAAAGAAATTCAATGCAGCTATTGCTTATACATATAGAAAAAAACAAAAGTTACAGTACTAGTTCTGAGTATAGATGCCTCTTATATGGGTTAGATGCCCCGATGCTGTTGTCACTATGAGGATAGTTGCCCTTAGGTATAAATCAAAGCATATTTATAATTAACAAATTTTATTTTAATATTTAGTTATGGCACATTACACTTTGGTTTTAATTTTCATATTCTTTCACTAATCAGCTTCAGAAAAAAAAAAATATTCTTCACTTTGGTTTATTCTACTTCTTCACTTAGGTATATTTCACTTCTTCACTTTGGTATATAATTATTATTAGTTCTTATATTAATCAGCTTCAGAAAAAAAAAGTATTTCTACAGTTCAGTCTACGGTGTTTTTTTCGTATTCATTCGTTTAATCCTACCGCATTCATTGCAATAGTCGCCGTACATGGTACAATCCTCATGTAGCCGAGGCGTCTATCCTTTTCAATAGGGATAGTTGCCCTAATTAAAATAAAAAAATCCCTTTTAAAAAATGACAAAATGTTACACTGACGGTAATATTTAAACTATACACTTGCAAATAATAATAAAATAATATAACTTACCTTTGGAAATGAAAAGTTCCACGCGTTTCTAAAATATCAACGTTCGTAATCCGCGATCTTTGTGAGCGAGCCCGTCGATCTTTCTTCATGAACACGCAACACATCCAATCACAGCGGTTGCCGCTCGCACACTAGCGGGGTGGGGGGTGTTCTTTGCTTATAAGTATTAACTGCGATCATAGAACGTTTGCAAGTCATAATTTGAATTTTGGGGCATCAATCCTCCTAGGGCAACTATCCCACTTTTACCCTACTTGAAGGGTGTTCAAGAGAACAAACAGTGAGAAGATGAATTTCAAGAAACTGAAGAAAACCCGTTAAGGAAGTCCTCAGCTTTACAAATTCCATACGGTTCGAGTACTCGTAGTTTTTCCGCTGTAAATAATTGATCGGTTTGATTGCACTGGAGTGCCGGTCGCAAGCAATGTGGCAGACAGGTCACAGGTCGTCTCGACCTTGGCCCTATAGCATCAATGATTCATGTCTTCCACTATTTGCATTCTGGGTTACTGGGTCTGCCAATATTTTACTAAATGGAAGCATCATTCAGCAGTACGTAATAATTATTTGCCTGTAAATTGACTCCTGAGTGATGATGAGGCTCATTTGGACTGCTCAGGGACTTTTTGATAACTTTTGTTCCTAATGTTTCCCTGTTTATAATCACCACGTTTAGGAAACTTATTGGTGACTAGCTGTGCCCCGCGACTTCGTTCGCGTGGATATAGTAAGATACACAATATACTAAAATAACAGCCACATTTTAATAAAACTCCCTCGTCCCCCGACCCGTCGCGTTAAATCGCCCGCTCGCGCTACTACTTCGTTTTCGCTTAGTGTTCTTTGTGACTTTTTCTTTTTGCTCGGCTCCTAAGGGTCGTAGCGTGATGTTAAATAGCCTATAACCATCCTCGAGAATTGGGCTACTAAATGCAAAAAGAATTTTTCAAATCCGACTTTTTGTTCATAATTTCATGGGTTTTAATTTTTTTGCGCGGATCGCTAATTATTTTTCTAAAATAAAAATAGCCTAAGTTACCCGCCGTAACATCAGCTATCTGCCAGTGGAAGTCCCATCAAAATCGGTCCAATCGTTTCGGAGATTAGCCGGAACAAACAGACAGACAAAAATTTTAAAAATTGCTTTTTTGTTATAAGAACCGTTTATACTTTTCTAAATCTTTAGTATAAAGTTGTTTTAACATTCAAAACAGACAAACAAAAAAGAAATTTTTAACATTTTTGTCTGTCTGTCTGATTGTTCCGACTAATCTCCGAAACGGCTGGACCGATTTTGACGGGACTTTCATTGGCAGATAGCTGATGATACGGGTAGTAACTTAGGCTACTTTCATTTAAAAAAAATAATTATGGTTCCGCGCAAAAAAAATAAAACCCATGAAATTGTGAACAAAAAGTCGGATTTCAAAAAATCTTTTTGCGTTTAGTAGCCCAATTCTCGAGCATGATTATAAGCCTTTTAACATCACGCTACGACCCTGTAATAGCACGGCCGGGCGATGCCACGCGGCGGGTCGGGGGACGAGGGAGTTTTATTTAAATGTGACTGTTATTTTAGCATATTGTGTATCTTAAGACATCCACGCGAACGAAGTCAGGGGGCATAGCTAGTCGACAATAAATACCTACGATGGGTCGTGCAATGAAATAAAAAACAAAAAACGAACATAAGTTCTCAGTCGTCGGTATAAATACGACTGATGGCGGCACGGGCACGAAATCCCCTCCCTCCCCCCCTCCCGACCCTCGCTCGATGAAGTGCCAGCCCGCGCCGTAGCTGAGCCTGTAGCTTTAAATTCCCCAGATAATAATAATTATCCAAGTTTGATCCAACCTGTCCCAACTTGCTGTCCTTCCACCAGCGACGCCCTAAGCAGAGGTTTGTACCCCACAGGTGATGCACTTAGCGTGCAGTCGCTTAGTAATATAAGAAATTCGCCCCTGGCTGGAAGCTTTGAGTTCGCTTTAGGCAGCCACAGGAGTCACGACCTCTAAAGGAGAAAAACGAGAATGCCATACGAGATGCCATGGATTTGTCGTGTTCGATCCAACTGACGCGGTTAAGTGGAAATGCTTAAAGGAAGGTTGCGAATTCTGAAACACATAACCTTTTGCCACCATCCCGTGTATTCCCTTCGGGGTCCTAAGCGGGCGGGTTTTAGACGGTGTACAGTAGCTGCACCAATGATGTACCTACCTATTACCTTACGTCATTGAGCTGCACGGCAAAATTTGTAAAAAAAACGAAGCACTGAATTCGGTAATGGGACGCGGAGCGCCAACCTAGAATTATCTTCTTGTAGACCAACAATTTGCCAATGACAATTTATAACAATAACAATCTTAAGATATCGTGGAGACAATCGATCAATACTTTCTGCTATTTGGATGTCGAAATAATAATAATAAATTATAAAAAGGAAGGTAAACAGTGTTACTGTTAGAGTGCTTATCATTTGACGTTCGTTGTATCTGTTGACCATGGCACGGTGTTCGATCAAGAATAAGATAAGCCGCTTTCCGGTATTTTCGCCTTGAAGGCCGGAACCCTAAACGTTGTGTGTGTTTTTATTTCTTTCTTTCTTTCTTTGTGGTGCAACGTGGGAATCGGAGAGATAAGACCAGCAATATGCAAAGACCTAAGTTTAGCTATGGACAACTTTAGGCAGAGTAGATTTTTCGGAGATGCTTCTAAGTTTAGTAGTTGTTAGAAGTTCAGAGGGGCAATCGCATAACACACTTACAGTAGGAATCGGTTTTATTTTGACAGTTCAACAACATCCATTGCGTTATTTACGTTATTGAGTAGACAAATTTTTCGAACATATGAAGTAATGGATTAAGTAGCAATTTGCTTCAAAATCATTGACATTGTGATTGACAGTGTGTTAAACAATGAGGGTGCTGGTTGTAGCCCGTACGAGGCAGAAGATATTTCCTATCATTCATGGTTCTTAACTAAGTATCGAAGTTTTCCGGTTCATTAATTATCTACTTGTTATTGTATTAGAGCAGTGGTGGCCCAGTGATAGGTACTGATAACGTTCGCGACTTACCGAGTTGTAAGTCGTGGGTTCGAACCCAAGCAGGCACTTTACTTTGTGTAAAATATTACAATCCACCACCACTGCTCTCAAAACGGTGAAGGAAAACATCGTGGGGAAACTGGCATGTCTTAGAACTAAAAATTCGAAGCCATGTGACATCTACCAACACGCACTGGGCCCGCGTGGTGGATTACGGCCCACTCCATCTCACAAAGAGAGAGTCTGAGTCCCAGCAGTGGGAACATTATAGGCTGATTATGCTATGCTGATTATACAGGGTGTGTCGTAAATAGTGGTCCAGAGTAAAGGAGTCGATACACTGTATTCTTATGTATCACGTACCGAAATGTTAACCATTTTCAGTTAGGGGTCTCCGCAAAAAAAAAAAAAAACTTTTTTTTTTAAATTTCTGTACCTTGCTTCACGAATTTGGCTGTAATTTCAACAAATATCAATATTTTTTTAGTCTGTTTTTTATTATTACTCTGGAATATGTGTACTATCATATCCAAACCCTTTTTTCTATTTTAAAGTAAAAGATACTTAAAGAAATTAATTTGTTTCCATTTTCAATACTCATCTCCAGCAAATCATATGACTTTAGGGGTATATTGTGTAAAAAAAATGTACAGCACTGTTAGTGCCCATTAGTTTTAAAAATACCTCATTAAATGCAAATTACAAAATGGTAAAATATTAAGTGGTAAGACTTCAGAAAAAAAAGTTATTAGCATTCAAAACGAAAGACAGCTGCTACATTTTTTGCAAAACGACCTCCCAGAGTTATTGAGAGATTTTGATCCAGAATTAAAAGAAGCAATGTGGCTGCAAAATGATGGCTGTCCTGCTCACTACGCAGTTATTGTGCGTGAACATTTAAACCATACCCCCAAAGATGGACGATGGACGGCAAGGCCCAATTTTATGGCCACCACGTTCGCCAGACCTGAACCCCCTTGATTTTTTCTACTGGGGGTGTCTGAAAGAAAAAGTTTATAAAGTCCAAATCACTTCAGTTGAACAATTACGACAAAGAATTCAAGCAGCGGCTGAAGAGATAAATACAAGTGGGTTTGCACGCAGACTAAAGCGATCTTTTATTCGGCGGTGCAGAGCATGTATCGCCGCTGGTGGTCGCCACTTTGAACATTTGGTGTAATAACAGTGAAAAAACTTATTAATTTAAAAATAGTTGTGATAATTAGTGAATTTTTTTGTTCTGTAAAAACAACATTGTTTTTCTGTAAAACATTAATTGTTCTGTAAAAACATTAATTTGTTCTGTAAAAAACAGGGTAATGAATAATTCATTGTTCGACTTAATTTTAAGTTTGAGTTAAAAATACCAATACTTAAACGCATTTACTGTTTTAGGGTTTATCTTTTCGTATTCTGTTTCGTTTCATGTAGTATTGTTTTAGTATTAAAATTGCTGCGCCCTATCTGGGTTCAATGCTGTACCTGTACTGTGCCTGTACTGCCAACAACTTTTGTACAATGACTGCAATAAATGATTGAGCATTGATTATTTTAATAAATGGTTAATTTGGAAAAAATGTTTTATTTTCAAAAGCCAATCAAAGAACTTACAATAAAAAAACTTATTGGTTTAATCCTTAACAGTTTGCAATACTTATAATTTACTTAACCGAAAAAAATGTTTTTAGCAAATTTAGCTGTCTTTCGTTTTGAATACTAATAACTTTTTTTTCTGAAGTCTTACCACTTAATATTTTACCATTTTGTAATTTGCATTTAATGAGGTATTTTTAAAACTAATGGGCACTAACAGTGCTGTACATTTTTTTTACACAATATGCCCCTAAAGTCATATGATTTGCTGGAGATGAGTATTGAAATTGGAAACAAATTAATTTCTTTAAGTATCTTTTACTTTAAAATAGAAAAAAGGGTTTGGATATGATAGTACACATATTCAAAAGTAATAATAAAAAAACAGACTAAAAAAATATTGATATTTGTTGAAATTACAGCCAAATTCGTGAAGCAAGGTATAGAAATTAAAAAAAAAAAGTTTTTTTTTTTTTTGCGGATACCCTTAACTGAAAATGATTAACATTTCGGTATGTTATACATAAGAATACAGTGTATAGACTCCTTTACTCTGGACCACTATTTACGACACACCCTGTATAATTATGCTAATTAAAATAGACAGTAGAAAGTACGAACGGTTAATAATCTATACATGTAGACAACTAAATAAAATTGAAGTTTTACTAAATGCATATGAAAGTAGGTGTCGTATAAACGGTACTTTTAACAAATTTTTTTTTTTACTTTTTGTCCGTCTGAATGTCTGTCTGTTTGTTCCGGTTAATCTCCGAAACGACTGGACCGATTTTGACGGGACCACCGGCAGATAGCTGATGTTATAACTACAAGGAGTAACTTACCTATTTAATTACTTATTAGCGAATAGGCTAGATTGTAATGAAAGGAACAAAAATAGTACCTATACTATCTTCTGCCCGCGACTTCGTCCGCGTGAACTTGTCCACCCGTCCCACCCCATCGCATCACCTGCCATAGGCAGGTGATGCAAGTAATAGTACTTCGTATTATGTTACTATTATTACACTTAGCGTTCTTACTGACTTTTTTCTTTTTGCTCGGCTCCTAAAGGATGATGTTAAATAGCCTATAGCCTTCCTCAAGAATTGGGCTATCAAATGCAAATATATTTTTTTCAAATCCGACTTGTAGTTCCAGAGATTTGCGCGTTCAAACAAACAAACCTATATGAAACAGGATTCATTGGCAACAAAAAAGGTTTTGTGAAAATGTGCCATTTTCTTGCTGATATTTTTTCAGAATTTATAATTAAAACATAACATCACGCCTTATTTCCCCGAAGGGTTAGACAGAGGTGTACCTATGTATAGTACAACCACATGTAATAGGGGGCGAACCTAGTGCCATCTGCCGGACACGAATCCAGACTCCGGGCTGCTACTGAGAAATTCCAGATAGAAAAACCCAATAACACTTAGGTGTAGGCTATTATAGCAGTAGGTATTGAAAATTTTATATAGCGTGATTTATCTGATAATCTGTGGTACAGTTTTGACTTTGCTACGATTTTATTTTATGTATGGATATAGTTAATGTGTTGTGTTACGACTTCCACATGAACGAAGTCGCGGGCTAGCGCTAGTAATATAATAAATACATACATACATAAAGCATAAACCCACAGAGCAGTGTAGGCCCAAAGTTAATCTGATTAACGATTAAAAATTAATGATCAAAAATCATAACCAAAAAATTTGATTATGGTTAATTAATCGTAATCAAATTTTTTGATTATGATTTTTAATCATTAATTTTAATCGTTAATTTGATTATTTGATTAACTATTAACTACTCATTTATTTATTTAATTGTTCTCCCGATTTTCCTACCGATTTTAAGTTGGCAAACCTTTTCATGTATGCTTAATTTTACGGGGAAGCCCTCAATAGTATGTATGGATGGACCTAGTGCAGAATCTTCCATATATTTTGGGGAATACCCTTGTGTCCTACAAGGGGGCTTCCCGCTCTGGTGGTCTAGTCTATATAAATAGGAATTCGGTATTATTTTTTTCATTAATTTTCTTAACTTTGGAACTAACAGTCACGTTTTAACACTATCTGGCTGACACACGCTCGCTTGCACTCGGTTGGGGATAATTTTTCCAGATTTTGCAACATTTTGTGATATTGTTTCACTCAGTGAGTAACTTAAAAACAAACATGAATTGTGATCATGACTCTAATAGTAGTGGTGTTTCAAATGATCCGTCGGTGTCGGGAAACAATTCCGAGAATTTAACAGTGCAATCGGAATCAGATCTTTCTTCTTCTGCTTTATTTGACGGTACCTATTATAAGCTTCTACTAGACAAATGCACAGACAAGAACACAGTAGCAGTTTGTATGAAGTGTTCGGACCATCAAAGTAAAGAAGTTAAGGGCTATGGCAAAACGACATCTAACTTTTTGGGACACTTAAAACGGAAGCATGGCGCTGACACAGAAAAGGAATGTAAAAAATATATGAAAGACAATAAGCGAAAGAAAAATAAAAATAATACAGTTCTGACTTCAAGGCAAACTCCGAAAACACCTGTAACTCAAGAAACTTTTGACCGTAACTTAGTAAATTATTTCGTTAACTCAATGATTGCTTTTCGAGCCGTGGAAGACCCCTACTTCATGAAGATGATGGAGGATTTAAATGTGACAAATAGTGGAATCAAGATACCCGGGCGACGTTCTCTCAGAAAAAAAGTAGCTAAACAATCATTCGATCTGATTTGCGAAATAAAACAAAACCTAGCTGCTGTGAAATATTTGTGCACCACCGCTGATATATGGTCAGGGAAGAAAAGAAGTTTTTTAGGTGTTACAGTGCACTGGATTGATAATAACTATAAGAGGCGTTCTGCAGCTTTAGCTTGTCGCCGATTTAAAGGGGCACATACATTTGACCGCATAAAAGATTTGCTTCTGGAAATATACTCAGATTTTGATATTGACCCCACTAAAATAGTATGCTCTGTTACTGACAATGGGTCAAATTTTGTGAAAGCCTTCAAGATATTCGGAATAAATACGACATCCTTAATCGAATATGATGAAGATAATGAATCTTCAAGTCCAAGTAGCAGCGAGAACGAGTTAAGTGGAGAAGAACTCGAAGTGACTGAAGGAGAGTTCGGCACAAGACAGGAACACGAACATGATGATCTTCTGTTAGAAGCAAATATAGTAGACGACCATTCACAAAACAATTTGTTACCATTTCACTTTAGGTGTAATGCGCACACTTTAAATTTGATTGCTCGTAAGGACGTCCAAGCCTTGTTGACTGATAAATCGACATGTCTTGGAAAATTGCATTCCACAATAATGGAAAAATGTAAAGATTTATGGAGTGCTGCTGCTCGCCCAAAATCAGCTGAGGTGATACATAACATTCTTGGACATACGTTAACACGACCTGGCATAACTAGATGGAATAGTTACTATGACGCTTTGAGAAATATATTGAATATCAGAACTAGTTACTCTCAACTAGCTAGAGCACTTAGTATAAGAAATCCATTACGAGACTCTGAATTTCAATATATTGAGGAATACTGCCAATGCGCTGCTCCAGTTGCAACTGCTTTGGACATATTGCAGGGCGATGACTCATTTTATGGAATATTATTACCTTGCCTGCATGCACTAAAAAAAAATTACAGAAGATCACGACTACTCCAAATCTAAAATTCTGTGAACCACTTGCTGAAAAATATCTACAAAGCGTAGAGAAAAGATTTGAAGAGTTTTACACTCTTTCGAGTGAAACTAGTAAATATGCAGCCGTTGCAGCTCTGTGTTACCCCAGATTTAAAAAAAAGTGGCTAGTATGTCTAACTGCAGCTGATCAAAAGAAGTGTATAAACATTTTTAAATCAGTCGTAAGGAAGGAAATATCAGAAATCCCAGAGCTTTTAACAGTCAACAATGCAGCCAATAACACACGCCACCAAGAAGACGAGTTTTTTGATTTCAATTCCGACTCTGGCAGTGAAGCGGAATCAGTTGATGATAAAAAGAGAGCGGATATGATAATTTCAAATTTTTTTGCCGAGGGAAGCCAAGAACGAGAGCTTCTACGAAGTTATCCTGTTATAGGCAAAGTGTTTATTAAGAACAATACACCAATGCCGTCCTCTGGCTCGGTAGAAAGAATGTTTTATTTTGCAACTATGCTAAATAAACCTAGGTCACACAAATTATCTGACGACTTATTTGAAAAAAAAAGTAGTTATGAAATGTAACTTGAACATCAAGAAATCAGAAATGTAAAGATCGGAGATTAGTTGATTGAAAATATTCTTCAAAATTAGAATTCAGTGTATTTGAAAGTTATAAATTATTTTTTTGTTCTTTGAATAATTAATAAAAATATTTTAATAAATGTGTCATTATTTTCCATCATTTCTTTTATATAGAATTAATAACATTGATGGATGTATTAGTTTACAATCAAGTTAATCAATTAATGATTAATGATTAACGTCAATAATCATGATTAAGATTATTTTTTTAATCATGATTATTCCAATCATGATTAATTTAATCTGATTAAAATTAATCAAATTAATTAATTGATTAAAAAATTAATTGATTAATGCCAACACTGCCACAGAGCACGGGAATGCCGCGCCGCCGCCGCGTCAATTGATGCTGCCGGCGCGCCGGTAGCATCGGGACCGTCACTAGGTACAAATAAAATTCGAGTCGCTGAAAATGCGTTGAACGCACAACTTCTGTCATGGACACCATTCAATTCCGCCAGTTTCTATGTCATTTGACACGTGACTCGCTTGTTTTGTATGAATTGTATGGAAGAAGTAGACAATACCGTCTCCATGCTCTGTAGGGGTATCGCTATCCAGTACCTAGGTAATTAATTAGTTTGCAAAAGGAACTTTTAATATGAAAATCACAGTGTGTATGTAATATTAATGTCATCAGACAAGATACCTAGTGGTAGATGAGGGAGGGCATCTAAAAGGGAGGGAGGGGAGAGGAGGTCCTTGGCGTAGACATTAAAACGCATAATATATGAGTATGTATTGTAGTATTACATAAAAAGTATAATTATAATATTTCTTACAAAATAGTTACTATTTCACGAGACGTGCAAGGCAATTTGTTAGGTGACAGATTATGCTTGAACACAATGTCGTCATTTATCAGTCTTTACTAGTTAAACATTATGTAATATGGTTTAAGCAATAATTAGACAGTTAATATAATAAAAGTAAGTTTATAACCTATCTATGTACTTGTGTACCTATTCTATTTGTAAGTACCTAATTCAATATTATACAACGTGTATCTGGATGAACGACATTAAATGAAAACGAGCACAGTACTAATCCATCGAAACATTTTAAAACACGATGATTAGTAGTTAATGGAAAATTTAAAAATTTCAGTTTTCAAACAAAATAAATAGCAGAATCAACTGCATAAAAAGTAAACACGGTTTATTTACTTTAGTCACTGACCAACGGTGCGTTGCGGGGCGTGGCGGCGGCGGTGCGGCGCAGGTAGGTAGGCGCAGGCACTTTAGTCGGAGAACAATACAAACGCAGAGAATAGAATCATATGTTTTGCACAGGTTCTTGACCTTATAATGTTTACCTATTATTACAGATCTACATCACGTTGAAAAATAAGAAAATGAAAAATAATTTCCTGTGACTAAAGAATTCATTGGATTTGACTGATTTTTTGTATACGGGTAAAGAACATGATTCTCCTTACGTGGTTTAAAGGAATGTCAATCGTCCTGTTACACCTTGTATATTTTTAATAGCTTTTTTTAGCATTGCTCCTCTCAAACAGAGCACCTGTCATCTAATCTCTTCACCACCCTTCGTTGACTGGTAAAAAAGGCCTAAGGCATTAAGTCTGCCTTTGTACATTTTTTGAGTGTGAAGAGTTTAAATAAATAAATAAAATCATGTAGGTACCTAAGTAAAATATTAAAAGTAATAAAAGCAATATTAAATACCAAGTTATTGACTGTTTAATTAATCGTATGCTAAGTTAGATTAATAATTTAAAACTTTGGATAACTTACAAAGATATAAGTTAATTTATATATTTTTTTTTTATAATTTGGCTTCCCTTTTGGAAGCTGTCATATAATATTTAACAGGAGTAAAATTAAAGCTACATCTATCACAATTATCTGACTTAGTACAACCACTCTGCATAAATAGCATGCAAGCACTTGTGTATAATCCTTTACTTTTTAATTCATTAATTTGAGATAAAACAGGTTTGGTACAATTTTTCAAAAGTGGAACCATTTTGCTATAGTCAAAAGACTTGAATGGGCATCCTCCCTCAGAGCACGAGTTATCTATGCTCTGTATTCTCTGGCAGTTTACTGAAGCATAGTTTTTCCTACATCCTTCCAAGCCATACATGTGTCTTATACCATACAAATACTTCTTTTCATCCTTTTCCCAGTTATGACAACAGCTGTGATTGCCATTTGGATGCAACCTGTACTCTGCTCTCCAAAAGTCTACAGCTTGCTCTATAGGCATGCCAATATCTTTCAAAAATAAGCTGTAGTGAAACCTCTGTGTATGAGACAATCTATGCATTCTCCTCAGGTTTTGATGCAGGTTTAGCATACAAGGCGGGAAAAACATTGATGCAGAATCCACATGTTTACTCAATAATACATTAGTCATATCTTTAGAAAAGATACATTCTTTTTTTATGTTATGAAGGAGCTCCATTATCCTTGAGTCACTCTTTAGAGGCGCTACATCAGTTTTATTTATTCGGTTAACCAAGTTTTCTCTAAAAAGGGACATTAAATATTGTTTCCATCTTCCACATGGTACAACAGCTACACCATTTGTTATTTCAACTTGTCTTCTAGCTACAAGGCAAAGGCATTGCTTGAAGTTCACGCTAATATTGTGCACAGAGCAGGTATTGCTATGAGTTGAACAAATATGCTGAGCTACATCCTTTAACATCAAATGTTGACATAATACTTGCAGCGATTCAATAAGTGTTGGTACATTGCCATACTTCTTAATACTTCTGAGTAGTTTTTTTGCGAACGATCTCATTTCATAGGCAGTTAGAGATGTTAGTCTACGTTTGAATAGCTCCAATTCAGTCTTCAAAATATATTCAGAAAACTCCTTGTTTTCGCTTAAAATCGATATTATACATAGTATGAAATGTCCAATATTATCGTATATACTTCCTTCTACAACATATTCGTTGTATGTAGGGGGCTCTTCGCTAAAAATTGTTTTTAAATGCCCTAACCTATTAACAAGAATAACTTCTAATAAATGTGCAGGCAAGTCACCTTTAACTGGGGTTAAATAGAAGAATGACATATTGTCTTTAAATTGTCACATCCCATAACATTTTAGCTTCAATAAACATCAAAATAAATTAAAATCATTTTTAAATGCAGATTGACTACGTCATTATGTAAATAAAATGACAGAACTGACAGATGTCCCTGTCAATCCCAAATTAATGTCACAGTCAATGCCAATGTTGCCATTTGCGTCATTGTGTTACTACATAAAAATTACTAGTGCTGCACCTTTCTCACCCATAAGTTTTTACTCGAGTACGAGTGAATGCAATCAATCACTTATAAAGTCTGGAAAATTGCATCTATCAGCAGTATTATTTTTCCCTTCTTTCCAGTACAATGTACGTAAGCGAATGTTTCCGGTCGACCACTTTTCAATAAGGGCGAAAAGTGGATGATCGGGAACGTTCGCGGGTGTTCACGTGATTGGTTTTTTTCACTGGCCCTGATACCTCAGCATTTGCAACTGCAAGATTGAGAGAAATGTATGAATAAATTCTGTTAGGTACCGGTCAGTGAAAAATGCTCATTGGGATTTTATAAAAAAAAGTTACAAACTGAAAATTCATCATAGGTGACAGCAGTGTGGTCCGTCCATGAACTGCCATTGTTGTGTATTTGTTCACTGTTGTGTCGATCACAAATTAAACAAAAACTAGATAAAAATGTATGCGACTTGCTACCCTCTAGCACAGCTAAAAGTCGAGATAAGGAAAAGGGAAGCGTCCACCACTGGTAAAAAGGAGCTTTATAAGTGAAAAAGTCAACAGTTTAAAATTTAATGGTTATGTTGTGTTAATTATTGACTTCTTCTTCGTTCTTTTTTGTTAAAGACTGGAGGCGCACGCCAAGAATTAGGTACCTGATCGGAGTTAAAAAATTATCCTCGAGTTTGTTTTCTTAACTGAAAAACTTCAGAGATGTTAATTCTAGCACTGATCTCATAATACATGATAATATAACCACTATACCTTTACTATAATTTACATAATATCACACCACAAATGTCTGTTGGTAATAAAAACAAATTTGTTCTCTTGGGAGAATCACTTGTATCTTTACAACTCCCATATAAGTCAGGTTTAAAAAGGATAGCACATATTCGCGACGAAATATCGGGTTTCTGATTTTTTTTCGGAGAGCTTTCTCCGACAGTTTTCGTATTTTAACATCTTGGGCAATTATAAAATAAAATACATGAGTCCCCGTATTTTATTTATTTATTTATTTATTTAAACTTTTCACACTTAAAAAAGTACAAAGGCGGACTTAATGCCTTAGGCATTCTCTACCAGTCAACCAAGGGTGGTGAAGAGATTAGATGGCAGGTGCTCTGTTAGAAATGGAACAATTTGTACATAAATAAGTCATAAACTTATAATACACATACATACATATTTACTATAATATATACCTATATTATATACATATATTATATACAAATTCAAGAGAGAGAGGTTTTGAGATGACTCTACGCTATTTATTTTGAAAATAACTCCGCAATCTCCGCTTAAATGCATACCGACTGGTGGCCATCCTGATGTCAAGAGGTAGCGCATTCCAAAGAAGAATGGACTGAAAATGAAAGGAAGAATGAACAAAGTCAGAAGTATGAGAAGGACAGAGTAGGAGAAGATTGTTAGAAGAACGAAGATTCTTAGCGTGTGAAGAACATAGATATTGGAAGTGAGACACTAGATAAGAAGGAGGAGTGGGAGAGTTAAGAAGGGAGAAAAGCGTGGTCAAAGCACGCAAATTTCTTCTCTGGCGAATGGGCATCCATTTGAGCTCAGACCTGTAGCTCGACACATGGTCATATTTTCTGAGGTTGAATATGAACCGGATACAATTGTTAAGCAGTCTGTCAAGCTTATCCAGCAACACCGCATTCAAGTCAAAGTAGCACACGTCACCATAGTCAATGATAGGGAAAATCAAAGTCTGCACAAGCATAGTTTTCGTCTTAGCGGGCAAAAAGTTTCTCAGACGATACAGAGATCGTAGAGTACCGTTGACCCTTTGACTAACATTAGAGACCTGGCGCTGCCAGCTAAGCGTCGAGTCAAGATGCAAACCGAGATCTTTCACAGTAGGGGTAATGGGTATGACGGTACCATTGAAAATGAGAGGAGGAAGAGAGCTAAGCGTCACCCTACCCATCATGCGCGAGCTTCCAATTACAATGGCCTGACACTTTGAGGGGTTCACTGATACCCCAAAACTATCAGACCACTTTTTGATTGCATCTAAGTCTCGGTTTACATCTGCTACAGCATCCAATAAACCTTCCACCCGCGCAGCTGTATACAATTGAAGATCATCGGCATAAAGATGATACGAACACCGAAGACAGTGAGTTATAAAATTAATGAAGATGGAGAATAACAATGGAGAAAGAATACCACCTTGTGGAACACCAGCATCCAGGTCACGCCAACTCGAAGAGCTCTCATCAACGCGAACCGACTGCCGGCGTCCCCGAAGATAAGAAGAGAACCATTCCAGAACCTCGGACGAAACCATGAGATGAGAGAGCATAGCAAGGAGAATATCGTGGCTGACAGATATTTTGCAGTTAACAGCTGCATAACGGGGCATAATAATTAATTATGCGTAAAAGAAGTCGCTTATTTACAAAAATCAAAAATGTATGGATAGTGTGTGCTAGCTGTCAAATTCTTGGACATGAAGTGGCAGTTTTTGTCCCCATTGTTGCATTGTTAACAAAGGACTAAACAAACTGCTAGTCTTGTATTTGTAGAATATCTTGTTATAATTTCCTTTTTTTTGCAAAGAGTTATTACCAAGTTACTAAATAAGCAAGTGCACCCTACTATTTTGGAAATGAAAGGGACATCCATCCAGTCAAGTCACTATAAACGTCAAAAAAAGTGAAGCCTCGTACTGCGATTTGTATGATGCTCTCTATTTTCGGAAATACTAATTGAAATCAATGCAATTGACATTATTGGATTAATTTAAATTGATCATCGTTTACATTGCATTGTTCCTGGGGTAGTTGTATGTTGTGAATGTGTTTGAATTGACCGTATTGGGATGTGCGTTGTTTATCTGACATTGTCGGAATTTCCTAAATAGACTAGACGTTTGATGTCGGGGCCGCGTATAAAAATAACATTGGATTGTCGCGTCGGGTCCGGAGGGCTGTACCCGCCTGCGCTATGGTTCTGATGATGGCTCCGAGGATATTGTACCTCACCGCGATGCTAATGTTAGGTAAGCCTACTAAGTCTAATGTCTCTTTATCATTGCCTTCACAAAGCTAATGTTTGCACTCTGATACGATTTTTTTTTTTGTGATTTGTATGTTTTTTGCGCAAAAAAATAGGGTTTTGCAGTGAAACTTGTTTCTTTGTTCCATTATCTCTGTTGACAAATAATTTATTTACTTTTAATTATGTACAATTGTTTCGTTCTATTTACCTAACAAAAGTTATGACATTATTTTTATTTATTTATTTAAAAATTGTAACAAATCTCAGGAAGTATTGTTAGTGTTTTGTATAAAAAGAAGTTCATTAGTTTGCATACTAAAATAATCCTTGAGATTCAAGGAATATTGTAATGGAATGTAACAAAAAGTCTCAAATTTAGTTTTTTCTCAAAGTAATTTTAATATTGTCTTATTTTTAACATAAAAGTGAGGTTATTCAAGTCATAGTATCGGCAATAATAACTACCCTCCATTTCTTCGGAAGCACTGTACTTTGTAACCCACCGATTTTTTATAGTAGTTATTTTTTTTGGTAGAATATACCCTTCTTAGTGTATTTTTTAAATCCCCAAAACCAGCAAATACAGTCGAGAAAAAAAAAAACTTCATGTAGCGTTACAATAATATGGTTAATGACATTTCAAAGGACAGGGTCAACAACCCAAAAGTAAAATATTACCTTGTACCAAGCTTTGTGGTCAAGAGCATTTTCAATGTTTCAATGTCACACGTGTCGAAGTAAGGCGTGATCGACGGAGCCCCGCGAAGCGGGGCTCCTATTTCTGGATGGCTTAAAAAAAAATAAAAGTAACATGGAACAACCAAGGAGTGAAATTCATTCAATGTCTGTGGTAAAATGTCAAAAAATATCAATTTTATTTCATGATTATGTGTAAGTTTTTGAAACTTAACTATTTATTTTCTCGAAAACTATGCATTTGCTGGCTCTGTCATTTTGCAAAAGTGTTCTACATGAAGACATCTAGGTACATGCTATGAAATTATGACGCTTCTGACGAGTGGGTTATAAAGTACAGTGGAGCCATTTCTTCTTAGTATTAATTTCTAAATAGAATGTAGAGGACTATGTCTGTAGCATTTCTTGTCCCTCGGCCCCTATACTCTTTCGCGCCCTTTTCCTCATGTGACATGTTCCACTCCAACTTCTTCATCTTCTGTACTGTCATCACTTCTTTCTGACTTATTCCGCAAAAAGACAGATTCCAAAAATTCGAATATTTAAAAATAACATGCACATAAATTAAATGTACATTGACATTGGGGGTTTACAGACCGTTCACTATAATTTGTCTCTTGCCGTCATGTTGGCACCATTGCTTTTATGTGTTGTTACAAGTAGCGGCACGAAACTTTAGCGCTGACCGTTATTGCGCAGAAGTAAAAATTAAGGTACTCGAGGGGGGCTAGCGGGATGAAGGGCGAGCGTGCGTAGCGCCTATTGGCTCTCCAGTCGCATTCGGTTCCCCGAGCCAATACGACGCTCCGCGCCCATCCCGTGTACAGTCGCGTCATAACGTTAATTATTGTTGTTGTGTTTTGTTTGTTGAAATTGTTTGTTAAAGTTTGAATTTGTTTGTTAAATTTAGTTGTTTAAGTTTGTTTCTGTTGTGTTGTGACTTAAAAAGTTAAAAGTGAATAAAGATGCCTAATCCTGTTTTGAAAAGACAGGCAAGGAAAATGGTTTACGACGTAAATTGTTTTCTAAAAAGGGAATCTATCGAAATAATTGATTCTTTGAAACAAATTAAAACTGAAATTAACGAAGCCGCAAATACTTTACTCAATCTTTCGGACAGCAGTACTGTAAATTTGAGCCAAATTAAACAAACCGCCGAAATTATTAAGGCGGGAAACATTAAACTAAATGGTCTAATCAGCGATTTAGGGAAAATCCAAAAAAGGACAGCAGAGTCTACTAAAACGTCAATTGCAACAGTAAGAAACATCTCTAATCAAGCCAATAGTTCTGATTTGATCACAGTGTTCAGAACGCCTGGCAAAAAACGGTCCAGAACAAAACCGGTTACAAACATTGATAACTTCGACCAAGGAGTAATAAAGAGGTGCATTCATAACTTTCACAACACAAATAATGAACTTCCTACCGTCGGAAAACTTAAAAGGAAGCTAGAGGAAGACATTAATTTCAAAGGCTCAGAACGAAGTCTTCGGCGAATAATTAAGAGTTTGGGATTTCGGTGGAAAAACACCGAAAACAACCGGAAAGTGCTGATTGAGACTTCAAATATACGTTTGAAACGTATCGAATATTTACAAGAAATAAAACGATATCGTCAAGAGGGAAGGCCTATTGTTTATACAGACGAATCTTACGTAGATTCATCGCACTCGTCTTCAAAAGCCTGGACCGATGGTACTACTAAGGGCCTAAAAAAACCTGTCTCGAAGGGACAGCGAGTTGTCATAGTCCACGCCGGGTCTGAAACTGGGTTTATACCCAATGCGTTGCTGACTTTTAAAGCTGGTACCAAATCAGGCGACTACCACGACAACATGAATTTCGAAAACTATGAGAAGTGGCTCCGAACACAGTTAATGCCAAACTTACCACCCAATTCCGTCGTGGTAGTCGATAACGCATCGTATCACAATAAACAGTGGGATCGGGCACCAGCTTCTACTTCCAAAAAAGTTGACATGCAGGCTTGGCTAACTGAAAAAGGCATACAGTACGAGGAAACACTTTTGAAACCTCAGTTGTACAATTTAATAAGGGCTAACAAGGATAAATTTAAAACATTTTCGATTGATCGAATCCTAGCTGAACAAGGCCATCAAGTGCTCAGACTACCACCATACCACCCAGATCTAAATCCCATCGAAATGGCATGGTCCGATATTAAACAGTATGTAGGCAGCAAAAATGTTAAATGGAGTGTTGCTAAATGTATTGACCTCATACAAGAAAAAGTTTTACTGATGGGTGCATGGGATTGGCAAAAGTTATGCAAAAAGGTGAAGGATATAGAAGAGCAATATGCAAAGAGTGATCATGTCGTGGATTTGGTAACAGAAGAATTTATCATTCACGTTAATGGAGACAGTTCAGACGATAGCATTAGTGAGTTTGATGAAGATGACGCTGCTAGTGCTGACGAACGAAGCAGTCCTGAGCTCGGGCCGTCAACACGTAAAAGGCTCTATCAAGACACCATGGAAGGCGTGACACCATTGTCAGATTCAGATTAATGGAAAATAAAAATTAATAAATTGCCAAATAATGTTTTTATTTTCTACTCCCCACAAAACTTGCTAAAACTATATATTAGGTACTTACTATAAACTGTTAACATTTCGTTTAGCACCAGACCTATTATTTGGCATTACATAAAAATAATGTCATAAACATTATTTTGCTAATAAATGTATTGCGTGCGCGACAGTACACATGCGCAGCAATCCCTTCCACATATCGCTCAGCGCTAGACTTACGTGCCGCTACTTGTACATACCGGCAAGCAATGGTGCCAACATGACGGCAAGGGACAAATTGTAGGGAACGGTCTGTAGAAGATGTTGTATGGGCCGGAATGCTGCATGTCACTTTGGTCAATACATTGTACATTGGGCCTTACGAGGTTATAATGGCTTATAATGTGTTGAATTAATTGTCAGGGCAATATTTAAATCTGCAACTAAATGCATTATGACTATCAATTGCAGTGTGACCTTAATAAACATTTTATTTATTTTAATATAATATGTACTTGCTTAGGAATGATAATTATATAAATTTTTAATTAGTTTCTCTACACAAAAATATTGGATTATTTACTTTCCATAACACTATGATTGGATTTACACACTATTGAAATATTAGTTTGGCTCATACATAATATTTTGGTATGTTAAGACTTGTTAACATTGAAATAATCTATTTTCAATAAACCTGCATGCTAAGTTTACTTCCTACAAAGCAAGAAAAACTGATAAGATTGCATTGAACTAACTTCAACAGGAAAATCTAATCTTTTTTAACTATCAGTGCTATATCAAAAGGCTTTGCCTATGTTTTATGTACAGTTAGTAAAAAAGATAGGTGCACAGGTAAAAATATTCATCATCAAGACTGTAAAAATTTATATTCACACTTGTATTCCTTGAAGGGTTAGGCTGAGGTGTACCTGTAGTACACCCACATTTTGCCAGTTATGTTGTATTTATTGTGTGAATAATTTATCTTTTTACGACACACTTGTAAGAATCATGTAAAAGATTTGACTTCTAAGCATACTCAGAACATTGTTTAAAAAATCAAAAGTATTTTGTAAGTTACCTGCCTGTATCTTTTTGTTTTATTTATCATTTATTAAAAATAACCAAGTCTTTATAATCAATTACAGTCCAGCGTGTAAGACTAATAAGCAATTCTAATCTTACTTAATACTAGCTGTGCCCCGCGACTTCGTTCGCGTGGATGTCGTAAGATACACAATACAGGGCGTAACGGACAGCCCTCCGCAAAGTAACAGGGTGCATTCAGCTCCTTATTTTGAATCATATTCCATCGGAAATATTCTCAAGAAAATTGTATTTTTTTTTATCGTATTTTCGATTACTATTCCTTTATTTCAATGTAAAATTATATTCTCTGTATGCAGCACTTTATTTATGTAAATAAAACAGCTAAAATAAAAAATCAGCAATGGATGTTGAAACGCGCTTTTTGCCACCGTAACGATACATTGCGTGTGACGTAATAAAACAAATAAGGTTTATTGGATTCCCTTAACGTTCCTGAAATAATTTCATGTACTGGTCATATTGAATTCACCCCATCAGTCTGGGGAGGGCTGTCCCTTACACCAGTGGCGAAGCCTTCATACAACCCGATTCCTAACGGCTTCCCTTCGGAACCACCACTCTTCTTAATGTCTACTATTGCCAAATAATGTACACCTGTGTGTGTAACTGTGTATCACATCACATATATTTGATACCAGTTTAATACAGTCATCAAAAGATTAAAAATATTACAAAAATGCCTAAAATTTTTTTGTCTGAGTTTATGAGAAATGAACAATTTTTTCTTCGGCTTCCCTCTAACGATAATTGTAGCTGCACCACTGCCTGACACCCTGTATACTAAAATAACAGCCACATTTTAATAAAACTCCCTCGTTCCACGACCCGTCGCCAACCGTCACGACGAATCGCTCGCCCGCGATATTACTTCGTTTTCGCTTAGTGTCGACCATGTTAACTCGCGGGCGCGGTGGCGGGCGCGGTCACGAAATATCAAACATACTACATACTATGCAAGTGTTCAATTGTATGCAAGGGTGTGTGAACACTTGCATAGTATGCAATGGGTTGGATATTTCGTGACCGCGCCCGCGAGTTAACGTGAACAAGCACTAAGTGTTCTTTCTGACTTTTTACTTTTTGCTCGGCTCCTAAGGGTTGTAGCGTGATGTTAAATAGCCTATAACTATCCTCGAGAATTGGGCTACCAAATGCAAAAAGAATTTTTCAAATCCGACTTTTTGTTCATAATTTCATGGATTTTCATTTTTTTGCGCGGAACCCTAATTATGTTTCTAAAATAAAAGTAGCCTAAGTTATCCGCCGTAACATCAGCTATCAGCCAGGTTAAGTCCCGTCAAAATAGGTCCAGCCGTTTCGGAGATTAGCCGGAACAAACAGACAGACACAAAAATGCTAAATATTGTTTTTTTGTTATAAGTACCGTTTATACTTTCTTATATGCAGTTAGTAAAAAGTTGTTATTTTGGCATTACAAACAGACACTTCAATTTTATTTATTTGTATCGATTTTATATGATAATTATTATAAAACTCGTTTATTTGATGGCACTTTCAGCATTTAAATAAAGAAAGTACTTGTGTACGTTTGCTTGCATACTCCGTTTGGATATACAGGGTGTAAGGGACAGCCCTCCGCAAACTAACAGGGTGCATTCAGCTCCTTATTCCGAATCATAATGCACCGAAAATATTGTCAGGATTTTTTTATAGTATTTTCAGTTACTCTTCCTGTATTTCAATGTAAAATTACATTATCTGTACGCAGCGCTCCATTTATGTTAGTAAAACGGCTAAAATAAAAAAAATACTCGGCGGCCGAAGGCTCGCTGCGCTGCCGTTCGCTACGCGCGTTTTACCACGGTAACGATATATTGCGTGTGAGGTAATAAAACAAATCAGGTTTATTGGATTCCCATAACGTTCCTGAAATAATTTCATATACCAGTCATCTTAGTATGATATATTGAATTCACCCCATCAGTCTGCGGAGGGCTCTCCCTTACACCTTGTATACAGGTAATTAAACAATAACAAAACACCTCATTTTCTAAGCTATTTGTATGCAATATGGGAACCAAATTAATGCATTGGTCTGTAAATATGTAAAATGATGTAGGCTTAAAGGTAACATTTATCCTTAATGTGACACATGCAGGTACACTGCAGCTAAATACTCATAGAATATTATTTTATGCTTATTTAGGCCAGTGAGTAATTACTGATAGAGGCAGAGATCACTCATTCCTGGCTTATTGAATCATCATTATAATTATTGAATGTAAAACACATGGAAATCAACTTTGTTTTATGTCATTGATATAATGTATTTTAATTCATTTATTTTGTGACACAGGAAAATGCACAGTAATCTATAAAATATGATCAAGGCGAAAGCGCTAGGATAACCCGCGAAAATCAAATATTCAGTATTAAGTTTTATGTTGATTAAATTATGATTCGCGACTGTAACCAATATGTATTTACAGAATTATAATCATTAAAGTCATCAATATAACTAATACAAAATACCAAATAATCCTATTGAATGACTATTTCATAAAATCTTGACATTTGAGAATTATACTAACTTATGGGAGTTGTATTGTATGATTAAAATTCTGTATAGATATTGTTACGGTCGCGAATCATACATTAATCAACATCATCCAGACACTGTGCTGCAAATTGCAAAAAACGTAAGAAAATTTGAATTTCGCGGGCTACCTTAGCGCTTAAGAGTATAAATGCCAACTCTGTATAGTAATCCTAACTATCCTAACGGTGTGTATACAATGTGGTTCTGGACGTACGACATTTTAAAAAACGAAGATTAGTATCAACTAATCTCCGTGTTTTAAAATGTCGTACGTCCAGAATCACATTGTTGGCACAAAAGTAATGAGACACTTTGTTTACGTTTTATATTTTTTTATTATTATCACAATACAAAAAGCTTTTTCAATGATTTAATCACCATTAGTATCTAAGACTTTTGGCCAACGATTCGGTAAAGTTTGGATGCCTTTCGCCCAGAACTCTGATAGCAGTGCCTCGAAAAAGTTGTTCAACTCCGCCTCTACACCCGAGAAATCATTAAATTGTTCACCCCGCAAATTTTGTTTCCGGGCTCTAAAAATGATAGTCTGATGGGGAGGTCTGGGGAATAAGGTGGGTGGGGTATCATCTCCCAGCCTAAGTTCTCCAACTGTTGGCGAACAGCAGATGCGACGTGAGGTCGAGCGTTATCTTGTAGTAAAACTACATTGACTCGTCTTCGTCGTTTTTTCTTGATAGCAGCATATAGTTTGGTGAGCAGGGTTGAATATTTGTCAGCGTTCATAGTGTCATTGTGTAATAGTTCATAAAACAGCATGCCTTGCGCGTCCCAGACACAGCAAAGCAGAACTTTTAAGCGGTTCTTTTGAGTCAGCTTCGGTTGAGTTAGTGGCGTTTCTTCTCGAAACAGCCAAAAAGCACGTGTATCGTTCTCGTAATGAATTCATGATTCATCTCCAGTAACCAGATCAGAAAAAAAACTCTTTACGTCGGGGTCGCAGCAAAAGTGATTGACAGATAGCGACACGGACTGCACGACTGGCGTCTGTAAGGACGTGCCAAAACTTTTCGATACCTAAGCTCATGCAGATGGTATTCCACGGCGTGGTGACTGCAGTTAAGTGCTTCAGTTAATTCACGAGTGGTAGCATCTGGATTCGACTGCAGTTCGCGGCGTAAATCGTCATCTTTTACTGCGGGAGGTCGTCCTGAGCGTGGCTGACTTTCAAGGCTCCTGTCTCCTGATTTAAAACGGTCAAACCATCGGGACACCGTCGCATGGCTTGTACTTCCAGCGCCCAATGCAGTGTTGATATTATCAGCCGCAGCCCGTGCACTGTGGCCTAACAAGTACTCATATAAGTATAGTGTTCGAACTTGTCTCTCGTCCATTTTTCTTTAAACTGACTAAACCGAGTTTTTTGTTTTTGGGGAATGGCATCTCGCAGTTCAACCTTTATGAGGTTGTCGACTGCTTAACCGGGCTTTCCTGTGGATGCCTCAATAAATTAAGGCCTCCAGCCAGGCTTAAAACTAAGACTAAAAACTAAGCGACTACACGCTAAGGGCACCCCCTGTGGGGTACGGACCTCGGCTTAGGGCGTCGCTGGGAGAGGACAGCAATGGGACATGCTGGATCGGATTATGACTAAACCGATCGCGAGGGCGGCTTTATATACCCCCACATCACAAGTACCTAGAATTTTCTACAACATTCTAGAATATTATCGAAAACAATTAACTTGAAAAAGGAAATGTATAGGGTTTTGTAGTGTCTCATTACTTTTGTGCCAACCTGATAGTTAATGGAAAATTAAAAAATTGCAGTTTTCAAACAAAATACCTAACTAGCAGAATCAACTGCATAAAAAATAAACACGTTTTATCTACGAAAAGTCACTGAGCAACGGTGCAGCGCGGGGTGCGGGGCGCGGCGGCGGCAAAGTTTACCTATTATAACGGACTCTGATCTACATCATGTTGAAAAATAAGAAAATGAAAAATTATTTCCTGTGGTGGAAGTATTCATTGGATTTGATTGATTTTTTTGTATACGGGTAAAGAACACGATTCTCTTTACGTGGTTAAGGGCTTGTACACAAAACTGCGATGCGACGTCGCATCGCAAGAATCAGCGAGCTGCGCATTGAATTTTCTCAGTCAGTCAGTCAATCAGATTCTTGCGATGCGACGTCGCATCGCAAGAATCAGCGAGCTGCGCATTGAATTTTTTCAGTCAGTCAGTCAATCAGATTCTTGCGATGCGAAGTCGCATCGCAGTTTTGTGTACAAGCCCTTAAAGGAATGTCAATCGTCCTGTTCCACCTTGTATATATTAGGTCCTTACATATGAAATTGGCGTTTTGTACGGGAGGAATATAAAGTCATTTTTTTTTGTAAAATATATTTAATTAATGAAAGTATGCACTGTTGTTATCCATGCACTTTTGCCATCTCATAGGTAATTAATTGATCCCTTTACTAAGAAAACCATGGGGGCGAGATTCAATAAACTCTTTGAAGGCGGTTTGGACTGCCGCATCGGAGTTGAATTTTTTTCCTTGGAAGAAGTTGTCAAAATTCCGGAAAAAATGGTAAACTGTTGGAGCAAGGTCCGGGGAGTACGGTGGATGTCGCAGACATTCCAATTGTAGCTCATCTAACTTACAGGTTGTTTGTTGTGCAGTGTGTGGTCTTGCGTTGTCGTGAAGCAGCAGTGGCCTAGAGCGATTAACCCATCTCGGTTGTTTAGCAACTAGTTCTTCCTTCATGGTTTGCAGTTGCTGACAATAGATATCTGCCGTAATCGTTTGGCCAGATTTTAGTAGCTGTAGTGAACGACACCGGCGCTAGTCCACCAAACACTCACAAGTAACTTTTTCTGAGTCACGTTTCGTTTAGGGCAGGATTTGGCTGGGTCTCCAGGGTTCAGCCATTGCGACGAGCGCTTCCGATTATCGTACAGTATCCACTTTTCATCACAAGTAATGATTTGATTTAAAATCCCTTCATTATTGTGTCGGTTGAGCAAAGTAACACAGCAGTCGACGCGTATTTGCAAGTTCGATTCACTCAATTCATGAGGTATCCATCGTTCAAGTTTTTTTACTTTCCCGATTTGCTTCAAGTGGATTAATACAGTTTTATCACTTACCCCGAAGCCTGCAGCTATCTCTGAAGTGCTTTGTGATGGATCCGCTTCAATAATAGCCTTTAATTCTTCATTTTCCACTTTGGTCTCCGGCCGTCCACGGGGTTGGTTCTGAAGGTCGAAATTTCCAAAAAGAAAACGTTGAAACCAAAAACGTACCGTGCTTTCTTTTGCGACACCAGCGCCGTACACATCATTAATCCTTCGAGTTGTTTCTGCAGCACTGGTGCCATGGTAAAACTCGTACTCGTAAATATACCGATATTTCATGTTTTCCACTGTGCGGTAATAAGCGACGCCAAAGAAAAAAATAATGAGGAAAAAACAAATGAACGACTGTTTTCAAAACTCAAATGTACCAGCTAAATGAATTTATAAATTTGAATTTGGAATTCTTAACCAAAGAGGAGATTTTTCAGATCAAAGTGGTCAGTACGACAAAACGCTAATTTCATAATTATGTAAGGACCTAATAATACTAGCACTTCCCGCGCGACTTCCTCCGCGTGGATTTCTTACTTTAGTACCCCGGTAGGGGTAGATTTTCAAAAAACCCTGATACACGTCATTCTTTATTTTCGGTCTTAAGTATAAATACTGAGTTTCGAGTTAATCGAACCGCATGTTAAAATTCTGCCATACAAACTTTGACACCCCTAAATCCGTCTTTAGGGAGTAGTTTAGAAAAACAAAAATTACAAACTTCATAATTTACTTAGATAAGTATTCTTCCCCAGTTTCAAGTTTACTAACTCGAGAAATACGATTTTTCATACAAACAAAATCCCCCCTTTTCACTTCCATAAAGGTCGAATTTCCAAAAATCCTTCCGTAGTGGATGTTTACAACATAGAAGGCATCAACTGCCCCAAATTTCAAGTTTGTAGCCCCAGCGGTTTAGGCTCTGCAAATTCAAATTCAAATCATTTATTGTGGTACATAGGTAAAAATAAGGTGTTATAGTCTATAACGTGAAGTAGGTACATCTATGACCCGCCTTTGGGCATACAATAATTAAAGACTTTTCCAACATTATAATAGTACATAGTCAATAAATTAGTATTAATTAATATCATCATCTTCCTGCCCCTGTCCCATATTACTTGGGGTCGGCGCAACACGTTTTCTCTTTCCATTTTCCCCTGTCAAAAGTCACGCTATCATTCACTCCCTTCTCTTTCATATCATTCCTCACACAATCCATCCATCTTTTCTTTGGCCTTCCTCTCCCTCTCCATCCATCAACATTTATATTCATCACTCTTTTAGTCACATGCGTTTCCTCCCTCCTCTTCACATGTCCATACCAAGCCAAACGATTTCCTTTCAACTTTTCTGTCACTGGCGCCACTTTCAAACTTCCCCTTATATATACTCATTTTTTACTTTATCCAATTTCGTCACTCCACACATCCATCTCAACATTCTCATTTCCGCTGCATGCAATTCTTTTTTCATCCGTCTTCTTCACGGCCCAGCATTCCGATCCATTAATTAATATAGTAGTAATAATAATAATCATTAATTTAAAAAAAATGTCAATAATTTAATAGTCATTGATATAGTAGTCATTCATATGTTAATATTTATTTTAAAACAATAGGCAATAATTTAATAATACTTAATATAGAGATTACTAATAGCTATTCAACTAAAAGAAAAAAATAATAATAATAGTGATATAATAAAAAACTGGAACTAATAATGATTATGGAAAGAATTAATAAATTAAAATCTGTCATCTAGGTACTCATTAACAGAGTAATATACCTTATTATATAAAAGTTCTAATAAAGCTTTTTTGAAATGAAGTATTTCATCTAATTCTGCGTTGATGAATCAGTCGGGATAAGTAATTATATGTACCTGTATGTATAATATAGATAGATTATAAATGAGAAAGTGAGTTTGGTTGTTATGATTTCATGCTAAAGCGGCTGAACAGATTTGGATGAAATTTGGCATATGGGTAGACCATGGCCTGGGTTAGGACATAGGTTTTCATCCCGATTTTCCCACGAGATCGAGACCTATGCGGGTGAAACCGCGGGGCGCGGCTAGTTACAAATAAACACATAACATCACGCCCTGTTTCCCCGAAGGGTTAGGCAGAGGTGCACCTATAGTACACCCACATTTCGCTAGTTATGTTTAAGTCCCATGTAATAGGGGGCGAGCCTATTGCCATCTACCTAAACTACTATCTAAATTCCAGATAGAAAAACCCAATAACACTGCCCGACCTGGAAATCGAACCTAGGACCTCATGCTCAGCGCTTGCGACCACTAGACCAACGGGGCAGTCACAAAGTTACAAATAAAAGCAGTGTTAATCCAGAATGCACCTAATAGATAGATCGATAGAATATGTTTGAAGCGGTAAAAGGTTGCTAGTACCTAATAAGCAAACAACAGCTTACAGAAAGAAAGGAGTGTATTGTCCGAAAGTTCACAGGTTTCACAAAATGAAGGTAGAAGGTGAAATAAAGAGCACAGGAAGAAAGCGATAGGCACAATTAACAGTTAGGCACTAAAAATCAGTATAGACTTTAGTCCTAAAAGCACTAGAGTATTATCGAGTGTTAACCATTTTAGTCCTAAAAGCACTAGAAGTATTGTCGAGTGTTAACCGGCGGGAGCGAGCAAGAGCGACACGCGCTTGCGACCAGTCAGTAGCATCGACTAGCGCGGTCCGCATTCCACAAAACCACAAAAAATATCAACTAACAAAATGATCTTCTTTTGTACTTTATGGATAGTTATATCATAATAAGTAATAATTAAGTTTTTAGGTTAATATATTAGACTAGCTTCCGCCCGCGACTTCGTCCGTGTGAAAATTTTTTTTCCCCCAACCCACCCCGTTGCATCGCGTCGCCTGCCCGTGCTGTTACTTCGTTTTCGCTTAGCGCTCGTTCTTACTATTTTTCTTTTTGCTCGGCTTCTAAGGGTCCTAGCGTAATGTTACATACCTTAAAGCCTTCCTCAAGAATTGGACCATAAAATGCAAAAATAATTTTTGGGATCCGACTGGTAGTGACAGAGATTAGCGCGATCAAACAGTCAATAAAAAATAAAATGTGTCGGTAACTAATAGACTAAGCGCATTTTTCTTACTTTAAGCATTTTTATACCCGTCGTAATTTCTAAACGAAAGGTCCGAATTAAATAATTTAAAAAGGAATTTACATGTACTTACGTAATCAACCTTGATGATGAAACTATTTATTTAGGTAAGGATTAATACCATGTTTATGAAAACACCTTCGCAAGTAATGCATTCTTTTATAACAAATTTGATTACCATTAAAAATGTTATAGTGAGCCGACCTTAAAAGATAGACATATGCTATCGCGGACTTTTTTTTAGAACTTTTTTAGAGGAACGATCCCGTCATACATGATTTTTGAGTAACTTTAACCGTTTACGCAGCACACGCAACGGAAGCTCGCAAAAGGATTAAATTTTCCCCGTTTTTGCAACATTTTTCATTGATGCTCCGCTCCTATTGGTCGTAGCGTGATGTTATATAGCCTTCCTCGATAAATGAGCTATCCAACACTAAAATAATTTTTCAATTCGAACCAGTAGTTCCTGAGATTAGCGCGTTCAACCAAACAAACAAACTCTTCAGCTTTATAATATTAGTATAGATTTAATTTATAAAATTATTAACTTTGAGGTCGTAGCTTCACTACATGTTCACCAAAATTGTAACACAGCTCAGCTTGCTGATTGTATGAATCAGGTATCAAGGTTTTCTGCCTATCCTTCCTTCACCTAAAATCTATCCGTAATTATGAGTGTAATGAGAAATCCCTTTTGTTAAAGGTACTCAAGTGACGTCACTAACAGCAGCCCCGCCGTCTGACGAAAATTTCCCGCCTCGTCCGAAAGAAGGCCGAATCACCACCAGGCAATGTGAGTTCTTCAATGGTTCTCAAACGTCCACATGCGATACCGCCAAAAACTCAACATGCGTCCCAAACGTCATCAAAGAAGAGTGCCAGCCTGTCGAAGCAGACAAAAGTAACCATTGCTTTGTACTGTGGCAGTTCGACAACGTCACAAATACTGCATATCCGAAGGTAAAAGGATGTTTCGTGGATACTGTATCATGCACAGACAGGACGTCCAACTGTAGACTGCACAACTCCAAGCTGCCGCTCCTCCACTGCTGCTGCGAGGGAGATATGTGCAATCAGAACGTAGTGTTTCCTGGTATAGAAGCTGGAATATCGTCGCAGACTGAAATCCCTCCAGAGAGAGTGCCCGCATCCGCAGTTCCAAGCGCTGACGATGACACGAAGGCAGTCATCGCTTACACGCTAACTCCCCTGTTTCTGCTGTTCGCGATACTTGTTGGTTGTTATCTTCTGTATAGAAAGCGTAAAGGAACGTCGTTCGCTGAACTAGCTAACGGTGAGGCGTCGTTGTCTCGGCCTCCGTCCGCTGGCGCTGGCATGGAGAACGAGGCCGTCGGTCTTGTGGGACAGGTGACATTGTGTGAGGTCAGGGCAAGAGGAAGATTTGGAGCAGTGTGGAGGGCGAAGCTCGGCCAGCGAGATGTGGCCGTGAAAGTGTTCCCCTTGCAAGACAAACAGTCGTGGCTAGCGGAGCAGGAGATCTTCAGACTCGCGAGGATGGATCATCCAGATATCCTTCATTATATTGGCGTGGACAAGAAAGGCGACAACCTCCAAGCTGAATATTGGCTGGTCACAGCTTACCACGAGAAAGTGAGTTTTTTTTTTTTTGAAAAGTATCTAATAATATACATATGTATATCTTAACTTCGGCCCTCGGCCTATTTTAGAATCTCGTCGACAAATTAACAAAGGATGTTTTGTAAATCAAGAGAAGTTATCCAGTATACACGATCTTGCTATTGTGTAAAATATTACATAAGTCTTGACCGTAGAACGACACAATACAATACCGCAGATTACAATACGAGCAAGTTAAAAATATCCACCTGCATCTTGATAGATCGATATGTTCGAAACAAGAAAGAATTTTCTGACAGGTTCTACAAGTTAACCTGGCTATATTAAGAATGATGAATTAGTATTACTTACAGTACAGCCTAGTGGTTACTCATTTTAAGTAACGTTTTGTATAGACTTTACTATGTTTTATTTATATCTTCGTAGTAAGAAATCTAGCTATATAATTTTTTCACCAGGGTTCCCTATGCGACTATCTGAAAGGTCACACGCTAACTTGGGTAGAGGCTTGGCGCATAGCAGCTTGCGTGGCGCGAGGTCTTGCTCACCTCCATGAAGAGGGCGGCGGGAAACCAGCCCTCGCACATAGAGACTTCAAATCCAAGAACGTTCTCCTAAAGGCTGACCTGAGCGCTTGTATTGCGGACTTTGGCCTCGCCTTGATCTTTGTAGCAGGGAGAGGATGCGGTGATGCCCACGGTCAGGTCGGGACAAGGCGGTACATGGCCCCAGAAGTACTGGATGGAGCTATCAACTTTACGAAAGACGCTTTTCTAAGGATAGACATGTATGCGTGTGCTCTTGTGCTCTGGGAGATCGCTTCAAGGTGAGTCGGTTTTGTCATTTGAGTTGCAAATTATCAAAAATGTTAATGTAATGTTATAAATAGCCAATAGGATAGATTTGTATGTTAATAGCTTTGTACAGCCTCATCAGTCATCACCAATCACGAACGACTTTTAACAAGCCACATACATAGGTATTGCTGTTTGTGTAGTCGCATTTCGTCTACAAAACGGCTCTGGTAGTACACTTGCCATATCGTAGTTACCCATGTTTTATTTACTTTTACATAAGCCAGAAATAATCTTTTTAGGTCCTTGAACAAAACCGTTTTAGGGTTTCGATAGCGAAAGTGGCTCTACAGTATGTCCGGTTTCGAATGTTGACTTAAAGGGGTGGTACAGACCATCACACTGAACAACTTTCTCCCGGGGACCAACTTCGTAATCGCGAAACAATTATCAATCGTCCCATACATTTGGTGGCGTAGGTATTGAAGTTTTGTATAGGACGACCGATTTTTTTTTCACGATTACGAAGTTGGTCCCCGGGAGAAAGTTGTTCAGTTTGATGGTCTGTATTTGTCCCTTTAAGTTTTGTACATTCGAAACCGGACATATTGTATAGGAACTTATTAATAGGTACTTAGTGAAACCTATAACCGTTGCATTTAGTATCGGGACCTTTCTAGTGCACTCGTGGAATACAGAACTAAGTTTAGAAGCTCTACATTTATGTTTTTAGGTCAAATTCATCACTTCTGCACCGAGCTTTTGAATGATTGATTCAGCGAAAGTATTTTGGGTAGCAAATGCTTTTGCGAGAAGCGAATGTGTTTGTAGTATAATTTATTAATCTATTTGAATTAATATAGTGGTAGTATAGTTTGTCAAAAAGTTCGCTAGGGAGGTCTACTACCATACCTATTTTTAACCGACTTCAAAAAAGGAGGAGACTTCCAAAAAAAACATCACAAAGTGAAAAATAACTTTAAATTTCGGAAGTCGGTGTATTTGGATCTGTATTTTAGTTTTTTTATCACCGACGACTTCCGAAATTAAAAGTTATTTTTCACTTTGTGATGTTTTTTTTGGAAGTCGGTTGTTTTTTTTGCAAAAAAGTTTTTTAGTGTCAAGCATTACTGTGTGCTTTGATGGGAATGAGTGTCTAATCTTACACATTGCTAATCTCTTGGATGGTGGTCTCGTTAAGGGACGATCAACCTGATGGGAAAGCGGTAGGGTGAATCGTTAGGTAATAGGTACGCCATACTGCCAACCGAATGCGTCTCCATTCGTAATCTTAGCGACGCGACGTGCGTTGATCCACGGCCAGGAGCTAGTATTTATCATTGACGTTTCTTTATTTAATAAATATTAGCACTACCTAGAATGGTGATGCGGCGGAGATATTAATCACATAAGGTGAATGACCGGGTAACTACCTATCGTGATAACAGCGGGTGATATAATTTTGATTTCTGAATTTCCTCAAGAGATATATTACCTATAGATTAAGTAATGCAGCAGAGCTTGTGTTTTTATAAATCCTTGGAAACGATCACTTATCATTTCGTCTCCGACAGATTCTAAGTCATGCCAATCCATCTCTTAACCTTGTATTGAAACATTGTAGATGCAGTGATGCGACTCCAGAATTACCAGGACAATATCGTCTGCCTCTTGAGGAGGAGGTAGGCTCCCATCCAAGTCTTGAAGAGATGCAGGAAGCTGTGGTACAGAGGAAACTCAGGCCGCATATACCGCCGCACTGGCGGAACCATCTCGTAAGTAGAACATGTCACGTTTGTATTATACAGGGTTATTTTAAATTGGCTAGCTGAAATCCGCAGACGCGATGGGTATGTCTAAACATGATAAAACAAAAATAACTAATTTGATGATTTTTTGTGGGGTCACTGACCGCAAGTTATTATATCCACTTGAAATATCATTCATAGGTACATACATAAACTCACGCCTTCTTTCCATGGGGGTAGGCAGAAACTACAGAACGCCACCTGCGACGATCCTTACATACTCCTTTTGCCTCGTTTACGTTCATACATCTGGTCATACACCGCCGGTTGCGAGTCTACGCACCTGAATTTTCTGAAGAACATCGCCATTAAGATCACTATATGTCTTCCTAGGGCGTCCCCTCCTGGCGTTTCCACTCACATCTGTACCTTTAGTTGATCGACTTTCATTCATCCTCTCAACATGAAATATCAGTTTCAAAAAATCTTGACTGATTTGAACACCAGCTAAAAATTAGTAAGTTAGCAAGGTAACAGGTAGTAAAAGTGTTCGAGATGTTCAGCTGCAGGGCATAATATGTGCTTTAGGAATCGATACTTGTGGAGATTCTTAGAAGGCAGGGTCAGGCCAGGCCTGTTTTATAAAAATCAGAGATCTCAGCATTGGGAGATATCTGTAAATGTTGCGGACAATAGAATCTAAATCTAATAATAGCAATAGGCTCGCGCGCTATTACGTGGGACTTAAACATAACTGGCGAAATGTGGGTTTACTATATGTACACCTCTGCCTAACCTTTCGGGGAATACAGGCGTGTTATGTGTGTTATGTTATTAAAATCTTAAAAAAAAGTCGGGAGGTGTCGTGGGACATCCGGTTGGAAAGAAGTTCCTTTCACTGTATCATATATATTATTAAGACAATATATATTATATGTTATGAACACTATGTTTAATCATAGGAAGGTTCACAGGTATACGTGGGAAAGGCAAAACAGTAGAAGTATGATCGACTTTGTGATTGTGGATGAAAGATTAAAGAGTAAAGTGACAGATACTAGAGCATATCGGGGTGTTAATGTAGGGACTGATCATTATCTGGTTATGTGTCGGGTGGATGGTTTGTTCAGACATTGGCGTCACCGAGTTCGAGTTCCTGTGACTGCTCTAGAAAGAATAAAAGTAGAAAGACTGCAAGATTTGAAAGTAAAAGAGGAATAAGCTAAGTAAAGTCATTCATTATTACAATATATAAATATGGCTTTACTTAGCGTTTCCAACGACCTTGACGAATCCTTTAACATAGAATGTCGGACAGTTGAGTCTATTGAAAATTGTAACAGTATCCTAAATGCTTCCAAAGATAATATCAAGGTGCTAACATACAATATCAGGAGTTATCAAAAAAACTTTAATGACTTTGTAATTGCTCTTAATCGGTTAGCTTCCAATATCGACGTTATCGTGCTTACTGAGTGCTGGCTATCTGACGGTTCTATTATAGAGGAGCTACAGGGATATAGCGCATACAGAAAAACAAAACAAGTAAACAAAAATGGAGGTATTGTTGTCTACACAAGAACAGCATGGAGTTGCAGTATTACTACTGCTGAAACTAACCTTGTTGACGCTGATAGTATTCTAATAAAATCGAACAATGACCTAAGTTTGTTAGCCATTTATCGATCGCCCTCTTTCACAAACGCAGAACGTTTCCTTAACTCTCTCGACACCAAAAACCTCAAAAACCAAAAAACACTCATTGTGGCCGGCGACATCAACCTAAATTTAAACGATCCGAGTAATAGCCAAATAGCTAACTACGCGTGCCTACACGGTTTATCCCCCGCCATAACTCTGGCAACAAGATGCGGAGCTTGTATTGACCATATATTTATAAAATCGCCTGCAACACCTTTTGGTCTCGTATGTAGCTTATCTATTACTGATCACGACCTAGCCCTATGCAGTGTCCCCATTAAACCGGAAAGGCCCAAAAACATGAAACGCTGGAGAATCAGGACCGACTGGGCCGCTGTTGCTGCTGACATTAATCAAACCAACTGGGATCCAGTTACTAGCTCATCTTGTGTTAATACGGCATTAAACTACTTTAACGACGCTATCACACGTTTCACTGAAAACCACACACAAAATATTAAAATAAGTCGCAGAATGGCTAACATTCAACCCTGGGTAACTCCTGGTTTAATTAGGTGCATGAGGCAACGCGACAAACTTCATCTTGACTGCAAAGCCAATCCTGATGATCACACAAAACAATTAATCTACACTAGGTACAGGAACTTCGTTTACAAACTCCTTCGCAATCTGAGAACATTGCACAACAGACAGGAAATAGAAGCCAACAAGAAAAACCCTAAAAAACTATGGACAGTAATAAAAGACATACGCAAAACTAATACTTCTCAAAATACATCAACGCATTTAATTGCATCCTGTATATCTCCAACAACATTGCTTGATAACTGCAATCAGCACTTCGTCTCTGTAGGGGAAAAACACGCTGCTAAGATCCTAGACAAACTTGCCAACTCACCAATCACTAATAGAATCACACATAACACCAAACTCTACCTCGCAATCTCTTTATCTGCACCCGACTGATGAAGAAGAAGCCTCTAACATAATAAACAACTTGAAAATAGACAGCGCACCGGGACCAGATCAATTAACAGTTCCACTACTTATAAACTGCCGAGAAAGCCTAATCAAACCACTTACGCACATATTTGAGTCTAGAATCAGGTGTCTTTCCTGACTCCTGGTAAATTGCTGCAGTCTCCCCTATCTACAAAAGCGGCCCCAAAGACATGCCAGAAAACTACAGGCCTATCGCCCTGCTGTGTATAGTCTCAAAAATTCTGGAGAAAATAGTTAATAAGAGATTGGTAAATTTTATAGACAAAAACAACATTATCTCGGACAGACAATTTGGATTCCGCAGAGGAAGGTCCACTGAAGACGCGGTGTCACTCTTGACTAATCAAGTCTCCCACCATATAGAAAATGGAGAATGCTGTGTCGGTGTTTTTCTTGATTTGGCAAAAGCATTCGACACCGTTTCACCTGGGCTTCTAAAGAAATTAGAGGCATCGGGTATAAGGGGTATACCTCTAGAATGGTTCCGAAGCTACTTGACATCGCGACACCAATATTCCAAAATGGGTAGTCTTCAAAGCAGTTCGCTCCCTGTCACGTTTGGAGTTCCGCAGGGCAGTATTCTCAGCCCAACGCTCTTCACACTGTACATAAACGAAGTAGTAAGTCTCCTTATAAGCAACGCAGAATTGATCTCCTACGCCGACGACACAGCCATAGTTTTTCATGGCAATACTTGGGACTAGGTATACCGTCTGGCGGAACAAGGCCTCTCTCAGATAGCGCACACCCTTGACATAAACTTACTGACATTAAATGTCAGTAAAAGCAAATATATTGCCTTTTCCAAAACCAGTGATTCCAGCTCCTCTCAAACTATGTCTATAAAAATACACAATTGTTCACAGGTGCACAATAACGCCCTTCACCACACCTGCGCGTGTAAAATTCTTGAACGTACTGACACAATTAAATATCTCGGAATAACTATAGACAACAATTTAACGTACAAAACCCACATTTATGCCCTATCGACATCTTGCGTATGGTCTATTTTGCTCTCTGCCAATCAATCATACAATATTGTATCCGCATATGGGGACACGCTGGTAAAAGCACATTTATTACACTAGAGAGGTCGCAACGGGCTCTGATCAAGGTTGCACTAAAAAAACCTTTCAGATTCCCTACAGACCTACTTTACCAGGAGTTTCAAGTCCTCAGGGTACGACAAATTTTCATTCTCCAAGCAACGCTTAAATACCACGCAGAAATAAAAAACGACCTGACTAGAGAAATATAACAAACAAACGTGTAGAGTACCCATACCAAACGCTAAATCCGAACTAGCCAGACGCTGCACCTATTTTTCTCATCCCTACACTTATAATAAAATTAGCAAAATCTGTAACCTAAGGGATTGCCCAACCACCACCTGTAAGAAATCCCTTACTTCAGCTGTTATAAAACTATCGTACGTCGGCACCGAAGCCTTCGTATAGCACCTACACACACACATCACACCCACTCACACACACCCCCACACCCCCTCACTCTTACACACACCATCACACCCACTCACACACCATAACACAAGCCCAACGTAAACCACTGTTTTTAATTTTTATTTTGTTTTCAGAATCTCACGAATGTTTTATTTTATTTGAACTCTTATCTCTTGTAACTCATGATAATCTTACATCCTTAAACTATAAGGTAACCATTATAAACTTGTTAAATTCGCACTCCTGAGCCACAAGATACAAGCGACGCTTAGTTTGTGGCTCACTGAATATGTATTCTTACTAATAATCGTTTTTTTTTTTTACTTTTTGATTAATAAATGTTATTATTATAATATATATAAGAGGGAAGTAAAAGTGAAGACAGATAAAATATTTAATGATGCGAATGATTACAGTCTAGAAGAAGTATGGGATATAGCGAGAAATAGTATGGTGCAAGTAGCCACAAAAGTATGTGGTCTGGCGCAGAGGAAATGTAGTAGTAGAACGAATGATTCTTGGGTAGATGGTGAAGTAAAAGAGGTAGTGAGGAAGAAGAAAGAGGCCTGGCTCAATTTGTTAGCCTATAAGGCCCAAAATAGGATGAATCAGGTAACGAATGTGACAGATGACTTAGAAAGAGTGAAGAAAAAATACTCCGAAATGAAAACGAAAGTGAAAGAGATGGTAAAAATGAAGAAGGATGAACAGGAAGAAAAATACAACAGGAAGTTCTCTGAAAACTTCAGGACCAATGTTAAGCTGTTCTGGAAACAGGTAAGATTGGCTCGCGGAGTGACAAGAACATCGAGTATGAATGTTATAAGTGCAGAAGATGGATGTTTACTAAGCGGAGAATGTAAGGTCCTGGAACAATGGAAGGGATACTTTGAAAGTATATTTAGCTGTCAGGATAGTGTGCAAGGAGTGGGTAATTGGGCAGACCCCAGTTTTGAAGTCCCAAGCTCAGATGTAGATGAAGAGAATGAAATAGAAATAGATGAGATTGTAAGAGCGCTGAAAGGGATGAAAGTTGGGAAAGCTGCGGGGTACGACAGAGTGTCTGCTGAAATGCTGAAGGGCGGTGACGGGGTGGTAGCAAGTCTGTTGTGCCGGATCTTTAATATGTGTGTGCCGGATCTTTAATATGTGTGTGCCGGATGATTGGTGCAAGGCTGTAATCGTACCACTATATAAGAGAAAAGGCTCTCAGCAGGAGTGTAAAAACTACCGCGGCATTAGTCTTTTGAGTGTTGCTGGCAAACTGTATGCAAAGGTTTTAATAAATAGAGTGATAAGAGTGACAGAGGAGAAAATATGGGATGTGCAGGCAGGATTTAGAGAGGGAAAATGGGCTGTATGGATCAGATCTTCTCCCTATGGTGCATAGCCGAAAAACATCTGGCATAGCACAAAAAAGTCTACTGTGCTTTCGTTGACTTGGAGAAGGCCTATGACAGTGTGTGGAGGGAGGAACAGTGGTCGACACTGTCGGTGTACGGTGTGGTCTGGCGCTTGGTACGGGCACTGAAATCTTTATACAAGGATTCCAGTGCTTGTGTTAGGATAAATGGGGCATACACGGACTGGTTCTGCATCTTGAGGGTGTTAGACAGGGTTGTGTAGCGTCACCATGGCTGTTCAACTTGTACATGGATAGTTGTCTGACAAATTTGAAAGAGGGTGAGTGTGGATTGAGGATGAATGATTTGCTTGTCAAATGCTTTCTCTACACAGATGATCAAGTTCTACTTGCATCGTCAGCAGAACAGTTGCAAGACATGGTAACTGTCATGGATGAAGCATATAAGATGAAAGGGATGAATATAAATGTGAATAAGACGAAGGTCATGGTGTTTGAAAGAGAAGAGGACGTATCGATGTGTGATGTGAAAATAAATGATAAAAGTGTGGAGCAAGTGAGTTTGTATATTTGGGGAGTCTGTTTACAAGGGATGGAAAGATAGATGAAGATGTGGAAAGGAGAGTAAATGCGGGAAATAAAGTGAATGGTGCTATACATGCGGTTGTGACCAACCAGTTAATGTCCAAAAAGGCCCGACTGGCTGTTCACAATGGTGTGCTGGTGCCTACGCTTATGTATGGAAGTGAATGTTGGGTGTGGCAAAAAAGCATGAAAGTAGAATAAATGCTGTGGAAATGCGTTCCTTGCGAAGCATGTGTGGTGTGACCATAAATGATAGACTGAGGAATGATGTGGTAAGGCAACGGTGCGGTTTAAAAGAAGATGTAGTGACAAAAATTGAAAAGAGTATGCTTAGATGGTTTGGCCATGTTGAGAGGATGAATGAAAGTCGACTAACAAAAGGTATTTACACGGCAGATGTGAGTGGAAACGCCGGAAGGGGACGCCCTAGGAGGACATATAGTGATCTTAAAGGTGATGTTCTTCAGAACTCTCAAACTCAAACTCAAAGCATTTATTTCAATTAAACCAATTATAGGCACTTTTGAATTGTTAAAGAGTCAGTCAGTTAGTCAGAAAATTGTAGCAGAAAGGTCAGGTGCGTAGTACACGCAACCGGCGAGCGTGTATGACCAGATGTATGAATGTAAACGAGGCAAAAGGAGTATGTAAGGATCGTAGCAGGTGGCGTTCTGCAGTTTCTGCCTACCCACATGGGAAGAAGGCATGAGTTTATGTATGTATGTATGTATATATTATTAAGACAGAGCCATCTAGAATGGTCTCAAGTTTCAAATGTCAAAAGTTTCTTTTTTAATACAGAGCCATCTAGTATAGTTTTTAGATTGCTACTTCTAACTAACTAGTGATGATAATTAATGCGATTTCGCATAAATTTCATAAGCATGTGAATTCGTGAGCTTAGCGTGCTATTTGCTATGCTAATATGACGATAATTCATAATAACCAAGTATGTGAATTTTGCTATTATTGCGAATTAAAGAGAACTTTGACCTAATACGATGCACGTGCCGCGCAAATTATTAATAAAAATTAAACAATCACCCGCATTCATTCAATATATGACCCTAAATACGAGCAAATCAAAGATAATTGCTTAATTCCATTCTTCGCATCACTGCGGACCACCTGCACCTGCTCCTACTTGTTATTTTTGCTAATAATATTGCTAATAAATTAAACAATCACACGCATTCATTCAATACATATACTAGCCTAAATACGAGTAAATCAACGATAGATAATTAATAATTGCTGAACTCATTCTTCGCATCACCTGCTAATAATTTTAAATAACGAAGTCAGGGTCACGTGAAACAGATAGATTTAGTATTTCCGACTTCCCGTGGGTGCGACGGAGACGCAGAGTGCGCTGCTGGCTGACGTATGATAGTAAAGTACAAAGCGATGAATTAAAATGCAAACACACTTCACAGAATTTCGCAACTACTTTCATTTGCTAAATGAGCATTCGCATGTTAACAATGAATGTGAATGCTAATTAATCCAACACTATAACTAACGGCATAACGCTTTTTCTTTACGTCACAATTTCAGTCGGTTTACTCCTAGCACAAGCCGCGTTAGAGAACTTCGTTCCAATAAATAAAACTAAATTGCAGATTTACACAATTCGTAAGATACGCAACGACAGCTAATCGGCCGGCCAGTCGATAGTAACAACAACATCCTTCCTCTATGCATGTCTGTTTGAGATAAGAATAATAAATATAAATCATGTTTTAGTCAATGTCAATCCCCACACAATTTGTAGGCATGTATGGATTACAGGAAAGTTATTAACATACCAAATTAAATATTAACTGTGTTTAAGGAGGATGCGCAAAAGTAGCCCGCGATATTCAAATTATCTTGCGTTTTTTTACAATTTGCAGGTTGGTTGGTTGGTTAGGTTGTACCTATCTTGATCAAAATATGATTCGCATTCTACAATGTCATGATTTCGGAAATCATGACATTTTAGAACAAACTAACTATTACCAAAGTCAGCTGTTAACCGGGGAATAAACTGTCGTCTGACAGTTTTTAGGTGCCGTAGTCAACAAGGAACCCATAGTTTCGCCATGTCCGTCCGTCCGCAGCTTAGCTCAGAGACTCTTAGTACTATAAAGCTATAATTTGGCATGGATATACATATTAATCGCGCCGACAAAGTGGTAAAATAAAATCACGAAAAAAAAATTTTTAGGGTATCTCCTGTACACGTAAAGTGGGGAGGTTTTTTTCTACATAACCTGACCTGCAAATTGCAAAAAACGTAAGAAAATTTGTATTGCGCGGGCTACCATTGCGTATTCACCCTTTTTTTTTTGGGTGGGAAATCATCAAATGACTTCTCCCGCTCTGTGCGGAACGGCAGGGCGTGCCAGACTTTTACTGACTAAAACCCACCCGTGTTCCTTCAGCTACCTGTGCCGGGGCCACGGTAACTCTTTCGAACAACTCGCGACCCTAGCTGGCATCGGCCCTAGCGGACCCCGTCAATTAATTGCGCATTCACCTTAACCACTGATTAAGTGTTATTAATACCCTCAGTTATGTCAACTATAAATTAATAATTAGCTCAAGTCTTCCTTCCTTTTTTTCTACAGTATCGGTTTATTTGTACAATGGATATTAATAACTTGCATTTATTTAAACAGCTACATCCTAATGCAACTGATGTAAACTAGATAATGCACAAGGGTTTTGGTTTCATTCGTAGAATCTTCTATTGAGTACAAATAAATAACACAGTGTCTGTTTGTTATGTCAAAAAAACAGATTTTTTACTAAATACATACTTATGAAAGTATAATTACAGTACTTATAATAACTTATAATAAAAAAAAAACAATTTTTAAAATTTTTGTCTGTATGTTTGTTCCGGCTAATCTCCGAAATGGCTGGACCGATTTTGACAGAACTTTCACGGGCAGGTAGCTGGTGTTACAAGGAGTAACTTGGGCTACTTTTCTTTTAGAAAAATAATTAGGGTTCCGCGTAAAAAAATTAACCCCATGAAATTATGAACAAAAAACCGTAATTGAAAAATTATTTTTGCATTTGGTAGCCCAATTCTCGAGGATAGTTATAGGTTATTAAAATTTAACGTCACGTTACGACCCCTAGGAGCCGAGCAAAAGGAAAAAATTAAGTAAGAACGCACGAAGCGAAAACGAAGTAACAGCGCGGGCGGGTCGGAGACGAGGGAGTTTTATTAAAATGTGGCTGTGATTTTAGTATATTGTGTATCTTACGACTTCCACGCGAACGAAGTCGCGGGGCACAGCTAGTTAGTAATAAAAGAAAACTGTGATTAATTTTTCCTTTCTCTGAGTACCTATTGACTGTTGAAAGGCAGCTTAATTTGTTTTTATTTTAAAGATGGGCACGCTATACTCCAGTGTTTCGTAAAACCAAATTGTCTTGCGAGCAACTTTAGTTCAAATGAGCTGTTGCAAGGATCCGTATATTACCTAGACTAGCTTCTGCTGCGACTTCGTCCGTGTGAAAAATTTTGTTCCTCTGTCCCACCCCGTCGCATCGCATCGCCCGCCCGTGCTGTTACTTTGTTTTCGCTTAGCATTCTGACTTTTTTTCTTTTTGCTCAGCTCCTTAGGGACGTAGCGTGATGTTAAATAGCCTATAACCTTCCTCAAGATTTGGCCATCATATGCAAAAAAAGCTCTTCATTATTAATATAGTTATAGATTAGTATATATACCAAGATTAAACATGCACCTTCGGAGTTCGCTCGTTCCTCATTCTACCAGGCGTGGTCGTCAAGCCAAGAGCAGACTCATTTTTTTTTTAAGGCTAGTTCTAATCTTGAATTCCTCCACAGGGTCTAACAGTCCTGTGCGACACGATGGAAGAGTGCTGGGACCACGACGCGGAAGCCCGTCTCTCAGCGTCGTGCGTACTCGAGCGTGTGTGTGCGCAGCAGCCCGCGAGTGGGGTGCCCCCCCTCACCCCCGACACGACCCCCCTTCTCATCCACGAGTTGGCCGACCAGCAGCCTTGCTGACGTCACTACGTCGAGCTGCCGCTCATACAGTTCTGAACAGGTGATCAAAAGTAGGTACAGAGTTGGGTTTCAGTGGGCGTGGCTGAGTTAACTTAGTTTTATTTCTGCGGGAGAGAAGGTATAGTCAAATGCGTCTATATGATTTCGGAAAGATTTTTTTTTGTTTTGGAGAGTTTGACGATGAGTGTGAAAAGATGAAATATATGTGATTAAAAGAGTGATGAAAGCTAGAGAGGGAAGTCCAAAATAAAGATGGATGGACTGAGTGAGAGATTGAGATGCATGGAAAGAGTAGGTAAATAGTGTGAGAGGTGTACTTTATGTGCTTTTTTGTAATGTGTGTCTTGTTTGTGCAGAATAAACAATTTTTCTTTCTTTCTAAATGAATGAAAACGTGACAACTAAGAGGGTAGAATGGAAGAGGAAAACATTCTGTGCCGACCCCAAGTAACATTCCCGTGTTGTCCCATGGGCAAGCAGGGAAAGTTATTCATGCCACGCTCATGATACAGATCTAGGATAAGGAACTCGAACCTTCTCTGTGCCTATTTAGTGTCCAAGTTAAATGTACAGCGGCAGCCATTGATTGTCAAAGGTAAAGTACAAAGTATATGTTATGAATTGGACAATCAAAATACAATCGGATGTGGTGTTTCGAGGTGAATTCGCGCTTCGTGTAAGGATGCTCGCATTTGTAAGGCTCCTATAAAATTCGTTATTCATAACGAATTTTCTTCATGAAGAATTTTATTCGAATTATGCTCCAACGTAAACTGGGAACATAGTGACATGTAAAATTGGGCTATTTTAAAATCTAAGGGTTATTTAGGATTTATGAAATACATCGAAGACTGTAAATTGCAAAGTGAAATGTCGTAAATAAATATAAACGAAATATGAATGAAGCAATCCGGTAGCTTTTAAAATAGCCCTATTTTACAGAGTATTCTGAAACTACACTATATGCACGTTCTAGGTATTTAGTATAAGTGTTTGATGTAACTTACAATCAATTACGTTTTATAAAAATCGGTTCAGAAATGACGAAGTTCTGAGGTAATAAATATTTTAAAAAATCCAACCGAATATGAATTGAGAAACTCCTCCTTTTTTGAACCCAGTTAAAAAAGATCATACATCCTCTTTTACACACCCGTATGTGTAGTGTAGTTTCACCATGATTTCTTAAAATTAAGAGTATATTGTAAATGAAAATAATCAACTGATTTAAATTATGATTTTAATATTTGAGCACCGTTATGAATTATTATGATTATGATAAAATTTAGACCACAGGGGTTTATGAATCTAGAAGGCAGTATATTTTTCTTTTTATAAAATACTTTTTCTTATGAATCAATGATTACACAGCGCACATTATCATCGAAATACTAATGCAATACATTGTCCAATAAATTTTTCTACGATAATAATTTAATAATGGGCACAAAATAATAGGAATTGAATGTTGGAATGAAAAGTCACTATTAGTTTACTTAATTGTATCCAGAAACCCTGTTCCGCCTTGTCATGTAGACATCTAGGTTTTGAAGTCTAGTTTCCTTAGTATTCACGACCGGACGACGACGAAATAATGTATGCAACACCAGTCCCTGAAAAAATCAGTCTAGCAATCAACCAGTTTTTTTTATATCGGTATAAACGAGCCGGCTGTAATACCTTATCTCCGTATCCTAATCTCGTAGCGATCGGGTCAATCCTAAATTAGAACGCGTCCTTTTGAATGATCTATGAGATTCCGATATGACTAATTAAGGGTAGCTTGGGCGTTGAATATTTAAAAAGAGCAAATACATCAGACGCACATTTTGATTACATCCTTGTTTTAGCGGATTCAATTATGGAATTATGTCTTCCATACCATCGCTGTTTATGTCGAAGTTTAGAAGAAAAAACAACGGATCTAGTACTTAAAATGGACAATAATAGGGACGATGCCTGGGTAAAAAAAGAAATACTATTTAGCCCGTCAGTCAGATAATAAAAAAATATTAGTCACATATATTTTACTATACCAAATTAATTAAAAATGACTTAGTAAAACGCATTAATGTTGGGGAGTGGGCGCTCGCTACGTCAAACTGAGTATAAAAGGTTACAAGGCGTGACGTCATGCCACATTTAAACTCGATGTATCGCCGTAATCGTTTGATTACGTAAAAAAAGAAAAAAAAAACGTGTCCCAATATTTTTTAGTAATCTACCTACCTGACAGATAAAAAAAATGTTTTTAGTCATCATCCCTATTACAGATCTAAGTACCGGTATTTTGTTTCTGTCGAAATCTCTTAGATTACGATCATATCTTTACACCTAGGTGCTTAGTCTAGCCCAGACATAGACCAGACGTTAAATTGCTAGGCTCACAAACAACTTACCGAGCTATTCATAAGCTTCCTTTATAAACATCCTACCACGATCTAATGTATGGTAATTGTCGTCGTCCGCGCTCCCTTTCCTAAACCGTCGCCGCTTCCTTTTGCGCCGTCAACGTGTCGCAGCAGATATAGTTTACTACGGTGAACATGATAAACAACAGTATTATATCAAATCATTATCAATCAGTAAATTTCCTTTTTTATAAAAATGTCCAAAACTGGGTTTATCATGGACACTGTTGCTTAATTTTTGATAAATGTAGGTAAATATTTATTAAGATATTTTTTTTACTATGTGAAGTTTCGAATTAAAATAGATTGATTTCGACTCCGATTCTCGATCTTATTTATTTGATCATAAAATCGATGTTAATATTTTTATTCATTTTTACTTTTTGTGTAGCTTCGGTCTAAGTACTAACAAAATTAATATTATTTAAAGGCAGCTTTAATCAGGCTACGCTATTTTATTTAATACTAGTGTTATTGTTCATTTTTAATAACTGTCATATCCGTGTTTTATTTTTAGATATTATGGGGTCCCTATGTAGTATAATTATTGTAGTACGCACTAAATAATACGTGTTCGCATTAAGGCTCATTTACACGAAGCAATTTAATTGTTGACTGCAACAATTAGAATCTAAACTAAAATATTGGCTCATGCAATTATGTTGATCCTTGTAAATGGGTATTTATGGTTTTATTGGCCATTACTCCACTGCCAAAATAAATGCAATCCTATGAATAATAAATATCAAGCTAGTGATAGTATAAATGGAATTGATATGACAGAACTAATCTTGCCTGATTCTCATAAACGGGGACCTCTTACTTAGTAAGACTGGTATTATTTTTATAATTGGCTTTATTTACTTAGTTTATTGGCTCTTAATTTGTGAGGCGTTCTAAAGTGCTAAATTAATGGGAAATTGAAGCAATGAAATTAGGTGTTAGTGTTTGCGTAAGTGGATGTCATTTGCTAAGTTAATTTTAATGTTATTTAGCGTAATCAGTCTTAGGTCATACTTGTGTAGTGCTTATCACTCACACGCCTTTTCAACGCGAAACGGTTTGAGGTATTAGTTAATTGTATCATGTGCGACACACCTGATCAATTAGGTATTGCCGAGGTTTTATGGATTATATAAATATAAAGACGCTAGAAGATCTAAAACGGTGTTTTTAAAACATTGACAATTATTGCATTTGAATGGAAACAAAAACGAAAACGACTTACGAAAAGAGATCCGTGTGAGTTAAGCCGTAATCGAGGCTAGTCGTAATATCGTTGCGATGTAAGTAAACAGTTCATGTTGTGCCATAAACCGGGCTGGTTATGCTAACTGCACATCGTCGAGTTCCGAAGGAGAGTCCTTCAATCCAAGATCAACTTAGAAAGATGCTGTCTCTCCCTCAAAAACTAGAATTTAAAAGTAATGTTGAATGCACTTTATTAGTAAAGGAAAATGTGATTTTGTTCTCTTATGCCACTTTGTGGTAATTTCAGCAAGTGTATCTTGACATGTAAGGATTTTTCACTAAGTGACGCAAGACAAAAGACCCCTGAAAAAAATATCATTGAAAATATTGTGATTTTAGAACATAATTGAAATATCATAATGGGAAATCATAACGAATTTGATTTACCTATGCCGTGTGCATATCACCACACATAGACTAAGTAATGTTGCCAAATGTAAATAATGTAGATGTAAGTCTATTATAGGATATTTTCGTCTGAATGTCAGAGTTTTAGGCTGTGGACACACTTTTCCCGAGAAAAATAGATAAGTAGGTACGAAATGAATGTTTAGATCAATACGAAATGAATTTTATAGGATCTGTAGATGATTTTTCATACAAGTGGTAATATTAAAAGACGCTGTCGATAGCTTATGTAAATCGCATACTTCGCTTATGTAAATGCATACGTCTTTTAACATTCACCGTTGTAGAAAAACTTTTCTATAGTTCAATGATGTTAGAAAAGGCCTAATTCCAATGTAAATTTCCCACGGTGTGTTCGCAGCTCTAGTGTAATATAACTATTGTAAAAGAAGTAGTGGAAGTCTTTAGATTGCGTAGTGTGTAGACACTATTAGACGTTACGTTTGATGTCAATGCGTCGTCTCGTGTTTAATCGAATAACGAATGTCTTAATGGCCATGTTTATCATTTATTTTTTATTTTAAATTAACAAACGTGAATGTCTGTTGAAATTTGATGTATTAAAATATATTTTCTAGACAAACATTACTTACATTTTATTCATAGTTCATCGACCTCGACTGACAGAATGTAAATAAAACATCTAATAATAGTATTCAGAAATATGATTGACATGCATGTAAACATCGTGTTGTGAGAGAAGGAAACAAACATTTAAAGTATACAAATTCTGATTCTTTATTTTTATTTAAATCCAGGTCTTTTCACTGTACAACATGTAACGTGTGGGGGCGCTCGGTCTCACGGCTCGACGCCGCTTTTACAAATTTGTTTAATTAACTTCGAATTTCACTATATGTACATCGGCAGCGCGGGCCGGCCGTGAGGCGTCGGCGCGACTATAGCGGGCAGTAGTCGTCTCACTCAGATTCACAGTTAATAATACAATATCGTGTACATACTCAGCATGCTAGTATATTACGGAAGAAGGTTAAGTTTAGCCTATAAAAAAAGGTTTGGTATTGATTTAATAGTCAACAAAGGGATCAAGTCTCGTTTATACATTATCGGAGCAGCGGAGCAAATAAAAGTATATCCGCGGCGGTTGAACGAACCGCACGGTGCACCACTATCACGGCTACGATACGAACAGATCGGAAAGTCGGAGAGAACATAGATCCTTCACTCGATATTGTATCAGCCCAGGTTCGCCCGGGAGATTTTTTGTCGCGCGGATTTTCAACTCTCGGCGCTAAGCAGCGAGTTGATAATCCAGTGTGCGATAAAAAACCGTCCGTGGTTACTCGGGCTCACGACGGCGCCGCTGGAGCTAGGTGGTGGGGAGGGTGTGGAGGTGCGGCTAGGAGGGTGGCGGGGTGGTGGGGCTGGCGGGCGCGGGCGGCTCGTCGGGCGCGGCGCGGCCAGCCGTGGCGCGCAGGCAGTCGCCGTGCGCCTTGTACTCGATGGGCACGGTGGGCGGCAGCTGCAGGATGCGGCGCAGCGCGTCCCGCACGCGCGCCGCCGCCAGCGTGTCCGACGCCGTGCGGTGCCACACCGCTAGGTGGTCGTCCTGCAACAACACATCGTAACAAATTTTACATAAGGTGACACAATGGTCGGTCTTATAACTAAAAGCAATATTTTAAAGACAACCTTTGGGTGGATTAAGGGAGAAGGAGAGACATTCTGTGGTGCACCATTAACATATTAGGTTGGGGAAAAAGTCTTTTCGCATTATAGTATGTATGAACTTGTAATAAAATCTCTTTGGCTATACTATTTGTATCTGGCTGGTTTTGGTATCATTGAAAGTTTAAATTGTAAAGAACATAATTCCAAATTCAAAATGTGTGATTTTCATTTGTTTTTCGTACTGTCAAGATGAGTGAATCTAATGAAGAAATTCGATACATTTTAAAATTTTACTACAAAAAAGGTAAAAATGCAACGCAAGCCGCGAAAAAAATTTGCGATGTTTATGGACCTGGTGCAGTGTCTGTGAGAGTAGCACAAATTTGGTTTAAGCGTTTTCAATCCGGAAATTTTGATGTCAAAGATGCACGTCGCTCTGGTCGCCCTATTACGGATAAAATGGATGCCATTTTTGAAAAAGTGGAGCAAGATCGGCATATCAGTAGTTACGACGTAGCTGAAGAGCTGGGAATTGACCACAAAACAGTTTTGGCGCATTTGAAAAAAACTGGGTACACAAAAAAGCTCGATATTTGGGTACCTCACGAGCTCACTGAAAGAAACCTAATGAACCGTGTACTCATTTGTGATTCGTTATTACGACGTAATGAAACCGAACCATTTTTAAAGAAGCTGATAACTGGTGATGAAAAGTGGATCACGTACGACAAGAACGTGCGAAAAAGGTCGTGGTCAAAGGCCGGTCAGGCTTCACACACTGTGGCGAAACCTGGGTTAACTCGCAACAAGGTGATGCTGTGTGTGTGGTGGGATTGGAAGGGCATTATTCATTATGAGCTGTTACCACCAGGCAGGACCATCGATTCTGAACTCTACTGCGAACAACTGATGAGATTAAAGCAAGAAGTTGAGAGAAAGCGGCCGGAATTAATCAACAGAAGAGGTGTGGTTTTTCATCATGATAACGCTAGACCTCACACATCTTTAGCCACTCAGCAAAAATTAAGAGTTTGGCTGGGAGGTGTTAATGCATCCGCCGTATAGTCCTGACCTTGCACCTTCAGATTTCCACCTGTTTCGGTCTCTTCAGAATTCTTTAGGCAGTGTCTGGTTAACATCACGAGAGGACTGCGAAAACCACTTGTCGCGGTATTTTGATCAGAAGTCCCAAAATTTCTATAGCAATGGGATCATGTCCCTACCTACAAGATGGCAAAAAGTTATCGAACAAAATGGTAGCTACATACTTCAGTTAAATGTGAATAAACTATATTAAAAAATGTTTTGAATTTTTTTTTAAAATGCGAAGAAACTTTTTCCCCTACCTATTATACACTTCTGGACACATCTATTGGCCCACCTTAGAGTTTAGGTTTCGATGGCCCCTACCGAAATATGATTGCTAGATTGAACAAAAACTGTTGATGCAGTTTTAAACCTGATACATTTTACCATCTTTTTCGATCGTATTGTTTTAAATTTGAATTCAGAATACCATACGACATGGAGCTACGCCTAACAAGTCAGATATGCGCCTTGTTAAAGGCAATTGATTTTTGAATAAAAAACATGTTTTATCAAATAAAGGTTTAATTTAATAACGCGTGTTGCCTCCATGGGCATCTACCACAGCTCTCATACGATTAGGCATAGAGTTTATCAACCGCTCTATGAAATTTTGAGGGATCATCTCCCATTCCTCTTCTATGGCAGTTTTCAACTCCTGCATCGTCTGGGCAACTGGCTGACGAGCCCTAACACGTCTTTTTAGCTCGCCCCACATGTGCTCAATGGGGTTCATGTCTGGGCTTCTGGCTGGCCAGTCCATAACTGTGATGTTCACATCCCGAAGATATTCTCTGACGATGCCGGCCGCATGGGCTCTTGCATTATCATGCATAAAAAGGAAATTTGGGCCCACATAGTCCGCATATGGTATCACGTGAGGTTCTAAGCACTCACGAATGTACCTTTCAGCATTTAATGTTGGCAGCCGTGGTCCTGTAACAACCTCAAGTTGAGTTTTGCCGCTCGCGGATATACCGCCCCAGACAGTCCATGAGCCACCGCCATAAGCAACCCTCTCTTCAAAGCAGCATTGTGCGAAACGCTCTCCCTTACGTCGGTAGACCTTCTTCCTTCCATCATTGCCATGTAACACAATTTTAGACTCATCAGAAAAGAGTACACGGCTCCAATCTTGCTGTGTTCAATTTAAATGACTGCGTGCGAAATGAAGGCGCGCTGTTCGGTGGGCTCGCGTTAGTTTGGGCCCATTAGCTGGCTTGTGTGGTACCATATCGCGTTCTTTTAACCTTCTCCGAACAGTTCGAGCGCTCACAGATACTCCGTGGAAGTCGCGAAGTTGGTTTTGTATCTCAATGGAGGTAAGGTGACGATTTCTCAAGCTGGTCGTCACGATGAATCGATCCTGCCTTTCAGTTGTGACCCGAGATCGTGGCCTTCCTTGGCGACGAACAAAGCCGCCAGTCTCTAGGTACCTCCGATAAACATTTCGGACCGCAGATCGACTTAAATTAAGTTGAGCACTCACGTTTCTTTGGCTGTGTCCGGCCTGAATAAGTGCCACAGCTTGGGCGGCGACTTCAGGTGAAGTATCCATAGATTATTGATAGAACCTCACCTTAATGTTAAGAATAAGTAATGTTTGTTGCAAAACCAAAGATATCAATCACTTTTTCAAGAATTAAATCCAAGTAAACCAATAAAACCAAGTTTTCTTAGTATTCGATTGTTTGATATCAACAAACAGGCTCCAAATTGTCTTTTGTTTCTTTAAATTCTGTGTTCGAAATTCAAAAAAAGACTATTGAATGAAATTGTGAATGAGCCAGGTTCAAAACTGCATAAAAACTTTTTGCTCGACCTAATATAAAATTTTAGCTAGGACCAAACGAAACTGAAAATACAAGGTGGGCCAATAGATGTGTCCAGAAGTGTATAATACATACAAAAGAAAAAAAAGATGTCCTTACCTGGAACCGTACGGAGAGCACGACCCCGCAGAGCTCCTGCCCGACCATGAACTGCTCGCCAAGCATCGCCATGCACAGGTCCTCCCACGCGCGACCCGTCTGTGTCTTACGTAGTCGTACCACCTGAGAAGAGAGCAAAATACATTAGAATGTATTCCTCACGTCTGAATTGTGTCGCTAAAACAGCAACAAAATCATTAAGGTGCTCTCCCGAAGGCGACACGACTATAAAAAGGGGCCGCAATCTCGCTATCTACGGAAACATTTTCAGAGCACCTCTTAACCATAACTTCACAAACATCTTCATGACAAGTTTTGCAAAAACTTCTAGTAAGACAAATTCACATCTCTTTCTTACACAGTTCCAGACACCTCTAACCCAAACTCCATTACACCTCTAAACCTACCTCACCTCTATACTTACAACTTTTACGATGTGTCATTTCTTGCTTACTGTAATAAGCAGTATTCACTCTATTCATGATATAGAGCCATTTTATTTCTCGAGCGCGCGTCAATCAATATAATTAAAACCTTGGGTCAACAACACGAAAGTCACATGTCGCGCACTCGTGTTACATCAACACACCATGAAATATCCTTACCCATTTCCCTCCATTAACATTGGCAGGGTCCTCCCACATGGGCTTGATGCCCAGTTTGAAGAGGTGCAGGTCGGAGAGTGGTGGCAGCTCGGACGGCCGCGCTAAGTGCGTGTACAGACCCCACCATTGCTCCACGCTTGCCACCCTACCCACCAGACGTAACGCCTGGAATTGATGCAGAACATATAATTAGGTATAAACTGGATATAAGTCACCTTTCACCCTGTATATTTATTGAATGGGATAAAGTTATTGAGAGAATGTATAACAGCAAATTCGTTTTCATCCAAAAATCTCTTTTTATGAAACTAATAAGTCACAAAGAAGTTAAACATAGATTATAAAGATACTGTACAAGTAGTTGCTATATCAGCTAGTCTCAAGTTTTGCCTGTAATTATTTGTTACCTTGGTAAACAAATATGTTTTACAATATTTTGTTGACTTAGCAAATACCTACAATGTATTTATAGCTTTTTTATTGCAGTAATATCAAATTGCTCATTGTAATTCAAAGCTGGTTGTCTTTATACTTAACACAATATTGTATAACATCACGCCTTGTTTCCCCGAAAGGTTGGGTAGAAGTATACTTGAACATAACTATGTAATAGGAGGCGAGCCTATTGCCATCAACTGGGTACAAATCCTGACTACGGGCTGCTACTGAGTAATTCTAGATAGAAAAACCCAATAACACCTTGCCCAAACTGGGAATCGAAATTAGTTCACCAATTTCTCTGTTAATTGTGGACTGATTTTGAAAATTCTTTTTTTTGTTTGAAAGATTATGCTCTCTATACTCCGTCGGTTTAGGTAGTTAACTAAATGTAAACAATCTTGGCATGTCTTTTTATCTAAAAGTTGTCTATAAATTGTATATAAAAATCTTTGCGACTAGGTATTTACTAAATCGATGTTAGCTAATAAACTAAATTTAAATAATCTTTGTGTATATTATATACGACCACTTTAATATAAAAAGACATACCAAGATTGTTTACCTTTAGTTAACTACCTAAACCGATAGACCATAGGTGGCCCATTGTTACCAACTCAGAATCTGATGAGAGGATCCCATGGAAATCGAGAGAAATCCTCAAATTTTATAGGCACACCTATAGCGATTTGGGTATTTTTTTCTACTTTTGCATTTGCTCTTGGAAAGCACCGTTTGGTGAAGTGGAACTGATGATGAAGACCACAGATGACCACTGGAACTACTCAATAATAAGTATTTCATGGGTTGCGTTTCAATTAATATGGTTGATTTGTTTTTGTTGTTTCTCATTTACATTTAAATATGTTTCGAGGTTTTAGAATTAGACTAAAACTAAATGAATGCATGTGGGTGGCACTAGAAGCAACAGAGAAATGTGACATTGGCACACATAGATAGTAATTGTGGGACAATATAGTTGAGCCACTTGAGTGCATTCCATTGTGTAACTACATGTATTTGCTGCAGACTGCAGAAATAATTTATGCATTTTTAACTAAATGGTATCTGAAATCACTTGAAGCTTATACCTAAGCAAAAATGCTTAGATAAGTAATATTTTTTGTTAGGTATTTTTTTTGCACCAAAAATATGTAGATAGGGAAATATCTTACAGGAATGATTAGTAATCATTCCTGTAGGATATTTCCATATTTTTTTGAACTCACTATCAGTAATCATTGATTACTGATAGTGAATTCAATTTCTAAAAGATATACCTACAGACTCAAATAATAGCCGAGTTACAACAACTCGGAATGTAGGTTATGCTAACAAATGCAAATCAATAGAGCTGAGGTTGTCTTAAATATTTAATATACATTGCAACCTTGCTCAAAAAGAATCTATTTCTGTCTACTGGGGCATATTGGTAGAAGCACAAACGTTGGAGTTATTAGATGCTCTGAAATATTTATGCATTTGCAGTAATTTATTAATCAAATTAATAAATTAATGGGTAGCATGGCAATTCACACAAATATCTATCCCACATTCCGAGATCAGATCTTTTAGCTGTAGCCTGTAGGCGGCAATAGGTGTTGGTTGGATGTGACAACTTTTGTCATACACCAGCTGGCAGAACAGCAATGAGACAGGTCATGGCAGGTGCATGGCGTTGTCATGTCCTGTGTGAAGAACCTCTGGGTCTGACTCTGATAAATATTTAAAGAGAATGAATTTATTAGGGAGGCATCATAGAAAATAATATCATCATATGAAGGTTTTATACTTAGAATTAACTCTGCTTCTTTCACCTTGCAAAACAATTATGGGTTACTAGCTCAAACCAGCTCTGGCTCAGGCTCCATTATTGTTTCTATAATTATTAATACTTACCACCTGTATGTGCACATTATGGATTGCAATAGAGATTAATTGAATTGCAACAAGCAGTTTTGAATGATAACACAATGGTTTAGCAATAGAATTTAGAAAGTTCACTAGGCATTCAAAACTTGGTCCTTGTGAAACCTTGAATCAAATTTAGGGAAGCTTTCAGTCAGAGAACATATTAAGAGTAAGAAGAAAAGTATTGTAAATCTATCCTCTTGTAACTTAATACTAAGTCAAATGTTAAACAAAACTATGCCATATTGATAAACTTAAGCAAATTAATAATAATTTGCATTTTACTACAATACTTCTCTAGGTATGCACTATGTTGGTGGTACACTACTGTACTGAAGACAAAACAAATCACATAAGTTCAATTGTAACAACAACAACTTGTCGTGGCCACAGTGCATTGTTCTGTGATATTTTTGTGTCTTAGAGATGCACCTCCGTAACAGCATGACAGGTCTAGCATGGACATCAACAAACCTGTACATAACCAGTGGTGGACGCGGAGAGCTCACGCGCGGGCGGGCGGCGCGAGAACCACATCCAGTAGGAGTACTCGAGCTTGTGCTCGTGCGCCGGTACGGGCGGCGGCGTCGCCTCGTCAGAGTTCCTGTCATCCTCGTCATTATTGCCGTGGTTCTGCGCAGCGCCACCACCTTGCCCACCCTCCCCAGATCGACGTTCAGGCACGTTTAAATTGTAAAACTTGCACATTTTCCTCTCTGTCATGTTATTTCAAAGATACTAACATGTTTCACTAACGGCCTAACCTAGGACACGTTGCTTTATTTGAACTACCAGAATGTATACAATACTCAAACCGTGATCTATAATTACACTACACAATTAATTAACTAGGAACGCCTAAATAATATTTAGTGACGGTTATTAAATAAATCTTAATCAGCCTATTCCCTCTTTTACTGTGTATAACCTTTTTCTTTCCGTCATCAAAATTCAAATCTGTCAATTGACAGCATGGGTACATTCGTACAAATTGAGTTGTATTTGTGTATAAAATAACAAAGGCAAAGAGATAACAAATTTACTAAAGAGCAAAAGAGAAAAAAGAATAAAATGCTTCTTCTGAATTTAAACGTATTATTTAACATGAAGCTAAAAAAAACTGCGTTCCTATCCCATTTCATCAATTTGAATCGATGCATTATTATTATTGTGCTTACTAAATACTCGACTTTATTTTTATAAAATTCATTAATTTTGCTATACTGATAAAGTTTTTGAAAATTCAACTGAAGTCCATTATTGGTTTTATTTTACAACATAAATTGTGGCTGTTCACCACTGCTGTAAATTGTCGGCTGGCTGAATTAAAATATTGAAGTAATTTGTAATGATGTCAAAGTCAAACTGTCAATCAGTTTTAATAAAAAAAAAAAGTTATTTAACGTCAAATTGGCGGCGGGACAAACGAAAACAGTGACTAAAATATAAAATAAAAAGCAAATATAGCTTTAATTTAGTTAAAACTGTGCTTTTGTTAAATCACCGAAGTCATTAGTGCTAGTTTTGTCAAGTTTCGTCACCACATTCAAGTGTTCAACTTAAAACTTATAGGTTGAAGTGCACTTGTTAGTTGTTTTTAGTTTTATACATAGCGTGATGGATAAATCTGAACCTATCGATAGAAGTAGTATAGAAGGGTGTATGAACATCGATTCGATGCGGTCACTCGTCAAGCAATACTCTGAATTGGTAAATATTATGTTTTCTGTACCACAGTGGCAGTCTTTTTGAGCAGGTTATTTTGCTTATAAACAAAGATGACTGAAGTCTTAGCTGACAACAATACATTCTAGGAATACAAGTGCATAAATCTAAGGAACGGTGAACTAATATGCTGCAGAAAACCTAAATAAGATGTAGTGTTTTTATGAACCTTTTAATTCATTTAACAGTGTTGTCATAGTGATTAATAATTATTAGTTATTGTGTACAGACTATTATTGGTCTTCCTTACAGAATCATCATTATTATTATACTCTTGCCCTTATCCCAATTTATTTAAGGTTGCTGCAGCATGTCTTTTACTTCCATACTTCTGTAGTAGATACTGTAAAGGTTTAACCGATGTGATTATGTATTTAGGCAACCTTATGTTGTACAGGCTGTTAGGCAATTACCTATGGTTACATTGAATTACTTTCGAATTTGAAGGATATGCCTCTCTACTGTACTTTATAAGCCACGTATCCGAAGCGTCAATTTTATAGAGTGTAGACACAGATTACCCTCCATGTACTTACGCGCGATAACTACCTACCGGCCGCCGCGGCGGCCGGTCCGGTTCGCCCGCGACCCATTGCTCACTGGGTTGCCAACAGCTACGAGTTGCGTACATACGCACATATTTAGGTCAACCTGACATACTTAGTTTGAAATTCTTATGTTATGGCTGGTTTTGGTGTATTATGTGCAGTTGATGGATGTAGATCCAGCAAGAGAAGAGATAAAAACTTATCTTTTTTCAGTTTATCTGCTGATAGTTTTACTATTGTTTTTTATTATGTAAATTGTTTAAACATGCATGTTTCGTGTTTTGTATTTTATTGATAGGTACGTAATCACTTCTACTATGCGTCTGAGATAAGAATAGAAAGGTCAATGACCTCTATTTGTCAACTGTCATTTGAAAATTACGTTTAGCAAAAATCTACTTTGTTCAAATTAATTTTCAATAATATTTATTATCATTATTATCTTGTTAATTTCATATGAATAATGTTTATTTAAATAGTTAGGTACTACACGTTACGTACGATCTGAGCCATACTTGTCTTACAATTGCAGTTTCAGGGTGTGGTCACAGAATACTAAATGGTTACTTAGCGCTTAAAAATATTCCTCGATCTTTCATAAGTATTTTTAACAATTAAACATGCCAAAACATTAAAAAGCATTTTATTTTATTTCATAAATTGTATCTTTACCGAAAGAGTCAGCCCTGGCAATTCATAATAACTGTGACGCAGCGGCGCGCAGCTACAAATCAAAACTCACTTTACGCTTGTAAGGTTAGGTACATTTTCGTTCGCAGCGTCTAGCGACTCGAAGGTGTAAGCTATTAAAGCAGTAGGTATTGAAAGTTTTGTATCAAGTGATTTAACTGGTAATCTGTGTCGATAGAGTCAGCCCTAGCAATTCACAATAACTACGCAGCTGTGACGCAGCGGCGCGCAGCTACAAAGCAAAACTCACTTTACGCGTATTAGGTTAGGTTCATTTTCGTTCGCAGCGTCTAGTGACACGATAATGTAGGCCGCAATAGGTATTGAAAATTTTGTATGGAGTGATTTATCTGGTAATCTGTGGTGTAGATGTCTTCATGTAGAATATATGCAAAATGACAGAGCCAGCAAATGCATAGTTTTCGAGAAAATAAATAGGAAAGTTTCAAAAACTTACACATAATTACGAAATAAAATTGAAATTTTTTGATATTTTACCACAGACAATGAATGAATTTCACTCCTTGGTTGTTCCATGTTACATTTAGACAAAGTGACATCTCGACTTTGTAAAAAGCAATGAAAATTTAGGATGCAAGAGCGAGCGAAGCGAGCTCGGTACTTGGGGCACCCCGACTCGGACAGGTTAGGTTAGAAGATGGTAATTTTTTTCAAACCATCCGAGCGGGGCTTCGTCGATCACGCCTTACTTTGAGACGTCTGTCATTGACATTGAAAATGCTCTTGACCTCAAAACTTGTCGCAAGGTAATATATTTTGGTTTGTTAACCTTGACTTTCGGGGTATTGACCTTGACTTTTGGGATGTTGACCTTACCTTGAAAACCTTATTATTGTTTGAAAACCAATTTACTACATGTAGTTTTTTTTCTCGGCTCCTATGGATTTTCTGGTTTTGGGGATTTTAGAAATACAATAAAAAGGGTATATTCTACCAAAAAAAAATAGCTACTATAAAAAATCGCTGGATTATAAAGTACAGTACTTCCACTTATTTGTCTTATTTAAATAAATACATATACAGCCTTAATTTCCATAATTGTTAACCTGGTTCTTAATTGCCCATTTAAAACAATTTAGAAATTAAAATTATGTTAATAGTAGATTGAATTTTGATAGTGATATTTTCAACCAATTAAAGCAAAAACTACTCAAGGTACAGCCCTCGCCAAACTTTGTGACCGCCTTGAATATAGTCGCGAGTCCGAACTTGCGCATGGTACAGTCGAGTGGACAATACGTAATCAACCAAACAATTTTCGTTTTCTAACATTTTTAATACTTATTTTATTATGTCAATTTATTTTTATTTGGTGATTATAAAGTTCGTGTTTATTTCATAGGTTATTTTATTTTATTTAATATATAATGTATGTGTTATTTGTAAAACATATAGGTTAGGTAATAATAGAATAAATGTAAATAAAAAACATTAATATAAATAAAAACTATATTCACAATGGGGCCACACCTTCCATAAAAACATCTCCCTTACTAGTGGATGGTTCCGCATCCGAATCACTCTCTTCACAAAAAATATCCGAATCATCTTCATCTGATTCATTATCGCTCACGTGAATTATTATTTTTTTAGTTAGGTCATCTATGATGACATCACTTTTCTTATATTCTTCTTCAATATTTATAACTTTGTCGCATAGTGCAGTCCACTCCTGTTCACCCATGCTATTTACTTTTTCTTCCACTAGTTTCATAATATCAGTTATATTATTTGTGACATTTTTTTTCGCCACGTAACCTTTTATGGATGCCCAAGCCATTTCTATGGGGTTCAAGTCGGGATGGTAAGGTGGAAGCCGTAATATTGTGTGATTGTGTTCTTCTAAAATTTTATCAATATTAAATTTTTTAAATTTTTCTTTGTGTATAGAAATTAATTTATACAGTTCTGGTTTCAGCATGTCAGAACTGCAAGGGATATTTTTGCCGTAAGCCATGCCACCATTTCTGCCTTTTTGCTATTTGACGTCGGCGCTGCATCCTCTAATTTGTTATGATAGGGTGCATTATCTATCACCATAACCGATCTCGGTAGGAGATTCGGCAAAAGTTGTGTGCGTATCCATTTTTCATAATTATTATAATTCATATTATCATGGTAATCTCCGGTTTTCGTACCTGCCTTAAACATTAAAAGGCCGTTGGGTACAAATCCTGATTTGGATCCAGCATGTACAATGACGACACGTTGACCTTTTGATATCTTTTTTTTTAAACCTTTAGTGCTACTATCACTCCATGCCTTCGAAGTGGTATGCGATGAATCGACATACGATTCGTCAGTGTAAACTATCGGTCTTCCTTCTGCGCGATATTTCGTTATTGCACGCAAATATTCAATTCGCTTACAGCGAATATTTGTATTTTCAATTAATAATTTGCGATTGTCTTCAGTTTTTTTCCCATTTAAATCCTATTTCATTCATAATTCTCCTCAAACTCGTTGCGGATCCTTCAAAATTTATATCTTCTTTTAATTTTTTTAAAAGTTGAGCAATTGTCGGCAACTCTTTCTGTGTTACATGAAAATTGTGGATACATCTTTTGATGACACCTTGGTCAAAATTGTCGATTCCGGTTACCTTTTTTACCCCTTGCCTCTTCTTTCCGAGTGTACGAAAAACTGCTAATAAATCGGAACTTGGTTCATTAGCAACCGATATTTACGTCGTACAGTTCTTTCTGATACTCCTGTAGCGGCTGCAGTCCGTTTATGTACTGCCTTCAAATCGTATTTAAGGCCTTCTTCAGCTTCGTTCTTCATAAATTTATAAACATCGTAGACCATTTTACGAGCCTGGCGTCGTAAAACATTACAACGCCCAGTAGGCATGTTTATAAACAAATAACAACGAGTAACAATAACAACAAGTAACAATAACTAAAAACTATAACAACAAATTAACGAAACGATCGAACGAATTCTGAACGCGACAGTACTCTCGGAGCTCAACAAGTGCGTGATTCGTGTACGGACGTAGCGCTCACAGCACTCACACTAAGGCGTGGGTGCCAGTGCGCGTCGCGGGTGAGCGGTGCGGGCGCGCCGGGTGTGGCCCTGCCCCCAAGCTCTTGTGCGTCCCGCTAATACCCTGATTTTGTGTTCTGCGCAATGCAATGAGCCTAGTTTCGGGGTGGTCACAAAGTTTGGCGCGGGCTGTACATATTACTACTACTCCTTAGTACAGACGCCAGCAGGTCAAGCTACCCGAAACTGTCAAATTTTCCCAATCAATCTTGAACCTAATGCTATAGCAATAAAGTTGAAAATCTATTAAAGAAATTTGACAGATTGTAGTAGCTTGATGTGCTGCCGTCCATACAACTTGTAAATCAATCTGTTCTAGGGTCAATGGACCAGTGCCCTATTCTGGGCAGATGCGGCAGCGGCTGCAGCAGGCGGGGGCCTGGACTCAGCCAGCGGAGACGATGTATGGCTGCTGGCTAGTGCCATGCTCGCTAGAGGAGAGCTGCATAGAGCTGCACATGCAGTCTGTTCTAGAGGACTTCATAGGTGATACCTATACAGTTCATTTTGTATTACTGTCTTCCTAAAAGTATCTAACTTATACATACATAAACTCACGCCTTTGTCCCATGGGGGTAGGCAGAAACTACAGACCACCTGCTGCTATGATCTTTACATACTCCTTTTGCTTCATTTTTTTCATTTAACTCTAACTTGTATGAGATTTGATTAATTAAAACAGGGTAAAAGCTAAGGGCAGATACAGCTTTATTTACTGTTAAAATCAGATTTTTGTAACTTCACCGAGCCATTTATTATTGATCATTTGTTTAACTACTTTTTTTTTGTGGATGGGAATCATCAAATGACTTCTCCCGCTCTGGGCGGAGCGGGAGGGCGTGTCAGACTTTTACTGACTAAAACCGCCCGTGTTCCTTCTGTTGCCTGTGCCGGGGCCACGGTAACTCTTTCGAACATCCCGCAACCCTAGCTGGCATCGGCCCTAGCGGACCCCGTCAATAGTGCTGACATCTCTTTGAGGCGCGCGTGGAACACAACGCGCCGTCGACTCGGGCTTGGTCCTTACCGGACGGCGAGCTACTACCCATTACTCGCCGTCCGCAAGCCCGCGCCTACGGTGGCCGGGAATCGGCTGCCAATTCCCGACGCCCAGGGCGTTTCCTGCGGCGACTAGGGGCGTGCGCCCTCACGCCCCTAGTCGCTTGCCTCTCTCTCACGCGTCCCGCCTCCTCCTTCGCGAGCATTACTGCTTCGTAGAAGGAGGTAATGGCTTCCCATGTACTCTCGCTCCGTACCACGGCCTGGACCAGGGCCGGACGCGAGAGATCGCCGTTGCCGATCGCTTCCGCGAGGACACGGCGGTGCTCCGCCCAAGCCGGGCAGACCTCCACCGTATGCTCCACTGTGTCCTCCGGGTGATCCACACAGTGGTGACACCCGGGCGTTTCCTCTCGCCCTATCCGGAATAGGTACCTCCCGAAGCACCCGTGTCCGGTGAGGACCTGCGTCAGGCGGAAGGTAAGGACGACGCACTCCACTCCACTTTAATTACTTGAATTTACAAAAAATGCTGATTCACATAAAACATGGTATACAAGGATGGCAAAGTAAAATTTATTCAGTAAACTTGCTGCTTACCTAATCACAAGCTTGTATGCGGCAGCAAAATTTTGATCCCCTTGTTGTTAGGTTTAGTTGAGCAGTAGTGAATAGGGATGATCACTAAATTTTTTTTTGTCTGTCAGGTAGACTATAAAAAAATATTGGATACGTATTTTTTCTTTTTTTACGTAATCAAAAGATTACGGCGATACAGTGAGTTAAAATATGGCATGACGTCACGCCTTGCTAGATTTTATATTTAACTAGCTTTTGCCCGCGGCTTCGCCCGCGTGGATGTCGGAAAATATTTCACGGGAACGTACTACTGGGATTAAAAGTACATACCCTATGTTCCGTAACGGCTACGCGGTTTACGCGGCGCACGCCAGCAAGCTCCCAGTTGGCATGATTTTTTCCGACATCTTCAACAATCATCATATTTCAGCCAATTTATACAAAACCATAATGAATTATACACTTAAACCTTCCTCACGAACAAAGATCGGACATTCGGATGCATATTTACCTAAAGTTGAGGTGTTGACTAATATGAAATGCACTTTTGTATCGATCGTAAAAATTTCGCGATTCAGGAATAGATAAATTGAGTACTTTTTGACTATAGAATCGACACGCACTACCCTTCCTCTTACACCCTACATATTTGTATCGGGGGTTAAAAATTAATTTCAAGCATAAGAATAGTTATGTGATCCCGGTGTCTCGGTAATTTTTAAATTAATAATACCACATGTTTAAGAAGTCGTTTCTATACCATGTAACCGATTTATTGTGCATTCTCGCATTTTCTGGAATCCCGGAATTTATATTAAGAAAAAAAAATTAAGAAGCCGCTTCCATAATTTCTTAGAGAAAAATTAACTTTAGGTAAATATGCGTGCGATTATTCGATCTCTACTCATGTCCATTGGGGAAAACCGGATGAAAATCCGTTCGGTAGTTTTTGAGTTTATCGCGTTCAGACAGACAGACAGACGCGGCGGGAGGACTTTGTGTAGTTAAAATTATGCCAGTTACGCTCTAATAACAAATAATCAGAACTGGATTTTCATAGAAATGGGACCAATCTGGAAGTTAGTCTTTTGAAATAAAAAAATAATTTTCCAAATCGGTTTCTAAATGGAGTACTGAGGTAACAAAACATTTAAAAATAAAATAAAAAAAACAACCGAATTGAGAACGTCCTCCTTTTTTTGAAGTCGGCTAAAAATAAAGACTAAAATGTTACCTCAAGAAGGCAAGATACGAACTATGACTACAAATCTCTTAAAAAGAGGCTCACAAAACTTTAATATTATTAGTGATTTTTAAAATCAACCCCTATTTTACCCCCTTATGGGATGATTTTTCAAAAACGCTGAACCATATAATTCTTTTCTTTTTTTATTTCCTACCAAAAGCATAAATTTGAATTTTCATATGCCAACTTAAGAAATGCTGGGTTTTCCATACAAACTTTCATCCCCTATATCACCCCCTGTAGGGTTATTTTTAAAACAAAAAGTAGCCTATGTTCTTCCCCAGGATGCCGTCCATCTCCTTGCCAAAATCCATCCATCCATCAATCCATTGCCTTGCTTTTTATCGAAATCCGTTCAGTGGTTTAGGCGTGAAAAGGTAAGATACAGACAGACAGAATTACTTTCGAATTTATAATATTAGTATGGATTGTGACGTAGCGAGCCCCCACTACCCAACTTTAATGCGTTTTATCTAAGTCATGATAAAGCAAAAAATACTTGTCTAAATTTTTTTTTATTATCTGACTATATAGAATTTCGTTTTTTTTACCCAGGCATCATCAGTATTCTTTTACTTTATCATCTAAACATAACATAAAGACACACATAACATCACGCGTGTAATCCCCGAAGGTTTAGGCAGAGTTGTATTTATTTTACATATTAGTAATTAAAGTCTATTTTCGTGTCTATCTGTGTGATCGCGTTGTTCTACTAAACTACGTAACAGTTTTTGATGCGGTTTTCAACAATACTATTACTGATTACTACATTATAAAATATGACGATGATTATTGTAGATGTCTGAAAAAATCATGTCGACTGGGAGCTTTACCAAAGTTATATCATAATATGAAAACAATGTATTACGGAATTAATACATTGTTTACCTGGATTAACACACAGGGTACTTTTAATCCTGGTTGTACGTTCCCGTGGGATATTTTCCGACATCCACGCGGGGGAAGCCGCGGCCAGAAGCTACTTATTTCTAAATATAATTTATTCCGGAAGGTATATTATATAATAATACATGAACACTAAAGCTCGTGGCTAAGTAATATCAGCCGCATGGGTCGATCCATCAGGTTAAGCTGCGCTTGCCGGGGTTGGTCCGTGGATGGGTGACCATCTTTACATACCGAGACTCCTCCGTGCCTCGGAAAGCACGTTAAGCCGTTGGTCCCGGCTGTCATTCGTGGATCTTTGACAGTCGTTACGGGTCGTCAGAAGCCCGAAAGTCTGACAATCAGTCTTACCAAGGGGTATCGTATTACCCAGTAACTGGGTTGTGGAGGTCAGATAGGCAGTCGCTCCATGTAAAATACTGGTATTCAGCTGCATCCGGTTAGACTGGAAGCCGACCCCAATATAGTTGGGAAAAGGCTAGGCAGATGATGATGACATGAACACTAAACTTAGGTTCATATAATAAAGAAATTTCAATTTTATTTATTGTACCCATATGGCTGAACCCTATCTCTTAAGATACAGGCTAGACCTAGTTTAAGGGATAGAGTCTATATAATTGTGCTTATAGTGTGAAAAATGTAAAATTTATAATCTGCAATCTAATCTATAATTTCGATATTTTGACGTCGTAAAAGCCATGCGAAGCAGGGGCGGGCCGCTAGTCCTACTAATCCTACTAGTGGCGCAGCTACAATTATCATTAGAGGGAAGCCGAAGAAAAAATTGAGCAGTTCTCATGAACTCACACAAAAACTGTAGGTTTTTAATTTTATGGTGTATTAAACTGGTATTAAATATATTTATATAATGTGATGTGTTTACACAGTCATTCAAACAGGTTTACCATATTATTAGGCAATAGTAGACATTAAAAAGAGTGGTTGTCCCGAAGGGAAGCCGGTAGGAATCGGGTTGTATGAAGGCTACGCCTCTGAATCCTACAAATATTATAAACGCGAAAATTTGTGAGGATGGATGGATGGACGTTTGTTTGTTACTCTTTCATGCAAAAACTACTGAACGGATTTGCATGAAATTTGGCACACAGATTATACCTGGATTAACACATAGGATACGTTTTATCCCGATATCTCTACACGATCGAGACTTGTGCAGGTGTAACCGCGAGGCGCTGCTAGGATTTTATAGTAGCTCAATAAGTCTATTCCAAACTGTAAATTTTATATTGGAGTACATTGTTTCAGACGTCACCTACTCTGCCTGGGCGTGGCTATGCGCGCATACCTAGCGGCGCGCGAGCCAGCCACAGCACTAAACTTGATGGATGAGTGCGACACCATGCTCCTAGAGCCCAGGAACACTGACCAGACACATAACGTGAGCCTTCTATTAGTTCTATTTATTTATTATTAGCAGTGCCCCGCGGTTTCACCCGCATAAGTCTCGATCCCGTAGGGATATCGGGATAACAAGTATCCTATATGTTAATCCTGGTTTTAAATTTGCTGTGCGCCAAATTTCATCCAAATCCGTTCAATAGTTATTGCGTGAAAGAGTAACAAACATCCATCCATTCATCCTCACAAACTTTCGCGTTTATAATATTAGTAGGATAGTAGGATTTATGTACTACCCTCAAATTACATAGGGAAACGACACATAATTTTTGAGTACAAAGTTACTGCTTATTTCTTGCGACATATCCTAAAAATTTTATTGTATGTTAGTGTTATAATTGTGACAAAACAGATCATATTCAGAACATATTTAAGGTATATTTCCCAAGCTCCAGTTATGTAATGGTTGGACCTCTCCATATAATAACAAAATCATAATCATCACTTTCAGTTATTAACCGACTTCAAGAAAAGGAGGAGTTTCTCAGTTCGTCGCAATATTTTTTTTTTATGTATGTTCCCCGATTACTCGAAGACGGCTGGATTGATTTGGAAAATTCTTTTTTTGTTTGAAAGAGTTATATTTCCTAGGTGGTCCCATATTTTTTTATTAACTTTGCTGTAGTTTTTGAGTTAGCTTCAATAATACGTATTTTTCCTACTTTGTCTATGCGGATGATGTTATAATAACTGCCCGTCACTGTAATTTACACAGCAGGTAGGGGTATTGGGGTATTCCAATTTGTGTGGGGTAGGTATATCACAACTAAGAAGTGAAAATAAAAACATTTTTACAAAAAAAACCCGACTTCCAAAAAACACGACAAAGTTCAACATAACTTTAATTTCGGAAGTCGGTGTCTTAGGTTTTTTTTGCCACCGACTTCCGAAATTATTATAGTTATTTTTAACTTTGTAGTGTTTGTTTTTCGAAGTCTGTTGTTTTTTTTTTTTTTTTGTAAAAAAAGTTTTTAATTCTTAATGCTCTTTGGCAAAAGCCTCCTCCAACCTCTCTTCAATTTTCCCTTACCCTTGCTAGTCTAGTCCAAATTTTCCCAGTCAAAAAGTTGTTGTGGGGTATGCACGGCATCCATACTCGGCAGAGCTCTTCTTTGGAGCATACCACATGTGTGCTCAATTGGGTTGAGGCCTGGCGATTAAGCAGATCACGGCAGACCGTCGATGTGAGCATCGGCAAGAGTGCGTGTTACGACTCTAGCCGTGTGTGGACGTGCATTGTCGTGCATTAGTCGAAACGACCCATCCGGCTTCGCAAAGGGATGATCTCTCTCCGTATAAATCTGAGCATTGAGGTTGCCCCTGATCCAAATGAGATCGGTTCATCCACCGATCCTAATACCGGCCCAAACCATTATTGTTCCCCCTCCATATGAATGAACTTCCTGACAAAATTTCAAACGTTCTTGACGTCCAGAGGTCCTCCAAACTCGAGTACGTCTTGCAGTGGCGCAGCTATAATTATCATTAGAGGGAAGCTGTAGAAAAAGCATGTTCAGTTCTTATAAACTCAGACACAAAACTGTAGATTTTTAATCTTATGATGTATTAAATTAAATTAAAATTCATTTATTTCGGACAACAGTGATCCATATTGTGTTAATATGTCAAAACAACTTATATTCTAGTGTTAGTAGGACTATTAAACTGGTATTAAATATAATTATGTAATGTAATATTGATGCACAGTTACACATACAGGTGTCTCGTATTATTTGGCAATAGAAGACATTAAGAAGAGTACCTAATTGTTTTGAAGGGAAGCCGATAGTAATCGGGTTGTATGAAGGCTACGCCTCTGACGTCTTGTATCCGGCCTCATACCGAAACGAGATTCATTGGAAAAGCAAACACAACGCCAGTCTTCTTCCTCCCAAGTTCTGTGTTCGCGAGACCTTTGTAAACGGGCCCTACGATTGCGGGGTGCTCTGGTGCGTGGTGGAACTCTCAGCGGCCTTCGGGAACGCAGACCCACTTTACGTAAACGATTTCGGATGGTTTGGTCGCTTATCAGCAAACCTGAAGAGCTGTGGAGCCTCGTAGCCAACATCATGGCGGTCATGGTACGTTTCCGTCGAGCAGTATTTTGGATGTACCGGTCCTGTCTGCGAGTGGTGATGCGAAATCGTCCTCCATGTCGCTCGGTCACGCTGCCCGTGATACGATAGCGTGTCCAGAGGCGGCTTATGACGCTGCGTGTAGTGCCAAGAGCGACAGCCACAGTACGTTACCAAGAAACAGCTTGCAACATTCCGACGGCTCTCATAATCTCTTCTCGTGTTAAATGATGTCGTCGCTCCATATCGATGCAATTTTTTTCAATTCCAATGCAGAAATTGTAATGGTTTTGAAAAACGCTATTACACACTTTTATAGGAATCCTGATAGATAGTTAATTTTCTATTTTTAATCAAAATTTAAAGTTTTTTTATTCAAACAGTAAAATACACTAAAAAGAATCAATAACGATCCAAAAAAGTTAAAATAATAACTCTCAATTGCGGCGATACTCTAAAACGTACTTGATCCCTAGATACTTTTGATGTGTATAATAAAGGAAAAATAAATTATTATTATTATTGATATTGTGTGGCTTACAACTGTTGCTCAGAGCACAGACAATGAGGGTTTTCATGAAAATTCACGCCACCAGTTGGCCCCACTTTGACAAGAGCTCTTCCATTTCAACAATGAATATAAAATATATGATGACGTTCATCATTCGTTTCATTCATTCGTTCATCATTCGTTTCATTCATTCGTTCATCATTCGTTTCATTCATTCGTTCATCATTCGTTTCATTCATTCGTTCATCATTCAGTCACGACTAAAGAAAATATAGGCGATTTGACACTTGACAGGTGCCCGGACCTGACGTCTCAGTGCTGCCACCTAGTGAACGTCATTTCAGAAAACCCTCATTAGCGCCTGACTCTGGTTTTCAACTGGACCTTACATTGAGTGTAACGGATGTAAATCTGCCAGTCTATTCTGTAAAAATGTCACCGTGAACACTTAGGTGAAGTGATTTTGAAGTGAGCTGTCATTCCACCTCATCAATTGGAATGACAGCTCAATTAAGTTCTCACGGTGAGATTCTTACCTACAGAATAGATCGGCAGTTTTGAACACCAAGATTCTGTTTCCAGCGTGCTTTAGCAGGCGTGCTAGTATGGCAGGCGCGCGCACTTTGTTCGCTGGAGCGTCGTGAGGCAGCGGCCGAGGCGCTGTCCGCAGCCCTAAGAGCTGACTGCGCGCACTACGAAGCCCTAGACCTGCTGCTTGAACAGCACGCTCTCACGCCACATCAGGGTATGTACATAATGTCGGACGTAAACGCAACGTAATGCTGCACAAACGCACTTTTTTAACCGACTTCAAAAAAAGGAGGAGGTTCTCAGTTCGTCGGAATCTTTTTTTTTAAACAGTCACAACATACATAACTTAAATTTAGGGGTAATGATAACAATTTATACAAAAAAAGAAATAAAAACGTTTTCATTTAGCCACAGTAGTATGTAATATTTCCCATACATTGATTTATTAGTGCCTAAAATCAAACTATAGCTAACTATACAAATAAATAAAATTGAAGTGTCTGTTGTAATGTCAAAATAACAACTTTTTACTATATGCACAAGAAAGGATATACAATACTTATAACAAAAAAGAAACTTTAAAAAAAATTCTGTCCGTCTATTTGTTCCGGCTAATCTCCGAAATGGCTGGACCGATTTTGACGAGACTTTCCCTGGCAGATAGTCAGCTATCTGCCAGTGAAATACCCGTCAAAATCGATCTACGTAAAAGTGCTACTTTTATTTTAGAAAAAAATTTGAGTTCCGTGCAAAAAAAATTAAAACCCATGAAATTATGCAAAACAACAACAACAATTGTTGTGTTGTGTTGTTGTTGTTGTGTGTTGTTGAACAAAAAGTCGGATTTGAAAAATTCTTTTTCATTTGGTAGTCCAATTCTCGAGGATAGTTATACATATGCTGTTTTAAATCACGCTACGACCCTTAGGAGCCAAGAAAAGAATAAAAGTCAGAAAGAACACTAAGCAAAAACTAAGTAATAGCGCGAGCGGGCGATGCAACGTGGCGGGTCGGGGGACGAGGTAGTTTTATTAAAATATGGCTGTTATTTTTGTAGATTGTGTACCTATCTTACGACTTCCACGCGAACAAAATCGGGGGGGTACAGCTAGTTTTTAATAAATCTCGACTTCGAGCTGCTATAGAGAAAAAAAGCACCCCTGTCCTATGCTAATCTATCTGCTGTTCTTGTTCTTTCGATATATTCACGTTTTCATGGTTCTAGCGCAGCGTATGCATTTACGCGTCAATGCTGACGTCGGTCGCGTACTGTCGGTCACTAAAGATGGGGTAGCCTACTCTCTTAAAATGAGGATCGCGCGAGGCACACTTTTCACAAAGTGTGCTAGCACACTGTGCTACCACGAATGAGGCGAGGCCGCGAGGCTGCGGTGGCCTGTGAGTACACACGTGCTGTCAGTGCTGTGAGTGTGTGAGTCGCGGGACACCGTGCGAGTCACGAGTGTGGTGTGTAGTGGCGACACAGCACTCAAACGCAGTAGAGTAGGCACACGTGGTGACTAATCGGTTAAACGCATCACACAGCTCGCACGAGTGATGATGAGGGAAAGAAAAAAGAGAATGGTTACGTGACGTCGTCAAACGAAAGCAAAATACGGCAATTAAACATAGACCTTAACTCCTTTGCTTAGAATCGTAAATAGACTTGCAAAAATGTTTTGTGTAACTAATCTGTGGTGTGTGTTAGCATATCAAAATAAAAAGAGTGAGTGACTCTTTTTATCAAAGTGAGCAGCTACAACTGTGCTAGCACATGTGCTGAGTTATCCAACATTATCGGTCACTCGTACCAAGACGCTGACGATAAATGGACGTGTATAGTGCAGCACTGACGGTCAGCGCGAGGTCATATAAATTGGTATGCGACCGACGTCAGCGACGGACGTCGGCGCAATACTATTTCCAGCCTTAGTCCTCGTACGCACGGGCGATTTTTTATCGCGCACTAGATTCTCAATACTCGGGTCGACACCGAGCCGCCGACTTATACTCTGAACATATCGCTCAATGCGAAGACTACTACAAATGATCTAGAAGTACTAACTTAAAAAAAATAAAACTTAATTTCAGACAAATCAGTTCGTAAGTTGTTAGTGGATTAGTAACAGATTGTGCTTATATGCTATGTTAGTGTTGTTATTAGCGAGGGGCTCGTGGTTAAGTAATGACAGCCGCACGGGTCGATCGATCAGGTTAAGCTACGCTTGCCACGATCGGTGCGTGGATAGGTGACTATCTTTACATAACGAGAAGTACCTCAGAAAGCACATTAAGCCGTTGGTCCCGACTGTCATTCGTGGATCTTTGACAGTCGTTAGGTACGGGTCGTCAGAAGCCAGAAAATCTGACATCCAGTCTTACCAAGGGGAATCGTAGTCCCCAGTTACTGGGTTTTGAAGGCCAAATATTCAGTCGCTCCGTGTAAAATACTGGTAATCATCTGCATCCAGTTAGACTGGAAACCGACTTTAACATCGTCGTGAAAAGGCTAGGTGAGTGTTGTTATTAGTGCTTTTGACTTACAGTTGTCAATTTGTTGCAGAGAGCGAGCTGATAGAATCTCTGCCTATCAACAGTCAGTTGAGCGCGGCGGAGGGTGCCTTGCTGCGCGCGGCGTACCGCGAGCGGCTCAACCGGTACTCGCCTGCGCCCGTCAACTTGCCTCCGCCGGATGCCGAGTGTCCTGTAAGTATTGTTCGCCTTTAGTATTTGCCTAACACATGCTTTTATATGTTTCATGCAAACCAGATAGGTTCGAATCTCTCAAATAGCTGCTATTTTGGCAATGCAGACCAAAATCAAAAGTAGTTTTATAAACTATTCATTTTATACGGGGGTGATCGAGATGAAGTACTATCGAGGAAACTTCTGACCAATTTGAAAACAAAATCCCGTGAACACGATGACCAAATCTGTTAGCCAAGCGTTACTATAGCGGCCGAGCGCTGCAAGCAAGAATAGTCCTTACGGTGTAAAGATGTTTGTTTCTCCCATGGTACATCAGTCATACCCAGAACTTTAAAATACTTAAGCCAGAAAAAAATAAACTGAATAATCCTACGCGAAATTACGTATTATATTTTTTATTTACTTTGAAATAAATAATTTTATTTCCCTATTTGAATTGGATTTTATTCACAATTTCATGGGTTTTAATTTTTATGCGCGGAACCCTAATTATTTTTCTAAAATAAAAGTAGCCTAAGTTAGGCCTTATAACACCAGCTATCTGCCAGTGTAAGTCCCGTCAAAAACGGTCCAGTTGTTTCGGAGATTAGCCGGAACAAACAGATAGACGGATAGACAAAAATGTTAAAAATACTTTTTTGTTATAAGTACTTTGTAAAAAGCTGGTATTTTGACTTTACAAACGGGCACTTTTATTTATTGTATAGAAAAGGAATATCTACGCATCATAAACACTATATGAAAAGGTGCATTGCGGCGGCCATTCATGCGGGCCAATAATCAATCCGCATGACTCTAATGGAGGCCACACACGTTACGATATACTTGCGCAAAATTGGACTTGCATAAGTATACTTGTCTTGTAATGAACGTGTGTGAGATGAATTGTCCCAAGTATCCGAGTCATTCGGTGTCACGCATACTTGTGCAAGTCTAAACTTGCGCATGTATATCGTAACGTGTATAGCTGCCATAAGGCCCGCTTGCACCACAAATCATTTAATGCATCGCTATATGTATTTATATCATCGTTCCATTTCTGTCAATCATTTGAAGTTGACAGATACAATGTACTAGCGCTAAGAACGAATTTAGTTATTAGTGGTGCAAGCGGGCCTAAAAATGCCCTTTGATGTATATTCCATTCAGATATAACTGACGCTATCGCAGATAACAGCCGAAGCCGAGCTCGTAGGCGCCCGCATGATGGAGGCCGCCCAGAGCCGCGCGCGGCGACTGGCGGCCGCGTGTCGCTGGGGCGAAGCCCTGCGCACACTGGACGCCGTGGACCCGTGGTGCTGCGTGGAAGTGCGCGCGGCGTGCCTGGTGGAACTGAAAAGGAGTTCTGAACTGTTCGCCTTCGCGCATTCCTTGGTGGATGCCTACCCTAACGCGTGGACCTCTTGGTACGCTGTCGGGTGCTATTATTATCTTATTGGTGAGTTTTTGTTGTTGGCTTATTGAAATTTTCCTGTATATACAACATGCCTCGGAATTAACGCACAACCTATAAGGGGTCATTGTGCTCATCATTATGAACAACTTTTACTATGGGACAAAACCAGAAATCGCGAAAAAGAAATCTGTTGTTTCCCACATTTGTGTTCGCATAACTCGTCAAAATGTAGGGAATAGCTGTTTTTTTCCCGCGATTTTAAGTAAAAGTAGAAGACAAGTATTAATTCATGTATATTTTTGATAGTAGAGTTACCCTATTCCCAGGTAAAAGCGAGCTGGCACGTCGTTACTTAAGTAAGGCCAAGAGCTTGGAGCCGAGCGCAGGCTGCGTCTGGCTCGCGTACGGACACAGCTTCGCGGCCGACAACGAGCACGACCAGGCCATGGCTGCTTACTTCAAGGTATTACTTACTAGCTCACCCGACAGACGTACTCCTGTCCCATAGCAAAAAGCACTTCCAGTTTTACCTGAATTTTCCAATTTTCTGGGAATTTTTTTCAATTTTTCTTTCCCTAAAAAGTTGTATTGATGATTCTACTGAATAGCATAATCAGCCTATAATGTTCTGTTCCCACTGCTGGGACACATGCCTGCTCTCTTCGAGAGGGAGTGGGCTGTAATCCACCACACGGGCCCAGTGCGGAATTTTTGGTTCTAGGACATACCGGTTTCCTCACGATGTTTTCCTTCACCGTTTTGAGAGCAGTGGTAATGAAATTATTTACACAAAGTAAAGCGCCTACCTGGGTTCGAACACACGACCCACAAACTCGGAAGTTGGGGCCGTTACCACTGGGCCACCGCTGCTCTCATTTTCTTCTATTGATTATAATTCTGTAAATACATATATATATTACGGTCGCGAATCATATTTTGACACACATACAACCTAATACTGACCTGTAAATTACTAAAAACGAAGAAAATACCGGGTGGGTTTCCCTGGCGCTTTCGCCTTAACTGTAAGCTGATAATTACAATCTATGTTAACGTTCTCAGGCTAGTCAGCTAATGGCGGGGTGCCACCTGCCGCCGCTGTACGTGGGCGTGGAGTGCTCGCTGCTGAACAACTTCACCATGTGCGAGAGGTTCCTCACTCGCGCCGCCGCTCTGCATAACGATGGTAAAGCTAAGGTCAGTTGTATGCTAATGAGGGTTTTCTGAAATGACGTTTACTAGGTGGCAGCACTAACACGTCAGGTCTGGGCACCTGTCAAGTGCCAAAGCACCTATATTTTCTTTAGTCGTGACTGAATGATGAATGAATGAAAGGAATGACGGAAGAACTTTCATATAAACTTTCATCTCCTATTTAACCCCCTTTAGGGGATGGTTTTCGAAAATACTTCTTTAGTGCTCACTTACGTTCTTTATGGAAATCTTGCGCAACATTTTAGGCTTCTAGAATCAGCGGCTTAGGCTGTGCGTTGTCTGTCAGTGAATTTGAGATTTTTATTAAGTACTAGCTTTTGCCCGCGGCTTCACCCGCGTGGAGGTCGGAACTTATCCTACGGGAACGTACTACCGGGATAAAAAGTATCCTATGTCTTAATCCAGGTTCTAGACTATCTGTGTGCCAAGTTTCATTCAAATCCGTTCAGCCGTTCTAGTGTGAAAGCAAAGAAACAAACTCACTTTCGCATTTATAATATTAGTTAGGATATCGAGCCTTTTCAGGAAAAACATCGTAAGCGCCAAAAATCACAAAACTATTTTTTCTTCGTAACCTCTTAATTAGACAGTTTTACTTCTTGTCACGATTACTCTTAAATTTTATTTTAAATTTACACGACTTTATTGTTGTAAGAAATTATCATCGTAAATGACAACATCGTTAATTAGGAAAGAAAAAACCCTTTCCTGTAAAAATTGCAAATTGTCGCATACGATGTTGTATTTAAGGTACTTAATTGGGTAAGGATTTATGCTGTATTGCTTAAAATCGCTTCGTAAATAAGCCATTATTTCTCGTAAAAAGTAAAGGATAAAAAATGGTTATTGTGGATTATCCCTAAGAGATAGACTATATACCATCGCGGACTTTTTTGTAGACGTTTTTAAGGTGTACAATACTGTAGTACATTATTTTGATCTATCTCGTAGGGTTCAGCCATCGTTTGCAATGTAAGCGCAAAAAAATGTGTTTATTTACGACATCACATTAGAAACCTCTAAAGTTATCAGTGTTTCTCTACTATATTATGCATGTATTATACATATAAACCTTCCTCTTGAATCACTATCTATTAAAAAAAACCTCATCAAAACCCGTTGCGAAGTTTTGAAGATCTAAGCATACATAGGGACAGACGGACAGCGGGAAGCGACTTTGTTTTATACTATGTAGTGATTCGGAAGTAAGTCTGTCTGTCTGTCTGTATGTTACCTTTTCACGACTGAATCACTGAACGGATTTCGATAAAATTGTGCAAGGAGATAGATGGCATCCTGGGGACATATGCTACTTTTTGTCTCAAAAATAATAGGGATATGAAAATTCTAATTTATGTTTTTGGTAAGAAATAAAGCCAAACCATCCCAAGGGGGTAAAATATGGGATGATTTAAAATTTCACATGGAATACTGATTTTTTTGTGTACTTTTCAAGAGATTTAAGGGATTGGAAATATGGTCATAGTCCGTATCTTGAAGTAGCATTTAGTTTACATTTCTTTATTTCATTAACATCGGCCCAATCGGTTAAAAGTTATTACAATTTAAAGTCATAAAAACATTTTTGCAAAAAAAAAACAACCGACTTTCAAAAAAAGCAGTTTTTCAGCAGAGCAGCAATTTCGGTAGTCGGTGTGTTTGGATCTGTATTTTAGGTTTTTGCCACCGACTTCCGAAACTAAAGTAATTTTTTCCTTTGTAGTATTTTTTTTGGAAGTCGGTTGTTTTTTTGTTTGCAAAAAAGTTTTTTATTTTTCACTTTTTAGTGGGTCGGTTTGTAATTTATCTAAGTTACAATAGCATAATGACAACTGCTCATCACCTTTAAAATATTGCTTTTCCCGATGCAGAGACGTTAATTGTTGAGGAGTTCTCCTGGTACTTCACCATCTGCTCCACTTCACCAAATGTATTGTGACGAGCTTATATTGCTTAGCAATCATTTTAAAGTAATCGAATCGCAACCCGTGAAATACTTATTATTGAGTAGTTCCGGTCGCCATCTGTGGTCTTCATCATCATCAGTTTCACTTTCCGAGAGCAAATGCACAAGTTACTGTAAAAAATACCCAAATTTCTATAGGTGTGCTACGTTGCCCGTGATACGATAGCGTGTCCAGAGGCGGCTTATGACGCTCTGTGTAGTGCCAAGAGCGATAGCCACAGTACGTTGCCTGGAACCAGCTTGCAACGTTCCGGCGGCTCGCATCATCTCTTAAATTCAAAATTTAAAGACAATTCTTAATTCAAACAGTGAAATTCACTAAAAAAGAATCTGTAACGATCCAAAAAAGTTAAAATAATAATCCTCAATTGCGGCGATACTCTAAAACGTACTTGATCCCTAGATACTTTTGATCTGTGTATATAATATATATACCGTATATCAAAATTCCAATTTCATTTTTATGTCTCCAGACTGTGGAAGAGTCGGAATGCAACGAGAAGGTGAAGTGGGGTCGCGTGCTATCCCTAGTCCGCGACCCGCACGTGGCCCACGAGGCGGGGGCCGCGGCCTTCGCGGACGGAGACTGGTTCGAGGCCAGGAGTCTGTGGCTACTGGCGCTAGAGACAGCCACGCCGCCTGACAAGCAGGAGGTAAGTACCTTCGCGGACGGAGACTGGTTCGAGGCCAGGAGTCTGTGGCTACTGGCGCTAGAGACAGCCACGCCGCCTGACAAGCAGGAGGTAAGTACCTTCGCGGACGGAGACTGGTTCGAGGCCAGGAGTCTGTGGCTACTGGCGCTAGAGACAGCCACGCCGCCTGACAAGCAGGAGGTAAGTACCTTCGCGGACGGAGACTGGTTCGAGGCCAGGAGTCTGTGGCTACTGGCGCTAGAGACAGCCACGCCGCCTGACAAGCAGGAGGTAAGTGTACCGACGTCGGTTTTATTTACTTATTATTGGTCTATCTAAAATCGTTACACTGTTCTACCAATTAACACAAGCCAACATACAAATCAAGTGCACAATATTAAACGCTTTACAATATTGACACAGCATGCAAAAAAAATCAAAGAAAAAATAACAATATAAGTAAGTACAGAAATGACACATAATTTTTCACAAATTGAACATGACAATAGTTATGGTAATCATGCTTTTTGGCGAAGAATCCGCAATACAATCGCAACCTTTGCGCAAAATCCAAGTATAAAAAAACAACCTATTATTATCCCAGGACCAGTGGTGAAGCCTTCATACAACCCGATTCCTGTCGGCTTCCTTTCGGTATCACCACTCTTCTTAATGTCTACTATTCCCAAATAATAATGGTACACCTGTGTGTGTAACTGTGTATCACATCACATTACAGATATTTAATACCAGTTTAATACAGTCATCATAAGATTAAAAAAATCTAAAAAAAGTTTGTCCGAGTTTATGAGAGCTGAACAATTTTTTCTTTGGCTTCCCTCTGATGATAATTGTAGCTGCGTCACTGCCCAGGACAAAAGGCCTCTTCTTATACAGAGAAGGCACGAGCATTGATCACCACGCTTGCTCAAGACGAGACCGTTATTGGGTGATGTTATGTTGATTTGTAAATAAAGCCACCGACACATTACTGTGTCGTGTTGTGTCGTGACGCGGGATACACCAATCAAACGAATCTGTTCAGAACTACTTTCAATCACGAGTTTTGATTGGCTAACAATGCGTCAGAAGGCGTCGCGACACAACACAGTAATATGAATCCGGCTTAAATATTGTCATAATTATGTGACTGCAGGTGAGTCCTCGCTGGGCAGCAACTCTAGACGCCTTAGGCCACGTGTCGCGCGCACTGGGCCGGCCGGCCGAAGCGCTGCAGTGGCACGAGCGAGCCCTGGCGCTCCGCCCCGCGCGCTCCGCCACGCTCGCAGCTATAGGTCTGTACCTACTAACATTCGATGTTAAGGCATCTGTCCCAGCGCCGACGAGGAAGCGACTAGCTATCAACGATTTTCTCGCTCAAGAAACGAACAAAAGTTTGTAGGCCTCGTGTAAGTAAAAGAGATACATATATTAATAGTTGATCGCCGACTGTTCACACCGCCGGCGAGTACCGGTTTGTCGCAGCAACAAGAGCTATCAAAGAGAGTACTTGCTCAGCGACGCTCGCTTGGTGGGCAGAATACTCGCTGAGACACTCACGCTTGGTGCTTAAGCATACCAGCGAGTAATCGCTCATCGCCCGTCGCGCACTCGTTGCTCGTTGCTCGCCAACCAACTCATTTTTAGTTGCTAGCTCTACTCGCTTCTCGTTAACCGCTGTGGGACAGGTGCCTAGCGTGAAAGCGCCAGGGTAAACCCGCGAAATTCAAATTTTGGTACGTTTTTTGAAGTTTACAGGTCAGTGTCAGGTTGAATGTTGATCAAAATATGATTCGCGACCGTAACGTATCACAGGCTACCCTGACGCTTTCGCCTTAAGTAAAATCGTTACTGACCCTATGGACTCTAACTGAAATAAAAGTTTTATTATTACGTCTCTGACATTTCTCGGGGTCCTGGGGTCCTGGACCTTTGGAAGGCGTACAAGGGCCGAAGCCAACTCGCAGAGGCCTCTTACACGTTTTTGATCAAATGAGGCACTAACCGACGATTATCCCTGTATGCACTATGCAAGTGCACCCAAGGATAACCCTCGGGTGGTGTGAGACTATTGCAGGAGATGGGAACAAATTTTGATTTTTATAATTTTGATTTGTCGCTACGTCACTATGTGCTAGCGACGGTCAAGATCTTACTTATGTACAAATTGTTCCATTTCTAACAGAGCACCTGCCATCTAATCTCTTCACCACCCTTGGTTGACTGGTAGAGAATGCCTAAGGCATTAAGTCCGCCTTTGTACTTTTTTAAGTGTGAAAAGTTTAAATAAATAAATAAATAAGATCCCCACCAGCATCTTACTGAAATACTTTATTACTATTATAGGGCTCTGCCTCGCGCTGCTGGGAAGGGAGAGAGACGCCGCCGATGTCCTACATGCCGCGCTGGCGAAGGATCCTGACGATGTAGTGGCGCTGGCACTGCTTGATGCTATCGTGGATAGGCTTGATGCGCAGCTTACAGGTTAGTTGTTATACTCAATGACGGATGTCCTGGTTTCTGAAAGGCCAATCAATATGTTAAGTATTTTGTTTCGCTGTTGTTATTTCAATCAACCAATAACAATACAGCGCAGCGCACATCTTGGCGGGCCGCATTGCAGACATCCTCCTACATCAGTTTCGTACGTTTTGTATGAACCACCGCACACTATAGGCATGGGGTCTCATCTGTAACGAATTATAATTAGTCTTGAAAAAAAAACCATAGATGGCATAGGTATAGGCACTCTAACAAAATTTACAACCACTAAATTGCGTTAAACGGTAGATTTTGGCTGAAGTAAGATTAGTAAATATTAAAACTTCGTTGTTCAAGGCTGATTTATCTATTTACACTCATAAATCACGTAATTTCGACAAAAAAAGATAACTGAAAACTTTAACTTCCATTCGAACGTGATGCGAACCCATAGAATGATAAAATCGTTAAATGCAGCTATCTGTTACCCATTTTGTTTAGAGCTATTTGCAACAGATGGCGTTTTACTCAATTTTTCACAATAAAGGTAGCAACAATCGTTATTAATTTACGTTTAGTTAATTCATTTTAAGTATATTTAATCTTATTATAAATATATTACTTACATAGAAATGTAAAAAAAGTACATATTTTTTTCATTTTATTAAACCTGGAACTATAAAATTTACTAAACATTAATCACGCAGATAGTTATTCTCTCTGGCAATGTCTATTCAGATTCCGTCATGTCTGATTAAGACTGTTGTCCTTGTCACTTGTTGTTAAACAACTGACAAGAGTGCGTCTATCTGCTCCTAGATAGCGTTGTAAAACTACTGTTTCTGGCAATTAGTGAGTCGCCGGTACTGCCATCTGTTGAGAAAATGGAGAAAAAAATATAGCCAGTCGAATTGCCAGTTTTAGGGAGGTCACATTTCTTTGTATGGGATTGGGTATCTGTATTGTAATCTGTACTATAGGCCAGAAAAAAAATTGCCAAAATATGCAAATACCCAAAAATGCATAACATATCTCTAGTTATTATGTTTTTGTAACTATTTTCTCTTGTCATAACTTGTGAAGTGTCAACACACTCCTACTATTTACTGTTTTTTTTTTAACAGGCCTACACTGTCCTCCCATACCTATTATATCAGTCATTTGAAAACATTGTAAAAGGCAATTATTTTTAAAAGAGTACCCGTGGAGTTTTTTGCCGGCTCTGCTCTATAGGGTACGACCAATAATAGAACCATGCACCTAAGTTCTGAGGTTTCATAAGTGCCAATGCAGTTTTATGTGAAATAAAATATTTTTAATTTTGTTTCAGAGGAAGAGATCCCTCAGTTCCCGTTCCCGGCTGTGAACATATCGGTGTCGGCCATCGCGCCGCCGACGCCAGCAGCCGACGCGACCAACACATCCGACATGAGCATGAGCTTCGACTAGCTGCAGTATGCGTACCGACTTTATGCACACGAGGACTTTACTAAACGTGTGTTCAGAATCTTACATCATTACCAAGATTTGGAAGAACAAACTGAATGGCATACATGACAAAGTTCAAATTCCATTGTAACTAACATGTATTTATATAGATCAGGATATTTTTATTACATGGTAACTACAGAATTTTACAGCAGATAATTACGTGGCACTGAAATATAATTATCTAAGTATTATTAGCTAGTTTTAATAAAGTAATTGAAGTATAGTAATTTGTATGCGTCTACAGTACGCGGCGGTATTATGGCAAATCGAAGCTCCATTTGTCGGTCCAGCCGTGTGTAATTTGTAATGTTATGTATCGTGTAGTGTAGCGCTCGGGCTGGCGTTCGCGCTGATCCATCGGCTGTCGGTTTCTAGCGCGAACAGAAAGGTTCTCGCAGTGTGGCAACTGTGTGGAACTACTCGAACAGATACAAGATTCGCGTCGAGTTTGTATGCCGTTCACACTGTTCGCATTACATTACACGATACACCTTACACACGTCTGAACCCGGCTTAAAAGCGCTCACCATGCGTCACGGTGCGGCATGGCATGGCAATGTATTTTCATACCCATAACACTCACATTTTATTGATATCGGCATAAGGGGACTTGACCCGCGAGCGTTGTTTGAAAGTATACAAGGCTAAAACGCGCAGGTTAGGAATGCTCGCGTACAGTTTCAAATCGTAAACGCACATCGATTTTTTAGAAAGTATCATGTCATATCAAATCAAATCAACTATACTTATTTCGGATTCAAAAATTATATCCATAGGTGTTAGTAACAATAAACTTAGCCTAGTGTTAGTACAGTTTTTCATAATAATTTAGTTTAAGCATGCGCCGGGCTGAGCCCCCGTCGCATGAACACTCATCCACTGCTTCAACAATGGAGAATCCCACCTGTTTGCCAACGCATCCAACATGCCGTTCGCAGTGCCGCGCCTCGCTGCTCAGTCGCGTGCGCGGCACTGCGAACGGCATGTTGGGTGCGTTGGCGCACGCGTCTGAGCAGCGAGGCGCTCCGCTTACGGATGATTGCATAAAAGCAATCAGTGTGCGCCTCAGCAAACATAGTCGACGCGCTGCAAAAACGAGTCAACCCAAACAACACCCTAAACGCGTTGTTATATTGTACACGCAGAGTCCCGTACACTCGCTGCGTGTAGTTGACCCACAGAGTCCCGTACACTCGCTGCGTGTAGTTGACCCACAGAGTCCCGTACACTCGCTGCGTGTAGTTGACCCACAGAGTCCCGTACACTCGCTGCGTGTAGTTGACCCACAGAGTCCCGTACACTCGCTGCGTGTAGTTGACCCACAGAGTCCCGTACACTCGCTGCGTGTAGTTGACCCACAGACTACACGTGTAGAAGGATTGACAGTACGCTTTAAACAGCGTCAGTTTAACTTGCTTACTACAACGTGCAAATCTACGGGCCAACATGTTGCAACGCACACACAAAGCCCTCCGCTCCCTCTCAATGTCAAGGTCATCGTTCAAGTTGTCTGTGACCCAGTGACCCAAGTACTTAAACTGCTGAACAAGCCTCAGTGGTATCCGGCCTAGTGTTAGTGAAGTAAAATACTCATAACACTTCTTACCGGCTTTAAATATCATCAGCTCGCTCTTGGATGCATTGTACTTGAGTCCATGGGCCGCAGCATACAGCTCACATACTTCCAACAGCCTTCATAGTGCACCAACCGATGGGCTCAGCAGCACCATATCGTCGGCATAACTTATGTTGTTTACACAAACACCGTCCACGTGACAACCAATATTAGTACTGCTGAGCTCACCGATCAGTCGGTTCATGTACAGGCTGAAGAGCCTAGGGGAGCTCAACCCCCCCCTGCCTCACCCCGCACTCCAACCCGTACACGTCCGACCGTGCTCCTCCCCACTTCACACTGTTCTTTTGGTTGCCGTACCAATACTTAAAAACTGATGTGATCTCAGGAGGCAAGTCTGTTTCAGTATTTAATTTTTGCCACAGAAGATCATAAGATACGAGATCAAATGCCTTCGATAGATCCAAGAAACAGGCGTATACTGGTGTTTTCCTCGCTGTGTAGTACTGGACAGTCTGCTTGAGGCATAGAATTGCAGATTCAGTCGATAAACCCGGCCTGAAGCCAAACTGAGCGTCATGCAACTTCAGGTGTCTACTTAGATGCTGGTCTAGCAGACCGTCCAGCACCTTAGGTGTCTACTTAGATGCTGGTCTAGCAGACCGTCCAGCACCTTAGGTGTCTACTTAGATGCTGGTCTAGCAGACCGTCCAGCACCTTAGGTGTCTACTTAGATGCTGGTCTAGCAGACCGTCCAGCACCTTAGGTGTCTACTTAGATGCTGGTCTAGCAGACCGTCCAGCACCTTAGGTGTCTACTTAGATGCTGGTCTAGCAGACCGTCCAGCACCTTAGGTGTCTACTTAGATGCTGGTCTAGCAGACCGTCCAGCACCTTAGGTGTCTACTTAGATGCTGGTCTAGCAGACCGTCCAGCACCTCAGGTGTCTACTTAGATGCTGGTCTAGCAGACCGTCCAGCACCTTAGGTGTCTACTTAGATGCTGGTCTAGCAGACCGTCCAGCACCTTAGGTGTCTACTTAGATGCTGGTCTAGCAGACCGTCCAGCACCTTAGGTGTCTACTTAGATGCTGGTCTAGCAGACCGTCCAGCACCTTAGATGCTGGTCTAGCAGACCGTCCAGCACCTTAGATGCTGGTCTAGCAGACCGTCCAGCACCTTAGGTGTCTACTTAGATGCTGGTCTAGCAGACCGTCCAGCACCTTAGATGCTGGTCTAGCAGACCGTCCAGCACCTTAGATGCTGGTCTAGCAGACCGTCCAGCACCTTAGATGCTGGTCTAGCAGACCGTCCAGCACCTTAGATGCTGGTCTAGCAGACCGTCCAGCACCTTAGATGCTGGTCTAGCAGACCGTCCAGCACCTTAGATGCTGGTCTAGCAGACCGTCCAGCACCTTAGATGCTGTTCTAGCAAACCGTCCAGCACCTTAGATGCTGGTCTAGCAGACCGTCCAGCACCTTAGATGCTGGTCTAGCAGACCGTCCAGCACCTTAGATGCTGGTCTAGCAGACCGTCCAGCACCTTAGATGCTGGTCTAGCAGACCGTCCAGCACCTTAGATGCTGGTCTAGCAGACCGTCCAGCACCTTAGATGCTGGTCTAGCAGACCGTCCAGCACCTTAGATGCTGGTCTAGCAGACCGTCCAGCACCTTAGATGCTGGTCTAGCAGACCGTCCAGCACCTTAGATGCTGGTCTAGCAGACCGTCCAGCACCTTAGATGCTGGTCTAGCAGACCGTCCAGCACCTTAGATGCTGGTCTAGCAGACCGTCCAGCACCTTAGATGCTGGTCTAGCAGACCGTCCAGCACCTTAGATGCTGGTCTAGCAGACCGTCCAGCACCTTAGATGCTGGTCTAGCAGACCGTCCAGCACCTTAGATGCTGGTCTAGCAGACCGTCCAGCACCTTAGATGCTGGTCTAGCAGACCGTCCAGCACCTTAGATGCTGGTCTAGCAGACCGTCCAGCACCTTAGATGCTGGTCTAGCAGACAGTCCAGCACCTTAGATGCTGGTCTAGCAGACCGTCCAGCACCTTAGATGCTGGTCTAGCAGACCGTCCAGCACCTTAGATGCTGGTCTAGCAGACCGTCCAGCACCTTAGATGCTGGTCTAGCAGACCGTCCAGCACCTTAGATGCTGGTCTAGCAGACCGTCCAGCACCTTAGATGCTGGTCTAGCAGACCGTCCAGCACCTTAGATGCTGGTCTAGCAGACCGTCCAGCACCTTAGATGCTGGTCTAGCAGACCGTCCAGCACCTTAGATGCTGGTCTAGCAGACCGTCCAGCACCTTAGCCACAATAGTGGCCAGCGATATAGCCCTATAATTGGACACATCAGAGGCATCGCCCGTTTTATCTTTAATTATTGGCACAACAACCGTATACACCAGTTCATCCGGTACATAAGAATGACTTACACAAAAATTAAATAACATTGCCAAAACCCTAGGCAAGTGTATTCCCGCATATTTCAGGTGTTCGATGCTGAGACTGTCGTGTCCAGGAGACTTACCCCTCGACATTCTTGTAATCACAGACGCAACTTCCTTAGTCGAGAATCGAATTTTAACGTCCCCTTGACACTCCCTGGAATCGAACACCTGTGACGTCTGTGTGAGTGGGGATTGTACACGGAAATGGCGCCGAAAAGCATTAGCAATGTGTACGGGCTCATGCGCATCCCCCACACTCACAGGTAGACCCGGTTTAGGGTTCAGTTTATTCGTATTTTTCCAAAATTTGCTAAAGTCCTTTTCGGCGTGATTTCTTGCAATTATATCCATTTTTATTTGTGTTTCATTATTTTGGCAATATTTCAATTTCTCCTTAAAGTTTTTTCGGGTTTCGGACATTTTATTATACAAATACCCTGATTTCGGTTTTCTATAAAGTAGCCATTGCTGAAACCAGAAACGAGCCTCCCTATGAGCGACCCTAACATATTTATTCCAACCCGTTACATATTTACATTTTTTACGAACCCTTTCGCTATAACTGTTTACTGCAGCTTCTGTCAGTATGGATATAACTTGTCTATAAAAACCATCTATTACTAGCTTATGTCTATCATTATCACAATGCTTATCAGCACAATCACGAAAATCATTAGGAAAATCCACGAGTTGCAATTTAGAGTTACAAAAACTGTGATATTGCTCTAATAGTGCGTTATCTCTTTCACCCCATATAGCTTTATTACACGAAAAAACCGGTTTTACAATTTTGGCTTTAATCAAATCTAGGTCACATTTAACTATTAATGGCCGGTGGTCAGACCAGAACACGTCATACAAAACTGAGACATTTACAACTGTCTGGCGGGCAGCGCCTGTCACTATACAGTGATCAAGCCACCGAAAACAACTATCATGCGAGTCACTTACATAAGTGTATGTGTCGGGTGGCAACAAGTCCAAATCAACACAGGTCCATGATTGTTCAGTACAGAAATAACTCTAGGGTTATATTCTACAAGTAAAAATAATACAAAAAGTCCTAGAATATGTGGTCCAAAATGCACAGTTTTGAATATATCATCAAGACTCGATGTGTGTACGTATCTAAGTTTCATTGATAATTACGAGTAATTCATTTTCATTCATACCAATCATTCATAATTAAAGCTAAGAAGAAGCGACGTTGTTATATTTCACGTAAGGGTGTTTTCCATTAATTATCGGTCGAATTATTTTGTATGAAAAAAAAAAATGATAATTGAAAAATTATTCATATGCCAGTTGATTCTTTGATATGGTCTCATTCATACCCTAGTTATGACATATAAAAAAAAAAACACTTTGTATATTCCAATAACGTAACCTAACATTGGTTGCGAAAAATATACTGCACTATATTCCATTTCAAATAAGATTAGAAATTTAAATAAACCTTTTTTACAGTCCGTTCAACCGACTTTGACTTCTATTGCGTTGGTGGTTTTAGTTTCATACTACTATATTTTAGTGAATATCGCCTAAAATATGAATTTCACCATTAGTTTCGCCACATTTATCCAAACGAGAATACGTTAACTGTCGCTTAGTACTTTAACCAAGCTTGAACCTATTTTTAATAATGAAATAAATGCCATTGTACTTTAGGCATATTGCCGTCCGAGCGGCCAACTAAAATCGACTCTAACAAATTATTGAACCTATATTGTAGTCTTTTTCTTGTTGAATTCGCTGCAACAAATTAGCAACTAATTCTCCATACACATAAGCCTCTATTAATTTGATATTTATGGTGAGATACCTACCTACCCATAACCTGGAAACTAAATATTGCATAACTTTTTGTTTATTTACGTTTTGACGTTTTTTATTTTTGCAACGAATACAACAAATTAAGACCTTTCTTTTGATGCATCATTCGCCTATCTGCATTATTTAGTTTCTGTGTAATCACAGGCGATGACTACGGCAAGTGGCCGTTCTAGCGGCCAACTATTTTTGGTCATAGCGTCTTATTTTTTTTTTGTAACAAATTCAGGAAAAGAGGTGTGTGTAACAAATTACCACTAATTCCTGGAAAAGTTTCATCAAATTTGATGAGTTGGCCGCGCGGTTGAAACGGACATGATTCCGAGGGATGCCGAGGCATTCCGAACGCTGCTGACACGGCATGCCTAAGCATACTGCAGTTTTGTTTTTGTACCTACGATTATAGATTTACATAGAAGGATATGCCGTATATTCCGCGTCAAAAGATTATCATATTTGTGCTTAAGTTGTCATCTGTCACCCAATGACGTAGTGGATTGTCGACTGTACAGTCGGCATATTAGTTTCGAAAAGGGTACTTAATTTAAGTTAGTAAGTTATATTCCTATTCGTCGCATAAAAATCCCTTGCCGTGCCGTGCTGCCAGTGGGCGCCGGCCCTTCACCGTTAGTCCACCGCACGACTTCAACGAGAAACGAGATTATTCGAACCACAACTGACGTCCCGGTGGTGGTGTGCGGTGGACACGTGGCCACAGTAAATGTATGCATCGCTACTTCGGTGCCATCATCTCGTTCACATCCCGATGACGTGGGACAAACGGTTTTCAGGTGCATCCACACCGAAGTTACTCTACGTAGAGCAACATTTTGCAACATGATAACATTAACTTTCTATAACTTTCAGACTATCTCACTAGGACACCATGGTGGCCGCAACCATGGTCGTGCTGCCAGCAAAATATTCGCTATATGGTGGGTATCTCACCAGGCCTCCGATTGGCTTTGCGGGATGTTCGAAAGAGTTACCGTGGCCCCGGCACAGGCAACAGAAGGAACACGGGTGGGTTTTAGTCAGTAAAAGTCTGACACGCCCTCCCGCTCCGCCCAGAGCGGGAGAAGTCATTTGATGATTTCCCATCCACAAAAAAAATCCGATTGGTTGCGCGACCAACCATCCATTTTTTGCAGTGCGTCCATGGTTGGGCTGCCACTGGTGTCGAAAAGTAATTTCGGTCTGTATGCACCATGTTCGTGGAAAACCATGGTGCGAGTTGGTACGAGAAAAATGATAAATGATTTTATTTCTGTAAGTAGGTTTATACAAACACTTTTACATGTCAAACATTTTTTTTTTTAACTAGATGAGGCCGGCGTTTCCTATCTAACTACTCTGAGAAGAAAGGCCGAAACAAACTCAGAGGTCAGAGTCTCTTTTAAAGTCCAGACATAATCTTGGTCAGATCATGTGAAGACCATGTAGGTTGGTGTCTGAAATGGTCTTTTGAGGAAAGAACCACACAGATTGAGTGGACCTGTCCAGTCAGTGCAAGCATCTGTCAGTAATCGTACAGCTCAACATAAAAGTTAAGGAGCTCAACGATTCGACGAACAATACCAAAGAAAGGACATTTGGGTAGGCCGCATAATTTACTCAAACTGGCAAACTATGATTAAAGCTGAGAGAGAAAAAAAAAACAAGGACCCACATAGTATTCACATTCACAGTAATTAAAATAATATTACATTTTACAAAATAAATATTCATGTCATTGTATATATAAAATTCATCAATGACAATGTATATATAAGAAAAAAAAATAGCAAAAAGAAAACAAAAAAATCAGTATGTATATAAAAAAAAAAAAAAATGTTGGAGCAGCTCAATCCCACGCTTTTTTGTCATCAATGTAATCTTTAACGGTATAAAAGGCTTTCTGGCACAACTTACGTTTAATAAATGATTTGAATTTATTAAGGCTCAGATCTTGAACGGGGCTTGGAAGTTTATTATAAAAACGTATACATTGACATCTGAACGAGCCACCTATTTTCTTGAGCCTTGTTGCAGGTATTTGTGTTTGTTCCTAGTGTTCATATTATGGATATCACTATTTTTTAAACAATTTTATATTTTTATGGGCATATAAGATTTTCAAAAATATACTGAGAAGGCCACAGTCATTATATTAATCTCCTTTTAAATGGAATGTTCGTTATTTTTCATTATGAACATATCAAGAGCGAATCCACACTGCTCCGTTGCGATGCATTGCGCGTCGTAGCATCGCATCGCAATGACGCAACGCAACGGAGCAGTGGGGCTTCGCTCTAATGCAATAATAAAGGTAAATATTACCATATTTAGTTCGATTTAATTTCAAAATTGTGTGTTTGAGTGCGATGTGTATAGGGTAATAATACCAAACATTTGCAATAACAGTATATTTGTATAGTTTAAAATCAAACAAGCGATTAGAGATAAAATCAACTTTTCATAATATTTCAGATTATGAACAATCCTAAAATATTAAAATCACAATGATTATACATTTTAAAAGCTTATTTATAATGTTTAAAATGATAGCGCACAGGCCAATGGGGCTAGTACTAGGAGGCACATTAGAATCTATTAAAATCACCTAAACCTAATAGGCACGTACGTAAACTTGTCTAAGGAACATTCCTACGCTGATGGCGTATTATAATATCAAATACTTTATAATAAAATGTATGATTTAGTGAACAATATACCGAGTTTATACAAAACAAATGTTTGTTAAATGCCAAAAACTAGAAAACATTTTTATTACATTAAAATTCCATTTTACTCGAGTAAAAATTTGGTGGTAAAGTTAACATATAAATTAAAATGTAAACTAAAAACAATGATAACAAAATAATTAAAAATTAAGAACGAATCAACTGGAATAACAAAAGATATCAATAATTGAGCTGTCGACAAGAGTACTCGAATGTGCGATTACGTCCAAAATTACTACAAATAGTCGGAATTAGGGCAAAAATTTATAGAATTAAACCAGTCAAGTAGTTTACAAAACGAAGCTTATTATTTTTAAATGGAAAATGGCTGCAATTTCGTATTAATTATATACCATTTTTAGAGTTTACAAAAATGTTTTATTATGGATTTGGTAGCTAATTTAGAATTTATAACCGTTTACACCGGTCTACATTTGTTGTAATCCATTTTGTCATATTTGCCAAGAGAATTGGGCTACGAAATACGAGTCCTGCGAAAATTAACGCAGACAGCTCAAAAAATTAGAGATAAATGAAAAGTCCAAAAAACCTAAATCTAGCAACATTCGAGTGCCTTATCTTTGAAAATCATCCTTAAAACAAAATGTTGGCGAAGCGCCGAACTTAATAGCGGGTCGACAACAGGTGGGCGCGCGCCTACTGTGGCCAGGCGCCCGCGCCTCCACCTTCTGATTCTGCGGCGCCACCGTCCGACCCGCCTCCGCTCGCTTCTTCGCTCGTACCACTTGTACCACTAGTACCACTCGTAGCGGGAGATGGTGTGCCTGAGAAAAAACGGATTTACATTTAAAGTATCTTGTCCAAGACAAAGTTTTGCAAACAAAATGTATGTATAAATTAAGTTACTGTTTTTATTACAAATTGTATCGTCTTTTCAGAGTAACCGATCGATTCAAAGTGAGTAGACATTATTTAAGCGCCGTGAAAAATTGTGATATTGCTTTGGAAATAAGAAAATAGTAAAAAATAACAGGTCAAGTAAAACATCTGCATAAAATTCACGATATTCGACCGTTGCGGAGTTAACTTTCCGATATGACAGACTGATAACATTGCAATCTTAGGACCACGTTAGCAATTTTGGATTATAACTCCGAACAATAATAAAGTAATATCGTTCAAAAATCTCAACCGGTTACTAAAAAGCTAATCAAATTATTAGGAGTGCCGTCACCCTAATGTCGTTTATCTATCCGGCTCGAAGGATCAAATGTTGGGGTGTAGGCGTGGGCAAAGTAACATTTTTGCGATTGGAACATTTGCATCTGGCTCACTGAAATGATCCGAAACACTGATGTTTCATTTGGATCATTTGTATCATCGGCTCAAAGGATATAAAATACAGAATGTTACTTGTTAGTGCAAACATTTTATCCAAAAAATGACCTTATAGTATTTGATATGTAAACGCCTTAGTGGTCATTTGTACGTGTATGGATAACGACAATGAAAAACTGAGATTAGGAGTGATACCCATCTCATTTGATATCTCTTTCCGACTTGTGTAGATTGCAATATGTCACCCGCTCACTCGCGGCTCGCGAGTCAGTAGTAAAGTAACTCCGTAAGTCTGTCTCCCTCTCTCGCTCGCTGCTCAGTTATCTCGCAAGCGACGCATCGTGTGGAAAGAGCACAGAGCAAAGTAATGTTTCAGATCTAAATGATGCGTTTGAAACGTTGCTACTGAACCAATCTTTTGAATCACTTCAATGATCCGGATCAGCGAGTCGGTTCCGTAAAGAGTTACAAACGCCTATTGGGGTGTAATGCCCAACAGTGAAAGTGTTAGGTATGTTATGTTATGTATATGAGTAGACGAACGATTCCCTTGATGGATTTATTGCTACTGAATATAATTACACTGAAATGCTATGTTAGAGATATGCACAGCTAAACAATATTATGTGCATAAATGAGTGTGACGTCCAAATTACCACAAAGGTAAATGTACAACAAAGCTCGTACAACGTTCATGTTTTTCATAAACAGGGCGACAGATTGCAATATAAGTAAAGTCGCATCAGTAACTCACCCTCAATAGCAAATATTCCGTTGAAAAGCGCAACCTGCTGGTCACTGGACGAGTGGAGCGGGAGGGCGCGCAAGGCGGCGTGCGGGGGCGCGGGCGGCGCGGGGCCGGGCGACGCGCTCTTGGAGTTGCGAGTGAGCGGCTTGTGCGCGTCCGTCGAGTGCTGCCACGACCAGCACGAGCGGCAGAAGTAGCTGTAAACCATAAATATTTCAATTATTATAAGCTCGGTAGAAGTTGGTAATCAGATTGTGACATATTTCTTAGCGCAAAAGAATTTTGTCACGCGAAACGCGGTTTAAAACAAGGAACACATGAAAATAGTCGGCTATGACGTAATCGGATTTATCTTAGTGGTAGACCACTTATTTAAAAATGAAATAAAACTTTATAGTTCAAGAGAGCATTACAAATTCAAATAGCACTAGTTTTCACACGGATTCCCCGTGTCATTGAAATTTCGACCATTAAAATTGTAGGAATTATAAAGAATTGCTTTTGTTTCCCAAAATCAATCATCGTCATTCAACGAAAGAAACTTCCACTGCTGCACATAGGCCTCCACGAACCATCGCAAAATGACCAAAAGCAAAGCCAATAACTAGATCAAAAACAGGGCGGATGAAATTGTAGTAAAATAAGCACTTACCCGAAACAGGTGGGCTCACGACAGAAGTAGGGTCCTTGCTGGAGGTTGCACATGGAACACATCGAGTCCTCTAGGTACGGGTTCACTTGCACCTGCAAATATAAGTTTCGTCTTTTTACAACGTTCTTACAGTAGATACATGATGGCACCAAGATAGCGGGTACATTAATATTTATCGCAATGCTGGGTCAAATTAAATTAGTTAGCGAAACTCCGCAGACGTGATGGGTATCATATCTTCCAATCTAAACATAAAACCTCACGCTCACAAATTAAAGGGAAAAATTTATAAGTCCGTGATAAGGCCTGTCGTACTGTATGGATCGGAATGCTGGGCCGTGAAGAAGACGGATGAAAAAAGATTGCATGCAGCGGAGATGAGAATGTTGAGATGGATGTGTGGAGTGACGAAATTGGATAAAGTAAAAAATGAGTATATAAGGGGAAGTTTGAAAGTAGCGCCAGTGACAGAAAAGTTGAAAGGAAATCGTTTGGCTTGGTATGGACATGTGAAGAGGAGGGAGGAAACGCATGTGACTAAAAGAGTGATGAATATAAATGTTGATGGATGGAGAGGGAGAGGAAGGCCAAAGAAAAGATGGATGGATTGTGTGAGGAATGATATGAAAGAGAAGTGAGTGAATGATAGCGTGACTTTTGACTGGGGAAAATGGAAAGAAAACGTGTTGCGCCGACCCCAAGTAACATGGGACAAGGGCAGGAAGATGATGCTCACGTCTGCGGAGCTAGCCAGACTAATTTAATTTGACCCTGTGTAAGTATTTACAATGAATACATGTGCTCAATCAAATGTTACGTCACTTTCATAAAAATCGATCTTTCATAGACAACATTATGATTTCACCACCAAAGGACGTTCTACCGCTGACGCCGGTGTCACCTTAATATAGAACATTTTTAACGCCTGGGAGGAAGCACAAGATGCCATTGGAATCTTTTGCTCTATGGCATTCGATTGGGTAAACCATAAGACACTTCTGCTGAACTAGAGCACAATGGGATTAGGGATACAGCTCTTGATTTATCAAGATCATACCTGAAAGATAGGAAGATCCGCATAAACTAATTAGGGTCTGAAATGACAATGGGCGTTCCTCAAGGGTCGATATTGGGTCCATTCCGCTTTTTAGTTTACGTTAATGATTTACCCCAATTACTTCCAAATCAACTGAAGGTGTTATTGTCAATGACATTAATCTAGACCGACGGTCACAAAATCTTGACGTGAATAACTATTCTTCACAGGTCCAAGATTGGTTTACGTTTAAATAATTCGGTACCTACTAAATGAAATAAAAAACCAAATGCATTAGATTTAAATTACCCAATGTTTTGTTAGAAGTAGCGAATGTGACATATTGAATGGAGAAATACTAGAATTTATTAATCGGACGGTTTTCCTAGGAATCACGCTAGATGAGAGATTACAATGGGGACCTTAATAACATCTCTTGCGGGGCGGCTAAGCTTGGCCGCTTATGCTGTTAGAAAGATAAGACAGTTAACAGATGCAGAAACCGCGCGTTTGATCTATTTTAGCTACTTCCACAAGATTATGACGTATGGCGTTTTACTGTGGGGTCGGTCCGCTGATATTGAAACCATTTTTATTTTGCAAAGGACTGTCAGAGCCATTTACAATCTACGTCGCCGCGAATCTCTTGGGGAACTATTTAAAAAGATTAATATCGTGAGGTACCTTGCCAATTCATTTATGAAAATATTATGTATGTAAAAAAACATCTACATCTTTTTAATATAATAAGTGACAAATAGTTTTATTACTAGAAATAAAGATAAGAGATCAACTATTTCTCAGATCATCTTTTACGGGCTAGGTACTGTACAACAAAACACCTTGTGATAACATTGCAATTAAATAAAAGAAAATTTAAAACTAATTTAAAGTACACGTAAATCAAGTATTACAAATTAGAAGATTATATTCAAGATAAGAATGCTCTGAAACATGCTGGCCCTACTCTATAGGACAATCTAAGAATCCAGACAAAATCGAACGGGTTGCTAATTTATTATTTTTATGACATTCATTTTACAAACCCTTGATTAGTGAGATTACTTAATTTTCACACCGACTTATAGCTTGTTAAAATTTGAAGAAAATCGGCTACTTTTACAATGTTTGTAAATACATATGTGAGCACCATCACATAATTTACCTGTACTTGCTATATTCGTAATTTCTTTTTTTACCTTTTGTGGTGTAGTAATTTTCTAGGTGCATCGTCTTCATATATAATTAATGTAAACAAAATATTGTAAAACATTTTAAAAAGTAACGGGAGTTTCTTCCAGATTCTTCTCCACACGAAACTACCATTTGAAAGCGGTAACTAGAATCAATTCTATTTGCAAATTTTGACGTTAAAAAGTGCCTTTTGACTTAATAACAGTTAGGAACTTAAGTGAAAAAAAAACGGCCCATTTCCAATTTAATCCAGCAAGTAACTAATAAATGCCTAGCTAGGTAGTGAGAAAGTATAATATTGTTATTTATTTATTAAAAAGTAAAAAAAATGCCCCCGGTATTTTCTACCTTGGGGTGACGCAGAGACAAAACATGGCAGGTGCAATATAAGGCATAGATAGTTCGAAGGTAACTATAAAATACACGAATAAATACTAACAGATACATTCATACATGTTACTAACATAAGGTTTAAATTCCAATGAAAGCTGTAACACGTACCTTCTTAGTGAACTTCTCGGTGTGTATCTGCACGTAGGCGGCGGAGATGGCGCGCACGTAGGAGTGCACGTTATTGAACGTCACGCGGCCGGAGCCGATCGGGTACTTGTACTTGTCCGTGTCGATACCTGCAAACAAACGTTAGGCCTGTTTAGGAATGACTGCAGGTAGTTACTAGCCGACAAGTTAGATAGAAAACTTATATTGACTACATTTGTATGGTAAGAAATAAAACAGCGTGGGGCCCGAGGGGTAACGTCAAGGACGACTGTAACACATTGGTTACACGCGATTCACGGGGCTTTAACCTCTGTTTATTATGAATAAGGGCTAACAGCCTGTATGTTAGTGTTTTACTCTGAGGTAAAATGGCTGCACTCGTCAACTAAGTGATTCTAAACCAAAAGTAGCGTTCGGAAACTTGAATAAAAATAAAGTAACAAGTGACGTTTCGACAATGACATATGGTGAGAGTGATTTCTCCGCGCGTTTTTAGTGAAAATAAAGTGTTTTCGTGTCTAATCGACGGTAAGTGGCTGAATATTCATTTATAAGTAGTTAATACATCGTTTTAGATTATATTTGCACGAAAGAACATAATAGATACATTTTATTTGAGCATATAATGTTACGTAAACAAACGACACTTTTGGCCATCCTCTGTTGTCATATTTTGTTTATAAAGACATCTCTCGTAACACTAGTATTATATATATTTTATAGGATGTGTTTGAATACAAAACAATTTACGTTAAGCGAGTGCAGTTGATAAAAACATTAGCAGACCATTTTTTGTGAGAGAGGTCATAGGTCACGTAGCGCGTGTTCTGTTGCGGTACTTTTTGGGCCGTTACGTCATTTTGTTAATGAGCTGAGCTTAAAAACCACAAGAAGTCCTTTACCACGACCTAGTATTTACCCAGAAATTGTACTAACCTGCATAAACAACGCCATGAAATAAGTCGTTCATGATGGTGGCCAGTGCGTAAGCGCTGAGCATGCCGTGCAGCGCGCCCACGAACACCGTGCGGCTGGGCTCCAGGCGGACGGAGCCGCCCTCCACCCAGTTGGAGTCCGATAAGGCCCACGGGATCACTTGCACCTAGGGAATGACAAAGAAGATTAGTAATAGAGTTTAGATAGAGGTCCTTTGAAAGTGGAACGTCACTGTAAACATAAAAAACTAGGCAAATTACACCACATAGCAACACTTCAATACCAGTGATACACCACATAGCGAAAGACAAACGCCGCAACTTAGGGTCAAAAAGTCATACAGTCGTACATAGCTGCCCAACGCCGACCACTGGTTGACGAAGACCTCTCCCAAGTTCCGCCACAAGATATATCCGGTTCACGATCTTCCTACACACAACTATTTACTATTTTTTCAATAGTGTTCTGTAACAAACACAGCGCAATCTAGTGTTTAACCAAACAAAAACACTAAAATGAGCGGCTTCATATACTAAAGGACAGCTAGTGGCTGACCTCCAACGAATTCTATAGACAAGTAACGCCATCTACAATCTTCATGCGCCAGCGCCGACCTGCGTGTTACCTGCATCACAACTACTGAGACAACGTGTAGATATTGTGAGTACATGTAACCATCCGCCTTTACAAGCAGAGCTGTCGTCGAACAAATGGTCATTCACTAGCTAGAGGTTCTGAGCTCGGTAGCCACGCAGCCAGCTCTGATCCTTAGTGCGACTAGTTCCTGCTTCGATAGCCTAGCAGTCTTCAGGAATTAGCCAGCTAGGGAGGTTTGAAGGGCGATAGCCACGCAGTCCCTTTCACTCCAGGGTTGCAACCTGATATAAGTCATTGTAACGTACTATAAGAAAAGTCAATGGGGCTTTAATTTCACCAACAGCAACACTACAGTTCTTATTTCAAGTTACTTTCGCGTAATGTAAAGGACCGTCTTGTGATAGGCAAAGTTAAAGCAGAAAATACTTCAACACCGGTCAAACATACCTCCTTGCTCCTCATCTTGCGGGTCCCGATGCGGTAGTACCAGTCGTACCCGTCCCGTCGGCTGGCCGCGAGCAAGGCGCGCACGCGCCGCTCGCTCTCGAACGTCACGTACGCGTAGCCGCGAGGTGCGTTCGTGCCCGCGTTCGTGCCTGCGCTCGGGCCTTCGCGTCCCGGCCACTCAATGCTGGAACGAAAAAGGAAAATGATGATAATAGGGAAGTTATGCTGTGCCCTTTGCTCAAGGCAATATCTATGCCAACGAAATTCTGAAATTTTATGTTCATTTATTATCAACTGCAAACTCAGCTATTAGATGAAATGCAGAAAAGCAGTGCATCAAATATGTCAATTTAAATAAAATGTAAGCCACAGTACCGAGGAAGGGTTAGCTCAGCAATTCAATAATCCACTTACCTTATTGGCTGGAAATGTTTCAGCGTGAGGAGGAGAGTTTCCTCCGAGATGTCCCAGGGTAGGCCCCCCAGGAACACCTTGGCGCTAAAGCCCGCGCTAGGGTCGGGGCAGCGCGGCGGCAGCTCCCCACCCCAGCGCAGGACTTCACCCCCGTTTCGTCCGCACGACACCACGCCACCTGCAAACAGAAACAGGTGTTAGTTTAAATAAGGAGCCATTTGCTACGCTTATTTAACTGGCACAAAACTTCTTCAGTCAAATCATATAGGTAGGTTTCTGAAGTAAATCACGACACGACAACAGATTTAAATATTGTTGAATGAATAGAGACTAAATGTCCAACTAAAAGTGAATTGTACCAATGAACCTGGCAAGTAAAGTTGGAAGACACTTGAGACGATCTTGTAGCATTTTCATTTTTTTAAATTGAAACAGTAACTTAGACCATCCGATCCCCATCATTATTACAAAAACGTAGGTAACGGAACTTACAAAAAGAAGCACGTCTAGGTAGCATAGAGTTGCGATGGTCCTTGGAGTTGTTCCGCTTGGACCATAGCTCGTCTCGCTCGCACCGCTCCTTTCGCTCGCACCGCTCCTTATGCTCGAAGCGCTGGAATCCATCGAAGCGCTCGAGTTGCTCGCAGTCGAGCAACGCCGGCGGCAGTGACACCGACGTCGAGGGCATCGTCAGAGCCTTCTGAAACATGCACTTATTGTACGACTGGGAAAATGTATATCTTTTCATGAAGCGAATATAAGGGTAATGTTACATGGTTCACTTACTATGCTACGGCTACTACCACATTGTCGCGCTAAGATTCGCGTCGTGTTGTCGCGATAATAACTTCGTGTTGGATCTACGACGAACTATATTGGCCATATTGTTAAAAAACTTCGCAGTTTGGGCATTCCAGTTTGCCTGAATGGCGGTTTGCATGTCCAGACGTGTCGCGACAATGCAAATCTTTGGTTTATCGCGACATTACGCCATCCAAATTGAATGTTGACAAAAGTGAATCATTTAATGTCGGCTATGTTCTGCATTTCGGATCAAGATGTCGGTTTGGTTAAACTGTTCAATGATACTTGAATCCACAAACCAAATTCAATTCAAGATTTGAGAACAAGCCTATAAAACTACATTTACACTAAATAAAGTTAGGATCAAGCTATTTCAGGTTTTCATTCAAACATTTCGTAAGAAATTACTTCAATACCTAACACAAACAAGCAGAACTGCAGGTAAACTAAAATTTAACGTTCGACATAAAATATTCAAACTCAAAATTATACAAAATATCCTAACATAGAAAACGGCTCAAAAATTTGCTTCCAAAAACTATTCAAGAAACCCTTTCCTATAGCAACGAAACCTAAAATCCTAACTACTACTAAAGTTACAAACAAAAATGGTACTTACCAAGGAAGCCACAAGGTCTGTAATGCCTCGTCCAGAGGTGGATTCGTCGGGCCATTGCGCGCCAGGCTGGGCACTCTCGCTGCAACAAGCGTACTTAGTGATAATTGCTACATTAAAGTACACTAACGCTACTTAAAACGTTCACCCACGCGACGCATTAAGGTACGCAAGTTTTTAATTAGTATTAATGCAGGGCAAAATGGACGCGGCCGAAGTTGCGAAGAAAAATTGTGCTTTTAAGGGGTTGTGAAAACGTTTCAGGTCATTTTGAATGCGTTAATTATTATGGAGTTTGTTTTGGTAAATGAACATTTTAATACAGGTTTTAAAGATGAAACAACTTCACGATCATAATAATATACTTATTGTAAATAAACTTGTTTTTAGTGTAAGAATCCACATGAGCGGGGCTCAAACAGGTAGGTACCTACTTCTGGCTAACCGAGCCATTGCAACCACCGACCTACCTCGAGCTTGTTCGTAGTAGTTGAAGCTATTTTTCAGATATTCACACACAACACTTAAAATACAATAAAAACTAATTTGAGAAGTCATAAATTAAAAAAAAAAAATGTTTAACAAACATCTAATCGAACGCCTAGAAAAGTAGACAAATTATCGTGAAAAACTGCAGTGGCATTGATGGTTTTAGATAGAAAAACCGGCCAAGTGCGTGTCGGACCAAGCACAATGAACGGTTCCGTAGTTGAAAAGAATTTATCCCAAAAACAAACTTAACATTGCAGTTGAAAAACATGTGCTCCCATACATTGAAATACGTCACTGTAGATTCTCCAACTGCAAATTTAAGTTTGTAATCGCAAAAAGAATGTGATAAAACTACAAATTAACGATTTTCGGAGTTTTCCTTTGTGCTGTCAGACCTGGCTTCTTGCCGAATTTCATTATTCTTGGTCAACGGGTCTACAGATTTTGATTTATTAGAGAGTATCAAAATATGTCGCATAAATGGCCTTATTTTTTATTGCATCGACTTAAAAGCATGATTTTTTAAAGCTCCCAAGGGACCGTTGATCTACGTATTTGAACTTACGAATTTCAACTTGATACTTCCACGCATTCCTGAGAAAAAGGGTTTTGACAGACAGACGAACAACGAAGTGACCCGTTTTTCTTTTGAGGTACGGAACCCTAAAAAAAGTATTGCAAATAATTTAGAGAGAAATATCGCACCTGTAACTGGCGAAGGCGGTAGGATGCCGCGGCGGGAAGCAGGCGGCCGGCACAAGCGCGCGCGGCGTCTGCGCAGCCTCGGGACTGGCTGGCTCATCGCTCCAGCGCCAGTCGCTGTCACCACCAAATTCCTGTGGATATACATTCATTGAGAACTCCATGAAAAGACCCACTGGTCTAATGAGTCTTGTAGAAAACTCAATCTTAAGCAATGGTCTACCAGCCTAGTGTATGAAACTACTGAAGTAACAAGTAGCCTTCAATTTCTACGGAAAATGAACGACTCCCACAGATTTTCTGAGCCTTAACATTATTGACAGCCAAATACGAACGAATCTGTTTATTCGGCCTAATTCACGAGTACTTTCAAGCCACTTCAGATCACGAAACCCTAATAGAGACATCAGAATCGCTCAAATCGAAAGGTGTATACCAAAGCTTCCCGAAATACTAGTAAAATGGCTACGAAAATATGAACGATGCAGTTTTGATATAAATTATTAAATACAATTCCCGAAACACCTAATGCCCCGTAACCGTATAATATACGAGGTTCGCAGCTTCGGAAATCCCATAAAATAAGATTTGTTTGACAATGTATTTCCAACAACTTTCCCTGCTTTACTATCAAATTATTCAATAGATGAATAGACCAACTAAACTAACCGATTTTTAAATGAGTAGCGCATACATTTATTATGCGATACTAATTTAAAAATCGAAGGTTTTAGAAAACAAATGCAAACAGCAGTTTATTTTTAAAATAGAACTTCGCGGAAGTTGGAATTACAGGATCGAAATTGAATTGCATGGCTTAAGTGGAATTAGGCAATCGAAAAGTTCTGAACTAATATTAGATAAAATTATGGCGCAATCGAAGGCAGTCAAACGCAGAGTGCCCAAAGCTAACAAGCATGAAAAGCCGGGTATCTGTATCCAAGATAGTTTTCCGGGTCGCGGGCGCGAGTCGATTAAACGCGGGGGCCTTGGCATGAGCCTACACAAATAATATTATATTGCCAGATGCATGCCAATAGCCGGCGATACGCCGCCAGACGCCTGCCAAGTGCGCGATTGCTAACTTGCTCCGCCATATTGGAGGGTATGTTGTGACGCGTCTTGGCAGAAACTACGCGTATTACTTTTAAGACGCCGCTTAATTTAAGCCTGATCTGGCAAATAAAACCTTAAGGGAATAGAGAATTGGGCAACATTTTTAATGGTGCTTTGATCCGCAAACGACCGCGAACCTCAGTTGAACTTGAAGAATGTTGTTCATATGTTTACGAAGGGTGATTTGACAAGTAAGCTTGGTCAACTGCAACTCCCTCAACTAAACACCCTATACATAATAGATAAAATTACAGAGGGACGTATAGTCCTCCCCGAATACATAAATCCTTTCTAATCATGGTAATGCGTTTCACCAGAATCGATATAAGATAATTCACTGGAAAATATTCTACACTTAAACGCGTCGTCATACTCCGAATCCGAATGGCACATTACTAAATTGAGAAGATTCAGCATCTATTCACGTCGCATTCAATAAATAACGGGAAGTGAAAATAGTTTTAAACTTCTCAAAATTTAGCTCCAAGTAGGTAACAAAATATTCATGGAGAAATCGATCGTCTTCACGTTAGTGGGGACTTCTAAATATTGATATAACCACAAATAGAACGGTGGTTGGGAATCGTTTAAATATAAATCGGAGAAAGTGTAGGTCAAATATGAAATGCATGCAGAGTATTTAGATTACTGAAATAAATGGGGTTGTAAATCTAAGCTCTAAAATGTATACAGTTCATACAAGCGATTAAGCGGACCATAAAATGTACGCATCTCATATAGACGGGGGGTGATACGGGCCCCAACGATGCCGGCTAATGCAAGTGCAGGAACAGAAGCGATCCGGCCCGCATTATTTGGCACGGCCGGCCCATTAATACGGGCCACTGTTGGCACCAATCTCGGCTAACATTAACTGGCATCAAACCGGATGTCGTACGGTACATTATGAACAGACAATAAAACCTACGGAGTGCTTTGTACTTAAAATTTGATTTAAGCTCTTGGCGCTATATGAATATAAGGAATGTGATGTATGTTGCGATACTACATTGAATAAAAACCATCTTGGCGCCCAACATGGGGCCGCTCTGTACTTATTTAATTCTTAAGAATTGGCAGTTGGACACGTTTAAAGACGTTAAGCTTTAAACCAGCACGATTTACGAGTACATAAAATTACGTATGCAAACTTGCAGTTATGAGGGTAGTATGAGAATTTTAGGGTTACTAATTTTGAATAGAACTAGTTTTTTTTAAGAGGTTTACCTCCAAGTATTTAAAAATGTTTCATAACGAGTTACCAAAGACGGCCTGGTCAAAAATATAAAGAGTAGTTTGTAAAAAGAAGCAATGAGTGCAATATAAGCTATAAGTAAACGACTAAATACAAAGCCGACATCTAATTACGCGATAAATATTAATTCAGAGGTATCAAGTACCGATTGGGTACTTACATTGTAATAATCGAAGAAAGCGCTCCGTATCTGGTGCAAGTAAAAACATTGCTTGTATCATATTGCTTACTATAATAATATTGCTTTACTATACAAAATACTTGTGATGGATACACAGCAAATTTGCATCGGGAGGCCCACTGCGAATTAAACTAATGTTTTTTTTTCATCGCAATACGCGCACTTCTATGATATTCCATACTTTACAGATTTTACGGTAAAAAAAAGTCATGGTAGTGCGCGCTGCGCCTAACTAGGCCAAAATGAAGTCTGCTGGATACTCTGACCATATAACTTTGGCTATCTAAATATTTGTTGGTTTATGTGGGCGTCCTGAAAACTTGTTTTGATAAGGGTGTCCCCGAAACGTTCAATCGCAATTGGTCAATTTTTACGCGATTGATACACATTGATACACAAATCGACTGTCTACCACGTGCAATTAAAGCTATTGTCAATATTACTACAATAGAAATTGATGGCAATTGATCAATCACAAATGATCGTTTCAGGGACCCCTTAAAGAGACTGCTACACGGTGTAGATGGTTTATGACCAAACAAACAGCTGTGCCGGTCACCAACCCTGCCGTCATTTAACTAGAAGGCCGTTAAGCCCAGAAAGTGGTTTCCGAGAAAATGGCAAAAAAACGTGGAAATCGTTTCTTAACAACTATGATATTCATGTGATCGTTAGACACATTAGTTCATACTTATTTCTTGGTTAATCTTAAAGAATCCATAACGGCCTACAATATGTTCATGTCTCTGGGACTATTTATATTGTAAAAATGTTTCTTAGACAGGAAGATAGAGAATTTTGAACTATTACTTCCTATTTGAGAAGTAATAGAAATTTGAGGGTTAACGGCTTTCTAGTTGAAAGGACGGCGGAACCAAGGTCACGTCAAGGTCTGTCGGGGACACGGTTGGCGACCGTGTAGCAGGCGCTAAGGTAGGTACTTACGTTCCGGAGACTGGTGGCGGGCGCGGCGCCTGGTTCAGAGAGGTGCGTGGTATCGAGTCCCAGGAAGCCAGCCAGAGAGCGCCGGTTCTCTCCCGAGCCACCGGGGCTGTTATCCTGTATCATAAAAAAATGTTTAGGAAAATAGATATAACACGTGGGTTTTGCAAGATGCGGGAAGGTAGAAGCGACAACAAAATTAAGATAGGCGAGTAAAATAATAAAAAGTACACGTGGATAGACGGGTAGTAAGCAAGTTACAAAGTCCAAGAAATTAAACGAAACCCGATAAAAAATAAAAAGTGCACGTGGATAATGTTACAAGTTTTAAACTCCCAAGAAATAAAAAGATATGGAAATAAAAGGAAAAAAAACTTCGATAAATACCGCGTAGATTTGCCACGTATATTGTCGGTTAGAACCAACGTAACCGAATTTTTTATGAGAAAAAGGGTAGTTTAACATACGCACATTTTCAAATCGTGAAGGGTATGTTCTTCGCGCGAGAGTAGGTCGTAATTTCAAAAATACTGAACTTTATTTTGACTAGCTCAGCGTGTATACTACGAGAAGTATTGCTGGTCGAGCAAACATGATCAGAAAATAAATTTATACTAAGCAATCCGGCTAAACAAAACGCGAAATTATTAAAGCGGTACAGGTCAAATATTTTTAGAAACGTTCGATATTTTAAATTCACCGAGAACAAAATGAAATAAATGTCAAATATACAAAGTAAAAAGAAACAACATGGTTCTCACCTGATGTAGAAGCGGCATATGTGCCGCTAAAAAGTTTTCCAAGTTCCGAAATAGTCTAGAGCACGTCGAACAGAGTTCCGAGCTGGGATCTTTGCGCGGCGGCGGCGCACTCACGACTAACCGGTACAGCGCGCGCTTCGAAGCACGAAGCCGCACCCATCCCACCTCTGCCCCTACCACCCACTCTACGACACAAACCACGCCCACATTTACAACTTTTTTTACACATTTCGATGCTAAAAAATCTAAATTAAATTAAAAATTGCTTTACAAATTATATTTCTTATTTTCCTTTGTTTACGAATCTGAAATTAGTTTTGTAAATCATGTTTTTACGTTTTGAATTCAGAACGCTTTTGCGCGCGCAAGATGGCGGCGGTACGCACGTGGTTTGCGTCATCATGCGCAAGCTGGTAAAGTCAAGTGTATTTTCAATTAAGTATTTACGGGAGTTTATTTTTAAAACAATTCGCAAACAGTTGCTCCATGTAAAATACTGGTATTCAGCTGCATCCGGTTTGACTGGAAGCCAGAGTAGTATATTCTTTGCTGGAGTCCTACCCCAATATAGTTGGGAAAAGGCTAGGCAGATGATGATTTTTAAAACAATACTATGAAAGAAATTAGGTTAATTAATTTTTATTGATATTATAACTAGAACGATTTGGGTTTGTTTCTTTTAATACTTTCATATTTCGTCCAAAATGTACTGTTTTATACCAAATAATGTTTAAAACATACTTTTTGGGGCATAATCAGGAGATTTCGTTAGAATTAAATACAAAAGGAAAATCACTGTGGGAACATAACAAGGAAACAGAAAAATAAATGTTGCCAACAATAAAAACGTAATGCAATTAATAAAACACCATGTATATTCGACTTTCTTTTATTTAACAACAACCTATTCGGGAAAAGAAACCAATATTCTTTGAGATAGACAAAAATGTATTTTGCGTTCTACAATAATAAGTGGTTAACAACTTCCTGCGCTTATCTCAATATATTTGGTATTGGCGGAGCATTTATTTTTAGACCATATATATCTCTCTTTCTAGCCACATCATCTTTCACACTATCCATTTACAGCTTCCTTGGCATTTCCATTCTTGTAACCCACAATCAATAGTTTAATAGTTATATAGTCAATATTGAGTTTGCCATGTCAATAGAGTAAATAATAATAGTCACTGAAATACACTACTTCAGTATTTATTTGAAACACCTTAAGCACATAATATTTCTTTACAAATATTCTGAGTTACATACATTTATAAATTCCAAAACTCTCATGCAGGGCACAGATCGTTGAAACAAATTCGCCTAGTTGTTGTGTAATATTTCATGTTATGTTTCACCAATCTGTACCCAGCTTGCACATAAAGTACACATTAGTTCCATTTTTTCTTTCGGACCGTTATGACCTCGAAATCGCCTCATGGAAAGCGACGGATGACGGTGACCAAGGTCTTTGATGGAACGAGCGAACCCAGAAGATGCCTTTTCAACAGAAACCTCTCCAAAAAATGCTGTAATGAAGGTGCAAGGGAATATTGCCAAAAGCACCCTTGGCAATCAGCTTGATGATCGCAGTATGTTCTTCACATAATAAGCATATTTTTATTAATGACAAATAAAGATTCACAATGAGTTGCCAAATCTTTAAAGCGCCTGTAACACGGTCGCCAACCGCGTCCCCGACAGAGGTGACCTTGGTCTTTTACAACCGTGTAGATGGTGGTTTGCGACCAAACTTTGAAACAGCTCTGCCGGTCACTATCCACGGTCACCTCTGTCGAGGACGCGGTTGGCGACCGTGTAACAGGCGCTTTACCTTCTACCACATGTATATTTTTTTTTTATCGTAGGCAAAGTATGTAATGACTTAGCACAGAAATCCTAGTATTGGTTAAATATTGACACAGAGTACTAATTCACAATATTTTTTTTAAGTCATATTGTTAACATAGAGTATTGCCGATGTATGCGGCCTATTTAAGTTTGTCACACAGCTACTGATAATTTAGACATGGAATCACATAAAATATTTATCTTTAGACGTTACTATGCCTCGGAATTGAGGCAATAAATGCAGAAAATATTTTTTATTGATATTATTGCTTACGATATTTCTCACGTACATGTTCCTTGTCTGTCTGACTACTTTCGGCCTCGAATCGAGTCCTTCTTCGAGGTAAAGAAACTAATTGGATAATCTCGAAACATGCACGTAAGCAAATCCATAAACAATAGATTACGTGGACAGTTAATTTACTTGCTAAAGATGGATACAGTCGATGCAAATCACGAGCGCACGTCATGTGACTTTTATGTCATTCACATAAGGTTTAAATTGCAATAATAGACGCACGCTTGTGAAATGAAAAACCTATACACAGTGTATGCACTATGTGCGCGACAATCATTATAGATAACACTGAATAACGTAATCACGTTACGGCAGTCATGTACTATTCAAATGGACTTATATTGCGTAATAAATGCCACGAGATAAGTCTATACTGTAATGTTTAACGGAACTCTGTGCTAACTAGCCGCTCTCAAAACATTGGATCAGTTACACGAGAAAAGTTTCTCGTCTCAAACAGGCAATTATTTTAAGGACTCGCATGCCGTAAGACGAAAATCGACTCGTTTGTTTAAATTTTCAAAAATAGAATTGCGCGTTGTCAAATAAAGCCTGATTTTCATGGCGTGATTTAATTAACAGTGATATGCAATAGTGGATGCTTACAGACCGTTCATTATAACTTGACCCTTGCCGTCATGTTGGCACCATTGCTTGCCGGTATGTAACAACGCGTAAAAGCAATGGTGCCAACATGACGGCAAGGGACAATTTATAGTGAACAGTCTGTAAAGTTTATTGTATGCCACACACAAAAAAAGTTGCATTGTGTGATCAGGCTTTATATTTCAGGAAAATCGAATCTCGTATGACACAATCGTATTCAAGTTTTTGTTTTTCGAGTGTGATACTCGCCTGGCCAGTCTTGCTTGAATCAAATATCTTGCATTCTTGTCATTCTCTATCAGCGCTCAAGAAACTCTCCCCATATAAAGTCTCCTCAACTCTACTGTTGCTGATTCAACTGCTTCATTCTCTGCACCCTTCGCTTAGCAGATTTGGAGGTCACATATGACCAGACGATCTGTTAGTCCTGCAGGCCGAACAGCGGCGCGATGAGAGTGCCGGGCGAGTGCGGCAGGCCGGCGCGCGGTCGCGGAAGCGGGCCGCGCTCGTCGCTGTACATGTAGGGCAGACGCAGCACCCAGTAGGCAGAGGCCGATAACTTGATGGGCGGCGAGCCTACTGGCTGAGGAATGAAGATCGGTCCTCCTGCTATTGGTTGTACCTGGATAGAAAGAAAGAATAACATTTATTTGGCAACAGTTCGTGATCACAAAATACAAATAAAAAAACGTGTCCGGTTGCAGGACTCGCGTAAGGAACTGTGTATATAATAGAAAGGGACAGAGAGAGAGAGGGAGAAAGTCGTGTGGAAGGGCATAACGCTTTTTCCTTACGTGACGATTTCTACCAGTCAACTCCCACCGCAAGCCCCGTTACGGAACTTCGTTCCAAAAAAGTGAATGTTTTAACATGACACGAAACGTGTGAATTGATGTTCGGAAGTTAGTATTGGGTTTAGAAAAGTGAGCGAAGTTTTGGATGTTTTAAAATCCAATGAATTATTTTAGAGAATGCGTTCCTGACACCTGTCAGTTATATGCAGTCCTTTAACAGTTATTTTACATCTGACAGCAACCTTAAGGCAACGACAATAAAGATCACTGTGATGCACTGTGTGTTGAAAGATACCTATGAAAGGACTGCAAACGCTGAGTACAAAAGAATGCGTATTATACGAATTTAAATCTTAATCGTGTCCAATCGACAGGTATCAGGAATGCATTCTCTCGGTGGCCGGAATATTTTCTTATACCTTTAGACTTCGTATTTTACCATTTTCAATATTAGGTGCGGTCAAGGAGCGAAAATTTTAAGCAATTTTCAAACACTTTCTATTCCCACAAGTGGTCTCATGTCACCTTTTCGAACTGTCATTTTTATTCAAAATATTGACATTGTGTATTAGGAAAAATAATTAGGTGCAAGTAAAAATTTAACTTGAGGTGCTTAACATTTTCATTCCTTGACTGTACACCAAAATATACAAGTGATGTTTTAGGATTGTTAGCATACATACGCACGGGCACTTTTTATCACGACGTTTTTTTACCGCGCTCTGGATTTTTAATGCTCGGCTTAGCGCTGAGAGTTGAAAATCCAATGATGTGCTTTTTAACGCGTTAGGCATGCGCTCTGCGCGTTTATATTATACTCAACGCTCGGCTCAACGCAGAGTCTTGAGCAAGCGTGGTGATCAATGCTTGTGCTTCTCTGTATGAGAGGCCTTTGCCCTGCAGTGGGACAGTAATAGGCTGGTATTATTATTAGATATTTGTACCTTAGGGTCCATGGTGACGTGCACGGGCGCCTTTGGCGTGACGACGTGCACGCGCATGAGCTGCGCGGCGCGAGGCGCGGGCGAGGCGCGGCACAGGCACGCGCAGTACAGTGGCATGTCACTGGCGGCCAGGCGGCCTCCTAAGGCGCCCGCTTCACGACCGCAGCCTCCTCCTCCGCCGTTTACTACTGTGTCTGGGGACGACATCATGAATCTGGAAATGAAATACAGCAATTACGTTAGTGTACAGTTCAATGGATTATTTTTTGTCGATAAGGGAACATTATTATCAGTATGTGATCAAATCTATGGCGAGCCGCCAGGAGACATGGAATACAACACGTAAATAGTCAGGTTCAGACCGACGCCAGCCTCACGCGTTTGTACGCGTAAAGTATGAAAAAACGTAACACGCGCCCACACCGACTCGAACGTGTGTCTCAAGTGAATTCAAGATGACATATGAATTCAAGATGGCAGACTTAACAATTTCTAAATAGATCCTTAACCGTGTCTAGTGTTGCTATGCCAAAAATAAAGTTACAATCATAAACCATGTTTGTCTATGGTTTAAAACAAAACTAAAGTCGACCTCGTAATTGATTTACCACCGGATGAACTTCACTTGAACGTCATAAAACGACAAGGGCGTTTTGTGTATATGATAGTTAGATAATTTTTACCCTGTGTGAAGTTTCAAATAGACTTTCTCATGTCGTAATTACAGACACAATTAAGAAACAATTGACTTTGAACCTATGGGGTTCAAACGACACGCAAAGACCTGAGAATTGTTTTCAAAAGTGGTAGCTGTGGTGGCTGTTTGTCTCTGCATCACCCAAAAGTTGACTGGTAGAAAACGCTTATGGCATTAAGTCCTCCTCTATACATTACTGTGCTTGAAATATTAAATATATATAAATAGTATAAAACAAAGTCACTTTCCGTGTCTGTCTTTGTGACCACTTAGTTCTTCTAAACTACACAATGGATTTTTATGCTATTTTAACTATTATTTAGATTATGTGTATGATACATTCATATTTAATTTAGGTACAATAATCTCGATGATCTGACATGAAGCCACATCTGTACATTGCATCCGTGCGAAGCAGAGGCGGGTCGCTAGTCAATAATAAATAAATAAACACGTATTAACGCTTTGAAGGACACTATACGGCTATAGCAGTAATAACAATAAAACTGCTGTTGTGTCTCGTTAGTGACCTTCAAAACGTTAATCAAAGAGCGGCCATAAAAACGCTACTTGTGTTTTATGTCCACCTATTTTTGATGGTCTTTTGAAACAGTATCTGACCTGTGTCCGCGTGGACACTCGTACTCGAAGCCGATGAATATCTTGACGGTGAGGTGGTGGTGCGGCGCGATCTTGCCGCGCCCGCGCGACGGGCCCGACACGCGCCAGCCGCTCATCGACTCCAGGCTGAAACATTGTATAAGAACACAGCGTTATATAAGACCATAATGACCAATGACTTTTTTTTTCAGGGATCAGTTAGCTAGGAAATGCCGGCGCCATTACATTTTTAAATATTGACCTAAAAATTTACGTGTAAAAGTGTCTTAAAAATCTACTCACAGAAATAAATATAATTTCATTTCATATATTGCGGTTAAATATCCTATCGACACTTTTGTATTAAATACAATCGGTTTTGGTTACACTTTGCTAGTTTTCTTATCTTGTGCTAGATAATAATAAATTACACATATTATCATATCGTAAAACCAGGCGAAGTAGAGGCAAGCCGCATTTACTGTTGTATATATTTGGGTAACAAATCTTGATCTTTGAACACCTATCGACACTTCTAAGGGAAAAGTTGCATTATCCTTTAGTTCGGATTAATCCGTGGCGCACAAAAAGATTGTCAGAGATTTGTTTGTCGTGAGGAACACTTTTCCTGTTGATAATTTTGGAGAATGTAACAGCAAGGATTATTTGTCATCTATGTTTAAAATACCACAAGGCTCTTTTGACACTCGACTGACGTCGGCAGGGTGTTGCTGTTGGTAAACATTGAGACGATACTCTTGTAAAATATATTGAAAAAGCAAGATGGCGGAGTTATTTTCGATTTTGGCCACGCGCCAATAGATCCTTGTACTTACCGCACTGCGCAGTCCCAGGGCAGCAGATAGTTGGTGTGGGGCAGGAAGCCAGGCTGCAGGTGTTCGGGCAGGCCCAGTGAGTGTGAGTAAAGCGACGAGGCGCCGAGGCACACCACGGACCAGCTGCTAAAGGCTGGCAGGAGGCCTACAGGGCTGCCCGTGTGAAGCATGCCTGGGAGGTACTCTGTTGTTGATGGCTGACGACTCATCACTTTCTCTGGAAATGCAGTAATTAAACATGTTAACGTGTCTTTGTTTAAATTAATTAAAAGTACGCACAACTAAAAAGCGCTCCACGCTTTTGAGTTAAGCATTGGATATAAAAGAAGTGACAAGCTGCAAAGGTACTTATATCTTAACTAATACAAGTCAATTTAATTATTTTATTATATTTAGTGCGTAATAAAAGCGTATTTTTTAGTTATTTTAAACTACATATTTTTATTTTTTACTTTTTAGTCTAGTATTATTCTTCATTTAGTTAATAAGTCTAAAGTCAACAAAGTTATGACTTGACAAGTTTAACACTAAAGAGTTCCGCTATCCATCTCCTGGCTCTATTATCCAGACCCTCAACACCAAGTACAATTTATTGGTCACAAAACGAATTATATGACCCGAAACTCGACAGGTTTACTAATAGCCACTGAAGAGTTCCATTATCCACCTCTTCAGACCCTCGACACCAAGTGCAATATATTGAACTCATCAAAACGAATCATATAAGCCCAAACTCGAGGGGTTTACTAGTAGCCACTGAAGAGTTCCATTACCACCTCCTAACTCCATCATCAGACCCTCGTTACCAAGCCCAATCTATTGGACTCGTCAAAACGAATCATATGAGCCCAAGCTCGAGGGGTTTACTAGTAGCCACTGAAGAGTTCCATTATCCACCTCCTGGCTCCATCATCAGATCAGCTCCGAGATACCAAATTATAGTATTGTCTTCCGAACTACATATACATACACAGTTTCATTTCGATACGACAATTATAAGTAGGTTAAAATTGACTTCCAAGATTTTCTTACATTGCTAGTTAGTTACAAGGGAAGCTAATAAAAGCGTGTTAATAAATGTTTATGGCAGTGCCATGCAATGTAACGCATGCTAAACATTGTGCTTATGGGTGCGTGCAATGGTACCGGATGTGGGGGTTATTTAAAGTTAATTTATAACATTTAAAACCTGTTTTAGAGAAAAAAAAAATAGTTGGAACTTTGACCTTTAACATCTCCATATAACCTGAATGTTTCCAGGTATGGTTCAGTACAAAAAAAAAATATCACCATTGTGATATTTTTTTTACGAACCCGAGAGTCACTTGTACTCCCCGTCATTACGGGGAGTACAAGTGACTCTCGGGTTCGTTAATCTTTTTTTACACCCGTTATAGCCACTTGGATTTAATACTATCATAGTTAGAAAGTTTCAAATAAAACAACCTGCAATATAAATGAAATACTCCAAATAAAAATATATATATATATACAAGTCTGAAAATCAAGAGCCCACTTTAATTATATCAAGAGAAACACCGTCAGAAATAAACAAACAATACATAGATGAAGTAGAGGTTTCGAAGAGAATTGCTAAATTGAAGACAGAAAAAAACCCACGACCAGTTAAAATAACCAAAAAAAGCCATGAAACTAAGATGTCTCTATCTAGCGAGACCTCTGACACCGCTCTTTAGCTTGTTACACTAAATGTTACACTAAAACAATGGACCGAATCAGATATAATGTTACCTATACTAATGTTATAATTTGTCAGTTTGTATGTAGGGGGTAATCTCTGGAACTACCAGTCGGATTTGAAAAATTCTTTTTGCATTTGATAGCCCAATTCTTGAGGAAGGTTATAGGTTATTTGACATGACGCTATGACCCTTAGGAGCCGAGCAAAAGGAAAAAAGTCAGAAAGAACACTAAGCGAAAACGAAGTAATAGCGCGAGCGGGCGACGCGATATGATGGGATGGGTCGGGGGGGACAAGCAATTTCATGCGGACAAAGTCGCGGGCAGAAGCTAGTACCGTATAAAAATGGAGATCCAAATAATAAAATTAACTAGCTTCTGCCCACAACTTCGCCCGCGTGAAATTATTGCCCGCCTACAAGGCTTTTTTAAGTTATTTTTAATTAATTAATTAATTTTCATTTTATCATAGTAAATCTTACCTGAAACAGTCTCCCCCCTCACGGGCACGACATATCCTCTATCGCTGGCATGTGACTTGTCATCATCATCGTCATCGTCTCGCGCCGAGCCCGGCGACAACGCGTCCGGCGCCGACCAGTGGTTGTCGGACGACGGCGTGCCGACCGAGCCCGCCGGTGAGCTGCGCGCTACTGAGCTCGACAGTGCTTCTTCTAGGGAAGCTTTCAGGGCGGCAGCTCTGAGAGGAGGAAATATGGCTATAAATTTCGTTATTTACTTGCCAAAATCGGTTACAGAACTTAGCGATGGAAACTTCAAAACCCACATCAAACGTGTCCTTATCGAAAAAGCATATTATAAGATTAAAGACAAGAAAGTTTCCTTTTCAATAATTCCTTCTAGAGATGTGGCCTCTCTGGTACCTCATCTACGGCATAACTTTGTAAATGTCTATTATCTGCTCCCAAATAACGATGTTTATTTTTATTTACATTAAGTACCTATACAACGTGGATCTGGACGTACGACATTAAATTAAAACGAGCACATTACTAGTCCATCAAAACATTTTAAAACACAATGATTAGTAGTTAATGGACAATTAAAAAAATTGCAGTTTTCAAACAAAATATATAGCAGAAACTGCATAAAAAGTAAACACGCTTTAACTACGAAAAGTTACTGACCAACGGTGCGGTGCGGGGTGCGGGGCGCGGCGGCGGCAATGTTTATCTATTATTACGGACTCAGATCTACATCATGTTAAAAATAAGAAAATGAAAAATAATTTCCTGTGGCTAAAGTATTCATTAGATTTGATTGATTTTTTGTATACGGGTAAAGAACATAATTCTCTTTACGTGGTTTAAAGGAATGTCAATCGTCCTATTCCACCTTGTATACCTACAATTCTAATTTCAACTATTTATTTTGGCTTTTGTGGGCAGGATATTAATTCAGATTTGTTACAGTTGTGATGGCAATCATGTCATTTGGTTTAAATAGATTTTTTAAATTTTATTTTGTGAATGTGAGAACGTCGTAGGCTTAATAGACTGTAGATTTGTAGACCTTTTTCTATTTTGTTAAGTACCTGGTCCTTGATGACAGGCCTACACTGTCCTCCCATGCCTATTAACTATATTTTGTTTGTTATCCATTACGCCACATGGTCTGGAGGGTGCAGTTGGCTCTGCGTAGAGTGTATTAAGTTAGCTCACTTGTATGTGGGTGTCGACGGCTGGAACACTGGCAGCTCTACAGTCTGCAGGGTGGGGCACACGCCGCACTCCTCAGCCGCCTGCGTGTAGAACGTCAAATTGGCTCTACGCAGAGTGTAGGGGTCCTCTCGGGAACACTTGCAGCGCCCACAGTTGCACGCTGATATGTAGCGCACGCCTGATGAGTGTTCCTTGTTGCCGTCACTGAAGCAATTAATAGGAAACGTGGTTAAGTCGCATTAATAGCGAAAAACGTTCCGATTTCTCAAGCATGTTTACGGCAGTACGTAATTTTTACAGATTAAATAAGCAGTGCAGTTCTGTGCGTAAGTATACAACAAATTTTTAAATTTTTGTGTGTATCTTGCGATATCTTCGTCAATAAATTGTGAACCCATTTGAGTAATATTTTTTTAGCTGAATTCGTGTTCTCTGTACAACAAGCTACAGTACTGACTGGTCGGGCTCGATGCACACGTGGCCGGTGAGCGACAGCGCCTCGCACAGGCTGCGCGAGCGCCACAGCGCGACGCACGCAGCGCGCAGGCGCGAGCGAGCCCCGCGGGCCAGCGGACCGCGGGCCATGCTTTCCAACACGCCTAAGGCTAAGCTCACCTGGAAGAATCATATAAGCACTTATGCATCCAAAAATGTTAAAAAAAAATAAGCATAAGAGAATTACGAATTTTAACTTCTCTCGACTAAAAATCAAGTTGGGCCCAACTTTTTTCGAAGAAAAGCCACTCAAGATATTTTGAATGGCCGAGTCTATTTGAAACATGCGTTTCGTATTCGAACCGGGTAAGAATCGTCAAATGTTACGTAATAATTAAAATTAGTAATCAAATAAAATGATGAAAATGACCAACTTATTATTTCTTGACAAATTAATAGAAACGATTGCATTAAAAAACATCATACCATTATGTTAAACTATGAGGAGCTCGTGGCCAAGTAATAACAGCCGCATGGATCGATCCATCAGGTTAAGCTACGCTTGCCGGGGTTGGTCCGTGGATGGGTGACCATCTTACATACCGAGACTCCTCCGTGCCTCGGAAAGCACGTTAAGCCGTTGGTCCCGGCTGTCATTGGTGGATCTTTTGACAGTCGTTACTGGTCGTTAGAATCCCGAAAGTTTGACAACCAGTCTTACCAAGGAGTATCGTATTACCCAGTTACTGGGTTGTGGAGGTCAGATAGGCAATCACTCCGTGTAAAATACTGGTATTCAACTGTACCCGGATAGACTGGAAGCTGACCCCAATATAGTTGGGAAAAGGCTAGGCAGATGATACCATTATGTTAAACAGATTGTTTCGCGCGACTTGTGAAATTCGAAAGATAGTTTGTCTTTCGAATCACGATGCACGATGTGTCAATGTTTATTTCGGTCTAATTCGAGATTATGATTTCGAGTTTCAAAATTTTAAAATCGAAAATGATTCGAACCGCTAAATACAAAAGAAACAAGTAATGTCCACCACAAGCACATATTTAAAATAAAAGAGAAATGATGACGTAAATATTACCATCAAAATTAGGATTTTTGTCTAATGCGAAGCCAGATTTGAACAGAAAATTATAGGACAAAATCTTATTGCATAAAACAATATAATTTTACGAAACATATAATTAACACTGCGGGACGTAGACGAGACACAATAGAAGTTTTATTGATAATAATTCTATAGCCGTATAGTGTCCTTCAAAGCGTTAACAACTGACCTTATGTGCATGATGTTGGCTCGAATAATGTGCGGGTAGGCCCTCCGCGTATGATGCCTGCGCTATAGGCAGCACCTGCAAGGAAAATTATTACATGTTCTTATAGCTAGAAGTCTGGACTTATCTCTAGGGAGGGTTGCGCACAGTATCGTTTACACTGTAGTGTATACAGGATAAGTTTAAAAGAAGTGCGGATATTTCAGGAGGTAATCAGGTGCATGAAACTGGACAACTTTCCCCAAGGAACATAGGTCGAAATCTTAAAACTGAAAATCGACTTTTCATACAAACTTGAGTCACGTGACCAGTCACTTTGTATGAAAAGTCGATTTTCAATGACACATTTCAAGGCGGACTTAATGCTTTAGGCATTCTCTACCAGTCTCATATAGTCATATAGTAGTTAGTCTCATATTGTCAGTGCTTCAGCGCCATCACAGTGAAATCACGTGAAAGCTTTATTGGTCAGAGCAACTAGTGTTGTAGGTAAGTACTATACTGGTGATTTTTTTTACCATCTCGAAATTTTTACAGGGTGACCCATGAATATGAACAACTTTCACTACGGGATCAACTCTGAAATCACGAAAAAAAATCTACTGTTTAATAGAAAAGTTCAAACCTACTTGACCAAAACGTATGAAACAGCAGATTTTTTTTTCGTGATCTCATAGTTGGTCCCATAGTGAAAGTTGTTCATATTCATGGGTAGAACACCCTGTAAAAATTTCGAGACGGTAAAAAAAATCATACAGTATAATTGCTAAAAAATGCTGGTAGACGAAGTGTTATTAAACATTTTGCAACCGAATAATGAATTACTAAGTGACGACAGTTCTTCAGATAGTGTTGTATTGGTAAGTTTAATTTTATGTACTTATTTTTAATTTGATTTTTCGACAAGTTTATATGAAGATAATTAATTTAATACGAAATGCTCGTGGATACTCCTCACCAACAGAAGGACGAACATGCCCATCTCCTGAGTATTGATATTGTCATTCTACAAGGCTATGTTTACGTAGTTAATTGATTAAAGACTGATTTAAATTTGTAAGTTTAATTATAATAAAACATTGATTATATTTCCGACTTTTGTTTTTGTTAATAAATAAATAATAAATGCATCGATACTAGGTATTCCCAAGACTGTTCCAACTTATACTTAAAGTGACTTGGCGCTGGAAGTAAGTCAAAGGTAGCAAATCTTGGCGGTTAAAGGGTTAAGGACATAAGGGGATTATGGGTTTGTATTAATGTAACAGAGCATATAGAATTTTAAAACACATATTTTTAAAATTATATATGCTCTGTTTGGCCATACCAATTGCTCCAAACCCCTGTACGATAGCATTTCGCCTTAACACAATATGTATCGTTTTATACGTAAGTAAGTAGTTTATACCAATGCGCATTGTTTTATGTACTTATTTTAATTAATCAATGAATAAACCACATTCAATCGTTTTCGTTGTCTCATTCTAAAGACCTTTAGAACATTACAACACGAAGGCTGTTTCGTCGAGAGGTGAGAATGTCCATGTGAGACTCGTACTCGAGAATAGCCAGGCGATTTATACCCTCATGCGTTTAAAACTACTTAAAAACCACATAAGTACCGCCTTAGTACAGTTTTTTTTTTACTTCTGCATAAAACATTAATAAAACAATCTATACAAAGAAATAAAATTAAAGTGTCTGTTTGCAATGTCAAAATAATAGCTTTTTACTAATGCTTATGAAAGTATACACGGTACTTATAACAAAAAAAACTGTTTTTAAAATTTTTGTCTGTCTGTCTGTTTGTTCCGGCTAATCTCTAAAACAACTGGACCGATTTTGACAGGAGTTTCACTGGCAGATAGCTATCTGCCAGTGAAACTCCTGTCAAAATATTATAGGGAGTAATTTAGCCTACTTTTATTTTAGAAAAAAAAATAGGGTTCCACGCAAAAATATCCATGAAATTGTGAAGAAAATCCGATGCAAATAGAGAAGTATTGACATCCACGCGGGCGAAGCCGCGGACAACAGCTAGTAAATAATAATAAGTGCGATAAATCTCCTGGCTGGTTAAACGAGGTTTTATTTGGTCGAGTGTTTCGCCCATTTAATATAATTTCCGGTGTACTTACCTTGGCGCATCTCGCCTGTGAGAAGCGCACGTCGGTAGCGAGCGCGTCGTATAGGGCTCCGGAGGGCGAGTCGTCATCTGCGCGGGGTTGGGGCTCCAGGTACACGGGGGCTAGCGCCTGGGCTGCCGAGCGCCACGATGACGCGCTTGGTAACTGAGGATACAGACATGTTAGAGTTAAACATTCTACCTACAGTAAATATACTGTTGTTGTTGTATTGTTTTATCTTCTTAGGCGGCGATTCAATAATTGGACGGGAAATTGAGAATGAAATTTCAAGGACGCATCACTTTTAGGCACATTTCGTTACATGAGAGAGAAGAAAGATATAACTCTCTCTGTCTCTCACACTAAATCTCTCTTATTCTTTATTTTTGAAGAAATTTCACTTCTATCCCGTGTAATTGTTGCTACATGCGCAATTTTTTGTTTGTAAAGTATACATATATCTATAGGCCATTGTATTTTTATTATATTCAATCTGTTGTTAACTCTCGTGTCATCAACTAATATTGTTGTTATTTAATCAAGAAACCACAAGAGCTTCTATATGTTCGATTGATATCCATCGACGGTAATCTTATTAATTGCAAGGAATATTTAAAGAAAATATACAGGGTGTAAGGGGCAGCCCTCCGCAAACGAATAGGGTGCATTCAGCTCTTTATTTTTAATCATATTCCACCGAAAATATTCTCAGGAAAATTTACATTATTTTTATCGAATTTTCAGTTACTATTCCTTTATTTCAATGTAAAATTACATTATCTGTACGTAGCACTCCACTTGCACTGGATGTTGAAATACTTGGCGGCCGAAGGCTCGCTGCGCTGGCGTTCACTACGCGCGTTTTGCCACGGTAACGATACATTGCGTGTGAGGTAATAAAACAAATCAGATTTATGGGATTCCCATAACGTTGCTAAAATAATTTCATGTACCGATCATCTTAGTAAGATATACTGAATTCACCCCAACAGTCTGCGGAGGCCAGTCCCTTACACCCTGTATATCAGTAACATCGATAAATGGCGCTGTGCCAAACGCACATCTTTTCAGGTAGAAAATCAGGTTTTAAAAACCCAGGGTGACAAAGTACTCACCTCAAAGAACGACGTACTCATCGCATACTTCCCGACGTTATCATCGAAGCCCTCTCCGAAGGCCATATCCACGTGCGTCTGTAGGAACTGCCTAAAGTAGATACATAGAATATACTTTATTGTACACCAAAATTGTAGCGAGCAGTATTACAATTTTGTTGATCTATACTAAGCAATATTGCGCAATGGGGAAGGTCGAGCAAAGCTAATTGTAGATGGCGTAATCATAGCTAGGTCCCTACGGCCTACAATAAATTGGACATTTCGTTCATTCATTCGATTTCGTGTTCATTCATGAGTTTGGTTTCATTTCACTATTTCTTTATTTTCGGCGATTTCAATATTTTTAATCAAGTATTTGATATAGAAAGTGATAGAATTTAAAACCTTAACTTCAAAATGTTACTGACCCACTGTTTATTTTTTTCAAAATCGCTACGAATAGCTTTAAGCCACCATCTTCTAATTTTAGACTCTCTCGAAAAATGGTGGACTCCAATTTCGAAATATTTAGGAACACAACAACGCGTCATTTTTGCAAAAATAAAATAAAACCACCTCACGCCTTGTATTTTTAGCTTGTGTTGGGAACTAGCTACGACAGCGCCATTTTGACAGTTGCCTTCCCCATTGTTTGTTATTCTGAAGAAATAAAATAAAATAAAAATAGTGGGTATTTTTAAATCAACTAGAGATACTTCACAGATTAATAAATATATAATCTCGTTATTTGCTAGAAAGGGTTATTACATGGCGGTCGAATGTGTAAAATCTGCCTAGCCTTTTCCCAACTATGTTGGGGTCAGCTCCCAGTCTATCCAGATACAGTTGAATACCAGTATTTTACAGGGAGCGACTGCCTATCTGACCTCCACAACCCAGTAACTGGGTAATACGATACTCCTTGGTAAGACTGGTTATCAAACTTTCGGGTTTCTGACGACCAGTAACGACTGTCAAAAGATCCACCAATGACAGCCGGGACCAACCGCTTAACGAGCTTTCCGAGGCAGGGAGGAGTCTCGGTATGTAAAGATGGCCACCCATCCACGGACCAACCCCGGCAAGCGTAGCTTAACCTGATGGATCGAACCGTGCGGCTAGTATTACTTAGCCACGAGCTCCATCATGATTTAATAAAACTAAAAGAAGGTACAATGGCGGTTTTATCAGTTAACTTACCGGAAGGACGGCCGCTGCGTTGTGACGTCAGGCACGGCCGTGCAGCGCGCCACTAGGCCGCGAACTAACGCGCTTACTTCTCGTGCGCCTGAGCTTTCCTCTTCGCCACTCATGTGCACGAATTCTTCGTTCTTTGGTATCGCGAAGAGGGATTTTGCGCTGAAAATTTAAAAATGTGTTATCATGAGGTTTGTTACTGTGTGTGTTGGTGGAACAGCAACTAGACAGGGATGGTAACTTGCAGTACATCTAGATGTCCGATGGTAGAAGGGGGCTGGTGGAATGAGGTCGTGGAGTTCTTGAGCACGCTCACCGAAGTACAATCTGTAGAAGACATAAGCAGGCAACCTTGCGGCGATGAGCCAAGCTGTGAAGCTTGGCATCCACCAGTCTTACGTCGCCAATGAGCCTCTTAGCTCTGCGTTCCACCGAGTCAAGCGCGGCAAGTTGGTATTGATTTTCATACAACTTAGCGCCCGTCCACGTGTTGTCGTTGTGGTGTGGTCGTGGTACATGTGGTCGGGCCCGTATAGTGTGCTGTCGCGCGCGCTCAGTTTCGAAATCTCTTTCTAATCTCGACCAATAAATTTGAGCTCTCAAACGAGATTTCAAGATTGAGTATTTGTGCCCACATGATTGTAACTATATCGAAAAGACTCGAGGGCTCACGAGATCGAGATTGCATTCCCAAAATAGCAGTAGTCGCGTAAGTAGCCTAATACAGTAATAATTAGTTAAGCTATCCATCAAGTTAAGCTGTCCATCATTAAAAAGAAACTTAACTTTGTCTTATATTTTTGTAATAATCAAAGAAAAACAACATTTTATTCACTAGATCGTCGATTGTAAATCGACGAACCATTCAACAGATTAAAATCATTTAAAAAATATAAGTAAAACATCTCACCAAACATTAGTAATAATCCTAGCCTTCCTCAGTATAAAGTACAGCTGGTCTTCAACTGCATGTTCCAATCTCTTCAACGCAGCGGGAACCTTCCGCACAGGGTTGGGGGCGCGGCGGAAGTGGAACAGCAGGCGGGGGCAGCAGGAGCGGCCGTGGGACTCCCATGCGCCAGTAGCTTTGATGTTCGCGAGGGCTTGTGTACTACGCGCTATTTGTTCTGTTCTGAATGTGATAGGAATTTATTTTATAAGTTGGAATGGAAGCTAATGTTTAGTTTAGGCCCTGTATTAGCTTTCACGTTTTGTGTGAATTTATGGAAATCAATATGGAGTTTCAATGTATGGCACAAAAAAAGGGTGATAAAGTTTTGCCTAGCAAGATTGAAATACAAAGCATGACCAATGTAGCACACTGATCCTCCTAGGCAAGTAAATGAAGCTAAGGAAAATTCTTCATTATTGATTATTAGAGACCAGATTTTCAAATGCATAATTTTATGCAAAATTTATTCAGGTTTCTGTATATTTTACCTAAAATCTATTGATTGGGCTGTTTTCTATAATTTTTATAGTAGAAAAATGTACCACATTATTTTAAGGAAATTATAAGTAAGGATAGACACTGATTAAGAACAAAAATTATAATATCCCACTGAAAATGTAGAACAATTTCTTTTCCTGATTATTTGTTCTGATTTGTTTAAAAAAAAAACATTTTATAGTAAGTATTTATTTAAATTGAAGTTTTATATTTGCATGCATATTTCAACCATTTTAAGTTGCACATCATCCAGTCTCTATTGATTACCATGGTAAATAAGCTTCGGAAGGAGATGATATTGGCAGCAACAGACCACCAAATATTTAACTCTCAGCTATTTTTCATAACAAATATTTTTCAACTTACCTATAAGCATCAATAGCTTTAAAAAGCTGCAGGTATCCAAGATCAAACACCGGTGTAGGTGAAGACAGCACCACAATATGACACAAGTGGAATAGCAGAGCTATAGCTTTACAGGACTCGGAAGCCAGATCCCCTGAAGCAACCAGCCAATTAGCCGAGTCCGCATCCTTGTCCGTACTTGTAGAGTCATCATCGAGAGTAGCAGCTAGAGTTGTCAATTGTTTTGTGTCTAAGTATGTTATAGCATGGAGATAAAGGATAGAGCGGCGTTCGTCCCAGTGGCACTCTATGCCATTCTGTAAAAAAATTTTGATGGATGGAGTAGGCATATACATGTTAATAACTGTTCTAATTAGTAGTGTTATTTATGTTTCCTATTTTTATGTTACAAGAGAACTAAATTACAATCTATCGTCAACCTACAAATATCAATACAAATACATTTTAATATTTTCTGTTGCCAGTGAGCATACTGTGTAAGATGTTGTCCGCTTTTAGATCCAAGTTTAGCACTGGACGTTTGTAGGCTGCTGATGATGGTGTAGGAAATCATTTAACTTCTTGTAATAGGGTCAAACTCACCTCTTTAGATTGTACAGTAGGCAGAAGTGGGGTTGTTTTGTTTGGGTACCGATATGGCGACTTGCCTATTACACCCACCACCACAATACGTTCCTTCTTCGAGAATTCAGGGATGTCGTTTATTGAAAACACGTTCATTTTGCTAGTCTCATTACTATTCACAATTACAAGAAAACGCTTTTGCAATATTTACAAAAATTATTTTTTTTGATGATTTGACGTTTGTGACGTTTCACGATGTTTTCTTTTTTTTCTTCTTTGGGCAGTTTCTCAGGTCTGTTAAACACAATATGCAAACAAAATACAGAAGACTTTATTAACCGCTAAGGGAAATTCGAATACCTTCTATGACTACCTTCCACCCTTCCTACCTTCTATGATTATTTCAACTCTCGATGCTCTCAAACACATTATTAAAATAAGAAAAATAAATTACTACGATTCCATTTCTTTAATATTCGCTAAACCTAGCTCTGTAAACGCACTTTATAGGGAAGTTCCTTGGTAATCGAAAAACATTGTGAGATTCTAGAATTTATCACCATAATTCTTAACAAAAATTAGCCTAAAGTCCGTCTCATGAAAAGTCTCGCAGACGCGGCGCTACAGGCATACGATGGAATCATAAATCTTTGTTTATTTATCCAGTCAGGGGCGTACAAGTATTTCCCAGTTCCCAACTCATGGTAGTAGCAGAAACACTGGGGTTATAGTCGGTAGGAGTCCAACATAACCCTTCATTCTCCTAAGTCTAAGACGGAGGGTATCCATGAGGAATTCCCCACGGGAAAAAAATAATAAAAAGGAGGGTTGTTGTAGGAATGTTGCTAACTATACAAGGTGGAACAGGACGATTGACATTTCTTTAAACCACGTAAAGAGAATCATGTTCTTTACCCGTATCACACCCGTATACAAAAAAAACCAATCAAATCCAATGAATACTTTAGCTACAGGGAATTATTTTTCATTTTCTTATTTTTCAACATGATGTAGATCCGAGTCCATAATAACAGGTAAACTATAGTTACTTTACTCTTTGAGGTAAACATTGCCGCCGCTGCGCCCCACACCCCGCACCACACCGGTGGTCAGTGACTTTTCGTAGAAAAAGCGTGTTTACTTTTTATGCAGTTGATTCTGCTATTTATTTCGTTTGAAAGCTGCGATTTTTTCATTTTAAATTAACTATTAATCTTCGTGTTTTAAAATGTTTCAATGGACTAGTACTGTGCTCAACAAACAAAACAAACTCGTTTTTTTATAGGTATGGGTGTGTGTATGTAATGATAAAAAAACTCGTTTTTTTTTTATAGGTATGGGTGTGTGTATGTAATGAAAAAAAAACTCGTTTTTTTTTTTCAACAAATACAATATGTTAGGTTAAACGAGCGACTTGTTGTGGGAGGGTATTCAGTATTCGATTCTCGTCTCAAATATGCAAAAAACCTATGACCTTAATTTGTGACGTAATTGTCCAATAAAATATATTATTCATGAACACTGAGCGCGCAAGAAGTGAACTTGTAAACAGTAAAGTAATCACGCGGCAAAACACGTGCCGATACTGCCGAAAGGGAACCCCGTGCGCAAACCCCACCCCTTTCCTTTGTTGTCTCCGGTGCACCGACAGGACACTCCCACGCTGACCGCAGTCTATGCGAGTGCGCCGCTATTTCCGTATCTCTAATTGCGCTTCCGCGTATCGCTTAAACCAGTCCGCTTACTTCTCGATAAAGGTGTCCTGTAAACGTGTTGTTGAATAAACAAAAATGACGTCTTATCAATATTCCAATGAAGAATATTGGGATATGGTTCGTGCCTACGCGTTATTTAATGATAATGTGCGAGAGGCCATTAATTTGTACCGAGAGATGTTTCCCAACCGCCAGATTCCGTCGTACAATCTTATGTTAGGTGTCAACCAACGATTGCGAACATTCGGTCAATTCACCGTACCAACGCATGCCCAAGGACGAGGAAGGAAGCGCAGTGCATCTACAAGAAGCCATTTTTGAATACTTTGAGCATCACACACAAGAGAGCACTCGAAATGCTGCAAGACGGTTCGGTGTATCGCATTGGACTGTGTGGAAGCTGCTGCATGAAGAAGGAATACACCCATACCATTTTAGACCCGTTCAGGAACTCGGGGTCAACGACCACGAACCAAGCGCGAATTTTTGCCGCTGGTTTTTGTCTAGCTCAAGGGTGCATACACGTTGCGAGACTTTTTGCGAAAGTTTTGGTATGGTTCTGTTTCTGTCTGGTATTTATCAGTGTTTTTTTTTTTTTGTTCATATTTTTTCTTAGTATCATGTAAGCATGAACTATTGTGGGTTTGAATACGTTCCTCGTTTAATGCAACGTATTTACTATATTATATCTACGCATAGAGTCCGTGTCACAAAAGAAGTCCCACAGCAATAAGTGGAACTATTAATTATTACACAATGTGGATCTGGACGTACGACATTAAATTAAAATGAGCACAGTACTAGTCCATTGAAACATTTTAAAACACGAAGATTAATAGTTAATTTAAAATGAAAAAATCGCAGCTTTCAAACGAAATAAATAGCAGAATCAACTGCATAAAAAGTAAACACGCTTTTTCTACGAAAAGTCACTGACCACCGGTGTGGTGCGGGGTGTGGGGCGCAGCGGCGGCAATGTTTACCTCAAAGAGTAAAGTAACTATAGTTTACCTGTTATTATGGACTCGGATCTACATCATGTTGAAAAATAAGAAAATGAAAAATAATTCCCTGTAGCTAAAGTATTCATTGGATTTGATTGGTTTTTTTTGTATACGGGTGTGATACGGGTAAAGAACATGATTCTCTTTACGTGGTTTAAAGAAATGTCAATCGTCCTGTTCCACCTTGTATAGTTAGCAACATTCCTACAACAACCCTCCTTTTTATTATTTTTTTCCCGTGGGGAATTCCTCATGGATACCCTCCGTCTTAGACTTAGGAGAATGAAGGGTTATGTTGGACTCCTACCGACTATAACCCCAGTGTTTCTGCTACTACCATGAGTTGGGAACTGGGAAATACTTGTACGCCCCTGACTGGATAAATAAACAAAGATTTATGATTCCATCGTATGCCTGTAGCGCCGCGTCTGCGAGACTTTTCATGAGACGGACTTTAGGCTAATTTTTGTTAAGAATTATGGTGATAAATTCTAGAATCTCACAATGTTTTTCGATTACCAAGGAACTTCCCTATAAAGTGCGTTTACAGAGCTAGGTTTAGCGAATATTAAAGAAATGGAATCGTAGTAATTTATTTTTCTTATTTTAATAATGTGTTTGAGAGCATCGAGAGTTGAAATAATCATAGAAGGTATTCGAATTTCCCTTAGCGGTTAATAAAGTCTTCTGTATTTTGTTTGCATATTGTGTTTAACAGACCTGAGAAACTGCCCAAAGAAGAAAAAAAAGAAAACATCGTGAAACGTCACAAACGTCAAATCAGTGTAGGCCCAAAGTTAATCTGATTAACGATTAAAAATTAATGATTAAAAATCATAATCAAAAAATTTGATTATGATTAATTAATCGTAATCAAATTTTTTGATTATGATTTTTAATCATTAATTTTAATCGTTAATTTGATTATTTGATTAACTATTAACTACTCATTTATTTATTTAATTGTTCTCCCGATTTTTCTACCGATTTTAAGTTGGCAAACCTTTTCATGTATGCTTAATTTTACGGGGAAGCCCTCAATAGTATGTATGGATGGACCTAGTGCAGAATCTTCCATATATTTTGGGGAATACCCTTGTGTCCTACAAGGGGGCTTCCCGCTCCGGGATTTACCTGTCTAGTCTATATAAATAGGAATTCGGTATTATTTTTTTCATTAATTTTCTTAACTTTGGAACTAACAGTCACGTTTTAACACTATCTGGCTGACACACGCTCGCTTGCACTCGGTTGGGGATATTTTTTCCAGATTTTGCAACATTTTATATTGTTTCACTCAGTGAGTAACTTAAAAACAAACATGAATTGTGATCATGACTCTAATAGTAGTGGTGTTTCAAATGATCCGTCGATGTCGGGAAACAATTCCGAGAATTTAACAGTGAAATCGGAATCAGATCTTTCTTCTTTTGCTTTATTTGACGGTACCTATTATAAGCTTCTACTAGACAAATGCACAGACAAGAACACAGTAGCAGTTTGTATGAAGTGTTCGGACCATCAAAGTAAAGAAGTTAAGGGCTATGGCAAAACGACATCTAACTTTTTGGGACACTTAAAACGGAAGCATGGCGCTGACACAGAAAAGGAATGTAAAAAATATATAAAAGACAATAAGCGAAAGAAAAATAAAAATAATACAGTTCTGACTTCAAGGCAAACTCCGAAAACACCTGTAACTCAAGAAACTTTTGACCGTAACATAGTAAATTATTTCGTTAACTCAATGATTGCTTTTCGAGCCGTGGAAGACCCCTACTTCATTAAGATGATGGAGGATTTAAATGTGACAAATAGTGGAATCAAGATACCCGGGCGACGTTCTCTCAGAAAAAAAGTAGCTAAACAATCATTCGATCTGATTTGCGAAATAAAACAAAACCTAGCTGCTGTGAAATATTTGTGCACCACCGCTGATATATGGTCAGGGAAGAAAAGAAGTTTTTTAGGTGTTACAGTGCACTGGATTGATAATAACTATAAGAGGCGTTCTGCAGCTTTAGCTTGTCGCCGATTTAAAGGGGCACATACATTTGACCGCATAAAAGATTTGCTTCTGGAAATATACTCAGATTTTGATATTGACCCCACTAAAATAGTATGCTCTGTTACTGACAATGGGTCAAATTTTGTGAAAGCCTTCAAGATATTCGGAATAAATACGACATCCTTAATCGAATATGATGAAGATAATGAATCTTCAAGTCCAAGTTGCAGCGAGAACGAGTTAAGTGGAGAAGAACTCGAAGTGACTGAAGGAGAGTTCGGCACAAGACAGGAACACGAACATGATGATCTTCTGTTAGAAGCAAATATACATAGTAGACGACCATTCACAAAACAATTTGTTACCATTTCACTTTAGGTGTAATGCGCACACTTTAAATTTGATTGCTAGTAAGGACGTCCAAGCCTTGTTGACTGATAAATCGACATGTCTTGGAAAATTGCATCCACAATAATGGAAAAATGTAACGATTTATGGAGTGCTGCTGCTCGCCCAAAATCAGCTGAGGTGATACATAACATTCTTGGACATACGTTAACACGACCTGGCATAACTAGATGGAATAGTTACTATGACGCTTTGAGAAATATATTGAATATCAGAACTAGTTACTCTCAACTAGCTAGAGCACTTAGTATAAGAAATCCATTACGAGACTGAATTTCAATATATTGAGGAATACTGCCAATGCGCTGCTCCAGTTGCAACTGCTTTGGACATATTGCAAGGCGATGACTCATTTTATGGAATATTATTACCTTGCCTGCATGCACTAAAAAAAAATTACAGAAGATCACGACTACTCCAAATCTAAAATTCTGTGAACCACTTGCCGAAAAATATCTACAAAGCGTAGAGAAAAGATTTGAAGAGTTTTACACTCTTTCGAGTGAAACTAGTAAATATGCAGCCGTTGCAGCTTTGTGTTACCCCAGATTTTAAAAAAAGTGGCTAGTATGTCTAACTGCAGCTGATCAAAAGAAGTGTATAAACATTTTTAAATCAGTCGTAAGGAAGGAAATATCAGAAATCCCAGAGCTTTTAACAGTCAACAATGCAGATAATAACACACGCCACCAAGAAGACGAGTTTTTTGATTTCAATTCCGACTCTGGCAGTGAAGCGGAATCAGTTGATGATAAAAAGAGAGCGGATATGATAATTTCAAATTTTTTTGCCGAGGGAAGCCAAGAACGAGAGCTTCTACGAAGTTATCCTGTTATAGGCAAAGTGTTTATTAAGAACAATACACCAATGCAGTCCTCTGGCTCGGTAGAAAGAATGTTTTCTTTTGCAACTATGCTAAATAAACCTAGGTCACACAAATTATCTGACGACTTATTTGAAAAAAAAGTAGTTATGAAATGTAACTTGAACATCAAGAAATGAGAAATGTAAAGATCGGAGATTAGTTGATTGAAAATATTCTTCAAAATTAGAATTCAGTGTATTTGAAAGTTATAAATTATTTTTTTGTTCTTTGAATAATTAATAAAAATATTTTAATAAATGTGTCATTATTTTCCATCATTTCTTTTATATAGAATTAATAACATTGATGGATGTATTAGTTTACAATCAAGTTAATCAATTAATGATTAATGATTAACGTCAATAATCATGATTAAGATTATTTTTTTAATCATGATTATTCTAATCATGATTAATTTAATCTGATTAAAATTAATCAAATGAATTAATTGATTAAAAAATTAATTGATTAATGCCAACACTGATAGGTACATAAATTGGCCACATCATAGTTGCATTAGCTAGGAAATATATTATAATTCAATAAGAATATACTGTGCTCATCTTACAACTACCACTACATGTTCAAATCATAGGCGAGGACGCTGGCACCCTAAACACAAGTTAAATCTTACTTTGGGTGCCAGAGTTTATCGTAAACACTCTTTTTCCCTAGTTGTGTTTTCCCTAGTTGTTGTTGGCTGCATAGTGTTTAGATAAGTGTTTCTTGTATGGACGGCAGCACATCAAGCTACTACAATCTATCAAATAGATTTTCAACTTTATCACTAAAGCATTAGGTTCAAGGTTGATTGGGACAATTTGACAGATTCGGATAGCTTGACCTGCTGGCGTCTGTACAATTGAAGTTAAATAAAAAAATATTTATTTTATATTATTTACGATGGATACAGCAGCACATCACTAAAAATAATATCAACTGTCAATCCCTCGTGTCATCCGCAACGAACGTCACCATCAGCTGTAGTTGACAGTTTGACAGCAAGTCGAGTAAACAGCTTTCGAAAACGAACTCAAGGTTGCGAAACGCTAATAATCTATAGATTGGAGAAATGTAATAGTTATCGAGCGCAAATCTACAAGAACGTACGCTTCCGCGAAAGACGTAGACTCGCTAGTCCGCTCAGATAACTTATCAGTTGAACATATTCTTACATTAGCGAAAACAGTGCAGTTACAGTGAAATGTCTTCTGTAGTAGACGATATTTGTGATCTTTTGGACAGCTACAATGGGAGAGACAAGGTACGGTATGCGGAAGCACGACGGCCTTGGTATTTACACCACTTACACCGGTCATACCAGTCAAAACCTGAACCTGGCGCTCATTATTAACTTTGTTATAGTCAACTTAGTAAAGATGACAACTGCTGAACTTTTATTATCTTCCTAATTATTTGTTTATTAGTTTCTAATAAAAAGTTCTTTAAAAATATTAATTCATCATGATATCTTGAATATTTTACAACCCATTTAGAGAAGTTACTAAGTAGTTTATTTTATAGGTGTCATCTTAAAACTTCATAATTTTTTTTACTAATATAATTTTGACTAGCTTTATTTGTAAACTACCTGTAGCAATAATAAATAATATTCTATTTTATTCTAGACTAGCTTCCGCCCGCGACTTCGTCCGCGTGAAATTTCTTGTTCCCCCGACACACCCAATGCGACGGGGTCGCTTCGCCTGCCCGCGCTTTTATTTTGTTTTCGCTAAGCGCTCGTTCTTACTTTTTACGCTCGGTTTTCTTTTTGCTCGGCTTCTGAGGATCTTAACATAATGTTACATATCCTATAGACTTCCTCAAGAATTGGGCCATAAAATGCAAAAAGAAGTTTTCAAATCCGACTGGTAGTGACAGAGATTAGCGTGTTCAAACAGTCAATAAAAAATAAAATGTATACATAACTAATAGACCAAGCGCATTTTTCTTACTTTAAGCATTTTATACCCATGGTAATTTCTAAACGAAAGGCCCGATTAGAATAATTTAAAAAGGTATATACATGTATTCAATCATCCTTGATTATGAAACTATTTATTTGATTAAGGATTAATACCATATTTATGAAAACACCTTCGCAAATAATGCATTATTTTATAACAAATTTGATTACCATTAAAAAAATGTTATAATGAGCCAACCTTAAAAGATAGCCATATGCTATCGCAAACTTTTTTTAGAACTTTTTAAGAGGCACAATTCCGTCATACATGATTTTTGCATAACTTTAACAGTTTACACAACGGAAGCTCTCGAAAGGTATACATTTTCCTCGTTTTTGCAACATTTTTCATTGATGCGCCGCTCCTGTTGGTCGTAGCGTGATGTTATACAGCCTGTAGCCTTTCTCGATAAATGGGCTATCCAACACTAAAAGAATTTTTCAATTCAAATAAGTAGTTCCTGAGATTAGCATGTTCAACCAAACAAACAAACAAAATTCTTCAGCTTTATAATATTAGTATAGATTCTAGGAGAACTACTGAATAAAACCCTTCCAATGAATACTATAAAATAATTCATTTACTTTTGTAAGGATATAATCTTTATGGATACAATACATTTTCATCAACACAATATTTACACAGGTGGTCCGTCTAGCTTGCTATGCATGCAAACTGTATGGATGTGTCCAAGATGAAAAGCCATGGCAGGTGGCTGGCTCTAGACTGTCCACCGCCAGGATGATGCTGCGACTCTTTGATGATATCCCCATGATCAGGCACACATTCAAATATGGGTTGGGAAGACATGTAAGTTTACCTGGTTTTTTATGCATTTTGCCCATGTTACCTTTCAATCTAATTTTTTACCTGTTGGTGATCTGGTATTAGATCAGATAGGATATATGTGTCATACCCAGATCTTAGAATTGATCATTTCATGAAGTGTTTGACCATTTCATGAAATGTCCAGCGGGACATCTCGTGAGTCAGTCGCCAGTCAGACATGTCGTGCAACGTTACTAAGTCGCACGACATGTCTGGCGACATCGCAAACTACGAAAAAGATCGTGAGACAAGAATGTCTGGCGACGACGTTGGTCGACATCGCCCGACGGTTTCCGACATCTCTAGTGACACGCGGGTCATTTGTCCCCTAGGGAATACCAAGTTAGACTATCACTAAGTATATCCTTTCACCACCAACATGACGCCTTATCAGTTTACATTCTTCTCAGGAAGCAACATCAACAGCAGCAGCACTCGGTGTCATTGCCAACATGGTGGACCAAGCTTTCTTACCAGTGGAGAAGGCCTGTTGGTTGTACGAGGTGGGCGTACTGAAGTTGAGTGACACGACAGCTTACAAACTGGACACATTCAGCACTACACTATGGGCTGCGAGTCTCATTATTTCGCTTATACAGTAAGTTTAAGTATTATTATTAAACACTATCTTTATTGTTATACTCCATTTGACTTCTGGACATAGACCAATACTAGAAAACAGGTAAGAACTGTAATGCTAGTGAGAAGGCCTGGCCTGGTGCCATATTATGTCGTTCTAATGCCATCATGATTCCAGTGCGCGAGAGATCTAGCTATACATAACCGATAACACCATACCTTTTTCGGGTTGGAATCTTGATGGCATTAATACATCATAAAACGGCCACAGGGCGGGACCCTCACGTAAAATTGGCGTTTTGGGTGCAACCAGACGGCGGTCGATCGACGACACGATATCGTGACACATTTGGAGACTTATTATTGATGAGGTGACATATTTTGAAAAAAAGGTTGATCTCGAGCAACCGCGGTCTTGTGACAGCCAGCTCACAAATTAAATGATGGTCTTTCCATGTCTAAGCGAATGAGAATGCAACTACTGGCGACCGTTTTTGTAATTGCTTCAAGAGCTTATTTAGGTGCATTCCGTCTGACTAGCGTAGCGTACGGCCGTTTATTGAAGACTAACACCGAACCCAATAACATATCTATTACCAGTTTTGGCATTCTGGAGATAGGAAAACTATCTGTGGTTTTAACGTCCCAATAATCTAATCTTACTGGCCTGATAAGGACAGATTGAATTATACTGTCTATAATCAATAGCGATCTGTCTTTTACTGAAAATAGGTTATTGGGTTCGGCCGTAACAAAATCATAGATACTTATTTTATTTTGAAAAAAAAAAATTACGCACGTTTTGACCAGCAGTAGAATCGGAACTACTTCCTTGTCTTATATCTATTCTCGTCACCGCGATACCTGGAACTTTTTGCTCACAATACTACAACTATACATTACCTTTACTTCTTCGTCCAGTAACCTTCGCTCATTCGTAAATCTATTTTTCTTGTACGTGGTGTAGTTATTTTTGAGTTGATCGACATCTATTTAAATGAAATCTAGGGCTTATTTTTATGAATGTCAAAAGGATAAGAATGAAGTAGGTATTTCAGGTGTAAAGTAGATATACCTTACTTGTACTTTTGCAGCATTAAGGATTGTTCTCATTCTCGTATATTGTATCGTTTGATTATGGCCATACTCATTAAGGCTGGCACACATTTGGGCAAGCTGTGCCGCAACGCAACGCATCAAATTGCAAAAATCCTCCTACATCACTTTTGTATATTTTGTACAAGCTTGTACCTGCGACTTCGTCCGCATGAAATTATAGTCCGCCCGCTCTCTTACTTCGTTTTCGCTTAGCGCTCGTTCTTCCTTTTTTTTTGTTTTTGCTCGGCTTCTGAGCGTAATGTTACATAGCCTTCCTCAAGAATTGGGCTATAAAATGCAAAAAGAAGTTTTTAAATCCGACTGGGAGTGAGAGATTAGCGCTTTCAAACAGTCAATAAAAAATAAAATGTGTAAATAACTAATAGACTAAGCGCAGTTTTCTTACTTTAACCATGTTTTTACCCGTCGTAATTTCTAAACGAAAGATCCGATACGAATAATTTAAAAAGCAATTTACATGTACTTAATCAACCTTTATTATGAATCTATTTATTTGGATAAGGATTAATAACATGTTTATGAAAACACCTTCGCAAATAATGCATTATTTTATAATAAATTTGATTACCATTAAAAAAGTTATAGTGAGCCAACCTTATAAGATAGACATAATATGCTATCGCAAACTTTTTTAGAACTTTTTAAGAGGAACAATTCCGTCATACATGATTTTTGCGTAACTTTAACCGTTTACGCAGCGCACGCAACGGAAGCTCTCAAAAGGAATAATTTTTCTCTGTTTTTGCAACATTTTTCATTGATGTTTCGCTCCTATTGGTCGTAGCGTGATGTTATATAATTTTTATATAATGTTTCAATTCGAACCAGTAGTTCCTGAGATTAGCGCATTCAACCAAATAAACAAGCAAACAAACTCTTCAGCTTTATAATATTAGTATAGATAGTATAGATGAACCAAGGCACACTATAGGCGGAAAACATCGGGCTTTTAAATGCGATACGTTGCGGTCCGATGCGGCTGTAATATGCGCTTGCCTTTACTAAGCATGTACAGTCAACAGCAAATGTCGAAGATTCGTCTCTAAAATACATCTTTCCTTCCAGAACATCCAGCTCAATAAGAAAACTGTGGTGGAGTAGAGAATGCTTACAACAAGCATCGGAAGACGGAGCTGATGCCAGAAGATACCTGGACGTCAGACTGATGCTGGAGTCTATAGTCGCTGGTAAACTGTGCCTGGACATTACACATGCCATCAGCTGCCTGCCCCAAGGCTGGCTGTGGGGCGAGAAGATAGGGTCAACTAAAGTAGCAACTATTGCCACCACGTCGTCAGTTATAGGTATTGCCATGTATTTTGCGAAGAAACGACTGTTGAAATGATATGGTTGTAAAGGTTCATAGGTTTTTCTTGTAGTCAATTTGATTAATAACATTAAATAAACAAGGTAAATGTGGTGTGGCGAGTAAATACGGTTTGAAGGGAATTTTGTAATGTATTAAGGTTGGCAGGCTCAACCTATTTAAATAGGATTTTATTACTTGCCTTCTGTGTAAATATGTATCTGACTCTAAAGTGAAGATTTATGTATTACGTTCAAAATTGTAAAATATGTTTTGGTTTACTGTTTGTCATAATTTCTTGATTGTTCTGTAATTCAAAGAAATTGGAACACAAAGCCAATTTTTAAAATTTAAAATGCTTACTTTGGATTAATATTTTTTTTATGGCTTCTACATACATGTACAGACGCCAGCAGGTCAAGCTATCCAAAACTGTCAAATTTTCCCAATCAACCTTGAACCTAATGCTTTAGCGATAAAGTTGAAAATCTATTAAAAAACTTTGACAGATTGTAGTAGCTTGATGTGCTGGCGTCTGTACAATACTTGAAAGTAATAAAAATATGTGTACTCTCAGACATTGCTGTATCTTCAGTTAACTTTTTAGAACAATTGCTACGTAACATGGTCGTTGCCAGACGACGTAACGATTCCATTTAGTGCCAAAATAAAAACGAAATACTTATTTATTCAGATTTCAGGCACAGTTATGTTATGAGTTTGTTTTTAAAGTACAGTCTTACGACAATACAATATGCTACAAAAAGTCCCAACAATTTTTGCGGGGACTTCTTTGTCCAACGTTGTCTGCATGGCAAAATCAATGACATTTATTTTCAACTAGCAGTGCCCCGCGATTTCGTTCGCGTCGAAGTCGTAAGATATCCGTCGCGTTTGCATCGCCCGCCCGCGCTATTACTTCGTTTTCGCTTAGTGTTCTTTCTGACTTTTCTTTTTACTCTGCTCCTAAGGGTCGTAGCGTGATGTTAAATAGCCTTTAAATATCGTCGAGAATCGGACTACCAAATGCAAAAATAAAATTCAAATCCGACTTTTTGTTCATAATTTCATGGGTTTTAATTTTTTGCGGAGCCCTAATTATTTTTCTAAAATAAAAGTAACCTAAGTTACTCCCCGTACCATTAGCTACTTGCCGGTGAAAGTCCCGTCAAAATCGGTCCAGCCGTTTCGGAGATTAGCTGGGACAAACGGACAGACAGACAAATATTTAAAAATTGCTTTTCTATACAAATAAATAAAATTGAAGTGTCTGTTTGTAATGTCAAAATAACAACTTTTTACTAAATGCATAGGAAACTATAAACGGTTCTTATAACAAAACAGCAATTTTTAAAATTTTTGTATGTCTGTCTGTCTGTTTGTTCCGCCTAATCTCCGAAACGGCTGAACCGATTTCGACGCGACTTTCACTGGCAGGTAGCTGATGTAACGGCGCGTAACTTGGCTACTTTTATTTTTGAAAAATAATTAGGGTTCCGAGCAAACAAACTAAAACTCATGAAATTTTTAACAAAAAGTCTGATTTGAAAAATTCTTTTTGCGTTTGGTAGCCCAATTCTCGAAGACAGTTGTAGGCTATTTAACATCACGCTACGACCCTTAGGAGTCGAGTAGAAAGAAAAAAGTTAGGATTATGAACAAAAAGTCGGATTTAAAAAATTCTTTTTGCATTTGGTAGCCCAATTCTCGAAAATAGTTATAAGCCCACGCATCACGCTACGAACAGAATAAACTTTGTCAGGAGAAATAACGATCAGTAGAGGAGAAAACGGATCCAGCAAATCATCTGCCAATTTCTTACGTGCCTTTACTTTAAAAGACAACCGATCGGTTTTTATCTAGGCCCCCTGATGTTCAGAGGTGCGAAATGTGGGTGTACTATAGGTAAACCGCTGCCTAACCCTACGGGGATAACAGGCACGATGTTATGTTACCAACGGGGTTTGTTGCACAACCAAGTCATTATGCATGCTTTATCTTCGTATGTACCTGTTATTGTATTATATATTACTTACCTATAATAGTTATAGTTACATAAGTATTTGGCAGTGAATTGAGAAAACTAATAAGTTACTTAATGTATAATATATTGTATAGTTTAGAATATTATAAAAAACTTATTATATTTTTTTTTAATGGTTACTGACATTTTATTTTACTACAATAATATGATTAGTAATTTATCAATCGGCAAGTAGGAACTTATTTATTTATTTCGGAGTATATGGTACATTAAGATCTTAATATTAATAAATAGTTTCACATATAGTACCGTTGCCGGTGTTGAAATATTAAAATTAAATTAAAATCGCCAACCCATCTAGAGCAACGATCAATGCTCGTGTCTTCTCTGTATGAGAAGAGGCCTTTGCCCTGCAGATGAACAATAACAGGCTGGTATTATCGTTACGTATCTCGTAACCATGGAGTCCCGGACCTTTGGAAGGCGTATTTTAAATGGAATGAGGCACCAACTGACGATTATCCCTGTATGCACTATGCAAGTGCACGCAAGTCAATCCCCGGTTGGTGTAGGACTATTGCAAGATATGGAAAAAAAAAGATATTGGAATATGTGTTTGGATGGCTAAAGTGCATTGGGTAAGTAATACATATATGATATAATTACAAAATCTCTAATATTTACAAGATATAACAACTGAATCTATAATTTTGTTTGAAATAATACTCAGTTAATATAATAAACGATTGATATAATTTTAAAGTAACTAATTTTTATAAGCATAACATACATTGAATATAAAATCGTTTGATATACCACTCAAAAGACATAAAACCTATTTAGTCTAATATGATAAAACGCCTAGTAAAAAAACAAAGCATGAATCATTATAAAACAGTAGATTGTGAACATATGTGGTTTTTATTTCCCTGTAAAAAACATGCAAACACCATGCATGCAGCAGGCATGCAAACAAGCATACACCATACATGTAGCATGCAAGTATAAACTGACAGCAGGTCGACGGAGCCCGCTGCGCGGGGCTCCTATTTCTGTCTGCAGGGTTTAAAGGTACCTAATTAAACCGAACCTCGGGGTGCCCCTGACGTCAACCGTCTAGGGTTAGGATTTTTGGGTCAGGTTCGGTATAATCCTTTTATTCCGAGCCTAACCCGAATAAAACCAATAGCTACAATCACCAAAAAAAAAAAAAACAACGGGGCTCCGCTCCGCTCCCGCCTTAGCCTTCTAAACTAACGTATCCAAGTCGGATTGCTCTGAATCAGGGTGTTAACCATAATGATGGTATCAATATATATTTTAAACGATATACCTAATGATTTTCGATTAAATAAACGTTATATCCAATAACGTTATACGAAATAAGTTTTAGAGTATATAAATGTTACATATATCTAAAGAAATTATATCAACATTTGGTATAACTCACGTTTATTATATCTTGTGAACGTTATTGAAATAAAAATATACCAAATAACTTTATATGATATGAGACGCACCCAAGTGCATTGGTTACCTAGAACTATGAAAGGACTATGGCCCCTGCCTGATCAATGTTTTTTTATATACGGAAAAAATGGCAGGGGGTGATTTGCACACTCAATAGTGGGCCCCCGAAAACGGTCGCTAGCACATAGTGTCGTATTGACAAAGGGGCAACATGTCCTGATGTACTTAAGAGGAGTGGAGAGGTATTCCACGACTACCCGGACAATCCCAGAGCCCGGAAGATGGTCAAGATCCCTACCAGCACTTACAGGAATACTTCCTTCCTCCGAGCACGTTTGCTCTTGCGAATCTCCACTCAAGCCGGCCAATAAGAGCAAGAATGAAATGGGAGCTCAGTTCCTCGTCAGTGTTCACTCCAGCCGGCCAATAAAGGCAAGCCAGAGGTGAGGAAGAAGACTTCTTCCGGGAGATAGGGTTCGTGGGATCGCTACTGCCCAACAGCTCGCCACATGCTGCCCTGTCGGTTTCTGTATCTCTCTTGGTCTGGCTCCTCATCCTAGATACGTTCCGGCAAAGTAAACTCTACCGGCACAGACCTAGAGTTCGGAGCGCACAAGCCCCACTACGACGTCAACGTAGAGATACGACGGTGGGGTTATTATTATTATTATTTCCTTTATTAAACTAAATACATATAAATTATATTTTTAAATATTAGAATATAAAGATTATAAAAAAACATTTAAAAATATAAAAAATAGTAGCCCACCGGTATCGGGAACAGGGTCCAAGCTACCGGCGGTCAGGGCTCCAGAGAGAGGAACCTCCTAACAATGCGAGCCGTGTCCAGAAGTACCGCTCTCTGAATCAAGCCCTTAATCCAGCTGCCCAACGAGAGCCTCCTTAGGTGTTGGTCGAGGCTCTTGGCAATTAAGCCATTGGCTGATACAACTATCGGCACAATGATCGCTGAGTCCACATCCCACATGTCGACAACCTCGCGGGCCAAGTCAAGATACTTGATTTGTTTATCTTTCTCGGCTTTCACGAGGTTCCCGTCATGCGGGACAGTTACGTCAATAATCATTGCGCGCCGCTCTATTTGATCCACCACCACTATATCAGGCTTATTGGCAACAATAGTCCTGTCAGTGATGATGGATCGATCCCAGTACAATGTGATATGTCCATTTTCGAGAACTGGGTCGGGCACATACCTGTAGTACGGCACTTCCGATTCCACGAGACTGTATTTCAGAGCAAGTTGCTGATGGATAATCCTGGCTACAAGGTTGTGTCTATGCAAGTACTCTTCGTTAGCTAGACGAGAACACCCGGAGATGATGTGTCGGATTGATTCTCCCGGACGGTGGCATGCCCGACAGATGTCAACCGTGCCGTCCTTCACAATAAATCTCCGGTAATTGTTCGTCATGATAACTTCGTCCATAATTGCACAGACAAAACCTTCGGTTTCCCCAAAGAGGTCACCAAAACGCAGCCAGGCTACGGACGCTGGTAAATCTACATCGGGTTCATGTAGGGCCCGGAAAAAGCGTCCGTGAAGCTCCTTACTCTGCCATACCTCCAGGCGATCGTTAGTGTCAAGCACTACAGGCTTGCGCCAGTTCTCTTTAGCCAAGGAGAGCGGGGTGAGGCCCTTGTCCACTGCGACCACATCTCGATGCATCCCCACGTCGGCTTCAAGGAAATATTCCCTGAGACTGCATATCTCGCGATTGTGGAGGGTCTTGACATTTAAAAAGCCTCGACCTCCACACTTTCGCGGGATATACAGTCTCATTACCGATGATCGCGGGTGATGCATTCGATATGCAGTCAGCACCGTACGGACCCTCCTATCCAGGGCGTCTAGTTCGGTCTGAGTCCATTTGAGTATGCCGAAAGAGTACATCAAAACCGGCATGACCCAACCGTTGAAGGCGCGCACCTTGTTTCCGCCTGATAGAAGACTATTAAATACTTTCTTCAGGCGGCCAAAGAAGCGCTCCTTCAACGATTGCTTCATGTCAGCAGCATTAATGCCCAACGCTTCCGACATACCCAAATACTTATAGGTTTCGGTTGCGGAGAGGGCTCTAAGGTTTATGGAATCCGAGAGTTGGGTTCCCTCGGATTCCACAATCTCTCCTCGCTTTACATGCATGACCGCACATTTGTCCACACCAAATTCCATCCTGATGGCGCTACTGAAAGTTTCAGTTACTTTCAGTAGCTCCATCAGTTGCAAATTGTTGGGGGCAAAGAGTTTTAGGTCATCCATGTAGAGGAGGTGAGATATAACCTGACCACCTCTCCTCAGCCGATAGCCTAGACCGGAACCCTCCAGCAGTGTGCTTAGGGGATTCAAGGCTAAGCAGAACCAAAGTGGACTCAAACTATCACCCTGAAATATGCCTCGCTCAATCCTTATCGGCTCGCTATTCTTCTGGATATTTCGACATCCTGGATAGCGAAGGACCGTCCTCCATTGCCCCATACACGATATCAGGAAGGTGCGCAGAGTTGCATCTACTTTATACAACTCTAGCACCCTCATGAGCCATGTATGTGGCACCGAGTCATAGGCCTTCTTATAATCTATCCAACATGTCAACAGATCCTTTCGGGAACGACGAACCTGTTGGCTAATGGCCATATCAATGAGGAGTAGCTCCTTAGTACCGCGGGACCCATTCTTACATCCATTTTGAGAGGCAGACATGATGAAGTTTGTGTCTATATGTTTGTTGATTTTAGCTCTCAAAATGGATGTAAGAACTTTATAGACCGTCGGTAAACACGTGATCGGCCTATAATTTCTGGGTTCCGCGGTGTTACCTGATTTATAGAGCAGGTGGGTAATTCCTGTTGTTAGGAACTGGGGTAGCGAACCAGACTCCAAAGCAGCCTGGTACTGAGCTGCCAAGCGAGTGTGCGATCTTGCAAACCATTTGATCCAGAAGTTGTGCAGCCCGTCCGGCCCTGGAGACTTCCAGTTAGGTAACGGACGGACTGCACGAGCTACATCTTGGGGGCAGATGGTAATAGCCCCCATTTCTGGTATTGGATCACAGGCCCGCTCGACTTCCCGAGCCCAGTCACCTTCGGTGTGGCTGACAGGCACCGACCAGATACTGCGCCAGAAAGAGCACATGGTATCATCATCCGGCAGGCGCGTATCAGTCACACCTTGGTCCGGTCGCTCCCAAGTCCTATAAACCCACCTTTCATCGCTCTGAAAGGTGCGATTCTGAGTGTATCGCTCTACTCGCCTCTTATACCTACGAATACGGTTCGCCCATGCATACACTTTCTGCTTCAGGAAGTCGATGCGCTCTGTGACACGGGATATATAGTCCTGAGGGCTAATATCGGTCCCTGAGAACGCCCGCCTCACAAAGCGCATCACTCTAGGGCGAGTATTGCCCTCCCTGAAGCAGATTAGTTTGCCGATGAGCGATCTGGCCTCACCAATACGGCGCTCAATTCTGCACTGCCAAGCTGGTACGGCTGGTTTTGGTCGTGTAGCTCTAGAGTCATTAGCAAATTTGACGTGAGCTACACGACATGCCGCTACAGCCGCACAGTACAAAATCGAATGAGTATCGGTGAGGTCTTCGCAGTCATCAAAATAGTTTGACAACTGCGAATCCAGGACGGCCACCAGCGCCCTATTTTTGTTATGCATGGGCAAACGAGGTAAGCGTGGTCTAAGTTCGGGCGATATGAACCGATATTCTCGAATCGCACCCTCCAAAGCACTCCTCAATTGCTCATTGCACTGGGTACTTACATTTGTAGCCCTGTCGTCACTTCCCTCGTCAGCTTGACTTGTGTTGCACTGTGGTGCAATAACAGTCTGTGACGGGTGGGCGACGACATGGCTACTCTGTATTTCACGTCGCAGGCGATCAAGTACAGTGTCATCTAGCATATGATTACGCTGGATGACCCGTACCTGATCCGACAGTCGTTGCGCCGTCACGTTGACAGCTGGCTCAAGCACCTGAAACAGAGAGAGCATCCGACCACGGTACGCAGTCAAGTTAGTTCCCCCCTCTGTAGCCCCAAAGTATGCGCGCATGACATTTTCGTTGACAGTTTGTGTCCACCTCATGCGCTGCACACTTCCACCGGGAGCGGGGACCCTATCAGAGGCCGGTGGGCCTCGGAGTCCTAAGCTGGCCGGTGGTCGGTCTCTTCCGCGTCGACGTACTGGTGGTGGTGGTGTCGTCGGCGGCGAGAAGTATTCGTCGCTCGAGCTCGACGCAACTGCAGCGGCCGATATCACTGGACTCACGGTTGGAGCAGGTTCTGGCAACTGCGAGGCGGAGCTGAGCGACGAACCCGAAGATGTTGGGTGTGTGATTGCTGCCAATCGTGCCCGACTTCTCGTCAACATTGTACTATTTTTTTCTCCGTATTTCCTTCTTGCATCCTGGCTAATTTTTGTTTTTTATTTCAATCTTGGGTTTCAAGGGGTGGTGTATGGGTACAGAATATAACATTGTGGATGATATTGTGATATAATAAAATTAAAAATCAAAAAAATTTTACGGAGAAAAATGTTTTTTGACCGTCACCTTGACAGTCGGGCCACAGATTATTATTATTATTATTTAGTTTATTTATTCCAAGCTACCGGTGGTTAGGGCTGCAGAGACAGGAACCTCCTCACAATACGACCTGTATCGAGGAGTACTGCCTTCTGAATCAGGCTCTTGATCCAACCGCAACATCTCTCGAGGCTCTCGTTAGGAGAGCCTCGAGAGATGTTGGTCGAGGCTTTCAGCCATTATCATTATTTCCTTTACTTCAACTAGGAACTTACATATACATATATTCGTTTCTATTCGCATATCTACATATACGTAATGATTGCGTATCTTATAATATCTATGACATAATTATGAAGAATATAAGATAAGCCGTTTTGACTATGAATTTGAATTATGATTAGATGTTGTTCCTGAAACATACAATTACGGTTTGCTTATGAATAACTAGATGGTTAAATGATACCTATATGAAATATCTTTACTGCCTCTTTGGTCTAGAGGTCGCGGGCGCTGCTACTGAGCATGAAGTCCTGGGTTTAATTCCCAGGTCGGACAAAGTGTTATTGGGTTTTCTATCAGAAATTTCTCAGTAGCAGCCCGGAGTTTCGATTTGTGCCCGGTTCACGGCATTAGGCTCACCCCCTATTACATGGGACTTAAACTGGCGAAATGTGGGTGTTCTTTACGTAGGTAACTCTGCCTAAGCCTTCTGATGACGTGATGTTATGTTATGTAAATAAAATCTAAGTTTATTGACAGAAAACAGATTTAAATTACGAAGTAACAAACAATGTTTTTTATTTTATTTTATTGTTCGTTAATTCTATAGCCGCAGTAATCAAACAATAGACAGGTACAAATGTATAATTCACATTATATCCGAGATACTCAGTGCAGTACAAACCGCGAGATCTGTCTATCTAATTCATAGATTACAGATGTCAACTTCAAATGATAAGATGCCTTTGTTACTATCAAATTGATTGCTTACATAACATTCGGTACTAATGTGCTAAAAGATTGAGAGTATCGGCGTTATGGTAGTATCTTATCGGCGCTAATCGGCGCTACGTCCCAGCGACGTACGTAAAGGTACGGGCAGTGTGGCCATAAACACGGACGCATCATGGCGGCTGTGAACGAGCTCTGTGATCTGTTGCAGGCACACGCTAATAGGGATAAGGTAAGATTATAATTTTTTACAATCTATACTTACAAATATTATAAAGGCGGAAGTAACTCTGTCTGTCTGTCTTACCTTTCGTCCTTAACGGATGAGCAGATTTGGATGAAATTTGACACGGATAGACCATGACCTGGGTTCTCCATAGGAAACGACCAATTGGAACCGTGCACCTAGCTTCTGACGTTTCATAAGTGCCCATGTAGGCTTATGTGAAATAAACTATTTTGAATTTGAAAGAGTCCTAACCCATGGTCAATCATGTGTCACCTTTTTATCCTGGTAGTACGTACATTCCCATGGGATAATTTCCGACCTCCATTCAGTTTTTTTTTTTAAATTCATATTTTTTTAAATTATATATATATTTTTTAGATGTTGCTTTAAGTAAGTAAGCATGTGATTGTCGTGTATTCCTGTAATTGGTTTATACATCAGAACTTATATCCATAACTTTTATTAATTTATGTGAAATGTGTATACCGTTGGTGTACCTAATTTAAACAAATAAATCCTAGATCCTAATATTGAACGTAGTTTGTAAATAGTAGATAAACAATTAGTTCATAAGACACACCTGAGATGATTCGTCTTATAAATATGTTGAGATAAAATAATAAATTAATAGTGTGTGTTAATAACGATGATATTATAATCATCAAGGTTATCATCATTGGTTAATAATATCGATTTTGTCATCAACTTCATAAAAAGCAGCAAGCATGTGTTTTTTTTGCGACATTTAATTTTCCTCTTTTAGGTGCTAATTATTAACATCACTATAGGCTGTAGAGCCTATAGTGATGTTAATAATTAGCACCTCGCTCGCGCGCTTTTAGTAATTGTTACTAGTAACAATTGAAGAAAGTTTTTCAAACCCTCAAATCTGTGCAGGAAACTATTTCCACAAACGTCCATGTCTATAAATAATAATAATAATCCACTCCGACCGAACTTAGGCCCCGATTACCACACTTGCCTATGCACAAGAAAAATAGGGCGCTGGTGTGTGCTTTGGACTCGCAGCTCAAGAATTTTTTCGAGAGCAGCGAGGATCTCATTGATACACATTCGATCCTGTATTGCGCGGCTGTTGCGGCATGTCGTTTAGCTAACGTCAAGTTTCCAAACTGTGACGGAGCTACTCGACCAAAACCAGCCGTACCAGCCTGGCAGTGCAGGATCGAACGTCGTATCGATGGGACCAGGGTACTCATCGGCAAACTATACTGCTTCAGGGAGGGCAATACACGACCACGAGTGATGCGCTTTGTAAGGCGGGCATTCTCGGGGACTGGAATCAGCCCTCGAGAATACATGTCCTGTGTCACAGAGCGCATCGACTTCCTGAAGCAGAAAGTTTGTGCATGGGCGAGCCGTATTCGGCGGTATAAGCGGCGGGTCGATCGATACACGCAGAATCGCATGTTCCAGAGCGATGAGAGGCGGGTATATAGAGCTTGGGAGCGACCTGAAAAAAGTGTGGCGGACGTGCGCCGCCCAGATGATGCCACCACGAGTACATTCTGGCGCAGCATCTGGTCGGTGCCCGTCTGTCACGCTGAGGCTGGCTGGATGCAGGATGTCGAGCGAGTGTGTGGAACTATACCAGAAATGGAAAAGATCTTAATAACGCCATTAGACGTAGCCAAAGCAGTCCGCCCGTTGCCAAATTGGAAATCACCGGGACCGGACGGACTGCACAACTTTTGGCTAAAATGGCTAATTAGTTCACACACTCGCCTGGCATCTCAATTCCAGTCATCCTTAGAGTCTGGGTCGCTACCGCAGTTTCTAACAACAGGCGTTACCCACCTGCTCCATAAGTCAGGAAGTCCCGCGGAACCCAAGAATTATAGACCGATCACGTGTTTGCCGACGATCTATAAACTTCTAACATCCATTTTGAGAGTGAAAATAAATACGCACATTGAGAGTAACTCAATTATGTCTTCCTCTCAAAATGGATGTAGGAACGGGTCCCGCGGTACTAAGGAGCTACTCCTCATCGACATGGCCATTAGCCAACAGGTTCGTCGATCCCGCAAAGATCTGTCGACATGCTGGATAGATTATAAGAAGGCCTACGACTCGGTGCCACATACATGGCTCATGAGGGTGCTTGAGTTGTACAAGATAGATGCAATTCTACGCACCTTCCTTGAGTCATGTATGGGGCAATGGAGGACGGTCCTTCGCTATCCAGGGTGTCGACAGATCCAGGGGAATGATGAACCTGTATGGATTAAACGGGGAATATTTCAGGGCGACAGTTTGAGTCCACTTTGGTTCTGCTTAGCCCTGAATCCTCTAAGCACACTGCTGGAGGATTCAGGTCTAGGCTATCGGTTGAAGAGAGGTGGTCAGGTCATATCTCACCTCCTCTACATGGACGACTTGAAACTCTTTGCCCCCAACAAATTGCGACTGGTGGAACTACTGAAGGTAACTGAAACTTTCAGTAACGCCATCAGGATGGAATTTGGTGTGGACAAATGTGCAGTCATGCATGTAAAGCGAGGCGAGATTATGGAATCCGAGGGGATTCAACTCTCGGATTCCATAAACCTTAGAGCCCTCTCCGCAACCGAAACCTATAAGTATTTGGGTATGTCGGAAGCGTTGGGCATTAATGCTGCTGACATGAAGCAATCGTTGAAGGAGCGCTTCTTTGGTCGCCTGAAGAAGGTATTAATTAGTCTTCTTTCGGGCGGAAACAAGGTGCGCGCCTTCAACGGTTGGGTCATGCCGGTTTTGGTGTACTCTTTCGGTATACTCAAATGGACTCAGACCGAACTAGACGCCCTGGATAGGAGGGTCCGTACACTACTGACCGCAAACCGGATGCATCACCCACGATCATCGGTGATGAGACTGTACATCCCGCGGAAGTGCGGGGGTCGAGGTTTTTTAAATGCGAAGACCCTCCACAACCGCGAGGTGTGCAACCTCAGGGAATATTTTCTAAACGCCGACGTGGGTATGCACCGTGATGTGGTCGCAGTGGACAACGGGTTCACCCCGCTCTCCATGGCTAAAGAGAACTGGCGCAAACCTGTAGTACTTACTACAGATGACCGCAAGGCGGTATGGCAAAGCAAGGAGCTTCACGGACGCTTCTATCGGGCTCTACACGAGCCCGGTGTAGATTTCTTAGCGTCCGTATCCTGGCTACGTTTCGGTGACCTCTTTGGGGAAACTGAAGGTTTTGTTTGTGCAATTATGGACGAAGTTATTTTGACGAATAACTACCGGAGACATATTATGAAGGACGGGACGGTTGACGTGTGTCGGGCATGCCACCGTCCGGGTGAGTCCATCAGACATATTATCTCTGGTTGTTCTCGTCTGGCTAACGGCGAGTACTTGCACAGGCATAACCAAGTGGCCAGGATTATTCACCAGCAACTTGCTTTGAAATACAAACTTGTGGACTCTGAGGTACCGTATTACAAGTATGTGCCCGACCCAGTTCTTGAAAATGACCATGCCACGTTGTACTGGGATCGGTCTATCATCACTGACAGGACTATTGTCGCCAATAAGCCTGATATAGTGGTGATAGATCGATTAGCGCGCCGCGCAATGATAATCGATGTTACCATTCCGCATGACGAGAACCTCGTGAAAGCTGAGAAAGAGAAACAAATAAAATATCTCGACTTAGCACACGAGGTTGTTGACATGTGGAATGTGACCTCGGCTGTCATTGTGCCGATTGTCGTAACGGCCAATGGCCTGATGGCCGAAAGCCTCGACCAACATCTCTCGAGGCTGTCGTTAGGCGGTTGGATCAAGAGCCTGATCCAGAAGGCAGTACTCCTCGATACGGCTCGTATTGTGAGGAGGTTCCTGTCTCTGCAGCCCTAACCACCGGTAGCTTGGACCCTGCTCCCGATACCGGTGGAATTCTATTTTTTATATTTTTAAATGTTTTTTTTATATTTTGTATTTTAAGAAATATTTAAAAATGTAATTATATAAGAAACAAAAATTAATAAACGAAATAATAATAATAAATAATAAAATAATAAAAATTTTTATTCAAAAATTTACAAAATACGTAATAAATACAAAGTCCCAGATTATATAATAAACATCTTACATTTCATGTGCCTGAACTAGGAAATCCTGTGTTTCAGGCGAAAAGAGCTGACAATAATTTTAATAATTTAAAATAAATCAATCATAAAAACAATAAAACTGTCTAGTAGGAGGTAACACTATAACAAACAATACTTTTAAAGAAACTACGATAAACTAAATACTAACTACCTTAATACTACTTATTTTAGTACGACTAACAATTTCTCTGTATCTTCGTACGATGTCTGACGCTAATCTGCATGGTCCTCACGTAATCTGACCAAGAATTTGTCTGGACTGGACAGACTGTGACCGCCGAGTTCGTTTCGGTGTGTCTTCTCAAAGTAGGTAGTCAGATAGGACAAACACCGGCCTCGTCTAATTTTATCTAAAGAATTTGACCTGTAAAAGTGTTTATACAAACCTACTTACAGAAATAAATATCGTTTATCATCATATCGTCACATATCCCAGGTGGTAAACCTAGCATGCTACGCGCTCAAGCTATGGGGCTCCAGGACTCAGCGCCAGGACCTGTTGACCGCGAGTGCCCGTCTCGCCGCCGCGCGCGCTTCCCTGCGCCTCCTCGATGATGCTGTAGCGCTGAAGTCTGCGCTAGCATACGGACTTGGAAAACAAGTGAGTTGGTTTATCTTTATGTTAGCTTGAACTGTTTCATCACCTCCGGGTAAGTTACGGTTAACTAATTCAGCTCCATTTTTGGATTTATCTGGTAGGTAGAGAATGCCTATCTGGATTCTGTGACACCCTTTGTTCCTTTATGTTGGGAGCGTCACCCAGTCTCCACAGATACCGTTTGAATTGAATCTGACCTCGATACTGATATAGAAAATCACAGCTGCAATATCCTCGGCTGAGCTTCGAAGATCGATCTGTGTTGGTGCCAACAATTTCAACTTACCAAATTTTATTATTATTATAGGATCTAGGATGTAAACGGTAGGTACCTAAACTATACCTATGAGCTTTGAGTTTGTACCTAAGTGCGGTCATTCTCGAAATATCTTAGGTTTTATAGTTAAAGCAAAATGGTATCGTAACGGGGTCTGGAGCATTGGTATGGCCAAACGGACCATCATGTAGAATTTTAAAAATAGTCTTTTTAAAATTTTATATGCTCTGTTACATTAAAATAAACCCATAATCCCCGTATGTCTTTAATGGTGAACGTGTAGACGAAATTGTATTGAAATTGCTTTCATTACAATCAAATAAAACTGTTTTCTCATAAAAAATGCTAATTTTGAGTCACTCGCGTTTTGGCCCACATAATTCACAAAAAAAAATCTACAATTTTTATAATCATTAAAAATTAAGGCTTTGTAGTTTTTGAGGACAAAAATTGATTTTGCGTGCAGCCGAAATGCGCCAAAACATCTTCTTTGGGACCCAAGGTAAATCTTACACGGGCGAAATTACACGTGCCTGTAGCTGATACAAAACTATGCAAGTAGCTGGCATACCATTGTGACATTGACCAATCAGAAAAGGTTATGGCACACGGCATGCCAGCTACTTGCATAGTTTTGTACCAGCCACAGGCATATGTATTTTCGCCCTTACTGAAATTACTTAGGTATTTATTTAGAGTAGATAGGTATTGATGCATTTATATCGATGCAATTACATTAAGATGCATTGCATTAAGATTGCATTTTTTTAAATAAAACAACTATTCTTCCAGGATGGCCCGTTCTGGGGTTCACTGGGCGTGGCTGGCAGTACGTTCACGCTCGCCTACCTCCAAGCGGAGAAGCTCTCGTGGCTCATCGACACCGGCATGCTACAAGTATCCAAAGAGACCGAGTTCAAAATAAGAACGGCGCACAAGCTGTTCTGGTCACTGTCTGCGTTTGTCGGCTTCATCAGGTTTGTTAGAGCGAGACTCATGTTGCAAAAGAAGTAACATGTCTGTCTAATACTCTCGAGTATTAATTAGATTGTTTAACTTCTTTAAGAATATTCTTTTCTATTCTATAGACTGTGTTTACTTCTTTTGATTTTAAGTTAATGTTGGATCTTATGGTGAACATATTAATTCTCGGTTTAACCTTTTTTTGGATTTTGATTAAAAGTTCTGTTCACGCTAGGTGGAGCGAGCGTGCTAATTTGGATTGTATTGATGGGGAATCTGGACGTATCTAATAGTCTGAAATTGGTAATGCGCAGTGAGTCAGTTTGGTGATTAGTGGTTGTTTCTTGTTTATATGAGTAGGTAGAGTCCTTGTGGGTATTACGGGTATTAGGATTATAATTTTTTCGTCTTATGATTGGTAGGTAGGTTTAGAATATTAGCTTGACTGCCGATCCTATAGTAGGTAGGGGTACTATATGGGTTCGATTTTGTCTGATAATAAAAGTCAAAGTCAAAACAAATACAAACTTTGACTTAGTTTGCTAGAAAATTTGTTTTTACTAAGTGTAGGTATGCGACAAGCTCTCTCATCATCGTTAAAAGCGCACTATGTTTTATTATAGGTATCGAAATTGTCATCAAATTATCTATATGAGTCCTTTATCATGAGAATCATAGATTAAGTATTGTATAGAAGAGAAATTGGCACTCTATGACAATGTGTGTATCTATGCGCTATTGGTTATGTATTTTCTTTCTTTAAGTACTTATTGCTATACCTAAATAAAGTGTTTCGCTTTTATCGTATGCTTGTATTATTGTCTGTTTTGTCCTTCGTGTGGTTTTGTCTTTATTTATAACATACCTACCTAGCTACCTGGAGCGCATGTCGAGACGCCGAGACGTGCGCACGCACTGTAAACAACTTTCTAGTTCGTATTTTATTTTTGCAACTACCACGATCATACTTATTCAAATGTTTACTGATAATGATTGACGTGCCGGATATTAGAAATTGTGAGTTGAGTGGGGGTGATTGTATGGAGGATGAAATACTGAATGAACAACAAGTTATTGTAAATACAATGGAAAAGAGTACCACTTTATTGATTGAGAATCGGAACGTTCCGGAAAAGAAAAAAAGAGAAGATAGTGAGGAAATTATAGAAGAAGATGATGGATTTATAACGGTTAGAAGCAAAAAAGTAGCAAGAAGACTATCTAAAAAATCTGATAGTTTAAATGGTGAGAAAAACTTACAACCTTCGAGCAATATTGTTAGCATTACGGGGAAAGAAACAATATTACCTAAACAATTTGGTCTGACAAAATTATTGAGAGCAGAAAACATTATAAATATTAGAAAAATTCAGTATAAAAATGCGTACAAAGCTTTATTGGAATTTGAAGACAGAAATAATGCTGAGAACCTAGTTAAGTGTCAAAAAGTTTAATAGTTTAGGTTATAGATGTCAATTTGTAGATGAAATAAATCTATCCTATGGAGTTATGAAACAAATAGATATGGATATAGATGTGGAAGAAATTCTACAGAGTGTAGAATGTGAGTACGAGATTGTCACGGTAAGAAGATTAAAGCGACTCAACATTTCAAGAGAGTGGGTAGACAGTGAAACTGTACGTTTATGTTTTAAAAGCTCCACGTTACCCTCTCAGGTGAATATGTATGGGTGTAAATTTAAAGTGGAACCCTACATGTTTCCGGTCTCGCAATGTTCCAGATGCTGGCGTTTTGGACATTTATTAAAGGCATGCCCAACAAAGATAATACGCTGCCCAAAATGTGGAGATAATCACAGCAATTGCGATAAGACCACCTTCAAGTGTACTAATTGTAAAGGTTCACATTTGTCACTTGATAAATCATGTCCCGTTTTTTATAAAAGAGAAACGCATAAGGCTAATAATGTGTGATAACAACTATAGGTACTTACAGAAACGCGTTGGCCACATATATACCTACAACAACAAGCTGCTCAATCTGAGCAGCAGCATGTGGAGAAAATTTTGAATGCTGAAAAATATATGCGGAATAATAAATTTAATCAGTACCTATAATATTTTTAGGCGAGACAGAGAAGATTCATATGGCGGGATAGCTGTGTTCAAGAAGTACATATTGAGTCAAATAATTCAGGCATCGAGTTAATGTGCATTAAATTAAATAATTCCAGGTGTATCCAATATGTAATGCTTATATATTGTCCTAGTTCGGTACATACAAACCAATCAGATTGGGATGCTTTATTTTCTATGTTCCCTAAAAATTGTTTGGTTGCGGGAGATTTTAATGGCCATCATGCAAACTGGTCATACAAAAATGATACTTCAGGTAAAAAAAAAATTGATTCGGCGATGGAATCTGGTTTTATTTCCCTCAATAATGGACAACCCACTCGAATTAAATTAGTTAATGGGGTCTTACAAAATTCTTCTCCTGATGTCACATTTGTTTCGGTGGATATCTCTTTTAACTTTGATTAGTACGTTATGAATGAAAATTTTGGAAGTGACCACTTGTTTGTCAAAATTAAAGTCGAATACAATGAGGAGGTAAACATAACATCATAACATCACGCCTTGTATCCCCGAAGGGTTTGGCAGAGAGGAGGAAATGAGGAGGTAGTCATAAATAATAAGCGAAACTAATTAACAGATTGGAAATGTTACAAAGAATCTTTGCGTTATGGTTTTTCTTTATAAGCGAGCCAGGACTCATTGTTCACAGGGGTTACGGAAAGAAATGCAATGTGATATAGCACCGGACTACGTTGTACCGCCTAAACCGATATTTATGTCTGAAAACATACTGTTAGAATCTAAATTTACATCACAAGAAATGATTCACTGCTTAAAAAAAAAAAGATTCTGCCCCAGGAGAAGATAAAATAACTTATTCTATGATTTTACATCTACCTACAGTTGGAAAACTATTTTGTTGTGATCGCTCACAGACTGCGGTCCGGGCACATGCCGCTCAATAAATTTGGATTCTTGATGAAGAAGACGAATTCACCAAACTGTGAGGTGTGTGGAACACCGGAGGATGACTCACATTTATTGACGGAATGTGTCAGATTTCAGTCTGAAAGAGAAGATCTAATTAAGCAATTAGAGTTAAATAGATATGATGTGGGTATATTCCATCAGATACTGTGTACACCTAGTTCGCGGAAACTACTGTTTCTGGCAATTAGTGAGTCGCCGGTACTGCCATCTGTTGAGAAAATGGAGAAAAAAATTTAGCCAGTTGAATTGCCAGTTTTAGGGAGGTCACCTTTATTTGTATGGGATTGGGTATCTGTATGTAATCTGTGGCTAAGTTAAGATTTTGTTAAGTAGGTAAACTAGCTATTGTATAAGGTACGATGGGACTGGCATACACTGTCATAAAAAAGTCCCGAAATAAAAATAAAGAGAAAAAAAAACATAGCTATAATAACATTTGGCTATTCCAGGGTTAAACGAAGGAACAAAGTAGATACTGTCCTATGTATATTTTGACCAACATTGCTCAATGTTACTCATCAATGTTTACCTACACTAAAACCCAGCCACAAAACATATACCTAAGTATCAATCAATGATTTAAACAAATACACGAATGTCATATAAGTAGTATCCAGTTATAAGCACACTCGACAGATTGGAAGATGAGTACATGTTGCGATTCCTAAAAAACAAGGATCAGACCTCCTGTTGTGCTAAGTAATAACAGCCGTACGGGTCGATCGATCAGGTTAAGCTACGCTTGCCGCGGTGGGTCCGAGGATGGATGACCATCTTTACATACCAAGACCCCTCCGTGTCTCGGAAAGCACGTGAAGCCGTTGGTCCCGGCTGTCATTCGTGTATCTTTGACAGTCGTTACGGGTCTTCAGAAGCCCGAAAGTCTGACAACCAGTCTTATCAAGGTGTCTCGTATTACGCAGTAACGTTGTGGAGGTCAGATAGGCAGTCGCTCCATTTAAAATACTGGTATCAGCTGCATCAGCAGTGTGACCTTTTTCATAAGCTTTACAAGCCGTGTGCCTGAAGAGATGCCCTATCGGCAAAAATGACAAACATCCATACAAACTTTCACCCCATATTTAAGCCCGACGAGATGCATTTTCACAAATCCTTTCTTAGCGCTCACTTTCCCTACCTATACAACATGTCCCGGAATTAACGCACAACCTCTTAAAGGATCATTGTACTCATCATTATGTACAAGATTTACTCCATAGTAAAAGTTGTTCATTCCCGATTTTGACGAGTTATGCGAACATAAATGTAGGGAGCAGCTGATTTTTTTCGCGATTTCAGGTTTGATCCCATAGTAAAAGTTGTGCATAATTATGAGTACATTGACCGCTTAAGAGGTTGTGCGTTAATTCCAAGACATGTTGTAGGTATAAGGTACTCTTATGCAAAATTTCATGCTTCTAGGTTTAGGCGTTTTCTGCGTTGTCTGTCTTGTGAACCTTTTGAACGCCAGAGCATAAACGCACGCGCGTGCCCTCCACGCCAAGCCACACTTTTTAAACGTTTAGTTTCTCTTTTTTTTTGTCATCAAATTTCTCTATATCCATGGTATAATTTAATTCGTTTCAAGCAATTAAATATGGATAAAGGCATACAAATAAAAACACACAAAAGTAATGATTTAATTGTTTATTTCGTGATAAAGTGCACCGCATTTTTTGTCACATATTTGTGTCGTTGGCGCACAGGGCACGCGCTTGCTTGTCACGTATACTCGTATGTGACAATGGCGTTCAAAAGGTTAATGAATTAATTTGAGATTTTTATTAAGCGGATATTATTTTTAAATAGTCGACGTTTTTCTTTTTTTTTGACGAAAAATTAGTTGTGTCAGTGAATTAGTGATTTAATCAGAAAAAAATACACTCCACTATATTTACCATTACACCTCTTCTGCACCGCCAGATCAATCCGCGGCCTCAACGCTACCTCTGAAGCTCTGAAATCTCCCGGGCGTACAAAATGCGCCTCAGCCCGCTTCACCCAGGCTTCGCTGACCACCACAAAGTTCCTGCTGGACACGCTCCATGCGGTCAGCTGGCTACCACCTGGATGGCTGTGGGGGAGCAAGCTCAGTGTTCCACAAGCTAGTGGGATCGCGACGGCGTCAGCTGTGCTCGGACTTGTTATACATTATCATGGGAAGAGGTTTTAGTCAACCTAAAATGTAATGTGGTGATATTATGGCCACGGTAAGGTGCGATCCGACCCAGTTTTGCACGGGTACAATTTGAAGTATTAAACACTTAGATGTTCCACAAGAAAGATTGTGTAGGTAAACCGCTCCAGAATGCATCAAGTTATTTAGAAGTAAGCGAATACACGAATCTGTTTTTATACTATTTAGAGATGCCACCGTGTAATACATTGGTTTCCCTTTATTATGAGATCTATGCATTGTAAAGAGTTGGTGATGATCGTATTTGGTGATCATGTATTTTAATTGAGATGGAAAAACTTGCATTCGAATACTATTAAGTAATAGATTTTTAATTAGTTAAAAACCAACCGTCCTTGTAACAACCTACCCAGGGCTATTTTAAATCATTTATTTACGGTGTTTTTGTCCAATTATGTTACGGTACTTCCAGAGACCTAAAAACAGTAGTTTAATTATCTACGTTGTTATCTAATTATTCATCGTTAAACATGTCAATCAATCAACTCAGCCTATCGCAGTCCACTGCTGGACACAGGCCTCTCCCAGGCAACGCCACAACACCCTGTGCTCCGCCTTCCGCATCCAGTCTGACCCAGCCACCTTCTTAAGGTCGTTGGTCCATCTAGCTGGAGTGCATCCAACACTACGCTTGCCGATACGCGGTCTCCACTCCAGGACTCGTCTGCTCCACCGGCCATCGGTCCTTCGACAAACATGGCCAGACCACTGCCACTTCAGTTTGCTTACTCTGCAGGCTATGTCGGTTACTCCGGTTCTTTTCCGGATAACTTCATTCCTGTTTAATCCTTCAAAGGAACTCCAAGCATAGCCCGCTCCATAGCACGCTGAGCGACCTTGAATTTCTTAAGACGCGACGTGAAACATGTATTCATCGTTAAACATGTATCGTGAAGAGATGACGAGGTCTCGTTTTCCGAAACCCTTTGTTAGGCGTACCTAACCTATGAACATACATATCATATATTCTATGAATTCACCATACCTATTAGTACCTCAGTAAACCCGCGAAATAAACTACTTATCAATGTCAACAGCTGATAAGACCTGACAGCGGATGAATATTGATCACATAGACAAAAAATAATATTCAGAAAGGTTTTGCAAAATATGATATGTTTTAACCTAGCTAGTCTTTAGAACTAGGTATTTGTCCAACTGTTCTATTAAGGTGAACATCCACCACTGGTTCGCACCGGCAGCAACGCACGCACGGCAGGCACCGGATTTTGGTTTGCTTTGTATGAATTCATAATTATAGCACTGCGTCCACTATCGGTACCACCCACACCGAGCGCCGGTATATGAACAAAAATGCGTTGCGTGCCGGTGACGTTACATGAATTAGTTCACTGCATCGCTCACTGCCGCACGATTTTTTGTTTATAATTATATAGATTCCAACGTCAAAAACATTGTAAAATGGATGACTCATTTTTAAATTCTATTAGTATCATAGAAAGATATGAAGAATTGTATAATCTGAAACATCGACAATATTCAAATTTGCAAAGATGAGATAATATCTGGATACAGTGGACGCATGCCATCGGCAAATCCGTTCAATACGTTGCGTGCCATGTTTGCGTTGCCGGCGCGGACCAGTGGACGTTCACCTTTATAATTATTTATTGTAAATATATGGATTCATTGTTTAAAATAGAATGTAAGGTAAGTTTAATTCAAACATGATTAATGATCGTAGGTAGAATAAAACGACTATTTAATTGAAATTATATTTATTTTTTAAAGTAACATGGTTTTATTTGAGCAACAAATTCTTCATAAGCTGTCGGTGCCCAAATTATTTTTCCTAACAACATTACTATGCTTATTCGGTAACATTATTTATTTTTCCATTTTATTTACGTATTTGAAATATGAAAACTTAGGAGGCAGTTTCTCCACTTACTGATACTTCTTAGAATTAAAAAAAAAATTAAATTAAAACTTTATTGTTTAAGAGAGCATTACAGAATTGAACTAGCACTAGCCTCCACACTAGGATTCCTTGTGCCGTGGAGTTTATTAATTAATTATGGTAGAGATCGTCTAATTTAAAATTGCACGCCCCTCCACCCCATTTTCTATACAAACATTTGAAATGTATAGGTATGCAACAAGTGCAATTTTAAGAGGTCCCCGAAACGATCAATTGCGATTGTTCAATTGCCATCAATTTCTATTGTAGTTATATTGTCAATCGCTTCAATTGCACGTGGTAGACAGTCAATTTGCGCATCAATGTGTATCAGTCAAGTAAAAATTGACAATTGCAATTGCTCGTTTCGGGGATCCTTAAATTAGTCGATCTTTACATCGCATCGTTATGCTCAGTATGATCAAACTTTGCCTTGTATGTATCTTTTGTTAGGTAATCGAAAAGTGTTGAAACTAGCGTCTACAAACCTGTGTATGATATGTTTATATTTCCTATCAGCACCTTACATAAATCATTATTTTCACAGCAAACTGTACTAAGAATTGATTCTAACATTGAACTTAGCGGGTGAAGCATGCAGAACCGCGACAAGGCATGTATCACGGAAGACGTCGTGTCTTGGATGAAAATAAATGAATTGAAGTTCGTTCGAGACTTGACAAAATAAACGACACATGTCACAGCCGTATAGTCGATCGGCGGCGGCGATCTCTCGCGTCCGGCCCTGGTCCAGGCCATGGTACGGAGCGAGAGTGCATGGGAAGCCATTACCTCCTTCTGCGAAGCAGTAATGCTCGTGAAGGAGGAGGCGGGACGCGTGAGGGAGAGGCAAGCTTTGCACCCTCACGCCCCTAGTCGCCGCAGGAGACGCCCTGGGCGTCGGGAATCGGCAGCCGATTCCCGGCCACCGTAGGCGCGGGCTTGCGGACGGCGAGCAATGGGTAGCTCGCCGTCCGGTAAGGACCAGGCCCGAGTCGACGGCGCGTCGTGTTCCACGCGCGCCTCAAAGAGATGTCAGCACTATTGACGGGGTCCGCTAGGGCCGATGCCAGCTAGGGTTGCGGGATGTTCGAAAGAGTTACCGTGGCCCCGGCACAGGCAACAGAAGGAACACGGGTGGGTTTTAGTCAGTAAAAGTCTGACACGCCCTCCCGCTCCGCCCAGAGCGGGAGAAGTCATTTGATGATTTCCCATCCACAAAAAAAAAAAAAAAAAAAAAAAAAAAAAAAAAGCCGTATAGTCGAGCTCGTAATTTGCTTTCCCACCCAAAGGTTGAATGTCACTTGTACGTCATGAAACGTCAATGTCTAATGTGACAGATAGTTTCAACCCTAATGAAATTTCAATTTAATACCAATCAAAATTGGTAAAGACAGTAAGAGGTCAACTATACGTTTCTGGCAGCTGCAAAGCCTACTTCACTACAGCTTGCTGCCCTAATAATACAATTCCATGCAAATTTTACGAATTTTAATATAAAAAGGTACAAAAATAACTAATTGAATACATTTATTTTTGGTGGCTAACAATAATTTTGTCTTAACTCTTGTCTAGTTAAAACAAATAACACAATAGAATATTCCTCGTAGATATAAACTTACGTTCCTAACCTTGAGACCATAAGACTAATTTAATTGAATAAAAACTCATCATTTCGTTCCACCTTTGTGTAACTAAGAAACAAACGAATTCGGGTTCATATGGCACCTTACATAGTTCACTTATGTCTCTCAACGTCTTAACTTTCGAATCGTATAATAAAAGATGTACCATTCTACAGTATGTATCAGTAAGGATGTGGTACTCGCGAAAAAATTATCAACTTCCCATACAAGACTTCAATACCAGCTCGACTCAAATGTATGGATCAGCGAATTATTTTTTCGCGATTACGATGTTGGTCCAATGGAGAAAGTTGTTCAGTTTGATGGTCTGTACCACACCCTTAAATAAGACCACACCATTCTGATATACGCTTAGAATGGCACAACTTTTATTACACGATTCGATAATTGCTTCATCCAAGTTGAGAAGCATATCACATAAGTGAACCTATTTCTGCGACTTTCAATCAAAGTGAATCAATTTGGTTGAACCGTGTATTATTACCGTTAGGTATACTAAGTCATCCAATCATCAATTTAATTAAGAATGCTTACATATCTACTAAAATTCGAAATTAATATAGTTTTTACTAATAGTCTCTTACGAAAATAATAAACAAATGAATCTAATAAAATATTAATAAGGAGTTTTCTTTCAAACACTTACAATAAGGGCTAAAGCTGAACTTAACATTAATATCAATTTCGTCACTTCGACTATAAAATTTGTATAGTCAAAGTACCGTATCACAGAACCTCACTCAAAACTCAAGCGTTACTTAAAACTCGTTTAAAGTCTTTTGATTGGTTGAAACTAGTTTTAAGTAATGCTCGAGTCCTGAGTGAGGTACTGGAATACGGGACTTAAGTCTCGTATAAAAATATTTTATTCTAGATAATTTGGCAAGACAGCAAAATAATACTAATTTTCTTCTATTCGAACACCTCTAAACTTAAAGGGAAGTTTTTTTTTTTACAAAAACTATACATTTTTAGCACATTTGTGTTTCTAAGAGACCTTACGAAGTTTGTCGAATATTTAGTGCTTTAAAGGTATCTAGCTGCCGCTTCTACAAGACGCGGCAGCTTCATGAACGAAGCTAAACGAACTTGGCTTCGTTCCCAGTGTGGCCTGCGCTTTAGTGCGTTGAAAGCAAAGTGGATTTACAGTGTAGAAAAAATTTCATTATCTATCTTGAATGTATATTAACTAGTTCATCCGACAGACGTTGTCTTGTCCAGCCAAAATCCCATAGAAAATAATTTCAGTTTTCTTTTTAAATTTTTATTTTCGTAAGTAAGAACCTGATTCGGACTAAAACAAACCTTTTAAAACAAAAAATTCCCAAATCGGTCCAGCTGTTCTGAAGTGACGCGCTTACCAACGAACAGCATTTCATTTTTATTATAGAACAACAAATAACATAACATTACATAATATACAGGGTGTAAGGGACAGCCCTCCGCAGACTGATGGGGTGAATTCAGTATATCATACTAAGATGACCAGTACATGAATTTATTTCAGGAACGTTATGGGAATCCAATAAACCTGATTTGATTTATTACCTCACACGCAATGTATCGTTACCGTGGCAAAACGCGCGTAGCGGACGGCAGCGCAGCGAGCCTTCGACCGCCGAGTATTCAACATTCATTGCTGTTTTTTTTATTTTAGCTGTTTTATTTACATAAATGGAGTGCTGAGTACAGAGAATGTAATTTTACATTGAAATATAGGAATAGTAACTGAAAAAACGATAAAAAAAAATGAAAATGTTCCTGAGAATATTTTCGGTGGAATATGATTCAAAATAAGGAGCTGAATACACCCTGTTAGTTTGTGGAGGGCTATCCCTTACAGCCTGTATAACATTTTTTGCAGTCTATTGAGCGAAAGCACAGATTACATACAGATACCCAATCCCATACAAAGAAATGTGACCTCCCTAAAACTGGCAATTCGACTGGCTAAATTTTTTCTCCATTTTCTCAACAGATGGCAGTACCGGCGACTCACTAATTGCCAGAAACAGTAGTTTTACAACGCCATCTAGGAGTCCTCCTTAGTAAATTTTATAGTTCCAGGTTTAATAAAATAAAAAAAAATATGTATTTTTTTTACATTTCTATGTAAGTAATATATTTATAAAAAGACTAGCTTTTGCCCGCGGCTTCGCCTGCGTGAATTTCGGAAAACATCCCACGGGAACGTACTACCTGGATTATAAGGAAGCGAAGCGATCGGAAATAACAATGAAATTTTTATCAAATTCTGAAAGATAAAAATGGTTACTGTGGGTCATCCTTAGAAGATAGACGTATATGCTATTGCGGATTTTTTGTTGATTTTTTTAAAATGTACAATCCTTTAGATTAAATTTAATGTATATCTTACGGTTTACGCGGCGCATGCCAGTAAAGCTCCCCAGTCGGCATATTTTTTTCCGACATCTTCTACAATAATCGTCATATTTCAGCCAATTTACACAAAACTTTAATGAATTAAACCTTGAAAACCTTGACTTAAACCTTCCTCATGAATCACTCCGTCCATTGGTGAAAACCGTTTGGAAATCCGTTTGGTACCTAATTTTTGAGTTTATCGCATTCACACAGACAGACAGACGCGGCGGGGGACTTTGTTTTATAATACGTAAGGAATTATTGATTAATTTATAGACTTATTATTTAATTTATTGATCAAAGGAAAAATTAAATTTTCGTATCAACTGTTCCTCCCTTTTCACCCCGAAAGAGGTTGATTTAAAAAAACATCTTCAATCATGTTTTTTGTCATTTAATGTTTACATTACTTTTGACTTAATTTAGATACGCAGTGAAATCCTCCTCGAAAAATAAATTACCCCCTTTTGCTGGTCGATTTTCGAAAAACCCAAAAGCTATGTCTATGTTTTATGTCAAAAGTATTAATTTATTCAAGGTAACCGGACAGCGCGTTAAAATTCTTCCATACAAACTTTAGCACCCCCTAAATAAAATCCCTTTGACGGGTAGTTTTGAAAAACCAAATAATGACAAACTTTATTATTCATTTAAGAATGTCTTCGTGCTAAGTTTCAAGTTTGATAAGATTTTTCATACAAAAGAAAACCCCCTTTTTCACCCCATTTAAGGTCGAATTTCCAAAAACTCCTTCATAGAGCTTGCCTACATTATAAAAGGAACCCTTGTGCAAAAAATCTGATATGTCAGTCATTCAGCACTTCGCCCGTTATTTGGTTCGCGTGATTTTATTACTTTCCCCTACACATTTCACAACCCCCCGTCCACCCGCTGTACATGGTAGTTTTATAGATTAAGATCATTATTATTTATTTATACACTAGTATAAGTGGACATGTTGCGCCGACCCCAAATAAATTGGGATTAGGTCAGAAGAATGATGAATTAATGATGAAGTATTCGAGCCAAGTTTGAAGTTAAAAGATCAACGAAATAAGATTCTTTTCGCCCCCAATTTTCATTATTTGACTTATAGGTTATTTATTAACTCAAGGAATAAGATTTGTCATACTAAAACGAAATCCCCCCTTTAAGGGGGTGCCCTTAGAGGTCGAATTTTCAAAAACCCCTTCTTAGTGCTCCCCTACGTTACAAAAGGAAGCCGTGTGCAAAATTTCACGTTCCTAGTCGCAGTAGTTTCGGCTGTGCGTTGTTATGTCAGTCAGTTAGTCAGTTTCTCCTTTTATATAAATAGATTAAATATACTTAAAATGAAATAACTAAACGTAAATTAATAACGATTGTTGCTACCTTTATTGTGAAAAATTGAGTAAAACGCCATCTGTTGCAAATAGCTCTAAACAAAATGGGTAACAGATAGCTGCATTTAACGACTTTATCATTCTATGGGTTCGAATCACGTTCGAATGGAAGTTAAAGTTTTCAGTTATCTTTTTTTGTCGAAATTACGTGATTTATGAGTGTAAATAGATAAATCAGCCTTGAGCAACGAAGTTTTAATATTTACTAATCTTACTTCAGCCAAAATCAGCCGTTTAACGCAATTTAGTGGTTGTACATTTTTTTAGAGTAACCTATACTGCCATCTATGATTTTTTTTCAAGACTAATTATAATTCGTTCCAGATGAGAACCCATGATAGCGAAAGTGACTTATCAATAAATGTACGAGCGTTAGAGCCGACGCACGGCAGCGCGGTTTGCACGGCCAAGCAAAGATATAAAATTGCGCCAATCAGAATAAGGCCGAAAATAACTAACCTATCCTCTCTTCGCTTAGATGCTCTGGAAGACTCGTGAAAGAAGAAGACCTTCATTTTTAATGGCTACGAGTATCTTTAAAAATCTCAAACATTAGCACCAGGCGCTACCTCCATCTCATGCTGGAAGTACTTCTCATACTTTGGCCACAGTCTGACAGCTAGTCGGACGAGTTTGTCCAGTTGTGGGCTGAATGCCCAGCTGCTGACGTCATTGTTGGCGCCCAGCGTGCTGCTGCAGGCGGCCTCGTACGCGCGGCGATGGTTGTCGTCAGGGGAGAGGACGCATTGAGCGTAGCGGCACAGGAGGCGGTGACTGGAAGGAAGAAGTTTAGAAATCTATTCATTGTGTTTGTATTGCTGTTAATAAGTGGCGTGTAAAAGGTTTTTATTTTTATTATTTTACTAACTGTGCCCCGCGACTTCGTTCACGTGGATGACGTAAGATACACAATATACTAAAATAACAGCCGCATTTTATAAAACTCCCTCGTCGCCCGACCCGTCGCCAACCGTCGCGTTGATTCACCCGCCCGCGCTATTACTTCCTTTTCGTTATTTCTGACTTTTTTCCTTTTGCTAGGTTCCTAAGGGTCGTAGCGTGATGTTAAATAGCCTAAAGCTATCTTCGAGAATTGGGCTACCAAATGCAAAAAGAATTTTTCAAATTCGACTTTTAGTTCATAATTTCATGGGTTTTAATTTTTTTGCGAGCACCCTAATTATTTTTCTAAATTAAAAGTAGCCTAAGTTACCCGTCGTAACATCAGCTATATGCCAGTGAAACTCCCGTCAAAATTGGTCCAGCCGTTTCGGAGATTAGCCGGAACAAACAGACAAACAGACATACAGACAAAAATGTTAAAAATTGCTTTTTTGTTATATGTACCGTTTATACTTTCTTATACATTTAGTAAAAAGTTGTTATTTTGACATTACAAACAGACACTTCAATTTTATTTATTTGTATAGATATAGATTTCTCTTTTAAATAGATTATTTTATATTTTGTGAATGTGAGAACGTTGTAGGCTTAATAGACTGTAGATTTGTAGACCATTTTCTACTTTGTTAAGTACCTGGTACTTGTTGACAGGCCTACACTGTAAGCCCATGCCTATTAACACAGTAATTTGAAAACATTGTAAAAGCCGTTGTTGTTTGTAAGTTATTTTTTAAAGAGTAACCGTGGAGTTTCTTCCCGGCTCTTCTCCATAGGAAATGACCAATTGGAACCGTCACCAAGCTTCTGACGTTTCAGTGCCCATGTAGGCTTACGTGAAATAAAATATTTTGATTTTGTCAAAAAAGATCACGAAAGAAACTTTGGCTTTGAATATTTTTTTACTATTATATGGCGATCGAATAAAAATATAATAAAACAATACATGCATATTCCCTATTGGCTCAGTAACCCCAGAAATTAATGACTTACCCTTCAGTTTCCGCACGCACCGCTGTCTCTTCAGATGAATTACACATACTCTTAATCCAAGTAACACAACTAATAAAATATACTCACAGCGCAGTAGGCTTATCAGTATCCGCGTGCATAGTAACGACCTTCAATATAGACCGCCGCGGCTGTTCCGTCCACCTCGCGAGCAGCGCCCGCGCCGCCGCGCCGCATTCTCTCGCCTCGTCTGATTGGTCGGTGTGTGAGACAGCTATGCGACAGGCGTAGCATATCCACACGGCTATGATTGGTTCGTTGTCGACGCTAGATAAAACAAACACTATTTTCATGATCACGTTTACTATTGTAGACTATTTCGCGATAATATACTGCCTGATGTTCCTACAGTGCAGGTTTTCGCCAAAGATTTTATTTATTTATTTATTTATCCATACTTACAAATATCTTTACAGGCTAAACCCAATGCGATATTGTAGCACATTTAAAACTTAAGTACCCTGTTTTGACCATAACAAATTGTACAGGTAGCTGTTCTTGTAAATTCACCCAAAGTGCAACAGAATATGTCCAAGTCCTCAGCAATGAGGTTGAGAGTGCGGAGCGCGCTCGTGAGCGGCGCCTCGCGCAGCAAGTTAGTTCGCGCACGCGGTTCTGCCAGCAACCGTGGTTGACGACGACGCCCCACATACCCGTCTGGCACGACTAGCTCCACCCTTCGCAATATATCCGCATTGTGTATCCTCCCTCTAATTATCTTTAAGATATAAGTCACTAGTATGAGTTGCCTCCTGACCCTTAGTTCATTATATCCGACCATACCCAAGACAAATAGAGTCGGATACAAAAAACAAAACTTGCTGCTCCATACATTTTTGCCTACCTACGAGGTCAAAATGTATGGAGCAGCAAATTTTTTTTTAATAACCGACGAAAAATTTCAACGCAGCGGGGTCCAGAATCATGTACTGAATGCGTGGTTTCAATTAATGTGATAACCTAATCGCCACCCTGTATAGATACTCATCACGTCTGCAGAGTTTCGCTAGCTAATTTGACCTTATAGAGTTATCTGACTTTTTTCACCTGCACATATTTATCATGCGGTTTTTTTGTGTGGGTCATATAGGTTCACCACTGCCGTGATGTTATGTGTGTTATGTTATATTTATTATTTTCCATCACTTAATTATATAAACCAGTATCAGTTAAAAGATCAATCCACTTACAAATGTATATAGGCGGATAGCATCGCGGATAGAGTAGCGCGCGTTGCTTTCGGTGTATGCGTGTGTGTGAGCGCGCACGCGTACGCCGCGTGCAAGCGTGCGCGTTGCGCTAGAGAGTGCGCTTCGCGCCACGGGCACGGTGACCAGCGCTGTGTGATCTCACGCCAGCCGTGTGCTTCTGTGGGTGGAAACAAAATAAGAGGAAATCATGTTACAGTTCGAATTTATAGCAGAATCGAAATCAAAATGTTGATATGTCTTTTTTTTTCAATATCTTTTATCGCCGTTTTTTATAATATGGGTGGATTATGATTTCCTTTCTTTAACAACAGACAACGCTGCTATAGTGAGCCCGGTTTAAAATCTCACCTGTATAATTATGTATTAACTTACCGTTGCATAGCAATAGCGCTCTTACAGCCGCGTCAGCAAGCGTAGCGAAGTACTCCAATGCAGTTAGCGTCGCCACCGCTGATACGCATGCGCGAATTAACCGTGGAGGACTACTGGCCACCCAGGTTACCCATACCTGATGGAAAAAATAGTTTTTAACATTATTGTATGGCAAACTGACAACGTAAACATTGATAAAATTTCATGATATCGATTACATATTGCATTGCATTGTATGGGCTTTACAAAGACCAAAAAAAAAAATTATGAATGGCATTTATTAATTGCACACAACACATTCCTTGTCGTTCGAATATACAAGGTGTAATTTTAAACAGTGTTAATCTCTTAAGGGGTTATTGTACTCATCATTATGAATAACTTTTACTATGGGACCAAACCTGAAATCGCGAAAAAGAAATCACACAGCAGATTTTTTTTTCGCGATTTCGGATTTGGTCCCATAGTAAAAGTTGTTCATAATTATCAGTGATAGGAATTATAGGTAGTGCTAATTTGCCTAAGCTTCGAGGAAGGAAGTAACATGGAGTAGATAATACCTCCTCTAAAATCCCGGAATAATTTTATTTTAATGACGTTTAAATCCCGGGATTTAAAAACGACGAATTATTTATTCAGCGCAACTTATTTTCGACAGGTAGAAAATGGAAGAATTAAGTGAATAAGTGAGAAGTATAGTGAAGTGCGTACCGGTAAGGCAGCAGTAGCAGCCGGCTCCATACACATTATAACAACAGCGCGACTGAGTAACTCTTCTATTTCACCGCCCGTCTCTTCCAAATACGGCGCTAGAAACAATAAAAAGGCTCATGAATATTGTTCGTTATTGGTAAAAATATATTTTAGTACTCACTAGTGTATAAGTAAATCACAGTCTAGACGGGTATCCCCTTGGTCCGCATAACATCAGAAGGCCAATTTTCGTAATTAAAAATGTTCATAATCTAGTCGCAATCTCATCTCAGCGACAATCAATGTTAAAAATTTGTCAAAAATGTATGAAAATTAGAGGTATTTTAGACAGATAGAGACTAAGATTAAAATGCAAACGTTCTTAAAAATACGGCAATTACCCCGCTACACTTCTGAACGAAAGATAAAATAAAAAATGTCGGGAATTCGGGCACTTAGACATGGATTGGAAGGCGATGCCCTCACATACCGTTGTCCTAGTATCAGACACAACATACCTAGCTCAGTGACAGTGGCCAGCACGTGTTTGGTGTGCGCGGGCACGTGCGCGCCCAGCGCGGGAGCGCACGCGCCGCGCACCCACTGCGACACGCCACGCGCACGCGCAGCGCGCACGCTACCCGACTGGATTGTTGTAGCGTCGACGACGGATAGCCCGCATGCTATGAGGATTAGCCTGTTGAAGAAGATTATGTACCATCGCGGACATTTGCGGTGAACCACTTTTTAACCTTATTACCTTAGTAATAAGGTCGAAAATTGGTTCACCGCATATTTTCTTTATTTATTTATATAATCATTTACAACTATTATTACAGGTACAACCCAATGCAACAGCGAAGCAAACCTAATAATAACAACTTATTTTCTAAAACTTATTACATATAATATACTGGATGATTTTTTTACCGTCTCGAAATTTTCACAGGGTGTTCTACCCATGAACATGAACAACTTTCACTATGGGACCAACTATGAGATCACGAAACAAAATCAGCTGTTTCATACATTTTGGTCAAGTAGGTTTAAACTTTTCTACTATACAGCAGATTTTTTTTTCGTGATTTCAGAGTTGGTCCCATAGTGAAAGTTGTTCATGTTCATGGGTAGAACACCCTGTGAAAATTTCGAGACGGTAAAAAAAATCATCCAATATATATGTCCATGATGGTACATTTGAATTGAACATCTCAGATAATTATCAAGTTTTGGGAACTCGAACTTCATGTCATACAAGACAAAGTTCAAATTCTATTGCTACCGACATTTATGCTATCTCTGTACGCCGCTATAAGTATATTCAAGATGAAACTTTCAAATGTGATGATGACTTTATCTACATCATCAAATCAAATCCAATTGCACCGCCCTTGAAGATGTGAAAGGTGCGTGCAGCATGTAGTTCAAGCAAGTTAAAAGGTGCACCCACACCGAAGTTACTGTTTGTGAAGCAACATTACACCTCATGAGAGGACAAGTGTGCTAAAAATACTGTGTTCTACCTAAACTGCGGCAGGTCGTGGTAAGGTAGAGCGGGGTTGTGGTGCAGCATGAAGAAACGGTCCAGAGCTTCGTCCAGCGCAGGCTCTGGTAGACGATACCACGGCAACTTGCAGGCTTCGTCTAATATCTGAAAACACGAGAAAATTGATAAGAATATGAATAATTCATTTGCAGAAAACATGTGTGTTACCAGTTGTAAAAGTTGGTGGTTAAATGTACAGTCAATATTTTGCCTGTTCACAGCATGCAAATTAATTTTACATCAATACCTCATAGGTACGTATTTTAGTTAAATATACCAAAAATATATACGCACAACAAAACTATAGGACCCTTATTTGTTTTTTTTTTTCTTTAAGTTACCTAAATACTTTACAGTTAAAATAAATATACACACACTACAAAACTATAGGAAATGATGAAAAACTAGAAGAAAGCAAGCTGTTGCCACACTTTCTTCAGTCTGTTGGAGCTCAGTCTATCTTTGCAGTCGGTCAACGCGAGCGTTTTCGCTTGTTTTAACGACAGAGATTGCTTCACAAAATTTAAAGCTGGCAACCTTTAACTTAACTTTTTCTTTTAACTTTAGCTGGTGGATTATTAAATACCATTTTGATACTAAATTTAAAATCCAAGATGGTGGCCATCAGTGAATTTTGTGACATGGCTATCGTTTCCTAAGTTAAAGGATTAGCTCTAATTCTCGTAGTCGTTACATTACCTGTTGCGAGTGCGGCAGGTGTGTGCCAGTGAACAGGTACAGCAGCGAGGCGAGGCGCGGCGCCAGCTGTGACGCGTCACAGTCCCGCAGTAGCGTCACTGATAGCGTGTAGCGCCATGTGGAACAACACCAGGAGGTTAACTCTCGGTCAGTGCTGGTCGACATCTAGAGAAAATAAAAAAAGCAATCAGAAGCTGTCCCACAGTCCAGAATCAGTGGTTCCGATACATCGTTCGGCCATAGTCAAGGTAGGATGCAGGCATCTTCCAGAACGCTGGAAAATGTCGAGGGCGATCGAAATAGACACCGCCCGCAACACCAGTTTGCTTGTTTGAATACGTAGACCAATACATTCAGTTTTATTGTTAAGCCGTTAACAGCTTCAGAAAATTCTTCAAACATTATGAAATAAATACTCGTACAATGAAAATGGTACAGTTTTACATTCCATCAGGTTTAACCTAAAGTTAAATCGGCAACCTAGAGGTAGGATTTGAATTATCAACCTCGCCTTCTAAGCGACGTTTTAAAAACTGAAATACATAATCTACTAACCTGCAAAGCCTGCTGTAAACATTTCCCATAGAACCACTGGTATTCAATCCACGGTAACTTAGCCAGTTCTGCCAGTAATGCAGAAGCTTGCACTCGACTCTCCTGTGAACTGGCGCCCGGGGCATTAGGTGCGTTTGAACCTTGCACGTTGAGGTACGTCTGAACAGACCATTCGAATATTTGTTGGAGGAGATGGATTTCCGAACCTGTGAAAAAATAATGATGCTGTTTTTTCATGAACTTATCTGGGACTGGCTGTCACGAAACAAGTTTATCCACTTTGACTAGTGACAGCGATGATACCTAGGTATCATCTTATTTTTGGTAGTGACTTACCCCCACTTTGTCTACATCGGTTTTTAAAGCCTTATGATCAAGTCGCAAAATTGACTTGGCTCTCAAATCTTATGTTCGTTGTCGCGATAACATAACTTACGAGATTTTACGACTTTCAGAAACTAGGGGCCAGGGGGGCAGGAGATCTATTGGGTTGTTGCATAATTTTTTTCCCATTTCTAAATTTCCTTAATATTTCCAGTTGTCTCGGTTTTCTAGAATAAATCTAGTACATAGTAGAATGTTCTCGTATCTTTCACATAGGGTATATAAGCGCGAGCTCGTTACTGGAATTTAATTAAAATTGACAAAATGGATCACCAATATCTTCGAGCGATTAGTAAATCGCTCGAAGATGTTGGTGATGGTGGTGATCGAACTAATTCCCAATTTGTGTTCGTTTAAGTATAAACGAACACAAATTGGGAACTAGTTCGATGGAAACGGCAAATAAGATCAACACCGTTTTTGGCCCAAACACTACTACTGATCGCACAGTACGAAATTGGTTTCAACGCTTTAATGAAGGAGACACAAGTCTAAAAGATGTTCCTCATACTGGTCGACCCGTCACTTTTGACGAAGATGCGTTGCGGCGCGAGCTTGAGTTGCACCCGGATTCCAGTACTATAGATCGCCATCTGCAGGCAATGGGCTACCGTAAACTTTTGTCAAGATGGACGCCCCATGCTTTGACCGATGCTCAACGTGCAATACGTGTCAACATTTGTGACAGTCTGCTGTTGCACCCGCAAAGAAAGAGCTTTCTCGAGTCGATTATCACAAGTGACGAGACTTGGGTCTTAGATGAGAACGTCACACGAAAGGGCTTTTGGATGCCTGCTGATAAACAGCCACTAACACAGCCAAAAAGCAGTTTGCATGATCACAAACTTCTTCTGTCAGTCTTCTGGGATTCGCGAAGAATGTTGTTTTGGGAGTTACTGGACAGCAATCAGACTATCAATCCCGACGTCTACGTGAATCAACTACAGAAGGTGGCGAAAGCTGTTAGAGAAAAACGGCCAAAATGTCTTGAAGTATCATTACTTCATGATAATACAAGACCACATAAAGCAAAAGTGACCCGTAAATTTCTAGAAAAGCTCGGTTGGACAACGATACCTCACCCACCTTATAGCCCTGATCTGGCACCTTCCGACTATCATCTTTTCCGGGATTTAAAACAGCATCTTCGTAAAAAAAAAAAAAAATATTCGGTGACCTAAAAAATGAACTTGTCTATTTCTTTGCCTGTCAACCACTTTCTTTCTGGGCTAAGGGTATTGAAACTTTGCCTAGCAGATGGTTACATGTTCTCGATAATGGTGGTGATTATATTGTCGATTAATTGTTTAAATAAATAAGTATAAAAAAAATTAAATTAATTTTAAAGTGGGAAAAAAATTATGCAACAACCCAATACAATTTACGTTTAATGTGGTAAACTGGGGATGTCTACGAGCAAAACTTACCAGGACAGTCAAGCATGATCTGATGCACATTATTAACGAAATGTTTCAACATGGGCGTGTAAGCCTCATTCTCAGCGGTGGAGGTAAGAAGCGGCGGCGCGGCAGGGTGCGGGGACACCCAGGCGCCCCACGACTCTTGTAGCGCGGCCCACGCGTACCACGCCACTGAGGACAAACACTACTTTTATGAAAATTTTAAAGGCTAAGTGCAGTGAAAACCTCGTAAAGGAAAAATCATTGTTTTCTTTTTAATTATTTGTTGGGTAGAAAGCCGGTACCTAATGCTTATTTATAACAAACGTGAACAGCTCCAAGATGCTTCTAGTGCCGTCAATGATGGCCATGTCTCAGACAGTTTTTATCTTCCCCTGTGAAATAACGTTCATTGCAATCACGAGGTTTTCACTCGAAAACATTATTTTTTCGAGCTGATGCAATGATTGATACTTTTTTTTTTTGTTGTAATTTTTTTCTTTTTTTTGTCTGTGTGTGATATAAAAATAAATTAGAGAGTAAAGAGTGTGGAGCAAGTAAATGAGTTTGTACATTTGGGGAGTCTGTTTACAAAAGATGAAAAGATTGCCGACGATTGTAACTAGTCGATGTCTAAAAATGCTCGACTGTATGGAAGTGAATGTTGGATGTAGCAAAAGAGCCATGACAGTTGGGTACATCTAGTTATATGGACAATCTGTGAGATAGTTCTTAAACCCGCATATTCACGCCAAAGGACTATACATTTGTACAACATTGTACCCTTCGGCAGTTAAACGTATTCTAAACCTACCTCTCTCCGGTTCATAACTGAGCCTAGTAGCCGCTCCAACAAAGGCTCTCTGCAGCGCGTGCAACAGTGTGGCGATGTGCGGCGCATGCGCCGCATGCTGCGTGTGCCGCGCGCCCTTCACGCCCGTGCGAGCTTCCCACCAGGCTACACCCAGCTCGCGGAGCAAGTGGCCTATCTGAGGACAATGGATTTTTGAAGATATTGGGATTTTTTTTATGACGTTTGTGTCTAGTTCTCGACCTAACTGTAAAAAAGACATTAATTTGGAGAATACGAGATTTTTGTAATGCGTAGTTCTATTTCACTTGTAATTTGCTATTGACTAAAATCATCATTAAATCAACCAAGGGTCAAATAAAGGTGAAGCAAAAGAAAAAAAAAGGAAAATTGTTTATTCTGCAAATATACCATTTCGTTTTAAGCTGAACGCCAATGTGGCGCAGGATGCGCATAATAAAAAGATAAACGTGCGTGATAAAAGTGCGTGGAAAGGATGCTACGGGGCCCTGGGCCAGCAAACCTTTCGAGGGAGGAGACCTTGAAAAAGCTACCAATGTTCTGGGAGCCAGCCGGATTGTGTCATTTCTATTACTCACCAAAATCTGCCAGCCGATCTGCGCTATGCACTGCTAGTACTTCTTACCTGATCGAACGGAACCGCAGCCGCCTTAGCATCCACGGCTCTTACGACGTGCGTCCAATGTGCAGGCGGGAGCGTATTGTTCACAGCTGCTGTGACACATCTCAATACATGAGCACAAAGTTCCCTCGTATCCACCAGGACGGCGCTATGCACTCCTAGTAGCTCGACCAGCATGTGATGTTCGGTGGCAGGGGCGGGCCCCCCGCGTTGTACGGCGCGGATTAAGGCTTCGAGCATATCCCGACGTTGGGAAGGGTCTGCTGATTCTGACCAGCGAGACATTTCGAACTGAAAGAAAATTTTATATTACACTTATTTGCACTTGCACACCAGAAGCCCAATTCCCATAACTAAAAACGTTCAAAATCTAGTCGCAATCAAATGTTAAAAATGTAGGGAAATTATAGGTATTTTTGAGATATTGAGACTGAGATCTCTGTTAAGATATGGCTTAAAGTACTTTTGTTATATGTATCACCTCATGTATTACCCATATTCAAGCAAATGAATGATTTGATTTGAAAATCTTTTCCCTAGATAAACAGGTATGCTGGAAGAGATTTCTTTAGAAATAAGCATCACCTTTATACGTATTTCTCTATTCCTTTCTTCTTGTCTGTTTATTTGTGCGTACATAAATGATTAAATAAATAAATAAAAAATAAAGCAGTTTGTTTAGGCGCTTCAGGTTTTAAGGGGATTACGCAGCTTTCTTCTGCCTTCAGTAGGCTTGATCAGATAGGCGCTCTCTTTTGTGTTCGTCATTTCACTAGACCTACCATCCACTGCTAAAAGAATGACTTTATCAAGTATAGTAGAGCAGGTAATTGCTTTACCACTTCTGACATTAATTCCCAGAAAACTGAAACTTCACAAAGGTTGAAACTGTCCAGCAGTCACACAGGCAAATAGATGGGCAGGCAATAGGGTGGCAGGGACATCGATGCGCAAACTATAACCATGAATACAGCACATGATTCTAGCCCCCCAGGGTAGAAATTTTTCGTAAAAAAAAAACGCTGTTTTATAGAATTTATTTATTTATTGCGGAATGGGTCTGCTCTTGAACTCGATCACGCCTGTGTACGCTGTAATACCTACGCCGTCAAAATGTATGGGACAGCAATTTTTTTTTTAATATCCATCAAAAAATTTGAACCCGGAGGAGTTCAGAATCATGTAGTGAATCTATGGTTGCACTTTGATGTCCCTGCCGCCCTGTATACCTTGTCGTTTTGTGACATGCAAGTGACATTCAACCATGGAGTGATAAAGCAATTACGAGGTCGACTATACATTAAAGTCATTACCTTATTTTTATTTTTATAAATTCACGAGAAAACATATGTATGTGAAAAATCATTCTAAATCTTGTGTTTTTTTCTTTTACGCCACTTTAAACTCACCTTAGACAAATAACTGAACAAAGTATGCGACGGTAGCTGAGAATCCAACAATGCACTGTACACCTTAGGCCAGTCGGCGGCCGGTAGCCGTCTCGGAGCGAGTAGGGCTCCGCATAGCGTCTGCTGTAGCACGCCGGTGGAGCGCTTGCCCCACGCGGACAGCAGGTCAGCCGACATGCGCCCGTCGTGGCATATCCAGCGCTGGAATATGAGAGAAATAAAATAATTGATGAAGGCAATTAGGACCAATTTCACCAATGAAACTGATGGCGATCAGCACATCTAAGCCGCGTTCAACAGCTGTCAGTATCAATATTCCATAACAATAAGGACACTGACAGCTCTTGAACGCGGCTTAGATGTGCTGATCGCGTTCAGTTTCATTGGGGAAATTCGCCCTTAGTTTTTGGCAAAGCCGACATGTGTATGAGTAGCAGAAATGACGCTTTATGTTGAGGAAACGTGTGACACTTTGAAACAAATTAGCCTAGTCGTTGTATTATATTACATTTCATGTTGCGTTTCATATATCTGGACGGCATTTTCGTTTCAACGTGAGTTACATTTTACGGATACCAGCATTAGAAAGCTGGACTTTAAGTAATACTCCGTGTGCCATATCAACAACGAGTTTCGTAAGTTCTTTGCCCAGAGTGAATTTGTATAATTATAAATAACAAAGTAAAGAGGATAGCACTGGCGCAGCTACAATTATCATTAAAGGCAAGCCGGAAAAAAAATTGTTCAGTTCTCATAAACTCAGACAAAAAATTGTAGGCATTTTTGTAATGTTTTTAATCTTATGATGACTGTATCTAAACTGGTATTAAATACATATAATGTGATGTGATACACAGGTGTACCATATTATATGGCAATAGTAGGCATTAAGAAGAGTGGTTGTTCCGAAGGGAAGCCGATAGGAATCGGGTTGTATGAAGGCTGCGCCACTGGAGGGTAGAGACAGAGAACACTTAATTCCTTGAGATCGGCTAAACCGGGAAAATGGTCACGTTCCAAACTAGTGAAGCATTCTCGAAGGCGCTGCTGCAGTCAAGTAGAACCAAGTTCAGAGACATAAATATCAAAAAACATATGATTAAAATCAAGATAAACCTGCGGGTCATTGCGAGACATGCTTAAAATGGCAATGCTTTTCATTTTGACAGTTCAACAACATTCATTGCGTTATTTACCTTGTTGAATAGATGAATTTTTCAAACAATGAAGCAATGTATTAGCAATTTCCTTCAAATCCATGGGAAAGTGTGTTACGCAAAAATACTGATACTCAGTTACCTCAGCGAGGCCGCTGACTAGTGCAGTAAGCACGCTGCTAGCAGGCGCACACGCTGCGCAGTGCGCTGCGCCGGCGCAGCGCCACGCGCGCTCCACCACGCGCACACCGGCCTCGCTGCTGCGCGTACGTCTGTGTAGAATTTAAACTTGATTATTATTTCACTATTGACAGTCATTGCGCAAATCTCAAAACTATACGCAAGACAAAACCCTTTTCTGGGTACGCTCGTCCCATTATTGACCTCATCCTTCGCTAGCCACCAGGCGAGATCGGGGTCAAGATCTCTAAAGGCCTTATCGCACATTCTTATGATGGTGACTATCTTACTAAATTTTCTAACCTAACATTTATATTATTTTAGAAAAGTAACGGCCTAGTTTTGCGACCAAATAATGTAACTACAAAAGAGATTGTACGTGTTAGATTTGTTTGACCAGCAGTGCACATTTCATTCATGAAACTGAACGTGATCAGCTCGTCTAGGCCGCGTTCACGAGCTGTCAGTGTCAATATTCCACAACAGAGATGTCACTGACAGCTCTTGAACACGGTTTAGATGTGCTGATCGCGTTCAGTTTCATTGATGAAATTGGTACTAAATTAGGCTTGTCAGTTTTGAAGATAGTTCATGCATATTTTTATATCTTTGTAAAAAAGCCTTTTATAATCCATTACAAGCTTACCGTGCAATAGTATGTAACGCAGCCGCCGTGCGCGCCGCATGCGGCCTGGCGCGCGCCAGTCGCCGCAGCGATGCGCGCGCGCTGTTGCGGTTCTCTTTGATGCCGCGCTCTGCGTCCACTGATATACACCATTCTTGTTCCTAATCAAATTCTAATAATAATTATACTGTAAATACCGATAAGCACGGTTTCATTGCATTGTAGCATAGTTATACTTGAACAATAACAATATAACTTAAACTATACATTACTATACTGCGCCTTGCCGATGTAACCAAGTCGGCAATGTGCAGTAAAAAAACGTTTTTGTGAAAATGGCCCATTTTCTTGATGACTGTACATTTTTCAAAATCTGTAAATAAGGATCAAAATTTCTGAAAAAAAATAAAATAAGGACAGTCTCCTGGGACCGTTCTCCTGTAGCTACTACGGTAAAGGTACCTGCCCTTACTGCACCGTCTCAAAAATCCACCCTATACATCAGCAGACCGCAGCACAGCATTCACCATAAAGACAATAACATAATTAACTAAGAAAATATATAAAAATTAAATAAAAATACAATTAAAGTCAACTCGTTTATTTCAAATAGGCACACAAAAAAAATCAGCTGCTCCCTACATTTTGACGAGATGCGAACAGAAATGTAGGGAACAGCAGATTTTTCGCGATTTCAGGTTTAGTCCATAAAAGTCGTTCATAATGATGACTACAATGACCCCTTAAGAGGTTGTGCGTTAATTCCGGGACATGTTGTATACGTACCGGTATGTAGATAGTGATGGGCTTGCATTTTTTGGCGCAGTTTTTGCGCACAGGCGGTAGCGCACGTCGCACGCGCAGTACGCTGACCAGCTCCCATAGCCTGCTGTCCAAAGATGACACGCGGGCCACTTCCGTACACCATTCTCTGTAAGACAATTAGTAGTTTAGTGTTAGGGAAAGCAAAATTGCTAATTGCTGCTATAATAATTATTCTTAAAATTGTGCTAATAAGGACTGTAATTATATTGTCTGAAATTTATTATTATTAAAACAAAACATTTGAAGTTCTCTAATAGGAGGGCCTTGTGACTAAGTAATTACAGTCGCACGGGTCGATCGATTAGGTTAAGCTACGCCTACCGCGGTTGTCCGTGGATCTTTACATACCAAGACCCCCTATGTGCATCGGAAAACACGTTAAGCCGTTGGTCCCGGCTGTCATTCGTGGATCTTTGACAGTCGTTACGGGTCGTCAGAAGACTTAGTCTGACAACCAGTCTTATCAAGGAATATTGTATTACCCAGTAACTGAGTTGTGGAGGTCAGATAGGCAGTCGCTCCATGTAAAATGCTGGTACTCAGCAGCAACCGGTTTGACTGGCAGCCGACCCCAACAGAGTTAAGAAAAGTCTAGACAGATGATGATGATTTGAAGTTCTTAATAACTCATCGACTTCGACTTAGAAGTCGATAAGATACGACTTAGAAGTTGATAAGTTATTAAGAACTTCAAATTATCATCATCTGCCTAAAAATAGTTCGTCCGATACGATAGATCGTATCGGCCGAACTATTTGCGACCGCGCAAAATTCTCAATTCTATTAATATTTCTCTTATTTAAGGCAGTACTAAGACTTTAGTACACTGCAATAAGTAAATGACTTATTGAAGAAACTTACTGTGCAAGCCTCTCGATGTCATTCAAATGTTTGTCGACCAACGATATAAGGGTACGCGCGTCTCTGAAGTCCACATCTTCTACAGGTGACTTGATCGATGTTCTTCTTCGCCTGTAAAGAGAACAAGTGTGATCATTTTCTATATTAACATCTGCAGTTCAGCATATCACAGTTCTTTTAATCTATACTATAATATTATAAAGCTGAAGAGTTTGTTTGTTTGAACACGCTAATCTCTGGAACTGCCAATCGGATTTGAAAAATTCTTTGCATTTGATAGCCCAATTCTTGATTTAACATCGAGCTACGACCATTAGGAGCCGAGCAAAAAGAAAAAAGTCAAAAGGAACGCGAAAACGAAGTAATAGCGCGGGCGGGCAATGTAGCTGTTATTTTAGTATATTGCGGTATCTTACGTCTTGCACGCGAACGAAGTGGCGGGCAGAAGCTAGTGTTGAAATAATTTTACTTCTCTTCTGCATCCAGTCTGCCAGTCTCAAGATTTCCCTTAGTAGCTTGATGGATCGGCGATCACAGAAAGCTAATTTGGGCAGATTACGATTAACTTGATATACTTTGATTTTGATTGAGATTACTTTGTAATAAAAACATTATCAATCTGCCGAGCCTTTTCCCAACTATGTTGGGGTTGGCTTCCAGTGTAACCGGATGCATCTGAATACTAGTATTTTACATGGAGCGACTGCCTATCTGACCTTCTCAACCCAGTTACTGGGTAACACGGTACTCCTTGGCACGACTGGTTGGCAGACTTTCAGGCTTCTGACCGTCTGACGACCCGTAACGACTGTCAAAGATCTACGAATGACAGCCGGGACCAACCCAAAGAAGAAATCTTAGGTGATGTGCAGTATGTCCCGCTGAAGACTATATTGATTCATAAACCAAATGCTAAATAACAGTATCGCATATTTTCCCCCAACTTGTTTCTTTTTGTGTTTGTGTTCTTTTTTTTTGTGTCATGTTTACCGCAAATAAACGTATTTTCTTTCTTTTTTTTCTCTTATCCTATACTGAGTTATACAGGGTGACTTTGAAAACATGCGACAAGATTTAAGGGGGAGTTCTACCCATTTATATGAACAACTTTTACTATGGGACCAGTTTATAATTCGCAAAAAAATCGACCTTCATAGACCAAATGGTCCAATCGGGTATGTACTTTTTTTATAAGGGAAGGTCGATTTTTTTTGCGAATTCAAAGTTGATCTCATAGTAAAAGTTGTTCATATTGATGGATAGAACACCCTCTTAAATTTTGTCGCATGTTTTCAAAGTCAGCCTGTATAATTCCGTCAACATACCTTCTTTTAGACCGATCCTTTATCTTGAGTATGGTGTTAACAGCGATGTGGAAGGGCGTCTGCGGTGGAGTATTGTCAGGTGGCGGTTGTACAGTCACGGAGGGAAAACTGTCCAGTTCTATGAACGGTAACGGACGGGACACGGAGCGTTTCCATGCCGCTTCTAGAGCCTACAAAATATAACTGAAACTGATTTATTTGTTATAGATATCTGATATACCAGTGAGGCAGTCGCTCCATGTAAAATACTGGTATTCAACCGCATCCAGTTAGATTGGAAGCCGTCACCAACATACTTGGAAAAAGGCTAGCCAGATGATCATCTGGCTGATGATCAATATTCGGAATACCAGCTAAACTGTTTAGAACCAATAAAAAAAATCTTCAATTAAAAAAAAACACGTATACATTTAACACTCTCACCGCCACGCATATATACAGTTTTCCAAAGCAGCAGGCCATGTGGGCGGCGCGCCGCCCATTCCATTTCTTTAGCAACTCGCCACAAAAAATCAATAATAGCTTGCTGCACTAGAATTTACGTGGGCGGCCGGCGTACCACATGGCGGTGAGAGTGTTAAAAAATATAAATCAGATCATTATTTTATGGAACTGGAATAATATAACTCCGTTGACTTACATGTTCTGGGATGTATCTTGCAATATCTGCAAAGTGAGGTGCTACGCGCACCTTTTCGCCTTGTTCCAACCAACTTAAATATTCGTTGAGCAATCTGAAAATAGTAAAATTATTTGCAATAATCAGGACCGGCACAATCTACCAGACAAATTAAAACCGGCCCAAGTGCGTGTCGGAACACGCAGAGTGAAGGGTTAAGATGGTCGGGATGAATATATACGCATGCACAGTATTGATTTTACCAGCCGCAAAAATAAGTTTGCATTTCATAGTACTTATTTCTGGAAAAAAAAATCTATGAAAAACAAAGTTATTTCTGTTGTTGTTACCGAAAATACCACATATCTCAAAAAGTGGCCAAATGCGGTCGGACACGCACACGAAGGGTTCCGTACTACCGTACAATATTTTTAACACTACATTTTTTTCATACTTTAGTAAAAAAAAAAAAAACTACGAAAAAACACGTTTCTTGGTTGTTGTTATAGCGACCATAGTGGTACACACTCAGTGAAAATTTCAATACAAATGTCATTACAGTTTAAAAGATACAGCCCTGTGACAGATGACGGACGGGCGGACGGATAGCGGAGCCTCAGTAATAGGGTCCCGTTGGTACCCTTTGGGTACAAAACCATAAAAAATATTTTTAATTATGGGATCCAACAATACTCCACACGCTTACAGCCTTGGCCAAAAGTATTGAGCACCTTACAAATTTCGCTCGTTCACGGAAAGTATGGGAGTAAACCAAATCTATTGTTGAAGAATTCTTTTGTCGGCCATCTACAAAGGTTTAAACAATGACCCACGCCGCACAGCTAGCAATAAAACACCTGGGTGCAATAAAATGTGTTTTTTACAATTTTTGTATTTATTTATCAGTTCGCTACCATCGCTCGTTGTGAACACATCCAGTGATCTAGTGCGCCTTTTGTATTTTATTTCAGAAGTTTTAAGTGTTATCGTTGCAATATGCCAAAACAAAACGAACTTTCTTTAGAAAAACGTGTGCAGATACAGCTTCTGTATGAGCAAGGGAAATCACAAGTAGAGATTTCTAAAACTGTGAAATGTTCGCGCCGATCCGTGCAATATGCTATTCAGCGATTCTCTACTACCAGATCACATGAAAATAGACCGAGAACCGGGCGCAAACGCATCACCACAGACCGTCAAGATCGTCAGTTACTGAGAGAGTCGTTAAGAAATAGGAAAAAAACATCTTCAGAGCTCGCTGCTGAGTTGTCGGAACAAATTAAGAAGACAATTTCTGCTCGAACTACTCGCAGAAGACTTCAAGAAGCTGGTCTGAAAGGCTGTAAAGCTAGGAAGAAGCCATGGCTCTCCGATAACAACAAAAAAGCTAGATTGAAATGGGCTTTAAAACACCGAACTTTCACCGCTGAAGATTGGTCAAATGTTGTTTGGTCAGACGAATCAAACTTTGAGGTGAGTAAGTCAATTTAATGCCCTGATACAATTTTATAAAATGTTTTAAAAACCAAACGCATAATTGAATTTATTTTAGTTTTACGGAACTCAATATTTTTCTCTTTATTGCAGATTTTTGGTACACCTGGTGTGACCTTTGTGCGTCGCCGTGTGGGCGAAGAATTTAAGCCAGAGTGTGTGATCCCAACCGTTAAACACGGTGGAGGCAGCATAATGGTCTGGGGTTGCATGACCGATTCTGGAGTTGGCGAATTGTTCGTGTGTGAGGGTCGCATGGACTCTACTAAGTACATAAATGTACTAGAAACTGCATTACTGCCTTCATTCACGAAACTTTTTGGCGACACGAATATGGATGGTGTCAAATTCCAGCAGGATAACGCGCCATGCCACAAATCTGCACGCACTATGAGATGGTTTCGGGAAAATAACACGGAACTGCTTGACTGGCCAGCTCAGTCTCCAGATCTGAACCTCATAGAACATTTATGGGGTTTATTAAAGCGCAGGGTTAGGCGCCACACAATTAACAACAAAGAAGATTTAAAACGCTGCCTGCGCCTAGAATGGAACTCGATTACTGTTGATGACTGTAAAAATCTTGTTAACTCTTTACCAAAAAGAATTTCTGCCGTAATTAAGGCAAAGGGTGGACCCACAAAATATTAATTTTCTATTAATAAATAGTAAAATAAACCCATATAAAACGTTTTGTTTTATTTCTATTTGATACTCCGCATAAAACTGAAAGATATCATGGGTGCTCAATACTTTTGGCCAAGGCTGTATGTGCATTGCTAGTTTTTTTTTTTTCATATTTTTTGTTTCCGTTACAAGTATGAGGAGTGCCACCGCTTATTATTTAATTTTATTTTCGTAGTTTCACTACACCATTGTTTGGCGGTGCACAATACACCTTCTTTCCAATTTTCATAGATGTAGTGCAATTACTTTCCGAATAAAATGGCTGTGTCACTTCCGGACAGACAGATAGAAAAGAAGGACGAACAGAAGGATAGACGGACATAACGAAATTATAATGGTTCCGTTTTTGCCACTTGGCTACTTTTTTTACAGGGTGTTCTACCCATGAACATGAACAACTTTCACTATGGGACCAACTCTGAAATCACGAAAAAAATAAATCAGCTGATTCATACATTTTGGTCGAGTAAGTATTGAACTTTTGTATGAATCAGCTGATTTTTTTTTTCGTGATTTCAGAGTTGGTCCCATAGTGAAAGTTGTTCGTATTCATGGGTAGAACACCCTGTAAAAAATTCGATACGGTAAAAAAAATCATCCAGTATATTAACCAGGACTTACTTCTCAGCAGCAGCATGATAAGCAATCAAATTAAATATATTCCTCTTCGTTTCAACCGCCTCACTACTCGGACTCGATTCCTTCTCACTTCGGCTATCATCGGCATTATCTTCGTCATCGCTCGACCCACTCGATTCTCCAGTCAAATCGATTATTGATAAAGCTGGTAACAGACTATCTTCAGTCCTAACTGGAGTAGCTCTCTCTACTCGGGTAGTCGATTTTGTTTCACTAGTGTCGATAGATTTGTGTTCCGTTTTGAGTGTTTCGCCTTCATTCTGGTGGTATGTGATCGTTTCGAGGAGTCTTCGTTTGATTTGTGCTAGTGTGCGGGATTTTTTTAGACCGCTGAAGAATAAGGGACCCACTGCTGGCACTGACCTGTAAAAGACAAAATTGTAGTCAATAATCCACGCTTTAATAACATTGCTAAAATTACAGCAGGCAAAAGTTGGTCGCCATCGATCCATTGAAGACTGATGCACTTTACTGCTTAATTTAATCTCGTTTGAAATCAACGGGCTCGTCTTTCGTGCATCTGGCATTCAAAAATGTACTATGAAAATTTTCCAAGACCTACACCCGCTTAAAGCATATGTAGTCATTATAAAACATACCCATAATCGGGCGGCGCCTGTAGATACAGATGCATGAGTAGTCTCCAGAGCGTTAAGTGCGAGGGATGGTTCATAGGAGCTGCCAGCGCTGCAGCGGCTGCACGGTATATCACAAGTTCTTCTGATGTTATGTTGGCACCTATTTTCTGCAAACAATTTAATTGTGAAGAATATTGATCACTAAATATGTCTGATTTCTGTATTAAAATATAATCGATAGTTAAAATCGACGTGTATAATATTTGAAAATATTATACACATCGATTTTTAATTGCCCATTTTCTTGCTGAGAGTGCATTTCTTTTTTTTTTTTTTTTCAAAATCTGTGCTGATCAAAATTTCTCAAAAAGTTGAGGACAGTGTTCGCAGATCGTTTTTCTGTATCTACAGTGGTTTAGGCCTGCACTTGCTGCCCATCTCAAAAATCCATCCTGTATAGACGTTTGACTTAGCTCATTCAATTTCAGATAAAAACGTCATAATCCCTGACCTGCAGCGCATTATCGACGTGTATCTTCTGCTGAGCCACGCGCTGTTGGTGCAGCACGCTCGACAGTCGCGCGGACAGGTGCGTGCTCGCCTCGCGCGCGGCGTGGCATGCTCGCAGCAAGCACTCGCACAGTAAGGGCGCGGTGGAAGCGTTGCGGACCGCGTGGGCAATGTGCTCTTTTGCGTTTTCTTCCTGTACAAAGGTATTGGGATAAATGCATTGGTTAAAAGTTTCGTCCAACTTACGTGATCAATTCTTATCTAATTTTAAAGTTAAACAAAAAACAAAGTTAGTAAATAAAAGATATCTAAAATTATATGTCAAGTTCAACATAAACACTCTCTAAAATATTGGATGCTACCTTGAATAATAGTAACAAAGCTGTGCTATACAAGTAACATATGAACAAAGTGTTTTTTATCAATTATCAGACTCTACAAAAGTGCTACGGAAATGTGTATAAGTGCAAATTGACACTTTTCTTAGTTATAACATAATCTATCACGTAAAATAATAAGTTAGTCTAATAAGCTAGATTGTAATCAAAAATTGGATGTTGCCAATTAAAATAAATCGGCCCAAATTATAATAAAGTATGGCTGGGTTGGTAAGGTTGTTTTAAATGAGCATTTATACTTTTTGGTCGTAAAATAGAAACTTTATTGCGTCTAAATTATAATGTAGCAGCATCTAAAGTCAAAAAACAAATGAATGTGCTTAGTTTTAAGCGCCGTATTATTAAATGAAGTCTTAAAACAATTCACATTTTAAAATAGTGCAATACCTATAATGTATGTCACCCTTTTAAAATTTATTTAATACATGCATACAGGTAACTGCTTCGTCGGTCTAGTGGTCGCAAGGGCTACTGTTGAGCATAAGGTCCTGGGTTCGATTACCGGGTCGGGCAGTGTTATTTGGTTCTTCTATCAGAAATTTCTCAGTAGCAGCCCGGAGTCTGGATTTGTGACCGGTTAATGGCAATAGGCTCACCCCCTATTACATGGAACTTAAAAATAACTGGCGAAATGAGGGTGTACTATAAGGTACACCTCTCTGCCCAACCCTTCGGGGAAACAAGGCATGATGTTACGTTAAGTCACGCCACAGAGTGACCCCGCACAGAGGCAATGCTTTTTATTTTTTATACTACACGCATTGTAGCACCTATCATTGCGCGTTTGTTTGTACGAAGTTTTCTCTCTGCCGGGTTACCTACTCCAGCTCCAGTCTCAGATCGTCATTTGTCACTCAAAAGTTTTAAGAAGGTTGTTGGAATGGCCATTGAGTTGTTAATTTATAATTTTGTAAACATGGTGATAAAAAATAGGTAAGTACTTCGATGGTTGTAACAGCTCTATATTAGATCTCATCATCGCGGGTTCGAATTCCGAAGATAAACGATGATCCGGAAGTATATCCTTTTCTTTGGACAGCTGTACCTGCAGCAAGGAGTTGGCATAGGTGTCGAGATGCGGCCACAGCCTGGTGGCGCACGCGGCAGCGTCCACTAGCGCGCACGCCGCGACAGGCAGCTGCACGCGCCAGCACGCATGCAGCCACGCGCTCAGCACGCCCGAGAGCGGCACTATGCCACTGCTGAACAGTACCAGAACAAAATATGAGGTTAAGGCACTGGTGATTTTGGATTCCAACTACAAAGTCATGAGCTTTGATCACCACGCTTGCCCAAGGGGCATTGTCAATTTCAGACTATATATTCTCAGTAGCAGCCCGGAGTCCAGAGTTGTGCCCGTTTTGATGGGGGGCAAATGTTTCTCTCTATGAGACGGAGGGGGGGCGGGTGATTTCCCAAGCCGTGAAAGCCCTTTTAAAATTCAATAATGTGCCCCCTTTTCGAGGATGACGATTATTTATCTACATATATCTTAGTAATATAATTGTGTACAAAGTAAAAATACAGGTTATAAAACTTGTGTTTATGTATATATAGTACTTCACCCGCGACTTCATCCGCGTGGATTTTGTACTTTAGTACCTGAAATGACGAACTTCATAATTTACTTATATAGATATTCGTGCCAAGTTTCAAGTTTATTAACTCAAGAAATAAGATTTTTCATACAAACAATATTTACGCTTTTCACCCCCTCAAGTCTAATTTAGAATAATGTATTTAGAAAATAAATGTTGCTAGAAGCCCAGGGGGGGCAACTGCGCCCGTTTTGTGCCCCCCCCCCCTCTGTACCCGCGCCTCGGACTCGTCGAAGATAAACTTAAAAAGCACTTTTGAATTTGAAAAAGCCTGACTACTGTAGCATAGATCGTCTAAAATAAAATTGCGCGCCTCTCCACTGCATAAGCACGCACTAGTGAATGGTACGCACTCGTCAGACAACTGCGCCAGTATCAGTCGCAACAGCAAGTCCGAGCCGGCCGCGCCGCCGCGACCTAGCGCGCGCTGCACCAGCGAGGGGCCGGCACTCAGCAGCGTTGTGAATAGCTCCGTGAACCTGAGAAAAAAAATTACATTCACCTTGCGTTAATATTGAAAATATCCAGGAAGTTGAGACAAAAACGTGTTTGATTGCCAGAAAGAAGAATCAGCAATAAAACACACCAATTCCAAAAGGGAGTTATTTATTCGCCATCTCTCCTCTTTGACAAGGGAGATAAGGGTGGAGGGGGGGGGGGGGGGGGGTAAGGGAGATTTTAATAAATAAATAAATATTATTAATATATCTTTAACTACTACTTACTTGGGCGTATACGCCACGGACTCGGGTGAATGTGCCATGACGAGCATGACTCCTGCGAGGCACTGCACTGCGTCCCGCGGCCGCGTGGCAGCCAACTTGCATAATGCTGACACGCCTTCAGAGCATATCTGGTGGATAAATAACATAGTTTACTTCAAAATGTAACGATTTGTTTCCTGCTCCCATTTCCCTCCCCCCCCCCCCCCTTTATAAGACTTTAGAAGAAAGAGGGACAAAGACATTTGATTTGACTCAACTAGTTGCGCTCGCAAGTTTCGACAGGTATAAAACATGTTTTTTTGACAGATACCGAGGTTTTTTTTTGTATAGCTGTTTCCGTTATTTCCCTACTTAGTCCCACGAAGTAAATATACCACATTTACTTCGTGGGACTATTAGTTCCTGTTTGTTCCGATTTTAAGAATAATTTTCTAACAAATTCTAAGTACCTATTCTCAAACAATTCGAAACCACAAAATGCAACACAAAAGTAAAAATAAAGAAGAAACCTTACCACCGGTATACAATGTCCATACGACGTCGCTAACATCGCATACGCCGTACCAAACAAGTCCGTTGGCTCACAATCCGGCGCAGGCGCATCCGCAGACAAGTTCCAACACGTCCGATGTACTCGCAGCCGGCGGAGCACGCTCCAGCACCACTCGGGTGTGCTGGTGGGGAGGGAGAGTACCCAGGAACAGAGCCAGGAGCCGATGGTTAGCTGGACATTTAGGGGGAGACCGCTGAGGAGGTAAAAGGGTGTTATAGATGTACTAAAAACTGATTTATGTTTAACATTATATTTTGAGGATCTTTCATTCATCAGTTAACTTAATTGAACAACTAATTTAATTTATGTAATCAATTTAAATTTTATTTCAATAGACAAGAGAGAGAGAATAGATGCAAATTTAGTCATTTGTATGCTATATTAAGGTAGAATGTACACTGGATTCCTCAAAAACTGTCACAGCTGATGTTTGTACCTACATTCATTGCAAATAAACATATCCATTCTATTCTATAATTTTCTGCCCATGTACAGCCCTCGCCAAACTTTGTGACCGCCTTGAATATAGTCGCGAGTCCGAACTTGCGCATGGTACAGTCGAGTGGACAATACGTAATCAACCAAACAATTTTCGTTTTCTAACATTTTTAATACTTATTTTATTATGTCAATTTATTTTTATTTGGTGATTATAAAGTTCGTGTTTATTTCATAGGTTATTTTATTTTATTTAATATATAATGTATGTGTTATTTGTAAAACATATAGGTTAGGTAATAATAGGTTAAATGTAAACAAAAAACATTAATATAAATAAAAACTATATTCACAATGGGGCCACACCTTCCATAAAAACATCTCCCTTACTAGTGGATGGTTCCGCATCCGAATCACTCTCTTCACAAAAAATATCCGAATCATCTTCATCTGATTCATTATCGCTCACGTGAATTATTATTTTTTTAGTTAGGTCATCTATGATGACATCACTTTTCTTATATTCTTCTTCAATATTTATAACTTTGTCGCATAGTGCAGTCCACTCCTGTTCACCCATGCTATTTACTTTTTCTTCCACTAGTTTCATAATATCAATTATATTATTTGTGACATTTTTTTTCGCCACGTAACCTTTTATGGATGCCCAAGCCATTTCTATGGGGTTCAAGTCGGGATGGTAAGGTGGAAGCCGTAATATTGTGTGATTGTGTTCTTCTAAAATTTTATCAATATTAAATTTTTTAAATTTTTCTTTGTGTATAGAAATTAATTTATACAGTTCTGGTTTCAGCATGTCAGAACTGCAAGGGATATTTTTGCCGTAAGCCATGCCACCATTTCTGCCTTTTTGCTATTTGACGTCGGCGCTGCATCCTCTAATTTGTTATGATAGGGTGCATTATCTATCACCATAACCGATCTCGGTAGGAGATTCGGCAAAAGTTGTGTGCGTATCCATTTTTCATAATTATTATAATTCATATTATCATGGTAATCTCCGGTTTTCGTACCTGCCTTAAACATTAAAAGGCCGTTGGGTACAAATCCTGATTTGGATCCAGCATGTACAATGACGACACGTTGACCTTTTGATATCTTTTTTTTTAAACCTTTAGTGCTACTATCACTCCATGCCTTCGAAGTGGTATGCGATGAATCGACATACGATTCGTCAGTGTAAACTATCGGTCTTCCTTCTGCGCGATATTTCGTTATTGCACGCAAATATTCAATTCGCTTACAGCGAATATTTGTATTTTCAATTAATAATTTGCGATTGTCTTCAGTTTTTTTCCATTTAAATCCTATTTCATTTATAATTCTCCTCAAACTCGTTGCGGATCCTTCAAAATTTATATCTTCTTTTAATTTTTTTTAAAAGTTGAGCAATTGTCGGCAACTTTTTCTGTGTTACATGAAAATTGTGCATACATCTTTTGATGACACCTTGGTCAAAATTGTTGATTCCGGTTACCTTTTTTACCCCTTGCCTCTTCTTTCCGGGTGTACGAAAAACTGCTAATAAATCGGAACTTGGTTCATTAGCAACCAATATAATACGTCGTACAGTTCTTTCTGATACTCCTGTAGCGGCTGCAGTCCGTTTATGTACTGCCTTCAAATCGTATTTAAGGCCTTCTTCAGCTTCTTTCTTCATAAATTTATAAACATCGTAGACCATTTTACGAGCCTGGCGTCGTAAAACATTACAACGTCCAGTAGGCATGTTTATAAACAAATAACAACGAGTAACAATAACAACAAGTAACAATAACTAAAAACTATAACAACAAATTAACGAAACGATCGAACGAATTCTGAACGCGACAGTACTCTCGGAGCTCAACAAGTGCGTGATTCGTGTACGGACGTAGCACTCACAGCACTCACACTAAGGCGTGGGTGCCAGCGCGCGTCGCGGGTGAGCGGTGCGGGCGCGCGGGGTGTGGCCCTGCCCCCAAGCTCTTGTGCGTCCCGCTAATACCCTGATTTTGTGTTCTGCGCAATGCAATGAGCCTAGTTTCGGGGCGGTCACAAAGTTTGGCGCGGGCTGTACGATCGAACGAAAATGTTAAGGGGGAAGCGCCAAGGTAACCCGCGAAATTCAAATTTTCTTACGATTTTTGCAATTTGCAGCTCAGTGTCTGGATGTTTGTTGATTAAAGTATGATTCGCGAGCATAACAAATATGTATTTACAAAATTATAATCATTAGAATCAGTAATACAACTCATTAAGTTAGTATAATCCTGAAATGTTAAGATTTCATGAAATAGTCATTCAATAGAATTACTTGGTCTTAGAGAGCTTTATTGATGACTTTAATGATTATGTAAATACATATTTGTTACGGTCGCGAATCATATTTTAATCAACATACAACCTAATAATGACCTGCAAATTGCAAAAAACGTAAGAAAATTTGAATTTCGCGGGCTACCCTGGCGCTTTCGCCTTAACCATACTTAGAACCGTGTCATATTAAACGATACAAACGAACGGCGACGTCAAAAATGTGACAAATGTGAAATTACATTAATTAACAAGTAACTAGTTTAATGAAACAATGTTCAAAAGTGATCATCGTTTTCGTAAGGTGACCGTACTCTCTCGGTATATAATTTAATCTTCTTGGATCACTACCAGACACCGAAATTAACCAACTTTACCACCTTGTATTGACCGATAACTTGGATGTGTGACTTTACCTAAATATAAGTTAGTTATTAATAAACAAATAAATTCCTGAATCCAAGGTCCTCATATCCTTATGTCTGACCAAGGTGCCGTCTGTGTGTTTGTTGTTACTCAATTTTTATCAGTTTGTCCTCTTAATACTATGTCCAATAAAAGTATTCTATCTGAGAAGAATAAGCCGAAATGGTACTGCCAATATGGTAATCAACTTCAACTTACGCATAAGGAGTATAATCCATCTCCAGTAACAGATGCTGCAGGAGCTGTGGGCAGCGCCGCGCCCAGTCGTCCAACAGCGCATGTATCTCCATGCAGTCCGGGCGCCATTTGTGAACGTTTAGGGTCTTTATACAAGACGGGTCTAGGGTTTCCCCTGTAATAAAATTCGGCCAAACTTTTTATACCTAGTATAAGGTCTAGGTTGAGTTCATTTTAAGTTTTTGACAGATTTTCCATTCAAAAACTATCAGACGTCAATTTTATTCCGCGGATAAAAGATATGTGACTTTGGTTAAATCAGCCGTTAGTCGGACTGATAAATATGGAAGTAAGGATAGGCCCAACGCCAGGACAATACAAGATAATATACAGTCAGATAATAAAAAAAAAAAAATTAAACCCTTAATTCTTTGGTTTATCTTATAAATAAAAACTGACTTAAATAAAACGCATTAAAGTGGGACTCTCTACGTCACAACTCAGTATAAAATCTAGCAAGGCGTTGACGTCATACCATATTTTAACTCTCTTTTAATTACGTAAAAAAAGAAAAAATACGTGTCCAATATTTTTAATAATACACCTGGCGGGCAAAAAAAAAATTTTGTCAACATCCCTATTGTAAGACAAATAAAGAAACAGCTTTGTCGCTATGGATAAAAATGTCGCCCTACGAGCTTAGCTACTGCTAATTATTTCAGTCATTCGACCCCGCGTGTCACAAGGCGAGGCCTATCTTGATGACTCTGACAGGCCTACTATTTTTCGATTCCTAGTGGTTCGTTAACGAGACGGATTATTATTTTGGTATAACGCTCAACCTAGTTTACTTACCTATATTCAAGTCAGCAAGTATATGCAGTGCTGTCGAGTGTAAGTAGACGTGTGCGGCAAGCACTCGTCCCACACACTCCCGCGCAGCCACGTCACACAATCCTTTGCAGGGTAGTGATTTTCGTTTCAGTCCAGTCTGTAAACAAATAGGCTACGGATGCGATTTATTTACGAATAACTTATTCCCTATCATTGCACTGCTGGGAAAATGCCTCTCTTTTTATTGTATGCACTTTCTTTCCAATATTTGCTCGCCATACGGCCATAGCATGTCGCGAACATGTCTGAACCTTTATTTTTTTATGTTGTCCTGCATGCGCATTTTTATTCTTGTATTTGTACACATGTTTGAGCAAATAAATATCTTATTTTCTCCCTCCCTTATTTATACCACAATAAATAATAGTCTACCTAACCTACACGGTACTTTATTTCAAACTAGCTCTGCCCGCGACTTCCTTAGCGTGGATGTCGGAAAACAATTACAATTTCATGGGTTTTAATTTTTTGTGCGGAACCCTAATTATTATTTTTCTAAAATAAAAGTAGCCTGTTACTCTGTTAGTGAAAGTCCCGTTAAAATCGGCCCAGCCGTTTCGGAGATTAGCCGGAACAAACAGGACAGACAGACAAATATTTTAAATATTGTATACTTTTATATGCATTTGGTAAAACGCTGTTGTTTTGACATTAGAAACAGACACTTCAATTTTATTTATTTGTGTAAATTGTATGCAAGAAAAATGGGCAAGAGAAAACAATTTTCGCCGATTTGAAAATAGAATCCAGCTCTTACCTGTAGCAAGAATTCTAATACAATCCTGGCTAGTTCGTGGTCCTGCGCTCGATCGATGGCAGCCTGCGATATTATGCGTATGCGCACATCACACGGTAGCACCGGTAGCTCTATTGAGAGCAGCTGTAGTTGTTTCGGGGTTTGATCTGTTGGGAGAACACTCAACATTAACGAATTGCAGGACTCCTCGGAAGTTTTCAAACGACCATAATTAATTATGCCGTCAAGACGGATAGTTGTGTTTTAGTTTAAAATATATCTTCACATCACACAACTTCTGTCACGGACCGCCATTGAAAGCTATTACTTTCTGTATATCATTTGTGTATTTGCCAGCTATATAACGATAGGCAACTTCTTGACGACTGAATAAAAAGTAAGTTATAGGCAAATAAAAAGAGAAGTAGAATGTCACATACCATGCAGTCCGATGATGATAGATATGCAATAGTCCTTAGCAGTGTTGTCAGCGAACAGCGTCGCTGGCAGTTTATCTAATTCCTGTGCTTCAAACAGATTGAACCCGGCGGAGAATGACGCTTCCAGTTCAGCCGATATCTTCTCTTCTAACTCACGGGCGTAAAATGATCTAGAGTTAGAAATTTATTTTTTTATTTTATTTTATTTTATTTTATGTAAAAGAGTGTCCCTGGAGTTTCTTGCCCGTTCTTCTCCATAGGAACCTACTACGCTTTGGAATGGGCAACTAGCTCATCTTTCTGACTGACCACTTAACAATTCAAAAGTGCCTGTAATTGGTTTATATGTAATAAATGCTTTGAGTTAACATTATGTGAAACGTAACATGAAATGTAACATAACATCTATACGAATTTGTTTCAACGTTTTACATAATTATGTGCATAGTGTACCCGTCATAATTATGGTTACATACCTAGAAGTAAGATGCAAGCAAGCGAGAGCGTGCAGAACCCGCGCTGCTAGCTCCCGTAGCGTGTGATGCAACCTCACGTAACCGGGGTGTGCGCGCGCGCCGCTCTGCAGCACGTGCAGCAACGCGCGCACGCCACAGCACGCCTTAACGACGCCCCGACCTCCCACTGTGTCGCCCCATTCGTGAGGACGAGCGTGACGGATGTCCTGAGAAATGGTGATGAGGAATGTGAGTTCAAGTTACAAGTCGCCTTGGTGGTTTGATATTTGTACAGTACGGCCGATTATCTTGGCGAGTCCGAACTTCGCGCAGAAGGCTGCGCAGTAACATTTTTTAGGAACCAAATGGTAACATGAGGAGAGTGTGAGTGAGAGAACATGCGCGAAAGTTCATAGTGCCTATGTTCAGACTCGCCAAGATAAATCGGTGTACGGCGAAACCTAGAGATCTCTGGACTTACCTATTTTAACTCCCGATGGAAACAGAGGGGATATAAGTTTAACATGTGTATTTGTGTGTCTGTCTGGGCCATTGTAGCTCCCAAACGGCTGAACCGATTTTGTTTTTTTTTTTTAGTTTGAAAGGTGACTTGGTCGAGAGCTATGATTCAAGAAAATCGGTTCAGGCGTTTGATCATTATCAGCTTTTTTCTAGTTGATGAATGGATTTGAGCACCTTCCACAGGTCTGATCGATTCGAAATTTGGTATTCTGTTACTTCAATGATATTAGGAGAACATAATAAACCTTGAACTGATGCTGCAGCGTCACCTTTTTTTTTTTTTTTTGTGGATGGGAAATCATCAAATGACTTCTCCCGCTCTGGGCGGAGCGGGAGGGCGTGTCAGACTTTTACTGACTAAAACCCACCCGTGTTCCTTCTGTTGCCTGTGCCGGGGCCACGGTAACTCTTTCGAACATCCCGCAACCCTAGCTGGCATCGGCCCTAGCGGACCCCGTCAATAGTGCTGACATCTCTTTGAGGCGCGCGTGGAACACAACGCGCCGTCGACTCGGACTTGGTCCTTACCGGACGGCGAGCTACCCATTGCTCGCCGTCCGCAAGCCCGCGCCTACGGTGGCCGGGAATCGGCTGCCGATTCCCGACGCCCAGGGCGTCTCCTGCGGCGACTAGGGGCGTGAGGGTGCAAAGCTTGCCTTTCCCTCACGCGTCCCGCCTCCTCCTTCACGAGCATTACTGCTTTGCAGAAGGAGGTAATGGCTTCCCATGCACTCTCGCTCCGTACCATGGCCTGGACCAGGGCCGGACGCGAGAGATCGCCGCCGCCGATCGCTTCCGCGAGGACACGGCGGTGCTCCGCCCAAGCCGGGCAGACCTCCACCGTATGCTCCACCGTGTCCTCCGGGCGATCCACACAGTGGTAACACCCGGGCGTTTCCTCCCGCCTTATCCGGAACAGGTACCTCCCGAAGCACCCGTGTCCGGTGAGGACCTGCGTCAGGCGGAAGGTGAGGACGCCGTGGCGCCTCTCCAGCCACTCCTCAAAGAGGGGACTTATCGCCGCAATTGTGGCGTGCCCGCTGCAGCATCACCTGGACTTCATGAAATAGTTATTCAATAGGATAATATGAAATTAGAGAGTTGTATTGACGATTTTAATTATTATAATTCTATAATATATTTGTTACGGTCGCGAATCATATTCAGATCAACATATAACCTAATACTGACCTGAAAATAGCAAAATATGTAAGAAATTTTGAATTTCGCGGGCTACCCTGGCGCTTTCGCCTTAAGCAGTTGAAACTTACAGAATGTGTGAACAGCACGAGGCGAGCCACCAGGTCCCTGAGAGGGAAGGCGCCGAGTAACGCCAGCAGGTCGCGCTCGCGCAGCGTGCCCTCGCTCACTGCGCCGCCGCCGCCGTGCTTGTCCACCTCCTCCCACGCCTCCTCGGCCTCTGCACGGGAATTCATTAAGTTATAGTCTGTAGCAAAGGATCTGATGAAAGTGGAAACAAAGCCTGTTCAGAACGCGTGGTCGCGCCGACAGAGGGCGCCTTGCGGTTTCCGAACAGTGACATATCGACGGCGAAGTGCCAATACCTCGTAACCGACTCCTAACAAACATGCGAATAACGCCTTATCGTTTTTAATTTAAAGGCGTTATTCGCATGTTGGTTAGGAGTCAGTTAGGAGGTATTGACACTTCGCCGTCGATATGGCCGCGACGATCATGTGTTTGCCTGATGATCGCTTTTGGTTAGGACGCGGTCTGCTATAAAATTATTAGACAATTAATTTTATGGTCTAAAACTGCGTACGGGGGCGCGATCCAGTGTAGGCGTAGTCGGTGGCGCGTACACTAGAGCGCACAATCCGTACCTGCAGCAACGCGTATACATTTCAGACTCTTTCATAACGCTGGCTACAATGCCTGCCACTAACTCGTTGAGGTTTACGTTTTCATAGATTATTTATTAGTAATTGCTTCAGTTTCGTTCTTTGTCACTTGAAACGAGAGAACCGTACGATATTACAGCTCTGTTTTAAAAATGCGTATTAAATTCACACCTTCTCAGTAGTTCAGCTTAAAAATAAACGATGTGATGATTTTATTTAAACACCTCTCTATCTGTAATGATTAATAACTAGCTGTTGCCCGCGACTACGCCCGCATGGATGTCAATACTTCATTATTTGAACCGGATTTTATTCACAATTTCATAGGTTTTAATTTTTTTGCGCGGAACCCTAATTATTTTTCTAAAATAAAAGCAGCCTTAGTTACTCCTTATAACATTAGCTATCTACCAGTGAAAGTCACGTCAAAATCGGTCCAGCCGTTTCAGAGATTAGCCGGAACAAACAGACAGATCGACAGACAAAAAAAATTAAAATTGTTTTTTTGTTCATAAGCATTTAGTAAAAAGCTGTTATTTTGACATTACAAGCAGATACTTTAATGTTATTTATTTGTATAGAAGACTACTTGTTCACTACTTGCTACAAGCCTTACTCTCGGTGCACTCGAGCGCGGTGTCAGTGCGGGGCCGAGCGAGCAGCAGGGCCAGCAGAGCGAGCATGCGCCAGGGTGACACGCCGTCCACGTTAGCGTGCACCACTAGTGCTGCCCACTGGACTGAGCGAGACTGCCTGGAAATTCAAATACAGGAAGAATTTTGATCACCATCCAAATCTAAATGGTCTTTGGTGAAAATAATAAAATACCTGCTTTTTTCTTTTAATATTACAATATGGCATTATAACGTTGTCTAAAAAAGTCTACGTTTGTGGATACCACCCGTGGATACACATCCCCGCTGCACCCGCAAGTCGCCCCTTTCTCTCATTCAGCATAGTATACGCGGTAAGCATAGTCAACGTTTGACTTAGTAACCATGCTGAATTGATAACACTTTCAGGAAAAATTTGACCTACCAATTTTTGGTTTAAAAAATGGCGTCTTTCAATGGTAACTAATGCCTAGAAAAAAAAAATTGGACGTTGATCAAAATTCACCTGTATAAAAGATGAGGAAAGACCTCTTCTACCGTAGTAGTTAGTCGTAGTGAAGGAGCTTGTCCCAAGAAGTACCACCATAAAATATATTTCTGGCACCAAGTGCCGTAGCTAAATTCCAGCTTGAATTGATGGGTACCGGTCAACTACAGGCACGTGAGAGACCGTCAACTTTGTCGCTGGGATGGTAACGAAGTCAAAGACAAATAATTTATTTCAAATAGGCACATAAGTCACTTTTGAACGTCAAAATTTACAAAAAAAAAAAATAGAAATGATTCTAGTCGTATGGAGAAGAACGGGCAAGAATCTCCACCAGTACTGTTTTAAAATGTTTTACTATATTTTGTATACATTAATCATATAATTATATGTGAAGATGATGCGTCTAGAATAAAATGACCGCACCACAATAGGTAAAAAGAACGAGTCCGCGATGTCTATGGTATTGCACATGTGCATAGGTGGCCTCGAATACTCGTAAAACGTGGAAAACCATTAGGTGGAGAGACGGCTTGTTGCCATCCAAATTCCAAATTCAGTAACATTAATTGTATAACTACAGCCCGTGCGAGTTAACTAGGCACATTAAAAAGATGCTATCGCAATCGCAACTGAACGCACAAAGCAGGGGCCGCATTCCAGCGACGTGCCAAGTTAATTCGCACGGGTTATAGTTACTTACCTAAACAGATGATGCATAAGAAACAGCAGCTGCCTTAGGTCGCGGTCGTCGAGTAGCGCGGCTGACAGCGCTGCCGCCCAACGCTGCAGCGCGCTGGCGAGCGCTTCAGGCGCATTGTCACTTAGTCGCAGCGCTTGTAATATCAGCGATAAAGCTTCGCGTATCACGCTCTTGTTGCTTTGTATCGTTTCTGATATTAGCTCTTCTATCTGGGCAAATGGAAAGAAAATAAAAGTTGAGAATAGCTTAGAAATTGTTTATTTTGACCTGTATTTAAAAAGCAATTTTGTCCTTGGAGGCTTGGACTGATCTATTTATTTTATTGATATATTATCGGGAAAAATCTTAGTTATACAACATGTCTCGAAATTAACGCACAACCTCTTAAGGGGTCATTGTACTCATCATTATGAACAACTTTTACTATGGGACCAAACCTGAAATCGCAAAAAAAATCAGCTGTTCACTACATTTTGACGAGTTAGACGGACATAAATGTAGGGGACAGCCGATTTTTTTTTGCGATTTCAGGTTTGGTCCCATAGTAACAGTTGTTCATAATGATGAGTACAATGACCCCTTAAGAGGTTGTGCGTTAATTCCGGGATATGTTGTATAGAATGGGGTCAAGAAATATTTAAGAAGCATTTCAGTATTTTCGGGTCTAAAAGAATTTATTTAGATTTTTTATTCTTAATTAAATTATTACCTGACAATGCGCCAACAGAGCCGCATGCTGATGATGGCAATACGAATCCTGTACATCCCTCAGTAATCTCTCCAGCCTCAACTTAGAAACAGGTAACCTCTCTTTAACCAACTCCGCATGCTCATAGCTTGCTCTCAAGTGTACATCGAGCCCACACGGGCACTTCTCTGATAAGTTCACATGACGTTTCTCTATCTTCCACAGAGTGGCCCTTCTTTTCTCTTCGTCTGCAAACCCGCATGTGAGTTGTATTCGTTCGCGCTCCACTGCTATTAGTGATGATCTGGATTAGAAAAATAAGGATTTATTGCAATCAACGTGTTTTTGGGCGAGACTGAGGTGTGGCAATACTGTTCACATGATTGATTGCCCGTAACTAGGAACCATGCCAAGACAGTTAGATTTTGGACATAACATAACATCACGCCTTGTTTCCCCGAAGGGTTGGATGGTCCATGGATTTTGGAATTACTAAGAATATTTACTTAATTTGATTCTGCAGAAACGGCTCAAAGATTTTGAAGTGAAAACTTCTATAGGCGCGATGAGCGCTTTTTGGTAGGGGAAAATCTTACGGGTACGCGACATGCGACATGCCGATGTTACGTATTGCGACAGACTGGCGACGTGTTGTAATATTAATCATTTAAGTTTTCACTTCCGTCGGCAGTCCCCATGACTGCCTACTTTTTAAACAATATAACATATCACAATGCATACCTAAATGTAGACAACAAATCAACAAGTGGATGCTCTGGTCCACTCAAAGGTCCCGCTTCAACTATCTCTTCTTCTCTTTCACTCATGGCCCTGACTTCTTCCATCTCCTTCCCTCCACACAGTTTGATGGCATCTTCTAGAGACATGCATTTTACTTTAGGCTTACTCTCTATTACTCTCTCTACTTCTTCATACTGTATAGTTTGTGGTACTTCACCGAAGCATGGCGCCGATGGCATTATGTCTTCTCCTACATATTCAAAAGGAGTTTCTTGTATCTGCTGCTCAGTATTCAAATAAGCATCAGGGTGTACAAGTTCATATTCTCTTTCTTCTGCAATTTCTGTAACTTCATGTGATATAGCTATCCTTTCCAGTTGCTTACTCAACTCCTTGTAACTGCCTTCAATACTTGATAATGGAACCTCTCTAGTAGAAATATTTGATTTGTCACCTACTTCAGCATTCTGTTGTGTTTCCTTGATATGTTCTGCTCGTTCTACCCTGGAGTCGGATTGTTCTATACTCTCATAATCACCAACATTAGTTTCTATAATTTGTTCACTGTTCTCTTCAGTATCTCCTATTATTTCTATACTTATATTACTGGTTTCAGCTTCTTCATTCACTACGGCTGCTTGAGTATCTGATCCTATTACATCAGTCTTTGAGGTTTCAACCCCACAGGAGCTTGCAGTGATGTGAACCAATTCCTCAAGAATTGGAGGTTCTATGGCTACTGGCGACAATTCTCTAGTAGCACTGCTTCTTTCTTTTGATTTATTTTTCTGGAAAGTAATCATAATCATTTATTTATTCGCAAATATGCATTGCTTTGATTGGTACATAGATGTTGTCATAAAGTTAGTTCTCCATGTTCTGCCGTCACATGGGCATGCAAATCTTAATCAATTAATCTAATTTTAAATAACATAGAATATTATTATAAATCCACATCGTTATCTACATCTCTTTATCTACTATCCTATCGCAGGTATGCTGGAAGAGATTTCTTTAGAAATAAGCATCACCTTTGTACGTATTTTTCTGTTCCTTTCTTCTTGTTTGTTTATATGTGTGTACATAAACTGTTAAATAAATAAATAAATCCATTTTACATTCTATTCAAATTAATGTCAGTCATTTGAAACCACAATAAAATAGAAGAGATCATAATATTACATCAAATGTCACTGGCTACAATATTAAGTGGTAAATATTTTATAGGTATAATACGTTTTATTTTGTCTATTTCATTGTTTTATACAAAATATCAGGAAACCCAGTATGGTCTATAGTTCACACAGAATCATGAGTTCAATACAAGACCTTCTAATGAATATTAATTTAAACTGTAATGGTAAACTTTATTTTCCATTAAAATTAAGCTATATTACAAGCTCTATTTTCTCTAAACCTAATCAAAGCTAGGATCTGCTATTGAGTACCCAAATTTTCTGCCCGCTGTTGAGATTGGTTGAACAAAATATCAATAAATGTCTCATCTGATTACAGCAGACTTACAGTATATTAGTTTCTAAAAACCGAGGCATCCCAATTTGTTTTATATTAGTAGGATATAAAAAGCTGTATGAAAAATTAAGGGTGTTCTGATCTGAATTAAGCCTATAAATTATGCCCCGATCAAAATAAAATCAAAATTAGGAGGCAAATATGACAGAAAACTTCTTGAGCTATTTATTGCCCAATATGATGAACAACTGTGATCGCTTAATATTCGTATATGAAAACTATATATAAGAACTACGGCCACGCAGATCAGATAGCAAATAATATTTATCACATTCCTAGCAATCAGAATGTTTTGCTGCGCAAATGGAAAAACAAAGGATTTTGTTTTGAACACAAATCTAACTTACTCCTCTGCGTTTCTCCTTTACCATAGTAGCCATGGCTGCCAGATCTATATTCTAATGGATACTGGATATCTAAAGAATCAAACACTAATGTTTTTTTCTTCTCTGAACGTTTTTATTTACGTTCATGTTTTTCCCCAAAAACAAAACAAAGTGATGTGCACTCAAAAATCAACAGACGTTGAGGCCTCTGACAGCAGGATGACATATATAGAATCGAACTAAGGAAAAACAGAGACGGCAGTAGTTCTACGCTTGTTATTGCCTTATATCCAATACATGAAACGCAACGATCAGCTGTGAACTAGTGACGCGATTCAAAAAGTGATTTTTAGTCGATTTTTTAGCGAACCACTACGAAACAATAAACAACGATAAAAAAGGTTTTTTTTCGAAACTTCACCAAAACAGTACCTAACTTCGAACTTAAGTCATCAGATCCTACCTAATTAAGTACCTGCAGGTACTGTATTAGGCCTACAAGACCCCGACCCAGGGGACCAGCCAGTCTAGATACCCTAAAGCTACTTCTCCATAGAGATCTACGTTTTGGAATGGGCGACTAGCTTCAATTTTCTGACTAACTGACTGACTCTATAAGAATTCAAAAGTGCCTGTAATTGGTTTAATTGAAATAAATGCTTTGAGTTTGAGTTTGAGCTACCATATATATACCCGACTAGGTAGCTTGTCTGCTTAACGGCAGGTGGACTGGACTGGATAGGAAATGCTACAGGCCCCACCCAGGCTCATATCATGGTAGGAAAGAAAATTAAATCTGAGCTCTTCTAAGCGGGATGCTAAAACTTCGAGCTCGCTCCTGCATCACAATATTTCTTTTATTTTTTCAGCTTTTCTGCATAAATCTACAAAGCAACACCTATTTCTATATTTTTATTCCGAGGCGGGATGTTACAAATATTCGAGTTCGCGTCGCTCGCTATTGCATCTTAGTCACTCTTGGTTCATAAAATGTCTTGCATAAGTCGACAAAGTATGTAACTCCTATTAGACATTGTATGAATCACGGAACAGAAAAAACAACTGTTTTTTCTGTTCCGTGGTATGAGTAGTCAGAAGAAACCTAATCTATCCGAGGTGTTACAAATTTCGAGCTCGCTTCGTTCGCTCTTGCATCCAAAGTCCTCTTAGAAAGATTACCGTTCAATCACTGCCGGCACCAGCTATGCAAAAAATTAATCGTGTAGGTTTTTACAAAACTTCAAAAAAGTAGAGGTTCTCAATTCGGTTGTATGTATTTTTTTAAACCGATTTGGAAAATTCTTTTATTAACTTGAAAGGAGATCCAGATTGGTCGCATTTTTATCAAAATCCAGTTCTGATTATAGGATCCATGGGGAATTGAGGGAACTCCTCAAATATTAGAGGCATATTGTACATTATACTTATTTACGTATTTTCATCAACAAGTCAAGTATTTGCATTCAGAAAGTACCTATCATTTGGTGAAGTGGAACTGATGCAGAAAACCACAGATTTCCACGGGAACTCCTCAATGATAAGTATTTCACGGGTGGCGATAAGATATCTTGATTAAGATAGTTAAACGACTATGACGAAGTAAATTTAAATAAATGGGTCTGATGAAAATGGTACCATTGAACATTGATGATGAAGCCGGAATGTAGGCACTGGAACTCCGTAACAAAACAATGTATCCTAGCCGTGTTTGGGCTTATTGGAATTTTCATGAGATGCACTCTGGCTATAAATGATTTTAATGGTAATATGCTTCAAGTTGCGCTACTTGAGTCCTATATTATGTGTGGCCTTGATTGTCAGAAGACAGATTTCGTCAACGGTCTGTCGTCGTGTGGTTGTTTAATAATTTGTTGGCAACGGCGTCCAAACCTGATAAAACTACGCCTTCCAAACTTCTGACATGACTTAGCGCCACATATATTTGCCTTTTTGCAAAGTTTTTATTTGAAAGGGTATCCTGTGGTCGCATATAAATTTGGTCAAATTCTGATGAGTGGTTTTTGAGTTAGCTTCAATATTTTGTATTTTTTCCATTTAGTGTATGTTGATGATGTCATAATAACTTCCTGTCACTGTTATTTACTTAGCAAGTATACGAATTTTGGTGGAGTAGCTACCACAACTAAAAAGTGGAAAATAAAAACTTATTTATAAAAAAAAAACAACAGACTTCCAAAAAAAAAAACACTACAAAGTGAAAAATTACTTTTATTTCGGAAGTCAGTGGCAAAAACGAAAATACTAAACCAAAGACACCGACTTCCGAAATTCCGGAATCCGAATTCCGAATTTTCGGAATTCGACTTTCGAATTTCTTTATACAAGTCGGTGGTTTGTTAAAATCGGTCCACTCGGTCAAAAAATATTTCTTATTTATTATTGAGCGGCATAATTTTAACTAATAGACAAAGTCCTCCCGCCGCGTCTGTCTGTCTGAACGCGATAATCTCAAAAACTACCGAATGGATTTTCATCCGGTATTCACCAATGGACGGAGTGATTCATGAGGAAGGTTTAGGTTTATTAATTCATTAAGGTTTTGTATAAATTGGCTGAAATATGATGATTGTTGAAGATGTCGGAAAAAATCATGCCAACTGGGAGCTTTCTGGCGTCCGCCGCGTAAACCAATAGAGTATTACGGAACATAATTATGGTACTTTTAATCCCGGTACATTCCCGTGGGATATTTTCCGACATCCACGCGGGCGAAGCCGCGGGCAAAAGCTAGTAATAATTAAAGTTGGTTAATAATAATATTATCTGTACTAGTGGATTCTATTTGCTAAAGGAATCCGCACAAAATATTAGGAAATAGCCGTTGGGCGAATTTGGCTGAAATTTTGGTACAATTGTACTGAACTTGGACTGCATCGTTGGTCTAGTGGTCGCGAGCACTACTGCTGAGCATGAGGTCTTGGGTTCGATCCCCAGGTCGGATACAATGTTACTGGGTTTTTCCATCTGGAATTTCTCAGTAATAGCCTGGAGTTTGGATTTGTGCCCGGTTGATGGCAATAGGCTGCACCCCAGTTCTCTAACAATGATAAGAATATGACCCCCAATAAAATTGATGGAAGGCTTATTATACAATGAGGAGACAACAATACGACAATAAATGAAAGCACTGGCAATACTAATGCATAGCAGTATTTTGGAACTATCGAATAAATCCTAACATCGAAATTAAAAAAGTGGTTTTGTCAAACAAAATAAAAAGTAGTGACGGGCCGACTATGGGTTTTGCCGATCTTTCACTGTAGTGACTAAACTATTGGATACATTTGATTGAATTTTTGTATGCAGATTGGGAACGGCATTAGGTACACGCAGTTTAATTTACTGTCGTATTGGCGTATCCACCTTGTATAGGTAATAAATAATAAATCAACGTAACCAATCCTTCGTTCAAGATAACCAATATATATATAGAGACCCAAATCCATAGCTCAATTTTTGTTTCCATGTTCTGCAATAGTCCTGCACACCGGTGGTTTTCCTTGCCTGCCGGTAGCATTGCTGTTCTGCGGCCTCTGCAGAACAGCAATGCTACCGGCCGTCAGGTCAGCCGCCCAGATCGGGGCCCCGTACAGGGCCATCGATCGCACGATCCCCACGTAGTCGCCTACAGGCGGCGCTCGGGCCCCCCAGATTGGGAAGCAGCGTTGACAGCGCCCCAGCCACGCCCATCAACTTGGGCACCAGCCGCCGGAAGTGGGGTCCAAAGTCCCACCGGCTGTCGAGCACCAATCCCAGGTACTTCATGGTGGACTCGACAGCGATCCGGACCCCCCCGACCACTATGTGTGATCCGGGTGGATCTGGCAAGTTCGTCGGCAGCGTCGTTGCCTAGCGAACCGCTGTGTCCTTTGATCCATTGAATGGTTATGATATTGAGGTTACCCATCTGGTTGTGGCGCGGTGGCACTCGTATATTAGCCCAGAATCAACTGTGTGACTGTTTAGCGCTTGCAGGTCAGCCATGCTGTCTGAGAGTATGCGGATCGAGTGGCCCTTAACGTCCCTGGCCATGATGGCTGCAGCGGCTAGAGAAATACCCATGCATTCGGCCTGGGACACTGTGTTATGGACACCCAATGGTGTGGCTATGTGGATGTTGAAGTCCTCCGAGAAGATTCCAGCACCTGTTTCACTAGCTGTTTTGTATCTATCCGTGAAGATGCGCAGCTCTGCAGGGCGCAACCCCTCATATTGGCGATCCTCGTGGATTTGGATCTTGTATTTTTTATCGAAAATAAATTGTTGTATACCCGGTCATTTATAGCTTTCGAAATAGGGAACTCCTTGTTGAGTTCCTCAAGCAGCGCGATGTGTGGTATGTCTCTCTTACCCCAGAGATTTAGTGTATGAACTTCACCTAAAAAAATTGTGTGTTAGAGTTCCCATCAAGCATCAGAGGGTCCCTTGATGGTTTAGATTCAGAATTGGAACCGGTAGGTGGCGCTGCTCGGGCACGTCGTTTACGTCAGGATGTACAACAACTATGTGACTTTACGAACAGGGGCCAACGACCAGGTCGTAAGCAGTATTATTTTAATCTTAGTTCAGTGTGAGAAAGAGATGGAGCTATGTGGGATGTATACCTCTATCTCTTTCTCACACTAATACTACTGGTTGGCTCCCAGGTAATTTCAATATTAAGATACTTACGTAAATAAATAAATACTGTATGGTAATAAATTACAGCAAAGTGGACGGTGCCTTGTAGTATTGAAGTATATTCCAAAGAGTTGTGCAAATCAACAAACAGGCAAACAGAAAAACTTTTTAAAGTACAGACGCCAACACATCAAGCTACCCGAAACTGTCAAATTTTCCCAATCAACCTTGAACCTAATGCCTTAGGAATAAAGTCGAAAATCTATTAAAGAAATTTGACAGATTGTAGTAGCTTGATGTGCTGGCGTCCATACAAATAAAAACAACCGACTTCAAAAAAAAAACACTACTATGTGAAAAATAACTTTAATTTAGGAAGTCGGCGTTTTTGTTTTTTCGTTTTTTACCTCCGGCGTCCGAAATTAAAGTTATTTATGACTTTGTAGGTACTTACTTAGTTTTTTTTTTTGGAAGTCGGTTGTTTTTTCTGTACTTACCTACTTAAAAATGTTTTTGGAACGAAGTTCTTAAACGTGGCTTGCGGTAGGAGTGAACTGGCAGAAATCGTGACGCGAAAAAGCGTTCATACTTGTATACCGCCTCTATGCGACTTTTTTCTTGAAATGAAAATCCAAGATGGTGGCTGCGAACAGTTCCAAAGTTTTCGTCATGGGTATTTTTACATAGTTTTCGAGGGTGTTAAAGCCGATAGTGAGTTCAAAATGTAAATCCAAGATGACGGCTGCGAAAATTTTCTAATTTATCATCATGGGTGTAGTTTTCATAGTTTTTGAGGGTGCTAAAGCCGATAGTGAAGTCAAAATGAAAATCCAAGATGGCGGCTGCGAAAATTTTCAAATTTATCATCATGGGTGTAACGTAGTTGTCATAGTTGTCGAGGGGGTTAAAGTCGATAATGAGGTCAAAATGTAAATCCAAGATGGCAACTGCGAAAATTTTGTTTTTGTTTTAAATCCTAAGTGAGAAGGAACTTCGTCCCTGACGGGGTTCCCCCAACTGCACACGTTTTTTGTTATTATTTTTCACTTTTTAGTTGTGGTACCTACCCCACTCAAATTCGTATACCACTACTTCCTATGTAAATATCAGAGACAGGAAATTCTTAACAAAACTTCCTCCTTTTTTAAGAAGTCTGTTAAAAACACAGTAAGTAGTTACTATCGCACTTAATGGGTTTCGATACCTAAACATTAATAAACAAAAAAACTTTTATGCAAAAAAAAAACAACCGACTTCCAAAAAAAATACTAAGTACAAAGTGAAAAATAACTTTAATTTCGGAAGTCGGTGTCTTTAGATCCGTACTTTAGGTTTTTGCCACCGACTTCCGAAATTAATTGTTTCACTTTGTAGTGTATTTTTTGGAAGTCAGTTGTTTTGTTTTTGCAAAAAGTTTTTTATTTTTCACTTTTTAGTGGGTAATTTATATGTGGGTATTTATTGTAATTTATCTAAGTTACAATAGCCTAATGACACTTTAACTGACATTTTTCGAGAAATTGAGAAATTTGATTTTGAAATAACGCCTTTAAATTCAAAACGATAAAAAAGTGAATTTCTGGAAAATTTTCATTTAGGAGGTATCAGAAGTTCACGGACGGTATGCATTGTGACGAGCGTATTGCTTAGCAATCATTTTAAAATAATCGAATCGCAACCCGTGAAATATTTCTTATTGAGTTGTTCCGGCAGGCTATGTGTGGGTGGCCATCTGTGGTCTTCATCATCAGTTCCACTTCACGAAACGGTGCTTTCCTAGAGCTAATGCACAAATTATTTTTTAAAAAATCAGAGAGAAGAGGCTAAAAGCTTATCAACCTTGAAGAAACTATTGAAACGCCACATTCTGGTAAGGATTTTGTAATTTTACTAACACTTAAACTAAATAATCTACACCCGCTTACTCCCTACGAAAAGCACCATTTTTATTTGTAAAAACTAACAATGTATAAACTGTTCAATTCTCGCTTATTCAAACGCACTGTGCCATAGACCTTCATAAGCAAGCATTGTTTCGCGCCGCAGCATATGCGCGCGCACTCACTACACACAATCTCCACTAACATTTCTATTTTTTTATATCTACCCTACTAAAAACGCTAATCGGTTATTTCGTTTACTTATTATTGTATTTTGTCTGTAAGTGATTAATGTAATCTTTTGAGAAATAAATACCTTAAACCGTAAATAGCCAAATCGCTATAGGTGTACCTATAATATTTGAAGTTTCCTCGATTTCTTCGGGATCCTATCGACAGATCCTGACCTGATGACAATGGGACCACCTGTGAACCCTTTCAAACAAAAAAAGAATTTCCCAAAACGGTCCAGCCGGTCGGTGGTCGGTCTTCGAGTAATCGAGGAACACACATTAAAAAAAAGATTCCGACGAACTGAGAACCTCCTCCTTTTTTAAGTCGGTTAAAAAAAAATTGGGTCGACAACCGCATTTAATTGAAGTACGAGCTTATAAAATCAGTTAGGGGAGTACCTACCCATTACGTCTGTGAAGATTCGCTCGCTAATTTAATTTGACCCTGTAGTCCTCTCCTAACTCTGTTGGACATTAAGGGACGCTATCGCTGTCTTTCGGTTTCTGGTGCTGCTGCTGTTCTACGTGGTTTTGAACAATCAATCACTGCCGGCACCAGCTCCAGTCTGCAGTCCCAGTGCCCGACAACAGGCGGGCTGGACTGGATAGCAGGCCCCGCGCTCGACGCTCGTATCATGGTACCTATCTATACCACCCGTAGGAAAGAAAATGAAATCTGACCGAGATGCGAGATGCTAAAACTTTTAGAGCTCGCTTCGCTCGCTCCTGCATGACAGTTTCCCTTATTTCTTCAGATTTTCTGCATAAATCTACAAAGCAGCACCTATTTCTATATTAAGTTGTCAAAAGAAATCTAATCTCTCCGAGGCGGGATGCCAAATCTTCGAGCTCGCGTCGCTCGCTATTGCATCTTAGTTACTCTTAATTCTTCAACTTTCTGCATAAGTCGACAAAGTAATTCCTATTACGGTATGTATAGTCAAAAGAAACCTAATCTATCTGAGGTGCTCAAATTTTCGAGCTCGCTTCGCTCGCTCTTGCATCCAAAGTTCTCTTAGAAAAATCACCGTTCAATTATTGCTGGCACCAGCTAAGCGAAAAATGAATCATGTAGGCTTTTACAAAACTACTATAACTAATTAGTGTTGTTTGAAGTAAGTAGGTTGGTTGAAATAAGTAAATTGAGTGTTAAGGAATACGAGGAAAAGAACTTCTTTGTTTAGAAACGTCGATTTATGACGACCGTTGAAGTAAATATGGTGACATACATAGCATAAACTACATTATTTCTTTATTTATATTAGCTGTACTAGGTACCTACTGGAGGGTACTTACTGGATTTTGTTTGCTAAAGTAGGTACTCCGCTCAAAATGTTAGGAAATATCCGATCGGCGAATTTGGCTGAAAATTTGGTACAATATAGCCTGTAACATGCTGATTGAAAGTCTATATGGACGCAAAAAGAAATAATGACGAGTTTTAGAGATAAAGCTATTTTTATGTTGTAGTCAGAAAGATGAATTTTATATAAACAAAAAAAACTTCACAGCAATCACAAGTTTCAATTCATATTTTATCGTTTAAACATATTTTAGCCAAATTAGCCGATTGGCTTTTTCCTATAACAATTTGTGCGGGATCCTTTCCAAAAAGGCTTCGGGATGGGGGAGATGCAAAATGTCAAGTAACTGGGTTTCTAAGTCCGGGCCTGTAGGTAGGATCCGATTGAACGGCATGATGTTAGGGGAATTATTAGATTTTAATTAGGTACCTAGGTACGTCCAAAAAAGGTCCTAAGCTCCTTTGATGACCGAAAATGCCAGCATCAATTAGCGAAGTCCCTATGTATTGTTAAATTCTAGTTAGTACTGTAGAGGCCTTAGTTGAGCCTGCCTTCCGCATGAATCCTCTTTGGATTATGACATTGGCTGATAAGACAAACGCTGGTTTCAATTGGAATTTAGAATAGGTGAAAAATTATGACGTACTTATAGTCATATTGTTCTATGTCGAGAGAGTGTAATATTAGCCCCAGTGTTTGAATGTTTAATTATAACGTCGCACTAACTAATAAACCAGTTCGTATAGCGCAGCGGTCTTCATATTTATAAATCATCACAAAGTTTCCCCAACACACCTCGAAGTCGAGACCCTGCACACAAAATAGATAGTGACCTGCCTATGTATCGTGCCAAGTACCTCGAAGTCGAGACCCCGCACGCATAATAGATAGTGACCTGCCTATGTATCGTGGCTGGTCGCTATAGTACAATAGGTATTAGGTACCTTATTTAATCAATAGGTAAGTAGGTACTATATCTACGTTTGATCCTTGAGCACGGCGTGTTTTAAGTCAATATAGATTGTAAATTCTTTTATCTTCAGATAGGTAGGTACCTTTTCTTCTTCAAATCTAGCATGGTCCATCCAACCCTTTTAATAGTTACCTAATAACTGGGGAACATTACCTACCTGCGAATATGAATATTAAGCCCTCGCCTATTCAGAATCCTTTCTGGAGATTCACTGAGCACACTATCTCTCTATCTCTCACGCACTCTTATCTATCTCGCACTCTATCTCTTATAACCAAGTACCAACCTAATTGTTTTTTTTTTTTTTACGGTTGGAAGTCTTGCACCCTAATTGGGTAACACACTTTCAATCACAAACTGAATGATTTTGAAGGATATTACTAATTCATTGCATCATGTGCTCAAAAAAATTGTCTGCGCAACGACGTAAATAACGCAATGAATGTTGTTCAACTGTCAAAATGAAAGCCATTGCTACTGTGTGTTACGCAATTGCCCCGCTGATGTAGCTGAATGCCATTCTTTTACATAGACCGACTGCCTGACTGGTATTTCAAATATTTGTAATAAATAAATCCACTTTGAAATTATGCAGGCTCTAGAAGCGGCATGGAAACGCTCCGTGTCCCGTCCGTTACCGTCCATAGAACTGGACAGTTTTCCCTCCATGACTGTACCACCGCCGCGCCGCCTGACAATACTCAAGTTATCTACCTACCCCCGGCAAGTCATCCTCCACCACGCAACTTACATACAGGTGGTGTCAATTTAATGCTGATAGACACACGCAAGTACACGCATGATGGAATTTTTAAACTTAGGGACACGACAAATATTATTATTTACTTGACACTGCTTGTGATCTTTGACCCAAACGCCCTACTAACGCATATCGCCATACGTAGTAACTATTCAGTAATCTGTGGCCATGCTTTCAATCATACCTATCTACCGATGCGCTCGAACTTCCGATCGTTTAAAGATGTAGTTCACACTTCGGAACGTAAACAAAACCTTTGAAAAAAGATCTATCTTTGACCCCATGACCCCTCATATATGCTTGATACGTTAAATGGGCCACCGGTACTAATGATATAAAATATTTCGTCATCGGCTTGCACAATATTTATTTATTTTTCTATAGCCACGTCAGTTCTAAGAATATATAGGCATATGTTGATTGTTACTGAATAAGTAATGAAGTACAAAGTCCAATGTCCTCTTGAGCCCAAAGTACAGTGAATCGTGAAATCACTACTGAGTCAAGGATGTTGGACTTGAACCTTGCAACCGTAACATAACGTGACGTGACATTATCAGCTATCATTCATGCGTAGGTACATGATAGCTACTTTACACGTCATTTGAACATGAAGATACTACGATCGGATTAAGAACAAATATATGGTGAACCTCGTCATTATCAAATTTAAATAATTTATTTTCTCTTCACAAACAATGGCATCTTATGGATTTAGACAAGTTTAAAAACTGTGTAGGTACTTAACACTAGTTTGTGAGAGACTGGTGTCTGCACTAGGAATACCTGTATAGCAGATCATAATCCAGCGGGTAGCATAACAAAATTGGCTCCGTATATTATATTCACTTAAAAAGTAAACAATGAGTTATTTATAGTCAAAACAACTTTAAACATTACAGAAACCAATAAACAGTGTGTGACGGTGTTATCTAGTAACTTAATACGTTTTTTGAACTAAAATCAATAAAATGAAAAAGTGACTAGTACCTACTTAAATCCAAAATCAATTTCTGTTATAATTTCTATTTCGAATTTAAAAACTTGTGTGTGTTAATGATAATTCTGGATCTATTCGTGTAATTAATAACTTATTGTGATAATAAAATTTATTATTAATATACTGTGACAACAAAATAGTGTCTACCTACATCCTAAAATAATAAAACCATAAACAGAACAAAATTTCGCCTAAAAGTTATTAGCACGACTGATCTAGTAGTTCGAGCGTGCGGCCGCGATAAGGACTACTCGTCGAGGTGTGAGTTCGCATCTCACTAAGTGCTGTACTTTTTGGATTAATAAAACATTTATTAACAGTCGGAGGCACGTATAAAACTATAATACTGACGATATAAGTAGGATGGCAGAAAACTCTAGGCTAATAATGGTTGATGATAATAATCCTATCACCACAAATGATGAGGATCACTCTAACAATGTAACGATTAGAAATAAACATAAAACAGTTACTTCTAACAATACATTGGAATTATCAGGAAAAGAGGAAGAATATAGATCGCTTTCATCGACGGACCCGTACGAGTTGAACCGTACAGATAGTGCAATTCACGAAGACGCGCCCCACCAATTTTTGGTTGAGGGGATCGCGGGGTGCGGGGAGTTTGCTCCGAGCGGCAGTCGCGAACCGTCAGCGGTTCGATGCACACGAATACTACACTCTATGCTGCGAAAATCCAGACTCGTCACGAAAGTTGCTCTACTTTATATATTTTTAAAATGTCGAAAAAATCTCAGCGTGTTGTTCTTAAAAGCCAGGTATGTAAAGAAGTTTGTAGTTACTAAAATACATGAAATTAGCTAACGAAAGTAATTTAATTTTAATAAATAGCAAATTTTAGTAATAGTGGATTTCATTTCATCTTTACAAATAAGTAAAACTATGTAATGTTTTTTTTTTAATTTTAGGCAAGAGAAATTATTTCTAAAGTTTACGATTTTATGAAAAAAGAAGCAAGTAAAAATTATGCAGAAAAACTCACTGATGCGCGATGGAGAACCGCACAGGCTGTTGGAGTATCTGAAAGCACAGTGACTAGAATTCTACGCGAAAGAAAGGAATATACTAATATAATGAAGCAAACTACAGTACCTGCTATGGAATCGAATATAACTATGGAGACGGATGCGATAGTTCCTATAGCCCCAAGTGCGGAGAGTACAACAGAGCCGACTACGGAAGCGGATATTGAGTCTGAAAATGAAGCGAGTACGTCGCATTCGAATTTAGTATACAGAAGTGCTTCTATTTTTACATCACCTATGAAGAAGAGAAGGGTAAGACCACGAAAAATTAATTTAGACGAATTTGATATTGGTGTAGTCCGAAGAACTATCCAAAACTATCATATAGAACATCGTCAATTTCCAACATTATCACGACTTAATATTGTTTTGAAAGACCGTATACAATTTGATGGATGTATAACAACCCTAAGAACATTGTTACTTAAACTTGGTTATAAATGGAGAAAAACTGAGAATAACAGGAAGGTGCTAACCGAAAAACATGATATTCAAATGCTAAGATTGAAATATTTAAAACAGGTAAAGTCTTTTCGCAATGCAGGTAGACCTATAGACTACACAGATGAATCATATATTCATACCAACCACGTGCAAAAAAAGTCTTGGGCCGAAAAAAGTTGTAAAACAGCAATAAAACAAAACTTAACAAAAGGAGTGCGCATAATTATAGTACATGGCGGAAGTGCAGAGGGTTTCGTACCAAATGCGTTGTTGACATACAGAGCAGAGATCAAATCCGGAGACTACCACGATAACATGAACACAGAAAGTTACTTAAAGTGGCTAAAGGAGAAACTTATACCAAATCTCCCAAATGATGCCGTGATAGTCTTGGATAATGCAGCCTATCACAATACTAGTTCGGAAAAAATTCCAACATCCAACTCCAACAAATTAGACATGCAGACTTGGCTGAATGCAAAAAATATCTATTTTGAACCAAGCTACAAAAAACCTGAACTTTATGACCTTATATTAAAAAACAAAGAAAACTTCCGCAAGTACAAAGTTGACGAATTATTGAAAGAACATGGATTCACAGTGCTTCGGCTGCCACCTTATCATCCAGATTTAAACCCAATCGAAAACATTTGGGGTATTGTAAAAAACGATGTTGCTAGTCGCAATATCAATCAAAATTACACTTCGATTATGCCCATTTTAAATGAAGCATTTGATCGAGTAAATAAAGATGTCTGGTTCAATACTTGTCAGCACGTGGAAAAAATAGAAGACGAATACATGAGACATTGTGATCTTGATTTTAGTTTTATTGTAAATGTCGGTGATACATCAGACTCTGAATCAGATATTTCTGAAACGAGTGATTGACGATTTTCATTTCTCAATAAAGTTTAATAAAACTATTTCCGTATTTCATTAATATCTATAATTACCTCCCATTATAAAAATAGTAATATTATCGATATTAACTAATAAACACATAAAATATCCACACCTAAAAATAAAATAAACATAACCCTTTCCTTGCGGTCGGGTAACAAATATAAAATTGAAGTAGAGCATCTTTCACTTTGACCATGACGCTCTGTCCTGATTAGTCTATTCATTGTAGTGTGCGTGTACACTCATAGGTAATTAGTGTGTACCGACAACACTCATACATTGACGGAAGCTTGCACACATATACTATAAACGGTTAGGAGGAATAGTGGGGCGCGTCTTCGTGGATTGCACTATCTTAGCTATCCCGAAGTATACTTAAAATCAAATGACGATGTGAATGAGTTGAAAAGCAGAATATGTCAACTCGAAGAAAAGTTGGTAATTGCAGAAACTGAAATAGAGAACTTGTTGTTAGAAAATAGTTCTCAAGCTAATAAAATCACAGAGTACAAGCTAAAAATTGACAAATTGACCCATATATGTACAACTACAACCTCAAAAAAATCCGAGACCAAAATAAAACGCAAATGCCTTATTAGAACAAAGCTTGATTTTAAAAATACACAACAAAGTCCTATTCAACAAACTGAAATAAATAATACGCTGTCGGAAGATACAATATTAGGACCAAATGTGATTCAACACGATATACCACAGCGAGCAAGCCTAGAGGGCGCCACCAATTTGGACGCAACGAGCTTGATGACACAACGAAATATAACTATAAAAAACGCTCACCAAAATAAGTTATGTATAATAAGTGACAATAATGTTAATGCCATATTAGGGACCTTGATGCAGAAAACCAACTGTTTGAGGATATTTCATCAAAATGTATGTGGAATAAGTAATAAAAAAACTGAGCTCGAATTATACATAGCAACCACGGGTACTCAGTTGGACTACCTGTGGATTACAGAACATTTCTTAAATCTACAATCTGCTCATGTATTTAACTTTTCCAATTATAATTTAGTTTCATACAACACACGGAGTAACAAAAAAAGGGGAGGTAGTCTTATTTTAGCACATACAGATAAAGAAAGTGAAAATATCGATTTTGTTAAAAAAATGTATAGAACAGATAGTTTTGAAATATGTGGGGTGAAAGATCTTGAAACAAGAAGGGTTATATCTTTGTTGTTGCTACAGAAGTCCTTATGATAGAAATTTTGAAAGTTTTATATCAAGTTTAGAAAAATTGTTAGAACATTTTATTAACAAGAAGTGCATTATATGTGGTGACTTTAATATTGACGTACTTATTAACAGTAAGAAATATGCTGAACTTTTAAGCATATTGACATGTTATAATTTTCGATACCTCATTGATACTCCTACTTTTATACGGAACAACGCATATTCGTGTCTAGACAACATAATTACAAATCTTGCTGATAATTACATAGATCAGTGTTTTGTTGATCACAATGGCTTGGCAGATGGTCATGGCGGACTTTTCTGCAATGTAATTCTTGAAAAAATCAATAAGAAATCGAAAAACTCTGATCAAAGTGTAATAATAAAAAAAAGGGTATTTAATGAGAAAAATAGTATTGCTTTCAAGAAAATTATTAGAAATAAAAATTGGACTAATATGGGAATAAATAGTTTTATAAGCTGTCTTGGTAAAGCATTCCAAGATTGTTACCGAAAGAAGTCAATTAGAATAAAGCCATATAAAAACACATCAATACAGTGGATTACTAAAGGGATTAAAGTTTCAAGTAAGATGAAAAGAGTACTATGCTCAGGTATAGTAAATAATGCCAGTATTAAAAAGTATAAACACAACTATGTTCGAATTTACAGAAGGGTTATTCAGCAAGCAAAAAAAAAGGCCATTATAAATAATTTAAATACCGCCACAAATATAACAAAACAGACGTGGAAACTTGTTAATGAATGTAAAAAGAAAACGACAAATAGGCAATGTAGAAAATTAATCCTTAAAGTGAACAATCAAGTGATAACTGACCCGCAGCATGTCGCAAATCATTTTATTGACAGTTTTGTGTTCAAATCGTCGCTTGCTAGCAATGAAAAAGAAAGGGCAATGTCTTTTCTATAAGAAAGTACAAAAAGAGTCGAAAGTGATTTAACCTTCTATACAACCACACCATCTGAAATCACAAAGATTATTAGTACAATGGCCAATAAAAAATCTTGTGGTTTTGATGACTTACCAATATCGATTTTAAAGGAGAATATAGACTCTTTGGCATTCCCTCTTTCTGATTTTTTTAATAAATGTTTCGATGAATCGGTCTTTCCTGACCAGTTGAAATTAGCTAAAGTGATTCCAATATTCAAAAAAGGTATTAAGACTGATCCGAAAAATTACCGACCTATATCCCTTTTGCCAATCTTATCAAAAGTCTTTGAAAAAATCATTAAAACTAGGCTGATGGTACACTTAAACGTAAATAAAATCATTAATTTAAGACAATTTGGGTATCAAAAAGGCGTCGGTTGCTCAGATGCAATAAACACTCTCATAAACGACATAATTAATAAATTAAATGACAAAATGAAAGTGGCAGGGTTATTCATCGACCTTAGCTCTGCTTTTGATACGATTGATTATGAGTTACTACTAACTAAACTAGAATATTATGGTGTCAGAGGCAAGTCCTTACAACTTTTAAGATCGTACTTACAAAATAGGCGAATGTTTGTCGAAATAAAAAGCATCGATGAAAGTAATCATGAAGTCATATACACCTCTAAAATCAAAAATATTAAACGTGGTGTGCCTCAAGGCTCCATTTTAGGACCAATACTATTTATTTTATTTACAAACGACTTGCTTAACTTTATGCATTACGTACAGCCCGATGTAAAACTTGTTGTTTTTGCAGATGACACAAATATAATAATAGGGGCGAATGACTTAAAAGAATTGACCAAAAATGTAAATAAAAGTCTACAAAATCTCTGCGATTGGTTTACAGCCAATAACCTTTTGTTAAATATAAATAAGACTAACATCATTTTATTTAATACTACAACTCGCCATAGTGACAATTTAGATGTACACATCAAAGGAGACAAGATTGAATTAGTGGATAAAGTGAAATTTTTAGGCATTAACGTAGATTTGCATTTAAATTGGAAACAGGAGCTTGCTGCTATTGACTCTTCAATTTCATCAGCATGCTATGCACTCAGGAGCCTTAGAGACATGTTGGATCTAAAGCAACTAAAAACTATATATTACGCTCTGGTAGAATCTAGATTAAGATACAGCATAATGCTTTGGGGAAACAGCTATAGTTATAATTATCAGAAAGCGTTTATTTTACAGAAACGTGCCATAAGGACTATAGTAAGGATCTCACAAAGAGACTCATGTAGAGAGCACTTTAAAGAATTGAACATTTTAACAGTGCCAAGTTTATATATATTAGTAATATTAAATCACTTTGCTAAGTATGTTCATGAATACGAATCACAAGAGGAACGTAAGATAAGAGAGAGCACAAGAAGGAAGGTTTTTAAGCACAAAATGGTACCTAATTTTAACATAGCTAAGCATTGTTCCAGATTCCAAGCAGTGGAGTTATTTAATAGGTTACCGACTGAATTAAAATTATTAATTTATAGCTCTTCTTTTAAAACTAAATTAAAAGGCTTCTTGTTAGAAAAATGTTTATACTCGGTATCAGAGTTTATGGCAAATGATAAAAATAGTCACATAATATAAAAGCAGTGATCAAGCTTTAAATAGTGACATAATAATTATAATAGCAGTGGTCAAGCTTTAAATGTTTTTTTTATTTTTTATTTTGATTTTTTTTGTTGTTGTAAGTACCTGCTCTTAATATTTTGACATTATGCTTGCTATTGCTTTGACTTTATATTTATTTGAAGTGAGGACATATTTTAAATTAATTGACGCTGGACTCATATTTCACATAAATTTTAATTGGGCTTTTAAATGTATTGTTTCTGCATGTGATAATTTTTTTTAAATATGTTATATTCAACACAATGTTAATATTGTTAAATGAATAAATAAATGAAATGAAATGATCACCAGGGTCCCAGCACACGGTATCTAAACATTATCATTTATTTAGTAAATGTGAAGGGATAGGGCATAATATAAAAATCAATGATAAACTCAACAGAATAAAAGCAATAAAACAGAATAGAAGTAATAAAGTGGAAAAATGAGTGATGTATTATGTGTAGGGAAATTAGCGGTATGGACTATTTTGGAAATGTTAGTAATTCCTCAGATGCTTTATAATCTAAGTTCTGGAGCCATGCAACCGGAGCACTTTTACAAGCCTTTGATGTTAGGTGATAGATCGTGGTAATACGATTTATTTTATTATATAAGTGGGAACCCAAGAAAGTATAAAATCTTTGAGAGAAGCTCGTTCTTAAACCTTTAGTAGTAATGCAGATAGCATATTTTCTGCGTTTTCCCGAGATAGAGGAGGGATCAAAAATTAAGGAGGAGTGGTTTTTGAGAACAGTGTATAAAACAAAAAGTTACCTCACTGACAAGACTTTAAGTGTTTGTCTACAGTAGGATACATGTATGGCAGAAAACAGGCCACCTTCAGCACCACCCGTTGGGCTCTTTCCAATTTTAAAATGTTCGATTTTGGAGCATTATGATGAGATACTGGGTGTTCCGTTTGTCCACCCTAAAAACAGCCATCCTAGGGTGGATACTCGGAAACGCGTGTTCATCTATCATCCAAGTCTTGAGCAAAGTAGGCACGGCCGTACCATTATTTTCTCGAAGCCATTCACGGGTCTTTCACCCCCCTATATGTTCTCTGCGGACAAAGATAGCAGTTTGAACTTTCGGTAACCAAGAGTAATCATTATAACTAGCTAAACTTCCAAATTACATGATATTTGAACTTATAGAGGTATCGTGGATCAAAGTTACATCATTTTGTCACTCACTGACTGACCGATCATCAAAAATCTAAGATACTTCTAGCAGACCTAGAACCCTGAAATTTGGCATCAAGATAGATTATTAGGCTGATAAAAAGGAAACATTATAAAAAACACTAATAAATAGTTAATTATATAAAACAATTTTATATTTGCGGAACGTGGTGTATGAATTTCGACTGCATTTTTTTTAAATAGTTGGTTAGTTAATTGAGTGCCTGTATAAACAATAAAATTTACGTACTTCGAAATAAATAAACAATTATCTATACCTATGTTTAATGGACAAATCCAAAGAACATAACTAATCCTGTGATATTAAACTTTGCGCGTGCGTTATGCGTTACTTTCACCTCCTCCAAATATGCCGTTTTATATTTGTTTCTTCTTGTGCTCATTGCCAAGTCACTATAATTATAATATAAATAAAACTATTGATACAGTCACTAAAATTGTTGATGGATAACCAATTGCAAAATAAATTGAATAGGACTTGGCTTCTATGAGATCTCAAAACTTTTTACGGTGGAAAGATTGCACGGAGAGACTTGGCATTTTTTTACATTTAATGTTTTCGTTGATATAAAACTTACGGAAAGGAGCTTAGTGGCTATTATATATTTTCCGTTTTAAGGATTATAATAACTTAACAATATAAAACTACCATATAAAATAATAATAAAAACGTATAGTCCTGTGGAGCACAACTTATCATGCTTATTTTCTGCATTTTCATTCTAAAATAAAAGAAATGAACAAACAACCGATGAGGGCGCCACTGCGCGCGCGGTGTCGTCTTAAATAAAGCCACTAATTCTTACTAACATTTCAGTGAAAATAATGATTCTATTTTTCAGCAAGAAATAGGGAAAAAATAATCTTCTTATTTACGTAGTACGTATGTACCTTTATTTGTAGGTATTTTACATTAACTAAGTAATAAACTTTTAAGTTTGTGCGTCGGCTAAAATAAATATCACATTTTAAGACAACGAATCCCAAATGAGGAATCTTGTATAAATCTTAACTTTGTTAAACATTTTAAATATTACGTATCTAAATATGCGTTACACCTTGTGTACCTAATAATTCTAACAAACTCAGTAAATAATAAAAAATAAAATAATATTCTCATATCTATTGTCGCTGCTTCCGCGACCCGACCTAAATCAGATTTCGGCCGGATTCCCAAATGCCCTCAGCCATCAATCAAGCTTTAACCCAAAGTCCTGAATACTCCTCAAGTAGCCTCTACGACGGAGGCTGTTCCTGATACGATATATTTTCATCTTCATACTGAATATTTGTTGGATTTTGTTGCGTAACAATAAAAATGGGAGATTTTAACTTTCGAGGAACAGGGGACGGTGAAGTTGAGTAACTTCTCTGTTGTTGTGGCGTAACGCTCCGCATTTTGGCGCGAAACATGACGTTATCGATTTCATGCATCGCCAAATCGCGTTGGTGTTCGTCTAACTTTTTTAATTTCTTCGCCAACAATCGCCCGTACAGTTCATACTCGTCCATCTCACTCTTCACACCGCCTGCGCTCTTCAGATACGTGACAGCTTCATCCATTCGTTTCTTTGCATAATTTAAGTCAGAACTATTCTTATTTGCGGAGTTTCGTTGACAAGGGGACACTGGCTTACTTTGTCTGACCATTGAGTTATGTTTATCCGTAATGTTAAAGTTTTTGTTAATATTATTTGTTTGATCCGGTATACCTGGCTGAGTAGCGTAATTACCCGTATTTGTGAAGTACTGAAACAATGAAATTACGTTAGCACGTATATTTACGTAGGTACCCTAATGCAATGACTCTTATACTATTATACACATCCACCCCTATAATGCCTTATGTTGAATACCTACCTAAAGCTTCTTGCATAACCACTTCACTCACAATTGACTTCTGACTCTGAGCATCAATATTCCTCTGGCAGGGGGATAAATCTGACCATCCGACTTAAAAGCATTACCTGCTACTCGTTAACGTATGACTTATCGTTTCGCAGGTATACAATGTGTAAAAAAAACCTTGTCCGACACGATAAGGGGTTCACTGTACTAATCGTTATCAACAACTTTTACTATGGGGCCAAACCTGAAATCGCGAAAAAAAAACATCTGGTCCCATTGAACTATTATTACTAGCGTAATATATGGTCTCTACATTTTATGTTCGCATATCTCGTCAAATGTACGGAACAGCTGTTTTTTTTTCGTGATTTCAGGTTTGGTCCCATAGTAAAAGTTGTTCATAATGATGATTACAATGACCCCTTTTCGGATCAGACAGGATTTTTTTTACACTTTGTATAGGTACCTGCGGAACGATACCTAAGTCATACCATACGATCGTAAGTTACTTTCCTGCACAGTGCACGGTGTGCGGTGCACCAATATTCTATTTTGACAATACTATTTGTAACAAATTTTAATGTGTTTCCAAACTAAGCCAATAGCGACATGTGTACCAAAGTTTGGTTGCCAAACCCACAAACAAAATGGTTAGGGCATTACGCAATTGGGTATTTGGGTCCAATTTGGTCCAATATTATACCAAAGTGCGGAAGTTTTTGAAAATACAAACTTGAAAATAATATTTATAATTTATCTAACTAGTTGTTTATAGCCGATTTACTTCTAAATATATGTAAAATGACTGATTACCTACCTCATTTTCCAATTGGTTTGTGCTATCACATTCGTATTTGCCGCCAAGAAAGCTCTCCATAAGTGAATAGGCGAACCAAGTTGTGCGATATCCCGGTTGAACTTTCTTCTTGCCGAGGTGCATCCTGAAGGACGTCATTAAGGATTCCTTTTTCTTTTTTAGATCAGTAATTGAACAATGTATACTTAAAGATCCCTGTATTCTGAGCCAGGATTCGGAAACTTCGCTTCTATTTCTATGCAGAGGATGTTTTGGATCCCATAGGTGTTGCTCTCTTCTATAGAGTTCCAAGAATTCCAGCACGGTATCGCTAGTCCACGACATTTCCAATTTTTTTGTTATATACAAATTGACATCAGTCTTCAACCAAAACAAGAAACACTGAGATCTCCTGACAGCCAATCAGAATACGTCGCTCGTCCAATGTTTGTGAATGAGTACACGTGTGCTGGCCTCGTTCCACAAATTTTGCGATCAATGTTCGTCATTGGCATTTGGCGACCCACCAGTAATTTTTGATGAAGTTATAATTTAAAGAAACTAGCGAGTAGGTAATAATGTGAAATTCGAAATACGATCGCTTGCTGTAAAAATGTGAAAATCTAGATCTGGAAATAAAAATATTGTGGCGTAAATAAAAATGTTTCCCATCTCTTTCCAGCTAGCCCTTGAATGATAATGCTGTCTCTTTCATTCGGGAACTTCATTTTCCGTAGTGTTGTGTAACAAATTGTCGGAAAATATCAACTGGCTTAGTCGAGTTTCAGATAAATATATTACGTATAATAAATAAAAATGGATGTTCGTATAATTATTATGGGGGTTATTAATAGACTTCAAGACCGTTTGACTGATCGCCATGAATGTTGACTCATTTTTCATAGGAAGGTTGTAGTAGGGTTTTTTCGACCCAACGCGGGTAAAACCTCGTGCATAAAATAAGGTCATTTTATAAAAATAAGTTCATTACAAATATTATTGTCACAAGTGTTTTTTTAATTAGTTTATTAGTGTTGATTAAATCGACTAATTTACTAAAAAGTTATTTTTCACATTATGCTTTTAGTGAGTTTTAAGGTGTGCAACCCTAACTTTAGCTGATCAAAGTCCAAACAAAGCGTCACACAGAGTTGAATCATAAAAATAATAAATTAATTATTCACCATCGTCACTCGTTCAAGTATCATCATAAATACGTATAGATTTTCTATTTTATGATCAGTTTACTTCAGTCAGTCGATTGAGCCGCATTGAAAAAGTAGTTATTAGCTGACATTTTCGTATTGTTCGGATTTTAGAAAGTATTTTTCAACTTAACAAAAGTTTCGTGAATATTTAAGGTAGGTTTAAAACTTTTGCCGATCTACATTTAGCGCAAGGAAGTGTGGAATATGAAATTCGTTATTGTTCCATTCTAAAATTTGCTGAATTGTAATTTTTTACCCTGCGTTAAAATTTTCTAAACGCAATTACTAATTTTGCTACTACTGACATCTAATTTGGTTTGCTAAGATTGTTAATAATTTTATTTAAAGGTAATTAAAATAAGTGTTTCCTACTAACTCCTCTGTAGAAATTGATAAAAAAATATTATACTTACACTTTTCTCTAAGAACCTAGAACATTCCTTGAAGAATTTCATGTCTACCCACTACCAATATAAAGGTAACTTTAATTTTTCCTGTGATACAGATGGCTACAGAAGTGAGTGCCCCGTCGATGCCACAGCTACAGTCAGTGCAGAAGGCCATGGCCCTGCCCACAGTTGGGGCTGCCGTTGGACAAGTTGGAGCCTTCTACACCAAAGTTAAAGGTAGGTGCCATAAACTTTCTTTGTAACTTGCATTTGTGTAGGTACCCAAAGATAAGTCCCGTTTTAAACAGGTCTGTTTTTTTTAAAGGTGAAGTCTGCAACTTTGATTAAAAAACCCATCAGGTTTGAGATTGGATTTATTTTTAAATGTGGGTAGGTACATAAATATTCATCAAGTGTGAAAAAAAAATGAAATAGGTTCATTTAGTGAAGAAAATTAAAACCGTGTCAACGGAATGTGTTAAGTTTCGTGTTTAGAGTTTAGTGTTTTTTGAAAACTTTCTTTATAGTTTGTGTTTGGGGTCACCGATCAATTGCAATTAGTCAATTGCCATCAATTTCTATTGCAGTAATATTGTCAATCACTTCAATTGCATTTGGTAGACGATCAATTTGCACATCAATGTGTATCAGTCATGTAAAAATTTACAAATGCAATTGATTATTTCAGGGTTCCTTTCCGCTGATCACTTTCAGTTGAAAGCACATGTGCAACATTCATTCTTTTAGAACTACTGATCAGGCTATGAGACACTTGGTTATTTATACAAAATATTATACATAATACTCAAATTTTAAATGACTTAAACTTCACTAAGCGCCTGCTACACGGTCGCCAACCGCGCCCCCGACAGAGGTGACCTTGGTTGGCGACGCGCAGAACTGTTTCAATGTTTGGTCGTAAACCAACATCTGCACGGTTGTAAACCACCAAGGTCACCTCTGTCTGGATGTGGATGGTAACCATGTATCAGTCACTTTTTAGTTTCAATCTACCCGTAAAGGTGATGAAAGACTTTTCGTCCTTTGTGAGTGAGTGAGCTCATTCAAATATTTGAGGTAACAATCAAATGAATTACTTGTTTGCACATTCAATCATCACGGCATGAACGTGAAGCCAACACAAGATGTGCAGTAGATTAACACAAACATTTCCTACAGGAGCCCACTCCTTACTAGAATGGGCACTATCGACTGCCGAAGCGGGCGTGTACCTCGCAGCAAACACAGCGGCGCCCTACGTGGCTGCTCCCCTGGTTGCCGGCGACGCCAGGGTGGCCGCAGCTTTAGATGAGCTGGAGCGCCGCGTGCCCCTCGTCACAGAACCCCCCAAGGTCATCGTAGAGACTACCAGACATGCAGTTATGTCCAGAATCTCACCACATGTTAATAAGGTAAGATTTTTTTTTTCTTGTTTGTTTTAAGTCGCAATTTTAAGTTTTTAACCGAATGCCCAAGAAAGAGAGTAATGTTTTTGATGGTTGTACCAAAGAGTTACGGCGGAGATAATAGACGTGGAAATAGGTTCACAATTAAGTATGGTTATTAAGAAATAACAAGGATCTTAAATCTTCAACTGACAACTACCCTCATTTAGGATTATCTATTTCTAACTTTTTATTAGTTTTTATTTTTTGTTTGCGAAACACCATGCTCACATGCATGACTTAGCTCATTACACAAGTTCTAATTCGTGAATGAGTAGCTACTTATGTGCATTAATTTCAGCACTAAACAAGAAATAACAATTTTCTTTTTAGGTAGGTAACTAGGTATGTTTCGTCATCAAAATATTGTTGATTACATAGTTGAACTTATACGAGAACATTCCGGACGCGGATATTCTCGTTATATCAGACTTCAGGAAGTAGTCTATAAGCATGTCGGTTCAAAGTGCAGCTTGTTACCGGCCGCGGCAGGATGTGGCACTATCACTGTCCACCTGCACCATTATGTCGCACACAATGCTATGTTATTACATTTCATAACGGATCGTCACTCGTGAGCTGTTTGTGTTTGTAAAACATGGTGCATCAGAGTATGCAGTGCCATTTCCGTTGGTCGGAAGCGCTCGGACCGGTTCTGGACCGGACTATTAGCTTCGCCGTATGTGGTAATGAGGTACTCAACTACTCAATCATGTAACTGTAAGTTTTTGTATCGATCGATTGCGGTCGGTTTATTATGAATATGATGTTATGGGCATAAAGTTTTATCACGGGTTTATGCTTCGAATACCCACATTAACATTACAATTTGTTATCCGTGCCAAGAAATCATTATCATCATCTTTGCCGTAACTAAACAAAATAAAGAAAATCCGTTTATTTGCGGTAAACATGACGCAAAGAAAGACCACAAAAAAGAACAAGTTGGGGGGAAAATACGCGTCACATCCACGCAAAACAGCCGTCACTCAGCATAATGCTGCGCATAACTCGTTCACTACTGGAGTTGGATCTCCAACAAGCATCGCCACAATGTCCGAAAATGCACAAATTCTCGGATTGATCCAGGATCCTTAAAATATAATCAAATACTGGGAATTCTAGGGAAAATGGCGAAAATCGATCAAATTGAAGACGATTCTTTCTCCGTAAACATCTTAAAACGCCAGTTTTCTCTAAACACGACAGATGCGCCGTTAGCCATGTAACCGATAGTAGTACCACGATCAGTGCTGTAGGTAACTCCAGTACATTCCTGTGTAACGCACTGGCGCTATCTGCTCTAACCCATCATCACGTTGTGGGTTCGACGCCGTGTGACCACAGATAACAGCATATTGGGTTCTACGATTGTAAGACTGATGTTTCTACTTGAACATGCCTAAAATGCCTAAACCTCGAATTAAAACTTCTAAGGGAATGTTTCTTTAAAAGAAGAATTTGTCATCACGTTTATCATCCAGAAGTAGGCAGAAGTGAACTGTTATAAACTCACAGACCTCTACGATTATAATAGACAGACTAACAAAATAAATGATAACCGAATAATGGCCAACCCCAAAAAGATGAAATAATTGCAATAAAATGTACATCCTCATACTCTCGAAGTACCTGCGCAGTTTACTAGCTATAAATAAAAACGCGTTTACGTACAATTGGTATAGCGATTAGCCGAACCGGTATTATGTTTATGACGACCGCGATAAGTCCCGCGTTGCACTGATAAGATAAGCTGCTGTAGCGAGACAATCACGCGGTGGACAATGAACCGGAATGGAAGGACCTTGCGACGTTTAGCTAGCTACAGTGTGTGGCCAGCACCCTAATTGCGTAACAGATAAGTCACAATCTGAATGATTTTAAAACATTTTGCTAATTCATTGCTTTGTGTTCGTAAAATTTGTCTACTCAGCAATGAATGTTGATGAACTATCAAAATGAAACCGATTCCTACTGTGTGTTACGCAGTTGCCCCGCTGGTTACTAAGCATAACAAACAAAAACCTACTTTTGTAACAGCGAGCAAGAAGCAAGACAAGACAGTCTTCTTGGACCACAGCAGTTGTGGATTTAAGCATTATGTTGGTGTCATCCACATACATACGTCCACTACTCTTTTAGGTACGCATAAGATGGTAATAACCAGAAACTTTTTGTAGACCAATCTCCTTAGCCAACATTTACATCAGCAGGAAGCGAGGTGGGAGCCCAGCTAGGGGGGGATATGTATCTAACGCGGAGAAATGCGCTGTTATTTTCATAAGCGTCATGAAAATCATAATATTTACGTGAAGTAGTAATCTACAAGTTTACGTAACTATTCAGTGTAGCTGTTTATGCTGGGTATAGGTACCTTATTTACGACTAACATGACTTCTAATTATTGTAGGTCACACTCAATGTTAATAGTTATTCAAGGTTAACCGCTGAAGTCCGTATCACACGAATTAAGATTTATATAGGATGACTGGTAATTAGTGACCGATACTTAAACACATGATTTTACACACGATAACAAGCAACTTTTACTATGGCACCAATCCTGAAATCGTGAAAAAAAAATCAGCTGGTCCCTACATTTTGACGAGTTATGCGAACATAAATGTAAGGAAGAGCTGATTTTTTTCGCGATTTCAGGATTGGTGCCATAGTAAAAGTTGCTTGTTATCATGTGTTTAAGTATCGGTCACTAATTACCAGTCACCCTATATAGTTTACTATTTATTTAATTAGAGAGTTTTCATTACATTAACAATAACATCGATTTGTTCAATCATTGAGTGATTAAATTAATCAATTTAAAATGATAAATGCTTCAGCTGTGATCAATTATCCAAATAATTACATTGACATAATCTTAATCCAGCTGTTTTTAGGGCTCCGTACCTCAAAAGGAAAAACGGAACCCTTTTAAGATCACTTCGTCGTCCGTCCGTCTGTTTGTCAAGACCCTTTTTCTCAGGAACGGCCGGAGGTATCAAGTTGAAATTAATATCAAATACGTAGGTCTATGGTCCCTTGGAGCTCTAGAAAAATAAAGCTTCTGAGTCGACGCAGGAAAAAAATACGGTCAATTTATGCGACATATTTTGATACTCGCAAATAAATATAGGGTACTTCCCGTTAACCTAGAATCATGAAATTTGGCATGAAGAAAGGTCTTGCAGCACAAGTAAAGGAAAAAGTCGGAAAATCATTAATTTGTTGTTTTATCACATTTTTTTTGCGATTAAAAACTTACAATTGCAGTTAGAAAGAACTGACAGTTACGCACATCGATTATGGGACAACATGCTTTTCGACTACAATGTTAAGTTTGTTTTTGGGATAGATTCGGAACCCTTCATTGTGCGTGGTCGGACACGCACTCGCTCTGTTTTTAATAATGATATCAAATTAATTACAACACTGAAAATCTGAGTAAAGCAAGTAATGCGTAATATGTGGGGGCAGAGTCCAAAGTCTAAATATAGCTTTGTAAATTGCGTTCTTTTATAAAAACAGAACACTTATAAAATCAACGACCTTTTTCAAACTTATGAGCATTGAGATGCAGCCAATAATGGCCTTTGTTGTTGCTATTGACTATGGTTACCAAAACCATTGTCCAATTAACGAACGATTAGAGCTTGTTTAGGCTGATGATTTCGTCACCTGCAATCTTTTTTGCATTTTCTTTTTCTCGAATGGTACTGGCGACAAACTCATAGCCATTCCAATTTTGAAACAATTTTGTGAAAATTGAAATGAAATTTTGTGCAAGTGATAAAGTACAACAAAAGACCATAGGGTCAGGGTTTCTTCAATGAATCAGTGTATACAAAAAGCTACTTTAAGGTGTAGAGGCGTCCGTTTTGTCGATAGTAATACCGCACCGGGAAAATCACCCCCCACGTATACATACAGTACGTGTAGCTGGTAATAAAAATCAACAGCCTATGATTAGTTTACATTGGTATTTGGCCAAACATTGACAGCTACGCATGTCCCCGACTTATTTACAGCCTCTTTTCTCTTGTTGCACATAACAAGGTAGAACCTTCTTCCTCAGGTGTTCACAGCGCGAGCAGTCGCAGAACAGCGCGTCAGCTCTCTCAAGGAACTGTCCTGGGCCAAGGCCAACGCGTTGCTCTCGACAGCGTACGGTCAGAAAGCGGTGAACAGCGTTGATACCGGTGCCATTTACGCCATGCAGCTGCTTGACCACTACCTCCCCGCCGTGGGCGTTCAGGAGGAACCTGGCGGTGAGTTTCTTGTTACTATTTAAAATTTTAGTCTTTATTTGCATGAAAACAATGGTAGTGTTTACATGATTTACGACAGGTTTTTTTTGTAAATCAGCGCGTGTCTTAGACTAAGTAGGTATATTGAACTAACATTCTATAACACAACGCAAACCAACATAAAAATATACAAACTGCTTTTTTATTGACTAGGGAGCTGCCACGATAATGTTGTACTCATTATGAACAACTTTTACTATGGGACCAAACCTGAAATCGAAGGTTTGGTCCCATAGTAAAAGTTGTTCATAATGATGAGTGCAATATCGTGGCAGCTCCCTAGCCATTAAAAAAGCAGCGTGTATAATAAGTTTTTGTATCTGCACTACGAAAAAGAAAATATTGGTCAATTCGGGTGTACTGGTCCACATTACGCTGATGACTGTATTTATTTAATCATTTTCAAAAATAGAGTAACTGGTAATTTCTAAACATTACTGTCACCGAAATTTAGCAACGTGAGAACTGCCGGTGACAAATCGGGCGTAAAATATATTTATCTGGTTTCTGACTACATACATGTTTCATCTTGCATGAGTCATGAGCAGTAAAGAATGGGTGACCACGCTATAGAATTCTACCTACAATTGAAGATTATTGCACGTTGCTCTTGAACGATTACGTTATCTTAATCCAGAGATAAGTAACGGGCATCTTGTGGACAATGGCTACTTAGCTGAAATGCTATCTCGAAAATAGGTTCTGCTATTCTGAGGGTAGGCAACGATTATGAACGTCCAGTGCATATTTTTTTGCTTCATTGACATGATTTTTTTTAAGCAGAATTCTACTTCATAATTCTTTAAGCACACATCGATAAATTATAGCGGTATATTATGAGTGCCCCAAATAAAATCTCGCGTCATAAACAAATTACGCTTTCAAGATAAGGCACGCTTGCCATAGATTCTCTAACCTAACCCCTTTCTAGGGCAACCTAACACCAAAACTAACCTAGCTCTAAGTGCATGTCAACTTGTAGTTAGCTGAAAGTTGACAATTTGTACGATGTAATGGTTTGTTAATTGTAGAGGAACTTGTAGCGGTGTCCAGCGACCCTGCGATGCACACGGTGCAGACTGTTGGCCGCCTGAGCGCCGTGGCCGCGCGCCGCGTGTGGGCCAACCTCGCCTACAAAGTCAACGAGCTTAGGAACTCAGGTAATCATCGATCTTCATAGAGAGCTATAAGGATGTTTTGGCGACTGAATGACAGAGAGTGTTGTTAGTAAACATATTAGGTATGTGAAATTGTCACAGACATAGTAAGGGCGTTTTCCCGCGAGGCACCGTACGAGACGATTTAAATACCGCACGACCTGTCGTTTGTACGTTTTCCTACGGGCGACGATTCCAGCAACAACACAAAAGTCAAGTAAGTACCTAATTGTATGATTGCTAAACTGTCGTGTCAAGTCGTGCGGTCTGTCGCGTCGTGACTCGTGAGCAAGTTCATAAGTTCCGGACAGTGGCTATGTCGTCACCGCAAAACAAAACGTCACAACCTAGGGGCAGCTAACCACATTGCGAACTGTCGTTTGAAAAACGTGTGTCGTGCTGTGCGGTGTCGTTCCGTGAGTCAACGGTTCATAGAAATGTATGGTGTCCGGAGTAGCCACCGCATTTCGTCGTGTCGTGCAGTGGCTAGTAGGAAAGCGCCCTAATGGGAAAACAAGATGACAGCGTTCGTTCCGATATTAAGTTTGCGCCAAAGAACCTTGCAGCTTTGTAGTTGTTTCAGAACATAGTTGTGTTGTTGTGGGCACAAGTACAACTCGCTTATCAAAAATTTTCGGAATTGTAGCTTACAGACTTACTTTTAGGAATATCAAATTCTTTGTCCAATATCTACATCTAATAATCACGATGTCCAGCAGTGGGTTGTAGATGGCTGTTAGTTATTTATGGGGATTTCCTGTTTCCTATGAATAAATATTAAATTATCCTATTATTTAAATTGGAAACTAATGAGGCCTCGCATTGGTTAAATGATTTTATTTCCGTAAGTAGGTTTTTACAAACACTTTTACACGTCAATCACATTTTTTTAAAACTAAATGAGGCCGGCCTCGTCTAGTAGTTGGCTGGCCTCATCTCATTAGAGAAGAAAGGCCGAAACAAACTAGAGGTTACGTCTCTTGAAAGTCCAGACATAATTTTGGTCAGATCATGTGAAGACCATGTAGACTGGCGTCTGAAATGGTCTTTTGAAGAAAGACCTGTCCAGGCATGTGCACGTATTTTGTCTGTAATCAGGTTCAATAATGTTATTTATTATTCAGTGACACAAATATTTATAGGTATTCACATGCGTAGGCAGTTATAAAAACTCATTGCATTCTATTGTTTAAAACAATACATTAGATATGGTTCTACTACTGACATTTACGTTATTAGATTACAAGTAACCTTTTAAACTTGTAAATCAATATTACTTTTAAAACATTCACCTTCTTCGACCTTGAGTTTGCAAATCGTGTTATATTGCACGTCAATCTTATCACCTGCGTCACCGATATCAAATTACTTATGCTACCGTAACAGACTGTACCACACTTTTGAAATAAATAAATTATTATCTTTGGGTATCTTTTTCTCTCAGCTCTTTGGCTGGTTTCTAATTATTATTATTATATTACAGGTGTGGAACTGGACGTGCGTCGCTATCTGACGGCGTTGCTCGCCGCGCTGCACCTCGCCAAAGTCACCAGTCAGCAACAACAGAGGGAGGCGGACAAGCAAGACAAAGAGAAGCCCCAAGCAGCGGAGCCTGCGCCCCCCGCCCCCGCATCTCCCGAGAACACCCAGGACTCTGCGCCTACCACCGCCAACCAGGTCAAGGCTACACCAGAGTCCAAGTCGACAGAAACTTCTAACAATTAAACGTTCATACCTATTTTATAATAATATTATATTTCGTACGTGTAAATTGCAGACGGAGTGTTATTATTAGCGTCGTTCGTTGCATTATTTCAGCGACGTGCAATATCGCAATGTCCTCAAGTTGCGATATGTAATGAGGTCGTGAACAGCACGGCGCCGGCGTCGCGCGGCCGCTAATAATAGCGCCGCCTGTCCTTAGAGTAAGCTATCGAGCCACATGACGGTACACGAGCTGTACCCGAATTGTTATGGCGCATTTAATTATTAAGTGAATTTATTTAATGTATTTCTATTTATCAAAAGACTGTCCGTATGTCTTCAATTTTGAATCATTTATAGCTTTTTTACGGCATATTGTAATGAAAATATTTTGTATCGTGTAGCGAGTTTTGAAGCGTATTATAATAAAATATTTTATATTAAAATAAAACGAAGTTTGATTCTTAAATATTACTTTAATATGCAATATATTCCAAAGAGAATGTTATTTGTTTGATTCTTAGGCCTCTTGATATTTGTAGATATGAATCGTGTGATATGAAATTAGAGTCTGACGTAAGACTGCGGAATTTACACAAATATTTATCTTTCACATAGCGCAATAAATACTGTAAAGTTTACAAATGTAGAAATGTATACAAGTGATGTGGATTCGAACAGTCTTCTGAACACCGCGAGTGAGTGCCGGCTCTCGGTAATACTATCAACACCAAGCTATTAAAAAGTTCATAACATTTGATACCGTTGCCCAAGCCCATAAATCCTGCTAAGTATGTTCAAAGATACTTATTACATACATTGTTTTGTTTTAACAATCCCTAATACAGCATCCTATGCAATAGAATACAACTACTTTATAAATTGGAGGGCTATTATTGCGAAATATACTGTGATAAGAGGTTTACATACTTTGATCTACTCGTATAATATGAATAACAATCATAAGCAAATATGTATGAAAATATAAGTATGTTTGCTTCTTTTGGCACAAACTATTCTTAAATTGTTCCACCACAATTAAATACATTCAGTGGCAAAACTAGATTCATAATACTAACATTATGTACCATCATATGTACATAAGAACTAAAAGCAGTGCCTCTTAATAATATACCTAACTAAAACTAAATTAAGTACTTATTCAGTTGCCACGGTTACAAGTTAATTATGCATAAACAACCTCCAAGTGCAGAAATGCTTTGTAATTAAATGCCTACTTATTAAGAATAAGCTCTAAAATGAATATAATATGCAAAATTAAAACCACAGAACAATGAATCTGCATGACTCGACTGAGTACAATAGATATTTACTTTTTAATAAACAACAAGTGGGTATAATTGCCATTTGGATAAAAATCTGTAACTATATTTTACATATTTATATTCATGTACAACGCAACTTTAGATATCGACAATATCAAAACTGATTTAATTTAAGTGTTCTAATATCAAAATAGATGACGTTACACTGTTCTACGTTGTCGCTACGTAAGTTGTTGCGGTGCGGCGGTGATGTGCGCGGGCGCAGCTAGTTAGCCGAGGCCGTGGTCCTCGAAGAAGCCTTGCGGTGTCTCCTCCTGCAACAAGGGGTATCACTGAGCCAGAGTCGCTCGTGGCCGCGTTAGACCGAGCAATCGCTTTTCGGTTACCTACTACACTTTGATTTAACTTCGGTTTTAGAACTTTACGATTATTTGAATTGTTTCGTGGTGAATTGCTGTTATTACTAAGACCAAATTCTTGAAAAATCGTTAGAAAGATGTTAAATACTTGTGTAAATAAAGAAAATGTTTAAATATTTATAGAAAAGGTACCTCATTAATAAAAGTGAAAGTTTTATAACGTGTAAAATATATTTTATTTGAAATACGTTATTTTATCACATAGACATAATATGTATCATGAAACGAAATATTATCGTAAGAGATTATTACAGTTTATTGCACAAAATTCCTTGATTATGTTTAATCTGCGTCACAAAATTTTTAATCTAAAATAATTGTCTGATAATTTCATGCAAAATAATTTCCTTAAGAGCGTTGTCACATTTTGCACCTCTCTCGCTCACACAAAACCTAATTTTTAAGAATGTTAAATGAAAAAATGCTTTTTTGAAAAATGTAATCAATGGGCGGTCTACAAAATAATATTAATTTAATAGGTAGTTATTCAAAAACACATTTCTATTGTGTTATCTAATAAACTTATGTAATTAAGTGTTATGATCTGTTTTTGAGATGATGTAAATAAATGCCACAATAAAAATGTGTTTTTAATAATTACCTATTAAACTAATATTATTTTGTAGACCGCCCATTGATTACATTTTTCAAAAATGCATCTTTTCATTTAACGTTATTAAAAATTTGGTCCCGTGTGAGCGAGAGAGGTGCAAAATGTGACAACCCTCTTGAGGTAACAAAATTAAATGAATAGAACCAAATACAAGAAATAACTGTAGACGAGTTAATAATTTATAATAATAATTTCAAAGGATTGGCAGTAATGTCATAATCTAATTTTATTTATAACTGAAATTTATGTAGTCATAACTAGCGTCTATTTTGTTTAGAATAAGTAGGAAAACTCATAAAAATAACAACCGCTACGTCATTGTATTAGTGTTTAGTTTTGCCTAATAATACCTAAATAGTCAAATTCGTTAGGTCATGTCAACATACTAAAATTAATAAATTCTTTTAAAATAACTTATGCAAATAATAAATTCAATCTAATTTAAATCTTAATTCGTTTTCAACAAAATCATAAAATTATAATAGTTCAACAGAACAAACAAATAAAATAGACAAACTTCAAAATACAAACTAAAGACAAATAAAATCTAATGAACAATTAATTAGGTAATTTTATAATTAAGGGAACCTTACAAATTGGCAATTTCACTCATTTAAAATACATTAGATCAAGAATTTATAAACAATATTCTTTCTTGGTCCGCTTTGGCCTGGAGAAACAATTCCGTCATTACATTATTTAATTATTAATATTATATTAATATTTTAGAATGCAAATAGGGATGATGCCTAGATACAAGAAAAAATCTATTTTGTCTGTCAGTCAGTTAATAAAAAAATATTAGACACATATTTTTTGCTTTATCAACCGGCCAAGTGCGAGTCGGTCTCGCACACGAAGGGTTCCGTACCACCATACAATATACACTACATATTTAAAATAAAATGCTAAACGAATAATTAATAATCGCAAAGGTATGTACCTATTTCATAATGATACAGTTAATTACCAAGTTCTTTTTGCAGATGCAAAAAATCACCCGTATTTAAACCAAATAGGTACCTTATGAATCGGCGTTTTTAGTATTTGTTGATTAAGTACAGTATATGGTACATGATATACAGAAGTTTCAAATTCCTAACTTGTTTAGTTGTTGCGATAGAGCTCGTACAAAAATGGTCTAACACTGACACGTTTACGGCACCCTATTTCTTCATTTTTGAAGATATAAAGAAATAAAAATTATATTTGTACTATACTCAATGAGTTTTATAGACAATGACACCTCACATGCGAAAAAAAATAGAAAATCAAAAGTTTATTGTATGGGGACGACTCCCTTTAATTTTTAACTTTATTTTATTTTTACTATTTGTTATTATAGCGGCAATAGAAATACACAATCTGTGAAAATTTCAACTGTCTAACTATTACGGTTCGTGAGATACAGCCCGCTGACAGACAAACGACCGGGCGGACGGACAGAGGAGGCTTAGTAATAGGGTTCCGTTTGGCACCCCTCGGGTACGGAACCCTAAAAAATTACTTAGATAAAGTTGGGGAGAGGTGGCTCGCTACGTCACAACTCACTATAAAATCTAGCAAGGCGTGACATCATGCCATATTTTAATTAGATGTATCGCCGTAATCTTTTAATTACGTAAAAAAAAGAAAAAATACGTGTCCAATATCTTTTAATAATCTACCTGACGGACAAAAAAAAATGTAGTCATCATCCTTATTGTATGATATAAAATCAATCATTGGTATCAGTCGCTCAATGTCTTTCGTAGAAAATCTATATCCAATGTATTTAATATCTCTATTAAAAAATGACTGATAATAATTTAACGACAGTCTATACAAATTCTAAAATGATTATGCAGAAATATGATAGTAAAAATATATGGCGAAGTTGTTGTATCCAAACATCGTAGGTATATGAATCGGCGATTGAATAGTCAAAAAACGTCCCTTGTGCACCGCGGTACACAGTCTTGTATCGCAAGTGGTAGGGCGCGCAGTGCAGGCCGCTCTCGGTGTCCGGAGTCCGCTAGAGGAGCCCCACTTCCCGCAGCGCCGCGTCCACGGTCTCGTCCTAACACAATTCACGCCGTGAACATGCAGCTAAGCTAGAGGCTTCATTAATTACTTGGTGTTCAACCTTACCATGCATTAATTCTGATATTTATTTCTTTGTCTTTATCTTTTTATTGTTCGAGCTAAAAATCAATTGAGAGAGTAGGTTTTTGTTAGAAATAGAATACCTACTGTATTTCATCTACCTACCTAATATTTGTTCATCAAAATCTAATTGTAAGTCTGATGTAGTTTATACAGGGACGAACTTTGATTTATTTTGGTGCATTTTATTTACTAAGATTTTTTGTATTGTATCATAAAGATTTAAAAATCATATTTTGTTAGTAATTGAGGTATGAAATCGTTTGCAAAATATTTTTTTTTTATAACGGAAAATGGTCTTAATTTAGTATTTCATCAAATTGAATGGTTACGAATGTTAATAGGTAATCAATAATTATTATAAGTATTAAAAACGAGAAAGTTAGCATGCTGTTAATATTATTGTTAAGTATATAATTATGACTAGTTAACGCCAAGGAAAAGCGTTAGCAAAATTGTACAATTGCACCTTCACGACACCACACCGGACACACGGGAGATCCGCAGCACGAGTTATTGTAAATATACAAAAACATAATTAGATTGTCCTGAGAAATTACTTAAGAATTTTGGAAGCCCATCATCATTTTTGGAACCTCTTTCCTTTCGAAACGCGGTCTATAACTCTTATAAAGAGAGTATTTGGAGAACTAATCAATATTTAACTCGTGCAACGAATGCTTGGGACAGGAACATGGTACATGCAAGAAAACAGATTCATTTGTTTATATAATGTATTTCGACAACCCATTACAGTAAATGCATGAACAGCCAGACCATAACCAAAAAGGACACCGTTTTACATAGTGAATTAAACAATCATATAGAATATGATTACCCTGGTTTTATGATGTTGCTAATGAATGCAAGAATGAATTACTTCTAAATGAAGCGTTTGAGCAATAGCTTCGTTTACTCTCATCATGTTGAATATTCCATCTTGACAAACATACCATGTTAAGTTAACATGAAAAAGCACGGTAAAGCAGTGTCCCGATACAATGTAAGAATCGTAAAATTTAACTACACATATATGAAGCAACGATATACAGATACACTATTTATAACTAACTATAATGACGCCTAGTTTACCTAACAACTAAAAGTACAAAATAACGCATGAAAGAAGATCAAAATTCGAAATTTTTTGTATGATTTTTCGGAGATTTTCTGTATGTATTATATACTGAGAGTGTGTTATAGACAGATACATGGAGCTACGTCGGCTTAATATAGCCATGCGAGAGTGGCAAAGAAAGAATTACTTCAAGTAAATGTTGACTACATACTGTACTGATTAAATAAATAAAATAATGCTTAGATAAATATAGAAACAAAGAGAAGCGCATGCAATAAAAGCACTAAACACAGATAGTTGAATAGCTTATTATTATTTGTGATTGTCCAAGGTTGTGCAACACATCAGTGTAACAATCCGTCGTTCAGGTCCTGACCGCCACCAATGCATGCATATCACACCAAAACAAAGGAGAAAATTAGCAGAGTGCAGTGGAAGATAAAGGAGATTGTATAAGCAGAGAGTGAGGACACAGCCGGCGTATGAAGAGTTAGTAGAGTAATTAGTATGTAATATTTAATAAAATTGAGCAAGAAATATTTAAAAGTAAATATGAATTACTTTATCTGATAAAGGCCCACTGGCACACAAATCACTAAATATCATACATTTAGCGTATAAGATGCTTATTTAAAACATTGTTCTGCATTTGCCAATTTCAAACTAATAATAACAGAAATAGAGTGATTTTTTAAATTCGTTTAGTGCTAAAAGTATTTAGTAAGTTGGGTGCCTAAATGATTGGTTGACAGACACTTCTATAGGCATCGATATCCAACCCGTCTGAGGAGTTACGTCGGTGGAGACTGATACAACACAGTGATGTACAAACAGGAAGTAACAGTAAGTTCTAGTTTGATCTAATAATTGAGCAAAGTTTGTCTTCAATCGCCGACTGCTCCACACATATCACTAGTCCATTAGCTTTAGATAACGCGGTGTTTTATGAAAGTTGTTAATAATTTTTGTGTACAAGTGCAGTTTTATTTTCTACCTGTTAGTTGTTAAATAAAGAGTATTCTTTTTTATATCGTTCACGGTAACTGTGTTAATAAACATTTAAATACAATTTAAATTGACATTAAATTTTTATCTTAATATATTTGCATATTAGGCACTAATATAGCTTTTTATAATAATAGTTATTGATTTTAGTCCCTTATAGTATTAATTTATTTTTGTTATCTATTGAAGGACAGCTTTTACGGTCGATTTGAATTAAGAAGTAAGTTTTAATATATTTTTGTGATATGTAGAGTAGTCAGGAAACACATTTGTCTCATGCTCACAGACAAACTTTTTACATAATCATTGTTCTCCATAAGTGCTAAGTATCTGCATTATTTCTAATGAAACAATTTGCTGTCCATTGCAACATGAAATAAATATGTTTCCAGTTAAATATATTGTGTTACTACAGGGTAGTTGAAGAAATTGATATGTGTCAGACATTAGTGCTTCTTTGAAGTTAATCTAAAAGGCAGTGCTCCTACTCGCGTACATTAGTGTAATAATATCTAATACATAATCAAAAGGCACTACTGAGGCCACTGTCCTATTAACTGGTCCACTTTATATACCTATATTTTATTAATATATTTTTATTCAATATTTATATCTATAAAAACATCTAGATGTGTTGCGACTAGATATGATTAATTGTTTTATGGCAGTTATCTTTTATGAGTATAAATTGAATTATTCGTCTATAATTCATGTGTTAGGAGAAGCTAAATAATAGTACCTTAGTATATCCATTATAATAAATAAACTATCCACATTTTCCCCGATAATTACTGATAGTAACAATACATTAACAATCTTAAAGGAACAAAATGAATCACTGATAGCTGATATCCACTACGCAAAAACATTTGTAGGATATGTTAGGAACTACATAATAATTGTTACTTATTGAATAAAGAATAGAGGAATCAGAGTAAAGGCTTAACTTGACCACAACACACTTTTATAAAGACATAATCCTAAAAATAATTGGATAAATAGTATAACTTTAAGAATGTTTAACTTCCAAACTGATACTTGCTATTTTTGCACGTACACATCGTCCTGAATACGGCCCTGCCTATTAATACCTTCTCTTTCTAACATACATACGGACTATACAGGCCGATTTTTTGTGGTTCACCAATTGTGCAAACCTAATATTTTAATAGTCATTTCACTGTTCACTATAAATATAATAGAATCTAGATTCGATTTATTTTCGATATACGAAGGACAATTTCATTGTTCTAGAAATGTTTTGCTTTACTGATTCGTATATAAGTAAGCATAGTTAGTAAAGCCACTGAAACTCGTTGTATATTGTTATCTACGCCCTGCATCACCTAGTTAATTAGACAAGCTCATTATCCTGGCTACTGACCTCTTGGAGCAGATCCTGTGCAGCGATGGCCTTCAGGACATTCTTCTTGCTGGTCTCTTGCAGCTCACCGCCGAGCACCAACTCGTCGAGGATAAAATATGCCTTCTCGAAGTTAAAGATTATATCCAGCTCACATACCTGGAAACAGTTCATTTATTTTGTTATTCAAAAACATCAGCTCGATTGGCTGGCACAGAGGTTAACTATTCACCACTTGGTTTTACATCAATTGCCGTGCCCCCAGCGCCCAGCTTAAAAATCGACGAATTATCGATTTGCCGATTATCGGGTCGTGGATTAAATAAAAACCAAAAAACGAACATAGGTTCTCAGTCGTATAAATGAGACAGGCGGCACAAGCACGAAGACATTTGTCGTATTAATCAGACCGAGGCGGTCAATAGGTTAATTTATTTTTTAAGGTACCGAAAGCCATTGTTGTGGGTGAAGACCTAAACAGAAATAACAAAGAAAAAAAATGAAAAGTACAAAAGTGCTTATTTCTAAAAAAATCTCTTTCAAGCAGACATGCAATAAGAGGCACATTTTGGGGGTTGGTTCTTGATTATTTGTTGGGGCCATGGGCTGTAAACAGACAATATGTTGCATTGGGTCTGGATTTGTGTATGATAAAGATTAAATAATAAATAAATAAATATCTTGGGACAACTCACACACGGCCATCTGATCCCAAGTTAAGCAGAGCTTGTGTTATGGTAACCAGACAACTGATATACATACTTATATAATTTATAAATACATACATATTATAGATAAATTACACCCAGACACAACAAACAATATGCTCATCACACAAAGTTTGTCCTGGGTGGGAATCGAACCCACGACCTCCGGCTTTGCAGTCAGGGTCACTAACCACTAGACCAACAGGCCTGCCTAGATTAACCCTTTAACCGCCTACGACGGATTAATCCGACAAATATTTTCGTGTCCATTTCGCCAGGGTCGTATATTTACGACCAAATATCGTAATGATTCAAGTTGCCCGGCGCTGGGGGCACGACAACTGATATGAAGTCGGGCGGTTAAAAGGTTAAATTAATTATAATTATGGACATACAACAGAACATATTCTATCAATGGCTATTTGGTCTTCTCAGAATTCTACAGTGAATTTAACTTGTAGAGATCTATTCAAAAGGCTAGGCAGATGATAATCCTGTAAATGTACGATTTTGAACTATTTTACAGGATCATCATTTGCCTAGACTTTTCCCAACTATGTTGGGGTCGGCTTCCAGTCTAACTGGATGCGGCTGAATACCAATACTTTACATGGAGCGACTGCCTATCTGACCTCCACAACCCATTACTGGGTAAGACAATAGCCCTTGGTAAGACTGGTTGTTAGACTTTCGGGCAATAACCCGTTAACCGCTTACGCCAGATTAATCCGACAAATATTTTCGTGTCCATTTCGCCAGGGTCGTATATTTACGACCAAAGACCGTAGTAATTCACTGTGCCGGGCGCTGCACGGTGTTTGTTTTGCCCAAAAAAAGTGACATTCGCTTTTTATTGAAGATTTATACTAAATATATCATTCCAAATGCAAGAGTAGAACACCCAGGTGTCAATTTCCCATACTTTATTTTTTTTTAAATATTTTAGTTTTCGTGACCTTCACACTGAAAATACTAAAAATATTTCTTAAAAAAAATTCTATACATAATTTTTTGTTTTTTTGTATTTAAGTTTTATAAAGCATTTTTGGTGCACATTATCCAGTTTATATTTATTCAAAAATGTTGACAAAACCTTCAAAAGATTTTTTTTTGTTGAAATCAGTATTTATTTTTTTATAATTTTTCTAGCACGAAGTAGAACCTCTATCTAGCATAAAAAGATTCTTTGTACTAAGGTTTATCATCCACAAAAATATTACGTTCAACTTCGGCCTAGGTTTTGAGAAAATGATTTTTAAATATTTGTATTAGGGTTGTCACTATTTTGACCTTTTGCGATATAGTACCTGCTTGTACCTATTATAACTACATTTTTAGACAGATTTACTTTCGCAATTATAATATAAGTTTGAATAAAGAATCAGATTATTTCTGATGAAGGTTTACGTGTGGCGCGGGAAGCGGTCCACCCTCGATAAGCTGATGCTAAAACCCCGCACTAATACACGTGATCTGGAGGGACGGGGGCGAGGCCCATGGAGCCGTTACAGACCCATGACGCCACTTTGCCTCAGCAGGGGCTTACCCAACCTGCTGGGGGATGTCTTTCCGGGCCCCGACCGGAGGACTTACTGCAAGGGGGACATGAGGGCGCTAACCCTCATGTTGGTAGACGAGTGGCAAGCGAAGCTGTGGAATGTGCCACAGCCGGTACCTCACGACCTCCGGAGGTAGCCGCAAATAGGCAAGGAGGAATCAGTCGGCTACAACTTTATGAATTCTTTTCCGAAGAAAGTAAGAAACTTAAAAAAAATGGATCACCTGAAGATTTACCATACTCGGCCTTACTAAATATAGTTCTTAGGGAAATTGGGCATAATTTAAAACCGCTGTCGTCTGTGGACAAGAATCGAGTTATTGACAAGATCAGCTTCTTCCTTACTAACACAATGAAGATGTTCAGGACTTGCAAAAGCAATAAAATTCTTTTTAAGAGAAGACATAAAATATATTTAGAAAAGTCGTTTCTTGATGATTTACCAGATGAATTAAAAATTAATATTTATAATGATCAGCCGACACATATAATTTCCCACGTGCCTGATATTTGTACAATTGATGATACAAGTGTCGCAAGTACTAGTACAGAACTGTCTACTCTTTCTTCGGAACTAGAAACTTCAGACAATCAAAATAAAAGCTTGAGTTACAGACAGCAACTGAGAATTAGAAAACGCCTACAAGACTCTTTTCAGAATGAAACACCAACAAAAATAATAAAAGGTTTAGTATCAACATTATCTGCTGAAAATAAAGTTAGACCTAAGGCTGCGAAAGATTTGGAAGCAGTTATTGAATTGTGTCTTGCATCTCCTACTCGAGCTTCCAAAATTAAGAAAAAAGTAACTACGCGTACGGAGCCACAGCCTTATACTGCCGAAGAGGCTTTGGGGGTAGTAATTGACAGAAAATTTAGTGTCGAGACCTACAAAGATAGACAGCAAGATCTAAAAAGTCGAGGGTTTAACGTTTATCCTCCATATGCCCAACTGCTTCTTGCAAGAAAAGCATGCTATCCGGCAGAAGAAATAAGAGTATCGGATGTTGAAGCATCAGTTTCTGTAAAAGGATTACTGATACATACTTTAAAAAGAATAGTGCAAAGTTGCGAAGAGAGCTTTATCGAATTCTGCGATCGCATTAGAACAAAAGAATTGACTTGTGTATTTGAAGGATCTTGGGGATTTGACGGTAGCACTGGCCAGTCATTTTATAAACAGAGCTTTGATCAGTCAGCTCAGGATCCTTCCATTACTGAAAATAGCTTATTCGCAACCACCTTCATACCTTTGCGTGTTCAAGCTGATAACAGTTACGTTATCTGGCTCAATCCAACGCCTCAATCTTACCGCTTTTGCCGTCCCATACACATCCAATACAGAAAAGAAACAAATGAACTTATTATGACGGAAAAAACTTGGATAGAAGATCAGATCAGAGAATTAACACCTATAACTATACAGACGACTAGAGGGCACACAATTACATTTACGTGTGAATTAACTTTAAGTATCATAGATGGAAAAGTCTTAAATGCAATCACCGGTACCTCATCACAATTGCGCTGCCCATTTTGTAAGTTGACATCAAGTAATTTTAACGATTTGGCGTTGTGTTATTCAAAACCTTCTATAAAAGACAATTTGAAACACGGCATAAATCCGCTCCATGCTTGGATACGTATCTTTGAGTTTTTGCTACATCTTGGATACAAAAATGATCCAGCTGTGCAAAAATGGCGAATAAATAAAAACACAGAAGAGAGCGGCATAATACAAAAAAGAAAAGAGCGTATCCAGGCCGAAATAAGGAGAAAGATGGGGTTATTAGTCGACGTGGTAAGGCCAAATGCGGGCACTACCAACGATGGCAACACTGCCCGAAGTGTGCTGTCAGACAAATACCGACATATATTTGCGGACATCTTAGGACTCCAGTCATGGCTATTGGATGACTTTTACACTATTCTGGTCACAATGAATTGTGAGTTGCCAATAGACGCAACCAAGTTCGGTATCTTCTGCAGAGCAGTTGCCGAAAATATGTAGCGACATATAGCTGGCATCCGATGACGGTGACTATACACAAAATTCTAGTGCACGGTCAAGAGATCATCGAATCCAATCCCCTTCCGCTAGGTATGCTCTCCGAGCAAGCAGCCGAATCTAGAAATAAATTCTGGCGTAGAGACAGAGAGCAACACTGCCGGAAAATGGATAGGAGAAAAACAATGATTGATCTCTTCCACCGTGCACTAGAATCATCAGATCCGGCAATTTCACTGCTTCACCTCCATCGTCGACAGAAATTTTGTAAAAGTCTTCCTCTGTCATCTGCGGTGCTGGGTCTTCTAAAGGCTGTTGATGTGGAAAGTACCTGGCATGCAGACGAGAATGTACAATCAAAAAGTCTACAGTCAGAAAATGAACAAGATTACTCGCAGGACGAGATTAACGAGGCGTCAAATATGGATTCAATAATCTTAAGCAACGAAGCCAATCTATTAGAATAAACACCAAATTCAAGATTGCTAAATGTTTTTAATTAATAACAATATAAAGTACCAGAAAAAAAAATTTGACCTTTTATCCTTTTTGTGATAACCCTATATTTGGAACTTTGACCTCTGCACTTAAAAATAATTTTCTCGAAACCTAGGCCGAAGTTGAACGTAATATTTTTGTGGATGATAAACCTTAGTACAAGGAATCTTTTTATGCTAGATAGAGGTTCTACTTCGTGCTAGAAAAATTATAAAAAAATAAATACTGATTTCAACAAAAAAAAATCTTTTGAAGGTTTTATTTACATTTTTGAATAAATATAAACTGGATAATGTGCACCAAAAAATGCTTTATAAAACTTAAATACAAAAAACCAAAATTATGTATAGAATTTTTTTTACGAATTATTTTTAGTATTTTCTGTGTGAAGGTCACGAAAACTAAAATGTTTTTTTTAAAATAAAGTATGGGAAATTGACACCTGGGTGTTCTACTCTTGCATTTGGAATGATATTTTTAGTATAAATCTTCAATAAACAGCGAATATCACTTTTTTTGGGTAAAACAAACACCGTGCGCTGGGGACACGACAACTAACATGAAGTCGGGCGGTTAAAAGGTTAACAAATACATTTGTCAGCGTCCAAGCAAAAAGGGTCCAGTTCTCGGCATTTAGTTTCCGAGATAGACGCAGTTTGGTAATGTAGGGTGAAAAAATAGCATTGCTCGATTTTAATTAATGCTCAATTATCTACAAGTTCATATAGTAAATGACTATAAATGATGTTTCTAAGTACCAGAAAATGTACTACTTAGAAACATCAGAAAATACTAAGTAGGTACCAAAAATCCAAATTTGAAAATGCTTTTTCTCAAATCTAGTTTTTTCAGTTTCAACTTCAAATGTCTGATAAAAAAAGTGTGCCAGTTTTTGAATATTTTTTAATCCTTATTATCAATTGACTATTCTAGATACCGAATCTGATCTTAACTCAAAACCCCACTACTGGACCCTTTTTACTTGGACGCTCACATTTACAGGATAACGCAAAAAAAAAAATACTTACACTGCCAAAGTACTTGTCAAGCAGTTCCACATAGCGATGGATCAACTCCAGGGTTAGCAGTTCATTATCCTCCTGCTCCATCGCACAACAGAAATATAGTGAGGCATATCTGTTGACAGAGAGGAATTCATCCACTTAAATTTTTTTTTTAAATTATTCACTGGCAGACAACACAGCTTAAACAGGCGGGTCTAGAAGCAGGAAATTTTGCACAAGAGTTCCTTAAATATCGAAGGTCAGTACTTAGGAAGGATTTTTGTGAATTCACCCCCTAAGTTACATAGGGAAAATGAAGAACTACTAGGTATACAAACTTTCATCAAGTTAGTATGGTAGTTCGTCATTCTCCATAGAGCATGTGACTTGTTTTAAAATAGAAATTATTGATCTCTTGTGTATCTTATATCTTAATGCTTGTAATTTGCACAGTTGTAACCTATGTTTAAAAATAGGTAAAGCTTTTATTATTTATTTAAACTTTTCACACTTAAAAAAGTACAAAAGCCGACTTAATGCCTTAGGCATTCTCTACCAGTCAACCAAGGGTGGTGAAGAGATTAGATGGCAGGTGCTCTGTTAGAGATGGAACAATTTGTACATAAATAAGTTATAAACTTATAATACACATACATACATATTTACTATAATATATACCTATATTATATATATATTAAGTATATACAAATTCAAGAGAGAGAGGTGGAGCTTTTGAATGTGCCTTAAATAGGGTATTTGTTTTTCTTAATATTTAATCATCAAACGACCTCCTATTAGGATTCGTTCATTGGACGCTGTAGCAAGCGGTCGTGTCGAGATAAATGGGTGTATCTGCTGCAGCTGCGCAACACATGTCACAAATTGCGCCTTTGGCATCGGCCATCGAAATTTTGCAGTGTTTCTTTGATGTGTTTTGTGTCGCGAAATTAAACTCTGTGGTGCTGCGTGTAATTGTGTCTGCAAAGGTCGGGTGGACTAATCCTACGTGCGCTTCTGTTCCTTAAGAGGTACTAACAGCCTGCCAAAGGATCCTGATACCCCGAGCAAGCTAACCTGGTGATATTCTTTCATTTTATTAGACTATACATTATTGTTAGACCATAGCTATCCTTAGACCTTGATAGATCATGTGACAACGTTGTCAACGTGAAGTTGAAGATGTCTTCGGTCGCCTCATATCCTAATAGGTCACTGTTGTCAAGGGACTGGTGAACTTTCGAAGCTCAAATCACGTGATCATTCGATATTCACTCTGATCTATTGTTATAGGATGGTGTGTTCATATTAAATACTTATAATAAGGCAGGATAAACAAAAATTCTTAAATATTCTAACAAAAAGAACGTTTTCGATTTAGATTTCGTACAGAAGTTGTTTTCCCAGAATGCTTATTGCCTTGAATAGACTTCTAACCTAGTATTACATGTTAATAATTGTAGCATTAAGCTAAAATTCCCAGGAAATACGTTAAACATGTGGTTTACCTAATTGCCTAGTTGTGCAAAGCAATCGAGATTATTGCGCCGAGCGCCGGAAACAAAGAGAAAAAATTTTGTTTGCCTCTTTTTTGTGTGAATGATAAACTAAATTTAGCGACGCAACAAAAACTTTAACCGAATTATAAAGCTTCATAATAAGATACATTTCTACAGACAGCAGCGGAAGCGGCTCCTAAATCTCACTCCCGTCAAAGCCAAAGCCTTTGTGTTTAAGCACAATGGTGCACATGTTTGCCGGCCGTCACAACCCGATTAGTGATTCTTATCAACAAAACTCTTCAATGGCTTCATTAGTACCTATGAAAAGGGACGGAAATTGTTTATTTAGATCGTTAGCCCACCAAATAAATATTTTAATGGGTCTGACCTTCGATCAGTTGAAATTTGTGACAATGGATAGAGACGATGGCAGAATATACAGTGTCTCTGGATAAAGTGCACAAACGAAAATGGGTGAAACTAGACCATAATTTATCGAAAAAAAATTGGATAAAAAAGAATTACAAAATATTTGTATTATTAATATTGATAGTTTAATTTTTTATCACCTAACACAGCCCTTTTTCTTAAAAAAAAATTTTTGTAACTCTAACTGTTTTTATGCCGTGTTTTTTATTTGCTAAGCATCATGTGATCTTAGCCATTATCACTGTTTTTATTTCAACGAAATACTCGCAATGTTTCAAAAGATATAATTTTTTTAAGAAAAAGGGTCTGTTGTAAGTGATAAAAAATTATTAATAACCATTACCGCACCCCCTGGTCTACTCCTTGACAAAGCAATGGCCTATGTAGCCCCACAAAACATGAGACTACAAGGGCTAGTGTGAATCTTTGGATTCATTCAAGTAATCAAGTCTGGTCAAACCATGCTGGGGTCAGTGCATTTCATTCACTCATTCATCAAATGACCTCCTACTAGAAGCCGTTTCCAACATGTCGTGTTCAACAGTTTTCACAATTATATTTATTGTTGTTTCAAATGTATTTTTTTCATGAACAATCGATGGTTCCAACATTTGTCAGGTTAAATAGACCTATTCCTGTTGTATTCATACTAAATGATCAGCACACAGGATCATGATTGGAACAAAGTAAACACATATTGGTAAACAGTGTTAATTCACCAACATGTTTACATCTGATAACAGGTATGTGACTCATGTAACATAGAAATTCGTTACAAAATTAATACATTTATAATTGTTAGGAATATATCTAAATAATATTGAGGAACTAATGGACTGTTTAATACTTTTGTTTTGGTATGTACCTTATTAACACATTAAAGGACACTATACAGCCATAGCAGTAATAACAATAAAAATTCTATTGTGTCTTGTTAGATACTCGCAAAGCTTTAATAAATCAATAATAAAATTAAAAAGTAATAATTGTGCCTGTGATTGGGGAAGATGGCTTTGAGATATGAAAAGTATGTTTTTTATCAATATCATCATCTAACAAGATATAAGGCGGAGGCCTGTAGATTTGGGACACCAACCTTTTGTACACAATTTTGACATCTTTCCATTCTAAGAATGAACACATCTTGGGCTTCCTGGCTAGCACTGTAGTGATGAGCTCCCGAGTGATCTTCTTTTTCAGCTTGTCCGGATGAGCCACGTACCATTTTTGCAGTCTCAGTTTGCCTTGCCGGCTGAATAATAACATAAATTGCATCTGAAAAAAGACAGATTTTTGATCTTAATACTTTTAGGAAATTGAGGACAACGAACACTTGAACTCCGACTTGAACTACATCACATAATGAAAATACATAATATTATACTGCACACACACTGGGCACACCTTTAGAGATTGGATTAATTTCTAAAATAAAAAGAGGAAAACATTCGTCGTAAGAGGTTACTTACCATCGCTGAATCCTATAACTAAGTCACAGAATATATGTAAAAGGAATGTTTAATACTTTTTTACTTAATTATAACTTCAGTACATATTGTGCCTGGAAATATCAAATAAAATAAGCCAAAATAATTAGTGGATGACGTGACGACAACGACATGATCAATATTATGACGTCACGCGACGGGCACGGGCTGACGCACGGTCATGTCAAGTGTCAGTTCGAAATAGTGATGATACCGTGTACTGACACAACTAAAATTAATCGTCTAACGAAGTTCGCGGCCTGTGGGTAGGAGTGATCAGAAATCGTCACGTGACAAAGTGTTCTTACTTCATACATACACTTTACGCCCCCTCCATGCAATTTTCTTTTTTCGAATTCACAATATCTCTCTCAATAGATAGAAAGTATGAATGTCTTATTATGAGACAATTTGGTCAAAATGATAATCCAAGATGGCCAGCCAGGGTTGCGGGATGTTGGAAAGAGTTACCGTGGCCCCGGCACAGGCAACAGATGGACACAAATTGCATCTGAAAAAAGACAGATTTTTGATCTCAATACTTTTAGGAAATTGAGGACAACGAACACTTGAACTCCGACTTGAACTACATCACATATTGAAAATACATAATATTATACTGCACACACACTGGGCACACCTTTAGAGATTGGATTAATTTCTAAAATAAAAAGAGGAAAACTTTCGTCGTAAGAGGTTACTTACCATCGCTGAATCCTATAACTAAGTCACAGAATATTCTACCGGGTGCAAATCCAGACTCCCGGCTGCTACTGAGAAATTCTAGATAGAAAAACCCAATAACACTTTGCCCGACCTGGGAATCGATTCCAGGACCACATGCTCAGCAGTAGTGCTTGCGACCACTAGACCGACGAGGCAGTCATCATACTAAACACAATTGGTAAAATATTTGAAAAACTGGTATACAACGCTATCTATCCATATATTCTCGGAGGAATCTCTTGCAAGCAACATGGTTTCATAAAGAAGCACTCCATTTGTCTCTAATTTAGCCAGTTTCTCTAACTTCGTTCTTGAGAATACAGATCATAGGGCACGTGATCTACACAGATTTCGAAAAAGCCTTTGATCGAGTGGATCACGTCATCTTGCTCAGAAAGCTGTACAGACTGGATACACGCGGGGATCTTTTTCGATGGGTACAGTCATATTTATTTAAACGCTCATCAGCTGTCGTTCTAGGAGGTTACCGTTCCAACTTCATTGACATCCCTATCGGTGTTCCCCAGGGATCTCATTTGGGATCTCTTTTTTACAACGCATATCTATTTGAAATCACTGATTCTTTTGAACACACTGTGGTGCTATTCTGTAAAGATCCCATCGTGAAAATTTAGGTGAAGTGAGCGTGATGTGAACTGTCATTCTACCTTACTCTACTAGGAATTGAGCTCACTTCAAACACATTTCACCTAAGTGCTCACGGTGTGATGTTTACAGAATAGATCGGCAGATCACTTAATGTACGCTGATGACAAGAAAGTATTTTATAAAATAACATCACCCGATGATTTTAAGGCCCTTCAAGAGGATCTTAATAACTTAAATAATTATTACGCAAAAAACAAGATTACTATAAACGTTGCTAAGTGTCAATGTACCTGTTACACACGTAAAAGGAACCCGATTGCTTACTCATAAAATTTTAACGGAATTGTCATAAATAAAGTCCTGATGGTTAGGGATTTAGGAGTTATGTTTGACAGTAAATTAATGTTCTCAGATCACATAGACCTTATTAGCACAAAAGCTTATAAGAACCTAGGATTTTTTCTTAGGTCATACAAGATATGTAAAAATATTGGAGATCTTAAATCTGTGTATTTTGCTTATGTGCGCAGCATTTTAAAATATGCGTGCCAAATCTGGTCCCCGCAATACATAATATATAAGAACCAAATAGAAAGGATTCAACAAAAAATTATTAACCACCTACATTATCGCCTCCGTAAACCTCCGATGTCAACACTCCTCTTCGGCGCACTCGTCACACACCTTTGTCCACTAACTATGCTAATAACTGTGTGTTGTCTCGCATTGCTCGAATTTATAACTCATAATTCTCTGAAGTTGATTTATTTAACTGTAATAAACCGACATTCAAAAAACGAATAGTGAAAACTATAAACGGAAGAAAGTGACAAGCAACCAATCTTCTTCTTCTACTAGTATCTTTTGTTATTTAATATTTTTTCAATATTTTTTTATTATATTCTAAGTTTATTTTGTTGTTTTAATTAGAATTGTCTGGCATTAGTCCGTTCGCATATATTACACATATATCCCAGTTATTCAGGGAAACCTATAATTGGCCATAATAACTGTAACACGCATATTTTGTAAAATATTTGTATGTATCGCTGTTGGTTACCTAAATAAATAAAATAAAACATTTAAAAAAAATGAAAATCCAAGATGGCAGCTGCAAAAATTTTAAAATTTTTCGTTATAGTTGTCGTTATCGTAGTTTACGAGGGTGCTAAAGCCGGTTGTGTGGTCTGGTCTAGTCTAAATGTAAATCGAACATGGCGGCTGCGAAAATTTTCGATATTTTTTGTCTTGGGTGTCGTTTTCGTGGTTTTAGAGGGTGCTAAAGTCGATAGTGAGGTGTTGACCTCACTATCAATATGTAAATCCAAGATAGCGGTAGCGAAAATTTTGTTTGTTTTTAAATCATAGGTGAGAAAGAACTTCGTTTCTAACGGCGGTCCCCCGACCGCACATATTTTTTTTAATATAATCTCGTCATGACCGCCTGTCCCATATACCATTTAACCTTGCCTATCCATCCATTTTACTCAGAGACTTTTGGCATCATCGATGAAATATGGAAGGAAGGTTTATTCAACAGGGGCCGTATTTATGAAGCATTAATGCCATTATGATTCCAGTCCGAAAAAGGGATGGTGTTATCGGTCATGTATAGCTAGGTCTCTCTCGCGCACTGGAATCATGATGGCATTAGAACCTCATAATATGGCACCAGTACACTACTACAAGTTACCAACAATGCCTCCCCTGTCAATTTCATTAAGGTGCTAAAAGATCCTTGATCATCCTTGTATCTAGCTGTGTCGGGCTGCTGACATTGAATCCATTTTTATTTTGCAAAAGAGAGCTGTCAGAGCCATTCGCAATCTACGTTTTATAATAATAATAATACTCTTTGAACTACGTCGCCGCGAATCTCTGGAACTATATAAAATATTAATAATAAAATTAATATGAAGCTACTGAAAGTAACTGAAACTTTCAGTAGCGCCATCAGGATGGAATTTGGTGTGGACCAATGTGTGGTCATATAAATACAGCAATATTAACAGTGTGAGAATATAAATACAGCAATATTCGTACTGAAAAGGTGTATCCTCTCACACACCTAAATAGGTGTCAAAGTTCAAATGAAATAAACGATTTGACTTTGACTTCCATGAGTCGAGGGCTGGGCAAACACATGTCTGCTTGAAGCCCGATTTGAGTCTCAAGTCAGCTGATTATAGATTTATTGATTAAATTGGACTTGTGGAACGGTCTTTAGTACGGACTTTTTTAGAGTTGGCGAGACAATGACGTTAAAACATTATTGTATCGAGACATAAGTACACCATAAGTACTATATTACTCTATATATTGTATTATCTATGACATACTATTTGGGTGCTAGGTAGAGGCTAGTGGTAATTGTGGTAATATTGGTCTGGCTAATAAATTGGTCTGTTGAGCCAAGATCCTACACTGAACTACGACTGAACATCATGACAATATTTGAAGGTGTTTGAGGTGGTATCAGCCAACTCCCCCAAGTGTCAGGAAAAGAGACACAAAACATAAATCAAATCTTCATGATACATATTTTGACAAAACCATTTCTATGACCACAACCGATAAACCACCGACAACTACGACAGAGTCAGTCGCCCCCTATTTATTATTACACTCTGGTCAGTCGAGAAAAATTGACGGAACAATATATATAAGAGTAGGTACTCTGTGGTAAAATCATAATCATCGTGAATAAAACGTGAATTTCCTGAGTGTTCCTGAGGATTTTTTCGACAGCTGCACTCGGATGCTTGACAATGAATTAGAATTTAAATTAAAAAAATACAATATTCGAAAGAATCGATGTATCAAGACCAAAAGAAACATTTAGAAATTGTTTACATATGGGTCAAAAAATTAAGAAACCACCACAAAAAGCACCATACGCTACCTACGCTACTAAGGATACTTTCAGTGTAAAGAGTGTATTGGGATATCCATGCCCTGTTGTAGAAGCTTGTTGCTTTTTCATCCCTTTAAAAATCGGCTCATATATCATAGCAGCTCTTGGAATATTGCCCACAATAGCGTGTATAATCCTGGCTACGCCACTCGGAATGGAGACAGTGCATGAACATGGCCTACCTAGGTGGTATTGTCCAGGAATTAAATGGATTTATGGTATTCTGGGTGTTTTTGTGTTTGCCTCGCATATAATTTTATTCGTGGCTATTGCATTACGCATACGACAATTGATAGTCTTATATTTATGGAATATGTTTGCTTATATGGCCGGAAGCTTTGGACTGGCTATGATCATAACTGCAGAAGCAATCAAATCAGGTCACGTAAACTTCGGCGTTGCTTTTATTATATTGGCTGTAATATATACATTCATTTTATTTTACTTTTGGATTGTAATTAATAGTCAACTGTATGTTGAAAAGGAAGAGTCAAATGTAATCAATATTCATATAACAATTATATAAAGCATCAAGTGCGAATTTAACATCCAAGCCAATCGATTGAAATCTTTGAAGACGACCTCATGGTGTGTATCTAGCACATAAAATACTATTTTTATTTAGTAAAGTTGAAATATATGAATGAAAACGAAACTCACTGTTTTACTTTAACGGTACGGAGGTGTACCTACCTAATAAGCATCGAGAAACCAATGCACTTATATTTTTTTGGCTACATGCTACATGTATCTATCTTGCCACTAGAGCAAATGACGTAATTAAATTGCTGAGCAAATGCGCGCACGGTTATTGTCTGCGACCTACAGTACCAAGTATAATGTTCTGTGTATAAGATGGATAAGGCAGGTAGGGGCCTCGCAGCCTCGCCCTATTCCCGCGCGTGGAAGCTCCAACGGTGTTCATTGAGTTGTCTCATAGAAGAAGACTTATTGACAAGTCTACGCAACTTGTCAGTAGTGTAATTGAAATTTGTTTTCATCAGGATCGCCGCGGCACTGTTTGCACAATGCCGCTATCTTCACGACCACGACATCTCTACGGTCAACCGCCGCAGGTGAGTGAGACCTCCGGATGCGTGGAGGAGAATGGGACTGCATGTGAGTGTGTGAGACTTATATTTGTGGCCGCATCACTGATATTAGAAGGAACATTTTATAATCATATGTATATAATCCTAGTGTTGAGCAATACCGACCTATTTCTAATTTATATCCACCTTCTCGAAGTTTTTTGAAAGACTGGTACGTAACGAAGTGTACCCTATCCTACATTACACTATTATACTTACAGCAACAGCACGGTTTTCTGAAAAAAAGATTCACTACAACTATTTTATTAGTATTTTCTAGTGATTTACATATTTGATAACATCGACAATCGTATATAAGTTGATACATTGTACATGGAATTTCAAAAAGCTTTGACAGGGTGGATCATGAACTGTTGCTGAACCGAATAGAGCTTTCAATGGTATTCGTGGTAACTTGTTGCGATGGTTCATGTCTTATTCACTCGACTGAATAACGGGTTGATATTAACACTCTCATGCTACTTGGGTTAAATTTGATGTCCCACATGGATCTATTCTCGGTCCTCTGTTATTTATTATCTTTATAAATATTATTGGTAACTGTTTTCATCACTTCAAATTTTTATTTTTCTGATGACCTCAAAGAAGATAGCTATCCTGAATACTATCTTCTCCAAAAGGATTTGGATCGACTATTATTCTTACGACGATTATTCTTACACTAGTACAGTTGTTTTATCTCACGAAAGCGGGTGAGCCATACTTGTAGTTGTAATGTAATGCGTATAGACACGCGCTCTTATGTGCGTAACTACAGTAGCGTTAGCAAGCTCATCGCTAATGAACAATATAATAAAGTTATTAGATTTTTGCTATGTATAGATAAGACATGGTACAATAAAATAGAAACTTATATTCAAGAAACATTTAATTTTAGCAATATTTTGAATACAATTTATATTTTATTTAAATTAGTATTTCAAGTAGAATCGCAATTAGACTCTTCTTCAAAGTCAGTTTCTTCTTCACTGTCATCTTGTAAATTTATTATTAATTCACAATCAGTGTCAAAATATTTCATATATTCAGTTTCTTTTTTAATGACACTTTTGCAAGTATTACGCCATGTCTCGCTTGTTATTTTCGTAATACTCTCTTGAATAAGTTGTTCTGTGTTGGTCATATTTTGCTCAACGTTTCTTAGAGCAATGTAGTTTTTAAGGACCCCCAGATGTTCTCTACGGCATTAAGCTTAGGGTGGTAAGGAGGGAGACGTAATACTTCAAATCCTTTACTTTTTATGTACTCATCGATTTTGTAAGTGATAAAATCACTTTTATGGTTTTTTATTATATCATTTATCTCAACTTTGCGCAAATTTGTGTCGCAATGTAGGTATACCCTTAGAAGTGAGCCATTCTTGCATCTCAGATTTTGTTGAGGCTGTCGTCGGCAATTTCTCAGCACGTGTATTGTGGTACGATGCATTATCTAGTACTATTACGGAACGATCTGGCAAATTTGGCAGCAACTTTTCATTCAGCCATTTTACGTAGTTTTCAAAACTCATGTTGGAATGGTAGTCTCCAACTGTGGAATTAGCTTTGTAGATTAAGCAAGCGTTCTCAATAAATCCGGCACAGGTTCCAGCGTGTACTAAAATAAAACGAGTAGGTACCTACATTGACTAAGTTTTTTTAAAAATGGAGATGGTTTGTCTTTTTGGGCCCAGGTGTTATCTCGAACATGTGTTGTCAATACGTAACTTTCGTCAGTATAGACAATAGGCCGACCTTGAGAGCGGTATTCGGTTATATTTTTTAAGTATTTTATTCTCCACATTCTGGATATCATGCCGTTCAACTAATACTTTCCTGTTGTTATCGGTTTTACGCCACTTGTAGCCCAATTTATTTAATAACTTGCGTAGCGTTGCGAGACATCCATCGAAACCAACTTTTTCATTTAAGACTGACCTTAGTTTTGCCAATGTTGGAATTTGTTTTTGTACGATATGAAAATTTTGTATTGTGCTCCGTACAACGTCAGCAGGAAATCCATCAATGTCTACTTTATTTTCTCTCTTTCTTCGGTTTTTCATGGGTGACATAAAATTCAAAGATGTATTACTTGCGACATCTCTTCCTTCTTTTAATATTTTTTGCACTGTTCTTTCACTTACCCCCGTCACTGCTGCCGTGCGTTTTGTAATATTACGCAAATGTGATAAATGACAATTTGGTTCTCGATGAAGTTCCGTGAATTCATATTCTTCTTTGAGAAAATTATAAATATTTGCAATCATTTGACGAGCCTAAAATAAACAATATATAAAAATTAAATAATAATTATTAAAATCTCGTTTAACATGTTCTTATTAAACTAATACATTACACACAACATAAATACACACCAAACATGAACATTAATTTGCCTTACCTCACTGCGAACAACTTTTCTCCTTTCTTCGTACCTTCCATGCTGACGGTATTCGATAAACAATTGTGGCGCGAACCAAGAAGCACTACTGACTCGGCCGGCGACTCGGCCACGACTGGGCGCTCCCGAGCTTACGCACGCAAAGACAGTGTGCATGTACACTTACACACACAAGTATGGGTCACCCGCTTTCGTGAGATAAAACATCTGTACGCTCTATCTGAGCATTCCCAAGTGCAACTACCTAAATTTTACTAAAAATAAATACATAATGTTTTCGTACTCATTATGTTATGCTTTATTGAAGAAAGTAAACTCGGTTCGTGATCTTGGCACATTGCTTGACTCAAAACTCTGCTTGGATTTGCATATCGAACGAATTATAAATAAAGCTTATAAGATATTTGGATTTATTATAATGAAATCCACTCACGACTAAGCGGACCTCTTCGTACCTCTGCCTGTATAAAACACTATAGTCCATTTCCAGCTCGAATATGCCGTATCCATATCCCGGAACCTGTACTATGGCAAATACATTGACATGATATAAAACGTCCAACGTGGATTTCTTCGTGCAATATATGCATGGCAGCACATCAAGCTACTACAATCTGTCAAATTTCTTTAGATTTTCAACTTTATTGCTATAAAGTTAGGTTCAAGATTGATTGGGAAAATTTGACAGTTTCGGGTAGCTTGACCTGCTGGCGTCTGTACTACAGCACCCTAAATGCGTAACTATCCTAAGTGCGTATCAATCAGAATCTAAATCATTTTGAAGCAAATTGCTAATCCATTGCTTCTTAAGTTCGAAAATAGCGCAATGAATGTTGTTGAACTGTCAAAATGAAACTGATTCCTACTGTAAGTATGTTACGCAATTGCCCCGCAGGTGTCACGAAACTTATCTACAGTTTATCTAGTTGTTCAGTAAATACAAGCTTTTGACACTCGGCTCTAGACGTAAACAATGGGGAAGGCAACTGTCAAAATGGCGCTGTCGTAGCTAGTTTCCAACACAAGCCAATAATACAAGGCGTGAGATGGTTTTATTTTATTTTTGCGAAAATGATGCGTTGTTGACTCCGAAACTGGAGTCTACCATTTCCCGAGAGACCCTAAAATTAAAAAATGGTAGCTTAAAGCTGTTCGTAGAGATGTTTTATAAATTAAACAGAGTATAAAGTAGAGTTATTTTGAAGAAAGTGACTTTGAGGATATATTTTTGGTTTTAAATTCTGACACTTTCCATGTCAAATACTTGATTTAAAATATTAAAATCACCGAAAATAATGAAATAGCGAAATAAAAGCAAACTCATGAATGAACGAAATGTCAAATCTATGTTAGGCCGTAGGGAGCTAGCTATGACCACGCCATCTACAATTAGCTTTGCCCGACCTTCCCCATTGGAAGCAACGACATTGTATAATATTATTAATGGCAATTTTAACAGTATAGATGTATGGACGCCAGCACATCAAGCTACTACAATCTGTCCAATTTCTTTAATAGATTTTCAACTTTATTAGGTTCAAGCTAAAGCATTAGGTTCAAGGTTGATTGGGAACATTTGACAGTTTTGGGTAGCTTGATGTGCTGGCGTCTGTACATAATGTATTGTGCTATGAAGTCCCCAGAACTGTCCATAGACGGCAGGCAAACTCTTTGCAGTTGGTACCTGCCGATCTAACACTGGTATACGTTCACCAGTTCGACGAATGGCAGCAACGTACATTGAAGCCTTTGATTATTTAGTTAGATAATCAAAGAATGAAGCATTCGAACACATAGACTTAATGCTCTTTGAAAAGGTTTCGTAGCCTTTTATATGAGACACTTGGACTAAATTATTGTTTGTTGTTGTTTTTAAAATACCTAATTTTAATTTTTATTGTTTTTATACACTATGAGTCTTCATAATGTGCACGTGTTGAAATGAGGGAAATAATGCTTAATTTTATCGAAGGAAAAATATATTTTTAAAAATCTAAAAAAAAATTATAGCTTTTTTAAAATTCTTGTTCGCTGATGTGACCCCTGTGTAAACAAAATGGTATAACTTTTAAACTGAACCATCTATAACGATAAAACAAACTCAGTAATGATTTAAAATAACAGGACGTCCTCATAAAACAAAAATTAAAACAGAAAAATTGCCCTCAAATTGAGAATTAAGCTGTTTCTTAACAAAAAATCAGGTATTTTTTCATAAATTTTTACAATACCTGATTGTAAAATTCTTAATAATAGCCCTATTACTTACCTTTTTTTATTACTTTAAATTATTCTACATCGTATTAGCTTTCTAAAAGTAAACCACGTTTATAATTCAATGACAACACTTTCTATCATCTGTTAAACAAAGGCCCTCCAGACGCGGCATTTATTGATCTCTTATATATTTGGTGATTTGTGGTGACAATAAGTAATACAAAATCTTATTTTTTTATTTTTTGAGGACGCCCTGTTATTTCCAATCATTACTGGGTTCGTTTCATCGTGATAGATCGTTGAGTTTAAAAGTTATACCGTTTTGTTTACATAGGGGTCACAGTAGCGAACAAGAATTTAAAAAAAAGTTATATTTTTATTTTTTTTCATGAACATTTCACCTCCTAGTGACTGTAAGTAATCTGTGAACAGCGCTGTGGGCTACATTATTTAAGTTTTTCTGTTTGTAATATTGCTTGTATGTACCTGTATGTTGTTCTAAAATAAAATATAAAATGCGTACAAATACTAATGCTAAGTACACATGCAGTGACTTTAGTCATCAGCGACTCGCTGGCGATTTCAAAATCTCAAGTCGTCCACACACAGATTTTGACAACTGATTGGTCCTATTAGTCTGTGGATTGGTCGCTAGTAATGTCAAAATCTGACTGTAATCGTGGGATTTTGGAATCGTCAGCGAATAACTGTCGCCGGCGACTAAAGTCTAAAGTCGCTGAGTTTGTACCTAGCATTAGGCGATTTTATCTTACGTGCGTACGAACAGAAATAGAGTGCAGTCCAAACCTAACTAAACGTTTTGACGGTTTTGATTTTTGACAATGACTAATATTTACACGGATTGTGACATTGTGTATTCCGGTTACAAAGTGTCATATTTTAAGCGATAAGATTATGCTCCAAAAATATTTTTTTTTTCTGTTTTACGCACGGAGTTTGTGCTAGCAATGCATAAGTGCTATCCTATTTTTTCAAATAACTTTTGCAATACATCGGGGATAAATGCACTGGAACCTGGAACGCTGAATTGATTTCATTTCAATATTTTGTTGAGGAGACGACGGGGACTGCGATATTTTGTTTGATGATAATAAGTGATAAAAACAATATTATTTAACGCACAGTAATAATTGCAGTGCATATTAGCAATCGATAACGTTATCATCTAACATTAATTAAAAAATGGTAAGAATTTCTTTAAATTATTGTACAATTTCAGCGGCATACTCGAAACCAAAATAAAATTATAATCGCATTTTCCTTCCATGTATGGGTTTTATCTTTTCAATAATATTAAGGAATAATATCGCTGTTGATTCTGTTAATAACACCATTCGTTCCCTTTATTATTAAATATAATATTTATTTTTATTATTGTGTATGCATCCTATTAAAATTATCTTGTTGTGTATGTATATTGTAATAAACAAAACCGAGCTGCATTATTTCACTATTAGATAGCAATAATATTTCGTTCGAAGACCTTGACACTTTTTAAATAGGGCGCCTAAATATATATTTTTTAAACATGTTATCTGTTTTACCCTCTGGTACACCCTGGGCAGTCCACACTACTTACTAATTACTTTTGCCACTGTGCTAACTGAATAATATTCTTAGTAAGAGAAGAGAAATAGAATAATATAAAAAGAGCTTGTAACATATGATCATTTGTTGTAGGCGGCACCTTCTGGAGCAGGTTCGGCGGCAGGTGGAACTGGCGGAGATTGTGAGGGGGAGGAACAGGAAGACCCCTCTTCATCATCCCTAAATGAAGTGCTAGAAGTTGGTAATACACTTGAGAACTTAACAGTGCAAGATAATTCACAGGTAAATGAATTATGTTACTGTACAGATATCAATCGTCAATAGTAACAATCTGAGAGCTGTCCTGCTGCTATGAAAAAAGCAAACTTTAAAGCTCAAACTGTAACCGTTGACAAGTGTTGACTGTACTTTGACATTAAAACTAGCGTGTGAAACATTCACATAACAACTTTTTTAAAACATGTGCTGTCCCACTGCTGGGCAAAGGTGTCACATAACAATATATTATCTAAAAAAAATCCTATTTCTTATCAGAACATGTGTAAATTGCTGTAACTGTTATCAGTTTAGAATCAGACCCATTGTACTGTATTAAATTCAATAAAAACCATTTTTTAAATATCTGGTTATGGTTACGATTATTCAGAGATTGGTAAGTGGAGGGCCAATTGTTTAAGTGCAGAAACCTTGTCCAAAACTTTATAGTGCAACACATAAGTTTTGAGGTTTCCAGCTCTGGCTGAAATGTGTATGCGCTTTTTGTTTTGAAACGGTAAATAATAATACTAAATAATACTAACTTGTAATTTTCTTATTGTCTATGGGTTAACTAAGCGCTTATTAAACTATTCAATTTGTTGGAATCTAATTAGGAACACTAATTAGGAAGTTAGAACAGAAATTCTATTTCAGCGGGCACTGCCGCCGCTGCTGAATTGGTCATTGACATTAAAGCGTACTCCGCGCGCTACACATTCGTCTTGAACAATGCGCGGGCGCCAACTTGAACTAGTTGCTCTAAATTGTAGCGATGCGATTACACTCACCTAAATCGTAAACAATTTAGGAAGTAGTGTGGTCGGTACTTTCCAATTACACTAAATCGGAATCGTAACTATATTAAGTTCGATTACATCTTTCGAGTACCTAAGATACGATTTTTTAGAAAAAAATATTGTGCAATTTCTAGTCGCACTATTTAAAAACTTTCTGTCGGCATAGTCAATGTACAGACGCCAGCAGGTCAAGCTACCCGAAACTGTCAAATTTTCCCAATCAACCTTGAACCTAATCCTTTAGTGATAAAGTTGAAATCTATTAAAGAAATTTGACAGATTGTAGTAGCTTGATGTGCTGCCGTCCATACAATTAAAAACAACAAATAACCGATGGAATTCATTCATTTGTGGTTGTGGTGAAGAGGAATGTAAAACAAGTTAGTATCTTTTTCTACAAAATTGTAGGTACTACGTGGGATATATATGTTTTTGTATTCATTTTAGAACGGCCATAAGGTCTATTATATGCTATTTCAAGGTTACCCATTCTTTACCGGACACCCTGTATACACACGACAGAATAAAGTAAACTGCTTGGCGTCGAATTTAATTAGGTACTATTTTAGCAAAGTTTATGAGGAGATGAAGAATTTTAGAGAAGAAAGTTATTGAGACCTTATTTTACGCTGCTCCGCAACTCATAAAGAAATAAAATTGCGCCGATATGTTTCTTTTGTAAAGGGTTAAACTGTAATCAACGAATTTCAGAACAGTGGCGATGATGAGCTGTCAGCGTTCCGCCAGCAATGGCAGCGGGAGTTGGAGGCAATTTCCACCCCGCAGCGGGAACTCGAGACACCTTCCACCCCACGGAAGGAACCGTTGCCGAAACAGAAGCAGTTGGCCGAACCTCTCACTGATGAGGATAAGGTATGAGAGAGGGAAAGAGCTGTATTTGCGCGGGTCTTTGCTAAAATTAAATTTTTGGAGAAGCATAATATCTGTAACAAGCTTTTCTAAAACAGGTTTATTAACTTTATTAGGATAAGTAGATATATAAAGTATAAAATATTCGATCTAGCTCGATCTATAATCCTGAGAAGCAAAGGTAAAAATAAGGTGTTTTGTGTTGCTCAGTGATGTTCAAAAAAACTGCCGAAGAATTAGTATGTTTTCATAGAACACTTGATTCTATGAAAATCGTCTTTTGTCAAGTTTGCTTGACTTTATTAGAGGGGAAACTGCCATTGCTTTAGGAAGTTGTCTTTTTGTCTACCGACAGCTAACTCGTCAATCTACTGCTCAAAATATACTGTACTCAGGCCAACGATACGAAATAAATATATAAAATTTCAACTTATACAAATATCAACTTTAAACTCAAGTAATCAAAGTTGATTTTTGATTGAAAAAACTGTCATAAACGTCATAAAATAATTTTAGTTGCAATGGAAACTGAAGCATACGCAATGAAGTCAAAGTTTTTAATCCCAAAGCATGATCTTTTTGGCTTTAGTATAATTGTTGAGTATTTTTTAGGCTGGCAGTTATTTCGCATTTCAGTCTCATAGTAATAGTAACCTACTTCATCCAACAGGCGAAGCAGCTGTTTCTGAATGCTGTAGAGCTGGAGCGCGCCGGCAAGCTATACGAGGCCATCCAGCACTACAAGCGAGCCATGCAGATATTGCCGGACGTCGAGACGCGCCTCTACGATGAACTGCGCGCCGAGTCTCCCGAAGGTAACTCAAACTCAAATTGAAGCATTTATTACAATGAAACCAATTACAAGCACTTTTGAATTGTCATTTTGTTTGTTCGTAGAAAATACACAGAAAAACATGACCTCTTCTATTATCATATATGATTATAATAAAAATAAATATCTATGGTTAGGTGATTGTTAATGAGATATCCCGTGTGTTTACAATCTACTTTCATATATTATCCTTACCTCTATCCGACTAAATTTATATTGGGATGCCTCGGATATAACTCATTAGAGGTAAGGCGATCACGAGATCAGCGCACCATAGCCTGCAAGACACCCCGTGGCACTATTGACGCACCTGATCTGCATGCTGTGTTAGCTCGCTTCTTTGTCCCAGACAATTACTGCCGCGGCAGAAAGCACAGGCTGTTTGCTGTGCCCCCATGTCGCACCGTTGCTCGTGCTAAGTCCCCAGAACCTCGCACTCTGGCTGCACATACTAATCTCTTGGGATGAATGGACGAAGATTTTATTGGCATGACAGAACTACTGTGAGAGGGATTCATGAAAGTATTGTTAATTTTTATGTTTTTACTTGAATTTTATATTTTCTTTTCTATGTGTATGTTAATGTACCTAATTGTTTGTTAACCGTGTTAGTTAAAGTTACATAAATAAAAATTATTGTAGTGATACACGTTTGTCAAGAATAATCAGCCAGTGTATAGTGCTGTGCCATTAGGTAGTATATGCAGGAACGCAGGCGTTCATTAATTCACTAAAATCGAAAAACTTCGCAAGCAATGGGAGATTGCTACTGGAGGCTGCGCGTGTCGACTTCAGCACGAGCTGCTTCTCACTCGGACAACAGTGGTGAAATTCTGTAAAGATCCCACCGTGAAAATTTAGGTGAAGTGAGTGTGATGTGAACTGTCATCCCACCTTACTCTACTAGGGATTGAGCTCACTTCAGCTAAGTGTTCACGGCGTGATGTTTAAGTACAGAATAGATCGGCTGTATGTGTGTACTGGTGCCGCGGGAGCTCTGTATATTTTGGCTACGTATTTTCTTTCTCCCTTTTCTTTTATTGAGACCAAAACTGCAAACGTAGTATACAGGGAAGTTTTGTAAAAATGTGGCTGTTATTTTAGTATATTGTGGTGCCTTACGACTCCCCAGCGAACAAAGTCGCGGGCAGAAGCGAGTAATTAAAATAATGTACTTGATCCATTTACTTATCATACCCATCTTCTTAATAAAAATCGTGAATTTCACTGGCAGGCAATGCGCAGCCTAAGCTGCTGGCTCTAGATGCTTCATACACTAAAGAAGGATTTTTGAAAATACATCCTTCAGAAAGGGTTTAAATAGCGGATAACAGTTCATATGGAAATTTTTGCCTTTGGCAAACCGGGTGCACTTGCGCGGAAACCATCTTATATCTAATATCTTCCAATCTTACATAGAAGAAGAATCGGAGACTGAAGATGTGGTCCGCCCCGACAATGCTCACCCCAGCGACGACGAAGACGCGGTGGAGGGTGAGGACCTGCTGATGAGGCTGCAGAGGATCCTGGCACGGAAGGGGGTGCTGTGTGAGCCTGAGCATCAGGCTAAGGTGAGCGTTTATTGAAACTGGGAACTGAGGTAACAAAAATGTCTGCGAATGTCAAAAATAGTTTAAATCTTCGCAGTAGCATGTGAAATCCTACATGCTATGCCTGCTCTTTTTGGTTCTCCGTTCCATAATCAGTGGAGGTCAGCCATAGGCATCTGTTAGGTATAGGTACAATCACAGATTGACATAATTTATGTTATAATAGGTATAATTTGTTACTAACACACTAACATTTTGTGATTATATGTTTTTGTGATGTGAATATGTATATTATAAACATAAAATTCAGGATTATTTTCTTCTGCTTCAGCAAACCTTGTTGCAGTCTATTCCTTCTATTCTATCTGTTTTTCGTCTTTAATGGCTCAGAGACGTAATATTTTTTTAGTCTAAGAAAGAGAGACACCTCTCGTGCAAGATGAACTCAACGAGATCACTCAAAGGCATCACAGCACTCAATCTAATCTGTTCTCTCTATTGTGGACGATGTGCTTTCGTAAAATTGATCATCATCGTTTCAGCCAAAACATGTCCACTGCTAGACATAGGCCATAGGCCTTCCCCCAAGCGTCGCCACATCGACCAGTCTTGTGCTTCTCGCATCCAGCGGATTCCTGCGGCGTTCTCAAGGTCATCGATCCGCCTTGTGGGGGAGGCCTTCTTTTAGTAAAATGAATGTGTTTTATTATCCAGGGCGCGCACATATCCTGGCTGCCGTACGAGGTGATCCTGGTGATGCTGCGCTGGGTGGTGAGCTCGGAGCTGGACGCGGCGTCTCTGGAGCGCGTGTCGTGCGTGTGCCGCGGCCTGTACGTTGCCGCCAGGGAGCCGGACATATGGCGCTCTCTGTGTGTCAAGTAAGTCATGTTCATCATTTAAAGTTTGTACCAAACTGCTGAATAGCCTCTCTTTTCACAGAATATCTCTTATTCATGAACCTGGCTTATAAGCTAGCCTATAGTCGTCCACTGTTGGACATAGGCCACCCCAATCATTAAGCCGATCCGCCCCTACTCTCATTCAGCTGCTACCAGGCACCCTTCGAAGTTTGTCATTCCACCTTGTTTGAAGGCATCCTACACTACGCTTGCCGAACTTGCTTCTTGAACCTCATAGGTTCTTAGGTAATTAACAGAAAGTTATTGTCAAATATTAACCTGACATTGTTCAAATTTCATTGTAATCATTAATTTAGGACCATCTTAGGAATCCGTACACAAAGGGTGTCAAAGAGACCTTAGTACTAAAGCTCCGCTGTCCGCCCAACCATCTGTCACAGGGCTGTATTTTGTGAACCGTACTAGGTAGATACTTGAAATTTTCACAGAGTGTGTACTGTGTACTACTATGGTCGCTGTAACAACAAATAATAAAAAGAAAATAAAGTAAAAAATTGGAAAAATATGGGCGAGACGTTTGCCAGCAGTGGGGCAACACAGGTTAACTTAAAAAATATGGGCGAGACGTTTGCCAGCAGTGGGGCAACACAGGTTAACTTAAAAAATATGGGCGAGACGTTTGCCAGCAGTGGGGCAACACAGGTTAACTTAAAAAATATGGGCGAGACGTTTGCCAGCAGTGGGGCAACACAGGTTAACTTAAAAAATATGGGCGAGACGTTTGCCAGCAGTGGGGCAACACAGGTTAACTTTAAAAAAAAAAACTAAAAATTAAATTGGGTACCCATATAAGAAACATATTTTTTTTATGTATTGTGTTAAATATTGTACGGTGGTACGGAACCCTTCGTGTACAAGTCTAACTCCCACTTGGCCGCTTTTTATTAGAAATGGTCACTCAAAAATTATAACAACTAACAGGCTTATTCATAAACCTTAATTTAACTTTTAAGCAGTAGTTAAAAATATTTTGCATTCGTAAACACTGTTTAGAGTTAAATAATTGTTTAAATAGTTATTTAAGTAGCTGTCAAATTAAACAGCCCTCGGACCTTGTTTAGCTATTAAACAACAAAATGGCAGACGAAATCCTTGCTTCTAACAGCTGTTCTGTGTCACTCTCATTAGTCATTTCTAACTTGTTGCAGTGCATTGATAAAACTTTTCTAGTGATATTTTTTATACATCGTTAAGATAAGTACCTACTAATGGAATATTTTAACTTGATGACGATTTAAGTCTTTTTGAGCAAGATGTAGAAGATTTAAATGAATTTAGGCGACCCGACCTCGTAGGTACAAAATATTATATGCCTAAGTTGGATCCTATGATAGAGTACGATGATGTGGAGTTTCAAACAAAGTACGAGGAGGGATCAAAAAGTAGTGAGAACGACATACTCCTTGGTAAGAAAAAAAATAAATACTGGCAGGCATAGCTCAGATATATATTTTTAATGTTAATAAAGAAAAAAATCTTCGATTCTCTTCTGTTTTTTTCTGAATGTAGTCATTTGTTTGCTTCGTGTCGGAACGTGTTCTCGAAAATGGAGAAAAACGAAGTGCGATCTGTTATTAAATACCTCTGTTTAAAAAAGTTAACGACGCAAGAGATTCATTGCGATTTGGAGGCAACATTAGGAGAGTCTGCTCCGCCGCATTCCACTGTCGCAAGGTGGGCTTCTCAATTTCGAGTAGACAGAACGAGCACGGAAAACGAACATCGTTGCGGCCGTCCATCGACGTCAGTCACCCAAGAAAATGTTGCGAAAGTCGAGAAAATTGTATTGAGCGATCGAAGAGTTACCATCCGATACTTAATTCAAGAAACCGGCATTTCATATGGAAGTTTTCAATCCATATTGAAACAATCTTTGAATATGAGAAAAGTCTCCGCAAGATGGGTGCCGAGAATGTTAACCGACAGTCAGAAACAAAATCGACTTGACATTTCGAAGATATTATTGGACAAGTTTCGAGAAGATTCTGAAAACTTTTTGTCTCGTTTCGTAACAATGGACGAAACATGGGTCCATCATTTTGATCCCGAGACAAAACAGCAATCTTTGCAATGGAAACGGCCATCATCACCGACCCCGAAGAAGTTTCGTGCCGTGGCATCGGCTGGCAAGGTTATGGCCTCAATATTTTGGGACTCAGAAGGGACGTTGAATGGCTGCCATTCAGCAAGCTGGCTTCGAATTGGTTGACCACCAGGTTATTCACCAGATCTGGCGCCTAGCGATTTTTATCTGTTCCCCAAATTGAAAAAACACTTAAGGGGAAACAGGTACGAAGACGATAACGAGGTGATGGATGCCGTGGAGAGCTTTTTGCAGGACCAAGACAAAACTTTTTTTTTGAAAGGGATTGAAGCCTTGGAAAAGCGCTGGACTCGGTGTGTAGAGAGACTCGGAGACTATGTAGAAAAATAAATTATTATGTTATCAATAGTCATTATATTCTATCTCATTCTCACTACTTTTTGATCCCTCCTCGTAGGCACAGGTTTTCCAAAGAAAATATGACGAAAATTATTAATCTCGTGAAAGATGAGATTAGATACAAGAGGCGGTGGCATACCTATACATATTCAAGTAATGGCTGTGATTAGGCACTGGGGGCAACATGAGTTAGGTGCACTTACTTCTAAGCAGCGATGGCGATAGAATTTAGGTAAGAAATCCTTCAGATTGACTGAGTTTAATTTTATTTAATACAGATTCAAGAGGATAGCGGTGAGTTGCACGGCATAAGTCAACCATGCATAGCCTACCATGTCTCGCCTATGTAAAAGAGTTGGTCGTGCACTAGCCAGAAGGTGTATTCATAAAAGTGCCCAGTACGTTAGCTGAACAAAGTCGCACACAAAGGGAGTTTGGTGCTGTATGTGGGTTGCCACAAGTAATTGGAGCTATCGACTGCACCCATATATCAAAATTTGTAAAAATAAGTTATAAAAAAGTAATTTCATATCGCGCCAAAACCTTATGGAACGATTTTTGGGATTATCATCTAAAAAAAAATAGTCAGCAGCATGGAAGTGAGGGGAATATAATGGTCAGTCGCGTAAATGAACACAATTGCATTGGCACATCAGGCTAAATTATCGGTTCCGGCGCCGCTCCGGTGCGGCGGTGGTGTGGCGCATGGGCGATATTCATTCGTATACACAAACATGCGGTCCGGCGCCGCTGCGGCTCCGGCGTCGTGTATAGGAAACTTTAACCTCTCGTCTGTCGGGGCGCGCAGCGTAAAAAAGGCGCCGTCTGTCGGAAAAATACCGCGCGTGCGCTCATTTTCAACTGGCGATGATCTAGCGCAGATCTAAGTTCCGACAGACAACGGGTACACAATTTGGTGCGAAGATCTACGTTCCGACAGACGAGAGGTGAAATACTGTACCTTTGCAGAAAGTCTTGCCATGCAGTCTTTTTCATCTGCTTATTATTTTTGCTAACATCCTTGTTTTCAATTACATGGATTTTTTCTTTTATTAACTGCGTCAGCAAAGTCTGGAAAATAATAAACATTGCATATCACACCCAGGACATGGGAAACAACAACATTTAGTAACTGTACTAAGTGTTGTTGTTTCGGAACTAGATCATTAATTCTTACCTTTTCTGATTCAACCCAGTTAGCGGCGCTGCATCGTTTTGTACTGATTAAAGGCGTGTCGCATCCATTTATTAATAAAAATTATGTTTTAGCCCCAAAAACACAGAATTACAAAAATTACCACGAGCGAAACTTTTGGAAACTATCTGACGAGGACTGACTGAGACTGACAGTTTTGTTTTATAATTTGGTGTTTGGCACAAGCACCATAGACCGATTTTGCGGTTTTCTACCGAAAAGCTACCTACTTTACTTAAGTAGATGAGTAAGGAGAATTTAAATGTTTTGTCTAAGTTGATGAGTTCAAATATACTAAGGGGCCAACTATGAATTACTTCACATGAATTTCCCCCTTTTCTTTTCATAGCTGTTCATAGTTCTATGACACCCTCTCTACTGGTGTGACGTCACATATTTTGCAATTTTAAATTAAACTTTATAATAATACTGATAGGGTTGGAATAAGTTCAAAATTTTAATACTTTCGATTTATACATGTGACGTCACGAAAGTTATGACTCGTCCCACTCTTGTTGACCCGCTCCCTGCCTCGCAACGTATGACGTAATTTACGGATGTGTCTTGTGTCCAGGACCTGGGGCATAGACTGCGGCACTCCTCGAGCCAGTGGCTTCGGCTCCTGGCGACAGATGTTCGTGTCCCGCCCTCGAGTGCAGCTACATGGGGTCTACATCAGCAAGACCACGTACATCCGCCACGGAGAGAACTCCTTCCAGGACCAGTTCTATAAGCCCTGGTATCTTATAGACTATTATAGGTATCTCAGGTTAGTTGAATTTGTCTTTTCTTTTTCTTGTATTCGCTCGACACATTTGGTAAGAAAACGCGGCCAAAATACGGCTTAGCCAATCGGTAGTTATAGTTCTGTAAGGTTCATTCTTCAAACGGACAAGACTACGCCGCATTTGGCATAACAGATGCAGGCTCAGTATTAGTGTTCTATAAAATCTGATCAAGGATTGATTATTATAATCGATTAGAGTCTAAGGGCATCAAATTTGACACCATATCGTCTTACGCCCGAAATTAATAATATATTTCAATTCCAATGTTGATCCGTGGTCTTTGCCAATTAGAAAACTAGGACGTTGATTAGTCACAGGCAAAGATCGCGATCAAGGTTCTTTATAATTATGAATTTCGGGCGTTATTTCTTCTTATAAGCATTGCTCATAAAGTTACAAGTTTCGGGTCATAGCAAAATGGGCCCAAAGCGCAAAGGTCTTCTCTTCTTACAAATGACTAAGATTGTTGTTTGCCGCAGGTTCTTCTCCGAGGGTCTGGTTCTGATGTACACGACTGCGGAGGAGCCGGTGTCGTGCGTGATGCAGCTCAAGTACCGCCACGCCAAGCCCGGCCTCGGCATCATGGCCGGCCACTACCGGCTCATCGGGAACAAGGTATGAAATATCATAGAATTGATGGTACCAACGTTCATACAAATACTGTGAAAAGATAGAACTTACGCAATTATCGTAGCCCGAGTGAGATTTAAAATTAGGGCAACTAGGCGAAAACTACAGTGTGAGTCTTTATAATGTGCACATATCGAAATGAGGGAATCTATGCTTAATTTTATCGACGGAAAAAATGTTAAAAAAAATCTAAATATTTATTTATATTTTTTATGGATTTTTAAAAAAAATTGTTTGCTTTTGTGACCCCAGTGTATACAAAACTGTGTAACTTTTAAACTAAACGATTTATCACGATGAAACAAACTCTATAATGTTTGGAAGTAATTAGGTGTCGTCATAAAATAAAAATTATGGAAAAAAAATAGCCACATTTAAAAATAAACATTTTTGTTTGGCAAAAATCTGATTTTTTTTCATTAATTTTTACAAAAATTGTAAAATTTCTCAATAACATGCCCCCATCACCTTCTTTTTTTATAACTTTAAGTTATTCTTCATTGTATTAGGAACCTAACGGTAAAAATTGCATGTTTTTAACTCAACCCCAACATTTTTTATCAACTGTCAAAGAAAGGCTCAACGCATAGCTATTGTTTAGCAGGTAGATAAACTTTCTTTTGAATGTGCGCAGGTCGGGGAGGTAGGGCCAGCCAAAGGAACTTGAATTATGACAGATGTCAGACTGGCAGTCGCTCCGAATTATTCGCCGCTGCTACATGTGTTTCGGTACTTTCGTTCGCTGGACTTTCATAACTTTCGTTCGCTGCTACATGATGCCGCGTTTAAGTGAATTTTCCCCGGCACACATCGCCGACATACATTTTTATTATGGAGTGGGACAAGGAAGTGCCAGAGCTGCGCGCGCGGCTTACATAGCTGCGTATCCTAACAGGCAACCAGTGCCATCTGCCCGAAACTTCCAGGAAGTTCACAGAAGGTTGTCGATCACTGGACTTGGATCAAGTAGAGATCGTCGCGAGCCACCTCAAGTAATTATTGATGCGGCTACTGAACAAGCAGTATTAAGTGATTTGTTTGCTGATCCATCCATAAGTACTAGACGACTGGCTCTTCGTCACGGAATATCCCAAAAATCAGTGTGGCGTATTTTAAAGAAAGAAGGATTGCATCCTTATCACTATCAAAGGGTGCAACATCTACATGAAGACGTAGACTGGCGTCCAAGGTGTGTGATGTCCACATGGATTCAAAGAAAAACCAGAGCAAACCCAAACTTTCCAAGAAAAATACTATGGATGGACGAAGCGACATTCACTAGAGACGGTATTACTAACTGTCGAAATTTACACAGATGGTGCCGCGCAGGTGAAAACCCGAAACTAAAACGGTCATCTACTTTCCAAGTAAGATTTTCGATAAATGTTTGGGCTGGTCTTATCGATAACATGTTGATTGGATCAGTCATATTGCCGAGAACGTTGACTGGTGAAAGATTTTTAAGTCTATTGAGAGATGATATGCCTCAGTTATTGGAAGATGTCCCACTGGCTGTGCGTCAAAGGATGTTTCTTCAGATGGACGGATGTCCTGCCCATTACGCTACAAATGTAAGAAGATTTTTAAACGAAAATTATCATGACAAATGGATCGGCCGGCAAGGACCTGTAGGGTGGCCTGCGCGTTCACCCGATTTGACGCCCCTTGATTATTTCCTATGGGGGACCATGAAGCAACGCGTCTACAGTACCCCCATCAACAGTGAGGCCGATTTGCGTGACCGCATAATAAACTGTGCGAATGATATTCGCAATGATCCCGAAATGATAAGGAGAGCGACACACCAAATTCTAATTCGCGCGGCTTTGTGTTTACAACAACGAGGTGGACATTTTGAGAACCTGATGCATTAAATTTTGTATTTAATAATAAATGGGTTTCAATTGAACTCTTTTGCATTAATTATCATCCCAAACAAACCACCCTTATGAGAACAATACGATTCCGCGTTCGGAGTGCCATCTTTGAAACGACCCGCGCGCATTCACAACAAAGTTAACAAAAAAAAGTTTATCTACCTGCTAAACAATGTGCGTAGCTATGCGTTAGGCCTTTCTTTGACATTTGATAAAAAATGTTGGGGTTGAGTTAAAAACATGCAATTTTTACTGTTAGGTTCCTAATACAATGAAGAATAACTTAAAGTTATAAAAAAAGAAGGTGATGGGGGCATGTTATTGAGAAATTTTACAATTTTTGTAAAAATTAATGAAAAAAAATCAGATTTTTGCCAAAAAAAAATGTTTATATTTGATTATGGCTATTTTTTTTCCATAATTTTTATTTTATGACGACACCTAATTACTTCCAAACATTATGGAGTTTGTTTCATCGTGATAAATCGTTTAGTTTAAAAGTTACACAGTTTTGTATACACTGGGGTCACAAAAGCAAACAATTTTTTTTAAAAATCCATAAAAAATATTAATAAATATTTAGATTTTTTTTAACATTTTTTCCGTCGATAAAATTAAGCATAGATTCCCTCATTTCGATATGTGCAGATTATAAAGACTCACACTGTATATGAAATAGAGGGGTGCACTGACTATAGGTAAAAAATAATTCGGATAAAAGAAATTAACAACGTAGGTTAAAAAAAAAAAATGCCTGTTTAACTGTATACATAATTTTATTTGTATTTGACACCACCTTTTATTTTCTAGCAGTAGTAGCAGTAGATTTTCATAGTTATATTTTTACTACTGAACTAGGCTAGACTGACTACTAGATTGTGCCTATGCATGTTGTTTACGAGTTATACAACTGGCAGTGCTAACATTCTGGGTGCTTGTTGCAGGTAGTGATAGTGATAAAGAAAACGAACCAGGAGAAAAAGACTATGCAGGCATCCAACACGCGGTTCCGCTCGCGGCGCAAGGAGATCGAACAACAAGAACAGACCTTCCACATGGTGAGTCAAATATACTCCTATTTTTCTATTTTTGATGTGTTATTCAAAGATCAAGCTTTGTTTTTAATGGTCAGCAAGAAAAGTTTGTTACATAAACTCCCTTAAAAATAACGAAAACGTTACTATTGACAATTATTTCGCATTTTAGTGGCCATGCTCATGGATATTTTTTTTTCGAAAAAGAAAGAATTGTTTATTGAAAATAATACGGCCAAGGCCAATAACATTAGTTAAGACAAATACTATAACAGAAAGCATCTACACGTCAGGCATACACTCATCCGGCTAGGGTTGCGGGATGTTCGAAAGAGTACCGTGGCCCCGGCACAGACAACTGAAGGAAGATGGGTGGGTTTTAGTTAGTAAAAGTCTGACATGCCCTTCTGCTTCGCCCAGAGCGGGAGAAGTCATTTGATGATTTCCCATCCAAAAAAAAAAGGCATACACTCATCTCACTTATACTATACCAATCAATTTGCGTTAAATTTCATTTGATTTTTTAGACATCAGCCAAAGCCGCACGGGTGTAATGTGACCCTATGACCCGGTATGACCCCGCTCACAAAAAATGGTCTACTAATGTTCTTATCAACTGCATTCACTTAACGTAAATGGTTTTGGGTCAGTGGATACGAAACGGGGCACTATGAAAAAAAAGACTTAGAAAAATTTCACCATAGCGTTATCAAGGTCAATGACAGATGTCTCGAAGTAAGGGGTGGTCGACGGAGCCCCGCTACGCGAGTCTCCTATTTTTGGGTGGTTTAAAGAAAAAATAACCACGAAGGCCATCAAACAAATAACCATCCCCTTCTAACCTACCCTGTCCGAGTCGGGGTGCGCCAAGTCTCGAGCTCTCTTCGCTCACTCTTGCATCCTAAGTTTTCATTGCCTTTTACTAAGTCGGATCCCTTCGACACCGTTTTTACGACAAACGGTTAGTCGGAGACAAAAACTTCAACCTTGTTTTGTGTTCTTGAATAAACATACCATACTATAAAATCTAAACAATACTCGTATTACGAGAGATGTATTTATAAACAAAATATGATGACATCAGAGTATGGTCGAAAGTGTCGTTTGTTTACGTAACATTATTTGCTCAAACAAAATTGTATCTATGATGTTAGTTCGTGCAAATATTATCTAAAACGATGTAATATTAGCCCATAATTATAAGTAGTAATAGAGATTGAAACCGCGTGGATCGGGTGGTTCATCGGTGAATCAGCGCAGCTTGAAGGTTGGCGGCTAGTGGTTCACCGGTGTACCAGCGACCAGGAAGCAGTATAGGCACTTTTGAAAGCCAAAAATTACAAAGAAAAGAGCCCATCCCTAAATGTTTGGCGTACGAATGGAATTGACACGCATGACAAATAATGAGCAAATGTTTACTTCCATATTGAATTATGATTTTGACTTCATTTTCAGCACTGTTGGTCATTTTAGACTTTGTGTTATGTTTTACATTGTATTACAAATTGCATTTTGGCGTGGCGTCTTCTCTGTTTGCCCGCTCCTGCACGTAACTGACTGAACTACGGTAGCGAGAAAGGTATATACCACTTTTCGACCTTATTACTAAGGTTGAAAAGTGGTTCACCGGAAATGTCCGCGATGGTACATATGTATTTGTAGATGGGTATATTCTCACGGGTCACTTTATTCGAATGTGTGAGAATTGAGATGTGGTGCACGAACACAAAATTCGGTTCCGTGTCTCTGCGGATATAAGTCGTATCCATGAAAAAAATGTGCTGCAATAAACTTCTACATGCTCGGGACATGCAGTGCATTATTACTGGATGTCTGGTCCGGGTTGCGCTGGACGTATTTAACTATCGTGGAGCGTGGAGGAGCTGACAAGATTTTGGTGTTTTTTTGCAGGAGCTGGAGCTCCGCAGTGTCCGCTCTCACCGCAACGTACAACTAGTGTGGCGTCGCTACTCGGTGTGCGCCCGGCGAGAACAATGGACGCAGTTCGAGCTCACGCCCGGCAAGTTCCCGCCCTTCGCCTTCAGCCGCGTGCGCAGCTACACCGCCGACACGCCCGCGCCGCTTGTGAGCACGCACGCGTACACCTAGCTAGGTATGTAAATAAATATTGGCCTCTTATGAGAGTGTATGATCTGTACTCTACTTTCAGATAAAGGCTGGCGCACATTACACCGCATCGGGCCGAAGCGCATCGCATTTCAGTACAACAAAAAAGCGCGTTGTGGCCCGCCTGTAGTGTGCGATGGGCTTAACGGTTCAGCTCATGCCCGGCAAGTTCCCTATCGATAACAAAGGTGGCGCCACTATTACGCACTGATTTCACAGAATTCTGCATCGCGCAAGCAGTTTTATGCGAAGCCCGAAGGTCGCACACTGAGAGCTTAGGAAGAATATGCCGCCTTTTACTGAGTTTTATCTTATTGCGTACCTGCCATGTTTTATAAGTTAAAGACAATGGTCAGGTTATTGAAAAGGCTTCCCTTGAGTTTACAACATAACGTGCCCATGTCAGAGCCTCTTGCAAAGCTCACGTCATATGTGTCCATCTGTCAGACCTCGTGACAGGCTGTCACCGTTAGTGAGGGCCCGCCAAAGAGGTCTGTTAGGACGGAGTTCGTATACCGCTATACTATCACATTTTATATTCTTTTTTTCAGAATTAAAGGATGACAAACTGCAGGATGCCGCCGCCGGTCGAGCACACAGCGAGGGATACTCGCAGCTTACTTCTACATACTTTTGCCAAGTCAGTTTGTATGCCCAATATACAGGGTGTAAAAAGACCCATCTGCACATAGCCGTCAACTATGCATTCATCAAACTAAGTAACATTGCACAAAGATAATTGCTGGGAAACGATTTATATTTTTAGTGTTCGAAATCACTGTTTACGGTAGCGCTCAATGCAACGCACGCAAAACATTGTGCTTATGGGTAACACAGCAACGGCACAGGAGTCGTGGGGGCATGAAAGCTCAGTTACAACATTTAAAACTGGTTTTTGTAAAAAAAAGTTGGAACTTTGACCTTCAATATGTCTGTAACCAGAAGGTTCCCAGGTATGGTATAGTACAAAAAAAAAAAAAAATATCGCAATGATGGAAAGAACAAGTTACTCTTCGCTTCGTTAAGCGGCTTTCTACACCCGTTACACAACTGGCAGCCGAGCTGTTGTTGGCACGCAATAATGTTAGTTTAATTGATGGGGTAAAAGGAATTGTATAAGTCTGAGGAATTTGCTGAGCGTGTAATCGAGGGCTTGGGAACTCGTGAGTGAAACTATTGTTAGTGGAAGTGGTCATGATCAAAGCTTCCTGACATACTGCCGTATAAATGCAGCAATAAAAGCGCTTTTGGCTTGTAGGTACTATGATAAATGATTTTATTTCTGTAAGTAGGTCTGTACAAACACTTTTACACGTCAATCCTATTTTATTTTAAACTAGGTGAGGCCGGCGTTTCCTCTTATTTTTGTGGAGAAATCATCAAATGACTTCTCCCGCTCTGGGCGCAGCGGGAGGGCGTGTCAGACTTTTACTGAGTAAAGTCCACCCGTGTTCCTTCAGTTGCCTGTGCCAGGGGCCACGGTAACTCTTTCGAACATCCCGCGACCCTGGCAGGCATCGGCCCTAGCGGACCCCATCAATTAGTGCTGACATCTCTGTGAGGCGCGCGTGGAACACAACGCGCCGTCGGTCCGGGCCTGTTCCTTACCGAACGGCGAGCTACCTATTGCTCACCGCCCGCAAGCCCGCGCCTACGGTGGCCGGGAATCGGCTCTCGACTCCCGACGTCCAGGGCGTCTCCTGCGGCGACTAGGGGCGTGAGGGCTCAAAGCTTGCCTCTCCCTCACGCGTTCCGCCTCCTCCTTCGCGCGCCGTACCATGGCCTGGACCAGGGCCGGACGCGAGAGATGGCCGCCGCCAATCGCCTCCACGAGGCCGCGGCGTCGCTCAGCCCAAGCCGAGCAGACCTCTACCGTATGCTCCACCATGTCTTCCGGGCGATCCACACAATGGTAACACCCGGGCGTTTCCTCCCGCCTTATCCGGAACAGGAACCTCCCGAAGCAACCGTGTCCGGTGAAGAACTGCGTCAGGCGGAAGATGAGGACGCCGTGGCGCCTCTCCAGCCACTCCTCAAAGAGGATACTTACCGCCGCAATTGTGGCGTGCCCAGCACTGGGTTGCGACAGTCGCACTCTCCATGTCGCCATGAGACCCCGCCGGAGCTCTGTCCGCTATGGCGTTTATTATCTGGAGAAAAAAGGCCGAAATAAACTCAGAGGTCACAGCCTCTTTTAAAGTCAAAGTAATCTTGGTCAGATCATGTGAATACCATGTAGATTGGTGTCTGAAATGGTCTTTTGAGGAAAGAACCACACAGATTGAGTGGACCTGTCCAAGCAGTGCACGAAATTGCCAGTAATCGTACAGCTCAACTCAGAACTTAAGGAGCTCAACGATTCGACGAACAATACCTACCAAAGAATGGAGGACATTTAGGTAGTCCGCATAAATTACTTCATTACAAATTACTGAAATACATCAATTCATGAAAGTATTCCTAGGCCTTTTGAGAATTTCTAACAAATACCTTCTGGATTTATGTTAGACAAGAATATGTACACTGTCCCCATATTAAACTGACATGAATGTACCAGGAACAGTTTTTGTCTATGCCTTTATAAAATGTTGTTCAACAGCCAAGTTTTCCAAACTAATAACAGCTGTAACTCTCCCACTGCATGACAACTGCATGACGAATACTTCATCGTGTACACAATATGGGAGGTTAATATTGTGTCGAATAAGTACCACATTTCCGCAAGTAGGAAACTAGCCCCAATGTAGTTGGGATAAGGGTGACGATGATAATCTAAGTTTACTCTTTCCAAGGATCGTTTGAGCTTGATAATATAAGGCGGCTTCTATCGAAAAATTGTCATAAAATAATGGAATTTAAGTGTAAAAAGAAAAGTTTTAAAAGAAATTCCGAATTTAAATCGGTCTATTTACTTACTTGTACAAATTGAGTTGGTTTCTTGGATGAGTGCGTTATTTAGTAATTGCTCGATGGTCCCACTATCCAGATTCTCTCGATAACTTATTTCTTGTTCGATTCGATTAGGGTGTGACGTTAGTTGTTGTCGTCGCGTTGACGCTGCGCTAGCGTCGCGTAGATAGGCATCTTGACAATGATAGCTTGTAATTTTATTGATGTTTCTGTTAAATCGAAGTTGACGTCGTATCGAACGATTCTTTTGCTATCGAGGAATTCTGAATCGGGGACCATTCATATTGCACATATTTCAGTGTCCAATTTGAATTCTTAAATGTTCAATTATAGTTATGTTCTGTTGAATTCAAATTCAAATTATGAATTAATTTCCCTAGCTCTAAATTGTCAATTTAAAAAGACAAAAATTGATCATTAGTTTTGGATCACGTTTTCAATGTATTTATATATCGACGTTATAGTGGATGTTAAATGAAATCTAAAATCGATTGAAAATAATTGGACTGATACCCGAATTTGATGAGTCAAAATAGGTTTTATTGTCTTCGTCTCTGGGTGTGTTTTTCAATGGACCCTTGTCCTATAAGCTGTTGAGCACGAATGTGATTTCTATTGCCTTAGGCTAAGTGTTGTAAGTACCCAGTGTTCTGCATTGTCTCAAATGTAACTGAGAATGTAAGAACATTCTTCTCTTGACGCTAATTCTGAACTAAGCTGTATTTATAGATAAAAGTTCAAGTTCTTTGATACCAAATTAGCTTACGACTCGATTGGTTTGTGAATTGTAAAATAATCAAAATAAATGTTTCTATTAATACATTTTAAAAAGGGACTTATCCTAGTGGCTATGACTCAGGGAAATACTTATAGTTTGAAATTCATCTGTTGTACTATTGATGCAAAGCCATTCTTATCTAAGCATTTTAGCTTAGTTAGGGGCCAATTTGAACGAAATTTGTAGAAAGTTGTTATTTAACTTAAAATTAGCGTCAGGATTCAATCCCCAATCGTATGTAAATAAGTAACTTGACAACACAACACATGGCATCTTCATGTAACTGATGAAGTACAAAAATGTATCTTTTATAATATTCGACTTTAAAGCGCTTGTCGACAGACACCTTTCCTACCCTACTGTAAATAAATCCTTGTAATTATTTTCTTTGTATTCTGCGCAATTTTCGACCGCTCAAGTTGAGTTGTCGAACTATATCTAATTTATCGCTTGATAATATAATTTAAGCTTAAAGTACACAGTCTAAAAGACTAAATTCCTTTGGTAATGACGAAGTCTAAAGACAGTCATAATAATGGTATGTAATAAGAAAAGTAGTGCTTTGTACTAGTCTTAAGTCTCGGAAAGAGATAATAAAATGATTGATTGCAGTTTCTTTGTTGTTTTTTTTATGACATAATTGGTCCGTTTAATTTATCTGAAGACACTACGCCACTTGCGCCATTTTCCTAAAGATTTAGGCAGGAATAAAGAGCACCACGTGCTTAGATTGTTGCTCTACTTCGTCTATGTTCAAAACTTCAAACATCTATGCTCCATTTGAAATAAGATTAGAAATTTATCCAAACCTTTTTTACAGTCCGTTCAACCGATTTTGACTTCTATTCCGTAGGCATAAGGATGGCATTAAAAGCAAAAACGTGGTTACAATACCAACTGTTTACTGCACCTGCCATTTGTCGTGTCACCAACGCAATAGAAGTCAAAATCGGTTGAACGAACGGTAAAAATGGTTTATTTAAATGTCTAATCTTATTTCAAATGGAGTATAGTTAAACACGCGTACCAGTTGGGAGTGGTACGCTAATGTCACTGGAGGCCTTTTATAAGTCTCAATGAGCTTCTACGTGTTTTTTTTTAGATATTGCTTGTCCTATCACAACATAAGCGACGTTCGCACAGACGTAAAAATATAGCGGCGGGACTTTGTCGCGCTCTGGATTTTCAACTCTCGGTGTTGAGCCGAGCTTTGAGAACCCAACAGAGTGCATTCCTGCGTGTCGAAAAAAGGATTTTCAACTCTCGGTGTTGAGCCGAGCTTTGAGAATCCAAAGAGTGCATTCCAGCGTGTCGAAAAAACACTGTTGGATTTTGAACTCTCGGCGCTAAGCAGACCGTTAAAATAAAGTGCGCGAAAAAAAATTGCCGCGATATTTTTGCGTCCATGCGAACGTCAGCTAGGCTCTAGAAGGATCTTGGCGAGTGGCCAAAAGCGGAACTAACGCCACCATCTTGACAATATCTTGTTTTTTCAATACATTTCACAAAACAATTTCTCCCCGTCAACGTTATTTGAGCGGCAAAAGATCCTTGAAGCACTTTTATTTCAATCTATCACTCAGAGATAGCACTTAAGGTTCATTTTCGTAAGAAATGTTACTGTACTTACAGTCCGGCCGTCAAGAGATTGCGTTCTTGACACCTGTCAGTTTCATACCAACGAATATGTGTTTTGCGAATTTGATCCTTATAGTTACTAGAAATTATTGTCCCACTGACAGGTGTCGGGAACGCATTCTCTCGACGGCCGCACTGTAGGTAGTTGGAGTAAAGTGTAACTTCGCTCTATAGATCTTTGCAGTCTTACTTTCCTCAGAGTTGTAGATCAGAAACTTGATACGTAACTCTTTCAGAAACCAGAGGTTAGGATTCAATTATTTACTATTATTAGGAACGGTTTTATGGTAGGTATTATATAGTAAGTCTTCAAACATCCCTTCACATAGAATCTGGCAATCGAAGCCATGATCTGAAGTAAATAATTTACTATTGTCCGACTTGCTAGGTCCACAAGTCTATTTGGTGGCAGTTGGCGGTGCTTGTCCATCCTAGTGCATAGAGTTGTTACCAGTAGACATCGTCAGCATCTTCTTTTAGCAGATGGACATGGGACTCTCTTCTCCTCTCTTACTCTTACATAGGCTTTACTGTAGACTATTGCCACGCGAGCCTGGTAAACAGGAGCAAGCTGGATACTGCTGCAGGATCCATCGTATTGGCATTGTCTTATTTATTTGCGTATTACAACTCCCATGGTAAAAGATTACTAGGACCATACCAGATATGGAAGCAAAAGTTTGTGACGCATAGCGTGGTTTGTAGCTGAGGAGCCGGGTCCACTCCACGTTTGTAGCGATGGACATCGACTGAGGAGCCGGGTCCACTCCACGTTTGTAGCGATGGACATCGACTGAGGAGCCGGGTCCACTCCACGTTTGTAGTGATGGACATCGACTGAGGAGCCGGGTCCACTCCACGTTTGTAGCGATGGACATCGACTGAGGAGCCGGGTCCACTCCACGTTTGTAGCGATGGACATCGACTGAGGAGCCGGGTTCACTCCACGTTTGTAGCGATGGACATCGACTGAGGAGCCGGGTCCACTCCACGGGATACAGAAGAAAAACACTATAATGTTAATATTTTCCACATATAGTTTATTTTACATTTTGTTTAAGTAATATATTTGAAATTTTTCTAAATAAAACAAATGTACTATTACCTATTTTTTATTTTTTTTTTATAGTTATGTTTATATATTTGTTTGAAAGTATTATGTACACGAGAGGTGCGGCGGAATGCCCAGCGAGCGCCCGCGCGCGCCCGCCCTGAGCCCCGGGCGGGCGCGCGCGTTAGATGAGGCGCTCGCTCAGCCAGATTCAGGAGTCGGCGGGCCGCTCGGGCCGCTCGCGCAGCTCGGCGCGCTCCGGGCGCTCGGGCCGCTCGGGCCGCTCCGGCGAGCGCGGCATGCTGGGCTCCGTGTTGCGGCGCCGCACCTTGCCGCGCTTCTTCAGCATGGTGGCCTGCGGACGGGGCGCGACTGGCAGCGGCGGGGCGGGGCGCGAGCGGTCAGGTGCCCGCCGCCGACGACGCGCCCGCGGACCCGCGCTTGGTTTTCTTCAGCATCGTCGCCTGCAGCACACGCACGTCACGCGCCGCCCGCACCCCGCACCGCCCCGCCGCCCGAGACTACGTACACCTGACGACTGCCGCGGCCGAGGCCGAGTCCGACACGTGCTACTACGACTGTGCCAGACTAAATATGTACAAAGCGAAAGTCCCAACGTTCGATCAAAGCGTAATGTGCCAAAAGTAGTGTGCGATCGAGTGGACTGGTAGCGCTACCCGCGCGTGCCGTCGCTGCGTCGCTGCGATAATGTCAGGTGTACGTAGGTGGAGATCCGACCGGTGGCGGATTCGGGCTGTGAAGCCGCGGTGTCGCGCGTGCGCGGGAGTGCCCGCGCGTGCGACACCGCGGCTTGCTATAACTAGTGGAACATCGGTGCTGAGTGGAGTTTGAGTGCTCGGGCGATACGTGACTCGGGACGGTATATTTTAAAATACAAAGTTCCGCTTCATCATCTGTGCTTGGATGTGTCTATGATTGATTCTAAAAGTCTAATTGCAAGATCCACTAAAGTGTTAACCAATATTTTCTAATTCAATAAAATTTATGGATTATAAGAAAATCTCTAAATGCACTTTTTGCTTCTCATTTTGGAAAAGCAGTATTTTTTATACATTCCAGCTTTCAATGGTTTTATTTAAAATAAAATAAATTTTATTTATTACGTCCAAGATTCCAGTTGACCAAGCGAAACTTGTCGTTTGAATAAGATCGTTTTAGTCCAATATCTTTAATTAAATTTTAAATAAGCTTTTAAATTGAGCCCTGTTTGGGCACAGGCAAGCGAGCACATGCAAACATTGACTGGAGATTACGACCAACGAGAGCTGAGCATTTGAGCGTGGCATTGTTACGATGAGAGTAGACGCTTTAACGCAGACAGGTATTTACCAACTTTTGAAAAAAAAAATTGCTTTGCTGATCTTCATAATTTTTTTTAACAAAATTTTCAGTAGCATCAAAATAAGGTTGTTATATTTTCAGAAGCTTGAGGCATGTACTTCATGAATGAGACTGAAAATAGTTCGGGCATCCTCGAAATGTGGACGCAAAAGTAACATAAGTAAATACTTGGACAATTATTTTTTAGCGCTTCGTACAATGATCTAGAATGGCGGTATCTGTAGCAACAAGCGGTCTTAGGGTCGCCAAAAACTGATTTTCTCTCTCAAACTAAAAGCATTTATTTCAATTAAACCGATTATTCACTTTTGAATCTAGGAGTCAGTCAGAAAGATGAAGCTAGAGTTTCTCTCAATGTATTAGTTAGTTCAGTTCAAGTTGATTTGTATTTGTAGTATTCTTGATTTAGGTCTACTAGCACACTTTTTATTGTTTTCTTTTGTCTCTAATATACATCATGTCAATATTATGCATTAATGAAATCAAGTGACTGACCATAGGTATGCTAATTTATCTATATTCTATCTATGTAAACAAAATTTAAATGATGTTCGATGGTAAGCCCATCACTTGAGAACACCTGGACCGATTTGTCTATTTTTGTTTTAAAATGTTCGTAATAATTCGAATTAGGATTTTATGGAATTAAAAAATTCAAGACCATATTGAATTTTTACGGGACGTCTATCGGGTCAGCTAGTTATAAAAAAATAAACTAGCCCCTATTGCCTAGCAACATGCTCAAGTTGTAAAGCTCAACCCTCGTTGCGTGGTAGTTAGTTCGAGTACGTAAGTGCGATGGAGTGTAGTTACCTTGAGCGCAGACTTGAGCACCACCACCTCGGAGGGCGCCGCCACCCACGGCTCGCCGTCCACCTGCACCGGGATCTCGCTCTTCAGGTTGATCTTGATGTGGCCACCCTGTGATAAAGGAGACAGGTTTCACTTAGTGATACGAAAGCTTCTTTTGTCTTATAGGATAGTAATATGGATTTTAAAATTAAGATAAAATGTTGACCTTCGCTTTACTTGTACGCTAATGAACAGTTAACTTCGCAGGTCTATAGTAACAATTAGACATTGACAGTGCCCTTGTGTTGTAGCAGTAAGGGCGAATTTCGCAGTTAAAATTTTACCGCCAACGTGTGGTTATCTGTATGTAAGTACGCTTCAGGAGCAGTAGAGCAGCAGTAGTCGATACGTGCAGTAAGAAGCCTGCAAAGCCTGATCACTGGATTGAGCTCCTGACTAGTCCTGACGTTACATCAGTTGCAAGACTTTACGAGTGTATTTTTTCTCCTTATTGTGTTTTTAAGTCGGATGGCAATGGCTTTGTTGCTGTCATGTATCCAGTTTAGGAACAAAGCTCTTTAAAACGCGGCTTGTGGTAGGAATAAACTTGCAGAAAATGTGACGTAACGAAAAAGCGCCCCCTCCATGTAACTTTTTTTTGAGAGAGAGTGTGAATTTGGTCAAAATGAAAATCCAAGATGGCGGCTGCGAAAATTTTCGTCATGGGTGTCGTTTTCATAGTTTTAGAGGGTGCTAAAGTCGATAGTGAGGTCAAAATGTAAATCCAAGATGGCGGCTGCGAAAATTTTGTTTTAAATGAGACGAACTTCGTTCCTGACGGGGGTTCCCCGCCCGCACAAGTTTTTTTCTTTTGTAGTGAAACGTACCTGCGCTATTCGCATGGCACCTCGCAAGCCGGACTGGATCTGCCCCAGGTGCACGACGCCGGTGACGCCCACGATCTCCAGCATACCGTCCCAGTGGTTGGGCTTGCTGAACTGGTCGTCCTTCTCCGGACCCCAAGGGTTGGCGCCCGAACCCCAGCTGTGGGAGTAATGAGGTTAGTGTCTATTGTAAAAAAGCAAGGAGATCCTAGAGAGTGTCCCCGAATCCCCGAAATTACAGAATTTTAAGACGTTCAAAAATATATTTCAGTCTTAAAGTGACCGAGGCAGCATTATACTCAACGGAGACTTAGAATTTATTCGTGTATGAGAATTCGGAAGCTAGCTGTGCTTTAACGAGTTGACTAACAAAAATCTCGATCGTGTTTGCACGTGTGGCCAAATTAAATCGAAAGTCCCAATACTCTATTTAATATTTGGTTGGGACTGTTAAAGCTGTGTTTGCATTGCTAACATCACATTTCAGAAACCTGCCCAGATTTGGGTCATATCGCAGCATAGCAAGCCCACAAAAATCAGGCTGCTTTTAACGAGAAATTGAATGTTTTACCTGAGTATATTTAAAATGATGATCCCCTCTAGCTGGGGCAGTTCCACGAGCTTGCCATCGACCTCCAGGCGGATGGCTTTGTGCAGATCCTTGCACATCTTGCGCCCCACCATCTTGCGGAGTCCCATCTTCACGTACACACCTTTATTACGGAGCCTAGAGCATAAACAGCAGTGTCAGGACGGTGGTTACTAGGCGAAGGGCAGTAGGAAAGCTTATTTTCGTGAAATGGTGGCGGATATGATGCCATTTTGAATAATCAGCAAAATGAGGTACAGTTAGGGCAGTTCCTTTATCTTTACGCCACTGATTTGAGCCATTGTGATGTTATTTAGACGTTCCATAAACCATTTTTTTTTGTTTGAATGTACATTTGGTTTCAAAGACTCCGACAGTCAAACAGCTCACTGTCTTCATTTAAAAAAAAGAATGCAGATGTATCACCTACCTGCTATTAAACTTATTAGGGTTCTCTTCACGAGCGTTGTGGAAATCTAAGCAGAGGTCCGCGTCGATCCCGATGCCGAAGTAGTTGTTCATCACGAGGATCTGAGAGTTGTCCTCGCTCTGTGATCCTGTAGTCACAGACGCTGCGGAATCACACAAATGTAGTCACCACTACGGTATGATGAAATGGCGCGGTGGCTTTACTTTTGATAAAAAAGATTCGAGTTGAAGAAGACTCGTATTTTTAGTCTTCTCCAAAAGAAAGTTCAGAAAATTATCATCTTTTTCTAACTCTCTTCAGTCAACATGCTTTGATCAAAAAGGTAAAAATTTTGTGTGGTCCAAAAGTAGTCCTTAACAGGACCAGTCCCTAAATATGTCGGTTGTGTGAAATGATATCGTCGAGAATGTTTGGACCACAAAGCCAATGATTTTTTCTAAAATGATAAGCATTGTAGGCGTGGCCAGATGCATTACAAGCTTCCTTCAAAATGGATAATATTTAGACTTCGATCGGTGGTTAGGATAATCCAATCTGGCTGTGCCTATCCCAGATTTATCATTGACCGTCAACGATAACTTTGGCACTGCTGTTGCTTCTCGTTCCACTAACCAGGTAGTTGCTTAGAGAGCTCTTTAGGCTCGTCCTGCTTGTCCTCGGGGTGGAAGACGACGGTCCAGCGATCCAAGCGGATCTCTTCGGCATCGATGACGTCCCGCAGCAGCGACAAGGGGTCCTCGCAGCCGGTGTATCCGGAGCCCCAGCGAAGCGTGCGGGCCAGGTCGTTGCCTGAAGATTGCATAAGGTTTATGTGTGATAGAATTTGGGAAGGTTGGATAGTCACCAAGTATAGAGCCTTATTTATTAGTCTTAAACCGAGTTTATATGTTTTTATAGCAGACGGCAATACGAACTGTGCATGATCTGTTGACAGATATTGAGAAAGATACACACACTACACTACAATACTTGCGACTCAAAAATTCAGAATCGTCTGTTGAAGTTGCTATGCACTTCGCGCCCCAACCCACTTTAGTGGCACAAAGAATATCAAAAGAAGAACAACGCTCGTGCCTTCTGTGTATGAAGAGTCCCATAAACTACAGTGGGGCAATAATTAGCTGATGTTATTATTAGAAACATCCTTACCAGTGCCGAGCGGCACGATGGCACAGGGCGGGTTGGAACACTGCGAGTCCTGCCCGACGTTGTCGAGGCACTGCAGCACCCAGCCGATAGTGCCGTCGCCGCCGCACACCAGGATCTTGTAGTTCGGAATGTGACGAAACACGTACAGCCTGCGCAGGAAAGGAACATATTGGTGAAGGTGCATATCGTCGGCGTGCAGTAAAAACTTCGTAAAGAAAAATGTATCGTTTTTTTAAATTTATTTGTTGTGTAGAAAACCTCGTAATGCATATTTAGAACAAACGTGCACAGTTTTAAGACACTTCTAATGTCTTCTATTGATTGATAATGTCTTTTATCAGTTTTTATCTTCCCCTGTAAATTAACGTTTATTGCGAGACGAGGTTTTTACTGCACGGCGACGATATTTTGGAAGAAAATCGTAAAGGTGCAAGAAAGTAGTCTTAACAACCACATGGCCATTTGGAGTAATCTGGAAATACATCAAGAGTAGCAGTCCGGCGGAGAAACTTCAAAGCTTTTCAGCTACACTAATCCAAGTGTATTTGCATGATAAGGAGCAATTTTTTTCGTAAATTCTCCTAATGGAATTTTGCATGAAGCGATTGCAAAATTGAATGTTTTGTGAATTGGAAATGTCACGGGATTGCTGTTAAATTTTTTCAAGACATTTAATGTAAAATGTTACTTACCCAGGCAGCGGACCTCCATTTTCAAGGTCAAACACCTGGTAAGGGTTAAGGAGTTTGCGGAAGGAAGAAATGAGCTCGAGGCCTTGACAGCCTCCAGACTTAACGTTAACGAACACCAGCAGAGGCTTCACGCCCGCCGGTACCATCGAGGGTTCGATGCTCGGCAACAACATCACTGTGAAATATATCGGCTGTTTTACAAGTTGAAACAACAAATTAGAAACACAAACTCATACACTCACTCCTTTTACCAGTAGGCAGAAACTACAGAAGCCCACCTGCTGCGATCCTTACAAGCTCTTTCTGCTTTTTCAGTCTTACAAAACACGACTTATTTTATATGTTTCATTACTAGAAACGCACCTTCTATACTCATAAACGTTAGAGTTTGAAGATGTATCATAGACTTCGATCGAATATTGTTGAACCATAGATTTATCTTTAAGTGTTAAAAACTACATCTAGAATCCAAGTTTAATAACTTGATTCATACACATAGTATACAGTGTGACTTACCCAATAAATGCTTATCTTCATATTTGGCCTCTCTGAGCGCATACAGCGCGCGCACCGCTTTGCTCGCGTCCTCATAAGTGATCACCATCGACCCGTACTCGTAGTAGATGGGACCGATCGACGTGAACTTGTTGTCTGTACAGAAAAAAAAATACTCTTCAAAAACTTTACCTTATTTTTTGAAGTCGGTTATAAAAACGAACAGTTTATGTATGTATGGTCGATTTGAGAGCTGCTGTTTTAAGGTCTTAGCACACCTCGGCCGCGAAACCGCACGATGTTCCGCTGATTTTCCCGCTACTCGAATGTCGATTCGAGTAGCGCAACATCATGCGAGTCAGTTGAATTGAACTACTGCGGTTTCGCTGCTATGGTTTCGCGGCGGATGTGTGCTAAGGCCCTTAGGGTTAGCAAAAAGTTTGTGGGGATTTTCTGAAAATTATGATATTTTATTTAAGTACCACTAGTAGTACTTAGTAATTGCTAAGAAGCTCACAAGGGAATTATGAAAACTACAGAGTCTAAGTTTAAATCCTTTAACAAGAACATGGGATTTCGTTTTAAGGAAAAAAAAAGCTTGGTATATATGTATAGACTTGGGAGACAAGCGCTTTTCCTGTACTGTTGTTCCTACTTTATTTGTTAAAACCTATAAGTGCCGTGGTATACTGACCGGCACCCAGGAACTCGACCAAGATGTTCTCGTAGTTCCTCTCGGAGAGGCCGGGCGGCAGCGAGGCCACGAACAGCGCCAGCGTGGGCCCGTGCGGGTCGCGGCGCGGCTGCAGGTAGAAGCGCGCCAGCTCCATACGCCGCACCGACTCACGTGCCAGCCGCACCACGATGCGCCACGGACGTTCATCCTCCTCCAGCACACGCTCCGATACTGGGCCAACAATTGCAAGCTACGCGTGATTATCTGATGCAACGCTAGATGGTGATGGTACCATGATGCTAAGGAATTCGTCGAAAGAATGATCAGAATCTGGTTAGATGCTGATTCATCATCATCGGCTTGGCCTTTTCCCAACTACGTTGGAGTCAGCTTCCAGTCTAACCAGATGCAGCTGAACACCAGTATTTTATATGGAGCGACTGCCTATCTGACCTCCGTAACCCAGTTATCTACTGAGTAACACGATACCCCTTGGTAAGACAACCAGTCTTACCAAGGGGTGTCGTGTCAGAGTTTCAGGCTTCTGACTGCACTGGTTATATGCGGATTGTAAACCGAAAAACATAGAACTGACGTCAATAACAATGTTTGACGAGATTTTACCAATAAAAGTTGGGGATTATTTTCAAATATTTGTTAACGCTTCAGTTGGAATCTATCGAACGATACAGCTATCAAGTCGTGGTATATACCAAACCCTAGGGAGAGTATTTAACTAAGCGTATCTGTCAAAGATTGTGGAGGAGATAATAAAGAAGATCTAATTGGAAAATTTTCCGAGCTGATGATGTCAATATAAAGACCTCTATTTATGCCTGTGCCACACTTATTATATGCTTACCCCCTCGGTCCAATAAAATCTCTGAACAGCGATAATCATGCACGGCCCTCGCGGGGGTCGAGCCCAAACCGTTCGAGCGCGGCGGCCATCAGGTCGGCCACGGCATCCTCGCCGGAGCAGCCGACAGTCACAAACGTCTCGCCGGCGCCCGCTACTCGCCCCGGGTACACTCGTACCTCACCACCACCACTCTCGGGCTCTCTGTGTACAACAGACGTAGGTACCATTGCCGAAATTGTATGATTCAGCAGGATTGGAGACAGTTCTTAAAACACCTGTTACGAAATAACTGGAAACATGTGTAAGGTATTTTTAAGAAATGTTATTGTAATATTCCAGGAAAAGTTAGTAAGCGAGTTAAAAATTTATCGGTATTTCAATTCCTGCGAGAATTATAAATAGCGTCTTCTTATTCAGATCACATTTCTTTCTTTGATTGATACTAAGGGAGTATCTAAATGCATGAAGTTTCGAAAAGATGAAATCTTACTCCTGAGTAAGATCTTCGTCATTTGGTAAGGACATAACTTTGATGGGGCCGGTGGACCACTCACTTGAATCGTAAGAAGAGTGCCGGTCTCTTGTTGGGAAGGCGCGTGACGTGTGCGAGCGGCGTGGGGTCCCTGAGCGGCGGCTCGTCGCCGGCCAGCGCGTCCGTGAGCTCGAACAGCTCGGGGTCGCGGGCCACGTGGAAGGCCCGCAGTGCGGCCGCAACCAGCTCCCTTTCGTTCCAGTTGCGGCCAACCACTACGGGCCGGTACAGCCGCCGGGTCCACGCCGCCTCGCCGTCGTACACCTTCACCACTTCTGTTACACGGTATAAACAGGTATATGGTGCAATTATACGTCGTCTGAATGTTGAAGCTATTATGATAAAACAATATGCATGTACCTATAGATGTAGCGTTCTGTTTTATAGAAGAGAGAAAATCTTTCTCATCTGAGCTTCATTTTGCTTTTCTGGCTATGGTTGTAGGCTCAGTTCGGTTCGTTGTGGTTTAATCGTAATTCAGGACTCCTGCAGCAAAACATAATTTAGTGAGGAGACGGTACCTTCATCCCGATCATCCGGGGTCCGGTCCCGATGCTGTTTGTGGTCCGGGCGGTGGTCCTGGTCGGCGGGAGCGCCCGTGGAGCCGCCGCCGGAGCCCGAGCGGCCCTCGCAGCCCGAACTGAACTCCTCGCTGACGCTGCGCGCTGCAACACCCATATCGCTCACATACACACCCCCGATCGCCCGCGACCGCGCGACCACGCGACCACGGAGTACGCGTCGCCATGGAATAACCAAAATGTATGTTTTATTCCGTCCTGCTTTGGGAAGAAAAGTGTAGTTTTTTGTGGTTCACAAGAAGCTACAGGATTATCACACAAAATGCAGATTTAATAGAAAGAAGTAGAGACTTTCCAGTCTCAGCTTCTTTAGGAGGGGCAAAATCAATTGTTGATTTTCGCTCCATATAGAGTTTAGTCGTGTTTTATGTAAAATCATTTTATTATTGCACTAAGCTTCGTTTTATCTGTGGGAAATTATTAAAGCGGTTTTAAGGATGTTTTTATTCCAGGACACAGCTCTCCTAAGTAAGCGAACAACGCAGGCAAAAAGTTAAGTACCTATGTTAGTTTAAATCATTATGTTTAAGTCTTTCGTTTATTAATTTGTTAATTATTTATATTTTCCATACACCAAGATTTTAAAGAATAGAAAGTCATAACTTGTTGATTCCTTCAAAATTGAAACTTTTTTAAATTGTGTCTCGAATTCTCGATGTATGGAATTGTAATAGGTATTTTTATTTTCTTTATCTACTAACATTAAGTTGCATGACACGTCTGTACAAGTTTTGCATGAGTAACAATTGGGTTTATAGTTCGACATAATATTGCGTACCGGATTAGAAAATAAAACTGAAATGTTCTTAATTTCTAACCTGGCTTTGATCGACGATCATACAACTATTAACACACATTGATTTGAGTATGTCATTATCAAACACATTTATTTATACATCTTTTCTTTACCAATTCTACAGTCAACTTGTTTCTAAGCGACTTTTAGCTAACAGTTTCGCATTATCGAATCCATTGCTCGTCTAAAATGGGTTTGTATAATGACATGTTACACGAAGCGGCGTTGGACACTTAAGCATACCTACATAAATACACACAATGTATGTCGTTAATATCGCGTTTCCGTCTGTTACCTTCGTGCCGTTGGAATACTGCATCATGAGTATTCTTGGACTGACCGGTCTGAGGTTCCAGGAGGGCACGGAATGTATCCAAGGCTTCATTCAACTACAATTCTAGTGCCAGGACAGTACAGCTAAGATTCAAAGAGATTTGTTGAAATGAAAGCTGTGTGAATAAAAATCGAATGAAAATATTTGCAAAATTAGGTAAGGGAGCATTCAGTCTAAGTTCATTCCCAGGGAGGCATCATATTGGCAATATTTTTCAAATTCGAAACTTGAACAAATGAATAGGATCCTTTTAGTACTGGCTACTTTATACAATCTTTCTGTTAATAACAGTTAAAAATATTGTAGCACGACAGTGCGCTTGCCAAGTTCAAGTGATTCACATATTTATTTCACAGAACACCTACTGCCAGTACTTTCATGAAAGGGGAAGTCTGTGAGTGTTGAGTGACGGCATCAAGTGAGGTACAGGAGGTGCTGCTCATGCGCAGTGTACGTTACTTGTTATAAAGCATGTAGCTACCTCATGCACACATAGAAACCCAGAGAAACGTAGAAGTAGAGGTAGCTTCAAGTATTAGTTAGCATAAGAATGTATACGGTGTTGGAAGAGCAACTTCATTTTGGAGCAATTTCTTTTGTGGTTTTAACAGTTTTTATTAACATGTACCTAACCTTGAACTCTGGTTGAGGTCAAATTTCAACCAGATCCAGTTGACTACCAGCTATTTCCCATACACATCCTTATTTTAAAGTAGAAATAGTGAATCGGTTACCATAGATGTACAGCGTCTAGAAAGAAGGTGTAAGCTTACAGCGCAAGCTTTAACGTTCAACTTGACTAAACCATAATTAAAAGTTCAGCCAAGTAGCATGCATGGGATGTATCGACCAGGGCGTCCATTTGAAGCGAGATGTACTTATGACCACTGATAAAACGTGATTGCCACCTAGGCGTGACTAAGATGAATATGTTGCACAGAATTTTGAGTATTAGGTCGGAAGTTTTAAAGCTCTTTGAATACTATGGAGCTGATGATAAGAGTCCTGGTCGGTACATCATGTACGGCGCCGGTGCGGGTGCGCTAGACGCGGGGCGTGGGGCCGTGGGGCTCGCTCGCGTTACCTCGGGAGTAGGGGGGCGAGGCGCCGCCGTGCGGGCTGCAGGCGGCGGGCAGCAGGCGCCGCGCCAGCGTCACCAGCCGCGCCGGCGCCCAGCCGCCGCCGCGCGCTGCCCCAACACACACGCTCACGCCACGCCGCTCCACGCATGTGCCAAGCGATTCGCCGAGACGCGCGCCGGAGCGCCCGACCTACACCGCCTACCGCGACTACGCCGCCGCCGGCAGCCACGCACGATCAGGACGCCCCGGACTCGCGTCCGGGACGGCGCACGGTCGACAGACCAAGATAAAAGTGTACTGAGGGAGTTAAGCCAAGAGAAGTGTAACTCGGAAAGATAACTGCTATGATCCAAACCCAATGTAAGATAAAGAATTCATTGGCAAAGCGTTCGAGAAGAAAAATAAGTTGGCAAAAAGTTCCTTTGGTGATCCTCTACGTCTTCGAGCAGCAGCTCCCTGACCGTGTGTGCCTGTGACAGCTCAGAGCGCGAGCCGTCGGACTACTTTACAAGCGAGGCCTAGACTAAGTAAGCTCGCTGCGAACTGCGTGGCACATGTACGTGGCGGGAAGCGGTGGTTGCCGGGGCCACTGTTTGTGGGACACTTACGGCAGCCGAAGTCGCGCTGCGAGGGCGGCGGCCGCACATGCACGCCGATGATGGCTTCCATAGGCACCTCGGTGCGCGGGATCGACACCGCCGACGGTGGTAAGAAGATCGGCTGTAGCATGCCAAAGTTGCAATCGTCCTGTATGAGGGCGCGACATCCTGCGTGGCACTGTGGATGAACGCGCTTGCATTATATGGTGAAAGTAATGAAGAAACGAAGACTAAATTGAAGATAATAATTAAATAACAAAATCCGCTCTAACGTCTTCGGATTGACTTGCGGAAAAGCTTAAGATATGGGTTAAGCTTTCAACTTGGAACAAGAGCTCACCAGTGCAAGAGTGTCCGATGACATGTTAGGACTGACTTTGTATTGAACTGTGGACTAATAAGCTGGACAGTACGTACAGTGCTGCCGCACCACTCGCAGCGGTAGCCGGTGAGGCACTCGGCGGACCAGCAGGCGCGGCGGCAGGCGGAGCACTTGCTGTTGGCGGGCAGGTTGCCCTCGCGCCAGTGGTGCACGTGGCGCGGCTCGCTGCCCGCGCAGTACGTCGCGTTCTCCTTGCAGTCGGCTGCCGCGAAGTCTACGCATTCGCCGTGCACGTAGTACTCGCATACTGGACGGAGTAACACACGTTAGTCAACTTACAGACTCAAAAACTGAAACATGTCATAGCTGAAACACATCTAGCTTTTAACTAACACTTTTGCGTTCGCATAACCCACGTTAGTAAACCAATATACTCCAAAACTGCAACATGTCAGCTGAAACTCATCTAGCTTTTAACAAATACTTTTGCGTTTGACTGTTCTCGTTTGAGCCAAATTTGAGCCTACTTTCCTCGTTAAATCTTGTGACGCTTACTAGCCAAACAAGTAGGAGTACCTACTCGTTTGTAGCAGTACAAATAACATCATCACAAGTAGCTTTTTTACAAATCAAAAAGTCACAATATTTACTCGTAACACCAGCATCTCTCCGTGTCACCTATCATAAGAGAAAAACGTTAAATATCTTTCAAAAACTCCCGCGGGGCAATTGCGTAACACACTTACAGTAGGAATCGGTTTAATTTTGAAAGTTCAACAAAATTCATTGCGTTATTCACGTTGTTGAGCAGAATTTTTTTCGAACTTATGAAGCAATGAATTAGCAATATTCTTCAAAATCATTCAGATTTGAGATTGTGACTGAAAGTGTGTTACGCAATTAGGGTGCTGTACGCAGCTGTTAATATGACACATCTAGTTTCAGGAAAAGATCGACTTTGTAGAGCGTCGTCTCTTTCACCCCGTGACGGTCTCGTTCTTAACTAAACATGCCATGATTTGTTTAAAATAAGGTGTAGTACTCACTCATGCAATGTAAGGCTGGTAACTCATCGAGCCGCTTCCGGCACACCGTACAGAACTTGCGTTTGTGGTGTGTGGGCTCTGACCAGCAGTGAGCCACTGGGTTCTGTAGGACACAAGAAAGAAATACATATTGTCATTTTTGGAAGAGTGCATAATGTAGTGATGGGCTGATGAGTTGGAAAATGTTGATTCGTGTAGTGGCAAAATGTAAAACCACGTTTGGCTGACGGACTTGTGAGATGTTTCAGGCTGCTCTCGGGCAGTTTTAAATTCTTTACATTATCGATTACTGCCTGAACGTTCCATGAACGTACTTCAGTTTCAAATACTCGTCAATTTCTCGCAATCTACAATAACAGATCTTAAAGTAAGCGCCTGTGCAGTAATAATAGATGATTCTTTTACCGAAACAGGCCCCCCGTTGCCCTACGCCTAAATAACTTGATATCCACTTAATTTTCAATTGTTAATTATCAAGACTTCTGTTATTATGTTATGTGTTATATTACGAAGGTGTTAAAGTGTAGTTTACCTTGATGAGGCTCGGCGCTACCCCACAGCACGGCGTCACCACTTGCCCCACGCATCGCTCGTGTACTATGAAGTTGCAGACTGTAACAAAAAGGTTTTACTGTCAAGTGACGTCATAAGTTAGGGAGCGTAAGGTGATAATGTCCCCGCGCTGGTACCGCGTCGTAAATTACTATTAGTGCTGTAATAAATTGGATGGGTGACCATTAGCGACTTTGGTGTTATTATGTGGAGGGACTCGACCGATTTCCGGAAAAACTATCTTACACAAGTAAATTGCGAACAAGTATTTGGTGATGTTGAACTTAGCACTTGCAGTGCCATGCCCAAGTAAGTATAAAGAAGTAAGATAAGTGACAATAAAGCAATAAGGTACGTAGGTAACCAATGGCCGAACCCAAAGACCTATCTATCACCAGTTTTGGCATGCTGGAGATAGAAAAACCTATCTATGATTTTAACGTCCCAATAATCTATAAGAGAGGAATCTTACCGGTCTGACATAAGGACAGCTAGAATTATAATGTATTCCAACAATAGCGGTCTGTTTTTTACTGAAAATAGGTTATTGGGTTCAGCGGTAAAACAATTACCGTAACACGTAGTGATAAGTCTAAGAGCACTTCAACTGCATTTTTGAACATGAAGGGACAGACTGGAATGTGTCTAAAATTGAGCTTTATTTAAAAGTCATTTTGTTTCTCATATAACCTAGTTTTCATATTAGGGAACAGTTATTCAATGTCTACTGCTGTGCATGAGGTACTGGGTTAGATACCCAGGTCGGGCAAAGTGTTATTGAGTTTTTCTATCTGGAATTTCTCAGTAGCAGCCCGGAGTCTGGATTTGTGCCCGGTTGACGGCAATAGGCTCGCCCCCTATTACATGGGACTTTAAACATAACTGGCGAAATGTGGGTGTACTATAGTGGTACACCTCTGCCTAACCCTTCGGGGAAACAAGGCGTGATGTTATGTTTATGTGTGTTATTTAATGTTTATAGACCAAATTAATCGTCTATTACAACCCCAGGTATACAATGCTCATGCCTTCTATGTACTCGTATGAGACTCCTAGGCCTTTGCCCTGCAGTGATACAATAATAGGTTGGTATTATTTTTAAATATTATATTATTACCACTCTACATAAATTATACCATCAAACCCACGATAGAGAAATAAACTCATGATCTAATTTCATACACAACATTCTCCTACCTATTGTTCGCTAGATTACTAGTTCAGTAATGGAACAACATATCTGTTTCCTACATGAAAATATTCAATAAGTTAATAGTACAGAGGTAATGAAGTGGTTGTGCGCATTACATTAGCCGGCACGCGATGCACCGCCCCTGATCAAGTTCAGACATGCCACACGCTTGGGACACGGGCCACGCACGGTTGTGGATCATATACATATGATAGCAAGGCCCTTTTGGCTTACATATTTTTTATGACCGGAAAGGCATCATCAGATAAATTAAATTAGCAGAATTTGTATGAAATTATTTGCCAGATAAGTTAAACGGAGGTAAAACGGAAATAATATTTTTTTTTTGTATATATCCTGTGTGGTCAATTAATGCATTTTCTTTCTTTTCTTTCCTGGGGTCGTCTTAGGTACCTAATCATTCACGAAACGCTAAATTAGAGTTTGGGACAGATAAGAACTACGTAACTTAAAAAAATAGAGGTCAATCACGTAGCGGGCATTAAGTCGCGTGTATTATATAGCCGGCGTCAAGTGAAATTCGTCAAACAGAACATTGTTATTATAAATAGACAACAGAGATACCGAGAAGTTGATAAAATATTCCGATAATGCACAATTTCCCTGCAAGTTGGCAACATTAACAGCAAACTTATTAAGGAGTATTTAATGCAAATACAGCGTTGATTTCAATCTCGAACACTAATTGAATTAGGTCAAATGCTACTTAATCTTCGCAGTGTATTGTGATTACCATGAAACTTCGATACACAAGTAGCTAGTAACGAATGTAAGAGGTTTGAAGTGGCTGCCAAGATATCGCTAATGTATAGCTTTCTAATCGTTCTGGCTCTTCGTTGTAATTTATGAATAAAACAATATTGAGTGTTCCGGAATATTATTGGTAAGAAAACGATTTACTACGCTAAAAATACAAGAAAATATAAATAATCTGAGTATAAGCTATCTACGAAAAAAAGGTTTTAATCTTTTTGTGTAAATCCTTTTTTTTTTGGTACTCATCATTAAACAAAAATCGAACACCAAATCTCAAAGGAGTTTTTATAAGCAGCGAGTGGCGCCGTCCATAGACAAAATACTTAGTCGGTAATGTCGGGACATGCACGGCTGGGGCGCTCGAGCGGGCCTCTCGGCCTCTCGTGAAGTCATCTCGAAGCATGGATCGATAGGGGCCGCGCATGCTCGCATCTCGCCGCCATCCCACTGGAGACACTGATGTTGCCAATTTATATTGTCCCCGGTAGCTGTAGCAGCCCGGCTGTTCGGTAACCTCTGGCTGAGGAGAGTCTGGGATTTAGATGTTTTGATATTGAGTAGGTAGGTGGTACACACTAACTGGAAATGTCGAGTTAACAGTAAACTATTGCTCAAGGTTTACGTATACATACTTGAATAGACTGATCTTTCTAATTATAGTTATTACGTAAGTATAGATTTCCATTTGGTAATCGATTTTCTCAGATATCATGCAGTAGTAACCGGTCTGGCCTGGCGTGGGTGGTATGGGATTCGTAACGATTTTTCATAATGTAAGCATTTGAAACACATTTCATTAATTAAACTTGAGTTTTAAACTAACAAAAGAAATATTTGTGAGGGTCTACGAAGTGCTACGCCGTAGCACGGATCGCAACCAATTTTGTATTTAATTTCCAAGTAATTTTGTGGTTTGCAGTTACCAGGTAAAACGGTTAATTTTGTTTAGTTGTTATTACACTAAAATATGTTTACGACGTAAAGTCGAGAGAAACAAGGAGTAAAATTACATTATTTTGCAATAAAAATTGTAAAACAAGAATACGAAAAATATGTAGAAGATATTATTATCTATGAAAATGAACGCGCGCGTGGGCGAACGTAGTAACCGTTGAAATAGGTAAACTATTCCCTTATGAAATCATAATTTTCATTACATCATGCGCTTTAGGTAATGAACCAAATGGGTTGTTCCCATGCAACTTTTATACACATTTCTGACAAATATAAAAGGTAACTGGTACTTAGGTAACTGATACTAACAATTTAATTTAAAAAGCGTAATTGTTTAAAGATTTAGTTACATAATCCAAAAATAAAAATAGGAAACTACAAAATTAAACATAGCATAACCTTTACCCCAAAACGTACGCGAAACGTAAAACAAAACTAAGTTATTTATAGTGTGCGCTTGTCAATAAACTACAGCGGGTTTTTATACACGGAAGGGCACAGCCGGATGGGGATCAAGGAAACATATTAGTGGTGTAGTTCTGACGTTAATACGTCACGGTATATTTAAATAACCTCGGGCGGGGCCGGCTGGAATAGAAACGGACTGGCTGGAATAGAAACGGACTGGCTGGAATAGACGCGGCTGTAGCCCGCGCGGCGCCACCTTCCGCAATAAGGTGACATTAAGAAATACCTAGTCTTTGCTTTAAAAAGTTTAACTGTCAAATTACGAAAATGGAATTATTTTTTTTGAGTCAACGTCGTCAATTTATAATTATAATTATAAATATAGGACATTTCTTGTATGGGGACCACAAGAAACGTGTTTTTTTTCATGTGTGAATCCAACTCGCACTTGGGCCGGTTTTTACTGATTCGTCATAATTGCCTATTTGCCGAAATTCTGCCAAATATAATCATATAGAAGCATCTCATATGTAATAGACTGATACATTCAGAGCCAATATTATATGTGCATCACGTAATCTTACCTACAACGTAGAACCAGAACCCAGTATAACGCTTATAATCACGATTTTTAAGTGTCAATTCCAAATACGGAAATCTTCGAAAATACAGTCAATTATAGAACTTTTTAAAGCATGTTTGTGTGTAGGTCGTAAATCGTAATGCCAAAGTAAACACTCACTAGACAAGAACTGAAATAGCCTGAGGGCAATAGCCTATAGCTCGGTGATCATCATGGAGACCAGTGTCTACATTTTTGTCAAATATTGGACGCTTGTTGCGTAGGAAAAGTGGTATTTTTGAAAGCAACTGGAGCTAGCTAAAGCCAAAATTATGGCGTAACCTGCAGATTGATAATAAAGCTATGGATATATTATAACAGCCAAACAGCGAGTTCAACCATTAGGAACCACTTCCAAAGCAGGCAACACTCACAAAAAAAAACAAGAACAGCTACAGAGTTCAAGCTAAAAGTAATATCTGCGAGTTAAATTTAAACAATTCAGCGTAACCTCTCGTTGTCGGGAATAAGGCTAATTAACGCAATGAATCAGAGTCACCACAAATAGCCGCCACAGCTATATATAGCGCGGCGCTTGTAAACATGCGTGCACGCACGCGGGCGACACGAGCAATTCTGGCGCCTTATTGGGCTCCTTATTATATTATAGGTTGAAATGATTGGATATTGTTCCTCATTCGAATTTTGAATGTGGAACTTTGTAGGCTGGTAACAAAACTTGACCATGATTTACATTTTAGGGTTCCGTACATCAAAAGGAAAAACGGAACCCTTATAGGATTACTTCGCTGTCCGTCTGTCTGTCTGTCAAGACCCTTTTTCTCACAAACGCGCGGAGGTATCAAGTTGGAATTTATATCAAATACGTAGGTTTCCCTTGGAGCTCAAAAAAATCAAGCTTCTAAGTCAACGCGATATAAAAATACCGCCATTTATGCGACGTATTTTGCATCTAAATCATACTTGTAAATACTCGTAAATCAAAACCTATATATAGGGCACTTCCTGCTTACCTATAATCATAAAATTTGGCAAGAAGCAAGGTCTCATAGCACAAGTAAAGGAAAAAAGTCCGAAAACAGTTAATTTGTTGTTTGTAACATTTTTTGTGATTGCAAACTTATATTTGCAGTTGGAGAATTGACCGTGGCGTACATTTATATCGATGTATGGGAAAACATGTTTTTCAACTACAATGATTATTATATTTTTGGGATAAATTCATCCCAACTACGGAACCCTTCATTGTGCGTGGTGCGACACGAACTTGGGCGGTTTTTTTTTTAAATTTTGATTGGTGTTTTCTATCTGTTTATCCTATTATCTTAGTATGTTTGATGATCACTGGTTAGGATAAAGATTACCAAAGTCAAAGTCAAATACTTAATTTATTTCAAATAAGCACATATAAGGCACTATTGAGCGTCAAAATTTACAAGAAAATAGAATTGATTCTAGTTGCCCTTTCCAAAAGGTAACCTTAAAAACGTAGTCTCAGTGGCCGATATTGAATGGTTATAATAGTGATGCGTTTAATCACACGCATCTTTTGACAAACAAGCATGTTCCAAAAATCTTAAATGGAAATGGTCTATGATTATGAGTGTGACCATGTTCAAGTATCTACAATTCTTCAAGCTCATCAATATCTGAATCCTTTCAACCATACAAGGGAAAATAGCCAATGAAATCAACAGTTACCATTAAAACTTCAATATAATAGCTTAACACTTCTACCAGCTATTATGGTGATTCTTGCCACCCAGTTATTATGGTTGTCACCATCGCATGTCCATAACACAGCAAACAGCGTGCAGCGGTAGTTAATTATGTATCGTAAAAATTCAAGCCACCTGTTGACGTCGCGTGTTCCACTCGATAGGCCTCCATGGCTCCGGGTCACTCGCTACTGGTTTTACAAGGCGTATTGACTATACGGAGCGAAACAATCGTTTGATAATCGCTTTTTTTTTTTGTAGAATCGAGTTGAAGTTTTAGGGATTTCTTAGACTAAAGTTGGGCTCAAGAATATACTATAGATAGGCCAATAACAGACTATCAAAGGTAGTATAATTTGTGCATAGACAAAAATAGAGGTGTCATGTACGCTTTCCCGTTGGAGAACTTGTAGATGAGAGAATCGTTCGTACGTAAAGCAAGGAGGTTGAGGTTTACTGTTTCTTCAATCAAAAATGGACGCAATAATGTGCATTTTTTCTTCAACTTGAAATTGGACTATGTCCAGGCGTGGACTGCAATAGACTGAGTTGATTAATTCGATAATTATTTACTATTAAAGCTTTGTTTGAAAATACCAAATTGCGTAATGATTTCGTAACGCCATTTAAGAAAAAACAGAAGATGGTAACTACCCACAATTATTTACAAATAATGAAAACGGAACTTCTCTAGCTTTCAATTAATTTCATCTGACAATGTACGTTCATCATTCTACGATTTAATCATTCGCGCTTACGTGATCTACGTAACTGAACACCAAACACACGCACAAGTACCTACAGGCACGCAGTAGGTAGGTGCCTACTTGCGAAGTCTCGGCCGACACATGCGAGCCACATTTCAAATCACCGCAGAAATAATTGGATAACACCTTCACCTACAAACATTAAAACAATGAAGTCTCAGTGTACGTGGTGAAGAAAAGAAAAAAAAAATCGTTCCGTCCGAAAATCGTGATTATTTTTCAGAAGCGAGTGGCGCGGCCTTCGGCGGGGGGGTCGCGGGGCGGGCGGGGCGCGGCGGGAGGTCGGCATTGACGTCACACGCGCAAGCCAATCCCGCTCCACCTCGCTGTTCGAATTTGACTTAGCCGCGGGTGGCTTAGCTCTATCCCCATTGGGAGCTTTGGCTGTATAATTTCGATGCCTTTGCATCTTGTTTGCTAGGTAAAGATTAGTTAGTTGCGTTCTATGGTTGCGTTCGATAACCTCATAGTCATAACTCATAGGGCTCATGTAGACATGTGCCCGTCGTTGTCGTTGTCCAATTTACGACAAAATCGTATTGACATGTATTCTCGAGATCACTTTACATATTGAAACACTCTTCTATAGTTAATCTGCGTATCCCAATAAGTAGTGCAAATCGTCGTTTTAAATCGTCGGTAATACTCATGGTAGCGATAACAAAGCTCCCTATTTATATTTCTCGGGAAATTACTAATAAGAGTAAAATGCGTGCGTACTCAAGTACCGAATAGCTATGAGGATATTGTTGAATATACATAGATGAATTAAAGGAGCTCGTGACTAAGTAATAACAGCCGCACAGGAAGATCCATCAGGTTAAGCTACGCTTGCCGGGGTTGTCCGTGGATGGGTGACCATCTTTACATACCGAGACTCCTCCGTGCCTCGGAAAGCACGTTAAGCCGTTGGTCCCGGCTGTCATGCGTTAGATCCTTGACAGTCGTTACGGGTCGTCAGAAGCACGAAAATCTGACAACTGTCCAACCTGACCAACCAAGGAGTATCGTATTACCCAGTTACTGGGCTGTGGAGATCAGATAGGTAGTTGCTCCATGTAAAATACTGGTATTCAGCTGCATCCGGTTAGACTGGCTAGAAGCCGACCCTAACGTAGTTGGGAAAAGGCTAGACAGATTGATTGATGCATAGATTAATTCTTAGTGAGGAGGTTCTAGCTAAGCCCTAAGGCAAAGAAATTACAGAATAACTAAAAAATATTGTACTAGAGATATGCCTTAAACAACTGAGTACAATGTACACTATCCAGCAGACTTCCCTATCAATGAACAGACAAACAATAGACAATTATAGATGACCATAAAGGTACTGAAATAGTTTATGACAGCGTGGGTGAGATCAAACGATGCTGCTCTTGAGGAACTACACGACACCTGCTCTGACGGCAGTAAACAATTACTGGTAGCGGAGATAAGTTGCCAACACGCGGACAAAGACCTGGTTTGTACCCGGATATGGGAAAATATAGAGTACGCACTATCATCACACGGTTAGGAAGTTAAGCATTAGGTATATGACAGACTAGCTTCTACCCACGACTTCGTCCGTGCCTTCTTGTTGCTTGCCTCCTAAGGGTTCCAGCGTGATGTTAAATAACCTATAGCCTTTCTCAAGAATTGGGCTATCAAATGCAAAAATAGTTTTTCAAATCCGACTGGTAGTTCCAGAGATTAGCGCGTTCAAACTTACAAACAAAGAAAAAAAACTCTTCAGCTTTATTATTACCCGCCCGCTGCTTTTTGATTGGCTAGAGAGCTGCCACGATAGTGTTGTACTCATCATCATGAACAACTTTTACTTTGAGACCAAACCTGAAATCGCGAAAAAAATATCAGTTATTCCTTACATTCATTTATGTTCGCATAACTCGTCAAAATGTGAAGAACAGCTGATTTTTTTTTCGCGATTTCAGGTTAGGTCCCACAGTAAAAGTTGTTCATAATGATGAGTACAACACTATCGTGGTAGCTCCCTAGCCAATAAAAAGCAGCATGTATAGATATACATATGAAATCTAATCAGTCTATGGACCTTGATTAAAGAGGATCTTCCCTTTGTTAGCGTAGAAGTTGTGCAAGTACTCGTGGACTTGAGCTTTTCCTCATTCCTTGCCATTTTTGGTGTAGTTTGAAAAAAGCCGTAGTTACACCCTGCCGTAAACACAAACAAAGTAGACGGGCATAAAATATTGTGTCCATATACAATTGTAGATAATATTACCAACGTTAATTTGTAACTTTAGCGATATTTTTATACTCCATCATTAAAAACTACATTTGTTTATGCCAATAACGTAATCTTCTCGTGACCAATTTCAACAGTTTACTCCTAACAGCACCGAATAAGAACAACGCAATACTTCTCATCAACATCTCAAATAAAAAGCTCCTACAATAAATAACGTCGTACTGGCCAGTTGGATCATAATTTAACAGAAGTAGGCCCTAGGAGTGCGAGCCTTGAGATAAATACATACAAGCGATGACGTCACCCAGGCCGGTGGGGACGGTAAATCTTTCTAACAACCAATAGATCAGCAGCGGCCGTAAATGTTGCAACGAGTTGTTACTTACACAGGAGTGTGTGCTATTAGTGAGACGTGAGGCCCTATGGATTGCTGTTTAAATAAACATTAAATAATAGTCGTTGCGAAAGCTGTGAAAAGCTACAGGAAAATGCTCAACACCTTTCTGATGCAGATGCAATAATAATTCATGTTTATACATACATGCATTAACTCACGCCTTCTTCCCATGGGGGTAGGCAGAAACTACAGAACGCCACCTGCTACGATCCTTACATACTCCTTTTGCCTCGTTTACGTTCATACATCTGGTCATACACGCACGCCGGTTGCGAGTACTACGCACCTGACCTTTCTGAAGAACATCACCAATAAGATCACTATATGTCTTCCTAGGGCGTCTCCTCCCGGCGTTTCCGCTTAAAGTTTATATCATACTTATATACTGCATTGGAAAATCCAGATTTAAATTATTTTCTTCAGAGGAGACCAAAAAGGTAACAATTATTTGGAGAAAATTCTGCTCTACTTGCAAGAACAGGAAGATCAGTAGGTATCATGCTTACATTTTCTTCTGCTGTCTTACTAGAAAGATACTTATCTTGCAGCAGTAATGTGACGATCGATCAAAATGTGTATTTGATCCAACATATTTCAACTTAGCAGTACCAAGTCGTCATTATGGGCACCAAGTAACGAGGCTCGACCAAACATCATTATGGGCACCAAGTAACGAGGCTCGACCAAACATCATAAAATCTACGAAGCTTTTGTTTTGAAAACTTAACGAAACTCCTTCCAATCGACACATAATCCACATTTCTGAAATAGACACTGTTACGACAGTAAACACAGTTAAAAATAACCGTCAGTTACCGCCAGTGACGTACGCACTTATGTGCTACGTAAAATAGTAGTTTCGCAACAATTTAGACAACAGTCGGGAATAGAACCGAACACTATCGATAGACAATAACTACTGTGTTACAATGGACCTATTACAATTTATTGTATACTTAAGTAGGTTCCTCTTGGAAATGTGAACTACATAATATCTATGACGTTAAGCCTCATTTTGCTCTGCCTTGGTCGGGTAGTAATCTAAGTACTCAACAAATGGGAACATGCGATCGTTCCTTGAAATCTTTGGAATAAACAAATGAGAAATAATGAATATAACCTTATTTATCTATTCCGTGAATATAACTTTGCAAACAATCAATTATTTCCGTAACTAAAAACTGATGAAAATATTCCGATGCCCTAATGACATGACTTCAAAAAGCTTATCTACAATAACTTTTCAAACATTTACAAAACCCACGTATGAAGAAAAAAAAAAAAAAAACTCAACCAGAAATTGGCACGAAATAGTGTTTTGTAGAAAAAAAAAACTCACACACTGGTTCGTTGACCCATTTAAGAGTTGTGTCTACATAACTAATCACTCATAATAATTCATAATATTCCGGGCTGGTGGTCGGACATGGTCGGGGATGGTCGGCGGTGGTCGGGCGCTGGGGAGCGGGCGGTGCGCTCTGACGTCACGAGTGACACAGTTCGCGCCGAGCGAGCGGAGCAACCGACCCGGTTTCGTGCCGATCGAGATGAGAACCGCCCTATCATCACACACATTTTAACTAAATATACACTGTTTAAAACTGTTATATGTAAACTTTTACGTATGTAACATCACTGTGGGTTGAGGCTGGCCGGTTTTACATGATGTTGTCGTGTTCGTAGCACTTTCAAAGCTTTTCGAACTTTTTCGGAGCTCTATCTAAATAAATATTTTAACCTAGTTGTCTTTGTGACTCTGGTCCAAAAAATATTAAGGAATTACACTAGCTAAAAATCGAGAGAAGTGAAAAGATTGGAGGTCTTTGCCCAAAGGCATCATACTTACAAACAAATAAAAGTCATCAAATAAATTTCAAAAGAGCAGGCGGTGGCCCAGTGGTGACGGCCCCGACTTACCGAGTCGTGGGTCGAACCCAGGCAGGCGCTTTACTTTGTGTAAATAATTTCAGCACCACTGCTCTCAAAACGGTGAAAGAAAACATTGTGAGGAAACCGGCATGTCCTAGAACCAAAAATTCGAAGACATGTGACGTCCACCAACCCGCACTGGGCCTGCGTGGTGGATGGGATGACAGCCCACTCCCTCTCACAGAGAGGAGGCCTGTGTCCCAGCAGTGGGAACGTTAAAGGCTGATTATGTATACAAATAAATAAAATTGAAGTGTCTGTTGGTAATGTCAAAACAACAGCTTTTTTACTAAATGCATATGACAGTGTATACGATTCATATAAAGAAAAAGCAATTTTTTAAAATTTTGTCTGTCTGTGTGTTTGTTGCGGCTAATCCCCGAAACGGCTGGACGGATTTTGACGCGACTTTCACTGGCAGATAGCTGATGTTATAAGGCGTAACTTAAAGTTCTTTTATTTTAGAAAAAGAATTAGGGTTCCGCGCAAAAATATTAAAACCCATGGAATTGTGAACAAAATCCGATTCAAATAGGGAAGTATTGACATCCACGCGGGCGAAGCCGCGGGCAACAGCTAGTGCTAAATAGGTTTCAAAATTCGCCAAGTTTTTGTAACTGACATTACCGAGAAGAGCCAGCCAACTAACTACATGGCCTCATACTAATTTCCTTCAATTAATCCTGAATCAATTAATCCTGAATCAATTTGAGAGTAACTTCACTAGCCCATGGGAAATCTGAACGGGGCCGTGATCTGTGGATAGGAGATAAACTTTTATCTCAAAATAGAAGTAAAACGTCATAACGTCGTGAAGTCGTTAATTACGCGAGTTTATGAGCGTTTGTTCTGTGAAAGAGCAATCAATGCGCTTCACAGTTACTGATATGTTTCCTTACTCCCTAGCTAAGAGGAAATCGATAGTGTAGTGATGTTAGTACCTAGTATCGGGATTTCGTGGAAATACGGGAGGCGGAAAAGATATGTATGCATGTACCTACATATATGGAACCAGGTCGGCCCATTGGAAAATAAAATGAATTAACAGAGCTGTGCGTCTGCTATGTGGATATACGTTTGTCTTTGTTCGTGTGAATGTACTTTAATAAGTGCATAAAACCAATTCCATGTAGGTTCAATGATAATGGCCTTTGTTTGCATAAAGCAAACACAGTTCGCATAGTTACATATTTATTGGTGCATTTTATTTATTTATGGTACACAATATTGGAAACAAAACTTGCACGAAGGATCTAACTAATCAAAAATAACATCTTAATAAATTAAACATTTTTACGATGTTTAAACCCTTCGATTTTTTTTTATCCTATGCAGTTATTAAGATCTTATAATGTCCACTACTTATGATTATCCACACAGCAATCGCAGTAGATTATTAGGCCAGTGCAGTGTGACGTCAGAGAAGCTCCAGAGGCTATTACGGTTGAAGTAAACACTTGGAAATTAGCTTAAAAGACTAGAAACATGATTACATGGTTCATCTATTTTATAAGTATAAAAAAAGTTGATTTTGACTACGTAAGTACGTATATCAGAAACGAAGTGAATGTCTTTGTTTAAAGTGCTTATTATTAAGGGCAACTTACAAGTTTATTTATATTTATCTTTTCGATGTTATTTAATTCCATGCACTTAAAAAAAAAGCATAAAATTAAACAAAAAGTCTTAAGACATAATCTTTTATCTCAGGTATGAGAATAAAATAATAAGAGTATCTGCATAAAAAAGGTTTTGTCTGCCTACCTAGCATCTATATATATGCGTGAAGTTACCTAGGTATATAATATTTCATTTATGTAAAAGTTTTGAACCGAGCAATTCAATAAAGTACGTAGCAGTCTAAAAATAACTACGCGCTACGCCGCCGCCGCTCCGTTGCTACGCGGACCTTGCTACGAAGCGCTACAGCGCAACCGTTGCTACGCGGACCTTGCTACGAAGCGCTACAGCGCAACCGTTGCTACGCGGACCTTGCTACGAAGCGCTACAGCGCAACCGTTGCTACGCGGACCTTGCTACGAAGCGCTACAGCGCAACCGTTGCTACGCGGACCTTGCTACGAAGCGCTACAGCGCAACCGTTGCTACGCGGACCTTGCTACGAAGCGCTACAGCGCAACCGTTGCTACGCGGACCTTGCTACGAAGCGCTACAGCGCAACCGTTGCTACGCGGACCTTGCTACGAAGCGCTACAGCGCAACCGTTGCTACGCGGACCTTGCTACGAAGCGCTACAGCGCAACCGTTGCTACGCGGACCTTGCTACGAAGCGCTACAGCGCAACCGTTGCTACGCGGACCTTGCTACGAAGCGCTACAGCGCAACCTCGTAGCGGGATGTTTATTTTAATTTCTTACACCGAATATAACGAGATATTGTCTGCAAGTTTTGAATAAAGGATATGTTTGTGTATTATTTATATTCCGGGAAATGTTTCAGTTACAAAATAAAATAAAATCTTTAAATTGCACTGTGGGTGAATCTTGCAGAGACACTTTCCGTGGACAAACAATATATTCTTTTAAATTAATTTGAAAGAAAAAACTTTATCATTATAATTTTAAGAAAATGGTTTTCCTCATTCATAATTATAACCGACTTTAAAATAGAGCAGGTTGTTTTTTTCCAGTACCGTATGGAAAACTTCAAACTCAAAAGTATTGAAATAAAGCTCACCATTCACGTCATTACATCCGAGCATGTAGTGGAGCGAGATCGGCGCGAATTAGGTCGTGTAGTACTGACGTCACGCGGTCCCACAGCATTACCGACAGAGGGGACGCGGGCCCCTCGACGACTGTTCCAATAATTATTACAAATTCAAAGAATTTCAAGATAATATTTATTTCTATAAATTATTTTGATTTATAACTAGTGACCTGCGCCTGCTTCGCACGGCTTTTACAACTTGACAAAACATTGAAAATATGCCAGTTTAATATTAATGTAAAATTCACATAAAATCTTCCGGAATAAATTCTCTAAATAATGGTGAGAACCACATCAAAATCCGTTGCGTATTTTAGAAGAATAACGTGGTCACACAGACACGAAAATCGACTTCAAGTTCAATTTATAGCAATTCTTACTTTAAAATTGGTATTCAGCTGCATCCGGTTAGACTCGACGCTGACTCCACCATGGTTGGGAAAGGCTGCAAGCAGGTTTTGATACTATGAAAACTAGTTGATATGAAGGTGGCGAGTGTCGAAGAAGCTAACTTTTCGAGCATCGATATTTATACATTTATATGCAGGTGAATTTTCTTGTTATTAAAGTGCTTTGTTTATTATAACGCAGATACACCTCGTATTATTGTAGCTGTGTATTGGATGTTATTTTATAACACAAGTATGTAGATTTCATTAATAATGTTTTGGAGAGATGTAAATAGTGTAATTACCTACTGTTCATGTATCGTTTCCACTGATCTGAGGGCAATTCCCGTAATTTTACGAACGTTCACAGTCTGATCTCCGTCTCAGTATGTCAAAAATACCTATAATTTCCCTAAATTTGTGACACGTTAACATTTGGTCGCTGAGATGAGATTGCGACTAGATTTTGAACGTGTTTAGTTACGGGAATTGGGTTTCTGTTTACATATTTTTAATATGCAAACAGATCAGTTCAAAACTAGGATTTTAATTAAACGTGTTAAAATATGCTGAAACTCCACTTCACAGCGCTATGATGTCACCGCCTGCGCTACGTACGCACCACTGTAATCCTTATTCCGCAATTTTGAATATTTTTTTTATTTGGAACGTTCCGTTTGACGCGCGACCGTTAAAGTCAAGTAGGACGCCTTGCAATGTTAACTCCTATTCTACACATACAGCCCGTTTATTTCCGTCCGTGCGTACAGGAATACTGGTGTATTTTGGTTTTACTTTGATATAAATAGAACTATTGTGAGACTTGTGAGTGCGAAGAATGACCCACATTCGCACCATTGCCAAATTTTAATAGCTAAAAATTTAGGAAGAGTAACTGCAGTTTTATTTCGTTGACATCGTTTTTTTTCAGCTGGTAATGTTTTTGAGTAGTAGTGTTTTTGTGTTTATGTTGTAGACTCGTGTAAAAATAGCTGATTAAAGATGTAGCCAGTCTGTTTCAAAGGTTAACAATGCGTTTCCACGAGAGTTTTTAATTTAGTTATATGTGTTTTGGAAACTTCTGTGTCGGTTCGAATTAAAATATAATGAACAAGTTTAACACAGTAGTATATGAGGAGAATACGCTGTTGTAAAGATAGCCTAAAATGTTTTTAAACATACAAAAGCAGCAAAATGTTACAAAAATATAAGTTCCGCTAATTAGAGGCAGCTGCAGAACCCAAGCGCACCTATATTTTAATGAGGAGCAGTCGCTTATTCGGGCAAACACACTTACCCGTACTTGCACTAATGAATCCAGCCATTCATGGATCCGTTGCGCAAGCGTCTATGTTCATATCATTAAGCCGACAAGACTCGACATAAAAGGCGAATGCAACAGTACTGCATTAATAATTGAATAGTGCAAACTTACAGAGACACAATGCTTTCTCGTCTGATTTAATCGCCCAGTGTTACGGCGTGAGAAGTGAGGACAACGTTTGTGCCTATTGTGCACGTTCTTTTGTTACTGCGCAGTCATATAGTAAATTTTGTGCCTGGCTATACTTTGTGGCCATTGTTCTATGTGTCCATAGGTGATGAGACATTCTGTTCATACTAACGTTTAAGAATTGCAACTCGAGCACATGAACTTTTGTGCGACTCCTGAGAGAACTTTTCTAATCATCGTTACCGATGTCTTAAACGTGGCCAAACAAAGTCTGATGGTTTTAATATACGTTAAAAATCTTGAAAGAATATTGTTAAATCGTCTAATGTACCTTCACTGTAGTGAAAACAATAACTTAGAATTGTATACAATTCACGATGTGGAGGTCAAGAAAAAGCATAAAGAAAGTTGAAGTAAATAGTGCAAATATAGCCTCATTTCAGAACTGGCACAATGTAAGAAGTAAGCCCGTAATGAGGACGAGCTAGTGAATCCTAAGCTTAAAGTAACAACACAGTGCACCACAAAGAACAAATTAGAGCCGCGCGGTGAATCTGCGACATTTACATGGAGCAGAAAGCGGCGAGTGCTCGCCTGTGCTCGCCTGTGCTCGGTGTCGCAAATCTACGCTCCCTTTGACTATACATTTTAAATGCGGCGCACAGTGCAGCGGCTGAATGAAAGCGTGCTTTTGCCTCACCGTTCAGTAATCTAGCTCGATGAATTATTGTTGTTACGTCGCTCCTGAAATATAGATTTTCAATAATGTCGTAAGTCTAACTTTTGTAACGTTATTGAAGCTACTTCTTCCCTTCTTTAAATGTCTGTTAAAAAAGTACTTTGTAAAAAGAAACAGAAATATCTTTTAACAGTAATTTTGCCGAATTTTGTATATTTTATTGGCCCGCCCTCTTATCGAAGAGGGTGCTGCACTGTTGGGTGCAGGGGCCCGAGGCTTGGGGGGGCACCATTGACGCGCGTCTCTCAATGGCAATGGAACTGGGTCATCACCGTGTGACGTCAGGGCTGGCCTACATACGGCGGGCGTAGCCCCGGTACCGACCCAACAGCCATCTTGTACGAATTCAACTTTTTTTAAACTCCGCATGCAAGACCAAGGAGTTCTATATTTAGAACGTCAACAGGCTTTTGTGGATTCGAAAATAAACATGTACTTTTATTTTTTGCACTTGAGGGGGTTTCGGATTACTTTCGTAACGAGAGTTTCAAAATTCTGCTTAGTTTTTAGAATGGATTCTGCTTGTTTTATGGTTTTAGGGCGAAGGAGGTTTGTTTTATATGTGTAACCTCATGTCTCATGATTATTGTTGTCATTTTAATTTAACAAATAATTTACCAGTACTATTGGTGCCATATTGACATCACTAAGAAACTATAGAAACTATTTGTACGCTATTCTATTCCTAAAAAGTTCGCTTTTATTAAAAATCTATCAGTTTAAAAAAATCAACATTGTAAACATGTAAATACTATTAAATCCAGAAATAGACGTCATGGCGTGTCGCACTGCCCACGACCACCATTATTAAAATAAACGGTAAGTACTGATCGACTGGGGTGTTTCCTGACGCCTACGAGGTTACAAGATACACTTATGTTTCAGTAACTTGAACAAGGGTGGCAAGGCCTACGGTTTATATTCCTTTGCCAGGTAAATATGGTTTAGTTAAAAATTAAAGCTAAAGACTAGTTCCGCGAAAATTGTAAGGGAATCATAACATATCGTATATTATAGTATTAATGAATTTTTGCATGACACTATTTGACATTTTTGGTTGTTCTTTTATTTTATTAATCCTTAATTTTTGTGACATATTATGATTAATTTATTTTGCTGACTTATCAATATTTATTGCTGACTATTATGTACTTGTATTGTGCCTTTATTAATTTAGTTTTTATTTTGTAATTTAGTTTCTATTTTTTATAAATTTTTACGCCTTACGGGTGAAACATGTACGTACAAAATATTAATATTGTGACATCCTGCATGCTTAGCATGTTTTGACAAATAAAATTATCTTTATCTTTATCTTTATCGACTTGTTTCCCCGAAGGGTTGTGCAGAGGTGTACCTATACAGTACACCCGTGTTATTGTGCAGAGGTGTACCTATACAGTACACCCGTGTTATTGTGCAGAGGTGTACCTATACAGTACACCCGTGTTATTGTGCAGAGGTGTACCTATACAGTACACCCGTGTTATTGTGCAGAGGTGTACCTATACAGTACACCCGTGTTATTGTGCAGAGGTGTACCTATACAGTACACCCGTGTTATTGTGCAGAGGTGTACCTATACAGTACACCCGTGTTACTGTGCAGAGGTGTACCTATACAGTACACCCGTGTTATTGTGCAGAGGTGTACCTATACAGTACACCCGTGTTATTGTGCAGAGGTGTACCTATACAGTACACCCGTGTTATTGTGCAGAGGTGTACCTATACAGTACACCCGTGTTATTGTGCAGAGGTGTACCTATACAGTACACCCGTGTTATTGTGCAGAGGTGTACCTATACAGTACACCCGTGTTACTGTGCAGAGGTGTACCTATACAGTACACCCGTGTTACTGTGCAGAGGTGTACCTATACAGTACACCCGTGTTATTGTGCAGAGGTGTACCTATACAGTACACCCGTGTTATTGTGCAGAGGTGTACCTATACAGTACACCCGTGTTATTGTGCAGAGGTGTACCTATACAGTACACCCGTGTTACTGTGCAGAGGTGTACCTATACAGTACACCCGTGTTACTGTGCAGAGGTGTACCTATACAGTACACCCGTGTTACTGTGCAGAGGTGTACCTATACAGTACACCCGTGTTACTGTGCAGAGGTGTACCTATACAGTACACCCGTGTTACTGTTATTGTAAAGGAATCATTGCTAGCAATTAGTACTCGTATGTATCTAGTCGTGTTAGTTAACATTAGCTTCTGAATTTGTATGGTTTTATAAGTAGGTTTGTTGTATAGTTCAAATTGTTGCATGAATAAGTTTGCCGGTCATGCACTTTGGCATTTATGTAAATCTGTTGTTGCTTGGTGCAGTACGCTTTATAATTTCAGGAGACTCGAGGGTGCAAGTCGAGTTTGTGTTATATAAAAAAAATGTTAGTTCCGTCTTACCGAACTTTAACAGTTTTATAGAGAACTTTAGCTTATTGGTTCTACTCTGTTATAGATGCTATGGTGTTTTTCGAGTTTAAATGTAAGAGCGTTTGCCTTGTAGCAGTGGAGAAGCCTTCATACAATCCGATTCCTATCGGCTTCCCTTTGGAACCACCACTCTTCTTAATGTATACTATTGCTAAATAATGTACACCTGTGTGTGTAACTGTGTATAACATCACAGTATATATATTTAATACTAGTTTAATACAGTCATCATAAGATTAGAAACATTACAAAAATGCCTTAAACTTTTTTATCTGAGTTTATGAGACTGAACAATATTTTCTTCGGCTTCCCTCTAATGATAACTTTAGCTGCGCCACTGCTTTGTAGCAATGTTAATATGTTGTGTAAGCATGTATTTAATTGAAACTCTTTCCAAAATTAGAATTCAGCAACAAAATATTGTATTAATTGATTTCAATCACCTAAGTATTCAAGCATATTGTAGCTAATCTTGTATGAAACTTGTACCTGCTTGAAATATATTTAATTCAATTCTATTCTATTGACCGAAAGATATAACGCCACTGTAACCGAACACGGCTCGTCATAATCATCTGATAAGTGATAAGCGCACAATACACGCGCCTCTATGACGTCACGCCTTTATTCAGAACAGATGTCCTAAGGCTGTATCCGCACGCTGCGACAATAACTTGTCCATTTCCACACGTCGCATCCCTTATCTCAGTCGCACAAAGGAGCGCCGCGCGGGCGTGGCGGCGTCGGACGCGCTTTGTCTTGCCGCGCGGCGCTTTGTCGCGCGACGCGTGTCGAGATAGTGCTCGTCAACGCGACATAATGAACGTTATTGTTGTTTTGTTTTGTTCAGCCGTCGTTTTGTTGGAAACTGTCTTGCATGTTGCACTGTCAGTTGTTCTGCATTCCCTTCGCGCCATTGTTTAGACGTCTGATGTCACAGGCCTCTTTGTGGAGCCCGTTTAGCTCTTGTAATATTTGACAATGTGGTGTTGTGGAAAAATACATTTACGGACGAGATATGATGGGCGATACCTATTTCAACGTGTTACCGTTTTCTATGTAATGTTCAATATTTATGTTAGGTATACATAATAGTTCTCATCTTTACAAATATACAATATACATACTCGAAGAATCACTATATATTGCATTAGGTTGGGTATACAAGAAAACGGAACTCAAAGCGCACATGTAATGCCGACATCTTTCGAAGCTAATTCCAGTTATAACACGCTATAAATATAGAAACGAACAGTTATATTTGTATAATTTACTATGACCTCAAATGCGAAAATCTAAAGTTATTCTTACGAGGACCTTGCAGCCGTGACGTGCGACGCCGTAGTAAACGTTTCACATAAAATACTGAGCACCAATAAATATAACAAACTATAAATATTATAAAAATCTAACAATCGTTTTGTGCATTGTAGGCCTAATACTACGCCGTAGGCCGCTACGGAGAATTCCTACAATTCGCTACGCCTACTTTCTACGCCGCTACGCGGACCCTGCTACGAAGTGCTACGGTGCAACACATTGACAAAGACAACTACGAAGATGATAATGATTTTTAAGCTTATTTCAGTCCACTGCTGGACAGTCGTTTTCAAAAAGGAGGATTTTATCTTTGTCCTTTGGTGTCGGTGTGATATGTGTAATATGGATAATTGGTCACATCTTCTGTTTTTACCGATTTATTAGACTTTTGGATAATATTATTTTTCGTGATGACTTTGAAGTCTGAGTATATGGATTACAAGATCAATTTATGTTGTTTCAGATTACATCGAAATAAAACTTAATATGGAAAATTTTAAGAAATTTTAGCGTATTACTGATTGTCACAGTTTGTTGTGTGATGACTGTTGTACTGAGATCTTGTCTTCTACATAATATTTAGTATGTCCAGGATTTAATAACTTCTTGGCGTTACCAATAGCCGACCATAGATCGTACAAGATAGCTACAATGAACCGTGCTTAGAAAGAATTGCCATAATAACTAAATAATAATAAATTCTATATTGGCATAAAACATAAATAAAACAAAATCCGCTATTTAGTGGATATTCCACCAACACGCACGACACTTTGGCAAACCTTATACTGTGCGCGTCACTGAGAAGCTATACCGTGGTTGTCTTCAAGTTTCGAATGGAGATATCACTTCTAGGAATCTTTGTCAGTCGTTAATTCCATCTTTGCTTCCCATCAAGTGAGACAGTGTTCAAAGTTCGTTATTTAGGAAAAAAGATCGCTTCGCAAGACACTCGCATTTGGCTCAAGTTACACGGCCGATGTATTTAATAGCACTGAAATTGTAACTTGTCCTATTACTGAGGGCACGCCTATTGCCATTAATTAGGCACAAATTGAAAGAATGAAACGTACCATTATTATTTTAGTCAATAGTGCTTACCACAAGTGTACTTTAAAAATCAATTACAAGGAAGTTCTTTCTAACTAATATCGGTGGGTAAGTCATTTACAAAAATGTAAAGTTAAATCTGAAGAAAATGTAAAGTTAAATCTGAAGAAGACAGACATGGAGGCTTACTACTTGTTAACATTTTACGAAAATCGTCTACTTTTACAATGTCTGTAAATATGTGAGCACCATGTATCTATCACATAATTAACGTATCTGTCATTGCTTCATTTTCATTGTTTTTACCTACTGTGGTATAGTAATTTTATTCTAGGTGTATCGTCTTCACATATGATGATATAATTAGTATATATAAAATATTGTAAAACATTTTAAAAGAGTAACGGTGGAGTTTCTTGCCCATTCTTCTCCATACGAAACTACTTGGAAGGAGCAACTAGAATTAATTCTATTTTCTTGTTAATCTTTGCCTTTGTGCCTTTTATGCCCCTATTTGAAATAAACGATTAGACTTTGACTTTGACACGCTGAAGGTGGAAATCTAGGTCTGCAACTGTCCTAACTATTATTACTGGGTAGACTGCGAGATGCTGAATTGGAAGTTAATTATATTCTATAGATAACAGTGGCGCAGCTACAATTATCATTAGAGGGAAGCCGAAGAAAAAACTGTTCAGTTTTCTTAAACTTAGACAAAAGCGGCAGGGATTTTTGTAATGTTTTTAATCAGATGACTGTATTAAACTGATATTAAATATATGTAATGTAGTGTGATACACAGTTAGACCCACAGGTTTACCATATTATTTGGCAATAGTAGACATTAAGAGGAGTGGTGGTTCCGAAGGGAAGCCGATAGGAATCGGGTTGTATGAAGGCTGCGCTCCTGATAGATAATAAACTATCTAAACCTAATAGACTATCTAAAATGTTTATTAATTGTTAATTATTCTACTACCTATGAGCATTATCTAAGTGTTACTATTTAGAGTAATAAAGTTTTACAAAAATGGTTCGATAGAGGAGAACACGTAACAACTGAGATGACTCGTCAGCTTAACTTTAAACTTTGTGCAGAATGCTAAAAGCAAGGTTATCTAGTGCTTCTAAAGGGCAAGGTCTACGATTATCTATAGTAGATTAATTGCGGGAGGCTGAGATGTAAGAACATAAATTAGAAACGACGAAGAGATTGCTCTTCTTCATATAAAACGGAATCACCTCACAAAGAACAAGGAACAAGTGTTGCTAAGATGATGTTTTATTATAAAGCAGGTTCTGAATCTTATCTGCTGCTAAGTCACAATTGCCTAGACGTAACTTATTAACCAAGTCCTCCTAGTTTAAGCCCAGTTGCATATGTCTTGTATCTTGCCACTAACTTATACATAATAATTTGAGGTACAAATTGTATGGTTTGTCTGGAACAGAACAAATATTGTTTATTGTTCATTCCCGCGTGACTTAAAAACTTACAAACCTACTCTTCCTTAATATTATATCCGTATCCTTGTAACATTGTAGACCGTGAACACAAAACCCAAAAATTCATAGCGTAAAGTTATCGAACATGGAAATGGGAGCAACATCGACAATTGGACCTGTGGGCCCCAGCAACAGGCTGCGAGAACAAAAGCAAGTCGATGTAAAAAATAGATATTCGCTGTGCTGTGGGTCCCGCATAGCACAGCATCATGCTGAGTGGAAGCCTTCTTGTCACAGTCATGACGTGCAGCTTCCGACTATTTCTGTTTTGAGCTCGTGATTATAATATGGATCTATTTTGTTTTATTTTTCTGATTATTCTTATCGTTTTGTATGCACGTGTTTCTGTGACAAATAAACCTATTTTTCTTTCTTTCTTTCTTTCTATATTTACCGAACATTGTGATGTTGCAGGAAAACAACGAAATTACCTACCTATATACAAAGTGCGAATAGTAGGTACGTAATAGGTATTGCAGTTTTATAAGAGTCTAAAAAAATGATAAGCGAAAGCATATTGTGTTAGGCCGATATCTAGAAACGTTATTTAGCACGCGCTTTGACTTAGACATGTTCCCGTCTCTATCTTACACTTGTAGTTTGACAGTCGTGCGACAGTGACAGGAATAACGCTTAGCCTAAGTACGTGCTAAGTAACGTTTGTAGATCTCGTGCTGAGACTTTGAACGTCTGAGAAAAGCAAATTGCTAATCATGTTTAGTTGTCTGAAATGCTAATAATGGTATGTTTAGGTTTTTAGCTGACCGCATGTAACTTAACGGACAGTTATAGAACCATAATAAAATTAGTTTTCGTAATACGCGTTTTTTTTTATCTTGGATGAACGCCGCGTGCATTGCATAGATCAGCACTTCTCCGTCGCCTTGCACAAATTATAGTGTTGCGACAGTACACATTCAGCGTTCATAGTCAGCTGTACTCATTCACACAACATTCATATAGCATTAGTTACGTGATAGTTAAATATATTCAATAAACCATCATCTTTGGCTATCCGTGAATTGTCATTCAAGCTAACATCCAAGGTGTGTGCGATCCATTCAGCAGCGCATGCACTGGGAATTACTAAAGGAAAGGATACGCTAATTTTGATACCTATTGTGGCTACTTAATATTAATATCATGGTAACACCCGTAGTCGTTAGGTAAGCAAGTACCTATGTATGATGCCAGAGGTTTTTGAAGGTCAAAAATACCAAGTTCAACAAAATTTTAAACATGGCACTTTTTAAGACCAACATAATCAGTTGATTAAGGTCACAAATCACGAAATGCGATTAGCACTAACTAAATTATAACATCATTCAGTTTCTGTCAATCGTTTGAAGATGACACAGACCGAGTGATGATTTAAATCTGTTTAGCGCTGAACGCATTTAGCTATTTGTGCAAGCGGGCCTAAATGTTGATGAATTGGGGGGGGAGGGGGGAGCTTAACGATTGAATGCATTGCATTTCTCAAAAGTCGATGCTGGTCTAACAATAAGCTGGTTTGGTTTGGCTTTCACGTTTAGGTATTTCTTACTTTTTCACATTCCATAATTCGTTCTGGTTTTATAAAATTAACGTTTTATAGAATTGCTATTGCATTAAGTTAAATAATAAATGTAACAATTGAGTTATATAATCGACTATTTGTGTTTAGCACATCTCTAAAACACTACCGGCTAGTTGTTGTTTTGATTTGAAATTAATAACTGGCCAGTAATTGCGTTTTGAATTCAGAACTAATAAGTATAAATAATAATGATTACATAGAGTTGGGCGTAGTGAAACTCTACGTTCACTAGCCGTCGCTCTCTTTGCCCAATCCCGTCGGGACCGGCGTGAAGATCGATACGCTACACGAGTCAGCTACGCAAGTCGGCCAGAGATGCTAAATTGTTACAATTTCATCTAACCTACCTACTCAAACATTTGTTATCATTAAACCGGGATAAAAGTCCTAGATTTTCCCACATTTTAAATAAGTACCTATAAATACCTATAATTTTCCGTATTTAAATTTTTTATCTCGAGTTCTAAATATGAATTACGGTTAGTCATGGTAGCTATTATATGTTTGTTAACAATACGATGACGTGACGTAGGGCCCGATATTAGGAGGAAAAAAAACTAACTATGGAATAAATGTTCGAGAAACTGTGATATAAATTAACGAATATTTTGCGGTTTTACGAGGTAATAAATAATACATCGGTATTAGTTTCATAATCAAGATCAAATGAATGAAAGGAAGCCACGAACACCGAGGACCAACAGCCGCTTTCAAGTACGAGGTCTCTTCTCTTAAGAACCGCTGACATGTTCAGATAATACGTAAAGTACACTTACCGGTAACAGCAGTGGCGTGTAACAGCAGTAGCGTGTAACAGCAGTGGCGTGTTAGCTTCGTACGAATTAAGAAAAAGCAGATATCGATTTTAAGTTTGTCGTTACCTACATTTTAGGAAAGCAACTCCAAGGGAGCACAACAAAATGCGCTAAAACAAGATGTCTTCTCATCTCGGACCTAATTAACAAGTGACTGTCAGATGCAGGGCACAGCGGACACCGTGCGGCTAATGGTCACTTACCAGCACGGATAGCACGGGAACACATTCACACGGCGCGACGCTTAGAGCTAGGGATACACGAGCGGGGGATGCAGCGCCGCGCCCCGCCCCGCGCCACCGCTACGAAAAAACCTCTTACAAAACAGATCGATCGATATGCTCCCGAATGCTCACTCGCTTGCCGCCGTCACCCTTAACTTTCAGCTGATCTACTCCCCGACATCATGCACGTCCCCCCACGGACTTACACCAGCGGAGCCCTGCGTGAGCCGCCTCACGTGCACCACGACCAGCTACTGTGAGGAGCCACATGCGGCGCGGCTACTACGTCCTTGAAATTTCAAGTGCAAGGCGATACAGGGCGAGCACGCGACGCGTGCACGTGAACACGAGCGAGGCTGGTCCGGGGCGAGGGTCGGGCGCGCGGCTGCTCCGGGGCGTATCGATCGGGGCGGGCCGGGACGGACACGCCCGGGGCGGCGCGGGCTCCGGGTTGCATAACGCGCTGGTCGTGCCGGCGGCGGGCGCGCGCCGAGCCGGTATCGACGCGCGCGGGGCGCATGCGCGACGCGTACCTTCGCAGCCGTAGCCCTGCCCGATGAGGCCCCACAGCAGATCCGAGCAGTGGTGGCAGTACGTCGGCTTGTGGAAGGTCTTCTTCGCGAAGGAGTGGGTGCGATGGGGCGCGGGCGCGGCCTGCGCCATGGCGGGCGCGCGGGCCGGGCCGGGCTGGCGCGCTACTCATGCCGCGGCGCCCAGGGGCGCGCCGCGCTCTCCGAGCGGCTGTCGCGGCCCACCATCGCGGCGCGTCTGCCGCCCGCGCCCCGGCCGGCCCGCGCACGCGCCCCGCCCCGCCCCCGCGCCCCGCCAGCGCCACGCGCAGCGCCGCACGCAGCCTCGACCTCGTGCCGGCGGCAGGACCCGCCACACCACAATCGATTTCCACTCTTATCTCTGGAAACGTTCCTCAACTTATGACATTAACTCACAATAGCCTACATTGAGGCTTTTCATCTCTCGGCGATAGCATGGAACGCTTTGTGCCGATAACTACACTGTGTGAAATAAAAACAAGCGAACAAACTACTTCTGCAATGTGTCCTAGAATGGCAGTTCGTTCCTCACACAGCATGTTAGTCCACTTAGACTAGTGTGTGTATTCAGTGATTTGCCTATGACGATGATCAGTTTGGTTTAATCTCAATCGTATGAAAGGCTCTTTGTTTTTGACAATATCAAAGTTGAATGGAGACATCTGCTAGTGCTGCGAGGTTTTTGAGCGGTACATCGGACCAAATAGAAGAGACAGTTTCCGAAAAATTGAAAACTCCTTATTACAGAAAAAGATATTCAAAATCAACAAATACCTAATCCAAATCCCGAGAAAATAAACTTGATAAATAAAATAAAGCCGACGTCGCTACAAGTTCACGCCGTGCGACGCCTGCGCGTTGCCGCCCACCAATCGAAAAAGCTCTTGTTTACAATTTTAAGAGGCGCAGCATCCTCGCGGCGCGGCGCGGCACCCAGGCGCCACTCGCGCGTACCACACCAACGACATCAACACTTACTCACTAAAACCAAGCTATTATAAAACATGTACAACAATTCATTCGATTTGACGGTTTTTAAAATGCGAACACTCAACAACATCAATACCTTTCTGGCTGAATAGAAAAAAAAAGTAAAAAGGAAAACCTTTTTTTCTTAATTATTTGTTCAAAGTCACGTAAGCCAAACTGTAAACATTCTGCCAGAAGCGTAACAGTCTGATGATCCTTAACTTATTTTAAAGAGTAATCTTTAGAAAGATAACGTTGAGCTTACGCTACGAAAGTTACTATTCGCAGACAGTATTATACTTATACATAGATAACATTCTTTAAGCAGAACTGAATATACTAAAATCAGAATATACTGGAACTATAAAAGCGTTTCATATTCCAGTAGTTAGCCCTCACCGTAGAAGTACTACGACAATTCGTAGGCCTCTACAGCTACATGTTGCAAAACATCGCCCACGAACGCCATTGTAACACACTTCACCGTGTACACGATGGCCGGCCAACGTTTGGAAAAGTACCGGAGTAGCGTGTATTACTGACTTTATAGGCAAGAGGGTTTTAAAAGGAGTTTGTAATGCAGTAATGTATGCAATATTAGTGCTAATAACATATTCGTAGCGGTACAGTCCCAACACAACGTATGTGTAGGATGAAAAGCTGCGTTTAATTTAGTTTTATTGTTATTATTTTATGCATGAAGCTTACTGAACTTCCAGTATAGATTTGACGTTTTACTATGATCATCAGATTTGTATCTTACAGAAAAACTATATGAAGGCATACACATATGTTCCGTACGGCCATCGAACCCGCAATACTTAGAGTGCTCTCTTAGTTCTGGTTGATGTTCGGCTCACATAATCGTAGAAAGCCTACGAGAGCCTACGAACTCGTAGCAGGAAGGCTACGAAGTCGTAGAAAGGAGAGCCTACGAACTGGAAGCGAGAAGGCTACGAAGTCGTAGAAAGGAGCCTACGAACTTGTAGCAGGAAGGCTACGAAGTCGTAGAAAGGAGCCTACGAACTTGTAGCAGGAAGGCTACGAAGTCGTAGAAAGGAGCCTACGAACTTGTAGCAGGAAGGCTACGAAGTCGTAGAAAGGAGCCTACGAACTTGTAGCAGGAAGGCTACGAAGTCGTAGAAAGGAGCCTACGAACTTGTAGCAGGAAGGCTACGAAGTCGTAGAAAGGAGCCTACGAACTTGTAGTAGCAGGGGTGGCTACGTGATCGTAGACGGAAGTCTACGAGATCGTAGAAAAGTGTTTACGCAATTACATGGCAACTCCTCAGATATGATGAAAAAAACTGCAGTTTCATACAGAATTGCATATTAGAATGACAGATATAATAAATGATAGATATAATTTTTAAAAATTGGGGTTGGTCCTATACCCACAGTTGTTCATATTGACAAGCAACATTTTAAATTTCCCCTAGAAGAAAGCTAAGATTCAAAATTCAGCTGGGATTTTATATTTCGACTGTATTCCTCGAAGGGTATCAACAATGATGTATAGGTATGTACCTACTAGCTGCGCCGCAACTTCGCGTGGAGGTCGGAAAACAACTTCCCTATTTGAATCGGACTCTGTTCGCAATTTCATGAGTTTTATTTTTTTTGCGCGGAACCCTAATTCTTTTTCTAAAATAAAAGGCGCCTAAGTTACTCCTTATAACATCTTCCAGTGAAAGTCCCGTCAAAATCGGTCCAGCTGTTTCGGAGATTAGCCGGAACAGACCGACTGACAGACAAAATTTAAAAAAATATTTTTTTTTTGTTTTATCTAAGTAACTTCCTCATGAATCACTCCGTTCATTGGTGAAAACCGAATGAAAATTCGTTCGGTAGTTTTTGAGTTTATCGCGTTCGGACAGACAGACGCGGTGGGCGGGAGGACTTTGTTTAGTCTAAGAATAAGACTTTTGACCGAGTGGACCGATTTTAATAAAAACTTATCTATAAAAAAAAAACAACCGACTTCAAAAAAAAAACACTGTAAAGTGAAAAATAACTTTAATTTCGCAAGTCGGTGCCTTTAGTTTAGTATTTTCGTTTTTTGCCACCGACTTCCGAAATTAAAGTTATTTTTAAACTCGCTATGTATATGCCTATAATATTTGAGGAGTTCCCTCATGGATCGTATCATCAGAACTGGATTTTGATAAAAATGGACCCAATCGGAAAGTATATCCTTTCAAATAAAAAAAGAATTTTCCAAATTGGTTTATAAATGACGGAGTACTGAAGTAACAAACATTTAAAAAAAAATAAAAAAACAACCGATATGAGAACCTCCTCCTTTTTTTTTGAAATCGGTTAAAACTAATGACTAAAATGCTACCTCAAGAAGTCAAGATACGAACTAGGACTACATTTCCAATCCCTTAAATCTCTTAAAAAGAGAGGTACTCAAAACTTTAAAATTATTTGTGATTTTTAAAATCAATCCCTACTATTTTACCCCCTTAGGGGATGATTTTTCAAAAACGCTGAACCATATAATGTTTATTTGTAAGCGATTATATAAATAAATAAATAAATAAATTTCCTACCAAAAGCATAAATTTGAACTTTCATATTCCTAACTTAAGAAATGCTAGGTTTCCCATTAAAACTTTCATCACCCTATATCACCCCCTGTTGGATTATTATTGAGACAAAAAGTAGCCTATGTCCTTCCTCAAGACGCCATCTATCCCCTTGCCAAATTTTATCGAAATCCGTTCAGTAGTTTAGGCGTGAAAAGGTAACATACAGACAGACAGAAAGAGTTACTTTCGAATTTATAATATTAGTATTAGTATGGAAATAATATGTATGGAATTAGTAAGGATAATATACTTATAGATGTGGTCTTACAGTACCTACAACGAATTTCCGCTGATGACTAGAGAAGTCTCAAGAAAAATAGGAGGCAAGCTTATTGACATTTACTAGTCACAACTATGAAGTTGTACAACTTGTTGTTGTACCTTACTAAGTTTGACAAAAAAAGAATCTTCAAAATCGCACTAATCTGTAAATAGTTACTGAGGGTCAAACATTAGAAAAAAAAACAAGGTGTAATTTAAATAACGCACAACCTCTTAAGGGGTCACTGTACTCATCATTAAAAACAATTTTTACCATGCAGGGCACAAACTTGAAATCGCGAAAAAAAAGCAGCTATTCCCTACATTTTGACGAGTTCAAACGACGAAAAGCTGATTTTTTTTCGCGATTTTGAGTTTGGTCCCATAGTAAAAGTTGTTCATAATGATTATTAGAATGACCCCTTAACAGGTTGTGCGTTATTTAAATTACACCTTGTATACGCGTCGACTTGAGAACCTCCTTTTTTTGTCGGTTAAAAACTACAAAAACTACAAACCACATGGTGACTGCACAGAAAGAACTAATAATTTGTTGATTAAAAAACAACAAATGAAAAGCTGAGAAATAAATTGATGCGCTCAGGTAACGCCACCTGTTGCATTTGGCACGAACTAGCGGCGCTGCGTGGAATCACTGAATGGCTGCCAAATTTTCAGCATAATGAAGTATGTTTAACTAGTTATTTTTCTTTTTCTGGTTACACACCTATGTTGGAAGCAGACCTCAACAAAGAATAAATAAAACTAGGCTGGTGATGCATATGTTTTTATTTGATTGTATGGCAAATATGTACATTTTGTGAAGAAAGTGTTAGCTATTGTTTTATCACAATCATTTTTGTTTTTACTTCACCTATTTTTTATCGATAGAAATATACGTATTTAATTATAAAATGCTTATATACAATATATAGGTAATACAACTAACTATTTCCACTCGGTACTAAATTAAATGACTAATTATACAAATACATACAAAAAACTTTACCCATTGAGTTGCTGCTGCGATTTTCTACCAAGTAGTCTCTGGTGACTATTGGCAATAGGTAGCGGTTTCTAGCTATTGATTGAAAGGATTAAAATTTTATATTTATAAATCGTTACTTAATTGAAGGAGTGCACTAGACAAAAAGTTAATATCTGAATAAATTGTGATTTTTTGGGTGCATCTCTTGGTCCTAAATATCCTTCTAGCACATTCTTCTAAACAAAAAGAAAAGAAGAAAGAATAAGCAGGAAGAACAAACCCTACATTGACGTCGCAACGCTGGCCGCAATGCTCGTACCGCAACACTCTTACCGCAACGCTCGTACCGCAACGCTCTTACTGCAACGCTCTTACCGCAACGCTCGTACCGCAACGCTCTTACCGCAACGCTCTTACCGCAACGCTCGTACCGCAACGCTCTTACCGCAACGCACGTACTGCAACACTACGAGCGTTGCGGTCTACGTAGGCAGGGTCTGAATTTGATTCTTTTGATTTAAAATTGATTACGTTCACTTTACTTCACTTTTGTGTTCAGCGATAGGTGGCAGCGGTGTCTAGAACACTTACATTTCGTCAATTATTTTATAAATTAATATTTTTCCTTACAGATATACTTCTACGTCCGGAATCCACAAGTGAATTCGATCTGTTTGCTTATGAATGAAAGGTTTTAAGTTTGAATGCTTGAAACATTACGAGAAGATAGTTTTATTTGTAAATTAGAAAGATCATCATTCAATATTAGTCACTGGCAAATGTGCCTCTATTGCCTCTGAAACAAATTCCCTCAAAGCTTTTATGTTGTTGATGTTCAGTGGAGCCCCATTCGAGAACATGGCGGGCTCAGTATAGTGACACATACAATAAATTGTGTAATTATAAATACCTACCAATAATACCTAATGTTCATACCTACTCGTCTGTTCGTTGTGAAAGTAACCGTAAAAGGGAATAAGCGCATAGTACCTACCTATATTTACACACGTTTCTTGCTACGATAGATATAGATTTCTACATAGAGACTTATAATATCTGAATTATAAAACTTTGAACATAACGAACATCACAATTACGCCTGTATTCATAAATAATTTATTTCTTTACAAACATGGGTTAGGCAGAGAACTATAGCACTCACATTTCGCCAGTTATGTTTGTCCCAAAACGAACAACAAACTAACCTAGAACATTTTTATTCATATTTCTTAGACTGAAGGTAGTCTCTGAAATGACTTCCTCAGCTGTTATTTGCCTACATACTTTTAGCGCCATCACCACAAAAACCCCTCTTGATTTTGACAGCGGTTTAAAAAAAGAAGGCCACCGAAAGGCTGTGTTCCACTAATATCTTGATCAAACGCTCGCAAAGTGACACGTATTTGAAGTTTAAAGGCGTAAGCGTTCGTCCCAGCGCGTCCACCAGCCCCCAGTGGGGTGGCACAGATAAATATAGCCGTCGAAAGCGCGCCTCGCCACCCGTGTAGGTTTTCCATTCGATTAGTTACGTTACATGCCACCCTTGTAAGCACACACGGAAACTTGTGTGTGTTTGTACGTGTCTGTGTGGGTGGCACCTTTTTGGTCAGCTAGATAGTAGAATTACGCTGTGTGGTGTTGACGAAATGTAGGGAGAAGAATATATGGGATTTGAGGAAACTGATAGAAGTTTATGGAGTTTTTAGGGAAAAGTTTGTATTTTTATCGTAATCATAACACAAATTGCAGACGTAACTAATGAAGCATTTCTCAATAGGCAGGTACTCATTCGGCCGGTAGGCAGGTATATATGTAGTACATCACAGTATGTGTAGCAAGCGGCGACAAGGGGATGTTTCACTGCAGGATTTCATACTGATGGATATATAACGCTAGTAGCTTAGGCACATGGGCATTTACTTGTATTACGAATAGTTGCTATAGATAGCCCAATGGGGACGTGGGACTCGAACTTTCTGTCATTAGTCTGTCGCGTTAGTTGTGGATTATTTATTGTAATAAAAAATTTATTTTGGGATAACTCATTTTTGAACCCGTGCACATTCTGTGGTGAAGCTGACCTCGATAGATTTCTTATGAGTCCCCGAAACGATCAATTGCGATTGACCAATTGCCATCAACTTCTATTGTATGAATATTGACAATCGCTTCAATTGCACGTGGTAGACTGTGAATTTGTATCAATCACGTAAAAACTGACAATTGCGATTGATCGTTTCGGGGACCCTTTAAACTCTAATCCTCAATTACTTTTTTGAGTGTAGGTATGCTTTCCAGTACTTACCCGTTAAGACAGTTTTGACTGTTTCATAGTACCTACAGTCATCCCAGTTTCAGTAAGTAAAAGTCTATAAAGTATATACGTGTCACCTGCTCACTCTCTCAGAATTATGTTGAAGTGCTGACTCCTGAATTGAAAACAACTGCAATTACCAACAAATCGTCGTATAATAAATAGTCTTAATGCTACGGCTACATTGTCGCAATAACGCGAATTACACTTCACACCCTCTCTTTCGCACACCGCTCAACGTCTCGCTGTGCAACAGAGAGCGCGCGAAGTGTAGTTCGCGTTATCGCAACAATGTAGCCGTAGCATAAGTACTACTTACGTATCTTTGCCAAAGATACATTCTTTGGTGTCGGGTGCAAGGGTATGCGGGAATCGATTCCTCTAAACTTAGCACAAAGCTAAAATCTAAATACTTTACTTTACTTATTTATGTAGGTAGGTATATACTTATGTATTAAACAAATTTTATTTACTTAGTTACCTATATTTAATAATGCACGGGTGATGAGATGACCACAGTGAAGAGTATGTTCCTACCAAGTTACACTGGGGTAGCCGCTAGCAAGTGTTTTACAACACCGTTTTGGTAATTATAAAATATGTCTATTTCTTTTTGTTATTTTTTCCTTATTGTAAATATGCCTGTTTTTATTGAAATTTAACTGTGCAAATAACTAGGATTTACGTCTGTTAAGTTGTGCATTTTTTCCCAAGTAAACAAATGTCAAGCTGCCACCTAATAAATTATGCAGTTTATCTCTTGCATGATTGCGAATAAGGGGATTTGCTCATAACAATATCCCTCCACCTGGAGCGAACAATACTTATAGCGCCACGTACTAATCGCCTACTAAAATTATGATAGCAAAAATCTCAAATACACGTAGAAATAAATCATCAGGCGCTGATGCAGTTTTACTTTATCGTCTCACGTCACGGGCAATTTATTGTATATTTTATCATTAACACCGGTAAGTTAGTAAAGTAGTAGTTGTAACTATTAAATCGTGTATAGAGCACAACTAAGCTTTATTTGAAACAACGAAAAGTCTACCCAAATTCCAATCAAACGTTGAAATTACGTTAGCAACTTCAAGTAAAATACTAACTTCCATAAAATACACATAAGTACCTAAATACTAGCTATCCAGGTAATTTTAAAATATAAATAAGCTAATATTAGGCGCTTTGTTCAATTAAGCATGTGTACCCGCGGCGGTCATTAGTGTGATGCTATATAGGTCACTGAACCCGTTTTACCTACCTGTGTCAGCCGTGAGGTAAGCCTCCACGCTATGATTCATATAAGCATGTTACTTAAAAAGGCTAACAATGCAGCATAACTGTTTTATTGTGTGTCGATCTGCTTGGCTGATTTTCTAGTGGCTATTCAACAGCAGTTGGCGAATCATATTTTTATTAGATACCCAGCAACATTAAACATTGACATGTTTCAGCAAGACTGACAATGAGACACAAGATTTTGTAGTTTTTTACAGCCTAATGATATATTATTTCTATCTGACGAAGCGACGTGCTCTTTACTTGTGTTTACCAAGTGTACAGACAAGCTGTGAAGGTGTGCGTTAAAACGAGTAGCGTCTGAATATAACACACACACGCGCGCACGCACCCTCACACATCCGACTACGCCATTGTCTCGGACGGTACCGAGAGCTTCTGCGATAACACACACATTCACAGCATGTTTGTACACTTGGTAAATGATAACCACAAGTAGCGCGCGTCGCTTCCTGAGATAAAAATATTGGAAGCACTGTACTTTACAACCCACCGATTTTTTACAGTAGCAATTCTTTTTTTGGTAGAATATACCCTTCTTAGTGTATTTTTGAAATCCCCAAAACCAGCAAATACATAAGTCGAGAAGAAAAAAAAAAACTTCACATAGCGGGTCTAAATTGGTTTCCAAACAATAATATGTTTAATGACATTTCAAAGGACAAGGTCAACAACCCAAAAGTCAAGGTCAACACCCCAGAGCATTTTCAATGTCAATGATACGTCTCGAAGTAAGGCGTGATCGACGGAGCCCCGCTTCGCGGGACTCCTATTTCTGGGTGATTTAAAAAAAATATCTTCTAACCTAACCTGTCAGAGTCGGGGTGCCCCGAGGCCCAAGCTCGCTTCGCTCGCTCTTGCATCCTAAGTTTTCATTGCCTTTTCCTAAGTTGAGATGTCACTTTGTCTGAACGTAACATGGAACAACCAAGGAGTGAAATTCATTCAATGTGTGTGGTAAAATGTCAAAAAATTTCAATTTTATTTCATAATAATTATGTATAAGTTTTTGAAACTTTACTATTTATTTTCTCGAAAACTATGCATTTGCTGGCTCTGTCATTTTGCAAAAGTGTTCTACATGAAGACATCTACACACTATAAAATTATGAGACTCCTGACGAGTGGGTTATAAAGTACAGTGGAGCCAAAATATTTGTAACTGAGTGTATTTCATACACAAACAAACAATCTTAGAAGTACTTAATATATCTCTGTGATGAGAGATGAAATATATAACTACCTACTTCAGCAGAGACTGTTGTAAAAATAATCTAGATATGTACCTACATGCATTTTTTGAGATTAACGTGCAATGAAATGTATTATTATAAGACTGAATGCCCAAAAGTATGCAAATGTAAAATCATCATTAGGTGTGGTAAAGAAGTAGGTATAAAAAAACAGATTGTCGATTTCGTAATTATTTTCAATGAGATAATAGCAACCTTGCTGTGGCTTCTTTATCGAATTCTACTGAACATCCGACTAAAGCGATTAATTTGTGTGCTGAGACTAATAAAATACTATAATGATATCGTGAAATCGCGTTGGAATTTTACAAAACGGCATTCAGTCACGAAAGCTAAGTCGATATCGCGTTCCTGAACGCACCGCAGAGTTGTGTCATTGCCCGCCCGTCTGTGCTGTCAAAATATAAAAATGACTGGGGAATCGAGAAAAACTTTTTTGGGATTTGATTTTAGCACTCAAAGGGTAAGTAAAAAATAGTTTTTATCTTTGACGATGAGTGTATAAAGTTCCTAAAGTTTTACGGTTTTTTATCAGGCATTTCTCTGCCTTGCACGCAATTTTATGGAAATTCGCTTAACTAATTAAATTCCGTAAAGATAAACAAAGTGATAAGATTTTAACTAATCACGTTTCGTCATTAAACTCGTTGCTATTGACTCGCTTGATTGATGGATTTGGATGTACTGAAATGTTAATATTCGTGTGGTAATTAATAACTGCATTTTAAAACTAAACTTTTAAAAGATAGCTTTAAATTATGAATAAAAAAATATTTCGCTCTTTCGTCGGTCTGCTAGAGTGATCCACAGCTGTGTTTGTAATTTATTTTTTACCTTCAGAACCTTTGTAACATAAATATAAAATAATAAATATCTACAAGCATTGATGTTGAATATAATTCCATTAAATTAATTTTCAATTTTCAAAGATAACCTTTCGAAAATAATTAAACTAAGTAAACTCTGACAGTTAACCTTCATGAATGCATTAAGTAAATAACATGCTCTGTTGCAGTTAAAAGCCATCGTAATTGGTGAAGACTTCAGTGTGCTGCACGAGGCTGAGGTTGAGTTTGATGTTGACCTGCCAGAATTCAGGTACTTTTGTATTTTATATTCTTGTTTGCTCTTGAATATTAGATAAACTAGTTGTTGCCTACGGCTTCACCTGCGTGGATGTTGATACTTCCCTATTTGAATTGGATTTTCTTCACAATTTCATGGGTTTTATTTTTTTTGCATGGAACCCTAATTCTTTTTCGTAAATAAAAGTAGCATACGTTACTCTTTATAACATCAGCTATCTGCCGGTGAAAGTCCCGTCAAAATCGGTCCAGTCATTCCAGAGATTAGCTGGAACAAACAGACAAAAATTTTAAAAATTGTTTTTTTGTTATAACAAAAAAACAATTTTTAAAATTTTTGTCTGTTTGTTCTGTACTTATAAGTACCATATTATAATATACTTTCATAAATATGCATTTAGTAAAAAGTTGTTATTTTGACATTACAAACAGACTCTTCAATTTTATAATATATGTTACGGCTAAAACCCGAAGTGCGGCTACAACTAGTTTTAGCCGGCTACAACTAGGTGTGGGCTGAAAGGTAGGCTAGGTTAGGTTAGTACTGTGACTACACAACACACCTAGTTGTAGCCGGCTAAAACTAGTTGTAGCCGCACTTCGGGTTTTAGCCGTAACATATATATATTTATTTATATAGATTACAATGAGTTACGGGACTTCTTAAACTGAGAACAGCAAGAGAGTCTCTATAAGTGTAGTCGAGATATGTATTTGGGTCTGCGATTCTTGATCATTTTTAACTTATTGACCTCTTGATTTTATATCAATTGCTGGGTGCCCCCAGCACCCAGCTCAAAATCGATAAATCGTCGAATTATTGATTTATGATAATATGGGGTTGTGCAATTAAATAAAAAACAAAAGACGAACATAGGTTCTCAAAACAAGACTGAGGCAGCACGGGCACGAAGACATTTGCTGTATTAATCCAACCGGGGTAGTCAATAGGTTAATTTAAGTATATCCAAAAAAACTTTCTAATACCAACAATGGAATAACTACAAGTATTGTAACAACCAATAGTTAAACCAAACATCTACAAAAAGTCTTACTTAGGGACTGTTCAGTTCATAGTTATTTTACCTCTGATTAGCAGCTCTGTCAAACTCAGTGATCTTTATTGTTGTTGCAATAAGGTTGCTGTTGGGTTGCTGCCATTAACATGTCTGTCAAACTCAGTGATCTTTATTGTTGTTGCAATAAGGTTGCTGTTGGGTTGCTGCCATTAACATGTCTGTCAAACTCAGTGATCTTTATTGTTGTTGCAATAAGGTTGCTGTTGGGTTGCTGCCATTAACATGTCTGTCAAACTCAGTGATCTTTATTGTTGTTGCAATAAGGTTGCTGTTGGGTTGCTGCCATTAACATGTCTGTCAAACTCAGTGACCTTTATTGTTGTTGTAATAAGGTTGCTGTTGGGTTGCTGCCATTAACATGTCTGTCAAACTCAGTGATCTTTATTGTTGTTGCAATAAGGTTGCTGTTGGGTTGCTGCCATTAACATGTCTGTCAAACTCAGTGATCTTTATTGTTGTTGCAATAAGGTTGCTGTTGGGTTGCTGCCATTAACATGTCTGTCAAACTCAGTGATCTTTATTGTTGTTGCAATAAGGTTGCTGTTGGGTTGCTGCCATTAACATGTCTGTCAAACTCAGTGATCTTTATTGTTGTTGCAATAAGGTTGCTGTTGGGTTGCTGCCATTAACATGTCTGTCAAACTCAGTGATCTTTATTGTTGTTGCAATAAGGTTGCTGTTGGGTTGCTGCCATTAACATGTCTGTCAAACTCAGTGATCTTTATTGTTGTTGCAATAAGGTTGCTGTTGGGTTGCTGCCATTAACATGTCTGTCAAACTCAGTGATCTTTATTGTTGTTGCAATAAGGTTGCTGTTGGGTTGCTGCCATTAACATGTCTGTCAAACTCAGTGATCTTTATTGTTGTTGCAATAAGGTTGCTGTTGGGTTGCTGCCATTAACATGTCTGTCAAACTCAGTGATCTTTATTGTTGTTGCAATAAGGTTGCTGTTGGGTTGCAGCCATTAACATGTCAGTCAAACTCAGTGATCTTTATTGTTGTTGCAATAAGGTTGCTGTTGGGTTGCTGCCATTAACATGTCTGTCAAACTCAGTGATCTTTATTGTTGTTGCAATAAGGTTGCTGTTGGGTTGCAGCCATTAACATGTCTGTCAAACTCAGTGATCTTTATTGTTGTTGCAATAAGGTTGCTGTTGGGTTGCTGCCATTAACATGTCTGTCAAACTCAGTGACCTTTATTGTTGTTGCAATAAGGTTGCTGTTGGGTTGCTGCCATTAACATGTCTGTCAAACTCAGTGATCTTTATTGTTGTTGCAATAAGGTTGCTGTTGGGTTGCAGCCATTAACATGTCTGTCAAACTCAGTGATCTTTATTGTTGTTGCAATAAGGTTGCTGTTGGGTTGCTGCCATTAACATGTCTGTCAAACTCAGTGATCTTTATTGTTGTTGCAATAAGGTTGCTGTTGGGTTGCTGCCATTAACATGTCTGTCAAACTCAGTGACCTTTATTGTTGTTGCAATAAGGTTGCTGTTGGGTTGCTGCCATTAACATGTCTGTCAAACTCAGTGATCTTTATTGTTGTTGCAATAAGGTTGCTGTTGGGTTGCTGCCATTAACATGTCTGTCAAACTCAGTGATCTTTATTGTTGTTGCAATAAGGTTGCTGTTGGGTTGCTGCCATTAACATGTCAGTCAAACTCAGTGATCTTTATTGTTGTTGCAATAAGGTTGCTGTTGGGTTGCTGCCATTAACATGTCTGTCAAACTCAGTGATGTTTATTGTTGTTGCAATAAGGTTGCTGTTGGGTTGCTGCCATTAACATGTCTGTCAAACTCAGTGATCTTTATTGTTGTTGCAATAAGGTTGCTGTTGGGTTGCTGCCATTAACATGTCTGTCAAACTCAGTGACCTTTATTGTTGTTGTAATAAGGTTGCTGTTGGGTTGCAGCCATTAACATGTCAGTCAAACTCAGTGATGTTTATTGTTGTTGCAATAAGGTTGCTGTTGGGTTGCTGCCATTAACATGTCTGTCAAACTCAGTGACCTTTATTGTTGTTGTAATAAGGTTGCTGTTGGGTTGCAGCCATTAACATGTCTGTCAAACTCAGTGACCTTTATTGTTGTTGTAATAAGGTTGCTGTTGGGTTGCAGCCATTAACATGTCAGTCAAACTCAGTGATGTTTATTGTTGTTGCAATAAGGTTGCTGTTGGGTTGCTGCCATTAACAAGTCTGTCAAACTCAATGATCTTTATTGTTGTTGCAATAAGGTTGCTGTTGGGTTGCTGCCATTAACATGTCTGTCAAACTCAGTGACCTTTATTGTTGTTGTAATAAGGTTGCTGTTGGGTTGCAGCCATTAACATGTCAGTCAAACTCAGTGATGTTTATTGTTGTTGCAATAAGGTTGCTGTTGGGTTGCTGCCATTAACATGTCTGTCAAACTCAGTGACCTTTATTGTTGTTGTAATAAGGTTGCTGTTGGGTTGCAGCCATTAACATGTCTGTCAAACTCAGTGACCTTTATTGTTGTTGTAATAAGGTTGCTGTTGGGTTGCAGCCATTAACATGTCAGTCAAACTCAGTGATGTTTATTGTTGTTGCAATAAGGTTGCTGTTGGGTTGCTGCCATTAACATGTCTGTCAAACTCAGTGACCTTTATTGTTGTTGTAATAAGGTTGCTGTTGGGTTGCAGCCATTAACATGTCAGTCAAACTCAGTGATGTTTATTGTTGTTGCAATAAGGTTGCTGTTGGGTTGCTGCCATTAACATGTCTGTCAAACTCAGTGACCTTTATTGTTGTTGTAATAAGGTTGCTGTTGGGTTGCAGCCATTAACATGTCTGTCAAACTCAGTGACCTTTATTGTTGTTGTAATAAGGTTGCTGTTGGGTTGCAGCCATTAACATGTCAGTCAAACTCAGTGATGTTTATTGTTGTTGCAATAAGGTTGCTGTTGGGTTGCTGCCATTAACATGTCTGTCAAACTCAGTGATGTTTATTGTTGTTGCAATAAGGTTGCTGTTGGGTTGCAGCCATTAACATGTCAGTCAAACTCAGTGATGTTTATTGTTGTTGCAATAAGGTTGCTGTTGGGTTGCTGCCATTAACAAGTCTGTCAAACTCAGTGATCTTTATTGTTGTTGTAATAAGGTTGCTGTTGGGTTGCAGCCATTAACATGTCTGTCAAACTCAGTGACCTTTATTGTTGTTGTAATAAGGTTGCTGTTGGGTTGCAGCCATTAACATGTCAGTCAAACTCAGTGATGTTTATTGTTGTTGCAATAAGGTTGCTGTTGGGTTGCTGCCATTAACATGTCTGTCAAACTCAGTGATGTTTATTGTTGTTGCAATAAGGTTGCTGTTGGGTTGCAGCCATTAACATGTCAGTCAAACTCAGTGATGTTTATTGTTGTTGCAATAAGGTTGCTGTTGGGTTGCTGCCATTAACATGTCTGTCAAACTCAGTGACCTTTATTGTTGTTGTAATAAGGTTGCTGTTGGGTTGCAGCCATTAACATGTCAGTCAAACTCAGTGATGTTTATTGTTGTTGCAATAAGGTTGCTGTTGGGTTGCAGCCATTAACATGTCTGTCAAACTCAGTGATCTTTATTGTTGTTGCAATAAGGTTGCTGTTGGGTTGCTGCCATTAACATGTCTGTCAAACTCAGTGACCTTTATTGTTGTTGTAATAAGGTTGCTGTTGGGTTGCAGCCATTAACATGTCAGTCAAACTCAGTGATGTTTATTGTTGTTGCAATAAGGTTGCTGTTGGGTTGCTGCCATTAACATGTCTGTCAAACTCAGTGACCTTTATTGTTGTTGTAATAAGGTTGCTGTTGGGTTGCAGCCATTAACATGTCAGTCAAACTCAGTGATGTTTATTGTTGTTGCAATAAGGTTGCTGTTGGGTTGCTGCCATTAACATGTCTGTCAAACTCAGTGACCTTTATTGTTGTTGTAATAAGGTTGCTGTTGGGTTGCTGCCATTAACATGTCAGTCAAACTCAGTGATCTTTATTGTTGTTGCAATAAGGTTGCTGTTGGGTTGCTGCCATTAACATGTCTGTCAAACTCAGTGACCTTTATTGTTGTTGTAATAAGGTTGCTGTTGGGTTGCAGCCATTAACATGTCTGTCAAACTCAGTGATGTTTATTGTTGTTGCAATAAGGTTGCTGTTGGGTTGCAGCCATTAACATGTCAGTCAAACTCAGTGATGTTTATTGTTGTTGCAATAAGGTTGCTGTTGGGTTGCTGCCATTAACATGTCTGTCAAACTCAGTGACCTTTATTGTTGTTGTAATAAGGTTGCTGTTGGGTTGCAGCCATTAACATGTCAGTCAAACTCAGTGATGTTTATTGTTGTTGCAATAAGGTTGCTGTTGGGTTGCAGCCATTAACATGTCTGTCAAACTCAGTGATCTTTATTGTTGTTGCAATAAGGTTGCTGTTGGGTTGCTGCCATTAACATGTCTGTCAAACTCAGTGACCTTTATTGTTGTTGTAATAAGGTTGCTGTTGGGTTGCAGCCATTAACATGTCAGTCAAACTCAGTGATGTTTATTGTTGTTGCAATAAGGTTGCTGTTGGGTTGCTGCCATTAACATGTCTGTCAAACTCAGTGACCTTTATTGTTGTTGTAATAAGGTTGCTGTTGGGTTGCAGCCATTAACATGTCAGTCAAACTCAGTGATGTTTATTGTTGTTGCAATAAGGTTGCTGTTGGGTTGCTGCCATTAACATGTCTGTCAAACTCAGTGACCTTTATTGTTGTTGTAATAAGGTTGCTGTTGGGTTGCAGCCATTAACATGTCTGTCAAACTCAGTGATCTTTATTGTTGTTGCAATAAGGTTGCTGTTGGGTTGCTGCCATTAACATGTCTGTCAAACTCAGTGACCTTTATTGTTGTTGTAATAAGGTTGCTGTTGGGTTGCAGCCATTAACATGTCAGTCAAACTCAGTGATGTTTATTGTTGTTGCAATAAGGTTGCTGTTGGGTTGCTGCCATTAACATGTCTGTCAAACTCAGTGACCTTTATTGTTGTTGTAATAAGGTTGCTGTTGGGTTGCAGCCATTAACATGTCAGTCAAACTCAGTGATGTTTATTGTTGTTGCAATAAGGTTGCTGTTGGGTTGCTGCCATTAACATGTCTGTCAAACTCAGTGACCTTTATTGTTGTTGTAATAAGGTTGCTGTTGGGTTGCTGCCATTAACATGTCTGTCAAACTCAGTGACCTATATTGTTGTTGCAATAAGGTTGCTGTTGGGTTGCTGCCATTAACATGTCTGTCAAACTCAGTGACCTTTATTGTTGTTGTAATAAGGTTGCTGTTGGGTTGCTGCCATTAACATGTCAGTCAAACTCAGTGATCTTTATTGTTGTTGTAATAAGGTTGCTGTTGGGTTGCAGCCATTAACATGTCAGTCAAACTCAGTGATGTTTATTGTTGTTGCAATAAGGTTGCTGTTGGGTTGCTGCCATTAACATGTCTGTCAAACTCAGTGACCTTTATTGTTGTTGTAATAAGGTTGCTGTTGGGTTGCTGCCATTAACATGTCTGTCAAACTCAGTGACCTATATTGTTGTTGCAATAAGGTTGCTGTTGGGTTGCTGCCATTAACATGTCTGTCAAACTCAGTGACCTTTATTGTTGTTGTAATAAGGTTGCTGTTGGGTTGCTGCCATTAACATGTCAGTCAAACTCAGTGATCTTTATTGTTGTTGCAATAAGGTTGCTGTTGGGTTGCTGCCATTAACAAGTCTGTCAAACTCAATGATCTTTATAGTCGTTGCAATAAGGTTGCTGTTGGGTTGCTGCCATTAACATGTCAGTCAAACTCAGTGACCTTTATTGTTGTTGCAATAAGGTTGCTGTTGGGTTGCTGCCATTAACAAGTCTGTCAAACTCAATGATCTTTATAGTCGTTGCAATAAGGTTGCTGTTGGGTTGCTGCCATTAACATGTCAGTCAAACTCAGTGACCTATATTGTTGTTGCAATAAGGTTGCTGTTGGGTTGCTGCCATTAACAAGTCTGTCAAACTCAGTGACCTTTATTGTTGTTGTAATAAGGTTGCTGTTGGGTTGCTGCCATTAACATGTCAGTCAAACTCAGTGACCTATATTGTTGTTGCAATAAGGTTGCTGTTGGGTTGCTGCCATTAACAAGTCTGTCAAACTCAGTGACCTTTATTGTTGTTGCAATAAGGTTGCTGTTGGGTTGCTGCCATTAACATGTCAGTCAAACTCAGTGACCTATATTGTTGTTGCAATAAGGTTGCTGTTGGGTTGCTGCCATTAACATGTCTGTCAAACTCAGTGACCTTTATTGTTGTTGTAATAAGGTTGCTGTTGGGTTGCTGCCATTAACATGTCAGTCAAACTCAGTGATCTTTATTGTTGTTGCAATAAGGTTGCTGTTGGGTTGCTGCCATTAACAAGTCTGTCAAACTCAATGATCTTTATAGTCGTTGCAATAAGGTTGCTGTTGGGTTGCTGCCATTAACATGTCAGTCAAACTCAGTGACCTTTATTGTTGTTGCAATAAGGTTGCTGTTGGGTTGCTGCCATTAACAAGTCTGTCAAACTCAATGATCTTTATAGTCGTTGCAATAAGGTTGCTGTTGGGTTGCTGCCATTAACATGTCAGTCAAACTCAGTGACCTATATTGTTGTTGCAATAAGGTTGCTGTTGGGTTGCTGCCATTAACAAGTCTGTCAAACTCAGTGACCTTTATTGTTGTTGTAATAAGGTTGCTGTTGGGTTGCTGCCATTAACATGTCAGTCAAACTCAGTGACCTATATTGTTGTTGCAATAAGGTTGCTGTTGGGTTGCTGCCATTAACAAGTCTGTCAAACTCAGTGACCTTTATTGTTGTTGCAATAAGGTTGCTGTTGGGTTGCTGCCATTAACAAGTCTGTCAAACTCAATGATCTTTATAGTCGTTGCAATAAGGTTGCTGTTGGGTTGCTGCCATTAACATGTCTGTCAAACTCAGTGATCTTTATAGTCGTTGCAATAAGGTTGATATTGGTTTGCTGATGTCAGAGGTAAAATAACTGTGAATGGAGTGTACACATGGTTACATATCAAGCTATATATTTCCAGTATAAGCTGAGCTCTCATTGTACGGAAATCCTATACAATGCGAGATCAGCTTATACTGGAAATGTATAGCTTGATATGTAGCCGTGTGTACATACATTTTGACATGCATATTGATAATTGCTTTAAAGTTCAAGGTAACTTAGGTTACCCACTTACCCATAAGATATGTTATAATAATTCCTTCAATTTTCCAGTTTTGATTATATATTTTTAATAATTAATAATTAGTCATGAACTTAGAAAGATAAAAGGTTGCAAATAACCATTGAATGCAAATTAATGGCTTAACAGCACTCGTAGCATGACCACCATAGAAACCGGTTTTGACTATGGAAGAATAGACAAAATGACATTGTAGATAGATTTCTAACATTAAGCATGGCGATGTGTCATTTTGTCTATTCTTCCGACGACCAAACCCGTTTCTATGGTGGTCCTGCTACGCGTGAGATGTGTTTGGTAATGTATGGAAAAGAAAAGGCCTGTGTCCAGCAGAGCTGATCCCACCATGGCTGTATTTTGTTAAATGTGCAAAACACCATGATATTTCATTTTTTTTTGTTTTATATTTTTCTATAAGTACACCTCTGCCCAACCCTTCAGGGAAAACAGGGCGTGATGTTATGTTATGTTATGTTAGCATGATATTTTTAGTTTAAATCACTACTAAGCATTTTAGTAGTCTCAAAGATTTCTCCTAAGTGTGTCTCAGGCCCATATTACAGAACGTAACGCAATACTTAAAACTACTATTAAGCCATTTGATTGGTTGAAACTAGAAAGTAATGTGTGTAAAAACCTCACTCAAGACAAGTGTCTTGAGTGAGGTTCTGTAATACGTAAGTACGGCCTAAGTATGTTTTACTTTAATTTTTTCTATCTCCAGCCATCCATCAATCATTTATTGTTTTGTATTTTATTATCATTTTTTTAAATCAAATAGGTAAACTATGTATGCGCTGTGCACACCTTTAAGTGGCAACTGCACCGTAGAACCTATAAACAGTAAATATATAAATAAATATATGAATATGAGTAAGATAAAGCTTTCTTTAGATGTTTTTGTGGACTAGGTATTGGAGTGCCATAGTAAATAAATAAATAACTTTGTTTCTAGGACCGCAGGCGGGGTGGTGCGTGGTGTGGACCGTGGTGAGGTGATAGCACCTCCACTGCTATGGGTGAAGGCACTCGATATGGTGATGGACCGCCTCGTGGTGGCAGGAGTTGACTTCTCCACCATCGAGGCAGTTTCAGGGGCTGGGCAGGTAATTATTGTAGTTTTGTTTCTTGCCCCAAAAACAGGTGTATAAAAACCCTGAAACAAATCATTGCCAAAGCATCTGTAGTATTGCTGAGATTTTGTCATAAGAATTGGAGTAGTACGTTTCCCAAACGGTTAGCAAGAGGTGTACCTTAATACACCCGCACTTCGCACGTTATGTTTAAGTCCCATGTAGTAGGGGGCGAGTCCATAGAAAAAACAAAAAAAAAAAATTCTAATGGTTTTACATGCCAAGGGTAAAGTGAAAAACGAATGCAATTAAGATATCATCATGTTTTAGCTGAAGGAGTGAAAAAGTTCAATAAAACCTTTTTTTTGTCTTAGTAAACTTAACGTAAACTTAACGTCACAAAAAAGGCGTCAGTTATTTGTGACGTTATCACAAATAATTGACGACGTTTTACATAGTATTTTTTTCTTCCAGCAACATGGCTCTGTGTGGTGGTCGAAGGATGCAGAGACAAAGCTCGGCAAGCTGTCACCAGACGAGTTCCTCCACACGCAGCTGGCGACGGCGTTCGTGACTGATTCTCCTGTGTGGATGGACTCCAGCACCACCGTAGACTGCAAGGCACTTGAAGAAGCTGTGGGAGCTGAGGTAAGTCAAGAGAAGAGAATCTTCTTCCAGTTTCGGTTGACTGTATGCGATTTAGCATCTCAAATATCAGGTTGTGGTTAGTAAAAGCTCTATGCTACCAAGACGGTAAAAAAATCATCCAGTATAAGTCCGCCGGCCTAAGACTGTGCATAGACAAAAAATACCACCTTTTTGGGAGTCCGTATCGATTCGTAAGTCACAATCAGTTGCTTCCTGAATTTCTGATTGTTTAGTAGCAGAATGTAATGTGTCATTTAATAGTAATAAAATCTAAATAAAGACGACAAAGTTAGGTGAGGAAGAATTATTGACCACAAGCCCGGTGCCCGGGGATGTCCCGTCGGCAAAAGTAACGAACTTGCATACAAATATTCATCCCCTATTTAACCCCTTTAGGGGATGAATTCTCAAAAATCCTTCCTTTGTGCTCATCTTCCATAAATAAAGAACTGTTGTACAAAATTTCATGCTTCTAGAGCCAGCGGTTTAGGCTGTACTTTCGTCTGTCAGTGAATTTAACATTTTTCTTTTCTTCCAGGAACTATCAAAGATCACAGGCTCCCGCGCATACGAGCGTTTCACCGGTCCCCAAATCCGCAAGATGTTCCGTTCCCGTCCGCGCGTGTACCAGGCGGCCAGCAGGATATCGCTGGTATCTTCCTTCGCCTGTTCACTGCTGGTCGGCAGGATAGCGCCCATAGACCTGTCTGATGGCTCTGGCATGAACCTGTTGGATATCAGGACCATGCAGTGGGATGATAAGTGTTTGCAGGTGAGGTTGGAGAGAGAATAGCTGTTACTGACATTGTGGTTTGTGGCCCAGTGGTAATGACCCTGACTTACGAGTACTGTAGGTCGTGGGTTCGAACCCAGGCAGGCGCTTTACTTTGTGTAAATAATTTCATCACTACATCGAAAAAAAATCGGCATAATTATATCCTAGAACCAAAAATCCGAAGACATGTGACATCTACCATCCCGCATTGGGCCCGCGTGGTAGATTATAGCCCACTCCGTCTGGAATAGAGAAGGCCTGTGTTTCAGCAAAGGGCTGATTATGCAAAAAATAAGTAACTAAAAAAAGCTTATTGAAACCGTTTAAGAAGATACAATGCTGGATTGTATAACCCAAATGCAACCTTGAAATCTTCTTTAAAAAAGGTGTCCATCGCAAGATAATAATTAGTATGTCAAAAATATTGTTTTGCAAATCACTATTTATTTCTGATATCTGTTTTTTCCATCTCCTTGCTGGTCTATATTTTCTTCATGTATGATTCCCCAGGCATGTTTTTGTTTTGTTATAAAGTATCACAATTGGTGATACTTTATTCATATGACAATCTAGCCCATTAGCTAATAAGAAATTTTAATACAACGTGTTCCTTTTGGTATCCACTCTAGGGGGTCATTGTACGCATCATTATGAACAACTTTTACTATGGGACCAAATCCGAAATTGCGAAAAAAAATAATCAGGTGTTCCCAACATTTCGACGAGTTATGCAAACAAGTGTAGGGAACAGCTGACTTTTTTTTTCGCGATTTCAGGTTTGGTCCCATAGTAAAAGTTGTTCATAATGATATGTACAATGACCCCTAGAGTTATGGGATAACAAAAGGAACATGTTGTCATAAACTGCTAAGTAATTATAAACGTGCCCAGGCATGTGGCGACGAGTCGCTACCAACAAAGCTGGGCACGCCAGTTCCCAGCGCTACAGTGGCGGGCCCCATCTGTTCTTACTTCGTGGGAAGGTACGGGTTCAAGCCAGAGTGCCGAGTTATCGCCTTCACTGGGGACAACTGCTCAGCACTTGCAGGTAGGCCATTACTGTATAAAATGTTATTATGTGCTGTTTGATATAATAGCTATGCCTTATATGCTGTTTTGCCTTGTTCTGTCATCTTCCTGCCCTCACTTTAGTTTATTTAGGTTCGGCATAGCATATTTTTATACAGTACGCTACTGCTACTGCCAATGCCCTTGAAATAAACCCAAATGTCTTTTACGGCACCGAAGGCTTATTCAACTATTCTGAAAAGGCCTCGGATTTCTATATAGGTACCTAAGGTCAAATTATTTGCGCGGAACTATTCAAAAGAATAGTTTCTCAGATTCATAACAAATAACACACAAGTGCTAAGTAAATGTTATACTATAATAATGTAACATGTTCTGATAACAAATCAGAGACGTCGGCGTCGTTATCAGCACTTACTTTAACCGTGAAAAGACGCTCTTATCTATAACTATGATTTAATGTACAGTTTATCCTACGTGTAAGATATGTGTTATCTCGATGGATTGTTTACTGTTATACTGTCGAGAAATTATGCTTTATATCAGTTTGATTGTGGGTTGTTTGTTTAAGATTAATTTATGACTGTGTTTAAATGTGGTTGGTTAAGTTTTAATAACTAACGTGAATTATGATAATTAAAAAAAAAGAAACGGATCTAACAAGAACAACACTATAGTTTTGTTTGACAGCGATTAGTATCTTGTTTCAGTCATTAATTAATACTAGACATCATTTCTAACTAGACTCACTGTGAATGATGCTTTTCTTGTAAGATTATTAAGACGACAAATACTACTAACCCTTCGTATGACCGAACGTAGATCTACGCAAAACAAAAACATTATCACTTTGAGAAACAGCAAACTGATGACAATAACAACATCTCAGGTCTCCGCCTCCGCTCCGGCTGGGTGGGCCTGTCCCTGGGCACCAGCGACACACTGCTCCTCGGCCTGCAGGGCCCCGCGGCCCCTCCTGCGGGCCACGTGCTCGTGGGCCCCACACCCGACGCGCCCTACATGGCGCTGCTGTGCTTCGCCAACGGATCCCTCACGAGACAGAACCACCGCGACAGACTAGCGGCGAAGAGCTGGGACGTCTTCAATGATCTGCTCACGGCCACTGTTAGAGGGAACATGGGCTATATGGGTGAGTTATAAGATGAACAACGCAGATTATTTTTCTTGCAAAAAACTTCCATTAAAAAAAAACTAATAAGTAACAAAAACTTTGGCTTATAATTGCATCAAACGACAAACATGTTTGTCGATATCCCTTTTCACTCAAACAGTACCCCGTCCGACACATCACTAAATACATCCGCCTTTCCAACACATCACAATACAACACTACACTATACAATACAATACAATACAACACCACTACACAACAAAACACCGTACAACAATGCACAACACAACACAACACATGCAGTGACACTATACAGATGGTTTTCTCCTTGATTAGTTTATTTTGTTTTTGCTTAAAATGTTTGTTTTTAGTTTTTATTTTTATTTTTCTGTCTACAGTTCCTGAAACATAAAACTCTGAACTCATAATTGTCTACCTTGTGGCAACTTGAGAGCCCTGACACCCATAACACAAGTTTAATCTTAGCTTGGGTGTCGGAGGTTTTAACTCTGTATAAACCTACAATTTATAGGATACATATGGAATGTATACTAAATGGTACATGTAAATTGTAAAACTGGAAATAAAGATTTTTATTATTTATTATTATGTTCATCTCTTGGTGACTTCCATGCCTTAGGGCGTGTCCTAACCAAAATGATAGTCGCGTTAATTTTGTTCCCCGTGTCTTAACCAAAGCGATCGGTCGCGCGACTACGCGCGATCGTCGCGTTCATATGGTACTAATTTGTTCAGAAGGCGCCCTCTGTCTGCGCGACAACATCTATTTTGTTCGAACAAAATAAATGCGACGACCGCGCAGTCGCGGGACCGATCGCATTGTTTGCTTTTTGATGATAATTTCGTAGATATTTTGTTGCCAACAAGATTATTCTAGCCATTTCTTCATTTAGTCAGAAAACCGTTCTAGACTGAATAAGTTCAACTATTTCCCCTAGGTATCTACTACGACACAGCAGAGATAGTCCCTCGCGCGGCAGTGGGTCGATGGGTGTACGACGCTCAGGGGCGCGCGGCCGAACGGCCCGCGCCGCAGTTCGAGGTGCGCGCGTTGCTGGAGGGGCAGGCGCTGGCCAGGCGGGCGCACGCTGAGGATATGGGCTTCACACTTGGTGGGTCTACCTACGTATCTTTAGGAAACTTTTGAATTGTCAAGGAGTTGGTCAGACGGGAAGATGAAGCTAGTTACCCATTCCAAAGCACCTAAAGGAACTTGTTTAGGGGAAGTTGTCAACTGTTTTCTTCAAAGACTTTGGGAGACGTGAACACAGCTATTTCCTCCATATGTTACAGATTTGCTGCCTGAGTATGAATTTAAAATACATGTAGTACTGTTGGAAGGGTGTATCGTTGAAGAGATAATAATTATGAGAAAATGGAAAAACACTTTAGTGATGTTTTACCATGATCCCTTCAGAGCATGTCAGTCACCCGGCTGATAGTAAGATTTTTCAACATCTGATTCTAAAATTTCTATTTTGATTTTTTCACACAATCTTAGAACCGACTAATTTGTTAAGCCCAGAATAAGAAGGCAAAGGATGCAAAGTTGGATATCTGATCCGGTATTGTATCTTCCCATTTTTTTTTTTTTGCTACAATGTAACTCACGTTTCAGACAAGTCGTCCCGGCTGATAGCGACGGGCGGTGCTTCAGTGAACAAGGAGCTGTTGCAGATATTTGCGGACGTTTTCGACACACCGGTATACGTTCAGGTAAACTACTTCACTTATACATTTCTATTTGTGATTTATATGGTAAACATAATAATAAAGAGTAACCCAGTTTTGAGCCATTTGGGGTCGAAACGCTCGGGTCATGGGGCCCGAGTGCGCGTCTCCTTTTTAAGGAAATTTCTCGCCGACTGGTCGACACTTCACGTGACTTGGCTGGCTCGTTCTTTGGCCAAAGAATTATTGCCATTCAATGTGGCAATGCTGCCAGTCTTCTGGGAACGTTTCTGGATGACAGCGGTGTGGAACTGTGGACGAGTACTTCGACGCCTAAGTGTCGTTTTGTTCTCGTATTTATTTGTATAGTTAGTCATTTAATTTAGTACCTTGTGGCGGCATATCTACATCGCCACATGCGAACGCGTCACACAAAATCCTGCATCGCGCAATCAGAGTTTACCGCGCGACTAGCATTTATACAACATCCCGACATCAACCGTCGGGCAGTAGCCCACCAGACACAACACCCGTCTGGTCGGAGGATCCTCCCTTTTCTATGGAGGATGAGTGAACTTTACATCTTGTTCCTCATGCCTCTATAATACTATCTATCAATCTAAATATGAATTGATAATGGTGTAGGCTTGATAGAATTTAAAAAAAAATTTTTTTACAGGATCAACACGCTAACGCTGCGTTACTAGGTGCCGCGATCCGCGCCGCTGAAGTTTGGAGCGCTGAAACTGGTACCACACTGCCAGGTTAGTCGTTTATTGTATCTACTTTTTACCTGTTTTAATTTTAGTTATTATAGATAGCAATCAAGTCCTCTTTATGGACTGGGCTGCTACAGTGTAGACTGTATTGGCTATTCCCCCAAATACTACCTCAAAGCTGTGCCAACATTGCTCAAAACTTCTACTAAAGATAATGGGCAAATGTGGTCAACGTGGGGGTAAACGAGACCTGTCACTGATGCCTATTAAATACTAGCGACCCGCCCTGGATTTTCACAGGATCACCCGCTGGGCCAATCTGAAGATTGCCTGATAATTTCAATCAAAATCGCTCCAGCCGTTTTGGAGTTCATAGGCAACATACATATGTACACATATCGATTTTTATAGATATAGATAGATTAATACACTGCCATATATTATAGCTAGGTAGCTCTTACTCTTAAACTTATATCACTTGTAACTGACTTCATCGGGCATAACGCTTTTTCCTTACGTGAGGATTTCTACCAGTTTACTCCTACCGCAAGCCGCGTTAAAGAACTTCTAATTGGATTTGTCGCGACACCATGGAGGATTAGTAGTGGACATTTGGACCAAGCTCCATACATTTTTGCCCAATGTCCTTTTGTGACTTTTTTATAACCAGGCCTTTATATTATGCTTTGCTATTTCCAGGATCAGAACTAAAGGTGTCTCCAGTAGCAACTCCGTACCCTGACCACGACAAGATCTACACGCCGATGCTAGCTCGCTACAGACAGATCATTGAAACCATTCCCAAACTAGGCTAATGCGCTAACTCAGTCACACTTAACTTTAATAGTAACGACATATCACATTTTATACATATGCAATTAACTGTTAAATCAACTTGGTGCTAATTAGTGCCTGTGTCTTTATCCTGCCTTTTATGACTTGTATGTAGCTAAATAGCAGCTATGAACATGTATTTGCATTTTATCGAAGTCATATTTTTGGAAAGTGTAATCGTTTTCACACAGTGACACTTCCATACCTCAAGGCAAACTTTTACCGATGTTAGATTTTGGAAACGTGATATTTTTTACACAGGGAAATTCAATGCCAATTGACTTGCTAGCTGAAGACTGGAGACCGGTCTCATATTTCCAAAATCAAATGACAATTTGCTCTGTATAATTTATTGTTATTCGGCGAATCTTAATTTGTATTTAGGCTAGACAATGTTCTTATCATATCTACCACTGTGGCAAACAAGCTTATTAGAAGGGACACAGTACCGGTACTTCCCTTAACTTTTTACAATGACGTAATTTTTTAATTGCTATTAAAACTCCAGTGAATTAGCATTTAGCTTTTAATGTGGTACTAGTGTCAAGTTTGCTTTTGAGCTAAATTCGAGCACGTTATGCTTAATTCTCATTTGTAAGTAAGTAGTACATTCCATTTTATTCATATACAGCATTTATTACTTGTTATAAGAGTTTATTGTTGAATTTTGTTATTGAGTCGTTCAGAATCTGATGGCATGTGATCATAGTTTTAAGTGATGTATTTTAAAGACATTTTATTTACATTTTTACTTGACTATTTCATGGTGCTTTACTGTGCAATATACAATTTTATACATTCCATCAATAGTTTATTTTAATTTTATTTGAAAGCATAATAAATGAATAATGTTTTTATAGACAGATTTTAAACAAAATCATTAAAACTTTTGTTTTATGGATGGGCAATGTGTAATAATAATCAATTACTTAAATGATCTGCTTAAAATAAATAATTGCAATTAACTGTTTAAAAAAGATGGTTGGAGAGCTTTTTGTTATATACATATTGTACTTTTTGTTATTTTTTATACATTTTTATAATAAATGTTTGCTAGAAATGTACTTGTTTTAATAGTTATACTTTTTAATTACAATAAACAAATTCAGATGTCGAGAGTACAAATTAAGCAATAAGAAGACGGCACTGTATGTCATAGATATTTATTTCATTAATTGGCATACATTTGACTATTTCAAGACTGATAAACTCTCCTATAATGATTATCATTATCACTAAACAAGAAAACATTTGAAAGTGTCTTGAACGTGTACTTTAAGACACATACACCACTGTATTGAATCCAAACAAAAGTGAAAGAAAAAATGCATCTACTTCTTGCGTCCACCGCGCTCCTTGACTTGTAGGTGTAACACGGCGCCGGGTGGCACATTGTAATACGCCAAAGTGTTCGTATCCTTGAAGAATAGACCCTGGAACACACGATCAGTGGGTTAGTTTGAGTAGCCTCAACTCATAAACAAAGGTTAGTCTATGGATTTTGTGAGTAGGTAAAGGGAAGCATCCAGCAAAAAGTAAGTGCTACGGTGATTTAGCAATAACCTGTCCTGAACACCGGCAGACACTTTATCACCTTCAAATCAACCAAAAGACATCCCTTTTGATCCTTCAATTAAAAAAGGGGTATCACAAAAGCCATACTTAGCTATTTTTGCCATAAAACAGCAATTGACAATATTGCTGTCATCCAATGACACCCGAGACATTTAGGGCTCATTTCACCAATGAAACTGAACGCGATCAGCACATAAATCACGTTTAAGGGCTGTCAGTGTTATTATTTTCTTTAGAATAATGACACTGACAGCTCTTAAACGTAGTTTAGATGTGCTGATCGCGTTCAGTTTCATTGGCGAAATCCGCTCTTAGTCGCTAAAACCCATTGCCCATGCCCATGTTGTTGCATGTAGGCGGTGGTAAACATTTCCCATAGCATATTTGCCTACAGTATAGTCGTCCTCGTAATTGCGAAGTTTGAATATATTGTACTTGCACTTCGTACGACTTTATGGTTTATTTCTTCTTTAAGACCAATGTCAGTCTGACAGCTGTTAGATAGTTTCCACTTTAGTGAATTTCAATTTACTGGGAGTTTATTACCGTAAGTGAATAAGCAATTACTAGGTTGGCTGTACCTACTACCTACTACATAATGCACATTTACCTCGTAATGCAGCTTCTGCTTGGCAGTGGGCATGTTGGTGGACCGCTGGAGCATGTTCTTGAGCTCGCCCACCGTCGTGGCCAGCGGCACGCTCAGCGGCAGCGCGCGCCCGTCCAGGCGCCACTCCGCGCGCTCCGGGAGGGATGGCAGGCCCACCTGGGAAGTACGAATACAAATCATTTATTTGCGTATAATGTGGGTACACAGATAAGATGGAAATTTTATAAATAGTTCCCGATACCTTTAAGGTAAGGTAAGGTTGCTTAAAGTTAAGTACTGATTACCATTTGCATACATTTTTTGACATTTAAATGTCTCTTTAACTTTAAGCAATGTTTATAAATTATCACTGTAATGGTTAAAACCCATATGAACATTCGTTTGAGTACCTATTTGTGATATTATTTATTTATGTCACAGTTTTAAAAATTCTAAACTTTTAAAATGGTACTCAAACTACAACTCTCTAACTGTCAAGTTTGATTGGGGTTGTCCATGCAATGTGTCAGGTTTAAGATTTAGAGTGAGTTGCACCAACTAACTTTAACGATAACCAATGCCTTTTCAGCTGTCAAATCTCCGGTTATGCAAAATACGCTTTGCACCATTTTAACAATTGTTAAAATGACGTCACAAATAACGATAACATTAACCGCTCAAATTCGGGCGGTTAAGGGCTATAGTTACGGTTTGTGTCATAATTTGTTTGGAGTGTGGCATTGAATTCCTTTTCAATGTTACAAAACCTATATCCACTACTTACAAATACCACACGAGTGTCCTTCCAATTATGTAAAACTATAATCTATCCACATTCTGATGTTTACATGATTAGTTTATGTTCTTTTTGTTTTGTGCTAGTTCCATTTTTTTGCACATCAAAAATGTATTTTTCTGCAAGAATTTGTAATCTAGTAACTTCTACCGTGCTAACATGAACACTTCTTTGTATGAAAATAATGTCAGTTATCTTATTAATAAACTACCTATCTACTAATTTATACAACAGAATGTGGATAAGTAGATTATAATTTTACATAATTGGAAGTTCACTCTTGTGGTACTTTTAAGTAGTGGATATAGGTATTATAAAACATAGGTACTTACCTATTTAAGTAATACAAAACATACCATCAAGTCTTGTTTCCCCGAAGGGTAGGTAATAGTAACATTAAATTCGCGTAAGTCTGCTGTGTAAGACCTAATGTAATATTTTATTACGTAGGAAGAAGGAGGAACCGAAGAAATAAGTACCAAATATTTTAAAAACTATGAAAGCTATCGCTTGGTACCTACTCACTTTGTATAGTTGTGCAGCAATGGAGATAGTTTTTTTGGCGATTAGGCCCACCGATAATTGTTGCGTCTATTAATAAAACGCATGTTGATTTGATCTTCTTCAGTGTATTATCTGTCATTTGATCTCTAGATTAAACTGGTAGTAATAAATTATACTTCTCTAACGGGATACTGAGAATTACGAACATAACCTAAAAATTCACTAAAGAGCTACCATTGTTTAGTGAATAGGTTGGTCTCATCGGTATTACAATGAAAATAGTGCATTGTTTAGAAATAAATAGTAAGAATAGGATAGAGTATTTTGAACGGTTCATAAAATCAAAAAGCACATAATTATGTTATAAAGTATTTTTATTACTGTAGGTAAGTAAGTATATCAATTTCAACGTCAGACGACTTAGACGTAGATAGTATTTTATCTAAAAAAGATGCAGGTCGCTCCACCTCTCATCTTGATATCGTGTCCAACATAAAAATACTGAAATACCGCACACTCAACATTACATGTGCACAACAGCCAACAGTACCAACGTCTGCCCACCAAACAGTTGCAACAGTACCCAGCAAGAGCAGCTCTAGTGTTAGAAATTGTTGTTCTAGGTACTTAAATAATGCACTTAAAATAATAGAAAGATTTTCGTTAGAAAATAAACGTATTCTAACTAGTATTATTATTGTTCTCTTTGGTGTGCTGGAATCCTCTGCAAAATGATCTTCTTTTCCGCAAAGTCAACAGGCACAGTAGGTACCTAAGCGTTGGTTGAGCAGATCGACATGGAATGTAAAAATATTCCTGTATCCAAATCTCCATTATGAATAAACAGTTTCAATACGTTCTTGTATCATCAATACGCACTGTCCTCAAACTGCATCTAAAAGGTTTGACTGAAACACGCGAAAAATCCATGCGTCCGCAAGTTACTGCACATCTGCAGCAGTCTCAGACAATGTCTTCGCACATTGCGGTGAAATCTTACTGAACAATTAACACAAATGCTGTACCATCTTGAAGATTCCATTCCTTTAATTACACACAGGAAAACAGAATTTATATCAGTTTTATGCAATTCGAATGAAACGGAAAAAATAAAATGATTGAAGTGACAAGTGTTGCTGTCACTTGACACTTGTCTTTCTGACATTGTCAGATAGTGATGCGGCTGGATATTATTTAACTCGTTACTTGTGTAAATAAATTATAGGCTCGAGTCCATTTTCTCTCGAAGTGCCACTCGATGTAGTTGTATTTAAATAAATATCACCAACATTGCCACACTAGTTAACTTCCTTTTACCTTTTAAAGGGCCTATAATTCAATACGTAGGTAGACAATAAACCATGGAATAGATGTACATATTTCGTGTAATAAACCGTCAAATGACTGTGATGTACAGAGTTTTAATAAGAGTGAAAATACATGTTCTATGGGTTAGTGCTGTGTGTTGATACGATATAGACATTGATTATTACATTGGCAGTGGAGCGTGAGTAGGAGAAAACGCTCTTTACAAAGTCGAACAAAGCCGATCTTAGCAGTGTCACTGACTTAAACACCAATGTGCCAATATTGAACGGTTGCTGTATTTTGGATCTTGCTATGATTCTTTTCTTTTTTTTTGTGTGCGTTTCAAACGTACGAAGATGTTGGGAACCTCCCTCTAGTAACTATACCTACCGTAGATTAAACTTGAATTGAGTTTTCGAATTACATAATCGGGACAATCGAGTGCCTGACCGTTTATGAGACATCACTAGAGTCAAACTGACAAGCAACCAAAAACTACGATCCGTTTCAAGTTGATTTTTAAACCACTTTACGCGAGAGTAAGCAAACTTAAAAATGGGACTAACCATAGGAGGAACTGATGCAGCGTCAATGGTACATTTTTTTATTTAAGATTCCGGTTAGACTTTATAATAAAATTGACCATGTTAAATGATATATTAGTTAATTTGTATACGTATGATACTATTAATAGACGTTACAGTACAGGAGTGGCTGTATTGTAAAGTTTATTAATCACCAAAAAAAAACTATCTCTTTTCTATTATATTTTCACTTAACTTTGCTTACATAAAAAAGAAATTGCAACTGAATAATTTTGTAATCATACACCACGCGTATAATGAATAATCCCACAAAAAACAAATTTGAACTTTGAAAGTATGATGACAGCAAGCTTGGTGTTGCCCTTGTCAAAAAAATTACCCACATACATTTTGGGGAAATAAGACGTCTTGTCACTTGTCACCCTTATAACTTTAACGTTTACATTTTACATGATGGTGCAACAGTAGTTAGTCACATTCTATGGTCATTGTTAATGTTACTGTTAAAATTAACTTTGACGGAAACTATAACGCTGCACTTGATGCAACCCACTCTTATTGTAAGTTCATGTCGCAACTCATCAATCTGAATAAACTGTTCTCTTTCTTTTCGAAGATCCTAAACCACAATCGACTTAGTAGGTCATAGCTTAAGTGGTTTTTGAAGTAGATCCCTGATCTATTTATAAAACCGACAGGTGACAGGCGACAATTCTTCAACTTTACGATTTTTTAAAGTTAAAGTGCTTTAATAAACAGGACCTATCGTGAAGGTATGTCAATTTTGTAATTTTTTTTACAAATAAAGGGTGTAAGGTGTAGCTTACCTGTAGCGGTACGAGTCCAGGATGCCTGGCTATCCAGGAGTGTTCAGGTTCAAGCGCATCCTCTGTGCGCGCGCGCTTGGTGGCGGGACCGTCGTCCTCTTCTATTGCCACTGCGCCGAATGGGAACCCGGCTGCCGTCACTGCACCTGAAATTACGAATTTATGTCGTTATTGCCTTTTAAACTATGCATGTTATAAATTAAAGTCGTTTTTAATGTCTATCCGTGTGACCGCGTTCATCTAAACTACGCAACGGTTTTTACCATAATTTAGAGAATTTATACTGGAAGGTTTATGTGTATTATACGTTAATATTAAACTTAATGAAATCTCGATGTTTTGAAAACCAAAGTTTGAAAGTCCGTGCGAAGCAGGGGCGGGGCGCTAGTTTTTATGTTGGTTCGCCAAACTGTGCAGGGAAGAAAGGATTCTAAAAGGTGATACTTTGAGAGTAAATGTTTATCGGTCAACTTAATTGTTAAACTACTGTCTATAAGATAACGCCGTTGGCTGAATGTGGATATAATAAGATTGAATAAAAAAGAGATACTTCTATATTGCAGTTCACACGACATATCACATAACACACCACTACACAAGAAGATAAAAATAATAGCTTGTAAAAAAAATCAGGTCAGCAACCAATTGTACACCAAAACCAATATCCAAGCTTGTGCAAGAGTGCTGTCTTGTTTTTTTTTTGTCAGCCTGTGCTGTCCCACTGCTGGATAAAGGCCGCCTACCTATCTCTTATCTATTATGTTACGAAAATAAAACAAATACAGACCCACAGCACCAACAGCAGTCACTGCTCCAACTGGCGTCGGTATCAACGGCGGTCGTGGAGCCATCGGTGGCAACACCATCAGCGACGGCAGCGGCTGCAGTAGCACGGGCTGCGGCGCCGGGGGCGCGGGGGGCGCGGGCGCGGGCGGCGGGGGGCGCGGCGGGGGCGCGGGCGCCACGCGGGGCGGCGGCGCGCGCGCGACGCCCGGCGCGCCTACCGGCTTCGGACCGATCTTCTCCTTTTCTTCATCGGGAAGTAGACCTTTGACCTGTTATTGGATTGGAGATTTATGATGAAACACAGAAAAACTTGGACATGAAAACTAATTTCAACCATTTGCTGGAATCTGTGTTTTCTGGTGAGTATAACTGGAATTAATTAAGGACTGAATGCGTGTAGCACTAAACGTACTTAGTGATGCAAGTGGGCCTAAGTCATGATAAGTAATTGCACGTGCTGATCATGCATGCTTGTCAAGACGTTACATTAATAGGCACTGTTACAAAAAAAATATCCAACTTGTTTTCTCAAAAATGGGTTCCCAAGCCAAGGCAACATAAGGTTATTGTATTCTAATATAACCATAAGTTACCTTGGCTTACCTGGAAGTCAGAAGCAAGGAAAACCAGCTCAGGTGGATATTCACAGATGACTCCGCCTTGGAGTGTAAATGTGGTGCAGTTCCACAAACAATGGGACACTTAACATCGTGTACTGTGTCCTGCTGTCCGCGCGTTACAGGAGCTGATGGACGCTACTGAAGGTGCTAAACTCGTATCCAAATTCTGGAGCGACTCTATTTAGATTACCATCGACACGCTAAGAAGATTACATTACCTTGTGTATCTGCTGTATCTGGTCCTCCAGCGTGATGTGCGCACGCGCGGCCCTCGTGGCGGCTTCCACGCTGGACGTGTGTCCGTCCCACGTGACGCGGTCGTCGCGCCGTCTCTCTTCCTCGCCGATCTTCTTACCGATGGCCGTCTCCTCGTCACCCACGCCGAAGATATCCGTACGACGTTCGGCGAGCTACGGAATAAATTTTAACAGTTGTAGGTAGATGGCTTACGGGTTCCATTGTAATAACGACGTGAAAGAAACACTCGACTAATTATTTGAATAAAATTTAGTATGAGATCTGGTTTTTGAAAACGTATCTATAATCTATAAATAGTATAAAACAAAGCATTTCCATGTCTGTCTGTCTCTGTGACCGCTTAGTTCTTCAAAAAATCTAAACTACACAATGGATTTTGACGTTGGTTTCACCATCATTTAGAGAATTTATTTCGGAAGGTTTATTTGTATAAAATCATCATTATTTAATTTAGATATAGCACAGAAATCTCGATGCTTTGACATATTGCTACATCAGTAGATTGCACCTGTGCAAAGCATGGGCGGGTTGCTAATATCGGATTAAAAAACAAATAAGTGTTTAAAATAAAAATTGAGTTTGTATGATATGCATGTCGTGGCCAGATCTTAGAATTGATCATTTCATGAAGTGTTCAGTCATTTAATCAAATGACCAGAGGGCTGGCCTATTTTTTGGTCAAAGATTGCCATACAACGTGGCAATGCTGCCAGCGTTCTGGGCATTTTTCCTGTTGACAGCGATGCGGATGAATTTTTTGATGCCCTCTGATTATTTCCCTCCTTTTTTATATACTTGTACATATTATTATTATTATTTTAAGATTGTTAGGTTTTAAATTATGTCAATAGTAAAATAAATAAGTTATACCAAAAAAAAAATAATAAAAGTTTAGAATAATTGAGAAGCAAAAGAAACTTAAAAGTTGAATGAAATAATGGCCAGCTAAATTTGACTATAATTATTGTTTAAACGTCAACGTTTAATGATATGTCAGTGGACCTTTGTCCATATCATTAATGTAAGGTATCTGTCGTGGTCCGATTTTAGAAATAGCCATATCGTGACGAAAGCAACCTAATTATCGACATTCCCAGCTGACCACTGGCATATCGCAAAGTAAGGTTGCATTTCACGCTGCTAGTGGCCCTCCGACCAAATGGGTTAGGTTAGAACTGTAATCAACCGCGTGCGAGCCGAGCGAGCGAAGCAAGCGGTGCTGCGGCAGCGGCCGGCGAGCGCTACATCGAAGTTAGTCACAGTTACTTGACTATTTAGTATTTTTAGAACCCTAAAAAAGGGTCAAACTTTGAGTGTTCAATGATCTGGCCTGACCACATCTTGATGTGATCAGCGGTCGATGTTCTATTTCATGAAATACAACCATATCATGAAATGGTCGAACACTATGAAATCATAAATTCTAAGATCTGGCCACGACATGCATAAACCAAACCATTTTTATGCATTTTTTTAGTAAACTGCTTCTATTAGATGTATAATGATGAAAGACAAAAGTACCTGTTTAAGCGAAGCCTCAATAGCAGCTCCTGGCGCGAGAGCTTCGTCTCTGTCCGTGCGCTCAGCGGCGGCGCGGTCTCGCTGCTCCAGCCAGCGCGGGTCTAACAGACCGATGCGCACGTGGTCCGCCACCTTGTTGGCAGGTATTTTCTCTCCAGTGATGGGCGACACCAGCCATTCTTCTGACGCGGGAGCAGGTTGAGGTCTCGCGCGCTTCGGATCGTACTTCTTGACAACCACACGGTCTGGACGCGGCGGTAATGGTGCTTCATCGCCCGGCGCTCGCGGTCCTGTATCTGAAGGACCGTCGTCGTCTGATGATGAGCTGTCCTCTTCCATGTCCTGCACGCGGTTGTCGTCCGGCCGCTGTTGTTGCTGCGTGCGATCCTCCATCTCTGCTAGATCGTCATCTGTCTCAGATTCCGACTCGGATTCCAACTGCATCTCTGTGTCGTCATCATCGTTTCCGTGTGTGATATCCTCTCCTCTCTCTTGTGCTAACACTCGCGCACCAACTTCGAGAGGTGTAGTGGGAGGTGGGAAATCTCCGGGCTCCCCAGCTGGGTAATCCACAGTTTCAACGACGACGAAGTCATGCCAGTCTATGGACGCGTATGCTAGACGTTCCTTCTCGATCTTCGCTTCATCGGCCGCCTTACGCCGCGCCTGGTGCGAGTGCCAGGCGGCTCTGCTGCGAGCTTGCTCTAACACACCGCTGCGAACTTCGGCAGCAAGCTTCGAAACTAATTCCTTTGGGGGCAAGAGTACTTTCGTGTACTGTTCTAAGAGCCGCGTAAAGTATTGAAACAGTGAGTGCTGAGGGCGAAGGAAGTCAAACTGATGGTTCCTCTCTTCCTTCTTCATCAAGTCTGTAAGGAACTGTCGTCCGTTTCGAGCAACGAACTGAGCTGTGAGTTTGACAATGTCAAGCTCGAGTGCTGAGATGGAGGGAGGGTCAGCTATGAACTCGAACTCTGGTGGGGGGTCGCGGGGCGGGGGCGGCTCGGCGGGAGCTGCGGCCTTCAATAGTTCCTGTTGACGAAGGGCGGTAGCTGGTGCGAGGCCGGGCCGCTGAATTGCTGGGAGCCCTATCAAGGCTGGTGCACCTGGGTCTGGACCTATTTATTATGGGATAAATTGACATTTAGCTACCGATATAGAAGCTATAACTGTTGTAGCTATAGCTATGACTGTTGATAAATTAAGATGTTGAGGTATCAAGCAAACATTTTTCAAAAGAGTAAAGTATTTATAATTATGATGTGCTGATAAAGATGCAGTAAATCAATATAAAATTTAAAAATGCTTCTGAAACATGCTAAAATGATGTTAGTTTTGGTTTGCCCAAAATATATACAAAATATATACAGCAGGAAAAACATTTTATATGAAGGAACAGTGCTTTATAATAAACTGCCAGATGATAAGATTAATGTAAAAAGTACAAATATCTTTAAAAAAATGCTAAAAACTTATGTATCTAAAATGTTGTAATTAACCATCTGTATTTCATTTCTCTAGAACTCAATATATATATATATATTTTTTTGTTATCGCACTCAATCTATTTATTGTCGACTCACGGAGTCATGATATAATATATAAGTGCATGATCTATTTATAATCTCATATTTTAAGTGAACTATTTGTTTCTTTATGAGAATAAATATCTTTAAACCGATATATCTGGGTAGGATTTTATTAAATGATAATGGGATTCTCAATAATCATTTAGTCAATCAATCAACAGTCAACTGTAAAGGTACTATGATCACAATATATGGTGGACAGATTGAACCATGTTGTAAAACCCATTGATTGGGGAGTTACCCACCAACCATTAGAATGCATCTTTTTGTCTATAATCAAAATTAATAAGATTTCCAACTTACCTTTCCCCTCTCTGATCTCCTTGACCTTATGCTGATAGTAAGCATGGTACGGATCCCCAGAGTTGAGGAAGTTGAACTTTGGATTGCCAAGCTCATTCTGCCGAATACGAGCCTCAAACTCAGGCCCATTACGAGCTACAAAACTTGCAGTTTTGTCCACAATATCTAGAGAACGATGTTAAGGAAATTCTAATTTTAAAGCCTGAAAATTAATTTCATAGATAAAAGAATGATAGGTTACCTATTTATCAAGGATGAAATCATAACTACGAGTGATGTGTGGCAGTCAAAACTCCAAGATTAATTCTTCAGACTGTAGAATGCTGCTGAAAAAGATGAGGGTTAAATAAATATGTTTTACTATAAACATTATCAACTGCCTCGTTGGTCTAGTGGTTGCAAGGGCTACTGCTGAGCATGAGGTCCTGGGTTTGATTCCCATGTCAGGCAGTGTTATTGGGTTTTTCTATCTGGAAGCATCTTGGAGCCTGGATTTGTGCTTGGTTGATGGGACTAGGCTCGCCCCTTTTACATGGGATTTAAACATAGCTGGCGAAATGTGGGTGTTACTATAATAGGTACACCTCTGCCTAACCCTTCGGGGAAACAAGGCGTGATGTTATGTTATGTTGTTATTAATATTATGTATGGTCATCGTTTTTCAAGAACCTAATGGCAACCTAATGAGCCTTTTAAAACTTCGGTAAACTATGCTTTAGCAACAAGATAACTAGCAAGATTACTGAGATGCAGAGTTCGTTTACAAGAAAACCAAACAAAACCCGTACCCGTTCGTTTTAAAGGTTATGATGCATCTGGGATAACCATACCCAATACAAATGGTACAATAAATTCCTACTAATCATTAGGACAATATAATGTGTGTACATAGTTTAATTTCAAAGGATACTCCTCACTTCTGGTGGAGGATAAATGATGCCAATGACTGGTGCAGGGGGAGCTTGGGGCTCTTCCAACGGTGGCTCCATCGCCATCCCGGGTGGAGGCAACACGTCGATCGAAGGCATTTTTGCCTTATAAACTCTTCTCTGCTATTATTTTAACACTCAGCTTTAGTTTAGACGAAATAATAACAATCTAAACACGGGAATAATGTAGCTGGTTATGACGCGACGCGAAGTCGCGACGAACCGGACGAACGAAAGTGACAGTGACAAACGGACAACTGACAAGTGACAGGAGAGCACAGACGTGACACGGACTACCGTAGACAGATCTCTGTCTACGCGGACTGCACTCAGCACAAAGATAAAATATATTTGTTCTGAGACACAGATAATGCAACGAGCATTGACACGTCATTTCAATACTTTTATACAGATAGATACAAAATCTTGCTAGTTATCCAAATATCTAAAACTATGATCCAGAATGCCGGTGGCCTTGCCATAAGTGTATAATCTATGGACCTGGGTGGCCCAATTCCGGCTTAAAAGGCTTACAAGAAAATTAACCATTTGTCTCATTTTCCCAATTCAATTATGACAATCAAAGGCAAGTAATAGAACAAATAAAAAGTAATAGAACAAATTAATACGAGAATTACATTTTTTAATAAATCTTATTACATCACAATCTAATATGATATTATGTATTTGGTGGTTTGATCATCACTAGTCAACACAGACGTCCCGTTAGACCTGTGTATCAAGCCGGTGAAAGTCGCAACAGAGCGGAAGCTGAAGTTGAAGCACATAGTTATCGTCATCACCATAAGAAACGTGATTAACCACAGCAGTAGAGCGAACGCCATCAACCAGAGAGTGGTTTGGATAGTCCTTTCTGATCTCGAACCTCGAACCTCACTGTCCGCATACTCTATCAGACCTAGCTCTTCAGGACATTCGTTATTAGGCTGAAATTACTGAAACATTACTTTGGGGTATACTGAGGTTTACTGAGTAGACTAACTAGTAGCCATACCGCTGTTAAACCCGCGATGGTTTGTGCGGTATGTTTAAGGGTTCAACAAATGTTTATACTGTTTTATTGATTAATAAATATAAAAAAAAAATTAAAAAAAACTAAGTACTTGATTAAATGAATAGATAAACGAATGGCTCGTACACTTTGTGGGCCATGCCGAATTTAGTTTAGGAAACGGATTACAGTGATGTTGATAATATTCTATTATGGATTAATGATTGGCCTCCGTAGCAATCTCTGGGACTTACATATACGTGTAAAGAACTGTAACTTACATAGTAAGGATGTTGCGGGATATCTTTCAAAAGCTCATTGAAATTCATTTTATTTGATTTACTTGATTATTTGCAGATTTGGAAGGTTAATATTCCTTTTTATGTTTTTCAAAGAATTATCATTTCATTGTTCTATTAATGCTTCCTCTGAAATACAAAAAGACGAATGATGCTGGAGCTGGAATGATGAGTATAACTTTATACAGTGTAATAACTATGATGATGAGTGCTTTTTGGTGAGTGCTTGTCGAAATGACAAGACAGAAACGTCACAGAAGTTTAGGAAGCCAGCATTTTGATTGTATCCAAGGAGGATCACTGTCTGATCCATAAAAAGGCTACCATACATGGTCAACTGTTCTAACATTATCAATCCGTACCGACCGACTATCGTGTGTTTTTCACGGAGTGGAGAGTGGAGGTCTACGCACAAACGGCGACCAGAGCGACCTATTTAAGGCAAAAAGTTTAAGTTTTAACAATACAGTCTTAATTTCGTGTTTCTATGTTCACGCATTTGGGTAAGTATATCAAACTTACGCGGCTTTGACTGTTTAGAATGCCCTCGCCATGTAATTATCCTTAGGCATCGTTCACACCAAACGTCCGCCGCCGACTGTGAGTATGCTCACTGTCAGTCCCAGTGTGAACGTGGACTCGGTCTGCAGTATACGTTCTCACCAAGCCGACAATACGCTATAGCATACAATGCGCTACTTGTGTGAACGAAAGAGTAGGCTTGTGTACGTTTACACTGGATGCGTACGCTGAGCGGCCGACTACTCTACATATAAATAGGATTCAGTATTTGAAGTTGCTTGTAGTATTTCACGAACGATCTCCGAGTTCGCTCGTCGTTCTAATTACATACAACTAGCGTTTTTTTTCGGTGTCGAACATCGCGAGATACAAGTCAGTAAGTACTCATTGAAGTTTCTCGAGTTGTGCCCGCGGCGCGGCGGCGCTGCAATCATCTAATACGCTGTTACGTTCGGCAACGTAGCCAATCCGCGTCCGCCGTGCATAGACGCGTAGTACAATAATCAGCCACCGAGAGTTAGTGACAACGCACTACGTAATAGCGTATAGTCGATCTGGTGTGAACGAAAAGTTAAATATACAGAGTGTAAAAAGACACGTCACATAGCCGTTAACTACGCATACTGCCCATCGAACTAAGTAACATAGGGCAAAAATTATTGCTGGGGAACGACTTTCTTTTTTGGTGTGAAAAATCACTTTTTATGGTAACACACAATGTAACACGCGTAAAACGTAGTGCTTACTGTTTCGTACAACAGTATAGGGGTCATGCCGGTATTTAAAGTACAGTTATAACATTTAAAACAGCTTTCATAAAAAAACGTAAGAAATAAAGTTGGAACTTTGACCTTCAATATTTCCGTAACCAGAAGGTTCCCAGGTATGGTCCAGAACAAAAAAAAATCGCAAGATGGGAAGAATATTTAACTTTCGTTAAGTGTCTTTTACATTAATTACATTACACCCGATTTACACCCGATATATGGAAAAGCAATAAACTGCGTAACGCGCGCTCACAGTCAGCGGCCGACAATACGTTTGGTGTGAACGATGCCTTAGAGAATGGTAGGCTTCAGCAACATAGATATAATCTATATGGTCGCAGGACGCGCTTGCGTTGACTGCGAGTGCAGCATACAAACAGTAGCAATGGCTTTAATGTTGACAGTTCCACAACATTGCGTTATTTACGTCGTTGAGCAGACCCATTTTTCGAACTGAAGTAATGGATTATCAATGTCTTTCAAAATCATTCAGATTGTGATTGAAAGTTTGTTGTAACGCAATTAAGGTGTAGGTCGGAACGACTTTAGGATCAAGAAATAAATAAGACGTGAAGAAAGTTTAAAGTTTATTTTAACAAAATGTTACCTATTCATGAGCCCCATGATTCCATTCTCTGACCCCGCTCGGTCACAAATCTCGGCCTTGGTATAATGCAAAATGCGCCCACGCTGAGGCCCGAAAAGAGTCTGCCTACCAAGCCTGGGTCAAGGCCCGCGACCGCAAAGTTGGAGCGCGTAGGGTTCGCGCGAGGAAGAGAGCTTTTAATTCTGCCGCCACGTTCTGCAAGCGGGTTTTACGTGGGGCACGTTTTGACCATGTCGGACGTATTGGGGCCAAGCTGGCTTCGCACTCTCCGGGTAGTAAACAGTTCTGGTCCCTGTCTAAAGCGGCTGAAGTGAATTTCTGTCGACCCACTTTACCTCCAATGATGAAACCTGATGGTTCGCTGGCTCACTCTGCAGGTGATAAAGCAAATCTATTTGCATCTCTCTTTGCAAGCAATTCACGTTTGGACGCTGGCTCCAAGCAACCACCTACTGTAACTCATTGTGACTCCTCGACGACGGAGATCGCAGTTCACATTAAAGAGGTCCGAAAAGTATTGTGCAGTCTAGACGTGAACAAGGCCAGCGGGCCTGACGGCATTCCAGCGAGAGTGTTGAGGCAGTGTGCACCTGAACTGTCTCCTGTGTTGACACGTTTGTTCCGCCTCTCTCTTAAAAAAAGGACGGTACCAAAATCCTGGAAGCTTGCAAATGTGCAACCAGTGCCCAAAAAGGGCGACCGTGCAAACCCTGCCCATTACCGTCGGATCGCCATTACCTCCATTCTGTGCAATATTATGGAAAGGGTAGTGAACAGTAAGTTGCTGTGACCTACCTTGAAAACAATCATCTCCTTAGTGACCGTCAATATGGCTTTCGCCGGGGACGGCCAACTGGCGATCTTCTTGTGTATGTCTTGCGTGCTGGGGCGAGGCCATCGAGAAACACGTGAAGCACTTGCTGTATCACTTGATATCTCGAAGGCCTTTGACTGGGTCTGGCACGCTGGTCTACTCAGCAAGCTTCCTGCTTATGGTATCCCAGCTGACTTCTACAGACAGCTAGATATCATACTTCCTTAGTGAACGGGCGATCAGAGTAGTCGTTGACGGCTGCTCTTCCGACCTTATGGCTATTGATGCTGGAGTTTCTCAAGGGTCTGTTCTATCTGCAACTCTTTTCCTGCTGAACATCAATGACCTACTTCAACCTGGTATTGTTGGGTACGCAGATGACAGTACAGTTTCAGAGAGATACTTGTCCAGCGCAAAAACCAGTGGGGCAGAAGTTCGTTCCTTGAGAGAGGCTATGGTAGAGCGGACAGATTTGACCTTAAGCCTTGTCTCCCGGTGGGGTGATGATAATCTGTTCTCTTTTAACGCCACCAAAACACAGGTGTGTCTTTTTACCGCTAAAAGGAGTCGTTTCGATCAAACTCCTACTTTTCGGGGTACATCTATTCCTGTACCTAACTGATCGGCTCGAGCTCCTAGGAATGGAGTTGACATCATATCTCAACTTCGGTGCCACCATCGAGTACAAAGCCCAAACTGCGGCCAAGAAACTGGGCATCCTAAATAGGGTGAAGCGATACTGTACACCCGGACAGCTTTTAACTCTTTACAAAGCGCAAGTCCGTTCGAGCATGGAGTATTGCAGCCACCTTTTTTTTTGTGGATGGGAAATCATAAAATGACTTCTCCCGCTCTGGGCGGAGCGGGAGGGCGTGTCAAACTTTTACTGACTAAAACCCACCCGTGTTCCTTCTGTTGCCTGTGCCGGGGCCACGGTAACTCTTTCGAACATCCCGCAACCCTAGCTGGTATCGGCCCTAACGGACCCCGTCAATAGTGCTGACATCTCTTTGAGGCGCGCGTGGAACACAACGCGCCGTCGACTCGGGCTTGGTCCTTACCGGACGGCGAGCTACCCATTGCTCGCCGTCCGCAGGCCCGCGCCTACGGTGGCCGCGAATCGGCTGCCAATTCCCGACGCCCAGGGCGTCTCCTGCGGCGAATTGCAGCCACCTTTGGGATGGCTCAGCTAAATACCAACTTGCCGCGCTTGACTCACTGGAACGCAGAGGTAAGAGGCTCATTGGCGACGTAAGACTGGTGGATGCCAAGCTTCACAGCTTGGCTCATCGCCGCAAGGTTGCCTGCTTGTCGGTCTTCTACAGATTGTATTTCAGTGAGTGTGCTCGAGAACTCTACGACCTCATTCCGCCTGCCCCCTTCTACCATCGGACATCTAGACGCACTGCAGGTTACCATCCCTACCTAATTGCTATTCCACCAATTCGCATTAAGCGTTTCCAAATGTCTTTTGTGATGCGCACAGCAAAGGAGTGGAACTCTCTGCCTGCGTCTGTGTTTCCGAACGCATACAACCCCGATCTCTTCAAAGTGAGAGTGAACAGGCTTCTTCTGGACTTTGTCTCTGTCATCTCTGACCTAGACTAGAGTAAAGAGCAAACCTATCTCAAATAAAAACAAATAAAAAAATTATAATATCGTCAAAAACAATTTATATTAGTTTAATTACATAATCAGTACACACTTAAAATTAAAAATATGTGATATCTAGGTACTGCATGAATATTGCCTAAAGCAGGGGTTCCCAAACTTATTTTGTATACTGCCCACTTTGAGAATAAATTATTTTTAGCGCCCCCATTTTTTCACCTACTTAAAAACCACTACCTAGATGAAATTACAAACCGCCCCCTAAGCCTCTACACAACGCCCCCATTTTTTTTTCTGGGTCTCTTACTGCTCCCCTTTAGGCCTGCAGCGCCCACAAGGGGGCGTTATCGCCCACTTTGGGAAAGGCTGGCCTAAACTCAAACTCAAAGCATTTATTTCAATTAAACCAATTACAGGCACTTTTGAATCGTTAAAAAGTCAGTCAGTTAGTCAGAAAATTGAAGCTAGTCGCCCATTCCAAAACGTAGATCTCCATGGAGAAGAATGGGCAAGAAACTCCATGGACACTCTTTTAAATCAAAATTATTACAAAATCCTGGGTACATTGTTCTTGTTGCTTCTATATGTGAGAACATGTAAAAAACAAATAATTAAAAACAACCCAAAACATAAGATCAAAAATAAGCCCTGGCAGTTAAGAGATGACCAGTCTCCACTGACGGCGCCCGTTCACGAACATGACGCGTGGATCAGCACCATCCAGCTCAACCATTTTGTAGGGAACCGAATGATCCAACACACGCGCCACCATCAGCGAGACATTTAAGTGAGCATGACATACTCTCAACTGCCATACTCTTTCAAGTCAACATACCTACATCATAACATAAAACCGCTCCATGGTACTCACATTTACAAAATTGAAAAAATGCTTCTAATTTATACAAAACTATAGTTTGCAATGATTGTATTTAAAAGATTAGTAAACAATAAGGTCATAATGTCAGAAAAAAGGGACGCATTTCTTCCAAACAAAAAAAAAAAAAAATTTAACAAAGCCCAAAGGAAGGAATATAAAGTTTCAGGGAAAGCTAAGGCTGATATCATGCTCTCTAAACATTTGTGTAGAAGTGTTACGTCGCCGTAGATGTAGGGAATCCAAAGGACAAGGCACGGGCTTCTTGTTCACTTTATATTGTTCCACATACACGGTTACAGTTCGGGCACAAGCAGATATATCGTAATAGAAGGAGAAAGGGTCAAGAAAGATAGAATACTTTTCACAATTTACTTTATTACGACATGGAACTAAACAAAGGCAATGGAGCGAGAGGGCGAATGACAAGCGTCTGGCGTCATAGGCCGTATTCAAGGCGGCTGCGGGCGGCGTGGCGGGGCGGCAGCGGCAGCGACGCGGGGAGCGGCGCGTTCAAATACATAGGTAGTTTTATAAGGAACTGTTCTCGATGGCAGCGGCGCGGGGAGCGAGACACGAGTGATGCGCTCCAGTCGAGCGATGCCTGTGCGCTGGGATTGACGTAGTGTTGTACAACTTTTCATTGTTATCGAAAAAGTGACAAAATGAACGTGGAGGAATTTATTTCAGCAATTTTCGATAGGTCACCAATATGGAATAGTCTTTTACTCGCTAAACAATACTATTCCTTTGCGATGCCACGCGAACTGCCCGCTGTTATCGAGAACTCCTCCCCGCGCCGCAACTGCCGCCGCCCCGCTGCCTGCAGCTACCGAGAATACGGCCTTAGACGTGTTTTCGACTGGCGAAGTGGCGAGCGACCGCGGCCGATGCCCTTGTTTTTTGTTTTTGGGGAATGGCATCTCGCAGTTCAACCTATAGGAGGTTGTCGACTGCTTAACCGGGCTTTCCTGTGGATGCCTCAATAAATTAAGGCCTCCAGCCAGGCTTAAAACTAAGACTAAAAACTAAGCGACTACACGCTAAGGGCACCTCTTGTGGGGTACGGACCTCGGCTTAGGGCGTCGCTGGGAGAGGACAGCAATGGGACATGCTGGATCGGATTAACCGCGGCCGATGCCCGCGCGCAGCTAGGACACCCGTCCCACGACCGTGCTCTTTCCCCTCAACATCACCCCCTTCAGAAAAATTAAATGCTGTTCGTTGGTAATGACTTGAGAACGGCTGGAAAATGGTTTTTTCTATGGAATTTTTGTATGAACTATTGAAATTGGGACAGGACAACGTCTGTCGGGTCAGCTAGTATGACATGCTGCGATCGTCAATCGTTTTGGCTACCGATTGTTAACTGACACTGACCAGCCCACGAACAGCGGTATACATTGTACCTAAATTATTACTTAATTGAATGATTTTTTGTCTACGCTAAACAACTTAAACTCAACTTACGTCTAAATATTTGTAAATATACAGTTGTGGACATATACTTAGGAACGATGATACCGAAGACACTTTTCGATAAATTAGTTGCTGTTATTTTTGTATCAAAAACTTTGAACATATATAATAACTATTAACAATATAGTTAAACAGCAATTTTAATAGACTTTCATACTACATACAGGATACGCAAAATAGTTGGACTTCTATTAATAATTTAACTATGGTCCATTTGAACTACCTATTCTAAACTTCCTAGCTGTGGACAAATTAGGAACGGGTAAAAAGGCTTCATTTATTCAACGATATCAGAATTGATTTAATGAAATTAACAATAATTATTAAATAACCTTTATCACTGCTTACAAAACTAAGCATTAATATTTTGTAGGATGACCCTTGTTTTATAGGTAATAACTGCTCTGCAGCGATGGGACATGGAAGTTATTAAATTTTTACAGGTTTCAACAGAAAAAGTGCTCCAAGATTCGACAAAGGCTTCATACATTTCAAATTAATTTTTATAGGGAAGTGCAATTAATTTGATTATAAAGTATGAATCATTAAAACCTACCAATTAAGCTATTATTTTATGTGGTTCAAAGTTGTTATCTGTAAGTTGATACAAAAGTGAAAGCAACTTGTTTATCCAAAAGTGACTTCGTTATCAGTCGTTCTTAATTACAGGGTGTCCCGTAAATAATGGATCAAACGTAACGGGTAGGTAGCTCACCTGATTTCCAACAACTAGTTTGGATACTTTTTTTTGATCTTTTTATCGTAAAAAAAAACTTTTATATTAAAGATTTTTTTTTTCAAAAACGTTACAAAAATGGTACTTTAGTGAGCTATTCAGGAATGTTTAACAAAAATCATACCTAAAAAGTTATCATTTACAGCGACAGCATTAAAAAAACTGAATTCTGGCAGAGAAAATGATAAAATTCGAAAAGAAATATCTTGAATAAAAATATATACTGGATGATTTTTTTTACCGTCTCGAAATTTTTACAGGGTGTTCTACTCATGAATATGAACAACTTTCACTACGGGACCAACTCTGAAATCACGAAAAAAATCAGCTAATTCATACAAAAGTTCAATCCCTACTCGACCAAAATGTATGAATCAGCTGAAAAAAATCAACCAGTATAAGTATCGTAGCGGTTTTTTAAAAACTATTCAAATTAGTTGTTGGATATCAGATGAGCTACCTACCCGTTACGTTTGATCTATTATTTACGGGACACCCTGTATATGTCCACAACTGTATATAATTCGAGTGTTATTTGATACACGGTATTTAAAGCCACGCGACTATTATTAGGTATCTTCTGTCGCTGCTATGGAAATGCGATGAAGAGTTTGAACATTCCTTTTAGTTAATATACAAATATGTATTTCACTAGACTGACGATAGCAAAAACAGATCTAACAGAGCGTTAGACACGGTATATAAATTTAATTAATTACTAAATCTAATATAATAAAATGTTAGTTGAGTCCATTGATAGCTGAATCATCTCGTTGTTCGTACGTGGACCGCGGTGCGATCTTTTCACGTTCTTCATTTCCCGCCAGGAAGATAGCCAAATGTTCCTGAAAAAGAGGGTAGATATATATTTTGCTTAGCGCCATCTATTAAGGATTTAGATGGAAAGGTGTTTGAAGTTATTTAAGCGCCATCTATAAACAACATCCGCAAGCTAGGACAAACTGCTAAATTATTTCTATCCAAGACATTCTGCATTTTTTGGCATAAATTGATTCCTTGAAGAATGCCTATGCCTTTCTTTCTATCTCTTTAAACAGGCACCAACCGTGAGAGAAACTAGTAGTTTATGATTAACAACATTCAGTTAGCGATTCATCATGTCTAAATAAAAATGCGGTAATTATCTAGGCTGAGGTCAGCAGTAAATTGGTCAACCAGAATTCGTTTTCAAAATCTTACCAAGTATGTTTTGGAAGCAGTTTGCAGGTGCTGCAGCAGACTCTCCAACTTGCAGCGCCACTCCTTCACCTCAGACAACGCAGTCTCCACGGGAACGGTCTGCGAATTACACCAGAACAAATTACAGTCTATTCAAATCTTTATTTCCAACGAATTTCAACTTGATAATAGTGTATCTAAATTCGGTGATTTCAGAAACCTATATACAGCTACTGTTGAAAAATTAAAGTTGTTTTTGAAAAAACACATATTTGTTTACATGTTTGGAAACTAAATCGCGAAAATCTTAAGTAAGGACTTTCTATGGTTTAGACAACAATTCAACTCCTGGTATTCCCTGAAAGTTCTGAAGCACATTTTGCCAATTATGTGAAGATAAGACCCGTAAGGGGCAAGATCCGGGCACAAATCCAGGCTTCAGCGGGGTAATTGCATAACACACTTAAGTCAGTCAGTTACAGTAGGAATCGGTTTCATTTTGACACTTCAACAGCATTCATTGCGTTATTTACGTTGTTGAGCAGACAAATTTTTTTGAGCAGATTATTTAGCAATGAGCTTCAAAATGATTCAGATTCTGATTGATAGTGTTTTACGTAATTAGGATGCAGATTGCTACCTATTGAGAATTTCCGAATCCAAAAACCTAATGATAGTTTGCCAGACCCGCGGCGGAGTCGAACCCACACTCAGTAGTCGCACTTGCAACTACAAAACTAACGATTCAGTTTAATAATATGAAGTACATAGGTTTATGGGTTCGGTAGGTATTTCAGTGAGGCGGATGTATTGTTTTCAGTTATCTTACCTTCAGCAGAGCTTCAGTTGCAGCATTCAGGGTTTTTGTGATAATCGTCATCCCTTGACGAACGTTGCTAGGACAAAGTAAAGATATAATTAGATTTTTTCAAATTAATCAAACAAACCATAATAATATGTATTTCAGATTTTCAGAAGTAATTATTCTCGATCTTTCTGCGATCCTATCAGCACTGGCTTTAAAAGAAAAGCAGATGCCGTACTAAAAAGATTATGCAGTCAGGTGGCCGGGCCTGGTTCTCTGGGTTCTGTTCAAGAACAGCTCCTTAGCCATGACACTTACTTGGGCAGATCGTTTTGCGTGTAGTTGATGAGGTGGACCATCTTCCTGGCTGTCTCTCTGGTCAGTAGCACCACCAGCTCCTCCAGGGTGGCAGGCCGAGCCTGGTTCTCTGGTTCCGCGGCGCTCAGGCTCGCGAACAGTTCCTTAGCCTTCTTCCAAGCGAGGGCAGGGTCAGTTGCTATCTGTTTGAATTTAAAAAAATGCATTTGGCTCAAGTATTTTATACAGGTTCCTAAAATTTTAACAGTAGATCTCAGTTAGCTATTCTGAAACCCTCACTTGACTAAAGACCTTTCCTAAGTATTTGTCGACTGGAAACTGCCTACAAGTTTATAACGTTATTGGTAAAAAAATAACATATGATAAAAAGTTATTCAGTCTTTGGAGGTCAAGCAATGTTCAAAGATTTTCAGCCAAACATTGATTTCGAAGATATTCAACAGAAGAAAGAAATACCTATCGGATATATGTACCTAAAGCAACTTACACGAACATAAACTTACCAATTCCGCAACATAGGCCAGCACGTGGATCTGTTCCTTAATAGCCTTGGCCTCAGCCAGCGCCTGGCGCGTGAGGCGGCGCGTGAGCTTCCTGCGCAGGCGTGCGCCGTGCTGCACGGCCCGCTCAGCGCGCGCGCGCCCTCCTTCGCCGCCATCCGGCGCGTCCGCACTCGTCACTATGATCACCACTATGGTAAGGACACGACGTTATAGCGAGACAAGGCTCTTTTGGCGCGTGTTCAAAATCGGATCGATCGCCATCTTGTTTTTTCATATTTTTAGGGTTAGCTCAGAGACTCTTAGTAATAGAAAGCTGTAATTGTGTGTTTTGCAGATATTGTGTTGTTTTGGTAGGTGTTGTTGGGTCAAGACTTATCAAAACAACACAATATATCTAGCTATCACCCCCTGCACTATGTTGTACTATTTACTGCACACCCTGTATGCAATAACTAATGGTAACAGATTGCTTTTATGTTAAAATAAAATAAATAAATACAATTTCAATAAAAAAAAAAAAAACAAAATAGTGTCCAAGTACCAACAATATCCATTTATTTCATTCAAGCGCCAAAAGATCCTTGAAGCACTGTAAACAGCAATGGTTTTGGGGAGTTCCGCAGGTCAATTGAAGTTTTAAGGTAAGTTTAAATTTGAAAATGGGCAGGCTGTTTAGTTTTTTGCCACGGTGTCGGCGACTTTTAAACAAACCATCATACATAATGCGCACTAGTGTGCTTGTCAGAAAAATACTAGAATACCTAATTTAATGAAGCTTTTAACCGAGTCATGGCCAATGACGCCCCAGGCGTGTCATAAACAAATATGAAAAAAGTGACGGTGGCAATGAGTCGGTTAAACAACCTCTAGAGTCTAGTCGGTTCACCATTTGACCGGTTGCTATCACATTTATGCACTGATAAAGGGGCCAACAAGAACTTACAGCCCGATTCTACAAGTCGCTGGTAACAAATTCATGTGTCAGCGGGGGTGAGGGGTGGGGTACTGCACAGCGAGTAGCGCACTCGAGCGCACTTCAGGGCCGCCATAAAGTTGGACGCGAACTAAGTAGGTATACTTAAGAAGTAGAGACAAAGAGACCCATAGTCAATTACTCAGTAACTAACTGACATCCTAAGACAGATCCTACAATATTCTGATTAATCATTGTCTGCACATGACTGGGCGCAAAGTCCAGTGCGGTGATATCACATCTAATTTGTCACCGGTTCCAGACAGATAACAGTCAAAAGTAACAGATATGACTTGGTCATTAATTAGGAGCTAGACAGATAATTATAGTCTTTATTACTTTGGAATATGGACTAATTATAGAAGGACAATAGGTAGTGTAAGTGCTACCGTTAATTGGCGTCCAGACAGGGTTCAGAGTAGACTGAACTTATCAGTGACAGTAACCCTGTGGCCGATAGTTTAGAGCTGTCTAGAAACGCCGTGAATGCACTCAGTTGGAACCGGATTGTCACAACTTTGTGTATGTTGTTGTGAATGATTTCTGAGCAATGTTCTTATTATAATTATATGGTTCGTACATTTATGTAAAGGTAGATTTAATTGCAATAGGTTTTGAGGTTTTAGTAGAGGGACTATGTATCTGTATCTATTTTGAAGAAAAAAACAGGTATTTTTTATTAGTAATAAGCTGGGGTACCCGGCTTCGCTCAGGGAGTTGTTCCCGAATGTTGGAATATTATGTTATGGATAACATTCGAGAGTGTTCTGGAATATTCCACAACGTTCTAGAATGTTGTGGAATGCTCTAGAATACTCTCGAATGTTCTGGACTGTTCTAGAAATTTCTAGAGGCGAAACTTCCAGCCCTTATATCTTCGAAATCACGCCCTTCAGGTAAAAACGGGAACCTTATTCATGGATGAGAGACAGAGGGCTACCACAACATACAACTCCCTTCATCGTACCAGGACTCATTTCTGAGTAATAGCGGCACACACATTGTACACTTTCTTTTTTAATATAATATATTGATTAAATAAGAAGGTAGTAAGTTCATTGAGTTTAAAAAAATGCATTTTTTACATGTTTTGTTCGAAATGAAGATATTGAATTAGTTTCAACATGTATTTTTACATACATACACATATACAAACATAATCAGTCTACAATGTGCCCACTGCTGGGACACAGGCCTCATCTCGGTAAGAGGGAGTGGGCCGTAATCTACCACGCGGGGCCAGTGCGGGTTGGTAGATGTCTTCGAATTTTTGGTTCTGGGACATGCCGGTTTCCTCACGATGTTTTTTTTCACCGTTTTGAGAGTAGTCGTGATTAAATAATTTACACAAAGTAAAGCGCCTGTCTGGGTTCGAACCAACGACCTACAACTCGTAGGTCGCGGCCGTTACCACTGGGCCACCACTGCTCCTACCTACCTAGGTATATTTAAATCCTCAAAAATTAACAAACAAATATAAATTAACATAACTGGCGAAATGTGGGTGTACTTTAGGTACACCTAACCCTTCGGGGAAACAAGGCGTGATGTTATGTTTTGTGTACAATTAACAAAGGAAATGATGAGATCATTCAACTACCTACTTACTATTTAATAAAAAAATCCTTTCGAGGCTATCGGCCCAATCTCGATTCCTATATCAAAGTTATTAATCTAATCACAAATAAGTGGCCATACTTATTACGATAACGAGGATTTAAAGAATATAACAACAATGAACAACGTTTATTTTGGAAACTTACGGAATTTATAAACAATTATCCTGTTTGTGAGGATAATGCACTCTGCATGCTAGTGATAACGACGAGGTATCTATCTACTAAGTTTGTGTTCGTTGGTACCTAGCTATATTTTGAATGCTGGGTAAGTAGACAAATTTCTAGGACGAACCATAACAGTCAGTCAACGTTGGTGCCGGTTTTCTTGTGCACCGAACTAAACTATCACTAAAATTCCTTACTTTTGCCTATGAGAATCTTAAAGCTATTCTGCAAAAAAATATCACTAAACTTAAAAATAATTTTGACAGAACTAAAATCGAATTTGACAATCGCGACTCCACGTGGTAAGTGCTTGTTTGCCCTACCCCGTGATTTTTTTGAGCCGGAGGCGTGCAGGGGGGGCAGAAGGGGGGGGGGGGTAATTTTTGTATAGAAAATATGAAAAATTATTACTACCAACATGTTGACTTTTAGGGGTTTAAGTGTTTTGTAAAGGGGGGGGTCGAAATTTTCATTATTTTTGCGATAGAACGCACCGGTTTCGAGATATCAGCAAAAGATAAGAGAAAAAAAGACACAGTACTGTTTTTGCACCAGAAGTCGAGATGTTGGGTGAATTTTAGTTCATGCCAACTAATTTTATTCCACACCTTTTTAATCGCGATTAAAAATAGTCAGGTTTAGTTAGAAAATCTAAATTTTAGGTGAAAAACGTCAAATTCAGATTAGCAAAATTACAATTTCATTAAACTAATAACTCAGTGCCATATTAGTGCTGTCAAACTAAAATATAGTTAAGTTGTGTCACTTTAGTCAATTTCAGAATGGGAAATCGTCGTTTGACAGGAATAAACCAAATTTTGGTGATTTTTAGCCTAGTTTAAACGTATTTGTGACGTGAGAATCGGCACCATTGTCTGATATTTTGTGGAATATAAACTGCCAAAGTAGGCGGCACAACGGTAGAAAAGTAGTATAAATGTCGCCCCCAACTAGCTTAATTAGCCTTTCAGTTAACAGCCTAGCATTTTAACTAAACGGTGGCGTTCAACCAGCGGCCTGAATGACATTCAAGGTTAGGTTGGAACTGTGACGAAGCGCGTGCGAGCCGAGCGAGCGAAGCGAGCGGTGCCGCGGGAGCGGCCGACGAGCGCTACTTATTCCAAAGGCTAGGCTGCTAACTAGATGGCTTTGGCTGCGACATAAATACCCGTGTCGCTTCGCCTAGTTTACCCTACAGCTACCGTTCAAACCTTCACATAGCATGACATCAGTATTGCTTCATAGCATTAATACTTATAATTATAATAAGTCATGGTGACTCATCTTTCCCAGACAAACTCTTTCACAAGAACCTCTGCGCTGCCAATTCTTCATATGACAAAACTTTTATCTGTCAAACGAACGTTTCGTCATCGGGTAAGTCTTACCAAAACATGTTGATACTTATCAATTTTTCTTAGTCAGATAGAGGGACTTTTCAATACCTACATATAGTATGTTTTTATTTCTCTTTACATAATAGACGATAGTTTCATCGTCTACATATCGTTAATAAGTACCTCTAAATTTTATTTTTAAATACGTAATAATATCTTCCAAAAAATACTATACTTACATAGACATACCGACCGACCTACTTACTTAGTTGAATTACTGTTATTCTGTCTTACATTACGCTTACTTGTTTCTAGATGACTTGGATGATGAAAATATTAAATATACAATAGTAAAAAATGCTAAATAATGAAATAAATGACATCAACTCGGAATCAGTATATTTTTGACGAAACTTTTCACTGTAACAAGTTTACAAATGTAAAGAAATTGATTGTGCCTTTGATTAAATCCTACATTCCTACTCATATCAACAAGCTAATTATTTTTGGACTTTATTTGATGTTGCCACCTGAAGATTTTTTAAATTTGCCGCCATTTTCTTGTGCCACGACTTGCTAGCCAAAATCTAATCTACTATCTCTCACTACCTGCCAATAACACTTACCATCAGAAGCATCCTGCTGGTCGGGGGGCAGGTACTTGTCCACGTACTTATCAGCCGTGGTCAGGGCACGTTCCAGTGCCGTGGCAGTGACAGCCGTGACGCGAGAATCCAGAACAGCTGTGGCCAGTTGGTTCACCGAGCTGGCGCGGCGCAGAACGAACCGGCGGGTCTCGGAATACATCTGTTTGCAAAGAATATGGCGTAATAGTACCCGATAAGGTATCACCAAACGATACTTTTTTCACTTCCTCCACTAAGAACCAGTGCGGTGAAGTATAATGGCCGCGTTACATTTAAACGACCAAAAATATCGACTTTAGAAAAAAGTGGTTGGTGAAAATGAATTGGCCCATTTTTCCATTTTTCCGTCTTTTCATTTCATTTCAAGTCCGGAGTGATCTTGTACCTACCAATTTTGTAAATTCAAACATTGGAATTGGATTACTTATGACAAACATTGGATTACTTATAAATTGTTAATTACTTAATCAAGTTGCTTATTACCCGGACGTTAAGTAATGCTACACGTTTGTAACAACATGAACTAAGATGACCTAAACGATAACTTTTAATATGAATGTTGTGATCATTATAATAACGAATGCGTAACCGGACATCAATTCTCAGAGCATCCTAATTTAAAGAGATAAAAAGAATCTATGCATTGTTAAAATTGCTAACAACTCACAATTTTATCAACATAAAAATAAACTTTTACTAACTAGATAAGTACTTACTACAGAAAAGTACAGGTACCCAGGTACTTCCCCTGAATTACTTAGCAGTGAGAAGAATTCAATTTGCCTGTACCTAAATAATCTGGGTGGGTATACCTATACATGTCATCAGAAATACATACTTAATCTTTGGTCATTATTTTAACCTCTGTGACAGACGGACCAAAAATGTAAGGTTACGTTTTACTTTTAGGTTTAAAGAATTTTATTCTCATAAGAACTTAAATAACAGTTCACTTAAAATGAGATACAAATAGTGCTTACACACTTTTTAAGGTTACAACCCTAAAAATAGCTCGCAGCTTATTGGTGTAGCGCTGAACCAGACCACTTGTCGTGATTCAGGGCCCTGTAATTCATTTCACCTAAATAGTAAACGCCAAATAAATAGGTTGGAGACAGTGCTAAACGTAAAGCTTGGACTTCGAAGCTTATAAAACTTACTTAAACTTTTAGGTAAACGTAACAAAAGTTCCCGATTATTCGTCATCTTCAATAGGTACTTACTGCTTGCGGCGGCAGATTGATGGAGGGCACGGTCCTCTCCACGACATCTAGCGACATGCACAGGAACTTGTCGAGCTGGTGGATGGGAGTCTCAAACAGCAGCACTGCTGGTAAGGCCAGCTGCACGCCAGTGGCTAACGACTTCTCCCCGAGCGACAAGTACCAGCGGATCAGTGGGTTTGACTCCTGTTAGAAGATAATGTTATTTATTATGCAATTCGACAGTTACATTTCTAAAGCCATATGAATATCCGACCACACTTGCTGAGACAAGCCGTGTGGATGAACTAAGTTTTCAGCAACCGTAAACTTCGAAATTGAAATGCAGGTCGTAATGACTTGGTAATGCTCATGACGGATTAGCTGGGAATGGGCAAGGGAAGTGTGCAAGGACTTCGACCAGCAGTGGACATGTATATTTTGAAGAGAGATTATTATATATTTTATTTTTTTTATTTATTTGGGAAAATAAACAGTTACACATTATAGTTTTACATAAAAATTTAGTTAAAGAGTGAGTAAATGTTTAACCCACATTTCCCACATATTATAAAAACAAATTATAAAATTAATGCGGTGTGCGCTTCAATTTGATAAGTGTAATAAAATTACATGTGTTAATGATAAAATCAAAAAGGCATGCAATAAAAATAATAAATAAAAACAAGAAATTATAAAAATACTGTCTAAGAGTTAAATATTATGGAGTAATATCCAAAACAGTTTGCCAAACAAGGGCCCTAAATTTACCGGTTGGAAAAGCGAAGATGTCAATATTTTTAAAGATGTTATTATATTGACCAGTAAAGCGACGTAGGGGTGCTCGTAAGCCTGCGTTCGTACGACTAGAAGAAACGACAAATATAGGTCGTGCGCGCACCCCACGACTTATGGTTGTTCTAGGTACTACGTAGCTAATCCTATTCGTAATATCTATACAATCACATGCGTTATTACATAAATCGAACAAAAACATTGCCTCTAAAATAATACGTCTAGCTTTAAGATTATGTAACTTATACCTATTCAGAAGATCACTATAAGATGCATAAGTATGAAAACAATGGAAATGCATGGCTTTCAAAAACTTACTCTGAACTTTTTCAATCGCGTCTGAGTATTTACTATAGAAGGGATTCCATACCGCAACAACGTACTCTAACTGGGACCTGATTAACGATTTGTAAAGATATAAATACGTATATGGGCGGACGAATTCTGTGGCTGACCTCATCACAAAACCGTACATACGGAAAGCATTATTTATAATTTTACCAATATGAACGTCAAGGTGTAGTTTATCATCCAATAGAACCCCAAGATCGCGCACTAACGTTTCTCTAGTTAAAGTGATATTATTTATATTGTTTATTTAATATAAGATACAAGAAAAATTATTAAAACCAATATTTACCCTGATCTTGTGGTAGACCTTCTCGGTGACCTCGATGCCGGACCCCACGATGGGTATGGCGGCCACTCTCTGCACCACCTCCAGCTTCGGAATACTCGCCGGTCTTTGTGCTTGAACCTTTCCCACTGTTAACAAAATATTACTTTTAATAATACGTGTATTAAAATGCTAGGTGACGTTTCTGATTACAGTTTATTGAATTAATTAACTGTAATTCAAAAGAATTCAGCAAAAATAAATAATAACGAATATAAGTAATTCGATTTGCTCGATAGTAGGTCTCTATGTAGTTACATAAAACGTTGAAGCCTTGTTCTAAGCACTACGCAAAGCGTAGACCTTCGTAGACGACGGTCTACGGCTCGTAGCCCGTAGCGCAGCGTAGCCTAGTTCGTATGCTTTTCTCTATGATCCAGCGTAAATGTATATTGACGTATTTTCTTATTTTATGTTCTTTCCATAGCAATTATTTATAAAATACCGACGTACACATTATTATTTAATAACTTAAATGCATTTTAGTGCTCGATATAAATCGCTTAGTGCATGTCACAGAGGTCTTATCTTTGTTTTGAGAACATTTTATGATGCAGTGCATTAACGTGCAAGATGAGAGAATTATCTCTTATTTCGTTTGGGTAATAAAAATGACTCGGATTGTAAGTTATTTTTACATGACTTTTCTTGGTTACTTTACAGATAAAGATGCGATAATTACGTAACAAACAAATACAATGTACAATCCATTTAACGTGACTTGATTTAACGACAAACCTCTTTGTCCGCACACTCTATGTAGTATAACACCGATTCTATGTAAAGACAACAATACGTTTTATTATGCAATAGTCAGTACTTTCTAAGTTGCCGAAATTAATAAGAACTGCTGTTCAAAAGAGTTACCGTGGCCCCGGCACAGGCAACAGAAGGAACACGGGTGGGTTTTAGTCAGTAAAAGTCTGACACGCCCTCCCGCTCCGCCCAGAGCGGGAGAAGTCATTTGATGATTTCCCATCCACAAAAAAAAAAAAGCTGTGTACGTCCTTTTGTTTGTTATTTTAGTGCACGTATAATGTCGTGACTGTCGGCACATACGTACCGAAGATTCTAAGAAATTCGTTCCTTTGTTTGTTGTGGTTACCTTGCACGTAAACACGTGCAACACAGTCACAGCCTACCACACAGTATCATCAGTTAGGTTGTTATACATTATCTGTACGTTATAATATTCTTAGTTCCTCACCGTATCTATACAAATAAATCAAATTGAAGTGTCTATTTGTAATGTCAAAATACCAGCTTTTTACTAAATGAATATGAAAGTATAATTATACGGTGGCAGTACTTATAACAAAAAAAATATTTTTTAAATTCTTGTCTGTCTGTCAGTTTGTTCCGGCTAATCTCCGAAACGTCTTGACGAGACTTTCACTGGAAGATAGCTGATGTTATATGGAGTAACTTAGGCTACTTTTATTTTAGAAAAAGAATTAGAGTTCCGCGCAAAAAAATTTAAACTCATGACATTGATATTGTGAACAAAATCCGATTCAAATAGGGAAGTTGCTTTCCGACATCCACACGAACGAAGTCGCGGGCACAGCTAGTTAGTAAATATACATAAAATAGTAAAATAATTCTCTAAAATAAATAAATTAATTAATTTTCTGAAATTTCTTAGTAGCTGCCCGGAGTCTGGATTTGTGCCCGGTAGATGGCAATAGGCTCGCCCCCTATTACATGGAACTCAAACATAACTGGCGAAATGTGGGTGTTACTATACTATAAGTACACCTCTGCCTAACCCTTCGGGGAAACAAGGCGTGATGTTATGTTGTTTATGTAGTAAAATAATGTTGATTTTTCTTCTCTCAAGTTAACGACAAATCTCAATAACGCCATAAAATGCGCAGTCACTTAAGTGTCTACTTTTAGGTAAGTGTGTGTAAATTAAATGTACACAAAATCACGTCATCGTCTGTACAAATATGTCCCGGAATGTAACTAATTTGTTTAAAAAAAAAGTCTAATTAACAGACCTGGCGGCGTTCCTACACTTTCTTTAACTGCATTTAAATAGGCTTCAGCTTTTTTAGCAATAGACCCAGTGGTCCTTTTGTTCACGCCTAAAGTGCATGTGCCATTAAAGCTTTTTTTATACACATCACCATTTTCCGCCATCTTGGTCACTGTTATTTTCGCGCTATATTCGTATGACATTCGAAATTCAAAATTAAACCTTTTTAATATTTTTTTTTTAATGCACTATGTTGTAAAAGATGTTGATTGTAATGTTCACGAGATCGACTGCCGCTTATTACAACTATACATGAATACTGACATTGTTTATTATACTTTAAAGGTTATCGGCGAGTTTTTAAATAATTCCAATCTATTGGTAATAAGATGTGGCTATGGAATTAGGTCATCGCTATTCATGGAAATGATTAAATCTGTCTAAACTAATCCGCAATGGTGAGTAATGAGTATCATTATAAATCTGCATGATGCCTAAGCAGTTTCATCTGGATGTAAGTGCTTGACAAAATGACAAGCCCTCACGCTACTTAAGTTTTAGGGAAGAAAATTTCACAAAACAGGCTTTATCTATGGATGTTCTAATAAACATCCATATAAACATGTAAATATGTTTATCGCTGTTTAATTCAAATTCGTGCGTGATCTTCAGACTCATCATGTCATCACGTGTTATTGTGTAGATACCTACCTACGTAATTATGCAACTATGGTCTATCGGTTTAGGTAGTTAACTAAAGGTAAACAATCTTGGTATGTCTTTTTATATTAAAGAGGTCGTATATAATATACACAAAGATTATTTAAATTTAGTTTATTAGCTAACATCGATTTAGTAAATACCTAGTCGCAAAGATTTTTATATACAATTTATAGACAACTTTTAGATAAAAAGACATGCCAAGATTGTTTACATTTAGTTAACTACCTAAACCGACGGAGTATAGGTACGAAATCATTTTGTATTTCATCATCATTAATTTTTTATTTAAAATTCGTCAGAATATGTATTCTGACGATGTTATATATAATTTGTTACAGACCTGCGAATACTACAGCGAAATTTAGACTAGACAGAAAACTTGCAGAAGTTGCATTCCTCAGGCAATTCTTACTAAGAAAACTTGCAGAAGTTGCATTCCTCAGGCAATTCTTACTAAGAAAACTTGCAGAAGTTGCATTCCTCAGGCAATTCTTACTAAGAAAACTTGCAGAAGTTGCATTCCTCAGGCAATTCTTACTAAGAAAACTTGCAGAAGTTGCATTCCTCAGGTAATTCTTACTAAGAAAACTTGCAGAAGTTGCATTCCTCAGGCAATTCTTACTAAGAAAACTTGCAGAAGTTGCATTCCTCAGGTAATTCTTACTAAGAAAACTTGCAGAAGTTGCATTCCTCAGGTAATTCTTACTAAGAAAACTTGCAGAAGTTGCATTCCTCAGGCAATTCTTACTAAGAAAACTTGCAGAAGTGAGCTTGCCGCGATTATTTACACGGTAAGAATGGCTGGCGGAAGTCAACTTCTGCAAGTTTTGTTGCTAATCTTAACTTCGCCTTAGTATGTACTGACTATTGAGTTGCTTTTTTTCAGGTTTAAAACAAGAGCCAAGTTGTACCTAATGGCTTGAACATGAGAGAGAAGCAAACAGCCCAACCTGCTACTTCAAGAGGACAGCTGGTCTAGAGGATCATTTTTTTTTCATACATCTTTGTTTATTCATCAAAACACTGTTCGAACTGCTTAATTTCTCTTTACGTAAAGGTACCGGATTATCTAATACATTGAACATCAATAGCAACAAAACATATATATATCCCCTCAATAAGATGTTGAAACTGTGTTCTCTGCCGGAATCGCAGTTATCTGTAAACTTTGTACCGTCGAGTAGTTACGTATATAGTTGTTATTACATTATATAGAGTGCATGTAAATAATATGTAGACGAATGTGTGTCGTGACTCATTCAATATGAAATTCTGAACTTGGGATTCCGATAATGATTCGATCATTCGATTTGGAAACGTACGGACGCTTGCATTGATTAAATACCTACCTATTTATCGCATTTAATTTACCCCATTTTATATTTTCTACTATAATAATTGTAGAATTGTAGATTTTAGGGGAAGAATGAATTTGTTTTCAAATAAATAAAACTGATTGGATTGCTAAATCCAAGGTAAGCACTGTTCCTTAGTATAGTAGGCTCTACAACATCAATTAAAGGTAGGTTCCTCTGTCAATTAAAGGTAGGTTCCTCTGTCAATTAAAGGTAGGTTCCTCTGTCACCGAAAAACTCCGGCGAATGCAATGACGTGACTACAATTTTATTAGATAGCAATGGTTAAATGGTAAATATGCATTCAAGTAGTCTTAAATGTAAGTTTTGTGATGATATCTATTTTGTTTACTGTTCTAGATGATTCACGTTTAGAATTAACCTCTATTAACGCTTTCAAGGACACTAAACGGCCATAGCCGTCACAACAAAAAAGCGTCTATTGTGTCTTGTTCAGTGTCCTTGGAAGCGTTAGACAGTGTAAGTCCCTTCGCTGACCCACAACTAAACTGGGTGAATGCTGGTCGAAGAATTAAACAGAATAATGTGTTGTTCCATGAGAGTGCTTCCTATAATTGCTATTTACTGTAGCGGAGCTAGGCTGAACTGAGTATTTGACGTGAACTAAAAAGTCCTTTTTTTACTTTTAATTTGCATCTCGCAGGTCAACCTAGGACCAGCCAGGGTTGCGGGCCAGCCAGGGTCGCGGGATGTTTGAAAGAGTTACCGTGGACCCAGCACAGGCAACTGAAGGAACAAGGGTGAGTTTTAGTCAGTAAAAGTCTGACACACCCTCCCGCTCCGCCCAAAGCGGGAAAAGTCATTTGATGATTTCCCCTTAGTTTCCCATCCAAAAACCTATGAGGTTGTCGGCTGCTTAACCGGGCTTGCCTATGGGTGCCTCAATAAATTAAGGCTTCCAGCCAGGGCATACGACTAAAAAACTAAGCTACTCCACGCTAAGGGTACCCCCTGTGGGGTACGGATTTCGGCTCAGGGCGTTGCTGGGGGAGGACAGCAACGCCCTGCCCTGGGCTAGATCGGATTAAGATTATTTAGGGGCGAATTTAAAGCTACAGGCTCAGCGGCGTGGGGTGGCTCGAGCAAGGGTCTGGGTGGGGATGGGCGGGGACGTCGCGACGCGCCTCTGCGGCGAGGGCGGAAGGACGACGCCGGCGGTCTGTTTTTGTTTTTACGAACTGTGCTAGTGTTGGGGCTACTCTCTTGGACGAGGGTAATAGCGTCGTTGGGAATGGAAGTGGTGTCTTGGTCATCGAATCCTACTTATGCGGGAGGTAGTGTGTCGGGCGGCTGCCGCAATCAGGTAATTGGGGTGTTTTATAGCAGGGTCGAAGAAACGCTTTGAGAAGCCTTTCATGAACTGCTGGGGGGAATTTTTAGATTTTTTTTTGTAGAGCCACATTGCGGACATAGAAAGGGGCTTCCGTGACCTTTATTAGGAGACGGTTCTGGATATGGCCATTTCTACGATCGGACCACGACAGATACCCTATATGAATGATATGGCCAAGCGTCGGCTGACATATCATGAAACATTGACGTTTAAACGATATGGCCAATTTTAGCTGTCCATTCCATGAAATACAACCATTTCATGAAATGACCGAACACTTCATGAAATGATCAATTATTCTAACATCTAGCCACGACATATACATAACTACGATTCTAAAGTCGCGAACGAACAGTGATAAGTCTACGATCTCTCCGACACCAACGTAGTTAACTAATTAACTACCTCTTTCAAAATTTTTGTCACACCTTTAATCTTATGGCGTTTGATCAACATCGTTAACTCATGATCAGTGATCGGAATAGATAGTGCTAATTTGCCTAAACTTCGACGACGGAAGTAACATAGAGTGGATAATACCTCCTCTAAAATCCCGGAATAATTTTAATGACGTTTAAATCCTGGGATTTAAAAACCACGAATTATTTATTGGACTTTATTTGCACTTACAAATTATTGATTTGAAAAATCATAAAATTTTTTAGGCTTACACACACACACATTTATATCTGTAATTTTCATGGTGTATATAGTAAAGAGTATTCTATCTATCTATAAATAAAGTCCAATAAATAATTGGTGGTTTTTAAATCCCGGGATTTAAACGTCATTAAAATTATTCCGGGATTTTAGAGGAGGTATTATCCACTCTATGTTAATTTCTTCCTCGAAGTTTAGGCAAATTAGCACTACCTATTCCGATCACTGCGCATGATTCTATTTAAATTTAGTTAGGTCTGGACCCTTTCGTGTCTCGACCCTTGCTTATCGCCAGACCGCCAGCGGTAAACGATGATCGCTGTGTGCTCATCTCTGTAAGCTCGAAGCAAAGATTTATGATTATGATTATGATTATACTTGAACTTTGTCCTGCATGTTCACATGCACACGATCACGAGTGTATGCGCGAACGCAACTCAGGGGAACTATCTAATGCGGGTCAAACATTAAAGGAATTGTTTTAACTTTGAATTTTAATGATAACGTTGTGTTAGATAATTTTTCATACCTACTTTGTGTTGTAAGACTAGTTTTAATTCTTCGATGGTATGAATTGAAGCAAGCTACATTTTATTAGATTTTGAGCTGGAGTTTAACAAAAACATAATTAAAATTATAGATTAATTTAATTAAAATTAGTATTTTATAAGGAGAGTCAGCTCTGCTGACACCTATTTCACCGTAAGTTTTATTCCTCCCCTTTTTTTTAGATGGGAAATCATCAAATGACTCTCCTGCTCTGGGCGAAGCGGGAGGGCGTGTCAGACTTTTACTGACTAAAACCCACCCGTGTTCCTTCAGTTGCCTGTGCCGGGGCCACGGTAACTCTTTCGAACATCCCGCGACCCTAGTTGGCATCGGCCCTAGTGGACCCCGTCAATTGGTGTTGACAACTCTTTGAGGACACGGCAGTGCTCCGCCCAAGCCGGGCAGACCTCCACCGTATGCTCCACCTTGTCCTCCGGGCGATCAACACAATGGTGACACCCGGTTTATTCCTCCCCTGCCTGTTTTATTGCTGACCGCCTCGTTGGTCTAGTGGTCGCAAGCGCTACTGCTGAGCATGAGGTCCTGGATTCGATCAGGTCGGACAAAGTGTTATTGGGAGTCTGAATTTGTGCCCGGTTGATGGCAATAGGCTCACCCCTATTACATGGGACTTAAATATAACTTGCGAAATGTGGGTGTACTATATGTACTCTGCCTAACCCTTTGGGGTATATAGGCGTGATGTTATGTTAAGTTTTATTCCTCCGGAGGTTTGAAGATATGAACCAAAGATATTATTTTATGTAGAAAACTGTAATATACCATTAGTTTTTCTTGGGATTGACATAAGCTTTCTGGTAGCTTATGTTTCTAATACATTTTTTTAAATTATCCATTATCGTTATCACTGCCTCAAGGTTCAATTCTTGGCCCTTTCCTATTTCTAGTTTATATTAATGACCTGCCTTACATGATGGCTAACTTATAGGATATAATTCTATTCGCTGATGACACCTCGCTTATTTTTAAAATATAATAGAAAAGATATGGATGTCTTACATGTCAACGATAGTCTGGCCATTCTTTCGAAATGGTTTGCAGCTAATAATTTTTTACTTAATGCGGGCAAAACTAAATGTCTTAAGTTCTCATTACCAAATGTACCCCAAGTGGATCTAAATTTAAAAATTGATGGCAAGAAACTAAATGCTATTACGGATACGGCTAGTTCGTTAGTTAGTGGAAAAAAATGTTTTAAGTTTTTTATAATTTGAATATACCAAATAAAATCTTCATTACGGAAACGGTATATTGATTGATTTACTCTAGATTCTAAATTGCAATGGTGCGCCCACATTAGAGCTATTTCAGGTAGATTAAGTTCAGCTGCATATGCAGTACGAAAAATAAGGCAGTTGACTGATATAGCTACAGCTAGGTTAGTATACTTTGCTTATTTCCACAGTATTATGTCTTATTTCGTTCTGCTGTGGGGATCGGCAGCTGACGTAGATTCAATTTTCATTTTACAAAAGAGGGCAATCCACGCGATCTATGAAATGGGTCCTCGTGAGTCCCTTAGAAACAAATTCATAGAAATTGATATACTAACTCTGCCTTCTCTTTATATCTTATAAAGTATTTTGTATGTTTGAAAAACATAGGACTTTTCAAAATAAGAAGCGAAATCCATAATATAAATACACGTAGTAAACATGAAATTGTGATACCCAAATTTAGATTAACTAAAACAAGCAAGTCAGTTCTTATAAACAGTATCCGCTTTTATAACAAGTTGCCAAAGTCGGTTACAGAACTTAGCGATGGAAAATTCTAAACCCACATCAAATGTGTCCTTATTAGAAAACCATATTATAAGATTAAAGACTACGTTGAAGACAGGGAAGTTTGGCGCTAATTCCTTCTGCACATGTGGCTTCCCTGGTACCTCATTAACAGCATAACTATTTATGTAAATGTCTATTAACTGCTCCCAAATTACTTTAATTTAATTGATTTTATTGTTTTTTTACATGCTTCCATGATATATATCTTTCCATTATTTTACATTATATAGTTTATTCTTTTAAATAGATTCTTTTATATTTTGTGAATTTGAGAATGTTGTAGGCTTAATAGAGTGTAGATTTGTAGACCATTTTCTATTTTGTTAAGTACCTACCTGGTACTTGTTGACAGGCCTACACTGTCCTGCCATAGGTACTTAATAACAATGTAATTTGAAAACATTGTAAATGCCAATTATTTTTAAAAGAGTAACCGTGAAGTGTCTTGCCGGTTCTTCTCCATAGGAAACGACCAATTGGAACCGTGCACCTAGCTTCTGACGTTTCATAAGTGCCCATGTAGGCTTATGTGAAATAAAATATTTTGGATTTGAATTTGACTGATAGAATATAATTTTGTCTAGGCCTTATGTAGTGCCCTATGTGTACATTGCAAATCAAATCAAATCAAATCATTTATTTCTTTGCAAACATGGGTATAGTACATAGGTGTTTTTTTTATAATACGGTTCTCCATATTTTACCATTATATGGGCATGCAAAGGTTTACAATTCCAAATAAAAAAGAAAAAAAAAATGAAAATGAAAAAAAAAGTGTCAGAGCATTGGAAATTATACTCAAATACTAAAAAATGTCAGCGTGGTTACAGCAATAAAAAAATAATAAGATAATACAATGAGAGGATCACAATAATTATGTCAAACAGAGTAACAGAATGTCAATCAGTCAATGAATCATCATTAAGAAAGTCGTCAATCGTGTAATAAGTTTTCATAATTAAAAATTCGGTTAGCGACCTTTTAAATTTTAATGTAGTCATATTTTTTACAATATTAGGTACTTTATTATATATCAGTGGGGCAATACCAAAAAAACTTTCTTTCGTTAGTGCGGTTTTACATTTTACTTGAGTAAAAGCAAGTAACGATAACAAAGCAAGTAACAATAAACTCGTGCTTTCGGTTATTTAGACATCTCTTCCATGTTTATTGTGACTATTAACAACTCTGTGCCCCGCGACTTCGTTTGCGTGGGAGTCGTAAGGCGTAACTAAAATAACAGCCACATTTTAATAAAACTCCCTCGTTCCCCGACGCTCCGCATTGCATCGCCCACCCGCGCTATTACTTCGTTTTCGCTTAGCGTTTTACTGATTTTTTTCCTTTTTCTCGGCTCTTAACGGTCGTAGCGTGATGTTAAATAGCCTATAACCATTCTCGAGAATTGGGCTACCAACTGCAAAAAGAATTTTTGAAATCTGGTTTTTTGTTCATAAATTCATGGGTTTTTTTTTGCGCGGATCCCTAATTCTTTTTCTAAAATAAAAGTACCCTACGTTACTCCCTGTAACATCAGGTATCTACCTGTGAACGTCCCGTCAAAACCGGTTCATTCATTTCGGAGTTTAGCCGGAACAAACAGACAGACAAACAAAATTTTAAAAATTGTTTTTGTGTTATAAGTACCGTATATACTTTCATATTCATTTAGTAAACAGCTGTTATTTTAACATTACAAACAGACACTTCAATTTTATTTATTTGTATAGAAGATTGTGTAAATAAACTAAGTAGGAGGTAGGTAAACAATTATTATTATACTCTGTGGTGATCAAGCAGTTTTGACCAGTAGCTCTGAACACGAGCAAAAATAAGAAAAAAAAATACATTGGCAACTCTTTTTTTTAAAATTAAATTTGTACTATGCTATATATAATAGGTTTATTAATTTCTCTACGTGTATCTTCGTGACTCGCCTATCATGAAGCAACCGAAAACTGCACATTCCATGCAAAGCAGGCAAGCATATCTACAGAAACATATTGTTTTCATTTATTCCATTCATATTGTCATAAATCTTAATAAATAACGTAATCAATTGTTATTGTATCGTTCATTGCAAAAGTCATCCACCGAATCACATTATTTACAATTTTACTTAATGAACTTACTCAACGTAATGAACTTAACTAAACTTGTTAACTTTAGCAACTTTTGATTGAAATAAATAGTATTAAAAGACGGGTTTCTAAAGAAATATTAAATATTGAAGAAGCAGAGGCAAAAGTTGTCACACAAAACGATTTATATTAAATGTAGTTACCTAGTTATCTGAATTATCGCGCTATTTAGTTGGAAAACTAATCCAATTAATATCGATTTCAAAACCGGCAATAAAATAAATATAAAAGTTATAAGTAAAACTCACTTGTGTATTGATAAGAGTGCCTTGATTCGTGAACGAGCTGCTCTCGACTGAGATGGGTTCTGCGCCGGCGCACGGCCCAGGCGCACTCACTGGTGAGCAAAGTGGACCTTATCGGGGGTCACCATTTGACGATCATTGATTTGTTTACAACATATACACAAAAATGATGTCGTTAGTTGATTCTTAGGTGGTTAAGCTTAACGCTTCTCGATGCATACCTAAAGACTATTTTGTTATTGATATGAAATGTAATCCAAGTTACTCACGATAGATTATAAAACCACTTCCTCTTATCCTACGGAGTTGATATCTTGCATGTTTGTTCCGCATTTTTACGATAAGTATGGCCTGATTTTACATCAAAGATTGGCTCTAGATGAAGGAACTCTTCAACGGTCAACACTACAGGCACGAAATTTTATATACGCATTTAATTATGACAAATGATTATGTTCTAAAGTCTACCATGACCTGGCTGCTGCACGTACGATTGGCTCCAGACAAGGGAACTCCTCAACCAAACAAGATAAGATCTTCCTGTTTGGACTCATTTGATATGTCATCATCATCAGACTAGCCTTTTCCCAACTATATTGGGGTCGGCTTCCAGTCTAACCGGATGCAGCAGAATACTAGTATTTTTACACGGAGCGACTGCCTATCTGACCTCCACAACCCAGTTACTGGGTAATACGATACCCCTTGGTAAGACTGGTTGTCAGACTTTCGGGCTTCTGACGACCCGTAACGACTGTCGAAGATACACGAATGACAGCCGGGACCAACGGCTTAACATGCTTTCCGAGGCACGGAGGGGTCTTGCTATGTAAAGATGGTCACCCATCCACGGACCAACCGCGGCAAGTGTAGCTTAACCTGATCGATCGACCCGTGCGGCTGTTATTTCTTAGCCACAAGCCCCGCTCTCATTTGATATGTATTGACAAGTAATTTTTACACTAGGTATTACACTAGGTACTGTCCAAGGTCTGATGATGAAGCTGGAAGGTGGCTATGGCCACCTTCCAGCTTCAGAACTCCTCAATTACACAAGATAGCCCCGTTGTGTTCCGGCTATTTGGATTGGTTTTGACAAGTAGGTACGTTAGCCCAAGGTGTAGTCTAGAATCTGACGATGGAGCCAGATGGTGGCTCTAGGGAGTTCTCAACTAAACAAGATAGCCCCTTATCTTTAGACTATTTTGATATGTCTTGATAAATATTATAGCCCTGTTTGTAGTCTACAGTGATGGTGAAGCCAGAAGGTGGCCACAGGAACTCCTCAACTAAATACGATTGTTCCTGTATTCCTGTGTTCCTGTATTGTATGTTGGACTCGTTGGATTTGTCTTGACAATTACCTTACAAGTGAAGATGATAGATCAGATATTTTATCAAATTCTAATGCTGAAAAGATCTAAATAAAATATAAGTAAAAATATTTTTAAAAACAATCTTTTATTGAACTAAAAAGTGCTAAATAGTACTTTAAAAGCGTGAACGTCCGTCTTACACTTAAAGATAAGCCTCAAGCTTTTAAGAAAATATTAAAATTCTATGTTTACGTAAGTTTTGTTTACGTAACTTGTTTTTAAAAAGATTTTTACCTATATTTTATTGTTCATAAAAAATCATCTGTGAGTTGTAAAGGTCCACTTTACTGCTGTGTACAATCAGCTTACTCACGCGCAGCGTCCGGACGCCGAGCGAGTGAAAGAATAGCGACGATAAGAAAAACAGATAAAAACTATTTCTGTTTATATTTACCGTTATATTTATTTCAAACACATGTATTTTTCAATGAAGTTGCGTAAAACTTCAACCCGAGATGAGCAAATTTTTTTGCGAACCTTTTTTGTCTCCTTAATAGCATACGCTACCTAGAAGAGCGGTGGCCGTCATATTATTTAACGGTCGTCATGAAAATCTGTCATTTTCACCAGTGTATTTGACGTTAAGGTGTCAAAAAACGTTCTGTATTCGGACTGCAGTAGTGCCAGGCCAGCGCAAACTGTTCGTCTTGTCGCTGCGTCTAGTCCCTGCAGAGACGCAGAGTTGTCGTTTGTGTCTGCGACTAGTCGATACGATTATAGACGTCGTGCATGAAGCGATCATTTTCTTTGAGTTTTCAAGAGAGACGGTTGTTCCTCTAGTCGCACTTGGCTTAGTGCTTATCATGTGAAGACGAAGACGCTATACAAACACAAGTGCACCTTCCTCAGCGCTCACAGCAAGACTGCCGCCTTGTCGCATGCGACTGCCGTTGGGTTTGCGCTTGCACCGTGCGGATAGTCACTGACAAGTAGCGAGAGCGTGCGTCTCCACTAGCCTGTCGTTGCGACTCTGGAACTTGACGCCAAGTGTATGGAGCTTTGAACAAAATATATGAAAATTGTCGGCCGCAGCCTGTCGTTGCGTCTAGTCGCCGTGCTGTCGCTGTCGCATGTCGCATAGAGTGCGCCAAGTCTTATTGTGTGACCGTTCACCGCTTTCTTAGGAAACCAATGCTTTAGGTTTTATACAATTACAATAACTGGGCTAGAAAGGGGATGACAGCTGAGGTGACAGTAAATACGAGTAGTAACAGATATATCATTATATAAATAAAAATGAAATGCCGTTCGTTGGTAAGCGCATCCGTTGAAAACGGCTGAACCGATTTGGCAAATTTTTATTTTAAAATGTTCTTGAATTAGGATTTTATGGAAAGAAAAATTGGGAAAATTTCTCGGGAAATTTGCAAATTGGGGAAAAACTGAACGTCCTTTTTTCTTTGAGATTGAGTTGTTTGAACAGGACAAACCTCGTCGGGTCAGTTAGTTAGTATATGAAAGAAAAAGATACGCGGCGCCTATCCTGAATAAACTGGGAAACAGGCAGGAGGTCGGTGATCACTGGATCTGCTTCGATGTAACCAGCACCGCACGAATATTGCCACATCATCAAACAATTCTTCTTCGTCGTGTCGATGGCAGGACAGTGAATTAAACTTTGTTGGCCCAAAACTTCTCCACTTCCACGGCAGTGTCGGTGGCAGCGGTCGCTATGGCTGCATTTTTTGGAGCACATAGGGCAGGTTAGGAGGTGGGGATAGTGTGCTTCACAGTTGCACATCCACACTCTGCTGTCGTCAAACAATTAAAAAGGATTAAGTATAATTAGATATCTTACATATAATATAATCAGCCTATAATGTTCCCACTGCTGGGACACACGCCTCCTCTCTGTGAGAGGGAGTGGGCCGTAATCCACCACGCGGGTCCAGTGCGGGTGCAGTTGGTAGATGTCACATTCTTCGAATTTTTGGTTCTAGGACATGCCGGTTTCTTCACGATGTTTTCCTTCACCGTTTTGAGAACAGTGGTGACGAAATAATGTAATGTAAAGCGCCTGTCTGGGTTCGAACCTACGACTCGTAGGCAGGCATACGCTTGTAGACAAGCGCAGACAGTTGTAGGTCGTAGGCCTACAACAACTCTTAAGTCGCGGCCGTTACCACTGGGCCACCACTGCTCACGTTACCACTGGGCCACCACTGCTCACGTTACCACTGGGCCACCACTGCTCACGCTATCTAGATAGAGAGAACCAAAAGACTTTCCCTGAAACATTGACAAAGTGAGTGTAGACTGCAATGCATTCCTAACCTACAGAATAAGTTATAACACAAAACTTGTGTGTCTACACTACTCAACCGCCTATTATAATAGATGCAACTGACATGCAGAATACATGTCAGTTGCCTGACTACAGTAGATACACTTTTTCTGGCATTGAAAATCGTTATCTGTTTTAGTTTGGGTTTTCAGTCAACTTCATACGCCGTAAATATCCTCTCTTCTGAAGATTCCCAATAAGTGCTCATAGGCTGAGGTACTACTTAAATTAAGTATTAAATTACGCAGATTAGAAGAACTCCAGACAGTTAAAGCCGTCCAAAATGGTGGGATGTCCTGTTATCTTCGCTATTCTAATCGCCACCAGGCATGTGTGCAAATTATAAAAATATTTTAGTACCTTATCTTTACCGCGGCTATCGTCGATACAGAAGCGATAAGGTAAACAAAATGTGCACAGAATTTTCTGGATGTCTTCCTGACTGGTTGAGACTCTGTTTCTATTTAAATTCGACCTACGCGTAACCTTCCTCCTTGGACGGACAGGCTAGCCATTTCAGAGCCCAATCCAGTAATGTTGCATTGGGTAACTAATCCGGACCGATTCTGGCTTAGTTACCAAATGCCACATTTAACTGTTCATCGCTTGCCAGAGTTCGTTTGTCATTGAGTACAAGTAAGCACAGCAATGTCTTATAATTCTCTGTGTTCGGCTACTGAGAATTCTAAAATATTCATAACTCTACCAATTTCATCCACCAGACAACTATTAACTCCTGTGCCGAAGCGGGACGCATCTAGCTCTGGCAACAGACTAATCACAAAGATGACAAAGACGACGCTCTATAAATTCTAACTTTTTCTAAAACACGATGTGTCTTACGGAGGGGACCCAGTACAGCTTCTAAACAATAAATTAGTGTACTTAGTGATGACGCCATAAGGGGCTTGTGGCTTAGTAATAACAACCGCACAGGTCGATCGAACAGGTTAAGCTACGCTTGCCGCGGTAGGTTCGTGGATGGGTGACCGTCTTTACTTACCAAGACCCTCCGTGCCTCAGATAGCAGATAGCACGTTGTTAAGTCGTTGGATCTTTGACCGTCAACGGGTCGTCATAAGCCCGAAAGTCTGACTACCAGAGTCTTACCAAGGGGTATCTTATTACCCAGTAACTGGGTTGTGGAGGTCAGATAGGCAGTCGCTCCATGTAAAATATTGGTATTCAGCTGCATCCGGTTAAACTGGAAGCCGACCCCAATACAGTTGGAAAAAGGCTGGGCAGATGATGGGATGAGTGATGGCTTTTTTTTTCTTTGCTTAATACGACTACTTTTCTTTCAAATATGCTGTACCTATTATGTAAATTACACAACATCTCTAACTATGTTGGGGTCGGCTTCCAGTCTAACAGGATGCAGCTGCATACCAGTATTTTATATGGAGCGACTTCCTATCTGACTTCCACAACCCAGTTACTGGGTAACACAATACCCCTGGTAAGACTGGTTGTCAGACATTTGGGCTTCTGACTACCCGTAACGACTGAGAGACAAATTCGTAAAAAAATACTATAGGTAAACAATGTACTAAATAAACATATCAACTGCGAACTTATCAGCCATCTTGAATCTTAATTCTCCATCAGGGGGTAAGTACCTACGTCAGTGGTGTAGTATCCACGTGGTTTAGAAGCGTGAAGAGGTCAGAGATCATGTTTGTGCGTGCGTGGTATCTTCATCTTTCGTCAATCGGTGATAGTGTTAGAAATTGCTAAACGTGACCGTTTGATAAGCTTCAGGGCAGCGTCAGTCTTCACCTTGGGTTTCTCTTCAATGGCAAACACCCTTGGAACGATAAAAGAATCAACTGAATTAGTAAACTTATGTTCTTCCGCAAATGAAATATAAAATAATATATTATTAATAATGAGTGTAAACTGGAAGAGCTCTACCTGACTGCAGAATCTAGAGTAGCTACTTCTTCAGGCATTAAAAAGTCGTTAAATAGAGTATTTATTTATTAAATACTTCAAGCCAGAAATCTACAGAGGCGGACTTTATGCCATAAGCATTATCTACCAGCCAACCTTTGGGTGCTGCAGAGACAAACAGATACAGGTGCAATTACGAAAAATTGAGGAATACTTATTTATTTAAATATAATAATACGCATAAACCTATAAATACCTAATTATATATAAATATATGCGTAAATAAATAAAGATTATCTATTTGGGTTTCTTCTTAGCGCGTCGATGCAATCCTAATTGAGTCACAGACCTGAGAACTTATATTGTCAAGTATTATTTATTCTGTGCATAAATGTTAATTTGACGAGATAATGATCTGACAAAAAATATGAGTAGATGTTCTTATAGAGACTTTTTATTTAACGCTAAATGAGTCATTGTTTCAAAAAATATATGGTATCAAGTAGAGTGGTACCTACCATTAGAATTAAGACTCGGAAACGAAAAGTAGACATGCATGACTATCAGAGAGGTAGCTATCGTTCATAAGTACCTATATCGATAAAATCTTAACAACTCCATATTTGAAGGAAACAAAGATATTCCTGATATTTTCAGGATACAAAAAAAATACAATCGCAATGTGTTATCGTAGACTCTATCGCCTGCCTTAATCGATATGTAAAATAAGTAATTATCGCCCAATCTTATCAGTTATGACAATTTAGGCAAAAAATAACACATCGTCGCACTCAGGCAAGAGAAACAAAGTGATCGGCTTGTGTTTATTAAAGAAGAATAATAAGTTTTAGTTTTAAATAAGTGATTTTGGTGTTAAGTGTACCTACCAAGTGTTACAGAGTTAAACTTAGCTAAGTTACAACAAAAAGTCGAGTAAACAAATAAACGGTGAGATTTATTATCTTTTTATTTAAGAAACAGAAAAGACACAACAAATGATTAATCAAATCGATCATCCGGTTTCGATAAATAATTGAATGTTTTAATCGAGTAGTGTTAATTCACCTACCTTCTCTTTTATTCGCGAACTATGTAATAGTACTTTATTTTTTGGAATCAATATTGTATTTTTTCTATCCTGTGTAAATGTGTACCTCAGTTGGAAAATAAAAAATAACGATTCCCGTGGCCTGGCGTCCCCAAACAGGTAGACCACTAAACGTGTAAACACGATGTGTTTGGGAGTATATATATTATGTTACCGGCTAAACCCGATTTCAGGCCAAACTAGTATGTCCTAAGCCAAACCGCTTTATCCTACGCGTGATATGTCGCAGCCAACTAGCTTAGGTAATTAGCCTTTGTAAGTAGCGCTCGCTGGCCGCTACGGGCGGCGGCACGGCTCGCTTCGGTCGCTCAGCTCACTCGTTCGTCACAGATCTAACCTAACCTAAGGGTGCGTTTCCACTGAAGCAGAGACGAGCGGAGCTGAGCGGAGACGGGCAGGAATCGTCCAATCACAAACGAGACGAGAGACGCGATGAGGATTTCAACTATTGTGATTGGTAGATTCACGCACATCTCCGCTCAGCACCGCTCGTCTCCGCTTCAGTGGAAAAGCATCCTAACCCATTTGGTCGGGGTGCCCCGGCTTAGTTGGTAAACCGGTTTGGTAGAACAAACTAGTTTGGCCTGAAATCGGGTTTGGCCGGTAACATAAATATTATGTTTATGTTTGAGAGATTGACTCGATTCACCTAACAAGTTTATTGTGACCACTTTTTTTTTTTTGTGGATGGGAAATCATCAAATGACTTCTCCCGCTCTGGGCGGAGCGGGAGGGCGTGTCAGACTTACTGACTAAAACCCACCCGTGTTCCTTCTGTTGCCTGTGCCGGGGCCACGGTAACTCTTTCGAACATCCCGCAATTATTGTGACCACTGGAAAGCATTTATGTCGGTTCACAATCATACATAGCTGATTGTTTACTTTTTTGTTTATCATTCTTTCTCTTGTGTCCTGCTAAGAAGTGCCTTCTAAGTATTAGAAATAACTTCTTTTCCACTTCATAGTTTGAAAATAAAATTATATTCTGCCCCACATTCCAATTGTATGCGAAATCAGCTTATCAGAGCTATCTGTATGCGCTCACCTAAATAAATCCTTGATAGGCAAATTAATGATTGCACAAAATAATTATATCTTTTGTAATTTTATTTATTTATTTATTCTGTTGTTTATTTAAGGTTTTTAAGTATATAGGTAGCTGGTCAAAGCGTTTGTCCAAGTACCTTTTATGAAAATCGGGATATCGATTTAAAAAAACAAAGATGATTGCTCTCGAAATGTAAAACAAAAAAATATGATCTCAGTCAACAGCTGGATTTGTGCCCAGTCTATGGCAATAGGCTCGCCCATATACTATTAAAAATAACTGGCAAAATGAAGGTGAAAACTAACCTTTCGGGTTAATTTTAATGTAAGTTCGTGTTAGGTAATATAGCTTTTGTATAGGTAATTACATTAGGGGCGTATCTATAAACAGTCATTGAGATAAAAGATGAAGGCTTTAATTGTGATCTACAACCGCGATACGTACTAACATACCTACTTATATAGTTATGCCTGACGTTTCTACGAGTAGGTACCCAAACCAAGTACCTACTACGAGGTAATTGGACTGCTCTAAGGTTAGAAACTAGAGCTACTTCTTGTCTGTTTATACATATGTGTGTACATAAATGGTTAAATTAATAAAAGAGAGATCTAAACACACAAGTCTCCACCACTTCGATCTTACACATAGGAACCATGACACGATGACGCTGTTTAATTTTAAGGAGGTCTTGCTCCAAGAATTGATCGCTCCGGCACACGGTCCGTATTTTGTTCAGACTTGACGGATCTAAAGCGCATGTATTAAATAATACCCATTTTGCTTTCCTAAAAATATGAATGCACACTCTAATATAATATAATGATTGTGCCTCTTGTTGTGAACCTCAAATTATTCCTATTTTAGGGTCATAGAATACTAAATAAGTACGAACAACTTGAATGTGGCGCTCGCCAGTCGCTGCTTACATCGTTACTAAGACACTGAGTTAGGCAGAGCTGACCTGCATGGTGCCGCCTTTAGCTATAAGACAAAGACCCAGAAAACTATAAATGGAAAGATGACACATATCTGTTTGCGCTAACGTACTTAATGATTGAAAACATCACGCACGGGTGACAAATGAAAATAAACAAAGCTCTATAATGCGTAGAACTGTATATAGAAATCTATCGTCAACATGGTGTAGGTATATGATGCAAATCATAATAAAATAAACGTGTGTAGTGACGAAGGTATTCGGGAGAGAAATGATACCAACCGATGCTGGAATAATACTCTCTATATTTGGAATAACATACGATTATATAGGCTTGCTTACACATACATAGATATTCTAACATTACTTACATTACTACACTACACCTCCCACGGTGGGGTGAAATAAAATAAAAATTACAAGTTTTTATTTTATTTCTAAACATACATTTTTTCTTTTTATATAAGTGCATATTATTAATTATGAATGAAAAATACACTGTAATTATTACAAAGTATCGTATATAGTTATTTTTGTTTTAGCTATTATACAATTTCGTCCTATTTTTGTGAACAATATCCACTTTACCATTGTTTAATATTTTGACATTTGGTGTTTCATCAGAAATAACTCTAAACGGTCCCGAATACACGGTACTTAACTTATTTCCCATATTATTTTTAATTAAAATTAAATCGTCAGGATGGTATGTAATAGAATTGACATTATTATCATATCGTTCTTTTTGTACTGATTTGCTTTTGAGTAGGTTGTCTCGTGCATCTTTCAGAGATTTTTGTAATCTAAACTTTAACTCACACGGATAAGAATCATGATTATAAAGTGGATCAACTACCATATTTGTTAAGTTACTCGGTAAAGAGACTTTTTACCGAAGACTAACTCGTAAGGAGTATATTTGGTAGCTGAATGAACTGAAGTATCCTGGCAGGGTCGCCATGTAGTGATGAAGGTATTCGGGAGAGAAATGATACCAACCGATGCTGGAATAATACTCTCTTATATTTGGAATAACATACGATTATATAGGCTTGCTTACACATACATAGATATTCTAACATTACTTACATTACTACACTACACGTGAACTACATTTAATTAACCATATGCGCGCCATCCCATCTTCCTAGCACGGCGGGCTGTGCTGGGGCGGCTGCTGCAGGTGCAGAAAACCTCAAACGGCGCAAATATAACAACCTCATTGGGAGCTATATGTTTGAGCCGTTTGGGGTTGAAACACTAGGGCCGTAGGGTCCGAGTGCTCATCGAGTATTTTGGGATATCGCTAAGCGGCTGGTCGACTCCCTACGGGACCAGAGGGCTGGCCTATTCTTAGCCCAAAGAATCAGCATTGCCATTCAGCGTGGCAATGCTGCCAGCCTTTTGGGCACTTTTCCGATTGACAGCGATGCGGACGAATTTTTTGATGCACATTGAGCTCTTCCCCCTTTTTATTTTTTATTGTATACTTGTACATAATATATATATATTAGTGTTATCTTGTACCTACCTACAGTTAAAACATATACCAATTAATCACCATATGATTGGTTTAAAGATACATTAATTAAACATGCCATCTGCCTCAAAAGAATAATCAATGTAATCTTTAAACTAACTCATAACATCACCGTGATTAGAATGTATGAATATACTAACTGTAGTATCTACTATAGCATGACTACGGCCAATGATCTGATAGGCAGGAGCCTCCATCTACATTTCAAGAGGCTCTTGTTCGAAGCCGGATCGAAGGCTTGATTCAGAAGGTAGTACCTATTTCTCTTCGATACGGCATGGCTTTCAAGCAAGTTCCTGTCATTTGGATCCCTATTATACACCTATACCTATTTAAATCTACCACCACAACATACACTTTTAATGCTTTAATGTAATTTTTTTTTATTAAGAAATATTTATAATTATGTAAATGTAAAAAAAAAAATGTGGAAATAATATGAAAATGACGTTAGTATAAGACTTTGACTTCGTTAACTTCGTTCGCATACAAACGAACCCGCTCAGAGATCGAGTTTAGAAAAGTTATCAAAGCAAAATCTACACCAGATCTAATAAAAAATCATGATTGATTTGATGAGGCTATTTTGTTGTCTGTCATTCAATAACGGAACTTTTTTGTATCTAGGCATGATTTTTTTTAATTTACATAATTATAATTAATTTAGATAATATTTACGTAATTTAAAAGCTCAATCTTAAAATAATAATAATAATATGTACAAGTATATATAAAAAGAGGGGAAATAATTAGACATAACATAACATAACGTCACGCCTCGTTTCCCCGAAGGGTTAGGCAGAGATGTACCTATAGTACACCCACATTTCGTGGGTGTGGGTGAAATAATTAGAGGGCATCTAAAAATTCGTCCGCATCGATGTCAACAGGAAAAGTGCCCAAAAGGCTGGCATGAATTTAAATAATTTGTTCTATACCTATTAGATAATACCCACAGCGGAACTTAATCGTCATCAGTAAGTACTTACAGCTTTTAGATAAAATAAAACATAATTAGCAATGACTTTACATTATTATGTAGTATTTGAATCTTATATCCGTTTTCTGCACTGATTGTCTAGCACCGTGAAGTTTTTGTGTATTTCACAACAAATGCATGATAAATGACAATTCAAAGTTTTTTACATCCCTAAAGCATTCATAAAATAACCAACACCACTTTGTTTTTTTCCACAGAGTCACAATTCATACAGAGGTGGGCTTGCCGTCAGAACGAATTAAGAACATGAGATGACTGTCAACGTCCGGCTCCTGGCGGCAGCGCTGGTGCTCCTCGCTGCTTCAACTACCTCCGCACAAGGTCATCATGATTAATACTCAATACTCAATATCTTTATTGCTTTACCATAATGTGTACTTAGGTGGTAACTATAATATATAATTGAGATCATTATGGACCCTGTAGGGCACAGCAAAAGGGTAGGAGAGAGGAAGCTCTGTTTTAGGAGATCATGAATAATAATTGTTGCTATATTATTTAATTTACTTATTAATATTTTTTATTTTATTATTATTTTTGTTCTATTATTTCTTTATTAATATATTATTTATTACTAATTACCATATCATTAATATATTTTAAACATACCCTATAAATTGCGTGATTATCATTAATTATTGTTATCAATTTTTATTTTTATTATAGTAGTAATTTCCTTAACGTATACTATATACATTTCTTCTATTATTTATGGTTGTCATTTAAATATTCATCTAAGGAATAATAACATTTATTTATCAGTAATTTTTTAAGTTTTGTTATAAATATATTGAACTTTTCTTCTTTCTTTATTTTGTCTGGTAGTTTGTTGTATATTTTTATAGACATTACGTAGGGACTTGTAGAATGCATCCTTAGCTTGGATGTTGGTATGTTTAGTCTAGATTCGCTTACCCTCATCCCAATTTACTTGAGATCGGCGCAACATGTCTTCTTATTCCATACTTCTCAGTTAGTCGTCATCTCAGTAGTCACCACCTGCCTTCCTAGCGTTTCCTTGGTCTTCCCCTACTTTTATAGCCATCCACTTACATAGTCAAAACTTCTCTCACGACATTTTCCGCATTCCGAGGTAATTCTTTTTATTAAAGCTAAGACGAAGGAGAACGAAACAGAAAATGTCCAACAATATTTAGATGAAAAGTTTTACTATTTATTTTATTAAAATAATGTTTTTACCATTGCTACTCAAAAAGGGCTTTTGATTCATCGTTATCTCTAGTTAATGTAAAATAAAGCCACTTTCCGCGCCTGTAACGCTAACTCCTCCTAAACTACGCAACGGATTTTGATGCGGTTTTCACCATCATTTAGAGAATTTATTCCGGAAGGTTTATGTGTATAATACATTAATATTTAACTTTGACATAGGCTCAGAAATCTCGATGTTTTGACATGTCGCCACATCAGTACATTGCTTGCACCCGTGCAAAGCAGCGGTCAGCACAGCTGGTCAGTGAATAAATCTCTCTTTTAGTCTGTGAAAAAAAACATTTTGAATTTGGAACAAGCACGAATTATACACTGCACTGCTGTAGGCTGATGATGACGACGAATTATATGAAAAAATAATAATAAGTACATGCTGAAAGTACCTACTGGCTGGCTGAATGGAGCTATTCCATAGAGCTAAACAATTCCAAATAAAATTAAATTTAAAATAATATATCCCGCCAGTTTTGGTTAGGTTCTTTTCTATCTGTTAACGTGGATGCGTGGATGTTTTATGTTATTGGAAAATCTATGTAACATAATTATAATTCTATGCTAAAAGCCACAGTGAAAATCAAACACAACACTGATATTTCAAACTACTCAAAGTTAGCATACCTACTACTATTTATTTTCTCACAGTCAATGGTAAAAAGTAGAGTACACAACTCGTGAAAAAAGAAATTCATCTCAGTCCTTAAATCCCTCACTCCGCTCAGGATTCTAACCTAGAATCCTTTGCTGCTCTCGGGATTTAACTTAGTCCCTCGAATTAAATTCCCTTTTTTTCACTTGTTGTAAAATCTACTATTCTTTTGCTTATAGTTGTTGGAGAACGATGTGGGTACATGATCGAAATACCAAGGCCAGAAAGGCCTGAATTACCGGGGCAAAATTTTGATGGTAAGATTACTTTCTTTATTAAGTTCAGCCATAAAGGGTAGATCCCTATCGTCTAGTGTCACAATTTTGATTACAAGCTTTTTATTCAACTTGCAATGCTTGTTTGTTTGTTTGTTTAGGGCGAATCTTGCAAGCTGAATTAAAAGCACTTCCTCTTATCCTACAGAGTTGACATTTTACATGTTGGTTCAGTTCCAAAGACAATGCATTTTTATGATAAGCCTGACCTGATTTGACACTCAGGATTGGCTCCAGACGAAGGAACTCCTCAACGGTCAACAAACAGTACAGACACAAAATTTTATATAAGCATACAATTATGTGAGCCTATTCTAAAGTCTACCATGATCTGGCTACTGCACACAGGGTTGGCTTCAAACGAGGGAACTCTTCAACGGTCAACAATACAGCCACAAAAAAATTTATAAGCATTCAATTATGATAGCCCGATGTCTTTCGGCTATATTGATTTCTCTTGACAAGTACTGAGCCCTGATTGAAGTCTTGAGTGATGTTGGAGCCAGAAGGTGGCCACAAGAACTCCTCAACTAAATAAGATAGCCCTGGTGTGCTTGGGCTCGTTAGTTTTGTATTGACAAAAACTATAACCCCAGGTATAGTCTAGGGTCTGATGATAGTGCCGGAGTTTGGCCACAGGGACACCTCAACTTTACAAGGTTGCCTTGTTGTGTAGCACTTGTTGGATGTGTCTTGACAAGTAATGGTACTTGTAAATATTATCTGTTCTATCACCTTCACTTGTAAGGACAACTGAAGATCATAGATCAGATAATATTTTATCACATTATAATGCTAAAAAGTACACAATAATATATAAGTAAAAATCTTTTTAAAAACAAGCTTTTATTGAACTAAAAAGTACTAAATAAAATTTACGTAAACACTGAACTTTAACAGTTTCTTAAAAGCTTGAGGCGTGTCCTTCTTACACTTAAAGATATTCCTCAAGCTTTTAAGAAACTACTAAAGTCCTATGTTTGCGTAAGTTTTATTTAGTACTTTTTAGTTCTATAAAAGCTTGTTTTTAAAAAGATTTTTACTTATATTTTTTTGCAAGTAAGCACCACTAGGTGCTATTATACCTAATTTTAAGATGTGTTTAACTTGTGAGTAGTATGTGTAATATAAATGTATAATCGTCAGGAATGTCATGGAGCCAGCGGCCGCTGGTGCCTGCCGAGGACAGGCTAGATGTGTGCATGGACCTATTCCACGTGGACCAGTACGCGCCCAACATGGGTATCCAGGTCATATTCATGGACGAGGAGATCGAAGGAGACGTGCCCATCGCCAAGCTAAACTACCAAGGTTAGTGATGTCAAGTCAGCAAAGAGGTACCCCCGACAAGGTGGACCGATGACCCGCTGAAGGTCATCTTTAACTTTATACTGGCTCTCCTCATTAGTGTTATCTCAACCTGAGGATTTATTCTAAGTACTCTGAACCAGTGGTTAGGAAATCTTGCGGACCATTTGTGTCAATCTTTTGTTTGTTACAGGCAGTGCGACTCCTTACGTAGTGTCTCCCTTCATGGCGGGTTCATTCAGCATGCTCGCTCCAGTCATACGCCGGATACCCGCAGATGGTGTTGATGGTGGAGACTGGTATCTTGTTATTACAAATAGGTAAGATAAAACTAACTCTTAACTATTTGTTCAAGTTACTGGCTTATGTCTGAGATAGGATTTTCAAGAAGAAAGATCTAATCTCACACTAATATAACCACATCACTCACCACTTTCACAATTTCATTTAGCCGGTCTATTCATTCTCATCACTTTTCCTTGACATGTTAGCATGCCATAGGTTCAATGTTTTACCATTTTAAAAGTGTGTCTTAGAGTTTTAATGTTAGACTAAGAAAATAATTGCAAGTGTACTTGAGGTCATACCAAGTATTTAGCATAGCATAAGCATTATCAGCCTATAATGTTCCCACTACTGGGACACAGGCCTCCTCTCTGTGAGAGGAAGTGGGCCGTAATCCATCACGCGGGCCCAGTGCGGGTTGGTAGATGGCACCGTGTCTTCGAATTTTTGGTTCTAGACAAGCCTTCAGCATTTTGAGAGCAGGGGTGATGAAATAACTTACACAAAGTAAAGTGCCTGCTTGGGTTCGAACTCACGATCTACAACTCGTAAGACGCGGCCGTTACCACTGGACCACAACTGCTCTCACCAAGTAGGTATTGGTTTAAGAATAATCAAACAAGGAGCAGTGGTGGCCGAGTGGTATCGGCCCCGACTTGTAGATCGTGAGTTTGAACCCAAGCAGGGACTTTACTTTGTATATTTAATTTCATCACCACTACTCTCAAAACGGTGAAGGAAAACATCTTGAGGAACCATGTCTACATAACATAACATCACGCCTTGTTTCCCCGAAGGGTTAGGCAGAGGTGTACTTATAGTATACCCACATTTCGTCAATTAAGTCCCATGTAATAAGAGGCGACTGGGCGAGCCTGTTGCCGTCAACCGGGCACCGGCATGTCCTAGAACAAAAATTCGAAGACATGTAACATCCACCAACCCGCACTGAGCCCACGTGGTGGATTATGGCCGACTCCCTCTAAAGAGACGAGAGGAGGTCTGTGTCCCAGCCCAGCAGTGATAACATTATAAGCTGATTATGCTTATGCTAAAACAAAAAAACTAATTAAACTGAAGTCGATTAAAACTTGTGAATTTTGTGCATTTTAAGGCAGGACTTCGAGACTCCTGGAATGCAGTATTACATGTTCGAAGTGAGGGTAGCAGAGGAGTCAATGGTAGCCATGGTGTCGCTCCAGATCGTCAATATCGATGACAACGCGCCCATCATCAATATGTTTGCCCCTTGTCAAATACCTGTGAGTGTTTGAACTTTAATACACCTTCGACTTCAAGACAGCATCTAAGATACACGGCTACAAGGATGTTTTGGAGCTCGAATGACGATGACAGTGGGGCGCAGTTGGTCAACATTTACGACATTTGTGCAAAAAAATTGTTGTGTACTATTATTATGTCACTAGAAATGTGTTTAAAATCCTAAAAACAAGATGGCGGCGTTCGATCCAATTTTGACCATGAGCCAAAATGACATTTTAGCACAGATTACTGAATAGTTATGATTTTAGTGCTTTATCATAGGCTGATTGTAGACTGACGCTACCGGACCGCGCGGGTCAGCAAGAATGGTGAGCGCGGTTCAAAATCAAACATAAAAAAACTTTTTTGCAAAAAAACAACCGACTTCCAAAGATAAAACACATCAAAGTGAAAAAATAACTTTAATTATTTTATTTATTTGGAAAAAAAAAACAGTGACACATTACATTTTATATACGATAAAAATACAAGTAAGTATGAACAAATGTGTACAACAACAACAACACAACAACATTAACATAAACAACACATTAACATTAACATTTTCCACAAAATACATTAAACGTTTTTATTTGCTAACTATGCGATATAAACCTAGAAACTACAATAATATTATCTAATTAATAATAATTTGTTTTTTCTATTGACCAACTGTCTTATTATAACATTTTTAAATTTACCAGCCGACAGACAAAACATATCAACATGCGGGAAGTGTTTGTTGTAAGTGCTATAAGTCAACGCAGAGGTGCTCGCAAACCTGCGCGTGCGTTACTTCGACAAGAGGTAACAGCAAAAGATGGCCTCGTGCGAACCTCACGGCATACTGTCGTTCTAGGCACAATGTAACGAATTTTATTCCGGACATCAATACAATCATAAACATTATATTAACGGTATAAATAAATAAGTTTAATTTCGGAAGTCAGTGTCTTTGGTTTTTAACCGACTTCAAAAAAGGAGGGGGTTCTCAATTTGGATGTATTTTTTTTATGTTTATTAGGTACCTCAGAACTCCTTCATTTATAAACCGATTTGAATAAAAAAATATTTGAAAGTATATACTTTCAGATTGGTCCTATATTTTGGTCAAGTTCTGACGAGTGGTTTTTGAGTTAGCTTCAGTAATACGTATTTGGCCACTTAGTGTATATTGATGATGTTATAATAATAATTGTAATTTCCTGTCACTCTTATTTACATTGCAAGTAGTAGTAAACGATTTTGTGTGGGGTAGGTACCACAACTAAAGAGTGAAAAATAAAAACTTTTTTGCAAAAAATCAACCGATTTTCAAAAAAAAACACTACAAAGTGAAAAATAACTTTAATTTCGGAAGTCGGCGGCAAAAAACTAAAATACAAAATCAAACACACCGACTTCCGAAATTAAAGTTATTTTTCACTTTGTAGTGTTTTTTTTTTAAAGTCAGTTGTTTGTTTGCAAAAAGTTTTTGTATTTTCGTTTTTTGTTCGACTTCCAAAATTGTGGGTGTACTATAGGTACACCTCTGCCTAACCCTTCGGGGAAACAAGGCGTGATGTTATGTTAAGTGTGCCAAAATTAAAATTATTTTTCACAATGTTTTGTTTGGGGAAGTCGGTTGTCTTTTTGTCCAAAAAAGTTTTTATTTTTCACTTTTCAGTTGTGGTACCTACCCCACATAAAGCCGTATACCACTACTTACAATAACAGTGACAGGAAATTATTATAATATCATCAACATACACTAAGTGAAAAAAATAAGTATTATTGAAGCTAACTCATAAACAACTCATCAGAACATGACCAAAATATGGGACCAATCTGAAAACACATCAAAAGTGTCTAGGGATCAAGTACATTTTAAAGTATAAAAAATTATCCAATTAATATTTACCAAATCTAGTCTCTTCCAGACTTGCTTTAATTCATTTAATTCTTTACTTTAATTCCTAAGTTTAAGTTAACAGTTACTTATCTCTATATTTTGTAAAAATTAAGAAAAATTGCAATTTTTTAAATTGTGGGATAACCTAAGTTAATGTCGTCAATTAAATGGCAAAAAAGGCAAAAATGAGGATTTTAATTTTTTTTATTTTAATGATAAAAAAATTATTAATCTGTGTTTCCATACTGCTCGACGGAATCGTACAATGACTGCCATGATGTTGGCTACGAAGCTCCAAAATTATTTAGTTTCTTTCCATTGCACGAATCACACAATCACAGCGATTTTCTTTCTAACAAGTCAAAAAGTTATGGGGTATGCACGGCATCCATGCAACGCAGAACTCTTCTTTGGAGCATATCCCATGCGTGCTCAATTGGGTTGAGGTCTGGTGATTGAGCAGCCACGGCAGAACGTTGATGCGAGCATCGGCAAGAGTGCGTGTTACGACTCTAGCCGTGTGTGGACGTGTATTGTCGTGCATTAGTCGAAACGAATCACCCAACTGGCTTCGCAAAAGGATGATCACGTATGAAAAAATCCTCTCCGCATAAATCTGAGCATTGAGGTTGCCCCTGATTCAAAGGAGATCGGTCTTCTACCGATCCAAATACCGGCCCAAACCATTATTGTTCCCCCTCCATATGAATGAACTTCCTGACAAAATTTCAAACGTTCTTGACGTCCAGAGGTCCTCCAAACTCGAGTACGTCTTGTATTCGGCCTCATACCGAAACGAGATTCATCGGAAAAGCAAACATAACGCCAGTCTTCTTCCTCCCAATTTCTGTGTTCGCGAGCACATGCCTTACGATTGCCGGGAGCTATAGGTGGGACTCTCAGCGGCCTGCGGGGATACAGACCCACTTCACGTAAACGATTTTGGATAGTTTGGTCGCTTATCAGCAAGCCTAAAGAGCTGTGGAGCTTCGTAGCCAACATCATGGCGGTCATGGTACGATTCCGTCGAGCAGTATTTTGGATGGCCGGTCCTGTCCGCGAGTGGTGATGCGAGATCGTCCTCCATATCGCTCGGCCATGCTACCCGTGATACGATAGCGTGTCCAAAGGTGGCTTATGACGCTCTGTGTAGTGAGAAGAGCGATAGCCACAGTACGTTGCCTAGAACCAGCTTGCAACATTCCGACGGCTCTCATCGTCTCTTCTCGTGTCAAATGATGTCGTCGCTCCATATCGATGCAATTTTTTCAGTTCAGATGCAGGAATTGTAAAGGTTTTGTAAAAACGCTATTCGGTAAACAATTTTATAGGAATCCTGATTGACAGTTGATTTTCTATTTTTATTCAAAATTTAAAGAAAATTATTTATTCAAACAGTGAAATTCACTAAAACGATCCAACGGTCCAAAAAAGTTAAAATAATAATCCTCAATTGCGGCGATTCTCTAAAACGTACTTGATCCCTAGAAACTTTTGATCTGTGTATATTCTTTCAAATAAAAAAGATTTTCTCTTATCGGTTTATAAATGGAGTTTTGAGGTAACAAACATAAAAAAAATTACAACCGAATTGAGAACCTCCTCCTTTTTTGAAGTCGGTTAAAGAGCAACTTTCTGGCGTGGGACACGCATAGCAATATTTCTAAAGCACTTTGTATTAATTTTCGTAACCAAACCAATAACCAGTTACAATTTTGAATAATTTACGCCCTCACAATAATTATGTTTATACAAGTACCTACCTATTGGAACTAATATTTCGAAATTAAATAGTTCAACTTGAAGACTACGTTGAATACGTTGAATACTTGATAAAACAACCAAATATGAGTCCTCTACCGAATGACATAGCGGTAAAAGTTGACCGAAATGTATTCTCCCAGGAACTTGGCGAGACTGGCGTCACAACTTGCAACTACGAAGTCAGCGACGCTGATGGAGAGATCAGTACACGTTTCATGAAGTTCACCATTGACAGCGATCGAGGAGACGAACAGGTCTTCGAATTGATCAGAGAAAATATCCCAAACGAATGGATGAAAGTGAAAATGGTGATGGTCATCAAACAACCTCTCAATTATGAGGACAACCCGCTTCATATATTCAGAGTTACTGCTTGGGTGAGGATTTTTGAAAACTTTGATTTGGTTGTTGATTTAATTATTTGACTTATAAATATCAGGAGCTAGACCACCACCTCTTAAAGCAGTATTATTGTAATCTTACTCCAGTGTGGGAAAGAGATGGAGCTAGACGTCCTGTATAGCTCCGTCTCTTTCTCACACTGAAGTAACATTAAAATAATACTGCTTTAAGAGGTGGTGGTAGGCCCCCAGGTTTTGTGTCTATCGAATTATATCTTAATTTATTGTACACCTTATACAATACAAAAGTCTTTATTCACCCAAATATGATTGCAATTAAAAACACTTAAAAATCTTCAGGACTCCCTTCCAAATAGGCACGAAGTAACCATGATGGTTGAAGTAGAGAACGTGGAACACAGGTCCCCGCGCTGGGTGGAGATTTTCGCCGTGCAACAGTTTGATGAGAAGCTCAGGAAATCATTCAGAGTACGGGCTATAGACGGCGACACGGGTATCAATAAACCTATATATTATCGACTAGAAACTGAGGAACGAGGTAAGAAATAAGAATAAGGACAAGAACATTATTGTCACTTACTATGTGTACAGATATGGAGCAAACTTGCTATAGCAAAACACACTTGCGATTATTTATATATTCTTTATTGTACACCAGATTAAACCTATGATAAGTATTGATTTTGTGGAAGATAAATAAAATTATGTCCTTCGCATTTCAGACGAGGGTTTATTCGAAATTGAAGCTATAGAAGGGGGTCACGAAGGTGCTTGGCTTCATGTCGGGCCAATAGACAGAGATGAACTCAAAAGAGAAGTGTTCTACCTGTCTATAATAGCATACAAGTACGGTGACAACGATGTAGAAGGCAGCTCATCGTTCGAGACACCAGCCGATATCGTCATTATAATCAACGATATCAATGACCAGGCACCACTGCCTCTAAACGAAGATGGTATATATACTACTAGCATTATGGAGGAGACTGCGATGACCCTAAATTTAGAAAACTTCGGTTTTCACGATCGGGATCTTGTAAGTTTCTAAATTATTACTTTATTAATAGACTATATATTTACAAATAGAGATATCAGTGGTGGCCCAGTGGTAACGGCCGCGACCTACGAGTTGTAGGTTGTAGGTTTGAACCCAGACAGGCGCTTTAGTTTGTGTTAATTATTTCATCACCACTGTTCTCAAAACGTTGAAGGGAAACATCGTGAGGAAACCGGCATGTCCTAGAACCAAAAATTCGAAGACATGTGACATCTACCAACCCGCACTGGGCCCGCGTGGTGGATTACGGCCCACTCACTCTCACAGAGAGGAGGCCTGTGTCCCAGCAGTGGGAACATTATAAGATGATTATGCTATATTTACAAATAACAGAAGAGAATTGACAGACTATTTTGTGGAATAAAATAATCCACTCATCTACATCATGTAGGTAAAACAACGAGTGTATTGTACTACAACCTTATTCACGGTCATTTTCAACTAAATGTTCATATTTACATGATATAAAAATTCAAGTAGTGCTTTGCTGGTTTTTTTTAAATTATGCTTTACTGTTTGATGTTACGGTTTATAGGGTCCAAACGCACAATACACGGTGCACTTGGAGAGTGTATATCCGGAGGGAGCCCATGAGGCTTTCTACATCGCCCCAGAAGTTGGATACCAGAGCCAGTACTTCATCATGGGCACTCTGAACCATCGCATGCTGGATTATGAAGTACCTGCGTTTCAGAAAATTCAACTTAGGGTATGTCGATTCTTTTATTGCACTTCTGCAATATAAAAAAAACCGCCAATCAAAAAATCCGCACCTCAAAAGGAAAAAACGGAACCCTTATAGGATCACTCGTATGTCTGTCTGATTATGTCTGTCACAGCCAATTTACTCCGAATCTAATGGACCGATTAAGTTGATATTTGGTACACATATGAATTTCTGTGACCTAAATACGGACGTGTACGTAAATAAATGAATTTTGTATATGGGGGTCACTTTTGCGAGGCAGATAAGAAAATTTAAAAAAAAGTTTTGCAAACTGTACCATGTGACATATCAAATGATGGGCTGTGAGGGTCTCGAATAGATTTTATTTACAATTTTAAAATAAATAGTTTAAAGTAAAGTAGGTAAGTTATTTAAGAAAATAGAAGAAAATTTGCCATATCCCCCCATGCCCCTTATCTCCGAAACTACTGAACTTAAAATTTTGAAAAAAAAGTACATGAAATAGTTCTATTCCCACTTATAGATTACAGGAAAACCTATAAGAAGTATATGGTCTTAAAATAACAGTGCAAAATTCTCACTATTGTGCGTACAAACTTACATTTGCAGTTGGAATGTATGGGAGAACATGTTTTTCAACTACAATGTTAACTTTGTTCTTGGGATAATTCTGGCTCTTCATCCCAACTACGGAACCTTTCATGGTGCATGGTCCGTCACGCAATTAGCCGGTTTTTTTTAAACTTGTTACTCTTTGATATTAAGTAATTTACAATAGAATTACCATCATTTGCAACTTTTGCGCCGACCCCAAGGAACATGTTTCTAGGGCAGGACTTTAAAGAAGAATAAACATGCCCTACAACGAGGACAGTTTAAGAACCTAATCATGATATTGCATACATTCTGCAGGCGGTAGCAATAGATATGGACGACAATAGATTGTTTGGAGTCGCAACGATAAACATTAACCTGATCAACTGGAACGACGAACTGCCGATCTTCAAGCATGCCGTACAGACGGTCTCGTTCGCCGAGACACAGGGTGCCGGCTTCCACGTCGCGACAGTCCTGGCTGAAGACCTGGACATAGACGATAAAGTCGAGTAAGTACATGTACCTACATAGTTTGGACGTTACATCTTTCTCTGCTGGAATTCATCTTTCCTCTGCTTGTGAGAACAGGAGACGTTAGTCAACATCTGTCTCATCTTTTCTTGTCTTGAAGTTGGTATCCAATATAATCAGCCCATGGCCCTTTTAAAATATCCTTGCATTGAGAACGTTGAATATGGGTATCTTACTGGGTACTGAGTACTGATTGCCTTATTTTACGGTCACAATTTCACTAGCCTAGGTCTTTTCACTCCAATAAGTACTCTCGTACTAGGCTCTCATTAATGTAATGTTAACTATCTATCAATCTATACTTAGATAATTACATACTTGCCCTTACTGATTCACCAACGCAGAGGCTAAACCGCTGCGGCTACAAACTTGAAATGTTGGCATGCCTTTTATGTTTTAAGCATCCACTAAGGAAGGATTTTGGAAATTCGACCTTAAAGGTGGTGAAAAGGGGGATTTTCTTTGTATGAAAAATCTTATTTCTTGAGTTAATAAACTTGAAACTTGGCACGAATGCTTATCTAAGTAAGTTATGAAGTTTGTCTCCTTTTTGTTTTTCTACATTACCGCCTAAAGCGGGATTGGGGAATGTCAAAGTATGTATGGAAGAATTTCAACGCGCGGTCCGATTAACTCAAAACTTACTGAAAATAAATAATAATGTGTAATAAATAAAAAATAAAATTCTTTTAATTCGGACAAGGTCCATTTGGTTAGTACAACACACAACATAGAAACTAGTGTTAGTACTTACATCTACTAGAAAAAACAAAACAATGATTAATTATACGCCACAGTGGCATGTAGGCGTATCCAATGCCCCAGTATAGGACTGTCCCACCTGTCCGCTACAGTGTAATAAGGGTTTTTGAAAATCTACCACTATCGGGGTACTAAAGTACGAAATCCCCGCGGAATAAGTCGCGGGGTAGTGCTTGTACTTAATTAATAACACTTAATTTGTTCTTTAGACATTCACTAATGGGCAACGCTGTTGATTTTCTGAGGATTGATATACACACCGGCGACATCTTCGTCACAGTTGACGATGCTTTCAATTACCACAGGCAGAATGAGCTGTTCGTTCAGGTATTTTAATTAGTTATTTTTCTATGTCGAACGAACCACGAGCCGTGTTTGTCGCTGTAAATATGACTATAACTGGATAATGCAATCATAAGTATTAGTAATTAGATATACGATACATGTGGAAGCGTGTAATTATCAAATTACCTGTGCATGATATTTTAGTTTGTTATTAATTTTTCTGTAAGCTTACTTTAAAATAAATTAATATTTTATTTTGTGATTAAATCTTATTTATATATCTATATCTATCTTACACTTTAAGGTTTAGTTATTGAATGGTTGTATGGCTAATAGTTTCTTATCTATTTCTGTTAGTAACAGTTAACAGTTCGAAGTAATAATTTGTGGTGCTATTCTGTAAAGATCCCACCGTGAAAATTTAGGTGAAGTGAGCGTGATGTGAACTGTCATCCCACCTTACTCTACTAGGGATTGTGATCACTTCAAACTCACTTCACCTAAGTGCTCACGGTGTGATGTTTGTAGAAACAAAAGTAAGGAAAAACAGCCGTACTAAATACTTTTCCTTCTCCCATTGAATAATTACAATCTTACTCTAATTGTAGATACGAGCCGATGACACGCTCGGCGACGGCCCTTACAACACGGCGACGTCTCAGCTGGTGATACAGCTGCAAGACATCAACAACACGCCCCCTACCCTTAGGCTGGTAAGTAAGGAGTTGCGGACTTTAGAAAACACACGCACTGTTACTAAACTTTCTGATCCAAATATTTTTGCATGTTGAAGTCGAGCGCGCACTACGACTTTATTTCGCGGGATTATTTTGTCGCAGAAATGCAACGTATTAGTGGCAGTGCGCGTCATTGCAAAGTAACTCTTATCTCCGTAAGGTAAAGTATAAATTAGAAAGATTGCCGAGAGTTTTATCAAACTTACGGCAATCACTCTAATTTTTACTTTTATTAAAATGGTGACTTACTAATGGTTTTACGTCGTCCAGATCGTGAATGCGCTGTATTAGTGATAGATAGGTCCTTCTGAATTAATTTGTACCTCCAGCCTCGCGGCAGTCCGCATGTAGAAGAGAACGAGCCCCACGGTCACTTGATCACCGAGGAGGTGACCGCCACGGACCCCGACACCACGGCCGAGCTGCGCTTCGAGATCGACTGGGAATCCTCCTACGCCACCAAGCAGGGCCGGGAGGCACCCGCCGTCGAGTTCCACAAGTATATCATACTTTTACCTACAACGGGAGTAGAAAGACCCATAACGACGCCGGGAGTCAGTTAATTTAATCATTTGTAAAAATTAGCTGTTCCATACATTTTGACCGCGTAGGTATCGCACTTTTGTAGGAAACAGTTTTTTTTTAATAACCGACGGAATATTTCAACGCAGGGGTACCAGAATCATGTACTGAATCGATGGTCTCAGATTATGCGTCGATCTTCCTGCCACCCTCAGCCACCCTGTATGTTTTGTGTATTTTTTTTGTACTGGACCTTGCCTAGGAACCTTCTGGTTACGGAGATATTTAAGGTCAAAGTTCCAACTTTTCAGTTTCCGAAAACAAGTTTTAAACAGGAATCGTAGGGGTACTTATATACTCCCACGATCCCTGTACCGTGGCATGCACCCATAAACACAATGTGCTGCGTGCGTTACGTTGCGCACTACCGTAAACGGCGAATTTTCCCACCAAAAATAAAAGTCGTTTCCCAGAAATAATATTTGCACTTAGTTGAATGCGTTAATGATAGCTTCGTGATTTGTATTTTTACACCCTGTATAATCATGTTTAATGTCGACTCTAGATCACACAACCGGACTATGATTATAGATAAAAAAACTTATTACGTAAGTCTCTTAGTTTGAACTAGAACTCTCTTAGTAGAACTTCTCTACTTGACATGAATTTACGAAAATCGGTTCTTTATTTAGGAAAACAAAAAGTCAATTAATTTAAACTAAGTATACCATTATATCCATTGTTTTTTTTTTTTGTAAGAATGCGTAACTTTTATTTTGCACATTGGTTTACTAATACCATCCAATACTGGTCCTTGAAGTCTCTTATCATCTACTAATTTACAATTATAAAATTTCCAGCTGCGTAGAGATTAAGACGCGTTACCGAGATGACAACAACCGCGGCGTTGCCTATGGGCGCGTGGAGGTCCGCGAGATCAGGGACGGAGTCACCATCGACTACGAGGAGTTTGAGGTGCTGTACCTCACCGTCAGGGTCCGGGACATCAACACCGTCATCGGCGACGACTATGATGAATGTAAGTTGCAGTAAGACCAGTAAAGAACCTAATGCATTTTATTTCATGAGAGTGAAAAAAAATATTGGCCGAAACCTTCGCACTAGCTTTCTGGAAATACTCGATTCCAATAACGCGACGATTTACGTAAGACTGGTGGATGCCAAGCTCACAACTTGATTTATCGCCGCAAGTTTGCTTGCTTGTCGATCTTCTACAGATTATACTTCGGTGAGTGTGCTCAAGACCTCCACGACCTCATTCCGCCTGTCCCCTTCTACCATCGGACATCTAGACGCACTGCAGGTTACCATCCCTACCTAGTTGCTATTCCACCAATTCGCACTAAGCGTTTCCAAATGTTTTTTGTGACGGCACACAGCAATGCGCACAGCAAAGAAATGGAACTTTCTGCCTGCGTCTGTTTCCGAACGCATACAACCCCAATCTCTTCAAAGTGAGAGTGAACAGGCTTCTTCTGGGTAAGCTCGCTCCATCGTCGACTTGGTCTCTGTCATCTCTGACCTAGACTAGAGTCAAAAGGAACCCTTATCATCACGTCCGTCTGTGTGTCTGTCCGTGGCTTAGCTCAGAGACTCTTAGTACTAGAAGCCTGTAATTTGGCATGCGTATACATATTAATTACGCCGACCAAGTGGTAAAATAAAGTCATGAAAAGAAAGTATTTTTAGGGTAAACCTTGCACGTAAAGTGGGGATGATATTTATTTCATGTCTATCCCTTGGTGAATCGTAGGATAGGCCGTTTAAAAATATTGCGGGACTTTGTAAGCTATTTTTCGATTCAGGGATCCGTTTGCGTAATAGTGCTAATTTTTGTTAGAGTCAAGTCCACCCGGCCAGCTAAATGGTTGATATGTGAAAAAATTCACGGCAGTAGTACCTATAAACGAAGTTAAAAGGAAAACTATCACAACTAAATAGATTTTACAAGTTAACGAGTAATAGTTGACTAACTTACATTTGCAGTTGGAATGTATGAGAGAATATGTTTTTCAACTGCAATGTTAAGTTGGTTCTTGGGATAAATTCATCCCACCTAAGGAACCCTTCATTGTGCGTTGTCCGAGATGCACTTGGCCGGTTTCCTTCATTACCATACAACATACATTACACACATACATTACATTACATACAACAGATTCAAATTCAACATCAGACACACATTCTCACTTAGGTATTATTACTCCCCGAAAGCAATCATTAATATCATCATGGGGAGCTCGTGACTACATATTCAGACAGGGGTAGGGTTGTTCTACACCATGCCTACATTAATTAGAACCTATAATTGGGTGTACTAGGTGTATTAGAAGCAAGCAACCCGGATCTACATTTTTAAAAGTGCAAAAAGCCAATCGAGCCTTTTCTCATTATACGTTCTCTGTTCCAGCAACATTCACGATCACGATCATAGACATGAACGACAACGCGCCGGTGTGGGGGGAGGGGCAGCTGGCGCAGGAGTTCCGCGTTCGAGAGATGTCTGCCAGCGGAGTGGTCATAGGCTCTCTGTACGCCACTGACATCGACGGACCACTGTACAACCAAGTGCGGTACACTATAACGTGAGTACCATATGTTTTTTTTTATGGTATCCGGAGAGAAACATCATACCAGAGGTTGAGCTGAATCGAACAAATGTGTTATGTACGACCCGCGGGGCTGGTTTGACAACAAACTCACAAACAACTCGACTTACAAACAATGAAGCATTCACCCGTAGGCGCAACGCAGAAGCGATAATTCTGGCTCAAATTATCTGAGCTTAGTAACTTCGAAATTATGGCTATACCCAGAGAAGTTGCTTAATATACCTTATTTGTTCACCGTTGTTGTTATATTTTTTAGACCAAAAGAAGGCACTCCAGAAAATCTTGTGGCTATTAACTTCAATACCGGCCAGATCACAGTGCAGGAGAACCAGGCAATAGACGCTGATGAGCCGCCAAGATACCACTTGTACTATACCGTCATAGCCAGCGACAAATGTTCCATGGAAGACCAGACGCAGTGCCCGCCTGATCCGACCTACCACGATACTAAGGGAGACGTAAGTCTTGAATCAGCAGCTGAACTAAGTTCATCTTCTTTGTTCGAGCTCGATGGTGGAGAAGAGCTTATCTATACATATATGATTACTTGTCCCGACTGATTCACCAACGCAGAGCCTAAACCGCTGGAGCTACAAACTTGAAATGTTGGCATGCCTTTTATGTTGTAAGCATCCACTAAGGAAGGATTTTTGGAAATTCGACCTTTTGAGGGGATGAAAAGGGGGGATTTTGTTTGTATGAAAAATCTTATTTCTTGAGTTAATAAACTTGAACATGGCACGAATACTTATCTAAGTAAATTATGAAGTTCATCATGTTTTGTTTTTCTAAACTACCCTCTAAAGGGGGATTGTGGGCTGTCAAAGTTTGTAAGGAAGAATTTTAATGCGCGGTCCGATTATCTCTAAACTCAGTATTTATACTTAAGAGCGAATATAAAGAACGTATATCAGGATTTTTTGAAAATCTACCCCTAACGGGGTAATAAAGTACGATATTCGCGCGGACGAAGTCGCGGGGTAGTGCTAGTTTCTTTATATTTTTTCAGACTAACTCTTAAGTTTTGTATCTACGACAAACAGTGGTTTCAAAAGCATTCTGTGGTTAGGTGTTATCAGAGTAAGCTCATGTTGCTGCCAAACTACCATAAACAAATATTTTACTCACATGCTGGAGAAGTACCCAAAGACAAAGCTGATGGCACTGTATTTGTGTTGACAGATAGCGATCCAGATCATCGACACGAACAACAAGGTGCCTCGCTTGGAGACGGCGCAGTTCCAAACCGTCGTGTCTATCTACGAGGACGCAGTCACTGGCGACGAGGTCGTCCAGCTCGTTGCCAGCGACCTAGACCGAGATCGTAAGACACCTAGACACTATAAACAGAGTGTATTTTTAACTGTTACAGTAGTAGAAATGACTAACGGCATTGAAGAAAATTGGTAAATTATAGTCACTTTTATTTTTAGCTCGCACTTGACCAAAAAATTAAGTATGTCAAAATTTGTTTCCCTGAATCTCTTATAGAATCGCATTTCCTCCAATAGGAGTAGTCCAACTTCAATAGTAGTGTACTGGGACAATAGTCCCAGTTGAAAAAACACTCAAGTATAATGCCTGTATCTGCCTACCCATGCATGACATAAGCATATCTCAAAGTAGTCGTGAAAAGTGCGATATAAAATAGATATCCATGATGTAAATCGCAGTAGGTAACTATCTCCTGAATTAGGATATATATTTAATCAGTAAATGGAAAATACGGCCAAGTACGAGTCGAACTCGCGCACTGAGGGTTCTGTACTTCAGTTTCTTTTAGTTCAGATAAATGAAAATACTAAACGAAGAATATTTTTCATTTTAAATGTTAACAATCGCAAAGATATCTTTGTATTTCATAATGCGACTGTGAATTACAAAGTTAAGTTTTGCTGTTGCAGAAAATCACCCATAGGCCATATCTAAACAAAATGCCTTTATGAATCGGATTTTTGGTATTTGTTGATTAAGTACAGTATATGGTACATGATATACAGAAGTTTCAAATTCCTAACTTGTTTAGTTGTTGCGATAGAGCTCGTACAAAAATGGTCTAACACTGACACGTTTACGGCCCCCTATTTCTTCCTTTTTGAAGATTTAAAATACATATAAATTTAAAATATATATTTGTACTTTCCGCGATGAGTTTTAGACAATGACACCCCACACGCTAGGGTTAGACAATGACACCCCACACGCTAGGGTTAGACAATGACACCCCACACGCTAGGGCAAGAAAAGGACCTCCTTTCATTTTTAACTTTATTGTATTTTTATTATTTGTTGTTACAGCGTCTATAGAAATACACAATATGTGAATTTCAACTCTACCTATTAAGGTTCATGAGAAACAGCCCACTGACAGACAGACGGACGGACAGCGGAGACGTAGCAATAGTGTTCCGTTTGGCACCCTTCAAGTACGGAACCCTTAATTTCATTCATTAAAAAAATATACTTTAGTAACCAGTGGTGCTATTCTGTAAAGATCTCACCGTGAAAATTTAGGTGAAGTGAGCGTGATGTAAACTGTCATCCCACCTTACTCTACTAGGGATTGAGCTCACTTCCAACTCACTTCACCTAAGTGTTCACGGCGTGATATTTAGGTATAGAATAGATCGGCAGATATTGTTAAATGATTTCCACGCACTCGATGAACTGTTTTTATTTGGTAGAATATGTTGTGTGCCTTTTAGTGTCTGTACTAAATAACTAAGTTGATTTTTTTCTTTCTAATACGTTTTCAGTGCCGAACAACAATGTGAGCTACCAGATCAACTACGCCGTCAACCTGCGCCTGCGCGACTTCTTCGCAGTGGACCTAGTGACCGGCGTGGTGCGCGTAGAGTACACCGGAGCGGACGTGCTGGACCGGGACGGCGATGAGCCGCAGCACAGGATCTTCTTCAACATCATTGATAACTTCTTAGGTGAAGGAGGTACGTACTACGGTGTTTTAAATTTTCAGACAAGCATTGTTAATGCGTGTGTCATGAAATGAAGGGAAACCGCTAAAATCATAATATGTATTCCGTCCAAACTTTGTGTTCTACACTTCTTAGCGGTCTCAGGTTTGGATATCTAAGCCAATCCTAGCCCCTCGGCTAAGATTGAAAAAAAATACGAGCATAAAACCCACGATAACCAGCCTACAATGTTCCCACTGCTGGGACACAGGCCTCCTCTTTGTGAGAGGGAGTGGGCCGTAATCCAACACGCGGGCCCAGTGCGGGTTGGTGGATGTCACATGTCTTCGAATGTTTGGTTCTAGGACATGCCACCATGGTTACCATGGTTACCTCACGATGTTTTCCTTCGCCGTTTTGAGAGCAGTGGTGATGAAATAATTAACACAAAGTAATGCGCCTGTCTGGGTTCGAACCCACGACCGTAAGTCGGGGCCGTTACCACTGTTCCATGTTACCTTATTTTTACTAAATGACGAGTTTATTCAATAATCGCTAATTTCTGGTTTGACCTGCCTGCGGTACAGACCTCCGTCTCTCTAGTACTGAAGTCTGATGAATACCACCAGAGTTGTTCAAACTGTCTTAGCCCATAATCAGTAGCCCATGGACAGCTTGCCTTATGATGGCCGGTGAGCTGTCTGTTGGCTACTCGTTTACACCAAGTTTTTTTTACTCATCCTTCACTTTTCCCTAAAGGATATTAGAAACCCGGTGTCAGACAGCATCTGATCCATGAGACACACACTGCTGTTATCAAAAGACTTCACTTTACTTCACGTTTATTTGAAATTGTGAACTGTTGTCAAATAAATATTATCGTTTCTTTCTTATCGATTTCTTTAGACGGCAACCGAAACCAGATCGACGGGGAAGTTCTAGTAATTTTGCTGGATGTGAATGACAACGCCCCGGAGCTACCGGCTTACCTGCCGCCCTGGTCCGTCTCTGAAAGTTATCGTCAGGTAAATTAGTTATCTTCTATCATCATAAGCATAGTCAGCCTATAATGTTCCCACTGCTGGGACACAGGCCTCCTCTCGGTGAGAGGGACTGGGCCGTAATCCACCACACGGGCCCATTGCGGGTTGGTGGATGTCACATGTCTTCGAATTTTTGGTTCTAGGACATGCCGGTTTCCTCACGATGTTTTTCTTCGCCGTTTTGAGAGCAGTAATGATGAAATAAATTTACACAAAGTAAAGCGCCTATCTTGGTTCGAACCTACGACTGCTCGTAAGTCACGGTTGTTACCACTGGGTCACCACTGCTATCCATTATGCTGCTATTCGCAGATTTGCGAAATGTTCAACTGAAGTAAAGGCCACACTGTTCAGAGCGTACTGTCAGTCGTTCTATACATGCGGTCTGTGGGTCAACTACACGCAGAGGGCATACAGCACTCTGCGCGTTCAATACAACAATGCATTCAGGGTGTTGATGGGGTTGCCGCGCTACTGCAGTGCTTCTGGCATGTTCGCAGAAGCGGGCATAGATGGCTTTCACGCCATCATGCGCAAGCGATGCGCCTCCATCATGCGCAGGGTACGCGGCAGCCCCAACAGCATCCTGAGCACTGTAGCGGACAGGTGGGACAGTCCTATACTGGGGCATTGGATACGCCTACATGCCACTGTGGCGTATAATTAATAATTGTTTTGTTTTTTCTAGTAGATGTAAGTACTAACACTAGTTTCTAAGTTGTGTGTTGTACTAACCAAATGGACCTTGTCTGAATTAAAAGATTTTTATTTATTTTATTTATTATTTATTATCTTACCTATAGGTTATTTATTAAATCAGATGACCACAGTTCCATTACTACATGAAAGATCTCGCTAGCGCTGCATGCTTTATGCTTCATCCCGTTTTAAGTAACTAAGTATTGGTTTTTTTTCGCTGAAGAAGAGCGTTTTTTACAAGTTGATTGAATCGAGCATGTCCTTTTGAATACGCCAGGAATGTTAATTGCGAAAACCGAAATTAAAATGGGATACCGCAAAGCGCTAATAATACCCCCACCGCCGTATATCTGCATTGACGCCGTGGTGGGGCTGGCACGGTCCGAATTCTAGGTCTGTGGCCGGTATAGTTTGCTTTGCCAGAACACGTCTAGGGTGAGGAGCCAGACCAAGAGAGATACAGAAACCCACAGAGCAGCATGTGGCGAGCTGTTGGGCAGTAGCGACCCTTTCTCCCGGGAGAAGTCTCGTTCTTCGCCTCTGGCTTGCCTTTATTGGCCAGCTGGAGTGAACACTGCTGGAGGAACAGAGCTCTCACCTCATTCTTGCCTTTATTGGCGGGCTTGAGTGGAGATTCGCAAGAGCAAACATGCTCGGAGGAAGGAAGTATTCCAGTAAGTGCTGCTAGGGATCTTGACCATCTTCCGTGCTCTGGGATTGTCCGGATAGTCGTGGAATATATCTCCACTCCTCAAAAGCACCTCGGGGCAGGTTGCCCTCTTGTCACTATGATACTATGTGACCGTTTTCGAGGTCCCATTATTGAGTGTGCAAGTCACCCCCTACCATTTTATCCGTGTATTACATCTATCGGGCAGGGGTCATAGTCCTTTTATAGTTCTAGGTAACCAGTCCACTTTAGCCATCCAAACTCATATTCCAATATCTTTGTTTCCTTATCCTGCGATAGTCCTATACATCAACCGGGGGTTAGTCCTTGGGTGCACTTGCATAGTGCATACAGGGATAATCGTCGGTTGGTGCCTCATTAGATTTAAAATTGGCTAAAGGGCGAGTTGGCTTCGGCCCCTCGTACGCCTTCTGAAGACCCGGGACTCCATGGTCTCGAGATACGTAAAGCAAAAAAAATAATACCTAATAATACTATAATTATAATAAGAATCAAATATTAAAAACATAATCCTTTCAGGGCGTCCGTTTAGAACCTGAAATCTTCGCACCGGATCGGGACGAGCCAGGCACACCAAACTCTCTGGTCGCATACGAAATCCTTGGCCTCACCACAGAGCGAGACATCGAACTACCGAACCTGTTCGACATCATCACCATCGAGAAAGAACACGGCATAGACCAGACTGGAGAACTTAAAACTGCCATGGACTTAAGAGGATATTGGGGCACCTATGAAATACATATACAGGTGAGCGATAGGCTTTTAGTTTAGCGTTCCACATGCTGCTTGCGGCAGGAGCCGGACTGGAGACAATACTTCCTCGGACGAGCTCATTCACGACGAGCTCAACTTCTTAACAACTCATTTTCAGTCTAGTCATCATTCTCTTGCCCCTTTCCCAGTTTATCTTGCGTCGGCGAAACATGTATTTTTCTTCCATACTTCTCTATAAAGGTGAACGCTCACTGGTCCGCAACGCACGCATGGCAGCCAACGGATTTTGGTTTGTTTGTATGAAGAAATGAACTGAGCGCTCGGTGCGCGGTACCGATAATGGACGCAGTGCTATATGAATTCATATAAAGCAAACCAAAATCCGTTGCGTGCCTTGCATGCGTTGCGGCCGGTGCGGACCAGGACGTTCACCTTTAGTCGTCATCTCGGCAGTCAGCCCTTTCTAGCCATATCATCTTTCTCAAAGTCCATCCATCGGTTCTTCAACAAGTCTAGTCGAAAATAATAAAATCCCCTAATAATTATGATCTACCATAATCCTTCACCCTTTTGTTATAGGCATTCGACCATGGCAACCCACAGCTAAAGTCAGATGAAAAGTACCAAATAGTGGTCAGACCGTACAACTTCCACGAGCCAGAGTTCGTGTTCCCGAAACCTGGATCCGCCATCAGACTATCTAGGGTGAGTGCTCTAAAGAATTTCCTGTAAAAGCGCTGAAAGGCTATGCCATAACAATGAGTGTTAGGCGATTTATAACACTGCTACTACCTGACTACTAACTGATGCTATTTTTATGATTTTTTTAAGTATAAGTGTCATTGTTATACATACAACGCCGGGAATAATAAATTACTTAATTGTCAATTTTTCAAAGTGCGGCGTAGCGTACATGTTAAACTGTTGAAATTCGGGACTATAATATTAGGACGTTTCAGTTTGTTTTTTTAATTCGTCCACTGACACACAGCTTAAACCGCTGTCTAGAAGCATGAAATTTTGTACTAGAGTGCCATAAGAAATTAAATCTTTTATTTCCAGATATAAATCCTTACACAACTTTCAATAAATACACACAAAGGTTATATCACGAACGTGTTGAAAATTCGACGCAGTAAAGGGTTTAATTGGTGATGAATGTATGGAAGTTCGTCATAATTGCCCATATTAAATCCCATCGAGCGCACAGCTTGTTGTAATGAAATTATTTGTTTTATCTTACCTGCATTTATATTTTACAAATAGTCAATATGCCTGGTGCAATCGCCTGCTTAAATATACTCTCAAGCAGGTGATAGCGCCAGGCGTCAGGGTGGAAAGGTACTCTGATCTTTTGTATTGTTGGCCGATCGCGCGCTCGCAATGCTGAATACTCTACAGACTGACGGAATAACGTATGTCACGCAAGTTTGAGATTCTGTGAGATGATGGACGAAAGATGAGTTTTTTTTTTGTGCCAACATTATTTTATTGTTATTTGTTAATTTTACTTGTTTTGTGAGTTAATTTTGTGTATTATTTCTTATTGTTATTCCTTCGTTATTGTAAATAAGTATGCCTGTTTTTATTGAAATTTAACTGTGCAATAACTTGAACCTTTATCTGTAATTTTGTGCATGTTTTTCCCAAATGATTTAAATGCTTGTAACCCCAGGAGCGGGCAGTGGTCAGCGGCGTACTGTCAGTAGTGGGCGCGGAGGGCGCGTCGCTGGAGCGCATCTCTGCCACAGATGAGGACGGCTTACACGCCGGAACTGTTACATTCTCTATAGTAGGAGACGGTAAGCCACTTATATGAGATCAAACCATGTTTCTTAGTTACTTACTAGATACTTTTTCCGAGAATAACACGGTCGGCTAAGAAAGTGGTCTATTAGTTTTGAGTTTTTGACAAAAGTTCCTAAGGTTTAACTACAATTGGAAATAATAGTCTTTATTATTTTATGACGTTCAATTTTAATTTAAGGCCCCTCGTCCAGGATGGTATTCAAAAGTAACGTATTATAAATTCAAATCACCAATGAGTAGCCACTAACCAGAAGGTCACAGCACTCGTACACGACGCGACTTGTGATTGGTTGCATCGTGTACGACCGCCATTGACGATCGGCCTAAAGAGATAGACCGAACTTTTGGGCTACATTACTCAATATTATTTTAGATAATCCTATTATACCTACTTCGTGCAACAGAAGTTTTTATATCTTAAATAGTATACGTACAAAACAACTTTTTGTTTCACCAGGTGAGGCGGCGGATTACTTCGACGTTTGGAACGACGGAGAGAACTCCGGCACACTCACCCTGAAGCAAGCCTTGCCTGAAGGCATGCAACTGTTTGAGGTCAGTTGAATAGATATTAACAGTTTCTACAAATAGAAAATGAAGCAAAGAAACAGGAACATTTTATTCACGTTTGGAAACTTTCGTCAGCATTCATTTTGTCAGAGGTACTATTCGTATTAGTACCAAATATGAAAATAATATACCCACAATAAACACTCCTTTCGCGTCAACAAACTACCGACGGAATGCCGTCTTCTCACGTAGCGCAGCAAGTTTCAATAATCTTCCCTCTCAAATTTAGAACCCGCCGGGGCCCTAGCGCATTAAAACGAAGTATAAATAAAGAAGACTTTGTTATAAACCGCAACGAGTAGTATTCATAATTAAAGTACATGTAACACATGTGCGCATTTTGTTTCTTTTTTTACTGTTTTAGCACAATAAATACTTAAACTGTGTCGTGCATGATTATTAGATACTATAATTACGACTCATAAATTCAGAAGAATTTATTTTGTTTTCTTTAGAGAAGAATTTGTTAAATTATATTAGCTTAAGGAGATTTTATTTTTTATTATTATTTTTGCGTTTCTTTTAAATTTTAGGTACCTACATAGTTTTTAATTTATGGAAGTTTTTAAATGGCAATTGTAGATTATTCACCATAATACACTGGACAGCAAATAAACCGAGCCACCCGCTACCTAGGCACTCTAATTCGATTTTCTCAAAAACTAAAAAACCTACAATTATCAAAGTTGTACCTACAGAAAGTGCGTTTCATGGTGATTAAAATGAAAGGAAACTCATTGGGTTTAATCAATATTTCAGTGTTTATTAAGGATTTTACAAAGAAGAGTCGTTTTCCAGTCGTGACAATTGTTAGTAATGATAAAGTGAAAAAAAAAATTAAAGCCAAAAACAAAGATAAAATAAAAAAAAAAAGTTTTTGATCAATATTCCGTATTCCCTCCCCTTGCTCGGATAACTGCCAGCATCCTTGTATTCATCGACCTTACGAGCCTGACGATAAAATCTTGAGGAATTGTATTCCACTCCTCTTCAATTGCGATTCGCAGCTCTGGAAGCCTTGTTGGAGCAGGTACCCGGGCTCGAACCCGACGTTTCAGCTCATCCCATAAGTGTTCTATCGGATTCAAGTCTGGGCTTCGAGCTGGCCAGTCCATCGTACGAATGCTGACGTCGCGTAGATACTGGGTCACCACATGAGCAACATGAGGCCGTGCATTATCATGCATCAATTGCATATCCTGTCCGATATATCCTACGTAAGGTACCACATGGTCTGCGAGGATTTCAGTAATGTAGCGATGAGAAGTCAGTCCACGTGTACGGCCCGTCGGTTCGATGAAAACTAACGCTGTATGTGCTGTTAACGAGATGCCGCCCCAGACCATTACAGATCCTCCTCCATAAGCAACAGTTTCCTCGATGCAACACTGAGAATAACGTTCTCCAGGGCGACGATATACTCTCTGACGTCGATCACTTCCATGTAGACTCACCCTGGTCTCATCAGTGAAGAGTACATTACTCCACTGCTCTAATGTCCAATCCCTATGCTCTCGAGCAAATTCAAGTCGTGCTCGACGGTGTGCTACCGTTAATGCTGGGCCTGTTGCAGCTCTTTTTGGGGTCAGGTTCCGTTCAGCAAGTCTCCTTCTGACGGTATCTGAACTTATGACCACTTGGCGTTCGTCACGCAGACTTTGTTGGACTTGAACTGCGTTGAGTTGGCGATTTCGCAGAACAGTAAGGTGGATATAACGATCATCTGCTGCTGATGTAGCCCTAGGTCTGCCCGTACCTGGACGGCGATCGAATGCTCCAGTCTCTAGGTATAGTCTGTAAACTCGTTGCACCGAAGATCTGCTGATTCGAAGCCTTCGAGCGACTTCACGTTGCGCAATGCCTGCTTGAAGTAATGCTACAGCTTGAGCTGCTTCCTGAGGTGTTGTATCCATTATTAATCGAAAAAAGTAGCAAAAACACACGAGTCTGAGCAAACGATGGACAAAAACTAAAGAAATGATAAGAAATATCCGACTACCCTCATTGTAGAGAAAAAGAACGCTAATTTCAAACTCTGGTGAAAACAGAGCAAATCGTTAGCATTGTGTTTGTTGCTTGATTACAATGTGAGTTGACGGTACTTTCGAATTAATTTGTAGTAATTTTAATCACCATGAAACGCACTTTTTGTAGGTATAACTTTGATAGTTGTAAGTTTTATACTTTTTGAGAAAATCGAATCAGAGTTCCTAGGTAGCGGGTGGCTCGGTTTATTTGCTGACCAGTGTAGATAGGTACTGTAAGCTTTCTGAAGAATCTATATCTATACAAATAAATAAAACTGAAGTGTCTGTTTGTAATGTCAAAATAACAACTTTTTACGAAATACATAAGAAAGTATATACGGTACTTATAACAAAAAGGCCATTTTAAACATTTTTGTCTGTCTGTCTGTTTGTTCCGGCTAATCTCTGAAACCGCTGGACCGATTTTGACGGGACTTTCATTCGCAGATAGCTGATGTTATGGCGGGTAACTTAGGCTACTTTTATTTTAGAAAAATAATTAGTGTTCCGCGCAAAAAAATTAAAACCCATGAAATTATGAAAAAAAGTCGGATTTGAAAAATTCTTTTTGCATTTGGTAGCCCAATACTCGACGACCGTTATAAGCTATTTATGATCACGCTACGACCCTCAGGAGCCGAGAAGAAAGAAAAAAGTCGGAAAGAACACTAAGCGAAAACGAAGTAATAGCGCGGGCGGGCGATTCAACGCGATGATTGGCGACGGGTCGAGGGACGAGGGAGTTTTGTTAAAATGTGGCTGTTATTTTAGTATATTGTGTATCTTACGACATCAACGCGAACGAAGTCGGGGGGCACAGCTAGTGAATAAATACACATATCAATACCGTCTAGGGATATTTTGTATAAAGTTCTTAAACTCAAAAAATACTGGCCGGTTTAAAAATCTTTTGAAGAAAGCTTATTTTGTAGGCCTTTTTGGATGATTCCAAATTTAAATTTGAAAATATAAATTAAAAACAAAAGATTTGCGCGGCATAACTTTAGCGAAGTTCGAAGGCTTCAATTTACTTACCATAGTTATTGATCATTTTTGGTGTCAAATTAAAGTTTTAAAACAAATTAAGTTAATTTCGAATTTATGGCACTTTATGCATCATGCAGCGGCGCAATTTAACGAGAGAGGAAATGTTAAGGGCAGTAGGCATGCTCCAAGCTGGGGCTACTCAACGGAGTATTGTTGAGGAGATTGGAACAAAACAAAACGTGATATCAAGGTTATGGTCACGTTATCGTGCTACTGATGAAGTGGCTGAAAGACACCCAGGTGGGAAGCGCATAACCACCCTGCGACATGACCGATTTTTGCAAGTTGCTGTGAGAAGACAACCAAATGTTACGGCCCTGCAATTGGTTCAAAGGCTCCAGTCAGAGCACCATTTGCTTGTGAGTGATCAAACTGTGAGGAGAAGACTGCATGAAGCTAACCTTCATGCTCGAAAACCACTTCGTACTCCAGCATGACGCCGAAGAAATCGTGGACGAAGATAACAGTGGGCTCGTGAACATTTGCTCTGGGAAGTTAACCAGTAGTCTGTAGTACTGTTTACCGATGAGTCCCGATTCGCGAAGTTTACGCGTATGGCGAGTTCCTGGTCGTGAAAGCCGTCTGCAACACCCTCAGGAAGTTTATCCATACTACCAGGGATAATTATGATTTGGGCGGGAATTCGTGTTGGTCGAAGAACAGATCTCATTTGGATCAGAAACACCATGACAAAAAATAAAAAATAAAATAAGAAAAAAATAAGAAAAAAAGAAAATAAGTTGTTGTTGTTAGGTTTGCTTCACCATTGCATTGGGTTGTACCTGTAATGATAGTAATTGTAAGCGATTATATAAATAAATAAATAAATGACTGCTGAAAAATACCGTAGCCAGGTGCTAGTACCAGTAGTCTACCCCTATCGACTACAAATGGGTCAAGAATTTACGCTCATGCACGACAACGCCCGTCCGCACACAGCGCGAGTGGTGACCAGCTGGCTGCAGGAGAATGACGTATCGGTCTTAGACTGGCCCGCGCAATCACCAGATCTAAACCCCATAGAGCACGCGTGGGACATGCTCCAAAGAAGGGCTTTGAAGAATTTTCTGAATAACAACTTTTTTGGCATCTTAGCAGGACCTGGGACAATATCTCGCAGCAAGACTTTGATAACTTGATTCAAGCATGAAAAACCGTTGCAGGACCGTTGATAGCATCATGGGTGGTTTTACTGACTACTGATTTTTCGCATAATTGCAAAAAAATGGAACAATTTCGCTTTATTTTTCACTTTTTCTTCACTTTTCGTTTTTCTATAAATAAAATTTTATTTACACAAAAAAAAATATTTTTGTTTTATTCAGAAGTCTAGTCTGATAAATGGGCTTTATAAAATATATACACGTTGAATGTTATTTATCCTCCTGAGTCCCCGTGGTCTTTATAAAGGACAAATTATTATACGTCACTAAGTCCTGACATTTTTTCCTGGTCGCTAGTATAAAAACCGAATGTCTTTTTTAACACACAATTAAGTTTTTCGTTTGTAACATTGGACCTGCTGTATTTGATTTCTTTGACCAATCAAAATTCAGATGCTCAAATGTTCGGGAATCAAATGAGCCAATAACAAAATAAACAATCATTCACTTTAACGGCGTGCGTGGTTGAAAATGGAAGGCCGACGGAGTAGAGGTAAGTTAATTTTTGAATATCTCACTTATCTATTGTTCAATCTTGTATTGAGTTACGTTTTTAAATTGCTAATATGTTATGTTTTGTTGTTTTCACTAGTTTTTACGAAAAAGTGGCAAGAGCTCGTGTTTATTAGGCTTTTGAAAAAATGTTCTTTTAAAAGGTATTTCGGTGTTTGCTATAATAATAGCCTGCCATTTTGTGTTCTTTTTAAAGTACTTTCGGCTTTTATAGTAATAGTTTAATGCTACCTCCTAATTCTCATTTTTTAGTTGCCACTCACGTTAAGTTAATACCATTTCGGGGTAAATTAAAATATTAATATATGTATTACCGTTTCAAAATTCATAAATAGTAGGAAAATTATAATTTTTTAATTAATATATTAACACCCGTGTATTTTATCATTTCAGATTTGACAGAAAACGAAATTAGTGATATAGTGAATCAGTCAGATTTCGAGGATGTATCGGATGATGAAAATTATTTTGTTAATCGTGATTTGGAAAATACCGATTACTGCAGAAGATATAATAGGCAATCAAGAGCATATATTGAGGTCTCTCACCCAGAAGTCGTGAAAGAATACAACCGAAACATGGGAGGTGTTGATTTGGTTGATAGACTGATGGCAGTTTGTCCAGCAAGAGCAAAAACAAGAAAGTGGACTGTTAGATTTATTTCCCATTTCATTGACCTTGTAGTTACTAATTCTTGGATCAACTACAAACAAGATCAGTTAAAGAAAGGAATACTGCCTCACAAAATATTTATTTAATTTCAATTACGCGAATTCAAAATGCGAATTGCTGAAAAGCTCATTGATGATAATGTTTACAGAGATTTATCATTTGATGATGACGGTATTCCAGAAACTCGATCAAATGTTATCGTTCGGCGACCGCCTATTGTACCACTACCTTTAAAAGCAAAAAGAAAGCATGGAATCGACCATTTGCCAGATATTTTTTCAACATCACTGCAGGAATCAAGGCTGTACCAAGAAGACCTCAGTTAAATGTATTGGGTGCAATTTATCTTTATGTCTGACAACAAAAAGAAACTGTTTTAAAATCTTCCATAAAAGAGATTAGGCTGAGATTTTCTTTATTGTTGATAAGTTGATTGTTTAATATCGTGATCTCATTTCACAAGGAAATATATTTTTAATTAGAAGTATCCTATAACTTGCTAAGCAAGCTGACTGATTTTTTGTTACCAATTATTGTGATTAGTATAGGAAGGTGTTGCTGTTGTGTTCATGTTAATGTAAGAATTGTAATAGTAGCAGTCATGTATCAATAATTTTCTCTTATTTTAAAACAATTTGTTAATAATTTGAGTACATACCTACTTTTTGTTTATTTTTTGTTAAGAACATCTGATTCTTCTTTATCTAATTTTGATTTTAAGTAGCTTTTACCAAAGTGTACTAGCTAAGTTTTTTAATATTATAAGCCAATGTGTAATAATTTGTCATAATTGTTAAAAACTTATTAAAAGTAAAATATAATTTGATTTTTGAGCATAAACAGAACCGCGTTTTACTATATTTATTATGATAGTCTATATCCTATCACATCCGAGAGTCCTATAAGACGAACAATTTTCAATTCCTACTTTTGTGTATTATGACCGGAAGTACTTTTTAAAGAACAAATGGCTGGTCAAAGTAAAACATGTTAAAAAAATTAAAAAATCTTGCAAAAAACTTATGTTCTGGCAAAAATCATGATATGCAGTGGTAACACTGTAATTACAAAATAAAGTCTCAGGACTTACGGCACTCTTCCATTTTGTTCTTTATAAAGGACAGTCGGCCTTTTAGACATAGTGAGAAAAAAATATGGCGGACTCAGGAGGTTATAACAAATTTTGAGTAAATTGAGAAAATCCAAAATATCCCTAGACGGTGTTGATGTGTGTAAATAAAGTTGAGCTATTTAGTGTTACTCGCGTAGCAAGACTACGCGAAAGCGTAGCGGATTATCTGCTACGACATGGCTACGAAACCGTAGTTCGTGTAGCGGTGTCTATAAAAGCTACGTCGTAGCACTGGTAACTTAGCTTATGTTGCATGTTTTATGAAAATAACATACGAGTAACACCATGCCTGTATTCATTCTCAGAAGGGGTAGGCACTGTAGGCAGGCTGTATACAGTAAATTAGTTAGCGAAACTCCGCAGACGTGATGGGTATCGATATCTAATAAATTTACAAAAAGTCGTTGATCCCAAAAAAAGAATCATATCCTTTTTTTGTTTTATCATGATTAGATATCGATACCCACCATGTCTGCGGAGTTTCGCTAGCTAATTTAATTTGACCGTGTGTATGTATAGTATTTAGTCACATTTCACCAGCTAGATCTAAGGCTCATGTAATAAGTAACGAGCCAAATGCGATACAATACATAGTAATAATGTATCGGTTGTACAGTTGACGATCCGCGCGACGGACGGTGGCGACGAGCCCGGCCCCAAGAGCACCGACAGCACCGTCACCGTGGTGTTCGTGCCACAAGGAGACCCCGTGTTTTCGCCCAACACCAAAGAAGTTGCTTTTGTTGGTAAGATCAATAGAAAATAATTAAGTACATAAATAACATCACGTCTGTATTCTCTGAAGGGTGACGGAGTTGTTTAGTTCGGTCACATTTCGCAAATCCCATGTAACCTGAATGGCCTGGAGACCTGGATCGATAAACCTTGCTGATCCTCTGAGAACGTTTCAAGTTCCTTCATGACACACATAATAAATATCTTAAGTCATCGGAAAACTTGAGACTGGAGATGCCGATGCATTCCACCAGTTTCTATGATAAATCTTTTACAGTTCAAGCAGTGCGGTTACGGAATGCCTTGCCCGTGTCGATAAGGCGTGCCTAATCTTTGTCCATTTTTAAAATTATGTTATATATAGATAAGTAAATGTTTTGTGTATGTATTTATTGTATATATGTAAATGGTACACCACAGACTACCTGCAGTATTGTCTCTCCTTTCTCCATTAATCCATCCAAAGGTTGTCTTTAAAAGATCGCTCTTAGCGATAAGACCGCCCCTTGTAAAATTTCTACTTTAGATATTTTTATGGTGTACACAATAAAGTGTATTATTATTTTTTTTTTTTTATTTGAGATAGGTTTGCTCTTGACTCTAGTCTAGGTCAGAAATGACAGAGACAAAGTCGACGATGGAGCGAGCTTACCCAGAAGAAGCCTGTTCACTCTCACCTTGAAGAGATCGGGGTTGTATGCGTTCGGAAACACAGACGCAGGCAGAGAGTTCCACTCCTTTCCTTTCCTTTTTTCTTTTTGATCCTCTGAACAAACCACTATTTAGCTGTGACAGTATTTGATCAACTAATAAAGGGAAATTCTCTTGTTAGTTACCAGCAATCACCTCGACTACTTTCCGAAAACTTCAAACTACATACATATTACTATCGAGAGCTTTATATTGACAATTCCCTCAATAATTGCAGAGTTAGAAGCAGGCTTGTCGGAGCGGCACGAGCTGGGGGTGGCATCAGACCCGAAGAACATCTTGTGTGACGAAGATTGCTATGACATCTACTACAGCATCATTGGTAAGTACACTTCCTTACTAAACGCTTGGTAGCCTTTTTCGAATTGTTGTAAGTTTTATTTTCCTAGACTCCCCAAACTATAGTTCAGTCTTGGTATAAAATACAACATTGTATATTAAGGGCCGGTGCCCATTGGCGGCATGGCACGGCAAAGAATTTTTATGCGATGAATAGAAATATAGCTTAATAATATGACAATAAAATTGAAATATCAACGGCAACGATGCCGCGGTATCCTTGGCATGCCGTGACGTACTTAGGTATCATCATTGAAATTTCATTTTTATTGTGTTAAGATGATATTTTATTATTTAATAAATTGTTTTTTTTTTGGTAAGGGAAGAACGAAAATGAAATGTAGATATAGTCCAATGAAAAAATTTGTTGGAAAACCCTCAAATGCAGTGTAAGCATTTAATAAAGTAAAGTACCATTTATGCCTCCTCGATTCCTCATACATTACATTTTACATTAAAGTAGCTTTTTTATGCTTTGGTTCAACAAAAATCACTTCCAGCAAAAGTAATATATCTTAGAGAAGTCAGCGAATTTCACGTTTCACCATGATAGTCTAATGAGACTTGTATATTCTTTGTACAATTCATTATTTTTACAACCTTTTTCAATACAGGAATGTAAAAAGTCTTAGAAAAAGATATTCGAAATAATTGAGGATTTTGAAAGCTTTGTAAAAGAAAATCTCATCGTAATAATACGTCGCCTGTTACAGTATATAAGTTATATTTCTATTCGTCGCATAAAAATCCTTTGCCGTGCCGCGCCGCCAGTGGGCGCCGGCCCTTACAAGACAACGACAACGAGAGGTAAATCAAAAACAACAGTAAGAAACATCTGGAGGACGAGGAGTTATAAAAGAAATTTGATTCGCCAGTCACCAGTTAGTTTTCACCAACCATATGAGCTGAAATAATTTAATTTGCATTTCGATAATCTATAAATGTAAAAATCAATTGCCGTGCGTTAGTCTCGCAATAACTCGAAAATGGCTCGACCGATTTGAATTTTTTTTGTTTTGTTCACTTCAGTACTGGGGTGGTTTAGAAAAAAAGAACATTAGGAAAAACCCAAAGGAACAGCCGACAAATCTAAAAAATTTAAATTTGGTCTCACGTGGTACTTTGGTACCACGTGAGACCAAAAAAAAATTTTTAATCGAAAATTTGATTTTTTTTTGTTTTTGATTTTCGGGAATTTGTTCCCGGTGAACTAATCATCAGTGTATGATAAAAACAACCAAATGTATTTGTCACTATCATTAATAGTTCAACAAGGCCTCAAAGCTGTTTACTAAACGCATAAATATTCCTAAGTTAAATAAAAGAAAACAAGAAAAAGGTTTATTGGCAAAAAATGAAAGGAAAGGAAACAGACACTAATCTTAAATTTAACATAAATAAGTTTGTACATCGCAATGTTTTGGTTTGACCGTTAAGCCCCAAACTATAGCTTCAGGGCGATCTTGGAGGTCGGAGTGCGATTGAGCAGAAGTAATATATCGGTTTACAAATCTAATTTAGTAAAGCGTGTGTGTTCTATGTGTGTGTTTGTGGGGTCTGTCTGTAAGGGTGAAAGCGTGAGAGTGGGACGATGTGTGCTGGCACTTTGGCTTGTCGACAAGTATTAGAAAAAATTAAGTTAGATCCAGAAGCCAATAAGAATAGCTAATATAAGCTAAGAAGCATATATACCATAGATATAATAAACAAGGCGATATGCCCGGTTGCCGAAAATATATGTAAACCTACGTCTCCAGGGGGCTAACCACCACCTCTTAAAGCAGTATTATTTTAAGGTTACTTCAGTGTGAAAAAGAGATGGAGCTATACAGGACGTCTAGCTCCATCTCTTTCTCACACTCAAGTAAGATTAAAATAATACTGCTTTAAGAGGTGGTGGTCTAGGCTCAGTTCGTCCCCACAACAAGGCAACTACTACACATGCAGTTCAGTAAAAGCAATAGATACGCAGTCGCGCACACACCCGCATTTCTTAAATCAGAACGTACTACACAATCAATTATAAACCTTATGCCACCAAACACAGCATATATTTACCAAGCACCGTACGACTTACTCACACAAAAGCATCGGTCGCTATCGTTGTGCTGTGCAAAAGGAATTTATTTTACATATACGCTAGTGACTGACTCATCCATTTATTATTGTACAGACGCCAGCAGGTGAAGCTATCCGAAACTGTCAAATTTTCCCAATCAACCTTGAACCTAATGCTTTAGCGATAAAGTTGAAAATCTATTAAAGCAATTTGACAGATTGTAGTAGCTTGATGTGCTGCCGTCCATACATACAAAAAATTTTTTGAGGTCCTGAAAATATTATAATAAAAATAAACATAAGCATCCAGACAGATGGGCCAGGATCGTCACACAGTGGGTGCCTGAAGACGGGCGTCGTCACCGAGGCAGGCCTAAAAAACGCTGGCGTGATGATTTGGACTCGTTCCTAACCGATTGGACGGAAAAGGCACAGCATAAAAAATAAAAAAATATGGGGGAGACCTTTGCCCAGCAGTGGGGGGACAACATCGGTTGAACGAAAGAAAATATATATATTAATATGTAAACAAAAAAAAAGGAAAACAATCAAAAATCCTGTTACGTTGGTTTAGGATGTCATAGCTTATTGAAACAGGAGGTGTTGTTGAACCCTGCTATGGTGTTTACTCACTGACCTGTAACCGGTTGACAAATTGAAAAATAAACTATAATAGCAATATTTCATTCTTCAATCGACATTGTTGTCGATAGCTTACGTTAGTGGATCTGCACAAGCACATCACTAACTGGTCGCAAGAAGCAACGGCAGTACTACGCGATGCATCCGCATAATAAAGTATCGTTTTGTGATTTTCATATTGCTTGTCCAGTCTCTTAAGCAACAAACTTAGGTAGTGGTTAAAGAGCAATGTATTTATTGTAAAAATAGTACAGTCGCTGTGATATTTGAAAACAAAAATTATAATAAAATAGTAAATAGTAAAAGCAAGAAATATTTTACGATTTATTATTTTTCATGATTTTAAAGACAAATATAGTAAAATACTTGTACTTTCATATGGTAAGTGATCCCATGATTTACAAAGTTTTGGTTTTTGCTTTGGTTTTTACAAGAAACCACTGAACACACGGCATTCTTATAATTTGTCACGATCTCGGTCGAAAGCGCACTAGTTCGCGGAGACGGCTTAGGACATGGGAACTGTGCCCATGTCGCGCGGAAACCGACACGCCCCCTTGCCACGTTTCCTGTTTTTATATTTCTATGATAACATAACATCACGCCTTGTTTCCCCGAAAGGTTAAGCAGAGGTGTACCTATAGTAACACCCACATTTCGCCAGTTATGTTTAAGTCCCATGTAATAGGGGGCGATCTACCGGGCACAAATCCAGACTCCGGGCTGCTACTGAGGAATTTCAGATAGAAAAACCCAATAACACTTTGCCCGACCTGGGAATCGAACCCAGGACCTCATGCTCAACAGTAGTGGTTGTGACCACTAGACTAACGAGGCAGTCATGCAGTCGAGGCATTTCTATGATAAATACTTATAAATCCTCGTAACTTCACAGACGGCAACGCGGACGGTCACTTCGCCCTGGACGGCAACGTCCTGTACCTGCTGAGCGAACTGAACCGCGACGTGGCCTCCACGCACACGCTGCAGGTGGCGGCCAGCAATACGCCCGCCGCCACCTCCGCGCCGCCGGCCTCCACGCTCACCATCACCGTCATTGTGCGTAACTGTATATTGTAGCTGTACCAGGGTCTAATCAAAACTCACAGCCATCTTGTTTTTTCAATACATTTCGCTGTCAGCATCATTCGACTGCCAAAAGATCTTTGTTGCACTGTATTCTACCAACATTGACCGTCCATTGCTACGTAGAATGTGCGCGGAGAGGTTACCCACGTTAGCAGCACGGTTCATTTGTTTGTCAGCCACGCTAATGCCAAGATCACACGTACCGAGTAGATCGGCGAGACAGCAAAATGACAGTAAGACGAGACAGTTGGGTGGACGAGTAGGTGGTTGCTGTGCCAGTGCAGGGCACAGGCCTCTGCTCACACAGGGAGCACGAGTATTGATCACCTTTCTTTTTGTTTACTGTGAGCCATGCCGCTGTCTCTGAGGCTGCACTAATGGCGACCAAACAAAGTTGTGATACGTATTCACGTCATTAAATAGGGTAAAATAACTTAATTGGAAACATTAACTTCCTCGTTCCAGGTGCGAGAGGCAAATCCGCGGCCGCACTTCGAGAGGCCGCTGTACACAGCCGGCATATCCACCGCAGACGACGTGGACAGGCAACTGATCACTGTACAGGTTTGTATCATAGCATATTATAATCAGCCTATAATGTTCCCACAGCTAGGACACAGGCCTCCTCTTTGTAAGAGGGAGTAGGCCGTAATCCACCACGCGGGCCTAATGCGTGTTGGTAGATTGTCACGTATCTTCGAATTTTTGGTTCTAGGAAATGCCGGTTTCCTCACGATGTTTTCCTTCACTATTTTGAGAACAGTGGTGATGAAATAATTTACACAAAGTAAAGAGCCTGCTTGGGTTCGAACCCGCGACCCACAACTCGTAAGTCGCGGCCGTTACCACTAGGCCACCACTGCTCTATTGCTTAATATCAGCCGGTAATCGTAACCTGCTGTGCTCCTATTAACCACTAGAAGGACCTAAGAGATAAGGCGGAAATTACAAAACTTGGCGGACAAGTCTATGATTACAGTTATCTTGGTAAACATTGAGGAAAAAGTCACCGGAGAAAGAAGAAAGAATACAACATATCTACTTGTATAATTTCAACATGGATGACGCATATTTTGTTACAATATTTTTGATTTTCTTGCCCGTTCTGCTCCATACATAGGAACCTACTATGCTTTGGAATGGCAACTGGCTTCATCTTTCTCAATGACCAACCCATTGACAATTCAAAAGTGCCTAAATAAATGCTTTGAGTTTTATTTTTATTTAACATAGGTTTGCTCTTGACTCTAGTCTAGGTCAGAGGTTTGAATTTGAATAAAAGATAACGATGAAAGAAAGAATGATATTGCGATCGGATGGTCATCCGATTTAAATGCCATCCTTTCTCTCACGAACTGACGCATTCATTGCCGGGAGACACCCGATTAAGCTAAATCGATATTTACAGGCATCGCACACGGAAGGCCTAGCTGTCACCTACGCGATAGACCAGGAGTCCATGATCGTGGACCCGTCGCTAGAAACCGTCCAGGAAATCGCCTTCGACCTAGACTCTGACACGGGACTAATGACGCTGAGGATCCAGCCTACTGCCTCTATGCATGGCATGTTCGAGTTTGATGTCGTGGCTACTGATACAAGTAAGATAACACGTTATTACAGGAGGATTGGTCGAGTGGAGGAGCGGTCTGGTTAGGGCAGGCTGCCGATAGCTTTAACAATAAGAAAAAACTCCGAAAGCAAGTCTTCTCAGCATAAATATTTCACTCTCTTTTCTTTGGGAAGATCCTAAGAGCAAATGTCGTAGTAAAGAGTTAGTCTGAACATGAAGTCTCTTTTCATGCACACAATACTCTCTATGGTCACATTCAAATGAAGACTGATTTAAATTCAAGAACGAGTACTTGACAATGCATCTTTGTACATACACGGCTACAAGGATGTTTTGGCGCTTGAAGACGTTGATAGGGGGCGCTGTTGGTTAGCATCTATGTTTTGTGAATTGTCACTTTAAATGTATTTAAAAAAAAAACAACCGACTTCCAAAAAGAAATACTAAAAGTGAAAAATAACTTTAATTTCGGAAGTCGGTGTATTTTAAGTCTTTTGCCACCGACTTCCGAAATTAAAGTTATTTTTCATTTTATAGTGTTTCTTTTTGGAAGTACATACGTAAGTTTTTCTTTTGTAAAATTGTTAGGGTTCCGTAGTCAACAAGGAACCCTTTTAGTTTCGCCATGTCCGTCCATCCGCAGCTTAGCTCAGAGACTCTTAGTAGTAGAACGCTATAATTTGGCATGGGTATACATACATATTAATCACACCGACAAATTGGTAAAATAAAATCATGAAAAAAAAATTTTTTTAGGGCATCTCCTGTACACGTAAAGTGGGGATGTTTTTTTTTCTCGTTTACCCCATGGGTTGGGGTGTTGTTGGAAAGATCTTTCAAAAATATTGCGGGATTGTCCAAAAAATTTTTGAAATATTAAGCTTTGAAAAGCTTTGAAATGTAAATTTTTGTTAGAGTCAAGTTCCCCCCCCCCCCCCTGCCAGCTAAACGGTTAGTTTTGAAAATGTGAAAAAATTCACGGCAGTAGTTTACAAACTAAATAGGCTTTACAAGTTAACGAGTAATAGTCGACCAACTTACATTTGCAGTTGGAATGTATCGGAGAACATGGTTTTCAACTACAATGTTAAGTTTGTTTTTGGGATAAACTCATCCCAACTTCGGAACCCTTCACTGTGCGCGCACAACACGCTCTTAGCCGGTTTTTTTTTTTCTTCCCTTTTTAGTTATGGTAGGTACCTACCCCACACCAATTCGTATACCACTACTTGCTACATAACCAACAGTGACAGGAAGTATTATAACATCGTCAAGTACACAAAAAGGATTAAATACGTATTAAAGAAGCATTAGAAGCTAACTCAAAAACTACCCAAGCAAAGTTAATAAAATTTATATGGAACCACGGCGCAAGCTTTCTCTACCAAATCAAAAAATAATATTTAAAATCGGTCCACAGTTGACGAAAATATCGATGAACATAAAAAAAAACATACAGACAAATATAGAAACTCTTCCTTATTTGAAACAAGTTGGCGGTGTTAGTTCCAATTTTGGCCACACGTCAACATAACCTAGTAGCGCTGTAGTATCAGTATTGTCTACTGCAGATGGAGCGACGGGCCGCTCTGCAGTGAAGGTGTACCTGATCTCGTCACGCAACAGAGTGTACTTCCTGTTCTTCAACGAACTGGACTTAATCAACACTCACAGGGACTTTGTGAGTATTCTAATAATTGTAACGCTTATCAGACTAACTTTTGTCCTTGGAGTTTTCTTTGCTATTAATAAACAGATTGAAGAGAAACGCAAAAAAATTCGAGAGGTGCCGTGCCCCCCCTGGAACGAAGTTCCTTTCGCTGTATATTATGTATTAATACAGAACCATCTATTATTCCCTCCTAACGCTTTTTCGTTACGTCATAATTTCTGCCAGTTTATTCCTACTCTCCTACCACAAGCGTTAAAGACCTTCGTTCCAAAAATTAAAGTTATGAGTTTTAAAAGATTTATAGGTACCTATTACGTAATTATGAAATATGCACAATGCTTATTCATAATTAAGAAACGTGAACTTTGTACCTACTCTAAACTATCATAATTTAATCGTAATCATACATCTATTTATCTCAATTTCATATTACAGGCACTGCACAATCTTAAATAGAGAAAGGTGTCTGAGGTAGGTCCTGATTTACAGATCACCCGGCTCTCCTTGATAGGACAGGTTAATTTATAAACGGTTAAAGTCAAGATACATAAAATAGTCTAATTAGAATATCATTGATAATAAAAATGTTCTGTACTGTTCACCAGATAGCGCAAACGTTCTCTAATGGGTTCGAAATGACGTGCAACATCGACCAGACTCTGCCCGCCACCGACTCCAACGGCATCGCCAGCGAAACTACGACGGAAGTCAGGGCGCACTTCATACGAGATGACTTGCCCGTCCCCGCTGAAGAAATCACCGAGTGAGTCGCACATATAACTTCACTCACACACAACCTTCCACCCACTCACACACCCTTCCACCCACTCACACACCCTTCCACCCACACAAACACCCTTGCTACACTAATAATCTCGTGTGCCAATATCGATATTTGGCTCAAGAATTTTAATTACAGACGTACTGCAGGGTACCATCCGCACTTGGTTGATATCCCGACCAGTCGTACTAAGCGCTTCTCCTCCACACTCATTATGCTCACACCCAAAGTGTGGAACTCTCTGCCAGCGTCTGTGTTCCCTTCCACATATAACCCGTCTGCCTTCAAAGCAAGAGTGAACAGCATCTTCTGGGCACGCTCGTTTCATAGACCTCATCCATCGCTTTCCATCAAGCGTGATCGAGGTCAAGAGCAGGCCCATTCAGCAATAAAAAAAAGAAAATATTTCGTTGTCCATCGTACACTCGTATAGCCAAGAATGTTCTGATTTGCTTACGGCGGCTCTTCGTCTTCTATATTCAAATTTAAAAAATGTTAGTCGTACCGTTAAAGTGAAAGCGCCAGGGTAGCCCGCAAAATTCTTTCTTACGTTATTTGCAATTTGCAGGTCAAATATGATTCGCTACCGTAACATATACAGGGTGTATGGGACAGCCCTCCGCAGACTGATGGGGTAAATTCAGTATATCATACTAAGATGACCGGTACATGAAATTACAATATTTCAGGAACGTTATGGGAATCCAATAAACCTGATTTGTTTATTACCTTACACGCAATGTATTGCTATCGTGGCCAAACGCGCGTAGCGAACGGCAGCGCAGCGAGCCTTCAGCCGCCGAGTATTTCAACATCCATTGCTGATTTCTTTATTTTAGCTGTTTTATTTACATAAATGGAGTGTTGCGTACAGAAAATGTAATTTTACATTGAAATAAAAGAACAATAACTGAAAATACGATAAAAAAATTAAAATGTTCCTGAGAATATTTCCGGTGGAATATGATTCAAAATAAGAAGCTGAATGCACCCTTTTAGTTTGCGGAGGGCTGTCCCTTACACCCTGTATATGTATTAATGTACTTAACTAAGTACTAACTATTTAGGACAGAATTAGGTCCTACTTAAATTCATTAAAACTAATCAATACAACTTTCAAATTACCCATTCGAATGACAATTTCATAAAAACATGACATTTGTACTAATCTGTGGCCAACTCTAATTTACAGAGTTGTATTGATGATAAAAATTCTGTAAATACATATTTGTTACGGTCGCGAATTAGTTCGAGCTACCTAAGCGCATCTCCTCATCGATAAGTTCCATAACTAACCTCGTGGTGTGTTCAGACTGCGTGACGACACGCAGCGGCTGCGCATGATCCAGTCGACTCTCCTGCTGGAGCTGCTGGAGCTGAGCGACGTGCAGGCGGGCGCCGCGCCCGTGTTGCCGGGCGGCGAGCAGGCGCTGGCCGTGTACATCCTGGCGGGGCTGGCCGGCCTGCTCGCGGTGCTGTGCCTCGTCCTCCTCATCACCTTCATCATCAGGAACCGCGCGTGAGTACGCTGCTACAAAGATCTTTTGGCGCTCGAGTAACGTTAATAGGGGGGTGCTGTTGGTATACATAAGTTCATTTGTTTTGTGAAGTGACACTTGAATGAAATGTATTCAAAATCCAAGATGGCGGCGTTAGATCCAATTTCGGTCACGCGCCAAAATAACCTTGTAGCGCTATACACCATGAAAATTACGAATAAATAGCCGCTTAAAACTTTCAATTTCTCTTCTACGGTTGATTGGTTCGATTCCTATCTTAATGGCCGCTCGCAGCAGGTTCCTCCCGATGAGTCTTCATCTGACTGGTATTCTCTTACCGCGGGTGTGCCTCAGGGTGGCGTTCTCTCTCCTCTTCTCTTTTCTATTTTCATTAACTCTGTCATCAGCGTCATTGCTTCCCACTTCCATCTCTATGCCGACGATCAGCAGCTTTACAATCACTTCTTGAGGCAAGATGCGGAAGCAGCCGTGTCTGCCATGAACAGTGACCTGGATTTGATTGGCGATTGGTCGCGGTCCTTTGGACTGCAAATCAACCCTAAGAAATCCCAAGCTATAATCATCGGCGGAAGGTATATGCGGAATAGCTTCGATGTCGCGTCACTGTCTCCACTCTGTCTGAATGGAGTTCAGATAGAATACGCAAATACGGTTAACAACCTGGGGGTGACCATGGACCCTTATCTATTGTGGACTTGCTCAAGTCAGTCGCAAAGTGCACTACACGTTCCATACGTTGAAATGCCTCCAGAGCTTCTTGCCCTTGAATACCAGAATCTCCCTTGCTCAAACTCTCATACAGCACATTATTGACTACGCTGATGCCTGTTACTTGGATGCCACTGAGGAGCTCTTAAATAAACTTGAGCGTTTGCAAAATGTATGTATTCGTTTTGTTTCTTAAAAAGTATGATCACGTTTCTAACTTTCGCAAAATACTCAAGTGGCTCCCTATTTGACTTCGCAGGAACTCTCGGATATTGTGTCTGCTATTTAACGTCCTTCACAGTCCTAAAATGCCATCCTAGCTGCGGGAACGCTTTTCCTACGCTCGTCCTTCTGATGCACCTTGCAGGTCGCATCTTAGAAATCTCCTTAAATCCCCTCCCCACTCAACCGACTTCTACTCCTACTCCTTCACTGTGCAAGCGGTTCGGTTATGGAACTCACTTCCGCCTGACATTAGGGACTGCCAAACTGTTGCAGTGTTTAAAAGAAGAGTGAAAGAACACTATCTTTCCACTTCGTCATAGCTGTTATTATTTATTATGTTATGCTTCATTAGTATCGTATATATTTTAGTGTTATTTATTTTGGTAGTCTAAATGTATGTATTTGTATGTACTCATATTTTATGTGTATATATATTTGTATATATTCATATTAGTGTATCGTTTGTGATTTTATGTATTTTGTTTTCTCTTTTACTCTTACACACGTTGTCTACATCTCTTTATCTACTTTCCTGTCGCAGGTATGCTAGAAGAGATTTCTTTAGAAATAAGCAACACCTTTGTATGTATTTTTCTGCTCCTTTCTTCTTGTCTGTTTATATGTGTGTACATCAACTGTTAAATAAAATTAAATAAATAAATAGTCGCCATCTTGGATTTGGCTTTGTACCCGATCACCATCATTAGCTACTGCGAGTGAGTAAAGAACTACACACCTCACGAAAATGCCAATATTGGACAACAGACAGAAACAACAATTATATCCGCGTTTTATGGGCTCATCCATTTCACTGCCTTATTGACCTTGAAATCCTCAGAGGAATTTAGAAAACTTGATATAATTCATTACACTGAACCATAATAATTCTTAGACAAAAATTCAAATTAAAATTTAGCTTTTATTTATATCACTCATTTTCATCTCTGAAATAAACTTGAAATACTTGTTATCCACAGGCTCAATCGTCGTATCGCAGCCCTATCGATGACAAAGTACAGCTCTATGGACTCGGGGCTCAACCGCATTGGCCTGGCCGCGCCCGGCACCAACAAGCACGCTGTGGAGGGCTCCAACCCCATCTGGAACGAAACTATTAAAGCACCTGACTTTGATGCTGTTAGGTAAGATAATTACCTTACGCAATGTGGATGAAAAAGGGTGTCTTGAGTTGCGAAAAAAAAAAACACTTAAAGAAAGTATTTTGCACTCCATTAAGCACATGAACCAACTCAGCTATTCACTGCTGGACTTGGTCTCATTTCATGGCGAATTTGCTTCAACTTTTATTTTCCCGTTGCAGTGAAATGTCCAATGATTCGGACCTGATTGGTATCGAAGACCTGCCGCAGTTCAGGAACGACTACTTCCCGCCTGAACTCAACCGGTCAATGAGGAGTATCGATGCTGAAAACCTTGAAGAAGTAAGAATTCATAATATGTACCTACGTTTTTTTTAATCTCGTCAATTTCGTAAAACTTACACATCCCCGAAACGGTCAATTGCAATTTAAGATAAAATCCATACTATATATAGTTTATACTATATACTATAATATACTATATACTATACTATATACTATAATATTATAAATTCGAAAGTAACTCTGTCCGTCTGTCTGTCTGTCTGTCTGTCTGTATGTTACCTTTTCACGCCTAAACCACTGAACGGATTTCGATAAAATTTGGCAAGGAGATAGATGTCATCCTGGGAAAGGACATAGGCTACTTTTTGTCTCAATAATAACCCTACAGAGGGTGATATAGGGGATGAAAGTTTGTATGGGAAACCCAGCATTTCTTAAGTTACGGATAATTAAAAGTCAAATTTATGCTTTTGGTAGGAAATAAAGAATTATATGTGTCAGCGTTTTTGAAAATTCATCCCCTAAAAAGGTAAAATAGGGGTGGATTTAAAAAAAATTAAAAACAATTTTGTGTACCTCTTTTTAAGAGATTTAAGGGATTGGAAATGTAGTCATAGTTCGTTTCTTGACTTCTTGAGGTAACATTTTAGTCTTTATTTTTAACCGAGTTCAAAAAAGGAGGAGGTTCTCAATTCTATTGTATACTTTTTTATGTTTGTTACCTCAGTACTCCCGTCATTTATAAACCGATTTGGAAAATTCTTTTTTTATTTGAAAGGACATACTTCCAGACTGGTCCCATTTTTATCAAAATCCAGTTTCGATGATAGGATCCATGAGGAATTGAGGGAACTCCTCAAATATTATAGGCATATACATAGCTATTTTGGTATTTTCATCAACAAGTCAAGCATTTGCATTCAGAAAGTATCATTTGGTGAAGTAAAACTGATGAAAAAGACCACAAGAACTCCTCAATGATAAGTGTTTCACGGGTGGCGAAAAGATATCTCGATTAAGATAGTTAAGCGACTATAACGATGCCAATTTAAATAAATGGTTCTGATGAAAATGGTACCATCGAACTGATCTGATGATGAAGCTGGAAGGTAGGCACCGGAACTCCGTAATAAAACAATGTACCTATCCTATCCGTGTTTGGGCTTATTGGAATTGTCATGAGATGCACTCTGGCTATAAATGATTTTAATGGTAATATGCTTCACATTGCGCCACTTGAGTCGTATGTTATGTGTGGCCTTGATTATCAGAAGACAGATTTCGTCAACGATCTGTCATCGTGTGGTTGATGTAATAGTTTGTTGGCGACGGCGTCCAAACCTGATAAAACTACGCCTTCCAAACTTCTGACCCGACTTAGCGCGATATATATTTGCCTTTTTGCAAAGTTTATAAATAAAAGCCTATAAATTTGGTCAAATTCTGATGAGTGGGTTTTGAGTTAGCTTCAATAATATGTTTTTTTTTCCATTTAGTGTACACAGGGTGTAAGGGACAGCCCTCCACAGACTGATGGGGTGAATTCAGTACCTATATCATACTAAGATGACCGGTACATGAAATTATTTCAGGAACGATATGGGAATCCAATAAACTTGATTCGTTTTATTACCGCACACGCAATGTATCGTTACCGTGGCAAAACGCGCGTAGCGACGGCAGCGCAGCGAGCCTTCAGCCGCCGAGTATTTCAACATCTATTGCTGATTTTTTTTATTTTAGCTATTTTATTTACATAAATGGAGTACTGCGTACAGAGAATGTGATTTTACATTGTAATAAAGAAATAGTAACTGAAAATACGATAAAAAGTAAATTTTCCTGAGAATATTTTCGGTGGAATATGATTCAAAATAAGAAGCTGAATGCACCTTGTTAGTTAACGGAGGGCTGTCTCTTAGGGCAAAACTTGGGTAATCGGTGATAGTTTTGTTTTTTACTTGTAAAATTCGATTCATTGATCAGACTATTTTTTAAATTTACTGTGATATAGTAGACAAAATAAGTTTTGCTAACTTATATCTAAAAATGTGGCAAATACTATAATGATTGAAAAATGTACATTTATCAAGTCAGTAGTAACTTGGTAATAAAACACAATTATCTATCACCGAATAGCTGCATATCACGAATTAGCCAAGTTTTGCCCTACATCCTGTATAACTTTTAGTTATAATAACTTCCTGTCACTGTTATTTACTTAGCAAGTAGTGGTATATACGAATTTGAGTGGGGTAGGTACTATAACAGACAGACCCTCCCTCTCCCTGTCCCTCTGACAGAGAGGAGGCCTGTGTCCCAGCAGTGGGAACATTATAGACTGATTATGGGGTACCATAACTACAAAGTGGAAAATAAAAACTTATTTATTAAAAAAAATAACCAACTTCCAAGAAAACCACTACAAAGTGTAAAAATAACTTTAATTTCGGAAGTCGGTAGCAAAAACCGAAAATACTAAACCAAAGACACCGACTTTAGGTTTAGGTTTACAATTCATTAAGGTTTTGTATAAATTGGCTGAAATATGATGATAATTATGATGATGGTTGAAGATGTCGGAAAAAATCATACCGACTGGGGGAGCTTTCTGGCGTGCGCCGCGTAAACCAATATATTACGGAACTGAAGGTACTTTTAATCCCAGTAGTACGTGCCCGTGGGATATTTTCCGACATCTACGCGGGCGAAGCCACGGGCAAAAGCTGGTAATTCATAAATGGAAAAATTGAAATTTTCAAACAAACTAAATATTAAAAAATAATAACCAAAATGGAATCACTCTGTGCAAAAGATTCATTCATGAAGCTACTTACCAGCTGACTTACGTTCGACTCGGAACGGCAAGCCTCGCTACGCGCGCTGGCAACACGCAATGCGCTTTGTACGATTCGTCCGATCCGGAGATGCGTAATTAGTGTAATCAATCGCTTATCATCCTCTCTTATTAGTTATTACCACTATAAAATCACTACTTTACTATTAATCACTATTTAAACTTTAAAGTTTTCAATGTGACCACCGCGTTGGCGGATACAAAGGGCTAGAGGCGTATCCATAGGCTGGTTTTCGCGGATGCGCTGAAGAGCTCCTACAATAGTTCGAGGATTAGTAGGGCATTGTCTCGATTTGCCATATCTCTCGCGATACGTCCTTATTGCAACGCTGCAACGGCAGATTTGAAGACATTCTCCGTAAATTAGGACCATGTCCGCAGATTACCGTGTAGTTTGGATGTGTATTTGACATCACGATCACAGGTTTTTAAACAAGCACTAGGTAACATACACAAAAACAGTACACGACGTAATAATTACGCGCACGCACGAGTGTTTAAAAAGTGTGTCAAGGACAAGAGCCCGGCTAGCACTACAAAAACAAAACAAAAGAACTTCGATTCTTAGAAGGGGCGGGTGGAAGGGGCGCGCGTCGCCTGCGCCGACGCTCTCTCTCTTTCCTTCAAATCGCAGTAATTCCGACCTTTTCGCACTTTTTCATTGATGCGATGTTACCCCGGAAAATGACCTCTGCGCCTACAGTTCTTTAAGTACAGGTTGCTCCAAAATGCTATTTTAGAAAATTGTAAATAAATCAATAAGTAATAACGTTTGATGAAATTAAAATATCTTATTAAAATGAAAACGCGTAACCGTATACGTGTGTTAAATTAATGTCGCCATTAAAGCGCCACGCTGTATACGGGATATACCTACACACATTGCGATAATCGAGAGGCGAGCCTCGGCCTACTACCATTAACTGGACCTTACTTTACTAAAAATAATATGGTTATTATTTTGTTGCAGACCGGTGCCCGCAATCCTATAGCGAACCACGAGAACAACTTTGGGTTCAACACCACTCCGTTCAGTCCAGAGTTCGCAAACACACAGTTCCGGACATGAAAGATAATAAGTTATGCAATGTAATAAAATAATGTATCATATTTATTTACGTACTTAAACAATTACACAAATCAATACTTACAATACAAATGTGAGATACTCGTATATATTATAGTCAGTAAGTGCAATTATTTTTGTTTTACAAAAACCTGATAAAATACTGCATTCGTTTACTGTGTTTTATTTACTTATACATAAACATAACATAACATCACGCCTTGTTTCCCCGAAGGGTTAGGCAGAGGTGTACCTATTATAGTACACCCACATGTATTTACTTATAATTAGGTAATACTGCTGTTTTAGCACATTCCACAGCTCCAATGGACCCCAAAGACTTCCCGACGATCAATCCAAAAATAACAGAATATTCTGCAAAAAGTTTCCAACGTATCAACACTAGCCTAGCGAGAGAAAACTACAAAGCACGTAGATAGAGACAAAGCAAGATGAAATTGACAACTAGTGTCATTTTAGTGTCATTTTAGTTGTGATGAGTCCAAGGGTCAGTCAATAGTGTTCAAGGAAAATAATACTTATTTCTGCCCTTATTAAGTGTTCCTTAAAAATAAGAACTTTATCTGATTACCTGGATCTCTATTGTTCAGACACATTTTTACTGTTCTAGATCAGAACTTCAAAATGCCGCACAAGAAACATTATTGTGATCTAGACCTCGGTATTACGCCGTTTTTTTTTTCTATAATTGTTATCCTGTTTTTTACAATTTATTCAGCTATCCGAGGACAGTACTATAGTATTTATTAAGTAACTTTGCCCCTACACGTTTGGACACGTTGACGATATACCACTGGCTCTGTTACCAATGTATGTGAGCTAGTTTGTAAGGCAATCTGAGCTGTATACTATACATAATAAGGAACCATAAATGTCTTATTACGCATCTTGCAAAGAATCAAATTGTAATCGATGCTGTGATTGAACATTCGAAAAAGAAACTATTCTCCAGCTTTTCTCGCAGCCCGTGAATCATATTCAATATTCAGTCATTTATTGCATTCCACAATATGTATCTTGATAACGTAAAATTTTAATAGATCATTACGGTCCCTGTCCAAACGCGCTTTGGCAAAACCGGCTGATCTCACTTGGATTAGGAACCCATAACGTAATATAGTAACAACAGGTTAATTCTTAAGGTTCTGACAGTATGTTACCCATAAAGACGTCTGTCCTCGGACGAGTCTGTCGTACGCTGCGCAAGTTGGGTCAACTCACCGAGTACCACCCGGAGACCTTCAAGCACTACCGCAGCTACTCCACCGTAATCGCCGAACGACAGAGACAGCTGCTCGAGGTTGGAGCGAATGTCATACACCCACTAAGCTTGTTCAGGTATATGTAAAGAAAAAAAAGAGGAAGAAAGTAGGTAAAGAAAGAAAGAATAGATTTTTCTTTCTTTGGAACACACACAGGAAATATAAACAATAAAAAGGAACATTTAAAACTAACAAAATAATGAAAACACAAAAATAAGACCTGCGCGAGGCCCAAAAGGGTTCTATCTCTGCATAATGCAGCGCAGCAGCGATATTTAAAAAAAATACCACAGCGCTGGTAGTATATTGTTGGTATCGCGGGTGGAACCTGGGACAAGACTGGCACAAGAGCGTGGAGATTGACACAACGAAAAGAGGCCTATCGGCCTATACCCTGCAGCAGTGGGTGCAGTCGAGCTGTGTAGGATGAAGATGTTCGATTGCATCATTGTCATTGTCAGTCCGTATTGAGCCACTGCTGTATGTCTCTTTCATCCCGATGTATACGCGCTGCCCGCATCTAAAGGTCTATTTGATGAAACTCTCTGCACTCCATATTCTGGCCCTTCAACCAAAATGATTGGAGAATTCAGGTTACAAAATTATCCTCATAATCAGCCTATAATGTTCCCACTGCTGGGACACAGGCCTCCTCTCGGTGAGAGGGAGTGGACCGTAATCCACCACGCGGGTCCAGTGCAGGTTGGTGGATGTCACATGTCTTCGAATTTTTGGTGCTAGGACCTGCCGGTTTCCTCACGCTGATTTCCTTAACCGTTTTGAGAGCAGTGGTATAATCTACCCAATATTTATTGCAGTCTGTTCTGGATGTCTATCATGGTAATAGTGAATATCTCGCACATGTGCCTGTCGACTTTCCGCCTCTTCTTCATCATCCAACCGATGGACCAACTGAAAACCCACGTTTTGGACCACGTGTTGTTGGGGTTCAACGCTATCTGCCTTTTGGACATCGGCATCAAATTCAATACGGGATACGTTGTAAAACCGCATTCTTACGTTGTTATGAGCAGGAAATCTATATTCTGGTAAGACTTGCAAAATTTAGATAGGTAAACGACGACAGAGCACAAGCTCTTCAATGTCAGCCACATATGTATGTACGTGGCTAGAAGATAAATATGACGTTGACGATCTCGCCTACATAGGCGACACACAGTATTTTATTTTATCTCAAAATGACCACCTCCCTGATTATTAGTGAATCAGATAGAGCTTTTTATTCTAATTGCGAGAGTAAAACTCCCACGAATCCATCTTAACTAGTTTAGGAGATATCCGGGGGTAAAACTTTTTACCCATATTTTGAAAAAATAATTTAAAAAATATTTAAAAAATTATTTCATCTAAACTTTTACAGTTGCTTTATTTTTTTAGCTACATTTTAAAAGGTCTTGTTTTTATCTATTTTACGAGTCCTTTATGGCTGCTCTAGACCTCGTAGGAACCGAGAAATCAGCGATTTTGTGATTTTCGTTTTTATTTTTTTTTTTGCCCGTGTTCCTCAGTATTAGAATCTGCAATTTACTTTAAAAAAGAGGTAATAAGGTAGACTACCAACACAAAAAAAAACAACAATTAATTCCGTGGAATCTCGGAAATACTAAGATTTACCCGAACTTATCCGAACCCGGGGTAATTACCCGCAATTTTTTTTAAGACGTATTTTTTATATTTTTTACTTTATAAATATAGTAGAATTCTTTTGGCTTGTGTTTTGAAAATAATTGTGCTTAAACATCATCTGCGTTAAATAAACTATCTTCGTTGTAAAGAAGTGTTGTAAACTCATTTTCTTCACTCTCGGTACATGCAGTTTCTTCTTCGACATCACTGTTATCTTCATTTAAACATTCAGAATTGTCCGGTTGTAACATTTCTATAACAGCTTCTGGCAGTGGCATTCTCCTTCGGTTACTTAGGCGTTGTTTTAGCCGTATCGCTGATATGACAGGGTCGGATGACTCAAGCGCCCTGTGGAATAAGTCCATCATAGTATGAACCCTAGAATCTTTCCGGCTGTGATGTTCCCTATCCTGACGCCAAAATTTATTCCTCGACTCTCCAGCCTGTTCAGAGAGTAGTCCTATGGGTAGCGCTGAATTCTCTATAATTTTTTCTCCGTGAATTAAGATTTTATGTATAGTAGTAGTCATAGGGTGCCAGTTATATTTCTCTACATACTTATAAGCCACATTTTTACAAAATGTACCGAATTTTTTTGCGTCTATTGGTAATCCCTAATTGATGGCTATTAAAATTACATTTAGGTCATCGACGAGCCATTTTTCAATGCCAAGTATATTAGCAAACGTTTGGCGGCTTTGTTCACTTTTGAATACTCGCCGAGCCGTATTGCCGTCATTTGAGGTACCTGAATTAGGTTTAACAACGTCTACCAATAGACTCATACTTTCCTTAATTTGGTTTTGGATTTCTTTTTTTCTTTCTGCAGTAATTAGTCCCAGATCAGAATTTTTCTTTACTCGCCACTGTCTGACTCTTGGGTCATTTTTATATCCCAAGTGCAGCAAGAATTCCAGGCATCTTATATACGCATGTAAAGGACTCATGCCGTTTTTCAGTGCCGCTTCCTCTGTAATTGGTATTGAAAAAGCAAGGTCTAGGTTATTGAAATTCGTGGAGATCAGTTTGCAAATAGCACATCTTAATTGGGAAGACGTGTTGTTTATTATATTAAAAACTTTTCCATCAATTAAGCTCAGCGTTAAATTACAGTTTGTGAAGACAATAAATCCTTTTGATGTAAGTGTTGTAATAGGAGTCAAAAGCCTTATTTGTTCCTCTATATATTCTTTTTCAGACAGTATTCTTTCTTGCGTCTCTTTTCTATATTGGATGTGAAGAGGCCTACAAGAACGAAATGACTGTGGGGCTGGATTTAACCATATTAAACTGTTTTTGCCTCCGCATTCTTGAATTTTCAATGGTACCAAAGTTGTAGCAATTATTGACTTTTCGTCAAAATCGGGGTCACCAGAATGTTCTCTAAATTCCTGTCTGTATACAGATTGCCCAGTACTTCCATCAAATCCCCAAGAAACATAAAAAGTACAAGCCAATTGGCTGATATTCTCTTTTTCCATGTAATGATTTACAGATTCATCATTTAAATCTAAGATACGCTGGAGTGTGTGGGCCAGTAAACCCTGCAGGGTAACAGAAGCTTCGATTTCTGAAACAGATATTTCTTCTGAAGGGTAGCATGATTGTCTGGCTTGCGCTACTTGATGATAAGGTGGATATAGATTAAATCCTCTTTTCTTGGAGTCTTGCTGTAAAAATTTATAAGTTTCGACGCTTAATCTTCTGTCAATCATTATTCCAAGAGTTTCTTCTGGAGTATAAGGATGAGTTTCTTGATTTATCATAGTTAGTATTTTAGTTGGTTTGTCCGGAGTTTCAATACACTTATTAATAATTATCTCCAAATCACGTGCACTTTTTTTACTTAATTTTTCGTCTCCAACAGTAATTGTTTTAGTAAACGTTTTTGTCAATTTTTCAGGTGGTTCATCTTCCAGTTTCGCTTTAAGTCTTTTTATGGCTCTTTGTTTTTGACGTGGATTAAGTTCCTCGAATCTTTTTTTGCTGCTATCTTCTGTATAGGGACTGAGAGTAGTAGTAAATGATGTATCTACATGTTGTTCCTCAAGGTCTTTAGCACTCACTGTAGGTGTTATATGCTGTTCTTCCTCAATATGCAACGCACTCTGCGTAAAATTTTGAGGAAAAACATCAACACGTGAGCGAACTAAGTCTTGAGGAATATCATCTATAAATGATTTGTTCAACCAGTCTTTGTTCTTTTTCACGAAATGGGAATAGTTGCTTTTACAAGTCTTGAATTTTTTTTCTGCTTTACAAATAAATAATCCTATAGCCATAGCAAATTTTTCCTCTTGAGCATTGGAAAGCGGAGAATTCAAATGTTTTGCAAGAGTTAATGACATCAAACATACCCTCTCGGGTTTACTTAGATCCGTTGGCCTACCCAATCGTCCATTTATTTTTTTACTCTCTTCAATAAAAATATTAAAAGCCTGTAATCTGGTTAATGGAGGATCTGGGTCTCGGTGTACTCCTCGTGTATTTGCGGTCTCTTCCGGAGCATGTGAAGGACCGGCTACGGCGCAATCCGTAACTTTACTTACCATTCGCCGACCAACATGAGGGTTGGCGCCCTCATGCCCTCCTAGCATTAAGTCATCCGATCGGAGCTCGGAGTGACATCCCTCAGCACTGTGGGTCAAGCCGTGCTGAGGCAAAGTGGCACTATGAGTCTTTGACGGCTCCATAGTGCCTCACCCCCGTGTCCTCCAGAGTAATATGTATATACGGGGTTTCAGCGATTGCCTTTCGAGGGTGGACTCCTTCCCGCACCATATTACCTATCACTGGACCAAATTAGTTAGTTAACTAACTAAAAACACAAATAAAGGCAGTTCTCGTAAATGTAACCTATGTTAACCTATCAAGTACCGTAATTAGAGACACAATAGAAAGACAATAGCAAGCGGTAACCGGTTACCGCTCGGGGTTTAATGAATTAATTTAAAAAAATTGCGGGTAATTACCCCGGGTTCGGGTAAGTTCGGGTAAATTTTAGTATTTCCGAGATTCCACGGAATTAATTGTTGTTTTTTTTTGTGTTGGTAGTCTACCTTATTACCTCTTTTTTAAAGTAAATTGCAGATTCTAATACTGAGGAACATGGGCAAAAAAAATAAAAACGAAAATCACAAAATCGCTGATTTCTCGGTTCCTACGAGGTCTAGAGCAGCCATAAAGGACTCGTAAAATAGATAAAAACAAGACCTTTTAAAATGTAGCTAAAAAAACAAAGCAACTGTAAAAGTTTAGATGAAATAATTTTTTAAATATTTTTTTAATTATTTTTTCAAAATATGGGTAAAAAGTTTTACCCCCGGATATCTCCTAAACTAGTTAAGATGGATTCGTGGGAGTTTTACTCTCACAATTAGAATAAAAAGCTTTATCTGATTCACTAATAATCAGGCAGGTAGTCATTTTGAGATAAAATAAAATACTGATCGTCAACGTCATAGTTATCTTCTGTCCTAATAAAACCTTCACTATGTTCCTCCAAGGTTTGAAGCAAGGGAAACATGAGGTCATTAAAAGACTCTTCTTTCAACTGTTCTGTGTTGTGTGTGCGTTGTTCTGTGTGTGAGTTTCTTTAAACTGCCATGTTACACATTATATTATAACAGATGAGTGATTCCAGTCGCTACCTCAGCCGCTGGTTTACCGTGGACCTGGCGTCTTGCTTGCCCGTGGCATATGTACTGCTGCGTCTGAAGGTTAGCGCGCGGTATATCCTCGTCGCACACGTGCTGTCCACGTTCAGGATCGCCAGGATCTACACTGTCGCTGTTGACTCAAGGATCTCTATGAAAGTACGTCCTTACAAAGATACATTTTTCGCTTCTTTGTTTCTTACAGTTGAGTTCATAGCAATATAATTATAACACATAAAAAATAAAACGCATATACCACATACGTCTATTGAAAGGAGTGGTGTACTAAATTGAAAAGACGTAAGTGGTAAATAGGTCCTTTTCTCCTAGTATTAGCCCTAATTTTCAAATGAATTGAAAGGCGCAAACGCCAGTTACGTCTTTTTCATTGTCACACGCGGAACATAGTGAATAGATGCGCCTTTTTACTTCTCGATCTGAGTAGTTATTCATTGAAAGATTAGACTCGTCTACGCAAATACCTACGTCTTTTCATTTAACTTCCATCAAAATGTGTCCTTTCATCTTAGATAAAAGTATAATTAATAATGGAGATGAGCCCTTCTTCACTGTGGTAAATCCGAAACTAAATGAAAATAAAATATCAGCAGATTCGTCTTTTTTTCCTCGTTCTAGTTTAGGTAACTCAATTTTGGAAAAAAATGTTAGATACGTCCTTTTTACTATCGGGGGGCAGAATACCTATTATACCCTCCAAAGAGTTTCCATTGGTTTTGACAGAATTTCTGAAATTTAAAATTGGATGGGATTGGTTTTTTTTTTTGCTTGTATACATATCATTGCTTGTAACCAAAGACGAAGACATTAATTCGTTTCAGAGCATACACATTACGTCTAACTTGCTGTACCTATACACACATTGCACATGGCACATTGAGTGAACACATATAATCGTCATATATCATGTGTATAATTATTTGTAACGAAGTATGTACACTTCTTTCAATAGGTACATGTATTTGTAACTTTAGGGGGTAACCATCTTTTAGTAGTCGACTGTACCTACCTTTGAATTTGAAACCCTCACTACGCTCAGGTTTTAACACGAGTACTCGCGCCAAAAAACAACTTTGCAGCATTGCCTAACAAATAACTGTTATTCGGACGACATGGTTCTGTTGACCTCGTCTGTTAGTGTGCTCAGTCAGTGTGCCCAGTCAGTTTAGTGTCCTCAATGCGCGCAGGAGACTTCTGAGTATGTGCAAGACAAATATCACATGGATTCAAATATAAGGCTAGTAAGAATGTTCTCATGCTATACAAGGCAGGGAACAAAACTCTGGAGGCTTGAATCTAACGTGCCGCAAATTAAGATCGGTGGGTCACTCGTGAGGGTGTCTAAAGTAAAATATTTGGGTAACATAGTGACAGATCGGCTGCAGGACGATGCAGACCTAGAGAGGGAAAGGAGGGCGTTGACAGTCCACTGCTATATGTTGGCCCGCAGATTCGCACGATGTACCACAGATGTAAAACCTACCAGAGCCTTCAAACATGCATGAAACATGTGGATCAACTTTACGCGGCGGGCTTACAACGCCCTGTGGGTTCAGTACAACGACGCTCTGAGGGCAGTGTTGAGAAAACCCCCGCACTGCAGTGCTTCCGCAATATCTGCGGAAGCATCCATTGATGATTTTTTCGCCGTAATAGGGTAAAGAACTGCATCCATAATGAGTAGGGTCCGTGGTAGCACCAACACTGTCCTCAGAACATTAGCGTGCAAAATCATAATTTTGTGTGTACTACTAACAAAACAACCCTACTAACATCTTCTATGTTGTATCAATTTTATGGACCGTGGGTCTGAAATAATATGATGTGTGCAGGTCTTCACGGAGTCATACATCGTACACGGACTGGTGCGGTTAGCGGCTCTGTTCGTCATCTCCGTGCATTGGTGCACTTGCCTCATGTATTCGCCGGCCATCTTTATCTATTACTGTAAGTATGCTAACTCTTTACGACCGTGTATTGATTAAGCTCTAAACAAATATTTGTGATGACTATAATTATTTAGGTACATATAACTGTTGGTCTGTCTGTTTAGGTATATATCATGTATTCATCCTACAGGGACAGATGAAATGCCGACTCAATACAATTATTACGTGCGCATCCAGGAAAATGAGAACTTAATGGTTCGCGACATACATACTCGATACAATAAAGCGATAATCATATGTATCTCCGCGTTTTACGGTGAGAATTTGTATATAATTGAAGTAGGTAACCATTGACATTATGATGAATCTGTCGATGTACACCATAACCATCAATCTCTTGTTATTTTCAGGTACTGGCTTCACAATGTTTCGTTCTGCTCAGCCAGATGAGATTTTGATTCATTCTGTGGTCATTGTGTACGCTGCATTTTTCATGGTATTTACGCTAGGTAGGTAACCTATTTAGAAATCTGGACTTATAGCATAATAAAGTCCCCAGTTGTCTGTATTTTTTTATTGCTGAATGGGCCTGCTCTTAACCTCGATCACGCCTAATGGAAAGCGATTGATGAGGTTTATGGAACGAGCGTGCCCAGAATATGCTGTTCACTCTTGCTTTGACGGCAGACGGGTTATATGTTTAATCTAATCTCGGACACAATTATCTAAACAATTTTTATTTTTGCTTAGAAATGCTTCGAGATAAACTGAATGCTTGTTGTTTTGTTATGCGTAGTTTTCCTGATAAAGAGTTACCTCACGATCTATGACTCCACGATGCGGTACCAGGGACTGATGAATCAAGTAGAGGTGAGCGTATTTAGTTCACCTACCAATTCAGTTCTGGAACTAGATCATTAGAGTTCAGAATGCTTTGAATAGGCATGAAAATTTACTTGCTATGGAAAACTTGTTTTTTTTTTTACGTATGGTCTTATTACCTTAGCTAGTTAATTAAATATTTCACCCACCAGGAGTACATGAAATACAGGCAATTCCCTCTTTCTCTAAAGAAGCGAGTTCGTGCCTTCTACCAGTACAGGTACCAGGAGCGTTACTTTAAAGAGGAAGCCGACCTCAACTGCCTCTCAGGTGAAATCCTTGTTTTTAAATAATGTAGATAGAATTTACGCTTCCCTTTAGCTTCAGCCCGCACAGAATTCAGCTAAACTTGAAACGTATTTATTTATCTCATGTCTACCATAATCATCTCGGAAATCCGATTAGTGGTCACAGAATTGTGGTTCTCTTAGTCTATTATCAATTAAAGACTAGGTATTTATGAAACACTTAGTATCCTTTCTTATAGTTTTTGAATCTGTAATCATTTGTAAAACTGACAAAACCGGGGTCAAGTTGGGCCGTCGCGTCGTTGTGGCGATGCTTAGTATCTGAGGAGGAGGTATCTGTCCAGCAGTGGACGTCTTAGTGGGAGGTATCTGTCCAGCAGTGGACGTCGTAGTGGGAAGTATCTGTCCAGCAGTGGACGTCTTAGTGGGAGGTATCTGTCCAGCAGTGGACGTCTTAGTGGGAGGTATCTGTCCAGCAGTGGACGTCTTAGTGGGAGGTATCTGTCCAGCAGTGGACGTCTTAGTGGGAGGTATCTGTCCAGCAGTGGACGTCTTAGTGGGAGGTATCTGTCCAGCAGTGGACGTCTTAGTGGGAGGTATCTGTCCGGCAGTGGACGTCTTAGTGGGAGGTATCTGTCCAACAGTGGACGTCGTAGTGGGAAGTATCTGTCCAGCAGTGGACGTCTTAGTGGGAGGTATCTGTCCAACAGTGGACGTCGTAGTGGGAAGTATCTGTCCAGCAGTGGACGTCTTAGTGGGAGGTATCTGTCCGGCAGTGGACGTCTTAGGTGGATATCTTTTGGCTGAATGATGATAGAACAACTGATTATGGAACTGTCTGATCCAGAGGAGCTTCGCGACGAAATCACACTGCACACATGTCGCACTTTGGTCCACAAAGTGAAGCTGTTCGAAGATGTGCCAGCAAGCGTGGTGGGCACCGTGCTGGGCTCCTTGCACCCTGAGGTCTACCTGTCCAACGACTTGGTGGTGCGCGCCGGGGACATCGGCGACTGCATGTACTTCATCGCAACTGGAACTGTGGCTGTGTATTCCTTAAAAGGGGTAGAGGTATTGATACCTTTTTGTTAGTAGTCATGTAGATATAGGCCGACCGCATAACTAAGACGTTGCCAAGGTAGCAGCTCGGTGAGGGAGGGGTGATAGTTGTCACAAGTTGACGAATCACTGAGCTCTCGCATCACGTCACCACACCCCTCCTTCACTGCGCTGCTACCTCAGGCAACGTCTCAGTTATGCGGTCGGCCTATAGATTATTTCGTTTTGGTTCTGAGTTTAAAACGGATCGCTGATGGACCGGATGGGAATCCACTGGATTAGTTTAGCACAGGACCGGTGGCTGTGCATGCAGGAGGCCTATAAAGAACGTCTCTATTAATTTATTGCAGGTGTGTCATTTAGAAGACGGCAGCCACTTCGGCGAGGTGGCGCTGCTCATGAAGGACAGCAAGCACGTGGCCACTGTGGTCGCCGTAGAGAACACTCAGCTCTACAGACTCGATGCACTCGACTTCAAGTGCGTTACTGTGTGGATACCTAACCTTAATGACGTATCAGTGGGAAGTTTGCTGCAGTTCTTCTTTTTATCTAGTAAGATGGGCGTTTTGGGGGCTGACTTTTGTGCCTTCAAAAAGTTTGACATTCCAAAAGTGCTGATGCACAGCCAGTCCTAGTTGATACTGTTGATAGTCAATTAGCTATAAAATCTTGTTTCCCTGACTGTACATTGTAATGTTATTGTTTTCCAGCCGTTTCGTGCTGTCCCACGCGACGCTGTACGGGCGCATCGAAGAGCTGGCGTCGCGTCGCATGCACGAGACGGTATTGCTGGACGACAAGTTCCGCCGCGACCGAGGAGAGCAACACCTCTCCACAAACAGTCGAAAACCGGCTCCGAAGCCGCAGCAAGCTCAGCAATAGCATAGAATTCCCCACAAAAAAAAGGTGTGAGTCTTCTTTAAAAGCAGCTAATCCATTCATAATCTTCTACTACTACCTACCTACTACTAAATTACTGCTGGACTTTACTGGATTATGAATGGATTTCCTGCTTTCGAAACGGACTTCCGACTGTATGTGGCCGGCCTTAAAAGAGACTTCTTCTTCCTCGAGTGTAAAGAAAGACAACAACAAAATATACTAGGTCTACCTTACCATATAACAATATTACTCTGCCACAATTTTTTTCTGCTTTAGTTTTTAGGGATCCGTAGTCAATTATTGGAAATTGGAATCAACTCAAAATAACAATGTATAGAACATTGCTTAAGAGTAATGTAACATAACATCACGCCTGTTTTCCTGGGTTAGGCAGAGGTGACCTATAGTAGGTACACCCATCTTTCCCCAGTTATGTTTAAGTCTCATATAATAGTGGACAAGCCTATTGCCATCAACCGGGCACAAATTAGGAGCATAAAAGTCATCACTCACTATAACCGTACTGTTCCGACACAGCAAATAACTTGTCATTCAAGTTTGGCCTTTAAATCAAATGCATTAATGTCTATTTTACGATGAGTATACAGAATATTGGACAGCACGCGGGCTGTGCGCTGCCCGCGAATCGTCACACGTCGCGCCGACCGCGCGCTTCAAGCGAATAGACCGCTCTCCGGCGAAGAAACGCCTGCTAGCAGTGACCCCTAGTATACTAACCAACCAACTAGTAAGCAGTGCCTGAACAGCAAGTTGTCACCTCACCAGTGGAGTGCCAGCAGCGAGCGATCATCTCGCTAAACGGCGCGTTGGCGACAAGCGGGTGGATATTTTCGAGGCGGTGCTGGTGCTGGGCCGTTACTGCGCTGGAGCGGTGCGGTTATAGTGAGTGATGTCCTTTTTAAGTTTTAATTTAATAAGTTCATTTTAAGTTAATGTACATCCGTGAACATTCCCCGTTTACTTTTCACCCTCATTCCCTTAGGTAATCCATTAATAAGGTTGGAAAGTGTTCGACCAGGAATGTTCACCTACCTACACTATAATGTTAACTTTTAATATAGTTGCTTTTCCTTTTATGAGTGGTAGGACTCTACACTAGGAACTCTGGGTAGGTGGTAATCTTTTGCTTGCTTGAGGGTTGAATGCTCAAGATTTTACATTAAGTGCTAAATGTGGAACATACTTACTTCATATCAGAACAATAATTGCATTAGCAATAAAAATGGTACTTAATAAAGTTTTGCAAGTGAAATAAAAACTGTGTTTTCTTAAATATAAAATTTATGAATACAAACAAACATTTGGTCTAACAGAACCAATCTTCGTGCCAACCACACTCGGAATGCTATACATAGCTTACAAACTAATACACTTTGAGTTATCACACGAAGATGCCAACCCACAACAATAAGAAGAGAATACCAAAGCCAGAAAATAGGGAGGCGACCAGTGATAACAATAACTCTTTGAACAGATCTCTCGATACTTTAGTGCTAGTGACTTCGTAGACGAAGAACCACGCAGTGAAAAAGATGCCGATGCCGAGGAGAAGTAGTGTAAGGTGTGGGAAAACTGCCGGGTTGATCGGCGACGTGTACCGTATCATCGATTCAATTTCCAGCTGTAAAACAATGTAAAATTGCAATATGAGCTTGTACATCATTTAAAAATCAAAGGTATATTATAATATCGGTGTACTCACGCTCATTTTAGTGGTTTTTGCTTTACTTTTGATAAGAAATATTACACGATGCTAAACATTGACATCAATTGGATACGTCGTCAGTCAATTTACCGGCCATAAACAAGTTAAAGTTACAACATACAAAACGTCAATCATAGAACATTTTAGAGAAGTACTGCTTTAATCGACTAAAATATTCCTCATCACAGGCCTGTCTCTAGTAAATTGATATCCACAGAACAATACAATACTCTTGTTGACATCTGTCTTGATTTGTCAAATGGACGGTGCTGTTGCATCTCTAGGTTAATGAGCATCTTTAGCATATCTTTTGTTCTCTTTGTCATTCTTGCCCAGTAGTATTATATGTCTTCCTTTTTCTTCCTATGAAAGTCGAAAATGGCCATTGATGTTTACAGCTGTTTTGAAATAAACTGTTTATTTTGTGAATTTAAAATGGTAAAATAAATAAAGTGCCTTTTGTGCCGCGAAACATGACTACTCAATGCTACGTATTAAATTTAAATAAAATGGCGAACCAAACACCAACTGAAACAAAGCCTGCAGTGAAGGAGAAGGTCATGTCTTACGAAGAAAAGTCTGTGGGATCCACTTCATTTTTCAAGTGTGAAGCCTGTCCTTACATGGCGCTGGCCGAGGACGACATAAAATTTCATCTGTTCACCGTTCATCCAGATTTAGCGAAGAGCAATGGTCTATCAGATAACGTTCAGATCCCTTGTCCAGGCTGCACCAGTGTGTTTGACGCCGAGGAGACTCTCAGGACACATCTCCGTAACCATCATAAAATGGGCATCAAAGATATTAAGAAAATGATTAAAAGTCTAGTTCAAATTGCTCTTAAAAATGCAAAGTTAAAAAAAGAAAGTCCCATTGTTGAACCACCGCATGCAGCCCAAACTGGGGCAATCCCACAAAATTTACCTGATATAAAAATACCACAAGTTATAGAAATAGTTCCAGATGCAGTGAATATCAATAATGATTTGCCCAAAGGGGTGGCATTTATATCTGTAGATGAATTACACAAAATGAGCACACCAAACTTTGAAAAAGTGGATCCTAAAGAGATAATACAGGAAGCTAGTATAAATATTGTGTATACAAATGAAATCTCACAATATGTGAATGTGTCTGATGCCAACTCAGTCAATCCATCATGTAACATGATCCAAGTGGGTAGCGTCCCTCCAGACTTAATAGCATCAATACAGCCATGCTTCATGGAGCCCTCCATAGAAGCCACACTGTCACCAACACAAGCAAAAGATTTATCACACATTCCACTGTTACAGAAGGCTGATCAGTTGACTGAAGAGGTGAAACCAAGTAGTATAGAAGTTGAAAAAGGAAAAATGTGTTTAGTAAATGGATGCCGAATTTGTATGAAAGAGGATCAGATGCTTGCATATCACAGGCAATGCCACAAAAATGGAAAGCTTGTGTGTCCGGAGTGTTCTAAAGTGTTTGGAGCCGTGGACACACTACACACACACCTGTGGAAGCTGCATGAGGTTGACATGGAGATGCCCACCTGTGAAGTATGCGGCTTTAAAACATACAGTAGATATAGACTACACAACGTCCATATGAAATGTCATAAGAAGTTAAAACTTTGCATATGTGAGTATAACGCTATCTTATTTCAGGTCCAGCTGATTTCTGATGGCCAATTCCCATGATTAAAATGTTCAAAATCTAGTCGCAATCTCATCTCGCGACGATCAAATGTCAAAAATGTAGGCAAACGCTATACAATTTTTGACAAATTGTGACTGAGATTAGAATGCTCTTTGTTCTTAAAATTTCCAGTGTTCTTAAAATTACCAGAATTGCCCCTCTGGTCAAAACTCATATAATTTGGAACCATTAATACAACAAAGAAGAATACTGATATTCAGCTGCAAGTCAGACTGGAAATTGCAAATTGCAGATTGATTGATACAACAAAGAAAAAGAATCTCAGGTCTATTGCAATCTTTGTGAGATGCACTTTTTTTGCATAGCCGATGCAAAAAAACCCAAACATCATGTTTTATTTATAGCTTACTAACTTTTGCCCGTGGCTTCGCTCGCGGTTTTCTATCCCTCGAGAACAGTATTTTTTTTCTGTATGAACCCTATGTCCTATTCTGTACCCCTGACAATGTGTATGCAAAATTTCATAATGATTGGTTGAGTGGTTAAGATGTGAAAGTGTCACAAACAAACTCACTTTGACTTTTATAAGTTGGGATGTAATGTAAAGGGTAATCTCTTTACCTAAGCTATAAATAAGACACGAAGTAAAGTGAGAATTCTAAGATATAAAACTTTGTTTAAACATCTCACACACAATAAGATACAAAGGCAGACTTAATACCATAGGCATTCTCTACCAGTCAACCAGCATTTTATTACTTGTTGGGATTACTCTTGATAATGCTTCCTAAGATGCTTAACCCCAAATTCAAATGTGCTAATCATAGAACCCTCTGCAGGTTCCATTTGCTCAAAGGCTTTCAAGAATTCAAACCAGCTGTCGAAGCACAAGCTGATTCACAAGGAGGTAGCCACTCCCCAGCGCTGTACCCTCTGCCAGCGAGAATTCATCAACAAAGGGAGACTGCGGATCCACATAGCTGAAGTCCACGAAAAGATCAAGCCTTTCAAGTGCTCCCACTGTGACTACTCCTCGTCTAGGAAGCAAGAGCTCAAACTGCATTTAAGGGCGCATACTGGTGTGTATATTGCAGTTCTTTACGATTGCAGGCGGAGGTTTTTCAAGTCGATGTATATTAATAATTGTCTTATTGGCGCATCCGAAATAAAGTTTACTTGACGTGCACTGTCTTTAACTCCTACCGAGGCAAGAAATCATTGCAATCAATTCAATAAATGCAATTTCATGTTGAAAATATTTCCCTTTCCAGGTGACAAACCTTTTGAATGCGACCAATGCGACTACAGGACGGGCGATCACAACGCGTTGCGGCGACATAAGAAACAACATTCAAAAGAGAATGTGTACAAATGTAAACATTGTCCATATACGGCCATCCAGTCGACGATGTTCACCAAACACATGGTCTCCGTACATCCCAACGTCACCAGCGACGTACATCGATGTCCGTACTGCCCCTTCAAATGTGTCAGCAAAGAGAAGCACTTCCAACATCTCACCACCCACACAGAAAAAGAAAGTATACAGGCACTCATAAAAATGAACAATGGCAAAGCTAATAAGCCCGCGTGGACGATACCCAGCGACGCAAAGAAAAACAACGAGGATACTATCATAAATACCGAGCCAAGTACAGAAGCTTCCCCAAAACCTGTCAACGAAATACCGATCGAAGTGTACGACTATGACAGCTATTCAGAGAACTTGCCGCAGAGCTATGTGAAGAGCTACTGCACCACCGCAAGCACCAACTCGCAGCAGACAGACTTCAACACTCAAATAATGCTCACTGACCTGGGCAAGGAGGACAACAATTCAGACTGCCTCATCTCCGAGAGCTCCAACGACACGATGATGGATAGGCACCAGTACCAGGCGCAGCACCCGCTCCTCACCTACGACGGCACTCCGTCTAATCTGCACGGATTCCTCAACACTACTGTGGCGATGGAACAAAGTCTCTTACAAAATAATAACGTCAATCCTCTAACAATCAATCACTGTTCGATACCGAGCAGTATAACTAGCAACATCATGGCTAACTTCCCGATCCGGCTGCCTCCCGCGCCACAAATATCCCTGCGCAACAATATAACGTTGAAACCTGCCGACAAGATATCATTTTCGAGCACTAAAGTATCGGGTCCAATAATAAAACCGACGCAGATATTGCCCGTACTGTCTTCCAGTAACTCTCCCGTAAACATATTGATGGAACCTGAAGGAGTTCCGAGGAAAAAACCTAAAATATCAGTGAAGAGCAATCTAATACTGAAGGGCCCTGATCAAGAGAACATGTTCCACTCTCAGCAGAAGATGGCGTTCAGGAGATTGGAGGACAATGAGAGATTTGGACTAGGCGGTCCCGTGACCTTCAACAATTTGATCACGACGCAGTTCATGCAGCTACAGCCGGAGCCATCGCTTAGCGAGTCTCCTAGCAGTATAATGGAGTATCCTCAAGAGCCGATGTTAACGGACGCGGCGACCACGCCTGTCGACAACGAAATGAACAATAACCCACAAATATTCTCGTTCAACCAGCAAATCAACGTCAACGCCATGACGATGCTACCTCCGCCGCAAAAGATACAAAGTACCGACCCCAGCTACATCAAACTGGAGAGTACGATCAAACAGAACACGCAGTCTCCGAGCTTGGAAAGAATGTGTAACGCTAATCTTCTCAACAATTCGGCACTAGCCCGCGAATATAAAGCGTCACCACCGCTCGAAGAAATACATAAGAATATGAGCGAAATTAAGAACGAAGTTAAATCAGACTCCTTCTACAGTTTACAAATTAGCAACGAACCAGCGAACCCACCTGCTATAACCATGGACAAATTCTTTTTAGACAACTTGGTGGGGGAGAATTATACGGGGGGACTAATGGATCTGTCTGGAGTTACCCTTCAGCCGATATCGGAGGAGCAGAGCGACGTCATAGAGATCGATGACAACTCGGATGACAACAAGCTGCTGCCGCGGTTAGACATGTACTATAACCTGGAAGGGTTATATCCGCACAGCGACTTCCACTTCCTAGACAGCGACACCGGTTTCCAGCAAGATGACATCAACAGGATGGTCAGTGAAGTGCCGACGATCAACCAAAAGGACTTGTTGGACTCGGCTAGTGAAGGCGCGCAGAACGACTCGCCGACCTGCACTCAAAGTGTGATGGATCCTATGATGAACACTGCCGTGAGACCGACCACAAACAAAATCAATGTGAAAAACATTGAACTCATGAAAAACTGATATGAAATCTCTTATTCCTATTGTAGCTAAAAACTCCCTTCTGTGATGTAGTTATTACCTCCACTTATTTGTTAAGCAATATTTTCTAGCTATTTAATTTTATTTTCATTAAAAACATCAAGTGTATACATTACCGTGGCCCCGGCACAGGCAACAGAAGGAACACGGGTGGGTTTTAGTCAGTAAAAGTCTGACACGCCCTCCCGCTCCGCCCAGAGCGGGAGAAGTCATTTGTTGATTTCCCATCCACAAAATAAAAAAAAATAAAAAATGTATGATGGGGTCCCAATTTTGATACATATAATTTTAAAGTTATTTACGTATAGTAAAATGTAACTTATATAGTAAATAATAGATAACTGCTGGAAGTGAATGTTGCTTAACAAATAATATTGTTGTTGTAGGTATAACTGGGTTTAAAGCTCGACCACACGTCGTCAAAAAGTTTATCTATACTATGTACACACGGCTACACATGAACCTAGACTGTTTGGACTATTAGAATTTGAATGTTGCGAATCGTGCGAGAGGGTGCGATACGTTTTAAACCGACTTCAAAAAAAGGATGAGGTTCTCAGTTCGTCGGAATCTTTTTTTTTTTTTTTTTTGTTATTTCGTCCCAGTCACGTACGTCGCCTGCACACGCCGCTGCCGCCACAATGCGGTGCCGGCGCTCTATCCTTACTATGCTATACGTACAGATATGTATCATTTGTGTATTATTTTGTAAACAAGTTGAGCTCGTTGCGTACTGTTATAATAATATGGGTTGTTTTTTCGATTTACGCGGCGCCTGTGAGTGCGCCAATATATCCATTAGGTATTTATTATCAAGTACTATAAATATTTCTACATTTTCCCGCGGTTCGCTTGCGTGTAATTCGGAAATCAACATTATGTCGGATTTTCATACAAACTTTGAACTTTTTTTTACCACCATTGATTTTGTAAAATCACTAAAACACGTATATTTTTCACCAAAATAATCATAACTATATTCACAAAATATCATACATTTTTAACTGTTTGCTCCCTTCTTAACGACACAACAAAGAAATCAATACATCGACGTGATTTTGCACAGACATTATGTAGTCAGAAGCCTGGAAAATATCTCATTCCCTAGGGAAAACCTTACTAATAGTAAAATGTATGTTTGTTTGCCTGTAAGTATATCTGTTTGATACACTTTCACAGCAAAACTACTGAGGGCGAATTCGACCAACCTTATACCTAGTATAAGTCTAATCCAGTAAATATTTTTTTAAGTTTTGATAGATTAAGCCCGATTTAATATGTGTAATATACTTCTAGTAAGTTTTATCGGTCTAAAGTCCTTAGAAATGTCAGAGAGAGATAAATTCTCAATTAAATAAAGGTTTTTACATTTTAAATTACTAGGTTAGAGTGGCTTAAACTTCTTTGAAAACATTAAACCTTGCTCTTGGTCTATTTGGTGTCAAGATGTACAGTCGCATGCAACTGTCTGACCAAATTATAACGTTAGGCTCTGATTTTCGTTAGAATAATAAATCTTCTGGTGCTGAAATAAGAATAGGTATATATGATTTACATCAGGGGTTCCCAAACTTATTTTGTCTACTGCCCACTTTGAGAATAAATTATTTTTTAGCGCCCCCATTTTTTCACCTACTTAAAAACCACTACCTAGATGAAATTACAAATCGCCCCCTAAGCCTCTACACAACGCTCCCATTTTTTTTCTGGGTCTCTTACTGCCCGCCTTTAGGCCTGCAGCGCCCACAAGGGGGCGTTATCGCCCACTTTGGGAAAAGCTGATTTACATAATACGTTAACATTATCGTACCTTTAGTAAAATGTTTTAAATACTTGAACATTGAAAACGTATTGAAGTACGTAAGTAGGTATAAACTTTTTGCTTGAAATATACTACAATACCTTACAAAAATACATTCCTAATAATCTTAAATCAAAGACGTATATACTTGGATACTTAATGTGAGCATATGGCTCTAATTAAGGTTAGAATAATAAAACTTCTGTTGTCGAAATATAAAATGATTTATTACTTTAAAATTATTGTAGTTACAGTAAAATGTTAAAAATACCTACTTAATCAACGATGGGCATTTTTTCAAATTTCCTAATAACTGAATGTTAAATTGCTAGATTATTTTACTTACTATATGCGTTCAGAGTTTAACACACTAAGCATATCATTTCAAACTTACCCAAAGACTTCAATCTTCTGTTTATGATGTCTTTACACAGATATATCTATAAAGTAAAATATATAAAACGTACACTAATTTATTACAAAACCGTTATTACTCGAGTTCCTAACTATTCATTCTATAGGTTCCATTATAAACTGGCTGACTTTAACTTACGTTACGGGCAACTCGCTCTAAATAGCTCGTCTGTACACGCGCATCTATCTCTTTCTTACTTACCAGCGAAAGTGCACATTTTGTTCGTTAAATAATGACATATATTTAGAGTCATCTCAAAACCTCTCTCTCTTGAATTTGTATATAATATATATATATATATATATAATATAGGTATATATTATAGTAAATATGTATGTATGTGTATTATAAGTTTATGACTTATTTATGTACAAATTGTTCCATTTCTAACAGAGCACCTGCCATCTAATCTCTTCACCACCCTTGGTTGACTGGTAGAGAATGCCTAAGGCATTAAGTCCGCCTTTGTACTTTTTTAAGTGTGAAAAGTTTAAATAAATAAATATATTTATTGTAGATCTGTTTATAGTTAATGAATACAGCTTTCCTTTGGTGGGTTCAAATTATAGAATAACTTTATATTTATATATTTCGAAACAAACATTCCACCATATGACATCATAGATCATGACATCATCACATACTGTGTAGAAACTACTTGAAAGTATTTTGTACTTGCTTATACCAATGTATGGAGAAATTGAATTGTTTAATACCTTTTTAATTACACACCGACTAAATATGTGACTTGGCGAAAACTTGCGACTAATTAGCGACTAAATTTGGGAAAAAATAGATCTTCGGTAGGTGCCCTAGTTTTTGAGATATAAATGTGGCCAAGCTGGAGAGATTCTTCCCAGGTCGGCCACCTAGAAACGCTTATAACTTTCGAACCAGTGACCGACAGATTCTGATATTTGGTGAATAATTCCGACTAATTAGCGACTAAATTTGGAAGAAAACAGGTCTTCGCTAGGTGCCCTAGCTTTTCTGATTCAAATTGGGCCAAGCTGGGGAGATGCTCTCCAGATCGGCCACCTATAAACCCTTATAACTTTTGAGCCAGTGACCGACAAATTCTGCTATTTGGCGACAAATTTTGGCTAGTTAGCGACAAATTTTTTGTGTTATCAAAATTAAATTCCCCGAGGGTGGCCATGCCAGTATGTCACACGTAGCGTAGTTATGGGTATATAGGGTGTCCAACAAGATGTGTAGACGTGTGTACTCGACGCGTTTTATAAAAAGACTGTTAATCATTAAATCATTGTAAATATTTATTATTATTATTTATTAAATGGAATGTGTTTCTACGTTTAGTTTTGTATACACCACTATGAAATCTCCACTACTTCTAATTTCTTGCGACTTGTAGAGGAGCCAGTCATCTGAGACGTCATTAAATGGTTGGGGGTCAGTGTGGACCCCTTTCTGATGTGGACCGATAATAATCAACACGTTCCCGATATAATACTTGAGATAGTCATCAAACGCCTTCCGATTGTTGAAATAACAGAACAGTAGAGCAGAGTTTTTATTTCTCTGCAGTAAAGTGATTGTGTCCTTGTCTATTTCCTCTGGAGTAAAGTGGAGGGGTATAAAAGTGGGCGGGGCATACTTGCAGCGCCACCACGCCCCGTCTACCTCGATCCCTGACACCGGCACACCTGGAACATTAAAAAGACTGCGTTTTTATTTAAACAATAATAAGTATATATCATCAGTTCTGACAAAGCACAATAAAAATATGAGTTTTTTCATTGATCTAGATACTGATTCACAACACAAAAGTTCGTTGTAGCTATTTATCCTAATCTTAGTTTGAGTTAACTTATTATATAGAACATTTTACGAACTCCGGAAAGCCAGTTAACGACGTTTTAATAGATCCGGCACCATTTTATATAACATTCAAAAGCGCGACAAAGTAGGGTATTCTCTTTTCGGCACATTTTTCTCTTGCCAACAGTTAATTAGATACCGGAAGCGTTGAATAGGTAGGTACAATAGAATTTACCGGTAGCCGCGGTGATCATCCACTCGAGTAGGCCGCACCCGCAGCCGATGCTCACAATCCGGTCGCACTGCAGTTCGGCCAAGCACTTCTTAATGAAACTGAAGTTCTCTTCACTGGGGTATACCCACAGCAGCTTGTTCCTCTCGGGATGGTCATGGTATCGGTGGACTATTTCCTTCCAGTTACTGTTTTTAAACAGATCGGTGACAGTCGCGACGATGTCCATCGCCGGTAGAATGCGGACGTTCGTAGTAACATTGACTGTGAACTAGTCGGCTAGCCAGTAGCCAGGGCTTACATAATACTCTCAGTGATTTATCTGTGAACTAGTCGGCAGAGATGGATTTAGTACGTATTAAATTTATTTGTTGCGTTGAATTTATGTTATTTTAGCTGTGAGTAAGAAGTTTTGTAAAAAATAATTGTCTATCAACTGAACAAGGAATGCTTGCTTATCCAATTTCATCAGTCAATGAGTCGCAGACGAGATAACGGCAACTTGAGACGTAGAAGTGGAATTTAATGGACAGGTGTAGTTTGTAAAGAAATCATCCATCAATCCATTTCCTTACTTGTGGAGATGGATTTCACTGCATGTTCTTCTACGGCCGAACCCAACAACCTATTTTCAGTAAAAAACAGATCGCTATTGATGGTAGACAGTATAATTCTATCTGTCCTTGTGTCAGACCAATAATATTCCATAATCTCTTATAGAGTACTAGCTTCCGCCCGCGACTTCGTCCGCGTGAAATTTCTTGTTCCCCTGACCCACTCCGTCGCATCGCATCGCCTGCCCGCGATGTTAGATACTTTGTGTTCGCTTGGCGCTCGTTCTTACTTTTTTTCTTTTTGCTCAGCTGCTAAGGGTCCTAGCGTAATGTTACATACCCTATAGCCTTCCTCAAGAATTCAGCTATAAAATGCAAAAAGAATTTTTCTAATCCGACTGGTAGTGACAGAGATTAGCGCGTTCAAACAGTCGATGAAAAATAAAATGTGTAGAAAACTAATAGACTAAGCGCATTTTTCTTACTTTAAGCATATACCCGTCGTAATTTCTAAACGAAAGGGCCGATTCGAATAATTTAAAAAGGAATTTACATGTACTTAATCAACCTTAAGTATGGAACTATTTATTTGGATAAGGATTTATACCACGTTTATGAAAACACCTTCGCAAATAATGCATATATTATAACAAATTTGATTACCATTAAAAAAGTTATAGTGAGCCAACCTTAAAAGATAGACATATGCTATCGCTGACTTTTTTCTAGAACTTTTTAAGAGGAATAATTCTGTCATACATGATTTTTGTGTATCTTTAACCGGTTTATTCCCGGTCGTCCCCACTGGGCACGAGTGGGAAAAAAAGTTTCGTTCCTCCCCTGTGGTGACGATTGGAACTTTTTTTTTCTACTCGTGCCCAGCGGGGACGACCGGGAATAAACTCTTTTTTTTTTCACACTCGTGCCCAGTGGGGACGACCGGGAATAAACCCTTTAACCGTTTACGCAGCGCACGCAACGGAAGCTCTCAAAAGGAATAATTTTTTTCCCGTTTTTACAACATTTTTCATTGATGCTCCGCTCCTTTTGGTCGTAGCGTGATGTTATATAGCCTATAGCCTTCCCCGATAAATGAGCTAGCCTAAAAGAATGTTTCAATTCGAACCAGTAGTTCCTGAGATTAGCGCGTTCCACCAAACAAACTCTTCAGCTTTACAATATTAGTATAGATTGGGACGTTAAAACCTAGAAAAAATAGATAGATAGGTTTTTCTATCTCCAGTATGCCAAAACTGGTGTTTTTCGCAAATCATTCGTTTGATCGAATTTTATTCTATGAAGTGAAAGTGAAATCGTTGCTCAGCCACGTGTGCTACCAGTATTTTATTTAAATAACAAGTACATAGTATACAGTTAGTTCGTCTCTGTACATTTCCCTAATACACTACAAGAAAAAATTGGCTGCAACCCAAGAGAATATCGTTTCAACTGGCAACAGACACAGGTAGTGATCGGACACTCACTGGTCATTAATAACAAGAAAACAAATGAGGAGTCGTTTCAATTCATTTATTTGTATCTAAGTTCAGTAGTTACACATTTAGATATAAAATATTAGCAAAATACAGATATCAATAGAAAATACGCATTTCATGATTGTGTTAATAGTTACATGACGATCAGTAAATTGTAAACGGATGACTCGTTATAACTTCGTTTACTTCATAGTGCTTGTGTAACTGTCTCGTTCACTTACGGAGTTATGTCCATTTAACTACAATGGTTCCTTATTATTGTTACAAATATCGGTTAAATTACTATTGTCTACTTACGGAACCATTCTAGTAATGGGTGCCTACTGTGGAACTGGGTGTACAATAGTACACCACAGCCTATTGCTTCATTAGTACATCACAAACGTGCTGGTAAAATAATCCGAAAACAAGACAAACATACTTTTTTTTTTTTGGATGGGAAATCATCAAATGACTTCTCCCGCTCTGGGCGGAGTAGGAGGGCATGTCAGACTTTTACTAAGACCCACCCACCCGTGTTCTTTCAGTTGCCTTGTGCTACCTGAGGGGTAATTCTCGTAATTTTAAGAACATTCACAGTCTGATCTGTCTCAATATGTCAAAAATACCTTTAATTTCCCTATATTTTTGACATTGATTGTCGCTGAGATCAGATTTCGACTAGATTTTGAACGTTTTTAATTACGGGAATTGGGCTTCTGATGTTTCACTAGTTTACAATATAATGGAAGTCTGCGATATGTTATTTGATTTTGATTATAATATTAGGTCCTTACATATGAAAATAGCGTTTTGTCGTACTGACCACTTTGATCTGAAATATCTCCTCTTTGGTTAAGAATTCCAAATTCAAATTTATAAATTCATTTAGCTGGTACATTTGAGTTTTGAAAACAGTCATTCATTTGTTTTTTCCTCATTATTTTTTCTTTGGCGTCGCTTATTACCGCACAATGGAAAACATGAAATATCGGTATATTTACGAGTACTATTTCTACAGTGGCACCAGTGCTACAGAAACAGCTCGAAGGTTTAATTATGTATACGGCGCTGGTGTCGCAAAAGAAAGCACGGTACGTTTTTGGTTTCAACGTTTTCGTTCTGGAAATTTCGACCTTCAGAACCAACTCCATGGACGGACGGAGACCAAAGTGGAAAATGAAGAATTAAAGGCTATTGTGGAAGCGGATCCATCACAAAGCACTTCAGAGATTAATAAAACTGTATTAATCCACTTGAAGCAAATCGGGAAAGTAAAAAAATTTGAACGATCATGAATTGAGTGAATCGAACTTGCAAACACGCGTCGATTGCTGTGTTATTTTGTTCATCCGACACAATAATGAAGGGATTTTAAATCGAATCATTACTTGTGATGAAAAGTGGATACTGTACGATAAGGAATCCATCGGAAGCGCTCGTCGCAATGGCTGAACCCTGCCAAACCTGCCCTAAACGAAAATTGACTCAGAAAAAGTTACTTGTGAGTGTTTGGTGGAAAAGCGCGGGTCTCGTTCACTACAGCTTTCTAAAATCTGGCCAAACGATTACGGCAGATATCTATTGTCAGCAACTGCAAACCATGAAGGAAAAACTAGCTGCTAAACAACCGAGATTGGTCAATCGCTCTAGGCCACTGCTGCTTCACGACAACGCAAGACCACACACTGCACAACAAACAACCACTAAGTTAGATGAGCTACAATTGGAATGTCTGCGACATCCACCGTACTCCCCGGACCTTGCTCCAACTGATTACCATTTTTTCCGGAATTTGGACAACTTCTTACAAGGAAAAAAATTCAACTTCGATGCGGCAGTCCAAACCGCCTTCAAAGAGTTTATTGATTCTCGCCCCCATGGTTTTTTTAGAGGGATCAATGAACTACCTATGAGATGGCAAAAGTGCATAGATAACAACGGTGCATACTTTGATTAATTAAATATATTTTACAAAAAAAAAATTGACTTTATATTCCTCCCGTACAAAACGCCAATTTCATATGTAAGGACCTGATATTATTGCTAGCAACGAAATTAATGTGGCTACACATACATACATCACAATCTTATTATTACATTATACGTTTATCGGATGTAATATTATCTGAAACAGACTCGCTATTATTATAGTAATTATTTATTTATTGCAATGGGTAATTACCTACTCTTTATTTTAATCAGAATTAGGCGAAGTGAACGAGTTTATGCAACAGTGTACAGTGCAATAATGTTAAACATCCAACTTAAAATAGGTACGTGAGATCAACTTTCATCAGAGATCATGATCTTCAGTCGACATTATAAAAACTAATATTACATATTTTATTTACTTATATATTTTTTCACAAAATTCCAGACTCAAATAACCACTTTTATCACATTCTTAGATTCTTTTGGCAGACCGATCTAACTATATGAGCATTTATTGTGATAATATTAAAAAACAGTCGCCTATTCTTCTTTCCAGCCAAATCAAACGTTACCATAAAAGTATTATTTATAAATTCATTTAAGTAGTTATTTAATTATGCAAAAGGACATTTTCATATATAAAAATCGAAATATACTCCTACTAGATACCATTACCTACCCCCATTTCAATCAGTCTCAGACCCCTACATTTCAGTCCCAGCAATTTCGATTACAAACAAATTAATTCGTTGATAAAAACCCTTTTCAAGATCAAAAACATAAAAACAACATTTGGTCCTCTGCCAGAAACGTCAAATGGAGCCGATTCTCTTGTCACAAATGCCTCTAAGACTAAAAATCAGCAAAATAAAGTTTATTCCCGATTTCCCATTCTAAAATTGACTAAAGTGACACAACTTAACTATATTTTAGTTTGACAGCACTAAGATGGCACTGAGTTATTAGTTCGTGAAAATGGTAATTTTGCAATTCTGAATTTGACGTTTTTCACCAAAAATTTTTATTGTCTGAGGGCTGATTTTTCAATCGTCAGATAACGTTTATCTGGGGAATATGTTTGACGTTTTGATAGCTTTTGTGTAGAAAATGTTAAGGGCTGATTTTTCAATCGTCAGATAACTTTTACCTGAGAAATAAATATGGCGGTTTGACATGTTTTCTATACAAAAGCTGTCAAAACGTCAAACATATTCCCCAGATAAAAGTTATCTGACGATTGAAAAATCAGCCCTAAATCTGACTATTTTTAATCGCGATTAAAAAGGTGTGGAATAAAATTATTGTCATGCATGAACATTCACACCAACACCTCAACTTCAGATGCAAAAACAGTACTGTATCTTTTTTTTTATTTAGCTTATAATCTCGAAAATGGTGTGTCCTATCGCAAAAATAATGAAAATTTCGACCCCCTTTATAAAACGCATAAACCCCTAAAACTCAAAATGTAGGTAATAATTTTTCATATTTTCCATACAAAAAGTGAAAAATTCCATATAAAACACGTCGAGGCTGCCCCCTGCGCGCCGCTGGCTCACGGGGTAGCAAACAAGTACCACATGGAGTCACGCGATTGTCAAATTCGATTTTAGTTCTGTTAAAATTATTTTTAGAGATATTGTTTTGCAGAATAGCTTAAGCTTTATTTATTTATTTGTTATTTTTTGCTTTATATATGTGTAGGTATATTTAATATTTTAGATTAAATCATATTCTTCTCTTCTTGTTCTCACACACTATTGTCAACATTTCTTTTTCATTTCTCCTTTCGCAGGTCTGCTGGAAGAAATTTAAGAAATAAGCAGTACCTTTGTACTCAATACTCTTAATGTCGTATCTGTTTATGTTTTATTGTGTGTACATAAATAGTAAAATAAATAAATAAATAAGATTCTCATAACCAAAAGTAAAGAATTTTAGTGATAGTTTAGTTAGTTTTTCGGTGTACAAGAGAATCGGCACCAATGTAAATAATTTCAATTTAAAACTTTTTGCATAACACATTAAAATCTGATACATTTTATAATACATGGATAATGTAACAACTGACAGCTAATAATATGTAACGGCTTATATCTAACGCGTCTTGGACGCTTTTACGAACTAGTGTTAGTTACATTGACTGGTTCAGTTTTGCATAGCAGCCTGTACAGCACCTCTAACACGAACATCATGCAAAATTGTATTGTCCCGTTATATTGTCACGTAAAAATGTATATAAGTACGTTCAGCAGCGAGAACAACAGCGCAATGTGAGCTCAACAAATATTTTGATGAATGGGAATTGCTAGGATCATTATGTTCATGCTAGGGATACTGAATTACAAAAACACAGTACCTGTATTACCCAGGAACCGAAACCGGTATGATCAATATGGGTATTTTAAAAGCTTTTATTTAACTTTTTTCGGTTACAAGATTTATTTTTTTAACAGGTATTTTTAATGGTTACCTTATTTCTTAAATTGAATACAACCAGTATTAATACCGGTAACCGAAATAAACATTATGTCTATATACGTGCCCGTCGGCATTAGTCAAAGGGCGCGCATCGCTGTGTCTGTCAAAGAGCCGAGTCGACCCGCGCGCCGGCGAACGTCGACCAATCACAGCCGTTGGCTGGCGATATTGTTTCTTTAATGAAAGTAATTTTACGGTTACCTGTATTAAAACGATAACCTAAATAGAGGTAACATGTTTATTCATCTTGGTTACTTACCCAGATAGCGATAACCTTAGTCGTAGATGTAACCGAAATTCTTCGATACCTGTACCGTAATTTATAAAGGTTTCGGTCCCTACTATTACCAAAGCTGTTAGTTGCCTTTCTAAAATACAGTTACCATCACAATCACATTCTTTGCTAAGGAAGTACGTTGGAAGAATACACTCAATAAAGTATAGAGTGACGTAATCGACGCAGTTTGTATACAATAGAACATTTCATAATCTTAATCGTTATATGCATTAAATACATACAAAATTGTTTGTATACTAAACTAACTACTGCCTTTCCTGCCCACCCTGCTTCAACTCAGCCTTCGTGTCATTTCAAATCTGCAAAAGAAAAACGACAACTATATGTATCTTTTGCTTAGATGATTTAGAACTTTTCACTTTATGTTCGCGATTCGACAGAAACATTGTACATAATTGATTTAAGAATAATGGATTATTATAAAATGGTTTTGTTGAGACTTACCTATAGAAACAGATTGCTTCAACTTCCTTCTCCAGTGTATACCAGGACCCGAATCACTATTCGACTCCTCATTCTCTCTCCTATCTCTGTCCCTGTCTCTATCTCCATACAAAATCTTCTCATACAAAGTCTTCTTATCTTTCGGCGGAGCACCCAAATCCAAGTTATTTAAATTAGTTTGTTCCTCTAACTCTATCATTTTCCGCAAATCTATCGGCGGTAAGGGTATAATAGACGCCTTTCGAATTTTATGTACATATTCACATTCCTGAGGACTCGTGGCGGCTTTCGCTTCGACGTTAGCGGTTTTGTTACCAACGATGACGCTTTGACGCGCATTGTTAGCGACTAAAATTGTAGACTTATCAATAGTTTTGTCTGGATCAGCATTGTCTTGTTTCTTGCCATTCTCGTGCAAATGTTTCTGTATTACTTCTTGTGGTAGAGGTGGAAGTGGGTTGAGTATCTTTAGTTTGTTTTTCTCATCTTTTTCGTCAAGTTTAGAGGCATGTCCGTCGGCCCGGATCTGCTTGAGCACGGCCTCGTCGCAATCAACCGCGGTTGCAGGCACATAGTCTGGATGTGTGTTACGTATGTGTCGCTCGAGGTTGTCTTTTCTTCTAAAGCGACGACTGCACACTTTGCAGCCGAAGGGCTTGGAATCTACAACAAATATAAACGAAAATTGTGATTGAACTGAGTTTTGCTCAATTTGAGAGTGCACTGAAACACTTTTAAAAGAAAGAATATATCAATTAAATGAATAAATAGGCAGAGATATAAAGTAAGTTTATCGTACCGGTGTGGACGGCGGCGTGCCTGCGCATGTCCTTACTGGAGTGGAAGGCTTGCGGGCAGCGTGGACACTGGTGCGGCCGCCGCGCGGCCACGCGCCCCGCGCCGCAGCCTCGCACGCACCCGCCCCACCCGCCGCAAGCGCACTTCCTTTCTACGACATACTAGCATGCATTAATACGAACAAAGCAACCATTGTTTGCAAGAAATCGGGACATATTAATTTGAAATCTGTCTAGCCAGTGTTTATAATCATAACACTCTTCCACACAAGTCAAGGTGTTCTAACAGATAAATGACTTATTCAATTCAATTCAATTCAATTATTCTTTCATCAAATATATTTTTTTTTTAATTTCTGTAGGAAGTACTATATCAAAATTGAACAAAATTTATTTGCAAAACAATGGAGCATTCATCTCACCGTGTTTGCGGACGTGTTTCCTCAAGTTGGAACTGTCTCGGAATCTGCTCCCACAGGTAGGACACGAGAAAGGGCGCTCATCTGTGTGCGTAAGCCCGTGTTTGCGTAGAGACGCTAGGTTGTTAAACGCCTTGTTGCATTCGCTGCAAGCAAACTTCTTTTCCTCTACAAAGAAAAAAAGAATTTATCAAAAAACTGAAAAATACCGCTTACTTAGGGCTGTTTGTGGTTTTCAATCAAGCTTTTGATAATGTTGATCACAACATCGTCACAAATTAAACCTGTAAGGATTACATGTACACTTTCAAACTTTCGTTGGCCTCTAGAAGTTATAAAAGACATAATATTAAAAGTTGGTTTAGTCAAAATAGCACTTAGCATCTATCTTTCTAACGGGTATGCCACGGGGTTCAATTCTAAGGCCACTTGTTTTCGTAATGATCTCTTTAGCTTCAAGCTTTAATAATATGGAACTTAGTACTCACTAGTATGCTTCAATTTGTGTCTCTGCAACTTCGACATCTGGAAAAATCCTTCGCCGCACACGTCACACGGGTAGGTGCGCTCGTTGCGGTGCACGCGCATGTGGTACTTGTAGTGTGACATTGTGGCAAAGGTCTAAAATATTATCAATTTTTTATCGATGTTTAAATATAGAAGTTTTATGCCTAACAGACAACAACACAGCCTAAATAACTGAAGACAGAAACATGAAAATTAAAACCTGCTTGGCAGGAATATCGGTCCATTAACCCTGAGTTTTGAAATGATTATAATTTGACTATGATTGTGGGTATTGGTCTTCTATGTATGTATTATTGTATGTATTTATGTGTATGCATGTATTTATAACATAACATCAAACAAAACAACTAATAATAAACACGGGTATAAAAATTGACTCATCATTTGGCAATTAATTCACTTTCAATCAATCTCAATTTCATTTTGAGTCCAGAAATGTTCAATGATATTAAAAGTTTGATTTCAATTAACAGTTATGGGGAAAACATTGGCACCATCTCTTGATAAACAAATGCATTATGATTGTAGTTTTACTAATATAGGAGAGTACTGAAGCTCTAGTTGTCAGCCATTAGCATCTAATTGACTAGGTACACAGCATAGAGAAAAGTCATAACACAACATCACACCTGTTATCCCCAAAGGGTTGGTCAGAGGATGGTGTACATGTAGAATGTGATGGTGCACTTTTGCTAATAAAATTTAAAATATTGTTACCTTGTTGCATTCAGGACATTGATATGGTTTCCTTTGACCATTGCAGTAAGCGTGGTATGCCACCTGGCTCCGAGCATGGAACTTCTTCTTGCACACAGTGCACACAAACATTTTGCCATTTGCATCTGAAAAATATCAGTGATACTGATAAATATCTTCACTTCTAGCAAATTACTAAGTAATGCAATAGAAGGATAATGGATAAGAATCTTGTATACTAATTGTTACCCTTACCACTGCATGACTCTCAACTATTGATTTTTTTACATACTGAATGTTATTTTTTTTGCTAATTTTTTTTAATATACTCTGACATTTCGAGCCTTTTCAGGAAAAAAATCGTAAGTGCCAAAAATCACACAACTATTTTTTCTTCGTAACCTTTTAATTAGACAGTTTTACATCTTGTCGCGATTACTCTTAAATTTTATTTTAAATTTACACGACTTTATTGTTGTAAGAAATTAACATCGTAAATGAAAACATCCTTAATTAGGAAAAAAAAACCATTTCCTGTAAAAAGTGCAAATTGTCACTTACGATGTTCTTCCTGAAAAGGCTCGATTTGATGATTTTTACATATGACGGCGTCACCATTGCATATTTGTTACGGTCGCGAATGATACTTTAATCAATATAGAAGTTAATACTGACTTGCAAATTGCATAAAACGTAAGAAAATTTGAATTTCCCGGGCTACCTGTCGCTTTCGCCTTAACGACTTTCGTTGCTGACCGTACCTAATAAAAAGTACCTACCAATTTCTTATCTTTTTCTTGAAGGTCAATTATTCTTGTTGTACATATAGACTCATATTGTGTTGCTTATTTCTAGCACTTCTCTGCAACCATCTCACCGAGATAATTCCAGTACTTCTAATTTGAAGGCCACTTCTAGTAAGTACAAAGATCAGCAAGTCTGCTGATGCGCTTAATTTTGATTTGATGTTTTCTCTTAAGATATTACATTTACTGTAATATTATTAGGTTTTTGGGTAGTACATACTGCGTACAATTCTTTCGTGTATACTATGTCCGGGTACGCCTAATAACTCTTGGTGGCGCGCCCAGGGAGCATATGCACAAAACACAAAGCTATCATTTCTACAATAATAAGTTTATTGAATTTCACTGTAGGACACGAAAGAGAACAATTTTCGCACATTTTTTTGGTATTTGCTACATCCGGGTGCGCCGAATAGTTTACAGAAACCGTGAAAACTTCATTATATTTCAGCAAAGACTATTTATATTCTCTATGTATTTCAGTATTCGTTCAGATAAAATTTTTTTCATTACACATACCGTATAGCAGCGGTGCAGCTACCATTATCATTAGAGGGAAGCCGAAGAAAAAATTGTTCAGTTCTCATAAAGTCAGACAAAAATCTGTAGGTTTTTAATCTTATTTATTTATTTAATGAAACATGGAAGACTTACAGCTTGAAAAAACTTAATAAAAAGGGACCATAGTCTACTGGAAGCCAATTACAAGTCATCACGTGTAGATGATGTACTAGCTGTGCCCTGCGACTTCGTTAGCGTGGAAGTCGTAAGATCAGTAGATTATACTTTTACTGATGCTAACCTTTGATTACCAACTGTCAGATAGTTTGACATAATTAAGAAATTATTAAATTCATCTAAATACTCGGTAAATTATCATATAAAACACTAATGAAAATAAACCATAGTTAAGTCTTTATCACTAGGAGGTTTGCAATACCACAATGTACAATTCGGCATATTTTCTTCGAAAATATAATGTTTTTGGTGGACATGAATGCGACTTGACATGCAGGCGTCTCAAACACTAGAATGAGCGACATTTGCCCACTAGGACAAATGTATCAGATTACGATTTTGTTTGCTCTATCCCATCTATTGTTAAGTTGATAATTTAATTTAATTTTCATTTATTATTGACTTGATCTACTCATTACAATGTTTTTTTTTTATATATGAGTTGTATTGCAATATGCGGTTAGCTAGTGACCTCGACAATTGATCATATTATTCTTGCCCAAGCAACAGGCAGCAAGTTCGTCATGCTCCCTTAGATGCTTGCGGTAGCGTCGGGGGTCGGGTTGTCTCCTTCTCTCAAATGTGGCAAAGGTGGTAATGGCTGATCTTTGTGTTATGCTCGTGAATGGGTGCTGCTCATGGTCAGCAAGACGACTGGACGTCTTGCTGACCCTGTTTCTTTTATTATTATTAGTTATTAACTGCTTATTTATTTTACTTTGATGGTCCTAGTTTATCATTTGTGACTTTGAGTTAGAGGTATTTATAGCTATATGTAAGCGGGCACACCCTTTACGCCTGGAGGCTTTTAGTTAGGTATAAAGTTCTTTAACGTCTTTAGTTTTTAATTTTTATTTCTGCTTGAGTATAGTTTCAATGTTTTTTTATATTTCTTATTACTGATATATTCCTGTGTGCTAGCTGACATGCTAGCACACACGAATATATACATATGTAAATAATTTGCATACTATTATATAGAATCAAGTTTAACTAACTAAACAGACAGCTGTGCTGCTGGACAGTTTGTTGCGCCACTTCTTCTTCCCAGCTAAAGCACTAGGAAGTGGTGAAGGGTGGGCATTTTGGAGGACTGTCTTATGTCATTTTTGACATTTGAAAAGTGCCGATTCTCAGCCTAGTTTGAATAAATGACTTTTGAGTTGATTTGAATGTCTTTGGAAAGAACAAACCTTCCTCCCAATACTCTCCTGACAGCTTCTAGGCATTACCAATATAATTGCATTGTTTACAAACAAGCTTCTCTATTGTAAAATTTTGAAAACTCATTGACTCTACTAAGATTACAATTCGATATTACATCGTTATGAATCTTACCTGTTTCTACTTTAATATGTGATGTTTCAAGTTTCTTTTTCTTATAAAATTCATCATAAATCTCACACTGTATCTCCATAACGAGTTCGTCGTCACACGACTTGTCATAGTTGTCATCAGTCTCTGCCGGTGGACAGTCGTCCACCAGCTCTTCCTCTAAACTTTCATTCAAAGCCTCTTCAATCTTGGGCTTTGACTTCTCACTAAGGCAAGCTTGGCAACCAGTCTTCTCACGCAGTAAACAGTTCATACATTTCACATGACCACAACTCTCCGTTACCAGTCGATTATCAGTCGTATTCACGGGCTTCTCGTTACGACAATTCGAACAAACTTGTGGATTCATATTGTTAAAACTAAACAGAGGTTATAAGAATATTATTTACTGTACACAACTTTTTCTAAATATTTACATTACAAGCATGACAGAAAATGTTTTATTTACGTATTAATGTCATTGCCGTATTAAAAATCACAAAAACACACAAAACAATAATTTCACATATTCGCGAAGTGCGATGCTAAAATGCGAATGCGTTCCAAAAGTCATACAAACAAATGGAAACATCTTTGACGTTCAATTCATAAAATCTTTACTTGTGCTAGAATGAGTTTTATTATCATATTAACCAATATTCTTTACAAAAACAACTTAATTTGATCTTACTAAAGAGTGAATGGTGTTTTTTAAACCCGAGTCTAAAAAAATTTAGGTTTAAAACATTTTAGAAATTATTCAAATAATTTGTAGTCCAAAGCTTCAGAACGCACTGAAAACTGACGCCTCTGCCGCCGGCCGAGCTCGCGAACCACAGAACATAAATACTCACGCCATTCAGGTTTGTTTTTAAGGAAGTTACGGACACTACCTAAGGTGAAAGCGCTATGGCATCCCGCGAAATTCAAATTTTCTTACGATTTTTGCAATTTGCAGCTCAGTGTCTGGGCTTATGTTAGTTAAAGTATAATTCGCGACCGGAACAAATATGTATTTACAGGATTACAATCATTAGAATCGAAAGAATAGTGATACAATTCCTTAAGTTGTATAATCCTGAAATGTTAATATTTCATGAAATAGTCATTCAATAGAATTACTTAGTCTTAGAGAATTGTATTGATGACTGTAATGATTATAATTGTGTAAATACGTTATGGTCGCCAATAATATTTTAATCAACATACAACCCAATACTGACCTGCAAATTGCAAAAAACGTAAGAAAATTTGAATTTCGCGGGCTACCCTGGCGCTTTCACCTTAGGTAGTGTCCGTAACTTCCCTAAAAACAAACCTGAACATTTTCATTACTGTTTCAAGACTAGCGTTTTCAAAATGCAAAATCAAAACTATAAGCATAAGAAACGGCTTGGACTCGAATGTTTTGTCATGTCGTAAAAACCGTGCGAAGCAGGGATGAGTCGTTAGTTTGATACAAATATAAAACGCTATCATAATTTATTATTATTTTAATTTATTTATAACCAAACTATTTAAAAACGCATTTTTTTTTCACCCTGTTGAGCCCTGTTTTCCCTCCCAGAGAGAGATGGCGATCTTGCTGCTTGATACTTCTTGATCTTGGTGATACTATGGATGATGTGTTAGCAATTATAGATATATACAGGGTGTTCGGTGCATGGTTGAACAAACGAAAACAGCGAAGTGGTGCGGTCATGTGCTATGTACTCATGCCAAAAAACTCAGAATTATCCCCACGTTTTTTTAAATCAATTTTATTCAAAAATTACCAAAACTCATCACTTAAACCCATAATCTAATAATATTAATCTAGTCGCTTGATGAAATGATATTTTAAAATAATGAATATCGCGTAGTTCACATAATGGGGAAGGTCGAGCAAAGCTAATTGTAGATGGCGTGATCATAGCTAGGTCCCCACGGCCTACAATAAGTTTGACATTTCGTTCAGTCATGAGTTTACTTTTATTTCGCTATTTCGTTATTTTCGGTGATTTCAATATTTTAAAAGTGTCAAGTGTATATGGAAAGTGTCAGAATTTAAAACCATAAATATATCCTCAAAGTCACTTTCTTCAAAATGTTTTTACTCTGTTTAATTTATAAAACATCTCTACGAAAAGCTTTAAGCCACCATCTTTTAATTTTAGGGTCTCTCGGGAAATGGTGGACTCCAATTTCGGAGTATTTAGTAACACAACAACGCATCATTTTCGCAAAAATAAAATAAAACCACCTCACGCCTTGTATTATTGGCTTGTGTTGGGAACTAGCTACGACAGCGCCATTTTGACAGTTGCCTTCCCCATTTAGTATGTTTCATTGAGAATCGATTGAAAGAGTAAAAAAAATGCCATAACATCGATTTTCAAACGCTGTGCAGCGTAAAATTAATAGTCTGTGGATTCTTGCAGTTGTCATTTCGTTAAAATTTCATTTCGAAGGTACGCCTTGGAGAGTTTTTTTCCTGAAAATAAATAGATATTATATATTAAAAATAAACTCAACATGGTAAGTCTCCAGAAGTTAGCATTTGGCTATAACTGTGACCAATGAATTGTGTAATCAGTGCTCTATTGACGTGCGATTTTAGCTTGAAAGACGTAACCTCAAAAATGGAATTTGTTTTCAGGATGTCTTTCTAATGATTAGGCGAAAAAAATTTACCATCTTCACTGATGCGAAGGACACGACAACTGTACTAGAATTGAAGAAAATGATCGAAGGTGGGTGCGATTATTGCGATATGAGAAAATTCTATTTATAGTCGGGATACAATGTCGGGCGCGCAGCGTAGGTTTTGTTGTTAAGCCTTGTGTTATTCTTCATTGTTCGTGAATGTTTAATGTGCTGGAAATGTACTCTAATACGATAGTTTCCGATGGAGAAAGTATGACTCATTTCATTTCCAAGGTTTGTTGCTAAACGAAGCTTTAAAGATATATGTTTGTGTTCATAATAGAAAAAAATGTTGATAGCATTTACTGTGCCATAACAACTTTAAAGAAAACTAGAGGAAGTATATACAGTACTGTAGGAAGTGCACTTTCTTTGTGTGCCTAGACTTTGGACTGTGATTACAGTGTCAGTAATGTAATCAAGATAAGTAAGCCACACTCATTTACAACAGATCTATAAAATTACAAATAAATTAGGACATTATTTATTTATTAAAAAAAAAACACTACAAGGACTCTATGAAATCTAAGTATATTATTTATGAGATAAAACTAGAAGATCAAAGATGCATACATATTAGTAAATAATGCAACTGAAATGTTTGACTGATAAAAATAAATATTGTTTATCTAGAAAAGAGATAGTTAATATTTTTTGTGGCTTCTGTTATCCTTGTGGTAATAATTTAGTTGTTGACGTGGGAACATATAAAAAAATACATGAATACTCCTTTATTTAGTACTCCTTGATCCTATAATACTATTGTAACCATACCATGCTGTTTCCTTGTAAAATTATAACTTCATTGCATTAAAGGAGAATATAAATTCAAAATTATAGTTTTAGCAGCATTCCACATTTTGATGGAAAGGCTACTGCACCTGTGTCCTGGAATCTTTTAGTTTTTTTGCACTCACAAGGTACCCGCATCTGTTTCTTGAGGGTTATAGCAGTGAAAGGACATTGTCAGAATCAACATTTTATTATTCACCCATTCTTTTCCTTTAAATAATCCTTTATTGCGTATGGAAGGATTAGCTTAATAAATCAATATTTGTTATTTAATTCACCAGGTATCTTGAAAGTGACACCACCAAGTCAGATGCTGTTCAACAAGGACAGCCAGCTGATGGAGGATGAGAAGACCCTAGCTGAGTATGGCCTCACATCCGCCACTGCCAAGGCCCAGTGTCCGGCACCTATTGGACTGGCTCTAAGGTACAGACAGACATACTTTTAAAATTATATTGTAGCCATCAACTACATCTAAAGCCATATAATTATGCATTTTGAAACAAATTGTTACGGTGATGGTGATGTTCTTCAGAACGGTCAGGTTCATAGTACTTGCAACTGGCGTGTGTGTATGACCAGATGTATGAATGTAAACAAGGCAACAGGAGTATATAAGGATCGTAGCAGGTGGCGTTCTGTAGTTTCTGCCTACCCCCATGGGAAGAAGGCGTGAATTTATGTACGTGTGTATTTAAAACAAATTGCTATACCAAACAACACCATCATTCACCATCATGCCTTTATAAAAATTTATTTGGGGTTGGCTCGACATGTATTTTTCTTCCATACTTCATACCAATCAAAATATGGATGGTATTCAAAGTCTACAATGGTGCCTTAATCACACTCAAGTAGAACATAAATGTATTTGATTGACAACGAGTGTGTACTAGAAAAGCAAGTAAAGAGGAAGAACAAACTAATGTTTGAGCTAATATAATAATTAGGTGGTTATGCTCAACCTGCAATGCAGTCAATTTAGCTTTCGTCATAATATATTGATCCATTTATTCATTAATGAATCATATCTAACAATAGGCATGAAGTGATTTTTATGCTGATAACAAGAAAATATTGCAAAACAAAAAATAGGGCTCGCCCGCCATTGAATTGCGTATTTGTTTAGAATCATGACGAGCCAGGGCTCTTGTTGTCTACACAGCACCATACTGCATTCACATAAATTGTACAACATGTAAAACTCCATGCATTCTTTACAAATTATGTGATCATGGCCAAATCATAATCTGTCTACATATTTAATGAATTCCAGTATAAAGTTGCATACAATCTGAAAACTAGGTAGGTAGAGTTTATACTGACTGCAATGGCAAAATAATTAAAGAGTGACATTGGTTTTATAGCCTTGACATAAATATCGATTTTGAGCCAATGCAGCAATGCTTGTATTTTTAAATATGGACCTGCATACGCCATAATGACCTAGAAATATCTACTAGAATTTTGATGTGCGTCTTTTTTAACCGACTACAAAAATGGGAAGTTGGGTATTCTATAGGTTTTTTTATATGTACAGTCGCGGTCTAAAAATGTTTATCAGTTTTCAAATTACTTAGATTATTTTATCAAAAAATATTTTACATATTTTATCAGTCTAAAATGCTAAATCTAGGTACTTATTACTTCTTAATAGTTGTGAAGCATCTGTTCTAACAAAACGAGTATTAATAACTTTTTGATGATGAAACTCATTTAGGTTGATGCATTGACATAATTGCATTAAACCCAAAAAGAATGGTGGATGGACCATACACATGACTGACATGTGTATGGTCTTGTGGAGACACATGCATATGCGAGACTGACTGTGTTAGTCTGAGCTTGCAGGTTTAAATTTGTTACAATGACACTTATCAAAAATAATAGGTGTGAAATATAATAAAAAAATATGAATTAAAATAAAATGGCATGTTTAACTCTGCAACACAGGGCTTTTCTTTTTTTTTGTGGATGGGAAATCATCAAAATAATGACTTCTCCCGCTCTGGGCGGAGCGGGAGGGCGTGTCAGACTTTTACTGACTAAAACCCACCCGTGTTCCTTCTGTTGCCTGTGCCGGGGCCACGGTAACTCTTTCGAACATCCCGCAACCCTAGCTGGGCAACACAGGGCTGAAATATTATTTCTCCATGAAGATGTCTTGAATATTACTGCTATATCACGAGAAATTGATTCACCGTGACATTTTGGATTCGGCGTCACGGCGAAGATGGGCAAATAACTGATCATAGAAGCAATTCCGGATGACGGCCGATACTAACCGCCGCGCAAATAACTGATCTTAGAAGCAATTTCGGACGACGGCCGATACTAACCGCCGCGCAAATAACTGATCTTAGAAGCAATTGCGGACGACGGCCGATACTAACCGCCGCGCAAATAACTGATCATAGAAGCAATTGCGGACGACGGCCGATACTAACCGCCGCGCAAATAACTGATCTTAGAAGCAATTGCGGACGACGGCCGATACTAACCGCCGCGCAAATAACTGATCATAGAAGCAATTCCGGATGACGGCCGATACTAACCGCCGCGCAAATGACTGATCATAGAAGCAATTCCGGATGACGGCCGATACTAACCGCCGCGCAAATAACTGATCTTAGAAGCAATTGCGGACGACGGCCGATACTAACCGCCGCGCAAATAACTGATCTTAGAAGCAATTGCGGACGACGGCCGATACTAACCGCCGCGCAAATAACTGATCTTAGAAGCAATTGCGGATGACGGCCGATACTAACCGCCGCGCAAATAACTGATCTTAGAAGCAATTGCGGACGACGGCCGATACTAACCGCCGCGCAAATAACTGATCTTAGAAGCAATTGCGGACGACGGCCGATACTAACCGCCGCGCAAATAACTGATCTTAGAAGCAATTGCGGACGACGGCCGATACTAACCGCCGCGCAAATAACTGATCATAGAAGCAATTCCGGACGACGGCCGATACTAACCGCCGCGCAAATGACTGATCATAGAAGCAATTCCGGATGACGGCCGATACTAACCGCCGCGCAAATAACTGATCTTAGAAGCAATTGCGGACGACGGCCGATACTAACCGCCGCGCAAATAACTGATCATAGAAGCAATTCCGGACGACGGCCGATACTAACCGCCGCGCAAATGACTGATCATAGAAGCAATTCCGGATGACGGCCGATACTAACCGCCGCGCAAATAACTGATCTTAGAAGCAATTGCGGACGACGGCCGATACTAACCGCCGCGCAAATAACTGATCATAGAAGCAATTCCGGATGACGGCCGATACTAACCGCCGCGCAAATAACTGATATGGTTCGACATTACGAAGAGCACGAAGGTGAGTCCTCGGACGGTTTGACGAGCTTTGCACCGAACTACACTACACTACAGACATCGTGCTGCTAAAGTGGAACTCAAACCTCACCACAAAACTGCCCGACTTAATTTTGCGCGACAATATCTTGATTTGTTGGTCGATTGGTCGACTCGAGTCCAATCGGAATATTAACTTTATCGCACTCGGTATGATGAAGCTCATATCGTGCCTCAAAAAGAATCTGGTCGCATAACAGTCAACTTATGGGAGTGGATGAGCCACGACGACGTCGGAGAACTGACGTCGTTAGAAAGTAATTATGCGTCGCCTTTGGAAGAGGTGATGCTGCCTACTGTGCGCGTTGTGTATCCTGCAGCAGAATCCCCACAAATTGATTACGTTCTGCATAATGCACCGATACACACGGCCCGGACTGCTATGGCGTGGTTCAACGTGCACCGTAACATTCGTCTCATTCAATGGCCTGCTCGGTTAGCAAATATGAACCCGATTGAAAATCCGCGGGGCATAATGGTTCAACGCTGGGATTGTCAGAAATAAAGAAACCCTGAAGCTCTTAGATCACATTATGCGCGGGTAGGGGATGATGTCAGAGGGACTGCTTTATGTGCACGCCTTGTCGCATATATGCGAGATAGACTACGTGCTGCCATAGCTGCTGATGGAGGCTATACGAGGGGTGTTCAAAAAGAAAGATGACTTTTCAAATTTCGCGGGCTACGTGCATTCAAGTTTTGAATTTTTTGTTTTGTTGTGTGTGTAAAATCGATGTCCTTTCATGGGTCTCTTCAGATTTGGGAAGATAAAAAAGTCACAGGGGACCAAATCCGGTGAATATGGAGGCTGAGGCATGACTGTGATGTTGGTTTTAGCCAAAAAATCTCTCACAAGCAACGATGAATGAGCAGGTGCATTATCGTGATGCAAAAGCCACGGATTGTTTTTCCACAGTTCCGGACGTTTTTTTGCGTATCACATCTCGCAAACGGCACAAACTTCAAGGTACTTATTGACCGTACGACCTTGTGGTAAGAATTCCTGATGCACTACGCCACGGTAATCGATAAAAACAGTGAGCAAAACCTCGATAGAAGAAAATCGCCGAACACACCAAACGCTTCTAAACTTTTATGCCTCTGCCATAAAAACTACACATGCTAATGCTATATAGTCCAAAGTGTGAACATATGATCGTGACGAGTGTACCAACACAACAAAACAAAAAATTCTAAACTTGCATGTACGTAGCCCGCGAAATTTGTAAAGTCACCTTAGTTTTGGCACACCCCTCGTACATAATCAGCCTATAATGTTCCCACTGCTGGGACACAGACCTCTTGGTAAGAGGGAGTGGGCCGTAATATCCACCACGTGGGCCCAGTGCGGGTCACCACTGCTCAGATGGAGGCTATACTAGTTATAAATACAATAATTTGTTGGTAGAGTTGAAATACTAAATTTCCTCAAATAAATGAATGAATGTTTTGAATTTCCATTTGATTATTTCTTCCTATTTTTGCATTTTTGTAATACGTTCGACTTGGCTTGATCCGTTTAAATTTTATCGTTTTTTTTTTTACAAAAAAGGTTTTCTATATCCTAAACGACGTGTAAATAAAACAAATCTATGCTCTTTACCTAGTCAAATCACATACAATATCATTGACGTTGTCACATAGATCTGTGCATGCAATTATAAACCTTAAGGTGGTAAGCATTATCAGACCGCGACTGTATGTCTGCACAGAGCACAGAATCGCAGAGCCACCCGGCAACGTCTAGAGACGGCATTACGTACTAGTACAATTCGTGGCACCAAAACTGCGTAAAGGCTCGTGAAGACTAATGAGACGCAACGGCGCGGCGCGACGCGACACCGGTAAAACAATTTCCATGAAGTTTTCATAGAAATTGCTACCGGTTTCGCGTCGCGCCAGTCTGCACGAGCCTTTAAGCGAACAACTTCTGTCACGGACCACATTCAAAGCCGTTACTTTCTATGTATATGTCGTGCCCAGATCTTAGAATTGATCATTTTATGTAGTGTTCGACCATTTCATGAAATGGTTGTCTTTCATGAAATAGAACATCGACCGCACATCATGATGTCGTCTGGCGAGATCATTGAATACTCAACATTTGACGATATGAACAGTTAAACACACGACTACTTCATGATGTAGCCAAACATTAGACATCATATCGTAAAATAGTTAGATTATCCACCGGTAGAGGCGTTGGTGTCGCTTTGTTTTTGTTGTGCATCAGTCCTAAAAATACTAAATAGCCAAGTAACTGCGACCAACTTGGATGTAGCGCTCGCTCGGCACGCGGGCGGTTGGTCACAGTTCTAACCTTTTTTGTTTTTGTTCCGGGCTGGAAAATCCTCATGGATGTCCTCCGCCCTGGGGCGGGCGGAGGGGTCTGTCAGACTCTTACTGACTAAAAACCACCCCGGTGTTCCATCTCACACCTACGCCGAGGGTCGCGGGAACGTACGATCCTTCCGCAACCCCCGGCTGGTACCGACCCGCCACGGCGGGCCTCTCCTCGTGTCGAGGGGGTAGTGAGGTATTTGACTCCCCCCGCGACGTCTAAGAGGGGCGCGCGTGAAACACTACGCGCCGCCACCTCGGGTCCGATGTATGGGGGGCGACGGACGTCCCCGAGTCCATCGCCCCTGGACCCATTTAGGGGGGCTAGAAGAGGGCGTTGTCCGTCCTCCGCCGACGCCCGGTGCACCTGCTGCGGGCCGGGTGAGAGGATGTGACCGCCCTCTCCCTTTCCGCAGCCTCCTTCTGCGAGATGAGTGTCTCGCAGAAGGAAACCACCGCGTCCCAGGACTCCTCGCTGCCGACCATCAAATTCACGACAGCGGGCAGCGACAGGCTACTCCAGAGATGGGGGCGCGGCGCGGCTCCTCCCAAGCGGCAGACTGCCAACGTATGCTGCTCCGTGTCCTTCTGACAGTCGACGCAGTAGTGACACCGGGAGTTCGGCTCCCTGTTTATGCGACACAGGTACTTCCCGAAGCAACCATACCCCGAGAGCACCTGCGTCACCCGAAACGACAGGGAGCCGTGCCTCCTCCCGAGCCAAAGGTCTAGCACCGGCCGGACCGCCTCGATGGTGTCGAGGCCGGCGGTAGGGCGTGAGAGCCTGTCCCGCCATTCCGCTCCCAGGACCTCGCGAAGCTGCGACCGACACTGCTTCATTTGTCGCTGCATCGGTCGCTCACGTGCCCGCATTTCCTCGTGCCACCGATACAATGACGCGAGTAATTTCGCCTCCAGGTCCCAGGGCGGAGATCCGACCAGTGCGCAAGCCGCCTCGTAGGAAAAAACGTCGACTGACATATCATTAAACCTTGACGGTTAAACGATATAGTCAATTTTAGCTGGCCATTTCATGAAATGACTGAACACTTCACGAAATTATCAATTCTAAGATCTGGCCACGACATATATGTCATGTGTGCGAGTAAACGGTAACTCGCTTGGTTTGTATGCACAGGGTCGACAATGCCGCCGCCTCTAGCAGCGCCGCCGAGGCTGATCTCCTAAAGCCATGTTATGCCATCTCCACAGTATATTGGCGCATAGTTTTAGCAGTAATTGAAATTTCCTGGAAAATTCGATTCGCAAGCATCAGGATAGAAACCACTCGCGACTTGCGCCGCAGTACCTCGGCACAGTGTGTTTTATATCCCAAAAATGTGACATCCTCTTTTTATTGAATAATTCTACTGGGCTTTTTACTACAAATGCACGAGTAGAACAGCACCCCATGTGTCAATTTTTAATGCTTGATTTAAAATAAAAATTTCTGTGATGTTCATGGTAAAAAGACAGAAATTAATGAAAATAATTCGTACAAAAAAAAATTACCTATTTCAAAGTAACTCATCGCCATCTTCCTGCCCTAGTCCCATGTTACGCGGGGTCGGCGCAACACGTTATTTTCCATTTTCCCTTGTCAACCGTCATGCTAATTCATTATCGTTCTTTTATATTATTCCTCACACAATCTATCCATATTTTCTAAGTAACTGTAAATGCCCAAATTATAAAGTGGAAAATTATTATAGGAGGGTATCCTATAATAATTTTCCACTTTAGACAGGTACAGTTGAGAACAAAAGTGTACCAATATTATTTATTCTGTTATCTAAATAATATTGTTCTTTGATTTTTAAATAGGATTTTTTCTTCTCTTAATACAATCTTAAAACCTTCGGTCAGCAATTTCGACGTTAATTAATTCAAATAAAATAATAAGGTGAGCATTATATATAAGACAATAATCTGAAGATATGTTCTCTATAAACAGGAAGGAGAATGGCGAGTTTGAACCCTTGGATCTGACTCCGTACTCTTCGCCACCGGACTTGCCAGATGTGATGAAGTCACAGGAGACCAATGGACAGGAACAAGTAAGTTTTAATTTGATTAGCTACTTGTAAATTAACTTTTAAGGTTAAAATAAATCATTTTAAGATTTGTAAGTGAAGGTTGTCATTTTTTTTTCATTCGAAGATTAGACTGTTAAAGGGTTATTAGTTTGACTCCTCTTTTTTTATTTTGGATGGGGAATCATCAAATGACTTCTCCCGCTCTGGGCGGAGCAGGAGGGCGTGTCAGACTTTTACTGACTCTAAAACCCACCCGTGTTCCTTCAGTTGCCTGTGCCGGGGCCACGGTAACTCTTTCGAACATCCCGCAAAGTTTGAGTCGAGTGTGGTGTGAAGTTTTTATTTTTAATTCCTGATTTTTCTAGGGCCTTCGGACTCAGGCCAACAATCAGTTTAATAATTTTATTATGGTATTCTAATATTGTCATAATTGATTTCCAGATGGATCAACACTAAACGACTCCGCTGTGGTTTGGACGATACTGATGCAGGCACCAACTTTGCATCGCAATGATTTTGTAATATACCTAGTTCATACAAATGAACTAACTCGCTCGAAGGCCTCCACCATCGGTCCGCGAGCGACACCTTAATTATATTTTTTTTTGCATATAACATATTTTGTTATTAATTTATCGATCATTTTGCTCGATTTTAACATATTCTGTTACGTCTACACGTTTCTTTGTAGTATTTTTGTGATGCTTTGTACGAAAAGGGAGTGTAGCTTTTTGTAGTTTATTGCGAACATTTCAACCACGATTACTGTGTGGTTACACATTTGTAAGTGATTGATAGTTTTGTTACATAGATGTTGAGGTGACTCCTGCGCCGCGTAGCGCATGCGAGCGGCGCACTGGGGCGTGCGACGTGTTGAGACATGCGCTGTAGCGTGCTAGGATATCAGAGTGATTCTGGGATGTATCGGTAGTCGAGTATTAGTCAACTAGTCTACAATAGATTCAGTGTTAATAAACATAATAAAGAAGCGCATGGAATATTACAGGTTTACGAATGAATTACATCGATTAAGTTAGCTCAATGGAAAACTTAGGTTTTAGTGCTAATAGTATTTATTTTAACTATAGTTGGTTGAAGATATGGCTCCGGTACATCTCTAGCGCACTAGACGTCGATGCGTATGCGTCGAGACCTCGCCAAGTACGCGGTGCGGACAGACGACTTATTGGCACAATTGATATTAATCATTCATCATCTATTGTGGCTTTATTAGACTACCTAGGCCATGACATCACACCATTTGAAATTATAACTAAAATATTAAAAGTAAATGGTATCTCAATTATTAAACTGAATGTTAGAAAGTTTGTGCCTATAATTTTTCGCACTTAACTAGTTAATAAATATTTAAACAATCTATGTTACTAACTCCGCGACACTATTTGATTTTAATAGCTTGACGCTTAAACTTGTACCGATGGTCATACTTATACGAGGGTACCCTAATTATTAAACTTAACTCATCTTCACGTTAACATTGTATGCGTAGTCGGTGTGAACATTTGATCATTTTGTAGCGTAATGAACATAACATAACCATATTTTGGGTCTCAAAATAGGTTGCGAAATTGTTTGTAGATTTCCAGTACATGGCTTTGTATAATGGTAAATAAGTTAATATCTTTAGGATACCATCTTCGAAACTTACGATATTACACGTTATGCTACAAATGAACAGATTCAATCATTGTAATATTCAGATTTGTTAGAAGCATAAAGTAATACTGAGAAACTAATCAACGCTCGAGTCGGACTGATCTCGTAACAACTCATTTTGTATGTGGATTTTTTATTTTTATTTATTTTCTGTTTCACACAATAAAGCAAGTTCTTACGGCTATATTTATTTCCGCTAGGTTTTGATTAATTTAGGTAGAACAATACGAAATTAGTGTAATGATCATTGTGATGTATTGCCAATGTTCTGGACAAGGTGTGAACACTTCAAGTATTCCTATTTGTCTCCCCGGGGCACACAGCCCCGCACACTGAGCGAGTGCGCGCTGACGAAATGTTTATCAGTGTTACTTTAACTTTCAGTCACGTTCATGCGTACACATATAAATATGATTTTAAATAAAAAATAATTATACGGTATTTAACTGAGATAGTATAGAATGGACTATAGATAGTAGCTAATTTAATAGGGGTAAAATAGGGGCTTTTTATATATCATAACTACAAAAATAATCTTCGTTTCTCTGCAACATTCTTAATTGTGATTTATACTAAAAAACATTGTATCGCAATGAATTGGAATAATGTTTCTAGTTCCTCTCAACGAAACAATTTTTCTCTATTTTTTATGTAATTTTTCAATTGCACCTTTATTGAAGATGTTTAAGATTTTGTGTAAGATGTTTTGTATATTTTGGTTGGGGTTCATCCATTATATACGGTTCCGGTGCATGTCGGTGGCGGCACGTACCCGCGGTGTCTGTGCCTCAGTCTGGCCATAGCCCACCGGCAGACGAGCCGCTCACGGTGCATAGCTAGATAATAACAAACGAAAATCTCTGTGAGTCAGACTTGCTACCAAATACATTTTCTTTTAAATTCAAATCCAAAAATAGTAGGATAGTTGGGTAACTATATTGCACCTAATTGCACTTAAAGTAAGATAGAGAATCAAAAAACCATTCTTTTGTGATTCGAAAACCACTACCATGAGTTTACCATCAGTATTTACGTGTCGTCATAAGTCAATGTTTTTGTACCATATGCTTTCTCTATCGAATTTCTAGTGTCCGGGTAAGCCGTGGTAGTGGCATGAAGCTCCCGAACTAGTCGAGTTCAACGTGTATGAAACTCTAGAATGGTTAGCTGGTATTTCTCATATTACTCAACTTTTGTGTTACTATGCTGGTACAAATCCTACTGTGATGGAAGTACTCGGCACCAACATTATTGAAATATGTATTTATTCGTTTTAACATTTAAGCTATTGTAATCTAAGGTCTCACTTCGGAGAGGTTTTGTATACCAATTAATAATTAAACAAATGGAACAAAACCGCTTAAAATACATAATGAGACTTAGACAAAGAATACCTAGTGTAGTTTCAAAAATCCACAGATGAGCCAGCAGGAAATAAAGCTGTTTTGATTTGTTTTGATGAGTTTTATTTAATCATACTTAAATTTTAACCAATTACTAACTAGGATTCATAGAGGCTGATGTTGTTATGAAATAAATTAGTACCATATCTTAGTACTAGTTACTTGTAATTAGAATATAAATGTGAATAAGACGAAGGTCATGGTGTTTGAAAGAGAACAGGACGTATCGATGTGTGATGTGAAAATAAATGGTAAAGAGTGTGGAGCAAGTAAGTGAGTTTGTATATTTGGGGAGTCTGTTTACAAGGGATGGAAAGATTGATGAAGATGTGGAAAGGAGAGTAAATGCGGGAAATTAAGTGAATGGTGCTATGAAGCGATTGTGACCAACCAGTTAATGTCCAAAAAGGCCAGACTGGCTGTTCACAATGGTGTGCTAGTTTCTACGCTTATGTATGGAAGTGAATGTTGGGTGTGGCAAAAGAAGCATGAACGTACAATAAATGCGTTCCTTGAGAAGCATGTGTGGTGTGACTGAATGATAGGCTGAGGAATGTTGTCATAAGGCAACGGTGCGGTTTAAAAGAAGATGTAGTGACAAAATTGAAAAGAGTATGCTTAGATAGTTTGGTCATGTTGAGAGGATGAATGAAAGACTACTAACAAAAGGTATTTACACGGCAGATGTGAGTGGAAACGCCGGCCGGGAGGGGACGCCCTAGGAAGACATAGTGATCTTATTGGTGATGTTCTTCAGAAAGGTCAGGTGCGTAGTACTCGCAACCGGCGTGCGTGTATGACCGGATGTATGAACGTAAACGAGGCAAAAGGTGTATGTAAGGATCGTAGCAGGTGGCGTTCTGTAGTTTCTGCCTACCCCCATGGGAAGAAGGCGTGAGTTTATGTATGTTAGTACTAGTTTTTTTTTTCTCCAAGAAGTAGTCAAACTTGGCCATTTTCGAGGTCAACCTAAACTATTTGTTTACATTTAAAAATCAAAAATAAGCCTCGTTTCTGTATGAAACAAATAATGATAAAACATGAAAACTCTTTCGTCGGTAAAATACGTGAACGATCTGTTCGCGACTATACTGTGTTCGTTTGGAAACAATACAAAAGATCTTGACAATTTATAGGTTCGGAATATAGTGTTGACAGATCTTAAATACATGATACAAGCTAACACTTAGTTGTATGTACAACTATATAAAAAAGGGAAGAGCTCATTGGGCATCAAAAAATTCGTCCGTAAAAATTTATTTTGGAAAATGATTTCCGAACAACCAAAACTGTCGTTTCGTTTGCCTGCCACCAAATGTCAGTGTCAAAATTATTTTCATCCTCAGTGCGTGTTATAACCTCAAAATAAATAATAACTCGTGGATTTTTTATTTTATAAAAAGCTCTGAACATTTATTATGAGTAGATATTTACTGAATAAAGTAAACTGAACTTTTACTAAAACTTTGGTTAAAAGCGTTAATTTAATTACGTTTTGCAATGGGTAAACGCAAAGGCAAATGTGTAAAGAAGAATCCGGCTTCCAAAGAATCTTTGGAGCCGGAGAACCTAGTGAAGGCTCCCCATTCTTTCGTGATCCACCGCGGACAGTGCAGCAAGGACCTCATCGACCTCATGAAGGACTTCAGGAAGATTATGGAACCTTTTACCGCGTCGCAATTAAAGGTTATCAGTTTTGGATTGTTTTTGTTACGTTTCAGAAGCAGTAATGTAACACAGATGGGCGTTAGTCGTTTTATTTACTTCTTCCCAGTAGTCTACATGTTTTTTATTGGTTTTCTTAATTAATTCAGTTATTATTACATGTTCGAATTGTGTAATTATTTGGACAATACCTAGTTTTCTAGTGTTTTCAATTTAGGGTTCTGCAATTATGGAAGTTTAAATTCCTATTTTTGCTGTAAGAATATTAAATTTGTCAGTTACTACACATAAAAATATATAGCTTTAGCTTCAACAATTATTTTAATGCCTATCATTGTTTATGGCTACTAAAAATAGATTTGCTATTGCAGTCATGGCTTTAACAGGAAGAAAGTTTCAACAATACAATTTGGTTTTTCAGGAAAGAAAAAAGAACACAATAAAGGACTTTGTATCAATCTCTGGCTACCTTCACGTGTCTCACCTGATGATGTTCACGGAGACAGAGCTCGGCTCCTACATGCGGATGACGAGGTTACCTCGCGGACCTACACTTACATTCCGCATACACAATGTAAGTATGGAGAAAATCGCCTTACAGTACTTTCTTGCTAAAAAAAATAATATCTCCCAACACACTAATTTTTTTTTAACCTTTGGCCGTAATGATGCCTATCATTATAATAACCTGATGTCATAGGAAGTCTTGACACTGGGCTATATATCCTCTAAAAAAACATCTTTTATGTCTATCATTTCATCCTCTGTCCACAGTACACATTATCCCGTGATGTCATATCATCTCTCCGCAAGCAGTATGTGATGATGCGCGCGTTCCAACATGCACCACTCATCGTACTGAACAGCTTCTCCGGCGAGGGCATGCACATGAAGCTCATGGCCACCATGTTCCAGAATATGTTCCCTACTATCAATATTACTACAGTGAGTATTTTGGCTATTGAAAATTACTTACAGCACTGATATTATATTTCTGATCAATTGAAAGATAATTTAAATAAATTTTGCATACCTTACTACTTCATATCCCTCCTATGGACCCTGGAATATAATTTAATTATAATATTTTTATAAAACAAGTAGTTGTGCAATAGTTTACCTATAACAAAGGTTACCCTTTATTTTATCGCGAAATTGATAGTTCATTCATAATTTTGTTATAAAAAGACTGTCCTTGCGAGTTTCTTGCCTGTTCTTCTCCATAGAACCCTTCTTTGGAATGGGCAATTAGCTTCATTGTTTTGACTAACTCACTTAACTATCCTGCCTGTAATTAGTTTGATAGAAATAAATGCTTTGAATTTGAGATAACTCGAAAGATGAACTCCTTATTTCAGGTGAAACTAAAGAATATCCGTCGCTGCGTGCTGATGAACTACAACCCTTCCACAAAGCTCGTGGACATGCGACACTACGCCATCAGAGCGACACCAGTCGGACTCAACAAAGGAACTAAAAAGGTACAATAATTAATTAATTAAAAGTCAAACTGATTCTACTAAACATTTTGTTAGGACTTGCCACTGACTAGGTAGCATGGTCGCGCGTTCGCAACGCATGTGTGTTTTCTTTTAAAAATAATGTTTCTTTTTGCTTACAGATGGTACAAGGCAAAATTCCAAACTTAAATCGTTGTAAAGACATGTCAGAATTTTTCGATAAGTAAGTACTGCAATGCAATTTCTTTCTATTATAAAACAACATAGTATAGAAATTCGGTTGGCCGACAAATTAACGTTTTATAATATTTTCATCACTCATCAATACTAATATTTTCATCATAACTTTTTTCAGAGCTGGAATGTTATCAGAAAGTGAATTTGAAGACGACCCCAACGCACAAGTTGTCCTGCCACAAAACCTAGCGTCGAGAGGCGCAGCAGCAGAATCTAAGTCAGCCCTCAGACTGTTTGAGCTAGGACCTAGGATATCTTTCCAACTTATCAAGGTATACATTACTTTAAGTATGTTCTTCATGGACATAATTATAACAACATAATATAACATCACGCCTATACTCCTCAAAAGGTTAGGCAGACGTGTTTAGTACTTACACCCACATGTCGCCAGTTATGTATGAGGCAAGCGTATTGCTGAAATATAATTTGTTGGGTTTCACAAATATTTCTATAATTACAGGTTGAAGATGGATTAATGGATGGAGAAGTGCTGTTCCATGAACTAGTCGAGAAAACGGAAGAAGAGAAATTGTTGATCAAAAAGAAGAGAGAACAAAAGAGGTAAGGGAATCGTCTTTCATAGATAATTTATTGTCTTGGGTGCTTGTTGCCTCTAGTCGCACCCTGATACGCCAATTGTACTATCTCACTATCAATGACTCCATATTAGTATATTTGTATTGAAGTTGAAACAAAAAACACAATATTTTACTATTTCAGACGACTGAAAGAGAAACGTAAAGCACAACAAGACGAGAACGTCAAACGGAAACAGAAGGAGAAAGAAGACCACAAACAGAAATCTATTGAGGGCATGCAGAAGAAGAAAGGCGTTACTGAGAGCCAGAGGTAAGTCGAAGGAATAGACACAATCTATATATAGTATACAACCACAGAACAGAAAAAACAGTAGAAATCGCACAGCTCTGCATTGGTATCGGAACCAGCGTATCCAAACTCACACATATACAGGTTAATTGTATTTCGTAACACTATGAAATCCTTGGTGTGATTGGTAATTTAATATTGAATGAAAGTAGGAAATTATGTCAGTCATCGCTTATTTGAAAATAAACCATAGTAATATGACGATAGAGTTGTTTATTATATACACTTTTTAGGTCTCACACGGTAAGCACACACGGAATAGTTTAATGAGCAAGTTATGGTACCTGCCGCTAGATGTTACTATAATAAATGCATTCAATTTAAAGCTGTATTTCGTTACAAATAAGATTGATATTTCATCCCGTAACGAGGTCATTACTATTCTTCCACCTCTAGGGATGTACCGCTGTCGTTTTATTTATTTATAATTAATTAAAACGGCACAGGTCCAATTACATTAATTAACATATGTCTTATTTGTCGACATTCCATTTTATTTTTAAATAAAAAACAGTCAACAGCTAGAGTCGATAAATATTATTGTGTTTTAAATCAAGTGTTTATATAAATTTATTATAATAGTTACGATTTATAAAAAGTATAAATAAGAATTATTATGTTAAACTACTGATCTGATTTTGAAAATTATTCTATTGATAGAAAGATACACCACAGATTAAACTACACGATTAATAAATAAATATCTAATAAATATCTTGGGACAACTCATACACGGCCATCTGATCCCAAGTTAAGCAGAGCTTGTGTTATGGTAACCAGACAACTGATATACATACTTATATAATTTATAAATACATACATATTATACACTTCTGGACACATCTATTGGCCCACCTTAGAGTTTAGGTTTCGATGGCCCCTACCGAAATATGATTGCTAGATTGAACAAAAACTGTTGATGCAGTTTTAAACCTGATACATTTTATCATCTTTTTCGATCGTATTGTTTTAAATTTGAATTCAGAATACCATACGACATGGAGCTACGCCTAACAAGTCGGATATGCGCCTTGTTAAAGGCAATTGATTTTTGAATAAAAAACATGTTTTATCAAATAAAGGTTTAATTTAATAACGCGTGTTGCCTCCATGGGCATCTACCACAGCTCTCATACGATTAGGCATAGAGTTTATCAACCGCTCTATGAAATTTTGAGGGATCATCTCCCATTCCTCTTCTATGGCAGTTTTCAACTCCTGCATCGTCTGGGCAACTGGCTGACGAGCCCTAACACGTCTTTTTAGCTCGTCCCACATGTGCTCAATGGGGTTCATGTCTGGGCTTCTGGCTGGCCAGTCCATAACTGTGATGTTCACATCCCGAAGATATTCCCTGACGATGCCGGCCGCATGGGCTCTTGCATTATCATGCATAAAAAGGAAATTTGGGCCCACATAGTCCGCGTATGGTATCACGTGAGGTTCTAAGCACTCACGAATGTACCTTTCAGCATTTAATGTTGGCAGCCGTGGTCCTGTAACAACCTCAAGTTGAGTTTTGCCGCTCGCGGATATACCGCCCCAGACAGTCCATGAGCCACCGCCATAAGCACCCCTCTCTTCAAAGCAGCATTGTGCGAAACGCTCTCCCTTACGTCGGTAGACCTTCTTCCTTCCATCATTGCCATGTAACACAATTTTAGACTCATCAGAAAAGAGTACACGGCTCCAATCTTGCTGTGTTCAATTTAAATGACTGCGTGCGAAATGAAGGCGCGCTGTTCGGTGGGCTCGCGTTAGTTTGGGCCCATTAGCTGGCTTGTGTGGTACCATATCGCGTTCTTTTAACCTTCTCCGAACAGTTCGAGCGCTCACAGATACTCCGTGGAAGTCGCGAAGTTGGTTTTGTATCTCAATGGAGGTAAGGTGACGATTTCTCAAGCTGGTCGTCACGATGAATCGATCCTGCCTTTCAGTTGTGACCCGAGATCGTGGCCTTCCTTGGCGACGAACAAAGCCGCCAGTCTCTAGGTACCTCCGATAAACATTTCGGACCGCAGATCGACTTAAATTAAGTTGAGCACTCACGTTTCTTTGGCTGTGTCCGGCCTGAATAAGTGCCACAGCTTGGGCGGCGACTTCAGGTGAAGTATCCATAGATTATTGATAGAACCTCACCTTAATGTTAAGAATAAGTAATGTTTGTTGCAAAACCAAAGATATCAATCACTTTTTCAAGAATTAAATCCAAGTAAACCAATAAAACCAAGTTTTCTTAGTATTCGATTGTTTGATATCAACAAACAGGCTCCAAATTGTCTTTTGTTTCTTTAAATTCTGTGTTCGAAATTCAAAAAAAGACTATTGAATGAAATTGTGAATGTGCCAGGTTCAAAACTGCATAAAAACTTTTTGCTCGACCTAATATAAAATTTTAGCTAGGACCAAACGAAACTGAAAATACAAGGTGGGCCAATAGATGTGTCCAGAAGTGTAGATAAATTACACCCAGACACAGAACAAACAATATGCTCATCACACAAAGTTTGTCCTGGGTGGGAATCGAACCCACGACCTCCGGCTTTGCAGTCAGGGTCACTAACCACTAGACCAACAGGCCTGTCGATTAGTTATTTATTTATTTTTATTTCTAAAACACTTATTTTAATTTACATTTTGGTTTTAGCCACACAACGAAAACCTCTCAGGGTTTATCTGCGTGTTGGCGAGCCGTGCACTTAAATGTTACTGTTGCTGTTGTTGTTAGTTACTACGGGTACACTACTTCCTACTGATATGGGAAGCCTGCGTTTTCGCCTGCGGCTTCACTCGTATTATGTTTAGCTTTACTAACTCCTTAATGGATTTTGATGAAATTTGGCAAAGATAGATCTTAGATGTCAAACTAACATATAAGCCATTTTTTAACCGACTTCAAAAAAGAAGGAGGTTTGACTTTGTCGAAACTAAAGTTATTTTTCAATTTGTAGGTTTTGAAGGCGGTTGTCTTTTTATCACGATACTTCATGTGTGAAATCGCGGCTAGTAGTTTAAAATATCGATAACGGTAATCTCTAATTGAGTAGCTGACTGTGACATAATATGAATAGTTGGATTCTTCGCGAACAATGTTCGAGTTTAAAAGAAAGTAGACCTTAAATTGTACAAAATTAAGTCAACTTGTACCTGTCTGGTTTAATAAAATACGGTTTTTCAAATTTTAATCGAAATAAAACCGACCGACGGGTATATACCACCATTTCATAAATTTTTAGTTCTGCTATCGTGTTTACATTTATCATTTTTTCAAGCCTCGACTGCCTCGTCGATGTAGTGGTCGCAAGCGTTACTGCTGTGCATGAGGTCCAGGGTTCGATTCCCAGGTCGGGCAGTGTTATTGGGTTTTTCTATCTGGAATTTCTCAGTAGCAGCCCGAAGTCTGAATACGCACGCCCCCTATTACATGGAACTTAAACATAACTGGCGAAATGTGGGTGTACTATCTTGGTGTACGAAACAAGGCGTGATGTTATGTTATGTTTTTTTCAAGCTTTCGTCACCGTGACAGTTGTAACAAGACTGATGGGCTTGTTGTGTGCGCGTAGCAGACTTATGCGGAACTCCGCAAAACTTCGCGTACGCGGGCCCCGCCTACTTGTGACTTCTACTGTTTTTTCTGTTCTGTATATAAAACAAAGTCGCTTTTTGTGTCTAGATATATGTGTGTGTGTGTGTGTTAGACCTTCTTACTACTACACAATGGCTTTTGATGTGGTTTTTACTATCATTTAGAGTATTTATTCTGGAAGATTGGTTTTTAATATATTAAAAAATCTCTCGGTTTTAACATGTTGCCATGACACCCGTGCGAAATAGAGGCGGGTCGCAAGTAAATATAATAAACTGGCTAGTGTTCACGACTTTGGAAGTCGGAAAACAGAACAAATACCACCAACGCAGTATCCACATTTGCAATACTTTTCAAAAGAAAACCATAGCCAGATATCCATTTTGATCATTGAATTGTGAAGGCTAAAAAGCCTTCACAATCCAAATGGATATCCTTTGAGCTAATTGACTTGTAATTGTGTAGGTTGATGGAATTAGCCAACGCAGAGTCGCAACATGCTGACATGGATCAGGACAATGAGGATGATGACGCGGAGTATTATCGGCAGGAGGTCGGCGAAGAACCTGAGAAAGGTATATTTTTCCTATTTTCATATAATGTCGGTGCTATTTTCCTTAATCCAATCAAGCCTTGATAAATGGGACTCAGTTAAGGTCTATTGTTACGATGGCCACGGGGGGTCAACGCGCGGCAATAAGTAAAGCAAAACAAAAGAAAAATGATGAATGAACGTTTATTGTGGCTTCGTTTTGAGAAGCATAAAACATCTCATGTATGCAAATCAAATCGGTTTTTTTAGAGAATACTGACCTATCATAAATTATTTATTTTCTAGATCTGTTCTCACGAAACCCGAAAAAACGGAAAGGCGACGAAGACGGTCCACGGGGCTTCAAGAAGATGCGACTTGACAAAAAAATAATGAAGAAGTTCCAAGGAAAACAGGACCCAAGCAAACAAAACAGACAAGATGGAAAGAGACCTTTTAAGGGGAACCAAGATGGTGGTAGAAAGTTCCAGAGTGATCAGAAAGGTGGTAGAAAGTTCCAGAGTGATCAGAAAGGTGGTAGAAAGTTCCAGAGTGATCAGAGAGGTGGTCGTAAGTTCCAGAGTGATCAGAAAGGTGGCAGAAAGTTCCAAAATGATAACAAAGGCGGCAGAAGGTTCCAGAGAGATGGTAACGACGGAGGACAGAAACCTTTTAACAAACAAAAGAAAGTGTTTGGTGGTAAAGTAAACAAGTCTGGTAAGGGTAAAGGCAGGGAAGGACACAGCAAAGGCAAAGGAAAGAAAGGAAGAAAATGATTAAAGTTAACTAGTTGTTAAGGAATGTGTATTTAAATAATAAAAAATTTGATTATCAAAATCAGATGCTTTATTTTCTTATCAGTCATCATTTACCTTGATTTATGAATTACATAATATAAAGGCACTTTCCTCATACATATTGTAGGTACTTAATCCTATAACAATTTTTGTAACAGTAACATGAACTAAGGATATGAAAATATAGCTCGATTCAAACTTTATGGCGGCCCAGAACATGAGGCGAGTCGCTGCGCAGTAACAAATTCACGTGTCTGCGGGGGTGAGGGGTGCGGGACTGCGCAGCGAGTAGCGCACTTCAGAGCCGTCATAAAGTTGACGCGTACAATACAAATAATTGTCTTAATTATAGGCGGGAATTACAAATTGGTGATGATCTTCGTAGGTATATTGGATCTGTTATGAACACACTCTTAGAACATTATTAATCAAACAATATTATTTAGGCAGCAACTTATTACCGCAACCCGCATGGCAATGCAGTGTTGTAGTGCATAAAATGTATCGATTCAAATATGGCAAGCCAGACGAATACATTGGAACTTCTTGAAGAGGATATACTAACAATCGAGTCTTATCCTATTTATTCGTACAATCCAAACAATAACAATCCCAAATTACATTCAGGAAGCCTGCCATGCATTATCATCACGACATGTGTCCGCAGATTTTATTATACCACATACAAATTCAACATTACCCATGACATGATGACATGGCAGGAATTAGGCCCGGACTCCACCAAAGCGGAGACGAGAAGAGATGGTTTTCAGCTATGGTGTATCCACCGAAGCTGTGCGGAGATGCGCACTGGCTAGAATGGAGCGAAGATGTGTGCTGGCGGGTTGTGCGGCGCGGCGGGATCTAGCGGCGCCGCTCACATCTCTTTTCGTCTCCGCTGCGCGCCGTCGTCAGCTTGCGAGGCACAGCTCACATCTCCGCTTTGTACCACCGCCCAGCTCAATCTCGGCGAGGCACAGCTCACATCTCCGCTTCAATCGCGCCATACAAATATGATACATCTCCGCTCAGTGGTATCCACTGAAGCTGAGTGGAGACGAGACGTGTCAATAACGAAATTTTATTGGTTGTTTAAAACACATCTCCTCTCCTCTCGTATCCGCTTTAGTGGAGTCCGGGTCTTACAGATCTATCAAATACTTATTCTTATCTCATCTTTAGATCAAGAACACAATATCATCCGCCATCATAACTTGGTTGTCTTGCGTCATCTTAGCCAGCGCTGCGTGTATCTCTCCGTCGTCGAAGATTTCGTGCGAATACTTGTCGTTGACGTATGACGTCACGCGGGATAGAGGGAGAGAGTTGGCGCGTTCTTCCTGGAATAGCTGGTGGAGCGCTGACTTAAATTGTGTTAGCCTGAAAATGGGAAATATTTTTTTAAACTGGCGTAGAGAAAGTTAGTTCCTAACAACAGAACGCCTATGTTCCCCGAAGGGATATGTTGAGGGGGTTTCACCCAGTTATGGAGAGCACCAGGCACAATTCCGGACACCAGGCTGCTACTGAGAAAAACCAAATAACAATGTCCGACCTGGGGATCGAACCCAGAACCCTATGCTTAGCAGTCGCGCTTGCGACCATTCGACAAACTGGGCAGCAGTTCCAAACCAGTTACTGCAGGACAAGGTCTCCCATTCGTACTTCCACGTCACTGCTGCCATCTGGGGCCAGTGTATAGTTCGCAAGTGCGCTCACAGCACCAGCTGGCCTGCCGCAAAGTTATTTGCTGCTGTTCGAACCCTATCTCTAAACGTCCAACTACTGCTGATCAAAGTTAAAGTTAAATAATTTATTTCAAGCAGGCCATTAACGTCAAAATTAACAAGAAAATAGAATTGATTCTAGATCCAAAAGCTAGAAGAAGAATGGGCAAGAATCTCAATAGTTAAATAGTTAGTCTTTTTAAATTATTTACAATAATATGTACCATATGTATGTGAAAACGATGTACTTGGAATAAAATTACGATAATAAAATAGGTACAAATCTATATAAATAAAAAGAAAAGTCCTGACTGACTGATTGATTCACTGACTGACTAACTCATCAACGCCTAGCCCATACCCTTGGACCTAGAAAGCTGAAATTTTGTACAGAGGTTCCCGAGAAGTTGTAAGAGGTTATACAAGGAATAAGGAAGGATTTTTTGAAATTCAACCCCTAAGGGAGTAAAATAGGAGATGAAAGCACAGTCTAAAAATCATACAGTCGTCTAGACAGGGCAATCGTGCGGGGTGTGAGGGGCGAGACGCGGGTAAGCCGATCCCGAACTGCGAACAGAACAATGTTAGTAGTTCATTCAGGGCTAACGCGTGTTTGTTTTTTATTTGTTTATTTAAAATGGTGCATACGACGTGTGCTTGAGTGATTGCAAGTCTTCGTCTCATATAAATAAAGATCTGCGGTTTCATCAGCTTCCACGCACAGAAGAAAGGTAAATAAATCTGTTTTGTTATTGTAGAGTGCATAGATAATTTTATTTGTAATGTCGTGCCACGTTGATAAATCTAATAAAATGGCCGACCGGCGCACGGTAAAAAAAATATTTTTTAATAGGTTATCTGTTTGGAAATCCTACTAATATTATAAATGTGAAAGTATTTGTTTGTATGTTCCGTGTCAAGATGGTGGACGTATTTTTTTATAAGATATGGATGTCAATTTTGAGTTTAATTGGAGTACTTGTTACGAAACAGCCATCCTTTTTGAAATCTAAGATGGCGGACGTCATTTTTTTATAATTTGATATGGGTGTCAATTTTGAGTTTAATTGGGGTCCTTGTTACGAAAAAGCCATCCTTTTTGAAATCCAAGATGGCGGACGTCAATTTAAATGTATTTATAATATGTTAGGTAATATTGTTTTAATAATAATACTGCTATCGATGTTGATCTGCAATAAATAAATAATTTCATAAATATTGTTTACTTGTGACCACCCTGGTCGATGCGTTACTGTCTAGACGATGTCGGTATTTTACACGAGATCAAAGGCGTCGTCCTACTGTATGATTATTATACTGTGATGAAAGTTTGTATGGAAAATCGTCATTTTTGTAGTTTAAACCATGAAAATTGGTATTTAGCATTCTGGTTAAAAATTAAAAACCACATGTTTCAGCGTTTTTGGAAAATCATCCCCTAAGGGGCGAAAATAGGGGATGAAAGTTTGTAAGGAAGAAATTGCTATTTTTGCTTTTTTAGCTTTTTGTTTAGAAATTACGAATGACGTGTTTTGGCATTTTCGGAAAATAATCCCCATCCATAATAAAGGGTTAAAAATCCTTACTAACTCATCATCAATCAGCCCGACCGATCAGAGAACAATAACTTTACTAAGTTCTGTATCTGTAATTATTTAGGTAACAATTTTTTTCGAACTTCCGTCGGGAAAGGGATTAAAGAGGATTTATATTTTCGCTTCAAAGTTGCCTTCAATTTTGGCATGCAAGTAGGTAATTTTTGTTATTATTTTATTGTTACATTTTAGGATTTTTTGGACGAAGTTCTTTGACGCGGCTAGCGGTAGGAGTAAACTGGCAGAAATCGTCACAAACGAAAAAGCGTTCATACTCGTATGATGATGGTGGCGGCTGCGAATATTTTCAAATTTTGCGTCATGGGTATCGTTTTCATAGTTTTCGAGGGTGCTAAAGTCGATAGTGAGGTCAAAATGTAAATCCAAGATGGCGGCAGCGATAATTTTGTTTTTGTTTTAAAGTAAGAAGAAACTTTGTTCCTGACGTCCCTCGAGCGCACACGTTTTTTATCGTCCAGCAATCATATATCACTCCGCGCGCCGCTCCTCGGATACTATATAGATAGATAGAATACTCTTAAGAGCGTTGTCACATTTTGCACCTCTCTCGCTCACACAAAACCTAATTTTTAAGAATGTTAAATGAAAAAATGCTTTTTTGAAAAATGTAATCAATGGGCGGTCTACAAAATAATATTAATTTAATAGGTAGTTATTCAAAAACACATTTCTATTGTGTGATCTAATAAACTTATGTAATTAAGTGTTATGATCTGTTTTTGAGATGATGTAAATAAATGCCACAATAAAAATGTGTTTTTAATAATTACCTATTAAACTAATATTATTTTGTAGACCGCCCATTGATTACATTTTTCAAAAATGCATCTTTTCATTTAACGTTATTAAAAATTTGGTCCCGTGTGAGCGAGAGAGGTGCAAAATGTGACAACCCTCTTAAGCAGTGCGAAAAAGACATTGTTTACCTGGATTAACACATAGGGTACTTTTAATCCCGGTAGTACCTTCCCGTGGGCTATTCTCCAACATCCACGCGGGCGAAGCCGCGGACAAAAGTTAGTTATTAATAATTAAGCAATGACAGATACATTTATTATGTTGATAGATTCATCACATGGTGCTCACAGATTTACAAATATTGCAACCGATTTTTCCTAATATTATGGCTTACCTGTTGTTGTCTATAGTCTTCTGTGAAGCTCTAGTAGTGCGCTGCGTGGGCTCGGGTTGCGAGCAGTGCGCGGCGCGCAGCACGGGCTCGGCCTCCTCGTCCGACGAGAACGCGTACGGGTCGTCACCCCGTCCAGCATCCTGTGGGCAAAACAAAAGTGGTAGTGGATAGATAGAAATAGGTTTGTGGTCTATGAGGTGGATACGTAGTTCCCTTAAAGTCTTAAAATTCACTGACAGACAATGCACAGTCTAACGGCTGGGTTGAAACATGCAATTTTTACAATAGTTCCATAAGCAAGGTGTAATTTAAATAACGCACAACCTCTTAAGGTGTTCATAATGATGAGTACAATGACCCATTGTATTATGAACAACTTTTACTATGGCACTAAACCTGAAATTGCGAAATAAAAAAACAGCTGCTCTCTACATTTTGACGAGTTATGCGCACATACTTAAATTAGTTTTATTAATCAATGTTGGGAACAGCAAATCTTTTTTTCGCGATTTCAGGTTTGGTCCCATAGTGAAAGTTGTTCATAATGATGTACAGAGTTTGTGCGTTATTTAAATTACATATTGTAGAACGAAGGTTCCAAGAGGGTTCGAATCCCCTAAAGGGGTTATATAGGGGGATGAAAGTTTATAATCATGGAAGTTCGTACTTTTTCCCAAAAGGAAATCCCATCGGGTCCCCGGCTTGCTCTATAATAACTATGATGAAAGAGCTCTATTTAGCAGTGCATTAGCCCATGGACACCCAATGCTGAACAAACTCACAAACTCCATTGAGAGGTTTTGAGATAACCACAATCACCTGCAAACGGTTTTTTTTCCTCTTGCTCTAGATTAGACATAGCAAAGTGGCTTTTACATCACACATTCCAAGATCAATTGTCTTCCCGAAAAAGAAAAACGTTATTTCTTAATTTTATAGTTATTACTTAGCAGTTTCAAGTTATACAGGGTGTAACAGAAAGGTGTGATCAAAAAGGATGTGGTACAGACGTTCGAACTGAACAACTTTGTCCATGGGACCAACAAGATAATCGAGAAAAAATTATCAGCTGTCCCATACATTTGGGTTGAGTAGGTATTGAAACTTTGTACGGGACAGCTGATATATTTTTTTTCAATTACGATATTGGTCCTATGGTGAAAGTTGTTCAGTTTGATGGTCTGTACCACACCTTTCTGATACACGCTGTATTAACTAAGGCTAGATTGTAATGAGAATAAAGTATCACCAACTGTGATACTTTATAAAAGAAAAAAAACAAGATGTATACCGCCTCAGCTGTCGATCGACCGGCTAGAGGTCGGTAACAATAGAAATTCAATTGTGTCTCATATCATGACAGTTGAAGGTATAGTGGTAAATGTTCTATATTTACCGTTTTCTTGGACTTCTTAGCGCGAGGCGGAGCGGGTTGCTCGTCTTCACCCGCGGCGGCCTCTTCATCGGATGAAGCACGTCGCTTGCGGCGCTTCTCTTTCGTTAACACCTGACAAATGACAAACCAGAATAATATAGGTCTTTGTTTAGCAGTGGGACATTTTATGCAAGTAAAATTGAAGAGTATAGAAAATATTTCGGTGCTTTCAATTGTACCCAAAGCAAGCAACATCTGATGTCATTTTTGTCACGGAGGTAGCCAGAAACTACAGAACTATTTCGTCATTTCTACTAAGAATAGATTTTGTTATAGTAGGTATGTTACATTTCAGCCAGGGTTGCGGGATGTTGGAAAGAGTTACCGTGGCCCCGGTACAGGCAACTGAAGGAACACGGGTGGGTTTTAGTCAGTAAAAGTCTGACACGCCCTCCCGCTCCCCCCAGAGCGGGAGAAGTCATTTCATGATTTCCCATCCAAAAAAAAAAAAAGGTATGTTACATTTCATGTTATGTTTCACTTACGTGTACCATTACAGAAAATATGACCACGTTTGACGGCTATCTCACCGGATGGTAAACGCTTGCCAAGACGTAACCTATTTCGTTTATATTCCCGATAGTTCAACAAACATGTTACCTTACAATTGCTTAAAATATCTTATCTAAAAAAATTGCCCATTCCCGATAGTCGTACGCGCACGTTACCTTCTTGAAGTACGCGAACTGCACCAGTTCGATGGCGGCGAGCGCGTCGTCCTGCGTTATCTTGAAGCTCAGCCGACACTTCGCGTGCGCTGTGGAGAGACGGATCAGCGTCTCTAATGTACGTGCTGTCACTGGTTGTGTCTGGGGAGAAGAAAGATAATAACATTACATACATGAGTAAGTCTTCTTTTTAATGTTTTCGGCTCACTCTAGGAGCAGCAAAAGTAGATAGAAATTGCTTCGAAAAACATTACCCTCTATTTGAAGCAGTCAATAAAAAAGTGTGCAGTCAATGTCCTGAAATTTCACTAATAAGATTGCTTCTAATTTACATAAGACTAGCTGTGCCCCGCGACTTCGTTCGCGTGGATGCCGTAAGTACATAATATACGAAAATAACAGCCACATTTTAGTAAAACTCCCTCGTTCCCTGACCCGTCGCCAATCGTCGCATTGCATCGCCCGCCCGCGCTATTACTTCGTTTTCGCTTAGTGTTCTTTCTGATTTTTTTCTTGTTGCTCGGCTCCTAAGGGTCTTAGCGTGATGTTAAATAGCCTATAATTATCTTCGAGAATTGGGCTACCAAATGCAAAAAGAATTTTTCAAATCCGACTTTTTGTTCATAATTTCATGGGTTTTAATTTTTTTGCGCGGAACCTTAAGAGCCTATACTACCTCAGCTAAAATTCACTCTTTATCTCGCTCGCACGATACTGCGCGCGGACTGAGTGAGAGCGGGACTGAGTGCGGTGCTGGGCGGCAGGCAGCGCCGATAGTTTAGGTAATTGCTTTTTACGGTGAAAATAATAGTAATTTAAAAAAAATAAATAACATAAGACCTGCTTTATAGTTAGTTCAGTAAGTATAAAAAGTTTCATGATCTTATTTGAAGTATTGTAGGATTGCCAACGGTTTATAGTTCAGTTTAGAGGTAACTTTGAGATTTTTTTCTATCGAGGAAATTTTATGGAATCGTGTTTTCGCCAAACATAAGACTTAACATTAATCCTCAACTTTACCATATATTTATTTCAAAATTAATGCTGCAGTATTTTCGACATAACGGAGGATCGTGCTAAGCCATTTGAGGTAGTATAGGCCCTTAAGTATTTTTTCTAAAATAAAAGTAGCCTAAGTTACCCGCCGTAACATCAGCTGGCTGCCAGTGAAAGTCCCGTCAAAATCGGTCCAGCCGTTTCGGACATTAGCAGGAACAAACAGACGACAAAAATGTTAAAAAATGCTTTTTTGTTATAAGAACCGTTTATACTTTCCTATGCAAAAAAAAAAGTTGTTACTTTTTGAGATTACAAACAGACACTTCAATTTTATTTATTAACCTGATGAACACTTTCAAGGACACTGAACAAGACACAATATACATTTTATTGTTGTGATGTCTATGGGCGTTTAGTGTCCTTGAAAGAAGATGTATGGCTGAGTAGGTCCCATATTACAGAACCTCACTTAAAACTCAAGCATTACTTAAAACTCGTTTAAAGCCTTTTGATTGGTTGAAACGAGTTTTAAGTAATGCTCGAGTCTTGAGAGAGGTTCTGTAATGCGGGCCTAAGTTTGGTAAGAGGTATCGATCCTCAAACGATGTCGAACGATGTGTATAGTACGTGTCAAACTTTATGACGGCTCTGAAGTGCGCTACTCGCTGCGCAGTACCGCACCCCTCACCCCCGCTGACACGTGAATATGTTACTGCGCAGCGACTCGCCGCATGCTCCGAGCCGCCGTGAAGTTTGCATCGAGCTGTATGAACTATGTTGATACTCACCCTAGCCACGTCGCTGTCCATCATATCCTGGTTGCGCAGCCTGACGTACTCGTCGGCGATGGAGTCGGAGGCCTCCTGGGTTAGCTTTGGCTTCATAAGGCGCGCTATGTGGATGAACTTGCGCATGAACTTGGTGTTGAGGTACTGTTCTTTCTTGCTGCGAGTGCTGCCGTGGAGGAGGGGGTCGTACTTCTCGTATATTGAGATGTTTGTTTCCTGAAAACGAGAGGGCAGCATAATGTAAGTACACCTCGAGATAAGAAAGAAAGAAAAGAAAAATAGGTTTATTTGTCATAGAAACATGTGCATACAAAAAAAAAAAATCAGAGAAATGAAACAAAATATATTCACATGAGAGGGGGGGGGGGGGGGAGCAGGTGAGATAAGTATCAAGTATCCTAACTGTTAGATTCAAAAGGCTTCTTGCGAAAGGAGGACCATGATTAATATTTATCATCTGCAAGATTTTTTTTACAATTAGTATTACCTCAGCTTCATCATTGTCTGGATTCTCTGTTGACAGCATCTCCACTGTAGAACCCATTGGTAAGACTTCGCCGTCTTGTTCTTTGGGATTTCTAAAATAAATATTCAATGAATCAATTCAAAAAGAAGAAAGTACATGTAGTTACCAAAATTGAAAAGAGTATGCTTAGATGGTTTGGTCATGTTGAGAGGATGATTGAAAGGCGACTAACACAAAAGGTACACAGCAGATGTGAGTGGAAACGCCGGGAGGGGACGCCCAAGGAAGACATATAGTGATCTTATTGGTGATGTTCTTCAGAAAGGTCAGGTGCGTAGTACTCGCAACCGGCGTGCGTGTATGACCGGATGTATGAACGTAAACGAGGCAAAAGGAGTATGTAAAGATCGTAGCAGGTGGCGTTCTGTAGTTTCTGCCTACCCCTATGGGAAGAAGGCGTGAGTCTACGTATGTATGTGTATCAATTTAAAAAGAAACGTTAGTATTAATATCTTATATATTAATTACGACAACTTTTTCAATAATGACACCAATTTAAACCTTACATTAATGACATAGTGGATCTATCTTTCTTTTTCATATTGATGGTACTTTAATTCTACTGTATGTTGTTTAAATACATTCTTTAGGTCATCTAAGGTGCAACGGACACTTAGGAGGTTCCAGCAATTAATTATTGTACAAATACACTACAAAATTACCTGTATCGATGCATCCTGAGCACGTGTTCAGAGATCATATTATCGTGATCAGCATCTGCGATGTCCAGCATCACGAACAGCAAGTCGAAACGAGACAGCAACGAGTCTTGTAAGCCTATGTTCTCCATCGGCGTCTTGTACTGATCGTACTGTAGGAAGGATATTAATAAAATTATAACATAGTTGTTTAGTTATGTATCAATACTTATGCGCCAACACAAGGGGTACAACATTATTCAAATCAAATCTTTATTGCTGAACACAGTACATATAAATACATTGCAAGATGTGGAGTGAATACGCAGTTCTCTATATTCTACTAATTATTAAAGCATGCAAAATTATAAACATATAATAATTATCTACAATTAAAAATTATTAAGACTGAATATTAATGTTAAAAATGTGTAGTCAGGAATAACAAAAATAGAATTAAAAAATAAAATAAATCAGATGTTTTCAGCATTCACCTCAACGTCTAACCGTAGGTAATAATCACGGTAATGGTAGCCACACACATAAAGATTTACTTGCGCAAGTAAATCGTTAAGTGTGTGTCAAGCATAACTATGTTTGGGCTGTAATTTATCCACAAGCTTTTCACAGATATGTATTGATAAACTCACTCGTCCATACACCGGGTTGGCCGCAGCGAGCACGGAGCATCGCGCGTTGAGCGTGGCGTGTACTCCCGCCTTGGCGATGGTGACACGGCCTTGTTCCATGACCTCATGTATCGCCGTCCGGTCGATGTCTGACATCTTGTCGAACTCGTCGATGCAGACCACGCCGCGGTCGGCTAACACCATGGCGCCTGCTTCCAGTCTGGAAGAACAAAGAATATGCTGAGCAAGGACCATAACAGGTCTATAGTGGGCACTATAAACTGAACACTAGCACAGAATGGGTCGTCCATTCAACATTATTATTACGACGACTCAGACAAAGCAGTGAAAGGATCATATCCCTGATCGGATCTACTAGACGAATTGCTAGCATTGTGGCACTATGTTTTTTTTAAAGACATAATCTTCATTTAACCCTGCCTTCATACCCATTTTTCAGCAAAGGAGTATCTGTTTAAATTGGTAAATACAAACCTGCGGTCTCCTGTCTCCGGGTCAGTAGTAACAGCGGCCGTGAGACCGACGCCGGAGGAGCCTCGTCCCGTCGTGGTGATCGCGCGCGGGGCGGTCTGTAGTACGTAACGCAATAGCTGGGACTTCGCCACTGACGGGTCGCCGATTAGAAGGACGTTGATGTCACTGAAGTTAACAATAGGTAAAGCAATCAATTTTGCATCCAAAGATGAAAACTTGTTTCTGAAAGCCTGACTTTCGTACGAATATGAACTTTATATTACATAATCTTAATGTTCATATTATTATTTGTGTATAATACTTTCTCACAATCGCTTATTCTTAGAAGATTCATACTCGTACAAATCACTAACTTTAGGGTGAAAATACACATGCCTGTAGCTTGTAGAAAACTATGCAAATAGCTTGAATGCCAATGTCAAATGTTGCATGCAAATGCTTCTGATTGGTGTATGTCACAATGGCATGCAAGCTACTTGCATAGTTTGCACAAGCTACAGGCGTGTGTATTTTCGCCCTTACTTGCCAATGTGTGGTCTGTGAATCTTGCTCCCAGACTGTGATTACATCTTAAGTTGCTGTGATTGGTTATAAAATAAAAACAGTGAACGAACCACTTATTATAAGATTTAATTTAAAAACTGAGAGAAAAAAGACCAACTATCATACTCTTAATTAAAATCATATTTCACTTAACCAGCAACTCTACTCCAGTACACGATTCTGATGAGTTATTATTTTGTCTGTCAATATTTTCCGGATTGTTCTTAAAACTAAGTCAACTGTATAAAATAATTTAAAAAAAACTCACCCTCTGAGTCTTGTGCCATTAGGCAAGACCTTCTCCATACCGCCCAACAGCAAGCAAAGTATAGCTTTCTTGATATAGTCATGTCCATGTATAGATGGTGCCAGCGACTTGCTGAGCAGCTCAAACATGTCTGTAGTACTGCGCTTCGCTAGCCTCTTGCACAGTTTCACATCCTCAAGCGTTATGTACATATTCATGTCTTTGTTGATTTGGGTTACATTGTTGGCTATCAGGATTGTCCTAGAGAGGGAAAATAAGAAATTTTATTGTTATTGAAATTATTTCAGAGGAACCATTCCCGTAATTTTAAGAATGTTTACAGTCTGACCTCAGTCTCAATCTGTCAAAAATATCTTTAATTTACCTACATTTTTGTCAAGGTTTTGACATTGATTGTCCCTGAGATGAAATTACGACTAGATTTTGAACATTCTTAATTATGGTAATTAGCCTTCAGAGATCAGTTTAGATTATATTTTTATGAAGCAGATAGACAGATTAAAATTACCTGTGTATCAAAAATTAATACATCATAACCCAAAATCTGAAATACTTCCCCTGCTGGAAAATCCTATTTTAATTAGCCTATTAACACTGATCCATTACAATTTTGCATAACATTTTTGTTTAACAACAGCATGAAATCAATAAGTTTTAGTCCAGCATTTCCTTTTCGATACATTTTGTATTTTATTTCTTACTTTAGTTACCAGTGTGGGCAGCATGGGTTCTCTACCAGTTTTTCCTTTTTGGTAATGAATATATAGCAATAATAACAAACTCACCTAAAAGTACCAGCAGTGAAGCTACCCACTTTACTAGGCAGACACCTATAATTCCCCACAATCTGCACCCTGTCTCCAGGCTTGCACTTGTCCACCAGATCATCATCACAGATGATGTCCACACTCCTGGGCAGCTGGCCTGCAGGTGCCCGCTCCGGCATCTCCTGGACTGTGAGGGTCTGGTGGTCTTTGTAGCGGGATAGACCGTATTCTGTCTCTAGGGGATTACCTTCATCATCCTGGAATAAGATAGGCAGAACTTTGTTAGGAGTAGGTATAAGATGAACCTTGGCACCTAGCTGTATGGTTTTACTATACATTTCATTGTTTCTACTGTAATAAATTCTTTATTTTGAGCAACTAAGGTTTAAATGGTAACTAAGACATTGTATGACAAAATAAAAAAAATCTACTCAAAAAAATTATAATACAAGCATCAATCAAGAAATGTGTTTGGATTGTAGGGCTATTAATTATTCACAAAATCACAGAAAACTAGTAATTTTTTGTACTAAATCCAGTAAGACACAGATAACATAACATCACGCCTTGTTTCCCCTAAGGGTTAGGCAGGGGTGTACCCACATTTCGCCAGTTATGTTTAAGTGCCATGTAATAGGGGACGAGCCTATTGACATCAACTGGGCACAAATCCAGATTCCAGGTTGCTAGTGAGAAATTCCAAATAGAAAAACCTAATAACACTTTGCCCGACCTGGGAATCGAACCCAGGACTTCATGCTCAGCAGTAGCACTTGCGACCACTAGACCAACGAGGCAGTAAGACATTTCTAGCTAAATAGATCTATATTAATATTATAAGGAGGTAAAATTTGTAAGTTTGTATGTAGGGTGTTTATGCAAAATACGCGCATTGACGTGGAGTTGCAGACACCAGCCCGTATTACCTATTACCTACATATGTTGGGGGTCATCTTCGGAACTACTGATCCAGTCCCAAAAAGTCTTTCACTAATGGGAAGCTACAGTATTGCTGAGTATCATAAGATATATTTTTTTTCCATGCGGACAAAGTCAGTGGCAGAAGCTAGTCATTCATATGGAGCAGTTAGTCACCTTGGTGGGGTAAACAGCAGATGTAGGGAATGCTTCAAAAGACGTCAGGTCTGTATACTTCCTCTCCATCACCTTCTTTGTGGTGGGGCAATAGTGTACACTGCGGACAACCTTAGGTCGCACCAGGGATACCCTGGTAACTATTCCTTCTACACATATTAGGTTGCCTAAGTACCTGAAATATAAGTTTATTTATTTTAATTTTAATATGAAGGAATTTTATAGTAATCGTTATCTTAGTTAGTTTATAGAATAGTTATTATGGTAGAAGTGACTATGGGGTAACTTAGATGTGATTTGCTTGCATAGGATTCATTCTGCCAAAGTAGATCATGAGGTGATCTAAGGCATTCAAGAAAACTTCTATCTGTTTACCACTCTCTCCACAGGAATCAGAAAATATACATCTACTTTATGCTATGATTTCCAAATGGAGCCAATATAAAAATCTGTACACAAACTTACCTAGAGGTCAAACTTCTAGGTGTAACATGTTTATTTCCAAAACTGCCATTGAATGCGACGAAGAACTCCTCCTGTACCTTCGCGTACGTGGGATCGATGGACGAGACATACTCTTTTAGAGCTTTTTGGAACGCTATCTGTTCCTCAAAAGCGTTGTCGAGAAGCGTACGAGCACGTTCCGGATTCTTACGCCTCAGATCATTTACGCTGACAACTAATCGCTGCGATTTATCCGCTATCATCTGCTTAACTTTTTCCATATAAATTCCTTGATCTTCCTAAAAGTTTACCAAGTAAAACATTACTGACGAGTGGAAAACGGCGACCGGTAGAAAAGATTAAGGTTAATTCATAAGTTACCTCATCATCCAGGAATTCCAAATACTCTCTTTGTAAATCTCTCAAACGTTGATCGAAATCACCGTCTTCCATTTTATGAGTACAATAGTCTACAAATTATCAAGTAAAACAAATTAAACAATGTACTCAATTTCATTCAAATCACACACAACATGACCAATTTGACAGATGCTTGGCTTTTGGCGCCAAATTTCACTAGAGCTGAACTTACATAGGGTACCCGAATAGTAAGTATGTACGTTCGTACGTTCCCGTGGAATATTTTCCGATATCCACGCGGGTGAAGCCGCGAGCGTAAACTAGTTCATACATACTAATTTAGTCGATTTTCATAGTTTCTAACTCTAGCTCTAACGTGTAGCAGAAGTGGTCTATGGGCAGCAGACGACGCAAAACGCAATCATGTTCCAGGGCCCTAAACGTTTTTAAAGATTTTCAGCATATTCTACTAGTTTTCTCTTGTTTCTCGTTTTAACGATAGCACTTTTGCCTCATTCTCTCATAAGAAAAAAACATTGGAAAAAAACAACACTGACTAAACTTGAACTGAACCAAACTCAACGAAAAGTACTATTGTACTTAGAAAATGTACTCTGTGCTACTTAGTCTGTGGAAAGAAACGTGACAGGACCGGTGACGGACGTCGTTTACTGAAGCCAACTGAAGCGAAACGGAAAAACTAACCTCTCAAAATAAATAAACAATTATATTTAATTAGATTAGTGTTTAGATTTCATGGGATAAATTATTATTTGCCGAAGAGATTTAGTAAGCGAGAGTCTACTGGCACAATGTCTGAACCAAATTCTAGTTCTACCCACTCTTTATCACCCCCGCCTCAAAACAACAAGGAAAAGGAGAAGGTCACAGATCGGCCCAAGCTGAAGATTCTTGCTCTGCATGGCTACAGACAAAATGGGGCTGTGTTCAGAGCCAAGATCGGCTCGTTCCGCAAAGCTGTTGCGAAGTACGCACAACTCGTGTTTGTTTCAGCTCCACACAAAGTTGTGAATGAAGACGGTGGCGGCGACGAAGGTAATTCATCTCCTCGGTATATTATTGATTTATTTCGTAACCTAATTACGATACTATTAGTCGTTGGAGTTGGGCTTATGTTAGAAAAAAATATTTATTTACTTTTCCCAATCAACAACTAGTCAGTCTCTTTACTCCAGCATTTTCTCAAATTCTGTGTCAGTATTTAACATTGTGATTGCTAGGTACTCTAATCGACAGTATCCTATATTAATTGTTCCAATAAATCTTCACAACACTTAACTTGTTACAAACCATAACTTTATGCCTGTTTTTCCTGATGAGTTAGGCAGAGGTGTACAATTGTACATACGTAATAGTAGGTACACCCACATTTAATTAAATTAAACATATGTTTAATTATAATCATAAACCTCTGATTTCTAGATTCCCGATCATGGTGGTTCAATGCTGAAGACAACACATTCAGTGGGAAGTGCCTTGGAGGACCAGCACTTGGGTTTGAAGACACCCTAGAAGTGATAAAGAATGTGGTGGAGGAGCATGGGCCATTTGATGGGTTCATGGGCTTCTCACAGGGAGCCTGTCTTGTGGGGCTGTTGGCTGCTATGCAACAGAAAGGATGTATGTGTTCTATTTGTGTTAATTTTCTTAGTTTTAAAGGTATATTATGGCCTCTATATTTTCTGACTTCTGCTGTAAAAATAGTGTAACTGTGTTTTTAACACTTTCACTGTCAAAGTCCAAGACTTGCTACTTCACATGCCATAAAATGTGTCTCACATAAACATAACAACCTGTCAGTCGAGTCCATCGGCGCGATGGTTACGTAACGGATCCCCTATGCCCAAGCACCCGGTAGTCGAGTTCACTAAGCCACGCCCACTCTGTACCAGCCAGGTACAGGGTTGTCAAATGCCCTTGACCGTCAGCTACAAAATTTATTATAGAACAAAATAAATGTAGGTGCCGATTCTATTGTACACCGAACTAAACTACATATCACTAAAATTCCTTACTTTTGCCTATCTTAAAGCTTCTGCAAAAAAATATCACTAAACTTAAAAATAATTATGACAGAACTAAAATCGAATTTGGCAATCGCGACTCCACGTGGTAAGTACTTGTTTGCCCTACCCCGTGATTTTTTATGAGCCGGAGGGCGCAGGGGGGCAGAAGGGGGGGGGGGGATTAACACTCGCTGCCATGGGATCCGCTGGCAGCCCCAAGTTTACGAGTGCAAAGGGCCGGTGCACGCAAATACTAGACATATTAGTTTCTTATTATCAGGCTAGTAGTATAAAAATAGGTTTGAATTTAGGGGGTCACAGCGGATCCCACGGCGTGCTCAAAGCATTCTTAACTAGCCGCTGGCGGACCCCATGGCCTGCTGTAATATTTTTTTAATTTTGAGTGGTGGCCTACCGCAGCGAAATCGTTGGGACCCGCTGGCGGACTCCATAGCTTGCTGAACTGGAAACATACTATATATTGCTGGCAGTGAGAGTGTTAATTTTTGTATCCAAAATATGAAAATTTATATTACCAACATGTTGACTTTTAGGGGTTTATGGCTTTAGTAAAGGGGTCGAAATTTTCATTATTTTTGCGATAGGACGCACCGTTTTCGAGATATTAGCAAAAGAAAAGAAAAAAAAAGACAGTACTGTTTTTACAACAGAAGTCGAGGTGTTGGTGTGAATTTTAGTTCATGCCAACTGATTTTATTCCACACCTTTTTAATCGCGATTAAAAATAGTCAGATTTAATTAGAAAATCTAAATTTTAGATGAATAACGTCAAATTCAGAATTGCAAAATTACCATTTTCACTAAATTAACATCTCAGTGGCATCTTAGTGCTGTCAAACTAAAATATAGTTAAGTTGTGTCACTTTAGTCAATTCCAGAATGCCAAATCGTCGTTTGACAGGAATAAACTAAATTTTGGTGATTTTTAGTCTAGTTTAGACTCATTTGTGACAAGAGAATCGGCACCTGTGTAGAAAGTTAACCTTTACGAAAATATAATTTTTATTATTGAGTATATCTGCGGCATAATTAAAGTAAATAATTAATTGTTATAAGACTTACTCAAAAGTACCAACTTTTTAATCCTTCATTCAAACTAGTTTATTTTTGGCAGCCCTAGTAGCGTGTTTTGATTTGCACCCGGTAGGCGGGTGCTGGGCATGGTCATGTCATCTATAGCTATCTATAGATGACACGACTCGGGAGCCGAGTTGTGGGCACACGAACGAATTATCGTTCGACCCGGGAGCCGGGTGCTGGGCACTTAAAGTGTTAAACAATGCAACAAGGCATTCCAATCAATGCTATGTACGCCATAATTGTCATGTACATTAGTCTTTTAGTTATTAAGATTATTTCTAGCATAAGTTTAATGTGTGATGTGGCTGTGCTTTTTTAAATAAATAAGACAACTAGCCTTGTTGAGTGCCTACTTCATATAATATAATCCAAGTTAGTCGGTTCAATAATACTTCAAGAACACAAAATCAAGAAAGATAAAATTTTAGTCACTTGTAATGAATAGGCACAAAGACACCACTTGTATGTGGACACTCTGCCTGCCTTTTATAAATATAACAAAGATAAATGATATAACATTTTGTTTCAGATTTACCATACACCTTCAAATTTGCAATATTCACATCTGGGTTCAGATCAGGCAGCCTAGTTCACAAAGGATTCTATGACGAGGAGATCATTCTGCCATCACTGCATGTCTATGGAGAGAGTGACTCCATTATACCCAAAGGTAAGCTTATTTAAAACTGTAGTAAAAGTACTATTGATTGAAAACTTTATGTCCGTTATTTTGAGTATCTTAAAAGCTAGCTAGAGTCAATTAATACATGATTGCCACCACATAAGGCTTATTTCGAGCGGATCCCACCATTCGATCCCACGTTGTGGGATTCATTAGGAATCATCATCATCTGCCTAGCCTTTTCCCGACTATGTTGGGGTCGGCTTCCAGTCTAACCGGATGCAGCTGAATAATTCATTAGGAATGTGGATAAAATGAATATTTTGTTCCGAACCGATCCCAGTACGATATGTTCCCTACTGTGAAACAATAAATGGAAATAAAGTTCATCTATTCCTATAACTGATCGGCTCGAGCTCCTAGGCATGGAGTTGACATTATATTATGATGTCAACTCCATGCCTAGGAGCTCGAGCCCAAACTGAAAGGAGGAGGAGGTAGGGTGAGGAGTATAAAGCCCAAACTGCGGCAAAGAAATTGGGCATCCTAAATAAGGTGAAGCAATACTTTACGCCTGGACAGCTTTTAACTCTCTACAAAGCGCGAGTCCAATCCTGCATGGAGTATTGCAGCCATCTTTGGGATGGCACAGCTAAATACCAACTTGCCACGCATGACTCGGTGGAACGCAGAGCTAAGAGGCTCATTGGCGACGTAAGACTGGTGGATGCCAAGCTTCACAGCTTGGCTCATCGCCGCAAGGTTGCCTGCTTGTCGGTCTTCTACAGATTGTACTTCGGTGAGTGTGCTCAAGAACTCTACAACCTGGCACTCCGCTGGCCCCCTTCTACCATCGGACATCTAGACGCACTGCAGGTTACCATTCTTACCTAGTTGCTATTCCACCAATTCGCACTAAGCGTTTTCAAATGTCTTGTGATGCGCATAACAAAGAAGTGGAACTCTCTGTCTCTGTCTGTGTTTCCGAATGCATACAACCCTAATCTCTTCAAACCGAGAGTGAATAGGCTTCTGCCTATTCACTCTCGCTGAATCTGGGTAAGCTCGTTCCATCGTCGACTTTGCCTCTGTCATCTCTGACCTAGACTAGAGTCAAGAGCAAACCTATCTCAAATAATAAAAAAAAAAGATGAAAAAAAAAAATGTGTTTATTATCATAAATCTTTACAATTAAGTTGCCGGGGCTTCCCAGAAAGTAATCCTATCTTACTTGTGATGGGAACAAAAATCAAAACAAAATATTCATTTTATTCACATTCCTAATAAATCCCACAAAGTGGGATCAGATTGTGGGATCCGATCGGAATAAGCCCCACATAACACACTTTAATTCCTATCTATTACTTTTACTTTAATCTAAAAGAAACATTCGGAAACAATATAAATATGACATTAATTTACTTGTTATTAACAATATGATGTATTATAAAAGTACCTATGTTACTGCTATTCGTGTGTACAATCAGTTACCGCCAGCAATTAAGGAATTAAATGGAAATATGTTTAAAAATAAATTGAAAAAAATGTTAATTGATAATGTATTTTGTAATCTGCATGAGTTTTTTGATAAAAAATAATTTTTGTAAGTACCTAATTTCTTAAAATACTATTGCATATCCGACTTGGGTAGACAGATGCAACAAGAAATGTAATGTTTAAGACCTTAATGTACACAGTTATGCAAGCAATATATCTTTATCTTTAATTCCAATCTTTACTTTCTTTGCAGAGATGAGTGAATCCCTCATCAACCTGTTCATAAAGCCAGTAGTGGCAGAACATTCTGGCGGCCACTACGTCGCGTGTTCCGGCGCCATAAAGGACGCCTACCAAGACTTCCTTAGCGACAGATACCAAGAAATGCTTGAAGCCAATCATGCAGAAGAGCAGAAAAAGTCATAGCATAAGGCCCTGGGACCCCACCCACTGTTGACCAAGCTTATGGCCAAACATAACCCATATTGGCGCTTGGATACAGTCTAACGACTCAATCGCTGTGGTATCTGGCGGCGTTGGCACGTCAATCTTATAGCATGGGATAGCTGGCAAAATGTGGGTATACTATAGGTACACCTCTGCCTAACCCTTCGAGGAATATAGGCGTGATGTTATGTTATCTTATTAGAGACTAATAGTGTGTGTTATTAAAATATTTAAAATAATTATGAATGAATAGTTTTAAAGAAAAATGTTTGCTAAGGTAATTTTTTATTCTTCTTGTACATACATAGCTACGTAATTTTAATAATAATAAACTGGACAATGATCATGCTTGTTTATATTTTTTCCACTTCCTACATTCCACCAGTAACAGGTATATACAGGGTGTTTGGGAGATGGGTGCAAAGCTTGAAAGGGACGATATCTTAGACCATTTAGAACCTAAACTTATTGGCACATAAACTTGTCTTACTTTTTTTTAAAACTGAGGTTGTTAACAATGATACCCTTTTTTTCAATTGATAGCTAATAGTGTCCAGTAAAAGTTGTTATGTTATAATGTGTGATTATGATTACTCAAACAACAGGTAACAGGCGTTTTACCACCAAGATAGTTTTTTTTGTTTTGTTATTTACATAAAATCGAGTAAATTTATACTACGAGGAGCAATAACAAATAGTTCGTTTTAGAAATGGATAAGAAGTTTTGAGCGTCGAAATGGCGATTTTAAACCACTCACACGAAGATTTTTTGATTTGAACTTGCTTGGATCTAGCAACACCAAAACACTGGTGCCTGCTCAAGTGCTCATGTCACTTATGTCATGCTAATGTCATAATAATCGCACACTGGAATGCCAACCAGTTTGAGGTTATGTTGTTGATAAGTAATGGAATTAAATGAAAACGTTAACACATTTACAAAATAAAACGCAATGCAAAACGAGCACAAAATGTGGCGAAGGTATTTGATGTGGTTCGCCCATGAACACATTGATTTTCGTCATGCAGTAAGTTTTATACGCATTTTCATTGGACTAGATCATAACTAATGATTTGAGATAAATAACGTCGTTATTTTTTCAGGAAATGTATAGTATAATATCACTACTGAATATACCGGTCAAGTTTATAGAAAATCCATGCGTTCAGAAGCCGTATTGGATAGTTGAATTGCCTTCAGAAGACTGTGTTAGAAAAATAGCTTCTAGGTCTGTTCTGATGAAAAACTGTATAGAGTTGTGGTCTAGAGCGAGTACCGAGGCACAACTACACGAGAACTTAAAGAATTCACTGAAAAATTCGACAGGAAGTTGGGTTCTCGGAGAAAATAAGGATGGTATCAGTGATACCTGTCTGTGCCCAAAAGAGTTGATAGAATCGAGTTTTTCCCCGAAAAAGTCATTTAAAGTTGATGTTGAGACATTCTGCAAACATTTTACTATGAAGGAAAAGGTTGAAAAGATTGAGGTAAATGTACATATTTTAAAAGCTGTAGTATTTCCTCTATTTTTAAGAACAAAATGATAACAAAAACAGTCAATCTTTCTTCTTTTCTTTCTTTTTCGTGTAGGTAGTGACTAACCTGGAGTTTTTATGCCGCCCATAGGCCTCTGGCTTGGCTTCACATGCCGTTGAGGAATAGGCCTCAGGCATGCCAGTTTTTTCAAGATGTTTTCTTTCACTGTTTTTTAAGCAACTGATAATTATACAATACACACATGATTCCGAAAAGTCAGAGGTGCATGCCGTGGGTTCAACCTCAAGACCACTGGGCTATCATTGCTAATAGTCAATAATTTATTGAAATTCACCTAGTTATCCTTATGTGATGAGATGAAGTAATAAAGAGTCTGACACTCAAATTACAAAAATAGGCAGTGCAGTTATTTCACTTTCTGACATTTTTATTCATATTTGTATGCACTTTATTCTTTCAGAAATTCAGTTTCTTACCAATGGGGGGTAGTCCTGTAAAACTTAAGAACCCTGATGTGACCCTCTCTTACTTGGAGTTCTATGGTGTAGACCCCAATGATGTGCCCGAGAATCCATATGATGTCTTCTTTGGGAAATGGGTAAGAAAACAACTTATTTATCTTTTGATTTTGAATATTAATGTTGGAATTATTTCAAGCTTTCTTGCAATTAGATAAGAAATTGACAGACAAGGGTTTTTTTCATGCAAGAACCCTTTAAAGCATCTTAAGTTTTCTTTTATTACAAAACAAAAACTGTTCTTTCCAGATAGCAGACGGCCAGCGCGACCTCATCCAGGTGCACTCTCTGAAGAAGCGGCAGTTCATCGGCAACACCAGTATGGACGCCCAGCTCGCCATCATCATGGCCAATCAGGCACAAGTCAAGTTAGGAGACATGGTGCTGGACCCCTTCGTCGGCTCGGGGTCTTTGCTGGTCGCTGCTGCACATTTTGGAGGTGAATATTATAACATAACATCACGCCTGTATTCACCGAAGGGTTTCGCAGAGGTGTTTTGTAACACCAACATTTCGCCAGTTATGTTTTAGTCCCATGTAAAAGGAGGCAAGCTCATTGCCTTCAACCAGGCACAAATTCAGATTCCGGAATGTGCCTAGTGGGAATTGAACCCAGGACCTCACGCTCAGCATTCGTGCTTGCGACCACTAGACGAATGAGCCAGAGAGATGCACATTTGTCTCTGTAAATAAGCTTATAAGCTTATGAGCTTATAAGCTCCAAAAATTTAAGATCTAAGTTTTTGTATTGCATGATGTCACTGTAACTTAGTTGTGAGTCGACCCACAAAGGGCGGTGGTAGCAACTTAATTTTTCATTAGTGAACACTACTTCATGCCCATTTGTTTGAAGCACGGCTGGAGAAAAAAAATAAGCAAAAGCATAACTACAGTATCTCATATAGTTTCGTAGGTGTATTTGCGTTCTCATTCCATATACAATGATAGTTCTTGTCCTTATCACAATATAAATTAATACTGTAATGCTGTTTATACCTTTGTGTCTATACTGAAATTGATTTCATAATTCCAGCATATGTGTGGGGCTCAGACATAGACTACTTGATGCTGCACGCAAGGACGCGGCCCACCCGCGTCGGTCAAAAGGTAACAAAGTATGTATTGCAATGGTTAAGGTGCTTGTTAAATATTAACTCATTGATTGTAGCTATTTTTAAGTCACTGCAAAAATATCACCATTGATGGGGGCCAGCTTTAAATCATCGTCATCTGCCTAGTCTTTTCCCAAATATGTTGGGGTCGACTACTAGTCTAACCAAATGCAGTTGAGTAACAGTGTTTTACATGGAGCAACTATCTGACCTCCACCCACACCACGAACTCAGTTCCTGGAAGCCATCTTCAAATATGCACTAAAGTTGAATTACGCCCCATTTTTAGCTTTTTCATGAGTGGACTTCACGTTTACTAACTTTTTCGTTCAATATTTTAGTTACTTCCAAAATGGTATGCGGCCCAGGGGGCCTAATGGTCATAAAAATATTTATCTATAACATAAAACATTAATTTTTGTGAGCAATTTTGTTTTAATATAAAGGATGTCTCAGTAAGAGTGCACTTTTTCATTTTAAAATAAAAACAAGTATTTTATGACAGAGTTGTGATATTTTTATTGTATTGTAAAGAAGACATGTTCCGGTTAAGTATGGAATAAAATATCCGGCAAATGACCCCCACGGCTCCGATGACAGGCCATTACTCTTTTCATGAAATTTTCCATGACTTGCACAGAGATGTGGCTGTATCTCACCGATGACGCGTTGGATTTCCGATTTGAGCTCAGGAATTGTTTCGGGTTTATTCGCATAAACCCGAGATTTCACAAGACCCCAAAGAAAAAAATCGCACGATCTTGGTGGCCAGTTGACATCAGAATTTCGTGAGATAATGTGTTCTGGAAATCGTTGCTGCAATAAGTCGATTGTTTCATGCGTGGTGTGGCAGGTTGCGCCGTCCTGCTGAAACCACATGCTGTCCAGATTCATGCCGTCCAGTTGAGGCCACAAGAAGTCCGTTATCATATTCCTGTAACGAATGCCGTTCACCGGTTGTAATGAGTTTTCACAATTATAACGCGTTGTTCTTTCGAAAAGCGCTCCATTTTTAATAATCGGAATAAACAGAGGTGACAGCTGTCAAATTTCAGAGTTGCCACTTGCATGGAAAAAAAAAAGTTCCAATTTTAAAAAGTGCACTCTTACTGAGACACCCTTTATAAAACAAGTTGGCTAACAAAATATTAATTTTTTGATATGTGTGTTGAACAAATATTCATCATTATATCAAAATTTTTATTACTTCCAGATACGAACCAAAGACGAGAGTATACGCGGCAACATGAGACAGTACGGAACAGAGTCCCGATACCTAGACGTGGTCGTGAGCGACTTCTCACTGCACAACTGGAAACCAGGCTTGAAATTCGACGCAATTATTACTGATCGTAAGTATTTTTTTGCATTTAGTCATAGTTCTGCCCGCGGCTTCACTTGTACTATAGGGAATAACATGTGTTAAACCAAAACATCTGTGTCCAATTACATCAAAATCTGTTCAGCAGTTTACGCGTGATTTAATAATATCCAAATTTTCGCATTTTATAATATTAGTAAGAATGTTCGAATTCCAATTTTAAATCTGGTCCTTCGAGCCGGATTTGATAAAATTAAACTCCTCTTTTTATTTTTCAGCACCATACGGTGTTCGAGAGCCTACAGAAAAGATAGGGATAGAGAAAGAGAACTACACACTACCTGAACACCACCTACCTAACCACGTGCCTTCTAAAGTGGAGTACGGACTGTCACATATTTACAGTGATCTGCTCAACTTTGCTGCTACACATCTTGAGATGGGACGGCGACTGGTCTGCTGGTTTCCGCTAGTGAGGTAAGGCGACTTCCTGTAGGCGATTTCTAGGTTTTTTTAATGTACCGGTAACGATCCGTAAGCGCAAGTTAGCTTTGAAGGCTATTTCAATAATACAGACGCCAAACCCTTGACATTCAAAATTGTTCTTTTCTGAAGACGCGACATAATGATTGTGGTAAAATTTAAACAGAATGTTCAATTGTGGTGAAGCTGTTTAGAATATTATTATTTTCGGCTTCCTGTATCAAGTGCCACATATAGGCGTAGTTTCAAGTACGAAAGGATTCGAAAATCCAACACATACAGAATGTTTTGTTGGCTGCCTCTGGTCTTTATATAATTCTTTTATCATTGAGAGCTCCAGTCTTTTCAACCAGCACTTATTCAAGATGCCAGAGAAACAGTTTCTTATCTTCTTTAATCATATCGGCCCTTACCTTCTTCAGAGAAGAGTACCAAGAAGACCAGCTTCCCTCCCACCCTTGCATGAAGCTGGTGGGCAACTCGGAACAGGTGATATCGAAGCTGGCGGCGCGAAGACTGCTCACCTATGAGAAGATCACAGATGATGTGCCTAACATGCCGCTCGATCCTAATGCTGGGGTGCATAACTTTAGGTACGTATTTAAACATTATGCATATTCGGTCAACTGCAAAAAAGAGAAAAAGTCTCGAACATGTAAGAAATTCCGCGACTTTTTCAAAACGACTGAAACAATTTCGATTAGTTTTTTTATACCGTGGCTGTATTGTGAAGTTTTAGAAACATTATTGTTCCAATGTGAGAGAGAGAGAGATGGAGCTATACAGGTCGGACAGCAGTAGCACCATCTCTTTTCGCATTGGGACAATGTTGGCTTTAATACTTTATGATAAGGTCCTTGTTATAAAATGATAAATGATTTTATTTCTGTAAGTAGGTTTGTACAAACACTTTCACACGTCAATCATATTTTAAAAACTAGATGAGGTCGACGTTTCCTATCCGACTACTCTGAGATGAAATGGTGAAACAAACTCTGGGGTCACAGTCTCTTTTAAAGTCCAGATATAATCTTGGTCAGATCATGTGAAGACCATGTAGATTGGTGTCTGAAATGGTCTTTTGTGGATAGAACCACACAGATAGTGGACCTGTCCAGTCAGTGCACGCATTTTTCGGTAATCGTGCAGCTTAACGATTCGATGAACAATACAAAAAAAGGACATTTGGGTAGGCCGCATAAATAATTACCCAAACTACCAGATCATGATTAAAACTCAGGCGTGCTTCCTCGAAAATTTGTCCGCTGCCGGTTTCCACAAAAGAAGCCAGCGTAACTCCTGTTTAGTTGGAAGACGGATCTTCCAAAGCGGCCGGTATGTTGCGTCAAGCAGCACCATCTACTGGATTTCCATACATCCACGATCGACAGACGAGAGAGAGCGACATCTGTTGCTCAACTGGAGAGTTGCTTGCTCGCGACAGGCTCGAGGAAAGTCCGCCTGCCCGCGGGCTGCCCCGTGCAACGCCCGCGCCAGTGTGTTACCAAAAGCAGGATCGAGTGTACATATATTGATAGATCATTATTAAAACTAACTGAAAAAAAAAACAAAAATGACCCACATAGTCTTCACATTCACAAAGTACACGAAAGATCGAGCTATTTTCATATTAATAGAAAATCAATTTTAACCAATTATCATAAAGCTAAAATTGACAAAACAAAATAGTCTCTCAGCACAGCCTATCGAAAGTACGAATGCTTGTTTTCAGGGAGAAGTACTTCACAATGGGTGAGACGACGCGGCGGGAGAGGAAAGAGAAACGCGCAGGAGAGGTAGCAGCCTACCTCGCGAGCAAGATGGCAGCCGCGAGAACTGATGTCACTTGACACGTTGATCACTAGAGATATATCTACACTAATATTATAAAGCTGAAGAGTTTGTTTGTTTGTTTCGTTGAACGCGCTAATTTCAAGAACTTCTGGGTTCGAATTGAAACATTCCTTTAGTGTTGGATAGCCCATTTATCGAGGAAGGCTATATATAGTCTATATAACATCACGCTACGACCAATATATGCGGAAAATGTTGCAAAAACGGGGAAAATTTATTCTTTTTGAGAGCTTCCGTGACGTGCTCTGCGTAAACGGTTAAAATTACGCAACAATCATGTATGATGGAATTGTTCCTCTTAAAAAGTTCTAAAAAAAGTCCGCGATAGCATAATGTCTATCTTTTAAGGTTGGCTCACTATTACTTTTTTAATGGTAAACACATAATGCATTATTTGCGAAGGTGTTTTCATAAACATCGTATTAATCCTTATCCAAATAAATAGTTTTATTATTAAGGTTGATTAAGTACATGTAAATTCCTTTTTAAATTGTTCGAATCGGACCTTTCGTTTAGAAATTACTACGGGTATAAAAATGCTTTAAGTAAGAAAAATGCTCTTAGTCTACTAGTTACCTACACATGTTATTTTTTTATTGATTGCTTGAACGCGCTAATCTCTGACACTGCCAGTCGGATTTGAAAAATCATTTTTGCATTTTATAACCCAATTCGGAAGGCTATAGGGTATTTAATATTACGCTAGGACCCTTAGACACCGAGCAAAAAGAAAAAAGTAAAAAAGATCGCTAAGCGAAAATGAAGTAACAGTGCGGGCAGGCAATGCGATGCGACGGGGTGGGTCGGGGAACAAGAAATTTCACGCGGACGAAATCGCGGGTAAAAGCTAGTTTTAAAACAAAGGATAAAGGTTAGGACTTTGCGGGTAGCGGTGAAGGTGAATACGGGATTTTGTTTGTGTTACAAATTTTTTGAATTTTACAACTGTGAACTTCAATCGAGACTATTCTTTGTGTTTGTGTTGTAGCATAAGGTTTGTTTAATTATAACTTTTTATATTTTAAGGATTTTATCCCGTATCCACCATGGATACCAAAAAACCCTCCTGATCCCTTTGAGTACACTCTGGTGTTAACGGTTTCTCTCCCCGATCACAATGAGCTAAATCTAATGGATTCCGAATCTACAAGTAGGAAAAGACTAGCTACTTCTTTGCCGATTACGGTAACGAATCCTCCAAAGCTACCTAAAAAATAAATTGGAAGACAGTCTTATACAATAATCCGTCATATGTTGTACACGTTTCCCTAAAAGATAGCGAGACCCCTGGTACTATTTTACAGCCGGTTAAATTTGGAATGTTTTGGACGCAAAACACCTACAGTAACATCCTCCTAGGTAGTGTCAAACGTGTGGGAAGGAACCGTGTTTCAGTTGAGTTTAAGTCTCACCAGGATGCAAACAGCTACTTGATATGTCGTACATGTCCAAAATAACTTTTTCAGCGATGCTTTTGGGTCTCGTTAGAGACGTACCAGGTGAATGAACAGAGGATGAGGTAATTGAAAATATCAAGGTTCCTGTTGGATGCGGCCCCGTTTAAAGGCAAGGAGAATGAACCGAAAGGTGACTTCTCTGGGTGTTACGGAGTGGAAACCCAGAACTCACTCAAACTGTAGTTCTCACTTTTGACGGGCAAGTCTTACCTAAGCGAGTTTATTGTTTTTATTCTGCCCTTTCGGTCGAGACGAGAGATATTTATGTACCCGACTATTCAATGTTTCAATTGCAATTACACGCGTACAGTATGTCGCTCAAAACCCCGCTGCTTTAAATGTGGTCAAGACCACCCAGGTGATGGATGCCAAGTTCCCACTGATTATGCCATTTGTGTATCATGTTCTGGGATCATTATGCCAACTATAAGACTTGTTCTAAATTGCGTCGGCAGAAGGGCACAAAAGCTCTTATGGCCGAGAAATCTGTCTCTTATGCGGAAGCAAGTCAGGTTTGCCTCCAGTTTCAAGGTCGTATGCTGAAGTGTCTAGAGTATCCAAAAAATCTAAACCAATACCTAGCTCACCCCAGTATCCTAGTCCAGCTTCCCAAACACCAAAATCATTCCGTAAAACGGTCTTTCTAAAACCCAAATCTCATGCCCCTCTTTCACCTAGCTATGACAAGCAGGCTCATCAAGCCCTTATTCAGGATTACTCCTCTCCTTCCCAAAATGGCTGTGCTTTCCCTAGGGAAGGTGCAACCAGTCCTGACAACTCGGAAAATATTCTGAATATTATATCCAGTGTGCTAATGAGAAATGAATGAATAAATAATAATGAATGAATGATTAGCAAATCCGAAACAAATCCTACCTGACCACGTTGCCAACAAACTGACATCCATTGTTAATTACAGTCACAATTTTATTTATTTATTGATAATACAACAAAAAAAATGTGAGCGCTCTGTTTCGGTCCACAAGGCTTAGGTATGTGTCTGGTGGGGAGCTCACCCATACACCTTAAAGCTGATATACAATGCGCTGGTCAGAAGCGTGTTGGATTACTGCAGTTACCTAATTGAGCCATGTAACAAGAAAGCTCTGCGTAGACTAGATTTTGTCTAGGCCTGGGGAGGCCATGTTTTTGGGATCGTAATTGGTGCCATGAAATCCTCCCCCATAAATGCTCTCCAGGTTGAATGTGCAGAATCTCTTCTTAACCTTCGAAGACAATACTTAGCAGATCGTTTCTTGTCATAAGTTTTCTCCCTTTCGTCCCATCGTTTACTCCCCATTTTGGAACAAATCTACCTCTCTGAACGTGTCTTCCTACTGAAATAATACATCTATTTCATTGATGAATAGGTACAGACAGAGAGAGCAGATGCAGAGCTTAAACATCTCTCCTCACCTGTTTGTCAATACCCTTCTCTTCCGGTCTTTTCTTTCGCTTATGAGGTGGTCCAGGCCAAAGATCGTTTTGGGACTTGGTATCTCCAAAACATCCCAGGACGTAAAAGACGACTTCGACCGGGCCATTAAAAGATACTGGGAGGGTTGGGACTTTTTTTTATACGGACATATCCAAATTGTCTTCAACAGGATATATTCAACATATTTTCAAAATTCAAAAATTGATCTTTTATTCCAATATCCACCAGAGGCCTCAGTTTTTACAGGGGAATGCATCGAGATCTTAGAAGCCATCAATTTCATTTTAACCCATAATATCAAAATTTCAGTAATTTTCTCAAATTATCGCAATAGCATCCAAGCTTTAGCTTAAAGTCAACTTAAATCTAAAATTCACTCGTTTGAACAACGGTTTAAGTATTGAAATAGCTTGGGATCCCAGTCACTCAGGTATAGGTGGCAACGAGTGTGCCGACTCACTGGCTAAATTTGCTACTTCTAACCCGGTGAAACGGAAGCACTACATGGTGCGTAGTTACGACTTAGGGCGTGGACATATGTCTACGGTACAGCACCGGCCACCGTGTAACGGAACGACGCCGCGCCGCAGCACGGTGTCGCGAACGGTGCGCCGTCCATTGCCCCACATGCGCGCACGCCAACAGCGAAATATCGACAGAATATGGGCAATGGACGGGCGCACCGTGCTGCGGCGCGGCGTCGTTCCGTTACACGGTGGCCGGTGCCGTACCGTAGACATTGTGTCCACGCCCTTACGGACTGACACCAAACATAAGCTGTAGGTACAGCTCATGGTCAGCAGTGTGGCAGGTAAGTTCGAAACTCAGGTGGCGACTACCCCAGTATTCAAACCGACATCCAGCAGAAACCTTGGTTTTTTTTAAGTGCCCAAAATTGTCCAGAAGAACTGTTACAACCTTATGTAGATTGAGACTTGGTCACTGTTGCAGTCCAGTATTTCTAAATAAGATCCGTGTTCGTGACAGTTCCTTGTGCGAATGCGGCCTTGATGATGGAACTCGGGACCGTATCTTTTTCTCATGTCCTTCGGACTCCCAATCATTTGGCTTGTACCATAAACTTTCGAAAATTAAAATCCGCCTTTCCACTAACGTCCCTTCCCTCTTGACTATCTTTTCTCCTAAATTAATCCAAGTTTTATCAAAATTTTTAAAAGAAAATGATATCAAAATGTAGTTTGGTGTGTAATTATAATAATTTTGTAAATATAATATAACTGGTGGTGTTACTTAGATCTATGTATATATGGAAAAAAACAAAACTTGTCGTCTTTTCAGCTACTAACATTAACTAAACAAATAACAACTACCACAAAGCTCACAGCTCACCTCGCTGTGTACCGTCACCACATGACGCTGGCAGAATAGTCAACATCGGCTCAGTTGCCAAAGAGAAAAAAAGAAAATAAATAAAGGTTAAGTTTTAATTGATATGATTTTTAATTTTTCCCTATCTTCTTACTAATATTGCCAGTCTTATCAAGGGGTAATCACGCCGTGGACAGACGGCGCATATCGGATGATACTTTTTTCCCGGTAGTACGGGTACGTTCCCGTGGCATAATATAACATAGCATAACCTGTAAAGATAACTGTATGGTGGGAAATAAATAAATAAAAAATAATTTTCGACCTAACTTAAAACAGGAAGGGGAAGTAGTTACTAACACGCCTAGGTTTCTGCCGCCGCAGCGTTGCTGTCTTTCCATTGGATACCATGACTAAAACAAAAAAATTGGTGGTAACATAACATAAATTTGATTTATTTTAAATAATTCATACCCACAGGAACAGTCCACTAAATAGAACTAACTTAAAGATTACACAACCAAAAACACTCCATACACCATAAACGCACGCGTACTTTCGATAAGTTAACATACAATATTCTTATGACCTATGTATAAAGTTCATATTATTATAATAATAATTATACGTAAATATTTAGAATAGTTTTCCTGGTATATTTCCTGAATTCCTATATATTTTGGTTACCTACAATAATAATGGAAACAAACCTTTTTAGTTGAACTTTCGATCGTCAATCTTTTATTTGTGTCCCTTTTGCATTTACCCAGCTAAATGCTGGTGAATTTCGCACGGTATATTCCGACTAATCGTCGACCAAACTGACAGGATCCCATGTCTGTTACATTTTTAGTTCATTGATGTTAAAAATTATCTAGGGGCCCGGTTCAGACTCCAAATAAGCATATCCACCAGAAAAATTTTAAATTACAATTTTTTTATAATTTATTATCTGGGAGGTGTTGAAACAGGCTATAAAAGTTGTGTAGTAGTATTGTGTTTTGTTATTCAGTGATAGCTAATGAAAGCATCATGCATGTGAGGTCAGGCGTGGGCGGTAGTGAGCGTGCCGCCCTCTGCCGGCGAGCGGCCGAAGACTGCGCCCACTGGCACAGCTTCCAGACCTCAGCGCGCTTCGAGCTGTTGCCGGCCGACTTGTAGTGGTTTAGGAGGTTGTTTGTAACCTGCGAGAAAGGAAATGAGTAATTGTTTGCTAGTGAGAAGTATGTGGCGATGCTTGCGGGAGGCATATGCCCAGTAATGGCCGACTTTCGGCCACATGATAATGAAAGCATTATTGTAACCATTGCGGATAGAACCTGGATGAAATGGGCACGTATACAAACAAAGAGAGGTTTATGGCCAGCAGTAGATGAAGCCTACTAATGATAATTATGTCTTCTTCGCAAGTCAGCAATCAGCATCGTCTATATCGCAGAGCGTTGGCCAATGGATTTGGAAATTAGGTATCTGGTAAAAGTAGGTACGCGTAAATTGCACAGTAGTTAATTAAAATTAACATCATGGACTGATGGACAGCTTTGCCAAAAAACACTGATATTGAAATTACAATATAATCATTCTAAATACTAGACAAAGATTACCAGTAGTCCGGTCAACGAGGCTTGAGTAACCCGAAAAATTCCTCCGCCTCTGAAATTTGGCATGTGATGAAGTTAGGTGATACAGATTACAGATGTACAATAATCCAACATTTTTTTTTTACGAGAAGTTGGGCATTTTCACCTAAACATGAAAATCGCTTATAACTCTCTGTGAATATTTCCTCAGCCTGAAATACTTTCTGTATACGTACGTATGTACTAGTTAGAATAAGTATGTAAAAGAATCCAACATTTTTTCGATTTCAGAGATACCGCTAAATTAACTTTTAACATTTTGTACTATAACTTCTACAGAAAAATTGCTCTGCGAATTTTAATTCTTTAATATGTTTTTATATCCTTAAATACATAGCTTTGTTTAGTTATCCAAAAGATTTTCCTTTTTAAACATATTTTTTTTATTTTTGCTTAACTACGTAATGTGAAAAATTGCTCCGTCCATTTTTATATCTTTATTAGTTATATGACTTTATATTATAACAGATTTATTAATTATCCAACAAATTTTCAAACGTTCAAATATTTTTTAGGATATGTCCGCTGATTTATGCTAGAGTGTAAGGGTATGTTTATTTATTTATTTAAATCTACAACAATAAGTACTCAATACGACAGTGCGGTCATTCACAAACCACAATTTAACAATTTAAATTTACAATTTAAATATAATACAACTTGTAACACGATAGGAATTATAACACAATACAACACAATAACATTCTACCTACATTCATCTATATTAATTAATAACTTAAAATAAATAACAGTGCCCTTGCGAATTCACTCAAATGACACGTGAAAACATCAATTTTGCTATGAAGTTTGTTGATGATACGAACTCCCTGGGTCACAGGTGTTTTGGCGAGTAGGTTGGTCCTCTCCCTTTTGCAGGTCTTAGTTATATGATCGCGAAACGATAATTCAGGAGATAACCCTAAATCACGTACTTGTGTGACTCGTTGCATAGGCACTGCGTCCACCACGTCGACCTTCACTAAGCTGCTCGGAGCTGCTTTGCCACGCACTTTTGGAGTAGTGTAGGCGAGTTTGCTGTCCACCGTTTATATATATATTTTTTTTTCTTAATATGCACCATATGAATATTTAATATATGCATTTAAAATAAACGTTTGATACTTCCTTAAGGACTAAGGAATAAGTATAATAAATTAATAATGCTTAGAAAGACACCTACTGAGGAGACAACGAGAATCCAAACAATATACAGGTTGGAATTTTTGACCTCACCTAGAGGGAAAGTGCTCTAAATACTGGAGATAGCAAATTTTACTCAAAAGAAACATCTTTATTTTTATAAAGAAACAAATCTGCATTCAAAGATTTTCGAAAATTCGCTTGCGACACTCGGGAATCGAACCGGATAAAATCTGGAAAAAATAGCACCCTGTACTTTTATGGCATTAGTCGATAGGGTTAATCTTAAGGATAAAACCTCTCTAACAAACATGATAAATTAAATGAAAGGAAAACCATAAAATCTTATTTTAATTGAACGAGAAAAATGGGTAAACTAACTTATTAGTTGCTCGAAATGAGCTCTATTTTGTTGGATACACAGGAGATAGGGTGATTCTGCCTTGAAGCCCAATAGCGATAAGACATATACCAATGGAAAGATCTCATCAAGGAGAATATTTCTTATTATGAAGACTTCTGTTGTTGTAGAATTGAAATTCTGGTATTTCGCCAATTAATTAACTTTAATTAATTCTTTGCCTTGCAAACATCATCTTTCAAGCCTATAATGGATATTTTAAAACATTGGCCTCCTAGATGCCGTTTTAGGAACAAATTTTTTAAGAGTCGGTCAGCCGGTCAGAACGTTAAGCCTGCTGCATCCCCCAATAGCGTTAAGATACATGCCAATGGAAAGATCTCTTCAAGGGAAATATTTCGTGGTACGACAACGTCTCTCGATTTTAGTCAGTGAGACCTACAGAGCTATAAATATGAGTAATTAAGCATTACTAAAATTCAGGTATTTCGACAATTAATTAACTTTCACTATTTCTGTGCCTTGCAAACATCATCTTTTGAGATGAAAATCTGAAATCAAGTCAGGTTCAGTGATCAGTACATAAATAGTTACATAACAAAACAACCAGTAACTACTTAAAATATGCTGCATCTGTGCAACCAAATATATAGATAAAAATTATGAAATAACCTAATAATTACTCCGCAGACATCGCAGGTGCGTGCATAAACAATATCTCGATGTTTTGACATGTCGCCATATCAGTACTAGATTTTCCCGATAACACAATAGAAGCTACTCATTTACTTGACATTAATTTTTCCTGATCCCCAAGTCTTGTCTGAAAGTCGTTTTTGCAACAAATGTTTCTCTTAAAAATCACTTATGGCTGTTGGGCACCAAGAATATTCCTTAACTTCGATATTCAAGTTCACCTATTTAGGTCATTATCGCCGAATTTACTAACCATTGGCAAAAGTCGTGTTAGTAGCAAAGGTGAAATCTCTTTCCATTGGTATATATCTTATGGCTATTGAGCTTCGCTTCGCTTTATGAGCTTCCATAGTTCGGTGCCCATTCTCCTTTATTCTTTTAAGGAATTCATTTCCAATAACTTAACATAGTGAGTTGTGATGATTATTGAAAATCGTAGTGTGAACCTCAGTTCTTAACTCGTTTACAGTTGCATAGGATTATTGGTAAATTTGATTTTTAACATATCCCCATAAAAAGAACATAAAGTGGTGAGGTCTGGTGATCTCGCAGGCCATCTGATTGTGCCGTTTGTACCAATCCAGGTATTGCAATGGGTCTTATATTTAGATTTCATGATTTTCGTTTCATTTAATTTATCATGTTTGTTAGAGAGATTTGATCCTTATGATTGATTTTATCGATTGATGCCAGGTTGTTATTTTTTCGGATTTTAACTGGATCGATTCCCGAGTGTGGCAAACGAATTTTCGAAAATCTTTGAATGCAGATTGGTTTCTTTTAAAAAGTAAAGGAATGATTCCTTTGACAATTTGCTATATCCAGTATTAAGAGTACTTCCCCCCAGGTGAGATTAAAAAATTCCACTCTGTATACCAGTTTTTTTCAGCATCTGCGTCCACCGATAAATGGTATTGAAGATTTTAAAAGGAGCCTGCTATACCCTCTGTCCACGATTCTGATTGTTTTTCAAAATGGTGGTCACGCATGAACCGTATATAAATCGATAGCTGACATCAATGCAAACAGAAGACATCATAGGACCAAACCCCGTAAACCGTCACGTTTACGAGAATATTAACGTTGAAAGTTGATCTCATATAACCCATCTGCCTTCAAAGTAAGAGTGAACAGGCATTTTTTGGGCACGCTCTTTCCATCATAGACCTCATCCATCGCTTTCTATTAGGCGTGATCGAGATCAAGTGTAGGCTCATTTAGCAATAATAAAAAAAGATGACGTGACATCCATATTTTTTGAACTTGTGTACATTTTGTAGATGTTTGAAATAATCTCTCTGAATGTTTAAAATAATCATTTTTCATCTATTAACTAAACTAGTCAGTCTAGCGCGTAGATTGCTGGCTCTGTAAAGCAGTCATCATCAACGTAATACTGCTGGACAAAGGCCTCCCCCAAAGATCTCCACGACGACCGGTCCCACGCTATCCTCATCCAGCTGGTTTTAACCTTCACCAGATCCTCGGTCGGCCTGGTGGGAGGCCTGCCAACGCTGCGTCTTCCGGTACGCGGTCGCCACTCGAGAACTATAATGTCCCAACGGCCGTCAGTCAGGCAGTGACACCAGGTTTTTTAAAGAATTTATTTGTAAAGGAATGTTAGCAAGTTTATAACTAGCCTTAACCAAATAATGTCTACCACAGTAATTTTATTAATTTTTAGCTTAATATAGTTACTAAAATGATTACTTTAAACATTCAGAGTGATAATTTCAAACATCTATTCAACAAGATATAAGCAAGTTCATAAAATATGGATGTCACGTGATCTACTTTGTACGTATAATATCTTCAAAAATATCTTCAAAATATGACACTACGGGGTTTGGTCTTATTATGTTTTCTGTTTGCATTGATGTCAGCTATCGATTTATATAGATATCATGCACGGCCCCCATTTTGAAAAAAAAAATCAAAATGGCAGACAGTAGGTTTACCATGGACCTTCAAAGCCCTTTAATTTCACACGTTTGATAGATTTTACCAAGAGGTATTTGATATTTATATTAGTGTTTTCTACAACATAATTAAACATTATTATTCCAACTGACATTTTTTTCGCATATTGTACAAAGTCCTTAAGGAAGTATCAAACGTTTATTTTAAATGCATATAACAAGTATTCCTTTTAAATATAAAGCGAATTTCTAAACGCCGCGCCATTGTACGTTGTGCATAGGAAGATAAAACATTATTTGTAATCACGGTGGCTAGCAAACTCGCCTACACTACTCCAAAACTGCGTGGCAAAGCAACTCCGAGCGGTGAAGTGAAGGTCAACCCCGGAAGAGTTTTGTGAATGACCGCACTGTCGTATTGAGTACTTATATCGTACTTATGTCGTAGTGGACAGGTCCACTCAATCTGTGTGGTTCTTTCCTCAAAAGACCATTTCAGACACCAACCTACATGGTCTTCACATGATCTGACCAAGATTATGTCTGGACTTTAAAAGAGACTGTGACCTCTGAGTTTGTTTCGGCCTTTCTTCTCAGAGTAGTCAGATAGGAAACGCCGGCCTCATCTAGTTTAAAAAAAAAAATGTTTGACATGTAAAAGTGTTTGTATAAACCTACTTACAGAAATAAAATCATTTATCATTTATAGTAGTAGATTTACATAAATAAATAAACATACCCTTACACTCTAGCATAAATCAGCGGACATATCCTAAAAAATATTTGAACGTTTGAAAATTTGTTGGATAATTAATAAATCTGTTATAATATAAAGTCATATAACTAATAAAGATATAAAAATGGACGGAGCAATTTTTCACATTACGTAGTTAAGCAAAAATAAAAAAAATATGTTTAAAAAGGAAAATCTTTTGGATAACTAAACAAAGCTATGTATTTAAGGATATAAAAACATATTAAAAAATTAAAATTCGCAGAGCAATTTTTCTGTAGAAGTTATAGTACAAAATGTTAAAAGTTAATTTAGGGGTATCTCTGAAATCGAAAAAATGTTGGATTCTTTTACATACTTATTCTAACTAGTACATACGTACGTATACAGAAAGTATTTCAGGCTGAGGAAATATTCACAGAGAGTTATAAGTGATTTTCATGTTTAGGTGAAAATGCCCAACTTCTCGTAAAAAAAAATGTTGGATTATTGTACATCTGTAATCTGTATCACCTAACTTCATCACATGCCAAATTTCAGAGGCGGAGGAATTTTTCGGAAGTCTCCATACAACAATATCCTCGTTGATTGGACTACAGAGTGTAAATACTAATTTGTGAGCATTGCATTTTTGAGAGGTCGACAATAGTCAATATACAGGGTCAAATCAAATTAGCTGGCGAAACTCCGCAGATGTGATGGATATCGATAGATATGTAAACGGGATAAAACAAAAAAGAAATTAATTAGGTGATTTTTTTCTTGCGTAGTTGACCGCTATAGGCCGACCGCTTAGCTGAGACGGTTCCTGAGGTAGCAGCGCGGTGCGGGAGGGATGTGGTGATGTGATGCGAAAGCTCAGTGATTCGTCAACTTGTGACAACTGTCACCCCTCCCGCACCGCGCAGCTACCTCAGGAACCGTCTCAATTAAGCGGTCGGCCTATAGTAGTGTAGGTATTACTTGAAGAATGAGTTGAGAAAATCTGTTTTTTTTTTTGTTTAGTCGTGTTAAGATATGACCTGTGAAGTTCACACAAAAAAAACAGAATTTTTTTATTTACGGTCTTAGACCTAAAAAAATAAATCATCAACATTATTAATTCTTTGTTGTTTAACGTTTACATACCTATCGATACCCATCACGTCTGCAGAGTTTCGCTAGCTAATTTAATTTGACCCTGTATTTATTGATTTCCACAACGTGAGCTTAGGTGGTGGGTTTTACAAAGACATGACCATTGTGGACCCTGTCGGGCACAGCAAAGTAGGAGAGAGGAAGATGGGATAAGACTATGACAGTGTTTGACTTACCAAGAACAGTCCGAGCATAGCCCGCATGTTCTCTGGGTTCAGCTTGAGTGCTTGGCAGTAGTACGTCTTGGCTAGCTCCATGTTCTCAACACCACCCTGAAATAATAGCATTACTATATCAACCCGATAGACAAATTATAAACGCACTTGGTAATGAAAAACTGGCTATATCCCTATAAATAAAGTATAACATAAGTAATGGCACCTTCAATATAATTACCAAAGCAAATACCGGCGCAGCCATTGCAAGTTACTTGTTCATCATAAAACCTAATATTGGTAAAGCTTATCTGATTACCTAAGCAATTTTCTTGACACTGTATATTACTGTCATCGTTCGATCCCAAAAGAAGTCATTGAATAGGTTCAATGGCCTTATCCTAGTTTATTTAGTCAGCTTTCCTCGTCATTCGTCACCATCTCTGTTCTGGGTCTCCGAGACAGGAACCTATACATACCATAGTGTAGCGAATGTCAGCTAGTCGCTGGTGCATCAGATGGTTGTGAGGCTGGTGCAGGATCAGCTCCTCGGCGCAGAAGGCGGCGCGTGCGTACTCCTGCACCTGAAGGTACAGCGAGCACAGCTCCTGCCATGCCTCCACGTCTGACATGAACCTGGGGACCACAGGAAGGTTAGGATAGTTTCTAAAACAGGATTTGAAGACATATTTCTACCCGAATGTTTATTACTGTACAGAATCTCACTGTCTTGTTGCATGAAGGCACTAGATTTGTTTAAAAAAAAGTTAATTAAATTCAGGCTGATAAAGATGCAGAAGAATGCATGCTATGAATTGGGTAGCTTTTTTTTTAGTCAATTATAAAATACTGACAGGTTTATTATAATTATTGGCAATATAAATTTAATAAACCTACTACTGTATACTGCATACAATACTGATATTTTTAATCATTTTCTTTAGGCTTCAGAACATTCTAGGTGACTATGCAAGCCTCGAAGGATCAAACATAATAAAGCACAATTAATAACATGCAGCCTGCATGCTACCAATTGCACCATAGTAACACTCACTCACATCTATTTATTTTCATAATTCTTAACCTAATATTATCTTTCTCTCCCTCCAATTCTCTCTTCCTACATAGTTTCAGGAAGTTATAAATACTCTTGCTATCTTCAGACAAAGGTTGGCTTATTATTGAATTGATTAGACCATAAAAAACATGCAAAGTGCGTGTCAGACCAGGCACAATGAAGGGTTCCGAATTTACCCCAAAAACCAATTTAACATTATAGTTGAAAAACATGTTCTCCCATACATCGATGTACGTCACGGTAAATTCTCCAACTGCAAATGTAAGTTTGTAATCGCAACAAAAAATAAATGATGTGATAAAACTAATTAATCCTTTTTGAATTTTTTCCTTTACTTGTGCTGTGAGACCTTGCTTCTTGCCAAATTTCATGATTCTAGGTCCCCCTATAGTTTTTGATTTATTTGCGAGTATCAAAATATGTCACTTAAATGGCCGTATTTTGGTATTGCGTCGACTTAGAAGCTTAATTTTTTTTAAAGCTCCAAGGGACTGCAGACCTACGTATTTCATATTAATTTCAACTTGATACCTCCAGCCATTCCTGAGAAAAAGGGTCTTGACAGATTGACAGATAGACAGACAGATGGACAATGTAGTGATCCTATTAGGGTTCCGTGTTTTCCTTTTTAAGTACGGAACCCTAAAAATACTTACTTCTTCAAATAGTCTACAAGTTCCTTGATGGCTTCAGAGACCAGTCCTTGTGCTTTCAATATAGCGACGCGGCGCTTCCTCGCCGCAGAGTTGGTTTCATCCGCTTTTATTATAGTGTCCAACACTTCTAAAGCCTCTTCATACCTGAAAAAATAATTCATATTATTGTATCAGTGTCATACCAGGTTTATCTCATCTGGAAACACATTTCATACATAAAAACTAATAACTTACTTCTCCTCAGCTTCCAACAAAGCGGCCTTGTATCTCATGACACGCATGCTGCCTGGAAACTCATTGGACAGCAGATAGATGCACATGGTCGCCACGCCATATGTGTGACAGTCCAGGGCTGCGTAAATTACTTGCTCCAAAACTAAATGCTCTGGAAGTTATAAATGTGTTGCTAATTTGTGGAAAACTAGTTAATGGAAGAAGATATGGCTAGAAAGGTGGTGACTATTAAGATGATTGATGATAAAGATGTATGGAACATAGCACAATCAGGCGCAGGTGGTGGGGCCAGATGTGGAGCATAGTATCAAGTAAAATAGTGGTACTGTAAACTGTTATAAATAAAGAAAAATAACATAATATGCTGTGCAAATTTCATTGGTTTATTCCCGGTCGTCCCTACTGGGCACGAGTGGGGAAAAAAAAGTTTCGTTCCTCCCCAGTGGTAACGATTGGAATTTTTTTTTCCACTCGTGCCCAGTGGGGACGACGGGGCGGGGATGACCAGGAATAAACCCTTTTTTTCCCACTCATGCCCAGTGGGGACGACGGGGCGGGGACGACCGGGAATAAACCATCCCAATTTTATTGGGATAAGGGTGTAAGAACCCCCGCAAGAGAATCAGTAATGAGATGAGCATTAACACTATCCAAAAAAAATATTCACCCCTTTCCTCTTCACAAAAATTATTAATCTTACAAAATTATGTGATTTGTGATTATGGAACATACTATTAGTTGCCCGATGTTAAATGTAGATTAAAATTTTTGTATTTTTTTACTAACTTTATTTTTCTTACATAAAATGACTGGTACCTACTTTCATTGCCAAGTTTGGTCAAGTCGTCACTAAAGACTGTTGTCCACAACTCCATGACATCTTCACTCCTTCTCTCATTGTTCTCCCTCCACTGGCGGAGTAAGTCCTTGGCTTCTGAAAATTAATTATAATAGAATTAGAATAGGTTCTAATTTCAGTTTCAAATATCAGGTTGGCACAAAAGTAATGAGACACTTGGTTAATGTTTTATATTTTTTATTATTATTACAATACAAACAGTTTAGTCAATGCTGTAATTACCATTAGTATCTAAGACTTCTGTCCAACGATCCGGCAAATTTTGGATGCGTTTCGCCCAGAACTCTGATGGCTGTGCCTCGAAAAAGTTGTTCAACTCCACCTCTACATCCGAGAAATCATTAAATTGTTTACCCCGCAAATGTTGTTTCAGGGCTCTAAACAAATGATAGTCTGATGGGGCGAGGTCTCGCCAACATTTGGAGACAGCCCAAGTTCTCCAACTGTTGGCGAACGGCAAATGCGACGTGAGGTCGAGCGTTACCGTGTAGTAAAACTACTTTGACTCATCTTATACGCCGTGGAATACCTCCACGGCGTGGTGACTGCAGTTAAGGGCTTCCGCTAATTCACGAGTGGTAGCATCCGGATTTGACTGCAGTTCGCGGCATAAATTGTCATCATTCACTGCGGGTGGTCATCCTAAGCGTGGCTGAATTTCAAGGCTCCTGTCTCCTGATTTAAAACGGTCAAACTATCGCAATACCGTCGCATGGCTTGAACTTCGAGCGCGTAATGTAGTGTTGATATTGTCAGCCGCAGCCCGCGCACTATGGCCTAACAAGTACGGAACGTGATCGTCAGGATGGCTGGACCAAACGAGATATGTATATGAAACCAAGTGCACTGTTTAATACCTATTTGCTACTATTTAATACCTATGTGGCGGCATATCTACATCGCCACAATGGAACGCGTCACACTGACGTCACGCAAAATCCTGCATCGCGCAATCAGAGTTTACCGCGCGACTAGCATATATACAACATCCCGACATCAAACGTCGGGCAGTAGCCCACCAGACACAACACCCGTCTGGTCGGAGGATCCTTCCTTTTCTATGGAGGATGAGTGAACTTTACACCCTGTTCCTCATGCCTCTATATTGGTGACCCCGACGTGATCGTCAGCGCAGCCTTCGTGCAACTACTACAGCGTCACGTCATCAGTATCACTTCCTCGAGCTTTCGAGCGGCGAGTCACACAGCCACGGCTTCAACGGGTATCCTGACCACCAGCATGCAGCGACCGCGCATACCTGGTCATCACCCTCAGCCTCATCAGCAACCTTGGCACAGCACACTGCACTCTCGGCCGGTCAACAAGCAGAGCCCTTCGAACCTCTCCTGGTCGACGCCAGCAGTCAGCCTCAACCCGGCGCTGTACCACATCCGACGCACTGGAGCATAACGCAGCACCACCCCGACTCACTGGGGGCATCTCCGCAGACAGTTCCGACTCACCGTGAACTATGCGGCACCCGGTTCCAACTCACTGGAACCGCAACTGGCCCTGGCAAGCATCGCAAGGTACACGACTCTGCCCACTATCGACCTCCGGTCTCCGGAGGGGAGTGATGTGGCGGCATATCTACATCGCCACAATGGAATGCGTCACACTGACGTCACGCAAAATCCTGCATCGCGCAATCAGAGTTTACCGCGCGACTAGTATATATACAACATCCCGACATCAAACGTCGGGCAGTAGCCCACCAGACACAACACCCGTCTGGTCGGAGGATCCTCCCTTTTCTATGGAGGATGAGTGAACTTTACACCCTGTTCCTCATGCCTCTATACCTATAATGAAATATTTGCTACCTTTGCGTTAAGAAATACATTAAAGAAATAAAGTGGCCAGCCGTTCTGATGTCAGGTTGGCTAACCACTTTCAAGATCTTATAGTTTCAGCGTTGTATTAACCGCGTGGTTAGTGTAAATATTTACTATTAGCTTGCTACCTTAACATATAATTTTCACACAACTTTAAGAAGCTCCTATAAAAAGTTATTAATAAAAGCCATTAAAACGCCTGTACATCAATTATTTACGTCTTTCCTTCTCAGAATAATTGCTAACAATGATTTGCAGGCGCTTAGTGGCTTATGATCAACTTGTTTCTGGATATCCATAGTAGTTTTATCCATTTATAAAATTTTATAATTATTAACATATCGCATTTATTGTTAGGAATATAAGTATGTATTTACAATCACCTGCAAAATTGCATGGATACCTTAGTGTCTATTTACCAGTGAACGTTTGAGTTCATGTTTTTGAAAATCAAACTAGATGCTGTTGGTTTCTTCATAATTATGACTAATTTACGTAGGTAAGGAGTTACACAGCTCATTTATCTAATTATTATCAAATATTGTATCATAATTTGATCAAGATCAACTTAATAAATCCCCCAAGTACAGTCGGAGGCAAAAATCCATGGACAGTACAGAAATAAAATCGTGCAAAACGAGAATGACGTAGCGAAAAACCAGTTATCAACTAACAAAATTTAATTATGCTGTTACTAGACGGCGTTGCTTTGTTATAAATGATAAAATATTTTTGTAGTTTCTTTTGTCTCTTCAAACATTCAAATAATTTATAAGTATACACAGGATTTATTCCTAATGCGATATGTCAATAATTTAAAATTTTATTAATGGATAAAACTATTATGGAGACTATGTCTCGCTGATGGTGGCGCGTGTGTTGGATCATTCGGTTCCCTACAAAATGGTTGAGCTGGATGGTGCTGATCCACGCGTCATGTTCGTGAACGGGCAACGTCAGTGGAGACTGGTCATCTCTTAACTGCCAGGGCTATTTTTAATCTTATATTTTGAATAGTTTGTAATTATTTATTTTTTACATTGCTCTCACATATAGAAGCAACAAGAACAATGTACCCAGGATTTTGTAATCATTTTGATTTAAATGAGTGTCCATGGAGTTTCTTGCCCATTCTTCTCCATAGAGATCTACGTTTTGGAATGGGCGACTAGCTTCAATTTTCTGACTAACTGACTGACTTTAACAATTCAAAAGTGCCTGTAATTGGTTTAATTTAAATAAATGCTTTGAGTTTGATCCAGAAACAAGTTGTTCATAAGCTACTAAGCGCCTGAGAAACATTATTAGCAATTATTCTGAGAAGTAAAGACGTAAATAATTGATGTACAGGCGTTTTAATGGCTTTTATTAATAACTTTATAGGAGCTTCTTAAAGTTGTGTGAAAAATATATGTTAAGGTAGCAAACAGGTAGTAAATATTTACATTAACCATGTGGTTAATACAACACTAAAACTATGAGATCTTGAAAGTGGTCAGCCAACCTGACATCAGAATGGCTGGCCACTTTAATTTCATTGATATATTTCTTAACGCAAAGGTAGCAAATATTTCATTATAGGAAGTAAATAGTAGCAAATAGGTATTAAACAGTGCACATGGTTTCATGTAGATATCTCGTTTGGTTCAGCCATCCCGACGGTCACGTATGGAACCACTGTACACTAACACCCGTCGCTTTTATAAAGTAGCAAGTGCCGAGAAAAAAATAATATATAACCTAGTTTTTTTATAGTAGCTATTTTAAGTGGGTAGAATAGACCCTTTTAAGTGTATATTTGAAAACCCCAAAGTCCGCAAAATCATAGGGGCTGAGAAAAAAAAAAACTTGTAAAGCACGGTAGACGGCGCCCCGCTTCGCGGGGCTCTATGGTTTAAAAGAAAATAACCACGAAGGCCTAACCTAACCTGTCCGAGTTGGAGTGCCCCATATCCCGAGCTCGCTTCGCTCGCTCTTGTATCCTAGTGTTTAGTGTTACACAGTACACTACAGTGCTGCAGTGTACTGAGTAATAGGTTAACGTAAAAAAGAACACAAAAATAATAAAATTGAAAGACATTTTAATCTATTTAGTGGAATTTTCTGAAACTTTAGGATTTTTTTTCTCACATACTAGGCGTTTACGCAATGTGAAATTTTGAGAAAGTGATTTACACAAGGACATCTACACACTATAAAATTGTGAAGCTTCGGACGCGGGGGTGTTAATGTACAGTGGAGCCAGGCGGCTTTATATAATATACCCCCACATCGAAAGTACCTATAATGATCTACAACATTCTAGAATATTATCGAAAACAATTAACATGAAAATGGAACAGTATAGTTTTGTAGTGTCTCATTACTGTTGTGCCAACATGATATTAAATTTGCTGAAGTAATTTGTTGTTAATAAGATATATAAGGTCAGAAACTAGTATTTTTTTTCTAAATATGTTTAGCCTTCGTCCAGGTATTTCAAGGAAAGGTTTCTTTAAAAACAATGAGCAAAACAACACAATCTGGATCATTTTAGAATTACATACCGTTACAAGTTAGCTCTTCAAAGTTGTAAGACATTTTTGACTATACTGTTCTGAAGTGATAAAACCAATTTTATAATTGAAATAAATTAATTTTTCTCAGTCACAGTCTCACAGTCTGCCGGGCTCTGTCCACGCTCTGTCGTATCATTTATTTGTCAAAGAAATGTCAAAGTCAGCGATGATAAAAAAAATAAAAATGTCATTGGATTGTCAAAGGATACACTTTAGTTTATAGTCGAAGGACATTTCAAAGAGCCAGGTAGCCCGGGAAATTCAAATTTTCTTACGTTTTTTTGCAATATGCAAGTCAGTATTAGGTTGTACGTTGATCAAAATATGATTCGCGATCATAAAAAAAAATTATTTACATAATTATAATAATTAAAGTAATCAATACAATTCTTTAAGACCAGGTCTATTGAATGACTATTTCATGAAATCTTGACAATGAGGATAAAAACTGCCACTTGCTCACTTCAGATGTCGCCACCATTGTTCGTCTTAAAATTTGACAGCTAGCTGTCAATATCCGTACATTTTTTGTAAACAATCAACTTCTTTTACTCATAAATAATTAATATGCCCCGTTGCGCAGCTGTTGACTGCGAAAATCCGAGGACCCATGTATTCCCCAAAGATGTTAAGAGAAGAAAACTGTGGGAGAGAGCTGTCTGAAGAAAAAATTGGAATCTCAATAATACGTCGAGGTTATGTGCTATCCATTTTAAACCAGAAGACTTTTATCAGAGAAATCTTACACAGGTGATGCTTTTTGTCATAAAACAGAGAACTGTGTTTTCGTTACAGGTACTTCTGAGTATTTATATAAATGCATTATTTAAGGGTGTGTGTGATAAGATTATCTTTGAATCGACCAAAATATAATAATATCTAAATAGCATCTAAGCAGCATTCGCTATGTTGCATTGAATTTAATACCCTCATATCTAAACTACCTACTACCTAATATAACACATATCCTGCACTGAATCTCTTAGTTATTTAGAATGTTTCGCACATAGATAGATCCTGTTTGTATGTTCTAGGTGATGAAAATATCTATAAAAGGCTGAGGAAGACTGCTGTAACCTCTATTTTTTCATTTACAAAGGTCAAACCAGTCAACCCGTCAGCTGAAGACAGATTCATAGACATTTTTATCCCGTTTTCGTATATTTTGTAACTGATACAACAGTGAACACAAACAACAATGGTGGTTTGAAGACGGACAAAAGTGCTGCCACCTATGACGAGCTTTCAGTTTTTTTCTCACATACTAGGCGTTTACGCAATGTGAAATTTTGAGAAAGTGATTTACACGAGGACATCTACACACTATAAAATTGTGAAGCTTCGGACGCGGGGGTGTTAATGTACAGTGGAGCCAGGCGGCTTTATATAATATACCCCCACATCGAAAGTACCTTTAATGATTATAGGATTATACAAACTTATGGAGATGTATTACTGATTTTGATGATTATAATTCTGTAAATGCATATTTGTTACGGTCGTGAATGATACTTTAATCAACATAGAACTTATTACTGATTTGCAAATTGCATAAAACATATGAAAGTTTGAATTTCGCGAGCTACCTGTAGCTTCTCCCAGGTTTACTTTGCAAGGAATTTTATTTTGTTGCAAAACTTAAGTACTGCCTTGCGGCGTATACACACCTTTTCCCTGCATTGAAATATAGTACGAGAACTTGTGAATCAATAATTAAATCATGATATACATTTAAGAATACTATATTGTTAATCGAGTCATTTCAATTAATTGTTGGAACAGCTCTAATGTCATTGACCTAGTTAGCGCGTTCCAGCGCTTAGCTATCTTTAATTTTATGAAAATAAGATCTTTTGATTTTCTTTGTAAAATAATATTTACGTACTATTAAAAATTATAGTTATTAAAATTAACCACTTGTACATAGTACATACTTACTCATTGCTATAATATTAGGCAAAAGGACAATAATCTCTATGATTTGACTATGAATCGATTCCGTTTCACGCATATATGATTAGCGTTATTTCCTCAGTTTACGAAAAACCTATAGGAATTCGATTATAGCACATCGCCACGAGCGCATATCGATGTTCGGGTTCGTGTATCGGAATATAAAAGTTTGTGTGTGAACGTGAACAAGACGTCTGCAATATGTCTGACTATTTGGAAATATTTTTAGATTTAGCTTAGTCGTAAATAATTAACGGATCTATTTAGAGTAATCGATGTCATGGACTATACATGACAAAAAATATAATAGGTGAGTCCTGTTCGTTTGTTTCTGGTGCAAAATCGTTATCCAGCTCATTCTTCATTGTACATAATGCTCGACTTTTTTATGTCTCAATGGCCTTTATCTCGGGGTTTTGTTTTCTTTTGTCCTCTGTTTGCACGTTGAACAAGTTTGTAGAATGTGATGTTGTGGACTTGTGTCGTATATTTATACAGAGTATTTTGTCTGACAGATCGATAAGAAGACTACGTGCAACGAAGATATGTATTGTTGTGGGTCGAGCGACAACCTTATGTGTGAATAGTAGATATGCGCGTCACGGACATTGTGCGGCCTGCCTCTGTGGACTGAGTGCGCATTCTGTGACGACATTATATTGATACGATCGCTACGTCGCGGTGCGGGGCTGCGGCCGCTGCTTTTGTCACCAAGTGAACACCCCGTGACGTCAACATGGACCAACTCGTGGTGCAGTGCCCCGTTTGCACACTATTTTTGCACAATGGGATAACCCTGGAGTCCCACTTGGATACCCATCCCAAAGATCAGGTTATAAAAGCTTTGTGTAATATAGCAAACAAGGGCTCTAATTATGCCAGCAGGACTTCCACACCGGTACATTCTGAGCGGTCGTACAGGAGCAGGTCACGGACACCTGCCACTGATGACAGTGCCAAGTGGACTGGATCACGAAGTAATGAACATGAGCGCTACTGGCGCAGAACACCTAGTAGAGCCTCCAAATCAACACCAGTATCAAATACATCTAGAAATGGTACACCTGATATTAGAATGCTTGATGTTAACTTTGAGAATCATGGCATTGCTGGTGGTGGTGCAGGGCAACATGTAAACAATCCATTTCATTTAAAAGCTGATAAGCTTCAGCAGACCTTCCAATGTCCTCCAGTTCCAGAGTATGATCCACAGTATGTTTACTATCCAGAGCAACAAGAGGACAGGGAGATTAAGTATTCCCGGAGTGCTGAGTACAATGCCATGGACAACAATATGTTTTCTTACAATATGCCACCTATGGCAGGACCAAGTGTGAAACTGTTACCAGGGGTGCCTAGAAAAGCGAATGACCTTGTTAAAGTTCTACCAAAACCAAATAACATAGTCCTTAAGACCAACATGGGAGGTGTGCAATACATAGGTCCAGGGGTCAAACCCATGCATGTTATGGTGCCATCTGCACCTACTTTCATGCAGAAGAATGTGCATAACAACATGATCATGACAGGCAGTGTACCAAACTCACAGATGCACATTGATACCAAAACAACTTCACCCCCTCTAGCTAGCAACCAACTGAACCAAATGACTTCTGGTGCATTCACTCCAGGAACAACTGTTGTTACCCAAAACTCCCAAATTATTTACAGAGAAATGGTGCACAACATAGATGGTAAGCCCTTTGTAACTACCATGCCCACAGTTCTTGGTGCTCATGACAATGTCTCCAACTTAGCTCAAGCTAGCTCCATGTATCAAAATGTTATGGTTGTAGATCAGTTTGGAAATACTTCATGTATGTATACAACACCTCAACAAATGATGAACAAAGCATGTCCTACATCCATTTATAATGAGTCTGGTGCTCTCATGCCTGGTGCACACATTGATAAGTCTGTACAAAATATGACTGATCCGAAAACACTTATTATTGAAGTTGGTCCACTCATAGCTTCAACTCATGAAAATATTTGTGATGATCCAAGCTCCACCGTGCCACTGCCAGTCACCAGCAGTCCAGTTGGCCATACTGAGAGACCCATTGAGACAGTGGACCCAAAATATGAAATGCCGGGCAGTACTAAAGGTTTAAAAATTCTGAGCAATATAAAGGTTGAAGTACCTGTGCAACATCACAAGAACATGGTTAACACTGTCATGGATCTGACTGGAACTAATGAGGCAGACTATCCTGTAGAACGTGTAGAATCACCTGACAAGATCCTGCCTGATCTAGAAGATAACAACCAACTGTCATCTGAAGACACTCAGCCTTCATCAATGTCCAGTGCTGATAGCATGGTCTCCCATACATTTTCTGTGATAAAGAATGTTGGTAATCCAAGCAAAAGTTCTGACAATAAGTTGGACACAGACTTTTCAGACAGCTGTCCTGTGCCAGATTTAATATGTAATGAAAAGCCTTCCATATCACCTTGTAGTGAGTTGTCAGAAAATGGCGACAATTCAACCGATCGTACCTCAATGTCTCCCAAACCTGAGAGTAATCAAGTTAGCCATAGTAACCTAGGACTTCCAGAAAAGAAAATTCAGCTATCACAGAAGCCTTACAGGCACAACACGCTAAGACTGAACAATATTTTTGTGAAGAAGCACAAGAAAGTTTTGCAGATTAAGAATGCCAAGGCGTTTCCTGTGAGCATTACAAAGAAAACTGAACAAAGAGACATCATTCCGACGTCATCTACTTGCAGATCGCCGGAAAATTTTACCATGAATAAACTGCACCAAGCAGATAAGACAGATTGTAAGGAGAAGACCAATCTCTTGCAAACCATATCTGTGGAGGAGATCAAGGAGAGTGATGAAAATAATGACTTTGATGCTGACACATCAGAACAGTCTATGGACATAGAACCACTAGCACCTGCTGATTTGAATCAGCCTGAGTTTGCTGCCAATATTGATATGATTCAGGTGAAGGAGGAAATAAACTCAAGTAATGAAGGAGGGTGTAGTAACGAGCCAGTGACGACGGACCGCATGCTGACTCCACTAGAAACATTGCGACCTATTAATGTTATTAGCTACGGTAATCTGTCCAATGAGGATTTTAACGAGGAGTCCAACGACAGGGAGTTACTGGACCTCGAAGCGGCGTCTAAGAACAAACAGTTTGTCACCATGATGAACGAGAATTATTTCGGCGACAATATTTACGCGGATTACTTTACTCCCGACCGCGTGGAGGCGTTCGACGCCGAGCGCGAGGCGGCGGGGTTCAAGGAGGGCGCTAAAGACGGTATGTACCTTTGGGGTGAGCCTTCACAGAAGGACAACGACTTTGTGCTGCCTAACTTTATACACGAGAGTTACAAAATAGCTGAGAGTAATGGGATAGATTATTCTGAGTTAGGTGCTAGAGAAGTGCAGGTGGATGTGGAGGTGGACGGGTGCGAGCGAGACAGCAAGGCGGACGTGTTGAGCGAGGGGCGCAGCGAGGGCGACGCGCCCATGGACATCTGCGCCGACGAGCGCATGCCACCGCGCGGCGAGCTCAGTGGACAGGAGAGCAACGGAGACATGGAATCGCCCTGGAGCGGGGTAAGACATTACACCACACTTTCAATTTCAAAACATGAAAGCCAATTTCAAAACACTTCTTGCCTTGTTCTTATTGTTTATTCAAAATATTATATTTCATCCCCTCATCACGAAAAGTATCGATTTATAATTTCTAATAATTATTTCTTTGATTTTAATTTATTTTACAAACAAACCAACATCAAATCAATCATTTTCTTTCATGCATATGAATGAATGAATGAATGATTTCTGTAAGTTGGTCTCCTTACATGTTGTACTTAATATTATTATTTAAAAACAATAAGAAGACAGAACAGTTGATATCGGGACGAAAACATCGTCGTGGCACGAAATATAGGCATTAATAAAAAAATAAACTTGACAATGGATTTTATATGTAAAAAAACTGATTTCTATTGATATCCATTTATTTGTAGTTGAGATTCATATATATATATATTTAAATTTAGTAGTAAATGTTGAGGGAGCTAAAATGACGTATTACTTAGTTGTGTGGTGATTTCCGCAGATATACACAGAGGTGACCCCCGCAGAGCCCTACGATCTGATCGCCCGGGAGAGCTGGGTCTCGGACGGCTCAGAAGTGGACGCGAACGAGAAGCGGGAGCCCATGTTAGTAATGTAGCCCTTTTAACAGTACCCGGCCGTAAATATGTTACACCTAGTTTTAAAAAGAGTCTGTCGAGCATAATTATGTATAGGTGATAGGAACGAAGCTCTACTATAATAATAATACCAGCCTATTAATGTCTCACCCCACTGCAGGGCAATTGCCTCTTCTCGTACAGAGAAGGCACGAGCAGTGGTCATCACGCTTGTTCAAGATGGGCTTACGATTTTAGACTTATATTAACCATAAACCCAGGTCTCCTCGCTATGTTTTCCTTTACAATACTAATCTTCTCCTTTAACTTAAATTTAAACTCGATGTGCTGTTGACGACCGAGTACTGTATGGACTGTTTTTATCGTTGATAGCTGTTCTCGATTGTTCTTGATTGGTTGTCCACATACTTATGTAATTTTATGTGATTGATCGACGAATAATATTGTTTCCAAATTCTCTCGAACCCAAAGCAAAACTTTAGCCAAATTGCTTGACGTTTCGTCGTACGAAACGAAATGAACAACTTCAAGAGGCTATTTGGTTATTAAAATAGGTAGATTTTGATGCGCGAACTTGATGACTCTGTCGTGCAATTGAACCATATAGATGGTTTATACCCTTTGAGCACTCGTCATTCACATTACCAACGATCATTTACATCATGAGCGTCTCAATACTCAATCATTTATTGCATTCCACACTGTGTACGTAGGGGGTAGCTTAAAATTTAATGAGGTCATTATGCATCCTGTTAGGCACAATAAAATAGTAGGAGAGGACCTTTAAAAACTAACATATCAGTTGTAGGAGCCAATGGTTGTAGGCACCGTAGACTATCTCAATGTTGATGTTGGTTTAGTTGTGGAGTACACAGAAAGAACCGCAAGTAGAGTTTAAAGTTATATTAAAAAGTTGAACGTTTAACAAGTTAGAGTGGTAGTGATTCTTTCTCTTGACAAGTGGTTAGTTCCACAGTTGTTGTCTGACTCGATCTGCCTCGCGTGAAAAGTTACAATTATAGCGTAATATTTGTGACGCACGACATCTAAGTAGGTGGCTGCGTTCGCAAAGTAAATGTACAGTTGATGAGACCGTACAACAGTCCTTCTAACTGTATCTAATGTTATTAGGGTTTTTTTTTTCTAATATGTATGAATTTTGAAATAAATATAGTTTCTGTTTTTGTAGTTTGTATAGTTTTCGCGGATAGTATTATTGGATCGGCCGTAGCGATGTGGACTTCGCATCCTAAACAAGACTCGGGAAACTATCCCCATAGTATCATTGTTAACATATGGAATATCTGCCTTGCAGCGAAGAAGACTTACAGCTGCCACTGGCTCCACAACTGGCGCCAGTGTTCAGCCGGCCGCGCGTGCACACGTGCGCGGCATGCGGCGCCACGTGCGCGTCGCTGAAGGAGCTGCGCGCGCACAAGTCGCTGGTGCACGCACTGCCTACGTGCTCGGCCAGCAAGACGTCCTACAGCAGGCTTGTGACAGCGCGAGCTATCAAGAAGGAAGAAAAACCTGATACAAGTAGGTTTCATGCGATTAGTGTTGCTTCTTCTCGTGTCGATGACTCATATTTTTCGACCAGTACGTAGCGACCTGGACGGCTCTGTCGTTTGCATCATCTTCTTCTGCTTGGCCTTGTCCCAGAGTCGGCGCGAAATGTTCCCCACATAACCAACCTGTCAACATACTACATACAATGAATGCCATCGTAAAGTCGAAATGTTTTAATTTACAAAATATTATCGATCCTGCACTTGTACGAATTCACTAGCAATCGGCGCAGCATATCTTTTCTTATTCTACCTTTTCCAATTTCAGACAACCTACTGCCAGCAATAGACTCAAAAGACTCGATATCGTCGACAATCCTCCAAGTGTACGAGAGCATTCAAGTTGAGGAGGCCAAGCCGAAGATCGAGGTAGACCGGCTAATCAAGCAAGAGGTCAAGCGCAGGCGCAAGGACTATGTGTGTCCGACGTGTAAGGTAGACCAGGGAACTGATGCGCAGTTCCACGCTCATCTGAAGACACATCCGCTGGAGTGCCTCACGTGTGGCAAGTGCTTCTTCAAAAGAGCCAACTTGTCCCTGCATATAAAGACACATCTAGGAATTAAGAATTATAAGTAAGTGTGGTTGGTGATCTTCCTATTATATTTCTTGTTTGAATTATAAACTTAGCAAGCCGTGCGATGGGCTTTCCCTTCGGCAAAAATGACGAAGTTCTATACAAACTTTCATTCCCTATTTAACCTCTTTGGAGGATGAATTTTTAAAAATCTTTAGTACTCACTCTCGTTATGAAAGGAACTATTGTTCATAATTTCATGCTTCCAGACCCAGCTGTTTAGGCCATGCATTGCCTGTCAGCGAATGAATTAATGCGTGAATTTAATATGGCGAATAGTTGCTAAAACAAATGTAAAAATGAGAAACCTGTTGCCAAAATAATTGCTAAAGAAATCCGTGATCAAAATACATACCTAGTTATTATTGTGTCGGTAATGACCCTATGACTTAGTCCGTAGTCGCCGATACGACTATAATGACCTTACATATTAAAAACCACAGCGTCTGTCTATTAGTGTGCTTATTATGATTTGAATGAGAACAATTTATTGGCATTTTTTATAAAAAATTGTTTACTAATAGACTCACGTTTAATCACTAACTTACCTGATGGTAAGACAGGATGCTTTCGATAAACGTGCATGATTGCTATGAAGTAACCTATCTCCACAGTAGTCATGGTGGTCCGAGAGCAGTGGTGGCCCAGTGGTAACGGCCCCGACTTACGAGTTGTAGGCAGCAAAAATGCAATGCAATGCAAAGCAAATGCCATGTTGCAATTGCTAAGCAACTGATTAGCAAAATTCTTATTTATAAACGCCATTTAGCGCTAAGAGGATGCTAAGCAATTGATTAGGAGCTGTCAAAATTAAAACAGTTCTCAACTGTCCAGTTACTACATAGATGGCTTTGTTTGCTGGTAAAACACAAGAAATTACACTTGAAATTGCAACACACAACAAAAACCCGTCATGGCGGTAAGCTGACATTTTGATTTGCCTCTTATTTTCTGAGGTAGTGTACATAGACCTGGCTAATTTTGAAACATCTTTATTTCATCGTTATTCATTATGTAGAAGATGGCCAATTACAAGTTTTCACATCTATATCTATACAAACAAATGAAATTGGAGTGTCAGTTTGTAATGTCAAAATAACAGCTTTGCAAATAAGAATAAAACCATTTTTAAAATTTTTGTCTGTCTGTTCTGGCTAGTCTCCGAAACGGCTGGACCGATTTTGACGGGACTTTCACGGGCATATAGCTGACGTTATAAGGAGTAACGTAGGCTACTTTTATTTTAGAAAATGAATTAGGGCTCCGCGCAAAAAATAATTAAAATCCATGAAATTGTGAACAAAAAGTCGGATTTGTTAAATTCTTTTTGTATTTGGTAACCCAAATCTTGAGGTTGGTTATAGACCATTTAACATCGCACTACAACTCTTAGGAGCCGAACAAAAAGAAAAAAGTCATAAAAAACGCTAAGCGAAAACGAACTAGCGCGGGCGGGCGATGCAACGCGGCGGGTCGGGGACGAGGGAGTTTTATTAAAAATAGCTATTATTTTAGTATAATGTGTATCTTACAACTTCCACGCGAACGAAGTCACGGAGCACAGCTAGTACATATGCTTGCTTGTCCATATAATTACTTGTCCTGACTGATTCATCAACGCAGAGCTTAAACCACTGGGGGCTACAAATTTGAAATTTTGGCAGTTGATGCCTTTTATGTTGTAAGCATCCACTAAGGAATGATTTTGAGAAATTCGACCTTTTGAGGGGATTTTGTTTGTATGAAAAATCTTATTCCTTGAGTTTATACACTTGAAACTTGGCACAAATACTTATCTTAGTAAATTATAGAGTCATTTTTGTTTTTCTAAACAACCCCATAAAGGGGGATTGCGGGGTGTCAAAGGTTGTATGGAAGAATTTTAAAGCACGGTCCGATTAACTCGTAACTCAGTATTTATATATAAGACCGAAAATGAAGAATAACGTGTATCACTATCAGGGTATTTTGAAAATATACCCCTAACGGGGTATTAAAGTACGAAATCCACGAAACGAACGAAGTAAGCCTTCGCTGTATATTATGTATTAATACAGAGCCATCTAGTATGCACAATTGTGAGCGTCCAAGCAAAAAGGGTCTAGTTCTCGGCATTTAGCTTCCGAGATATACGCAGTTTTGTAAAGTTGGGTGAAAAAATTGCGTTTCTCGATTTTAATTGATTATTAATTAATGCTCAATTATCTACAAGTTCATATAGTAAATGGCTTTATATGATGTTTCTAAGTACCAGAAAACGTACTTAGAAATATCAGAAAATGTACTAAGTACCAAAAATCAAACTTTGAAAATGCTTTTTCTCAAATCAAGGTTTTTTCAGAGTTTCAACTTCAAATGTGCCAGTTTTTGATTATTTTTTAATCCTTATTATCAATTGACTATTCTAGATACGAATCTGATTTTAACTCAATACCCCGCTACTGGACCCTTTAAAAGTTCCCCTGGAATGTTCCCCCGTTCCCCCAATTCACGTGAGCACGTTCAAAGCTAGTTTTGAACAAAAAATACCCCTCATTTAACCACCTTCTCTTGTTATTCCAGATGCGAGGTTTGCGAGAAGCGTTTCGTGACGCGTCAGAAGCTGTCGGAGCACCACAACGTGCACACGGGCCGCGCGCCCATCAAGTGCACCGTGTGCGACGACACCTTCCGCCGGTACTCCAACATGGTGCAGCACAGGTGGGTGTGACGACTGTGGGAGCCGTAGGAGGGCTAAGAATAATGTTCCCTGTGACGCTAAAATTATAAATTATGAAGATTTCAACTCATCAAACTTTAACTCCTAAAACCTTAATGTATGTGCCGGTGCTTGGTAACGTGCACTGCAAGTGCTAGTCCACAAAATGTGGATTTGACACGTGTGTAGCGTAGGAGTAAGATACTGGTCGTACTGTGATTATTTATCAGCCCTCTACTGAAGGCGTGGTTCCAACAAAGAGACGGCGAGTTCACGTGCTCAATGAACTATGGACGTTCTACAATCTTAAGACTACCTAAAAGTTTGCGTACCCGGTACACAAACTCTTTATGTGGTGTATCCATGACAGTATTAAAAACAAATAAAATAATATTATCATGTCATATTAAAAAAATTCTAATCCGTCACATAGACAGTTTGACTCGTTTACAAATATTTGTGCTACATTTTTTAAGTACAAAGTTTAGAGAATATATAATAAAATTTTAGGTCGATTTTACAATCCATATTCATACTATAATATTATAAATTCGAAATTAACTATCTGTCTGTTACCTTTTCACGCCTAAACCGCTGAACGGATTCTGATAAAATTTGGAAAGGAGATAGATGGCATCCCGGGGACGGACATAGGCTACATTTTTTCTTAAAAATAATCCTACAGGGGGTGATTTATGGGACGAAAGTTTGTATGACAAGCCCATGTATGAAAATTTAAATTTAAGCTTTTGGTAAGAAATAAAGAGTATGTTTCAGCGTTTTTGTAAAATCACCCCTTAAGGGGGGTAAAATAGGGGATGATTTTAAAATTCACTAGTAGGTAATATTGACATTTTTGTGTACCTCTTTACTGAGGATAAAGGGATTGGAAATATTGTCATAGTCTGTGTATCTTGAAGTAACATTTTGTCTTTGTTTCATTAAAACCGAGACACTTAGTCTAAAGTACAATAAAATACAATAAATTACAATAAATACAAGTACAGTATAAGTTAAAATAAATTTAAAGTCACAAAAAAACCTGGCTGACACGTACACATACACAATACACTTGTGTGGTTAAAGGCGGTGCTGGATTATTTTAAATTGTTGTTGATAATATTAAAATAATTAATATTATTTTTCAAGTTGGACATTTAGAATCATAAAAACCTGATATATGTTTTTTTTTTATCGTAAGCAGTGAAGGCGGTTTGTTACTTTTTGGATGCCCTACTAGGAGACTTAACTTTTCTTTTAAATCTGATTTAAACTCAAATCCGAAAGATGAAAGAGTTGCTGTTGCAGTAGCCTCCTCTGGAATAGCCGCCTCGTTGCCAAACGATGACCGAACGGCACATTCGGTACTTGAACAGTCATTAAAAATGAAACATTGCTCATGAGGAAATGCCAGCTTGTAACATTAGTAACAACAGCGAGCGAGGACGATTCTTGCAGCAATGTAAACTGTTGGTTTGGAATGAATGTACGATGTCCTACAAAACTGTAATCGAAGCACTAAATCGAACTATTAAAGATATCAAGAGCAACCAAACGGAAATGGAACGGAACACAATTTCGGAATATCATTATGGTGGTACTGCTAGACGGGGCGATTACAGTGTCTAGGGATAATTTCCGACCTCCACGCGGGCGAAGCCGCGGGCAAAATCTAGTTTTATTAATAATTTATTATTTATGCTGTGTCTCGAATAGTCGAACAGACTTTAAAACAGTATTTTGATTTAAAATATGATTTTCCAGAGGCAGATATATAAAATTATTGTGTAATCTTATAAAGATACAGTTTAAATAAGATAGTTTTGAAGCAGATAAAATAAAGCATAAGGACGTCTCGCTTCGTTCGCTCCCAGCGTGGACGGGTTTCCTATAACTTCTTCGACGGACGCGACGCTCCGCGCCACGTAGCGGTGTTGTGAAACAAGTCCACTCGCGGAGCGTCCGTCCCGGACGTCTGCCTAACGGTGAATGTCCACTGGTCCGCACCGGCCGCAACGCACGCACGGCACGCAACGGATTTTGGTTTGCTTTGTATGAATTCATATAGCACTGCGTCCAGCATCGGTATCGCTCGCACCGAGTGCTCGATTCATTTCTTCGTACAAACAAACCAAAATTCGATGCGTGCCGTGCGGACGTTGCGGCCGGTGCGGACCAGTGGACGTGCACCTTAAACTTCCGCTACGGTCGGCCCGCGAGTGGACCGGGAGTTGACCCAGAGGACGGCCTAAAACAGACATAAATTGAAACTAGATGATTTTGAAGCGAATATAATGACTCACATACACGTTTACTTTAGGAGCTCGTGGCTAAGTAATAACAGCCGCATGGGTCGATCCATCAGGTTAAGCTACGCTTGCCGGGGTTGGTCCGTGGATGGGTGACCATCTTTACATACCGAGACTCCTCCGTGCCTCGGAAAGCACGTTAAGCCGTTGGTCCCGGCTGTCATTCGTGGATCTTTGACAGTCGTTACGGGTCGTCAGAAGCCCGAAAGTCTGACAACCAGTCTTACCAAGGGGTATCGTATTACCCAGTAACTGGGTTGTGGAGGTCAGATAGGCAGTCGCTCCATGTAAAATATTGGTATTCAGCTGCATCCGGTTAGACTGGAAGCCGACCCCAATATAGTTGGGAAAAAGGCTAGGCAGATGATGATGATACACGTTTACTCTATAAGTACATGTTGATAGTTAGCTATACTGTATACTGCATCTGTAGGGACCGCCACCACCTGTCCAAGCGCGCCAAGGTGCGCGACTTCGTGTGCCAGTGCGGCCTGGTGTTCCACTCGCGCGCCAAGCTGCGCTGGCACCAGGAGACGCACGCGGACCGGCCACGCGCCTGTCTGTACTGCAGCGACAAGTTCGTGCACGCGGCGTCGCTCACGCGCCACGTGCGCCGCTCGCACAACGAGTACTTCCTCGCCGACCGCCACAAGGGCAAGCAGGAGAACGTGCAGTGTCCCGTCTGCAAGCAGGTCAGTGTCTCGTCTGCAAGCAGGTCAGGGTTCCGTCTGCAAGCTGGTCAGAACACTCGTTGACTTGTTTTGCAGTCAGATCACCAAATTGTAGCCACTTTCCACATTCTCTATTGTTATTCTTTCTTTTCCTTTTGTCCACACTACTTTTTGAACATTGTAAATAGGTTCAAAAAAGTATTTTTTTTTACTTTATTGCTGACTTGTTTAACTGTGAAAATTATACCAATACTTTCCAAGCAGTGCCATTGCAAGTTGTGTTTGAATAAATTGTCACAATTTACTCGGTCTTCTTACAAATAATTTGGACGTCAGATGTTATAAGTAGCAGTGCAGTAACAGCCGGCCGCGTGTTGCAGGTGTACCTGCGCTCGAACCTGCGCACACACTTACAGACGCACAGCGGGCAGCGGCCTTACGTGTGCATCATCTGCAACAAGGCGTTCACCACCAAGTGGAACCTCAAGCTGCACCGCTGGACGCACGCGTCGCGCTCCGCCAAGCCGTACAAGTGCAGCCTGTGCAAGGGCGCCTTCATCCGCCAGACCGAGTACATCTCGCACATGAACGCGCACAAGTCCGTGCGGCCCTACACCTGCAACTACTGCGGCTGCCAGTTCATCCGTAAGTACAACTGCCAACGCCACGTGCGCGAGCACGAGATGGCCAAGAAGTACGTGTGCAAGGTGGCCGAGTGCGGCAAGTCGTTCCACCGGAGCTACTACCTGTCGGAGCACATGAAGGTGCACAGCGGCGCGCGGCCCTTCGCCTGCAACATCTGCGGCAAGACGTCCAGCAACAAGTCCAACCACAACAAGCACGTCAAGATCCACCACGCGCGCGAGCCCGTCGCCACCGAGGCGTAAGACCCGCCGCGCGTTGCTGCGCTGCCTACAGCACTGCGACTCGTTACCCTTGCGTTGGTTCACTCTTTTTTATTCCAACTGAGTTCACACTTTTAATAGTTAACTGAACCATTTCTTAGTCTTATAGTGTTATTTTCTTGATACTAGGATTTTGTTGAAAAAGTTCGCAGCAACGCCGCGCGCGGGCGCCATGTAAATATCTAGTTAAATTTGAATTTATTATAATTGTTGTAAATACAGGACCAAGCGTGTAAATTTTGGGGTGGAGTTGAGTGGTGAAGAGCATTTCGAGGTCAGCAGTAAGCAGTATGGCGCACCACACGTTGTACGCGAGAACTTCATTCGTCTTGTACAAGACTTGCTCGTAGATTTGTTAATGTCGAAACAAGCTTTAATTGTGGAAAACTACGAAATGATACACTACCGTCCAAAAGTTTGGAAGCAGCAAGGTAAAATCAAATAAAACAAAACAAAGTCATTTCAATTTCAATGTATTGATACAAATTTAAAATATAAACAAAAACTAATTTAAGAGGGTTGTCACATTTTGCACCTCTCTCGCTCACACGGGACCAAATTTTTAATAACGTTAAATGAAAAGATGCATTTTTGAAAAATGTAATCAATGGGCGGTCTACAAAATAATATTAGTTTAATAGGTAATTATTAAAAACACATTTTTATTGTGGCATTTATTTACATCATCTCAAAAACAGATCATAACACTTAATTACATAAGTTTATTAGATAACACAATAGAAATGTGTTTTTGAATAAGTACCTATTAAATTAATATTATTTTGTAGACCGCCCATTGATTACATTTTTCAAAAAAGCATTTTTTCATTTAACATTCTTAAAAATTAGGTTTTGTGTGAGCGAGAGAGGTGCAAAATGTGACAACGCTCTTAAGCAGAACAAAAATTTTACATGCAATATAAAATTTAATTTTAGCTTCATCAAAGTGTCCTCCTTTTTCCTTTATTAGCTTCTCGCATATTCTAGGCATTATATTAATTAATTTATTAAAATAATCTTCATCTGATTTGTCCCATTCGTTCTCTAATAGCTTCCACAAATGTTCTGAGCTCTTAGGAGAACGATTTTTCACCCTTCTATCGAGTTCATCCCAAACAAGCTCAATGGTAGAAAGATCAGGTGATTGAGATGGCCATTGCGTGATGTTTAAGATTTTTTCATCTTTTTTCATGTTCAAAAAGGTCTGACACAGTTTAGAAGAATGCTTAGGATCATTATCCTGTTGGAAAATAAATCCAGGACCAATTATATTTAGTCTACTGGGTACGGCGGAATATTGGAGAATTTTCAAGTAACCTTCCTTGTTTAGTTTTCCGGTTATCCTCACAAGATTTCCAGGTTTATTGTTGCCAAAACACCCCCAAACTATGACAATACTTCCACCATGTTTGATAGGAGGCACAGTACATGCCTCTGATGCCCTCTCTTCTTTTGACCGGCGTACAAACACACGTCTATTGGATCCGAAAATCTGAAACTTTGATTCGTCACTCCAAAGGACATTTTCCCATTGCTCTATTGTCCAGTTTTGGTGCGCTTTTGCCCATTCTAGTCTATTTTTCTTATGTCGAATTGTTAGTTTTGGTTTTTTAGCTGCAAGACATCGTCTTAGTCTCGCAGACAATAAACGTCTTTTTTTAACAGTTGTTTTTGAAACGAGTGTTTCTCGCGTTTCAGAAATAAATAAATAAATTCATTCAGAGCTGCGGTGATTTGTAGTGCAGTTAAGCGTCGATTCCGTTTAGAGAGAACCCTGATGAAGTTGTCTTCTTGCCTTGTTGTGGATTTGGACCTACCAGATCTCTTTCTATCTTCATTTTTTCCAGTTTTTCGTTTTCTAACAAGGGTATAGTGGACACCTTTACGAGAGATTCCAAGCCTTTCTGCGATTTGACGTTCACTATATCCTTCCTCACGTAGAGTACAAATAGCGCTTCTCTGTTCGAGCGTGATTTGCTTGCGTTTTGCCATTTTCAGAGCAAAAAATAAGTTCAAAGGAGTCGTCGATATCTTTCGAATACGGACAATGTTAATATCACAACTTTCACGTGCCAATGCTCCAGTTGGACTAAATAGGGTCTTAAAAAGTTAAAACCATCAAATATTATCAATAAAACCACACCGTTGCAACAATAAAGTAATCGACGGATTAACTCATAAAACACGTGTTTCGTCAAAACTAAGGAGTTAGTTAAAACTTCATGCATGTGGAATAACAATTCTTTTATTTTATGTAAACAATCGTAAAAGCTTGTAAAACGATAGTTTATTGCTAATTTTTGCTGCCTATAGTCGGTATTCATTTGTTTTGTTTGAAGACAGGTGTGCTTCCAAACTTTTGGACGGTAGTGTGTACGTGAAAATGCGACGAGTTTGTTTTTGTGCCTTATACATTGAACAGAGAGAATCTTATAGATTGAATAGAGAATCTTCTTGCAATTTCCACGAATTTGAGGAAATACTGGAATTATGGATTAAATGTTTGCTTGTAACAGTAACACGGACAGCTAGAGATGTATCATTTAACTTGTAATGTGTTGTATGTGTTAGCTTTCTCCCTGTGTGACGCAGGGCTCTGGTTGTGAAATACATTTAGTGCGCTGTATATAATCTGTGGTGCGTCATAATCAAATATAAAATAGTCAAATTAATAAGGGCATTTCGGTATAGGTACCCCGCTACACTTTATATTATTTTCTACTTATATTATAGTAATTTAACGATGCTTCCATTTTACAAGCTCAGCCTGAGGTGAGGTCGTGGTTTGCGCAGTTGGTCAAGGCAACATATCATTTTTGTAAAGATTTATTGTCTCAATTAAACAGCAACTAAATTTTATGCATCATTTTAATTGACTGTTTATCTAACACAAGAGCATACATGGGATAGCTTAGTCAAAATAGATTCCTGTTATATTTTTTTAGTAAGGAATTTAGGAATGAATTGATGATGCAGCTTAGCCACACCCGTCAGTCGCGAGCTAAAACGTGTAACTTTAAAGTTTAGTCAAACTGACATCCCGCAGGGACTTACTAATAACTCATTGTAAAAGTATATTAACATTTACGTTATTTAGATTATGTAAATATCACTTTAATTACATTTAATTTATTATTATTACACTTTTGTATTGTTACTACGTATTATTCCGTTTTTTTACGTAAGGTGTGAGGTGATACAACGTGTGCTCTAAGCACTGGTCGTGGTTTATATTATCTCAATTCGCAGAGCGAAAGAGATAGAAATAAAGAGCTCGTGTATCTTCGTCTTACTCGAACTGCGAACGCTAAACGTCATGAACTGGTTTCAATTAGAAGGTGTTTTGAGAACACAGGATCGCTCAGGAGTTGATGAATTCTCTAATGATGAAATTTGAGACAGCATCCAATTGAAAACAGTCTGTATTCAGAAGGCACGTGTTACCAAAATTGTGCGTTTCTTACGCGTTATCACATTTTATTGGTGAACTTTATTTTAATGATCTTTTCGTTTCACAAATATTATTTCTATATATTTTTTTGTTTGGTATTTGCCTAAAATATTTAGACGAGTAGTGCAATCGCATTTGTTGTTAACTTATTGTTATTTATCATTTGATGAGGGAAAACGGGAAAGTCACCTGCGACGATCGTGTGTAATCAACATTGTTTTCAAAGATACAAAGCAATAATATGATCAATAATACCAGTTATAATTATTTATTTTTATCAAAATAGTCCTCTTTGACGATAATGATTATACATGGTCAGTGCGCATTACGTTGGAAAAGTCGAAAATTAATGAGGTTAAAACCTCTGATACGGTCTATGGGCCGGGCTATGGTCTTTTCGTAATGTTATATAACAATTGGTTTGCAAATGTACTGTAGGTATATTTTTCTATATGTTGATATAAATTCTGTCATGAATCACACCAGCTGTGTTCATAAAAGACTCTGAGCGACAATGAAGCGTGAGGCTCGACGACTTAATTTCGAAGCACTTTTATTAAGGTACTTACTGACGCTAGTTTTTATCATATTGCAACTTTTTATAATATGACTTTTTACGGTTTTACTCGAGCACATTTTACCCATTGCAGTATCAAAACTCTTTATTATAAGTTGACCGGTCAGCGAAGTTGGGAGTCGAACCGGCGCTGCACAAGTAAGCATGTCTTTCCCTGAAAATTTTAAACGTACTTCCTCATACATTTGTAAATTTATATTTGCACATTATTATGTCCGTGCGCATGTGTGCGTACAAGTATGGCATGCTTGCACACACGTGCTTGAAAACGTTGATTCATTGAGTTTGTGAAGATTATCTGTCGTCATTTCATATTCAACGGAGCGTGACGACGATATCATTAGTTATGGAAGGGTTGAACAATATTTGATAAGATATAACGGGTGCGTCATTTTAAGTCGTCGTGTCTAACAAAACTCTGAGTTAAAAACGATGTATGATATATATTTTACACATAAAACAATGATCTCGTATTTTATAAACACAATGTAAAACAATTTGATGTTTTTTTTGTTTATGTTGTATTTAAATCGTTTATATAGCGCAAGTTGGTGCTCGCAATCATCCCACAGTTCGATTTGAAGTCAACAGAACATGCTATAGCTTTAATTTAACACTACTTTTTGAGTTCTCAAGTTCATTACAGATGTAAGTGTTGTGGAAATGTAAAACTGCCATACGATTATCATAAAAAGATATCGAGTTTTCGTGTTCAAGCTGCTGACTTGCGCTAACCAACATGCAGGGTATTCGACTTTTTGCATTACGAACATTGTGATATTTAAGTAAACAGCATTGTTCTACAATCCCAATTCAATAACCTCTACCTCGGCTCAACCGTCGAGTCAAAAGCACAGACTGCTAAGAAGCTGGGCATCCTAAACAAGGTGAGGCGAGACTTCACACTTGGACAGCTTTTAAGTGTGTACTAAGCACAGGTCCGTTCCTGTGTAGAGTATTGCAGCCACTTATGAGATGACTCTGCAAAATACCACCTTGCTGCACTTGACTCGATGGAACGCAGAGCAAAAAAGCTTATAGGCGACGAGACGTTGGTGGCTAGGCCTCACAGCCTGGCTCATCGGCGTAATGTTGCTTGCCTGTCGGTCTTCTACAGACTGTACTTCGGAGTGTCCAGGAGCTCCACGACCTGATCCCACCATCGCCCTTTTATTACCGGACTACCAGACGTACTGCAGGTTACCATCCGCGCTTGGTTGGTATCCCGACCGTACTAAGCGCTTCTCCTCCACACTCATTATGCGCACAGCCTAAGTGTGGAACTCTCTGCCAGCGTCTGTGTTCCCTTCCACATATAACCCGTCTGCCTTCAAAACAAGATGCATCTTGAACAGGTATCTTCTGGGCGCACTCGTTCCATCATAGATATCATCCATCGCTATCCATCAGGCGTGATCGAGGTCATGAGCAGGCCCATTCAGTGATAAAAATAAAATTAAAAAAACTGTGCCGATAGTAAATCTGATAGATTTGGTAACTGGTTTTTGAATACCGGTAAAAAGATTTGATCATAATGACCTTACTTAAACCAAGATAGAACGAAGTGGAGTTTAACTTTCGTCTCACACTGGAGCCATACTCATAAATTGGCAGTACAGCTTGGCTTGTATTCCCAGTTCATTCTAAACACCTTACAAATAAGGTTGCATTCTGCAATTCAGTGTAATATAACTTTGGGAAAGTGCAAGAGAGTCGCATACCGCGCATTGTCTGTGTAAAAACGACGTAAATAGCTGTAATCTTGCTCGTAACTCAGTTATTAGAAGAAATTGGTTATTTATTTTATTCGAATAAGTTGTTAGTTTACTTGTACATAATATTAGGTAATTTTGTATTGATCGTAAAATGTGGGTGGTACACCAAATTCAGTTCGGCGGGGTCACTGGACTGAACAGTTTGTGTCTGCAATAAATTATATTAAGAACTTATACATGGACTCGTTTTTATTTTAAACCTGTGAACTAGAATAATATGGTTCTCGGAAGGTTCCAAACAACTACGAACAACTTAACAATCCTATCCAATCGAAACTCCAGTTACTACTAGAAGAATCGATCTGTGGCAAATATTATTGTAGTAGAGCCATTTGTTTGACAAGCCGCGATAAGTAGGCAGTTTATTGATGTAACATCTGATTTATTGTCTCATAATAAACAATGCCTTGCTGTTTCCCTTTTCCTAATGCGTCTTTAGAAGACGCAAGTGATATCGTATTCTAAACAATAGTTGGGTACATACGGAATGTCATAACTTGTGAGGCGGACAGGGTCGTCATCTGTACCAGTCGAATCGACGTGTATTTACATTAGGCAGAGGTGTACCTATAGTAGACCCACATTTCGCCAGTTATGTTCAAGTCCCATGTAATAGGGGGCGAGCCTATTTACAAATGTTGTAAAAGTAGACTATATTCCTAAAGTTTTAACAAGTAATAAGTCGAGTGTGCGAGTTAAAGTTATCACAGAATGTAAAATCAATGTCAAAAATAATAAATTATACAGTTATTTTAGGTCTTTATCTATGAAATTGGAGATTAGTACGAACATTTTAAAATATAAAAAATTTGGTATTTTTTTTTTCAGCTAATCAAAGTACTGGCCCAAATTATCTATACAATTTTGCCATTTTGATGGCAGTTTGTTTATCTCTTTACTGTAGAAGTTTGCCGGACGGGAGGCGATGAAGTCAACGAAAGCGTTTTGTACTGCCACTCGGGTGTTGAATTTTTTCCCACTTAAAAAATTGTCTAAATTTTGAAAAAAGTAGAAATCTGTTGGGGCAAGGTCCGGTGAGTACGATGGGTGACGGAGAGCTTCCAGCTGTAACTCTTGTAGCTTTGCGATGGTCTGTCGTGAAGTGTGATCTCGCGCGTTGTTGTGGAGAAGCGATGGGGAAGAGCGATTGACCAGTATTGGTTGTTGAATTGCGAGCTTCTCCATCATTGTTTGCAATTCTAGTCAATAGACATCTGCCGTCACTGTTGTGCCATTCGGTAAGAAGCTGTGATGAACAAGTGGTCCACCAGACAGTCACCATCATCTTCCTATCAGTAATCTTTTTTTTTAGCGCACTGATTAGGTGCTGTACCCGGGTCCACCCGCTGAGACGAACGCTAACGGTTGTCGTACAGAATCCAGTTTTCATCGCAAGTAACAATTCGATTTAGAATTCCGTCGTTTCTACGCCGATTCAGTAGTGCTATGCATGCTTCGACGCGTAAGTCTCGCTGTTGGGTCGCTTTAATCTTTCCGATTTGACGCAAGTGCTTCAGTGTTGCTTTGACACTAACTCCAAGGCCCGCAGCAAGCTCAGCCGTAGATTGAGTTGGATCCGCTTCCACTATCGCCTAAATTTCCAGATTTAAAACGATTGGACCAATAATGGACCGTGTTTATGCAAGCAGTGTTAGGCCCGTACACGTCGTTAACGTTTCGTGTTGTTTGCGCAGCGGTATTTCCACGTAGGAACTCATATTCGAAAATTGTACGAATTTTCAGTTTATCCATGGCGCCAAAAACTACCACAATTTCACAAAAACAAAAAACTATCTAAAAACAAATGACTGAATTTGAAATTAAATAATGGGTAATGGGAGACACTTGTTACCTGTCTGGCTCATGTGCCCTTCCCAGAAATAAATCCTGGGTCCACCCTTGTCTGCAGTACCTAAGCTAATGTTCACCGAAATGCGCTGTAAACACATTTTCCGTTTTCTGGGAACTCAATTCATGGATTTTCACAACGTTATCAATAATTCTCTAGAGGTCGTCCCTGATATTATTATATCGGATCATTGCTGCTGATATATAAACAATTAAACGTAAATATTACTTATAGTTATTTTCCATTAAGAGTTTAATTTTTAGCTTGTCATGCAACAATAGTGGAGGTTTGCGTCAATGAGCTTTATGTAACGTGGTGCGGCTGCGAGCGGGGAGCGGACAGAAATTGTGGAATACCTAAAATATTAAAGAAGACACAATGTTTCCTTATCTTTGTGAAGACTCGAGCATAAAGGCTCCTGCAAACAGGCGCGACACACGACGCGACACAAAGGCACCGCGAGTCGCGTGAAGAGCGGTGACTGTATCGCGCCTGTTTGCAGGAGCCTTGCTGTGGTGAAAATATTAGCTAGACTACAGTCCATTCACAGTTGTTTCACCTCTGACTTTGCATTATTAGTAAAATCACATTGATCTTTATTTTCGTTTAAATAAGGTTGCTGTTGGGTTGCCGCCGTCAGAGGTAAAATTAATAACTGTGAAATGAATACTAGCTCGTGCTTTGACTGTTAACATATGTACAGACATGCTCAGTTCCCGCCTCTATCTTGCACTTGTAGTTTGACAGTCGTGCGACAGTGACAGGAATAACGCTTAGCCAAAACGTGCTAAGTAACATTTTACAGATCTCGTCCTGAAGGCCCCGACTGTGCCGGGCGGGCTTGAGTAGCCATCTATACCGTTACTCCTGGAGGCTCTATTAATTCCTACACCCTATCCAACTCCAACTCTAAAATACTATATAAAGCCTTTAGAGTGGTCTTCATTGGATTCTGGAATAGAGTTACCTACTTTTCTAGCATTTCTTTTAACCTATTAGAAATGCTCGCGTGTGACCAATATCTCAACTAACAACAGCATCCTAATTGGTTATATGTACACACTAGGTATCAAACACAATCTGAATGATGTTGAAGCATATTGGTAATCATCTATCTGTACATATATATATATATATATAATTACTTGTCCTGACTGATTCATCAACGTAGAGCCTAAACCGCTGGGGTGGCTGGAGCTACAAACTTGAAATTTTGGTGGTTAATGCCTTTTATGTTGTAAGCATCCACTAAGGAAGGATTTTGGGACGCGCGGGTTATAAAGTACAGTGGAGCCGACACTTCAATTTTATTTAAGTATTTGTATAGACTTTAAACAGTACTACTGGCTAAAGTAGACTCATCTCATCATCATCTCTTCATCATATTTCATGGGGTACCATGAGGTACCCCATGAAAGATGATGAAGATAAGTCTACTTTAGCCAGTCTGATTTCTAGTAAGTACTATAATTATGTCTTTCGCCTCTTTTACTAAAAAGATGTAAATTTTTTCTTACGTACATGATGATTTCATAGATTAAATGTATTGACAGGGTACCGTCATGATGTTAATATCATTAAACAGTCCCTTAAAGAATCGCGCCTGCAGAGATTGTATAAGGGTTCCTGGTTGACTATGGAATGCTTACAACTGGCCAACTGCGTGTCGCACCACGCACAATGAAGGGTACCGTAGTTAGGATGAATTTATCCCAAGAACAAACTTAACTTTGTAGTCGAAAAACATGTTCTCCCATACATCGATATACGTCACGGTCAATATTCTAAAACTGTAATCGCAATTTTTTTTAAATGTGACAATACTACAAATGAACGATTTTCGTACTTTTTCCTTTACTTGTGCTGTGAGACCTTGCTTCTTGCCTTTCATGATTCTACAATAGGTCAACGGCCCTATAGGTTTTATTTATTTGCGAGTATGTAAATATATCGCACAAATGGCCGTATTTTTTATTGCGTTGACTTGGAAGCTTGATTTTGTTAGAGCTCCAAGGGACTGTAGACCTACGTAGTTGATATTAATTTCAACTTGATACCTCCAAGCGAACTAAACTTACCCTCACGAGAAGTTTAACTGTTTATCTGTTTGTCGAATCTGTATGTTCCAGCATACCGGATAGGTTCTATTCTTTTGCATAGATATTCCCTATAAGTCTGGTCAGTCTGTAAGCAAGGGGTTAATAAACTTTTAAGGATACGGAACTCTTAACAAATGCTTCATTCTGACTGCCTCATTGGTCTAGTGGTCGCAAGCGCTACTGCTGAGCATGAGGTCCTGGGTTTGAGTCCCACGTCGGGTAAAGTGTTATTGGGATTTTCCATTAGGAATTTCTTAGTAGCAGCCCGGAGTCTGGATTTGTACCCGGTTGATGGCAATAGGCTCGCTCGCCTTATATTACATGGACTTAGATATAACTGGTGAACTGTGTTTATACCTACTATAGGTACACCTTTACCTAACCATTCAGGGATTACAGGCGTGATGTTGTGTGTATGTACCTCCACGCGTTCCTGAGAAAAAGGGTCTTGACAGACAGACAGACAGACGGACGGAAAACGAAGTGATACCTACTATAAGTGTTCCGTTTTTTCCACTTGAGGTACCTACGGAACCCTCCCCGAGTGGTCCGCGGTGGGCGCTGAAGCAGCTGGACCGGGAGCTCCTCCTGGAAGCTTCGATCGTACAGGACTGGGTGTCACCGCCGGACAGGCCTGCTGACATCAATGACGAGGCGGAGTGATTCCGGAAGGCCATGTCCGAAATATGTGACGTGGCAATGCCCCTGGTCCAGCCCGGACGCGCCTGGTGCCAGTTGTGCTGGTGGTCACCGGAGCTGACGGCTCTGCGCGTGGCGTACGTCGCTGCGCGACGCTGGTACACCAGGCGCCGCAGGCTCCGTATCCGCCCTCCTGATACGGAAGTCATTCAGGCGGAGCTGTACGAGGGGTACAGAGCGGCGAAGACCGCCCTCCGAGCGGAGATCCTGCAGGCCGTGGCAGTGGAGGACGTGGTGAGCGCTCTGTTCCCTTCGCGAGGGGAACATACTGCCCCGCCCATAGCTCCGCCTCCTGCGCTGCCCGATGCGGACCACACAGCCGACGATGACGACGATGCTCCGGAGGTGACCGAGGTAGAGCTGAGAGTGGTGGTACGTAGGCTGAACGCCAGAAATACCGCCCCAGGACCCGACGGCTTACCTGGAAAAGCCTTGGTTCTGACCTTGGAGGCTCTTGGGCCTTGACTAAGGGGGCTCCTAAGCGTACGCTTGGAGAGGGCCCGATTCTCACTTCGTTGGAAGACGGAGAAACTGGTCCTCATTAAGAAGCCGAGGCGCCCTACGGACTCTCCGTCCGCTTACCGGCCCATCGTGCCGTCGACGAGGTAGGCAAGCTCTTTGAAAGAGTCATTACAGACCGCCTTGTCGGGCGGCTGCTGCGGGTGGGGCTGGATTTGGCGGAGAGCCACTTTGGTTTCCGCAGGGGATGCTCTACGGTGGACGCCATCACGCGCGTGTGAGCCGTCACGACGGAGGATGCTGTGGCTCGGGTTGGGGTCGTCTTGGCGGTGTCTCTAGACATCGACAATGCCTTCAACAACCTGTCTTGGAGTTACATCAGGGAGGCACTCCGGTATCATCGGTTGCCGACCTACCTCTGTCGTGTGGTCGAGGCCTATTTGACGGACAGGGCCGTCATCTACCCCGGTCACCGGGGAGAGTGGAACTGGCGAGAGATGTCGTGTGGTGTCACACAGGGATTGGTCCTGGGGCCGCAACTGTGGGATATCGGGTACGACTAGGTGCTCCGCGCCGATCTCCCTAGCGGCATCAGCGTGGTTTGCTACGTTGACGACATGCTGGTTGGCGTCGGGGAGCCCGCATCAGGCGGCGGCCGAACTAGCGACACGCGGGATTGCGACAATCGTTGAGAGGATCCGGCAATTGGGACTCGAGGTGGCCTTGCACAAGTCCGAGGCCATGTGTTTTCATTGTTCTCAGAACGCGCCACCGTCGAGTTCGCAAATAACGGTAGGAGGGGTTTACATTGGCGTCGAGTTGACGATGAAGTACCTGGGACTCGTCCTCGACAGCCGGTGGAACTTCGTGGAGCATTTCCGACGTTTGGCTCCCAGACTGGAGCGGGCCGGGGCTGCCTTGAGGCGGCTCCTGTCCAATCTAGGGGATCTAAACGTCTCCTACCGGAGGCTCTACGCGTGGGTCGTGCGGTCTATGGCCCTTTACGGGGCTCCGGTGTGGGAGCGTTCATTGAGGCGGCGACCGGCCCGCTGGTTGAACGCGTCCCAAAGGGTCATGGCCATCCGGCTAGTCAGGGGATACCGCACGGTGTTCGGTAAGGCGGCGAGCCTCCTTGCCGGATTGCCGCCATGGGATCTGGAGGCAAAAGTCCTCGCGCAGATGTGGGAGTGGTGCAAGGAGGCAGTAACTCCGTTGCCGCGAGAAATCGCGGCACAGCGGACAGAGCTTCGGCGGAATCTCATGGCGTCATGGGGAGTGCGATTGTCGCAACCCAATGCTGGGCACGCCACAATTGCGGCCATAAGTCCCCTCTTTGAGGAGTGGCTGCAGAGGCGCCACGGCGTCCTCACCTTCCGCCTAACGCAGGTCCTCACCGGACACGGGTCCTTCGGGAGGTACCTGTTCCGGATAAGGCGGGAGGAAACGCCCGGGTGTCACCACAGTGTGGATCGCCCGGAGGACGCGGTGGAGCATACGACGGAGGTCTGCCCGGCTTGGGCGGAGCACCGCCGTGTCCTCGCGGAAGCGATCGGCGGCGGCGATCTCTCACGTCCGGCCCTGGTTCAGGCCATGGCACGGAGCGAGAGTACATGGGATGCCATCACCTTCTTCTGCGAAGCAGTAATGCTCGCGAAGGAGGAGGCAGAACGCGTGAGGGAGAGGCAATCTTTGCGCTTTCACGCCCCTAGTCGCCGCAGGAGACGCCCTGGGCGTCGAGAATTGATAGCCGATTCCCGGCCACCGTAGGCGCGGGCTTACGGTAAGGACCAGGCCCGGGTGGACGACGCGTTGTGTTCCACGTGCGCCTCAAAGAGATGTCAGCACTGACGGGGTCCGCTAGGGCCGATGCCAGCTAGGGTCGCGGGATGTTCGAAAGAGTTACCGTGGCCCCGACACAGGCAACTGAAGGAACACGGGTGGGTTTTAGTCAGTAAAAGTCTGACACGCCCTCCCGCTCTGGGAGGAGCGGGAGGGCGTGTCATTAGTCATTGTCAGAAGTCACTTGATGATTTCCCATCCAAAATAAAATGGACGGAACCCTAAAAACAAGCTGGAGACGTTAGTTCCGATTTTTGGCACGCACCAAACGATCCTGAAGGAACAGTTGTAGGTACATTTAGGTTTATGGGGCATCTGTTTGGTCCAAATAGCCTGTCAGGCATCCGACGCTGCTGGACTAAGATCAACAGCCTACAGCAGATAATGGCGTCGGGGAGGCAACCGCCTCGTCGCCTAACACGCCGAAACCCCGCGTGCATCCTTTTTGGCAGGCGGGAATTTGGGGTCACGGGCGTTCAGAGTGGGGACTCTGTCCACTCACTGAGTGACCTCAGGGAAGGCGGCGCACAGTGGTCACGTGCTGCTTTGCACATTTGCACAGTTAGGTTTCGGGGAGACCCCTTTAGAGTCTCCCCAGAGATATGCCCTAACATGCGTTGCACAGAGGGGGTTTCGGATCGGTCTTTTGAGAGGTAATGGAGCCCCTTCCAAGTGCAGATGGTGACCACCGGGGTGGTTTTTGTGAGGTAAAAATCCCCCACACAACCCGGTCTTGTCCCCAAAGCCCGGGCGCCTTTTGAAGGTTTCTCATGGAAACAAAAAAAAAAGTTACATTTAGGTAGAAATTCGTTTGGAGTTCAAATTCAAAATATTTTATTTCACTTATGCCTACATGGGCATTTATGAAACGTCAGAAGCTAGGTGTACGGTTCCTATTGGTTGTTTCCGATAGAGAAGAACCGGCAAGAAACTCCACGGTTACTTTTTTTTAAAATAATAGGCTTTTACAATGTTTTCAAATTACAGTGCTTGTTATTAAGTATGGGAGGACAGTGTAGGCCTGTCATCAAGTACCAGTACTTAACAAAATAGAAAATGGTCTACAAATCTACAGTCTATTAAGCCTACAACGTTCTCACATTCAAATATAAAAGAATACTAAATATAAAAGAATCTATTTAAACGACAAGACTATATAATGTAAAATAATGAAAAGATTATATCATGGAAACATATAAAAAAGCAGTGCGTCTGGGGTGAATAGTCACTCCAGACGAATTTGTATGTCCATGAAACTGTTTAAAAATAAACACAAGATAAATAATAATTGTACAGGCGTGTTGTTATTAAAGTACTATTAATACTATCTACTATAAACGTAACCGAGCGGCCTTTATAATACTGTTTCTGTTTGTTTCTTCTATATAAATAAAATTGCATTACCAAGAACAGCTATCATGGACTTACTAAAGTCTAAAAACTATCTAGAACTAAAGAAATGCTCCCAAAATTATCTTGTAGCATTCTAGACAGCTTACTTGAGAAAGAAGATAAGAAAAAGACACTACCTGTCTTAACTCTAGTTATACGCGTTTTCTCAAGTCAATCTTGTGAGCAAAAAAAAAGTCGAATAAAGTTGTGCCCACTTTTACTATAAGTAGTGTATCTGTCGTGGCCAGATCTTAGAATTGATCATTTCATGAAGTGTTCGACCATTTCATGAAATGGTTGCATTTCATGAAATAGAACATCGGCCGCTGGTCACATCATGATGTGGTCTGGCTAGATCATTGAATAGGTGCTCAAAGTTTGACGACATGAATAGTTAAACGCACGACTACTTCGCGTGATGTAGCCAAACATTAGTGATTATATCGTTAAATAGTTTGATTATCCACTGGTAGAGGCGTTGATGTCGCTTTGTTTTTGTTGTGCATCTATTCCTACTCGAATAATTCCTAAATAACTGCGACCAACTTGGGGGTAGCGCTCGCCGGCCGCTACAGCGGCACCACTCGCTTCGCTCGTTCGGCTCGCGAGCGGTTGGTCACAGTTTTAACCTAACCTAATCCATTTGGTCGGGGTGCCACTAGCGGCGTGAAATGCAACTACTTTGCGATATGCCCAGTGGTCAGCTGGGAATATCGATAAATAGGTTGCTTTCGTCACGATATGGCCAAACGTCGGCTGACATAGGTATCATTACACGTTGACGTTTAAACGATATGGTCAAATTTAGCTGGAACACTTCATGAAATGATCAATTCTAAGATCTGGCCACGACATATCTATTAGCATTCTTGAAGATATCTTGAAGGACACTTTACCTACTCTTGCCAGCTAAACGGTTAGTTTTGGATATGTGGCAAAATTCACGGCAGTAGTTTATATGTAGGTACAATGAAGTTAAAAGAAAAAAACTATCACAGCTAAGTAGGCTTTACAAGTCGAGGAATAGTCGGCCAACTTACATGTATTACTTACATTTGTAGTTGGAATGTGTGAGAGAACATATCGCACCTTCAGAACAGTAGTGACGTATCTCAAAAAATCATTTTTTTGGGAAAACGAAAACAAAGTTTTGAAACTGCAAACTGATGATGATTTAAACTTTGAACTGATTTAATTAATTAATTTTGTATGAAAACCTATCAATTATTTGATTTCTGTATTGAGTTAAGTTTATCTTTTGTGACATATGAGCAAAAAAAGACCGTAACTCGATTTCTTAGATTTTTGAGTTAAGTCACTACTATTCTGAAGGTGCGATATACTCAATACTCAATATCTTTATTGCTTTACCATAATGTGTACTTAGGTGGTAACTATAGTATATAATTGAGATCATTATGGACCCTGTAGGGCACATGTTTTTCAACTGCAATGTTCAGTTTGTTCTTGGGATAAATTCATCCCAACTACGGAACCCTTCAATGTGCGTGGTTCGACACACACTTGGCCAGTTTCTTAGGTATAGATTTGCCCCTTGGGACACTACTATCCACACTATCGACACGTACACACTTAGCGCCCCGCCTCGCGTACAGTGGGGCCACGACCTGATTAACGTAATTAAAACAATCGAATGGAATAAAAATGATAATTATTGTCACAATAAAATAAATAATCTCATATCGGGTAACTGACCTCTGAATAAGAACAAGCGTTTTAAAAGTAACGTCAATATAAACAGATAACCTTTAGATACAGACGAGTTCTGCGTTTCAATTATCTTAATTTAGCCATCTTTTTTATAATTATCGCCTGGTGCGTAAGTACCTACCTAACGTTAATTCATTACTTTGATATCAATGAGCACGCGGTTGAGTTTTTAATACTTTATTACGCTTTATTTTAATGTTGTAGGTAGCAATTAAAATTATTATCGAGTTATCATTCAGTAGGATGTGTACCTACTGTAGTTGTAAATTGATTATCTCATACCTTTACACCACATCGTAAACTGTTCAATACAGAACTCCAGTTGGCCAATGAAGTCAAGTACCTCGGGGTCATTCTAGACAGTAAGTTAAACTGGGGTAGCCATTTAGATAACAAATTAAACAGGGCTTGCATCACCTTCTGGCAGTGCAGGAGAATGATAGGTAAGAAGTGGGGCCTATCCCCCAAAATTATACTATGGCTATACACCGCTGTGATCCGCCCCATGATTACTTACGGGGCCATGGTCTGGTGGCCCCGAACCAAGTTAATTACAGCCTCCAACAAACTACATACAACGCATGCAAAGACTAGCCTGTATGGCGACTACGGGCTGCATGAGGACTATTTCGACTGCAGTAATCGAAGCCATGCTTTTTTTTTTTTTTTTGTGGATGGGAAATCATCAAATGACTTCTCCCGCTCTGGGCGGAGCGGGAGGGCGTGTCAGACTTTTACTGACTAAAACCCACCCGTGTTCCTTCTGTTGCCTGTGCCGGGGCCACGGTAACTCTTTCGAACATCCCGCAACCCTAGCTGGCATCGGCCCTAGCGGACCCCGTCAATAGTGCTGACATCTCTTTGAAGCGCGCGTGGAACACGACGACGCGCCGTCGACTCGGGCTTGGTCCTTACCGGACGGCGAGCTACCCATTGCTCGCCGTCCGCAAGCCCGCGCCTACGGTGGCCGGGAATCGGCTGCCAATTCCCGACGCCCAGGGCGTCTCCTGCGGCGACTAGGGGCGTGAGGGCGCAAAGCTTGCCTCTCCCTCACGCGTCCCGCCTCCTCCTTCACGAGCATTACTGCTTCGCAGAAGGAGGTAATGGCTGCCCATGTACTCTCGCTCCGTACCATGGCCTGAACCAGGGCCGGACGCGAGAGATCGCCGCCGCCGATCGCTTCCGCGAGGACACGGTGGTGCTCCGCCCAAGCCGGGCAGACCTCCACCGTATGCTCCACCGTATCCTCCCGCTTTATCCGGAACAGGTACCTCCCGAAGCACCCGTGTGCGGTGAGGATGTGCGTCAGGCGGAAGGTGAGGACGCCGTGGCGCCTCTCCAGCCACTCCTCAAAGAGGGGACTTATCGCCGCAATTGTGGCGTGCCCAGCACTGGGTTGCGACAATCGCACTCTCCATGCCGCCATGAGATCCTGCCGGAGCTCTGTCCGCCGTGCCGCGATTTCTCGCGGCAACGGAGTTACGCCCCGGTGTCCTGCCTCCTCGCGCCACTCCCACATGTGCGCGAGGACTTTTGCCCCCAGATTCCATGGCGGTAATCCGGCAAGGAGGTTCGCCGCTTCCCCGGAAACTGTGCGGTATCCCCGGGCTAACCGGATGGCCATGACCCTCTGGGACGCGTTCAACCAACGGAGCGGTCGCCACCTCACGGAACGCGCCCACACCGGAGCTCCGTAAAGGGCCATGGACCGCACGACCCCCCGCGTAGAGCCTCCGGCAGGAGGCGTTTGGACCCCCCAGATTGGGCAGGAGCCGCCCCAAGGCAGCCCCGGCCCGCTCCAGTCTGCAATCGAAGCCATGCTGGGACTACCACCGCTCCACCTGTTCATACAGCAGGAAGCGACGATGGCGGCGGTACGTCTAGATACACTAAATCTCTGGGGTAAGAGAGACACACCACACACTGCGCTGCTTGAGGGTCTCAGCAAAGAGTTCCCCATTACGAAAGCCATAAATGACCGGGTCCCCAAACAATTTATCTTCGATAAAAAATACAACATTCAACTCCACGAGGACCGCTGATGCGAAGGGTTGCGCCCCGCAGAGCTGCGCACGATGGATCCAAAACAGGTAGTGGAAGAGGTGCTTTTTTTTTTTTTTGTGGATGGGAAATCATCAAATGACTTCTCCCGCTCTGGGCGGAGCGGGAGGGCGTGTCAGACTTTTACTGACTAAAACCCACCCGTGTTCCTTCTGTTGCCTGTGCCGGGGTCACGGTAACTCTTTCGAACATCCCGCAACCCTAAGTGGAACAGGTGCTGGAATCTTCTCGGAGGACTTCAACATACACATAGCCACATCACTGGGCGCCCATAACACAGTGTTCCAGGCCGAATGCACGGGTATTTCTCTGGCCGCTGCAGCCATCATGGCCAGGGCAGTTAAGGATCACTCGATACGCATACTCTCAGACAGCATGGCTGTCCTGCAGGCGCTAAACAGTCACACAGTTGATTCTGGCCTAATATACGAGTGCCACCAGCGGCACAACCAGGTGGGTAGCCTCAATAATATAACCATCCAATGGATTAAAGGACACAGCGGTTCGCTAGGCAACGACGCTACCGACGAACTTGCCAGAAGGGGGTCGAGCATCGTGGATCGAAGTAATGTTTATGGTGAAATAAATCCATTTAAAATTTAAAACATTTCATGTGTTTAAATAAAAAAAATATGTCAGAATAATACAAATTGCTTACAAGTTTCTCGACATCTATTTTACATCTAGTTATAATAAACAATTGTAGCGGTTTGTTAACTTTATGTTAAATAAATATTTTTTATTTTTGTTATCACGCATTTTTTTATTCTAAAGCCTTTATTACAATAACAACATTAATAAAAAACTCAGCAATTTGTTTGAATATTATTATTGCTAACAAAAATAAAAAAATAAAATATTTGAGATAGGTTTGCTCTTGACTCTAGTCTAGGTCAGAGATGATAGAGACAAAGTCGACGATGGAGCGAGCTTACCCAGAAGAAGCCTGTTCACTCTCACTTTGAAGAGATCGGGGTTGTATACGTTCGGAAACAGACGCAGGCAGAGAGTTCCACTCCTTTGCTGTGCGCATCACAAATGATATTTGGAAACGCTTAGTGCGAATTGGTGGAATAGCAAATATGTAGGGATGGTAACCTGCAGTGCGTCTAGATGTCCGACTGTAGAAGGAGGCCGGCGGAATGAGGTCGTGGAGTTCTTGAGCACACGCACCGAAGTACAAACTGTAGAAGACCGACAAGCAGGCAACCTTGCGGCGATGAGCCAAGCTGTGAAGTTTGGCATCCACCAGTTTTACGTCGCCAATGAGCCTCTTAGCTTTGCATTCCACCGAGTAAAGCGCGCCAAGTTGGTATTTAGCTGAGCCATCCCAAAGGTAGCTACAAAACTTCATGCTGGATCGGACTTGCGCTTTGTAGAGGGTTAAAAGCTGTCAAGGCGTAAAGTATCGCTTCACCTTATTTAGGATGCCCAGTTTCTTGGCCGCAGTTTGGGCTTTGTACTCGATGGTGGCACCGAAGTTGAGACCTGATGTCAACTCTATGCCTAGGAGCTCGAGCCGATCAGTTACAGGAACAGATGTACCCCGAAAAGTAGGATTTTGGTCGAAACGACTCCTTTTAGCAGTAAAAAGACACGCCTGTGGTTTGGTTGCGTTAAAAGAGACCACCACCCCACTGGGAGACAAGGCTTAAGGTCAAATCTGTCCGCTGAACAAACTTCGGCCCCGCTGGTTTTTGCGCTGGACAAGTGTCGCTCTGATACCGTACTGTCATCTGCGTACCCAACAATACCTGGCTGAAGTAGGTCATTAATGTGCAGCAGGAAAAAACTTGCAGAGAGAACAGACCCCTGAGGAACTCCTGCATCATTAGCCATAAGGTTGGAAGAGCAGCCGTCAACGACTACTCTGATCGACCGGTCACTAAGGAAGTCCATTCAGCTGCAAAAATATTGGCAAAAAACCACGCTGCGCTTCATGAGATCGGAACTTAAGTCAGCTGCTTCCATCACAGTCCAACGCTTGACGTATACTGCTATTAGCACATGTTGCATTTGATTGAATATTAATAATGCCTAGTCTGGCCAAAATCACGCGCCTGATGCGTTTGACCGTGTCTAACAAAAGCGACGGAAATATATTTTTTGTTTCGTGTCGTGCGACGTGAGTACGTGACGATACGACAGTGTGTGAAGTGCAAAACTACGATCTCTGTGGTGTGTGTACCGTGTTGTTTACACAGTATACGGACAGTACCGCGTGTTCACAACAATACGACTCGTAACGGGCTTATCCACTTTTGAACGCTTACTGTACGTTAGTCCAAGGTGTAGTCCATGCAGAACTCTCCACAGAAACAAGATAGCCACGTTGTCTTTCGGCTGTATTGATTTGGCCCTGGTTGAAGTCTTTGAGTAGAGATGGGTCACTACCCAGTAAAAACCCGAACTTTGGGTAAATACCCATTAATACCCATTTTTACCTTCCCAATTTTAATTTATAATTTCATATCTGTTTGCAGGGTTGCCATTTACACAAATACTTTGGACTATCTCACAATAAAATACAGTTTTATAAAAATATGTAAGTTTATCCTATCTAGATAAAAAGAAAAGTCCTGACTGACTGACTGACTCATCAACGCTCAGCCCAAACCCTTGGACCTAGAAAGCTGAAATTTTGCACAGAGGTTCCCTTTATAATGTAGCCAAGGAATAAGGAAGGATTTTTCGTTTTAATACATACCGTAACACGGTATTTTTTACTATTAAATAATTTCAAATAACTGTCAGTCAATGTCTAAATTTTTACCCGGTATTTTTAAAATATGTATACCCGGTAAAAATGGCTATTTTATAGCTTTTACCTATTTTACCCTTTCCTTCCCATTTTTACTTACCCATTTTTTACCCACCCGCCCATCTCTAGCCTTGAGTGATTTTGGAGCCAGAAGATGGCCACTGGAACTCCTCAACTAAATAAGTTAGTCCTAAAGTGTTTGGGCTCGTTAGTTTTGTCTTGACAAAAACTATAGCCCAAGGTGTAGTCTAGGGTCTGATGATAGTGCCGGAATGTGGCCACAGGAACACCTCAACTTTACAAGGTAGCCCTGTTGAGGACTCGTTGGATGTGTCTTGACAAGTACCTAACAAGTGAAGGTGATAGAACAGAAAATATTTTATCACATTCTAATGTTAAAAGTACAAAATAAAATATAAGTAAAAATCTTTTTAAAAACGAGCTTTTATGAACTAAAAAATACTAAATAAAAATAAAAACTCGTTTTTAAAAATATTTTTAATTAGTTTATATTTTATTTATATTGTATCTCGGAGGCGAGTAGACGGCCGCTACGGTGATTGAATACAGTTGAGATTCTCGACGCCATCTACTACAACAGGCGGAGGTGGCGGAGTCTTTGTGATGTTCACTTTCTCGGATTGAACAATTTCTAGGTGTTCACTGTTAGCAGTGTGAGTGGGCGATGTTTTTAATTTTCGTTTTTTCTGCTCTTGCCTGATCCAATGACTTTCCCTGGCTAACTCCTCCTCGTCCGTACAGTATTCAGGATACTGTGTTGGACTTTTTATTAGCTCAGCTGGCTTACTGGTTGCAGGTGTACTTTGTTATGCTCTATGTTATAAATACCTCACTTGGTGTTGGAGGCTTTCTATTTGTTTTTTCATATCGGAAATAACATTACGCAGTTGTTCATTACCTGCTCTTTCTGCGATGTAGTATTTGTACAGTAATTGTTCATTTTCGATTTTCACCTGAATTATGGTGGTATCAGTCATGTTAGTGGGGAGTTAATAAATAATAATAGGAATGAAGGTCAATTCTTACGTAATTGTGTGTGACATCGCGGCGAAGGCGGTCCGGCTGGCGCGGTTGGTTTGCTGCATCTGCACTTTGCACTTAAATAGAGCCCGCGATCGACGCGACTAATCTTAACGAATATCAAAACATATCTGTCATCTTATCATATCATCAGATTATACAAATTCCTCCTATTTATGAAGAAAATGGAAAATGTGCAGTGACGGACGAGCAAAAAGCCCTGAGGTTCGCTGAGCATTTAGAACAAATATCCCAACCAAATGAAGCCCAGACTCACAATGCGAGGATAATTCATGGTATACAAATTAATTCAGATATAAAGTTGGTTACCCCAAAAGAAGTATCTACAGAAAAATTAAACTAGAAGAAATTAAGTAAGTGTAATTTTAATCGAAGAAAATTCTCTGGTTACGACTTAATTACAGAAGAAGTTTTACAAAATCTCCCACGCATAGCCATAGCCACACAAAGCCCTAATGAAACAACATCTTACAGACCAAACTCACTGTTGCCTTTTGTAGCGAAAATTAAAAAAGAAAAACACTTTTCACCACTTTAAAATATACGTATAATTTTGTTTTTTTATTAAATAAAATAAAAAAATACACAGATTAACTTTAATAAAAAAAGTAAAAAGCAATAACTCAATTATGTATAAAAAAGTTGCTAGGTTATTTTAATAATATTATCACGAGAAAATTTAGGTCTTTCAGGGTAAAAACACAAATTTCGTTAACGACCTATCTAATCGATTGCAATCGCTTATTTAGAGTTCACTTCCGTGATTTACGGTATAGGAAATAGAAATTAGATAACTAAGCTAAGTCGTGTTTGACACGGTCGTAAATTAAGATGAAATTGTCTTTGAATAATAAGTTTGCAGTGAAGGTGTATCTAACTACATCGCTTAGCTAGAGTATAGAAAAAGGTATCCTCGTCTTGAAAACTCGCAAGTTGAAGTCTGCCGTTGAAATTACGTCCACAAGAGGTGACGCTGTAGGTTGACCCAAATGGTTCGAGTTAGCCCACAGCCTCAAGAGGAGTTATTAGGACCCAAACTTGGAGGCCGAAAGACGACCTGTTCTACCTTTTTTTTGTTTTTTTTTTTGGTGACGGGGTGGAAATCCTCATGGATGTCCTCTGCCCTGGGGTGGGCAGAGGGGTCTGTCAGACTCTTACTGACTAAAACCACCCCGGTGTTCCCTCGCACACTTGCACCGGGGGCTACGGGGGCACTTAAGCACTCTTCAACGCAGCCCCCGACTGGTGCTAGCCCACGTCTGCGGGCTCCGTCTTGTCGAGCGAGGGGAGTGAGGTGTTTGACTCCCCCCGCGACGTCTAAGAGGGGCGCGCGTGGAACACTACGCGCCACCACCTCGGGTCCTGTGGAGTGAGGGGAGGCAGACGTCCCCGAGTCCGCCGCCCTTGGACCCATTTAGGGGGGCCGGAAGAGGGCATTGTCAGCCCTCTGCCGACGCCCGATGCGCCTGCTGCGGGCCGGGAGAGCACTTGAAATCTCCCTCTCCCTTTCCGCTGCCTCCTTCTGGGACATGACCTCTCGCAGAAGGAGATCACCGCGTCCCACGACGCTGCGCCACCGACCATAGAACGAATCACAGCCGGCAGCGACAGGTCGCTTCCCACTTCCGAAACGAGGGCACGGCGCGGCTCCTCCCAAGCTGCACACTCTGCAAGCGTATGCCACGCCATGTCCTCCAGACAATGGACGCAGTGATGACACCGAGCGTCCGGCTCCCTGCCTATGCGACACAGGTACTTCCCGAAGCAGCCGTGCCCCGAGAGCACCTGCTTCGCCCTAAATGACAGGGAGCCGTGCCTCCTCACGAGCCAGTCGTCGAGTACTGGCCGGACCACCTCGATGGTGACGAGGCCGGCGGTAGGGCGCAAAAGCCTGTCCCGCCATTCCACCACCAAGACCTGGCGGAGTTCGGACCGGAGCAGCGTGATCTGCCGCTGCACCAGTACTACGCCCCGCGTCCGCGCCTCCTCACGCCACCGATGCAGTGACGCGAGGGCTCTCGCTTCCAGGTCCCACGGCGGGGTTCCGGCTAGTGCACAAGCCGCCTCGTAAGAGATCGTGCGATACCCTCTGATGACTCTGACGGCCATCGTCCTCTGCGGTACTCGCAACACTGCGATACTGCAGGCCGTCAGGTCAGCCGCCCACACCAGGGCCCCATACAGGGCCATGGATCGCACGATCCCCACGTACAACCGCCTGCAGGCGGTACTTGGGCCCCCCAAATTGGGAAGCAGCGTTGACAGCGCGCCCGCCGCGCCCATCAACTTGGGCGCCAACCGCCGAAAGTGGGAGCCGAAGTCCCAACGGCTCTCGAGCACCAATCCCAGGTACTTCATGGTTGACTCGACAGCGATCCGGGTCCCCCCGACCACGACATGTGATCCCGGCGGCGGCGCTCGTCGGGGGCCATGGAAAATGATAGCCTCCGACTTGTTGAGGGCCACCTCCAGGCCCAGGCGCCGGATGCGGTTCACCACCTGCGAGACCGCAGCCGTAGCCAGCAACGCTGCCTCCCTGTGTGAGCTCCCCCGAGCTGTGACCAGCGTGTCGTCCGCGTAATACGTCAGGTTCACCCCCGGCTGGAGCTCGCCCCTCAGAACCCAGTCGTACCCGATGTCCCACAGGAGTGGTCCTAGAACCGAACCCTGTGGAACACCGCACGACATCTCGCGCTGGCCTCTGCCGTCGCGTCCCCTGTAGGTGACACTCCTTTCTGCCAAATAAGCCCCGACCACGTGGCGGAGGTAGGGAGGCACCCGATGATAATGCAGCGCCTCCCTAATACGTGTACAACTCCAGGGCAGGGTGTTGAAGGCGTTGGATATGTCCAAGGATACCGCCAGCATCACCCCGCCCCGAGACACCGCTTCCTCCGCCAGGACTCTCACCCGCATAATTGCGTCTATGGTGGAGCGCCCATGCCGAAAACCGAACTGATTGTCGTCCAGGTCCGGCCCATCTCTGCACAAGTGGCTGACGAGGCGGTCCGCGATAATCCGCTCGAACAACTTGCCCACCTCGTCAAGCAGCACTATGGGCCGGTACGCAGACGGAGATTCCGCAGGGCGTCCCGTCTTCCTGAGCAGGACCAACGAACCTGTTCTACCTGATTTATCCTATGATAAATGAATTAGGGTTAGACCAGAGAGATCTGACTGAACTTTCGACAGAGAAAAAAGATTAAAAGATACGTACCAGGTTAGTAAAAAATAAAAACTAGATTTGTTCTCGTCCTAAAACATGGATGGATGGGATTCCAGCTTGCAATAGTCCACCCTATGACAAACAGTAACGGACATTAGAACAGGAAAAAATACCATAATTTCCCCACGGCAGCAACTAAAAGGATTACGTATAATAAGTAGAGGAAACGCGAGGCGGGAAGCAACCTTGCTTGTAATATTAATGAAATTCAACAACGAAGACAACTTTTTGGGAATCCAAGGCTGCTGTAAAATATATCAGACGTAAAATCACATTATTCGATCCATTTCAATACATTGTCTTTTGTAACTGACGCTAGCTCTAAGAAAAATGAAGGACTCATATGTCAGAAAAAGCAATTCAAATTTATTTGAAAAATGACTAAATAAAAAGTAAAAATATCGACCTGAACTAAGATAGAGAGAAAAAGGTTTGTCATAAGAAAACCAAAAAGTTTTAAAATGCAGAGTTACGCTGCACTGTGTTATCAAAACTATTTGAGATATTATTTCTAAAGAGATTGAAGCCTCTTATTGCAACTATAAATCTAATCCCTAATTACCAGTTCGGATTCAGACAACAAACAGGTCGAGTGTAGAGTGTTACGCTCGACCAAGTACACAGAATTACTCATATTATTGAAAAAACACTAGAGGAGAAGAAGGTGTGCTCCTAGGTTTTCCTTGATGTTACACAGGCTTTCGATAAAGTATGGCACGATGACCTCATTTATAAACTAAGAACAATGCTGTCTCAACAATTCTCAGACATCATAGAGTCCTATATATAAAACAGATTGTCGTCGTTGTCAAACCAAAATCTGCTATGTGCACTTTATTGAGATTTCTACTTTTTGACCTTTGCGTATAGTTCACTGCCCTATCTACCGTATAAAAAACCTACTAAGTGCATAGGAGTACTGTACGACGATCTACGACCTTTTTTTATTTGTAGTTCTTAAAATACACCTTCATATAAAATTTTACAGGAGAACTTTTGTTTCAATATTTCAAAAGTCTAATTTTTGCACATAGCAGATTTTGGTCTGACAACAACGTTGTTAAGGATAAGACAAAAAACCTTAGGCAGATAAAAGCTGGAGTACCACAAGGGAGTGTACTTGGTGGTCCTGTATCTTCTATACACCTGCGATATTCCTGAGCTAGAAAATAATTTCATTGCAACCCTTGCTGACGACACAGCTAGCTATCATGGCTGTTGGAAATAGTCACAAGGAAGCCTTAGAAAAGGTTCAAGAGTCCATAAATCGTGTCTATGAGTGGACTGCAACGTGGCGTATCAAACTTAATGAAAGCAAGTCTTTCCAGATTGACTTCACCAATAAAAAGCCACAATACTTCTCGTTATTCATAAATAATCAAGCAATACCATACGCGAATACTGCTAAGTATCTCGGCATGACCATAGATGCAAAACGAAAGAGAGAGAGAGAAGAAAGAGCATGTCAAAAAGAAAAGAGCCGAATTAGATAATAAATACAAAAAAAAAAAATGTATTGACTACTTGGTAGACAGTCACCATTGTCAATATCTCATAATTTGTTGTTATACAAACAAGTTTTAAAGCCTATATGGACCTATGGTATTCAGTTGTGGGGCTGTACCAGCCAAAGCTATCGTCAAATTATACAACGATTCCAAAACAATGTGCTCAGGAATTTAGTCAACGCGCTCTGGTACATTAGAAACAGCGAATTCCACCGGGACCTCAAGATGGATGTCGTAAAAATACAATCCTTACGATCCAAATCCTTGACGTCACTGAATTAGTGCGAACACTAAAAAGGGTTTAAACCTTGTGTTAGTTTAGTGCAGTGTGAGTGAACTCAAACTCTAGTGCAAGTGCTGACTAAAGAATACGTGAAATATGTAAGTGTCCTCCCCTTAACATAAAGTGAATAAGAAAGACATTATTAGACGATTTCTTAATTTTATAATTACTTAGCAGTTTAAGTTACATTTAAATTAAGTTAAGCAGTTTAAGTCATATTTAAATTAATTTAAGTTATATTTATTAGTGAATAGGCTAGATTGTAATGTGAATAATGCACCACTAACCGTGATACTTTTAAAAGGAAAAAAAAATGTTACGTGGCTTGCTTGTTGCGTGGCATGTACTTGTAATGCCTATCTTTAAAGGATTTTATGACTGATGTTATAATATTAATATTATTTAGGAAAATAAAAAGTGTTACTTATGTTTGACATGTCTCGGATTTAAAACTGAAAAAGGTTATTAGCTGATAGGATTCATACCTATTATTAATTAATAATTTAATTATATGATGTACAAATTATTTTGTGTAATTTACAGTAAAGTGATTTTGTTTTATTTTTCTGGCCTGGCAATTTGAAACCTCTTTTTATAGTTTTATTTTTATTCTTCTTTATTTTAAATATTTTGCATCTTTTGTTTTTACTTCTTTAAATGTCATCTCATGTATCTATGCACGAGGCAAAATAAATATTTTTTAATAATATATTTTCATTATTTGTTTGCGTTATTAACATTACGTTAACACAAAGTTATTTTCATTCATAAAACTCCTCTGAAAACTTTACTGGTGTTAACTGACCAAATCGCTGTCACCTACGATAGGTTTACTCGGATGGGTTGAGTAAGTACGTAGCTAGCTTACGTAATGTAAGCAAAAACAGAACAGAGATAAAACGATGATAAAACATTAACAACATCATTACATGAACGTAAACCGCATATTGTTGTATGAGAAAATTCCCAAACTGCCCTATCTGACGCTAACGCGACAATGTAACTGCGCACTGAGTTATCTACTGCCACCTAAGATGACAATACAGAAGGCCCGCTTCGGAAGAACGCTCAATGCAGACTTGAATGCTTCGAAATCAAGCCCACATTTTTTTAAAAAGAAGTGCTGCGCTCCGAGGGCAGCCTTCCCGCTACCTTGATGGGTATAGCTAATATAAAAATTTTACCGGCACTAGAGAAAAATAATGCTACGTTGCCACGAATGTACGGTGGGAGAAACGAACATCTTACGCCGTAACCGTAAGGACTTTTCTTACTTGCAGCGCTCGGCTGCTATAGTAACGCTTGCTAACAGATGTGGTCATCGTGTGCATGGGATTTTGTTTTCAAATTGGTCAGATGTAAGTTTCCTCGATAGTACCTAGTGGATTATAGTGGTTATACGTTATATGTATTTTGCGTTGCAGATTGCACACACGACTCTGTTATTCTGGAGTCTAATGCAGCGTCTGCAGTTGTGTGTGTATACAAGGTGGAGACGGCAATACAACAATAAATTAAACTGCTTCTATGTTATATCGTTCCCAATCTGCATACGAAAATTCAGTCAAATATATCCAATAGTTTAGTCACTATAGCTAGTCAAAGATTGACAAAACCCATAGTCGGCCCGTCACTACTATTTATTTTGTTTGAAAAAATCACTTTTTTAATTTCGATGTTAGAATTTATTTGATAGTTCCAAAATACTCATAAATATGCATTAGTATTGCCAGGGTTTTCATTTATTGTCGTCTTGTTGTCTCCACATTGTATAGGTGTCGCATTGTCACAGATGTCGCATTATAAGGAACAAAATTCTCAAGGTCTTCAACGGGTTTGCGGGTTGGTGACCGTAGAACTAGTGCTCTCGCAGTTACTGGTCCTCGCCATTTTAAATTCCTTATTCAAATAGGTATTTTAAATCGGCGACATGTTATTTGGTTTTCCATAAATTGTCAACGCGGGGTGTTCCCACTATTCGTACCAAGAATTCCCACCAGTAAGTATAGCGTGAATTTTCCTCTTATTTTTCCTACGGGACATTGATACATGAATTTCACATAATTAGGTACTACTAGTAGGAATAATGAGAAGAAAATTAACAATATTCCTACTAGTAAGAATTCATGGTAGGAATAGTAGATATCCTTATTCTCTCATATGTTCGTGTGTCATCTAGTTATCACGCGCTGTATCAAGTTGATCTACTAGAGCTATGTTACGCTATCTTGCGCCTACGTCAAGTAATGCAAGCAATTGTCATCGCTGTGGTGTTTATAAAAAGCGCTGCATGGGTCAGTGAGACACCCCAACACGTGGAGCGTGTTTACATGACGGCAAGTTCTTTTTGCTGATAGGGCTGATAAAGGCGATTGTGGACTAGAAATAGCAGAGAATGATCTAATAGCGGTGTTTTTAGAAGTCACTGAGGTGGTATGAATTACTCGCATGGTACCTATTTCCACGTGAATGTTGTTAAATGATTAATGTGGAATATACAGGTGCAGGTATTTCGATATTTCCGTTCCTTAAGCTTAAGCCAAATACTTATAAAGATTAAAAAAAAACTGAAGTGTTACCTAGTCGAGTTCTGTCGTTGACTGTACAGTGTACGTTATTCCTTTTGCTTCGGCCACGTTCAGACCAAGTCAACGTTCCTATTTATTTGTTTGGATTAAAAAAAAGCACTACAGAAACAGGAGACATTGTCGTGATCTTGACGAATCACACTGGACTGTTCCAATGCAATTTGTGCCGTACAAATAATTACTTCATATCATATCTTCAAGCTCTATTGGAGAGCACTCCAGAATAGTGCTAGTCTTCTCATGACCCAAAGCTCCTTTAGGAGACCCACGGAGCGATCTATAGGAAGACGTGACTTCGATATACCTATCTAAAAGAGATAGTATGGTACATTTTCTTTTTTATCCAGCAACAAAGGCTAGCACAAACAGGGAAAATGCAACACGAGGCGATTTGCATCAGTTACTAAACGGTCGATTGTCATTGTCTTGTTATTACAACAATCGAACGATGTGCTGGCGCGATAACTTATCTACTCGCCATTATTCATTAAATCGTTGCTTTCAGTGATAAAACAGCCTTTCGACCAATGACTCTACGTTGAACTCTAGTTGACTTGAGCGAGAAGGTTCTAGAATGTTAGTAGGTTATTGTTACAAAGTATAAAAGCAGTCAGATAATTGTAGCATGTTGCTATGGACGCGATCTGTTGGTAACCTGAAAATGTCTTAATTTACAAGTTTTGGTAAGTCTAAGTAGGCTAATTGCGTAACTGAGTTTGTTTCGGAAGCAGATTCCAAAATTAAACTAACTCCGATCGGAATCGCTTTCCCTAATTGGAATTGTGTAAACATTTTGATTCTAATCGGGCAGAATTTTATAGGGTTGTACATACCAATTGCACATAATCTGTTTCGTAGATGCGTGTTGTTTCATCAAATAGGAATTATTTGTGTTTGGGTATTAATTGTGTTAGCCAATTAGGTGGTAGGATCTTGAATTACAAGGGGATCACCACATTTTTAATTATAATTTAAAGGTAAAACTAGAAAATCAAGCCAAATAGGCGTGGCAACAAAAGACTGCACGGTTTTGATCATTTTGTCAACAGTCGTCAAAAGTCAGGGGGCCAACCACCACCTCTTAAAGCAGTATTATTTTAATGCTACTTCAGTGTGAGAAAGAGATGAAGCTATACAGGACTTCTAGCTCCATCTCTTTCCCATAGTCAAGCAAGATTACAATAATACTGCTTTAAGAGGTGGTGGTCTAGCTCCTGGAGTGTCAGTGCTCAGTGTCAAGTACAGCGGAAGGCCTTCCCCGTTTCTCTATAACCTACTGCAACTGACAAATATCTGTTAAGGTACGGATTACGAGATGGACACATAATACAAAAGAAAATAGAATTAATTATAAATTACGATACTAAGTAAAAGTAATTACGCCATGCTGGAATAAATGATACTTAATAGCTCGTCAGTGATATCACCAAATTGTTATCTATAAATAACAACATACAAGATGTAACATAAATAACGCACAACCTCTTAAGGGATCTTTGTATGTACACAGCAATATGAACAACTTTTAATACGGGACCAAACCTTAGGTAAATGGCGACAAAAAATCAGCTGTTCCCTACATTTTGACGAGTTATGCGAACATAAATGTAGGGAGCAACTGATTTTTTTAAAATATATTAAATATTTAAAGGTATCAATGATACCTTTTACAACATGCAACAACATGAGGTACTCGGTACTCGAATATACATAATATCTAGGTATCTACTGCTAGTGCTTGGGTAAACTAACTACAGAATTTGTAGGACGATAGTCCATAAGATCCTTCGGGATATTTAGACTCTCTGTACTCGTACGTCTCATTTACAAATCATTATCACTGAATTCACTGTGAATTACGTGGCGGTTGACAGGGGCGAATGGAAAAGAAAACGTGTTGCGCCGCCCGCGCGTGCCAGAGACAAGGGCAGGAAGATGTATGCGGTATATAACTTTCGGAGTGCCCTAAATTTGTCACTGCGACCAATTTAGACATAGCACTCGCCGGCCACTACAGCAGCGCCACCGCTCGCTCGTAGTTGGTCACAGTTCTAACCTAACCTAACCTATTTGGTCGGAGTGCCCCAATAGCTTTGTTACTAGATCGTGCTCGTATTATAGTTATATTCCTAATAAGACAGTTATGAACTGCTTTCATATTTTACGGTATATAGCTATATGCCTAGATATTCCTAGCGATATAACTATATCACGGCATCAACCATCTTACTGCGACATATACATATCTACAAAGAAACACAATAGTACATACCTACTTACGTGGGCTACGCACTACTAACTTGTATGGAAATGTTTTCTATAATTTCTTTTTCAATTAAGCAATTACAATGTACTTACAACAGATCTAATAAGCAAAGAAGGTATGTACGAGCTATTGCAGTACCTTTTAAATAATATTACAGCAGTACCTAGATAGAACTAGAAAATCAAGCCAAAGTCCGAGGTCCGTGTGCAGGTCGAGGTGTGAGATATTCGGTCACTTTGTTACGTCAGTGTCTAGACCAATTAATTGTTTAAATGTAAGTGTATAGGTACACGTGCTCCTTATCTCCTTAATTTAACAACTTCCCTGTCCCCATACAACGCATTTTTCACAGTTTTTTCTTCTGATGAGTTATATATAACATTCTTATATACCATAAAATATAATTTTCATAAATTATTACATGTAGATTTATCCTATTTTGGTTATTTTATGACTCATATGTGACTCATGGACGTAGGGCAAAAACTTCTCTCGTGAGTCATATATGACTCATTGGACAGGGAAGTTGTTAAGTTTATTTTTAGCTTAATCAAAAATGTCACAAAATTGATGACATGAATAATATGATCATTGATTGGCAATGTACTTAAATTATTTTTGTTTCTGTAAACCTGTGCCCTTGGTGGATATCCTCAAGATATCTTGTGGGTCGATATGGTTTTAACCAAGATAACTAAGGGCCATGTGCACCGAAACAAAGTTAAACATTGATTCTGTAACCGGGTTGTTAATATTTAATCAATTGTTAAACAAGGAGCGGTTTTTCCTGTTCATCATCATCTTTCGGCGTTTGGTTGCATAACCGAGACATAACCGAGCGTTTTTGAATGCAATGCAACACTACCAAATAAAATGTAAAGTTACAGCACGAAATCTCATACTCGCTTACAACTTTTAAATATGGCCGGATAATAGCTTATGCCATAAAATGTGAAAGTTGCTGTTCATTGTTTCTTTCGCTTTACGAGAAACATGTTGCGTTGGGAGGTTTATTAGCGCGCTCTTTCTGGTCTGTCAGTGTCATTCATTTTGATTCTCTCGTGAAGTTTCGTAGTATTATATTTATGTTATAATTGTAAACAAAAGTAATAAAACCTCAATGTTAACAGTAACTGGTTTATGGGAGATAGTGAATTATTCCTGAAAACAAATCAAAGAAATTAATTTACCTTTCTGGTATGTGAATAATAAAAAAGAGTCAGCGAGTAGTATTATAGGTACTTACTTATCAGTGTTAAATTCTAATTTATCTTAAATAAATCCCAGAATATAAAGAGCACTGCGCTTGGATAAACGAAACCTGGTCTTGAATGAAATTTCGTCGTATTCTTTATAAAAGTTATGACGATTTTGAAAGATCCTAGGTCTTCTCGTCAACGTTTCTAACTCATCCAAATAATCTAACATACCTATTGATATTGTATTCACCATCCATTATAACATTAAAAGCCATTATTTTTCACAAATATATAAGTACTTCGTTAGGAAATCGAACAATATAACGTACAAAAGTTCTGTAAAACTATTGTAACCAACGTTTAAACAATGTCGTGATGCTCGGTTAAGATAATCATCCGGTTAACGTCAATAACCGATGTTTAGGTTGTGGTGAACAGGAAATATTGCTTAAACAACTGTTTTAATAGTTAAACAGACGGTTTAGTGTTGGTGAACACCAGCCTAAGGCTATTAAGGCCAAGAATTTACGCTAGATACCTACCATCAAAACAAATAACGACAAGTTGAACCTCGTTGACAAATTCGTTTATCAAGAATTACTTGCAATAAATGCGTCGTTAGAGTCGTCAACTCGTTATACAACGCGATAACACATTCGTAAAGCCTCCACTGCCTGCGCTCGTGATTGCCATTCGTTTGATACTGAACCTTACGTCATGTCAATAAGTCACCTAATCGCGAATGTTCTCTAATTAGTGAAAAAATAACACGGTATTGTTGCTTGCATCGATGATAATTTATGTTTTAAAAAGACATCCACTTTGGTAAGATAATGTATCTATTACAACAGTATCGTACGATTTTTAAGACTGTTGTTAGATAACTTAACTATCTTTGTGTCAAAAGTATATAGAACTGTAATTATGCGATGACGAAAAAATCAATAGGTATGTAACCATCTTTATTGAAAACTAGCTGTGCCCCGCGACTTCGTTCGCGTGGAAGTAGTAAGATACTAAAATAACAGTCACAAAAATGTGGCTTTAAAAATGTAGTTTTATTAAAAAATAAAACTCCCTCGTCCCCCGACCCGCCGCGTTGCATCGCCCGCCCGCGCTATTACTTCGTTTTCGGTTAGTGTTCTTTCTGACTTTTTTTTTGCTCGATTCGTAAGGGTTGTAGCGTGATGTTAAATAGCCTATAACTATCCTAGAGAATTGGAGTATCAAATGCAAAAATAATTTTTCAAATCCGACTTTTTGTTCACAATTTCATGTGTTTTAAATTTTTGCGCGGAACCCTAATAATTTTTTTTAAATAATCGTAACCTAAATTACTCCCTGTAACATCAGCTATCTGCCAGTGAAAGTCCCATCAAAATCGGTCCAGCCTTTTCGGAGATTCGCCGGAACAAACAGACAGACAGACAAAAATGTTAAAAATTGCTTTTTTGTTATAAGTACCGTATATACTTTCATATGCATTTAGTAAAAAGTTGTTATTTTGACATTACAAACAGACACATCAATTTTATTTATATGTATAGATGAAGGAAATACCGATTATTACATAGGATAGGTAGGCTTGCCATAATATTTTAGAGTGAAGACCGGATTGGTCAGCGAAGGCAGAGTAATATTTTTTCCGTAAGAATTTTCATTCAAGCGTCGGTTGTAGAAATTGGGAAAACTGGCAGTAAACAACATTAATATGTAATATGTATTTATTTAAATACAAAATATACAATATTGTGCTTATGGTGCATAAATAAATAAGTGCATAACTTATTATTATAAATACGCCTTTACGCCTGCACAGCTTTTAATTCTCTACAAAGCGCAAGTCCGATCCTGTATGGAGTATTGCAGCCACCTTTGGGATGGCTCGGCCAAATACCAACTTGCCGCGCTTGACTCGGTGAAACGCAGAGCTAAGAGGCTTATTGGCGACGTAAGACTGGTGGATGCCAAGCTTCACAGCTTGGCTCATCGCCGCAAGGTTGCCTGCTTGTCGGTCTTCTACAGATTATACTTCGGGGAGTGTGCTCAAGAACTCCACGACCTCATTCCGCCGGCCCCCTTCTATCAGCGGACATCTAGACGCACTGCAAGTTACCATCCTTACCTAGTTGCTATCCCACCAATTCGCACTAAGCGTTTCCAAATGTCTTTTGTGATTCGCACAGCAAAGGAGTGGAACTCTCTTCCTGCGTCTGTGTTTCCGAACGCATACAACCCCAATCTCTTCAAAGTGAGAGTGAACAGGCTTCTTCTGGGTAAGCTCGCTCCATCGTCGACTTTGTCTCTGTCATCTCTGACCTAGACTAGAGTCAAGAGCAAACCTATCTCAAAAAAAAAAAGAAAACTGTTTACTCGGCCCTTCTCCATCCCTAGCTTCATCTTCACGTCTTCGTTTGGCTCGAGATTCTGAGTACCATTCGCACTTTTCAGATGTAAGGCCTTCTTTACAAAAACTTTATTAGTTTTTGTTATATCATAAAAACTTGAGCAGTTGTCTTTGCTGTTAATTTTTATATTCAAGAGCCCTGCCACTACCGAGGCCAGCATGCGACCTCGATCTGGTGTCCACAAATGTGTCATGAGAGAAAAAGTTCTCTCTACTGTTGCTAAAGTTCCCGGGATGCTTTAAACAAACTCTACAATCTTTTGTAAATCTCTCAGTCCCAGCCCAGCGCGTTGCACTGGCACCACCCGGGGAAGAGGCGGGGTGTAATGTAATCGATTTGTGCGAGCAAATATTAAAAATCCGGACTGTATATTTTTGTTTCTAGAACTTATTTATTTCTGACACAGGCGAGCAGGTGACTACAGTTGTGGACTAAGCCTGTCTAGGGCCCGGGGTAGCAAACAAAATGAGGCCCCATCGGTCTCCTCAGTGTATGTAGTTTATGTATGTATTTCTATTAACATTTTATAAGAAACGCTGTCATTCGTAGATCTTTGACATTACGGGTAGTCAGAAGCCCAAAAGTCTGACAAGCAATCTTACCAAGGGGTATCGTGTTGAGTAACTGGGTTGTGAAGGTCAGATAGGTAGGTAGTCGTTCCATGTAAAATACTGGTATTTAGCTGCATCCGGTAGACTGGGAGCTCACCCCAACATAGTTGGGAAAAAGGCCAGACAGATTGATTTTACAAATAATAATAATAAAAAAACATCAAGTATAATGTGCGTAATTATACGCTACCTAGGTAGATACACTATGTACAGTAGGTACACTATGTACACATGAAGACAGAAGTGCATGGAGAGTTCCAAACCAAAATCGTTTGTACAGGGTTTCATCGCCTTAATAATATGTCTTGGATGACATAGATGGCGCTAGTATAGTAGTTGGATTGGAAAATATACAAGAACATTATCTTGTTTTTTGCTAGTTACAATATTACTCAATTTTAACACAAATTCTCCTACGACATTACAAACCTTATAAAGCAAAGCACGTAATAACTAGGATTCGAACTCGGTGGCATAAAATTTACCGATACCATTAGCCACTGGACCATTGCGTCATTACGCATTAAATTGAAATTATCCTTCTCTTTATTATATTGAAGTTGTTAAGTGACTTTAACCCGTATCATAAATCTCAAAAGAATTGAGGGTAGTTTAATATTGACTGTGTAAAAATTAAATCTTTTTGTTCAATCATAATGTTCTTTACTATCTATGAGTGAGTTCAGTTACGATTGCGTTTACAAGTTTTTAATATTTATTTTTATCATGAGTTCGCGTTCAAATATTGATATGGCTACGAGGGCCCAAATAATAGCATTGCATAATCAAGGCTTAAATTATTCTGAAATTTCGAGAGAAACTGGCTTAAACGTAAGTAATGTTTTAAAATCACTGTTCGTTATTTATTTTATTATCCATGGTTATCGATACACGAAAATAATAAATAATATATTTCCCTTATAGGTAAAGACTGTCACTTTATGGATAAAGCGGTTTCAAGAAGAGGGTTCGTTGGAACACCGTAGTAGATCTGGCAGAAGACGCCATATTGACTCAGACCAGCGTCAACTTATGGTGCAAGGTTATGAGGAAAATGGCTTTACACCAACAAGATATTACGCAGAGTTGTTTGATACATCTTTGCGGACGGTGTATCGTGCTCTTCATAGTGAAGGTCTGCATTATCGTCGACATGCTATTAAGCCATTGCTAACCGAAGCTAATAAAAGAGCACGATTGGAGTTCGCTTTGAAATACAGAAATTTCGACTGGAGCAACGGAGTCATCTTCAGTGATGAAAAGACTTTCAAGTCTAGCCAGCATGGGCGAGTTAGGTTGTGGCGTAGGAATAATACGCGTTATGATAGTGATCACGTTGTGCCTAACTCTGAATCCGGTCGTATAACAGTGAACATTTGGGGATGGATGAGTGCTGCAGGACCAGGAGAACTTACTGTAATACCCAGTCGTGCAAACAGTGTAAACTACATAGATGTGCTGAATGACGTCATGTTGCCCACCGTACGGAATGTTTTTCCTGTAGAAGACATGCCAGTGATAACGTTCGTGCAGGACAATTGTCCTATACACCGTTCCATAATTGTGCAAGAGTGGTTTAGCCAGCAATCGGATATACAGATTATTCCTTGGCCTGCGAGATCGCCAGATTTAAACCCCATTGAAAATTTATGGGGCGTTATGGTTCAAAGGTGGGACAATAGGAACGAAAGGACTAAGGAAGTACTGAGTACTCACTGCATGCAGGTATGGGATTCTATACGGGGTCTAAATTTATGTGAAAAATTAATAAACTCCATGGGTTCGCGGTTGCAAGCTGTAATCGATCAAAATGGCGGACACACGAAATATTAAAAAAATAATATAAAGTGTTGACTATTGGATTGAGTAATAACAAAGACCGGGGTAGCTATAATTTATTTGATAAATTACAGTGATCAAACTTAGTGTAAGTGGGATAAATTTATTCACTACTTTATAACAACAAAATGTTTTTACACTAATGATTTTGATTTCTTATATAATATAAGAAATTAAAATAAAAACAATATAAATATAGATTCCTTTCTAATATAATTAATTATTTATTTATTATTATAAACAAATTGGTCCCAAAATGACAGCTATAACCCGGTCTTACAATTGTTATTGATTTGAGGTTTAGCTTCAATTTCTTCCTCGTTCTGGAACGAATACTTAAGCTGTGAACCTTAGTCATAACATAATGCACAAATCAATCATTATAGTCAATACCACTAACCATAATTATGCAAAACGTAATTTTTTTATAATTTGTGAGTAGGTAAAATATTTACAGAACTAAGGTTGCATGTATAGTGTAAGGTATTATAACATTATGTAAATAAAACTAAATACTATAAGAATAGCACAACACAGTTTTGATTTAGAATACTTATAACATCTATTATACAGTTTTACTTTGTTAATGTCTTCCATTTTGTAATAGAGTTATTCAGTTATAAATTTTACTTGTATTTCTCATAACAAGTGAATTAAATAATTGTCAATTGGGTGTAAAACTGGTAGGTTAGGTTATACACTGTATAAGAAAGAAAGAAATAAATTGTATTCTTCTTTGAGAATTAAATGTCTTAATGTATAATATCACTAAAATAGTTTAATTTCTTATCCTTTACGAGAACTAAACTTAGTAAATCTTAATCTGTAAGAAAAATATATCTAAATCTTCTTACATAAATGTTTCTTACTAATAATACTAATACTTACCACCAATTACGAAAGTAATTTATATATATTTATTTATACAATGTTATATATAGTAGAGTAGTAGTTCATTTATACATCTTATATTATTTATAACAAAAAATAAAATAAAAAACGTTTAAAAATATAAAAAATAGAATATAAATTACATTATATAATAATAAAATTTAAAAAAACCGACTGTGAACTGGGTTTCGAACCAGTGCCCTGTGAAACGAGCTTTGTTATTCTGTCATGCTTATCCACCTGAGCTACGATCTACTTATTGTAGAATGCGAAAATGAGAGCTAGTTTGTGAATGTAGGGATTTTTATTATTTATGATCTACGCCATCTGTAGTCGAATTAACTAATATACCAATTGGTTTATTTGGTTTGGTTTAGATGGCGCTGTATTAAGTACTCGGAAATAAGAAAATAAAATAATTTATGTTTATTTGAATATAAATATATTATTATTTCTTAGTAATTATTTTAGGTATTAAAAACCTTATTATGTGCCTCTGCATAATAAGGTTTTTAAGCTTTGCGGTGTTATTTTCATGTTTGAACAGCGCCATCTAGTCGTCTCATGAAAGTCATGAAACGTAATGCAAAACCTCAGTCAAAAGTCGACCTTAGGCTCTCCATGCACTTTTGTCTTCAATAGTACAGTAGGTACACTATGTACAGTAGGTACACTATGTACAGTAGGTACACTATGTACAGTAGGTACACTATGGGCCTCGCACCTGGCAGGATTCTTTTTTTCAGGAAGGTGCATTTTCATCTCCTCATTATGCTATTCACGAAAAGAAAGGATGTAGGCTAAAAGAGCGAGCGAGGCGAGCTCGATATTGTTGCACTCCGCCTCGGAATTATTGGTTAGGTTTCTTTTGAATTTTTTTTACGGAAGTAGGAGTTGCTTTGTCGACTTATGCCTAAAAGTTTGAGAGTTAAAAGAATACAGGATACAAGAATGAGCGAAGGGAGCTCGAAAATTTTAGCACCCTACATTTTTTATTTTGGCCTCCAACTTCAAACTGCTTCTTATTGAATATGACGGAGAACTCCGGAAAAGGTACATCTCTCTAGTTATCGTCAGCCATATTTTAACTACTGTGGGCGTGCTATGGGTAGTGTTGGTTATTGCGCAATAGAAAAATCGTTTACAGTTCAAATCAAATTATAATTCATGATCAAATTAATTTACAGTGTACCTACAGTGTGTGAATAGCTACACGACACAACTATACGGAACGCGGGAGAGTTTCTAAACATATTCACTGCTCAACAGCCACCAACGAACTCTGCTTAACTCCGGTGACAAGTCGACGAGCGTTATGTTGTAGACTCTGTCGAGCGCCGCTTGGCGGCGCTGGCGTCCCGATTAGTCAAGCGACGACTAACGTATTTCCGACATATATATTTTGACCTTGTTTAGGATTTGATTAAAAAGTACTTGTCAAGATACCGGGGTCGGTACCGAGCGCCCCTGCTGGTCCTCCATGGGTGATTATCGACGGTCTTGAGATGTAACGTTTTTGCCGTGTTTAGGGATACCTAGTAATTAGTCCCTAATCAGCCAAAACTTAATGCGTAACTTAAGGCCTACCGAGTAAGCGGATGAGGACTTACAGATTAATGTGACTTCTACTTAGGTTAGTATCAGTAGAGCACATCTATTATATTCGATTACTTACTTATATCTTTGATCGATCGGTTCACCTGCTATTCTAATCGAAATAGGATGATGGTGTCATGAACAGCTACGGTATCGGTGTTATCTACCTATATAAAAATATAAATCTACCATGTCGGGCCTCGAGGTTTAAGTACCTACTCATGATTGATTGAATTATACGAGTATGGCCCACTGAATCTGATTGTCTCTTGTTTTGACGACAAGCTTGATCCGGAAAAAATGTTGCTGCTAAAAAAAATCTGAGCAATATCCAGATGATAGCTAATAAATTATTATTTTGTACTGAAGACATTTTTATTTGTTTATTGGTACACCAGCAGCCAAAACATACAAACATGACGATCTCCAACAAAAGATGACACATTATACAGGGCGTCCCACGGATATGCCACATGGAGGGAATGTACCTTGAATATTGTAGATGGAACATTTTACTGAAAGAAGACATTATTTGAATTTAAAAAACAGTTTAAACTGCATTCATAGATATTTAAATAATTACATGGTTGAACCGGGAATCGAACCCGTTACATGAGAAAAATAATCATACATCCATACAAGCTTTATCATACCGATCGAAAGGCTTCATCATAAGGATTATTTTTTGCTAAATAACATAGTGTCAAAAATAAAAGGAAGACCATGAATTTACCCTCCATGTGGCATATCCGTGGGACGCCCTTTAGTATTCTTCAAGGTACTTAATTGCATACCTATTAGGTATTTATTTATCAGCACTTTAATTGCGTAACACACTATCAATCCGAATCTGAATCATTTTGAAGCAAATTGCTAATCCATTGCTTCATAAGTTCGAAAAATTTCTCTGCTCAACACGTAAATAACGCAATGAATGTTGTTGAACTGTCAAAATGAAACCGATTCTGATTGATAATGTGTTACGCAATTGCCCGGCAGGTTGGCACAAAAGTAATGAGACACTTGGTTTACGTTTTATATTTTTTATTTGATATTTCTCGGGACCCTAGGGTCCCGGACCTTTGGAAGGCATATGAGGGGCCGAAGCCAACCGGCCCCGTTACACGCTTTCAATGGAAATGAGGCACAAACCGACGAAATATCCCTGTACGCACTATGCAAGTGCACCCAAGGACAACCCCCGGTTGGTGTCGGACTATTGCAGGATATGGAGACAAAAAAAATATTGGGCTATGGGTTTGGATGGCTAAAGTGGACTGGTTATCTAAAACTATGGAAGGACTATGGCCCCTGCCTGACCATTGTTTGATAAATACAATACACGGATAAAATGGTAGGGAGTGACTAACACACTCAACAATGGGCCCCCGGAAACGGCCGCTAGCACATAGTGTCTTAGCGACAAGGGGGCAACATGTCCTGAGGTGCTTAAGAGGGGTGGAGAGGTATTCCACGGCTATCAGGCCAATCCCGTAAGTACGGTCAAGATCCCTACCAGCATCTTACTGGAATACTTCCTTCCTCCGAGCACGTTTGCTCTTGCGAATCTCTACTCAAGCCAGCCAATAAAGGCAAGAATGAGGTGGGAGATCAGTTCTCGTCAGTGTTCACTCCAGCCGGCCAGTAAAGGCAAGCCAGAAAGAGATGAGGAACATGACTTCTCCCGGGAGATAGGGTACGTGGGGTCGCTACGGCCCAGCAGATCGCCACATGCTGCCCTGCGGGTTACGCGGCAGACAGTTTGGTGAGCTGGGTTGAATATTTGTCAGCGTTTATAGTTTCATTGTGTAATGGTTCATAAAACAGCATGCCTTGCGCGTCCCAGAAACAGAAAAGCAGAACTTTTAAGCGGTTCTCTTGACTCGGCTTCGGTTGAGTTAGTGGCGTTTCTTCTCGAAACAGCCAAAAAGCAAGACGTGTATCGTTCTCGTAATGCATCCATGATTCACCTCCAGTAACCAGATCAGACAAAAACTCTTTACGTCGGGGTCGCAGCAAAAGTGATTGACAGATAGCGACACGGACTGCACGACTGGCATCTGTAAGGATGTGCGGTACCCACCGAGCCAAAACGTTTCGATACCCAAGCTCATGCAGATGGTATTGCTCAGTGTGGTGACTGCAGTTAAGTGCTTCCGCTAATTCACGAGTGGTAGCATTCGGATTCGACTGTAGTTCGCGGCGTAAATCGCCATCATTCCCTGCGGGTGGTCGTCCTGAGCGTGGCTGACTTTCACGGTTCCTGTCTCCTGATTTAAAACGGTCAAACCATCGGGACACCGTCGCATGGCTTGTACTTCCAGCGCCCAATGCAGTGTTGATATTATCAGCCGCAGCCCGCGCACTGTGGCCTAACAAGTACTCGTATAAGTATAGTGTTCGAACTTGTCGCTCGTCCATTTTTCTTCAAACTGACTAAACCGATCGCGAGGGCGGCTTTATATCCCCCCACACAGAGGCGGCGTAAGGCGTGGGCGACGTGGGCCACCGCCTACGGCCTCGCGGTCCAAGGGGCCTCGCGCCTCGAAGGTCCGCGAAAGCAAATATAGTTATAATTACTCATCAAGCAATAAATAATAAAAAACCGGCTAGCAAGTGTCTGGCAATACTATCCTACCACATTCGTTTTTTAAATATCTAGTCTGGCAACATTTGCTGGCGTTGCGGGTGGTGAATGACGCGGGGAATCCTCACTTCGCCCGCTGAAGATTTTCCATTCTGTTTGCTCCGTCTATGTTCGCGCTTCTAAACACATGCAGTCATGCAATCATGCGACGACGCATGTACCTAACATTTTATTTATTTATTAAAGAACACCAACAGCATATACATTCAACATTGTTTTATGAAAGTACCTATTTAGGAAAGTATTACTGCTAATGTATATGTTACGGCTAAAACCCGAGGTGCGGCTACAACTAGTTTTAGCCGGCTACAACTAGGTGTGGGCTGAAAGGTAGGTTAGGTTAGGTTAGTACTGTGACTACACAACACACCTAGTTGTAGCCGGCTAAAACTAGTTGTAGCCGCACTTCGGGTTTTAGCCGTAACATATACACAAATTATAGGTGTCCATAACATTTAAAGAAATAAGACATTGAACAGAAGCTGCTTATAAACTAAAAGTAAAAATTAAACAAAGTTATTTAAGCTGCTTATAAACTAAAAGTAAAATATAAACAAAGTTATATAACGACAATAATGTATATTAATGACAGTAATATTTTAATGTATTTCTAACAGATTTCGATGTGAGAATAAGTGTTGCGTTTCATTGTTTGGAAAATTAGAAATAAATAAAGAACTGTATTATAACTGTTGAGTGTGAAAAGTGTGTTTTTAAAGAACAACACGTCCTACCCATTTATTTATTAAAAGCAAGGTAAGAAAATATTGATAAATTTTGTAGTTTTTAGAACTTGTTTATATCATGCCTTCGATTTGTTATGTGTACGTACGCAAACTACCTAATATTTTTAATATTATTTACAGATTATAATATTTCAGGCTTACTTAACATGTCAGGCCCAGGCCCCAGTAGAGATAGAGATGACGGGAGAAAATGGGAATCTGGTTCAGCAAAACGAAAAAGCTGAACAAGCTGTAGCAAATCAGATTTCAAGTTCAAGTATGACGAAATTTCTCAAAAAAACTCCTTCAGAATCATCTGATTCAATTGCTTCGACTTCCACAAAAGATATAGACACTTCCGATTCCGAGACTCCGTCAACTTTTGAAAGCACTCCAGACGCAGTGAGTACCAAGCTAAAGTCATAAATACAGGTAGAATCAAACTCCAGCCTATCACACCAGTTAGCAGCGATACCAGTGATGTAGTCAAACAAGCATTTGTGTGTTCGGATCCGGCACTGTGGAAGTTTCCCATAACGGATTCTCAGCGTCATGATATAGTTCAAAGCGTAAAGCGCTAATAAAAAATTATTTAAGAAGTACAATGGATCAGGAAAAACTTTCAGCGTTGGCAGTTCTATCTATCGAGGCAAATATAGCATCTAATCTGGATTATAACACAGTTATTAGGGAGTTCAGTAAGGCTAAAAGCAGTAAATTTGTTTCTTTAATTGTTTACTTTACTGTTAGTTGAGGTATACCTACTTAATATTGTAAAATAATTACAGTGAAGAAGTTTGCATTTTTATGAATAAAAATTTGAGTATCATAAAAATTTTTCTCTTAACAAAATCCGTCCTCTTGCGTCATCCATCATGGGGCCTCGCAAAATATATCTTGCCCACATCAAATTTAGGTCTTGCCCCGCCACTGCCCCCACATCACAAGTACCTAGAATGTTCAACAACATTCTAGAATATTATCGAAAACAATTAACTTGAAAAAGGAAATGTATAGAGATTTGTAGTGTCTCATTACTTTTGTGCCAACCTGATACCTACTTGGTTTATGATTATAACCTGAGCGGCAACTCCGGTAATTTTAAGAATGTTTGCATTCTAATCTCAGTCACAATCTGTTAGAAATTGTATAGTGTTTACCTACATTTTTGGCATTTGATTGTCGCTAAGATGAGATTGCGACTAGATTTTGAACATTTTTAATTATAAGAATTGGCTCTCAGGTGCTCACTTATTACTCACACCTCTCACATGTTTTTTATTCTAGTTAATGACAGTTACATGTCAAAGATACTCGTAGTATTTAAAAGAAGGTGGTCGCCTACCTAACTACACAATCCTCACAATGTAAAGGAGGATTTCGCACTCTGTACTAGCATTTTTCACACACACACACACACACACACACACACACACACACACACACACACACACACACACACATACATACACACACACACACATACACCCCAACACGCACGCACACACTCATACTCGTAAAAGTGATTGTACATATTTGTATTTTTAGTTTTTCCTCTCTGGTTTCTCTTTCTTTATACCTGTTTAGCTCGTACGTTTATAATTTTTTTATTTATTTATTTAAACCACAATTATAACACCTTCACCCAAGGCAATGTTATAACAATCTAAAAATATAAAAATAAATGACCTGTAAGCAAACTTACAAAGAATAATCTACTTACTACTATAACAATTACAAACATAGCAACGTTTATAATATCAAACCTGTTTCAATTATTATTTGTGCCATTTGAATGAATTTCGGCAGGTTTTGCCCAAATATATCCTCCGATACTGTAATAATGTTAATAATACGCGCGGCTCGTGACATAGGGGCAAACTTGAGTAGGTTAGTCCTAGCCGCTGGCACGTCTAACAGAGCGGGGCGGCGGCGCGCACTCACGCACCCGTCCGGCGCGCGCAGGCGCAGCGCCGCCAGCACCTCGGGGTGGTGCAGCAACCCTAGCAGTATGCGAGCTATGTACTTAACCAGCGCGACGTCCCTTCTAACTGCCAGCCTGGTGTATCCGACCATGCCCAGGACGAACAGACTCGGGTACATCAGGGGATAAAAGGGATACACCCCGTACTGCTTACGGTAAAGAAATCTTGTAAACTTGTTTTGAATTTTTTCCAACATGAGGCTGTATTTCCCTTCATGCGGATTCCAAATAATTGCATTTGTTTCTAGGTGGCTCCTCACAAGTGCATTATACAAAGCTTTAACAGCAGCAGTATCGGGATAATGTAAGGGAAGAGCAGAGCCTTCAACTACAGGCATTTTGTATGCTTAAATGAAGACTCCTCGATATGCAGTGTAAGCCAAATGAGATGTATGAAATAAACTTATTTTTATTTATTATTTATTTATTTATTTTTATGTGGCACTAGCTGTGCCCCGCGACTTCATTCGCGTGGATATCGTAAGATACACATATACTAAAATAACAGCCACATTTTAATAAAACGCCTTCGTCGCCTACCGTCGCGTTGCATCGCCCGCCCGCGCTATTACTTCGTTATCGCTTAGTGTCCTTTCTGACTTTTTTTTTTGCTCGGCTCCTAAGGGTCGTAGCGTGATGTTAAATAGCCTATAACTATCCTCGAGAATTGGGCTACCAAATGCAAAAATAATTTTTCAAATCCATTGATATACAAAAAAAGGGTTTTTTGTATATCAATGTTCAAATCCGACTTTTTATTCATAATTTCATGGGTTTTAATTTTTTTTGCGCGGAACCCTAATTATTTTTCTAAAACAAAAGTAGCCTATTTTACCCGCCGTAACATCAGCTATCTGCCAGTGAAAGTCCCGTCAAAATCGGTCCAGCCATTTCGGAGATTAGCCGGAACAAACAGACAGACAGACTAAAATGTTAAAAATTGCTTTTTTGTTTTAAGAACCGTTTATACTTTCCTATGCATTTAGCAAAAAGTTGTTATTTTGACATTACAAACAGACACTTCAATTTTATTTATTTGCATAGATTAGCCTATGCCACAGTAATGGGCACAGTACGCGCCACATAAATAACAACTAGCATAATAGAGCTTAAATCTTAATCATAATATAACTCTTAACATCACGCCTTGTTTCCCCGAAGGGTTAGGGAGAGGTGCACCGTGTACACATGAAGACAGAAGTGCATGGAGAGTTCCAAACCAAAATCGTTTGTACAGGGTTTCATCGCCTTAATAATATGTCTTGGATGACATAGATGGCGCTAGTATAGTAGTTGGATTGGAAAATATACAAGAACATTATCTTGTTTTTTGCTAGTTACAATATTACTCAATTTTAACACAAATTCTCCTACGACATTACAAACCTTATAAAGCAAAGCACGTAATAACTAGGATTCGAACTCGGTGGCATAAAATTTACCGATACCATTAGCCACTGGACCATTGCGTCATTACGCATTAAATTGAAATTATCCTTCTCTTTATTATATTGAAGTTGTTAAGTGACTTTAACCCGTATCATAAATCTCAAAAGAATTGAGGGTAGTTTAATATTGACTGTGTAAAAATTAAATCTTTTTGTTCAATCATAATGTTCTTTACTATCTATGAGTGAGTTCAGTTACGATTGCGTTTACAAGTTTTTAATATTTATTTTTATCATGAGTTCGCGTTCAAATATTGATATGGCTACGAGGGCCCAAATAATAGCATTGCATAATCAAGGCTTAAATTATTCTGAAATTTCGAGAGAAACTGGCTTAAACGTAAGTAATGTTTTAAAATCACTGTTCGTTATTTATTTTATTATCCATGGTTATCGATACACGAAAATAATAAATAATATATTTCCCTTATAGGTAAAGACTGTCACTTTATGGATAAAGCGGTTTCAAGAAGAGGGTTCGTTGGAACACCGTAGTAGATCTGGCAGAAGACGCCATATTGACTCAGACCAGCGTCAACTTATGGTGCAAGGTTATGAGGAAAATGGCTTTACACCAACAAGATATTACGCAGAGTTGTTTGATACATCTTTGCGGACGGTGTATCGTGCTCTTCATAGTGAAGGTCTGCATTATCGTCGACATGCTATTAAGCCATTGCTAACCGAAGCTAATAAAAGAGCACGATTGGAGTTCGCTTTGAAATACAGAAATTTCGACTGGAGCAACGGAGTCATCTTCAGTGATGAAAAGACTTTCAAGTCTAGCCAGCATGGGCGAGTTAGGTTGTGGCGTAGGAATAATACGCGTTATGATAGTGATCACGTTGTGCCTAACTCTGAATCCGGTCGTATAACAGTGAACATTTGGGGATGGATGAGTGCTGCAGGACCAGGAGAACTTACTGTAATACCCAGTCGTGCAAACAGTGTAAACTACATAGATGTGCTGAATGACGTCATGTTGCCCACCGTACGGAATGTTTTTCCTGTAGAAGACATGCCAGTGATAACGTTCGTGCAGGACAATTGTCCTATACACCGTTCCATAATTGTGCAAGAGTGGTTTAGCCAGCAATCGGATATACAGATTATTCCTTGGCCTGCGAGATCGCCAGATTTAAACCCCATTGAAAATTTATGGGGCGTTATGGTTCAAAGGTGGGACAATAGGAACGAAAGGACTAAGGAAGTACTGAGTACTCACTGCATGCAGGTATGGGTATGGGAGGTATGGGATTCTATACGGGGTCTAAATTTATGTGAAAAATTAATAAACTCCATGGGTTCGCGGTTGCAAGCTGTAATCGATCAAAATGGCGGACACACGAAATATTAAAAAAATAATATAAAGTGTTGACTATTGGATTGAGTAATAACAAAGACCGGGGTAGCTATAATTTATTTGATAAATTACAGTGATCAAACTTAGTGTAAGTGGGATAAATTTATTCACTACTTTATAACAACAAAATGTTTTTACACTAATGATTTTGATTTCTTATATAATATAAGAAATTAAAATAAAAACAATATAAATATAGATTCCTTTCTAATATAATTAATTATTTATTTATTATTATAAACAAATTGGTCCCAAAATGACAGCTATAACCCGGTCTTACAATTGTTATTGATTTGAGGTTTAGCTTCAATTTCTTCCTCGTTCTGGAACGAATACTTAAGCTGTGAACCTTAGTCATAATATAATGCACAAATCAATCATTATAGTCAATACCACTAACCATAATTATGCAAAACGTATTTTTTTTATAATTTGTGAGTAGGTAAAATATTTACAGAACTAAGGTTGCATATATAGTGTAAGGTATTATAACATTATGTAAATAAAACTAAATACTATAAGAATAGCACAACACAGTTTTGATTTAGAATACTTATAACATCTATTATACAGTTTTACTTTGTTAATGTCTTCCATTTTGTAATAGTGTTATTCAGTTATAATTTTTACTTGTATTTCTCATAACAAGTGAATTAAATAATTGTCAATTGGGTGTAAAACTGTTAGGTTAGGTTATACACTGTATAAGAAAGAAAGAAATAAATTGTATTCTTCTTTGAGAATTAAATGTCTTAATGTATAATATCACTAAAATAGTTTAATTTCTTATCCTTTACGAGAACTAAACTTAGTAAATCTTAATCTGTAAGAAAAATATATCTAAATCTTCTTACATAAATGTTTCTTACTAATAATACTAATACTTACCACCAATTACGAAAGTAATTTATATATATTTATTTATACAATGTTATATATAGTAGAGTAGTAGTTCATTTATACATCTTATATTATTTATAACAAAAAATAAAATAAAAAACGTTTAAAAATATAAAAAATAGAATATAAATTACATTATATAATAATAAAATTTAAAAAAACCGACTGTGAACTGGGTTTCGAACCAGTGCCCTGTGAAACGAGCTTTGTTATTCTGTCATGCTTATCCACCTGAGCTACGATCTACTTATTGTAGAATGCGAAAATGAGAGCTAGTTTGTGAATGTAGGGATTTTTATTATTTATGATCTACGCCATCTGTAGTCGAATTAACTAATATACCAATTGGTTTATTTGGTTTGGTTTAGATGGCGCTGTATTAAGTACTCGGAAATAAGAAAATAAAATAATTTATGTTTATTTGAATATAAATATATTATTATTTCTTAGTAATTATTTTAGGTATTAAAAACCTTATTATGTGCCTCTGCATAATAAGGTTTTTAAGCTTTGCGGTGTTATTTTCATGTTTGAACAGCGCCATCTAGTCGTCTCATGAAAGTCATGAAACGTAATGCAAAACCTCAGTCAAAAGTCGACCTTAGGCTCTCCATGCACTTTTGTCTTCAATAGTACCTATAGTACACCCACATTTCGCCAGTTATGTTTAAGCCCCATGTAATAGGATACGAACAGTGGTCTCGAACGTCATAGAGCGAGTGCGGTAGAAAATCGGTACCTATATTTGTACCCAAAATCGGTATTTGACAAAAAAAATACAATATTCAATCAAATTCGTTTATTAATTGAAAAAAAAAAACTTACAGACTAATTTATAACGAGAGCCCGTATCGGTAGAAATACCGAAAAATCGGTAGGTTCGAGACCCCTGGATGCGAGCCTATTGCTATCAACCGGGCAGCGTATTTCCATTTCCGTGTACATTAGGAGGCAGTACTGCCTTGAAACATGCACGGGTTTGTCGCACTAACTGCCTTTACAAAATCGTGTTCAATTCAAGGCACGTGTCCTCCAATCGCGCACGGATTTGCAACGCCATCTGTTCTTCCAAACACGTGTTCAAGGCGATGCATGGAACTTAAAAAATACTAAGAAAAATTTCGCGACCAATTTCGAGGCAGCGCTCGCCGGCCGCTGCCGCGGCACCGGTCGCTTCGCTCGCTCGACTCGTGCGTAGTAGACAGTTCTAACCTAACCTAACCTATCGCAAAATTAATGTATATAATACTGATTATTATGAATAAAAAGAAATCTCGTTTTGCTGTCGGTACATTCAAAACAAGTTTGACGTACCTGTGACGAGTTTATTATCCCTGTTGTGAATTATTTTGTCACTGTGGCAAGTTAACCAATATTTTTAAATGTGGCGAATTTTCGTTGTGGTGAGTTTACAATAACCCCCTAAATTGAACACGTGTTTAGAAGAACAGTTGGTGTTGCGAACCCGTGCGCGATTGGAGGACGTGTGCCTTGAATTGAACACGATTTTGTAAAGGCAGTTAGCGCGACAAACCCGTGTGTGTTTCAAGGCAGTAAACCTCCCTACTGCCTCCTAATGTACACGGAAATGGAAATACGCAACCGGGCACAAATCCAGACTCCGGGCCGCTACTTAGCTCGCACAGTACTGCTCGCGGACTGAGTGAGAGCGAGACTGGGCGGCAGGGGGAAGGCTCCAAGGCGCCGATAGTTTAGGTAGGTAATTTGTTTTTACGGTGAAAATAAAAACATACTATGTACCTATCTGATATTTAGTTCAGTTATTATGCAAAGTTTCATGATCTAATTTGAAGTATTTTTTGAATACTAGCGGTGTATTGTTCGGTTTGGAGGTAGCTTTGTAATTTTATATTGTCGAGAAAATTTTATGGAATCGTGGTTTCGTTAATCCTCAACTTTACCATATAATTATTTTAAAATTAATGCTGCAGTATTTTCGATATAACGGAGGATCATACTAAGCAATTTGGGGTACAGCTACTACAATTACAGACGCATGCGCAGACGTTCATTAGTACTCAGCACCTCAGAGGATACTTGCTCCATGCCATTATTTATTTATTTATTTATATATTACATCAGAGCACGCCCCCGGCGGTACACACGCGACGTGCGATATTCTGATAACACACAGATTTATAAAAAAAACCCACGGGTCACGTGATTGTTTGGGTACGTCTGTGGCCTACGTCTTAGTTGTAAAAAGCCGCTGACGAAACTGTACCAGAAATAGACCTCTGCTGAGTAAACTTGGTGCGTCGTGTCGTAAGCTTATCTTTATTTAGTTTGCGTGTATATTTTTGGCGTGTTTGATGATAATTTATAGATATTGTACTCTGTGAATGAGCTGTCTGTGGGTTGCCGCGTGGTCGTCGCGCGATATTTCGTAAACATAAACAATATCTAATGATACATGGAGAAATGCCCAAAATGATGAAAAAAACAATGTATATTCTTGTTTAAATATGTTTACAACAAACTTCAAAGACACGAAACAACGAAAATAGTTAACCAAGAGATAAATATGCACATCCAGACAAAGGGCAGTCAGTGCCGTTATCAACCTTCATCATCAGCCTATAGCGGTCCATGACATAGGCTTTCCCAGATGCACGGGATTTAACTCTTGGGTACAAGATAAGATAATATGATAAGATCATCATCATCTGCCTTGCCTTTTCCGAACCATGTTGGGGTCGGCTTCCAGTCTAACCGGACGCAGCTGAAAACCAGTATTTTACATGGAGCGATTGCCTATCTGACCTCCACAACCCAGTAACTGGGTAATACGATACCCCTTGGTAAGACTGGTTGTTAGACTTTCGGGCTTCTGACGACCCGTAACGACTGTCAAAGATCTACGAATGACAGCCGGGACCAACGGCTTAACGTGCTTTCTGAGGCACGGAGGAGTCTCGGTATGTAAAGATGGTCACCCATCCACGAACCAACCCCGGCAAGCGTAGCTTAACCTGATGGATCGACCCGTGCGGCTGTTATTACTTAGCCACGAGCTCCACGAATATGATAAGATAATAAAAAAAAAAGAGAAAAAAAAGAGAGTATTCTATTCTAGTATTTTATTGCTACTATTTTAATTTTTAGCCATATTGTTTAATTTACATGTCGAAATACCATTAAAGAAATATTTTATTAATTTTAATGTTGATGTAATTTATGTATGACATTTTAGTGTTAAACTGTAATTGTGTAATTTTGTGTATAAATTCAGATACAAGTTACTTGTTTATGAAGAAATGACTATGACTATCTATAATCATATAGTTGCTGAAACATGAGTACAATACATACAACACAAATTGTCAATATGCAAGAGATGTTAAATGTAGAGAAAATTGTCAGCATGCAAGAGATGTTAAATGTAGAGAAAATTGTCAGCATGCAAGAGATGTTAAATGTAGAGAAAATTGTCAGCATCCAAGAGATGTTAAATGTAGAGAAAATTGTCAGCATGCAAGAGATGTTAAATGTAGAGAAAATTGTCAGCATGCAAGAGATGTCAAATGTAGAGAAAATTGTCAGCATGCAAGAGATGTTAAATGTAGAGAAAATTGTCAGCATGCAAGAGATGTCAAATGTAGAGAAAATTGTCAGCATGCAAGAGATGTTAAATGTAGAGAAAATTGTCAGCATGCAAGAGATGTCAAATGTAGAGAAAATTGTCAGCATGCAAGAGATGTTAAATGTAGAGAAAATTGTCAGCATGCAAGAGATGTCAAATGTAGAGAAAATTGTCAGCATGCAAGAGATGTTAAATGTAGAGAAAATTGTCAGCATGCAAGAGATGTCAAATGTAGAGAAAATTGTCAGCATGCAAGAGATGTTAAATGTAGAGAAAATTGTCAGCATGCAAGAGATGTTAAATGTAGAGAAAATTGTCAGCATGCAAGAGATGTTAAATGTAGAGAAAAACAGATCATCGCGTTAGCCTTAAAGTGGCATGGCTAATTATTTAAAAATGCCATGATAATAATAGATAATTAAAAATAATAAATTAGTAAAACATGTTAAAAAATCTCTCATACAGCTACCCTCATCAGCTGCTAATAGCTCCCTGGAGAATTGTTGCTAAGCTTACCTGAGCTTGGCTAAGCTTCTATACTAAAGCTACCTTAGTGCTTATTTTATCCGGCTTAAGTCGTATTGTACCACGAGATAATAATAACAAGAACGGTGGAATCGCAGTGGTTGAAAAATGTCGTTATGTCAATGAAAAAAATAGATTAAAACTAGAATTTCATTCACTAGATATGTAGATAAGGACAAGCTTTAATCTGAAATATACAAATGTTTATGGCATTACGAATGACTAAGTAGAATTAATGAGTCTTAACTTAATATGTATAATTATCAGCTTAATACAACGAAGTCATTTAATTATATAACATGATAAGTAATTTTTGTGTTCCAAATAATTATCTACGGACGTCGTACGTGGGTTGGCTAATTAAGACCTATGAGTAGGTATTACATACCCATGAGAATTTTAGAAAAACCTAAAATAGATTGGTTTATGTTCGGAACAATCTAAGGACACGGACAATCTAAGGACGGTCTTGTAAGGGACACAGGACAGCGACGCGCAAACTGTTGCCATAAATGATTCCAGACACCCCAGCGCAGAAATTTATTGTCGGTCATGTGCCGAATTCATGGTAAGCCCTCGTCCCAACCACGGGCGATTTTTTATCTCGCACTGGAGTTTTAACGCATTACTTAGCGCGGAGAGTTGAAAATCCAACAGTGTTTTTTTGACGCGCTGGGATGCACTCTTGGATTCTCAATGGATTGAAAATCCAGTGCGCCATAAAAAATTGCTGTGTAAAGAAATCGCGGGTTCATACCTGACAGTTTGCGTCGTTTTTGACGACCGACCCGTGTCATCAAACAAAATCGAGTGTTGCACTAGACGCTGGGCATCGTATTGTGTAAGCACTAGACGCTGGGCATCGTATTGTGTAAGCACTAGACGCTGGGCATCGTATTGTGTAAGCACTAGACGCTGGGCATCGTATTGTGTAAGCACTAGACGCTGGGCATCGTATTGTGTAAGCACTAGACGCTGGGCATCGTATTGTAGAAGCATAATTATCTGTAAAGAAGCTGACAGAAATTTGAGATCGTTAAAACACAGCAAATCGGAAGACAATACCTATACAGGGTGTAAGGGACAGCCCTCCGCAGACTGATGGGTGAAGTCAGTTATAATAATAAGATGATCGGCACATGAAATTTATCAGGAACGTTATGGGAATCCAATAGACCTGATTTGTTTTATTACCTCACACGCAATGTATCGTTACCGTGACAAAGCGCGCGTAGCGAGCGAGCGGTAGCGTAGCGAGCCTTCGGCCGCCGAGTATTTCAACATCCATTGCTGATTTTTTTTATTTTAGCTATTGTATTTACATAAATGGAGTGCTGCGTAGAGAGAATGTAAATTTTTTTATTTTTTTTTATTTGAGATAGGTTTGCTCTTGACTCTAGTCTAGGTCAGAGATGACAGAGACAAAGTCGACGATGGAGCGAGCTTACCCAGAAGAAGCCTGTTCACTCTCACTTTTTACTATTCCTTTATTTACATTGAAATAAGGGATTAGTAACTGAAAATACGATTAAAAAATTAAAATTTTCCTGAGAATATTTCCGGTGGAATATGATTCAAAATAAGGAGCTGAATGCACCCTGTTAGTTTGCGGAGGATTATCTCTTACACGCTGTATAACGATCGTCACAAATCATAGGCGCACTCATTCGCAATCACAATCCCCTTCATTTGGAGAACGCTGTTTTTTCTAGTTGTTCAGTATAATCAGCTTCCCGTTCCCATTGCTGGGCCTTCTCTCTGGGAGTGGGCCATAATCTACCATGCGGGCCCAGAGCGGGTTGGTGGATGTCACTTGACTTCGACTATAATCTACCACGCGGGCCCAGAGCGCGTTGGTGGATGTCACTTGACTTCGACTATAATCTACCACGCAGCTCCAGAGCGGTTTGGTGGATGTCACTTGACTTCGACTATAATCTACCACGCGGGCCCAGAGTTGTGGATGTCACTTGACTTCGACTATAATCTACCACGCGGGCCCAGAGCTGGTTGGTGGATGTCACTTGACTTCGACTATAATCTACCACACGGGCCCAGAGCGGGTTGGTGGATGTCACTTGACTTCGACTATAATCTACCACGCGGGCCCAGAGCTGGTTGGTGGATGTCACTTGACTTCGACTATAATCTACCACGCGGGCCCAGAGCGCGTTGGTGGATGCCACTTGACTTCGACTATAATCTACCACGCGGGCCCAGAGCGGGTTGGTGGATGATTTTTTTTTGTAAAAAGGTTTTTATTTTTCACTTTTTAGCTGTGCTACCTGTCCCACACAAATTCGAATACCACTATCTGCTATGTAAATTACAGTGAAAGGAAGTTATTATAACATCACCCACATACTTTAGTTTGTTAATAGTTTTAGTTAGTTTAGGTTATTATATTTTTTTAAATAGTTGGCTAGGAAACTTACATCTGGCCAATTTGAAAAAATCCCTTGCACACGATGGCCACATCTGTTAACAAGCGTTACTAGAGCGGCCGAGCGCTGTAAGCAAGAATAGTCCTTACGGTGTTCGTTAGTCCTTACGGTGTTCGTTTCTCCCATGATACATATACTTATTTTATTTTATTTTATTTTATTAGATAGGAACAACAAACAGCTACAAAATGTAATTTTACAAGCAGAAAAACATAAATAATTTAAGTAATAATGTAGCCCACAGCGCTGTCCACAGATTACCATTAATAAATAAAACCTTACAGTCACTAGGAGGTGAACTGTTCATGCGTGACAGATACACTAATGTTACGAAAGCGATAAAAAAAAATTGTATTTAAAAACAATAACAAAAATTTAAAAATTTAGTCTTTGAGTTCAAGTGCCTCATACAAAAGACTACGAAACCTTTTCAAAGTGCACGCAAATATGTCTACGTGTTCGAATGCTTCGTTATAGGTTGCTGCCATTCGCCGAATTGGTGAACGGAGACCAGTGTTTGATCGGCAAGTACCTACTGCAAAGAGTTTGCCCGCACGCACCCGCCTTCTATGGACAGTTCTGGGAACTGCATAGCACAATATATTATTTAAAGCTATACAGTCAAAATTGCCATTAACAATTTTATACAATGTTATTGCCTCTAATTGCCTACGTCTAGAGCTCAGTGTCAAAAGTCTGTATTTACTGAGTAACTGATTATACTCTAAATAGGTTTTGTGACACCTGTAGTGCATTGCACGAAGATATCTACGTTGGACGTTTTCTATCATGTCAGTGTACTTGCCATAGTACGGGTTCCAGATGGAAACAGCATATTCGAGCTGGGGACGGACTAGTGTTTTATACAGGCAGAGGTACGAAGAGGTCCGCTTAAAGTCATGAGTGGATCTCATAATAAACCCATACATTTTATATGCTTTATTTACGATTTGGTCGATATGCAAATCCAAGCAGAGTTTGGAGTCGAGCAATACGCCAAGATCACGAATCGAACTCACTTTATTCAATAAAGCACCACACAATGAGTATGAAAACCTTATGATGTTTTTATTTTTGGTAAAATTTAGGTAGTTGCACTTGGGAATGCTCAGGTGGAGCTTACTAGAGTAACAATAGTTCGTCAGTCGGTCCAAGTCCTCTTGGAGAAGATAGCAATCCTGAATGCTATGAATAGGTCTGTATACTTTGAGATCATCGGCGTATAACAAAAATTTGGAATGATGAAAACAGTTACCAATATTATTTATAAAGATAATGAACAAGAGAGGACCGAGAATAGACCCTTGTGGAACACCAGATGTAACACGAGTAGTATGAGAGTGGTATCCATTAATAACAACCCGTTGACATCGGTTATTGATGTACGAAATGAACCATCGCAACAAGTTACCACGAATACCATTGAAAGCTATTCGGCTCAGCAACAATTTATGGTCCACCTTGTCAAAGGCCTTCTGAAAGTCCGTGTACACTGCGTCAACCTGTATACGATTGTCGATGTTATTAAATAGGTCACTAGTAAATTCCAATAAATTAGTTGTCGTGGATCGCTTTTTCACAAAACCATGTTGTTGCTGTATAATAGTATTATGAAGGACAGGGTACACTTCGTTATGTATCAGCCTCTCAAAAATCTTCGACAAGACAGACAAAATAGAAATAGGTCGGTACTGCTCGACACAACGCTTCGATCCACTTTTGTGTACAGGTGTGATATTAGCCTGCTTCCACACCATTGGCATAACACCTTCTGTGATACATTTATTGTAGATTATAGTTAGGGGCCTATACATGGAAGTAGCAGTATTTTTAAGAAAAAACGCGGAAAGCCCATCAGGACCTGGTCCCTTAGATGGATCAAGGGATTTCAGTTCAGCCAGTACCGATTCCTCCCTGAAGTGTAGGCTAGAAACAACAATGTCGTTAGTCATTGTTTCAGAAGGTAACTCCCATTGAGAGAGTGTAGATGAAGCAGGTTACTTATATTCAGTTGATTGCAGTCGCTCACAAACGTCAGTGTTCGCACTGGTACTGGTTTCAGCAAATTAAATGTGAACAAAAAGCCACGTCCATGTTATGGCATGGATGTGTGCGGTTAAACCTTTAGTATTTAGTATGGTAGTTATTTATTTATTTATTTATTTATTTATATATACTTTATTGTACATCAGATTACACATTACATAAAGATACATCTTAAACTACAAAATACACAATTGGCGGCCTTATCGCATACTGCGATCTCTTCCAGGCAACCTTGGAATGGACAGTGAGTTAATGCGATGAAGAAAAAAAACATACCTACCTACTACTTTCGAGGAAACCGGCATCCACCAACCCCAAATCGCACTGGACCCGCGTGGTGGATATGGCCCACTCCCTCTCACAGAAGGCTTTTTAGGCTCGGTAGGTACTAATGCCGTAGCTTCGTAGCAAGAGTGAAACAAGCCCCAAAGCGTAAGCTTTTTTGGAACTTTGAAAGTAAATAAAGTAAGTTAGGTACCTACTCTAAAAAAAATTTGATTCGTTCAGTAACTTTCTTTTCTTCTTCTTCTTAGCGTATCGATGGCAAATAAGTTTGTTATGAAAATTCAAATATGTTTAGTCCAAAATGCAGCCTCGCGAATGTCGTTCGCTGACGCAGTCATAAGATCCTCAAGTGCACAGATGACAGAGCAGACGACACAAGATCGAAGGTGGCCCATAGTCATTCCATTCATTTCATTTATTTGCATACCATAATGTGAATAAAGGTGTTACAAATTGGCTTAAAGCTAAGATACAGTTATGGACCCTGTAAGGGCACAGCAACATAAGTAACAGGGATAAACTAATTAATTAAAATTAAACATTAAATTAAATAATAGAATTCAGAACATGGATAATAAATTATATAATTATACAATAGTTATTGTTTATTTTATATGCGTGAATGTAATAGGTAAATGTAATAATCATGCAATTCGTGTAATCTCAATTAAATATTCAAAATCTATTGCAATTCCAGTCATAGTTTATCATTCATGTATTCATTACATTATAGTAGCTTTTGTTTATTAGAAATAGCTTTAATTTATTACTAAACATATTATATTTATTTATATTCTTAAGATGTTCCGGTAGTTTATTATATATTTTTATTGACATTACATATGTACTTGATGAATGCATTTTAAGTCGTGATGTTGGAATGTTTAGTCTGTTTTTGTGTCTAAGAGTAAATCTGTCCTGTATGTCTTCTCTTTTGGTGTATAATTCGGGATATTTGCGTACAAATTTACAAATTTCAAATATATAAAGGCAAGGCAAGGTCAAAATCCTCAGTTCCCCAAAGTGAGGCTTACAACTGTCAGTTTCATCTATGTTAACTATGGTTCTAATAAGCTGCGGAGAGACGCCGCATACTTACTTACACTTGAGTTAGCGACGCTGACTGAGTTAGCCTCCCCGAGCGACGTACCCTCAGGAAGACGAGGACCGTCCGGGGGTACGTCGCTCGAGAGGCTCCTTTCAAGCACCCCAGTAACTTTCTTTTGATAAGTAGAAGTACTGTTAATTATTTGTAACAAATTAAGTTTATCTTTGAAACAATTAACATTGCTATTCGCTACGAAGTCGAACACCTAGCTAATGTGCATACCACGAATTGATAACCTTATTTTTTTATTAGGTACTAAAGCCAGTCGTCAGGCTACCACGGTCACACTTATATTAATTGTGAACACGTGCCCCCGTGTCAAACCGACATTTTTCAGCCACACTCAACAAACCACGACATTGCATCATACACGTCGAAAACCTTTATCAGATTTCGTCATGAATTCACGAACACCGTTTTTTTAAACCAATGTTAACTGCGTAGTAAAAAATTTGGCGAATTGTTAAAATGATAATTTCCTCTTAGATTAACGACTGGCGTCTGAGTCACCGGCGTTATTATATAAATGCTTCGATAATATTGATAATATCTTAATCTAGGGATAATTATTATTTAAACATAGACTGATGTCTGATGTTTATATTTTGATTGGTTGGATAAGAAGTACGTCACTCCACTTTTTAAAGGTTAGGATCTTTTCACTTAAAATCTAATAAAATCTAATATCTTTTAGTGTCGGGGACAAGACCTACAGTCAGCGGTCGGATGGATTGACGATGTTTTCAGGACAATATTTTACTCTACCTAGATGTTTTGAAACCTATCTACATTTTCTATATTTACTTTGATAAATAAAACAATAAAGAGACAGCCGTACCTACGTTTGATTCAACGTATTCACGTGGTCACGTTTCACGTATTTCAATTCCTGAGAAGTAAAGGTAAGACGGGATTAGGAAATAAAACTTACCAGTGGCGCAGTTACAATTATCATTAGAGGGAAGCCGAAGAAAAAATTGTTCAGTTCTCATAAACTCAGCCGAAAAACTGTAGCTTTTTAATCTTACGATGTATTAAACTGATATTAAATTCCCATTGTTTGTCTTATTTGTTTTAGTATATTCGTGTATTTATGTATATATTTATTTGCGCTTATTTATATATAATTAGGTATATATTATTATATTTATAGTTTGTAATAGGTATATGTGTATCTTTATATTTAAATAAATATGTATTCCACAATTTCTCATAACTGCACCTACCACTGTTTGTCTCTGCATCACCCAAAGGTTGACTGGTAGAAAATGCCTATGGCAAAAAGTCCGCCTCTGTACTTTTCTGTGCATGAAGTATTAAATAAATAAATAAATAAATAAATAAATAAATAAATAAATAAATAAATAAATAAATAAATAAATAAATAAATAAATAAATATAATTATGTAATGCGATGTGATGTGATATACAGTTACACACACACATGTGAATTCAATCATTTGGCAATTAGAAGAGTGATTGTTCCTAAGGGAAGCCAATAGGAAGCGGGTTGTATGAAGGCTGCGCCCCTGGAACTTACCCACCTGCTTGAGCAAAGGAAGTCCCGGCTTACAGATAACAAAATAATGGACTGATTATGATTATATCTAAATTGTACAGTCATGTATATTTTATTGCATTATTTATAAGGTGAAAGTAAAAAAGTAATTAATAAGGTAATTAGACATGATTGGTAATCACATAATATGTCATTAACTCATTACATAACAATGTAACTTTAAATATTTTTGTAATGCTCAAAATGATCTAACTTAATAAATGTACCTACTACTGACTTTCCCCTCTTTGAACTATAAAATTTCCATGATTTTATAAGGAAGAAAAAACTATTGTAACGCAAACATTTTATCGTGAGTACATAGTCATTACCGGCGCGGAAAATGCCCAATTTGATAAGCGCAACAGTCATCGGGAGTAAAAAATAACACTATTAGTTACTTGGTTCGGTTCAAGTTTGAGAGAAATTACTGAAACGTATACGCATGGATGTATTGCATGAACCGCGGTTACTGGTAAGTGAATGGCCATAGGCATGCTTTAAAAAAAAACACATCTTTAACATCCAGAAAGACATGGGGTTTATAGAAATTGAAATTAATACTTTGAGTTTCAGTTTAAACTCAAACTCAAAATATTAACTTCAATTTGACAATTAACAGGCACTTTTGAATTGGAGTCAGTCAGTTAGAAATATGAAGCCCATTCTAAAGCATAGTAGGGTCCTTAGGCAAGAAACTCTATGGACACTATTTTAAATATTGGTGCCGATTCTTTTGAACACCGAACTAAACTATCACTAAAATTCCTTACTTTTGGCTATGAGAATCACCGTTCAAGCATCACCATAGTATAAAGAGAGGAAGTAGGTTATCTCCGGCACAATCCGCGATATAATTGCCTACTGTCTCAGGGTTGTCACTTTAAGGGCTGATTTTTCAATCGTCAGATAACTTTTATCTGAGGAATAAATATGGCGGTTTGACATATTTTCTATACAAAAGCTGTCAAAATGTCCAACTTATTCCCCAGATAAAAGTTATCTGATGTTTGAAAAATCAGCCCTTAGTTAAATTTTAATTCAGTACCAATAAATTGACAAGGGTCGGGAAGTTGTATTTTTTACTTGTATTGTCTGGGTACCTAAACGATGATGAAACCTTTCACGATGAAAGAAAGAGCGACGGGCCAGCAGACGGGCGGCGCGGGGCGGTGATGAGCACGAGTAAACGGTAGGTGATTCGAACTTTGCTCTATTTATCTGATTCACAATTAGTCAATTACTTATTTTTTAAGTACGATTTTATAACTGTAAGTAGGTACCTAGTTACTACACCTACAATAGGTACTGAGAAATCGCCATGACTAAACATAAACAAAGCAATAGCGGCAAATCAATTGACAGATCAAAAGTACCTAGTACATTCTAGTGGGAAAGTAGGCCTACCTACTTCCTCTGTCTGATAGAAAACTAATACAACAAAAAATAAGTAAGTAGGTATCTCATCATCAAGTTAAAATGATATGCTAGAAAAAGTGACTTCTTTCCTGTTCAATAGGTAATTTGAACAGAGACAATTCTGGAATCGATGAATTATTAAGACACCCAAACACACAGCAATACGTTCTCCTGCGATTATCACATTTTTCATTCATTTAGCGGTGCCGAAAAGCCGTGACGCGCGAACCTCGTGCGATGTTAGCCCCGACTGGCGCGCTGCGAAACGGGCCGAGATTTGTTTAAGTGTGCGTGCGGCGACGCATAGATACTTTGGCGCACACATACAAGCCGCGCGCGGTGCGTTTGTATGAAGATAACGTACTTCCTCTCTTTTTACTATGGCATCACCGGCGCCTTTTCGGCGCCGCGCGTCCACAAACAGTCAAGCCCCACCGGCGCCGAAAAGGCGCCAGTGACTCGCGCGGTTCACGCGCGGATAAAATTACTATAATTAAGGCGACCTATACCAAATATTGCATCACTTTGATTCAAAAATAAACAAAGAAATAGTGATTGTTTAAAGCCAAAAAAAATATATATTGTAGTTTACTATATGTACTTTGACTTTTTGTGGTTCAAAACATGATATCGAAAACTTCGCTCGATCAAAAAAAAATCGGAAGTGGAGTCTAATCGATGATTTTTTTGACGTTTTTCTAATTTTGCTTGAAACCTATGAAAGCAATAGAAGAAAAATAAAATAAAAGAAAATTCAAGATGGCGGCTGTGAAAATTTTCAAGTTTTTCATCATGGGTGTCGTTTTCATGGTTTTAGAAGGTGCTGAAGCCAATAATAGTCAAAATGAAAATACAAGATGGCGGCTGTGAAAATTTTCAAATTTTTCTTCATGGGTGACGTTTTCATGGTCTTCGGAGGTGCTGAAGCTGATAGTAAAGTCAAAATGAAAATCCAAGATGGAGGCCGTGACAATTTTAAAATTTTTCGTCATGGGTGTCGTTTTCAAGGTTTCCAAGGGTGCTAAAGCCGATAGTAAAGTCAAAATGAAAATTCAAGATGGCGGCTGTGAAAATTTTCAAGTTTTTCATCATAGATGTCGTTTTCATGGTTTTCGCGGGCACTAAAGCCGATAGTAAAGTCAAAATGAAAATCCAAGATGGCTGCCGTGAAAATTTTCAAATTTTCCTTCATGGGTGTCGTTTTCAGGGTTTTCGAGGGTGCTGAAACCGATAGTAAAGTCAAAATGAAAATCCAAGATGGCGGTTGTGAACATTTTCAAATTTTTCATCATGGGTGTCGTTTTCATGGTTTTCGAGGGTGCTAAAGTCGATAGTAAAGTCAAAATGAAAATTCATGATGGCAGCTGTGAAAATTTTCAAGTTTTTCATCATGGATGTCGTTTTCATGGTTTTCACGGGCACCAAAGCCGATAGTAAAGTCAAAATGAAAATTCAAGATGGCGGCTGTGAAACTTTTCAAATTTTCCTTCATGGGTGTCGTTTTTATGGTTTTCGCGGGTGCTAAAGCCGATAGTATAGTCAAGAAGAAGATGGCGGCTGTGAAAATTTTCAAGTTTTTCATCATGGGTGTCGTTTTCATGGTTTTCGCGGGTGTTGAAACTGATAATAAAGTCAAAATGAAAATCCAAGATGGTGGCTGTAAATCTTTTGTTTTTATTTAAAATCATGTAAGAGTCATCACGTAACAAGGATCCCGGGAGAATTCCGGGATCCGGGGGTTCGGGGAGGGGGGAGTAGGGGAGGAGGAGGAGGAGGAGGAGGTCCTGTCGGAAGTCCCCCGATGCACTCGGTTTTATAATGTTTTACTATTTGAATTTTGTTTTCTTCTAGAGCTTTCGCCAATCCTTGTTTTGATACTATTATGGGACACTTTAATTTCGACAATCGTATCATTTCCAATCAACCTATTAGGCATGGCCCTAATATAATACTGGGTTTCGTCAATAAATAATCCGTAATAAATAATAAATATCCAAAATTAATTTGTATATAGGTACCTACTTTAAAATAAAACCCCACCATCAGCATTACCATTGTACGTATTTTTCTGTTTCTTTCTTCTGGTCTGTTTATATGTGTGTACGTAAACTGTTAAATAAATAAATAAAAACATGTGCAGTCGGGAGACACCGTCAGTCCGTTCATCTCACATATGATTTAATACAAAAACATACTTTTCATTTTACATTTTGATCTCACTGTCGACTTTAGTATCCTCGAAAACCATGAAAACGACACCCATGATGAAAAACTTGAAAATTTTCACAGCCGCCATCTTGAATTTTCATTTTGACTTTACTATCGGCTTTAGCACCCTCGAAAACCTTGAAAACGACACCCATGACGAAAAACTTGAAAATTTTCACGGCCGCCATCTTGGATTTTCATTTTGACTTTACTATCGGTTTCAGCACCCTCGAAAACCTTGAAAACGACACCCATGAAGGAAAATTTGAAGATTTTCACGGCCGCCATCGTGGATTTCCATTTTGACTTTACTATCAGTTTCAGCACCCGCGAAAACCATGAAAACGACACCCATGATGAAAAACTTGAAAACTTTCACAGCCGCCATCTTGAATCTTCATTTTGACTTTACTATCGGCTTTAGCACCCTTGAAAACCTTGAAAACGACACCCATGACGAAAAACTAGAAAATTTTCACAGCCGCCATCTTGGATTTTCATTTCGACTTTACTATCGGTTTCAGCACCCTCGAAAACCTTGAAAACGACACCCATGATGAAAAACTTGAAAATTTTCACAGCCGCCATCTTGAATTTTCATTTTGACTTTACTATCGGCTTTAGCACCCTCGAAAACCTTGAAAACGACACCCATGAAGGAAAATTTGAAAATTTTCACGGCCGCCATCTTGGATTTTCATTTTGACTTTACTATCGGTTTCAGCACCCTCTAAAACCTTGAAAACGACACCCATGAAGGAAAATTTGAAAATTCTCACAGCCGCCATCTTGAATTTTCATTTTGACTACTATCGGCTTTAGCACCCTCGAAAACCTTGAAAACGACACCCATGACGAAAAACATGAAAATTTTCACGGCCGCCATCTTGGATTTTCATTTTGACTTTACTATCGGTTTCAGCACCCTCGAAAACCTTGAAAACGACACCCATGAAGGAAAATTTGAAGATTTTCACGGCCGCCATCGTGGATTTCCATTTTGACTTTACTATCAGTTTCAGCACCCGCGAAAACCATGAAAACGACACCCATGATGAAAAACTTGAAAACTTTCACAGCCGCCATCTTGAATCTTCATTTTGACTTTACTATCGGCTTTAGCACCCTTGAAAACCTTGAAAACGACACCCATGACGAAAAGCTAGAAAATTTTCACAGCCGCCATCTTGGATTTTCATTTCGACTTTACTATCGGTTTCAGCACCCTCGAAAACCTTGAAAACGACACCCATGATGAAAAACTTGAAAATTTTCACAGCCGCCATCTTGAATTTTCATTTTGACTTTACTATCGGCTTTAGCACCCTCGAAAACCTTGAAAACGACACCCATGAAGGAAAATTTGAAAATTTTCACGGCCGCCATCTTGGATTTTCATTTGGACTACTATCGGCTTTAGCACCCGCGAAAACCATGAAAACGACACCCATGATGAAAAACTTGAAAATTTTCACAGCCGCCATCTTGGATTTTCATTTTGACTTTACTATCGGTTTCAGCACCCTCGAAAACCTTGAAAACGACACCCATGAAGGAAAATTTGAAAATTTTCTCTCTTGATAGAGAGAGAGAGAGTGAAAGTGTGAATTTTAAAGAAGAAAGCATGAACGCGCTTTTTCGTTAGTGACGATTTCTGCCAAGCCGCGTCAAAGAACTTCGTTCCAATGAGTTGACCTACTGCCTTCACGACACGCTTACCTATACTGTGACACATTTTGGGTTCATGCAAGTTGACACTGGCGACGTAAGCGCACGGCTCGCTCCGTGGGTAGGTTGGTAGCGTTAAATACCTACTTCGCAGGGTCTACCTCGCCTTAAGTCTAATATCGGATGTGGGAAGTTTTACTCTATGGTATGGAAGATATTCTCGTCAAATAAATAATCCTAAACCAAAAATAATCATATGGCAATTTTTGTGCGCGCAGTCACAAACGTACCGCGCCGTCGGAATTCCCCCGATGCTCGAGCGTTTTTGACGTCATCGCGTATTAGGCTCGGGCGGAGCTATTCTGAAAACATATCACTAAATTAAAAAATAATTTTGACACAACTAAATCGAACTTGACAATCGCGACTCCACGTGGTAAGTACTGGTTTGCCTTACCCCGTGATTTTTGTTGAGCCAGAGGTGCGCGGGGGGGGCAGCCTCGACGTGTTTTATATGGAATTTTTCACTTTTCGTATGGAAAATATGAAAAATTATTACCTACGTGTTGAGTTTTAGGGGTTTATGAGTTTATAAAGTTTTAAAAGGGTCGAAATTTTCATTATTTTTGCGATAGGACACACCGTTTTCGAGATATAAGCAAAACAAAAGAAAAAAAAGATACAGTACTGTTTTTGCACCTGAAGTCGAGGTGTTGGTGTGAATTTTAGTTCATGCCAACTAATTTTATTCCACACCTTTTTAATCGCGATTAAAAATAGTCAGAATTACTAAGAAAATCTAAATTTTAGGTGAAAAGCGTCAAATTCAGAATAGAAAAATTACCATTTTCACTAAACTAATAACTCAGAGCCATCTTACTGCTGTCAAACTAAAATATAGTTAAGTTTTGTCACTTTACTCAATTTCAGAATGGGAAATCGTCCTTTGACAGGAATAAACCAAATTTTGGTGATTTTTAGTCAAGTTTAGACGCATATGTGACCAGAGAATCGGTATCATTGTTACTAAATATTAGTGAAGGTATGTACATCATTGATGTTCTTCAATAATCTGTTACCATCCGGAAAACGGATCACAACCGGAGACCCTGATAGTCTGTAGTTTATTTAGTTCGGCCGCACCGTTGTTAACCCAGATAGATAAACAGATACAGGGGTCTAAATGTTCACGTTATTTACTGTAAAATGAACCAAGGTTTTTAAATCTCATTGACCTAATTAGCCTAGCGAGGTAGGTACAAGAGGTCGCGTGTGTTCGTAAGACCAGCCACGACGCGGCGACGGTCTCGTGATGCCTCCATGAACTTTCCTTGTTTACAGATGTTGTCCTATTAATAAATAGTTGATTGTGTCTCATTATGATAACCGTAAATGCGATACATATATATGACGGAGAAGGTACATCTCTCTAGTTATCGTCAGCCATATTTTAACTACTGTGTGCGTGCTATGGGTAGTGTTGGTTATTGCGCAATAGAAAAACCGTTTGCAGTTCAAATCAAATTATAATTCACGATCAAATTAATTACACTAGCTATTCACACACTGTAGGTACACGACACAACTATACGGAACGCGCGACAGTTTCTAAACGTCTTCACTGCTCGACAACCACCGACAAACTCTGCTTAACTCCGGTCGACGAGCGTTACATATGCTGTAGACTCTATCGAGCGCCGCTTGGTGGAGCTGGCGTCCCGATTAGTCAAACGACGACTAACGTATTTCCGACACGTATGTCCCCGAAAGTACCCGAAAGTGATGATGAGCAAATGATCGAGTGGTACACCCTGGGGAGTTAAGCGATTGCTACACGGTCGTCAACCGCGTCCCCGACAGAGGTGACCTTGGTTGGCGACCGGCGGAGCTGTTTCAATGTTTGGTCGGAAACCACCATTTACACGGTTGTAAACCACCTAGGTCACCTCTGTCGGGACGCGGTCGGCGACCATGTAGCAGTCCGTTTAGCAGAACTGCTACCAACCTTCTGATGCTGACGGGCTCTTCTAAAGCGCCTGCTACACGGTTACCAACCGCGCCCCGACAGAGGTGACTTTGGTTGGTGACCGGCAGAGCTGTTTTAATGTTTGGGTCGTAAACCAACATCTACACGGTTGTAAACCACCAAGGTCACCTCTGTCGGGGCGCGGTTGGCGACCGTGTATTGGTATGTCTATAGCGACGAGGTCAAAGAGAAACCATGACGGACTGATATGGTTTATACATATTGTCTGTGCTTATTGAAAGAGTAGCATAAGTGGGGTACTTACCATGAAATAAAGTGAAACTGAATAATAATTTCTTATTTTTTCAAAAAAAAAAAACTTATGTCGCGCTTTACCAGCAGTTAACTATAATTAACGTTTATCTGATTTTTAAAGTTTGCAACATTTTTTCGGGTTATACTACCTTCGTGTCTTGAGACGTGTAAGTAAACAGTTATCTACGCGAAGTTATCATTTGAAGGGCGATTCATGAAACTACAGTAATCTGAACTTCCGACCTCATTTTATTTTTCGTTCATATCTGCCTGAAACCGGTAAATACCGTTACCTAGTATACAATCTGGTTTCATCCGGATTATACCGCACATAATAATCATTTTGAAGATTTTAATTGAATTATTCTTACCCACTTCAATGTCCTTATTATAATTCTGTAAATACATACTTTTTACGGTCGCGGATCATATTTTGATCAACTTCAACCTAATGCTGACTTGCAAATTGCAAAAAAACGTAAGAAAATTTGAATTTCCCGGACTACCTGGTACTTTTGCCTTATGTACTCAGGTTGTACCTAATATTTTTTTCAGTGAGGGAGGCACAGGAGCTTGTGCTACCGTATCGTGTATACGTACTCGATTTTATTTATATGTTACAATTGTGTTATGCATATTTTTGTCAAAAACAAGTTGGGTTTTTACGAAAACTAACGGAAAATTTTGTCCACAGTTTTTTTTTAATGTTTATAAAAATATGGCACGGGTCAAGCATGACGCGAGACAGGCTCAGAACATTTTTTTAAAATCGAATGTAAATGATGAGCTGCTGCCACAGATAACGTATCATGAAGTAATAAGAAAATTCCGATGCTCTACTTCGGCGGGAAGAAGTCTGAATGAATGACTGGCTACTCGTGTTTGCTTTGTTTCTTTTAATTTAACTGATTGAATTAGTGGGCTTATAACGTTTAGGTTTTTACTGTGCATTTCATTAACTTAAGACGTGTACCTACCTATTTTTAATATTATTATTTTTATATTTACAAAGCAGTTAAACTATAAACTATCATGAAAGATGTACCCACTTTACCTAGGTAACATATACTGATATATAAAAAAGATGTAACATCTAACAATCTGTTATCAGTGGTGATGCAATCTCAAAATCATGTTGAAAGCAACCACGCAAGCAGGTAATGGTATTTCTGGAGATAGGAAATCAAAAAAATGGGCATCGATAATACTCCAACTTCCTGTTTCATCATACAAGAATATGGTGGGGAAATACGTAGGTACCATCGCGGACATTGGCGATGACCACTTTTCAACCTTATTACAGTAGCAATACGGTCGAAAAGTGGTTCAACGCAAATGTCCGCAATGGGACGTAGTTTTTTTTTTTTTCCTTAAATATATAAAAACCAATTTACCATATTACGAAAATCATACGATTTTAATCAGCAAGTTGATAATCATGAACCTACCAATTGTCTAAAAGACTTTGTACCTACCAAAAAGCTAAGAATAATAATTGATAAACACCTGCATCTTATCGCGTAAAGAAAGCCAAAGGTATTATAAGATAACTGCATCAATCTCATCATTACCAAACGAGATGATAAGTATCAAAGATAAGCTCTAAAAGAAATTGAGGTAGGTTGTACCACTATGATCCGCTAAAGTAGATAGTGACCGAAGATCACCGCTTCATTAACCGCATCGATATCAGTTTAAACTCCAGTATCTTGTATGTTTATGTGTGACAGATTTAGGTATCTTCCGTTTGTTAAGTAATTTAATGTAATGACGCTTTGTCATGACGGAATTGAAGAAAGGGGTAAATAAAACGTAGACAATTATGTAATAGGGTTGTGTTATAGTAGCTACCATAGCTATTGATGTTTATGTTATTTAAAAAAAAAAGGATGTTAATGATCAGGTTTATACAAACGAATAAGTATCTATGTATTAAATACATTGGTGTATTGTCCACTTATTATTGCAGCAGCAGCAGGGTCAACATATCAGAAGAACCCCCAGTTATCCTTGCGAAAAAAATATAACGTCAGCTCTTAAGTTTTTTTTTAATTAGGTCTAGGCAAGTTCTGGCACGAGCCAGTTTACCTAGTTCTGGCACGAGCCAGTTTACCTAGTTATGATAATTTTACTACAATACCTATCTTGCGTGACATTGAGGCGCAGTCATCGAACCTCACCGCTATCGGCTATTTCATTTCGGTGGGTTATCATCAGCCACGCGCGAGATAACCCGCGCCGACTATATAACCCGCGCCGACTATATAACCCGCGCATCTTAACATAATCATCAGTACACAACCAAGCGTCCTGCGATAAACATCAAACAGCTACATCTATTGTGCTTTTGGACATTACATACAAGCTTTTACGAGTACATTTTTTAGTGTAAACAAATAATCAAATTCAAAATGCGTTTCCTGCACTTCATTGTTGTCATCCTGAGCGTGCTGCTCCTGGCGTCGGTGGGGGAGGCTCGTCCGCACCACAGGAACCACAAACAGAAAAGGGCGTCGTTCTGCATGCTGAAACTCTGCAGCTACATGCCGGTGGTGTACAAAATGCAGCGGCTGCGATAGAGCGCGTCGAGCTGCGCCGGCCGCCAGCCGTGCGCTGCGCTACCGACGAGTCGCCGATCACAGACTGATCATACAGTTTTCAGGGAAGAGGGACCATAGACAATTAACTCGACTGGAACCCGTCCATGGCGTAGAATCATCTACGATTAAAGTGTGAGGAAAAGAAGGTTATCCAAATGAAGAGAAGAAGCAATGCGTCGTGAACCTGGACGCTACGCGGGTATTCTATTAATTTACCAGAAAATTAATAGTTTTGTATTTTAATTATTCGAGACGATCCGCCTCGATTCATTAGCCTATATTAGGCTGCCGCCTAACAGAAGTATTCGGTACTTAATATTGGAAATGTAGTATTTTAAATTATGCTTAGGTCTTAAAGTTAAAATAGTGTTAATAAACAATCAGTACTTTATAGAATGTTCCTGACATCGTAGACTTATGTAACTCTAGTATTGTTTTGGTTATTGTTCAGTAAATTAAATATTTATTGTTTAGTTTAAGATAATGATTTCGTAGGCGATAAAATAAATTGGTTTCTTATTAAATATGTCTCGTTATTGTATCATGTCACCCTCGTTAAAAGAATCTTAACGTTTAAATGTGATAAACTATACAAAGTAATACTTTAGGTACGCTTTACTGAAAAAAATCTGCCCAAATTGATGCGTGTATTGGCAGTTTAACACACGTCATTGACTCACCTATTACCAACATATTTACATCACACTTGATGATCTGATAAAAGTCTTTGGTACAAGATAAATACCTACCAGTATCTCTGAAAATAGAACATATACCTACTACTATGCAACACACCTGCACCCTAATTGCGTAACACCCTATCAATGATAATCTGAATGATTTTGAAGCAAATTGCTAATCCATTGCTTCATATGTTCGAAAAATTTGTCTGCTCAACAACGTAAATAACGCAATGAATGTTACTGAACTGTCAAAATGAAACCGATTCCTACTGTAAGTGTGTTACGCAATTGCTCATCAGGAGAGACGAGTTAAAAATCAAAAGGTGAATTAATTAGTTAATAGGTAATTATTCGGACATTGATGACTAGATGTTCATGTTTGTTATCGTGCTAAAGCGAGCCGTTTTTAATTATTGGGGACATATTTTTCAATTAGTCACTGACCTTTCTATATTGAGCATAGAGTTTCAAATTCATAAAGTCTTTAGCTTTAAAACTTAACTTAATGAAATAGAGCCTAACAGAGGTGCAATTTTACAGAGTTTAAGGAATACCTATGCAATCTGCTTACTATAAATGCTAGTAAAACCAAATACATGATATTTAGTGCCAAAAATAAAAAAAAAAACTTCATACATATGGTGAATGAAATATAAATGGTCAACCATTATTAAAAACAAATGCTGAGAAATATTTAGGTCTTACTCTTGATGATAAACGTACCATGAAACCTCACATTGAGAAAGTAAGAAAAAGATATCAGCACTGACTGGTGCACTTGGAGGAATTGTCCGATGTCTCCCACTACAGGTCAGATATATTGTTTATAACTCGATGGTTAAACCATATCTCGATTATCTAATCGAAGTATGGGGAAGTGCTGCCAAAACTCACCTTAAAAGCTACAAACATCTCAAAATAAAATTATCAGTCTTATTCAATTATGATTATTTAATATCTTCTAAAAGTTTTCAAAGAAACAATATTAATGAATATTGATCAAATTTATAAATATAACACTTGCATACTTATACGTAAAATAATTAATAGAGACATACGAGTACATAAACATATTTACAAAAAGAATGCAAATTCAAAAGCGCATGACGAGGCGAGCTAACCATATAATTTTAAGAGCACCGAGGACAAACTACCTACGGTACAAGGACTGTCATTTAAGAAGGGGCTGAACTCTATAACTCTATACCTAAAGTAATCAAGGAATCGAAATCACTTTCAACTTTTAAAAGGCTACTAAAGCACCTCCTGAATAATGTATAAATTGTAAGTTTTCACCATTTTTATCACTTAATTTTAGTGTATTACCAAGCGAAACGTCGCTTATCTTAATTATTATGTTTTCCTCACAGAAGTGAATAATTGTATTCTTTTTGAGCGAAATAAATTTCTTAAACCGATACCTAACATTTTTACAAAAAAAAAAAAAACATCTGACTTCTAAAAAAACACTACAAAGTGAAAAATTACTTTAATTTCGGATGGTTTAGTATTTTCGTCTTTTGCCACTGACTCCCGAATAGTTATTTTTCACTTTGGTTGGTTGGTTACGGCTCCAAAGGGTGCTGTGAGGCTGCCGTACACGCCTTGTCGACCTACCTAAATTCTGGCAAAGGAGAGGTCATCCTGAAGGTTGACATACGGAATGCCTTCAATTCTGTTAATAGGGACACTTTGCTGGCAGAAACTAAAAAAGAAATACTCCAAATTTATAGTTTCCTTTGGCAATGTTACAGGCACCCTTCAAAATTACTATATCGGGACAACCTTCTGGAATCTGCTATTGGCTGTCAACAAGGCGACCCCCTCGGGCCAGTGATTTTGAACTATTCTTTGTGGACGGACAGTACTGACCGACATCTGAAACTTCCCAAAAACGCAATAGCCCCAGAAATCAAAATTATTGAAAAAAGCTCCCTCCGCCTCCTTGGTTCCCCAATCTTTGAAAATTCCTTTCCCGTTTTTATTGAGGAAAAAATACAAAATTTTAATGACGTTTTGGAAAGATTGTTCTAAATTAACATGCATTCGGCCATAACCTTAATTCGTTACTGCTATTTCAGCCCTAAATTAACATATTTCCTTCGCGCTTCCCATTTATGGAAGCGCACTCACCTTTTAGACAAAATGGACCAAATTATCCGGCATACATTAACTTCGATCTTAAATGTGGCCATGGATGACCGAGCCTGGGCACAAGCTACTCTTCCCATACGTATGGGAAGCCTCGGCGTCCGCAAAATTTCTAGTATCAGTTTACCGGCTTTCATATCCTCGATCCACGGCACTGAGAATTTAATCAGGAAAATCCTAGCCTCGACACTGATTAATTTTGATGTGCCGTGCTTCACCGAGGCTATGGATGCCTGGAGACTCGCTTGCCCGAATTCAGATCCACCCGACAATCCATCTTCCCAGAGACGGTGGGATGAGCCGCTTTGTAGAGTAGTACAGAATAATTTCTAAGCATGTCTGCTACTACTGCGGAGCATGCGCGCCTGCTAGCTGTGGGTAAGTGGGAGTCAGGTCTGTGGCTTCATGCACTACCGTCGTCGAACATAGGCACTTTGTTTGAGGACACTACTTTCTGCCTCGCTGCTTCCCTGCGACTAGGAGCCCCTTGATGTTCTCCTCATCGCTGTCACTGTGGCGAAGTTGTCAACAGCCTTGGACACCACGGCCTGTCTTGCAGCCGAAGTGCGGATCGCATAGCGCGGCACGCGAACATTAATGACATCATCCGAAGAGGTCTTGTCATCGTTGGCGTTCCAGCTGTATTAGAACCCAATGGCTTGGCACGCGACGATGGCAAGAGACCGGACGGCATGTCTTTATTTCCATGGAAGGTGGGTAGGCCTTTAGTGTGGGATGCAACTTGTCTCGATACTCTTGCGCCATCCCATCTTCCCGGCTCGGCGTGCTGTGCTGGCGCTACTGCTGCGGCTGCGGAAAACCTCAAGCGGCGAAAGTATCCTACCCCCCTAGAAGTACCTCCCCCCAGTTCCTCCTCCTCCTAGTAGTAAAGAAAAGTATCCTGACAAATTGAAGTTTTCAGTAGTAAAGCCTTTGTACAAAAAAAATAACAAATATGATTTAAATAATTACCGACCAGTGACCTTAATTCCGGTAATTTCAAAAATATATGAAAAAGCTATGTGTAATAGGATTGTCTCATTTATATATAAACATAATATAATAAGTCTGGAACAAAATGGTTTTCAAAGAGGGAAGTCAACTACACTAGCTTGCTATCAACTCATTAAATTAATTACCGAGAATATAGATAAGAAAATACCGGTCACTGCTATATTTTTTGACATGAGCAAAGCGTTTGACTCTGTAAAACATGACATACTGTTAAGAAAATGTGAGAGCTGCGGAATAAGGGGTAAAGCGTTAAATTGGCTTAAAGACTACCTAAGTAACAGACAACAACGTGTTGAAGTTTTAGGTATGAACAAAGAAAGAGAAGTGTTAAATTATAAATCTCAGTTTAGGGCCAATACATATGGCGTGCCTCAAGGTAGCATTGTGGGGCCATTGCTCTTTCTTCTGTATGTGAACGATTTGCCTAAAGTAACACAGGATAAATGCGTGTTATTTGCAGATGACATTTCATTAGTAATAAATAATGAAAATGAAAATGAACAGCATGAGGACAAAATAAATACTGCCGTAGAAAGCATACTAGATTGGTTTGAACAAAATAATTTATGTGTAAATATTTCCAAAACAAAATATATTAATTTCTGTAATTACAAGATGACAAATAAAACAATGAAAATTATTGGGCGTGATAATGACATTGAAGAAGTTAACGATACAAAATTTTTAGGCATAGTAATTGATAAAAATTGCAATTGGAAAAAACATATAGATAACATATGCAACAGGCTAAACAGCTTTGCATTTGCACTAAGAAATCTAAGGAAAACTGTTGGAGTAAATGCCGCTCTACTGGCTTACCATGGTTACGTCTCATCTGTGCTTAGATACGGCATAATAATATGGGGCAATTCTACGGACAGCGATAGGGCATTTATTGTTCAAAAAAAGTGCTTACGAGCTGTGTTTGGTAAAGGTCCATTGGAATCATGCAGACCCATATTAAAAGAGCATAAATTATTATCACTGGCATGCTTATACATATTGGAAATGGGAGTGTTTGTAAAAAAACACCCTAACTTATTTAGTAAAGCCGATAGTGTAAACATATATAAAATAGGTAAACACTCAAGGGATCCAACCAGATTGGCGATGCCTAAGTGTAGAACAGCATTTTGCCATAAAAACGCCAGTCGAATGGCAATAAAAATATATAATAGGATACCTAAGATAATTAGAGAACTACCAACGAATCTATTTAATAAAAGACTCCGAACATGGCTTAATGAAAACTGCTTCTATTCTATTAATGAATTTATGAATTATAATACGAAGGGGAATTTATTACAGACATGAATAATGTAATTAAATTAACTTTGTCATTCCTGTATGCTTATCTCGAACATTGTAATTTTTATAGTTCTAACATTAGTAATTTTAGAGTTTGACATTTCTAATTTTCATAGTTTGACATTTGTATTTTAATTTCTTGACATTTTCCCATCGTGGCATATTTGAATTATTACAATTATTATTTAATTCATTACAATTATGGCACAATCTAAATTTGCATGCTGAGTTTAGTAGGCGGAATATGAAGTACTTTGTATTGTATTATGAGATCTGTAAGCACCATATTTCATGCAAATAAACGATATTACTATTACTATTACTAGTAGTACCTTATCGGTAATGATATTTTCGAGCCGTTTGGGGTTGAAACCCTTGGGTCGTGGGGTCCGAGCGCTCATGGTTTGTTTAACGAAATCTCCAAACGGCTAGTTGACACTTCCCGTGACCCAAGGGCCGGCTTTTACCTTGGCCAGAGGCTAAGCATTGCTATACAACGTGGCAATGCCGCCAGTCTCTTGGGTACATTACCAGTCGACAGCGATGCGGAGGAATTTTTCGACGCCATATTTTAATTTGTGAATAGTTTTAGTTCAGTTAGGATATAATTTTGTAATTTTACTAAAATAGAATAATAAATCATTTAAAATTATTTTTCACTTTTTAGTGTTTATTTTGGAAGTCGGTTGTATTTTTTTTGTAAAAAAGTTTTTATTTTTAACTTTTTAGTTGTGCTACCTATCCCACACAAATTCGAATACCACGACCTGCTATGTAAATTACAGTGAAAGGAAGTTATTATAACATCATCCACATACTAAGTGGGAAAAATACGTATTATCGAAGCTAACTCAAAAACTACCTAAGCAAAGTTAATACAATGTATATGGGACCACCTTGGAAGTATACCCTTACAAACAAAAGAATAATTTTTCAGATCGGTCTGGCCGACTTCGAGTATTCGGGGAACAAACAAAAAAAAAATCTGACGAACTGACAAGGCATACAACATACAAGACAAGGACAACCTCCTCCTTTTTTTGAAGTCGTTTAAAAACGAGCGGCATAGACTTGTCTAAGCCACTGACCTCTTGTATATTAGAGGTCAGTGTTCTTAGCATGTTTCGCTTAGATTATAATGTTATTGAAAGGCGTAGAACATAACTTTCTTCATAATAACACGTACGTGGTCAGTCGGCGTAAATCAAGAGCACATTAACTCGCACACATGCCACATACGTAAATGTGACGTTAAACTGCAGAGTTATGTTAGAATATGTATTTTTTGTATTTTTCAAAGGTATTTGTCGATCATAATTACAATATTAGAATAAGCGTGTGCGTCCCTTTTGCTAAGAAAGCGTCAACAATGATTTATGTGATATTAGCTGTGCCCTGCGACTTCATTCCCGTGGAAGTCGTAAGATACACGATATATTAAAATAACAGCCGCATTTTAACACAACTCCCTCGTCCCCCGACCCGACGTTGTTACTTCGTTTTCGCTTAGCGTTCTTTTTGACTTTTTTTTCTTTTTTCTCGGCTCCTAAGGATTGTAGCGTGATGTTAAATAGCCTATAACCGTCCTCGAGAATTGGGCTACCAAATGCAAAAAGTATTTTTCAATTACTACAAGTAGTTTCAGAGATTAGCGTAAAATAGCTTAAATTTCATGGGTTTTCATTTTTTTTGCACGGAACCTAATACTTTTTCTAAAATAAAGGTAACCTTAGTTACTCTTTATAACATCAGATATTTGCCAGTGAAAGTCTCGTCAAAATCGGTACAGCCGTTTCGGAGACTAGCCGGAACAAACAAGACAGACAAAAAATTTAAAAATTGATTTTTTTTTGTTATAAGTACCTACCGTATATACTTTCATATGCATTTAGTAAAAATCTGTTATTTTGACGTTACAAACATACACTTCAATTTTATTTATTTGTATGTATAGAGGTATAGATAGATAGACGATAACATCACATAAATCATTGCTGACGCTTTCTTAGCTTCTCTTGCTTTTATTGTAAGTATTTCAAAATATTACTGATTTATCTTCGATTGATTGACTTATGACTTTTAAATTCATAATATCAGAAGGTCACATTGCACAAAGACTTGGTACAACTATTGGTACAGTTAACGTTTGCCACTAAAATTCGAAACTATCTAAGGAGCTGTACGCGCCGGCGCTACCATGACCACCATAGAAACGGGTTTAGTCGACGGAAGAATAGACAAAATGACATACTGTAGATAAATTTCTAACGTCTAAAAGCATGGTGATGTGTCATTTTGCCTAGTCTTTCGCCGATAAAACCCGTTTCTATGGTGGTCATGCTACGCGCGCTGATGAAGCTGTTTAAACAAAAAGAATCGATAAGGATTTTGTAGGAGTAGTAAGGAATCTATGGTATATCTATAGGTACCTACAGCAACTCTATAAATAGTTTACAGAAACTAGCATTTGATTTGAACTAGTAGTAGAACTTTGTAGCTGAATTTTGCTTAACATGATCTTTTAATTTTATATACCGTCAAGGCGGGTTACTTTGACTTAGGACATAACTTTAGCCCAAATCGAGACAAATGTTTAGTGTCATTAAATCCACACAACAGTCCCGCAAGTACCTACGCGTCTATACCGCCATCTATTAGTCACCGAAGGAATATGACGTTCGGTTGTGTGGTCGCGACACGGCGGATAGATCAAACATCAAGTCTAGATTTGGGCCAAAGTATACCCTAGAGTCAAAGTAACCCGCCTTGACGGTAGATAAAGAGGATATAATCAGATTGCCTAGATGGAGTGGATTCTAACTGGAGGTCGAGAAAAAAGATAAAAATTTAACGATAACATTGTTTAGTTCGTAATAAAACTCATGAATGAGGATTACAAAGCGACGGATAGCGACGAGTAGGTACTTTGTAAAATGAATTTAAAAGGATTTTGAGGATCAACACGTAATAAAGATTATCATTTGTTGGTTCTCGAACAAGTTATTCTGCAATCCATCGCAGGGGCTTCATCTAGTTTTATTATAACAGCCATCCTTTACAAATGAACTAGATACTAACCTATCACTTGACGAGTTGCGAGCACGTACTGAATGGTGCGATATCACACAAGTAACACTAGGTCCTTATGACACGCGATTTTGCACCCTATCCCCTTGTAATAAAAGTTATACATGGTCTCTATTTACGGTAGTTGGTTTGAATGTCATAAAGTGACCCCATTGACCTGCGGTTCTTTTCAGAGTCGTAAAGATAGGCGACGTGGGTGGGACACGCATATAAATAGATAGTGGAAATATGTTATTGCTTATAAAACAATGTTTTTGTACGTTATTTCTTACTTATCTTTAAGAAAGAAAAGAGTTTATCGGTAACCTTTTAACTAGAGTAAGTTTGAGTCAGTTGAGATAAATTAATGGGACTATGGGCACAGCATGATATATTCTAGCAAGAAGGTTCCATTGCCCGAAACTACATGATGACCACGCTAAGTTTAATTCACTCATGGCGAAACCACGCCACTTGGTACAAGAAAGAAAGAATAACGTTTATTTGGACACAGTTCATGAAACAAAAAATACAAATAAGAAAGTGAAAATTCACGACTGCGCCAAACAGGTTCATTTCAGCATTAATGCCAGCTTTCTGACGCTTGTCTGCTGACGCGTGACTGTTGCTACTACGTATCATGAAACGTAACACACGTTGAAACAAATTCACCCAGTCGTTGTGTTACATTTCATGTTGCAATTCATAAAATTAGGACGGCTAATCTGTGTTACATTTCATGATACGTTTCACCAATCTGTACCCGGCATTCTAAGAGCCTTACAGCTTCAGTTTGATCGAGCTGAAGTCTCCAAACAAAAACTCGGGAAGACTCCAGAAACAAGTGTCAACTGTCCGAGATAAATGGAGACGTATTAATATAATCACATGACGTGTAGATTCCAGTGGCACAACTACAATTATCATTAGAGGGAAGCCGAAGAAAAACTTGTTCAGTCCTAATAAGCTCAGACAAAAACTGAAGGTTCTTAATCTTATGATGTATTAAACTGGTATTAGATATAATTATGTAATGTGACACAGTTACACACACAGGTGTACCATATTATTTGGTAATAGTAGACATTAAGAAGTGTGGTTGTTCCGAAGGGAAGCCGATAGGAATCAGGTTGTATGAAGGCTACGCCCCTGGTAGATTCTGCAGTTTACCCGGTACCTACGTAGTTTCACTGAATTAGGCATTCCTACGTCAAACCAATCATTTTTTTTTTTATTTAGATGAAAATTTTAATATTTTAAGATAAATAGGCGATGGCGTGTTGATTTAGGGGCGTTTATGGGAGCCTTCTCCGGAGAGGGCAGCACAAGGAAGAGTGGCAAGCTGTGGGCGAGATCGTTGCCCAGCAATGGGACAGTACAGGTTAAAGAAAAAAGGGATAAGTTAAGATATTTAGTTGGCAACATGTTTTGAGTCCCTAATGTCTATCAACCACCTGAGCCAAAAGTTTACCTATAGTAAAATTTAGTTGGCAACATGTTTTGAGTCCCTAATGTCTATCAACCATCCGAGCCAAAAGTTTACCTATAGTAAAATTTAGTTGGCAACATGTTTTGAGTCCCTAATATCTACCAACCATCCGAGCCAAAAGTTTACCTATAGTAAAATTTAGTTGGCGACATGTTTTAAGTCCCTAATGTCTATCAACCATCCGAGCCAAAAGTTTACTCGTAGTAAAATTTAGTTGGCAACATGTTTTGAGTCCCTAATATCTATCAACCATCCGAGCCAAAAGTTTACTTATAGTGAAATTTAGTTGGCAACATGTTTTGAGTCCCTAATGTCTATCAACCATCTGAGCCAAAAGTTTACTTGTAGTAAAATTTAGTTGGCAACATGTTTTGAGTCCCTAATATCTATCAACCATCCGAGCCAAAAGTTTACTTGTAGTAAAATTTAGTTGGCAACATGTTTTGAGTCCCTAATATCTATCAACCATCCGAGCCAAAAGTTTACTTATAGTGAAAGCAGACTAGCAACTTAATTAGTCACACAAGATCCAAAAGACCAGTTCGATTGTGGCATGTTTTCCATAACTCTAATAACAGAAGTCGTGGACGCATATCTAGGCGCACTTACGTCAAGATCTCCACCTCACCAGGTCAGATCACGTCACAAGATAAGCCGCTTTGTTTAATTTTAATTCTACAACTGTAATCTGAAAACACGTAGAAAGTTATCATCAGCAGAACATAATATTATAGCTACGTTACTGAGTTAGCCTTGGTCGTGGTGCGCGTGCACCGGACGAGTGCGCTTGCACTAGCGGGTCTGTACGCACACAAGTGTTGTTGCCAGGGCTGGACATAATACTTTTATAAAATGCATTGAAAATAGAAAATACGAGTACCTCATTTATTTAATTAAAATATAATAAAATACAGGACAGTAGACCAGACTTTGGTTCCACACTCTGGTTACCTACCGATAGTGTAAGTAGGTACTCATAAAGAGGGTCCAAAAGAGTGGTCAGTTAGACTCCATATTACTCGGTACAGTCACGAGCACTAATACGTATACACTTAACACAATTCAAAAGCGATTTTCTCGTGGAATTACGATTGCAACTTTGAGATAAGACCTCTTTCATAATAGTATGGGTTTCAAAATAGGTACTATGTTCGTAACAACATAAAATTACAATCAATACAGTAGGAGAAAATTACTTTTAAAAGTTGCTCAGTGTATACATATTAGTGCTCGTAACTGTACATAGTACGTACCTAACAGGTTGGGAGAGGCTCGCTTCAGATAGCTCATCTTGGCGCTGTACTGTCTACAAAAACCTAAACACTTTTGAAAACAAGCGTCACGAATTCTCGGTACCGAAAAACGTCAAGTAGGCAAGGAGACACCCAAGTCCTCCTATACCAATAACTTTAACTCTGCCGGACAACTCTATTGCATTCATTGTGACCGCGTGACCGGCACCCTAATTGTGTAACACACTATGAATCACAATCAGAATGATTTTGAAGCAAATTGCTAATCCATTGCTTCATTATGTTCGAAATATTTATCTGCTTAACAACGTACCTAAATAACGCAATGAATGTTGTTGAACTGTCAAAATGAAACCGATTCCTACTGTAAGTGTGTTACGCAATTGCCCCGCAGAAATTCGGTCTAGCGAGTCATATTACGGCTATGAAATTATAATTACAAAGGGTCGCCGTTATTAAAATCGATAAGGAGGACTGTTCTTATTTTGAAATACAATTTCAATTCCAATTATGGCCAGCCCTGAGCATGTGTGCGAGTTGACAGCACGCTCGCAGAGGTCGTGGACTCCAAGGCGTGTGTCGTGCGGTATGTAATCGCTTGCTGGGTAAATGCGCTGGGTGTATATTGTCTATAACGTCCGAGCGTTTAGCTAGGGACGTACGAGTAGGTCGTGGGTACATTACAGTACATTACACGTGCCCTCGGGTTTTGTTATAATTATGGACGCACGTTGCGTTCTGGAAACTTAAATGATGCGTTCGATTGTAATATTACGAGTATGTTTCAGTTATGTGCTCATTATGGTTGTTCTGTGTTTAGTTAAATCAGACACCACTTTTATTTAAGTTGGTTGACGGCTCTGGTTTAAAAAAAAAACTCATCTCTAAAATAAAACTCCGCACATATCTACACGCTTTACTATAAATCTGAATGTCATACTTATTTTACGATCACAGTGTACAAACTCAATGAAAAACTACTTAACAACCGACACAGATTAAAATGTTTACAAAAACAGGCACTGAGATATAATATAAATACAATATACATGGTGTAATTTTAAACAGTGTTAATCTCTTAAGAGGTCATTGTACTAATCATTATGAACAACTTTTACTATGGGGCCAAACCTGAAATCGCGAAAATAAAATCAGCTTTTCGATTACGATTTCGGGTATAGTCCCATAGTAAAAGTTGTTCATAATGATGAGTAGAATGACCCTTTAAGAGATTAACACTGTTTAAAATTACACCTTGTGTTTACAAAACTGTGAGTATTGACATCGACTTTCATAACGAAAACTAATTTTGTTTAAGTTTATATTATATAGAACTACAGTTTTAGTAACTTATCAATTGAAGCCATCTGGCTAACACGGGGCCCGTTGGTACTCAGGGAAAAAATAGTCTGTATTTACGGTTCGTAGATTCAAAATAAATAAGGTGGCCTGTATAAAACGAAAGGCTATCTACCAACATAGATTTTAGAAAACAATAAATCCAAAAGTAGCGTCGAATGGGTCAGAAATTGCTGATGATAAAGTAGAAGGAATAAATCAATTCAAAGATCAGTTTTGATTCGGAGGCTTTTCAAAAACTGCTCCGAGATTGTGATGGCCGCTAAATCAGATGAAAGCAAGCACACCATCTCTTCTGAATACGAATCAGTCTCGCAGTACCCAAATAACATCAGTTTGCAGCATTTTAAATAAACATTCACATTTATTTTTTTGTGTTTATTTTTAGAAGTATTTTTCTGTAGTATTTTTTATGAATGAAGTATTTATATTTTTGAAAATCAGAAAAGCACTAAAAGATTCGGAATACCCTCTTTCAATTAAAATTAAAATATACTTTCCTTGATTAAATTACTCGCAAATTAATTTGGTGATCTTAAAAAAAAGAGCTTTTTAAGTAAGCTGAAAAGTGTGGGGATATCTAATTTAACTATATCGAAGATAGGATGCTGATTGAAAACACCACTGCTATGCTCCGACCTTGCTTGGTCACAGGCGAAGAGACCCGCGCGAACTTCTCCACGCCACATCGGCTCTGTCGCATGACGTCATCTGCTGGCCGGCGGGCCGCACAGCAGTAGCTGGTCGTACTTCTTCATCTGTCGGGATGCCACGTCCACGTCCACGTCCGTCAGGTAATACGCCTCAAAGTTTGACAGCGGACGCAGCATCGAGTATAAACGTTCAGCGTACTTTCTACGAAGAAAACTGTTGGTGAAGACTTTTTAGGCATCCAGCTGACGGTTTGTATACCTACAGTATATATTTGTTGTATATATTGTATGTTTTATTTAAATAAGTGAATAGTTTTTTGGTTTTATGTACATATGATACTAGCAGCGCCCCACGGTTTCACCCGCATAAGTCTCGATCCCGTAAGGATATCGGGATAAAAAGTATATTTTATGTTAATCCAGGTTATAAACTATCTGTGTGCCAAATTTCATCCAAATTCGTTCAGAAGTTTTTGAGTGAAAGAGTAACAAACATCGATCCATTCTCACAAACTTTCGCATTTATAATACTAGTAGGAAGTAGGATATTAGTAGGATTTTATTTTCTCTTTACTCTTATACACGTTGTCTACATCTCTCTATCTACTCTCCTATCGCAGTATGCTGGAAGAGATTTCTTTAGAAATAAGTATCAACTTTGTACGTATTTTTCTGTTCCTTTCTTCTTGTCTGTTTATATTATGTATTAATAAAATATAAATGTAAATGTAATAATAAAATATAATTTAATATAAAAATAAATAAATAGATTGACTTACACATAATACATTCAGAGAATAAATAAATGAGTGATAATAAAAACTATAAATGTTGTAAAAAATAAATAGATAGCAAATAATTTGATTATAGTAAAGGAAAATCATTAAAGCGCTCTTCCTCTCTCCTACTTTTATAATGTTGCTGTGCCCGACAGGCTCCATAATTGTTTCTAAAATTATTAAACTCACCACCTGTATGTGTACATTATGGATTGCAATAAAGAATAATTGAATTGAATTGAATATGTGTGTACATAACTGTTAAGCACCGACCGCGGAGCACGGAGTTCTGTCTTCGCTGATTCCCAGGTCGGTTAAAGTGTTATTGGGGTTTTCCATCAGCAATCTCTAGGAGCCAGGAGTCTGGTATTGAGCCAGGCCCGCGCCTAATTATACGCCGCTTAAAAATAACAGCCGAAATGCTGTACGTTACTTACACCTCTGCCTTTCACTTCGGCAAATACTAGCGCTACAATACTCAATCGTTTATTGCATTCCGGAATGTGTACTTAGGGGGCAAGTTAAAATGATATGAGATCATTGTGGACCCTGTCGGGCACAGCGACGTAGTAGGAGAGAGAAAGCTTTCAAAACTTAACTTATGCCTTCTGAACTATGTTCTATGTTACGGGACTTGGTTTCCGCACTTAGTCCTACATGTGGACCATTGTACGTGGGCCATGGCGCCCGTCGGCGGTTATTCCAACCAGCCCACCTCCCTCCAGAACTTGATTATGTTTTCTGGTCTATCTAGAACGTCTTTGAAAGATCTGGGTGACCCGAGGGTTTCTGTTCTGATCTGGGCGATCTGATCTGCCTTCTGAACTAAGAGCTAATTTCACCAAACTGTTCATAATCGGACATTAGTAAATCCGCCATTAAAATAAACAATGTTAATGGTATTTACGTTCCATCAGAAAAAAATAACACCACATTAAGAAACCTAGCGTTAGGATGTATCATTCACTCATATCGGTCAGTTGTCAAAGCAACCAAAATAAAAAGTCGCAATGTTCACTGATAATGCATCATTTTAGCTAGCCGTATAGTACAGACTCGCGTTTTTCATTTCAATGATTTTGACAGCTGACTAAGTGTCCGATACTAAGTTAACGGACCTCTATGGCAGCAATTAAATGGTGAAACCTCACCATACCTGGCGTCAGTGCTCTTATCGTCGAGTAGCGCGGCGAGCGAGCGTAGCGCGTGCTTGCGTGCGTACGCGGCGGTGGGCGGGCGCGCGCGCAGCAAGGCCCGCCCCCCGCCCCCCAGCGCGCAGCACACCACTAGTAGGCGAGCTGACGCGCACCGCACTAGCGCGCTCTTGTGACTGGTGGGACAGAAAAATCATACGGTAAAACCAATAAAAAAAAGACAAAATATTCATGATATATTGCTGACATTAATGTGTGTAGCGCTACAACGTTATTTTAAATCGATATCAACACCGCTATCTTGTTTTTTTAATATATTTCAAGTGACATTTCACAAAACAATTGCACAAAAATCTTTGCCAACAGCGCCCCCCGTCAACGTCATCCGCGCGCCAAAAGATCCTAGTAGCAGTGTACTAGATAACGCACGTCGCACTCATTACAGAAAAGATACACCTCTGTGAACCAATGTGCTATGGACGTCCAAGTGTATAGTTCAGCCGATTATTAAACAAAACAAAATAAAACACGGCCAGGTATAATAACCTCATAGAAGAGCTACGGGCGATGAGCTACGCGCTACGAGCTACACGCTACGAGCTACATGCTACGAAGGTCTACGAGCATCAAACTTTAATTTTTTGTTTTTGTCCACACCGTCTCAAAAATGATGGCTATTTTAATCACCTCATAGAAGAGTTACGAGCTACGCGCTACAAGGGACGGGCCACGGCTAGGAACGACCATCAAACCTTTTTTTTTCTATGCCGTTTTTTTTCTACTTTGTCTGCAAAATTTATGCTATTTTAGGCACCTGATAGACGGGCTACGAGTTATGTGCTACGGGCTACCATGCTACGAGTGTCTACGCGCATCAAACTTTGTTTTATTGGTGACATTGTTTTTTAAGTCACCTCATAGATGAGCTACTACGAGCTACGCGCTACGGACTACATGCTACGAGAGTCTACGAGCGCTAAACATTCTTTTTTTGCGAGTTTGCGTTCACGTTCTTTTGCGATTGGTTAAGTCAACTCACCAAGAGCCATGTATACATAGGGCAGTGACAGAATGACTCAAGTCTACACTGCAGACGATGTCATCTAATGCCACGTTGGCGGCTCGTCTGACCGGGCGGCTGAAGCTGCCAGTCTTGATCAACAGGATCGTCACGGCTTCGTAGAAGTCCTAAAAAAACACCGGTATGATTGTAAGATGGAGTTTAGAATAGGTTTTACCCGCCTGTGCGACACCATAGACAGGGCTCGAAGCATCTTGTACGGATTTGAATACCTGACTTTACCTGAGGTGTCTATCGACATGTCTCGGTCACACGATAGTTACAAGCTAGGCTAGATTTTGTTTTTATAAGATCAAAATGGCGGATTTTAGACGGCAATAAAGTAATGTCTTGAAAATAAAATTTGTGTCATGACCATGTAGGATATCAAAATAAAGGGCTTGAGGGAGACTATTCCAAAAATAACTACCACCAACTGTATCAGACTGCTTGAAAACTGAGTTTTTTTTTCACTTTTCTGTCGAGTTTTTTTTGTAAAATATTTAAACGTCGTGTCGTGCGTGTATGTCCAGATGTATGAACGTAAACGACGAAAAAGGAGTATGTAAGGATCGTAGCAGGTGACGTTCTGTAGTTTCTGCCTACCCACATGGGAAGAAGGCGTGAGTTACCCACTAATATTCTAAAATTAAATGTGAAAGTTATAATTATATTTAGATGTTTTTTAGGTACGTAGGTACCCGTACCTCAAAAGGTAAAAAACAGAACCCTTATAGCATCTCTTCGGTGTCCGTCCGTTCGTCTGTCTATATGTCTGTCAAGAGCCTTTTTCTCAGGAACGCGTGGAGGTATCAAATTGAAATTAATAAAAAATCAAGCTTCAAGTCAAGTCATTAAAAAGATAGGGCCATTTATGCGACATATTTTGATACTCGCAAATAAATTAATACCTATAAGGTACTCCCCGTTGACGGGTTGTCGGTGTGGAATCATGAAATTTCGTTAATTTGTAGATTTATCACATTTTTTTTTGCGATTACAAACTTACATTTGCAGTTGTAGAATTGACCCTAACGTATATAGATGTATGGGAGAACATTTTTTCAACTACAAAGTTAAGTTTGTTCTTGGGATCATTATTCATCCCAACTACGGATCCCTTCATTGTGCGTGGTCCAACACGCTCTTGGCCGGTTTTTTTTTAATGTTATCAATCACGCCTAACGACTGAACAGATTTCGATGAAATAAGCACACAGGTAGACCGTCACCTGGAGTAGAACACTCTTTATCCCGGTAGTACGTTCCTGTGGGACAATATTCGACTGCCAAGCGGGCGAAGCCGCGGGCAAACGTTAGTAAAACAATAAATTAGAAGCTACACCTACCGGCTTTTTAGTGTAGTTGGTATTCTTGAGTATCATAGCGAGAGTGTTGCACGCGGCGCGCGCTACTTGCGTTCTCGGAGATTCCACGTGTCCAGTCACCTTTATAGAAACACAAACGATTAAACTTAGATTAAGCTAAGATAGCTGTTTTACGATAACGGCCGCAAAATTTCGGCAGTCATGAAGATGACGGCAGGGTCGGCGGGTGTTTGACATAATAGTGTCATAAAAACACTCTCTTTCAATTTCAATTTTTAAATGATTTTCTATTTCCAATTTTAGTAAAGTTGACATTGAATAATATTGTTGTTTTTGATGTGGGTTGAGTTGTTATTTTTTATATGACTAATGTATATGTGTATCATGAGTGTATTTTTTAATTATTATTTTTATTATGTAGAATTATTTCACACACAATGTAAATTGTTTAAGAATAAATTGAATTGAATTGAATTGAATTCTAAGGAAACCCAAGCTTTATGAAATAAAATAAATATGCTAATATGCTTTATGTAAATAAAGATTATTATATTATATTATTATATTAAATAATGCATATTTTCGTGTCTGAATGAATATAGGAGAGACAGAAATTCAAAGAAGGAAAATGGTACGAAACAACCGCAATCCGAATCGCGGAAGATGCTCGGTACAGTTAACCGCACGCCCATTCAAAGATTTGACATTGACACCGTCTTCATGTCATAGGGTGCTTACATAAAGAAACAGGTTTCCGGTACAGACAAACCCGTGCGGGTCGGTACCGATCGGTACAGGGTTATTATGGTAGTCGGCACCGACAAGTTTAAACCCTGTTTCTTTATAAGCGAGCACATAAGATAACATGGGAATATTATACCTGTACCGATCAGTACCGACCCGCACAGACTCGCCTGTACCCGAAACCTGTTTCTTTATGTGTGTTAACTTTTGCCAGTGACTTGCATTTGACTGTACCTGTGTAAACCGAATTTAGAATAGGTACGAGAAATAATGTTTACTTGTCTTATTAGGTCTGCAATTCTATATTCCGCCATAACGCCCCAAAACTTGTTCAAAACACGAGGGAGATCGTCCAACGCATCTGCTATTTCAAACCTGTGGACGAAGTGCACATTAGGTTAAGAGCCTCTAGTCCAGGGGTTCCAACTTATTTTGTCTACTGCCCACTCTGAGAATAAATTATTTTTTAGCGCCCCCATTTTTTCACCTACTTAAAAACCACTACCTGGATGAAATCACAAATCGCCCCCTAAGACTCTACACAACGCCCCCATTTTTTTTCTGGGTCTCTTACTGCCCCCCTTTAGGCCTGCAGCGCCCACAAGGGGGCGTTATCGCCCACTTTGGGAGAGGCTGGTCTAGTCTGAAAGCGCGCGCCCCTACGTTCATGTCTACACACGATGCCTATATTAAATGTAAAGTAAGTGAATCGACGCGACTAGCTACGCATGAGGGAATTCTGAAATTGGCTCCCGTTTAACATTGCTGCTCTGCGCCTATTGGTCGTAGCGTGATGTTGTATAGCCTATAGCTTTCCTCAATAAATGGACTATCTATCACTAAATTTTTTTTTTTGAATTCGAACCAGCAGTTCCTGAGATTAGCGCGTTCAACCAAACAAACAACCTCTTCAGCTTTATAATATTAACACATTCATCACCGCCACAAATTTTGACATTATCTATGGACTCGCGAGGCGGGTCCCTGGCATTAAATGTGTTAAGTATAGATTTAACATCACGCTACGACCCTTAGGAGCCGAGCAAAAAGAAAAAAGTCGGAAAGAACACTAAGCCAAAACGAAGTAATAGCGCGGGCGGGCGATTCAACGCGACGGGTCGGGGGACGAGGGAGTTTTATTAAAATATTGCTGTTATTTTGTATATTACGACATCCACGCGAACGAAGTCGCGGGGCACAGCTATAGGTCGACTGCTTAACTGAGATGTTGCCCGAGGTAGCAGCGCAGTGAGGGAGGGGTGTGATGACGTGATGCAAGAGCTCAGTGATTCGTCAACTTGTGACAACTATCACCTCTTCCGCACCGCACGGCTACCTCAGGCAACGTCTCAGTTATGCGGTCAGCCTATTGTTGATAATATTATTAAAAAAGCTTCTAAGGCACTAGGTTTCATCTTGAGAATATCAGTCGATTTTAAAAATGTAAAGACACTCAAAATTCTTTATTGCGCCTTTGTACGCAGTCATTTCGAATATTGTTCGCCAGTATGAAACCCTTTTTATGTTACTTAAAAGTATTCAAAGGAAGTTGTTAAGGTACATTCAATATATAGATCTCAAATCTATTTACCTAATTATCACAGTCGCTGCAGGAAGTTTCACATTCTTCCACTATTCGAGCGGAGAAAAATTGCTGACATTGGCATTTTTGTTCAATGTAGCTAAAGGTTCAACCGATTGTTCTGAACTGCTTGGCAAAATTGGGCTACTTGTTCCATCTTTGCCTTTAGGAATCATCGACCTCTGTATGTTCCCTCTGTACGATGTGTTTATAGGCAAAACTCTTATACGGTAAGAGCTAGCAGAGTATACAACTCAATGTGTCAGAGTTTTGATGATTTTGATTTATTCACCACCAGTGTCACTAAACTAAAAAAAAATACTATGTAACCGCTTCTTCGAAGATCACAGATTCTCGTGTTCTATTATTATTTGCTCCGAGTTCTTTTACTTCTTACTTTCTCTTACCTATCTACTGTCTCTTGTTCTATCCTAATTTTGTCAGTGAAAACTTGTACTTTAATTGGCCTTCTTTCACTAATGTTAACCTATCTGTAACCTAGCTGTAAGTTTTCCGAAGATATAAAATAAAATAAATAAATATGGTAGATATTAATCCTAATCCAAATAAATAATAATCAAGGTTGATTAAGTACATGTAATTTCTTTTTTAAATTATTCGAATCGGACCTTTCGTTTAGAAATTACTACGGGTATAAAAATGTTTAAAGTAAGCAAAATGCACTTAGTCTACTAGTTACCTACACATTATATTTTTTACTGACTCTTTGAACGCGCTAATCTCTGTCACTACCAGTCGGATATAAAAAAAATCTTTTTGCATTTTATAGCCCAATTCTTGAGGAAGGGGGAAGCCGAGCAAAAAGAAAGAAAGTAAGAAAGAGCGCTAAGCGAAAACGAAGTAACAGCGCGGGCAGGCGATGCGATTCGATGGGGTGGGTCGGGGAACAAGAAGTTTCACGCGGACGAAGTCGCGGGCAGAAGCTAGTTATATTATATTGTTTAATTATTAGTATTTAATAATTTAGCTCCATTTACACGGTGCAAGTTTCTGGGACGTTCCAGAGCAATAATCGCATGCCATAAAGCAAGTTCAATTATTGCCATTCAAGAATTGCATGCAAGTGTTTACACGCGTGAGATTTCCATTAAATGCATACAAAAATTGAATGCAAGTTTTGCCGTTCAATTACATGCGACTTACAACAAGGCCACTTTATTACATGCAAGTTTTGCCTCATCTTAACACAGAGTTTCACGTCCTTGTACTTATTATTTTATTGAACGTCTTCTCAAAGATTTTTTTTAAACTAGTTCAACTAACCTACCCGTATCGTGCAACAATTTTGCCGATGATACTGCCGTGATATTCGATGCTAACACGTGGGATGAGGTTAAAAATTATGCTCAACAAGGTCTTGATACGGTGTATAAATGGCTATATTCCAATTTGCTTACCCTCAATGTCGATAAGACAAAATACATGACATATTCCCTTAGACCCCAGGATCAACCAAACTTCAACTTGAAAGCCCACTCATGTAATTTCATCAACCACTGTTCTTGTCCTGTATTAGTTAAAACAAATTTTATCAAATATCTTGGAATAATCATAGATTACCGTCTCAGCTTCCAACAACACATTGAAACCCTAGTTAAAAGAATCCGAAAATTAATTTACATATTTAAAAATCTAAGACATTTATCTAATACATCAGTTATTAAAACAGTTTACTATGCACTATGCCAGTCTTTGCTAGTTTATTGCATTACCACTTGGGGCGGTACCTCTATAAACTTATATGATAAATCTAGAGAGAGCCCAAAGAGCCATATTAAAAGTTAGTTGCTTTTTGCCAATCCTCTATCCGACTTTCGAACTTTACCAACACTGCCAAGTGCTAACAGTCCGGCAGTTGTTCATTCTCATGACAGTACTAAAAAAAACACACTGAACTTCCCTTAGAACTCAATTTACCAACACAAAATAGACGATCAACAAATGTTTGTTTAATCATCCGTTATAACACTAGTTTCTCCCAAAAGTTTTTCTGTTTTCTTGGCACTTTTCTTTATAATTCAATTAATAACAAAATACCTATTTACACTCATACAAAAGCTATTTGTAAAAGAAAATTACGCATTTGGCTATTAAATCTGGACTACGTTGCCACTGAAAGCTTATTAAAACCAGTGTCTTAATAATACCCACACATTTACAATCACACACCTAGACTTACATACATTCATACACACAACATTCTCCATTTCCCCATTTCCATTCTTCATTTTTTGTTATGCTAACATGTCCTTTAAAAGAGAGCCGGGTGATCTGTAACTCAGGACCCTCCTACCTCAGACACCTTTCTCTATTTAAGATTGTGCATTTTATTAACTAGTGCCTGTAATATGATGTTGAGATAAATAAAGATTTATGATTTATGATTATATTGTACGTGTTGTTAAGACGTTGCCGGTCAATTGTTGCTTCAATTTTATGGAATGCCACAGGCAAAAGGAGCTTTCTGCTTATTATGTCAATTATTGACTTAATAAATAGATTCTGTGGGTCTACAAGGGAACAACTTTCGCTGTCTTATACTACCTTTAAACTGGAACGTAAAGGCACTAACCAAGAATGTGAGCGCAGTCTCTTGAGCAGCTCGACGCAGAGGAGTTCACATCCACGCTCTGTGGCGTCTGTCAGTCTGTCTGGAGAAATCGAGCTCGGGGACAGACTTCCGCTTGCTAGTACGCTCCTTTAGTAAAAGAAGGTAATTATTTTTTAAAAGAAAGTCATCATCTGCCTAGCCTTTTCCTAACTATAGCTGAATACCTGTATCTTACATGGAGCGACTGCCTATCTGACCTCCACAATCCAGTAACTGAGTAATACGGTACCCCTTAGTTGGTACTGGTTGTCAGACTTACGGGCTTCTGACTACCCGTAACGACTGTCAAAGATCTACAAATGACGTTTACCGTGCTTTCTGAGGCACGGATGTTTCTCGATAAGTAATGAATGGTCACGCATCCACGAACCGAGCTCAGCGAGCGTAGCTTAACCTTCGAACGATATATGCGGCTGTTATTATTTAAACATGAGCCCCTTCTTTAGTTTTTTAGAAGTAGTTATAGGTATAATACAGGTCAAATACGCACTGCTATCGCATATTTTTAGGCTACGATCTACCTACGATATAGGAGATCCTTCAACTGCCAAATCTGACACACTTGTTAAGATACTTTTTGCCGAAATCATGTAGTTCTACGATATACCTGGTTCTTCATATACCTAGATTGGGTCCAAGACTTTCTTGGCCTGTGGCTCAACTTCAGTTCTCCGATTTTATCCTTGATGCTGATGGCGCAAGGCGACTCCGATAAGTTCTCCGTCTTGTTCACGAAGGACGCGTGGTGCTCGGGTTTGCTGGAGTTGCTGGTAACGCATCCCTCCGCGTGGATGGGAGGCAGCTGGACGCTCGCGTGCGGTGCTCTCTCAGGCTCTGGGTAGCAGCGGCGAGGTGTCAATTTTTGTAAGAGAGAAGCCGAAACGAAGCCGGTTTTAGCTTTTTTGGCAATAGTAGACACTACTGACTGCGCCATTTTCCAATAGCGGTGCAGTTGCTGATGCGAACCTCCAAAGGGAAACCGGTAGGAATCGTGTTATATGGTGCTTTTACCACTGCTGGGTAGTAAGTTATCAAGATACCTTGATATTGCCATAATTATGTTAAATTGTTTGCCTATTATGTGTACGTATTTATTACTTTTCATCATAATGGTCCGTTATTTCTTAACTACTAAGTTATATCCAACTTTAAACTTACCACTTCTTCCACTGATAAGTGCACTTTCTCCTGCTGCTAGATTCTTTCCTCCCATCTCCCACCTATCCAAACTCCTTTCCTTCCGTTCTTCATAAACGTACGGTAGGTTGCCAGTCCTGGTCACAAATTTATTGTGAGTTAAGTTGAACAAAAAATTTAAGTCGTCTGAACAATTGGCGTTACCCTGTATTGGAGGTAACCTAAAGAACTCAGATTCATTACTACTGTCTACTTTTGGGAATAACTTGACTTTTATTCCAGCATTATTCGTAAACAAAACATCCTTCTCAGCTTCTTCGTTTTGACTTGTAATGTTAGCAGGAGCACTAAGTATTACATCGCCTGTACTTTCTTTTCTTGCGACTGACTCTTCAGTCAAAGGAGTTAAGTATCCAAAACGTTTTCTTTCATGTTCAGAAGGCGTGTGCATGCAGAACTCTATGCTTTCAGACAACTTATTGTACAGTTCGGCTACGTCATCATCAACTGACACGGGCGTACGGCTGCCATCACTTTGGTTTTCACTTTTGTTAATTTTACGCTTAGGTTCCATGAGTGAATCTTCTTCTATATCGGTGATGTCTGCTGATTGATCAAAATCGCTTGTGTTCTCGTACTCGTTTTGATCTTCACACAATAGTATATTATCTCTAGAATCGGCATGTGCTACGCTTGTCGTTTTTGGGTTGATGGTTGAACTATTGTCACTGGTGCTTTCGGACTTATCGTTTTCTGTGTCAGATATCACGAATTTAGAAGAACCGTCATCGATAGAATTAGGAAATATTTGATGGCAAGAAATTTCATTGGAGTTTTCTCTACAATCGTCAATCATTTCATTTGTAGTAAAGTTTTGTATGGATCCTGATACTTCTATTCTGTACTCTACAGTTTTGTTTTCTGTTATTGATATGAGGGAGGTTTGAGTCTCTAGTGTGTTACTGTCGACAGGTCTCCTGACTGCGCCGTCTATTTCAGCTAGCTCTATGATAGTTTTGCTAGTCTGGGTGAAAATTTCTTGCGCAATTATGGAACATTCGTTGACGATGGTAGAAGAAGCTCTGTTGATTTTCTTCGCAACTTCACATTGCGCGTCTTTGTTGATAAGAACCGGTTTGGCAGGTCTGTCTTTCATGCTGACGATGCTTACGCTGCCTCGCAGAGCAGAGGATTCACTGTCTTCGCTGTCCCACTCTATCACGTATGTATCCATTCCTGAGGAGTTCTGTTTCTCGGAGCCACTGTCCGTGAAGTCCATCGAGTATACATTCGAAACGGTTACACTTTTTTGTGACTCTGTGAGCTTCACATCGCCTACGACGTCTTCTATTTCATCATCCTGAAACATAATTGGTACAGCTAATGGGGAGAATGTTGAATCGGTTTACTGTTTTAGACCTTATTGTGTATAATTTAAACATTCCCTTTAGTAGGTAGGTAGTCGTATTTTACGTTTAGCTTATTGAGCACTTGGTGATGTACCTAATACCTGCCTAAGTGAAATCATACGTGTCAATGAGTTATTAGGTACAAAATCTACTAAGTATAGGTACCTACCTACCTTATTACTATCACAGCAATAGAACAGGCTTCTTTTTCCTGATTCTGATCATCGCAGCTAGACTTTGTTATCTGAGAAAACTGCGACTCTATTCCTACTTGCTGACTTCACTAAGGAAACGTGAATCTCCGCGTACTAATAATAGTTGAGCGACTTACCATATTTGATCAATTTAGAACAAAAATAATATAAACCTTAACATCCGCCACTAATGTAACCACATAAACGAGTACTCTTAAGTATTTACAAATATTTCAGTGCAATTCTGACAGGCCATGACAACTTTGAACTGAGAAACTGTCACTTCATGTTTTGTTTTATTTTAGAAAACTATGGTTTTCTATAGCTTGATAATGTGAAGCGGTGACAAGACCTACATCATCATGCACTCATTTCATGAAAGTCACGACGGGCGCCGAATCGCCGATGGCCGATGGAAGGTCAAGGACATCAATGAGATCATACTAAACTTAATACACAACATGTCCCGGAATTAACGCACAACCTCTTAAGGAGTTATTGCACTCATCATTATGAAAAACTTTTACTATGGGACCAAACCTGAAATCGCGAACGTCAAAATGTACGGATCAGCAGATTTTTTTTTGCGATTACAGGTTGGTCCTATAGTAAAACTTGTTCATTATAATGAGTGCAATAACCCCTTAATAGGTTGTGCGTTAATTCCGGGACACGTTGTATATTAATTGCATTTATACAAGTGTAACATAAATAACGCACAACCTCTTAAGGGGTCATTGTACTCATCATTAAGAACATCTTTTTCTATGGGGCCAAACCTGAAATCACGAAAAAAAAATTTTCTGGTTTGGTCCCATATTAAAAGTTCTTCATAATGATGAATACAATGACCCCTTAAGAGGTTGTGCGTTAATTATGTTACTCCTTGTATATTTTGCATGACATGATCATTGTGGACCCCATAGAGAACATAGTTGTGCCATATTTACGGCCGGCTGCTGAATGCACAATCAATCTTTTTAAAAACATTGAACCGGTAGGTTGGAAGATAAAGTAAAATAAAACAAGTTTTACATTAAAATATGCCAAAGTATTTAATCCACGTGTAGTAAAGTCTCCATGAGTAGCATAGACACAGTACAGTACAATATCACAACGAAGATACCCATGTTGGTTAAAAAGTAGATTATGGAACTGTAGGCACACCACTTAGTGTAGTTGTATGGAGAGAATAGTGCTTTCGTCGAGACCTACGGAGCAATCTTTTTAGATGGTAGATAAATACCTACAGGGTCACACCCTGACCCCATGTCCTAACCGATAGTCGCGCGAGTACGCGATCGACGCGATTGTTTGTATGAATTATGATGAACGCGACTTGATTGATCGCGCGAGTACGTCATATTCATATACAGGGTGTAAGGGACAGCCCTCCGCAAACTAACAGGGTGCATTCAGCTCCTTATTTTGAATCATATTCCACCGAAAATATTCTCAGGAAAAATTCTTTTATCGATTTTTCAGTTAATATTCCTTTATTTCAATGTAAAATTACATTCTCTGTATGTAGCACTCCATTTATGTAAATAAAACAGCTAAAATAAAAAAAAATCAGCAATAGATACTTGGCGGCCGAAGGCTCGCTGCGCTGCCGTTCGCTACGCGCGTTTTGCCACGGTAACAATACATTGCGTGTGAGATAATAAAGCAAATTAGGTTTATTGGATTCCCATAACGTTCCTGAAATAAATTAATGTACCGGTCTTCTTAGTATGATATACTGAATTCACCCCATCAGTCTGCGGAAGGCTGTCCCTTACACCCAGTATAAAAAAAACATACAACCGAATTGTAACCTCCTCCTTTTTTTGTAAGTCGGTTAAAAAAGACCGCGACGATCGCGTGTTCACACGAACTGTCGCGTTCGGTTAGGACGCGGCCGAAGAGGTCTTCTACTCTTCAATTTTGAAAACAGATTAATATTTGATGTTTCATATTTAAAGTTGTTACACGCATGAACGGACGAAAGCATTATTTCACTTACAAATGTTTTTGTAGCGTGAGATCACGATGTATCTAAGAAACTATACCTGTCCATACTACATAGATCTACCTAATGATTTTTTTGATTTCTAAAAGTCTCAAAACAACATCTAGATAAATAAATTGTTCTTAAGTTTGAACTTACTTCTGTGTCCCTTCTTAATAGATTATCGCGACCCACGCTACAGACGTGTCTGGAAGTAAAGGCGAAAATACACATGCCTGTAGCTGGTACACAAAACTATGCAAGTAGCTGGCATGCCGTGTGCCATAACAACTTCTGATTGGTCACTGTCACAATGGCATTCCAGCTACTTGAATAGTTTTGTACCAGCTACAGCCATGTCTATTTTCGCCCTAAGTCTAGCCGTCCTCTATTGTGCTGCTAAAACACTGCCATTATGAAAAAGTCTGCAACTGCATAATCTATTGAACAGAGAGTCAAGGGTAATAGTAACACATTTGGCGTTTCATGAGATCCATAATAACATTTTATTACGAAACAGTCGTGAGATCTCGAGGATTTTCAGTTTTTACTAATTTATGTTATGATAAACTAGGTTATGACTCTGATCTGCAATGCAATCTTATAAAATTATAATAATGATCATCAAGCGCATACAACGATGATACACAAAAAAAAATTGACGAGCTCGCATTATGCAGTTACGACTTTTTCACAAACGGCGGAGTAGTTGATTTGTTAAAAGTGTACCTTATTGTCAAGTACATAAAGATGATATTAGAACATACAGATAGTACAACTAGATACTTAGAATATTTTGATTGAATACTTGAAGAACACGGGAACCGCTTGTTCGCACATCAACGTTTCATAAAATATGATAATTTTAATAGATAAAAAACATGATATTATTTAATACACTTACACAATCAACGTTTGCATGTGTTGCTGCAGTTTTTCATTTAATTTAATTGATTCAATTATAAACATCACGCCTGTATTCCCCGAGGGAGTCAGCTGAGGTGTATGTATCCATAATTTCATAGTACCTTACCACACTCACATTTCGCCAGTTAAGTAAATAATAAATCTAGACTTCGGGCTTTTACTGAGAAATTCCACAAGGAAAACCCAACGAGCCCGTTTTATTTGGGAAGAGTAACATGTAAATAACTAATAGTGCCTTAGCCAACTTCAAGTGATTATCTGTGATCGCGGTTGCCACAGCAAAGAAAGTGTCTGATGTTCCAAATATTTCTTGAGACAGAAAAACCCCACCCACACATGCAACACACGAACAGGTATAATATATTATAATGTATCTACATAGAACATTCTATAAGTCTGATATAAACACCACTCCGGCACAACATCTATACGATAAATACCCTTTATATCCAAATACACCACATTTACTTATTATTTAAACACAGCATTTAATACATTTTCCAAACAATATACTTTAACAATCTATAGAACCAAGTCAAAAAATAAATCGGTTCCGATATAACGAAAATAATTTTAAGCTAGACATAATATTATAATTCTCTAATATCAATAAAAGTTAAAAAAACAAGAGCCAATATTCTTTCTAAATATAGCTTAAAATGTCTCCTTTGATCACATTTTCGCTTTTATCTGTCGGATGTTTATTAATTAATTTTTTTTTGCAGTGCCTTTACAGGGTGCATGTTTGATACTTTTAACCTTATTCCAACCTCTGTACAACATGCTTGCAATAAACTGATTTGATTTGATTTTTTTTTGTCGAATGTCGGTGCTTTCAACTAGTTACAGCAAACTGCAGTGAGAGCAATCAGAAATTATTGTTCAGCAATTTTGAACAAGAATTACCTGGTTCCGATTGCTGTGTGGACATTAAAAAAAAAAGCTGAGTTTCTCTATTTAATTTTACATGCAGTCTCTAGATTGGCTGAAAAATCGTGAGATACATAGAAGACGTTATATTCAGGCTCATACATAATCAATCAATACGTTTACCACCTTTTCCACTACCGTATAAATAATAATTTAATAAAAGTAATTATGACAATATCCAACACTTTGATGTTTCTCTGCCTACCTAGCTTTGGAGTGTGAAACTATCTCATGATTCCTATACACAATGGGCATATTAGTTTTAGTATTAAGAACTTCCAACATAAGATATATAAAATAAAAATCATGCCAATTATGCCCAAAAATAGACTCTAAACCATTCTGTATAGAAGCCATTATACCTAGACTTTTTCTAAAATATATTTAATAAACATGATACACTAAATTGATTTAAAACCTTCGAATAATCAACTATAATTTATAAAATACCATTCAACCGATATAGTTAATTAATATTTCTAACAAATACAGTGATGTTCAATGGAGCACCTTTTACGATAAAATTCACTCATTTTACGAAGAATTTTAGCAAAAATTTTTATGTTACTAACGACTGATTTCGCCTTAAAAATACACACCGTCATCGTGCCAGAGCCCATATTATTGTAAAGTCTGGAAGATCCAAGCAAGAAAGAGATGAAACTTACAATGTATATCGCCATCCCTGTCTACCAGTTTCTCAGAACATTGTGAATTGATATTCCTACTTACATAAAAGTATAGGTCTCTGCCAGTGAACTATTTAGATAATAAAATCAAATAAGATCACTGGTACAACTTGATCAAACCGGTCCCTAGCTATCTTTTTAGTTTATCAGCAAAATTAATTGTGTTAAAATTATCAGAAGAATGACTAACGCACGAAATTATAACTGAACGCTTGAACAATAAAATAAACAATAATTTCAAACGGTTCACGTACTGGCGACCTGTTATGTGCCTCTGATATGTAAAACTCTTCAATATATACGAAGTGTAAACTTTCAAATAAATATCTATTACCATAAAATCATCATCTGCGTAGCCTTTTCCCAACTATGTTGGGGTCGGCTTCCAGTCTAACCGGATGCAGCTGAATACCAGTATTTTACACGGAGCGACTGCCTATCTGACCTCCACAAACCAGTTACTGGGTAATACGATACCCCTTGATAAGACTGGTTGTCAGACTTTCGGACTTCTGACGACCCGTAACGACTGTCAAAGATTCAAGAATGACAGCCGGGATCAACGGCTTAACGTGCTTTCCGAGGCACGGGGGTCTTGGTGTGTCATAATGGTCACACATCCACTGACCAACCGCGGCAAGCGTAGCTTAACCTGATCGATCGACCTGCGCGACTGTTATTACACACAAGCCCCTCTGTATTTATTACCATAAAATATTAAATTTCAACAACAAAACGATCAAAACGTTATTTTTAATAACTAACAATCTAGAAAAAAATGCATTTTAAACTATACACTAATGAGTTTCGAAATAAGGCATTTGAAAATAAGGCTTTAATTCGCGATTTTGCGATTCATCGATATTTCGATAAATTGTGAAGCCGAGTCGAATGCTATCTTACATTTTGCATCTTATATAGTCCTGGTCCAGAAGAATACATTTAATTAGAAATATAAACATAAGCTCTAATCAATATACTCGACACAACATTTAACCTTATTTGAGAAATATAACACCTTTATTAAAATATTTTTACGTAAATAAATATATTATAATTAACATCTTAATTAGGTAGTTGTAGTTAAAAAGAAACTAATATAGATTATTTCGCATATTATAAGTTTAGAGATTTAAAAATGAAATCAATTATTAAAACGCGAAACAATCTGTACAGTTTATTTCTGTAATACCAAATATGTTGATGTAACACACAGATGCAGGTGAATCGTGGGTCAACACAACTTTCGATCAAAGTGATTTTAAAATGATTGAGTTCTAAAGGTGAACGTCCACTGGTCCGCACCGGCCGCAACGCACGCACGGCACGCAACGGATATTGGTTTGCTTTGTATGAATTCATATAGCACTACCGGTACCGCCCGCACCGAGCACTCGGTTAATTTCTTCATACAATGACAACCGAATCCGTTTCGTGCCGTGAGTGCGTTGTGGCCGGTGCGGACCAGTGGCCGTTCACTTTTAATCCACATCGTGCTATGCTACTAAAATTAATACATCTGTATTAATTTACATAATCTTAAATAAAATTCTTTCCTCATTTTTCTATTTGGGGCATCCAACTGTGGTTCACATTCAGGCCCACCTGAATTTAAGGCCCTATCGAACTTATCTCAACACTAATTAATATACATATTACTCTTCTGTTTTACACTAATTTCTGAGACTAGTCTACACATCAAACCATTTACTAACAAAACATTTCTGTTAACAGCAAAAATGGATTTATACCGACTTTATTTTATACTCTTACTTACTTCATTTTCGCTTAGCGTTTTTTATGCCTTTTTTGGTGTTTGGGTCCTTATAGTCGTATCGTGATGTTAAATAACCTTCCTCAAGAATTGGGCTATCAAATGAAAAAATAATTTTTGAAATCCGACTGGTGAGAGATTGATTAGATTAACACTTCAGATTTAATAAATGAAGTATAGATTACGACGACATCTTGCGGAATTTTCTGGAACTAAGTTCTCACGTTCCATTTTATGAAGGTGAAAGTTTTAACGTATTTTGTAACATTAAATAAATTAAATTGTAATCTTGCATTCATTTTTGTTGTTAACAGTGTTGCCTATGACAAAATACAATAATAAATATTACAGTTATGATATATTTTTATAATTTAATAAACATTTAAAATCCTATTGGAAGTTCATGATAGATATATTTTGAATAATATTCATATGTACAGTCTACACTATATTACTCTTAGATATAAGTTCATAGTTACACGTATTTAGTACTCAATGATATAGACATATAAAATCTAGTCATAGAAGATACTGGGGCACATAGAGAGGTAATATCTAAAATGTTTATTTTTCTCATATAAACACATGATATTTCTTATAGCAAAAAGTATGTGAGTATTCAATAACTTTTTATTATTCAGTAATATTTTTTAGGCTGGCAATGATCTAATATTAATTTTCTGGTCTGGTAACATTGTTAGCATTTGTAATCTGTTTCATACACTGTTTCATCAGCCGTAGCCTTTGTTGTACTTCTGTACAACCGATACCGATACCTTCTGTACCGATAGGGGTAGCCAAATACATACGTAGATGACCTTAAATTGGCCAAGGGCTATCGTATCAAATGATTTGACCCACGAACGATATAATATTGTGAGCGGTCAACGAACCACGTGCCTTTGATTTGATTCTTTGATACCGACTTCTTAATAATTTAATGTCACACACAACATCCAAGTTGATTAAATACTTCCTGAAATCGATTTATTCATGTGTTTATAAATGAATGTACGATGTTAGTGCGCTAGATTTATATCGATGCAAACTGTATTGTAATTCTTTCCAAAATTAGACATATTTGCATCAATACGAAATAGCCTAGGTATTACCAGTTCGAAACTGCACAGTCCTACCTAAAACGTCAATATCGACAAAATAATACATCGATGACGACGCCTCTATGCCGTATTCATAGTTACAACACTAGAAAAATACTAACAATATCATCGTTATACAGTTGCACATTGCTGCTTCAGAGAGACTTTGATATTCACCTTGAGAGCCCAGGCGGGGCAATTGCGTAGCTCACTAAGGCCGTGTTACAGAACGTAAGTCAAAACTTAAGCATTACTTAAACCTACTTTAGAGCCTTTTGATTGGTTGAAACTAGTGTTGGTTTGTAGTGTTGGTTTTAAGTAATGCTTGAGTCTTCAGTGAGGTTCTGTAATACGGGCCTTAGACTCCCCGCAGACTACAGACTTTACATCGACCGATAGTTTAGTTGGGGTAGGATACTGGTGTGCGCCACTGGACCAGCTAAACAGTCGGGTTGGTGGTGAGTGCGCTTACCAGACAACAGTCGGCCGATTGCTTTCGACTGTTTTAAGTATTTTTTCATTTTCTTTCAACTTCAGCTCGGAACAAACTGAACTATCGGCCGGGTCGGCCCACTAAACAGTCGGTTAGTGCGCGCGTGGAAGAGCGCCGTACTGATCTAGCAGTCGGCTGAGTCGGCCGATAGTTTGCCAATAGTTAATCAGTTTGAAGGCAATCGTGTAGCCCATCCAACTTTTTTATCGGCCGGTACCAAATCGTTATAATGTGCGCATTAGCAATAACTTTCATTTTGACAGTTCAACCACATTCATTGCGTTATTTACGTTGTTGAGTAGACAATTTTTTGAACATATGAAGTGATGGATTGGCCTTCATAATCATTCAGATTGTGATTTGTGTTACACAATTAGGATGCAGGAGGTAATATATATTTTATTACAGACTTCGATCAATAATAGCACTAGATAAAGGATCAGAAACAAAAATAAATCGCTCAAGTGGCCACGTTTACACACAAATTTAAAACATTTATATTTCGTACTACGAAATATAGAAAAACGTTTAATAACATTAACAACTTCGGTTTATTATAAACCTTATCACTCAAACATAAAGTTTAATTACGATTGCAAAATATTTTTCTTAGGTCCTTCTGTCATCGGAGAAAGGTTAGAAGCAATAAATTTAAAATGTCGCTTGAAAATAAAGTCATTTTTATAATAAGCAAAAAAAATATTTATTCTAAAATGAAACTTAACATCTAAGCAATAAGGTTAAAAACATTTTGTTGATAATTTCTTGCTTACTCTATTTCGGGATTAGACGTAGTTCTTGGTATTACATTTCAATTCTCAGAACACGGTAAGTATTGAAAGACGTAGAGTTGCAGAATATATATATTTTTGGGCGAAGGTTCGTTTGTATGGTGGCAAATATTTTTGACAGTTTTAAAAAAGTAGTAGGACTAAACTAGTACAATATTTAGTTATTTTATTACGACATTGCTATTGATTGTGTGCGGGTTGGCTCATTGTAAGCAACCCGTATAAAAATGGGTGCCTCTACTTATGTACACAATTTAGAAGTTATAAAAAATATTTGCATTAAATCCATTTGATTTAAATGCGAAATAGGTCGCAAGGAAATCTACAAACAAAATCATCTGCCTAGCCTTTTCCCAACTATATTGGGGTCGGCTTCCCAGTCAAACCGGATGCAGCTAAATACCATTATTTTACATGGAGCGACTGCTTATCTGACCTCCACAATCCAGTTACTGGGTAATACGATACCCCTTGGTAACTAACTTGTTGTCAGCCTTAGGCTTATGACGGCCCGTAACGACTGTCAAAGATACACGAATGACTGTCGGGACCAACGGCTTAACGTGCTTTCCGAGGCACGGAGGGGTCTTGATATGTAAAGATGGTCACCCATCCACGGACCAACCGCGGCAAGCGTAGCTTAACCTGATCGATCGAGCCGTGCAGCTGTTATTTCTTAGCCACAAGCCACGAGCCGTAGAATACTACAAACAAAAATAACATATAACATAACAATACTACTCTATGCATTCCATTTTCCAGAATAGTCGATGTTTATAACAATAGTTGGCGCGTTGTCGCAAACATTGGTCAACCAATCATAATATTTGCGATTTGATTTATATTTACCATTTAATTCGGTTTTTTTATTATTTAGAAAAACACGGAATGATATAAACTTACCGAAAAAAAATATTCCTTGCAAAATCTTTATGTTAACGGGTGGTTATTTACACAGTTTTTCAAACGCGCTCTGCGGCATTTTGACGTCTTCACGTTGGCTATGATTGGACCATACTAATTTGAAATAAGACCACACAAGTATTTGTGCTCTCATTTTTCGGGCCGTTTTTGAACCACTTATCGGGAATCTAGTGCTATTATTGATCGAAGATTACCGACGTAAAACGACACGATTCCGCATTCGACATTAAAATATAGTTTAGTGAATACTTATGTACGCGGTTGAAACATCAGAATAAAAGATGTTCACAATGATTTTATGTTTAAGTGTAGAACGTGCGGCAACTCACACTTTGGGGCTGTCACACGCGCATTTGTTCGCGAACATTTTAGCGTTTTTTTGCACACCACTGCTGCTTTTTCGCCCCTCAGTACCTCATTATAATAAATCTGCGATAACATATCGCGTAATGCGATAGCGAGAGCTGGTGTGCAAACCGCGTAAAAAGAGCAGTTTTCAAAACGTGCTAATTTAGATGCGACAGACTTGATTATTTTGTAACATAAATATTTAAAACACATACAACAGTAACTATTTAATTTAACATAAACATATAGTCAGTAGTCGTCATGCGTGGTGGCGCCATCTTTAAACTACCGAACACACACCTACCGCTCGCGACCAAAAAACGCGCGACTGCTCGCTTGCAAAGAACACGTTCATGGAAGTTTTTATCGTACAAAAACACTTTTAAAACACGTACAGAGTAAGAAAGACAGTCTGAACAGTTGAAACACACTTGAGACACAAAATTAAATAGCAGTGTGTGCGGCGGTGCTACCACAGCACTACCTACTCGTTGGTGAGGTAGAGGCGGCGCCGCGCACGCGCACATCAGCGCGGCGAGCGCGGCGGGCTCACGGCCTCGCCCGCCAGGCGCATGTGCAGCGCGTGCACGCGGACTATCTCGCCCACTATAGAAGATTCGATGTCTACGCCTGCACAAAGTAATTAAGAATATTATCATAATCATAATCGTTTATTTGCTTAGAAAGTAGGTACATACAATAAAGGTGTTTACAAAGTTTTGTGATCCCTCTAAAATCTACCTTAAGGCATGCAAACATTGAAAATAATTTTTCATTAAAAAACAAGTCAGTAAAATTAAAATTGTACAAAAAAATAATAAAAATATAGAATTTAAAGCGAACATAACAATATTAAGGAAATAGGTACACAATGTCAAAATATATTAAATCTAAAAGGAAATACACAATGTCAAATAATAAACCTAAAGGGTAGTGTCATTTAAAAAATCATTAATTGAATTGAAAACATTTCAAGCTAAGAGAGTCTATCATCGGCGAAGCCTTACGAATACTTCCCCCTCAGTAACAGTACAAAAACAAATGTTCTAGTACGTTCATAAAAACAGTTTTCAAATCGATTCTAACGCACATCGTATATGGTTTTCAGGGCGCGCGGAGCTCCGTGAAAATGCCTAGCTGTGCTATTCAATCTCGTAAAAAGCGTTCAAATACGTCAAACTCATAAAAAGACGGAATAACCTTCCATATCTATGTATTAGTTATAATATTGGGTCATGTTTTTATTGAAATTCAAAATCCTGACCTCATAATAACATGTAGATTTCTCGTTTGACTCATCATAAAACAAGGCATGATTCGAGTTTCACCTCACATTGGTTTCGTGACGTCACCTAGTCTCACTACAGCTTGTTTTTATGTTCACAAAGTTCTAAATTTTTTTCTTTTGCATTCCGAAAATATATCAAATCAGCAAAATTGATACGCAATTATGTCTTTTAGTAAAAATGCTCAACGAGGCTTCCGTAGTGTAGGGGTCACGCGTGAAACCAAAACTGACATGACGATCATTTCTTAATATGAATTAGTATATTTTTGTTGTTTAAAAATTGTATTTTTTTACGTTCAATATTAATTATTTCCATTCTAATGGTTAAATTTTTTTATTATAGTTTTTTTTTGTTTTAGTTATATTCTCTAAGATTTCAAGTGACATTTGACATGTGGCGGTATCTACAACGCCATATGCGAACCACGCATCACACTGACGTCACGCAAAATCCTGCATCGCGCAAGCAGAGTTTACCGCGCGACTAGCATACATATAATAATGTCCCAACATCAATCCTCGCGCAGTAGCCCACCAGACAACACCCGTCTGTTCGAAGGATACTCCCTTTTCTATGGAGGATGCGTAAACTTCAGACCCTGTTCCTCTATACACAATATCTCTATACACAAAACAAATGCACAAATGTTTAAGAACAGCGCCTCCCGTCAACGTCTTTCGAGCGCCAAGAGCTCCTGATAGCAGCGTAGACCAGACAAATCCCTGCATTTAGGGATAAAAAGAACATTATTCTTACCCGCGTGCACTTCTTCCCTGGTCAGCACGATCTCCTGCGAGATGTCGGGCGACACCAAGATCACGCGGTGGTGACGCGTCTGGAGCAGGTTGGCTACCACCATCTGACAAATAATTATGTTATTGTTAACGAAAGTTACGTTTTAATCTGAGAAAGGTACACAAACATGCAAATACGAACATTATTTTGGAATAGAATAGAAAATGGTTATTTGCATAGAATGTGGGTAAATAGGTGAGTTGTTACAAAATAATGTTTCATTACAGGTACCATCAGAGAAACATGAAACTGAACACCGTGAAAAAAAATCCCATGCACACGGTGAGCACATCTGGGGACCTACTTTTTAAGTCCGTCAACGAAGATATGGGCCCGTCCGAAAGTACTTCGAAACTTTGGAGTGAATCCTAAACCCGATAACGAACTTTTCTGATGGGTAAGAATACATCGGGAGTTGGGACAACTGTCAAATCGTGGTGTCATTAATTCTTAGATCGGGCCCCAAACTAATTTTATGTCCGTAGATGTTACGGTAACCGCCCGTAACTTCGGCCGAAACTACGGATTTCGTGCTTAGAGAGTAGACCTTCTGTTACGGCCCGGGCCAGCCATTCATGCCGCACAGTTTGCACGCCACGGGCAGTCGCGTTTGCCGCCGCGACTAGTATAGACCGAGAGCGAAATGTCTTTATCAAAGTTATCTCGATATTGCTTGGAGAGTAGTAGTTTTTTGGTCCAAGACATAATATTTGGAAGAGATTGTGGAATACATGATTTGAATAAGAATCGGGGTATAGACGGAGAATCCCACAAGAAGTACGAGAAATAAGACTTCCAAATAGCTGGCCTAGCTAGTATTTCGGCAATTAAAGTTTCAGTACTTATTCATTATTTACAACTAATTTGGTTTCTGCACTATTCGCCGCGTCTGCCGCTCGACACCGTGGCATGCCCGGTACTGATTCATACATTTGTATATTCGTTCGGCAAATTTCGCCGCCCGTGCCGCCGCTCGCCGCTACGCGTGGCATGATTAGTACGTCTCTATACATTTGTTTTATCGCTAGATGCTTCGCCGTTTGCACCGCGCAAATATTTGCTACAGCGAATGTCCTGTGGCCAGGCTGTTAGCAAGCGTTACTATAGCGGTCGAGTGCTGCAAACAAGAATAGTCCTTACGGTGTTTAGTTACGTGAAACCAAATACCGTTCTCTGCTAGCACATTCTACCATTCGGGATGCAAAAATTGGTACTTAATTACTAACACAATATCAAATTGGCGACTCTAATTATACAGTTTTTATAACACAGCTCATGTTTTTCATTACCATAAATAAGACTTTTTATTGAAAATAACAACTTTAAAAAATTGCTCGAACTGTTTTATTTTCAATAACTTTTCAGAACGTTGTGTAGGATTATACAAGGTGTAATTTTAAACAGTGTTAATCTCTTAAGGGGTCATTGTACTCATCATTATGAACAACTTTTACTATCGGGACCAAACCTGAAATCACGAAAAAAATCAGCTTTTCCCTACATTTATGTTCGCATATCTCGTCAAAATGTTGATTGGGTCCCATAGTAAAAGTTGTTCATAATGATGAGTACAATGACCCTTTAAGAGATTAACACTGTTTAAAATTTCACCTTGTACATTTTCAAAACCTGTCTATTTTTTATAACACACCGAATTGTGCCCAGATCTGCATGATTATGTTATAAAAAAATTCAGTAGTAACCATGTTGTTTATTAGTCACAAACTGATTGTGATTGATGCTATTCAACTTTTGCTACAAGACACAAGGGATGGGATGGCTTACTTTTGCTACAAGACACAAGGGATGGGATGGCTTACTTTTGCTACAAGACACAAGGGATGGGATGGCTTACTTTTGCTACAAGACACAAGGGATGGGATGGCTTACTTTTGCTACAAGACACAAGGGATGGGATGGCTTACTTTTGCTACAAGACACAAGGGATGGGATGGCTTACTTTTGCTACAAGACACAAGGGATGGGATGGCTTACTTTTGCTACAAGACACAAGGGATGGGATGGCTTACTTTTGCTACAAGACACAAGGGATGGGATGGCTTACTTTTGCTACAAGACACAAGGGATGGGATGGCTTACTTTTGCTACAAGACACAAGGGATGGGATGGCTTACTTTTGCTACAAGACACAAGGGATGGGATGGCTTACTTTTGCTACAAGACACAAGGGATGGGATGGCTTACTTTTGCTACAAGACACAAGGGATGGGATGGCTTACTTTTGCTACAAGACACAAGGGATGGGATGGCTTACTTTTGCTACAAGACACAAGGGATGGGATGGCTTACTTTTGCTACAAGACACAAGGGATGGGATGGCTTACTTTTGCTACAAGACACAAGGGATGGGATGGCTTACTTTTGCTACAAGACACAAGGGATGGGATGGCTTACTTTTGCTACAAGACACAAGGGATGGGATGGCTTACTTTTGCTACAAGACACAAGGGATGGGATGGCTTACTTTTGCTACAAGACACAAGGGATGGGATGGCTTACTTTTGCTACAAGACACAAGGGATGGGATGGCTTACTTTTGCTACAAGACACAAGGGATGGGATGGCTTACTTTTGCTACAAGACACAAGGGATGGGATGGCTTACTTTTGCTACAAGACACAAGGGATGGGATGGCTTACTTTTGCTACAAGACACAAGGGATGGGATGGCTTACTTTTGCTACAAGACACAAGGGATGGGATGGCTTACTTTTGCTACAAGACACAAGGGATGGGATGGCTTACTTTTGATACAAGACACAAGGGATGGGATGGCTTACTTTTGCTACAAGACACAAGGGATGGGATGGCTTACTTTTGATACAAGACACAAGGGATGGGATGGCTTACTTTTGATACAAGACACAAGGGATGGGATGGCTTACTTTTGCTACAAGACACAAGGGATGGGATGGCTTACTTTTGACTCCAGCTTACCTTATGCTTATACTTCTCAAGCGCGGCCCTCGCTTTGGGAATGAGAAGGTTCTCGTCGGTCTCCAGCTTGAAGGACACGACGTAGGCCTCCGGAACCCACAGGCTCACCAGAGGGGCCAACATCTTGGGCACCAGGTGCAGTTGGATGATGGGCGCTCCGCAAGCGGACTGCAACTTGTGGGTAGGCTGAAGAGAATGAAAACATCGGTCATGGTGTGTTTTCTCAATAAACTTATGATTTATCTGAGCCAAACTATCGGCAGTAACTGGGTACTTTAGGTCAGTGGCTTATACCATCAAGTAATAAAGACACGGAGGACCTTCTAGCGAAAACTTCACACAAAATTATAAATAAATAATTACATTTAGTCAGGGTGCACGCCACTGATCAAATAAGCCAAAGCGATCAAAGACCAAAGTTTCTAGTATGATATCCTTGTTTGCAGAAGTCATTTTTACTGCCAGTGCCGCCTATTTCACCTGTGTTTCACGCATTTAGTGTAACGGGCATAGATTGAACTCTCGCTTACCAATCAACAGCACAATATTAGATGGCTCTGGCCACCAAACTAAGAGGATACCACGACAGTAGAGTACTCACCACCCGATCCTTAGGTATATAGAAGTCGGACACCGCAGCGGCTAGGTACAGCATGGCTCTCGCTCCCAGGTTGGCGAGACACTCACAAGCGGCGCGCAGTAGCCAGAAGTATTCGGACACCGTCGTGAAGGACACGTGCAAGATGGCGCCCGCCGCGTGCGCAGCCTTGTAGCGGAGCAGCACAGGAGCTAGCACGTCCACGCTGTCGGGTTTCACTGCGGAATGTAAGAAAGCTAAGGTAAATATTGCAGCTTGCTTTGGCTACCTTATGTATGTTGTGTGAAGTGAAGGCTGTCCTTCACTGCTTATCATACTTTTTGAAGATAGCATCAAAGAAATTAGTGATAAATATAGGAATATCTGGGTATGAATGAACGGTAGCACATTTTTTAGATATCGTCGAAAAGACGTGTATGTCTTTCGGATACTGGAAAACATGGGAACATCAGGGTAATAACCTAATAACAAAAGTAGCTTTTGTATGATTTAGGGACACAAGGCACATAGGGCAGTGACGATTGCAAATAAATAAAATGAGCAACAGATTGCACGTCGATTAATTGCTAAGCCATCAACGAACTACTCACCCGAAATAGAAGTATTAGGTCCCCGATCCTGGATCTCAAGCATGTCCAAGAGCTTCTGTCCAGTGAAGTGCCTGGTGAAGGGCTCGAGCGACTTCAGGCGGTGCATGAAGATGACCGCGTAGCCTTGCTCCAGGAAGTACTCGGCGGAGGCTGCGCCGCGCGTGCCCGCGCTGAAGTTGTCCACGAAACGTACCGTGTTGTGTTCTAGCGGGACTGTTGTGCCGCCAGACTGGAAGAGGGGAAATCTGTACCTATATATACATTTCAAAGTCCTGTCTGACTGATATCAACGCACAGCCTAAACCGCTGGTCCTAGCGACATGAAATTTGGAGGTTGTGTTCTTTGTAAAGAGGTAAACCCAAACCAAAGGTATCAAAGTTTGAATGGAAACATTTTAACGCGCGGTACGATTAACTTGAAACTCTGTATTTATACTTAAGGGGCCGGCGGACCATGCGTAGTTCATACAAACGAAATGCCAAAATAATTTGTAAATCAAACATATTCCTATGGTAGTGTATATTTATTACGATCAGATTACAAAATATCTAGGTTCCCAAATATATATTTTGAAAGAACACTGATTTAAAGACGAGATATGGGAAAAATAAGTTTTCTATAGAAATTTGAAATTCCCCATATCTAGTCTTTAAGGTGATGTGTTGAAAAAAATGTGGTTTTTCTATTTCGTGTAACTTGTTGAGTATGTGGAATAGGGATTTAACATTTTGGTATATGTTTTTTGACTCTTTGGTCTAGTATCATGCAAAAGGAATACACGATTACATGATTTTTTTTCGATACAAAAAAATTGCAAAGTTATATCTATTTTTTTACTTTTTTCGACATCACGGCGTAAGGCTTAAGAGTTATTCAATGGAATTTACTTTAAAACATAGAAAATTATCATATTAAAGTTTACTCAAAGTGATTTTAAATTTTATTTATTTATTTTGTTAAAAATGGAGTAAAATCGTTTTGGCACATACGTCGTTTTATTCTAAGCGCACGCACATTATAGCCATCTCTTCTTTTGCGTTTCAAAAGTAATTGCATCACTTTCGCTCGCGTACTAGATCAGTCGCCTGGTGCGCTTCATCGACGACGGACCTATGACGTTTGTCTGCAGATCGGTGCTATCGGATTTTCGTGATTATAATAATGGTTTATATAGTAAAAGTTAGTAGATTGTTAGTTAATTAGTGTTGAATAGGTATATAAAGACGATTCTTGCGATTGAACTACCTATAACGTATCTTTTTCTATTTGTGACGAGTTTTTATTTAATTAAAAATAAAAATGGGAAGAAATATGAAATCAAAACTAAATAAAATACAATGTTTGAAGTACCTGAAGACGAGGACTCAGAAAACGAGAGAGAGTAAAAAGTAAGTATATAGTTATGTACAATAATTAGTTTCTATTGTATCAGTTATGAGCACGTTCATGACTGCAATCATGCCCGATTGAAGACAAAGATGACATCGAAAATAAATAATGAGTTGCGCTCGATCAGATGAAATATTTAATGTGCAATGTTGCATCACACTCAAGGAGCTTAATTGAAAATGTAGACAGCAACATTGTAGAGAATTTTAATGGAGTAGTTGCCAAATTAGTTGGCGGCAAAAGAGTCAATTATGCTCTTAAACGGTCTTATCAGGCAAGGTACGCAGGGGCAGTAGTATCATTTAACTTTGGGAAATTATTGACTACTGTCCACAAAACTATTCACAATACGAGTCCTTTACCAAAAATCAAGGAATATGAAGAATGAGTAGAAAATACAAGAATGTACAACCAAACGTTAAATAGAAAAAAAAAAACGTAAATTGGTTTCTAAGAAAATAGATTTTAATTTTGGCGAAAATGCTGACAGACCTGATATGGATTCTGATACATATAACCTCACAAAATTAACGTCTTTGAAAAATCTGATGAAGAACGCAAAGAGATACAGGAGAGGACAATACTACAGAGTGAAAGTGGGGAGTGGCTAGAATTACGTAGAAATCTTTTAACAGCGTCCAATTTCGGGAAGGTGGTAAAAAGGATAAAAACTAATAGTTGTGCTAATATGGTGAAAAACATGTTGTATAAAGCAAATATCGACCATGTGGCGTCTATAAGCCACGAGAAGAAAAATGAAAAAGCTGCTATTGAGCAATTGTCTAATTTAGTACAGGTAAATATACAACAATGTGGTCTCTTCATTGACGATAATAAGTAGGTACCCGTTTTTAGGGGCTACGCCGGATGGGATTGCTAATGACATGCTTGTTGAAATCAAATGCCCTATTGCACCTTACAAAGTAGGAATTGACGCTGCGATTCAAGAGGGCAAAATGCACTTTTGGCGTTATGATAAAAAACCAGGAGAAGTCAGTGTGAATAAAAAATCAGATTGGTTCATAGAAGTGCAAGGCCAAATTGCACATTTGTAAATTTAACAAATGTTTATTAGCAGTTTGGTATGGTGAAAATATAATAAAGACTGAATTAGTTTTAAAAGATGACAATTATTGGCATACAATAATGGAGCCCAACTTGTTGTCATTCTACTTTGACTGCCTTTTGCCTGAACTTGTCGACCCACGTTATACAAGAAACAGACCAATTCGAGATCCTGAGTACGTAATTTCAAAGAAGAGACTAAACAAGAGAAATGTAGATGACAAAACAGACACAGAAATAGAAGATGAAAGAATTCAGGAAAAAGAAAATATTGAATTTCTGGAACAGTGGTGCTATTCTGTAAAGATCCCACCGTGAACATTTAGGTGAAGTGAGCGTGATGTGAACTGTCATCCCACCTTACTCTTCTAGGAATTGAGCTCACTTCAAACTCACTTCACCTAAGTGCTCACGGTGTGATGTTTACAGAATAGATCGGCTGGAAAACTCTACCGACGAAATCTACGAAACTGATTTAGATTTCAGTACTTTTTAATTAAAATATAAAAAAATTGGTAATAAGGATCCAAAAATTTGCCTATATACGGGGGAAAAATTCATTTTCTTTTTTTAATTTAGTCAAATGAAATGTCATTTGACTAAATTAAAAAAAGAAAATGAATTTTTTGAAATTGAAAAAAGTTTTTATTTAATCAATGGATTAAATAAAAACTTTTTTACAAAAAAAAAACAACCGTCTTCTGAAAAAAATCTACTAAAAACTAGAAAATAACCTTAATTTCGAATGTCAGTGGCTTTTGCTTTTTGACTGTTCTTTGCCACCGACTTCCGAGGTTATTTTGTATGTTTTTTTATTTTCTTAAAATAATGTTTATATTTTCTTTGTTTTGTGGAGCTCTGTCATATTTCGCCTATAATTTTGTTGATATGTTGTACACTAAAACCATACTTGGGGTAACTATATTATACCAGTGAAAGAATGATCAAAATCGGTTCAGTAGTTTACGATAAAATAGCGAACATATATTATTCATCATCATCTTCCTGCCCTTGTCCCATGTTACTTGGGGTCGGCGCAACACGTTTTCTCTTTCCATTTTTCCCTGTCAAAAGTCACGCTATCATTCACTCCCTTCTCTTTCATATCATTCCTCACACAATCCATCCATCTTTTCTTTGGCCTTCCTCTCCCTCTCCATCCATCAACATTTATATTCATCACTCTTTTAGTCACATGCGTTTCCATGTTTCACATGTCCATACCAAGCCAAACGATTTCCTTTCAACTTTTCTGTCACTGGCACCACTTTCAAACTTCCCCTTATATAGTCATTTTTTACTTTATCCAATTTCGTCACTCCACACATCCATCTCAACATTCTCATCTCCGCTGCATGCAATCTTTTTTCATCCGTCTTCTTCACGGCCCAGCATTCCGATCCATACAGTACGACAGGCCTTATCACGGACTTATAAATTTTTCCCTTTAATTTGAGGGGCATCCGTGGGTCGCAAGTTGTTCCTGTGACCTGTCGCCATTTCATCCATCCTGAGTTGATCCGGTGCGCTACGTCTCGGTCTACTTCGCCATCCCCTTGGACAAACGACCCGAGGTACCAGAAGTCGGAGCAGCTCGGTACGGGCGTTCCGGCGAGAGATATGGGCACAGGACTGGAGAGACCGCCAAAATCACAAAACAAATATTCTGTTTTGGTCCGACTTAATCTCAGGCCAGCGGTCTCCAGTTTTGCCCACCACACCTCCAATCTGCTCTGGATCTCTAAGCAGCGAACATATATTATTATACATACAAATAGACGAGTTTTTTTTAAGTAGGTTAAATATTAGAAATATATATACATATATATATTAATTATTCAAATTAAAAAATATTCTTAGTACATGCACCACGTTTTTATTATAAGAACACAATTAGAAAAGAAATAAACATTTGTTATATACCTTCATTACCTAATTAACTTTTATTATATGGTGTACTAAATAAAAAAAATGGTTGAAAATTCAATATTTGTATTATTTGTCTACTCCATACCTCCTGTGTGCTAATATTTCAGGAATTCCAAGAAGTGCGTACTCGGTTCTCCCGATGTCGACCGCGTAAACTGCATTCGCCGCTCCCCGCGCGGGGGGCTAAGTCACGCCCATCGAGCTACGATTTATTTTCAACATAGCGCCTTAAATCAGTGTCCTTTCAAAATATTTATCTTTGAACCTATATATTCTGTAATGCAATTCAAACTATTTAAATAAACTATTTTAATTTTTAATTTTAATTTTTTTTAATAAAGTTTGTCATTTTCAGTTTATTTCAACTACCCTCTTAAGCGGGATTGGGGGTGTCAAAGTTTGTACGGAAAAAATTTAACACGCGGTTCGATTAACTTGATACTTGGTATTTATACTTAAGACCAAAGATAATGTGTATCAGGGTTTTTCCAAAATCTACCCCTGACGGGGTGAAAAGGGATAGTAAATTTTACAGGGGAGGATTTTATTGCGTGGCTGATTAACTCGAAATTTGGTATAAATAACCTATAAGTCAAATAATGGAAATTGGGGGTGAAAATGGGGGGTATAGTTTATATGAAAAAAATATTATTTCGTTAACCTTTAAACTTGAAACTTGGCCCGAATACTTCATCATTATTCTTCTACCCCAATACCAATTTAATTGGGTTCGGTGCAACATGTCTATGTCGTGGCCAGATCGTAGTATTGATCATTTCATGAAGTGTAATGGTTATATTTCATGAAAAAGAACATCGACCGCTGGCCACATCATGATGTGGTCTGGCCAGATCATTAAATACTCAACGTTTGACGATATGAACAGTTAAACGCACGAGTACTTCATGATGTGGCCAAACATTAGTGATGATATCGTAAAATAGTTAGATTATCCACCGGTAGAAGCGTTGATGTCGCTTTGTTTTTGTTGTGCATCTATTCATAATCGAATAATTCCTAAGTAACTGCGACCAACTTGGAAGTAGCGCTCGCCGGCCGCTACAGCGGCACCACTCGCTTCGCTCGCTCGGCTCGCACGCGGTTGCTCATAGTTCTAAGCTAACCCATTTGGTCGGGGTGCCACTAGCGGCGTGAAATGCACCAACCAACATTGCGATATGCCCAGTGGTCAGCTGGGAATATCGATAAATAGATTTCTTTCGTCATGATATGGCCATTTCTATGATCGGTCCACGAAAGATACCCTACGTTAATGATGAAAGGCATCCAAACATTGCCGGATCGTTGGCAAGAAGTCTTAGATGCTAATGGTGATTATATCATTGACTAAGCTTTTGTATTGTAATACTAATAAAAAATATAAAATGTAAACCAAGTATCTCATTATTTTTGTGCCAACCTGATACTTCCATTTAAAGGGGCTGGAGGGGTTGTGTGTGTAGGGGAAAGTACGAAATCCACGCGAACAAAATCGTGGGCGAAGTGCTGATTGACTGACATAGCAGAAATTTTGCACGAGGGTTCTTTTTATAAAGTAGGCGAGTTTTATGAAGGGATTTTTGGTAATTCGACCTATAAAGGGGGCGAAAATGGATGATTTCTATTTTATGAAAGATTTTATTTCTTAAGTTTTAAACTTAGCACGAATACATTCTTAAACGAATAATAAAGTTTGTCATTATTTAGTTTTTAAAAACTACTCGTCAAAGGGATTTTAGGGGGTGCTAAAGTTTGTATGGAATAATTTTAACGCGCTGTCCGGTTACCTCGAACAACGATATTAATACTTTTGACAAAAAATATACACATGAGTTTTTGAGTTTTTCGAAAATCTACAAGCAAAAGGGGGTAATTAAGTTTTTGGGCTGGACTTCACTGCGTGTCTGGAGTAATCTAGACATTAAATGATGAAAAACATGATTGAAGATTATTTTTAAATCAACCCTTTTCGAGGTTAAAAGAGAGGAACAGTTTATATAAATTTTTCCTTTTATGAATAAATTATGTAATAAGTCAATATATAACCTTATCGGTAACTACAGTTTTGAGCCGTTTGGGGTCGAAACGCTCGGGTCATGGGGCCCGAGTGCGCGTCTCCTTTTTAAGGAAATTTCTCGCCGACTGGTTGACACTTCACGTGACCAGAGGGCTGGCTCGTTCTTTGGCCAAAGAATTAGCATTGCCATTCAACGTGGCAATGCTGCCAGTCTTCTGGGCACGTTTCCGGATGACAGCGATGCGGACGAGTACTTCGACGCCTAAGTTTCCTTTTGTTTTGTATATTTATTTGTATAGTTAGTTAGTTCGTTAGTTAGTAGAAAAAGATATTTTAAGTTTTTTTTAACATATAATTATTATAATAACTTCCAGTCAATATATTAATTAATCAATATATCCTTACAAATTATAAAACAAAGTCCCCCCTGCCGCGTATGTCCGTCTGCCTGAACGCGGTAAACTCAAAAACCACCGAAAGGATTTTCAAACGGTTTTCACCAATGGACGGAGTGATTCATGAGAAAGGTTTAAGTGTATAATTCATTACGGTTTTGTGTAAATTTGCTGAAATATGACGATTATTGTAGAAGATGTCGGAAAAAATCATGCCGACTGGGGAGCCTTACTAATGAAATGTACATTTTTATCAATATTCTAAAGGATTGTACATCTTAAAAAAAATCAACAAAAATCTGCAATAGCATCTAAACGTCTATCTTCTAAGGATGACCCACAGTAACCATTTTTGTATTTCAGAATTTGATAAAAATTTTATTGTTATTTCCAAACTATTTTGACCGGTATTGTATGAATCCTTATTCAATAAAATATTATTATGTTATATAAACTGGGCATTCAATTTAGATTGACATCGTATCATTTAAATGAATACAAAATAGTTATGGTTGACGGCTGTGCAGCGGCAGCGGTAGGGCAGGAGACCTTTTCCTCGGCTATTACGTATGTGATCATCGCTTCGCTTCCGTTTAATCTCGGTAGTACGTTCCCGTGGGATATTTTCCGACATCCAAGCGGGCGAAGCCGCGGGCAAAAGCTAGTGTGGAGATAATTTATATGTATTTAGATCAAATCAAATCAAAATCAAATCATTTATTTCTTTGCAAACATGGGTATAGTACATAGGTGTTTTTTTATAATAAGTTCTCCATATTTTACCGTCACATCGGCATGCAAAGGTTTACAATACAAATAAAAAATTAAAAATAAATGTCAATTCATTGGAAACTATACTAAAATACTAAAAACATGTCAGCGTGATTACAGAAATAAAAATAATAAGATAATAGAATGAGAGGATCACAATAATTGATTGATTGATTGATTTGATAATTTATATGTATTTAGATCAAATAAAGCTAAAGTCAGTAATGTATTCTGGACCTGGCTGATTAGAACGGCTTGGCTCAACCATACGTTTTAGAAGACCGTATTTATTTTATGTCGATACTCAGAAACTAGTAGCAAAAGAAAAAGTTTCCGAAAGCGAAGCGGTTCCAAGAATGTGTACAAAATTGATTAACGCTGCTTATTGTCATTTTTAGAATGAAGTAATACGTATAAATCCGTGCGTCAAAGTATTAATAACTTGCAGCTCGTCGCCGCTTCATTCAGCATAATAGTCCCACTACTGTTAGCGCTTTACATCTCAGGGGACACCTTATTAACTATGTCTAAACACGCAACGCAGCCGCGCTCTCACCCGAATGGCAAATAATAAGTCCTATGGGTCTTGCGGGTTAAACGCATACACTCTGTAATTGTATTATTTATTGTTTAGTTCGCCGGTTTGCTGCGTTGATAAGATATTTATGGTGCCCGAAAAAACGGCTAAAAAAGCTATATCTATACAAATAAGTAAAATTGTAGTGTCTGTTTATAATGTCAAAATAACAACTTTTTTTCTAAATGCATAAGAAAGTATATACGGTACTTATAACTAAAAGCAATTTAAAAATTTTTTGTCTGTCTGTTTGTTCCGGCTAATCTCCGAAGCGGATGGACCGATTTTGACGGGACTGTCACTGGCAGATAGGTGATGTTACGGGGAGTAACATAGGCTACTTTTATTTTAAAAAAATAATTAGGGTTCCGCGCAAAAAAAAATAGAACCCATGAAATTGTGAACAAAGTCAGATTTCAAAAATTCTTTTTGCATTTGGTAGCCCAATTCTCGAGGATAGTTATAGACTATTTAACGTCACGCTACGACCCTTAGGAGCCGAGCAAAAAGAAAAAAGTCACATAGAACACTAAGCGAAAACGAAATAATAGCGCGGGTGGGCGACGCGACGCGATGGGTCGGGGGACGAGGGGAGTTTATTAAAATGTCGCTGTTATTTTAGTAGATTGGGTATTTTACGACTCCCACACGAACGAAGTCGCGGGGCAAAGCTAGTTAGTTATAGGTATGATGTATTTTTACCCGACTGCAGCGATGCTCAAAAGGAGAGTAATGTTTTTATTAGTAGGTTTTGCTCTCTGTTTTTTATACAATTTTTCTAGGTGAATTTAGGTCACACCCGTCAAATGTTAACTCATTACTAAATTGCCTAGTCTAGCCCGCCATCCGTGACATATTTCGGCCATTTCGCGAGTAATTCCCTGATGTTTATCGGCAGAATCTCGCGCTAACGTCGTTAAGGTATAGTCCTATAGGTCAAGGCTAATATCAACCACCTTACGTAATTATCTACTTAATTGCTTCTGCCGTACTTCACGGCCGGAAGATATTTAAAAGGAACCTACCTATACCTTCGGATATTTAAATATTGTAGGATGTGCGTCGAAGTAACATATTTAGCTAATAACACTACACTGTTTATTAACTGTAAACTTTAATTTTTTAACGACACACACGAAAGAGTGGTGTCTTGAATACACAGGCACATCATGGATTAATTGGACCAATTAATTATAGTTCCAATTATAGTTGCAAGTTAGCTGTCTGTGTCCTTGTCTATTTTGTTGACCGTAAGTACCTGAATCTTTAAACTATCAGACATTATACCCGACTACGTAAAAAGTGAACTGTAAAAAAGACGAAACAAGTTGACCTATTTTGGGTCCAAACAATGTCATGGGTCTTTATTGTTAAATTTAAGAATATTCCTCCGACTGCATGAAATTATTTGGAAACGAAATAGGTCATCTTGTTTCCATCTTTTTTAAAGTTTACTTTTTACGCAGTCAGGTTTATAGATTTTTAAAATTTACTTACTTTTTTTATTTTACACTTTTTATTTAGGATTATTTTTCTCTCACTGTACAATACCCGCTTATAATCGGGTGATAACGGCCTCTTACACACTCACTCCAAAAGTTCGGGATTGGTTTTTATCATTTCTCATTCCAAATTACATTTGTACATAAAAGTTGTATATGTATATTTTGTTCATCACCTTTTAAAACCCTTCATTTTGATACCCCACTCGATAGTTTTGGGAGATTGTTTTTTTTTTGAAAACATACATTTTGGCGCCTAAAATCCGCCATTTTGATTTTTTTAAATTTTAATATACCCAGTGACACTCGCAATAAAGACAAATCTAACGACATTTATCTAAATGGGTTCAGCCGTATTAGTTACGAGGGAACCTAGGGACGGACATACATACATACAGGTCAAAAACATAACCCTCTTTTTTTTAGGCTTCGTCGCAGTCGGGTAAAAATAAACATGTCATTGTTTATATAATATTCAGCTGCTTTTCAAAATATTGTGCTGAATTATAGCGAGAAGTTGTATAAACTAGGCGAACTAGCATATTTAATATGATTAACCTACTTTTGTGAGATCACACCATTATGATAAGTGCTTGGCAGAAAGTTGCTGTAGGTAGAAATGTGGAATATAGTATAACAACATAACATGATGCCTGTAATCCCCGAAGGGTTAGGCAGACAGGGGTGTACCTGAGGTGTAAATGTGGAATATGTACCTACAAATAGTGGCTTTAAATTGGGAAAGTAATAATCAAGAATGAAAATACCTACACACTAATATTGCAAGTCATGTTACCCTATTGCAGTTTTTAAATATTAGGTGAAAAGGATATATTTGTATAATGATATCACAAGAGCAAACCTATCTTAAAAAAAAAAAAACATGATGAGAAAAATTATTATGTAAAAACCCAATAGGCACCTCTTTAATTAATTTTCATTCTGTATATAATATGTATGTAGAATGTGTACACACAAGCCAGGGATGTCACACAGTGGGTGCCTAAAAGGGTTATAGAGAGGCCTAGGATAAACTGAGGTACAGGGGGACTGACAGACATGTATAAGACTATAGGGGCTGGGGAACATCTTCAACCAGCATTGTGTAATAAAAAAAATTGTACTCACCGTGACAAGTACAATTTTGTTCCCATACTGGTCATGCCTCTCACAGAACTCCTTCAGCAATGACCGGTTGTCTTCAAAGTCTGGGGGTGGAAGGTGGACAGCAAAGAATTCCTCCCATGTACTACTCGCCATGTTGATGTAATAACTGGTGCCGTTATGTACAGCTGCGGGGACATTAAATATGTTCATGTTTATTGTTCAGGATAACAGTTGATGAGTTTGTTGTTCGAATGAATATTGGTAGTCATTAATATCTTGGCATTATTACAGGTTTTAAATAATATTAAAATTAAAAGGATATTTTCTAGCATTTAATATTTTATAGAATGTTTAAGAGCACATTGTAGACTCAAACAGAAACAATTAATATAGTTCTGCCATCAAAAGTAAGTGATTAAGCCATCACTTACGCTAAGAATTTGTGATAGTCAATTATGAACTTTCTGGTACAAACTCTCAAAAACCCCCTAATGATTGAGTAAAATAATAAAATAATCACTTCTTTTTCTAACAAAATGCCAAGTCTTGATTGGCTATAAACAAAACAGATAACACAATTCTCTTTCACTTATTTCTTCTCTTGTATGTATACCGGTACACAATTCCTTTACCAAAAAATCACCAATATTATAATTTTATTATGTTACAAACACACACTCTAAGAAGAGCCATACTGCATGAGTAGTATGGTAACAGGATTACCTAAATTTAAAATGGATCAACGGTCACTTGATATACGCTGATTAAGCGTAGCTCTTGTGGGATTTCACGTTAGACTAACAATTTATTTTGTGTTACGCTGTTTATTTAGTATGTAAATGCTGCTGGGAATTTACATACAGATGATAATATTATAATTTAGACTAAAAAAATAATTTTGTAAGTTATTATAATTATTATGTCAATCTGAAAACATATTTTCAGCTCGAAGAGGCATCTGAATCAGTCTATGCTCTGTCTAAAAATGAAACTAGTTTTAAGTTAAATAAAATTTCATATTTCTAATGTAGGTTTTCTAATAAAGGCAGGTGTAACCTATTTTATGTTACATGATCCTGACTTCATTTAGATTCAAGAAAACCTATTAAAAGTCAAGAAAAGTCTATTGAAATAATACTTTAGAACATAAATTAAAAGATGTGTCATACTTACCTAATGTGCAAATTGACGGCGAAGTGCCAATGCCTCCTAATCGAGAAATTCACTTTTTTATTATTTTGAATTTAAAGGCTCATGTTTCAAAATCAAATTTGTCAATTCGTCGAAAAATGTCAGTCAGGAGGTATTGGCACTTCACCGTCGAAATACTGATTCCTAAAGTGTGTTCTTACAATATAATTTTTATCAAAACAATCCGACATCAGACAATAGTTTGATTATCTGCTTACCTATGCGTATGACGATTTATTCTTAAAAGTCTTGATAGTGTTTCGTACGGCTGATACTTTCGGTTTCTTCACACAGTGAAGGAGATTAGCTGAACACTTTTATGTGCCTCCGCCGAACACGATCGAATGTTTATACGGCCGACACCGTTAACCTCTAAGACATCTTATACTGATTAACGAGCGTTAACCAATATTTACTAGCTCGGTTTATAGAAAAATCAATGCGATAGCCCACCTCATCGCGTCGATGTTACAAGGACGATTCTATAATCAAGTAATTGTCACCTTTGTAAACAGCCGAGTGTCCTTGGACGTTGCTCTGCGGGGTACAGCAGCCGCCCGCGATCGATGTTTTTAATTTAGAGTTTAATTCACTTCCAACTGATAGAAATCTTTATCACGACGACTTTTTGATAGCCGAGTGTGACAAGGTGACAATCACTAGGAGCGCGTTTACGAAAACAGCTGTCAACATGTCAGAAATATCTTGTTATTTGGTGTGTTTAGCTATCGTCGAAAACTGTTTACTTTTTTATAGCGGGATTGGCCTAGGCTTTGAAAGCAAATAAATTGGTCTAAATATTTACAAAAAGTTTTTAATTGTTATAATAAATTAACAGGACTATGCTAAGTAGTTATGCCTTAACATGTTAAATTCATAATTCTAAACCTAAGTAACTATTTAAAATAAGTATATACATCATTGGGATTTAGGTAGGTAAGTAGCTAAACAAGTATTTGCTTTTAGCAAAATAAATTTTCACTGATTCTTCTGAATATCTTCTTCTTCTGTGATTGCTGGTGGAGCTGCTTTTTGTAGGCGACGGTCGTCGGGTAGGAACGATGCAACAATCGCCGATGCTGGAATATTTGAAAAAGTTATGTAGTTAATTATGTTTTGCCTGCGGCTTCTCCCGCGTAGAGGTCGGAAATTCTCCTACGGGAACGTACTAAAAGGATAAAAACTATTTATCTAGTCTGTCCGTGTGGCAAATGTTCATCCGAATCCGTTCAGCCCTTAAAGTAACAGACACACAGAGTTATTGTCGCATTTTTATTATTAGCATAGATTGGTTCTTTTGCAAACACTAAATGAAACCTTGAAAAAGTGGACTTTTATTACCTGCAAAGAGAGACGAAAAGAGGTAGAATCCGGCCTCGCAGCTGCTCGACAACATCAGGTTGAGGATCTGGATGGAAGCGAAGGTGCCGATACGTCCACCTGTCATAGGAAGTGCGATGGCTAAAGCCCTGAAAAATAAGCAATATCCACGTTTTATAAACAAAAACAAAATGATGTGAATATCGTGTTCCTCAGAAAAGAAAGAAGTCGGGAAAGTTTATGGAATGCTTATTGAAATCCTGGACCTAAAGTGCTTTGTACAAGGATCTGTTGGCGCCTGAATGACATAGACAGGGGGCGTTGTTGGTAAATATTTGTGAAATTGTCACAGAAATTGTATTGATGTCGTAGCCAGATCTTAGAATTGATCATTTCATGAAGTGTCCAACCATTTAATGAAACGGCTAAATTTCATGAAATAGAACATCGACCGCTGGTCACATCATGATGTGGTCTGGCCAGATCATTAATGGTACTTGCGTTTGACGTTATGAATAGTTAAACGCAGGACTAGGTACTTCATGATGTGGCCAAAAATGATTGATCAATGATCTTATCGTAAAATAGTTACAATTATCCACCGGTTGAGGCGTTGATGTTGCTTTGTTATTGTTGTGCATCTATTTCTACTCGCATAATTCCTATTTTAGGGTTCTAAAAATACTAAATAGCCAAATAACGCCAGATACCCTACATTAATGATATGGCCAAACAACGACTGACATATCATTAAACATTGACGTTTAATTGATATGGCCAATTTTAGCTGGTCATGAAACACAACCACTTCATGGAATGATTGAACACTTCATGAAATGATTGACAAAACAAGATGGCGGCCGTAGTTCCAATTATGGCCGCGCGCCAAAAGAACTTATATCAAGGGTATGTCATGTATTTTCTTAAACACTCATCTCCTCTTACCTCAAATGCGTAGGGAACAGCGCGACAACGATGGCCGTGTACAAGCCAATGACGACGACGCCCATGACCAGCACCACGAAGAGTATGGCGCTGCCGATGGCGTTGGGCACCAAGTTCACCAGAATACCGCTCACGCCGCACAGAGCTGTCATCACCAGCACCATGTTACGACGACCGGTTACGCCTAACAACTGGAGGTAAAAGAAGAGTTCATCGTTTATCACGTTCTTGTAGCAGTTAGTTTTTTAGTAGGAACTCACTTACACTGGTAGGTAGCAGGGGCGAAGCGTTCATACAACCCGATTCCTATCGGCTTCCCTTCGGAACAACGACTTTTCTTAATGTCTACTATTGCCAAGTAATATGGTACACCTGTGTGTGTAACTTTGTATCACATCACATTACATAATTATAATAAATACCAGTTAAACTTACATCATACGATTAAAAACCTAGGTACAGAGTTTTGTTTGAGTTTATGAGAACTGAACAATTTTTTCTTCAGCTTCCCTCTAATGATAATTGTAGCTGCGCCACTGGTAGGTAGTATCTATTTTTAGGTCTATAGGTATGTGGAGAAACTTAATACTGGTAGGTACGGGTTTCCTTCATTTCGTTTTCAGCATGAAAACAGTTCCTTAACCATAGATATAAAAAAAATCCGTGATCAATGCCGAGGCGTCTTTACTAGGATTTTTCAAGCGTGTGGACATTTTTCATTATCTCGGCATGTTCTCGGCTTACAAAAGCTGACGTTTTATGTGAGGATGGGCTTGCAGCAAGACGAATTGAAAGTTGAAGATGATGGCACACGATTGCAAACATACCAATAGCTCATACGGTTCTAGCTTAGTGTTACGTTCAAGACGCAGACTCAAGAAGAAAGTCGCTAATTAGCCACTCGTCGCGCTTCAACTTCCAGAACGAAAACTCTACCCAGAGTTAGGTAGATACACTTACAAAACTGATGATGATGTTGACCACAGACTGCATCGCCGCCACACCCAGCACCATCAGCAGGGACGATTCGTTCAGGGCACAAGGCACCGCATTATTCTGAAGAGATATTACTGGTTTAAGAATTAGGCAATAAGTAGACGGCTTCTAGCAGTTCATACATTGACGCTACACACTGAGAGAAGAGAAAACAAAGTGTACGAGTCTCGCAGCTTAGAATAGTGATCCTATCAAATCATAATCATCTCATTTGTTTCGGTCTTTCTTCTCAAAGTAGTCAGTTAGGGAACCCGAGCTCATCTAGTTTTAAAACATAATACAATTTTTCAAATTTTTGGTTCTAGGACATGCCGGTTTCCTCACGATGTTTGCCTTCATCGTTTTGAGAGCAGTGGTGATGAAATTATTTACACAAAGTAAAGCGCCTGCCTGGGTTCAAACCCACGACCTACAACTCGTAAGTAGGGGCTCATTACCACTGGGCCACCACTGCTCACACACCATTTTGACGTGTACAAGTGTTTTTTAAAATCAATTTACAGAAATAAATATCATAATCATTTATCCTATGTAATAGGGGGCGAGCCTATTGCCATCAACCGGGCTCAAATCCAGACTCCGGGCTGCTACCTACTGAGAAATTTCTGATATGACCTAATAACACTTTGTCCGACCTAGGAATCGAACCCAGGAACTGCCGACCGTCAGCAGTAGCTAAGCATGATCGCTACTGCGCTTGCGACCGCTAGATCAATGATACAGAAGGCGAAATTAAAATTACCTACGTGCGTTTAGCGAGACCAGCACCTCAGACAAGTAGGGAACCATTGTTCTTTGAGCCATTGGTTTTGTTTCCCTGAATGAACAAGTCAGTTTATAAAAACCGTAAAGGTCATGGAAGTACTAACATCAGGAGGAGTATCCATGGTGATAATGCCGCACATGGTGAGGTCTGAGTTCTCTCCAGTCTGCAGGTTGCGCACGAACTGATCTGCGATGGTCGGCAGCCACACTAGGAAGGCTCCCACCCTGGAACACGATGTTGACGGTTTAACCGATTCGTTGCGGATGGCACGTTTCAGTGCCATCACTTTCTTTTGCGTGAGGCGTTAGGCACGGATGTGTGTCATTTTAAAATCGATGGTAACTCCTTCAATTAAGTTAAGGAAGTTTTTACTCAGAACCAAACTATCTTCATTTTTCACGTATATTAAGCTCGTAGCCTTCGTTTCTGGATATTGAAAGATTTTTTTTTAAACAGGGGTAACCAACCTTTTTGAAAGTTGAAAGTCGATTCGTTGCAGATGGCAAGTTTCAGTGCCATCACTTTCTTTTGCGTGTGGCGTTAGGCACGGATGTGTGTCATTTTAAATCGATGGTAAGGAACTCCTTCGATTAAGTTATGGTTTTTACCCAGAACCAAATTATCTTAATTTTTCACGTATATTCAGCTCGTTTCTAGATATTGTAAGATTTTTTTTTGTTTTTAACACGCTTTTATTAGCTTCACTTGTAACTAACTATGTATGTAAGAAAATCTTGGAATCTTAATTTGACCCACTTCCCGGTTTTCGATTAGGATGAAATTTTGCACACACTCTGAGTTCTGATGACAATACATGACTAGCTAAGAAACGTCATTACAAATCCAATATGGCGGCCTCCCCAAGATAGCGGACTGGCTGTTTGAAATCCACCTTCATGATATGGGTATCAAATGAAAAGGTTTGCTGTCAGAAATACGAAAAAAAAATAGTCACGGGACTTAAATCTAATATTTTTAGACCTCAATAATCAATCAAATCATTAGAAAATGCGAAAAGGTTTAGCACCACTGTAATAAAAAAGTCACTTACCCTCCATTTCCAGAAATACACTTATTTTGCCACTTTTAACCACTTACAACAATGTGCTTGGCCGTTCACGTTAGATTTCGAATGTAAACTAAAAGTATTCAAGCTTTGAACATGTAAAAAATGGTCAAAATACTGTTTTCTTTCCCGCATGGCTGAAGGCACAGATGCGTGTCATCTAATCGTATGGCGTTGGGCACTGAACAGTGTCACGTTATTTTTGTTCAACGCCACAGTTAGAAGTTAGTGAAATTAGACATCGCAATGAATCGGTTAATTAGATGCGTAACTATGGGTTCAACTACTTCATAATCATTATCATCACTGGCAGCCTTGTTCCCCGCACTGCTAAGTATAGGCCCCCTCCTTTTTGTACCTTGGTTACCTGTGCGAGTCTCATCCAGGTCTTCCCCGCGATCTTCAACGGCTCAACTACTTACCAAAAACAATGGAATTCGTGGGCGACACAGAAATTAATCAAGAGACTGAGGTTTATTTCATTAGCTCTCTCTGCTTATTAAAACCAAGCCTCACTAATTTAATCGTAGGTACAGCCCGATTCAAACTATATGGCGGCTCGGAACATGAGGCGAGTCGCTGCGCAGTAACGAATTTATGTATCCGCGGGGGTGCGGGGTGCGGTACTGCGCAGCGAGTAGCGCACTTCAGAGCCGCCATAAAGTTTGAGGCTACGAGTTTGAAGTTATACCCTACACACAGCTTTTACAGTCGTCCAACGTTTTGATTCGCCGCATTTTGAATTTAACGAAAGTTGTACCGAAAGTTGATTTATTTAGACCATAGCAATAATCTGAAATGGATCAAAAATAGTATCTATGATGATAAAAATGTATTTCAAGGTTATCTATCTATACTATACTATGATATAATTACTTATCCCGTCTGATTCACCAACGCAGAGCCTCAATCGCTAGGCTACAAACTTGAAATTTTGGCAGCCTTTTATGTTATAAACATCTACTAGGGAAGGATTTTTGGAAATTCGACCTTTATGGGGGTAAAAAGAGGGGATTGTGTTTGTATGATATATCTTATTTCTTGAGTTAATAAACTTGAAACTTAGTACGAATCTAAGGAAATTATGAACTTCATCATTTTTCGTTTTTCTACTCTCTAAAGGGGGATTGGGGTGTCAAAGTTTGTATGGACGAATTTTAACGCGTGGCGTGGTCCGATTAACTCGAAACTCAATATAAATACTTTAAGACCGAAAATAAAGGATAACGTGTATCAGCGTTTTTGAAAATCTAGCCCTAACGGGGTACTAAAGTACGAAATCTACGCGGACGAAGTCGCGCGGGATGTGCTAAGTAGTAATCAAACATACTCACTGTTGGAATACGAAGAGTGTGATCATGATGATAGTCAGCTTCAGCAGTGGATGCTTGAACAACGGCACAATCTGGTCTTTGGGAGATCCACTTGATGCGCCTTGTGTGTTACCTTCGTGTAACAATCCTTTGACCTGAAAAAAAAAATAGAAATGGTTCAACATCTTTTTTTATTTTTTTTATTTGAGATAGGTTTGCTCTTGACTCTAGTCTAGGTCAGAGATGACAGAGACAAAGTCGACGATGGAGCGAGCTTACCCAGAAGAAGCCTGTTCACTCTCACTTTGAAGAGATCGGGGTTGTATGCCTTCGGAAACACAGACGCAGGCAGAGAGTTCCACTCCTTTGCTGTGCGCATCACAAAAGACATTTGGAAAAGCTTAGTGCGAATTGGTGGGATAGCAACTAGGTAAGGATGGTAACTTGCAGTGCGTCTAGATGTCCGCTGATAGAAGGGGGCCGGCGGAATGAGATCGTGGAGTTCGTGGAGATCTAGAGTCTAGACTGTAATTTAGCGTGAACCACCTTTTCATTTCAGTCTAATCCTTGATTTTGCTGGGAGAAGATTACCTTTTGAATTTGGGCTACAGCCAATAAATGGCGAAGAATAGAATAGAATAGAAATACAGATATAAATGTAGAAATTTTACACATAGGGTGACACAATGGGCGGTCTTATCGCTAAAAGCGATCTTTTACGGACAACCTTTGGATGGGTTAAAGGAAGAAGGAGAGAGAATACTGTAGGTAGTCAGTGGTGTACCATTTACATATACAATAAATACATAGGTATAAATATATATAAAGTAAAGTGTCGGTGACAACGACGACAATACAATACTTCAGCGCATGCGATGTGTTTATGCGGTTTATGCTGTAGCGTTCAATAACTCATGCAGTGAAAGTTCAAGAAGACTTTTAATTGTATGTAACCCTAGATTACTAATGTTATTTTAGACCGCCTAATACTAATGATCGCCTGGGAGGCTATTTTATAAATAAATCAAAATTTTGTTTTAAAACTTTTACTGAAAAAGAAGCTTTAAACACAATAACAGGCAAGCATTCTAGGTAAGTAAGTACCTTTCATAAATTCAAACCGTTTTTTTTCAGAGACTCTAATGGGGAAGGTCGGGCAAAGCTAATTGTAGATGGCGTGATCATAGCTAGATCCCCACGGCCTACAATAAGTTTGACATTTCGTTCAGTCATGAGTTTACTTTTATTTCGCTATTTCGTTACTTTCGGTGATTTCAATATTTTAAATGAAGTAAATGATGAAAGTGTCAGAATTTAAAACCATAAATATCCTCAAAGTCACTTTCTTCAAAATGTTTCTACTCTGTTTAATTTATAAAACATCTCTACGAATAGCTCTTTTAATTTTAGGGTCTCTCGGGAAATGGTGGACTCCAATTTCGTAGTATTTAGTAACACAACAACGCATCATTTTCGCAAAAATAAAATAAAACCACCTCACGCCTTGTATTATTGGCTTGTGTTGGGAACTAGCTACGACAGCGCCATTTTGACAGTTGCATTCCCCATTATTCTATAAATTAATCTTAAATTATACCTCCTTCCTTCCACCTCACTTTCTGGCACAGCCTTACAGAAAGAAATCTTTTACAAAAATAAATATAAGTCTGAGAATGCTGATTTTTATAGAGGTTGTAATTGAATAAACGAGTATGAACTATCGGGAACATGATAGCAAATAGCTATTCAAGCTGAAACAATTTAAATAATGTTCTACACGTGGGCAGTAAAAGTTTTTTCTCTATTACTAATGACCGCCTCCCAGGCGATCGCATAGTTCATATCTCAGTAACGGTGTATGCTAGCCAAGGGTCTACTCTCTAAGTCCGTCAACGAAGATACGGGCCCGTCCGAAAGTAGTTGATCCGTTAAAAAAACTGTCAAATTAAATTTTTCGGATGGGCAATAACACAACGGGAGTGGTGACAACTGTCAAATCGAGTTGCTATTCATTCTTAGTCTGGGCCCCGAACTAATCATATGCCAGTAAGTGATACGGAGTAGAAAACGCCCGTAACTACGGCCAAAACTACGAATTTCGTGCTTAGGGAGTAGACCCCCAGGCGCGGGATCACCCTATAGTTAACGCGTTGCAGGTTACGCTTGAGTTGGCACGAACCCGATGCGTCCCTGCAATTCCAAATTAACAAAAAAAAACCTACTGCAGACGGCCCCTCAGGCGATGATTAGTACCGACCCTAGGGTTACGGTGCTTCCTTCATTACGGTAACGTAATTAGTACATAAGTAGTCTTCAAGGTCTATTACCTGTAATTCCTCCTTGGATCTGACATGATTTATTCTGTGGATGGTCCTCAATATATCCATGGCTCTGTCTTCATCTCCCTTAGCGAAGACGAACTTGGGGCTCTCCTTCATGAAGAACAGCCAGATGGCAGTGATGATACTGGGTACGGAGTACACCACCAGCAGGGTGCGCCAAGAGTTCCACTTGATGCCCAGAGCGGGAAGGTCGTAGGAGAAACTTAGAGGAATGATCGGTATCGCCAATACTAGAATTTTGAAAGAGTTAACTTGAATGACTCCCAGTTAAAATAGTGGGCCGTCACGCAACAAGGCCCAATAGAAGAGCGTGAAGTGAATTTTGCGAGATATTTTCTGACCCTCGTCCTTCCTGAGTTTAGCTCACTAAACGCTCAGGCCTAGATGTATAAACGTTACATAGCTCTTGCTTTAACTTAGACACGTTCACTCTCACTAGTCGTTTGACCGTCGTGCGACAGTGTAAGGAATGACACTTAGCCAAAGTATAGATCTAACTATAGATCTCATCCTAAATCTACTTCTATTCAGTTTCCTGCATTTCGAGAGTTTGCACCAGTTAGTGTTTCATTCCCTCACCTGCCATGATTCCCTGTGAGAGCAGAAAGATGCTGGACACCAGTAACACGACAAGGTTTCTCTTCGCCATCGGAACACTTTCACTCAGTAAGGACATCGACATCGAGTACAAGCCTGATGCGCTGAAAAATTGAAGATGTAACTTGTAAGATGCTTAGTACTGATGAGCGATGGAGGATTTTATATGAGATAACGTAAGGTAACAAGGAATTAAAAAAAAATCTTAGTGATCTGTTTGAGTCAAATCAAAGGACAATTTCCTCTGGCAAATACTTAGATCATTGGTATTTATAAGGATGTAATGTTATTTTTTAATAGTTATTTTGGTATTTACTTTTAGAAAATGTGAAGTTACTGCCTTTGATTATAGAATTTCTTTATAAACAATGTTTGTAGCTGACTTGTTTGGAAGTGACGCGCGAAAAGGCTACGTATCTGTCCGTGGTGTCGTAGCTGTCCATGGGAAAAACATTCCCTCAGCGTTGAATGTCTGACCTTGTGATTTGTCATTGAAAATAGCCTGTGGCGGCCGAGCGACTCCGGTCCGTGAATTATTTTTTATAAGTAATCATTAGAATTAGAATTATACAAGGTGTAACATAAATAACGAACAACCTCTTAAGGGGTCATTGTACTCATCATTATGAACAATTTTTACTATGGAACCAAAGCTGAAGTCGTGAAAAAAAAAATCTGCTGTTCCCTACATTTTGACGAGTTATGCGAACATAAATGTACTGAACAGCTGATTTTTTTTCGCGATTTTAGGTTTGGTCCCATAGTAGAAGTTGTTCATAATGATTAATACAATGACCCCTTAAGAGGTTGTGCGTTATTTATGTCACACCTTGTATGCTGTAAAAGACAATTATAATCTAAAAATTTTACTATGGCAAACTCTCAAACTCTCTCTCTATTTTTTTTTGATTGCCTCGTTGGTCTAGTGGTCGCAAGCGCTACTGCTGAGCATGAGGTCCTGGGTTCGATTCTCAGGTCGGTCGGGCAAAGTGTTATTGGGTTTTCTATCTGGAATTTCTCAGTAGCAGCCCGGAGTCTGGATTTGTGCCCGGTAGATGGCAATAGGCTCGCTCCCTATTACATGGGACTTAAACATAACTGGCGAAATGTGGGTGTACCATAATAGGTACACCTCTGCCTAACCCTTCGGGGATACAAGGCGTGATGTTATGTTATGTTTTTACTATGGCAAACTCTCAAATTGAGTGTCCTTCATTGCTATTCCATTGGGTAAATAATACTTTAACAAACCTTTCGATGTCACAAGTATTATGTACCCAATGGAATATCAATGAAGGATTATATACAATTTGGGAGTTTAAAGAAAAGTGATATTTAGTGACGAATTCTGGGAAATTTTCAAATTAAAAAATACATGAAAATTGGGTTTTCTTGAATTCCATGAATTTCCGCCTAGGCTTTATCTGTTTAATTATTGCAAATGGGTCACACTATCACGTCCTGGAAGAAATATGTCAAATTACAAGTCACTCTGTATATGCTAGATTCGGCCCGCAACTTCATCCGCGTGAATTTTTTTGTTCCCCCTCGTCCCACCCCGTCGCATCGCATCGCTCGCCCGCACTGTTACTTCGTTTTCGCTTAGCGTTCTTTTTTCCCTTCCTCAAGAATTGAGCTATCAAATGCAAAAAGAATTTTTGAAATCCGTCCGGTATCGTTCCAGAGATTAGCGCATACAAAAAAAAAAAAAAACAAAAAAGACTAACTCCAGCTTTATTATTAGAACGTACAGATAGATACATAGTTAGGATTAGGATTAAGTAATCTTTTACCTTGTAGGTATTATCTTTATAGAGCGGTTTAAAAAAATATGAATGAAAATTAAGTCATTATCAGGATTACTACGTAGACTTTGTTTTCAAGCAATACTTACTCTATGAATGATATCATTGCCCGATTTTAGCAGAAATAAGTACCTCCTCATTAAAAATCTACGCATTAATTCTAGTTTTTTTTTTAATTCTCCACAGCATCTGGTATCTGGTGGTTCGCGATTATTCGGAAATTAGGACCAATTTCATATTCAACAAAAACAATATAACAAAAATATTATACACGTATTTTTTGCTTTATCATATTAATAAAAAAAATATTTAGATAAAGAATCAGCATTGCCATCCAACGTGGCAATGCTGCCAGTCTTTTAGGCACTTTTTTTCTTTTTTTTTTCTTTTTTTTCATGTTTGACAGCGATGCGGACGCATTTTTTGATGCCCAGTGAGCTTTCCCCCCCTTTTTTTTTTGTATACTTACTTGTACATACTATATACATATATATTTTAGTGTTATCTTGTATATTGTAATTATGAATTATAAATAAATCCTTAGATAAAAGGCATTAAAGTTAGGGAGTGGGGGCTCACTCGCTACGTCATAACTCAGTATAAAATCTAGCAAGGCGTGACGTCATTCCACACTTTAACTCAATGTATCGCCGTAATTTTTTGATTACGTAAAAAAAGAAAACAATACGTGTCCAATATTTTTTATTAATCTACCTGATGGACAAAAAAAAATTGTCATTATTTGACAGACCACCAAATTATCTAAAAAAACTTAATAGGCAATATTTTACCTTGTGTTATCTTTTTAGCACGGTCTTAATAAATTATGAATGAAAATGATTAGTTATTATCAGGATTACTTTAATCCCCGAAGGATTAGGTAGAGCTGTAGGTAGTTTTTATTTTCACCAATGACAACCCCATTTTATGTCCAGACCAGTCCATTCCAATGTTGCCTGGAAGAGATCGCAGAAAGCGATAAGGCCGCCCATTATAGATATTTTTTTTCTCTTTTTTTCTTTTGTACAATAAAGTATACATAAATAAATAAAAATAGATAAATACCTATAGTACACCAAACAAAATAAAAGAAAACAAAAACTTACAAAAGGGAAGCGATAAACTGGAAGATCATAAGCATGACCCAGTTGACTGAGATGCTGGCCACCAGGTTGAAGATTGTGCCCCCTATGAGAGAGACCAGCAGCATCTTGCGTCTGCCGCGCGTGTCCGCCAGGTAGCCCCACAGGATACCGCCCAGCATTGATCCTGGAGAAGAACAATTTATAAACATAGGTGCTTAGTAGTCTCTACTAAGAAGTCTTGATCTATCAACGGGTATAAGCAAAATTAGAAGAAATTAAGGTTGAAATATCACAGTTAAAACAACAATTTCAATTAACACAAAATGAATTGGACAAGGTGTTATGCGTGTTACGCAGGCGTAGTATATCTAAAGCGCTGACTAAGGACGACCTCAATCAATTATAACAAACAAGTAAAATGCGCAATTAGCGACACGAGGCAAAGGTGCTGAATTAACAAAATACCGCGGCACCATCGCGCCAACGCAACATGAGGTCGGCCACTTCTCGGCGAGCAATGGGTAGCTCGCCGTCCGGTAAGGACCAGGCCCGAGTCGACGGCGCGTTGTGTTCCACGCGCGCCTCAAAGAGATGTCAGCACTATTGACGGGGTCCGCTAGGGCCGATGCCAGCTAGGGTTGCGGGATGTTCGAAAGAGTTACCGTGGCCCCGGCACAGGCAACAGAAGGAACACGGGTGGGTTTTAGTCAGTAAAAGTCTGACACGCCCTCCCGCTCCGCCCAGAGCGGGAGAAGTCAGTTGATGATTTCCCATCCACAAAAAAAAAAAAAAAGGTCGGCCACTTCTATTTCGGCTTTGAAGGAAGACATAACTTTAGACTTAGCTAGATATAGTTTTCTTTTATTGTAATTTCTTTTACTTGAATTAAATCAGTTTTAAAATCTAAATTGGGTTTTTTTAAGTATCCCGGCCGCAGCCTTCGTAATTGGCGCAGTCGGTAGGATACTCGAGGTTAGCTAGGTCTATCTTATATCGATATTATCGCTACCGCGCGTGAGCGATCGCGGCTAACTTGCTGTCAAGCTTCATCGAGTATCCGAACTCAAGGATTGCTGCCGGGAGAGAACGGGATCCAGACATCGACCCCAGAGACCGATATGAAGGTTATGTGAGTACGCTTGAATTATTCCCTGTGTTGCTTCCTGTGTACCCAAGTCTCTTAATCCTTCAAAATTTTCCACGCACGTAATTTAGGACCTCGCGAGTCTACATCAGGTAGACCCAATAGTAGGCAATTAGTATTAGATTCGAATAGGGATATAGATTTAGGTTTATATAGTTTATACGAAGACTGCAAAATGTCGTGCGATCCGGACACGATTTATAAGGCTCTACGCCCAGTCCCCGAGTTCGATGGGAACCTGAACGTACTCACGCGATTTATTAAATTATGTGACCAGATAGTTAGTACTTATTTAAGTAATGCACCGGGTAGTGAGTTAGGTAATCTATGCCTTTTGAACGGCATATTAAATAAAATAACAGGCACCGCGGCAATTAGAATTAATTCGAATGGCATCCCAGATAGTTGGGCAGGAATACGGAATACTCTAATTAATAGCTTTGCCGACCAGAGGGACGAAACGGCCCTCTATAATGACCTCCTAGTATCAGCTCAGGGTAACAGCACTCCACAAGAGTACTACGACCAGTGTCAATCGTTATTCAGCACCATCATGACTTATATATCGTTGCATGAAACAGTGAATACCACCATAGAAGCGAAACGTACACTATACAAAAAACTAACAATGCAAGCGTTTGTACGTGGCCTAAAAGAACCTCTGGGTTCCCGCATACGTTGCATGCGTCCTGAAAGCATTGAAAGGGCGCTGGAGTTTGTTCAAGAGGAACTAAATGTGATGTACCTGCAAAACCGTAATGATAGCGCGAGTGTAAAAAGGCCACTTCCAACCGCTCCTATGCTCAAATTACTAACACAGCCCACAGGTTTTCTACCCATGCCGATGCCGAAACCCTTTCCAAACTGGCAACGGCCACCGGTTCCGCAGAGCAGTTGGAGACCACCTATGTTCCAACCACATGGCGCGCCACGTGCGCCCATCGCACTTAATAACCAAACGCGTACGCAGCAAATGTTCCGCGCGCCGCCGCCTAACTATAACGCGCAAAGTAACGTATTCAGAATTCAGCCACGTGCCCTAGCCCCGGGACCTCAGCCAATGAGCGGGGTCAGCCATTTTGTTGCTAAACCCATGCCAAGTAAACCTCACGACTGGGGCAAGTTTGGCAACCCGCCCCCAACAAATTATTTTAAAACCCGTGAGATGAACTTCAACGATTGTAACGAATATAACTACGATTATTACGTCGTGGAGGAACCCTACTCTTATGATTACGACCACGCTGACTATAATAACGTCTATTATGACGACGGCAACTACTATTACGTACAGGATCTCGGACCGGCCGTACCGCCCGAGCAAAAACCAATTCAATCCTCTACTAAATGCGAGGAACCCCAACCCTCGACTAGTAACGCAAACCAGGATTTTCAGACGAAACCCCCATTAAAACCCTCAAAATAGAAGTCAACTTGCAAATGCAACGACAGTTGCCCTACATAAAAATATCCGACCCCCCACTAAACCTACTCATTGATACCGGAGCAAACCAGTCGTTTATTAGTCCTACAGCTGTACAACGGTACTACTCGGAATACCCTCTTAACTATGACCCCTTCGAGGTGACTAACGTCCACGGCACAACTAGAAACGACTATTCTATAACTATACCATCTTTCCGCGAACTCAATGACCCTAGCGAAATTAAATTATTCATATATGACTTTCACAAATTCTTTGATGGACTTATCGGACTAGATTTACTGACCAAATGGAATACGAAGATTGACCTAAAGGACAACCTACTGATTACGGCTACCGCAAATAACCCTATCTTAATGTTTAATTCGCGGAATGTAAACCTTTACGAGGCTGTTATACCAGCCAACACTACTAAGCTTATCAGACTACCTATAAACGCTAAAGACGGTGACGTAAATATCCCACAACAATACCTATGCAATTGTATTGTAAGCGAATGCATTACAACCGTTTGTAATAACCGCGGCATTGTAGAAATTCTAAACTCATCAAACAACGATACTATTCTATCCCTAGACCACCCGGTAGAGGCTGTAACCTTAAATAATATCGAATGCATGAACCTAGAACAAATACCCGACACATCTCGCATTAATAAAGTAATATCAAAATTGCGGACAGATCATCTTAATGAGGAGGAGAAAATTAACTTAGTAAATATTTGTTCGAAGTATGCAGATGTATTTTACATAGAAGGCGAACCCTTATCTTTCACCAATAAAGTAAAAGACCGTATACGGACTGTAGATGACACACCTATTTATACCAAGACTTACAGATATCCTTTCGTTCATCGCCAAGAGGTTAGGGAGCAAATTTCAAAAATGCTGGAGCAAAATATAATCAGACCCTCTGACTCAGCCTGGAGCTCTCCCATTTGGGTTGTCCCTAAGAAAGCAGACGCTTCTGAGAAACAAAAATGGAGACTCGTAGTAGACTTCCGATAATTAAACGAAAAAACCATAGACGATAAATACCCCATACCGAACATAACAGACGTCCTGGACAAATTAGGGAAGTGTCAGTATTTTAGTACCCTTGACTTTGCCAGCGGCTTTTATCAAGTGGAGACAGACCCTGACGACATTCATAAGACGGCATTCAACGTAGAACATGGGCATTTTGAGTTCTTAAGAATGCCCATGGGTTTAAAGAACTCCCCGTCAACATTCCAACGGATAATGGACAATGTTCTGAGAGGCCTACAAAACGTGATCTGCCTGGTCTACATGGATGACATCATAGTGTACAGTACCTCGCTCCAGGAGCACCTAAATAACCTAGAAAAAGTATTCCAACGACTCCGGGAGTCTAACTTTAAGATTCAGATGGATAAGTCCGAATTCTTGAAGCTAGAAACCGCTTTCCTAGGTCATATAATAAGCAATGAGGGAATTAAACCGAACCCAGACAAAATTGCAGCTATACAGAAATACCCCATACCCAAAACCGCAAAACAGATAAAACAGTTCCTCGGACTTTAAATAGGATACTACAGGAAATTCATACCCGATTTCGCTAAAATTACGAAACCCTTTACTCAGTGCTTAAAGAAGGGTAGGACCGTCACACTTACTAAAGACTACGTTGACTGCTACGAACGATGTAAAAACCTCTTAACAAACGACCCAATCTTACAGTACCCTGATTTTAACAAAGAATTTATACTGACTACAGACGCCTCCAACTTTGCAATAGGAGCCATACTATCACAAGGGCCTATAGGGTCAGACAGACCGATTTCATACGCATCCCGAACATTGAACGAAAGCGAGACAAACTACAGCACCATTGAGAAAGAGCTTCTCGCTATCGTGTGGGCCACTAAGTACTTTCGACCCTACCTCTTTGGACGCAAGTTTAGGATAGTTACGGATCATAAGCCATTGCAATGGATCATGAGCTTGAAAGAACCTAACTCGCGTCTAACTAGATGGAGATTGAAACTCAGTGAGTATGACTTCACTGTAGTGTACAAAAAGGGCAAAAACAACACCAATGCTGATGCCCTCTCGCGAGTAGAAATACACAATGACGAGATAAGCTCAATAATAGCGAACCCTTCCGAGAAACCCCCGTCGATAGCAGACTCTAGTACTGAAACAGCCCATACAAGTAACGAAAACCCTATACTCGAGGTACCAATCACCGACGAACCTATAAATAAATTCCACCGACAAATAATCATGACAGTAGTAGGAGACATTAAAAAAAGACCGACCGCGACCAAACCTTTCGACACCCATACTCGCACCTCCATACAAGTTTCACAATCTAACCTAATAGATGACGTTGTAGCCGCCATAAAAGAGTACGTAAACCCGAAAGTAAAAACCGGTATTCTTATTAACCCCCCTTTGAGTATGTATGACATCATTCCCATAATACAAGACAACTTTAAAAGCTCTGCAATGAACCTCGTGCTATGTAAATCCGAACTCGAAAATATAAAACAGTACCTTAGGCAGCAGGAAATAATTAGGCACTATCATGACGGAAAAACGAATCATCGTGGCATAAACGAATTTCACCTAGCCCTCTCGCATAAATATTACTGGCCTAAGATGAGAGACCAGATCACAAAATATATTAACGAATGCACTATTTGTGGTCAGGCAAAATACGATCGAAGTCCCATCAAACAAAAGTTTAACATAGTGCCACCGCCACTAAACCGTTCGAAATAATTTATATGGACCTTTTCACGGTCGAAAATGAAAAATACCTAACATTCATCGATGTATTCTCTAAATACGGGCAAGCATATCTTATGAAAGACGGCACCGCAATTAGTATCTTACAGGGCCTATTGCAGTTCTGCACTCACCACGGATTCCCTGTAACTATAATAACGGACAACGGTACCGAGTAGGTATGCTAATCAGCTGTTCGCTGAATTCACTAGACTCCACAAAATTAATCACCATAAAACGCTAGCTCACAGTCCCAATGATAACGGCAACATAGAAAGGTTCCACTCCACGTTACTCGAACATATAAGAATCCTACGTATTCAACATAAAAAATAACCCGCCAATAACCTAATACCATACGCCTTACTCGGATATAATAGCTCAATCCATAGTTTCACTAAGTGCAGACCATTCGATGTAATAACTGGGCATTTTGATAGCCGAGACCCGTAGGACATCGATCTTAGTAGCCACCTATTGCAACAGTACGTATTAAACCATAGAGATCAAATGAAAAAAGTATACCAAATCATAAACGAAACCTCTCTTAGTAATCGCACCTCTTTAATCAAAAATAGAAATAAAACCCGCGAGCAGGAGGAGGAGTATCAACCCAAGCAACAGATCTTCATAAAAAACCCATCAGCCCCGCGACAAAAGTTAGCCCCTAGATATACTCAGGATGTAGTCTTAGCAGATTTACCTATCCACATCTATACGTCAAAGAAACGCGGCCCTGTAGCAAAATCACGACTTAAACGCGTACCTAAGACTGCTAAATTGTTGCAGGATGACGCTGATACTGACAATATATGCAATACGGAGCCAGGAGATAAAACTTGAAAGCCTAGACTCTGGAGTTGGACTACTACCCTTTAAACTTGGACCACTCAGACTAATAACCCATCATCATACTTTCCTTCAATATGTCAACCTGGACGACATTGAAAACACTCTTTCCACCCTACAAACTCAATTCGATTACATTAAATTACACATGATTAAGGATGCATATTCTCTCTACGAGTATCAAATAGATTACCTTTCGGATAAGTTAAGTAGAGTCACTGACCACCTACGTACTCTGGAGCCTAGACGGTCGAAAAGAGGTCTTATAGACGGCCTAGGATCTGTCATAAAAAGCGTTACAGGTAACCTCGATTACTCGGATGCTGTTCGATATAATAACGCCATAGAGACGTTGAGAAATAATAAAAAAAAGACTGTAGACGAATTTAACGAGCATATCAGCATCAGTAAAGAGTGGATGCTATCTCATACTAATATTATAAATAAAATTGTTGAAAACCAGAACAAAATTAACACCACACTGAGTCTATTAATAAAACAAGCAGAAAGTAGCATAAATATGATCCAGGTCGCTAAGTTCAATCAGCTGTTGACTATCGTCAGCGAAAACATAGAGGACGTGTTATCGGAATTATATAGAATAGAGAATATTTTATCGTTCACCCGCGCGATGACTACCCATCATAGCATGTTAGGAATAGACATTTTAGGTAGCGTAGTAAATAGGCTTAAGGAGATTTATGGTAAGAACCACGTAATAGAGTTAGAACTACGACAGTACTATGACATCATTAAAGCCGGATATTATTACGACGACAAGAGAATAGTAATAGCATTTAGGTTCCCCATAGTCTCAGAAGATACTTATACACTCTACAAACTCTCCATAGTCCCGAACAAGAACAACCAAGTCCTCATACCTCCTTATCCTTTCATAGCAACAAATGGGAAAACGTTCATGTAAATGGAGGCAGAATGCCCGAAGTTAGATAATAATCGATATCTCTGCGAGCAAAAGACAAATCACTATATCCAGACTCAAGCTGACTGCGTGCAAACCTTCATTTCAAGCAAGACATTACTAAAATCCTGTAAACTGACGACTGTACATCTATTTAAACCGGCTGTAGAAGAACTAGACAGTAGACACTAGGTACGTTATATCATTTCCTCAATCTACTAGAGTCCAGATGAAATGTGGAAGCGACGATTACGATACACTGCGGGGAAGCTACCTTGCCACCATTCCATTGCACTGCTCGATACACACAAACGAAATTACGTTACTAAACACTAAGGACGAGATAAAAGGCCAACCTGTAAAAGTATTGAACGTCCCCTACACTACTGAAATGCAGGAGATAAGCTCATTACATGCAAATTTAACATCTATTAACTTGGATAGACTACACACTATTCAGGACAGAATAACTCTTCAGTCGCCGATTTCATCGTTTGAAACAACTGAAACGCTATATCATACCACTATACCGTTTTATGTTATACTGTGTATCGCAGCCATACTTACAATTGCGATGATAACCAGAAGATATTTCCCTGGGAGAACCCTTTCCAGAAAACGGAGCCAAAACGATGCTGTATCCACAGGACCAGGAAATCATGAAGACGCAGTTCCTGTAACATCTGAAATGCATAGGTACGCAACGAGAAAACCTACCAGCAACATTTTCACTAAGCGTTTTAAAATAGTTGCTGAACTACAGGCGGAGGTGTTACGCAGGCGTAGTATATCTAAAGCGCTGACTAAGGACGACCTCAATCAATTATAACAAACAAGTAAAATGCGCAATTAGCGACACGAGGCAAAGGTGCTGAATTAACAAAATACCGCGGCACCATCGCGCCAACGCAACATGAGGTCGGCCACTTCTATTTCGGCTTTGAAGGAAGACATAACTTTAGATTTAGCTAGATATAGTTTTCTTTTATTGTAATTTCTTTTACTTGAATTAAATCAGTTTTAAAATCTAAATTGGTTTTTTTTAAGTATCCCGGCCGCAGCCTTCGTAATTTGCGAAAACCACGAACTTAAAGAAACAGTATTACTACAGCAAGTTTATATAAATACATTGAAGGATCTTTGTACCAGAGTCCTATAAATTTACTGTCTGTACGAAAAAAAAAATAGACATTCTATTACGGACAATCTACGTGTGATATCCTTAGGTCAAGAACACTCGTCCAGCCACAATGAAAAGGACTGCATTGAGAGCTCAAACATATCATTAGAGTCAGATCATTTTGATGAATCTCCTAGAAAGACAGACTATGACAGAACATCAGAAAGCTTTGTATACATATCTGATGTACAGGAAAACCTTAACTTGAAACAAATGAACAACTCCCAGAATAAAAATCTAAAGAAACAAGGAATGACATTTCTTTTCTTGAAACGAACATTAAGAAAAGGAATGTTAGAAATTAGTATTATTTTTAGGATGAAAAGGACAAGAAGCTTGTGTGAGCCTTAGCAGCAACTCAACCAACAAAATTCTACCAATTACTACCAGATTATTTGGCGATACTTTTCAAATATGCCTTTAAGTACATAAAAACAAACTGCGGCGTAGAACAATTATTATATGGATTGGAGGATAAACTAAGAGAAGTCACCTCAGGATTACCTTGTCATCCAAATTGGAGATGAAGATTTCAAGACCTCGTGTGACTACACTAAGCTAGTAAACTTAATACGGGATAAAGTAATGCCTATTAAGCATGCAAATATGATGCTGTGCGTACCTACTTTTAAAAATCATTATCATAAACAGACGTCTAACTGGCGAGTAGAAGCATTTAATAATATAATTTTAGTGACAATTTAACTCATAATTAAATCTATTTAATTGACTCTAACTTAAATCTGACTTATGACTTCATGTCTTATAATAAACATGGAAATGTAAATAATAGAGGTATATCTAGTATATTTGATCAAATACAGCAACATATATGAGAAAATGACACATATTCTGAATATTCAAATCCTTCCTGTGAGGAAGTTGAACAACTCAGTCAGCTTTTTCGAGATTGGCTGGTGGTTTGAATAACTTGGCTATATTTAAGGACAGTCACATGTCACTATTTTTCACCAAAACTTATGCAGAATCTAAACAAATAAATAAAATTGAAGTGTCTGTTTGTAATGTCAAAATAACAACTTTTTACTTAATGCATAGGAAAGTATTGTAACAAAAAAGCAATTTATAACAATTTTGTCTGTCTGTCTTCTGTTTGTTCCGGCTAATCTCCAAAATGGCTGGACCAATTTTGACGGGACTTTCACTGGCAGATAGCTGATGTTACGGCGGGTAATTTAGGTTTCTTTCATTTTAGAAAAATAATTAGAGTTCCGCGCAAAAAAATTAAAACCCATGAAATTATGAACAAATAGTCGGATTTCAAATTTTTTTTTGCATTTCGTAGCCCAATTCTCGAAGATAGTTATAGGCTATTTAACATCACGCTACGACCCTTAGGAGCCGAACAAAAAGAAAAAAGTCGGAAAGAACACTAAGCGAAAACGAAGTAATAGCGCGGGCGGGCGAAGCAACGCGGCGGGTCGGGGGGACGAGGGAGTAGTTTTATTAAAATGTGGCTGTTATTTTTAACCGACTTCAAAAAAAGGAGGAGTTTCTCAATTCGGTTGCATTTTTTTAATGTTTGCCACCTCAGTACTCATTTCCCAAGCAACACAAACTAGCTGATTAACTTTCATATAATAGCAATTCTGATGACTAAACGCTGTAAAAGATGTAGGGATAAGGTTTGTATAAGCGCTTATACAGGCGATATTCAAGCAATTTGGGCACATAATAAATCGCTTTAATCTGAATAACATTTTGTTAATAGCTGCATACCAGCTGGATATATAAACAGAAAGGTTGGTTAACTTCTGCATAAAAGCTGATCGACCCTTTGTTCAGAATTTAAAACTCTATTAAGCAGATGAAAATATCAAACTCTGATATTCATAAAATATTCATAATTCAGATCTTTCTCGTTGTTTCATAAAGAAGTTATGTAATTAAATGTAAAAAATCAGCATTTTGTTTCTTATATAATTAATTGTGATCACATATACTTTGCGTTAAATTTCCATTGGTGACATCGCTCTGGAAGAAATTATAAATATTGGTAAGTAATTTTTGGTAAATGTTTTGTTAACAATACAATTATTATAACGCATGCTACTTTACTGTAAGAATATATATAAGTTTATAGTAAAATTTTCGAGCGCCACAAGATAAAACCAGTTTAAAAAATAAACAATTGACTTCTAATAAACCTTTTCGACGAACAAAATATTTTATTAAATCGTTACCAATCAAAGTGGTAGAAAACAATCAGGTAGGTATTTGAATACTACCCAGGTGTTTTTTAATAAAAACATCTATTTATTATTTGTAATAACATCGTTTAGTTTTGGAAAAGAGAGGTTATGTTAGGATAAATAATGGCGACGATGTTGATTTTGAATATAAGCTGTCCACGCAGACGATTTGTTATACATTTCTGCGTAACAGGTCACTTGTAACCGTCTTATCCAGATATTTTTTGGTTAACAGTACGTTTTATATCGCATTTCTGATAAATGGTTCTAAAGCTGCCCGTCTCAGTACTCTTATTCAGATTATTAGGGTTCTATAATCATCAGTTCTTTGAAGAAAAATACATCCATTGAGTTTCTTAAAATTGCAATTAGTTTTTAATTTACCTATCATATTTATGTATGTTTCGCGCGAGTGTGACTGGCAAAATTACTTGCTAAGCGCGATTACACAAACATAGCTAAGGGCCCATCCATTAATTACGTCGCATGTTAAGGGGAGGGAGGTCGACGAAGTGTGACATTGTGTGACAAGGGGGTGAGAGGGGTCTTAAATTTCGTGACGTCACATTTCAACCATTATAATCTATTAATTGTGACAAGGACGGGGGAGGGGGTCAAAAATCATGAAATTCGTGTGACGTAATTTATGGATGGCCCCTAAGTACAGTGGCGGCGTCTGTCGGCACCGGCTAGCGGCTTAGCGCACGCGGCGCGCGAATAACATCAGTCAGTCATAGTCCAAACTTAAGAGAGGTCGCGCGCGCACGCGCAGACCAGATCTTTGTCGCGCTCGCGGGGCGTTTGTTTACACGTAGGTAGAGGTATCTATCACAGTCCCGGTATTAAAAATATAAGTTCGTATTTCTCGGCGTGTCTTAGGTACTGTCTACTAACCTTCTTTCTTATAGAAAATTACTTTTGTTCAGTAACAATATCACTATTTCTTTGTTTTTAGAAAAATGTTCAAAATAGTGGCTACGCGTCGCAGAGGTCGGGTTGAGCTGTCGACTGTGCCTGCCACCTGGGAAACTAGGGGAAAGTTGCGCTGGCCCAAAAGGAATGGCGATGTATTTTCAAAAAATGCTAATGTTGTCCCCCAACGGGACTGGGGGACAACTGCCTGTATCTTGAAGCGATCAAACTTTCTTTCATATGAAGACGCCGAAGCTGAATTAAATAGAATGTTAGATCGAACAGATACCGAAGACACTGATTTTGAAGAAAGACAGCAAGCAGTCAGATCAATTTCGCAAATATTTTTAATCATTATTTGTCTAGGTGATTGCAATAAAGTTCTAGGATCTGTCGGTAAAATTCCAAGAAATCTATGATTAATCACACCCAATAAATCTTTTACAGCCGGTTGGGATATATTTTTATTCACTGCCCAATCTCTGAGGTTATTTCGAAAATCTATATTTTTATTAAATTCTGACACGTTTTCTGCTAAACTACTCGAACTTGAATCAGTGTCCTCAAAATATGAATCGTCATTTTTATGTAATATCTGTGATGTAGATGTAAAATTACGAGATACGGATACGGAACCCTCTTGAACTGGTCGACTTGTGCTTGGATCTGTATTGTAATTTGCATTAACTGCCAAACTCGTTTCTGCTTCTGTACAGATATTGTTTCTTATTTTTAGATACTCCCTTAAACACTTTCTTCTTATTCCTCCTGTCCTTTTTCTTTTTCTCCATGAATTTGACTCATTTTTACACGTTTCACTGTTAGACACCTTGTCATTAATTATAAAATAAGTTTGACTTTCTTACATAAAAACATTGTATTTCTTCTTTAACCAGTTATTAGATACATAAACATCTATTATTCATAATATTTACCACTTTGAGCTAGACATAAAAGGATTAGTGCGCTTCTCTCGCTTTAAGATTGTCATAAGATCGCAGTCATCTTCATTTATGCAGTAGTTAGCTGCTTAAATGCTAAAAGAGTAATCAATATCCATATTCTGAATAAATGAGAACGATTTGACGGGTTGTGCAGCTTAAAGAAACCAAACAATAAACTATTCAGAATCAAGCTGTATAATTGAAATATTTATCAAAGTTGTACAGCACAAAGCTGAATTTTCCGCTGTTATGTAGCTACTAGCTGTCTCGGTCACTTTTATTTGAATATCGTTAACATAACAGTAGCAAATATTATTAGTATTAAGATTTAAAAAAAAAACACCAATTTTATCCAGAACTTATCAAGCTTTCAGTGTAATCGAAGTTTAAATACTGTATTATTCAAGATAAAGCTATCACGTCAGCTTTTTTAAAGATGTAATGAAACTATAAACTGCCAATTGGTGCTTAATTTTGCTATTATCTGGCTTACGTGTTGCTTGGGTTATAAACCAATTTGTAAATTTCTTTTTTCATTTGATAGGGCATAAAGATTGGTCCCATTATCAAAATCCAGTTTTGATGATAGGATCCATGAGGAATTGAGGGAACTCCTCAAATATTATAGGCATACACATAGCGATTTTGGTATTTTCATCAATAAGTCCAGCATAATGCTTCAAATCGCGCTACCTGAGTTGTAAGTTATGTGTGGCCTTGATTGTTAGAAGACAGATTCCGTCATCGTCAACGCTCTGTCGTCGTGTGGTTGATTTAATAATTTGTTGGCGACGGCGTCCAATCCTGATAAAACTACGCCTTCCAAACTTCTGACACGACTTAGTGCGACCTATATTTGCCTTTTTGCAAAAAAAAAAAAATATTTGAAAGGGTATCCTGTGGTCGCATAAAAATTTGGTCAAGTTCTGATGAGTGGTTTTTGAGTTTGCTTCATTAATATGTATTTTGTTCCATTTAGTGTAGGTATGTTGATGATGTTATAATAATTTCCTGTCACTGTTATACGAATACGAATTCGGGTGGCGGGCGTAGGTATCACAACAAAAAAGTGGAAAATAAAAACTTATTAATTAATGCGTTAAACACGCCAAGATGGTTAATTGTAGAAAGTTATTATTTGTACCTACAGCCTGCTGTGGTTAAGTAATGCGATGCATAACACTTTTCATTCACTTTGAACTTGGCATAAGGTGCTACAAATTGCAATGAGTACATTTTATCGCTTAAGGCTTCATTTACGATTAAAGCACATAATAAAATCTACCTACACTTGACCATTACGACAGTCCAAAGCCTGCAAGTGTGATGGAAAAGTTTAACTTTGATAATTTTCTTTTTTCACCTGCGTTTGAGATTTTGTAAGTGAATGCTTCCTTTTTCGAGAGCGTTTAGCTTCGTTATTCTGTATATCATATTATTAACAAGACCGCTTGTAGTGCAATTTCCGTGTTCAAGTAATTAGAATGTATTTTTACAAATTCATCGATTCGATACTTCTGTAATTTTGTTGTGAAGAGCAATTGTTTTAAAGTTTTGAAGTAGCTCTCAATTCCTGACAATGATGGAGCAGTATTATCAATTTAAAAAAATGGGTATAGCAGATTTGACCATTATGGAGTTTTCCCAAGAATTCTTCTGAATTTAGATACAAATGGAGAATAAAAATATAAAATTTTATTCGTTTGTTTAATTTTCATTGATTGTTTTTGTAACTGAGCTGCTTTATCATCCAACCAAACAAAAAAAATCAATATCCGCAGTGTAATATTCTTCAGTTTTGTTTGTTGATTTGTCGTCATCCATAGAGCTGAGTTCCGCCATCTGATCTAAGTCAATATGTTTCAATCGCACCAGAAGTCTGCTTAAGGCGGCTTCACAAGCGGAATTTGCAGTAGTCAAATCATCGTCGTATTGACAAAGACGAACCTTGATCATATCCAAGATTACTTCTTTTGCGGTTTTAAAATCTTCACATTTTTTAAAAAACATAATACAGCGAAAATAAAAATATCTATTAAATTTATTTTTACGTCAATATGTGCGCAAACAAATGAACTTCATCGCTAATGAATGTCAGGTCACTAAATAAATATTATTGATTGTAAGTAACGACATTAATTTGCAGTTACTCCCAAATAATAAGCATAAATAAAATAAAATAGATTTGTGTTTCTATAAGCCACGACACGAAGATTTTCTTTTTAAATAATGTATTCATGGTCACCCTTCAAAATAATTTCATAGGAAATTAAAGAATAGTTATTAACTTCGTACAATATGTTTTTTTTTTGTGGCAGGATTATACGTAAATTTAGTAGAAATTTATACAAAATATAGGTGTCTTTTTGTTCCAAATTTCGTCACAAGTATAAGTAATTAGAGGCAAATCTATTTACCGAAACATCTCAATTGAGGAGCCACATTAAATGTACTATATCTCCCAATTCATTCATGTTTAATTACTGACTCTTATCCTACAAATCTAATATATTTACTACTAAATGATGAAGAAATTGCGCATTAATTGAACTACTGCTTCTTTGAAAAATGACGAGTCGTATGCGTATGGTCTGAGGAAGGAGCCACATATAATAATTTAAGGTAACTTTGTTTAATTTTAACACTACCGAGCTCAGATTTTGTCTATTAACTACTCTCAAATGGTACTAAATCATACCAAATTATGATAAATATTCATCTATGTCAGTAGGTATTAATTTAATTTTATTCAATTTATAAAATCCATTTATTTATTTAGAAATCTATTTTTCTTTATCTATATATTGTTAAAATGCATGTTTAAATTATTATGAATGAATTCAGATTTTAATTAGAAACAAATGAATATTTTATGAAATTATGTAATTAATTTTAATGTAATTGTTGGGAAATAAAAGGCTTAAATAATAATAATAATAACTGACTTATCATGGAACCACTTTTTATGCTATATCAGAATATATTTTTGTGAATAACAATATCAGTTATCATTATCAATTATAAATTGATCAATGTAGTATAGATGTATAACTCTTATTCAGTACAACTATTACAAACTGCTAGTCTACAAGTCTTACTAGGACGACTGCTGTCAGCCAACTGCTCGAGCGACTCCCAGCGGGAGGTTCGTCTCCATTTTTCTCCCACCATGCTATTGTTTAAGCGGCATGGCGGTTGACTATGTTGCCAATTGAAATAAATAAAATTCACTGTGCTGCCAATTGAAATGAATAAAATTCACTGTGTTGCCAATTGAAATAATTAAAACACGAAATCATGACATTCGGCCATCCGACAGCGTGCTACTCCCGGAGCACAACTCCCACTTGAACCCGCTCAATCAGTTCATAGTTCAAAATAACAAAAAATAAAAATATTTAGTAAGTACAAGAGTTTAGTTCAAAGAGATGTATAACCAATCACGGTAAAAAAAAATAAAAAAATAAAAATGAAATAAAATGCTAAATCATGGCATTCGGGACCTTTCTTTAGTTATTTACTTAATTATTATATTCACTAAATTAACCTTACAAAATAATATTTGTTATTATTATTATAATACTCTTACAAAATGCTTAGTTACTAGTTTCCTCTTCTGAACTACTATTAACATTTTCATCAAGCTCAAGGGCCTTGAGATGGATCCAGGGTCTAATTCTATCTGCAGATACAACACTTTCCTAATTATTATTCCTTTTTTTATTAAAACCAGGTACATCACTTATCCTATATCTATCGTTACCCAATACATTTACAATTTTATAAGGGCCTATAAACTTTGACAGAAGCTTTGTACTTTTGCCTTCATTATTATAGTTGGTCCGGGTTAGCTTAATTAAATCGCCAATCTGATACGCAGGGGCAGAAGTACGACCAATGTCATGTTTACGCTTTTGTTCCTCTTGACTTTTCTTAATAGATTCGCTAATATTCTGGCGTAATGCAAACCAATCTTCGTTTCGCGACTGTTGTGGAGCATCAAATTTATTTGACAAACTATCGCGCATTTTCAATCCGAACAAAGCCTCTGTTGCAGTTTTTTGGGTGGTCGCATTAACAGTATTGTTAATACCCCACTGAACCTTACCTAGACACTTGTCCTAGTCACGCTCATTTTTATTAAAATTTTGAGCAGATAGTGAATTTAAAATTGTTTGGTTAAACCTTTCGGCTTGCCCATTTGATCTGGGCCAAGCAACTGCATTAAGAACATGTTTTATACCAAGAACATCGCAAAAGGTTTCGAAAGCTGTTGATGTGAACGAAGTGCCACGATCAGAAATTATTCTAGCCGGTGTACCAAAGTCAGTGAAAATATTCTCCAAGATTTTAATTGTGCTCTTTGTTTTCGTATCTTTCACTGCTCTGACGAAGACGTACTTAGTGAACCCATCTATAATCGTAAGTATGTAAGAATTGCCGTTTCTGCTTCTTACAAACGGTCCTAAATGGTCAATATGAATTGGGTGAAACGGTATACTAACTTTTTCTATTGGAAAAAGTAGACCCTGCTTTTTTCTAGCCGCACTATCCGTGCCATAATCACACTCTATGCAGGAACCTACATATTTCTTAACGTATCGTCGTAATTTGGCGAACCAAAATTGGTTATTCATTCTTTCCAACGTTTTTGAACCCTGCCAACGAGCACTCCGTGGTACTACAAAGCATAAACGGTCATCAACTTTGCGATAGAGTGTATTATTTTTGACAGAATATTTTTGTTTTAGGTCTTTGAACTCAGGGTCAGCTGCAGGTTTAAGAACTCTTATAATTCGAGACGTTTCGGGGTCACCCATTTGTAGAGTTAGGAGCCAGTTACCAGATTCAATAACATTGACAAAAGACCCATCATCTCCTTCCGCGTTTAGGCAAGTGTTTCTGCTTAATGCGTCTACATGTGCCATATTAACACCCGGGCGGTATTCAATTTCAAAGTTATATTCGCCTATTTGCAGCCACCACCTGGCCATCCGCGGAACGAGATCTCTTTTTGTCAATGTCATCCTAAGCGCCGCGCAATCAGTAAATACCTTAAACGGGACTCCTAATAAGTACACCCTAAACTTTTTTAGCGAACAGACAACGGCTAAAGTCTCTAATTCATAAGAATGAAAATGTTTTTCATCCACCGTGGTCTGTCTACTAAAATAAGCGACTGGTTTTAAGACGCGGGGCGATGCTTGCCATTGCATCAGGATTCCCCCAATACCAAGGGCGCTAGCATCCGTATGTAACTCGGTTTCCAGCTGCGGATCATACAATGCCAAAACTTGTCTGGTTAAAAGACTTTCCTTTAATCAATTGAACGCAGTTTGTTGATCACTACCCCAATGCCATGTAACATTTTTCTTAAGTAAGTTGGTTAACGGTTGTGCTATCTCCCCGTCGCAAGATCTGATGACGTAAAATACTGATTGCCGCTTAAATTAGTTAGCTGGTATTCAATAAGCGGAAGAGGAAACCTGTCCTTAATGGTTTTGTTATTAAGGGCTCTAAAATCTACACAAAGTCTTTGCTCACCCGATTTCTTACGGACCATTAATATCGGGCTTGCATAATCCGAACTAGATTCTTGTATAATATCTGTATCTAATAGCTCATTAACAATTTCACGCACTTGCACTCGTTCTGAAAATGATAACCTATACGGCCTGTACACAACGGGCCTATTATCCGTAACATTTATTTTCATTTCAAAATCTTTAACACAACCTACTTCTTTCATATTGGTGGCAAAGCAATCACGATACTTTTGTAACAGCGTATACAGCCTATCCTTGTTGCTACTTACGTTTTCACCGACTTGAATATGCGTTCTATCTAATGGTTCTAAAGAGAGAGCACAGTTTTCTGAAATACGATTAACCTGACAGTTCTTGACATCAGTTATTGGTGACGACCGCGCAGTTAATGTTTCAGATTTGAATAAGAGAGGTATCCGTGACAAGTTTGTTACGGCTATTTCTCCAGAGCCATTCGAGATACCATAAATCCCTTGCAACAAACGGAATTCTCTACCAGGTTCCAATGAGTTGTAGCCTTCGACAAAAACGTCGCCGGAAAAGGAAGTATCCCCGACTATAATCGGTACCATACCGGTATTTTCAATCTTTATGGGCTTTGAGGTAAACATTTTGAGATATATTTCTGTTAGGAAGAGATTTTCTCCTGGAGTTCTGTAAAATACTAATTGATGGCAGTCTTTTAAGACTGTAATAAAAGGTAGTTCGGTGAAGTTTTGTCCAATTAAGAGACTGTTTGTCATGAACTCGTCACTGACTGCTAGGACGTCTAACTGGGTCTCTATATCATCAAGTTTTAAGTTTAGAGTAGAATTATACAAAGGTGAAATGCACGAATTGCCAAATCCTCTAATTACTGGAACACTGACAGAGTTTTGCGTTAGCTGAAGTTCTAATGCAAGGCTCTCTTGCAGCAGGCTACACTCACTCCCGAAGTCTACGTAAGCCATAAAAGGCTGACCGTTTACTAAGACAGTTTTGAAAAACTTATCATTAGGTGCTGATGTAGAAGTTGACGTCTTAGACGTACCGACAGGTTTAGGGCTTATTTGATCATTAAACGCGACGATCTTTAATGTATTTTTCTCTACGGTACTGCGAGTATCATCGATTTTGGCTCTGGGGACGTAATTTTCAGCGACGGGCCGCAATTTACAGTTTACGTTATCATGACCTATTCTGTTACACTGTTTACACTTCATCACAGGTGTCGGACACTTATGATAAGGGTGACCTTTGTTACGACAGTTAAAGCAGACTATAGTAGGACCTTCATTAGACCCAGAATTGTTAGTTACCGTACTAGAATTTGATCTCTGTTTGTTTCGGTCTCTGTTCGAAAAATATGTAATACGTTGAGCACAAAGGAAGTTAAGCAAGTCCTCGGGTTCATCGCAGTTAAGTGCCTGTGCACCACTCCTAACTGACCTATCGGTAATTCCGTGTATTACACAATCAACAGCTCTCTTCCCATTTATTTCACAACGGTTCAACAAATTCAATTTGTCATAAAAGTATTCTCGTAAATTTTCATCGACACGAGTGGTACGAGCCAGCATTTCTTCCATTAGTCTACCATAGTTTTCCTCACTAGGGAACGCCCTTTTTAATTTGGCTTGCTATTCGTCCCATGAAAGTACGACCGTAGGAAGAGACTCGAACCATTTCTTCGCAAGTCCAACCAGTTTTTGGAGGCAGAAGTTAATGGTTTGCTTCTGATCCCAGTGGTAAATTTGTGAACATTCATTAACCTTCCGTATCCAAGCCTCAATACTTTGCGACCTATTGGCCGGGTCAAACTCAAGTATTACGTTATGAAATTGACTGTTTTGTATAGTCTCTTCAATCAAGTGGCAATAGCCTCCAAAATCAAGTGGGAATAGCCTCCAGAATCAAGTGGCAATAGCCTCCAGAATCTAGTGGCAATAGCCTCCAAAATGAAGTGGCAATAGCCTCCAAAATCAAGTGGGAATAGCCTCCAGAATCAAGTGGCAATAGCCTCCAGAATCTAGTGGCAATAGCCTCCAAAATGAAGTGGCAATAGCCTCCAAAATGAAGTGGCAATAGCCTCCAAAATGAAGTGGCAATAGCCTCCAAAATGAAGTGGCAATAGCCTCCAAAATGAAGTGGCAATAGCCTCCAAAATCAAGTGGCATTAGCCTCCAAAATCAAGTGGCAACAGCCTCCAAAATCAAGTGGCAATAGCCTCCAAAATCAAGTAGCAATAGCCTCCAAAATCAAGTGGCAATAGCCACCAAAATCAAGTGGCAATAGCCACCAAAATCAAGTGGCAATAGCCACCAAAATCAAGTGGCAATAGCCACCAAAATCAAGTGGCAATAGCCTCCAAAATCAAGTGGCAATAGCCTCCAAAATCAAGTGGCAAATTAGAAACTGGCAGGGCTTGCTTGGATAGGATACTACTGCTTACGCCTTTAAATAAGTCTTAGCGAAGCTGGGCGCGTAGAACGTGTCACTTCTGATATATCATGAAACCACTTTTTATGCTATATCAGAATATATTTTTGTGAATAACAATATCAATTATCATTATCAATTATAAATTTATCAATTTATCAATGTAGTATAGATGTATAACTCTTAATCAGTACAACTATTACAAACTGCTAGTCTACAAGTCTTACTAGGACGACTGCTGTCAGCCAACTGCTCGAGCGACTCCCAGCGGGAGGTTCGTCTCCATTTTTCTCCCACCATGCTATTGTAGCGGCATGGCGGTTGACTGTGTTGCCAATTGAAATAAATAAAATTCACTGTGTTGCCAATTGAAATAATTAAAACACGAAATCATGACAGACTGATTATTTAACCAACACCTAAGGAGGCTCTCATTGCGCGGCTGGGTCAAGGGCTTGATCCAGAAAGCAGTACTCCTAGACACGGCACGCATAGTGAGGAGATTCCTCTCTCTAGAGCCCTGACCGCCGCCGGCACCTTGGACCCTATTTTTTTATATTTTTAAATGTTTTTTTTTGTTTTTGTCTTAATATTTAAAAATGTAAATAATATGTACAGAAAATGAAATAAAGATGATAATAATTCATCCATGATGTTCCTAGTTCTGACGTGGCTACTCAATCCAAACATTTAGATTGAGTTGCCACCTTTATGTTCATATAACTTTTGAAAAATTATACTACAAAATTATACTACAAAGTTATACTACAAAATCGAGAAATTTTTAAACTATTAAGTATACTATATAAGTATTTAATTTCATTAAGATATAAAATGCGACACCTCAATCCTTACGAACATATCTTAAGTACTGCGTTTTGCTTATTATATAAAACTGGTTACAACACCGAGTGTTGGTCAAGGAGGCAGACCGCAAATTATTCACGTTTGACCGTAAGTAGGTAAATTGTTGAATAAGAAGAACTAAGTAAATTGTCCTTTTTTGACATAATTATTCTGACCCACACATCACACTGCCTACAGCTATAGAAATAGTACTATAGAGGCTTTAATCGGGCCTGCCTTTAGCATGAAACCTTCGCGAATTGTTTGATTAAGACAAACACTGGTTTAATGTAAAATAGAATAGTTTAAAATATGACATAAAGTAAAATTATTTTATATTGAAGCATTCCTAGTTTTACGTTGATAATGTAACGTGCTTCCTATGAGCAATAAAATAATATTACAGAGCTCCTGTGTGTCTCTGTCTAATTTATACGTCCACTATACACACCTCTTAAACGAGACAATGTACACACAGACGTAGTGGTTTGCCGTGGAATCCTGGGGATTGCTACAGTATTATACAGCTGTTGCTGCTACTTACCTATACACTAGTTCCCGACTCTTAGGACGCCTGGTCCTAAGAGGCGCAAACTCAGCATTCACTACAGTTCTGTTACAGTTCTTTCAATTAACTTACCCACGACAGGTCCAGCGGCCAGTAAACCCTGTTGGCTGCCCGTGGTCTCCAGCTCACAGGCACTGGTGGGAACTATGATGGTGCTGGCATATACGACGCAGGCGAAGGAGATGATCGCCACACCGGTCAAGCTGGTCATTATGTAGCTGTATAGTCCAAAACCTAGATAATAATAAGTCAAAACTATAGTGACATAATAAAAAGGAAGAAGGCTTAAAGAAGACGTAGGTATTCGGTTGTGGCGGTAATTACAACGCCACATGCGAATTACGCATCAAAGACCTGACGTCACACAAATCCTGCATCGCGCAAGCAGAGTTTACCGCGCGACTAGCATATGTACAACAACCCGACATCAACTGTCGAGCTGTAGGCCACCAGACACAACACCCGTCTGGTCAGAGGATCCTCCCTTTTCTATGGAGGATGAGTGAACTTTACACCCTGTTCTCATACATACCTCTATAAGGTAGTCAAGTAAACATTTTAGTCACGACTGTTTCCAGGTGTTTAAAGAAAAGGTTTTTATTGAGAGATCAACCTCTGACCTAGACTAGAGTCAAGAGCAAACCTATCTTCAATAAAATAAAAAAATGATGCCCAAAAAGGTCGATCGTTAAAGATATGATATTGATATATTTATTGCTCTGTGTAGGTACATACATTAGTTCTTATTACAAACATAACATATTTTTTTAGATTCAATATATCCGACATGAGTAGACACCCTGGATGTCAGATATGCAATATTATTAAAAGGTATTGCAAATTAATTACATATTAACATTATTTTTTCCGAAAAAAACTCATGCAGATTATAAAATATAGTATCGATTAACAGTTTAAAAAAATATTCCATTTAGCTGGCGGTAACTGATTCTGTACACACGAATAGCAGTAACTTAAGGTATTTTTATATTAAATCATATTGTTAATAACAGGTATATTGTTTGCGAATGTTTCCCTTAGAATCAGATTTGAAATAAAATTATTGCATATTATTGAACAAATAATGTTAGCAGGTTAGCAATTTAGCATTACGCAACGTTATCTTTCCTATACCACGTTTTGTAATAAGAGGGTAGATGACTGATTTTTCACGTTATGTAATGGGGCAGGTTTTTTCCAGAAACCTAAAAGGATAGGTAACTTTCTACGTTCGTAAGACTCTTTGTTAGGTACAAAGGCTATTACGAACTTTCAAAAAATGTATTTCTCAGTCTGGAGTCTGTTTTTGTGCCCGATTGATGGTAATAGGCTCGCCCCCTATTACATGGGAGTTAAACATAACTGGCAAAATGTGGGTGTTAGTTCTTACTATAGGTGCACCTCTGCCTAACCCTTCGGGAAATACAGGCGTGATATTATGTTATACGTAATGTAATTTAATTTAAAAAACATAACTTACCTGCTTGGTCAATTGCCGCCTCGAAATGCAGCTTTTCAGAGGAATCATTCGTTTTTTCCGCCATCTTAACTTTCCACTTATTAATATTAAATAAATGAGTTAAAAATACAAAATAGTATTCGATTAATGATCACAATACTTTTAACCATCTATTACTAAATAAAATAAAATAAATATAATATTCTTAGACCTCAAGCCCTCACGTGTTAACGCAAGGAGAGTCATACTAAGATTAAAAATCGTACGTAATATTGATAGTGCTAAATTATGAAGATAATCACATTGTTCCGATACGATACTACTGATTTATAAATTATGGACAAAGATATTAATTTAGCTAATTGAGTTTTTCAGAGATATAAATATCTCTGACATTACAATTTTCATAAAGCTACCTATGAAGTCTAACTTTAAAGAGGTCCAATATTTTATCGTCATTTAAGAGAAAAAGTTATTAAAATGACTCCTTGAAAAAACTTTAAGATTTCGTGGTCCTTAGGTACCTTCCGATAAAATTGCGTGTGGTACCTAATTCTGTTTCGAATGTGGCTAGTGGCTTGCTAAACTGCTATGCTGGCGGGGGAGGGATAGTGGTGTCCTTAGCACAGACTACTCATGGTTACGAGTTCACACAAAAATAATTTAAATTGCACATTATGATTGAACATTTCATGTGGTCAATATTTTGCCTTCGATAGGAAATTCTCCGCATGCATTCCTGTTTAAAGACTTCACACAGAAAGCCTGAATTAAATTCAAGGCCTCCGTTAGCACGCACGTCGACGTTTCGATTGAACATCGATTTCTTGTTCAATTAATGTTTTTGCGTAATTCTTTTTGTGAACTAGGTGAAAATACAGATAGGTATAAGGTAGGTAAGTAGGTACAATGCACAAACTACTTTAACTACTTAAGTGTAGGTGCTTTTTACGAAAAATGTGATTTAGGCCAGTTTTTAATGGTACAAACATTTGTCATAAGTTTTATTCCATTTTTGGTCCTTAGAGCTAACAAGTTTATTTTTTAACTGTGGCTTTGCTCTCCTAGGCCCTGCGGAGCAATTGCGTAATACACTTACAGTAGGAAACGGTTTCATTTTGACAGTTCAACAACATTCATTGCGTTGTTTACGTTGTTGAGCAGACAAATTTTTCGAACATATTACTATGAAGCAATGGATTAGCAATATGCTTCAAAATCATTCAGCCGATCTATTCTGTAAACATCACACCGTGAGCACTTAGGTGAAGTGAGTTTGAAGTGAGCTCAATCCCTAGTAGAGTAAGGTGGGATGACAGTTCACATCACGTTAACTTCACCTAAATTTTCACGGTGGGATCTTTCCAGAATAGCACCACAGATTGTGATTGATAACGTGTTAAGCAATTAGGGAGCCGTAGTTCGCTACAATAGTAGCGGTAAGGCCTGTTATGGAGGAATGGCTAGAGAGGGAGCATGGCGCCCTAAGCTTCCGGCTAACGCAGGCGCTTACTGGACACGGATGCTTCGGGAAGTACCTGCGTCGCATAGGTCGAGAGTGGACGCTCGTTTGTCATCACTGTGTGGACTGCCTCAAGGACACGGCGCAACATACGCTGGAGGAGTGCTCAGCTTGGGCCCAACAGCACTGTGCCCTCGTCGCGACACTTGGTGCGGGTGATCTCTCGCTTCCGCCGTGGTTCAGTCCATGGTTGGCAGCGAAAACGCGTGGGATGCTGTTGCCTCTTTTTGCGAGGAGGTGATGCATGCAAAGGAGGCGGCGGAGAGAGACTGCATACCTCTCATTCCACCCGCATCAGAAGAGCAGCCGGGCTCGAAGGGCGCTTAATGATCTCCGGCCACCATAAGGAGGGGCCTGCGGGCGATGAAATTGGGGCTGTGTCGTCGCTCGAGCAGTCAGGCTCATAGAGGTGGCACGCAGTATTAAATGCGCGCCTTAATGGGAGGACGTAGGGACATGTGATTGGCCGCACATAATGATGGGGCCCGCTAGGCATGGCGGACTGATACCAGTCGGGGGTGCGGTGAATGTACAAGTATCTCCCGGGCCCCCGACTCATGGTACTGGAAGGAACAGTGGGGTTTTAGTAGGTAGGAGTCCGACATAACCCTCCGTTCTTCCCAAACGGAGGGTATCCATGAGGATTTCCCCACGGCAAAAAAAGGTTGCTGTAGTTCAATAAAAAATATATTTTTAAATAGCCTATGTTGTCCCACTACAGGGTAAAGGCCTCCCTGTCTCCTTTCCACTCTCTCTTGTCTCTCTGTCTTGGTCTAGTGTGAACCAATCCAATGCTATAGTAATTATAGTTGCTAAAATGTTCGTATTTATGCCAGAAAATGTATGGAGACATTTGCACGTTATTTGTGACATTTTTGTACCTATCTGTCGATAAAAATATTTGCTATCAGAACAAACTTATCTGCCATTAAATAACAATTTAATCTGATCCGTTAATAGCCAATGTCAGTTCAAGAGCAGGCTAAATGTAGTTATGTATGTTGTGGTGGATTCCCATAAGCTTTTTCTTTTACCAAGATATGTGTGTGTTATTGTTAGGGGAAAATGTACGTAATTATCTACTCTTCATCTTTGTACTAATTACGCATGTCCGCAAACTAATAAAAGATTTGATTTAGATCTTAGTTCTGTAGGTATATTTGACACAAATCCATATTTTATTTCACATTTAACTTACGAGTCTAGCCTACTCAAGGCTTGATAAGCGATTAAATGAATAATACTTCTCAATATTGACGAGAAGTATTATTTACACATTCAATTTCTAGGATTCCGTAGCCAAATGGCAAAAACGGAACCATTATATAAAAGTTTCGTCATGTCCGTCTGTCTGGATGTTACACAGCCATTTTACTCGGAGACTATTTTCACTATTTCGATGAAAATTGGAAAGAAAGTATATTCAGTGCACCGCTAAACAATGGTACCCATAGTGAAATTACGAAAACATTATTAGGGTTGGTAGCACTGGGCACGCCACAATTGCGGCGATAAGTCCCCTCTTTGAGGAGTGGCTGGAGAGGCGCCACGGCGTCCTCACCTTCCGCCTGACGCAGGTCCTTACCGGACACGGGTGCTTCGGGAGGAACTTGTTCCGGATAAGGCGGGAGGAAACGCCCGGGTGTCACCACTGTGTGGATCGCCCGGAGGACACGGTGGAGCATACGGTGGAGGTCTGCCCGGCTTGGGCGGAGCACCGCCGTGTCCTCGCAGAAGCGATCGGCGGCGGCGATCTCTCGTGTCCGGCCCTGGTCCAGGCCATGGTACGGGGCGAGAGTACATGGGAAGCCATTACCTCCCCTCACGCCCCTAGTCGCCGCAGGAGACGCCCTGGGCGTCGGGAATCGGCAGCCGATTCCCGGCCACCGTAGGCGCGGGCTTGCGGACGGCGAGCAATGGGTAGCTCGCCGTCCGGTAAGGACCAGGCCCGAGTCGACGGCGCGTCGTGTTCCACGCGCGCCTCAAAGAGATGTCAGCACTATTGACGGGGTCCGCTAGGGCCGATGCCAGCTAGGGTTGCGGGATGTTCGAAAGAGTTACCGTGGCCCCGACACAGGCAACAGAAGGAACACGGGTGGGTTTTAGTCAGTAAAAGTCTGACACGCCCTCCCGCTCCGCCCAGAGCGGGAGAAGTCATTTGATGATTTCCCATCCACAAGAAAAAAAAAAAGGTGCTATACAAGGTGGAAAAGCACGATTGACATTCCTTTAAACCACGTAAACAGAATCATGTTATTTACCCGTATACAAAAAATCAGTCAAATCCAATGAATACTTTAGCCACAGGAAATTATTTTTAAGCTTTCAACATGATGTAGATCTGAGTCCGTAATAATAAGTAAACTTTGCCGCCGCCGCGCCCCGCACCGCGCACCGCACCGTCGGTCAGTGACTTTTCGTAGATAAAGCGTGTTTCCTTTTTATGCAGTTGATTCTGCTATTTATTTGGTTTGAAAACTTCAATTTTTTAATTTTCCATTAACTACTAATCTTCTTGTTTTAAAATGTTTTGATTGACTAGTACTGTGCCCGTTTTAATTGAATATCGTACGTCCAGATCCACATTGTATAAATAAAAAGAAAAGTCCTGACTGACTGACTCATGAGCGCCCAGCCCTAACCCTTAGACCTAGGAAGCTGAAATTTTGCACATAGGATCCGTTAATAATTTAGAGAAGGAATAAGGAAGGATTTTTTGAAATTCAACCCTTAAGGGAGTAGAATAGGGGATGCAAGTTTGTATTGAAAATCGACATTGCTGTAGTTTAAACCATGAAAATTGACATTTAGCATTCTGTTTAAACATTAAAAACCATGTGTTTCAGCGTTTTTGGAAAATCATCCCCTAAGGGAGAAAAAAAGGGGATGATAGTTTGTAAGGAAGAAATTGGTAATAAGCTTTTTGTTTAGAAATTACGAATGGCGTGTTTTGGCTTTTTTGAAAAATCATCTCCTAGGGGGTTGAAAATCCTTATTAACTCATCATCGGTCAGCCTGACTTTCGCCACCGCCAAAGACACTTATAGCACTTTAGTAGGTAATTCAGAGAAAAATAACTTTACTAAGTTCCGTATCTGTAATTATTTAGGTAACTATTTTTTTCGAAATTCCAACGGGATAAATAGGATTTATATTTTCGCTTTAAAGTGGCCTTCAAATTTGCCATGCAAGTAGGTAGTTTTCCGTTCTGTTATATATTGCGTTACTTTTGTTAGGTTTAGGATTTTTTGGACGAAGTTCTTTTACGCGTCTAGCGGTAGCAGTAGACTGGGAGAGATCGTCACAAACGAAAAAGCGTTCGTATTTGTACGATGATGATGGCGGCTACGAATATTTTCAAATTTTTCGTGATGGGTGTCGTTTTCATAGTTTTCCAGGGTGCTAAAGCCATTAGTGAGGTAAAAATGAAAATTCAAGATGGCGGCAGCGAAAATTTTGTTTTTGTTTTAAATCATATGAGAGAAGAAACTTCGTTCCTGATGTTCCCGACCGCACACGTTTTTTATCGTGCAGTCTTTTATACATCAATCTGCGCGCCGCTCCTCGTATACTATACAGGGCAATTTTTTAATCACTAGCCAAATTTTCACAGGATGATCTACCCATGAATATGAACAACTTACACTATAGGACCAACTCTGAAATCGCGAGAAAAAAATCAGCTGTTTCATACATTTTGGCCGAGTAGGTATTAACTTTTGTATGAAACAGCAGATTTTTTTTCGTGATTTTAGAGTTGGCCCCACTGTGAAAGTTGTTAATATTCATGGGTAGAACACCCTGTGAAAATTTGGCCGGTTATTGAAAATTAACCCTAATAAGCAGTGCGAGAAGACATTGTTTACCTGGATTAACACATAGGGTACTTTTAATCCCGGTAGTACGTTCCCGTGAGATATCTTTCGACATCCACGCGTGCGAAGCCGCGGGCAAAAGCTAGTACGAAATAAGAACTGAAACCAATCAAAAGACACTTCTTGGTAGTAAGTTTGTTTTTAAGTACGGTCGACTTACAAAAACCTCAACCATACTTAATGTAGAAAGAACCTTGATATTTTGCGAATGGCGACGTCAAAAATGTGACGTTTTACATTAATAAGCAACTAACGAGTTTAGTGTAACAAAGTCCCAAAGTGATCAACATTTTTGTAAGGATATTAATTGTACATAGGACCTACTTATTTTTTTATCTAGATAACCATAGTTTGTATGAAGGGAAATTAAAACAATTAAAGCTGATAGCTGGTCGTAAAGATAATATTTAAGATAATACTTATTCTCACATTAATTATAGACACCTAGTAGATATCATAGATAAAACCTATGTAATCAATTTAGGTATAAATAATTAACGTGTTTTTAGCATATTCCCATTTAATAAGCCACCTGTTGGATGCATCGTCAGTACATACGTAATGTGTGTAAGTTAAAGATATTTAAATAATCCTTTTTCTTATTTTTCAGGTTTGGTAACCTTGCACGCATTATTTTCAATTCAGCGGTCATTTTAAGAAAAATAAAGAAGACGAATTTTAATATTCATTAAGTATATATTTATTATAATATTCTTATTACGTATCTACGTATCTTTATTTAAACAATTATTTCCTTATTACTGTTCTAATATTTTACTAAAACAACAACTTTTTACTTAGTACTGTTCATACATTAGGCAATGATCTTTTCAGGTACATTTTGATTTAAAAATGGCGTTATTTACACGATTGATTAATTAGCAAAGAATATTCAAGAAAAAAAATATACATGTCTTTTAAAAAGGAAGTTTCAAAATGTTAACCTTGTATACAATCTTTTGACAAAATTGTGGGAATAACTACTTACAGAATAATATTTATGTAGATTAACTTAATTAATAGTAATAGTAGATAATCCTCTTTCACCGTACGGTAGACTTTATGGCACTAACGATACCAAAAATATGATTAATTTTTACAAAACACAAACTAAACAAATGCATACAATAAAATTATCAGTCAGTCGGTAGCATTTGCATAACACAACGCTCGGGCTCATTCATACATTATGTACAACTAATATTAATTAATGTTCAGTCTTCATTAGATCCATTCAGATATATGAACCTTTACTTCTTTGGAGCTTTGTCTTTAGGCAGAAACCATGCCACTGCTATTGCACCTGGAAAGGACCAAAATATTATGTTAGAAAGATAAACAAAATGAAAAAGAATGCATCAGTAATATTGTGAAAGTATCTTAGGGCCTACTCATACGGTGTTTTTTTACTATAGACGCATCTGCCGTTGCACACCCACACCCAACTAGTGCTGCTTTTTCAAGGCAGAGACGCGCCATCAACTTAGACGACACGCGTTACTTGGAATACGCGTTTAAAAAACGCTGTGTGTATGTCGCAGATGAATTGTCGAGTCCGCTGTTTTACATAACTGCTAGCTGTTTTACAAAACAGTGCCGTTATGTAAAACAGCTGAATTACGTTTAGCGGTTTTTCATGATTACTGAACTGTAACACGCAGAATTGAATAAACGTTTTTCATTTATCAATGCAGCTGGTCAACGATTAGAGGTTATGTAAAACAGCGTGAAATGAAACGTCAGATTGTAGATTTTAGTTCTACATTTTGTTACTCGTGTCTCTGTGCATCATAACAACAATAATGGTGACCTAAACAAAAATAAGTAAAACGAGTAGGTAATATGAGTGAATGTGATCCTAACTCATGTGAAAACAGTGATTTTAAGGACAATTTTAATAAAAGGTTATTAGATTTTTTTTAAAGTCAGTCTTAAAAAAAATACGAAATAGCCAAGTAACGCGACAGTTAATTGGCGGAAAAATTGCGAAGTTGGTGACAGTTCTAACCTTACCTAAACCAATTGGTCAGGGTGTCCTAGCTTAGTTACTGCGACCAATTCGGCATTAGGAGCCACACCAAACGCTTATTGCGACTGCAGATAGGTTATTCTGCATTACGTCTAAACGTGGGTAGGAGTTGTGTTAAACGTACCGCAATGGCAATCCAGCAGAACGTTGTTAAGCTGTTTTACATAACGGAACGGTTTTGTAAAACAGCTAACTAAGCAATCCATCTGTGACATGAATCGGTACTATATACGCCCTTAAAGTTAACAAATAGGCAGGCATATACATACGTCTTTAGGTAAATGAGCTTGGATATATAACCATAGGTGAATAATATTGTGTTGTTTTAATATTTCCCAGGAAGATCCTGAATTCAGCATAACCTTCGAATGCGGAAATTGCAATGAAATGATAAATATTCGTAATTAAGTTTATCTGATTTATGTCAATCTGGATAAAGACATGTTTGAATTTGACTGATTATATTATTATTGCAATTGTGACTTATAACGTTACCTACTTGTATTGGGTGACATAAGCAATTAATTATTATCCAGTGATTAAATATTCATACATTAGGGTAGGTCCATACGGTTTTCGTATTTTTTTTAATCTTAGCAAAAATGACAATTAACTAAACTGAATTTTTGACGTTTTTATTATTATGATCTCTAAGTTAATTTATCATTTTCATGGTTTTTGTACCTCAATAATAATTTTATTATAAGTAGCTTCCTTGTAAAGCAACAAAGGACCAATTTTTTGGTAATTTTGTACTATACCAGATACCTACTTATCCATTTTGAAACGATCAGTGAAGTTTTTGGATTTACATTTATATTTGTAGTAGTGGCACGATTTAGCAAAATTGATAAGTTTTTATAGCTGGTAGGTTGCTATTACTCACGTTATACTATATATTGTAGCACACTTTTAAGGCCCCCGCAGACGGGCGCGACGCGATTCTGGTAGAACAATTTCCATGAAGTTTTCATATAAATTGCTCTACTACAGTCGCGTCGCGTCAGTCTTTTCAAGTCTTTTCAAGCCTTTAAGATACAGGGGGTTTATTACATGACATTATTTTTATCGACGATAAGATAGAAGAAAATAAATATTATTAGGTGTAAGTAATCAATTATATAACTTATTTTTTATTTATATGGCTTCCTAATCAGACGTGAAAACGTTGTATTTATTGCCACCTTGTCATATTGAAGCTTGCTGGAATTGTTATTCACACAAACTCAGTAAACAAAAGAGTACTTAATTTGAAACAAACTTGGTTGGTTTACAACCTACGATAAAATTATTGTAGCATGAAATGTAAATGTAGGTAATTATAAATAAAGCGTTAACACAAACCTGCGGGGCAATTGCGTAACACATTATCAATCGGAATCGGATTCATTTTGACAGTTCAACAACATTCATTGCGTTATTTACGTGTTGAACAGACAAATTTTTCCAACTTATGAAGCAATGGATTAGCAATTTGCTTCAAAATTATTTAGATTCCGATTGATATTGTGTTATGCAATTAAGGTGAGTGATGGATATTAAAGTTCCGCCAGCATTATACCTTCCGCCAGATAACCGTGGAATAAAAGTTGTTGACGCTTTCCACCAATGTATTCTAATATTTCAAAACGATACGACTGAAGGCACTGTCGCTAAAAGAATCAAAACAAACGTATCGCGGTACGAGGCGTCCTTGACGCGTGCACGTGGCGTGGCATGTTTCTTTTAGTTTGTATTTAAGTTTCGAGACTTTTTAGTACAAGTGGGGTTAATGACTTTTATTCCATCCTTATCAGGCGTAAGGTATAGCTGTAGTCAATACCCTAAGCAAGAAACTTGAGAAAGGCTAAAATAATAAAAGTTAAACTTACTTAGCAACAACAAGGACCAGCCATAGAAGGTCGCTTCGCAGCTGGTTGAAATCAGCGCTCCTATCGCGTTCACCCCCAGGAATGCGCTCAGTCTTCCCAGCATCACTGATAAACAGGATACCATCCCTCTGCAATAGAATATTACAATGAAATTGATAGAACTAGGAAAGTGTAGGTTATGTAGAGCTCATATTAGCCCTGGTACCGGAGCGGAGGGAATACGGCATTGCCGCTGAATAAGCAATACTAAATTTTAGCTATTTACTTCAAGAGGACTTTAAGGGAATTATTGTCGTGCAATTATGAAAGAAACTAACAAAATTTTAAGTAATTAAAGTATTGTAGAATAAGTTACATCGACACAACATAACAAGGGAGCAAGTCGGAGAGAGCGGCAGCGGCCGTATTCTCGGTGACAGCGGGCGGCTGGCCGGCGGCGATTCCGGCACGGGGAGCGGAGGAGGCGACGCCGACCCGTTCTCGATGACAGCGGGTAGTTCGCGTGGCGTCGCAAAGGGCGTAGTGTTGTTTAGCGAGTTTTATAATATTTGTTCGCGAGAGAAATAATATTTGAAGTAAATCCTTTCGTTATGCAAGATTTATTGTGGACAAAACAAGATGTGAATCATTATTATAAGTCAAGAAATCAAAATGCGCACAGGCACCGCTCGACTGGAGCGCATCGCTCGTGCTTCGCTCCCCGCGCCGCTGCTATCCAGAACAGCGCCCTAATTGCGTAACACACTTACAGTAGGAATCGGTTTCATTTTGACAGTTCAACAACATTCATTGCGTTATTTATGTTGTTGAGCAGACAAATTTTTCAAACATATGATTAGCAATTTGCTTCAAAATCATTCAGATTGTGAATAATAGTGTGTTACGCAATTAGTGTTCAGTTCCTTAAAAAAACTATGCATTTCAACGCGCCGCTCCCCGCGCCGCTCCCCGCGCCGCTCCCCGCGCCGCTCTCCGCGCCGCTCCCCGCGCCGCTCCCCGCGCCGAGTTTCACCCGCCTAACGCAATAATAATGTTTTGTTTTAAAACCAACGCGTTTTTACAATTTTGAAACTGATTCTAAATTCGCTTGAATGATCGCATGCAACCAGAATCATCGTCTTTTGGCTGAGATGATGTTGATGATTACGGAAATAGAGACTAGTCCTTTTCATACCATTATTCTAGGATTGTGGTGGTGTTGTTTATTAAATTAAAAAAAATCATGCACAATTTAGTCGCCGGTATTTTCTCGATCCGTTTCCCGATCGCATCACGAGCGGTAATTAATTAGTTTATTTATGGCGTACATTTAAGTGCCTGCAGAGATACGACAGCAGCTTTATTGTAATAAATGCGTTGCTCATACAATTTATTAGGATTGTTAGTGTGGAGATGAATTTAGTATGGAGAGGTACTATCGAGGAAACCTACATCTGACCAATTTAAAACAAAATCCCGTGCACACGACGACCACACCTGTTAGCAAGCGTTACTATAGCGGCCGAGCGCTGCACACAAGAATAGTCCTTACGCTGTATAGATGTTCGATTCTTCCATGGAATGAATGAATGTCCTTCTCTCTTTTAGTTGTTCCATTCTAATTTGACTTCTCTGGTAAAATAGGTAGTGTTTTTAAGCTTGGGAGTTTGGTGTGAGGCGGTTGGAAAAGTACAGACTGATCGCTTACCTTAAAGAAGTAGGATAGAGCTCCACAAAATACACGCTCAAGATCCCCATGGACAGCGCGCACATTAGGAAGAAGAAGAAAAATATTCCTCCCGCCAGTGGTACGGCCACCACGTTCAATAAGATGGCGGCGGTGGCCGACATGGCCATGATGCAGATCATAGCCATGCGCTTGTGACTACCACAGGTGAGGGAAAGGACCACGTTGGAACAGCTGGCCATGGCACCGTATGTCATCGCGGAGAAGAGGGTCGTGTCCTGGATTGTGTCGTCGCAGATTTCTATATCCTGGAAAATTTGAAATAATTAGATAAGCACATGATAATAATATAAGGTCTGATTTTAAGCGCTAAAAGACTTTAGCTTCTACAATAATTATGCTCACTTATTATTGTCCCACTGTAGGGCAAAGGCGTCTTCTCATTCAGAGAAGGCATGAACTTTGTGCACCGCGCTTGCTTGAAAATACTTCTGGGCCTCTTTAATTATTTAAACAGTCAGTTCTCCCATACGAGAACCATTAGTGACAGTGATGTTAAATATTATAAAACTAGCTATGGCCCGCGACTTCGTTCGCGTGTCGTAAGATACACAATATACTAAAATAACAGCACATTTTAATAAAACATCCCCGACTCTCCGCGTTGCATCGCCCGCACTATTTATTCACAATTTCACGGGTTTTTAACTTTTTTGCGCGGAACCCTAACTCTTTTCTAAAATAAATTCGCCTAAGTTACTCCTTATATGTTCAGCTATCTGCCAGTGAAAGTCCCGTCAAAATCGGTCCAGCCGTTTCGGAGATTAGCCGGAACAAACAGACAGACAAAAAATTAAAAAAATGTTTTTTGTTATACTTTCATATGCATTTAGTAAATAGCTGTTATTTTGACATTACAAACAGACACTTCAATTTTATTTATTTCTATAGAACAAGACAAAAATTGCTAATCTGCATATATTGCAGATTAGCAACGCCCCGCGGTTTCATCCGCATAATTCTCGATCCCTTACGGATATCGGGATAAAAAGTATATTATATGTTAATCCAGATTATAAACTATCTGTTGGCCAAATTTCATCCAAATCCGTTCAATATTTTTTGCGTGAAAGAGTAACAAACATCCATCCATCCATCCTTCCTCACAATCTTTCACGTTTATAATATTTAGGAATTCGTAGGATATACCTACTTGTAGTACTTACAGTCATATTTCCAGTAGCGAAGCCGGCGACGGAGGGGTACTTGATAACAGCGCAGAGATTCATGCCGTCACCACCTCCAGCCTCCAGGACGAAGAACAGGTTATTCATGATGTAAGGCAGCCAGAGGATGAAGCCACTGCCACTAGAATGGAAACGATTGTTACAGCACTGTTGACTTCACAGGATTAAAATAAAATGAGGCAGGAGACTTTCAATACTTTTATGTCACGTCAAAGGAATATGAAGCTCTATTTGTGGATTAAATTAGTTATTTATTTATAAAGGTTTATCTACAGCTTCTGTATATTAAAAGTATAGGTAATAAATATTAGTCTTGGACTTACACAGTCGCCAATCATAAGTTAACCAGCATTCTCAAACATAAGTGAACACAGAAAAATAAGAATATAAAACTGGTGGCGCTAGAATTCAGTTATGGAAAAATTAAGACATAGGTAAAGAAATATGAAATTATAAAACAAAACTATACAGACAATATTGTAATTTTGCCCAATTACTTATAACTAAGACATAAATAACATAAAATGTAATAAAAATGAGATCAAAATAAAAAGTAAGTAGGTATAACTAATAAATAAGAAATTATAATTTTGAGTAAAAGTTGGGTTACAATAAAAAAATCAATTCTTGTTAAAAAATTCAATAAAATTATTAAAATTATCAGTTTTATAGGTGGTCTCTTTGGATTTGCTTTTATTTTGAACCTACTTTATTCTTAAAAAAAAAAACATGAGCGTTTGAGATATAATAGTATGATATTTTCAGAAATACTCACGTCATGTAAATAACAGCAACCAGATAGAACAGCCTGAGAGTCTCCTTCAATAACGGTGCTCTGAAGAGAGGCACTGTCTGCTGCCAAACCGACTTCAAGAAAGTAACCTTCGTTTCAGAAGACTGGCTGTCATTGTCTTCAAGGAGCTTGTGAACCTAGAAAGAGAAAGGTATAACTTGAAATCACTATTAAATCTATAATTAACCTAAAGGTAGTGAATACAAAAAGTCGCGGACAAAAATATCAAAAAGAGGTTTTTCTAGTCGACCTCTTTGTAGATTTGATGATCTCTATGTAATATTATTACAAAGTTTAATAACATATAAAACATTTATTGACTTTAGTATTTTGGAAACTCATTTAATTGGAATGTGTCAGTCGTTTGGGGTATTTACGTAACACACGAATGCCCAAACCTAATAACCTATTTTCAGTAAAAGAAAGATCGCTATTGATGGTAGACAGTACCTATAATTCTATCTGTCCTTATGTCAGGCCGCTAAGATTCCATAATCTCTTATAGATTATTGGGATGTTAAAACCATAGATAGATAGGTTTTTCTATCTCCAGTATGGCAAAATTGGTGATAGATAGGTTATTGGGTTCAGCCGTAAGAGTAGCAATAGCTTTCATAGTGACAGTTCAACATTCATTGCGTTATTTACGTTGTTGAGCAGACAAATTTTTCGATCATATGAAGCAATGGATTCCTTCAAAATCATTGAGATTGTGGTTGATAGTGTGTTACGCAATTAGGATAGGTATCTTAGATGCCTTTGAGTGAGTTCTTTGTTTGCCTTTTTATTGACAAATCGAAATTTACGGCGTCGTATTAAAACTGCATTATTTGTAGTCAAAAGTTTAAGTAAAAAAAGATCGCGACTTTTATTTGCAACCTATACAAATCTTCATGGCGTGGGATTTTTCTTCACTCCATTAAAAACAAAAATGGCTTACAAGGACGTAATGTTTAATACTTACAGGAAAACTATCAGCCTTATTGCCAGTATTAGCAGCATAGATATTCTTCAGGACTTGCAGAGCTTCATCCAACCTCCCATGCGAGGCGAGGAACTTGGGACTCTCTTGGAAAAATTGCAGCAGACATGCAGTGATGGCACACGGCAGGGACATGACGAGTGCTAGGAGACGCCAGGGTCGGTACGTGATGCCCAGGAAGTCGATATGGTAGGCGAACTGCATCGGGAGTATGGGGTAGGCGAACACTGGAAGAAGATTTAATATACGTTACTAAGATCAGCTTTTGAAAATCAATGAATATGAAATCGTAAAGGGTGGTAATGCAGATTAAACCAAGTCTTCTGTGGATTACTCATGAAGTTAGAAGTTGCTAACTGATTAGGTAATCAGATGTTTAAAGCAGTACCTATGTAAGTATGTAGGCACATAAAACATATTTTATGACGAAACTTGTCAGAGACAGTATTCAGTCACCTTTATGCGTGTATGCAGAGCTAATTATAAAGTCAATGTTAAATACCTGCAACAGTAGCTTGTGAACACATGAGCGCGCACGTGCATAGCAACATGGCGCGACCACGAGCGCGTTCAGAACAGCTCTCTCCTAGCAACGTGTAGGCTCCTGAGTTGCTGGCCGAAGTGCTGCGGACAAAGGACCAGCATTATAACTTCCTCATCATCTGCCTAGCCTTTTCCCAACTATATTGGGGTCGGCTTCCAGTCTAACCGGATGCAGCTGAATACCAGTATTTTACATGGAGCGACTGCCTATCTGACCTCCACAACCCAGTTACTGGGTAATACGATACCCCTTGGTAAGACTGGTTGTCAGACTTTCGGGCTTCTGACGACCCGTAACGGCTGTCAAAGATCCACGAATGACAGCCGGGACCAACGGCTTAACGTGCTTTCCGAGGCACGGAGGAGTCTCGGTATGTAAAGATGGTCACCCATCCACGGACCAACCCCGGCAAGCGCAGCTTAACCTGATGGAGCGACCCATGCGGCTGTTATTACTTAGCCACGAGCTCCTCTCAGTATTATAACTTCCTAACGGAACAAAATAGCGAGGACTGAAAATAGACGTGACTAATGTGTCTGATATAAACCAATCTCTTCCCCGTCAGTGTTGTCTAAACACTTATAAACTGCTGCATTTCGACTGCTCTCTACGCTGCCTGCAGTTGCTTGTTATATTACTACAGAAGATTATATATACCTACTAGCGGACCTGGCAGACGTTGTCCTGCTCGAACAGCGCCACCTACCGGGTCTAATTGTGTTTTCAAACCATCCAAGTACCCATTGAACTATACACACAAAATTTCATCCAAATCGGTCCAGCCGTTTAGGAGGAGTTAGGTGACAAACACGTTCAGAAGAATTATATACATATATTATATTAAGATGCAGGTATCCTACACTAAGTACAGTATGCGCTCGGTAATCCGGCACTCACTAATCCGACACATCCAATAGTCTGGCGTACCTTTAATCTGGCCGGTTTAATACAAAAGTGCCGGATTACAGAGCGCGCCGATTTATTACTATTATTATTTTTACTTTTGTATAATTATTTCTTACTAGCCAGTTGACATTTCCAAGAGAATCTGGCGATTCCGATAATCCGGCGAGAAAAATTAGGTGAAAAAAATATATAGGCGAAAAAAATGGGTGCCGGATTATCGAGTAAGTACCTAGCACTTAGTATTATTAATAGTAAAAATGCATTTGAAGAAAGAAAACGTTGTACATTATGTTAATTCGCAGCACATGCAACTGTTTCGGTAGGTCAGTCTTCTGTTTGCATGACACGCAACTAAGCAATTAGAAACCACGCCACCTGTTTACAAGTTACTTCCAGCGTATTTTGACATTCTTATAATAAAACTGTGTACTCAGCGGTTATCTTGTCTTTGTCTCGCCAGGGGGTTTTGTTATCTCAATATAAATACTTACTCAGGAAAAGTTTGCATAATAGATACGATAATATTATCGCCACTACCATGACGTAAATTTTCACTACCGCGAAGCGCATGACGTCACGGTTATTTACTTAATATCAGCTCCACATGTATTTCTATTTTTGTACTAGCTGTTTGCGATTTTTTTGACTTGACGTAAAATCACGTGTGTACGATTTTATTTTGACATGGGTTCCAGATTCCATATAGTTACTTTGCCTTTAATTAAGGTTGGTGACAGAGTTGATCAGGTACAAACTATCGAGAAATACTCTTCACCAAGCGGGTTGCAGACCAAAAGCTAAGCTAAGTTAGTTTAGCTTAGCTCACATAGCTGGCGTAGTTTTTCACTCTTGTGTGCAGACCGCAAACTATGACACAAGTATGAAAAATTACCTCAGCTGTGCGAGCTAAGCTAAACTAACTTAGCTTAGCTCTTGGTCTGCAACCGGCTTTAACGATAACACACGTAACATCACGCCTGTATTCCCCGAAAGGCTAGGCAGAGGTGTACTTGTAGTACACCCACATTTCGCCAGATAAGTTTAACTGCCGTGTAATAGGGGGTGAGCCTATCGCCATCAACCGGGTACAACTCCAGAATCCGGGCTGCGACTGAGAAATTGCAGATGGAAAATTCCAATAACACTTTGGCCGACCCGGGAATCGAACCCAGGACGACGATGTAAGGTCACACCCACATTTCACCGGTTATGTTTAAGCCATTTGCTATTAAGGCGAAATTGTATTGTAACGGGGTTTGGAGCATAATTCTATATGATCTGTTACATTAAAATAAACCCATAATCCCCTTATGACTTCAATGTTGAACGTGAAGACGAAATTTTATGGAATTTGCTTCTATTACAATGGAAAAAAGTAATGTAAAAAAATTAAATCGACTTCAAAAAGAAATTAAGTAACTCAAAATTTTTAAATAACTTTAATTTCCGAAGTCGGTGCCTTGAGATCTGTATGCTGTGTTTTTTGCCACCGACTTCCGAAATTAAAGTTATTTCAAATTTTTGATTTAATTTCTTTTTGAAGTCAATTTAATTTTTTTAAATTACTTATGGTGCGACTCAGTCTGTCTGTCTGTCGCAGCTGGATCTAATCTCAAGAACTGCTGTCAACTTGGAATTTGGAACAGTTTTAGATGACATTTACCCACCACCTATTTTGCAAATAAGAAAGAAATAAAAATATTTAAGTATATTTCTTTTTACAACAGGGACTGAAAGGGGCCTTAAAAATTCGAAGTGGGGCTACTAGGGCATGTAGGATATCATAAAGAGCGCTGTTTGCACATTCTCAAACCTTTTTTTTTTTTTTTAAATACCGTGCCCCTCCCCCCCCCGCCCCCCGCCCTATCTCCCCTTATCCCTTGTGCCCTTATCTCCGAGGTTTGCATAGAGAAAAATCTGAAATTATTCTATGTGATAGAAGTTTATATAAAGATTACAGGAAAAATAAAATAAACTCTAAATAGCACACTTTTTCAGAAATCATCAGCAAAAATTACATTAGTTCCACTATCGGTCAACAGATGACACTGATCTAAAACTGCAATATTCTACACCGCAGTGTTAAAATTCCTACTTTTGAAGGACTGTAGGTACATAAAGTAACACATCCAAAATATTTATATATGATGGTACGGAATCTTGATCGGTTTTTTTTATTTCGCAATTTTTAGTTTTAAGTAAAAACTGGAATACTTGTTTGTAATACCTAAGTAGTTAATAGTTTTGTTGTAAATATTGCACTAGAATTTGACCAAGGTTTTGAGATTTTTTTCCCTTTGACACCACACCATCACCCGCAGCTCGTATCAATAAGCCAGGCCGTCACATTTACACGTATTAGTCCTTATCTTGAAAATTTTTGAACCGATTTTGATGAAACTTGCACTGTTCCCTAAGTTGAAGTAAATGTAAGCCAATGAAAAAAGAATGGCTATACATACACCTATACAATTTTGTATATTTGATTGGAAGCCGTAATAGATTATCATATGTCAATATCTTGCAGTTCCAATAATATTACATACATACATGACGAATTGATAACCTCCTTCTTTTTTTGAAGTCGGATAAAAACAGTTTTTCCTCATAAAAAATGCTAATTTTGAAGAAACTTTGCGATTTTTTTGTATCGAGCCAAATTGTGTCAATCGTGTTTTGGCCCTCATAATTTACTAAAGAAAATCTGCAATTTTTATAATCATGAAAAAGAGTTAATACAAATTCGTAGTTTTTGAGGACAAAAATTGAATTTGCGTGCAGCCAAAATGCGTCAAAACATCTTCTCCTATTTCGCCTTGGCGATAAAATGAAATGAAATAAAATTACAGCTTTCTAAAGTACGTTTTAGTCAATCAGTAAATACAATGTGTTGTAGAGGCATTCGGTGTATTAGTAGGTAGGTTAAATACTAATTCGCCCCTAAGGACCAATAAACGTGACTAAAAGCCTCCATCGTGCGCTGCCTCTAATTAGCAGATTGGTACATTTCCGTTACTTACAGTACTGTTTGGTTTACAGGTTTTAAAGGCGCTATTTTTATATTGTTATCTTGTAACTATGTTGACCTATTAATACGGTGTTGACATGCGTTTTGAATAACACGAAATTCGTGATAACGTGGGAAAAAACGCGGAGCTTTGTGAAAAATATTTGTGTAGCTAGCTTCAGGTTCTATTTACATAAAGTGTCATCTTCCAGTTACTCTTTTCTTTCATTATATAATCTCCTTTTCTATTTTCAAGAAGAGCCTATGGCAGAGGGCAGGATTAATGTCCTAAACTAAGTGTTTGGCCTTCTAAACCCAATTTGAATCTGATAAATGTTGCCCGTGAGAATATTCAATCCAAAAAAATATATAGGCGTCAGTTCTATTGACAAATCTCGCTGGCAATTTTTTTTCGTAGATTTTTGAAAAAACATAAATAAAGCTATCAACTTACAAAGTAGATGAGATCAGTTTGAGGATAGCCATGGTCTGCCAGTTCGGAGATAAGCTGCTGAGTGCTGCGAACACGAAGCCTATTGACATGGACAGCACCAGGGTCAGTCTCCTGCCCTTCGTGTCGGAAACGTAGCCCCATAGCTGAGCTCCTGCAACTACACCTGGAAGGAAGATGGATGGTTAGAATGTGTAATTTGTTACTTCAGTGGCTTACAGGCTTAACTTGGCATAATGGCGACCATAATGCTTAATTTATTTTCAGGATGACAGAAAACCTAATAGTAAGAAATACATAAATCATCAGGATGTAACCTTGCTTACATCTTCTAAGTGTACTACTTTTCAAAAAAAAAGTGGTCGTAAAAACTATCCGACTCGAAGGACCAATTTCATCCCTATAAAATTGCATGGTAGTTCTGAGTTATCATAATACATTGCAGATTGGAAGTCTATTAATAAAACTGCTGGGTAGCTTACCAAGAAGTGGCATAGCAGTAAGCAACGCCCTCTGCTGCAGCGTCAGTTCCAGGTCGCAGACGGCTGCAGCCACCACGAAGCTGGTTCCGAACATGTCCATACCCATTGCTTGCAGCGTCCAGCTGCATACTACCAGGAGACCGAAGTTGTACTTGCCGAAACCTGAAGAAAGAAAATATTGAAAATAATGTTTAATGGAACCGTCAAAGATAAACGAGTTGCTTAAATTAAGGAAGCTATGATTGACGATACAGGTATTCTACATGATCAAACATATTTGGGACTAGGTTGTTTTCAAATGTTAAACTTCTAAAATACAATAATGACCATCACGCGAAGTTCTGTGTCACCAGTCCATGAATTTGTAAGTCCATTTACGTGTGGCCCAATAACTAGAAGCTGTTACTCACCAGTCATAGACAGAGCCTCTTCAACAGAAGCTGAGTACAACTTCTTCTTCCCCGTCTCCGCCACTGCGACTTCTTTTGTAGTAGTCTTACACATTGTTGTGTCTGCAAACAAAATACGTAATTATATAATTATAATCGCAGACTGCCTCAGATATCTCTGTTGACACCTGCGTCTTGGGTTTCAATGCAATGGCTTGTGGTCTCCGCGTCAGCTGATAAGGGACTGACAAACAGTAGCTAAGAATGCTACATTGATTCTATTTATAAATTATCTTCGGTAAACTAAATCAGGGAAGAGACGACTGATATTGTTGCACATTCTAAGTTGTCAACAGAGGTGAACAAACTATTTATATTATGTAAATTGTTTGAATTACGCATTTTCATTTATCAACGTCAGTTGTATTAGATAAACTAATTATGTTAGATGAAAAACTTCCAACTGAAAAATTTCACAAAATATTCTCATTCACATAAATTTTTCATACACATCTGATAGCACGCTTATTTAAGAATATTATGCAGAAATCAGATACCTAGTGAAAATTCCTTCCATTTGGGAACACGGTGGCCGAAGAAGAGACCAATGCATGTTTTCAAAAATTAATAAAAAAAAAATTGTGCATGCATGTCGACTTCGGAGTTTGAATTGTTTTTATAATATAGGGCTTAGGGCCCCTATCCAAAGATATAGGGTTATCCATTATTTACGCCACAGCCTGTATATACACAATAAAATAACTTAGAATTCATTCTATTCTACCTATGCGATTTTAGGTAAAGTAGGTAGGGTACCTACTTTACTATATACGTCAAGAAAATGTAATAGTTCTCAAAAAACCAACCGAAATAAAGGAGAGTTTATTAATTTATGATATCGCTCTCAGAAAACATCTGTATCATTTGAAATTTTTTAACTTTCTGCTATTAATACTTCATGTGTCGTCTCGAGAAGCACAGTGGCTGAGTGTAATTGGCGTCAGCGCTAAAAGTCCAGGATTTGATTCTGGTACGAAAGAAAAAACAGGAATGATTTTTTTTTTTGATAGTTTTTGAAGAGACCCCAGTGTAGGTAACATTTGCTCTTTTAGTGCATTGGAATGGACAATGTGCTGGCTAAAGTAATGCTTCAAGATAGATAAAGTGGGGGATTTCTTTAATCAAGGTCTAACAAAAGATAAAGAATAATGAGAGAAGGGTGTTTCTGGGAATCGAACCAAAAGGCGCTCCCTCATCGGGAGCATTCGTATGTAACAGTTCAGATTCGAGCATTACACCAGTGAGTAAGGAGAACGGAGCATTGCAGTGCGCAACCTGTAATGATACAATTTGTAACATTACATTCACCGGGAGCATTCGCGTCAATGTGACAGTGGTGAGTGCACCCGAGATACAGTTTGTAACACGAATGCGAATCTTATCGAATCTTGGGTTAAACATTACAGGCGAATGCTCTTCAGTCAGTGAAGCAGTTTTGTAATGAAATGCTCAAATCAAATCTTGGATTGCTACATTACAGGCAAATGCTCCGGTGAAAGCGCTTGCTGAAACTGTGCTCACTGATGTACCACTGCTGGATCTAAACCAATATGATTTGGATGAAACTCGGGTTGTCTTTTATATTCCTCTTTAACACACAGACAGACAATTTATTTTCTTAATTTTGTACAAAATTAATAACAATTTTCTGTGTTGTTTTATTTAAATGTCATTATGTTTTATTTAAATTAAATTTTCATTTAACATGTGCAGCCTTACCAAAAAGTATCCAATATTAATTGTAAGTAATTAAAACCTTTATCAGGTTCAGGTATGTAGTTTCTACTGCGCGCACTCAGGTAGTCTGATGTAGGTACTACCGTATCTCCTTATAAATGTTGCTCTATTTCTCCCATCCTTATATATCTATTGTGTTAATACGTCACGACTTATCTCATTTCTTACTCCGTAGTCATCGTTACGGATCGTTACAATCGTTGGGAGGTGTACTTAGGTTTTCGTTTGTTCTAGAGCTGTTTGCGGAAAGCTGAGTGTGGGTAAATATTCAGCATGTGAATGTCTATTTGGTCTTTTGATCCCCGGGGGGTCGGGGGGGAGCTTCTACGTTTTTTTGATTACTTTCTATTTTGTGCACAGAAAAATAGGGCTCTTGGACTTTTGGGAGAATTCAGATTATATCTACAGACACTCCATACACTACCTGCAGTACTGTCTCTCCTTTCTCCATCCAAAGGTTGTCTTTAAAAGATCGCTTCTATCTATCTTCTATCATTAACATCCAGAAAAGAAAACCAGGTTGGAGGCTGCCTGGTTGAAAGATTTAATTGATGTATTAAAGTAGGTAACCTGAAGGAACCTAAAGGACTATAATATTATTCGCTCTTCTCTTTTTTGGTCCTTCTTTTCATAAAGGTTTCTTTTCTCTTAAACCATGAACTACTAAATCATTCACTTTTAATAAACGTTTTGATAGAATTTACTTTTAAGACAGCATCTTAAGAAAGTACTCTCATAAAGAATGTTTTAGGCAAAAATGAAAGGGTTACCATAAATAATATAGTGTGTACACAGACCAAGTTGTCAAGCGGCAATCTGCCAATCCGTCGATGCGTTGCTTCTAGAGCTACCAACTTTCAAAAATGCTAAACCCGGAGATTTGAGGAAAATAGTACTAAAAACAGTCATTTTTCTTTCAGAACATTTTTCCAAGTATTTTCGGTATTTCAGTAAGATTTACTATCTTCGATAACCAAACCCACATTAGATCCGCCGGTAATAATGAAAACTGATGTGATTGTGTGAACTGTGGATGTATTTTACTTCAACTCATTGAGCTCGTCATAAAGCTGATCCACGTCTACATTTAAAAGCCAAGCAATTCAACAGCTTTTACAGCATGTTCATAAGTTACTAATTATTATTACACTTGCTGGCGCTGCTGGGCGCCGCGCACGATAGAAGTGGAGCGAGCGATAGGACTTAGGACTTCGCGCCCTACCCATCTAACCCGGAGATATGTGATATCAACCCGTAGCCCGGAGATGCATCATTGAAACCCGGAATCTCCGGGTCAAACCCGGAAGGTTGGCAGCCCTAGTTCCTGCCCTTAGAGACGAAGAAATTGAAAGTTTTCGTCAGTGAGTAGCACCTGTACTTACTTTCCGTACCAACTGGAACGGTTACTCAATTTGAAGTACTTGCATCTCATAGATTTATTGAGAAAATAAAACCAATCGATAAAGGCATCAACAAACATTACATCTCACGACCTCAATGGAAAATTCTGTAACCAAAAATTTAATTGCTCATTTTCTTTTAGGCCACTTGTCTTGTTAACACATAGATACTGTCAAACGTGTCCATTTAAATACTCCAGTAATATTTACGACGTAGGTAGCGCGTCGTTAGGTAGCTGACATGTTTGTTGCGCAAATATGCTCAGGCATCACGTCCGGGGGGGTCTGGCGAAAATCTGTGAGTAAACAGTAGATACTACTTTGCTGTGCGTATGCGTAAGCTATTGTCCTATGTGAGCGAGAGTTGCGATGCGAGGAATTCTAACAACGCTTACTATAGTACAGTTCTCAGGATTCTGGTTTGGTAAAATTATAATTCTTAAAAGTAGTTTTTCTATAGGTATTTGAACGGCCGAAAGGAGGATTGAATATTGAGTAATAACAGCCTTATTGGGAGCTATACAATGTAAGGGACCGGAAAATTTCTCAGGAAAAGTTTAATTTTTTTATCGTTTTTTCATTTATTAATCCTTTATTTCAATGTAAAATTGCATTCACTGTACGCAGTACTCCGTTTATTTAAATAAAACAGCTAAAATCAAAAAGTCAGCAATGGATGTTGAAATACTTGGCGGGCGAAGGCTCGCTGCGCTGCCGTTCGCTACGCGCGTTTTGCCACGGTAACGATACATTGCGTGCGAGATAATAAAACAAATCGGGTTTATTGGATTCCCATAACGTTCCTAAAATAATTTCATGTACCGGTCATCTTAGTATGGTATACTGAATTCACCCCATCAATCTGCGGAGGGCTGTCCCTTACACCCTGTATGTTTGAGCCGAAACACTAGGACCTTGGGGTCCGAGTGCTCATTGAGTATTTCGGGACATCGCCAAGCGAGGAAGAGCTATTTTTAGCCCAAAGAATCAGCATTGCCATCCAACGTGGCACTGCTGCCAGCCTTTGGAGCACTTTTATTTATTTAGAATGGAATAAATGATAAATTAATTGATTTAGTAATAATAAATTAATCATTTAAAAAATAATAAATTTAGAATATCTTTTTTTTATGCCCAATGAGCTATTCCCCCTTTTTTATTTTTTATTATATACTTGTACATAATATATATTTTAGTGTAAGCTTCTTTATTGTAATTAATATTACAAATAAATAAATATTTGATTCACAAACAAGAAAAAAAATATTCAATATTCAAAACTGTTTATTGCATTCATGTGTATGTACATACACAAAAATAATAAAATAATTAAAAAAAAACTCAATATTTTTAGAATGTACATTCTAAAAATGTTGAGTTTTTTTTTTAAATTATTTATGATATTGTTTATAATGTTATTTATTCGGGAATCGATCTCGCTCTACTGCTTTTGCAATCAAAAATGTTTTGCAAGATTGTGGTATAATTCCATGAATTTACAAAGGTAATTTGCCTTGCTGTGATTGATTTGGGTCAAAAAAAAAATAAAAAAACAAATGCATCTAGACTGGTTGAAAAGTGGTCTTGAACTTTCACCCTTACACTCTCTTTTTTCTTGTTTTGTTTTCATTCTGCCACGTACTAAATCTTACGATAAATTAAGCAGGTTTGGTTGGAATAGCATCTGATATTTTCGCATCGCATCACACAACATTTATCTCGCGTAGGACGATACACCAAACTGTTGTTTGTGTGTCACTGAACTTAGGAAGGACGGGAAAATGGTGCGCGGTTAATAAATTATACCTAAGTATGTAATGATGTGTTTTTGTTTTTAGTTAAAGGTATATTTGCTAATTTTGGTGAAAACATTGAACCTGTTGATGAGATGTTCTGTTGTTTTAATTGTCTAAACTTTAGCGGTCTTGGGGCAGATTTCACCAATGAAACTGAATGCGATCAACACATCTAAACTACGTTCAAGAGCTGTCAGTGTCCTTATTCCAAAGAAAATAATGACGCTGACAGCCCTTAAATGTGGTTTATGTGCTAATCGTGTTCAGTTTCATTGGTGAAATCGGCTCTTATTATAAAATAATGTTTATCTTTAGAACCACGCCAGGTTTAAGCTATACATAACGTCATACAACGCCGTGACCGTTAACGTCAGCGAAATAAGTATTGTCAGCCATGTTTCAGGATCGTTTTGCAGGAACCAATAGATTTGAGCTTTTACTGTGGAATGACAAGCCTTGTGCCCGATAAGATTTCCCATCGGAAAAAATGATAAACTTCCATACAAAATTCCATACAAACTATCATTCCTTATTTAACCTCTTTGGGGGATGAGTTTTCAAAAATCCTTCCTTAGTGCTCTCCTTCGTTGTACAGACGCCAGCATATCAAGCTACTACAATCTGTCAAATTTCTTTAATAGATTTTCGACTTTATTGCTAAAGCATTAGGTTCAAGGTTGATTGGGAAAATTTGACAGTTTCGGGTAGCTTGATGTGCTGGCGTCTGTACAACTCTTGTGTAAAATGCCAAGGATCTAGACCCAGCGGTTTAAGGCTCGTGCAGACTGGCGCGAGGCGGCACCGGTAGAACAATTTCTGTGAACACTTCATGGAAATTGTTCTACCGGTGTCGCGTCGCACCAGTCTGCACGAGCCTTTAGGCTGTGCGTTGTCTGTCAGTGAATGAATGTATTGTAAATTGTAAGAAGATACTTACCGGATAGGATCAATCAATAATTGTTTCCATTGTGGATTGTTTCCACGCAGTCATGCGCAAGCGGTGCACATCCCTGGTGCGTAGGGTACGGGCCAGCCGCAATAGGATCCTGAACGCTTTTGCTGAACGATTCGACTGTCAGTACGTGAACCACTGCTGCATGGTTCACGTACGGACTAATGTTAAAATATTATTTTAATTTAATTTGATTTAGCTGTTATCAATTCTAATATTAATGTATAATTTCATTTAAAATTTTTATGTAATCCTTGAATTTGATCATAGATTTTTTTTTTTTTTTAATAATTAATAATTTTTGTAATGTAGGTAGTTTAAATTGTATGATCCACAGTTGGTTGAGATAAATAAATAAATAAATAAAAATAATATGGTTTATCTCGATTAGTGTATAAAGGATTATCCAAACATCCTGGTGTGTCGTGTGTATTGAGAGCAGAGTACAAATGTACTGCTTGTATCGTTGTAAACGTGTAAACACACTGTTTACAAATTACGCTATTGACTGGCTTTGACAACCAAGGCTGTGATGTTGTTACTAGGCGGAGCGAGCGCGGAGCATTCTGATGAAGGACAAATTGGATTGTGCTAAATCTATTAGGTATCTATTATCTTCTTGTCTATTATAAAACAAATTCGCTTTTCGTTCCCGTCTGTGTAACCGCATTGATCTACGTAACTACTTAATAAACTTTGATGCAGTTTTCACCATCATTGAGAGCATTTATTCCGTAAAGTTTATGTGTCTAATACTTTAATATTTAATTTAGATATAACACAGAATTCCCATCCATTGCTTTCCATCAGGCGTGATCGAGGTCAAGAGCAGGCTCATTCAGCAGTAAAAAAAAAAAAAGAAATGTTTTGATTATGTCCCCATGGCACCCGAGCAACGCAGGGTACCTTTATTATCAGCGCCTTTCCAAAAAAGTGAATCTATTTTGTAGAATTGCGTAATATTGCCGTAAATGGAAAATCCAAGCATGGAGAAAAATCACAAAGTCTTGAGGTTTTCTGTAATTTCATCTACAATCGTTACTTTAATAACTTATTTCAGGCAGCACCCTGTAAAAGGTTGTTCCTTACACCCATAAAAACCTTTGTGATGTTTTGTTCCGCTGCAGGGCAATTCAGATTCCCTTTTTGTTCACCTGACCTTGTTGCCAAGTAAATAATTGTATTTCTTTTATCTCGGGAATAAATATTGCGGTTTGACAACTTTTGAATAGTAAATATGTCTCATTCTTCATAAAAATTATATGACTATTGAAAAATTTGTCTTTTGGTTCTGTATTCCTAGCTTTCGTTATACTTTTGGTCCTTTTACGTATTTTATTGTATTATGTATACAGTTACATATGTATTTGTTCTATAAATCTTTCTTGTTACTAGTCTGGATACGTTTTTCTGACACCTGCAACAAAGCATTGTTCTATTTTCAAACAGAGACGAAACTAAGTGGGGAAAACCGTACTTTCATAGTTAAATATACAAACTCGTGTATCTACGTCAGAAACACGTGTGTGTCTCATAAATGTACATTATGTAAGATAATTGTAGGTATTTATATACGTATCACGTTGTATTGTTTGAACTGCTTTCGCTACGTTGACAGACTTCACATTTGTTCTATAATTAGAAGTGTGTCTTAAAATTAGACATGTTTTTAGGGTTCCGTAGTCAACAAGGAACCCTTATAGTCTCGCCATGTCCGTCCGGCCATCCGCAGCTTAGCTCAGACACTCTTAGTACTAGAAAACTATAACTTGGCATGCATATACATATTAATCACGCCGACAAAGTGGTAAAATAAAATCAAGAAAAAAAATGTTTTTAGTGTACCTCCTGTACACATAAAGTGGCGATGTTTTTTTTTGCTCGTCTATCCTATGGTGTAGGGTGTTGTTGAAAAGGTCGTTCAAAAATATTGCGGGTTTGTGAAAACAATTTTTCGATTAAGAGATCCGTTTCTGAAATATTAAGCTTTAAAGTGCTAATTTTTATTAGAGTCAAGTGTCCCCCCCCCCCCTGCCAGCTAAACGGTTAGGTTTGGATATATGAAAAATTCACGGTAGTATATATAACGAAATTAAAAGGAAAACTATCACAACTAAGTAGGCTTTACAAGTTTACGAGTAATAGTCGACCAACTTACATTGGCAGTTGGATTGTATGAGAGAACATGTTCTTCAACTACAATGTTAAGTTTGTTCTTGGGATAAACTCATCCCGACTCAACCCAACCCTTCATTGTGCGTGGTCCGACACGCACATGGCGTTTTTAAATTTAAATGTATCCGACACACTATTGTTTGAAGAAGAGGTAGGCAGGCCGGGAATTTTTCTTCCAGTAGTACATTTTGTAGAATAATTTATATCGTTTCCATACAGGGTGGCAGGGACATCGAAGCGCAACCTGTTACCATGGTCCAGTACATGATTCTGGACCCTCCTGCGTTGCTATTTTTCGTCGGTTATTAAAAAAAAAACTGCTGCTTTCTACAAAAGTGCACCTACGCGGTCAAAATGTATGGAACAGCTAATTTTTAGGGTTCCGTACCCGAAGGGTGTTAAACGGAACCCTATTACTAAGCCTCCGCTGTCCGTCCGTCCGTCTGTCAGCGAGCTGTATCTCATGAAACGTAATAGGTAGACTGATGAAATTTTCACAGATTGTGTATTTCTATTGCTAAAAATAATATAGTTAAAAATTAAAGGGGGTCCCCATACAAGAAACGTGTTTTTTAAACTGAAGTTTTAAAATATGTAGTGTTAAAAATATTGTACCTACTGTGGTACGGAACCCTTCGTGCACGAGTTTGAATCGCACTTGTCTGGTATAGAGGCATGAGGAACAGGGTGTAAAGTTAACTCATCCTCCATAGAAAAGGGAGGATCCTCCGACCAGACGGGTATTGTGTCTGGTGGGCTACTGCCCGACGGTTGATTTTTTTTTTTTTTTTTTTTCCTAACTATGGCATCTCGTAGTTGGCCAAGAGTGGCCGTGACTACTTAACCGGTCAATCCTGTGGCTGCCTTAAGCTAACTCAAAGCCTCCAGCCAGGGGCGTGTTACTTACAATACTAAGTGACTGCGCGCTAAGGGCACCCCCTGTGGGGTACGAACCTCGGCTTAGGGCGTCACTGGGGGGACAGCAAGTTGGGACAGGCTGGATCAAACTTGGATAATTATTATTATCTGGGGAATTTAAAGCTACAGGCTCAGCTTCGGCGCGGGCTGGCGCTTCTTCGAGCAAGGGTCGGGGGGAACCGACGGTTGATGTCGGGATGTTGTATATATGATAGTCGCGCGGTAAACTCTGATTGCGCGATGCAGGATTTTGCGTGGCGTCAGTGTGACGCGTTCCATTGTGGCGATGTAGATGTGCCACCACATGGTTTTTTTTAATAACCGACGAAAATTTAGTTTGAAAAAAAAAGAAGACGTATTGACAAAAATTGAAAAGAGTATGCTTAGACGGTTTGGGCATGTTGAGAGGATGAATGAAAGTCGACTAACAAAGGTATTTACACGGCAGATATGAGTGGGAACGCCGAGAGGGAACGCCCTAGGAAGACATATAGTGATCTTATTGGTGATGTTCTTCAGGAAGGTCAGGTGCGTAGTACTTGCAACCGGCGTGTGTGTATGACCAGATGTATGAACGTAAACGAGACAAAAGGTAAGGATCGTAGCAGGTGGCGTGCTGTAGTTTCTGCCTACCCCCATGAGACGAAGGCGTAAGGCGGGAGGCGTGAGTTATGTATGTATATATGAAAATTTAGTCTAGAATCATGTACTGAATGGTAGCAGGTTGTGCATCGCTGTCCCTGCCAGCCTGTACACATAGGGGTTTAAGGATTCGCGTTGCTACAATAGAATAGAATACTCTTTAATGTACATCATAAATATTACAGATATAAATGTAGAAATTTTACACATAGGGGGACACAGTGGGCGGTCTTATCGCTAAAAGCGATCTTGATCTTTTACAGACAACCTTTGGATGGATTAAAGGGAGAAGGAGAGACAATACTGTAGGTAGTCAGTGGTGTACCATTTACATATACAATAAATACATACATACCATACGTATATGTGTATATATATAATAAACATGAAACAGGAGCAGGGAACTTTATGTAATGATGAGTTTTAAGGAGAGAGGAAGTGTTTTTTTACCAGAATTTTAAAAGAGGACAAAGATTGAGCACGCCTTATCGCCGCACTGCTTGAACTGTAAAAGACTTGTCATAAAAACTGGTGGAATGCATCGGCATCTCCAGTCTCAAGTTTTCAGATGACCTTCATATCTATTAGGATAAGAGGGGGTTGGAAGATTGAACAGAATACCGTAGAGCTGAAATAAGGTATGATAATTCCGGCGAAGACGTATGGGAAGCCACTTGAGCTTTGTACGAAATTCAGAAATGTGATCATATTTGCGCAGGCCAAATATAAATCTTATGCAGAAGTTTTGAAGTCGCTCAAGTTTATCTAGTTGTGCCTCAGTGCGATCGAGATAACTGACATCAGCGTAGTCAAGGATGGGAAGTAAAAGGGATTGTGCAAGCGCAGTTTTAGTGGCAGTTGGAAGAAAGTTCCGCAATCGTCTCAGGGACTTACCAGAGAAAATCTTACTAGATAAGATCTTTATATTTAAAAACAGGAATTAATTATCAACATTATAAACTTAAGTCACCGCAGAACCAATAGCTATACCAGAAGCCCAATTCCTGTAACTAAAACCGTTCAAAATCTAGTCGTAATCTCATCTCAGTGACAATCAAATGTCAAAAATGTAGTAGTGTACATAGTAAAGAGTATTCTATCTATCTATAAATAAAGTCCAATAAATAATTCGTGGTTTTTAAATCCCGGGATTTAAACGTCATTAAAATTATTCCGGGATTTTAGAGGAGGTATTATCTACTCCATGTTACTTCCTTCCTCGAAGTTTAGGCAAATTAGCACTACCTATTCCTATCACTGATCATAACAGACGGATCTCAGCTTCTGTATCACTACATCTTAAACGCACTTCTTACTACATAAGCTCAGTTGATTAGCACCTTATTTAACGAGTTTGGGGACAGCCCAAGTATCATCTTCATATTTACTTGAAACTCTCACCTCTGTGCTATAACCGCTGCTTTACAATTAGCACCTTCCAATGTGTCATCGACAGAAAATCCCTGCCTATTATTAGTGTGTTTGAACCAAACAAACAAATCTTGGAAGTGATTTGCCGAGAATAAGTGTACTAGGGCAGCATAAAACTAACAGTCTTGCCGAGATGTGATCATAATACAGACATTGATTGTGCTTCTAATGACGTTATTATATTTGAGCTTTAGATCAAGACGAAGTGAACATCGTGACTTCTGTTCAGGAGTTACGATTTAATTTGAATGGAGTGACCGGAATTACTGCGTGCCAGGAGAGTGGTTTATCGGCAGATGGACAGAAAGTGATTTTTTGGAGAACTACACAGTTTAATCAAGACATTGCAGCTTCTTTTCCAAAATTAAACAAGTGAAAGCATTGTTATTGTAGACCTTATGTGCTCAAAGTGATTTCCATTCCCAAGTCTGGAGTTCCATCAGTGAGACCTATTTGTTCCAAGTCTCGTTACTCGAGTGTGGGATATCTGTGTGCAACGGCCAGGACACTGACAGTCCTAGCATTGGCCCACTAGTGTGAACTGATACCGTAATACCGTGGTATTTGTGGGATAAGCAGTAGGTACCAACCTTTTTTTTTGGGTGGGAAATCATCAAATGACTTCGCCCTCCTCCGGGCGGTGCGGCAGGGCGTGTCAGACTTTTACTGACTAAACCCACCCGTGTTCCTTCAGTTGCCTGCGCCAGGGGCCACGGTAACACTTTCGAACATCCCTTGGCCCCCTGGCTGGCATCCCCGTCAGTTAGTACTGACATCTCTTTGAGGCGCGCGTGGAACACAACGCGCCGTCGACCCGGGCCTGGTTACCGGAAGGCGAGCTACCCATTGCTCGCCGTCTGCAAGCCCGCGTCTACGGTGGCCGGGAATCGGCTCTCGATGCCCGCCGCCCAGGGCGTCTCCTGCGGCGACTAGTGGCGTGAGGGCGCAAAGATTTCCTCTCCCTCACGCGTACCACCTCCTCATTCGCGAGCATTACTGCTTCGCAGAAGAAGGAGATGGCTTCCCATGCAAGTAGGTACCGACCTGGGTCTACGTTTCTGACTTCGAACGTGGGTTTTCCCTTATCGTCACAATTAACGCCTACGGCGACAATTGGTGGTATTTGCGGCCATAACATTGTTGTGAGTATTTATTTGTATTGATATTATTTCTCAATGTAACATAGAACCTCATTCAAGGTTTTTGATCTGATTGAATCTTTATTAGTTAAGGCGACGATAACCGACTTTTAATTATTTTACACTGAAGATCACGTTATGAGTAGTGTTAATAATTTGAAAAATATACAAGATGTAACATAAATAACGCACAACCTCTTAAGGGATCATTGTACTCATCATTATGAACAACTTTTATTATGGAACCAAACCTGAAATCGCGACAAAAAATCAGCCGTTCCCTACATTTTGACGAGTTATGCGAACATAAATGTAGGGAGCAGCTGATTTTTTTTCGCGATTTCAGGTTTGGTCTGTATTAGATTGATGAAAATAAAATAAAAGAGAACTGTTTAATTCAACGATTCGTGTAATAATGCCAATAATTAGTGTGTGCAGTTACAAATATAAGGTTAGGCGAGCTGCACACTACACCTCCCCTTTTTAAAAAAAGAAATGTTATTATTACTTAGTACATAATGCACTTTTTAAGCTAATCTAACAACACAACATTTAAAAAAAATATACATTTAAACATTACATTTTATAAAAAAAAATACATCTTCTCATAACCAATATATTTTAAGTTACAAACAGTTTTGTATTATTTTTATGAATTACACATTCTTTATCATCTTTTAAAATTTTTACATTTGGTGATACATCTTCAATGACTCTGTATGGTCCTAAATAAATTTTATCTAACTTATTTCCTACTTGATTCTTAATTAGAACTAAATCTCCTCTCTTATATTTTAATCCATTTACATTTTTATCAAAATGTATTTTTCTTAATTCCTTACTGAATAATAAATTATTTCTAGATTCAGCTTGTGCTCTTTGAAGTCTGTATTTTAGCTCCGAATGGATTATATAAAGGATCAACATATGAATTTTGTGCTATATTAGAAGGTATATTACAATTTTTCCCAAATACTAACTCAAATGGAGTGTATTTTGTCTCAGAGTGTATTGTAGTGTTAAAAGAAAAGCACCAGAATGGAAGCCAACTGCTCCAATCTGTTTTGTTATTGTCACACTGAATTCTAAGATAAGCTCCTAGAACCTTATGAGTGTTTTCCAATCCTCACAGAGTTTCGTGATGATAAGCTGTAGAATGCAGTTTATTTATATGCAACAAATTGCAAATCTCAGTAAAAACTGTTGACATAAACTCTGTTCCCTGGTCAGTTATTATCTCTCTAGGGATACCATATCTCAGAATAAAATTGTTTACAAATAACCTAGCTACGGAAACAGTATCTTTCTTCTCTAAAGGATATGCTTCGACGTATTTTGTTAAATCACACTGTAATGTCAGAATATATACCTACAGTTTAAATTATCAATATCTAAAGGACCCATTAAATCTAAACTAACTCTTTTAAAAGCAGTGGATGCCGTGGATGTGATGACCATCGGTTCCTTCGTATGCCTATTGGAATGCTTTTGAATCTGACAACTTCTACACTTCTTTACGAATTCTGTTACGTCATTAGTCATTCCTGGCCAATAATAGTACCTACTTCCTAATATTATTTAACTTTCTGTTTACCCCCGCGTGGCCACTCGTGGGTAACAGGTGGAAGTCATTCAAGATCACAGTTTTCGTGTCTTTGTCAGTAACTCTTGTCACATCTTTAATAACAAGTAGCTTAGGAATATCATTTAAATGACTCATTTCCTTTATTAAATTGTTAAAAAAAATTCGTAGCGCTTGTTTTTAATTATTATGAGCTCGTTTATTTTGATTTGCTTGCAAAAACGTTGTAATTCTCCCGCTAACACACTTACGGTCGATAACGATCGAGACATTACAAATATTGCTGATTCTTCAGGCACGAATTTGCAATTACCATTATCACTAGTGAAATGTTTTGTGTTTCCTAATTGATTTATTGTATTTTTATTACTAAATAATGTCAGTTCAACGCTGTTAATTGGTCGTTTGAGGATTTCCACTACCTTAGGTTGATCAGGCCTTAGAGTAGTGGATACCTCAGTAGTCATGTCATTGTTGTCACAGTTAGTCCGTAACCTTCGAGTCTGTGCCCTTGTCATGACCGATACAACATGCTTGTTCATACCCTTTAAGCTGTTGGATGTAATAGGTATACGGTTCAATGCATTTGCAGCTGCGTTATGCCGTCCTGGTACATAGCTGATTTTAAAATCATATTCCTCAAGATATAATCTAAACTTTGCCAACCGGCTTGAAGGATCGGTCATATTAAATAAATAAATCAACGGCTTATGGTCTGTTCTTATGTAAAACTTTTTCCCATATAAATGAGGTCTAAAATGTCGAACTGCCCAAACAATAGCAAGTAATTCTAGCTTAATCACAGGGTATCGCGTCTCAGCTGGTTTCAAGTTACGGCTGACGTACGCGACTTCCTTGCTATTGCTATTAGACAGTACGGCGCCTAATTCTAGTGTTGATGCGTCAGTTTGTAACGTAAAAGTATTATTGTCTCTAAAGTCTGGATAGTCAAGTATAGTCGGACTAATAAGGATCTGTTTTAACTTGTAAAATGCTCGCTCGTATTCATCACTCCACAGGAACGCTACATCTTTCTTACATAACGCATTCAAAGGATAGGCTATTTCAGCAAACTTTGGAATAAAACGCCTATAATAATTAGCAAATGCAACAAACCTCTTGACTTCGTCTATATTTTGCGGTACTGGGCATTGTTGCAGGCATTCTACCTTTGATGGATCGGGAAGTATTCCTTCTGAAGTGATTTTATGTCCTATATGAACGATTTCTTGACGTAAAAATTCACACTTCAGCGGATTTAGCTTCAAATTCACTCTTCTTAGGCATTCTAAAATTTTTATAAGATTCTTGTTATTCGTTTCTAGGCAATTTTCTACGAAATACAATCATCTTGATATAAAAAGCATGATTTATAATTTAATCCAGACATTGCTATTGTCATGAGACGAGCAAAAGCACTAGGCGATGTCTTAAGTCCTATTGGACATCGTTTCATTTGATACTGCTTGTCTGTTGTAAATGCGGTAAACTTCCTAGACTTTTCTTCTAAAGACAGCTGATAGTAACCTTGACTAAGATCTAATTTTGAAAAATAAATGTTATTAGATAAGGAATCGAGAATCTCAGTAATGTTAGGTAACGGGAATGTATCCTATTATTGAGTTGGCGATAGTCCACTACAAGCCTCCATTTCCTTTCTCCTGACCTGTCTGTCTCTTTAGGTACTAATAGAACTGGACTTGACCATTCTGAAATAGTCTCTTCAATGATATCGTTTTTAACCATTTCATCTATTTGTCTTTGTCAAGTGTATCCTCCCTCACCTTTCAATGCTTTAGGCAATAGATAAGGCCTAACGTACGCTGGTGACGTATTTTCCTTTAGTTTGATTGAATGTTCTATTAAATTAGTTGTAGTGAGCGTATCTCCTGGCAAATGGAAAACATCGGCATATTTGGCACATACGTTTTCAATGCCTCTTTGTTGCTCTTTATTTAAATAGGTATGTAGTTGTAAAATAGTAAGCAAAGTTCTGGCAGCTAATAGTTAGATCTGAAATATTTATCTTAACCGACCTATCAGTTGTATTTAACATACTAACAGGAATAAGTCAATTATGTGGCTTCGATATCACACCTGCTGTGAACACACCTTTATAAATTTCCTTTGACGAAATGACGCAATCACTGTTGTGTGACGTCGGGATGTGTTTAATTACTTCGCATCGGGGCAGAATTGTAAATAAATTCCTATTAACATGAACACTAACAGACTGGTCTCGGGTTTCTAAACTCAGAGTACCATTTTTATAATTTAATACCGCGTTATATCGCTCAAAAAAATCCTGCCCGAGTATACCTTCTGCGGCGCAAGATAAGTGTTCAAAAATGTAAAACTTTTGTCCAAAAGTCACATAATTAATTACAATATCTAAATGAATACATCCCAAAGACTCTAAATTCCCACTAATTCCTTTAATGCTGTCCTGCCCTGTGTGTGTGTGATCTTATCCTGTTTTACTGAATTCAATAAATTCCTATGTCGCGACAACCATTCATACTTAAGCACACATAAACTAGCTCCACTATCAATCAGCAAATTAAGATCAACGTTACTATTTTTTTATTAACAATTAATTATACAATAATTACAAAAAAATATAAATTGAATGAGTGTACGGTTAGGTACAAAAAAATCTAGGCTTTCATGACTATTTGCGCGCTCATTGTGCAAGTTGTCTTAGACATTGGACTGTTGCGCGTTATGCTGAACACGCTGACAACGCACCGGACGTCCGCGGAATTGCTGACGCTGACCGCCTGAGTGTTTACCTCGATTTACACTGTATTTAGTTCTTTGACCTGTGCTATTTTCATTATTTTGATTATAATTATGATTATACGTTTTATTGTTGTTATAAAACTGTCTATTTCCTCGGCCTCGAGAACCTCTAAAGCTTCCACGTTTATAGTTTTGGTTATCCCTAAATTGCATAACCTGGTCTTGTGGCTGGACAGACATGGGCTGCTCATCTACCGCAGCTGTAATAGCTTCAGCCAACAATGCAAACTGTCGTGAGGCAATGATGGTGCTGAGCCGCTTGTCGGCCAAACCATCGCTGGACCGTTTAATTGCAGTCTTCTCATTGAGTGGACGCAACACCTCATAGGCATCACGCTTATCGTTAGCCTGAGTAATCGTGAGATTCACAAATAACTCCTCGATCTCTGTACCGAATTTTTCTATACTCCTGCGGCCTTGAGTTGCGTTAAACAATTGTGTTTGTAAAGCTACAGACGATTTTATCGGTAACATATAAATGCGAATATCTTCTACCAAACTTTCTATATCTGCGTAATTAGTTTTAAAACACAATTTTGCACTAGGCGAGAGACGCGTTTTTAACTACGCGTGCGTATGCGTGGTTTTACTGGCATCATTGATGAGCGAACTATAAAGCAAGATACCATTAATAAGCTGATTTGTCACCTCATCACCGGCAACAGGGAAATTGCAGTTTTAATATCGAATGCGTCAACCATTTTTGTAACACAATCAGAATACTCTATAAAATCCTTAGAACTGGTTTGACTACTAATATCTACCAAAGAAAGTAAACCCTTAATTTTCTGAAAATTTGATTGTATCTCCTGAATTATTTTTTGGAAAACCTCACAAGTTTCATTACGTAATTTGCGATCTGTAACTTCTTGGTTCAACTGAGTCAAAATACAATCCAGTTTACTATATTCTTTTTTCTGCTTCTACTAGTTTTTAAAAAGCTAAATCTTGTCTACGCCTATGTGGGCCTAGTTTCACTAAATATTCTCTTAAATATTTTAGTTTAGCGTGCAAATCTTGCAATTGTTGGGACATTCCTAATCCCCAAAACAAAATTAAAAATAATACAGCATGATCTAATTTCAATAACATGAAATTTTGTAGATTATAAAAAAAGTTAGCAGTGCAAAACTTACATTGCAGTAGATTTGTATTTTACTGACAACATATATGTAGGTCACGACGTCTCAAGTGGCGTGGATGAATGTACTCCTCAGCATTGGACTCGAACTGACTCCCAGCTGCTCCACATCGGACCCGTACAACTTATCTCCCGGCATCATAAGGCTTGAGCCTTCTCTCAGCACCCGGCAGCAACCTTCCTTTTCTGTCTTCTTATTTTTAATATTTTCAACTCTTCAAACAAATTCTTCTATATGGAGCTGATTCTAATTCTTCTGTAATTTTTTTTAAAAACATTTCGCTTTCTTTCTTCTAATTTTTCGTCTTCACAAACTTCTATCAGTATGAATCTTCAGGATTTCTTCAACTACAGACATCTTCGCTTTCACGTAAGTTGCAAAATTTTAATTGCTGGCTAAGGGTCGCCATGTATTAGAGTGATGTAGGCAAAATAAAAGAGAACTGTTTAATTCAACGTTTCGTATAATAATGCCAAGAATTAGTGTGTGCAGTTACAAATATAAGGTTAGGCGAGCTGCACACTACAGGTCCCATAGTAAAAGTTGTTCATAATTATGAGTACAATGACCCCTTAAGAGGTTGTGCGTTATTTATGTTACATCTTGTATATGTCAATTTAAAACATTTTCTTAATAACTTAATATTTTAAATTATTTTTATATTACCTGGTGTAATTAATTTGCAAAGTTATGTCTAACGCGGATAAAAAACTGAAAATCGCGCAAAAACTATCAAGCGTATTTTTATGAAACCTTCACCATTTTAAAGATAATTTAATTGTTTTTCTTTTAGTATACGTGTTTTAATATAAAACCTTTTGTTTCTTTTATAATAAATTAATAATGCATCTAATTTGGGACAACGCTCCTTGATGGGGAGTCCTATTACTATGGGACGTACGACGCGTTGCGTGAGCGCAGCACCTAACACGCAAGCTATGCACTCAAGGCCGTCGGGATATATCTGCGTCTTAAAGCACGAGAAAGGGATTAATATTTTTTTACTACTAGTGTAATAAATACCTACTATTATAATTATTACCAGGAGCTCGTGGCTAAGTAATAACAGCCGCACGGGTCGATCCATCAGGTTAAGCTACGCTTGCCAGAGTTGTCCGTGGATGGGTGACCATCTGTAAGTACATACAGGAAAGCACGTTAAGCCGTTAGTCCCGGCTGTCATTCGTAAATCTTTGACGGTCGTTACGGGTCGTCAAAAGCCCGAAAATCTGACCACCAGTCTTACCAAGGGGTATCGTATTACCCAGTTACTGGGTTGTGGAGGTCAGATAGGCAGTCGCTCCATGTAAAATACTGGTATTCAGCTGCATCTGGTTAGACTTGAAGCCGACCCCAACATATTTGGGAAAAGGCTAGACAGATTGATTGATAATTATTATCACTATTTGTAAATAATAAGGGGTTGACTTTTAGTTGCACCATGTTTAACATAAAAGCAAAAAGGATGCCCCTGATACTGATTTGTAAGTCACACAGATAAGGTGATTCTTCGTAGGGAAATAATATCGATAATCCACTTCAATCACACATAGCCACTGGCAATTATTACTGCAATTCAGATTATTTAGTAGACACCTAGACAGTGATAGTTTTGTAGACACTTCAATTGATTGGCATAATGATCATTATGTTATTCAATTGAAGTGAATTGTCCGTCTGTACGTAATCGATAACTTGTTAGAGGCTTATTAGTTCGCCTTATGTCCACTGGCTATCTGCGTGCCATAGATATAATAGAGGTTTTGAGAGTCCATCCATCCGTGTTGCTCAGGCATCCATTTGAATGCCAACATTACAATGTTTGCCCAAAATGTCCAGTCCGAAAACAAACCACAATATTTTTCTCGTAATTGTTGACGCATTCATGAAACTACTATGAGGTATGTATGAGGAACAGGGTGTAAAATTCCCCATTCTCCATAGAAAAGGGAAGCACCTCCGACCAGACGGGTGGTGGGCAACTGCCCAAGGATTGATGTCGGGACGTTGTATTATGCTAGTTGCACGGTAAACTTTGCTTGCGCGATGCAGGATATTGCGTGACATAGTTCGCATATGGCGTTGTAGATGTCGCCACATTGCACTGTTTATTCCAAATTGCTGATTATCTGTCGCCTTCCATAGCAAAAATAAATTAAGTCAAAACTTAGTTTCCACACATTATAGAGGTAGGCTGCTGAGGTAGTAGTCACGTCGTAAGTAACAAGAGGTGAGCGCATTAACTTAATAAAAGAGAATTTCCTACTGGAAAAACCAATAACACTTTTCCTTAATATAGGAAAACACACTCAGCGAGTAAGTAGTCGTGCTTGGGACCACTAGGCCAATGAAACAGACATAGTTTCCAGCTATAAGGAAGAATTTTTAAGATTACTCGGTACCGGTTCGACGTTCAGTAGAGCGAAACGATTGATCGAGAAAGTAATAAGAAAATAAATTAACGTTACCAAAGAAAATGAAGCATTTGTAACAGCACATGTATTTAAAAGTCTGCTGAACGAAGTCTGGCGTTTGAACTATCACATTAATTACAATACTCGGGCCAGACGGACAGTGCAGTGCAAGGAACCGATAAATAATAATTCATTCGCTACGTTTTTGCGATAAATACTTAAGTGTAAACAGTTGTGTGAAATAGTGAGCTATCTTATTGGTTCTGTTAATAAAATAAAAAAGTGTAAACAATAATATTCCTGATTTGGTTATTTACCTGGAAATAAATTTATTAACAGCATCAGGTTAGTTTTTAGCAATTATTTTTTGAACTTAGGTACTTCTGTTGGGTTCTGGCGTGGTCTCTTGTTTAGTCTTACCGTATTATTTATTTCTTACAAGCGCTACTGCTGAGCATGAGGTTCTGGGTTTGATTCCCAGGTCTGGCAAAGTGTTATTGGGTTTTTCTATCTGGAATTTCTCAGTAGCAGCCCGGAGTCTGGATTTGTGCCCGGTAGATGGCAATAGGCTCGCCCCCTATTACATGGGACTTAAACATAACTGGCGAAATGTAGGTATACTATAGGTACACCTCTGCCTAACTCTTCGGGGAAACAAGGCGTGATGTCATGTTTTATGTTAAAATTAAAAAAAGTTTCGCGTTATTATTCGCGCGATATCGATTTCCTAAAAAAAAAAGTTATCTTTCGTGGCACTTGTGCATTTGCAAAAATATCGTTTTATCACTGAATGGTATGAAATAAAAAATAAATAATAAAAATACACGCCTGCCTTGTCATAAAATGAATTAAAAAATTGAACTAAAAAATTAAAAACAAGCTAAATGATTTTAGGGTTGAATGGGCACAAGGTAAGCACTAAATAGATTACAATATTTACTGTGCAATTAAACCGCCATTGTGCCCAAAAGTGGAAAACTGAAAACCAATTTTTTGACAAGACAGGTGTGTTTTTTATTTTTTAATTATTTACTTTTATTTAACTAAAATAGGTTTATTAAGAGTTTGAGTTTTTTATGAATAATAGGTACGGTAAGAATTTAGTAATGGCTACCATTTTGTTTGTAGGTAGGTAGTATTAAAGCAATTTAGTAGTATTTTAGTAGTTATTTCCAAAGATAACATAACATACAGCTCGTTCGTCTGTCGGTCGCGAACGCTAGACTAACGCTGTGCATCAGCTCCTGGGTTTGTTCCCAGGACGAGCAAAGCGTTATTGGGTTTTTTCCATCAGGAATTTCTCAGTAGCGGCCTAGATTCGGGATTTATGCCCGGTTGATGGCAATAGGCTCACCCCTATTACTTGAGACTTAAACATAACCGGCGAATTGTGGGTGTAATATGTAGTACACCTCTGCCTAACCCTTCGGGGATTACAGACGTGATGTTATGATGTTAACATACAGGAAATATTTTTTTATTATAAAGGAGAGACGTACATGTGAGATGAAAGGGGGCGTGCCTGCCGCCAGTTATCGGAAACTTAACCCTGGGCCACAAGTACTTAATTGACTAACGATACATTACAGAAATACCTACATAGTGCTACAATGTATTAATACAACCTATAAACTTCTTAGGTTTAAGGATTGTGATCTTATTCTGAACTAGCTGTGCCCTGCGACTTCGTTCGCGTGGATGTCGTAAGATACACAAGATAATAAAATAACAGCCACATTTTAATAAAACTTATAGAGGTATGAGGAACAGGGTGTAAAGTTCACTCATCCTCCATAGAAAAGGGAGGATCCTCCGACCAGACGGGTGTTGTGTCTGGTGGGCTACTGCCCGACGGTTGATGTCGGGATGTTGTATACAAGGTGGAACAGGACGATTGACATTCCTTCAAACCACGTAAAGAGAAACATGTTCTTTACCCTTATACAAAAAATTCATAAAATCCAATGAATACTGTAGCCACAAAAAATTATTTTTCATTTTCTTATTTTTCAACATGATGTAGATCTGAGTCCGTAATAATAGGTTAACATTGCGCCCCGTACCCCGCACCGCACCGTTGGTCAGTGACTTTTCGTAGATAAAGCGTGTTTAGTTTTTATGCAGTTGATTCTGCTATTTATTTTGTTAGAAAACTGAATTTTTTAAATTCTTCATTAACTACTAATCTTCGTGTTTTAAAATGTTTCGATGGACTAGTACTGTGTTCGTTTTAATTTATTGTCGTATGTCCAGATCCACATTGTATATGCTAGTCGCGCGGTAAACTCTGATTGCGCGATGCAGGATTTTGCGTGACGTCAGTGTGACGCGTTCCATTGTGGCGATGTAGATATGCCGCCACATCACTCCCCTCCGGAGACCGGAGGTCGATAGTGGGTTGAGTCGTGTATCTTGCGATGCTTGCCAGGGCCAGATGAGGTTCCAGTGAGTCGGAACCGGGTGCCGCATAGTTCGCGATGAGTCGGAACTGTCTGCGGAGATGCCCCCAGTGAGTAGGGGTGGCGCTGCGTTATGCTCCGGTGCGTCGGATGTGGTACAGTGCCGGGTTGAGGCTACTGCTGGCATCGACCAGGAGAGGTTTGAAGGGCTCTGCTTGTTGATCGGCCGAGAGTGCAGTGTGCTGTGCCAAGGTTGCTGATGAGGCTGAGGGTGATGACCAGGTATGCGCGGTCGCTGCATGCTGGTGGTCAGGATACCCGTTGAAGCCGTGGGTGCTGGCTGGCTGTGTGACTCGCCGCTCGAAAGCTCGAGGAAGTGATGCTGATGACGTCACGCTGTTGTAGTTGCACGAAGGCTGCGCTGACGTTCATATTCGGGGTCACCAGTATAGAGGTATGAGGAACAGGGTGTAAAGTTCACTCATCCTCCATAGAAAAGGGAGGATCCTCCGACCAGACGGGTGTTGTGTCTGGTGGGCTACTGCCCGACGGTTGACGTCGGGATGTTGTATATATGCTAGTCGCGCGGTAAACTCTGATTGCGCGATGCAGGATTTTGCGTGACGTCAGTGTGACGCGTTCCATTGTGGCGATGTAGATATGCCGCCACAAACTCCCTCATCCCACGACCCGTCGCCACAGATTACCAGATAAATCACTCCATGTACTTTCGTGTTTTGTATTTTATTGGTAGGTACGTAATTACTTCCACTATGCGTCTGAGATAAGAATAGAAAGGTCAATGCCCTCCATTTGTCAACTGTCATTTGAAAATTCTGTTTAGCAAAAACCTACTTTGTGCAAATTAATTTTCAATAATATTTATTATCATTAATAAATCTTGTTAATGTTATGTTCATATGATTATTGTTTATTTAAAAGCGTGCAAGTGTTAGAAAATCGTGCATGACGTCACAATATGGCGCCAGCGCAGGTTTGTTCATAGTTTAGGGGCAAAGAAGTTACCTATTACACTAATTGTGTAAATGAACGAACAAATCAATTAATCGTGTTTTCAGTTTCCTCCATTTCGTATTTCATTCGTAATCGTGGCCTTGCGGAGTGGTTACGTCACTGATTATTAAATAGTTATGTACTACACGTTGCGTACGATGCGTGCCTTACTTGTCTTACAACTGCAGTTTCGGGGTGTGGTCACAGAATACTAAATAGTTACCTAGCATAAAAATATTCCTGTGTTTCAAAAGTATTTTTAACAATTAAACATTCTAAAACATTAAAAAGCATTTAATTTAATTTTATATTATTTCATAAAGTGTAGGTACTACAAATACGTACTGACATCTTTATCGAAAAAGGCAGCCCTGGCAATTCACAATAACAACGCGGCGGCGCGCAGCTACAAAGCACAACTCACTTTATGCTTGTACGGCTAGGTATATTTTCGTTCGCAGCGTCTAGCGACTCGAAGGAGCAGGCTATTATAGTAGTAGGTATTGAAAATTTTGTATGGAGTGATTTACTTTGACTTTTGGCTTTTTGTTCATAATTCTGACTTTTTTCTTTCTGCTCGGCTCCTAAGGGTCGTAGCGTGATGTTGAATAACCTATAACTATCTTCAAGAATTGGGCTACCAAATGCAAAAAGAATTTTTCAAATCTGACTTTTTGTTCATAATTCTGACTTTTTTCTTTCTGCTCGGCTCCTAAGGGTCGTAGCGTGATGTTAAATAGCCTATAACTATCTTCAAGATTTGGGCTACCAAATGCAAAAAGAATTTTTCAAATCTGACTTTTTGTTCATAATTCTGACTTTTTTCTTTCTGCTCGGCTCCTAAGGGTCGTAGCGTGATGTTGAATAGCCTATAACTATCTTCAAGATTTGGGCTACCAAATGCAAAAAGAATTTTTCAAATCTGACTTTTTGTTCATAATTCTGACTTTTTTCTTTCTGCTCGGCTCCTAAGGATCGTAGCGTGATGTTAAATAGCCTATAACTGTCTTCGAGAATTGGGCTACCAAATGCAAAAAGAATTTTTCAAATCCGAATTTTTGTTCATAATTCTGACTTTTTTCTTTCTGCTCGGCTCCTCAGGGTCATAGCGTGATGTTAAATAGCCTATAATGTCTTCGAGAATTGGGCTACCAAATGCAAAAAGAATTTTTGAAATCTGACTTTTTGTTCATAATTCCATGGGTTTTATTTTTTTTTGCGCGGAGCCCTAATTATTTTTCAAAAATAAAAGTAGCATAAGTTGCCTGCCATTACATTAGTTATCTGACAGTGAAAGTCCCGTCAAAATCGTCAAAATCGGTCCAGCCATTTCAGAGATTAGCCGGAACAAACAGACAGACAGACACAAATGTTAAAAATTGCTTTTTTGTTACAAGAACCGTTTATACTTTCCTATGCATTTATTAAAAAGTTGATATTTTGATATTACAAACAGACACTTCAATTTTATTTATTTGTATAGATAACTATGTTATGTACCTACCTAAGATCCAGACTTAAGATAACTCTGGATCTTAAGATCAGCTTGATTTACAACTCAACTTATAATACAGAACAAGTTACTTAATAAAAAGAGAACATTATTTTCACAAAATATTCTTAACAACCAATGTAAGTTATCTGAAGTTTTGATAACAAATCAAATCAAATCTTTTTTATTGTGGACATAAGTTATACAGACAGATGAGTTAATTACAGTTCCATTGTAACTTGCCTAATACGCATACAATAATTATGTCAACATGCAGTATAACACATTTCATAGATATCGCTTTAAAGCAAATCTTACAAAATAAGAATTACATATATAGGTGTATGGTGATTGGTGACAGATTGTAGTAGGCACTAATTATTAAGAAAATCTTGGATAGTGTAATAAGCTTTGTCAATTAAAGAATTACGTAATTTATATTTGAATAGTGGGAGTTCCTAGGTGTTTAAAATATCCACAGGTATAAATTATTGTAAATTTTGGATGCCATTCCAAAAAAACTTTTGCCCAGAAGAGCAGTTCTATGTGATATAGATACTAGATATTTTAAGTATATCATATATCTTTTTGATTTTAGTTCATCGAATAGATTTTTATTTTCTTTAAAAAAATACTGTAACTTCATAATGAGCTGATGGAAAGGTCAAAATTTAAAACTTTTTAAAATATAGTTGAAGAATGAGATAAATAGGTATACGAAAATTAAACTACTATATAATATTAATGAGTTGTTAGTTATTAGTAAGAAGGTTTGTAATGTGAAAATTGTAAAGTAACAATGTACTCAGTGTTGAAATGCATAATAATAATGAAATTATTATCTCTAGTAAATGTAATTACTTCTGTTGTTGTCAATTTATATTATTATTGTGACAAACAGATAGATCAGTCATTTGTGAGAGGATGCTGTGGTCTATTGTCTTGCAAGACTTATTTATTTGTTGTGACTAAAGAAGTTAAACATTTAAATATGTACATAGTGAGTCTGTGATACAAAGTGAATAATTAGAGAGCATGTATTCCGGAAAGAAACGCATAAGTTTTCTACATGCGAACATGATAAAAAGGTTTGTTTACTAGCTGTAAAAAGCTGTCATAGGGCCTATATTCCTAGAAAGGATAGGCAGAGGTGTAGACATGGCACACAATACTATTTTAAGTTTTTTTTTCTGTTCTTTGTTTTTGTGTGAATACTGTATCGTGGGTCAAATTAATTTCTTTCTTTCTTTCTAATTTTGGGTTACCTACAATAAAGCTTATTAAGCTTAAGTTCTGGCAGTTTGAGTAATTTATGCGGCCTACTCAAATGTCCTTTCTTTGGTATTGTTCGCCGAATCGTTGAGCTCCGTAAGTTTTGAGTTGAGCTGTTCGATTACTGACAAATGCGTGCACTGACTGAACAGGTCAACTCAATCTGTGTGGTTCTTTCCTCAAAAGATAATTTCAGGCACTAATCTACTACCTCCTTCTGCGAAGCAGTAATGCTCGCGAAGGAGGAGGCGGAACGCGTGAGGGAGAGGCAAGCTTTGCGCCCTCACGCCCCTAGTCGCCGCAGGAGACGCCCTGGGCGTCGGGAATTGACAGCCGATTCCCGGCCACCGTAGGCGCGGGCTTGCGGACGGCGAGCAATGGGTAGCTCGCCGTCCGGTAAGGACAAAGCCCGAGTCGACGGCGCGTTGTGTTCCACGCGCGCCTCAAAGAGATGTCAGCACTATTGACGGGGTCCGCTAGGGCCGATGCCAGCTAGGGTTGCGGGATGTTCGAAAGAGTTACCGTGGCCCCGGCACAGGCAACAGAAGGAACACGGGTGGGTTTTAGTCAGTAAAAGTCTGACACGCCCTCCCGCTCCGCCCAGAGCGGGAGAAGTCATTTGATGATTTCCCATCCACAAAAAAAAAAAAAAAAAAAAGCACTAATCTACATTGTCTTCACATGATTTGAACATGATAATTGGTAATTGGTTTTTAGTTGCATAATTTGTTGTTAAATTTGTAGTTGTTAATCTGTTTGTTTTCCTGTTACAATAAAATAAAAATAAAATGATTAAGTACTATACTCTGAGTTTGTTTCGGCCTTTCTTCTCAGAGTAGTCAGATAGGAAACGCTGGCCTCATCTAGTTTAAAAAAAAATATGATTGAAGTGTAAAAGTGTTTGTACAGACCTATTTTTATTCATGTAGGTATATAATGTATCACTTATTCATGTAGGTATGTTACACCCACATTTCGCCAGTTATAAAGGCGGCGGCACGGCGCGGCATGGCATGGCAAAAGATTTTCGTACGAGGAAATGATATTGAATCTTATCTTAATACGCTTAGCACTCACATTTCGTTGATATCGTCAGTTCGTCACAAGGCAACTTGAGCACACCGCGGGATGTAGCGGCATGCCGCGGAAGGCTTCCGCATGCCGGAGCCATGCATGTTAATGCTTTGTCTCCTTGTGAGCTTTTAGCCCATACAGGGTTATTTTAAATTGACTAGCTAAACTCCGACTTGACTGCCTCGTTGGTCTAGTGGTCGCAAGCGCTACTGCTGAGCATAAGGTCCTGGGTTCGGTTCCCGGGTCGGGCAGTGTTATTGGGTTTTTCCATCTGGAATTTCTCAGTAGAAAGAAAGAAAGAAAGAAAGAAAGAAAAAATGTGTATTGGCACATGCCATAAGTGCACACAGTATCACGAAAGGAAACAAAGAAGTAGCAGCCCGGAGTCAGGATTTGTGCCCGGTAGATGGCAATAGGCTCGCCCCCTATTACATGGGACTTAAACATAACTGGTGGAATGTGGGTGTACTACAGGTACACCCCTGCTTAGCCTTTCGGGGAATACAGGCGTGATGTTATGTAGCTAAACTCCTCAGACCCGATGGGTCGATACCCATCTCGTCTGCGGAGTTTTGTTTTAACATAAAATAAAAAGATTTGCTGTTTTTTTTTTTGAAAGGTCAACGACTGCTGTTAGTGTTGTTACTTGAAATATGAGTTGAGAAAAACTGTTTTATTATATTTTATCGTGTGTAGATATCGACACCTATCACGTCTGTGAAGATTACACAAAAAAACAACAGATTTTTTGAAATGATATTTCAAGTGACTACGATAACTGCGGTCGATGACAACAAAAAAACAATAATCAAATTAATATTATTTTTTGTTTTATCATGTTTAGACATCGATACCCATCGCGTCTGCGGAATTTAGCTAACCAATTTAAAATAACCCTGTATAAGCCTTTTGCCATTGAAGGGCACAGCCAGACACCTGACTGCTACTAAAACTTTTCTAATAGATAAAGCTAATGAAACTATGCTTGACAACAAGACCAACAAAGGTGGATGTGTAACGCTATGTTTTCCTAAATAATTTTAGCTAGACTCATCAACGGATATGAGAACGTCTCAATCATCTCGCTAAGCGTTAAGTACACAAGATTAGTCAGTCACCAAGTCTAGTAATTTTCCGAGATGAAAAAGATAATGTTTTCCACGAATTAATTTCATGCTTTGCTCACTATTGAAGCCTTATGAAAACTTAAGTAGGTGTAGTGTTTGTTTTATGAGTACATTCACAGAGGTTTATAACCTATGAAAATATGGGAGTGGTCATTAGGTGAGAGTATCTCATATTAGGAGTACTAATTATACTCTCAGTTAAAGAGGACGTGGTGAGTAGTCGTACGATATGTGGTGTGGTGTATTAAATTCCTTATAATTATTTCTTTGTTATTATTTTCTTTTAATCTTGTTATTGTTGCTGTTTTGTATGTCTTTATCTTTGTGTTTTTATATTTGTTTTGATATACAACATGTTCCGGAATTAATGCACAACATCTTAAGGGGTCATTGTACTCATCATTGTGAGCAACTTTTATTATGGGACCAAACCTGAAATCGCGACAAAAAAAATCAGCTCTTCCCTAAATGTTGACGTAGGTACGAACACATAGGGAACATCAGATTTTTTTTTCGCGATTTCTTGTTTGGTCCCATAATAAAAGTTGTTCATAATGTGTATTAATTCCGGGACAGCTTGTATAATTAATTACGAGGTTTAGAACTGGAGAAGTAACTGTAGTTATTCCGGTGTGTCAATATTTTTACGATTTCGCGATTTGTAAACAAACCTGTGATCTATTGGATGTATCAAAGTTTACTCACACACATATTTATCTAGTGCAGACTTAAGGACAAACAGAATCTCACGTGATAGACTACACTACTAAATTGCACTACTATTTACTCTACTATTTATTTATATACGATTGTACATACTATTATTTACTCTGTAGTGACTGCAGCAGGGAACCATTCTATCAAAAACCACAGTTTATTTATTTACACAATTTAATATTCCTCTATCAAAGCGGTTACTTCAGTGGTGCGGTGGGAGTTTTTTTTTAATTAGGTACCTACCTCTAAAACTGCTGGAATGAACCACGCATTATGCATTAGGACAGTTTGTTTATATCTCATGGCTATAAAGTAGTATGAGTTATACTCTATTCCTTACCTTGCTTTTTTAAATCTTCGCCAAAATCAAAGTTCGTTAGGACCATTTTAACCTTCAGACGACTGGTCCCTCGCGGACTGAAGGACCAGCATTATCTACCCAGTCCTATGACCATATTCTTACCCATACTTAACAGATGACCATCATCCAAGTGACACGATAAATAAATACTAAAACATTGTAATCAAGATGTGATAACGTAATATCTATGATTGTGCAACGTCGCCCTAGTTTTCCGAAGATATTTTTTCTATGATACTACCTATATTGACAGTTATTGGTCACTAGCTGTGCCCCGCGACTTCGTTCGCGTGGATGTCGTGAGATACACAATATACTAAAATAACAGCCACATTTTAATAAAACTGCCTCGTCCCCCGACCCGTCAACAACCGTCGCGTTGAATCACCCACCCGCGCTATTACTTCGTGTTCTTCCTGACTTTTTTCATTATGCTTGGCTTCTAAGGGCCGTAGCGTGATGTTAAATAGCCTATAACTATCTTCGAGAATTGGGCTACTAAATGCAAAAAGAATTTTTCAAATTCGAGTCTTTGTTCATAATTTCATGGGTCCTCATTTTTTGCGCGGAACCCTAATTATTTTTCTAAATTAATAGTAGCCTAAATTACCCGCCGTAATATCAGCTATCTGCCAGTGAAAGTCCCGTCAAAATCGGTCCAGCCGTTTCGGAGATTAGCCGGAACAAACAGACAGACAGACAAAAATGTTAAAAATTGCCGTTTTGCTATAAGAACCGTTTATACATTCCTATGCATTTAGTAAAAAGCTGTTGACATTACAAACAGACACTTCAATTTTATTTATTTGTATGTATTGTTTAAAGTATAGATAATAAGCAATACATTGTGTTTATTATATGTATATTTTCATAGGATATAAGATTAGTTATATAGTTGAGTTCAGACGGCAGTCGCATTGTGTAAAGGCTGAAAATATTCACGTTACGATCAGAGGCTATCAGAAGATGTTTGCTGGGAAGAGGCAAGGCTTTTAAACATAGTATACAGGGTGTAAGGGATGCGCTAACTGTTACCATGAACTTTGAGAAATTTTTCGTAGGTTATTAAAAAAAAATCTGCTGTTTCATACAAAAGTGTAATACCTATAGTCAATTTATGGAACAGCAGATTTTTTTTAAATTACTTCATGGTGACAGTTAGCTTGTCGATGACACCATGTATATAAAATTCTTAATGTTTAATCTAATGTTAATTTTGTTGCTTCAGGGACCTGAATATGCGTCATGTGGTGATGGCGAGCATGGCAACCGACAACATTCAGTCACCCATCATGGAGGCAGAGCTTGAAGAGGCGCTGGAGTTAGCTGGTTAGTATTTTATTATACAAGGTGTAATTTTAATCAGTATTAATCTCTTAAGGGGTCATTGTACTCATCATTATGAACAACTTTGACTACGGGACGAAACATGAAATCGCGAAAAAAAATCAGCTTTTCCCTACATTTATGTTCGCATAACTCGTCAAAATGTAGGGAACACCTGATTTTTTTTTCGCCATTTCGGGTTTGCTCCCTTAGTAAAAGTTGTTTTTATTGATGAGTACAATGACGGCTTAAGAGGTTAACAGTGATTAAAATTACACCTTGTATACCCACTTTTCGCCACTAATGTCCCTTAAGCAGGGGTGGGTCGCTAGTTAATAGCTATTATATTTCCCACATTTTCTCCGGCCTACAATGCCAATGTGTGTGTGTGTGTGTGTTTGTGTTTTTTTAGTGGAATACTGGGAATAGGCCATCATTGTTCTGCATTTTTAATCAATTGAAAATGTTTTTTATCTCTGTATTATTTCGTATATACTTACTATGGAAATATAGCTACACTCCGAAAGGCAGGCGCTTGTTCTATAACATACTAGAGGGCAAAACTTCCAACCATTATATCTTCAAAAGCACGCCCTTCAGGTAAAAACGGGAACCTTCTGCATGGATGAGAGATAGAGGGCTACCACAACACATAACTCCCTTGGTCGTACCGGGACTCATTTCTGAGTTTTAGCGGTACGCACATTGTACAGTTTATTTTATAATATATATTGATTAAGTACGGTAGGTACATAATATGTTATAGAACAAGCGCCTACAGTTGTTTCCAGCTTACACAATCATTTGCCTTTTGCGTAGTCCAAGAGAAAGTAATGATAGCGTCCTATTAATAGTCAAGATCACTCACCTTTCACCACATGCCTACATAATAATACATACACTTATTATAATAATTATCCTAATAAACATTAGTTTAATGTGTGTTGCCCTGAGTGCACCGACAGGCGTTATCTTTCATGTCGGACATAAAGTCTTCAGACCAAAGAGAATTATAGTCATTGTTTCAGACACACTTAGTTGACTATATACCTTCCTAGTTATGTATTCAATCGTATTGGTGATTGATATTTTCCTCATCAGTATTTTTCAAAGTACATATATTGAGTACATAAATAGAGGTAGAAAGGGTTATGAAATGGGGGAGAATGATACACGATTATTATGCCAAGGCAATGGTTAATGGTGAGTGAGAGGCAAGCTTTGCGCCCTCACGCCCCTAGTCACCGCAGGAGACGCCCTGGGCGTCGGGAATTGGCAGCCGATTCCCGGCCACCGTAGGCGCGGGCTTACGGACGGCGAGCAATGGGTAGCTCGCCGTCCGGTAAGGACCAAGCCCGAGTCGACGGCGCGTTGTGTTCCACGCGCGCCTCAAAGAGAAGTCAGCACTATTGACGGTGTCCGCTAGGGCCGATGCCAGCTAGGGTTGCGGGATGTTCGAAAGAGTAACCGTGGCCCCGGCACAGGCAACTGAAGGAATACGGGTGAGTTTTAGTCAGTAAAAGTCTGACACGCCCTCCTGCTCCGCCCAGAGCGGGAGAAGTCATTTGATGATTTCCTATCCAAAAAAAAAAGGCAATGCTAAATAGATGAAAAAGTAACTTTTTAACTTATTCGTAAGTGCTTGACTACCTTTGGCAAAAAGTCCTAGTAAACTGAAACTTTCGTAAGGTTAAAACTACCTAAGGAAAATGAACTGACACATCTACCTATCTATACGGCATATTGTATATTTACTCATCCTGACTGATTCATCAATGTAGAGCCTAAACGGCTGCGGCTACAAACTTGAAAGTTTGGCAGTTGATGCCTTTTATGTTGTAAAGATCCACTAAGAAAGTATTTTTAGTTTTGGAAATTCGACTTATAAGAGGGACAAAATGGGGGGTTTCGTTTGTATGAAAAATCTTATTTCTTGAGTTAATAAACTCGAAACTTGACACGAAAGTATCTTGGTAAATTATAAAGTTTATCATTTTTTGTTTTTCTAAACTACACCCTAAAGGGGGATTGACTTTGATTGATTGGATTTGTATGGAAGAATTTTAACGCGCGGTCCGATTAACTTGAAACTCGGCATTTAAGAATAATGTGTATCAGGGTTTTTTGAAAATCTACCCCTAACGGGGTACTAAAGTATGAAATCCATGCGGACGAAGTCGCGCGGGAAGTGCTTAGTCATACAGTAAAACATCGAGATGGCATCGATACGAAGAAATTTGGTGTCAGGGCAAAACAATATGTCTAATATTTTATGATGTGCAAGTGACATTTAACCTTCGTGTGGCAAAGGAAGCCTACCAGGGTCGCGGGATGTTCGAAAGAGTTACCGTGGCCCCGGCCCAGGCAACTGTAGGAACACGGGTGGGTTTCAGTCAGTAAAATTCTGACACGCCCTCCCGCTCCGCCCAGAGCGGGAGAAGTCATTTGAAGATTTCCCACCCAAAATAAATAGGGTGGCAAAGCAACGAGGTCGTCGGCAAACATACAACTATTCCAAAAAGCCTAGATTGTTTCACGCAAAATACAACACAAATACAGAGTGATAAGATTAGATAAGATAAGATAATTTTATTTTGCAAATATGGGTATAAAGGATAATTAAAATGATTACAAGATCAGCCATATTTTATCATGTAGGCATGCAAAAGATACACAAAAAAAAAAATACTCATGGAATCAATACATGATTCTGGCTCTCCTGCGTTTAAATTGTTAGTCAGTTATAAAAAAAAAATTGCTCTTCCATACATTTTGACCGCGTACCATTTTTGTATGAAACAGCAGATTTTTTTTTTTTTTTTTTTTTTGTTAACCGGTGGAACATTTCAAAGCAGGTTCAGAATCATGTACTGAATCCATAGTACCAGGTTGCGCGTCGATATCCCTGCCACCCTGTAAGTAATACATGCCCATAGCTAGACATTATAGAAGCAGCTTTACTTACGACCCTTTAGAATACAATAAGTAGAATAGAATATTGTTTTTTGGTTGCTGCAGGCGGTAAACAAATTATAAAGCTAAGCAAAATTAAAATAACTATCTCTACAACATATGTACCTGTAGGGTATATAATATTAAGAAAATAAATAAAATGAATATTTTCTTATCATCATCTGCCTTGCCTTTTCCCAACTATGTTGGGGTTGGCTTCCAATCTAACCGGGAGCAGCTGAATACCAGTGTTTTACATGGAGCAACTGCCTATCTGAGTTCCACAACCCAGTTACTGGGTAATACGATACCCCTTGGCAGAGGCGGCGTAAGGCGTGGGCGACGTGGGCCACCGCCTACGGCCTCGCGGTCTAAGGGGCCTCGCGCCTCGAAGGCCCGCGAAAGCAAATATAGATATAATTACTCATCAAGCAATAAATAATAAAAAAACCGGCTAGCAAGTGTCTGGCAACACTATCCTACCACATTCGTTTTTTAAATATCTAGTCTGGCAACATTTGCTGACGTTGCGTTGCGGGTGGTGAATGACGCGGGGAATCCTCGCTTCGCCCGCTGAAGATTTTCCATTCTGTTTGCTCCGTCTATGTTCGCGCTTCTAAACACATGCATTCATGCAATCATGCGACGACGCATGTACCTAATATTTTAATGTATTTCCAACAGATTTCGATGTGAGAATAAGTGTTGCGTTTCATTGTTTGAAAAATTTGAAATAAATAAAGAACTGTATTATAACTGTTGAGTGTGAAAAGTGTGTTTTTAAAGAACAACACGTCCTACCCATTTATTTATTAAAAGCAAGGTAAGAAAATATTGATAAATTTTGTAGTTTTTACAACTTGTTTATATCATGCCTTCGATTTGTTATATGTACGTACGCAAACTACCTAATATTTTTTTAAATATTATTTACAGATTATAATATTTCAGGCTTACTTAACATGTCAGGCCCAGGCCCCAGTAGAGATAGAGATGACGGGAGAAAATGAAAATCTGGTTCAGCAAAACGAAAAAGCTGAACAAGCTGTAGCAAATCAGATTTGAAGTTCAAGTATGACGAAATTTCTCAAAAAAACTCCTTCAGAATCATCTGAATCAATTGCTTCGACTTCCACAAAAGATATAGACACTTCCGATTCCGAGACTCCGTCAACTTTTGAAAGCACTCCAGACGCAGTGAGTACCAAGCTAAAGTCATAAATACAGGTAGAATCAAACTCCAGCCTATCCACACCAGTTAACAGCGATACCAGTGTGCAGTCAAACAAGCATTTGTGTGTTCGGATCCGGCACTGTGGAAGTTTCCCATAACGGATTCTCAGCGTCATGATATAGTTCAAAGCGTAAAGCGCTAATAAAAAAATATTTAGAAGTACAATGGGTCAGGAAAAACTTTCAGCGTTGGCAGTTCTATCTATCGAGGCAAATATAGCATCTAATCTAGATTATAACACAGTTATTAGGGAGTTCAGTAAGGCTAAAAGCAGTAAATTTCTGTTTCTTTAATTGTTTACTTTACTGTTAGTGCATGATATAAATTTTATTTTGAAATATCAATTACAATTATATGTTAAAAAACTTAAAATATCTTTTTCCACTAACTAACGAACTAACTAACTATACAAATAAATATACAAAACAAAAGGAAACTTAGGCGTCGAAGTACTCGTCCGCATCGCTGTCATCCGGAAACGTGCCCAGAAGACTGGCAGCATTGCCACGTTGAATGGCAATGCTAATTCTTTGGCCAAAGAACGAGCCAGCCCTCTGGTCACGTGAAGTGTCGACCAGTCGGCGAGAAACTTCCTTAAAAAGGAGACGCGCACTCGGGCCCCATGACCCGAACGTTTCGACCCCAAACGGCTCAAAACTGTAGTTACCGATAAGGTTACAGTATTTGCGCCGCTTAAGGGTCTCAGCAGCCGCAGCAGCGGCGCCAGCACAGCACGCCGTGCTTGGAACATGAGATGGCGCAAGGGTGTCGACACAGGTTGCGTCCCACACCAGAGGTCTACCCACCTTCCAAGGCAACAACGTCATGCCGTCTGGTCTCTTCCCATCGTCACGTACCAAGCCGTTTGGTTCTAATATCGCTGGTACGCCGGCGGTGACAAGAGCTCGACGAATAATATCGTTAATGCTGGCGTGTCGTGCTATGCGGCCTGCACTCCTGCAGCAGGACAGGCCATGGTGTCCGAGGTTGTCGACAGCTTCACCGCAGTGACACCGATGCGGAGCAACACAAGGTGCGCCTAAGCGGAGACACGTAGCGAGCCGAAACGATGAGTCATCCATCATAGTGCCTATGGTGGATGACGGAAGCGCTTGAAGTCACAAGCCTGACTCCCATTCTCCCACAGCCAGCAGACGGGCACGCTCAGCAGTATTAAATGACGTATTTACTAGGGTATTTCGTATAATACTGCAGAGCGGCACGTCCCACCGTTTCTGGGAGGCTGGGTTGTCAGGTAAATCCGTATTGGGACAAGCCATCTTCCATGCGTTCAATGCATCGGTCAAACACGGTACCTCAAAATCGACCAGTGAGGAAGATAAAATTTTCCTGGTTAATTTGTCGGTACCGTGGACCGAAGAGAGGAAGGCCGGTAAACTTATACTTGAAATTTTGCGGACGCCGAGACCACCCAGGCGGATGGGAAGTGTGGCTTGCTGCCACGCTCGGTCGTCCGGGGCCACATTTAGAATAGAAGTGTTTCTAATAATTTGGTCTACTTTTTCTAAAAGTTGTGGATGCTTCCATAGATGGGAGGAGCGAAGGCTATACGTAAATGTTGGTCCAAATTACTGTTAGTTGAGGTATACCTACTTAATATTGTAAAATAATTACAGTGAAGAAGTTTGCATTTTTATGAATAAAAATTTGAGTATCAAATAATTTTTTCTCTTAACAAAATCCGTCCTCTTGCGTCATCCATCATGGGGCCTCGCAAAATATATCTTGCCCACATCAAATTTAGGTCTTGCCCCGCCACTGCCCCTTGGTAAGACTGGCTGTAAAACTTTCGGGCTTCTGACGACCCGTAATGACTGTCAAAGATCCACGAATGACAGCCGACCAACAGCTTAACGTACGTTCCGAGGTACGGAGAGGTCTTGGTATGTAAAGATGGTCACCCATCTATGGACCGACCACGGCAAGCGTAGCTTAACCTGATCGATCGACCCGTGCGGCTGTATTATTGCTTAGCCACGAACCCCTCAATTATAAATAACATTTTCTTTTATGGATAGGAAAAGTTAAGTAAGTACACATAGATTTTATGAAAAATAAAGTACTTAAAAGTCTAGGGAGTCCCCAGAATATTAATTAATTGAACAATAACATTTCAGTAATAGTAAAAAATACGCAGTTTACCCAATCAACACTTCTCGCTACATTGCTCATATAACTTTTGCAGGCACCGGCAAGTACCAGGTCCTGCACAATATCCTGATGCTGGCCTCAATGCTGGCAGCCATCTTGGAGATGATCGGTATCGCCTTCTTGCTGCCTGCTGCTGCCTGCGACCTGGATATACCTGATAACCTGAAAGGGATTATCACATCTTTGCCAAATATCGGTAAGTTATACAAATGGCCTACCTAGGGTGCTTTCTATAAATATATTAAGACCTTTCTTCATTTCTGCATGACCCTATCCAGATCTTGTTGCTTACCTGCTAAATTGTCATGGCAATATGACTCTTTGAGCTCGTCGTGGTCATGAATCGTTGAGCTCCTTAAGTTCTGAGTTGAGCTATCTGTCGATTACTGACAAATTGCGTGCAATGGCTGGACAGGTCCACTCAATCTGTGTGGTTCTTTCCTAAAAAGATCATTTCAGACATGGACTTCACAAGATCTGACCAAGATTATGTCTGGATTTTAAAAGAGACTGTAACCTCTGAGTTGTTTCGGCCTTTCTTCTCAGAATAGTCAGATATGAAACGCGGGCCACTTTAGTTTAAAAAAAATATATGATTGACGTGTAGAAGTGTTTGTACAAATCTACTTACAGAAATAAAATCATTTTATCATTTACTGTACTATCGTAGCCGCAGTACCTATTTACATGCACATTTTCCGACAAGCATCTTTGCTATGTTCTGGTTTAAAAATTATTTAAATGTTTGTATTACATGAGTCTATACACGGTGCGGTTACCAACTCCTCTCGGGCTAGCCGGTTTTCAAAACTATCTCATGTCCTAAACACTACACCCTCATTTCTCTAGTTGGTTATAGACCCCATGGAGGTATAATAGAAGGCGAGCTTGGCGCTGCTTCTGAGAGTCATCACCATCTGCCTAGCCTTTTCCTTGCCTTGGGGTCGGCTTCCAGTCTAACTGGAAGCAGCTGAATACCAGTATTTTACATGGAGCGACTGCTTATCTGACCTCCACAACCTAGTTACTGGGTTCGATACCCCTTGGTAAGACTGGTTGTCAGACTTTCGGGTTTCTGACGACCCGTAACGACTGTCAAAGTTCCACGAATGACAGCCGGGACCAACGGCTTGACGTGCGTTCCGAGGCACGGCCCCTCCGTGCCCCGGAAAGCACGTTAAGCCGTTGGTCTTGGTATGTAAAGATTGTCATCCATCCACGAACCAACCACGGCAAGTGTAGCTTAATCTGAACGATTGACCCGTGCGGCTGTTATTACTTAGCCACAAGCCCCCTCTGCTTCTGAGAGTATCCTACTGGAAATACAGTAGGTATAACACTTTACCGACTCGGGACTTGAACACAGAACTCCGAATAAAATAAAATAACTTTTCCAAAAAAAACCACTGACTTCTAAAAAAAAACACTACAAAGTGAAAAATAACTTTTTGTGCAATATACACAAAGTAGATTCATGCAGACCACATTTCACAAATTTAAAAATATTTACTCTCCCTTGTGTATACATAATCATCATCTGCCTAGCCTTTTCCCAACTATATTGGGGTCGGCTTCCAGTCTAACCGGATGCAGCTGAATACCAGTATTTTACATGGAGCGACTGCCTATCTGACATCCACAACCCAGTTACTGGGTAATACGATACCCCTTGGTAAGACTGGTTGTCAGACTTTCGGGCTTCTGACGACCCGTAACGACTGTCAAAGATCCACGAATGACAGCTTGTGTATACATAATATGAAACCGTAATGTTCATAAAATCAAATCCAAACTTGTTTGAATTTTGCACTAGGGCCAGACACAAAGACAAGCTGCGCATCGCAGCTAGTAAAACAAAGCTTTTGCACCAAAGCATTTTTTGTATGGGCCCACGTATCTTTAATAATCTTCCACCTTTTCTCAGAACTATGAGCGATATAAATACCTTCAAAAAAAAAATTACACGAATTATTCATAAGTAAATGTTATTACTCTATAAGATAATTTCTAGATGACAGTACATTGAAGCGAATCCATTGAATGAATAATTTGTAATTTGACATAAATATTTAACTATTTCATTAATTTAATTATAATGTATTGCATGACAATTAGATGTATTATATTTTAACTGCATATTTACCGAACTTGTGTCATGAATTTTGTATGCCTTAATGGCGGGACATAGCAGACTTACCTGTATTTAGCACAACATCTTATGAACCTATGATCCACAATAAAATTGTTTGAATTTTTGAACTTTAATTTCGAAAGTTGGTGTCTTTGGATCTGTATTTTACTGTTTTGCCACCGACCTCCGAAATTAAAGTTACTTTTCACTTTGTAGTATTTTTTTTTTGGAAGTCGGTTGTTTTTTTGCAAAAAAGTTTCTACACATAACATAACATCACGCCTTGTTCCCCCGAAGGGTTAGGCTGAATTTCGCCAGTTATGTTTAAGTCCCATGTAATAGGGGGCGAGTCTATTGCCATCAACCGGGCACGAATCCAGACTCCTAGACTCGAGAGAGAGGAAAAAAGTTTTTATCGTTCACTTTTTAGTTGTGGTACCTACCCCACATAAAGTCGTTTACCACTACTTGCAATGTAAATAACAGTGACAGGAAATTATTATATTATTATAACATCATGAATATACATTAAGTAGAGGAAAAAATACGAACGAATACGAATTATTGAAGCCAACTCAAAAACCACTCATCAGAACCTGAAACCTTTCAAATAAAACAATATTTTTTCAAATCTGTTTATAAATGACGGAGTTTTGGGGTAATAAACATTTTAAAAAATACAACCGAATTGACCCTTTTTCTTTTTTGAAGGCGGTTAAAACAGTAGCAACAATCTATTCATTACCATTTAATCATTACTATTCCAGGTATAATACTGACAGCTCCATTCTGGGGCCGAGCGTCAGACTCTCTGGGCAGGAAGCCGGTGCTGCTCGGCTCCCTAGCAGCGTCAGGCGTGATGGCCTTCATGGCTGCCTTTATGCCTTCGCTGGTTACCTTCGCGATTTTCAAGTTCGCTTGCTCGCTATTGTAAGTATTTATTAAAATCTCTCTCCCTCCATACCTACTAGGCTATTTCTTTGGAGAAGATTATACTTATGATATACATATTATATTAATATATTTTTTTTTATTTCTGATAGCGCCTTTTTTTTTTTGTGGATGGGAAATCATCAAATGACTCCTCTCGCTCTGGGCGGAGCGGGAGGGCGTGTCAGACTTTTACTGACTAAAACCCACCCGTGTTCCTTCTGTTGCCTGTGCCGGGGCCACGGTAACTCTTTCGAACATCCCGCAACCCTAGCTGGCATCGGCCCTAGCGGACCCCGTCAATAGTGCTGACATCTCTTTGAGGCGCGCGTGGAACACGACGCGCCGTCGACTCGGGCTTGGTCCTTACCGGACGGCGAGCTACTACCCATTGCTCGCCGTCCGCAAGCCCGCGTCTACGGTGGCCGGGAATCGGCTGCCAATTCCCGACGCCCAGGGCGTCTCCTGCGGCGACTAGGGGCGTGAGGGCGCAAAGCTTGCCTCTCCCTCACGCGTCCCGCCTCCTCCTTCACGAGCATTACTGCTTCGCAGAAGGAGGTAATGGCTGCCCATGTACTCTCGCTCCGTACCATGGCCTGGACCAGGGCCGGACGCGAGAGATCGCCGCCGCCGATCGCTTCCGCGAGGACACGGCGGTGCTCCGCCCAAGCCGGGCAGACCTCCACCGTATGCTCCACCGTGTCCTCCGGGCGATCCACACAGTGGTGACACCCGGTCTGATAGCGCCTTGGCGTGTTCTTGCTATGAATATTCCATAGGGTATCTAGGTATATTTAAAACGATGGCTTCCTTTTGTAAATCCATTTATTACAATATTATTAATTTTGATTGAACAAAGGGTTCTTCTATAGGTACTTGGATTCATTATACACACATCAAAAGTGTCTAGGGATCAAGTGAGTTTTAAAGTATCGCCGCAATTGAAGATTGTTATTTTAACTTTTTTGGATCGTTATTGATTCTTTTTAGCGAATTTCACTATTTGAATAAAGAATTTTCTTTAAATTTTGATTAAAAATAGAAAATTAACTGTCTATCAGGATTCGTATAAAAGTGTGCAATAGCGTTTTTTTTTCATTACAATTTCTGGATCGGAACTGACAAAAAGTGCATCGATATGGAGCGACATCATTTCACACGAGAAAAGATGATGAGAGCCGTCGGAATGTTGCAAGCTGGTTCCAGGCAACGTACTGTGGCTGTCGCGGAGGACGATCTCGCATCACCACTCGCAGACAAAACTGGTACATCCAAAATACTGCTCGACGGAATCGTACCATGACCGTCATGACGCTCCACAGCTCTACAAGGCCCCACAGCTACGAGGCTCCACAGCTCTTCAGGCTTGCTGATAAGCGACCAAACCATCCGAAATCGTTTACGTGAAGTGGGTCTGCGTTCCCGAAGGCCGCTGAGAGTTCCACCTATAGCACCTCGCAATCGTAGGGCCCATTTACAATGGGCTCACGAACACAGAAATTGGGAGCGTTGTGTTTGTATTTCCGATGAATCTCATTTTGGTATGAGGCCGGATACAAGACGTACGTACTCGAGTTTGGAGGACCTCTGGATGTCAAGAACGTTTGAAGTTTTGTCAGGAAGTTTATTCATATGGAGGGGGAACAATAATGGTTTGGGCCGGTATTAGGATCGGTGGAAGAACCGATCTCATTTGTATCAGGGGCAACCTCAATGCTCAGATTTACGCGGAGAGTATTGTTTCATACGTGATCATCCCTTTGCGAAGCCAGTCGGATGATTCATTTTGATGCACGTCCACACACGACTAGAGTCGTAACATGCACTCTTGCCGATGCTCGCATCACAGTTCTGCCTTGGCCTGCTCAATCGTCAGACCTCAACTCAATTGAGCATGAATGGGATATGCTCCAAAGAAGAGCTCAGCCGAGTATGGATGCCGTGCATACCCCACAACAACTTTTTGACTTGTTAGAAAGAACGTGGGCGTCCATTCCTCCAAGTGATTTCGATGAACTGATTTTAAGCATGTCAAATCGCTGTGATTGTGTGATTCGGGTCGGGTTAATTTTTTTATGTTTACAATAAAAAATTTAAAAATTCTCTTTTTTGCCTTTTTTGCCGATTGACGACATTAACTTAGGTTATTTTCCCACAATTTGCAAAATTGCAATTTTTCTTAATTTTTACGAAATATAGGGATAAGTTGTTAACTTAAACATAGGAATTAAAGTAAGAAGCCAGTCTGGAAGACTAGATTTGGTTAATTAATTGAATAATTTTTATAGTTAAAAATATACTTGATCCCTAGACACTTTTGATAGTGTGTATTTGTTGAAGAAGAAAGAAATACTTAAGTATTAAAAAAATAAAGAAGATTTTTTCCGCCTACAAGGCTTTCACGAATTTTAATTTCCCTACGAGTGATTTTATAAACTGCAAGAACTAGAGAACGACTAAATAATATAAGTATAGAAAAAAAAACTCTTTTGCATTTATTAAAACCTCATTTTCCCTCATTCCAGTTTATCGAGCCCGTCATCTCTAGGCTACGCGTACGTGTCAGAGATGCTCCCGCGCAGACGCCGAGACTTCGCAGTGCTCGTCACCAACGGACTCATCAATCTACTTACATTTTTAAGTCCTGGTAAGTTGTGAGATACACCAACATCGATCATTTCAGATTTTTCGGGTACGGTCAGCAACATAAGTCGATTAATACTTCAGTTTTTAACGTCTTAATTATTGAGCAAAACAACAGTTGAAACCTTCTAAATACAGATGAATGTTACTCTAGGCCGACCGCATAACTGAGACGTTGCCTGAGGTAAGGGGTGATAGTTGTCACAAGTTGACGAATCACTGTGCTCTTGCATTACGTCACCACACCCCTCCCTCACCGCGATGCTACCTCGGGCAACGTCTCAGTTAAGCAGTCGACCTATAACTCCCTTTAGTGAGTGATTGCATAGCATAACATAACATCACGCCTGTAATCCGCGAAGGGTTAGGCAGAGGTGTAACTATAGTACACCCACATTTCGCCAAGTTATGTTTCGTGTAAAAGTCCCATGTAATGCGGGACGAGCCTATTGCCATCAACCGGGCACAAATCCAGACTCCAGGCTGCTACTGAGAAATTCCAGATGGAAAAACCCAATAACGCATTGCCCGACCTGGGAATCGAACCCAGGACCTCATGCTCAGCAGTAGGCAGTCACTGATTGCGTATGAATTTAACCTGAACAGGATGTTTACACTTTCGCCAGATACTTTTTAAACAGACTATACATAAATCCTTCTTAACTTCCAGGTCTAGCCTGGCTCATCCTCTCTTTCGACTGGCAGTACCAGTTCGGAGCCATAGACTTGCGACCCTGGCGACTTCTGACCGCCGTGTATGCCCTCCCACTACTCCTTTCTGCGTTGGCAGTGATCAGCGCTGACGAGAGCCCCAAGTTCCTCATGACCAGGGGCAAGGATAAGGAGGCTCTGGCTGTGGTTAGGAAGATCTATGCGGTCAATAGTGGACTGCATGAAGATAGTTTTTGTGTAAGTATAAAAAGTCTCTGTTTCATACTACGTAAACCTCTTTTATTTAAGTTTACATTGAATATCACTAAGGGCTCCCACACAAAACTGCGAATTCGCATCGCATCGCAGTTTTGTGTGGGCTCCCTTATGTCTGTGAATATGGCAAAAAAGGCGTTAACTACCGATATGAAGATTAATAGTGAAGTACGGAAGGAAAACACATGTTGCGCCGACCGTAAATAAATTGTGATAAGGACAGGAGAGTGATGCTGATGATCTTCGATGTCGGTGAAGGAAAACATCGTGAGGCAACCTTATTGTGAACAAGCTGTGCCCTGCGACTTTATTCACGTGCAAGTCGTAAGATACACAATATACTAAAAAACAACCACATTTTAATAAAACTTCCTCGTCCCCCGACCCGCCGCGCTGCTTCGCCCGCCCGAACTATTTGTTTACAGTTTCATGGGTTTATTTTTTTAGCTATCTGCTAGTGAAAATCGCGTCAAAATCGGTCCAGCTGTTTCAGATATTAGCCGGAACAGACAGAGACAAATATTTTAAAAATTGTTTTTTTTTTTGTTATAAGTACCGTATACACTTTCATATGCATATAGTAAAAAGCTGTTATTTTAACATTCAAAACAGACACTTCAATTTTATTTAATTGTAGAGAAAAGATAGATATCGCCAACCCGCCTTGAGCAAGTGTGGTGATCAATGCTCGTACGTTCTCTATATGAAGAGCCTTTGTCCTGCAGTGGGACAGTAATAGGCTGGTATTATTTAAACAGGAAGAAAATTAATTCATGGGATCCTCTTTAAAAAAATCAGCTGTTGTAAGGAACAGCTGAGGAACAGCTGTTCACAATGATGATTACAATGACCCCTTAAAAGGACGCCCATGAAGTCAATATCATCCTGTGTACCGTTATGATGGGTGATCGTCTTCAGGCAGTCAATAAACATTCTTTAGTCTAGGCCCGCAGTTAATGACTTCGGTTTTTGCATAGGTAGTGACTATACCTATAGAGATCTGCTTTGACCACAATATCTTAATGATCAATGCCGATCAAAAATAGGTAGGTACCTGCTGACAGACACAAGAGAGAGAGAGAGATTTTATCTTTCGGATGTCAAGACAACTGTGATACCTCTGCTACAGTCCGGCTGTCGAGAGACTGCGTTCTTGGCATCTGTCAGTTTTGTACTAACGAATATGTGTTTTGCGAATTTGATCCGCGCAAATAAAAACACAAATAGTTTATTCTTTTTCCTCTCCGCTGTCGGCCGACCTCCTAGAGGTCAGTAACAATAGAAAGATAATTTATTGTGTCTCATAACATGACAGTAGAAGGTGTACCCCACACACACACACACAATATATACAATGTGGATCTGGACTTACGACATTAAATTAAAACGAGCACAGTACTAGTCCTTCGAAACATTTTAAAACACGAAGATTAGTAGTTCATAGAAAATTAAAAGATTGCAGTTTTCAAACAAAATAAATAGCAGAGTCAACTGAATAAAAAGTAAACACGCTTTATCTACGAAAAGTCACTGACCAACGGTGCGGTGCGGGGTGCGGGGCGCGGCGGCGGCAATGTTTACCTATTTATTACGGACTCAGATCTACATCATGTTGAAAAATAAGAAAAAAAAATAATTTCCTGTGGCTGAAGTATTCATTGGATTTGACTGATTTTTTGGTTACTTACGGGTAAAGAATATGATTCTCTTTACGTGGTTTAAAGGTCAATCGTCCTGTTCCACGTTGTATACATTTCCAACTCACATAAGTATGACACACGCAAAACATAATTATACTCATTAGAATAAGCTGATATAAAATATTAGTCTTCTGTAATTTTCTTTTGTATTAATTTAATTTACTTTAGTTTCTCAAAATTATTTAAATAGTAAATACTGGCATAATTTTTGTATGTGAATGTATGGACGGCAGCACATCAAGCTACTACAATCTGTCAAATTTATTTAATAGATTTTCAACTTTATCGCTACAACATTAGGTTCAAGGTTGATTGCGAAAATTTGACAGTTTCGGATAGCTTGACCTGCTGGCGTCTGTACATTACGTCAATCTAAGTTGCGGAGTGGAGTGTCCTAATACAGGCATTTATTTGCTTAAAAGGACACTTCTATCACTAGTTATGTAGTACAAACCTTCTTACAACTAGAAATTGTCCAACTGACAAGTGTCAGGAACACATTCTCTCGACGGCTGGACTGTAGGTAGGTACTATCGAGGAAACTTACATCTGACCAATTTGAAAACAAAATCCCGTGCACACGATGACCACATCTGTTAGCAAGCGTTACTAAAGCAGCCGAGCGCTGCAAGCAAGAATAGTCCTTACGGTGTATTGGTGTCCGTTTCTCGTACATGACAGAAAGAAGGTGACCACTTAGGTACCTACCACACCCTTGCTTGCCACCCAAAACAAAAGCATTTATTGGGAATCATTTCTAATCACAAATCAAAACCGAGAGTCACCTAATCTTCCCGTTATTGTGATTTTTGTTTGTACCGGACCATACCTGAGAACCTTCTGGTTACAGATATAATATATTGAAGGTCAAAGTTACAATTTTTTTTTACGTTTTTTACGAAAACAAGTTTTAGTTTTACAGCCTGTATAATCATTCAGTAACTATGTTCCAGGTAAAATCTCTAAAGATACGCGACATCAACGACTCTGAGCAGTGCGGCTCGGGCGCTGCGCTGGCGCCGAAGTCTAAGTCAGAGTCAGCGTTCGCGCTGCTGCGGCCGCCGCATCTCAAGTGGTTCGCGCTCACTAGCTTCCTCATGTTTGGACTGTTCTCTTTGTAAGTATAACGGTTCTACGCTACACAGGCATTAGAGGTAACCAACCAATAGGATATGCCACAGATCACGGAATTGCAGCGTCTAGCAATGGCATTTTCGTGGTGCTCAAATTCTGTCACCAACCGCCATCAAATCCGTGAGTTTATGCGCCAGCAGCTGCTGCGACATCTCCATAATCTGTGGGATATTCGACCGCAATACACATTTCATGCAGAACAAGCGAAGATCGCTTTACCCTAATGGCGAAAATACACATGCCTGTAACTTGTACAAAACTATGCAAGTAGCTTGCATGCCATTGTTACATTCACCAATTATAAGCATTTGAATGCAACTTTTGACAATGGCATGCAAGGTACTTGCATAGTTTTGTACAAGCTACAGGCATGTGTATTTTCGCCCTAACTTACTTTACCTAAAATTTCACAAGCTTATAACCACAGTAATTTCAGCTTCCATTAACAGACTTTTGTTTCCTCGCTGCACCTTGGTTATAAATCGTCGCTGTCATTTTGAAAAGTCGTATGTTAAATTTTTGTTTTTAGTATTATATGTAAGCATGCTATGAATTTTGGTCAAAACGCGTAAGGACGTTGAAACAACCGCATTTCTTATGAAATTAAATAAAATCGTTTATTTCCAGAGCAAAAGCATCCCTCTCCAAGTTGGATCTACTATATCTGGAAATAAACGATTTCATTTAGCAGCTTAAAGTAATACTAAAAACAAAAATTTAACATACGACTTTTTGAAATGAAAGCGATGAAATGCTCTGCATTATTGAACTAGCTTTTTAATGGGTTATTAGGTTTTATTTCTTTTTTCAGCTTAAACGGCCTGTTCCTCTTCGCCCCAGACACGATCAACAAAGTAATGAGCAGTGATGAGAGCAGCGGCACTGTCTGTGAGCTCATGGGCCAATCGGATAACTCTGTAAGTACCTGGGCTCCCTCTATCTGGCAGAATCTTCATGCTCTGCAATTCATTTGGCATAAGACACTTGGCATTACGAGTATCTTCTTTAAACGAATATTTTTAAGGCATAAAAATGATTTAATATAATTATTGTTTGGCCAAATGTTTATATCGAGCCTTTTCAGGAAGAACATCGTAAGCGACAATTTGCACTTTTTACAGGAAAGGGTTTTTTCAGGTTTTTTCTTTCCTAATTAACTATGTTTTCATTTACGATGGCAATTTCTCACAGCAATAATGTCGTGCAAATTTAAAATAAAATTTAAGAATAATCGCGACAAGATGTAAAACTGTCTAATTAAGAGGTAACGAAGAAAAAATAGTTTTGTGATTTTTGGTGCTTACGATGTTTTTCCTGAAAAGGCTCGATATGTCCGAATTTATAATGACATACTTTTAAGATGGCAGAATTTTATTTGGCATACTTAATTACCTTTGGCAAAGTTAAAATTCCGCATAATTTCGTTAAGCATAACGTTTGTTTAGGGCGACGATTATTTGGTACAATTTCACTTGGCAGACTATGAAGATGGCAGATTTTCATTTGGAATAATTTTATTAGGCATATTGCCATTTCTATAAAAAAGCATTTTTAACCATAAAGTCGGTGTCTTTGGATTTTAGGTTTTTGCCACCGACTTCCGAGTTTATTATTTATTGCGCCTTTAATAAGCTAAATTTAATGTTTATTATTTTAATAAAGTATAAAAAAGTAAGTGAATGCTCATTTATTTTAAATTTTTAATTAATGTAAACAAGGTGTAAGGGACAGCCCTCCGCAGATTGATGGGGTGAATATCGAAAAATAAAGACTTGAAAGTTTGTATGAAATGCCGTACGTCGTAAAGGAACTTTCGCATTTATAACTTTGTGAAGTTTGCTATCGCAGACAGTCGGTACGTCTTATGAAGTTATTATCTATAGATATAGATATTAAATTTATTGTTTAACTGCATGGTATTAGAGATCTAAATATAAAATTTGGTGATACAATCCGGTACATGACATGAAACGTGAAGACTTACTAAAAGTAAACGTGACATGAAGTTATTACCCTACATAGTTTAGGTACCTACTGTTTATTAAAGATATAAGAAAAGCAAAATCTCTTCAGACTGGGAGAAAAAGCTAGTATCAGTAGAATAAATATTTAGGGTTGAGTTTTTATCAGGATCTGTTGAGTGGAAAAACGGAAGGGAGACCCCGCAGTGGGACAGCAGGCGGATTTATTTTATTTTATTTATTACTAGCTGTGCCCCGCGACTTCGTTCGCGTGGATGTCGTAAGATACACAATATATTAAAATAACAGCCACATTTTAATAAAACTCCCTCGTCCTCCGACCTGTCGCCAACCGTCGCGTTGAATCGCCCGCTCGCGCTATTACTTCATTTTTGCTTAAGTGTTCTTTCTGACTTTTTCTTTTTGCTCGGCTCCTAAGGGTCTTAGCACAATGTTAAATAGCCTATAACTATCTTCGACGATTGGGTTAGCAAATGCAAAAAGAATTTTTCAAATCCGACTTTTTGTTCATAATTCTGACTTTTTTCTTTCTACTCGGTTCCTAAGGGTCGTAGCGTGATGTTAAATAGCCAACTTACTTCGAGAATTGGGCTACCAAATGCAAAAAGAATTTTTCAAATCCGACTTTTTGTTCATAATTTCATGGGTTTTAGTTTTTTTACGCAGAACCCTAATTATTTTTTTTAAATAAAAGTAGCTTAAGTTACCCGCTGTTACATCAGCTATCTACCAGTGAAAGTTCCGTCAAAATTGGTCCAGCCGTTTCGGAGATTAGCCGGAAGAAACAGACAGACAGACAGACAAAAATGTAAAAAAATGCTTTTTTGTTATAAGAACCATTTATACTTTCCTATGCAATTAGTAAAAAGTTGTTATTTTGACATTACAAACAGACACTTCAATTTTATTTAATTGTATAGATTTTTATGATCTTACAATTTCGGAAAAAAAAAATCAACATAACGTAATATAACATCACACCTGTATTCCCCGAAAGGCTAGGCAGAGGTGTACTTATAGTAGTACACTCAGATTTCGCCAGTTATGTTTGTCCCGTGTAATAGGGGGCGAGCCTATCGCCTTCAACCGGGCACAAATCCAGACTCCGGGCTGCTACTAAGAAATTCCAGATGGAAAAACCCGATAACACTTTGCCCGATCCGGGAATCGAACCCAGGACCTCATGCTCAGCAGTAGCGCTTGCGACCACTAGACCAACGAGGCAGTTCTGATGTAACCCCGTTATTGTTGTCCTTCAGATTGCTGGTGTTCCGTTGTCCGTCACGGCATTTGAGGCACCTGGATGTAGCGATTGTCGCTCTTGCATTCGGATATATGCATAGGACATTGACGCGCTAACTGTTACGCAGCACATGATTCTATACACCCCTACGTAGAAAGAGGATTGAAGATTTTTTTATTTTAAACATTCAGAGTGATTATTTCAAACATGCAAAATGATGTAAGCAAGTTCTAAAAATATGGATGTCACGTGATCCACTTTGAATGTTAATATCTTGGAAACATATCACTTTACGGGGTTCGGTTGCATTGTGTTTTCTGTTTGCATTGTTGTCAGCAATCGATTTAAAATAGGTTTCATGCGTGGCCACCATTTTGAAAAAAAAAAATAAAAAATGGTGGACAGTAAGTATACCACAGAGCTTCAAAGCCCTTTGTCGTCAGTTAATAAAATCAGCTGTTCCATACACATTGGCCATGTAGGTCACTTTTGTATGAACATGTGTCCCTTACACACTGAAAACATGAGCCTTTTGTTTGCAAAACGCATTGTCATAGTATTAGTTAAGAACCAAAATCATAGTCTATGAAAATCGTCTTCACCAATCTCTCTTCCAGACGTCAACAGGCGAATGCCTAGACTCGATCTCCTACCACACGTTCTACATAATGGTGCTGACGACCATTGTGTACGGCGTGCTGGTCACCGCTGGCAGCATGAGCCCGCTCTCCAAGAAAACACTGCTGGTCTCCATGTTCATCGTCGTTGGAATTGGCTGTCTTGTTGCTGGACTCTCGACTAACAGGTATTGTATTTTATTCTGTTTGGGAAACATATCAGCTAACTTATTAGTACATAATCATCTTATAATGTACCCATAGCTGGGACACAGGTCTCTCAGAGGGAGTGGGCCGTAATCCACCACGCGGGCCCAGTGCGGGTTGGTGCTTAGATGTCACATGTCTTCGAATTTTTGGTTCTAGGACATGCTGGTTTCCTCACGATGTGTTTCTTCACCATTTTGAGAGCAGTGGTGATGAAATAATTTATACAAAGTAAAGCGTCTGACTGGGTTCGAACCTGCGACCTACAACTTGTAAGTCGCGGCTGTAACCACTAGGCCATCACTACTCTCAACTTATTAGTGTTCATAAAAAAAAAAATTTGAAGGCCGTTTCAAGTTTTCGCTGATTAACACTAAAATAAAAACGATAAAGGTTGGCACGAATACAAACCATTAACCGTTTAGCAAACAGTTTCTTTTTCACTGAAGAAGCTTTTCACTAACACAACAATGCATAAGCCGAGAAATACTGGTATTCATTATAGTCCAAATCATGTCCACTAAACAGTTTATTAAAAACATAAGTTTATAAGATATACAATTATCATTAGAGGGATGCCGAAGAAAAAAATATTCAGTTCTCATAAACTCAGACAAAAACTGTAGGTTTTTAATTGTATGATGTATTAAACATAATTATTATGTAATGTAATGTGATGTGATACACAGTTACACATACAGGTGTACCATATTATTTGGCAATAGTAGACATTAAGAAGAGTGGTTGTTCCGAAGGGAAGCCGTTTTCCGTAAAGTGGACTATTCTGGTGGCCTTCCTAGTTATTAAGTGTGAAGGATTTAAGCCCAATGGATAAAGTGCAAAATTGACCGTGTTTATCTTAACTCCCTCTTGTTGGGTACCAGTGTTTTAGCTTGGATGGAAATAACTACAAGATGTAACTTAAATAACGCACAACCTCTTAAGGGGTCATTGTTCTCATCATTATGAACAACTTTTTCTATGGGACCAAACCTGAACATAAATGTAGGGAGCAGCTGATTTTTTTTCGCGATTTCAGGTTTGGTCCCATAGTAAAAGTTGTTCATAATGATGAGTACAATGACCCCTTAAGAGGTTGTGCGTTAAATATGTTACACCTTGTATAATTAAGCCGCTGGCCCACTGCGGCGAACGCTGTGCACGCGCACGCGGTGTATTTTAGCTGTGTGGGCTCGTTTGATAACGTATGGGTCTACGTTTCCGCTGCAGCACACACTATACACGAATATTAACCCACGACTATGTAGAACTGTAGCGCTTCCTGTATCGCTTCCCCGCCCGTCTCACCCTCCGCGGTGAAGTTACGCACGCTTCCGTGTCCCGCGTGCATAACGTTGACAGCGTTGAGCTGCGTGGGCGCCATATTCGAGCAAGCCACGCGTGTAGCAATGACGTCATTAATCTCGTATTCATGCATAGTGTTCGTGGGTTTGCAGTGGACGTTATCACATACATTTTCTTGCAAAGCGAAGCTAGACACACGTGCGTAGCCTCTCCGTGTGCAGCAGTGGGACAGCGGCTTTATGCTAATATACTCATAGAAGACATAAGAGCATGATCAGCTTGAACCCACTGTCACTAACGCCCGAAATTAAAGGTCGAGGATCAAGATAGACAGAATACTCTTTATTATTCACACCATAAAAATTACAGATATAAAAATCAAGAAAAGAAGTGGGATGGAGAAGTCAGTTTTCGAAGAAACACTTTTAAACCCGATGCCATGATGCTAGGGTGCATGTTCATAATTTCTGTGGTTGATTTTCTTACAACCGAAATCAATAACCTATCTATCACCAGTTTTGGCATACTGGAGATAGAAAAACTTATCTATCTATGGTTTACCGTCCCAATAATCTATAAGAGATTATGGAATACCAGCATGACATAAGGACAGATAGAATTATACTGTCTACCTTCAATAGCGATCTGTCTTTTACTGAAAATTGGTTATTGGGTTCGGCCGTTAGAGGTGGCTCGTATCTATCCATAGTATACGAACACGAATCAATTCCGCATGTTTCAAAAAGGTGTGGTCATGTTTAATGGTGTGTCGTATGTCGTCGTAATCTCGAAAAAATAATGAGCTGTCCCTTAATTACATTTGAGTCGAGTAGGTATTGAAGTCTTGTACGGGACAATTGACAATTTTTTCGCGATGACGATGTTGGTCCCATGGAGAAAGCTGTTCAGTTTGATGGTCTGTACCACACCCTAAAACATGATAACACCTTAATGATATATGCTGTTTAAGATCTGCAGGCATCAACGGTGATATCTTCACTGGTGCAATGTGAGACATGTGTGAGACATACAAACGTGACGATCGTTTATTTTTAAAAACCCGTGGGCGGGTGGAAGGCTTACGATTATGACGTCACTGACTCACTGCTATAGATAGGCCCGTCATATGATATGACACGATATTAATTACTACAGTTATGTAATCAGGAAAAAAATTACCATAATAAAAATAAGTAGCCAGTCGGTAGATTAAAGCCCGTGTATCACAACAGAAATAGAACGCAAAGGTCGAAAAACGCTATCTGTACATGCCTGATAATGTATTCTTTTTTACTGCTTTATTGCCCTTGGTCACGCGAAGACGGGATCAATGATTGATAAGAAGTCCAAAGATCTTGTTTCTCTAAAGTCTTGGAAGCAGACTAATTATGTAGACAGAGAAGGTATGTAGACGGAGAAGGAATAGGTACGAAATTCAAAACTTTAAATGAAAGTTATGCTCTCTTCTTGAGACATAAGGAGACGGAAACGATTACATACAATCTTGGGCCTGAATGTAACGAGATGAAATTGATGTGAATTAATAGATTTAAACTTATCAGTCCCTCGCTGAAAATTCTGTTAATTTTGACAATCTGAGAGCCGAGTTATTAGAGGTTTAGTAAAAGTAAGGCTATGTCACAACCTTTAACTAAAAACTTATTCCTGAAGTGCAAAAGATGTTCTTTAAACACTAATGTTTATTATATTTCATCTAAGGGTCGTCGGCCTAGTGTATTGCAGTGACTAGTTACTATCCCTCAATTCACAGAGCGATCCATAGTTTCAACAATATCCAATCCACAAGGCGGCGGTAAAATCCAAAATAACAATTCCAAGTCAAACGTGTGAGCGATCTTCGGTGTACAGTGTGAAAGCAAGTGTCGTACAAGGTAGGCAGGGTCAGAATCCGTGAAAAACAACGCAGTGGTCGTTAAAAATGAAATAATCTGAAAAGCAATCAAAACGCATCGGAAAACACGAAACAAGTGAACAAGCAAGAGCAGTTGGCAACTGTCTACTGTCAATGTTGAGCTGACTCACAGCTGTCATGCCAGAGACATAGACTAAAAATATAAGACTGATTTTAATCGATATGAAATCGATATTCATTATATTGGTTTTTCAGTAATTAATTGATATTTAATTTATTAATATGGCACGTAAGTAAATGCACTATATATTGTATATAAGTATATTTAGTGCATTAAATTACTCGAGTTAATTACCTAGTGCCAAGGTTTTCTTTTTTGTAATTTTGTAATCGATTATTTATAACTATATTTCTCTTATTTCTCCGCTTCCAGATTGAGAATTGAGCTGATTTTTGATATTCTAAGATAAAAAAATATGACTAATTTTTTAGATCATATCTCAACTTATTACATTTTGGCCCACCGTTTTCCATCTCCTTTGTGTGCTTTCATTGCGAAGCACGATCAAAGCAGGATCAAAAGAACGGGGAAAATTAAGCACCAACATTTTAATCGTCGCATAAAATACACAAAACTCTTCACTCATACACAGCTTACCTTTGCCCACAGGATCTTAGCAGGTGTAGCGATGTCATCTCTGCAGCTCACAGCACTGGGCATCGGTCCTCTCACAGCGTACGTCGTGCAACTATTCCCCACGTCCTTGAGGTAATTATTCTACTTATCTGGTCTAACGTAGTCCAATGCTGGACAAACGTCGCTGATGCTAATATTAGACGCTTCACTTCACGAGTGATTGTTATTTTTTGTTTCATTCCACGTTCACACGACCGCGACACAGATAAAATTACTGTTGGCTCATTCGGTAACCAAGTCAAAGATGCTGAGTGACGAAAACCAACATCGTTGGAATGGGTTACCAGTGAATTCATTTTTAACTTGATTCTTTTCGTGTTCAGACGTTTCATTTTGAGTAAAAGATTCCGAATTAAAGACAAAAAGTAAAGTGCTGCTTTAGAAAATAACATAACATCACGCCTTGTTTTCCTCGAAGGGTTAGGCAGAGGTGTACCTATAGTACACTCACATTTCGCCAGTTATGTTTAAGTCCCATGTAATAGGGGGCGAGCCTATTGCCATCTACCGGGCACAAATCCAGACTCCGAGTTGCTACTGAGAAATTCCAAATAGAAAAACCCAATAACACTTTGCCCGACCTGGGAATCGAACCCAGGACCTCATGCTCAGCAGTAGCGCTTGCGACCACTAAACCAACGAGGCAGGCTTTAGAAAATAGAACGATACAATTACTTCGGGCGGCGTCTGACTTGGGTTGGAGATTAAATCGATGTCATACGCCGCCTGGAGGACTTGCGCTTCATGCATCTATTAGACTTTAACAAATAAGTGACGCTTATAATCGGAAAGGTCAAATACAAACCACCCCATTCGTGCGTAATATTAGAAAGAGCTGAATAGACACCAGAAAATATTAATAGCAAGAAACACCATTCCGTCAGTCAGTACTGTTGTATGCTCACGCCATAATTGCGTTATGGAGTAAACACTTCCAACAATAAATGGCGTGCAATTCAATAGCGTTTAACCGAGCGCCTTTTCAAAACCGCGAACTCGCATCGCATCGCAGTTTTGTATGGAGCCCTTATTCAGCAAGTACCCGCTCCTATTCAAGTCTGGATATAGAGGACGTAAACATTGCTGAACGTAAACACAGGAAGTACATACTCGTAATATATCTATGCTGTGTATACTGTTTGTTAATAATTGACCCATTCTGAAGTAGTCCTTGCCCTACACACCGCACGCGCGTCCGGCCAGGCTCGCAGCAATAAGCAAAGTGGATGAGAGAGCCCGATGTGCCCCACTTCTATTACTATACTCTTTAAGGGCACTATACATAATAATAATAATATACTATACTATAGCCCGCGAAATTTAAATTTTCTTACGATTTTTGCGATTTGCAGCTCGGTGTCTGGATGTATGTTACGCGACCGTAACAAATATGTATTTACAGAATTATAATATTAGAATTAGTAATACAATTCCTTAAGTTAGTATAATCCTGAAATGTTGAGATTTCATGAAATAGTCATTCAATAGACTTACTTGGTCTTAGAGAGTTGTATTGATGACTTTAATGATTCTTTCTGTAAACTCATATTTGTTACGGTCGCCAATCATATTTCAATCAACATACAACCTAATACTGATCTGCAAATTGCAAAGAAACGTAAGAAAATTTGAATTTCGCGGGCTATCCTGGCGCTTTCACCTTAACCCCGCTCCCCGCCCCACCACAGTGTGCGGCGTGTACGCAAGAGACGACAGAATCTTCATTATTATTATTCACATACATTACACAGATAAGACTATGCATACATTACTGAAAGTTAAAGAGATTCGGGGTTAAGACGCAGATATAATATGCCAACGGCTTTGAGAGCATAGCTTGCGTGTTCTGTGCTGAGCTCTCGCAACGCGGCGTACGTCCACCCAGTAATAGGACTCGCACCTAAAGAAATAATTAAAAATAAAAAGATAAATAATTAAATTATCTTTAAAATGGTGAAGGTATCATAAAAATACGCTTGATAGTTTTTCCGTTATTCTCAGTTTTATATCCGAGTTAGATGTAACTTTACAAATTAATTACACTATGTAATATAAACATAATCTAAAATATTCACATATCCAGTTATTTAAAAAATGCTCTAATTTAACATATATTCAAAGTGAGAGTGAACAGGCTTCTTCTGGGTAAGCTCGCTCCATCGTCGACTTTGTCTCTGTCATCTCTGACCTAGACTAGAGTCAAGAGCAACCCTATCTCAAATAAAAAAAAAAAAAAAAATATTTTGCCAAATCACTAACCAAACTCGTTTAGGCGTGATCTTCAGTTCAAAATCATTAAAAGTTGGATATCGTCGCCTTAAGAGTATTCTATTCTATTCGGAAATAGATCACAGTACATGACTTTCTACTTTTGGTTTCCCAGACTTCACGTAAAACGCCCTTGAGGTTTGCTATAACAATTTGCAACATAAAGCTGCTACTATATACCAAAGCAAATATTGTGCTCTAGTCAACCGTTTCATAGATAAACGAGGGTTTTTAACAACACTGCATAATGTTTTACAATATAATCCGAAATAATATAACCATAAAGATACTGGAGTACCGAATAACAATTATGTACGACAAAGATTAAAAGTATTTTTATCATAGGTAAATCTATTCTGTTGGTAATCTTTATTGATGTTTGAGACTTTCCAAGCTTATTAATTTCGGAAGACAAACAAAATTATTTGTCAAATTCTCAATTGGATTTATAATTATTGCTAAAATCATTCTCGTGGCTAAGTAATAACAGCCGCACGGATGGATCGACCCGTGCGGCTTAACCTAACGGTTAAGCTACGCTTGCCGGGGCTCGTCCGTGGATGGGTGACTATATTTAGGTACATACCGAGACTCCTCATAAATGATAACGTTTAATGAAATTTAAATATTTTCATAACACGAAAACGCGAACCCGTATACGTGTGTTAATGTCGCAAGAGAATGAAGTTTAGGCTTTTATTTCAGTACCTCAAGTCTTCAAACACAGCGTTCTAATCCACTCTTATTTCCCCAGGGGCACAGCCGTGGGTGCAGTGTTGATGTTCGGCAGGATAGGATCTGTCGCTGGCGCCAACGCAGCCGGAGTGTCACTTAGCGCCGCCTGCATGGCCACCTTCTATGCCTTCGCACTTCTAGTCTTTTGTAAGTAACCCCAAAATATTATGATCACATTTTGATGTGATTTAGCATCATCAGCCTATAGTGGTCCACTGCTGGACATGGGCCTCTCCAATTGCACGCCATTCAGCTCGATTCTCGGCAACTCTCATCCAGCTGCTACCAGCCACCCTGCGAAGATCGTCGCTCCACCTAGCCTGAGGGCGTGTCCATGTTTCGGCTCCGTAAGTCATAACAGACAGGACGCATTGATTGAAGACTTTAGTCTTCAAGCTCTGCGGAATACGCGATGAGAAGAATCGAGAAAGCTTCCCAAACGCTGCCCAGCCCAGCTGATTTCATCTGTTGCCTCTCTCTTAAAAGCTGTTCTTACCAAACTGCAGAGTTTGCCCGAGGTAAACGTATTCTCGAACAACTTCAAGAGCACCGCTATTGACAACAATCGGTCCCGGAATTACGTGTTCGATGAAAATAACCTTGGTTTTGTCCAAGTTCATCCGGAGACTAATGCGTACAGAAGAATCAACTAGGCCGTCCAGCATCTGCTGCAAGTCATGCAGCGATTCAGCCAGTATGACGATGTCATCTGCAAATCTCAAGTGTGAGATGTACTCGCCGTTAATGTTGATGCTGTGTCCTTTCCAGTCCTCCAATGCGTTAAAGAACAATTTCGGGGAAATTACGTCCCCTTGTCTCACCCCTCGACGCAGGGGGATATGTTCAGTTCGCCGGTCCTGAGTTTGAACGGTCATTTTCGCGTTTTCATAAAGACATTTCCGCACTTGGATATATCGCCAATCGAATTGGCATCGCTGCAGAGACTCCAAAACAGACCGTCCGTCAACTGACGGATAACCTAAACGACCATTCATTCAGATACCGTTGATGGAGCACGGAGCTTACACACAGATTACGATATTTGAACAAGGTCTCCCCAATACCAACCTTCACTTTTTGAAGATAATAAAATGAGTAATTATACTAATTATGAATCTTCTATACATCTATAGAAATAAATAATATTGAAGTGTCTGTTTGTAATATCAAAATAACAACTTTTATTAAATGCATAGGAAAGTATAAATGATTCTTATAACCAAAAGGCAATTTTTAACATTTTTGTCTGTCTGTCTGTTCCGGTTAATCTCCGAAACGGCTGGACCGATTTTGACGAGACTTTCACTGGCAGATAGCTGATGTTACAATGGGTAACTAAGGCTACTTTTATTTTAGAAAAATAATTAGGGTTCTGCGCAAAAAAATGAAAACCCTTGAAATTATGAACGAAATGTCGGATTTCAAAAATTCTTTTTGAATTTGGTAGCCCAATTCTCGAAGATAGTTATAGGCTATTTAACATCACGCTACGGCCTTTAGGAAATGGGCTGCACGCAACTCGGCTGTCGGTAGGTAGTTAGCGCGCGTAAGTACATGGAGTCATTTATCTGGTAATCTGTGGCGACGGGTCGGGGGACGAGGGAGTTTTATTAAAATGTGGCTGTTTAGTATATTGTGTATCTTACGACATCCAGCGTGGCAAAATAAATAAAATTGAAGTGTTTGTTTATAATGTCAAAATAACAACTTTTTACTAAATGCATTTAAGAAAGTATAAACGGTACTAATAACAAAAAAGCAATTTTTAACATGTTTGTTTGTCTGTCTGTTTGTTCAGGCTAATCTCCGAAATGGCTGGACCGATTTTACTGGCAGATAGCTGACATTACAGCGGGTAACTAAGGCTACTTTTATTTGAGAAAAATAATTAGGTTTCCGCGCAAAAAAATTAAAAACCACGAAATTATGAACAAAAAGTCAGATTTGAAAAATTCTTTTTGCATTTGGTAGCCCAATTCTCGAGGATACTTATAGGCTATTTAACATCACGCTACAACCCTCAGAAGCTGAGCAAAAAGAAAAAAGTCAGAAATAACACTAAGCGAAAACGAAGTAATAGCGCGGGCGGGCGGTTCAACGCGGCGGTTGGCGAACGGGTCGGGGGACGAGGGCGTTTTATTAAAATGTGGCTATATATTATGTATCTTACGACGTCCACGCGAACGAAGTCGCGGGGCACAGCTTGTAGTAGATAAATTGTCAATTAGCGTCAGTAATATATGCGACGTGCCACATTGACAGATTTTTATCGAGCAATTTCTATCGTAATCCGTCTAATCCGTACTGCTACTATTTGCTACATATGTTTCATCGAAATCTACAGTCAGAATCTACACCAACAACACATGATGATGATTCTTTTTACTCTGCCATTGATTCCTCTAGCTCATCTGTAAATGCAAGTTTTAGCTCCTTGACTGATACCATTGGTGACTTTGTGTGTCGGAGCTTCAGCCAACAAAAAGGCCACTTATTTAATGTCTGCCACATAAATGCGCAGAGTGTCCCAAGTCACTACAGTGATCTGTTGGACACCTTTACCGGCGCCAATGCCCATGCCGTTCTGGTTTCTGAGAGTTGGCTCAAACCTCATCTTCTCTCCACCACCTACTCTCTTCCAGGTTTCACTCTTATCCGCAATGACAGAATTGGAAAGGGAGGGGGTGGTGTAGCTATCTATCTTCGTAGCGATTTCCCTTTCAAAATCGTTGCCTCATCCCTCTCACAGTACCATGCCTCCGCCGAGTACCTCTTTTTAGAAGTCTACGTCAAAGGCGTCAAGACCCTTCTTGGGGTTGTCTATTGTCCACCCGCCGTTGACTATTTTTCCGAGCTCGAACTGGCGCTAGAGTCCGTGGGGTCAGAGTATGCACATTGCGTCATCATGGGCGATTTCAACACTGACCTTGCTCACCGCACCCCTCGATCCTGTAAACTCCTTCACATCATTGAGTCCGTCAGTCTCCATATACTTCCACTGCAACCTACCCATTTCAATACCTCAGGCGATGACACTTGGCTCGACTTAATTCTCACGTCCACTCCCTCCCTAGTTCCCTATCATGGTCAGTGTCCCGCTCCTGGATTTTCCCAACATGACCTCATTCTCCTCTCCTATGTCCTAAAACCGCCTAAACCTGTCCCAAAAGTTCTGCACATGCGGAGTTTTGCGCGCATGGACATTGAGAAGCTTCGTCAGGATGCGTCAGATATCAGTTGGGATCACTTGGCAGCGGCGACAGCTGTAGACGATAAACTGCGCATTTTCAATCGGGCGGTCCTTGCTCTATACGACAGACATGCTCCTGTTAAAAAAATTAAACTTCGGCGTCCTCCTGCTCCTTGGATGACGACCGGGGTTCGAATGGCGATGAGGCGCAGGGATCGGGCCTTTCATAAATTTAAAAAGGATCGCTGTGAAGCAAATCGGAACTTTTTCAAAGTTGCTAGAAATCGGTGTAATCAGATGATACGTAACGCTAAGCGCCGCCATATTCTCGAGAACATATCTTCTTCTTCACCTGCTGATATCTGGAAGTTCCTTGGTACTCTTGGTATCGGCAAACCACGTCATGTGGATTTTCCTAATACAATTGGCCTTGATGATATCAACCGTCACTTCACAACCACTTGTCATTTGGATTCCCAAATGTTGTCCCAGACGGTCAATTTCATTACTGGCTTAGCTAGTCCCATCATAGAACCATTTCACTTCTCTCCGGTCACCTTGGATGAAATTAAAAAGACCATCCTGTCCATAAAATCCAAGGCTGTGGGGGATGACGGCATCAGTCGTAGTATGGTCGTTTGGATCCTCGATACCCTACTTCCTCCGATTACCCACATCATAAACTTTTCTCTTGATTCCGGACAATTCCCATCCCTGTGGCGTATGGCCTATGTCCGCCCGCTTCCTAAAGTTTCAAACCCCTCCCTGCCCACTCACTTTCGACCCATTTCCATTCTCCCATTCCTGTCTAAAGTGCTTGAGGCCTGCGTTCACAGACAGTTTGCGGGGTTTGTTCACCGGAACAACCTTGTTAGCTCGTTTCAGTCTGGATTCAGGCCTGGGCATAGTACAGCTTCCGCTCTCCTTAAAGTGACTGGTGACGTTAGAGAAGCGATGGAGGATACAAAGGTTACTGTTTTGGTTTTAATTGATTTCTCCAATGCCTTTAACGCTGTCAGCCACGATATTCTCCTTGCTATGCTCTCTCATCTCATGGTTTCGTCCGAGGTTCTGGAATGGTTCTCTTCTTATCTTCGGGGACGCCGGCAGTCGGTTCGCGTTGATGAGAGCTCTTCGAGTTGGCGTGACCTGGATGCTGGTGTTCCACAAGGTGGTATTCTTTCTCCATTGTTATTCTCCATCTTCATTAATTTTATAACTCACTGTCTTCGGTGTTCGTATCATCTTTATGCCGATGATCTTCAATTGTATACAGCTGCGCGGGTGGAAGGTTTATTGGATGCTGTAGCAGATGTAAACCGAGACTTAGATGCAATCAAAAAGTGGTCTGATAGTTTTGGGGTATCAGTGAACCCCTCAAAGTGTCAGGCCATTGTAATTGGAAGCTCGCGCATGATGGGTAGGGTGACGCTTAGCTCTCTTCCTCCTCTCATTTTCAATGGTACCGTCATACCCATTACCCCTACTGTGAAAGATCTCGGTTTGCATCTTGACTCGACGCTTAGCTGGCAGCGCCAGGTCTCTAATGTTAGTCAAAGGGTCAACGGTACTCTACGATCTCTGTATCGTCTGAGAAACTTTTTGCCCGCTAAGACGAAAACTATGCTTGTGCAGACTTTGATTTTCCCTATCATTGACTATGGTGACGTGTGCTACTTTGACTTGAATGCGGTGTTGCTGGATAAGCTTGACAGACTGCTTAACAATTGTATCCGGTTCATATTCAACCTCAGAAAATATGACCATGTGTCGAGCTACAGGTCTGAGCTCAAATGGATGCCCATTCGCCAGAGAAGAAATTTGCGTGCTTTGACCACGCTTTTCTCCCTTCTTAACTCTCCCACTCCTCCTTCTTATCTAGTGTCTCACTTCCAATATCTATGTTCTTCACACGCTAAGAATCTTCGTTCTTCTAACAATCTTCTCCTACTCTGTCCTTCTCATACTTCTGACTTTGTTCATTCTTCCTTTCATTTTCAGTCCATTCTTCTTTGGAATGCGCTACCTCTTGACATCAGGATGGCCACCAGTCGGTATGCATTTAAGCGGAGATTGCGGAGTTATTTTCAAAATAAATAGCGTAGAGTCATCTCAAAACCTCTCTCTCTTGAATTTGTATATAATATATGTATATAATATAGGTATATATTATAGTAAATATGTATGTATGTGTATTATAAGTTTATGACTTATTTATGTACAAATTGTTCCATTTCTAACAGAGCACCTGCCATCTAATCTCTTCACCACCCTTGGTTGACTGGTAGAGAATGCCTAAGGCATTAAGTCCGCCTTTGTACTTTTTTAAGTGTGAAAAGTTTAAATAAATAAATAAACACACTACTATCAACACTTAGGAAAGGGCCACGCCCTCTCTACATGTGTAACTGTGAGGTGACTTCGATTATAAATGGGCTAAAGATTTGCTGTAGTAGTTTCCTCTTTACCAACGCCATAGGTAGGTACTATCAACATATACAGGGCAATTTTTTAATCACTAGCCGAATTTTCACAGTGTGATCTACCCATGAATATGAACAACTTACATTATAGGACCAACTCTGAAATCGCGAGAAAAAAATCGGCTGTTTCATACATTTTGGCCGAGTAGGTATTGAACTTTTGTATGAAACAGCAGATTTTTTTTCGTGATTTTAGAGTTGGCCCCACAGTGAAAGTTGTTAATATTCATGGGTAGAACACCTTGTGAAAATTTGGCTGGTTATTGAAAACTAACTCTGTATTTATGTCTTGTGACGTGACTATAATGAGCTGAAGATGGGCAGTTGTAGTTTCCTCTTACACCGCTATACTGCTGGCTGTCACCATTCTGTACACCAAGCGTGATGAACTGATGATTATGGCCATATTCTGTTACGACTGACTTTGAAACTTGACACAATGAAAATCTTTTTTGCAAAAAAAAAAAACAACTGACTTCCAAAAAAAAAATACTCCTACTAGTGTAGGAGTATTTTTTTTGGAAGTCGGTTTTTTTTTTTTGCAAAATGTTTTTATTTTTCACTTTTTACTTGTGGTCCCTACCCCACACAAAGTCGTATACCACTAATTGCAATGTAAATAACAATGACAGGAAATTATTATAACATCATCAATATACACTAACCTCCTTACAAATAAATTTAGTTACACAACGCTTTGTCTTCTTCTTTCGAAAGTCATATTACTGACGACTGAAAGAGAGAAATCGGTGTGTAACTATTCACCTGATATGTTACGTTTACATATTAGTAAGGAGGTAAGTGGAAAAATACGTACTACTGAAAATAACTCATAAACCGCTCATCAGAACTTGACCAAATTTATATGGGACCAATCTGGAAGTATATCCTTTCAAATAAAAATAAAAAATCAAATTGGTTTATAAACAGAGGTCGGAATTAGATAGAGTTATTTATGTACTTACACTGATTTCATACAGCTAAATAATAAAGTGGATACTTGAAATCTTAGTGCTACTGAATCGGACAAGGAAAATAATTCTGAAGGACCGTTTGAATAAGCAAACCCTCACGAGTCTAGGCTAGAAGCAAAAGTATTTTCTTATTTACAAAAAAAGCGAGGTATAAGTATGAGAATTTTCTTAAGACTATTAATAATTTGTATTGTGAATTAATGTAAATACTAATAAAAATTGTAACTATGTTAATTATCTTTGTTTTATTTGTCTATCTATCTCTGAGGTTTCTATTATTATTTATTTGTAATATTGTTGGCCACACGGGATTGTCCATTAGAAATCCCGGGAAGATCCATATTAATATCAACATTTCGATGCAAGAACATAAATAACTCTACCTAATTCCGACCTCTGTTTATAAATGACGAAGTTCTGAGGTAACAAACATTAAAAAAAAAACGAATTGAGAACCTTCTCCTTTTTTGAAGTCGGTTAAAAAGGAATAGGCTAATGATGATTTTGCAGTTAATCAATAACCAAAAATTACTACACTTTTGGTCTGCAACTTAAGAGCCTATACTACCTCAGCTAAAATTCACTCTTTATCTCGCTCGCACGATATTGCACGCGGACTGAGTGAGAGCGGGACTGAGTGCGGTGCTGGGCGGCAGGCAGCGCCGATAGTTTAGGTAATTGCTTTTTACGGTGAAAATAATAGTAATTTAAAAAAAATAAATAACATAAGACCTGCTTTATAGTTAGTTCAGTAAGTATAAAAAGTTTCATGATCTTATTTGAAGTATTGTAGGATTGCCAACGGTTTATAGTTCAGTTTAGAGGTAACTTTGAGATTTTTTTCTATCGAGAAAATTTTATGGAATCGTGTTTTCGCCAAACATAAGACTTAACATTAATCCTCAACTTTACCATATATTTATTTCAAAATTAATGCTGCAGTATTTTCGACATAACGGAGGATCGTGCTAAGCCATTTGAGGTAGTATAGGCCCTTAAGTTAGAGCCACTTTTTGCCTTTGGAATGAGTCAGTACAGCGCCACTTCACAGTACACATCTACACATACAGTTTGACAACGGTCAAAGGTTCGTTTGTTTTCGGAAAAACTGAACTTTGCCGAATTCAATGTGACTGGTCCAATAAGGAAGTGACGGAATTAGTGCGTCAATCTTAGATAATAATTTTGGTGGGAATATACTTAAATCAATTTCTAATGGTAGATTTTCAAAAAACCCTGATACACGTTATTCTTGATTTTTGGTCTTAAGTATAAACTAGCTGTGCCCCGCGACTTCGTTCGCATGGAAGTCGTAAGATACAGTATATACTAAAATAACAGCCACATTTTAATAAAACTCCCTCATCCCCGGACCAGTCGCGTTGCATCGCCTTCATTACTTCGTTTTCGCTTAGTGTTCTTTCTGACTTTTTTTTTTGCTCGGCTCCTGAGGGTTGTAGCGTGATGTTAAATAGCCAGTAACTCTCCTCGAGAATTGGGCTACCAAATGCAAAAAGAATTTTCAAATCCGACGTTTTGTTCACAATATTATGGGTTTTAATTTTTTGCGCGGAACCCTTATTATAATTCTAAAATAAAAGTAGCCTATGGAAGTAACTACCCGTAACATAAGCTATCTGCAAAAGTCCCGTCAAAATCGGTCCAACCGTTTCGGAGATTAGCCGGAACAAACAGACAGACAAAAATTTTAAAAATTGCTTTTTTATTATAAGTACCGTATATACTTTCTTATACATTTACTAAAAAGTTGTTATTTTTACATTACAACAGACTTTTCAATTTTATTTATTTGTATAGACATACAATTGGGAACAATAAGACATAATCATAGAAATATTTTTTTATTTTTAAAAACTAACTAAGATCCGAATCGAGTAAACAATTACGAACGAAGGCATTTCGCGCGTTTTTTTAAATTATTTTACAAACTTTTTTTTTAATTTGTCTCGCGCGCGGTATACTTTATCAAACAGCCTGTTACTTGTTCAAACAATGTTCGTGATTGAACTCTTTGGTGATTGGAACTTTTACTAACAATATCCACATTCCAAATTCAAATCACTTTTGGTCCCTAGGGATTAAAGAGCTATTTTGGTCCCTGTTTACGAATAATAAACTAACTCTTTTTGAATAGATGTGATGAAAAATATATTTCTACACTGCTTAGGAAGTGGCAGGAAAATATTGAAAAATAAAGATAAACTTTTCAGTTTTTTTGTAAAGTCGAATTTAAGTACTTACACGTGCTGTTCTGTGTGTCTGTGTAAATAATATCAGCAGGTATATTCTGTTAAAATCTCACCGTGATAACTTAAGTCTTCTGCAAACAGGCGTGACACGTGACGCGAATCGCGCGAGATACAAAGGCACCGCTCGTCGCGCTACACGCTATGTCGTGTCGCGTCGCGTATCGCGCCTGTTTGCAGGAGCCATTAGGCGAAATATACTACTACTGAGATTGGGGCGAGCTGTCAATTCAGTTAATGAATGCTAGGGATTGACAGCTTACTTCACATGAATTTACAAGTTTTCACGATGAGATTATTACAATAGACCCGCTGGTATGACTTGAGCCGTATCACCAATACACGACTTAGGTAAAAACCACACGGCTGTACCCATAATATGGTGAATTTATCTATGTATATCAAGAAAACTTACTTGCAGTAGCAATGTGCACCGTGCGCAACAAAAGTAACTCACTTGTTTCCGCCTGTCGAGCGATGCCTTAGTACTGTCATGACCCAATTATTGTTTAACTAGAAATTTTAAAATAAACTTAATATTTAGTCTCTACCTTATCTACTTTGACATTTTTCGTTTTAATTTATTTAAACATAATCTAGTTTTAAAATAATATACCCAAATAATTACTCGTTTAGTAATTGAAAATATTATAATATTATCTTCTTATTAAATGTTTGTTGTAAATTGCTGGCCTGAAACACAGGTTTTCATAAACCTAGATCAGTCAAGTCTGCATTAGAGCTAGAATTAAATTTTCCTTGATTGCAATTAATATAAATCATTATCTTACTTTACACTTGAATAAAAAAAAAAAAATATTTATTTATTGCCATCAGCCTTTCTGTCCTGATACTGCAGAACAAATTCCTCACTTCTCTCCTTCCACTTATGTGCACTGTCCTCTCATGCTTAATAACACTGTAATTTGAAAACATTGTAAAAGCCAATTATTTTTAAAAGAGTAACCGTGGAGTTTTTTGCCGGTTCTTCTCCATAGGAAACAACCAATGGGGAAGGTCGGGCAAAGCTAATTGTAGATGGCGTGATCATAGCTAGGTCCCCACGGCCTACAATAAGTTTGACATTTCGTTCAGTCATGAGTTTACTTTTATATCGCTATTTCGTTATTTTCGGTGATTTCAATATTTTAAATCAAGTAAATGATGGAAAGTGTCAGAATTTAAAACCATAAATATATCCTCAAAGTCACTTTCTTCAAAATGTTTTTACTCTGTTTAATTTATAAAACATCTCTACGAATAGCTTTAAGCCACCATCTTTTAATTTTAGGGTCTCTCGGGAAATGGTGGACTCCAATTCCGGAGTATTTAGTAACACAACAACGCATCATTTTCGCAAAAATAAAATAAAACCACCTCACGCCTTGTATTATTGGCTTGTGTTGGGATCTACCTACGACAGCGCCATTTTGACAGTTGCCTTCCCCATTGAAACCGTGCACCTAGCTTCTGACCTTTCATAAGTGCCCATGTAGGCAGCTTATGTGAAATAAAATATTTTAATTTAATTTGATTTCATATGCCTAAACTGCTTTCTGGGGTGTAGTGTGCTGATACCTTCATCAAGGATGGATCATGGAATGTTCGATTAGAATATTCTGATTATTCGATGAGAGCAAAGATAGATAAGTCACATTTTGTTGTAAGAAAGAACACGTACCACTTTGCATATAAACTGCAAGCTCGTAACGTATGCGTTAGTTCTAAATAGCTGTATCTACTCTACTACCGAGTTTGTTTGTTTCGTTGTCACCCTTACTACGTGCCAACAACATATGGTGACCTAGCCATCCGGCTGGATAGCGTACTTTTGGACCGAAAACTTGTACAAATTGGATCACGCTTACACTGATGGACTCCACATCTAAAGAGGAAGGCAACGCGCTAACGGCTTCGATTGCATCCAACAGCACACCAGTCGCACAACAACTGTTAGCAATAAATTCAGCATTAATATTTATCGCGACATGTTTTGCAATCGCGTTAATAATCCTAGCAGTGTACTTGTATAGGAAGTGCTACATCAATTGGATCCAGCAAGAATTGGACAAGGGGGAGATGCCACGCGGGATGCCGGTGGCCGTCTATGAGAAAGGAGTGGAGTTTTTCCCGCCATCTCTGCCGGAACCTACCGCGCTGTCATTTAATGCTGTTCGGGATGAGACACACTCTGTTGTTGTTTTTCCTTTCTCCATAAAGTAGAGTGTACAGTATGGAAGGAATTGATGTTCACAATACAATCTTTTGCAGCCGATAGACTTACATAAGTGTATGTATTTTACTTACGTATCATTTTAAGTGTAAAAATGTACAAATAATTCATAACCTACTGATTTTGTCTGGTGGAACATCAAACATTATTTTGTTTACCTATTCGGCTGTTTTATCGGTTCCGGCTTTAATTGAATTGTTTTTATAAAAATCTTAGTTTTTTAACCATTTCTATTATATCCCGTTTCCAACCAAGACATCACATTTATTTGAATATCTTGTTAATTTTATGACGATAGTACCTATACAGGGTGTAAGGGACAGCTCTCCGCAGACTGATGGGTGGAATTCAGTATATCATACTAAGATGACCGGCACATGATTTTTTTTCAGGAACGTTATGGGAATCCAATAAACCTGATTTGTTTTATTACCTCACACGCAATGTATCGTTACCGTGGTAAAACGCGCATAGCGAACGGTAGCGCAGCGAGCCTTTGGCCGCCGAGTATTTCAACATCCATTGCTGATTTTTTTTAATTTAGCTGTTTTATTTACATAAATGGAGTGCTGCGTACAGATAATGTAAATTAACATTGAAATAAAGGAATAGTAACTGAAAATATGATTAAAATTGTAATTTAATTTTCCTGAGAATATTTCCGGTGTAATATGATTCAAAATATGCAGCTGAATGCACCCTGTTAGTTTGCGGAGGGCTGTCCCTTACACCCTATGTAATAAACAGTGCATACATTAGTGCCAACAGACTGGAATTTATCCTGCCAGATCTTTTGTTTAATTTTCAGCAATTTTCACCAGTTTAGTAGAACAGCACCCTAATCGCGTAACACACTATCAATCGGAATCTGAATCATTTTGAAGCAAATTGTTAATCCATTGCTTCATAAGTTCGAGAAATTTGTCTGCTCGACACGTAAATAACGCAATGAATGTTGTCGAACTGTCAAAATGAAACCGATTCGATTGATAATGTATTACGCAATTGCCCCGCTGTACCTACGTTGATAATTAATTGCATACGTAATAATGATTGTTCTTTAAATACACAGTAACATAGTTCTTAAGTATTTACTAACACAAATATGGATGTTCTTAGTCTGAAATAAAGTTATTATAATTATTATATATTATATAAATAGGTAATCGAAAACGTCAAGATAGTAACTAAAAAATATAAGTACTTGAGAACCTCCTCTTTTTTCGTCGATTAGAAATGCAATAAGTACTTACATCATTGCAATTTGGTTAAATTAATCTAAATGTCCCCTTTCTCGGTAGTATACTTTTACTACAAGTATTTATTTGCCATCAAAGTCTTGATACAGAAACGACAACGAACTGGCTAGAATTTTGTTTTTACACATACCTAGTACTTATATTACAAAGGGAGGAGGAGGGGCTCGTGGCTAAGTAATAACAGCTGCACGGGTCAATACATCAGGTTAAGGCTCCTGCAAACAGGCGCGACACGCGACGCGACACAAAGGCACCGCGTGTCGCGCGACGAGCGGTGCCTTTGTGTCGCGTCGCGTGTCGCGCCTGTTTGCAGGAGCAATTAAGCTACGCTTGCCGGGGTTGGTCCGTGGATGGGTGAGTGTGTTTTTTCCATTTAATGTATTTGATAATGTTACAATAACTTCCTGTCACTGTTATTTACTTAGCAAGTAGTGGTATACGCATCTGGGTGGGGTAGGTACCACAACTAAAAAGTGGAAAATAAAAACTTATTTATAAAAAAAAAAAACAACCGACTTCCAAAAAAAACACTACAAAGTGAAAAATAACTTTAATTTCGGAAGTAGGTGCCAAAATAAGAAAATACTAAACCAAAGACACCGACTATAGGTTTAGGTTTACAATTCATTAGGTTTTGTATAAATTGGCTGAAATATGATGATATGATGATTGTTGACTGACTCCGTAAGTCGATAAAAGGAAAACAGAATACATATTTAAAACCAGGGTTCTAAAGATTTTAAATACAACCAAAAAGGTATTGATGCATAACATATTTATGTTACAATGTTTCTGAACATATGTAAACTTTTTTTTTATATTAGCAATTTTTGTTTTAATAATAGGCAATTTATTATGACATCGAACGGGAGCGAAGGGCGCTGTCTGTACGGGCTAACATGATAGATCGCAGGTTTGCCCGCTGTACGAGTGACGTCAAAGTTGCATTATTCCGTGCATATTGTACTTCATTCTACGCGTGTAGCCTGTGGTATCACTTTACACAAACAGCGTACAGCGCCCTTCGAGTCCAACACAACAACTCATTTAGGGTGCTGATGGGGTTGCCACGATTTTGTAGTGCTTCAGGGATGTTTGCAGAAGGGTGCGTAGATTGCTTTTATACAGTAATGCGTAAGAGATGCGCATCCCTGGTACGCATGGTGTGGGGCAGCACCAACAGCATCCTAAAAATGATCTCCGGCCGACTGGATTGCGCGATCGTTAACCGGTGCTGCAAAATTTCTGCTGGACTTAAAGCGTGATTCAGCATATCAGTATTAGTATTTAATTTAGGTCGCTAACATAGGTATAAGTCAAATTGTTACTTGAATAAATAATTGAATTATTATTATACAGTACCGCTCCTTCGTATAAACATGACTAACCGTTAAATTTTTAACGGCCCTCTCTATTTTAAACCCGTCACATATGTGAAGTTTCGCCAGTCAATTTAATTTGACCTTGTATTTGAATAGTGCCTTGGATTTAACGTAAATTTACATCTTTTATTTCAAAATCAAAATCAAAATTCCACATAAACCTACATGGGCACTTATGAAACGTCAGAAGCTAGGTGCACGGTTCCAATTGGTCGTTTCCTATGGAGAAGAACCGGCAAGAAACTCCATGGTTACTCTTTTAAAAATAATTGGCTTTTACAATGTTGTTAAATTCCAGTGTAAATAGGTATGGGAGGACAGTGTAGGCCTGTCAACAAGTACCAGGTACTTAACAAAATAAAAAATGGTCTACAAATCTACAGTCTATTAAGCCTACAACGTTCTCACATTCACAAAATATAAAATAATCTATTTAAAAGAGAAATAAATTATCTTACCCCATTATCTTATCTTCTCTTATCTTCTTATTGGTGATGTTCTTCAGAAAGGTCAGGTGCGTAGCAGTGGCGCAGCTACAATTATCATTAGAGGGAAGCCGAAGAAAAAATTGTTCAGTTCTCAGAAACTCGGACAAAAAACTGTATGTTTTTAATCTTATGATGCATTAAACTGGTATTACATATAATTATGTAATGTGACGCAGTTACACACACAGGTGTACCATATTATTTGGCAATAGTAGACATTAAGAAGAGTGGTTGTTCCAAACGGAAGCCGATAGGAATCAGGTTGTATGAAGGCTACGCCCCTGGTGAGACTACGCACCAGGTACGGTTGCGAGTATTAACTCGCAACCGGCTTGCGTGTATGACCAGATATATGAACGTAAACGAGGCAAAAGGAGTATGTAAGGATCGTAGCAGGTGGCGTTCTGTAGTTTCTGCCTACCCCCATGGGAATAAGGAGTGAGTTTATGTATGTGTACAAAATAATAAAATAAAAACTTCTTTAAACCAAGTGACATGATTGCCAGTACGTAACAAATCTGAATTAATATCCTGTTCACAAAAGCCACTAATACATAGTTGAAATTAGAATTGTAGGTATAATATAATGTAAAATAATGAAAAGATTGTGTCAAGGAAGCATGTAAAAAAATAAAATTAGAATAAATATCGTTATTTGGGAGCAGTTAATAGACATTTAAATAATTACGCCGTTAATGAGGTACCAGGAAAGCCACAAGTGCAGAAGGAATTATTGCCAAACTTCCTTGTCTTCAACGTAGTCTTTAATCTTAATTTCTCGTGGTTCATCTTTAATCTTCACTAATCTTCAGTGGTTTTTGATGTGTATTGTTTGGTAGCAGTGATGCAAAAGTTTTTATTTATTTTATATGAAGCTCTTTGTCCTCAGTGTGTGCAGGCCTCAGCTTCCTTCTGCCAGCTGCAGAGCAAGAGAAAAAGTCACAAGAACAGGACATGGGCAGCTGATAATTCTAAATTATTTACTGACAACTAGGTACACGATTTTATACTTTATTATTTAAACCCCCTTATATGTGATATAGATCATTCCTTTATTACTCATTTGATGGTTAATTAAAAGATTAATAGGACATGTTTTCTTAATAAGGGGATAACAATTTAGAATTAAGACTATTTTAGGTATGAGACAAACAGAAATGTGAAACAGGTACCTACTATTAATTAATAGGCTTAAGAAAATATGTGATGATGTAAAAAAGAATGACAGTGGACTGAAAATTTAGCTAGATGAAAATACATTCATTCGCATACTAAAATGACTTTTTTTAAGCGCCCTCGTTTTATCCCAATAGCTAATTCTCAATTCCATATCTCTCTAGAACAGTAGGTAGGTATACGATTCGATATATGTGCTGTCTTAAAAATATATCCCTGAATTTTAAAAAAACAATCTTATAGACAAATATCTAGTACTGTCTGACCTATTAAAGGAAGTATATTTCTATGCAATATGAGAAAATATACACGCAGTTTTAGTACGTGATAAAAACCCAGACTGACTCGAAACGAGCGTATTAACACTTGAATAAAGATCCCAAAAAATATTATACACAACTGACATTTCTCCTCATAACTAAATCTATACCTACTTATGTTATGATGAATATCTATGAGATAATATGGAAATGTACCAATTTAAAAGCACTCACCAATCCTCCCAACACTGGACTGGAAGCCTCATGCAGCGGGTGTTCTTACTTTGGACAGTGATGTAATATCTGTCATTCCTTTGTACCGTTGTACGGGAGGAAGCTACTTCTTGCGCACTGCCGATCCGAATCCATGAAATGACTGTACGAAGCAAATTTTATCTGTACATTTTAATAGAACTCTCTCGTCTCCCGACCCGCCGCGTTGCATCGCCCGCCTGCGCTATTTGTTCACAATTTCATTTGTTTTAATTTTTTGTGCTGAACCAAAATTCTTTTTCTGAAATAAAAGTAGTCTAAGTTACCCCTTACAACATCAGCTATCTGTACGTGAAAGTCCTGTCAAAATCGGTCCAGCTGTTTCGGAGCTTAACCGGAACCAACAGGCAGACAGACAGACAGACAGACAGATAGACAGACTTTTTTTTAAATTATAAGTACTGTATATACTTTCATATGCATTTAGTACCCACCCCCCTGTGTACCCACCACATTTTATGCAAATAAACGATTTTAATTTAGTAAAAAGCTATTATTTTGACATTTCAAACAGACACTTCAATTTTATTTATTTGTATAGATTAATCATCAGTTAAAAATCGCAGCGATCAGTGTTGTTTTTGTTCCCTAAAATCGTTTATCATTAATCGATAGAGCATTCACGACGACATCATAATCGTGATGACTTTTATTTCTTGTTGATACTATAGATATACTTGGTTGATAAGGACTCTTACGATACTTGTCATAAACTAATTACAGATTATATAAGTATCTGCGCCCTAACGGTCGAACCAAATAACCTATTTTCAGTAAAAGACAGATCGCTATTGAAGGTAGACAGTACAATTCTATCTATCCTTATGTCAAGCCGGTAAGATTCCATAATCTCTTTACAGATTATTGGGACGTTAAAACCATAGATAGATAGGTTTTTCTATCTCCAGTATTCCAAAACTGGTGATGGATAGGTTATTGGGTCCGGCCACAAGCAGAACTAATTGTACAAGAGCGGAGCTTATTCGTAATAAAATTAATCTCATATGTGTGGTCAAACGATCGTTGATTAAACGCAAAGCATTTTAATTTCAAGATCTTCGATGGTTTACGGGATGTTCGAAAAAGTTACCGTGGCCCCGGCACAGGCAACTGAAGGAACACGGGTGGGTTTTAGTCAGTTAAAGTCTGACCCGCCCTCCCGCTCCGCCCAGAGCGGGAGAAGTCATTTGATGATTTCTCATCCAAAGAAAAAAAAATGGATCTCCACACATGGGGTTTCTCGGATGGGTCCGATCCTCAATGTATTTGCGGCGTCTCCCCGCAGACCGTGGCCAACCTTACATCTTGCGCTGCATGCCCTGCCACCTACACACCTGAGTTCTGGGTCAAACAGGAAATTTAATTTAATTATATTTGGCATCGACACGCTAAGAAGAAAATCGTGCTAATCGTGCATTATGGACTTTATTGTTGAAAAAGACTGTAGCGGTAAACTTCAAATTTTCAATTCAGAAGCCGGTGAGAATGTCTTTTTGACAGCTAACAGATTTTCTACGCAGCAATGTGGCATGGCTCGACTGGCATATGTTGTGTGCCCATTGCATAAGTTTTTAAAACTTACGAAATCCATATGTAGAGCAGTGGAGGCTGCACACGAGTTAGGGCAGAACGTCAATATTTGTGACTGCCGTGACTGGACACTATTCACACAGTCACACGCAACGTGCACTGGCTGATCTGTGCAACGAATCTTAAAGTGAACGTCCACAGGTCCGCACCGGCCGCACCAACCAAAATCCGTTGTGCCGTGCGTGCGTTGCGGCCGGTGCGGACCAGTGGATGTTCACCTTGAAGGAGAAAGAAGGCGTCTTTAGACGTATTTTACTGATTTACACACAATATGTACAGTAGCGGTCAGAACTCCAACGCCAGCATTACAAAACTGTCGCATCGTTACTCGTCGCACTTGAGACCTTCTTCTATTTAGGCATTTCACACAAACATACACACCCGTATATTGCCCTCTTTCATCACGAACCAAACAGAAAAATCGCGGTATATGGTCATCATGATATCCGTGGTCATCATCATAGCCCAGTCATAGCCAGTCTTTTTCTGATTAAATGCTAATGAGAAAAATACAGCGAATATTTTAAACTAGTCACATAAAAGTTGAGGGTAGATTTGAAACAAAATCAATTTTCTGAATGTAGTTAGAATGGTATGACGTTGTTGGTTGGTGAGCTTAGTTACGAGCGTTTGTGTTATTGATATTAGAGGTGGTGAGTTTGAAGATTTTTATTGAAAATGCAGGCAAATACAAATATTGAAGCCAGGGCGAACATTGCAGCCTTGCATAACAATGGGTATAATATATCTGAAATATCCAATGAAACCGGATTTTGTGTAAGTTATTTTGTTGTTTTTGATTTTATTTGTTCTCATAAGTGACGCTTCAAAATGTGTACCCCTCGGACGTCGGGCCTTTTGATAGTCGGACCATGCGTGTTGACAGTTGTTATTATGGATATCTTTTTTTATAGATAGATACAGTGAGACGTCGGGTGAGGAGATTTGAGGAAGAAGGGAGGCTTAAGAGCCATGAAAGAAATGGTAGTCCGCCACTTATTAATTAGTCTCAGCGACGCTTTATGGTCGGTGAATATGAAAATAATGGTTTCATACCTACAATACGATCTACTGAAGAATTTGATACGTCATTGCGCACTGTTCGCCGTGCACTTCATGCCGAAGGCTTCCATCATCGAACAACAGTGAAAATACCGTTTTTAACGCAAAGGCTTACGAAGGAACGGTTTTTTGCACGGCGTTTTGCACGAGAATATTTAGACTTTGATTGGGAGACTACTGTATTTATTGACCAGAAGACTTTCAAATCGTGTCAAAAAGGAAGACTTAATTTGTGACGCAGAGACAATACACGTTGGTCTGACAGTAATATTATAAATAATACGGAGTCAGGAAGAATTTGTGTGAATATGTAGGGGTGGATTAGTGCTCAAGGGCCGGTTGAGTTAACATTTATACTGACGCGGGCCAACAGCTTCAATTACGTCGAGGTTTTGAGCGACATAATGCTACCTACTGTTCGCAATGTTTATCCAGTGGATGAAATTGGTGAATTTTATTTGGTTCTAGATAATTGCCCGATACGTCGTGCCAGTATTGTTCGTGAGTGGTTTAGTGAACATTCGGATGTTAAAGTTATCATGTGATCAGCGCGATCCCCTGATTTAAACCCTATAGAAAATGTATAGGGTTTTAATGGTACAAAGTTGGGAAGCGCGAGACGAAAGATGTCTCGAAAAGCTAAAGTCCCATTGCATAGAGTTGTGGGATAGTTTACGTGGCACAAATATTTGCAGTAATATTGTGGCCTCCATGCGTCGACGTCTTCCTGACTGCATTGATAATAACGGAGTTCACTAAATATTAATAAAAAAATATAACATTTATTGTTATCAGGAGAATTTTATCAGGAGAATTTAGGGGATACACTGGCCATAATAGTAATAAGTTAGTGATTGTAAGATTGAGGTTTAGTTTCAATCTTCTTTTCCTTGAGAAAATGAATAAATTAAGGTATAACCTCAATAAGCCAAAAACATCCCATTTTAGTAGCAACCAAAAATTATTTACGAACAAATTAGGTATTTTATTTATTTTAAAGTTTGGATTATGTTTATGTTTTAAAGGTTGTTAATAACATCAATAAATGTTCCTATGAAAAATAGTGTTTTTTTTTTTTAAATAATTTGCCTATTATACTTTATTTTTACCCTCTATACCATATTGTCATTGTATTAACAAAACTCAATAAATAATTGAACTCTGACACGAAAACGAAAAAACAAAAAGAGTCGAAAGCGCGCACTGAGGTTCGAACCTTCTCCAACTTCACGCACACACAATAACAGCCACCCACTCTTGCGAACCTACCATCGCTGCTTATAATTTTCACATCGATTTTAGCATTGCTTTTTAATAAGCGCTATGGTCGATAATTTATTAAGAAAAAAACAAGTATATAAGTAGGTAGTTTTAGGTATCTTTATTTGTAGGGTCGGCGGACTAAAGAACATAAGTCAAAAAATTCGATATTATTTTTTATTGGGTCTCTGAGCTTCAAATAATTCAATACGCAAACTGACTAAAGCACATAAGTCGATAACGAATAATTCATGGCGTGTCAAGTGGCGTACTTTATCAACCTTACACTCTTTAAACATTCAATGACGGAACAAAAAACATAACTTGACTTATGTTCAAAGGAACACGATATTGTGCTTAATGATTTGGAGCACCAACTTGACTTATGTGATAAGGTGCGATTTATCAAGAATTTATTATATGCTTAAGTAGGGTACTTCAAGAATATTTATGATGTAAACAAAGTCTGGATGTGGGGTAACTTTAGATGCACAATCAGTCGCATACTGCTTATGCCATAAGAAGTTCGTCGCGAGTGTTCAAGTGTTATTAATAATATTGTGATGGATATCCAAAGAGGAAAGAAATTAGTTGAAATGGCGTTAGCAAGGCAACCGCAGGAAGATGAAGGTACAATATTAAGTTTAACTTTAGAGTCTATGATTTTATTATGTGAATGCATTTTTTGCAATTTGTGTGTACATTGCACATCAATGTTCATCAGTGCACATCAACCTACCCGAAACTGTCAAATATCTGTGATAGATGTTCAATTTTAAAGCAATGCAGTTAGGTTTATTTACGATTGTAATAATTTGATATTTTGGGGTAGGTTGATGCACTGCCTACTGTACCTAATATTGAGAATATGTATCTCATTTTTCATTTTTAGGAACTGAAAATCAAATCAATACTTTAGAGAATGCAAGTATTGTAGACGATCCTGTGCCTTCGACATCATCGGGTCATGTTATTAATGTAATGTCCAGAGCAGAGATCGACTTTTCAAGTGATGATTCTGTGCAAGATCCACATTACCAACTACCAAGAATGACGCCTTCATCAGATAGTGAAGAAAGTGCAGTGCAATATACAGTGTCACCAAAAAAGAGTGTGCGTATTTTGAAAAGGGAGAAGAAAATGAAACGTAACTTAGGGCAAAGATACAAAACTCTGAAAGGAAAAGTTATACCCGACCGAGCAATGAAAGAGCTAACTCCATGCAGAATGAAGTGTATGGATCGCATAGCATTTGCCGATAGACATGCGATATTTACCGAATATTGGCAAATGGGGACGTATAGTAAGAGATCTGCATACATGTCATCTTTGATAGAAATTGAAGATAAATCTACACAGAGAAGACGTGCCACTGACCCTGAGAAACAAAAACATCGTATGAAAACATACAAATATTCCTTTAGTATAAATGGGAAACGTGAACCTGTTTGCCGAGGTTGCTTATTAAAAACTTTAAATGAAAGTGAAAATTTTATTAAAACAGTGGCTTTAAAAAAAAGAACTTCTACAGGTGGAACGCTAACAGATGATTTACGTGGCAAAACTGTACCAAAACATAAAATTTCAGACGAAAAACGGCAAGAAATAAAGTCACACATTTTGTCTTTTCCAGCATATGAAAGCCACTATACTAGAAAGAGTACGTCAAAAAAGTATTTGCCATCTCACTTGACTATGCAGAAAATGTACGAACTATTTTGCGAAAATAGAGAAAATCCACCATCCATCAAAATCTACAGCCAGGAATTTCATAAGTTAGGACTGTCGTTTAAAAAACCTCGTGTCGACACGTGTTACACATGTGACAAATTTCAGATGCAAATACAATTATGTCAAGTAGATCTAGAAAAAAGTAATCTTTTAGCACAACATGAACACCATAAAGCGATTGCTGATGAAGCATATGAAATGAAAAGAACTGATACACAACTGTGCAAAAATGACTACAAATTTCAGGTGTACACTTTTGATTTGCAGCAGTGTTTGCCTACACCTGCATTAAGTTCGTCTGTAGCCTTTTATAAGCGGCAGCTATGGACGTTTAATCTTACTGTCCATGACAACAAAACAGGTCAAGCTGTGTGCTATGTGTGGCACGAAGCCATTGCAGGTCGTGGGGCAAACCAAATAGCTTCCTGTATTTATAAACATTTAGAAAATCACGTTCCTGCTAACACCAAATACGTTACTTTTTATTCAGACACCTGTGGTGGACAGAATAGGAACTCCCATGTTAGTTCTATGTTTACATGGTTTTTGCAAAAATCTCTTGAAATCGAGACTATCGATCACAAATTTATGGTTCCCGGTCACAGCCATCTAGAAGTAGATACTGATCATGGCATTATAGAAAAGAAAAAAAAGAAAACGGAATTACAGATATTTCACCCGCATGACTGGATACAATTAATTCGATCTAGCAGCAAAAAGTTTAAGGTTATAGAAATGAAAAATAAAGATTTTTATGAATTTTCTACTCTCTTGAAAAGTGCTTTGGTTTCAAGAAATAAAGACACTGATGGTCGCCAGTTTAAGTGGTTGGAAAAAAGGTGGCTGCGTTATGAAAAAGAATTTGGGGTTATTTCTTATAAGGATACATTATGTATAAATTCGCCATTTTTCATTTTTAATTTCAAAAGAAGAGGATCAAGCATTCCAGATAATATTCCCATTATATCTATACAACCATTGCCAATATCCAAAGAAAAAAAGAAAGACCTAATGGATCTTTTACCGTTAATACCAGATATCTTTCATGAATTTTATGTAAATTTACCTACATTAGATAATTTACGTAACACCGATCCTGATATTTTAGAAGAGGAAGAAGAAGCTATCGATGTATAATCTAATGGGCTTGATATCATTTGTAATTATGTTTTTTTTATTAGTTGTTATATACTAACAAAATTATTTCACTAAGTAAACCTTTACACATAAGTCATACTAATATTATGTTCCGAATAACTTAAGTCACTTAAATAAGAAATTATGATATTTGCACTAAATTACTCTTTGGAACAAACAATCTATGTTTATAAACTATCCTTTTTTACTTTAATCTAATTAAAACACATATTTTTGTATTTTTAAAACGTTTTTTATTGTTCCTGAAAAGTTTGACTTTTTGACTTATGTGCTTTAGTTTGCCGACCCTAGATTTAGTGTTGACCACACATGCATCTGACCAACCAACAACGCGCTTTTGTAGTTATACTGTGTGCGCGTTACTGCCTGTATAACATCACTCACACAGAGATAGGCGCAGACCTAATGTGCAGGCCAAAATAATCATTCCGGTGGCAGTCCACTTAAGACAGTTGTTTGTATAAACTGGTGGGCCTAGCACATCGCGGAGTAAACAACATTGGAAATACTAATTTTAAATCCATGGGTGATACCTACTAGAACTCATTGTTTACGTCGCGCGTTCGTGCTAAGGCCTCTTGATAACTTTATGCGTGTGCAGCAATAAGCATGTGACAATCATAAACATAAAAAAAAAAAAAAAAAATTGTTTAATATCAGACAACAATGAACCATTGTGATAGTAACAAAAACAAAAAATACTCAAAAACTATGTCAGTAGGTTGTTAAATATAACTAAGTAGGTATTACATGTATGTTAATACATCAAGCCGCACCTCTCACATGCAGCCTGATGAACTGGTTGAACACCGACGCGTCTAACCTATCCGCTATCATTTTCAGGATGCCGTTGCTACTCCCCCGCACAGCTTTCATGACCGACGCCGTTTTCTTTCGCATAATTGCGTAGAAATCGTCTACATGCGCGTCAGCAAACATGCCTGAAGCACTACAAAAACGAGGGAGGCGCAACAGTGCCCTGAAAATGTTATTGTACTGAACTCTGAGAGCACTGTAGGCACTTTGCGTGTACTTGACCCATAAACCGCTCGTGTAGAAACATAAACAACAACACAAACAAACACACAACACAAACACATACTACACACACATACACACACACATACATATTGAAACATAGATTCACAATTTTAATTGAATTAAATTACCTAATTATCTCCATTAACTTGCATAATAAACGTATAAGAGTTTGTCGAGACTTGCAGTGTTTATCAAGAGCCATATCTGTCGCTTGAGGCTTACTTCTTGCTGTCACTTCTACGACGTTTTTCGAACTTGTGTTATCTTTTTATCTTACTAGTAGGTACTAATTTGACGTACCATATAAGCATAATCACGTTTTTGAAACGTTCCTTAAACGCGACTTTTCTATACGAATTATCCAGGAACGTTACATGGCATAGGTAAGCACTTTTTAAACTAGTACCGTGTACCGGATATTTTATAAATAATACTGTAATCTCTTGTCAGTTTCTATAACTTTACATTAATCACGATAGTTAAGTATGCTTTTTTACAAAATAAACGCTTATTTTTATTTTCGGTGGTTAGAGTCCATTTTAAGTCACTTTAGCTACATTTTAATTTCCGAGATAATACCAACATAATTTAGAAGCTAACAGTCGTAAAATAATAAAATAAAAACGCATATAAAAAAGGAAAAAATAATAGGGTATCAAAAATTCGTCCGCATCGCTGTCGACAGGAATACTGCTCATAAGGCTGGCGCATGGCCATGTTGTGTGGCAATGCTGATTCATTATCCAAAAAACAGGTGAGCACTCTGGTCACGTGAAGATTCGACCAAAAGCGTGGCGATATCTCGAAAAATTAAGTGGGCACTCGGACCCCATGGCCCTAGTGTTTCAACCCCAAATGACTCGAACATAATAAGTCCCAATTAGATTGGAGTATTTGCGCCGTTTGAGGTTTTCCGCACCTGTGTAGGTACATTTACTTTCCTTGACATCCATGTAACTTTGAATTTTGATTCTCGTTCTGTTCTACATTAGATTACGGTGTAGTCTATTATTATAATAAATATGTTGGCATTAGATAACTACGAAAATCCTTTCTTTGAACATCGGTTTACTTAGCAAACTGTAATATATCATAAGATCACATAAGCGTGACATAACGCCCGTAAAGATGACTACACCGTTTTTGTAATGTTGTTTAAAAATATGATAAGGTAAATTTTTAGACAGATAAGAATTATGCTTACACAACGTAGGATGTGCTGGCAACATTGTTACCTGAGACTCGGTTTTTATCAACCAGAAGATGACCACTGTTACACATTAGCCTATCAAAGAGATGTAACAGGCCGAGTGCCTAAATAAGTCATTCGTACCGTCCGTAATATTATCAAAAGCAAAGAAAAGTAAGTAAATAAAAGGTAGAAGGCTTCTATACTGTATATAGCTATGAAAACTTCTCTTCATACTACGTACAATTTTAAGCCAATATCAGCCAGTAATTCATCTGGATCTACGACAAATATCATAACTGCCATACCAAAGTAGCACGTCATTAAACGTGACACCTAAAGACAGTACAAATAAGGTAATAATAGCTCCTTACTTACGAACACATAACGCAAGTCATCGTCACTTGTAATTACTAAAACTTGTTAGTGACGTGGCTTGTTAGTCTGCTCGAAATATGTGGTAACAGTATCTGCATATCTAACACATTACATAACACGATGGCGGAAGAACTGTGTAGGGGTCGTTGCTGAAAAAGAGCGTTATAAAAATATAGATATAGCTCAGATGTCAGTAATGGCAAGACCTCGTAGGCGCCACGTAGACGCTGCTATGCCACTGCTGCTACGACGCGTGGACGCTGCTACGCCACCGCCGCTACAGTCTACACCGCGTAGATGCACTACGCCGCCGCTGCTACGCCAATGTTGCTACGACACGTGGACGCTGCTACGCCACCGCCGCTACAGTCTACACCGCGTAGATGCACTACGCCGCCGCTGCTACGCCATAATTAGACTGAGCACGTTACCTCTGATGCCATATCTATATAGCTTAGTTAATAATACTTTATGGTCCACACAGTCAAATGCCCTGCTCATATCCATATACATTGCCATTACTGGTTTTCTATTATCCATGTTGTCATGTATTTTTTCAAGAAAATTGTAGATTGCCATATTAATAGTTTTTGTCTTCCTGAAACCCATTTGTTCGTTACAAAAAATGTTATACCACTAAATATGGGTGATATAAGAGGAGCCACTGCTTTAACTACTCTTGTGTCAATATCGTCATATTTTTATATATTATTCTTTCTCTTCTTTCGTGGTCCGACACGCACTTGGCCGGTTTTTTGTTATAACTGTTATTTTGACATTACAAACAAACACTTCAATTTTATTTATTTCTATAGATATGCAATAATTACTATTTCTTAAGTGGTACTGACTGAACTCATCCATACTAATATTATAAATGCGAAAGTAGGGTACGCGCAAAACTTTATGAGCCCTCTGAACTTTGGCCCGAGTAGGTACGAACCCGCTCATGGTACAATGAGTAAACTCAAACATTATTGTAAGATGTGAAACATCTTTTATAGTACCTATATGCCTACCTACAGCATTGATTTGTTCATCACAAAAGTAACTAGCGGTTGTCAACCATTGTTTAAAAAAGTCATATAATTTACGGTTTACTATACGTTGCAGCCACTCGCGTGTAACTTCCGAAAGCTCATAAAGTTTTACGCGTAGTGTAAGGACGAAAATACACCATGCCAGTAGCTTGTACAAAACTATGCATGTAGCTTGCATGCCAAGGTCACATTCACCAATCAGAACCATGGCATGCAAGCTACTTGCATAGTTTTTGTTATTAGCATACACAAGGAGCAGTGAAGAGAGCAGTGGTGACCCAGTGGTATCGGCCCCGACTTGCGGGTCGTGAGTTCGAACCTGGGTTCGAACTCACGTCAAACACACAAAGTAAAGCGCCTGCCTGGGCAGGCGCTTTACTTTGTGTAAATAATTTCATCACCACTGCTCTCAAAACGGTGAAGGAAAACATCGTGAGGAAACCGGCATGTCCTAGAACCAAACATTTGAAGACATGTGACATCTACCAACCTGCCCTGGGCCCACGTAGTGGAATACGGTCCACTCCCTCAGAGAAGGCTTGTGTCCCAACAGTGGGAACATTATAGGCTGATTATGCAAGTTATGTATGTATACACAGGACCCTGTAGCCCAACCCCTAAGATTTTACTTACTTTTATGCTTTTTCGCCCATGAGCTGTAGTCGTGATTCATGCATTTGTCATAGAACCAAAGACTATAAATACATATGATAGAAAATCTAGCTATCACATTTCATTTATCTAATGACTTAAACCCGACCTAGTAAGATCATTATTACAATTACATCATTTAAATGTCACTTAAATGATTTATTTTTAAATACAACTATAAAATATTTACATAATATTTATGCTAACATTCTTAAAATAATAATATGTATGTACATGTATATAAGAGTGTAATAATGTATTTATTTATAATTCTTAATTACTACATAGGTACAAGATAACACTAATATACATATATATATTATGTACAAGTGCCTGTAATATGATGTTGAGATAAATAAAGATTTATGATTATTATTATTATAAGTATACAATAAAAAATAAAAAGGGGGAAGAGCTCATTGGGCATCAAAAAATTCGTCCGCATCGCTGTCAATGGGAAAAGTGCCCAAAAGGCTAGCAGCATTGCCACGGTGAATGGCAATGCTGATTCTTTGGGCTAAAAATAGGCCAGCCCTCTGGTCCCGTAAAGAGTCGACCAACCGCTTAGCGATGTCCCGAAATACTCGATGAGCACTCGGGCCCCACGGCCCTAGTGTTTCAACCCCAAACGGCTCAAACATATAGCTCCCAATAAGGTTGTTATATATAAGAGAAAATAGAATCATAGGGCAACAAAAAATTCGTCCGCATCGCTATCAACAGGAAAAGTGCCCAAAAGGCTGGCAGCATTGCCACGTTGTATGGCGATGCTGATTCTTTGGCCAAAGAATAGGCCAGCCCTTTGGTCACGTGAAGAGTCGACCAACCGCTTGGCGATGTCTCGAAAAACCAAGTGGGCACTCGGACCCCGTGGCCCTAGTGTTTCAACCCCAAACGGCTCGAACATATAACTCCCGAAAAAACGTAAACGCTCTTAACCTTCTTTTAGTTATGTTTTCACTTCAAATCTTGCTCTATTTTATTTATTTTATATATTTTAATATGTGTTATATGTAATTGTCCCTTTTATTTTTATAATTTTAGTTACTGTAATTGGTTGTAACACAACCGTTGTAATTACCTAAATAAATAAATAAAATAAAAAAATGAGTATTGTTAATTTAGTAAAATATTGTTCCTAAATATTGTTCCCAAAAAGATTGGAATATTTTCTCCGTTTGGTCTTATTCGCACCTGCAGCAGCCAGCCCAGCACAGCCCGCCGTGCTATTGACCGTGGGTACGGTCAATTTTAACTCCGAAACTACTGAGCCTAAAATGTTGAAAAAAATACAGAAATAGTTCTATACTTATACATATTACAGGAGGACATATTAGAAGTCTATGGTCTTAAAATAACCTGCTGAATCTCTCAATATAGTACTTACAAACTAACATTACATTAACACGTAAGATACATAATATACTAAAATAACAGCCAGATTTTAATAAAACTCCCTCGTCCCCCGAGTCGTCGCGTCGCATCGCCCGCCCGCGCTATTACTTCGTTTTCGCTTAGTGTTCTTTCTAACTTTTTTTCTTTTTGCTCGGCTCCTAAGGGTCGTAGCGTGATGTTAAATAGCCTATAACTAGCCTCGAGAATTGGACTACTAAATGCAAAAAGAATTTTTGAAATCCGACTTTTTGTTCACAATTTCATGGGTTTTATTTTTTTTGCGCGGGACCTTAATTATTTTACTAAAATAAAAGTAGCCTAAGAAACTCTCCGTAACATCAGCTATCTGCCAGTGAAAGTCCTGTCAAAATCCGTCCAGCCGTTTCAGAGATTAGCCGGAACAAACAGAGAGACAGACAAAAGTTTTAAAAATTTCTTTCTATATAAATACCGTATATATTTACTTTCTTATGCATTTAGTACATAGTTGTTATTTTCATATTACAAACAGACACTTCAATTTTATTTATTTGTATAGATGCGGAGCCTTCGTCTATAAGGTTTAGGTTAAGGTTAACAAATTCATTGATCATAAAAAATACTAAGTTATAGCAAGACAAATTACCTGATTTTTTCTACTAATAATGATAACAGGCTGCGGCAAAATGCGTCACTTGGGTGCATTAGTATTGAAACTTCCAATCCCTACAAGCATGTACCTACGGACCACTGAATGATTTTACAAATGAACAAAATTATCAATCTTTCTTAGGTCTTCCTTCCAAACTATCATATTACATAAGTTATAATTAAATGAAACGCAGTCTTTATCACAAATAAATATTTTGACCTTGACTTTATCTGTCTGTACATAAGTGTAATGAAACTCAAGGCTTTCATTTCACAGATTAATACTTAAGCTTGATTTTCGCATGCATATTATTACGAATTACCATAAATGTTACAATTTACAAACGCCCTTGCACTCTTAGCACTCAGGTATGAGGGTACAATGACATACTAGTTAGAAAATATTTTATCAAACATGCATAAACACATTAACTGAACATAATTATATACTTACTTGAATTGGTATCGTATCATCCCACTAGCATAAAATAATCACCCAACCCTTTCGGGAAACAAGGCGTGATGTTATGATGTTATGTGATATTTAATTGTAGGTACGTTCGGCGCACACTGAGCAATAAACCGCGCTGCAACCATGCTAACTGGCCTAAACAAAAGTTTGAGATATTCTCAAATATACATACATATACACACATACATAAACTCACGCCTTCTTCCCATGGGGGTAGGCAGAAACTACAGAACGCGACCTGCTACAATCCTTACATACCCCTTTTGCCTCGTTTACATTCATACATCTGCGGGGCAATTGCGTAACACACACACAGTAGGGATCGGTTTCATTTTGACAGTTCAACAACATTTATTGCGTTATTTACGTTGTTGAGCAGACACATTTTTCGAACATATGAAGCAATGGATTAGCAATTTGCTTCAAAATCATTCAGATTGTAATTGATAGTGTGTTCCGCAATTAGGGTGCTGGTCATACACGCACGCCGGTTGCGAGTACTACGCACCTGACCTTTCTGACCTGACCACGCCGGTTGCGAGTACTACGCACCTGACCTTTCTGACCTGACCACGCCGGTTGCGAGTACTACGCACCTGACCTTTCTGACCTGACCACGCCAGTTGCGAGTACTACGCACCTGACCTTTCTGACCTGACCACGCCGGTTGCGAGTACTACGCACCTGACCTGTCTGACCTGACCACGCCGGTTGCGAGTACTACGCACCTGACCTTTCTGACCTGACCACGCCGGTTGCGAGTACTACGCACCTGACCTTTCTGACCTGACCACGCCGGTTGCGAGTACTACGCACCTGACCTTTCTGACCTGACCACGCCGGTTGCGAGTACTACGCACCTGACCTTTCTGACCTAACCACGCCGGTTGCGAGTACTACGCACCTGACCTGCCTGACCTGACCACGCCAGTTGCGAGTACTACGCACCTGACCTTTCTGGCCTGACCACGCCGGTTGCGAGTACTACGCACCTGACCTTTCTGACCTGACCACGCCGGTTGCGAGTACTACGCACCTGACCTGTCTGACCTGACCACGCCGGTTGCGAGTACTACGCACCTGACCTGTCTGACCTGACCACGCCGGTTGCGAGTACTACGCACCTGACCTTTCTGACCTGACCACGCCGGTTGCGAGTACTACGCACCTGACCTTTCTGACCTGACCACGCCGGTTGCGAGTACTACGCACCTGACCTTTCTGACCTGACCACGCCGGTTGCGAGTACTACGCACCTGACCCTTCTGACCTGACCACGCCGGTTGCGAGTACTACGCACCTGACCTGTCTGACCTGACCACGCCGGTTGCGAGTACTACGCATCTGACCTTTCTGATGTGACCACGCCGGTTGCGAGTACTACGCACCTGACCTTTCTGACCTGACCACGCCGGTTGCGAGTACTACGCACCTGACCTTTCTGACCTGACCACGCCGGTTGCGAGTACTACGCACCTGACCTTTCTGACCTGACCACGCCGGTTGCGAGTACTACGCACCTGACCTGTCTGACCTGACCACGCCGGTTGCGAGTACTACGCACCTGACCTTTCTGACCTGACCACGCCGGTTGCGAGTACTACGCACCTGACCTTTCTGACCTGACCACGCCGGTTGCGAGTACTACGCACCTGACCTTTCTGACCTGACCACGCCGGTTGCGAGTACTACGCACCTGACCTTTCTGACCTGACCACGCCGGTTGCGAGTACTACGCACCTGACCTGTCTGACCTGACCACGCCAGTTGCGAGTACTACGCGCCTGACCTTTCTGACCTGACCACGCCGGTTGCGAGTACTACGCACCTGACCTGTCTGACCTGACCACGCCAGTTGCGAGTACTACGCACCTGACCTTTCTGACCTGACCACGCCGGTTGCGAGTACTACGCACCTGACCTTTCTGACCTGACCACGCCGGTTGCGAGTACTACGCACCTGACCTTTCTGACCTGACCACGCCGGTTGCGAGTACTACGCACCTGACCTTTCTGACCTGACCACGCCGGTTGCGAGTACTACGCACCTGACCTTTCTGACCTGACCACGCCGGTTGCGAGTACTACGCACCTGACCTTTCTGACCTGACCACGCCGGTTGCGAGTACTACGCACCTGACCTGTCTGACCTGACCACGCCGGTTGCGAGTACTACGCCTCTGACCGTCTTTCTCAAATATACCTAAATTGAAAAATTCCAATGGAGATGCTTAGAGGAAAATGACGTGCTGACCCGATCCCAAATAAATTGGGATATAGGTAGTATAATAATAAGATGATTCGAAAGCAGGAAAGAAGAATATGACCAAAGCGAATGACATATGACAAAAGCGAATATTCTAATAATACATACGACTGAGCTCAACTTAGCTGCAAACTTATGTACGTATCCGCAGACAGCCATTTATAGCGACCTCAAGGTTAAGTGGGAAGATACAGCCCTCCCGCGGCTCTTTATCTCAAGTCAGATTGTAAGTACAGCCATTAAATATCGCTCGGACTCTCAAAATTAATCAGTTTCACAACATATCTGAGTGTGTCATGTGTAGTAGGCAGTAACATTTTATGGTCAGTTCGGAATTTTTAAAAGTGAGTAGATAGGTACTATAAGAGGTGAGTTAACTCCTGAAAAATAACTTGGACAAAAGTGTGATTTTAGATTATATCTTTAGCATACCGGAAAGTTCCAGTTTATTCCGGTTTTTTTCAGACGGAACTATCTCACGTTAACAATAATTTCAGTAGTCTTTGGTGTAACGGGAACAGTCCCGAAGGAAGGCTTACAGTGCTTCCAAATTCCGGTTCATTCCAGTGTTGGTCCAGACGGAACTATTTACCTAATTAAAGATAGTAGTTTCAGTATGTATTGAAACGCACCTTACATGTTTCTCCACTGTTATATTTTTTTTAAGGAAAGTGTTAATGTTAATGTAAATCATTACTTTGTCACATTGAACCAAAAGTGATCAGAAATTAGTAATAATTGTACCAATTTTATTTGAAATGGTGTCATGAGTTCGCGATCTTAATATTATTATCAGGACTGCTAGATTCTGAAACAGGCTCACGGCGTAAAGGCCTTGCCGGACGAACTCAACTCAATTCAATTAATCTTTATTGCAATCCATAATGTACACGTAACTATTATTAATAATTATAGATACGTTTATGGATCCTGTGGGTATGTGAACTCAATGCTGTAAGGACCAATTTATTGAGATCCTCAATGGCAACGTCATGGCATCACGATAACTCAGGGAATTAAAATATATGGAAATATAAGAAGCCGTCCACGATAACGTTTTATAGACGTGGATAATTTATAGACGTGGACGTGAACATCCACGATAATATCGTCACGTTAGAAATCATAACGGCGCACAATCCAGATGAATGAGCCCAGACCATTTTAATGAAACAATGGACATTATCCTGACGTCATACCGATTAAATTATTAACAGGAGTGATTATATCTATACAAATAAATAAAACTGAAGTGTCTGTTTGTAATGTCAAAATAACAACATTTTACTAAATGCATGAAAGTATAAATGGTACTTAGAACAAAAAAGCATTTTTTAACATTTTTGTCTGTCTGTCTGTTTGTTCCGGCTAATCCCCGAAACGGCTAGACCAATTTTACTGGCAGATAGCTGATGTTACGGCGGGTAACTTAAGCTACTATTATTTTACAAAAATAATAAGGGTTCCGCGCAAAAAAATTAAAACCCATGAAATTATGAACAAAAAGTCAGATTTGAAGATTCTTTCTGCATTTGGTAGCCCAATTCTCGAGGATAGTTATAGGCTATTTAACATCACGCTTATGACCCTTAGGAGCCAAGCAAAAAGAAAAAGTCAGAAAGAACACTAAGCGAAAACGAGGTAATAGCGCGGGCGGGCGATTCAACGCGACGATTGGAGACGGGTCGGGGGACGAGAGAGTTTTATTAAAATGTGGCTGTTATTTTAGTATATTGTGTATCTTACGACATCAACGCGAACGAAGTCGCGGGGCACAGCTAGTTAGTTAATAATATCGACCATCGTCCATCGTCGACTTTGTCTCTGTCACCTCTGACCTAGACTAGAAACAAGAACAAACCTATCATAAATAAAAAAAAAATAATATCTATATCCAATCTAGGTTTACGCATTCAAAAGAGCGCTCACTCTTTTTAACATGGCTAAGATGTTAGGTTGCTTCAACATACGTTAATCTTTGTTTTTAAATATATTTTGTTGGTGATAACCTTATATTGTTCACAGCGCCCAAGTTCAAGCGAAACGGTTTGCGAACTCTTATCTACTGTACCGATGTTGACGATACTAACCGAAATAAAACGGACGAGAGACAGTCGAAAGTAATCAGTCTTATGTTCTGTGCAGCATGAACCGCACAGCGCGCGCGGTTCTACTTAAAACTTGTCGATAAGTGAGTACACGTTCGTGATTCTTTTTTCTAAACAAAGTTATTAAAATATGGATGAAATTAATTGCCGAATGAAAATAAAAAAATAAAAACAAAAATAGAATTTTGCGCGGGAAAACTGTGTTACCATGACAGCTAATTTTGAAATTAGTAAACCGTGAAGTTTTTTTTTTTATAATCAGACTTTTTAAATAAGTCCAATGTTTAAATGGGTTGTGCTGTGAACTGAGACGTAGAGTCGTCATCTAAAGATGCATACCACCTTAAGGTTTATAATTGCATGCACACATCTATGTCACAAGGTCGATGATATAAGTGATTTGATTATGTATAGAGCATAAATTTGTTTTATTTTCTTAAAAAAATCTTCTGTTCCATACTAAACTACCTACTCTTATACCTACTGTTCTAAACTGTAAGGGACAGCTGTTTTTTTTCGCAATTTCATAGATGGTCCCTATAGTAAAAGTTATTCAGTTCGATGATCCTAAAGCACCTCTTAAAGTTTGTAAAGTTAATTTTGAAACACCATAAATAGAAAACCTTTTTTGTAAAAAAAAAAAACGATAAAATATGAACTGCCATAAACGGACATTAATCAAGCGAGGTGAAACTTATTACAAAAAATGCAAAAATAGGAAGAAATAATCAAATAGAAATTCAAAACATTCATTTATTTATATATTCATTTATTTATATTTTATTAATTTATACATTTTTATATTTGTATATTTATATTTTTATATTTTTATATTTGTATATATATTTTAATTTATATATTATTCATTAATTTATACATTCATTCATTTATTTATATATTATTCATTTATTTATTTATGGAAATTTTTATTTTTATTTTATCAACTATTTATCGTTTTTATAACTAGTATAGCCTCGATCAGCAGCTATGACAGCACGTAGTCTATCTCGCATAGATGCGACAAGACGCGCGCATAAATCAGTCCCTAAGATCTAAGAGCTTCAGGATTTCTTGGGTTCTGACATGAGCAAGGCTTTTGATCTCGTTAATCACAATACACTTTTAGATAAATGTGAGCGCTACAGCATGAGAGGTCCTGCGTTAGAATAGCTGAAAAGTTACCTCAGCAATAGATAACAGTGTGTTTAAAGATTTAAAGTATCTCGTATTAATGATAAACTTGTTGCAATGATATACAAATCTTTCACAATGCGTCTGGAGTACCCTAAGCAAGCATCCTTGGGCCTCTTCTCTTCCTTTTTAACCGACTTCAAAAAAAGAAGGAGGTTCTCAATTCATCGGAATCTTTTTTCTTTATAAGTTTGTTCCCCGGTTACTCGAAGACGGCAGGACCGATTTGTAAAATTCTTTTTTTTTTCTGTTGTAAAAGATATACTTTCCAAGTGATTCCATTGTCATCAGGTCAGGATCTGATGATGGGATCCTGGAGAAATCGAGGGAACTCTTCAATTATTATAGGCACACCTATAGCGATTTGGGTGTTTTTTATAAGAACTTGTTCATTTGCTTTTGGAAAGCACCATTTGGTGAAGTGGAACTGATGATGAAGACCACATGTGGTCATTGGAACTACTCAATTATAAGTATTTCACGGGTTGCGATTCGATTATTTTAAAATAATCGATAAGCAATATAAGCTTGTCACAATGCATATGGTGAAGTGGAGCTGATGGTGAAGTTCCAGGAAAACTCCTCACCAATTAACGTCCCTGCATCGGGAAAAGCAATATTTTGTAAAAAGTGATGAGCAGTTTTCATTAGGCTATTGTAACTTAGATAAATTACAAACCGATCCACTAAAAAGTGAAAAATAAAAAATCAATCTTTGCAAAAAAAAAACAACTGACTTCCAAAAAAACACTGCAAAGTGAAAAATAACGTTAATTTCGGAAGTCGATGGCAAAAACCTAAAATACAGATCCAAAGACACCGACTTCCGAAATTAAAGTTATTTTTCACTTTGTCGTATTAATAATACCGGGAAATAACAAAACATTACATCAACAAGAAATCAATCAAACTATCAACGATATAATAAATTGGCTAAATGAAAACAACTTCATTCAATTTGCAAACTATAAACAAAATGCCCCAAAAATGAATTTAAACCGTAATAACAAAATAATAACCAAAGAAAATAGTATAATTTTTTTAAGTCTAATACCAGATGAAAATTGTAATTGGGGAATACATAATGAAAATCTTTGTAAAAAATAATACAGATCTGTTTTTTTTTTAGATTGTTTTTAGTATTTTTTTTTTTTGCGTATACACACACTAAGAGAACTACCCAAAACAGCGAACGAAGAAGCTGCACTCAACGCCAAAAACGGCTATGTAGCGTCTGTATTGAGGTAGGCGTACTACATACATAACATCACGCCTTGTTTCCCCGAAGTGTTGGGCAGAGGTGTACCTTTAGTACACCCATACGGCGGCGGCTACGGTACGGCTTACTCATATGCGGTAACTCGTTGCTTATCCAAAGAGCTTTCACAACACAAAAAATATGCTTGAGAGCAATAACTGGGACGCCTCCATTATGAGAGCTGTAAACCAAGTTTCAAAAAGTTAAAGGTAACACTAGCTTTTATTTACATTTTAGAAATAGCTATATTTGTTAGAAAAAATCACACTTCTGCTCCACAGTAGCCGAAAACAATAGATTTAAAAAAAAAACCCACCAAGTAAAAAAACAATTTTGTAACAGCACTCAACACTAAAGAAACAGCTACCTTATTTATGTCCATAAAAAATTACAACCATATATATCTACTTAAATTAAATAGTAGTTCCATTTTAATTTTACAAAAAAAATCTAAAAACATGGCTTCTTCAAAACAATTTTTATTGATAAATGTCATTCTAACAAATGCAATTATGTCAATATGTCAACTTTTAAATTATGAAATCATCAAAAAATCATTATTACTCTTTTTGGCGATCCGTACCAAAATGGTAAAAAGGAACCCTTATGGTGCGACTCTGTTTGTCTGTCACAGCTGGATATCTCAAGAACTACTATTGCTATCAACTTGAAATTTGGAACAGCTTTAGATGACGTTTGCCCAAATATTTTGCAAGTAAGAACGAAATTTTTTTTTTTTTTGCAAAAGGTTCTGAAAGGGGTCTTAAAAATTCGAAGTGGGGCTACTAGGGCACGTGGGGTATCATATCAAAGAGCGCTGTTTGCACATTCTCAAACATTTATTTTTCTTTTTTTATTGATTTTAGATTTTACTACACACAGAGTGCATAGCTATTCACACACTGGTAGGTTACGACACGACACAATTGGGCACGCCACAATTGCGGCGATAAGTCCCCTCTTTGAGGAGTGGCTGGAGAGGCGCCACGGCGTCCTCACCTTCCGCCTGACGCAGGTCCTCACCGGACACGGGTGCTTCGGGAGGAACCTGTTCCGGATAAGGCGGGAGGAAACGCCCGGGTGTCACCACTGTGTGGATCGCCCGGAGGACACGGTGGAGCATACGGTGGAGGTCTGCCCGGCTTGGGCGGAGCACCGCCGTGTCCTCGCTGAAGCGATCGGCGGCGGCGATCTCTCGCGTCCGGCCCTGGTCCAGGCCATGGTATGGAGCGAGAGTGCATGGGAAGCCATTACCTCCTTCTGCGAAGCAGTAATGCTCGTGAAGGAGGAGGCGGGACGCGTGAGGGAGAGGCAAGCTTTGCACCCTCACGCCCCTAGTCGCCGCAGGAGACGCCCTGGGCGTCGGGAATTGGCAGCCGATTCCCGGCCACCGTAGGCGCGGGCTTGCGGACGGCGAGCAATGGGTAGCTCGCCGTCCGGTAAGGACCAAGCCCGAGTCGACGGCGCGTCGTGTTCCACGCGCGCCTCAAAGAGATGTCAGCACTATTGACGGGGTCCGCTAGGGCCGATGCCAGCTAGGGTTGCGGGATGTTCGAAAGAGTTACCGTGGCCCCGGCACAGGCAACAGAAGGAACACGGGTGGGTTTTAGTCAGTAAAAGTCTGACACGCCCTCCCGCTCCACCCAGAGCGGGAGAAGTCATTTGATGATTTCCCATCCACAAAAAAAAGGTTACAACACTAGGGAACGCGGGACAGTTTCTAAACGTGTTCACTGTTCGACAGCAACCGACAAACTCTGCTTAATTCCGGTGACCAGTCGACGAACGTTATGTTGTAGAATCTGTCGAACGCCGCTTGGTAGCGCTGGCATCCCGATTAGTCAAACGACGACTAACGTATTTCCGACATACTTAATATAATTATTATATACAACAACTAACTTCGGCCCAAGACTTCGTCCACACGCACAATATAAATTCTATGGCACTCGGCAATACTGTAGTTTCCCAATAGTGAAAGAATTTTCGGAATCGGATCAATAGTTTTGACGATTATCCCCTACATACGAACTCACAAATGTTATCTCTTTATAAAGTATATAGTACAGATGTACTTTGATTTATATGAATAATTAATTAGTTCACTATCTTCATCAACAACTAATACGAGAATGCAGCCGATTTGAAGAAACTGGGTCAGTAGGCCTAATAGGAATGATAATGTCAGACGTATTCAGTCTCAACAAATAAATAACATTGAAGCGTCTGCTTGCAATGTCAAAATAACAGCTTTTTCTAAACGCATATGAAAGTACGAGTATATAAGTTGTATCTATTCATACACGAAATCTCTTAAGGGGTCGTTGTACTCATCAATATGAACAACTTTTAGCATGGGACCAACCCTGAAATCGCGAAATAAAAATCTGCTGGTCTACATTTTGACGAGTTATGCGAACATAAATGTACGGAACAGATGATTTTTTTCGCGATTTCAGGTTTGGTCCCATAGTAAAAGTTGTTCATATTGATGAGTACAATGACCCCTTAAGAGATTTCGTGTATGAATAGATACACCTTATATACGGTACTTATGACGAAAAAGCATTTTTTTTTAATTGTTGTCTGTCTGTCTGTTTGTTCCGACTAATCTCCGAAACTTCTAGACCGATTTTGACGAGACTTTCAGTGGCAGATAGCTGATGTTATAAAGAGTACTCAGGGAGCACTTTTATTTTAGAAAAATAATTAGGGCTCCGCGCAAAAATATTAAAACCCATGAAATTGTGAACAAAATCCGATTCAATTATGGAAGTATTGACATCCACGCGGGCGAAGCCGCGGACAACAGCTAGTTCATAATACAAGATGACCTTACCGCAATGTGCGGCTTTGATTAACTCATCAAGAGTGTTTAATCAACAATAATAAGCTACTATAACAATATATTATTAGGAGCCAGCTAGACAAATCAAGATAAAATCGAAAGCATACAATAAAAAGGAATTACACTACGCTAGTTAAAATAGTATTCGATTTTTGAAAGTCAGAAAATATCGGTAAAACGGACGCGAAATGTGTAACTTTTAGATTACTAAAATAAAAAAAGACACTCAGAAAGTAGATTTTTGGTAACTTACTGTGATTGTAAGCAATCCAAAAAATACACATTTGCTCAGTCAGTGTATTAAACTTTGAAGATGTTTAATATAACATAACATAACACCACGCTTGTTTCCCCGAAAGGTTAGGCAGAGGTGTACCTATCAACCGGGCACAAATCCAAACTCCGGGCTGCTACTGAGAAGTTCCAGATAGAAAAACCCAAATAGAATATTTAAAATATTTTTTCAAATTGAAGTTTAATTTTTTTTAAGCTCAGTCTGTGCATGTTGCTTTATAATTTAATTATGTAGATGTCACTTAATTATTAAGTCATTATTACTAATAAAGCTTATTAATAATTAATAAATTACGCACTACTTATCTAGTTAACTATGATGAAACACTTAATTGGTAGTTACGCACAAAAATATTTACATTAAGCCCAGCTGAGCGTATTTACAGGATTTGTTATTAACAATATAGTTAAAACTAGTGTAATGTACTTTGAAGAAAAAACCGGCTAAGTCCGTGTTGGACCACGCACAATGAAGGGTTCCGTAGTTAGGATGAGTTTATCTCAAGAACAAACTTAACATTGTAGTTGAAAAAAAATTCTCTAATACAATTCAACTGCCAATGTAAGTTGGTCGACTATTACTCGTTAACTTGTAAAGCCTACTTAGGTGTGATAGTTGTCCTTTTAACTTCGTTGTATATACTACTACCGTGATTTTTTTCACATATCCTAAACTAACCGTTTAGCTGGCAGGCGGTGGGACACTGGGCTCTAACAAAAATTAGCACTTTAAAGGTAAATTAGTGACTAACTTAACTGTGGGAAAAATGTTTGTTGTTTTTGGGGAATGGCATCTCGCAATTCAACCTATAGGAGGTTTTCGACTGCTTAACCGGGCTTTCCTGTCGATGCCTCAATAAATTAAGGCATCCAGCCAGGCTTAAAAATAAAACTACAAACTAAGCGACTGCACGCTAAGGGCACCCCCTGTGGGGTACGGACCTCGGCTTAGGGCGTCGCTGGGAGAAGACAGCAATGGGACATGCTGGATCGGATTAAAGGGGGGCAAATTTAAAATTACGGGCTCAGCTGCGCGGGCTGGCTCGAGCAAGGGTCGGGGTGGGTGTGCGAAAAATACGAACATCTGTACAAATGTAAGCGAGGCACGTGTCGATGGTAGCGTGTCTACTAGTAATAAGTTTACATATACAGTTTATAAAGCAGGAAATAAAAGTTAAATTAAAAATTTAAAAACCCCTGACACAAACAAAATCCTTTAAAAGTAATAAAATAAAATGTATAGTACATATTACCTCAATGCTTTAAAGTTGAAAAACGGATCCCTTAATCGAAAAATTGTTTTCACGAACCCGCAATATTTTTGAAAGACTTATCCAACAACATCCCACACCATAGGGTAGACGAGAAAAAAAAACATCCCCACTTTACGTGTACAAGAGGTACCCTAAAAAATGTTTTTTTTTTTCATGATTTTATTTTACCACTTTGTTGGCGTGATTAATAGATAAACATATCCATGCCAAATTATAGCTTTACTAAGAGTCTCTGAGCTGAGCTGCGGACGGACGGACAGAAAGACGGACATGGCGAAACTATAAGGGTTCCTTGTTGACTACGGAACCCTAAAAATTTAACAAAACAGGTTATGGAAATATTTACGAAAACCACACACAATATGAAAAAGCGCACAGATTCTCGTTTCTTGAATTAGGCTGATGTGACTGCCGTAAAAGGCACTCAAACTTTTTGATCCATCGATACGCGAACCTGAAAATAAAATTAAAAATCTGTAAGTAATTCCCACACTCACAAAAGAATGTTCAGTTGTATAAATAAAACAAATAAAATCCTGATTAAACGCCAATTGAAATGTGATAAAACCATGTTTGAAACAATAGTGTATTAACCGTTAAGTGAACTTGATTACCTAATTAAATAACCTTTCACGTCCTTACTGATAATTTACGATAACATTCTGTTTACCTGCTTTGACACTTTATCAAAAGTGATGCAACTTAAAAACATGAAGTTGCAATATTGGTAACCTTAAGGGGGAAGCGCTAAGCTAGCCCGCGAAATTCAATTTTTTTTGCGATTTCTGCAATTTGTAGCGGAGAGTCTGGATGTATGTTGATTAGAATATAATTCGCGGCCGTAACACATATGTATTTACATAATTATTAATTAAAATCAGTAATAGTTACTATAATCCTCAAATATCAAGGTTTCATGAAATAGTCATTCAACAGGATTACTCGTTCATAGAGAGTTGTATTGATGACTTTAATGATTATAATTCTGTAAATACACAATTTGTTACGGTCGCGAACATATCTTAATCATACAGAAACCAATTTCTAATGTTGCCATGATATCTGACGTGAAAATCTCACCCTGTTAGGTACAGAGTGAGTTTTTCAGATCGGAGTTCCAGGCCGAAATTATCTTTCTAAAATACTTGCTTAGCCTAATATAGCTATTGGGCTAAAGTACTATGGTAATACAAAAGCTGACAGCACCAGTATGATGTTCATTGCCCTATGAATATACAAAAAGGCTCTAAAATTATGTAACTACGCAACGGTTCGGACGTAGACGACACTACCGTTCTGCACGTAGGTACTAAACACTTTTATAGACTACGTAAAATGGAGCTGTGAAGATCATTTGAGGGCTCATAAAATAAGGAACATCTTAAGATATTATAAGTACCTAGTCTATCACATTTTTATCACTGTTAGAAAGAACCAAAAATAGATAATTTCAGTTCCTTTATTTTTATTTTACCACTCTAGACCTTTGTTCAAAGAAAACCATTAACATTCGCTCGTCGCTCTTCACAGTATAATTTTTAAGTAATTTATATTTGAGTAAGTATTTCAGAACTCGCCAGAATGTTTTCTTCTCAACCGTTTGTCAATATTTACGTTGTCAATTGAGTTCACTGATATCAGCTCTATTACTTTAATAACATTGAGTTCATTGACTGTTACGTACCTGTTTGAGCAAAAACAATGCATCTGATGATCAATATAATACACTTCTGGACACATCTATTGGCCCACCTTAGAGTTTAGGTTTCGATGGCCCCTACCGAAATATGATTGCTAGATTGAACAAAAACTGTTGATGCAGTTTTAAACCTGATACATTTTACCATCTTTTTCGATCGTATTGTTTTAAATTTGAATTCAGAATACCATACGACATGGAGCTACGCCTAACAAGTCGGATATGCGCCTTGTTAAAGGCAATTGATTTTTGAATAAAAAACATGTTTTATCAAATAAACGTTTAATTTAATAACGCGTGTTGCCTCCATGGGCATCTACCACAGCTCTCATACGATTAGGCATAGAGTTTATCAACCGCTCTATGAAATTTTGAGGAATCATCTCCCATTCCTCTTCTATGGCAGTTTTCAACTCCTGCATCGTCTGGGCAACTGGCTGACGAGCCCTAACACGTCTTTTTAGCTCGTCCCACATGTGCTCAATGGGGTTCATGTCTGGGCTTCTGGCTGGCCAGTCCATAACTGTGATGTTCACATCCCGAAGATATTCCCTGACGATGCCGGCCGCATGGGCTCTTGCATTATCATGCGTAAAAAGGAAATTTGGGCCCACATAGTCCGCGTATGGTATCACGTGAGGTTCTAAGCACTCACGAATGTACCTTTCAGCATTTAATGTTGGCAGCCGTGGTCCTGTAACAACCTCAAGTTGAGTTTTGCCGCTCGCGGATATACCGCCCCAGACAGTCCATGAGCCACCGCCATAAGCAACCCTCTCTTCAAAGCAGCATTGTGCGAAACGCTCTCCCTTACGTCGGTAGACCTTCTTCCTTCCATCATTGCCATGTAACACAATTTTAGACTCATCAGAAAAGAGTACACGGCTCCAATCTTGCTGTGTCCAATTTAAATGACTGCGTGCGAAATGAAGGCGCGCTGTTCGGTGGGCTCGCGTTAGTTTGGGCCCATTAGCTGGCTTGTGTGGTACCATATCGCGTTCTTTTAACCTTCTCCGAACAGTTCGAGCGCTCACAGATACTCCGTGGAAGTCGCGAAGTTGGTTTTGTATCTCAATGGAGGTAAGGTGACGATTTCTCAAGCTGGTCGTCACGATGAATCGATCCTGCCTTTCAGTTGTGACCCGAGATCGTGGCCTTCCTTGGCGACGAACAAAGCCGCCAGTCTCTAGGTACCTCCGATAAACATTTCGGACCGCAGATCGACTTAAATTAAGTTGAGCACTCACGTTTCTTTGGCTGTGTCCGGCCTGAATAAGTGCCACAGCTTGGGCGGCGACTTCAGGTGAAGTATCCATAGATTATTGATAGAACCTCACCTTAATGTTAAGAATAAGTAATGTTTGTTGCAAAACCAAAGATATCAATCACTTTTTCAAGAATTAAATCCAAGTAAACCAATAAAACCAAGTTTTCTTAGTATTCGATTGTTTGATATCAACAAACAGGCTCCAAATTGTCTTTTGTTTCTTTAAATTCTGTGTTCGAAATTCAAAAAAAGACTATTGAATGAAATTGTGAATGTGCCAGGTTCAAAACTGCATAAAAACTTTTTGCTCGACCTAATATAAAATTTTAGCTAGGACCAAACGAAACTGAAAATACAAGGTGGGCCAATAGATGTGTCCAGAAGTGTATAAGTCTGAAATCGCCAACCCGTCTTGAGCAAGCGTGGTGATCAGTGCTCGTGCCTTCTCTGTATGAGAAGAGGCCTTTGCCCTTCAGTGGGAAAATAATAGGCTGGTATTAGTAATAACATAACATAACATAACATAACATAACATAACATAACATAACATAACATAACATAACATAACATAACATAACATAACATAACATAACATAACATAACATAACATAACATAACATAACATAACATAACCATAGTATAAAGAGAGGAAGTACGTTATCTTCATACAAACGCACCGCGCGCGGCTTGTATGTTTGCGCCAAAGTATCTATGCGTCGCCGCACGCACACTTAAACAAATCTCGGCCCGTTTCGCAGCGCGCCAGTCGGGGCTAACATCGCACGAGGTTCGCGCGTTACGGCTTTTCGGCACCGCTAAATGAATGAAAAATGTGTGATAATCGCAGGAGAACGTATTGCTGTGTGTTTGGGTGTCTTAATAATTCATCGATTCCAGAATTGTCTCTGTTCAAATTACCTATTGAACAGAAAAGGTAAGAAAGTCACTTTTTCTAGCATATCATTTTTACTTGATGATGAGATACCTACTTACTTATTTTTTGTTGTATTAGTTTTCTATCAGACAGAGGAAGTAGGTAGGCCTACTTTCCCACTAGAATGTACTAGGTACTTTTGATCTGTCAATTATTGATCAATTGCCGCTATTGCTTTGTTTATCCAGTCATGCCTATTTCTCAGTACCTATTGTAGGTATAGTAACTAAGTACCTACTTACGATTATAAAATCGTACTTAAAAAATAAGTTATTGACTAATTGTGAATCAGATAAATAGAGCAAAGTTCGAATCACCTACCGTTTACTCGTGCTCATCACCGCCCCGCGCCGCCCGTCTGCTGGCCTGTCGCTCTTTCTTTCATCGTGAAAGGTTTCATCATCGTTTAGGTACCCAGACAATACAAGTAAAAAATACAACTTCCCGACCCTTGCCAATTTATTGGCACTGAATTAAAATTTAACTAAGGGCTGATTTTTCAAACATCAGATAACTTTTATCTGGGGAATAAGTTGGACATTTTGACAGCTTGTGTATAGAAAATATGTCAAACCGCCATATTTATTCCTCAGATAAAAGTTATCTGACGATTGAAAAATCAGCCCTTAAAGTGACAACCCTGAGACAGTAGGCAATTATATCGCGGATTGTACCGGAGATAGCCTACTTCCTCTCTTTATACTATGACATAACATAACACAACATAACATAACATAATCAGCCTGTAATGTCCCCACTGCTGGGACACAGGTCTCCTCTCTTCGAGAGAGAATGGGCTGTAATCTACCACGCGGGCCTAGTAATCCTCTGATAAATTAATTCGTTCCCCAGCAACTGCCATAGTACCCTTTAGATCCCCTTGTAAGCGAATAATCCGTTTGTGTCCACTATAAATAATTAGTACATTACAGATATCCAGATATCGTATCGCGGACAAAGCATATGCATATTCATATTAATTAATGCCTTCATTACTCGTTTGGCTTCTGATTTTAATTCATCGTAATATTTAATTAATATTATTTTTAACTGTTACATAAGCTAATTACAACGCCTTTGATTTTGTTATTGATACATTTGTTTAATTACCCTTTTTAAAACATCACTTGGCGTCCAAACGTCATCGGTACATGATGCAATGTGCTTTAAGTATTACGTTTCGCATGTACAGTATCCATATTATGTTTATTACTCGATCTGGTTACTTGTCTACCTGATGGTCAATGGCCTTTCTTGGTCATAATTTGGATATTACAAAAGAAAGTTTCACAATAGTAAACGTTTAAAAAAAAAGTTTAAAATTATAGACCCAATCAGTCTCTAAAAAAAACAACGAGTTTTATATTGTATTTTGTAATTGTATATCTGTAGCAGCTCAAAACAAGGGCCAGGCTGTCAGCTGTCATTAATAATTTGCACATTCATTATGGATAAAAAATCTGTTAAGTTTGCAGAATTCCTTCGTAATCTAGTCTTCTTTGATCTATAATATAAAGGCATGTATGGTGCTAGGATGTAACGGATATTAATTCTAATTCTGTTAATCGCACTTGCCAACAAAATTAACGTTAAAAAAATATCTAACTATGTATGTACTTACTTATAATTAAATCGTAATGATCATTGGTCTAGTGGCCGCTAGCGCTACTGCTAAGCATGAAGTCCTGAGTTCGATTTCCGGGTCGGGGAAAAGTGATATGGGTTTTTCCATCTGGAATTTCTCAGTAGCAGCCCGAAGTCTGGATTTGTGCCCGGTTGGTGGCAATAGGCTCGCCCCCTATTACATGGGACTTGAACATAACTGGCGAAATGTGGGTGTACTTTATATAGGTAAAGGTACACCTCTACCTAACCCTTCGGGGAAAACAGGCGTGATATTATGTGTGTATGCAAATCGTAATGCAACAATATACGATTTTTCATTTTCCTCGAATGACAAACAAAGTCTGCACAAGACGAATACGAATTGATACAATCTATGGTTCTCTGTCGTAACTTATTATCAGTGTAGAAAAATACTATAATATAAAACATATTGTGTACCAGTTATGAGACAAACATATACGTTTTGATAAGATTCTTTAATCATTAAAGCTAATGGAATATTTCGCGAAATAATTATCGAGAACGCATGGACTTTAATCAAAACAAGATACCGGAAAACATTGCTCTAATCCTTTTTAGGCTTGACAACTATTTAAAGATAACACGCTTCTGTTTAGAGCTGATCTTGTACTTAGGGCTTTTATGACGACGGAGCATTTTGTACTTAGGGCTTTTAGGACGACGGAGCATTTTGTACTTAGGGCTTTTAGGACGACGGAGCATTTTGTACTTAGGGCTTTTAGGACGACGGAGCATTTTGTACTTAGGGCTTTTAGGACGACGGAGCATTTTGTACTTAGGGCTTTTAGGACGATGGCGCATTTTGTACTTAGGGCTTTTAGGACGATGGCGCATTTCGGGTGTACGACGTTCGCTACTAGGCGTGCTACACACGTTTGTTCGGCTCGACACGGGCGGGAAAATATACATTCGATTTTGCCGCCCAGCTGTGCCGAATCTTGCCGACCCGAATGAGTATGTGTCACCCCTTTGAAACCAAAGGGCAAGCTTAAAAGTTAAAATAAAAACGATTATCACTACCCAAATGCCAAAAAAATTGTACCTAACTACAAGACAAAGAAGAAACTTCTACATCACCTCCTTGTTCACAACTCGTTGATAACGTAGATACTACGGACCTCCCCCCTACCCTCCCCTTCCTTTCTTTTTTTTAGGCATGGAATTTTTTCAGAGCAAAAAATTTTTACAGCCCTTTGGACATTTTATAGGAAAGTCAAATGGATGCTACTGAAAGGAATGTAAAGGCTTTCATCAAAGACATAAAGGTCGCACCACCCACTTTACCGTGTGACCAGCATATCATAACAAAACGAAACATTATCACCTTCAAATTTCTAGGTCTCGAGTAGACTGAAGGCCGTTAACCATGGCAGCAGAAAGAACATATGAGTATGACATAGTACCCGACGTGGAGGTAATTCTGATGCCTGGAAACGACTAGATTTTGTGTGAAACAGCTTTTAAAATAAGTACACAAAACACGCTTTTAGCTATAAATGATTGTATCACCGCTTCGAGTTTTTGTCAAACCACTCAGTGTTTTTCGTGATTGTTAATCAGTTTTTTAAGGGTTTTAAGGACCAAAATATTATTCAAGCTTTTTTTTTATCGTCTAGCGTCCAAAACACTCAAAGCAGCTAAAAAGGTATTAGCGAAGACTACGTTCAATTTTCATTACTTAAGATGGTTCAATTTTCATTAAGTAAGATGGTTCATGGAATATTCTAGTTGGTATTTTCCGTGGGTGTTGGTAAACATGGGCAAACATTGGTCCACACGGGTTCAGATCCATCGGAAACATATTATAATTGAAGTATTGGTGATTTTCGTAGATGAACCTGTACTACCTATAATCTTAATATTCATTGGTAATTTCTTTCAGGTTCTAGAGGCAGAGATGGCGATGAACGGCTCAATGGACAAGAGCGGCGTGAAAGTTGACAAAACAGCTGCGTCCCTCGATGACGCCATGTTGTTATCGGGTGAGTGACGTCCACATCGTATTATTGTTTTAACTAACATGAGAAAAGGTTACAAATAATAAGGAAAGAGATTTTACTAGGTATATAATTCGAACTGAAATCTTGCGAGCGTGGTTTCATTCTGTTGGCTAGATTTTTTTCTCAAATTATGGGAAAAAGTCCGATTTAAATAGGGATTTTATTTTTGGTATAACAATGACAGACATTTATTTCTATATCTTACTAAAAATGATATTTAAAAATCAACTACAGAAAAAATATATTGCTTGTTTTCATATCAAGATAAAGCAAGCTCTTGCAGGATTCAATATCGAAGTAGGTACCTACTAGCACAAGGTTATGATCAGTGAAATATTAATTGCTATCTTAACGACTCTCAATCGTTTCAGTTAAGACAAAGACCGGTCAGACGATGTTCAAAGTTCATTCATTTACAGTTCATATTAATCTAAGTTTATTGCAACAAGCTCATTCCTATAATAGAAGATGGCTTATAAGTAAAACTTGCAAGATTTAAAAGCTCGTGCAATTGATTGTTTTGATTAATTTTATCATTTTGCACCGTTTTTAATTAACTGTAAGATCCGTTCTCACACTCAATTGAATATGACGAAGAAGAATCACAAATTCAATTTTGGTCCTCTACTTTGTTGACTGTATGTATATTCGACTGTCCTATATTGAGACATCATAACATATCGAGACCCCTCCGTGCCTTGGAAAGCACGTTAAGCCGTTGGTCCCGGCTGTCATTCATAGATCTTTGGCAGTCGTTACGGGTAGTCAGAAGCCCAAAAATTTGATAACCAGCCCTACCAGGGGGTATCGTGTTACCCAGTAACTGGGTCATTGAGGTCGGTTAGGCAGTCGCTCCATATAAAATACTGATATTCAGCTGCATTCGGCTAGACTAGAAGCCATCCCCAACGTAGTTGGGTAAAGGCAGGTAGATTAATTGTCCTATATTGAGACATCGTGGTTTTTTCAAAGATAAGTGTTTGAAATCTGCAGGAAACAGACCTATCTAAATCGTCCATTTTATTGATAGGACAAACCCGAATATTTGTTATTTCTAGGAACTAAACTTAGAAAGAGAAAGAAAGAAAATACGTTTATTTGCGGTAAACATGACGCAAAGAACACAAACACAAAAAAGAACAAGTTGTGGGAAGATATGCGTCACATCCACGCAAAACGGTCATCGCTCAGCACAATGCTGCGACCCCTACTTAGTCTAAGTATAGATAACCACCCGTGACCCACTAACATAATAAAGACAAAGCAATAATTAATGAACATAAATTAATCAACTATTATCTGGAACAATCATAGTTCTGTACAGCTATTAGTATAATATGCAGAGATCATTCTGAAAGATTCCACATGACTCACGGCTCGAAAGACCATCCAGTGAGTCAGATCAAGTATGCTGAGGCTCTTCAGAATCCAGCACGCTAATTGCGTAACATACTATCAATCACAATCTGAATGGTTTTGAAGCCAATTACTAATCCATTGCTTCATATGTTCGAAAAATGTGTCTGCTCAACAACGTTAATAACGCAATGAATGTTGTTGAACTGTCAAAATGAAACCGATTGCTACTGTAAGTGTGTTACGCAATTGCCCCGTTGAATGAATAGATATTACGTACTACACTTCATACATCCTTTCCTTTCCTATCCTAATTATAGCGAAAGTTTGTTTGTTTGTTTGTTTGTAAGGGCTGGCGCTCACCGGCGGCACGGCACGGCAAAGGATTTTTATGCGACGAATAGAAATATAGTTTAATAGTATGACAATAAAATTGAAATTTCAAGGGCAACGATGCCGCGGTATCCTTAGGGAAGCCGCGACGTCCTTAGGCATCATCATTGAAATTTAATTTTTACTGTCACACATAGGTATAGGTTATATTTCTATTCGTCGCATAAAAATCCCGAGCCGTACCGTGCCTCCAGTGAGCACAGGCCCTTCACGTCTTATCTACTCAACCGATCATCATGAAATTTAGCATACTCGTTGTCAGGGGACAGATGAGGACAAGGGTATCTTTCATCCAGAAAAAGACAGTACTGTTCCCGAGGGATAGAAAACGCGAGTGAAGCCGCGGGCAAAAGCTAGTTGTAAAATAAGTTCTGACGAACCTCGTTTTTTTTATTGGTTCGCCATTGATCAATAACCTATACTCGTATATGTAAAATAAACAGGTAATTGCACCGTTATCAGATGTTTGAGTGCAGTCTGTCAATTATTAGCTCTAGGCATGTGTTTACTTTTGAATGAAGAAAGATTATGCAACAAGTCCCGGAATTAACGCACAACCTCTTAAGGGGTCATTGTACTCATAATTATGAACAACTTTTACTATGGGACCAAACCTGAAATCGCGAAAAAAAAGTCAGGTGACTTTTCCTTCCTGAATCTCTTTTTTCGCGATTTCAGACTTAATCCCATAGTAAAAGTTGTTCATAATGATGAGTACACACCCATTAAGAGGTTGTGCGTTAATTCCGGGACTTGTTGTAGAGACACGTGAGTAAAAAGATCAAGGAACAAGTCTAACGACAATAAATCAGAATTAAATATAATATAAATAACGAAAACGAAGAGATAACTAATGTAAGAAGCAATCTATACAAATAAATATAACTGAAGTGTCTGTTTGTAATGACAAAATAACAACTTTTTACCAAATGCATAAGAACGTATATACGGTACTAATAACAAAAAAGGAATTTTTTAAATTTTCGTCTGTCTGTCTGTTTGTTCCGGCTAACCTCCGAAACAGCTGTATCGATTTTGATGGGACTTTCACTGGCAGATAGCTGATGTTACGGGGAGTAACTTAGGCTATTAGAAAAATACTTAGGGTTCCAGCGCAAATAAATTAAAACCCATGAAACTATGTAACATCACACTACGACCCATTAGCAGCCGAGCAAAAAGAAAAGTCAGAAAGAACACTAAGCGAAAAAGAAGTAAGAGCGCGGGTGGGCGATGTAGCGCGACGGGTCGGGGGACGAGGGAGTTTTATTAAACAGATGTGGCTGTTATTTTAGTATATTGTGTATCTTAAGACTTCCACGCGAACGAAGTCGCGGGGCACATCTAGTAAAATAATAAAAGCGAAATGTCTTATGAAACTCAAATTCTCTATCGCGTCACGTTCAGATACATGCTTAAATTATCATGTTATTATCATGTAATTGCGATTAAAATAAAGATTATTTGCACTCTCCACTGTCTTCACGTGTTGCCGCCAAATATGTATTACGTAGTAGGAGTATTATCATAGTTGTTTTGTCGAGCAAATATTTGAGAAAAGCAACGTAATAAACCATTTTAAACTATAGAAAATATTGTCTTATGTCGACAAAACCCCGTAATTAGGGAAACCCCATCAGGTGATGTTCGTCACAATGATAACAGATTGTTTGTACTAGGTACGTACAGCATTATTGTTTGTTACTTTAATTAGATAACGATGCTGTTTTCTTCTAGAATAGAACAAATAATTTAATCCTTAGAGTGAAATATGAGAGGTTGTAAAAACAACCTCTCATATTTTTATTTTTATTAGGTGTAAGTATTAAGTACTCAGTGGAAAACTTTGAACTGTTTTGAGTTATAACTGTTCCACTGACTTCAAAACAGACTTTCTTTCCTCAATCCTTACCAGCACCCTAATTGCGTAACACACTATCAATCACAATCTGAATGATTTTGAAGCATATTGCTAATCCATTGCTTCATATGTTTAAAAAACTTGTTTGCTCAGCAACGTAAATAACGCAATGAATGTTCTTGAACTGTCAAAATGAAACACATTGCTACTGTAAGTGTGTTACGTAATTACCCCAAACGACTGACACATTGCAATTAAATGAGTTTCCAAAATACTAAAGTCAATAAATGTTATTAAGCTTTGTAATAAAGAGATCATCAAACCTGTACAGAGATCGACTAGAAAAACTCTTTTTTGTATTTTTGTCCGCGACTTTTTGTATTTATTGCCTTTAGGTTAATTATTGATTTAATAGTGATTCCAAGTTATACCTTTCTCTTTCTAGGTTCATGTTCATGGCCAAATGAAAGCCATTGCTACTATAAGTGTGTTACGCAGTTACCCCGCAGCTAAACTTTTAGCTAAAAGGATTAAACCGAAAGTTATCAACTTTCGAAGTTCAGCTCTCCGAGTCTTATTTCTTTCCTTCCTGAAATTTGATGCCACATCAAAAGATGGCATGTCTCCTATCTTGCGCCATATTTTTCTCTTTGAAGGCACACTAGGGCAAGTTTCTGGCTGGCTATATTCTTACCACGGCTTATACAGCATATTTTTCTTGTCACCATCATCTTGGGTTCACTTTCACTAGCTCTCATCGTTACTGATTACATTAAATAAAATGATTTTATCCATTGTCCCAGGTTTCGGCATTTACAACATCTGTCACATGCTGATGTCCGGGATCATCCTACTAGGCATGATCATGCAGAGCGTAGCCCTCGGGTACATCCTGCCAGCTGCACAGTGTGACCTGGAGCTGACACTGCAGCAACGAGGATGGCTTTCTGCTATACCATTTTTAGGTGAGGACAAAATATGATGCGTTCATGGTTAACTTAACATGCACTATTTCTAATGTTGACTAGGGAGAGTTGGCCCACAGTACAAATATTAAAACTATTGGCCTTATCTATCCGGACCAAATATTATTTCTAATACGGAACTTTGCTTGCTTACAAAGAACAACACGACTGCATGGCAATCTTCATTTCCGTAAAATGTAGACTTACCTTTACAATCCTACAAGCTTCTGTAATCTATTCAAAATGAATTATGTGGGTCTAACACGAACGCGCAGAGTAAACTTTACGCGAATTCTAATGATTTTAAAATTGAAAATCCTTTTCACTCATAATTGACATAATAATCACTGTAATTTGAAAACATTGTCATCATCATCATCAAAAGCCAATTATTTGTAAAAGAGTAACCGTGGAGTTTCTTGCCGGTTCTTCTCCATAGGAAACGACCAATCGGAACCGTGCACTTAGCTTCTGACGTTTCATAAGTGCCCATGTAGGCGTGAAATAAAATATTTTGAATTCGTTTTTTTTTACTTTATTAAAATGACACCGCGCGCGCAGTGGCGCCCTCATCGTTTGTTTGGTTACTGGCCACTATTTTTTGTTTTAAGGATTATAATAAAACTACCATTTGTAATAATAATAACGTATAGTCTTATGGAGCATAACATTACATGCTTATTTTCTGCATTTTCATTCTAAAATAAAAGAAATAACCAAACAAACGATGAGGGCGCCACTGCGCGCGCGGTGTCATCTTAATATATGGGTCTCACTGTACTTGTCTCAAAAATTTGAACCAAAATACTATAGAATAATTATTTTTCTTTTATGATTCAAATCAAAAACATATGATAATACTTCCTTAAAATGTCCCTCCTGTTTAACACGGAAGAATGCGTTAATAAAACGTCTCTTTATTATATTTCCAGCTATAATCCTGACGTCATTCTTGTGGGGCTGGCTGGCGGACACACAGGGCAGGAGACCAGTCATGTTGTTCTCCATGTTGATCTCCGCCATCTTCTCAGCATTCGCCAGCTTCGCGCCTGACGTCATCTCCTTCGGCGTGCTGGTCTTTATGTCCGCCATATTGTAAGTTTATTGATTTCGTCTCATAAAAGGCGTTATTTTTAACTTTACCGTAGGACTTCAGTTTTGTTTAATTTTGTTGGCCCAAAACTTCGCCACTTCCACGGCGTAGGACTAAAAACACGGCCTACTTTCTTAATTTCATACGAAATCCAGCCCACTACTAAGTAGGCTCCCAGGCTCCTATGGCTCTCAGTCTCAAATGGAAATAGAGTAAATTAGCGCAATTTGAGCTTTGTTGTTATTAGCAATCTTAGTGAACGCTACGACTCTCTCGCGTTTACCAGCTATAAGGGGCCCAATTCTGTAAAAATAACCAACTTGTCAATAGTGTGTCGGTAGTGTATCAGTAGTGTCTGTAGTAACACTACTGACAAGTTGGTTATTTTACAGAATTGGGCCCCTGCTGTGATGGTACCTAATTATTTGCCAGGAATCACTCACATATTATTATACAACATGTCCCGGAATTAACGCACAACCTATTAAGGGGTCATGTACTCATCATTATGAACAACTTTTACAATGGGACCAAACCTGAAATCGCGAAAAAAATCTGCTGTTCCCTGTTTCTTTTATATTTATGTAGCTGTTTATATCAAAATGTAACGAAACAGCTGACTTTTATTTCGCGATTTCATATTTGATCCCATAGTAAAAGTTGTTCATAAGACGTTGTGCGTTAAATCCGGGGCATGTTATAGAATCCAGATGTTCAATGTTTCTATTACATTTTCAGCATGTCGGGCTCATCAGCCGTAGTGTACACGTACCTGGGAGAGTTCAACAACCTCCGACACAGAGACAAAATGGTGGCTTTTGGGTCTTCTTTCGTCGGGATCGGCACTGTCATCTTGCCATGTAGGTTTACTAATATTATTTAATTATCTGTGTTAACCTATTGTTTAGTGTGTTTTGCATAATTAGGTATGGAGATTTGCATTCAATAGTAATAGAGCCAAACCGCAGCATTTGTAGGTCGGTAGATTGCGGCACAATTCCACTAACAGAGGAATATCGGCTGTCGGAAAGTTGTAGTAATAGATGAATATACTGAACCTTACCCGCATAAGTCTCGATCCCGTAAGGATATGGAGATAAAAAGTAGCAAACATCCATCCCTCCATCCATCCATCTAACCTTACCAAATTTCACGTCTATAAAATTAGTAGGATTCGAACTTGACATGGCGCTCTTACATTATGATTTCCAAATCAGAACAATTATAATTATCAGCAAAACACTTCAACGCCGACCAAAGTTCCTCTCCTGCAATAAACTCACTTCTACCACCATTCTTCAATCAATTTCAGGTGTCTCCTGGCTCATTCTACCTCTCGAATTCGCATATCCGATACCATTCCTGGGTATCGAGTACCGTCCCTGGCGCCTCCTGGTGATAGCCTGTGCGTTACCCTTCGCTTTAGGCGCCGTACTCCTGATGTTTGCGCCGGAGAGCCCCAAGTTTCTGTTCGCTACTGGCCAGTATGATACTGCTTTGAATGTTGTCAAGAGGATTTACGCCAGAAATACCAAAATGGCTGAGGATACATTTCCTGTAAGTATTTGTGGAATAATTTTAAGCGTCATGTTCCTTTCTGTCTCTTTACTAGTATTCTTTAACTTATTAGAAACGTCATTGATTATAAATAGGATATATTAATTGAACACCGTGCGGTTCTTGAGTATCAGTACCTGCGAAAAATAGAATTTAATATTGTGTTAGTTGCATGGCTTTCAATTTGTTGAACCGTCAAAGCACAATTTACTCCAGATTCTTTTTTCTTCTTTTTTTTGGTTCATTAAAAATTGTTTAATAATTTAAACTTTGAATTCAATTCCACGCCCCACGTATTTCTGTTTCACCATTATGTAATTGAAAAAGTTTCATTATGAAGACCAATAATTCAATTAGTCTCATAATTTTCCTATCATCTTCCAGGTCAAGTCCTTATTAGTGGAGAACCAGATGACAAAGAACAACAACGTCAAAGGCGCGGCTGCCATCTGGGCCTCCATGAAGGAGCAGACGGTTCCTTTGTTCAAGAGACCGCTGCTGCCCTGGACGGCTCTCACCTGCTTCGTGCAGTTCGGGATCTTTGCCACGTAAGTTTTATTACTGTTACTGTCAGATTATCAAGTCTTTTTAGGTCATTTGATTTGTCAAATGTTTTTATTGAACCAACCCGAGTGACAGCTTCTTCTGCCACTTGTATAGATAATATTTTTTGTAATTGTGATTACATACACAAACAAATTGTAAATAAGTTGCCATCTGATCACAGTGGACAAACAATTTTGCTCCTACACATGCCTTTACAAAAAATTCAAATAAGGTTTAGGCCTAGTATATGGAAAAATTTAGAGAAATAAATCATTCTTGGCCAGTAAATTATGTGTTCAGAGTTTTAATAATATATGTGACCCAAATGAGTTCTACGCTGAGTTCTTTTCACTATTAAAAACGCAATTTAATGAGATTTTCCCCATAAAGACTAAAAATATTAACACCAAGTTTTTATTTAGTGATTGGGCGACTCCAGGTATTCGTAGAAGCAGGGAAAAACTTTTTGAACTTTGCGGCCTAAAGCAACATATGAATAATACAAGCTTTCATCAGTATGTTGCAAAATATATTAAACCTTTTAAAAGTGAAAATCTCTGCCTGCGTCTGTGTTTCCGAATACATACAACCCCGATTTCTTCAAAGTGAGAGTGAACAGGCTTCTTCTGGGTAGGCTCGCTCCATCGTCGACTTTGTCTCTGTCATCTCTGATCTAGACTAGAGTCAAGAGCTATCTCAAATAAAATCAAATAAAAAATGTGTGCAAAACAATTGATAAAGCTCTAATTTATTTATTATTTATTTATTTAATACTTCATGCACAGAAAAGTACAGAGGCGGACTCAATGCCGGACTTAATGCATTTTCTACCAATCAACCTTTGGCTAATTATTAGCAATAAAATAAAATCAGCTGATGATAAAATAAAAACTACCTGGCAAATAATAAATAATGAAACAGGTAGGAAAAAACAGTGTAATACTGAATTTAATTTAGAGACTGCAAATGGCCCACTCAAGTCAGATTAAGAAATAGCTCAGGAATTTGAAAACTTTTTTGCTAGTATTCCCCTTAACACTACTGAAGCTTTAAATTCCTCACCCGCGCTTTCTGCTGCCGTACTTAGAAAGAACGTAAAGGCATGCCCTCTGGAGTTTAGGTTTCACAGGCTGTTATAAAAGCTTTTAAAGATCTTGAAATTAAATCAACAGAAGATCTTTGCGGAATGTCTGTAAAATTCTGTAGATTTATTTATTATTTATTTATTTAATACTTTAAGCACAAATGTACAAAGGCGGACTTAATGCCATAGGCATTTTCTACCAGTCAACCTTTAAAGTAGATCTATCATCGAAACTATTGCGCTCAATTTAGCTTTAATATTTAAGACCAGTGTAGACCAAGGAGTCTTTCCGGATTTCATGAAACACAGTAAAGTAGTTACTTTGTTCAAATCAGGTGATAGTAAAGAACCCGACAATTATAGGCCTGTGTCAATTCTGCCAGTTCTCAGTAAGGTGTTTGAAAAGTTGATGCCCAATCAAATGTTACGTCACTTTAAAAAAAAAACATCTTTCATGAACAACAGTACGGTTTCACCAAAGGGCGTTGTACCACTGACGCCGGTGTCACCCTAATAAAGAAAAATTTTAACGCCTGGGAGGAAGCACCAGATGCCATCGGAATCTTTTGCGACCTCTCTAAGGCGTTCAATTGCGTAAACCATGAGACACTTCTGCTGAAACTAGAGCACTATGGGATTAGGAATACAGTTCTTGATTTACTAAGATCATATCTGAAAGATAGAAAGGTTAAAGTTCAAGTAAACGGCGTAAACTCGTTAGGGTATGTAATGGCAATGGGTGTTCCTCAAGGTTCGATATTGGGTCCAATCCTCTTTATATTTTACATTAATGATTTACCCCAATTACTTCAAAATCAACCGAAGATGGTGTTATTTGCAAATGACACATCATTGATCTTTAAAATTAACCGACGGTCACAAAATCTTGACGACGTGAATAACTGTATTCTTCGGGTTCAAGATTGGTATACGGTTAATAATTTGGTACTAAATGAAAAAAAAACCAAATGCATTAGATATAAATTACCTAATGTTAGAAGTAGCGAATGTGACATCATATTGAATGGAGAAAAACTGTTGTTTAATAATCAAACGGTTTTCCTAGGAATCACGCTAGACGAGAAATTACAACTGGGACCTCATATAACATCTCTTGCGGGACAGCTAAGTTCGGCCGCTTATGCTATTAGAAAGATAAGACAGTTAACAGATGTAGAAACCGCGCGATTGGTCTATTTTAGCTACTTCCACAGCATTATGTCGTATGGCATTTTACTGTGGGGTCGGGCTGCTGACATTAAATCCATCTTTATTTTGAAAAAGAGAGCTCTCAGAGCCATTATAATCTACGTCGCCGCGAATATCTCAGGAACTATTTAAAAGGATTGATATTATGACGGTATCTTGCCAATTCATTTATGAAAATACTAGCTTTTGCCCGCGGCATTGCCCGCGTGGATGTCGGAAAATATCCCGGGAACGTATTACTGGGATTAAAAGTACCCTATGTTCCGTAATACTCTATTGGTTTACGCGGCGGACGCCCAGAAAGCTCCTAGTCGGCATGATTTTACCAACCTCGTCAACAATCATCACATTTCAGCCAATTTATATAAAACCTTAATGAATTATACTTCTAAACCTTCCTCATGAATCACTCCGTTCATTGGTGAAAACCAGATGAAAATTCGTTTGTTAGTTTTTGAGTTTATCGCGACAGACAGACGCGGCGGGAGGACTTTGTTTAGTCAAATTATGCCGGTTACGCTCTTATAACAAATAAGAAATAACTTTTGACCGAGTGGACCGATTTTAATAAAAACTTATTTATAAAAAAAAAACCGACTGCCAAAAAAAACACTACAAAGTGAAAAATAACTTCAGATTACTTCGATGGTACCATTTTCTTCAGAACCATTTATAAATAAATAAATTAATTAATTTTTATTTAACTTCATTTGTACAAGAAACACTTATCTAAACACTATGCAGCGTTACAACTAGGGAAAAGAGTGTTTACGATAAACTCTGGCACCCAAAGTAAGATTTAACTTGTGTTTAGGGCGCCAGCGTCCTCGCCTATGATTTGTACATGTATCAGTGGTTGTAAGATGAGCACAGTATATTCTTATTAATTATAATATATTTCCTAGCTAATGCAACTATGATGTGGCCTATTTATGTACCTATGTATGGGTGTGTGTATGTGTGTGAGGGAGAGATAAATTTATTTAAATTTACTTCGTCAATCGGTTAACTATCTTAATCGATACCTATATCTTATCGCCACCCGTGAAATACTTATCATTGAGGAGTCCCCGTGACCATCCGTGGTCTTCTTCATCAGTTCCACTTCACTAAATGATACTTTCTGAATACAAATGCTTGATTTGTTGATGAAAATACCAAAATCGCTATGTATATGCCTATAATATTTAGGAGTTCCGTCAATTCCTCATAGATCCTATCATCAGAACTGGATTTTGATAAAAATGGGACCAATATGGAAGTATGTCCTTTCAAATAAAATAAAAAAATCCAAATTGGTTTATAAATGACGGAGTACCGAGGTAACAAACATTAAAAAAAAAACATATGTACAACCGAATTGAGAACGTCCTCCTTTTTTTGAATTCGGGTAAAAATTAAGATTAAAATGTTACCTCAAGAAGTATGATTACATTTCCAATCCCTTGAATCTCTTAAAAAGAGGCACACAACATTTTTAATATTATTTGTGATTTTTAAAATCAACCCCTATTTAACCCCATTATGGGGATGATTTTTCAAAAACGCTGAACCGTATAATTCTTTATGTCCTACCAAAAGCATAAATTTGAATGTTCATATCATTTCATGGGACAATTTAGTCTGGACAAAATCAATTGTATAATTTATTATTTTTTATGACTCTGATTTTACTTTCTGTGATAAATTAAGCTCACACACTGACTTATTACTTGTTAAAATTTTAGGAAAATCGTACACTTTTACAATGCCTGTGAATATGTATGTGAGCACCGTGTATCTAACACATATTTAATTTATCTGTCATTGCTTCATTTTTAATTGTTTACTGTGGTAGAGTAATTTCATTCTAGGTGCATTGTCTTCACATATAATTATATAATAAATGTACTTATACAAAATATTATAAACCATTTTAAAAGAGCGGTGGAGTTTCTTGCCCATTCTTCTCCATACGAATGTACCTTTTGGAAGGGGCGAGTAGAATCAATTTTGACGTCCAAAAGTGCCTTTTATGTGCCTATTTGAAATAAATTATTTGACTTTGACTTTTTGACTTAACTAGCAACCTGCCCCTGCTTCGCTCGGTTTTTACAGCTTGACAAAACATCCAGATTTCTTTATTATAGGAAGTTTAATATTAATGAATTGTACACATAAATCTTCCGGAATAAACTCTGTAAGCAATGGTGAAAACCGCATCAAAATCCGTTGCGTAGTTTAGAAAGAACAACGCGGTCATACAGACAGACACGAAAAGCGAATTTAATTTATAAAATGTAGGTATAGGTACGAATTGTAGGATAAGTTGGAATTATGACAATGGCAAAAAGCACAAAGTTCTGGAGCTAGACCACCACCTCTTAAAGCAGTATTATTGTAATCTTACTTGAATGTGGGAAAGAAATAGAGCTAGACGTCCTGTATAGCTTCATCTTTCTCACACTGAAGTAACATTAAAATAATACTGCTTTAAGAGGTGGTGGTTGGCCCCCTGTTACCATGGGAAGGGTTTCAGCCCTATTGTGGCTTGAACTAAACCCAAGTTGTAAAGTAGCGAACATTCTATAAGTTTCTAACATTTTTCAATTTCTCTTGACTAAAATCTTGAAATATGGATGTAAACGCTCGTGCATAATAATTTTTCAATTAAACTGTTTTGTTTTCCAAGATCCTTCTGCGCCAGAGTTACTTACCTATCTGTGTTGTGTTTTTAGAACGAACGGCTTCTATGTGTGGTTCCCGTCCATCCTCAACTCTCTTGCTGCTCACGAGGGAGGAGAGACCAAGATCTGTGACGTGCTCGATGCAGGCAGAGATGCAGTCTCTAATGGCACTATCGTAAGTTTAACAAATATAAAACAACCCAAATCACCGATGTCTAACAATAACAAAAATTAAAATTACCCTCTCACAGTATACTGAAGGATTTTTTTCTGAAATTCTACAGGGACTGAAAAATATTGTAAGGGATTAGAAAAGTATTAATTTTTTTTGTAAATAATTATATGACACAAATAATGAAGAACCCGTAGACCCAATCTATTACTTCTTACCATGTGAACCGGTCATTAAATTTTTAGAGAATTTGAAATATATCTAAAAACATTGTATCTAAATGTTCCTTAAACACTATTCTTATCGAACTACATTATTTTGAAAGTTCACATTTTCGAATAAACAACTAGGCACCATTCGATCCGTTTCGTTCAGAAATTCAGTTTCGAATAATAAACACTCCTTACTCCACAGATCTGCGAAGACACAATCCACACGTCAACCTTCGAGCGCTCCATCTACATCGGGCTGGTCTTCTCCTCCATGTACATCATCGTAGGCTTCCTCGTTGACTACGTGGGCAAGAAGCCGATCGTCGTGGTGATCCTGGGCTTCACCGGCATCAGCGGGATCTGCGCCCACCTCGCCTATAACCAGCAATTGGCTGTGGTGCTATTCGCCATCTTCCAGATGTCGGGGGCGTGTATTGGGTTAATGAATGCTGTCGCTGTTGAGTTGTTCCCTACTAAGTATAGGTGAGTTGTACAAACTATTGCCTAGCTGTACTCATTTTTCAGCTTCATAAACGAGAATAGCTAATTCGTTAATTCCTAATTGAAAGGAAAGGTAATATAATTGTCAAGTATCGTCTACCAGTGGCTGTGTGTACACATGTAGATAGTAGTCGAAGAAGTAAGGCAGATCACAAGCATATCGTAGGTGTTTCACGAAAAGACTAGCTCCAGGCACAAAACGCTCAATTAAGCTCGGGACATTGAAACCCAATATCCAGGGCATATCGAAGCGAAAATCTCCCAGAGCAATGCTCGCAATAATTAGCTTTGAAGCAAAACGACCTCAGATCCAATAAGAATGAACTCCTATGTCACAATTATGTGGTCCTTGAATACGAATGAACTACGCTATCGTAATCTACTACTTCTCTAAGGCTTATATTACTATACTTATCTTAAATATATATATTTTTTTTTACAGAGCAATGTCGATATGTCTATCTATGATGATGGGTCGAGTGGGATCCATGGTGGGCTCCAATCTCATCGGTCTGTTTCTTGAAGTCAACTGCGGCGCAGGATTCTACTTATTCGGATCCATAATTATTAGTAAGTATGAATTTAGCGATTTTAAATATATCAAGTTACCTTACTTAACCTTACTGGTCCCGGCTGCCATTTGTAGATCTTTGACAGTCTCACCAAGGGGTATCGTGTTACCCAGTAACGCAATAACCTTGTTGGTGGTGAGGTTGAGGTAGTGGAGGTCAGATAGGCAGTCGCTTTATGTAAAATACTGGTATTCAGCTGCATCTGGTTAGACTGGAAGCCGACTGCATATATATACAGGGTGTAAGGGACAGCCCTCCGCAGACTGATGGGGCGGATTCAGTACATCATACTAAGATGACCGGTATATGAAATTATTTCAGGAACGTTAAGGGAATCCAATAAACCGGATTTGTTTTATTACCTCACACGCAATGTATCGTTACCGTGGCAAAACGCGCGTAGTGAACGGCAGCACAGCGGGCTTTCGGCCGCCGAGTATTTCAACATCCATGGCTGATTTTTTATTTTAGCTGTTTTATTTACATAAATTGAGTGCTGCGTACAGGGAGTGTAATTTTACACTGAAATAAAGGAACAGTAACTGAAAATACGAGAAAAAATATGAAAATTTTCCTGAGAATATTTCCGGTGGAATATGATTCAAAATAAGGAGCTGAATACACCCTGTTAGTTTGTGGAAGGCTGTCCCTTACACCCTGTATATATAATGGCTTATTATAAAACCCTGCCAATGTTCAAGGTCCACTATATTACGTATATATTATTATTATCGATCGCGTACTACATATAGTTTACTTTTAACGTAGGGAAACTAAAGAGGGCTTTTGGGTGAAGAAAAGCTGATGACATAAATATTACCAAAGCTTAAACCTCTTTGTTTCTTCTTCCAGTCAACGCACTGTTCTGCCTAACATTACCAAACCAGAAGAGGATTAATCACAAGAAGATTGTAGTGGAATCAACCCAAAATGAGACCCACGAACCAGTATGAACCGGTTCGAACCAGAAACATGGAAGTGGACAGAACTAGTTAATTCTGTTTGCGAAGAAAACCGAAGAATGTTTGAAAAAATACTCAGACCCAGTCTTAGGACTGGTTTATTGGCACTGAGTTCCATTATTATATTCGAACTACACTGAAACTTAGGCAGAGACATCTATAGATAAAACAAAAATCGGAACAGCGGTTCTCGAGTTATGAACGGACTAACGGACAGACAGATAGACAGTCGTTGAGTTGTATTAATAAAGAGGAATAAGAATGGAACTCAGGTTTAATCCATCGCCAATAAAAATGCCTAACACGCTGTATTGCTCAGGCAATATAATTGAGGTATGAATGAAGTTTTTAACTGTATTAGTAAAATGAAGTGTGTCTAATTGTTTTAAATGAATGAAAGATTATTTTGGTTTGTGTTTTGTGTACAGTCAACGAAAGAGATAAGTAACGAGGCAGCTAACTACAACTCCTTATGATACCAAACTCTTTTGTTGCCGGTACGCACAATAACGACCAAAAATTGTTAGTTAATATAACTTAATAATTGTAGTTTTTAAGAAAAATCTAATGTTTCAAACACATGTGTGTTACACTCGTGTAGCTTCACTCTTACAAGACTGTTCGATTTCATGCCCTTGCCTACGATAATAGCAAAACTGACTTTCTAGATCTTAAGCAATTTATTTTATAACCCGTCTGCCTTCAAAGCAAGAGTGAACAGCATATGCTGGGCACGCTCGTTCTGTCATAGACCTCATTCATCGCTATCCATCAAGCATGAGCGAGATCAGCAGTAAAAAATTTAAAAAATTAATAAGAGAATAGAAATAGAGTGAGAATGTCAAAATGCTCACTCACAACATAACACGATCTAAATATACTTATTTCATTAAGTTTTTAAACAGCCCGGCCATTAGAAGACGTGTTAATTGATGATAATCAATAAAACGTTGTTTAATGAAATCATAAATAATCGAAAACAAATCTCTCGAACGATCCCTAAGCACGATACGATAGTAGCAATAGATTGATAGAATACTATTTGTTATGTAAACCATAAATACTACAGATATAAAAGTAGAAATACTAACCTGCTCTACTCTTGAATAATCGATACTTTAAAAGGCAAAACAATAGTAATCAACGATAAAAATCCACTAGCTAACTATTATTAATAATAAAATATTAAAAAAATGTAAAGATAAATCTAATCACAATTTCTCAAGTTCTGTGATTACTATTAAAGACACTGCCATTACGTTTTTTGTTAATTATTTGTAAGATAACGAACAATAAATTAAAGACTGTTAATAAAAATTGACTGCATTTTTATTATATTACTAAATACCTAACCATCCTTATCCTAGATTCTGAAGTTCACAGTTTTGAGTTAGTGGTCCTTCACGCCTCTTAGGCCCACTTGCGTGTTCATGGGTTATCCGATATAACTCAGAGTTAAAAGCTAACACGGGGATAATCAAATAATTCATCTTGCGCCACCAAGAGTTGGAGGTGAACCTAGAGTTAAACTTTTAAATATTTAACCCACCGATGTGGGAGAGTTACGTCGCGAACTCTGGGTTAGTGTAAGTAATGTCAAAATAAATTGACGTTATGAGGTCCCGCTGATGATAACTTATTTTATATTGTTCGACTTTATAGGACGTGAAAATTCAGTGCTATATCAGCAGGCAATATATTCAAGAACTCATATAAAAATGAATACAAATTATTTTCCATATCTGACGTTTTTGTCAATCAATAAACTAAGTCTCCATGGAAACCACATATAATCGATTAAAATGAAATGTCATGTTATAAAATTTAAAGACAAGAAAGTATTACGTATCGTAATGTACTGTAAAAGAGATGGGTATAAAATTTCCGTTCTTTGTGCGATAATTCATCTTTGGTCGGATTACATATCCATAGACACTGCAATCCTATTTTATGTTTCGTCGATTGAACTGCCAATGTTCGAAACTCAAAAATCACTATTGTCAGGTTATCTAACCCGGTATTACTTTTTAGTGGCGCAACGCGTAAGAAGAGTTAAAATGTTAGTTACTTAACTCGGAGTTGACAAGCTCTACATTTATTCATTTAACCCGACTAAACATGCAAGTGGGCCATAACTAGCTAATATTTAACTTTGCATATAAGCCTTTGAATTCCACTATATCCTTTTATTACACACAGCATAATATGCTGTAGTTTCTGCCTACCCCCGTGCGAAAAAGACGTGAGTTTATGTATATATGTATGACATAATAAATAGAAACAAACTAATTACCCAATAATTACTTTTTGCTACTTTGCATAGTTAAGTTAGTATTTTCTTTTGTAAAGAATGCGAAGGATATTTTAATGATACGGACGGAATACGACTGCCTCGTTGCTCTAGTAATCGCAAGCGCTACTGCTGAGCATGAGGTCTTGGGTTCGATTCCCGGGTCGGACAGTGTTATTAGGTTTTTCTATCTGGAATTTCTCAATAGCAGCCCGGAATCTGGATGTGTGCCCGGTAGGCAATAGGCCATGGGACTTAAACATAACTGGCGAAATGTGGGTGTATGTACTATAGGTACACCTCTGCTCAACCCTTCGGGGAAACAAGGCGAGATGTTATGTTATTCTAATTAACTGAACCCAGCTTCATTTTTATGGACATAAACATAAACTAAGTCCTACGCAACGCAACGCAACGTTAGTTGTTGTGTAACTCCTGTATGTTGTAAATTAATGTCATGTCTGTAGCAACGCTGTCACTTTTGTAACCACCACTGTTTTGTAAATAAAGAACTTATTTATTTATTTTATTTTATACTAAGTATGATTAAATGCACAGACAGAGAGATATTGCGCTTTGTAATAAGGACAAAGCTTCAAAATAATGTCAAGTACAATATTTGCTGACTATAATTATTTTATACGATTCAGAAACTAACAATAAACTACCCAATTGAAAAAATCCAAATGAATGAAAGTCCCATTCACGTTACAAAGCAGCGCTCATTCACCAAGCTCCAACTTGTTGAGCTGCGCAGGACAGATGCGCAGTAACATAACCTCAAACAGCGCCCACCGGCCGAAATATTTCAGGAAAACCATCGCGTAAGCTTTCACAGAGCTTTCAGAACTGAAAACTTTGTGCCGCCCTACACAGCGGAAGTCGAAGGTTCTTACTTCCGGGAAACCTGGTGACGAGGGCAGGGAAATTTCAGAACTGTGGGCGGCGGTACTAGGCTACCAGAAACACTAGGAGATAGGGTTGCGACGGGATCGAGCGAAACGAAGGCGAAGAGTACGCATGCGTCGAATGTCTAGTATCGATTTGCTTCCATCCTTATCCACACCACCCACACTTTGCTACACATTGAGATACGAAACAAAACAGAATAAGTAGCTACGTTACATGATATGATAAAAAAATAGCACTTACAATAATTATTTATGCTACAAGTGCAGAAAGTAGGTGATTTCCGGCGAGTGTATAAGTCGACACGAGTCTGAAATCATCTTACACACGTGTATACCTTTTATTATGCAACATTTTACTTTGCATTGTGCGAGGAAATAATAAATAAAAATTATTGATCAAAATCTAAATCTAGTGTAATTAATAACGCATTTAATGAAGTATTAGTTTTATTGTACCTTTTATATAATAACCTTTACTAGACTAATTTGTAAAACTACTCCGTCATTTATAAACAGATTTGGAAAATTATTTTTAAGATAAAGATAAAGATATATTTATTGCATAACTGTGTACATTAAGTTCTTAAACATTACATTTCTTGTTTCAACAGTTTACCCAACTCGGATATGCAATAGTATTTTAACAAATTAGGTACTTACAAAAATGATTTTTTATCAAAAAACTCATGCAGATTATAAAATACATTATCAATTAACATTTTTTTCAATTTATTTTTAAACATATTTCCATTTAGTTCCTTAATTGCTGGCGGTAACTGAGTGTACACACGAATAGCAGTAACATAGGTACTTTTATAATACATCATATTGTTAATAACAGGTAAATTAATGTCATATTTATATTGTTTCCGAATGTTTCTTTTAGATTGAGATTTGAAATTGAAATATTGCATATTGTTTTTAACAAATACACATAATTCGAGTATATAAATACCAGTCAGGGTTAGGAAACCCTCCGTTCTGAAGACATCTCTTAATGATTCGGTACTATACATGTTATATATTGTCCTAAGACATTTCTTCTGGAGAATGAATGTAGATTGTACATTTGTCGAGTTCCCCCAATATATGACACCATAAGTTAACAGTGGGTACACATTTCCAAAATAAGCATTTCTAGTAACACTTGGATTTGTAGTTTCTGCCAGAACTGACAATGCGTAGCAAGCACTTGATATTTTTTTATTAATCTTTTCACTATGTGCCTTCCAGTTTAAATGTTGATCTATAGTAACTCCTAAGAAATTTGTGTCTTTTACTTCCTCAATCGCTGCATCAGACATGGTTAAGTATATTTAATTTATTAGGTTTACTTTTATAATTGCTAAATTGAATCAATTTGGTTTTTGAGACATTGACTTTTAAATTTATTGACTGCAACTAATTAGTAACAGTTATTTTTTATTTCAAATGACATACTTTCAGATTGGTCCCATTTTTATCAAAATCCAGTTCTGATGATAGGATCCAGAAGGAATTGAAGGAACTCCTCAAATATAAGGCAAACACATAGCGATTTTGGTATTTTCATCAACAAGTCAAGCATTTGCATTCAGAAAGTATAATTTGATGAAGTGGAACTGACGAAGAAGACCACAGATGGCCACGAGAACTCCCCAATGATAAGTATTTCACGGGTGGCGATAAGATATCTCGATTAAGATAGTTAAGCGACTATGACAAAGCAAATTTAAATAAATGGTTCTGATGGAAATGGTATCATTGAACTGATCTGATGATGAAGCCGGAAGGTAGGCACCGGAACTCCGTAATAAAACAATGTATCCTAGCCGTGTTTGGGCTTATTGGAATTGTCATGAGATGCACTTTGGCTATAAATGATTTTTAACCGACTTCAAAAAATGAGAAGGTTTTCAGTTCCTCGGAATCTTTTTTTTTATGTGTGTTCCCCGATTACTCGAAAACGGCTGGACCGATTTGGAAAATTTCTTTGAAAGGGTATACTTTCCAGGTGGTCCCATTGTCATTAGGTCAGGATCTGTTGATGAAATCCTGGAGAAATCGAGGGAACTCTTCAAATATTATAGGCACACCTATAACGATTTGGGTATTTATTATAGTAACTTGTGCATTTGTCCTCGGAAAGCACCATTTGGTGAAGTGGAACTGACGACGAATACCACAGATGGTAAGATGGCCACCGGAACAACTCAATAATAAGTATTACGGGATGCGATTCGATTACTTAAATGATTGCATAAATGATTGCCAAGCAATATAACTCGTCACAATGCATAATGGTGAAGTAGAGCTGATGGTGAAGTACCTCCTGGTACTTCACCAACCCAACTCTCAACTCCACAACAACTCTAACTCACACTCTTCAACAATTAACGTCCCTGCATCGGGAAAAGCAATGTTTTGTACACGGTGATGAGCAGTTGTCATTAGCCTTTTTTAACTTACATAAATTACAAACCGACCCACTAAAAAGTGAAAAATAAAAAACTTTTTTGCAAAAAAAATCAACAGACCTCCAAAAAACACTACAAAGTGAAAAATAACTTTAATCTCGGAAGTCGGTGGCAAAACCCTAAAATACAGATCCTAAGACACCGACAACCGAAATTAAAGTTATTTTTCACTTTGTAGTTTTTTCTTGGAAGTCGGTTGTTTTTATTTTAGCAAAAAAAAATATTATTTAATAATTTTCTAAACCGCCAGTCCACTGAAAATGCATTAATACTTATTTTATGTCAATGCGCCAACCTCATTTTAGTATAATCGCATTGGCCAGCACGACGACTGCATGAAATTAATTTTCAATTACCGATGTAGTAATTTTACTTTTATTTTTTTAAATAAATAAACAGTTATTCTGCGTCTAATTCTGCGTCTGCCCTCGCTACACTCAGGATTCTATATTTGAACCACTCCCTTTGCTCGTGGTTCAATCCTTGAATCCTTCGCTTTCTCAGGTTTCAATACTCGCATCAAAAAACAACTTCCAGCCGTGCATATCAAATAGCTATTTTAGTTCATTTATTTGCACAATAATGAACTCATTTTTAATACAGAAGCAAACCGCAGGTGTTGTCAGTTCTCTTTATCAGGTGCTGCAGCTTATGATATTATAATTATTTACTCTAGTAATCTTTATTTTATGTCGACGACTTCAAATATAAACATTATTTAGGCCTCCACAATCAGTACCGGAAACTTTTAGGAACGAAGTTCCTTAACGCGGCTTGCGGTAGGAGTTGACTGGTAGAAATTGTCACGTAAGGAAAAAGCGTTATGGCCCGTCCATGCAACATTCTCTCTCCTTCGGCCTCTTTCTGCGATATACGAGTGTGTGTGCGTGCGAATACTGCGTAAGGAACTTCATTCCTGATTGGGGTCCCCCGACCGCACAAGTTTTTTTTATTTTAGATTTTGTCAGGTGATTTTCGTAGCTCAGAGTTGTACCGTACTACAAACGAATGTATGTACGTGTCTCGCCAAGTCACTAACAGCAAGCAGCAAGGAATTTCCCTAACTTCTCGATACCCTGTGCGCCTAGTAAGTCAGATGTCGTGGAAAGTTCGTTGAAAAGATATCAGGCGGTTTTCCAAGCGGAAGGACCACTTAATTTTCTTTGTGAAAAATTAAAATTTTTTGAAGAAAATTTTAGGAAGATAATTCACTGGTTTTATTTTGCTTTCCGTTCTTTATCATGCGAACTTATTAAATGGTCCTTGGAAATTATATACGTTCTCAAAGAGAAAAATCCACATTTCCTTTCAAGAAAGTCATCTGTAGGTACTTGAGGCCCCGTTTGGGGCCTTGGCCCCATAGACAACGTGACGGCCAAGGCCCACTATGAGTCCAAATCGTAGAGGGATCCGCCATTTTCGTTATATTTACCAGGAGTACAGATTCTACAAGGAGGTTATCGATTTTCCACGACGCGCGAGAGGGACCACCCACGGTCCACTTTTCCCTAGCGCAAGAAAGAGACAAACTTATATTGACGCCCTCAAGTCACCCCAACCCCTCTGGAGATGTATCACCCGGTTTCATTCAGGACCGTGTACAGTATTGTTTACGTAGACACCAAATAAGATTAACATGGCAAACAGTTAACTTGGTACTAGACCTGTTACGTATACGTCTGCACCTGTGTATGTCGTCGCAGTGCGCTTGGCACATAATTGACAATAATCCTATAATAATAGGGGTTTAAATATGAAATTGCCGTTTTAACGTACTGGCCACTTTGAATTAAAATTAAACCTGCATTGAGTCAGATTCCAGAGTCAAACTTTTTTCACACGATAACTATAACATTCTAAATTTGAAAAATGTACAACATTCGATTATTTGAGTTTTAATTGTTTTTTATTCAGCTTTAAAAGTAAAGATGGATACGTTGAAAATTAGAGTAATTTTTGAATACGAGTTCCGACGTGGAACTAACGCAGCAGAAACAGCTCGCAATATCAATGCTGTGTTTGGAGAGGATATCGCTAATGAACGCACCGTGCGTTTTTGGTTTAATCGCTTTAAGAATAAGAATAAGAAATTTTATTTGCGCAAACATGTGTACACATACAAAATTAAAATAATACATGCATGGAAGATCGTAAATAAGAGTGGCTCACGACATGTTTGCCATTTCTCATGGCGTGCAAATATTTTGAGAAGAAAGAAAAAAATAGTGATTAATACATTGATTTTAAAATATTACACATATATACATTAATTAATGTCAGTTAAACAAATATCTTATATTCAATCATTTACATTATCCAATTATTCATTATATATTTTCCTATTCCAATATTACAGATTACAATAAAATTATATTATGAAGATTTACAACAGGAATTCAATTAGAAACATTTATTATGGCATATTTAAGTTCTCTACTACTACATGACCATAGTCACTATATTATTTTAATCACCATGAGTCGTTTAAAAATTCTGCAATACTATAATATGCTTTTTGTGTCAAAAAAGATTTCATTGTTTGTTTATGTATTGTTAGCTCTCTCCAACTTTTGGGCAATTTGTTGTAGACAATTGGTGCCATGCAAAAAACACTCTTGCGTATAAGTGCAGTTTTCGATGTATGTCCACATAGTTTACTATCATCACGTCTATTTCTTGGGAATTGGCCTGCTCTGCTTTCGTAGTGGAAACTTCAACTTGAAGAATGAACCCCGAGGAAGACCAGCCACTAAGGTAAATAACGATGAATTGAATGCGATGGTGCAAGCCGATCCGTATAAAACTACCAACGAATTAGCGGCATTGTTTGGTTTTAGCATACCCACAATATTGACCCATTTGCATAAAATAATACAGTGAAAAAAAAAAAATACAGTGATATATGATACAACATAAAGCGCATTAAGTATTATATCCTGGCACCCAAACTAGGTTTATAGCCTGTGACTTGGGGACCAGTGATTCCATAGGGGTAGACAGTTGATCAAAAAGTTATAATAAAACTGTTTTCACCAGTAACATGGTTAACATAACAATATAATTATTATTTATGTGTATAGAAAGAGGAAAAAGTAAAAATAATTAATAATAAAACTGATTGTAAATGTTTGAGTGAGGGTGAGTTGGTCGTAGTAAGTGTAGTAGGTATGTTGTGTATGTGTGAGTAATGTGACGGTGCGGTTTGTGCATGGTGTGAATGTGTCCTGGTAGGTGTCGAAATGGTGGATGTGTGAGTAATGTGACGGTGCGGTTTGTGCATGGTGTGAATGTGTCCTGGTAGGTGTCGAAATGGTGGATGTGTGAGTAATGTGACGGTGCGGTTTGTGCATGGTGGGAATGTGTCCTGGTAGGTGTCGAAATGGTGGATATGTGAGTAATGTGACGGTGCGGTTTGTGCATGGTGGGAATGTGTCCTGGTAGGTGTCGAAATGGTGGATGTGTGAGTAATGTGACGGTTCGGTTTGTGCATGGTGGGAATGTGTTCTGGTAGGTGTCGAAATGGTGGATGTGTGAGTAATGTGACGGTGCGGTTTGTGCATGGTGGGAATGTGTCCTGGTAGGTGTCGAAATGGTGGATGTGTGAGTAATGTGACGGTGCGGTTTGTGCATGGTGTGAATGTGTCCTGGTAGGTGTCGAAATGGTGGATGTGTGAGTAATGTGACGGTGCGGTTTGTGAATGGTGGGAATGTGTCCTGGTAGGTGTCGAAATGGTGGATGTGTGAGTAATGTGACGGTGCGGTTTGTGCATGGTGGGAATGTGTCCTGGTAGGTGTCGAAATGGTGGATGTGTGATTAATGTGACGGTGCGGTTTGTGCATGGTGGGAATGTATCCTGGTAGGTGTCGAAATGGTGGATGTGTGAGTAATGTGACGGTGCGTTTTGTGCATGGTGGGAATGTGTCCTGGTAGGTGTCGAAATGGTGGATGTGTGAGTAAGTGTGAAAGTGGGGAGAGTGCGTGAGTATTTGTGTGTGAAAATACTTGAATAAGAGATCTGACTTAAGCATGTGGGAAGAGAAGTTTTTCGGTCTCGTCGTATGATTTCTCAATTAGCCATTCTTTAACTGTGCTTCTGAATTGGTGATAATTTAAACTGTGGATATGGAGAAATTTATTGATTTTATTATATAGAATATAGCTGAGGTAGGTGAATTGGTGTTTTGCAAAGGTGGTTTTGTGTCTAACTGGTGGAAGGGCAAAGGGCAAATCGGTAAGAGAAAAAAGCTTGAAAAATGGGCGTCGAATGATTTGACTGATCTACAGAGAGAAGTGTGCGTTGAAGCTTGCCTTACCTTGATTAGCCGGTACAGAAATGAGAATGAGGGATTTTGGGGCGAATTATGACGTGTGATAAAAAGTGGATTCTTTACGATAGTTGCAAGTGAACAACGCAATGGCTGACTCCAGGTCAAAAGCCGCAACAATGCCCTAAAGCGAAGCTTACCCATAGAAAAGTGATGGTAACTGTTTGGTGGTCTCTCATGGTGTAATTCACTACAGCTTCTTCAGATCTGGTCAAGCAATAACAGCAGATATCTACTGTACAGGATTTCAAATAATGATGGCGAAACTCGCAGCGAGACAGCCCCGACTCGTCAACCGATCTTCACCACTATTGCTCCATGATAACGCAAGATCTCACATTGCTCGAGAAACTGTTTTAACACTACATGATCTACAGTTAGAACCCATCCATCATCCTCCGTACTCGCCGGCCCAAAGTGACTACCATTATTTCCGCGATTTTCGACAATTTTGTAGTTAGATGGTAAAAAAACTTATTCCCAGGAAGCAATTCAAAATGCCTTTACACAGTTTGTTGAGTCCAGGTCCCTAGAGCTCTCGAAATCGCGGCACAGCGGTCAGAGCTTTAGCGGGATCTCATGGCGTCATGGAGAGTGAGATTGTCGCAACACAGTACTGGGTACGCCACAATTTCGGTGATAAGTCCCATATTTGAGGAGTGGCTGGAGAGGTGCCACAGCGTCCTCACCTTCCGCCTGGCGCAGGTCCTCACCGGACACGGGTGCTTCGGGAGGTACCTGTTCTGGATAAGGCGGGAGGAAATCCCGGGTGTCACCATTGTTTGGATCGCCCGGAGGACACGGTGGAGCACACGGTGGAGGTCTGCCCGGCTTGGGCGAAGCACCGCCGTGTCCTCGCGGAAGCGATCGGTGGCGGCGATCTCTCGCGTCCGGCACTGGTCCAGGCTATGGTACGGAGCGAGAGTACATGGGAAGCCATCACCTCCTTCTGCGAAGCAGTAATGCTCGCGAAGGAGGAGGCAGAACGCGTGAGGGAGAGGCAATCTGCGCCCTTTCGCCCCTAGTCGCAGCAGGAGATGCCCTGGACGTCGGGAATTGATAGCCGATTCCCGGCCACCCAAGGTGCGGGCTTGCGAACGGCAATGGGTAGCTCGTCATCCGGTAAGGACCAGGCTCGGGTCGACGGCGCATTGTGTTCCACGCGCGCCTCATAGAAATGTCAACACTAATTGACAGGGTCCGCTAGAGCCGATCCCAGCTAGGGTCGCGGGGTCTTAGAATGAGTTACCGTGGCCCCGGTACAGGCAACTGAAGGAACACGAGTGGGTTTTAGTCAGAAAAAGTCTGACACGCCCTTCCGCTCCGTCCAGGGCAGGAGAAGTCATTTGATGATTTCCCACCCAAAAAAAGCCCTATCAGTGTTTTGTATTAATACTATTGATTTGAAGCGCATTTACTCAAGCCTCGTGGGATTTTCGCTTAGTGGCGTTATCAGTCACGTAACACACTAATAGAGAGTTAATTATCTCTCAAACAGCATTCTCCACTCTCCTTATCTTTAACTCTTCTTTATTGACCGAAATCTCTGTCATCCTGTACACACATTTGCACCAAATATTTATACAACGAGGACATACTATGTTATTATGCCATAAATAAATCGAATTCATAAATAGGTCTTATACCGAATCTGGAGCTAGACCACCACCTCTTAAAGCAGTATTATTGTAATCTTACTTAGCACTGAAGTAACACTAAAATAATACTGCTATAAGAGGTGGTGGTTGGCCCCCTGTTCTGATGCGGGGCGCGAGCACGAACTGTGAAGATTGCTCGTTGCGTTGATCACTACGCATGCTCAGTACAGTTTGTTGATTTGTAAACCAGGGATCCAGGTTGAACGAATTGAACTTGCAACCCCATACTCGAGTAAAGCATCCTCTGAGCCACAACAAAAATCCAGCTTTTTCGCATCTTTTTATAACATACTAACTTCTGCCCGCGACTTTGTCCGCGTGAAATTTGTGGTCCCCCGACCCACCGCGTCAGATCGCATCGCCCGTACGTGCTGTTACTTCATTTTCGTTTAGCGTTCTTTCTGACTTTTTCATTTTGCTCGGCTCCTAAGGGTCATGACATGATGTTAAATAACCTATATAACCTTCTTCAAGAATTGGGCTACCAAATGCAAATTTTTTTTTTATCCGACTGGCAGTTCCAGAGATTACCCCCTACATACAAATTTACAAACAAACAAATACCTCTTTATAATATTAGTATGGAAAAGACATTTTTATTTCGTCTCGAGTTCTCAACGCCTCATCATCATCACAATTTCAGTCCGGAATCACCCTCTGCTGGGTATTAGCCTCCCCTTACTTCCCTTCACCCAGGTGTTTCCCGCGACTTTGGTGATATCATCAAACCAACGTGCTTTTGGACTACCCTGGTTTCTACGGCCTACCCTTGGCCACCATTCGGTTACAGCTTTACTCCATCGGACATCTCCGCGTCTAACTAGACGTCCCGCACAATTCCACTTGAGGCGCATCGCCCTGTCCCTGATGTCGTAGACTTTCCTGTGTGGTTAATTTAGCAATACTTATATAACCAACTGAAATATTTATTCAAGAATTATGTACTTTAATTATGTCAATTTATTCTTTGAATTCATTTAATCTGACAGTTGCATGATATCTCAGGGAAAAGCAGATGTTTACAGTGTGTCGTAACTACTGTCAGCAGTTTGGCGAGTGGCACCGCGTTTACACCATGTTAACACTAACAGTGCGAGTAGATTAGTGCGAGTGCCGAGTGCAAAGAAAACGCACAGCGACTTTGTTCGCGCGAAATTTCTTGTTCCCCCGACCCACCCCGTCGCATCGCATCTTCGCCTGCCCACGCTGTTACTTCGTTTTCACTTAGCGCTCTTTCTTACTTTTTTTTTCTTTTTACACGGCTTGTAAGGGTTCTAGCGTAATGTTAGAATAAGAATTGGGCTGTAAATGCAAAAAGATTTTTTGCAAATCCGACTGGTAGTGTCAGAGATTAGCGCGTTCAAACAGTACGGGTATGTAACATTATATATTACTTACATACATACATACATAACATCACGCCTTGTTTCCTCGAAGGGTTAGGCAGAGGTGTACTAATAGTACACCCACATTTTGCCAGTTATGTTTTAAGTCCCATGTAATAGGGGGCGAGTCTATTGCCATCTACCGGGCACAAATCCAGACTCCGGGCTGCTACTGAGAAATTCCAGATAGAAAAAACCAATAACACTTTGCCCGACCTGGGAATCGAACCCAGGACCTCATGCATTTTAAATTATATTATATTATTATATAAGTGTAGATTGTCGCCAAAACTGTTATGATGTATGTGTGTTTGTTTTAACTGCTGTTAATCGATTGATCGGTGTGTTAGGTTAGTTCACAGTCATTAACAGCTATGATTGGCTGACAGAAATTAAAATTTAACATGACATGAGTTTGACAACCTCCTCATTCATTTCTATAGAATACAAACACCAGTGGGGCAATTGCGTAACACACTTACAGTAGGAATCGGTTTCATTTTGACAGTTCAACAACATTCATTGCATTATTTACGTTGTTGGGCAGACAAATTTTTCGAACATATGAAGCGATGGATGATCAATTTGCTTCAAAATCATTTAGGTTGTGATTGATAGATAGTGTGTTACGCAATTAGGGTGCAGTACACACGTCTTTGTTAGGTAACAAGAATGTCGTTGGCGTTAACGTGGACGCCGGCGACCGCAGCAACAAAGGCGACGACGTAACTACGGATATCCGATCCACGACTCATTCGGTGTTCTGATAATAATTGCTCAGTACATTACATTAAGTAGTAACTCAAGGGACATGCTGACAGCTCACTCAAGTGTTTTCATCAAAAGTGACTAGCTGGTTTTCGTGTGATCGTTACACATTACACACACATTACACATTATTTCCTTTCCATTTACGAGTATATACAAGGTGTAACATAATTAACGCACAACCTCTTAAGGTGTCATTGTACTCATCATTATGAACCACTTTTGCGATTTCAGGTTTGGTCCCATAGTAAAAGTTGTTCATAATGATGAGTACAATGACCCCTTGAGAGGTTGTGCGTTAATTATGTTACACCTTGTATATGATGACATTTAAATGACATTTCCTTATTTTTTACTTTTCATGATTATGTAGGTGAGTAATAATTGGACAGTGACTCTTCTATGATGTGCTTCCTAATAATTATGTCGATAATTAAGTCGTTTAGTACTTTTCTGGTCACAACAAGGCGCCACACATACTGGTATTCAGCTGCATCCGGTTAGACTGGAAGCCGACCCCAATATAGTTGGGAAACTAGACTACCAAGCTTGACCGACGCAGTGAACGCCTGGAAAGTGGCTTGCCCGGGTACAGATCGGCCCTTGAACCCATCTTCCCAGACGCAGTGGGATGAGTCGCTCTGCAGGTTGGTACGGAATTATCTTATTAATACGTCCACCAAAACTGCTGAGTGTGCCGGCCTACTGGCTGTGGGTGAGTGGGAGTCGGGCCTCTGGCTTCAGGCGCTACCCTCACCCAACATAGGCACTATGCTGGGTGACTCCACCTTCCGGCTCGCTACCTATCTGCGTCTGGGCGCTCCTTGCGTGGCTCCGCATCGCTGCCAATGCGGTGAAGGTATCGATTGCCTCGGACACCATGGCCTATCCTGCAGTAAGAGCGCAGGCCGGATAGCACAGCACGCCAGCATCAATGACATCATCCGACGTGCTCTTGTCACCGGTGGGGTGCCAGCTGTTTTAGAATCCAATGGCTTGGCACGCGACGATGGGAAGAGACCAGACTGAATGACCATAATGCTTTGGAAGGTAGGTAGGCCTTCGGTGTGGGATGCAACGTGTGTCAACACCCTTGCGCCATCCCATCTTCCTAGCACGACGGGCTGTGCTGGGGCGGCTGCTGCAGGTGTGGAAAACCTCAAACGTCGCAAATACGCCAATCTTATTGGGGCTTATTATTCGAGCCATTTGGGGTTGAATCAGGTAGAAACCCTCCTATGAAGGAAAAGTTGCGGAGCCCCCCCTTTTTGAGATATGATTTTTTTTATATTCTAACCTAACTTTCAAATTTTCTACACTATAACTAAAAAAACCACGTAGTAGGTCTTAATTCGTTTCGAAACAATAATAAAATCAATGACATTTTCAAGGTCAAGGTCAACACTCCAAATGTCAAAGTTAAACCAAAATATAGTCAAATCTTGGAATATTACCTTTTGACAAGCACTGAGGTCAAGGGCATCAAGGTCAATGACATACGTCTCGAAGTAAGGCGTGGTTGACGTAGCCCTGCTTCGCGGGGCTCCTATTTCTGAGTGGTTTAAAAAAAAATAACCATCCCCTTCTAACCTAACCTGTCAGAGTCGGGGTGACCCCAAGTCCCAAACTCGCTTCGCTCGCTCTTTCCCAACTCGATGGCTGTTAAAGTAAAACTTAGCCAAATAAAATTATATTTATGTAAAAAACATGACATAACATTGAATTATATACACTTCTACCATCAACGGAACGTGAAATGTCAACTTTGACGTCTACCATGACAATTTATTGAATTTATCCAACCTAAAAATTTGCAAATGGCGTGCTATTTTCCAATTTGTATAGAAACTTTTAAGAATTAAATCTCGTAAGCCATGGGCGTCCGCTTATTTAAAATTTGTAAAAAGCTTTCTATTTATGTGTACTATCTACAAAAAAAAATATGATCTTCGAAATCGTTGTCCTGCAATGGAAATTTTATCCAGGTTTTCCGCACCTACAGCAGTCGCCCCAGCACAACCCGCCGTGCTAGGAAGATGGGATGGCGCAAGGGTGTTGACACACGTTGCATCCCACACCGAAGGCCTACCTACCTTCCAAAGCATTATGGTCATTCAGTCTGGTCTCTTCCCATCGTCGCGTGCCAAGCCATTGGATTCTAAAACAGCTGGCACCCCACCGGTGACAAGAGCACGTCGGATGATGTCATTGATGCTGGCGTGCTGTGCTATCCGGCCTGCGCTCTTACTGCAGGATAGGCCATGGTGTCCGAGGCAGTCGATACCTTCACCGCATTGGCAGCGATGCGGAGCCACGCAAGGAGTTATTGTGGTGATACTGGTGACCGATTGTGTTCATAATGAACTGATCTGTTATCCGCAGCTCCGCAAGAGCGATAATTTATAAACTGTACGTGAAATGTCTGGCGGAACTCAAGGCCGGTAAATGTTATTCGATCTCAACAATGTCTATAAAAGAACCAAGCCGTCACCTACCTGCACTTCTTGATCCGAATGTCAATTACGCACAATTGAACTATTTATTTGATTTTCACTCATATAAATTATTAATTTTTATATCACTTTGAACTATAATAAGATTCAAAATATTTAAAAGTAGCTGCAAACTCTAAATTAAATGTTACTTACTCGGGAAGTAACGACGCTATGAGGTAAAGGCGATATATTACTTTACTCTATGGGTAAAGGTCTGCTATTAGCGACCACGCCACCTGGGACCACGTGACTACCGGAACTCGACGCTGATTGGTCGAGAATGTGACGTCACGAGAGCTGTGATTGGCTGACAACTAACGGGAAGTATACAACGCCCTCTCAAAGATGCTGTGCATCGTCATATGCCGAATAATGCCTAGTTTTATTTATTAGTAACACTGCTTTTAATCTTTAAAATATTTATATGTAGGTACAAGATAACACTGCATCGAAAGCTATATCTACTCACTAGAATAGTTTAATTAATTAAAATAATTTATGTTCAAGTACAAAGTGGACAGGTATTTATCAGACGTTCACTATTTTTAGAAGAATTTGTAAAAATAAAAAAAATTAAAATCTTATCAAACTGGCCTAGTTATCTACGTCTTCCGTAAACTACGACCAAAGAATATCTATTAAGGAAAAAGATTAATATAAACAGACAGATAGCATCAAAATTATCTGCTAGTCATAATTATCTCTCGAAAATTATCGTAGAAATCGGAACACCATCCTAAACAATCTCGGCGTGGTTCTCCTATCAATATTTGTATGATTAACAACAAACTATATTTAAGCGCGCATCGGTTCCGAACACTCACTGAATTCGCAACAGTCTATCCAATATAGCGTGTTCAAATATTGGTCATCTCTTATTGTAAAAACAATAAAACATTAGGCAAATATATATCTAAGAATAAAAACAAAAATACTTCATAAAATCGGGTTAAATTAAAAAAGGCGGCGCATTTTAATGCAAGTTTAAAAATTAATCTAATGAAATAATTTTATTTAAAAAATGGCGTTCGCTATAACTAATAACGTTACGAAGAAAAGCAGTTTTGAAGAAGCTTTGGACCTTACTGGTGAGTGACTTTTAATTAATTAATAAGGGTCCGAATTATTAATGAATTTTTACTTTATAATACCAGCCCTGTATTTAACCTGCTTATAATTTATAGAGCATTGCTACGAATTAATATTTATTCATATTAATTTATTTGCGTTCCACAAGGTAAAACAAGATGTTAACAAAAGGCTTAGAGCTAAGAGACGTCGTAGACCCTGTCAGGGCACAGCAATATTATTGTTTGAAACATAGCTTTTACTTAAAGTTAAAAGTCTAAATCATAGAAAGCTAAAAAATTATACATGAAAACTGAACAATTAAATTCGCATAAAAGTTTATAACAATAACATAAATAACTACTGACGACTGATGGAGCTTCTGAAGGTAACTGAAACTTTCAGTAACGCCATCAGGACGGAATTTGGTGTGGACAAATGTGCAGTCATGCATGTAAAGCGAGACGAGATTATGGAATCCGAGGGAATTCAACTCTCCGAAAGCAATAAGTATTTGGGTATGTCGGAAGCGTTAGGCATCAATGTTGCTGACATGAAGCAATCGTTGAAGGAGCGATTCTTTCAAGAAGCGCTCCTTCAACGATTCAAGAACGTATTAAGTAGTCTTCTTTCAGACGGAAACAAGGTGCGCGCCTTCAACGGTTGGGTCATGCCGGTTTTGATGTACTCTTTCAGCATACTCAAATGGACTCAGACCGAACTAGACGCCCTGGATAGGAGGGTCCGTACACTGCTGACCGCAAACCGGATGCATCACCCACGATCATCGGTGATGAGACTGTACATCCCGCGGAAGTGCGGGGGTCGAGGCTTTTTAAATGCGAAGACCCTCCACAACCGCGAGGTGTGCAGCGTCAGGGATTTTTTTTTTAAAAGCCGACGTGGGTATGCGCCGTGATGTGGTCGCAGTGGACAACGGGCTCACCCCGCTCTCCATGGCTAAATAGAACTGGCGCAAACCTGTACTACTTACTACAGATGACCGCAAGACGGTATGGCAAACCAAGGAGCTTCACGGGCGCTTCTATCGGGCTCTTCATGAACCCGGTGTAGATTTCTTAGCATCCGTTTCCTGGCTACGTTTTGGTGACCTTTTCGGTGAAACTGAAGGTTTCGTCTGTGCAATTATGGACGAAGTTATCTTGACGAATAACTATCGGAGACATATTATGAAGGACGGGACGGTTGACGTGTGTCGGGCATGCCACCGTCCTGGTGAGTCTATCAAACATATCATCTCTGGTTGTTCTCGTCTGGCTAACGGCGAGTACTTGCACAGACATAACCAAGTGGCCAGGATTATTCACCAGCAACTTGCTTTGAAATACAAACTTGTGGACTCTGAGGTACCGTATTACAAGTATGTGCCCGACGCAGTTCTCGAAAATGACCATGTCACGTTGCACTGGGATCGGTCTATCATTACTGACAGGACTATTGTCGCCAATAAGCCTGATATAGTGGTGATAGATCGATTAGCGCGCCGCGCAATGATAATCGATGTTACCATCCCACATGACGAGAACCTCGTGAAAGCTGAGAAAGAGAAACAAATAAAATATCTCGACTTAGCACACGCGGTTGTTGACATGTGGAATGTGAGCTCGGCTGTCATTGTGCCGATTGTCGTAACGGCCAATGGCCTGATAGCTGAAAGCTTCGACCAACATCTCTCGAGGCTCTCGTTAGGCGGTTGGATCAAGAGCCTGATTCAGAAGGCAGTACTCCTTGACACGGCTCGTATTGTCAGGAGGTTCCTGTCTCTGCAGCCCTAACCACCGGTAGCTTGGACCATGCTCCCGATACCGGTGGAACTCTATTTTTTTATATTTTTAAATGTTTTTTTTATATCTTTTTATTATTTTAAGAAATATTTAGAAATGTAAATAAATAAGAATGAAAAATCAATAAACGACATAAATAATTCTATTATTGGCAAGTAGGTAGCTAATTTCTTAAAATACTATTATTGCATTTAGATAAAGTTATATTTACATAAATAATATTATTACAAACACTTATTTAATAAGAGATCATCTACTCTACTGATAGACAGCAACCTAACATTTAAAGAACACATTGAACACTTATCTAAGAGAGTAAGAAAACTCATCTACATTTTTAAACAATTACGTCTATCAGCTGATGCAGATGTCAAGAAAATGGTATACCTAGCATTGTGCCAGTCCAACCTTAGCTACTGCTCACTCACGTGGGGTGGTCAGCAAGATCCAACCTGATAATTGTTGAGCGTGCACAGAGAGCCGTGCTTAAGGTGTGTTGTTTTAAACGCCGCGCCGTCTCTTTCCACAGAGTACTGTCAAGTTCCCACTGTCAGACAACTAGTTATGCTAATAACTGCAATGAAGCAGCATTCTCTAACACCATTTGATTGGGATTCTACTACTCGTAACAACCTTGTTGCTAAATCTACTGCACTGAACACATTCTTTAGCCGCAGATTCTTTGTCTTCCTTGGGCCATACTTGTACAACAAATTCCAAAAATTGTTGTCCACATCATTTAAAACGTCGCTTATACAAAACTACGCTACTGAAATGGCTACTTACGCAATCCTACTCAGAAACAGAATGCCTCTTGGAATTCCTCCAGTAGAAATTGTTAATACAGAAATTTTGGGCTTTGTCGTTGTATGTACAGGAACACTCACTCATATACACACCCACATACACCCCCACACACCCTCACACGTACCGACACATACCCATACACACCCCCACACGACACACCCACACTCACACACACCCCTATACACACATACACACACTTACACTTCTTCAGTTTTTCCAAATTCTTATTTTTTATTTTAGCATTGCTCACTAACTGTTGATCTTGTATAATCGGATATTAAAGACTTCGGTTTAAAATCATTTATTCCCAAAAAGACAATAAAGCCACTTACATGAGAATACAAAATAACATTTAGTTTAATTATCTAATTAACCGCCACCGAGATAAGTAAAAAACTGTTTACGTAACATCATTAGAGACTTAATAAGTACTATCATTAGCCGGTAGGGTAGTTTAAAACAATAAAAGCGACAAAATGCGTAATGTTATATAGGTACCCGCTCAACACTTTTTTTTTTTTTTTTTTTTTTTATATATTATTCGACTGGATTAAGAGCGTTGTCACATTCTGCATCTCTCTCGCTCACACAGAACCAAATTGTCATTTGTAAACACGTCATTGTTGCTTATCTGCTATTGTATTATTATTTATAATAAGCGCTGTGAAGCGGAGGCCTGGTGACCTGTAATACAGGTTTTTTACCTACCGCAGGCCCCAGCGATCCACAACCAAGATTGTAACCTACCATAAATAAGCATAATTTATTGTTTTTGTACTCGGTTTGTGGTGAAAAATAAACGATTATTATTATATAAACATACATATACATATATTTACATACAAATAAATAAAATTGAAGTGTCTGTTTGTAATGTCAAAATAACAACTTTTTACTAATTGCAATGGAAAGTATAAATGGTTCTTATAACAAAAAAAAACAATTTTTAACATTTTTGTCTGTCTGTCTGTTTGTTCCGGGTAATCTACGAAACGGCTGGACCGATTTTGACGGGACTTTCACTGGCAGATAGCTGATGTTACGCTGGGTAACTTAGGCTACTTTTATTAAAGAAAAATAATTAGGGTTCCGCGCAAAAAAATTAAAACCCATGAAATTATGAACAAAAAGTCGGATTTGAAAAATTCTTTTTGCATTTGGTAGCCCAATTCTCGAGGATAGTTAAACTCTAGTTAACATCACGCTACGACCCTTAGAAGCCGAGCAAAAAGAAAAAAGTCAGAAAGAACACGAAGCGAAAACGACGTAAAAGCGCGGGCGGGCGATTCAGCGCGACGGTTGACGACGGGTCGGGGGACGAAGGAGTTTTTTAAAATAGGGCTGTTATTTAGTATATTGTTTATCTTACGACATCCACACGAACGAAGTCGCGGGGCATAGCTAGGAAAGTACAATTAAAATTAGCACAGATAATAAGAAAGTAATAAGGCAGCCATGGATAGAAAGGTATTTATATACAATGTTATTGCGAAGGGATTATTTATGTAGAGCTTGGCAAGCGGATCCAAAGAATATGAACAAGCGATTAGACTATACGAAATATAGAAATAAAGTGAATAAATTAACAAATATGGCAAAAAATAAATATAGACAGGAACAAATTGTAAAATGTAATGGAGATCATAAGAAAATATGGACAAATATAAACATATGGTCGAAACAAAACTAGCTTGGACGATTTATTTTAACACGTCCAGGCCGGGGTGTACCACTGGTGGAGCACGGAGTACTCGCTGATATGGTGGGGTGTACACCCGGTGGCCACGTCACACTACACTTTTAATGTTCTGAGAAATTGGCGCCGCCTTGAAAGACCGTGTTGTATTTAACGTTCTCGCCCTGTAAAATTGACAAATATTCATAGTGTAGCTCAGGAGTTCGACATTGTTTCACGAGAAAAAAAATCAAGGTTTTTTTTCTTCAACTTTTGTTTTAGCTTTCTTTGTACATTTTGCTCACCCTCTTCTGCAGCGTTATTGGGTTGATTTATCAGTGCTAGGCTTGCTAATAATCTCTTTTATAATTTGTTCCCGCAATTCAAAAGTACTTGGTTTTTCCTTCTCCAATTTTCTGGTGAATTTCCTAACATTGTGCCACAGATAATCTCGATGATAAGCTTGCGGTACTACTTTAGGGTTTTTCTAAGGCTAGTAAATATAGTACGAAGCCATCTGATCCGATATATCATTATGTGCGTCTGTTATTGATGAATTGATATCAGTCTGTGAGTACTATGATTAGATTAGTTGTTATGCTGATGTGTGATTTATGATATGCAGGCATGATTTTACGGCGAATTAATCAAGTAGTTAAGGTCACCATCGACTACATGCGCCAATACATATTTAAGAAGGCCTAAGTTTATTTGAAAAGAACATCACAATTATTATCTATACCTATGTTTAATGGACAAATCAAAAGAACTATTATTACTCCAAATATGCCGTTTTATATTTGTTTCTTCTTGTGCTCATTGCCAAGTCACTATAATTTTAATATAAATAAAACTATTGATACAGTCACTAAATGTTGATAGATAACCAGATAACTAACTACAAAATAAATTCAATAGGACTTGGCTTCTATGAGATCTCAAAACTTTTTACGGTGGAAAGATTGCATGGAGAAGACTTGGCATTTTTTTACATTGGTGGTGGTTTTTGGTGGGATCTCATTTATTTTTTGTAGGTGGGTCTCTTTATTTTCTTTTTGGGTGACGTAACCTCCTAAGAAAGTCCCAGTAAATCGTAAATGTTTTACTGGTTTCTTAGGATCATCACCGAATGATCCATGCAAACGGCCATTTTGGTAAACTTCGAAAATAAACGGATACAAGGCGGCGGCCACCTTAAGTTCGGATACGGACCCATAGTGGTAGTTTTCAGCATTGCCGCTGAGTACATGTACCTACACGTTGATATATACGTCTCCACGTTCGTCGCAGGTATACACTTGCATGTCATCCCAATAAAATTCTCCACTACATCACGACTACAGCACGCCTAATATTGTTTGACAACTCAAAATCGCCATACATGCAGTATGACAAAGAAGGAAATAAACACGAACCATCTCAAGGAATAGAGATGCCTTGGTGTGGACAAAGGTGGCCATTTATGTACAAGATTTCACGTTCCATTACATATTGACAATATATATTACTAAAGCTTAAACAACTATAAAATCAACTACTATACTTATATATAGGTATAAATATCATGTAATTTAGAAGTTTAGCTAGTTATAATGATTACTCTTGGTTACCGAAAGTTCAAACTGCTAGCTTTGTCCACAGAGAAGATATAGGGGGGGTGAAAAGCCCGCGAATGGCTTCGAGAAAAGGATGGTACGGCAGTGCCTGCTTTGCTCGAGACTTGGCAGGGGCACAACCGTGCCCCCAGATATGCCTATAATATTTGAGGAGTTCCCTCAATACCTCATGTATCCTATCATTAGAACTGGATTTTGATAAAAATGGGACCAATCTGAAAGTATGTCCTTTCAAAGAAAAAAGAATTTGCCAAATCGGTTTTTAAATGATGGAATACTGATACTGAGGTAACAAACATTAAAATATGTATATATGTATATATACAACCGAATTGAGAACCTCCTCCTTTTTTTGAAGTCGGTTAAAAATAAAGACTAAAATGTTACCTCAAAAAGTCAAGATATTATGACTACATTTACAATTCCTTAAATCTGTTAAAAAGAGGTACACAAAATTTTTAATATTAATTGTGATTTTTAAAATAAACCCCTATTTTACTCCCTTAGGGGATGATTTTTCAAAAACGTTGAACCATATAATTCTTTATTTCCTACCAAAAGCATAAATTTGAATTTTCATATCCCTAAGTTAAGAAATGCTGGGTTTCCCATACAAACTTTCATCCCCTATATCACCCCCTGTAGGATTATATTTGAGACAAAAATTAGCTTATATCCTTCCCCAGGATGCCATCTATATCTATCTCCTTGCCAAATTTTATCGATTTCCGTTCAGTGGTTTAGGCGTGAAAAGGTAACACAGACAGACAGACAGACAGAGTTACTTTCGAATTTATAATATTATATTATATTATATTATATATATATATATATATATATATATATATATATATATATATATATATATATATATATATATTAGCTAACAGACTTAAAATAATAATTATAATATGTACAAATGTAAAAAAAATATATATATAATCATAGGGCATCAAAAAATTCGTCCGCATCGCTGTCAACAGGAAAAGTGCCCAAAAGGCTGGCAGCATTGCCACGTTGTATGGCGATGCTGATTCTTTGGCCAAAGAATAGGCCAGCCCTTTGGTCACGTGAAGAGTCGACCAACCGCTTGGCAATGTCTCGGAAAACCAAGTGGGCACTCGGACCCCATGGCCCTAGTGTTTCAACCCCACAACCTTATATACTATGTAAATATTTTGTTCAGTTATAGTGAATAAAAATATATATATTAGTATGGATATGAAGTTTGTTAATATGAGATCTAAACATATTTTTGTAGTAGGTGTTATGCGTGTCGAGGTTTTTATGTGCTGAGTGAGTCAAAATTCCTGCATAAGATTTAAAAATTGTTTCGATTTTAAGTTATTAGACAGGATGTTTATACTGAAATCGCATCCTATAATAACATTACTAAGCCTAGGGTATTTAATGTTCACATATCTTAAATTTTTTGTATTTGTTGTTAGAATGTTTCGTCTTGTCTTTTATTCCGATACATGGTTATAATTAACAGACTTTCCTTAGGTGATTCAGTAGCTCTTACCTCTGTAACATATTCTATAGACATGTCCGTAATGTCGTCTCTCTGGATGCAGTCTATATGATCCTGAAATAGGATACAGACTCCTCCACCTGTTCGAGTGATGTGGCAGTAAGATGCTGCGAATTTATATCCACTGAATTGAACAATATCCAGCTTTTCTTGCGCAAGCCGGGTCTCCGAGATACCTATTGCTTTGTATGATGAATTTTGAGTAACGAAAGCTTCAAGATATAGCTTTACGCTTTGAAAATTCTGCAACAATATTTTAAATGATGTGTCGTTGTCAAATTTATTTACGAAATGTATTTTTTTTATCAGTTTGATCCGTTATGGATGTGCGGCTAAGTAGGTAAATGTTGCTCGTCGTCATTATATCATTTTATCAGTTTGATCCGTTATGGATGTGCGGCTAAGTAGGTAAATGTTGCTCGTCGTCATTATATCATTTTATCAGTTTGATCCGTTACGGATGTGCGGCTAAGTAGGTAAATGTTGCTCGTCGTCATTATATCATTTTATCAGTTTGATCCGTTATGGATGTGCGGCTAAGTAGGTAAATGTTGCTCGTCGTCATTATATAATTTTATCAGTTTGATCCGTTACGGATGTGCGGCTAAGTAGGTAAATGTTGCTCGTCGTCATTATATCATTTTATCAGTTTGATCCGTTATGGATGTGCGGCTAAGTAGGTAAATGTTGCTCGTCGTCATTATATCATTTTATCAGTTTGATCCGTTATGGATGTGCGGCTAAGTAGGTAAATGTTGCTCGTCGTCATTATATCATTTTATCAGTTTGATCCGTTACGGATGTGCGGCTAAGTAGGTAAATGTTGCTCGTCGTCATTATATCATTTTATCAGTTTGATCCGTTATGGATGTGCGGCTAAGTAGGTAAATGTTGCTCGTCGTCATTATATCATTTTATCAGTTTGATCCGTTATGGATATGCGGCTAAGTAGGTAAATGTTGCTCGTCGTCATTATATCATTTTATCAGTTTGATCCGTTATGGATGTGCGGCTAAGTAGGTAAATGTTGCTCGTCGTCATTATATCATTTTATCAGTTTGATCCGTTATGGATGTGCGGCTAAGTAGGTAAATGTTGCTCGTCGTCATTATATCATTTTATCAGTTTGATCCGTTATGGATGTGCGGCTAAGTAGGTAAATGTTGCTCGTCGTCATTATATCATTTTATCAGTTTGATCCGTTATGGATGTGCGGCTAAGTAGGTAAATGTTGCTCGTCGTCATTATATCATTTTATCAGTTTGATCCGTTATGGATGTGCGGCTAAGTAGGTAAATGTTGCTCGTCGTCATTATATCATTTTATCAGTTTGATCCGTTATGGATGTGCGGCTAAGTAGGTAAATGTTGCTCGTCGTCATTATATCATTTTATCAGTTTGATCCGTTATGGATGTGCGGCTAAGTAGGTAAATGTTGCTCGTCGTCATTATATCATTTTATCAGTTTGATCCGTTACGGATGTGCGGCTAAGTAGGTAAATGTTGCTCGTCGTCATTATATCATTTTATCAGTTTGATCCGTTACGGATGTGCGGCTAAGTAGGTAAATGTTGCTCGTCGTCATTATATCATTTTATCAGTTTGATCCGTTACGGATGTGCGGCTAAGTAGGTAAATGTTGCTCGTCGTCATTATATCATTTTATCAGTTTGATCCGTTACGGATGTGCGGCTAAGTAGGTAAATGTTGCTCGTCGTCATTATATCATTTTATCAGTTTGATCCGTTATGGATGTGCAGCTAAGTAGGTAAATGTTGCTCGTCGTCATTATATCATTTTATCAGTTTGATCCGTTACGGATGTGCGGCTAAGTAGGTAGATGTTGCTCGTCGTCATTATATCATTTTATCAGTTTGATCCGTTACGGATGTGCGGCTAAGTAGGTAAATGTTGCTCGTCGTCATTATATCATTTTATCAGTTTGATCCGTTACGGATGTGCGGCTAAGTAGGTAAATGTTGCTCGTCGTCATTATATCATTTTATCAGTTTGATCCGTTACGGATGTGCGGCTAAGTAGGTAAATGTTGCTCGTCGTCATTATATCATTTTATCAGTTTGATCCGTTACGGATGTGCGGCTAAGTAGGTAAATGTTGCTCGTCGTCATTATATCATTTTATCAGTTTGATCCGTTACGGATGTGCGGCTAAGTAGGTAAATGTTGCTCGTCGTCATTATATCATTTTATCAGTTTGATCCGTTACGGATGTGCGGCTAAGTAGGTAAATGTTGCTCGTCGTCATTATATCATTTCCCGGTTGCTTATATTTATTTGTTGAGTTTTCCTTTGGTTTTCATTAATGTTGATAGGTTTGATACGTTTTCCGTCTATGTATTATTTGTTATTCTTTGCATGGAGGCCATTTTTCCTGGCCTTAAGTAGTTCTTCTCTCAGCTGTGCTGTCTCCCTCCGTGCATTCACATATAAAAACTCAGATATAAACATTCCAGTTCCTTGAAAACATTGGTGTCAACGATGTATTTAGTTATTCTTTTGCTGAGCAACTCAATAACCAGCGATTTGTTCTATAAGCCTTTTCTTCCCACTCTATACATGTCTTCAATGTACCCTGATAGGTCCACGTTAGCAATATCTCGGAATAGTTCTATAAGCCAGTCTAGTTATACAGGGTGTAAGGGACAGCCCTCCGCAAACTAACAGGGTGCATTCAGCTCCTTATTTTGAATCATATTCCACCAGAAATATTCTCAGGAAAATTTTCATTTTTTTATCGTTTTTCAGTTACTTCCTTTATTCCTTTATTTCAATGTAAAATTACATTCTCTGTACGCAGCATTCCATTTATGTAAATAAAACAACTAAAATGAAAAAAATGGCAATGGATGAGATCCGAGATCCGGCTGGAAGGAACACTTATTGTACCTATTCAACGTTTATCGTGTACGGACATTAGTAATTATTCGGATTAAATTGATTACGACTTGGGCAAATGTGACGCAAAACCTAAACTATTAATGGGACAGGATAATTATGATCCTATTGCTCCTATCTTTGAATTTGAATGTAATCATAGGTAAATTTATTTTCATAATATTTTACATAACAACTTGTACCTAATTAATTAATAAAATAACAAAATTATATCCTAACTTAACTAAAACTATTCACAAACTAAAATATGGCGTCGAAAAATTCCTCCGCATCGCTGTCGACTGGTAATGTACCCAAGAGACTGGCGGCATTGCCACGTTGTATGGCAATGCTTAGCCTCTGGCCAAGGTAAAAGCCGGCCCTTGGGTCACGGTAAGTGTCAACTAGCCGTTTGGAGATTTCGTTAAACAAACCATGAGCGCTCGGACCCTACGGCCCGAGGGTTTCAACCCCAAACGGCTCGAAAATATAATTACCGATAAGGTTATTATACTTTCGCCGCTTGAGGTTTTCCGCAGCCGCTCCTATCTTGTGTTTAAAAGGTAATAGAAAAATGAACCTTATGTTACAAAGACACCACTAGGGTGGTGTTTACACGGTACTGTAAACAACATAAATATGATGAGCATGTCAGCTGATTGTATTGTTAGTGATGACAGCGCGCAACGTTGTTGTGATCCTGATTTAAAGGAATTTGTAAGTAAATCATTTGCGTTAGAGTCAATAGGTATATCAAACCAGCCGCGACAGAACGCGGACGAGTTGCGTGCTATGACCATACTAATTAACACATGTGAATTAGTTGCTAACCAATGGTTCGTAGAATTGCCTTGGAAACAAGATTACTTTGTTACGCCTGATTCTTATCAAAATGCCTATAATCGTTTCAAATCAGTCGAGAGAAAAATGTCAGCTGATGACACGTACGCGTCGCGTTACCGGGAACGTATTCAGCATTTATTTTCAAATAATTATGCCAGGAGGCTAAACGAGGGGGAGTCTAGCGATCACATTTGGTACCTACCTCATTCCGGGGTCGATAACCCCAATAAGAAGAAGTTGCGTTTAGTATTCGACGCGGCCGCCTGCCGGGAGAACTTAATGATTTTTTATTGACAGGCCCAGACTTGTTACAGTCTTTATTTGGAATTCTAAGAACAATATTTATTTTGTTATTTTAATTTTAGGAAGTTATTATAATAATTATATGTTAAAAAAAACTTAAAATATCTTTTTCTACTAACTAACGAACTAACTAACTATACAAATAAATATACAAAACAAAAGGAAACTTAGGCGTCGAAGTACTCGTCCGCATCGCTGTCATCCGGAAACGTGCCCAGAAGACTGGCAGCATTGCCACGTTGAATGGCAATGCTAATTCTTTGGCCAAAGAACGAGCCAGCCCTCTGGTCACGTGAAGTGTCGACCAGTCGGCGAGAAATTTCCTTAAAAAGGAGACGCGCACTCGGGCCCCATGACCCGAGCGTTTCGACCCCAAACGGCTCAAAACTGTAGTTACCGATAAGGTTACAGTATTTGCGCCGCTTAAGGGTCTCAGCAGCCGCAGCAGCGGCGCCAGCACAGCTCGCCGTGCTTGGAACATGAGATGGCGCAAGGGTGTCGACACAGGTTGCGTCCCACACCAGAGGTCTACCCACCTTCCAAGGCAACAACGTCATGCCGTCTGGTCTCTTCCCATCGTCACGTACCAAGCCGCTTGGTTCTAATATCGCTGGTACGCCGGCGGTGACAAGAGCTCGACGAATAATATCGTTAATGCTGGCGTGTCGTGCTATGCGGCCTGCACTCCTGCAGCAGGACAGGCCATGGTGTCCGAGGTTGTCGACAGCTTCACCGCAGTGACACCGATGCGGAGCAACACAAGGTGCGCCTAAGCGGAGACACGTAGCAAGCCGAAACGAAGAGTCATCCATCATAGTGCCTATGGTGGATGACGGAAGCGCTTGAAGCCACAAGCCTGACTCCCATTCTCCCACAGCCAGCAGACGGGCACGCTCAGCAGTATTAAATGACGTATTTACTAGGGTATTCCGTATAATACTGCAGAGCGGCACGTCCCACCGTTTCTGGGAGGCTGGGTTGTCAGGTAAATCCGTATTGGGACAAGCCATCTTCCACGCGTTCAACGCATCGGTCAAACACGGTACCTCAAAATCGACCAGTGAGGAAGATAAAATTTTCCTGGTTAATTTGTCGGTACCGTGGACCGAAGAGAGGAAGGCCGGTAAACTTATACTTGAAATTTTGCGGACGCCGAGACCACCCAGGCGAATGGGAAGTGTAGCTTGCTGCCACGCTCGGTCGTCCAGGGCCACATTTAGAATAGAAGTTAGTGTGTTTCTAATAATTTGGTCTACTTTTTCTAAAAGTTGTGGATGCTTCCATAGATGGGAGGAGCGAAGGCTATACGTAAATTTTGGTCCAAAGCAGCAGTATCGAATTAGTGTGAAGGCCGAATGGATGTTAATTTTGAATAGTCTTTCCGAGACGTCATGAAAATTTTGAATTTTTTCCTCAACAAACGTTGGAAAGGATTCGTCAAAAATTGGGGACCCTAGGAGGTGAAGAGAGTTTCTTTCCGTAATTTTGATATTTGGTGCTATTGTATTAAATTTTGCTATGGTAGTCTGTCTGTCAGTGGTTTGGGGAAGATGAATTTCACATTTTGAAAGGTTAAGGTCTAGGCCGATGGAACTAAATTTTTCTTTTATAAAAGCTAAATCTTTTAAGACTGTGTCTACATTACCTCCTAGGGTTCCGTCATCCAAATACCATACGTTGAATTCAGAATTTAGTTGTCGAATAATTGGATTTATTGCCAAACTAAAAATGACAGGCCCAAGAGGGTCACCCTGTTGACATCCAACGGCTGATTTCAAAAGGTTGTCTTTATAAAGTAATTTAGAGGGGTGCCTGTAACATTGATATAGGAATTGGAATTATGTTTAGGTTTAGAGAAAATCAAATTGGACTTATTGCAGATATTAAAGATAGGTATGTTTCTTCGAATTAAAATGAAGGAAAAGGATCAACATACACTTTGGTGTTTATTTACAGATGAAGCGACTATAAAAGGATCATGAACAACGATGTATGGAAATCCGTCTTAAGTTGAAACACAATAAATCTTTATTTATTATAGACTACGCTTTATATACTATTAAATAAAAGTGTTCATTTTCACACAAGTATCCGAGTTTTAAAGTAATTAAACAAATTCGGAGATAACCTAAAAATTATGTCTCAACTACTCGCAACTTATAAAATGACCACAGATCAATCATGTAGGTACAAAACAACATTCTGATTTCTGGGTATCAAAAGTGAACAATTGACACATTGCCTTCTCATTACCACCGGCATCGGTTGATCAGAATCAAGCATCGACATGATTAGAATCTCAAGAGTTCTGAAACACAACACAAAAACGTCCTGGCGTAATAAAACACAATTAAATATGAAAAAGTCCTGTCATTAGTTACATGAAACACGCTAAGTTGTTTAAAACAAACACACCAACGAATTTCCGTAAGTATTACTATTTAAGTGGAGAGATTAATCGCGGTGAGTATTCTCATTTACTTTACTCTGTGATTCTCATTCGACACATAAACAGTAAAGGCGGCTTCCGCACGCGCCGGCTTAGGGATGGCGATCTAGAATCGATTTTATAGGTCAAGTAATTTTTTTTTATCGATCATAAACAATGGATTATAGATTTTTTAATCGATTTCAGAAACTTGAAAACGAGTTCCGATGTTTTTCCTGCGGATTGCAACTTTTAAGTTTTGACATCGATTATTCATTACACTTGACTAATTATGCAGGCAACACCAAAACGAATAAGTGATTATCTATAGTAAAGCTGTCGATGTAGAATCATGGCGGGAACAGATCTATCAGAACTCAATTTATTGCTGAATAGATTCTTTCCTGCGATTCGGATAGATTTAAAAATCGATCTTGTTTAGGAATAATGGTCATCCCTACCGGTACGTCTGTCATCTGCCTTGACAGTTGTATCTGCGTGAGACGAAACACAAAAATAAATATTTTCACAACGGAACTATGAAATACATATACAGTACCTACTACATTATGATTATGATATTACTAATTATTTAGCTATTTATGAGTTTAATACCATTTTTGTGATGTTTTTATGTAAAGGCTCATACTTACGTAACTCGTACAAATGAAGAGAACGAAACGTCCATCATGACTATACGGAAATGTACCTAGCAATCGTTAATTTACTGTTTATCTTAAAATCATAATTCCGGATACGAAAACAAAATTCCTGAAGTGAAAAGCTTGTAAAAAATAAGAAAATAATTTGTATATTAATTTGGTTTTCATACGTGCAACTTTTCAAGACTGCTTTTGGTCAATCTCCTTTTAATAAATATGCTATGACGTCATTAATATTTGGTGCGAACTGCTCGCCTTTTATCGCGCAACATAATAAATATAAAAATGCATTACATTTTAAGGATACCTATCCGACGGCTGTCGACGCTATTTGCAAGCAACATTATAAGTAATATGGACGACTATATCGATAGTTTACCCGAAGCCGACCTTACAAAACAAATGATTAAGGAAGTCTCTTTTATTCACCAGCAGGGTGGATTCGAAATACGGAACTGGGCTAGCAACGTACCGAACGTTCTGGAAAGCGTACCGAAGGAGGCTTTGGGTGATAGTGTCTGTATTGGCCATTTATTAAACTTGAAGCTAGCTTGGTCCAATGTTGAATCCAATGTCACATCACATCACATCACACTACATCACATCACATCACATCACATCACATCACGTCATATCACATCACATCACTTCACAGTTTGGGCCCAACAATATTGCTAAAGTTCGCACGACATGCGCGTCCGTTGTTTCCTATTAAATACATGACTTTGCTTTCACATAATATACATAGAAACCATTCGGATATTCGCATATAACGCTGACTTAGTGGAAAATCACTATGGGATGGAAGAAACTATAAGGCCATTTATATTGTTAATTTGATAGTGAACAAGAGCGAATTGGCGCCAATTGCTGCCTACAATAAATGTCAATTAAATCAAATGGTCAACAATATTCATGGAGGCTTTGTGGAAAGTTACGTTCGCGGAACGAAAGAGTTAAGCTCCATACGGCTCGTATTACATGAATAATGCTCAGTAGGTATATAATGAATCTTAATAATTATAAATTCATGGAGCTTACGAATACATATCTCGCATCCCCCACCGAACCCCTGAGTCTTTTTTGCCTCGTTTACATTCATACATCTGGTCATACACGCACGGCGGTTGCGAGTACTACGCACCTGACCTTTCTGAAGAACATCACCAATAAGATCACTATATGTCTTCCTAGGGCGTCCCATCCCGGCGTTCCCACTCATATCTGCCATGTAAATACCTTTGTTAGTCGACTTTCATTCATCCTCTCAACATGACCAAACCATCTAAGCATACTCTTTTCAATTTTTGTCACTACATCTTCTTTTAAACCGCACCGTTGCCTTATCACATCATTCCTCAGTCTATCATTCATAGTCACACCACACATGCTTCGCAAGGAACGCATTTCCACAGCATTTATTCTAATTTTTCATGCTTCTTTTGCTACACCCAACATTTACTTCCATACATAAGCGTAGGCACCAGCACACCATTGTGAACAGCCAGTCGGGCCTTTTTGGACATTAACTGGTTGGTCACGACTGCATGTATAGCACCATTCACTTTATTTCCTGCATTTGCTCTCCTTTCCACATCTTCATCTATCTTTCCATCCCTTGTAAACAGACTCCCCAAATATACAAACTCACTTACTTGCTCCACACTTTTATCATTTATTTTCACATCACACATCGATACGTCCTCTTCTCTTTCAAACCCCATGACCTCGACACTGTCGGTGTACGGTGTGGACTGGCGCTTGGTACGGGCACTGAAATCTTTATACAAGGATTCCAGGTCTTGTGTTAGGATAAATGGGGCATACACGGACTGGTTCTGCATGTCGAGGGGTGTTAGACAGGGTTGTGTAGCGTCACCATGGCTGTTCAACTTGTACATGGATAGTTGTCTGACAAAGAAAGAGGGTGAGTGCGGATTGAGGATAAATGATTTGCTTGTCAAATGCCTTTTCTACGCAGATGATCAAGTTCTACTTGCATCGTCAGTAGAACAGTTGCAAGACATGGTGACTGTCATGGATGAAGCATATAAGATGAAAGGGATGAATATAAATGTGACGTGTAAAAGTGATTCCGATATCCTATTTACAGAATAAACAATTTCATTTCAATCAAGTTTTAAACAGAGACAAGTCACGACCTCATGACTTGATATCGTTTTTGAATAGGTACCTGTCCAGGTTGCCTGACACGGTGCTTGAATGTGCCGTGGTGTCGCAACTATGAAGAGATCATCTGTATTAACTATTAACATGCATTATCTAAGCTTTATATCTTACAAGCACAGCTTACAAAGTAGGCCTTATTAACAATGTACTTGTACTACAATGTACTTTTGCCGATGATACTGCCGTGATATTCGATGCTAACACGTGGGATGAGGTTAAAAATTATGCTCAACAAGGTCTTGATACGGTGTATAAATGGCTATATTCCAATTTGCTTACCTTCAATGTCGATAAGACAAAATACATGACATATTCCCTTAGACCCCAGGATCAACCAAACTTCAACTTGAAAGCCCACTCATGTAATTTCATCAACCACTGTTCTTGTCCTGTATTAGTTAAAACAAATTTTATCAAATATCTTGGAATAATCATAGATTACCGTCTCAGCTTCCAACAACACATTGAAACCCTAGGTAAAAGAATCCGAAAATTAATTTACATATTTAAAAATCTAAGACATTTATCTAATACATCAGTTATTAAAACAGTTTACTATGCACTATGCCAGTCTTTGCTAGTTTATTGCATTACCACTTGGGGCGGTACCTCTAAAACTTATATGATAAATTTAGAGAGAGCCCAAAGAGCCATATTAAAAGTTAGTTGCTTTTTGCCAATCCTCTATCCAACTTTCGAACTTTACCAACACTGCCAAGTGCTAACAGTCCGGCAGTTGTTCATTCTCATAACAGTACTAAAAAAACACACTGAACTTCCCTTAGAACTCAATTTACCAACACAAAATAGACGATCAACAAATGTTTGTTCAATCATCCGTTATAACACTAGTTTCTCCCAAAAGTTTTTCTGTTTTCTTGGCACTTTTCTTTATTAATAACAAAATACCTATTTACACTCATACAAAAGCTATTTGTAAAAGAAAATTACGCATTTGGCTATTAAATCTGGACTACGTTGCCACTGAAAGCTTATTAAAACCAGTGTCTTAATAATACCCACACATTTACAATCACACACCTAGACTTACATACATTCATACACACAACATTTTTCATTTCCCCATTTCCATTCTTCATTTTTTGCTAAGCTAACATGTCCTTTAAAAGAGAGCCGGGTGATCTGTAACTCAGGACCCTCCTACCTCAGACACCTTTCTCTATTTAAGATTGTGCATTTTATTAACTAGTGCCTGTAATATGATGTTGAGATAAATAAAGATTTATGATTATGATTATGATTATGATTATTATATTTAAACGTTTTTTTACGTAACTCCTACTTTTATACCTCTGCCCAGCCCTTCGGGGAAACACGGCGTGATGTTATGTCTACCCATTCCCATCTGTCACCCTCACCAAATAGTTTAAATGTGCTCCTCTTACAAATGTGCTCAAAAGCAGGAAACAGCAGTTTTTTTTTTGCGATTTTAGTGTTTGTCCCGTAGCTAAATGATAACAGGGGCTCGTGGTTAAACGATAACAGCAGCACGGATCGATCGAAGGTTAACCTACGCATGCCGGGGTCGGTTCGTAGATGGGTGACGATCCATTAGATATCGAGACCTCTCCATACCTCGGAAAGCACGTTAAGCCGTTGATCCCGGCTGTCATTCATAGATCTTTGATAGTTGTTACGGGCAGCCAAAAGAAGCCAAAAGTCTGACCAGTCTTACCACAAGGGGTATCGTGTTACCCAGCAACTGGATTGTGGAGGTCAGATAGGCAGTCGCTCCATGTTAAATACTGGCATTCAGCTGCATCCAGTTAGACTGGAAGCCGACCTCAACATAGTTGAGAAAAGGGTGGGCAGATTGATAGTGTTGGTCCCAGTCCGATAGTAAGAATTGTTTATAATGAGTACAATGACCCCGTACCCCTTTTTTTTTTCTTTTTTTTTTTTTTGTGGATGGGAAATCATCAAATGACTTCTCCCGCTCTGGGCGGAGCGGGAGGGCGTGTCAGACTTTTACTGACTAAAACCCACCCGTGTTCCTTCTGTTGCCTGTGCCGGGGCCACGGTAACTCTTTCGAACATCCCGCAACCCTAGCTGGCATCGGCCCTGCGGACCCCGTCAATAGTGCTGACATCTCTTTGAGGCGCGCGTGGAACACGACGCGCCGTCGACTCGGGCTTGGTCCTTACCGGACGGCGAGCTACCCATTGCTTGCCGTCCGCAAGCCCGCGCCTACGGTGGCCGGGAATCAGCTGCCAATTCCCGACGCCCAGGGCGTCTCCTGCGGCGACTAGGGGCGTGAGGGTGCAAAGCTTGCCTCTCCCTCACGCGTCCCGCCTCCTCCTTCACGAGCATTACTGCTTCGCAGAAGGAGGTAATGGCTTCCCATGCACTCTCGCTCCGTACCATGGCCTGGACCAGGGCCGGACGCGAGAGATCGCCGCCGCCGATCGCTTCCGCGAGGACACGGCGGTGCTCCGCCCAAGCCGGGCAGACCTCCACCGTATGCTCCACCGTGTCCTCCGGGCGATCCACACAGTGGTGACACCCGGGCGTATCCTCCCGCCTTATCCGGAACAGGTACCTCCCGAAGCACCCGTGTCCGGTGAGGACCTGCGTCAGGCGGAAGGTGAGGACGCCGTGGCGCCTCTCCAGCCACTCCTCAAAGAGGGGACTTATCGCCGCAATTGTGGCGTGCCCAGCGCTGGGTTACCCCGTACCCCTCAGCCGTCGATCGACCGGCTAGTGGTCGGTAACAATAGAAATTGAATAGAGTCTCATATCATGACAGTTGAAGGTTTAAGTGGTTTTCAGTTAATTCAAGTAGGTACTCCTTGTATTAGAATGAACCTATCTTCTTCTGCCACCAGGATTCGGCAAATACAATGTGAGTATGCTGATAACATGCTGCCTCCTGATCCTGGCGATGTACCTGGACATCTTTGGCTTCTCCGTGGTGCTGCCGGCGATGGCGTGTGATATGTCGCTTAACACCTCACAGCAAGGACTGTTGTCTGCTATTCCTCTCATTGGTAAGTGCAATAGCTAATGGCATCCGTTAGAAATTAATTATTTCTTCACTTATTAGAGAGGTAGTAGTCAATCGTGACCTTATAATTAATTATTTCTTCACTTATTAGAGAGATAGTAGTCAATCGTGACCCTATAATTAATTATTTCTTCACTTATTAGAGAGATAGTAGTCAATCGTGACCCTATAATTAATTATTTCTTCACTTATTAGAGAGATAGTAGTCAATCGTGACCCTATAATTAATTATTTCTTCACTTTTTAGAGAGATAGTAGTCAATCGTGACCCTATAATTAATTATTTCTTCACTTTTTAGAGAGATAGTAGTCAATCGTGACCCTATAATTAATTATTTCTTCACTTATTAGAGAGATAGTAGTCAATCGTGACCCTATAATTAATTATTTCTGCACTTTTTAGAGAGATAGTAGTCAACCGTGACCCTATAATTAATTATTTCTTCAGTTTTTAGAGAGATAGTAAGCAATTGTGACCCTATAATTAATTATTTCTTCACTTAGTAGAGAGATAGTAGTCAATCGTGACCCTATAATTAACTTTTAAAAAAATAGGCAATCATGGGGACTGCCGACAGAAGTGAACACTTAAAACATTAACATAAAAGTACACAGGCCGTTGCGCGTCGCGATTCTCGCGCAACACGTTACATTAAAGTTGTAACGTGAGCGTGTCGCATGTCGTGAACCGGTAAGATCTTCCCCTACAAAAAAGAGAAGTTTTCACTTCAAAAATCAGGGCACTATGAATAGTTGCTTGGCGTCTGGGTGTCTGTGCCTGAGGTATTCCTTCAAGAGCGCATCTACTAGCGATCAACCCCCGCGTTTACACAAGGTATAAAACGTGCAGGTATTCTACGTATTATATTATGTCTACTGTATTCGTTTATGGTTTACACCTAAAACAAGTTGTAAAGACAAGTTGTATACAAAACTTATCAAAGATGAACAAAATGGTTAACAATACATGTCTGAAACAACGGTAATACATAATGTTTTTACATGGCTTGTTTTGACAAGAATTTTACAAGACTTATCGAAAAAAAGTAGGTAGGTACCACAACAGTTGTCTAATGGTGTAAACGCGGGGTATCAATTAATTAAAACTTGTATATTTTGGTTACATAACATAATCAGCCTATAATGTTTCCACTGCTGGGACACAGGCCTCCTCTCTATGAGAGGGCGTGGGCCGTAATCCACCACGAGGGCCTAGTGCGGGTTGGTGGACAGTGGCGTAACTATACCATCTGGGGCCCGTGGCAAATTCTTTTGATGGGGCCCTATCAGTAAATTTTAATAAACTTCGAAATTTTTAGCGTTCTCAATTACACGTTGTATTGGTATGTCCCACTAATGGCCACAGGCCTCCTCTCTTAGGCGAGAGCCCGAGAAGGAATGGTCTGTAGTCCCCACGCTAGCCCAATGCGTATTAGAGACTTCACATTCATCCATAGAACATTATATCTGAATGCATTCATCATCTATTCGCTATCTTTTCGGTGAAGGAACAACATCGTGAGGAAACCTGCATACATTTATAGTGAAATAAAAATAACAATTTAATCTCAATAAGATATTTATTAGGAAAAATATTATTAAGAAAGATATTTATTAAGAAAAATCTTTTTTGCGAGCTTTCTGTTCCGCAAAAGTGTCTATAACATCATCAAAGTTTAAAGATCTGGCCATAGAATTTTCAATAGACAGAATAGCCAAGTTACATAACCTGTTTTGTCTCATTGAGTTTCTTAAATAGGTTTTTATCAATTTTAGTTTTGAAAATTATCGTTCAGCACTAGCTGTAGTCACAGGAATTGTAAGAAATAACATTAATGCAGTGCATACTTCAGGAAAGCTGCAGGACATAAAATGATTTTTTATTATTAATAAATCAGCAAGGTCTCTAATATACAAAGATTTTTCTATTTCGTCTCTGAAAGTGGATGAAAACTGAGAATTTCTCTGGCAAATGATTCAGATGATGTCTTTTTTATATATCTCAACAAATTCTAGAGCTGTTTTTAATAGATTAGTGTCATTTAAAACTTTTAAAGTGGAAGGCTGCAAAACACTGAAATTTGAAACAATTTCATTCATTGGAAGGAAACGCGATTTCAGTTGGTTTATAATGATGTCCAATACTCGATAAAAAATGTTCACCTTGAACAAACTTTTCGAATCTTGAAGACGCTCATCTTCACAAAGCTCATCAAAATGGCGTTTTACCTTCCTCTGACGAGTTTTAGAAAATTCAGGGGTGATGGACCATTTTTCTGCTACACTATTTGCTTCCATTTTTAAATTTTCAAATTCATGTCGATACCTTTCCAATTCTTCTAGACAAATTTTCAAACGTTTTAAGGCATTTGAAAGATCGGTGGATTTAGACTGAAGTGCTTTAGAGGCTGCATCGATAGTAAGTAGGATCTTGCAATGGAAAACCAATAACAATATAAAATCTCTAAAAATGAATCAACATCTTTTTGTTTAGGTTGGTTGAAATGCTTAACGATTAAATTAACTTGAAATTGTATTATGGTCTTTAGTAGTCTCACTTTGGATTTTAAGCAGAACTTATAAAAATATATGTTTCAAATAAAATAAAATTCTCAGGTACAGTGTAAAAAAATATTTTTGTGCTCGCGGCCTCTTGGGCCGGGGCCCTCTTGGGCCGGGGCCCTCTTGGGCCGGGGCCCTCTTGGGTCGGGGGCCCGTGGCATTTTGCCAGCCCTGCCACCCTATTGTTACGCCACTGTTGGTGGATGTCACATGTCTTCGAATTTTCGGTTCTAGGACATGCCAGTTTCCTCACGATGTTTTCCTTCACCGTTTTGAGAGCAGTGGTGATGAAATAAATTACACTAAGTAAAGCACCTGCTTGGGTTTGAACCCACGACCTATATAACTCGTAAGTCGGAGTCGATACCACTGGGCCAACACTAATCTCTTATTTTGATTACTTGGAATAAATTAATTGTTTCATGTTTCCCAGGTATAATCATATCGTCCTATGGTTGGGGCTTGTGCGTCGATACCAAAGGTCGCCGGAAAACACTACTAGTCGCCATGCCAGTCGGCTTCACCCTCGGTCTGGCAGCCACCATGGCCCCTACCTTCGAATCGCTAGCCGTTCTCAAGTTTCTTTCCGTTTCATTGTAAGTTTATATGTTTAATTTAAACCAAGTACCATGAATAGTTTATCCTGAAAAAAGTACCATAATTATACGAGAGGTTTACAGAATGGCAACACATAAAATAATACGTTTGTGTTCCAGGAGCTAGACCACCACCTCTTAAAGCAGCATTATTTTAATCTTACTTGACTGTGGGAAAGAGATGGAGCTAGACGTCCTGTATAGCTTCATCTCTTTCTCACACTGAAGTAACATTAACATAATACTGCTTTAAGAGGTGGTGGTTGGCCCCCAGGACATTATGTATTATTATTTATTTAGTACAGCAATATAGCCATTAATACTAAATCAAGTTATTCCTATCACTCTGTCTTCTCACAGAACTGCAACCATGAGTCCAGGGTGCAAATTAGGAGTGGTCTGTTCGTTGTCCCTTAATTGACTGATAAACAGGCTGAAATTATTGAATTATGTTTTACTGCACCCGCTTTTTATGATTTTATACCAAACCGGAGGTGAATATACAAAAATACGAAATGATGTCAAAATTATTTTAGTTTATTCACCTCTAAACCAAAAGAATAAATCTCTCTGTCTGTGATCAGGGGGCCAACCACCACCTCTTAAAGCAGTATTATTTTAATGTTACTTCAGTGGGAGAAAGAGATGGAGCTATACAGGACGTCTAGTTCCATCTCTTTCCCACACTGAAGTAAGATTACAATAATACTGCTTTAAGAGTTGGTGGTCTAGCTCCTGTTAACTCCTAGGAAAATATTACAATGAGGTATTTAGTTGTTTGTGAGTGTTTTTAAGTAAAAAGAAGTTTCTGGAAACACTTACTTATTCGATTACAAATTTTTTTACCGATAATGAGCTACACTATTCCCGAATAGCGATACTTTTTATGCCCAAAAAATAAGGATCTCTATACGATGGGGTTCAGCTAGTATTTTATATTTTGACGGTTTCCAGTTCATCAGCAGCGAACGCAGCAGCCTTCGTACTGTTGGCGGAGAGCGTGCCCAGCAGACATCGCAACAGGCTCATGTTTCTGATGGCCAGCGCCACCATGGTCGTGCAGCTCATCATTTGCTGTAAGGATCTTTGAATAGTACTATTTGACTTAAACTTGCAAGCCCATATACTCTTTCTGATCAGACAAACAACACTTTGACCATGAAAACATTTTCTTACTGAATTGAATATACCATAATCTTGAAACATATTGGTGCCCATGGTCTGTAATGACCTTATAGAGACGTGAGGAACAGGGAATAAAGTTTCCTCATCCTCCATAGACAAGGGAGGATCCTCCAACCAGACATGTGTTGTGTTGGTGGGCAACTGCCCAATGGTTGATGTCGGGATGTTATAAGTAACATACATGCCAGTCGCGCGGTAAATTCTGCTTGCGCGATGCAGGATTTGTGTGACGTCAGATATTTGATGCGTAGTTTGCATGTGACGTTTTAGATGCCGCTACAACCTCTAGATGAACATCTCTGAAGTTGCTTTTAATTGCACTTATTTGTTTTACAGCCTTCGCCTTACCAATATTCACACTGGACTTCGGTTACGAGATATCCTGGCTCGGAGTAGTCTACAGACCCTGGCGGTTACTCATGCAGGTCATCACATTGCCATGTGCGCTCGGGATCCTGTTCACCATATTCCTGCAGGAAAGCCCCAAGTTTCTACTCAGTAAGGGCAGGCAAGAGGAGGCCTTGGAGGTTTTCAAGTCAATATTCAAGAGCAACACAGGTTTTACGAAGGATAGCTATTCTGTGAGTACCTAAATATATTTACATTATTAAAAGGAATAAAACGAGATTATTATAGATTCATTATCTGCGGAAAAAGAGCCGCATTCCTAAATTGGAATCACTACGAGTAAGGTAGGGTCTACACTGGTGGATTTTTCGCCAAACTAAATTGTGTAGGGGCGACACTGATTTGCGGTTAGTGGATAATAAATTGTGAATGAATTCTTTACATATTCTTCTAAAGATTCTATATTCTCTCTTGCTCTTGATTGCTCTTCTAAAGATTATTGCCACGTTGATGAATAACGTGATTATTAAAGTGTGATATATCTCGGGACTCTGGGGTCCTGGACCTTTGGAAGGCGTACGGGGGGCCGAAACCAACTCGCAGAAGCCCGTTAGACATTTTTAATTATATGAGGTACCAACTGGCGATTATCCCTGTATGCACTATGTAGGTGCACCCAAGGACAACACCCGGTTAGTGTAGGACTATTGCAGGATACGACAACAAAGATATTGGACTAATGGTTTGAATGGCTAACGTGGACTGGTTTCCTATAATTATAGAAGGACTATGGGCCCTGCCTGATCAATGTTTTATAAATACACGGATAAAATGGCAGAGGGTGACTTGCACACTCAATAATGGGCCCCGAAAACGGTCCCTAGCACATAGTGTCGTAGTGACAAGGGGCAACATGTCCTGAGGTGCTTACGAGGAGTGGAGAGGTATTCCACGGCTATCAGGACAATCCCGGAAGTACGGTCAAGATCCCTACCAGCATCTTACTGGAATACTTCCTTCCTCCGCGCACGTTTGCTCTTGCGAATCTCCACTCAAGCCGGCCAATAAAGGCAAGAATGAGGTGGAAGCTCTGTTCCTCGTTAGTCTTCACTATGACCGGTCTTATCAAAGTTTTTATTAAGACAACCGATTTTATTAATTTGCCTGATTGAAAATTACAGATTTATCCTAGGTATGTTGATATACTTTTATGAAGATAGGGAGGTGTCACTATCCTACGAGTATCAATCCTCTGGACTCGTCCCGGATGTGAATGAACGAAATATGAATTTCATTTGGATAATATTTTTCAGGTAATGCAAGTGTACCTCGAAGAACCACTACAGGACAGTTCTCAGATTTCAGTGATGAAGAAGATCTGGAACCAAACAGCCCCTCTGTTCAAGCCTCCTCTATTGAAGAACTCAACCATACTCTACTACTTATTGCTATGCGCATATATGACGTAAGTTTTAACATAACAACATCATCACGCCAGTATTCCCTGAAGGGTTAGGCAGAGGTGTACCTATAGTACACCCATATTTCGCCGTCGCAAGCTACGACGTGCATTTTTTTCGACGTAAGCTTTACTACGTTTAAATTATGTATCTTATCTACCATTCATAATAATGAAATATAATTTTATTCGAAGATGACTTCCACATACCTACCACTGAAGGGTCAGTCGTCAGTTAATATTTTGAAAATGTTATGTGTACTTAAAATAATTAACCTCTTGTTTCTACTAATTAATATAATGAGTTGGCAACTTTGTTAACGGGAATATCCCCCAAAACGTGGTGCACCATATTTTCTTGTTATCCAGAGAATTCTTTATATTTTAAATTATTTTAATTCCAGATCAACAGGCTTCACAATGTGGGTGCCGACCATGACGAACGCATATTTTATTGGCGGGGAGAGCCACCATGGTCGCACGTTCTGCGAAGTTGCGAGTACAAGCACCCGTTCTAATGGCACTGTAAGTTGAAAATACCATTAAAGATAAAGTACTCACTACCCGAAAGAACTGCCTTTAGTTACGTTTTCAGTTTATCAAAAATGCATCTAAAATGTTGACACAAAAAAACTGGTAATATTAAATCCATTGTTGCCAATTAATTCAACCGAAAAACTACCATTCTGGTATATTTTTATGAAAGCCAATGGAAACAATTACTAATATTAATAAATTTTAATTTTACCTAAAGGAATCAGCAGACTGCACGGGCAGTATCGAGCCGAGGGCATTGTACGCCACGATGGTATACTCCGGCGTATCAACAATTCTAATGATCCTCCTGTCTTTCGTCGTGGGGATTCTTGGCAAGAAAACAATAACGCTCATTGTGTTCGTTGTATCTTCATGCTGCGGACTCATGTTGATCTTCATCAGAATCCCAATGCTGAGCATAGCGCTATTCTTCATGTTCCTATACGTTGCACAGATTTTGGGCAACGTAAACACGTATTTGGTCGAGCTGAACCCTACGCATTTAAGGTTTGTAATTTTTTGTGCTTCTTTTGATCCTTCGGCATCCACGATTGAAGGCACTTTAAGATCAAAATTCCCCGATTCTAATATATATTTAGAATTAAATCTGGAGCACGATAAAACTTCAAAGTAAAAACACCAGATAACTCCACTACACACACTAACCCCCCCCCCCCCCCCCAACACTTAACTACACTTACCTTCTTACTAATAAACGTATTATATCAGGTGTATAGTTACACACCGGTTTCTTTCATTCACTCATCAGTAATTTGACTTTCGTAAGAAAAAGACAAAGCGTTGTGTAACTATATAAACGCTATACAACGTTTACGTTTTTGAGGAGGTTAGGTACTAACTTTAATTACCTACTTACATTTTATTGCAGAGGCATGGCAACGTGTTTATCGGTGGTGGTAGCTCGAGGCTCAGGCTTCTTCAGCGTGCAAATCATCGCCAGCCTGCTAGGAGACTACTGTACGCCCATGTTGGGTGGATACGTTGGCTTAGTTATGTGTAAGTAAAATAAAAATATAAGAACGAGCTTAAAAAAATTGGTCTGGGATTTATCAAAGGGACTGGTTGCTAACTTAAAAATGAATATCTTGCCAATCTTATTGTTTCAGCTGGGTTTATTGTTGCAACTTTCTTACCACCTGATTCAAAATCAAAAGCAGACAAGACTGAGATTCAAAGAAATGAAGAAGAAGATCCTGATAGTCCCAAAGTTTAAGATTTAATAGTTCCAGTTACTGTTAGTTTAATTTTATTGTAACGAGACAATAGATATTCTATGGACGAGACTGTTGATACATTAATTTATAATAAGTACCTACTAAGTACTTTATAGAGGCATGAGGAACAGGGTGTAAAGTTCACTCATCCTCTATGAAAAGGGAGGATCCTCCGACCAGACGGGTGTTGTGTCTGGTGGGCTACTGCCCGACGGTTGATGTCGGGATGTTGTATACAGGGTGTCCGGTAAAGAATGGATAACCTTGAAATCGCATATAACAGACCTTATGGCTGTTCTAAAAAAAATACAAAAAAAAATATATCCCAAGTAATATCTAAGATTTTTTTGAAAAAGAATACTAACTTTTTTTACATTTTTCATCACCACAACCACAAATGAATGAATTCCATCGGTTATCTGTTGTTATAATATTGTACGTTGACTATGCCGCCGACAGAGAGGCAATAAATAATGTGACTAGAAATTACACAGAATTTTTTTCTAAAAAAATTATATCTTAGGTACTTACTTACTTGGGATATACATTTTTTTTGTATTTTTTTTAGAACGGCCATAGGGTCTATTATATGCTATCGCAAGGTTATCCATTAATTACCGGACACCCTGTATATGCTAGTTGCGCGGTAAACTCTGATTGCGCGATGCAGGATTTTGCGTGACGTCAGTGTGACGCGTTCCATTGTGGCGATGTAGATGTGCCGCCACAACTTTCTCATTATATTTTTAATTACAAATATAAGTACGAATGTTGTTTTATTTAAAAAAAAACTAATTTGGCCATTAGAAAAATCAACATTATACAAAATCCGTTTTTGGATTGATTCCGTTTTGATTGAATACATCATCTACGTAGGTAAGTACTGTAGAGGCTTTAGCCGGCGGGCCTTTAGCATGACACCTTCGCGAGTTGTTTGATTGAATACATCATCTACGTAGGTAAGTACTGTAGAGGCTTTAGCCGGCGGGCCTTTAGCATGACACCTTCGCGAGTTGTTTGATTGAATACATCATCTACGTAGGTAAGTACTGTAGAGGCTTTAGCCGGCGGGCCTTTAGCATGACACCTTCGCGAGTTGTTTGATTGAATACATCATCTACGTAGGTAAGTACTGTAGAGGCTTTAGCCGGCGGGCCTTTAGCATGACACCTTCGCGAGTTGTTTGATTGAATACATCATCTACGTAGGTAAGTACTGTAGAGGCTTTAGCCGGCGGGCCTTTAGCATGACACCTTCGCGAGTTGTTTGATTGGTTTAAAAGACAAACATTGATTTTGAAAGATAGAATAGATTCGAATTTGACAGGATAGGAAAATTGTTTTATATCGAGTCAGTGGCAAAATAGCGCTTGTCGTGTAACGTGTTTTTCTATAATCTATTAAATAATATAAAGTACCACGTTGGTACTCCGGTGTGTCTGTATCATTCTAGCTTCATTCTCCAACCACGAGTCCAGCACTGTGGAGTGCCACAGAATTACATCAGCACACAATACACGTAGTGATCTGCTCGGCCCCCTAGTACCGCGGCAGATTGCTACAGAACTTTATAATATTTTGAAGAAAACCAGAATTAGAAAAATATAATTGGGTAGGTAAGAAGTGAAAATAACCAGGTATCATCAAAAATAATAATTGCAAATCGCAATAAATTATCTAACAAAAACATCGTTAGCACACCCATCCCAAATACAATCTCCGCGTTGCATTCTTATCAGTATTTGCGCGCGCACCTAACTCACTGCATTCGCATCAGTCTATCATCTATAGATACATGCAATACATACAAATAAATAAAATTGAAGTGTCTGTTGGTAATGTGAAAATAACAACTTTTTACTTAATGCATAAGAAAGCATATACGGTACTTATAACAAAAAAGCAATTTTAAACATTTTTGTCTGTCTATCTGTCTGTATGTTTGTTCCGGCTAATCTCCGAAACGGCTGAACCAATTTTGATGCGATTCTCACTGGCAGATAGCTGAAGTTACGGGGAGTAACTTAGACTACTTTTATTTTAGAAAAAAAAGAGTTCTGCGCAAAAAAATTAAAACCCTGAAATTGTGAACAAAGTCGGATTTGAAAATTTTTTGTTATGAGTTATGATGGGGCTGACATGGTTATGTATGATAACCAAAAGCCTCTAAATAAACAAAGATTAAAAAAGTCGGATTTCAAAAATTAATTTCGCATTTGGTAGCCCAATTATCGAGGATAGTTATTGGCTATTTAACATCACACTATGACCCTTAGGAGCTGAGCAAAAACAAAATCGCGTATAAATTTGGTCAAATTCTGATGAGTGGTTTTTGAGTAAGCTACAATAATACGTATTTTTTTCCATTTAGTGTATGTTGATGATGTTATAATAACTTCCTGTCACTGTAATTTACTTAGCAAGTAATGGTAGGTACTTATACGAATTTAGGTGGGGTAGGTGCCACAACTAAAAAGTGGAAAATAAAAACGTATTTATAAAAAAAAAAAAACCGACTTCCAAAAAAACACTACAAAGTGAAAGAAAACTTTCATTTCGGAATTTGGTGGCAAAAACTAAACCAAAGACACCGACTTCCAAAATTAAGGTTCCTTATTATGGAAAGAGAGAGAGAGAGAGAGAGGAGAGAGGGATTATTCCGGAATTAAGGTTATTTTTCACTTTGTAGTGTTTTTTTGGAAGTCGTTTGTTTATTTTTTTAAATAAATTTTTGTAGTAAGTACTGTTTATCTTACGACGTCTACGCGAACGAAGTCGCAGGGCACAGCTAGTTGATAATATTGTAGCTTCGTCAAATATTAGCAGATGGCTATAATTACCTGGCACCACCGCTAGGGCCAAAAAAAAGCAAAAGTAATGTTATGACTTATAATAGTCATAAATTGTCGTTTATATCTCTGTCGAGATTTTACAATGATTTTCCAAGCTTTCTTTGTGTATTGTGCTAGGAATCTAGACACTGCTTCCAAACTGCAAATAAAGTGTCTTCTATCTTCTAATGATAATGCACTCGTGATATTTGTTTATTTGTCTTTTCTCACCTTGGATGGTTATTACACTTTCAAATATGAGTTTTACTTTTAGACAACTGCATTATCTAATAGTTTTTGGTAGGTAAATAACATTCATTAGCTGCTTTTCTGCATTCATTTCATTCATTCATTCATTTTCTGAAGGAAATCAATCAGTGCTTAAGCTATGTTTGCCACGACTTGCCTTTGACATTTACATACAAATGAATATAATAATAGTATACAATTAAAGATGATTATAAAGGGGAAATTACCGTGCGATTGAAGAAACTAAGCATTTGCATGTGTTTATTTGATAGTGAACCAGCATCCTAATTGCGCAACACACTATCAATCACAATCTGAAAATCAAATAAATGAGTCTGGAAATTTCTAAAAACTGTCGGCATTGGTAAGTCTCCAGTTGCTTCCAGTAATGACACTGACGTGTCTGCTCTTATTAAACATTTCTCACATCCCCCTGTTATGTTGGATCCGCACGTCAAATCAGCTACGTTAGACAAACTTTCCTGTTTGCCTGTGCCGCAGTGTCCTCCTTTCGAGCTAAGTCCTGTAGGTGAAAGAGAGGTCAAAAAATCTATCTGTGCTATCTCCTCCTCTGCACTTGGTAATGACAATCTTTGCTCAAGAATGATTTCTCCTATTTTAAATGTTTCCTTGTTTTCTTGTAATGTTCCTGAGGCCTGGAAACAAGCCCATATCATTCCCTTACCAAAAATTCCTAACCCGGTCTCACCGACCGATTTTCGACCCATTTCTATCCTCCCATATCTCTCTAAAGTTCTTGAGCACATTGGTCATCAGCAGCATTCTTCTTTTCTACCTGTGAATTCTCAGTCCTTTGCAATCCGGTTTTCGACCTGGTCATAGGCATAGTATTCATTAACTCTGTCACCAGAGTCATCTCTTCACAATTCCATCTCTATGCCGACGATCTGCAGCTTTACAATCACTTCGTGAGGCAAGATGCGGAAGCAGCCGTATCTGCCATGAACAGTGACCTGGATTTGATTAGCGAGTGGTCGCGGCCCTTTGGACTGCAAATCAACCCTAAGAAATCCCAGGCTATAATCATCGGCGGGAGGTATATGCGCAGGGCTGTAGCTAGACTTGAACTTAAGGTAGGGCAGCTGTTGTTGTTGTTGTTGGGGTGCGTGCAGAAAACCTCCCGTGTGCCTGATATTTGCTGGTCCCTTATGGATACGTTCAAGGGGAAGAGCAGTTGTCGGGCCGGTGCACCCTGGGCATGGACAATAATCTCTTCTTGAAAAAGGTGTAGGAGTTTTTCGGAGAGAGTATTGTTAGTGGCGAATTTCTGCGGGCGGGGGAGCACTATGCTCCACGTCGTTCTTCCACGTGTACCTCTGATTAGCAGAGGGCACAGTGGAGGAACAAGGGAGGTAGGTCGCTCCTGATCGATCGACGTTCGTCGATTGACACTGGATGTGACCTTGCCACCACGGTGCAGGCGCACCAACGTGGCTATTGTTTGTCCCTCAAGAGCATTCTTGAGGAGAGAACTTTCGACGGGTTTGCTGAGTCGGGTTAGCCGGACAGCAAACGGAGGCATGCTTAATGCCGCCGTCGGGGGCTTGGCTTAACCGCCCGGCCCAGAGGAAGGACACCTCTAAGATAAAAAACCACCTAATCCTAAGCTTTGAAGCGTGGCGAGAGGATGAGTGGCTGGTGGGGGACCAGTCGCTAGCGCTTCCCCTGTAGATACCTGCCGCACTCTACAGTATATAGGCTTACCTAGTGCAAGAGGCTCTGGCTAGGCGGACATTTATTTCCTCACTACTCGTGGGAACAACATGGAACATAAACAACCCAAAAACAAAAAAGTGAGTGACGTGCCAAGTTTATTGGCGGAGGTACCGCTTGCCGGCGACGGCAACAAGAGTCGAGGAGGCTCCCGTTCCTTAGGGAACACAAGCATGTCCGAACAGGACTCGCGCGGGCGTTCCAAATTTTTTGGAAAGCGTTCGCGCGATGAAGAAAATTTGGACCGAACGGGGTCGATGGTGTTTTCCTCAAGTGAGGAGAACCTGCCGGCTGCCAAAGTGGCGACAGCGAGGAGAGGCTGGGGTCGCGCGGTGGCGGGTGGAGGTTTCGCTCCGATGCCAGGGCGCGACGTTCGGGGTCGCTTCAGGCGGCCTGATACACCGGGAATCGGCGGGAAGAGTGACCCCGGGGTCTCATCCGGGGTCTCAACTGAGGAGGGAGGGGTCACCGTATCACTTGTGGGCACGAAGGCGGAGGCCAACGCCGCGAAGCGTGCTCAAAGTAGAGCGGTCGCGGCCGACGAGGTCGCCGAAATGGCCCGTCAGGCTCGGGAGCGGCGGTCTGCCCAGGCGGCTACAGGGGAGAGCTTAACTGCAGAGGCTCTAAACCGCCAAGTGTTGGACGGCGTAGACGTTATCCTGAAGGTGGCTACTAAGTCCGGCAACCTGAAGGGCTCGTTCACGCGCGCCCTTAAAGAGGCGGCAGAAGGGATCAGGGAGGCGGTGGAGAGTCTCTTTAATCGCACGACCTCGGAGGAGACGGCGAAGCTGTGGGAGGAGAACAGCCGTCTCTGTTCCGAGTTTGAGGACCTCAAGCGACAGGTTGCCGCCCAGAGGACAGCTCCCGCGGCCGCTCAGTCCTCTCCCGTTGCGGCCCCGTCGTCGGCTCCATCGCCGGCCTCGTCGTCGACGCCTGCACTTGTGGATGCGGAGGTCGAAAAAATCGTCCGCATCTGCATGATGCAGTGCGGGGACATGGTGGGTGCCCGCCTTGAGGCCATAGAGGCGAGGCTCCTCCCGGCAGAATCCATCCGTCCTCCGCTCGCTGGGGACGGTCGTGAGAGAGAGGGGTCCAAAAAACGGGGCCAGGCGGCCACGGCGGCTGAACCGGGCCGATCTGGGGGGAGAGCGGCCCAAAAACCCGCGCCCCAGATGGCCACCTCACGGACAGCGGCACCTCCAGCGATGCCTACGGCGGCCGTGCCTGGGCCTGGCACGGATACCTGGACGACGGTCGTCAAGAGGGGCCGCAAGAAGATAAGGACGGCGCTGCTAGTACCAGCACCCGCTGGAGCACCGGCACCCCAAAAGGCACAGGGACCGCCTAAGGTTAGAGCCCCACGCTCCGCGGCTGTAGTGATAACACTGCAGCCCGGAGCCGTCGAAAGGGGCGTTACATACAAGGCGGTCCTGGCGGAGGCTAAAGCCAAAGTCGCGTTCCCCGACCTTGGCACACCGTCCGGCTTCAGAATGAAGCCGGCAATGACGGGGGCGCGGCTGCTTGAGGTGTCAGGTGCCTCCAGCGGGGAAAATGCGGACATCCTGGCCGCCAAGTTGAGGGAGGTCCTCAACCCGGAGGACGTCCGGGTGTCTAGGCCGATTAAGACTGCAGAGCTGCGCGTCGATGGCCTGGACGACTCGACGACCCCGGCTGAGGTCGTGGCGGCCATCACCAAAGCCGGCGGATGTCCGCCCCAAGACGTGCGGACGGGCGATATTCGCGCTGACGTTTCCGGGCTCGGCACGATTTGGGTGCGGTGCCCGGTGGCGGCGGCGAATAAAGTCGCCGACGGGAGGCGTTTGGTGGTGGGGTGGGCTGCGGCAAGGGTCAAGCTGCTGCAGCCCAGGGCTATGCGGTGCTACCGATGTCTGGACATTGGGCATGTCCGGGCCCGGTGCACCGCCGAAACGGACCGCAGCGAGCAATGTTATCGCTGCGGCCAGCCCGGCCACAAGGCGGCCCAGTGCTCCGCGGCGCCAAACTGCAGCCTCTGTACAGCTGCAGGGAGGCCCGCCGGGCACAGAGCGGGCGGAAAGGCATGTGGCGCCCCCGCCGCAAAGAAGAATAAGGGGGCCAAGGCTTCCGGGGGCTCTTTACCCCCCTGTCAGCCTGGCTGCCCTTCGGCCGACTTCCGGCCTAGGAATGGTGTGGAGGGAATGGATTGCTCATAATGGCGCTCTACCATTTCCTCCAGGGTAATCTCAACCACTTTGCTAGAGCTCAGGATCTCTTGCTCCAGAGCATGGCGGAGTGGTCCATTCATGTGACTGTGGTCGCCGAGCCGTACTTCGCCCCCCCCCCCCCCCCCCGGAATAACTGGGTGGGCGACCTGGACGGCTTGGTGGCCATCATCGGCGGGACTCTCGTCAGCCCGTCCCGAGGTCATGGCTGGGTGGCCGCTCTCGCGGACGGCGTTGGCACGATTGGTGCGTATTTTTCGCCCAACAAGAGTCTCGCCGACTTCGAGAACTTCCTTGTCGAGTTGGGTGCCGTCGTAGGCCGACTCCACCCTCGCCCCGTGCTGTTGCTCGGGGATCTCAATGCCAAGTCTGCGGCGTGAGGATCCTCTGTGACAGATGCTAGGGGTGAGGCGCTGGAGGAGTGGGCGGTCACGACTGGCCTGGTCGTCCTGAACCGGGGCTCGGTACTCACGTGCGTGCGGCAGCGGGGCGGGTCCATAGTGGACGTCTCGTTCGCTAGCCCTGCTGCCGCGAGCCGTGTTCGCGACTGGCGTGTCGCCGCGGAGGTAGAGACGTTGTCGGATCACCGATACATCCGTTTCGACGTCTCCGCCCAGACCGCCGGAAGCCGCAGTCCACCGGCCCCACGAGCGACCGGCCCGCGCTGGGCGCGCAAACGCATCGACAGGGAGCTTCTCGAGGAGGCCGCGATTGTCCAGGCCTGGATCCGGGAGTCGGCTACGACCGGACCCGTCGACATCGAACAGGAGGCGCTGTGGTTCCGCGGGGCGATGACGCAAATTTGCGACGCGTCGATGCCCCGCGTCCACGCACAGACAGGAAGGCGCCAGGTGTACTGGTGGTCTGCCGAGATTGCGCAGCTACGCATCGCGTGCGTGACGGTTAGACGCCGGTACACCCGATACCGGAGGAGACGTCGTCGGGTCCCTGACGAAAAAGCCGCGCTGTATGAGGTGTACCGCGCGGCGAAGGAGGCTCTGTGGCTGGCCATCGGCGAGGCGAAGACGCGAGCCAGGGAGGAGATGTTGGAGACTCTAGACGGGAATCCATGGGGGCGCCCTTATCGTGTGGTTCGGGGGAAACTCAGAGCCGCGGCGCCCCCACTCACGGAGAGTCTCCAACCTGAGCTGCTGGAGGAGGTAGTCACAGCCCTCTTCCCGGCTAGAGCGGAGCATACCCCGCCGCCGATGGATTTGCCCACAGCCGCAGAGCCTGAAGATGAGAACGCCATCAGCGTCCCAGAGGTGACACAGGCAGAGATGAGGGCGGCCGTGATGCGGCTCCGAGCCAAAAACGTGGCTCCGGGGCCCGACGGGATTCACGGCCAAGTATTAGCCCTCGCTCTGAAAGAGCTGGAGCCCCAGCTGAGAGGTCTCTACACAGCGTGCCTTGAGCGGGGCCAGTTTCCCACTCTGTGGAAATCTGGTCGTCTGGTCCTGCTCAGGAAGGCGGGGCACCCTGCCGATTCGCCGTCAGCGTACCGGCCCATAGTGCTGCTCGATGAGGTGGGTAAGCTGTTTGAGCGGATTATCACAGCCCGCCTCGTCGGCCACTTGTGCGGAGAGGGGCCGGACCTGGACGAGTGTCAGTTGGGATTTCGGTACGGGCGCTCCACCATACACGCTGTGTCGCGGGTGAGAGTCCTGGCGGAGGAAACAGTGTCCCGGGGCGGGGTGATGGTGGCGGTATCGTTGGACATCTCCAACGCCTTCAACACCCTGCCCTGGAGTTGTATCCGGGAGGCACTGCGCTATCACCGGGTGCCTCTCTACCTCCGCTGCCTCGTTGGGGATTATTTGTCGGAGAGGTGTGTCACCTACGTGGGACGTGATGGCGCAAACCAGCGCCTCATGTCGTGCGGTGTTCCACAGGGCTCGGTCGTAGGCCCCCTCCTGTGGAACATCGGGTACGACTGGGTGCTGAGGGGCGAACTCCAGCCGGGCGTGGACCTGACGTGCTATGCGGACGACACGCTGGTCACGGCCCGGTGGAGTTCTTACAGGGAGGCAGCGTTGCTGGCGACGGCTGCGGTATCACAGGTGGTGAGCCGCATACGGCGCCTCGGCCTGGAGGTGGCCCTCAACAAGTCGGAGGCCATGGTGTTCCATGGTCCCCCGGGCGTCCGGGGGTCCGGGCGGGCGCCGCCGCCCGGATCACACATAGTGGTCGGGGGGGTCCGGATCGCTGTCGAGTCTACCATGAAGTACCTGGGATTGGTGCTCGACAGCCGGTGGGACTTTGGACCCCACTTCCAGCAGCTGGTGCCCAAGTTGATGGGCGCGGCTGGGGCGCTATCAACGTTGCTTCCCAATCTGGGGGGCCCGAGCGCCGCCTGTAGGCAACTCTACGTGGGGATCGTGCGATCGATGGCCCTGTACGGGGCCCCGATCTGGGCGGCTGACCTGACAGCCGGTAGCATTGCTGTTCTGCGGAGGCCGCAGAGAGCGATGGCCGTCAGAGTCATCAGGGGGTATCGCACGATCTCCTACGAGGCGGCTTGCGCACTGGCCGGATCCCCGCCCTGGGACCTGGAAGCGAAATTACTCGCGTCATTGTATCGGTGGCGCGAGGAAATGCAGGCGCGAGGTGAACGACCGATGCAGCGACTAATGGAGCAGCGTCGGTCGCTGCTTCGCGAGGTCCTGGTGGCGGAATGGCGGGACAGGCTCTCACGCCCTACCGCCGGCCTCGGCACCATCGAGGCGGTCCGGCCGGTGCTCGACCTTTGGCTCGGGAGAAGGCACGGCTCCTTGTCGTTTCGGGTGACGCAGGTGCTCTCGGGGCATGGTTGCTTCGGGAAGTACCTGTGTCGCATAAACAGGGAGCCAGACGCCCGGTGTCACCACTGCGTCGACTGTCGGGAGGACACGGCGCGGCATACGCTGGCAGTGTGTGCCGCTTGGGAGGAGCCGCGCCGTGCCCTCATCTCTAGTGTAGGCAGTGACCTGTCGCTGCCGGCTGTCGTTAATTCGATGGTCGGCAGCGAGGAGTCCTGGGACGCGGTGGTTTCCTTCTGCGAGACAGTCATCTCTCAGAAGGAGGCTGCGGAAAGGGAGAGGGAGATCACATCCTCTCACCCAGCCCGCAGCAGGCGCACTGAGCGTCGGCGGAGGGCGGACAACGCCCTCTTCCAGCCCCCTTAAATGGGTCCAGGGGCGACGGACTCGGGGACGTCCGTCGGCCCCCATACATCGGACCCGAGGTGGCGGCGCGTAGTGTTCCACGCGCGCCCCTCTTAGACGTCGCGTGGGGAGTCAAACACCTCACTCCCCCCCTCGACACGAGGAGAGGCCTGCCGTGGCGGGCCGGCACCAGCCGGGGGTTGCGGAAGGATCGTAAGTTCCCGCGACCCTCGGCGTAGGTGTGAGATGGAACACCGGGGTGGTTTTTAGTCAGTAAGAGTCTGACAGACCCCTCCGCCCGCCGCAGGGCGGAGGACATCCATGAGGATTTTCAAAGGGCAGCTGTTGTTATAGGTAAAAATAAAAAAGTAATTTACTCTGATTTATGTTATTATTTCTCCAATCATATTCAAATATTTTCATATATCAATAAAAAATCTATCCTTAAAACTGCAGAAAACTTCCCCCTTAAGGTAGGGCATTGGTATTTTAAGGTAGGGCATTGCCCCACAATGCCCCCCACTAGCTACGGCCCTGTATATGGGGAATAGGCTCGATGTCGCGACGCTGTCTCCACTCTGTCTGAATAAAGTTTAGATAGAATACGCAAATACGGTTAAAAACCTGGGGATGACCATGAACGCTATCGTGGACTGTCCAAGTTACTCAAGTCAGTCGCAAAGTGCACTACACATTCCATACGTTGAAATGCCTCCAGAGCTTCTTGCCCTTGAATACCAGAATCTCCCTTGCCCAAACTCTAATACAGCCCATTATTGACTACGCTGATGCCTGTTACTTGGATGTCACCGAGGAGCTCTTAAATAAACTCGAGTGTTTGCAAAATATATGTATTCGTTGTGTTTTTAATCTTAAAAAGTATGATCACGTTTCTAACTTTCGCAAGATACTCAAGTGGCTCCCTATTCGACTTCGCAGGAACTCTCGGATATTGTGACTGCTATTTAACGTCCTTCACAGTCCTAAAATGCCATCCTACCTGCGGGAACGCTTTTCCTACGCTCGTCCTTCTGATGCACCTTGCAGGTCACATCTTAGAAATCTCTTTAAATCCCCTCCCCAATTAACCGATTTCTACTCCTACTCCTTCACTGTGCAAGTGGTTCGGTGGTGGAATTCACTTCCGCCTGACATTCGGGACTGCCAAAATGTTGCAGTGCTGTGCTTAAAAGAAGAGTGAAAGAACACTATATTTCCACTTCGTCATAGCTGTTAGTATTAATTATTTTATACCTATATAAACTCACGCCTTCTTCCCATGGGGGTAGGCAGAAACTACAGAACGCCACCTGCTACGTTCCTTACATACTCCTTTTGCCTCGTTAACGTTCATACATCTGGTCATACTACGCACCTGACTTTCTGAAGAACATCACCAATAAGATCACTATATATCTTTCTTGGGCGTCCCCTCCCGACGTTTCTACTCACATTTGCCGTGTACCTGTTGTTAGTTTTATTTATTATTTTATGCTACATTATTATCATCAATCATGTATATTTTAGTGACATTTGGAAATATGTATGTATGTAATTACTATTGTACTCATATTGTATGTTTATATATATATCTGTATATACCTTCGGGGAATACAGGCGTGATGTTATGTTATGTTTTACTCATATAGTGTATCGTTTTTGATTTTATGTATTTTGTTTTCTCGTTTACTCTTATACACGTTGTATACATCTCTGTATCTACTTTCTTATCGCAGGTATGCTGGAAGAGATTTCTTTAGAAATAAGCATCACCGTTGTACGTTTTGTTCTGTTCCTTTCTTCTTGTTTGTTTATATGTGTGTACATAAACTGTTAATTTTTTTTTTAATAACGATGAGGGCGCCACTGCGCGTGCGGTGTCGTCTTAATATAATGTGTCAACTGAAAAAGGTAGAAGGAGATGGAAAATTGGTTTTCTGATGATCGCAAATGGTACAGCTTGTTCCAGTTAACACATTTGGACGAAAAAAAATTTTTTTTTTTAGAGTGCACTTATAACATCTGTCTTCTATACCATCGATTAAATGAATGATCTATATTCTGCTTTTGCAGGTGTGATCCTATCGTCTTACCTTTCTGTGTGATACCAAAGGCCACCGAAAAACATTACTAGTCGCCATGTCAGTCGGCCTCGCCTTTAGCTTAGCATCAACCATCAAACCATAGCACCCAACTTCGTATCGCTGGCCGTTCCAAAATTTATTTCTGTTTCATTGTAAGTTTCTATTGTTAAAACTATTTTACTTAATAGAAGTACCTCCACATTATACGGACACACCACTAAATTGCATGTACATATACAATCAATCTTCGAAAAAAACTACCACACACGAGCGTTAGTACATCAGCGAACGCCGCTGGCTTCATCTGACTTTCTGTTCTGTGGCCTTGCTAGCGGAGAGTGTGCCCAGCAGACATTGCAGCAAGTTCATGTTTCTCGTGGCAAGCGCCACTCGACTATGCTCACGCAGCTCATCACTAGCTGTAAGGCCTACCTACATACAGTATGACCGCAAGATTTTGTGGTCGTTGTGGAATATTTCAGCTTACAACGCCTTCACCACCTTTTTTTTCAATGTTTTCATGTGGCAAAGAGGTTTAATTTAATAGGTAAACTTATTACCCAGCCTTCGCTCTACCAATATTTACACTGACCTTCGGTTAGGAAATATCCTGGCTCGACGTTGTGTACAGACCATGGCGCGTGCTGTTGCAAGTCATCTGCATACCGAGTGCGCTTGGTATCTTGTCTATCATTTTCCTGAAAGAAAGCCCAAAGTTCTTGCTCAGTAAGAACAGGAACGAAGAGGCCTTGGAAGTCAATATTCAAGAGCAACACCGGTTCTGCGAAGGATAGCTTTTCTGTAAGTATCTGAAAATTGTTCAAGGGTTCTTAATAACCGTCTGGAGTTACTGTCTTAGATTGCATGATAGATTATCCTAGAACATGCAATCCTAGTTCAATACACAAAAGGGAAAAGTAACGATTCAGGCAAGTAATTATTAATAGGAATATTTTAACTGAAATAAAAATCTGCATTCTTCAGGTAAGGTATGTCTACCTCGAGGAGCCTCCAGTTGATAGTTCTGAAACTTCAGTGCTGAAGAAGATGTGGAATCAAACAGCTCCTCTGTTCAAACCTCCTCTATTGAAGAACTCGGCCATACTGTATGAAGACGGCGTTCTTCTCCGCTAGGAGTATTAGTGTTATGTGGCCATACTTTACTACATATCGCTAACTGCATACATGACGTAAGTTTTAGTGCCTACGTGTAAAATCATTCATAAGTTTCGACTAATTTCAAACAATAATATATAATGTAATAACAAAATATTGTTCTATTGGATGACGCTTTTAGAACAAAACCCCGACTCGTCAGATGGTACTTCGTCAGATACCTAATTAAATAATTGGCCCACTTTTTTTTTTCCTTTTTCTACTAATTTTATACAGTTGGCAACTTTGTGGGAATTCCCGACATTCATGGCCGAGAATCATAACATTAAGAAACAATATACAGACGCCAGCAGGTCAAGCTATCCGAATCTGTCAAATTTTCCCAATCAACCTTGAACCTAATGCTTTAGCAATTCAATTTATTTTGATATATCAATTACAATTATATGTTAAAAAACTTAAAATATCTTTTTCCACTAACTAACGAACTAACTAACTATACAAATAAATATACAAAACAAAAGGAAACTTAGGCGTCGAAGTACTCGTCCGCATCGCTGTCATCCGGAAACGTGCCGGTCACGTGAAGTGTCGACCAGTCGGCGAGAAATTTCAATTAGAAATTTAGCAATAAAGTTGAAAATCTATTCAAGAAATTTGACAGATTGTAGTAGCTTGATGTGCTGCCGTCCATACTACAAAATAAGAAAATACATCACCCATCCCCTAAAAGCTACTAAATTAGGAATGAAAATTATGTTTGATCTGGTAACAATTCCATCTTGAGCTGTCGGACGGATCATCTGTCAAAACTTGAACTGTCATTCGTTTTTGTGAAACGGTTAGCGAAATGTCTGATTGTGCCGGTGATAATTCAAAACCACGAGTTGTGGTTTTAGGAGGTAATTAATTTCTTGTACCTGCACTACATATGCTAGAAATTGCAAAAAATTCGACAGCATTGAAATTGCATTTACTGCTATGAAGTGACGTGGTTTTTTTTATTCTTGTAACGGTCTCTTGAGTGTTAGTCATCCGGCCTGCGAAGTCTTTTTCGTTGGTTGACGGTGTGGTTTTGATTCAGGGTGCGGTTTCATCGGGCGGAACCTGGTGGAGTACTTGATAACCAATGACTTGGTGAGCAGTCTGCGCGTCGTGGACAAAACGCCGCCGCAGCTGGCCTTCTTGAATCCAACACATAGCAAGATTTTTGAAGACTCTCGTATAGAATACAAGAGCGCGAATCTCATTAATCCCAGTAAGTATAAATTATTTATTGTAATTTAGTTTCATATACTTCATTATTTCACATCCGCTATATGGAAAACTTTTTACTGGAATTATTATTTTATCTGAAGTATTTTAATGGTTCTTGCTTGAACTCTCTGTTGTTGTTATTGTAAGTACTTGTATTCAGGATTGGTCAACTTTTTATGATTGCCTATCCACCAAAATTCCAAGCACTTACGGTACTGTAAACTGTGCTGTGCATTTACAGTGTTGCAATATTATTTTATCACTTTTGTTTTGCATACAAGTCAAGGAACTCGACACATCAATTTTAACTTTCTCACTATCTGCAAAACAACTACAGATAAGATAAAAAATCTTTTCAGCCTCACACAAGTCATAGCAATCTCGTAATAAAATTATAATTCATGCTATGTTTAAAATGTAACATAATAGAGTAGAAAAATAGCAGCCATTGTAATTTGTCTACAGTATCACTATTATTATCAGAAATTTTCTGAAGACAAATGTTATTAAAACGGGAGCAACATATTCTGTTGACAAGTACCCGATTTAACCTAAGGCGAAACAGTACCTTTCTGCATCTCACATAATATGTAGGTACCAACTTCTTGCCTCCAAGGCAAGGCAAGGCCAAGGCCTTGGCAAAGGCCTCATCTCATACAAAGAAGGCATTGATAACCACACTCACAGACTGAGAGTTGGTGATTACAGACCATAAAAAGTTCAGGTGAAAGTGATTCTTATTGTCCAGTGATTTTGTACCGTGTGTGATGCAACTATTAAGAGTTACCTTGACATGCCCTGCATTTGAAACTGTCCGGCAAATGTTTATGGTACGGGCCCTGGTTACCTCAATTTTTTATTTATTTATTTGCCAGAAACATTGCTTGACTCTCAGACAGTTAAATCTAAAGTTAACTTAGACTTTATGAGAACATATTAAAAAAATATATATTATATTATATTGAGAAAGTTACATAAGAACTCATAAACTCATGCTCAAGAAAAAGATCCGTGAACCTCAAAAAACAAATATTAATTTGTTTAATGGATGTAATGAATCATGTTAATGCACAAAGTAATCATGGTACTTTGTGACAGACAAATTAAAGTGCACACAATTAATTGTTACTGTCCAGTGTCCTTAAATATATTTGTGTAATGCAATTAACTTCTGTAGTAGCCTCTGATTATGTTATCAATGTACCTACAGGATGATTTATATCCATTCTGTTATATTTTGTCACATTTATCACTATGACAGTTTAATTTGTTGTAACATTTCTAATTTATTTATTGAATGTGGTAGCAGTATAATTAGCCTTTTAATGTTCCCACTGCAGGCACACTGGCCTCCTCTCTGTGAGAGGGAGCGGGCCGTAATCCATCACGCGGGCCCAATGCGGGTTGGCGGATGTCGCACGTCTTCGAATTTTCGGTTCTAAGACAAACCGGTTTCCTCACGATGTTTTCTTTCACCGTTTTGAGAGCAGTGGTGATGATTTATAATTTATACAAATAAACCTACATTACGTAAGTCGCGGCCGTTTCCACTGGGCCACCACTGCTCCTGGCAGCAGTGGTGTAGGCAAATGCAGTATCAGGCTACCACACAAAAAATTATCACTATTATCTTCTTCTTTTCTAAGTCGCTTCCTCATTATAAATACGTGCAATTAGACAGAACTCTTTCTAGCAGTTAACTGACTATCAGTTTAGCTGAGAAAATTGTGTCGTGTTATTTTTTTTTTGTTTTTTTTTTTTTGCTTAACTGCCAAAAAGGTTTTACTTGAAGGACATAATAGAAAGCCAAGAATGCTTCTTTGGAATATTAAGTATTTACAGTTTTTTCCACCGCACCACCGCAACGGGACGTCAACGAAACACGAGATTATTCGAACCGTACGTGACGTCCCGGTGACGACGCGCGACGTGTGGTGGACACGCGGCCATAGTAAATGTATGTATGTACGCTACGTTGGCGCGCGCCGTCATCTCGTTCTCCTTGACGTCCCGTAGACGTAGCGGTGGACAAACGGCATTAGACGTGCTACCCACTTGTCGTGTCGGCATGATTCGACACAGCCGAGCGGTAAAATATGCATCCGATTTTACCACCTGGCTGTTCCGGATCATGCCGACCCGAACATATTTCTATAACCTCCTCTTACATTGCACTCTTGTGAGCCATGGAGCACAGCTAATAATTATATGAATTCACACTTAATTCAATAAAAATGAACACTTAAAGTATGCAACCTCTTAATGATGTAACTAATATTTAACCATAATAATTTTCCATGAAAAAGCGTCCATGGAGTTTCCTCTCCATAGGGATCTACTAAACTATCGCTTTGGAATGGACAACTTGTTTCATCTTTCTGAATGTCCGACTCCATTGACAATTTAAAAGTGCCTTTGGTTTAATGAGTTCAAGAACTCAAGCATTTAATCAAGAACACGTTGAAACACAAGACGCGTACATTTCATAATAACAGCCTAATTAGTCCACAGCTAATTACTTATTATTCTTACATGTATGCTGCTATTGCGTGAGCACATGCATGCTTATGTGTAATGTACGAATAATATTTGTCATGGTTACGGTTTAAGTTCCCGAATCGTCCATTGATGTCGCAACAGCACGCACAACACGCTCACACATTTTCTATCTTTATGATGCTGCTGCACCTACCATAATAGGCAAAACGCTGGCAAAAAGCCTTAGCGCCTGCTACACGGTCGCCCACCGCGTCCCGACAGACGTGACTTTGGTGGTTTACAATCTTGTAGATGGTGGTTTCCAACCAAACATTGAAACAGCTCTGCCGGTCGCCAACCAGGGTCACCTCTGTCGGGGACGCGGTTGGCAACCTTGTAGCAGGCGTTTTAGCCTAAATCACTAGATACGTTCAGCTGTCTCTGCCATCTTCAAACGATTGACAGAAACTGAGGTATGTCTTAAGGGGGAAGCGCCAAGGTAGCCCGCGAAATTCAAATTTTCTTACGATTTTTGCAATTTGCAGCTCAGTGTCTGTACGTATGTTAAAGTATGATTCGCGACCGTAACAAATTTAAAGGATTAATCATTAGAATCAGTAATACAATTCCTTAAGTTGTATAATCCTGAAATGTTAATATTTCAAGAAATAGTCATTCAATAGAATTACTTGGTCTTAGAGAGTTGTATTGATGACTTTAATTATTCTAATTGTGTAAATACATATTTGTTATGGTCGCAAAAAATATTTTAATCAACATACAACCTAATACTGACCTGCAAATTGCAAAAAACGTAAGAAAATTTGAATTTCGCGGGGTACCCTGGCGCTTTCACCTTAAATACGTTATAGCTAAATGTATTTAGCTATTTGTGATGCCTTTTAAGTCCAGAATATGTAGACCGCCCCTTAGACAAGACGAAAACGTTGATGATAGTTTTGTCAAAAACCCCGAACCTAGCTCATTTATGGTGTTTTCCTATTTATTTTATGGTAAGGGCCCAATCCATATTTAATATTAGAACATCCCGACATCAACCGTCGGGCAGCTGACCAGACACAACACCCGTCTGGTCGGAGGATCCTCACTTTTCTATAGAGGATGAATGAACTTTACACCCTGTTCCTCATGCCTCTACACACACACATGCGAAAGTAATTCTGTCTGCCTGTCTGTTACCTTTCATGCCTAACCTAAGCAACTGAAACAACCGTTATGAAATATGACAGGTGTAGCCTGGGATCTGGAGAAGGAGATAGAGGCTTCTTTAATTCTGGATACTTGTATAAAAAAAAAAATCGGCCAAGTGCGTGCTCGGACCACGCACAATGAAGGGTTCCGTAGTTGGGATGAATTTATCCCAAGAACAAACTTAACGTTGTAGTTGAAAACATGTTCTCTCATACATTCTAATTGCATATTATGTAAGTTTGTATGCACAATATTGTTTTTTTTTTAAAGATTTACCATGATATTTTAAGACCATAGACTTCGTATAAGTTTTCCTGTCATCTATAATTATAAAACTATTTTCTGCTAGTAGGTAGGTATACCCATAACCCGGCGTTAAGTAAACTGAAGTACCTACTTATTGAAAGCTATAAACAACATGCTGCTGAGCTGGCCTTTAGCTCGGCATTTACCTCATGGTGTATTTTCTGATGAATGACCAAAGCTTTTAAAATTTCACCCCTCTGTACTTTGGCGGTTGATAGGTATTCGGTAGTCTAGCAAACTCGTTTAATCAAGCTAAAAGGGTAGACATGTTTAATTTAAAATGTGTAAACCTGTGTCGGTTCGATTTTGTAACCTAAGACGTGCACAACCATACAAGTGCCTTGCTGTCTCGCCTTCATACTTGCCAATGAGTCGCAGTCATGTCTCTGATACAATCTCAGAAAGTGAATAATGTAGAATCTTTCATATCCACACATACAGGGTGTCTGGATAACTTTGAAATAGCATATAATAGACCTTATGGTCGTTCTAAAAGAATACAAAAAATATACAAGGTGTAACATAAATAACGCACAACTTCTTAATGGGTCGTTGTACTCATAATTATGATCCAACTTTTATTATGGGACCAAACCTGAAATCGCGAAAAAAAATCAGCTGTTCAGCGGTGTTCAGTACATTTATGTTCGCATAACTCGTCAAAATATAGGAAACAGCAGATTTTTTTTTTCGCGATTTCAGGTTTGGTCCCATAGTAAAAGTTGTTCATAATGATGAACCGCTTAACGCTTTGAAGGACACTATAAGGCTATAGCAGTAATAAATAACAATAAAACTTCTATTGGGTCTCATTAGCGTCCCGCAAAGTGTTAAGAGGTTGTGCGTTAATTATGTTGCACCTTGTATATCCCAAACGTAACGAGAAAATATTTCTAATACAATAGGGATGCTGGTAAAATTTTTTTTTGTCCGTCAGGTAGATTATTAAAAAATATTGGACACGTATTTTTTTTTTATTTACGTAATCAAAAGATTACGGCGATACATTGAGTTAAAATGTGGTACTTACGACGTAGCGCCAGATTTTATACTGAGTTGTGACGTAACGAGCGCCCACTCCCTAACTTTAATGCTTATTATCTAAGTAATTTTAATTTAATTAATATGATAAAACAAAAAATCGTGTCTAATATTTTATTTTATTATCTGACTGACGGACTAAATATAAATTCTTTTTTTTACCCAGGCATCTTCCCTATTCTCTGGCCTAAAATGTGCCACAGCACTGGTATGCCCTCCATTCGACACTTATTTTCAAATCGCTCTGTCATTCGACTCCCAGATTATACCAAGTTATTTGTGTATCCGTTATCTTCGCTTTAACTCGCTCGCTGCTACAAATAATGCAAAAAGAATTATGTAAATATGTGCACTAGACCACGAATGACGTACATCGGTCGACTTGTAGCTCTAATGCAGAGAGTGGGCCAAATATTTCGGATAGAAAGTTGTACATACTAATCTAGATGTTTTCCTCCTAGAGTTTCATCCGCCGTGTTGTGAGACCCGCTTTGCTTTCTTTGTCTTAATCCCACAACTTTGCTGCCCTCGCCTGAAAGCGATGGATACTATTATAAATCTCAGACTTATAATTAATCGTTGAGTGCATCATATTAGATAATTTAATAAGATTTTGCCCCTTAAAAAATAGAATCAAACTATATGGGTCTATAGAATTCGCAGCCGTCGCTCGATCTACTAGAAAGACGTCTATTTCAACTCCATAACTCGTCGTCCATGTAAGCAGAAACCTTCGTCGATTGTCCTCTTCAAGCATTTATATAATTTTATTTTCTGTGTGTTCAGGGGATGCCATCATGATCCCAGTCTGAAAAAGGGATGGTGTTATCGGTCATGCTCGCGCACTGGAATCATCCTGTCATTAGAACGCACCATAAGGCACCTGGACTTTATGTTAACCCATTTGAAATAGACATAACATAACATCACGCCTGTAGTCCCCGAAGGGTTAGGCAGAGGTATACCTATAGTACACCCACATTTCGCCAGTTAAGTCCCATGTAATAGGGGGCAAGCCTAAAATTGAAATAGAATTGCTCTTAAAATGTATCCACGTGCATTAATTAGGTAAGGTGAATCACGAAATTTTCAGAGTTAGTAATACGTTTAGCGTACCTACTCCATTGTAACTGCATTCCTTTCAAACTCGAATCGAGCACAAATAATATGAACACAATGTCTTTGTCGCATTGATAAGTCTAACCATAGGGAAAAATTAAGTTTTCCTCGTACACAACATAACAAGTAGAGGTATCAAATGTCAAGTTACATGGAATTAAGATAACATTATGGGACAATTGCAAAAAATATTACTTAGTTCTATAGTAATTTATTGGCACTCAATCTGCCGTTTAAACATAATCAGTCTATAACGTGCTCAGTTGCCCACTCCTGGGACACAGGCATCTTCTCTGTGAAAAGGAGCGGGCTATAATCCGATTATTCCTGATGTCCACCACTTGTTTGGCCACCACTGGGGGACAGCGAAACAACTTTTAAAAATTATTCTCGTTGGCCATCACTGGGGAACAGCGAAACAACTTATAAAAATTATTCTCGTTGTCCACCCCTGGGGCACAAATAATTGTAACCTAACCTCAAAACACTTTTAAGTTGATTCTGCATCGTCTCCGGCGCTGCGGGAAGTGGAACCCATTCGCCCTTACTTAACAAAGGATAGGCACCCATGCTCATCTTCGCAGCCTCAGCCGCCACGGCACGCGCGGGTGCCTATCCTTTGTTACAGCGGGCGAGGGTTGCTCTCCCTTCGCGCTTCCGGTTTTTATATACACTCTAGGGGTAGCAGCCAAAAGACTACCGACGTGAAGACGGGGCTGCCCCGATTCGGTTTTGGAACAGATTCGACCTATTCAAACCATGAAGTGTCCCCCAGTGGTGGATAACGAGAATAATTTTTAAAAGTTGTTTCGCTGTCCCCCAGTGGTGGCCAAACCAGTGGTAGACATCGGAAATATACAGCATAATCCACCACGCGGGCCCCTGCGGGTTGGGGATGTCACATGTCTTCAAATTTTTGATTCTAGGACATGCCGGTTTCCTTACGATGTTTTCCTTCACCGTTTTGAGAGCAGTGGTGATGAAATAATTCATTCTTTCCCCACGACACCACTTGACACAAACTGCCTGGGTTCGAACCCACGAGCTACGAGTCGCGCGTGGCCGTTTCTACTGGGCCACCACTGCTCATTTATCATTTACAGCCCGATTCAAACTTTATGGCTGCTCGGACGGAACATGAGGCGAGTCGCTGCGCAGTAACGAATTCACGTGTCAGCGGGGGTGCGGGGTGCGGTACTGCGCAGCGAGTAGCGCACTTCAGAGGCGCCATAAAGTTTGACGAGTACTTATAGCTATAGCGCAAAGTAATCGCACTACTAAAGCATAATTATTATTACCCTGAAAAACATCTCTTACATAAACAGTGCATGTTATCCAACTTATTTCGTTAATCAGATTAACATTACGGTAAATTGTTTGTATGTCTGTAAAATATTAAGCAATTCTGTAAAATCAATAGATGCGCACCTTTTTATCTAATTTTATACCTTAAATAGTACGCATGCGACTTCGGCCTGCGGCCCGTATTCTAAACAATATTCAGCCATTTCTTTTGATACCAATCGCGATGCGTGACTCGCATCGTTCAATACTGGCCCTTATACAAAACATTTCCATAAGTTCCTTCTGACATAAAAATAACATCACGCCTATATTCCCCGAAGGGTTGGGCAGAGCCTCTGCGCAACCCTTCCGCCGCTTTTCGCGCTTCGGTACTTACATAGTAAAAAGAGAGGAAGTACGTTATCTTCATACAAACGCACCGCGCGCGGCTTGTATGTGTGCGCCAAAGTATCTATGCGTCGCCGCACGCACACTTAAACAAATCTCGGCCCGTTTCGCAGCGCGCCAGTCGGGGCTAACATCGCATGAGGTTCGCGCGTCACGGCTTTTCGGCACCGCTAAATGAATGAAAAATGTGTGATAATCGCAGGAGAACGTATTGCTGTGTGTTTGGGTTTGGCTTTTTTTTTATAAATAATACTGCTATGAATCTTGAATAAATTTCTGTGTTTGTTAGGAAAACCATTGTTGAACTTTATTGACTAATGATCACTGAATTAGTTATACAGAGATATGTGTTATCTTTGGCAAGGGCCGGGCTTTAAACTAATGAATTGGTGACAGTACTATCAGTAACCTACCGTTTACTCGTGCTCATCACCGCCCCGCGCCGCCCGTCTGCTGGCCCGTCGCTCTTTCTTTCATCGTGAAAGGTTTCATCATCGTTTAGGTACCCAGACAATACAAGTAAAAAATACAACTTCCCGACCCTTGCCAATTTATTGGCACTGAATTAAAATTTAACTAAAAGTGACAACCCTGAGACAGTAGGCAATTATATCGCGGATTGTGCCGGAGATAACCTACTTCCTCTCTTTTTACTATGGTACTTACACCTCTGCCGCAGAGGTGTAAGTACCTACTTGTAGTACAACTTTATGTAGGTAGCACTTCAGTTTAAGTTACTTCTCTATGACAAAAATTCTACTCATCGATACCATAACGAAAATATCCCACAAGATAAATAAGTCTAATTTATAATGGCATTTATTCATAGGATGTTGACTGGGCGTGTTAATATTCAAAATGACTCGGGCGCTTGCACTGAATACTAATGAGTTCGTAAACAGTCGAATTGTTATGATTGTCTTTGCCAATAAGGATATGTAGGCAGGAAGGAACACAGAAAAATGAATTAATAAAGTAGTGTTTCTAGGTTTACAGAAAAATGAATTAATAAAGTTGTAAATGGGCTAAATGACATTGTGAGTGATTAAAAATAAATACAACATTTCGTGAAAACAACGAAGTCGACATTAGGTTACTAGGTTATTGTTAATAGTATTACTCATTTATTTGTATATGTTGTAGGTAAAAATTACTGCAGAGGGAATTTAAGATAGGTAGTTGCTCCATGTAAATATTGGTACCTATTCAGCTGCATCCCGTTAGACTGGAAGACGACCCCAACATATGTGGAAAAAGCTAGGCAGATGATGATAAAATCTGTAAACTGTATCTTGGACAAATAAATAATGCTTCGTGTAAGTGCAACTCGCGTAATGCCCTACAGTTATTGTGCGTATGGTACTCCAAGTTTCGGTTCAATGCGCAGTTCCGGGGGCTTATAATCCAGCTAGGGTCGCGGGGTGTTCGAAAAAGTTACCGTGACCCCGGCACAGGCAACTGAAGGAACACGGCTGGGTTTTATTCAGTAAAAGTCTGACACGCCCTCCCGCTCCGCCCAGAGCGGGAGAAGTCATTTGATGATTTCCCACCCAAAAAAAAAGGGGCCGTATTATGAAGTATTAATGCCATCATAATTCCAGTCCGAAAAAGGGATGGTGTTATCGGTCATGTATAGCTAGGTCTCTCTCTGGCACTGGAATCATGATGGCATTAGTACTACATCATAATTTAAGGCACCAGGTTGGAAATGGGTGAATCAATCAAAGAACAACTTGATCAAATCTTTGGACGTCACACAGCCCAGTTACTGGGTAACACGATACTCCTTGGTAAGACTGGTTGAGTAGGCTGAATTTTATAGCAAGCCCATTTTTTCTGTAATTCCAAATCTGCCAACACCGTCATTTTCATAGGCATTTTATTACATGCATAAATGTAAAATAAGACCTGCGCACATCGCACACGGCGCCGACAATACTCGATAAGTCCTCATATTTGTGCATACAATGCGGCTGCGCCTACCAGCTAGGTATGAATATAATAATAAACATTATACACTTGTATTGTTATTAATATAACTTATTCAACGATTGCTTCATAGTTCCTCAAAGCTAGGCTAATAGGAATGTTAATTGAATGTATCACGTAAGCGTGGGAGTGTATTCGCTAATATTGAAGGGTTTCCATTTTATTTAATTTATGGTGAGACAAAAGTTGTAATTAGTATTGATGCATACAGCGCTTGACCATTGTTTGAACGCACAGTCTAGCTGGTGCGTTATGACGAAATGATCTAACAATAGCGTCGATGGCCACAATCGAAAGTCCTTAACTTTAATTTTATTATTTGACTAGCTTCTACCTTTTACCTTCTATTTATCTAGAGGGGCTTGTGGCTAAGAAATAACAGCCGCACGGGTCGATCGATCAGGTTAAGCTACGCTTGCTGCGGTTGGTCCGTGGATGGGTGACCATCTTTACATATCAAGACCCCTTCGTGCTTCGGAAAGCACGTTAAGCCGTTGGTCCCGGCTGTCATTCGTGGATCTTTGACAGTCGTTACGGGTCGTCAGAAGCCCGACAGTCTGACAACCAGGCTTACCAAACGGTATCGTATTACCCAGTAACTGGGTTGTGGAGGTCAGATAGGTAGTTGCTCCATGTAAAATACTGGTATTCAGCTGCATCCGGTGAGACTGGAAGCCGACCCCAATATAGTTGGGAAAAGGCTGGGCAGATGATGATCAACTAGCTTCTACCCGCGATTTCGTACGCGTGAAATTTCTTGTTTCCCAGAGCCACCGCGTCGCATTGAAACGCCCGCCCGCGCTGTTACCTACTTAGTTTTCGCTTAGCGGTCTTTCTGACTTTTTTTTCTTTTTTTTTTAGCTCTGTAACGGTTCCTAAGGGTCGAAGCGTGATGTTAAATAAAGAACCTTCCTCAAGAATTGGACTATCAAATGCAAAAAGATTTTTTCAAATCCAACTGGTAGTTCTAGAGATTAGCGCGTTCAAACAAACAAACTCTTCAGCTTTATTACATTAGTATAGAATCTATACACCTGGGCGACATAGAGTCGCCAAAATAAATAGAAAATTCTGCAACTTTTCGGCGAAATCACAATGCAAAAAGGGTTATACCCAGATTCTTAAAAAAAAAACTCCGCCAAACTGTGAATAATTCTGGATAATTCGACCTAAATAGGGCTCATGCTCCAACTGCTCGGTAGTGTCCCACGTCTAAAACCCTTTCAACTATCCCTAAGATCTGCTAACACTTGCCATCTTCTCCATCACTCTTTCTCCTTTACAGCATCATGCGCATCAGCCCTGGACCCTGGCGACGGTGCCCCATGGGGCTTGGTCGTCAACTGCTCCGGCGAGACCAGGATGGGGCAGACGGAGGCAGTGTACTCCGAGGGACTCTTCACGCTCAGCACCAACGTGGCCCGCCAGTGTGCCAAGCTGAAGGTCGAAAGGCTGGTTGAGATATCGAGTGGGCAGATGCATAGTAGCGATAAGGTTGGTACTTACTTTATTATTTAATTGATACAGGTAGGTACTGTACTGGTTGTCTAAAAAAAGGAACCTTCTATCATGCAGGCTGGTAGACAACTGTTCTTGGGGCCAACCACCACCTCTTCAAGCAGTATTATTTTAATGTTACTTCAATGTGGGAAAGAGATGGAGCTATACAGGACGTCTAGCTCCATCTCTTTCCCACACTGAAGTAACATTAAAATCTATGGTGGTCTAGCTCCTGGTTGCATACGATCAATTTAAAATCGGTTTCAAAATTGCAAAATAATCGTTTGTTTTAGAATATCGTCGTTAATACTGCAAAATGTCATATGTCAAAAATATTGAAATTCGGTTTTTGATGCAAAAGTATCCAAAATCGTAATCTTAAGATTACGATTTTGGATACTTTACCGAACTACTACTTACTTACTTACTTACTTACTTACTTTACTTTTTTTACTTTACTTTACTTTACCGAATTTCAATATTTTAATTATTTTATTTAAATAAAATAATTAAAATATTGAAATTCGGTTTTTGATGTAAAAGTATCCAAAATCGTAATCTTAAGATTACGATTGGATTGGTTGGAGTGAACACGTCCTCTTGAAATAAATAGCATAAATGTAGTATTGCTTCATATTTAGCGGCAACGCCGTATTTATTCTGGTACCAGGGCTCCTTGGAACCCTACAGTACTGATTCTCTATTTTATTTTAAGCAGGTATGTAATTATGTACTAATGCTTAATTTGGAAAAAACGTGGTTTGTCCAGACAACTTGCGTGACAAAACCTATACATATTGAGGTTGAATATTGAGCGAAATGAAGGTGAATGCTCTTGGGTCGTTATTTTCGTTCGTAGACTATCTCTGTGCTATTAGAAAACTGCCCTTAACAGCAGCGAATCTGACAATGTGCTAAAACGCATAGATGCTCAAAATATGGATTGTTTTGAAAAAGATGATACTAAAATATCCCTATTCATTAAATTACCTACGCAATTTAATTAAAGGGCTCTTAAAATAGATGAACTCATCTCTACTCAATACACTCTGAATTTATCACCGAACCAATATTCATTTTCGTTAACGATATTAATAAAAGCGTACTCTGGCTGCGACGAAATGGTTAATCAATTCGGTACTTATCAGGGAGTGATAATTACCACAAGGATCCGGTCGGGCTCGTAAAACTTGTCCGCTGGTGACATTGATGCGGTGACGTCATCGATCAGCTCACTTTTGTGACGTCATAGACTTCTCAACATGAGAACGAAGATAGGAACCAAGTATAGTTTCGTATTACTCGCATTTTTAGTAATTATGAAGTTATTTAATAGTGACTTACTTCACCACCTCTCCTCATAGGCGTCTAGTTCTTTGAAAAGACATCAATGTGTTTGGTATATTTCGTAAAAGGAAACACTTACAGACGAATTAAAATTTTGATATTTAATTTTCATGGTTTTTCGGAGAGATTCTGATGAAAAACAATTAATCGAAATAGTTAATCAATATTTTTTGTACCCAAATCTTAATTATTTTCCCAGCCACAAAATGAAGACTGCGCAGTAGAGCCATGGACCACGGAGGCTAAGATGAAGAGCAAAGTGGAAAAGGAGCTAAAGAGTATGGCGGCCGAGCTGAACTACACCATCATCAGGCCGGCCATCGTGTATGGTATCGGGGACCGACGGAGTTTGAGTAAGTACATAGATCTTCGGCGCATAGATTTTTAAAAGAGTTTTAACAGAGCGTCGCGGCGTCGTCTTCCAAAAGCTGTAGGGATCATTCGCCGCGTGGCTAAAATTGTGACTAGCGCCGCCATCTTGATTTTTCAATACAAAATGTTTACCAAAGAAAAAAAAATATTTACCAGCACCGCCCCCTTGTCAATGTCATTTAAGCAAGAGTCAAAAGATCCTTGTAACAGAGAACTTATGTCGCTCATTCATGTGTGACAGTCTTTCAAGAGCTCAATGTGTCTTCTTTACTGTAATTTTAATCTAAGTCTGATGTCAGTCTGTGGGTCCTAGTGTCTTTGGCATCCTTTGAGGTTTTGGTTGTACATAAGATTTTATATTGGTCTTATTGCTATGAATAATATACATAACATAACGCCTTATTTCCCCGAAGGGTTGGGCAGAGAATTTTTTTTTTGTATGTGTAGGTATACACCTATAGTACCTACACCCACAAAAAAGAATTGTTTTCAAATAAAATACTTGGGAACTTAAGAAGAACCTTCAAGAACTACTTTTGTCCAGTGTACCTGTCATTAGTTCATGATAGTACTCAGTTTCTCCAGTTTTGTTGAAAATGTTTGATTATCAGCTAAATGCTTCATGGCTAATAAATATTATGATAGGCTGCCGTCACGCACGTATAGAAAAACAAGCGAGCTACTTTTTATGTATGGTCGGCAAATAAAAATCAAACAAATCGCGGCAGTCTAGCGTCCTTTGTAATATTTTATTCAGAATAATATTTATTAGACTGCATTAACTACTTCGATAGATTTGTATCGTTCGTAATTAATGTTATTAGTCTTCTAATGCGTCCGGTGTGAAGGAAAGTGGATTATCACGGACAATTTAACATTCACCGTAATCCACTTTTGTACCGTACATACATATACATACATTTACGGTTCTTGGCGCTTGTCGAGATTATTATTAACACTACTAATGCTTTTTTCGCGTGTATTTTTTTGGTTTTGCCACACGAAAGACACGTTTAAATACGCAAGTGCTGTTAATACTATTGCTATGCTAATGCGTTGCTTCATCTAATCGTATCGAGAGTACGTTTTTAAATTAATGTAGTTTAAAAGTCGATTGCTGCATGAAAACCTCACCCTCAAAAGGATATCAGAAGCCCAATTCCCGTAACTAAAAACGTTCTAAATCTAGTCGCAATCTCATTTCAGTGATAATCAAATGTCAAAAACTTATCAAAAATGTAGGGAAATTATAGGTATTTTTGACATATTGAGATTGAGATCAGACTGTGAACGTTCTTCAAATTACGGGAATCGCCCCTAAGATCTCGGTCTCAATATGTCAAAAATACCTATAATTTCCCTACATTTTTGACAAGTTTTTGACATTTGATTGTCGCTGAGATGAAATTGCGAGTATTGCGACTAGATTTCGAACGATTTTATTTACGGGAATTGGGCTTCAGACTGATTATTCATAAAATTTCGGGAATTGCACCTCTGATTGCCTTTATGATGCTACTTTTATAGCTTATTTTCGCGGTGGATATTCAGATCAATAGCAATTTAGCAGGATGCAAAACGTGCAGGACTGACTAACGTTCAGAAACCTGTACTGACACTCGGACACTGGGTCCCCTTTTATCAGTGAAAAGCTGTGTGCCAAGTGGGATATCCCATCGGCAAAACTGACGGACTGCCAAACAAGTTTTCATCCCAGTCCGTCAGTTTCGTTAAAAAAGGAATTCTTGTGCAAAACATGATTATATACCCAGCGGCTTAGGCTGTGCGTTGTCTATCAGTGAATGTAAGATTCTTGTAAGAATGATGTGTTACTAACCACACATCCCCCCACAGCGCCCCGCCTCCTCTACGGCGGTATCTACAAACACCTCAACGAGACAATGAAGCTCCTCTGGACAGCCGACCTCAAGATGAACACGGTTCATGTCCGGGACGTTTGCCGGGCAATATGGACGCTGGGCCGGAAACCGGAAGCCAACAAACAGACGTACAATGTCGTGGACGAAGCTAATAGTACCCAGGGGGCGTTAGCTGAGCTGGTCGCTGATATCTTCAAGATTAATCACGATTATTATGGGACTGCTATCTCTACGCTGGCTAAGGTAAATCTTCTTGGTGATTTCCACATAACATGTAACTAAATCGGCAACAAGTGGCATGATTAAGAAGAGTCGGCAAGAAACTCCATGGATCCTCTTAAATATAACTGTTTAAAAATGACACAATCGATTGAAATATTTACCGTAAAATATGTTGCGCAGTAATCTTTCTGATCAGTCAATCTCATCTCATCTCATCTGAAGTTAAATATGCTTATTGGTAGACCAAAGTACCAACTACTAATCATAGAATCATAATGAGATTAGGATTAAAAATAAAAATGAAATAGGATAGGTTTTTGACCTTTCGCATTTCGTAAATATAGACAGAATTAGTAAACAATGTTCAAACGATACGCGAAGACTTAAAAACCGAGGATTCATTTTATTTCATGTCAAATTCAATGCGGCAACAAATTTTGCTCTCACTAGCCAGATGCGGCTCGTTTTTAACGTAAACGCCGATCGGCGCCGGCGTGAGCCGCACTTGATGAATAAAAAATAACACGCCATTCGGCGTTTTCAGCACTTTGTTATGAATTAAACTACTTATATCAGGCATTTCACTTATAAATTACATGCACATTTGTCTATGTTTTATTATTATATCTTTAGATTTGGGTAAAATATAAAATGACTTTACATCACGCCGATCGGCGTGGTCCGAATCTGAGTATGAAAAAATAATACGCCTATCGGCGTGCGCCGCATTGGGTTAAATTCAAACTCGTTTTTTTTTTTTAAAGATTTGCCACATACAGCAGTAGTTACGGACAAGTCGAAGGGATTCCTTGCAGTGGGACACAAACGGCTAAAAATATATTGAAAAGCAACATTTCAAACACCACCTCATTACTTCCAGACCGACATAGCCTCAGTGGCCGAAGAAGCGAATGACAAGCACCTCACGGCCTGGGCGGAGATGTGTCGCAAGTACTCGCTGGACCACACTCCTTTGGAACCATCCGCCGGAGCCGAACTACTGCTGAACAAACAGCTGTGTCTGGACGGCAGCAAGTTGAGAGCGGCCATGCAGCTCGACGTACCACAGCCTACTGTTGATAAGTTGCGGGAAGTGAGTTACCAATATTGTAAGCTTACAGTCGGCAAAACCTTCGGTCCCGGGTAGTCATCCGGGACCAAAGGTTTTGATGTGCTCTCCGAGTTATGTAGGGGTTCTGGTGTGAAAAACGATTATTTATCCATCCATGGACTAACTGCGACAACTGTGTCAATGTGATCACTGGACCAAAGTCATCTAGTTAACTAAACGAATGTTGTATCATTGGTATGAAATGAAGAAGAACTGTAGGTCTGTAGCTAGCGACACCTCAACACCAGCTCGAATGGATAAGAACTGGCTAATTACGTAGCTATTCTACAATAAGTGCACTCATTAACCAGAAGAAGGATCATTAAGAGCGACCAACCCGTCATACTTTTCATACAAATGCTTGTACGTGATTATGGCGTTGTAACACATATTTCTTATAAATTTTTGAACTAATAGGTATCGTGTGTACTATATCTAGGTTTCTATCTAAGCAAAAAATGAAAATTTGGAGAAACAAATTCAGGTATAAGTCCCCAAAAACTTGCTTTTTTGGACTTTTACCTGAAATTTGGTCGTTCATAATGTACAAATAAGTTGTAAAAGTAAAGAAAACATCGTCATAGAAATCTCGCACATGTAATGCAGGTTCTAAATGACAAACATTTATTTCAAAAACTTTTACAAGGCTTAGGGCGGATTCGACCAAACAGGAATAAATTTTATTCTCGGAATAAAATTAATGTGTGACAGTTTTTGTATGAAAAATCTGTCAAAAAATTAAAATTTATTCGCTGGATTAGACTTACATTAGGTATAAAAGTTTGGTCGAATCCGCCCTTACTCAAAATCACGTATTTCTTGGAATAAGTTTTATGAAATTTCCGCACACATTTTTCGTTCAATGTTATCCTAGTTCTCACTTGCTTGTTAGTAGTACTCACTTGCGCTGGATGCAATAACGTTGCAATAAAGTTGACGATAGACAGACCGGGAAGGGCCCTCTTAAGGAGATTATAACTATGTACATACTTTTTCCAACTTATATAATTGGTCTGTACTCATTCTTCAGTCTTGACTAAAGAAAACAAGCCCTAATAAATATTATACAACAGCCTAGTTCTAAATATAATATTACATTTAGTGTTCTACTACGTCACTCAAATCTGTTAATTTTCTTTCCAGGTATTGGAGGACTACGCTTCCATGAACCTCTTCCCCAAGGAGCTGCTCCTATGACCTAACAACTAACCTATTTTTATATGATCAGCCATTTTATATCAAATATAAAAATTATGAGAAAAAAAAATGCACATTATATTACGTTACCGCTTGCATCGACGATTGTTTTAGCGATATTCGGTCACAAGTATTTCTCAAATATAGCGTAAAATATAGATGAGTGTAGTAAAACTTCAATAATGTTATTATAATAGTCAGTACCCAAATGTGTTATCCTCATCAACAAAGCGATTCCTTTTGTCTTCAATGTTTACAGTCAAACCTGCAAGTCATCCACTGTGTAGTGTTTAAATATTAGTGTTCAGTCTATCGATGTCAATAGATCCCATGTGGCCGACCATGTACGTGTTTATAGCTTTCCAAACCATTCTATCATTATTATTTTTAGCAAATAATCTAAGCAATGTTCGATCTAACTTTCTATTGATTCATTATATTTTTAATGCAACACTGTGATAAAAGTGAGATGTTTTGAGATCAAAAGAAAACCCTAAAGTATTTTTTATAAAAATTGTGACAATAACTTTTTAAAACGACATTTGAAATCTAAACATAAGTCTATTTAGTAAGGAATCGAAGACTGTGAATACCAAAAAGCAAGTCAATCATTTTTGCTTTTCATTAAAAATTTGTACTTCGAAATTCTGCATTTAATATTCCATCCAAAGTGAATTGAAATAGTTTTTATATAATATCTAACAACATATTAAAGGCTCAACTTAGCGTAGTACTTAAAAGTATTTCTTTTTATTCAATGATGGTGCAAAAGTATTTAGTTTTAAAGTATATTCTTTGTTCTTGAAATAATTTTACGGATTATATTTTTTTGATACACCATATCTTTATAAGAAGTTTAGGCGTTACTTTTAATTAAGGAAATTATTATAATAAAAGTCTTAAAGATCTTAGTGACGAGCGTACCTCCGTCTTCTACAAGTCGAGGCCTAACTATATTTAAGTTTTAGCGAAAAAAATATTCGGCCTAATTGGTATGATAATCTCCGTGGTAACTGAAACCGGAATTAATAAGAGTCCCAATAGAACAAAATTTTAAAACAGACCGCAAAATGCTAGTTCTTAACGACTGACGACGTAAAGATGCAAAAACATGTATAAAATACATCTGTATACAGTACCATAACTGATCGTGTCGACATTAAAAAGTTTAAACTGAATGCAAGGTAGTCAGGTTTCATAAATACCCACCCTATGAGGGTAGGTACACAGAGTTGCAACTGTATTGTTTAAATATTCGTCTACCCGCTTTTAAATGTGCTTCAGTCCCGAAACAAGGTTTCTATGTATATTGCGTTAGATAAGCCTAGTGTAAGAAAGTCGACGTTTTAACGTTAAGCCCTTAACCCTTTAACCGCCTACGACGGATTAATCCGACAAATATTTTCGTGTCCATTTCGCCAGGGTCGTATATTTACGACCAAATATCGTAATGATACAAGTTGCCCGGCGCTGGGGGCACGACAACTGATATGAAGTCGGGCGGTTAAAAGGTTAAATTATATAAGTTGGCCTATGATTTTGGATAACTTTTGAAATTAAAAATTGAGATAATCATTTTGTATTTGGGCTAAGTTCAAAAGAGTTTTCCCGCGTGTTTTACTTCGTCGACTTATCTACATCGCGCGTTTCTTAAACGCCTGAAAAGTCGCACGAACATTACGCGTGCCAAACGCTCGTCTGTACTAGCCCTTAGTCACGTTATAGTCAAGTTGCTGTAAGTAATTTTGAGTATTTTTAAAACTATGGGTGTCATGAATGTAATCCATGCTTGTCAATAGTGTTAAATGGTTATATTTTAATTGCTATAGTGTTACATTTTATTGCGACGTAAATCGTGTATTCCTATTGCTTAGCATTTTTTTTTATTTTCTGTCGACGTACGGAATGTAAGATTTGTTTAAAATTATGAAGAGCTTTGTATTATTTCACGTTTTACATGTATCGTCAATTGTGTAATAAATACTTTATACTTATAAATAAAAACGATTTTTTATTTTCACCCACTTTATCGTCGCGAGGAAAGAAAAAAATAGACAAAAAGTATTTCAACTTATTATATTCTAGTCCAAACTTACAACTTGTGAACATATTTTACACATACTGCAGCAAACAGTATCCAAAAGACGAATATTGCACTTGTACTGTATAAACTTTCAAACTACCCGAACATGCTTGTAACAGAGAAATTAAATATTACCCACTTAAAATATACACAGAAACATGCCTGATTCCCTTCACTCTATTACACATACTTTCAAATTACATTGCAAAGTTAGCACTGATAAAAGTTTTCACTTTTTGTCATTCTAGAATCCGCTTTATTTATACGAACATAAGGTTAACATTTATGGTCGTAGTAACTGAATTGGGTATAGACTACTATTGTGGCGTCGACGTTATTAACTGTCATTTTAAATGACTATGTTTTTAGTCTAGTTATAATCGATAATATTCACATGAAAAAACTCGGGAAACAAGAATTCCAATTCATCTGGGGTTCCGTGCATGGGTAAATAACATAAAAACAAATAATTGGCAAAATCATGTTATATTTTGTGCGAATTTCCAGTTTAAATGCTCTAATTAGATAAATAAGAACGGTTGTAAGGCAAATTAGAAATACTTATAGCAAATACAGCCTGTTTGATTGGTTCTGTTTGGTATCACATTTTATATAATAGTCATGTCTTGTGGCGCATTCGACCACAGCTACGCTTTCCATGATTCGCTTAATACCTAGTGATTGAAGTAAACTAAGCTATTGGCATGTATGGCAAAATTACACAGTTCGCCCGTCTTTCAATTCGGATGAAGCAACCAATTTGAAACAAAAAGTGAATCTTTCAATGTTTCTGCCAACATTGGAGTTAAAAACTAAAAGTTCGTCATAGGTGGCAGCGCCTTTGTTTTATTAAACGAAATTTAGATAACAAAAGTGTATGCGACTTGGAATGTAGCACAGCTAAAAGTCGAGCTAAGGAAAAGGGAAGCGTCTACCGCTCGCTAGTAAAAAAAGCAGCTTTACTGGAAAGGTAAATAAATTATGAACTTTTTAGGTTTAAAATGTATGGGTATGGATAGCACAGTCTTGACGAATTATCGAGTTTCTATATTTTCTTCGGAGCTTTCCTCCACAGTTTTTGTCTTTTAAGAGTTCTGGGATGTATATGGTTCCCCGTAATTTTGTAGTCAACAACTGAGCAACGGGGCGTATTAATCAATTATGAAGTCGCTAGTTTACAAAAAATGTATGGATAGTGACAGCTAGCTGTTAAATTCTTGGACTAGTGATAGTAGCGCCAACGGAAAGGAAGTTTTTATCCCCATTGAATATAGTTGAACTGTGTAATAGAGCCACCAATATGACAACTTTAGTCGCTGTACGAAGGCGTTTTAGAAATAAAATTCGACAGATACGAATGTGAAATCATGCGACAAATTACAACAACCATTTTATTGTTAACAATACGTGAATTTAAACATGATACATAATAATAGTAAAGTGCAATAGCCAAATATATAGAATATGTATGGAAAAAAATTTAATAACAATGTTACAAAATATACCGATATCAACTCTGTCGCGCGTGCGATAACAGCTGCAGTAGGTATCATTTTTGTAAAAATGATACTGCTGTTATCGCATGCGCGGTAGAACTTGGTACACTCTCGGAGTGGAAGGAATTCATGCCTTATGTACATTTCGTTTACCGTGCACGCAAAAATATACCTTAAGGTGCAATTACATTTACTGTACTTATTATAAAATCGCATCCAAATTGCTATCTCATTGTGTATGTTATCAACCGGCTGAAGATTCCTTATTCACAAATATTTTGTAAAATTGTTATTCTTAACAAATGACAATTCTAAAGTGAAGTTTCACCAACACCAGAATATCGTTAATATATTTATATCATCACCAAAGCTTTCTTACATCCTGACAACAAATGTAGATTATATTAGCTACCTAAATTGGTAATAAAATAATGACGGCTGGTAACTTAACGCTTCTTATCATTAACAGGAATTCAAATGATAACAACGGTAGTTAAAATTAACTCAACATTAATTTATCTGGCAGCAATGTGTTAAGATCGTTTACATAAACGTCAAAAATATTTAGAAGTGGTGGCTTTATACGGAATATTATATTTATGTACAGTTATAGTATTGTTGAAACGTGAGTCCAAATCCTCCCTTTTACTTTTAATAATTACGCATTATCATAAACACTATTCTTTAATTCTTGAGTATGACATCAAATAAGTAAATATATATAATAGAACTATAAGTTGTATCACGTCAAACACAGTTCTTTCATAAAAGACAGTCGTTTTTATATCGAGCCTCATCAAGTAACATATATTTTGCTAAATTCTCGTGCTAAATCATTCTAGCACATAAATAGGATAATAAAATTTTGGACGCACGGCAGTGCACCTAAGATCGCAAAAACTAATCAAAAAAGTATAAGCACCGTCAGTATTACCACAAAACTGTTTTTCAGATGTTTAGGCTAAACAATTGTTTAACACGACATTTATGTATGGAGTTTGACGTAAGACTGACATAAGACACGCGTTGAAGTGGTCTAAGTTTTTATGGTAAGACCCCATATTTTTATCGACATTAAGTTACGGTAGTGCCTAAGGGCCCAAATAAGTCAAGGATAAACAAGGGTGTTATTTATAACAAGCCATATTCAAAAAACGGTGATCACCCTTTTTATTATCATCAAGGCCTGAAACAAACCAAAGAACTTCGAACGGTAAGGCTCGAGCGTGCAATAACGCAGCATATGCAGAGAGAAATATAGGCGTCTCATTCACGCCGTCGCTTCGGGCTGAGTGTGAAAAAGACGCGCGACAGATCGAGGTCATCCCTGTGCATTATCGCCCGCCCCCACGTGGCAGTAGTCGGTCAGGGGGACGATCACTACTTGTATCTGAAAAAGGAAAACTATATTTAATAAAAATCTTAAATTCACTGGCAGACAACGCACAGCCTAAACCGCTGGGTTTAGAAGCATGACATTTTGCACAAGAGTTCTTTATACAATGAAGGTGAGCACTAAGGAAGGATTTTTGAAAATTCATCCCCTAAAAGGGTTAAATAGATAAAAGTAAAAAAGGAGTAGGGATAAAAGTTCATCATTTTTGCGTACCCAATGCGAATTTCCATCGGGTACATAGCTTGTTCTATTAGAAAATACAATGCCGTCCGTGGGCATGTGACCGCCCGTATTTTTCTGAATATTCATGAAAAATTAACGAAAATTAATTATAAAAGGAGGGTATTTTAATATTTCTCATATAATTCAATTTTTTATTTTTCGAGTAGCGTTTGTGACCTTGCTTTACATTTTTTGCCACATCTCCGACGTTATTGGCTCGATTTGGATTCTGTTTATTATTTCGAAAAGCTTATGAGTTATTTTATCGTATTAACTAACATTTTTTTATTAAAACTTATCGACTATGAAAAAAAAAGCGAAGTGGAAGACATTTTTTTCTAAAAAAAAAATCTGTATTTAAAAAATTGAATACCCCCCATATTAACCCCCCCCCCCCCCTTTTAAAGTTAATTTTCGATAATGTTTCATGATTATTCAGAAAAATACGGGCGGTCACATGCCCCTATGGGCGGCATTGTATAGTTAGCAGTTTTGTGTTAGGTGCATCCGCAGAGGCAGCACGCGAAATTCAAATTTTCTTGCGTTTTTTGCAATTTGCAGGTCAGTGTCAGGTTGTATCTTGATCAAGATATGATTCGCGACTATAACAACTATGTATTTACTTAATTATAACCATAAGAGTCATCAATACATCTCTCTAAGTTAAGATTTGTTTCACAATGTCATGATTTCCGAATTAATTTGTTAATGTAAATGGAAATATGAATTATCGCTCTATGTCTATAGTATTAATTGTAAATTGCAATAATAACACTGAATTAGATGTTGTACCAGTGGCGCAGCTACAATTATCATTTGAGGGAAGCCGAAGAAATAATTGTTCATTTCTCATAAACTCAGACAAAAAACTATGGGCATGGTTGTAATGTTTTTAATCTTATGATGGCTGTATTAAACTGATATTAAATATATATAATGTGATGTGATAAACAGTTACATACACAGGTGTACCATATTATTTGGCAATAGTAGACATTAAGAAGAGTGGTGGTTCCGAAGGGACGCCGATAGGAATCGGGTTGTATGAAGGCTTCGCCACTGTGTTGTACACAGTTTTAGGTGTAATAAGCACATTAAAAAATTTCAACGCAGGAGGGTCCAGAATCATGTACTGTATCCATGGTAACAGGTAGCGCGTCCATGTCCCTGCCACCCTGTATAACGGGGATTTTTTTTTCCGTAGTTTCAAATTCTTTGCAAACTGTGGTAGCAATGTGTCGTATTTAGTAAGCTTGTAGTAAATGAGCTCACCCTCAACTGATCCTTGTTGGGTCCTAACAAGTGTCTCGGCTCGGGAATCTCGCACGTCTCAGAGCACTTCGAACAGCATTTGCTGGAAATAGAACTAATCATCTGGTTAATAATAGCTTAGATCGAGGAATAATAGCTTTGAAAAATTAGATTGTATAGGAGCAAAACATTACAGTATACGCTAATGTTCGTGGCAGTTGCGGTCGTAAAATGCGGGAGCGAGATAACACGAGGTCAGTATGAACCGTCCTATACGCATGTTTTATGACTACGTCTGCCAAAAGTCTAGGCGTGTAGGCACCTATCTCCCCGCTGACGAGGAAGTGACTAGCTATTGACTATTTTCTCGCTCAGAGGTACAATATAGAGAGTTCTCGCCGCCCCAGCGTAAACAGTCAGCGACCAACTATCAATACAACATGTCCCGGAATTAACGCACAACCGGGTCATTGTACTCATCATTATGAACGACTTTTACTACGGGTTCAAGCCCGAAATCGCGAAATAAATCAGCTGTTCCCTACATTTATGTTCGCATAACTCGTCAAAATGTAGGCAACACCTGATTTTTTTTTCGCGATTTCAGGTTTGGTCCCATAGTAAAAGTTGTTCATAATGATGAGTACAATGACCCCTTAAGAGGTTGTGCGTTAATTCCGGGCCATGTTGCATATTTATCTCTTTTACTGACACGGGACCCACATGTACTGTGCACAGGTGCCTAAGTAAAGCAGTTCAGTACCTATTGCAGGGAGCGTACTTGTTGGTGCTGGGCTGCGGCGACGCGTCGCGCGTGTGGGCGCTGGCGGGCGGCGCGGGCGAGTACAGCGGCGTGTTCAGCTCGTCGAAGTCCAGCGCACCGTCTATGTTCAGTACCCTGGGGATTTACTCAAGAGTTCATAAATTGCTAGAACCAAATGGCTATCGAAATGAGAGAATCGGACAATCGCCAAGATAGAAGGGCTTATGGCACAAGCGCCAGACGATGAAGCGGCGTGATAGCACGCTTAATGCGGGCTGCATGCTGTAGAAATGTTAATAATTATGCAATGGAAAGTGCATTAACAGGCAAACCAGAAGAAAATCTGCATCGGGAGCTGAAATGACGGCTAATAAGATTATGTGTAGAAGAGCATGACGACATTATAGTGCCAAAATATAAATTAGAATAAAGGTAAATGTCGTAGGGAAAGTTTTCAGTATAAATGCGGATGCTATTACAGTAGGGGAAGACCAAAGAAACGATGGATGGACTGTTTGACAGATGATATAGCTAAAAAGGGGGTGACTACAGAGATGACGACTGATAGCGAAGTGTCGAAGAAGACATGTTGCGCCGACACCGAATAAATTGAGATAGGGGCAGGAGAGTGATGAAAGGCAAAATAATGATGATAATATTTTCAGTCGGCCTGATTCTGAGTCTTGATATGTTGAAATCCTCCAGTCGTAAAACTGACCTGTTTTGTGGTGAGAAGCGATGCACTCGCTCCACGACTGAGGACACATGCTCGACGCCTTTCTGCACCCCCCACACCAGGATACCAATCTGATGGACATTACATTATATTAAATGATAAATGATTTTATTTCTGTAAGTAGGTTTATACAAACACTTTTACACGTCAAACATTTTTTATTTAAACTAGATGAGGCCGGCGTTTCCTGTTTCCTATCTGACTACTCTGAGAAGAAAGGCCGAAACAAACTCAGAGGTCACAGTCTCTTAGGTTGGTGTCTGAAATGGTCTTTTGAGGAAAGAACCACACAGATTGAGTGGACCTGTCCAGTCAGTGCAAGCATCTGTCAGTAATCGTACAGCTCAACATAAAAGTTAAGGAGCTCAACGATTCGACGAACAATACCAAAGAAAGGACATTTGGGTAGGCCGCATAATTTACTCAAACTGGCAAACTAAGATTAAAGCTGAGAGAAAAAAAAAACAAGGACCCACATAGTCTTCACATTCACATTGTTTGACATGTAAAAGTGTTTGTATAAACCTACTTACAGAAATAAAATCATTTATCATTTATCACAGTAATTAAAATAATATAACATTTTACAAAGTAAATATTCATGTCATTGTATATATAAAATTCATCAATGACAATGTGTATATAAGAAAAAAAAATTAGCAAAAAGAAAAGAACAAAAAAAAATCAGTATGTATATTAAAAAAAAGAAATTAATTGGAGCAGCTTAATCCCACGCCTTTTTGTCATCAATGTAATCCTTAACGGTATAAAAGGCTTTCTGGCACAACTTACGTTTATTAAATGATTTGAATTTATTAAGGCTCAGATCTTGAACGAAGCCATATCATGCCATAGAAAAAATCGCGCCAGGCGATATTTCCGCGCCGCGACTTTTACGCGTCTGTGGGAACGTGGGCTTATAGGATCACTCGTGTGTCACGTCATCTGTCTGTCACAGCCAATTTACTCCAAATGTAATAGACCGATTAAGTAGAAATTTGGTATACATATGAATTTTGAAAAAAAAAAAATACGTTGTGTAACATAAATAAATGAGTATTGAATATGGGGGTCACTTCATTCCCCCCTCCTTATCTCTGAAACTACTGAGCTTAAAATTTTGAAAAAAAAAATACAGAATATTGTTCTATACTTATATATTACAAGAAAACCTATAAGAAGTGTATGGTATTAAAATAACATGGTTAATCTCTCAATATTGTGCGTGCTACATTTGCAGTTGGAATGTATGGATGTACATGTTTTTCAACTACAATGTAAGTTTGTTCATGTGATAAATTCATCCCAACTACGGAACCGTTCATTGTTTTTTCGTTTATTAGAAAAGAAAAGGCAATACCATTTTCTAGGAAAGAGTTTTTACTTCCTTATTGTTTTCATGTACATAACATAAGTCGTAGCCGAATATTTTATAATCTGTTCCAGGTCAGGGTGTTTCAAAATGTTTCGTCTCTAGGTGTTACATGTGGTAACAGGGGGCCTACTCCGAACCGTAAATCCAAAGTATCGGCCGAATGTTCGAAAGTTTTCTAATACACTTTTTTCTATTTAATTCAGTCGGTTACGATCCGACCAAACGTCAAAATGAAGTTCGATGAACAAACGTCAAAATGAAGTTCGATGAACAAACGTCAAAATGAAGTTCGATGAACAAACGTCAAAATGAAGTTCGTTGAACAAACCGAACCTTTTCAGGAAGAACATCGTAAGCGACAATTTGCATTTTTTACAGGAAAGGGTTTTTTCTTTTCTAATTAACGATGTTGTTCATTTACGATGATAATTTTTACAACAATAAAGTCGTGTAAATTTAAAATAAAATTTAAGAGTAATCGCAGCAAGATGTAAAGTTGTCTAATAACGAGGTTACGAAGAAAAAATAGTTTTGTGATTTTTGGCGCTTACGATGTTTTTCCAGAAAAGGCTCGAAACGTCAAAATGAACCGACCGAACAAAATAGAATGAAGTGTGAAAATTTCAGAACATTCGGCCGATACTTCGCATTTACGGTTCGGAGTAGGCGCCCTGTAAAGGCAGCTTTCGTTACTACTGCCCACTGACGTGTTTTTGTACTGTAAAAAGCTACATTTTCCAATAAAAAATGCTTTCTAACCTTAACCCTGACGTCAGGCTCCAGCTGCTCAGTCTCCCCGTACTGGTTGACGGTGTACTCAGGACAGTTCTGACACGTGATCGAGATGCGCACTGTTCGCAGCACCACCTCAGGGACCTACGAGATAAACACCTGGTAAACATTGTTGGTGGTTGTGCCTACAGATTTGCGCCATTTGGTCGATCGAGAATACCGAAAATGGTGAAAGTCTGTAGGCATCTAAATAGGCTGAAAACCAAAAGAAAAATGTTATCTTTTATTCCATCTTTTTATTTCGCTTTCATACTCGATTTTGATAAATGCTATTGAGATTTTTTTTATGTCTAGATTAAATCAGAAAACAAACCCAGTTGGGGGTATTATCTCCCGTCTGACAGAACTTTGTTTTATTTTAACTTCTAAAACTTTTTCGCTACTAGGTAAACGCTATCTATGATTCATGTTTTTTTTTTTGGACGGTATTTGTTCTTCTACAAGTTTTCCTATAGACAAAAATGATGAACTTCCATACAAACAGTCATCTCCTATTTAACCTCTTTTGGAGAAGAATTTAAATAATCCTTCCTGAGTGCTCACTTTCGTTATACAGGATGAAATTGAATTTATGGGCATCCCATAAAGACTCATTGTACTCATCATCATGGACAACTTTTACTGGACTGGTCCCGAAACCTGAAATCGCGAAAAAAAATCAACCGATGCCTACATTTTGACGAGTTGCGAACATAAATGTAAAGAACAGCTTATTTTTTTTCGCAATTTCGGGTTTGGTCCCACAGTAAAAGTTGTCCATAATGATGAGTAAAATGACCCCTTAAGAATTAAATTTCATCCAGGCCCAGCAGTTTAGGCTGAGCATTGCCAGTCCAGTGAATGAATGAATTTAAGCTTTTTATTAAGTAGAAGATGTCTTATGTCGGTAAAGGCTCCTGCAAACAGGTGCGACACGCGTCGCGTGCCACGCCTGTTTGCAGGGGCCTTAATTCAGTAGCTATGTCGGTATATGTATCATAACTAATTTATTTATGGTTTATTTATGTTGTGTGTTTGTTAGTGAGATGAATATTTGCACATCATGTAATTTAATAATAAGCTGTTGAGTTACCAAATAAATAAATAAATAAATCAATAATTTCGTCTTGGTCGGTGAACCAAGATAACTGACCCCTATAATGAAAAGTGAACTGTCCCTATAAATTCAAAAACCTCACATACAATCCAACCAAATAATCGTTGAGCCAACATTCATTCTTCTTAAATGTGCCGCGGCGTGTTAAATAAGACTTTACTTCTTTCATGCGAGGCTATATTATGCTTGTCGGGCTAAAGTAAAATTAATAAAAAATGCTTTATTATTCCTTACTTACAAAAAAAAAATCCTAATTCTACTGAGTAACACTAATTAATTAATTGAGAACCCCTCCACGGGTCTCCTAGTTTAGTAATTTAGTTTTTTTGTTTTTTTCGTAGTAACTACCATACGCGCGGAAATTTTGCAGAAATAAAAATATCTCGTTTCGACGCTACGCAAAGTTCATTCGCGTTTCGCCTAGCCTCGATTCAAAATAGGTATAACAATAACCAAAGTAAAATGCCAAAACAATGAACTATTTCTAAATAATGTATGTATGGACCGTCACGACCACGAGCTATATGCTGCCAGTGGGTTGTCACATTTTTTTGCAATAAGAGCGGCACTGATTGCGATTAAATAAAACTCAAAACATTATAGTCAGGTTTTTACGCTGCCAAAGTGATGTCAGATATTTTTGATTACAACATTCTTCTGAATTTATCTGAGTATGCAAGACATGTCCGATATCATTGAATTCCTTAGAATTAAAAAAATATGTGTCACTTCTTAAGGTGATCATCACAACAAATGATCACATATATTTGCCGACATTTTGACGGCAGATAATAATGGATGAATCATGAAATCAGATATTATTGCCGAGCTGTTCATATTTAAGCTCGTGACTGCACCTGTGAACTTTTGCAGTTTCGCAGCAATAAAAAAGTACAGGACAAAGCAAACATTTTCAAAACAGGGCCCTGCATACTAGCTAGGTTTTGAAGACGCGATCAGTAATTTCTATCAATAAAATATAATAAATTCGTACGGCAAGCGGCATATCATGTATCATCGCGTGTGGGTATTCTAAAATGGTGGCTCAACGATTATTTGTGATGACCGTACGTACCCGCCCTGAGCCTCGACGCGTTCGGGGGAAAAAAGGCTAGGGCAAGAAAACGAAAGAACCGGTTAATTTACACATACTTCACTCTAGTATTACTTATCTCATATTAAAGAGGGATTCTTTCAATGCGAACAAATTTACCTTTACATTGAAGAATATCGTTTGGCATTACTCCTATTTTTATTACAAATAAGCTAACTGAATCATAATGCGAAATAAATAATGAGCAAGCGAGCGGTTTGCGTTTTATCCAACAATTACGGCCCGATCACACTTAGGAACCACACCACAATGACAACACGTTGCCGGGCGCTAATTTCAATGAAAATGATTAGTTGACTCACAGGGACCACATTTGGCCGTCATAATCAACTGTGTGGGTGATACCGACCACAGCGCAGCCACAACGCAACCACCAGCGAGAACGCACTAGCGGCCCGCCAAATCCCAAACACAACATTGCTAGAACCATTTGATTTGATTTTGTAGTTAGCACAACGCAACTGCAAGAAGGTGCAGTGACACTATCACACCTAACCACTGCTTACCCACATTTCGTCGCTGCGATGTGGTATGGTTCTGGTACGTGTGTTCGGGCCCTTAGGCCAGTTTTAAAATTGCAAGTACCTACCAGGCTGATAGATTTTAGTGTAATCGCAGGAATAAATATAATCGAAAGCTAAAACAAACAACAACAACACAACAGTTATAATAAATAAAGGGAAATATTTCCATAAACTGAATAAAGCACACGACACAGAGAACGAAGCGAAACGAAGATAAGTTCGTTTAGCTTCGGTTCACACTGCGAACTGAAGTGAAGTATGAAAAGACGCGGTAGCTACATGAGCGAAGCCAAACGAGCGTAGTTTCGTTTCGCTTCGTTCTCTGTGAGAGAAGGAGGTGTTACAGACATGACGTGACAGAGTTACATCACGCACAAACTCAAACCATTTATTTCAATTAGATAAACACACACAGGCACTTTTGAATTGTCAAGGAGTCGGTCAGTTTTGGATTGCCAAAAAGATGAAACTAGTTATCCATTCCAAAGCGTAGTAGGTTCCTATGAAAATGAACGGGCAAGAAACTCCACGGACACTCTTTTAAATCAATACACATCACACACCCCCTCAGCTGTCGAACGACCAGCTAGTGGTGGGTAACAACAGAAATTTAATTGTGTATCTTTTAATTGTATCATGACAGTTGAAGGTATAAAGCAAAGATCGCTCGCGACGTATAGAAAGTCAAGGAGGAGGACTAACTCTCAAGACAGGAAATGGAGGGAGGAAAGCTGCACGACAAAGAGCCTCAGCTCAAAGAATTCGACTTTTAAAATGCTGAAAGCGACTACATCAAAACATTCATACTCACATCATAAGTCCCCGCCCAAACTATCAGCAAACTCTTCCTGAACCAGACGCCTTTAGGATACAAGTCCACAGTCCACTCCGTCAGTTTGTCCTGAGGAGCCACGTCAGCTATTGAGGGCCTGGTGGAGAAGATGAAGGTTCTGGTGTGGTAGCAGGGGAGCGAGTGGAAGTTGTCTACGGCCAGGACAGAGCCCCAAGTGTCTTCTGTGTAGAGGCGAGGAGTGAACAGCATGCGACCTGCTTCCGTTTGTTGCACTTCGGACACACGTTCGTACTGACCTGGGGGGACGCATTTTTTTTTAAACTGCGCTTTATTTGACTGCGTATATCTGAGCTAATCATAATATTCGTAACACACGGCCAGGAATACATAAAGCCTTATGGCGGTAATGCAACACAACAACTAGGCGTATTAATTTCAACGTGTGTTACATTTTATGTCACATTGTGTATATTGGACGGCGTGATACATTCCACATTATATATGTACCCATTATTATATGACGAGTTTAACCCATAATAGCTCATCATGGCTAAATGGGTGATGGAGTCTGGATTTGTGCCCAGTCTGGATATGTGCCCAAGGTCTAGATTTGTGCCCAGAGTCTGGATTTGTGCCCAGAGTCTGGATTTGTGCCCAGAATCTGGATTTGTACCCAGAGTCTGGATTTGTGCCCAAAGTCTGGATTTGTGCCCAGAGTCTGGATTTGTGCCCAGAGTTAGGATTTGCGTTCGGTTAGTGGCAGTAGGCTCGCTCTAAGGGACTGCCTACCACTTTAATAGCTAGTTTACATAGTGCGAGCTAGCGTGCGAGTTGGCCTACCGAGTAGCTGCAGTGCAGCAACTCGCACTGTGTGGATAGTATCATACGAGATACTCGCACTTGCGAGTTAGTCAGTGGCTCCCATCCGACTAACTTCAACATTTTTGTTTTTACTCGCCTGATGGCCTCCCCCATGACTCGCACGGCAGCAGCTCGCACATCACTCGCATCATACGAACGCTTTCGGCAGTAGCTCGCCAGTCAGTCGAATCTCTAATCCAAATCCTTTTTTTCTCTTTTTTTTTAGTTTTTTTATAAGCATTTTCTAATTCAAAGCTTAGTATTGTAGTCATATGCGAGCAGCTGTCTACTGTCTACTGTCTAGTCAGCAGCTCGCACTGTGTACACCGATCATGAGGACAGTCTTGATGATGATAATTAAAATGAAAGAATGTCGACCTATAGTTTCCGACCGACCGACTATCGTTTCCTAGCAGAGGCAAATATACATGGCTGATATAGAATAAGCTGAATTCAGTTACCTGACTGATAGCTCATGGCGATGGCCATCCTCTCCATGAAGAAGTCTTTATGTTCCTGTGTGAGTGGACACAGGAGGAGCTTCGCCAGCTGGTTTGGACACATCATCGGAAATCTGTAAATAAAACACAATTGTAAGTATAGCTAAGTTTTATTTCAGAACTAAAATAGATTTGGAAGGAGTATGTAAGGATCGTAGCAGGTGGCGTTCTATAGTTTTTGCCTACCCCCATGGGAAGAAGGCGTGAGACAGACGGGAAGATATACAACATCCCGACATCAACCGTCGGGCAGTAGCCCACCAGACACAACACCCGTCGGGTCGGAGGATCCTCCCTTGTCTACAGAGGATGAGTGAACTTTACACCCTGTTCCTCATACCTCTATATATGTTTATTTACCTCACGTTACGCAGCCGTTAGTCTCGACACACATCAAGCTGGCACACGCTTGGCACATCAAGCTATGTATGTGTATGTGTAGCTTTTAATCATTTTTATGATGATCTGTGTTTATTTTTTGAATCATATTTCCCGAGGATTAGAAAAATGACTGTCACAAAGTACCCTGATATAAAGTGGATTACTAAGGGATTACGAATTAGCTGTAAAACCAAACGACATCAAAGAATTAATATTTATAAAAGCGAACAAAAGAGAAGAAAGCTACGTATCACGAATATTCGAAGTTACTACGGCGCTGTATATCAAAGTCGCAAAGAATTTCTAATGACAATTTTATAAATAAATCTAAGAATATTTGTAGGGCTGCATGGAAAGTCATCAACGATGATATGGAGTGCAATAGCCGTCAGGAATTCATAAATGAAATAAAAACTGACAGTGGTATGGCAACCAATCCTTATTAAATAGCAAACAAATTCAATAACTATCAGCGGCGAGGTGTCAATTTTTGTAAGAGAGAAGCCGAAGCGAAGCCGGTTTTAACTTTTTTGGCACTAGTAGACACTATTGACTGTGCCATTTTCCAATAGCGGTACAGTTGCTAATGCGAACCTCCGAAAGGAAGCCGGTAGGAATCGTGTTATATGTTGAATTCGCCACTGATACCTACTTAATACAACTATCGAACAGCGATAACGGGAACATACAAAACACAAATAAAAACCGTACGAGTAATAGTACATTTCTTAGACCGATAGAGGACATTGAAATAATAGGGCAAAACTTGGCTAATTCGTGATATGCAGCTATTCGGTGATAGATAATTGTGTTTTATTACCAAGTTACTACTGACTTGATAAATGTACATTTTTCAATCATTATAGTATTTGCCACATTTTTAGATATAAGTTAGCAAAACTTATTTTGTCTACTATATCACAGTAAATTTAAAAAATAGTCTGATCAATGAATCGAATTTTACAAGTAAAAAACAAAACTATCACCGATTACCCAAGTTTTGCCCTACTACTTCTGTTGGTTATGATGGTACCGCAACTGACATTTTAAAAAAATGCGTCGTCAGTATTGTCCCCGTGCTAAGATACCTAATAAATGTATCTTTCGGACAAGGCAATTTTCCCAGCCGGTTAAAGAAGTCAGTAGTCAAGCCATTGCATAAAAAGGGGATAAAACAGAAATGAGTAACTATAGACCCATAACTTTAATCCCTATTATCTCTAAAATATTTGAAAAGACTATGCATAAAAGATTATATTCGTATTCGGATGAGTGTAAACTAGTCAAAAAGGAACAGTATGGCTTTCAAAAGGGAAAATCAACGACACTTGCCGCATTTGATTTAGTGCACAGTATCCTAGTAAATGTTGATAAGAAAAAGCAGACAATGGTAATATTTTTTGACGTGTCAAAAGCATTTGACTTTGTTTCTCATGAACTGCTTATAAAAAAGTTAGATGACTATGGTATCAGAGCCCAGCTCTACAATGATTAGAAAAATACTTGGATAATCGTGAACAATGTGTCGAAATATCTTGGGAGCAAAACGCCGTAGTGAAACATGAGAGTTGAGTATCTAGTCAACAGTTGCGGTGTCCCGCAAGGAAGTATCCTCGGATCCCTTCTTTTGCTTATATACATATATTAATGATTTACCTGAAATTATTACTAATAAATGTATACTATTTGCTATTTGCATCAGCAAATAGTATAATTAATAATAACCTTGGGATTGATATAAATAAACAAGGAAGGGAAGAGAAGGGGAAGGGAAGGAAGGGAGGGGGGAGGGAGGGGGGAAGGGAAGGGTAAGGAACAATTTGCAGGTAAATATCAGCAAGACGACTTTTATACAATTTCAAATCCGTGGATCGAAGAGTGTTCCAAGGCATATTTCATATGACGGTACAAAAATTAGTGAATCTACCAATGTGCGATTTCTTGGATTTACAATGGACAAATACCTAGATTGGAAAACACATGTTAGGTATGTACAGTTTTGAAATTTCTGTATTCGTAAAATCCAATTCTAACCTATTTCTGAAAACTCGTGATATTTATACATGTGATAATACCCATCCTCGTAATTCAAGGCATGGTCAGCGACTAGTGCTGGAATTGGCACCAAAGACTGCAGTGTTTAAAAAAAATTGCTCAGCTATGTGTGTTAAAATTTATAATAGGTAACAATCAGACGTTCAAGATCTTCCTCTACCAAAATTTAAGAAAAAGCTTAAAGAGCTACTGCTTAAAGAGCTACTGCTTAAAAAATGATTTACTCAATAAATGAGTGGTTACAGGAATAATATGTCATTATTTAACGTAAAAATACTGACTATTTACTGGTACTGGACACTGTATTTAGCCAGGTACTATATAATTGACATTAGGCACTATGAAACTCAGAGACATGTATTGATTATGATTAAATAAACACCCACCCTTATTTTATTTTTGAAAAAGCTTCACATGCCAAGGCTAAATAGAATATAAGACCAAATAATGTAACATGTGAAACCACCGATTGTACTTACTCTATTTAAATGAGAATAAATTAATTTGAATTTGAAAAAGATTTTATGTATTTATCGTCTTTTCATATCATTTACAATTAAACCATATTTTATTTTATTGTAAGTAAGTACAGTCGCATCAATATTTCTCAATCACAGTGTTACAGTTTTTCTACAGTACCCGGCTTAATATGGCGCTTCCAGTTTTGTAAACAGTTCGTATTTTTAGAGCATAGTCTCTGTTACCCGAGGGGGCTCGTGGCTAAATAATAACAGTCGCGCGGATTGATCGAAGGTTAAGATACGCTTGCCGCGGTCGGTTCGTGGATGTGTGACCATCCATTACATATCAAGACCCCTCCGTGGCTCGGAAAACACGTTCAGCCGTTGGTCCCGGCTGTAATTTGTAGATCTTTGACAGTCGTTATGGGTAGTCAGAAGCCCAAAAGTCTGCAACCAGTCTTACCAAGGGGTATCTTGTCACCCGGTAACTGGGTTGTGGAGGTCAAATAGGCAGTCGCTTCATGTAGAATACTGGTATTCAGCTGCATCCGGTTAGATGAAAGCCGACCCCAACATAGTTGTGAAAAGGCAGGCAGATTGATTGTCTCTGTTACCCAAATCTGTGTAACAGTCTTTCAGAAGCTCATTGGGCCATATAAACTCCCGGGTATTTTAACCGGTTCAACCAGCTTTTAAGATGTTTCTTGTAAAAGTCTTACCCAGGCGATGACTTCGAAGAACCATATTCTACATTTGATGAGGGAATAATATAAGAATATTGACCTGACATGTGAGAAGACGGCGGCGACAAGAGACTCCCAGTGCACCTTGAACTCTGCTTCCGTGAGGTCACTCGCAGTCAATCGCTCTCGTTGCTTGTTCAGCCACCGTACTACGAACCTGGGGGAAAATGTACGGAGTTTAGTTTACATAAAATACAGGATGGCAAGTTTGGGGAAAAAGTACATTAAATATTTAAACTATAGACTAGTCAATATGAAAGTGAAGTGAGTGAGTGATTTATATGCATGTTTCCTTTAAAAGTAAGTAAAATTGTTGAAATTTTTGCTTGTTTCAAAAGTTGTTAAAAAGTTGCTTGTTTCAGTCTCGCATCGAGATAACCCTAATCCAAAAAAAATACACCCAGGTATAGCACGTATTGATAGGGTTCTTAAGGATCAAATCAGCAAGTAAAAGTAGTGAGTCAACGTGCTTAACAATATTATTTTCCTTGACTGTAGAATTATTACAACAACGTACAGGTAAACCAGAAAAGGTATGCGCTTCGGTAATATTCGTGTTTTCGAATTAGCACGAACGTCGCGCCACAGAGTAACCGCTCACAGAGGCAATGCTTCCAAGTTTTGTACCGTGCTGTGTAGTAGTACACCTATCATTGCGCGTTGCTATAAAGTTTTCTTTCTGTCGGATTACCTACTCCGGTCACAGATCATCTTAAGCCACTCAAAAGTTTTGATAAGCATTTTAGAATTGTCTAGAGTTGTTAATCAATAATTTTGTAAGCATGGTAATACAAAATAGGCAACTACTTCCATGGTTGAAACGGTTTATTCCCGGTCGTCCCCACTGGGCACGAGTGAAAAAAAAAGTTCCAATCGTCACCACTGGGAAGGAACGAAACTTTTTCTTTCCCACTCGTGGCCAGTGGGGACGACGGGGCGGGGACTACCGGGAATAAACCGTTGAAACAGTTCTAAATACAGAACATTTTTTTTTGTCACTACCCAAATTTTCACAGGGGTTTTTTTCTACCCATGAACATGAACAACTTTCACTATGGGACCAACTTAGAAATTACAAAAAAAAATCTGCTGTTTCATACATTTTGATGGAGTAGGTATTGAACTTTTATATGAAATAGCAGATTTTTTTTTTGTGATTTAAGAGTTGGTCCCCGTGTGAAAATTTGGGTTGTGATAGTAAAATTGCCCACTATATCAGATCTCTTCATTGCGCGTCCGTATTTCAGATGACGATGATTCCCGAAGCGCATCGCAAACTTTTCTTTGGAAAGCTGTACCTGTACACACTCATCTCGTTGTGCAGCACCAGGTCGCTCTGCTGCAGCAGCTGTACCAGCGTCTCTCCCTCCAGCTCGCTCAGGTCATTGTCCGACCACACCCACTCCAGGTTCCATTTCACGAAGTTCTGACATTCCTGCCAAGTTCAAGTGGGGTTAAATTAATGAATGATGATTAATAATAATACAGGGTGTAAGGGACAGCCCTCCGCAAACTAACAGGGTGCATTCAGGTCCTTATTTTGAATCATATTCCACCGGAAATATTCACAGGAAAGTTTTCATTTTTTTTATCGTTTTTCAGTTACTATTCCTTTATTTCAATGTAAAATTACATTCTCTGTACGCAGTACTCCATTTATGTTAATAAAACAGCTAAAATAAAAAAATCTGCAATGGATTTTGAAATACACGGCGGCCGAAGGATCGCTGCGCTGCCGTTCGCTACGTGCGTTTTGCCGCGGTAACGATACATTGCGTGTGAGGTAATAAAACAAATCAGGTTTATTGGATACCCATAATGTTCCTGAAATAATTTCATGTACCGGACATCTTAGTATGATATACTGAATGCACCCCCATCAGTCTGCGGAGGGCTGTCCCTTACACCCTGTATAGTGCAACTAGGATCTCTTGGCCCCAGAATGACATTTGACAGGGGCATTATTGGTAAACATTTGTGAAAAATTGGATCAGAAATTGTATTGAGAAACAAGATGGCCAAAATCGGAACTAATGCCAGTTCCGATTTTGCCCACGTGCTAAAAGATCTTCGCAGCGATGTACAGACGCCAGCAGGTCAAGCTACCCGAAACTGTCAAATTTTCCCAACCAACCTTGAACCTAATGTTTTATCGATAAAGTTGAAAATCTATTAAAGAAATTTGACAGATTGTAGTAGCTTGATGTGCTGCCGTCCATACGTTAGTAATAGGGCACTCGTCGACACATTTACAAAGAAGCTATAAGGGTTTTCATGAAAATTCACGCCACCAGTTGGCACCACTTTGACAAGAGGTCTTCCATTTCGACAATGAATATAACGTAAATTATGACGTTCATCATTCGTTTCATTCATTCGTTCATCATTCAGTCATGACTAAAGAAAATATTAGTTTTCTCTGTCTACGGAAAATATAGGCGCTTTGACAATTTTGACAGGTGCCCAGACCTGACGACTCAGTGCTGCCAACTTGTGAGCGTCATTTCAGAAAACCCTCATTTTACTGTACGATTTGCGTACTAAATTGAAACAATGGTGCCGATTCTCTCGTCACAAATGCCTCTAAACTAGACTAAAAATCACCAAAATTTTGTTTATTCATGTCAAACGACCATTTTTCATATTTTCCATACAAAAAGTGAAAAATTCCTTATAAAACACGTCGAGGCTACCGCACCTGCGCGCCTCCGGCTCAAAAAAAAAATCACGGGGTAGGGCAAAAAGTACCACGTGGAGTCGCGTTGTGTCAAAATTATTTTTAAATTCAAGGATATTTTTTTGAGCTTTAAGATGCTCATAGCCAAAAGTAAGGAATTTAGTGATAGTTTAGTTTGTTTAGTTCGGCGTACAAGAAAATCGGCACCACTGACCAAGTTTTATGATTTGAACGGCAAAACGGGATTTTAATTTTAAAGAGCTTTTTTGCCCGTAAACGAGCTGCTGTTTGTTGTGCCGCTTTAAAACTGAGTCATTTTAAGAAAATCTTAGGGGTGTCTGCCTGAATTTAATTTTATCTAGCATTTGTTCCATCGTTTTTGACTCCACATGCACAATATTAAAACAAAGTTCCGGCCCTAACGCCCTAAGTAACTTTCAAAGTTTTCAATCACCTGCTGAAATATAATACGGTGTACAGATATTAACAGTATTTCATCGTACTTTTTAACAGATATCTCACTGATAAATTAACAGCCATATCTATCTAACAAATATCTAGACAAATTGAGTTGTTCTTATTTTATCTGTCATATAACTAAATTGTTATTTCACTTCATGATATTTTGAGCACTTTGTCATCAATAGATTGATTTGTGTCTGGAAAAGCAGGATTACAGTTTAAAAAATCTGTTGTTTCAAGAATTAAAGACATTGTTGTAGCTTGGTAAAGTTCTTCATAAGATTGCTATTATTTCTGGTAAAGAGAATGTTTATGATGAGTTAAAACCAGGGCAAATTGGTGAAGACCAGCTTTAAAGGGGACTGGAGAAAGAGGTTTGAAACCTGATAAAAACAATGTTCTTACAAAGTTTTTCACTTGTTTGTAGTGTGTTCCGAAAGTATTGCTTTACGTTAACACTTGTCTTTCATTGCCTATATTGCTATTTTCATGAAGTTCTTACGGACAAACATATCTGACAAACACACCGTGAGCGTTAGCGGCACCGTACACCGAAATTAACAAACAAACAGCGATGTGCGTCAGCGGCATTGAAAGTGTTAAAAACATGTGCGATTTTTTAACGCGACGATTGTTACATCGCGCACTGGAAGTCCAACTCTTGGTATGGAGCCGAGCATTGAGAATACAACAAAGTGCATCACAGCGCGTCGAAAAAGCGCACTGTTGGATTTTGAACTCTCGGCGCAAAGCAGTGTGTTGAAAATCTAGTGCGCGATAAAGAACCGTCGCGTTAATAAATCGCCCGTGTGAACGAGAGCTTTAGAATAGTAGCGCGAGAATCCGCTGCATGCGGAAAGTGTAAGACCGGTTGTTGTGGCGATGCTTGGGGGATGATGGTGGGTATAGAATAAAAAGTCAAATATCATCACGTTTTTTTATTTCCTAATTCTAATTTTAATATCTCTATTTTAAGTTGGATTTGTTCTTTTTCTAAAGCAAACATTTCTTTTTTATGTTTTAATTCTTGTATTAGTATCTGTTTTTTTAATTTTCTTTCTTCTAGTTCTTCTTCAATTAACTGTCTTTGCAAATTAACTATTTCTAATTGTTCTTCTGCTAACTGTACTAAAGGTCTTTTTTCTGTTGCTTCACCTAAAACAATAAAAAAAAATCAACATTTTAGAGCATAGTTTGTAGTAATTATTTCTTTAAAAACCGGACGAGTGCCAGTAGGACTCGCGCCCTGAGGGTTCCGTCTTAAAACTATGCCTGGCTGCTCACGGCTTCACTCAGGTGATACAAGCCTATAAATTTCCAATTCCAGACTGAAAGACAAACATTGTAAAGGGTTTTCCAATAGGGACGGGTCGATGTTGACAGTCTGTGGCAGCCATACTATTTTGGTGGGATCTGTAAAATCTGTTGTATATTATGCAGTCAGTGATGCCAAATCACCATGGCAAGTTACACGGTTGAGCAGCATGTGCAAATGATAAAACTTTATTATCAAAATGAGTGTTCGTTAGTGCAAACGTTGCGCGCATAGCGCCCATTTTACGGCAGATGCGGTGGCCCTTCAAAATCCACTCTCCAACGATTGGTGACTAAATTTGAGACGACCGGTTCGGTAAACAACCAACCAACACCTTTACGTCAAAGGAACGCCAGATCGGCCGAGAACATCGCCGCTGTACGTGAGAGTGTTCAGGAGACTCCGAGGCAGTCGATTTCTCGCCGTGCTCAAGAACTCGGCCTTTCGCAGACCTCAACGACACAATCGACATTCTGCATGAACGGTTTGAGGGGGTAGAGTTATCTCTCGCAGAGGTGACGTGAATTGGCCACCAAGATCGTGTGATTTGACTCCGCTAGACTTTTTCTTGTGGGGTTTTCTGAAGTCGCAGGTCTATGCCAATAAACCACATTCGACCGTTGCCCTGAAAGCCAACATAACGCAGCAGGCCATCGCTCGGATTCAGCCAGATCTATGCAGCAGAGTCATTAAAAATTGGACCTCTCGGATTCGTGCCACCATGCGAAGCCGCGGCGGACATTTGAACGATGTCATATTCCATCCATAATGGCATAAATGGGCCTTTTAAATAAAAAATAAATTTCGTTAATATCTCACACACATCTTGTTTTATTCAATTTTAACATCGACCCGTCCTTGTTGAAAGACCCTTTAGTTGAAAAACACATTCTCCCATACATTCTACCTGCAAATGTAAGTTTGTAAGCACAATACTGTGAGATTTACCATGTTATTTTAAGTCCATAGACTTCTTATAGGTTTTCCTGTAATTTATAAGTAAAGAACTATTTTCTGTATTTTTTTTTCAAAATTTTCAGCTCAGTAGTTTCGGAGACAAGGAAGGGAAATGCTCAATTTTCATCTATTTTCTTTGTAACTTTAAAACTGATTATTTTAAAATAATAAAAAAATATATATTTGAGACCTGCACAACAAGCCCTTTATGTCAAATGGTACAGTTAGCAAAACATTTTTTTTAATTATCTAATTTGCCTCTAAAAATGATTCCTATATTTAAAATTTATTTACACGATTGGGTCATAGAAATTCATATATGTGTACTAACTTAATCGGTCCTGTAGATCAGGAGAAAATTGACTGTGACAGAGACAGATGGACGGACGGACAGACAGACACACAAGTGATCCTATAAGGGTTCCGTTTTTTCATTCAGACATACGGAACCCTAAAATCATTGCCAAAGGAAAATATTATAAAAATGCTTAGGTACTTATTTCAGTTTCAACAGGATCCTTTTCTTTTGATGTTATATGCAAACCATTTTCATGTGGTAAACACCTTTTTTTAAGTAATGGTTCTTCCACAGGCATTTCATACTTAATGTTATTGGGATCTGAAAGAATTTTTTTTTCAGTTTGCAGATAAATGGAGTTGTGTAAATGTATAACGGGGCGAAGCCTTCATACAACCCGATTCCTATAGGCTTCCTTTCAGAACAACCACTCTTCTTAATGTCTACTATTGTCAAATAATATGGTACACCTGTGTGTGTAACTGTGTATCACATCACATTACATAATTATATTTAATACCGGTTTAATACATCATAAGATTAAAAAAACCTACAGTTTTTTGTCTGAGTTTATGAGAACTGAACAATTTTTTCTTCGGCTTCCCTCTAATGATGATTGTATCTGCGCCACTGAGGTATAAATATATACATAATATAATCAGGCTTTGCTGTTCTCACTGCTGGGACACACTGCCTCATCTATGCGCCAGGGAGTGGGCAACTACCCACAGTGCCGGTTGCAGGTTGGTTAATGTGACATCTTTTGATCATTTGTTTCATTATTTGCGGAACACCCCTACTCAAGTTGTACAAGTGTATTTTTATTTAATAATACTTACAGTCAGCTGAATCACTATCTGAATAGTTCTCTTCCTGTTTGATTGAAACTGTAATGTTATTTGTAAGAACAACTGAGTCAGATTCATGGTTTACAGCCGTCTCTAAAAAACAGCAAAGTAATTAAATAAATAAAAATAAAGTATGTGATGAAATGAATATTTCTACTACTGGGTGTAGAAATCTCTGCCTACACCTTCAGGGAATACAGAAACAAGGAAAAGAATTAACTTAATTTATCTATGTAGAACTTACCCATTGGGTCGGGATCAGAGAAACTCTCATTGCCTTCAAAAGACAAAAGAATCATTTCCTTAACTCTCCGTTCTATTGGTGTCAAAGAGTCCACACCACCAGCGCCAATAGTATTGTTGCCTTCCGCACACATCAGACGGCACTTCTTTCTAATCTCCCTCTTCAAAGCTTCATATTTTAACTTCAGATGCTTACCATCCCGATATACTGTACCATTTCTTACTCGATTGAAGTCCACTTCGATAGCCTTCCAAGCTTTTTCTTTCTCGTGCCAGGTTCCGGCATCATTTTTCTTATTTTCTATAATATTTATTTTAGATTCTATGAGAGTGACCAGTTTTTCATTCTCCTCGCGAGTATAGTTCACGTTCCGCTCACGTTTTGTTTTGACTCTATTCGCTGTGGATTCCATGTTGTTATTTCCACATCGCTTAAACATTTTTCGTAAAGAATCGCAATTTTCTCTCAAAATCTCGTTAATTTCATCAATTATTTTGCACCTGATTGACATTTCGATAACAATAACAGTCAGGCGTCACTGTCAATGTCAATTTTTTAGCGTCGCTCTGCGTTTCTTTTTACGGAATTTTAGTTTTGTTTTTTTAACTTCATTATATTTTAGAGACGTAAACAGCAATAAAAGATTTTAAAAACAAAATCATCCACTTATTCACGTACACAAATAGTAAAAATATTATGAAACTACATTTTAGACAACGTATTATAACTGTCTAATCACGATGCGCGGATTCACGTACTATCTTGAAACGCAGCAACCAAAAAAGCGACGTTGCCGCTCCCACTTCCAAATAACTCATAGATAACTGTCAGTTTACTTATCAGACACTCAAATGTTGAAGTGCAAAGAAATATCAGACAATTTTTAGCTTAGTAGGTATCTGGAACTGACCTTTAGTACCTTTTCACACATTCAGGCTCCTGGGTAGCCTACGCTGGGTCGCTCGCTGGTGGCATAGTATGAGTAAGTATAAAAGCTTTCACGCGTATTGGCAAAAAACCCGCTTTACTAATGACAGCCTGAACGTATAAAAACGGGCTCATTCTTATAAATAGCACACAATCAGAGGTAGAACCTACACTTTGGAATAAGCAAATAGCTTAATTTTTCTGACTGACCAATTCGTTGACATTTCACAAGGGCTTGGTGCATGTAATGTTGGTTTTATTGAAATAAATGCTGTGAGTTTGAGTTTACCTTAGCAACGTCATTGTGTCCACACGCCATTGTATACTGCATCCAGGAGATGAGCTGAGCGCGCTTAGCAGCTTGCGCGATGTGCTGCGACATGTAGCTCAGACAGAGGGCGACTAGATCCTGAGAATAAGACACGTATCAGGTACACAGCTAGAAGGACATTTTGTCATTCGAATGACGTTGATAGGTTGGCGCAGTTGGTTAACATTTGTGCAATTGTTTTGTGAAATTGCATTGAAAAAACTAAATGGCGGCGTTAGTTCCAATTAAGGCTTAGCACGCACTGCGGTGTGGTGGGGTGTGTTATTTCTGCCGTCCGGTAAAACCAACGCAGTCACGGGTCCGCGCACTGGCGGTGTGAAAAGGCCAAGTTTTTCGTATCCAAACAAATGTTTCGAAAACTTTCGGTGCATCCCTTGACGGCCTTAAGGCCTATTAAGGTCTACTTTTATCTAAGGTCAGTATATTGGTGCGTTTTTTTCACTACAGTGCGCGGTACTTCATTTATCTCTTTGCGATACAAAATACGTGCGGTGGACTCGCCGCAAATTTGCAGCGGAAGGCTCACTGTACTGAATGCGTTTTATTCATCGCAATGCGCGCACTTCTATGACATTCCATACTTCACAGATTTTGCGGTAAAAAAACGCACGGCAGTGCTAGCGCACGCGCCAATAGATTCTTATGCAGAGCAGCTATACTTTTAGTTGAGAGACCTAAAGATGTCAAATGTCAACAGGTCAGGATGGATGGTGTATGGGTTAAGCCGCGTTTTCACTATCCAGCCGAGCGAACATTTTGTGCAGCGCAAATGCTTGCTGTTCTGCCGATGTCCGCTCAAAACAGAAAACATCTGTTTTAACTATACCCTGTCGAGCGAATATTCGTTCAGAGCAAATGTTTGCTGTTCTGCCGATGTTCGCTCAAAACAGAGACTAAAAAAACATCTGTTTTCACTACAACGAGAAAACCAATGCTCCTCGCCGTGACGTCGTTTCCACTGAAAGAATGAGCGTGCGAGCATTCGTTCGCGAGTCCAACCGATCATCACTGAACGTTTACATGTTCGCTCGCTCATTGCTCAAGTGTTTTCATTTACCACGCGAACAAATGCTTGCTCCCTCAGAACTGTTCAGAACGCTAAGTAAAAAGGCAGCTTAATACAATAGTACAAAATCCTGAAAGGTTCATTGACAGAGGTCACCACAGAATCTATGAGATCAACAAAAGAGATTTGACTGAGTTAGATTTAATTTAAATTTCAAACATTAGTACTTATAACAATAATAGTAAAGCTTTATTTCGGGTGGCATAGACCCATGGAAACCTTAACCAAGTACTACTACTACTTACTATGTACGAGTAGTACTTACGTTTATTTTTAAATTTTATTATTAGTATTTTACCTTAACATTATACTTATCAGCAAGAGAAAGCACTGGTAACACGGTATGATGAGATATTCTAATCTGCCCAGTATAAAAATACCTGGAACAAGGTAAAAATTGTAAGTAACGGGCTTGTTCAATATTTCTAGAAAATAAAAAAAGCGTATCTAAAGGTTTTGTGGATAGATTAATAAACAAACATGAATTATTTATATAGCTTTGAAAAAAAAATAAAGCTCTGAACACACTGAAGTAAATCCTGCGCGGGACGCGAGACGCGACGTCGATTGTTTTAATTACGAATTTACGAGTATTCGCGCCCGTTTGAGCACCTCCATGTTACAAGTTACTTGACACAATCAACGCGGGCAATTTTCGCCATGCACCCCACGATTCGCCACAGTTTAGCCAAGCTTAATGATGGTATGCTTGTAAATTATCATGAGCCCAGTATCATTTAATATTGCATACTTCTCCAGTCTACCTACTTAAGGAAGTGTGGGAACACTGAGGCTGCTGTGGGAGTCTCCTGCAGCACGATGCGGCTCTCTCGCCACTCACTCCACTCACGGTTCATCAACATCACCTGCGAAAAAATAAACAGTTCATTAAGTGGGCTGTCGCATTTTGTCACTCTTTCACACGGGACCAAATTTTTAAAAATGTTAAATGAAAAGATGCTTTTTTGAAAAGTGTACAGTCGACTACAAAGAGATGTGTACCCCCTTAAGTTACGAATACATGTACCCATTGAAAGAAGTGTACATACTTCGTTACAAATAATTATACACATGGTATATGACAATTATATGTGTTCACTCAATGTGCCAAAGGAGATGTTTCAAAATGTATGGAGCCCTGGCCATGTACACCCTACTAAAAAATGAGGAAACACAATTAAAACTGTTTCCAATCATCCAATTACTTTTACTTGGCTTTGTTTGGTAGTAAAGTACAAGAATGTACAATTGAAACTGCAACACACAACAAAAACCCATCATGGCGGTAAGTTGTCATGTTGATTGATTATTGACGTTTGACATGTTTACTTCTGTCATATTACATTGTCAAAGAGAATCATAACATTGTCGTACTTTTAGTCTTTTGCAATATTATTTTAGATCTAATTGTAAAGTCGAAAACCTATTAAAGAAATCTGACAAATTGTAGTAGCTTGATGTACTGGCGTCTGTACATAAAGTGTAGTCCAGTTAAGCAGACGATAACCTCATAGGTTGACCTGCGATATGCCAAGATTTTTACTTATAGCATAAACGTACAGAATACAAACATTCAATAGTCGAAATATTAACTCAGACAAAAACAATGTAGCGATCTTTTGATTCAAATATCAAAAACAAAATCAAAAAAACGAAAGCCAGGTTGTTAAAAATAACTCGAGAGAACAGAATATCAGAACACGATCGACAACGAAAGCGACTGAAGTGACAGTAGACGTGTAGTAGAATGGTCGATCTATGGTTTAGTCATTGGTTTTTAACCACAGAGTACCTAAATTGGCGAGACGCCATATTGAAAGTCGATAAAATAATTGATAAATATCAAATTATTACAAGAGAAATATGCATTTATGCAATTTATCAGTATTTTTCCCGAATTCCACGGATTTTTCTCGATTTTTCGAGGTATTGTACATATTCTGGGCCCATTTTGGAACATCTCCTTTATGTATTCAGCAAGATGGACACTGTAATGTGTACGTCCCGAAACGAATTAATGTGTTCGTCTTTGGTTACAATGATATGTACGAGTATCTATACAAGCGGACATTCCAATTTTAAATTTCAAAAATTCTGTCAAAACCAATGGAAACTCTGGAGGGTTTAATGGGTATTAGCTCCTTTGTGTTCTATGATGACACTTATAAATGTCAAAATATAAATATCCCGTAAATAATAGTTCCTCATATCCATTATCTTTACGAGTACACAGCATGTCCCTTTGCTGTCCTCTCCCAGCGACGCCCTAAGCCGAGGTCCGTACCCCACAGGGGGTGCCCTTAGTGTGTAGTCGCTTAGTTTTTAGTTTTATGCCTGGCTGGAGGCCTTAATTTATTGAGGCATCCACAGGAAAGCCCGGTTAAGCAGTCGATAACCTCCTATAGGTTGAACTGCGAGATACCATTCCCCAAAAACAAAAAAAAAAAACAACGGTGTCGACGCAGTCAGCGGGCAGCAGTAGAAGAAATAGGAACACTACAAGAAAGATTAAAGAAGGCTTTCAAGCTTCAAGAGTGGTTTTATTCCTCACCAACCCAGCACACAAATGTAAAGAAAAGAAAGAAAGAAAGAAAGAAAGAAGAAAGAAAGAAAAAACGTTTATTGGCACATGCCACAAGTGCACACAGTATCATGATAGGAAACAAAGAAAAAGAATTTAAAACTTACAATATTTAAAAAGTACAATTACCTACATCAAAGCAAAAAAAAAAGCATGTAGGTAAATACTGTGCGACTCACGGCTGCGCCAAATAGGCCCATTTCAGCATAATGTCGGACAACAATGGTGCCCGACGCTGGTTTTCAAATGAACCTAAATGGTGAGTGTACGAATGTCAATGTTAGTTTAAAATGATAGAATAAAATAAAAGTAGTATATGAGAGAATATATATATATATAAATAAGAATAATGTTACGGAAAAATTATGATAATATAGTAAACAGTACATGCGGTACAACTACAATGTGTATCGCACACACTATCTGACCTCCACAACCCAGTTACTGGGTAATACAATACCCCTTGGTAAGACTAGTTGTCAGACTCGGGCTTCTGACGACCCGTAACGACTGTCAAAGATACACGAATGACAGCCGGGACCAACGGCTTAACGTGCTTTCCGAGGCACGGAGGGGTCTTGATATGTAAAGATGGTCACCCATCCACGGACCAACCGCGGCAAGCGTAGCTTAACCTGAGCGATTGACCCGTGCGGCTGTTATTTCTTAGCCACAAGCCCCTCAGGTAGGTACCATAACTAAAAAGTGCAAAATAAAAACTTATCTTTAACACACTTTGTAGTGCTTTTTTGTGTTGTTTTCAATACTTTAAAATAACTTTGATTTCGAAAGCCGGTGGCAAAAAACGAAAATACTAAACCAGACACCGACTTCCAATTTGATAGTAATTTTTCACTTTGTGTAGGTAGTGTTTTTTTTTGGAATTTGGTTGTTTTTTTTTTATAAATAAGTTTTAACGCGGGCGCAGCCGCGGGCAAAAGCTAGTTATTCAATATAATTCAAAGTTCAAACTATATTCATAAGGATTACGTTAAGTTAATTCATACCTGAAACACTTCACTGCTAGCACACAATATCAGCCGATGTGCCGGGTACCCATGTCCTCCAACCTCTAGGATCAGGTCACTCATCAACTGCTCAGCGTACAGTGTTGCAATCTTTAGTAGCACACTCTTTGAATTGTCCACCTTCAAAATACAACTCATTTGTAATGCCCAAGGTTATTTGGGAATTTAATAATATATACCTTTTAGGGGATGAATTTACAAAAATCTTTCTTCTTAGTACTTACTTTCATTATATAAGGAACTCTTGTGCAAAATTTCATACTTCCAGACCCAGCGGTTTAGGCTGTGCGTTGTCTGTCAGTTAATGAATGCAAAAAATTTTACTAACACATGATATGTTCACCTACTACTAAGCCGTTTGCATGTGAGGGCTCAACGGTTTTCACAATTATATTTATTGTCGTTTCTAGAGTATTTTTCTTATGAACCTATGGGGTTCATACGACATTTGAGAGGATAGATAATTTAACAAAAAAAAAAAAAACAATATGTATAATCCATTCACCAATTATTTTTGTATAATCATTATAAGAAATGCTTGGCAATTTAATTGAAAAAGCAGTATTATGTCACTAGCGAACGCCACACATTTCTAGATTAAAAATATTTGCAATAATAAGATATTAATATGGGTAAAAGTAATACATATAAAGATAGACTAAACTTGGCGGATGTTGTTCTTTCTTTTGATTGCTTCATTTGACTATTTACTAGTTAACAGCCCTGTTATGGCGAGTGATAGGCACACTATAAAAGACTGACAACAAACAGTGACATTCAGTTCAATGATTCCTGACTAAATAATCTTCTTATTCATCTACTGTATGTTGGACTTACTATTAAATGCGAGCTGTCTTTCATGATTATCAATAAACTTCAAATATACATAATGTGCATACAATTAATCGGTCAAAAGCTCGAAGAAAATAGCATTTACACAAACATTCCAACAGTATGAATGAAACAAAGGATATTTTATTGAACAAACAGCTTTGAGAATCTCGACTTTAAAACTTTAAGGTCTGGCTTGTAAAGGAAACACTGCTAATAAAATACACTACAAAACGCTACAAATACATTTATAAAACCAATATGAATCTACCTCAAGATCTTCATTAGGGTCAGATTCGTCCCCCTTTTTATCGGAGGAGGACGATACTTGACGGTCCACCGTCAAGAAATCCATGATAAGTTTCTTATAACTTAGACATTTATATCACAAGTAAAGATTTCTTTTCTATTTTTTTTACTGCAAAAGATGAATATTTTCGTCAATAAAAGCACTCTTTATTTACCCGTTTGTGACGTAACATAACATCAATCAAACATGCCAATTTTGATTGACATTTGGTTGAATGACGGTCAAGTTTTTTTTTTTTTTTAATATTTTACGAAAAATTCTTCGGTGGGCCTTAGAAATAGAAAAAGTTTATTTAAATAGAATGTTAGGCAGTTCCACTTTTCAATAATACAATTTTATAGAGCAAAACAGAAGCAAGCTAGTGAGTTTAGTGCACAGTTTAAGTAAGCTTTGATTTTCTGTAAACATCTCATGAAGCCATAAACTTCAATTAAGAACCTCAACAGGATATTGTGAATAGAAACGTTTATGTCAATTGCTGCTTGACATTTCACAGCATGACAGCAGTCTTCTTGACAGTTGTTGACTTCACTTTACATTCCATGTCTTTTGCTCATCACTACTAATTGCATTAGTTAATGTTTGTATCACATCTTCCCAATCCGAAAAGAAAAGGACAGAATCCGTGAGGTTGTGGTACGATGTTTTGTGTTACCGTTTGTAATGTAAATGTTCACTGGTTTCTGACTTCCGTGTTTATGTATCGGTAAATTACTGAAAAAAAAACTGAAACAAGAGTGCAGTGACTGGACGTGTATCTGAATGAGCAGCATAATGGGTCTTAAAAAGAAGAAGAACATAATAATCCTAACTCTGTGTATGGTCATATGTTTTACACTTTATCAACTGTATTTTTTCTTGGCTATAACGTCGGAAGCCGGCAATAGTAGCAGGGTTGCACCAGTGTTGGATTTGGAACTGGATCATGTGAAAGTGGAAGCCTACACTCACTTACGTTCTGAAGCTGATAAGTTTATAAACACAAATGGCATAATTCATGGTGTATTGTACTCTCATATGTCGAAATACAGACCTAATCATCAGAACGAATTCTCTTGTTTGAATTCTGACCAAAGAATACCTTTTGAGCAGGTGAATGATGAGTACTGTGATTGTGAGGATGGAACTGACGAACCCAGCACAAGTGCATGTGTGAATGGTACATTTTATTGTGAGACACAGTACAGAAGCAGGCCAGTGACCGTCAACAAAATACCATCAAGTCAAGTAAATGATGGCATTTGTGATTGTTGTGACGGTTCAGATGAGTGGAAAAATGACCCAGCCCATAAACTGTTATCACAAAGTTCAGCAAAGTTTTATAGATATTATGTAACTAAATGCCCTAACAATTGTTAATAGATTTGTTCTTTATGGTTGTAATAAAAAAAACTTAAATGTAAAAGTGCTGATAAGAAGTCTAGATAATTCTAGAAGTAGATAAAGACAACAATTTAATTATTCTGCTTTAAGTTGTATTACTTATAACAAGTAGGTGAGGGCAGCTTGTATTTATTCAGGTGTACATATTATTATTATTATCTGTAAAAGAAATACCATTACAATAAGTGTAATCACTTTACAATGCAAGATAACATTCATGATGCTTAAAATTGATCAGTCTAGGTTTTAAATTGTAATGTATAATTTCAGGTACTTACATAAATTACCAGTAAAACTAACTTCTAAAGACTGAAACCTTATAATAAATTAATTGTAAATATAAATCTTTGTTATATTATTTTCCCGTTTCATTAGAACTCTACAACTCACTATAGCCCTAAACATGAAAATTAAATTTGGCACAAGAATTCTAGAAACTAAACAATTGGCAATCTCCTATTTTAGGTGGTTCAGAGCCCACTAGCAGCAGTTGCAGCTGCTAGCAACTTGGACCAATAAAAAAGTATAGCAAGTGCATCCTTGTATTTTTGTGAATAATCTATACAAATAAATAAAATTGAAGTGTCTGTTTGTAATGTCAAAATAACAACTTTTTACTAAATGCGTAGGAAAGTATAAACAGTTCTTATAACAAAATAGCAATTTTTGTCTGTCTGTCTGTTTGTTCCGGCTAATCTCCGAAACAGCTGGACTGATTTTGACGGGACTCACTGGCAGATAGCTGATGTAACTGCGGGTAACTTAGGCTACTTTTATTTTAGAAAAATAATTAGGGTTCCGCGCAAAAAAACTAAAACCCATGAAATTATGAACAAAAAGTTGGATTTGTAAATTTTTTTTGCATTTGGTAGCCCAGTTCTCGAAGACAGTTATAGGTTATTTAACATCATGCTACGACCCTTAGGAGCCGAGCAGAAAGAAAAAAATCAGAAAGAACATTAAGCGAATACGAAGTAATAGCGCGGGCGGGTGATTCAACGCGACGGCACAGATTACCAGATAAATCACTCCATACATTAATACCTACTACTACAGTGTGTCCCTGGATATACAACCTGGGTGCACAAACGAAAATGGGTGAAACTAGACCATAATTTATCGACAAAAAAATTGTTTTTTTTTTTAATATTTGTATAATTAATATTGATGGTTTATTACTTTTATATAATTTTTTATCACCTCACCGAGCAAAAAGAAAAAAGTCGGAAAGAACACTAAGCGAAAATGAAGTAATAGCGCGAGCGGCCGATTCAACGCGACAGTTGGCGAAGGGTCGAGGGCGTTTTTTAAAATGTGGCTGTTATTTTAGTATATTGTGTATCTTACGACATCCACGCGAACGAAGTCGTGGGACACAGCTAGTTGTATAATATTTTTCGTAGATAAATTAATAATTTACTGAAACAGTACGATGGTTTGCGGTACCTTCCGTCAGAGTCTGTGGCCTGGTCATTTATGAGAGTGTAATGCAGGTGAAAAAAATTAAGACGACCTCTCAGAGTACCCTACTGATATAATAGGGGTACTCTGAGTATAGTCTTAATTTTTTTCACCTGCATTAAACTCTTATAGATTCACATGTCTGCGTAACAAGAAACGGAGAAGACAACAGATAATACAAGTTAAAAAAAAGTGCATAAATGATTTCTAGACTGCTCTGATTTCTAGACCTTAATTTGTAAGGTACATCACAGAGTACATTTTTACTTTTTTAGGTTGTACAGTACATCGGTCGGTACATCATACTAAACACTTCAGTTTTATTCGGTAAAAGTAATATAGTTCATCATCTCTTTCCATTTAGGACAAACGACAGAGACAGACATTATACACAGTCAATCTAGAAAATTCCAAAAACCACGCTTCCTCGTGTTTTATCTGTCTGTGGTACGTAATTCATTCAAAAAAATTGACCGGCGCGCGACTCATTCTGAGCTATCGAGAAGAAATAATCAATTTAAATAAAATTAGTCATAGCAACGTGCGCGTTGCAGTTTTAATTAATCCCAATTAAAATAATAAAATAAAATCATCCAAAATGACTGTCGATGAAGGCGTAGATATCACAAAGACAGGTGACCGCGGTGTGTTGAAGAGGATCATCAAGGAGGGTACAGGGATTGATACTCCCAACCCTGGATGTCAGGTCACGGTGCATTACACAGGAACACTTCTTGATGGCACCAAGTTTGACTCTAGCAGAGACAGGAACGAGCCATTCGAGTTCAATTTGGGAAAAGGTAATATTTTATTCAATAACTGTTTAATCTTGACCTCTTGGTTAGGAGCCTTGATCGATTTATCTTTAACCTAGCCCATTATTACAGTCCGCATTAGTAAACTAGTACTCATGCTCTTGAAAATAAATGTAAATTCCAACCTCTTTATATTTTTCGTTTAGCAGTTAAATTTACCAATCTATACCAATTTATTTATGAGGATCTGTCGGAAAACGGGAAGAATAAAAAAGAATGCACTATGTGTTGAAATACGTCAATTACATTGTACATTACATACACACATACACAACATAACACACATAACATACATACAACAACAACATAACATAGTACATTGTAGAAAGAAGCAGTTGGTGATCCAATGTTTGCATAGATGTTTAAAAAAAAATGTTGAGTCATTGCAAAACCTCTTTGACTGGCTTTAACTTTATTCAAGCCTATTCTAAGTTGCTATTACCAATACTCAATGTAGAAGTGAAAAAGGAAATTAGAATGTTACGCCAACTAACCCAAAACCCACCCGTAAGATGACCCTCTGACCAAATATTATTTTGTCCATCTTCTAATAAAAATAAATTAAATGTCATGTTTCTATGTCTTCTCAGGCTCTGTAATTAAAGCATGGGACATTGGAGTGGCAACGATGAAGAAGGGGGAGGTGTGCGTCTTGACCTGTGCTCCCCAGTATGCTTATGGTGCTGCTGGCAGTCCACCCAAGATCCCTCCTAACTCCACGCTGCAATTTGAGGTGAGATAACATGGCTTCATTGTACTTTATAACCCACATATCCGAAGCTTCACAATTTTATAGCATATTGATGTCTACACGTAGAACACTTGCAAAATGACAGAGCCAGTAAATGCAGTTTTTGAGAAAATAAATAGTAAAGTTTCAAAAACTTACACATAATTACGAAATAAAATGGATTTTTTTTGACATTTTACCACTGACATTGAAGGAATTTCACTTCTTCATTGTTTCATGTTACATTCAGACATAGTGACATCTCGACTAAGTAAAAGGCAATGAAAACTTAGGATGCAAAAGCGATCGAAGCGAGCTCGGGACTTGGGGCACCCAGACTCGGGCAGGTTAGGTTAGAAGGTTTTTTTTTTAAACCCCAAATCTCGCGGGGCTCCGTCGATCACGCCTTACTTCCGAGACGTCTATCATTGACATTGATAATGCTCTTGACCTCAAAGCTTGTCACAAGGTAATATTTTGAGATTTAAGCATATTTTGGTTTGTTGCCCTTGACTTTTGGGGTGTTGACCTTGACTTTTGGGTTGTTGACCTTGACCTTGGAAATGTCATTAACCATATGATTGTTTGGAAATCAATTTAGACCCGCTACATGAAGTTTATTTTTTCTCGGCTCCTATGGATTTGCTGGTTTTGGGATTTCAAAAATACACAAAAGGATATAATCTACCAAAAAAATAGCTTACTCTAAAATATCGGTTGGTTGTAAAGAACAGTGCTTCCGATAACACAAAGAGTCAACATAATATTATCATATTACCTCAAATTTTAAATGAGGAGCTCGTGGCTAAGTAATAACAGCCGCATGGGTCGATCCATCAGGTTAAGCTGCGCTTGCCGGGGTTGGTCCGTGGATGGGTGACCATCTTTACATACCGAGACTCCTCTGTGCCTCGGAAAGCACGTTAAGCCGTTGGTCCCGGCTGTCATTCGTGGATCTTTGACAGTCGTTACGGGTCGTCAGAAGCTGAATTTCTGACAACCAGTCTTACCAAGGGTATCGTATTACCCAGTAACTGGGTTGTGGAGGTCAGATAGGCAGTCGCTCCATGTAAAATACTTGTATTCAGCTGCATCCGGTTAGACTGGAAGCCGACCCCAATATAGTTGGGAAAAGGCTAGGCAGATGATGATGACCTCAAATTTTAAATGGGAGGTAATTCCTATGAGCCAGCTTTTGACCTTGACCTTTAGAATCTTAAGATTCTAACTTCTTAGCCTTCATTGAGTAGCCCTACAGTTTGGCATATTGAGTGTTTAATTGGGTGTTTTTCTTTGCATGATCACTTATTTTTGAAGATGTTGGTTAACCTTTAATTGACGACTGTTAAGTCCAAGGCTAATTGTTACCAATACTTATGATATATTGTATACGGAAGAAGCTGTTCGTTAACATTTATTAATAAAATTAGAACTTGTTTGATTATTTGGTAGGTGGCTAATTTTATGTACCCAGGAGTGAACATAATTGTGTTTACTAGGTGATATCACAGGAAATGTGGTTTTGCAATAACCACTTACTTTGATTTGACTGATGGTTGTCCTATTCACTTCACCACAGTATCCTGAAATCGTTATCTGCTTAGCTATGTATAAAGGTACCGTCAACTGTGGCATCTTTACTTTCCATGAGCAACTTTACTCGTGAGTCATCATCTTCCTGCCCTTGTCCCATGTTATTTGGGGTCGGTGCAACACGTTTTCTCTTACCATTTTCCCCTGTCAAAAGTCACGCTATCATTCACTCCCTTCTCTTTCATATCATTCCTCACACAATCCATCCATCTTTTCTTTGGCCTTTCTCTCCCTCTCCATCCATCAACATTTATATTCATCACTCTTTTAGTCACATGCGTTTCCTCCCTCCTCTTCACATGTCCATACCAAGTCAAACGATTTCCTTTCAACTTTTCTGTCACTGGCGCCGCCTTCAACTTTACCCGTGAGTACTGTACTTAATTAAATAATTTAATATCATACGATATCAAATTCGCGCCTTCTGCCCATGGGGGTAGGCAAAAACTACAGAACGCCACCTGCTACGATTCTTAAATACTCCTTTTGCCTTTTTTACGTTCATACGTCTGGTCATACACTCACGCCGGTTACGACTACTACGCCCCTGACGGTAACTGACCTTTTTGAAGAACATCACCAATAAGGTCACTATATATATCTTCCTAGAGCATTCCCTCCCGGCGTTCCCACTCTCATCTGCCTAGTAAATACCTTTTGTTATTCTCCTTTCATTCACCCTCTCAACATGACCAAACCAGCTAAGCGTAATAAAAAAGCGATACAAAAGTAGAAAAGTTGACTATTTGTAACAGAATCACAGCCACAGATGCACAATTCTGGTAGCATATTGAATGAACACTGAATAAATGAAATATGGAGCCTCTCGGCGTGTTTGCCTCGGCATGAATTTGGACAAGACGAAAGTCATGTACAATTCGCACATCTTGCCGAGTCCAATCCACATCGAAGGAATACGTCTACCTAGGCCAAGTCATCCAGTTCGGTAGGCACAACTTTGAGAGAGAAGCCAACAGAAGGATCCAGTTGGGTTGGGCAGAGTTTTAAAAACTTCGTCAAGTCTTCTCGTCGCCTATCCCGTAGTGTTTAAAGACTAAGCTCTTCAACCAGTGCGTCCGTTATCACATACGAAGCCGAAGCGTGGACACTGACCGTCCGACTGGTACCTAAATTTAAGGTCTCTCAGCGTGCTATGGAGCGGGCAATGGTCGGAGTTTCTTTGAAGGATAAGATCAGGAATGAAGTTATCCAGAAAAGACCTGGAGTTAGCCTGCAGAGTAAGCAACTGAAGCAGCAGTGGGCTGGTCATGTTTGTCGAAGGACCGATGGCCGGTTGAGCAGACGAATCTTGGAGTGGAGACTACGTATCGGCAAGCATAATCTGGGACGCCCCCCAGCTAGATAGACCGATGAGCTTAAAAAGGTGGCTTGGACAGACAGGATGCGGAAGGCGGAGGACAGGGTGTTGTGGCGCTGCCTGGGAGAGGCCTATGTCCAGCAATGGACTGCAATAGGCTGAGTTGATTGATTGATTAAATATTTCAGGTTTCTAAAGTGCTTTATTTTTTAATACACATTGCACATGCACACTGCATTAAACTCCTGGCATTGCATTACAAGGAGTTCAATTAAATTGCACAAAATTATAATAAACCCTAAAATCATTTATCATAATTAATTCAGCACATTTTAAATATTGACTTTTATGGAACACTTGTAGCAGGAACTTCCTTGAATGTAAATTATGTAACCTATGACCTTCTTTCTTTCGTTATTAATATATGCGAATTTTAATAAAAATGGTAGCCTAATTATTGCACAGTCGTTTCTAATAGAAATAAAGTTTTTGTTTAACATTTTTATTGAAAGATCTGTTCATTTTTAAATAAAAATGTTTTACAATAAACTTTTAGTAACTTTCTTCAGGCAGGAGACCATGAATCAATAATTATAGTATTCCACTTCGATGCCAACTAAAACTAACTGGCTAGTAGCGCCACCTAACTGAGTTTGGAAGCATTAATTAAATTCCCACAATTCCGGCCATCCATCGAGTGCATCAGTTCCTCACATTTTTTACATTAACTTTTTCGGTTTCTGGACTTAATCGTTGTAGTTTTACACAGAAAGGATTCGATTAAACAACATAAAATTTTGAGTGAAATGCGTATTAGAAAAATAACAAACACGCAACAATCCATTCACAACCTTCATATTCACCTTGGATTGATAAGTGTTTTGTTACCAGGGAGGACATATTAATAAAGAAAAAAATCTTCGATTCTCTTTTGTTTTTTTCTGAATGTAGTCATTTGTTTGCTTCGTGTCGGAACGTGTTCTCGAAAATGGAGAAAAACGAAGTGCGAGCCGTTATTAAATACCTCTGTTTAAGAAAGTTAACGACGCAAGAGATTCATTGTGATTTGGAGGCAACATTAGGAGAGTCTGCTCCGCCGTATTCGACTGTCGCAAGGTGGGCTTCTCAATTTCGAGTAGACAGAACGAGCACGGAAGACGAACATCGTTGCGGCCGTCCATAGACGTCAGTCACCCAAGAAAATGTTGTGAAAGTCGAGAAAATTGTATTGAGCAATCAAAGAGTTACCATCCGATACTTAATTCAAGAAACGGGCATTTCATATGGAAGTATTCAATCCATATTGAAACAATCTTTGAATATGAGAAAAGTCTCCGCAAGATGGGTGCCGAGAATGTTAACCGACAGTCAGAAACAAAATCGACTTGACATTTCAAAGATATTGTTGGACAAGTTTCAAGAAGATTCTGAAAACTTTTTGTTTCGTTTCGTAACAATGGACGAAACATGGGTCCATCATTTTGATCCCGAGACAAAACAGCAATCTTCGCAATGGAAACGGCCATCATTACCGACCCCGAAGAAGTTTCGTGCCGTGGCATCGGCTGGTAAGGTTAATGGCCTCAATATTTTGGGACTCAGAAGGGATATTGTTGATTGATTACCTGGAGCGTGGAACCACTATTACAGGCCAATATTATGCAGCTTTAATTCCCAAGTTGAGGAATGCCATCAAAGAGAAAAGGAGAGGGAAACTTCGCAGGGGCGTGCTGTTTCATCACGACAACGCACCCGCGCACAGGTCGGCAGTTGTGATGGCTGCCATTCAGCAAGCTGGCTTCGAATTGGTTGACCACCCTCCTTATTCACCAGATCTGGCGCCTAGCGATTTTTATCTGTTCCCCAAATTGAAAGAATACTTAAGGGGAAACAGGTACGAAGACGATAACGAGGTGATGGATGCCGTGGAAAGCTTTTGCAGGACCAAGACAATTTTTTTTTTTAAAGGGATTGAAGCCTTGGAAAAGCGCTGGACTCGGTGTGTAGAGAGACTCGGAGACTATGTAGAAAAATAAATTATTATGTTATCAATAGTCATTATATTCTATCTCATTCTCACTACTTTTTGATCCCTCCTCGTATTTGCTTTATCATAAAAATGAAAAATGACTTAGATAAAACGCATTAAAGTTGGGGAGTGGGGGCTCGCTACGTCACAACTCAGTATAAAATCTAGCAAAGCGTGACGTCATGCCACATTTTAACTCGAATGTATCGCCGTAATCTTTTGATTACGTAAAAAAAGAAAAAATACGTGTCCAATCATCTGCCTAGCCTTTTCCCAACTATATTGGGGTCGGCTTCCAGTCAAACCGGATGTAGCTGAATACCAGTATTTTACATGGAGCGACTGCCTATCTGACCTCCACGACCCAGTTACTGGGTAATACGATACCCCTTGGTAAGACTGGTTGTCAGACTTTCGGGCTTCTGACGACCCGTAACGACTGTCAAAGATACACGAATGACAACCGGGACCAACGGCTTAACGTGCTTTCCGAGGCACGGAGGGGTCTCGATCTGTAAAGATGGTCACCCATCCAGGGACCAACCGCGGCAAACGTAGCTTAACCTTATCGATCGACCCGTGCGGCTGTTATTGCTTAGCCACAAGCCCCCCACGTGTCCAATATTTTTTAATAATCTACCTGACGGGCAAAAAAAATTTAGTCATCATCCCTATTATGAAATCCTTTCATTGCCTAATTATAAATTCTGTGGTCATTTGTATGTTCATTAAAATATTAACAAGAAGTAAGACCTTGAAAGGCATATATAAGTAGGTAAATGTCTACATTGACTTTTTTAGGTCGAGATGATAGACTGGAAAGTGGAAGACCTGTCTCCTAGCAAGAACAAGGGCATCTTACGTCACATCATCGAGCAGGGTACCGGAACCGACGCGCCCAATGACGGCGCCATGGTCACAGGTACATACATACATACACAAACTCACGCCTTTTTCCCATGGGAGTAGGCAGAAACTACAGAATGCCACCTACCGCGATCCTTACATACTCCTTTTGCTTTGTTTACGTTTATACATCTGGTCAACTGGTCATACACGCGCGCCGGTTGCGAGTCTATGCCAGATGCGTAGACCCCTTTCTGAAGAACATGACCAATAAGGTCACGTCCTAGGGCTTCTCGGCTAAAAATATGTCTAGCAATGTAATTCTAAAAATGTTTAACGAAAAAATTACCAGCTGGTTACACTAAAAAGTTTGAAAATAGATTTTATCACAAATGTCTGAGGTAAGTACACAATCCGACTAACTTTCTCTTCCCTTGATTTTATTCCTATTAACAGGTAGGTTTGCTTTCAATGCGATAAATAAGTACAAATGGTGCATTTCACTTCACTGCTGTAACATGATATTTTATTGTTGGGGGCACATTTGCCAATAGAATGATAATGCGATACGTAATATCGAGCCTTTTCAGGAAAAACATCGTAAGCGCCAAAAATCACAACTATTTTTTCTTCGTAACCTTTTACTTAGACAGTTATACATCTTGTCGCGATTACTCTTAAATTTTATTTTACACGACTTTATTGTTGTAAGAGATTATCATCTTAAATGAAAACATCGTTAATTAGGAAAGAATTTCCTGTAAAAAGTGCAAATTGTCGCTTACGATGTTTTTCCTGAAAAAGCTCTATATTATGACAAAGAAATTTAATTGTGAATGCGGTGACAGCCAGCTAGAATTTTGATATGGAGTAGAATTACAGTAAAATAAAATGATTAAAACTGTAGATTACATAGTTGTTGCTTTTCTCGAGCGCGCGTCAACCATTGCAATTTAAACCTTAGGTCGATGTCTAAAGTCATACTGATAGTGAAAAAAATTATGACTGATTTTTTGCGTGTTTTGGTTAATTAAGTTAGCTAAAACAATAATTTCTTCAACAGTCGAACTGGAAGGTAGGCTGCAAGCCGACGGCAAAGTTTTCGACACAAGGACAGTCACATTCCCACTAGGAGAGGGAAGCGAACACAAGGTGTGCGAGGGCATTGAGAGAGCCCTAGAAAAGTTCGCTCAAGGAGAGAAGTCCCGGCTATCCATCCAGCCGAAATACGCCTTCAAATCTGAAGGAAATACAGAATTAGGAGTACCACCCAACTCTCCAGTAGAATACATAGTGAAATTAAACAGTTTCGAGAAAACTAAAGAGTCTTGGTCCATGGATGGTGCTGAGAAGATAGAACAAGCTAAGATGTTCAAGGAAAAGGGTACCAATTACTTCAAGGGAAGCAAGTACCAGCTGGCTATTAAGATGTATAAGAGGGTTACTACATTAATTGAAGGTAAATTTGTATCTGTGTTTTTTGTTTTATAGTGAGAATTTTAGCTGGTGCAAATATAGTCTATCTTTTTAGCCTGTATAGTCACACTGGATAGCAAAAGCCTGCGTCTCTCTTTTGAACTCACTTCTGTCTGTTACTAATGCCAGCCAGGGGCCGTATTATGAAGTATTAATGCCATCATGATTCAAGTCCGAAAGAGGGATGGTGTTATCGGTCATGTATACCCTAGGTCTCTCTCGCACACTGGAATTATGATGGCATTAGAACGTCATAATAAGGCACCTGTCTTTTCAGTAGGAGTCAAGCTCGTCTCGTCATCTTCGCACTGTTTTACCGCGGTGTTGCCTAGCGTGGTACCATTACCACAGTTCATCTGAAATGCAGCAGTGTGTATTGCATGAAGAAATTTATGTAAAATAGTACTTGTAAAATTTTTCCAGACCTGCCTGAAGACACAAGTGAAACAGAAGAAAACCGAAACCAAGCTAAGGAGCTCCTACTATCAGCCCACTTGAACCTATCCCTGGTCTACCTGAAGGTCACGCCTGCGCACCACTTTGAGGCCAAGGAACATGCGCTAAAAGCCCTGAAGTTTGATGAGAACAATGTCAAAGGACTGTTTAGGAAAGGCCAGGCTTTACTGGGACTTGGGGAAGCTGAACAGGCTATGAAGGACTTCGAGAAAATTGTTGAGGCTGAACCACAGAATAAGGTGATATAAAAGTTTTAGTTTTGGCAATAAAATATTGATTACAGATGTCAACAAAAAAGATACAAATCTTGTGCAGATGTGAGAACTGTCTGCTTATTACTTATTTTATGTTTAACACATTCGCTGCGGCAGCGCTAGAAGCCAACTTACCTTCTGTGCGTTACGCAAAAATACTTCCCGTACATTTTTCCTTCTAAATTTGAATACACTTAAAGCAAGAGCGTCGGCAATATGTATAGGCATCCGGGAACTTAGTTTTATAACCTCCGCACCGGGGGGGCCAGACAGGGAAAACTAGCTGCCGCACACGGCGAAACTCAATTACGGCCAAATACTTCCCGTAACGCAGCGAATGTGTTAAGCATTAACTATATGGTAGACATTAAAAAAAACGTGTGCGGTCGTGGGACCCCCGTCAAGATCGAAGTTCCTTCTCACGTATGATTTAAAACAAAAACAAAATTTTCGCAGCCGCCATCTTGAATTTTCATTTTGACCAAATTCACACTCGAATTCACACTTTCTCTTGAATTCGACAGAAGAAAGTCGCGTGGAGGGGGCATACAAGTATGAAAGTTTACTCCTACCGCCAGCCGCGTAAAGGAATTCGTTCCAAAAATGCTACGAAGTTATTCAAAACAAGCGCAGATTGCTTGATATGCCATAATTACCAAATTTTGTAAGTACGTCAAGAACAACTCGTTCCTTCTAACCTATGCTCTGTCGGATAGAGTCTATCCGATGCCGACAGACTCACGGCGTCTTCGACGTAAACAATCACGAAGTCAAGTACGACTCTGCCTAAACCGCTAACAATGGCTCTGAAATACGGTGATCGAAATACACAGTTCCGAATGTTATAATTTGGTACATTTTGCTTATCCTGTGTTATGAAAGGTAAGAGCTTATCGCCTCTGCATTACAAAGACTTAAATGAAAGCTGCTATAACAATCAAGCTTTCTGACACTTTGTTATAATCATAATCATTTATTTGTCAGAATATGGTACATTATTTATGGTCTTAAAATTATAGATAGTGCAATCCACGAAGACGCGCCCCACTATTCCTCCTAACCGTTTATAGTATATGTGTGCAAGCTTCCGTCAATGTTTGAGTGTTGTCGGTACACACTAATTACCTATGAGTGTACACGCACACTACAATGAATAGACTAATCAGGACAGAGCGTCATGGTCAAAGTGAAAGATGCTCTACTTCAATTTTATATTTTTTACCCAACCGCAAGGAAAGGGTTATGTTTATTTTATTTTTAGGTGTGGATATTTTATGTGTTTATTAGTTAATATCGATAATATTACTATTTTTATAATGGGAGGTAATTATAGATATTAATGAAATTCGGAAATAGTTTTATTGAACTTTATTGAGAAATGAAAATCGTCAATCACTCGTTTCAGAAATATCTGATTCAGAGTCTGATGTAACACTGACATTTACAATAAAACTAAAATCAAGATCACAATGTCTCATGTATTCTTCTATTTTTTCCACGTGCTGACAAGTATTGAACCAGACATCTTTATTTACTCGATCAAATGCTTCATTTAAAATGGGCATAATCGAAGTGTAATTTTGATTGATATTGCGACTAGCAACATCGTTTTTTACAATACCCCAAATGTTTTCGATTGGGTTTAAATCTGGATGATAAGGTGGCAGCCGAAGCACTGTGAATCCATGTTCTTTCAATAATTCGTCAACTTTGTACTTGCGGAAGTTTTCTTTGTTTTTTAATATAAGGTCATAAAGTTCAGGTTTTTTGTAGCTTGGTTCAAAATAGATATTTTTTGCATTCAGCCAAGTCTGCATGTCTAATTTGTTGGAGTTGGATGTTGGAATTTTTTCCGAACTAGTATTGTGATAGGCTGCATTATCCAAGACTATCACGGCATCATTTGGGAGATTTGGTATAAGTTTCTCCTTTAGCCACTTTAAGTAATTTTCTGTGTTCATGTTATCGTGATAGTCTCCGGATTTGATCTCTGCTCTGTATGTCAACAACGCATTTGGTACGAAACCCTCTGCACTTCCGCCATGTACTATAATTATGCGCACTCCTTTTGTTATGTTTTGTTTTATTGCTGTTTTACAACTTTTTTCGGCCCAAGACTTTTTTTGCACGTGGTTGGTATGAATATATGATTCATCTGTGTAGACTATAGGTCTACCTGCATTGCGAAAAGACTTTACCTGTTTTAAATATTTCAATCTTAGCATTTGAATATCATGTTTTTCGGTTAGCACCTTCCTGTTATTCTCAGTTTTTCTCCATTTATAACCAAGTTTAAGTAACAATGTTCTTAGGGTTGTTATACATCCATCAAATTGTATACGGTCTTTCAAAACAATATTAAGTCGTGATAATGTTGGAAATTGACGATGTTCTATATGATAGTTTTGGATAGTTCTTCGGACTACACCAATATCAAATTCGTCTAAATTAATTTTTCGTGGTCTTACCCTTCTCTTCTTCATAGGTGATGTAAAAATAGAAGCACTTCTGTATACTAAATTCGAATGCGACGTACTCGCTTCATTTTCAGACTCAATATCCGCTTCCGTAGTCGGCTCTGTTGTACTCTCCGCACTTGGGGCTATAGGAACTATCGCATCCGTCTCCATAGTTATATTCGATTCCATAGCAGGTACTGTAGTTTGCTTCATTATATTAGTATATTCCTTTCATTCGCGTAGAATTCTAGTCACTGTGCTTTCAGATACTCCAACAGCCTGTGCGGTTCTCCATCGCGCATCAGTGAGTTTTTCTGCATAATTTTTACTTGCTTCTTTTTTCATAAAATCGTAAACTTTAGAAATAATTTCTCTTGCCTAAAATTAAAAAAAAACATTACATAGTTTTACTTATTTGTAAAGATGAAATGAAATCCACTATTACTAAAATTTGCTATTTATTAAAATTAAATTACTTTCGTTAGCTAATTTCATGTATTTTAGTAACTAAAACTTCTTTACATACCTGGCTTTTAAGAACAACACGCTGAGATTTTTTCGACATTTTAAAAATATATAAAGTAGAGCAACTTTCGTGACGAGTCTGGATTTTCGCAGCATAGAGTGTAGTATTCGTGTGCATCGAACCGCTGACGGTTCGCGACTGCCGCTCGCAGCAAACTCCCCGCACCCCGCGATCCCCTCAACCAAAAATTGGTGGGGCGCGTCTTCGTGAATTCCACTATCTGTAGTCAGTGGTATCATCACATTCTGCCAAGTGTGGCGTGCAAATATTAGGTACAGACATTTATTACAGTTAGGTTAGAATTAACATTATTGATTGCATAATTACAAATTAAAATTACAATTTGAGGTATGCCAATTTAAAAGTAATATCACACACACAATTTATTTAGGATGTCAAAGTATAAAAGATTACAATATAATTAGGATGTCAAGGTATCATTCAAATAGTCGTTTAAATTATAATAACATTTATTACATAGCAAGTTTTTAAGTTTCTTTTTAAACCCATTTAAATTTAACACTTGGATTGATTTTGGAATTTTGTTATAAACTTGCGGGGCTATGCAGAATATGCTCTTCCACATTAAGGCTGTTTTGGCTCTCCGTCCGCGTAACATGTCATTCCGTCTGTTACGTTTAACAGCATCTGATAGGTGGGGAAACAAGTGTGCATTTAACTTAACAAATAAGGCAGTTTCATAAATATACAGAGCCGGTAGTGTCAGAATTTTGTATTTTTTTAAATACGGTTTACAGCTGTCCATTACTTGTAGTCCAAACATGGCTCTGATGGATCGCTTTTGTGCTTTGAAAGCGGCTTCTCTGTTTGTAGAATTACCCCAAAATATAATGCCGTATCTTAATACAGATGCCACAAGACCATGATAAGCTGTAAGCAGTGCATCTGTGTTAACTGTAGGAGCAAGTTTATACAGGGCATAGGATGAACTGCTAATTTTCTTACATAGCGCTTCAATGTGATCCTTCCAGTTGAGCTGCCTGTCAATAACCAAGCCTAAAAATTTCGCACTATCTACGTCATGAATTTTGCTATCTCGGTAGTGAGCATCCATTTTCGCACTAGGTTTTTTATGGCCAAAGTGCATTATTTGGGTTTTCCCAAGATTAATTCGTAAATTATTATTATTAAGCCAAGAGATTAATGAATTAACCGCGGTATTGACATCAAGCTCATATAGTTTTGGGTTATTGCAAGGTACTGTTACCGTACTATCGTCAGCAAAGAGTGTTATGGGAAAGTCTATGGCTTTGGGCAGGTCATTAATATAAATCAAGAATAATAAGGGACCCAATACACTGCCCTGTGGTACTCCAAAATACACTGCGTTCTTTGGATAGGTATGTTACTTCTTCTTTAGTCTTTAAGTTTAAAATTGTTATAGCAGTAAATTGTTTTCTTTTAGAAATGTAAGTGCATAATAAGTCTAGAATGTTACCTCTTATACCATAGGAGTCAAGTTTGTTTCTTAAAATATTGTGGTCAACAGAGTCAAAAGCTTGCGTCATATCACAATACACAGCACAAACGGTGTCTTATTATCAATATTAGTCATAATTTTATTTAAAAAGTCATAAACAGCCATATTAATTGTCATATTCTTCCGGAAACCTTTTTGCTCATTGCAGAGAATCATTTGTTTTTCTAAGTATGCGTAAAGCTCATTATAAATATATTTCTCATAAATTTTAGAAAAAATTGGCAAAAGCGCAATAGGTCTATAGTTTTGCATTAGCTGCTTAATACCCTTTTTTGAATATAGGCTTAACTATGGAGATCTTAAGACGGTCAGGAAAAACACCCTGGCTGATACACAGGTTAAGAATATGACTCAAGTGTTTAGAAATTAAATCGGCAACATGTTTTATAATCTTAGTTGAGATTTCGTCATACCCTACGCTATTAGTGTTTATAAGACTTTTTATAATGTTAAATATTTGTAACGGTTGACATGGAGCCATGAACATTGATTTTTGTTTATTTAATATATAAGCACCCGATCTTTTGCCTGATCCTGGTATCGGCATATTTTTTCCTACAAAATAGTCGTTGAACTTGTCAGCAATTAATTGAGGTCTGTTGATTGTTTCATTGTCAATTTGAATTGTATTTATTGAGTCATTAGGTAGATTTAATTTAGAGTTTTTTATTATTTTCCATGTCATTTTGCTTTTATTGTCAGAAGTTTTAATATTGTAGTTATTTTGAGATCGTTTAGTCAATTTAATTATTTTCTTAAATAATTTTGAGTAATTTGCATATTTTGTTTTATTTGTTTGAGTAGGTTCAAGTCTAGACGTCCATAATAATTGTCTTTTCTTAAAGCTACATAATTTAAGTCCTCGTGATATCCATTTTGGTTTTTTGTTTGTTGGTATTTTAATACGTCTACGGGGGAAGCATAGGTCATAGAATAATTTAAATTGTTCGATAAATGAATTAAATGCATCATTTGGATCGTCATTATTATAGATTTCAGAGAACGTTAGTTTCTCTTGTTAAGATTATGATCGAGTTCTCAATGGTTCAGCTATTCACAACCTTAATAAACAATGAACATTGGTTATTTTCATGACCAATAATTATACTATAACACATGATGACATAATTTATTAGTCATACTCTCACAATAATCTCTGCAGTTCTATGGATTTTACATTTAATTTTCCATCATTAGTTAAGGAAACAACGTCATAGTAACGTTTTCTGTGAAAAAAGTACTTAACTAAACGTTACTTAACACATTTAATGCCAGTGACCCACCGCGCGAGTTCTCTAAACATGTTCGTTAGATGCCGGCTACCCGCCTAGCGAGTCCATAGAAAATGTAGGTGGCGTCCGTGTGTTACGTTCAAAATTTGTGGCGGTGGTGAATGTGATAATTATTAATCACTTAGCACCTGAGTCTGCGAAATTGATAAGACTCGCCCCGATGTAGATGTAGGGTAAACCACAAATATATCGCCGTGATGCACGGATTGCACGCCGGAGCTCAACTCGTCACCGTGGACACCCATCCTGAAGGTGCATTGGCTCGCCATATGCTAGTCTACACTTGAAGCACTCATGGGACAGTGTTGCTTGTTGCGATGCTGTAGTGTAAGCCTTTACCAATGGTGTGGAAGTCTTCAGCCTGTAGTCCTTGTCTTTAAATCGGTACTCAGATTGCACCAAGCACTTTAATTTCATGAATGGTTTGGAAAACATTGGTAGCTTGTAATCTAGCACTGGCGTCGTGTTTACATTGAGAAGAATTTCTGTTTTGAATTTGAAAACTGTCGTAAAACAAAATACAACACAACATCACGATCGCAATACCCAAAGGGGTAGAGGTGCATAACCCATGGTCCACCCTTCGGCAAAACTTGAAGTCGCTGCAATCGCGAATTAATAAACCGAGTGATTCTTACAGTAAAGAGATTCTCAATTTCTGCGCAAGTATGTTTGTTTCTCTTTACATATACCGACTCCGTAGATAAAATATTTTTCAATTTGGATAATTCAACCAAACTGAACAGGCTTCTTCTGGGTAAGCTTGCTCCATCGTCGATTTTGTCTCTGTCACCTCTGACCTAGACTAAAGCCAAGAGCAAACCTATCCCTAATAAAAAAAAAAATTAAAAAGTGAACAGTGCAAACTTAAATTGAATAATTCTGTGAATACCTGTCGTTTCTACCTCTATCAACCGACATTGATAAATTCGATAAAACCAAGTAAGAACGTTGCAATAAAACATCATCAAAACAACAAAGTCAGGTAGCATGACTTTAAAATGCAAAACAACACTTCACGAAACCAGGAAATAAATGTTTCACCAGAGAAACTCATTCATGGGTAGGTTATAAATAGATATAACACCTTACTCGTTCGCAGTCAAACACATGTTTCACATCTTGTGGAATGCATAATTGGGATACGGATAAACGAGCGAAATAGCTCCTTTAATTTCTACACAGTTTGTTGTTACAGAGTTAATTATTAACACTACTGTACTAATAGCCCACCCGGAGTCCAGCCCGGAGTCTGGATTTATGCCCGGTAGATGGCAATAGGCTCGCCCCCTATTACATGGGACTTAAACATAACTGGCGAAATGTGGGTGTTACTATAAGTACACCTCTGCCTAACCCTTCGGGGAAACAAGGCGTGATGTTATGTTATGTACTAATTAATACTCTGAACTTAAAAGGAAACACGAGCAATTCCTAGGCGGTATATGTCGACTCGCGACCACGTCTCAGCGAATACTGTCTATATGGTCCGCCGACGTCCGTATCATACACCATACCTCAATCCTAGACCCCGCACAACGCTAAACAATAGGCGCTTGTGTCTCATTTTAAGGTCGGCAATGGGAATTCCGACTGGATGTGGCCGGCCTAAGTGCATGATCATAAAAGATTCGACATATATTTATTTTAGTGTCTTCCTAATTACGTGTTTATATTTATTCCATACTTTTGATCAACTCATTTTAAAACTATCAATAATAATCAAATTCAATGCAATCTTTTAACCCTTTGATCCGCAGGCTGCCGCCAACCAGATCATCGTCTGCAAGTCAACGATTGCTAAACAAAAGCAGAAGGAGAAGCAGCTATACGCGAACATGTTCGACAAATTCGCTAAACACGACACGGAGGTAACAGGTTCGGGAGATTATTATACACCGCGCATTCCCATACCACTGTCATTAATCTTAGAGTAGAATATAGCGTCACAAGGTTATTTTAGCGCATGGCCAAAATCGGAACTAACGCCGCCATCTTGTTTTTTGAGTCGACGTCAAAAAATGTGCGTACGTGCGTTTGTCCGTCGGCTCATTGAGTCTGCGTGATTCGGGTCGCACTTAATGCGTAATATTGCATTCTAGAGTATACCTTTCCTGTTCTAATTTACACAGAGTGTAGGAAAAAGAATAGGAAAGGCATCTAACATCACATGTTAAATATCTAACAACAATTTGTTACGGAATGTTGCACTCAAAAAAGTAACATCGCGGGTCACGGGGGGTCGGAGGAAACCGATTAAAAATGTTCCTTGTGATCTATTTTCCTTAAAACATGAATATTTCATCAAAATATTAACATTAACAATAAAAAAATCATATAAAACTCAATTTTCATAGTCAAAACGGGGCACTGTAATGGTGGCTTGAGTGATGACAACATCTTTAGTCGTCAAATCTGTGACAGATTGTCTGCTAAACAAGTAAAAACAAATTCAGCGTTTCCACATTCTGCTCTTGGATTTCCCCTGTAATTTTTTAATTATTTATTTGTAAGTTATTTTTTACCAATCAATGAATGTAAAAAAAAAACGATATCGTCGATTATTACTCGTCCAATCAAATCGATTAATAGCGAATTCAGAATAAAGTAATAATGATAGTGCTTCTTTCTTTATTTGATCTAAGTATTTAAAACGCAAGTGGAACGGACGCTCGTTTTTCAAAACGCATCTGACGTTTTCGTTTTGATATTTCTTAAAATAATTCATTTCAATCGTATTTTTTCTGACTATTCCATAAATAAACATCGAATGCTATTTACTTTTTCTTTTGTTTAGTTATAGTTGAATTGTGATACTTTTAGCTCTTAGCCATTCTACATTATTAAAATTCGTAAGGTATTTTTCTTACTGTCAACTAGCCAACTAACTTTTTATAATCAATGTTCTCTGATTTCTTCTGTTTTATGGGAACCTTTATTGGGCCAATGTGAATGAAGTTAAGTTATTACTATTTTTTTGTGTACATAGTTAGTTTTATCATAATTTGCATAAAAGTATTACCTGTTAATATATTTACACAATGTGAATAAACAAATCGTTATTCTCTGGACTTGCAAGCTTAATTTAGAAAATCACGTAGTTTTCATCACACAACCTCATCTGACCACGCTTATTCAACTTACTCCTCCACCAACTTTATAAATCCTAACATATTTCTCTACAGGTGGAGAAGCAACGAGCTAAGGATGAGATCGACGTGATTGGAGAGAAGGTGGGAGAGTGGGGGGCAAGCGAGGGCGAGTGGACTGACCAGCAACGACTGAGGAAACCCACGGAATTTGAGAAGGAAAACCCTAACATCCTGCTGTTAGACAAGGACGGACAGTTTGAGAACATGTGAGGTGATCAGCGATGGGCTAAGTGGATGCTTACATAGATAGGGTAGATTTTTGATATTGTACAATGAATTACATTATATGTTACATTAGTATTATATTTTTTGACATATCTCGGAACCTTGGCGTCCTGGTGTCCCTGACTTTTGGAAGTCGTACGAGGGGCCGAAGCCAACTCGCAGAGGCCTCTTAGACAATTTTAAGTGTCGAGTTATTATCATATAATAATAATTATTATTATTGTATCTGGATGTAAATATGGCATAAAGAGTTATAGATAAAGGATTTGTGTCTAGTTGATGGTAATAGGCTCGCCCCTTTATTATATAAACTGGCGAAATGTAGGTTGTAGCGAAAAAAAATAAAAGGAAAAACAATTTTTCGCCGCAACACGTTTAATTTTGTTTTATTTTTTTAATAGAAAAATCATTGCAATTTAGTATAAAAAGTAAAACAATGGGTATTTAAAGTATATAGAAGTTGCTGGTCGATTTATGTAAAAAAAAAGAAGATAAATAGCAGAGAACTTTGGTCCGATAGGGTAAAGTACGCGAATATCGAAAGAAAAAAAGACATCATAACAACTCGATTGCAATCGCTATTAGGTAACGCTCCCAAAATAAACCGTAAAGGGAAAAGAGATCAGAGAACCAAGGTATCTCGCATTTTACCGGCTTGAAAATTAAAAATGAAATAGTTAACGAATTAAAAATTTGCAGAGAGTTACTAACTACGTTACTTAGCTAGTATGTAAAAATATCGTAAAAAATCGTTGTCCAACGTAATTACGTCCGGCGAGGTGTCGTAGACAGCAGGAGTTGGCTCTCTGGCTCAGGTGTAGGCGCTGGCTGGGTGGTCCTCGTGGTTGTGTGGCCTTCGCGGCTGGATGCGGCCAATTACCCCGCGTTGACTAACGATGACAAGCGTTTATTTGGGCCAGAACCTGGAGGCCGAAAGGCGGCCTGTTCTAAACTGATTAATCCAGGTAAATTAAGACGAACTTCCCGGCTTAAACCATGGACTATGGGATTCGTAAATGAAAGAAACGTTCCAAAAGTAAAAGACAGGCGACGTCGAAAGCACTTTGCTTTTATTATACAAGAAAAATGTATTAAATACGATTACACAAATTACACGTAAATCAACTGGGTCGGTATCAACAGATCAACTTTTTGCAACTGACGCACCATACTGAAAAAAATGTGGACCCATCTCTCAGAAGAAAATAATTCGAATCACGAAATAAAAGGTAAAAAAAAATATGGACAAGAATCAATGACAAACGGAAAAAAGTTTGACATTTAAGAACCAAAAAGTTTTGACATGCAGAGTTATGCTGGAAGGTGTACTATAAGCACACCTCTGCCTCTCCCTTCGGGGATTACAGGCGTGATGTTATGTTAAGTTTGGCTTTTTAGAGTGTCGTCTTTTTGCTCGTACCTCTGTGACAGTGTCTTTCAAATTATCAATGTGTCATGTTAATGCCCAGGTAACTGGGTAATGAATTACCTTGAGGATGAAGTTATCTTGGTATGTTGCCATGAATTGAATGATATCTTCGATTTTTGCCATTCTGATTGGATGTAAAGTTAAATAAATTAGTATTTTTTCACTTGAAGCGAAAAAGTATAACATTGTAATAGGTTAATTTTCATGGCTCTGGGAGCACAAGAGAATACAAATGAAGTGTTACAATTAAGTTTGAATATAAATAACTTAGCCAGGACATTTTATGTAAGCATCCATTTATAAAATACAGCTTTCTGCCTCGAAAGTGCATTATGTAAGTTAGTGTATATTCTAATTAAACTAAATTCATACATTCTGATTAAATTAAATTGTTGCTAGCCACCCTAGATCTCTTCACCTAGTAAACTAATAATAATATCGAACAGCTGAACCTCTTCAGTCAGATGTTTCATAGGGCCGACTATTACCTGCCAATAAAATATCAGCATAGCACACACTGAAATATGGGTCAAAATAAATTTAACTTACGTAACCGCATGCCTTTCGCCTCTGCCCGCTTTGATGCTCTCTGAATCGTGGTTGTTTTTATTACTTTATTTCAACGTGCACAATGTTGATATTTCTTTGGTATCGAATACCGTGCTTTGCAGCACTTTGACAGATGTGCGACGACCCTTCTTCATGTTGGATACTGTAGTTTAGTTTTCATATTACTAATTGCTAACTCACGAATATCACTTTAAAAAGAAATCTCTGTTTGTAAAACAATTTTGTTCTACTTGATGGACTAAATCATTCCTCTCTATGTATGTGTATGTATAGGTCAGTAAGGCTGAGTTCGTCCACTCGTTTCATTGTGTGTTAGGTATTTTAACAATTATTGCTTGCAGTGTAACCTAAAGTTATAATATTATAATAAATTAACGCCAATGTAAATATGGCCAGTGATACTTATTTCAAAGAAAATCTAAACAATTTAACTTTTAAGTTCCGTCTTTATTTCTAAGAAAGTTAAGATTAGTTAGTGTTTTAAGTTTTAATAAGAAACGTGTGATGCATTTTAAATCAAAGCTTTTAATCACATTTTGTAGCGAAAAAAATAAAAAAGGGGAAGCACTTTTTCGCTAAAACACGTTTAATTTTGATAAAATAAAAGAAGTAGAAAAAAACATTAAAAGGTAAAAAAAAATTAATATTATGGTATAAAAAGAGTTGCAGGTTGATTTGTGTAGAGAAAAAGGAATTAGAGAACTTTGGTCCGATAGGTACGCGAATAACGAAAGAGAAATAAAACGTACTAACTAGTCGATTGCAATCGCTATTAAGTAACGCTCCCAAAATATAACGTTATGGAAAAAAGATCAGAGAACCAAGGTATCTCGCATTTTACAGATTTGAAAATAAAATTAAGTAGTCAATGAATTAAAAAATCCGCAGGGGGTTACTAACTACACTGTTAAATTCGTACGTAAAAATATCATAAAAAACCGTGGCATAACGTAATTACGTCCGGCGAGGTGACGTAGACTGTAGGGAGTTGTAGTTCTCTGTTCAGGAACTGGCGTTGGTTGCGAGACCTTCAGCGGTCAAGATGCGGTCCAACTCGACGTTGACCAAGGATGTCCAGCGTTATTTTAGGCCAAAACCTGGAGGCCGAAAGGCGGCCTGTTCAAAGCTGTTCAATCCTAAGACAAAATGAATTAGGGTTAGACCAGCGTGATCAGACTGAACTTCCGATTGAGGAAAACTGTTAAAACATACGTACCAGAAAAAATAAAGATGAAATCACCTGACTGATATTCAATACACAATATCTTTATTGCTTTAATAGATAGGATAGCAACTTGCTATACTTGAAAATAATTATCAGTCTATTTTCAAGGGTGACGAAACTAACATCAAAATTAAGATTTTGTTTGACGATAACAACATTGAACAACTGCCAAAGATCCTTCAACTTGTGACAACTAGATGTCGCTGTGGATGGTTTTAGAAATGGTAGTTTGTCGAGATATTTACGTAATTTAAAAAAATTGTTTTTTGTTTACGTAAATATTTTGTAATTTATGGTTACAAAGGAAAGAAATGTATGTAAAACTAATATTCCAATTGAATTCATGTAAATCGGACAACGCGTTTTGAAGTTGTGAGAAATTATTTAAGGATATCTTTTATATGATATGTTCCGGAATGGGCAGAATCATAATCTTGAAGGACATAGGTGGTTCTAGAAATGACTCTAGTCACACGACACTTAATAGAGCGAGGAGCAAGCTTTCCCGAAAAATAATCTGCTCCAGAGGATCTAGCAAAGTTACGTCTCCATACAGTGTCACCAACGTTAAGAGTAACAGCCGAGCGGTTCCTATTATAAGCCCGAGAATTACGGAGGAAAGCCATAAAAAAGCTTACCTTTGAAACACGACGCCTATACATTCACACACCAAGCATTCTCTACAGGGAACTACAAATACAGGCATTAAAATAAAACTCGGGATTAAAATATATTTGTTGGGAAGAAATGAAAGAGTTATTAATTTAGTATTATTATGGAATTAAAGTACAATCAGCACATTAAACATTATACACGCAACATCCAACATTAAAAGGTGATCATCAATTCGTATCATTGTCCTGTAATGCATATTCTGCTCCATCCATGACACTGGAAAAAGGACAAAAGGAAAAAATAGGGACTATATTTGTTCGAAGAGCGCCATTTTTTAGCGAAAAAGTGCTCCTCTTTTTTTTATTTTTTTTTCGCTACAATTGGTTTTACTTGTAACATTTTCTTTAGGGTTACACTGCAAGCAAAATTGCGACCTTTCGGTTTTAATTTGTAGCATAATGTTTGTTTTGGATACGAGCGGGTGGGTCTATCTTAGTGCAATGGTTACTGTATTTAGTTATACGAATGAATTGATTTATTAAACTGTTAAGCAGGACTTACTTCTTTTATTTTGGTACCTGCTGATGTAGTCCCTTATCAAGGACGCGAATAGTGTCTTATGAACGATTTGATTTTAATAGTAATCGCGGCCGTCAGTGGTCGTTAGCTCGTTGCATGTATGGCCCTATTACACAGCGTTGATCAGTACGATATTTTATAGTGTATAGTTTGGGATCACATTTTCCCGTATGAACGAGGGACCCCAACTTTTTACCGTAAAATATCGTCAGGACAGCGCCTCTGAACAGGGCCATACAATCAACGAGCCCACGATGGCCGGAGCGATTACTATTCAAATAATTCAATCAGACTGCCTCGTTGGTCTAGTGGTCGCAAGCGCTACTGCTGAGCATGAGGTCCTGGGTTCGATTCCCAGGTCGGGCAGTGTTATAGGGTTTTTCTATCTGGAATTTCTCGGTAGCAGCCCGGAGTCTGGATTTGTGCCCGGTAGATGGCAATAGGCTCGCCCCCTATTACATGGGACTTACACATAACTGGCGAAATGTGGGTGTACTATAATAGGTACACCTCTGCCTAACCCTTCGGGGAAACAAGGCGTGATGTCATGTTATGTTATCTTACATACATGGGTGGGGAAGTTTTGAAATTGTTCGTCTTTAGTGTCTTTTTCATAGTTTTCGAGTGTATTATATATATAATATATATATTATTATAATCACAATCTGAATGATTTTGAAGGATATTGCTAATCCATTGTTTCATATGTTCGAATTTGTCTGCTCAACACGTAAATAACGCAATTAATGTTGTTGACCTGTCAAAATAAAAGCCATTGCTACTGCTAATATAAACATAACATCACGCCTTGTTTCCCCGAAGGGTTAGGCAGAGGGCAAAGTGTTATTGGGTTTTTCTATCTGGAATTTCTCAGTAGCAGCCCGGAGTCTGGATTTGTGCCCGGTAGATGGCACTAGGCTCGCCCCTTATTACACAACTGGCGAAATGTGGGTGTACTATAGGTACACCTCTGCCTAACCCTTCGGGGAAACAAGGCGTGATGTTATGATGTTATGTTAATTCAATCAGCGATTACTATCCGCTATCGATCTTGAGGCCGCACAGTGGGCTGAAAATCAGCGTTCATAGACTTAGGGATTTCAATCTGCAAGTGCCTGATTTTTTGCCGTATATCGCTTCTATCAGTTGTTACTATATTCAAAAATGACACCCGAGGTAATTCTGCACAAAAACGAAGGAATTATAATTTTTTTTTACGAAAAATTTGTATGAAGGTAGTATGAAAAAGTTAATTATCTCGCAAACAGCAAGGGAAACCGTAATATCCTTACAGGTGGTTATAGTACTAATTATTTATGATGTTTTGACATATGTCATATAACGGTTATTGCTGCTAATTTTTTTTTTAAAATCGTCAAAATATTTTTACATATGAAACGGTTCCTTTTAGTGACTAAATTAAGAACATTGTTAATTATGAAGAATTTTACTGACCCAAATATTAAGACTATATAAAACAAGAAAAACATTTAAAAAAATAGAAAAAAATAAATCAAATATTAAACATTTTCCTTATCACTGTCGTTGTCGGACTCCAATTCTGAGTCAGAATCCAGATTGGATATATCTAAAAACTCGAACTTACTTTCCTGAAACTGAATTAAGTCGAGAGTTTCAGCAAAAAAGCTCTGCTTTCTTTTGGCATCTAACTTAGGCCTTTTTGCACTTAGGAAAGGATCCGAAGAAACAATAATTATACATTTAAGATATCTTGATTAGAATCTTGCCTGCTTCTTTTCCGCGAATGATGTTCCCGGAACCTCCCAAAATTTTTGTTTCGAGACTGAGGCTTCTTCCGAGAGAGTCCCAATCGGCACAATATCATTTTTCTCGATTATGTCAGCCCCGTGTATTAATAATTTATGTACGGTTGACGACATGTAGTACCTGGTTTCTTAAGCGTTTCTTTAATTTTAACGGCTTCAGGATTGTTCATCATGTATTCGATCACAGATGCGATATCCTCATGCCCTTCTTCTTTTAAACGCGCTGCAGCTGCATATGCCAATTCACTGGAGTCTTCGCCTGTATGATCATCAGATCTTCTCTTTTTCTGTTTACTTCCCAAATCTTCGAATGGTTTTCGGGATCTTTTTGTCATTGTTCCAACGGACAATGATGCCGGCGACGACGGTTCTTGAGAGTCTGATTGTGCTCTTGGTATCTCATCAACAGTTGGTTCTTGATTAACTAAAGTTTGCACACAACTTGGCCAATCAATATTTGCTTGCAGCCAATTTCCGTACAGTCTTCTGAAGTGATCAAGGAATCAGTTGGATTTCTGCCATCTCTGTAAAGCAGCTCGCGTGAATTTCGGACAAAATTCTTTGAGAGTTACTCGATCTTCGACAGAAAGGCAATCGCCTATGCGGGATACAACTGCACCAAACAATACTTCATGATTAAATGAAGTACTCTCACTTTTTAGAAAAACAAACATGTCTAAATTGGTGATTAAACTTTCCATTTTAAGATTTTATAGTCGCAGGGAAAACATTTAGTGTTAGCAGTTACACCGTTGTGAACAATCTAAATTATAAAGCAACATTTTAGCCCTGTTATTGCAAAACGTCGATAATTAGTTAACTACCCTCATTAGAGTTTTAAAAGATGTCCTAAGGAAAATTTATAATCGTCCAAAACATTTCTTAGAACTCTTAGCACAACTAATCAATAAATTAGCTTACTTATCAGAAATCATTAACAATAATTTAATCACCTATTCAGACTTATTAGAATACTAAACAATTTGTTATTTTGGATGTATTGTAGCGAAAAAAAAATAAAAAGACGGAAGATTCACTTTTCTTTTCTGCTACGTTACGTTTAATTTAGTTTTTAAAGTAAAAATAAAAAATAACATTAAAAGGTAAAAAAAATGAATATTATTGTATAAAAAAAGTTGCAGGTTGTCTTGTGTGAAGGGAAGGAAATAGAGAACTTTGGTCCGATAGGTACGCGAATAACGAACGAGAGAATAAACGTACTACCTAGTCGATTGCAATCTCTAGTAAGTAACGCTACCAAAACATATCGTTATAAAAAATTGAGAACCAAAGTATCTCACATTTTACAAATAAAATTAAATAGTTAATGAATAAAAAAAATCTCGTACTATCTACACTATTAAATTTGTACGTAAAATTATCATAAAAAAAAACCGTGGCATAAGTAATTGCGTCCTGGCGAGGTGACGTAGTCTGTAGATTGTCGCAGGTTCAGGAACTGGCGTTGTTTTGTGAAACCTTCGGTGGTCTAAATGCGACCCAACTCTTGACGTTGGCCAAGGACGTCCAGCGTAATTTTAGGCCAAAACCTGGAGGCCGAAAGGCGGCCTGTTCAAAGCTGTTCAATCCTAAGACAAAATGAATTAGGGTTAGACCAGCGTGATCAGACTGAACTTCCGATTGAGGAAAACTGTTAAAAGATACGTACCAGAAAAAATAAAGATGAATTCTTAGAATAATACTTAATACACCATTCTCAATATAATTTTGCCATAAGGTATTAAATAGGACGGCACAGATACTGGTTCACTTGAAAAAAACTCGATAATTTTCCACAAACTGGGTCCGTATCAATAGATTCAACTTTTGCAACTAAGAAAAAAATGGGGACCCATCTGTCAGAAGAAAAATAATTCGAATCACGAAATAAAAAGATAAAAATCGACCAGGCTCAAATACAAACGGAAAAAAGGTTGATTATAAAGAACCAAAAAGTTTTGACATGCAGAGTTATGCTGCATTACCCCCTTTCCAACAAAAAAAAGAAAAAAATACATACAACAAAAATGTGGCAACCCTAAAACAAAGTGACAACCCTATAAAATAAACGATTGAACGAGAAAATTAATTAACCTACCTATTGCAATCTAGAACCTAGAAGATACTTAAAATACATATAATAGACGACATCGAAGTGCAGCAGATACAGAATAAAATCGAAAAGCGCCCTCCAACTTAGACGTTATCAGCGCGATCTCCAGATGCGTCCACTAAATCTGAGTAACCTAGAGACTTAAAAGCAAAAGATTAAAAACTAACAATCCTAAGGACAACGACTAAACACCTTATAGAGACTAATTACAACTATATGTACCTAACTAACCTAAATATGAAAGGAACCCTGAAAAAAATTAAAAACATGAAACAACCTTGGCGAAAGATAATAGCCTCAGTCAAAGACGATACAACATCAGTCAAAGACGATACGACATCAGGCAGAGATGATGTGACATCAGTCAAAAAAAGGACAAAAGTGACATCAGTCAACAAAAGTGACATCAGTCAACAAAAGTGACATCAGTCAACAAAAGTGACATCAGTCAACAAAAGTGACATCAGTCAAAAAAAGTGACATCAGTCAAAAAAAGTGACATCTGTCAACAAAAGTGACATCAGTCAAAAAAAGTGACATCAGTCAAAAAAAGTGACATCAGTCAACAAAAGTGACATCAGTCAAAAAAGGCGACATCAGTCAAAAAAGGCGACATCAGTCAAAAAAGGCGACATCAGTCAAAAAAGGCGACATCAGTCAAAAAAGGCGACATCAGTCAAAAAAAGGCGACATCAGTCAACACAAACTTCTGTCGAAAGAGACTTCAGTCGAAACAAGTCGACAGAAGTCGAAGAAAGTCCATAGGACTAAGTGGTCCTAGTGATATTACTAGTAACACAGCCAAAAAATTAAGCGAGCTCATACGCTCGGGTAAATAAGGGGTAAAGCAATAGAGGGATTAATAGCGATGTTAACACAAAAACTCAGCAATGAATGAAAGGTAAGACGCGAGTTGAGTCAGACTTTCAGCTAAATTAACGCTTTGAGTCTGACAATCCCGCCTTAACCTCAGCAAAGGAAGAAAGATTCGATGCCTGTCGAGCCCGACTTTCAGCTAAATGGATGCTTCGAGTCTGACCATAAGCACAGGTTGAATCTATAAGGACTTCCCTGCTAAATCATTGGAGCTACCAACTGCATTAATCAAATAGAAACGTTAACAATATTATGATTAATTGCTCCATTGAAAAACCAGGATGATCGAGACTGTTAAACCTCTTGGTTTTATCGAAAAAAATAATCGACAATGGTACATCACTACACACAAGAGGTAAGCTGTAAATAAGACGTAATCAAAAGGTTCCACTTGTGACAATTAGATGTCGCTGTGGATGGTTTTAGAAATGGTAGTTTGTCGAAATATTTACGAAATTTAAAAATGAGTTTTTTTGTTTACGTAAATAATTTTGTAATTCTTGGTTATAAAGGAAAGAAATTTATGTAAAACTAATATTCCAATTGAATTCGTGTAAATCGGACAACGCGTTTTGAAGTTGTGAGAAATTATTTAAGGATATCTTTTATATGATATGTTCCGGAATGGACAGAATCATAATCTTGAAGGACATAGGTGGTTCTAGAAATAACTCTAGTCACACGACACTTAACCTTTTGACCGCCAGAGCAAAAGCGCTTCGCCGTGCCCTCCACGCCAAGCCGACAAATTCAATGAAATAACCTTGAAAATAGTAGGGAGTCCAAAATGTTATCGATAAACATAATAATTTTCGTCTGAAATTTGTGAATAAACAGCTTATAACACAAAAAGAATATTTATTTAACCTCATCTCCTACTGTAAAAAACTTAAGACCACATTTATAGCAACTATCAATAAAAAAATCAACCTTTTGAGATACAAAAATACATATAAAATTGCAGCAAGTTACAGCACTATTCTCTATCAGTTACGCGGCCATTGGCATGTATACATGCCAATGGCGCGGGCAACCATCCTTTTTTATAATTTCTCGCTTCTGATTAGGGATGTGTAGCTGTATATTATTATAACTTATCGAATTTATTTATTAAGTTTATATGAACTAGGTATCATTGTGGAGTGATTATTTGTGAGTATCAAAATAATAATTATTTACAAAAAAAAACAAAGAAAGTATCAATAACACAATATAGTAAAAAGACATAATTAACCTTTTTTTTTAGTCTGTAACTGTTAATTTCGGATAGATTCACAGGACTTTTGCTGTTAAACAGCCAGTATTATAGCGGGTTACCTAAGCTACCTACTACTTTAGATTTATTTTATAATAAAAAACTAATTCATAATCAGTCTTTTATTTACTTATTTTATTTTCATCATCAAAACAACTATTATCTTTAAATAAAGGGAGTTGCATTAAAACTACATATTTATTTTCCAATCATTTAGTTTAATAGAGTTTACGAGTTATATTTTCAAATATTAGTTATTTATGTAGTTCAATTACCATAATTTGATATGACATAGCGACAATTTGTATCATAGGAATATTCTAATAAAGGCACTGAATAGACTTATTAGGTAATACATTTTGAAAACTGCTAAATAGGTAAAGTACAGTTTTTTAGAGATAAGTACTTATACACTTTCATATTCTTAAAATAGTTGCCTTGTAAAATGTCACATGAAACTTAAAAATATAAAAAATCAACAATCGTATATAATTATTATGCTCATTAACAGCCTTGTACTTATTAGTAAAATGTCACATGAAAATAAAAAATATTAAAAAATCAACAATTATTATGCTCATCAACAGCTTTGTTCTTATTTGTAAAATGTCACATGAAAATAAAAAATATAAAAAAATCAACAATTGTAATAATTATTATGCTCATTAACAGCCTTGTATTTGTAAAATATCACATGAAACTTAATTAGCAGTCATCAACAGTCTTGGAATTGTAAAATTTAAAATATCTATACCTATAAAATATCAATTAAAAAAATATCTCATGTTAATAGCAACCTACAAACATATTTTATAATTATCTACTGTGCTGGGCTGTGATATTTTTGAAAGCAGGGTGCAGCACACAAATTTACATTACATATCTTGCACATATATCGAGTCATCTTGCGTCTTTTTTCATTTGCACATGATTTACATCTAAGGTATTTCCCCATGATTGTGGGCATATGGTCTTTTGAATTACTTGGTAATATACGCAAGGGATTTCTCGCGCTTTCCCTATTTGTAATGGGTCTCTCTAAAACATTGCTATTGTGATAACGTTCTATTATTTGCCGAGTTACGGACAACTGAAAGTCGGCAAATTTTAAATTTGGAGTACCGTTTATCTTTTTAAAACAATAATATGCATTTAAAAGGTGCATATCAAATATATGGAAAAATAGTTTCTTGTACCATTTTATGGTTTTGCGTATGCACTGCAGGGATGATAGCAACATATCTGCAGTGTCAACACTTCCCATATTTTTTGAATAATCTAAACATGCTTTAGGCTTCATTACTGGCAATCCCGTACTTCTACTGGTTCTTGCCGATGGTTCCATGTCATTATCATGTATAGTTGTTAGCATGTATATATATTTCTTGTCCTTCCATTTACAAGCCATAAGAGGACCAGAAAACTGGGTTTCCATTTCATGTAAATTTAGTATTCTACCTAAATTAGGCATACCTTTTCTATTTTTTTTTACGGTGCCGCAAGCATAAATTTGATTATCATATAAATATTTAAATAATAAAGGGCTTGTGTACCAATTGTCTACATACAAATGACGATTTGAGCCAAAAAATCTTTCATTAAAGTGGAAACAACAGCTCCCCCAACGCCTAAATTCGCTGGATCATTTATGTCTGTACTTGCACCGCAATAAACTATAAAATCTATAATCACTCCGGAATCTACATCACACAAAACGAACAATTTAATTCCAAATCTATTTCTTTTTTTTGGCAAATATTGTTTTATTGATAAACGACCCTTGAATGGCACAATGCTTTCATCAATGCATAGATTTCTATGCGGTGTAATAACATTTCTAAATTTTTCCCTCGCGTGAGTTATACATGATTTTATTTTCGACAAAATAGAATTTTCTTCATTTGGTCGGGAAAAATGTAACATGCCAAGAATCATACAAAATCTATTTCTTGACATTAATTTTGAAAATATAGGAGAACTCAATAATATATCTGTAGACCAGTGTTCTTCTATAGATAAATGGCGGTTTCTGGTCATCAGCATCATAATTACAAAAAATATGTACATTTCTGGGACAGTTACATCATGCCATGCATGTAGTCGTGAATGCATTCGCAAATCAACATTTAAAATAAAATAATTGTGGAATTTGTTTGTCATTTCAACAATAAATGACACGAAATCAGAGTCCATAAAATTCTGAAACATATCTAACTCCGTAACAATTTCAGCTGGGGTGAAATGTATACCACAGGCAAACTCATCAAAAGCAGCAACTTCGGGTGTACGTCTTTCAGCAGTCCACTCGAAAATTGGCGCTGTCTCACAATTTCTGTTATGACGAGCTTGTCCAGAAGTTGAAGGCGTATCTTCAGGCAATTCTTGATGCTCAGCAATCGTCGGCTGTAAAATAATAAATGTTTTTTTATTTAACTTTAAACTTAAAAGAAATAGAAAATCGATTAAAAACACCCTGCGAAAAAAATACTAAAGCATAAAAAAAGTTTCATTATTTTTTAAGCTAATTTTGTAAACTGGTAATACTGTAACAAAAGTGACAATTCACCATAATCGTTTGATGTTAAGGGAAGATATTTGAAGATAATTACATGGTATTTGTTATTTCGGATTTTAAATCCAAAGATAAAAAGTTGAAAATAATATATAGTCGAAGGTCATCTGTTTGACCCAAATAATAATAAGTTACCTACTGACTACAATTCAACAAGTAAGTATAATCTTGACTATTAGCATGTATTAATTTATTTATTTATTATTTTATATAAGTATTTTTTTTTTATTGAAGGTGATATTAGGACTAGCCTTTAAGTTTAAAAGTATAATTTAAGTTAGATTAGATAGTTTTGAACGTCAGAAAAGTAACGAACATTTGTCAGACCTAACTATTGATGTACGACAAGAATAATCACGAAAATAATACCCGTAATAAATTCTAATAATTACGGTACCTTCGTACTTATCGCATCAATGTGTCTGATTTCAGGTGTAAAAAAATGTCTGGCAAACGACCGGGGTCCCCGTCCATATTGAGTGGATTTTTAAAGATGCGGTGTGTAGAAAAATCCGAAGAAACTAAAAAAGAAGCTGCTACACAAACGTTCGTCGAGCCGTGTAACGAACAATCAGATGCTGGTACACAAACGCTCGTCGAACCGTATGTTGGTCGTTTGGGAGACAATATATATTATGCTTCGGAAGCATTACCGAAGTTACTATATGAAATCGAACCTTCGGATCAACGAAATAAAAGTTTTTCAATGTTAATAGCATTCGAATTAGAGAGAGTGCCAGAAGAGAACCGAAGCAATTTATATGCTCATATTCTTAATTTAATCAGAATTTATAGAGGGGATTCCGATTTGTCGGAAAGCATAGATTTAATTCCAGAATTTTCTTCGGGCACCCCAGTACCATTAAATATAAAATACAAGAAAATTGATTAAATTATATTTAATCATTTTCTTGTAACGTATTATATCGATAAATTAATATGATGACCAAGTAGGCACAGGTTCTAAGACAGGCCGCGGGCCAGCAAGCCGGCAAACTTATTGGTCTTCGAGCTTCGACGCGAGTTTGCCGGCTTGCTGGCCAGCGGCCTTTATATGTAGGAAACTGTGCCTATTTGTCATCGCATTAATAATTTATCAATATTAATATAATTAATTTATGTGATTATTTTGTTTAAGATAGGTGCCTATTTATTGATTCTTGTATTACATTTGTTGATTATTGAATATGTTAATTATTAAATTAGTTGATTATTACACGTTACCTAATTTTTTAATTTGTTGATTGTTATTTACCTATGTGAATTGTTAAATTGTTGATTAGATACGTAATAACAAGAAGGCACAGGTACGTTAGGCAGGTAGGTACTTACATAGTCCGGCGTGCCAGTTAACTTGTTATTGGTACCTACATAAGTGTTAATTATGTGTCCAAAATTATACTTTTTATATAATAAGTACTTAATACAATTTAAATATCTATGGAGTTTTTTTTATTTAATCCTATAATGACAACTAAATCCTATTACCTATGTAACATTCTAAAGGTATAAACGCGAAATTTTGTTACCTACTCTTCCACGCGAAAACTACCGAACGGATTTTAAATTAAACTACAATAATTAATCACTAATATAGCTTAATTAAGAGAATGACAGTAGTACCTAAGTCTATATAATATTATTTAAACGCGTCGTCTTTAGATGAGTAGGTACTTACCTATATACTTACATAATACTTGTATAGATCTATATGTTTACTGTTGATTGTACTTACTATTAAAACATCTGATATTAAAGTAAAATTAACTTACCTCAAAATCATTTTCATTTACTGATTCCGATTCAGAAAACTCATCATCTTCAGTGCCTTCTAGAATACGCAATAGTTCTTCTGTACTAAATAACTCTTCACTTGCCATTTTTGCAATTATAATATTGGCAGATCGAAAAAAATATCGAAAAAATATTTTTTCAACTTCCCAGCACTTAAAAACATGGCACGCGCTTACGACGTCACGAGTCCGACATCTATTCATGTCATTGGCGCAGAAGGGATTGCAATATCGGTACTGTGCTAGGGATGCGCATGATTGGCGAAAAAGACAATATTCAAATCAACAATATCGACAATATAGAAAATATGATATTATACCAAAGAATGTAGTATTTACCTTTTTTGTCAGTGACTAAGCTTATATATTTTTTTAATAGTTATTACAAAAATTAAGCGAATTTGAGCAATTTAGCTGAAATTTTAATGAAGTTACTTGAATATTACACCACATCACTAGTAGGCATGTATACATGCCATTGGCGCAAGAGAACATGTTTTTCAGCCATTAATTAAGTTATTTTTTATCATAAATATTTGAATAACTATTTTGCAATTTTGTTCATTGTGTACAATTATATGTAATAACTGGGGATTCAGTTCTTAAGATATATCAATAAAACACGTTAAAGTAATGATTTAATATGTTTATTTTGTATTTTTCTATGATCTGTTTCTTGGCATCTATAGATGTCGGTGGCGCACAGGGCACGCTTGCGCATGGCATCTATACATGCCATTGGCGTTCAAAAGGTTAATGAAGCGAGGAGCAAGCTTTCCCGAAAAATAATCTGCTCCAGAGGATCTAGCAAAGTTACGTCTCCATACAGTGTCACCAACGTTAAGAGTAACAGCCGTGCGGTTCGTATTATAAGCCCGAGAATTACGGAGGAAAGCCATAGAAAGATTATCAGCTACTTTCGCATAAACCTCAACAAGAGAGGAAAGATTCGACGCGTGCTGAGCCCGACTTTCGGCTAAATTCGTGCTTCGAGTCTGACTATTCGCACGAGAAGAATTCATAAAGACCTCTCTGCCGAACATGAGAAAATTTGGAGTAAAACCTGAATCGATGTGAAAAGAACTAAGGAAGTTTAAAAATATATTACTACGAAAAACAGTAGCATTGTCACAGAGAATAGCACGTGGTACACCAAAATTGAAGAATAATTCAGATTCCAGAGCTCTAATAACTGAACCAGCGTCAACCTTCTTAAGGGGAAATAACCAGACATATTTCGAGAAAAAGTCTACCATGGACAGAATATACTTAAAACCATAGTAAGCAACAGGCAAAGGTCCAATGACATCGATAGAAATTACCTGTAGGGGCAATGAAACATCTTTCGGACAAATCATTTGGCCTCGTGGTTGAGTGTTTGCAATTTTATGAGCCTTACAAACCGCACATTGCCTCAAAGTTTCAGAAACATCACGAAACATGTTTGGCCAATAAAAAATCTCCTTGATCTTAAGGTAGGATTTGTGACACCAGGATGTATAGAAGGAAAGTTGTTGTTTGTATATAGGACAAATAGTTTAATATGAAAACGGGATAGTTTAATCAAAATTGTAGGGATATAAGAATAAACATCTATGAAAAATAAAAGCTCAAAAAGGGAATTAGTGAAATAAAAATGTTCAGAGCTACATTTTTTGAGTTAATGTTTAACAAAACAAAATGTATGAAAATATGTCAAATATTATTGTTTAATAAGATAAAGGGATAATTTAATACTAATAGGAGGGAAACCAGATGAAAATAGATGCGAAAAAATGTTTTAGGCTGTATGATCATGTTGTCTGTGCTTTTGTTGAAAAAATGTTTTGTGCTTTTATGTCAAAGGCATAGAATTAGAAAGTATTACATAATAAAGTTCCTAGGACAAATTGGAAAGGAAGAATTCAACAAAATAAAATGCGGAGTAACCCTGAATGAAATAAGTAGAGGCCTGCAAATAAAAAGACTTCCACATCAGAGTGTCACACACATTGAATTCCTCCATCTGCTATATTAAATCATGAAAAAAACCAAAACAGAATAAAACAATCCACGAGCATGTTTACCAGTAGTTGGAAAAAGTTATTTAGTGAGTAATATGGCTGGTGGATGAATAGAAAGACACGCATTCGGCAAGCTAAACGGTCAGGCTAGGAGTCAAAAAAAGATAGGAACCTATTAGAAAAACAAAACGTGAAAGAGGACGCTTTGGGCTAATAGAATACCAAAAAAAAACGAAACCAATCACACAACCGCAAAAAAAGCTTACCTTTGAAACACGACGCCTATACATTCACACACCAAGCATTCTCTACAGGGAACTACAAATACAGGCATTAAAATAAAACTCGGGATTAAAATATATTTGTTGGGAAGAAATGAAAGAGTTATTAATTTAGTATTATTATGGAATTAAAGTACAATCACACACTACATCCAACATTAAAAGGTGATCATCAATGGTATCATTGTCCTGTAATGCATATTCTGCTCCATCCATGACACTGGAAAAAGGACAAAAGGAAAAAAATATGGATTATATTTGCTCGAAGAGCATCACACACGCCATTTTGTAGCGAAAAAAAAATAAAAAGACGGAAGATTCACTTTTCTTTTCTGCTACGTTACGTTTAATTTAGTTTTTAAAGTAAAAATAAAAAATAACATTAAAAGGTAAAAAAAATGAATATTATTGTATAAAAAAAGTTGCAGGTTGTCTTGTGTGAAGGGAAGGAAATAGAGAACTTTGGTCCGATAGGTACGCGAATAACGAACGAGAGAATAAACGTACTACCTAGTCGATTGCAATCTCTAGTAAGTAACGCTACCAAAACATATCGTTATAAAAAATTGAGAACCAAAGTATCTCACATTTTACAAATAAAATTAAATAGTTAATGAATAAAAAAAATCTCGTACTATCTACACTATTAAATTTGTACGTAAAATTATCATAAAAAAAAACCGTGGCATAAGTAATTGCGTCCTGGCGAGGTGACGTAGTCTGTAGATTGTCGCAGGTTCAGGAACTGGCGTTGTTTTGTGAAACCTTCGGTGGTCTAAATGCGACCCAACTCTTGACGTTGGCCAAGGACGTCCAGCGTAATTTTAGGCCAAAACCTGGAGGCCGAAAGGCGGCCTGTTCAAAGCTGTTCAATCCTAAGACAAAATGAATTAGGGTTAGACCAGCGTGATCAGACTGAACTTCCGATTGAGGAAAACTGTTAAAAGATACGTACCAGAAAAAATAAAGATGAATTCTTAGAATAATACTTAATACACCATTCTCAATATAATTTTGCCATAAGGTATTAAATAGGACGGCACAGATACTGGTTCACTTGAAAAAAACTCGATAATTTTCCACAAACTGGGTCCGTATCAATAGATTCAACTTTTGCAACTAAGAAAAAAATGGGGACCCATCTGTCAGAAGAAAAATAATTCGAATCACGAAATAAAAAGATAAAAATCGACCAGGCTCAAATACAAACGGAAAAAAGGTTGATTATAAAGAACCAAAAAGTTTTGACATGCAGAGTTATGCTGCAGTATGTAAAGTTTTAAAACTCATTTTGTATTGATAAATATCTAATTCAAACATAGTTGTCTTAGTGTGAATGTACTATAAACCTCTGACTACTCCTTCGGGAATATAGGGGTGATGCTATTTTATGTTGCGTGTTGTTAAAAGTTTGTGTTCCTCAACCTAAACATCAAAAGGAACAGTTTCATGTGTAAAAATAAATAAAAATATTTTGACGATTTTTAAAAAAAATTAGCAGCGATAACCGTTATATGACATATGTCAAAAAATCATAAATAATTAGTACTATAACCACCTGTAAGGATATTACGGTTTTCCTTGCTGTTTGCAAGATAATTAACTTTTTCATACTAGCTTCATACAAATTTTTCGTAAAAAATTTATAATTCCTTCGTTTTTGTGCAGAATTAACTCGGGTGTCATTTTTGAATATAGTAACAACTGATAGAAGCGATATACGGCAAAAAATCAGGCACTTGCAGATTGAAATCCCTAAGTCTATGAACGCTGATTTTCAGCCCACCGTGGGCCGTGACAACTTAGACAGTAGGTATTTACGATGCGGTGTGCTCTGTACATACGGCTGTCATTTCTCCATACATGACAAAACATTTCGATGAATCTGAAGGTAGTAATGAACATGTGTGGTAGTTGGTATTTTAGGTAGGGGACCGGAAGACTGTTGTATTGTGTGACTGACACTGGCATGACCACCATCAGAAATTTAATTTGATAACACAACAAATTTGTCGGTCACAGTCACTGGTTCAAATGTTATAAGGGTTTATAGGATGTCCGTTTCAACCGCACGGCCAACTCATCAAAGATGAAACTTTTCCAGGAATTGGTGGTAATTTGGTAGTGGTAATTCAGGAAAAGAGGTGTGTATAGACACACCTCTTTTCCTGAATTTGTTGCAAAAATAAAAAATGTCATAACGTAAATAAACAAAAAGTTTTGCAATATTTAGTTTCCAGGTTATGGGTAGGTAGCCATGTAGGCAGGTATCTCACCATAAATATCAAATTAATAGAGGCTTATGTGTATGGAGAATTAGTTGCTAATTTGTTGCAGCGAATTCAACAAGAAAAATACTAGAAAATAGGTTCCATAATTTGTTAGAGTCGATTTTAGTTGGCCGCTCGGACGGCAATATGCCTAAAATACAATGGCAATTATTTCATTATTAAAAATAGGTTCAAGCTTAGTTAAAGTACTAAGCGACAGGTAACGTAACCTCGTTTGGATAAATGTGGCGAAACTAATGGTGAAATTCATATTTTAGGAGATATTCACTAAAATATAGTAGTATGAAACTGTATTAGAGTAGGGTGACCATGATTACATAAGTACGAAGGCATGTTTTTAAAATATAATAGGTAGAAAGATATCCTATTTACATACGATACTTATATTATTTTGACATTTTTTTATTTTTGCAACAAATACAATAAATTAAGACCTTTCTTTTGATGCATCATTCGCCTGTCTGCATTATTTAGTTTCTGTGTAATCACAGGCGATGACTACGGCAAGTGGCCGTTCTAGCGGCCAACTATTTTTGGTCATAGCGTCTCAGTTTTTTTTGCAACAAATTCAGGAAAAGAGGTGTGTATAGTAACAAATTACCACTAATTCCTGGAAAAGTTTCATCGATGAGTTGGCCGCGCGGTTGAAACGGACATTTTATAGGTGGCCGAACTGCAGAGCATATCTCCCCCCAGCTTGGCCCAATTTGAATCTCAAAATCTAGGGCACCTGGCGAAGATCTGTTTCTCCAAAATTTTGTCGCTAATTAGTCGGAATCAGTCGCCAAATATAAGAATCTGTCGGTCACTGGTTCAAAAGTTATAAGCGTTACTAGGTGGCCGAGCTGGGGAGAATCTCCCCAGCTCGGCCACATTTATAATCTCAAAAACTAGGGCACCTAGCGAAGATCTGTTTTCTCCCAAATTTTGTCGTTAATTAGTCGCAATTTTTCGCCAAGTCACAGTGTGCAATTAAGAAGTTATTAAAGAATTCAATTTCTCCATACATTGGTACAAGCAAGTACAAAATACTTCTACTAGACAGTGGTGCCGATCCTCTTGTCACAAATGGCTAAAACTAAATTATTTTTAAATTTAGTGATATTTTTTTGCAGAAAAGCTTTAGCTCATAGCCAAAAGTAAGGAATTTTAGTGATAGTTTAGTTCGGTGTACATACAAGAGAATCGGCACCACTTTTTTTTTTTTTTTTTTTTGTGGATGGGAAATCATCAAATGACTTCTCCCGCTCTGGGCGGAGCGGGAGGGCGTGTCAGACTTTTACTGACTAAAACCCACCCGTGTTCCTTCTGTTGCCTGTGCCGGGGCCACGGTAACTCTTTCGAACATCCCGCAAAATCGGCACCACTATAATTAATTTAGAATTTGTTTGTGAATAAATAGATAACAATTTTGTTTGTTGTTTTATTTATACATCATTACCAGTGTATGTTATACCTATTGTCATACTCGATGCCTCTTCTGTCGGCAAATTCGCATACTCTTTGATTCACTAGTGTACTTCAAGCGCAACACACTACAGATGGCTATTTCTTTTCTGTATCATACCTTCCGTATTATCTATCGCAGTCGTAGTTGAAAACTAGTATAAACCTATACAATAAGTACATTTGTAATAACAACGCAACGATATCTGAACGCCGCTCAGTATGAACGTAGCGTATCTTTCCTTTATAATATCATTGAATAGAAATATTTTTTTCTTGGCAATTTTTCGTAAACTCTTCGATCTAGCTCTTGGACTATACCTTAAAAAATTAACTCAACTCAATATATCTTCTAAACTAAGACCCGACTAAATCTGTGACGGGCGAAAAATTGCGACTAATTAGCAACAAAATTTGGGAGAAAACATATCTTCGCTCGGTCTAGTTTTTGAGATATGAATGTGGCCAAGCTGGGGAGATTCTCTCCAGGTCGGCCACGTAGAAACGCTTGTGACTTTTGAACTAGTGACCGACAGATTCTGATATTTGGAGACTGATTCCTACTAATTAGCGACAAAATTTTGGAGAAACAGATCTTCGCCAGATGCCCTAGCTTTTGAGATTCAAATTGGGCCAAGCTGGGGGGAAATATGCTCTGCAGTTCGGCCACCTATAAAACCTTATAATTTTTGAACCAGCCGACAAATTCTAATATTTGGCGACAAATTTCGACTAAATAGCGACAATTTTTTTGTGTTTTTAAAATTAAAATCCTTGATGGTGGCCATGCCAGTGTCAGTCACACTGTTGTATTTACAAAAAGAAACCACAATATTTGCTTTAAAAATAATTTTATTAATCGAATTGAGATCAATTTCATTCCATCCAAATAAATATCGATTTTAAAGCAATTTATTTACACTATACATTGAATTACACGAATTCGTTTTATCATAAACATTTTCTTTTAATTGATAAATCATGACTACAGGCCCAGCCTAGCCTTAAAATAACGACATTGAGAGGGAATACTCGAAAATAAACATTAATTTGGAAGTTCAAAATATGGAATATCATAATATAATAACAAACCGCAAAAATCACGGTATTTTATGACTACGGCTACGCAATAAAATCACCAGTTAAAAATTCCGCCTAGGGCGAATATAGTGGTACACAACATTTAATATTGCTTTCTTGCAGCTAGTACAAGACAATAAATTAAAATACATTTATTGCACATATTAGATTTACGCCCGAATTCTCAGTTTCTCAAAAATGACGAAGATAATGTGGCCACGTCGTAATATTATGTAACGTTTGAGAATTCGGGAGTGAGACACCTATGAGTGGGGGCTACCATACAAGCAAGGCAAGGATACTCCCGAACTCCTTACACACAGACCTCCAATACATTAAATCCGTGTCCCTACAAAATTATTACATCTAAGATTGTGACAATGCGACTCTTGGAGAGGGTGCGGTAAATCATAATCACTAAAAAAGCGGAGTTTGCTTCATCATTTACCTACTACTACGGTTTAAATACTGTAAAATGTATTTATTGGCAACTCTTCAAATGTCCTAAAATGACCAAATTCATGAATATTGAAAAGACAAGGTGCAAATTCGACCCGTTTAAATAACTTAATCTCACAGTATAATGTCAATAACTTATATTTATGAATAATACATTAACAAATTAAATCAACGAAAATTCAGTTCTTGAGAGGATATCTCGCAAAAAAAAAAGCATCCGAGTTTAGAACTCTTTTTAAAACCTATCATTTCATAGTCAAGAAGTATCAATACTTTAAAAAATAATCTTATTTCTAGGCCTTTGATGGCTTGTCTGGGCTAAAAAAGCCAGCCCACAAAAATATCGTAAATAAATTATGTTTGATATTTTCTCAAGTCTCTTAGTCTTGAGTTTTACAATTTTTCCCCACAGCCTTCTTCGTTCTAATTATTCAACTTCGTCCAGAAATTGACCTTCTCTTTATCACAAGCCAAAATATTATTCTAGCGCTAATATTCCATCATTGGAATCCCAAATAGACAAAGCAGCATTGAAATATATAATCAACGTCTTTGGTCCAGTGGGCAGTTAGCCAATTACATTTATTCTCAGTAGGATGTTAAAAGAAGAGCAGTTTTCAGTTTTCACATAAATAACTTTTAACAAAAAAGCCTTGAAAGCAATGTGTACAAAACTCTAAGTTTTGGAACTCATTGTGTAAGATCTTCGTATTGCTTCAAGAAGACTAGTTTGTGTTTTGTTTTGCGTTAGCTAACGCGAGACGGACAGTACAGACGATAATATACAAAGTGGCCGGACTCCGGCTGACGCGTTTGAAACAATGTCTATTTCCGTAGTCAAAAAATTCGTCCAGGACTGTCCGTCCTCTAAGTCTAGATAAAATATTGCCACCAAAATATCTCTCTATAAAAAAAAACCCTTTTAACCCATCTTCGAGGTTTCTTAAGCCTCCTCATCAGAAGTGTCAGGCATGCCCTCTGGTATGCAGTCCTGCATGCTCTTGAAGTTGGCTAGGACTTCGAAGTGCATGTTTAGCGAGTGTGCCATGCCAGGTTGGTCGTGCAGGTATCTGTTTACCTGCAAGAGAAAGATGTAATTTTTATTCATTTTTTATAAGAGCCTGAAAAGATCAACTTGAAATTAAAAAATCAATAGGTGAAAAAAACCCCTATTTTTCTACTTACCCCGCGTCTTAGTCAAAAGCGATCATCGCTTCCATAATGTCAATTTTTGTTCAGAAAACCGGAAAGCGCCCTCTGTCGGCGCGACCACGCGTCAGAGTCACCAAATAGAAAGTGACATATTAACGTGATGATCGCGTATTCGCGCGACGATCGCTTTTAAATAGGACGCTGTCTTAGGGGTGGACTTTCTTTTTCAATTTTAAATGGGACAACTTCGAGGTAAACTCTAACCGTACATACATACATACATAAACCAGAACACGGACCAGTAGCAACAGCATTCTGAAAACAGTGTCAGAGAGTTTCTATTCTCCCATTTTGAGGCATTTTGTGGAGAGGATGGCCAAGTGAGAAGTGCTTCAAACTTAAATAATAATATTAATTTCCCCATCGCCGTATCTCTACGTTGACGTCGTGGTGGGGCTTGCGCGCTTCGAACTCTAGGTCTGTGCCGGTAGAGGTTACTTTGCCGGAACAGGTCTAGGGTGAGGAGCCAGGCCAAGAGAGATACAGAAACCCGCAGGGCAGCATGTGGCGAGCTGCTGGGCAGTAGCGACCCCACGTACCCTATCTCCCGGGAGAAGTCATGTTCCTCATCTCTGGCTTGCCTTTATTGGCCGGCTGGAGTGAACACTGACGAGAACTGACCTCCCACCTCATTCTTGCCTTTATTGGCTGGCTTGAGTAGAGATTCGCAAGAGCAAACGTGCTCGGAGGAAGGAAGTAGTCCAGTAAGATGCTGGTAGGGATCTTGACCGTACTTCCGGGATTGTCCTGATAGCCGTGGAATACCTCTCCACTCCTCTTAAGCACCTCAAGACATGTTGCCCCCTTGTCGCTACGACACTATGTGCTAGCGACCGTTTCCGGGGGCCCATTGTTGAGTGTGCAAGTCACCCCCTGCCATTTTATCCGTGTATTGTATTTATCACACATTGGTCAGGCAGGGGCCATAGTCCTTCCATAGTTTTAGATAACCAGTCCACTTTAGCCATCCAAACCCATAGCCCAATTTTTTTTTGTCTCCATATTCTGCAATAGTCCTACACCATCCGGGGATTGTCCTTGGGTGCACTTGCATAGTACGCACAGGGATAATCGTCGGTTAGTGCCTCATTTCCATTGAAAGCGTCTAACGGGCCTCTGCGAGTTGGCTTCGGCCCCTCATATGCCTTCTAAAGGTCCGGGACCCTGGGGTCCCGAGAAATATCAAAAAAAAAAATAATTCAAATAAATCACTTACTAACACTAGCTATAAGGTATTACTAACACATCATGGATCTCTGTTGTCCTAATAAAGAAGCTTTGATTGATTGATTGATAAACTCCTGCCTTCTTCCCATAGGCAGAAACTACAGAACGCGACCTGCTACGATCCTTACATACCCCTTTTGCATCGTTTACGTTCATACATCTGAAGCCCAATTCCCGTAATTAAAAACGTTCAAAATCTACTCACAATCTCATCTCAGCGACAATCAAACGTCTAAAAATTTGCCAAAAATGTAGGGAAATTATAGGTATTTTTGACATATTGAGACTGAGATCAGACTGTGAACGTTCTTAAAATTACGGGAATTGCCCCTTTGGTCATATACGCACGCCGGTTACGAGTAGGCACTACGCACCTGACTTTCTGAAGAACATCACCAATAAGGTCACGGGCGTCCCCTCCCGGCGTTTCCACTCACATCTGCCGTGTACCTTTTGTTAGTCGACTTTCATTCATCCTCTCAACATGACTAAACCATCTAAGCATACTCTTTTAAATGTTTGTCACTACATCTTCTTTTAAACCGTACCGTTGCCTTATCACATCATTCCGCAGTCTATCATTCATAGTCACACCACATAACCAATAAAAAAATTATTGCCAAAATCGGAGATTATGCGTGAACTGATAAAACATTAAAAAAATATATACGCGTCGACTTGAGAACGCCCTGTTTTGTCGGTTAAAAAGTTTATCAGACATAGACTACCTCGTTGGTTTAAGTAGTTGCAAGCGCTTCAGCTGAGCACGAGGTTCTGAGTTCGATTCCCTGGTCGAGCAAAGTGTTATTGGGTATTTCCATCTGGAATTTCTCAGTAGCTGCTCGGAATCTGGATTTGTGCACGGTTAATATCAGTAGACTCGCCTCCTATTACATGGGACTTAAACATAACTGCGAAACGTGTTTGTACTGTATACTACTTTTCAACCTTTTTGCTAAGGTTGAAAAGTGGTTCACCGCAAATGTCCGCAATGGTACAGTCACGAGCATATGTGTTATATATTATTATGGACAGCTCGGCAATAATATCTGATTTCATGATTCATCCGTTAATATATGACGGCAAATATACATATGTGGCAGCACAAATATGTGATAACGAAGAAACACCAAACCTATCAAAATCAAAATATTTAATTTGACATAAGCCTACATGGGCACTTATGAAACATCAGAAGCTAGGTGCACGGTTCACCGTAGGCGCGGGCTTGCGGACGGCGAGTAATGGGTAGCGCGCCGTCCGGTAAGGACCAGGCCCGAGTCGACGGCGCGTCGTGTTCCACGCGCGCCTCAAAGAGATGTCAGCACTATTGACGGGGTCCGCTAGGGCCGATGCCAGCTAGGGTTGCGGGATGTTCGAAAGAGTTACCGTGGCCCCGGCACAGGCAACAGAAGGAACACGGGTGGGTTTTAGTCAGTAAAAGTCTGACACCCGCTCCGCTCCGCTCCGCCCAGAGCGGGAGAAGTCATTTGATGATTTCCCATCCACAAAAAAAAAAAAAAGGTGCACGGTTCCAATTGGTCGTTTGCTATGGAGAAGAACCAGCAAGACACTTCACGGTTACTCTTTTAAAAATAATTGGCATTTACAATGTTTTCAAATTACAGTGTTTATAAGTATGGGAGGCCAGTGTAGGCCTGTCATCTTGTTGACAGGCCTACACTGGCCTCCCATTTTGCAAATAGTCTACAACAAATCTACAGTCTATTAAGCCTACAAAATTCTCACTCACATTCACAAAATATAAAAGATAAATAAAATAAATTGACATATTTAAAAAAAAATGACATGATTGCCAGTACAACTGCAACAAATCTGAATTAATATCCTGTTCACAAAAGCCACTAATAAATAGTTGAAATTAGAATTGTAGGTATATTATAATGTAAAATAATGAAAAGATTATGTCAAGGAAGTATGTAAAAAAAAAACATCGTAATTTGGGAGCAGTTTATAGACATTTACATAGTTAAGTCGTTAATGAGGTACTAGGGAAGCCACATGTGCAGAAGGAATTAGCGCCAAACTTCCTTGTCTTCAACGTAGTGTTTAATCTTATAATATGCTTTTTAATAAGGACACGTTTGATGTGGGTTTTGAACTTTCCATCGCTAAGTTCTATAACCGAATTTAACAACTTGTTATAAAAGCGGATACTATTTATAGGAAATGACTTGTTTGTTTTAGTTAATCTAAATTTGGGTATCACAATTTCATGTTTACCTACTATCTGGCGAGACAAGCAACGCCAAAATATAGGATGCTGTATCGGCTTCAAAAATATGTTGTCAATGCAATATTAACGGACATCACATAAATATCTGCCCACTCAGTTGAACTCAGAAAAATGTGATATTTCGTTGTGATCGAAAACATCTGACATCATTTTGGCAGTATTAAACCTAACATTTTGGTGTTCCTTCGATGTCACATATTTATGCTTGTGACTGTATGCCAAACAGGCGTGATGTTATGTTAATACCGAATCGAATAAATGCAGATGTTTGTCAAATAACCTGCGATTTTTATAGTAATGAGCCAAAGGAATGTCAACTTTATCATACTGTCATAACGTTCAATATTAAATTAAATAGCTAAGTTGCATTGTTACCTTAGCTCCAAGTTTCTTAAGTAGACCCGTGAAAGCCTTCTCCTCTCTTCCAATCCAGGGTCTGCCCTCATCTTGTACTTGATAAGGACTTACGTGGACGAACACGTTCACATCTGGAATTATTGACCATTATTGATTAGCTATGGTACGGATGAGGGTTTTCATGACCATTCACGCCACCACTTGGCGCCACTGACAAGACGTCTTCCATTTCGACAGTGAATATAAAATATATGATGACGTTCATCATTCGTTTCATTCATACATTCGTTCATCATTCAGTCACGAATAAAGAAAATATAGGCGCCTTGACACTTGACAGATACCCGGACCTGCATAGCTATTCACAACTGATCGATACGCTTCCGTGCCGAATCGAACATCAATCAATGTTATGTTCAAAAGAGTCCTCTAAAGCTGTTCACATATCCAAACCCCGAAAATTTTGTCAGTTTTATCCAAAATTAAATATTCGACCATTCTTCTTACAGTTATTTGCTGTCGAAGGCAAGGCAAATTAGTGATTGAAAATGTGTCATTTTCGATTCGACAACCTGTCGTGTGGTTGTGAACAGCTATGCTGACGTCTCAGTGCTGCTACCTAGTGAACGTTATTTTACCTCTGATATTGTATCGTAGTGATATTGATTCTCATTGTTATGAGGTTGCTGTAGAGGTATAACTGAGTGCACTACCGATTAGTCAACTTAAACGTCAATAATTTTGCACGATTATCCCTACCAGTGGTGAGTCAGTCTTGCCTGAAGTAATTGGGGAGAAACACTAGGTATTTTTGATAAAGTCTAGAGAACTTGGGTAGCCTACATGGCTGTGCAGAGATATTGTTGTGATCGCTTGATCACAGCGTGGTGCCGACATCTCGCGTCACCAACGTAGCTAACCAGCGTTTCTATCTTCTGCACTGGAATGGAACGCCAATGCCCGCATTCACTAACACTAGGCGACACCTAAATAAATGCCTAAATAAAAGCGCACTGTTGTATTTTCAACGCTCGGCTCAGAACAAAAAATTGAAAATCCAACAAAGCTTTTCATTTGCATTTCATTCAAACTCAAAGCATTTATTTCACCAATTACAGGCACTTTTGAATAGGCTAGTTGACAGTTTTTAGGAAACCCATTAAAAATGTTCATTGTGATCTATTTTCATGATGAAAAAAATATTAATTAATCTAAAAGCACTTACAAGACTAAGTTGACGTTGATACTTTTAGCTTACAACCATTCTACATACTAAAATTCATAAGGTATTTTTCTTACTGTCAACTAGCCTCAACCGGCGGTCTGACAGACCGACTCAAGGAATCGGTCAGTCAGAAAGATATAGCTAGTTGTCCATTCCATTCCAAAGCGTGTAGGTTCCTATTGAGAAAAACGGGCAAGAAACTCCATATCCATTGACATTGTAAATGGCTGACTGCTAAGTTAGGTAAAGTGATGAACTAACTGAGCCTCGTGAGCGTTTCTAAGAGACTGCGCGACGTGATCCAGGTGTTCTTGCCGCCCGCGTGCCCGCCGTCCAGCCAGTACATGTCCACTATGCGAGACATGAACCTACAACATAGAACATGAGGTTAATATCATAAACGGAAGAGTTTAATTGAAATCCCGGAATAATACTGCCGCGCTAATTAAAAACGCAATAAGGAAGGATTTTTGGAAAATTGGAACTTAATTTTCCAAAAAGACTTACTGGCGGCCTTATATATTGTAATGATAACAGTATACTTAAGGTGATAAATTGTGCACAAATAAATAAATTATCCAAAAATCCTTCCTTACTGCGTTTCTAATTAGCGCGGCAGAATAATCCTACTATATCGAGGCCTAAAACAAAAACCCGACCAGTTTGGTTTGGTTTGCAGAAGCCTTTTTTTTCAACTACAAAGGACGTTTTTCCATATAAGCTCGTGTTTTACTAGTCGGCATGTCGTCATTTGAATGTAATATGGGCAGAACGACGATTCATCAACATCATCAGCCTACTGGAGTCCTCTAAGACGTACTCAAATGTCTGTCACGCACGCCTCTCATTCGGCTGCTTCCTTGCAACTCTCCAAGACGATCATCTCTTAGCTGTCATGGCTTTTTTTCTGAATTCATTACTATTGACGCTTTTAACGTGCACGTTTTTCTACATCGTTCTCAGTTTCTCACACATATCATTTCAACCTGAATGATGTAACCAATATTTTGATTTAAAAGAGTGTCCGTGGAGTTTCTTGCTCATTCTTCTCCTTAGGTACCAACTACACTTTGGAATGGGCAACTAGCTTAATGCTTCTGACTGACCGACTCGTTGACAATTCAAAAGTGCCTGTAATTGTTTTAATTGGAATAAATGCTTTGAGTTTGATCATCGCTGCACCTAGCCTGAGGGCATCTACATTACGTTTGCCGAAACACTGCACTATGTTTATTAGGATCTTAGGTTTTATTCTATCCCTTACCTCATCATATGCGCGTCCCCAGGAGTCAAGGTCTTGACGTAATGGAACTCGTAGATCAGCTGGTTGAGGACCACGCAGCCCTTACTGAAGCCCACCAGGGTCAGTTGTGACTCGTCCAGCGCGAACTTGTCCCGCCACCAGAGTGGGTCCACCTCACTGCAAGTGATGGGACAGTTTGATAAAATAACGGGTGTATGGAGTATTTTGTTAAGGTGGAACTTGAAAGATATCAGCTTTTGTTTCTAACAAATCCATACTAATATTAAAAATGCGTGTAGGGCATAGGATACTTTTTATACCGGTAGTACGTTCCCGAGGGATAATTCCCGACCTCCATGCGGACGAAACAGTGGGCAAAATCTAGAGCTTCAATAATTCAGAAGATATCACAGCTTATTCGGAAAAATGCTTTAAAAGCAAAACAAACTAGAAAGACGCTAAAAAAATAGATTTAAAATTCATACTTCAAACATGTTCGAAGAAAATACGTATGGAAGTAGAAGACACGCTGCGCCGACCCCAAATAAATTGGAATAAGAGCAGGAGGCTCGAGAGATCAAGAATGTGAACCATTCCACCCGACGGCCTTATGGAGAGCCAGCCTCATTTTACCGACTTCATTAATATAAGGTGTTTCAGAATTAACCCAACAAACTTTAAGAGGTGCTTTAGACCATCGAACTGAACAACTTTTACTATGGGAACAACTATGATTGAAATCGCGAAAAAAAAACCGCTGTTCCATACAGTTTAGAACCGCAGATATTAAACTTTAGTATGAAACAGCAGATTTTTTTTTTCGTGATTTCAATCAAAGTTGTTCCCATAGTAGAAGTTATTCAGTTCGATGGTCTAACATGGGTCGCCAAACTTTTTAGCCCAAGGGCTAGACTAACTTCTATACTAAAGCCCCCAAGGGCCTAGCTTGCTCATCATAGTAACATACTGTAGTTTTGAATTACGCGCAAATTTTCGTTTTGCGACTAGTCGACAAGTAAGATATCGACGGCGCGGGCCGGACTGTTGGTGCTCGCGGGCCGGACCTGGCCCGCAGGCCAGACCTGGCCCGTAGGCCGGACCTGGCCCGCAGGCCAGACCTGGCCCGTAGGCCGGACCTGGCCCGCAGGCCGTTGTTTGAATACCCCTAGTCTAAAGCACAAGGAGTGCTTTAGACCAGTGTCGGGTTAATTTTGAAACACCTTATATAAGTACCCTAAATTGTAAATCATGCTGAAATTGATACAGTATTCTAAATCAACTTTTCAGTCCTTTAGTACGTATTTCAGTGAATGTTTGAAACTGCCTTACGGTTTCTGTTTTTTACAAGCTTCGATTAAAAAAAAAATAAGAATGAAATGTTGAATTAAAGACAGCAGTAAAAACACAATCTTCTTTTTCGCCGTGTCGATGGTATGATAGTGAATTAAATTTTGTTAGCCCCAAAACTTAATAAAGTAGAGGTATAGGTACAGTACAACATCCATTGGAACTAAAACTTAATAAAGTAGAGGTATAGGTACAGTACAACATCCATTGGAACTAAAACTTAATAAAGTATAGGTATAGGTACAGTACAACATCCATTGGAACTAAACCTACTCACGGCTTGTGCTCTGTCAAATCGCGGTAGGGCAGGTCCGGTTCCGGCTCTTGTGAACCGCTCGCCGTCGCCTTCGTGCCGTTCGACTTGCTGGATTCGGCCGGGTGGATTGCTGAGTTCTGTAGTATATAGGTTATAGTTTTAGAGTCAATGTTGTAGGTACTGCTACGCAATTGTCAATAGGGGCAAAAAGTGATGAAACTGACAATTGAACTGAAAGTCGGTAGTTTTCATGCAACTAACTAAAATCTGCATTCGAAATTTGACAGTGGTTGTACTGCTATTCCCGGACCTATTTTGTCCGTTTTATCAGACTCTGCTTTTTGGGTCAGGTACGAAAAAGGTTGCATCTAACAGCTCCTAAAATTCATGGTATTTGAGTACTTTTAAGCACCAGCATATTATTATATTCTGAAAATTAATCCATGGACAAAATAACAAGCTCAAAAGTAAGGAAGATTTAAGTAACATTTTCATTCCTCCATTCAAATATTTTTTGAAGTGAAAACTTCTATAGGCGCGTTGAGTGATTTTTGGAGATATACCCCTAAGGCTATGGACGTGAAGTAAGCGGGCGCGGGGCGGCGGCGGCATGGGGAGCGTTGCGTTTCAATGCATAGATTTACAGGGAACTGGCCTCGAAGGCAGCGGCGCGGGGAGGGGCGTACGAGTGATGCGCACCAGTCTAGCGGTGCCCGCGCGTCTGCATTGGCGTAGTGTTGTGCATTTTATTTTTTGCTTTTTAACGGCCGACGTTTCAAAATGCCCGCCGACGTGGTGGATCAAATTATTTCAATGATTTTTTATAGGACACCGATATGGAACAGTTAAGATGTAAATCATAAAAATAGGAGGGTACTTAATTAACCAGTTATGGGAAGAAATAAAAAACGAACTGAATATTGTAGGTAAGTAGGTTTTATTGTGTCAATAAAGTAATAAATCTACTATAAATCTAACGTTACGAATAAATTCGTATCAGAAAGATGTTGTCGTCGCTGTTTAGACATTTCGTTCGCGGACAAAGATAATAATTTCTGATAACACAACACTACGCCGCTCTAGCGCCGCGCGATCTGCCCGCTGGCTTCGGGACCGGGTCTGCGTTGCTACCGCTCCTCGCGCCGCCACCGCTCTCGCCCCGCAATCGCTGACTTCGAGACCGAGGCCTAACATCTTATATGTACATACATAGGTTCGCGTCACCGACATGCTAATGTAAACAGTATACAACATGTCCCGGAATTTACGCACAACCTCTTAAGGGGTCATTGTACTCATTATTATGAACAATTTTTACTGTGGGTCCAAACCTGAAATCGCGCAACAAATTTCAGTTGTTCCCTACATTTTGACAAGTTATGCGAACATAAATGTAGGAAACAGCTGTTTTTTTTTTTGGGTAGTAATAAAAGCTCCGATAAAAAAAGAAGAATTGTCCTTGCTCAAAATATTAAATCTACTGCCTAAAATACTAACTTTCCGACTACTTTTGTCCGAATAAAAATGACGAAACGACCGAATGAGATACTGAAATCTTCAAAAAATAAACATGACTGTTTATTGCTATAATACTTTTCTACCAGCATAAATTACGTTCTACTGAAAACTATGCTTTGTAATTTTTATCGTTACTTGCCTACTATTAATTCATAAATTACCTTTCATATTTCATAGACTGTGGTGCTATTTTAACTGTAACATTATACTGAAAATATTATTCTGAGTGGTTATACAGAAACTTATAAACTCTGTTGTCGGTAACTTAGTAATTTTGTCGGAGGTTCAGTATTCTATTCGGAAGTTTAGTTTTGTTATTCGAAGATCCATTTTTTTTTTAGGAGAAAATGTATTTGAACATGCTCTTGTTTGTTGTTAAATTGGATATTTTTTTCGTTTATGTTTTGGGTTTTTTGTCGGTAATTCATTATAACGCTGGTTAATTAGAATAATAGTCGGCCACAGATCGCTGGAGATTAATTTGTTTTTCGGAACCATTATTATTTCCCTTTTTTTTGTAATGGTTTTCTTAAGAATTGTACATCGCATAACACCGCTACTTTCTATCTGACTTTTCATCAAACAAAAGGCATATCATTCAAATTCAAAAGTAATTCTAAACCTGTCTGAACGATTGAATGTACAGCCCGCGCCAAACTTTGTGACCGCCCCGAAACTAGGCTCATTGCATTGCGCAGAACACAAAATCAGGGTATTAGTGGGACGCACAAGAGCTTGGGGGCAGGGCCACACCCCGCGCGCCCGCACCGCTCACCCGCGACGCGCGCTAGCACCCACGCCTTAGTGTGAGTGCTACGTCCGTACACGAATCACGCACTTGTTGAGCTCCGAGAGTACTGTCGCGTTCAGAATTCGTTCGATCGTTTCGTTAATTTGTTGTTATAGTTTTTAGTTATTGTTACTTGTTGTTATTGTTACTCGTTGTTATTTGTTTATAAACATGCCTACTGGACGTTGTAATGTTATACGACGTAAAATGGTCTACGATGTTTATAAATTTATGAAGAAAGAAGCTGAAGAAGGCCTTAAATACGATTTGAAGGCAGTAGGTACATAAACGGACTGCAGCCGCTACAGGAGTATCAGAAAGAACTGTACGACGTATTATATCGGTTGCTAATGAACCAAGTTCCGATTTATTAGCAGTTTTTCGTACACCCGGAAAGAAGAGGCAAGGGGTAAAAAAAGTTAACCGGAATCGACAATTTTGACCAAGGTGTCATCAAAAGATGTATCCACAATTTTCATGTAACACAGAAAGTTTACAACAACTTTAAACAAAATTAAAAGAAGATATAAATTTTGAAGGATCCGCAACGAGTTTGAGGAGAATTATAAATGAAATAGGATTTAAATGGAAAAAAAACTGAAGACAATCGCAAATTATTAATTGAAAATACAAATATTCGCTGTAAGCGAATTGAATATTTGCGTGCAATAACGAAATATCGCGCAGAAGGAAGACCGATAGTTTACACTGACGAATCGTATGTCGATTCATCGCATACCACTTCGAAGGCATGGAGTGATAGTAGCACTAAAGGTTTAAAAAAAAAGATATCAAAAGGTCAACGTGTCGTCATTGTACATGCTGGATCCAAATCAGGATTTGTACCCAACGGCCTTTTAATGTTTAAGGGAGGTACGAAAACCGGAGATTACCATGATAATATGAATTATAATAATTATGAAAAATGGATACGCACACAACTTTTGCCGAATCTCCCACCGAGATCGGTTATGGTGATAGATAATGCACCCTATCATAACAAATTAGAGGATGCAGCGCCGACGTCAAATAGCAAAAAGGCAGAAATGGTGGCATGGCTTACGGCAAAAAATATCCCTTGCAGTTCTGACATGCTGAAACCAGAACTGTATAAATTAATTTCTATACACAAAGAAAAATTTAAAAAATTTAATATTGATAAAATTTTAGAAGAACACAATCACACAATATTACGGCTTCCACCTTACCATCCCGACTTGAACCCCATAGAAATGGCTTGGGCATCCATAAAAGGTTACGTGGCGAAAAAAAATGTCACAAATAATATAACTGATATTATGAAACTAGTGGAAGAAAAAGTAAATAGCATGGGTGAACAGGAGTGGACTGCACTATGCGACAAAGTTATAAATATTGAAGAAGAATATAAGAAAAGTGATGTCATCATAGATGACCTAACTGAAAAAATAATAATTCACGTGAGCGATAATGAATCAGATGAAGATGATTCGGATATTTTTTGTGAAGAGAGTGATTCGGATGCGGAACCATCCACTAGTAAGAAAGATGTTTTTATGGAAGGTGTGGCCCCATTGTGAATATACACTTCTGGACACATCTATTGGCCCACCTTGTATTTTCAGTTTCGTTTGGTCCTAGCTAAAATTTTATATTAGGTCGAGCAAAAAGTTTTTATGCAGTTTTGAACCTGGCACATTCACAATTTCATTCAATAGTCTTTTTTTGAATTTCGAACACAGAATTTAAAGAAACAAAAGACAATTTGGAGCCTGTTTGTTGATATCAAACAATCGAATACTAAGAAAACTTGGTTTTATTGGTTTACTTGGATTTAATTCTTGAAAAAGTGATTGATATCTTTGGTTTTGCAACAAACATTACTTATTCTTAACATTAAGGTGAGGTTCTATCAATAATCTATGGATACTTCACCTGAAGTCGCCGCCCAAGCTGTGGCACTTATTCAGGCCGGACACAGCCAAAGAAACGTGAGTGCTCAACTTAATTTAAGTCGATCTGCGGTCCGAAATGTTTATCGGAGGTACCTAGAGACTGGCGGCTTTGTTCGTCGCCAAGGAAGGCCACGATCTCGGGTCACAACTGAAAGGCAGGATCGATTCATCGTGACGACCAGCTTGAGAAATCGTCACCTTACCTCCATTGAGATACAAAACCAACTTCGCGACTTCCACGGAGTATCTGTGAGCGCTCGAACTGTTCGGAGAAGGTTAAAAGAACGCGATATGGTACCACACAAGCCAGCTAATGGGCCCAAACTAACGCGAGCCCACCGAACAGCGCGCCTTCATTTCGCACGAAGTCATTTAAATTGGACACAGCAAGATTGGAGCCGTGTACTCTTTTCTGATGAGTCTAAAATTGTGTTACATGGCAATGATGGAAGGAAGAAGGTCTACCGACGTAAGGGAGAGCGTTTCGCACAATGCTGCTTTGAAGAGAGGGCTGCTTATGGCGGTGGCTCATGGACTGTCTGGGGCGGTATATCCGCGAGCGGCAAAACTCAACTTGAGGTTGTTACAGGACCACGGCTGCCAACATTAAATGCTGAAAGGTACATTCGTGAGTGCTTAGAACCTCACGTGATACCATACGCGGACTATGTGGGCCCAAATTTCCTTTTTATGCATGATAATGCAAGAGCCCATGCGGCCGGCATCGTCAGGGAATATCTTCGGGATGTGAACATCACAGTTATGGACTAGCCAGCCAGAAGCCCAGACATGAACCCCATTGAGCACATGTGGGACGAGCTAAAAAGACGTGTTAGGGCTCGTCAGCCAGTTGCCCAGACGATGCAGGAGTTGAAAACTGCCATAGAAGAGGAATGGGAGATGATCCCTCAAAATTTCTTAGAGCGGTTGATAAACTCTATGCCAAATCGTATGAGAGCTGTGGTAGATGCCCATGGAGGCAACACGCGTTATTAAATTAAACCTTTATTTGATAAAACATGTTTTTTATTCAAAAATCAATTGCCTTTAACAAGGCGCATATCCGACTTGTTAGGCGTAGCTCCATGTCGTATGGTATTCTGAATTCAAATTTAAAACAATACGATCGAAAAAGATGGTAAAATGTATCAGGTTTAAAACTGCATCAACAGTTTTTGTTCAATCTAGCAATCATATTTCGGTAGGGGCCATCGAAACCTAAACTCTAAGGTGGGCCAATAGATGTGTCCAGAAGTGTAGTTTTTATTTATATTAATGTTTTTTATTTACATTTATCCTATTATTACCTAACCTATATGTTTTACAAATAACACATACATTATATATTAAATTAAATAAAATAACCTATGAAATAAACACGAACTTTATAATCACCAAATAAAAATAAATTGACATAATAAAATAAGTATTAAAAATGTTAGAAAACGAAAATTGTTTGGTTGATTACGTATTGTCCACTCGACTGTACCATGCGCAAGTTCGGACTCGCGACTATATTCAAGGCGGTCACAAAGTTTGGCGAGGGCTGTAACCATAGGTAATTGCTCAACAGCCTGTACGACATAAGGTCGCCTTCGGCATTAAACCTTTACAGTACCTACTTAACATTAATCCTCAACTTTACCATATATTTATTTCAAAATTAATGCTGCAGTATTTTCGATATAACGGAGGATCATGCTAAACAATCTGACTCTGTCAGCAGTCCCTGACGACTGTCTATGTTTTTCTCTATTTTCTACCGACGTTTCTCTTTCTTATCATTTAGTCGTATCGTAGTCTCCTTAAAACGTTATCAATGCACATATTTTTAAATTAAATTCTAAAGCATTACAATCAATACGACTTTTCGATACCCCGATCACCCAGAAGTAAACACACTACATTATTAGATTAATAAATAAATCTTTTCATAAAAAGAACTCTCCATGGAACTCAAACACCGTAGTCCGTAGCTATCGATAATCACAAAATACTTCACGCTAATGCGATTAGCGATAACGACTCGATTTAATCGCTGGCTATTGTGAACTGATGTTTAAGCTAAGCGTGGTTTCCATGGAACATAATCATTTATTTATATCAAACGATGTAAATATCGAAAGACCATCTGATAAAATCAAATGATTATAGTCTACCTTTTTGTACACCTGCGACGCAAAGTTCAGAACTTGTGTCCTTTGGTTTGCATTTTTGGGTAGGTCATTGCTGTTTTGAAAAAGGTTTTTGAGTAAAAAGCGGGTAAGCCACACACACTCCCGGTATTTGAAAAAGATAGTACAAACTGATATTATCAACATTTTGTTTAAACCTACGTTAAGACCTTCGATTACTATATTTATATCTGTTAATTTATATGAGTACACACACTGTGACATAATAAAGAGAATTCTATCCGAGAAAAGGACCAAAAGCGATTCCTTCACCATCCTCTCGCGCGTCGCCGTAACACCATTGGATAATAAGATTTAATGACACGAAACGTCGGCGTTACACCTTTGGTTAAACAACTTTAAAAAAAACTCACATGCAAATCTTCAATATCGATGTCTTCAGGCAAAGTGACTGGCGAGAAAGCCTCTATAAGTTCTGATGTTGAGAAACTTTTTATCCTGTTGCTAACTCCTTGTAGAAGCCTGCAATAAGAACAGGAGATAATTAAGTAGTGCTACCTTTTATACTTTTGGTAAAAAATAAATAATTATTATGTATGCTATTTCTTGGCAAAGAATCCGTAGTCACTGATGAAGCAAGGGTATGGATGCCGGTGTACACGCACATGAGTCATTCAGCGTTGACTCGGGGTAAGCTAAGGGATGTCTCTAGTATTGCAGATAAGCGGCGATGACCACTTAAAACTGCAGGTGGGCTGCGGGCTTCCTTGTCATCCAATAACATAAGATAAATTTAATTAAGTATCTACAGGATGTAACAGAAAGGTGAGGTCAAATTTTAGGGTGTTGTACAGACCATCAAACTGAACTGCTTTTTCCATGGGACCAAAATCGTAATCGAGAAAAAAAATAACATTTTGACCACTCCTTTCTGATACACCCTGTATAACGTACGTCCTCACACAGCCAAACAACCTACAATTTTGGACAGAACTGTGACTCGGTACTTTTAAAGAAAGATACAGGAAAGGATCTAGGAAGTAGAACCTCCAATACATATTATTTATTTTTAGCCTGCGCTGTTCCACTGCAGGGCAAAGGCCTCCCTTTCTCCTACCCACTCCCCTTTGTCTTGAGCTAGTGTGGACCAATCCTGTCTGTAGGCGTCAAGCTCGTCTCGCCATCTTCTGGGTCTGCCTCGATGTCGACGAACGTTTTTTGAGACCCACATGGTAGTAGATTGGGCCCATTTGACTCGTTCGACATGCGGCAAATGTGTCCGGCCCAGTCCCACTTAAGCTTGGCTACTTTTTGGGTGACGTCAGCGATTTGTGTTTTGGAGCGCAGCACTGTGTTCCTAACACGGTCCGTTAATCTGACTCCAAGAATGCTGCGCTCCATTGCTCGCTGGCCAACCTCAAACTTGAACCTCTGCTGAGCCGTCAAAGACCAGGTTTGGGCACAATATGTGGAATAGGAAGCGTGCACATGTCCGTTTGCGTTTATGGCAAATTGGTAGGTCTCCTTTCATGAGGTTTCTCATCGACCAATAGCACTTCCAGGCGTTTTCGGTGCGTCTAGCAACTTCTTTTTCTTGTCTCGCCTGGAACGAGACGATTTGGCCGAGGTAGATGTATTCTGGAACATATGCAGCCTCCACACCTCTACGTACAGTTTACTTTGGACGCTGTTTGTCATGAGTTTGGTCTTTGACATGTTTATTCGAAGTCTAATCTCGAGGCTCGCCTTATTTAGGTCATTTAGCATTTCGCTTAAATCAGCTGCCGAAGATGAAAATAGCACCATATCGTCGGCGGAACGAGGTTGGTCAACCTTTTTTCACCGACAACTATGCCTTTATCTACCCAGGTGTCAGATAAGCTTTTAAAAACCTCTTCAAGGGTAGCAGTGAACAGCTTAGGGGAGAGCGGGTCTCCTTGCTTGACACCTCTTTCAATAGGCAAGGATGGTCCTATGGTGTTTATTTTTAAAGCGGTTGTACTATTGCCGTACATGGTTTTCAAAAGATTTACACATGTGGTTTCTATATTTTGATTAAATGCCTTAAATAATCGTTTAATCTTTCGTTAATCGTGAATGCTGTCTAACGCTTTGGCGAAGTCAAAGAATGCTAGATACAGAGGGATCGAGAATTCTGTGCACTTCTCTATTATTTGGTTGAAAGATTGTATAAAGGTGGTCAGTAGCTCGTCAGAATCCTGCTTGTTCAGGTGGCTGTTGGGAGTCAAGTTGACTTGATATACGGTTTTCAATTACTTTTATAAACGTTTTATACAAATGAGACAATGGGGCGATAGTTACCTATTTCAGATTTAGCAACTTTTTTGTGTAGCAGTATTATTGTGGATTGGCAAAATTGAGAAGCAAATGAACCATGGCAGTGTGTAGTATTGAGTTGAATAAATTTGTGATGTGCGGAAGTAATACTTTGTGAAGGCTTTCCGATTTTAAGAGCTTCCATGGACATATATATTATCTTCTCCAGGGCTTCTACAATATGTTAGGGTACCTAAAAAAGGACATGAGTAAAAATGTTCCTACCTTTCTAAGTGAAGCAGCGCCCCGTGCGTCGGCGTATGTTCGGGCACGCCCGCGTTGTTGCTCGGCACGAAGTTGTCATAGCAGCTGAAACTCTTGTACTCTATCCTGGAACCACCGATGTACCTACTTCTATAATATAGAACATAATAGAACAATCTTCTTCCCTTCAGAGCAGTGGTTGCCCGGTGGTATCGGCCCCGACTTACAAGTTGTAGGTCGTGGGTTAGAACCCAAGCAGGCGCTTTACTTTGTGTATATAATTTCATCACCACTGCTCTGAAAATGGCGAAGGAAAACATCGTGAGGAAATCGGCATGTCCTAGAACCAAACAAACCCGCACTGGGCCCGCGTGGTAGATTACAGCCCACTCCCTCTCGAATAGAGGAGGCCTGTGTCCCAGCAGTGGGGACATTAAAGGCATTATAACCTGGGTTAAATAAATTTAATTTCTTTCTTTCTTTTGATTTATGCATATGCTTCTTCTCTTCGGCCTCTTTGCTATCTTTATATGACTACTAAGACACATAATAATACCAGCCTATTAGAGTGGCCCACTGCAGGGCAAATGCCTCTTCTCATACAGAGAAGGCATGAGCATTGAACTAAGAAACACAACCAATAATAAATTATAACGAGATTCCTCAGATTTTAGAGAGAGATAGCTGGATACATCGGTCTCGCTTCATCTCAAATGAGAGACACACAGGTCAGAGACAGTGAAAAGTTTGCTGAAAATCATTTTAATCTCAGAATTTTGATTGTCAGCTTTATTCCGATAGTGGAGTAGCTTACAGCCAGAATATTAATTAAAACCATAGGTACAGGTTTTAAGATTAACCCGTAATTATTGCACTGTCCGCTTCGTTGGTTTAGTGGTCGCAAGTGCTACGCCTAAGCATGAGGTCCTGGGTTCGCCCAGGATCTCATGCTTAGGCGTAGCACTTCTAAATCCAATAACACTTTGCACGACTATTGCTATTGAATTTTTTTCATTATAGGAGGTATTTCTCAGTAGCAGCCTGAAGTCTGGATTTGTGCCCGGTTGATGGCAAGAGGCTCGCCCCTATTGCATGGGACTTAAACATAACTGGCGAAATGTGGGTAATTAGGTAAGGTGTACTGGGGTAATTCCGACGGGAATTTTTACGAGATGTCTAGAGGTCTACATTTCGGTTAGTTATGTAAAGTAGTTTCATATTTACTGCCATTAATAAGCGACTTCGGTTAACTTAATGAAAAGATTTAACCAATGGATATATTAGATTCATAAATATGTAGTTGGATTCACTAGATAGAGCATTTTGAATTTTTGAATTATAATTTTTTGGTTTACGGGAAATTACGAACTATCTTGGGGTTATTCCGAAATTATTTAAACGTCGACTTTATTGTACTTTGACCAAAGGTTTACATTTCTTTTTCAATCGTATTTACCCCTTACACAAAATATCATGAGTTTTAGTAATAGTATCGCCAATATCATTTCTGCTTAACTTGGGATCAGATGGCCGTGTGTGAGTTGTCCCAAGATATTTATTTATTTCTTATAGTTTTGTATTTCGGAATTACCCCAAGAAGAGAATTTTATGGATTTTCGGAATATACCCTTTTTTGGAATTACCCCAGTGCACCTTATAGATACACCTCTACCTAACCCTTCGGGGATTACAGGCGTGATGTTATGTTATTGCACTGTTGGAGTTCTGAAGGAGTCGCTATGGCACATTAAAGTTGTTTAATACAATACACCTTACCTAGACGGTCTCACAACCAGTATATGTTTTGTGGGGAAGTTGTTCCCCAGCATCCGCACCATATTCTCTAAGTTCCATTTCATGTAGTTCCGGTTGTCTCGGTGCGTTTGCATCACTTCTGGGTAGTCCTGGACAGAGCGCAAAAAGGTTAAATAGCATAAAAGAGAATTTGCAAGGGCAAAGCTTTCAGAAAGAGAAGTGTTGCTAGGGAATTTTTGGGCCATTTCTTCTTTCCAGCTCAAACACTAGTAGGTATTTGGTGAATGGATGGACATGGTAAGGATGATGTGATAGTCTTGATTTCCCAACTGTGTCAAAGAGCTACACACATTCATAGAGCCATTTTTTAGATGTAGTAGGAAAGGACTGTCATTATATTGACTTCACCTCTTGTTGTCTATTTTAGACAGGGACGTGTTACTTGAAGTTTGTTGTGTGTAGTGGTAATGCTACAGAGGATAGACGAGCTGACCTAGTCTTGCTGTTTCAGACATAAGGTTAGGAACAAAAACTGATAAATTTGATGTTTGTTCTAGAAAAATGAGAATTTTTTCTTGTATCCCTCCCTCGCCCTTCGCGTTTATCATTTAGCAGTAGGTACATACACACCTGCACGTCCCCGCCGAAGAACACCAGCGTGTGTTGTGAGACGGGTGGTGCACGCGCAGCCGGCTGGAACAGCGCGTCGTTGGCGCGACCCTCGTGGCCGGTCACGCGCCGCAGACGCACCGGCAGCATGATGCGGCTTCTTACACTAATTGTTGCTGCTACACTGTTGATATTTATTGGTATTAGGATAATATTAAATCAAGTCAATATTCGTATTAAGTGTGAGTAAAATAATATTATTTTTTTTTGGGTGGGAAATCATCAAATGACTTCTCCCGCTGTGGGCGGAGCGGGAGGGCGTGTCAGACTTTTACCGAGTAAAACCCTCCCGTGATCCTTCAGTTGCCTGTGCCGGGACCACGGTAACTCTTTCGGACATCCCGCAACCCTAGCTGGCATCGACCCTAGCGGACCCCGTCAATAGTGCTGACATCTCTTTCGAGGCGCGCGTGGATCACAATGCATTGACATGCCTGAGTGTGGGGTAGTCCTAGTGCCCATGAAAAAAATATTCTGCACGAAAATATGCTATGTATTAATTCTGCATTATGCAGGAAATTCGTTAGCAGTTTTACTTGCATTGAAATATTACATTTCCAGGGTTCTATCTTTCCAGTCATTACAGTCTGTTCCAGATAAATTTAATATTGATAATAAAAACCACAAATTAATACTAAATGCATTTATTTTAAAACAATATAATAATAAATGCATTTATTCCACAAATTATACTAAATGCATTTATTTTAAAAATAAAATATTACATTGGATTTAAAATCTAGATTTAATAAGTAATAATACAAATAAATTAATCTCCAACTACTACAAAGTCATTTGATATTTCTGCTATTCTTCTGATGGTAATACTTGGTATCATTCATGCACACAGTGATCTTCAGAGTGATATCATCGAGACAGTTCTTCAGGTCCTCCCGCAACTCCCTGACCTTGACCCTGACATCCTCACACATGAGGTTGTAACACATGGCCACAAGACCCATCCCCAACAGAACATAAATGAAGTTTATGACCAGCTTCAAGTGAGAACCTCCAGCGGAGTCAGCAATATTGGCACCCGGCACAAAGTCACCAAAGCCAATTTTACACAAACTTATCACACAGAAGTATGTTGAGTCTAAGTAGTTCCATTTCTCCCAGGCTCCGAACATGATCGTCCCTGTTAATATATAAAATGATATCACCCACAAACAAGCTGTTGATGGCACTGTAACCTTCCGTTTAACAGGCTGAATTTCCCCATCTTCAAATAAAGTGTCATCTCTTCGGCTACATTCATGTGCAGTTATATATAACCACTTAAATGTCTGTGCTAACACTTTTCCCATATTACAGAAGTACAAAACATAGATTGGTATGCCAAAGCAGGCATAGGCTATTGTCACAATCTTGCCCCAAGCTGTCTTGGGGATAATATTTCCATATCCAATCATAGTGAACACTGAGAGAGAATACATTAGAGCTGCTGGGAATGACCATATATCCTCAGCCGCTCTGCCATTATAGCCGGTGTGAATAGCAGTTGTTATGTTGTTTTGGAACACTTTGAGAACTTCATTCACTTTGAATACCCAAGCAGTTTCATTGAATATGTTGTCAATTTTTGTGATGTTCCACAGAGCCTCCGCACAGTTTCGTCTGAGCTGCCTCACTTGCTCCAGCTGCTCGTCAGGGCTATCCTTCTCTATGTGCATGAAGCCTGCGGCGCCGAGGATCGCGTAACAAACAACAAGGGCGCCGACACCCACTTGTGTAAACATAAAAGCTATGAATTTTCTGAAACAGTCTTTTATTTTCTCTCTTGCATCGCTGCCAACTGTTGATGAAGAGTCTCGACTCCTCATGGAGCCGTGGAAACTCGCGCTAAGTGGGTGGTGTCGATCCATAATATAATACTAAAGTAAAATAAAACTGGGAGTGGAGTAAACGGAAAATATCGTCACGCCGGCGTAAACTATTTCGGGACTAGTGCTGGCATCAAGCCAATAGTTTTGTTTGACATTGATTACAAAACATTACGGTGTGAAACTCTTGGTTACGTTAGGTATGACTTAAAATGAAGCATCTTCCATGAAAAATTATTAATCATTAAAAAAACTTTGAAATGAAGTCGCACAGACGGTAATACTTACGTGAAAACATTGTTTACATTTGAGCAATTGAAAGAGTAATCTCAATATCTTAATTCTTTTACTGATAAATACTAAAAAGGAAAAAATCAATAGTAAACATTCACATTCAACTCGAAAACTTACAATCACTGTCGCGAATTATCGTTAGCATAATCGTTCACTTCTTTGATAAACACAGAATTAAATTATTGCGTATTCATAAATCACTTGACTTGTAGTAGATATTGTTAAACATACACTATCACTACAATTTAAAACGTCGCATTTATTCTTGCATTTCGAGTCTCATTAGTTCAGTAAAATTTGACAAATGAACTGTAATGATAAAACATTCGAATGTCAACACAGACCAACACAGACTAATTAGTAATGTCAAGAAGGAAAGAAGGAAGACCACCACTGGGCACAGAGTATAGTATAAAGCCTAGGTACAAATAAAGTACTCTGTGCTGTGGGGCACAACATATATAATAGTAGTCTATGGGCACAACAGTGGGCACTGATGATGAGTGACTGACCCACAGAGTACATTATAATATATGAGGACTGCACTTCATTCACCAACTTCACTTTGTCAGAAAATATCATTTTAATTTTATATGCAAATAGCATAATTCAATTACATTCTATTTTAAATAACAGTTATCTAGGTATATATAAATTCTTGTAAGATTGTAAAGTTTATAAATGTTTGTTGTATTTTATTTTTAACCGACTTAAAAAAAGAAGGAGGTTCTATTCTATGTTCTACTGTATGTATTTGTTTTACGTATGTTCACCGATTTCTCTGTCATTATTGACTGATTTTGATTTTTTTTTTGTTTGAAAAGGTATGCTCTCGAGGTGGTCCCATTGTCACCAAGTCAGAATCTGACGAGGGGATCCCCTGGAAATCGAAAGGAATCCTCAAATTTTATAGGCACACCAATGGCGATTTGGGTATTTTTTTATAGTAGCTCGTGTATTTGCTCTCGGAAAGCACCATTTGTTGAAGTGGAACTGATGAAGACCACAGATAGCCACCAGAACTACTCAATAATAAGTATTACACAGGTTGCGATTCGATTACATTAATATGGTTGCTAAGTATTGTAATTTATGCTCGTCACAATGCATATGGTGAAGTAGAGCTGTAGTGACTTCACCATTAGTCCTCAACAATTAACGACCCTGCATCGAGAAAAGCAATATTTTGTAAGAGGTGGTAAACAGTTAATATTAGGCTATTGTAACCAATGACTGTAACAATAAATTACAAACTGACCCAATAAAAAGTGAAAAATAAAAAAATAAAACATTTTACAAAAAAAAACTGAATTCCAAAAAAAAAACCAGGTGAAAAATAACTATTTTATAATTCGGTAGTCGCTCCAAAGACACTGACTTTCGAAATGGGGAAGGTCGGGCAAAGCTAATTGTAGATGGCGTGGCCATAGCTAGGTCCCTACGGGCTACAATAAACAGGACATTTCGTTCATTCATTCCATTTCGTCTTCATTCATGATTCATGACTGGTTTTATTTCACTATTTCTTTATTTTGGTGATTTCAATATTTTTAATCACAAATAGCTGACATGGAAAGTGTCAGAATTTAAATTCTGACATTTTCCATGTCAACTATTTGATTAAAAATTAGAATCATATTTCCTCTTAATCACTTTCTTCGAAATGTTTCTGACCTGTGTTTCTGACCCTCTGTTTATTTTTTTGAAAATCTCTACAAATAGCTCACACGCGCCACCATTTTCTAATTTTAGGGTCTCTCGGGAAATGGTAGACTCCAATGGGGAAGGTCGGGCTAAAGGTATATTAATCTATGGGTCGGGCAAAGCTAATTGTAGATGGCGTAATCATAGCTAGGTCCTTACGGCTTACAATAAATTTGACATTTCGTTCTTTCTCTCCATTTCTTGTTCATTCATGAGTTTGGTTTTATTTCACTATTTCTATAATTTCGGTGATTTCAATATTAAGAATTAATAATAAGAATTTAAATTCAAGTATTTGACATAGAAAGTGTCAGAATTTAAAACCTTAAATATTTCCTCTTCAAAATGTTTCTACCCTCTGTTTAATTTTTTCAAAATCTCTACTAATAGCTTCTAGCCACCATCTTTTAATTTTAGGGTCTCTCGGGAAATAGTGGACTCCAATTTCGGAGTATTTAGTAACACAACAACGCGTCATTTTCGCAAAAATAATATAAAACCACCTCACGCCTTATATTATTAGCTTGTGTTGGGAACTAGCTACGACAGTGCCATTTTGATTTTTCACTTTCTAGTTTATTTTTTAATTTTTTAAATCGGTTATTTTTCTTGTTGATTTACTGTTCAAGAACGTTTTTGAACGAATCTCTCCATTCATTGATTTTTGGCAGTCTGTTGTATTTCATTCCAGAGACAACGCTATATGTTAAACATTTTATTCATTTTTTCACTTTTCTTTGTGTAAAATGGATAAAGCTATCCTGTAGTAATGCTAAATAATATAAACTATTCATGGGAACGCGGAGAAAATCAAAAACCACACGTTTTCTTGGCGTTGTTTGTTATCCGGCGTTGCGTTTTTATTAAAGTTTATCCTTTAATTCCGCTGTTACAATATAAAATGTAGTGTGGGGCAACTGTCCGATGCTCATTTATATATTTTTTATCCAAAATTTGTGAGTATTGCATGTTATTTTCATTGGTAAGGAGATTAGTGATTCCTCACTCCTTAGTGCTATAATGGCTGAACAACCTAGAATTCGTTGATGAAGGTAGACGCTCCGGAAATAATAGTTTTGAAATAACTACGTACCTACTTATCTAGAATGCGATATCTGGTCATCGGTTTAGTACAAGCAAGATGATACCGTCACACAAAGCCCAAGGTCACAGCGATCGCTCATGCCGACATTTTTTTTCAGGCAATATTCATTACATTAAACATGTAGCCGCAAATTAAATTACAATACGATGTTTGCAATAGCAGCGTTCCCAACACCCATTTGACACCGATGTAAACGTAATAGATGGATCACACTTAGCACCTTGAGGTAGTGATGGCTTCACCGTCGCAGCCGGACGGGTTGGCTTCACCGCCGCAGCCCGACGGCGCGGGCTGGCTGGAGCAGGCGGAGACCGTGCTGGGCCGTAAGCTCACCTCCATAGACTTGGTTGGCGGCATATACTGCAGCATTTGTCAGTCAACATTTGGTAACAAGAAGGATTACGACTCTCACTACGTGGACCACGACATAGGGGACGCAGACATAGGCTACACTTGTGTCGTGTGCCGCAAACAGTTCACCGGCTACCCAAGCTTCCGCAACCATTGCTACTTGATTCACGTTGCTAGAAACAAACACAAGTGAGTATTGAGTTATTAAATGTAGCAAGCGCTGGTAACCAGATTACCATGAGTAAGTTTGCCATGACTTGCTGCAACACTATGATAATGTTTAGTGAAGACTGATTTCCCAAAAGATTAAACTGTGGTTTGTATGAGATATTCAACATGGAGCCATGCAATAAATCGTAAGTAAATAAAATAAAAATGAAAACTTGTTCAAAGTGTTTGTAAAGGAAAAAGTATTGAACTTTATGTTTAAATGATAATAGGCCACGACCACAACACCAAAGCAACTTAACCATTTTCAATTCCTAACTGAATACTGCTTTTTCACATTTTTTATGAATTTATAAAAGCAATTAGTTTTATAACTTTAATTGGGCATGTGACTTGACAAAAAACAATAATCTTGGGTATCTTGACAAAGATTCAAGTTTCATCGATTTTCTATTTTGTTATGTAGAAATTCAGCTATAAATAAATAAGCTCAGAATCTGAATCACCCAATGATTGTTACAGTATGATTCATGCTAACCACTTCAGAACTGAAAGAAAGTTCCTGTCCTCTAAACTAATCTATGATTCCTGAAATTAATGATTTATTAATTTAGTCCACTTTTTCAACAATGATCAAGCAATAACTGCGGCTGTACAAAAATCATTTTGGGTTTGGACATAAATAAATAATGTAAAATGCTGAGCGCACAAAATACATTTTAAATGTTTTTAATTGCAGAGCCCTGTGCTTGACTGTGGTTAAAAATGTGTTGCCAAGTATATAAATATATTGCAAAGTATACCATAATGTAAAGTATTGTAAATTGGATTTGTTTGTTTCAAATAAAGTTCAGCATGTTTAGTGTTTGTTATTTGCACTGCCTTTAATTTCAGGTGCATACATTGCTCCAAAACATTTTCAAAACAGTCAGTTCTGAACAGTCACATTGACACAACTCACAATTTCAAATGTGAACCTTGCCAAAAACAGTAAGTTTATGCACAATTTGTTTCTATTGTCAGATTTCTATACAAATAAAAAAATTTAAGATAAAATAATTTTATATTATCTAACTTTAATATTTGTAGATTTCCATCTAAAAAGGAACTACACACACATCAAGTTATCCACGGCAAGGACAAACCTCCGTACCCATGCCAAGAATGTGGGGAGACGATCGAGAGTATCGACATGTGCGAGTTCCACATCGACGAGCACTGCACGGCTCTGTACTCGTGCCCCATCTGCAACGACGAGACCACCAACAACAAGCTGGACGCTGCCAAACATCTCACGAAACACTTCGGCGAAGTACTTATTGACGAATATGTTTCCGATTCCAAAATTGGTGAGGACTGCTCCATAGACATACTTGGAGGAGTCCTCTGTAATTACTGCGATGAATTATTCAAAAATAGAATAGAGTTTGACACACACTTTGCAACAGAACATGGTGACCAACTGCTTGTATACTCCTGCAACATTTGTGGGAAACAGTATGACAAATATCATTTGTTTGGTGACCATTGCTACAATCATATGACCAAAGGTAGATTTGAGTGAGTATTTTGGCTGAATATTATTTTGTACAATTTCTCTTTCCAAATCAATCATGCAAGCAAGAGGCTATTTGCATTTTACACAATGATCCCTATGTCAAAGTAAATAAAAAGCATAATTAAGTGCCCATATAAAGGTCTTATTTTGATAAATCAATCCTGTGTCTCATGCGAAAATATTTTATGTGGTACAAGTTGAATAAATAGACAGTATGTGAACTGACTTCATCCAACTTTTGCGCTAGCGAATTTGAAAAGGTACCGCGTAAAAAATATCGTCGCATCTGGCCCGACAAGTCAAAAGATGTTTTATCTTAATGTGATAAAACACCTATCGGCTTGTCCTTTACATTAAAAGTGTGTGCGTGGCCGAGATCGCAACACACGCCGCCATCTTGTTTTTAGGGTTCCGTACCTGAAGGGCGCCAACCGGAACCCTATTACTAAGCCTCCGCTGTTCGTCCGCCTGTCAGCGGGCTGTCCAATGAACCGTAATAGATAGACAGTTGAAATTTTCACAGATTATGTATTTCTACTGCCGCTATAACAACAAATAGTAAACATGAAAGTTACAAATTAAAAGGACCCCCTTTCATTTTTAACTTTATTTTATTTTTACCATACCCATACAAGAAACGTGTTTTTTTTACTAAAGTAAAAAGCGTTGTGTTAAATATTGTATATACGGTGGTACGGAACCTTTCGCGTGCGAGCCTTAGGGCGTGTCAGACTTTTACTGACTAAAACCCACCCGTGTTCCTTCTGCTGCCTGTGCCGGGGCCACAGTAACTCTTTCGAACATCCCGCAACTTCGCGTGCGAGCCTAACTCGCAGTTGGCCAATTTTTTAAAAACATTTCACAAAACTATTACACAAATGTTTGCCAACAACGTCCACTGTCGAACGTCATTCGAGCGCCAAGAGATCGTTGTTGCAGTGTATGAACGTCCACAGATGCACAGACTGCGGCAAGTCGTTCCCTCGGCTGTCGCTCTTAGTGACGCACACGGAGGCCTACCACTCGTCGGTGGCGGTTGAAAAGCCGTTCTTATGCGGCGAGTGCGGGCGCGGCTTCAAGTCGCCCAACCGCTTGCGCGAGCACACGCGCGTCGTGCATGAGACCAGCACCATGCGCTGCACGGAGGACGGCTGCGATATGTTGTGAGTATTAGTAACATTACTCGCGCTAGTATTCCCTAAAGGTTTTAAATGCAAAAGTGTATTAGTACACCCACAACCACCAGTTGAGTAAGGCGAACCTATTATTGCCATAAATCAGGCACAAATCCAGACTCAGTGAAACTACTTCTTGTCACGGGTCGATGAGTAAGTATATGTATTTTGTCTGGCAAGTTGCTGAGAAACTTCAAATGGGACATCTAATAACACTCTAATACGGCCGATGAATGATGGCCGGTCTGAACTTTCGCGCGTGTTCTCTCACTTACACTCGCCTCCAGGGTTGGCATGTTTAAAACAAGTTGTTTAAAACAGTTTAAAATAAAACCTCGTTTTTATTAGGTGTATTAAAACATGTTTTAAACAACTTGTTGTAAACATGCCAACCCTGATTGGTAAAGTCCCCTGGGGAATCCCCAGAACTTCCGTAATTCGTGAACGTGATTATTTAATATATGTTTTGGGTATTCCCCTTATTTTAAGAGAAAGGTGATTTCCCTACTAAAAATGAACGTCGGAACATACAGAATGTATTGAATTAAGATCAATTTTTGTCATGCAGTTTTTAAAATAGTATAAAAGTGAATTATATCAGGCTTAATCAATTAAAAATGGATGATAACTAACTTAGGAAAAAAAAAAAACAAAAAAACACCTGTTTAAAACATTTTTAACTGTTTGTTTTATAAAATGTAAAAAAAAAACCGTTTTTTTTCCAACCCTGCTCGCCTCACGTCACCATTTGGTTCCAAAAGTTCGGACCGGCCATGATTCATCGGCCATATTGTAACTTGGGGGTTAAACGCAGCAAAACACTACTACTACACGACTAGAAAAAGCACGACTACTGTTAGAGATTATGGAAGAACATATGCTTCACCGACCCCAAATAAACCGGCGGCTCTAATTATGTCGCGAATACTTAGCGCCACCCATGCGTAACTCATTTGACAGTGAGCCTTCCTTTCGCCAGATTCGAGTCCCTGAAGGAGCTGCTCCTGCACCAGCGCTCGCACCGCTCGTGCCGCGACAACTGGTGCCGCCAGTGCGGGCTGCAGTTCGTGTCGCTGGCGTCATGCGAGCGCCACCTCGACGTGCACCGCAAGAAGCACTACGCCTGCCCCGTGTGCCGCCGCGCCTACCGCGAGAAGTACCTCATCCTCAAACACATACCGAGTCATTTCGAGTGTGTGCTGCATGTCTGCAAAGTCTGCGGCAAGGTAATAATAAAAAGTGATTATTTACAGTTGACTGATATTTTGGACGAACTAAAGAGAAGCATGGGCAACTCCAAGCCTGAACTTGAAAGTTGTCTGTAAAAAATCGGTTTTAGCTATAAAAAAAACGTTATTTTTGTAATTTATATGGTGTACACGCAATAAAGAGTCTCTATCTATCTACCAAGGTATTCAACCTGCGCAGCCGCCTTGTGCAGCACTCTAAGACCCACTCCGACCTGCGCGCACACAAGTGCAACGTCTGCAACAAAGGCTTCATGAAAGCCTCCATGCTTCAACAACACCTCAACATTCACACTGGCTTCAGACCGTACAAGTGCACCGAGTGCTCCAAAACCTTCGCCAGCTACCCCAACTGGCACAAACATATGCGTCGTATGCACAGTATCGAAAAACAAGACAAAAAGGATAAGACCAACAAAGCTATCATTGCTCCTGAGCTACTTTCACCACCCCCTGTTACTGTTATCGATAAACACGACACAAAAATGAAGATCGAATCGGGAATCGATTCTACAAGTTCGGAAATGTCACTCGATACATACTGTTTCGTCGAGTCGGATGACAGTACAATGGATAGTATTGATCCGTCAGTCATAGAGAGAGATTGGTGCATTTCGAATGAAAACTCTATTCTTGACGATAGTCTGCAATATACAGATATGCTGCCAGTAAACAACACTACATTTGATTTTGGTAAGTTGGTTTTCATGTTTCTTATTGTAGCCCACTAACTCTCTTAGTCTGCGGGCACGAAACTAGCAGCAGCCGAGCAACGGTGAATGCGGGGCGGCGCAGTGCGGCGTAATCAAAAGTATAACATTCTGAAGAAACGCGTACGAAACGGGCGACAGCGGCGCGGGGCGACCGAGCGATGCACGAGTGCTGGCGACGCGCAAGCGACGGGAAAAAACTTGTTTGATTGCGCCGCTCGACCACAGATTACCAGATAAATCACTCCATGTACTTACGCGCGCTACCTACCTACCGGCCGCCGGTTCGCCCGCGACCCTTTTCTCACTAGGTTGCCGACAGCCGCGAGGCGCGTATGTACGCATATATCGGTCGACCTGACGTACTTAGATTCAAATTCTTATGATATGGCTGGTTCTAGTGTATTACGTGATGATAGATGTAGATCCAGCAAGAGAAGAGATAAAAACTTATCTTTTTTCAGTTTACTTGCTGATAGTTTTACTATCGTTTTTTAAATAGGTAAATTGTGGGCGTCCAAGCAAAAATGATCCAGTAGTGGGGCATTGAATTAAGACCAGATTTGGTACCTCGAATAGTCAGTTGATAATAAGGATTTAAAAAATATTCAAAAACTGGCACGTTTTTTTATCCGACTTTTGAAGTTGAAATTCTGAAAAAACTTGATTAGAGAAAAAGCATTTTCAAAGTTTGGTCTTTGGTACTTAGTACATTTTCTGGTACTTAGAAACATCATATAATGTCATTTACTATATGAACTTGTAGATAATTGAGAATTAATTGATAATCAATTAAAATCGAGAAATGCAATTTTTTCACCCAACTTTACAAAACTGCGTATATCTCGGAAACTAAATACCGAGAACTGGACCCTTTTTGTTTGGACGCTCACAATTGTTTAAACTTGCATGCTTCGTGTTTTGTATTTTATTGGTAGGTACGTAATTACTGAGATAATAATAGAAAGGTCCATGACGTATTCGTATTCGTGGCCGTGTGGAGTGGTTACGTCAATGTTTATTAAATAGTTAGGTGGTACTACACGTTCCGTATGATGTCAAATGATGTGTCTTACTTGTCTTACAATTGCAGTTTCGGGGTGTGGTCACAGAATACTAAATAGTTACCTAGCATAAAAATATTCCTCGGTCTTTCATAAGTATTTTTAGCAATTAAACATGCTAAAACATTAAAAAGCTTTATATTTTATTTCATAAAGTGTACTACAAATATACCTACTGACATCTTTATCGAAAAAGTCAGCCCTAGCAATTCACAATAACTACGCAGCTGTGACGCAGCGACGCGCAGCTACAAAGCAAAACTCACTTTACGCTTATACGGTTAGGTACGTTTTCGTTCGCAGCGTCTGCGATTCGAAAGTGTAGGCTTTTATAGCAGTAGGTATTGAAAATTTTGTATGGAGTTATTTATCTGGTAATCTGTGGCACGACGGCCGCTAGTAGGAAGTAGCGGCCGGTAAAAATAAAAACTAGCGGTCGATCCAGTTCCTACTGGATCAACCGCTAGTTTTTTTTTTATCTGACATAGGTTTGCTTTTGACTCTAGTCTAGGTCAGAGGTGACAGAGACATACGATGGAGTGAGCTTACCCAGAAGAAGCCTGTTCACTCTCACTTTGAAGAGATCGGGGTCGTATGTGTTTGGAAACAGAGACGCTGGTAGAGAGTTCCACTCGTTTGCCGTGCGCATCACAAAAGACATTTGGAAACGCTTAGTGCGAATTGGTGGAATAGCAACTAGGTAGGGATGGTACCTAACCTGCAGTACGTCTAGATGTCCGATGGTAGAAAGGGGCCGGCGAAATAAGGTCGTGGAGTTTTTGAGCACACTGACCGAAGTAACGGGTGTTTTTTTTAGAGGTATAGAACTTTGAAATGGAATAAAACAAAGATGATTTTTTTAAATTGATATGAAATTTACTTTATTCGAAAGATAATCTTCTGGCATTATAATTTAAATATGACTTCTGACATATGACCGCCACGGCTGGCTCGCACGTAGTCTAATCTGGAGCACCAATTACCAATGTGAATTGGCCTCGCAATGCTCCACGCAGGGCCGGATTTGCGCTTTGTATAGGGTTAAGCCTAAAGTATCGCTTCACCTTATTTAGGATGCCCAGTTTCTTGGTCGCAGTTTTGGGTTTTGTACTCGATGGTGGCACCGAAGTTGATGTCAATTCCATGCCTAGGAACTCGAGCTGATCAGTTACAGGAACAGATGTACCCCGAAAAGTAGGAGTTTGGTCGAAACGACTCCTTTTAGCGGTAAAAAGACACGCCTGTGTTTTGGTGGCGTTAAAAGAGACCAGCTTATCATCACCCCACTGGGTGGCAAGGCTTAAGGTCAAGTCTGTCCGCTCTACCATAGCCTCTCTCCAGGAACGAACTTCGTGCCCACCGCAAGCTCGCTGCCGAATCGCCCCGCCCCGCGCCGCTCCGCAGTCGCCATCGCTAGACCGCTGCTGGTTTCGTGCCCGCAGACTTAGTATACCTCAATACTTCTCGTCTTTTACTGCAGCTGTCTAGTGTCCATGTATTTGGAAAAAGTAGTGAACAACAGAAAACCAGCGTCCAAAAGAACTATGCGATTTACTATCTTATTCACCAAAAAGCGGTGTGTGTGAGTCTCACTGTCACTGGTTAAGATCTTCAAATCTCCCTAGTACTGACTAATAAGCTGTCACTAATCTCTTTTTAATCGACTTCTAAAACAGGAGGATGTTCTCAATTCGTCGGAATCTTTTTTTATTTTTTTATGTATGCTCCCCGATTAACTCGAAGACGGCTGGACCGATTTGGAAAATTCTTCTTTTTGCTTTAAAGGGCATACTTTCCAGGTGGTTCCATTGTCATCAGGTCAGGATCTGATGATGGAATTTTGGAGAAATCGAGGGAACTCTTCAATTATTATAGGCACACCGCACCTATAGTGATATTTTTTATAGTAACTTGTTAATTTGCTCTCGGAAAGCACCATTTGGTGGAGTGGAACTGATGATGAAGATCACAGATGGCCATCGGAACTACTCAATAATAAGTATTTCACGGGTTGCGAATTGGCGATAAAATGGTTGCTAAGCAAATTACGCTCGTCACAATGCATAATTATGGTGAAGTGGAGCTGATGGTGAGGTTCCAAGAGAACTCCTCAACAATTAACGTCCCCTGCATCGGGAAAAGCAATAGTTTGTAAAAGGTGATGAACAGTTGTCAATAGGCTATTGCAGTGGCGTGCACTCCATACATGCAAATAAGCTCTGCATACCCTGTAGTCCTACACATACATGCCCCTCTAAATGATAAATAACTATAATTCAAAAAAATCACGGTAATTTAGCTTACGCGCCATCTATTACTTTTTTTGGAACTAACTCGTTGGAGCGGCGAACATCCACCGCCGCGCGCACCGCGCAGTCAGCGCTCCCGTGAGCAAAAGCATTACTACGCCTTGCTTATTCTTCATACAACGCATCTCGTGTAGTACACAGCAAAAGTGTGACTGTGTGCGTGAAAATGTGTGTGCGTGTTGGAGTTTTAGAAGCATAGCTTACATTGCAACCCGTCCAAATTGAGAAGCCGTAAAAGCACCGCTTAATTGTTCATTGCAGAGGGTCGACTTTTTTTAGTCGGATTGACCAAATGACCGACTACCGACTACCTAATTCATTCTTTCGTATAGTTCGTAATGTAATAAATTGCAAAGTTTTTTCGCCATATTGTTTTTCTTGGCGCAAGTGATTGACTGTCGAGTAATTATTTAGCAAGTTTATTGTAAAATATGGAAAATTATACCTGTGAGACCTGTGCTGGCGAAGTGTGTATACATTATGTAAGTTAAAATCCGCCGCGTTTTTGTCGTTATCTTTTGAGGAAAAAGTTAGATTGATTGCAAAGGGAAGGTGTGTACCCGGGTTAGATTTAACTCAAAGAAAAGGTAATACTACTTATTTATTATTTTCATAAAAAGTTTTATGATAACTATTACTGGCTAACTGGTTGTGTACACACAAACACATTGTTTTGTTTCCCTTGCATTTTGTTTATTATTCAAGATAAAAAGAATGTTTGGACCTATAGCGGGTACTCAGATTTAAATAATTTTCACAAAGCGGCTGCTAAGCATGATTCTTCTGAAAAACATCTAGAATCCTGCTTAAAGTTAAATAGCCAGTTAAAGTTAGATATTGAAAGGCACGACGCGAAAGTTGAAAGAAATAGAAACATTTTCAAACGGTTGATTGATGTAGTTTGTTTCTTAGGTAAACAAGAATTAGCATTCCGTGGTCATGACGAATCCAGCTTGTCGTTTAATAAAGGCAATTTTCTGGAACTTGTAGATTTGTTGGCTAAATATGATGGGAATTTGGGAACCCACTTAGGGTAGGTACAACAAGTTGAAACTGGTAAGTTTTTTTTTCTTGTGCATACCCTGTCTAAAATCTCTGTGCACGCCACTGGGCTATTGTAACTTAGATAAATTACAAACCGATCCACTAAAGTGTATAATAAAAAAATAAATTGCAAAAAAAAAAACAACCGACTTCCAAAAAAAATACACTACAAAGTGAAAAATTACTTTAATTTCGGAAGTCGGTGACAAAACCTAAAATACAGATCCAAAGGCACTTCCGAAATTAAAGTTATTTTCCACTTTGTAGTGTTTTTTTTAGAAGTCTATTGTTTTTATTTTTTCTCTTGTCATTTTGCAAACATATCAGTCAATGCATGCCATATATGTCATTTATTTACCTACAGCTTGGCCAAAAAGTCGTGAAAATAATGGTGGCGCCACTATCGTGCATGTTGTAACCCTATATAGTACGACGAAAACGGTTTTGATACTTAGTTTTTTTTGACAATTAAAGTGAATATTGGCGGGTTTTATGAAAAAAAGAAAAGCTCTGAAACGCTTGTTCAGCCACTGCCTAGAACGATAACATTTACAGTTATTTATTTAAATAAAATTATTAGGTATATCAAAATACCTTGATGTCAACTAATCCCACATTATGTGAGACAATTTTATGTTTTACAAGACCCTAGATCGCCTTATAGTACTGGTGGAATTACCTAAAAATACTATAGTTATTTTTGTTTAGTGATTTATGCAATATTATCAAAAACTATCAACATTATACGAACGCGCTGCATTCCGAAAGTGTTTTGTAAACATAACCTCAAATTCGTGAATGTACATTTCAATAATTGTATGAAAGGCTTATACTAGATATTGCACCTTGAAATACACACATTACATCTGATTACATGTATAAAATATCATTTTACCTGTCATTTCAGCCGTTCTTTTATACACATCGTTGAGATCGGATAAAATTTGTCCGGCCTCGCGTACCGCCAAACATCTCACGTACACTTTATAAATTATTGCTCTTGCGGAGCTGCGGATAACAGATCTGTTCATTATGAACACAATGGGTCATCAGTATCACCACGATAACACAAATAAATAAAAATAAATATGACAAACAGTCACCGATTACAAAAAAATGAAAGAATATGTACCTTACTCGACGAGGTAGAGCGAGTGTTGCCTTTGATAAAATATTTTAGTTCCGTTTCAGGACTTTCTTGCCAAACTGTAATTTTGCCTATCACACTAACATATTCCTTGTTAATTGAGAGGTCTGTCTCTCGTGATACAGGGACTCATAGTACAAGATCTAAACAGATGTTTTTTGAAGTGAAGAAGTAAATTATTATAATAAAGATCATCCAACTTTACAGAAGTATCTCAGCAAGAAAGCGCGGTATCGTCGCAGCCGACAGGCGTGCCGCGCGAGTACGGACCCGAGTTCAATGTATGCGCTCTGCCCGACGCGCTGGGCGGCGCCTGCATCGACCTGGACGACCACTACCTGCCGCACATCGACCCGCTGCTCACCATCCGCCGCGACCACTGTGTAGCACCCCCCGCCCAGCTCGCGCCTGCATGGGAACCACTCATCACCAAGGTATACAACGACACCGAACTCAACAGACTCTCCATCATCAACACCGACATATACTAAACATATTGTAACGGGTGTAAAAATACCCTAACAGAAGCCGACAGTCACTTGTTCTTTCCATTATTATGATTTTTGTACTGTACCTGGGAACCTGGTTACGGAGATATTGAAGATCAAATTTCCAATTTTTGTTACGAAAACGAGTTTTAAATGTTAAAACTTAACTTTACACCCATAAACACAATGTGTTGCGTGCGTTCCGTTGCGCACTACCGTAAACGGCGAATTATCACCAAAAATAAAAGTCGTTTCCTAGTAATTATTTTTGTACAAAGTTACATAGTTTGATGTACAGAATGCGTAGACGACGGCTTCGTCATGGCTCTTTTTGCACCCTGTATGAACTTTGCGCTCCTCCGCACTACACTTGTATCGACGTGCGGTACCATATTAATAGTAGATGTTAATAATTAAATAGTATTTTGTTCCGGCCGAACGAATTTGATCGCGTTGGATAGATAGTTTTCCTTTAAAAATAAACACTGCTCTGTTCGTTTTGTTACACCAGTGTACGATCAAAACCGTTCGGCCACCACATAGCTACCTCAGCAAACAACTATACCTCAGTAATCCATAGGAAATATTTTAATGTAACTTGATATATACATTTATATAACATAGATCCCACCAAACATTAGTTGGTTAATGTTCTTTAATCATATTCATAATAATGCTACCTCATTTAGTTGTTTAAGTTTATCGCTTTAGATTGTTGCTTAAACGTATGCCTCGTCGTTCAGATGTAGAACAGAACGTAGATATATGTGCCATTTTATGCAGAGCCGGTAGAACCTGGGATAGACTTACGTACTGTGGGCAAGTTTTCATGGTTTTAAGACTAAATCTTGTAAAAATGTGGAGCGTAGAGTAGAGCATTGATGTCTTAAATATTATTTCCTTGTTACACCTATGTCAGAGCCACAAAGGGATTGTTTAAAGTGACGTTAAATCTGGCTGAAAGCCTCCAACTCGAATATTAATGTAATATTTGACATCGACTTGCGCCTACGCCTCTCAAACCCGCAGTACGTCATCTAGATGAATTTATTCCACGTCTCGCCGTCTCACGGTCGACAGATGCCAGTAAATTCTTTAAATTGCTGTTTAAACTATTCGGTTCCAATATTGTATTATATTCGATGATTATGATCCAAAGTTAGGGTAAGACGATTTGGTGGACAAATTATTTGCATTAAATTTGTAAATATTTTGGTACTTGCGGCACTTGCATTTTCGACGCTTTTTGAGGCCGCCGTTGGTCGTGTCTAGGGGATAAGAGTGAGTAGAATATAAGGCAAGTAATGTATCTCGACTGCTTGTTGGATATCAGCTGAATAGCTAGAGCTCGAGTTGTGTAATTGTGTGACTTCACTGGAAACATAAAGTCACTTCTAGTCCAGATGAGTTAGTAGTCATCAGTGTGTTGCCTCACGTTCTACTGAGAGATTCTTCTTCGACTGATTATAGTTGCGTACCTTTGTACAGTGATTAGTGTAAGACCTAAAATATGTTAGTAACTAACAAGCATTTACTTGAGTGAGACGTGTCGGTGGCTGGTTCCAAAGGTCAGCTGTCGTCGAAGTATCGCGTCGGGACCAACGGCGGTGTGCTCATGCATTAGAATTTCGATTCCTTTATTAGTATTGTTATTTTTTTTATTCGGAAGTCGCGACGCCAAGCGTCGTGATTTTAGTGTAAGTGAATCGATAGTGCTGTGATATTTTTTATGTATATTTAGTGTTAAGATTAGAGAGTGTAACGTAACGAGTGAGTACAAACAATGTTATACATCGCGAGTTATCGGCGATCAGAGACAGAACACACGCGGCCCGCCCGTAAGGAACGTGAACTAGACGCACGATCACACGATCGCAGACCGCCGCGCGCTGGGAGGTCGGGGAAGGCGGGCCGCACGCAGTACATTCGGAAATATAGAAGTGATGTTGGTACAAAATATAGATGCGCAAGTATTCTAAATAAATTGAAGGATACAGGTGTTGCCACACCAAAAGCAAAAAAAAAAAACTTGACAATGTTTACTTAAGCAGAATCAAGCTGCAAACTTAAAATGTTGATGTAAATGTTAAAAAAAGAGAAAAAATATTTAACTCCGAAATATATTTTGGAGAGAATTATTTACAAGTGTGAAGGAGAGGGGTCTTAGTGATAAAGATATCCAAAGACTGCTAGGTATTATGAGTTCTTTGAACTTGAAGTTCGACTTATAAGTCAGGGATTTATGCGGAATAAAGTCAAACGTAACGAAAGCAAAACATGTAATAGATAACGGCGTAGCTGTCGGATAATCACAGGCTTTGACAAGAAAACGACTAAATTAACAATGAATCAGGTATTTGGCGCCTCGAATCACCTGCAGAAGGTATATAGGGCAAAGTTGCATCGACCACACACGAGCCGGAGCTCTCGGCCGCGCCCGGGAGTCGGCATGAGCGGATCGGACGATCCCATGCTTTGGAAAATAACAAAAATGAAAATTAAACGCGCACATGCTGACCGGACAAGGATCGTAAATTATTTTTGTCTGCATTTTCACTCGTAGTGGAACTGTCCGGCCGGTGGTGGCGCGACCAACAACCACGCTAGATTGGTTCCTCAATTGGCGGCTGCGCGGTGGACCAAACAAAAAAAAATAGTATAAATAATCTTCATGTGGCGTTAAATTGTACAAGTTTTGCCAAGTCGATGATAGCAGTATTCTATGTCTTTTTGTCGTGGTCGGTGTTTGTAAATCTGTATGTCTAAAATATAAATAAAAAAAAATAAAAAAATGTCTTCACCGCGCGGTTCGTTCAACGCTGTCAGTTCAATGCGAGCTTGTGACAGTTATAATATACATAGCATTAACTCACATACAATATAAGGATGTCTTAAACCTCACCTGAGGCTTTCATTATTTCAATATAAATAGTAATTATTTCGAACTTCTGTAATCATGAAAAACCATTTTGATGTTAAAATTTGTTGCAAAGGGGACAATTGTATATTTTCGTGGAAAAAAATACCCGTTACTGTATTATAAATAAAAATAAAAGGCTGGGTATCATACGAAACAGTTAAGTACACTACTAATATTAGGGTCTGGTAACACTGTAGGTAGAAAGTTACTTACATGAATAAGATGAGTTCCTTTATGAGACGCATGGCGTAGTGTCAGTTTTGCACTCCCGTGATATATTGTCTGCAAGTATTTATGAGGCTTGTTACTGTTAGACGTTTCTAGATCCTAATATGTCCATGTTAATAGAAATAAGCAGAAAATCTCAAGGGCTCCATCCCACGATCCATATCAATTTTGAACTGTTGTTCAATCAACTTCGGTCGATGGCTAAACATGTATTGGCTCCAATACTTCTCTGCCATTGGCAGAACACGCCTCGGCTTATTCTTGCTCGGTAAGCCAAAGGGAGCTCAAACTAAGCTGCGTTAACAAAGTATTCACTTTACACACTGGAAAAGACTAAATCGTAGTCCGACCAGTATCTGAAAGTGAATTAGATAAAATCGGGCTCGAAACAACACGCTGCTCCAGCGAGAGTAGGCCTCTAATGCTTCCGATCGTCGGGGCGAGCCCAGCTGTTCATCAGACTGCCAGAAATTGTCTCATTGTACCCTTTGCGACCGTATTTGTCCCTAGCTTTTAGGTGTTAGGTTATAGTCGAACACAGGGTATTGTGGTTCTATTTTAACGGAAGTGTTAAAAAACGATTAGTAAGCGACACATCGCACCCGAAACATGATGGCTACATAATACTACCCCAATACCCAACATGTGTACAATATAGGTACCGTTCTAAATCTGTCTTAAAGTGTAAGGTTTTCAGGCCGGGTTACGATTTTACTTACAGGGATTTATCTAAAACGAATTTTGAGAAATACGTATAAAATAAATATAAATGTGTTTGTAAAATGTAATACTAAACGTATTACGATAAAGTAGAACGAATTCCTTAAACTTCGTTTTGTAATAAAATGGTAACAGATTTTGCAGACTATGTTCATTTCAATTTGTGGGAGGAAATGTAACGAATCGTATTGGTTAAGAGTTGTGAGTAGACGACATCTACGATGTGTTTCTGTCTACAGAAAGTGTTAAAGTTGGCCAATTTTGATATGAACGTGTTCACCGATTGTAAAGTTTAATAGAAGATATTTTTCAAATAAATATTTTAATGAAAAAATATTGTATAGAAATGTTTGGAAACATGTTTAGTAAGACAGTTGTAAAGTTTATCAAAACCCGGTCGATATTTCATGTAGTAAGCTAAATAAATTACGTTTTCATTCAAAATTCTTCATTTTAGAGATTTAAAAAGAAGTAAAAATGCTTAATAAGTATACATAGTGTTACGAAGCTACTGGTTTATTTGGCGTCGCATTTTGGTATTGTGAAAATATTTTGTATATAATTCTGTAATCAATTTTATCCTTGACACCTATTTTATCATCTTAAATGTATTAATTTTTTGTGAAATTATTTTGCCGGCAAGACTATTTTATATCAATGGATTGTAAGATAAAATTATGTATTTGTTTTTATCTATTTGATAAATATTTATCGAATCATATTTATGCCAGACGTGGTTTTTAAAATAGTGTTTTGGCACTTAAATTATTTTAAAACCCTTTGATGATATGGCACCCCATGATGTAGTATTATATTTGTAGCTAAGTCTTGTCGTCGAAATATGTAATCGGCCTAAAACACGTGTTGTTAGGCTACGCACTGGTCGGCCATGACTCCGTCGAGCTAACGATGGCAAACTCCGAAATTAGTGATTTTTAGCCAAATCATGGGCCTACTACGCGTTTTAAGGTGGAAAGGATAATATTAATGAGCTTTTTTGCTTTGATGTTTTAAACTTTTGACATGATATGTAATAAGAAACTGTATTTTTTGTGCGTCAAGCTTCTTGACCCACAAAAATACAGTTTCTTCAATTTGATGTTTTAAACTTTTGACATGATATGTATACTTTTAAGAAACTGTATTTTTTTGTGCGTCAAGCTTCTAAATGTAAATAAAAACGCTGTTCCATTTTTTTCTACTCTTCGATAACTGTACGGGATTTGTTTTAAGACGTAGGCTCATATATTTAGCACTAAAAACCAAAACAGATAAATGTAAAAGTTGGAGTGTTCTACTACAGCGGACGGCGGCCGCCAGAACTTTTACACTTTTCTGTTTCGGCTCAGTTTATAAGTAATTTACCGAACTACCTCTGCATGCCTCCATGGATAACAGTAATTATAGATTTCTTTTTTGTTATTATTGCGAAGTAACTTTACATTTACACATTGATATATTTTGTACGTTATATTAATAAACAGATAATTATAGGGGAAATAGGTTTTACAGTTATAGAGTTGCTATAATCAAGATGTACGATTTAATTGTGTGCAAGATAATTTTCCGTTTTATGTGGGACGCTACTTAAATCTGAATGGAATTATTGATCCTTATACATTACATAATACAATCTGACTAGTTCAAAATGATGTTTTATTTATTTTTTGTTTGTTTCCCCGGCTCGCCATTCTTTATTATTTTCAAATCTTAGCTAAGTAAAGTTGGCATTGTAATCCATCTAAGACAACATTGTCGCACATAGATGGGGTTAGAGATAATTATTATTACAGATGCTTTAAATAATGTCAATTAAGTCATCCAGTCGCAGCTGTCTTTCGGACATGGCCTGTCCCTAAACAACATATACCACCCATCATCATATTGTCCATCGTAGACAACATACTGCATTACTGTAGCCAAGTGCCGCAGAGCAACTCTCATTACCTTAGCCGTCCGAAGTCTGTTTAGCAGTCACAGTACACTACAGTGCCCGGTCGTGACTATGTCACATCGAGCTCCGAAGACTGCCACACAGTTATGAGCGGTAGACACGACAAACCTCTACAAAGACGAACTTTTTCCAAAATATGCCATTTAGTCCAGACATTTGGTAGTTATACCCTGGGTAGTTTTCCGAGAGTTTGAAACTCTGTGATTTTACTGATTTCGACTTGCTCATTTCGATTTTTCTCTTTGCCAGCTCGTATATTGCGAAAATGGCGCCCAAAAACAGTTTTTTGACAATATCTCCTTTCAGACTCATTTTACGACGAATATGTACTTAGTTATTGTATAAATGAAACTAGAGAAAATTTCCTATAATTTATGCATTATGATACAGAGAAGGCATGAACATAGTGCAATGCTCATGCGTTCTCTGTATGAGAAGAGGCCTTTGGGGCAGTGGGCCACTAATAAGCTGATATTATTATGTGTCTTAGTAGTCATATAAAGATAGTGAAGAGGCTGAAGAGAAGAAGCATATGCATAAATCAAAAGAAAGAAAATGAAATTTTGTTACCCAGGTTATAATGCCTATAATGTTCCCACTGCTGGGACACAGGCCTCCTCTCTTCGAGAGGGAGTGGGCTATAATTATAGATTATAATCTACCACGTGGGCCCAGTGCGGATTGGTAGACGTCACATATCTTCGAATTGTTGGTTTAGGACATGCTGGCTTCCTCACGACGATGTTATCCTTCACCGTTTTGAGAGCAGTGGTGATGAAATTATTTACACGAAGTAAAACGCCTGTCTGGGTTCAAACAAACGACCTACAACTCGTAAGTCGAGGCTGTTACCACTGGGCCACCACTGGTCTATAATTTAAGACCAATTTTTTTTTGTAAAATGAATAGTTTTAACGTACGAGCGCCCAAAAGTTACTTCAACGCGCGTTTTGGCCAAAAAATCATGTCCACCATGAGAAAAAGTCATCTGATGGAGAATAATGTTTTGAGTTGTAGACCAGGGAGTGAATATCCTCTACTAGTTCTAAAATGCTGTTTTTCATCGATAATTTACGCACGCTATAAATGACCTTCCGATCGCACAAGCGCGCTTTAAGCTCTGCTGTTATATCAGCAGCGCACAAAAAACAGTGATCGCTGAGTGAGAATGTTGTATAGTGGATGGGGTGTCGCGACATCGCTTCCTCTACGCAAAGATGTAGAGCTTCATTTTTCATAATTATATCGTTTTCGACACATCGTGAACAACTATCTATCTCATTTCCTTCAAGAGTTTGCCCTAGTTGTCCTTTCTTTGAACACTCGACTTACGAAAAATCTCCGAGCTTCAAAGTGAAAATTCGAAAACAGTACGTCGAAATCAATAAAATCACCTATTTTCAAAATTCCGGCAAATTGTCCAGGTTTAACCCCCTTTTTGGGCACCAAATGACTGTACAATATATGTCAGTGGCGCAGCTACAATTCTTATTAGAGGGAAGCCGAAGAAATAATTGTTCATTTCTCATAAACTCAGACAAAAAATTACAGGCATTTTTGTAATGTTTTTAATCATATGATGACCGTATTAAACTGGTATTAAATATATATAATGTGATGTGATACACAATTACACACACAGGTGTGCATATTATTTGGCAATAGTAGACGAAGAGTGGTGGTTCCGAAGGGAAGCCGATAGGAATCGGGTTGTATGAAGGCTTCGCCACTGATATATGTGTATGGAGTGTTGTACTTTCTTGCTATGGTGTTAAAATAGTTATTAATAGTAGTAGTTGTTCGTGAGTCATATTTCCATCGACGGGGTTAACTGCGATGTGAAGGAACGATAGCTCATATATAGGGCTCTCACTCAAAACTGCGAATTCGCATCGCATGCAAACCTTTTGCCAAACATAACAACATGCGAGCTCGCAGATTTTTGCGATGCGATACGAATTCGCAGTTTTGTGTGGGAACCCTAAGCAGTATTTCCTCGCCTGTAAGTACTTTGTAGGAGGCTTATTTCTAAAGCGACTTTTCAGTTACAGTATAAGGGTTTGCACAGTCTGAGCAGCAAAGTGCTCGACCATGTTCTTTGCTGTCTAGTTTTTAGTGAAAATATGTGCGCGAGCATCTTCAAACGCATGCCCCAGGCATCTCTAGCACGCTAATTTAAACTCTATTTAAGTTGGGATTAAGGTTGGTCGCACATCTGACGGAAGATGCATCGCGTAACGCCAGAACGGACAAGTAGGTAATAAAATATACAATCTTACACACTCAACCGATGGTGCGTTAGTGCGTCGACCGTACTAACGTAGTTACGCCCGACGCATCTTCCGCCAGATGTGCAACCATTACCAATGTACGAGTATCACTGAAAAACTGCTCGAGTATTTTGCTGTCGTCTGCGCTGACCCTTATAGGATATTTTTGTCGTCATAATAAAAAGGGAGACTGGTTTCAAAATAATACAAAGAGTTGCGGTAAGTACCCTTTATTTACCATCAAATTACGCACCTTACATCTATTTTATTTAACTATATAAAACTGGCTTATTACATGAAATTGATGGCGCTACATCGTGTGGTAGTATAAAGAAAATTTTCTATGCGACTACTAAATCTATATAATAAAGGAATCAGTACTAACCATGACATTTAAACATGATTATTTAGATAATAATGTATTACTATATTTATTGGTAGGTATATAACACGTCGCGTTTCCGCCGTGCCCGATGTAATGGAACAATTCTTCAGCTCTCGCGGTCATGGAAACGGGTCCTTCGATGCCTTAAATATCTTAACTTGTAGAAACTATTTATTGATAAAGTATTCTGAATGGTAAAAAGCAACAGTTGACGATTATAAACTTTTAATTTTAATTACAAGAATTTAGGCTCACACAAATAGAGATCCGCAGGTTTGAGGTATCATACGATTTTCCCGCAGAAATTATGTACATTTCATAAGTAAAAATCGTAAACTACAGGAAGCCAGTTAAATAATAACCTACAATTAACTGTTACAATCGATGCGATCCACTTTTATGTGTAAAAATTACGTTTCTTACGCCAAATTTACTTATCCCGCTTATATAACATTAAAACTGACTAGACGTAAAACTGAGACGATGCACACCGGGCAGGGTACGGCGAGCACTGAGCCATCGAGAAGGAACAGCGTCATCTTGTCTCAATGTTTACTCCAAAGCGAACATGACATTTCCGATGTAAATTTTATGAAAAAATATACAAATTGCATAACGGTAACCTTAACTATAATTTAGCGGGGATATATTTACAATTAACTGTCATACACGGTAGTATTTATAGTAAGAAAACATCATGTTTTACTACAAATTCCATTATGACTGGAAACAAGACTTTGAAGAAACGGTTTACTAAAAATATGTTGATTGAAAGAAATTGCTTTCGGGCAGTCAAAACGCGCCTTATGCTAATAGATATCGAGATATATCAATAAACTATATAGATTTGAATATAACTGACTCCAACTAGGGCCAGGTCTTAGTTACTTTAAAATATACTTTTATTGTTTATTTATCGATCTCGAAAATTTTACAGTAAATAAAAATATTATGCCAGTAGAAAAAGAATTCTGACTATGTCTTTCAATATATCTCCTTAAAAAAACTAAAATTACAGTCGAAATTGGGTTATCCAAACATAGTCTCTAAAATATGAATAAATGCAACAAATATACAAAAGAAATAAACGAAAACAGGTCACCAACAGATTTTTCACTCGAGAACAAGTTCACAATTAAGAAATTATTTAGTTCTAATATTTATTTAACCAGTGGTACTCCCATGTCATTCAAAGTGCACGCATTACGTCGAATATGTGATCTAACCCAAAGATTGGTTAAAAATTTAGCTCATAAATCAATATTGCACTTAATCATACCTCCCTAGTCTGTTACATGTTAGTACTAACTAGGGCTCTAATTAGGGAGTACCACTGTACGCCCAAACCTTTGACAATGTTTATAGTAAGCTAGCATAAGAATATTATTTGTCAAAAGTTTGAAGCAATGATAATTAATCATCTATAGCATGGATCGCCAAACTTTTTAGCCCAAGGGCCAGACTGACTCCTAAAGCCTCCAAGGGCCAGGACCTAGCTCATCATAGCAACATACTATAGTTTTTTCGTTTTGGGACTAGTCGGCGAGTAAGATATTGACCGTAGTTTGGAGACTCCTAATCTATAGTAACAAGAATTTGAGTATTCAACGTGGGCTGGAACTGTTCGCCTATTAACTTTAATAATTAATATCTTAATCAGTAGAAATCATCATTGTCAAGTAGGCAGCTAAGTTTAGCGGCACGATTCACAAGAAATATTGCTGACTGCATCTGTGACGAAACACGAACTTTGCTTATACTATACAGGGCAATTTTTTAATCACTAGCCAAATTTTCACAGGGTGGTCTACCCATGAATATGAACAACTTACACTATGGGACCAACTCTGAAATTGCGAGAAAAAAATCAGCTGTTTCATACATTTTTGCCAACTTTTGTATGAAACAGCAGATTTTTTTTTTCGTGATTTTAGAGTTGGCCCCACAGTGAAGGTTGTTAATATTCACGGGTAGAACGCCCTGTGAAAATTTGGCCGGTTATTGAAAACTAACCCTGTATAGGTATGTGAGTTTACCACCCGCTTTTTGAAAGGCAAATAAATCTACAGCAAAATTAGCTAACAGACCGTCAAACTCTTGTTAACCGCTGTGATTGGCTGACTAAAATAACAGCCAATCAAATTACCGTGAGTTTGACAGTCTGTTAGAATTAGCCCTTTAAAAACTAGGTGTACGACTATTCTTATTATTTTTATTCTTTTACATTTACAAAGCTCCTATTTCGTTTACAGAACTGCAGTAGTTCTCAATACATTTTTAATATTACAAAATTAATTCGTAATTGACCGGTCTTTACACAACAGTGTGTACTGGGCCTTACAACAATAATCCAAAATTGTAATACGATTTCATAATAATTCGTCACTGGTTTTCAAGTTATGAGGTCAAAGTTATTTTATTCATCATTTTCTGGTTGATAGGTGTTACAGTTTAATCAATGAATCAGGGACATATCATTGAGTTTCTGCACAAAATACTTGATTACATTTCATACATAATAAATACGGTCTTGATAACATTCGATAAGACATCATAAACAATTAGAACATTAAAATCTCATAAAATGTATTTATTATTTACGTTGCCGTTGAGATCTGTCCAGTGGCAGGTTTCCTACTAAAAACTCTTGTGTTCGTCTTTTTAGCAGTATTCACTGGCCCTGCGGCCTTACTCGGCACCGTTTTTGGCCTCAAACTGGGTATTTGTGACACTCTAATACCTATAGCAGTTTTCTGCTTAGGGGCTGAAGACACTTGGGCCTTCGGCTGCCCTTCGAATGTAGAACTTCTAATAAGTTTGGGAGGTTCCGCTTTATCGGGTTCTATCCAAACCTTCTTTTCAGCTTTTGCTGGCAATTTTTTAGCTTGTTCTACTTTTTTCCATAGACTAGCTATTTTACTTTCGATGTCTTTCGAGTTCGTTTTAGAAGACTGTATCGAGTTGACACTAGAGGTGCTGCCTGGTCGAGAACTTCTCGATGCTATCGTGATGGTCTTTCCACTGTCATTGCTTTGCAAGCTGTGGTTTGAAGGCGAGTTTTTCATGGCCGGCTCGGATCTCTTAGTGACCCTAGATGTGGAAGGCTTGGGCTGACTTTGTTTAGCCGGTGGTGGTCGAGCACGATTGAACTGTGGCAGTCTTGAAGGAGATGTATTGTTTTTGCTCGGTGCGGGAGCCTTAGACGGCCGAGGGACAGTAGTCTTTTTGTCAGGGACAGAAACTGGTAAGTCCTTAACGGGCACAGAACTCTCTTCTTTCGTAAACGTTCCTTGACGTTCTAGAGGTATCGGTTTTGTGGCAACGGGAGGTATACATATTGGTTTCTGTTGCAACTTCGTGGGAGACTTTGGAAGAGACTTTTTAGGGGAAGTGTTTGCGCTTGAAGCCTTAGAAACTGAAGGTTTTGGCGTTTTGGCACTTGTGTGGGCTTTGACAGGGTTTGTGAGCTTGGGAGGAGCACTCTTAGGTGCTGCTTTAGTTTGGGGGGCTGCGGGTTTCGTTGTAGCGGCGGGTACGTTTCGCCTGTAGGGCGACACATACATCGCCTTCTTTCTCCCTCTAATAGCTTTAGGGATATCATTTTCTTTTTCTAAAGAATCATTGGAGTCAAGACTTTCATCGCGTCGAGCTGGTTTGATTATCTTCGGCTTCGGTCGAGAAGTCTCTGGGTCCGATTCCGAGTGCACCTTGTCCTCAGAATTACTATCTCCCTCATAGCTCGCGAAGTCACTGCTGCTTGGGTTCTGGTTCTTATCGCACTGCATCTGCATCGTGCGTTTATATGAGGCCGTCATTTCTATATTCTTAAGATTGTATACGACACACATGTCGACCGCGGCAGGACTTTCGATGACAGGCAAGTAGTTCCTGAAGCTCTTCGTGTAAGTTTGCATCTGAGTGGAGTTTAGTTCGAAGTCGTCTTCGTTATGTCCGCTGTCAGTTTCCCGTGAGAACACGTCATCGTCCTGTCTGTCGTCTAATATCTGTTGGTGGTTCAGCTCGTTTGATGACAAGCTGTCGTAGCCCGTCGTAGTCTCGACGTTTTCGAAGTTCGCGTCTTTAGTGACGAACGTCGGTGAAGGAGGAATGTCTTCGCTAAGCGTCCGCGTTCGGAATCGCTCGGCATCCTCCATTCGTTTTTGTTTCATCGTCTTCTTGGCGGCCAGCCGCCGTTTTAGGCTCTCCAAATGTGGGTCGACGACTTTCTGCGGTTCTTGCGGTAAGATGGTGTGTATGTCAACAGTTTGAGTTTGGTACCTAGCTCTGTCTTCCAACCTCCTCTGTTTAGCGCTGAGTTTCCTTCTGGACTTTATCTCGGAGGTCGCCGTGACGTACTCATCAGATCGGTCGCTTTCTGACTTCGTCCACGTGACGAATTCTTCTTCTACTTCGAGTACTACGTCACTCTCGGCTACTGTATCAGTGATCGTGTACGTTTGATATCTGTCCTTAGATACATGTCTCTTTTCTTTGGGAGTTAAGTATTTCGGATCCCTTTGTCTTTTTGGCGTTGATTCCACGCTGCTGATATCGGAAGGTATGGGCGTGCAGTTTTCAGATCCCGACGGAATATCGGTGACTACATTCAAAGTATTGGACACACAATCGTCATACATTTGTTGTGCAGTCGTTGGTTCAATTTCCATCGTTGATTCTGCGATTTCGTCGAACAAAGAAGGCGGATTGACTTTGTCGAGGTCGTGGAAGACGTTAGTGAAGGTGCTGCAGAGAGGGAAATCTTGCACGGGCTGCTTGAAGTCAAATACGATGGGTATGCGATCCCTGACCTCTGCGACTTCCGACACTATACTGGAGACGGATATCATGCTGCTCTCCATGTCAATGTTGTCCATTTCTGACGGAGGCTTTACATTATCGAGGAAACTGACTGGATTGCTATCCAAGTGTTCAGAGCTGCCTTGGTTCATAGAGTTGCTGAGAGCTCGTTTGACCATTAACGCGACCGGGAGTGATTTTTTCCGACTTTTTTGAGATTTCTTTGAGACTTGGGAAGTTTCATCCCAGTGTCCTGACGCGCTGAGAGATAGCAAGCTGCCAAGGTTAGACGGAGGTTTGATATTGTCGAGGTCAAGAGATGTTAACGACGTCACGCTAGCCTCCATTACGTAGTGAGAGCTCTTCAGTTGCGCGGCGAGTCGAGCCGCTTCTTTCTCTATAGCAGCTGAAAGGATCGAGTCAAACTTCTGTTCGCCATCGTCCACTAAAGATGTGAAGCTCGGTTCAGGCACACTGTCCAGCATCAATCGTTCAGCTTCGAATCTGCTGTCCATCATTACTAACGGAGACTGTGGTATATCTCTGTCTAGTTCCAATTTGTTCGTTAAATCTGGACGTGAGAACAACATGGTGGGTGCTTCGCTCTTTTCGAGTAGATCGGGTAACATCATGGCATGATCAGCGACTTCGCTACGGATTGAGGATACCATGTGTACAGAACCGCTAATGGTAGGGAACGTGACGTCATCAGGACATGTGTTGTCGTTCCATGTGTCGGTGCTTCGTTTAGATACGTCGTCGATGTGTAAGGGAAGGTCTTCTAGTGGTTTTATGTCAGTGCACTTGATGTCAGTCCATTCGAGTTTGTTCTTGTTCTTGCTGTGTCGCGTCAGAGTGCCTCCGTCGCACGCGTCGCGCGGATGTTCGCCGTCGCTCCATTCTCCATCCAGTACATCGGCGTAGGATTCGTTGGAGCGGTTGAGTTCATCAGGCGGTTCTGATTCAAGCGTTGTGTTAGCTGATAGCGGCGCGAGGCACTCGTTGGAGCGGTGTAACGTGGTTGAACCTGACATGTCAGGTGCGGGGTCAGCCGTGACGTCATTAGATTCAACGTCGCGGCCGTGTGTGGTGACGTCAGAGCCAGGTGTGGCGCGGGTGATGAGTTCCCCCCCGCCTGCGGGCGCGCGGGCCGCAGACGGCGGGGACACGTTTTTTGTCGGCGGCCGCCGTGCCCCGCGGGCCCCACCGGCTCCCCGGGCCCCGCAGGCCCCGCGCGCGATCACCTCCTCTAACAACGCACGAGCTGGCCCCATTCGAGCTAGAGCACCTCCCCCACCGCCACCACGTCTTCGTCTTGACGCTTCCAATCTATCATCACTCCGCCCTCGTCTCCTTGCCCCAGAACTATGCGCACTTCCACTGGCTCTTGACATACCAATTCTCACACTACGTTCAAACACCTCCTGGTCAGTAGACCCAAAGGAGTCGTTGCTAAGCGACGAAAGCGAAGTACTGCGCTCGAGTCGCGGCGACGCGTGCGACAACGACGTGCGCACGTCCGGGTCGCGCGACCGTCTCTGGCGAGGGCGACTGTTACGGGCGAGGGTCGGCAACTCCGGCTCGATGTCACGGGGCCTTAACGGCGCACGGTCCAATGAACGTGGTACACGATCTCTTCTTATAGTCTCAGCAACGCCTTCAGCTGAATGAGCTCTAGTTCTGTCATCAATAGCATACTTAGCTCTAGGGTTGACGCTTGATAGTCCAGCTTTAACGGTTTCTTCGAAGATCTCACGGTCAGTAGAGCCGAATGAGTCGAGACTGAGTGATGATAAAGAGTCGTTTCGCGCCAGGTCAGCAGCGGCAGCAGGACGCGGTCTATCTCGTCTTTCAGCCTTGACTGGCAGACGGCTTTCGTATCTCCGACCTGTAACATAACAAAGCCATTTATTTAAAATTGCATTTTATACAAATAGTTTCTTCTCCACAATTTTTTTTTTTCTAACTTGGGGTGGCAAACCTTTGACAATAAAACATTGCACGAGACACGCTCATGTTTGCAGTGTCATGCAAAGCTATAAAGTACCAGACCCACTTCGGTCAATATAAAGCCACTCTGCAATCGCGACATCGCACCGTGGTACGTACAGTTCGCGTTCAATAGTATTTTTTTAATTTATATCATAACAGTCTAACTATGATAACCTTGACCTGGGACCTTGTTAAATTATACGAAGCACATAGCAACGTCAAAACTGACGCGGCTACGACGTAATAAAAAACTGATAAAGACAGCAATTTGCTCCTACATTGCTGTGCGCGACAGTCCGTAAACGTCATGTGTTTCTAAAAACTTGCCACTTAAGTTCACATAGTAGAATGTAATAAATTATATTGTTAAAGTATTGAGCTACCCATCCGTTAGTATTGCACATTGAGTTTCAGTACCTGGCACGTGTCGGCAGGCCTACACTGTCCTTTCATACCTATTATTGTCACTGTAATGTAGAAATATTGTAAAAAAAAACTGTTATTTTTAAAAGAGTAACCGTGGAGTTTCTTGCCTGCTCTTCTCCATAGCAAACGACCAATTGCAACCGTGCATTTAGCTTCTGACGTTTCATAAGTGCCCCCATGTAGGTTTATGTGAATGATTTTTTCAGCTAAAGGTTCAGGTTTATAGAGCGTTATTTCTGTCACTGATTTGTGTGACGGCTCTTGCTTGAGCTCGATGTGTGACATCGCGCGGGCACTGTAAATGTGACATGGTACTTGGCACACGTACCGTCTGTAGTCTGTACATAACATAGAGTGGCACGTACCGTCGCTGGGCGCAGGCGGGCGCGGCGGCGCGGGCAGGCTGGCCACTTTGGGCGGCAGCGGCGGCGGGGACGCGCCCGAGCGCGACGAGCTGCCCGAGCGGCTGCGGGACACACAATATTTTCATGTAGTGTATATTTAATAGTATTTTATTCACTAAGGGGATAAAGCATTGTCTTATGTCACTGGCACTATATTGAATCGCGCTCGCTCAAGATGAATATTCTCGCCCAAGCTCGCCCAAGATGAATATTCCTTTATCTCCGAGGAGAATACTATACTTTTCACACTTTCTACGAGAAAAAGCAATGCGATTTTCGAATAAGTTTTTTTGTAAAGTTTTCATACGAATTTTTAGTTGAGGTTCCAAATTCAAATCCTAATATTGACCAGCGGGTTATAATGAAATCCAGGTGCCATATTATGACGTTCCAATGCCATCATGATTCCAGTGTGCGAGAGAGACCTAGCTATAGACATAACTGATAACACCATTCCTCTTTCGGACTGGAATCATGATGGCGTTAATACTTCATAATACGGCCCCAGTATAATATTATTGCCCGGTTAGACCATAGAGCTTAATGACTTACTTTAGATTAGGGATTGCATGACATATAATTTGGCAATATCAACCCGATGCATATGGTGTGAAAAAAAAAATCACACACACTTAATCAAAATGTTTAACTAAGAAGCTCGAGAATATTACTTTCTTGACCGGTTATTTATTTCTCTTGCCTAATTTACTGCAGCGGTCAGTTAAAGCTGTGTTTTCAATATAAACATAATTATACAAGGTTTTCTCACCTATCGCGAACGTTCCTGGTGAATTCGTGAGACATTCTGACAGTCTCCGTGGACGAACGCAAGTATGGCGGCAGTGATCTCTGTAACACGAAGTTGATTACATTTGTGTAGATCAATTCTCAATTCTTGCATTCCATAATGTTGGTAGAACACTTGGCTGGCTTTAAATTAATGAAACAATTATGGACCCGACAGCAGGAGAGAGGAGGAAGAGCGCTTATTTATATTATTTATGTATTCTGGTAGTTGTCACATCATTTCAGCCATGCGCCCGATGGGATTAGCCATCGACATAAATGACGATTTTTCATTCAAACTTTCATCCCCTATTTAATCCAGTTAGGGTGTGAATGTTCGAAATCCTTTCTTAAAGTGAGCACCACTTTCGCTATTTATGGTAATGTTGTGAAAAAGTTCATGCTTTTAGACCCAGCGGTTTAGGCTGTGCGTTTGAAGGAGGAGGCGGGACGCGTGAGGGAGAGGCAAGCTTTGCGCCCTCACGCCCCTAGTCACCGCAGGAGACGCCCTGGGCGTCGGGAATTGGCAGCCGATTCCCGGCCACCGTAGGCGCGGGCTTGCGGACGGCGAGCAATGGGTAGCTCGCCGACCGGTAAGGACCAAGCCCGAGTCGACGGCGCGTCGTGTTCCACGCGCGCCTCAAAGAGATGTCAGCACTATTGACGGGGTCCGCTAGGGCCGATGCCAGCTAGGGTTGCGGGATGTTCGAAAGAGTTACCGTGGCCCCGGCACAGGCAACAGAAGGAACACGGGTGGGTTTTAGTCAGTAAAAGTCTGACACGCCCTCCCGCTCCGCCCAGAGCGGGAGAAGTCATTTGATGATTTCCCATTCACAAAAAAAGAAAAAAAAGGCTGTGCGTTGTCTGTCAGCGAATTAATTTAAGATTTTTATTAAGTAGATAAGTTTTGGTTACTTACGTATACTTCATCTCTGTATGGATTGATGGAGGATACATCAGACGATGGACCCTTGTTTTTCACCACCTGAAAACAATACATTTCATGGTTACTTATTAAAACATCAAGACCTCTACTGGAATGCAAAAATACAACGTGCCGTTACAATGGCGACATTAATTTAACAGATGGGTAGGGCTAGTGGCCAGTAACAATAAAAAAATATAATATTATATGCTAAAATAATTCGTATATTAAAAAATTAAAATTTTCAAACAAACTAAATAATAAAGCTCTCTCTTTCCTTTAATTCGCATACTCTTTGCACGTTATTCGTTTTAATTTAATTGATGCGATGTTATGATCCGCGAAACCGTATACGTGTGTTAAATTAATGTCGCCATTAAAGCAGCACGCTGTGTGATTTAGAATGCAGTAGAAGCATCCCATAATAAGTATGCGCTTCGAGAATCCTCGTCTATCTTCGGAAATACAAACGCGCTATGATCTTATCCAACATGGAGCTGTTATAAGCGCGGAAGTACGTGCCTATTTTGTATTACCGTGATTACAAAAATATAGATTTAACAACTCTATGCAATTAAAACAAATAACATTAAAAAACTTTTGAGTGACAAATGACGAGAGAAAACTTCATAAGAACGCGCAAAGATAACAACATTTATTAACTTAAACAAAAGAAGTTCGTGCTAATTCGGAAATATGAAAATTACCGAAGCGCATACGTTTTCTGATTTAAGTGTACTTAGTCTGGTCGGATTTATTTCATGTGTCGTGCGACTTACCTTAGCGATGCCCTTCTGTATGCACTCCTCCAGCAAGTCACCCGCGTCGCTTAAATTAGAACTGTCGGACGTGTCGTGCGTGTCGTTTAAGTCGTTGGACGTAGGTGCGGGCGCCGAGTCGATGGACAGCGCGGACAGGTTCGAGTTGCTGCCCGCTTTCGATAGGATGGCCGGCGTGTCTTCTGTGAAGTATACTTTGCACACCTCGCCAGGGGTTTGAGTGCCTGAAAGGATATGAATTTTACGTTTTTTAACTCGTATTTTTACAACATAACATCACGCCTGTTCACGCTTATTTTGTCAGTGAATGCAAATAATATTTGGTTTATATTTAAGGGGCAAAACTGTACCTTTCATAGGTTCATTAGCAACGAGGTTCGCTGAAGGCAATGTCCGGAATTGGTCTCTGTAAAAAAAAAAACAATATTAATATGATTTATTTAGATAGGTAGATATCCAAATATGTATGATCGAATAAAAAGTTAGCTTACCTGTTTCTGTTATCCTGTAAAACGTCATCAGGATTATTGCAGGGCGATGAACTGCCGATCTCTTCTTGATGGGTAACTCTAGGTAACAGTTTCAGCGATTGCTGAAAAGAAACAAAAACTGAATGTCACAACAAGATACATTATATTGTAAGAAATGCGGAACTAAAGAACATTTTTCACCCGTGAAATCTAATTATAAATTAACCGGCCAAGTGCGTGTCGCACAGTGTAGGGTTCCGTAGTTGGGATCATGAAAGAGGAGAATGTATTATCCTAAGAACAAACTTAACATTGTAGTCGAAAAACAAGTTCTCCCATACATTCCAACTGCAAATGTAAGTTTGTATGCCCAATATTCAGAGATTTACCATATTATTTTAAGACCATAGACTTCTTATAAGTTTTCCTGTAATCCATAAGGGTGCTTACATAAAGAAACAGGTTTCCGGTACAGACAAACCCGCACGGGTCGGTACCGATCGGTGCAGGTATAATATTCCCATGTTATCTCATGCGCTCACTTATAAAAAACAGGTTTATACTTGTCGGTGCCGACTACCTGGACCGAGCCATACCGATCGGTACCGACCCGCACAGGCTCGCCTGTACCGGAAACCTGTTTTTTTATGTAAACACCCTTAGTATATAACTATTTTCTGTATTTTTAAAAAATAATTCTATACTTATAGATTACAGCCTCAGTAGTTTCGGAGATAAGGGGCGGATGGTCAATTTTCGTCTATTTTCATAAATAACTTTAAAACAAATTATTTTAAAATCATTAAAAAAATCTATTTGAGACCCTCACAGTAAGCCCTTTCATTTTTGATATGTCACATGGTACAGTTTGCATAACTTTTTTCAAAATTTTCTTATTTGCCTCCTAAAAGTGACCCCCTATATTATTCAAAATTCATTTATTTACGTAACACGTCCGTGGTTGGGTCTCAGAAATTCATGTGTATCTCAATTTAATCGGTCTATTAGATTCGGAGCAAATTGACTGTGACAGATGGACAGACAGACAGACACATGAGTGTCTTATTAGGGTTTCGTTTTTCCTTTTGAGGTACTGAACCCTAAAAATAATCGAATAATATAGAACCATGTAATTTTCTATAATATCTGCTCATTTTATCAACCAAAAGACTATGTTAAGATATACCTATGCCTGAAACAGGTTTGAACCAACCTAGATCGGGCAGGTCGCTAGGTAATATTCTAATTCCGAACTATCAGAAATTGCACCTGTAAGAAAAATAATTTGCGTATAGTTTATTTTCAGGCACTAATAAATAACTGTATGGGAAATATTACTACTGTGGCTAAATGTACACTTTTTGTAAATGTAATTAAATAAATTATTATTATACATATACTTACAGCAGACGACTTCACGACTTTAGCACAAATTCAAACTTATTTTTACGTCCGTTTACTCTTAACGTAAACCAGAATGTCCACGTTCACGGTCACCAGTAGAGAACGTTTACAGACTGGGAACGACTTACCTTAGGCAGCTTAGGCTCGTCATCGATGGTAAGACTGCTAAGGCTGGTGGCTGCAGAGAACTGCGCCGGAGTATGTTCCACCAGGAACCGGGACACGCGCTCTTCGAACACTGAACCGACGCATGCAGGCTCTGAGGAATAGAACGATATGGTAAGATGATGACTTTGGTTCAAAACTAGCACATCCCGCGCGACTTCGACCGCGTGGATTTCGTGCTTTAGTACCCTGTTAGGTTACTGGACTAGGTGGTTTTTTGGAAGTCGATACTTCCAAAAAACTCTGATACACCTTTTCTTTATTTTTGGTCTTAAACGTAAATACTGAGTTTCGAGTTAATCGGACCGTGCATTAAAATTCTTCCATACAAACTTTGACAACCCCCAATCCCCCTTTAGGGGGTAGTTTAGAAAAACCTCCCTGCCACCTTCCCCACCACACCACCCACCACCCACCTTCCTGCTGCGACTGCCTCGTTGGTCTAGTGGTCGCAAGCGCTACTGCTGAGCATGAGGTCCTGGGTTAGATTCCCAGGTCGGGCAGTGTTATTAGGTTTTTCTATCTGGAATTTCTCAGTAGCAGCCCGGAGTCTGGATTTGTGCCCGGTAGATGGCAATAGGCTCGCCTCCTATTACATGGGACTTAAACATAACTGGCGAAATGTCGGTGTACTATAGGTACACCTCTGCCTAACCCTTCGGGGAAACAAGGCGTGATGTTATGTTATGTTTAGAAAAACAAAAAATGGACAAACTTCATAAAAACAAAATCCCCCTTTCCACACCCTTAAAGGTCGATTTTCAAAAATCCTTCCTTAGTGGATGTTTACAAACATAAAAGGCATCAACTTCCAACATTTCAAGTTTGTAGCCCCAGAGGTTAGCTCTGTAATCAGTCAGGACAAGTGATTATATATGTATGTATACGTAGATAGTTAGTCAGTTAGATAAAGCAACATTTAAAAGAGACTGTGACCTCCAATTTTGTAACGGTGTTTCTTTTCAGAGTAGTCGGATAGGAAACATCGACCGCATCAAGTTTTCAAAACATTATTGACGTCTAAAATTGTTTGTATAAATCTGCTTACAGAAATAATCATAATTTATCGACTACTACTTTTACATAATAAATCTGTGTATACCTTGAGGCGGCGTCGACAGCGCAGTGAGCGAGCCAGCCGCGGGCGCGCGCGTGCGCGGAGACAGCGGTGCGCTGGCACCGGGCGAGTCCGGGATCTCGCTCGGGGATATGCAGCCTGAAGTTAGCCGGCTGGAACAATGCAAGAATATCTTTTTAATTATAAGAATTATGCACATCGTTTTATGCCCGGAGGGGACGCCCTAGTAGGATGGGGTCAATATAATATATTGATGATGTTCTTCAAAAAGGTCAAGTCGTAGACTCGCGAACGGCGGCGCGGCGTGCGTGTATGACCAGATGTATGAACGTAAACGAAGCAAAAGGAGCATGCGATCGTAACACGCATTCTGTCTCTGTCTTCTCCCTCATGGGGAAAAAGCGTGAGTTTATGTAAGGATTATGCTTCTTCTAACAGGATTGTTGTTGAAAGATTTACTGTTTACTGTCAGCCTGCATCATCCCTTTGTTGGGCAAAAGTTTTCCCCTATGACTTCCAGTTCTTTTGGTCTATGGCTAATGTGGACCACGATTCATTTTTCTTTTTTTTTATGACTTATTGGTTTTGTCCAGATTGTCCAGCTATCTCCTACGTGGCATCTCTTATCGAACTAGTCCCGTATTACTTACTTTCAGCCGCACGCGAGCAATACATATCGGGGTGTATATAAAAACGTTGCATAAAGTAACGTTTGCTTAACCATACATTTTATAACGTTGAAACGTTTCTCAACTTTAAGTTAAGCAACATTTATAAATAATCCCCACAATCTTCATTTAGTATCTCAATTTGGATGGGTCTTTCATCGCGGCAAAAAATCTTTATTTAAAGAATAATTTATTTTTTCTGTATGAGAAGAAGCCTTTGCCTAGCAGTGGGACAATAATAGGCTGGTATTATTATTATTATTTACAAAATAACTGAACCATCGCTTACCTCACTTCAGACACCACAGATCCCTGGTCATCGTGCTGGGAGCACTCTGGCAGGGAGCCAAGCGAGCTGGAGCGAGAAAACATGAGAGGTGTGTCTTCCACGAAGCGCTGCGGCGGGGGCGAAGCCCTGGCCGACGCGGGCGAGGAGCCCTCGCACACTGACGCGGGTTCAGTTGCAAACGTCACTGCTTTGGAACCTGGGAAGATTCAGAACGGGTTAGTTATTGTGAAAGTTTTTGTACTATACTTGCAATTCCGAATTTTAGATCATTTACAAATCTTGTCACTTATTCAACTATCCAGTTTAGCGTTATGTAGTCAAAGTTGATTTTTGAGTGAACATTTGTAATAATAAAAAAAGTCCTAAATGTATTTTGGTAGCAATAGAATTGAAAGTTTGTTGTATATAATGTTTGTGGTTGCCAAACATTTTAGTTAAGTCTAAGATTCTGAATTCAAGTGTAAGATTAGATGTTGATGATGTGGATTAGAAGAATAAAGCATTGGATTTAGAGAAAGTTAAGAAGTTAGGATGGTGACATTTTGTGTTATCCCGTTGAGTCTTTATTTTTCCGTTAACATCATTTTCATTATTACTTGGGATGAAAAACAAGCGATTACCTTCTTTGTCCTTAGCAGAACTGCTGGTACTTTGCTCGGGAGGGCTCGGGTCCACGTTAATGGTCGCCATAGCGTTTCTCTTAGCTAAACTGTCTTCCTCAGTCGGTTCGCCAAGACTGCTCAAAGAGCTGACCCTCGAGAAGTACCCAGGAGTGCCTTCATCGCAGTAGTTCACCGGCTTCTCGGGACTTATCATTCCTGAACTGAACTTGGTATCGAAAACCCCTCGTTTTTCGGGAATCGGTTCCGGTACTGACGTTTGAGGAGTTGTTGCTGCCCTATCGTTGTCATGGTTCGGCGGGTCCTCGATGGAACAAGTGTCTTTTTCGTCTGAATGCGTCATCGCCTCAGGGTTCGGTTTGGCGGTCGCCGCTGCTTTCTTATTGTCTTTGCCGATCACCCTAAGATCTGACATTGAAGTGGCTGTTGAGAAGATCGCTGGTGTTTCGTAAGGAGTGCCTTCTGTGGCGAAGTGTTTGATGGTGTCCTCGTGAACTGATGGTCCAGCAGGTTCCGACATGTCTGACCCAGTCTCCGATTGATGTTCAGCATAACGTAAGGAATAATCCGTAGGCTGGTCCAAATCAGTCTCCTGGTAATCACCATAGGTGGTAGGACTGTCCTTCTTCGAATACTTTTTGTTTTCAGTCTTCGGCTTTTCAACCTCGGACTCGGTGTTTTTGGTCTCCGAATATTTCCTGCTGAAGTCTATGGGCTGGTCGCAAGAATCCTGGTCGACGTCAAAACCGGATTCTGTGTAATTTGTTCTCATTTCTGTGGTACTTCTTGGCGGAGGAATTGGAGGTTGCGTGGGGTACCGAAGGAAGGAGTTGTCTTTGTGTTCTTTCGAGGCCGCTTTGAACGATTCGCCTGACATTTCACTCTTCATCAGGTCCTTATTTCTGGGTGTAGGTACAGGTACTTTGCCGGTGCGCGTGACTCTGTCAAACACGGAGTCTGAATGAGTGCTGGTGACTGAGTCCTTGCTTTCCGATCTGTTGACGTTGCCCGCACTGCCTGTGTTTGAACGGGTGACTAAAGCACCCTTTAGCAAAGTGTTACTGCAGCTCAAGTAGCTCGCCAAATGTGCACTGTGACTTAAAGATATTTGTGATGTCAATGTACCCATGAGAGGTGAACTCGACGTCATCCTATGCCTTTCTAAATTCATGGCGATTTGTCTTTCCGTGGCCGTGAAGAGGTTCTTCTCTTCTCTATTACTTGTTGAAGGAGATGTTGCTGGCTCAATATTGTCGCAAGTTTCAGCCAAGTTTTGGTCTAATTCCTGCTCCAAAGCCTTTTGTTTTCGAGCTCCTAATGTTGGTAGAGCTGGTAGATTCATGTTTCTAGCTGTCGTGTCCAGGGAAATGATGTGCGTCTTACCCGGTTTAGAATTAAGCAAATTTTTGAGGGCGGCACTTGACCCCATCGCTATCATTTTATGCTTAGAGTGGATAAGACTTCTCAGCATAGGCACCGCTCCGTGGTCCCATAGGAACTGCTGGTCTTGTGGGCACCTCGCGGACAGGTTCCAGAGCGTGCCACACGAGTTGCTGACCACAGTAAGACTCGGAGACTTGAGGTGCTGCAGCAAGACACTCAAACAATTTCTCTCCCGGAGAATTTGCCTGTAATCTTCGCGGACGGCGATGTGACTCGACACGTTCCTCATGATGCCACCTGCATTCTCCACTATAGCTAGTGTTTTTGTGGGTGAGTTGTAGCTGAGCATATCAACAAGGAAGCCCAGTGCTCCTTCAACGGAACATAAGGCTACTTTGTTCATTGAGCAGTGAGCTGTCAAGTTCCAGAGGGCAGAGAGTACCGACTTAAGTGTGGCCTCCTTTTGACACGTCATCGCGGCTTTAGTCAGACCTTTGACGGCTCCTACTTCTCTTAGTACTTGTTTGCTGTTGGTATCTGCTCTCCAGGAAAGGTTTCGCAGCACAGCTGCTGTTACCTGTAATATGAACACATTATAAGTTAGTGCATTATGTATAATCAACTTAAAAAGACTATTCAATGCAAATATTGATTTACATACCTGTCGCATATCATCGTTGGGTGACTCCAGCTGCTCAACCAGAGCTAGCATGAAGTCTTTGAAGGAGCACAACAAGGACTTGTTGTTGCCATCCCCGAAGGTAAGGTTCGTTAATGTCATTCCGGCGTACTTCCTCATGGTCAAGCACGTGTTGTCATCAGTTCTGCTGCCGTGCGCCGCCTGGTCGCCGCTCACTAGCGCAGCCAGCGCCTGCAGCCCTCCCAACTGACACACCACATGCCTGTGCTCCTCATCAAACGACAACTTCATCAGAGCTGCGACGCTCTGACTTGGATGCTTAGTCGCATCATCTTCTATTACCTCCTTCCCTTCTTTTCTCATTTCTACGAGGTCTTCTAATACGTAACAGTATTCTCTAACTTGCTCCAACAATCTCCAGACTCTGGCTTCTCTTCGCCCTGCCTTGTCATCAGTCTGTGTGTGGATTATGTTACGAAGCGCCTTCGCCGCGCGGTCTCGAGTTTCTCTAGGGACCTTCGAATGTATTAACTGAACTAGTAACGGAATGCATCCTGCTTGCCGCATGGCGATGCAACTTTCAACAGACCTGCTCATATCCAATAATGGGCCGCTCAAATCTGCGTTGTTTTCTGGTGATAAACTTAAAAGTGAGATTAAGGAACAAACGCATTCCATCTTATTTTCTAAGTTAGACGAAGGTCTCGTTCCCTCTGCGGAACCGTTACTAGAGAAACTGCGAACGCTGGCGGAGTCATGACCTGTCCAGACATCGCGTTCTCCTGGCCAGGTCCCCCGGTACAGTTGCGAAGCTCTTTTGTCTCGCTCACTCGATCGTGCCGCACTTTCTAACCCATAATGTAGAGTACTTCGGTAACTTGTTCTGTGTGGTCGATCTTCTGAACTGGAGTAAGTGGAAGCCTGGTTTTTCTGTGGCCTCTTCGGCAGGGCTCCAGCCTTTTTTTGTGCTTGACTGTCGTCGCCTTCGACATCATCGTCCAGGAAGTTCGGGTTTGTGATGTCACTGCGTTCGTCGAATTCATCGGGCGACGGCGAGTGATCGAGGAAGTGCGGCTTGGGGATTCGGCATTCGATGTTCGACTTGGACGGCGGCTGATAATCTTCATCAAGAAAATGCGGGCGGCGAGAGAGAAGGTCGGGCTCTAGGGTCTCTAGTTCAAGGGTGAGATCTCGCGAGCGCGCTTTCTCGGATGTCTTTGGGGGAATGTGTTTAGGGACGATCTTGGTTTTGGTGTCTTTTGGGTCGGGTAAGCGGCGCGAGTCAGGCGAAAGAGGGGAGGACGCGTCTAGAGACCCGCGAGGGGGTTCGCTCGAAGTGGAGGGGGTGCAGTCTTCACTTGCCGAGGGTCCGGAATCAGTTAACGGTGAATTAGAGGAGTCCATGCTGCTCCAGGGATCTACCATCACTTCGTTCTCCAACTGCAACAAACAGAAAAAAAAAATTAAATTCCGGCCGTTTAAGGGTAAAGAAGTCAAGGTTAAGGACTCCTATTAGTGATGCAATCAGCTTAAGACGAATGCTACCCGAAATGAGCAGTACACTTAAATTACACGTGTGGTCAAGGCCAGTCGGTCGCAGTGTAATCGTGGTGTACTTAAGATTGTATTAATTTATGGACGGTTTAAAATACCGGTTGGCCCGACTCGAAAAAAGTACGCGTGTGCGCGGGGCGAGACCATGCGTGCAATATCATTAATTACCAGAGTGGCAAGGCAGGGGCGACATTGTGCCAAGTTATTAAATAAACCTTCGTCATAAATGCTACGGTTACTACATTAACAGTCAACAAGGCGAGTTATAACGGAGTTTGAATACGTAATGTGATGCTTTTCAATAAAGTGCAGTTAACGGAAATACGATTCATTGATTTCAAGGAAAACTATGCACGTTTGTCTGTCTATTTAAAACAAGGTTCATAGTTCAGACATTATGGATGATGTTGCCAAATAAAAGCATAATTCTTAATTAAGTAGTACAAATATGGAGTCGCATTATGTCTGTGTCACGTATGACCACCCGTATGGGGCTAATGCGTATAACATTGCAATGAGTCACAGTCTACAATGTAATAGTGTTAGTGTTACTTACTGCTTACGTCATAACGTCCTATTAGCGAGCTCTCCTTGGATGGTTAGTTTCATGAAACGTAAAATGGGAATTTATCAAGTTCGGACGTGGCATATGAATTTATAACACGTAAGTTTGGGGTCGTCGTAAATATGCCAGTTTGTTGTTTTGATTGGACTTCCTAATTGAGGGGCGGTTGTACCTTTGGGGAAGTTCACGTAGGTAAAATAAACACAGAGTTAGTTAGAAGAAACGACTGCCAATAACGCATGTTCTTCGGATAAAATACATGTTTATTTTTTCTTCGTTTTTGTGTGAGATAAATCTAAGCTACATGCTCGTTTGGGCGATATAATTTCTTTTGATAAGTCTCTGAATCATGTTTACGACCCTAAAAAGCATTGCCCCTTTTCTTGTGTCCAAATCAAGTGATTGTGTCATTGTCTCAAGTTACCACTGCCGCAGTGCCGGACAATGGCTAGACGAGGCGCTACCGTCCGGGTCGAACACAATGGATGGCGCCGGCCATCACTAATTGTACCTTGTAGCATTCGATCCGACGCGCGTTGCCCCGGACACAGATTTGCATTTTATGTATGTGCTGTTGTATTGTTTAAATCTAGATTTGTCGTAATAAATGTAGTGTTTTGATCACACCAGATAAGTATAATTTGGAATACCTAACGCGAAAAAGATTTCAGTTACCAAACATTTTTATTTTGCACTATTAACGGCATACTAGAGAGTCAAGAGCAAACCTATCCCAAATAAAAAATACTGAGGCGGAGATTTCAAAGCCATAATCCCGAACATTAAAATAAAAAGTACTCTGCTAAAATGTATCGTGTTAAAAATCTTTCAGTCCGAAAGCTTTTGCCAATTGCAAAAATTTATACGCCCATTTATTTCTGAAGCCAAGCGAGATAAAGTAACCAGCTATGCGGGAAACTTCACGCTGTATGGTTTAAAGCGTATGAGTGGTTGCATAAATTGATACACATGTTGGTATTATATTCATCGATATAACTAACTATGGTAAATAACGCTTGGTTCAAAACAAAATCCAAAGATAATCAAAATGATGGCTACTAGACGACTCCTACGAATACTTACCAAGTCACTATCATTAGAAGTTGATACATCTTCAAGAGGGTTTCCATTTTCCATGTCGACACCTGAATCGTTGGGATCTCCCCTCCTCCTCATCATATCTGTCCTGGTGATGTTGTGGAAGTTCCGCCTGAGAGGGTTGAAGGCGATGCGGAGGTCTGTCGTGAAGTCATCGTATAGTTTGAACTGGTTGGCGTTGAACTCCGTGTCATTGTCCAGAACGTCATGGTCCATGGAGTGCCTGGAGCGCTCAGCCCCTTTGCTCATGTAAGACACCTTGTAGTAGTCCCGCGAACTCATCTTGATAGCACTTTGTTTTATCGTTTATTTCATAATGTTTAAAAGTTCCTAAAATATTTCGAAATTAGAGTATGTTGGCGTCGGTGGCCGAAAATACTATGTATTGGATACCACCGTGTGCCGAATAGTTAGTGTACTTTTCGCACAGAATACAGTACTCTTAAATCATAGTAGCGAACATTAAAATCCCATTATAAAAACGTTGCCCTCGAATAAACAAACCAGCACTGGATCGTGCCAGATTTAACGAAATAGGTCAGCTGTATGGCGAATTTAGAAGGGCTCTCGGGAGGTACCTACAAGTTTCAATTTTATTATAGTGCGTGGTTTGTAATTTTACCGCTCTTTTATTTGGACAAGAGCCAGGACGTGACGACGTCATTGTATAGTATACAAGTCGAGTCGATGTTTTTCACGCATCCTCTCAAAATAAACTAGTGAATGAAAATTTTATGTAGTAACAAAGAAAACTGTAGAATTTCTCGTGGCGTATTAATTGGGTCATGGTGAGGTTATTAGGAGCACCATAATCTGAATATTTACCTACATTCTATTGTTGTGATGGTGAGCGGATGAAACTGAACATAGTACCTAATAAACATTTCACGTTAACATTGGACTCGTAAATTCTGGCGCACAGTTAGGAAGTACACGCCGCTCGTAAATGTCTTGTGGAAATAGCGTTATCTGTTTGTATTGGACTTACTCAAGGCTACATAGAATATACATTAAGAAAAATGAACGAGGCAATATTTATACTATGCTTTCATTATGATACACTGAATCAACATTATCAAGAAATTATCTAATAAGTAGTCAGATTATTATATTTCAAGGACTTCTGCAACCTAAAATTTTAATTGCAAGCGGCACTTTTAATAGAGAACATTTTAGGCTAAATAAGTGCCTAGTCTACCAATCTGCCTAGTGGTTAGGTATATGACCATTTACTTTGCGATGTGCAGATAACACTTAAATAAAGTAGGTTCCAGTCTTGTTAATACTCATATTACACACGGTTAGAATCAATTGTGCATGCAATTTGATAACCTTGCGAACAGATGTAGGATTAATTGTTTCGTAACATTAATTTGTAAATTTTGGTTCTATATAGATAGGTATATTTGCCTTTAATTGGTCCGAGTCAGATTCGGATACAAAGACCACAAGATTTTGAATATCACACACGAAAGAAATCGCGTTATGTTGTGTATAGTCTGTGGATATCTACTAAACTCATTTACTGTGTTTATTTAATTAACAATCAGCTGTCTGCCAGTGAAAGTCCCGTCAAAATCAGTCCATCGACCATTTCGGAGATTAGCCGGAACAAACAGACAGACAGACACAGATACAAATATAAAAAAAAGTTCTTGTCTTATGTACTTACCGTATATACTTTCATGCATTTAGTAAAAAGCTGTTATTTTGACATTACAAACTGACGTTTCAATTTTATTTATTTGTATTGATGTATGCATAGCAAAAATTTATTTAACAATAATAAAAACAGGATCGGGCATCGGTAGTTACTAACAAATCTTGAAATACTAAGCAATGCTACTGAGATGTATCTTTAACACATTAATCACTTAGGTGATTCAATAAATTCTTACGATTGCGAAAGCTACACCAATTTAAGTCCGGGAAGACTATTATACCAACTTAAATTGCCCGTATATTCAAATCACATCTGTCATTTACTGACAGTTTTATGAAATGGCTACAACGCGGCTTATTGCCGTAGGGTGCCAATTTGCTTAACAATTAATTTCCCTGAATGTACATTTTCATAGTAGTTCTGGATACTTCATAAGATCATAAGAGGATACAAGAACCGACAGGCAGTCGATGATGCACAACCCGAGATAAGTGACGATTCAGTTGAAACAGAGCTTTGGCAATGAGCCAGCCAGAATAATATTAGCTACCTATTGTGTACTTACAAATTCGGAAATTTTCTTCAACTAGTAAATTCATGAATGAACGTTTAACATAAAGTAAACCTTGACATGTTTTGATAAGATAATGAATTCATTGAGTAATTGGAGAACTACAGAAACAACTTTAGTAGATTTTGTTTTCATAACAAAAAGGGTCTCGAAGAACTCCCAACTCCACGAGTCAGTTCTCTAGTGTGAAGGGTTACAATATCGTGTTAGCTACGATCTTGGTAGTTATTCCAACCACCCTCGACCCAGTTTCCGAGCGGGGCTTTGACGGTTTTTCGATGACTTTACTTCGCGGTCTGAAGCCCCTTCGGAGAATCAATGATGATGTTGCAAAATCTAACTTTACAAATGATGTGGAAATGTTTTGTTTTTGTCCGGAAGTTGAAAGCTTAGTTATAAGAAGTGATGAATTAGTGTAGAAACAACTTAGGCTTAAAGATCGCGCTGAAGTGAAAATAGTGACAGGATGTTAGCTAATCTCTGAGTAAGAGAATTTTCTCTAAAAACATCTTATAGGCACTCAGAGAATCAGTGTATTCTGTGATTCACAGATAGGCAAAAGTTAGGTATACAATGATCAAAGCAGACACTGATCTAACAGCTGTTAGCACATCTAATGACACCGACCAAAATGGGGAAGGATGAGTCAAGTCATAAAACGAACAAGGCGTTTACTAAATACGGTCTATCTGCCATGGTGGGCGAGGGATAACCAACTAACGATTGAACCCATTACTTTCCAATAAACTTTTTAGGCTAAAAGGCAAACAGCCGTAAAATTCAAGGTGAGACCCAACACAAAAACCATAAACAAACAGTTGACCAAAAACGGTTCGGGTCGTCGAACTAGCGTTGCGTAAGTGAAAACATTAGCGAAGACCGTTCCGAGCCATTACGTCCACGACTTCTGTATGCACGAGCTGCGAAGTGGCCGCAATCCTGAATCTGGACAACAACAATGTGCCCGAATGGTCGTTACACACAAATAGGTTGGGAAGGTGGAACTTACCGGTAACTGCAGTTTTGCAACTCTTTAATATACCTCGTGGTCGTGGAGAAATAATTTCACGTTTATGGAGACCTATCGCAATAAATTACATTATGAAACGAGATTTATTGGAATAAGTAGCTATGTTTGTTTCCAGCGAAACTGGGATTGCCGTTTTTGGAGGTTCTGCATATGGTAAATTAACATTTTATAACAGAAGATGGCGTTGGTGGATTGGTAGTTACGTACGATGGTAAAACGGTCGATAAAAACTGACAGTCGCTAAAAACAAACACTGCAAAACTGCAAATAGCAATGATTAAACAACGGTTTTACGGTTAGACTCATTTGCATTGATGAATCTGGCCGTAACATTGCGCGATTAAACACACTGGAAGCCGGACAAAAGCAAACATTTATAAATGCCAAATCCAATTATTCAACGGCGAAGTACAATCACGAAGTGTCCAAAAATAATCATTAACGACTTAAATTGATAGCTTTTGTCATTTGACCCTGCAAGGTTTAACAAACAATCGTAGAGTAAATCCTGCAGTGTTTCTAAAACAACATTGTGACAGAGGAAGACGTATGAGAACAAATGACAGGTTTAGATCTGTGACAACCGTACAGGAAGAGGGAACGTTAAAAATAGAACGCATATTAGTTTTCGAAGACGCAAAGTAAACCGCTAACGATTTAAACGATGCAAGAATAGCATTTGGGGAAGCTGTAAATAAAACTGAATAATGAGGGTCCTTTGAGCCTTGAGGATTTAGATAGCTTTACTAGTAGACTGAATTCTGAAATAAAATTCTTAAATGTAATTTAGAATCGACCAAAATGGTACTGTGGATATTATTCCAATCGAGCACAATTGGTGTTATTCAAACGTGAGAAATCTTTGCACGTAACGACACAATAATTATGGTATCACACAATACATCATAACAATTCTCGCATAAGGTAACGAAAAAAAAAGATAATTTCATCAACAGACGTAACACCAAGTAACATCGAGCAGCGAAAAAAGATGCAACCATTAATCATTTCGAAGAATAAAACAAAACAAGAGCATACTCTCTAGCCATTAGGCACATGAAAGCAAACCCACTTACAGCGGTGAAAGTGTTATGGAATTTCGCGATGGACCCGGCCATTATTGTAATTGGAGTGAGACGGTGCGTCTAGACCGGCATGGCATAGTCGGCAGAGATGGCAGAGACCAGCGTAATGGATGGGGTGCAACGTTCGGGACGTTCACCGACATCGCAGGTGCTTAGAAATCAACGCGATTATAAATGAGTTTATTGACGTTTTATATTTCATGCTTAATTACATCCAATGAATTAACCAGCTTCCAGCTTCAAACTAGTTCATTTCGAACTATAAAGTCATAGCTATATTTGTAACACATGCCTTTAAAATACTGTCAAAGGTTAAACGTTGACTTCTAGATTATTACTTTCCATATTGAATCTTAATTTCTTCCCATTAACTAGTTGTTATCTCGATGCCACATGCAATAAAATTATTTTCTCCACAATGTCCAAGTTATTTGACTCCAATGTCATCTAAATAGATAACTTCGATAAAGGCCATGGGCAATTTTATCTCCGGACACGAGTGAAATTCTATGCACGATGCACTTCTGGATTCTATTTTATGAAACAATCTGAATTTTAGTATCAGCAGAGGCGATAATCGATTCGTATCATTTGAAAGTCTTGATTTCATACATCTTTTTGCTTTTATCTTTTCTGACTCCCAGTCAGTAATTTGATATTTACAAATGGCGTTGGCCAGAGTGCCAAACCAGTAGTTAATTCAGCCAAACGAATACTTTTACATCATCAAATGAAAAGTATTCTCAAAGCGTTTAACCACGCTAATTAAACACGAGTAGTGCAACTTGCAAAGTGATAGGAAAGTGAAAGTGTAAGAATAGTGGAAGAAGTATATCTAGATTGGAGAGAACAAGATCAGCCTGCAAATAATATATGTTGGTAAAGTAGGGTCCTCTATTCATTTAGAATTACATAGAAGAATCCAAAGGGAAATATTTCCACAGTAACTTTAGAGATAAACAATCTGTAATGTTCAACAAAACAACGCTGTATTGAATTAATTTTAATTAAAGAAGATAACGATAAAGAACTGCAAACAAAGGTCCATTCAATACCTATTTAGGTAAGTGCAAGTTCAGAACTGTATTGTACCATTACAATAAGTTTAAAGATAGCAATAATAGTACTAAGTGCATTGTCTTTTAGTATATACATTTTACTGACAATTTAATGGATAGTTTCTTAGTCCACTTTTACAAGTTATGACTCGATATACGGTTGAACAATATTTTTCTATGATTCAGCGTGGAAAGTGGAAACTAAGTGATGATGGATAACTAATATACCGTAGCAGTATTTCAAAAAGAACCAATATAATAAATGAATAGTTAATACTTGGCAATAAGGAAAAGCAGTTCCTATTTATTTATTGTATAATAGAAAGGCAGAAATATTACTCCTTTGTTAAGTGTGAATAAAGATAATGACTATATACCATTTCTTTCTTTAACATTACATTCGATCGAATATTGTCTGGAGATTCAAGTGGATTTTATATCAGGTTAAAGAACCGTTCTTGTTGCGAAACTAAGGAGGACCACACCATACGAAAAAGTCACCACTCAACCACTCGAGACTATATTTAGGAGCCTAAAAACGGCCAAGCTAGTGTCAATGACTGGGAGATTTAACATATGTCAATCAACTTCTTGTTAAGTCTATTTTTATTTGAGTTCAAAATTTAACTCAAAGTTATTAGAAATTCACTGTTCAACACAAAATTCTCGAAAATTCACGACAACAATTCTGTAGAGTGACTCACTTTTGCTTCAAACATCATGAAAATTAGTAGACATTTCGGCGTGATTTAACACTGACAAACAACTGGACATAACTTCTCATAAAATAGGAATTAACAATAGGTTTTGGCTGTTTATCAAAACTAGGGGAGATTCATTCGACCTGTTTTTGAATTTTGACTGGTAGGTATTGCGAAATTGCGACATGGTTACACGGGTAATCGACAGTTAGCCTATATATAATTCTGAGAATGCACCGGCTGGGTCAGTGCATCTAGGCTGCAATGCGGCACTCGTATTCTTGGCTCCGGCAGACGACCTTCAAAACGAATGCTATCTCCATTTTATACTGGGAAACGTTTCGCAATAACAGCACAATTTAATTCTTTATTCGTGCGGGCATTTAGAACAATGTTATAGCCAGAGTGTACATACATTTTCGGAACATGTTTGGTTGGCAATAAAATTTGAAACTTGCCGCTTATATTTTTGTAGATGCTGATGATGCAGTTTTATTGCTTGTATTTTACATTTTAAGGTCATTCAATTTCTGGAGTATTATGTAGCAGATATTCTGTAGATAGTATTTTCCTTGATATACGGATGAGTAAAGCTGCACATGTAAGAGAAACTGCAGTAAGACTTTCTAGAGAACTTATATCGTATGCATGAAGCAGAATACTGCCTCGTTGGTCTAGTGGTCGCAAGCGCTACTGCTGAGCATGAGGTCCTGGGTTCGATTCCCAGGTCGGGCAGTGTTATTGGGTTTTTCTCTCTGGAATTTCTCAGTTGCAGCCCGGAGTATGGATTAGTGCCCGGTAGATGGCAATAGGCTCGCCCCCTATTACATGGGACTTAAACATAACTGGCGAAATGTGGGTGTTATTATAGGTTCACCTCTGCCTAACCCTTCGGGGAAACAAGGCGTGATGTTATGTTATGAAGCAGAATATAACAAAGAAGAGTCGATATATCATGAAGCATATGACTAGCTATATTAAGCCGAAGCTAATGCCTCCCGCAAAAATTTATTCAGAGTTAATTAATTTAGACGAGCTAGACCACACATCGAGGCAGATTTGGAGCGCCCGCGCAGTGTGGTCGCATGATTGATCGTGGCGACAGATCTAACAACTAAACAGGTGTGCGTTTTATATTTGCGATATAGAATTTCCTGCCATTTTGTTTCATATTTTCCAGAATTATCGCCGTCTATAGAAAATGTTTTAGGATAACAATGTCTGAAATGGAAGGGTAACCTAATATCTACGTAACACGAGTCCGTAAACGTCCCCTGGGCCATATCTACCTCCGCAAAGAGCCTTCGTGGCGGGTTATTGCCGTCATAACTAGGTTACGCAGATGGTGACCGCCTGAAATACTGGTACACCTGTGTGCCACAAGCCGATTATGAAGGGAATTGTCCTAAAATTAACGTTGTTAAGACCTCTCTTGTGACGAGCGAATGTAGGTGTACCCAAAGGTATTTTAGCTTAAAAGCATACCAATAGCCCGTCAATAAGGCGAATTTTCAGAAAAATCGTCGGTTTTATTCGCTGGTAAGAACGATTTTTTTTTTTCTTGAAAATTCGTCAGAGTATATTGTAAAAGGAACTCTTCCGTCTCTAGCAGAGTTCCAGACCACAATATTTCAGATTTTAAATCTACAAATTGTGCAGAATATCAACCAACATTCTGCAACATCAACATAATAACGTCAGTACCGAATAACAATCCGACCGCAATTAGTTCTTTAGACACGCTGAAGAGCATATTTGAGATTGTCTGCATCTGGACGCAGTGTCGCCTGTCGTAGATGGGAGGAATTTTAAGCAGCTTTGTATGGACAGAGCACGCCATTCGACATTCTTGAAGATGAAGATTATTGAGCTAATTGATACGAATTGTTATCTGACCACAGAATTTTGTTGAACTGAATGGTAGAATTCAATTATGTGAGTAATTCTGTGGCTGTTCTTGTCTGTGTATGTGACGGTGTCGGGTCTATTTATTTTTGCGTTTCATTGTTAGTTTATTATGGTATAGGTACCTATTATTTTTATTACCGATTAATTATAGAATTAATGCGTAGTATGAATGTGATTCAAATTGTATGCGGCTTTTCCTTCTGTGATTCCAGCATTATTGCTTTATAATTCTTATTATCTAGAAACCGCATCAGAGATGGTGTTACCATAGTATAAAGAGAGGAAGTAGGTTATCTCCGGCACAATCCGCGATATAATTGCCTACTGTCTCAGGGTTGTCACTTTTAGTTAAATTTTAATTCAGTGCCAATAAATTGGCAAGGGTCGGGAAGTTGTATTTTTTACTTGTATTGTCTGGGTACCTAAACGATGATGAAACCTTTCACGATGAAAGAAAGAGCGACGGGCCAGCAGACGGGCGGCGCGGGGCGGTGATGAGCACGAGTAAACGGTAGGTGATTCGAACTTTGCTCTATTTATCTGATTCACAATTAGTCAATTACTTATTTTTTATGTACGATTTTATAACTGTAAGTAGGTACTTAGTTACTATACCTACAATAGGTACTGAGAAATCGGCATGACTAAACATAAACAAAGCAATAGCGGCAAATCAATTGACAGATCAAAAGTACCTGGTACATTCTAGTGGGAATGTAGGCCTACCTACTTCCTCTGTCTGATAGAAAACTAATACAACAAAAAATAAGTAAGTAGGTATCTCATCATCAAGTAAAAATGATATGCTAGAAAAAGTGACTTCTTTCCTGTTCAATAGGTAATTTGAACAGAGACAATTCTGGAATCGATGAATTATTAAGACACCCAAACACACAGCAATACGTTCTCCTGCGATTATCACACACTTTTCATTCATTTAGCGGTGCCGAAAAGCCGTGACGCGCGAACCTCGTGCGATGTTAGCCCCGACTGGCGCACTGCGAAACGGGCCGAGATTTGTTTAAGTGTGCGTGCGGCGACGCATAGATACTTTGGCGCACACATACAAGCCGCGCGCGGTGCGTTTGTATGAAGATAACATACTTCCTCTCTTTTTACTATGGTGTTACTTAGACTGTATGAATCATCTTTCTTTCTTTCTATTTAACTAGTGCTAAATTGTTTTGATACTCTCTATGGTCAAACTTTGCGATGTTACCAAATGATCGTAGAGAATGTCAATATATTAGCGACTCATGCTTCATTTTCCAACGTAATCCATTCATTAATACTCGTTTCAAAATCAATTTCAAATAACTCGCATGTAAAACCAATAAACATTTCATCTTGACAGAAATATGTGGAATTTTACGATATCGTACGTCATTGAACATACCCGGATAGAATGTTTTCGGCTCAGCGGAGAAAATAATTAAAGTTTACGAGTTTCCGATAGCGCTGGTCTTTATGCGGCAGTGGTGATATATATGTTTATGTTTAATCGACCTCTGGAGGCTGGGCAGTTTTAAAAGTCAAGGGCTTAATGTCCAGTAAGTCATGGTCAGCTTAAGCTGCAACTTTTTTCGTACTTGTAACACTTATTTGCTAAATTTACCACTTAACTTTGTAATACATTGAAAAAAATATTCAGCGCTTGGCGGCGAAAAATTATGAAATATGTAAATTAAAAAACCTAAGGTACGTTGATCTTAGGTTCATAAATATTACTATTACCATATTCATATTTATAGTCAAGTGGTTCAAATAACCGAGCGATGTAAAGACTCATAACGGGGTGTATTAAAATTCAAGCAATGAATATTTTAAACGTATCCACAAGAAGCTTCATTTCAGTATGGAAATTAATACTGTTTTGAACATCTAATTAATTGAAGACACAATAATGAACCTACTACTACTACCATTTTCTCAAAGCGATAATCCAAATTATGAATAGCTTAGAGGCGAACATTTTTACGCAAACATGACATTAGTACTAATCAGTTCACAATAGAAACTGAAAATAGGGCTGTTAGAATGAATTGCCAAATTAAAACGAATACTTTGAGGTTTCAATAATAAGGTCAGAAAGACGATTCACATTATTTTTTGTTCCCGTTTGATCCTGGGCATTTCAGAACAATGTTTCTAAATGGAAATGATAAAAGTCGTGACGACACCAACACCACTGCTCGTAAATCAAACTCAGGATATGCCTATGGAACGGACAAGACGCCATATTATCACGATAAGCAGGAACCCGACGAAGCACATCGTGGTGTTGGAAATTACAATTGAAAACCTACGTTGATAGATCATTATTAAGTAGGCTTAGTCCTCATTCATAATGACAAATCGTTAAGTTATATGAATATTCGAATAGAATTTAGTGATAATTAACTAACACGTAAAGTCAAACAAAAGCACATAAAAATCAAAATGGCCGTAATAGTACCGAAAAAAGATGGCAAGAAAACAATGAATTACCTAATACATAACAATGGTGAAGTTACGAAATGTTATGTACAGGAAGTTGTCAATGTTGACATACACATAAGAAGTGTAACAATGATTCTGTAACGTGTAGACTATCTGTGTGAACGTGAATCTTGTTTGACAAGCGAATAGTGATTCTTTGAATATTACAAGTTCCGTGATCCGTTTGAGACGTGGTTTTATAATTTCTTGTGTGGGAACAGAGGAAAGGTATGCTCATTTGAAATATGGTTTTTGATCCAATTTTCATCTTCAAATTGGAATCCTTTCTTCCTAGTACTTAATTGGTTTTAGACAAAGCGGAAGATGTTGAAGAATTTCTATCGAAGGCGATAAACATGCGGTGAATGCAGCAGATTTTTCATATTAGAAATCATTGTACGGATTATTCATAAAAAATAAAGCCTGACGTATAATTAATTTTCTATTGCGTGCATAAAGACAATATGTTTTGTAACACTGTCAAACTAATAACGAATTGTTTAAGTTGCGTAGTTAAGAGATAGAATTGCAAATGATACTTTATAAACTATCGGCAAAAACTGTGATAGAATTCCAAGGACTTATTATTGGTTGCCTTGTTACCCCACCCACCCACTGTGGAGTAGTTGTATGGTTGATTATTAAAATAAACCTAACCATTTTTTAATGAATAAGCATTTGATAGCTACCGGATTAATTCGGTTCGTTTAGCTGCATTAAGACATCTGTGTTTATCTTCTAAATCATTATATTTGATTTATTGTTTGTAGAGTAAGTGTGTAAGTAACTTCGTGACAAATATCATGTTTTACTTCCTTGTGAAGGATTCCTCGAACAGTGGATCGTTATTGAAATTTAGTTGATGAAATTTTACTATATGTATAACCTTAATACCTAATAGTACACATCAGGGAACTGAGTAACCAACCAGGTCTTACCTACAATTCACACAGGTCATCAATCCATCCTTTTTACAATCACTCTAGTTAATTAACACTAACAAGAGAAAACTCATAATGAGAGATGACAAAGTATCTCGAGACGAACATCGTAAGCGCTGCTATTAAGAATGAAAGTAAATACCAGAGTATTACGTATGTATAATAAGTGATAAGTGCTCCCACGCTTTACAGATTACGCAAGGAATGTTTTTTGAATTAGTTTTGACAAGAAGTGATCATTCACGTGTTAACGTAACAAATATTTTGAATGGACATTCCTTTTCCGTTCGAGATAAGAAGAATATAGGTATACAAATGAAAAGATTTGCTAGATCACTAATATTGTGTAACAAACTATGGCGAATCCTAAATAAACGGAGAAATTGAAAACGCCGTAACAATTTTCGTGAATCAAAGTGCACATATACACGAGCAGCACGTTGCCTCTGCCGTTGGCGACTTGCCGCCGACGAGTGCCGACGCGAGTGTCAACGTGTCGCTCGCGATGGCAACTGCAGCCGTCGTCGGCGGCAGCCGTAGACGCGTTGACGGCGACGGCTGCAGTTGCCTGTGCCGTTGGCAACGTGCCGCTCATGTAAATGAGCAATAATAGCAACAAAACTGCTTATATCCGAATTGTGAAATATGGTCCTTTGGTACAGGTGACTTTCATTCACAAATTGTCATTAAATCATATCGACAATTAATTACTAAAAATAAAGACATCAATTACTTAAGTACGATTTGTTGATGATGATGATGATGATAAAATTGGTATTTAGGTACAGAACGAAAGTGAGAGTAAGACTGTACCACATGACCTCACTGACATCATAGAACCGAATGGAAGCTTCAGTAATAGCAGCGACTGCTATGAACGCATGATGAATACGTATAATTATCTGTGATAGAATGTCATTTATTCAACGTTTGTTTTTTTAAACGTAATCATTGCCGTCAGTATTGTATTATGGAAAGATGGCAGCAGGTTGATGGATCATGCTGTAGTTACTGCCTATCCCGTCATTTCTCGGTGGAATTAATATCATGGTACGTGTAAAGTCAAATGTGACGTAGGTGCTATACCCACGGTCCCCACCCGTCACCACGAGCTTAAAAGGTTCACGTGGGGTAAAATCAAATTAAACCTTACCAATTAGAAATATTTGTCAGATAAAAAAAGGTCACAGTCACATTCGGCGTGATAACTCTTTCAGGCACAAGATTATTTTAAATTAAAAATAACGGCAGCATTGAACACGACAAAAGCAATACACGTACTTACCGTAAAAAGAAAGTACATAATCTCTATACAAATAAATAAAATTGAAGTCTCTGTAATATCAAAATAACAGCTTTTTACTAAATGCATATGAAAGTATATACTGTACTTAGAAAAAGAAACAATTTAAAAAATATTTGTCTGTCGGTCTGTACTTTTATTTTAGAAATATTATTAGGGTTCCGCGCAAAAAAAATAAAACCCATGAAATTGTGAACAAAAATAATAACTTTGGAACTATACCGGTCGGATTTGAAAATTTCTTTTTGCATTTGGTAGCCCGATTCTAGAGGATGGTTATAGGCTATTTAACATCACGCTAAGACCCTTAGGAGCCGAGCAAAACATAGTAGGTAATTGCGGCGGCAGGCGATGCATCGCGGCGGGTCGGGGGACGAGGCAGATTTATTAAAATGTGGCTATAATTTTAGTATATTGTGTATCTTACGACTTCCAAGCGAAAGAAGTCGCGGGGCACAGCTAGTATAATAATAATATCGTAATATGTATATTTTTCTAAACGCACTAAGCGTAGGTTCCACATACAATTAATTATTACCAACCTTACATAAACACCGAGCACGTTTTAAATCTTGTTCCAAAACAATACATTATAACTAACCTTGAGTTAGACGAACTTTAAACAACCAATCTTAATTAAATTCGACAACCATAGACTGGCTCATTAATAACCATAAAAGGTTGGCAGTTCCTGGGTTCTTAACTTCCTATGGAAGTGCAATTTCCGAGGCGGACGGGGTCAAGTACCTAAGGGACAATCACGATGATGTGCCGTGAAGATTGGAAGGAAACCATGGCCTGAATTTCGGGCTCGAGACTTCGGAAGTCGCTGATCGATGGGCGGAGATAAGTTGCTGTTTTGCTATATAACGTATTAATAAGAGTTTTTTTCCTGTGGTGAACTAGCGAGGTTTTATTTGTTTTGCGTAAGCAGATTGACAGGAAGAGATCAAAAGAACAATTTTCAAAAGAAAAGCAGCGATGACTCTTCCCACATTTTCAAACACATCATACTCATACGTTTCCATAATATATCATATAATGCATTGGATCTTAATTTACACGACAATCTGAACAAAATTCTATCAGACAAAGATATCGTTTAAATTTCATGACATCCAATAAAAAAGCTATAAAATTTTTCTTCTCAAAGCAAAAGGAAAAATTAAACTCAATTTATTTGTATGCAAATATTAATATTACTGACCGCACGCCTTCATCTACTAAGCCCCGTAAAAGGCAATGGGAGGTTTGGTAGCATACAAATTGTAGGAGTGGGATGACCAAGACACTGTTTAGTTAGGTCCAATGTAGACAAGACTCCGTGGGCGAATTACAAAGGACCATACTCTTACGGCAATAAAGCTAATAGGACCAAATTATATGGAAAGGACCAGGATTTGGTTACTAAGTGCAGTAAGTGCGTAAGTGGCGCCGGTTTTGTAGAGATTGCGTTTAGATTTCACGTCCAGGTCAATTGATTTATTCCTCAATCATATGTTTGAATGTTGCCAGTGTTTCGTAGAACAGAGCATTGATATCATATTCTGTGCTCGAGCCAATTGGTGCATTCGTTGATTTGAGTGCTGAAGATGTTCTGAGAATGTCCTTATTTGCAATGTTGGTTCAGGACACAATAATGTCCGAAGTCAGATAAACAACTGACTTTCTTTTATATTATTTCACTGTCCTTATGTTGTTGAACAAGAACTGTTCCTTATAATAACGGCAGTAATTATTTCTTGTTGTTAACCATTTCACTAGTATACCTACCAGGTCGTTAGACTATCATTACAAACAGCTTAGTAGCTAACTTTATTTATTTCCCTTTCGTAATAGTCTTCGTCCGTTTCGTAATATACAGTGCAACAACTGTCATATCCTTTATGATAATCTTCATTTGAGCAGTGGTTATCTATTTTTACAAGTTTCTCTCCTCTATTGATCCTACAGATTGCTCTACAATGGTATCTCCATTGTAGGTGTAACAGTTTTAGACTTGTACACATCATAATAATTACCACCCTTTTGGAACGGCTAATCTTTATGTCTAACATTGTTAGTAGTTTCAGAAAATATACGAGATACCAACAAAATGAAGATGCAGAAGGAATAATAGCTGTGATAATAGTAAATACATACACCATTCCAGAAACACTTAACGGAGATGGCATAAATCATAGTATTCTGACAGGCCTTCGCGAGCATTTCGTTCCATATAATTGATTGCTTAGTGAAAGTAAAGTGTAGCAAAAAGTAAAATCAGAATGTAATTCGAAATAATTACAGATGTAATCAAAGATACGCAGACAATACGCGAAGGTAGACAATACTGAAGTTATTTGTCACGGTACAAATATCAGTTTCTATTGCACAATCAGAATCAGCTGAGATAATGTAGATTCAAAATTGGACCGTGAATACTTATCAGCATGAAATGTTTAGAAATCTAGGCAAGTAATTTTTGATACGGAAACAATGCGACTTGGAATTAAAGCAAACGAAAAATGAAACTGAAGCTGTTTAGAAAGTAAAATTCGCAAGCACAAAGAACTGGCGTGAATCTTATGTGGTATATGGATTGGATACGTCTTAAAGCGGTGGACGACCTTACCAAACACGGCTAAACAACACCTCGACGAGTATACATACACAGATCTTAAGGTACCAGACGCAGCAGGCAAGGTTATTGCACATCTGATTCTAGACCCAAACCAATAAAAAAGACAACCTTATCGAATATTTTAACACGAGCCTGTTGGTCAAGGTGAAGAGGCGTAGTAAGAGAGCTGTGCTCACATAATTAACTTTGGAGGATCCACTTCGGATATGCTCGAGTGCAACTCCCGAAAAGATTTAAACTTTTTTACTCGAAATATACATGTTAAACAATTTTGATGGCATAACATTGATTGATCAACGCTTCAAATAAGGGCACAGACTTCAAAACAAGTTACTTTAGCGAGCTGCAAATTACAAAACGTGCAGAATATTTTCCCAATAGGGCCGGTAAAAACGATCTACATTCTACCTGGGAGTGGGACCGGTTGTCATCGCCCACCAGGTGAGTCATCCAGGTAGGATCGCGTGATGTAATGATAGGCCGAGGTGCATGTTACGTCGGCACGTAGGTGTGCGATGATGCATTTAGTATGCAATATGTAAATTGAATTTGACATTGGGATGAGCCAAATGATTGCATTCGATGCTTGTTATATATGTTATATAAATATTAGTTTGTTTTAGAATGTAATGGACAGATAAATATCGTTTAAGTGCCTCTGGTTGTTCCAATGTTTAAATTTTCATTGTAACTTTTCTCAGAAAAATGCATATCTGTTTATAATAGTTGCTCGAGGCGATAATAGTTTCGTAAAGAGAATTGTATTTTTTAAAAGCTTGGCAAATTATCACCCGCGGGCCAGGATTGCGCTTAATACCTGGGTCGATGTCCAAAAGAAGAACCGGCTCTATTTTATTTATTTATCAGTGTATTACACAGTACATGCTACTCTGAATCACGACCTCGACAAACAAAACGTAAACTCATAACCGAGTAACATATCAATTAACAAAAAACTGAACGCAATCAGCAGCTCATTCTAAGAGCCGCTTCGCTTCACTCATAAATAATAATGTAGTGGAGTGCTTAAAACAATACCCGACATACTTTGGTCATGACGGGTAGAAAATTGAGCTGTATTTTGAGAAGAGTTGTCAAGTTCAATACGGAATGTTCTTTGTTATCGTTTGGAAAGTTATCGAGACAATTCGTTAGTCGATTGTCGAGAATTGTCGCCTTGCGCGACAATTCACTGAATAAAATTGTCGTTAGTCTTAAAACATTATAGCATTTTTGTCATTCGTTTGAAGTTGTGACAGAATGAGGTTTTAATTTATGTTTTTCTACTAATTAACTTCTATTCGGGCTTGCTGCTGAAAGTTACATTTAGTGCTGCAAAAATTTCAAGAAGGCTTTTAAAGAGAGGCCCATTGATAAGGATTCAAATAAAGCAATATGATGTCATGTCTTCGCAATAGAAAAGCGCATATCAAATGATAACTTGACGTTACAATAGGTTCGCCCCCTATTACATGGGACTTAAACATAACTGGCGAAATGTGGGTGTACTATATAGGTACCTCTGCCTAACCCTTCGGGGAAACAAGGCGTGATGTTATGTAACTTGACGTTACCATTCGATAATTTTAATATATTAAAATGAAATAATCAAGACCTCTTGTGTTGGTCCAATGAAATAAAGAAATGAGAATATTAGGACCATTTTCAGACTATCGCTCTTAAGAAACTATGAACAGCATGTAATTTCCGATAGCTAAGTGGTTGAAGTTAGTATTTAAGCAATGGTTGTAATAGGCCACCGCAGCGCTTGTGTGACTTGCAGGCTAGCATTACTAATGCATATTCCAATCTCGTAGCTTCCATTTTGTAGTAACTATGTGGATTCTTTTAACTACGAGTACCGAGGCTGAAGTATCGTCTGCAAAATCTGTGCCGAACCTTTCTATTTCTGTTCTATATTATCCTTTATTATAGCATGAAAAATCACAAGAAGTTAGTTTAAAACTTAAGAAGAATCTACTAGAAGCAAAGCGTTTTATTTTTTTCTTCTGTCAAATGCTCTCTCAGGAAAGCGGGAAACGAGCAATAATTCCATCAGTTTTTATTAATTTCTCAGAAAATCTATTCGATTCTGAAGCTTAATTCTAACACGGAAATCGTATCAAAATGGTGAAACATAATCCCAAATCCTAAACCTTCTTCTTTAATCTTCGTATTTAAAACAGTTTCATAGTATAAATGGGTCGCCATATAAAAGCAGTGTAAGGTTTCCATTACAGTCGGCCGCCTGATCGGTGTTCGCGTTCAGTCGCTTGCGGCTAGCGTTGCTCAGTTGACCTAATATTACGCTTCTTGTGTTGCAGTTATATGGGAATGGACTTTGCTGTTCTTTTACAGTAATTGATAGTAATAAATTGAGTGACCAGGTTTTAAAGACCACTGTAGCAACATCCTTTATTTGCCATCATTCCCAACATTTATGGATTACGTTGTGATAATAACTACATTTAAAACTGAGTATAGATCCTTGTTAGTGATTCATGATATTTTTTGAAGAAGACAGTTTAGAAGTATATAATTGGTAACTGAGTCTTATATTAACATTATCGTAAACATTACTTTAACATATTGTTTTTCACAGTATCGTAGCCTTAGAAGCACTTAAAGCGATATAAGATATCAACACAAATTACGTCTAGCGCCGGTCGACCACCTGATACCAGCACTTAACAATCGACCTATGTGCTAGAAACTAGATTACAGCCTGCTTCCATTCTATGTAGCTCATGTAGGTAACAGGTTATAGAAGCCGGTCGATGCTCGGAGCGATTCGCTCAATGATCGCCAATCAAGCTAACGACATGGTCACGACACCCTGTGGTTATCGATATCCGAGATATGTCTCGGTTACAACATCGAGTGGGCGGATCGCCACTACAAGATGGTCCCTTGCGAATAACTGTGACAGTTATAACAAGTAATCAAAATGAGGATGGCTATAAGAAAAGAAGGATGGATTTTGTGAAAGATAGCATGACTAAAAAGGAAGTAAACACTGAGGCTGTTAGAGACGTACAATAAATTGGGATAAGGGCGGATGATGATACGACAAGCAGACAAGAAACCTGGAAATGATTCACCCGATAAAAATATCTACTTTCAACACTAATTGGCAGTAGACGACAGATCTATAAAATGCAATCGCATCTAGTTGATCTGGAAGCCAACTAACTTCCTAAGGAAAAGGCTTTTGATAAGAGTGGGCGATGCATCGATTCCGTATCGATATTTCGAATAAGTACTTGTACTATAAATGAGATCGTAAAGCCTTTTAAGGGATTAAGTGAAGTGGCGTGGGCTTCTTTATACGACAGGGTTTAACCAGCCAAGTATCGAGCGAAGTACTTAGGATTAAAGTATTAATAGAAGCTAATTCTAATTCCTTAGCTACAGCTCTTTGCGAATTGAATAGAATTTTAAATTGAAAGGACTAATTATTTACAACTTCTGTTACTGATACTGTTAATGGTCCTGGGTGCGACTATTCTGTAAACAGAGAACGTTAGCAAGACAATAAAAGTCCTTAGTCTTATCTGATTCCAAAGTAAATAGCGATAATTGCTCGATTGTCTGTAAAGTCGCCAATCGATCTTAAACGGAGCAAATTGATAAATTCGCGCAAATAGGCTTCGAATTCAAGTTAATCCTAGGTCTTTGGTCTAGTTGGTTAATATGTATGGTTCATAGAAACACGCCTACATCCAAGTCACATTAAGACTGGGAACTTTACGTCAAAATATTGAAATATTGGGTTTACGCAAAGAATACATGAAACGAGACACGATGTTTGTAATTTTATTAGGAATAGGTAGTGCATTAATATGGTGGGCGGAAAGACAATGATGTGTCAGTTAATGTAACGAATACATAGTTGTGTTGCAGCAACTACAGTTAGAATAATTCACACCGAATATTACGATGCTAGCAATGGTTGTTACCAACTCACTCACTCACTAGGTCATGGAGGTATAACATTGGATCCATAAAATTAGTATTTTCACGATGATGATGAAATATTTGGTTCTTATGATTTACTTAACTCAAACCCGAAAAGTCGATACCGGGGACTATGGTGTTGACTTGAGAATACCTACGCCGACTAAAGGATGGTTAAAAGCTGAAGAAGACGAAAGCTGCCAGCAAGTAAGTTACAAGAAAACCATTTATTAATACCAACAAAGTATTACCAGTATTGCTTATCAATGCGTTACTGATACCTGATTAGGTATAGATCACAATATTAGTAGTGACTAATTACGACAACATACCACAGGCTTGCCAACTATTTGACCGCTCATGACGCATACTGAGGTAAGTAGAGAAGACTCACCGAAGGGTTCTGAAAAACCTGATTATTTCTCTCATAATAAAAAAAAATTGCTGACCGAAATAAAAAGAGCCACGATAAGAATTAAATGTAAAGAATAGAAGTGGACATAAAACATCGTCATCAGAATCTGGGGTAAGTACCTAGGTACAGAAATTTTTTGGAGCTGAAGATGAAAAGACTAGAGCTAACAAGAATGTTTAAATCTAACGCACCTAATAACCACAATACATGCAAGTAAACATAGCGTTGAAATAATCCAAACACTTAGGTACACTGACCCAAATGTTGAACCAGTTTTCATTCTCAGACAGATTGAGGGCAAAACTGTTCTGATCTTGCAAGAGTTATTGTCTTAGATTAATAGTAGTGCCAGGCTGCCAGCCCAAGCAGACCTAGGACTAATAATAGAATGTGATCATCTTTTAGAAGTATTTAAGAATACACGTGACTCTGAACTGGTTAACTATGAGAAGGCAGTGAACTTTAATCCGAGGGTTGCATTGCGGAGGCGTAGCTTTATATAGCATGATACTCTGTGTAATTTGTTGTATAGGAAGCCAACCATTTAAAAAAAATACCGCCCACGACCTGTCTACTTTCTGCGACGAACGTGGAAAGAATCATTCACGTTTTGAATATCTGATATGTGACGTGTCATCGGTAATACGCAGACGTTACATAGACTTGAAAATATTGGTGGTTCATTATTTAGAATTTTGTACAACTAATATCAATTTTTTCCTAACATAAATACTTTTCAAAGGCAGGCCTATTTTACGTTTATGCGCTCTCCTGTAAAAAGTCCATACTAGGTATTGAAATGGGATAGCCGTGCTGTGACATATACAGTTCTAAGTTCTCAGATCCTGCTACTGGCTGACAAGAAGGAAATAAATTCTAACGTCGCGTCGTATTCAAAGATGCCAGTACCTAAATGAATGAGTTACGATAGCTCACACACCAAAGCCAGCTGATCTCCTAGGTATGTAAGGAATGATCGCAGGAGATCCGGAGATGTAGAAACGAAAATTTATTTATTGGAATGTTGCTGTTATCGACTGCGAATGTTAATTTGTTTTAGTTGAAGTTTTTATATGGTGAATGGAAGACCGTTGAAATCGATTATGGTCTAATATTTTTTTAATCTCCGCATTTAGCAGCCGGTTCCTGAGTTGATGTTTTATTTCAGCAATTTAATAAATGCACGGTTAATATTTCGAGTAATTTTTTATATCCAACATTTTTCACGGGTAATCCTACCAAATGATCATCTAGGTTTATGTTTTATTTTGTGTCTATCAGCTATCAGGTGTAGCGTTGTGTTGCTTCTAAAATAGCATAATTGCTATTATATTGTTTTTGCGACTAATGTCGAGTGAGCTAATTATTTTAGAAATTAACCATAAAGTGTTACAACTCTAAAAGTAGGGTACAACACTAGTTGTCACTCAACACACTAGTGATCACTCGTGCATTTTCGACCGCTGATCGCTGGCAGGAGTAAATCCCTGACCCTCAGGATTCTTTGTGCCCCAATCTAGGGAATCCACGTCTAGGCTGAGGGCAGGACCTCGTGACTTACTCTCTGCAAGCTGCCTGAAACAATGCGCTGCACGCGTAGCTGGCGTGCGCTACTGCACCTGTTTAGCCGCGACCAACGCGGTACTGCTGAGCCGAACCTCGAGGGCCTCTGGCCACGCCTGCTGACAGGCCTCTACGCCCTGTCACCTCCAGCCAAGGACGGTACCACTCTACCTAACCTACTAAATGTGAAAGTGCTCAGTGCAGTGACAGTCTTATCCATGACCTAGCCGTGTTAGTTTTTTTACTGTTAATTATATGTATTAACGTACCGTTTTGGTTTTAATCATGTCTTAACACTACCTAATTTGTTAACGGCCTCCGCAGCCTACCTGCGAAGCCCGAGCCGTTACACAAAGTTGTTCACCAAATCTCGGTAGCAATGACCGACTCAGAGAACCACACTAAAGCTTTAGTGGGTCAAAATTACAGGCCGAAGAAGACATTAACAGGCACATTATAAACAAAACAGCAAACTAACATTCTGCAGCGATCGTAAAACAAATACGAAAATTTACGACGAACATTCACGAGTTCACTAAAACCACTTTAAAATATAAAAAAAAAATGAGGCTAGTCTTTCACATGGCTACGATGACTGTACTTGAAGACGGATCTTTCATAATTAGGTACTTACAAAGGCTCCCGCAGACAGGCGGGACGCGACTCCGGGTAGAACAATATTTCAATGAAGTTTTCATAGAAATTGTTCCACCAGAGTCGCGTCATGCCGTTGCATCGAGCCTGTCTGCAGGAGCCTTAACTGTCTTCGTCCCGTTTAACAATGGGCAGCTCTCTCCTTTACATGGTATCTACAAGCTACTTGTACTACTGCGAACGTGTCAGGAGCATGTTATGGTCACCCATCAAACTCGACCGCGGAAGCATTGATTTGCCTCAATAACAGATTGATCAGCTGCGGCAATTCAAACATTATGTATAAAAAACTTTTTTACAAAAAAAAAAAAACAACCGACCTCCAAAAAAAACACTACAAAGTGAAAAATAACTTTAATTTCGGAAGTCGGTGTCTTTGGATCTGTAATTTAGGTTTTTGCCACCGACTTCCAAAATTAAAGTTATTTTTCACTTTGTAGTGTTTTTTTTTGGAGCTCGTTTGTTTTTTTTTTTTAAGTTTTTTATTTTTCACTTTTTAGTGGGTCGGTTTAATTTATCTAGGTTACAATAGCCTAATGACAACTGCTCATCAGCTTTTACAAAACATTGCTTTTCGCGGTGCAGGGACGTTAATTGTTAAGAAGTTCTCCTGGTACTTCACCATCAGCTCCACTTCACCATATAAATTGTGACGAGCTTATATTGCTTCGCAATAATTTTAAAGTAATCGAATCGCAACCCGTGAAATACTTATTATTGAGTTGTTCCGGTGGCCATCTTACCATCTGTGGTCTTCGTCATCAGTTCCACATCACCAAATGGTGCTTTCCGAGGGCAAATGGACAAGTTACTATAAAAAATACCCAAATCGCTATAGGTGTGCCTATAATATTTGCAGAGTTCCCTCGATTCCTCATGGATCCTGTCATTAGAACTGGACTTTGATAAAAGTGGGACCAATCTGGAAGTATGGCCTTTCAAATAAAAAAAGAAATTTCTAAATCGGTTTATAAATGACGGAGTACTGAGGTAACAAACATTACATACAACCGAATTGATAACCTCCTCCTTTTTTTGAAGTCGGTTAAAAATGAAGGATTTTCTTACCATATTAAAAAAATATATACATATCGATACCGGAAATTTCAATTGTCGTAAAGGACAAAACACGACTTTACAGTAGAGCCAAAAAACAAAAAAAGAAATTGTTTTTGCCTTATATCTTTTTCAAACAAAGTGCTATATTAATGATGTCAAAATAAACCCTAACTATTTTTTAATGTTCTATCCATATAAATTAACAAAATAATCGATGGAGCTCGCGACGCTAATTCCAAATATACATATAACTCATTTTCGGCAAAATGTCCTTTACGACAATTGAAATTTCCGGTGTCGATATATACTTGGCGTAAGTATCGTATCTAATGGTGATTTTTTTTTAGGAGCATTTAAGTTAATCATAAGCTTGAGGTTGGAGTTTAGGGACTAGGTCAATGATGATTTCAAAGTGATGTTTGTTGAGACGATTGTGTGTATCGGTCTGCGCAGACGCACTGACGCTACACTCACCTGCGCGTGAATCATCGATAGAGCTTTGGCTTTATTTTTTTTTGCATCTGTGATGTGTTTTAATGCTTTTATGTGTTGAGATTGCTGTCTGATATATTTAGAGCGTTTAATTAAGAAGTAATTAAACAGCGAGTGCACCTGTTTGTTAACGGTCAAAATATGACTCATCGAGTTTTGTATGTATAGGTAGAAGTCCAAGTAAATCTTTAGGGTAAGAGATGATGACAGCTGTGCAGGAAACGCTCTGCATATTTAGTATTTAATAAACACCGATACTAGCCATGTTGGTGCTAACCGCTTTTAAATACACTTCTGGACACATCTATTGGCCCACCTTGTATTTTCAGTTTCGTTTGGTCCTAGCTAAAATTTTATATTAGGTCGAGCAAAAAGTTTTTATGCAGTTTTGAACCTGGCACATTCACAATTTCATTCAATAGTCTTTTTTTGAATTTCGAACACAGAATTTAAAGAAACAAAAGACAATTTGGAGCCTGTTTGTTGATATCAAACAATCGAATACTAAGAAAACTTGGTTTTATTGGTTTACTTGGATTTAATTCTTGAAAAAGTGATTGATATCTTTGGTTTTGCAACAAACATTACTTATTCTTAACATTAAGGTGAGGTTCTATCAATAATCTATGGATACTTCACCTGAAGTCGCCGCCCAAGCTGTGGCACTTATTCAGGCCGGACACAGCCAAAGAAACGTGAGTGCTCAACTTAATTTAAGTCGATCTGCGGTCCGAAATGTTTATCGGAGGTACCTAGAGACTGGCGGCTTTGTTCGTCGCCAAGGAAGGCCACGATCTCGGGTCACAACTGAAAGGCAGGATCGATTCATCGTGACGACCAGCTTGAGAAATCGTCACCTTACCTCCATTGAGATACAAAACCAACTTCGCGACTTCCACGGAGTATCTGTGAGCGCTCGAACTGTTCGGAGAAGGTTAAAAGAACGCGATATGGTACCACACAAGCCAGCTAATGGGCCCAAACTAACGCGAGCCCACCGAACAGCGCGCCTTCATTTCGCACGCAGTCATTTAAATTGGACACAGCAAGATTGGAGCCGTGTACTCTTTTCTGATGAGTCTAAAATTGTGTTACATGGCAATGATGGAAGGAAGAAGGTCTACCGACGTAAGGGAGAGCGTTTCGCACAATGCTGCTTTGAAGAGAGGGTTGCTTATGGCGGTGGCTCATGGACTGTCTGGGGCGGTATATCCGCGAGCGGCAAAACTCAACTTGAGGTTGTTACAGGACCACGGCTGCCAACATTAAATGCTGAAAGGTACATTCGTGAGTGCTTAGAACCTCACGTGATACCATACGCGGACTATGTGGGCCCAAATTTCCTTTTTATGCATGATAATGCAAGAGCCCATGCGGCCGGCATCGTCAGGGAATATCTTCGGGATGTGAACATCACAGTTATGGACTGGCCAGCCAGAAGCCCAGACATGAACCCCATTGAGCACATGTGGGACGAGCTAAAAAGACGTGTTAGGGCTCGTCAGCCAGTTGCCCAGACGATGCAGGAGTTGAAAACTGCCATAGAAGAGGAATGGGAGATGATCCCTCAAAACTTCATAGAGCGGTTGATAAACTCTATGCCTAATCGTATGAGAGCTGTGGTAGATGCCCATGGAGGCAACACGCGTTATTAAATTAAACCTTTATTTGATAAAACATGTTTTTTATTCAAAAATCAATTGCCTTTAACAAGGTGCATATCCGACTTGTTAGGCGTAGCTCCATGTCGTATGGTATTCTGAATTCAAATTTAAAACAATACGATCGAAAAAGATGGTAAAATGTATCAGGTTTAAAACTGCATCAACAGTTTTTGTTCAATCTAGCAATCATATTTCGGTAGGGGCCATCGAAACCTAAACTCTAAGGTGGGCCAATAGATGTGTCCAGAAGTGTATAAAGACTGGTAACTAAGGTGACACCATTAAGCGAAGAATGTTACATGCGGGCGTAGACACAGGGACACGAAGTGCGAAATAAAAACGTAGTAACCGCAGAAAGAAAGCGCAATTAAACTCGCAAATGGTACATATACAGCCGTCATCGACGAAACAGTAAAGCCAATAGTTTTCCAATCAGTAGAAAGCCAATAGACGGAATTAAAAGTTGCAAGTACAAATGTAGAGATTTACATATTTTGCATGTTTCGTGATCGTTCGATGGAAATGTCGATGTCGTTGGTTCCGGGTTTTCATTGCCAATGTCGTTTTTATGTTTTATCGATTCATCAACTAAACAGTTGTAAATAGTTATGTAAATTCTGGTAAAGTTCTGGGTAGTAACTTAAAAATACCTGAAGACAAGGCAAGCAAAAAATTTCAAAGACTTGCTGAAAGCACTAGTATTGGAAATTACACAACATCACGCGTGTATTAGCCGAAGGGTTGGGCAGAGATAGTATTCGAAACAGGCAGATACCTATATTTATAAGAACAGACACAATATACATACATAATATAGCATAATAATGTAGACATAATATAGCAGTTCAGTCAAAATAATCAAATTACTTGCTAGTGCTCTTATTCAATCCAACCACCTGTTACTAATCCTGCACCTTTGCAAAGGATAAATCACGAAGTTGATAATCAAAATGTACATGTATGCATTGGTGCAGTTTGGTGCAAGCTCGAGCTTTGTGAGGCATCGAACGTTCTGGGCGCACAACAAATACAAAGAGAAATGAAAATATCAAATGGTAAGCTTCTTTTGTCCTTAATAGCAATACAGGAGATGATGCAAGACTCGCAACAAGTCACATTTGTGGTTCATTACTTTAGTAGAAAGATGGGGAAGTTCCATGCTCCTTTTCAAACCCTAAGCGAAATATAGAACACGAAAACAATATTTCCAAAAGAGATATTCTAGAGAATTCTATTTAAATCATCGTGTCCCGCTATGTTTTGGACGCTTTTGAAGAACACGTTGATGATGGATGGCCTCCACTGTATTTAGATCACACGTTTCAATGGAAATTGGAAGCAAATGGACTATATGTCGTGCCTATTGCTCTAGACAATAATGTGAGCTTATAATAATCTTAGTTCATCTAATTACACTAGTTTACAAAATTTCGCAACAGAGTAACCGCATATACTTTTTGATTAATTAGGCATTACTGATTACTAATATAATCATCAAATATCGCCATCACATCAGTTAAATTAAAAAAAAAAAAACAAAAATACACTGTTTATTGTCAAGTTACATAAAATGCAGTATTTTATTATTATATTTTTGAGGATACAGAGGAAATTAAATGTTTGTAGTCATTTATTACGTTTTATTGCTTAATCTAACTACACAATATTTTGTTGCTTTTCTATTTTTGGCTATTTTATAAACTTTTTAAGTACAAAATGAGTAAAATCGCTAAACGTGTTAATTCTCCAAATTCTTTTTATTTAGTATTTATTGTTTCTTTAGAAATAGCTTTTTTAAATAAATACAGTTTTTTGTAAATTTAGTCGTAATATCAATTTATTTTTTCCAATAAACAATAAGACGTACCGTATATTTAAGGAATAAAAAAATAACAGTAACTAAAAATCCTGACGTAATGGCGAAATTCTGTTATCAGATTTAGCTTCAGCATTAGCATTTTATCCAGGACACAATGCATTATGTGTAAACTTAGAAGAACTAGTAGACAGCAACAAAAGTGTGGACGTCATATGTATTACTGAGCACTTTATGATGGCAGGATTAGAGTCAAACTTATACGTACCAAATTACAATTTGGCTTCATTTTACAGTAGAACAAATAGTAAAAGAGGAGGAACATGTATCTTACTTAAAAAAGAACATAAATTCAGGGAAATTCCAGAAATCCGCAAATTTTGTCTTGACTGTATACTAGAAGGTTGTGCAGTTGAACTACTTGACTATAAAATTATCATTGTTTGTATATATAGGGTACCTAAACAAAATAACTTGTATACGTTCTTTCATAAGCTGGAAAAACTTCTGACTTATATAGCCAAATTGAATTGTAAAAATATTATAATTACTGGTGATTTTAATATAGATGTTTTAAAACGCAATAATGTAACATTAGATTTTGAATGTTTACTGTTAAACTATAATTTAATGCTGGCTTTGCATGAGCCAACCAGATTCGCCAGAGTGGAACCTGCATTGATAATTTTGCACATAACTTTAAAAAGGGATGTAAATCTGAAATTTTGGAATTGGGCCTGTCGGATCATACAGCCCAATTAATCAAAGTTCCTGTTAAAAGAAATCTGACATTGCTTTATTGGCGCTCAATGAAACGTGATTATTGCATGGAAAATATTGATAAATTTAAAATGTGCGTTAAGAACTTCGCTTTCTCGGATATTTACCTCACTGATGACCCAAACACAGCTTATCAACACTTTATAACTGATTTTAAACTCTTTTACGACCTTTGTTTTCCACAAACCCAATGTCTAATAAAAGTCAATCATAAACCAAAGTGGGTATCACGTGGTGTAAAGATTTGCAGTCGGAAGAAAAAGGATTTACTGTGGAAATTCAGATTAAACTCAACAAAAGACAACAAATTAAACTACTTACATTATAGTCAGTTATTTAAAAAAATTATAAAACTAACAAAACGGGCGCAAAATAACTATAAAATATTAACGTCTCAAAATAAAACTAGAACTGCGTGGCGGATTATAAACAAAACTAGACTTAACACCCCAAAAGAATCTATAGATAAAATAAAAATTGATGAAAACAACATCCTTGATAATCCAACAGAAATAGCGAACGCATTTAATAATTATTTTATTGAAAAAGTCAACCCGCTTCCGGGTGCCGGGAAAAAAGTAAAGTCTTTAATTAATCACCGATTGAATTCAATGTTTCTTGCCCCAAGTTCACCCTACCAAATTAGTAAAATTATAAACAACCTTAAAAATACCAACAGTGTGGGGTATGATGGTATCTCTACTAAAATAATTAAAGCAGTAAATGAAGATATATGCCATCACTTGAGTCACATTCTGAACTTGTCGATATCAACTGGAATATTTCCACAAGATCTGAAACTGTCCGTTATAAAACCTTTATACAAAAAAGAATGCAAACAGTTAATGGTGAATTATAGGTCTATTGCACTACTATCAATATTTTCAAAAATCTTCGAAAAATATCTTTATGGCGAACTTAATTCATATCTAGAAAAAAATAAAATTTTGTGCAATGAACAAAAGGGCTTTCGACATAATAAAACCACGAATATGGCCATTTATGAATTCATACAAAATGTTATAGGCCACGTTGACAAAACAGTTCCAGCTTGTGCAATTTATTGCGATATGTCACAGGCTTTTGATTATGTAGATCACAAGATACTAATTAGTAAACTTGAAGCATACGGCATAAGAGGCAATATTTTAGATTTAATTAGATCCTATTTAACGAACCGGCAACAGATAACTGTAGTAACTAAAGTGAATCCTAAAAAAAAGAGGAAACATTCAGCTCCGTGAGGAGAAATGTCACATACGGTATTCCTCAAGGCAGTGTCCTAGGGCCGCCGTTGTTTATTATCTATATCAACGACTTGCCAAAGGCAACGAATCAACCAATGACATTATTTGCTGATGACAGTACAGTTTCAATTGCATGTAGGGACATTAATAATTATAAATCTGACATAAATAATTCACTGACATCTATAATTTCTTGGCTTGATAATAATAATTTGAAAATAAATTTATCTAAAACAAATATAATGCACTTTGGACAAAGATTGCATAATCCATTAAATGTAAATTTGATTCATGATAACTACACTATAAAGGAAGTATCAAATGTCCGTTTTCTTGGCTTAATTATAGACAGCAAACTAAACTGGAAAGAACACATTGACGCACTATGTAAAAAAATCAGTAGTCAAGCATATGCTTTGTACCAACTTGCTCCATCTATCAACACTAATGTGTTACTATCGGCTTATTATGGACTTGTTGAATCTGTCCTAAGGTATGGCATTATCTTCTGGGGCAACTCATCAAATAAAGATATGGCATTTAAAATGCAAAAGCGATGCATACGTGCTATGTTTGGTATTCAAAGTACTGAGAGCTGTAAGCCACTTTTTACAAAGCATAAAATCCTCACACTGCCGTCACTTTATATTTTAGAAATCGCCTTATTTGTAAGAAATAACCCCCATTTGTTTCCTCGAATATCGGAACTTGTAATACGAAATCGCCGGGATAATAGTAAACTTCGTGTTCAGCCAGCTAAGACAGCACTACTGTATAAAAGCGTTGTATGCAGAGCACCGATAATTTATAACAATATCCCTATCTGTGTCAAAAAACTAAATACAGACCAGTTTAAGAAAACCTTTAAAAAATACTGACAGGAAAAGCCTACTATGATATCAATGAATTCTTAAATGACAAATCGCTCTGTTAAACTGACTGAAACTATAATATTTATTTTGAATTGCATGAATATTTACCAATTGTTTTTTATTTATAATTTAATATTAATGTTAACTGTTGCTTTTTTTTTTTAGATTATTTGACTTTGCATATTTCTTTTTTATTTTTTATATTTTCTTTTTTGAAATCTTATGGTCTTCCGACCTAATTTGTACACCAGCCATGGTCAGACATGTTGTGCCAAAGAATATCCTGTAACACCTATAATAAACATTATACCATGTATATTATCTACACATGTTTTTGCAAATAAATGAATCTTATCTTATCTTATCTTACAATATTTTCGTTTCTGTTGCGAACCAAAACTGTTTCTTTGTAGAATAGTGTTATTATTTCAGCTGATGTCTCCGTGACTGAAGCTGTTGGAGGATGAAGTAAACGCACACTATTATTAAAATAACAAAAAGGTTGCACGTTGAGCACATCGAAACTTTTAACGGGGGTCGCTACCTAAACACAAAAATGTGCACAACTCAGCGCTAGATATCCAACCACATACGGTGAATTTGGTAAAGATAAAATTAAATAATTAAAGTAACCAATATACCATAATCAGTCTATAATGTTCCCACTGCTGGGACACAGGCCTCCTCTCGGTGAGAGGGAGCGGGCCGTAATATACCACGCGGGCCCAGTGCGGGTTGGTAGATGTTACTTGTCTTCGAATTTTTGGTTCTAGAACATTTAGGATTCCTCACGACGTTTTCCTTCACCGTTTTGAGAGCAGTGGCGATGAAATAATTTACACAATGTAAAGCGCCTGTCTTGGTTCGAAGCTATACGACTTTACAACTCGTAAGTCACGGTTACCACTGCTCAATATACTAAACCAATATAACATAACAACACGCCTTCTTTCCCCGAAGGGTTAGGCAGAGGTGTATCAACCACATTTCGCTAGTTATGTTTAAGTCCCATGTGGGGGGGGGGGGGGCAGCCTATAAACCAATATGCTAAATAATAACTAAGAATATAAACTTAGGTATCGTATGTCTAATGGATCTACTTTAGTTTTTCTCTTAGGTATCTGGTTAATCCAAATGGTAACAATATGCGTTTATACAGAAAGTAGTGTAGCGGTAACTAATAGATGAGACTTTGCTCTGGCTCATTGTCAACAAACACCACAATAACCCACTTTCTTCCTACACTTGCTTGTCATTCTAACTAGCTCACTTGAGATTTTCTTTTGATCCAAGAACAAAGAAAGTACATAGCAATATTCTATTGTGGTGAAGATATAAATACAGCTATGACCATGGAATAGTTTTTAGTACCCATGGATCTTCTATCTAACCCTGATCAGTTTTTAATGAGGCGTGTAACGAAAAACAAACAACACGTTAACATAGAAACCAACAAAGTTCTTCAGCCTCACAAATTAATGTAAGCCACATGTTAAATGGTAATGGTGCAACTCCTAATTGAGACTTTTGATATTAATGAGGCGTTAATAAAAAGTGTAGCACAGAAACAATTGTTGCACAGATGTGCACTCTCCCAAGTAATAACTCCTTGTTCACTAGCGCTGACCTCTTTACTGTAGCGCCACGCTTCTATTCCCGAAGGTGACTCACTGTACTAATTATAAGCAAAATTACTCGAGCACACGGTCGTTACTCCACCGACCGGTTGTAACAAGTTAGGTAATTCAGTATTTATTTTTAGGTGAACGTAGGTCAAGAACGCTGCAGATTTTGGTATTGGTGATGTTTTGGACATAGCACCGATCGATAATGAACTAAGAGAAGACGACACTGGTCTGTAAGATGCATATCTGACGTAAGTTCCATGTTTTGACTGTATGGAACAATAGTGAGACAGACACTTAAGTAGCACAATTAATCAATAATATAAACAAAGGATGTGAATGATGTGATGATTATTGGACATTATTCTGAGGACACATACTGATTTATTTATGATCCTGGTAAAACCATCGCTTTTCATGTCACACACTTACTAGATATAGTTGCCGGCACGAGTCGTGAGCAATGAAATGAATAAATGATCAAGCATATTTATATACAAATAGAAAACAGAATACAAGAGCACGCTGACGAGGACAGTTAAAATTTAGATGGAATTTGTGCTCACGACTCGTGCCGGCAATTATACTGGAACAATAACCATTATTTTCATTTGCAGAATATGTTGTGTGCCTTTTAGTCTGTGCAACATTTTTATTTATTTATTAAAGCACCAAATAATTATAGGATTCAACTGTTTCTCAACCAACTCAATCTATAAAAGCTTTTAGATCCTGGGAAGGTTTTCGTGAAGATTTTAGTACTGATTGCAATTCTGGCCACCCTATTCGTTCATATTCGTAACAGTATCTACTTAATGTGAATACGTCAATATTTTTTTGCGACAGTTCTCTCAATCACCGCTCCAAATGACGACGATTACAAATTAATACACATGCGCCATAAACAGTAATACTGAGAATCATACAAGTTGAGAAATTCAGTGATTGTGATGCAAGTAGGCTCTATGCTCGATGTAAGAATGTACGATGCCAATGTAAATGAAAGAAAACAATAGTCACTAGCCATTATCGATGGAAATTTAAATAAAGAATATGATAAGAAATAAATAGATGTAGAATAGTCAATAGTATTATACAACACGCTTGTTGTATAATACCCATAATGTTGTATAATAAGTTGGATCTCGAGAGCATCGGAGGAATCTAGATTAGAATCTTGAGCGGAGCGAGGGATACAAGGACCTCTTATTTTTACCATTGACTGCGAGAAAATAAATAGTAGTTCATCTGCCTAGCCTTTTCCCAACTATATTGGGGTCGGCTTCCAGTCTAACCGGATGCAACTGAATACCTGAGAAAATAAATAGTAGTATAGTATTTATATTTATCACCTTTTCTTATATATTCGGTAATAAGAGAACAAAGGATATATATACATTAGAAATTTATAGTGAAATTAAAAGAGTTATCGAAATTCTAATTATGTAAACAGATTTCCAATGACATAAAACAACCACCTAACCTAACTAAAATTGGCGGGATATTTTTTTAAATTGAATTGTACAGCTCTATGGAATAGCTCCATTTAGCCAGCCAGTAGGTACTTTCAGCACGTTTTATTTATTTTTTATACATAATTCGTATAATTTGTGCTTGCTCCAAATTCAATATGTTTTTATTCACTCAGTGACTAAAAGAGTTTTATTCGCTGTTATCGATGAATCAATTTCCCTTTTTCGAGTGGCAATGGTAAAAAAGGTATTCCTTATCGCTATGGTTAATGTTAAACAAGAACTAAGTTCCTTAATAATGACCTTATTTACGCATTTAAATACGCACTGGCAGCAAAAGATTAAATTAAGAAACCCTGCATCAGGTTGCAGCTCCCTCATTTTTCAATCCAATTTTAACAAGGGTTAACATAACAAAATGGCATTGTCTAAAGATTTAAATCAAGTCTAGTTTCATTCATTTATGGAGCTAGTATTGCAATCGATTGTCTAACTGAACGCCTTGGATATTGTTTAGATAATACCTCTCTGTATCGCAACGGAAACTGTTTTCATTCGCTCTCTTCAGTTACAATCCAAAATATTTACAGTACGATATTATCCATGTCTACATAGATAGTAACCCTAATGCTCAATGGTTGAGATTTCTTAACCACTTCGTGCAATGGTCTTCATTTTCTTTCCGTGTCAAAGGTTTTCGGTTCTGCATTCACTTTCTGACACTGTTTTGCCGGTTCAAAGCACTGTGTTCAAAGACTTTGTTGTCGTTTGGATATTTTTGATTGTCTTCTATTTCATCGAGGGGAACGTCTATTATCTGTAACTTGTCCTTGTAATTAAATATTGTATTTACCGTTTTCAAATGAGCGTTAGATTTAACGGTCACCTTATGTCCGACGCCGACATTTACAGTTAAAACTTCTTGAGGCGTGTATTTTCCATTTACTTAATTGACTATAGGCCTGCCCAACTGCATTTTATCATTTTACAACTACAATATTATGACTAAGCCTTCAGCGGCACCTACAGGATTGTCTGTAGCATAAAACAAGTCTTCGTAATCATTGATGATCCTTGTAAAACATTCATTGTTTGATTTATTATTTATTTTAGCATTCATGACAGTGATTCAAGCTTAATGTTCTCATAATGTGTTCCATCTAAGGTGGAGACGTGGGCACTGTTGGCAGGTGCGATTTTTGAAGGTTGTTCTTTTCAACCGTTAACTGTTCAATCTAAAGGCATTGTATTATGTTATTACAACATAATTATGTATGTTTTCAAAACAATAAATTAATAATGTTGTTGAATTAACATTTGAAGACACATTTACAATGTTATTCGTATGCAATGGCAAAGACTTGCAAAGCTTTCCTTAAATACTTATGGAAGAAAGGATTACAAAAATGGACTCTTGGGGAAAGGAAAATTTTACCAAGTCAGTCACTTATGATCATTATAAAAAATTCGAATCATAACCATGCGGATCAAACCAAAATCACCCTATTCAAGGCGTTTTGTTAAGGTCTGTACGCAGGGGGTTTATGGATCAGCTACACCAAAAGATCGCTAAATGTCTTACGTATCCAATACAACAATATTTTTAGGATGCTGTTGAAATTGCCCCGTTTCTGTAGCGCATCCGAGATGTTTGCTCAGAACCGAACTGACGGCTTCCATGCAGATTCGCAAAAAAAAGTCGCATCACTGTTGCGTAGAACGCGGGTCAGTCAATAGCATCCTGAAAACAGTGGCGGAGAGTCCTTACTCCCCTTTTTTGAGGCACTATGTGGGGAGAATGGTCAGGTAGCTTATTCCTTGCTTTATCGTCCTCTGCAAATCCTGCCTCAAGTCACCTTCATTCTTCCCCTCGTTTGTGTACTACTAACACTAGTTTAAGATATTTTACTAACGAAATGGACTATATATTTTGTCCAAAGTGAATAAATAAATAAAATTAAATAAGCCCCGTGGGTAATTTCATTTCAATCAAATTAACTAATAAATTGATGCCATTCAATAAAGTTTAGACCATTATCAAAGCTCGACTGTTTGCAAGCCGTTCTATTATACATATTGTAAATCAATAAATTATTCATCGCTTTCATTCAAAACGTCAGCTACACAGCTACCACCCACAATAAGGGACTCATTAACACTCCCGAACGAAACATAAATATAGATCCTAACAACCGAATATCCAACTCCTGAAAATACGGATTTAGAAGTGAGTAGACTGACGTCCCATAAAACACTCTTGCTAGTGAGTTATACACCGTATTGTAAAAGTGTTAAGGTACAAGGTGAACGCAGATGGAAGGTGGTATGTCAAGATGCACCCCCACAGTAAACATCCGGTAGTTAAACCCGTGTTTGAAATGTCTCCATTCTATAAAGTGCTTTTTCTTGTTAGAAAAATGTCGTGAATTTCCCGGAAAAGATCCTTTTGTGGAAATTTAAGTGTTCGCTACTTTGATGAGTGGTCATAATGAGTTACATTACGGTGGGTTACATTAATATGGTAAGATGGACCGGTGGACCATTACAATAATTTATTGTTAGTAAACACGAGTGCGTGGTAAAAAATATAGAGAGGCGTAGGTACTAACGGCTACCGACGCACCAGCCATGAACCAATAGCCAGCGATGCCTGAAATCGATGAAGGTACACTAGTTCACTATCCAATGGTTACCTCCATGATAGGTCTTCTATTGGATCGTTCATGCGGAACGATTTCTACGCATTCCGCCGATAACGTTGCGTTCCGTGCCCGTTTACTATTCAATTAAACTCTGGGGGTTTGGTTTGGAAAAGTTATAAAAAAAATCACTAGTCTAGTCACTTTCCATGTTCACAGATAAAAAATAACGAAAACTAAAAAAATACACAAAACAATTTCGTAGTCGCGAACGCGCATCGAAATTCGAACGTAGAAAGTAATGTCGGCGGTTGTGCGCCCATTGGCCGCGTGGAGCGCAGACTGAGCGCGGACTCGCAGAGCGGCGCGTACGCAACGTGCGTGAATGCAACCGCATGCGCAAGCTGATATGGTGGGATATTGTTTCAGCCGATATAATTATGTTTACTTAACGCGGGTTCGTTTACCAGTGCATCTGTACAGTGTTAAATCGAAATAGAACCAGAAGACAGAGTCGAGAGGCTTACTTGGAACCCGTAATATCACATAGCTTACATCAACTTGGATGATATTAATAATACGGACGAGCTTGGGTGCGTAATATAAGCCCTTCATCCTGTCAGGCGTTAATCTTTAACGCTATATGCCAGCACATAGCAGTTACATGTATAAAGTGTTCATTTAGCATAATGTTAATGAATCAAAATGAATGAATCAATTTCAGTAAATACAATTAACATCAGGACCATTAGGCAAATTAAGCGTATTGTCCAGTTTGTATCAGTAATAATAACATACTCTGTCACGTAACGTGAGATAACAGGAGAAAGCGATTGATGGACACAAACCAAAGTTAAGTCCAATTGCTATGCAATCTGCATGGCTATTGGAGAAGTGACTCGATTAAATATGAGTGATTTACATCTATACAAATAAAATGTAAGTGTCCGTTTGTAATGTCAAAATAACAAATTTTCACTAAATGCATAAGAAAGTATATACGGTAGGAACTTATAACAAAAAAGATTTTTTTTTAAATTTTTGTCTGTTTGTCCCGGCTAATCTCCGAAACGGCTGGACCGATTTTGACGGGACTTTCACTGGCAGATGGCTGATGTTACGGGCAGTAACTTGGGCTACTTTTATTTTCGAAAGATACTTAGGGTTTCGCGCAAAAAAAATAAATCTCATGAAATTGTGAACAAAAAGTCTGATTTGAAAAATTCTTTTTGCATTTAGTAGCCCAATTCTCGAGGATAGTTATAGGCTATTTAACGTCACGCTACGACCCTTAGGAGCCGAGTAAAAAGAAAAAGTCAGAAAGAACACTAAGCGAAAACGAAGTAATAGCGCGGGCAGGCGATGCCGATGTTACGCGACGGGAACGAGGGAGTTTTATTAAAATATGGCTGTTATTTTAGTATATTGTGTATCTTACGACTTCCACGCGAACGAAGTCGCAGGACACAGCTAGTTGTAATATATAATTAATTCGCTCGGGTTCTCTGTGACAGCACGTGATACGGGAGTTGTGGTAGTTAATGATAGAGATGAAATTGAAACGCAACGTGAGATGTATGGGATCTTGTAGAAATTGCGTAATTTAGAAAGAAAATACTGTTTGAAGAAGTTACTGAAGAAAATAAATTATGTAATCCATTTATTTTTCTCTTTTTCCAATTCATATACGGAGTAGTGTAATTACTTTCAGAAGCTTTCGCTCAATCAAAGGCAAAAAGCACAAAGCGAATATAAAAAGCTTTCTAAAATTGTTTTATGAAAACTCGTGAAGCGAGTACACACAGTAGTCACAAAGTTAATTAGAATGTATACCTTTATGAATTTGTAGATGAATGTTAGTGTCACTGGCCAAGTGCTGCCAACAAAGGCATACTTTGAAGATCATCAACATCCTCTTGGATCTCTTGTCCTTTTGGCTTGTGCTCTCTTATTCCATCTATTCTGTCTTCCTCTTCTTGTATAGTTATTTGATCAGTATGCTCTTTGATATTAAAATCAGCTTCAATTTATAACTTACTTCCTAAAATGTATCTCATCACCATAGCCGAGACGATTGCAGTACAGGTGCAAAGTGGATCGCGTATCGAGGTTGCGCGACATCACCACGCTCTGAATCTTACGACTATTGGTAAACATTCATCGTGTTATGTGATCCCTGTCTCAACGAGAAAGGTATTGAAAAATCGGATGTTTTAAATAACTCTTTACAACACACATGTCAGGTCAATATTGTCGACTTCAAGCTACAGGAGAGCAAAGATCCTTATGATTGCTGAAAATAATAATTATACATAAAGTGTCCTTTGGCGTGATGCTTGAACAGCTTGTCGTTTGAAAGGACGATGCAAGTATTGGTTCCCTAGTTCCTAGTCTTCATTATTTTATCCGAGTACGTATTTACGTATATCTATGCATGTGATTATTTTGCTGTGAATAATTAGCTGGTATTTATTCGGCGTCCGAAGCAAAAACGTCTGTGGGTTGGAATGTTTAAGGAAGTATTGAAGCATGTCAATCATCAATGTTTGAGTGATACGCATTAGTGGTTAGTGGTTGGTAATTATGCAAAGTATGAACAATCTGATAGCATAATTAAACTTACGGAACATATTAGGTTAGTCGTGAGTTTGTTTTAGAGATAATCTGAAACTAGATTCCCGAATCTTTTATCTTTCAGAATTAGGCATGTACCTATTTAGTAGTATTTGTGAAATTTTTTAAAATCTAGTAGTTTTTTGGCATGAAAACCTTAATGGAACATGCTCGTTTAGTTTTTCGATAAAAGTTTAGTGGTGCCAAGAGCCTTGTTCGTGAAACTGATGGCACTTCACTGCCATCACTTATTTATTTATTTATATATACTTTATTGTACACCAGATTATACATTACATAAAGATAAATTCTAGAGTACTAAATATACAATTCTCTTCCAGGCAACCTTGGAATGGACAGTGATTTTCTGGACATTAAATGGGGTTGTTATCTTATCCAGTTGCCAAGTTTTTAAATTCGTTTGTTGAAAAGGAGACAGGAAGTTTCAGGTTCACAAAAAAAGACTTCTAAAAATACCTACCTTCCTTTAAATGTCTATCAATTTTCCTACACACAAAACTTTTATCGCAGTAAAGGACGATCATAATAACATTAGGCACATTTAATTATGACAATGCGCGGGCGCGCCCAGCAAGGGGCGTTGAACTAATGGCTATTATACGTAAAGTATTACCGCGGCTGCAGTAAAAAACTACAGACTGACGATCGCACTTTTATAGATGGGGGAAACAATTTATGAGGAAACGTAGTTGGCTCAAATATGCAGTTTGTTCATACTTTAAAAGACTATTACAGAGGAAATTGGTGGGTAGCAAAACGGAAAAGGAGACGACAAAGTGGTTTGTAAAATCGCGTGAACTTTTTGTAGAAAGTAAGCTGATGTAGAATAGAAAACACTGCTTCGAACGCAATGATTCAGTGGTTACAGAGAAAGGAAGAAGAAGTCAAGATCTAATTCAGTTTTCAAAATCATTGGTTCAGCAAGATTTTGGCAATTATTGAAATATTGAGACTTAATTCCGTACATAATTGCAAATAAAATCTTTCACCGTATCCCCAATATTTATAGATCACAACTCACAAGTCGTTAACTATTATATTATCCTTTCATATTGGAGTCGTTTTGGACTCCTCTGACTAATAATGTATCAAGAGTATGCTAACATACTTGCTACATTATTAGTCATTCAAGTCACCAAACCGATTATAAAACTTCCATCGACTACCAATGACTACAGATCAGGTGACATAATCTGACATAATTCCCTAGGCCCATGGATGTTTAAATTCAAGGCACCTGTCCAAAACCTATAAACCAATAACATGGTTCCTATCAACCACTACAATGGATATAATTCCACAGTGTAGGAACCAATGACTCCAAATCAAGTGATGTAATCTGACATAATTCCACACACACTTAATCAAACTCCAGGCATTTATCCAAAGAAGATAACTATAGTCTATAACCAATAACCACCACAATGGATATAAAAATTCCACTGAGCTACCGGAGTCCGAATCAGCTGATATTCTGGCGCCCAGCCAGGGTCGTCGGTAGACTTGCGCATTGCGTCGGTAAACAGTCTCGTATTGACAAACCTGGTGCTGCGATGTTCAACAAGCTCATTTTTTTATATGGCGACATTATTTATTGGATAGGAACGTGTATGGGACGTTTTTGTGGTTGTTCAATGTTACCTTTGGACATTGACTCAGCACTCTGCCTGCCTCATGCGGTCCAGTTAAAATATTGACTTGGTTGCATATTACACGCATAGGACACATAGAATTAAGTATAATAGTGTGTGTTAAGAGAAACTAGTATATAAGCAGAACATTTTGTAAATAAATCAGATTTGAATTTTATATTCTTGTCTCATTACCCCTCACTGTGGCCAAGACACCTTTAGCCATCTCTGATCAGTCTCGTGAGTCTGCGTGACTGGCAGTGAGTGTACCCTTCCCGAACCTGGTATTCCTGTCTACTATCCGTCTGTTACCTTAGGTCGCATGGTGCAGACATCCTGTACTTATCTATATATTTATTTATCACACACTAAGTATATGGTAGGCTAGGGACTGTTAGGCTTGTAGGTCTTTGTAGGTTCCTTAACTTATCATATATTTCCATGTACCGTCACACCCTTGACAATATTACGGCCTTACGTGACGTTTGTTAAGGGTGGATGTACATTTTGGTCCTTCGAGCATTTGAATCACGCGGTTCCCCTTGCCCAGAGTAGGGATAGACTTTGACAGACTGACATTTTGGAGAACTGGGGGCTGGTGTGCTCAACAAAGCACCAGTTTTCGGTAATCTGAAGAACATTGTACTAGGGTATTCTGTCGGAAAGCCTCTCGTTGCGGATCGGTCACTGGCCTCCCACAAGCGGGTCTCACCAGCTGATTGAGAAGTCGCACAAATATAACAAGAGCGCAGATACCACTAGTACGGACTTGACTGTTAGAGTAGGGTAGGGCGTTAGGGAAGAAGAAAGAAGAGCACAATGGAGATACAGGAAATTAACGAATTAATCAAGAGCCAGGAAGCGGATTACAACGAGATCAGAAGAGTATTGACAAACATAAAAAAAGACTCGCCCACAAGAAAAACAGAAAAATACATCAATGAGAGAAAAAGAACCTTATACCAAGTTTTTCAGCGAGTTCAAGAAAACCATACAAGACTACAGGAACAGGAGGTGTTATCAACTCATAAGTATATGACTACAAACTACTTTGACAACATTAAAAAATGTTACGACGAAGGAATCGAGTACCTCGAAAAATGCGAAGAAAGGCTACAACATGTACAAAGTGTCTACGAACCACGACTTTTAGATGAAGAGGAAGACAAGGATGGAGTCAGTAGCCCAAAACTATTTATACAGCTATTCCGAATGTCACAGATAGCTAAGAAAATATCTCAGGCTAAGGAATCTGTAATACAAAATAAGCCGATATGGCACTTACAAACACTATTACAAACATTACAAAAACAATGGCTAGAAATCGAAGAAACTCACATCGAACTACTAATGGCCGAAAGTACACTGGACAACAGCTACTTCAGAGATACTTGTTTCGAAAAAACGCAGAAAGATTATGAAATTACTACGGAGTTATTGGAAGAAAGAATCTTTCAAATCTCAGATGAAAAAGGTATTACGACAAAATCCTCGGGAAAACTTCCACGAATAAGTATTCCCATATTCACGGGGAACTATGACTCTTGGGACACATTCCAAGACTTATTTAGAAAAATTATTCACGAAGATAAATCGATTTCTTCAACAGAAAAAATGCAGTACCTAAAAACACACGTAAAAGGCGACGCAGCAAGATTAATACGTCATCTAACAATAAGCGAAATAAATTATGAAACAGCTTGGAAGTTGCTGACGCAGAGATATGAAGACGAGCGCATGATCGCTACTAAATTTATTGACAAACTATTAGATTTGCCTAAAATGCAACGAGCTAACGCGGCACAATTACGAGACATGCATGACACTGTAAATGAATGTCTTGAGGCACTAAAAAATCAACGCATAAACACATCGTCTTGGGGCCCGCTATTGATAAGAATAGTCAGTAGAAAATGGGATGAAGAGACAAATACGAAGTATGAAGATCAACTACAAAACCGAAATAAAATACAATCCTTTGACGAGATGATGAAATTTATGGAAAACCGTTTCAATTGCCTTAAGTCTTTTGACGGATCTACATCATATACAAACAAGCAACTATCACGGGACAGACAGACAACGGAAAAATATAAACGTTGTTGGTTTTGTCAAAATAACGACCATACTATTCATCACTGCCCTAGTTTCAAGGCGTTATGCGTCAACGATCGATACAAGGCTGTCGCGCAAAAAAGAATGTGCAAACGTTGCTTAAATCACGATGATCAGAAACAATGTGTGAGTGCAGTTTATAAACAATGCGAAATTTGTCAACATAAGGGTCACAACGTTCTATTGCATCAATCTAGGCCGTTTCAAAACAATGACAACGCTAAAAAATACGCACCAAAAAATACAGGTACAGAGAAGGCACAAAATATAGCGACTTCGAACTTATCTGCAACAAATACTGACGCTACAAACACTACTTTACTAGCTACTGCCATAGTAAGAACTACCGCGTATGACGGGATGCCGCAGTTGCTGAGAGTATTGTGTGATCAAGGATCAGAAGCGTCATTCTGTACTGAAGAAGTAGCACAATTGTTATCTTACCCACGACAAAAAATCCAAGCCGAAATAAAAGGTATCGGAGATGAAAAACCAAAAACGTCAAACTACACAATCAACATTACTCTACAACCAAGGTATTCCAGCGATTACAAACTACCAGTAACGCTAATAGTACTACCAAAGCTAACAAGTTCCCTACCAAGGAATGATCTACAACAATTACAAGAAAAAATCTTGGATAATGCACTTGTAGCAGACCCAACTTATTATAAAAAGGGACCTATTGATATTATATTAGGTGCCCAAGAATACAGCAGAATATTACTACAGGGTTTCGAAAGACTAAGGGACGGAATTATCGCTCAGAATACAGAATTAGGGTGGATTTTATCCGGATTTTATCCCAATGAAACAAAGAATGGAGTTAAAATACTCAGTATGGTGGCTTGCACCGAAGATGTACGACAACTTACCAAATTTTGGGAATTAGAAGAAATTCCACAAAATTACGAACTTACAAATGATGACCAGACCTGCGAAAACTACTATAAAGAAACAACAATAAGAAACCCAGACGGAACTTACACAGTACGACTTTCTTTAAAAGATGCAAACGTAAACTTAAACTTAAACGGTGAATCACGCAGGAAAGCCGCTGCACGGCTACTACAATTAGAACGACAGTTCGCAAAAAATGAAAATTTACGACAACAATACATTGACTTCATGAATGAATACCTACAAATGGGTCATATGAGAAAAGTAGGTACAACGAACTACAACTCAGGAAAATACTACATACCACATCAGGCAGTAATCAAAGAAGACTCATTAACTACAAAACTACGCGTGGTTTTTGATGCGAGCAGTAAAAGCAGCACAAAAATAAGCCTTAACGACAATATGTATAAAGGACCACGATTACAACAAGACTTATCCACTATACTTCTACGATGGCGAAAACACAAGTTTGCCTTTATGGCAGATATTATGAAAATGTACCGTTTCATAAAAATTAACGAATTAGACTACGCACATCAAAGGATACTATGGAGATTTTCACCAAAACACGCAATTAGTGAATATGAACTTACAACTGTAACCTACGGTACAACTAGTGCCCCCTATCTTGCGGTACGAACATTGCAACAACTTGCGATAGACGAACAAAACAATTACCCAATTGCAAGTCAAGCTACTTTACAAGATTTCTACGTGGATGATATTTTATCCGGAGATTCCCAGGAAAGCGCAGCTAAAGAGTTACAGAGTCAGTTAATAACCATGTTAAACAAGGGCGGTTTCAAACTACGAAAATGGTCCTCAAATAGTTCAGAGCTACTGGAAAATATACCAGTGGAAGACAAAGACGATCAACTGCTCAAACTACCGTTAGACGAGTCCAGGAAGTCATTGGGCATAATATGGTCACCACGGGAAGACAGTTTTCATTTCCAGATAACTATAACGGAAAATAAAAAACCAACGAAAAGATTTATTATGTCAGAAGTTGCGAAAATATTCGATCCCTTGGGCTGGTTAGCGCCAATTATTATTAAAATGAAGCTGCTCATACAAGAACTCTGGACGAACGAGATAGGATGGGATCAACCTGTTGATGACATAATCCAGAAAAAATGGGTTGAATTACAAAACCAAATTAAAAGCATAGAAGAAATTAAAATACCACGATGGTGTTACATAACAGACAGCACAGAAATTGAGCTATACGGTTTCAGCGACGCTTCCGAAAAAGCTTACGGAGCGGTGGTATACAGCCGCGTAAAAATCAATAACATTTACTACGTTACATTATTACAAGCAAAATCGAAAGTGGCGCCAAAGAAACAAAAAACTACTCTACCTCGACTTGAGTTATGCGCTGCACTGCTACTAGCCGGTTTAATGGAAAAAGTAAAAGAAGCGCTTATCTGCAAGAACATTACGATATTTTGTTGGACGGATTCTATGATCACGTTAGGCTGGATAAGAGGAGAGCCAGAACGGTGGCAAACGTTCGTAGCCAATAGGGTGTCTCAAATTAAACAACTTTTACCAAACGCAGAATGGAACCATGTAATTTCTGCTGATAACCCGGCTGATATCGTTTCAAGAGGTCTTGAGCCGGAAAAATTGATTAACTATTCACAGTGGTGGAACGGGCCACATTGGTTAAAAACCAACCAGATTCCTATCACGAAAGGTATGCCGCAGACGAACCAAGAAATCAAAGTGTGTCATACAACTACGACTGAGATTGAAAATAATGATCTCTGGAATAGATTCTCCAGTTTAGATAAAATGGTAAGAGTGTTATCTTACTGCTACAGATTTACAAACAAACAATCAACAAATAAGCTACTTACTAGTAATGAACTAAACGTGACAGTAAAACGAATAATTCAGAAGATACAACGACAGGAATTCAAAGATGAATTGAAAACCATACAAAGTGGACAACCCTTGAAGAAAAATAAAACATTATCCACTTTAGATCCGTTCATAGACGAGGACGGACTACTTAGAGTTGGAGGCAGATTACAAAACTCCAATTTGCCTTACAATCAAAAACATCCAATACTTTTACCATATAACCATCACGTAACGTCATTAATTATACAAGACGCACATACAAAAACTTTGCATGGTGGTAACAAATTAACAATGGCTTATTTACGACAAACATACTGGATCATTAGTGGAACAAGAAAAGTAAAGAGTATAATTAACAAATGTGTGAGGTGCATACGATACAAAGCAGACACAAACTCACAAAAAATGGGAATACTGCCAAAAGCACGAGTAACGCAATCCTACCCATTCACTTATACTGGAGTGGATTATGCGGGACCAATACAAACAAGAACCATGAAAGGGAGAGGACACAAGTCTTATAAATCATACATTGCTGTTTTTGTATGTTTAGCAACAAAAGCAGTGCACCTAGAATTGGTGGGAGATTTAACAACAGAAACATTTATCGCTGCGCTACGCAGATTCATGGCACGAAGAGGTCACGTGTTACACATGTACAGTGACAATGCAACAAACTTCGTAGGAGCAGCCAACTTTTTACATCAAGAAATATTACAAATCACGCAATCGCCGGAATTTCAAAACGCAATGACGAATATAGGAACACAGTGGCATTTCATTCCTCCATCATCACCACATTTCGGTGGCATCTGGGAAGCTGGCGTAAAGTCAGTGAAACATCATTTACGTCGAGTAATCGGGGATTCGACACTAACATACGAGGAAATGACAACCTTTCTACACCAAATTGAAGCGTGTTTGAATTCAAGACCATTGTGTGCGCAAACCGAAAATATTAATGACAACACAATACTAACTCCAAGCCATTTTCTTATTGGCCGAGAAGCAGTAGGAGTACCAAACCCGCTCGAAAACATCAATACTGACCTAGTTAACAGATGGAAGCAGATTCAAAAAATGAAAAAAGATTTTTGGAACAGTTGGACAAAAGACTATCTTCATCAACTACAGCAAAGATACAAATGGAAACAAGCACATGAAAATGCTAAAATTGGAACGGTAGTACTAATAAAAGACGACAATATAAATCCAAGTAAATGGCCATTAGCAAAAATCACAGAAGTACACCCGGGAAATGATGGTGTAGTTAGAGTGGTAACTCTTCAAAAATCAACAGGCGCTTGTCATAAAAGATCAATTCACACGTTGATCCCGCTCCCTGTGAACGAAAACGAAGAAATTGAAACAACTAGCAAAAACATGCAAACGTCTACGCAATGTAACATGTCAACAGCCACAATAAACAAAAAAGGTATACGATCATCGAAAAGTTGGCTAAAGGGTTTACTAGTTCAGACAATGCTTATTTTATTAATCGGCACCGTATCGACTACGCCCACATACACATTAAAAAATTTAAAGCCAGGGCTATACGTTGAAGACATTGGAACCACAACCATTAATCGAGGAACGTTTAGAATTGAAACTGATTACGAGAGAGGAAGCTTGGAACTAGACCAAAAGAAGATCGAAAAAATAACAACACAATTTCAACAACTTTGTAAGGACACTCAATACATCATGGATGAAACGCATTGCAATGAATTTTATCACCATTTAAATGAAGAAAAAGCAAAATTTGAGACAACAAAGGAATACCTAACAGAGATAAAGAAAACTAGGAAGAAACGAGGTCTCTTGGGACAACTTTTAACATCGGTATTCGGAGTAAATGATGAAGTATACAGGGACATAGAAACATTAAATAACAATCAGCAGAAGCTTATAGACGCTGCCAATCATCAAACAAAGATAATGATATCCACCATCGCAGGTGTAAACCAAACTGAAGAACAAATCCAGAAGAAGTTAGAGAAGTTCCAAGCAAAACTAAATGAAGCAATATCGTTCATGAATAACCACAATGTTTGGTATAAATCGATTGACAAAAATCATATCAAGATACAAGTAATGCAAACCTACGAGTTAGCAAACAATTTTATAAACGAAATTATGGACTATTATAAAGGCTTACTTGAAATTTATACACAAAAAACCACTATATACAGTATACTAACACCAAAACACATTAGCAAAATTATACAAATGGCAAATCAAAAACTACCATCAAACTTAAAAATTATTCAGGGTCAGATAATACAAACAGAGATGAATGTTAATACTACGCACATAAGAGTGTACGCGTACTTCCCAATACACGACATCACAAAGTATACTCTGATACACGTAACGCCAATTCCAGAAAGGAAAACAGATGGATCTTTCGAGTGTTTAACGATACAGCAGACATTCATGGGTTTCGATTACAACAACGAGCGCTACTTTGAATTAAATCAAGACGAATTTAAAGACTGCCTTCAAAGTAACACAGAGTTTGTCTGCTATCCCGTAGCTGTCAAGAACATGCAATTAAATAAAAATTGCATAGTTGAACAACTCTTCAGAACAGAGAACGACACCCACACCCAATGCACGTCAAAGACCTTCAAAATTTCGACAGATGTTGTATGGAAACAATTATACATGCAAAACACCTGGCTCTTCATTGCAACAAAATCGGTTGCCATATCGATTGTGTGTGACGGCCAAAGACAAGAAATAACGATACAAGATGTCGGAGTTCTCTATATTTCTGAGAATTGTGTCATTAAAACACTAAACAACATACTTGCTGCAAAAAGGACAACGACTATAACAGTACTAGCGTCTTATTCCAAAACGACGAACTTCTCCATTAATACGCAAATCCTACCAACACATATAAAAGACATATCCAAGGAAGAATTAGTTTTAGACAAGTCAAAGGGAGTTTTCGACCATTTACTCACTTCGGAAACAAATTTACAAACTCAGCTAGACAACACAATTTGGAAACAACTACAATCACATACATACATCGCCAGCATTAGCACCTCACTTGTCATTATAAGTTTAGCATGTGTTTTAATTTATTTCGGCCCACAGGTATTGAACAAATTTCAAGCCACCATTGCAGCAAGAAGGAAGACTACGCCACCTATGCAGCAACCAACAAACTGCCCACCACACCCGCGACAAACTCCACAACGGTACGGCATTCCACACAGCGTGCCCACCCCGTCACAACAAACTGAACAAGGCCAGGCCAGACCATACGAGACCATCGAGTTGTACCAATTGGAGTCCCGTTCCTGAGAGTCGCCAGAATGTTCAATGTTACCTTTGGACATTGACTCAGCACTCTGCCTGCCTCATGCGGTCCAGTTAAAATATTGACTTGGTTGCATATTACACGCATAGGACACATAGAATTAAGTATAATAGTGTGTGTTAAGAGAAACTAGTATATAAGCAGAACATTTTGTAAATAAATCAGATTTGAATTTTATATTCTTGTCTCATTACCCCTCACTGTGGCCAAGACACCTTTAGCCATCTCCGATCAGTCTCGTGAGTCTGCGTGACTGGCAGTGAGTGTACCCTTCCCGAACCTGGTATTCCTGTCTACTATCCGTCTGTTACCTTAGGTCGCATGGTGCAGACATCCTGTACTTATCTATATATTTATTTATCACACACTAAGTATATGGTAGGCTAGGGACTGTTAGGCTTGTAGGTCTTTGTAGGTTCCTTAACTTATCATATATTTCCATGTACCGTCACACCCTTGACAATATTGCGGCCTTACGTGACGTTTGTTAAGGGTGGATGTACAGTGGTTTACTGCTCATTGTTGGCATTGAGGGATACGAATAAGGATGGTGAGTCAATAAAATGGGCATGGTGGTTGTGGTTGAGCTATTGATTGAGTAGGTACCTATGGGTAAAATTTTACTTGGTTCCAAAGTATTGATAGAAATTTTTAAATTATGTTCTTGTCCTGAAATAAAAATCGTTGGTTCGACGCTCACCCCGGAAGTCTTGTTTGCCTTCAGTAAAAATACAGTGGGTTGAATGCATCATGCAGGTTTAAACATGGCTGGTTACTTGCACAATGACGCATGAATCGCGTTTCCATTTAATGAAGAAAAGGGCATTATAAACCTGCTAAGAATTTCTGGAATCTTGGAGCCCTTATGACTCAGCACGGGCAATGAAGGTAGGTTATCAGGCTTAGACATGCCATCCTCCTACTCACTATAAAATGGTGTTAACAACACCCACGGAATCCTTGTAGCTAATAAATACTGCATCTTTTGATAGCTTTTGTGAAGGCATTAAATTAAACTCTATTTGTACTTACATGAAATGGGCGTGACGATTACAAATGTCGGAATAAGGAAAGGAAAATACACATCATAAGTAATTTAATTTGGTGAAACCGACGTACAGAGTGTTGGTTGGGTGCCGGTTGCATCGTGCAGGAGTTATGTAACGCTACTAGCAGTAGTAGACTTATCAGATTATCTAGTTAGATTGTTGAACCGTTCATATGCTTGAAATTGTTTATGTTCAAGCGTAGACTGTACATCATAATATTCGTAATACCATTTGTAATGTTGATATCTTCTGATGTAACCGTCATAATAATAGAACAAGAGGATTTAGGTCTCATTTGTTAATTTAACAATTATACAAAGGTTCTGTAATATTATATCTAATCGCTGAATCGCGTGTCATATCAAATTCCATCATTGTACAAAAAATCTCAGTTTATACAACCTCAGTGCATGTCTAGAACAAATATTTGCTCATACCAAAAAGTAGGCATTGATTTTGCCGTACTGTGTGCAGTACCAATCACCGTTATTCGTCTGTTTATCAAAATAAACCTGATGACGTCATATCTTGACAATGCCATTAGACAGCGATTACGTCAGCGATTTATAACGCGAACTTTCATAGCTGAATCTATTACTGATACCATTAATCTTGGTTTTACGGTCAAACCTCGGTCTATTCACGGTGCAAATTGACTTTATTTTGTGTTTCAATTTAGAAAATGATTCACTGCAAGCGTTTCATAACAGGATTTGAAGTGAATTTACTGTGTTCAGTTCTAGGCCAATTGAATTGTATGCAATCAATTTAGTGCATCAAATTGTCATCCTGCAAACTATTGTAGTCATTTGCAGTACCGAAGCGTATTTGTCTCACAAAGACAAAAGCATTGTCACATAATGCGTTCCTAACTACAAGCGGACACAGGACGATATCCAATACATGAAAATCACCAAACAATACCTCTTTGTAAAAGGCTCCTCAATCAAAAAATAATACTGTTTCCCTAATTACTAAGCCTGTTAAACTAAGCTCGAATATAATTGCAGAAAATTCGCGAACACCACGGACGTCACAGTAATTTATTATATTTTCTTTCAGCACTAAACAAATCACATCCTTCACATATCACTTCCACAACGGTTTCATTCACTAATCAAGTTTTCATCGCCGCCACGAAAAAATACTAAAAAATTGCTTCTCTACGAAATTAACTGCGCGAGTTAAAAACGCGAAATAATTTTGCTATATAGAAATCCAACATTTTTCCTTCCACGGGAAAGGAAAGAGTGGATTGTTTTGTTTTGTTACTGTTGTTTAATTATGAAAATAAGTGTTGAGCGCCGGGACACGTCCGGACCGAGCCGGCGACGCGACTGCAAGGATCGACCGTGCCAACCCTAGGGGAGGCTGCGTAAGTGCGCGCGACCGACGAACTATTTTCCACCTCCAGTCTAGCTTAATAAGGTCGTAATTCCACCAGACTGTTTTTATTCACCAAACACGTGCCTTTCATTTGAAAAACGTCGCAAGAAGTTACGGCGCACGTAGAATAATCAGGCTTATATTGAAAGCATAAAGTGGAAATTAGTTTGGCCATAAATTCTAGGGAAACGCTAGGGATGAGGCGCGGTCGCAGTGAACTTGAATGGGGGGTATAAACGCGGGGTGGGCGTTGTTTCGCTTAGAGGGCTGTTACCGGGCGCTTTCATTAAACTCACTTTGTTATCACGTCAATATAACCATCCGGATATGTTCTAGCACTCCTCTGGGTCATATGTTGCTCACATATTCAACAGCGAGGTCTATTTGCAATTAGGGCAATGCCATTTAGGATTTTTTCAGTGTTCTGTAGCAGGGAAAAGTCTAATTGCGATTTGTTCAGCATTCTTTTGAATAACAAATTGCCTGCCATTCGAAATGACTGCAAATCTTTTAATTGCTCTATTCAAGAGCTTATCTTAGCCAAGGAGCTCATTTATAATGTTGGATCCCCCCACAACATTCGCTATTTCGCCGCTGTTTACAATGTAGTCACCTCCCTGATTTTCCACCCCTCCGTCTGACCACAGACCTCATCCCACACCCCATGGTACACGTGATGCCGTCAGATGCAGCATCCACGTGAGCGGGATTTTGTTCCCAATCAATAAATTCAAGGTACAGTACATGACCGGTTTATGTCATAAGGAATTTTAGAAAAACTTCGGCCTTGTGGAGCACCGTCTCATCTCTCATTCCTGCGAGGCAGATTCTTTCTAGAGCTTTATGTGTCAGAGCCATATTAACGTTACAGTACGGACTACTGTACCGGGAACACTAGATCATCCTATCCGTAGTAGGCACTAGGATTAGAGTAGGATAGACAAATGTTTGAACAAGCACTGGGATTGAGCTGACCTTTGTAAATGTTTGGACAAGGGCGTTATTTGACGACGATGGAGAGGAGTGATTGCGTAATTCATTAATTAACTACTTCTGTGAAACATTCATTATCTAGACCACCATTATTGAAATGGGAAATAATGATGGAGGAGGATGTTTATTCTTCACAATAAACATAAGCATGATCAGCCTATAATGTTCGCACCGCTGGGACACAGGCCTCCTCTCTGTGAGAGGGAGTGGGCTGTAATCTGTTAATTCCTCACAATAACAGAGAATAAAACATTTGTACGAGTATGAGCCGGTTTTGTTGCAGTGCAGCATGATATGGAAGTGGGACATCCATTGTTGGTCTTTTGGAAGATCATCGAAAGACTGCTAGGATAACCATGACTTGAAATAATTTAAAAAGAGAAACTGAAAACTTCTTAGATTTACTGTTTTATAGTCCGTTAATGTCAGTTCGGTCACTAATCCAGTTATGAATTTTTTACATTTCACTAGTATTTTAATATTGTAATCCATTTTATAGACACAATACCCCAACTCTCTGGTCTGATGAGTTCTCGGCAACTGCACAGCAAGGAGATACGAGTAGAATAGAACAAAACCGTAGAAATCAAAACATAATAGTGATTATGTAATGAATTAAAAGGAAAAATTATATTATTATTGTATAATAAAAGCAAGGAAAACCACACAACGTGTGTTCAAGTATAAATAAACAAATAAACCAATTCTGTTGTTTCGTTTCACAAGTACCCGCAATAAAGAGAAAATATTATTATGTGGAGGGTAATCAAAGAGCTTCTCTTTGTTGTAATTAATTTATCTGAATGAAAGAAAAGCTGAGAGTTTCAGTGGCTTATCTTAATTAGAAGCTGCGGACCTGTGGTCGTAGAGAATAGTAAGCTAAGCTCCTCATTGTGTATTAAAGTTAATAAAGTTAAGTGTAGTTGTTCTCTTTTAATATTAAAGATAGCTTGCCTCGGGTCTCTCAGTAAAGAACTCGTATTAGCGGCATCATACGTGCCTGTACGTAAACGTATCCTTTAGGCGTATAGCGATGAAAAACTAAATATCGAGGATCATTGTGCATCACTTACTTATAGAAGACATAACATAGAAGACATTCTGAATAAGGAATTTACATTTATGAAAGTTACTGGAGCTGTAGACTTTTAATAAGAAAAAGAAAGAGGGCTAACAAAAGCTGAATGGACCACCGAAGTTTTCGTAGAAAGTGTAGACGGCAAAAAAGTGCAAAGGTACAAACTTGGTGTAGTATCCTGAATACTCACAGACCATTTCAAAGTAAATACAAAGAACACAAGTGCGATCATACGTCACAAACTAAATATATTCACGACGCGTGCCCCGAAGGAAGCAGCAGGTATCGCATACAAATGTGTCAGAACAAAATATTAAGAACGGAAGCTTGGCCCCACTGTTTCGCGAGCTGGTGTAAAATATTGCCATCTGCATGTCTGATGGGGTTCGCGAGGTAGATGACGTAGTGTGTGTCGGTGTGAAAATGTTGGTGTAGATCGTTGTAGGTTTCAGATATTTTCGTGGTTTAAGTATGCCTTTCATAAAGCTTCTGCCACACCTGCGTCGGTAGGCGTAAATTAACGCGTCAAATAAGATGTTACGCAAATGCAGTATACAAATTTGAAAAGTAAAATACAGAAAATAGTTCTAACTATAATTATAGTTTTTTCTGTAAGTATTTTTTTTCTTCAAAATTTTAGGCTTAGTAGTTTCGGAGAGGCCAATTTTTAATTATTTTTTTAAATATCTTTACCTGTTTATTTTAAAATTATAAAAAAAAAATATTTGAGACCCGCACAGCAAGAAGCCCTTTGATTTGATATGCCACACGATACAATTTGCGTAACTTTTTTTTTAAATATTTTCATGTTTGCCTCCCAAAAGTGATCCCGATATTCAAAATTAATTTATTTACGTTTACACGTCCGTGTTTGGGTCACAGAAATTCATTCGTGTACCAGAGGATGGTGGGCAAAAATGTATGGGAGCTGGTCCCACTACCGCCACAGTTAAAACCACTGTAAGTTTTGAAGACATTTCTTCTCCCCTTACTCAGGCCAAGGCGCATCAAAATCTGTCCCAGGGTTATTCAGTTCTGATACTGTTAAGTTAGTTCAAGTAGGGTTTTATGATTGTGACACGTATAAACAGTTTAGATTAGGTGTCAGTTTAAGTTAGGTTAGCAATTATAGGCCGACCGCATAACTGAGACGTTGCCTGAGGTAGCAGCGCGGTGAGGGAGGGGTGTGGTGAGGTGATGCGAGAGCTCAGTGATTCGTCAACTTGTGACTACTATCACCTCTCCCTCACCGCGCTGCTACCTCAGGCAACGTCTCAATTATGCGGTCGGCCTATAGATATATTCTTGTATAGATAGATAAAATAAAAATGACGTCACGTTGAAAACGCATCAAACCGCGTTGACTACATTAGTCCTGTCTTATCTATGCGCCGCACGCTCGAATTGCAAACTCGGCGCGTGCGGCGAAACGGGCCAAAAGTACCACCAACTTCTACCTCCATTTTAATTTTTTTTCTGCTCGGGCTGTAGCTATCACCGACAGAAACTGAGAGCATTCGTTGTAGACATTGCTCATGCCAAAATCAAGTTTCTGATTCAGGTCCTTATTGGAAAATTCTAGAAGTAGAAGTTAGCGAGTAATCAAAAGGCATACAAAATTAGCAGGACAAAATATTAGGAACGGAAGCACTGTCCCAATGTGTCGCTAGTTGGCGTAAAAGTTGCGATCTGCATAAGTGATAGGGTTCGTGAGTGGTGTGTGGGTGTGAGAAACTATTTGAGGCGTTGGAGGTTATGGCCCGGCCTATTAATAAAGACCACTTTGCATAAAGGAACTGCTTGTCTTTCATTTATAATATGACTAGGTTCTAATCAACGCTTAAGGCGAAAGCGCCAGGGTAGCCCGCGAAATTTGCTACCGTAACATACATAGGTATCATGTATTTGCAGAATTAGATCATCAATACAACTAACTCTCTAAGTTCAAAGTCTATTGAATAACTATTTCATGAAATTGTGACATTTTAGGTCAATTCTAACTTAGTGATTGTATTGGTGGTTTTCATGATTTTAATTCTGTAAATACATTACATGTTACGGTCGCAAGTCGTATTTTGATCAACATACAACTACCTGCAAATTGCAAAAGACGAAGGGAAATTTGAATTTCGGAATTTCGCGGTCTACCGTAGCGCACCCCCTTACTCTACCCCCCCCCCCCCTTATTACCTTACTATTTATTTGTTTTTAGCCTGTATTCACCCACTGCAGAATAAATACTTCCTTTTCTTTTTCTGAGCTATAGTGTTAGTACGCTAAGAATTTTACCAAGAGGAACTTACCCTTCATGCAATGGATAATAAACCAGAGATTATAAACGTGCGGATCTCATCCGAGAAGGGATTAAGTATTAGATACATGGAAAACATATCTGTCGACTTAATGATTTGAAGAAACCAGACACTTGAAACAAAAATTGGGATCATCAAAAAATTTACAGGGTAATTAATATATGAACTACATTGTTCTATAAAATACCAATATTCCGATCTTCTACATGGTATTCATATAGAGTCTGATCACATAACATTCATATCAAGTTTAATTAATCCAACTGGCAAGCGAGCGTGTTCATTCAATCAATTTAATTAGCACCTTGCACTTTGGATGAATACTTCGACAGGTACGCAACTTCGAGCTTCAATACACCAGCGCGATTGCCAATTACCACGAGCCCAGATCATAGTTAGGCCTAGAGCACATAAGACTATTCAAAAAAAAAATTGGTAGGCAATGATGTGGACGGCTACAAGAGTAGGAGAAGACCAAAGAACCGATGGATGGACTGTATGTAAGATGATATGGCGAGAAAGGGGGTGACTACCGAGATGACGACTAACAGAGAAGTATGGAAGAAGGCATGTTGCGCCGATCCCGAATAAATTGAGATAAGGGCAGGAGAATGATGAATGATGATAAAGGATTGATGGGTAATGATAGGCTCGCGTTTCACCGCTATCTCACACGATGGGAAGTAATGATGCGGTCGACGAAGACGATGGTGCACGCTTGCCTAAAAGTAACCTATTCACTCTCGTCTTGAAGACTCCTTAGGATATACTCGTACTTTTAGCTCTCTGGAAAACTTCTATGAAATTTGATTATAATCGGAAACAAGCCCGAGGGTTAATTTGACCATAAGCAATTTTGCCAAATGAAAGGAACCACAGGATTTAACACCAAAATACCAAGTTACTTTTCGTCATCATTATTTAAAATAGGTTTGCAAACAGACAGACAGGCACACTTCTTATTATGTGTGATGCAGCTGACGATAAAAATAACCTCGAATAATAAGCTTTGAATGGAACTAACACTGAGATGACTAGAAATGACTTCGTTGATTGCTTCGCCGATGCCTTCGAATTGAGCTGTAAGAGGATTACGTCGAGGTAAAAGGCAGTAGCAATCAGCAATCAGTCTGTGAAGCGTGATTACTGCATTATCTAAGCAGAACTGTTACAAGAAAAAATGATCTGTGCATAATCGGGAGGATTTAGCTGAGGATTTGTTTTTAGACAACTGTAGAAATATTTGGCGATGTACAATCTGTATTTGTCATTATTATTAACCTGATTTAAGGATTACTTATAGCTATGGAGTACTGCGAGTATTATTCTATATCTATTTTTTCTATGAGAAATTACCACATTTATGAAAAACGTAAAAAAGGTTGGTGTATTAAGCTACAATAGTTATTTACGAGTCAGAAAGAAACGGAGAAACTTCCGATTTAGGTCGCACGTGTAACTTGTTCAGTCAGTTGAAAACTGAGCGAAATGAAAAAGTACGACGACTCGCAAAACAAAGAAAAAGTTTAAATTTCAACACTGCTGCACTTAGCATTAAACTCATTTACCAGTATTATGTTCCAGCTTTAGGTACTGATATAAAGGTAGGTGGCCACGACAGAAGCCGCAGGCTTGCACCTCGCACGTGAATCCATGACACGTGGCTTATTGATCCACCCCGCAGTATGTGCCTTGCTTTAGATGTGTGGGGATCAGACGGGAACGAATTGAGTTGCACGTTTAACATAATAGATGAAATAAATCATTTAACTGATATTTTAGACAAAGACCTTTCTTGCTAGCTGCTATTCATATGGGTTGAAAAATTCTCAAACACTTTTAGATTATTATTTGTACCAACTTTCGTTTATTTATCCGTCTATATAGGCTGTGGCGTAAAAAATGGATAACCCTGTATCTGCGAGTGGGGGACCCCAAGCCCTATAATATAATGACAAACCCCGCAGTCGATGGGTATGCGCAATTTAAAAAAAAACAATCATAAATTGCTACCTTTGGTCAGTTCTTCGGCCGCTGTGTTCACAAATGAAGGAATTTTCACTATCTCATTTCTGCATTATCTTTTTTTAAATTTAAGATAGGTTTGCTCTTGACTCTAGTCTAGGTCAGAGATGACAGATATACTATACAAATAAATGAAATTGAAGTATCTGTTTGTAGTGTCAAAATAACAGCTTTTTACTAAATGCATATGACAGTATAAACGACACATACGATACTTTAACGAAAAGCCATTTTCAAAATTTTTGTCTGTCTGTCTGTCCCAGCCGATTTGCTCCGAATCTACTGGATCGATTAAGTTGAAATTTGGTACATATATATATCAGGGCGCTGACATTGCAATTTTATTTTATGTTTCGTCGATTGAAATGCAATGTTGCCAACTCAAAACACACTAATGTCAGGTTAACTAAGCCGGTGTTACTTTTTAGTGGGTTAAAACGTTAATTACTTAGCTCCGAGTTTACAAACTCTACATTTATTTAATTAACCCGACTAAATGTGCAAGTGGGCCTAAAGGTGCATCCACATCGGAGTTACTTTTTGTAGAGCAACGTTTACAAGTGTTAGTCGGCAACAACGGATAACAAAAAGGTATATAAAAGCCGCAAATGTTATAGAAAGTTACTTAATGTTATCATGTTGCAAAATGTTGCTCTACAAATAGTAACTTTGGTGTGGATGCACCTTAAGACAGTAAGTAATCATTCAGCCAAACGAAAAAAATATATACCAAAACGTTCCTCTCAGCCGGAGTTGGATCCCTCTAGAGGGGATTACAACTTATTGCACGGAGATTAGATTTCCCTTCCTATTGCTACGCTTTGCAATTTTGCGCTTTCAGTATTTCGGAGGATAACTTAGTTACATGAATAGTGTTACACTAAGGGGATGAAATATTAATGATGGAGTCTTAGCGACTTCCGCGGGTAGCGATTTAGTAAAGCGTTTAAATATTAAAATGATTTGATGATTTTTAGAGTTAGGCTACTGAAAATTATTTCAGAACTTCCAGGAAATGAATCCAGGTCTACAGTTAAACGGGGAGAAGTTCCTAAAATTTAGTTTACTTTGAGGATTCATCAAAAGGAAATAATGTTGACATTATTGTTATGGTTTAAAAGCCTATGAAACTGTTAACCATATTCCTTGCTAACAGCTAAACAAACACTGCTGACAGATTTCCTTTTTACACAAAATAGTACATTTTTCTCGCGCTGTCATCGAAGCCATCAGTCGTACATCCAGGGGACCGATCCCATTATTAGCACCCCTCTGTTAATATATGGGAACTATTGAGTAGGTACATGTTAGTAGGTTCACTGGTAACGGATACAGGGGGAGCTGGTTTTACATAGTAAACGTTGGGAGACTGGCTAAAAGCGTGGTTGGATTTAAGTGCCAGTGATCATTCACTGCTGTCTTTTATACAGCAGAAAGGTAGTGTTATCATGTCTAGAGGAACCAGTAGTACGTTTAATAAATAATACGAGTTTTGCTTCGAACGCTGGGATGTTGAAACGCTGGTATATTACAAGAATGATGAATAGTTTTCTGTACGTAGATAGTATAGAGAACCATTCATCACAGAGATGAACTGAAAAACCTACAGTTACTCTTACTACCTACTACAATTGCACATAGGGTTCTTTTTCGTGATACCCTTATTAACACCTTCCCTGCGGCTACGCTAGATTAATACTTACTTCCAGTGCTGTACAAGTCACATACTTCCCGTATCAAGAATGCCTGATATGCGTTACGACGTCTATTTTCCCGTACGTAATCTTGACTTTAATATACTTCAAGCAAGGACACCGGCAATACAGGTGTCTCTTTTTTACTTGTACGAATACTTGAAGTAATCACCCCCGCACGGAGTGCAAAACAAGGACAACTAGCTGCCGCACAGAGCGAAGCTCAATTACAACCAAATACTTCCCGTAACGCACTGAATATGTTAAAGTCGGAATTCAGAAAATATGCAGAAAATACGCTTACACTTCGTATCCAGCCAAAAAGAATGTTTATAGTTGCCTCATGTATTTAAAACACACACAACACATAAAACAAAAACGTGTTTTAAACATTATTTTCACTTTTGATTTTTATTATTTATATTTTGTTTCACGAACTGTGTCCAAATAAACGTAATTTTGTTTCTCTTTCTAAAAGTTTACCAGCCTAATCTGACATATCTAATTTGCAAAAAAAGAAAGATAAAGTGCCTTCATTTCTCATCTAAAAATATATCTTACAACATAAGGCAGAGTTCAACGCGGTGGTTACACGAACATTGCCCTTTCGCTGCACCGACCCTATTCACCCCTCACTCGTGTGCAGACATCCTAATATTAATTTACTACAAAAATGTGGGATTTGTTATTTCGACACGTGGCAGTGTGGGGTTCGATATTTATTTGAACTTGATGTATATTTGTTTTGAGTATTTGGAATGATAATTTAGATGAGTTGCCTTGAGTGCATATATCATGGCAATAGAGGGTTAGAGAGGAAATCATTTTGATTGAGTGTGTTATGGAATAAATGTTGAATTAAGTAATACTCAAAGCATTTATTTAAATTAAACCAATTACAAGCACTTTTGAATTGTCAAGGAGACGGTCAGTCAGTCAAAGTTGAAGCTACTTGCCCCTTCCAAAGTGCAGTAGCTTCCTAATGAAAAGAACGGGCAAGAAACTCCATTATAACAATATTTATAATCTCATGTTTTCTCACTTCATTCAGGATAATACTAAGGAAAATAGACGTAGAAGCTTCTAGCCATTCCTCGAACATTGTGAACATAGAATGATTTAATAAAGAAAAATAGAGATACAGCTGCATTTTCACAGATTTATAAAATAAATGTTTCTTGGGTAAAAAAGTACCTTTCATCCTTAACTAGAATCCAACTAGATACTATATCCTTTTAGTCGCAACAGAGATTTAGAAAAAATATTGCAATCTGATTTTCCTACGATCATCCCTAAAAATTAAGCCATACAATTTCAAAAAGCCAAAGCATTCGAATTAATGCCATCATTATTAACACCATAAAAAAAGTCCCAATGTCAATCACAAGTTCCCCCACGTGTACCGTAACACAGAATAAGAAAAGAATATAGAAGCGAAACTTATCGTGTTACCCAGTAACTGGGTTGTGGCAGTCGCTCCATGAAAAATAATAGGTATTTAGCTACATCCGGTTAGACTGGAAGCTGACTCCAACATTCTAAACTCATGTACAGTCGGGGAAATTAATTGTTACGCAAATTAACACCCTACGTTAAATTGCCATGTTAGCCACTTCATACAACTGTCAAAAATGACAGTTGCGATTTGAATAAACGAACCATTTGTTAGCTTGGGTCTTCCCTGTTAAAACAAATGTATGTGTTAATGAATAAAATAAATAAATTTAAGATGGTAGACAATTTGCTTTACAATTAATCTCCCTGAATTTTACCTAATTCCCTTGTTATAACGTGTATGAGAAAAGCTCATGCCCTACACTACTGCGCAAGCCGTCAACTAGTAGCTTAGTGTATGGAGATAAGTTCATACCATATAATTCTATACAAATAAGTATCACGGCTAGGTCGCGGATAAAGGTCACGTTCTGTTCTGAGATCTCGCACACACTAGGATTAAAAAAATCCGTCCTTGGCACGTGGTAGACGTGGTGGCCTGTCAGCACAGGCTTTGCAAGGCTGGTTAGGCTGTCGTAGGACCGCAGGAAGCGTGCGGCTCAGCACAGCTTGCAGTTTCGTGCAGCGAGCAATGGGTACTCTCGCCCTCAACGTGGCCGTGGAACCCCTAGATAGGGGCACATGGTGTAATCTAGAGGGTTCTGGACAAGCATCCGCTTGTATAGCTAGTAGAAGGTGAACTGCCGAGTAATGTCAGGCAACTAGTGATGTGCTTAGACACTAATTACTCGACTAAATACTTTTGTGTAGCCACAACGTTACAAAAGATTAGCCAGTTTGTTAGCGAGAGTGACTGTCCAGGGTGCACTGGACATATTCAAGTATCGTGACTACTTAAGAAAAAAAGAATAAAGAGTATTCTTTATAAGTATTCTAAAGCCTCCGAAATAATCACGTACCCTTCCCTACCTTTACAACCTATACCCGTTCGTAAACGCCTTCAAAGAAAGAGTGTGTAGGCATCTTCTGGGTACGCTCGTTCCATCGTAGACCTCGTCTATTGCAGCAGACCCATTTATGGATTTAAAAAAAAAAACACGCGCGTTATCTCAAGCCAATTGAAACAGGATTACAGGACTGACAATATTGCCGATAATCGAGCACGGAGCGAGACGTGAGCAGCAAACTACGATACGACCTAACCTAACTGAGTAGAACGTTTCTTACGCCCTGAAATTTTAAGCGTTTCTACACATTCTTATTCTATGACCGTAGTCCACCAAGGGGAATGTCTACCCGAGTGTGTGTAGGTCGGGAATCGAAGCGGTGCCGGTATCGATCCGGCAAACCACCATGGCGAATGGAAACGGGGGAGACGGTTCGGGCTTTATTTTGTTCTTTACAAAGTCCGAGGTTTTAGAACTCGGCAGACATTGTTAAGTTACTGCAACTTTTAGAAAAAAAAAGCGAGCAAGCGCGATTATACATTTAGCTGGAATTACTAAAAAAAAAAAAAAAATGAAAAAAGGAAAAATGTTACTTTGGGAAACGCTTGGATTTAACACTGACAAGTTAAGAGCGTTGTCACATTTTGCACCTCTCTCGCTCACACAGAACCAAATTTTTAAGAATGTTAAATGAAAAAATGCTTTTATGAAAAATGTAATCAATGGGCGGTCTACAAAATAATATTAATTCAATAGGTAGTTATCAAAAACACATTTCTATTGTGTTATCTAATAAACATACGTAATTAAGTATTATGATCTGTTTTTGAGATGATGTAAATAAATGCCGCAACAAAAATGTGTTTTTAATAATTACCTATTAAATTAATATTATTTTGTAGACCGCCCATTGAATACATTTTTCAAAAATGCATCTTTTCATTTAACATTATTAAAAAATTGGTCCCGTGTGAGCGAGAGCGGTGCAAAATGTGACAACCCTCTTAACTGAAAAGTGCTGTGTTTTAAATGTTAAAAACGTAATTTATAAAAATAAAATTGACTTCAAAAATAATTACTTAACTGAAAATTATGAAATAACTTTAATTTCGGAAGTCGGTGCCTTGGGATCAGTATTTTAGTTTTTTGCTACCGATTTCCGAAATTAAAGTTATTTCATAATTTTGAGTGTATTTATTTTTGAAGTCGATTTTTTGAAATCACTTTTTTATTTCGTAATTTTTTGTTTTAAGTAAAAACTGGAAAATTAAGAAGTAAATAATTTTCTAGTACAGATTGTACTAGGCAAATTGACCAAAGTCCTGAGATGTTTTCCCTTTGACACCACACTCGTAGCTCGTATCAATAAGCCAGGCCCGGCCGTCACATTTACACGTATTAGTCTAATTACACTGTTCCCCAAGTTGAAGTAAAAGTAAGCCAATAAAAAATAGTCACAATCTGATTAATAGTTTCGGAGAAATGTGTGGACAAACATACATACACCTATAAAATTTTGTACATACATATGATTGGAAGCTAGAATATCATATGTCAATATATTGCAGTTCCAATAATCCATACTAATATTATAAATGCGAAAGTAACTGTCTGTATGTTATCTTTTCACGCCTATGAAAGTCCCGTCAAAATCGGTCCAGCCGTTTCGGAGATTAGCCGGAACAAACAGACAGACAGACAGACAAAAATTTTAAAAATTGCTTTTTTGTTATAAAAGCAATTTTTGAAATTTGTCCAACGTGCTCAGCCACAAGCTGGACAGCCCCCTTCTGGGGCACTGGGTTCAAGCACAAGTGCGTGTGCCCGGGGCCCCAGTGGGCGGCAAATACTCAAATTAATTTATTATTTCTAAATGTAAAATAGTTTTTAAGTCTTTTTACTAACATTATTATGGGCCAAGTATGTCTGAAATATTTTTTTTTTTTTTTTTTATAAGAACCGTTTATACTTTCCTATGCATTTAGTAAAAAGTTGTTATTTGGACATTACAAACAGACACTTCAATTTTATTTATTTAAATAATTTATAATTTAATTAATTTATTTATTGTTGTATTTGTTTGTGTAAATAATAATTTGTTTGTAAATTGTGTACCTAATGATAAGTACGAGTCTATTGTTACTCTATAATTCAATAATAAATAAATAAAAATAAAATTTGTATAGATGTTCTTCAGAAAGGTGCTTAATACTCGCAACCGGCGTGCGTGTGTCTGTATGGTTGTTGGACCAGATGTATGAACGTAAACGAAGCAAAAGTAGTATATAAGGATCGTAGCAAGTGACGTTCTGTAGATTCCGTCTACCCCCATGGAAAGAAGGCGTAAGTTTATGTATGTAGGTACAACCAACGTTCAATAAAGTAACTCGACTTTCTCTCTGAACACTTAAGACATTCGACGTTCGCAGAGATATCGAGTTTAGCTTATGTACATCTCACGATTTTGTTTCAAATTAAAGACCAAATCATTGTGAAACCGATCCTTTCCCGATAATCAGTAGAGTATATTGTTTACTCTCGTTTTACTCGTCCCCGATACATTAAAAGGCAATGGAATGTAATAATAATAATACACGAACATTATATTAATTTATGTGTTTTCCATAACTCGCACTATATTCGAAACTAAGTAATTGATATTTGTATATTGTGAAGATAAATATTGTTATTTAACCAGTAGATAACGGCCGTTTCTTTACAGAATAATGCATCGATAACTTATGATCATATCTTTATAAGTACGTGGATAAATGTTTGCCAGTAAGTGCTGAGATAATCTCCGTGTGAAAACAATCTAAACGACAGTGAGGTTGCAAACTAGACGCGTTGGGCACGCCAATGTCTGTCGACATTTGGCAAACTTTTAGGCCTGTCTGGTAGCTTAGGATAAACTTTTGGCAAGTTACACATCTTTAGGGCTTTATAAGAAGCTAAAACTATAGCTTATCAAACTCAAAGCATTTATTTCAATTAAACCAATTACAGGCACTTTTGAATTGTTAAAGAGTCAGTCAGTTAGTCAGAAAATTGAAGCTAGTCGCCCATTCCAAAACGTAGATCTCTATGGAGAAGAATGGGCAAGAAACTCCATGGACACTCTTTTAAATCAAAATTGTTACCAAATCCTGGGTACATTGTGTCTCGATAACTGTACAGTCCGACATAGAATACCAAGCTGAAAACCCAGGGCAACCTGGCCAGAATGTCATTTATTAAGGTTATATTAAAGCTTACCTATATAAGAAAGCCGGTGTGTGATCCATCTGAACTCCTTAGCAATGCGTAACGAACTAACAACACCTCCTTAGGCGAACCTGTTAAAAAAAAATTAAGTTATTAATTTTATCAGGGAAATAAGTAAATACTGAATCCTACACAACGAGGGATGGATGCAAAAAGGTCTTATTTGAAAGAATTTACTCAATTTTTATCGAAAACTAGCTAACCGAACACCCGTTGTCCTGACCAAATTTCGATTCCCGAATTTGAAAATTTTCCGGGAATCTTTTCCCATAAAGACCTAATTCGGACTATTTCGAACATTTTAAAACAAAAAATAGCCAAATCGGTCCAGCCGTTCTCAACACATGCGCTACCAACAAACAGCATTTAATTTTTAACCGCCTTAATAATATGGAGGTTATCAATTCGACAATGATGTGTGTAATATTATTGGAACTGCAATATATTTAAATATGTTAATCTATTAGGGCTTCCAAAAAATATATATACAAATTTGTATGGGTATGAACATTTGAACACGTATTTCTCCGAAACTATTAATCGGATTGTGACCATTTTTTAGCTTACATTTACTTCAACTTAGGGAACAGTGCAAGTTTCATCAAATACGGTTCAGTAGTTTTCAAGATATGGACCAATACGAGTAAGTGTGATGGCCTGGCTTATTGTTACGAGCTACGGGTCAAAGGGAAAACATCTCCCATCAACCTTGGTCAAATTCTGGTGCAATATTTACAACAAAAACTATCAACTACTTATTACAAAAAAAAATTCTTTCAGTTTTTACTTAAACCTAAAAATTACGAAATAAAAGAGTAATTAAAAAAAATGAAATCGACTTCAAAAAGAAATTAACTTAAAATTATGAAATAACTTTAATTTCGGAAGTCGGCGGCAAACAAAAATGCAGATCCCAAGACACCGACTTCTCCTCGCGCACATCTGGGAGTGGCGCGAGGAGGCAGGACGCCGGGGCGTAACTCCGTTGCCGCGAGAAATCACGGCACGGCGGACAGAGCTCCGGCAGGATCTCATGGCGGCATGGAGAGTGCGATTGTCGCAACCCAGCGCTGGGCACGCCACAATTGCGGCGATAAGTCCCCTCTTTGAGGAGTGGCTGGAGAGGCGCCACGGCGTCCTCACCTTCCGCCTGACGCAGGTCCTCACCGGACACGGGTGCTTCGGGAGGTACCTGTTCCGGATAAGGCGGGAGGAAACGCCCGGGTGTCACCACTGTGTGGATCGCCCGGAGGACACGGTGGAGCATACGGTGGAGGTCTGCCCGGCTTGGGCGGAGCACCGCCGTGTCCTCGCGGAAGCGATCGGCGGCGGCGATCTCTCGCGTCCGGCCCTGGTCCAGGCCATGGTACGGAGCGAGAGTGCATGGGAAGCCATTACCTCCTTCTGCGAAGCAGTAATGCTCGTGAAGGAGGAGGCGGGACGCGTGAGGGAGAGGCAAGCTTTGCACCCTCACGCCCCTAGTCGTCGCAGGAGACGCCCTGGGCATCGGGAATTGGCAGCTGATTCCCGGCCGCCGTAGGCGCGGGCTTGCGGACGGCAAGCAATGGGTAGCTCGCCGTCCGGTAAGGACCAAGCCCGAGTCGACGGCGCGTCGTGTTCCACGCGCGCCTCAAAGAGATGTCAGCACTATTGACGGGGTCCGCTAGGGCCGATGCCAGCTAGGGTTGCGGGATGTTCGAAAGAGTTACCGTGGCCCCGGCACAGGCAACAGAAGGAACACGGGTGGGTTTTAGTCAGTAAAAGTCTGACACGCCCTCCCGCTCCGCCCAGAGCGGGAGAAGTCATTTGATGATTTCCCATCCACAAAAAAAAAAAAAAAAAAAGACACCGACTTCCGAAATTCAAATTATTTTATAATTTTGAGTTTTAATTTCTTTTTGAAGTCGATTTAATTTTATTAAATTACTTTTTAATTATATGATTAAAGCTGACCTGCAAATGACAAAAAAAATGTTTAAATTAAAAGTTCCAGTCAATATTGATAAAGCCCATTTTTTTAAATAGCTTTTTGTTTTAAGATATATTTAAAACTAGAAAGATAAAGAAAAGACCACATATAGGAGCACGTAGGAATTTAAACTACCGCACTGCTGGTCACTGTTTACTGTGGAAATGCTGCGCGGAAGTTAAAACGTAAGCGCACTAGAAAACAACCGGTAAGTAGGTACTTAGATTTCTCAAATGCAGTCCAGATGTCAGTTATTATAAAGAGTAGCGACTGAAAGACTAAAAACGTCTTACAAGTCCTGTTTCGATTGAAAATCCAAGAGTAAGGCCCGGTTTCCACCAAAGCGTTTTGTAAACGATCAATAAGATATCGTTATCGTATCGAAATATAGATATGTTATTGGTCGTTTACAAAACATCTCTCCTCTCCGCTTTTCTCCGCTTTAGTGGAAACTGGGCCTTAGGCTGCCTTTCCACCAGATGTGCGAGGTAATTAAGCGGTGCGGTGAGCGAGGGCAAGGCGGAGCGCGCAAGACGTGCTAGGCGCGTCAGATGTGAAAGGAAGGTGTTAGCTATGCTATGAAAAATATGAAAATCTAACAATCTTATTGATGGGAATCACACACATGCCTCCTTCGCTACGCATCGTCGCACATCTCTGATAGAAAGGCAGCATAAAGCACACATATTTATCAAAATCAGTGCGCACAATGAGAACTCACCTGAAGTGTTGTATGACGGGAGGGGGCGCGGAGCGGGCGCGCTCAGCGAGCCGCACCGGCGCCTTCAGCCCCCGCCTGAAAATTACCATCCTGTTACTATACCACACTAATTACTGCTCACCCAAATTGACATAAGGCTTTAACCTCTGCGGATCCAGTATATCAACGCATTCAGAGTGTTGTTGCGTCTGCCTCGGTTCTGTAGCGCGTCATCTATGTTCGCTGAGGCACGTACCGACAGCTTCAATGCTGTACGGCGTAAGAGAGCGGTTTCGTTGCTAAACAGTCTCCGTGGCAGCCCCAACAGCCTTCTACGTGCTATAGCCGGGAGACATTACGGGCTGTCATGTTGGTGAGGTCACTTGTCACCTATACACTGTCTGTGATATTAGTTAAGTACTAATATAGGTTAAGACTTTTGTTACTAACCCAATTGATCTATGTTATCCGAATAAATTAATTATAATTATAATTTAACCCTTGTTCATAAAAACTTTTTGAACTTTTATAAATAGGTATAGATATAACATCACGCCTGTATTCCCCATACAGAAGGAAAAGTGCAGAAGTGTTAGGCAGAGGTGCACCTATAGTACACCCACATTTCGCTAGTTTTAATAGGTAAGTAGAACAGTTGACCTAGTAATTGCTTTACCAGTTTTACTACCCTAAGGTTGAATGTCACTTGCATGTCATACAAGGTCAAAGTCTACTTTTGAGATGTTTCAGATATACCAACCTTAGTGTCGACCCACGTTAACTCGCGGGCGCGGTGGCGGGCGCGGTCACGAAATATCAAACACATTGCATACTATGCAAGTGTTCACGTACAAAACGCAGGTGCGGTGTGTGAACACTTACATAGAATGCAATGTGTTTGATATTTCGTGACCACGCCCGCGAGTTAACGTGAACAAGCACTTCAAGAAGTTTAAATCTGGCAATTTGTCAAAAATGGTAATTACGAGGTAGGTCCACTATATTATTTAATCTTTTTTTTGTATTCTATTTACCGTATATCTTTACGGCCGAACCCAATAACCTATGTATTTTCAGTTAGACAGATCGCTATTGATGGTAGACAGTATAATTCTATCTGTCCTTATGTCAGGCCGGTAAGATTCCATAATCTCTTATATTTAGATTATTGTGATGTTAAAACCATAGATAGATAGGTTTTTCTATCTCCAGTTTGCCAAAACTGGTGATAGACAGGTTATTGGATTCGGCCGTTACTGATGTGCCTATCTACCAAAGCTTTTGTAACCTTTGATAAGTTTCTGTTGATTTTACTCATGAAATCCACTGATTAAATCCCCATACGCACAAAAGGTATAGGTATCATATTATTATTTAGAACTTTATGATTTAATAAGGCTCCTTCATACAGGCGCGACATGCGACGCGAATCGCACGCGACACAAAGGCACCGCTCGTCGCGCGACACGCGGTGCCTTTTATGTCGCGTGCGATTTGCGTCGCGTGTTACGCCTGTCTGTAGGAGCCTTTAAGGAATCTGTGCACGGATAATCTCATAAAAGAAATCAATTCTTATAGGAAAGGAAGGAAACCAACGAGACTTTAATAGTTCTAAAGTATGTTCATAGTTCATACTCCGTCGTCCGGCATCCGGAACTACTTACTGGAATTAGTAGGCAGAGAGATATTGAATATGTAACGTAGTTCATTATAATGTAAAGCCAGTCCGCCTAGGGACCTTCTGACATCTTACCAATTACTGTTGCGCATTAATTAACTAATGGCGCAACTTGGGACATGCCGATGTCCAGCATTAGACTGTAGTAGGGCTTCATTTCCGGCCTTTTTTTATATAAGTGTTTTGCGTGATTTTTAATTGCACCCAGCATAAGCTTTGATGTTAGATATAATGATCATCTCTCATTCCAAAACGAATTACTACATCATCAAAGCATATTCTTACGTAAAAATGGGAAGCTGTCCAAATTCCTTCATCTGTTGACAATCAAGGTTCCTATCGCTAATTAAATGGCCCATCCCATCCATCTTCTATCACACAAACTTCAAGCAAGCAGTTATGTCAACAAACTATAAATACAAAAGATACAGAATAGGCTCATGGTCTATTTTCGACTGCAGAATGACGCACGACCTGACAGATATAAATTAGCCCTTTGATTTTACTGTTGCTGTTGTTTTTATTTATTGTTGTTGGAGATGCAAGATATTTAAAATTTTAATTATTTCCATGCTAGGTCGAATAGTGGGTGGTAGCTATAGTTGTTTTCCTCTGGGCTATTAACTGTTATTTTATAGGTCAATGGAATGTCGACCTTAGTGCTCAGGATCGCAGGTTCGACCCCACCACCTATATGCCATGGGAATCGCGCCCATCGAAACGAATGGTGTAGGGAACACTCGACATGGACCCAGGAGCAATGGGATAAAATTTTATTTTGCGATGAGTCCCGGTTTGGATTTAGACCTGATACGAGGAGGGTAAGAGTGTATCGTCATCCAGGAAATGCTGAACGGCTGAGATGCGTCCAGGAAGTGCACCCTTACAGTGGCTCCACAGTGATGGCATGGGCGGGTATTATGAAGAACAGACGAACTGAGCTCGTTTTTGTAGATGACAATATGAACGCTGAAAGTTACGTTGAAGATGTCCTCGGGCCTTAAGTTCGCCCATTTGCACAGTCTTGGCTCAGATTCCACGCTGATGCGTAACAATGCGCGTTCGCACACAGCTCGGAGAAGCAGAGAATACTGGGCAATGGAAAACATCCGGGTATTGCCGTGGCCTGCACAATTGGCAGACCTCAATCCCATCGAGCACGCATGGGACACAGTAAAAATCGTTCAAAGTTCAAAACCGTACATGTTGACTTTTTTGATGTGTGTAATTGCACTTCCCTATAAAAATCAATGCATCATAAATTGGTTGTATTTCAAAAGTACTGGCTGCTGGACAAATGATTAAGAACGCAAAAAATTTTTGAATTTGGAAAACATAGAGCACATTTTTTTTTATTTTCCGCCTATCATTTGGTTACTTAGGTACTCCTACGTTTTTTCGGTGAAAAGTGCACACAATTATTTCAAAATCATGGGTAAAAAGGAAAGTTGTGATCCAGCAATCCGGAAAACGATTATGGTACGATGGTCGTATAAAAAGATTGCTGATCACACGGAGTGCTCCAAAACTAAGGATTATAACGCTGTAAATCACGTCAAGAAATTCAACACTACCAATAATGTTCTTCGAAAACTTAAATCTAGAAAAACGACACCGGGTGAAGATGCTTTGATTCTTCGTTCAGCGAAGACTGATCGATTTAAATGTTCTGAAATTATAGTAGGGAAATTTTTGGCAATGGAGGAATATCAGCGCGTACAGTACGGAGACCCTTAACGGATGCAAAGTTATTTGAAAGAATCGCCCGGAGACTACCGCTTTTCAAGAACTTGCACCGAAAAGGAAGATTAGATTTCGCTAGAAAGTATGGCGACTGGACAGCAAGTCAATGGAAAAATATATTATTTTCTGACGAAACGAAGATAAAGGTTGAGGTTCTGACGGTAAACAGTATGTGCGTTGACCGGCTAAGCAGGCATTGAATCCTAAGTTCACGAAAGAAGTAGTAAAGCATGCGGGTGAAAACATAAAAGTTTGGGGATGTTCTCAGGGCATGGTAGCATTACCTACAGTTACCGTGGCCCCGGCACAGGCAACTGAAGGAACACGGGTGGGTTTTAGTCAATAAAAGTCTGACACGCCCGACCGCTCCGCCCAGAGCGGGCGAAGTAAAAAAAAAGGGGCATGGTAGCATGGTATGCATGGCCAGTTAAAAACATTGAAGGCATTTTAGATCAATTTCAATCCAGGCAAATGTTGGAGGAGACTATGCTTCCTTATGCTGAGGAGACGTTGTCTGCAGTTTGGACATTTCAACATGATAATGACCCCAAACACACTGCTTATTCAGTGAAAAAATTTCTTAGTGATCAACAAGTCAATGTGTTAGATTGGCCTGCAGACAGCCCAGATCTTAATCCGATCGAAAATCGATGGGAAGAATTAAACAATAGTGAAGCAGCTAAAAGAGCAAGTAATTTTAATGAACTGTAGGGGTCTTTCAGGGACCCTGCGTAGCCTTCATACAACCCAATTCCTATCGGCTTCTCTTCGGAACAACCACTCTTCTTAATGTCTACTATTGCCAAATAATATGGTACACCTGTGTGTGTAACTGTGTATCACATAACATTACATAATTATATTTAATACCAGTTTAATAGGTACACCATAAGATTAAAAACCTAAAGTTTTTTGTTTGAATTTATGAGAACTGAACAATTTTTTCTTCAGCTTCCCTCTAATTATAATTTTATTGTAGCTGCGCCACTGGTGCCTTTGTCGAATCTTGGAGCACTATTACTGATGAAACCTGAAAAATTTAATAAATTCCATGCCCAGTTGCTGCAGAGCAGTTATTATAAGCAAGGGTCATCCTACAAAATATTAATGCTTAATTTTGTAAGCAGCGGTAAAGCCTATTTAACAAGTATGATCATTTCATTCAATAAATTATTTTATTTTATTTTACCCGTTCCTAATTATTCGTCCACAGCTAGGAAGTTTAGAATAGGTAGTTCAAATGGATCATAATTAAATTATTAATAGAAGTCCCAACTATTTTACGTATCTTGTATGTAGGTAGTATTAAAGCCTATTAAAATTGCTGTTTAACCATGTTGTTAAAAGTTATTATCAGTAAATTGATACAAAAATAACATCAACTTGTTTATCAAAGTGACTTCGGTATCAGTTGTTCCTAATTATATGTCCACAACTATGTGTATATAAGCAGGTATGTTGTTATTATAGCAGTACAGTAGGTTATAGTTTGCAAGAGTCTTTTGAGTGTCTTACTGATACTTTAGTAATCAATTATAACATTTCTCAACTATTACATCAAATGGATGACAAGCAGCATCCTGGGAAGCAGTGGGGAACTAACTTCCACTAAGTCTAGTTGAAGCATTGGCATAATGATAGAACCAAGACTTAAAGTGAGAAGAAAATGCCTGAACTATTGCAAAATAAAGAGAAAACAAATTAATAATGGTAAGAAACTGATAAACAAACATCTGTGCATCATTGCAAGATTCTTACAGATAAGACATGAATAATAAGGCAGAGATAACTAAGTTCAATGTTTACCTACATGAAAGTATGAGTATCATTGATCTGATTGACATTGCTGATAAGATTTGGCATTCACCTATTTTTGTGAGACAACATGTTTGAGATTTTATTTTATCAACATAATGTACCAAAAGGATGTTTATTATATCGACGGTTAAAAGGTAGTAGGGCATAAGCGACATTTTGGTCGAAAATGAGTTATGAATGCCATCCTACTTAAAATTTTCCGCTTTTTAGGATAGCTTTCATAACTCATTTTCGAACTAAAATGTCACTGTATTACCTTTCAACCGTTGATATGAATATTAATTAACAATCAACATGATCCTCAAACTGGTATGTCATTATAACAAGAAGGTTTGTCACATGGGACTAAAACATAACTGGCGAAATGTAGCTTTACTATAGGCATCTGTCTTATCCTTCAGGGAAACAAGGTGTTATGTTTTCTTAAAGAGTAGTTCGATATCTAGAAAACCACTGCCACAGCAGGATGATTTTGGGCTTTTGTTAGAAAACCATTGATTAGGTCTATAATAGGCTGTAAGTTAAATCGAGTAAGTAACACCAAGGCTTTGCTGGCCTTCCACAAGGAGCTGGGGTGGGTTGAATAATCCATTTTCCCACCCGTATGCAAAATATGCTTTGACATGGTGTTGCGGACACCAGCCTGTATTACCTACCTTCCTAAGTTAAACCGAGACTTTCAAAACCACTCAGCCAGTACACGAGTTTAGTTGCGAGACAGATTATAAATTAAATAAAGTATGATAGTGAAAATTAAACAATTAATATTGTCTAAAACTATAATCAGTGTGATGACGGAAATGAAGTGGCATTTATTTCACTGAAATATGTGCAAATTCCCATGCTTATAACCATAATTGTATCTTTTGAACTACTCATAAAATATTTATGTAAGTATTTAATTGCTATAATAATTAATATTTCTTATACTCAGAGTAAAAGAAATCAACGCTTTACCATACTTGCTGAAATTGAAAAGATGATGTTACAAGGACATTTCCTATAGGCAGAGGGGTAACTTATTGATTGTTACTATAAACAGTTTTCAAGTTAACCCATAAATAACTTTGTAATTATCTCATTTCTTTGTCTTCTACAGTTAAAGACATTTAGTAAATACATTAATGACATCGCAATATGGAACATTGAAAGTGGCAAAAGGGCAAACGTGATAAGATCTTCGAAACGCCGGTAGCTAATAATTTATCAATAAAGTGAAGGTAGGCAAATTACAGTTTTATCTGTATGTATACAGATATGAAAACCATGCTGTCTCATATTTACATAATAATTGAGGATGTTAATGTGTAGGGTGTAAAGAGTTCACATTATTAAGACGTGATAGAAGGCATTTTACTAAAAAATAAGAAAGAAATTCAAAGGAAACCAATTCAAATTCGTACAGGCTCATCGGTCTAAAAGGGTAACAATTTTAATGTTTCTCTCTCATGTACACCGCTTAAAACTTAAATTTTAGGTGTGTAGATAGGTTTACTTACCATTTTCATGATTTTCAATACCGTTTTCACTGTTTTTAATAAAATAACAACAAAATATCACAACAAAACTTCCTCCCACGACCGCCGTTTGCAATTTTCCAGACTAGTGATGTGATTTCAAATGATTAATAAAACATTCAATTAAAATGGTACGCGATTGTGAATTAGTTCTAACTAGAAATATGAAAATCAATGTTAAAATATGAAGAAACCAATATATTTTTTTAAAATATTAGTGTAGTCTATCGTCTGGAAACCTTGTTTCAATAAAGAAATACTTTAATGCTTTAATTGAAAAATCTTCATCGTATTCAATTGCGGCTGCACATCACTATTATCAAAGACAATAAAACGTTTAGTAACTGCCAGTGATACATGCTTTTGCTGTCACTTTACTCACTTTTTGAGTTACGTTTAGTTTAGCCCGAGGTATTTGCATCATTTATTTAAAAGTTAAACAACACCAATTACATTAATCAACATAGAAACGACAAGACAATTACAATCTAAGATGTCAATTATTAAATAGTATATATATATACTTAATCTATTACTAAATATATTATAATATACCTATATACATATACTTAATTTAGATTTAATCTAAAACTAACATGGAACAGTGGACTCCCTTGCATACTTACTCTCACAGAACACTAGACATAAACGCATAATTTTACTCCATTCATCTGCAAACACATCACATTCAGGGTTGGCAGTCAGAAGGGCATTTAGTATCTTTTGAGTATTCTATTCATGCTTAGACTATTTATCTCAGGTTTCATGATATTTTGTCTTGTCATGCATGCTGAACTTGGCAGCAGGTAGGTAAATAGAAGTATTCCCGTTTGAGCACCTATTTTTTGGGCACCAATGCATTGAGCACAGAAGGTATTACCTTCCAATGTATTGGTGCCCAAAAAATAGGTGCTCAAACGGGAATACTTCGGTAAATAGAGGTATAGGTAGGATAAGGCGTACTAGCGTAGCAACATTAGTAAAAGTAGCAAGCAACGTAGCAATAGCAACATTGTTATTCCACTGTCAAAAAGATAAATAATTTCGCTTTTTTTAAATGCTGTAAAAACTATATTTTATTCCTTTTCAGGCCGTTTCCATAACATTTCAAGGTACATTTATCACTCATATTATTCGAAATCTGGAATGTAATAAATATAAACAAAATAATTTCTGATCACTTTAGGTCGTGATGTAAGAAGTTGAATTTTACGTCTTTTTAGTCCATAATTTTAATGTTTTTACATAAAAAACGTGTATATTGTGTTAGGCAAAGTATATTTTATGAGAAATTGTTAATGAATAATGTTCTTTTGGTCATAGATGTTGAAATTAAGCGGGTTAGTGATTTGGAGGTTAGGATCAAGGGCAGCCGTAAGGAAATATTCAGGTCCCAGTGCCACAGTATTCAAAACTGAGAAACTAGATCTCTCTACAAATATACCTGATAAGAGACTTGAAGAACTCACAGCAGAAGATAAGGAAAATGGTAAATTAGTAATTATTGTTGTAAATAAATCAGTTTATTATTATGTTCTTTAATTGTATAGTTAAAATCATCATAAACGTCAGATAAAATCAATATCATGCTAAATATTATATTTGGAGAGATTTTAAAATAACAGGCTAGCATGAATACATAATTCTTAATTCATTATATTTTTGCTTTCTTAACCCTTAACCATCATTTTTCAGGTTTAGTAGCGGCAGCATTTGCTTCCCTACAGAATATAGAAACACTTGATGATACAAAGAAGCAGAGTCCGAAATCTGCAAAATTCAGTCGCCTGGCTCAGATAGACGGACAGATAACAAAGGCTATGGACCTGGACAGCTTACTTGTTGTTGCGGAGAACCCTGTTGTATCACGAAGACATGCTCTAAAGGTTAGTTTTGATAAACATTAAATGTATAATTTTAATATCTTCAAAAATTTCAGACAACCTCTGTTACATTCTTTATTGATTACTTCACATAATTATGTTGAAATAATATTTTGCTGATAGCTCATACTGCCTATCTCCACAGTTTGTGTATTTTAAAAGTAATTGATGGTAGAATTTTTTTTAATAATAATTTTTATTCACAAACTTAAACTTTGAGTAAATAAAATAAACAATACACAGATAGGTAGGTATTTACATTAAAATTATTTTATTAGGTATACAAAATAAATAGCACATCATATAAAAGGAAAATTAAATGATAATTGAAAATACAAGGTGTAATTAATGTACAAAAAAAATTAAAAGAAATAAAGCAATGCTATGACTTTATGAACTTAAAAGAATACTGTTTTCAACTTCACAACAAGGACAACAACCTTCCTGGTATGCTAAATGAATGTATTGCTTTGTTATTTCCCAATATCCAGATTGTGTCAATCCTATCAGAATGGACAAGCAGTAACAAAGTCAAGCTACCAAACTTTGAGAAAGACCCTCGGTTCCTGAAGCTGTGCCGGATCCTGGCCAGGTCTACCACCACCCATGCTATAGGTTCACTGACCATGGCTGAGGATCTTAGCACTGTATTGGGCATCACTGGAGATGATGAGGCAGCCAGGCTTATAACGAATTTGACACTACCGCAGATGATTAAAGTAAGTAATTTTAGTTTTTCTTTGTATCTGGACTATACAACATTTTTGTGCTGCTTTGCCAAAGTATGATAGAAGACAGGGAAATATTAATCATACCTTAATGTGATTTTAATTTTCTTCTGAAGAGTATAACTTAGGTTGACAACTCACTGAGGACCAGTTTCTGGAACGAAAATTATCGAAAAATTAATGTGACGAATTGTCAAGCGCGCGTAAATTGCTGCTATTGGCTGTTGATAAATCATTCAACCAATCACAGCATTTTACGCGCGCTTTATAACTTGTCACATTAATTTCACTATGATTTTCGTTCGAGAAAGTGGCCCTTAATGTTAAATGATTAATGCCACCTACAGGCACCTTCAACACTCGAGACAACATTATGCTTCCTTTTGTTATGGATTTTGATTAACCCTAAAATTATAATATAACATCTTGCTTGTGTTTCCTGGCGGCTGAGGTGTGATAGTACCTATAGTACACTCACTTATCTTCAGCCATTTTTCTACTGTGAAGTTATTATGAAGGAAAATCTTTCTCTGTTTCTAGGTAATGAAAGCCCTCCAACAAAAGGGTCGCCGCAGCACACCGCTCCTTCGCGCACTTTCACACAATATCACCAACCAGGCAGAGGTCATTGACCTCAAGAAGTCAGCTGATCTCCTGTATGCTATGGCCTCACTCAACTTCCCAGATCCAGTGTTATTAGATAGGATATGCAAGTAAGTGAAATAGAAATTTTATGAAAGTCACAAAAGAAAAGGAAATATTATACAGATTAAAAACAGTCACAGTTTTAATATGCCTTAGTAAAATAGTGGGAAAATCGGAGGAA